>OW028628.1:0-10000000 GCA_932294325.1 Allophyes oxyacanthae
GTGGAGCGCCCTCGGCGGAAACCAAACTGGTTCTCCGCCAGATCCGGTCCCTCGTTAGACAGATGCTTGACGAGGCGATCCGCAATAATACGCTCGAATAGCTTGCTCACCTCGTCAAGCAGCACGATGGGACGGTAAGCGGACGGTGAGTCCGCTGGGCGCCCCTCCTTCTTCAGCAGGACCAGTTTTCCAGTCTTCCACCGCAGTGGAAACTGGCCCCGCTCCAAACATGCGCTGAAGAGCCCCTCCAGTCGGGGCCCGAGAGCCTTCAAGGCAAGGACCCACGCACGGCCTGGTATGCCGTCAGGTCCGGGAGCGGTGTTTTTGGCCTGAAGCCGTAGAACCGCTGCCCTCATCTCCACCCGGGTCACTTCGGGGACATCGTCGTCGGTGTTGTCCGCGCTGGACGCAGCGTAAGGCGGAACCATCTGCGGAGGAGTGTGCTCCGCCCTCGAAGGGAACAGAGCGCTCACTACTTCTTCCATGAGTTGCGGCCGGAGACTCTGGGACAGTGGGGGCGCCCATGGGCGGAGTTTGTTCCGCACCATGAGATAAGGACGCCCCCAGGGATCTCGGTCTAGAGTCGCCAGCATCTCTTTGCGAGCCTCCACTTTGGCTCGCTCTATTGCCCTCTTCAGAGTCTCCCTCGCAGCTCTGTACCCCTCATACAGTTCCGCCTCCTCGGTTGCCGCATCTTGTGTGCGGCGACGCCTTCTGCGATACCTGGCGTACCGGCGCCGCGTTGCCACGCATTCACTGCGCAGCTGCGCTATTTCCACGGACCACCAGTACACCTGCGTCTTGTTTGGTACCTTCTGAACCCGGGGCATCGCCGCATCACAAACATGCGTCAAGGCCTCCCGGAACCACTCCGCTTCCTGTTCGATGTTGACAGGCCTGTCTGGTGCTATCACCCAGGCCTGAACGATTGCGGCCTCCAGAAGAACCTCCCGATTTAGCTTTTTTAGTGCCCAGCGCGGACCAATTCCTCCCGGGGCCGCCCGGACTGGCGCTCCCGAGGTCTGGGTGGAGACGTCGAACCGTATGTAGCGGTGGTCCGATAAAGTCTCCACCTCCTCCAAAACTCGCCAGCCTAGGACACGGCGCGCTAGAGCAGGGCTAGCGAACGAGATGTCCACTATAGATCCACCCCGCTGACGCACGCACGTGTCGACGGAACCCCGGTTCAGGACGAGCAGGCCTGCCTCCAGTGCCCAATCCTCCAGCACCTCTCCCCGCGAGTCCGTCATCCGGGAACCCCAAGCCGAAGACTTGGCATTGAAGTCCCCAAGAACGAGTGCGGGTCGAGGATGAGCACGAGCGACGACGATGCCCAATTCGACTAAGAAAGCCTCAAAGTCGGCGAGAGACCGATTGGGTGAGAAGTAAACTCCCACCACCACCACTTCCCCAAATTGAGCTGCCACACAGCCCCCGCCTCTGGTGACACTCTCGATGGAGGGAGTCCCAGCAGCGGCCGACCAAATAAGGGCCACCGTGCCGGTATTGTCCCCCACCCAGTCATCCCTGGGAGGGACAAAGTACGGTTCGGCGACGACTGCAATGTTGATCGACCACTGCGCCATGCTCTGGAGTAGAAGGTCCTGAGCCCTGGCGCAGTGGTTGATATTAGCCTGGAGGAAACGAAGATATGGGGCCATTAGTTACAGTCCATAGAAGTCGTCTCCTCCCCGTGGCTCTGCGGCGCTGCTGCGACAGCCGAAGCGTTTGGCTGTTTTGCGGCGATTGGCCTTCCTTTCTTGCCGCTCTTGGGTGCGGCGCAGGCTTTGCTGCCCACTCTGTGCTCCGCCGGCACTCCTGACGCCCCACATAAAACACAGTGTGGCGTCGCTTCACACGACACAGCCTTGTGTCCTGGCTGGCCGCAACGGAAGCACAGTTGGCTCAGGTCCACCGCTGAGGTGCACTGCGCTCTGACGTGCCCGTCAGCTTGGCACCCGTAGCACCTCAAGGTCCTCGGCTTCAGCAACTTGACCTGCGCCGACACCCACCCCACCAACAACCTCCCGCCGTCGGTGATTCTTTTTGCTGCAGCGACCGGGCAGCTTACTACAACGGCACCCAGGCCATTAAAGCCCGGGCGAATGGCTCCACACTTAACGTGCTCCGTTGAGCAGTCACCTACTTTTGCGATGGCGGCCGCGACCTCTTTTGCTGTGGCGGAGTCGTCCAAGCCCGTTATGCGTACATCCGCACACTTGGTGGGCCTGGACACGCGTACCTCCTCCTCCCCCAGTACAGCCCTTAGTTTCTCCGCGAGGGCGTCCGCCTTGTCGCCACTGGTGGCCCCGGATATTTCTAGGAGACGGGCGCCCGTTGCTGTGGGCTTGCAACGGATGCCTGTGATGCCAAGCTCATTTAGTTTAATATGAGCCTTGGCCTTGACCAAAACCTCCCCATACGTGATGCCTTTTTCCTGTGCCCCCGGTTGCAGCGTTAGCACCACCGCTGTGGATCGAGGGGCACGGAGCTTTGCCACCTTTTTTTCGGCCGCCTTAGCCGCCTTCGCGGCTTTGTTGGCTTTCTTGATCGCCTTGTTCTTTTTCGCTTTGTCTCCGACGGTTTCCCATTCGCCCTCTCTGGGTTTTGGAGCCGTCGGAGGTGACTTCGATGATGTGGAAGGCACAGCGGCAGGCACTGGCTGGGCAGCCGACTTCTTGCCCTTCCCTTTCCCCTTCTTTGGCTTCTGAGGTGGGGCATCTGGCTGTACTGCTAAGGCAACCGGCTGGCCAACCGAGGCAGCCGGCTGACTAGCTGGTTGGGTGGCTTCGGCTGTAGTGCGTGGCGCAGCTGCCTTAGCTGCATATGTTGGCGCCTGTGCCCGCTCGGTCCCTCTTGACTTGTCCGCCGCCAAAGGTGGGCGTAGGAGCCGGCCCTCTAGTGCCGCAAATCGGGCATTTAGACTTGCCATCTCGCTAAGCAGGCGAGCCAGCTCCGACATTTGTCCCTGCGGCTGTTGAGGTGGGAGGCCCACCTCCACACGTAAGCGCTCCCGACGGTCTTGAGCCATTTCGGCACGGAGCTCCTCCTGCTCCTTGCGAAGCTCGACCATTTGAGCTGAGAGGCGAGCATTTTCTCGCTGTAGGCGGGCCGTCTCCTCTGAGGATGTGCGCTTGAGGAGCAATTCGGTAGCCTCCAAAATAACCCCTGCCGCCTCCTTAAGGGCTTTCTGGCTTGTGCCCTTAAGCCCTTTGGAGGACTTGGCGACCTTCCTAATTGCCGCCACAGCATCTTGCAGCCTTCCTCCCAGCGCTGATGCGGGCAGATCCTCAGCCTCTGGCTCCGTGGAGGTCTCAGATAGCCGAAAGACCCGTCCTGAAGTTACCTTCTGGGTCAGTTCGGCTATCCCCCGCTCCTCTGCGGCCTCCTTCTCTAGCTGAAGGGTAGCCTTTTTGGCTGCAACCAGCTCGCGCTTGGCTTTTGCCTGGCCAATGTATTTGCCGGGCGGCAGTGGCCCCTCTCTTCCTCTTTTTGACGCAGCTGCCACTTTACGCGCCGGTGCCGATGCCGAGTCATCGCTCGAGTCCGAATCTGGCCCCGGGGGCTTCTGATCGAGTAATCGCTTGCGCCAGAATCTTGATCTCTTCGATTCCCCGCTAGCAACACTCATATATGATGCAGAGTCAGAACCTGACACTGCATCCACTCCTGCCGCTGATGTTGAGCAGACGATATTGTTATCCAATCTCGTCAGGCGCACAATAGGCGTAGGCGCACGTTCCGCCTGAGCCTCACCTTCATCCATTTTGCCATTCCGTAAGCTGTTCAAAGTCCTTTGGGTTAGCGTTTCGTCGTCGTTGTTGTTGGTTTGGTTGTTTTTATATAAATTTTCCATTTGATTCCCACGAGTGTGGGGGAAATAACAGGTCAACCCGGGCAGTGCCCCCTGTACCCGGGCAAGCGTATTTACTCCAGAGGTTCCGCCGGTCCTCTGGAGGGGCGCGCTAACGACTGATGCGTGGGTTTTGAAGCCCACACTACCCGTCAGCCATTCATCCCCTCGCCGCGCGCTAGCTTGGGATTCGGGGTGATTTTTTATTGAGGTTTTCTTCCTCAGAGCCCGGGCGACCAAGCCAAGGCCCTTTCCCTCGACGGATGTCGGTGACATTGTTAATGTACACCGACACCGTCCCGTTCCTCCATTGTGTCCCCCGCAAACCGCAAACAATGCGATCTACGGACGGCACATGTGAAGAACGCCTCCCTTTTGTCGCTGGTTCGCTCGCTCAAGGTCATGACCAGAAGCGAGCGAACCATCCACCCAACCAACCAGCGACCAGCGGTCCAGAAACCGCCCTCCACCATTGGTTTTTTATAGAGGTTTGCTTCCTCGCGACCCTATAACAGGGCCCCCGTTCCTCTCAGTGAGGCTTACGGGTTGCCCGACGGTGACCGAAGTCACTGTCCGACCAGTCAGACTGACTGAATCGGACCCGCCGCGCATGATCGCACCTCTCAATGAGGCGCGATCCCGCCGATGGTTATGGTCCGCGCCGGGATGAACCCGGTACCGCACATATCTGTACGGCGTTCCCCTATCCGCCGCCTGGGGACGCGCCCGATGGGAGAACCACTCCACACGGGAACCTAACCTAACCTAACCTAACCTAACCTAACCTAACCTAACCCGAGCTAACCTAACCCGAGCTAACCTAACCCGAGCTAACCTAACCCGAGCTAACCTAACCCGAGCTAACCTAACCCGAGCAGTTCCCCCCCAGCCTCCGTGGTTGTCGGATCGTTTTTGAAGCCGCTCCCTTGTTAAAAAATCTAAAAAGTGGTAAAAAGTGGTCGGATTTTAACGAAATTAGTGTCAGTGAGTGGGGTAAAGTGAAGGCTATACGCCCTGGTGAAAATTTTTACCCGGATTGCAGTGCATTTTCAAGAATACCTGAAAAACCTCTAAATTTGGAGGTTAAACTTGGAAGAAAAATCTTCAATTGAAAACGCTACGAGAACAAGATCGACGACCCCCCCTTTTTATTGAAGGAAAAGGTGGGGACCAGCCCCGCGCACCATCCTGATCACCAAAAAGCACCGAAAACCCGGAACTTCAGTTTTTATACTGAAAAAACGGATAACCACGTGGGCTGAAAAATCGGAAAACGCAGAGCCAGACGCATCAAATTTTACAGCAGACATCTCCCTGTACTGCTTAGAAGGTAATTGCAAAAAACTTTCATCTACCTACTACCCTCGATTTTTAAAAAGACTTAGAAGTTGAAAGATTCAGACTTGAATATCTTCGGTCCCAATCAAGATTTTCAAAATTTTTAACTGCAAGCCGAGGCGCGCTAACCGGCACAATAGAGATCCTAAGTTTTAGATTTTTAAATCAAATAGTTTTTAAACTATTACATATTTTATAGGATAATCATATTTTTAAAAAATTTACAACTCTCTTTTTAGATTTCATTATTTTTGTTAATTGTGTATCGTAGCGCCTTATTTTACCTTTATATTGAAAATTTTTTCAAAATTTTTCGACCAGCGACGCCTGAGATATCAATTTTTTACTGTTTTTTGGCTTTTATTCAAAATTTAATAGAAAATAGGTATAATTGACACCGGCACTGGGTTTAATACACCCATTGCGACCTACATAAGCCCAAACACGGGCCCTTTATCTCCCAAATTGGCTTTTTTGACCTTTTTGCGCCATTTTGGTTTTTAGGTTTAAATTTTTAAATCGCAATAACTCAGAAACCGCTGGTCCTTTTTACACCGGATTTTCACTCCGGTCACCAGTACAGTACTAGCTTTAAGTCTGTAGGGTTTTCAGCCTGTTTCAGGCCTTAAAATTTTTTGTCGCTGAAATTGCTTTCAGGAGATACCTGAAGTGACGCCGAGCTGTCCATCCAAAACCCCGACTCTCTAGGACGGAGGGTTCAAAAGTTACAGGCTTTTTTATTCGACTTCTGACAGTTCGGCGGCCATTTTGTTCAGCTTCAAGCCGTTATAACTCCTGAACCGGTGGTCGTAGGAAGTAGCGGTTTTTCACTCCACGCTCAGGGACCCATCGTCCTGTTCACACCACGATTTCGGGCGGTTTGGAGCTGAAAATTTTCGGGACCCTGAAGGCAGTTTCAGCGGACAGCGGAGCTCAGGCTGAGTTGGGAGAGCCCAAACTCGAGGTGTCTACGGCTTTCCCGAAGGAAGATACTCGCTGTCAAAGATCAACTTTGACAGCACCGCGGCCATTTTGGCTTTTATTCCGACGAGCATATCTTCGGAACGGAGAGTCGTAGAGGGCCGGGGTTTTCGCTGAGTATATCAGCAGACCATAGGGTATAGGACCAGATACTTTACAGGCGTTACCAGGGGGAAAAAATTTTTCAGGCTGAAAGCCATTCCAGTGGATTGGTCTCGCCGAGCCAAGCGCGGAGAGCCCAAGCACCGCGGTTTTGGACCGGTGGTTCCGGAGATATCCCCTTGTAACCACTTTCGGTTTTTATTTTGGCAAAAAACCAAATTTTTCAAGTTGGGATATCTCCGTAACCCCTTGGTATAACCATACCGAGTTTGGGTTCATCTGAGGGGGCTCGGTGGGAGCTATCCGGTGGATGTAATAAATTGACTCTACGTAGAGTCCTCACAAAATTCGCTCTATATCTGGGAGATTTGACTCGGGAAAATTTTTTTTTTCGACTATTTTCGACTTTTTCCTCGTGACCCGCTCTTTTGAGCGAAGGGCAGACGGAACGTACTCTATATAGAGGCTGGACCCGCTTTGATTTTTAATCTTATAATATAATTGTTGTGTTTTATGTAATACTTTATTTTGTAAACTTCCTTATTTGTTTTCCACTTTTGACAAGACAAGTCCTACTCTAGGACTAAAATTATTTTCACCCTATTTACACCCAAAATATTTAGATCCCCCCTTTACAGGGATTCAGTAATTCTTAACAAGTAGTATCCTCTGGCAAATTATCTTGGAGGCTCTCATTAAGGATGTTTGGACTGAGGACCCCCCTTAACAAGCCAAAGGCTGCGGAGGAGAGTTCGGGTGTTGAGGAGGCAAGCACAGCACCAGCGGGCCCCTCAGTGAGGCGTAGTGTGGGGGAGTGGGAAGCGGAGAAACTAAAAGGGGGGCCATCCCCCAAGGCCAGAACACCACCTACAAAGGTACCCGTTTCCACCCCTCCAAATAAGAAGGTCGAGCCCACCTCCCCCAAGCCCAAGCCTAAGCCCAAATTAATCGCCACACAGCGGGCAAGGACGGGAACGTATGAGCTGCCGGGGAGGACCTTGGGGAGCCCGCCTCAAGAACCGCCACCAGTTAAGTATATTAACAGGACTACGGAGGCAAAGGCGTGTCTTACCAAGGCCAAGCTACACCTGGACAGCTCTAAAAATTTGAAAAAAGAGATTAAAGACGCACTTAACAAAGCAGTTGACAGACTATATCAACTGGTGAGGGAGGGAGAGATTGAGAGGGCCAAAACACCCGGAGAGGCAGCTGACCCCGAAAAGGCTCGCGTGGACCCAACGCCGACCTCAGGTGAACCGACGGCGCTCATGGAGCAGCTAATGGAGAACCTCCAGCAGCACAAAAAGGCGCTGGAAGAATGCCAGCTGCAGACACGGGCTCTGTCGGAGCACCTGCAGCAGGCACCTCGCTTTGTCGCAGGACAGGGACCCTCGTTCGCGGAAATGGCCGCCGCTCCGAAGCGGCGCTTCCAGGAGCCTCTTCACTCGGTGGTTGTGTCATCGGTCGATGACAAAGACACCGGGGAAGAGGTTCTTGAAAAGCTGAGGACGGCAGTAGATGCCAGGAATGAGGGCACCAGGGTGGAGAGAGTGCGGAAAGCAAGAGACCAAAAGGTGGTGGTCGGATTTAAGACAAGGGAGGAGCTGACCAGGGTGACTGAGAGGATTAAAAAGGCTGGAAATCTTACGGTGGAGGAGGTAAAAAACAAAGATCCTCTCGTTATAGCAAAAGAAGTCCTCTCATGCCATTCTGATGAGGAGTTTATTGGAGCATTAAAGTGCCAAAACAGTCACCTGATCGGGGACGTGCCTGCAGATGACCTGAGGATGGGGGTGAAGTACCGTCGCAGAACGAGGAACCCCCACATTTGCCACGTCATCCTGCAGGTGTCACCCGCCGTGTGGCAGAGGCTGACGACCGCGGGTCGAGTACATATCGACCTGCAGCGGGTGCGTGTGCTGGACCAGTCGCCACTGATTCAGTGCACCCGCTGCCTGCGGTTCGGCCACAGCCGTAGGTTATGTACGGAGTCCGCTGACCTCTGCACACATTGTGGAGATCCTCACATGAGGGTAGACTGCCCGTCACTGCTTGCCGCGGAACCACCAAAGTGCCGAAACTGCGTTTCCGCAAAGATGGGTAAGACCGATCACAACGCCTTCGACGGCGAGTGCCCAACCCGTCTCAAGTGGGATGGATTGGCGCGGCTGTCGGTGGCGTACTGCTAAGGTGGTCCCGGGCGGGAGCGCAGTAAACAGGGAGGGCAGACTTCACCAGTATCGCGTCGTACAGGCAAACCTCCAAAGAAGCAAACTGGCCACAGCTGAGCTCATCATGGAAGCGGGGAAGCGAAAGTTGGCGTTTGCAATGGTCCAAGAGCCATATATAGGTGGGATCGGAGAAATGAAGAGCCATCCGGGTACACGAGTAGTGCAGTGTGCTAGGAAGACCGAGAAAGTCAACAAAGCGGCCATTGTATTGTTCGACGACACCATAAACCTCACACAGTGCCCAACCCTAACTACAGAAAATTTTGCAGTTGCAAAAATGAGGACCGGGGCCTGGGAAATAGGAGTAGTGTCGGTGTACTTGGATGGTGGACAGCCTATAGAGCCAGACTTGGACCATCTAAAGAAAGTTATGGAAGGGATCGGAGTTCGCGACGTGATACTGGGGGGGGATGTCAACGCCTGGAATACGTGGTGGGGAAGCCGGGAGACGGATCGTAGGGGGGAGGCTCTGGCGGGTGCCCTCGATGAGCTGGGACTCCAGATCCTGAATATGGGAATGGCCCCCACCTTCGACGTCATCAGGGGTGGCCAAAGGTACAGCAGCTGCGTAGATATTACCACCTGTACAGAGGACATGCTCAGAAGTGCGTCAAACTGGAGACTATCCGGGGACGTCACCACCTCGGACCACAAGGCAATCCTGTTTGAATTAAAACTAGAAAAATCAAAAGGTATGGACATTGTAAGAACCACTAGAAAATATAATACTAAAAAGGCAAAATGGGGACTATTTTATGGGAAACTTGACGAAATTTGGGAACAACAAAACATAAACATAACAGAAGTAGATAAAATATTAACGACAGAAGATTTGGACAAGGTAACGGAAAGATACACAGAAGCAATAGAAAAGGCATGTGAGGGAACCATACCGAGTGTTAGTAAGAGGAATCGGACAGGGTTGTCTTGGTGGACCGAGGAGTTGACACGAATGAAGGAGGAGGTAAAAAGACGCAAAAGGAGAATTTCCAGTGCCGCACCGAGACGCAGAGCATGGGTCCTGAGCTTATATCTCGCAGCCAAAGAGGAGCTCAAACAGAAAATGGAGAGCACGCTGACATCCAGTTGGAAGGAGTTCTGTGGAAGACAGGAACGAGAGACAATGTGGGACAGTATTTATAGGGTAATAAGTCGCACTGCCAATAGGCAGGAAGACATACCGCTAGTACAAGACGACCGTGTACTCAGCAACGAGGAATCAGCCCAGATGCTTGCGAAGACGTTTTATCCTGAGGATAAAACACAGGATGACAATGCGGACCACAGTAGGATACGTGAGCTGGCGAATAGAGTGAACGAAAATACGAATGGTGACACATTTGATCCTCTATTCACGGAGGAGGAACTTATGTGGTCCGCATCTAGCTTTAATCCAAAGAAAGCACCGGGTATTGACGGTCTAACAGCGGATATATGCAGGGCGGCTATTGCCCATAACCCACAACTGTTCCTAGCAGTGTTAAACAAATGTCTCTCTCTGTTCCACTTTCCGACCATCTGGAAAGAGGCAATAGTCGTTGTCCTTAGAAAGCCAGGCAAGGACGACTATGCGCACCCCAAATCCTACAGGCCGATTGGGCTATTGCCTGTACTGGGAAAAATACTGGAGAAAATGCTGGTGCGTCGCATTAGATGGCATATATCGCCACAAGTTAGCAGGAGCCAGTACGGTTTCATGCCGCAGCGCAGCACCGAGGACTCCCTCTATGACCTGACAAAACACATTAGAGACCGACTGAAAGAGAAGAAGATCGTCGTCGTCATATCATTGGACATAGAGGGAGCCTTCGACAATGCCTGGTGGCCGGCTATGAAATGTCGACTGGCAGAGACGCCGTGCCCAATAAACCTGAGACGTCTGGTAGATAGTTATCTGCTGGACAGGAAGGTAAGGGTACGGTATGCCGGAGCAGAGTTCGCACAAGGAACAACAAAAGGATGCGTACAAGGCTCCATAGGTGGGCCCACGTTCTGGAACTTGCTCCTGGATCCCCTGCTCAAAGAGCTTGAAAAACGTGGCGATTATTGCCAGGCATTCGCGGATGATGTGGTCCTGATTTTTTCGGGAGAAACAGCGCTTGGTGTCCAGAGACAGGCAAATGAGAGTCTCGCTCATGTCCAGAGGTGGGGAATCGGAAACAAACTTAAGTTCGCGCCCCACAAAACCAAAGCGATGGTGGTCACAAACAAGTTGAAATACGATTCACCGCTTCTGCGCATGGGCGGCGAGGACATTGCCCTGTCTCGGGAAATCAAGATACTGGGGCTCACGGTTGACGATAAGCTGACGTTTAACGCACACGCCTCGAACGTCACGAGGAAGGCGTTAAACCTATATAAACAGCTGTCAAAAGCCGCCAAAATCAGCTGGGGCCTGAAGCCCGAAATAGTCAGGACCATATACACCGCAGTGGTGGAGCCTGTAATAATGTACGCTGCCAGTGCTTGGGCACCGGCTACGAACAAAAAGGGGATGAAGAAACAGCTGGACAATGTCCAGCGGGGCTTTGTGCAGAAGATCATAAAAGCGTACAGGACAACATCGCTGAACTCGGCCCTATTACTCTCCGGACTGCTTCCTCTGGACCTTAGGATCCGGGAAGCAGCCTCTTTCTATGAAGAGAAAAGAGGATACTCTCGGAGAGTGACAGGAGACCGAGACATTGAAACTCCAGTTCCTTACACGGAACTACCACACCCAGCCAGCCAAGTGGGTTTACAGTTCAAGTGCGTGATGAACGATGCAGAGATGGACCAGCAAGAACTCACAATCCCAAAGATTTTCACCGACGGAAGCAAAATCCAGGGCAAAGTCGGTGCAGCGCTGAGTCTGTGGGAAAACGGGGTGGAGGTTAAAACCCAAAAGTTCAAACTGGATCATTTCTGCACCGTTTATCAAGCCGAACTATTAGCTCTGCACAGGGCCTCGGAGCTGGCTTTGAAACACCCCTCAACCGTTGTCCAGGTCTATTGCGACTCAAGATCAGCCCTAGAAACCGTCACCCGAGGCGACTCTCTCCATCCCTTAGCATTTAAAACGCAAAGAAACATCCAAGCACTGAAACTTCGTGGAAAATCCCTTCAGCTGTTCTGGATTAAGGCACATGCGGGAATGGAGGGGAATGAGAGGGCAGACGTGTTGGCAAAAGAAGCAGCAATAGGCAGCAAGACAAGGCCCCACTACGACCTATGTCCGGCGTCATTCGCCAAGCGACAAATCCGAATGGAGTCGCTTGACGAATGGAGCGGGAGATACGGGTCGAGCGAAACGGCCTCAACGACAAAAATTTTCTTCCCTGTTGCAATTGCTGCCTACCCCATCGTTAGGAAAATTGACCTCAACCCGATAATAACTCAAGTGCTTACAGGGCATGGCGGGTTCTCCGAGTACTTGAATCGCTTCAAGTGCAAGGAGAGCCCGGCATGTCCCTGCGACCCATCTAAAAATGAGAGCATCCCACACTTGCTAACGGAATGCCCTATATACGCGATAAACAAATACGACCTCGAATCCGAAATAGATATGGAAATAAAACTAGAAAACATACCGACGATAATGGAAGATACAAAAATAAGGAAAAAGTTTTTAATTTACTGTGAGGAAATTGCCAAAAAAGTCATAAAAAATAATAAAGTCTAAGAAAGTAGATATACTATTATGTATTATGAGAATACATAAAAAAGTAATCGCCGTGAAATTGAAGATTATAAAATATTAGTTGTTAACCATAAGAATTTAGTTGTAAACTTTAGTCTTAAGAACCTGAGTCGTTAAAATTTGATGTTAGTGGTAAGGCTCTGAAATGTTATTAAAGGTGTATTTGAAGTGAAATTGTAAAATCCCGTAAAATGTAATTAGATTTAAGATGAATATAAAATAGATAAGATAGAATAACATGTAATAAATTTGATACTTTATATAGAATAGCAATAATAACTATGATAGAATAAGAAAGATTGTAAAACGTAAATAAAAAACCTGTGTCTCTGTTTACCCGTAATAAAAATAAAAAGAAAAGTAGTACAGAATAGGGATAAGTAGAAGGGCGTCCTACCCTTAAGAGAGAAAGACGAATGGATGAAAGAAAGATCAAGTATGAGGAATGAAAGTACGAGAGGAATTAAAGCGAGAACTGGTATGAAAGTAAAGCATAGCATAGATAAGGTCTCTGATGACCAATGTCAGAGGAAAACAGGTATAAAAAAAAAAAAAAAAAAAAAAAAAAAAAAAACCTAACCCGAGCTAACCTAACCCGAGCTAACCTAACCCGAGCTAACCTAACCCGAGCTAACCTAACCCGAGCTAACCTAACCCGAGCTAACCTAACCCGAGCTAACCTAACCCGAGCTAACCTAACCCGAGCTAACCTAACCCGAGCTAACCTAACCCGAGCTAACCTAACCCGAGCTAACCTAACCCGAGCTAACCTAACCCGAGCTAACCTAACCCGAGCTAACCTAACCCGCTCGCGAAGCGAGGGCTGAAGGGCGCCGCCGTGAAGAGGCTGCACAAAAAAGGCACGAGGAGCGCATGGAGCTAGACAAGCAGAGGCTACAACTCCGTGCAGACGAGTTGAAAGCGAAAGCCGAGAAGGAGGAACGCATCCGCATGGACCGTCAGCAGCATGCACGTCGTTAAACTAAAACGTGTGGCCTGGGGTTGAATGGGGTGGCTGTGGGTTAAATAGGTGATAGTTTAAGATAATTATAATATAGCTATTAAGACACGCATGGGCGCTGTGGCGGAGTGCTAATATATGTGTATTGGCACCCTGTCCACGATCCCAGTATCTATCCTCAGCAATAGTAAAAAAAAAAAAAAAAAAAAAAATATATATATATATATTTTTTATATCATTATCAACGCTGTGAATGTTCACAACGTTGATAAAGATATAAAAAGCTTGTACCATGACTCATATGGTCGTGTAAAACAGCAGCGAGCAAGCACTTCAATTGTAGGTACATTTTTTGAAAACTTTCAATGAAGTATGATTGAATTGTATTAATGTATATAAAATCCAATTACGCAGTGAATGTATGAGTGTGGCTCTAAACGCGAATCGTAAAAGGAACGAAGTAAAAACCGCTGCGTCGCGCGTCGTCTGCAGATTAAATGAAAGGCCATAAAGCTCGCTTAACCGTCCATATTGTGGAGTGTGGTCAACTCGCGGCGGTAATGTGATTGAAGAGTTTACGACGCGCCGCCGCAAGGAGCGCGCGCGAGCGGGCGGCGGCGCCTCCGCTGCACCCACGCTGGCACTGTGGCGTTGCCTCTTGTCTTCGGTGTCGTAAAAAAAGGTTATTGTAGCAAGAAAAAAAAAATGTATTGTAAAAGGCGACAGTGTATTCACATGATAGAATGTCGCATTTTACAAAAAAAAATTTTTCTATCCATCATCTTTAATTTGGTTTCACAAACACCGGCCAGCCAGTCAACGATGAGAATAACTTATTATTTGCTCGTGAGTTCGTTGTAGAGTTGTCGGCAGATCATAATGGTTACAAATGTAGATCGGGCAATGAGCAACTCATAGCCGGGATAGGTATACAACCATATTCTGTAAATAAATAATATTTAAAGTCATGATTCAATGGCGTGGTGTTGTGTCGCTCCCGCGGCCGCGCGTGGTGACGGCGCGCGCCCGCTCGTGTAGTGAGCACCGCGAGCGGGGGAGGCGGGTGCGGGGGCGTGCTCGCCGGTTTATTGTCCATCGTGGACGGCGCTGATAGTTATTGCGCACTCGGCACCACGCGACCGACACATCGTGCCCTTAAACACTGTCTTATTATGCCGCCTCTGTATGAATAGCGCATTATGGGCACTTTACTACACAATAGGTACAATACACCTTATCACCATTGGTCCGCTGCGACGCAGTTGACACTCAGCTTACGACCTCACGTCAAGTAAGCAGACAGCGCAATTGCCTAATTTCTGTAAATAAGTGTACTGCGACTTCCTACACTTTAAAGCGGTGTTTAGCGAAGTCACTCGTGTTGTTATTTGCCGGGCTGGCCGGCTGCCGGCGGGTCGCGGCGCGGTTGGGCCGAGTAAGTAAGTAAGTCCGTACCCTTGTCTCCCGCGCTCGCTCAGCGTTTCTGCTGTACCCGCGTCTCGCTGCCTGACAGGGAGAGCATCATTTGTATTTCTATCTTGTTATGCATCCCAGGCGCCTCCCGGTGTATTACCAAGTAAATCGGCTGCTGTCAGACTTCATACTAGGTTATAAACAAAAATTGGAACGTTCAGGTAGCGGCCCGTGATATGAAGTCAGTGTAGACTCAGTCAAACGACTATCTTAGTATTCAATTACAGAATTCGGACACGTCATGCACATTCGCGTGATATAGTAACCATAATCAGATAAAGTAATACTTATGTAAATATAGTAACTATAGACTTGTCATCAACATATTTTTCCTGAAAGATGACGTGATGGGCCTCTCTGCCACATGGTAAGTTAATTAAATAAGTCACGGTTCAACTTCGCAAATAATGATAGGTTTGAAGATGCATTTGTAACCGTGACTCATGAGCTTACACAGGCAGCGAGCTTACATATGGTTATGAATGTCGCAGTTGTGATGGTCTCGGCCCCGTGGCTGCTCGACGGGCGCTCGGCGGGCGCTCGACGGGCGCTCGACGGGCGCTCGGCGCTCGCTCGCTCGTCGTTGGGCGTGGCGAGGTTAGCGACACCGGCTCGTAATAATTTTACGCGCATTTGTATTTTCCATAAAAAAGGCCGTTACACATTGTGGACATAAAACAGCGCCCATAAAGCAAAAACATAAAATGTTTGGTATTTGACGTCAGCACACAAATTAAGTGTCGCGCGACGAACATCGCGGACGTGCTCACGACAACAACGAGCGGCGCGTGCTCACATGCCGGCGATGCACCTGGATATCAAATAAATACGTACAATAGCACAATCACAATTTATTATGCATATTTATTACTGATTTTATGATAAAGGTGGCAAACAAGATGGACGGTACCCCAGCGATCACCACCGCTCATGAACATCCACAGCACCAGCAGAGTATTCCTAGCTACTAAAAGTCTACTAAATGACTGTTAGTTTAAATGATTGGTACAATGGTACCTGTAAGTTGTATGTTACTAGCGAGCTGATAGTCCAGCGCATCGGAGCGCGTCACACGAGTGCGGGACCCGTGCGACCCACATCGCGACACACTCGCGCCGTTTACTTATTCACGCGCGGCTTTTGAGTGCGATGTGGGCCGCGAGCCACTGTGAACACTCCGCGCACGCGCCGCTCCGTGACACGGTTTACTTGCACACTGGCAGCGCTGCACTCACTGGTCCCGCACACGATATTCCAACCAGCGCGCAGCGGTCACAACGCTTAGCTGTGCCTCTCGCACGACGCTGCACTATACTCGCACCTTACGATTACGCACAAGGCGCCTCCAACCTGAAACGACACATAACATAATTATGTATAGTAATGATGTGTTGTCGCGATAGACAGTAACTTGCAATGAATATCGCGTTTGAATTACTCACGCACTTTCTGACATAGATTAAATTAGTTTCCGACACGCTCGCGGGCTGCGTGCCGCACTCACCGTCACAACGTGTACCGCTCGCCCTGCGGCCTGCCACTCAGCTCAGTCCCCGTTCGCGTGCCGGACGGCGCACACGAATTGATCGACGGAGCGAGGTTACCGCACATTATGACTACATTGTTTTATAACGTTAGCTTTATAATTTCAGGTCATCACGTTTGAGACAAATTTCAATTCAATGTGCAGCACATAAATACTTTCGCGTGCCATTGGCCCGACAATGCAAGTGCTACGGATGTGCGTGATATCTCATTCAAAAGAACTTAAAAGGGTCCTCCCGTTAAAGTAACAACCATGGCCATACTCTGAAAAGTTTCGAAGAGCTGCCCTTTGAAGTGGTGAAAAGCGTCAAGCTGTGAAAGAGCAGCAAGGATCTGAGTCACAATCCGCCACAACCAACAACCGCCATTAACTTGAGCGGAATAAAGCCAAATGCGATAAGGCCACCCTTTGTACATCTCTTTTTTTATTTATTGTATCTTTTCTTCTCTTTCTGGTGTGTCTTGTGCCATCAGCAACAATACATCATTTAAAATTATAGGGTAAAGCCGTGATAGTTGCCCCAGTGGAATAGGTGCCTCGTTTTAAAAAAACCTAACTTTCCAAAATCGCAACATAGAAATAATAAGATAAATAATGAGCTAAGGCACCACACACCTGTCCCTCATCATCTCCGCGGTGAACGCGACGAACACGTCAAAGTTTGGAACGTGGGTATTGACTGTTGCATAACTTTATAAGTAGTAATAAATTCTGTTCTATTTTTTTTTTGTATCAATACACTGGTCAAATAGCTTTTTTGTATTTAGTTTAGTTTAAAAATAAAAGGGTATCTATCAATATCAAAAAGGATAGTCGCCCCAATATTTCGCGGTATAGATGCCCTTAGGGGCACCTATCCTCCATACCCCTATACATATGTCAGCGTGATTCCTGTGGGTAGGTTTTAATGTTCTTTGAGCTTTTCTGTCAGCATTCAAACTCAAATTAAATTCTGTGATACTCAAAGCAGAACAATGACAATTTTTAGTATTAAGTGATCTTGGTGTGAGTTTATTTATGTTTTGTGCCAGTATGACTGGGCGTAGAAATAAAAACTTTTTATTTCTTTCTTTTCTTTCTTTCTTTTCTTTCTTTCTTTCATTCGATGAAATTGACAAAAAAAACATGGGGATCAACGAAATATCCCGAAAAACAAATGAAAAGAAGGATATTGCTGATATATTAAGTTAGACAAGAGAAACAAGACTGAAACTACAAAACTAAAAACATTTTCCAGCTCAACCTAAATTATGAAGGATATTTATTGTTATTTTAGGTGTAGATTTTTATAAAATTTTAAGTAATAGCTAGTACTATATAGCTAGTAATAGTAAGATAAGATAAGATAAGATTCTTTATTTGTGGAAACATGAGTTTACATGAATTTTGCATGCAAGATGTACAAAAGTATAAAAAGAGCAGTCATGTTTGGCCTTTGTGGCGTACAAATATTACATAATATTACGTATAAATTTTCATAACCTTTCCTATTTTTAACTGACTTCAAAAAAGAAGGAGGTTCTATAATGTTCGACAGTATGTATTTTGTTTTCTTTTTATAAACCTATGTTCACTGATTACTGTACCCTTACGGGGTTTCATGTTGAAACCTATAAAAATATAACACCTGTAACTAGATACACATGAAAGCAACAAAGAGTTTGAGTTTGAGTTGACTCCGTCAATTGCAGACCGAATAAAAAAAAAAATTGTTTTAAAGGATGGTCTGTCGAGGTGGTCCCATATAAATTTGGAGAAGATCTGATGAACGTCTTCGGATAGAGACTATGGGACTCTTCAATGATTAACAGCAAATCACTCACGATTGCTGTGATCGCATGTTTATGTATTGTTTATGCCACACAAAATAAAAAAATAAAATAAACTTTAAAAAAAGTAAAAACCGACTTCAAAATACTAAAAAGTTTATAATAATTTTCTTAAAAAAACTTACTGCTTCTGAAGTCGGGGCCTTTAATTCTTCAATGCGCCTTAGCTTAGCAGTGGCACCGATTTCAGAAGCAGTTAAGTTTTAAAGAAAATTATTTTATACTTTTTAGTATTTAGAAAATGATTTTTACTCTTTTTATGGACGCCAATGGGTTTGGCGACCTTATCCAGGTCTCGTGGGTGTTCATTATAATTATAAAACGAATACGTGAAGGTCCGTCATCCACTGCACGCTGGTGCTGCTGACGGTGTTGTGTGGTGTATAGTGTGGGAGGTGAGCGGTGCGCGCGCAGGTGGCGGCGCGGCGCGGCCCGCCGGCGGCCGCGGCCCGTCAGTGAGCACGCGACGCCGCGCCGCGCCGCACGTGCTCCCCGCGACGCTTCGTCCGCCAGCCGCGAACCACGTACGACGCGGTATTCACGCAACTTTATACTTGACAACTTTTTCATAAATTCGACACGAGTGCTGCAGTACGTCGGTACTAGTTATATTATTACGAGTGCAAGTGGGCAGTATTGAAGTGTCAGTGAGGTGTGAGTGCTGGTGGTCGGCACAGTGACGGATGGCCGCGGGCCGCTGCCGCCGGCGCGCGCTGTAGCGAGTGACGGCGACGCAGAGCGGAGGTGCTGGCAGCGCCTCGACACGACACTTACATGTAAGTTACACTGAAACGTATTCTTCAACGGTCCGAGCCCTCGGTTGTGGAATTAGCCGCCGCTTGTAACGGTTAACTTAAGCATGCAATTACCTCAAAGATCATTTATCTGGTTAAGTAGTCACCAGTATATTATGTATTAGTGTATTATTATTACACTATATTACATTCGGTTCAGTAAAGCATGCTTACTACGCAGTTAGTTCATGTTTGATAGCGCGCAGAAACTATAATTGTCAGTCAAGTACTCAAGAAGTGAATTTCCGGTGGAATCTGGAATGAAGGCACTCAGAACTGATTATTACTGTGCACGTAATAGGGAGATAGCTTAGTGAGACGCGGCCTGTGACTTCAAGTTGAGAGAGTCGATATCGGGAGCAGCCGCGGGTCCTGGTCTACTGCACGCGCTGGTGTATCCGGCTCAGTAGCACATCTCGGTAGCATGCGGCACAGTTAGACATTGTATGGATGACATTCGTTAGGCGGCACCCGATCTGTACGTAATTGGGACACTTACACGTCATTATAAATGCTGTTTAGAATGAGGAAATCGCGATTTGATGAAACTATTTGCTGGTTATGTTTTTTATGACAATAACATTTGGTTCTCTGATGTTCAAGATGAACAAACACTGTCCGAAGTTGAATAAAAATAAGCTTGATAGTTTTTAAAAAAAATCCCCCTCAATATGGTTTCTTCTGTATCGAGGGTACAGTTTACAAGCATACATCTCACATGCACACACACACCCAGACCCGGAACAACTATCGATCATACAAATAATTGCACCGTGCGGGGATCGAACCCGCGGCACCTAGCGCAGAAAATTAATCGCTTAGCCACTGCGCCAACCGTCTTATTCGAAAGTAGTCCAAGCATAATCTATCATCCTAAATAATGTAGGTATATGTGTAACTATTGGTTTACTCCAAATAATTAAATTAAAAATTTAATTAATCGCCACATCGTATAGTTTTAAAAATCTAATTAAAAAACAATGACAAATTTTTAAAGAAGAGAGTCTATTTTCGCAAGAAATCAAAAGAGATATCTTTTTAATGGGTATTAATTAATTATTAAGTGAGGTAGGGCACAGCGGGACATTCTGCTCAAAATTGGAATTGCGCGACTAGGGAAGGACCTCCACCTTGCACAATATTGTAGCCGAATAACACTGCTCTTTTGCAGTGTGCAGTGGTGTGTTCCAAACGGTGAGCAAGGTCAGTGCTCCTTGAGGAAGCGACATTTTGGCAGTAGGGGGACCCCTACACGACGGCAGCAGTAGGGTCGGCAACGCGCGAGTGATGCGCCTTGTGTAGCAAACGTCCATAGGTTATGGTAACCGCTTCCCATCAGGCGGACTGTTCGTTTACCTCCTTAGTGGTAAAAAAATAATTGAATTCACTATAGACAATTAATAATAAATTGAATAAAATAGTCATTCATCACTCTTACTTACGTTGTGTTGCGCGTAGCAATTACTACGATTCGGTGCTACGGTGCTACGCACCTCGTAGACTGGATTGCTGGAAATCGTAGCGCATTCCAAACGTAGCACTACGATATGCTAGTGAATAGTGTTGTTGCTACGAAAAACAATACGATATAATAATCATTTTAAGATGATTATAATAAAATTATATATATTTTTATGTGAGATACGAAACTAGGCAATGAAAAATTTGAAACTCACTTCATGAAGAATTGTTTCAAATAAATTAACATCACGCAATTTCCAATAATTTGGAAAATTATGTTTTTTTTCCAGTTAATATTTTTATTAAGAGCAGTGAAATGTTTTTTACCTTAAATTTTTCCCCAGCGAAGAGGATATAGAAATAGATAGGCCGGGATCAATTTGATCATGAATAAGGATCACATGAGGTATGGCGGCATGACACACAATGTGCACACAGTTCTGTTGGAAATAGAATATTGTTTACATGCGCTTGATAAATAAAACATTAGAGGAATAAACTGAGCGTAACGTAAACATCGCAATTAGCTTTGTATTTACAGCGGTCAGTATGTGTTATTTACTGAAGTGTCCTAATTCTGTGATGTACGAGCCGCTCGTCATTTACGTGATGAGATTCCTCGTAACGAAGGTAAATGAAGATATAATGTGATAAATATTTATTTATTCAATAATATTAATCTTATAGCATGTAAACGCTACTAAATTACGACTTCAATATCACAGAATAAGAAGAAGAAACATCACGCATACACACACATACACACACATCACACATACTTACACTTCACACATAACACACCCCCTCATGTTAATTTTTAACTTACTTTAATTTTAATCTAATTTTTCTTTTTATTACCTTGTATTATTTTTTATGTAACCTCTTAACTACTCACGCAAATTTCAAATGATTGTCGTAACTCTGGCTCCCAAGATACAGGCGAACGCCTAGTTTGGGGGCCGCCGTCTAACAATACCACAACAATTGTGTAAAGTTACAAGATGTTTTAGTTTTTAAAATTTTCTGTACACCTAAAATTAAGATCACATACAATGTAACGCAGAACTGAATAAATTTATTACTTATTATTACTTATTATATAAATTTATAAAGAGAGCAATACTACTTATATAATCATTGAATACGTCGACATGATGAAACCTTTGTTGACACTCGTGGACAAATGCATTTAAAACAGAGAGCGCCCTCTCCGTCGCGGTCGGCGCGTCGAGCGCGTGTGAGTGCGCGGCACGGGACATGCACGATGCACAGCCGATGCCGGCGCCGACCCGCACGCACATGTCCGCACGGACCAACAGTCCCGTGCCACCCCGGACACTACGATTGTTTACCTTATTGCGCAGCAGACAGTAATGGATAACGGGGCTTTAGCTGCCGCCTTAATTCCGATGTATACAATCCAATCAATTAGGTATTTCAATGTCGAAAATAAACTACTCATTAGATTCAGGTTTCAACATAAATTAATACGCGATTGTGTATGTTATACGAGAGCTCTCGGACTAGTGCGTGACAGTGCGCCGGCGAGTGCTCGTCCGTAGTGTCGTGTGGTACACTGCCACGCGAGGGCTGTACCACACGACAGACGGGGAGTGTGTCGGTGACGCGACACTTCACGACACCATCGTTATCAACCTGACAACTGGTACTTGTGTAATAAATATAATCCAACAATGCGAGTTTCGTGTTGTCCAACTTCAATCACAGATATAGGTAGTTGGAACATTTCACGAAGGCACGTGAGTCATTGCGATTTGAATGTTGAGTCAAGGACACTCCACAAGGATCCCACTGGACGAGCCATCGTACAGTAATGCGACTATAACCAATAATAATTATAATCAATACTAATTTTTCTCTTATGGCTAAATCTATGACAGACTCATTCTTCGAGACCTAGAACATTAAATGTTCATTTCGTTGTTTGGGTACTAACAGCCGCAGGTTTAATGTTTTAGGTAATATTTTTACTAAAATAATGGAATAGAATATTTTTTTTCGTGTCTACAGTGTCATTAGACTACTTAAATCGTTTTTGCCTAGTAAGTGATCAAATGTTAAACGAATCTATATTGATCGTAATAATCATTATTAAATTAATTTAGTTAAATACACTTTAAGTGTGTAATGACGCAAATAACTAACAAGCAGTCTCGCGGTGATGCTTCACAAATACTTGTTGTACAACTGTCCGAGACGCGCTCGGCTTCATAAAATATTCAGTGACGTGCATGACGTGTGTCAGTCAGTCAGTCAGTCAGTGGAGTCGCTCCGCGCCTAAGCGCGTCATGTGACGTCGTCGTCAACATGAGAGTCTCTCTCCGTCGTGTGTGTGAGCTCCATTGCCCACCTGTGAAGCAATGTGATGTTTGCGAGAATTGCTCGATTGATTGAGCAGTCACCATGTAAACAAGCGTTGTGAGTGTGCTCACGTCACACTCAGCCTCTTGAGATTAGTTGCATAGAAAATAGTTCGACGGACTACGATAGCAACAGCTTGACAGTAGCAGACTCCAACATTGTGTGTATTGAGGTGCCAATCCGAGGCGCAGCCAAGCCTACAGTACAGCTCGTGTATGCTACCTATAGCTTAAAATGGTTTTCGGTTCTGATCTCTGATTGGTTTTCGGTGATTGCGAGGAGCAACTAATAAGCTAAGTCAAAACGAAAACTTTTTTGTTGTACATCTGACCTAGTTCATCCTGATTGCATTGACTCGGTTATAGCTGAGAATGGAGTGGGATTTTCTAGGACTTGACCATCATGGTAGGGTGACGCCCGAGCCAACTAATGTAGTAAAATGAATCATTTTAGTAGACTTAATTTATTTTCTTTTCACCTGATACCGCATCGCGTTCGTGTCGCTATTAGTGTCACATTACCAACAACCACAAGGCGTCAGTCAACATCGTAAAGTGCGGTGCGTGGTCGCCGGCGCAGACAACAAACACCAATAAATTCCTTCGTTCACATACGGATACTATTCACATAACTCTAGTACAGTGGGCTCTCAGCTGCTCGCTTATCGCATTCACCCACATAATGATGTACGCTCTGACGTCACAGATAAACCGGAGCCTCAAACATACTAGTATTCCACTGGCCGGCCGGTCAGTGCACGTCGCCTGTTCTCTGTGTCACCTCATGTTACTGCAGTCCTTTCACTAACGGATGCTTAAGGTTGGGTTGATTTAATTTCGGCATCGTGTAAGCGCAGGGCTTCAATTAATTTGTATCGTAAAAATTATAAAATGTAGACCAGGTTAAGATTGTCCACTGTCCAGGGCGTCAAGCACAAAAAGCTGGACAATGTTAAAAGCCGGGATTAATGACGCCAGACCATAGACCATATACTACTTAGTATGTCTATGCGCCAGACAGAAGGAGGAACAGAGAGAAATCATCGATAATAGTGCTTCAATATCAGGAGTGACAGTTGGTAAAGCTACGTTTCGTTGCTCTTATGTCCAATAATCTCACCAATAATATATCTAATGTTCATTCTGTGTCTGTAAACAGATGACGCAATACCAACAAAAAATGTATAATTATTTAATTTTATTGAATGAATTAATTGGACTTGACAAGAGTCCTTGGTCTATTAATTACTTTGTGAGCGTCGTCTCATAGCACGTAGGCACGTCGGTGTGTAACGCGGGGCGCGCGGTCAGCCAGGAACAGTGCGTACATCAAGTGCTCGTGTGGACCTCGCTGCCAGCGCGCGGGTCCAGTCCGACACCTGCGCCCGCGACCACATTGGGAACTGTGAACTCATTTTGATGCACAACTCCAGTGCCAATATTTTAGATAAATTACTTATTTGTTTAAAATTAGATACCACGGATAATTGTAAAAAGCATTTATATGAGTTGAACAACACTGTTAGGAAAGCAAAAGGTACGTAAAATGTCGTGTCTCCTTGAAACGTCACAAGCAGCACGAATGGAAGATAAATTACTGTTAGAATAGGATACAAATACTTTTTATTGTTCAGTTAACATAATTATTATTTATAATTGTCAATGGGGCGGCCTTATCGCAATCGGCGATTTCTTACAGACAACCTTTAGCTGTGAGCTGTGTCGTGACGAGCGACGCGCGCTATGTCGATGTTATTAGTGACCGCGATCCAGTTTGTTATTCCCGGCGGCGCGGCGTTAGGAGAAAAGAATAATAATCGAGTGTTTCTGACAGAACGATTAAATCGAGTAAAAAAGGTCTCACTGTTGGCGTCGAGCGATCGATCCCTTGGCCTGGATATCGCTACGCGGCGTTTTAATACAGGGCTGCCTCGCGGACGGACGCCACGATTAATTACGAATTATCGCGACTGACATGCGCTATACTTTGATACGTCGTGAGTATCGTATGTTATGTATATCCGAGCTGTACTGTAGTGCTGCCACTATTGTCTCGTATCTCATGTCAGATGATTGCAATTTGCCGGCTACAATATCAATTCCAGGTCTTGCACAGAGAATAATTACTGAGTAACATAATGACGTGATACCTGGACATCAGGTCAGGTGATACAATTTACGGAACGCATTAGCTCCAGCCGGCCGGTGGCGTCGCCGCAGAGCCTCCCGCGCCGCGCGACGCCACCGGTTGGAGCGCTACACGACGCAGTTCGTTACGCGAGATGGTGTCCATGCAGCACTACCCCACTGTCCGCCAGCAGCGCGCACGGCTCGCTCGAGCCTTGTCTGCTGCAGAGGGGCTCAGTACCGCGCGACAGATTGGCTTATCAGTATAATGTATTATTTGCTTGAGAAGCTAGCTGCTGTACACAGTGTACACCGGTAGTGAGGTATTTAGTTCGTTTGCATCAGATGAGGCGGGGGCAGTGTTCTCTCGTAATATTACCACAATATAATATCAAAGAGAGCAAATATGCACAGCGTCTCAGGTGCAAGCTACGCGGCTTATTTCATTGCATCATAAAATTTACTTTGGACTCAAATATTCATGCAGAATGTTATCTTAGCTCCAGGAAATGTTCATCGTATTCGGAGCACTTAAAATCTGCTAGCAATGTAAAGTTAGTTTCATAACTACAATACCAGAATAGAAGACAGTGTTTGTCGATCCTCGTTTTGCCAATATCTCCGAACTAAGTAGCCGAGACGTAAATAACACTAACAAGCTCATAAGGTGTCTTACAAGTAGGTACTGTCGTAGAGATGGCCCAACAAGTTATAAACCGCAGCTAGTAACATGCTGCTTGCAGGTTGTGGTAGTCGGGACTCGGTATCCGGCCAGCGCATGACACTGACCACAATCCGCACCACATGACCACACGCTCAGAACTCAACTCCACGTGTGAAATAAACAGCAAGCTTACATGTACCTAGTGTGGTGACAATGTACTTAACATCAAGGCTACCCAACAATTGTATCTGTGGTTTCCAAAATGTGGCTGATATAAATATCTAATAATTTCGATGAGTTCTGGACTTGGCAGAAATATAAAAGTAGTTAAAAGTTACAGGATTTAAAATAATTTTACGAAAGGTCGGCTGTCTAATTATAGTAAAGTTGTACACGAATCTGTCGCCTCTCTGTGGTGAGCCATCTGCTCCCACTTATTTAGAACACAAGCGTGCTGGGTTCGTAGTAGGTCACGAGCACACTGCAGGCACCCGGAGCTCGACTATAGGGGCTGGTTGTGGACGGTGAAGACGCGTTCCGGCGTTCCGAGTACGTGTGTCCTGGTGTAGTGTGTACGTGTCCTCCGCCCGCGCTGCCGTCACGCGAGCGAGTGATCAGCGCACTCACTAATCGCTCCGATCTCACTAGCTAGTTTAGTTACACTGTAAACCACAGCCCGTCAAAACACGTCACGTAGAGAGGCCACGATTTTTCCGTTAATTTATTAAAACAACGCACACTTGCAATTTTATTCTTGTTAAAATGTCACAGGCTTCTTATATTATATTATGCTTTTAGTTTCATGTTACATGCAGTCAGAAGTCAGAAAAATGTCTGGCTAATGTCTATCTAACCTTTTGCGCAAAGAAATCGTAACGTGGGTGAGCGCTATTATAGTATTTCGCGTTAGTGCCAGGATACAGGTCTATTAATATTCCGCCTGCCAGCCCAGCAGTCTCCTTACTGAGAGAGGGACACGATAGCATTTGAGGTGTCCGGTTAGATTGGAAGGCGAGACAGGACATCATTCTGTCAGGTCCGACTCGAAGTACGCATAATTTTACCACAACTTATGCAGCATTTTCGGGTGATGCAATTGTCGTTTTTACTATCAAATAAGCCGAGTGTGCCCCCGTCCCCCCACCCCGGCGGGCGCGGCGCGGCAGTTCGCTGACGAAGCTCTTCATTACCACTAACGAGCGCGTGGCGCGCGTCGCCGCTCTCCGACACATTATCGTTATTCCCTCTATGTTCGCTCTCAATGGCGGCTCAGTGCGAAACTTCCCTTTTTGTGCGTTTAAAAAGCCACCTCGGCGTCATTTAACTGCGCGCCGAACATTTGCTAAATATTTGATCGCATCTCCCGCACGTCACGAGATACGTACAATCGAAGATGATGGCGCTCACTGAATTTCCTTTCAATCTCGACAATGGGAGTTTTATTTGATGGAAATTTTACCGCCACTCGGCACTAGGAGCGGAACGACGCCACTCCACTCGGTTTTCGAATAAGATTGCAAATATTTAGGAGCCGTTAGCTTACCCGACGACGCTCGACGCTCACTGCACGTACAATTACAAATCTACTAGAATCACATCAATGCTTACCAAGGCGTATGCGTCGTTGACGAGAGCTAGCTCAGTGTTGTGTCCCCTGTATCAAAATACGCGCAGGTAATAAATACTGTTTGGTCAAGGAACGCTGATCTCGGAGAGAAGGCGCGAGCCTGCCAGCGCACACACAGCACATGGGCCAGGCACGGATGTTGACATGCTGACCTTGGTGTTTCTGCTAATTCGCTTGCACACTGAAATCAGTAGTAGTAGTGTAGTAGTATCTGTCAGTATAATATAATTATAATATTGAAATATAATTCGACACAATTTGGAATCCATACTAGTTAAAAGTAAAGATTGTTTACTAATTAGTTAGAAAGTGATACATACTCGTAAGATGTCAGAAAATGTGCAAAGTTCAACAATGTGGGATCGTAAACGCGTACTGCGGCGGGGTCCGATAGCATCTCCCCGACGACGCGCGACGTCGCGTCGGCGTGTCACCTTTGATCCGGCTCATCTGGCGAGCCCTCCGCCGAGGGCTATCCAGGGTGGCATCAGGTTTAATTTGTCTCTATTTTGGAACTACCTGGGGATGATGTCGCGATAATGCCACGAAGACATACTCGTATATATAATTTAGTATCTACTTTACAAATTTATATTAGCGTTAGTTTTTTCTGTATTTTTATCCATATGTGTGCTTGTAAGCAGGGATAGACCTTGAAACCTAAAGGTGTATGTACCATGAAAAATTTAAAAAAATTGACTTGGTTGGTTCTTCTAAGATAATTTATAAATTGATCAATATCAAGTGGATGGAGATTGTATAAACGCTTCCGACGTTACCATAATATCTATGCGTCTCTATCCAACGGATCTCTAGACGGACTCTACATTAGTAGTCAACACGGACAAAGTCGTGGATAACTAACAAGAGAACCTGTAAAAGTTCCGACTTTAAACGAATGCCGAGCAGGATATCAAGGAATTGATTGTCATAAAATGTTTTATATCTTTTACTTCCTTTGAGAGCAGATCGCGTCTACTTGGCCGATAAGAATTCAATAAGTTATGTTATAACGCCAGAGCGTATTGTATTCATATAGCCCATTCTATTGGGAGTGAAGTGAGAAGATAAGTCGCCAAATATGGATCGGATAAGAGAATATTATTTTTATGCGAGAGGAACTTTGGTATTTTAATATTACGTTCTTAGTGTTCCAATATGACATAGCTTGGAGTGAGTGGCAGCGAGTAGGTATAATAGAATAGGTCGCGCTCACTTACATACATCAATACTTGTCGCACGCAGAAAACTTAACAAATAGAGTGCCAATACACTTGTGTCTCCAATCAAACTGATGACGCTCACACAATTGGTCTGCGAGAGGGACATGTTCCGACCGGCGGCAGGCAGCGGTGCTCGTGACAACGGTGTGGTGGCGCTAGCTGTGGTCGGCAGATGGACGCGACACCCGCACGTTACCACTGTATTTGTCGAGAGAATATACAAGCGGCCGCCGCAATGCGACGCGGTTTCATAAGAGTGATCTGTTTGTGTTATTTCGATATTCACTGTAAATAAACAGAGAAACCCATCCACACTCGCGACGACGCGGCAACAAATATT
Source organism: Allophyes oxyacanthae (assembly GCA_932294325.1). Taxonomy (NCBI): domain Eukaryota; kingdom Metazoa; phylum Arthropoda; class Insecta; order Lepidoptera; family Noctuidae; genus Allophyes; species Allophyes oxyacanthae. The sequence goes on from OW028628.1 coordinate 28,611, forward strand.
CGGAAACGATATTTTTTGGACGGACTAAATAAATATTTACCCAAAATATTAGAATTATACAAGACCCGACCGAACGGATCCGGATGTACTGACGTACTGCTATATGACGAGGGTACTGAATAAAATTCCTTTTACATTTGAATAAGTACATACACAACTCTCTCGTTATATCAGAATATTGCAACCCTCTGTCCTAGCTATGCATAACGTGTCCCAACAATCAGGCTGTGTTAGGCGGACGTAGTGGGACACCCGTACGCAGTAACTATTTAATGTCCAGTCCAGTGTAATGTCGAGACCGAGGACAAAAAACGCAGAAAATAATCTTATACTCTGTGTAACTAGGATACGCGTCTTTTGTGATGACCGCATCATGTGGATTTAGTCGTTTGTGATGAGATTCTGGGTGCATGTTACAATATAACGTCGTCATTGTTGTCTCATATAGCACCTACAGATAGTATACATTATACATAAGACGAGCGAGGTCGCGAGCCTGGCGCGCGCATTAATAATTCAGGCGACGCATCTGCTTATTACACAATTAGGTGACGAAACGGCGAGCAAAGTGAGAGGTGTGAGAGAGACGGCGTTCATACCACATTCCTGACAGGTATGGAGACGTGTCTCCTGTGACGTAATACAGATAGTGGCATGATTAGCTGGTACCAGGCGCATCGGTTCCCGCGGCCACTTGACGTGTACGCGGGTTTATTGAGTCTTGACAACCAGACCTTCATTTACGGTGCTTTTGTAAACAAAAAAGTTGTCGACGCTCACGTACAGCCCGTAAGCATTTTGTGCTGAGCACAGCTCCTCTAATATGATGTGGATGCTCGTACACAATACTTATTACAAACTGTACACCGGTGCCGGTGTAGAGCTTTAATTTTATGACAGCTAACCTAAAAGTTGAGCCATAACCGTAACTCCCGCCGTACGTGCGCCTCCTGAAGTCCTGATACATCACTACGAGTAGATACTGATGCTGAGGGAATATTATGATTTATAATAATCGCCACGCTTGGAGCTCCGATTGATGATCGCGTATGTTTGTATTAGCGTCAATGGAAGGTATTTTATATTGTAAATATTTATGACATAGATTGCATTGAATTGAATACTGCACACTTTTATATATGGAGATTTTAATGACTCCATTATTTGTGGCTGGAACCAAAACTAACCCAAAATGCACACGTTTTTGACTCACCTTATAAAACTAGGTAGTGTAGTTGTGCATGATTTGTAATATGTTACAATATTTATGGCCTGAGTCAATGAAGTCTAACTCGGCGCGTGGCACAAAGCGGGCGCTGACCACAGAGCAACAATGGCGGCTCGGTCACGTCACGGCGAGACTATCAAAGCCTTGCTGCTGGAACTTTGATTAAAAATGTTCTGTCAACAAGTTTGCGTGCGGGACCAGCCACGTTGTCGCTATGTATTCGCTTCTATATTAACTTTGTAGGAGAAACCTTTATCGTAGAGTGCTTTCAGTCTACTTGCTTAACAGACTGAGTGTGTGCCAGTTATGCTAATTAGCGAGCTACGAATACTGCCCTCTTCATGATAATAATATTACAAGTCTCTGCACGGACTGTATTTTGCACATGTCGATAAGTTGTATATAATTGGTGTAGAGTGTATTTCCATCGACCAGCTACAATAAACTCAACACAGCCCAAACTCAGGGCTGCTACTAATTTCCCAATAGAAACTTCCAATAGCATTGACCGACCCAGATTCGAACCCAGGAACTTAAGCTCAGCAGCCACGGCTGCGAACCCCTAGACCAATGCAGTATTTTATTCCAACCTTTATATGGTTAATTAAGGGATCGTCCATTAATTACGTGATGTATATAGCTTTTTGTTAACCCCCCCTCAGCCCTGGTGATACGTGTTGAGATTTAGATTAACCTCTACCCAAAATGACGTGTATTTTCTTGGTACAAAGTATCTTGAAAATATTCAGAATATCTGGGGGCACGGCAGTGCCCCAGCCAAGTCTCGAGCAAAACGGGCACGGCCGTACCATCTTTTCTCGATGCGATTCGCGGCTGTTTCGCCCCCCTATATCTTCGATGTGGACAAAGCTACGAGTTTAGGTTTTCGGTGAATAATAGTAGGCATTAGAACAAGCTTAAGTTCGAAATTACATGCCAATTGAATTAATAGTTTAGGAGTTACGGTCGATCAAAGTTACACCATTTTGTCACTCACTGACTCACTGACCGATCATCAAAAATCTAAGGTACTTCTAGCAGACTTAGAAACTTCAAATTTTGCACCAAGATAGGTCATTAGCCACATATAAAGGAAAAATTATAAAAACATTAAAAAATAATATACCATAGAAAACAATTTTATATTTGCGGTTTGGCAAGAACATTGTGTATGGATTTTGACTGCATAGTTAACTTTGTTCGTTGTTTAAGTATTCAATTGGATGAATAAATACATAGAATAGAAAAGAATAATATAAACTGTGGTCAAACATACGTGGCCCTTTCAAGAGTGACTAGTTTGGGTGGATTACATTTAATAAATGTGAATTTTAGTAGTATCAAAGCTCAGGAGATAGCAATGGCTGAATATAATCGACTCCGAAGTATATATCGCCCAGACTTGTCTACCTTAGAAGTAACGATGCCTCAGAAAAGTAACAAAAGAGATAGAGATAGAGAATGGGTTCTAAGCAAAGCAGTAGCTGAAGTCCAAGAAATTATGAGGTCACCTAAAAAAAAATAAAGAAATACACTTTTTTTTTTTTTTTTTTTTTCTTTTTAGCGTGGTAAAATCATCAAATGAGTCCTCCCACCCCGGGCAGGGCGGGAGGGACTGTCAGACTTGTACTGACTAAAATCCACGGTGTTCCTTCAATAGCCCTTTACGTTCCGGGGTCACGGTAATGAGATAAGTCCCGCGACCCCGGCAGGCTTCGGCCCTCTACAGGGGGGGCCCCGTCATCTTGCTGACGTTCTTTGAGGCGCGCGTGGAACACAACGCGCCGTCGACCCGGGCATGGTCCATGGTCGGACAGCGAGTTGCCCTTTACTCGCTGTCCGCATGCCCGCGCCTACGGTGGCTGGAGATCGTCGGCCGGCGCCCGACGCCGTGGGCGACTACCACTGCGGCTGGGCTGGAGGGAGGACGCCATCCTCTCCCTCAAGCGGCCCGCCTCCTCCTTCGATAGCATGACTGCTTCGCAGAAGGAGGCGACCGCTTCCCACTCCGTCTCGCCCCGCAGCATGGCCTCGACCAATGCCGGGCGCGAGAGGTCTCCGCCTATCGCCGCCCTGAGGACACGTCGGTGCTTTGCCCAAGCGGGGCAGTCTTGCACCGTATGCTCTACTGTGTCCTCAGGGCGATCCTCGCAGTGGTGACACCCAGGCGTTTCTGCCTTCCTCATCAGACACAGGTACCTCCCGAAACTTCCGTGTCCGGTGAGGACCTGCGTCATGCGGTAGGTCAGGACGCCGTGCCGCCGATCCAGCCACTCCTCAAAGAGGGGTCTTACCGCCGCGATTGTGGCGTGCCCGGCCGTCGGTTGCGACAATCATCCCCTCCATACTGCCCCGAGATCGTGCCGGAGCTCTTCCCGCCGCGCCTCGACTTCTTGCGGCAGCAGGGACACACATTAAAAGCTGCTTGCTGCCTGGAATTATGTGCAAATGTTACTGACGAGACCTGTGATCAGATTATCCTGCGCAGTTTACTAGTCTTGGATGAGACTGACTGCCGTTGCCGAAATTCGGTTGGGACGACACGGATAAACCAAAAGAAAATTAATTTTGTGATATTAATGTTTACGCATGCGGTGTGTGACTTTCAACTCCTCCAAATATGCCGTTTTATTTGTTTCTTCTTGTGCTCATTGCCAAGTCACTATAATTATAATATAAAGAAAACTATTGATACAATTACCAAATGTTGATTTATAACTACAAAATAATTTGAATAGGACTTGGCTTCTATGAGATATCAAAACTTTTTACGATGGAAAGACTGCATCGAGAGACTTGGCATTTTTTTACATTTAATGTTTTTGGTGGGTTATTTTTATATAATACAGGTATAATCTAATTTAATTCTGGAAAATTAAGCACCGTTATAGAAATGTCCAGACAGACATTAAGCTTGCAGGTGGTTTTTGACTGGCATACAAATAATAAAGGAAAGGTGTAATCATGTGAAAAACATGTTAATATTTATGAGCCCCGTTTCGTTTGGCCCCGCTCTCAGTACCTTCAGCGACGGAACCCAAGCGGTGCGGTGTGGAGGTTGGACGACGCGGCGCCCACGTCCGCGGCTCCGCCGGGTAATGTAGGGCTCACGACTACGAGTGTTGTTACGTGGTTCGAACACCTGACACATGACACGTGTACATCGTGGTGGTCATACGGAATGGGTTCACGACGGCATCTCGTGTCCCTGTCTCGCTTTGCAAAGTCACTTATCATACAAGCACAACGACCTTGCGGCCGCTACGCTGCACTGCTGACGTGTTACAGAAAATTCTGAATTGTAATACATAATATATTATTATGTATATTCGGAATTGGATTTCTGACTAAGTACACGATTAATATCGTCATTGATAGTCCTATACCGCGTTACTATTATAGTAGATAGCCGATAGTTGATTTTGATTTATTTAATACATACGCAGTATTTAACAAAGTTAGTAAATGCGGTATGGGACTATCGACGACTTTATATCATGACGTGTCTACTATCCATATTTTTTTATAAGGTCACTCATAACTTAGTATTATATGTAGTTATGTATATAATATGTACAAGATAGTTGCTCAAAGGTTGTTTGATATAAGTGCAGTTGAAATACCTACAATCCAATGCCTCGGTCTGGTTGTATGTAAGTAGTTCCTAACATCGAAGCTTTCGATATAGGACATAGGACTTTCTCGTAGAGGAAGATTAGGTGAAGGCACTTAGGAGGATGACCGTAGGACCAATTCTACCGTACTTGATGGTTATTTATGATGCCATCACTAGGTTGTCAGTACCTCGTTGGTGGTAAGCGAGGTTGAATCACGAGGACGGTGGATGTACCGCGACACCTCAATGAGTACTAACACTGAGCTAATTTTGTTGCAGGTGTCGAACACAGAAGCGCGACGGGTGCGTCGCGCGGCTAGGGACGAGCTGAGATGTTCACCAAGAAGATACGCCATCACAAGAAGTACAAGGTGCGGTAAAGAGCGCCATGCGATAGGGCACGATGCTCGAAGAAGGCAGCCGGGAGCTGGCCAAGCGAGCCTACTCCGACGCGCCCCCCCGCGCGCCGCGCACTCCCTACCCCCCCGACGAGCCGCGCTGCTGCTTCACGAGCCGGCGCGCCGACGACACGCGCCTGTTCTGCTGCCGCTGCGCACACAAGCGCCGCGCCTCCCCGCTCACCTGCCTCGCGATATGCTTCTTAGTGCTCACGTACAACTTGCTCGGAGGCTTCCTCTTCCTCGCCATCGAAGGCAACGTCTCCACGGAAGAAACCGCCGTCGCTGCTTCCAAACCCAACCTCAGCCAATCACAAGGCGTCAGCAATGACTTGAGATCGAAGACGGTGGAGCGCCTGTGGTCCATCACAGAAGACTTGAACATCCTGTACAAAGAGAACTGGACGAAGCTGGCGGCGAAGGAGCTGCTGGAGTTCCAGAAGGTGCTGGTGAAAACGATGCGCGGCGGCGCTGCGGAGGCGCGGCTGCACTACGAGCACGACGCAGACTACCGCTGGACCTTCTCCACGAGCTTCTTGTACGCGCTCACACTTATCGCCACCATCGGTGAGTGGCTACTATACTTTTATTTGTGTACCTATAGTTCACATTGAAAGTGTGACAATAAAGCTGTCTCGTATATATAAAATCCATACACGACGGCCTTTTCAATTAATTTTATTTTTGGATCTCTGGATGTACAATTGTACAATGTACATATTTTGGGACATAGGTCCGTGTTTTATCCTATATTAATAAATTGTATACCCCCCGATATTGATTAATTTAATGTCTAGATGCACTGATTGTTTCACATGAAGCTATTGCCGCTGTTTCATGAGTTACTACAGCTGATTCTTGTCGTGCAGGTCACGGTAACGTCACGCCCAAGTCATCGGTGGGCAAGCTGGTGGCGGTGGCTTATGCGTGCGTGGGCATCCCCATCATCATGCTGTACCTGTCCACAATCGGCGAGGCACTCGCGCGCAACTTCCGCGTGCTGTACTCCAAGCTGTGCCCCGCGCGTCTCACCCGCGACAACTTCCATGCGAAGGCGGAGTGCCTCAGCCGCTACTCGCTGCCCGGCGAGTGCAAACAGTACGAATATGATAAAAGAGACAAGTTCGAAAGACAGAAACGGACTCCATTTCAAGCCGCCTTGAATCTAGACAGTTTTAGTGGCGGCTACCATTGGACGTGTCGGGACCACACGCGAGTGCCAATTATACTTAGTTTACTCCTCATCGTACTGTATATAGGGTTGGGGACGTTTGTGTTTCATACTACAGAGCGGTGGAACTTAATAGATGGGTGTTACTTCTCGTTCTCGAGCCTCGCAACGATCGGCTTCGGGGACTTGAAGCCCGGACTGTACGCCAGCACAGTATCTGCTAAAGCAGAGGACATAGCTGTGGGTGTGTGTTGTATATATATTCTAGTGGGCATCGTGGTCATCGCGATGTGTTTTAACTTAATCCAGGAGGACATGAGCTCGTTGGTGCGCAGCTTCACGTCACTGTGCACGGGCGGCTCCAAGTCGCGCGCGGTGCACAGCGCGGAGGCGGTGTGCGACGACAAGATCTCCATGTCGGTGGTGTCCTGACACCGCGAGACGGCCGACTCAGGGCCGTCCGTAGCATTTGCCGGTTGCGAGAAGCGTCAGCAGGTGACGTTTAAGATCGACAGTTCGAACCCGACGAAGTTCAACAGTCTGCCGAGGCGGAAGTCCTCAAACTACGGGGAAGAGAGTTTCCAAAGGAATACCCCGGCCCGTCGGTCGGCGGGGTACGCTGACAAGTGCGTGGAGTACTTTGTGCCGCGAAGTTTGAGCGAGTTCAACCTGAGTGGCGCGGCCGGCGACCTGTACGAGCTGGCGGCGTTCGGCTCCCGCGGCCGGCTGTCGGCGGACCGGCCCGCACCGCAGGGCCCGGGGGCCGGGGGCGCGGGGTACGCGGGGGGCGGCGGTAAGGCGCGCGACAAGATGGTGACGTTCGAGGACGACCGGCCCGCGCCCGGCAAGATGCTCGCCGATGACGTCTTCATGTGACAACGACGTGACGTAGATATAAACTTGTTGGTTTGGACATGGTTTGTTATATAATAAAATATGAAAATTTGCATAACTTCCATTGTTTTGTTGTTGTCCATTATCTATTAATCATTTCAATAAATTAGAAAAGTTTGCTAACATCAGAAACTTAGTAATTAATTGAATCAGTTAGCTATTTATCAAGCATACAGCTTATGCATAAAATCAAAATCAAAATTATTTATTTGACATAAACACAGGTAAATAATATGAGAATGTGCACTGTGTTATGCTCTGACGAGCGTACAAATATTTTAAAACTATTGCATGCATGCATATGGTGACACGGGGCAACTTGAAGGATGGTCAGTGACAGTTAGCTCCGCGGACTGGTTGCCAGGCTCAGCGCGGCCTCAGGCATACAACACACACGGCACATACGCGCCGGTACTTCAAAATGTAACATTTTATAAGTTATTGTAATGGTAGAAAATGGAAAAGTGTAGGTAATTGAATTTATTAACATTATCAAAATAGCTCGCTCAGAGCTGGCGCCATACTCCATGGTGAAATGTCGGTGTTGGTGCAGAGACATAGCTGCTGCAGGGCGGTGGCAGCCACACGGAACAACACATACGTATGGGAATGCATGCTGCCGGTCACAGTAGAGAAATAGTCAGTGGGTAAGTATTCTGTAGCTTACTGAAGTCACAAAACGTTGAATTAAAGAGTCGTGTATATTGTGTTTACAAACACATTATATATGACTCTTCAATAAATAGAGCTCGTTCCACGCTGTGTATATGAAAATAAGAAAGATTACATGATGTGAACACATTAATGTTAGTTTCGACATTATCATAGGTTTTTATTTGGAATTTCCTTAACGTTAGATACTTGAAGCGTTATGGTGTGATTGTATCCACACATTGGATCACCGGCTGCGATGCAGGCAGCGCCGTATTGTATCGCCACTCATGCCGCCGTCGCAACTCTTGTGCGTCCACACAACACAAGCGTCCATCGAACACCGACGTTAAAATGAATATCACGTCGATTATCGTTAGCGGAGATTAGTGAGATAAATTGTAGCGGCGCCTCTGCCGCCCCTCGATAAACTGTCAACGACACTCATTTACTCAATTACGGTGTTACCAAGTTGCATTAATCGTGTTAGTCAACCGTGTTATAACTGACGTAGAGTTCAAAATCGCATAGCTGTTCACCTCTGGTACAGTGGACCGCCGTTCAGCCATTATGGCGCGATGTCGCTGCCATGTCACACATACACTGCGTGCTACGTACGCCGGCGCCGGCCACGCCGATGTTAATCCCAATTTAATGATCACCGTTAGAGCGCGTGTATCGCAAACATTCACAACGCGATGACCGATCGCTCAGGGAAAGTGCCATACTGGACATTCTGTATGGAGAAATGAACACGGAACCGATTATTTAGAAAATTAATCTTGTCCATATCAGTCTCGTAATGTGATCGTCCGCGGCGACCACTCTCGGTCACCAACGATATTATCTCGATATATTTTTATATGATAAAATTACATATTTTGTTCGATATTTTCATTTATGACCAGCTTACACGCATCCGCAAGTTAAAATCTACTAAGATGTATTTAACGAGAGTTCGCAGTCAAATGGATGGTACAAGCATATATTAACTCTTTGCATCCGAGTGCTCCACAGTCCGCTCGCACCCACGTGGCCAATTACAATGTATTAAAAACATAAATATTATGAATAAAAAGCGTATGGCAAATAACTGAACGTATACTTGCAGTCGTATTGGCAATTTATACAGTATGGCAGGTATACCTGGCTGGACGAGTCGACTGGCCGCGTCACGTAGAACTAGGAATTTGAAACTCGCTTGTGTTTGTAAACCGTACGAACAAATAACTGGCTACAGTGCAAACAGCATAGCTAATACTTATACGGAAGATTACACATAAGAATAATGTGACACGTTACGTCTCATCTCTGATCTTGGTACGGTGGATGTGATGAAGTTGAACAACAGTAGGCGAGCTGCGAGCAAGGAGCATACGCTGAGCAACGAACGACGAGCAAGAACCACTGTTTTGGGCATCAACCTTAGCTTGCTTAGCGTGCCGACTGTGGGCATTAAACTCCAATGTCAACAATGAACTATGGTAGAACGAGTAGGTATCCAGCATAGAATGTGCACTGCTGTGACGTCAGTTGGCAAAGGAGAAGTATTCACGGGTGCTGTGTACTCGCCACTCCATGCGGTGCAAGTAGTGGGAGCGCCGCCGCGGCGACTCTCTCGCGTAACTAATAGCAAACACCGCTCCATTGTAGGCGGCGCTCCCGACTCCTAAACACGCGCCCACCACACTCTATTTGCCAAATATTTACTGCCAACAGGAAATTGTATTGGACCTCCAGTTTGTCAATTTAATAAAGCAAAACCATTGACCACTTTAGGTCACAGAAGTGCCATTTCAAATAATACAATTTTGTAATATTGTTCTTTATGGAGACACGGGACAGAGATGGAATTAAGACAAAATGAAAAAATCTTGGGACCAAGATTATAAATGACAGAAGGACGGTAAGTAATGTTACAAACATGTACGCTATGGAAACACCATACAGTGGAATTGAGTCAGCTTGACAAAGTACGGGCGCAGGGATTATAACAGTGATGTGTGGCGCGCCGGAGGGACGCGGGACCTTAGTCCATCTATGTACGTCTGCTTGCAAGTATATTTATACGCAAGTATAGCTCGCAGGTGCTTTTTTAATTATGTCGTAAAAATACCTTTGCCCCTGTCGTTAGGAATGATAATGGTTTTTACATGTACTTGTGAGATCTGTGAGAGGCATAAAGAGTGTAAAAGCGAGCTTTAAGCACTCATGCGTGAGGTGGTAGACGAATAAATCTAGACTTTATTACTGAGCTAGACCGGTGCTAGTGCTGTCCCCTTTAGTGAAGTCAGCAGAGGTCGCTGACCTCGTGATGAACGTGCGCCAGTGCGTGTACCTGTCGTCCTGAGGGACGGCGTGATCCGCGAGTATCAACCATCAACCCGTAGTCCTTCATCGCTATGGCATTGCCATCATCACCACGCTTGGATCACGGATTGGTGATCGCAGTAATTTGTAATTACTGAAAAGTGGTGCGAATGCTCACTTCAAAATATTTCCTTGGTGGGTTTTGCGACACCCGTTGAAACAGGCGATTGTTTGCGTCACCCCGTGCCTGCTGCCCGTACTCTGGCATCCTTACTGGAACTAAACAATGCAGTGTACAAGCTGGTACGTGAGTGCTCACTCACTACTCACGCGAAGACAGACTGTCCTATTTTAATCCGAGCACGGCCAACTAATCGCATTACAGTGGGTAGTAACATTTTATCAGGCTTAACTGAGTTATAATTAACTTTTAGTTTCCGATGTCTAATTAAGGAAGTTTAGTTGGCTTATGCGGTTAAGAGAATGTTCTAAGTCGATCTTAACTATGGATAACTAACGGGAAATTTGGTTTTTGTTACCTAGAGGAAGCATCTTGTAGTAAGGTTTTAAATGAATCAAAGTCGTGTTCAGAATATCAAATGGAAATGAACTGATTTGTTCAAAATGTTACGTTAAAGTTCGTTTTCAAATAACAAATAGAGTGTAAATTTCTACATCAATAATTATGGTTCAGTGTAGTTCCGCTGGCAAAAAACGGGTCGCGGTACTAAGCAAACAGCGATTGACTGTATTGGTGAACGTTTATCAGTAAACCCAATATGGCGGAGGCATCGCACAATAAATATATATATTATAATCATTCGCGAGGCGCGAGACCGCCGCGCGTGCAGTTCCGCGCCCGGGACCCGCGCCCAGTCCCGCGCCCGGGACCCGCGCCCGGGACTCGCGCCCGGGACCCGCGCCGGGGAAGGCGAGACTGCTCCCGTTATTTACGTTGGCTATTTGCCGCTTAAGCAGTCTTGTTATTTCGCCGAAGGCTTGTGTACCGGCCGTTAGACCGTTATATTGGGAAATCGCGACTTATTTCAGCCCTTTTTTTTAAAAACATAGGTTTTTTTATTGAGCCCGTATACCAGCCAACCAAACTGTAAAACTACACTGGACTAAATGAATTTTTAAAGAATCCAAATTATAAGTTGCATAAATAGTGCGGGGCAGCTGTGCGGCCTGCAGCGCGCCCGTACCATGGCGGGGGTCCGGAGCGAGCGCGGTGGTAATGCATTTACACAGCGCGGTCGGAAACTTAAATTGACGGCATACATTTTAAATGGACTCGCTAACTGTTCGCTGATGTGACGTCATACTCTGAAGTTCGAGCACTCAGCTAATGCTCATTTCTGCGGTGCTCTGTTGTGACAGCGTTTACAAGTTTGTTCCGAGGAATATCCTGCGGTGAACTGACCATTTTTGTAGGCTAAATATTTTCCATAACTACATAATATGCCCCTATTCAGTCTATCACTGTGCAATGCTGGACAAAGGTCTCCATCAAGATAGCATTTATATTACTCGAAGGAACCGCGATAGACAAGCGGTCCAGTTACCTGTGTCAGTGACTACAGCAGACTATCACAATCTACTTGTAGTTATTAGAGGTCGTTCAGGATTAAATCAGACACACCTTGAGCTTCTTTTTTGTTTTAAAACCTGACGAAACCTCTCGAGCAATTCCGGATAAGCCTCCAGGGGCGAAGGTACAAAGTTATGCAGTAATTAGTCTGTAGTGGTCTCATATGTGCGCCAATCAGCTCACACAACAAACTCACAGAGCAAATGAACCAGCAAAAATAAAAGCAAAAAGCGCTGACTTTCAATTACATCGTAAAAGTTCAGCTATTAATTTGGGGCTTATGAAAGTAATCCGCTGACAAATGACCGCGTCCAGGAATGCTGCTGTTCTGACGTCATATTTGACAAATTGCACGCAGATGCTCTTAGAAGTGTTGCGCCGATGAAAACTTTACACTTGAACAATTAACAAAGTGTGACGTCATCGCATCCTCGATTGCTGCGCGTGACTTGCGCTACCGTCGAGTTGCTCTTATTTAAAATTACACCAGAAAAATACTTAAGAATTTTCTTTTGCTATTGTATTTTCTATAGGTCTCATAAATAAGACTAGGAGCGCTGGATATTCGTGGAGTGCATATAAAGAGCCTCCCCCGCTGCCGATACCTACGTAAAATCACCCTTACACCTTTGTCTGTCATCCCTTTGAAATCCAAGTGAGGGGCAAAGTTATATAAAAAAAAACTTGCTGTTTCATGTATAACTTTTAAGCGATGTACCACGGCATGAACAATTTCCGTATGAGTTCATAATGACACAACGGAAGAAGCTTTGGTCTTATACAATTAGATTACGTTATTATGTTGAAGGGCTCGAAAAAAGTAAAATTATGAATTCATTTTAACGTTATACATATTATATGAAGCTGCCTAAGCGTAAACTGTATAAATACATAACGTTGTCGGAAATAAACAGCGGCGTCATTCTCTTTGACTGAAAGACTTCCATTAATGCAAACCATGGATCTCGGTGATCGGGCTTCGAAGCGGCGTAGCTCGTAGCAGCGTAGCGCCGTAGCTGCGAAGCCCGTAAAGGCGTAGCACCGTAACACTAGCCACGTAGCTCGTAATGCGTAGCAGCGTACCTCGTTACTGCGTTACACCTAAGCGGCTTGGTTTGGGTTGGGTCACAATTAATTAACTTTTGTCCACGGGCCGTAGACGGTTAAGTTTCTTTATTTACGTATGGTTGAAGTACGGTGTAAATATAAAAGGTAGCGTGTTGTTATACGGAGCCCCAGAACACTCATAAAAATAAAAATAAATCCATGACGCAGTACAATGATTGGATATTAAACATTTTAATAAAAACTGAATAATTCGTGAAATGTAATATAACACTCGGATTTTTAGAAAAGCAAGCAACCCTCCTTTTTTATCATGAACTGAGAATTACTTCATTACCAATGGCTGAAGGACTCTGATTATGGTGCTGAGTGAGCACCTTTCTTGTATTATAGTACATCTGTGTATTATATCAGAATAATATGTTATGACATCCGCGACATGTTCTTCATACAAGTCGCGGCCGTAGGTTAAGTATCTGTGGTCGCGTACGTTACGAGTGGTGTGTAATGATATTTCCGTGCATCCATTACCAAGTAATGCGTTTCCGTTGGCCTCCTCCCCCCCTCCCCCCGCCCCGCACCTCCTCACCCGACCCGACTCTTTATTGACTATAAACATAGGATTACTTTGTTGCTGACGTGCGAACCACTCGCGTCGCTTGTCTTCATATAACTACGCTTGTATAGACTTTGCTGAAATGGAATTTGTACAATATTTAGTTCTGCGAGTGATCTGAGAGGATTTCATTACATTATGAACACGACGCGCCGCGTCATTGTGTGCGTCGAATTAATCTGAAAATGGCTTTACGTACGTTATTGTGACGTCAAAAGGTTTTAAGAATATGTAATAATTATGAGCGAAATAATGCTTTAGCTTTCTGCACTCCTTCTCCATATAAACTGTAACTATACCAAATCTCACACACCTCCGTGCGCGCAATATGCTTAAACAGGTCTACAAAGTTTTCTCTTCACTTATTATTAGATATATTAATTATACTATCTAGCAAACAAATAGCTAGCATTTGGTAGCACTGATCGTCTATATGAGCACGAATATTTGAACAGTCCGAGCGCCCGCGCCGCACCGCCGCGTCTCCACACTGCCACTGGGGGGTGTTCTCGAGTCCTCAATCTTAACATGACGAGTGCGTCGTCCGTTCCGTTGGCGCCACTCCACCACGATCACATGCTATGCGGAATATTCGCCGACGTCGTCTTCCATCGCCCCTCCAGTGCGAACGAGTCGGCTCTCAACGCGAACCGGGCGTGCCGTGCCGCCTCTAATGAAGAGAGCACCGCACTTCACAGCGGCCGATTGCATTAGAACTACGTTTGTTCAGAACGCGAGCGTCTTGGATACGAGCGCGTGATGAATAGAGAATCCAGTCCATACGGTAAGCTAAAGACTTAGATTTTGGATAGGTAATTACTTATTGCATTAGGTAAAATTATTACAAATTGGTAATCAGAGAAATAAATATTTTAATAAAAACTCTATAGAAATTTCAGTATCAGAACGATCTTTCTAATCTTTTTGAACAATTTTCGCCACATTGTCGTAGTATGTAGAACCATTGTATGAATCTGTCATATAATATTTTACCCTTCAGTCTTAAAAGACTCAATTTATATTCACAGGCTCACGATAAGCTAATACCTCTATAAACAAGAGTGTGTTTTGGCTTGTGTTGTGTGCACAAAAATGATGTATGCTCATATGAAGGTCGGGGTGTGTGCCCGGTGCGCCGGCTGAGAGGCGAGGCACCCGAGGCGGCAGATTAACACGTAATGCTGTTGTGCACTTGCACCGCGTCACTCGTCGCCTCGCCTCAACCTCACAAAGTTTATTTCCCGTGACAAAGTAGTATCTCGGCAACGACTCAGCACTTTTCTCGGGCTGCATCACTGCACATTAAATCTTGTCTGGTTGTCGTAAGGTCTATTGTGCGTTGTATGGGGGCAGGCGTCATTGCGTCAGTGTGACACGTAATTAACCCCGGCGACATGACGGAGTGCGATGTCGTGCGACTCGGTGCGGTCTGAGGCGACGATGGCCGATGGTTTAAGAAGTTTTGCATTTAATTCGACATAGAGTAATTTCCTAATATGGAGCGCCTTACTACTAAAACAAAGTGTTATTAGATTCACTTATGTGTTATAATTATGCAGTTTATGGTATTATCTGCGGGAAGTAGAGGTCGATATCAGTGGCGAAGGGTGAAAATTTTCAAAGGGGATGCCGTCCTAAAAATTCCCCACCAAAAAAAAACACACTCAACAATAAATGCATAATTTGTCTTAACTGCCGACAAAGCATTAAGATTTCGGCTACCACTAACATCGAAAAAACTTAAAAACCCACTGTCTGTTGGTCTATGCATTAACCAATTTCTAAAGGGAAGCCGATGGGAATCGGGTTGTATGGACTCTTCGCCACTGGTCGATACTAAGTGTTTAGTAATTAAGTACGGCTCGGACTGTAGAGGTTACACTCGCGAGGCTTGTTACAGACTAACAACTATTACATTAATACTATAGTACTCCGAAGAGTTGTCCTAATTGCGATTAAGAATATAATATTCAAATTCTAAAGCGTTTATTAAAAATAGACTAGTTGTAGTAGTTTCTGACGTCATCATAAGACAGCACCCCAAAACGCCTTCCCTTATAGTTATTTAATTATAAGAATGAACCTGCAAGCCTGACATAGCTACCAAGGTGCACTGAAGCCTCAAAAGTTATGAATAAATAAAATACGGCCCACCATAACAATCATATTTTATACCAATAACCCATATTATACTGGTATAAAATATTATTATACCTACTTAAAAGAATTATTATTTCCAATAACGGTACTTATTTAGCAAAAAGCTACGATATAACAATAAATCTAATAATCAAACAATTTAGAACCGTAATATTAAAGTAATTCATTACTAACAGCATATCAATGGATTTCTAGAAGATTGATAGGTACTAGTCGAATAATTTCAATATCAAATGGTATATATTATGTACTTAGATAAAATAAAATCCCCGTTTGGTACAAACGACACAAGAAAGAAACTGTGAATCACTTTCATAGGCGCTCACACCTGAATGTGTGAATATTGTCGCCTTGATTTATGTTCAAAGCACTTTTGTAAAGCTTTCGCCGTATTTGTATCGCAAATGTACCTTTTAGGATGTGACCACAAATATATGTGACTATAAAGTGATCGATCTTACGTCTGAAAGGGAAAGGTTAAGTGGAAATTGGGTAAATAATAATCAATGGCTATGCTCCTTTCGAGACATTGATAGACAGTCATATTATTTTTGTCCCATCTAACTAAATGTATTAATAATATAAATCTTCATGTAAAACTGATTTCTTCAAGCACATTCTCAGTTCTCGGGAGGCATCATATTGGCTTGTCTTTAGAAATTAATATGAGCATGTTCAACAAATTGGTGAAGACCGGCGCGGCATAACAAATGGCGAGCTGTTATTATAAAGTGAGTGAGCAGACGCCCGCGCCCCCGTCCCCCGCCCCCGCACCGCCTGCCTTCATGAATTTAAAACTATAGTTATTCAATATTCATGGCGAATCAATATGTAAAATGACAACTAACCGGTGATTGGCCTTTTATTAAGTATGGCCTTATATCGTCAACGACGAATATTAACACTGAGTCGGGTTTCAGTTTATTGAAATCGAAGTAGTGGGTCGGCTCTAAATATTTCCTTATAATATAGTGAAAACAAGATTTTCACTAGAGTTGATGGCACGGGATTTAGTTAATGTACCTAGCTGATATCTTAAGAGAGACTTTCAGTTTGCGAGTTACCAATGCGAAACGCGCGTGAGGTTTTGGATTCAAAAAGCAGTCAATAATAACTTGGTAACTAACTACTCGGTGATACTGGATGGTGGTAGGCTGTTTTATTTTGTTCATATACTTTTATAAAATGTAAAAACCGACTTCAAACAACTAAAAAGTATAATAGTTATTTGTTATACAAGAGTGCAAAGTTGCTTTTTAACCGCGTGTTCAATTTTGATGACCGAGCAAGCGAAGGATTCTAAAATTGAATCACGAGCGCAGCGAGTGATTCAAAATTAGAATCCTGAGCGTTAGCGAGGGAATCAAAAGAGCACGAGGTGAAAAATCTTTGCACTCGAGTGCAACACGTAACTTTTCATTCCACCTCAGCGAGGAAATGACTAAATGCAAAAAAAAAAAGTTTAATTCACAAACTTAGTGCACACGATGTTCTAAATTCAATTTACTTTATCCTCTAGAGAATAAAAACGGCTTTTCCACTCAGATATTGAAGATTAAAAATACTCTTTCCGAGATGGTGGGATGAAAATTTACTTTATCCTCTAGAGAATAAAAACGGCTTTTCCACTCAGATATTGAAGATTAAAAATACTCTTTCCGAGATGGTGGGATGAAAAATATTTTTTCTTAAAAAACTTAACAGCTTCTGACGTCGGGCCCTTTAATTCTTCAATGCACCTTAGTTTGGCAGTGGCACCGACTTCAGAAGCTGTTAAGTTTTATAAGAAAATTATATTATACTTTTTAGTAGTTGGGAGTCGGTTTTTACATTTTTAAAAGTTTTTCTATTTTAAGTGGCATATACCAAACCTAACAAATTAACAATACATAAACCAGTGATTACAGCAATCGCAAATGATTTGCTTTTATCCATTGAAGAGTTCTATCGTGTATCTCCAAAAGTCTTCATCAAATATTCACCAAATTTAAATGGAACCACATTGAGAAAATACTCTTTCAAACAAAAAAGAATCATTAAAATAGGTTCACAATTGGCGATAAATGCTAAAAACACAGAAAATAAAAATAAAATAAAATCAGTAGTTGTGCCAAACGGGCCAGCAATACAAAACAATACAAAACACAACAAACAAACAATAGCAATACATGTTCACACATGTATGACAGATCGATACAGTACATTATGTATTTATGTCAACAACATATCACTATAAAAGGTAATAATTAATATCATGAACTTAAATTATTGATTGGCTGTCGCAGCCGCTCGCCGACCAATCAATAATCTAAGATCATGAATAAGAAAAAATCAAGTAGAATTACAAGATATCAAACAAGGATACGTAATTATCAAAAGGTATTGTGAGGGTGAGGGTGTGCGTGTGTGAAGGAGACGATCTATGTTCAACACTAGACCTTTAGTGATCAAAAGGTTTCTCTAAGCAAACGTGTCGCATTATAAGCTTACATGAAAACGAACATAAACTGGTACTTAGCAACGTGATTACAAAGTTAGGACAAAGCGCACGCTAATTACAAAGCAAATACACAACTAACTCGATCACTGACTTACGAGTAGTATACGTAATGTATCAGAGTGGTCCAGGCTCGGCGGTCGCTGCTACAGACAACGTGTCACTTAGAAGAATATGCTTCCAATTAAAATGCTAATTAGCTCGCGGCCGCGGAGAAAGCACCGCCCGACGGATAATAAGCTAGAGGCCACGGAAACAGAGGCACCGCCCCACTGCTCTTATATCAACAACACTTAATAGACCTCCCACTTTCTTCACATCCCACAGTGGTCGTATACCATGTTAATTTAAATCTGTTATCGTTTTTTTAACCGTGGTCTTTTTAGGAGTAAAATGTTCCCAGGTAATGAAACTTCCGTTTAGCTTTATTTAAATTTCTCCAAGATGAATTTCTTCCTCTTTGCACAGCCAGTGAAGAAAATCTCTGTGTTCTTGGCCGCACCGGGGGAGCTTAATGGAAAAATAATTGAATCCGCGCCGCTCAAGGAAAAGGTGAAAAATATCCAAAAGCGGTGAAGAGTTGCGTGCCGAGCTTGTCTTTTTGCCGCGGCCGGCGCTGGTTTTGGTGGCGGAGTAATATCAAAGAGTGTCGCCGACTGCGGCCAAAAATGTTGACTACGAAAGCTGTTTGATAATTCGCGCGACAACGCTGTACCTACATTGTGTTGTAGAAAGTATTCGAGGAAAGACAAGGATAACAGCGCGTCGCCGTCGCACGCGGCCTTCGTCTCGCTTGACCATTTTAATTTTGCTATTGCCTTCTTATACTGCTTTCACTAAGCTGTGGCGATACCGTACAAAGGTCAGGCACGGTGTGTTTGTCTCCGCGGTCGCTTACTAAGTTGTGGAGGAGCGACCGACTTGTGCTTGTTTGTAATTTGTGTTATCATTCCGATGTATTTGCATGGGCTAGGTACTAATTAGTGCGTGATAACGCGGCTAGAAGTATAGAGTAAAGACTAGAGGACACTCACTATACCTAACTGAAAACGAAAATAGATTTCCATTGATACTCACTTGTTTATTAGAAAAAAGGATGTTAATGACACGAGTGGGTAATGGTATCAAAGATAAAATCATGTTCAGTCAAAGGTCCTTGTTGTGGTTGTTGATCTCAAGCCCATAAACTTGGGTGAAGCGATACCGTGGACGATACCGTGGCAACTCGCGGTCCGCAGCCAGCGCTTAACGAAGTCATTCAATTAAAACATTAATTGATTGCCGGATAACGTCTAAACACAAGCGGGGACTATTCAGATTCGCATTACCCGCCCCGTTTTGTTGGTTTAACGAGCTCCGCTAATCTATTCGCTTTAAATGCCTACGTTTACTTTGCCCATTAACCGGCCCGGGCTCACAAAGGACCTTTGATGCAGTCGCCTCGAGCGACAACGACTCGCACATCGCTCGTTCGCGAATTATTATAGCGTTAATGCTGTGCAGGAGAAGTCGCATGGTCACGCTCACACTCCATCAATCAAACACATCAGACTGTCGCAGTCCACTGCTGGCCTTAGGCCTCTCCCAAATTGCACTATAACATCCACTGTCATGTCTTCGGCACCCCAACTTCCTGTTAGAGCTCGTCAGTTCATCTGGTTAGGGGCGCCCTACGCTATGTTTGCCAATTCGCGCTCTCCACTCAAGGACTCGTCTGCTCTAATGACCATCGATTTTTCGACGGACATAGCAACCTGCAACACAGGAGCTTCCGCGCAAAAAAAATTGGAATATGCATGAAGCCCGTTGGTGAGAAGTCTCCAAACTGCGCATCAGAAGTCACTCACATATGCGTTCAAGCGATAATTTCATAGCGTTAGGCGACTGTGTATGTGTGACCGTGTGAGCTATGTGTGTAGTCTGTGTCTATGTAGCTAGTCGCGTCACATAGCGCACGCGGAGTATGCTCGATGTTATTTTCCGTGCGATTAGTCGCGTGTCGCGCGCGCCTCCACTATACATAGACGCGACTATCGCGTCACACGCCAATACTCTCATAGTTGCGCTTAGTAACGTGTACACAAGAATTTTATCTTGCATGCAGTGGAATGTAATACATTATCGCAAATACCTTTTACTTTTTACGCCAAAGTGTTGCTTTTAGATTAAGTTTACTGTTAGTTTATTGATTTATTTCTTTAGAGCATGAAAAACTTACAGCTAATTTAACTTAAATAACAAAAAATTTTTCAACGGGAAGCCAATATCAAGTTTTTACTTAAAGTAACAGACTAAAAATTCAAATGCGACCAATCACAGTACGGTACCTTACCATAATTATTACTTACCTACTAAGCACAGAGCATGCAATCTGTTTGTCTGTTGCAATCTGTTGAAAAAGTTACTGCGGGCTCACTACTTGTGAATGGATCAATATCATGCTGTTTACATATTACAGCAATAGTTCTAAATATTGCTAAGGAAAGAAACTAATGTAAAGTCACGTAATATTTACATCAGTAAAAGTGAGTCAAATCATGCATTAGCCGTTCTATTTAAAAAACTTTAACGGTCAATAGCACAACTTCGTCACAAAAATACAAGAACTTTACAATAATACAAACGATTTTAAAATAACGCTCACTCTGTTCATTCCAACTAGTCGGGAGCATTGTTCTTTTTCATGCGGGAGCGGAGCGGGGCTGAGCGGGGCTGAGCGGAGCGATCTGACAATGCGTCCACAACACAAAAACTAACAATGGCTGAAGACTTACTTAACTATAAGTCTTCGACCACTGTTATTGAGTCTTTCATTGGCTTCTTTTTAATGTTTTCTTTTTTGCGGAGACGGGAAGCGTATTGTTATTGAAAGCCCCGACTTCCCGATGTTATTGCTCACTCGCAGTTTATTCGCCAGGTTATGTCGGAGAGTATTATATTTATTTTCCATTTACTTATTCGTAGGGCACTAATTATGCGGAGTAAAGGAAATGGTTGCCTAAATGATCACTTAACTTTAATTATTAATGAGTCCACAATGCAACAAAAATGTCGCGTGCACGGCTGGTACTCACTTCTGGCATTGTATGTGAATAAATGAGGGGATCATTAATGAGATATTTCCATAACAATGAGGCTGCGTACCTCCCCCTTCTCCCCCCTCTCCCCCACGGGTGTGACATAAGTCATACGTAATTTGACACTCTTACATTCTTGTACTTCACAAGATAAAGAGTACATTATCTTAATCGTTTGAATTTTGCGCGATGTAACTGGAGACCGCACCGATGAAGAATCTCGTAATGATTTGTGAATTGTTTAGAATCGGAGTTGCGAAGGATTGGAATTAATGCATTTAATGTACTTACGTAATTTTGTTCGTTAGTAAACAAGGATGATAATTGAACGTTACTTTGTAACAAATAAGTGTCGAGACATAGTAACGGCAAAAGTCGCTTCTCAAAAATACGCGCGATATGACTGCATATCGCGCGTATTTTTGAGAAGCGACTTTTAACTTTATCTACTGTTTTTCTACAATACCAACTTAAACTTTGCAGGGACGGTATATTACTGTTCTTCTAGGTAAATGCAGAATTCAAGTAACCTGATGCTGTTGCTCATCTTCTTGAGATAAACTCTTGGTCCCCTATTATATACATGGGTATACTAACAGGGGACCGTGGGTTTAAGTGGCAGACCACAAGTAATACAATATGTAGCAACTGGCGCGTGGCGGTCCACTGCGCCGGACCGCAGTATGCGACCTGAACATTCTTAAATAAATTGAAACTAAGGAGCTACACCTGAATAAAGTTCACAGTTTAAAGCTCAGAGCCCGGGCACGGTATTGGAGTCACACTATATCGTAAATTACCACTACCTGCCTAGGCAAGGCAGGAAAAGCAATATACGTATACTGCTCTGATTCTAGTATTAATAAAGTAGCGTTCCGTTTGTTTGTAACTAAAACTAAAATCGACGATTTGAACAATTCTAAGTTATTTTTGTTCTACTCAGCTAATCGCAAGTCACTGTTTACACTACAACTGCAGTGTCCAGCAAAGATAATGCACCCCTTTCAAGTGGGTGTAGTAAAAGGCGAACAATAATCTGTTAGGAGAACAGGCAGTCCCAGTACCTTTCTGTGAGCTAACAACAAGTTGCGATCACCAACCACAATGGTTGAGTGGTGACGCGGTTCTAAGAAAGGTGTTGTAATGTAAGTCTGACGAACACCTGATTGCTAAGGTGCTGTGACGTCAAACATTTGAACACTAAAAAACCCAGAAGGTCATTGACCTTTAAAATACATAAATTAAAAATGCGTAAATTATATCGCACGTTCTTTTTTAAATTTTAATTTCACATTTTAATTTGTTAATACAGATAAATACAGATGTCATGCGATTCGGTGTACGGCTCAAAGTTTCTGAGGCAAATTCTGCTGTTGGGGAATATTCTCGCATTCCTCTATCAATGCAATTATCAGCTGTCGAAGGGTATTAATTGAGTAGTACTAAATAAGTCTATAAAATACTTTTTATTTGAATAAGCTATCATTCTCAGTTTCCGAGATATTAAAGTTTGTTCTGTTAGTGACCCGGATTCATTGCTTCTTAGTGTATGTAAACTGGCAGACGAGCCGCCCGCGCCGCCCGCGCCGCCCGCGCCGCCCGCGCCGCCCGCGCCGCCCGCGCCGCCCGCGACGCCCGCGCCGCCCGCGCCGCCCGCGCCGCCCGCGCCGCCCGCGCAGCCCTCGCCGCCGCGCGCTTCCGCGTCGGTCGCCGTTATATTTGTTGAGCAAACTGTAGCTGTGGCGCGAGCTGATGCATAATATGTCATGATGTTGTGGTGTAGGTCGTGACATCGTGTCGCCCCGTCGTACATACAGCTATGAATAAGACATTACTTAACGTGGCTGTCACGTTCTGTAACTATGAGATAGAATAGAATAGAGGAATAGATTAGAATAAACATTTATTTGGACACAACAACCAGATTTAACACATAACGAAAACACAAGGACAAAGAGAATGGCACCAAATTAAATAAAAAGATCAAAATCTTCATGGGTAAGTGTATTTCAAAGTTGTACCAGACCTATTAGCACTAAAAACTTCTTGACGTCGGCTTTCACCTAAAACGTTTGTGCTCCACGGATGTCATTCAGTGCATACTCGTAGTAGAAGATAAATATGGTACTAAGAGCATGGGCAGCCCCTACCTCTGTGGCTATGTTATGACGTGTGTATGACAACTAGGACTCAACAGAAGAGCTTGCAGAAACACTTGGGTATTGATGAGGACAGATCTAGACACACATGGGAAAGTCGCAAGTAAATAAATATAGTATATTTATTTACTTGCGACTTTCCCATGTGTATCCTGGCTTGGGTGGAAATTACTTGATAAGTACGGCTCCGTATCGTCATAGGTACAAAGATCACCAATCCATCGACTGATATAACAAGATATTGTGGTATTATTTAAAGAAAGAAAGAAAAAAAAGAAAGATTAGTAATTTATTTTACACAAATTACGACACAAAAAAAAGTAAAAAATTAAAACACATTCCAAGAAAAGAAAAATAACATAAAATAACAATGACTAAATGAATAGTATGCGGCATGAGAATGTTTAGTTGCTACCCGGCCGTAATCAGTAAGGTAAAAAAGTGGTACGTATCTATATTATTGTATGTTTTTATCTTTTAGACTAGATAAGTACACAATTCACATGATTAATCATGAATTTACATGATGCTGTGTCTATATTTGTGTAATTGAAGTTCTTTTTCTACATTATCTACATACAAAATAATATTATATTTCCCACCTTATACGCGAGCACGTTACTGGAGGCCTCGGGAGATGTATCCCGGTGCGTAGTGCGGCCACGTGACGTCATTACTCTTCATATCCTCATGTTCGGGCAGTCCCACGCTCGCACGGGAACAACATGTGACATCAAGGAACTCCTTTGTTGGACATTTGTATTGTCTAGGGGCACATCGGAGGTATGGCATTGTCGATATATCGCCCGCTCTGCAGTTGTTAGTGATGTGAAGATTAAGGCTGAATGCGCATGAGTTGATAATTACTACTCAATCAAGAAAATAATATTCTACTATCCTGCAAATTTTCATTTCAATCAAAACCAACTGACAACGTACAGGATTTATCTAGGAAATATTGAATATTAATATTTTGCTGCTTACCAGATTCGATTGGTATATCAGATTATTCCTAAAATTGGTGACTCTAATAATAAATACCTCCTTCAAATAAAAGCCAACAGAAAGACGTGAGCCCATTGCTTTAAAAATATCATCCTTATTCTATTTCAAAAGGACCAATTGGTCCCTTTTTATACATCACTGAAGGACCATGATCTTAGTTCCGTACGTTATAATATTATTATGTGTTGCTTAGCAACCCGATTGCGGTGACCACTCGTGCATACTAGCAGTCATACTTATTCTCTACTTCACCGATTTGATGATGATTTATTGTATTTTTGGATAAACCTATCAAAATACAAATGAAAAGGCTTTCGAGCAAAATATTTCCAAAACAAATTGTTTGTTTGCCTACCGAGAAATGAAAGGTGAATGAGTGCGCAAAAATTCGGAAAGGTACGAATCAAAGAGCTCCCTTCAAGATGGTTGTGAGGTCTCTATTTATGAGCTCGTTCGCTCGCTATCGGCAGGCTGCGCAGTTTAATGGTCAATTTATTAAAACGCGCTGAGCTTGTGTGGAGTCGAATGCTGAGTGAAGTTTCTTTTTCGCTAGTGTCGTTAACAGAGCGCGTGTTGGTTAAACATTTGTAGAGGTTAGTGGGATACTTCTACGAAACTCTTGAAATAAAGTTAAAACGGAAGAGGCATGAGGCGTAAAGCGACTATGAAAGTCGATTTTCTACAGCCGACTGAGGGAAAATAATTACCTAAATCATAATGATGTGAGTGTGTATCTAATACACTCTCGGAAGTATTTGTTTACTGTTTGATAAAAATGATTTCATTAATATTTCAATTACAATGGAGTTGGAAACTGCTTTCTATAAATATATTAAAAACCGTTTTTAGGCTCGTTTATCAGCTGTTACCACATTACTAACTGAAATTGCTCAACCCTGCAATGGTAATAAAAAAAAAATACATGTACGTGTACCTATGTAGATGTTCTGTTCGTATAATTGGGTCGTATCACAGCGCGCGCGGTGCCTATTTACAACAGATAGTATCAACCCATCGCTGTGACCCGCATCTTACATTCTGTATATTTACATACGGCGACAAAACAAAAGATACTTTTACATTTCGGTCACAAAAAGCAAAAGAGTGTCACTAAACGTTAACGACACGCGAGGCATACAAACGAGCTGGACGGGGCTAGGAACCGGACACACGGATAAATACGGCATCGGACGTGCGCCGCATAGCAACCGGACGTAATCAATGACCGATTTCATTAATGGCTAATAATGACTCTTCGGTGTCTTATTGGTCCTTTTATACGCAAAGGGCCGTCAGCGTACGGTTGGCACGAGTTTTAATCATTGCTTTGTTTATCTAGAGCTAAAAAATCCGGCTGTTAGGGGAAACTTGTAGGATTGTGTACTGATTGATCTAATGGTTCAACAACTATTACATCAATTATAATTATTACTTGATATAACTTATAGAAATATGCGTATTTACTCAACATAACAATATGGTGTTTGGTAATTAATTACTCGTTCTTTATTAAAACCAGTAGATACTTAATATATCAAAAAATATATAAAATTGATATTATGTATAAAATTTATTTATTTATTTATTTATTTTTATTTTAATTTATTTTTAATTTAATTTTTTTAATTTTTTTAATTTATTTTTATTTAATTTAAATAAAATAAAAATAAATTATGTATAAAATTTATACATAAAATTCTTTTTATCTAAAATTTATAACAAGTTAGGTTAAGTTGAATTCTAAGAATCTGTTTGATCCATAAATACTAATAAAAAAATGAATAACCTTTAACATGGAATAACATTTTAATTAAAATAGACCTTGGAGCCAATTTTCTAAATCAAAGCTTATTGTTTTGGGCCAACATAAAAAAAATCCTTTGTCAATTTTGATAACAGTCATTATAACGAAAACATTATAAGTAACCTACTTTTAATTATTAGTCTGAGGTTAACTATTGTTTAAATTCAGTATGACTTTGCCTGCCTATTAAATGTGATTTTAAACAACATTTAATAACACTAAACTGTAGTTACAGAACTGTAGTTATGGAGCGTTTAAGCGGTCGCAAATCGGTAATTATAACGATGTCAAGTTTTGACAGCCGGTTAAAGATTGCCATTATCATTATCTAGTAATTACTAGAGTATTTATTTGAAACGTTATCAAATTATTATATTATAATAAAATGTTTATACAAAGGAAAAACTAGTCACCGATGCAGATGTTGGTATGAGTGTAACTGAAAATATTATTTCCTTATAGATCCTAACATAACATCCACATAAATATTTAAAATAAATAAATACGTACTCCAAAATGTCTGGCACACTTAGTTTGTATTTTCCGAAGCTTCAGGGGTGTATAGTGGAACTTTGGTGTCTTACTGATGTAGGTACTTACTGATAACTTTGTTACAGAAAAATATAACCGTTTTATTCCTGTTATTTTATCCTGTATTTTTAAGTGAACCCCAGTGAAGTGTCGTAAAAGGCAACAGAGATTATATCAAACATACTGTGAATATTGGTCACCAATTCCGTGGCTTCGCGTGGTGACTACAACAATATTCTTTTCAACAAAATTATTGCAATACCGCTGGGTGTGGAAGTGGTTGCAGTATAAGCCGCGAGGCGCGGGTGGTCACACTCACACGGTTGCTATGATCTATTCGATGCTCGCGGCTCAAACAATGTCACGGTTATTGCGAGCCCGGACTGAAGCCGAGTGCTGCTGGAAGTCGGTACACTAAGGGTTCTCTAAGCATTCAAGCGGAACGGATATAGTTTATGCAGATTAGCAAGAAAATTATGCTATAACCATTAAGCCCGTATTGAATTCGTAGGGAAAGATCCAGTGTCTTGGGACCTTATGATAGGTGATCTTGGCGACAACTATCGAAATAAAGGTACTAGGCATAATTCCAATCCCGTACTAAAATAACTTTGTTGAAAATCCGAACTAAACTGAGTCCGCCCTGGGTAGGTACGTTACGTTTATTCAAGTTTATTTATATTCGGATCCGTTTTCTGAAATATTCCCGACAATACGAGTATATCAATATTTCCGGTCTCGCTCCAATATAAAGGATATCGTCCACCAGAGCGTATCGCGGTTTTGCATGCTACACTGATCAAGTCAATCGATAGCATTCGCTGAGCGCGCTCGCCGCTCACTGCGAGCGAGATAGAGCACGTCAAGACATCGAATAATGTGGGCTGAGTGGTTCCGCAGTCGACCAAAGGACCCGTTGAGGGACGCGGGGTGGGGGAAGAGGTGGGGGGAGGGACAGGGTTAACTTAATTAGACGCGACGACAGGATGACGAACTGGTAATAGTCAGGTGGGAACCGCGCGTCAACTCGCCCTTAAGTCGACGGAATAAGATTATCAGTTGCGTACCTCTGATTAAGAACAGTGAGGTGCTTTAATCTACTATATGAGGTAGGTCGAAGCTCAGAAGGTAGCGAATAAAATAGATCGGTTGCTTTAGTGACAGCTCTTGTAAGGCGCCTTTTGTGGTAGAAATTGAGGAGCGGGTTGATAATATTATCAATAGATATCCACGACTCGTCCCGCATCCCCGCTAGAGCCGCGGGTGCTCTGCGCTAAATTAATTTGCTCTGTATAACTGCTCGCGTTCATGAATATTGATATCGATAAATTACTAGTTTTGTTATGCATGTTATCAAACCGATCGCGTTATTGGTACGAAACACTGCTTTCATGATTTTGAGGTAGGTACTAGATGTGATACATAGTAGAGTAATTGTGAATAACTCTGACAGAAACTTCAACATCATAGTTATAATAGCGCATGGTTGTAGCCAGCGCCGGAAGGTATTCACGGGCAAAACTTCGTTGTTTTCGAAATAACTTAAGTAGGTATCTCCGAAATTATAATCCTGTTTGAAAACCAACCCCAAAATCAAAAATTGCCGTCACCTATGCAACACGGGAACTACTAACATAATAATTATGCAAAAAAGTGGCCATATTTTTTATAGCCGAACAATAAATAGCAGTATAGTCCTCGTCGTGGTCCTTTTATCCGCGAGCGGTGCGATATGTTGGGTATCGCACCGCTCGCTCGGCTCATCTGTCACACGACGCGGCCCATACGTCACGCATGTCCTCTGAACCCTCATTAAACAACTCGTCGTCAGCGAATAAAAAACATTGTTATACTAAATACTTGCATGAGCGGAACACAGTGAATACTCAATCGAAATGTAAAAATTTCGCAGCATTATTACAACCTTTCGATTTATTTAGCAGTTTTATTTAGAGAAAAATTGGCACCATTTTTTTGGAAAGAGAAGTAACTGCCCGCCTGCTGAAGAAGGAACCTTTTAAATAGAGTTATTTACTGGTAAATATAACTGATGAAATATACTGGTGTGTAAGCGCACATTGCGTCAACTGTTCCAGATACGTTATCGTAAGAGTATTCTTCATCTGTCGAGTTGTCACGAGGTATCACATTGGAACATTAGCCAGTCAGCAGTGGTGATATCGAGGCTGACTGTCCACTTGTCCAGGGTGCACCAGACCGTCTCATGTTTCATGACTCGTGGGGGCTCTTTCCTTGCACCATTGACTACAACTTTCATTCTAACCTAACTTTAAAAACGAGTGCTTAAAGAATTCAGCTCGATTTGCATACTCAAGTCACAACATCGAAGTCTAATTAGAATACAATAGAAAAGTTTTTATTTAATATAAATCGAATACCTATCAGGCACTTTTGAAACATTAAAGACTAGGTAAACGATTCCAAAAAAGTGGTTTGCATGCCAGCTGCAATATTAGGTCAAATTCTATTTCGTAATGAGGAACTACGAATTAGTTGATTCTGTAAAAGTCAGTTCATCTCAAAGGGAGTTCATCGGATTCGTTGATGCGGCGGATAGTGTGGTTGGAAAGAAGGGAAAAATATTTCGCTTTCCATTTGATAAAGAATGGAAAAAATAAATAAATAAATACGCCACCGCAATAGGCACGAAGCGTACTCTGCATTGAGTGACGTACGATAGCTGCCATATATTGGTATTACTAGAGAGTGGGCTCGATCGGCAACGAAATCTCTTTCAAAGGCTTGAATTAATCATCTAATGATAAAATACACGTCCGAATGCATAAACTTTCATGAACTGACTCAAGCGTAGCGGATAGGTTCTCTGCTACGACAGCGTAGCACGCGTAGCCATCGTAACTTTAAATGGTCTAGAAGTAAAGTGCATCACGTACAACTATAGTTGATATTCGTGCAGGAGGGGTGATGTAACAAGCATCTCCCTTGCACACAAAACTTGTGGCTTGTGAACATCTAAGATCCTCATATCGTTAGTACACAGTGACTCGCCCGAAGCTAAAGCAATTTGTGTCTTATCTCAAGTAAACATAACAAATGAGAACATCAAATTGCTTATTCCATGAAACGTAATATGTACCACCATCTCCCGCTAACACAAAGATATCATCGTATTTTTTGGGGCTTCTTCGAGGATCGAAGCCGTTCAAGTATGGCAATTTTTTCCGTAAATCTTTTCTAAGTAAAACTCAGAGAGTAATCGGCGAGGACGGCAACTTATCTGACGCTCGGGAGCACATCACTAATTTCCGGACCGAGGGAAAATGAAAATGGCAAAAAACATAGGATCAACATTATTGCGTATCTGTGTTATATATACTTCCTTTTTATATGTGTCACATTTCAGTCTTCATTACATACTGCGGGCTGGCAGGCCGCTAACAAAATATTGCGTTACCAACGTATGTATTAACATGGCGGAATCGCAGATGTCAGATATATACGCATATTTCGCAGCTTTAGTTAAATATTCTGGTGTTACAAACTGTACACAAATACCTGGTAGGTATCGCCGGGCGCTTCAGCGTTACATGTACTCAATTGTACACTGTACACTACGGGCGGGGCGCGCTCGCCGGCCACTGTTTCATCAGTCTGTGCAGCGGCTGAGCGGAAACGTAAAGCCATTAGTGCCGCTCACACAACCAGTATCCAACACCGATGGTTTTGAAACAAATTTAAAACTAAACAATAATATTTTGTCCCCGCGCGGGGAGTGGGGGTGACGGATTGTGTGAGCAGTTCAACCATGAAATTGAAACTCAGATCGCTGCGGCGTTGTTTTGTTAAAACTCGATAGGTTTTGACATGGAGCGTCTACTCGTAAACCGTTACACATATTGAGTATACACTATAATATATTATATACCTACTCGTATTTTGTGTTCAATACTTACAACATTATTTTCAATTGATAGTCAAAAGTCAGGTAATT
Source organism: Allophyes oxyacanthae (assembly GCA_932294325.1). Taxonomy (NCBI): domain Eukaryota; kingdom Metazoa; phylum Arthropoda; class Insecta; order Lepidoptera; family Noctuidae; genus Allophyes; species Allophyes oxyacanthae. The sequence goes on from OW028628.1 coordinate 59,357, forward strand.
TGCTTTAATCTTCTCCTCTTATCCTGCATTACCATGAGGTGTAAGATCTTACATGAAAATAGCTCAGTCGGCAAGGTTCGTAGCGGGGCTGGCCGGGCTGACCGTCCAGTGTGCGCCTGCGCCCACTTACGACTTACGAAGGTATCATCACACAACGAAGCCTTTGGTTTAATGACATCGTTAATTATATTATATCTTTATGTATAACTGCATCTCTGTTGGTGTCACTAATCTCGTCCGAATAATTTGTTTTATCTTAATCATCAATTTACTAAGACTATTGTAATAGTGTCGGGCGGTAGCGAATGGTAACGCGTGTGACTCCACAATACTCCACGTGTCTATGAGCCCGAGCGCGAGTGAGCGGCCGACATGGCGGCGCTTATTCATGCTCTCTAATTGCGAAACTTCAAACACAGATTACAGGAATCTTCATCTGATACACCCGGAGGAGGAAAAAATATGAGATAACTTTCAGAATGTATTACAAACATTTATAAGTTGAAAACATTGCTATTTTTTCTGGAGATGTAAATACGTTTGGTGTTGACGTGTAGTATCGTTGCTAAGTAGCAAGTAATTTTTATTGTGAACATAAGTTACGCTACAAAAAATATGTTTCGCAAAAAATACTGTCTAGATACTGTCAAGTCGCTCCCGAAGTGATTCCTTTTTGAAAGCTGAATATTACTCGTGCGTGTTTGGCCGAAAAAAATGTCATATATATTTTTGGTGGTTTTGAATACAATGTTTACCAATAACAACTCCTGTCTTTGGACTTGATCACGTTCCGCTGCCGTCCCTCATGCCTGCACTTCGCGGCGCTAACAAATCATATTCACTGGTTACATTACGTACAGTACACCCATCGCTTATAGGTGCAGAAGATCCACTCCTCACTCCTCACCAGGTATAATAAGCAGGACGAAACAAAAGACTAGTGGTACCTACCCGCACGGTGCACACGTCTCCTATGATATTATGTGTTTCCAAAGATTGCTGCTATGACTGGAGACAGTTATTAGCATGCTATGCCATAGATAGGGTGAGTGATCTCATTATGTTATTAAAATACAAAAGATGATGATCTCACTGTAACATCTCACACATTATTGTAACCCACCTGTTTACAAATAAAGCATTCTGATTCTAATCCTGATGCTACTGCCAATCTTCTTAAAATAATTCCTCAATCACCTATTATGAAAAGGAGGCTGATCTATCCTGTTCCGGGAACCACACGGTCAAAGTCAAAGTATATATTAGTGTGAGTTTTGGTGGTTCTTTACGAACATGGAAATGATTGTGTATGTGTGATTTACTTATCGGACCTTGTTCAGAGTAAACCTTTTGTTCGGGTAGTGTTGATGCCAAACATCCGATACACAGTGGAACCGAGCTGGCGCGGCGGGATGACGAGCGTCCGGCTCGATCGCCGCGCGCCTCGTCGGGCGCGCAGGAGTCTTTGATACAATGTTACAGTTTTTCGCGAAAGGAGGAGGTCCTGTAGTATGGATGACAGAGTTGTGTCGTCCTGTGTACTGATGGCGGTTTAGTATCAAAATTCAGTGTCATTATTGATAAAGCACTGATAAATAATAGAATAGACTAGTTATCGGACAGTTGAGGAGGAGTTAGCAAGCAGTGCCAATTGTACGGAGGTGATGGCCGTGCAACAGTATGCAACAGCGGGTCGCAACACCGGGAGCTAACAAGCTGCGGTAATTGAGCCGAACGTGTTGCGATACACCTCGGTACCAACTAACTCGACCAGACTAGGTAACTTCTTACCTGACTAAGCCAAAAGTCTGCATCAGTTTGATAAACTTATATGTGCTGCAGTTAAAACGGGAAGCAATCTATTGTGGGTCTCGTAGATTTGTTTAAAAGGGTAATTTTAACAAAGAAGGTCAACTGCCGCCTGTCAAGAGGTTGGTTTAGAATAGAATTCATATTTATCATTTATAATTGGTTCCAATGTCTACAAGTACATTCATTTTTATTACTACCAGCAAAAGTAATTTGAAATATTTTAATCCCAGTTCTAATGTATATTTATTTGCGAAATAAATCGAAATAGAACGCCCACACGCCGCATTGGTTTTAATTTCGGGGACGGCACATTTAGGCGACATTAAACTGGGCTCGCCAAAATTATGGATATAGCGCTTTAAAATATACAGCCTTTTGCGGCCTTTAAAGAGAAAATAGAGCGCGCATAAAATGAATGAGAGACGGGACAAAGTTTTGAGTACACTCTGTATTCAGCGCCCGAACAAACAACTGTCGGGGGTAGAAAAAAAGGGGTCTAAATATAGGGTGTGCTCTGCGGTTTTGCCCTGCAAACCGCAGGCTGCTTCATCAACGCGCGCGGCTCTAATTAAGCGAGAATACACACCGACACTCGGCGCGCCGCGTGACGTAACGCGCCGCTGTTAAACTTGTTACCGCACGCACAAATCCGTGGTGACTGTAGGGTGACGTCACCATATCAGCTTTGGCACGTAATCTACAGGTAAGCCTCCACATTAACATGTATGGGTGAGTAATGCCAGTTGACTACGAGGTAACGCTACGCTGACTCTACGGAGCTACGGCAATTCTACGGCTCTACGATATTACTACTTAGAAATGTTAAACTTTTGGATTCTGTTACTTGAGTCCTTCTAGAAACTTTTTTGTTCTGTACGCCTATTCATTCAACTAGCAAACTTACGATACTTCTATTCTCTTCTTAACTGGGAGATTAACGCCACTAGCAGCATTATTTTATATTTTATGCCAATAGCTACGTAATCATGTTCCCCAAACATATTTATTGGTGTTGGTGGGCTATCTTAAGCGGCACTGGGCCCCTTCGGGGGTAGTTCTCAAACATTACATACTTTCGACAATGTGTCTTTAGGGAGGGTGGCTTGATATAGGGTTGATGCGAAAAAACTCCGGTAAAGGTTCGCGAGGTGGGTGCCGTAGGGGTAAACTTTGAACATCGTCTTACTCAGAAGGGAGAGAAGGAAAACGTCTCAGAGTAACGACGTATGTGTTTGGTTACGTCATACATTATTTTAATTCATTTAAAAGAATATTTTCATAGTTTTTGGGATAAATGATTGTTTCTTTGTCACAATAATAAGTTCTAGCATTACAATACCCGGCACAGATGTTGAGCACTGGTCCTTAATTACTTGAAGTGATTTTGGATCTTTATACCCTTGAGACAATACGAGGCGCTATCATATCCCCACCACCCCGCGCCGCCCGCCGCCCGCGCCCGCCGAGCGCTCAAGTTATTTGCCGGCAACTTTGTAAAAGTTATATTCTATCCATTGATAAGGAAACAAAAGAGAGCTACTTAGTTTTTTGTTTGAATTCTAAACGTGCGATCCAAATTAGTAGTATTCATTTTACGTGGAATATAGTGACACAAGAGTTCAACCGGTAAGAGTAACATAAAACCTTTCAGTGGTCAATGTTTGGGTAGGTCCCTGAAGTTAGAAGCTCTCCGGTGCGCTTATGTAATTCAAACATTACTTGATTCTCTGTAATAAAGAAATAATTCCTCGCTGTAGTGTTTGTCATCACACAAGAGGTAGATACTCCATCGTATCTCGTTTGTGCAAGTCGCCGGGCGATGCGAAGTAATCTGCAGTAGCCCGGGGCAGAGGGCGCCACCGCTCCACGGGTCACCGCTCACAGACGCTTTAAATAAAATCTACTAATCTTGCACCCGCAGTACGTAGCCACTCTTATATGTATACACGCCGACATCACCGCAGCTTTAGTACTTGAAACATACAATGAGTGAAACGAATTACGATACAGATCCACTTTATTGCACGTAAGAATATAATTATTATTTAATATAATGAAACAATTATTATCATTATATGTATAATAATAAATATAATTAAAATATAATTATGACTCCTAATTATTATAATTTCAACTTTGTTATTCCAAAATCTAAAGTTTTGTTTCCATGTAGTAGATCATTAATACTTATTTAAGAATAGTTGAAACTCTAACCGTGTTTGGGAAGTAATTTGTTAATGTGTAGAAACTCACAAAGTTTAACAAGCCCTCTATCAACGAGGACCACATTGTCTACTGTAACTGTTTTATTAATAACATATAATCGTCAGTTAATTATAAAATAGGCAATGGTGTCAATATGAAATAGTTATCTTTTACTGGCATTTAAACAAGAAACAGAAGAATTTAAACCTATCAAACTTAGAGTCAACTCATTTCATTCAAATGTTACCTCAGAGATGACGAGTTAACCTACGTCAACTGTGATAACTCTACATTAATTAATCCTTCTTATTATTTTTTTGCCTGGGAGTAAAAGACGAATTCGATTTAATACCAATATTCATTTAAGAATTTTGGCAATCTACCATCGAAATATTTCGAAGCGTTTTGTTTACAGAATTAAATCTTTCAGACTGAAACCTTTATTACAATAGATGTAAACGAATGTTAACAAAACAATCGTAATTTTAAACGAACAAATGCAAATCGTCAATCACAAATAAATCCGCTCGCCTGCACGTGACGCGATGCGCCATGTTCGTGTTGTGTCACTATCGCATGTCAAACAGTCCGGTACACTCGCGGCCTTTATTATTAGCACTGCGTTTGATTTGTAAACAAGTGTTTTGTACTGTTGCCCGCGATTGTACGTATGTAGAATAATGTAATTGGGCATTAAGTTGTTTCATTAAAATCATTATTGTTACTCCCAATGGGAATTGGATATGCAACCTGAATTCATTTGATTGTAGTTTTCGAAATTAATATGAAGCTGCGAAAGAAAAGCTGAGGTATTCTATTAAATGCGGATAAACTAGACTAAATATCTCCTTAACTGTTTAAGTGTGGTGTACGTGTCGGACGATTCGTGAGCCTTGATCACTTTCCCATCCAAAGGGAGCTAAAAGTAAGTGTCGATTTCAAATAAATTAACAAAAGAAAGGAGTCACTGAATAGCCCTTTGAATACAAATTATTTTTACTTCGGCGGCCATCACACGCCAACCGCTGAACTCTTGACAGAATGAAAAATGTCCCTCGACGCGTTATTAAAAATTCAATTAATTTTCTTTAAATGAAAACGTTTTAATATGCGATAGTGACGAGTCACGGGGTAGCAGAACAGAAGACCCCCGACCCCCGACCCCGACCCCCGGCCCCCCGGCTCTTACTCCACTAGTGACGAAGCACGTTATTAAACAATACTCTTTTGTGCTGGCTTTAAGTTCGCTGAAAGATTACACTGAAATTATGCTTAGCGACACGTACCCACTACCCACTACCCACCTCGCCGAGCCAGTTCCTGTGGATAATGAGATAGCAGCTGAAAGGATACACAATGCGTGCAGACAATTATACAGTTTTCATTTTAAAAATGAAATTCACATGTAGCATAATTATTATGAAATTAAATATATCAGCTATGGCAGACATGGGGCTTGATAAACCTTCCTGTGACACCAATTTCTGTTTCTGTGATGTTAAATCTTTAAATTGTACCTAAATGTTCTACTAACATACAGTGTGTAAGTGACATCGTAACGAAAACTCGTACCATGGGTTCAGTACATGATACTGAAAGACGAAGCGAAAGTATTTTGCGTCGGTCTTTTAAAAAAAAATTACGATTTTGTTCGCAGTTTTTATACCTACCTAACTAAAAAATCTGCGAACGAAATCGTTAAATTTTTGATAAGACCGACGCAAAATTCTAACGCTGAATGATCCAGTATCATGTACTGAAACCATGGTATGAGTTTTTGTTACGATGTCACTTACACCCTGTATTTTTTTAAGTAGTTTGCGTAGGTAGTTTGTAACATCGCCAATAGAGAAATAAATAAAGAGAGAGAAATAAAGTCTTTTGTTTTTATTTTAAATAGAGGGTTTACTCTTATATATTTAAAGTAGATAATATTATTGTATAGAAATCAAACCACCCACACACGGATTGATTTCGAATACTTCAGCTAAAACTACTAAGTTGGATTTAATTCAGGGAGATGTTATTTTTTATGATCTAGTTTTCTTGAAATTTGGGAGATTGTGATTAATAGCCGCAGGCAGGGCGTCTAACCGACAGCCTCGGAAATATAATCCATTTGACATTAAAGATTATTGTCGTGTAATTTTTTCAAAATACACAAAGCTATAGATTTTTTTGATTACATATTTTATTGATACGATATACTGGCCCTGCTCAGATTGGGTTATTGATAACTTCGCAGTACTGCCCTTCTCAATATTAAAGATATCCTGTCCGTACAAGATCAAACATATACAAATGTTGCGTGATTCACTCCGACCCTTTGGTACTCTTTATACTCTATTACTTTTATCTCAGGTATCCATTATCTGTTTTCCCACGAGCCTGTCCGTTGATTACACAGTTACCTATTGTCTTAACAACGTTACTTAGCTTGGATCACTACCTGTAAGAAATTTTACTTAATGTTGGCACATTAAGATAAAGGAGTTTAGCAAGGTTCTGTTATAGGTCCAATGCTTTTTAATTATACAAATTATTTTATATCGTACATATGATTAGTAGTGAGTATGATAAAGAATAGGTAATTAAGCAAATACTACTGAGCATGACATCGTTATAAATTATTTTTAAGTTACAGAAACATATTATTAACTAAATAAATCTTAAATTTAATTTAAAAGACGATTGCCAAATAGAATTAATCTACGAACGATACCGAACTAGGAACACGATGAACTCCGTTACAAAAAGTTTTCGCAAGTTTCCTCAGAGTCGTTCAGCACACAACGACTGGTAGCCATTCACAAACATTACCCGACTGTTGGAGCAAACGTCCAAGTTCTTCACATTCCACTTTAGGCTCATTCAACTGTCTCGTTGTGACCTAGATGTGTTCCACAAGCGATAGCTTCGCATCGTCAACACAAGAAATTAGATTGGCTCCCTCTATCATCCAAAGAAACTACTTATCATCCTGTCATGTCATCGCACTACCAGATGTTAAATTACGAATTTGAGTAATTGTTTCCTAAGCTCGTCATAAAAGAACGTGTGAACATGACATTAATTGCCGCGGCCCTGGAACAGCTGCAAAACCTAAAACGTGCTTGTTGTCACCTTAAATAATTATGTAGGTCGTTTAACTTACTCAAGCTAATCAATAAATCGGATAATGTTTGTAGCTATTAGCAATCCAATTTAAAATTAAAAGTGTTGGTGTGTAATATCTATATATTATATACTAGTATGTAAGTTAATTAACAATTAAAAAATAAACCTTGCATTCAGAAATTGTCCAGGAAAATCGTTGCGAGTAGTTATGGAATAGTGAAAATTCAGTAGGTTTTAGACAGCTGGTGGCTTGCTATTGTTATTTATTATTGATTGTAGTATCGTTTTTGATGTCGAATAATTATTGGGAAAAACTCGCCTATTCGCCATAGGGAATGCCCAGTGTTCGTTAATCGATTATTTGCCATAACCACTGTTGGTGGCCTCTGTATTATTATCAACCTTGATAACTATGACAATGTTTTACGGACCGTTTGTTGTATAAATCTAAACACGCTACCTTTGTTCAGTGTTGGATGTTATTTCGCTGACGTTAACAGATCCCAGCGTATTGTCCAGCAGCCGCGAGTGAATCAAGACAATATGTTATTCATGACGCGTATCATTATGTATGATGTACATCTCCGCGTCGGTAGCGCGCCTTTGTCTTTGGCCTTTGTCTCGCACTCAATCATTAATATAATTGCAACATTGCGATATCTACTGATTACTGATCAATTATGCAGATAAAGATTATGAGCAAGTTAATATATTATTGTAATGTGAATGGCTTTCGATTAGTTTGCATGACCAGCAGGCTTCTAGTGCCGAGTTCATTATGCAGTAGCTAAATTACGTTGTTGGCGGGTCATGAAGCTTCAGTTGTTTTACACAAATACATAAACACATCGTAATACTTATTGTGCGTGTGCACAGTAAAGGCTTATTATACAGTATACTATACATAGTGCATATTATACTAAAGTATCAGAAGTGAGTAGGTGTTCAATTCGATAAAGTAAAGAACGTTCGTTCTCCGACTTTTGGAATACGATAAAAAATTATGAAGTATTTATAAAGCGCACCAAAGAAAATACCCGTCACGTCATCAAACAAGTCTGAGGGAACAAGTCAACGGCGGTGTACCAGGCCAGCGGGGGGAGATGGGGGTGTGACGGGGGGGGGGGGGGCTCGACTCAACACAATCTAATTCCGGCGTCTCGCCGAGGCTTTTAGCGTCTCCATAATAACGCATTTATGTTTTTAATCTGTGCAAAGGGTCACAATGGAACTTTACTTAACCTTTTGTATTTTTAATGTAATCTTGTTTTACTTTCACGCGGCGACGGTGACGGTTACTTGCTCAATTGATACAAAGTGTCTTAGCGAGTCGTGTTTACTACAAAAAGATCAAGTTTCCTCAACAAAACCGCTGATTAAAGATTACACAGAGGTAAAGGGCAGAAACCTTATAATACTTGAAGTTGATATTATGTCTCTTCCAGGATTTTGATACTTATAATAACTATCGTCGGTGATATTCCATGATTTAGCTGTGGTACTTAACACAATAGAGAAATCTGATGTCGCTTCGTCTCCTTTTACGATGTTGAGACAAAGCTATTAATAATGATTAAGTAAGAAAGATTACTTTCTGTAATATTCTTAGTTAATCAGTACCTTCCATAAGCTTTTATAGCTCCAATTTAAAACGACAGTTATTCTCGGTAAAGAAGCTCTTCGACGGAGCTGTCACAGTGGACAGTGGACTCGAAGGTATTCGGTCTAGTTTCCAATAGCCGACTACTTCTCCGAGCCAGACTCGCGTCTCAAAGGACGGCGCTCAATAGCGTTAAGCCTTCGTTTGCTCCACCGACGGAAATACGACACTATTTGTTTTTTAGGATTTTCTGCCAAATGTCTAGGTATGAATAATGTATGACACATTAGACCGGGACTAAGACGGAGCGGAGTGAGCGGAAAGGTTGTTACTTTATCGCTGGAGGCGCGTCTTAATGAAGGCGCAGGAATCTGCTCCACGATAATTGTTACTGTGATTATAATTAGAGGCGGCGGGAAGAGGGCGCGGTGCCACCGTACAGGTCGGCGCCAAAGGTGCATTATATTCATTGAAATAGAGGTGTTCAATTAGCCCGTATCTTCGAACTACCGTAACGCGTTCTGCTTAGAGAAGTAAATTGAAAAAAAAAAACGATTCTTGATAAAAGTTTTGGCACCGTTACCGAAGTGAAATACAATAAATAAAATGAAATAAAACCCCAAATGTCAAATTATGTTTAAATCAATAAAATTATAGTAGGTACCTACATTATAATATGAACTTCAAAAAAACTTTAATCCTCATCTGTGTTAAAAATTAGTATCACTTGTATATCTATAGAATGACAGTTAATAACTGGCAAACCAACTTTTAATTCTATTACCTACGCAATGGAAGTCAAAATAGGTTGAACGACACTGCAAAACCCAACAATTACAAGACCATTCTGACACGATTAAGATAACAGAAATTAGCAAACTTGGGGCCCAGGCCTTCTGCACCGTGTCATTGTGGTGGAGTGGTGCCGTGCATTGACACCGCGGCCATTATACAACATCGTCGATTGTCCCCACTCCACGCACCTGGAGAGTGAACAGCTTAGAGCTTAATAAATTCATTACGCGTACCGAAGCTCTGTGAATTCAATGAGACGCTGCCAACAGACTTGTTAAGGTCGTTTAGTTGATGTTTCAGAAATAACACATAAATCTCAAGTTGGATTAGTATTCAATTTACATTATTGAACGCCAGACTACTTTACACTATCTACTAAATTAGATTGAGTGTCAGATTGGCAACGGCTTACGTAGTTTTTGACACCTCCAACAATTATTAATTTAATTTCAAAGAATTCCTTTAATACTACACTGGCTAGCATAGTTCAAAAGAAAACATTGAAAGTACTAAACTGACGGCTGGACTTGTTCATAAACGATTTTATCCTCTTACCAAGTGCAGTGGACGATGTCTATTATAAAAGATTAAGTGGAGTTCGTTACAAAGACGGCCATTCACTGCGGCCGCGACCGCACTAAGCGGTGAAGCGGACCAATCGGACACAAAGGACGATCCCTCGATACCGCAGATTACATACAACACAGTACTATTCGTCGCGCAACACACGCACACATACGTAACGATCGTTACTACAGAAGTACCTAAGTGGAAGTAGCGAGTGACTCCATTTACTTCCTCGAAGAATTTTAGGAGTATGTTAGCGAGCCTTGCATATGTGTGCGAGAGCTAGGCGACGAAAGTAGGAAGTATCTGTACACTGTACCGAGAATAGCGAGGGAGCTCGAGCTCTCCCTGTGCGATACGTGTGAGGCTTATCTGTGCTTATAGGGACTTAGAGGTCATAGGGGCATGTTGCACTGCCAATATTATCACGCGATGTGCGATATCGCGATCTTGTATCGAGGAATTATTGATTGTATTGACAGCAGGTATCACAATAATCTTGAAATCCGCGATCCTGGGGCCGTGGCTTCAATAATATCATCTTCAATAACAGTACGAACGCGCTGTACCGTCAGTACATGCCCAATGACATATGAAAAAGTACTCCGCCAGGGTACTGGAATCCAATTTTTTACACAACGACTTCGTCTTTTTTTATTTTAGTTTTAAACGTCTGATATCAATAATATTGATAGTTTAAAACCCGGCCTTCAATACTGCCACGATAATAATATTACGATACCGGATCAAAATACGGTATTGATTGATAGTGTGACATGCCCTTTAGAGAACGTTTCAACGGATGAATCTTTTGCGACGAATTTGACATACTGTCGTCACCGTTTTATCACCGATAAAATCAGTCAGTGAGCTGGAATAGTATCGAATTTGTAGTATCAACTTTTTTAGTTCATAGCATAGTGCAAAGAGAACAGAACAGACTTTCCTTTCGAAAAAAAAAGTAACCGATTGTCAGTCGTGTGCGTTATGCCTGAAACTATTGAGTAGTTCAATAAGGCAAACGGTAAAAAAACTTGTTATTCTATGTAGTCCATAAAACAACGTACGTTTTCGTATATCGTAGGAGGGCTGCGTCACCGTGACGAATAAGGGACGCTTTTTATTTCGATTGGACAGATTGTTCGGAGATGGATGACACAGCATCCCTCTTTGTTTCTCAGTCACGAATCAATCATACAAACTTCATCAAAATTGAACCGCGTTCTGTCGATGCGGGGCTACAAGAAATTGGTTTTTTGTCTTGAGAGTAGGTACATGAAGGGAATGACAAACCTGTTAGGTATTTTATTGACTTACAAAACTTATAGCAATGATTATGATTGTAAGAATACCTACGTAAATAAATAGAGATTTCTCTCTGTGTTTGTATGTTAAATTATGAGGATTTTTCGTTAAAAAACATGCTATCGTATTTTGAGAGAAGTCTACGTCATTATGATAGTAAGAGGCGAATGTTGATCATGAAATAGTATATTAGTTTCATTCTTTTTTTGCTTAAAATATCACTAAAACTGGCCATTCTGTATTCGCGTGAGACTACCGATATCATATAAAGTGATTTAGTCTGTTCGTGCTGCACCGTACCTAGGTAATTAATAGTCCGTGCCAGGCAAGCCGCGCGCAATGAATCACAACTCGCATGTAATTTATGTAATGGGCGCCATCTTACCTATTTACCTTCATAACTTCATAAATCCCTAAATTTCATAACGCCACATGCCCGCGCCGCGCGGCGGGAATGGCGCTTACAATGTACACTGTACAATGTTCAGTGTTACCGTCCTAAAATAACATGCTAGTACATCGTGTTTAGGCTTTATTAAACCGATTTGAGAACCCCGACGTAAATGCTTAACCTGAAAAATTACTGTATTTTACAAGGATTTTTTATATGAAAATAAAATACCATCGCACCGCAGAGTCTCAGAGGGTTTGGCAGAGGTGTTGTCATTTGTCATATTTTATCGGATACATTTCCAAACTCTGGGATGGCTACTGAGAAATTCCGAAATGATAAAATATTCCCAACCTGGGAATTGAACCCAGAACCTTACGCTCAGCAGCGACGCTTCGACCACTAGACCAACCAAGCGGTCATATTTAAAATGTGCCTGCTTTGTCTATTATTGGGTTCAAAACATTTGTCTTATTGTTACATCTGTGAAAAGAGTGCCAAACGTGGAACTTAAGCATTCTGCTACAGTAACAGTAGTACCTGCAGTAAATCTGGTATAAAACGAGGCTTGTACTACTTTACACACTTTTTGTTTTATTACGAACCGACGACGTGGTGTTACTTAGCACTAGTGCCTCATACATACCACCGAGGGAACAGGGGCAGAAGGACCACTCCTAAATACACGTTATACAAGGTTCTATCTTTCTAGATCAGTTTTTTTGCGATTTCAGATTTGGTTCCGTAATAAAAGATGTTTTTTAATAATGAGTGCAATAACCCCTCAAAGCGATCGGGACTAGAAAGGTATGACCTTATATGGATCTCATCTTATGCTAAGACTAACCGGAATACTCAAATACCGGGCGCCTGCAGCCAGTGATCACTCGGGCTACGAGGATAATTTATTTGCCTCATACAATATGACCGAATTGTATTATTTTATATTTGTCAACTTATTGTACTCATATTCTTGCAAATAAATTATTCTTGTTCTTATTCGCATTGTTTTGAAGTAGGTCTTCTGCCCTTATTTTAAGCAAGTCATTCAATCATTATGCGTGAGTGTAGTGGAGCAAATGAATAAACAATAGAATCAGCTCGAGAGCCGGGATTAGCCGCGGTCAGGACGAGCTGCGAGCCGACTGGTGCTGCGGAACATACGAGTGACTTACATTGTGGACAGCCCTTGACACTGTGTCATAATCATTGATTACCAGGAATAGTGTAGACTGTGTAGAGTTCCGAACAAAAACGACTATTACGCTGACAACAATAGTGTGCTCGAATTTTGTATCTCTTTAATTCAGAAGCTCAATTTATGTATACGTCGATAATTTTTTATTGTAATCTATATCTGTATGAAGAACTTTTACTATGGGATGGGAACAAACTTGAAAGCAGCTGTTTCATACATTTAGTGCAGTAATATTGAATTATTTTTCTGGAACAACAGAACCGATTCTAAAGATTACTTTACTAATGGAATGCAACACTATCTCTGAGTGATATATTTTATTGAGATAAATATAAAACGAGAAGGTGAAATTATAAATGAAGTGCCAATATTAATATCACGAATATCAGTTTAAACTCAGAAAAATAACTATTTCATACAGGCACGCGAACAATTTAAAAATTTGCAATTCGCTCCCGAGTTTTGATTAACTTTTGCAGTCTCGTCTGTTTCAGACTCCTATTGCAAATGGAACCCTATTCAATTCGCTCCACTCGATTGGTTTAGTAAGTGCAGTACAAATAGCAAGTACCTATCTATGTACTATTGTACTACAGTAGCCACCGGTTCGAGTAGAGAAGACCGCACCGAATTTTTGCGCTGAACTGTTAGCATGGCAATGGAGACGTATAATATCGAGATACAGAAGGTTCGCACTTAAATAAAAGGCAGAGATATTTATTCTGTGCAGAAGATCTTCGCTGTGGTTTTCGAAAGTTTTAATTTTTGACACAGCTAGTGTTATTGTTCTCGTTGAATACAGGATTCATAAGTAGTGAAGTAGTAGAGATTTGTACAATTGCGATAAGGCACGCGCACATCAACAGTATTCTAAACACAGGAACTGTGGAACTGTAGTCGCAGCTTGCACAAGCCTGAGCATTCTGAGCAACTGCAACGCATCGCGTATAGGCGCCACCGCCGGTCGCTGTTTTTTAAAACGCTTTTATTAGCTTCACTTGTAACTAACTATGTGAACAAATCTTGGAAGTTAAATTTGACCCACTTCCCGGTTTCCGATAGAGCTGAAATTTTGCATACACGTTTAGTTTGGATGACAAAAGCGTTTTCTTTAGTTTTTTTTTAATTATTTTATTTTTATATTGGCGTTCGTTGTCTTCAAGGGCGGATCCAGGTTTTTTCATTTATTTAGAAGGGCCAGACAGGTAAGGAGTGATCCCCATAGTATTGCACTATATCTTTGGTATTAATTCTTTATCAACGATATACAAGACTAACTAAATAAATAAAAGTTATAATAAATTGCCAGAGATGGAACACGTTTCGCTCACGTTCCTCGTTCGTTCTGTCGATGTTATTTGTGTGATATTTTGCGATTTGCAACTTGCGGTAAGGAGCTGCTTCTTGTTTTATTTGAATCTTCTGGGGGGGAAGGGGGGCTTTACCTCTGTAACTCCCCTCACCACGATCCACCGTTGAATGTCTTCTTGTTAAGTTGAACCTTCTCAAGCTATTTACTTATGCTGGACGCTCTAACTACGCTAACACTGTCAATGTTAGGACCGGCCGCCACTAAGTGGACTGGGAACTGCTGTGTATATTTATTTTATGAGAGGAATTTTTGCATCTTTCGCTTGGGCGGTCCTAGGTCCTAGGTCTCAAAATTGAGCTCATTTTGGTAGTATCGTATTTTCAGCAGTTACAGTTAACTTTTAAAAGCTACAGCAACGTTATACATGTGATTGTTAAAAACAATAGTTATTATTTTAAACATTATGAGAGTAGCCGTGTCCACAATAGTAGGTATACATAAAAATATATTTTTATAATAATAATATAAATGTAGACTTCGTGTAGACAGAAAACGTTTCGTATGAACAATTGTTGTACCGAATATTATTACCTATTTACCAATTTCATAAGTAGTCTTATGTCACTTCTCACCCTGAGGACCCATGTAAGTGTCGCTACAACTTACATTTCATAACTCTCGACAAGTCAAGACAAGTCTGGGCGAAGATATTACTATGACGTGTTCATGTGATGTCACCGCTATGACGTAGCTTCGCAATTCTTCAGCGAAACACTGTATTACCAAACAAATCGCAAATGTATGCTGGGCAACGACGCGGATTATGCGTGGAGAGAGTGAAACCGTGACTGTCATACATGGCGGTTTGGCGTCGGTATGTATATTTTGATAACGCGTTTTGACCATACGTTGTGCTCGCACATGACTGCTAAGTAGCTCTTTAGATGCTATTTACGGCATATTTGTTCATTTATTAACGTTTGTCGTACCGTCTACGGTATGTCCACAGCAGGTGGGACTCAAACATTTTTTAGAACTACATAAGAAAAGATGGCTCATTGAATTTTCATTGATAAAGTGTCATTAGATTTTTCTACCTATTTTAAATTCTCGACATCGGCCCAGTTTTTGCAAGTAAAGAGTTTACCCCCTATTCTATACATATAAATAAATTTCTGCATACCCCTCAAAGGACTCCACGCGACGTGATATGTTAAATCCATGCGCAGTGGATTATGTTGTTACGATATAAAAACTAAATGTTTCCGAAGCAGGTTTCTGTATGTATATCGATACAAACAAACTTTCTTGTTCATAACATCAGTTTGATACACCGCACGAACTAAGTTCGGTTCTGCGCTCTGCTACGTAACACGTTACACCACGCAACAGATCGCCACAGAAGTTCCACAGTTTCTATTTATTAGTATCGAAAGACAACAAGCTGACGTATTCCGATGCGATATGAAACATAAATGTGGTTATAGGGCGTGCAATATAACTGTGTTTTTTTTTCAAGACTGCAGCATGTCCAATTGTCCATTTCTGAACGTGGGCCTCCCATTGATTACTACAGTATACGGTTCTAAAGCCTTTTTCTGATTTCTCCCGTATGACATAAATAATTATGGTCGTGTAACTTTAGAATGTATTTATTTATAAAAACTGGTGCCTGAACATACATATATGTTTCTTGGTATCCCTAATTTCATGAGACCGTGTACTAGCTTGTCAAAAGTGTCAATTTTTTTACGTCAGAGGAATCACACGATGAACGCGATTCCGCAGACTCACCTCCTAGTGTAACGACAACACTGGAGTAGATTGGTGGCTGCACTAAGTTGTTGTCTAAACACCGCGTTGCTGCCTTTTCATTGACTATCTTATCACTTTTTATCAAACCCACGTGTGTAGAGCGCCTATTCTTTCTTCCTTTTTAAATTAATTGTGTAACTGTGTTATCGCGCGTTGCTACTAGTTGTCTTTCTGTAACTATTTATTCTTTCTGTGGATGTGTCTCGTGGCTACCGGCGGGTGCAACTTGGTGCAACTCTACGTACGCCCCAACCCCAACCAACGCCCCACCTCACCCCCTCCGGCGCCCGCAGCGAGCCACAATCACGATCGCTCTCTTCCGTTCTTTGTATATTTTTTGGTTTGTAACTTTTTCCTAAGGCGCCTTTATACGCAAGCGTCTTTTGTAGAAAAGTGTTCGGCTTGGCGCAACGCCAGCTATTGCCGATTGCCGATTGGATAAATAAGCAGTACAAAGGTAAATATTGATCTAGTGAAGCCTGCAGCCTTCTGGAAATTCATTAGTGCTTTGTCTTTGTTTGTTTACACTGAAGTTTACAATATGGACGAAGGCTTACGATTTCTGCTAGTTCCTTTGTCAAAGAAAATAAACTACCACATTGTATAAACTTAAGTGAATGCTATTTACTTTATAAGGACGTATTCTTAAAGAAAACAGGACCTGCAATGTACACATGTGACCGAAGCGGGCTGCGGTTGTGAACGCATCGTGAGTCGTGACGCAACAAGCGCAAGTTTCTCCAAGTGTCGCGGGCCGCAGTTGGCGCCCCGACACCGTCGCATTGTGCACGCTCGTCATACATTTACAATTCCGCGGAAATTTCACAGCAAAACAAACTTGTACCGAAGGACCAAAAGTTTTAAAAAGCGAAACGTGAAGTAGGTACTTTTAATTAGGAATCGTTTATGGCTGTGTAATTTATGAGGGAAACTTTGCAGCGGACGGTGGGGAATCACTTCGTTAACTAATTTATAAATAGAACTCACGGACCGTGATTTGAAGGAGACCTCAGGTACTGAAGCTATAAATATTACTGAATGGGTAATATAAAGTTGGCCAAATTAATTTTACAAAAGCTACGTCTAAAATGCTTAGTAAAAATTAAAAAGTAATGAGTAGGGTGTCCGAAAGGGATGGTTCCGGCTTAAAAGATTCACGTGGCTCATGTATGCGAGTGACGTGAGCGCATCGAACAGCTAGGTGCAGAAGGACTAATTCCCATAACGCCATTTATTTTTCTTTATTAACAAGTGTTTAACAGATCATGCCATCCTCATCGTGGCAACAAAATTATAGCAAACACAATATGAACATATAATAAATATAAATTAACTTAAATTACCTCTGCGTCTGATTCCTAAGTTAACATCCTGGCAGGCGCCAAAATGGGACTGACGCCATTACATATACGGTTTCGTAAAACTAATGATTAAAACTAAACATGTCTCTCCTTTCCGGTTCGTTCCGGATACCGTGGTACACATCTTTGATAATACTCCGTACAGTTTAGTCACTGCACTTTATGCATTAAATATGCGAACTTGTTCAACGGTACATTTCCAGAGCACAAAAGAGCAGAAGACCAAATTAAATAATATTATTTGCAATATTCAACTACTGCAGCGATGATATCTACTGGCTTGAAGTACAATAACATCAAACTTCACAAAGGTACAAACAGATGTTTTCCGGTATACAATAAGTTCTTTACTCCGTAGGACTGACGCTTTTTCATTATCCGTGTATTAACCTTTTTGCACGAAGCTTCAGTTGGTGTTCCTTCTGTACCTTTCTATGAAGTGTAGCGTGTGAGCGTGTAATCGGGCCGCCGGGATCAGCTAATTAGTTCGCCGCGGGATCTGCTCGCACCGGACTGCACGCATGGGACGGCGCTGCCCGGGGAGGGACGGATTGAGGGGCGAGCGCTGGACGCTGGTGATACCCAGCTCGCGTCAGTCCACCGTCGCAGGTGTCGTGATTTATACAACCCCCTGTATACCTGTAGGTAGACGCTGACTTAATTTGAAAACTTTGTACATTTGCCTGTTATAAGATTCCTCGCTCCGAACGTTATTGTGAAGAAATATGATTATAACTTTTTTCTGCGTAAATATTTGCGTATTTGAGTAAGTTGTTGTTTATTTGAACATATCCTCTCGTTATGTCACACGATAATCGGTAAATATTAAAGACCAAAAGTTAAAAACTAGGGTTTACGTGCATTTAAAAATTTAAAAATTTAAAAACATCTTTTCTTCATTTAAAAATTCAACAGGCAAAGTGTATTCTAGTTTTATATTATTATATTTTACTAATTCGGACAACAAAAGCATTATTACCACCAATGATAGTGTTACCGGTGTGAAGTATAATGTTTATTTAGCTCATTATTTGGCTAGACATTATTGTTCACTGCAGCCTCAAAATAACATCGCTCATAGGTATTCTAGCACTATTGTTACTCTAGAATAGAATATAATAGAAATACTCTTTATATTGTACGCCTGATAAAAAAGGACCAATGAACATATTAATAACAATGAATCATTTTAAGGTTGTACAATGGGCGGTCTTATCGCAATTTACTCAGCTCACCTGTACCTACTCAACTGCTAGTAATGTTGAAGTTATGATGACACGAATACACGCCACTTTACACAAACTATCTACATGTTCCGCGGAGTTCCCGGGATGAGCCAATCACTACGATATATTCAGTGCCATACCAGCATGCCTACATACGTACACACAGAAGGACCAGTGCATACAAGATGCAATAAAAAGTTGATAGTGTATGAACCTGCATTGTCATCGCTAAACGAGGCTTAATATTTTGTTTATCCAAGTTGCATCTATCAGTAAAGTTTAAATCAACGTTGACGATTGATTTTTGCTAATTGATTATGATTTAATTTGATTTGATAATGCTCGCTTTATTTTTTATCATAAAGCGCACATTATCTGTAGCTGTTCAGTACCGTAGCATCTTTGTAACTTCCATCACTTGTGGTTGCTGGTCTACTGGTTAGCTTCACTGAGCGGTTCATCCCCTGTCCACACTATAGCGCTGTGCGTCGCTAGCGGTACCATCAACACGCTACTAATCGCTGACGTAATCTGGCTTCGCAGCGTCATCGTGTGTCGGGCAACATGCATAGTGTGGAGCAGGCTCGCTCAATGTTTCTAGTTATTTCCGACAGCTGCAGCGGTATTGAACTATTGAATTATTGATGTTCGGAAATGAGAAGTGAATTGTATGCGTTGGTCATATTGCTGGGTGTACACTGGGAGGACAAGTTCGGTACTTAGTCATTGTGCCGTAGGTATGTGTTTGTTATTTCAAAATAATTATGTAGAATGACAGTTTTATGCTTGAACTGCGGTAAGTTCTGTGGTAATATCGTGCAAACTGGGAGAATGATGCCACGACCAGTCCCTTTATATACCGTCACTAAGTTGTTTCGTGAAGGAAGTACAAAGAAACCTTTCAAGGTTTAACAGTTTTACTATAATGTCCTGTACAAGATACTACGAGCTCGTAGCTAAATTGGACTGGAACGTAACATTATCTTCCCAATATATATTATGTTCTGCACTAGTGTGGCAACACTGTTTGTAACTCGAGACAACCCTCAAGTAAGGCACTAAGCCAGACTGACAATTATATTGGCGGACAACTATGTAGACAGGCAGACAATTAGATGGACCGAAGGTTATACGGCACAGAACACTCAACGTGGCGACCACACTCATGTGTGTGTTGATGACCACGTAAACTGGTAGCGTACGTTTATACAATACGTTTATAACGGTACAATGCTAGCGTATTATAACAAGTAATAGTGTTTGGTACTGATGAACGTGTAAGCAGACGAACAGAACTGTTATCATCGAAATGTCAAATCAAAAATCTGCTCGTTAATCTAACTGTAGTAATAAACATAGCATCACGCCTGTATTTTCGAAGTATTAGGCAGTGTTGTAACATTGAGAACATTACTAAAACGGAATATTAGAAATAAGAAGCAACTGTCAATACGACAAGTTTTAGTGACCCGTGAGCAGCGCGCGCCCGGCGGCGGCGCGGGGTAATTACCTGAATATTAATTAGAAAACCCGCTGACCGGGTAATTGCGAGCGACCGCGACGGACAGAACACTCGCAAATTGGTGACACACTCATTTACATTTAAATAATAACCAGTGACGCTAGTACTAAACACGGTTACTATGTACATGACAGGTAGGCGTCAGTAGCCGCGTTCATATCGACAGTAGTATAATGAACCAGTCAATTTAATCACTGCATACATAGCCGCGTCGGGTGTCACGTTGGACTTAATTACGGCAAGGGTAAAATGTTGGTGTCCAATACGAGTAGTATACCCCTGCCTACCGTTAGAGAATACAGGCGAGGTGCTATGTTTACACGTAGATCACCTCATTTGGAGGCAGCAAGAGCGCGAGGTTCTGAATTTAATTTCTAGGTTGAGGAAGTTTTAGTGTTCGTATAGAATTGGTTTTTCTGTTATAAAATTCTCGGGTGCAGCCGGGACTTGGACAGGGTCCGGTAAGGCCCTCTGTTACATAGGACTTTGATCTGTGCCAGGCGGGCCGCGGGGTACAGCGAGAACGCACTGCGGATCCCTTCGGAGAATACAGGCGCGTTGTTATACTACATACAATCGCTCGTTACGCATCTGGATACATTGAACGACGTCGCCATGTTGAAGCCACAACCACGCTTGGGAACAAGCTAAACGATGATTTATATCACTCTCAGTCTATTCCTGAACATACACAGAGTCAGTACGAAAATGCTTTTACGTTGGCAATATTTTCCTAAATCCCCATAAATCTGTTTTGTGAGTAATCTACATAAATCACGCGCGTCTCGCGTCACAGATAACATAAATAAATAGTTTCCTATAGATAAGTTCGACGCCATTGCTCCATGAAATAAGAGCTGATTTTTAGGCTGTATTATATTCTGGTAACTTATGTAGTATTTAGGCGACATAGTAAAGAGAAACCTTTATATTAGAAGTAGCAAGAAACTTGTTGATACTCCAGCATTAATTTATCGGAAGAATCGGTTCAAAACGGAGGAATATATTCCAATACCTAGCGTATGGAAGGTTTCAATATTGAAAATTTATGGGTGGGAGATTTTAGCCATGATGAGTTCAATATCCGTTGTCCTATTGTGTTATATCCACAAGCATCGTGTTTTTCTTAGCGATTTACCTACATATATAGACTAGCGGTACCTACGGCTTTGTCCGCGTAAAACTCGGTTTGGCAAGTTTGTAAGTAAATAGAAAGACGAACAATTTAACTTTCACATTTTTATGGAGAATAACAAAATCTCGAATAATATTGTCAATTAACTCTATCATTTAAAATCAAAATCATTAAAATTGGTTCACAAAATGGAAGGAATCGGTGAACATACGCAAAAAAATAACATCCGCATCGAACATAAAACCTTCTTTTTTGAAGTCGATTAAAAATAACGCACAGTCTAGCGTGATAATTAACTGCCATTATTGGCGCTTGGTTTATTCGGGTCAGTTTAAACGCGAGCACCGTTCAAGTTGGTCGCAGTGGTCAGGTGGTAGATATTTATGGAGTGGTCGCCGGACGACCGACCTGCGGCCGTGGGATTGCGGCCTAGCGAAAAGGTACATATTACTTGTCTGTCATTCTAGAGGTCTATACAGAAGTGTACTGTCTTGCACTCCTCAGTTTATTCAATTGTTTGAGGCAAATAATTATGATAGGAATTTAATTATTATACACTTTAGAACAAAGATTGGTCTCAGGGCTGGAAATAAAGTTCGAAGTTATAGGTTCACAGCAACATTATTATTTAAAACAAATAAAATCAGCACACCATTCATATAGTCGAATTTAGCAGTGCATTGAATACAGCGGTTAGTATGTATGTACCCATAGTTATTTGATTCTAGTGATTCTCAGGTGAGAGCTCGGGCAACACAACTGAAGAATAAGACAGTACAGTAAGCACAGGCACTGCCCAGTGCTCGTGGTTACTGTACCACCGGCGGTTCAAGGCAGGCCTTGTAGTTACTGTAGTACTAGTGGTGCAAGATCAAGGCTGATCTGCTAATGGTACAGTGACC
The DNA here is from genome assembly GCA_932294325.1 of Allophyes oxyacanthae. Classification (NCBI taxonomy): domain Eukaryota; kingdom Metazoa; phylum Arthropoda; class Insecta; order Lepidoptera; family Noctuidae; genus Allophyes; species Allophyes oxyacanthae. The sequence continues at coordinate 81,620 of OW028628.1, forward strand.
ACAAGGACTGCGTTGAGCGGTACATGAGCCTGGCGGTTGTTTTCACGTGATCATCCGTTACATTTATTTTACTGTCACAGTAATGCGCTATTCAATAGTAGTTTTCCAGACGCAGAATTCATATTCTGTTACTATTATTGGATAGTGCCAGCATAATTATTAGATAATAATGTTGTGCCAGTGACATTTAACTCGCAATAGTTTTTAAAATGTTGAGTTTCAGCGTTAATGAATAGGATTTCGGTTTCACCCTACATAATAATGTCTGACTAAATTCTCTTGAATTCTGTAAATACTCTAAAAACCCCAGTCCAATCAAATTTAAGTACCTACAAACCTACATCAAAGAAATCTCCTTGTTTAATATGAAATTTAGAATATTTCCTTCTATTTGTTTTGCTCTCCGAGAAGGACGACATTCGAAACTCGGCAAATAATTTCACTAAATGAATATGCTGAGCTTTTCAGCATCTAGCAGAGGAACAAACTCGACGGTAGACAAACAAATTTCGATATGAAAGCAAGTAATAACAAACTTACCGCGCCGAGAGCGCTTCGAGCTAAGAGCTCGTCGTCACGAGGCTGACATGACGCCATAGCAGAATGTTAATCAAGGGAACATGATTCAAGATACGTGAGTAGAATTGTAAATTAAGGATAAGTATGTTTAGCTGATATCAGCCTTATTATGATCCAAAGATTGCTCCCGGATATATTATGCGTATTTGGCAGTGTTTTTGTATAGCAATCGAGCTTGTGATCGCCAAGGCTCAGGCAGAGGAGTGCTGTCGTACTCCCGTGGTTCATTCGGTTAAAGAATGACAAAACTCCGACAGAAAAATTGTGAAGAATATTTTCTTTGTTTCTTTTTTAACTATTTCTCCAACATTTTTCTTACCAAGGGATGGAACATAAGGGCTTTATGTTTCACAATGACCAAACCATTATAATTTCCAATATAATATAGGAGAACATTTTTTAAACGAATGTCATTTACATAGTAGCTTGGTTCGCCCCAACTCGTGTTGTCAGCAACGACTTAGTTGCGGAACTTATATCAGTTGAAATAGAATTGTTTACCAATGAAGCTAGTTCGTTTGAGACCACTTGAAACTTTGCAAGAAAACAATATTTGTTATTGTTCGAAGACTTATCCGGGCAAGAGTTAAGTGATACTATCACAATTCTGTGAATTGCCAATTACTGTTGCTGTGGACTCAATGATAAGCTAAAGACTGCTGATAGTAGTTGTTGGCATATGCAAAATGTAAACGCATATTTTAATTTAAGGTTATTACCACAGCTGTGGTATTTTATATATTTGATAACATATGTTTTTTTGTGTTTAATATTAAAAAAAAATCTCAACTTTTTGTTGGCCCTTATACAAGCATATCGCAGTCATACAGACAGAACAGCGGATTTCCTAATCGAGCTCCATCGTTGACAATTGTATTTTCTCTACAAAATTCTTAAATTGAAACTCTTAAATGTTCCGCGGTACAGATACGAATTACTATTTTTGTGAAACAAGCTTCGTTAGGGGTTCACGTGGGAGGAGCGCGGGTGGGGGTGAAGGGAGGGGAGTACACGAATCTGTGAAAATAGCCGCCGACTGGAGGATGGCCGACCCTTACCAAATTGTGCACGACCATGTCTTAGGGAAGTGATTCAACATTGTGGGCATAGGTACTTGCACATACTGATGAGAAATTCAAATAAGTTGAAATCAATTAGACTCAAATTAACAATAGCGAATATTATACTATTGATGACGATATTCTAATTATTCAAAAGTCGACAAACAAAATGAAAATCTTCGTGCAAAAAACAATGATGAAATCTTATTTCACTTAAAAAGAGTTTCTATTTGATTATTTGACTTATTTGACAGAGGAAGGTTTGTGATAGAGTTAAGTTTTGCTGTTGAGGTCAGCGACAACGTATTTCACGTAAAGGTCGTTTGCCTAGAAGACGCTTATTCATACTTTGCATTAAATCAAGTCTTCTAATAAAACGGGAAAATTAATATCTACAGTAAAGAAGTAGAGGCTGAAATTAATTTCAAGTAACATTGCTTTGTATTGCATTATATCCTGTCGAAGCTGAAGCACTACTTCCAATAAGCTTCCAAGAATGCCCGGTGGCTCACAAAGCGGCGCTAAATTAATTTGTTTAACAACTTGCGAAGTATTATGAATATCGTTTATTACCTGCGCCGTTATTTGTGAACCCTTCCCTCACGGCTCCACTTTGACCAAGTTTTAAGTGGTATTAATGATTGCCAACTAATACTAAGAACCGAAACTTTTGTTTTACTACGTAACTAAGTATTGACTTTGTCGAATGAATTTCGACGATCTCTTGAATTTCCTATCTTTGAATTTCCGAGGCGTTCAGAACCGCATAGCTTAAGCGCACTTCACATGGCATTCGGACAGACAGGAGCGGCGGCTGTCCGATTTATTTTCCGTGCAAATTTTTATAGAACTCGTTTGCCCGGCATTTTTCTGAAGCGAAATTCCGTCTATCGTTTCCTAAATCGAAAGAAACAAAAAATACACTCGTACTATGTCGGTCAAAGAGTACCTTGGCCCTTACGTCAGACGCTTAATTCTTGAATGTGGCTCGTGGTAGGGGCTCAGAATTGAAAATGTAATATTCAGTTGGTCGGTCAGTGCCGTGGCTCTTTTGTGCCGTCTGGTGAAAAGCACTGCTTTGAATTTAGCAGTTTAATCTCATTCTGTTTGCGCATCAAACGCCACGGCACATAATTTTGACGGTTACGTTCGAGTTTACCCGACGGTTACATTACAACTAGGACTGCACTAAATATAATTGCTTCGAGATATGAAATGAGTTCTACGAAACGATTCATGCGATTTTCTTCGACTTATACGTGGAACAATAAAAGGATTTCGTCTTTCCGTTTCGCGGTAACTTCGGCCAACAATGTTACTCGAGTTACTTTGAGATATTGACTCTTATATGATTACGTAGCGGGAACTATTATAACTCCAGCTCTCTATATAATAATAAAATATCGCGTCGCTTTCATTTCTGTGCCACGTTTAACGACGTTTGTGAGTTGGAAACTTTTCTAATTCCTTCGTGGCTTTGAGAGGATGTGAGGATAATTAAGCGCCCCCTGGCGGACAAAAAGCGCGCGTGAACAGCAATTAGTCGTAGCTGTGAACCCTGCACTTCCGGTGTCACTGTACTACAGCGCGCTCGTAGTGCTGCACCTCGAGGTGTGCTTGATATCTGTTTTGCTATTGAAATACAGTATAATACGCGTTAATTTTTTATGGATACAAAAAAAAAAAAATTGACAATGTGTTTGAATTGGCTAATTATGCTACCCTCTATCGTTATAGCATCTATAGGCAGCAGCAATTATCTATACACACTGTATACATAGCAAGAGTTAGTGCATTAATTATGTACAAATTGAGTCAATTAACGCATACAGTAATACCGGACTGAATGTAAGTAATATGATAATAGATGCGCAACGTGCTCGTGCGTTCCTGTGTGTTACATTACTAAAGACAGAATTGTACCTGCGTTTGGTACCTAGTCAGTGATCTATGTCGGTCGATGTTGTTAGGATGTTGTAGTTTTATAGTGTATGGAGTTCTCCCTCCTGTATATTCTTTAGATATTAATAATCCAGTTGTACTATAGGCAGGTTATCAATAATTGATCTAGTATCCCTATAAAAAGGACATTGGTAAGTGAATTGAATCGACGTATAAATACTAAATTGTATTCTGGCGTTTGCGCCTTCAAATGTGAGTGGTCACTGGGGACGCGCGTGTTTTGGTTTTGTTTTGCAGCCGTCCTGTTCTCTGTTCAGGCGCGTTTTATTTTCTTTCCTTAATGACTTCGCTTACAGATTTATATCACTGCAGCTAAAACTGAGGTAGCATTATGAGAAATAATTGTGGCGATTAGGCACCACGGGCCGGCGAGGGTCCGCCCAGACTTGGGGAATGCTCGCGCGAATAATGAGCGACTTAATGTCGTCTTGTGGCTTGCAGAACAAAGAGCTTGGTGATAGGCGGATATCAGACGGCAGCGACAAATAATTATATAAGTTAACAGTAGTTCTGACTGCTGCACATGTACAACAGTACTCCTCTGCCCGACCCTCCGGGAGTACAGGCGTGACGGTGTGTAATGTTGACGGGTGCGGCAACAACATACGAGTGACATTGCTTTTTATTTTTTTATTTTCGTCGAGGCTTCAGTTCATCTTGGTGACTATGCCAGCCTCGTAAGGTCACTCTTAAACAATAAATGACAAAACTTAACATATACTTAAATTAATAATGACTACTGACTTTGTTTACAATTACTATTCTGTAATTAAATATAACTGTTACAATAAAGCATACCACTCAAATACAAATGCAGTTAGGGTTGAATCAATTGTCTCTCAAACGAATATTTTTATTTATTGAATAGGCAACCACGCTCCGTTAAACATGAGTTTCTATTTATTGAACATGTAAAAGCATTTGATGGAATCGAAAACCAAATAAAAAGCTTTTGAAGCTATTTGCTTCGTCACAGAACTGCAATAAAAACTGATTGAATAAATTCAGTTAAGAGTTCGCTAGACAGCGTCGCGCGATATGAAGCGCTTGACATCGACAGCAAATGATATTGATCACTAACACTGGCAGGCAGCGCGCTGTCTAGTCACTACACATACTCGTTCATGCTTTTTGCTAAATTGAAAATGTACTAAATTGAAACTCCATCACTTGTCACGGTTCACGTAACACTGTTGCACGTGTGTGGCGGTGACAACTGACAAGCTTCAATAATGGAATATCATTTATTTTATTTTATTGTGGAGTGCTTTATCTCTCCTGTCCAGATGGTGGCGCAAGTATTTGAAATTAAAAGCGAGGCCTACACTCAGTATAGTATTTTCACTTATAGTCCGTAAAATATAGCTTGATACCTGTGACGGCTGTCATGGAAGTAGACAACAAGGCTTGAACAAATTTCTCGACAGTAATAATTTGAATAATTATTTTATTCTATTCATAATTTTCACAAAACTATAAAAGAGCAATCTACCCATAAATTTAAATCCATTTGCATAATAATTTACACTGGTTCTGGTTTGATGACAGTTGTCGCAGGTGTTACATATATTGTACGGACTATAGATACCTATATAAAGCTAAACACAAACGTTGAGAAAGGTTATGATATGTCAATGAACATCTGGATCGGGATAATAGCCGGTCGTCGTTAAGGTAATCTCGATGCAGCTAAGTTACCTTGTTGTTCACTGATACAGGCATCAAAGAATGGTGAAGAGCCAGTTATAGCAAGGCATATGAATAAGTCAATGAATTTAAAAACCGCAATGTATAACTAAGATACGCGACTCGCGTCAACATGTCCGCTACCTTATCCACCGCCAACGACGCTTTAAATTATTACCACAGAGCAGTTTTTAAAGCGAGTCGTTACAACGATCCCACATGAATATTCACATAATTTACATTACCCCCAAAATGCTAAGATGAGCTATAAAAGAGCTCTTAAATCAAGCTAGTTCATCTGCTGCTGTATTTTACTATAATTTATGTATAAAGTATAATGTATATGAATCGTGTTGGTCCTGTAACGAACATACATTATGAAATCTTTTTTGTTATTGTTTGTGATTGATTACAAGCTCGTTATTTCACATCTGTGGACTGGAAAAACTTTAGGCATTTGTTTCAATTTATTCTGTGATTCATCAAGACTAATAATATTTCTGTAAAGCTTTCTAACTAAGCATACTTCCCTGTGCTACCCGCCCAACGTGTTAGTTCAACCCAGCTAGTAATTGCTAATCCAATAGCACATGAGTCATGCGCTGAAGCTGTAACTAATAGGCTAACTTCTCTTCCGATTTCTTATATTATGCAAAGGTTTTTATGACACCATTTCCTAACTATCATGACCACTTTTGTTTTGTGTTTATTTGTCGTTGTTATTTAATTCGTTTATAAAGCGTGTGTACAACTCAGTGCGAGTCGCATCCACTGATATAACTCGTGGAATGCTTTGTTGCGAGTCCGAGTAGTGTGTCGTGGAGCCGCGACGCCGTGCTCGGAGCTATGCTCTAGCGATATGCTTTACTACGAGAAAAGCCTCCAACAAAAACGTTGCTGGTATACTTTGAATGTTGGAATAGTTTTTGTATTGAATATTACGTTCTATATACAATTTTACTACTCAAACCAACATGCTGAGCAGGTATTTTTGATCTTAGAGTCTATCACTGATAGGTATATGATTTTTTAAACTCATGGTTTATTACAAAAAAAACGGTTGTAATATCTATAAAATCGAAATGGATTAAAATCCTCTCATCTAGCACTGTTCCAGCCCTTGCATGAGTACGTACTAAAGGCGTGTTAAAAATTTGTATGAATATGTGTCATAACACCGCCCGGCGCGAGGATCCCGGCGTGAGGCTCCCGGCGGCGGCGCCGGCGCGGCGTAGTGTTGTAAGTACAAACATCCCGCGTTCATAGCCCAGGCGCGGGCTTTGCAGCCGAAGGAGCACTGAATATCTATGGTGCAGAAGATTCAGTCCTATAACGCGCCATAACAGACTCGCATACACACACGCCGAGTGACGTCTATTCTCGGTGGATAAAAAAGTACTACAAGCATAGGAAGTCACAGCAAGTGAGAGCCAGATAAATAAAGCGGTACCGTTACTAACTGCTAACCGCGGATATAATAGATGAAGAATATGAGACGACGACTTATTGATAGCTTCAATTTAGTAACCCTGGTGCGACTGTTATAGTTTACACGCGGGCGGAGGGGGCCTTCTGTGCAGATTCATTTAGAAATCTCGGAGATATTTGGTCCGTTGTTTTATCTCAGCACCTTCCTCTGAAAGAATGCTTTCATCCTAATGTTACGTTAAAGAAAATTACTCCGTTTAACAAAACTTCGTGAAAAATGTTCAAACTTTCTCATTATTCGGGAAATTCGTCCTAACTTATAATAATTAAGTTGTTAATTAAAGTTCGGCGCTACACGAATCATAATTGTAATTAATTATTAATTACGTTGTTTTAGTTTTAATAAGTTTGCTAAAATTTACAACATCGTTAATAAAGGAAATGAGCAACTAAATCAGTAATTAGGCATATTCGTGTTAATAATAACATGCTTTTGACTCGTTATACAAAGTTACTAATTAACAACCCTGTATTTGAACCGACATTTATGAGAAGGACTTGTTTCTGTAGTAAGTAAATTACAGGTTGCCATAAGAGCCGCTAATCTGGTTGATTGGTGTAAAGATTTACTTTAAGCTTGACTATTGAATACTCCAATCAATGCGACTAGTCAGCTGAACGCGGAACACGGCCTCAAAGTAGGAGTAGGGGTGTCGGAAGGAAACGGATCAATGATTGCCACTCGTAAAACATATCAACAAGTGCACATGCCAATAGTTCCAAGTCAAATGATAGATACTGTCATTTTTAAATGCCTCTTTATAGATGCTTGATCAGCACTATCAACAGACTTGCTTCAGTCAAAAGTGAACCACGAACTCTGAAACGCGCATGTCTGCTGCATAATGTCGGTAGAGTCAAAAGAAACTAGAGACTCCAATGCAAAATCAAAACTCTATATTGTTAATGTTGCCGACAACATGAGAAGTCATTCCAATTCCCATTTATGATAATGGCTCCATCCTTATTCGATGATTCTGCCAACTTCAAGGTTGAAAAGACACTGTAGTAAGTATTAAAAAAAAACTGAAATGTAAGACCATTGACCGGTGAGAAGTCATTCAAATTGTATAATCTGTCGTTGACATGATAAGTCACCTAATTAAACGTGAAATCGGTACACATGTGAACGCGAACTCGACACAGTCACGTATCGAATCAGTCCACGTTGTCATCACTAAGCACAATGGTCGGACCTCTACCACCGCATAAACAATGACTCGGTATGACTGTTCAATTGCATTGGCATCGCCAGACTCGATGGCTCGTGAACGTCAGCATGGCGGGTGTACTCCTCACAGAATCAATTTATTTTACAGAAAAAAGATACACAAAAGATACGCAAACTGAGATTAATAGTTTTGTTTAAATACATTCATTGGTTCATGGTACACCCGCAATCGATGCTAGAATATGTGGGTGTACCTATATTAAGAAAAAAAAAGTAGCGTTATATCTTATTTAGAAAAGACATTGATGTACCCTACACTACAGGTACCTACATTTTTTCGTATAAAATTAATTCAAAGAGTCGTAGCCCCGCCATCCTGATATACTGATATTCACGATGGATCGACTCCATTCCATAGTTCTTGGTACTTGTTACATTGAACTTTAGCTCGGCAACTGTCTAGAACATTGAATCTTAACCAGTTTGTACTGCATTGATTATTGAACAGTGCTCTGGTTGGAAAAACTATCTGTTTATACTATGAAGTCGAACGGAGGGAATGTAGTGGGTAGTGCAATAGTTATTTGTTATACAAGAGTGAAAAGTTGCTTTTTAACCGCGTGTTCAATTTTGATGACCGAGCAAGCGAAGGATTCTAAAATTGAATCACGAGCGCAGCGAGTGATTCAAAATTAGAATCCTGAGCGTTAGCGAGGGAATCAAAAGAGCACGAGGTGAAAAATCTTTGCACTCGAGTGCAACACGTAACTTTTCATTCCACCTCAGCGAGGAAATGACTAAATGCAAAAAAAAAACGTTTAATTCACAAACTTAGTGCACACGATGTTCTAAATTCAATTTACTTTATCCTCTAGAGAATAAAAACGGCTTTTCCACTCAGATATTGAAGATTAAAAATACTCTTTCCGAGATGGTGGGATGAAAATTTACTTTATCCTCTAGAGAATAAAAACGGCTTTTCCACTCAGATATCGAAGATTAAAAATACTCTTTCCGAGATGGTGGGATGAAAAGGATATTTTTTGTTCTTTGTATCGTTACGCAGATAATAATTATCTCTCCCAGATTTAAGTATACACGCAAATACACCAAAGTTGTATGATAAATACCTACCTATATAACTTCTTTAACTAGTAATTTTATTAATTTATTAGTTTGAGCGTACGACATTACTGTCTCCTGACAGCTGCCATGATAGTCTAGCGGTTGAACGCTCGACTTCCATGTAGGAGGGTCTGAGTTCGATCCCAGCCTGCACTTCTGACTTTTTGTATTTATGTGCGGATTAGAATTCGATTATCACTTGCGATAACGGTGAAGGAAAACATCTCGAGGCAACCTGCACATCGGAGAGGGCCTCATAAAGTTCTCGATGGTGTGTGTAGTCCGCCAACCCGCACTAAGCTAGCGTGGTGGACTAAGGCCTAACCCTTCTCATTCTGAGAAGAGGCCCGTGCCCAGCAGTGGGACACTAATGGGTTGGATTTATTTATACCGGGTTCGGTCGAGCTGTAACAAACTATAGATTCTGTAAAATGATTCCTGAGCCGCGTGTATGAAAGATTTGGACACGATGTAAGATTGTGTAGTAAGTATTAGTAAAACAATAATAAGTAATGATATCAACAAAATTAAAGCATAGCTAGTCGTACTTATATGCATGTCACGTGACCCAGTGTCGTGCTCGCACTGCGCGCCGACCACTTGAACTTCCAACAACACTTACCACAACACACTTCGTTTCCCACCATTGTTCTTATCACTACATATCACCAACACATGGTTTTCGCGCAGCCGTGTGGCACACAATTTAACTGTTTTGTATACTCTAATTTTATTTTTTATTTAAATTGTTTCATTTTCGTACCTGGCAAAATAAATTAGCTTTTCTCTGTTTCTTTTTCCATTGTTATTTTATTCAGCACATCACCAACACACAATGCAATCCATCATTTTATGAGATTACCATCATCATAATAATTATGTGATTGATGATATTTTCTCATTATGTACATAGTTAGACTGTAGTTCTATGGAGTGAGCTGCCATGACAACTATTTAGTCTGTTAGGTAACGGATAAGGTAGTAAAATGTGATTGCTATTAATTTCTATACATGACCTAATATGTCGTCAACATGTTGTTGATGTCGACTGCTCGTATTGCGCACAATTTCTGCTATGTAATTATGTACTACAACATGGGTTGTATTGAGCTCCCAAAGTATCCTAAAGGACAGAAGGTTGACCTTTGACTGTCCTAAAAATATGTCCGTCCAGTTTCCATCAACCGACAGATCACGAAGGTCGTTAGGACAGTAAACCGTAATAATGTTAACAAAAACAGTACAGGAAACAGTTGACGATCCCATCGCGCTGAGCCGCCTGAGTACAAACGCGCGCGTCTCGCAGACGACGAAGATTACGACACGAATCTACTTTTTTGCCGAACCCTTTGGTCGCAGTAACAAAACATTTGTGGAGCGTCTACTGACGTAACAAGTAACGGGCAGAAGACTCGCTTTTAACAATTATGCCACTAAACTACGACGCCAAACGCAGTCCACAACAAGACATAAGTAGACGTCTCCTGAAACGAGCGGAAATAGCGGTAGTGTTCTTATTGTAAGCAGACGATGGCCTTAGATCTAGTCCTTTTGATATGTGATATAGTGCTGTTAGTAATAAGTTAAGAACTTCCCATTTATACCCATACTTGCCAAAGGGATAGGCAACAATAAATGATAGCTGTTTTCGTAGTCTCCACCAAGACAAAAGCTATATTATGTATTCCTTGGATGAGTGGTGGTTCGGAGGTATACCTTCTGTTCCTATCTATATTGTGCTACTTCGTTGTAATATAAGCATGCTAGTCGCTTTGTGGCTGCGGCTGCAGCGGCCTGGAGATGGATCTTTGTGTGGGAAACTTGCAAAAAACAGCGCACGGCTTTTACGATATACTGAACAAAACAGCTACCTAGCTAAGAATTTGTATAAACGCGACAGTTTGATTCAGATATTACCTTACTAAGTTATGCTCACGTAGACAAAGTTCAATGCAAATAAAGGATATGGGGTAAATAATTATAATGTATTAATTTATGTATAATACCATTACCTACCTATATACTACTTAGCACTTAAAACTTATCGCCAAATAACAAGTAATTCCATCAAAAGATAACATTACAAGTCGAATAAGTAGGTAATATCACTCTCCTTGACCTAATATTCCGTTTCTGAAAAACATTAAGATCGATGGCCTCATTCGAGCGTGGAGTAACAAATAGACTTACTACCTACCTACAGTATCTCCAGTGATTTCTACCAAATACCTTCCGCTTACCTACCAAGCACAATGGAGGAATCAAGATTTTTCAAAGCTGCATTTGTCCAAGTTGAACCATTCGTCAAGCACTATCAGCTGTGCCGCTGCTCTTCACAGAAGACTCAACTTTGTTGGTCAGGCAGAAACTGTTAGAAACTTGTGTCAGTTTTAGTTCTCTTTGTAAGTCTTAAGCGGCTAAGGTAAAGTATCCAACTAGACGCAGTTTTAGACAGTATTCGAACAATGAATTGGATTTTTATTTCGTTTCCAGACACAGGACTTTAAAGATATGTGACTCTGTGGCTAAATGACCAAATATAGATCGAGACTGCTTCACATTTATCTTATATGAACGGATATCGTAACTTGTTTATTGGCACTCATCCTAAATCCAAACCTAACAATAGTGATAAAACGAACAAAAAGCCTAATAGAAATGTTATAGTAGTGAGTACATGTCCTCAGCTCGTGAGTTACGAGTGCGTCACGGTCAACTGCGTCGTCTGCGAGGATACGGCCGAGACATCTTGTGCTGACCTTGACGAAGGACGGACAGAACGAATGTCGTGTTTACGTGTAGTAACATGTTATGACTGATAATAAATACTGAATAATAATACGACAACAAAAAACCCTCTTCTTGGGCGGTAACTATGGGGCGGTTAATATGGTGTAGTAGTCTATGACGAGGCCCAAGTTCAGCAGTTTATATTAGAGCCTGATATGAACGACAATAATTGATGCCCCTGGTGGTGCAAGCGTCCACAGGTTACAGTCACCACTTACCATCAGCGGGAGGTAGGCTTGCTTGCCGCATAAAAAAAAATGCTTATCAGACCGACTAGTACCGAATTAAGCTAATTACAACAGTTTTATAATGTCAATAATATCTTAATTCCATATTTTCCGATCTCCTGAAGTAGTAGTTACAAAATTTACTTATTAAACTAGTAGGTACTTACTAAGAAAGGTCTTGAAATAATTTTGTCTTCCAAGTACCAAGAATACACAATGCCTGTTCCACGACGTAACTATTGTAATATATGGATGTATGTAGGTGTGACTGAGTGTACAGGTTGTGTGCTCTTTGCCAAAATGCGAAACCTTACATCATGTAGATGGGTGTCATGACGAACGATCCTCTTATGATAACATCATTTACAAACTGCTATCGTCTATCCTCACTGCCAAGATAAACAGATAAGTACAAATACTTTATTGAAGGCCTATGATCAGCAGTGGACGTGCCAACGCAGATATGATGATAAAGTGTGAAGACTGTGACATCTGACATCTGTAGCGATCTGTGGCACATGTCCATGTTTAGCTTGAGATGTGTTATCGTTCTCAGATATTATATCATTAATATCATGGTAAACCAAATGGAGATGAGGCGTAGTGGATCCCATAACAAAAGTTTTTATGTAAGCGAGATGTTCTAGGTCATCCCAACCCGCGCGCGCGACGTGTGTTAGTTGCTTCGACACAGTTTCATGTCATACATAAGTTATTAGCGTACAAGTCACGAAGCGACCGACTTCCAACACTTTAGATACAGGTCTCTAGCCTTAGAACACCACGAGAGCACCTGTCCCGTACACTACACTGTCCACAGACACATACTTATTCAACATTCTACCTATCATTATAATTATTGTTTTTGTTCACTGTAAAGTGTAAGTGAGTGTAAGTGGATCTTATTGCAAGTAATTGCATTCATACTTGATTGATTATTTAATCGCAGAAATCAGCTGTTTCATACAAATAATTAAATATTAGTTGACTGTATGGACAGCAGATAATTTTTCCGCGTTTTAATTGTTAGTCCCATAGCAAAAGTTGTTCATAATGATGAGTACCTACTATAACCTCTTAAAAGAACCTCCGCTGATAAAAAAAGACCATATATACGGAAGGAGTCGCGGGACAACTATAAGATGCTTTAAAATTATTTTATTTATTAGATTCTCAGAAGGACGGTCGCCGGTCATGCTCAGTGATACGAGGACGTAATTAACTCCATACAAAATACGACGTCCCTTTTACAGGCACTTGGTTCAAGCACCTAATTCAAATTTCCGGTTTACATAACAAGACTATAATGAGGTCGTCGACAACTGATAAAGACGAACAAAGTCACCATTTCACCGCATCTACATCATTAGTAGGCTGACAAGATGTCCTTAAGTATTGAGTCCTTACAAGTACACAAAAAGATCTTTGAGGAGCAATATGACTGGATAAGCACTTTATTTAATATTTTTAAGAACTCGATATAGGTACCCATATTCTTCAATTAGGTAAATAATCAATCAATCAGTGTGGTATAAGTAGTTCAAAGTGATCCACTCTGTACAGTGAACAAAAACCAAGTCACTGATAGCATGCTGAAGTCAGGGGATGTTCTCGATTACCTATAGGTACTGTATGACCCGATCGCAGTTTTATTACTGGACACAGCCGTCACCGTGTAGTTTAGGAACTAATATCCAGTGTAAACAATAGGCCACCCCTCGCTGTAGGTGCCGAAAATGCCACTAAAGTGGTGAGTATATCAAGTTTGGTCACGAGTAAGGCCGCAGCGACAAGCCGGTGTAACGTGAGCGCCGCGACATAATTTTGTCGTCGCATTATCTCGTGCGGAAAGATGATTTTAAAGGCACTATCTCATTTTATCACTACGACAAAACTCTGTCACGGCGCGCATGTTAGCGTAGCTGGCGAGCGCTGAGAGGGAATTATATTCACGATCCGTCAATAATCTGTTTGCGATACAGCGCTTAGTCAGGAGGAGGAGGTTTGAGTGGTGGCGGAGGCGGACGTCACTCACGGCGTTAGGATTCATCCGTGTGCGTGAAATTGCAATGTATTGCCACCCCACATCCCGAGTGCGTGTAACACGCATCGTAATAAACACATAATTATGAAAAGGTGAATTGCGGGCAATTCCACATGACACTGAAAAGACCCATGATAAAATATGTTGCGTGCAATAGTGCCTCTAAGTGACCCTAGGTAGCAACTTGTGATTAAAAGATTCCCCTTTCAAACAGTTACATTAGTTGAACAGTTCCAAAAATTCTTAAGTTTATAATTTAATTCATCCCTTTACCGAATTTCAGCAAGGCAACAGTTTTATAAAGGCGATGTTAAGACACATGCATATATATTATCATTATTGTACAGAGAGTACAGTATGAAAGAAATACGTGTAAACTATACTATACAGTATACATGTCGTAGCCATAACCTAAATTTCATCTATATAGTCAAAGTAAGGATTAAAGTGAAAACTTAAAGAAAAACTTAGATTTTATAACCACGTTCCATCCGCTCTGCTCACCACAGCGCGCACGACCGATGCCAGCTCCAATCCGTGGCCTAATGTATGTACAGAGCGGCCGCGTGTTCTCGCGGGCTGCATGCCAATGAGGCCCGACGTTACCCGATGTTTCCCGACGGCGACCGACGCTCGGGGCAGACCGGCCGGGCGGCTAATTGCCCACACTTTCAATAAGGTCCCTTTGGTACACAGATAACAGTTTATAGGTGTCGTTCATTGTTACTATGTTAACTACGAAGATTACTTTCATGCTAATTTTGAACTTTGAACCTAGCTGTAGTCAATGGTTGACAACAACTCGTAAATGGGCTCGACAGAGAAAGTACCGTGCTCTCATAGTCGCGATCCATTTCGTGTGGTCAGAAAAGTACCCAGAACCTCTTCTATCTCAAAAGAGCATGCGAGTCACCTTTCCGGAATCAAGTAACGACTGTGAGTTGGTTATAAATACGTCTGATGCCGTAATTTTCATTCTGTACATCCGCAAGCTCCGGTCATGTTCCACTACTCCTCGAAGACCACTCCTCTGAAAGCTCTTGCGGGAACATTTCCACATACCTACGCAAAATAGTGAAATAATTAGTGATGACAGTATATTATTTCACCATTTACTTTTGTTTTTCTAACGCTTCAGGATGCTAATTCCCACCCTTATAAACACGCCACTACTACGTATTACATTGTCTCCAATTATCTGTGTGAGGTTCATGGAATCATGACATATCTCCAGCTTCGCCAACGCATACAAAGCCAGCTGTGCTAACTAATCCGCCGGCTTGCTTGCAATCAGATTGTGGCGTCATCACCCGTGGTACTATACGGCGGGCGGTTGACTAATCAGTCTGTTTGACTGTTCGCATGTGTGGGATGAAACGAAACGTAATAAGCTTGGCAGTCGTAGGTGTTCTCACATATCTGACCTTGGCCGATTAAAAATAAGGAGCAAAATTTGTTTACAAATCAATTGAGTCGTTTGAGTTTAAATCTTCCATAATAAGAACATTTTACAAGTGTTAACGGTAGTATTTATTTCCTAATTTATTAGACTTAGCATGGCGCTGAAAGACTGTCGTAAAGTTATTATATTACGTAGGTACTCACAATGTCTCTGCACATAATTTCTTCCAAAACCCTAATAAACTATGTATATAAAAATATTATTTATATTGTCTGTACCCACGCCAGCATAGCTTATCTCTACCAAAGATAAGATACTAAAACATCTCACATTGTTTTTCTTAGCAACAGCGAAATAACTCGAGCCTTAGGAAATAGAATAAGCCGATATAATCTAGACCAAGTATTTACCGTTTCAATGAGATCTTCAGACCTGTGGTCTGTTAATAGCTTAGTTTATTATTATATAACCGTCAATACATAAGAATCCGAATATCGTATATCCATAGTATCGTCTATACGATACTACGGATATACGATATACGGACGTCTATACGTCATCGGATACTTACTGGTCCCGTTGTAGTCAGAACTCATTTTGACTGATTTGCTCCGTAATAGCCGAATTCATCATTCAATTCGGCTGTAGAGGGCAGTAGTTACTTCTAGGTGTGACCAGTTAGAACACGAAATCTCCAATGCTCATGGATACTTACACTTTTACTAGTTTACTTTTACCGGGCATTATTAATACGGTACCTAATAAATATATTTTCTAAATTTCAGAGGGTAAAATCGATTGTAATTATATTTGACATAACAGCTTTTAATTAGACCTTCAAAATGGCGGTCACAGTAATTGGAGAAGTCGATTGCGTTTGACCCTTTGTGTGGCGCTAATTGACGCCGATAGTCGTGTGTACAGATTAACGCGTAATAGAACTTAGCTCTTAACTTACCCTCAATGTTCTCTTCAATGCGAAGCCCTGTCACCCACGTACAGACCTACAAAGAGAAATGAAATTAATCAAAATGTTACTGTTTATAGATATTTCAAATATAAAGGAAAGGCCGATGACATTAACGCAAAATAAAATTTTGTTTCAGGAAATAAAGCCGGACAAATTCTAAGTTGAGTGAGTTCTGAGTCTTTGAACATTTTACACGAGGAGAATAATATAGAAATCTTATTTCCTCGTTAACGAAATTGGACAAAGGCTAACACGCCGGCAATTTATTTATTTATTTATTTATTTATTTTACTTTACATAGAACGGCCAATGCCAATTAAACTATATAAAGACAACTATTAAAAACATTAAACATTAAATATCACAAGAAACACATTCATGCAGGCAATGGAATAATGAAAATATAAATGCAATATAATATATAATTTTATTCATGAATCTCATAATTAGAGGTATTTTCGTGCAAAATAAGAGAACAAGGTTATTCAGACGGTACAATTTGTAAATGAATTTCGGGAACGTTTTCTATGAACGCGAGAATTCCGAGACAGCTATTATTGGATGTTGGACATTCTAATTTTGGGAAAGAATTGTTGTATCTATGTATCTCTCGCTTCTGACGATTTGAACACTTGAACACCTATTTCCAATGTCACTGCCCTGTAGGTGAAAAACCTTTAAGGGCTTGTTCACACGGGCTGACGTAGACGCCTCGTTTAGCAAGACTATAGAAAGTATAATATTGAAATACAGATCCTAATAGATATTTATGAATGAAATGGTGGTGTGATTAATCCCGGCTTTTGACACAATTCCGGAATAATCTTTTCGCTTTGCTAAGTTTTCAATATTTTCCGACGGAGTTCATATTCATATCTAAAGGGATTCTTTTTGACGGCTTGAATTTCACCTTGTATATTAATGTAGTATTTACTATCAATCAACCTTTATGGGAACTATGTAGAGCAGGAATATAGAACTTACATCATGTCTCCGTAGTCTCGATCCTGAGAAATGAAGGTCTGACTTAAGAGGACGAGGCTGCCAAAATATCGAACAAACTCGTAAGCCTTGTTTTGTATTCCTACAACCATGTTAATAAGGCGTCATGTCCGCTTAGTGCCATCTATTGTGATTGCTAGACGGCCCAGCCAGTTATATACTAGCACAATAGCGGAACATCGCCTCGCCTGGCTAGCATCTGGCAACGACTGGCCAATTTATACCTAGACTGAAACAAAGGTTGATGGATGCTGTAGAATAGTTACTGATGTTACGTTAACTGAGCAGGATATAGAGATAGACGCGACGTATTATTGCATGATAAGTACTAGACTGAAGATGTTGTTTTATCATTTAGTATCATTTAGTATTTAAGTACAATCGACTGCTGAAATTACAATAGGTGAGATGCTTAGCCATGCTATTTATTCCGTGATAGCTATCAATACACCCAAGGGGCTAACTTCGGGCACATTGCAGTGTGATCCACGTACTGCAGTGGACTGTATGCTGCACTGTACGGGTGCTATGCTCAGAGGCCCTAGTGTAACCTTCTTTTAACAACCTCGATTTCAATTCGATTTTACGTATCTATCGCATTTGGTGCTCCTTACACTTAGGATACTGTAAAATGTACGTATAAAGTATATATATACGTGTAAAGTATATATGTATGTGTAAAGTTGACTCATTTTGAAAATGAGGATTCGTTTCGATATCATCTGTGCATGGGGTGAGAAACCGTCCGTGGCATTTTGATATTAAATTATTAATACGTCATATTTAAAAGTTAAGTCTTTTGTTTTTATGACAACTACTGAATATAATCTGCAGTGTGTAGCAGTCTTTATCAAATAAAATAACACTGCTTCGAGCAATAAAAATTTTTTTTTGAAAAACTAAATTTCATTGATTATATTTTATTAAAAAACTTTGTTCATCTATCATGAACTTCATAATTTGAGTAGGTATAGTGAGAAAAGAAAAGCAGTATTTTGACACAAATTTGACGCCGACGCAAAACAAGAGTTATTTTAAAGTGTCAACGACAAGCTGAACCACGAAATTAATTACATTTTGAAAACTATAATATCTCCAATTTGATCTGCAATTTCGTTCGCGTAAACAACAATATTTATGGTTGCCTTTGTTATGTCAAATCAGAGGTTGTTTTCTTGTATTCTTTCTCTCAACATTACGTCCCTACCATTAAGTTTAATTTGAGTCTAATTTAATATTGAGAGCTGTCGTCTGACTTTAATAAAATCTCATAAAGTAACGAGTATTTGGAAAATGGTGTGTTTTCACTCTGTTAAATGAAGAGGACTATGCAAACAATATTTCTATACAATTTTATTAGTTAAAGTTACATAGGTGTTGTTAAAGGTACATAGTTAGTGTGGAAACAAAATTTTAGTTTAATTAAAATCATGGTACAGTTGAACTGAAACATTTTTAAAAATGCAAGTTTAGAAACATAAAAAAAGAGCTAAAAATGCTTGCAATTTTATTCTAATATGAAAATGGAATTGTGGGTTTTTATTGTTCGTTTCCACGTCGGGGTTCAAACCAATGCAAATACAATCGAACATTTGAGGTGGGTTTTAATTAAGGCTCGTACGTGCCGAGGATGGGGGGTCGCCACCCGACACTGTACGTAGTAACTGTAGTTGGGTCCCGAGCGGCGCCGGTGAGGGTAGCTGGCGATGTATCGACATGCGTGGTGGCACAGAGTAGGTAAGCGCAGAAGGTTTATGGTAAATTAAGAGACACCACGAAGACGGCTGACGACAAATACTTAAAGCTCGCGTACACAGGCTGTGTTCTACGCAAGAAGAAGTTCAATCAGAACAGGATCTTCCATTCTGATAGAGCTTAGCTCTACAAGCTATTGGCGAGAGTTTTAACGAACAGTTGCTTGGAGTAGCCCTTCTGTGCATATTTAGTAGTAGTGTATCTCCGGAGTATAGCGACATATTGTCGTGTTTACTCAGCATCGCTCGTGTTCCTTTGATTAGCTCGCCGAGTTATTGGCCGCAGTTTAACGGTTCAGCCAATACGACAAGGTGTGGTGTAGATATCATGAATATTGATATTGCAATTTATATTAACATCGTACTGTTGATATTAAATAAACAAATATAGGGTGTACTGCGTCAGTGATCTGGTTGTCACAAGCTGTGAAGCGTTTTCGTTTTCATTTTCTATGTATGTATGTTATTGCAATTTGTACTACGAGTCACGTCTATAGTTGTGATGTGAAAATAAGATCTACATGATAAACGTCGCGAAATGGAAGGTAACAATATTTATTCTGCAGCTAACAAATTCTAGCCTTGCAAACTTGTCAATGCGGGAAGATAAACTTACATCTTCCTTGAATACATGTTACACAGGTACTCTTGAGATAACTGAAGACTTAGAACACACACTGAACAACGTCACAACGGCGCAATGTAACGAGTTCGTCAAATAACAAAGTTATTTAGGTAAGGATAGATATAAGCCGTCGATACACACTCCAACAGATGATAAGCAAACGTTATAACTTGCAACAATAGCATGTAACGTTACAGCAACATGTTCGGGAACGTTGAACAAACAATACACTTCATGCCTATATATTGATCTCAAAAAGGAAGATAGAGTTTAGTTCTGTCGATACACAATGGTTACGGTATTCAACCGCATGTAGCGGTACATAATTTGAATCCAGAACAAGTAAAAAAAAAAATTGTATGGTCTACGTTGTTCTGAGTCTGTGTGTGTGGGTGAGATTTGTTTCTCAAAACTGTCCCCAAGATGCAGAAGTTACACAACTTTCCCCACGATACATGATGGTTAAATAATACCGAATAATTCCCGACCTGGGAATCAAACCCTAGGACCTCACACTCAGCAGCCACGCTTGCAACTGCTAGGCCAATGCGATGGAATCGTTATAAAAACATACCAGCTTTGTTTTGATTCTATTCAAATTATATGACCAAAATACCTTGACCTCTCGCCAGTGAGTGATACCTCCTCTAATGTTTGTTATATTACTCGTTTAAGGGAGGAGGAGGTGTCAACTGAACTGGTGTTATAGATATCGGAATGCGAGGCAAATCGCTGGAGTGATGGGATTGTGGGAGGATAGAATCGATTACCTTGTATATTCGATACTGTGACCTTCGTGACCCCGACTTAATTGTTTTTATCGAGACTTTTGCTGTTGAGAACTTTAATTAGAACATAGATTTAATGGACAAGTGTTTCGGAAACGCTTCGTTGGCTTGGTAGTCGCAAATGTGTCTGTGGAATATGTGGTCCTGGGTTCAATTCCCAGGTCGGGTACAAGTAAGGGTGTTAGAAAATCCTCGACTATTGCCCGAGATCAAGATAAGTGTAAAGATAATGGCACCTAATACTCCTAAATCATGGCATCTTAGCGGTGCATAGTGGGTGTACGACAGAACTCCTACAAAGCATTGGTACATTGCAGGTTACAGACTTACCTATGTAATACTATAAAAATTATATTGTATTCTACGCGTGACTGAAACATGTTCTATTTTAATCTATTCTATTGCCTTCTAGAAAATATACGCATTATTATATCGTCTCGCAAGAGGCGATATTTTGGATTGGCTTATGCCGTCAGCTTGCGTCCGACGGGTAGGTACTTACTTACGAGTACTTAGGTATCATAACTTTAGTATCTCTTGTTTGGACATAATCTATTTTATGTTTATCAGAATCACAATCAGAATGTTCTTTATTTGCAGGAAATATGGGTTTGTACAGTTATTATCACAATAAGTTGCCACATATTTTAACCATTAAAATGTTACGCAAAATAGGCTTAAAAATAACAATAATTTACATTAAAACGTAAATTAAAATAATATTATAAAATCAGCAAGAAGTTATCCTTAAGGATCTTTTACCTAATTAAAGACATAAATACGAAAATAAGGTATTGTAAATAAAATATACTATTACTATGAAACATGAATAACATTTTTAAATTACATGTATGTTATGTATGTTTTGTTTCGTATTATTTGATTTTAACAACAACTTGACTTTTATATTACCTGTAACGTAAGAGTTGTGCTTTAATTAATGGATTACATGAATACCAAAGAAGAAGAAAAGTACCTTTAGCAGTACCTTTGTACTTGATATCTTTACTTATTTTCTTTGTCAGGTGTATGTGTGTACATAAATAATAAATAAAAGTAAGTGAGTGAAACTTTCTGCGAATGAATACGTCTAACATGTAGCACGTCTAACATGTAGCACGTCTAACATGTAGCACGTGTAACATGTAGCACGTGTAACGTGTAGCACGTGTAACATGTAGCACGTGTAACATGTAGCACGTGTAACATGTAGCACGTGTAACATGTAGCACGTGTAACATGTAGCACGTGTAACATGTACGTATAGTGATGATGAGAAGGTGTGCTCACTTGTACTCGAGCCAACATCGCGCGTGTGCTCACACGTAGCAACACGCCTGTATTACCAGAAAGGACACCCAGAGGTATACCTATTGTAATGTTACTACGTTTCGCTGATGCCGTTATTAAGTCCCATGTAATAGCGGCGATCCTATTGCCGTCCTTATCTAAACTCCGGGCTGTTACTAAGAGTTTCATATTAAACGTTTCGGTAAAAAAATATTACAAATAAATACATGAATAATTGCTAAACTAGGATGTTATTCTAATACGTAGTCAATTTATTATTCGAATTAATCGAATAGCCAGTAGGTAACAAATTGATTCTCGTAGAGTCGCATCGCTTGATCGCTATCAGAGGAACCATTTGCAATAACTTATTGCCTTTTATTCGCTTATCCTGTATCCCCCCCGACCCTCCTGCCTCCCCTGGCCTATCCCCTCTGTCGTCCTTAAAAATCGCGTTATTTAATGTGATGTTAGAAGCAAAGGGCTCATGTTGACTCAGTACTGTATAGTGTAGCCCTTGTGCAGACGCACAAAGGGGTTGTTGGAACAATGCTGCAAATACTGTAGGCAAAATAGTGATTTATTTAAGACGACAACGTGTGGACAAAATTTATGTTTATTTTTTGCCAATTTGCTCTTTCAGCTTTAATAAATTCTCAGAGGTAGCCGATGGATATTTTTGCTGGTATATAAACCGTCAGCAAAATACATTGCTAATCAGTCCTCTCATAAATAATGATGAAAACTACTTATGGCAAAGTCTGATTAAAATAGATAAATCATGCTTTAAAGTTTAAGTGCTGAATCAAAAAAGTGGATGAAGTTTGTAGTAGTACATTTACTACAATAAAATGAACGCGCTTGAACCGGCTAATAGGGGTTGCTGTTATTGAGTTACTGTTGTTTTATGTTATAACATTACGGAAGATATTATTTTACAACTGTATGTATATACGTGGTTGTTCCAATTACGTACATTTTGTGCGTAATTCGATCTGATGAGTTTACAATTACATTATTAAAGTCAGGAACATACTTGTAACATGCCACGCGACGCGAATAACCAGCGCTCGGTGGCATTCCATCGCGACATTCGTGACGGACGGGCTGAGTTTTGCCAAGCGGACGATGAGAACGCGTGGGATCGCGTCGTGTGTGACAAGTGTGCGGGCCCTTTACTGTACTGAATTTAATGTTCGCAACCGTATCGTATTCCATACGTAAATATCGCATGACAGGAATAAATAAAACTCGAAGGCACTTTGCCAGCGGAACAGTGACGAAAATTTGATCATAGCAATCCGTTCTTGTTCCACCAAAAAAATCTGAAACCCCATTATACAACTCCCGTTATAAATATTTCAGTACGAGTATGGTAGAGTGACATTCATTGACAATACTTAAGAACATCCGGCGCGCATGCTCGTATGCCCCGTTACGATCCTTGTTGACTTGCTAATCTTACTACCTCGGCACGGCCAAATATCATGCGAGAGCTTTTACGAAGTAATTCGTAGAGTGGTAGTTCAGTACGATGTTGGATCGAGAAACAACATTTTAGTAAAATTAAAAGCCATAGAAATGCAGTGACAAAGTCTGGACACTTGTAAGAGTCAATGATCTTTAACAAAGCCTTCTGTTGCCTAAATATAAAATCACTCCGAAAACATTTTGCCAGAGGAAGGAGAACGGAAACTTCGGATCTACACTATTTTGGAATTAAAAATCCGATACATGGAGATAGTTTATTTATGTACGAAATTGCTCTCATCTAATGATAGAAGAAACAGGATGTATTTCCATTTTCAAACATATTGTTTCAAAGTTTTTAATTAAATAAACATTGTCATGTATAAATAAACACGCAGCGTGATTAACAAAACTGAACATAAGTTAGGACATTACGAATTTTTTCAACTTTTTTAGGTAAGCTAACTGTCTTGTTGTCAGTCATCTTGAGTTGGGTATAACAATAAAATTGTAATTTCGTACTATATCCATTTAACTCTCGATATATTTTTTGGATTACTTTTAGATTACGTTAGAGAGCGAAATAGGAATTTACTTCAAAGTAATCTGCTAATATCGTATGTACCTCACGGCAAAACTTTTTTCATCCTGAGGCGTGCGTGTTCCCGCCAACTGTCAGTCGCATGCTCGCCATTACATGAGCTAATATCTTTATGCAAATACTTGGCGCAAGCACAAGGGCGCGAGGGGCAGGGGACGGGGGGCGGAGGACGAGGGTACTGAGTGACAAAGGACAGAAGAACCATAACTCTGATACAGATTCACTAATAAAGAGTCCCCACAGTATAGATGTGGCGACTAACTATAATCTACTTCTCCAAATGTTAACCTCAACTTATCATTAACCAAGAAGGCTCCAAAACTCGACATAATTATGGCAGACTGAGTAATTCATTTAACCAACATAATATAGTTATAATTACCTTAGAAAGCCGGTTCAGCTGCAAGAGCACTGGCCCTGCAGGCACTGGCCCTGCAGGCTCTGGCCCTGCAGGCACTGGCCCTGCAGGCACTGGCCCTGCAGGCTCTGGCCCTGCAGGCACTGGCCCTGCAGGCACTGGCCCTGCAGGCACTGGCCCTGCAGGCACTGGCCCTGCAGGCACTGGCCCTGCAGGCTCTGGCCCTGCAGGCTCTGGCCCTGCAGGCACTGGCCCTGCAGGCTCTGGCCCTGCAGGCTCTGGCCCTGCAGGCACTGGCCCTGCAGGCACTGGCCCTGCAGGCACTGGCCCGCTCGCCAGAACAACTAGATAGAACAGTTACATATAGTACAGAGAAAACTAAACACACCTACAGTAGCAGATTGCATAGCGATTATTTTTAACTCCTGACAAAAAAGAGGAGTGTTATAAGTTTGTAGTGTGTATCTGTCTGTGGCATCGTAGCTCCAAAAAGGATGGGCCGATTTCAATGCAGTTTTTTTATTGAAAGCTAGTTTAATCGAGTATCATCTTAGCCATGTTTTATGAAAATCTATTCAGCCGTTCAAAAGTTACAACTATTTTTCTAGTTGAGTCGAGGGTTTTTTGACGGTTAGGTTATTACACGTTAATCTTGTTATCGTGCATTGTGTGGAGTAGAACTTTTGTACCTTTGTGTATCGTGAAGCCGTGACTTTGACGGCTCAATCATATGGCCGGAGTCAGCAACACTAATAATAAAGTACGTCTCACGAACAATAAGATCCACTTATAGTGTTTGTTTATCATTTGTTGTGCAGAGGTCACGCATGCGTGTTGGGGTTCTTTTATTATTATTTTATTTGAGATGGCGTGCAAGGACATAGCATCTACTAGTGACGTCATCTGACACTGTCCGGCGCTCCCTGGACAGCCTCGATCACACCATTGTTGACTGGCTAATATGGCTACGGCATGAGAGATTCTCGTGTGGTAGCAACTCGTGCTGACTCCACAGAAAAAGAAGATTAGGGGTGGTCAAGGCAACCTGATTTACTCGCAAACTTAATGATGATATCACACTGAGTGATAACTGTGGATGGTAATAATGCACGCATATTAAATGTCTTGTTACGAATGATGTATAGTTATCTATTATTTTGCCCAAAAACTAATTTACTGAAACAAGAACAGGTACGTATAGCTTACTTATCATTTTGAAAGAAATGTTCTTATAAAACAAATAACATTCACAGCACTTAGATATTTTTATCCAACATGTTCTCATCTTATTAAAGTAATTGTCGGGAGCGTGGGTGTAAATAAAGAAGGGTAGAGTATCATTATGACTGCGTGAGGGCGGGTAGGCAGGCAGGCAGGTACCTGTACATCACCCACATTCACCCGTAATGACATGAGATATGGGGATACTTTCGATATATACAATTACCGTAATAATATAAGAGAACTCATACATATTAAATACGTTTTGGTATTTATAAATAACAAAGAAACACATTTTATTTTTGCATGTTGGGTATGGGTTACGATTTTAGTCGGATAATTTAACTTTTTGTTCAGCTCAGATAACATCCTGGCAGCCATTGTCATATTAGAAAATAATTACTAATAATAACACAGTTTAAAAAATTATTATTATCAGAATATAAAAAAATACCTATTTAATTTCATTGTAATTAATTATTAATAACTTTGTATCTTTATTTTATCTATTTTAATATTTATTATAACGTTTATATTGTGTATTTTTATGTATTTCCTAAAAAAAGTAATAAAATCCATGCTGTGGTCTCCTGTAACTCAGAAAGCACAGAGCTTGAAGATTTTTATTGTAAGCTTTTGATGTATGTATTGTGTATTTCTTGTTGGAGATTCTAATAGAATAAATAAATTCTAAAGTATTAGTCGGTACCCACTACAGCTCAAGTTGGCGTTTGTGACCCACTTTTGTATAAAAAATAATAAGTAGATAATGCAGGTAAGCGATGCGGTGCCTGCGCTCGGCTGCACCAAGTGCGAGCTAATTACTGCGCTGATAGCGCCGTGTGAACGTAATTAGAACTAAGGCAACGTGCACTTTTATCGTAAACCTTTGAGGTTCTCTCAAGCGGTTAATTGGCTCGCGTGTAGCGCAGTTTTACCAGGATTATAAGCTACCTACATTAAAAAATGTTCCTGATCGTTAAATAGCAGACGACGTTAACATTTTAATATTTAATAATCACTGTGTTGGGCCTGAAACTATTATAAGGTTCAGTCATGATACGTTGCGGTGATACATTAGCAATCAAAATGCTTTGAACGACTGCGGCCCGCTTAGAGTTAGTAACTCTGCGTTTGGACGCCGGGTGCAAACGATTTTAGCTTTACGGATGGTCGACCGGAAAAATTGACGATTGTACCTCTTATTTCCCGACGTTTCCAACAATTTGCACCGACCTTGTTTCCTGACACGCGGAAGAAAACATCATATAAAAGTTTTACCACGAATTAGGTATAAGTTACGTCACCAATCTTCGCTCTTGTGTGAAATACTTTAATTGATCGTCAATGAAACTACGCGCTTTGCTCTCGACGCTATTTTGAGCAACATTTTTACGTCAAAAGTACTAAAAGCTGACGTCACATCTGTCGAACGGCTACACAAGTACAAGTTACGTTGTTGGCGCGTCGCCGAGCTAATTTCACTGCAACATAATGTATTATACATTTATATTTAACTGAGACAATTTATTTCGCATCACGCGTAGCGGGGGAGGGGAGGGGAGGTTGACACCGATTGTAATGATGACGAAAAGCGTCACGTCAAGATAGACCTCTTTTGATATGATAAAATGGTTAGCAGAAATTATTAATAGGATTCACGCATAGGTATATTGTTTTTATAATTAAGTTTATCTATATATTAATACGTGAAGAGAAAACTTTGTACCCCTTTTTAAGCGTATTGCGCCCAAGGGAAGTGTGAGATTAGGCATAGTTGAAGTTTATATGGAGAAGGAGTGCAGAAAGCTAAAATTACGGTTGAATTTCGACCACTTGGCGACCACCATAATAAACCGATGAATGCACTTTCTAAAATAATAATTTCACTATAAAATATTACTTTCAAGCTAAAAAGGCAAAAATTTTGTTTTAATAAAAACAATTTCCATGGTAACTTGGAAAGAACTTATAAGCAGATAAGATACACAACGCAGCCGATCCGCCCAGTTCAATGAGTCCGGCGTGATTCCGAAGTTAGCTTAGTTATTCACGAGGGCGTGAGTTTGGGATTCAGTGAAATCTTATTTGTGTTCCGATATCCTGTAACGTGGAAAACATCTTGATGTTAAATTATTAATATCCCTAATAGACCCAAAAATTGTTTTAAGTGGTAGCAGATTAACGAACTACAGTTTGAATTCCGCCCGTTGCATTACTGACGTGGAACTCATCTTACTATAAGCATATTAAAATAGTTTACTTGAAGGGGGATTCAGGAATATTCTTATAATAGTTCATTATGGTACAAGTGTGTAATGTTGGTGATTACCGCTGAGGCGCCATTGAGACCCGAGCCGTTAGGTGAGGGTCTTAAGAGAGCCGAGGATCATCAATACACACGTGTATCATACGACGTTTTTCAACACACATGTGAAGAAAATAATACTAAAAAGCCATTTTATTTAGTGAGTAAAAAGTTTATTTAGAAAAACAATTAGTAAATGTGCAGTTGGTATAATTATAATTAACTGTGAACACGATCTTTTTTGTTTCGAAACTTTTTTTAAAAACAAACCAACTCAACCAATTAAAAAAAAAACCTATAACTCACTTGTGAATAATAGTAAAGAAAAAGTCACAGTTTGATTACAGGTGTCATTATGTGCCTAATTGCGGTGAATCTTTTTTGTTTCGAAACTTTTTTTAAAAGAAAGCAACTCAACCAATTTAAAAAAAAAAACCTATGACTCACTTGTGAATAATAGTAAAGAAAAAGTCACAGTTTGATTACAGGTGTCATTATGTGCCTAATTGCGGTGAAATTAGAGCCATTTTATGAGCAAGTGTGTTGAAAAAATATTTATATAAATTCTGCTATAGATCGACATATAACGGCAGTTTTAGACTCCACATTAATACATATTATTATCATAATGTTCAACCTCCACAATACATTCGCTGTAAAGTTTACCGTTTCCCAAATTGCTCTACAATTGTATTGCACATCAGCGTAAACGGTGTACGCTCGGCGGTTCTAAATAAGACCGTGTTTACGTGCGGCAAGTACGGCGCGGGCGCGTGTGTGACTGGGCTGCCTTACATATTGTTCTGCATTCTTTGACTGAGTATTACCTACCCAGGGTGTAAACATATAACACGGAATTTATTCCCCATCATCCAGGCTTGCAAGGGTCCAAGGATCCATTTTATATAAATACCTAACATAAATTATAGCATAGCAGATAATAAAATATGTTAACGTCAGATAGTATTTAGAATTGATTCTATTGAAAGATAAGTGTCGGCGTCGGAGTTGAAACTTTAAAAGAAATTTCATTTTATTATAAATCTGCTGTTATCTGCAGTCCGCAATATAACTCGCGGAACTACGTGTACCTATGTAGAAAGTTCACGACGTGACGCCGAAACTAAAAGACCGACGACGCGTAGCCGAAAATAATGGACCGAAGTCGCGTCGTGGTTTCGGCGCTGTTACTGAAGAATTACTTCATATTTAAATTACGATTTTTGAGATATTGTTCATTCTTTATGTAGTGTGACATTAAATAAAGCGGTGTCTATGCAGTATTATAATGTCACATTAGCACGTCATGTATGTCAACAGTGTCAACACTTGCTTATAACTACAACGTGCAAATTTCTGACACAGAATATTCACAACAGTTGAACTGTGTCCAGATTTCAGCAATAACAGTACATCAAGCTGTGAAATGCTTTGAGCTACGTGGTACTTAATACAGTAGAAAACACTGCGCTATTATGTGGCCACATAAGTACTTCCTAGATATCCCAAGCACGCCTTTGTTACTATTCTGTTACACACTATCTAACGTATAAATTAGAGTACAGTTCGTCATTGTGGGTGTGTTAGTAGTTAAACAATTGCAGCAAGCTGTGAACATGTGAACACTTAATAAGGCGGCGTGTACACTGCGCCATTATCTACGTTAGCACGTCGAGTGTGTCGGCAGCGTGCCCTCACAACGTGACTTCACACATTATTGTGCAAGTGGTTATAGTAGCTTTTTGGAATGGAGATTTCAATGATTTAAGTTTAGATTTAGTTACTAAACAAACGAATTAAATAGAGTATGACAGATTTTTGGTAAAAGAAGTGGCCAAAGAAATATTATGATGCAAATAAAAGATAGATGAAGGCTTATTTTTGAGTAAAAGACAGTAGGATTAGGAATAGAATCCATTACCAAAAAACTTTGTCTAGGTTTAAATGGCAAGATATTTTTCTTGAAACAATACACCATTCTGTTAACCTTCTCTTTAAACTAGCGTTTAACACCGGATCATGAAAGCGTTAACGGTCTGGAGCAGTGTTTATTGGCCCTCGGTTAATGAAGCTGCTATTAAACCCGATTCCTTGAGTCAAAGTGGGTCAAGTTGAGGATAAGCGCTCATTGCAGATTCTCAGAAAATATTACTGAGAAGAGATTAACTTGACTTACTTAAACATTTATAATCTCCTAAGATTACCTACAGGTATTTATTTACCTAGTTTAGGGGTTGGGTTTTCGATTCTGTACCAGCGAACACTGTCCTGTTGTACAACTTAATTATATATATTTAACTATAAGTAAAATCAGTTTTTTTGTTAATGTACAATAAAATAACCTTTATTATTTGCATAAAAATAGGAATACTTATACAATTACATTTCTGCTCAGTTTAAATTAATTCAATGTTGGATATACATTACATAACCTGCCTCTCATAATAACAAAGGAACGATATAAAATAATTAACAGCCTTACAAAGTGACTGCATACTTGCACTTGAGGCTTGTACAGTATACTGGACTAGCATTGTTGGTAAGCTGGTTCAACTCCCACCCTGCAACACGCACATGTTGGCAATTAAACTTGTGCAGAACTTGCGCAAGTACGCTTGTCAAGTATGGAGAACGTGTGGCATATTTTATACTAAAAGAGTTCAAACATTTCAGTAACAACAAACTGTCTCATTCGCACCTCAACAGGCTGTAATAAACATTAAAATATACAAAGCGCAGCGTTTGTATCGGTCGTAAAATGATCCGTATTTTACGACGCAATCTGACTTACAAAACAGTCATAATATATAAAAATCACATTTCAATTCGCGCGGCTGCCAGCGTATACAATATTCGTTTCATTTAAGCCGCGCGACTTTATGAGCGTCATTATTAGGGTTGTTACGAGTAGATACTATACAAGGTGCAAAAAAATACTAGTAAATTTATACATCTTTTAGGATGGTTACGCGGAATTAAAATATTGATGCCTATTTAGCAAAAAATATTTTGATTTTAGATTATCAGATTTTATGATACCAATAAGATATTAATTTAGGTTTTAGGAAAAATAAATAATAGCCAAATATACAACATTTTCACTCTCCAAATCAAATTAAGTATATACTTACAATAACTCGGTAACATACACTTTATAAATAAATGTGGAAATTCAATTTTCGAATTTTACTTTCAGTAGTATGAGTACTTCTTGAAAAGGGCTCCTCAGTTCATTATAATATGATTTACTATATTTTACGCACTTGACATTAAAATAACACTTTATTCCCGAAGCAAGCTTGTGACACCCCTAGTCATTACAGTTAAGAGTGGTTGCCGCTCCATGTCGCAGGTTGCCGTTTGCTGCCGTTCAGTGCCGTTCAGTGCCGTGCCATATCGAATTACGTCGAGCACCTTTATTGCTGGCTATTAAATTATATAGTTATGCTTGTGACAATTTATTCGGCACCAAATGAGAGTGCATTTCAATATATAGTATTTCCTGTAGTTGATGCAACCGAGGAACATATTATTATTATATCCTAGGGGAACAACTTCATGTACCTGTTATTGTAGGTGCTAATCCGGGACATGGTCTACCTGTGTCCTAAATCTGTTCCGCCGTTTATGTATGAATGACTAACAAACATCCAAACACCTTTATAAACTCTATGTTGGCTTTTTACAAACGCTAGAACGCACATTAAGATATTCTTATCAATTTTTTCCAACACTTCTCTACATAGTATAAAATAAACTCGCTTTCTGCATCTGTCTGTATATCTGCTAACTCCTCCTAAACCACGCAATGGATTTTGATGCGGTTTTCATCATCATTGTGAGCATTTCTTCCGTAAGGTTTATAATTATGTATAATACTTTCATATTTAATGTACATAAGGGTAGTAGAGAAATTGCAGCCGGGCGTAGCCGGGGACGGGTGGCTAGTGTTGACTAAATATATATATGTAGAGTAACGCACGTTTAAGAGTCTGCTGAACTCGTGTTGCGGTTGATCGCAGTTTAAAGGACAAAGCTTGAA
The DNA here is from genome assembly GCA_932294325.1 of Allophyes oxyacanthae. Classification (NCBI taxonomy): domain Eukaryota; kingdom Metazoa; phylum Arthropoda; class Insecta; order Lepidoptera; family Noctuidae; genus Allophyes; species Allophyes oxyacanthae. The sequence continues at coordinate 113,584 of OW028628.1, forward strand.
TAAATTACAGCCCGCCGGGGAATAATGATTTATACTCTATGCAGACTTTACACACAGACGTGACAAGGTTACAATTAATTTTTGAATTATAATCACCACGCAGTGGTTAACACACGCGAGCTCGTTATTTATGTGAATAGTGAAAATAAATGATTCGCTTATTGCTGTAATAGTATTCCTTTAAAATAATCTCTTTTTTTAATACTTTACTTTAAGGATACAACGGTTATACGAGTGATTATGCTGAAACGTACTTTTTAATTGAAAATGCATCAAAAAGTTTTTACTACTAAACCACCGAGTTCTTGTTATTAATTATGAGTCCCGGCTCTGCGAATACCGTAGCACTTCTACGAACACACGGATTAGTGCGCGGCGTAGCACCTGCGTAGCACTTACGTAGCGGATTACGCCGTAGTACTTTCATATAATACTTCGCTGACTTATTTTCGTGAAATGTAATAATGTTTGGAGAATTCGGTATAATGAGTAATAATTATATCGTTAGGTTGTAAGATCAATCACCCAGGTGTATTGATATTATAATTAACCTTAGTACCTATTCAATTCAAATAATTTATTAGTATTTTTATTATATTTACAGAAGTAAATAATTTGACAATATTTTAGCCATATTTTGGCCTCGCGTACGGATGGCGGTAGAGTACCCCCATTACTTTGGTAGATGTTGTAAGGGGCGCCTAAAGGATTACACCATGATGGATGCGGGAGGGGGGAGGGCCCCATTCCCATGTTATGAACTAATGCCATGATCCGTCTAGTGTAATGACTTTATCTCCAAATAAGCTTCGGGCGAGTCTGTAGGGACACCGATGTTTAAGGGTGGACCGACCAGATGTACCTGCTTTAATTGGGTAATTGAGATAATTATCTTTTTATTTTTTATTTAAAGCAATGCCCCAAAGTATTATTTCTACTGTATCGTGGATACAGTTTAGAAACATACATCTCACATACACACACGCAAACTGACTCAGAACAATTACTTATATGTCGGCCATATAAATATTTTTTCCGTGTGGGAATCGAACCTGCGACACGTAGCGCAGAAGGCCAATCGTTAAGCCACTGCGTGTACCATGCCGTCGTAATTAAGATGTTACTTATTATTAAAATATAACTTAGACCACAGAGTAATTGATTAAAATTATACTTATCGATAGATAGTCCCAAGCGCGGCTGCTGAACATGAGATCTTGTATTACTATGTCTAGCAGAGAGCTGATCATCTTCAAGCGTTGAAGAACGAAAATATCGTGAGCTCCTCGGTTTTATGTCTTATCTCAAGAATAGAATAGAATAGATCATTATTTCATGTAAACCAGATACAGGCACTTATGAAATGTCGAGACTCTAGGTGCGCGGTTCCAAATAGTAGATCCTATGGAGAAGAACCGGTAAGAAACTCCATGGTAACCCAAAAACCATGGTGCCTCTGCTTAACCGCTCGGAGAATACAGGCGTGATGTAATAAAAGAAAAAGTTTTCTGTAGAGCTACGTATAGTTCAGGTAATTTAAAAGTCCGTGTAACGCCCGCACGGCGCGGCGCACTTGTTCACGCGCTCCTCGCAGGATCATTTGAGTTTCATGCGTCGGTAGGCGAGGTGTAATGATGGCGCTTCATGATCCATTGCCAGTTATGTATTCAATGTATTACACTCATAATAAAGGCAGCTTTTTGTTACAAAATGTAATTTTTACTCTTAACGTTCTTATTACACATATTATTATTTTCCGCTTGGTGTTATAGTTAGTAATAAGATAATTTTACCTACATTGTCACACAAAGTTCACTGTAGTGAATTTATATTAATTTTGCTACTTACCATCCAAGTCCTCACCAGCCCTATTGGTGGTGCCCATCAGAAATGTCAAGTTCGTAGTACTCCCAACCGGCGTACAGTATATGTATGACAAGGTGCATGTGTGAAGAAGTCTTAGAAGGTCGGCAGATATTCATTCCCAAAGGTTAGCCAGTTGTCAAATCGCAGTGTACGATACAGGTCTTCAGCCGCATCTGACATGCAATACAATACACTTTATTGAACAACATAGGAATAAGCTAGGCAGTTGATGTTAAAATAGCAATTGTAAATTGCAAACTGTTATGTTGCCGAATTGTGAGAGATTATAGGTAACCACGGAGCATAGTGTGCTAGCACTTAACTGCAGTAGAAACATATTATATGTAATGTTTGACATATAGTTATTATCCAAAAGTCGTCTGTAAGAAGGCGCCGTTTGCAGTAAGACCGCCCATTGTATTGTGGTTTATGATTCCAACAAAACTGGTTTATAATAAAGCGTATTTCTATGCTATTTGGTTGTCGTAAGATTAACTCATCCACGGCAAGTTTGTCATACAACTAATATACCATTTATATAACACGTGACATACTCCCCAGTGACAAGTCATCTTAACATCTGCAGGAGTACGATACGTCGCCTGTTCCATTAATATAAGTAGTTTATTTAACAGCAATAACAGGAGCGCCGAACTTACAACTTACTTCCGTCAAGTTACGTCTAAGTCGACGTTATGTTAAACAAACTAGTTTAATTAAGTTGCTTTGGAGATGGTATTAGTATAATTGCTGTATGTAATATATATATCTGAACTGAAAGGCTCTGTGCCTTTGTGTGAAGGCTTTTGTTTGATGCGTCAGAAGCTTCCAATGTTATGTTTAAGTAACGCCATACTGTATCCGCTATCGTTTTGTTGTGGTATCTGTTATTGTTTGAAATTAATGCTTATTTTTATCGAAACAATTTCTAGTATTTCTTTCGCCAAGTTAAAAGTTAAGGTGTTTACTTAGCTAAATGTACTTCTGGTAGTGGGTCAAAAGTGCAGCGGATGTGTTCGACCTCACGACCTCTCACTCGCCCGTACACGGCGCTAGTTCATTTAAATAATGTATGATATAGGTGTAACATATATCCCAACAAAAACATTAAATGTAAAAAAATGCCAAGTCTCTCGATGCAGTCTTTCCATCGTAAAAAGTTTTGAGATCTCATAGAAGCCAAGTCCTATTCAAATTATTTTGTAGTTATAAATCAAAATTTAGTAATTGTATCAATAGTTTTCTTTATATTATAATTATAGTGACTTGGCAATGAGCACAAGAAGAAACAAATAAAACGGCATATTTGGAGGAGTTGAAAGTCACACACCGCATGCGTAAACATTAATATCACAAAATTAATTTTCTTTTGGTTTATCCGTGTCGTGCCAACCGAATTTCGGCAACGGCAGTCAGTCTCATCCAAGACTAGTAAACTGCGCAGGATAATCTGATCACAGGTCTCGTCAGTAACATTTGCATATAATTCTAGGCAGCAAGCAGCTTTTAATTTGTGCTCATTGCCAAGTCACTATAATTATAATATAAAGAAAACTATTGATACAATTACTAAATTTTGATTTATAACTACAAAATAATTTGAATAGGACTTGGCTTCTATGAGATCTCAAAACTTTTTACGATGGAAAGACTGCATCGAGAGACTTGGCATTTTTTTACATTTAATGTTTTTGTTGGGATCTCATTTATTTTTTGTAAGTGTATTTCTTTCTTTTTTTTTAGGTGACCTCATAATTTCTTAGACTTCAGCTACTGCTTTGCTTAGAACTCATTCTCTATCTCTATCTCTTTTGTTTCTTTTCTGAGGCTTCGTTACTTCTAAGACAAGTCTGGGCGATATTTCGGAGTCGATTATATTCAGCTATTGCTATCTCCTGAGCTTTGATACTACTAAAATTCACATTTATTAAATGTAATCCACCCAAACTAGTCACTCTTGAAAGGGCCACGTATGCTTGACCACAGTTTATATTCTTAGATTATTGATTGGTTGTCGCGGCCGCTCCAACTAGATACCGCACTACCTAAGAAAAATGGCTCCTTGAATGCGTCAACTCATTTGACATGTGATTGTCATGGTGGTGATTGTCATTCATGGTTTGTTTATTTATTGTTGAAATTATTTCGGAAATTATACAATCTTTACTGATGGTACATAACCCAGTGTTTTTTAAATTTTGGTTGTATTGTTTTTGCACAGTTTTACTACGCAAACCGGCATTTTAATCTGACCGACTCACTCGAGTACGCCGATTCTTGCGTAGTATGTTTTGCCGCATTTTATTAGTACGCCGGCGGAATCTAGTTGGAGCGGCTGCGACAACCAATCAATAATCTAAGTTTATATTATTCTTTTCTATTCTATGTATTTATTCATCTAATTGAATACTTAAACAACGAACAAAGTTAACAATGCAGTCAAAATCCATACACAATGTTCTTGCCAAACCGCAAATATAAAATTGTTTTCTATGGTATATTATTTTTTAATGTTTTTATAATTATTTTTAATGTTTTTTTAATTTTTCCTTTATATGTGGCTAATGACCTATCTTGGTGCAAAATTTGAAGTTTCTAAGTCTGCTAGAAGTACCTTAGATTTTTGATGATCGGTCAGTGAGTCAGTGAGTCAGTGAGTCAATGAGTCAGTGAGTGACAAAATGGTGTAACTTTGATCGACCGTAACTCCTAAACTATTAATTCAATTAGCATGTAATTTCGAACTTAAGCTTGTTCTAATGCCTACTATTATTCACCGAAAACCTAAACTCGTAGCTTTGTCCACGTCGAAGATATAGGGGGGGCGAAACAGCCGCGAATCGCATCGAGAAAAGATGGTACGGCCGTGCCCGTTTTGCTCGAGACTTGGCTGGGGCACTGCCGTGCCCCCAGATATCCTAGGTAAAAAGCTAGGTGTTGTTTTTACGACGAAAGTATCAAGAATACCGAAACCGAAGCTATAATAATAATTCTTTATTTATTTCGAACACAAATGATTCATATTGTTGTTAGTGACACTTTTATAGACTATGTTAGTAACATTTCTTAATTAAAATAACACAATAAAATGAAATAAAATAATAAATAAAACAAAACAAATTAAAACCATAACAAAAATAAAACTAATTCAGAAACCTATAACTATGTCCGCTTCCCGCTGCACCAGACCTGCAGCAGTGCATACGCGTCCAGTGCCACAGGAACGGGCAATCAGGCTTATTCACAGTTACCCTTAAAATTTATATAGCTATAATATCAATAAAAAAAAAGGTAACATTAACAGTTAATAAAAATACGAGCGCTGAATATTTTGTCAAGCTCGACCACCTAAATTTGCATACCGTAGTATGTACAGTTAGCAAAAAGCCTGATATTGGGCGCCGCCGCCCATCGCCGCCCAACGCCCGCCCAGCTCGGAGTTAATCAAACTTCGCCATAGAACCTCTTTGATCCGACGCCGGCGCCGATACAAGTTTAATATAACTCCTCCATGTTTGTGAAAAATATTACAGTTGTACTTTTACTTATTTAAAACAGAAATGTTAGCCTTTGACTGGAAAACTTCGATGGAATTAGATATAGGAGTTTTAAATTGGCAGGATAGTGCGAGAAATAAAAGTTATATCTATGATAGCAGAAATAAACTATAACCGAGGATGGACACTTTGGACAATGGTTTCACAATGGTTTTGTAATGTCATAGTAAATTGTGACAATTTCGTAATATTCCATTCTGTGGGAAAAGGTTGGATAATTCTCATAGAAATTACAAATATTTATAACTCCGGCATTTATTCACCGATTTTAATGATTTTGTCAACCATGGTATAGTTTTTCTAGCTACCATTAAGGAATTTAATTTTTTTTATTCATTTTTAATAGTACTCAATTACCCTATTGTAATATTGTGTACAACAATTATAGGTCCATCCCTGCCTGACCTTAAGAGAATATAAGTGTGCATTAGATAATAATTACTACAATTTTTAAATATTATTGTATCAACTACTCGCTCATAGCTGGATTTGTAGTTAAATTTACGGCAACCCCTCCTGTGGGAGCCACAGTCAAGTTCCAGTGGCCACCATGTTTTTCAGCTCGATTTACTGCCAAAGAGAATCCGCGCCATCCGCCCGACTCAAATTAGCACTTCAAAAGGCGCTGAGTGTACCAGCTCCTCTATTTTGTACACTTTTGATACTACACGTACATTAAGTGAGAATTTAAAATACGGATGCGCTTTCAAATTGCTTCGTAATAGCGCGTTGCAAAATGTATGAATTGCTTCGCTGATTTTAATGAGCGAATTACTTTCATGTTCTGTAAGTTATTATGGTTGTTAAGGACGGCAGTTTACTTTTAAAGTGGAATTTTTCGTTGGTAGGTGTTGAAATTATAGCTCTTATCATTCTTATAAGAAAAACAATTTTTTGTAACATTTCAAAATAATTTCTTGTTGATGAAAGTAACACAATTATTATGGAAATGTTATTATTAGGATATTAACTTTATTTAATTCACATATTTTGATAATTTCTCAAACCATGTCTATATAAAACGAATGCAGTCAGATGCGTCTGACTTTTAATACATATTTTAAGTTCATATAAATCATTTATAGTTACCTACTTATTTGTCAAAGTGAACGGATTTATTTTCCATTATTTAACTTAAGGTTTAATTTTCGTAGCCATCTTATCGTTAGCATTGATTTTAGTCATTGAATTCTTTGATATGAATATAATTAATATATAAAATTATTTTACTTATGTTTTTTTTAGTACCGTTTCCCTCACTAGGATATCGAGGGTTTAGTTTTGAGTGTTTTGGTGATTTTGTATTGCACTAGTGTTGTCTGAAATAAATAAATAATTATTGTTATACGACCATCCTGGTTATATTAATATCTGGAGGCACATTGTTGATGTAACAATACGCCCAAAAAAAAAAAATTCAAAAATAGAACCCGCAACAACAGTCTACGCTTTAATTAAAATCTTAAAAAGTGCAACATCGCTTTGGTACTGGTAGGAGCGGGTGTCCCCCATGGCTGACACTTTGGACCGCTGCGGTAAAAAGCAACAGCGACACGACACGGCATCTCCGTACCGACAATAATAATGCACACTCGAATGTGACGCCGCCATCTACATGGATAATATGGACATGGAAGGGTAAAGGTTGTTACACACTGCAGTGATACCTGGAGCACTATGTATTCTCATTTTAAATATAACTTTAAAATGATAGGTCCAAGTGATATCTTAAAACTCCTGAATAGTAAGACTGGTGGAGATATCTGGCAATTTTCAAGTAAAAAAAGAAATAAACAATGTTACTATACGAAACAAGATTCAACTTAAAATATTTATGTTACGTTACTATTATATGCCAGCGAATAATCTTTTATTAGATACAAATGTACATTATATTAATATATCATTTTATTTATGCTGTATCTTGAAAATTTTGTAATTATCAGCACAAGAATGTATGATAACATTGAAATTATTATCCAAAAATAAATTGTTATTAATACTAAATACTTATATTATTTTATGAACAGTTATGAAATTTTTTGCGTAGATCCGAAAATAGTTAAACGATCATGAGAAATTTGATATAAATTCTAGATAATGAACGAAATCTATAAAATGTCGTAATACCTATATTAATTAAAATAATTGAAGTTACTTGTTATATCTTATCCCCAATTAGCCAAACTGGAAAAGTGATCGTTGACTATTAACAATCTGACAGACAGGTGTCAATTCTCAAATTAATGATTATTAGGTATTCATGTACTAATTAATTGGTGGCTTTGATTAAGTATATTTACGTGACCGACTTACACGTTATATTACGTAGTATATCATCTGGTTAAATTAACCAACAGCCAAGCGGTAAAAAAAATACAATCTTCCGGAAGTGTTGTAATAGGATATTGAGAGCTCACTTCAAGAGGATGAGCAGCAACATTCTCCAGTGAGCTGATAACAACATACATTGATCTTGATCTTGAGCACCACGTTAAGTGTTATTTAAGTGTTCCAATTACCTGGGAACATGCTAGTGACCTCGTTACGCATTAGTGTACGTGGACCCTAACGCCACGTGTAGCATTTTTACCGGGAGGGCTTTTAAAGTGTAAATTCTGACATGCACCGCACACGAGGAATAAAAGGAATGCCTGCTTCGCTCCTGTCATAAAGCACCCAATCTTCGCGTGTAGTCGTCCTAATGCACCTCGTGAAACAGACGAGAATTTTATTGTACATTCGTACAGTACTGAAGGTTTGAATGGCTTTGCTTATATTTAAATTTTAATCTTAGTGCTGTAATGGAGTGCTCTTTGTGGCAACATAATTTTAATTATGTACTACATGTACAACGTGTAATTTCTCTGAACTTGATGTTTATTAAACTATGTTTAAGATTAATGAGGGTATTTTGTTTTACCTGGGACTATTAATTCTGGCTATTGTTAAATTATTATTAAGTAATCATTGAGCTTCAATGAGGTTCATCCGTGATATTTTCCAAGAAATATTATTGTAGTGCGTTCTTCTTAGCAACTTGATATCATAATCTTGTTGGTGTTAGAAGCCGTTATTGTATTATTTTTAATTATAAAGTCATAAATGTACCCGGTTGACACGAAAGTGGTTTTAAATTTTAAACTCTGTTTGCTTCCTCCATCACTATCAGTATCTATTGCAGTGGAATTAGAGATTAGTAGAATATATCATCACGTACAGTCACAGTGATGTATGGTGATAGTTTAAACGGGTAAGCATAATAGGTAGGTACTTCCTCTGTGTTTCTTTCACGTGAAATTTTTGTATTTGATTAAATTAAACACAATTAATAAGGCAGGTATAAAAATTATATAATTCCTTAATAACTAAAGCTGATAAAATGTTTCCGGCTTGCGACAGGTCGCTGTTTCCTCACTGACACAGAATAAAAAATATGACAGGATTTTTATCTTTACTTAGTGCCACGACACGGTTTTGACTCAAAGCGTCATAATTACGGTATCTAGAACCTTGAATCTAAGAAATGTTTTTAATCTCGGTTCCAGGAATAAAAATGTTTTTAGCTTTTGAATTATTTGTTGCCGCCAAGATTTATTTGACTCGGCTGTATTTTATGTCACTAGATAATTTTCTAAGAAACTTTTTGTAGAAACCAAAGTTTTAATATTTCAACATCATCGTCTTTTAAACAAAGTATTCACTTAACAGAATAATTTTCACTCAGATTTTTCGGTGAGTTATATAATATGTATATATATTCTCTGCCATTTATTTGATCGCGTCGACTAAGCATTTTGGTAGGTACGTATAAACGTGCCAATGTCAATTATAAAGATCAATCTATGCTTTGAAAGAGTACTTTGATAAGCAAACGATGGCATCCTCTATCACTATGTATGACTGTAAGTAAACAATACGTCGGCTGACGTTGGACTTAGTCCCCGTCATTAATGTCCTACGGTCAAGCGCCCGCGTCGTCAGACAGACGACTAATGAGCGTCACTGTGACGCTTGCATTTAGCGGGTGTACTCACTACACAATACACATACTCAGTACACAATATTATAGTACACATACAAACCTCGCTTCTCACTGTAAAGTGACAGTTTTGTGTGAGTTTCAGTTTTATCGTATGAAAGAACATTTCATGAAAAGTCTGGGTAATTAGTATCATGTACACATTAGCGTTAAGCGTAAATGAAATCAGATTTCAATAGCATAATAATTATTATAAGAGTTTGTTTGTGTTTATATGTATAGCATGCATGACTATGTTCCATGCATGTTGACTAGATGTAATAACTTATCAATCGCTCTTTGCGTCATGGATGTACGGATCAGAAAAGATCTACTTAATTTTATCCGCATGATCGGTCTGTTTGTACTATAGGAACCACTACCTGCTTATCACTGTTAGGCGTAATAATAGGCAACAGTGGATTATCGTGAGTGCATAAAAATATATAATCACCATACCTACTTGGCAAACGGATTGGTGATCACATTATGTTATTTTTATGGCACAGGAGGATGCTGCTGCCTATAACGTGTACCACCAGGGGAGTGTGTACTAGACGTATCATGGAAGTGTCGTCTGGCATCACAATATACTACAACATGACATAATATATTATGCTTGCGTTTACTTTAACATTTGTTGCGTGACGTTCTCTGTTGACTCGGCGCCGGCGGCTTGTAATGGTTCCATTTTATATGAATTGTTTATTTTACCTCACACGTAATTAGAAACAACACTTTATGTAATTAAAGCACCACACTACAGTTACGTGACAATATTGTATTTTAACATTACTTGTTTAATAACATTGGCTTATTTTGTAGAGTTAGTAAGTTCTTCTACTAGCGATCGCAGCCAAATCAATTCCTTGTGGCCAAATATTTGCCGATGTGGACTGTATATGAGTCAACAAAATTGATATTAAGATGTTTCTAAACGTCAAAATGTATTACGACGACAGTATTCGGTGAACATATTGTAAAAATAGTGATAATATCTGAGGCGCGTGCGCTAGTGAGCTCGTCCGCACGAACGCAAGACACAACCTTACGAAAGTACCTCCTACGAGTTCGCCAGCCCTACACTTCACTTCAAGTTAAGTTTAGCGAGAGGCTCGGATAGAATAAAAATGGTTACAATATCTAGCATAGGTACAGATTTGAGGTAATTTTTAGGGAGATGTAAATTCTGTTGTGTTGGTCAGTCATTACACCATCAAATTTTTTGTGTCCTACTTTACATTCGTCTCTCACCGCGCTTAGTATTCGGGCCTGAGCGGTAATTACGAACGTAGGTAGTTCTACAAAGCCTCCGTCATTTCACATAATGTATGATATAATTATTACCGAATTCGCCTCCTAGTCACAAGCACTGCTTTAGTTGGGTATTGTTTAAAAGGACATAAATTTGATCTCCAGTGTGTCAGAGACGCGGATACAATTCAAATTATTCAACTTAGCCCCATTAAGCACCTCCACCTGAGTCCTGCTTAGAGTATCCTAGTCTAAAGCTAAAATAACGTAAAGGAAATTAGCGCGTTCGAGAAAATCCTGAGAACCTATTTATTAAACAACAAGATTGTAATTTTTTCGTCGAAAGCATCAATTTAATAATATACGACGCTTTAATATTTTGTACGGCATAATCATAAGAGACATCTCTCATAAATATACCTCAAGTTACTTAAATTTGAACAAACTGTGAGTTTACATTGTCTAGTCCTTCGAAATTACAAGCGTTCAATAGTTCATAAAAGGCAAACCTGTAAGTATACCCATGTAATTAATTCCCACACTATCCATAGTAACACAGAATGCTGACTCACCTATCAGGTATCTCGACCACATCGCTGCGTCGGCATCCATTGCCCACTGAGTCTATAAAACAAGGTAATTTACCGCCTCTATTCATTGCACGTCCGTACGTACCCGGCGATGGTTGTCGCCACACACGCGCTGGGAATTATGTCGTCTAATCCCGGCTGTCGGCGGATTTGGGTCGGTGACAATGACAGAAGGCCTATTGAAACGCGATAATGGCGAGGAACCGCTGCGTCGCCGAACCTTTTGTGGGCCGTTGTGAAGCCTATTTCTGTCTCCGGCGACGCAAGTCATGTTATACGAATTTGTTGAGGTTTTATAGCTGTTGCTTTGGACTAAGTAGTAAGAGGTCTTGGCTTTGAACCATAAAGATGTCTATAAAATAAATAAATAAAACGAATAAATTGTTATTGGATTTTAAGTTAGATATCTCAGTTGAAGCCAGTACCTACACATTTGTAATATGGCGAATAACTGCTTTGGCGCGTCTAGAATTTGCGAGAATTTGGCACGTGAGGGGATAATATCAAATGTCTTAAGTTGGTGACCGAATACCTCAACTAAAACCTTTGGTGATCGCAACCGAGAGATTTTTTCGACGGTTATTTAATATAATCTAACTAAAAAGAATTCTCGTTTTTATATAAACCAAACCTTCGCATTCGGGGATAACTTTATGCAAAAGTAAGCAATCATCCGAATGTATGATTGAACGGAAAACTACACGGGAGGTAAATGTAGGCGATGAGCGATTGACGGCACCGGGCCGTTGCGCTAAGTGATCGGCTTTCTTTGCTTCGGCGGATAACGGGTTCGATTCTTGGACTGAACAAATTTTGTAGTGGCCTAGATACGTAGTTGTTCCAGGTTTGCTAACATGAGTGATATAAAATATTATGTCTGTAAATTGTATTCACAATACAGTAGAAGTTGTTTTTAAAAAAAGAGTATGCATGAAAACATGCTGTTATTTATTGCTATAGTTTATTTAGGACTGAGTAGAATGCTTTTTATAAGGTTAACCTTACACACACACATTACTTTGGCTGTCTAATTAATTAAACTTAGAACGTAATAGAAGTTTGAGGCCCAACCATCTGTTCTCATTTGAACACTTTTTTAAATTACCACCGAATAGTCAAACACATTTGAACTTTGAGTAGCTGTTCAATGTCATGCTGTCACTGTCATACTGAAGTGGACAGAATGACAGTTAAGGGGTCTAAAGGTAGGATACGTTAAGATACCTATTTAGCAGCTACATACACAAAAAACCGTAAAGGTACCCTTAATTCGCATAATTTTTATTGTCATAATATTGATTGGTACAAATTGTTCGGCATATTTTTTTTTCGCATAATTGCCATAATTGTTTGTTCTCATAATAGTTTCATCGAAGCGAAACACTGTGACAGTAAGGTCCCAATGTCGCGATCACGTTTGTATACCTACAAACAACATAATTTTAGCCAACCGCGAACACTGCCATGAGACTTATAATTATATGCGAGCCACTATGGAACCACAAGAATACTTTAAACTTTCTCACATCGTACTCACATTTTCTCTTGCAAATTAAACTCGTTCCACTCATTCAATACCGAATGCACGGGACAGTGTGCGCTATCGTTGGCTCACGATAATCCCGGCTAATCCCATCCCTTATAGGCCGTGCCAAATATACATTGACACACCGGACGATTCAACCCTATTTTAAAGGAAACAAGGTTGATATTGCAATGGCTAGTTTTATTAGCGAAGCAGTGAGGATCGTTGTCATAACAGCTTGAAGGCGTTCTGCAGATGGCCCGGTTTTGGCTTGGTGTAAATACTGACTTGTTTTTTGTGATACCTTTGATGTTAAGAAAAATGTTGTTCGGTTGTTGCTTACATTAGGATTAACTTTTATTGAGGTTAAGTTTTTTAAAAGCTTCCATCTTTCACGCTTTTATGTTTTGCAATCTTACATTAAGTAGTTGTGTAGGTGTACATAGGATTATATTTTGTTTACCCTTATCAATCAAAAGGGTTATATGTAGAACGAATACGAAGGAATCAAGGGGTAAGGGAAGGGGGGGGGGGATAGTATTTACTATACCTAAACCAATACGACAGTAAGCCAATATTTGAATGTATGGCCTTGGTATTACGTATAAAATTATAGCCACATGAGCATATCACAAGAATTGTCTTGCCAATGTTATTATAAGTGTGTCTCAGAACATTAGGCACAACTCACATCTGACCTTGACAACAATAGAAACACAACACACAGAGCAAGTCTTATATTTTCTGCGACTTATCACAATAAACTACGTGAAACGAGTTCTGATGCTCAGGGAATTGGCTGTCGGCTGTTGACACTGTTGTTGTGTCATTCCGTTTTACATTAGCTAATATGGTCTTTGACTCAATTTCACTGTCATAAATATTATGTAGATTTGGAGGATTACCGTCACTATGCCAATTATATGCCTATTTTTGGAGGTAAACCCAATTAATGGCTTTAATTAACAAAAATAAAGAAATCAAAATTTAAAATGGTTTTTCCTTATTTTTCTTTTCCTTTTCCGGTCTTAATTAAACGGCTTTAATCCTACTTATTTTGTCCATTATAAATGTTAAAACATTATTGTATTTACTTGCTCTCGCGTGCATAAACCTGGCGCCACAATTAGTACAACCACGCACAAAATCTACACATTGTACGCACATGTAATTATTTAACAATTTCACCGCTTGATTATTAGGCTCATATGAAAGTTGAGCGACGACTGAAATTCGTGTTAAAGGAATTATTACACAGAAACAGTAAAACCTCAAATTATGATAAGTTACATTTACGTAATTTAGAGCTCGCGTGAAATTCTATAAAATTCTTGAAATTAAATTCGGGTTCCTTAGTTCTTCATATTGATAAACTTGTATAGAATTATTAATTGCGCACTGAAATCGTAAAACATGGTATTTTCCCAAGTCAAATTACGTGAATTTGAGATCGTAAAAATGTCAAATTTCATGAAAGAAAATTCTAGATGTTTCATCTAACCTTGGCTCTTAGGCTTGGGATATTGATAGGCCATAGACAAGATCGACGTTGACGCGTATATCGTGGGATATCGCGGAGTTCCCCGGAGCGCTCGCTCGCAATTCGTACGCTCGCAAACAGCGGTTATCACCGCCCACAGCTTATCTACCCTCATTACAGTCGGCGATAAAAGAAAATATCTGCGCGCGACGGCCGGACCGAGTTCACTGAAATATTAAAATTCCTACCGCTAAAGAAAAAAACAAGACTGAAAGGCGGACCGAGCCTTTATTAAGTTTATAATACTCGTATTTTAATTTTGGTATTCGGTTTGTTAGAAAATATTTAATTGAAAAGTGATGAAGACTTTTGCTATGAAAATAGAAAAAATACGCATAAGGATTTACGATGCATAATGAGTACTTAATTAAATAAAAATGTATGTTGAAAAAAGGCTCTTAATAAATAATTAAACGAAGAAAAATTACGAAGGCTCTTTGTACATTTGGAGTTCGTAAGCAATTACCGTGATTGGCCGCCGAAACAAAAAGTGGAACCGTAATGTCTTTTATCTTTAAAAACTCAATCTAATTTCGTATCCTTTTATTCTGTAAGCTATAAATTTTATTATCTCTGGTACAGAGTGAACAAAGGATAAAAAAATGTTTGTTAGTCCTATTGATCATATTTTGCGAAAGCTATTGTCTATTTGTATCGGTATAACATATAACTGGTAAAATACGATTGATATAAAAATATAACAGACGATAACACTACATAAAAGTTATTGTGATCAAAATATAAGTGCAGGCTATCCAAAAAGTCATTTTGACATTAACCAGTGTAACAAGACCTGTGTTTTATTTGGGTTAGTTTTGCGCAGTATCCAGATGTGATGCACGGTGCGCGGGCAGAGGGCTCTGTAGCCTGGTCATTGAACACGATCGCTCTTCGTCAAGATACGACATGGCAGGTCGAATAGTCCGGCGTCACTCGCTATATATTGATGACATTGTACCACGTATAGCCGGCGACATAAAATTGGAATATTGAAACATGAATCCAATAAAAATATGATTTATCGTCGCGGACCAGTCAAGTGTGGCCAAATTATTTATATTGGAGTAAATGCTACTCATTGCGCTTGATAGATGAGTGACACGTCAAGAATTCAAAATGGGCCCAGATTTAATAAATATTTGAAAATATTCTCAATAGATATTTCGTTGAAAACGTGTTAAATTAATTTGAAGATTGAACTAGGGTTCCTTAGTTTGCATTCTAAATTAACACATTTAATTACTTTTCCAAAATATTCTTAACGGACGTTTCGACGTAAATATCACGTGGATATTAATAATGATTTGTTCCACTGATATCATAAATTAATTCTATTTAGGATAAAAGTGCGGGACACTTCCTAACAAAATATTATTTTAACGCAAAACCATTGTCCAAATAGTGCCTAGTATAAGAATAAGATTGTCTGTAACGGCCAAACAAGGTCTTAAATCCAGCCTACATTAAGATGATTTATTATCAAACAATACGTATTTGCTGTAGCACTTGTGATAGGGTAATACAAAGAAACATGACTTTTATATTATCAACACAATTTTTCGTTGATCAAAATTGCCGGTGCCCTGGAGTGGAACGGATATTTAAAACTTATTTACACGTCCTAGATGAAAACTCCCAGACTGAAAACTAGCTAGTTTAATAAAAGGCGATACACTTGTATTACACTAGGACCTTAATGATTTCACTAACGAATATCAGGTTCAATAGCAAAGTTCTGTGTAGCCCTACGGGAATTATAGTGAGTTTTATAGATACAAAAAGCAATAAAAATATTGCAACACGGTGGTATTCCCCGGTCTAGCAAATATACGTGGCGGCCCGGATTCGGAACTGGTAAAAAGTGGTAATAACTGGAATATTCCGGCCGGAGCCAGTTTTTATTTGTGTTAGCCCCGTTAATGTGGCCTCGCCGCCAGATTGGGCTCATACAAACTTTCTGTTCCTACTTATTGCGGCATTGGGCTTTCAATTTTTTTATTTTTTAGGTACAACCTCTGATTATTCTCCGTATGTATGTGCAGATCAAACAACCTTTGAATATTTACTAACAAAATCTTAAATCCATCTAGACTGTCGTATTTCCTAGAATTTCTCTCGCTGTAATGAAATGATAAAGTGCAGAAGTCGTTCCTCACCCGATGAACAGTCTTTAGAAACGAGAAACTCTTCAACAAATTTTGTTACTAAAGTCAAGCGCCTAAGTACTACTTAATCTCGTTAAATTGTCACAACTAATAATTGTATAAAATGTATAAAAGCTCGAAAGGTCCGGTGATACTTTTCAATTAGACATGAAGTTATCGCACAGAGTAACGTAATTAACAAGAACGCCGCAAACAGCACAACACAATGGAATAATAAATGTTATATCAAAAGTCATAAGCCTCCGTAATGATCTGCGGCCGGCGACACATAATTACTTTGAAACGTTTTGTTTACACGCGGCGAGTACTTGCGTAGCTTTCGGAGTTGTTCATCGATTCGTTCTCAAGTGACGAATCGATGAATCTTAAAATAATATTATATTGTTGTCGTCAATTTGTCTTGAGCCAATTTTTCTACCGAATGGACATGAGGATTTCAAAATTATTTTTAAAGGCACCAATTTGTCTCGGCATCTCAATTTAAGGAAAACGAATAGACGCTATTAAAAATATTATCCTATTAGTTCGGTAAAATAAGTAGCACGAGACGAATTGATAACATCAAAATAATATAATTTGAACATTCACCAATTCGTCTCCAGTGCGAGTTTCATGTGAGACGAATCGACGAACAGCTCATCTTTCATATTATTTGCGGTTTAAAGGCCCAGCGGCCGGAACCACCCAACTTTATTACTTCGAAATCAAATAAAACAATGAAAAATTCGTATACGTTATACACTCGCGGCGTAAATTAAATTATGAAGTTGGTTCCGAACAAAGCGAACTAATTAACATTATATCAATATTGTATGAAAGTACTGAGGGCAATTAAAACCGTAGACGTAAAATATATATTTATACTGGACATTTTGTCTCACAAAAACCAATTTAATTAATTACTGCGACGGCCAAAATGTGGCCTTTCTTTAGATATTTTGTAATAGAATTATGCTATTATAATTATATAGTCACATGTGACGAGATTTCTAATGAAGTGAGATAGTATTTATGCTATTGGTGTTATTTATTCGCCACAGTTAGGTCCCGAGAGACCAACCTCCGGGGAGTTAACTGTGGTGAGTAAATAAGATGCATTGGTTTAAAACAAGCTTGCGGCTGAAGATGTACAGCTGAGTGCGGGAACACGTTGTGCAGCGAGGGACATGTTGAAGTGTTTATTTCAATTCAATTCTTTATTGCATATCACATGTGTGTTTTACAAGATCTTAATAATAATTATACAAAGTTCACATGCAAAAAAAATGGCAATTTTTTTTAAATAATTTAATATAATTTGAGTAGTAGAATAAAATAAAATAACAGGTATGAATCATTATAAAAGTAGCAATTAATTAATTCTATGTATGTTCTATTTATTTATTATATTTAATTTATTCTCTACACTTACAGTTTTTAAGAGTCATTAATTAATAATATTATAAACATTGAAAAGGTATTATTAACAATGCTTTTAATTCTAATAATTTCTACAAATAATTTTAAATATAAATATTCATTGGAGATGAAAAAAATGTTATTAAATAATATTATACATCAATACATGTCATTAGAATTATTTAAATAATTGGATTCTTCATTCAATTTTTTTGAACAATATTTTATAACACACGGAATTCACTCGTGGTTGCCACGGCTTGCAGAGTCTCTCAACATGTAGCATCCGAATAACAGCGGTAACATAGCATCACGCCTTATTCTTCGAAGGGTTAGGCAGAGGGGTACTGTTGGACACCCACATTACGCCGTTGCTATTATTAAGTCCCATGTAATAGGGCGAGCTTATTGCCATCCAGCGGGCACAACTCCAGACTTTGGGCTGCTATTGAGACCTTTCATACAGAAAAATCTACTAACACTTTGCCCGACCTCGGGATCGACGCCAGGACCTCTGCTCAACAGTTGCCCTTATGATCACTAGATCAACGAGGCAGACTCATTTTCTACAATTTATCTGTAAGTAACATGAAACATCATCTGTTTATAAATGATGTGAATAAAAGTATCGTTTTATTATTTGTTTAATTAAATGTTATCAAAGTTGGAATTAATTAGAGGTTTTGGTAACATGTTAAGATTTTGTTAAAATTATGGAATTTCAGTTATAAAGTTTTAATGAAGATATTGTATTTAAAGTTATGATCTCATTCTGAAAAGAGGCCCGTGCCTATGCCTAGCGGTGGGGCAGTAATGGGCTGGATTTATTTATTTATGTTCTATTTTAATGACCGGCTTAGTTGTTAGAATTTATTTACCTCTGAGCGATTTATTTTTATTTTGCCGTTGTATATGGTCTGCTTAATAAATTAATGAGGGGCGAAGGTATGAAATAGGGACGTTTTTAATAATAACTGTCTCTAGTGTAAAATATTTGCGAAAAAAAAAAGTCATTACCTCGTGCATTACAGTGGTTCATGGTTTGGAAGAAAAGACATCATTTTATGTAATAGGTTATTTATGAATGGTGTTAGATGCTTTGTAAGGAAAATGAGCAGCAGCGGAAATACCTGATATATTATGTATCTAAACACTACCTATACATCAATAATGACGACACGATTGGCACATTGCCTAAGCAAATCGCTTTCTGCACACGTGTCACGGGTTCGATCACCCGGCTGGTCTGCGTGTATGTGCATATTTATGTCTGTAAACTGTACTCACGATACAGGAGAAATAGAAGGGAGAGGCAAAGTTTCAGTAAAAAAAAAGGGTATGAAGGATAAGTTCTATCTTAAAATAAATATCGTAATATAACTGAAGATAAAATTGGTTGCTCGTTTAGAAATTCAATTGTAACTTTATCAGAAAATATAGATTTTGGAAATAGGCTTCAAAATTGCTATCCAGAGGAAGGAAAAAATTACCTTATAAAAATATAAGCGAGAAAGTATGATGTTAATCTGTCGCCCGGCTCGGAACATGTAAGCGACGCTCATACAATATGCAGTAAATAACGTAACGCTTATTGTGCGTAGCTCGCTACTGTCAGCCGCAGCTACGGGCTACGTGTCCGCTACGCGCTACGTGCTACGAGCAGTACGTCTAATAGGCATCCCGAAGGATTCGTTTGTATTTGATATGGGCACGTCCGACCTCAGCTGTGTTTGGGATTATTTTTGTATGAAATTGTGTATAATAAAATGTTGATATTGACCCTCAAAAAAGGTATTAAATTTTATGTAGAGTCGTGCATAACTTTAATAATTAGGTTTCTATTATATTTGTATCATTTTCTATTTTTTTATATAAATGTGTTGGGTTGATATTTTCTATAGACCACTGTCCGGCCTTTTCCTTTAATTTATTTATTCATGAACATTGCTGTTCATAAATTCTGCTTTCATACATGTATTCCTATCTGAATTAATATTTAAAGAAATTAATCACTACACTAAAAAAAACCAGTACAACATACATGAACAGGTTATCAGTAAATAATCTCTGACAAAGCTTCTTTGACAAATGATCCTTTACAGTACTACATCTCAAACCGTCTCATATCCACTCTAAAGCAGTATGCACACTGACGGCGGCGCGCGACAGTTATTGTATGAAATGGAGACACAACTTTACTACGGACTTGTCTAGCATAAGGACGCAGGGAGCAGTGAGCCTGCATCTCAACGAAATAAACGAGAAATAAGTAATACAAACGTTCAGGAACATTGCGCACACGTTCGTGTTTTAATAAAATGTTATTCATGTGTTTCAGAGCTAACTATATATTATGAGATAAATCAGTATCTTTTATTAAAAAGATAGTATTAATAATTTTTGAAACCATTTCGAAATTGCTAGGTTTAGTTATTTTTGTTAGTCGCCGAGATTCAAGTCCATCGTTCAGTTCCCAGTACAGACTAATCTAAACTAATCGAAACTAACTAACGATTTTATGTATGTTTGTTTGTAATGAATAAACTCAAGAACTACTGGACCGATTTTAAAAATTCTTTCACCAGCAGAATGCTGCATTATCAGTGAGTAGCATAGGCTATAATTTATAAAGATATAACGCGGGCGAACCCGCTGGTGGAAGCTAGTTGAGTATATTCTGTTAGGAGATTCTGGTCTTTTACTGTGAACAAGGGTTGTATAGCGACAAGAGTTGTCGTTGTGTTGTCCCGTTGTACGTACGTGTGGTTGAACAGCAGAAAACCTTGGACTACTCACTAGACGATATTCGTAAAATATTTTAATTATTTTTGCTTAAAGAAATACGCCGTATATTTTTACCGAAAATATTTCAGTTTACTCTAAGTTTGTTTATCAGAAAGATGATGTCCGGTATCGTCAGCAAAACAAGCCGCTAATAAATAATGCTCCGGCACAAAGCGCAAACTTCAGAGTTTGTAGCGTCAGCAGCTACACTCGGGCATGTAGCGCCAGCGCAGGTAAATCACACTAACTACCGAACTTATGAGTGTTTCGCGGATTTATTAAAACAATGAAGATGTTTGTTTGTAGCTAAGGTCCACACTCACTAGTCTACGAATGACACACAGTATTGTTAGTACACATTAGCACGAATTAATTAGTTGAATTGTAAGAAGTTTTATGTATCGCATTTTATCATCATTATTTGTAGGAAAATTTGTGATCCAAGGGCTCATACAAGTAAAACTATACTTTATAATTTTATTTCGACCATTTTCTATTAATAATGTAGATTTATAAAAACTCAATTGACTTACCTGTTAGATAACCCCTTTGACCCTTTGAGCTCCAATTCTGAGATATATATTATATTCGCAATTTAATCGGACCTTAATCGAGTGGAGAGGTCACTAGAACTTAATCAAGCGGAGAGGTTTTCATCTTAAAAATCTCGTTAATTTTCAGAACATTGTCGTGGATCATTGTCTATGATGCATCTATAACCGACAAGTGTACACGCACCTCAAGCGCTGCAGACAGACGCGAAGCTTTCGCAACAAATAAGCTGATCTTAGCTATCTGCGCATTGTTGCAGCGATGCAGCGCTGCGGAGGTGTAACGAGTTGCCGTTCTTACAAATAAGGAGATCTCAGCTATTGGCGCACTATTGCAGCGATGCAGCGCTGCGAAGTTATAATTAGTTGCCGACTGCTGTACCTAGGAATGTTTTGTGTCCTTTTAATTTATACTGCGCTGTTTACGTGAAACTTTCTAGATTGTTCACAAGTTTAGCGAGAGATTTTATTACGAGTTGATGTGTAAACAAAAAGATTCGATTTTTGTTTTTTAACAAAAAATTGTGATAAAATTTAGATTAAGGCTCCATCGATCGTATGTCAGCGCAGCCAGTCTGTTTGCTTTAAATTACAATGACACTTAAAATACAAACTTCATTTTAGTTCTCATATTTTATTCATGTTTCATGTTGGCTAATATTTTTATTATTTTATATTTTTTTCGAAGCTTCAATGCACCCTTGACCTATAATAATTGTACTAGCATTATAAGTTAACTATAATATTTAAATCATTTTACATACTCTGCTACGAAAGTTGTTTTCTTCTTTTGCTTCTTTTAAATTGAAGCACCTTATAACAAATTCTATTATGTAAAGTTGCAAATACCACAAAATTTGGTAGAGTAGGTCAAAACAAGCATAAACTTTGTTAGTCAGATATAACAATATTACGAAGTTTAGTCTGGTATCCATTTTATTGAATTTACGTACATTCTTAGCAGAATCCAAAATAATGCGCGAGCGTAAAACTTCCATTAAAGTATAACCAAGTCCATTATCAGACGTATGAAATACAAATGTTTGGTTCCCTACGATACAGATCTCGCTCATTGAAAACAAACAACACAACACAAAGTACAATCGGCGTCACAAGCGGGTGCCTCGCAACATCACACTTAATTAAAATCTTCGCGTTATCTGAGCGAAGTTTACGACATGCGACAAGTCGAGTGTCGGGATTACAGAGAGGAAATGTTTCGAACACTTTTGTTTATAATGTTACTTTGACGGCAGTGTACTGTTATCTCGTAGGCGGTTTATTTTTAGGTTTGCGACGTGTCTCTTAAGTTATTTGTGTAATTAAGTACGGAATGGCGTTAGATATTTTATGCTTTATCTTAAAATGAAATTATTCGTCTCAGTAATAAACTTCGAGTTTGACCTTTTCAGACAAGGCTTGGCTTTGGCATACCAGTCTTCTTTATGTTTATTGTTTAGGTTGCCTGCTCATTGGACTAGTTGTAAAAATATGATTAATTTCTGTTTATAAGACTGAAACTAGAATACCATTTAAAAAAAATGAAAGGCTAGCTTTTGAAGAGTTACTGTAAGGCTCATATTGAACCCCCAATAAACAATTTTCAAGCGAAAAAACAAAATCCCTTAGTTAAACTTTTCACGTGACAAACGTGACAGCTACACGCTCCACAAAGACGGCGCTCGCTATAAACGTCGCGCGCAGTGTCGTCGCTGACTGTACCGTGTGCCAGACGTTTATCGCGCAAGTTTTACAGCGCGACACTATCTCTCCGTGCGTCGCGGGCGGCGGGAGTTTACAGGTAGCTAGGTATTGTTCTAGTTTGTAAGACCCGAAATATTATGCATGAGTACTGTGCTGTTAAGTTTTATACTTTACATAGGAAACTATAAGGGACTTCAGTGTTTACTTACAAAGTGACAAACACACAAAATTACATTAGTATTTCCTGAAGAATTAGACGGGGCGGACTATTGAACACTAAAATTTAGTTGATAGCAGAATTAATTACCATATTAAAATAGAATAGCATAGAATAAAAAATGTTTAGGTAGGTATATTATTACAGTTAAATTTATTATTATACACCGATCAAAACTACGAATCCAACTCCTACCCAATTTTTTATTCATAAAGGAAAGGCCAATTACAACTTGATAGAGAATTTGATCCAGAAAGTCAAGCGATTTTTTTGTAAAATCAGTAAGTTTTAACAGGCAGCAGGATTTTTTTGTTTCAAATTCTCTAAGGACCAATCGATGAATTATCAATTTACAATCTTAATTAACACCGATGTATTAAAACAGTTCATAAATAATTTGGTCGCATTCAATTTTGTCACTTCATTAAAATAATGACATAACGAGTGTCGGAATTATATCAAACGTATCAAAATGATTGCACGTGATAATGATAGGAATTGACATGAGTTCGACTAGTCAGCTGACGCCGGTCGCGACGGCCAACATTAATGAATTCGACGCGACACATCGAATCCGTAATTTGATTATCTGACCGTATGTCAAATGGCCTGGACAGCTATTAGTGTATAAGGAATTTTTGTCATATAATCAAGGAATAAATAACATCAATCGGTGAATAGAACTATGAAATAAAGGGATATAATAATGGTACCACAAAAATATCTATTTTAGAATTTGCCTGTAAAAAAGAAAATAATTTATTCACGCGGCTCAGCTTTACACAAGAAAAAATTTCTTGGAATGCATTGTAATTCGAACTAAATTTTAAAAGAATGTTGGACTCTTGCCCACTGGTAGATAAGTGAAAAACCTGGGAATGATAAAACTTCGTAAAAACCCTGGTTAGTTGCCAAACAATACGTTTAGCTTAACTATTGAAAACAATCCGCGCGAACTAAAAGCAGTTGTTTCTGATGTTTGAACAATTTATGCGCGAACGGACACTTGCGTGCAAACTGGATTATTATTTTAATTCGAATGTGGCTCGCAAACAGTCGCGTTTGTATGCGTGCATTCAATTCGATTACACTTTCCACCCGACGGTACTAAACTAGCGGTAGCAACATTCGTCGTCCATCACACGACGGACTGATAAAATTTCACGGCAATGCTATTAAAACCGGCAATGTAACGCGTGCAGCAATAAAACACGTTGCATGAAGTACGGTCGTGTCAAGCGGATGAACAAACATAGATTGGTGTCTGGTGCGCGGTGCAGGAACAATTTGATTGGGGCGCCCGGGACTGGTCGCCGAGTAGTCCGCACTATCCCGCAATGGATATGCAGTAACACAATTTCACACTAAATTACGGACACGTATCTTGCATTGAACCTCCGCCGGAGTTTGATGAAGCTGGGCAAAGAGTTACGAGCTTAGAATGAGAAACATTGAGATCTGGATAAGTTTAATCAGAAGGTTGCAAGTTGTATCGTAGTTGAGTTGTTTTTACAATGATGAGATAACAAGCTTCTACTTCCCGAGGTTTGAAAGTTCGTTTGAAGTTTCATTGAAAATGTGTTGTGGATTAGCTAGTACCAATTATTATTTTCCTCAAATATTTGAGATATAATCTGTTGTAAGTAACTCAAATATTAGTTAGATAAAGTTCATTAAGCGCTTATTCCGTGGGATCACCACAACCTCTTGATTGCCAATCAAACACATTGACCCTTAGGTTGCCGAGGAACAAACATTAATTTCAACTATTATTCCACGAATCAATTAGTATTAGCCCCATTACAGATCTCGCTGACTGGCAAATATTTCCTCCTTGGTATGAGCATTTTCTCGTGAGCTTGCACCGATATGGCAATAGAAGGTTACAAGAAAACTAACACCCAAATTAGGTTTTGTCAAAAACATACATTTAATACCTACTTAGCCTTACTCTATTAGATCAGATATTATTGTTAATTTGTTGTTTGAAAAGAGTATCCATGGAGTTTCTTGCGCGTATCTTCTCCAGGACCAACCCACTTGGAACCGTGCACCTAGAATCACGACGTTTTGAGAGTGCCTGCAAAGGCCGGTTGAAATAAAAAACTTTGTCTTTGGCTTTGACTATTACAAGTTAAAACAATATATCTTCCGTAAGTACAAACTACATGACTTGTACTCCGATACAAGATCAACTCTCAAGCAAGACGTACTAACAAAAACCCTTTGCGTCTTAAAGTTGGAGTCTAAATTGAATTCCTTAGCGTTGCAAGAAGCGGAGCGAGCGAAGTTCCTCTATAGAGCTCTGGCTAATGCCATTACTTGGCGACGTTGCCAGGCTGGTCCGGCTGAGGACTGCCACTGGCTCTGCCACTTAATATAAGATGGCCGCCCATCTTCATGGTACCTATCTACACAAATGGGATTGAATTGAAATGCCTTTTATTGTTTTTCATAACAGCTTGTTTAAATAATTTGTTTGTTTCTATTTGCATGTATTTCGGTGAATAACGACTGATTTAAGGCCTAGTTTGTATGCAACTGCCTCGTGGGGCCTGGTGACCTGTAATACAGGTTTGTTTTACAAACCTACAACGGGCACCAGCTCTCACAATGCAGATAACTATATTCAAGCCCCTACTGTATTTATCGTGTCTACTACATTGTGAGAGAAATAAATAAATATCTTATCTTATCTTAATTAAACATGCGATTGCGTTGGAACAATGGACAAGATAAATTCGTGTATAAGCGATTGGGTGCCAGAGAATAATAACTGTAGACACTATCAATTTAGTGTACACGGACGGGTGCTCGGGAAAAAGCCTCCCCGAGTGATGGTACATTATAAATAAGTGCGGCGTACACCACAAGATGAAAATTTTACATGCGAGAGCTCAAACCGACGCGGAAGAAGAAAAGTTTCAAGCATTTGAACTATTCAGAGATAATTAGATAATTTAGCAATTAACTGCGGAAATTACAGGCTTTTTTGAGGAGCTATTAGTTGATTAATTGATCTTCCAAAGAATAATTAAAACAAAATTATTTTCTTTTAATTGGTCTTGTTAGTTCAGTTTTCCTTTGGGTACAATAAAAAGAAAAAAGAAAGTAACAGACGGCACAATACACAAAAAGAACAGAAACCAAAGAATTAAAAATAAAAATAAATTAATATAAAATCTTAGTACCTAAAAAGCGACAGCCAAAAACTATCAAATTCATTGTCAATTTACAACACGTTTCAAAAGTGCATATAAAACGTTAGTACCGAGAAGTCTCTCGCATCTCAGTACAAGTGCTATAATCCGTAATGTAACGCGACATTCTTCAGAAATATTGCTCGTTGAATCTGTTGCATGTTGCATCGCATTCTGTGAGTGAGCACGTGTCGACACATACTTATCTGCGATTCTACTTGGAACACGTGTACTTGGTAAAGGGTCACATTTCATGAATGCTTTGTGATCTATGTATAAAACCTTTACTGCTCAGGTATGTGCTGGTTAACTGAACGATTTGGAATTTTAACCTCCGACTAAAGAAGGGTGTTATATGTTTGATGCCGATGTCTGTCTGTGTATTTGTCTGTGGCATCATAGCTCCCAATCAGACAAACCGATTTTAATGTGGTTTTTTTAATTGAAAGCTAGTATATTCGGAGCAGTTTTAAGGTATATTTAATGAAAATCTGTAAGTACAGCCCTTCAAAAGTTACAGCTCTTTTTCTAGTTGGAGTCGGGGGTTTTTGACGGTTAGGTTATTTCTCAATATACATCAGCACTACATAGATAGTATTCTCTGGCATGTACTAATATGAAAGGTATGTAGGAAATTCGTCCTGAATACGTGTCATTTCGACATAACACATACGTGCGTATATTCGTATTTATAGTACCTCCTACTTATTGTGTAACACGATTTTTTTCGCTTCATTTTATAGTCTACATAATATCTCACATACAGCTCCTCAAATGTCGTGAAATCTCTCTGTGCTGACACTATTTGGGCATCCCGCCATGTCCATTTAAAGGTAAAACACTTTCGTACTATAATAGCCCACTTTCATTCCATAATGGTCCACTTTGGTACCCGCATGGTATAAAACGGGAAGGTTCGACCGGTATTCTACGATAACCATTCATATTGCAATGCTTAGGGCGAGTCCCTCGGTAAATATGCGGAAAGGGAATAACTTCCGCATTCCAATATTGCAGCAACCATTGGACTATGCGTGTAGTAGAGAGTTTCTGAAAGTACCTAAACAACATAATATATATATACCTATATTTATATATAAAACCGTTTGTATTTCTATTATGTGACTACGATATTTATGATACAAAGTTGTAATGTGATTGCATTGTATATCTTCATTTCTCTTTCAACCAAAGGTTTGCTGGAAGAAAACTCATTTTGAGTTAAGCTCGCCTTTGTGCATATATCTTTAAACTGTATTCTTTGTATATGCTATATTTTGTGTACAACAAAGAATAATAACATACAGAATAATACCCAACTGGGCCTGCTCAACCGGGGAAGTACTTCGCTCTCAGAATACGTCATACAAAGTGTTGCTATATTTCGTGCGGTGACAGTTTATGTACCTATTGTGATAAAATCTGATACAGCACTGACAAATGAGAAAGCTAAGTATTTATAACTGTCATATAAGGATTCCCCTCAGAAAGGGTTCCCTGCCATAAAACTTTGTGATAGAAGGGTGTTTACTTAAACCAGAACCATGGGATCATCCGGCTTTGCGAACAGGAAAAGAGATTTCAGAATGAACTTTATTTTACTTATGTCGGCCATTAAAATAACTCTTCTTATGCAATGAAAGGGAGAAAGAAAACTTTCTCTGAAATCCTGTGTACGGAAAAAACTATTTTGGTTTGTCATGATAAAACTGAAATCGGTCACAATACGTACAATATTTTTCTATAGCCAAATTAATTTAGAATTGTTTTGGTATTATGTAAGAAACACCAAGTTATTCCAAATATACCTAGAGATGAATGGAAGAAGAAGACATATTGCGCCGACCCCAAATAAAATGGGATAAGGGCAGGAGAATGATGATGACGTATACATATTCTTAAGATATAAAATAACGTTATTTTAATGGTTTAGTTTACCACTATCTACTGCTACCTACTACTCTCAATACACTCAAAACCTACGCTGGTTCAGTACGGGGCCATAGCTCATAAGTCCTCGCACAGCTATCCTAAGCCCAAGGTCTCAGTTGGTCGTACAGAGACACTCTCCTCATATTTCACGCGCTACATACCGTCTGACAAATATTACCACTAAATAGATAATGTACCAAAGGTCCACTTTATTCATTGCTCGATAATAATGGTACAGGGGTCTACCACGAATCGTAATATAAACGTAAGCAAATTTAGAATGAAAAGTGCAATAATTCCATCACATTTTTTATTAATTTTACGCAACATACACGCTTGTTTCATGAACATCTAACAATACTGCATGTATTACCAAAAAAATATCATGGATTTAATTTTTATATTTGATTCAAAGCTTATTTAGGACAACGTTTCGTTAAGTCAAAAAAAAAATTGTGGTAGGCCCCCAGGTCACGGCTTCGTTACTGTACAGAGAAGATTTAAGTTTGGAAAACCATGTTGTGATTGTGGTTTAAGATTGTTCCGTTTATTTATACCGCAGTGACGATGTATGTGTCCTTATCGCACTTTGTAGCGTGTGGGCCTTCTGCAATCTTTTGTTTTGTGTACCGCCACTATATTTTTCCGCCGCCACCCACTGTCACACCTTGTTGTATATTATATTAAGTGTTGGACAGATATAGCGTGTCTTCAGTCATGTAGGACTTATGAAACTGTTAGCTCTTGTCAAAAGTATGTTTCGTACGGGATTTTATTGATCTAACCTTTAGGATCAGTAGAAAAAACTTAAATTCTAGGCCTAATAGCATTACCTTACGACAGCTTGGTATTATGTGTATGAATGTTTGGTAAAAAAACTGTTACCAAATATCAAATAACTTTTATTTACATTTTAAAATAAAATCTGAGCATCAATTTCATTATCTTACATCTTATTATCATTTTATCCCCGGGGCCTACGGATAATAATCCATCTGATTTTACCTAGAAGTCTCTTATTACTACGAACGTTAAAAAATTAATACACAGTGAGTAAAAAACTCTGAGAGATAAGACAAATTGACAGTGTTGCAGACTGACTCCTGCAAAGTGGTCTCTTGGGAAATAGCGACGTCAGTGTAGACAATACGTCACAATGACAACCATATCAAACAATGACGAATTGAGGCAGGGAAGGAAAATATAGGGGATATTATTTATATGGGTGAGATAAGTTATAGGAGAGGGTCGGATGGATTCCTGGTTGTGGACAAAATATGACAAATATTATTAGTAAGATTGACATCACAGGCAGGACTAAGGTAGGTAGCTCATAATTATAACTTTTTGTCCACGTATCTAACAGGGTTGTTAGATACGTGGACAAAAAGTTATAATTATGAGCTAAAGTTTACTGAAAATAAAATTAATAGTTACCGTTTTCATAGAGTAAGCAAATGTAACTAATAGTTACTTTTTGACCACGTCTTTTGTTCGTCGCCTCTATACCTGAACCAAACCTCGGGTAGGTTTAGGCGGCATTAAGGCAAATATGTGAACACTCCTTTATTTATCTTGACATACCTACTCTCCCCACTACTCTCAGAACAGAAACACGAGAGTGTTGTAACCCACATAAAGTTGCAATAAAATATTCAGGAACATCGCTATGCACGATGCACGCGTGTACTCAATAATTCTTCGAGGTGCTCTCTATGAGTTGTAGCGTCTGATATGCAACCGAATAGTTCCGAAC
Organism: Allophyes oxyacanthae; assembly: GCA_932294325.1. NCBI lineage: Eukaryota > Metazoa > Arthropoda > Insecta > Lepidoptera > Noctuidae > Allophyes > Allophyes oxyacanthae. The sequence continues at coordinate 143,644 of OW028628.1, forward strand.
AATACCGAACTTAGACGAACCCATTATGTGCACCGATTGGGTCCCAAGTTCTTCCGATAAGACAAGTTGGAACGCTTTGCCGATAACCGATGTACCGATATTGTGCTGAGCGGGAACTGAATGTACTGAGAGTATAGAAGTTCGATGAAGTTCTTGCTTATTACTCAAAGGTAATATCACAGATCTGCAAGGAATTCTCTCCATACAATTTGACGTATTGTTATGCTTTTAGTAGGTTTAGGGGCGCTGATTACGAATAAAATATGGAGAAAATCAATAAACTCAAAGAAAATCGGATGCTTCGAAACAAAACAAAAAAGATTTCGCAAAAAGACACACTTCAAGAGAAAACTTTGTACTCCTTTTTAAGTATATTGCGCGCACGGAGGAATGTGGGATCTAGCATAGTTAAAGTTTATAATTATGGAGAAGGAGTGCAGAAAACTAATATTTATATATAATATGTGGTTGAATTTCGACCACGGGGCACCAACTAGACTATATTTAATGTATTAATAATTAGCTCCGAGTTCTAATAAAAATGTATCTACCGGGCGTCTAGAAGAAGTTTAATGAAGTTAATTTTGTTTCACAGGTTTCATATTAAATTGGATTTCTAGATGTTTCGATAGTAATGTACTAGGAGCGCAGAAGTTTGATGAAGTTATATTTTTATCCTTGAGGATGTTCTTTCATGTTTCCAGTGCTACTACCAGTACTGCTAAAGTTTAGTTAGATAACGTTTCAAGTTTCATAGGTTTTAGATGAAAAGCTTGTATAAAATTTTGGGTTAACTAGATTTTACCTAACTGTACAAATTAGAGTGTAAGATGACTGATAAAGATAAGCTAGTTTCTCTTTTCGTTTTAGTCATTTCTAAAGCTTTCCATTGAATCAAAAATGATTAAGTTTTAAAGATATGATGGCTTTTCTAATTATGAATTGTTTTGCTGAATCACAAACATTTCTAAACAACAAACTTATAATTTACAATCAAAAATTCAGCACCAAAGTTTTGATTACCAAACTTCAGCCTACATAAATTCAAGAATGTTAATGAGCTATTTAACCAGAGAGCGATTAAAAACTTAATTAATGAACACTGTGTTTATCTTTTGAGTGGACCAGGGATCAAGAGCCAGAGGGAGTAGCTACCATGGTACTTAGGTACCGCCACTCGGGAGGCTCCGTCCGTGCGCGTAAGGAAACGTGGTTTTGAGAAAATATTAATGACGTTCCTTTAGCTTTGAAGTATATCACAAGGTGGCGCTAGCTTTCATGTATTTTCCGTATATTTGTGTATTAAATATTTAACTAAATGGTATCATTTTAGGATCCGGATTGATGACGATTGAAGACTTAAATAGAATGTTTTATTCCATTTAAATATCGGGAATCAGGGGAATCGGTCCATGTTTGCCGCCATGCAGCAATTAGACACGAGGATTTATAATATCGTGTAATAAACGATGCGAGTTGTCAACCTATCACTAACTAATCGTGTAATTCATCTACTGTTTACTCTATTTAGGTACATAAGTGGATGCTAAGGTACTAAAGTTTTTATAAGATTACTTACTGAATATTTAACCCTTCAAGGCTCGACTTACAAAAGGAGTTTCTCACAGTCGATAGCTGGGTAAAATTATTTCCCAAAATTCCACAGTCCATTTCACAGTCAGGGAAAATAAATATAAGTTTTTGTTATTATTTTACGCGACAGCTGTTCTGTCACCGACAGGCGGCCGCTATTAATGTGCCAGTTAATTTGATTCAGTAATAAGCAGTTCAGAATATATTATTTGTCGATAATGGACGGCACAAAGGGCTGTGATTAAATAACCGTGCGACTGCCAATTGTATAATATTATTAATTTGTCGAACAATACCAACTGCTGAAATTTAAATTAACAGTTTTAATTAATGATCATTAAAGTATTAACATAAAAAATTCAGGGTTATGTTCATGTGGAAGTAGGTATATATGTGATACACATTCATTTGCTAACGGATTTACCTCTCCAGCTCTTCTAGTGGACGTCTTTAGATATCTAGACAACTTAGGGCAGGAAAAAAAACAACTTTTCACGAATGGCACTGTATGATCTGGTTGACATAAAATTATGTACACATCTACGTTAGCACACTGAATGCCTACGTAATCTTATATAGAGATAACACAGCATGCGAGTCAAATGCGCCAATTTCCATACCTACTACATGCACACACACACACGTGGGACACATCCTAAAAGTTGCGTACATCAGACGACAATTTGTTAGTAGGTATGAAACTAAACTAGCTGAGATCTAAAGAAGCAGGCAAGGTCATTGAACTAACAACAGAACGCAAACATGACGTGACCAAATAAACTCTCCGAGACTCCGTGTGAACCCTCGCATGACGTCAGAATATCTCATAAAAACGGAATGATATCTCATTACTGAAGCAATGCGGCAAACGATCCACTTAATAATATAATTAATAACATTATTAATAAACGAACCGCTCGGAAACGCTCTTGTCTCTCCATAATATATTTAATTCCGTCCCGGTGAGACCGCTACTCTCATTATTTGTATAATTTATAATAACAGAAGGGTATTTCTGCTTTCACACAATATAATTACTTATAATTATATTCGTGCACAACCAAAAGGTTCGCCGATGAACGAGATCGCATTTGATCGAGCACAAATCTTTAATCAAAAATATTTCAATATGTAAATGTACTTACAATTTTAATGCCGTAAAGCGCTTGACGTCTGCAATTACCAAAGAGTACCTACATTGAAAGAGTCTGCCCGAGTGACGGTACCTAAGTATTAAGTAAGTATTTCCGGCGCACTCTGGACATTCAACTTCGTTACAAACATTGCTATCTGGCACATTTTCTGACCACGGCACGGCTTTCATATAACAGAAGATTATTCGCTAAATTCAATATCTCACATTGGTGCACTTATTATCCGTATTTTTAAATCACCAAAGGTTTTTCTGCTATCAATCCGCTCGGGACACCATAATTTGCTCGCAAAAATCCCTCAGATTGCTCCATAAAGATTGTTTAAACAATTAACGTGGACCCTGGCTTTACGCGCGTACCCTCGAGAGGCGAGACTTTATTATTCCATCCCCTTCCAAATCATCTCTCCTATACACCGATGGGACCACGAAGTACAAAGTAAATGAAACGCAAATCCCTCACAGAGAAATTGTAAGTTACGTGGGGGGAAAATAACCTGATATTGGAAGATTTGAGCAGATATCAGCTGATAGCTGATAATCTTTGCACTATTCGCCCGCATTTTAATATCATTTCATATTCATCACGACTGACGCCGATGACGGTTTAAACTCCATTATATAGGAAGGTTAGACTGGACCGCGAGCCAATTACCATTTATTGGACATCATTCCAAAATCCGGGATAGTAACTACCTACTGAGAATTTCCTAACTGAAATATGGAAGTCTAACCCAGAACTCAACCCTCGGCATTTATCACTTCATTAATTTACTATTCTGTGTCCATGCCTTTTGAAATCACTTCCCCATAGATTGCCGGCACTCACTTAGGGTTGCCAAAGTAACAGTGATACCATAAAAACATCCGCAGCTTCTGACTGAATAGCGAAGAGCAAGGATTGTTGTTTTGCATTCTGCTCGCCCCTAATGGTCGGGAGTTGAATGATTTGTGGGAGGAAGAAAAATATTTGAGAGTATTCAATGGTTAATGTACTTGCAAGTTGGGGGAGACCTTTAAGGGAAAACTTCAGATAGTACACAAAATAGAATATTGTGCCACGAGTTTTGCTACTTTCAAACGTTTTCTGTTCTTGTTTTATTTTCGACTGCATAAAAGAAAAAAATGTTCACATAATTATGTATGCAATTCAACGTGATAAATATTTTTTTTAATGAGGAATATGTCGAGTGTATCCTAATATTATTGTATCGTACAGCTGTATACTTACGTAACGCCACTCGGGAAGGAATTACTACATTCTTTCGTTTCGCTTCAATTTTCTCTGATGAATTGCTTACAAAAACATGTAAAATAACAGAAATATTTATCAATACTTCATATTTTTTCGTTCACCAAAATCAGAAATATATTGAACAAGACGGCTCACCTCAGTAGCGTGTCATACATTTGTTTGCGCTCCGCTCGCCCCGTTCGCTTCGCTCCCGTAAAACAAATCACGCGGAGCTGTAAATATAAAATATATTTTTATCAGATTGGGTCCCGCCGAGAAAGTTTGATGTGTATAGAATTACGGCGGTGTTGGTTTTGTTTCATCTGTTTGGTCACTTGATCAATGAACTTGTTGGAAATTAAATTATCTAGAAAGTATTGTCGCAAGCGTTTGATATTGAATATGTTACATTGGCTTAGCTACAAATAGTTCGAATTTTTGGCCAGTAATAATATTATTTGGTTTTCTTGGGATTTGTAAATATTTACCCTATAATAGCCTACAGATTAGATGAGCAAGATTAAAAGATTAGAATAGCCTACTTCGGTCTGGGTATAATAAAATAATGTGAACAATTTTTTTATGAAAATCTGATGATAATATGTTTTCTTCCATGCTATGCGTAATAACCTAAGAATTTTTTGAATGTAATACGGAATTGGAACTGTGCCCAATAGTGACGAATCCTAATACTAACTGACATTGGCACACTATGAATTTATGAGAGTATTTGTTTAACAGCTGGCAGTAGACTTCATCTGTTAACATTCAAAGCACGAAGAGTAACACTATTATCCTCGATCACCACACCTTATATTTTTATGATGAGACTTGTGTCCATGTAGTTTCTGGTAACAAATAAGCCTTCTCATAATCCTTCCGTGAGAGTCGTAAAAGATAACTAATAGATTAGGTACGTCAAGAAGATTGTCAGAAGTTTCTTAATTGCGTTTATAAGAACAGGAAAGACCCTCCACGAGTGATGATACATGAGCTCGTCTGGCGCTCCCTGGGCTATCAGTTCAATGGCTCCACAGCTGGCTGGCTAATCTTTCTAGTACAACGTGAGCAATTCTCTATTCGACAGAAGTAGACAACAACAATCTGTTTGCCAATTGTGGTGTTTAAATTGGTTGTCGTTAGGACGCCTTTGTTCAACCGTGAACGTCCCTGTGTTGATAAGGTGATGATACAAATTCCAACTTTAAATCTAACCCTTAAACTTTCTATTTCAGACCTCTACTCTACAATGCAAAAACTTTAGACTTCTAAACACAGCTGGCCAGCACACAGGCGTCAGTTGGCCGATGTTAAAATTCGCGGCGGCAGCATAATGTACCCGGGACACGAGACGGGCGGGCCCGGGGCGCTGCGGGGCTGTTCATATACATACTGATGTAGGAGGTGTGGACGCGCGTTTATGTTGGTTTGGGGGTGAAAGAATACTGTTTAGATTTTATTATCACTGTAAATTGTAACGTCTGTCTGATGCACAAAGAAAAAGTTTATTTTCATTAAATTCGTGTGGGTTTTGCCGATACAAGGTCTTAGTCCCAAACTAAAAAGATGTAGATTTTTATAATTGAAATACTGCCCAGGGCTTTTTAAACTTATCCTGAAAAACACACAAGCGAAGCGGCAGCTCTAACACAATATTAATCTCAGGCGTATAAATACCTAGTATTTTTTATAATGGACTGAAATAGATCTCTTTGCGATAACTCCAGCAATGAGATTATTAACAAACATTGCTCTACAGATCGCTCGGGTCCACAAGGGTAATTTTAATACTTCCTGAATTACCTATGTTTAAATTTTCTTACATTTAAGTCTATTCTAGCTACATTACTTGCTTCTTAGCATTAAAACCTACTTTCCTCGGCACTTATTTTACAGCCCAACGTAAAGTATGTATCGACTAGTCCAATTTGCGAGCTGGCGAACACGTATGTTGTAAAACTTGACCCAGTTTAGGAGAGCGGAGATGACGTCACGGCCGCGGAGACAACGGTTTGATTGTCACAAGTGTGCTCGCCAAGAAAAATAAATCTAATTTGAGATACGGTTTCAAATGGCTGCTTCTTGATGTTTCGTTTGTGAAATTATGTAGAATCGGTGCTTATTTTAATTTATTTTATTGGTATAACAATAGCAGGAGGGAAAGAATATACTAGAAATCTCAGAAACTCCTGAAGTTAACAGATCGGTTGCTTTTAGATTTATTTTCACACAACTGTGAAAACTGTAATGTGATGCAAAGTCACTTTATTGTGTGAATGTACACTATTATGCAAACAAAACAACCACCGTGTATCATTGTGACTATGAATACCGTAGCACCTCGTAGCAGTTACGTAGCGGCGTAGCGCTTCTACGAAATACTACGCGCTGGGAACTGTATAAGACGTTTATGTTTATGTACTTTTAACTGTGATAATATACGTCATTGGCGTTGTATATAAAAAGGTTTTTATCTAAAAACTTAGGCATTTGTAAAAACGGGCGCAATTGAAAAAATATAATTTTATACATTCTTATCAACTATGTCTAAGGCCAGACTATTCTGGATATGTAATATTAAGGCATTTTTCAGTGATAAACCATATTTAATTCCCTAGATTAAATTATGAACGCTATCCGATTCGAACATTATCAAAAATTTCCATACATTCATCACGATTTAATAGCCATTTACAAAAAATACGGTCGTATTAGACTCAAAGCTAGCTAAGACTGGAACTACACTTTAAGCTAAAAATATTTTCATTCTAAACTCCCGCGGCTCGTATATAAATGTTCGCGTATTTGCTCCTCTGTGCCGAGAATTCTTGGCATTTAGAGCTGAATGGAATTTATTTTCTTTGAATACTCTTTATTTTTATTTCAACGGAATTTTTTCTCCGTTTATGCTTACATACACGTTTATTTTGTTGAACAGCAGTTTTGATGGTAGCTCCAATAAAATAGACTACAAAATTTGAATACAGAAACCTTTTTTAAATCAAGCTTTTAATAAACTAAAATGTTAAAAATAAACATTTATGTCAATCGAAGTAGGGCCCATAGTTAAGTTCAACCATATAAAAGCTTGTCGCGAGTATAATGTTGCATATTTAGATGATTTTTTAAGTGTAACACCAATCAATCAATAGCAGTCTGTTGCTCGAAATAGGCCTCTCAACCTGGGAACTCCATCATCAGACCAGCTCATTTGTACCTTCATTTTGCAGTGTCTTCTCTTCTTGATACGTATGAAAAATTTCAAGTCAGTGTAACAACTAGATGTAGCTCTGATTAGGTTCGCGAGTGGCTGCCATATATACGAACACGGCAAGCTAATAAAACAAATAAAATCGGATTTGCTTTTGACTAATACAATTATCGCTACAATAAACTGTCGGAGGGAAAATTTGCAATAATCACCACTCTTGGCAGGCGGAGTGGTGATCGCGGTGTTGTCAACGCGTGAAGACTATTCATTGAGTACTCCAATGCAACTTAATTGTAATAAACTATTAAATTTGTAGAAATACTACAAAGAAAACTTGAAACATGGTTGATACGAATGAGGACGATAGCTCAGTTGGGAAAGCCATGCGATGGCGCGGATCGCCAGAGTCCCGCTCATGTCAATTATTTTTCAAGTTTTCTTTGTAGTATTTCTACAAAGTTAAAAGTCCTAGCATAGCCACACAAGTTTAAAAAAAATCTCAAGTTTAAACCATTATGTGATTGTGTAATGCTGTCATTATCACTTCAACGTGGTCTATAGCGACAGAATAACTTTCAGGAGCGTCGTTTATTGTCATTTGGAGAATTCGGGGAATAATTCTTTACAATTTTTGACATTATTGGATAATTTCTAATAATTAAAGTCAAAATTAAATCACTACTATGCGATGAAACATAAAGATGCGGCGAAGTGATTCATTTAAATGTTGATAAAGGTTTAATATTTACCCTATCACGAGAACTTCAAAAATGTTTAATAAATAGCATTCACAATTTAATTTCTAATTACGTACGGTTTGAATGTTCTAAAACGTAGGCGAGATGAAATATGATTATGTAACAAAGGAGTGTAAGAGCAAATATCAACAAGTATTAATTGAGATATTCAAGTCTTTCATCTTGTATTACTAAAGAAAAGCTCCCCCAGACCCGTGCAAAGAACACAAGCGCACACGCACACTGACATACATTCACATGGACAAAGTGATTCATAGGCCCCTATGGGTATATGCACACACACACACTTATTTACTCAGTAATTACTCATGCATATGTATGCATACTATGCATAGTAAATTGAGATGTTTCTTTGGCGACGTTTGAAAAGAAATCCACATTAGTTTGCCATGAGGGTCTACGAGTTTTCATGTCTCATGTTTATATCATCTAAAATAAAATCGTGGGTCTGTAGGGAACTATTTATTATTTATGGATTAGCTAGTCTATCTTTTGTAATTGTTAATTGTCATTGGGGCAGGATAGGGTACTGAGGCAGTTTGTCATTGTGACCTATTGTGACGCAAATAATAATATTGTCATACGAATAAAACTAATTATGCTAAATGTTCGCCAACTTAACCAGATTAGCGAAATTGGGTCCACTCGCGGCGACTGACTGATAGTAGCCCAAAATAGCGATAAATTACCAATCTGACAACTGTAAACTAGTATTTAAATTAAATGTTGACTGAAAAGAGCAAATATCTCCTAAACTAAAGTTTGTTTGAAACAATTCGATACGTTTGTCACACAGCTATTCGTCAAGAGTTTTATTAAATTTTTGACAGATTGTGTCACAGTATTGTTATCGAGAAACGTTTTTCAAATAGTTAAATAATGAAATACATTTTCGTTGTTTGACAGTTGAAATTAGAATGGGGTAATAGTTGATCAATACTTTTTGGGGACCGACATATACAACAAAACTAAAATAATTCGCTCAGCTTAAATATAGTTTCAATAATTTCTTCTTAATTTAATTTTTTATTTTTTCTTCTGTCCTGATAGCCTGAACTCTCACATGATAACTGCTCATGGTGCGGTGAAAAGATTCGCCAGTTTGTAAGATTCGTTACGGTGCTGACTACCCAGGGCACTCCGGATGGAGATACACCCAAACGTAAGCAATACTTTGTGTGCATTGATATTAAACAATAAATAAGAAATTACAATACGGAGACTTGAGCCATATTAAATAGTTTCAAAATTATGAATCAACCAGCGCAATGGAGTAGCATTCTTTGCTTTAGTTAGTTGGTTCCATTCCCGAATAAATTAAGTTCTAGCGTAGAAAAACATTGAATCTATCACCCCGATTGTTAACCCATGAGATTAATCTATATCATATTAAAACTCATACCTAATAGCTTCGGAATAATATCTGTTAAAGTGGGCAGGTAGCGCCACACAATACGTTTGAAGTCATAGCCATTACGTCCCTCGTATTTCACGTCCACACCCTTTCATTGTTTCTTCGCAATCAATTTGAATACGCCGCCCATAACGCATCTCGCGACCATCTTGCCTCACCGCCTGGCCACGGGAATTTCACTAACAGCGGAATTTCACGACTAAAATATTTGTTTTAATCTCAACTGCTGCCTGGAGAACGATAGTTGCCACACAGTGCAGTGAAGGGTTGGATGTTACGTATTATGCCGAACGGCGGCGATGGCGACTAGTGATGCAATATGTGCTGAAAATAATTGTATAGAATAGTGTTGTCATGCCACGACGTGCAGCGCCGGTCGCGGCAATTATCGCGGGATTTCATGTGAAATCGGGGCTATGATCGCAAATAACGTTGGCTGCTAATAAGCGCCGCGCGCTCTAATTATTTATCTCGTCTCAAGTCGCGTCGCCGGAATACCGTGGCCACACTGTTACATTCGAGTAAGGTCGTTTATCGGTAAAGTTATAGATAAAGGTTGGGCAGGCTATTATGGCCTTTCAGAGTGTTTTTATATGAATTATGGATACAGATAATATGGCTGATATGCGGTCGGTTGTGAAAGTGAAGATATAGTGCTATGTAAACACTGGACTACGGGCCATTGAGTCTCTGAGTTGTTTTAGGTCTCATTTTAAGTGCTCGTTGAGATAGAAGGATATCATCGACTTATCGTTTTGTGGAAACCCGAGGATCCTTTCCTTCGAGATTGTTTTGAAATATTTTCTCATTCTTCTTGTAAATTGGTCCCTTGATGCTGAGGTTCAATTTATTCATATAGATATATACTATGAAAACAATATACCTAATGTATTTCCATAAACAATTTTTCCCAACCTTTTTTCCAAACATTTCGAAAATATTTTAGAAAAGTACAGTAAGCAATTCATTTATAATAATTATAAATAATCAAAATAAGACGTGATCGGTCGAGTGGCTAAATAATTGGTTTTTACGTTACTGGTTGTGGATTCGATTCCCGTACAGTGTCGGTAATACAAATATTTTTTGTTAGTATTTTCATGTGTTTTTCTGTGTGTACTGTACATAGGATATTCATACCTGTAAACTGTACCCATACTACAGAAGAAATAGAAATATGCGGCAAATTAAAAAAAATCACAAGCAAAACTGAAAATGGTTTTTCTAGGCAGAATAAATATTGCGTGGACAGAATTATTAAATAAATATTTGTGCCTAAAATATAATATTATAATAGAATTTTTAAACATTTTAGAAGAATACTATATTGTATACAGAATAATAAAGACCTCGTTTAAAAATAAACCTATAAAAATATCGTACAATATAAGAATAAGTTTTCAATTTAGCGTCAGACGACCCAACAACCACACTGTTTGAGCGGCGCGTTAACTTTTATGAAAAATAAACGCGAGTCTAAACACACATGTTCTCATGTTTTCGTATTTACACACTTATACAGACTTAACGTATTTTATGTGCGATACGCGGTATTCAACCACAAGGGCGTGCGCTCACCATTGTCAAGATTGTCGCTAGTTAGACTAGTCTCCTCAAAAATTATCTATACATATATACCTCCAATAATGTAACCCAAAATATAAATGACTTGTAAAAATTTTAAATGGCTACGTTCGTATGTATAAACAACTATACATATATATATATATATAAACGAAACGAAAATTCGACTTAGTATGGGGGACACGCATAATTTACTAGCGCAAGCCATACAAAATTAAATGTTTATTTTATTTTGGAGTGAATTTTATTACTTCGGTTGCATTTGGGAACGGATACTGAATCACTCTGCAAATTTTGCGCACTACATAAAAAATTATCCTGTATAACAAATAAATGGAAGTTGCTGTTATTGTGTGTCACTGAAGCAACGAGTAATCAACTTAGCTGACGCTTCCGTCACGGAGGAGCTTGAGTTTTATTGCGACGAATGAATAATATCCTCGTTCACAGGTCTAGGAATATTTATCTTTGTTGCTTTGTCATTATTAACAGGTCGCGGTATAGCACAAAAAGTTTAAAACCATTTCGTAACAACTAGGTATAGTATGAAACAACTGAGAAGTCACATCGCCAAACATCGTAAAACCGATCAGTTCCGACCTGCGCGCGTCTTCGAGGACACAAATGTTTATTAGTACTGCAGTAAAACATGATCTTTACGTTGATGTAATAAGTTGTACAATTATTTAAACGAGCGACTGCCATTGGTATTTCGATGTTAGTTTTTAGTTATATGTCGTACTATATTGGAATTTTTGTAGTAAGTATTAAAACGTAATTCTCGTAAGAGTCACTGTACAGTCGAATACGAGCAATAATAAGTGGTTGTCTGTAGACTTGAACCTGCCTATCTGATGGGTCAGTGGTCACATGTTTATGTGTTCGTGACTGTACTGACGTCACAGTTCAGTCCGCTGTATCCGCTGTGTTACATAAGCCTATCCTAAATAGTAATGGTATGTCGTGTACACGTGAGGTCCACGTTACCTGGATGTCGTGACTATCGGAGGTATTGAACCGACAGAGCGTGTCAGGTGTCTGCTTTATTAAGACGATAGTTTATTTAATAATAGTTTGATAGTAATAACGACAGTTAAAACGTTTTGAATTCAATAAAAATAACTGTAGCTTTACTTATATAAAGGCGCAAAAATATTAAAACTGTAGTTAATTTTGAATTAAAGAAATGAAAATTAATTTTTAAAGAACCTAAACTAATAAACTACAATTTATATTCTAGTCGTTTGCTCCGATATGAAGTAAATTCCAAAGGAACAATTGATTCTCTACGATAAAACTTAAAGGTGCCTTAACTTGGCGGTTATTTAACTGAACCTCGTAATGTGAGAAGATATTCTGATATTTCACAAGCACCTTCTCTAATGCCACGAAATAAATAAGTACAGAAGGCTCACTACTAACAAAACACGATACGGAACATTAATCATTATTAATACAGCAGAACGGGATAAATCACTTCAGCCGCAAATAACCGTAACTGTAACCGTATGACTTGTGCAAAGCAACGAGAAGGAAAGTTGTGACCAATGTTGGCATTTTAACTGCCGGTAATAACTGTCATTGTGTGGCAATGACTACATAGAGGTTACACATTCAAGACACAACTACAGCTGTACGGACCTTCTGCTTCTAGCTTCTTTGTTGTGAAAAACGTTTTCGAACAAGGTGGGGTAGGAGAACCGGTTATCGGTGGAGAATTTTAGATCGCTGATGTGCGGATGTTTGGCGCTGGGCCAGGCGCAGGCGCACCGCTATCGGGCAGGTGAGCTAGCACGATTTGTGGGAGTGCTACCCTACATGGGACATTGGTAAGATTGCGTTCAATCGGTGTTCGCATGTTAATGTGCATTTTTATGGAAAGTAAAATTTTACATGGTAATGTTCGCAATGTGAGTATAACTTAGCATCACGCCTGTATGTTACGAAGGGTAAGGCAGAGATGTATTGTTGTACGCCTACATTTCGCCGATGCCGTTATTAAGTCCCATGTAAAAGGGAGCGAGCCTATTGATATATACCGGGAAATTTCGAACTCCAAGCTGCTACTGAGAATTTTCATACAGAAAAAACCAAGAGCATTTCGCCTGACCCGGGAATCGAACTCAGGACCTTAAAATAAACGGTCGCGGTCGCAACATGAGGCAGGCAAAAGAATTGCATAAATGATCGTAAACCCGACCCGTCTTTACCCGTTCGCTTCAATAAATCTTAAACTACGGCGCGATAACGCAATGGATTGGATAACTATGTTTTCTTTGTTTCTCGAGGTAGTAGGCATCCAGTCGACATGATACAGCTCGTTGGGCGCAGTGGCTTTCTGCGCTATGGGTGACGGGTTCGAGACGAGATTTTTTTTGCTATATTATAACACATAGAATCAGCAGTAAATATGGGTGACAACACACTGTCAGTAGGTATTTTATGTTAACACAAAATAAAATATGAATAAATAAAGTCCAACAATACAATATTTAGTTTGACACAGCTCGCCTTTTGTTAAAGTTGCGACTGTCTGATTGTTCACTGAAATACAAAGTTGGACAGAGCACAGCGGAGTCGTGGGAGTCGCGCTGAACTAGTGTGGGACACAATACCAGCGGGTGGTCGCAGTTGTACGGAGAAAGTGGGACAGGTACACAGCGAGATACGATGGTTGTGTTTAAATATTTGGTGCATAGAAAGTGCTTCCCCAAGTGACGTGTAAGTATACTATGTAGGTACTGTGGCTTGCCCTGGCCAATTAGCTCCACTACGAACATTTTCATGTGAAAGATCATGCCACATGATATAAGTTTTTTTTTTTTTTTTTTTCCTTTTCAACACACAAAAGAAGGAACAAAGATAATGTTATTAAATCTTGATAATATAGGAAAGATCTATATTTCGTGTAAACCAGATACACGCACTTATGAAATGTCGAGACTCTAGGTGCGCGGTTCCAAATAGTAGGTCCTATGGAGAAGAACTAGCAAGAAACTCCATGGAAACTCTTTTAAAATAATACATTTATTTATTTATTTTATTATTTATGTACACACAACAAAAAGAAAAATACATAGAATAAGGAACACTTAAGTACAAAGGTACTGCTTATTTCGAAAGAAATTTCTGCCAGCAGACCTGCATAACAATACAATCTTAACCAGTACAATGTTAGCTGCGAGATTAATGTAATTTAATATGAATAAAAATAGGATAATAATGATTTACCTCTGAATAAGATTGCTATGGCAGTTACAATAATAATATATGTAGATAGTGGTAGAAATACTTTTGTACCTGAAATGGTTGAATGATTTAACTTTATAATACCCACACAGCTTAGACAATATTCGTACCCAATAAAATTGGGCGAGCCGAAACCCCATTTACTATTAATGAAACACAATTTATTTCTGTAGGTCAACGGCGATAAATTTTACGTAAAATAAACTGCCAACCAACGTACTATTAATATCAGTTTTACTAACAAAATGTTCTAAACGGTGGCAAAAATGAACTAAATTTAACTCCGCACCTTTCTATTCAACCATCAGTTTACATCAATTTGTCAAAAAAAGGGGTGCAAAATTTCAATTATATTGGCCTAAGAGTTCCGGTCACGCCTCTCGCACCGCTCCGGTATAAACTTGGTCGTGCAAAACTGTGATTGATTCGATGGATCCACTTATTAATTGAATGATACTGGAAGCACAGTTTAATCACTCTGCCGACCCTCCTGCGTCTAATGGACGAAGTTGTCTGTTCTGTAAGGAACAGCGATGGTACATAATAAATGACGCGAAGAATGGAGTTATGATTTTGTTAGTTCAATCGTTCGTGTTCGTCGGATGCGCCGAAAATTATATCGAGCGTTGAGACATTCTTAAATATTGTCTACTGTTGTATGTAATACCTATATTATAGCAACTCATCTCTTCACGTGGGTGTCGATAAGGGTGTCCATGAGATAGATTTTTATTTGTCTTTCAAATTACATAGGTAGTGTAGCGACCTCTATTGCCACATAGAATAACTACTAGCAAGACAAACACCATACCTCGTTCCTCCACAGTAGCAAGGGGATACATCATACAAGAAGGTAAAAGACACAGCATAGTCGTTGGCAACGCGAGGCATGCTCATTGCTGATATTGTGTCCAAGTCAGTCATGCGTTGAATAGAACACAATTTTTATCCCACCTGTTTATTTGCGTGTGGTGTGTGTGATCATTGGAAATATTTCCGTAAAATTCCAACAGATACGGAATCCGTTATACTAGCTTAAATGATCTTATGTTTGAATTAGTTATAGATAACAACAAGCAATACGACACACATACGTCACAATTCTTACCAGCAGTAGCTTTGACGTCATCAAAATTATCGTGTTCGGGTCTCGTGTCCTCCGAGACATGGATAGGTCTTGTTACTAAAACCTTAATTCTAAGTAAGACTTGTACAAAGAAACGATGTTCAATATTATAGATAGATCGCCTCTGCCCTTCAGCGACGACCTCCCAAAATCTGTTATGCTACATTATATACCATTTATTGAAGCAAAACAGTCTCAGTATTGAAAAGGGTTTCACAAAAAACTACGGTTTAAACAAAAGGGCTTCAATAACTACTCGACTTATTGCTAACCCTTTTTTATGAATATCAAGGTGGTATTAAAAGAAAACCTTTTATACTCGAAAAATGCTCTTCTAGAAACGATTGCCGCAAGCAAAATAAAAACTGATGTTCGTTTCTAAGGCCATTCATAGAGCCTGTTAGAATATTTGAATTAATATTTTTTGCGATTTTGTACTTATTTTACCTATATTAAAATCTCCTTTTTCTGTCGTATGCTTGACCCCAGAAAGTTGCTCTGAACGATAAACACAGATCACAATGTAAATTGTGTCAGTTTCATACATATTCCATTTTGCGGGAAAAGGATGGATAGTGCCTCATATAGAAATTTCAAAAGCTTTATAAACTCACGTTATTTCATCACCGATTTTAATAAAAAATTTCAACCGTAGCATTGTTTATCTGCTTACGGAATATAAAATATTTGTTCATTTTTATTAATAGTAGTCTACTACTCTATTATTGTGTAAAGTTAATCATTAGGTACTTCTAAACATACTACAGTCTTCAAAACATGTTTCCGAAGCCATTTCCAGTATTAAGCGAGTGTGCGCTGATATTGAGCAACTAATGCATCGCGTGAACGCCGCGTTAGCTCCGGCGCTTAATGAAATGGGTAATCGCTGCGAAATATTAATATGAGCGGATTTATTGGAGAACTAGCTATCGATCCGACTTCCATTGCATGACCGTTTTAGATAGGAACGACTTCGGGTATGTGGCCATTTTAGATTATTTATTTTATGTGCGATTCATTAATAGTGTTGTTACATTGTTTATGAATTAGAACTTTAACAAGGGAAGTAAATTCACAAATTCCTTAATTTTTTTCATTATCTGTTGTTGATAAGTTAGAGAAAACACTACTAGACACATTTTGCAGCATAAGGGCTTGTCTCCGCTTTTGATAGTTAAATAAAATCCAAAAGCACTTCAACGCGCGTTTTCACTGCAAAAACCGGTTTGTGTATTACAGACATTATGTGCAATATTAATAAATATAATAACTAACTAAAGTTTTCATTCTATTGAGTTTAATATTTACAAAATGTTGAAACCATCGAGGCTTTGAAATTTCTGAACCAAAACATGAATA
Organism: Allophyes oxyacanthae; assembly: GCA_932294325.1. NCBI lineage: Eukaryota > Metazoa > Arthropoda > Insecta > Lepidoptera > Noctuidae > Allophyes > Allophyes oxyacanthae. The sequence continues at coordinate 160,325 of OW028628.1, forward strand.
TTCTGTTCCTAGAAGTCCTCTCGCAAATATGAGCTTTTTCCATAAATCGCTGAAATCGGATCGTAGTGCAATATTGTCAGTGAAAGATTGCAATTTCCCAATTTCCTGCCTGTCTATCTATTTGAAACTATCCCTTATTCATCTATTTTACATCACTTGTAAAGTGATTGCGTTCTCTATTATAACATACTCGTAACATAGCGATGAACACCACGCCTGTATTGAAAGATAAGATAGACTGTAAGACTGGCTCGTCGAGAAAGCTTGATAGGATTCTAAGGAATCGACAGAAAAATAATAGAATACAAAAGAAAAACTCTTTATAGTACCACCAGATAAAAAGGACCAATGAACATAATAATTACAATCATCATTTTACAATAATTGAATTGAATTGAACTTCGTATAATGTTAAAAAATGTATTTATAATTCATATTTTATTAAATAATTAGTCACTATTTTGAATTGATTTTGACGTGTAATAAAACTGACCAATAAATTGATTTATGATTTAATGTTTTTTGTTCCAGAAAGTTTAGCTAGAGGTGCACTGTTTTATATCCACATATCGCTGATGCTGTTATATATTTCCATGCGATAGGAGGCCAGCCTATTGTCATCTAATGGACAAATCCCGAACTGAAATTTTCTGAACAAAATACCACGCCGAGGCCGAGGCTTAATGAGGCCGACCAAATCTAACTTGTGTTCCTAATTCAAAGACGATAATCCAAATTCAAACCTTACGATTTCACAGTAGTAGGTGTAGGTATAGTATCTGATCGGCTGCCAGTGAAGCGATCGGAGCGGGTCGAGCGAGCGGCGCTGTCTGGGATAGTTGGAGGCTAATGACTTAACAAGTCGGAACTATCGGCCAGCGTGAGTTATGGCCTCAGTTGTACCTGCTGGACTGTACCTGTTACAGTTGTACCCGCTACGTTTGTAAGGGATGTTCCGGGTAATCGGAAGGATATTGTTTTAGATAATATTATACAGGATGGTACAAATTTTAGTTACTTTGCATTCGAAGACACTTTATTTTCTTATTTCTAAGGGTTGTCTTTTGGATGAGAGACGCACTAACGCATAATCGGTTGCGTGTGAAAGGTTTTATGTTTTATCATATAACTGTCTGTTCTGCGTTACGCGACCGATAATACGCGACGCATTTTCCTTCAGATATGTACCGACCCATGAAGAGGTTAAACAAAAGTTTTTTACCATGAGTGTCATCAGCCAGTGTTTACAAAATCCATAATATCGGGTACAATGCCATTTAGTTGCACACATCATCTTTACAATAAGGTAGATAGTTGCTGTTTGTCAGTATCGCTCGTAAAACTATAAAATCAAGTCAAATTGTATGGTTCGTGTCAGAGCAATGAAATCAATTGTTAAAATTTAACAAAGTAAGCACTTTTAGTGATAATTGAAATATGGATAATTTAATTAATTATATTATAATTAATTATTATCTGTTAGTTCTGATGCCAAAACTATTAATCGTTACTATTTAATCTATAATAATATAATGGATTAAATACTAGTGATTAAAGTTTGTATTAAATTGGTGACCGTATCAAAATGTTTGCCATTTCATTAATTGAATGCTAATTGATTGTATAAATTCATGAAATTCAATTTATTTAAATTCAATTAAACGAGTTAATTAGTTTTCAGTTAGTATCGGTTAGTTTATTAACAAGCTTAATATCAACGTTCGTTTAAGACAAGGGATATAAACTTGTTAGTTGTCAAGCAGCGGTCGCAAGACACGCACGTCATGAATCGCATTTAGGCTTTGAATAAACTCTCTTAGAACTCCGTTATCTGTGGGCCGAGCACGAATGTTTTGACGTATAGTAACGTAAACGTAAGCAAATTTTGATTATAAAATACGATGAATCTATCACATTTTTGTTCAATTTTATGCAACAAACGCACTTGTTTCATGAAAATGTAAAAATAATGCATGTATTTCCAAAAAAATATCATAGATTAAACGTGTATTTTTGGTTCTTTACTTTACTATACGTCAAAACATTCGTGCTCGGCCCACTGATCTGTATGCAGCGGTTTTCAAACAAAACAAATCTGCGAATTATCAATTTTTTTAAAGTATTTTATTTTTTTCATTTGGATAAAATAACTCCGTAAACATATTTCCTTTTGATTTGAACACTAAGTGCAAAAAGAAACATTTATTTTTATTTCATTCCTGATAATTAATTCGGTCACATGATTCAGAGATAAAAAAAAACATAATTTTAAAACGCGAACAACATTTAAATATCTAGGTATATAAAAAATAAACAAAAATCTGTGTTTCAAGCTTTTTATCAGCACACCTATAGAATTCAAAAGTTCACTTTTCTGAATTCATTGTCAACTCGCGGGTCGTAAAATCTGTAGCATGCGGCGTGGTCGCGGCGTGGTCGCGGCGTGTCGGCGCTGGTACAGTCAACGATAATTTTAGTTGATAGACATCTACAACTAAATATGGGCCTCTTCATAGATGATCTTGAATATTGCCGTAACCACTCCGCTTAGCAAACGCATTGGTTATCGCAGGATGGCGCTGTAAATACCCAAACGAATGCTCCTGTTTATCTTCTCGACATATAGCAGTCAACTTTTCGACACTTCGAGACTAGAAGTGAAGGTCTGAATCAAATCAAATCTTTGTTGCATTCTATAACGTTAAGCTAAAACAGATGGTAGGCTTAATCTAAGGATCAATTATGGACCCTTTCGGGCACAGCATGGTTTGGTAGGAGAGAGAAAAAGCGGTCTATCTAATCTCACACTTTATTCTCCCTCGTAAAGAAGAAACATACAAGTGAGCAAGCACAACAATAACTTTCATAACATCTTAACAAAGACTGACTAACGAGTATTCTAATTCTATTCATTCGAGCAACTAATTCCGAATCCTAATCTACATAATTACTTAAATTAGTGTAACACTATTAGATACTCGTATTAAACTCGTACATTATTAAATCGGAACACAGAGTTCTCATTGAATCCAAATTATAATTAGGCATAAATAGAATAGACCTTTATTTAATGTAAACCAAATACAGGCACTATGAAATGTCGAGACTCTAGGTGCGAGTAATTAGAGCCTAATTAGGTTATGATCTGTAATACCTTATTACCAGGCTTTATATGTGAGCATGAGCTACACGGGAATCAATCAAGATATCTGGAATGATTAGTTAGTCAGAAGACAGACAGGCCGAGCCTAGGGTGCACCAGATGTTCTCAGATTTCCTCACCTGTCTGTGGAGGCTCCTTCGTTGCCCCCTTCCGGCTTTTAAGATAAACATTTTGTCTTAAATTGGTTTGTAGACATAATCGACATCTTAAATACCAACACCACATAATATAATCAGCCGTTTAATTAGTCAACAAGCTTTCATGTTCTCGACTTGTTGAGTGGCGGTTAACCATCGATTACTTTACCCTCAAATGACGAGCAATCCGCGCGTTTCCTACACCACGAGCTCCGTCCTCCAAAGTTGGCAGAACCAAATTATAATTTGTCATAAGCGTCCGTATTCTGAGACTATAGTCGTCGAGTGTCGAGAATGTCACGCGCGCTGATAGAATTGGCCCCGATCGTGACCGCACTCCCGATTGTTCGGCCTACGTGACGTGTTGCCTTGCAGTTTGAAGACAAGATGTAGAGCGCATGTAGTTTTTACTTTACTTAGGAATCAACAGCTACTATTATCTTGTAAGCTTGTCGCGTTGCGAAAATAACAGTAAGTATAGTATTTATTTTACGACAACCGGGAGTTGTCATGATATTGAAAATAATAACATTTACGGAAAAAAACCAAAAACATCTACTCTACGTCGTCGGCAAGTACTTAGTAGCTGTGTTCTTAAAAAAAAAACCGTAATATCAACTTAACTGGCGATTACTGCACGTATTTGCTTAATATTGAGCCAATATCGCAATAATTCGGTATTTTAGATGTGTTGAACAGCTTGTCTTGTTCATACTCTCGTGTGTAACCCTGTTTATCGAGCCTACCTTATTCTCTGTATCGTTAAATGAAATAGAATACCCGCAATACAGTTTTCATTCGATTACATATCCACTAAGTAATTGTAGGTACGTTTTTAGAATACAGAATACTTTAGTAGTGTCCATCTGTAAGTGAGATTGAGGGTGTATATTTTCGTATTCGTTTTGAAAGGGTTTACGTGCTACGCTTAGAAAAATACAATGTATTTTTTATTCAACTTTATTTATCATGTACCCGAATAAAACTATTCGGGCCGGATTTATTTTGGGTACGTATCATATTTCATCGCACAACAATCCAAACAGTGAAAACGAGGCAGTCGGATTACCGCTCAACAGCAGTAAATGAAAATAAAATTGGGGAAACCTTTGAAAAAATAAATAAGGCGAAAAGCGATGACCGCAGGGGTTCGAGCCGGTTTCCTATAGAAATCATTAACGATTGGGGTCCATACATTTTCGTGCGATCGTTCTAAGCTTCAAGTCGTAATTTTCCGTGAGGCAGGCGAGCGCGGCAACTGCCGACTCATGCAAAAATTTTAATTTCCTCCGCCGTGCGGCCGAGGAGCTCTGGTCGCGTGTGAGCTGTGACGTCGTCGCTATAAATCATTCCGAACTTTTCATTTCAATCGATCGCCGTAGTCGCGCGAACGCCGGAACGATGACGTCAGCAGACGGAAAAATAGCTTCGCTCTCGTAAAACGTTTTATGGCAAAAAATACGGATTGTTTATGCGAGTGATTTTCTTTGTCTCGCACAAAAAATTGTTTGTAGTATCGATAAAAGATTGTGCTCGCAAACAACTCTATTTGAAATGCAAATATTTGATGGAAAGCCCACGTGAGCGTAGAGATCGGTGAGATTGATTGACTCCGTTCAGCTTCGCGGTTTAACGAACATTTTTACTCCTACACATAACAAAACATTTCCAAAAAAAGTATTTCAATACATTTCCACTCATAAAAATGTTCATACGCAGTAAAAATTTGAAAGAAAATACATCTTCAAATAGGTACCTAAAAAAAATTTATCCAAACGAGAAAAGAAACGTATTGGAGCGCCAAGTAGTAATTTTACTTCAAAACATCCACGATCCATGAATTCTGTTACACCGACGCAATTATCACGTCGAGTTGAGATGCTGAAGGCATTAATTAGACAATGATAACGGTGTGATAAAAGCCAAGGGCCGTGGGATATAAAATAAAGTGAAGAACGCAGGGTTATGGGACAGTTCGCGAGCCTTCAGCTCCAGTAACAAGTTTTATGTCTCTAGTCGTTACGCGCTGGAGGGTTAATAGAGGTGCTCCAGAGACAAGCTAGTATCCTCGAGTGTAAGGCGGTCATAGAGGATATTTATTCATCTTTATGATCGTTAAGGCTAACTAATTGCCTAGATTGTATAACCTAGTGTCATCTCATTTGTTTAGGCTGACTCTTATACTCCTTGTTAATGAGAGCTTCTACATAATGTTATGTACTTACTCCGCTAATGACGGTTTAAGGCTGCCTGTTTACTGAAGCGGAACAAAGAGGAAAAAAATATGTCTAACTAATAGCATATTTATAACGTCACTTTGATAAGTGATAAAAATATAAGAATCCTGTTAGTTATTTGTTCTTCCCTCCTCTCCCCTCCGCTTCAGTGGAGAAGCATCCTTATCTATTTGATAAAATTGTTTATGCTAGGGGTATTACGACGACATAGCTCCAGCAGTAGATGGTTGATGATGATGACTATATGCGCTTATTGCTATTTATATTGAGCAGAAAAACCCCACATTAGTACACATCATCAATGTTCCCCAATTATTTTGTGTCAAAAATGTCCCGCCCATATTTACCTTGGCCGAGACACTATTGTATTTATTTACCGAAAAATATATTACAGTGTTTGACACTCAATTATATATCTCCGTCGTTCTTTACACCCCATCTATCAAGGCAGGTGACACCTACGGAACACTAAGACTAACTCCTTTATAGCTGTAAACATAGACCTAACGATAATTTCAAATGAACAAACTCAACTTCCTGCATTCAAACGCAACGCACACACACATACACAACGTTAGTTTACACGGAATTTAACGGAAACGAAAGGGCAATCTCTCGCGATGTGTACTTATCTCTGTAGAAACGAAAGTTGGTCGTATGTGTGCGTGTGCCAGGCAATGTTGTTAGAAGTCAAGGGTATGTTGTATTGTGTGGGACTTGTCGACCTTTGTGCCACATAATGTTGGCTTACTCTCGGGTCAGTAACTTCGTTGTTGCTTATCGTCGGGTGATCGCTGTTTTCCTTTAGGAGACAGGTTGGCATTGGTGGTATTATTCTAAATAGTGTAACGTTACATGTAATCTATATATTAATACGTGAAGAGAAAACTTTGTACCCCTTTTTAAGCATATTGCGCGCACGGAGGAGTGTGAGATTTGGTATAGTTAAAGTTTACATGGAGAAGGAGTGCAGAAAGCTAAAATTACGGTCGAATTTTGACTACTTGGTGACCTCTAGTTTATATTAATGTTTGATATAATTATCGATGGCGTATGTCTAGTTGACAGCACGGCTGGAACAGTGGCTGTATGATTGGCTTTTTACGCTACGAGACACGTCCCGGGTTCGATTTACGTGCTAACCAAATATTTGTCTGTCTAGATACCAGTGGCGAAGGGTGAAAATTTTCAAAGGGGAAGCCGTCCCAAAAGTTCCCTCCAAAAAAAAAAGCACACTCACCAAAAAAAGTTGTAAGATGCAAAATGCGTCAATGAATAAATCTTTGGAGGAGAACGGTATCGTAGGTACTTGCATAGGTACAACAAAGTTTCGATGTAGTTGCCGCGATTGTCTGATTCAGATCTTTCATCATGACCGCGAAATGGCAATTCCTGTTTCCCTAATAGAATTACAATATCAATGAAAAGTTTCATTAACTCGCGGTTGCGGTCTACTTTTCTGTTATGAACTTCGAAAGAATTAGAAAAAAAGTCTCGATTCTACTATTTCCGAATTCATGCAGTGACAAACAGCTGCGGATATGTTTTTCGGTCTGTGCATGCTTTTTAGTTGAATTAGCTAAGTTATTAATATCCGTAAAACCTGCGCGACTCCAAACTAAACTCGACTCTGAGAAAAGTAAGCACGGAAAACAAAACATTTTATTTAATTTGCAACTCCCTATCATGCACGTATGTTTATCAAAAAGAGATTTATTAAAATGTTTAAAAAATCCATCCCGTCTCTTGTAATCTATAGTCATGTCTGGAAGAGCTTGACCTAACTGAATAACATGCCTTTTGTTTTCGAAACTAAGTTTGGAAAATGAAGTTTCAATACAATGTAAAAAATTGGTTAAACAACACTATGTGAATTAATGCCATATTTAAAGTGTTAATAAAAAAGAAAACTCACCATCACATGCACAAACCAAACCAATCCAAATAATAAACAAAACAATAACACAATACCTTAATTAATAAACAAACACGCATGAACGGCCGCCATCACAAAAAATCTAAAATTAAAAATATTATCCAAACAACGAATAATTTATAATCCTTCCGTATTGCAAAGGCCACTTTCTCGGAATTGGTTGTATTACGCAACCTGTTTTTTAAAATTATATGATCATTTCACCGATGTCTACCGAACAATGACCGAACACATGCGGCGAGTGGCGAAATTACTGTAATCTAGCCATCTCACTTGCACTCACTCCACTCGACAATACTAGCATTCTGCACTCCTTGCACAACTCGATGGATCGCGAGTTACCTTCGGGGGCCTTCATCAAGCATTTTACTATGTTTGACTCTTCGCACACATACGAGTACCTATCATAATATTCTTATCTTATGGTAGTACGGGATTTCTATGTGTGGGTGAAACTAGAACTCGCTTAAGACCGGGTTCGTAGACGTTATGTTACTTCAATAAAAATGTCAATTTTACTGTCAAGCGTCAATTGATGGCTATTAAAAAATTGTAGGCGTTATGTTAGATAAAATATAGTGTTAGTAGAATGGGTAAATAATATTTATTATGATATTACGTTGGTCTATGCATTAATCAATTCCTAAAGGGAAGCCGATGGGAATCGGGTTGTATGGACTCTTCGCCACTGCTAGATACTCGGTTCTGGGTTAGGGTGTTTGTGTGTAAAATTAGTTTCTGTACTAAACTGTACCCACAACAGGCATAGAGAGTGCGAGCATAATTTAAAAAAAGCTACGACTCGACATTATTAAAAACTTGATAGACTTCATAGATACCATAAATATGACGTAGTTCACTGCTGATGAATTTCATGAGGGCCTAAAATAGATTTAATCTTCCCCGTAATCAACTTTTCCAACTTTCTCCGGATCATAAGCCTTTACTTTTTATTTCTGATTAGCTATGAAATGCGCCATTCTGTCTGAAATGTTCTCATTTCTCTCGCAAATTGACTGAACTAACATCGCGTTGTTTATCATTACAATAGAATGTTCAACACAGCCAGGCGCGTTTACATTCTAAACTGAATAAATAGTTGGAGAATTAAACCGTAGCTGAGCCAAGGGGGCGCAAAAAGAGCGAAACAATTCAACATTCATTGAGTTATAATTGAAGCTGAATACTTATACACACGACAGAAAATGAAGTACAGAAGGCCCGAAGTATGAGCTACCTACTTTACCCTCTACCAAACACATCGGAATCCAGCTCAAAGCTAGGGTCATAGCTAAATATGGTCATACCTCAGTACAAGTCTTCTAGCATAGTTCACCTTGTTGCACGTCACCAGCCTAGGCCATGAGCTCGTCCGGCGCGCCCTGGGCGGTCAGCCTTGATATCCATTGCTGCCTGGCTAATTTTTCTACTATGGTATAAGCGATTCCCATGTGATTGATTGTCATTGTGTTGACTCCACAGAAGAAGAAGCCCGGGCCATTGAGGCTTGTAGTCTGCCATACCTGATGATCATTATATCTGTGACAGTAAGTAGCATAGCACTACGTGAAAGGTGGTATAGTTAATTTTTTGGTCCACTGGATTTGTTTTCCTATACACGGTTAGTCGGAAAGGGATAAATAATTTATTATTACGTACAACTTTTAGGGACAAATTATGAAGTCGCGTAAAAAGAAATCAGATGTTCCATAATATATTTAGTTATTTGTATGGAAGAGCAGATTTTTTCTTCTCAATTTCAGGGTTGGTCCCATACTGAAAGTAAGAGTAACCTTGTAGGTGTAACCAGTTTAAACGGAATAGTTTGGAATGACGGCAGACACAAATAACATGCGTTGCCATATCGTCATTGTACCAAGTGGAACCTCTGCACTTATCGTGTTGTGGCACTGCAGTGGCAGTGTGTTGTGACGTACTACATAGCAGAGTGATGTGCAGTATGCAGTGGTATATTTATTTAGTGTAGTGCTCTTTTGCGGTGGCGCGCGCGAGGCTCGGTGTAGTGGAAGCGTTTTTAACATTAAACTTTTTGATGGGAGTATTTTAGTTATATTCCTGGACTACTCGTAAAAGCCGGCTGTATAAAGTTAGGAAAAGCTTGTATGTATCCCGTGAGGCAACGCAAACTACGCCCAGCACTTCGTGAATTTGAGAAGGTGATAAGGCGAATGCTTCTACTGAGAACTTCTCATAATCACCTCACTTGGCTTAGTGTTGTGACCGACGATTTCCCTGGTTTCCTATTCTAGAGCACTTTGAGAAGAAATGAGGGAAAAACGGACAAGTATACCGTCTCGCAGGTTGCGCCGTGAACAGTCAGCGGGTGCCGCAATGTTATTAATTGCTCAAATACTTGGCTCAGCTCCCGCTCTGCATCCGTTTGAATCCTCAAAATATTAGCTTTCTTTGAAAAATATTTTACCAAAACCTTGTGGTTTTGCTTACTTTGCACTACATTATAAACACAAATACCGACTCACCATTGCTTTTGGGAAAATATCTGATTTAACTGCAGCTCATATTTTGTAAAATTTTAACAAGATAGATTTATTTGTATAAATAAAAGTGTATTTTTATATTAATACCTTTCTAGGAATGCACGCCAATTACGAGCGAACGCAATATTTTCGATATGCAATTTTTTCCTTTGCTGTCACTTTTTGGGCCATACTGAAATTCCAAGAGAATGCAAAATAATATGTATAAAAGTCAGACTTACTTATACACTACTTAGTATAGACGATTTTTTACTAAAACTTCGCACGTGATCAAGTGTCCACCGTCTGTGTAATACCGTACTTCAGTTAAGTCGATGGAAGTTCAAGCCGCGACCCCCCTTAACACCCATTACACTATAATATCCTAGATTTAAAGTTCGCGTTGGAAAGTAGTTTCAGGCTCATCGCCTTTGAGGGGAAACTCGTTTTATAAGTTGATTTTACACGTTAGATATTGCAGGAAAATTATGAGCACTTATAAAAAAGAAAGAAAGAAAATACATTTATTCAGCACGGACTGTGACAACACATGAGAGGGAAATAAAATAAAAAATAACTTAAACCTTTAAACAGTTAGTTAGTTAGGAAGTTAGTTTTTATAACTTTAACCCTTTTTTTTATATTTTTGAATCTAGTATTTTTCATCCCGCAAGTCCTCGACCTTTTTGGGGAATTATCTCACATTCTATCCTCTAAGGTCAACATCAAAACATGGGGAGAATCATTTATAATACGACCACATTATTTTTTTACAGAAATTACGTATTATGATGCCATAGGCGAATTTTAACCCGTTGAATTTTTACAACTTGCATGTTTTTAAAATCTGATTATACGCTTACATAGCCAACGTCATAAAAATGCGACTTTATCATCTTCGAAAAGTAGTCCATGCACCAGCACACGCCCAGGTTTACGACTCAGTTGAACGAAATGGCACAAGGACGCTGTGGCGACGACTCCGATGATTGTACTGAGAGCTCGTCAGATACAATCAAAAATATGGTGGTTGTCAGCGTAATTATCGCCATTTAGTCAGGTACGAATCCTACCCTGGAATTGAGAATTTTGTACAATTACGTTAGTAAAAAAAAGAACAAGAATATTTATTTGCTAGAATATGGTAACTACATTATATAATTATATTAATAAGGTAGTGTATTCTCTGAAGTTAGATAAAATGTTACCTAACCTTAAGTTGTACATCCAAACAATACAGAAACTAATGGCCATTTACTGGGCACAACTCCAACCACTCCAACAGTGGAACTGAGAACTGTCTTACAGAAAACCTTAATTACTCTTTGCCCAACTTCGTGATCGGATCTTGACCCCGACAGTAAAGCTCACAACCACTAGACCAGCGAGACGTCCCTGTAAAGTAACGTAGGGAATATACTCCTCTTGTCAGTTTATGCGCCAGTGAATATAAATGCAAGCTCTTGCAAGTACTTATCGTTTCCTTTTAGGACGACACAACACTGCTTTCACAGCCTCACGCTCCATATCACACGATGTCTCGGGAAAATCTACCATTTGCTACTTGCATACCGTAGAACATATTTTTATATAGAATATGAAAAACTATAGCTTTTAAAGATACACCATTGATCATAGAGAGTCGTGAGGACCTACAGGGTCATGTAAATGGAAATCTATTGGAATTCGGTGGTTTTGTTTGTCTGTCATATCTTATATTTTGGAAAACTGATCTGGATCACTATCATTTAAATTTATATTAGATATCAAAATAATAAGAAACTTAATAGTCTGATTATGACAGTAGATGAAACAGATACAGTACTTACTGAACCATCTAATGATATTTTATCGGGTGAACAAAAACAAACATGGTTTCATGAACGCTCATCAAGCACAGATGCACGTCTAATTAATGAACGAATCGGTTTTAAAACGCTCGAATCTATGAATCGTTACTTACTAAACAGTGTAAACAAATATTAACATTAAGTGGGTTAAACTCATAATTACATTGTATGTTTCTTATATACGAACATGCATATATGACTTTGATGTGCTCTATTTCCAACCAGAAAAAAGTCCCAAATTCCGTGTCGAGTCTCAACATAGTAAGGTATCACAAAGGCTATCGACAGACTTGGTCCGGTCGTAACTGTGAGATGGAGCGGAAAGTCTAGATGTAGGGCGCCTTAGTACTATTGACGAGGTGCAGCGTCAGCGGAGAAGATACGGTTATAGTCAGGCGAGCTCTGGAGTTTAAAAGAAATGTACTTTCACTTGGGGCTGGCGGGTTAGTGTTATATACCTACGGAATATTTTTAGATAGACTAAGGTTGGTATCAAAAAGTATGATTATTGTGAAATGAAGAAACAAAGAAAGAAAGGTAAACTAGAGGGAAAGATTTTATTAGCCAAAAAACAAGACACTTTTTCCTCAAGTTGGCAACAGAGCAAAATTAAAGTAGTTTTTTTTTTTAAATTACATTTTGAGTATTCGGTGTGTGTCCCAAACTGTTGTAGCAAATGGGTGTCCAGCTCAGTATGTGCCAGGCTATGACACCTGACGCTTGTGTGTGTATATCGGAAACCTAAGTATCATACACTATTACCCCCTTACTTGTAAACATTAAATATATTTGTGTGAAGGCATTTAAGTAAAATTACTTAATTTGATTTTGCTATCTAAATATTCATACAAAAATGTATGTTGTAATACGCTATGTAGGTATATTAGAAACCGTTTTTGTTCGCGCATCGGACATTTTAGGTATAGTCACTTTCAGTGTCCGCTAAACAAATTGATAACACTTTTCTCATAGTGGAAATCGAACGGAACTTCCCACCCGACAACCACGGTAGCGAGCGATCAATGAAGTCATGATTATCATCAGCTGGAATGACGATTGCGGCTTTTTAGAAAAGGCACAAAGCCGATTACGAAGCCGTCATCCTTGTAGACACTCTCCATCATCTCGCTTGACTTACAGTGTCCCTCAAATGACAAGCATCGGCCATTTTATTTCCTTTCTAGCTGAATCCGGCTTTCCTTCATAATCCGGAAAGTTTCCGGGATTTGCGTTGATGTTTATATTGCATTCGCAACTTTACCTTATTTACCTGTTCTGTTTTGTACCGCAGTCTAATATTAAAAGATTTTCTTGTTTTCAAATTGAGTTATTTTTGTTTCAAGTCCGAATTCGTTCTCTTCAAGATTTTTAGATTTCAGATTTTTAAGCCTTAGTTTCACATCCTGTACCTCTACCATGAGTTTTCCGTGCCGTCTAACGTTCACGTTCACATGCAATATTTGTATGGGAATTTTTCCAGTGCCTCTAGCGGTATAAATAGTGAACTAAAGTCAGTATACAAATATTGCATGTGAACGTGAACGTTAGACGGCACGGAAAACTCATGGTAGAGGTACTGCAATCAAAAAACTACAGATAATTCAATAAACTAGTGGTCGCCCGGTAGTCGAAAGACCGTAATTTTAGCTTTCTACACTCCTTCTCCATGTAATCTTTAACTATACCAAATCTCACACTCCTCTGTGCGCGCAATATGCATAAAAAGGGGTACAAAGTTTTCTCTTCACGTATTAATATATATATAGATGACACGTCGTACCTAATTAGCTACAGTCAGGCTGATCATACAATTTGTTCTGCCAACACGTTCGATCTGGTCCGTATCCGGCGCCGCACAATCAGCTGCCGACGATTTCCGTTACACGTGCACAACATAGAAGACATGGGGGAAAACCTTTGGCCGTAATGTTGATATTGATTGCGTAGATAATTAATAAATCGTTCGTGATTCAGAATATTGCCTATGTCCATATTTTGACCTCTGATGACCTCTTGCAACAAGTTGATGACACGTTTGGCGTAGTGGCTAAGCAATTGGCTTTCTGCGCTACGTGTCGCGGGTACGATCCCCGCACGGAACAAATATTTGTAAGGAGTAAAGATCTCGGAATCCGAGTTCAGGTGTGTGTGCATTTGAAATTTATTGTAAACTGTACCTATACAGGAAAAATCTAAGTGAGAGGCAACGCTAAAAAGAAAATGTCCATTCTTCTTCTGTCCTATCAGTATAAGATCGCATACTCATGCCATGGTAACAAGATGGACCAGTCAGTAAGGATCGCCCAGGGTGAACAAGTACCCAGGTATCCTAACTCGGTGAGGCTCTTTCCGCGCCCCCAACACATCCGTACGTCCGTTCAACTGCCAGTTCCATGTAGCTTACATACGAAGTGACCTTTAAAAGTAAACGAAAACTTAGTCTTAGGTGTTACTGCCCCTAAAAATAATGTTCTAAGAGAGAAAGTCACGCTGCCTAGAGGAGCGTGACAAGGAAGGGGGTGGAAGGGGCGGAAAGGGGTGAAAGCGGGTGGGTATCAGTTACCCTTGATTTGATTCTGTTTGCGCGGCTCGCTATCTGTTTACTGGCATAATACGATGTGATTGTTTGTGGGGCGACAAATTATTATGAAATAGTCATGTTACATGTTAGTAACTACTATTGTATTTGTTACTATGCTCTCTTGTTATGCAATTCCCATTTATATTAAAATTATTACCTAAATAAAGGATAAAGAATTTTTAATTTGCAAGAAACATGGTATTTTTACAACGTGTTAGTGGTTTTTGGCAGTAGGTATATCATGTCTCACCGACTGATTGGCATGCAAAATATTAATAATTAGCTACAAAAAAAAAAAAAAAAAAAACTTTGATTTGTTGCTATTACAGCCTGGTGGTCAGACTTCTCTGATGGCCGCATTATGAATATTGTTGCGTGAATATTAAATTGGCTGTTATTTATAAGCTACGTGTATTTATATTGGATTACTACTATAACGTATGTATCCGTTCCATATTCAGCAACCGGATATTACAAACAAATCGTTTCTGGTTTAGATCTACTTTTATTGCAGTGTTAAGAAGGAATAAATCGCCAATCGATTTAGCTGTCGTCTTGAAGATTCATCTTCGTTTTATGTACTTTCTAGTACTTTATATATTTTTTTCGAATTTACTAAGAGTGCGGTGATATTCCTGGAAAAGAAACGGCCATATCCTCTCCACTCGTGTATATCAAAAAGGTGACTTACAGATTATGTGAACAGCAGGGTAATCACGATGCACACTCGAAATCGGAATCGATTCAATTTTGACACTACAACAATGTACATTGCGCAGTATGCTTTAAAAATTATTCTGAACGACAATTCGAGCAACGCAATGTACATTCTTCAACTGTCAAAAGTGAAAGGATCCCGATTACGAGTGAGTATCGTGATTACCCTACCGGATGGGAGATTAACATACTATGGCGAAGTGCGGTGCTGGAAGTTTTCCCGCACGACCGTTCATTGTAGCGGTCTAATATGGCCATGTTCAACAGTGAACGTTCACGGGCTTGATATGAATCAATGGCGGACAATACACTATTTTTGGTGCTCGTTTTAGTAACCACCATTTAATCCTAGAACTGTTATGAAAATCAATGTTTATATTGTTTTGCTCTGCGACTCGTTAAACCACTACAGACAGTTTCAAACGGTATAATCTCATTATTATCTGTACGAATCAACACAGACTCTGTTCACCTTTCCTCCGCCCTCGGCGTTGTCATTGTTTACCTTCCGCGTTTGTTTCTCCAACTAATTCCGGCCACCTTCCCTTCGGTGACAAGAACTATGTTATTAGTTCCCTTCTCACCTGGCCTGCATAATGGTCTCTCTGATAAATATTTATGAACTAAGTTATTTAATTTAGAGTCCTCTGTCCACCCTGCCTGTATTGCCGACACAACTTCCACTTAACCGGCCCGACATGTCGGCGGTTTTCTACAAGTTTTGGAATCCGGAACATTTTGTGTTCTTTTGTTTTGCCGCTAGCGAATTTTGTATGAGTTTTGTTGTTTTTAACTTAGTATCTTTCAACTGTATGCATCTCATAGTTTATCTGGAGCGAGCTATACTCAGAGTTTCTTAGAGGAATAAGATCATGCTACGAGGTTTTGTAGTAAAGAATAGAAGCCACCAATATCTCTTGTAGGTTTATCAAGTTGAGACAGCCAAAGGACCTACTTCGGCAGCTATGGCTTGTGGATTTCAGCAGGGCCGTTGGAGCAGATAATTTCCTCTGTGAATACTAGAACTTTGTAAGGGACGCCCCTAGCCAAGTGGACCGATGACTTAAACAAGGCAGCTGTTCCGACTTGTCATACTGCAGCTTAGGACATAAGATTGTTGTAATTTAAAATATTTTGTAGATATCATTTATGTGGACCTTGTCAAAATTTCAAAGGTTTATCCCAATCTTCAATATTAAAATCAAGTAAAATAAAATGTGTTTATTAAAATTTAATATAGTAATAGTAAACTTATTTAAACACTGTTGAATATTATGTTAATTCGTAAAGCCTCATTATCTTTGACTCCACAAAGTCGTTTAATCCGATTGTGGCCACATTAGCATTCAAGGTATATAAAATAATATAAAAAGTCCGATGATAATATTTACGGAGAGCCAACTTTATAACCTCGTTAACATCTTTTAATGCTGGGTTTATAAAATGGTTCTAAAAAGATGGTTCATAAAATTTTTACTTTAGCCTATGTAAATTTTAAGTTTAATATTGATCCTCGCTGTAAACTTACTATGCTACCAATATCACATTAATTTACGGTATTATTTGGTTGTCTATCGATACCAACAATCCAGTGATCAACCCAGCTTATCACCGTCACTGCTGGACATAGGCACCTCCCAGGTTGCGCCGCGTTAGTAGGTGCTTTGCTTTCTATTCAGGTTATTGGTTCCTCTGGCTGGGGACATCCCGAGCTATGTTTGACACATACGATTTGACAAAAATCTGTTACAGAGTCATTTAAAATCACCAAAATAATCATATCTCAATCCTTCATTTTGACATCTTTTTTGTACTGCCTGGCTTCCCTTAATACGATACGTAGTAAATACATAATAGAAAACTACAAGAGATTATTAATAGAGTGTGATACTTTTCAACAATGCTATCGTATTACCCTCAATAACGGCCATTAAAACCCGTTGCAATTGATCAGATGTTCGTCACAAAAGAGTCACGTTGTATCTTCTGTTTCTGGGGTACCCCACGGGGCCCGCGGCACCCCAGCAGGCACCCTCGTCAATCAACGCCATCTGTCGGCTGCGCAATTAACACCGGTCTTAGGCACGCCCGCTATGCTTCACCAATTAACGATAGAATTTGTTGATTTATATCGAGTCCACGATTATTTATCGATTGTCGGGGGCCAGTCGTTTGTCTTCCAGTTTTGCCGAAAACAGAAAATAGAGGACGTAACTGGTACGAGAGGACTGGTCTGCGTGTGACGTTGGGTTTAATTTCCTTTATTTGAGAATCATGTTTCCAGCTGCTACTTATATTGTCAAGATGGCTCAATGATTTGTCTCTGAATAAGATTACCATTGACTACGTAGAAGGACTTTAGGGTGCAATTGAAAACCTAACTGAAATAATGATTATCAGCAAAATTTGCGACCGCTAGATCTATAGAGTAGTAACATTTAAATACAAAGTGATCCATATAGATGGGTCAGTATGGGGAAGTCTGAGAACTGGATAGAGATTTTTGTTCGAAGGATCCATATCGTCGATTTTAGATTGAAAAACTGTATGGTGGTGGTCACCCTTGACCTATTTGAATGTCGGTCGTATAATTTCATACAACTTTCACAAATCAGTTCAGTCAAAATGGCATCTGTATTGACTTTTCATATTCGGACTACAGCCATCAATACTGTCTATCCTGGCTAAGCTTCCGCCATGTTGTTTCATTTCTAAGCCAATATGAATAGACATTGATCCCAATAACAATGTCCGCTACACGTAAGCTGTAAACGGTACCGCTTCACTTCAGGCTTAGGTCGTAACTTGGGGCTTAGTTTGAGCTAAAGCGATGTACAGATAAGGAATTTAACGGAGCCTAGCTTCCGACTTCAACAAAGCTTTCCGAAGAAATTCTCCTCCAACTTAGGATTCAGTTTCGATACTTTTGAAACGGAGGATTTATTTTAAATTTACACTCTATAGCGCTTAAGTCGAGCGTGCATGATTGAACTAAGAAGGTATGTCAACGCAGTTCGCTTCCGACTTTGAAAAGTTGGAACTACCGATGGAGCCCCCCTTCCTCTAACTAAACCTCCTGCAGGGCTAGCGAGAAAACAATAAATAAATCATACTGTTACTGTTAGCCTATATCATCCCACTGCTGAGCAAAGGCCTCCCCCCATGACTTCCATGTCTTTCGGTCCAGAGCCAGTGAGGATCATAAATCATATCAATTTATTGGTAATTTCCATTACAGTTTGTCGTCGTACACCGGGCACAAAACCACATCTTTACAGTTTTCTCTCTCGATTTTTCATTTTTTCTCATAAGAAGGAGACAAAAGTTGCAGACAACGGGTTTCTCCATAAAAAAGCCGGGGACAAAACCATTTCTTTACCGTTTCCTTTCTTGATTTTTCGTTTAGGCAAAGACTGGATAAAACTGGTTTGTCCATGCCAGCCCTACAGGTTGGGACTCGAGTTCCGATCGGACGTATGTCGTAACATCCCTACATATTACAGCTAACAATCGATTGGGAAGGATCCGCACCAATCATGTATACATGAACTAAAAACATTCATTTTTGATTTAGTTTATTCTAATTATTAGTTTTTAATATTTATGCCACGTAAACAGGACATTGTAGCACTTACAATCAATCCATTATACTTTCCTACATAATTTCTAACCGAAATTTAATTTAGAAACAATAGAAATACCACTACAATATTCGCGTAGGGATAACATAGGTAAATCCACTTACCTACATGTAAGGTACAAAAGACTGGGTCAGTAGGTACTTAGTGAACGTCTAGATAGAATCCAACCTTCGTAACAAAACGTAAAGGTGCCTACGTCAGCAAAGCAGCTTTAACAAGTGTAACGCACACAAAAGTCTTTGATCCGAATCAATTTGGAGAGCAAAGTTTGTTCCCGATACAACCGAAGAGATTGACTACACAAACGTACGACTTTGGAGTTTACTGCGACTCAATTAAAACTTGTATTGAAATCGCCCCAAAGTTGAGAACACCCTTCTGGCCTTAAAACTTGTTGAACACAATAGTGACCTCTTTGTAAAAACTTCTCCATTTACTCAAATATCGAAACAATGTACAAGTATTTGATCTGCGGATTCGAGAAAGTATTTCGACGCAACGATCAAATATAATTTACCGTATTTCCAATCCGTTGCGTAATATCAACTACACTGGTTTCAATTAATCAAAGAGAAAACGCAATGTGTACTAAATTTGAATTTTTAGTTCGTTTATGTACGAAGCTTTAGTACGACATCGGGTTCTCTTAGTAGGATTTAAATTAGGAAAACGGTGGGAGCAGAAATAACATGTTAAGTAAAAACAATCGGCTTAGAAGGAATACTTGATCTTCGGCCTTATTCGGAATTTTACCCAAACGAAAATAGAACCCCTTAAGGAAACATGGACCCGTATTCTGTACTCGAGTTTATCCACGTAATGACATTATATGTTCATATTTTTAGTTTATTTGTTCTTTGAAAAGTTACGTTGGCTATTTATAAATCTAAATATTGTTTAAGATAAGTTTTAAGGATGAAAGAGATTATAAAAGTGTAAAGAAACAATTTTAACAGTTACCGGGATGTTGAGTAACTTTCAAAGTATAAAAGTTAGTTAGTTTATTATAAGCATTGTTTTTAGAGCAACGGTGACGATTCGTACAAAGTCAAGAATGCATCTAACTCTATGGTGCCTGGATTCGAACCCATAAGTTGGGGTCCCGGTCATGAATGCATGAACGGGACCGGGATGAGAAGTAGGTCAATGGACCTACTACTACCTATTGCTTCTTGCTCTATAGCGTGTTAAGCTTTGGATAAATGTGTCCAGACTCATCATCTAGAATTAATTAGATCATAATCTAATATTAATGACTATTTATTTATTTAAAATGCTTCATGTACAATATACAAAGGCGGTCTTAATGCCGTAGGCATTCTTTACCAGACAACCTTGGGTGAAGCAGAGACAATCACGGTAGAAGCACCGATAAACATACTTTAATGAGAGGTATAATATTATATTATACTTAAAAACAACTATATAAACTACCTGACTATCTGAGTGACGTAACTATATCATAACGTTATAGGCAGCAACATCATGTTATGGACTAATATCATTATGCCGAACATCGGCCCGCTGCCAAACAACATGATTATAGCAATTGCTCCTAATTATTGGTCAATTTTGCGCACAGTGTTATACGTGTTGTGGACAATATATCTAACAATATTATTACCGAGTAAAGTTTATTTATGAGTTTGAGGTAATATCATGAACTACAAAACCGATTTTGGAAAAAAGACACTATAATAAGTGATTGTATTAGGTATATAAGTAAACCAGTGTTTTTCAATTTTTAAAAATATAGGTACTACAATAAATAATATGGATCATAACTATCAAATAACACAATTCAAAGTGAAGAATTATCCCCAATTCGGCAACAATTCAATACACTATTCACACGCGACCCTTTTCTACGTCAACATTAGTATTCCCACCAGTTTCCACAAATATGCTAACGTAACATAAATATATCATCTATTTGTGGTATTCGCAACTGTAGTCTCGCAAAGATTCCATCTTGTCAGCTGTAAGCACGTAGCCGCGTAGCCACGTAGCGATGCTACGCCGTAGCACAGCGATTGAAAAATTGCTTCTGTTACATTCTGTATGGAAATCTTTTGAAGTGTTTGCATTACAAATACGTGTTGAATTAAAATACGCAAATACATGCAATTTGTCGCGCGACTGTTTATCTTTTATGTACAAATTTTCACTGTTATTTATCATTCATATTAGTGGAGATTATTGTAAGAGCATTTCACCAGTGACAAATTGAAAGATTCCAGTATTTAAAATGTACAATGCCCTTAAAATGTATATAAAAGACAATTTGAGGTGCATGGAGAAGGACCTCAAGTGACGATGCTTGGGTACGCCTGGCATACTCTAGGTAGTCTTCTAGTCCTTACCGATACAATACAATACACTTTATTGCACACCAAAAAGAGAAAAAAAATACAATAAATAGAAAAAAATATGTACAAAGGGCGGTCTTATCGCACTTGGCGACTTCTGCCAGACAACCATGGGATGGTAATTTTTTTTAGAATAGAATAGATCTTTATTTCATGTAAACCAGGTACAGGCAGTTATGAAATGTCAAGACTCTAGGTGCGCGGTTACAAATAGTAGGTCCTATGGAGAAGAACCGGCAAGAAACTCCACAATTTGCAGGTAAAAATTTAATAGAGGTGTAGTTCGCGGTGTAACAATAATCATAATATGATCTTCCTAATAATTTCACTACGGCTTAAGCAATTCTCACGAGAGAAACTATCTTGCAGTTCTAACATTATACAGTAATTTAGTTTAGTTTATAACTAAAGTACTACGTTTGCATAGCTTATAGAATAAGACCCCCTCCCCCTCCCTTCACCCTGCGTACCCCTTTCACCCTTCACCTGCATAGTTTGGATCCAAGCAATCATTATTAGCATACCGTCAGCAAAATTGAGCTCCTAAGATAAGCTTATCTATCTACGCACCTAAATTTATACTTATTATAGTATTTTTCTTACCCTCTCTTGTATTATAATAGGATAAGCATGGAGGCGCTATGATATTTTCAAACGCTTTAGTTTTAAATGAACATTGGTATGATTACAGCACCCGGCCGGGTCAAGCGACGCGCCGCTATCAGGCTGGTGCGCGGAGCATAATCCCTCGCTAACAATGTTATTAGCGGGTGTTTGTGATTGGTACCCAGTTTACTCAATACTCAATATTTATTCCGTTCCACAATGTAATTTACTTAGGTGGTAAAATAACAATTATTTCGATCATTATGTACCCCGTTGGGTACAGCAATGCAGGAGAGAGGAAGCACTGGGTGACTGACTTGAGTGTTAAGTACTGTAACATGAGTTCCTGCTCGCCCGGAAACGACAGGCTTCCCATGTACAAAGATAAAGAAGAATGTGTACCTAATTGTTCCAGCTACGAGATGGTCACACAAATAAAACAACTTCAGTACACTTAAAGATATAATTTATTTAAATAGGCATTTGGTATGTTGCAGATGTTGACATTATAGTTACCTACTATATAGTTACTTGTACGAGTTAGTACATAAGAATAACTAATAAAAGTTTTTGAGGTTATCTAGGAACACATGTTAAATTGAAGTGGCACTCGCTGACACAAAACAACTTGTCTGCGGTAAACTCTCTAAATTGCAGCACTACTTATCCCTACGACATAAGTCTTGGGATCGACTGTGATCAACCCAAGTGTCAATAAGTAGTACTGCAAAGTTAGAGCTCGGTGACAACCTAGGTTGCTAAACCCAATCTAAAATATAAGTTCCACCAAGATTTCTTTTGCAGCTATGCCACCAAAACACACTAAGAATTTAACCTTATAATTGTTTTAGCCAATCAAATTATCTAACGTAAGAATAAAAACACCATACATAATACTTTGAAACATAGCTCAACGGTAAAGAAGGTTCTGGTTTAATTACAGAAAAATGTAGTCTAAAAGACTATGCAATAATATTATATTTTCCTAACATGCTGTGGGAGTTCTACTACCCATTTCTATAAGAAAGCATGAACGGTTGTGAACAATTTGTAAACCACTCATTTATATACCAATTTACACCAATATATACCAATATATACCACCAACCTAACATTATTTTAATGTTAGATTATCTTGATTCTAAGTTAATAATAAAAATAGATCCAACCTCAAGCTGTAGCTGTAGAAGCAGAAAGTGCAGTTCAAACCATGTAATAATTGCCACGCGACATGCCAACGTGGTCAGTGTGCAAAGCTTCATGTACTTAAGCATCTTTCCTTTCAATAACGGCAACAAGCGATTTCCATCTTATTTATTAAATATGCAACAGCAGCCTGAAAGTCACAGAAACAACCATGTCAGAACAAAGCATTAAAATAACTTTGTGAAATGGCGTTTGAACAAAAGCAAAGCAACTCACCATACATAAGGTATTTCACTGCATAATATAAATTTATTGGACGATTCACAACATTAATAATTTATATGGGAACTAGCCCAATTTCTCCATTGCTACAAATCCATTGTAATTTCCTCTGACTAGGAACAAATTATTCGGGAATAATAAATCTGCGTGTGAGCACTTCACGTCTCTTGGGAAAAGGAAAGCCACAAGGGCGACCACCCTCAGATCTAAAACCTACCAACGATTTTGACAGTTTATGAAATCTATGGTAACTATCAAGCTATGACTTTATAAAATTAATGAAAACAAACTGAGAAAAATCCCGTATCTAATTCCATGAAATGAGAATAATAATTCTACATTTCTTGAAGTTTGAAACCACAAATAAACTAACAACCTGACAAAATTATGTACCTCCAAGATAACCAAAATTCTACCATTTGGCAGACTATAAACTACTATTGGTAACATTCAGACAACTGTTTTCACATGAGTTGTCAAAAGACAACCAATCAGCTATCAACGAATATTCCAAATCAGAAACTTAAGCCAATGTCAAGCGGCCACGAAATTCGACTTTAAGAGCGCGCTTTTTGAAATTCGCACAGATTACACAACGTTACAATACCCCCCTTCCAATGAAAAGGTTTACAAAGTAAACCGATCGCTGTCCCCAGCGTTCGAATCACAAAAATAAACTACCTCGAAAATAATCTGTGCATGAAAAATAATTACTTTCCAAACAGGAATGCTTCAAACATTCAACAACATACCAAAGTAACATTTACTAAAAAAATATTCATCAGACAGAGTCCAACTACTTAACCAAAACTAAAAAAAATTGTAAAGTTAAGAAAGGTTTAAATAAACCCAAAAGAAAAAAAAATTGAGTAAAAAAATTAGAATTAGGTAAATTTAATCTAATCTATAAATAAACCCATCTGAAACTAAATCGTTCAGAAATGAGTATATAAAAAAATAAAGAAACAAAAATATAAGTAAAATTATGTAAAAATCCTTCTGTCCTGTAATGCAATTCCAATATATCCAACACGTCAGGACTGATGTTACAAACCAAAAAAAAATCACTTCTGTCCGGACGAAAAGTTTCGACAACAAATTTACCTATCTGCTACATTGTTTTGTACCACAAGCACGCTACCATTCATACTGCTAACATACTTCCCTACATTCAGTCACCTTTTGAACGTCACGATTAACGGCAATAGCTCGAACGTCGAGCATAACAACCTGTTAACGCATACTAACACACCCCTTCAGTGATCAAAGATATTATATAAATCTTTGACACCTGCAAAACAATTATGGCCAATTTGTTGTCTATGAAAACTATAAAATTAGGCAAAAATAAGGACAAAGTTTAAAAAAATATATCCGAATAATTTGCCTATATAAAAAAAAATCTTCCTACCAGGAAGAGAGAAAGAAAGGAGGAAAACAATTTAACCTTTGAAATCCTTGATGTGCCAAGAGCCTATCGACCGGCCATTCAACCTTTCTAACTCATAAAACAAAGGAGATAAAACCTTAAAACCTTAGTCACCCGACACTTTCCATATTTTGGTGCTAGTTTTGACATTTAAAATTTACTAGCATCACTTTGAATAAAAGTTCGTTTCCAAACCAAATCACCGGCTGCAAACTCGGCTGATCTACGGCGCAAATTAAAATGTGTTGCATTTTTGGCATGTGACTTCAACAAATGTTGACGAACGTCTACAAAAATCCAAAAAAAACAAAAACCAAATATAAAAATTCAAAGTACCTTATTCACCTACATAATCTTCGCGTGGAATGCGGCACATTGTAGCGTTTAAACATTGAAAGAAATTCCGATCCCGTGAATTGCGTTAAATTATCCGTAATCACTGTTTCGAGAACCCCAATGGCAAAATAAAATTCGCTACATTTATGCTAGTTGCACGACGAAGAGGGAACAACAAACTATACTTTGAAAAAGCAACAATTCACAACCATGAAAAATGTGAAACCAGCCATGCCTATCAGCAGTAATCTGAAATTCGGAAACGGCTAATAAATCTGTCTCACGCACTGCCTCCAGTGGGCATTTAACCAGTAAATCTCTCAACTGTTCTTTGAGTTCTACCATATTAGCAGGAGTGTCTGAACGGATGTAAACTTCGTAAGTCAGCTCATATTTAAGAAGAGAATGAAATTGTATTGGTCTTTCCATCTTAGATTGGTGGTACACTTACAATAAAGTATGTATAGTCACAATAGGTTAACTATTTATGACAAAATTAAAGCTATGTGAGAAACTTAAAAAAATAAAAAATTATATAAGGACTGTATGTCATGTACCTTATATGAACAACTGAAAAGCAGCTAAGTACTTAATTCAAATCAAATCAAATTAAGTCTCTCACAAAACTATAAGCATAATTAAAATATGCATCAAAACAAAGTAAAAAAATATAACACAGTACAGAAATTATACTTGCTTAACACTGTGTTTATAAAAATAAAGAACACTACATGTGTTTCTGTTAAAATCTATATCACCTCATAATAGACACTCAATTAAAGTTCTAATGAACAATTTTGGTTTAATTTGTTGGTTGGTGGTATATATATTTCACAATAATACACTAGTATGGCTTGCTAAAACTAAAAAAATGGTAACTAAAACATCATAATTAATGATACCAAATCCATAATGACAAATTTGTAATTAAACAATTAAAAGTTGGGCGCCATTTGTAACATGAGTTCCTGCTCGCCCGGAAACGACAGGCTTCCCATGTACAAAGATAAAGAAGAATGTGTACCTAATTGTTCCAGCTACGAGATGGTCACACAAATAAAACAACTTCAGTACACTTAAAGATATAATTTATTTAAATAGGCATTTGGTATGTTGCAGATGTTGACATTATAGTTACCTACTATATAGTTACTTGTACGAGTTAGTACATAAGAATAACTAATAAAAGTTTTTGAGGTTATCTAGGAACACATGTTAAATTGAAGTGGCACTCGCTGACACAAAACAACTTGTCTGCGGTAAACTCTCTAAATTGCAGCACTACTTATCCCTACGACATAAGTCTTGGGATCGACTGTGATCAACCCAAGTGTCAATAAGTAGTACTGCAAAGTTAGAGCTCGGTGACAACCTAGGTTGCTAAACCCAATCTAAAATATAAGTTCCACCAAGATTTCTTTTGCAGCTATGCCACCAAAACACACTAAGAATTTAACCTTATAATTGTTTTAGCCAATCAAATTATCTAACGTAAGAATAAAAACACCATACATAATACTTTGAAACATAGCTCAACGGTAAAGAAGGTTCTGGTTTAATTACAGAAAAATGTAGTCTAAAAGACTATGCAATAATATTATATTTTCCTAACATGCTGTGGGAGTTCTACTACCCATTTCTATAAGAAAGCATGAACGGTTGTGAACAATTTGTAAACCACTCATTTATATACCAATTTACACCAATATATACCAATATATACCACCAACCTAACATTATTTTAATGTTAGATTATCTTGATTCTAAGTTAATAATAAAAATAGATCCAACCTCAAGCTGTAGCTGTAGAAGCAGAAAGTGCAGTTCAAACCATGTAATAATTGCCACGCGACATGCCAACGTGGTCAGTGTGCAAAGCTTCATGTACTTAAGCATCTTTCCTTTCAATAACGGCAACAAGCGATTTCCATCTTATTTATTAAATATGCAACAGCAGCCTGAAAGTCACAGAAACAACCATGTCAGAACAAAGCATTAAAATAACTTTGTGAAATGGCGTTTGAACAAAAGCAAAGCAACTCACCATACATAAGGTATTTCACTGCATAATATAAATTTATTGGACGATTCACAACATTAATAATTTATATGGGAACTAGCCCAATTTCTCCATTGCTACAAATCCATTGTAATTTCCTCTGACTAGGAACAAATTATTCGGGAATAATAAATCTGCGTGTGAGCACTTCACGTCTCTTGGGAAAAGGAAAGCCACAAGGGCGACCACCCTCAGATCTAAAACCTACCAACGATTTTGACAGTTTATGAAATCTATGGTAACTATCAAGCTATGACTTTATAAAATTAATGAAAACAAACTGAGAAAAATCCCGTATCTAATTCCATGAAATGAGAATAATAATTCTACATTTCTTGAAGTTTGAAACCACAAATAAACTAACAACCTGACAAAATTATGTACCTCCAAGATAACCAAAATTCTACCATTTGGCAGACTATAAACTACTATTGGTAACATTCAGACAACTGTTTTCACATGAGTTGTCAAAAGACAACCAATCAGCTATCAACGAATATTCCAAATCAGAAACTTAAGCCAATGTCAAGCGGCCACGAAATTCGACTTTAAGAGCGCGCTTTTTGAAATTCGCACAGATTACACAACGTTACAGTACGCACGTACTAGTATTGTATATAATACTACTATAGTGGTACTTATGATCTTTGCTGTTCCTTTCTTTTTTATTTATTGTAATATTGTGTAAATTGAGGTCGAATTTTAGCCGGCCCCACATTTGTTGTGTAGTACCTAAGCTTGATTTATGAAAAGAGTATCCATGGAGTTTCTTGCCGGTATCTACTCCAGGACCAACCCACTTGGAACCGTGCGCGTAGAATCACGACGTTATGAAAGTGCCTGCAAAGGCCCAGTTGAAATAAAAAACTTTGACTTTGACACTATGTGTCTATAATTATATAAAATTATACATATACCTAAGTATTATATATTATGAACTCTAACGACAAACTACGAAGAAAATGACCGTCATGTGAGTTCGTACCGAAGTTTCTGGTCCAAGGCAAATTTTTTGGACGTAAAATGCCTAGTCCGCGGCAGTCCGCCGGAAATTCAATAAAGTCCGTCGTTTGCTCAGCGCCTTAGAAATAAAACAAATATTATTGTTTTAAATCCGTTCAAAACAACTTGATGTTAATCTCAAACTGTACTGATAACCAGCAAACGATAAACTCAACAGTTGTGAAACTGCGATCCCGTTTGACCCCTTTCTACCTCTCGGGCGATAAAGCCGGTTGATCCCTCCCGTTGTTGAAGATACGGACCAACTCTTTGTTACTGACAAACTTAGTGCCGAAGCTAAGACTTAGACTGAAGTTAGGACTTGATGGAACGGACAAGTCTTATACTTTTGTAGTCAGGATACACTTCTAGGTGCTTTCGAGTTGATTGATTGATATATTTATACTCTTTATTGTACACCGGGTAATAAAAACAGGATTGAGAATCACTTAATCTAATGTACAATGAGCGGTCTTATCGCGCACAGCGATCTGTTCCAGACAGCCTTTGGATAGACATGACAGAAAAATAGGTAACGGGCAGTCTAGGTGTACATGTTGGTACATTATTGTATTTACATCAAATACTTAAATATAATAATAAAATACAAACTATTACGATAAATAATAAATAAATGCAATCAAATCAAAATAAAACCAGGAACAGTATTAAATAAAAATACTTGGTCAGGTAACGATCCTTCACTAGCTTCTGAAACACTGGCAGCGTTTGCAACATAAACAATTTTTTATTTATTTAAATCTCTAGGCGTGAATATCAGCAATGTAATACAAAACCATTGATAATATCAAAGAATATCAATATCAGTCGTATCTTGCAATGTAATACAAAACCTTTTTAGTATAAAAAGGTTTTGTTTTTTATTTAATTCATGGCGACATTTTTCCTCATTGTGTATTTTAAAAGATCGCATCACTTGCTTCCGTTAGATTTTGATTTTAATTGGAAACGGGGATACGGAAATATTCGTGTCTTTTCAGCGAAAAATGCGATAAACCGGAAAAAGTACCTAACACGATGACGCGCCTACAGGAAAAAAATTATATAAGTATTATAGAGTTTCAAAGAAGACGTGGAGTAAACATTATTTTTATCATTTTCTGAATTGATTCTATCAGAGCACAAAAAAGACAGACGACCAAATCAAAATATTAAAAACACAAAAAATACAACTAAAACTTTTATAAACAAAAATAGCAACCTTGCAAACCTTAGAATCTATTTAAGAACGGTATAAGTAGTTTTCCACTTGTCCTGTGTCAGGAAACGTCTCCGCCGCCGAATTCCGGCGCTAATGGAAAGTCAGCACGTGTCACTTCGATACCGACGACGCAAGACAACGGAAGCTACCTGCTATGTACCTATTGTATAAAATTATACGTCTGCGTACTTCCGTATGTGTCGACATCCGGTACTTAGGTACTTTAGTATGCTTTAAAATCCAATATGAAGAAGACTATAATGTATATTAATAATCTATAATTCTTGGTGTATAATACCTAGGTATAATAAATAAATCCGCGTTACTGTACCACTGCTAGACACGGGCCTCTTCTCAGAATGAAAAGGGCCCTTAGTCCACCACGCTGGCCTAGTGCGGGTTGGCGGACTACACACACCATCGAGAACTTTATGAGACTTTCTCATATGTGCAGGTTTCGTCACGATGTTTTCCTTCACCGTGATAATTTAATTCTGATCCGCACATAAATTCGAAAGATTGAGATGTGGGCCGGGTTCGAACTCAGACCCTCTTGCATGGAAGGCAAGCGTTCAACTACTAGGCTATCACTGCTGATAAAATAGATAATTATTTTCAACACCATACCTGATCCATACATCATAAAAATTAGATCACTTTATGTCAATTCCCTTGAAATAATCCGTTAGTCAGCCTTTTATGAAAGGACGACGGTGCCGTGTTGGAGTATAAACTTTACTCAGTATAATATAAACTTTATAACACGACAATTAAATATATTTTGCCCAATTTATTTATTTATTTATTTTATTTATATATTCTTTATTGTACAACAGTAAAAAAAAAATATACACATATAACTTGCACGAACAGAGGTAGATTGTACAATGGGCGGCCTTATCGCACACGGCGATTTCTTCCAGGCAACCTTTGGATGGACAAGAGTGAAATGATGTTATGGGGCAGTCAATTATGTGCATTATATAGCACTACACATTATACAAAATATACTGTAAGTATATATTTTATATATAAATATAGATAATATATACAATACATTTGCCTCTATTTTTCCTTCTATAATAAATATAATAAAATAGAGGCAAAATAAAATAAAATAGAGGCAAAAAGAAAAAGAGGAAGACCAAGAAGAAACTACATTGATCAGCTGAAAGAAAAAGCGAATATACAAACATATAAAGATTTAAAAGATTTGGCATTAGATAGGACCGAATGGAAAGTACTACACCGACAAGTGCTTAGCACTTAAATTTTGGATGGATGGATGGATGGATACAATACATACATATATATATATATATACATATAAATAGTACGATGCAAACAATAAGGAAATAAACTACAAAAGATAAAATGATTACATGGGAAAACAATTACCTACAGCGACAAATAATATTCCCTCACGAGCCTTTTAAACACTGGCAATGACTGCGCACGCCTAATAGAAACCGGTAATGCATTCCACAAACGAGCGGCCTGAACTGTAAAGGATTTGCCCAATGTAAAGTTAATTTTATTACCAAACAACAGGTTCCTTCCTCGAGAATCGTGTAACTGTACCCGTGAAACTTATTACAACTCACCTCAGACAACATAACTAAAATGTATCACTAATTCCGCCTTATTTCGACGCATGCGCATACGTTAATCTTACCCCTAATGGATTGAACGGGTATGCAAAATAGTGGCACCTTAACAA
This sequence comes from Allophyes oxyacanthae, assembly GCA_932294325.1. Classification (NCBI taxonomy): domain Eukaryota; kingdom Metazoa; phylum Arthropoda; class Insecta; order Lepidoptera; family Noctuidae; genus Allophyes; species Allophyes oxyacanthae. Next base: position 191,256 of record OW028628.1, read on the forward strand.
ATCTGCTAATTATACTGTGAATCGATAGCGGAATAAGTGGGTGGTATTGAAAAGGAGAGCGGCTATTGAGTATGAATAAGCTGTAGAGCGCTGATATCGTTGATGACATCATAACCTTATTTGCAGATATTTTGTATCTATATTAGTACAAGCTTGTCTTATTTATTCTCTACGGTGAATGTGATGGTGTACCGTCATGATGTACGTAGAGAAACTTTGGAACTCTGATAAGAAATGATTTGATGATAATGTGAGTAACTTAGTAGATTAAATTACCTATAGAGTTTAATTTGATATGATTATAAAATCGTTTTAACGAATTCTTATCTAAAATGTTGAAGTTTCTGCCTTCTTTATCTTTAAAAATGTAACTAATTAATTAGAATCAATTCAATCAATCAATCAATTTATTGTAGTTGTGTAATTACTAGTTAATTGTTTAGTTGTTCTTACATAGCCTGGGACGTAAATGTCATATAATATCTAAGTAGTCGTAAGTTCGCTTAATCCATAATATTTCCTAAGCTACGAGTAAAGGCCATAGCCCACTAATTACTTTTTGCAGTAGAATCACGCATTTTCGCGTTCATTATTCACTTTTTGTACGCAAAAGGCAGCCGATGAACGCGAAATCACGCGATTCTGCAGAAAATAGCTAGTGTGCTAGTGGCCTTTAGTTAAGTTAGAAGTATAGTACGTACGTAGAAGTATAGTACGTACGTAGAAGTATAGTATAGTATAGTACGCGCAAATCTATATGAGCCCTGAACTGAGCTTTGAACTCTCTCTCCCTCTCTCCTTCTAGCTGCTAGAGTCTAGCACCTATAATAAGCGTACTGCGCAGCCACTCGCGTTCAACTTCCGAGAGCTCATAAAGTTTTGCGATACAGGCAAACTTGCGCCGGTACCAGAAGCTTTCACATGAGTTACAAAACAGTCTAAAATCACAAAACATTGATACATTAATGACTATACCACTCCCGGGGTGACTGTGACCTCAGCACAGAGACTCCGCGTATCAGTAGGTACTAATCGTCGCTGGGAACCGCTGACCAAGCATTCCGATATTTGGTACTACACACGCGGCCCCCAGTCACACCGATGTGGAATTATTAAATGAATTGAATTATAATGTAATAAGTATACAACCTACGTTTTAATTTGCTTTCAAACCCAAAACGATGAGGTAAATACGCATCGCAAGAGCCGAAACTTGAAAACCAAATCCTGAAATTATCACTCTGCCAAGAGCACAAAGAACGTATAAGTTACAACAATATTGTTAGTGTTCATTTTTATTATTAATATTAAGTTAATTTAGAGAATAATATAATTTTTTGAATCGCCTTTATAACATTTGATAAATTTTAGATTTAGAACTACAATTGCCATAAAGAAAATGCGATAAAATAAAAACAAAACTTGTTACAAATCGTTGTGCAGTGCGTCGCTAATCCAATTACAGGCCGCAGCAGCAACGCATGCATATCGCGGCAAACTGTTCACTGTTAATACCTAGTGTCCATGCGGATATATGCAAGTCTGACTGCCAACCCACTACGCGCGGAATATTAAGCTATTTTTTGTGACGATCACTGTGAAATTCATAATTGTAAAGCATTTGGTTATAAATAACAGAGAAGGTACAGAACCAGTGCTTAGTTTCGGGGAAGATCTGTTTGTTACCGTATTACAAAAAAACTACTAGACGATTATTACATAGAGTGCAGATTAAAATTTAAATACCCGTTTAAATCCTGATTAAAAGTGCCAAATGGTAATTAACAAAACTTTCGTTTTAAAATCGTTTCAAAATACAATTTGGAAGTCCAAAACCATAAACAATAATTTGAAACGCGAAACAAATACGATTAAATACAACTGCTATTTATTCGTATTTTGTTTCATAAACGAGAATGTCATGTACGAAAATAAATTAAAACATAAATCATATTACAAAGCTTGCAATGCCTAGTCTGCTATTATAACGAACCCAATGTTTTGACCAAATACAGATGAGCGAATTTATCTCCGGATTTATCGAGCGTTACAAATACCCGTGTGGATTATAAAGTATCGATCACTGGCTTACTGGATTAAATTTAACCGAAATAGAACGACCACTGCTCAACATAAGCCTCCCCATAGACCACGACGGAGCATCTTGGGAGAATCATTTCATAATCTAAATTGCTTGTGGATTAGCGATAGAAGTTATGCTTTTAAGGTGCAGGGATACTTGTTTTCCTTACAATATCTTAACTTTAATCAATTCTGAAAGAATATTATTTTGTTCAACTTTATGCAAAATTTGAGACGAAATCTACAGGCCATTTTAATGTTTACAAAGGCCTCACGAGTAGTAGTGTAAGTCAAGTAGAGGTGGCGTAGTTCTGAGCTCGAAGTATCAACACGAAGAATTTCAATTGTTAGTTTCATATTACAGTCCTAGCAACGACACACGAGCTATGTGTTTGTGTGCGTGCACGTCCGCACAGCACGTTGTACAGGGTTTCATCTAACTGCATAGCATGCTAACAGCACCTCATGGTGAGAAGAATTTCCTTGCTTTCTTTCAGCGCCCACTCACACAGATAAAAAGCTTATATTTAATTTTGGAGTCTGTATCAGCTCTACATACAACAGGTACAAAATCCGGAACGAATCTTGAGCACTGATTTAATGTAAGCGATTTTGAACCTTACTCCTGAGACAATACGACGGGCAAACAAATTCCAACCACCCCATCGAGCGCTCAAGTTATTTGCCGGTAAGTGTAACCGTATAGTTACTACGTTTACATTGCTGTTGCCACCACATGACTGGCACCTGACGTCGGCTGCCCTAAGGCAAGTTTAATGTCCACTGGATCGTACTAAATCACTCAATACTCAGTGCTCAACGATCATTGGTATGCTGCAATAACAGAATTCGTGACCGATTGGACGGACGCCTAGGCCAAATGGCATTAATACGCTCCAAATTATAACCTACTCTCTATTGATCAAAGTGCTCCGGTGGCTACTGAGCATATAAGGTGTTGGGTTGGATTCTCAGGTCGAGAAAATTTATATTGGGTTAGTCTGTTAAGAAAATTGTCAGCAGCAGCCTGGTTTTGAAATTGTGTCCGGTAAAATGGCAATAGTGGTTTTGACGACACGGTTGGCGCAGTGGCTAAGCGATTAGCTTTCTGCGCTACGTGCCGGGGGTTCGATCCCCTCACGGAACAAATATTTGTATGATCTACGGATAGTTGTTTCGGGTCTGGGTGTGTGTGCATGTGAGATGTATGTTTGTAAACTGTACCCTCGATACAGGAGAAATAAAAGAGAGGGGCTTTTCTAAAAAAACAGAAAAGTATAGGTTCGCCTCATTTTACATAGGATTTAAAAACATCACCGGTACAACACTTTAGATATAATGTTATGATAATTATTATAAATATGTAAACTATAGATCCTAGTTTGACTGAATGGGTGATTTTAATCGAATTCCCAGCTACGTTAACCCAGTAAAGGGGTGATATTGTCTGACTGGGATATTGACTTACCTATCAAACATAGTCTTGTAATTATTTGCTCATGGTTAATTAAATTATATTTGATTATTAGTGATATCTAATATTATCAAGCGATTGAATGGTATAGTATATTAATTTATTACTAGAAATAAAGTTTACAAACATTACCAAGAAAATTTTGCCGTTAGTAATCCAATATAACTTTCTGTTAAAGGAGAAATAAGCAGAAGTTACTAAAACAACATCTACATACATTAAAACATTTCGCTAACTCTATTTGCTAATAGTTCTTCTCAATATCAATACGATAAACTTCGTTACAATACCGTCTCACAAAATATAGCGCTTATGACAAACGCAGTTCGCTCCCTCTGAGGGGTCGTTACATGACAATGGCCGCCTTAGTGACGTCATTAGCAAGATGGCGGCAAATTAACTTGTCCGACAGCCAGCGGCAGATTAAAATAATTGAAATTACAGACGTTAGCATATTTCATGATGGCTGTTGATATTAACTTCCGTGTCTGAGGAGTTTTTGGATGAAGTTTTGATACACAAATAAGTCTTTGATTTTACGTGTTCTCTAGGATTTCTCCAGTATCGTGGATACAGACAAACATACATTTATCTGACATGCACACCTACTTAGCCCAGACAGCCACGTGCTTAGCCACTGAACCAACCGTACTAACAATAGGGAACCTGCATCTAAATTATAATGAAAAATTATGTTAAAAAATCATTAATACAAATTGTGACAAGTGCTTTAATGAAAAATTTATTCAACAATTATACCTTTTTACAAATTAGCTTAATCTAATTTAAATTACGTACAATGGAACGTTATTTTAAACCCCATCATCGCCCATCATCTTGTTTTGATTTCAGTCCTTCATGTTTCCTTGGTAACCATAATTCACAAGCTGAACAAGTAATGCAATGACGTCATGTCACGTGACTCTGTTTTAGCGCAAACAATAGAAAGTTATATTTTAATAATAATTCGTATATGTATAATTTAATTTTTTGTTTTTATTATGTTTATTCAAGCCTTCAAACTTTACGATAAACTAAAAACACCCTATTATGGTATGAATATGGTCCAATGAAATCATTTATTTACTTTTCAAGACTCAAAACACCAGTTTACAGAGAAATGTCGAATAGCCAAACCAATACACTGTGTCGAGTGTCAAATACCAATAATTTAATATTAATATGTCGCACGTGTAACATCTTCTATATTGCTGCATTAAATATTAAGCGATAGTAAGGATTGCCATTCACTAAACGACTGCCTTCAAGAAAATCTTTTGATACCATTTAGTTTTTTATGAGGATCCCAATGACGTAGCGACATCGCGACCCTTTTAGTGCTCACATGGTTTGATTCCCACGTTGCGTAATTGGCAAGTTAACGATGTGAGACTTCTGCAACGACGTTTAGAGTGTTCTAGATACTCAAAGTTTAGAGTAAAGTAAAAAAAAAAATTGTATGCGATTAGCTAAATATTGCTGCACAAGCGTTTCAAGCGTTTCGCGTGTAAAAATATATTTACCTATGTTCTTAAATAAACGATGATTTGATTTATCGACTTCGAGTTTGAGTCCTTCGCTGAGCGAAATTTGCAGATGTCTTTGGAGAAATTAATTAGCTACAGTTACGGCGAAAATACTAGGGTTAGGGTAAAATTCTAGGGTACAATACTAAGGTAAAATACTAGGGTAAAATACAACCGTTAATACTTGGGTAAAATACTAAAGTCGGGGTCCCAAATGACTAGTAATACCAACCTACCTATTTTAAACGTTACCAAGATTTTTGTTGGTAAAGTATTGACTTTAACAAGTTTGACCTCCAATTACTCAAGGAGTTACTCCTTGAGTTGGTATTTAGCAATTTATGAGTGACTGTAACAAACAAGTTCTGGATCAAATATTAATGTTCCCCCTACCCCACCGGTTCTCATTTGTTAACTTAGTAATTATACAAATTGATATCGAGATTAACAAATTGCTAACTGTCTGCTCTGAGTGATCATAATAATTATAAATGGTCTGGCTTGAATACCTATTACTAGCTTTCACTTTTCACTTGCCGGAATAACGTTTTTAATCGATTTGTAGTAATAAATTTATTGGCTGATCTTGTTATTTAAAATGATAAATCATTCCAAAATCACTTTTACGGGAAGTTGACATTGCTCTAAAAGCTTTCCATTTTGATATTCTTTATGACAATTTCTTTCATTGTATTTTCTAAGTTCTGCGAGTATAATTACTTTTGTAAAGAAACTCAAACAATTCAAGTCTCTTCCAACGAATTCTAAATCGTAATAATTCACTTCAACCGTTATTAGATTGTCAACAAGATTGAAACCGTCCAATATCAACTGAAAATAACTTCCATCGACGATGAATCGATAAAAACAATATCACGTTCATTTAATAAGATTTCTTGTACCGGGAAGAGCTCAGGAAAGCCGGATCTAAATATAAACGACTTTTTATTACGAACTCAATATGGCGCGTCATAAGGCTCTAAGAGGATACCTGATTTATTGACTGACACGTGGGTTCGAAGGCTTTACATCACGGTTTTGTTTGTCATCCGACTGAACAAAAGTAAGTACCTTACCCAATATGTGATTGATATATAATAACTAAAGATGCACAATTTATACGCAGCTATAGCGTTTATAAGACAGAATAAAACACATTAAAAGTGTCGTAAACTGTTCATAAGTAGTTAAACATTTCTACATACCTTTGTCTTTCCTATTTAAAATGAAATACTTACCAAAAATATATATTTTTTCTATTCTTGAACAAACATTAAATTATTATCCATGTTTAAATACTGATTGCGCTTCGAAACCATGTTATATGATATCGCCGCCCAATTTTGAAGTGTCCGTATTTTTCACAGATAATTTTGAGCCGCTAAATACAATACAATATACTTCATTGTACACCAGAGATTCGAAATGAATGTGAATCTAGAAGGTTTATATCAATGATTTTTATATTAAATCTTTGACTCGTAATCGTATAGAATGTTATTATTGGATTGGCTTCGTGTCACTTATTGTTCTTCCACTGAATTTATTATGTCCATTCCGTAAATGTGTCTGCTAAAATATTTATACGATACGCTTTCGTTACTTGGAGATAATGTTGCGTCACGGAATTGGATTCCGCATTGTTTCTTGTTTTCCACGGAATATAAACGAAAAAAATTATGAGTCGGAACGAAATTCGGTTTATTCTAATAATATTGAATTAGGTTTGTTACTCATTTTCAACAAATCAACAATAGCAGTGCCAGTGGTAAGATGGCAGTCCTTTCGTAGAAAAAAAACTGGTATTCAACTGCATAATGTGTAGGTTTGAATGATTTATTTAATCTTACGCTGTGACGGGTAAATGGATGTCAACAGAATAGAGGTTAAAATCTAATATATTTCTTTGTTTTGCACAGAGCTTATCATACAGATAAATCTCACCGCTCTCATCGCTCTGATCTTTATCTGATCGCTGATGATATCGTGAGCATAAACTAAAATAAATACAAGTATTTAAAAACAGTTGTTGTTAGTCGAAGACTCGCGAAAAACAAATAACAACATCTAATCATACAACATCTACCGGAACTATACAGAAAAAAAAAACCGATAACAATTATTTAGGAAATAAAAATAGTCGTAGTAAATAGAGATTCACAGAGTATTGTATAACAAATAATAACAATCAAGCCGATACTGTCAGTTGAGTACAGCCGAGTACAGCTGAATGAAGCGGCAGATTGCGTTGATCGCGGCGCGCCAGCAAATGACTGTCTATATAAAACTCGTAACTTCTCTATGAAGACGTAAAAAGCTTTTATATGACGCGATAGAAGATCTAATGGTCACTTAAATACTACAAAAGGCGGGTTGGGAAACGTAATGCATCCAGGATTTTACTAGCTCTATCTTGGCTATACAGGATGGCTTTTGAAGCGAGTGCTAATAATCGATTTTAATTCCAAATATGTGAAATAAATCTCCGATTTTCAACACAAGGGTATTTCTGAATAATTATATTTTTTATTTTAAGTTTGATTGCGTTTGGCATTACTTCACCTGATGGTATGATGCTGCTGAAGATGGATCAAGCGAACTCAAACAATCAGAACAGCCAGTACACGGAGAAAAGTAGGTGTATTGAAGAATTAAAGACTTCAGAAGCTGATAAGTTTTTTAAGAAAATTATTTTATACTTTTTTGAAGTAGGTTTTTACTTTTTTTTTAAAGTTTATTTTATTTTTCTATTTTGAGTGGCGTAAAAAATACATAAACATGCGATTACAGCAATCGCAAGTGATATGCTGTTATTCATTCATGAGTTCCATTGTATATCTACAAAATTCTTCATCAGATCTTGACCAAATTTAAATGAGACCACCTCGGAAGTATACTCTTTCGAACTAAAAAATAATTTTTTAAATCGGTTTACAATTGGCAAAAATATTGATGAACATAAAAAAAAATACATGCAGACGAAGATAGAACCACCTCCTTTTTTGAAGTCGGTTAAAAATAACTATTTACAACTAGATTTCAATTGTCAGATACAGCAGCTGAGAGCATTCGCTATCAACAATGTTTTATATTGTAGCTGTCTGTTGTTCCAACTGAATAAAAAAAAAACATGCCTCTTTTGGATTCGAGTTACCCGGGCAATCGCATGTTACACGTTATAATTATTTGATTGTATACTACGAAATACAACAATTTTTTTGTCCAAGATTTAATAACTTTTGTAGGCCAATGTTCCTCCTTAAAAAGTCACCCTGTATATTATTTCAAGATCTGTGAATGACGGAAAAAAAAGAAAGGGTCGATTATTCGTTTATCTTTCAGCGTGATTGGAGTCAACTGACAGAAATGGACTAGGATCGTGCTCTGATCGTGATCGGGTTGGCGATCCGCCACTATTCCGTTGTAGGCGACATAACTTTGTGATTGTAGGAATTTATAAAAGTGATAATAAGATCGATATTCAAAATTAAGTTAAAAAAACCATTAGAATATAGGGTCTGCAAGGAAAGAGCTTCTGCGAGTGACGAAATATGAGATCGTTTGGCTCTCCCTGGTCAGACAGGCAGAATGTAGTATTGTACATAAACCACCAATGTTATATCTGGTAACACCTATATTCTATGCAAATAAATATTTCTTATTTCAGTCAGTCTCGGTACCACCACTACTGACTGGCTCATCTTTCCAATATGATGTGATAGGCCAAAGATCAACAGAATGAGGTGGATGCATTCGATCATTCGTTTTTTGCTTCACAGATTTATCGCAATATCGATATTCGTCATTTATTTTGTCGCACATCCTTCATGTGCTTGCTAAAGACTTCTTACTTGCTGTTTGTCTTTTATTTATTTGGTTGGTAACCAAACTCTATTATAACGTAACCGTCAAAAACCCCCGACTCCAACTAGAAAAAGAGCTGTAACATTTGAACGGCTCAACAGATTTTCATAAAACATAGCTAAGATGATTTCCGATTAAACTATATAGCTTACAATGAGTTAACTAAGGTATAGCTTATAATGAGTTAATTAAGGTAATTAAACTATATAGCTTACAATCGGTCCATCCGTTTTGGAGCTACGATGTGATAGACCGCCACACAGATACACACTACAAACTTATAACACCCCTTTTTTGTCGTGGGTTAAAAATATGAAATAGCATAAGCTACGAATAATAATTTATACTAGAGGTCGCTCAGTTGTCGAAATTCGACCATAATTTTAGCTTTCTGCACTCCTTCTCCATGTAAACTTTAACTATACCAAATCTCACACTCCTCTGTTCACGCAATATGCATAAAAAGGGGTACAAAATTTTCTCTTCACGTATTAATAGGTACGTAGATATAAATAAATAGCTCGAATAATATATCAGATATCAAGATAGGATAATAATAAAACCAGCTCGGAACCAGACGGGCTGACACTCATCAGTTTCCTCGTGTTATTATCATCATCCGTGACAACATCAGGTTTCCCGTCAACTGCAATAAGTCCGTGAGCTCCTTCCGTAGAGCCTTACGAGTCATATTAGCGACGTCAGGCCGTGTTAGCGAGGTAATTAGCTTATCTCGGTTAACACAACCAACTGCTTCATTAGTCAGTCACAACCATGGTTAGTAATCTGAGGTTCTGGGTTCAATTTCCACGCCAGATAAAGTGTAATTCGGGTTTTTAGTAAATTTTCAGTTATTAGCTACTCGACTGGTGCATCAGTTTTTCTGTGCCACGAATGGCAGGTTTAATCCTTGCACGTTACAAATAGGTATTTTTTATTATTATTAATAGCCCGTAGTATCCCACTGCAGGGCAAAGGCCTCCCTTCCCTCCTTCCACATTTCCCGGTCTATAGCAATTTGGGGCCAATCCTTTAGATAGACGTCCAGCTCATCACGCCATCTCCTTCTGGGCCTGCCACGTTGCCGTTTCTTGCTATTTGGGACCCACTGTGTGGTTGTTTTTGTATTTCTAATACTTAGAGATAATAAATTTCGGGTTCGGGGGTTAGTATGAGTAAACGCGCCCACGATAATAATACACGTCATAAAGAACATTTCCTTTTTTCTAAAGAAATAAAAAGATTTACAGACGTGTCGCTTACATTATTACAAAATATATTTCTCGGTATAATTTGTAAAGATTTGTGAACCGGCTTTAAAAGATGTACTCGTTTGTCAGAGGGCTCCGAGATTTGTGTCGCTGAGACAAGGCATGTGTCACGGTATTAAGGAGGCGTGAGATTATTGTTATTATGCTTATTAACTTTTTGCGATGTTACGGCAAGAATAGATGACGTCATTGCGTATGGTAATGAAATACGTTAGGGATGGCTCAGGAAGTCAGGAGCAGATAAGGTGAGAATAAAAATATACTAGGCACATTGAGTTGTCATGTACTATGTACAAGAGTTGACACGACCAATAATCGTCATGCGCCACACGCGGGAAGGAATAGTAAAACAGATGCATGAAGTGCGGCGATATAGCCGCAATTGAATGGGACAGCGTCATGAAGTGCGGCGTCTCTTCTAGTACGTAGTACATAATAGCTCAATGAATAGGCATCATAATATAAACTAGTGATGGCCCAATGGTTGAAATTCGACCGTCATTTTAGCTTTCTGCATTCTCCATATAAACTTTAACTATGCTAAAAATCTCACAGAGCAATGCTCCGTGCGCGCAATATGCTTAAAAAGGGGTACAAAGTTTTATCTTCACATATTAATATACAATAGATATTCGGAAATGGAAAGTTGTGGGTTATTTTTATGAATATAAGAAGGATGCAACCCATACCCAACCTACTCTACGAGAAAACTTGTGATGATTGAAAAAAAAAGGATTTTAAAGAGTATCCATGGAGTTTCTTGCCGGTATCTTCTCTAGGACCAACCTAATTGGAACCGTGCATCTAGAATCACGACGTTTTGAAAATGCCTGCAAAAACCGAGTTGAAATACAAAACATTGACTATTTTCGTGAAAAGCTGTTACGTACACAAAAAATATTTTTTTTTTTTTTAATTTTAGTCTCTTTCATAATAAATCACTATTTTACCATATCAGCAGAACTAGAGATACAGCATGTGTATTCTTTGCTGTTATTGATTCTGTGATAAACTAAGTAAAATTTATGTTTGTTTAGCGCGAGCGAAACTGTGCGCTACTAGTTTATACGCAGTACGCATATATCTTGTTATATTCCCAAATAGAAACAAAATCCCTCAACATGCCGTACCGCGGGGCGTATCACCCAAATTGGGTGCACGGCCCATATAGGATAAAAGGGGCTGTGTTAAAGTACGTGGGATATCTGTCGCCGACGCGTTCAGGCTCGAGACGAATGGCCTCCCCGGGAACACTGCACCTACTTGTAGATCAGCTACCTTTCTGTTGTGGGGCCGGAGCAACAAGAGGTACGTGATCACTGTGATCAGTATCATTAGAAATCATTACTAATGTTAAGGATAAATGAAATAAATTAGGAGTAGAAAATATTTTAAGGTTATTCCAAAACGATTGCAAATTGTCTGAGATAATCGGGTGGGTAAAAGGCATAAAGAACAACAATCTACACACCTATCTATACCGAAAGAATTTAAGGTAGAGATGTACTTACATGTGAATACCTACATAATAATAGTCGTTATGGGAGTAACGGCCCAAAAAGATGACAATCTCTCTGTGTAAAACAACTCTCTCTGTGTACAGCAGCAGCGCATATTCAGCTACATCTGAGGACTACGCGTACGAATGAACATCGACTCTGGTAATTAAACTTCAATACGATCGTGAGAGACTGAACTTGAATGAATAATACTATAAAATACTATAAATAATACAACAGTAATAATGAAACGAAATAAATGAATAGATATAAAAAATAAAATAAAAACACATTAAATTCCATAACTATTAGTTAATTATAATTTATAATAAACTAAATACATATTAGGAAATATTATTAATAAATTAAAAATTATAATATGCTATCCATATTTATTAATAAATTAAAGCAACAAGTAAACATAAGTACTATCTTCCTCTCTCCTATATTTTGCTGTGCCCTACAGGGTCCATGATTGTAACCTACCAAATTTTATTTTTACCACCTTATGATTGTGGAATGCAAATGAAGAATATGAATATGAATATGAACTTCGAACTACCAATCATGAAGTTGGGAGTCCCATCTTATAATCGGTATTTTTTTTACAAGGTAGCTCAAAGTTTAGTCTCTCACGATCGTATTGAAGTTTATTACCAGAGTCGATGTTCATTACCATTTTAGTTACGCGGTAGACCCTCTGGTTAGACTGGGAGCCGAGTCCAATGTAGTTGGGAGGAGACTAGGCAAATGAAGATGAGGTGTAGGTACACCTTCATAGCCGCTTGACCTATAGTTTGCCAACAGTGAGGTAACTAGTCCACTGCATACTATTCCTAACAGTTAGTTCTAAAAGCATCGTATGCACTCCACATTACACCATAGTCTCATTTAAGCTACAAGTCCCTCGGCACATCATTATCAGCGTTCAGTTTTGTATAGTGAGTGACAGCATCGGTGCGCACAAAAACTCGTCCTACTTGTGAAGCCAGTGTCTTTACGTCACACGTCACTCACGTCAGTCAGCCGTAATGAATGACTGCGGGGACTCGCATTGGGTAACATTGGGTACTGAAATAAAACTATTTTTAGGCTCATAAATGTTTTACCAATGGGAACACGCGCGATTCTGCATTAACGCGTTGAAATACTTACTGTGTGAAAATAACCTAACAATTAAAATCCCCCGACTCCAACTAGAAAAAGAGCTGTTACTTTTTAACGGCTCAATAGATTTTCATAAAACTTAGCTAAGATGATATCCGATTAAATTAGCTTTCAATTAAATAAAACTGCATTGAAATCGGTCCATCGGTTTTGGAGCTACGATGCCAGGGACAGATACATAGACATATAGATACATAGATCACAACCCTCTTTTTTTCAAGGGTTAAAAAATGACCAGCCATGTTTAGAAGGTAATCACGTCTATGAAACTGAACAACTATCCCCAAGGAACATAGGTCGAAATAGTAGATTGTAAATGAAAATTCAATTTCTACATACGTCAGAGTCATGACGACCAGTCACTATGAAAAGTCGATTTTCAATTTTCAGATTTCGACTTACATATGTTTCTTGGGGATAGTGGTTCAGCTTCATGGACCTGATTAAGTGCCTCCTATAATATGGCTGGTCATTTTTATTTCACGATGTTATACAGGGTGAAATCAAAAATAACCTGCATAAGGGAACTATTTTTCTTCTGTCTGGAAACGCCTATAAAAGGCCGCTGAGTACTAAGTACCTCTTAATAATAATTAATCCATACGTAAATTGGTTTGCAAATAAATGTTTAAGTTTATACCGTAGTTGAAAGATTAACCAGTCAAAAGGTACACCGGACAAATTAACTAACATCACTCGGGGGGCAAGGAAGGAGCCTCCACGAGTGACGCACCCTGAGATCGTCTTGTGCACCCTGGGTACTCAGCCTCGATACCACCATTGACTGGCTAACTTTTCCTCTACGGCATGAGCTATATGATATTGTGATAGCTCGTGCCGACTCGACTCGACAAAGATCACTCGAGGAGACTCACCAGGTAGAGACCATTGATTAACTATGACAGACGCCAAGGTCAAACAGCTTATGCTGCACCGAACGAGGAGAAAATATCGCGATACTAGCACACGCGCGATAGTTGTCGCACTCGATTGCTAATTTATTTGAAGTGACGTCTAAAAGCCTTTGTATAGATAATGTTGTAAAAGAAACGCGTTATTAAAAATATTTCGTGAAAGCAATTTTCTTTCAATGAATATTTACGCAAATGTCAAGAATTTTTACGTTTCATTATTATTGTTGAACATTGAACATGTTTGATGGAATCCAGTATATATTGTGGATACAAATACTAAGTTTATTGTTTGGCTTGTCCTGGCTAAGAATAGATCACCTCTTTCTTGGCATGAGTATCGTAGAAGATGACCAAGATAATATTAAAAGAGCCTCCCCGAGTGATGATACCTAAGCCATCGCCCATCATCATCATGCATCGTGGTGGGACTTTTCTCTCACGGTTGTTCACTGTAATGGTCGTTAGGAAATGAAAGGCTGCATACCTATATGTATGTATTTTGTTTCAGACTTTTACTCCGGTTCGAGGAATCAAATTCTTTAGTAATATAGGACAATATTACAATCGTGAGGTCCTTACAGAAATTAAAGCCATTTTCCCCCCTAAAGCCAATTTCTTCTACTAAAAACCTAAGCAAAGTTCGGTGCGCTTCGCTAGTGAAGTATGTGCTCCAAAAATGTACCGTATGAGCTTTATCAGTAATTTATCCCATATAATTTCCCAGGGGAACGAGCGCGATTGACTGATGAGACCGTAATAATGGACAATAACTTTGACCTGCGTGGAAAAGTTGGAGGTCTCTCAATGATAATGTATACTCGGACAAAGGGTGTAACAAGGACACCAGATAATATAGATGATGTTTTCTCAAGAAATTTTGGATGCATTGGTGTAATATTCAAGAAAGGTAGAGTTTAGCCGCTTACCATCAGGAGGGCCGTATACTTGATTGCTACATAAGGGGCATAAAAAACAATCGAAGTAGGTATATAAATTTATGTAGGCACTCATAAAACCCTGTTTAAAAAATCCATCAGCAAATCTTTATAAAACACGGGTATCACACACAATTTACGAAATTGCAAAAAATTTAGAATCTGGTATCCTTCCCCAATCTCGAAATTCAAAACCAACTTGAAATCTGTCTCGGAAATCAAATTCAGGCTCATGCTTTTTCATCATTTTCGTGACCCATCTGACACGGTTTCGTCAAAAGCACGTAAATGCAATTAGAACATTATTCGCCGTCACCGCTAATCAGCTGGTAATGGCAAAGTTGTAGCGCTCCGCTCTCGAAGGTGCGTCAAAGCGGAGCGAGCAAGAAGCGCGAACTCGATTTAAGTTGACGACAGACGTGATCGCGACGTGCTGAGGATGACTGTTACACCGTAGTGTATCTAATGAACATGTTATAGAAATTTCATTAAAAGTTTCAAATTCGAACAAAAAGTTCTTGTATTGTGTTTTATTCAATTGAGTGAGGGAGAAAAATCGCGAATAAATCATTATTTAAATAGTATTCGTCTATGGATGTTTAATGCTGACCATGAGTGTACTCATAGATCGCTATAATTAACTGTGAGGGAAAAGAAATAAACTACTTCCATTTTCAAAGGAATTGGTATTTTGTATATTGATATTACAAGGAAAAAAGTTGTGGCCAATAATATTTACATCCACTTTGTCACTTTTATGATACCCATGGCCATTGTGATTATTACTGGAAGCTACACAACCATTGACACAAGGGTTAAACAAAATTTATTCATAAACATTTTTGTTTCAGGCCATTCGGTACATTGTATAAGGCGGTTCAAATATATCTTAACGTCTGGCTTCATTAGTAGAGTTAAGAGAAAATGGAGAGCCGCCCGTTCCCAAGAGGATTAGCAGTAGCAAGCTTGCTGCCCGGTCCCTTTGTCCAGCGATGAGACGACAACAACTCACAGTTTATTACTTATGATACGACAAAGGTTTATTTTTAAGTTTTCTTTGTAGTCTATCAAAATGTTTGGCAAGATTTAGGTACGTGGTCGACAATATTTAAGACTCTACTATTATTTATTCTGTGCCCTAACGATAAGGGCTATATAATAGATTTTTTAAATTAATGTTGTTGAACTTTGTATGCTTATACTATTGCTGTGCTAACTATGCTATTTTAGTTTCTATTATTACTAGGATTACCTTAGAATTAAGTGTCTTAGAATTGTATAAAAAATATATTATGATACAATAACTATTACTTTAGTTTTAAACTCATATTTGTATGTCTGAATGGCAAAACATAGCGCACCACCTATTTATTTTATAAGATCTTCACCAAAATACCTATGTTTAACAAATAAAATATTTTTCATCCCACCATCTCGGAAAGAGTATTTTTAATCTTCAATATCTGAGTGGAAAAGCCGTTTTTATTCTCTAGAGGATAAAGTAAATTGAATTTAGAACATCGTGTGCACTAAGTTTGTGAATTAAACGTTTTTTTTTTGCATTTAGTCATTTCCTCGCTGAGGTGGAATGAAAAGTTACGTGTTGCACTCGAGTGCAAAGATTTTTCACCTCGTGCTCTTTTGATTCCCTCGCTAACGCTCAGGATTCTAATTTTGAATCACTCGCTGCGCTCGTGATTCAATTTTAGAATCCTTCGCTTGCTCGGTCATCAAAATTGAACACGCGGTTAAAAAGCAACTTTGCACTCTTGTATAACAAATAACTATTGATTTGATTTGATTTGTATGTTTTACGACTAAACAAGTTTCTTTTCACCGACGAAGATGGAGAGATCTAAGGAATCTTTTATAGTGGATTAGTTACACTTTTTGTACTGGATTAGTATAAATTGTTTTTTTTTTGTGTTTGTATAATTATATCTTAATTTATATTTTGACCCAAACTTTGACATCTATACCTACTTCTTTGATTTTTAAGATTATCTCGATTATAAGCTGTCGTAAATGTAAGCAAAAACCCATGATTGCAGGATGACAGCTATGTTTGATGGTATGCCGGACGCTTTACAATTTATATGACTAAGTATAATGTAATCACATTACGTGGCCGATTTCTAGTTAAACGGCTTCGACTGGACGCTTGAATCGAGTTGGTACTACAATGGAAAAGTGGAAGTTCGGTGCGGCGCCGCAGCGTTAACGCAACTGTTTCGGACCGAGTCCTGGAATAATGCGTCCTAGCCTAGCTCAAAATGCGGCGCCGTGTTCAGGCGTTATTCAGAAATTTGAACACATGTTTCCGAAAATTTAATTACATCTTTAAATTTATTAAAGTTGTTTTCTCGTGGATAATATTGGGATTTCACCGTATTTAGTTAGACTGTGAGACAAAATGATCGCATTTTGGCTTTAATGTTATGGTAATTATGACATTTTGATAATTATAGGTATTTATAGAAAATTACATTAGACTGATTCGATGGATTGCCGAGGCAGATTAAGTTAAGGCAGATTAACGGAAGCGTTATCTGTATTAAGGATACCTAATATATAGAAGAAATATATTTTAGATCTTTCCTATCAGTCTCACCCTCGTTTAGGTTGGTATAAGGCTCACGAAATTATCGGAAAATAACAAAATATTTTCTAATATTTACGTTAGGTCGAAAAATGTAGTGTTCACCAATATATTGTCTAATCTAGTATCTCGTTATCTTATGATTGATAACGAGCTTCGTAAAATGCCATGTGAAAGTATCGGGAGAAATAATTCAATTTATTTGTTAGGTACCAGGCGAACAGAAGACGTGTGGAGGCTTATAATTTCATACAAAGATTTTGGAGCACGCGTCGTACCGGATATTGCTTGTGTGATGGAAACACAATGCTTCATAAAGAAATAAAAAATATCTCAAGCTCACGAGTACCGATACCTAAGTTTGTTTCGCGAACCCTGCATAGACAAACATATTTAGAAACTAACTGCTAGCCTGTATCATTCCACTGCAGGGCAAAGGGCCATGATTTCCAAACTTTTGGGTCTAGAGTCAGTGTAAAACATTTATTATTTATGTTGTCAAGTTCGTATCGTTATCTCTTTCGTGGTCTGCCGCGATACCTTCTCGCCAAATCAGGGATCCACTTGGTGGCTTAGAATTATGCATACTGTCTGGTTAATATTTACACGATGTCATGACTAATTTCCACTACAAAGTGGTGTTCGATATTTGTCACCACTTTTCTAAAAATGGTGATAAACGTTGAAAAGCTCTCACACGATAAACTTGTCTCATCACGTGACTATTGGATAACTTTTTTGTATCCTCTACATTGATGATTCCATTCCTTAGCAATTGTAATAATTTGGTCATAAGCTAAGCTGTTTTGCAACCACATTCATACGCCAGTAACAGTGTCACCCACGTGACACGTGCAGAACTAATCATGTTCCAGCGTCGATCCCTAAGCACTTTAAGTACCTACTTAATATTATCTGCAACCGTCTCAGCTACAATCTTGTGCTCTCCATCATAATGTTAACAGAATGCGCTCGGAGACATTCGGAGAAGATCGGGAAAGATCGGGTGCTATCCCGACGTCGTAATGTTAACGTGTTTATTTTACTTTTGCTTAGATTTACGATAGATTTTTCTGTCTCCTGCATAAAAGGATGGTTACTGTTTGCCATGACATTGTATATCAAAAAATAGTAACTCTCGCAAAGTTAAAAGAATTATCTTGTCACATTGCTAGTCCGTTATTTTAAGAAAAGAAAAGAAATAAAGAAATGGGTGTGTTAATTATGGACTATAAATAAATACATCGTGGTCTATTTTCAAAAACAGGTTCAACATCTTTAACTAATTCAATGAAAACGTATATAATGAAACCGCAACTACGCTGTTACGGCTCTATAGAACAGCCTGTATAACCTATACAATGATTTGCTAATCTCTATGAAACAGCCTGTATAGTGTAATGTGCTGCAAATTGATTTAAACCCCATTACCCCGAGCTAGCCACCGTTAACCAGCCTTTATGACCAGTAAAACGGTAATTAAATTTTATTATTACTGCCGTTTCAAATATTTTAATGGCCTAGATTTGTGAATGGATTGTGTTCGTAATACAATAGATTTTAATAATAATCTGAGCGTTTTAGAATCGAAAATAACAGTTCGGAATAATGATGTAAGGAAAGTACAGGATAGGAGGGTAAAAAAGGGGAGAGAGATAAATCGGGGACTAAACATATCTTTAACGTTTTCTGTCTCGATTTTACGTTTAATCTTCTGTTATGGAGAAAAAGATTGGAGAAATCGGTTTTGTCCACCAGCCGCGTTAGCCCTGCTGAACGTCTTTTAGGATACCCACAGAGACAAAAGTTTTATTACTTATACATAATGTATATGTACTAGCTGTTGCCCGCGGTTTCACCAGCGTATTTCGTTGTTATCAAAATAAAATATAGCCTATAGCACTCAGGAATAGAGTAGCTAACTATTAGTAAAATATTTTTTAGAATCGGTACAATAATTCCAAAGATTACCCCACAATACATAAAAACAAACAAAACCACTTTATAATATTAAGTATATAGATAGATATAGATAATATCGCGCATGTAAGCTTTCTCTGGAAACCGTACACCCTCAATTTGATGACGATATTAAACACTGAAACAAAAGTAGTACGATCTTGAGCCTAGACTGGCACAACAGAGCAACGACCTGGTGAAGGGATTATTCTCAGTGGTGAAAGAACAGCTAATAAGGAAGGGTGATAGGGGGCCAGCTCAACCTGGCCCAAGTACTAACTCTAGTATGTGAATAATAAACACTTTGACACTTAGAAAAAAAGAAAGAAAGAAAATACATTTATTTGCTACAAAACAAAACACACTAGCATGATAGACATAGGTAATAAGATGAGGACATGTGCAAAGACACAAGACATTTTTCATAAGATGGCAACAGAACAGTGTAAAATTAAGTAGAATTTTTTTACCTTTGTAACCAAAGTACTACCGAGAAATGAAATGAAATTGTTTATTTTTGCAATTGGGATTTTTCAATCAGGTGTTTTTTTAATATAGATGGCGCCGGCATTTGCAACAACTTTGTTATAAATTAACGTGTTGAGAACCCGCCTTGAGCTATACTCCGCCCGGGGAGGGGAAATCCGGATTCCTACCGGCTAAACTCACCACGGTGGTATATTCTCGGCACCTGCTGGTGGACTTCGAAAACTTGTAAAGCCCGCGCCGCAGCCCACCATGGTGCCACGCCTGTCAGGACACACTAGCGAGGCAATTCTTACATCAACGTAATTACCTACCTAAAGTCTCGACATTTCATAAGTGCCTATATCTGGTTTAAAATAGATAAATTTCTATTCTATTCTATGCCAACGTACGCTCATATTAACAACACCACTATAATTTATATCTATCTATCTATATCTACACATTATACACAAATAGATAATAGACAAAGCGATAATATTTGATTATTTGTTTTTAATGGATAAACTCAAAAGCTACTGGACCGATTTTAAAAATTCTTTCGCCATCAGAATGCTATACTACCACTGAATAACATAGGCTACATTTAATAAAGATATCACGCGGGCGAAGCCGCTGGCAGAAGCTAGTTATATTATAACCGTGTACTACTAACAACCTGCCTCATTTGCCGTCTATGTCACATCTTCCGCTTAGCTGCCAGTCTTTGACACTTCTCGGAAACTATTCAAGTCCCATTTATTATTCGTGCAACAGTCGCTTAGCAGTCTCTCAGTGAGCTCCTCTCAGCAAACGATCCGGAGCACACTTTAAATCTCGAGCTCATATATTTTTCATAACGCTCTCGAGATGAAACGAGAAAAATTTAACTGATGTTAATAATTATTCAAGTGAGTTCGTTTGTAATTCTTTGAATTCGACTTTTACTTGTTATGAAATTTTAACCTGTATTAATATGCACAATAATCTGTAAGTTTTTCGGTAGATAATATAAACTACCTACTGGATCTCTGCAGGTCTTCTGAGGCCTTTCTTTGAAGATCTGGTTTATCCAAGGTGATAACGGTTATTGATCGCAAAGCCTGGGTAGTTTCAATTTGTAACCAAAATGATTATCCAACAATTTCGTAAGTTACGTTCTTGAATAAATCAGTAGCAGTGAACTTAGTACGAAGATGTACGGTAAAAATTCGTAGAGTTAACCAGATTTAATATAACACAATATGCAGTAGTGATTAATGTTTTGAGAGACCCAAAAAATAAAACAAAACATTCTACGCAGGTGAGGCTGCGTGTAAAAGATAATTTGTAAGTCTAAAAAGTCGGAACACATAAACAAAGGGTCTCAGACAAGGATTTAAACGCGTCTGTCTAAGCCGGCGTTATCTCAGAACATGATTATTTCACTTCATAGCGAATAAACATGGCTTGTTATTGTACTTTAAATTTTCGCAGCGAATTTGCAAGATTTTGAAAGAGAAAAAATTTAATACAAAAGTTTCGTTCATCCCAGTTTTAGAACTAAGCTTTGTGGGTCATAAGCCTAACTTATAAGAGTTCATTGATATTTTAGATCATATGGATTCAGGATATCGTATGTTTTGGTATCGCATTTTGACTTTCTATTAGCGTAATCGACCGATCTTGCCTACGCCTACAGTACCTGGCAGTCCAATCAAATTAAATCTAAGCATATACTGAGTTGTTATGTTATTAGATCTTGACTATAATGGTATCCTAAAAAGGTTTTAGTATCAAACTTCAAACTTACCGTGTGTAACCCATAAGAAAACTTGTCTGTTTCTCTACACGAAGATATAATCTCTTCACGTGGAGTCCATCTCTCGTATAATATACATTTTAGTAAAGCTGCATTCATTTTACTATGACTAGTGACTTCGGATTCTAAAGACAAGGTTGTATTCAAAATTGAGTACAGACAGTTCTATGTGACGTCACGCTTTGTTCAAAGTGAGACAAAGGGATTTCAGTCTCTCCAGACGAACAGATTCTTCTGTATGGATAACTTAGGTAAGTTTACTATCATAAATCTGTAGGTGCGCTATAGAAAGTGTACTAAGTATACCTACCAATGTGTGATTGGAAACAGGATTGCGCCATTTATTTTGGCCCGATTATAACTAAGGGTTTTCTAACAGGAAACCCCCAATTACATTTTACTACAGGATAGATAATAGTACTACGCAACTTTAACAGCTAAGGGAATTATATCTGGGAACACGCGACCCGGCGACGTGCTTGCAAGAGTACACCAATGAGCACGTAAAAAAGTAGATAATTTCAAATAATCGTATAGTACTTATAGTTGACCAGTTCCAGGCCCATGCATTGTCATCATCAAATTTTGTGTGTGTGTGCAATTTTCAATCTAATTTATAAATAGTAGTTTATGAATCTGTTGTTTAATAGGGGGTATTAAAACACGAGTGTGGGTTTAAAAATCGAGCCGCAGGCGACATTTTTAATAGTATCACACGAGTGTTTTAATACCTAGTTATGTGCAGTTTCATACACTACTTTATCTATACTCATGCAATAGGTAGGTACCTAGTTAACACAATATTATTGTATATAAACAAAAATGGTGACGAAACAGCAGTTAACGCGCATGCGCTCTAGCCGCGCCACCATAGACAATGTGCGGCTGCTATAAAAATTGCATTGAAAACTCCTTGGTGGAACCGAAGTGTACTTTGATAGAAAAAATGTTATTTTATAGCATTGTTTTGTTAGGGAAACTGTATCGTAATAAAACTTGCATGTGCATAAAGTCTTTCATTATAGTACTATTTTTTAATTCATAATTAGAACTTTACGATATGAGTGTAAATAAAAGAATATTCTTAAATCAAAGATAAGCATTCCTATTTTATTTATTGGTATCGACCTTTGTATCGACATTAATGCATAGGCCGACAGTTCTCGGCGCACCGAAGGCTAAGCCGAAGCCACATGAATAACATGCCAATTCACATTCGCTAATTCAATGATGTATCGAATGCCCTTGTCGAGTTACACTAGAGGTCGGCCACTGTTTGAGGTCAGCTGTCGAGGGCTAGGGCACTCACATCACATTACCTCTGATATTCAATTTAACTAGGTAATTAAATTGTCATTCATGATGGATAATATTATTTTTAGTCTTGTAATAGAATATAATAATTTGATAACACCCGCAGTTATTTTATTTTCTTGATATTTGATTCAGTTTTTTGGTTTAGTGAAATTCGTCCCCACGTTTTTGCGTTTTTGGATAGCAATATGAGTATTTACGTGCACTTGGTCGCCAGATTGGTGGAAATATGTATATTAGAGGAATAATAATCAGAAAATAAACAAAAATACTTTCGTTTCTTTGACAATTATTTTATCTTAAATAAATATTATTAAAACCTATGTAAGGTTTTCCCGTCCCTTGCCATTTTGTGATTATAACATTAGGTTGGTCATACGTATCCGTTTTCACTTATAGATATGACCTTGGTTCCCTGTTGAAGTTCAAATACCAATCAGTGTGTGTAGCAGCAGCAACCCGCTATATCAAGCGTAATGAAATACATTGCGCGCCTGCCAAGGACAGCATAAACAGTTTCTTTATTATACGACGTAATGGAAAAGCATATCAGCGCAAGACCGTCATAGATTTTTTAAAAGGTTAAGTAATAAATTTTGATCACTTTTATTACCTTCACTTGTAAATAACTAAAGTGGACTAACGCCTAAACAGTTCTTAATATGAAAAGAAGCCTTCTTTGAGAAGGGCCCACTGCTGGCAGTGGGACAGCAATCGTCTGGATTAGGTATATAAGCTACATCTAATACCAGATTAGCCGAAAAGCTTTTTACGAAGTGCTACTGAAGTGTCTATAAAATTGAATCACGTTAAGAGATAAGTAGCGATAAAATGCCACTATTTTATTCACAAAACTATCGCCAGGGACATTAAGAAACTCTTCTAACTTCTACGAGTTTTCAGTAAAGGTGTTAAGCTGACGCGGTATTAACATAACCAAATGGTATTAAGTAAAATACATACAACTTTGCTTTTTGTGCGTCTCGAAAATTTATTTAATACTAATATAAGTATTATTCTTTAAGACTCCAAACAGCCACGTTATATCGATCGATAATATCTCTGCGGTATTGCGATATCTGTATTAGTAAATTTTGTATGAGGAGGCATTATTGCAGCAGTGTTTAAGACCGCACGCGTTCTAATACAAAATGTACTAAAAACTGATAATTTCTTCTTTCCACACGATATAATCCTTACCTTTTAATGCAAGTGATTATGAAATCCCGATCAGTACATGACTGTCATAAGTCAACATAGGCTTTGATACAAAAAAAATTAGCTAATATTAGATCGCATAATTTAATATTCAGTGCTGAAAGGGCAAATGCGGGTACAGAAAGGATGATCATCCCAAAAATGTTTCAGACACATTATGCAGTGTATTTTAATAACTTTTAATCAACCATATACCAATTACAGTCTCAAAATTTTTACAAGCACATTTGTATTCCTGTTTTCCATATTAAATATTCTCAGCATTCCTTTATCTCTTAATGCGTGTATAATTTAACACAAAGCAATGTAAGCCTTCTTAACAATGATTAATGAAGACGGATGACTTTGAAGTCTTAAAGACAACTCGACAAAGAAGCACACAAAAGAGACTTAAATATTATTGTTAAAGCTTTCATGCGTAAAAATGACGCGCGTCAGATGACGTAACAACGTAATTTGGTTAATTGCGCCGCGTAACTGTAGTGACGTCGTTTTGAAGCTTACTTGTGAGTGTAATGAGCAATTAATTTGTCTCGAGTCGCTGCTTTAGGAATATTGTAGCTCACGAGAAGGAGGAAATAAGAGCTCGCTTGATTAGTGTGGTACAAACTTATGTTACAGTAAATACATAGATGCTATATTCTTCTTTCGTGTGAAGAGCTGTCAGGTGGAAACTGTTCATGTGGTAATGGACAGATTAACCCATCATCAACATTCAACCAGGCTGCCTGCCCCGCGCTTGCTGGGAGTGCTTAAGTATCGTCACTAGGAGAAGTTTTTTCCGTGGACCAACTGGCAGCAAAACCACTGACTTGACAGATTTGAAAAGATTGCTTGCGCCATACATTTCTATCCTATGCACTAAAAGGAACATTATAATGTTATTATATCAACAAATGTCGCATTATGCTGAGATATGCAAGTTTTTGGTCTCGTGCAGGTTGCTTAACTTCTGTTATTATTATTTTATACCACTATAAACTGGCATACAAGAATACGGCCAGCCTGATGGTAAGCGTAACCTATAGACGCTTGCGACACCAGGGGCATGAACCGCGCGTTGTCAACTCCGTAGAAATCTTTTCACTCCCTTTTTGAAGATCCTTATGTTGTGGTAGGTATCTTGGAAAAACTTCAGTAGGGAGCAGTTTTTTGTTTGTTTGCCAAATATTATTTTGTTTTAATATTTTATATAATTACATAATAAACTGTACCTTAGGCGTTAATACGATTCTATCAGTATATTACATTTCAACAGAAGAATTATTAAACACATTATAATAATAGCTGATTCTTGTGTAGAAAAGATTTCTTTCTTTCTTCTTCGTTCTTTCTTTCAGATTTGATTTGTATGGTAATATTGCTCATTATATTTTTATAATAAAGCAGTCATTGTTCATACTGATCATAAGTCGGTAAATCAAAATTTATCTCGATACTTAAAAGGGTATAAAATGTTTGTTACTGAATTTAACGTCACTTTTACACCTCCAAAGAACATAATTTTACTGAACGTAAAACGCCTTTCTTGCCTCTAATATGACATAAGACCTTGAACCCACATAATGTTTATTGAACGCGAGTAAAACCACATCATTTGTGACTAACATCGTATTTTAGCCGACATACTAGCTAAATATGTGAGTATAATGAGTTTGTCAGACAGAGTTTCTCAACATTACATTATTTCTTTGTCCAGATTTTTGCCAGATTCCACCGTCCTGATCAATGTACTCGACTTTCCCGGTGAGTCAATGCCAAGATTATGTTTTCCCGTATCATTTTTACCTCTATGAGTGGTCACAATGACTGGAACTTTTATCATAAAGCTACGTGAAACGTGCACAGAAAATGGGTAACTATATAGGTACCTACTATCTCACCTTTTCCGTATATTTTCCGCTTCTTGGACAGCAACTAACATGCAGCTTCGGACTAGAATAGAATAGAAATGTTTTTATCTATATCTAATCTAAACTAATATTATAAAGAGAAAAGATTTGATTTTTTGTATGTTTGTTTGTTTGTAATAGATAAACTCAAAAACTACAGGACCGATTTTAAAAATTATTTCACCAGCAGACTGCTATATTGACACTGAGTAACGGTATAACTTATAAAGATATCACGCGGGCGAAGGCGCTGGCTGAACCTAGTTTCAAATAAACAAAATATTATTTATTTATTATATACTTTATTGTACACCTGAATATAACAATTTTGTAAGTACGGAGATTACAATATTAAAGTACAATGGGCGGCCTTATCGCATAAAGCGATTTCTTCCAGGCAACCATTATTAGACAATTAATTATTATTATTAGACACTTTTGAAACAAGACTGCACTGATGAGTGATCTTTCACCCAGAATAAACATAATATAAAATACTGATATTTTACGTGAAAAAACTGTCGACTGTTCTCCGTCATCTAAATAATAGGAAGCCGTATATAGGTACTCGTACTAAAAATAGACCAAGAAAATACTCCTTATACAACAGCAAACTTTGAGTGTTGTTGATACAACTAATCTGTGTTCGAAGTTAATCAATTCACTCGCTCACAAGATACTCCATCATTCTCTCGGGACTGATATTGTTGTTCAGTTGAAGGTCAAGGTCAGGAGGTCATGTTCGGTCGGCTGGTAATTATGAAGGTTTTATCATGTTACGGGATTGAGATGGTGTGTCTTGTGCTAGAATGGATTAACGATTGGAGATTGAATAGGATGAATTAAGTTGTTAGGTCATTGAAGCTGTCTTATCTAATAATAGGCGAGAAAGCCATCGTAAAACTCGGTATAGCCCTAAATAGGTAGTAAAAGCTCTCTCCCTCGGCTCTTTTAACCTGCAAATCTGTCCATCCTAAGGTTGTCTGGTAGAAATCGCCACGTGCGATAAGACCGCCCTTTGTACATTTCTTTTTCTAATTACTGTATCTTTTCTTCTATTACTGGTGTGCAATAAAGTGTATTGTATTGTATTGTAAAAGTTTCCTCCATTGTACTTTAAAAAAATGTATTAAGGATTAAAACCCGATATTTAGCGGCTTCGGCCAGATTTATTCGGAGTAATTAAAGAGCGCTTTTGAAATGGGTAAGTATCGCTTGCAAACCCAATAATCCCTTAAACGAGTTTAGAACCCTCGTTATGACAATTTAATGATCGATCAATAAGATATTTTCAATCTTGTTCATTAAAACAAACAATACTTATAGCAGCGTAAAAATTAATGATCCCGAACGAAACTTTATCTTCCATATTTCGAACATATTGCAGCTCTATATAATTTATGGTCGCCAGTTAAAAGTTCATAAGTGCACAATTAAATCGAGCCGAGCGGAGCACAGCGGTGTGCTAGTGTTAATTGTGCGACACTCTCAGAACAAAGTTACGTTAAAGTTCACGAGTATTGCTACAGTACAAAGTAGCAACACTAAAAAATAATGTAATATTTATGAATAATGTTTATTGTACCTATTTCTTCTTAAATTTTACTGTGTAACGCTAAATAAAGTACATAATATAGAATGGTATACTATTTATTTTATATAAACTAGAATTAGAAAAAAAATACTTATGCCTGTTATAGTGGCGGATTTGTCGGAAAAACTATTATAATATGGAAGAATATGACTTTGCCTATATCTAGTAGTGCACTAGCATCGGCTAAATTGATTGATTGGAGCATAATAATAGGTATCAAACTTTGTTGAATGGACATGGACTGAAAATTCTGCAACAATAATTGTTGCATTATATTAAAAGTTACAACTAGTTAAAAGTAACAATTTGCAGACCTTGTCAGAAGTTAGTATTACAATAATTAGTTGAGAAGTGAACAATGCAAGTTAACCCCGAGGCCAAGCGAACCGCTCGGTATTATAGTGTTAATTGAGCGACAATTTGTGTAAGCACGAAGTTTGGAGTGCTCGCGGGTAGACTACGCTCCTCTACGCTACGACAAGCTGTAGTGTCATGTAGGTACTGTAACAGTCTTTGTATAGTGATGGAAAGTAAACCAAGGAACTGAAATTTTCATATGTCATATTTTTTTGAGTGTATATTTGAAAATTTCTGCAAGAATATGATACGCTGGCATTTGTTTTTTTTAATTATTCTCGATGTTTTTGTTGATTACGTTTGACTATGTCAGTATGTCACCTTGTTCCTCTGATCTCAAATCTCACCTAAATTGTGAAGCGACGATGCGTTCGACGATGAATCACGCTGGATTGAAGGCTCCTAAAATTTCTATTAACATATAATTAATTTCAGTTTCAGTTAACTAAGTAGCATATTATTCAGAAGTAACGTTGACGCAATATATTGTCTTTTATAGAGAAGAACAATATCAATACAATATGTTTCCGACCACTTTTTTAAGTAAAATGTAAATTTTTTCCCTTATATATTCAACCCTTAAAAGGACCTCCGCCGATAAAGTAGCACTTTGTATGGATCCATACCAAATAATATCTCTAGCCGGTATCATAATCTATAATCAAAATGACTTGAGGTCAACAATAGAATCTAGTTAATTAAGCTCGGTGTCCTCAGGGCGAACGCGAGTGGCCGCGGTGTTACATGTAAGCACGAAGTTTGGAGTGCTCTGACACATGTTAATGGAAGCAGTACAGTACTGTACAGTGATAATGTTAGCAGGAAGTTTGCTAGACGTCTATGTTAGTCATTTAAAGCGAAGTCAGAACATTTTATTATAATGACTGTACCTAAACACGCCGGAAGCACCTTGGGCAAGTAGTTCTTCACAAACTTACTATTTTAACCGACAATTCAAAGAAAGGATGTAGTTCGTCCCGACATGATAATATGAAACAATTCATACGAAAAATACGTAAATAGGTTTTTAACGATCGAGCTACGTACTCGTAGCACGTAGCGCCTACACGCGTAGCACTTCTGTAGCACACGATACTACGCGCCTAAAAAGCTAAGGTAGAAAAATTTGCGTCTGGATCGAATGGTTAACTACTAAATCAAAAACCTTTTACAATCGTGAAAAAAAAACTAGTTATCCAATTTTGTATGGAACAGCTGTTTTATTTATAATCTCATTTTCACAGATGATCCCATATTAGGATATTATGATGAGTAGAGCGTGCCTTTAAATTATTTGTCTAGTAGTCTCAAGCCGGTTTCAGACGTGACTATGGCATTATGCCTACTTACTGAGATCTGAATTAATGATGTAAATAAGTGAAAAGTTTTAAGTCATATTATTTGCGAAGTAACTTGATCTCAGTTAGCTAAAAAGCTTTCTTATTGTTTAGTAACAACTTCAACAATTACATAGTTACCTAAGTACATTTGAGCAGTAATTTGAATAAAGTTACTTCAAAATTACATAGTTAGCTTGCTAGTTTTGTATCTATTATTACACGAACGAGCTCTTTAATCTGGGATTATTATGACTAACATAAACACACACCCGATTATTTAAACTTATATTTTTATATGTGTGTAGGGGGTATTATCTGGAACTACTGAACCGATTCTAAAAATTCATTTACTAATAGAAAGCTACACTATCCCTGAGTGATAGAGGATTTTTTTTGAAGTGAAACTTCTATTTGACTGAAAAATCCTAATACCCCCCGTATTAGGATTTTTCTGTCACGAAAAAGCGTTATTGTCCGTTGAAGTTTCACTTCTACTATGTGTCCCAGCACACATTTCGTTTTTTTTTTAATAATAATGTGGCAAATAAGCGTAAGCCTACAGCCCGCCTTATGGTACGCGGCACGAAATATAAAACACAACAGTAAAGCCATGAAGGCGCAGCGAGTGTGCCATAATTATGCGGAGTTACGCAAACTTCTCAATTTAAGGATCGCGTTAATACATTTAGTTTTTTTTTATATTGATCATTCCCATTGGTCAAAGGTAATATCATATGTGAGCTGTGAGTGTGAGAGAGTTGTGAATGAGTGACTTCATAGCAGCAGTTCTTGTTGAAAGAAATTAAATTACCCTTCCTCTTGTCAAAAGACCATTACCACATACCTCGGAATATAAAAATATTCCGAGGTAAGTGGTTATCATTAGCCTTTGAAAGCTTGCTACACCAGGATGCCCCCTAGATACGAAAGATAGAAACAAAGATAATATTTTACATAGATAAAAAGAAAACGCGTAGTTAAAACCGTGGGCAACAGTTAATTATTCACAAATTCTGCCACTTCGAGGTTGAACTTCCAAAAATCTTTTCTTAGTGCTGGGTTACACAATAGTGCAACATTTCATGTTTCTAGAATTGCTGACCAGCTGTATGTCTGCGGTGATGTTAAGCATTTGGTAAGCTAAGGTGGCAAACAATCATAATATGTTCTGCCTGGTGGTAAGCGGTTACTGTAACCTATGGATGCTTGCAAAATCCGGGGCATCACTCGCGCCGACCCTAGAACTAGCATCGATGCTTCCCCAGAGAGCACTGGCAACCTTGCTCACCGTTAGGAACACAACACTGCACCAAAGCAGTGTTATTTGGCTACAATATTCCGCAAGGTGGAGACTGGAGGTACTTTACCAGTCGGGCAGCTCCGATTTTGAGCGGAAAGTCCCGATGTGCCCTAATTTTATTGAAAACTCTGTTTACGAAAACCAGGTGAACTCAAATGTTGACGTCCACCTCCACAGCCTTCACCCGCGGCCGTCACTAAGCCAATGTAAAGCAACGCATTTGCTATGCTAAGCCACTCGGTCAATTTATTCCAACATTCGCTGGAATTATTCCGAAAAATTCTTACCGCCCCAAAGTCATGCAAAGCAGGAATTATAAGACCTTTTTATGTACTTTCTTGTTGCTGTTACAGATTTACATACTAATCTGGGAGTTGAAGACAAAATGTCAGCTGTTTTTGTATGAAAGAGTTTTAAGACTTTTTCTCAGTATGAAATATTCATAAAGATTGAGTTTCTGGAGTATGGGTTGGCTCCTACCAGTAATATAATGGTATTATATTTTGCGATCTACACAACATGATCCAGACTTTTAATGTTCACTGCCATAAATATCATAGGATTTCATTAGAATACTTTTCTGAAATTCTCTGATTGAATTAGGTATAAAAATAAAAAGGTATTTAATAATCTATAAATAATACATGAAGAGAAAACTTTGTAGGTACCGCAGGTTTAAGTATATTGAGCACACGGAGGAGTGTGAGATTTAGCATAGTTAAAGTTTATATGGAGAAGGACTGCAGAAAGCTAAAATCACGGTTCAATTTCAACCACTGGGCAAGTGTTTATGAATTGAAAAGAATATATTTTTATTTCATGTAAACCAGATTCAGGCATTTATGAAATGTCGAGACTCTAGATTCCCGGTTTCAAACTAACCAAGTTCCAAGTGAACGGGTGCCGTATGTCGGGACTGGTCAGCTTGTAACTGCTATGCCAATCTTATTCAGAGGCAAATCATCAAATTACATTATTCTCATAACTGTTACCACAATATTGAATTAATCAAGATTATCTATAATTTTAAAAATGTTTCCATAGAGTTTCTTGCCCGTTCTTCTCTATAGGAAGTCAAGTGCCTCCATAGAGCTTGCAGCTGCTTCATGCGCTTCCACTTCTTGCAGCTTATAATCTTCAGACAGTAACTGAGTTGATAATGTCTATAATATAACTCAACCCTTTACAGAGAAGTGTATAGTCTACATGAAGTCAAAGTCAAAGATTTTTATTTCAACTGGGCCTTTGCAGGTACTTTCAAAACGTCGTGATTCTAGGCGCACGGTTCCAAGTGGGTTGGTCCTGGAGAAGATACCGGCAGGAAACTTCATAAATAACCACATATCTTATCTTAATAGATTACTAAATCTATGTCCGGCCTGAGCATTTACAATATGAGTCGGCTTTCTTTTAAATTCAAATTACGTAAGCACTTTAGTGATTTTTTGGCGGATTAATCTCGACTTTGATTTATTTTGATATTAAATATATAATATTATGTATGTATATTATTTTTATAGTATGTAGGTACGTGTACGTATCTATTATTGTACGTAACTATTATATTTTAATGTAAGTATATTATGTGTATTGAATTACTTAGGTTCTACCTAAGTAGGTATATTAACCTCGCCTAATAATAATGTCTAGTGCATTTACCATGTTTTTGTTTCTACACAACCTTAACTGACCTTAAGGCTGTCTGGCAGAGAATGCCTTAGGCATTAAGACCGCCTACGCCTTTGTACATATTTGTATGAAAAGCATTAAATTAATAAATATGAGAACTCATGCTCAGAAATATGCTGAAGTTATAAATAACCGTATGGTTTAGTATACCATAAGTTTAAGTAGTCTAAAGTAGTTACTTTGTAATTTTTACACACTGTGTCTACGTGTCTATCATCCTTATTTCCAATCGCGGGACTACTGGAAGAAATTTCTTTAGAAATAAGTAGTTCCATTGTGCTCATTTGTCTGTTACATTTTTATAACCATGTTTCCTTGTGTGTACATAAATAAATAAAATAAATAAATAAACCTTTAGCATAAATGAGTACAGGAATACCTCCTCACGAGACAGCGACAACAATGTAACATCTTGACTGCCACAATCACATGCGCATTACTAACCATCCCTCAACAAGCACGCACTGCCGCGACGCGAACCGTCATGTCATGTGACGTCACCATTTGATAAATTATCGCGCTTATTACGACGAACAAAGCGAGCATGATTTACGAGCATGATTGCTGCGCAGCGGTCAGTGACGACCTTTATATGCGTGCAATGTGTCGGTTGACAGATGGCTTAATTGAAATTATGTTCGAGGGGAAAATATTGATGTGACACAGCGTAAGTAAATTGATTATAAATAATTTAATTAAGTCGTTCTTCGATTGACAAGGAATTATTATATAACTTATGAAGTTCCAAAACAGCGGGTTGGTTGGTTTTAAATATTTATCTCGCAGATGATCAATGCTAACGTAGTTAACCCTTACAGCCCTCCCAAACACAATTGTGATGTCTCTTTAGAGCAAAGATTTTTAATATAGACCACTATAATAAGCGGTTGTGAAGAAATATCACCATAATAACCAGTTACCCAACTTTGGCAAACGGATTGGTGATTGCGTACGTGGTTATAAGCACACAAGAGCAGGCTGCTGAGCACTGACCATCATCTTAACAATATTTAGTCAGGATACCTGCTCAACTGGAGAGAGAATACCTATGACAGTCGTTACGGTAGTCAGCAGCTCAAAAAGTCTGACAAGCGGTATAACCTTAGGGTATCAGTGTCTCCCAGTAATTGGGAGGTTAGATGGCAGTCGCTCCGTGTTAAATACTGATATTCAGCCGCATCTGGTTCGACTCGATCGTTAGTTGGGGAAAGGCTAGGCAGATGATGATGACTCAATTAAGGGGAAAGGGTGGTTTTCTCTTTGAAAATAGTGGGATACTACTTCCCAACAGGTAATTGAAGTGATCTATGAGGAGGTCGAAATCCCGTAGCGGACGTCAACTTTTATGGTATGGTTTTAATGAATCCCTTTTTAGCTAAAGTTCTGCTAGCTCCACTAATATATCATATCCTTCGTCACAAAAACAGCTTTTTCTCTTAAACAATATGAAAACAAAGGAAGATCTCATCTCGCAGTTACAATTTATTTCCGTCTGAAGTTGCAGTGACGTCACATGAATATTGTAAAGGCAATATGGCCGCGATATTCATAAGGTCCTTATTGCAGACGGTGCAAACATTTCGGGGAAGCCTGCAGCGTTTGTCTTTATTACTTAAGATCTCGTTTGTGAGGCACCATCTGGGTTTAAAGATAGAAATATTAAAAAGGGTAAAAGAGATACGACAAATATTGAAACACATGGACAAAAGAAGAGGAAGCATGATTGGTCACTTGATGAGACACGGTAAGTTTATAACCAACATTATAAACGGGAAAATAGAGGCAAAAAGAGAAAACAGGAAGACCAAGAAGAAAGTACATGAATTAAGGAATTTAATTTAATTTATAGTAGCTTGGTTTTATATATTTTATTTTGATAAAACGTTTCCCCACACTAGGATTTTTCCTTTATCGACGGTACAGTTTACAAACATACCTACATGTCACATGCACACACACCCAGACCCAGAACAATAATTATTATATGTAGATCGTACAAATATTTGTTCCGTGCGGGGATCGAACCCGCGGCACATGACGTAGAAAGCTAATCGCTTAGCCATTGCGCCAACCGTGTCGTCTAATATATACTCGTAGCTATATTTTTTTACGATTTCATACTTGTTCCCATAGTAAAAGGTGTTCATAATGATGAGTACAATTATAATCTTCGCCAACTAACCTTGTATAATTAGCGTTTTATCTCTCATTCAAGTAAGGCCTTAGTCCTGGCCGTGCCAGGTGTTACGAGTAGGTACAAACTGTAAGTAGTGCGTTTCCTCCATCTCTATTCTTTGAGCGCTAAATCCCCGGGAGCTGGTCTAGCGCGGCGTGTGAGGTCTCGGGCAAACAGTGGCGAGTGTGTACACACTGGCGATGGTGGGCTAACAATATCGTCTGAGCTAAGAAAATATTTATACTAGGTATTTTGAAGGGGAAAAGAATGCTGAATTAGATTGCGTGGAAAATAATAATAAAATATTTATTTCGGATATGTAATATCCATAGAGGGTTTTTAAAAATAAATAACTTTACATAAAATCTATATTAGTATTTAGCTGTTGTTGTTCGTGATGCACTTATTATCTCTTTTAATATAGGAGAGTTGTACACTCCCCGCTATGGGTTTCAGGGTGGAGTTGGAGCTGGCTCGCACTCTGCAGAGCAATGAGGCAGATTTTGGCATTTGGCCATACTCTCCTATGGCCAAATGTGGGTGTACAACAATACACTTCTGCGTGATACTATTCCTACTAAGTATAATAAGTCGCGGATAAGTCGCCCATCGCGTCTGTTTGTTTGTTTGTTCGCTAACAACTTCTTATCTTTACAACGGATTCTGATGCGGTAGATATTCACCACCATTTTGAACATTTCTTGAGAAAGATTTATAAATATTATACTTTTATATTTCATTTATGGATAGCAGCCTCCATGTGAAGCCAGATACGACTCCCTAGTGTTAAATAAAACATAGACTTACGTAGTACCCTCAAATTTCCCCTGTATCATCAATATACTTGACAAAAAGCCAACCGCTTAACTATTGCGCCAACCCTACCGAAACTATACTTAGGTATAATCTCCTTTCTCCAAATACGCAAACAACCGCAAAATTCGTCTCCAAACTCCGTTTACCATTTGATCGTCACTGCACCCGCTCGGCCATGCGACGCCGCGCGATGTCCGGCGACGCGGCGCGACATGAATAATTCACGCAACGGGCCGCCGCTATACTTTGCACACACCTGCGACAACGCGACGTCGCGCTGTCGTGTGCGACAGCCCTGAATTTTAATAGATTCCGCCTTTGTTTTCTATTTTATTTTTACGCTCATGTTGATGTAAAATGGATTTTTGGTTGAACAACCACTTGAACAGAATTATTACTTGTGTTAAAAGTAGGGGTTATCTATTAGACAATTCTCTGTAGCAGCCCAGTGTTTGAAATTTTTTCCCGGCAGATGGTACTAGCCTCGCCATCGATGATATGGAACTTAATAACGGCATCGGCGAAATCTGAGGGAATACTTTGTCGATTAAAAATGTCTGTGACTAAGGCTATTTATTGCCTTCCTATACTGTTCATTTTAGCGGTCAATTCTGAAGCCTATGTTGAGCAGTGATTGTATACAACTCATCATTCTCCTGTCTAACCATGTCAAACACACAATCCATCCATCGTTTCTTGGGTCTGCCTCTTCTCTTACATCCATCCATATACTAGTCTACCTAGAGTCTCGACATTTCATAAGTGCCTGTATTTGGTTTACATGAAATAAAGATCTATTCTATTCTATTCTAAAGCTCAGTAATTGTATACAACTACGCCTAAAAACCAATTCCCGATTCCATTTCCTCAGTTTTAGTGTTCCAGTTTGTATTTCGTTTTGTGTGTGCGTCACGTGCCTCGCGACAAACACGACGAACACGACTGGCGACGTTTGCGTTTCTCATAGTGTGTCGTTTGTTCTGTGACGTCACGTGTGCTACGTGTCGCCTCCGCGGGGCTCTTGTACTGCTACTGTTTAACCGACAAGAGGGAAGGAAGCTGGTTTTGATTTACCTATTCTTCTATTTGGTTACAAGTCAAACATCTTTTAGAACCGTTCGATTTATGTAATAAGCGAAATATTGTACCTAATAGTTATACATTAGTTATAATTAGTAATTTAAGCTCATTTTAAGTGAAATATGTTCTTTATAAGTAATAAATTCATTAAACCTAAACCTACAAGTTGAGATTATGGGATCGATGCCCAGAGTAAAAAACGTTGTAATAGAGTTCAGTTCTTAAAAAAGGTGCTTTCAGATTTGCAAGATCTTAACTATTTTTTCGATAGAATAGAATAGAATTCTTCATTTGTCTGAAATATGGTACTTTAACAGATCTTATAGTAATTTTACAGTTCTTCATATTTCGCCTACTTGGTTCAGCAAGCAAAAACAAAAAATAATAATGAGAATTAATTTAATAAACGATCGTCGTTATATGCGTTATAAACCGGTTTTTAAAAGTATTTTGCGCGTTTTATTATACTTTTTTATTACTATTTGAAGACTGATGAAAATATATATGAAAATAAAGTTTTTAGTGCGCAATAACTACTACTTACCACAGAAAATAATAAATATTTGTAGTTCTTTGCGACGAGAAAATAAGATTAGCATTTATGTGGGTGCAGTAAACAGTTTACATGGACATTAGGTATTTTATTAACGAGTTATAAACAGATAACCGCGTTCATATAATGTACATATTATTATATTTTGCGCCCACTCACGTAAGTAAAAATATTATGTTTTGCTGTAAGGATTGTAGCGCATAAAACCAGCGGACTAACAATTACTATGCAGGTGCCGCTTTCTGTTTAATAGAACAGAAGATTTTTATTTGTCTTTCAAATTACATAGGTAGCAAGGAGATACATCATACGAGAAGGTAAAAGACAAGAAGGTCTTGGAATCAGCATAACCTGATGAAACAATAACCTAACCGTCAAAGACCCCCGACTCCAACTAGAAAAAGAAACGTAACTTTTGAACGGCTCAACAGATTTTCAGGAAACATAGCTAAGATGATACCCGATTAAACTAGCTTTCGATGAAAAAAACTGCATTGATCGGTTCATACAATGTCACAGACAGATACACAGATACAAAGATACACAGATACACACTACAAAGTTATAACACCCTTCATTTTTGTCGTGGGTTAAAAGCAGACTCCACACATCTTATTAACTTTAATTGAAATAACTGCATCATTTTATTGTTTTATTTTATTTGGTAGGAACAACAAACAGCTATAATATAGAATATTTACAATTGAGTACATAAAACCTATAAATAATAATGTAGCCCACAGCGCTGTTTACAGATTAACATTTGATATAAAATATTAAGCCGCTAGTAAAATCAGCTGTTCTTGCATGACAGTTACATTATAAATTACAATAAGTGAAAAGCAAGTAGCCTCATGTTCCATTGGTCTATGAAAATATTCTCCAAAATACCACGAACACCTGTTCTAAATCCAAAAA
The DNA here is from genome assembly GCA_932294325.1 of Allophyes oxyacanthae. Taxonomy (NCBI): domain Eukaryota; kingdom Metazoa; phylum Arthropoda; class Insecta; order Lepidoptera; family Noctuidae; genus Allophyes; species Allophyes oxyacanthae. Next base: position 229,059 of record OW028628.1, read on the forward strand.
TAATTCCGCAGTTCTAAATCGGCATGTCGGAAGCGGAAACGGTCGGCAATGAAATATGGCCGCCCATAGGGTCGGATATAGAACACGAAATGTATATCATATAAAATACCTTAGATATTAGGGTGGGAATTCATCATCCCTTTGAGGTAAGTAATGAACTATCTACGATTTCAGTGAAATTTGGCGCTCCAGTATTTTAATCGTAATGGACGTAATGGTCATTAGTTTACACGGAGAAAGATATTGTGATAACAAGATTACCAGCTGGGCTAACATTACTACTGCGATATATATACCTACTGTCGGAGCGTCTGCTTTTTTGTGAGAGAGTTGTATGACTATATATAAATATGTTATGTGTATGTATATATATATATGTTGTTTGTTTATACGAGTATGTGTAATTAATTACCTATGTGCCTATCTTTAATTATTGTAATTGGTTTCGTACCGTTTTAATAAAAATAAATAAATAAATAGTTTTGTCGTCGTATTATCTCGTGCGGAAACCGAGGTTTTTAAAGGAATTATCTCATCTTGTCATAACGACAAAACGTTGTCGCGGTGCGCATGTTAGCCTAGCAGAACGCTTAGTAAGTTGCATCAACTAAACGTTAATGAATATTCTATTTATAAAAATATACACCAAACAAGGTAAAGGTAGAATGCGTCTTGTTGTCACATGTAGCACGAGAATGTTTGTAATAACAACGAGATTTTTTCCCGGTGTAGTAGTCGCATGCGCTGCTATACATGAGGGTGGGTTTGATTCCCAGGTGTGACAAAAAGTTATTGGATCTTTCTTTAGAGTTATTTTCAATCGTGATTTTACGATTGGTCCCATAATAAAAGTTGTTGATAATGATGAGTAGGTACTGTAACCCCTTAAAAGGATCTTCACTAATAAAGTAGGACCTTATAATTATACCTATTCAGAGCCCATGAAACATATCGTAACCGATCCTAATCTATACTAATATGATAAAGTACGGTTGAGTGTTCGTATGTATGTCCCGGGGTAATGTCTGAAAACACTAAACTGATTCTAAAAATTCTTTCACTAATCGAAAGCTACCCATCCCTGAGTGCTATTAGGCTATATTTTATTTTGATGAAAATAAAACGCGCATTTGAAACTGCGGGGAACAGTGGGCCGAGCACGAATGTTTTGACGTATAGTAACGTAAACGTAAGCATATTTTGATTAAAATACAATGAATCTATCGCATTTTTGTTCAATTTTGTGCAACGAACGCACTTGTTTCATTGAAATGTAAAAATATTGCATGTATTTCCAAAAAAATATCATGGGTTTTTTTAACATGCTTTTATTACCTTCACCTGTAACTAACTAACTATGTAAGAAAATCTTGGATGTTTAATTTGACTCACTTCCCGTTTTCCGATTGAGCTGAAATTTTGCATACTCGTTCAGTTTGGATGACTAAAGCGTGTTGTATAGTTTTTTTTTAAACTATAATATTTTATTAGTTCTAAATTTGGTTACGTTACTATACGTCAAAACTTTCGTGCTCGGCCCACAGCTCGTATTTATACATATACATGTATATAATCTCACAATTCTACATCACAGTACAGTTTGACTCGAGAGCCCCTCCCAGGGTCCATTAGGGGCTTACAAGATTACCGTCAAGTGTCCTCAAAGATAATATCATTTCATTTGATAGCGTTAAAGATTACCCTCAACAAAATGGCAGCTCAATTCAATTTACTGGGTATTATGCTACGGTTAATTGTTATAACAATCTTTTACTGAGCTTCAATGGTGGTGAGGGAGTTGTAAAAAATACTAAAGTAGGTATTAATTAATTTGCAAGAAAGGGTGAGGCATTCTTCGCCTTAAAAAAAACTATACCCCCACACTAGGATTTGTCCTATATCGTGGATATAGTTTACAAATATACATGTCATTTATGCACACAAACCCAGATAACTAAGTATCTGTAGGTTATACAAATATTTGTTCCGTGCGGGGATCGAACCCGCGGCACGTAGCGCAGAAAGCCGATCGCTTAGCCACTGCGCCAACCGTGCTGAAGTTGATTTTCCTGCGTTCCAGGGTTAGAAAATAGTTTTATTCAGCGATATTTTGCCTTTGAATCCGTTTTGATAAATTATATTCAAAACTTTCAGCCATAACCCTGTTGATAGTTTTTTTATTCTGTTGTTATGATATGATTGAAGAACGCGGGATCGACGACAAAATCTTATATCCTGATAAAAACTCACGGAAATCGTTTTCCTACAAGGTTTACATAATCTGTAACACGAAGATTTCAAAGGCATTTAAGCAGAAATTACTAATGTTCTCGCTTGGTGGCTGGATCAAGGGCCTGATTCAGGATGCAGTACTCCTTGACACGGCGCGCATTGTTAGGAGGTTCCTCTCTCTAGAGCTCTGACCACCGGTAACTGGGACCCTGTTCCCGTTACCAACGGGCTACTTGTCTTTTGTATGTTTTCATGATAATATTAATAAAAAAAAACTTTGTAATAATATTAAAAATATATAAAAGTGTGTTGAAAATATTAATTAAAAAAAAAAAAAAACAGTTTACAACGAATATGAATTATTAATTTATCATAATTTTTTTCATTTAATTTTTATTACAATAGGTATTAAGGGGGTATTTTACAGGAATGCCGCAAAAACCGATTTGTATTTACAATTTTTTGAATAGAAATTCTTATTTCTTTGTCCCGAAAAAAATATATATCAAACTTGAAGATGTGACAATCTCTGCACGGTTGTCCGATACATGATTGGATGAAGTTGGCTCGATAAAAAAAAATCGCAAAGTTACCCCTTTTAAAAAAGTGTTTACAAGATTATTTCTAAAACATGATATTATTTCAAATAATTTTTACATCACAATATTGGTCGCAAATATACCAACGAAAATCGGTTGTTATTTTTTTATAATATTACGTATATTGGTCACAATTTGATAAAAACCACAAAATTCGTGATTTCTGTCATCTCTGCCATCAATCAGTCGCGTTTCGGCGCGCATCGAGGTCGGACCTGTGCAATTTTTTTTGACTTTCCTGCGCTTACACTTTATTCAAAACCAAAACAAAGAATGACAGTAAAATCATTAAAAAAAATATTAAAAAGCAACAGGAAGTATAAGTAACTTGCCTTTTATTCAGAAAATCTAAGTATTTCGTTTATAAAAATCAATATGCTAAAATAATTTCTTGACATCTCCGTCAAGAATTCATTTTATAGGATGTAGTATAGAAAAATCAGTACGACAATTTGTAGTGTTGAGAACAAAGAGTATGAAGTTTTATATACACCATGTCCCAAAATTCAACGATAAGCGGGCACCAGAGGGTTGACCAGCTCATGACTACTCGAGAACAAAAAAAAAAATTAAAAAAATCTCAATTTTTAAGAAGTTACATAAAAAATTGAAATCCTTCAAAAATTTACACCCCTTAAGATATTTTTAATTACCATGACCACAATGTTTCAGATATTTCTGAATTTCTTTTTGTACCGGCAACCTAAGTAGCACTGCTATCCACCACAATCGTTAAAAATCCCAGAATGCCTGTAGATTTGACACAAAAATCAATCAAAATTATTTTTCACCCTAAAATTTTGAAAGATTTTTACTTTTGGTCCACTTTCACTCATCGTGGTGTAAAAAAAAAGTACAGACACTACCATGGCAAGTTTTTTTAAAAATTGACGCAACTATCCAAGGTTCCAAAATGGTATAATAATCTAGGAAAACTAGCCACAAAAAATTGAAATGCGTACTATTTCTGAACAAGAACCAAATTTCATAACTTTTACTATGTGGTTTTTTGTTGTAAATTCTTCGAATTTGAATGATACATGTCCGTAGTTAATAAAATTTAGAAGTTAGAGAGAGATAGATAGATAGTATGTAAAGAAGGAAAGAAAACGTTTTTAAAAATTATACCTCGTTTCTCCACAACTACAACAGTCTGCTAGTACATCTGTGGCATACCATCACCTGTCATCCCACTTAGGATTTCAGGAGTGAAAGTGGACCAAAAGTAAAAATCTTTCAAAATTTTAGGGTGGAAAATAATTTTGATTGATTTTTGTGTCAAATCTACAGGCATTCTAGGATTTTTAAGGATTGTGGTGGATAGCAGTGCTACCTAGGTTGCCGGTACAAAAAGAAATTCAGAAATATCTGAAACATTGTGGTCATGGTAATTAAAAATATCTTAAGGGGTGTAAATTTTTGAAGGATTTCAATTATTTTATGTAACTTCGTGTGCGAGTCCGATTTAAATGTTTTTTCTTTCTTTCTTTCAATTTTGAAGCTCTTCATCTGCATACATAGCGAGGAATCTGAACTAGGAATATGGTTTTGATCTATGAATATGCAATTTCTTTTTTGGTCAAAAAGCAACCCTGTGAACATACTTAAGTAGGTATGACTACGGAAACGGACGACTCCTACAGGTGTGGGTGAGAGTAGGTTATTATCTCAAGGCATGGATTTGAGTTGGCTTATTCTTCTAACATTACACACACATTGGCAGTGTCATCAGGTTTGTCATGCCGATATATCGGTTTCGTTACGGCATTATTGCCTTAGTGTGAAAATGCCCAATGTTGGTCGAGACAATTATGTGCACTTGCATAAACTCATACACAATAGGTATGACTGATAGTTTATAAGTAGATAGTTAAATAGGTATAAAATCTACAAATACAAAACGGAGGTACAGATTTTCTAGCGTAATATAGGACACTGGGTATACGATATTATGAATTTATATTTTTCAAGTATTTGCTGGTGTCATACTGCATGTTGCTAATTAATATTGCTATTCTGTGACACGTGTGTCACACAGTCTGATACGTCAATTGCGTAATTGCGAGAACGGAGCTCCCCTAGTGGGTGGGGCTTAGGCTGATACTTCACCCCCTCAAAAGTAAGAAATCGTCGTAAAATACAACCTTAAAAGAAGAAAAGAGTTTCTTGACAAGAAATGTTGAAATTCTTAGCTGATTACTTAGTATAACCTTACCCGGACGATTAGCTTATAGTCGGTTAAATTCATATTCACTATCCACCAGTGGCGAAGAGTCCATACAAACCGATTCTCATCGGCTTCCCTTTAGGAATTGGTTAGTGCATAGACCAACGTAATATTATATTATTTACTCATCCTACTGATAAAAAAGGCATGTTATTCAGTTAGGTCGAGCTCTTCTTCCATATAGATTACAAGAGATGGTATGGACTTTGGATGTCTTGCAGCATTCATTGATGAGTGTGCATTTTTTGGAGTGCTTTTTTGGGACGGCTTGCCCTATGAAAATTTTCACACTTCGCCACTGCTATCCACGGCCTTTCCATAAGTAACATAGAAGGAACCTACAAGTACCGACAGTAAAAAAATACAACACATCTATCCCTAAATAAAATATAACAGCTACTCAAACATCACAAAGTCTATCTGTACTCGCGTCAGTCTCGGCGGAGGGGCATTTGACGATGAAACTCTTCGCAGGGGAGTGACAAGCAACAACAACGTGCCGTTTTTTACCCTCAACGAGCTGACGTCCCTCGGGGAGAACAAGACGAACAGGACGCGACAGGGAGGCGGGACAGGGGAGATTGGAACAAGCGAAATATATTTAAAATATGAATACATGCGATGGAGTGTTATGATAAGGCTGGATTGTTTGTTTACTTCCTTCGATATAGAATAAATAATGGATGTATTTCAACAGTTATGATGATACGATGATTGGAAAAGACAAACATCCTCATATTATATTACAACCTGACTGGTAGCTTATGTCCTCTTGTAGTGTTTATCTAAAGAAAGAAGGAAAGAAAATAAATGTATTGTTTGCACACAGAACACCAACAACATAATAGCATGCATACACAAAACATATCAAACATAAAAAGCCAGAAAATTACTTAATAATAAAACAATGAAATGAAAAGAAAAGAGAAAAAAAATGTACTTAAGGTAAAAAGGTAAGGTAAGGTAAGGTCTAAGGTATGTATGTAAAGTTATAGTGAAACAATTATTTAGAATTTATGTGAGCCATCTTTGACTGTGACAATTGACTTATTATACTCGCGCCTCGTCCTCGAGATTAGTAACGCACTTAACACTTGTAGTATCACTATAGATGGCACCACTTCTGCACTTATTTGAGAGAAAACCTTTTTAATTTCAAACCTCCATGTATAATCCGTTCCTGCTGCTCCCTCTGTAACTATACGTCATTCACTTTTTTGTGCTCAACCACTCTGACACATAATTTTATTAATTTTATTAAAATGCCAAAAAGAAAGCATTTTAAGGAAGATTTGGAACATCTATTACACAAAATTCGGAAGACGGAGCGTGAAGTACGCAGAGAAGTATTAGCGAATCATCAGGTGATCCACAGGTCACGCGTACCGGCTCGCCGGACGCTACATTTGGAAGAGGTATTTACCTCAAATATTACTGTTACGTGCCTTATAGGTATCATGTACTTATTTAGCATCCTGGGTAGCCACTGGGGCTACTCGACGCTTATAAATGTACTACGGTTGGCGTTCAATCCATTGGGGATTGTTACCTAACTTGTAGAATTGATAACATTTTGTTGTCAAAAGTACGCACAAACAGTTTACGTATTTACGTTATTATGTTTGTATGTAATCTGAGCTGCCAATGGGGTTGTCTCGACACATACAAACGACTGCTCTACACTCGCTGTAACGTTTCTCATTCGCTATATCGATAAAAATCGATACACTACACCCGTTGAAGGTCCGGCAGTGTGCTGTTTGTCAAGATATTCCAATGCATAGGATTGCGATTAACTTAGCGTACCTTTCGCATAGTTTCTACTCTAGTGCCTCCTGTACCGGAATCCGTTGACTGGATCCTAGATGAATCAGACCCTGATGGAACGTTGCATGTATCTGAACATGATTGATGATGAAAATTATGATAAGTCTATGACTATTCCCAAATCATTGCATTCTGAGATTAAATGATGGTATAGAAAATTCGGCACACCGCATTCGAACGTTGCAAGCGAATATTCGAATATTACCACAACAGGTCCCCCTCTTCTTCATCGTTCCCTCACTAATGAGAATCGCGACCATCTTACCGGCGCTCTACCTTGAGTGCGTTTCCCTTTCAGCCGGCCCACTATTAAGTTTTTCCAGACTATGCCTAGAAGACTGCATGATATGTTCGAAAAAACCGAGGGCACGTTCTCGGAAAACTGTGGAAAGTCGCTTGGCGATGTTGAGCTCCTGCAGAATGGATTCATTAGTTCTCACAGCAGTCCAGGGTATACGAAGCAAACTGCGCCAACACCACATCTCAAAAGCATCGATCTTACTGCTATCACGACATTTCATGCACCACGGTTCCGCGCCATATAAATATATTGAGAAGACCAGAGCACGCACCAATCGCACTTTGGTCATACGGCGATTACCACGGCTCTTCCAAATTTTGTCGAGTTTTGCTATTGCACTCTTATAGCCATACCGGATCTACGGCAGATTTCTTCAGAGCAGCTGTCCTGACTAGTAATCAGTGACCCGAGATACACGAACTCGTTGACTCTCTCATAGGTACCCGTCAAGTAGACTAAACGAGGAAGTGTTCCCGCCCTGTGCACCACCATTATCTTAGTCTTCGAATGGCTAAACTTGGTCTTAAGAGACCGAGTTTAGCACTCTGCTTCTATATGCCTTAGCAGGCTCGCCATTTCTTCTACACTAGACGCAATTATAGTGGTATTATCCGCGTACCTTCGGTTCGTGAGTCTTTCACTGCCTATACTAATTCCGCCGTGCCAGCCATCAAGTGCTTTTCATATAATATGTTCCCCACATAGGTTTAATAACTTTGACGACAGTATACATCCTTGACGCATGCCTTGTTCCGTGTGGAAAAACTTAAATTCTTGGTTTTCCAGTTTCACAAAGCCGGTGCCATCAAGTTACAAATTCTGGATCAGGAAAGTAAGGTGCGTGTGGACGCCCATCTCAATAAGCACATCGTTTGCCATTGTACGCAGTCAAACGCCTTTGCGTAATCTATAAAGCACTGGACCACTGGTACGTTAAATTCACGACATTTCTCGATGAGAATGCGGACGTTCAATATTTGCTCACGAACTCCCTTTCCGGCAACAAAACCAGATTGTTCCCTCGGTATCTAGTGGTCTACATATGCTGATATTCTAGCGTTAATTATGCGCAGGAGGATTTTACTTGCATGGGACATGAATGACACAGGTACGCCAAGACAAATAGACCCAATTCATTCCTATGACGTGCTAATATGCATTCCACCAACTAGCGATATGAAAGGGTATTTTCTTCTACCAAATATAATGCAATCATATGAATATCATGATTCCATTAACTCTTTAAGTTTTCTTACGTCAAACTTTCAAAGATTCGTAAATAATAATAATTATTATTTATTAATAGCCCGTAGTATCCCACTGCAGGGCAAAGGCCTCCCTTCCCTCCTTCCACTTTTTCCGGTCTATAGTAATTTGGGGCCAATCCTTTAGATAGACGTCTAGCTCATCACGCCATCTCCTTCTGGGCCTGCAGCGTTGCCGTTTCTTGCTATTTGGGACCCACTGTGTGGTTGTTTTTGCCTAAAGCTCCTCCGGCATGCGGCAGATGTGACCTGCCCAGTTCCATTTTAATTTGGCAGCCGTGTGGCCTGCCTCAGCAATTTGTGTTTTGGAACGTAGTATCGAGTTCCTTATGCGGTCTGTAAGTTTGACCCCTAAGATACTACGTTCCATTCGTAAATAAGAATAATTTTATTCTGTGCCCATCCGATCGCCGCACATTTATTTAATTATAATTGGTACTTACCACGCTGGATCACTTGGATCTCATAGTATTCAATTTAAGTGATTGCGTGCACTTGCAATTTGTATATCTCCTTAGGTGCTAATTATCCCGCGCAGTACATTCTTATTGTATTTTTGATCGCGTTTCTTTTTAAATCCAAAACCTAGGATCCAGAACTTTAGGATTGTATTATCCTAAACAAATTGATAGTACAGTAGGTATCTTTATAATACCTTTTTGCTACTTTTACTTTGTATGTTGTATAAAGTTCATTAACATATTATTTGACTTTGCTAGTGAGATTCTAATTGTTTATCCTACCAAGTAGGTTTCCTATAATATTTTTAAGAATTAAGAATTTTTCATTTCATCATTATGATTACTTAGTTGTATTATTTGGTCTCAACTACTTTCAATGGCAGGTAATTGGATGATACTGGAAATTTTGATTTTCTGGTTATGGTCGAAATTCATACTACTTTTAACTATATTATGAATTTGTTAAGATTATTTCATTTGATTAGAAGTTTGATGTTTAAATATTGGTTCTGATGGGGATGTCAGGCTTACTTACATAAAAATATGTTACCAGTTTTTAAGGCCATAAAAATGTGGCAAATTATATAAATATTTTATTTTTCTGACATTAGAATATTATTCGATAATTCGAATAAGGCTGAAAAATTATTCGAATGCCAAAAATTATCGAATATTTGCAATCCCTAATTCTGACGTCTCAACTACGGGGGGGAGCAACCTGTGCTGGTGAAACAAGCAGCGGGAAATCTGGTAATGCGCGAATATAGGCAGCTCTCTTACCCTGCTTGCGGAGCTCCTGTCCGGGAAGTTTTTTCGAGGAGAGGTTTACCAGCGTCTTCACTAGAAATTATGCTGGCATCATTGTCACCGAAATCAACAAGGCAGTACGATACGTGCCTTAAAAAGTGGTGGATTTTTTGTAAGAACAATTTAATTAATTATTATTTTTTAAGCTTCTGTGCCTAATGTTGTCTCCTTCTTGACGCAATTGTTCGCCGAAGGTTATCAGTACGGTACCCTTAATTCATATAAGTCTGCTGTATCTCTTATACTTGGGCCGTCGCTTGCCCAAGAAGACAAGTTACATCGATTTCTTATGGAAGTTTATCTGCTTCGACCTCCATAGCCCAAATATAATGTGACTTGGGATACCAACTGTGTTCTTGATCATTTGAGTACCCTGTCCCCGAATGAAGTTTAATCTTTAGAACAGCTTTCAAAGAAAACTGTCTCCTTATTAGCTTTAGTTAAGGCTCACCAAGTACAAATAATTTCTAAAATTAAAATTAATGACATTTAATTTTTTGAAAAACGCTTCGTAATCTTATTTTTAGATTTAATTAAAACGTCGAAGCCAGGTTGCAAGCATCCTATACTCTTATTACCTTTTTTCTCCGAAAAACCTGGCTGATGTTATATACATTCAACGATCAAAGTCCTTGAGAAAATCTGATGATATTTTTGTTGCTTTAAGAAAACCTCATCGAGCAGTAGGTACTCAAACGATTAGCCGTTGGATTAAATCCATGTTGTGCGATAGTGGAATAAACACGAATATATTTTCTGCGCACAGTACACGCCACTCCCTTGGTGTAAGCATTGACACCATTCATAACACTGCGGGTTGGAGTGGTAATTCTAATGTATTTGGAAATTCTATAATGGAATCACTCTAAACAGAGATATGAGTTTATCGCAATCAATTATTGATTCATAAAATAATTTATAATTAATTCATTTGAATCGAGTCAATTAAATAAGTATTTGTTTGTTTCATGTTTTATCTAAGCAAATTAAATGCAGCTGTTTATTTTTATTTACATTTAAATAAATACATAGATACTTAATTCTTGAGACGTACCAATTAAGTCCATTCTTATTGATAAATTTCAGTAATAATATTTCAATTGTATAACCATTGATATCTATTTTCCTCAATTTATTACTCTCAAAATCTACAAGTGTTAAGTGCGTTACTAATCTCGAGGACGAGGCGCGAGTATAATTAATGATTAAACGAACTTACCTGTAAGTGAAGTTCTATCATAATTATACGAAGCGCCTCGTCCGAAGAGATTAGTAACCCCCTCCCGCCCCTAACTGATTATACCCAAACACAATATCTCGGAAAATATTATCAATGGAATATCTCGAGAGGCTATCTAAACTAAATGACGTATAGTTACAGAGGGAGCAGCAGGAACGGATTATACATGGAGGTTTGAAATTAAAAAGGTTTTCTCTCAAATAAGTGCAGAAGTGGTGCCATCTATAGTGATACTACAAGTGTTAAGTGCGTTACTAATCTCTTCGGACGAGGCGCTTCGTATAATTATGATAGAACTTCACTTACAGGTAAGTTCGTTTAATCATTAATTATACCGTGCTCTGTTGGTTTTATATCATACCCTTATCACACCCGCTAAGTACTTACATGAAATATAGATATTGGTTTTAATTGAAATGGCATAACTATCTTCTTATTTATCTTCTTTACATAGTATAGTATAAAATAAAGTCGCTTTCCACGTCTATCTGTCTGTCTGTCTGTATATCCGCTAACTCCTCCTAAACCACGCAACGGATTTTGATGCGGTTTTCACCATCAATTTGAGCATTTCTTCTGGAAGGTTTATATGTATAATACTTTCATAGATAATGTAAGGATAGTAGACAAATTGCGCCCGTGCGAAGCCAAGGACGGGTCCCTAGTCTATTTCTATAACTTCTCCATTCCTCTTGCCTACATCCTGCCGACATATATTATAAACATCTAAAACAAAAATAAAAAGCAGAAGAACCAAGTAATCTATGCTGTACATAAAATAAAATTCCTTTATTTGAAAGAAAGAAGAAAAGAAAGAAAAACAATTTATTTTTACACAAATTACGACACACATAAAAAGTAAAAAAAATTAAAACAAATAAAAAAAGTAAAAAATGAAGACAAAAAAAAAGTAAAAAATTAAAAACACGTTCCAAAAAGAATATAAAATAACCATTTTTAATAATAAAAGTCTGTGGACTCAATGAGTAGGGATTCTTGGATTCCTTCGTCCACGCTTTCACAGGCATTCAGCAGGTAGGTGGCAGGTATTTCAGGCATAGAAATAGGTACTTATATCATAATATCTAAGTAGAATAAAATATGCTGTTCGAAGCCAGCAAAGGCACCCATCTCAGCATTATGGTGCAACATTTCAATGCTGCAGCGCTGATATTCTGATTGGGCCCCGTATTTGAAGTCATGGACACGGACGAACACCTGTCCTGACTACAGTTTTGCTATAAGCAAACCTCATCTTGTACCAGTGTCGTGTCCAACGGAAGGACGACCACTGCCAGGGCAACCACCAACACGATGATCAGACGCCATCGTGAAGATCGCGGGGGGACTTATAAAAGTGGCGTAAAAACAGGAGATTATACTCAGCACTGGGTTGACATATTCCAAAAAGACAGATAGACACAACTAAATATACATTTCCTTTTGTTTTTAGCCTTTGAGTAAAAACATACTATTCCTTATCTAGATGTCTGTCTCGAGAATGATTTACATACATATGTGATGTTAGTCATATATTTATGTAAATGCCGCATAAATACGGCTTGGATAGGCAGGTCTGTTTTTGAACGAAGATAAAGCAAATAAATGTAAATGGAAGAGCGAATAGATCTAGTTTTCCTTTTGCCTAAAATGTTGAATCGATTTATGAAGATGACTTGGTACCATATTATTGGAGACATATCTGACAGGTAAATGTATAACCGTATAGCCACGGGAAAATTAATATTTAAGTCATTAGCTACCGAGTGGCCTGGCCTTTTGTGGCCGGGAACAATTAATAATAATGTCTGCGTAAAGAATTTAACAATTTTCTGTGGAAAGAAAAATTCGACCATGAGCAGGGGGTCTACCACGTAACTAAAATGGCAATGAACATCGGCTCTGCTAATTAAATTCAATACGATCGTGAGAGACTTAACTTCAAGTTACCTTGAGGTTTGGAGTTTCTTGCCGGTATCTTCTCCAGAACCAACCCACTTGGAACTGTGCCCCTAGAATCACGACTTTTTCAAAGTGCCTGCAAAGGCCCAGTCGAAATAAAAATATTTGACTTGTAAATAACAGACCAATCATGAAGTTGAGACTCCTATCTTCATAATCGGTAAAAAAATTACAAGGTAGCTCGAAGATTATTCTCTCATGATCGTATTAAAGTTTATTACCAGAGTCGATGTTCATTACCATTTTACGGTAGACCCGCAGGACTCGAACCATGGAGGAAAATTTCGACACTGCGAGTGGGGGTCGCGGTAGCTCGTTTGGCAAGTGGCTGGTGTATTGAGGTCAAAAGTTCGAATCCTAGTTTGAAGTCGATTTTTTCTTTCCACAAAATATTGTTGATATTAATATCTGCGATACGTCATGTAATTAATTAATTAATCCCTGCGTTAAGAGAACTATGGCTGTACTCCCTCGCAACCAACCAGTGTAGTGCTTATGTGGGGCCTATGTTCAGCAGTGGCCCTCTATTGACCGAAGCTGATGATGATACTTCACCCTCGTCACATTAGTTCGAAAATATTATTGTAAGGGCGTTTTCCATTTACTCTGTCATTTTAATTTCAACATAACCGTTCACAATAATATTATGAGTGCATCCGTGAAAACAGTAACATAATAACAATATTTTCATTAAACAGACGCAGCTTACACATTTGGGATGTAATTTACACAGGAAAATTGCCAATGAATTTTGAATGGAACACTTCAATATGAAATGAACAGTGAAGGGTGCGCTCGCTTTAATTATAATTATTATTTTGAACATTTATTTTTGGAAGGGATATAATGAGGGCAAAGAGTTCCGGCGCACCTTCAGGAATGTAACATCACGCTTTTATTACTGAAAGGGTAGGTAGAAGTGTACTGTTGTTACGCACATTTCACGATGTCAAATATATCGAAGGATAATATATATAAGGATCATAAGGATAATATCGAAGGATAGCATAATATATTTCTTCGAAGGTTTTGCTATGAAATTGCAACACTGTAGCGCCATCTTACGTCCTACTCGCATCTCCCCTTCCCCTTCAGACCGCGTGCGCTGCAGCAGAACAAGTGAGTCTGTTGAAAGCTGCCGTAGTGAACGGGCGTCGATGGAACTGGACTGTTAGCACGTGTCCTCTTGGAGTGTTAGCCTATAATGTAAAGTTATAGTTAAACCGTTATTCAGAGTTTGATGACTCATCTTTGACTGTAACAATTGACTGACTATTATACTCGTAACGTGCTTTCAGTGGTCAGAAAAGGAAATAAAACTAAACTTTAGAATAAACGCAGGATCACATAAGCGGTCTTAATCGCACAAATAAATAAAGAAAAACAATAACAATAATAAGGAAAACAAAATTGTGACATATCTTGTTATACGCCTTTCTATCGGAGAACAACAGATCTTCATCAAAAATACATAAATAATACACAATATGAATCATGTTCGAGCCAATGATTTTAATACAATTCCGGTATTAATAGCATATTTTTATCTGGAATCGAATCCGGGCCCCATGAGAGTAAATTATGTAACTACCCTCGAGATTGATCACCTTTGTGAATATTACATAACATAGCATCACGCTGGTTTCCCCTGAGGGGCTGGGCAGAGGGTTACTGATCTACCTCCACCTACATTTCTCCGATGCTACTACGTAAAAAAAGAAAGAAAATAAATAATTATTTGGTTGCAAAAGGCACCACATGCAATAATAATAAAATATTATAGTTTAAAAAAACTATTGTAAACGCTTTAGTCATCCAAACTGAACGTGTATGCAAAATTTCAGCTCAATCGGAAACCGAACTTCCATGATTTTCTTACATAATTATTTAGTTAGTTACAGGTGAAGCTAATAAAAGCGTATTAAAAAATAAAAATCAAAACAAAAATTTTAAAATAGAAATTAAAATAATCGCATAGAATAAGTTTAAGAGAGGTAAGGCATTGCGAACCTGTCCGCTCAAAATTGGAGTTGCCCGACTGAGGAAGTACCTCCACCTTACACAATATTGTAGCGAAATAACTCTGCTATTATGCAGTGTTGTGTTCCTAAAGGTGAGCAAGGTCGCCAATGCTCCTTGGGGAAGCGTCGCCGTCGTGTTAGATGTAGTAGTCCGTCCTACCGCCAACACGACGCTAGCAGTAGGGTCGGCAGCGCGCGAGTGATGCCCTGATGTTGCAAGCGTCCATAGATTACGGTAACCGCTTACCGTGGACCGTATGATTTTTTGCCAACTTGGTAGTATATTAATTTTCTTATAAAATTTAACAGCTTCTGAATTCGGTGCCACTGCCAAACATTTCAGAAGCTGTTTTTAAGTAAATTATTTTACACTTTTAATTCTTTGAAGTCGGTTTATGCTTTATTTTTAAGTTTATTTTATTTTTCTATTTTGAGTGGCATAAACAATATAAACATGCGATTACAGCAATCGCGAGTGATGTGGTGTTATTCATTCAAGAATTCCATTGTCTATCTCCGAAGGTCTTCATCAGATCTTCACCAAGTTTAAATGGAACCACCTCGAAAGTATAGGTACCTTTGCAAACAAAAAAAGAATTTAAAAAATAACATTAAACATACAAAAAAAACATACATTCGAATCGAGAATCTCCTACCTAATTATTTTGAAGTCGGTTAAAAAAATTGAATTAAGGGGCGAGTCTATTGCCGTTTACTCACGACATTTTCAAACTTCGGACTATTTACTGTGAAATTCCTATCAGGAAAACCAAATAACGCCGCTGCATCAATATCTAGATTTGCTTGTTCTGGGCCAATGAGTCGGTTAAAATCATACAATCCATCGCTTCTATAATAAAGAAAGAGATCACTCGTTCTACACAAAATCCGCAATGTTCTCGATCCAACTACAACGACTCGTTCCCGTGAGGCAAGCAAATCGCGTTATTCGGTAGCCAACAAATATCGGTATCAGTGCTGGAATTTCTCCCGGGAATCGAACCCGCACTTTGTAAGCTGCACTGGCGCAACCGAATCTTGTGATACTGCTGTTACATTGCAATTTATTTCTTTATACCCTCCGTGGTAAGCAAAATTGAACCTTAATGATATCAGTTAAAGTTGAATTCTCTCTAAAATTTAAGTATGTCTGATTTTGTGGGAATTTAACACAAGAAAGTCGCAATTAGTGACGAGACGCATTCAATGGCTTACTTTAGGGTTGCTACACACGATCATGTTTACTTTCAGCTTCGCAATTTTTTCGAAACCACCAACCATCTCGTTTCTCCTCTCAATAAAATCATTGTTGGATGTCAGGAAATTTAATATTTGACGGAATAAGACTTGATTTAACACGGGATTTCACAGTGTATGCAGGTGTGAAGTGCAGACAGAGAAGCATAGAAAAATCCCCTTGAGTGATACGAATCTAGGTCTAAGCGTAATCAGTGACTGAAGACTGACACACATTTTTAATACTTTTTTTTTTTTTATAACTTTGCCCCTCACTAGGATTTCTCCTGTATCGAGGGTACAGTTTACAAACATACATGTCACACGCACACACAACCAGACCCGAAACAACTATCCGTAGATCATATAAATATTTGTTCCGTGCGGGGATCGAACCCGCGGCACGTAGCACAGAAAGCTAGTCACTTAGCCACTGCGCCAACCGTGTCGTCTGTATACCGTATACTGTATCGGGTGTAAAATTAGGAAACAAGAGGAACCGTGTCTTATAAACTGCCGAACAGTACTAGTTTGGCCTCTCCGTGCATGGCAGCCTTATAGTATATTTTGGAGCTATGTTCCTGGAGCTTAAATATGCATATTTGGTGCACAACCTGCGCTAAATGCACATTTACGATATACAGCTTTGTACAGGATTAATTATGCGGGAAGCGTCTTGGCTATAAAGAGACAGTATGAAGTATGGGTGAACTAAGTCTTCCTCATTCTGGCTATAAATAGAGGAAAATTTAACGTTTATTTATAAGACTGCTATAAATATATAAATACATGCTTATATTTCGCCTAAATCATTGGGCTGGTGACAAAATTTATGCCATAATATAAAAAAACGATTACGTAATTAATATTTTTTGACCACTGAACAATAAATACAAGGTACCTAGTACGTCGGAGTCTTCTTTTCTTAAGATTCCGCGATAAATAGAAATAAAAAACGTTATCTACAAAGCCGACAAATCCTTTTACAACATCTGGAATATCCCACTTTCTGGAACTAAAAACTTGAACAAAACTATTACTGTTACGGATGGGGAGCGATCCTATAACAACGGTCGAGCAATAAAAGCAATTGTATGAACAAGTTGGAGCGAACTTGTTATGATATCCTTGTAGACTGCAAGTATTGGCAAGTGTTATGAGACCCTAGTACAGTACAATAATATAAGGTATAACCTACTTATCTATTATTATATTTAAAAAATATGCCACACACTTATGTTTTTCGCTTGTAGGTCACGTCAGTTACTCGTATTTTCCCTTCGACTACTCGAATATTTGGATCGTGCGGGCCAATTGGGGTTAAAACACTTCAACGCTACACTTACAACGGCATCTAAGTTGTTTAGAAACAATGCATAAACCTAAAGATAAAATAGATATTCTCGGGTATTATCGGTACGGATCTGAAGTGGCATAACAAAACGTAGGCACAAGAGGTGCCGAGAGCTCTCGTGAGCCACGGAGTTACTGAGTATCTCAACTATTGGGATATTGCTCTGAATACTGGCTGGATGTTCTCAAAGGTATTTGAGATATTCTGGGCTCTGAGTATCTTAAATTCCATCAAGAATGATTGATATAAATATTTAGATTTCTTAACTGTGTACATACTTGAAAACTAGACGATTCTTATTGCAATAATTTTAGTATTTTATCAAAAACGTTAGGGTTAGATTTTTCATATTACTGAGACGATTTTATATTGATGTATAATTAGATTGTTATATCACTGAAAGAATCGCTGTAAGGCAATAATGCAATGATTTGTGATCATTCGCAATTAATGAACGGATCAGAATTTGATTATCAATTTCGTTAACACCTACGATCATGCATTAGTGCCTTATCACCCACGTACCACCCACGGACGTCGGTCATCGATGAAAACCAGCGTCATTGGTGCTGCCAATGACAACAAGCTGA
Source organism: Allophyes oxyacanthae (assembly GCA_932294325.1). Lineage (NCBI taxonomy): Eukaryota > Metazoa > Arthropoda > Insecta > Lepidoptera > Noctuidae > Allophyes > Allophyes oxyacanthae. The sequence goes on from OW028628.1 coordinate 247,181, forward strand.
TCGATGCCCATTTTCTTGCACATGAGGGACACACACTTCCATGCTTTATTTTTCATTGTTTTTATTTTATGTAATTTTCTGTATTTTTTTTTATTTTTTATGTTTGTTATGTGTGCATGCTCGGTGTCCTGTGTGCAAAAAATAAATTGATTTTCTTTCTATTCTTTCTTTCTTTATGACCGTTCTTTCAGTGATATGATAATATAAAACCGTCTGAGTAATAATATATTATTAAAAATATAACCGTAACACGAATAGTCACTGCTTAAGAGCTTACTTATTACACACAGTTATGGTGTTATCCTGTTATGACGTGTATTCTCCTAAATTCTTCAGTCACGGATAATTTTAGTCGGGTAGATTAAAATACAGCAAAACGGAAAGGGAAAAGATTTCGCCTTTGAAAATGTTTTATAAATAATTAAGTAGGGATCGCTAGCGGTAATATTATAATAACAGCACTTCCCTTCTTTATTACAATCTTTCGTTTGCGTAAAGCGTTTTAACGTAACTTGTTGATATGAACATTAATGTAGGCGTTCGGTATTCATTGAAATATTCTTATTGATTTTTTATATTTTACTGTACACTAGCTGTGCCCGACTTTGTCGGCGTGGAATCTAACAAAATTATTTTTTCTCTAAACTTTAAGTAAAAGTAATACCAGACGGAGTTACTCCTTATAACATCAGCTATCTGCCAGTGAAAGTCCCGTCAAAATCGGTCCAGCCGTTTCAAAGATTAGCCGAAGGATACGGACACGAACAGATGGACAGATAGACACTATTTTTTTTTTAAATCGTTTTTTGTTTTATGTTCCTTTCATAATTAATGCATTTTAGTAAAAAACTGTTATTTTGACATGATAAACAGACAACTCAATATAACTACTACACTATACCTACATCAGTACATCCGGTTCATCCTAATAGGATCACAGACGTGTATCCATAAAGAAATAAGCTAATTATAAGAAGCAACGCACGCTGGGTAAAGACACGTACACACTGTATCGGTACTAAGGGTGCTAGATGTGAGACGTGACTTCTGAGATATTTAATTAAGTCCTGGGCCGCTTTGGAACAGTAACATTGCAATATTATTTCAGTATTATGTATGGTTCAAACCAACCAAAGGAAGGGGATGCCAGTGGATACTACTCATAAAATAACCGTCGTGTTCTTTGATCCGTGCCGAGTTAGACCGCGTTCACACCAAACCCAAACGTAGGTACTATCAGCCACTGACTGTAAGCGAAGTTACGTAGTTTACTGCCTTTTTCATAAATATTCAACTACTCGTTTACATCGAACTGAGAATACGCTATTACGCTATGCGTAGTCATTGACTCGGCCGATGATTGTAAGTACTTCGTCACTACACCGCGGACGCTGATAGGCTAGTGTAGCTATAGCGCAATGTCAGCATAGTCTGAATGAAAAATGCAGTCTGACTTTTATGTTCACACTGGGGCTTACAGTGAGCCTGATCACAGTCGGCGGCTGACAATATGTTTGGTTTGGACGCGCCTGACAGTGAACAGAGAGCAAACGCCACGCCTGACATGAATGGTAACGCTATATAATTAACTTCTGCGTTAATTTAATTATTATAGGCGTACTAAAACCTACCTGTACTTGTTTTACCAATAAATTATTTTTATTTTATTATTTATTTAAAATAAATATCCTTTCATCTAACATCGTAAAATATGACTGTTTTCAACAAAACAATGCGCACGAACTTCTGACACATCCCAAAATGAATCGCGTCCCTTTTCACTGGATCAGATAACAAATCAAATATTACGCCGCTCGTCTGAAAAGCTGGTAATCCCAGCCTGTGCTGAAGTTGCCAGACTAATGAGCAAACTTGCTCCTGCGACATCTAGGCACTCGCGTGTGTAACTAGCCTTTGTCCGCGACTTCGTTAGCATAGTCTACGTTTATAACTTAGTTTTCCGGAATTAAAAGTATGGTTTAAGATAAGATAGGATCAGATAAGATTTTTTTATTTCTGAAAACATGAGTTTACATGGATTTTACCATGCAGGATGTAGAAATATATAATAGTATTTATTCCTTCCACTTCAATAATTGGGATCACAGAAACAAAGACGAAATTCTCTGTAAAACCAAACCTTTATTCAAAACATGTTCCAACAACATTATATCTAATTACATCATCTATAATAACTTTATGATGCACCGATCATATTCCAGTGATGCTCGAGCTTGACGACAGCGTATCTGAAGATAATATTATTTTAATATCAAATGTATTGTTTTGATAAAAAAAAAATGTGCAACTGCGTAGCAACTGCACTTCGAATTAGCCTACATATAAGGTTCCTCACTCTGTTTTCTGTGACCGTTATCGCAAGTGATAATCAAATTTTGATACACATATAAATTTGAGAAGTTCAGAGGTACAGGCTGGACTCAAACTCTCCACCTTCCTCCAGAGCCAGCACGGCAAGAAAAGGGAGAAAGGAAAACCAGGACAAAACCATCTCTCATGCCGTTATCTCTCTCGAATTTCGTTTTCTCTACTGTCATGGTCTTGTTTCAACGACACGGTTAGCGCAGTGGCTTAGCGATTACTTTTCTGCGTTACGTGCCGCGGGTTCGATCCCCGCACGGAACAAATATTTGTATAATTTACAGATAGTTTGTTCGGGTCTGGGTGTGTGTGCATGTGAGATGTATGTTTATAAACTGTACCCTCGATACAGGAGAAATCATAGTGAGGGCAACGTATTGAAAAGAAAAAAAAATTGGGGAAAACGGAATTGTCCAGCCCCCGTGCGGGACTACTACATGGAGCATGCTGGGCAAGCGTTCAACCGCTAGGCTATCGCTCGTTTTACTAGGAAATGTAAATGAAACATAATATTATTACTTACGTTAAAAGTTTTAAGGAAGGCTGGAGCGCGACGGTATTAAGTTAAATTTACTTTGACCGGAAAATGATGTGGAAAATAGCTTAATTAAGTTCATAGAATTAAGCCGAGTTAATTACAAGGTTTCAGGGTTTGTCAAGTTTTATTTTTGTGCGCTCGGTACTTATGGAAACAACATTTTCCTTCTTTTATTTCGATATTTTTATTTTTCACGTATTTCTAAATAAATAAATTTCTAAAATGTGTATCAGAAATGCGGGGTCCATCAAATAGGACAAACTCTATGGGACCAATATCGTAATCACAAAAAAATTATCAGCTGTGCCATACAAAACTTTAATACCTACTCGACCCAAACCTATCTATTAATGGGACAGGTGATTATTTTTTTGCGATAACGATGTTGGTCCCATAGAGAGAGTTGTTCAGTTTGATAGTCTGATTCACACCCTTATATATGACCACGCATTTCTGATACACATTGTATAACATTATCCAAAAGGTTAGGCACTATACTCTATTTACATTAGCATTAGAAAAAAGAAGCTCGTAGAAGCAGTAGTGCAAAACATTTTATTTCAAAGTTAAGTTATTGGATAAATCTGAGACTACTAACGGGATCACCCATAACGCACCAAAACGTAACGTTTTGTATAAAACAACCAAATAACGATAACAAAAGAAAAACAGTAACAAATAACAACTAAATCACGAAAATTCAACAATAACAAAATCACAACATTTACTTCAATTTCACAGTTGACATAAACCAGTAAAATTAGAAAAACCCGGCTGTCACAGTTTATGGAGGGATTAGGTGACATTTTAGATTTGGTAGAATTATAGTGAAACGAAAAACGTTCTCGATATTGTTCACTCCTGCTTCTTTTAGGTTTTTAGCATTGACACTTTAATTTTAAGTTGGAATGAAATAATATATCTAAATAAAAGCCACTTAATTTTATAAGATAAACTAGAGGTCGCGCGGGTGCGCGGGCCGCATGCGGCCCGCGAGGGCTTTTTAGGTGGGGCTTGTAATATAACTTAAAAATAATTTGATTTTTGATTTTGTATGGCAGCCATTTTTTTTTGTATGGAAACCATCTTTTTTTCACCGGCTCGTCAAACGGCCCAAGGTCCTCGACATTTTTAGTTCAGGCGGTAAAGGTTTGCGACTTGCCGTTTTCGAGATCCGTAGGGCAGTTCCGGTAAGTGTTCCACTTTCAGGTCATTTCAGACTTTTCCTAAACTCACAGGACCCCCTTCTATACGACTCCCATACATCCCTTTTACCCCCCACGGCTCTTTCTGGGGGAACAATGGGGTGAAAATCCAAAATGAACACTTGTATGGCGGCCATCTTGAAAAATGGCGGAAAGAAAATTTTTATCCCGGATTATGAATCGGTGCCCCCGAAAACCCCCGGACGCCAATTTTCAGCCGGCTCGGACCATATTTTTTTTTGGCCGCCATTTTGAATCCGCCATCTTGGATTTTTATGACCCCCACCGGAAATCCCCCGTCGTCCTCTATGACATTTGGTCGAACACCCCCCCACTATCTCCAACGGTTTCGGAACGGTGAGCGTTTCAATTTTGTATGGCCGCCATCTTTTTTTGTATGGCCGCCATCTTTTTTTCACCGGCTCGTCAAACGGCCCAGGGTCCTCGACATTTTTAGTTCCGGCAATGTGGGTGTTCGACTTGCCATTTTCGAGATCCGTAGGGCAGTTCCGGTCAGCGTTCCACTTTCAGGTCATTTCGGATTTTTCCCGGACTCACTGGACCTCAAGGTTTATGTCTCCCATACATGACTTTAACCCCCCACGGCTCCTTCTGGGAGAACAATTCTGTCAATGAGTCAGTGAGTGAGTGAGTCAGTCAGTGGTAATCGAGCTTTATATATATAGTCAATAGTTCAAATGATTACAATGAAGTGTGACACCTGGTATATAAATAGATATTAATACATTTGGCGTTAATCGTACCTAACTGTAACAAGTTTAATGTACTTTTATTACAAAGTGTACATTAAAAAGAACCTTTTTTATCTTCTGTCTAATGCTATTGTAAACAGAGTATAGGCAGCTGACGCCGTGATTATGTCCCATAGAATTGGGGTGAACCTATTGCCATCTACTAATTCTACTGAGTATTTTCTGATAGAGAAATCCACTTGGTTCTGGAAATCCGTGCACCTAGAATCACGACGTTTAGAAAGTGCCTGCAAAGGCCCAGTTGAAATAAAACACTTTGAGTTTGACTGTGATTCAAACCCAGTACATCACGCTCAGCAACCAAACGTGTGATCACTAGAACAATGAGGCAGTTTACTTTTCATGTCATACATAAATCTTCCAAGCATGACTGGTTCGGTTAATAATAATATTATGTATGTATAGTATATAATATAGATATATTATAATAGGTACTATGCGACTATTTTATGCGTATTATTTTATTCAAATATGATACATAATGCTGAATATCTAAATATAACAAGTTTAATAAATAATTGATATTTTGTTCTGAACAGATTTTCTTTAAAAAACAAATGACTAACGAAAATATCAAGTTTCCTTCTCGTATCGCTTTCTGACGTTTAGCAGTAAATATTTCAAGTTCTGTCGGGGTCTAAACCTGGATCAAACTTGGGACATTCGGTGAGAAGCAAATGAACTAAGTTTGATTAAACTTGGAGCGAAACTGTTGATGTTTGATAGAAATGTATAATATAAAACAAAATGCACAACAATTTACTTAAATTTAATTTAAAGTTACCGAAATGTTGAAACTTTCAAGAAATCGTGAATAGTGACCATATTCAAAATAAGATAAGGAGCCATTTATTTATTATTGCCGAACACAATTCCAAACTCTGCAGCTACTGAGAAATTTTCTGCAGAAAATTCGATCCAATTATCCCGACTCTTATATCGAATCTAGGACCTCAAACTCGGCAGCAATGCTTGTAATCACTAAACCAATAAAGCAGTAAATGCGCCATTGACAAAACTAAACAACTTAATCGAAACGAAACGGTTTAGTAAAGATAACCCAACCGTCAAAAACCCCCGACTCCAACTAGAAAAAGAGCTGTAACTTTTTAACGGCTGAACAGATTTTCATGAAACATAGCTAAGATGATACCTGATTAAACTAGCTTTCTAATAAAAAAAACTTCATTGAAATCGTCCCATCGGTTTGGAGCAAAGATGCCACAGACAGATAAACATGTATACAGATACACACTATAACACCCCTCTTTTTTGTCAGGAGTTAAAAACGACCAACAAGACATCCGAGAACCTGCACGTAGCTCAATACATCCAATACCATTGTAAAACCAAGTCTTCAAACCGGTCCATTATCTGCAAATTGCATGTAAAAGTGCCCTTTGTGTCGTTATTCGAGCACTCATTAGCTTGAGCTCCAATATCCAACATTTTACTCAAGGGTTCTCATCCTATTATAATGATTTGATTCGATAGCTCACTTTATTTTGCGTAGTTACTGTTAGATGCTAATAAAATAGATGTTAGAGGTTCTTTGTTACAAGCACTTTAATCAAATTTTACATAGATAATATCATTTCATTTTCATATTATCAATATTACTACTAGTTATTATAAATGCGAAAGTAACTCTGTCTGTCTGTTTGTTTGTTACTTTTTTACGACTCAAACGATATTGATGTTTGGCAAGGAAGTACTGTGCAATATGAGGAAGGCCATAGGCCATTTTTACTTTTTTTTCGCAGGCACATCTAGTTTAAAATAATGACGGGCCTCTTTCAAACAGTGGACTGCAAATAGGCTGAATGTTGGTATTCAGATTTATAGAAGCTTGTGACTATGTTTTAATAATAATTGTACCTAACATTGAACCTCAAGTACTTACGAAAATTTAAAAGACCCAAAAATCAATCCTTTAGTCTCAAAAAGTCAGGTTTTTTTTAAAATGGTTCAGAACTTATTCTTATAACTTATAGTTATTTATGTCATAAGCTCTGAACCGTTTTTAAAATAACTGCGCTATTTAATCTCGAAATGGGCCGCTATATCGGCGGGCTGCCTGGGAGCATACGGCCCGACTTCAGGTCGGTCGGCCCGCGGGCTCTCCCTGACCCGGACTTGGGTATGTCGCAAAAAAAGAACCGCAGTCTCATTTATTTAGAATGCGTGTGTGAGTCAAATTAACATACACTCACCTTTGGAAGGCAGACGAGAATTTCGTAAGTTCATCTTCTGTCTTCCTTTCTAAAAGGCGCTGACTGTGTAGGTATGGTGAGAAATTACATGGGATTCAACGATACAGATCGATTCAACTGTAAATTATAACAGACCACGGAAAGTGTAGGAATCACTACGAAGACGGCAAAGTCGACAGAAACCGACAGGGGTAAAGTCCGGGGCTAAGCGGAAGCAAGAAGCTCTGTAGTTTTGTTTTATATGCGTGTAAGTCCGGTACCGCGCAATTTTTGTGCTGTATGTAGATCTTCTGTATCAACCTGTTTGGTGGCAAGTAATATCAATATCGCGCGATAGCTATGCTAATGCGATGTTCTGCTGCAGATAGTTGAGCATCTACTAACAAAAGTAGTGAAGTTCGTCTCGATGATTGTGTATAGTTTTGATGAATTCGTAAGAGCAGTGTTATTTGGCGAGTTTTCCAAGCAGGAAAATAAGCATTTTTGTGTAATTTTACCTATATTCCAGAAAATTCGTTCTAAACCAACAAAAAAAAAATTTTATTTTGCTATTCATATAGGTATATAATACTTGTATTTGACTTATTACGGAAGCCGGATGACGTTCTATTACTAGTTTTTTGTATGGATAAAAAACAAGCGCCCCTAGCGCAAGTAAGGCGAACCTCAAATTTTCCATACAAAAAGCATAATATAACAGAAAGTTATCCGGTTTCCGTAACTTTATGAGTTTGCAAAATATATTCAGCTTGTCTGTTTTAATAAAATCGTTTTATCAAACTTCGCGATGTTTTTTTATCAGTAATTTCGAGTGCAACACATGTTATTGATTGATCGATGTAATCTAAGTAGTAATGAGTTAATAACGATTCTTGTAAACATGTCATTAAGACGATAAAATTTTTTTGGATGGTTGGACGTTTTGGTCCTTAGACGTATTGATCGTGAGGCGTTATAATAATGTTCCAAGGGATTGCAGATTTGAGTATTTGATATTAATTTCAACTTGATACCTCCACGCGTTCTTAAGAAAACGGGTCTTACTTGACAGACAGACAGAGAGACAGACGGACAACGAAGTGATCCTATAAGGTTTCCTTTTTTCATTTTGACGTACGGAATCCTAAAAAAGAAGAAAATTACTGTAAACGTCATTTTTACAGACGTGTATTTTTTACAGAAAAAAAAAAGAATGATATAAAACAAGTACCACCGCGGTAAAACCCAGTAGCCAATAGAACACATTAGAGTTTAGCGTCTCAATACGGAGCCATAACGATCGCTGCCGGGTGTTCGCGCTATCTCACGCGTTACGACACGGCGCGGCGCGGCGCCGGAACGGGCGCGACGCAGTAAATACGGGCATTAGTTGGAAATGTATTGGAGCGGAGGAAAATCTTTGCGCTTTACAAAGAACGGCTTACTGGATGAAGATTGAATACGAATCGAATGCAGTTATTTAGAAGACGGTCAAGTTTGTTGAGGAGGTCTGCATTCAGGTCATAGTAACACACATCACCATAGTCAATTATGGGAAAGATTAAGGTCTGCATAAGCATTGCTTTCGTACTGGATGGCAGTAGGTTTTTTAACCGATAGAGAGATCGTAAAGTACCTGTTACTCTCTGGCTGACACTTGCAACTTGACTTTGCCAATTCAGGGTAGTGTCAATGTGCAAACCGAGATCTTTAACACTGGGGCTGAGAGGGATGACAGTACCATTAAATATGATGGATGGTAAAGAAGCAATGCCAAGCTTACTTATGTTACGAGGGCTCCCTACAAAGATTGCTTGGCATTTAGTAGGGTTTACCGCCACCCCAAACCTATCAGACCAGTTTTTGATGGCTTCCAGGTCTTGGTTAATTTTGGTGACAGCGTTAAAAACATCGTCAACATCAGCCTGAGAGTACAGTTGCAAGTCGTCGGCATAAAGATGGTACGAACATTGAAGCTCATGGGTAAGAAGGTTTATAAAAATAGAAAACATGAGAGGAGAAAGAATACCGCCTTGTGGAACGCCAGTTACAAGGTCACACCAGCTAGATGATAACTCACCTACCTGAACTGACTGCTGACGCTCCCGAAGATAAGAAGAAAACCATTCCAGCGCCTCAGTAGAGACCATAAGATAGGAAAGGATAGATAAAAGGATGTCGTGACTGACTGTATTAAATGCATTGGAAAAATCAACTATGCACAATTTACTTTATTAGTATAATTATCTTGTCCGTGCACCTACCATACTTTTTTCTCTGCATCACCCTTAGGTTGACTGGTAGAAAATGCCTACGGCATTAAGTCCGCCTCTGTACTTAGTGCATAAAGTATAAATAAATAAATAAAATCTTTTCATACTACAGATTTCCTATTGCTTCATAATTTATTATCTTGTAAAGTTGTTATATAAATTTAATCATACTGGTTGAATTTTTAAATAAAATTTTAATTTAATAAACTTTTTAATGACGTAAAATAAAGATGAATGGAAGAAGGAAACATATTGCGTCGACCACAAATAAAATCGGATGAGGGCAGGAGAATGATGAATTATAGAATAGAATAGAAGATTTTTATTTGTCTTTCAAATTACATAGGAATTATAAGTTTTTAAACTGTCATGGTCACTAACATTTGTATTAGAGTTCGAAACGGGGTATACCTAGACTGGTGAGAGAAGCGATTGAGATTACCAAGTACAAAAATTTCAATCGCGAGGACGGGTTTCAACTGTCGGGGGCCTGGAACCCAGTGGTTCAACTGTGTAAGAAAAGAAAAAGTGCCGGGAGAAGTGCGCGAGCGGACACAGTGAGTTTCGTTTGTCGAGAACAGAATCGAGTTGTGAGTGACTTAAGTTATAGTGGTACCGGACCCGAGCGCACAAAACGTAACAGAAGGAGGGTAGACCGTTTTGTCTGCCAATAAACATCCACCCGCAAATACTTTTAGTTTATCCGTGACCATGGCGCTTGCAACAGTGCCGAAATATCGGGAGCTCAACACAAGATATAAACATGGTAAATACCCCGTTTCGAACTCTAATACATACATAGGAATTAATTATTATAACAAATTAACAAACAAATTACAAATTAATTATTATTAATTATTATTTGTATTTTTATTATACTGGTTGACGACATGATGCGTATCCATTCTTAATTTTACTATTACGCACGCCCCGTAGTATGGTTTCTTTTCATGTATATTTTTGGGTAAACTCAATGGTATGCAACAATTTCTCTGATAAATAGCTTCTATACATGAAACACCAATTATATTTTTTTTGGTGAAAAAAAAGTCAGCCTATATAAATGTTACACACAGCTTGACGATACACTAATAGAAATGCTTAATGTTATTGTAGTAGTAAGACTGCATCAGTGATTGACTTCTGAAGTTCTGATTGGTCTAGTGTTGGCAAGCGCGGACACTGAGCGTGAGGTCTTGGGTTCGCTTCCCGGGATGGGAAAAGTGTTAATTGGCTTTCCTAATAAGAAATATACAGTAGAAGTTTGGAATGTTTTCTGATGGGTAACAAGAGGCTCGCTCCCTGTTCTATGAGCTAACAAAATATGTATGATCTACAGGTAGTTGTTTCGGGTCTGGGTGTGTGTGCATGTGAGATGTATATTTATAAACTGTACCCTCGATACAGGACAAATATTAGTGAGGAGCAAAGTTTAAAAAATAAAAAATAAAAAAAAATGTACTGCGCTGAAAACCTGTCACTTTAAATCCATAGACAGCGTACAGTAGTACCATATTATTCAAAGACGAAACGTAACGATGACGTAACGAGATCTATTCTATAAATAAATAGATACCCAAGTTAATATTGACTATATATATAAAGCTCGATTACCACTGACTGACTCACTCACTCACTGACTCATTGACAGAATTGTTCTCCCAGAAGGAGCCGTGGGGGGTTAAAGTCATGTATGGGAGACATAAACCTTGAGGTCCAGTGAGTCCGGGAAAAATCCGAAATGACCTGAAAGTGGAACGCTGACCGGAACTGCCCTACGGATCTCGAAAATTACAAGTCGCAGACCTATAGTGCCAGAACTAAAAATGTCAAGAACCCTGGGCCGTTTGACGAGCCGGTGAAAAAAAGATGGCGTCCATACAAAAAAAGATGGCGGCCATACAAAATTGAAACGCTCACCGTTCCGAAACCGTTGGAGATAGCGGGGGGGTGCTCGACCAAATGTCATAGAGGACGACGGGGGCTTTCCGGTGGGGGTCATAAAAATCCAAGATGGCGGATTCAAAATGGCGGCCAAAAAAAAATATGGTCCGAGCCGGCTGAAAATTGGAATCCGGGGGTTTTCGGGGGCACCGATTCATAATCCGGGATAAAAAATTTCTTTCCGCCATTTTTCAAGATGGCCGCCATACAAGTGTTCATTTTGGATTTTCACCCAATTGTTCTCCCAGAAGCAGCCGCCGGGGGTAAAAGTGATGTATGGGAGTTGTATAGAAGGGGGTCCTGTGAGTTTAGAAAAAGTCCGAAATGACATGAAAGTGGAACACTGACCGGAACTGCCCTACGGATCTCGAAAACGGCAAGTCGCAAACCTATACCGCCTGAACTAAAAATGTCGAGGACCTTGGGCCGTTTGACGAGCCGGTGAAAAAAAGATGGTTTTCATACAAAAAAAAAATGGCTGCCATACAAAATCAAATATCATATTTATTTTGAGTGATGTTACAAGCTCCACCTAAAAAGCCCTCGCGGGCCGCATGCGGCCCGCGCACCCGCGCGACCTCTAGTAATAATTATATAGTTGTTACACGTATGCTAACAATAGAGATATATATAGAATATATTAGTAATACTCTTTATTGTACACCTGATAAAAAAGGAGAAGTAAACATAATAATAATTACAATTGATCATTATAAGATTGTACAATGGGCGGTCTTATCGCTTTATTATCATTTGTAATAATATTTATTAATCTACCATCATTCAAGGAGTTAGTAAAAGCCGGTAATAAGTAGTTATGTCACGGTGTACAGATCAAGCAGCCGGCCGATGCTGCTGAGTTTGGATAAGAATTAATTAAAGTGGAACTACCGATTACGAATATTTCAAGTAGTAACGAGATAATGTTTAATTACGCTGTTTATCTATCTTACGATCGTAAAGATAACGGCGCCAGAAAATGTCTTGCTTATGATTTATTATCTGCTTAAAAATCAACAACGTGTTTGTTTCCAGCAGAAAATCACAGTATGATGCTTTTATCGAATAGAATAGAATAGAATTTTCTTTATTCGAGTAACCAAGACTCAACAAGATTATTAGTAAAACTTACGACTATTTTAGTAAGCACAGACACTGAACAAAAACAAGGAAAAACAATACAGACATAATGGTTGGTCACTGCTGGGTGGTTGGTGGTTTATGAACGATAACGGCCAATTAAGATGAGCTGTAACCGTATTCGAAGAAATAGTGTTAAAGATATTCGTGGCTCGGTAGACCACTTTTGTCTATTGTTATACTAAATGGTGATATATTTAATTTTTAATTCAGGTCGACGGGTGTTATAAAAACAACAGCGCTGCAGCTATAAGGGCCACAGCACACTAGCGACTTTTTGCAGCAGAATCGCGCATGTTGTGATTCTATGTGCACGGTTCCCAGAGGTTAGTCCCGGAGAAGATACCGGCAAGAAACACCATGTATACTCTTTTCAAACAACAAAAAAATAATATTTGGCCCCGGCCAAAATTCAACCTGAATTTAGACAATAATATGACAAAAATAAAAAGAACAGCAAATATAATTATAAGTACCACTATAAGTTAATCAATACAAGTAGGTTAGTACATACTTAACACTCAAGCTACCCAATTACGGAAACAAGGGCTGCAAACAGTTGTGTTACAAGTTACAACTGCTTCAATAGAACATGGGTCATCTATTGTTCGACCAAAATCTACAACACAAAATCTTGGCCGCGTTTAGAGCTACATTAAAGCCTCTTACAAACTGACACGAGAACTAGGCCATAGCGCAGAGTTATTTGTGTCCTCTATGAATATGTTGCAGTACCTATAATGTTTGCAGTCAGCTGGGTGGTGCAAATATTAACAGAGTTTGTCAGTGTGTGCACATCTTAATGAAGAGGAGATCAAAATGAGATACGATGTTCATAAACACTTTCAGGTAAAACCGTGTTATTTTAGTCGTAAGGAAAATTTTCGTTCGCGTATTTTTGTGATCTTATGTAAAAGCCCGGCTATGTTGACTGTGCACAAATATAAATTATTTATTTGCAATGAATGTAGTGAAGTGTGTAAGTTGTTCACAGATACTTCATAATACGCTTAACAAAACAATGCTATAAAATAACTTTTTTTCTATTATAGTACACTTCGGTTCCACCAAGGAGTTTTCAATTAAATTTTTATAGCAGCCGTACATTGTCTCTAGTGGCGCGGCTAGGGCGCATGCGCAGCGCGCTAGAGCGCATGCGCGCCGACTTCCGGCGCCATTTTGTTTATTTACAAGTTACATTATTAAAAAATCATTTAAATGGAAATAAAACTAATTTCGGAACTGCTGTTTTAATTTAATAATTTTTAGATGTATAATTTCAAAATATGTGACGTCACATTAGGGGGTCTCACAAATGTGATCAACTGTGACAAGGACGGGGGAGGGGTTAAAGAGTTAACTACTTTTTGTATGATTAAAGATAGTGTATGAAACTGCACATAACTAGGTATTAAAGTAGTCGTGTGATACTATTAAAAATCTCGCCTGCGGCTCGCTTTTTAAACACACACTCGTGTTTTAATACCCCCTATTATGCAACAGTTTCTTAAACTACTATTAATGCACACCACACTATCATGCCATAATCAGCGCTCGACGCGACGTGTGCAATCTCCTGTTTTTGTCACATAATATGTACCTAAATGTCAAAGTCTTACTGCCAGGCAACTTAGATTTTAGCCCACTATAGCTGCAGTATCTATCGCTGTTATCGTGATTTGTTACCGCTATAGTCTCTTATCGGTATGAAGCATTGTTGGTATTAGAACCACTGATTTGGGTAAGATTAATAAACACAGATTTCCTAAATTTTTATCTTGACTTGATTAGATTGGAGCTAAGCTACGCCCGTTACTACTCTGATTCCTTATAGAACAGACACTTACGGGGAACGTGAAATGTGGGAAAGATTTTCCCATTTGAATGATAGGCTTTTTATTGACGTATTGATGTCCCTGGGAAATTGTTAGCCCGTGTTGATTTCCACGAAATGCTATTTACAAATTTTATCAAAAAAGAAAATGTTTGCAATAAAGTTTAAATAAACAAATTGACTCTTTTATCTTATCTTCTCATAAAATGTTTTAATCAACAGCTCTGAACAATAAGACTGCTAACTGTTCAAATTGTTTGTAGAATGTTCGGCTGAACGGGGATTCTAGATACCTCTATTATAACAATTCGGCACGTTACTGTCCCACTGCTGGGCACGGGCCTGTGCTTCTCAGAATGGACTTACTGATAGTCTAGCGGTTGGCCGCTTGCCTTCCATGCAGGAGAGCCCGAGTGCAAAATCGGCCGCCACCTCTGACTTTTCAAAATCATGCGCTAATCAGAATTTGATTATCATTCAAATTTGCATTAGCAGTGAAGGAAAAATATCGTGAGGAATAGGCTCCATATAGTTCTCGATGGCGTGGGTAGTCCGCCCGCACCAGACTGAATATCTTTAATTCTTTTCATTCTGAGAAGAGGCCCGTGCTCAGGAGTGTCAATAGAAAGAAAGAAAAAACAGTAATGAGCTAAATAATTATCTGGAGCCACGATAGCGGCCCGGCCAAAGTTCAAGAACAAGGCCGCGGGCGCTGCCGCTCTACACACAAATATTTACAAAGGCGGTCTTAATACCTAAGGCATTCTCTGTCACACAACCTTAGGGTGATGTAGAGACAAAAATATGTTAGATGCACTAGTCATTATTATTATTAGGTTAGGTTAGACATAAAACATTACACTTCACATAATATTTTGGTGGAATTATTATTACTCTGAACATAGTCCACATACCTAATTAATTTATTATGACAATTACTATCAGTCAACTAGGATGATAATAGTTTGATGTTATCATCTTAACCGTGCGCAACGTCTTGATAAATAAAACTACACGCGGTTTCACGGCAGTCGATAGCCGAGGCTCTGTTATGCTCAGACGCATGTGATCACTTCCACTTTCCATATAAGAATAAATATTTTAAGGTAAGCAAATATCAATTGTATCTGTGTTATTTCCCGGGTAGTGAAGTAATTCAAGTGTCAGTGAAATGTGAAATGAAACTATACTTAATTTTAGTCCCCTTCTGCGGTAATATCTATTGGGGTAAAAGTGTGTGGCTTCTCGAAATTGTCTAAGCAAGGCCAATTAAAATTTAAATGAAGACCAAAATATAATATATTGTCGGCCTTAAACATTTTGGGCCCTTTTTGGAACTTGCGATGATTAAACTATAAATTATACAGTTTAATTTTTTATGAAGTGCGCAAAATTTGCAGAGTGATACAGTGTCCGTTCCCAAATGCAACCGAAGTACTAAAATTCACTCTAAAACAAAATAAAAAATTGATTTTGTATGGAAAAGAGTTAAAAACAAAATTACATCATGTCAGTCAACAAAAACTTTAATCCATTGAACTAATATTCAACAAACCAAAAGTGTTTGTAATGCTGAATTTGTACTCAATCTCTGTAGATATAATTTTGAAGATTCAGAAGTCAGTCCCTTTGGTCTTGAGCAAAAGTTTCCAAACATTTTGGACACGATGCATTTTTTGTAAACTTGATTACATACCATCACGTCTGTTTATCAAAAGTAATGAGTGTTAGTCTTTGACCTTTTTAAATAAATAAGGAATAACATAAGAGCAGTAGCTGTAGAAAGACCTTAGAAAGACAGAAGTAAATACAGCTGCTATTTCCAAAGACTACACAAATCTAAGAGGGGACACAAGTTAGTTTGTTTCAGCCTCGGGCTGTCTTTAGATCCTTTTAGACATAATATCTGAAACCAAACGAAACTTAAAGTGGTATTAATGCTTGAACTCTTTGGCAAAGTGAACTAATAGCTGATTTGAGTTGTTCAAGATTATTAAAGGTCAACGCTGTCTGTAGTTTGTTGGCACAATTTGTCTAAAGTTATCGATTTGTTCGCGTTAACTCCTCAAATATGACATGACAGTCTTAGAACCTACATTATGTCAAAATAACAAAAGTAATATGCCTGGGTGATACATGTGGCCTATGGGCCACGCTGGTGATGGTGTATGCACGGAAAAAACGACTTCGCAGGCTCTTTCTAAACCAAGTTTCCAGCCACGCAGTGAGTACTGAGTACCTCTCAAGGTGTTGGACTAGACTCTTAGCAATTAAACCATTAGTCGTTACGACTATCGGTACAATGATTGATACCTCCATGTCTCGTGTATCAACAACCTCGCGAGCCAAGTCCAAATATTTGATTTGTGTATCTTTCTCGGCTTTCACGAGGTTCTGTCATGCGGGATGGTAACGTCAACTATCACTGCGCGGCTTGCTGATCGATCTATCACCACTATATCATCAGGCTTTGGCGACAACAGTTAGTGTTGATAGATTGATCCCAATCTAACGTGACACGACCATTTTCGATAGCTGCTGGCACATATCTTTAGTACGGTACCTAAGCTTTTCAGAATCCACAATATTGTACTTCAAAGCAAGTTGCTGGTGAATTATCTTGGCCACTTAGTTATGTCTGTGCAAGTATTCACCGTTAGCAAGATGAGAGCAACCATCCTTTTTATTATTAATATTTTTTCTACTTGTATTATCTTTCACTTATTGAGCAGTTATTGTTACCAGATAAACTGTATCTATGACGCTGGGGTCACGTTTGTCCATTGCTCTTGTTTGTTAAATGATTATTATAGTTGTTACATGAATTATAATTTATGATATATGTTTGTTTATTAAATGAGTGTTCAATAAAAAAACGACATATTTTTTACAAATACGGTTATTGTTTTTGGCGAAATAGTATGATGTAGGTACAGTCAACGTCAGATGTACTGAAACACCCAGTGGTCATAATTTTATTATGGTAACAGCCACGTAACAGCATATGAATAATAAATAATAATATGAGTACTCGTATTAATATTATTCTTATGGTAACAGTTAGAAGAATATAGGTAACTAATTCCGTTGGTTTGGAACAGTAGATTTTTCATTACACTTATTAATAATAATAATCAAAAATATAATCATAATTATTCAGATTTTTACTGTATTTGATTTGAATTTAATTGTTTCTGTTGTGGACTCACTTGCCCACGTTTACCATAATTATTGTGTAAACTAATATTTGCATGCCTTTGAAAAGGCGGAATAACATTGTACTGCATACTATTATAAGAACTTTTGTAACACATGTTCCTGCGAATACATTTCTATTTCTATTAGGTATACCATTTACCTCCCACTCGTAAAAAAATAACTCAAAAGCGCTAAGCGATTGATTAATACGAGACCTCTATCGTGTCTACAAACACCTAAAAAAATCTGTACCTCCATATTTTATACGGATCTAAAAAAAGAACTTATTACATGTTGAACGTTCAATTTTTGTGCCTTTACAAATAAAATAGTTCCCTTAGGAGAATTTTTGTCTTATCAAAAAATATAGTGCCCTCGGGGCGTAATATTTCCTTCGTCGATGTATATTACCGAGCCGAGTATGTGTAGAATGCTGTAGTAGTACTATTAGGTTCTCCTAGGCCTTTAGGAATAGAAATGTGAATATTTTATAGGGCGTATTTATGTCTTAATTCAATTGGGAAGTGCTGTCTTACTTTTATTGGTTTTGGTAGCTGATACATAATGGAATGATCTCGTTAAAGGACGTACTCGTATATGACATTAATTTACTATCGAAGCATAAAATAAACAAAAAAGAATCATCCAAATCGTTGCATGTCAGATGCCCGAACATACCTACATAAAAAATAATTAAACAGGATATTTTTTATGTAGTCCGCATAATTTGTAGAGTGATTCAGTCTCTGTTCTTAAATGCAACCGCAGTTTTGGGATACACTTTAAAACAAAACGAAAATTAGCTATTGAATTTTATTTTATACTTTTTAGTTATCTGAAGCCGGATTTTACTTTTTTTTAAAGTTTTGTATGAAAAAATTCAGCTTGAAACCGGTAATTGACTCAGTTGAATCTCTAAAGCTGGACAGGGGCTCCAACATAGTTGGTAAAAGGCTAAAGATACATACAACGTTACACAAAAAACGCTTATTTTCAGATGTCTCACACAGTAGTGAGAGGGCAGCCAAACGCCGCCCAACTCTACCTAGACACAGTGTTGGACGCCATCCTACTGGAGCAGGGCATCAAACCGGACGCCACGCAGAGGGACAATGTAACTTTAACGCAGATTTTGTTCCACTGTCTGAAGGAGAAGCCGCAGGATGTATTCCTGGTAAGAGTTCTTGGAATTTCTCAACCTTGGTCAAGAAGACGATACCCGGGCGCCAAAGAATAGACGTTAATAACCCAACCGTCTAAGGGTTTTAGACGACTCCAACTAGAAAAAGAGCTGTAACTTTTGAACGGCTGAACAGATTTTCATGAAACAGCTAAGATGATACCCGATTAAACTAGCTTTCGATTAAAAAAAACTGCATTCAAATCGGTCCATTATTTTTACAAAATAGCTGTGCTGTCTGCTGATTATACTTTATTATCCCAACTAGTACTCATGTCTGTCAGTAATCTAGTTTATTTATAATATCGTAATTATGAAATCTCAGGCATAAGAGGTTCCGTCACTTATTAATGACACGCGAATAATTAGAATAATCATGGTTACTTAAACTATACAGTGAATATTGTTTGTACCATAACTTGCCAGTCATGTTATTATTGTACCTATTTGTATCTACGAGTACCGGTTTAAGTATGATCTTTGTTATTTGATAGACCTTGGCTTCTATATCATAATGAAGCCAGAGCCTATTTTTGACATAAGTTTTATTAATTATAGACATAAGGTTCAAAATCCACGCACACTCGTGAGTGTCTTAATCAATTATCGCACGGCAACTTATTTATCTATTATTGTAAAGTCCTTATTATCATAATAATATGCCGAGAAAGCAAGGTCGCGTTCCTAAATCACAACATTATTTAACTAATATTTTACTACAAGAACAAAACAAACATTATTGGTTGAAATCTAGTTAAAAATTCTATTTGGATCAGTGTCATACTCCGTGACGTCACCAGACCGAGGTGGATAACGTTACCAATTGCCTGATCGTCGCGGTTATTGAGCCATTTCATCTGTTTGCAGCGCTCAATGAGAAAACCTAAGGGCTCAATTATGGAGAGGCGGAAAGTCGAGCAGCGCGCAAAGCGGCGTGCCGCTTTCTCGCTCGCTCTCCATGTACGAAAATACGCGCCTTTCACCGCGTTGCGCGCCGCTTTGCGCTCCGCGCGACTTTCTGCCTCTCCATAATTGAGTCCTTACGCTTTGTATTTAGTTCTTTTATGTAAGCTGCAAATATAATTATTTACAAAGCAAATTAAATACAAAGCGTACCAACGCGTAGATCTGTCAGGTCAAGCAATACTTGATTCGATGGCAAAACAAGACTTGTGAAACGAATGAATATGCAGTTTGAACTGTTCAGAGCATAAACTTATTATACTTTCCCACAAATATACTAAGTTTATGGTTCAGAGCAGCCTCGCCATGTGTGTCGATCTTATTAACAGAAAAATGTAGTTCAGTTAGGATATTTTTTAATGCAACATTGAATCAGTCAATAGACTCAAGCGAGACTCTTGGATTTATCCTAACCCAATCTTCCTTTTCCAGACAAATGGCGCGACCGGCGAAAATGTCACAAAAGAGCAGCTGCTGAAGCATACAGTCTCGCTCGCACGTGCGCTCACGGCCGCGGGAGCGAAAGGGAAGTATGGTATGCTGCTAATGAGGAACCGCAAAGAAACTATCGCGGTCTACTTCGCTGTGATGTTCTCAGGAATTATTCCGTTTATGATGGATCCAAATACAACAGTCTGTGAGTATGTGTTCAAGGTCTTGTTAATGTTGATTTACTTACTGATCATATCCTGTAAGATACTGAGCTCGATTTCCAGGTCAGCTTACTAGTGTTATTGAGCGATCCAGATTGACTGTGTATGCAGTAGATTGACGGATTAATGCATCTGATCAAATCTAATCTCGTTAAACTATCTAAGTGAAATAAACATTATAATTATGATTATGATAATTATGATCATAAAATATATAAAATATATCTAGATAAAATATATCTAGATATTTTGAAATCAAGATTGCGACCAGCTGATTGTGATCAAGATTGAAGTAGTGTGTATCTATGTATCTTTGTGTCTATTCGTGACATCATAGCTCTAAAACGCATGGACCGATTTCAATGCAATTTTTTAATTGAAAGTTAATTTAATCGGGTATCGTCTTAGCTATGTTTCAAGCTGTGTTTTTTAGTTAGAGTCGGGGGTTTCTGACGGTTAGGTTATAACTCTCCATGGCTCTTGCAGATGAGCTGACGCACTTCCTGAATCTGACCGAGCCTAGCTTCGTGTTCTGTGACCAGGAGTTCCACGACATTCTTCAAGAGTCTCTGCTCGCATCTCAAGGCTTGAAGCCGCTGGTAGTGGTGACTGATAAGCCTGGGGTTTTGAGCCAGTTTGCTGAGGGTCACAGCGATGACATCCAGTCCTTCCAGTGAGTATTCTGTTGTTATAATCTTACTCGTACTATTTTGAATCCACTTTCTCTTGCTTCTTCTTTTTGGATAATATTCATTTATTTCGATAGTGGAAAAGTAAAATGACTAAAGCACCAATTTGCAAACTTTACAGAATCACATTCAAAAGTTTTTTTTACGAAAAGAAAAAGAAAAGAAAGAAAGATAAAGTTTTTATTTCTACGCCCAGTATGACGCACAAAACATAAAAATATCTAAGCTTAATTAATACTAAAAAAAAAAAAAAAAAAAAACAAACTACGACGAACGACAAAAGTTCAATGTTTTATCTAGTGGATACTTTTTGTAAAATGTATTTTTCTAATCCATCATAATTATCATGATTTAAGTACTAGAATATACGTTTTACAAAATTTAAAATAAAACTTTAAAATGTGCCCTGGTAAAGTTTACACATTGGCGCCTTAGTCATGTTGCCCTTCCAGTGTCGATATAATCTCTCTGGATCATCAATGCAATCAAATTAAATTAGGTACATAGTTAGTTTCTTATTATTTATTTAGTTACTCTTATCTCATTAATGTCTAGATGTTTTTAGCTCAGCTGCAGATTTTAGAGCTGAGGTTTGATTACCAGGTTGAACGGAATGTTATAGGGATTCTCTGTTTGGATATTTTTGATAGCACCCCGGGATATGTTCTATGCCCCTATTTCCATGGCCCTTTATAATCTGGTCTAGTATTACAATACCTTTTAAAATGAAAGTGATCTTCAAGTAAACACTGTCAGGGTTTCAGCCGCGTCTATGGATGACCCTGCATTGCTGCTGCCCACTAGTGGCTCCACCGGACTACCCAAAGCCGCCGTCCTGACGCACCGAGGACTCGTGGCACAGCTACCTTCACCTTGGTAAGTTCTTAGAAGAGGAAAGTGGTATGAATTTCGTAAAAGTAAAAAGAGTATGTAAGATGGTGTTTATACCTACCTACCTAGAGGGAGGAAAGCCTGTTACACACCCCATGAATCATGATGGGGTGAGTAATTGTAATGTTATTTGCCTAAGGTCAGTCCTCAGAGCATCAAAGTCCTCCCCGCGTGTTGTAGTTAGACAAGATCTGTAATTTTGGAGACATTAGGTATTATTATTGTCATTTTATTTAGTTAACTTTAATCGAATGTGCTTGACCAATAAAGATTTTTATTTACACGTATTACATCGTAAAGTTATGTTTATGAATTCAAAAATAGTACCTTATTGACAGACTTTATGCATGTGCAATTCTAATAAAATTAAAAAGTTTTAGATACAGTTTTCATAACAAAATAATGCTACAAATAACTAATTTTCTATTAAAGTTATATTTCGGATCGACCTAGAAGTTTTCAATTCAATTTTTACAGTGGCTGTACATTTTTTGTGTTTATTTTTGTTTTAAATTTGGTCTTTATATACGTAACAATAATATCTATTTCATGAGTACCTATAGAATATAAAGTAGTATATAAAACTGCACATAACTAGTTATTAAAACACTCGTGTGGTACTATTAAAAACCACGGTTCGGTTTTGTAACACACACTCGTGTTTTAAAATCCTATTAAGCAACAGTTTCATAAACAACTAATAAACGATACTTTTTGCACAGGTCGTATCACACGCAGTTCCCAACACCAACCAGAAGGGTGATGGTCCTCACAACTATTCAATGGGCGACGTTCAACATGATGATGACCTCCTGCACAGCTTACCAGATCCCTATCCTCATAACACCGAATAAAATCACAGAGGAACATGTGACAGAAATTATGGAGACTTATCGGGTAAACAGAACTACTATCATGACTTCTCAGAAAAGTTTAAGTAACTTTTGGCTTCTCGTAAAAAGGGGATAATGCCCTAATCACCGTGTTGATGAAAGAAAGAAAGAAAAGAAAGCAAAGTAATTTATTTGGATGCAAAATTAAGGCACAAAATGAAAAAGAAAAATGAGAAAATTAAGATTATCACATAGATATTATATAAAGTATGTATGTAGGATATACTCATGTGAGCCACACAGCTGCACCAAAAAGGTTCAGTTCAGCGTATGCCAGACATAGCCTGGCGCTGATTTTCAACTGAACCCGTTGGTGACTCACGGATGTCAATCAAAACATGCTACAAATTCAGTGCAGGAACAGAAAAAAAAAAAAGACACAACATTCGAATACAACGACACATTACCATACATTATTATTATTATTGGAATACATTGATATTTGCAGTGCAGTGGAATTAGCTGACTCCAATACAGCTTGCTAATTAATCGCTTGTTAATCGACGAATTTTTTAACCCTCGACCCTCGACAAACAAAAGTGGTGTTATACACAGATACATAGATACACACTACAAACTTATAATTGTATTTGTGTATCAGTCTGTGCCCTCGTAGCTAGCTCCATAACGAATAAACCGATTACAATGTAGTTTTTTTCATTGAAAGCCAGTTTAATCGGGTATCATCTTAGCTATGTTTCATGAAAATCTGTTTAGCCGTTCAAAAGATACAACTCTTTTTCTAGTTGGAGTTGGAGGTTTTTGACGGTTAGGTTAAGAACTTAACTTGATGCTTTCGCTTGACTGTCATAATCAAATGATATCAGTGCCGGTGTACATCGCATTCTGTCATACTTTTCGGTAACAAAACTCCATCTCGATTCGCATCTCACTGTCATTAACGGCTGTCATTTGATTTCCCTAAGGATTCAGAAGTGAGTTGCTTACAGAGTAACAATGCTGGTTAGGTTAGCTCGGGTTAACTGGTTAAAGTTTAAAGAAGCTGGGTAATGTTTAAATTTCTCTAACAGTACTTAAAATAAAGAGGGTTTAATTCGTTCAATTATACTGTTTATAATTCTTTAAGGTCTGTGAAGTTCTTAAAAGGAGCAATTTGCTAAACTTAAAGTCGAATTTGTTTAAAACGTGACGAGTCATTAAATTAAATAGAGACAGCTATTAGACCATCTTAAACAGTGTTTCGGTTCATAATATTTACTAAAATATTGTCCAGTAAAGGGTTTAAAATAATTTCTCATCCTAGACGGTATTTTTGTAGAACCAATTAAACTAAATTAAGTTCCCAACAGCTTCTAAAGCTAAATGACCCTAATTTTTTTTTTCAATTCAATCAATTTATATTATTTGTTTTCATAAAATCTTGTGTAAATGATGGCATAAAAATAGATTAAACAATATTTAAATAATATCTAATGAAATTTTATTTTAAAATTCGTTAACATAACAACACACCTAAATAATCTATTTTAGAAAATATAACATTAGAATAAATTACATTAAAACAATTTTTTATGTAAATATTGGAAACAAATGATGATCTTAAACATTTGGCATCTTCCGAACACACTTCCGGCCCATAATTCAGCAGCCAGCAATAAAAGATATCCGGCAGCCGTTAGCCAAAGCGGGACGCAGATGTAGATAAGTGTCTTTTAAAAATATCTCACCAAGATTTGTGGCATCCAGTCATTAAATGAATGTCTGATCTTAGCTGCGATTAAACTATCCATCTGTCCATGAAGTAGTTAGCGATGTGTGGGTAGATGTAGTAAAAAAAGAAAAGAAAAAAGAAAATACATTTCTTCAGCACGGACAGTGACAACACACGAGAGGAAACTAACATAAAAGATAACATAAACCTTTAAACAATAAAACAGACACATGAGAGAATGAAAAAGAAGCAAAATAATAATTATAAAATATTACAATATGTTGTCAAGTATGCCAGCTCAGCATTTGCTGGGCGCGGAGAGCACAGCGCTGGTTTACAGCAGAGATTTTATTATTAATTTTTTGAGAGATTTTTTGTAATGACTTGTATATACCAGAGCACCTACTAACGCATGTAGCGATCAGAGGGCCTATAAAGGCTGCTTTAAATGAATTATAATATGGTTCATATTAAAAATGTCAAAATGTCCTGATATTATAAAAAAAATATCCTGTATAAGACGTTTGAACTGATTGGCTAATTATTTGAGAACTCTTTCCGTTATAATTTTAGCCGACATGGACCTTCCTGGCGCCTGCATTTGCTACATTTTTAGTGACCGCCATGAGACCAGACCAGGTCAGTTCACTGGAGACCGTGATTCTACTTGGTGCACCGGCTACTCCGGAACTTATGGCAGCTTTTAAGGTAATAGCTATAGATGGATATTGTTAAGACATTAGAATTCCTGATATGTACCCAGAAACTTCAGAAACATATTTATTGTTATATTTCAGGAAACTTCAATTCTTAGGCCTCAATTGTGGAGACGCGGGGCGTCGCGCGGTGCGCAAAGCGGAGCGTTGCTCTCTCGCTCTCTCTACATGAACGAAGATACGCGTCTTTCACCGCAGTGCGCGCCGCTTTGCGCTCCGCGCGACTTTCCGTCTCTCCATAATTGAGCCCTTAGAGGAATGATATGCCTCCAATTATATCGAAAAAGGTTATCCTTTTAGTTAAAATTAGAATATCTGAAAATATGTATCTCTGTATAAATGATCCTAATTATAATGACAAAACAAAATAAACTAAAACAGACTAATGACCAATTAAGATCCACATTCAGATATATTACCAATTGGTTTCTTGGCAATGTTTCCTTCGGCATAATTTTGTGGTACTTTTACTCAAACTGCATAGACATAACATACTTTCTTAGCATGTTTAGACCGGAATCATATTATTATTGTGTTGCTTCTTAACGCAGATTAGACGAAGTGATACAATGTAACATACGACAAATTGAAATGTTCATTGCATGTTACGTTTCACCAGTCTGTACCCGGCATAATATGTGCCCGACAGGACACTGCAATAATTATGCTAAGGGTTTTGTTTTAATTTTAAGGAAAAGCTACCAAAAACGACACATTTGTGTGACGGATACGGGTCAACTGAAACACAGGGGTTCATTGCGATACCCGACAGAGACGCGCCCTTCAAGTGTAACGGATGGGTGCTCAACATCTTTAACTACAAGGTATTACTGCACCACTAATTATATACTTAAGAATAGCACCCTAGCTTTTCCTCACAATGTTGGTGTTGGGTTTCAGTTCCATTTTGAAACGACTTATTGATTGACAATCAAAAACTTATAAAAGTTTACACTTTGTTTTATTGTGTTGGTTTGCAATTATATTTCTATTCTATTATATATATATATTTTTTTTAAATGTCTCTAGATTTATAAGTACTCTTGCACAATTGAGACAAATTTTTGCGGCGTAAAAATCTATTTTATTATTATTTATCTATTTTATCAACCTTCAAATTATAAATCCGAAAGTATGCATAATGAGGATGGAAATAGACATTTTTTTTTAATTTTCATTATCTCAGTATCATGAATGCACACGGACGGAGTCGCGGGCACAGAGAGTATAAATAAAATTTTCCGAAAATACGCTGAGATAATAACTAAATTGTTAGATACTTATAATATTCTTTTCTTTTAACACTTCTTTTTCTACAAGTTATTATGGATAATCTATTAACTTGTCAAATATAAGCCTCTACATTTACACTTTTTTCATTTTAGCCACTTCTTTTATCAGAATTTAGAAGTCTAGCCTCATCAATTCTCAACTAGACCTTAATACCTTTTTATTTAAATTTAAATTACATTATTGGCATTTATGGATACTTCTTCCAAATTATTACAGTAATTATTGGCTTACAAGTCCTATTATGAACAGCCCATTAGCCTCCTCAGTCTGTCCTAATAACATCAAGAACGACCAATTGCTTTAAGCTTTTTTCAGAATTTTTTGCGGTTATAAAAATTCATGGAGCTTTTTTCAGATCGTAGACGATGAAGGTCAGGAGTCCGGCGTGAACCGAACTGGAGAGCTGTATGTCAAAGGCGTTAGTTCTTTTAAGGTAATATTTTATTAATAATAATTAATTAGGTTAGAACCTGTCTACGAATAAACTAATTAATAATTTGTAATGTTGAGCATCTGAATAGGGTCACTTTAGATAGTCATCTGCAAAATTAATATCACAACTACCCGACTTCATGTCTGATAATGTTATTGTGATAAACTTTTTAAATATTACTAAAGCCTAAAACAAAGCTACTAAAATATTTACCGTGTTCTGTAGTACTTACTATTCAAAAACGAATTTATAAATAGCACCATTTAAGGGCTCAATTGAACCCGAAACTCACTTATAAAGTTGTTAAGTCTAGGCTTAAAAATTGTTTACCGATATTGTTCCAAACTGCCGGGAGAAGGTTGTGGACGCTTTTATTCAGCTCCTACACACTATCGAGAACTTTCTCTCGATTATCGATACAGTTGATGAGGAACTTCCCTCGTATTTTAGTAGATATTAAAAAACTATTGAACGCGTGCACGTATAGGCACCTACCACCGTTATTTTTGCTGTCCATTCATATGGCTTGTACTCAGAAGATTATCAACGGTGAACGTATCTTGCGACATCATGCGATTGCAAGTGGTCTGATTACTTACCATTTAGACATCATTATTTCAACCCGTAAACGTGGACCGCCCTAATTGGGTCTCTTTTTTACCGCACAAATGTATGATGATAGGAGATATTGTCATATGGATTGGCCTGGCAGACGGAATACCGTCGTTGATAGTCCCATATAGCGTAACTAACATTGCTAAATACCCCGTATGTACTACATAAATCAAAATTGAGTTTTCGCGTTTATTGATTGCCTTTCACAACCAGTTAGCGAAAACTCAAATATGATATTTTAGTACACATACGCGGTATTTAACAATGTTAGTTACGCGGCATGGGTCTATCAACGATTTTATGTTGTTATAAACAGACAGGAAGAAGCTGCTCCCTATCATCTTAACCGTAGTGAGAGAGTTGCCAACTCTTTGCTTTGAAACTACACGGACTCGTAACTCATCGGGTCTCATTTCTTCTAGGGTTATCACAAGCCCGACGAGTCGTACGACGAAATCCTCACCCCTGACGGCTGGTACAGGACCGGAGACGAGTTCTATTATGATGAGAACAAGAGGATCACCTTTGCCGTCAGAAAGAAGTTCAGCTTCAAATTTAGGGGCTGTCAGGTTCGTGAAAACATATCTTATCCTACTAATATTATAAATTAGATTCGGTAATTGGAGCTTGGAATAAAAAACCAAAGTAAGACTAAAGAAACGCAAAGGAACATAATGAAAGGTAAAATCTGATCAAAGTTTATACACAATCGACCGCTATAATAAAGTATCGTATGTAATCAAACAGAGGATCCTGATTCCTGGCTATAGAATCCAAGAAAGTAGTTTTTTTTTGTAACTGACGTTATAGACCAAAGTTTTGTTTCTTAGGGATGGAGATTAAGGAGAAGTCCTTTGATAGGACCCAAATTCCGAGCAGTATTCTCTATTGCATACATAGAAATAATAAGTAGGGGGGCTCCCTAGTTAATAATCTATGATTGTATATAACACGAAATAGTTGTCAGATGTTAGCTGTCATCTTTACCTTTGTGAATATCACCCAGTTTTAAGGTGTTGCCGACCTTGTCTGACCTGACTTAGTATTTTAGTATTCTCTTTTCCCAAAAATATAGGACGTATGGTACACCTAGAATGTTCGCACGGATAATTATATTATGTTAGGTAAGCGCGACCCTCGTTACTCTTCGTGACGGTTTATTACCATATTTTGTTAATTTTGAAAGAACTCCGAACACAAATGAGAAACTCAAATATAGATTAAAGTCGGAATTGCCCTCTCTACTGGATTATTGTGGTAACCGTATACCGTGGATTATGATCGAACTTCTGGATCTAAATTGCGTTGGTCCATGATCTGTAACTTTTTGAAATGATTGAACTCGAAATAAACCGAATAGGTATTAAGTTCGATTTTCCGATTAGATTTTTATTTGTAAGATTTATAACATTTCAGTTTAGTGCCGTTATTTTCGAGACATCTTAATAATCTTATAAAGCATTTTCGTCTGAAAGTATCAAAATTATAGTTTAATACAGTAAGTATCTAAGTACTTAATGATTTTCGCAGAACGCCTTTGTCGCGTCAGTATTAGATTTGGCATCTTACCTTGAGATTATTTATTTAAAACTTTGAATAATGTCTACAAGGCTAGGTAGGTACTTACCTAATAGAATAAATTACCTATTAGAATTTTTTGTTGATAAAATCGAGCCTAGCAACTTTGTTATGCTTGATTTTATCAACAAAAAATTCTGACGAAGTCTATTTTTTGCTTTGAATATCGATTTTTTTTGTTTGTTTTTAATAAGACTTAAAATTTATTTTTATTCGCCATTTTTTTAAACGTATTGAATACGCATATTGTGAATAGACAGTTAACAAGCCTTTTATACCTTCAGGTGGCACCTGAAGAAGTGGAGCGAGTGATCGGTTCGGTACCAGGCGTGCAGGAGAGCGTAGTATGTGCTACGGTCGGCGGACCCACAGCAGCGGTGGTATTGCAGCCTATGGTTGAAGTCTCCAGGGAGGAGATACACAAAGCCGTTAATGGTAACATTCTTTGTTAAGTTTACTATTTTCTGATCGATCTTGACTAGTGTAACAATAAATGTGTTTGGCATTGATTTACCTCCTTCTATCGTGTCGGCATGAGGTATCTGATGGGAATTGCTGATGCCTTAGTGCAAAGATGAGCCAGTCAGCAGTGGTGATATTGAGGCTGACTGTTCAGGATGCACTAGACGATCTCAGGGTACGTCAGGGGAGGCTCTTTCTTTGACCTTTCCTTAGGCTTTTCTCAAAAGGGAAGTAGATAAATGTTAAGTGGGTTGGTGACCGCAGAGTATAGGATTCAGCAAAATCCCAATTTTACTGTATCTATGTCCACCCCCAAGAATTTCGGCTGTTAAGGGGGTATTTTACAGGAATGCCGTAAAAACCGATTTGTATTTACAATTTTTTGAATAGAAATTCTTATTTCTTTGTCTCGAAAAAAATATATATCAAACTTGAAGATGTGACAATCTCTGCACGGTTGTCCGATACATGATTGGATGAAGTTGGCTCGATAAAAAAAATCCGCAAAGTTACCCCTTTTAAAAAAGTGTTTACAAGATTATTTCTAAAACATGATATTATTTCAAATAATTTTTACATCACAATATTGGTCGCAAATATACCAACGAAAATCGGTTGTAATTTTTTTATAATATTACGTATATTGGTCACAATTTGATAAAAACCACAAAATTCGTGATTTCTGTCATCTCTGCCATCAATCAGTCCCGTTTCGGCGCGCATCGAGGTCGGACCTGTGCAATTTTTTTTGACTTTCCTGCGCTTACACTTTATTCAAAACCAAAAGAAAGAATGACAGTAAAATCATTAAAAAAATTATTAAAAAGCAACAGGAAGTATAAGTAACTTGCTTTTTATTCAGAAAATCTAAGTATTTCGTTTATAAAAATCAATATGCTAAAATAATTTCTTGACATCTCCGTCAAGAATTCATTTTATAGGATGTAGTATAGAAAAATCAGTACGACAATTTGTAGTGTTGAGAACAAAGAGTATGAAGTTTTATATACACCATGTCCCAAAATTCAACGATAAGCGGGCACCAGAGGGTTGACCAGCTCATGACTACTCGAGAACAAAAAAAATAATTAAAAAAATCTCAATTTTTAAGAAGTTACATAAAAAAATTTAAATCCTTCAAAATTTTAGGGTGAAAAATAATTTTGATTGATTTTTGTGTCAAATCTACAGGCATTCTGGGATTTTTAAGGATTGTGATGGATAGCAGTGCTACTTAGGTTGCCGGTACAAAAAGAAATTCAGAAATATCTGAAACATTGTGGTCATGGTAATTAAAAATATCTAAAGGGGTGTAAATTTTTGAAGGATTTCAATTATTTTATGTAACTTCTTAAAAATTTAGATGTTTTTTTGTTCTCGGGTAGTCATGAGCTGGTCAACCCTCTGGTGCCCGCTTATCGTTGAATTTTGGGACATTTTGTATATTCTATTTACCTACTTTTATAGAACAATATTCATAGTACTTATATCATTTTGATATATCGTCTGATACTATTAAAAATCTCGCCTGCGGCTCGATTTTTAAACACACTGATGTTTTAATACCCCCCTATTATGCAACAGTTTCATAAACTACTATTATTTCGTATTGAACTGATCTACGTTTCCTTAGATTTTGTATAATTTTGTTCCTT
This sequence comes from Allophyes oxyacanthae, assembly GCA_932294325.1. Taxonomy (NCBI): domain Eukaryota; kingdom Metazoa; phylum Arthropoda; class Insecta; order Lepidoptera; family Noctuidae; genus Allophyes; species Allophyes oxyacanthae. The sequence continues at coordinate 278,353 of OW028628.1, forward strand.
ATTAAACGCTGACATTTTAAAATGTGTCGGTCGGCCCTATAGGTACTGATTTGCCGGTGGCCCAACCAAATTTTACTTCTTTTAATTTTATTTCTTTATGGGCTTTGCAGTCCACTAGAAAAATGATTCACCAATTTAAATTATAATCTTTACCTTTATTTATGTATTATGGGTTATCGTGGTTGTCCGTGGCATCACCACGGTCCTATCCGAAAACTAGCGTTGCGGTATTTATTTTATCTGTCAGGATTAACTGTCAAGATATGCTGAGATAGGGACTTTCTTTGGCCTCTTGCAGGACTTTTTTAACCCCCGACAAAATAGAGGGGTGATATAAGTTTATAATGTGTATCTGTGTATCTATGTATCTGTGAATCTGTGTGTCTGTCTGTGGCATCGAAGCTTCAAAGCGGATGGACCGATTTCAATGCAGTTTTTTTTAATCGAAAGCTAGTTTAATCGGGATGGTTCTTAAAATCTGTTCAGCTGTTCAAAAGTTACACCTCTTTTTGTAGTTAGAGTCGAGGGTTTTAGACGGTTAGGTTATTGTTATCATTATTTGAATTTTTTGTGTGTTTATGTAATTACGTGTGCGAGTCCGATTTAAATGTTTTTTCTTTCTTTCTTTCAATTTTGAAGCTCTTCATCTGCATACATAGCGAGGAATCTGAACTAGGAATATGGTTTTGATCTATGAATATGCAATTTCTTTTTTGGTAAAAAAGCAACCCTGTGAACATACTTAAGTAGGTATGACTACGGAAACGGACGACTCCTACAGGTGTGGGTGAGAGTAGGTTATTATCTCAAGGCATGGATTTGAGTTGGCTTATTCTTCTAACATTACACACACATTGGCAGTGTCATCAGGTTTGTCATGCCGATATATCGGTTTCGTTACGGCATTATTGGCTTAGTGTGAAAATGCCCAATGTTGGTCGAGACAATTATGTTTACTTGCATAAACTCATACACAATAGGTATGACTGATAGTTTATAAGTAGATAGTTAAATAGGTATAAAATCTACAAATACAAAACGGAGGAACAGATTTTCTAGCGTAATATAGGACACTGGGTATACGATATTATGGATTTATATTTTTCAAGTATTTGCTGGTGTCATACTGCATGTTGCTAATTAATATTGCTATTCTGTGACACGTGTGTCACACAGTCTGATACGTCAATTGTGTAATTGCGAGAACGGAGCTCCCCTAGTGGGTGGGGCTTAGGCTGATACTTCACCCCCTCAAAAGTAAGAAATCGTCGTAAAATACAACCTTAAGTTGGAAATCACGATGGCATTCTGAAAACGTCCCGCATTGAGCATCGCTAATTAGACTGAGATAAGATAATGCTCAGAAAGATATTACCACAATATGCGGGTAGATTAATTATTATCCCTGTAGGTATAATGATGTTAGTACCTACTCGAATGCTTCTTATTCATATTATATATTCACTTGGTACATTAATGCTTCTTACAAAAATCACGGTATAGATGATGGGATAATTTAGTAAACAATCTTCATACAGCTCATTAATGAAATAATCATTTATAAAATACAATAAAACATTTACCTCATGTAGATTAGTAGATTTGGTAAACAGTGATTAATTATCAGAGACGGTTAAACTGAACATGATTTTAAAATTTTTAAATATATTTTTTTGTTAAATAGACAAGTGAAAATTGTTTACTAAATAAGACAATTAAGAAAAGAGCAGAATTATCTATATAATATTATTATATTAATTCTAAATAATATGCAATTATTGGTAAGTAGGACTCCTTTGCTTCTTCTATATTCACACAACGACTTTCAATAACATTTAGAACATTACGTTCGAAAGAAAAATCTATACTTTATTCTATACGTACCTACATAATCTCAATAAATCCATTATTTACTTCTAGGAAACTTCACCTTAAATATTTAAAATCCACCCAGCTTTTACTAGACCAGAACTTTACACGTCTTTGAACATTTTCAAACGTCAGCTTTTCATAAGCCAAACCTCTTCTATTGCGGTTTATGTCTCGAAAACACCTTCGTTGCCAAGAAATACTTAAACGACATATTCAAAAACATACCTTATGACTTCTTAATTAAGGTTCGCATTTTCTTTTGCTTTTCTGACTTGTCTCGGGACTACACGCGGGTTGACAGGTTAGTATATATATATAGCACGTTTAAAAATCAACCTTGACACGTCAATATTAAAGTTTATTTTTCTATCGTGTTTTAGGTACCCTGAGCGACCACAAGCGGTTGCACGGTGGCATCGCGTTCGTGACGTCACTCCCTCACACGCATTCCGGCAAGCTGAAGAGGAGTGAGTGCATCAAATTGATTACAGAGCTCATTAAAAACGGACAGTGCTTTTAGAGTGGTGTGACTATAGGGGTGTATTAAATGATATTTTTGTAAGAATATTGATTTTTTATTTTAACCCTGGTTCCTTCTGTACCTAGTAATTAGGAATTGCATAATTATTGTGAAAACGGCTTTTATTTTGTTTTGTATGGGATTGCATGGGATTTTTTAAAAAGGGAGTGAAAAGATTTCTACGGAGTCGGCAACGCCCGATTGATGCCCCTGGTGTTGCAAGCGTCCATAGGTTACGGTAACCCTTAGTATCAGGTGGACCGTATGCTTGTTTCCCATTTTAGGGGCTTAGAGGATAGACATATGAATACTCTAAGCTTAGGGTTATAAAAAAACAACGAAATAACTTCAGCGCATTGCAACGATTGGCATAGCGGAAAATAAAACATATTATATTTGAATTAAATAATATTATGTCTGGAAATAATCTGGCTGTCCTTAAAAGCCTAAATCTACCATAAGTCCATAAACTATCATATTAAACTGTGTATTGAATATGTTCCCCTATAAAATCTGCTATACAACACATTGTTTCTTACAAATGCTAAGTATTTCGATCGAAACTTCGAAATAAATTTGCCTCAGAGTCTGATCCTAAAACATCACGCGTTCTTTCACTTTAATGATGTGAACAAATTTAAATTCAGCGTCATTAAAACAGGAATTTACTTGGAGTTTGCGACTAAAACTTTGATACATGGAGATCTTCATGTACCAGGAAATTATAAAGACAAAAGTTCTGCTCTTAATACAATTCATAAAAGATTCTTGCACATAGACGTTGGGTATAACCTAACAGTCAAAAACCCCCGACACCAACTAGAAAGAGCGGTAACTTTTGAACGGCTAAACAGATTTTCATGACAAGCTAATATGATTTCCGATTAAACTAACTTTCAATGATGCCACAGACAGACACACAGATACACACTACAAACTTATAACACCTCTCTTTTTTGTCGGGGGTTAAAATGAAAGCGTGCAAGATTACGGCGTAATGAATACCACGCGATTTTTTTTCTCTTCTTTTAAAGCTATCCCCCACTCTATGATTTCTCCTTATACTAAGGCTCGGGACATATATTTCCTAGTTCTGATAGAACCTGCAATGCTTAGCGCAGACAGCTCATTGCTAAGCCACTGTACCAGTAAGTCTATAATTATGAGGGCTTTCGTTGTCTCCTTTTGTTTCGCCTCAAGTCCTCGCCTTCATCAGCCGTCCTCACTTGAACAAATTGCTCGACACAATGTAAATACAAGCCGTACTCGATGGTATTTACATATCAAACACGCCGCCTCCCGGACAGCTGCCCGCGAATATTTGACGTCATCTAAATCCGACGTAAAGCGTTCACGAATCTTAAGCTAAGACCTCTTTAGAGCTAAAACTCAGAGCATATTTTATAGGTATTACAAATTCAGCTTCAAGAAATCTTCATTTTTATCTTTTTATGGCACCAAACGCTCGCCTTTCAATGTAAATTGACGCATTAACCCACGTCTCATACGAAAATTCTTTTACTCCACTTTCCTTATAAGGATAACGTTTAGTACTACCATATTTTTTCTTCACTACAATACCATAATCTTCGACAATATTCGCAAAACGCTCAAAGAGGCCGTATTCGATTTCTGTTCACGTATTCCTTTAGTCGTTTGTATGGCAACACAGAAAATTACTTGCATGTACGGAGCAATCACACGCGCTAATAAATTTATACGTCTTTTGAAGAGGCCCCGGCCTTTTACTACCACATTCACCCTATCTTCTCCTTAGTACACAGCAACTCTTCTAATTTCGAACATTTCGTTTGTCAATACAACCATTGCTGTTCATATTCGGTACACAATTTTAGTGACAGAAGAAAACATTCCATGTATTCGTTCTTAAGTGATTCAAAAGGTGTTGTATCCAAAACAAGGTTTGAAGAAGTAGCACGTACGGCTCGGGTGAATGCAGTAATAATGGCCTATGTGCTTAGCGCTTTAATTAAGGGGGTGCCAGTGGTTGCCTCTACCTAATTAGTGTTGGGACACAAAGGTGACTTTTCGAAAAGTTATCGCATAATCCTATTAGGAATTTGGTCAAAATTGTACATTTATAACTAGAGGGCGGTAAAGCAATTGTAGGTTCATTAAAATGAGGACAGGTTTGTAATTTTGTATCGTGGTGATGAGGGAAGGGTGAGACCGCGTTAATTGTTAATAAATATGAGCTCCTCTGAACCTTAGTTTGTTGGGTTACAGTACTAATAATTGGTGAATGTTTGTTTTATGATTCAGTTCTTTTTATAATACTCGGTTGTTAAATTGTACAGACTATTATAGGAACATTTGTAATATTCAATTAACCGTCAAATAAATGTTTTTCAGTGATGACCACTAATTTAAATTTATCTTTTGTGTTGATAATATTCACTGAGTGTAAAAAGCAATCGCGGACTTTCGTGTCTGAACTTTCTTCCATTTTCATACATATTTCATCAAGATTTTGTTTTTGAAAACTACCTGTTTTCCAAAACAAAATCTTGATGAAATATGTTAGGTACCTACTTCGTCCTTAGCTCCGATTTTTTTAAAGTGAGTTGATAAATATGTTTTAACAAAAAAAAAATCGTTTATATGAATTTATTGTTCAACGGTATATGTACTATAGTATGCATAATATCATCCCCATGTACAATAATAAATATATTGGTCCCGAACTTAACAGGTGATGTGGTCCAAAACTTGTGACGTTTGAGCAGGTAGCAGCAGTTACCGTCCGAGGGTAATGCATAATTAAGGTAAATTCACCAACTAATTCACTAGTTGTTTGTTCCGGCGCCCATAGTGGAAGGCAACCCTAAAGTAAAGGTGTTTGTTCACTAAATTGATATTGTCTTTAAGTTTTGATTAGGTTTTCGTTGAGACACTTCCTTTGAGTGAGAAAGGACTTGCAAAGTGTTGCGTAGTTACGTTTCAAGGGTATTTTGTTGGGTTAGGTTGGTAATTTACCTACATGAGAAGGTACCATTTTCAGTTTTTGTTTTTTAAAAATACTTTAGTTGATATTTTTTTATGCTAATCTTTATTTCATATGAAATATAAAACAAACCATTTGGTACACGTTATTTTAAATCGTTTATACGAGTTTGGGTAGCCCCATAATTTTTCTTTTGTGAAATAGGTATAAAAAAAATTGCTACAACATAGGAGTTGATTGGATTGGTATTGAAACATATTTATCACTTTCAGCGGAGCATCTGGGTATTCCAATTTTTGTTGCCCGGCGCACTATTTTCTCATACAAAATAAATGACGATTAGTGACGTTCTGCTTTTCATACAAGCAAAGATAATATGAGATGTGACACAACCGTTACTACACGTCGACGTTTATCCATGTTGTGTCATATGCAATCCACGTATAGTACATAAATAAAGAACAGCGTCAACGCTAGAATAGGAGTTACGGGGTGACCCCCTCCATCTAAAGGCAATGGTGACTCAGGAATTGTTGGGGTTGCCTTCTATGTCTAGAAGCGGTGGTGGCTCAGGATTTTCCTGGTTGCTTTCTATGTCTAGAAACGGTGGTGGCTCAGGATTTCCCGGGTTGCCTTCTATGTTTAAAAGCGGCGGTGCCTCAGGATTCCCCGGATTGCCTTCTATATCTAGAAGTGGTGGTGGCTCAGGATTTCCCGGATTGCCTTAAATGTCTAGAAGCGGTGGTGGCTCCTTACCTATAATACCATAATTAAATCATGATTATACTTATTATTTTTTACAAATATAGACGCAAACAATAAGGATAAATAACTTTACGATAAAAATCTACACAAAATAATCAAATACTTACGATAATTCGAAGGCGTAATTTCGAAAAACCACGGCCTTCTTCCCGCTCCAGGCGCGGCGGCGCACCGGACGAAATGTATGGGAGCGGGGGCACCGAGTGACGTATTATGACGTTGTGAATGTATGCGTAATTAGAATGTATGTGTGTGAGTGACCATAAAAAGTGTACAAAAAAACTAACGTGGAGTGGCGCTAGCAGTCCGAATTTTTTTTGTGATACGGCGCGATGACGTAGCTTGAAGGAATTGGTATAGGCCGCAGCCGTTTATACACGTTCTTTAAAGCAAGATATATTTTTTGCTGACGTGATTAAACGTTGTGTTAATTAGCGTTTATCAAATTTGACGTATTATAACGTTGCTCCGCTGAAAGTGTTATAGTGTAAGTATGAATATGTATACAAATTGGAAATGGCGTGCACTGGGATGCAAATAGTTGTGTCACGATTTTTATGGGAAAAAATTTACAAACTTTGACGCTTGTATTCTCAAAGGGCAGTTGTATTTGTGCATCCACATTACACGATTGACGGTGGAAGTTCACGTAATGGAAAGCGAGCCAATTTCCACTTAGGGCTCAATTATGGAGAGGTGGAAAGTCGCGCGGCGCGCCAAAGCGGCGTGCCGGTGTCTCGTTCGCTCTCCATGAACGGAGATACGCGCCTTTCTCCGCGTTGCGCGCCGCGCGACCATCCGCCTCTCCTTAATTGAGCCCTTAAGCAGACGGTTTCGTAACCTTGGCTGCTGCCGGAAGTTGCCTTTAACAGGAAAACGGTGAATCCCAATAACACTTTTCCCGACCTGGGAATCCAACCTTCATTTTGCAGTTGCGATTGTGACCACTAAACTGACCTACGTTGCCCTTTACACAAAATCTATGTATAATTTACAATCATCAAATAAAATTTAACTACATTTTTCTTTGTAGTTGTATGCAACAATTATTCGGACGAGATTACACAAATAATAGACACGTAAATGACAGCAAAACGTATTTTTTTTAATACTGAAACATTCGAAATGCGATATCAGAATTTTAAATTCAACCGGCGACCGTTACTCGCCATCCAATATGGCGGCCTATCTCAACTAACTCACTCACATAAAATTCTGTTTGATGGCAAACGCAATTTGTGTTGACTGCGATAAAACTAAAATTTTAAGTGCTGCAAAAATTGCTGTATCGAAATTGCAACCGTGCATCATGGATGTTGGACTAATCTGCATAATAGGTAAAGTAATAACTATGCAGCTATGGGAAATGGTCATTTTTGCGACTGGTCAATGCGGCATCTGATCATAGTATGAAATGGTTAATATGGGAAGTGGTAACTGGTCAAAGTGAAAATAATTGGAAATGGTTATAGTAGCAATCGGTTAAAGTAGCAAATAGTCAAATTAACATTTGGTCAAAGTGGCAAACAGTCAATGAAGCCCATAGTTAACATTGCATCTGTTCAGTCGGATTGGTCAAAGTGTAGAACACCGTGCTTACAAGAGCATCAGCATCAGCAACTAATTAGCATACCAATCAACACTACCGTATCTACAATTTTTCAAGAACATTCAAGTGTATCATCACCCTACAACATTGGTCCTTCGAGACGGATTAAGCATACATCAAACATCTCAGCATAAATGTTATGCTGTCTGTTATTGAAGAAATCATTCTTATTTTTTACCACCCGGTAGCTACCTAGATCATTTCATTTTTAGAGGATAGACAGCGCTCGTCGCTATCAGTCAATGGTTGGGGCACCGTGTTTTACCTCTACATCCCTTGGAGTTGGTTTAGCTTCCTATATAGAAACAAAATTATGTAAGCCGTTGGTCGTTGTAAAAAGGCTAGGATAAGCGGAACCTATTATTCAACTTTAACTTTGTTGAATTAAACAAATATAAATAAAATGTAGATTTTCCATCATCTTATTTGTAAATATCAACATTCGAAACTGCCTCTGACAAACCTGTAATTACAGGGTTTGTTTCTACAGATTCCAAGATTTATCATGACTTTCAGACTATTAACTAAACTATCAGCATTTATTGTACATGACATTTATGCTGCAGAGTAGAAACATGTAGCCAATTAGGTTGTCGTCAGAATTGCAGTGAATTCAGAGGAAATTCTAGACATAGCACATCAACCACGCTTTGATCATTTGAGGAGAGAATGAGTAAGAATTATTTTAGTGTCCGTTACGTATTTGGTTACTTTAGTTAATTACTAGTACTTATGTTGATTGTATTATCAGTAAGTTCTTGATTAGATCAATCCTATTTATTATTACGGTTTCAGTTCAATAGAATATTTTTCTGCTTGGAAATAAAACTCCTTAAAAAAATATTTGCGAATGGACCAATCCTTCGTAAACAAGTCTAACTCGACGAGTTATCAGCCAGGGAGGGCCATTTTTAAAATGGTTCAACTTTTTCTTCTTTCGTGTGGCAAGGTCATGTGAGCTCTCACATGGACATTGCTCATATGGTGGTAAGAATAGCTGGTCAACAAGGTACAATCGGAAAATTTTCCGGTCGACCATCTTTAAGGCTAAAATCGTTTGCGCCTGGCATCCAAACGCAGAGTTACTAACTCTAAGCGGGCCGCAATCGTTCAAAGCATTTTGTTTGCGAAATTTATCACCGCATCGTATCGTGACTGTACATATCAAAATCTCTTATGGTATCTTGTAAAAAGCGATTACAGTTTCGATCAAAAAGTTGAATTAAAACCCCTAGAAACGCTCTTTTAGGCCCTCAATGTTCTTTTCGCAACATTCTTTGGCAAATTACTTTGAAAGTGATCCTTTCTTGTTTGAATTTATAACCCCAAGTTGACGAGTCCCAAACAGTTTTAAAGTGAATTGAATTACGGCTGGCTCGTTCAGGGTGAATGTACACGTCGCATACTAAATAACGTTGTATTAAATGTTTGCCCGGTTATTTGTTTGTAGCAACCAAGTCACAAAGCTAAGGCACTTAGCTATCTGTCACCATAGACAACAGTAATATTTGTCATAACTATATTATGTCAGTCATCAACCATTGTTACAATCGTGGCAGTAGAGTCTACTTTTACTTTACTTTAGGTTATTACTATGCCGCTTGCTTAGCGTTGTACTTGTGGGCTTCTTCTGGGGGAGTCGTATGCCTAGCTGTGGATTGTGGTTAACTAAATTTACGGTCAATCTCCAAACAACATTTTGAAATAATTATAATTTATTCAATTCAAAGTAGACTTAAATTTCTTCGAAATAATAACATCTTGCCAAATTTCTCTTTGCTGAAAGTTAGTACCTTTGTAAAATACCAACCGAATTGCTTCAACGAGTGTAAACATTTAAAAAAATTGCAATTTAAATCCGCTTGCTTCTTGCCTTCGTGTGAACCAGCCGACAGATCCCTTACATAAACTTAAGGATTATATTTTTATTTGACTTTGTACAATGTGGGTACAGCCTTTGTGTACGCTATGAAGGGTAAACATAACGTCATTACGGAAGGCACTTTCTTTGGGATATTTATAACTTACTGGTGTAAAATGTATTGGTATGAATTATTCAGGCCATACAATGGCTGAGAACGGGCGTGAGCTAGCTGTTTCTTTTCCTCCATTTTATATATCCTTTATATAATACAACAGATCGCTTCTATCTTTGCTGTCATGAGTTCGACGTCTACGTCAAAGAATAATTGCATAGAAAATAAAATATAATAGAAAGGTTATGCACCTTGGGCAGTCAGTTTCGCTACCAATCTGCTGACTGGCTGCACATTTTACCTCGGCATGAGCCATGGTTGTAAGTTCATGGTGACACGATAGAAGTATAAGAATTGGAAAGAATAGCCAGACAGCAAAGTTCGTAACGACATATCAGTGGTAACAACGCTGAGAACCAAGGGAGTGCTGGACGAACTTAGATCATATTCACTAGATAACAATGCATATTATCGAGCAAATAACATTAAGTTTTGCGTCTACTTTCATTAATATTGCACAAGATAATGAAAGTCCATCCATCCAAAATTTAAGTGCTAAGCACTTGTCGGTGTAGCAATTTCCATTCGGTCCTATCTAATGCCAAATCTTTTAAATCTTTATATGTTTGTATATTCGCTTTTTCTTTCAGCTGATCAATGTAGTTTCTTCTTGGTCTTCCTCTTTTTCTTTTTGCCTCTATTTTTCCTTCTATAATGTTGGTAATGAACTTATCGTGCCTAATCAAGTGACCAATCATGTTTCCTCGTCTTTTTTCTATGTGTTTCAATATCTGTCTTTTCTCATTTACTCTTCTTAGTATCTCTTCGTTGGTCACTTTTTCTGTCCAGGACACTTTCTCCATTCGACATTCGACGATAATGAAAGTAGGATGTTTTATTTATAAATAACGGAAAACAATAACACACTGCTATTTCTACTCTGACATTTTACTAAAGAATGATAAATAGCCTACATTTAGGCGAGAATTTTAAGACAGCCTTAGGAACGGGGACCTAAAGTTACTGAAAGTATTTATACAAAATTTCTCTTTATGCTCGCAATTCAACTGTAAACTAATCACAATTTCGCAGTAGCTCGGTTGGAAAGTGGTGGCTCGAGCGACTGGTGTACTGAACCAGAACGTCGCAGGTTCGAATCCTGCTCGTGATCGGTTTTTTCTTTCCACAATAAATTATCTTGTATTTAAAATATCGTATGGTGAAACGGCACAGATCATATTCGCGTTAGAAGAACAATATGGTCACCCCACACTCGTATTACAATGTGCGCTAAAGAAGATAAGAGAATTACCTAAAGTCAGCGAGAGTGGTCGCGAGTTTCGTAAATTCTCTACGACGTTCGTAATTGTGTATCACTACTGAAGAATATACTCGCAGAAGGTTACGTGAATCATCCACAACTCAATGAATAAAAAAATTCTTTGCATGGCAACGCTGATCTATAATAAAAATTGCCAGACCATATAAAAAATTAACTCTCCCATTTAAGGTGAAGTTAAATAAACTTTTAATCGTTAATGTATACTGTGCTATAGGCTATAGGTTATTCACAGGATAAAATAACTGTTAACTTATAAATGAATCTTTGACTTAATTTCTTTGTACAGTACCTACTTTCAATATAGATATTAAATTAATTAATTAATTATTTTCATAATATAATGTATACTAATTATGATACCACTCACCAAACAATTGCATGCCGTTATCGGTTATAATACAGTGTATCTATAATTCTATATAATGTAATAACTTACTATTTTTGTATTTTTTTTAAATTTGAATATAGGAATCCGGAACTTATAAGCCGGTAATCTAAACTTATGTAAAGTATGTAAATCATTAATTATTTTGTTTCTGTATACAGAAGTGGGTAGCTGTGGTCACATACCACAATCTGAGCATAATAGGCGATGGATACTAACCCCTTATCACTTATGTATAATGTCGTATATAAGCTTGATAAGCGGATCGTGTTTTCATGTACTTTATTTTGGTGTTTGTACCTCCAATTATAGTCAAGGAGTTTATTCGTTAGCAGTGTAGTACCAGAAAACTTTAACATTATGAATGAAATACGTAACTGCTTTTATTAGCAAAAGCAAGACACCCCTATAAATAATTATGTAATACATAATAATTATCCTGGTAACTTTCCATTAAAAGCTAATCTAACAAAATAATCTTGACGACACGGTTGGCGCAGTGGCTAAGCGATTAGCCTTCCACGCTACGTGCCGCGGTTTCGATCCCCGCACGGAACAAGTATTTGTCTGATCTACAGATAGTTGTTTCGGGTCTGGGTGGTGTGTGCATGTGAGATGTATGTTTGTAAACTGTACCCTCGATACAGGAGAAATCCTAGTGAGGGGCAACGTGTTTTAATAAAAAAAATAAATGAAAAAAAAACATGAACCAGTAAAATCCAATTACTTCTATAAAGTACACTATCCATCTAGGCATGCACCAGCCACGACATGAACATCAAAGTGCCTACAACAAACAAAAACACGACATCATCGAAATTAATAGTTTCGCTTCAATTAGCGAATATTGTTTCACCCTTGTCAATGTGGAGCAACCCTAATATAACTCCCTGTGATGCCCCTTGATTAATGCTCAAGGTGCGAACACTGTAAAGATAATAGAAGGTTCACGCCAGGGTCTTGTGGCTAAATGAGTACCGATCGATACCAGATAGAGCAAACGTTGCTAGGTGCAGTCTTCGATAGGCGACTGTTTGGTATAGAATAGAATAGTATTCTATTCTATTCTATACCAAACAGTCGATCTTTCGCCCGCCAGGCATACCACCTCACCTGGTCGGAGGATTCTGTTTTTTCCAATAGAGGAAGGAAGAGGAACACTATACCTCGTTCCTCTATAGCAGTGGCTCTCAACCTTTTAGTAATAAGGGGCCATTTGTCAAAATTTCTGCCTTGCCACGAACCACCAACTGTATCAAGGTAATAAACCTACAGTAAATGTAGATATATAAACGGTTGTTGTCACTTATTTTGATGATGGCTTCGCGGACCACTTCGAGTGCTTTCAGGGACCACTTCGGGTGCTTCCAAGGACCACTTCGGGTGCTTCAAAGGACCACTTCGGGTGCTTCCAGGGACCACTTCGGGTGCTTCCAGGGACCACCAGTGGTCCGCGGACCACCGGATAAGAACCACTGCTCTACACTATCTAGTTGAGCACAACTTCATGACAGTCATGTCGTTAGGAGTGGGTATTCTGTTTAATCTATTTTAAGGTACAAAGGGCTAATAATAACAGGCTTAATCGCCTAATATCGTTTTATGTAGGGGATTGAGATGGGTCTCTTGTATCTTACGTGTCTCTAAGGTAAAGGGTAAATAGGTTAATGTGGCTACTATCTGTGAATGAGATGAGTCATCACGAACGACAATTTATTGCGACATTAAACTTAGGACTACGACGTACGTATTGTCAAAAGATGTTACTTTGCATGCACTTCCTCACTTTGCCTACGATAAAAACTGCCCAATAACTCTTCAATAAATCGCTAGTTCATATGTGGCCTTATATACCTCTCAGGCATGTTCAAAAATGAAATTATGCTAGAATCGGATGGGTTTTAGAATGCAAATGACGGTGGCGCACTAACATCGTTAAATCATTAATTTTAAGCTATTTAATCAAAGAATATTAAAAATTATGGTGAAAACGTAATCCTTCTGAAATTTCCTATTGGAATCTTATAAGTTTATTTAATAAACCGCACTGAATTGACTATAGTCTTCATGGAAAGTAGCGCGATTAGTAAAAACACCTTGAAACTTACTATGGTTTTGTTATGCAAAGAATTTACGTTGAAACTTCAGAATTCACGTAAATTAACATCTAGTTATGTTAACAGTACTTAATTGGAGTTAAGTTAAAGCTGTGCAAATTTGCCTATACTCCTATATAGGCAAACTTGCACAGCTTTACGAATATTACAGACGAGAGGGATACAGGCAAAATTACAGAATTTTACTGTAATCTACGAGTACCTATTCTATCTAGTTGCGCTCAGCATCCTCTCTTCCAAAAGCCAGGACACTATGGAGTAGGTATAGTACACAGTGACGAAACATGAAACCCGAATAACTGCATCTCGAAACCACGTCACCACGGCAGTTAGCATGAATAAACCGTACCCGAATCAATACACCACGAAATCACACCACCACAAATCGATACATCACCAAATAACGCTACCACGAATCGATATATTACGAAATCAAGCCACTTGGGACCACACATCACTAAAAGCGGGACATTCCCCTGCATGATTTCTACCCTCATATCAATATCAATTTAGAACTAATCAAAATGAATTCCACACAATGTTATAAATATAAATGTCAAGCATGTATAAATCTCGCAACATATTAATCATTTTCACAGTTGATTTACTAAGCTAATATACGGAGACATTCAATATTTTTATTTCTCATGAAATCATATTTTGAAGTACCTACCAATAATAAAAGTAATTTCGTAAAAGATTATGAGAAAAGTAAAAATAAATATTTTGCAATAAATAACAAAGTTGCCAGACGAATTGACAGCCCGTCATTGTTTACGTCACATTTAAGTCGCACACATAGAATCGTGTCATCGTATTGGCGTACACATACAACAAATTTATCGTAATTACACGATTCAAAACACTCAGGGTTGGCACTTTTGTGAAACTTTGTCAAGTTTGTGTTACTAGTTGGAAATGTTTCCAATTTCTATTATTAGTTTGCCAGTGAGAGTTTCTAGTGTAATATTGTAATGAGTTTGGTATTCCCGCCCTGTTAGAGAAGTTAGTTTTCCATAGTAATTTACATTTAGGAAATACTAGAGCCATTGAATTAGCTGGGAGATGTAGTTTTAGTATCGTTTATGGAATCACAAATCGTAGTAACGTGTTTATAGATTAACTCCCGCACTTTCAAAGCTTGATGGAAGTTGTTTGTATGTAATCAGGCTGTCGTGCCCTTCTTTGAAGATTGGCCTTTCTTTGATACGAACTCAATGAACAATCCTTGTGGGTGAGGCCTGTAATCATGGTTGGAGGCAAATTGAAACACAATTATGTTATTTCCTCTAACAACGTTTGTAGTCCTATAATTCTACTTTAATATCCACCGAATGAAGAATGAGTCCTGTTTTATCAGAAATTAACAAAACTGTAAGAAATAATCAGTTAAATCAGAGGGTAGTTGAAGTTTTCCTTCCTTTAGAAATCCTTGTAATCCAATATCCAGGAATAGGTCGCCCATTCTTGACTCTACCAGCTCTAAACAACCTAATGATGGTAGTTAAAGTAATTAGTGGCGGAGTCTCGGATTCAAATCCGTGCGGCTCCACCTGAGCGATGTGACAATTAGTTGTGATTACCACACGGGCGGTAATTGTGTTAGGAGACGCTACTTTGGTTAATGGCATGGCATAAAACAAACTACATTATCCTGAGCTAGTTAAAATAAGCTCGAGTAACTTTGTAAAACAAACTGCTAATACATAGATATTCCTAAACTGATGTTATACTGTAAGGTGATAATGAAAACTTCTGTCTTCTTCGTTCTTCGACAAAACGGGTTTGTCCACCCCGGGCTAGCCCTGCTGAGCATCTGCGTAAACAAAGTCTTAAGTTATTAGTATTTTAAAGACTATCTGCTCGTTTCATAGAGCTTGCGTGTCGGAATGTCTCGACAATGCTTGAAGAATTTAGAATACCTACGTATTTTTAAACCCATTTATCTCTAACAGACTAAGGGCTGATTTCACCAAACTTTATTATTCTCGAAAATAACTATACTAGGAATTATTTAACTCTCCATATTTATTCTTGGATAACTTTGTATATGTTTCACCACTTTACACCAGAATAAATTAAATCTCGTATAGTTACTTTGTGATGTAGGTTCAATCCAAATGAACAAATCGACGATTCAGAAGAGTTTCGTCAATAACTTTGAATTTAAAGGTTGAGGTTGCTTGAATTTTTAAGAAATAAAGACTTTGTTCTTTACGTAGAGCGGTAGAGTTCAAATATAAATCACGGTATACCATAAACAATGAAATACACGATTCGTAGATAAGTAACTGTACAATTTCGTAAGGAATTAGGTCCTAACATGCACATAACAAGTCTTCTCCAAATAGCAGAATACTGGACGTAACATAACATACCAAGCCTCCTTGTACTAGGTAGGACAGCTGCGTGCCCGCATCCCTCTACGACTGGTCTATGGTCAAAGGCGTCGGGAGTCCCATTATTTGTTATAGACAAACAATCGACGAATGCTGTGGAGGCCTAGAGCGCATAGTATAAGGCTAGAACATAATGGCTGAGCTCTATCGTAATTTTTTTATTATGTATATATTACATCAACTTATGTATATATTTTTACGTGAAGAGAAAACTTTGTACCCCTTTTTAAGCATATTGCGCGCACAGAGGAGTGTGAGATTTGGCATAGTTAAAATATGGAGAAGGACTGCTGAACGCTGAAATTTATATAATAATAATATGACGGTCAAGTTTCGACCACTGGGCGACCACTAATTATTATCATTATTAGGTATATTACAACATCTTTATTCTTAATTATATATTTTCGTAACTGACCGTGGCATCACAATATCTGAAATCCTGTCGCAGGATATGCTGAGATAGGGGCCTTTTTTGGCCGCGTGCAGGTTTTTTAAAATATAATTTTTCTTTGTCTTTGTATTTTGTAATTTCCTGTACGACACCGGAATATATAATTTTTCTTTCTTTCTTTTTGGATTTTTATACCGAGGAAAAATCGAAATAAATTATGGTCTAAACTAGGATAGATAGTAGCTCTAGCTATTAAGTACAGTAAAAATTAAAATACACATAAATTCAAGAGTTTACATAATTAAATCTGTCTATCTATGGTTATTTTGCAACCAATCCATTTCCTAACAACACAGATCTTATTTACTTGCACAAAATTGGAGTGGTCGAGCGGAATGAATTGGTTATCAACCCGTCTTCGCCACGACATGCCGCGCCGGGTACTATCGACCCCCATTGAATTGTGCACAATTACCGGAGCAAAGGCTGATTGATTGGACCTCGTAGGAGTGATGGCGTGACTCTATAGCTATGGCGGGTTTTATGGAGTTGGTTTATTGAGCAAAGTTGTGAGTGAATTGGAAGACAAGGGTTATTTTGGTGTTTGTGAATGATGGGATAGGTAATTTTGTTTGATGTGTCTATTTTAAAACTTCGAGATATATAATAGGTAGTTATGTCTGTTTGACTCGTTCTGATTGATTGAATAGAGGTACTGCCCCCTATTTTATTTAGTATAATAATATGTCTTCTCAATTTAGAAGTATGTTTGACAGCAATCGGATCGGATCGGATGATACAAGGGGGTTGTTGATTCCTGGCCATTTCGCTACATAAAAAAATTATCCACTGTTCTTTACTTTTCTGTCATACAATATTTCTTGTAGTAACGAAACGGCCAAGCCACATATTTTGACTAAAGTTTAGAGTTTGTGAAGTTGGGTGCGTAGAGTTAGAAGCTTGGCTCTACATGAGATCTGATAACTTTGCGAGCAGTGCGAGCCATATGGTCTCTTGTTGGCAACATTTTACATGAAAATGTTTTTGGTGGGATTTCATTTCTTTTTGTAAGTTGCTTGTGACAAAATTATTTATTTTTTCTTTTTTTGGGGTTTATTTCTTACACATCAGAGGTGCCTTTTTTGATAGCCCACTCTCTATCTTTTCAATTTTCAGACCTCTAGCGTCAAAATTGCGGAAGTCTCATACAAACTTCCATCCCCTAGTTGGGGGATAAAAGTTACAAGTTTTATAATTTTCCGATTAGTAAAAATCATTTTCCGAAATAAACTTTACCATAGCACATTAAAACAATATTATCATAGGATGAACTATGAATTCTCACTAAACTTCCCCAAAAGTATGTAGATTCAAATTATTCGCATTCTACGAAAGACGTAATCATTTACCCCCCCCCCCCCCCCCAAACTTTAAAGTCCGACAGTAAGTTTGACAACTATTATCCCCACCAGAAGCAGATGTAACCCAAATCAAACTCATAATCGTCGCACCTCACCGCGAATGCGAATCGAGTCCGAAACAAAGATTTATTGTTATTTGCCCAAATGATTTGTTATTCAAAATGGTATTAGTATAATCTAAGGGCCGAACAAAAACAAAAACGGATCTGTCACCAAGAAGATAGTTACAGAAGATTCACAACAGGCGTGTACTTACAACAAGCAAGCGCTTGCATGCAACCACGTTTGTTATAGATTTGATCGCCATATTTTATTTAGATAATTATGCACGTAAAAATTATCATAGTAAAGCCGAGGTCCGCCACTGCTATGGTTCGTAGATTAGCAGCACTTTTTTTGCTAAAACTACTCATGATTAAGCATCTAAAACGATTAAAGGTAAGTAGATAATTATTGGTTACATGGTTAACGAAATTTTTCAGGTTTCTAACTGCCTGTAATGACTATCATGACTTGTATTTTCAATAAAATCTCTGAGGTTTCCTAATAATCAATCAAGATTCATGATCTGTCGTTCCAAACTAGATCGCATGTACTATGTCTACTCGCGTAGGTGTAGTGACTAAACGCAATAAATTGCAAATTTGTTAACTAAACGCGTTGCCCTCCACCAAAGTTTTAAAGAGCGGTACAATCCGGTACATACCGGGAACAATCGTATAGAAGTCATAAAAAATTATAACTTCATATAGGTAGTTGTTTGAAGTCACACACTCAGCTAATAATTAATAGAGTGTTTTATTGGTATAAATTACAACCCTGGAGTCGAGTGGTGTAGAGCTGTGACTCCAACGAAATAGTATGTCAATAGTTGCAGAAACCATAAAACCACGAGCCGCTAAGAGTAAACCTACTGCATATTTCTGTGTACTGCATAATATGCTAATGAGTGGACGAGCTTGGCAAGGTCCTAGGGTTGGCTCTGCCGTCAGCTTGAACAAGAAAACTGACGGCGGTTCGCTCCTAACTCTTGGACGAATTGAATAAATAATTCATGAGAAACGGTTAAGATTTCCGGACGCTAGGGTTACCATTAATGCTGGTGGATTTAACTTCTTTATTTGAAAAGCTTTCGCACCCCAG
Organism: Allophyes oxyacanthae; assembly: GCA_932294325.1. Classification (NCBI taxonomy): domain Eukaryota; kingdom Metazoa; phylum Arthropoda; class Insecta; order Lepidoptera; family Noctuidae; genus Allophyes; species Allophyes oxyacanthae. The sequence continues at coordinate 297,261 of OW028628.1, forward strand.
ACGTTTAAAGCGAGCTTTAAATACAGTTTTTTAAGGTATAAAGTGGCGAAATTGTAAGTTGCTGCTCTGTTAGCTTTTAGTTTTAACTATTCACTTAAACGTTGGTTCTAATTAGTGTAACTTTTAGTGTATCTCAGATTAATTTCCTGGATAAATGAGGGTTAGATGTACAACAATTCAAGTCCACTATTCTAAGAAGAGAAAAGACGGATTTTCTTGCACTATTTAAAATTGTAGATTTCGTTAAAGTATCTTCTACTAATTATATTTCTTCTGCTTTCTCTACTCCTTACATAAATATCCTAATTCTCTTCCAAAGCGTAGTCTTCCTGCAAATTGATATACAATTACAAATTATTTACTATTTCTAGTGCCTCCTTTAGCTACATTTTGTAGGTCATCTAGGTCATTAACCTTGCCATACATGCTGTCAATATCAAGAGACTATGTTGTAGACAACTTGTCTAAAAAAAATATCTTTTGATAGAAATACTCTTTTGTCCTTAAATAGGATTTAGGGTCGATAATTCAATTGCTGCATGTACCTCAGATAAATAATATAAATTTATAATTTTATGTTACATAAATCCACACAAAAACTGTTTTTGGACAATAATCGTAACAAAACTTAGTAATTCAGTCCATTACAGTCCCACTGCTGCTAAATACCAGCCTTTTCTCAGTGTGAGGAGGGTTAAGCTCTTAGTCCACCCAGTATCCTGGTGCGGGCTGGCGATCTCACATACCATCAAGACAAAATCCTCTCAAGTGTGCAGTTGCCCTTTACCGATAACGCCAATAATTATTAAATTCTGATTTCGAAAAATCGGAAGTGCGGGCTGAGTTGGAACTCAGACCCTTCTGCATGGAAAGCAAGCATTTAACCGCTAGGCTATCATATGATCATCAGAAGAAAAACTATAATTTCCTATAGATAGGGTTCAATACACATCCAATAATAACTTAACCGTCAAAAATCCCCGACTCCAACTAGAAAATAAGCTGTAACTTTTGAACGGTTGAATGAATTTTCATGAAACATAGCTAAGATGATACCCGTTAAAACTAGCTTTCAATTTAAAAAACTGCATTGAAATCGTTCTATCCGTTTTGGAGCTACGATGTCACAGACAGATACACAGATAGGTATACACTACAACCTAATAACACTCCTCTTTTTTGTCAGAGGTTAAAAATATAAAAGATAAAAACTACAAACAGAACTATCAATAAAGTAATATTGGGCATTTACACCCATTACCAAGACTATAGTGTGGTAATTTTATACTGCCGAATATAAGGCAACTTGTTGTCTAGACCTCCAAAAGATTAACTGAGCCTAATCCCCTAGAGCTGGGATTTGGGACGAGTAGAGGACATTAAGAACTATGTGTGAAGATTCGGGTAACTGGAGACTAATATATTTGGATCGTGTTGTTGTGTAATGATTACAGTAAAGGATTTCTGAGTTGGAAACCTAAGTTTTATATAATTTAAGTTTTCTTATACAGGGTACTAAGCCTGTGAATTACATCTTTGTAATTCACTATATTTAGCATTATGAACAACTTTTACTTTGGGAACAACCCTAAAATTGCGGAAAAAAATCTAGCTTGTCATTTATTTTGATCAAGCAAGGTTGATCTTTTGTATGATTTTTTTTATAAATTATCACAATACAGTACAATAATTTCATCAAAGAAAATTTTCCATGTGTGACTTTTTCAGTGATAGAAAGCGCGACTACTAAGCGTGAGGTCCGGGTTCGATTGCCAGGCGGGGCCAAGATTTACTAGGTTTTTCTGTTAGAAAATTTTCAGATTTAGCTCGGAATTTTGCCCCGTAGATGGCCATATACTCAAACCGTATTACTTGAGACTCAATACGAATTCCGGAAACCCTTCGGCGAGCACAGGCGTGATGATTATTTTATTAAAATTAAGTTTAAAGTTAGTATTTTTAATTGTGATAAGTTATATTACTAGACAAATTAAATAAGCAGGATACATTTTTTTTGTATTTTTTTTTAACTGCTCCTCATTATTATTTCTCCTGTATCGAGGGTACAGTTTACAAACATACATCTCACATGCACACACACCCAGACCCAAAGTCAAAGTCAAAGTCAAAGTCAAAGATTTTTATTTCAACTGGGCCTTTGCAGGCACTTTCAAAACGTCGTGATTCTAGGCGCACGGTTCCAAGTGGGTTGGTCCTGGAGAAGATACCGGCAAGAAACTCCATGGATACTCTTTTCATAAATCAAGCTTAGGTACTACACAACAAATGTGGGGCTGCAGGAGCGGCCCCGGCTAAAATTCGACCTCAATTTACACAATATTACAAATAAAAAAAAGAACAGCAAAGATCATAAGTACCACTAAAATATTATAATTATACAATACTAGTAGGTGCGTACTTAACACTCAAGTCAGTCACCCAATTAAGAATAGGTACCTACCAAAAAGGTACAAGGGAAGCGTTAAAATTAGTGTGTGAAGACAGGAAGCAGTGGGTCACCAGGGAAGCCGCATGTGCAGAAGATAATCACTTCCATACATCTCTATCGTCAACATAGTCTTTGATCCTGTAATAGGCCTTCCTTATGAGGATAAGCTTAACACGAGTTTTAAACTTTTTATCAGTAAGCTCGGTAATACTTTTTGGGAGTTTATTATAAAAGCGTACACCGTTACCTAGAAATGATTTGTTTGTTTTGGTCAATCTAAATTTAGGGACCACTATTTTGTACTTATTTCTAGTATTAATTTTATGAATATCGCTATTGATACTAAACATATGCAGGTTTCTTCGGACGAACATAATATTCTCCAAAATGTACTGTGATGGCAGTGTTAGAATGTCGGTGTCTTTGAAAAAGTCTCGTAAAGACTCGCGTGGGCCCATGTTATAGATCGCACGGATCGCCCTCTTCTGCAATATAAAAACCGAATCTACATCAGCCGCTGATCCCCACAACAGAATGCCATAGGACATAATGCTATGAAAATATGCGAAGTACACTAATCTCGCCGTAGCTGTATCGGTTAACTGTCTAATTTTTCTAACTGCAAATGCCGCAGAACTAAGTCTTTTGGACAGAGCTGTGATGTGAGGACCCCACTGCAACTTGGAATCAATTGTTATCCCTAAGAATACGGTTTCATTAATTATATTTAGTTCATTTCCATCAAGCATTAAATTTAAGCCTACATGAGCTACATTTGGCAGTGAGAACTTTAAACATTTTGTTTTATTAGCATTTAGTAATAAGTTATTAGCTGCGAACCATTTAGAGAGTATAGTTAAGCTATCTCTAATGTGTAAGACTTCCCTATCTTTTCTACTTATTTTAAAAATGAGGGAAGTGTCGTCCGCAAATAGTATTATATCCGATATTTCGCTCATTATATATGGGAGATCATTAATATAAGCCAGAAACAAGAAAGGGCCAAGGATTGAGCCTTGAGGCACACCCATTTTACCGAAACAACTATCTGTAGATCATACAAATATTTGTTCCGTGCGGGGATCGAACCCGCGGCACGTAGTGTACAAAGCTAATCGCTTAGCCATTGCGCCAACCGTGTCGTCCACAACAACAATTGGCACAAAGAAATAAGAAGTTAGTTAAGTTTGGCAGTTAGTCTAGTACCTAGTAGCATAATCCTTTACAGCCGGGATTTTGGGCGAAATGGGTGATATCAAAAGTTTAAAGACAAGTTGGAGACAAATTAATTTGTATTGTGTTGTGGTGTTGAAGATTAGGCCAAGGAATAGTTACAAAAGGAACGTTTGAGTTCTAAACGGAGATTGTAAGGAAAGTTTTAATTTATAAAAATATGGTTGAGAAATTAATATTTTTTTACGAAAGGAAATTAAAGTTCGGAGGTCTAAAAAGGCTACATTTAGTTTACCTAGGAATCTCTATGATAACTATCAAACTGAATATGAACCTTACGCGTATAATATTAAGAGTCATCAATTACGTGGATATTTTGACATTTATTTATTTGGTTCACCAACAATTGTTTACACCAACATTATTAGATCAAACATTTATAAAAATACTAAAAAACTGTGTAAAAATTACTTAAAGGTAAACACAGCATGCACCAGTAAAAAAAGAACATTATTTATGTTACGATTTATGAATCATATTATTATTATTATGATTCATTTAAAGCGGCCTTTTTAGACCCCCTTTATCATTCTGTTTCTCCAATTATTATCAAAGGATCAGCCACAATAATTAAAACAGTGCTAGCGAAGAGTAAGCGGATTTCTCTCCAAAGAATTTATATTAATTTCTCTGTTTTATGATAATTTTCGTACAGAGATGACAATCTGCTTGTGCCTTATGACATCTCAGCTGAGAGCCAGAACTCATTTCCTGCCTGTCCTCTTGATTAATCTGTCTTCGTTATCAAACCAACATTACAAGACAAATATCATGTTTATATTTCATTCGTAGAGGCCTAACGGATATGAATCTATTATCCTTCTGTATAATAGACGATTTTATTATAAGTATAGATACCACTGGGGAAGATAGTCAGTAATCCAAATTGGTACGGCAAACGCTAGGCTTGTTACATTATAATATATAAATACAAAATCAGTCGCTGAATTTTGGTTTCCATCTTTTCTTTTTTGTAAGTAAACTTGAAACATAATTTTCTATTTTTGTTAATATTATAATTAACATGTACCCAATTAGTAACCGGGTAACAGTTTTGCATGCCGTTTATACGGCGAGATATGCTGTACAAATTACAACATAAATGTAACACCGATGTAACCATATTTCATGCAAGTAAATTATTCTTATTCTATTCTTTCATCGAGCCAATTACTAATACTACTTCTCTTGCGGATTTCGGCTATGGTGACTCTACTGATTAAAATTTAAGGTTGCGGGCTTCGATCGTATGCCCTGACGTGACTTATGTACCCTATTTGGACATTGAAAGCACGCGCTCAGTTGGGACACATTAAAGTACTATTTACGTAATTATATTGGATATTAGCAGGCGGTCTACTTTTAATGAGATCTCTCTTTACATCAAGATCACTCCTCCTTTGGTCCTCGAACGCATAGATATTTTGGTGCACCAAGCGCCTCCACTCAGGTCTACTTCCAGCTATATCCTCCGAATGGGAGAGATCTATATTGATCTATATGGGGCCAATTAATTTAGTTGTAAATAAACACTTTAACCTCTATCGTAAAAACTAAAAAGACACGATGAAAAGCTTCCTAACAGGATATCAGAACTGAAATACAGCAAAAGGTCAGGTACGGTTGCGAATCAACTACAACAAAATTGTTCTCTTTAGCTTCTAACATGCAACTTTTCATCAAGCTAACAAAGAACGAACACTTAACCCTGTTCCAGTCATCTAGTCATAATAACTAGACAGGCATGATGAGAAGCTTGCTACCAGGGTAACAGGACAGATGCGGTTGTGTAATGAGTGGCTCCAACGCTTATTGCTTGCTGTAGAGAACGCCGAGGAAATTAAGGTCGCCGGGTGTCACACCGAACAGAACATTCAGGAAGGTTCTAGAAAATTACGATAGTTTTCATTAAAGTCAATTTTTTTGTTGTCGCTTTCTTTTTTACTAACTCGTCTTTATCAGTCAGCAAGCTTACGAGACGTTCTTGGGAGCAACATCCCGGTCAATATGTTTGCCTTACATTCAAATTTGCTTAAATTTTGTTGAGGTGTCGTGTGATCGTCAAAAATCTGCCAAATACGGTAGGAGCACGGGATTATTTAAATAGAATTCGATACTTCTTAACTAGATCAAGCAAGTCTGTAGGAACCGTAGCGAGAAGTTGTAAGAAAGCGAACATAGTAAAATTCGTAGGTTTTCGTTACAGTATGGTGTCTGCAGTGATCAATGTATGCTCGTTGATAATTGGAATCGTTAATTTTAATTTTTAAAGACCAGCTGTAAACGGTTCTGTAGTGGAGGGTAAGTAGTATTTGCGGAGGAGAATCTAATTACTGTTATATTTGCAAACTACTGTTCTATTAGTGCGGAAGCTTTGTTTTCTAAATTGTCACTTTGTTTTCCTCCATATTTATTTAATTGGATATACTACAAAGACTTGGAAAGTATAGCAAGTTTTTTTTTTTCTGTAAATTATAGTGCTTGATTACTAGTACATTTGCAAACATACCAATTTTAAGCCAGTAAATCTGTCTTTTTAAAACAAACTATAAACAAACAAACACAACCCACAAAACAAACAAACAAAACACTAAACAAACACATCAAACAAAAAAATCACTCGACAAACACACACTCAACAAATTCTCTATGTGACCTTGTGGGACACCCATACTTAGATAAACCTTTTTATTCGATGCTGAAAGACAGTTGGATAAAGCTTAAAAACAACATGCAGGGAGCAGGAAGTTATTACAAACAACAATAATACTAAACGTAATAATACAAACTACAAGTACAATGATAATAAAAGTAGCCGCGACCCATCCAGAGAGTTGTGCGAAAGAACTAAAGTACTTATAAAGAGAATCACTTGTCGAAGTATCAAGATAGTCCGGATGAGCCTACATGAGAAGTACCTACAAGTACATCCTCGGAGATCAATGTTTATCTAACCATTGTACTTGTTAAGGACTGATTTCATTTATTTTACCGGAATAACGAGGCTGTAATGCGGAGATCTATATATAATCTATACTTATAATAAAATCGTAATATATTATATATGTCAAAAACCCCCGACTCCAACTAGAAAAAGAGCATTATCTTTTGAACAACTGAACAGATTTTCATGAAACATAGCTAAGATGATACCCAATTAAACAAGCTTTCAATTAAAAAAGTGCATTAATACGGTCCATCCGTTTTAGAGCTACGATGCCACAGACAGACACAGATACACAAATACACACTACAAACTTATAACACTCTTTTTTTTCGGGGATTAAAAACGAATACACGATATTTATGATTTTGTGGCTTCTTTCAGTCGCTAATATATCACATCGCCATAACGCAGACTCAGTAATTAAGTTGAACTAAGGTTCGCCCAGTAATTATGATAACCGTTAGGTTAGCGGTCAGTATAGAGTAATCGCCGCATCAACCGCGGCATGCGAGGTTTGGTCGCGACCAACCACCCACTAAAGCAGGTTATTCACATCAAGACTTGTCTTACGACTAAAATTATAAACGGTTATTCGGAAAGGATATAATTTAATTATAGGCCGAAAGTTATTGTAATCATTATTACGAACAACTTTTAGGATGGTACCAACGTGATATCGCGAAACAAAATCTACTGTTCCATACAAAATAATTCAATATTACTCAAATAATTGTATGGAACAACGGATTTTTATACTGTTTTCGACGAACCTTGTATAAACGTACCGATTTAAAGAAAGAAAGAAAGAAAGAAAGAAAAAAGTATTTATTTGACACAGCACAAAAACAATTTTAAAGATAAAGTAACAAAAAATAAAAGAATAAAACATGTAAAAGAAAAAAATATTTATCTTAAATAACAAATGGGTTGTACGTCGCAGCTGTGTCAAAAAGGCTTCCGCTCAGCTTAAGCTGACGCGCTGCGAGCAGCCCGACAGCGCTGGTTTTCAGCGGGAGCCATGGATTTATAAATCTACCGAAAAATCGCCTCGTGTATAGGAAGCTTTATGCAAGTAAATTAGTGTAATGAAACACGAAGGGTTAACTACGGTAAACACGCGTTAGTACAACGTATAACATAGAAGGTATAACGTATAAGATATAAGGTGTGCCTGCGTAATGGGGCTGTCAGCTAATATGATAGTGATGTGCGGTAATGGAGTAATAATGTTCCTAGTGCTGTGCTATGGAGTACAGTTATGTATGGAAGATGAGTTAAGTTATGAGGCACCTATGGGATCTTTTTATACAGAGTGACTGGTTCAACGACGGAAACATTGAAGGAGGGTATTGTACTCATCATTATGAACAACTTTTAGAAAGAAAGAAAGAAAGAAAGAAAGAAAATTTGTTTATTGGCACATATAAATCATCAACTACATTATAAGAACTAGGATTTACAATTATTACAAAATAAAAGTGTATAATATAATTAAACATAAATTTGCCGTAGTGCCAAAAGGGTCACAGCTCAGCATAAAGTTAGGACTATCACAGATAGGACAGCCGATTGTTTTTACCCGACTGCGCGACGCAAAGGAGGGTTATTTGTGATTACGATGTTGGTCCCATAGAGAAATTTGTTCAGTTTGATGGTCTGATCTATACCTTTAAATATGACCACGCATTTCGGATACACGATGTATATTAATCACGGTCTATTTATGTCTATTCTTTTACTCAAAACCCTATGAACAAATTAAACTGGTTCAACACAACACACTGTAACACTAGACGTAATTAATTATCACTAAGGCCACGGCCTAGCCCATAGCGGGGAGCGAAGCAACAGAGGGGGCGGAGCGGTGGCTCCATACAAATGTTTGCCGCTGTTTGCGTATTTTTATGGAGCTACCGCCTCGACCAACCCCCCGACCTTTGACCCCGCCAGCCCGCACTGTGCAAGTAGACCAAAACATGTCCCACTTTTTTTTTTTTTTTTTTTAGCGTGGTAAAATCTTCGAATGAGTCCTTCCACCCCGGGCAGGGCGGGAGGGACTGTCAGACTTGTACTGACTAAAATCCACGGTGTTCCTTCGATAGCCCTTTACGTTCCGGGGTTACGGTAATGAGATAAGTCCCGCGACCAAAACATGTCCCCTAATAATAATAACTCACCGATTCTGCAAGTCCCTTCTTGCGCTGTAATCAATAGTAGCCTAGGCCCGAGCCCCACTATGGGGCGCCCTTAGCTGTGCTATCTAATATTTATACTATACGGTGAGAGACCCTTCTGGTCCCACCAAAGCCCGGTTACGCAGAAACAGCTCCCGGAGTAATATGCAAAAGGACCGTTTTCAAAAAAAAAACGACCGCCGCAGTCGCCTCGCTCCCCGCTGTGGTCGAGGATGTGGTCACTCCTTTATCACAGCACTTACTGGACCACGAGTAAGCCAGTTAACCACGTTACCATGGTGCTGACGATTCAAAGGGTAATCGCGTTATGGTTCCGGAAGCCTGCAGGCCGCACGGCTCCGGACACAGGAAATTCATTTATTAAAAATGTATATTAATTTGAGAAGCATAATAGTGTGACGTTTTAATTTACTTGCTGTGTCTACCTACTAATTTATGTATTACTAGCTGTGCCGGCGACTCGGTCCGCGTGGAGATAAGGTAAGTATAGGCCCCTAATTCGGAGGGGTACTGATATTGGCACCATATTCCAAGCCACCCACACCCACTTATAAACACCCAATGGGGCTCATATTAGGATGAATTCGAATGCTTTGACTAGGATCCCTCACCTTATATCCCCTTGTATTTTAAAATTGCATCAGTTCGATGCCAGTTCCTACTTCAAAAGTCAGTTTATCTTTTGTTTCTGTCAACTTTTACAATTTACACACAAGACAGACACAGGCTGCTGCAGTTTGCTTTCCGATAGGATATTCGTTATCCGATATACAGGATGGCCCAAAATTTTGGAGCATTATTGTCCTTTCTGTTATAGGTAGTAAGAGAGTTCTGATCTTAGAATGGTTTCTGTGAATTTTGAAGATATTAAAAACCCCAGTACCTATTATTTTCTTTTTTAAAACGTACTGACAGCGATAAATTTGACATTTCTCAAAAACCTAAAGTCTCAATCGGCTCTATGACTTAACAGGAATATTTTCTCCAAACAACTGTTGAAATCGTACTTGCTGAAATTGAGAAAATTACCAAAATCTATTTCCCATACATTTCTTATGAAAACATACCTTCGTATACGAGTACACGTAATCTAAAATCATTGTACCGTACACTGACCGCATTAAGTTTATTATTCTTTTGAGAAATGTCAATTTTCTTGCCGAGGTTTATTCAAAAACCTCATAGTGGGGTTTTAAATATCATCAAAATTCACTTATAGTTTAAGGCAAGAACTCTCTAACTATAATAGAGAAGAGGTAGCCACTCTTAATCAGCTCTCAGCTGCGACGTCCAATTCATTTTATTTAAGATAAATATTTTTATTTTTGTTTTACATGTTTTTTTTTTTGTTATGTTATCTTTAATATCGTTTTTGTGCAGTGTCAAATTAATACTTTTTCTTTCTTTCTTTCTTCTTAATGCCCCAAAACATTGTGCCACCCTGTATAGGCTATCATCTTGTTTTGTTGGCATCTACTGATATATTTGTTCAGTAGCTACTCCGTAATTTAGTACCAATATGTACTAGCCTGCAATCAACAGTGTTTTATGGGTTGACAGTGATCTAGCACATATTATTATTAACTTTTTGGACTAGTTCATTTGTTACCGTATTGCATCAGTATTGTCTGGCCATTGCGCAATACTGTAGAGGCATAGTGGGGTAGAAATTATTGTTAAATGGTTCCAAATGCGAAGCAAAACATATTGAGATTTATAGATATCTAAGTTTATTTAAACATACACGGTGCATGATAGTTTACATTGCACCTAAGTTTAAAACATAGGTACACGTTGTATTTTCCTTGGTCTGCAAATTTATATAAAGTGGAAAAATAATTATATATTCACTGAAACAGGGAAATTAAATGACTGATTTATATATTTAAAAACGTGTTATATATTCAAACATCCTTCTTAAAAAATAATCAAAAAACTATTGAACCACTCTCCTAAATAGGTATAATCTTGAACACGTAGATATTTACTAGTAAAAGGCTAGCATTCCACGAAGACTGACGTATGACAAGGCTTATAATGTATGGTAAAATGCGCACCAAACTCCAGCCAGTAGGTAGTTTAGTTTGACAATTAGCATACATATGTAAAGTGCATGAAAATGTACCCAGGTGGTGTGACAGATACATTTAGTTAAAACATAGTAACGTAGATTCATATTCCTTAAACTAGGGACTGATAACAATAGGTATAAAGATACTTTTTAAAACAAAAAATGTAGGTAACTTCTAATTTCGTTTATTCGTTATTGTTATAATTATAGCTGTAGGCTATGTCTTACGAAAACCAGCTTGATCTCAAATGTCTTTATATTATAAAGGTAGGTATTTTCAGAGTAATATTTATTTCTGCGAAAATTAATTATTAATTTCGTTACGTTATAGTTATTATAATAAAAGAACTTGATATTTTACAAGCCGACATAAATAAATAAATCCAGCCCATGTCCCACTGCTGGGCAGGGGCCTCTTGTTAATGTGAGAAGGGTAATCCACTAGACCTCGTGCGGGTTAGCGGACTACACACACCATAGAGAACTTTCGAGAGCTCTCTCACGAGTGCAGGTTTCCTCACGATGTTTTCCTTAACCGTTAATGCAAGTGATAATCGAATTTTGATCCGCATATGAATTCCGAACAGTCAGAGGTACGAGCTGGGATCGCACTCAGATCCTCCTGCATGGAAGGCAAGCGTTCATCTACTACACTATCACTCCCTAGACTACTAATAGATTTTAATCTTATGCATGTATAACCTAACCGTCAAAAACCCCCGACTCCAACTAGTAAAATTGCTTTTGAAAAACTTTTGAATGGGTGAACAGATTTTCATGAAACATAGCTAAGATGTTACCAGATTAATCTAGTTATCAATTTATAAAAAACTACATTAGAATCGGTGTATTTTTTTTGGAGCTACGATGCCAGTGACAGATTCACAGAAACACAGATCCGCAGATACACACTAGAAATTTATAACACCCTCTTTTTTGTCTGCGGTTAAAAAGGAAACTAGTTGTTTCGAGCTTTTACGCTACTTTGCGAAGATCCCAAAATATCCTTCTCATTCGCAAATTCCTGTAAATATTTAAATGTAAAGTTAAAACAAGAATTATTTAAATTGCTCCACAGCAGTTATATAGCCATGAACAAAAGCGAATTTCCACTAATTTCAATAAAAACGGAGCCAAGTTCCGCAAACACCGTAAAACAAAGATTATGTAAATCAGGGTTACCAGACTACTGCTCCAAAGTTTACACAACTTATAGTTTATTCAACTTCTTGTTAATCGAAGTTATCGTTGACATAAATACTCAAGACACACAGTTCTCTAAATTAAAAAATGTTTAATTCATCAAACTACGTAAGGGTCCCGTGTCTCGCAAACAATAGATTTTTTTATTGTGTCTGATTAACAACAGTGTTTGAAATGTAAAAAGTGTCATGATTTGCTTATTTTATTTTATTTATTAAGGGATAATAAACAGCTACAATATACATATAACATAAAAGGTAGTTGTAGTATTAACAATATTGCAGCCCACTACATTATCCGCATAATATTAACAAAATTTAAATTGGGTAAAAAGTGCCACTAGATTGGCATTACTAAACAAGAAATTATAATTAAATTAACATGATGAAATGAATAAATCCTTAAAATGTAGGAATAATTCATAATAAAACCATAAATTAAAATTATAACAGGGATTCGACTATACAATTCATTCATTCATACAATTCATGTTTAAATAAGTAAAACAATGGGACATAAAGTTAAAATAAATTAAATTAAAATATTAACAATATACTATCTATATAGGTCAGGAGTTCAGGACTCACATAATATATTAATAGTCTTCTTCTTCTCTCACATCGGTAAAAGCTTTTGTGGAGGAACGAGGTTGAAAAGGGAGAATCCTTCGGGCCGAAGCCCGACAGTTGATGTCGGATAGTTGTATATGTGTTAGATACGATATTCTTTTTCCTTGCGCGATGCAGGCCTCGTAATCCGATTGGTCGAATTCATATTTACGCGCCACTGTAGTTGCTAAGTAGTGGTTTTTATTTATTTAAAATGCTTCATGTACATTGTACAATGTACAAAGACGGTTTTAATGCCGTAGGCATTCTCTACCAGACAACCTTAGGGTGATGCAGAGACAATGAAGGTAGATGCACCAAAAAACAAACTTAAATGAGAGGTGTATCTATTAAACTGAAAAACAACTATATAAACTTACATAAACATTACCAACATAATTATATATAAATAAATATGTATTATATGCTAAATAAACTAATTACACATACATCAATAATAAATATATTATATACAATTCGGAAAAATCTGAGTCGAGATGAAACTTCCGACGTAAATACTTTCGTGACGTATCTACGTCGTCGTATCGTTCGTATTTACGCCTACTTTAAATTTAAACGACCGAACGATCTTCTGGTAGGTGCGTACAGGTTTCCAAAGCAAAAGAGTCAAATTAAAAAATAAACTTCTTTCTTTCATGAAAGAAAGTCCCTGACTGACTCCTTACACCCTTCAAAAGATTTCAATCATGTAACCGAAGCTGAGGGCATTTCATTAGTATTCTCAAGGTTGGAACACGTCTCCGACACAATGAGAGCCCTCCCGTCACGGCGCTAACGACCTGCCATTGTTTTAGACACATTGACACCACAACATATCACGCAACTTTTAACCTTAACACTACGTCATAAAGACGATAATATAATTAATAAGTTAATGATGGCTTTAGATGTCACCACACATCTCCCTTCATCATTCACTCGAATCCGAACCTTAATACAACATCTTAAAGAACATAATTGTTAATAAGATAATGGTTTTATATGTCTATATTTTTCTATTGCATTTTACGCTATTTAGAACCGTATGACAAGGTAATAAGGATCATAAATGAGTAAACTAGGGATGCAATTATAAATTGTAGCTTTTATAAGGGTAGTGTTGTGAGTACGTGATCTTCATTGAAGAACTAATTTGACGTAACGATAATTACGTAAATATGTTTTGGAACTATGTCGTTTGACTTTGTCTTTAGAGCTACGAGTGAAGATCCATTCCCCCTTATTACAAAAATATGTATTTTTCTTCTTTATGGCAACTGAGCCGATGTCGACTATTCTGCCAGCGTCATGTTTCAATGTAAAAATATGGTTTAAGACAACTCTAGTAAAACCCGGGTTATAAATATATATCCGTCATTTCCTAACGTCATATAACCTAACCGTCAAAAACCCCCGACTCCATTTAGAAAAAGAGGTGTTACTTTTTAACGGCTGAACAGATTTTCATGAAACGTAGCTGAGATGATACCTGATTAAACTAGATTACGATAAAAAAACTGCATTGAAATCGGTTTATCCGTTTTGAAGCTACGATGCCACAGACAGGTATACAGATACACACTACAAACTTATGACACTCCTCTTTTTTGTTGGGGCTTAAAAAAGAAATGGGCTACCTTAAAACCTGGGTTTTACAAAACATGTTATAAACAATCTTTTGTTTAAACTATCCACAGTAGGGTGTTATAAAAATGCGTCTATACAAAATATATTCTCATAAAAGCACAAAGCAATACCATTTTAAAAAAACTAATTCCACAAACGGCCGTAACATTCCTACCTACAAATAAAAATAAAATCCAGGCTCGTCACGTCCGTCGACCGATACACCGCTCAATCCCAAATCAATTGTACTCACCCATTATGCCCGCGTTCCACCTACAGCGTGTCAAAAAAAAACTAGGCGACTCCCGAACAAGTGGCACTCAGAGTGTGAAGCGTGTCGACTCAGCGACGACACGGTGGCGGGATGCCAGCGACACCGAGTCCACCTAATTGACGCTAGAGGCCCTCGGCTTTTACGAACTACGTTTAATTGGTTTCTGCCGGTGACACTGGGATAAAAGGCAAGGTTTCGTCACCAAGTGGACACTTTGATCTGTGGAAATAGAATAGGGGAGCTAATTTTTCGACACTGGTTTTGAGTGTTCCTTTTTTTTGTATTTATGGGTGTGTAGTCTTTGATTTCAAATAGATGGGTAGCTTGGTCACTGCGTACACCAATCAGCCTGCCAAGCATAATTTAATTGTGGAACGACAGTGTTAGATGATGGGATCCTTTGCTCACAAAATAATTCCTTCAAAATGTAAATGACCGAAATTCAAAATAAATATCACAAGACAAATAATATACCTAATCCACAGATAAACAACACGTTCTATGCACAAAATAAAAGTTCGTTGAATATAGACTTGACGCGTAGCGGATCTGCTACGATGGCGTAGCTGACGTAGCAGTGAACTTATTTGCTAGCTACGTCGTAGCAACCGTATAATAATAATATTATCTCTGCCATAATAAGGCAAATAGATGAATTACAATTAAATAATAACACTACAAAAACTTATATCTGTTACTTATCAATCTCTGCCATTATCTTTTAAAGTAATTCATTTCAATGGTTTACAATTACTTACTATAATTACTAATAGTAGACATTATACTGTCATTTGACAAGATCAGGGTCACTGGTCAACACACCTTCTAGCTATCAAAAAAGTAAAGTATTACAAAAAGAAATTCGTCAAAATATAAAATTAACGATGTATATTTTACTACTTTTTTACAGTCTTTGTAATTTATTTGTTTGCGTCTGGTAGGCATTTTTCGGAAAAGTACCAGAGGCCATAAGGAGCACATAAATAGTAATTCTCGTTGGTTATTGTAGGAAATATGAGAAGAACAGTTCTAATATTTTATTGCCTGTCGTCTGTATAATTCTGGCTTTTAGTTCTATGAATTACAGTCGACCTAATGTGAGTTATTAGTCTGAAACTTATAAAGAATCATGTTTATCATACACACAAAATCTTTATAAGTGTCTGTGCAATCTTACCATCCATTATCCACAATATTATAATAATAATATTGCTTTTTTTCTTACACCTTAGGGAAGGTACTCACTGCGGGTTGAAATAAAAACCAAAAACTATATATTGATCAAGTCTGATGATAGTTCTAATTCATCAAGCGGTTTTTATCCCCTGGTTTTTGTTTAGATTCGTCAAATATTCATTTCGTTTTAATTCGTCAAAGTATTTAATGGTTCTGATTGATCAAGACTACTGGATTATATAAACAAACCATGTATCGTGCTAAATGAACCATAAATATGTAAACTGGTCAACTGGTATAAAATATTCTAATTTGTCAAGTTATAATCAATTCCGATTCGTCGATTTTTATGAACTATTACAAAGTGAAATATGATTGGTTACCGGCCATCTTGATGGTCACCAAGCTCCCGAATTGTGAAAATAGTGAAGGAGTGAAATAAAAAAACCTACCAAAAATAGTGCGGCAGTATAGTGTAAATTGAACAAACTACGTGGTTAAATTAACTCTAAGAGTTTGATGGTTAAATAAAATGGAATTACGTAGCTCGTAAAACGTCAACTGAGTGAATAATAGTTGGAAAGTTAGATTAACTCTGTCATGTTAACACAGATATACCTTTTAAGATTAACTTAAGAACACGTAACTTCTAGGAATCCTCTTTATTCTTTTGCTAACAGATAATCCCAGTGAAACGGTATTATGAACGACATATTAAGTCATTCTCAACCATAAACCAAGAACTCTTTGTGAGGAAAAATATTTAGCATTACCTTTATAAAAATGTGTGAGTTCCATGAATTTATGAACAAGGTTCAATATACTTATATTAAGGCTGACCCGAAAAGTGATATCAAAATAAATATTCGGATTTTAGAGGAGATTGATTAGATTTTCTGTAATTTATTTTGTCACATTTTGTTTGTGTTACTTTATTATAAAATGTATTTTCAGACTAACAAAATAATCATCCTAAATCGTAATAAAAATTAATAAATTAGAATTTTGATGAACGTTAAGAATTAATGTAGGTTCATACAAAAAGGATAAAGAAACTTCCAAGGGCCCTCAGCCCGAAATAAACATTTTCGACCAACTTCACTTTCACTTTTTGGACCAACCTGTATAAGTTCTCTGTATTACAAAGGGTCGGTGAGTTCTTGTTCTCACTTACGAAAGGTTAAGGTAATTGGCTTCACGGTTACTGCACAAATTGCCGACACCTTCCAGTTAACACTTGGCGTGCCATTTTCAGTTCACGTTTGGCAACTTGACGGTACCGTGCGATAGAAAAGTACAGAATACCTACTTTAAATTATATATCTGTATTTTTCTAGCAAATAAGATACGAATGACGTTCAATTAGATGTTGTGGCCACTTGCGAGAAGCCTATGTCCAGCAGTGAGCTAGGAAAGACGTGTTTGGTTGATTAATAACAGTCAAGTTCATGATCGGCAACCGTAGGTAGCTTAAGATTTCTTACCCCATCGGGTCACCGATGACCTAAAAAAGTTAACTGAGGTAGCTGGTTATAGAAAAGGAGGACCGAATTTTGTGGCGCATCTAAGGTTAGCCCAGTAATGGACTGCGATAGGTTATGTAGGTATGTTGGTAGATAGTCAAGGGGTACCATCAGACTATTCGGCGATGTGCTTACTAATAACGCGGGATTTATTAATTAGTTGCTATGGAATCGGTTAAACGTGTGGTAAAAAGGTATAGCATATGTCACTTTAATTATTTACTCGATTTTTGTCGATCAAACATACTATATCTGATCTGATCTATACTAATATTGAAAAAAGGTATTTGTTTGTTTGTATAGTAAACATGGGAACTACAGAACTAATTTAAAGAAATCTTCTACATTATCTTCCTCCTGGTGTTTTTTTACGTGTCAATTCTGTATGTTTTTTCTTATTTGGTTGTGTGCAAATAAATGTTTATTCTGTTCTATTCTAATAATAACATTTTGTTTTGTTCTACTTAAAATAGCGCTAGCTTGTTTACAACATTATATGAAATGAACCTTTTGTCTTTTGTATGGTGTGTCCGTACACTTTTGGCATAGTACTTCTTGAGATTTATCGTAGTGGTGTATGTTGTGGCTAATATTTATTGTGATTTTTGTTGCCTTGGGAAATATGAAGGCATTTACTTGGATTTTGCGGACGGATTTATTATTTTATTCATTAGTCAAGGTTCTTTCTCAACCATTTTGTGAGTCGAATTTCAGCAACAAGCTAACACAGCTACTTCTTATTTCGAAGAAATTTGTAGTCAAGTTCCTAAGCCTAATAAAATACCCGTCAAGTTTCCAAAAGAACGACAACCCGAACAAATAACGACAGTCGAAAACAAGGCGACTTCCAAACTTGTATATTCTAAAAAGCCTTAGCGAAGCCAACAGCATGTTACAACTCAACAAGAAACTCTACGCAAACCGACATACATTATAAAACACTTAGAGGTGTTCCAGACGAGGCGATTTACGTGCGATTCGATGTGGTTACCATCGCTCCATTGTAAGATAATTGATGTCCGTTCTTGTTCACGCGTATTTAGAGACTGACATAACAGGACTTTACGCTCGGAATTGAAACTCCCCGACTGGGGAAGTACCTCAATCTTACAGAATATCCTATCGTAGCCATATAATATTGCTCTTTTTCAGTGTTGTGTTCCTAAGGGTGAGCAAAGTCACCAATGCTCCTTGGGGAATTACGATGCCTGCAGCGCTGGTGCTTGAAGACGTCAGCAATAGGTACGCCAGTAGTGACCCTGGGTATGGCAACTTGGCAAGCGTCCATAGGTTTCGGTAACCGCTTACCATAAGGCGGGCCGTAGGCACGTATGCCACATGAGTAGTATATCAAAACATGCATTTATGAAATGAACTGTTCGCGCATAACACGCTTTTAACAGCGACAAAATATGACCCGAATATTTTGTATCGCGCGTTAATCGCGTCATCTGAACACACACTTCGGGCACTTTGGGCACCCTCTGATTTCGCAAACTATGAGCTTAAAGCTTATAAGTAGAGGTTTAGTAAAAAAGTACTTGGTTCGTTCACTGGCACTGTCTTTATGGGACGGACTTACGAGTTGCAAAAGTAGTAGTTTAAGTTGGAAATTATATTTAAGTAAACATTAAGCTTGTTTAAGTTGGAGGTAAAGTGTAAGAAAACTGTGGTGGAATTATGAAGGTTCAGTCTTAGAATGTTTTAATGCTTCACTTACATGGTTTCAGGTATTTCGAGTGAGTCTTATATACAAACAGAAACAGGAGAGGTCCGAGATAGCAAGAGTTTTTTTTGTTTTTAAATAAGGTGATAAATAAAATAAAAAATAATTGTACTCATCATTATGAACAGCTTTTACTACGCAAAGAATCAGCTTTTCCATACAAGTTATTCAATATTACTCGACTAAATGTATCGAACAGCTAATTTTTTTTTTTGTGGATTCAGGTTTCTTCCCATAGTTAGGTTACAGTACAATAACTTCACAAAATTCTTAGAATAAATTTTTTAACATCTTATATACCTACTACCAAGGTGGCAAACAATCATACGACCCGCCTGATGGTAAGCGGTTACCTTAACTTATGGACGCTTGCAACACCAGGGGCATCACTCGCGGGTTGCCGACCCTACCACTAGCGTCGTGTTGGCAGTTAGTCTGACCTTTACTGCCAACACAACGGTTCTCCAAGGAACACTGACGACCTTGTTCACCGTTAGGAACACAACACTGCAAAAGAGCAGTGTTATTTGGCTACGATATTCGACAAGGTGGAGATACTTCCCCATTTGGGCCACCTCCAATTTTGAGCAAAAGGTTCCGTTATGTCCTTTCCTCTCTTACTTCCGATTTGTGTGGGAAAGAAAAAGGGCAAAAAAGGTCAAATACTAACATGATATGCCATGAGGGAACAATATTACCCACCCTACAGATAAATCCTTCGATGTCTTCATACAATTCGCAAGTGAAGGAAAGCCTAATCACACTCAACATCTTAGTTAACTAAGATTTCCCTTCTCTTTCTTACCATAGTACGTGCTGATTCTACATCTCACTCTCGATCATTCCAAATATGATTAAGAATTCACAAAACCACGCGAGAACTTGGCTGATTACATAAAACAAACGAACATTAATCACCATTAATCCTTTTAAGGAAATGACGTCATTCAGTGACGTGTATCCGGCGGAAACGATCGCGAACAGTGATGGTAATACGCGGAACTTAAAGCTATAATAATTTACATATTCAGTAAAACCAAGCAAACGTAAATCTTTGTAAAGCGGGACATTCACGCTACATTGCGATTATTTAGTCTGAACGCAGAGGATTTCAATCAATGGGCGATTCTTTACAGGATCAAAGTAAAAAGAGCGTGCCCAAAAAAAAGTTCGCGATGCCGTTGTAATTAGGTTTCATTATCAGCGTTTAAACAGAATGGTAATAATGGCTTATGGTACGTCTTTGGAGATTTCTTTTTAATGCATGTTCAGTGCACGTGGTTCTTCGTTAGTATACTGAACGAAGATTAGGTAAGGTAACCAATATTCTGAATCAACCCGCACCCGACTGAGTGACTCCCGACAATTCTGAAATTGAAATTATTAACTTGTTGATTCATTACATTAAAATTCCTTCAAAGTATCCGTTTTAAAATCACCATGTGGAGATTAGATTAGCTCATCCCTTGAATTAAGTGGTATGAAGATCTAATTGGCACAATTCCCATGCCAGTCTCGAAGCTGTATCTGCTTTTTAACCCCTGACAAAAAAGAGGGGTATAAACTTCTAGTGTGTATCTGTGTATATTTATTTTGTATCTGTGTATCTTTCTGTGGCATCGTAGCTCCACGATGGATAGACCAATTTCAATGCTGTTTTTTTAATTTAAAGCTAGTTAATTCGGGTATCATCTTAGCTATGTTTCATGAAAATTTGTTAACTTTTCAAAAGTGACAGCTCTTTTTCTAGTTGGAGTCGGGGGTTATTGACGGTTATGTTAATATTTTTATAATTCTCCGTATACGCGACTGTAAGTATTCCGTCCAGTGAATAGCAGTCTTTACTCTGATGCGTCTTTAGTCAACGTCGGATTTCCGCTCGCTCGGCGCAGTTATATGAGACTCACGTAATTAGTTTACATGCAGGATTTTCTAGTTTATTTTTTAATTCTTTCATATTGAAAACATGTCGCTTGTTTTAGAGATAAATGTATCTAGAATAATTATTTTTCCCTGGAATATGAAGTACGGCACAGTTGGCCCAGTGGCTAAGGGATTGGGTTTATAGTGCATAACATGCTGCGGGTTCGATCTCTGCACGGAACAAATATTTGTATGTCCTATAGATAGTTGTTTCGGGTCTGGGTGTGTATGCATGTGAGATGTATGTTTGTAAACTGTACCCGCGATACAGGACCAATCCACGGGGTCCAAAGATTTCTTAAAAAAAATAGTCTCGTAAGAAACCCAGATTTTATTTAATTATTTTGAAATTGTTATTTCGAGATGCACTGGCAATACAATGGCATTCTTTTGCCAGATAATGCCTTATAAGAACATGATTTTAATCAAATATTTAGGTTGTAGGTACCTATTTGATGCAAAACATCTCTACTACACCCAGAGAGCGTTTATACGTGTACATAAGTTCTAGTAAAGTTAATTATAATTTTATACAATGGAATGCGAAAAGCTTCACTATAGTTAAGCGAGAATAAACGAACATTCTGTGTCACAATATTGTAGTCGAAATAAAATACCCGCAAATACAGGAACAAGACGAATCGCAAAATGCCTTCGAAATAATCTTACTTTAGCTCAACAATGTACAAATTAACAATATAAGCTTTAAAACGGACGTAACACGTAGTGAATGTGTTTGCGGGATTCCGGGATCCCGGGCTGCCGCGGGATTTGAGTGGGGATGTGCAAACTAAGTAATTTTAAGTTTTGAAGCCGACTCGTGTGCTTTTGGTGTTTCTATTCGTAACTTTGGAACAAGTGAATGTGCTGATTGCTGATACTAACCAAAGCGTAAAATTGTATAAATATTTACTTTCGAAGGGTTAATTTTATAGATTCTTATAGTACTTATGAATATCACAATGGACAAAATATGCAAAGATGTTTACTTTGTAAAGTAAGTGTACTTAAGAAATTAAAAAAAAAATGTTCTCGTAATTTTAGTAATCTTTTTTTTTTTTTTTTTTTTTTTTTTTTAAAAACGTTGCCCCTCACTAGGATTTCTCCTGTATCGAGGGTACAGTTTACAAACATACATGTCACATGCACACACCACCCAGACCCGAAACAACTATCAGTAGATCATACAAATACTTGTTCCGTGCGGGGATCGATCCCGCGGCACGTAGCGCAGAAGGCTAATCGCTTAGCCACTGCGTCAACCGTGTCGTCCGTTGTCGTCGTGTCGTCGTCGTCGTCGTGTCTTTTTAAAGCAATGCAATATTTGAAATTGTGATAAAAAACTCAGTGGTCTCCCATCAATTTTGTATCAACCACCTGACTTCCACAAGCCTCAGGGAATATGTATATTTGAAAACAAAATATTTTGTAGATATAAGATATCAGAAATAACTCTGTATATTCCTGTACCTCTACCATGAGTTTTCCGTGCCGTCTAACGTTCACGTTCACATGCAATATTTGTATGGGAATTTTTTCATCGCCTCTAGCGGTATAAATAGTGAACTAAAGTCACTATACAAAAATTGCATGTGAACGTGAACGTTAGACGGCACGGAAAACTCATGGTAGAGGTAGGTACTGTTACTTTGGCGAATTATCCAGCGAAAATTTAAGCACTAATTACTATGTTAACTACATAATTATATTCCTTTTGCACGACTAAGAAATCATTCTAGACGTGTCACATCAAAGGAACGTTCTCAGCTCTCGTACTAAGACACCGCAAACACGCCAACAGTAAATAATCCGTTTGATCTAAAACTACCACAAGACAGACCTTTGTCCGTCCAGCTCTAAGCTTCCGTCAGACAATCTGGACGACTTGCGACTTAATTAGGGACTCCAAAAACATGGGACTGTTTTGCTTATACCGCTCGTTGTCCTATGTGAGCAAGAATTGCGATGCGACGCGTTGCGAAGCGAAATCATGATACAAGTCACGATCAGACACGATAAAAATTTAATTTGTTTAATATTCGCTCTGTGTCGTATCTTGTCACGTGTTGTTATTCGCGAGAGCGTAAAACATCTAGGGTTGCTAGCTTTGTGGGTCCAGATATGCGTAACATAATCTCATCAATTATCATGATCTTATCAATTATAGTATAAAATAATGTGGTTATATGGATATTATAGTATGCATGGTGTATAGTATACATACACCCTTAGAGAAGCCGAAATCAACGCATACAGTAGGTACATCAAACCAAGTAACATAGTGCACAAACAATTGCTGGGAACCGCCTTTTACTTTGAGGTATTTTAAAATCTTCTTAATGATGTGATGAATACGTGGTTCTAAGCTTCGTTAAGGATCTGTTTAAACTCGTTATGTAGAATAAGAACAAAAAATATATGTAGCTTATCCGTCAAAAATCCTCGACTCCAACTATAAAAAGAGCTGTAACTTTTGAACGGCTAAACAGATTTTCATGAAACATAGCTAAGATGATACCCGATTAAACTAGCTTTCGATTAAAAACTGCATTGAAATCGTTCCATCTGATTTGGAGCTACGATGTCACAGATATAGACTACAAACTTATAACACCTCTCTTTTTTGTCGGTGTTAAAAAACAAAATCAAACTGCACTTACCAAAAAGTGAGTGAACTGATCACGTTTCATTACGCTGTACTATACTCATCGCAATAGCATCGCAGTAGCATCACATCGCGTCGCGTTATCGTGCCTAGGACAATGGGTTGATTAAGGTCTCCAAAAACATGGGAATGTTTTGCTAATGCCGCTGAGTTCGGAGTGTTAGGGATTAAGGAATGACACTTTACGTGTTGCGGATTTAAAGGGTCCGGGATTGTCAGGAGATAGGCAGTTGGGTCATTGGAGCCGGGAGTAATGTGCTTACAATAACTTTCTTTACAACTAACTTGTTTTATGTGTGTGACAATTCACATGCTTCTAAAGGCTTGGCTGTAGTAGACGTGTGCGCCGATCGGCGTAGCGCACGCCGCCGGCGCCTATTTTTTTTCGACGTGATCCGTTCAATTGTATATTGGCAGTTCAAACTGCGGAGCTAGTATGTATAATATTTATTAGTATATTTATCTCGTAACTGTCCGTGGCATCACAAAAACGTTCCCATCAGAATACCAGTGCTGTGACATTTTCCAAATGCCACATTATGCTGAGGTAGGCGCCATTTTTGGTCCCGTACAAACTGCTTTTTTTTTTTTTCTGATGTTCTTGTTTTGTTTCCTATGGGATTCCAAAATAATAATAAAAAAATTCCCTCTATAACAAATCCAAAGTACTCTAAAGTTCGCTACTGGAAACATGAGATACATTGTGAAAAATACGCTCTCGCTTCCAACATGTTCTCTCCTCAAAGATCGTAAATACGCCTGTTCGGTGTTAGACGAAGATTGAGCCGGGTTAGTCCCGAGTACCGAACCGATTACTCCATCCCTACTGAAAAAAAAAACCGGTTAAAAGCCTTTGTCTTAGAACTGGCGAATTAAATTAGTATCTTTTGATAGCTAAAATAGGACATTTTGTTCGGTGATACGGAATTTTACACTACATTATATTTTGAACCGTATAATATTAAGGTCAAGGTTGAATTTCGACTGCACAGGTGACGTCAAAAATTAGAATGGAGAATAATATTTGCTTAAGAATACTTTGATGCTCAATCAGAATATCTGATTCAAGGATTAAAAGGTCTTAGCTTATTATAATATAAATATAATTTATAATGTTTGTGAAGATAAAGGTATTCAATTATGTTTGCTATCAAACACTTTTGAACGCTTATGTAAGATGATAATGAACGGGACGTAGATTTTAAATTATATTTTATTATTTATTTATTAAATACTTTATTTTACACCTGCATATAAAAAAAAATAAGTAAAGGAGATTACAATATTAAACAGTAACAGTACAATACAGTTGTATTTAGATTGAAAAGTGATATTTTGGGTTTTTTAGGAGATAAATAATTGGTTACTAGGTTTTAAAATGCATTGAATAGATAAATGTTTAGAATTATTTACAAGTTACCACTTATGTAGGTAATGTGAGGCGAAACAGGAAAAAAAAATACGTGGGATAAATGAGGAAACTTTTGGAATGCAGGGCGAAGAAACGAGGCGAATGTGGCAAAATTCTTATGAGCACGCAGAAGTTGCTGCTTTTCTTTCGCCACAACCATTTAGTGGCAGAACCTTTTCTTAAAACATTCAATGAGAAAATGAGAACAACACAATATGCTCAATCTATGAACAAAACCCTACATCAAAACCTTTGAAGAACACAAGCGCATTTACTGTAAACGTTAAAACATACGACCCACATTCGGCGAGCACCTCGATTCCATATTTTTGTCAAATCGTCCACAATAAAGTTTTATTCGGTGTTTTCTGCGGCACTACTTCGACATTGGCGTCGTAAATAACACTCGTCTTCACACTAAAAATATTATTCGGGAAACTTTTTTACATGAAATATTGCGTACAGAAGTGTCATTATTATAAGTAGGTGTATATATAATGTGTCAATCACTCATTTTTTTTTATTTATCTTACCTTACCTTCATCGTCTCGGCATTACCATAACATAAATTAAGAATGGTTGGAAAGTTTGTTTTTTCATAATCACCACGCTTGGAAAACCCATTGGTGATTTTCTTTTCTTTGTTTTATGCGCGTTTAAGAAGGATGCTCCATCAGCTTTGAATACCTAATCCATCAAAATATTATATAAATCGCCGTAAACGATCATCAATTATACCTACCCTTGAAGCGCTCATCAGTAAATTTATTAATTTATTTATTTAATAAGGTTTTCACACATGTTTGTGCAGTCATCATCGATCGCAATCCAAATTGATTGTTTAAGAAATTAATCGATATTTGACCGATGGTTATATCGCATTACACATCGGATCACAATAGAGATTAACCGGGTCCACACTGGACGATCCACCCCGCTAAGACCGCGCCCGGCTTGAGCGCGGTCCAAAGGCGCTGTCATACCGCATGCAATCGTAGCGCGGTGGACCGTCCCGTTCCATTGACGCAGCATGTACAGGTTATCAAATTAAAAACCGAACAGTCGCATTTTTCACGCGATATTTTTTGTGTAACTCAGCATTCATGTTTGCGTGCTCCGTTTGTTTGTTATGATCCTTTTGTATTTATCTTTTTTGTGCCTTTCCGTGTTGAACTGGCTACTAAAGATAGGAATTTATTGTCAAAAACATTGTACAACGGATGTAAGTACTTAATCCTTTGAGGGTCCTCTGTGAAATGGGATCATATCCATAAAATACTGTAGTGTCAGATAAAACTAACTTTTGGGATTATTTCGCGATGTTTGTTTCTTATATTCTTGTCACGAGGATACTGAACTAAGCCTGAGTAAAAATGGCTTAAGTCTTAACATTTCAATAATAAAACAGAAAAATACACAATTAAATTTAAAATTTATAGTATTCTAGTCGAAATTGTTTATTGAATAAAATCTAAACAATTAATATTCTCCTATAGAAGTGAATCATGTTGAAATTTATTCAACATAAACCGCATTAAAAGCACTTCATTTTTATTTTCAGATTTTAGTAAATTGGATTGAGAATATGGATGATTTATTTTCCAATAAAAATAATAATAATAGGTATACAGTATTTTTTCTTTAGTACTCTTTCATTTATGTCAACCAAAGAATATTACTTAAATCCACGCTTTTCAATCATAATCCCTCCACATTCACAAATCAATGATCCCAAGATCAATAAGGGTACATTAAGGGCAGCTATAACCCGAATAAATTCAAGAGTCACGCTCCCTCCACCAGGGATCCAATACAACGGGCAATACAAATTAGTCGGCTAATAAGACGCCAGCCATCAAGAAATATTGGACACGTTTGCTGGCCCACTGAACCCTGGCAGGCTGGTTTCACACGAAATTAGGGTTTCTGAGAAATATATTCGGAGGCAGACTTTTTTATAATGTCGAAACATTTATTCACATGATTAGGCTTTGAATTTTGAATTGATTGAGACTTCTAAGGACGTGTACGAACGAACAAAGTAAACAACGACTTCAAAAAATTAAAAGGTATGAAATTGTGGTATATTAGTATGTGTGCATACGCATGTGTGCGTATTGTGTCGGACGGGCAGTCCACAATAAACGGTTGAACCAACTATACGTGTCTCATTATTACAAACACCTCAGTGGCGACGAGGATGGGATATGTTTAGTATTCCTTCTACTTTCTCTGGGTCTGCTTTGATGCCGTCTGCGGAAATAATAATCGTAAACGTGTAAATTTCATACAAAACTTAACAGCTTCTGAAGTCGTTGCCACTGCCAAACTAAGGTGCTTTGAAGAATTAAAAGCCCCGACGTCAGGAGCTACTGTTAAAAATAGTATTAGTGTATAATTTTCATTTACAAACAAAATAATAAAAATGCCAGAAGTAGAGTAACATCTAGGAGTATTAATCTTAAGGTGATCTTGGTTTATTGGCAAGAAAACTCCCACAACTGACTAAACATGACATCGTCTGGTGCATCCTGGGCAGTCAGCCTCGATACCACCACTGCTGACTGGATAATCTTTATACTAGGACGGTACATCTAGAAGACTTAAGTATAATCATCATATGCCTGGCCTTTATCCCAACTACGTTGTGGTCGTCTCCCAGTCTAACCAGTTGCGGCTGAATATCAGTATTTTATACGGAGCGACTGCCATCTGACCTCCGCCACACAATTACTGGACACTGATATCCAAGGGTTAGACCAGTTGTCAGACTTTTTGGGCTGCTAACTGCCGTAACGACTGTCATAGTTATTCACGTGATAACCGGGATCAACAGCTTAACGTGCTATCTGAAGCACGGAGGGGTCTCGATGTTCGAAGAAAGGGTCACCCGTCCAAGGACTGACCGCGGCAACCGCAGCTTAACCTCGATGATGGACTGACTTGTGCGGTAGCTATGTAGCTACGAGACCCTTAAGACCTAGGTATAATATTGCTATAATAAACATACGTATTAATTTAAATTACGTTTAATTAACAAATTGTATAATTATACATAATACATATATATAAACCAAGATAGATTCCCGAGTCAGACTTGATTAATTCTACAATTAATTAATTCTAGTAATTCAAACCTAGATTGTCTAGATAACTTAATTAACATAAATAATAAGTTAATATAAGTTAAAAAGCTACTAAGAACCAATTTAACGAGTTATTTTGTGAATGAAGAGATAATATTTTATTCATGAATAAATAAAGGTTTGAAGAGAAAAATTAATTATTAATAAGACTTAACCCTTTTCATTACGAGAAGTCCTTGCCCAGCAGTGGGACATTAATGGATAATTATTTCTTTATTTATTATAAATTAGACAAGATAACAAACTTTAAAAAATCTTCATTTTGTAGGACCTATGGTTTTTGTGTTACAAAATATCACAAAACAATTATTATTAAAGAAAAATACAGTACAAATAACTTTGCTAGCTAATTTCCCTGAAAAA
Organism: Allophyes oxyacanthae; assembly: GCA_932294325.1. Taxonomy (NCBI): domain Eukaryota; kingdom Metazoa; phylum Arthropoda; class Insecta; order Lepidoptera; family Noctuidae; genus Allophyes; species Allophyes oxyacanthae. The sequence goes on from OW028628.1 coordinate 325,800, forward strand.
ATTTTTTATTTGATAATTTTTCCTACAAGCTGAACTTTTTCGCGAACATTTTACAAATTCCCCAAAGCAGGTGAATGTTGGACATCGGCCAAATTAATTTTTGTCATTTCGTATTTTCTACTTCGTTTTGGCTTCGGAAACGTTATTAGGTTAATGTTCACACCGAACGAACATTTTTTTAATTAGTAGAAGATTAGTAGAATTAAGGGTACGCGTCCACTAGCTGGCGGCGAAACACCACGCACACGAAACCAATTTTGGGTTGTTTTGTAAAGAATTTATCGCTATACAAAACGGATTCCACTTATACAGGGGTATGTATAACTCACCGGTAATGCTATAAGGGATGAAAGTATTCAATATAAACAACTTTTACTAAGGGACCAACCCTAAAATCACGAAAGAAAACAAACTGTTCATACTAAATATCAACCTTGCTCGATCAAAATGTATGAGAAGTATGAAGAATTTTTAATATATCAGGATTGGTCACATAATAAAATTTGTTCAGACTGATGAGTACTTTCACCATTAGCATTGCCGGTGGATTACAAATAACCCTGTATATCTATAGATCCCATAGATACAATATTTAACGTCGCTTGATAGTCCCATAAAATAAATAAATAAATCCAGCCCATTACTGTCCCACTGCTGGGCACTGGCCTCTTCTCAGAATGAGAAGGGTTAGGCCTTAGTTCACCACGCTGGCCTAGTGCGGGTTGACGGACTACACACACCATCGAGGACTTTATAAGGCATTTAGGTGTGCAGGTTTCCTCACGAAGTTTTTCCGCCGCACATCATTTTGAAAAGTCAGAGTTGGTCGGGTTTGAACTCAGACTCTCCTGCATGGAAGGCGAACGTTCGACAGCAAAAAAATCTAAATTGATTTTTCGCATCTATTAAGGGCCCATCCACACTCGACACTTTTAGCAGCATAAACGCGCGTTTTCGCGTTCGTCGGCTGTCTTTTGCTTACAAAAAGTGAATAACAAATATCAACAAGTAACAAAGTTTATATAGATTACAATAATTATTAGATGACCAATAACATAAGATTTTTACAAATAGTCCAGCTTTCTCTTCACTTCAAATAATTCTAACACGACTCAAACATTTCTTCGGATAAACCCAACTTTTCCCAACAACATCTTTAAGGAAAATCTTGGTTTTAAAAGTTCGCTCATGTTTTCGATGTCGACTTAAAGTCGTAAAAGTGTGGGAAGCCGGATGACTATTATTTGGAGTTTATGTTGGACAAAAGTTGGGCAAAAGTATTGTTATAGAAGTTTAAGATGGCGTACCTTTTGTTATAACCGTGTCCCGTGCCACTAATTTTGGTATTATGAACTTAATAGTTTATCCACGTAAAAGTTTCTTAGGTTTCCAGAATGAATGAACCCTATCTGCTAATGAACTGTGCTTTGTTATTATGTGATGTCTATAAACATATTTCTTTCCTTCTTTCTAATCTATATATATATTTTGAGGGAACAGATGAACATACATACATACCGGTCAAACATATAACCCTCTCCGTAGTCGGGTAAAAAATGAATCCCTATTTCCCTTGGTCGTGCCATCACGCGTGAACAACTGGACCAATTTCACTAATAATTTTTTTGTTGTGTTTGTTATCATTGTAAGGGGAAGGTAGGGTACGGTAGGGTAGGGTAGGTATAGTAGATAGGGTAGATAGTAGGGTAGGTATGGTAGATAGGCTATGGTGGGTAGGTAGGTAGATAGGGTAGGTAGGCAGGTGCACAGTTCTTTTATTGGTGATACGAAGTCCACCGGGTCAGCTAGTCCAGGATATATTCGGTCCACTACTCTACCAAATTCATTCACCCGTTGCAGTATGCTTGACTTAGGTATATAAAAAAAAAAAACAAGCATTATATACAGAGTTACTGGTTGAATGTTGGACATATTGATGGAGTATTGTACTCATCATTACGAACAACTTTTACTAAAGGACCAAACCAGAAATAGCAAAAAAAAAACCTATTCTATAGAATAGAATAGATCTTTATTTCATGTAAACTAGATACTGCAGGCACATAAGAAACGTCGAGACACTAGGTGCACGATTCCAAATAGTAGGTCCTATGGAGAAGAGCCGGCAAGTAACTCCAAGGAAACTCTTTTAAATTAATAGATTACAATCTTGATTAGTACAATGTTGTGGTAAAAGCTGCGAGAATAATGTTATTTAATGTGAATAAAAAATAAGAATAGGATACTATTGATTTGCCTCTGTATAAGATTGCCAAGTCAGTGATTTGTGTTTTGGCGCAAAAGGATACTGTAGCAAATTCTAATTAAATCTGGCGGCATCATAATTATTGTACACGAACTCTAATGTACACTGTCAAACCCAAACGATTAATAGACGCATGCACTACACATTAAATCCACTACACTCGCTCGCATGCAGCCAGCCTAACGTCGACACTCGCGCCTTCTATCAACGGCGGGCGTAATTTACGTTCGGAGTAATGGACCACCAAATTAAGTTCCACAAATGTACTAGGTATAGTACGTACTTTTGTAGGTACTCGTGGACTCGCTGGAGACCTAACGTCGTGCTGATTAATATGAAGGGGTTTTATTTTGCGAAAGTCTGTGGTCTGAATGTAGGCTTGGGTGGATTGGCTGAGTTTATTGCCTTGATTGGTATGTAAAACTGAATTTAGAGTTATATTTTGCATCTATCTACTTTATTAATTTTAGCGTTTACATGGGATATAATTTAATGGGTATGATTTTTTAATATTAATGCATAGGTAATGATTAAAAAACTAAATAAATAAATTAATAATTAGCAAAATTGATGTTTCCGTTTGCATAAAACCTTTATTCCTCTATGATTATTAATGGCACTGAGGTCATGAACTCAACCACATGACCAGACGGGCTCGGCTACTCTGACACACACGCACGCATCACGTCGCCGCGCTGCGCTCGCCGCCCGATCTTAATGCCAACATAATTCATAATTTATGAAATTAATTCTATACCATTCATAGAGTAGGCTCTATGAATGGTATAGAATTCATTTTAAAATATTTTGCATTATTAAATTATGACCATAAATATAGAATTGAATAATAAAAATTCATAAATTAATTCATATTATATTCTTCTAAACTTACATCTTGTAAACTTAAAAATTTACTGATCTGTACCTGAACTTTTGACTTTTAATCTATTATATTACCAATAAATTTGTTTATCTGATATCAATGAAAATCCAGCACTCATTTGCAAAACGTATGCAATTACCTACATGTGACAAGCTGTTTTAGGTATTTAGTTGATAACTAATAATATATAGCAGCTGTGCTATGGGGTTGGCTTAATAAATTACTTTTCACTTTGATACTGTTTATTTCTATATCTATATCAATGTTACTCTGTTTCTATATTTACAATAGGAACTTAGCGTGGCGAGCGTTCGCGAGTAGTCACTGCCCATGGAATCGAATCCATAGTATGGATTAGTAAGCAATGACTTAATAACACTCAAGTCCGGGCGAACTTCCAAGTACCAGAAAATTGTGGGAAACTTACAGTGTGATCTGCTATCATCACCTTATAAATTACAATATGTCAGGTTCTTTCATGAAAAACGAGAACTGAGGAAACTGATGTTAACTTAGGTAGACAACTGCGAGGCGTCCATCTGTTTTCACGCATATCTATTGACAGTAAAAACACTCCATTGTAATTGATAATTAAAATGAAATAAAAGTCCCCACCTCCCCAATGATTTACCCGCACAGTCCAGAGCACTACAAAGAGAAGCAGGTCATTGTGAATTAAAGTGTGAGCGGTGAGCGAGACGAAGTTGATTTCATTTCACCGGCCTCTGATTGCACTGTAGTGTAATGATTTATGTTTAATGTATGCTTTCGAGCTGGTAATTGCTTCGTGTTTCAATAACTTATGTGTTGTGACATGAATCGCGTTTGTTATGCTTTTATTGAAATAAATTATTCATTCACTCCAAAACAAAATATAAATTTGATTTTGTATGGCTTGCGCTAGTAAATGCGCTAGTAATTTTTATCAAAATCAATCAAATCGTAATCGAATCTCGAATAGAAATCGAATCAAATCGAACGAAACGAATCTCGAGATCCAAAAAGCAAATCGAATCGAATTCGAATTTTCGTTTTGTTTCAAAGTGTATCCCAATCACGGATATCGATCCCAATACTGCGGTTGCATTTAGGAACAGACTGAATCACTCTACTAATTATGCGCACTACATAAAAAATATCCTGTATTTCTATTTTATGTTTTAAATAATTAGGCTGTGAACATAGTTAAGTTTAGTTGGCAAATAAAAACAATTAAAGTCTTCGTTAAATAACAAACTTTATAATGACCCTACTGTTTGCAGCGGTCAGGCATAACTTGCATAAGCAATAAACATGCCCGTGTTGATTTGTGTGCGCGCATATTAGAAGCAGTTAATCTCGCAGCGGTCACTATGTGCCACTAATAGTGACGCGCACTATACCAGTATCACGCTTATGAATTGTTGTATGATACAACTTGCCAGCTTTACAATAATAATGCATAGAAGCCTAGTACGCGGACGCAGTGATTCTTAATTTGACACACCAAAAATTATTTCATAATTAGTAAATAAATCCAGCCCATTACTGTCCCACTGCTGGGTACGGGCCTCTTCTCAGAATGAGAAGGCTTATGCCTTAGTCCACCACGCTGGCCTAGTGCGGGTTGACGGACTACACACACCATCGAGAACTTTACGAGGCCCTCTCAGGTGTGCAGGTTTCCTCACGATGTTTTCCTTCACCATTATCGCAAGTGATAATCAAATTTTAGTCCGTACATGAATCCGAAAAGTCTAAGATGCGGGCCGGGTTCGAACTCAGACCCTCTTGCATGGAAGGCAAGCGTTCAACCACTAGGCTATCACTGCTTAATTAGTACATAATTTTAATCAATCACGACCGTTTAAAAAATCTGTTGTGGTCTTATTGGTGGTAATGGGCTTGAGTATAATATAATTTCTGACTTATATTATTTACTCACAAGTCACAATCATCCAAAAACAGTCATAAAACATCACAGCCCTCTGTTTTTCAAACAAAAAATATATGGAAAAATGAAAGTAGATAGGTATATTTATGATGCTGATAAAACAGCTTTTGATAAAGAGTCTTGGAACACTGCCCATTCAGGAGGATAGTAAAACTAGAACTCCTTTTGCCTTGGGTGTCACACATAAATCATTTACACAAAGATCAAAACTTGCAACTCAATATCTTTTGAATTTGAGACAAATATTTGTATGACCTATATAAACAGGATGGTACAAAATTTTAAGACATTAGCAGTGATTTTAAATTACGTGCATACGAAGGTATGTTTTCATAGACAATGTAAGGGAAATATATTTTTGCATTTTTTTCAAATGAGGCACTTACAATTTCATCGGTTGTTTGGAGGAAACATTCCTGTTGGAAAATAAAGTTACGAGTAGTTAAGCCCCTCTTAAAACCTTTCAGAAATTTCATTTATCTTAAACGTTTGTCATAGAGTAGTTTTCAAAAGTAAATGATGTAAAAACTACATATAAACCGAGCAATTTGCTGTCCGTGTAATGTAACAAGAAACGCAATAACTATTCTCAACTCGCCGCAGTTTGTCATCAAACAGTTTCCTCGTGGACGATGCTTCATAGTTGGCACTAAACAGATTCACCAACTTCCAACATTCTGTCCAACATTTATCTCAATTTATATTTGAACTGTGTTGACAAATGCCTCGCGCCCATCCTTTGCTATATCGTACGAAAAACTTTTAAATTGCACTCTTAACACTTAAGAACATCTTCTATCCCTATCTAACACACTGTTAGGTCTATCGTACCTGCTCTATCGCAGATCGTGTCCGAAGCTAAAGGAATTGCCCCAATTTAAAAAGTTTGCCGTACTGTGTGCCAGATAGGGATTTTCATCTTATAATTGAACCATCGCGTTGTCCCAGTGTTTGCGAGCGACATTTCAATTTAAAGTTAACATATTATATTGACAGAACAGACGATATAAAACAAAATGGAAAATAAAATATAATTTAAATTGAGTTTTATTTGAGTTGCGAAATGGAAGCGAACACTTTCGAGCAATGATTCACATTTATAAGGTACCTATCGATACTTTATATTGATATGTATCGTTTTTGTTTTTATTTTTCTCCTATCTAAGCAATTTGTATGTTTCTATTTGCTTTATATTTTGTTTACGTTGTTGTAAGATAAAATAAAACACTACAAAACCAGACAAATAAACAATATTACACTTTCAACCATGCACATGCCGAAAGGAGAGAAGATAGGCTCAACATTAGCTGGGCACGGAGAGCCCAGCGCTGAATTACACCAAAGAAAATAAACCGAAATAAAAAAAACTCGTTAGAAATACAAAAATTCTCGTGTTAAATAAACTAGTAAACTTTACCTTGTAATGAATATCTAATCATATATATTTTTTGTCAAATTCAAAGATTTTTATTTCAACTGGACCTTTGCAGGTTCCAAGTGAGTTGGTCCTGGAGAAGATACCGGCAAGAAATTCCATGGATACTATTGTCACAAAACAAAAATATCTGGAGCCCCGGCCAAAAAGAACAGGAAAGATCAGAAAGATAATTAAGACAAAGGATGTATTTATAATAGAATGTGTATAATGGAGTACTAACGTTTATTTGATGTATCTTACTAAGCGTTCTGGTAGTCTTGTTATAAAAATATTTTTCTCCGTACACACCAGAACTACAGAACCGACTCCATTAATAAACAGAGGTTTATCAACCTTCGTGGGATAGTGGATAAGGTCCGGTCTGGACTGACCGTGGGTCATCTCGGGGTACGGATGTTGTGGATAGAGCCGCGCGAACAAAAGGCGGGCACAAGTAATTAATTGTAAAGGTACTGGCCGTTAGTGGAATGTATTGTTCTGTGTGTGGCTAGTGCTAATTCATGCTAATGTGTTAATTTAACGTGATTGTTGTTTTACGTGGGGGGTCTCGGGCCAGATGTGATTCATAGTTACCGGTTGAATATGGTCGAAATGGCCTTGACCTTTAATAATAATTATATTATCAGAACAAAAAAATTTTAGCTCGCCATACTGCCATTTTATTACGATAATTCGTCCCGTGTCCTCCCAATACAGCTGCAATTTTATCCGTATCATAATGGTTTAAAAATAAACTTAAAAAAATTAAAAACCGACTTTAAAAAACTAAAAAGTATAGAATAATTTTCATAAAAAACTTAACAGCTTCTGAAGTTGGTGCCAATGCCAAGCTAGGTGCATTGAAGAATTAAAGGCCCCGCTTTAGAAGCTGTTAAGTTTTTTATGAAAATTATTCTATACTTTTTAGTTTTTTAAAGTCGGTTTTTACTTTTTATTAATGTTTATTTTATTTTTCTATATTGAGTGGCATAAGCAATAGATAAAATTGCAATTACAGCAATCGCAAGCGATATACTGTTATTCATTCAAGGGTTCCATTGTCTATCTCCGATGGTCTTCATCAGATCTTCACTAAAAAATCCAACAAAAAAAAAGTCGCTGAACAACCATACAATTTTTTTTTAATAAAAAATAACATAATACAATACATATCAAATTGAGAACCGCCTTCTTTTTTGAAGTCGGTTAAAAAGTATGACCTAAAAGCGTCTAAATTCATCTTTTTCCTGTTACATCGTTCCACGTACGTTTTGTTAACCTATGAAACAATGCACAGAACCTTTCATCCGCAGTCGAAGTTCTAACAATTACGTGCGATGCAATAACAATCGACGACCGATGTTCAAAAGTTAATAACGTTAAAAATACCGGGAGTCATCGAAAGTACCAGCGGAATAAAACTCGCTTGGTCCGTGGGTTCAATATCGGGGCGATGGTTTATGTTGCCGACTGTACGGACACACTGGCGTAATGGATGACGAACAAAATGTTTTACTGATGTAAAAAAGTAAAAAGTGACTGTTTACAGAGATCATGAGTTTTCCGTGCCGTCTAACGTTCACGTTCACATGTAATATTTGTATGGGAATTTTTTCAGCGCCTCTAGCGGTATAAATAGTGAACTAAAGTCACTATACAAATATTGTGTGAACGTGAACGTTAGACGGCACGGAAAACTCATGGTAGAGGTAAAAAAAAAATAAAAAAAAAAATGTTTTATTGGCACAAAAATACATAGTCACACAGCAATGGACTCTTGACCTCCAAACTAAGTAAAAACTTGTAATATGGAAGTCAAGGAGTTCTCTCTCGAATATCAAATCTAAAACTATGGTAAAAACATGATGGCAGATAAAAAAGATACAAAATCTAAAGTATTAATAACTAACTAACCCAGTCTAAATCAGTTATGTGTAGTGTGAGGGTGTGTGTATGGAAGAGGGGGTGTGTTTATGTGTAAGAGGGAATTGTAATGGGGGGTGTGTGTATGTGTGTATATTGTGAATAAGTGCATTAGTAAGACCTCAGAATATTCTCAGTCTCCTCATAGCTGAGACCCATAAGCCATTCCATTATGATGTTTTTGCATAGGTACAGGCAACTCAGTTATCACCAGCTCGCTATCGCACAGAGGGCAGTGTCGCACAGATCATTGCAATCAATATTATCTACGCCATCTATGATTATTATTATTTACTTTAACGTCACAGTTGGCGCAGTGGCTTAGCGATTGGCTTTCTGCGCTACATGCCGCGGGTTCGATCCCCGCACGGAACAAATATTTGTATGATCTCTACTACAGTTAGTTAGTTGTTTCGGGTCTGGATGTGTGTGCATGTGACATGTATATTTGTAAACTTTACCCTCGATGCAAGAAAAATAATAGAGAGCGGCAATGTTTTTTAAAAATTAAAAATATATTTTTTAACAAAATCTGAAATATGTCTAAGAACAAAACACTGTCTGTTGCGCAACATGTTCGCCAAACTTTTCCACATTCCATTCTGAGTCACGCAACACGTTCGCGAACACGTCTAACATACGAACGCAGCGCTAGGACTTAAATTGTTTCAATGAGAGAAACTTCGTAACAACCTTCTAAGTAATATCGTTGGAGATATTTCTTACCTGGAAAATGCTTGAGATTTATTTATGGCTACAAGCATTTTATAGAACGTTTATCTTTGTTTTGCAATGGTTCAAGTTTTAAAATGTTACAATGTTTTTCAAAAGGAGGTAAACCAATATAGATGCTACGAGCTCATAGATATCTCATAGACATAGCTGAGATGATACCCGATTAAACTAGCTTTCAATTAAAAAACTACAATAAAATCAGTCCATCCGTTTTGGAGCTACGATGCTACGCACACATACACACTACAAACTTAAAACACCCATCTTTTTTTATTGAGGGTTAAAAACATCGGTGTCGGTGTCGGCGCCGACATAGTGTGAAAGCATGTTTCTTTGTCCACCAATATCGTTATCGGTGTCGAGTCGGCGACGATATTTGAACGAAATATTACAGGTTATTATATTATTGTACCTAAAAGAAATACACAAAGTTCATTGACTATTCTCGTCATCTTTTCTTTTCTTAGTAGATTGTATTCGATCTACGAAGAAAATAAATACACACACACTACATATAAAATAAATAGGCCATGTCAGACAGTAAAAATATCGCGGCCGTTCCAATCTGCTATCTATATTAAAAACTAATAAATACCTAGATAATTTTCATGATTTAGATAATAATTGACTGAACCGATTATAGTGTGATAATGGTTGTATAGTTCGGTTGATTGCGGCGACGGCGATGGAGCTACGAAACTTATTTATTCTTTTGGCTACTGGGATCAGCCTGGTCCAAGCGGGGAAACACGATGCGTACGCGGGGTATGGTTTCATTTTACTGTTCAAATTTTTTTTGGTAGGATTTGTTTAATACACTATGAAATAATAGTTCTTCTCCATAAGACCTACTATTTGGAACCACGCACCTAGAGTCTCGACATTTCATAAGTGCCTGTATTTGGTTAACGTGAAATAAAGATCTTTTCTATTCTATTCTATAGGTTTCTCTGCAAATTCTTGTACTGATAATAGTCTGCAATGACCTGAATTTTGATATTGCAAATATAACATTATTCAAATAATTTATTCAAAATAAATTAACTTATGATACAAAGTTACACTTAGTTAAATATTATTATAAGTTTCTCCAAAAATGTGACCATCATCTAATGCTGATTATGGACCTCTAAGTCAAAATATTCCTTCTCCAGACACACAGTCCACGGCGTCCAACTCCGTGACTCTTCAGACATGGAACTGCTGCAAGAGCTAGTAAACCAGCTGGACGTGGACATCTGGCAGTATGGCATGCCAACACAGAGGGATGCCATAGTCATGGTGGCTCCGGAGAACAAGGATGCCTTCCTGCAGACTTTGGATGCAAAGGGGATCGGACATTATGTAAATATGGAAGACGTTGTTGAGTAAGTGATTTTTGTGTTTTTTTGTCTAACGATCTGCCATTAGGTTTTTTTTTTAAACTCGTCTGGATTTTAAAAGCCTAAGTAAGGAAATAATTGATCCTTAATGTCAGCTAGTAGATATATCAATTTTTTTAAATGCTTGTCTTGCAAGTGGTAAGGAACCGATTTTTAAAAGAAAAATTACCAGATTATAATAGGTACGAAATGCAAAATATCAGTCATTGCATAATTAATAACATATCAGCTTAATAACTAAATTAGTTGCATCTATCAAAATGAATATGAAACTAATGCAACATGAAAACACAAATGGATTCCATTAAAACTAAAGCAGTTTATCACATAATGTTATTAGTTTCCAAATGCCAGATATAATAAGCTGATAGCAATTATTTTATCTGCAAACGCTACGCAATCTATTTGTACAACATTGTACTTCATAACTACGGTAAATCATCAAGTACTGACACGTTCTACATTTTTCGCTGTTAGTAACATTCTAACAAAACTTTTGATAGGTTAGTACACATGGCTACATATCACACTTTACATTTCTAGTATAAGCTGACCTCGCATTTTATAGATTTTTCGTACAATGAGAGGTTAGCATAAACTGAATAGGTATGTATAACTTGATATGTAGCCGTGCGTACCTTATGATTTAATTTGGAATAATGATTGTTTATGTATTCTACGGTCATAGAATTGCTAGAATTTGCATAACGACTTTACTACAAATACTTTTGTAATAAAGTCAAGTTTTATTTTGTCATGGGTTTTAACACAAAATTCTAAAACGAAAATAAAATACCGAACATATAATTAATTATCATATCTTGTGGTTCTGACACGCGACCATAAACACAGGGTATCCCCTTGATTAGCTTATTTTTGATTGTCTCAATAGTGATTGGCATAATAAAATGTTTGGCATAAAGTTTTTTGTGAGCATAATGGTTTCATTGAAGCAAATCACTGTTACGGTAGGGTAAGGTGCAATGCCGCAAACAAGTATACACACAAAAGAATTTTAGCCAAACAAGAACACGGTCATTATGCCTAATCAAGTTATGCCGATAGACGTTATGCGAAATGACGAGTACCTACGACAAGTACAGTTATGCGACTAGAAAATATGACTTATAATTATTATACGCGAGCCAATATGGAACCTGAACACAGATGGCATACTCGTTGTTCCATTTGAATCATCATGATCGTTTCCATCATCACGGCAATTTACCTTATCATTCCTTCCACAGGGCCATCGAGGAACATGATCAACAGATATCCACGTGGCGGTCCAACAGAAACGACAGAATGATATTCCAAGATTACCAGCGCTATTCTGAGGTAGGTCCTTGGCATTTTAGTAAAAAAAACCTTATACTTTTAGTTAATTATATTAACGATACTACACCTGTTTTCCATTGAAATTCTGAATTATTAACTATTAAAACACTACTAATACATCATGCGCGATTTAGCTCCGAATGGAATAATTACCGGCGTTGAACATTATACATGCAGTTCTAGTTAAAAGCGTTGCGGGATTTGACCACAACTAATCTGTTATCCATTTCCGAAGCCACATTATGGCATTGCTAATCATTGACTTCTGTTATTTTAAGCCACACGTGTAAACCTGTATAATCTGTTACTTTGTCCGCGACTTTGTCCACGTGAATTTTGGTTATAGTACTCCTTAGGGGTTGATTTTCTAAAAAGACTTTCATTTTGTCTTTTTAATTTTCTATACTTATATCATTTGTGCATAAAATATATTTATTTTCTTTCATTCTTCTATATTGGTATCTTCCGTGTTTCACGTTCTTATATTCTTGTCTGTCACTCAGTCAGTTACGATTGTTTCAAGTACCAGTAAATGCTCGCGTTTTGTTGACAACAATATTAGCGCAACAATTTTTTCGCAAACACAAGGGGGAGTCGAGCATAGTGTATTCGCAAATCAAATATCTGTTGATCAGTTACAAAATTTAGAATGAACATATAGGATTCGCAATTTTTAGCCGTGGCTTCGAGTTGTCAGACAAAATGTAAGTAGGTCTATGAGGGTATTCCTTCGTGTGTCTTGTTTTTGTGGCAAATAAATGATTTTTCTTTCTACAGGTTTCTTATAAATCGTTGCCCCACACACACGTATTTCTCCGGTATCCCGTGCAATGCAATATGCATGCCATGCACATACCTTGTTGGGTTGGAATCACATCCAATATATGGCGGAAGTCTAGTGCGCATACATTTAATTCCATCATTGACGAGCTATGCAGTGCATATTGTCCTGATATCTGCGGATTACGACATGGTGACTCTCCAGGGCTTCCACTGGGAAGAAGTATGATCAGGAGGCTTACTACAAACTCTTATCAGGGCAGAAATTGAACTGCCCAGACATTTCCAGTATGAGCTGACCTCAGACTGTATAGGCTTTTCGTACAATGAAAGGTCAGCTTATACTGGAAACTGCTTATACTGGGAGTTCAATTTCTGCCCTGCTATAACAGTTTGTATTAAGACCCCTGGTTGCTATGATCCACCCGCTGCTGAGCAAAGGCTTCTCTCACCACTATTCTGTCCAGTGTTATTAACCTATAATCAAGTTATGGTTGTTTAATTCTATTGTTCTATTTGTTCAACAGATCGATGCCTACTTGGAGTCTATTGCCAGTCAGTACCCAGATGCGGTGACTCTCGTCAACGCCGGAAGGAGTTTTGAAGGTCGTGACATCAAATATTTAAAGGTTTGTAACTTTTCTCATTAATACCTTTACCTTATCTTAGGAGTAATACATATTCCTTTGACTAAGCCTAATTATTTCTTACTTCAACTGAGTCAGTAGCAACATCATCATCCATGACGTGTATACAGTATAGTACGACACAACTAAGAAGTTTCATCTATGTAGGTACCTGTGTGGCAGGCACTGATAATAATTGAATTAAACCACATAAATCATTATTGTTTTTCATTATTTTATTTCCACTAATTATTGCACAATTGTGAATTAAGGCGTCGCTCAAGCAGTTGGTAAATGATGACTGATAATTTTACATTGGATTGAACTATGACTGAGAACAATTTCTATGTAAGTATGCTTCATACAACCTAATCGAACAACGAATGGCAGTCGCTCGCTTAGATAACTTTTTATTGCGTCAGCGTAAAGATCATGTTTTACTGCGGTACTAATAAACATTCGTGGTATTGAAGTCGCAATCAGTTCGGAACTGATTGATTTTAGGAAGTTTGCCGATGGGACTTCTTAGTTAAGTTGATGAAAATAGTTTGAGCGATTCCTTGAATGTTTTTCGATACTAATTATAGTGTCTATGTCACTACTAGTGGATTTCTCAACGCCTCAAAAAGAAATTCGATTATTTGCCTGAACAGTGAACAGCATCATTAAAACTGTTTACTATCCTACCCAGATATCTACCACCAACTTCACCGACACCAGCAAGCCGATCTACTTCATGAACGCGATGATCCATGCTCGCGAGTGGGTGACTACTCCAGTCGCCATGTACTCCATCTTCAGGCTGGTTGAAAACGTGAGGTCTGAGGACAGCGACTTAATTAGCGACGTAGACTGGATCATCATGCCGCTAGTCAACCCTGATGGGTATGAGTTTACCCATACTGATGTGAGTTTTAGTATATATAATAGAGATCCTTATATTGTACCCCAAAGATAGGGCTTCTCAATACTCTAAAGTTAATGTCGTGATGACCAGCCTTTTGAGGAGGAACTACTTATCCACCTGATGCATATATCACATAATTTAACAGAGTGGCAGAACCGAAAGTGGATGCTAGATAGTACAAAATTATAATTGGTGATTGGTTGAGTGTGACTACTATTTTAGCCTGGCGGAAATCCAGCTTATAAAACAGTAACGATGGAAGGCTATTAGGGGTTATGATAGATAAATAACCCAAAACAGGCGATAGAATGCACAACCATCCATCCAAAATTTAAGTGCTAGGCACTTGTCAGTGTAGCAATTTCTATCCAATGCCAAATCTTTATATATTTCTATATTCGCTTTTTCTTTCAGCTGATCAATGTAGTTTCTTCTTGGTCTTCTTCTTTTTCTTTTTGCCTTTATTATCTCTTCTATAAAAGAATGCTAAATAACATAATTTTCATACAATTCCTTTCAGGAGCGACTCTGGCGCAAAACAAGATCAATCAACCTAACTGTCAGTGAAACCTGCGTTGGAGTGGATGGAAACAGGAACTTCGATGTCTTGTTCAACACCACAGGAGTGTCCACCAACCCTTGTGCCTTGACCTTCCCTGGAACTTTCCCTTTCTCTGAACCAGAGGCCGGCTACGTCAGGGATATTCTTATGGAGTACTTGAACAGGATCCAGATATACATGGACATTCACAGCCATGGGAACTACGTGCTGTTCGGGTATGGAGACAGCAGTTTACCCCCGAATGCTCCTCAGTTGCACCAGGTTGGTGCGGCTATGGGAGCTGCCATGGATGCCATGAAACTGCCTCAGGTCGGATATTACCTGGTCGGAAACAGTGCTAGAGTGCTGTATGGCTCCTCTGGAAGTGCTCAAGATTATGGTCAGGTGAGTTTTTTGTTGAGAGATAAATTCCATCGGATGGCGCTAAAAACAAATTATAGCCGAATCGGATGATTTAAAAAAATGCAAATAATGGCTTAATAATAAATATAATAAATAAATAATAATCATGGGGGGAGGCTTTTGCCCAGCAGTGAGATGATGTAGGCTAACAGTAACAGTAAAAAATAATTAAAAAAAAATAAAAAATTTAATGGTGAATATAAAAATTTATAAAAATGTAAATGAATTGTAAATGACGTCATGAGCCGCGCGGCCTATATTAGATTGTAAACATTATATTATATTATACTTTTATACCTTCTCGACCTAAACGTATGAGAAGGCTGATCAAAATTCAGTTTGATGGTCCGATCCACTCCCTTTAATATGCTCACGCATTACTGATACACGTTGTAGAACAATTAGCAGGTTATAATAGAGCCCCATATCAAAATCATACTCATTATAATGGCAGAAAGCTCGCTACCGTTCGAGACCTCAATACGGGTATTGACTCACTCTGGTTATACGACAATCCACTTTTGTTAATCCTCTGAATCCATGCGTCGTGGATTAGTAATCTCCTCCTCCACATACCGGCTACCACAAACTTTAGACGTGTTTCACATGGTATAATCAGTTATAAAAAATATTGCATCTATTTTAACTATAGAGCGTGTTTACTGCACTTATGTTTTGGGTACCTAATTACCTATATTATTATTATGTTTAATTAAAGAGTTTAAAAGGGGATATTTTCGTAAGTTTCTTTCAGGTCACTAGGTGCTGCTACTAACTACACGATACTGACATCTATTTAATGTATATTATTTGTCCTTAGTACGTGGGCGTCCCCTTTTCCTATACCCTGGAGCTGCCGGGCTACGGCTACAGCTTCATGGTGCCTCCGGAGTACATGGACCAGATCAACGAGGAGACGTGGCAAGGTATCGCAGTCACCGCCAGACTTGCCAAGGTTTACTACAGCGCACGACTCAGTGCGGTCTAACAAAGATGGATGGGAAGTGTCATTTTGTGAATTTTAAATAAAAATTGTTTTAAGAAAAACCTCGTTTGTTTTTCGTTTGTTTGTTCATCCGCGGGTTTTTTGTCTATTCTCGTCTTTTATTTTCTTCGTAGATTGTATTCGACTTCCGAAGAAAATACATATACACACACTACATATAAATAGGCCATATCAGACAGTAAAAATATCGCGGCCGTCCCAATCTGCTATCTATATTAAAAATTAATAAATACCTAGATAATTTTCATGATTTAGATAATAATTGACTGAACCGATTATAGTGTGATAATGGTTGTATAGTTCGGTTGATTGCGGCGAAGGCGATGGAGCTACGAAACTTATTTATTCTTTTGGCTACTGGGATCAGCCTGGTCCAAGCGGGGAAACACGATGCGTACGCGGGGTATGGTTTCATTTTACTGTTAATTTTTTTTATGTTAGGATTTGTGTTAATACTCTATGAAATAATAGTTCTTCTCCATAGGACCTACTATTTGGAACTGTGCACCTACAGTCTCGACATTTCATAAGTGCCTGTATTTGGTTAACGTGAAATAAAGATCTTTTCATCCCACCATCTCGGAAAGAGTATTTTTAATCTTCAATATCTGAGTGGAAAAGCCGTTTTTATTCTCTAGAGGATAAAGTAAATTTTCATCCCACCATCTCGGAAAGAGTATTTTTAATCTTCAATATCTGAGTGGAAAAGCCGTTTTTATTCTCTAGAGGATAAAGTAAATTGAATTTAGAACATCGTGTGCACTAAGTTTGTGAATTAAACGTTTTTTTTTTGCATTTAGTCATTTCCTCGCTGAGGTGGAATGAAAAGTTACGTGTTGCACTCGAGTGCAAAGATTTTTCACCTCGTGCTCTTTTGATTCCCTCGCTAACGCTCAGGATTCTAATTTTGAATCACTCGCTGCGCTCGTGATTCAATTTTAGAATCCTTCGCTTGCTCGGTCATCAAAATTGAACACGCGGTTAAAAAGCAACTTTGCACTCTTGTATAACAAATAACTATTTCTATTCTATTCTATAGGTTTCTCTGCAAATTCTTGTACTGATAATAGTCTGCAATGACCTGAATTTTGATATTGCAAATATCACATTATTCAAATAATTTATTCAAAATAAATTGTTTTGTAACAAAATAAACTAACTTATGATACAAAGTTACACTTAGTTAAATATTATTATAAGTTTCTCCAAAAATGTGACCAACATCTACTGCTGATTATGGGCCTCTAAGTCAAAATACTCCTTCCCCAGACACACAGTCCACGGCCTCCAACTCCGTGACTCCTCAGACCTGGAACTGCTGCAAGAGCTAGTAAACCAGCTGGACGTGGACATCTGGCAGTATGGCATGCCAACACAGAGGGATGCCATAGTGATGGTGGCTCCGGAGAACAAGGATGCCTTCCTGCAGACTTTGGATGCGAAAGGGATCGGACATTATGTAAATATGGAAGACGTTGTTGAGTAAGTGATTTTTGTGTTTTTTTGTTTAAAGATCTGCCATTAGGTTGTATGTTTTTAGTCTCATCCGGATTTTAGAAGCCTAAATAAGGAAATAATTGATCCTTAATGTTAGCTAGTATATTTCTTTAAATGCTTGTCTTGCAAGTGGTAAGGAACCGATTTTTAAAAGAAATATTACCAGATTATAATAAGTACGAAATGCAAAATATCAGTCATTGCATAATTAATAACATATCAGCTTAATAACTAAATTAGTTGCATCTATCAAAATGAGTATGAAACTAATGCACTATGAAAACACAAATGGATGCCATTAAAATTAGAGCAGTTTATCACATAATGTTATTAGTTTCCAAATGCCAGATATATTAAGCTGATAGCAATTATTTTATCTGCAAACGCTATGCAATTTATTTGTACAAAATTGATCTTCATAACTACGGTAAATCATCAAGTACTGACACGTTCTACATTTTTCGCTGTAAGTAACATTCTAACTAAACTTTTGATAGGTAGTAAACACGGTCATGTGTTTTAACACAAAATTCTGAAACGAAAATAAAATACATATCTAATTAATTACCATAATATCTTGTGGTTCTGACACGCGACTATAAACTCAGGATATACCCTTGATCAGCTTATTTTTGATTGTCTCAATAGTGATTGGCATAAAATGTTTGGCATAAAGATTTTTCGTTTAATTAATATTGCCACAATTATTTGTGAGCATAATGGTTTCATAATTCATTGAAGCAAAACACTATTACGGTAGGGTAAGGTGCAATGCCGCAAACATGTATACATACTAAAGAATTTTGGCCAAACACGAACACTGTCATTATGCATAATCAAGTTATGCCGATAGACTTTATGCGAAATGACGAGTACCTACGACAAGTACAGTTATGCGACTAGAAAATATGACTTATATTTATACGCGAGCCAATATGGAACCTGAACACAGATGGCATACGCGTTGTTCCATTTGAATCATCATGATCATTTCCATCATCACGGCAATTTACTTTATCATTCCTTTCAAAGGGCCATCGAGGAACATGATCAACAGATATCTGCATGGCGGTCCAACAGAAACGACAGAATGATATTCCAAGATTACCAGCGCTATTCTGAGGTAGATCCTTGGCATTTTGGTAAAAAATTCCTGATACTTTTAGTTAAATATATTAGTGATACACCTGTTTTCCATTAAAATTCCGAATTATTAACTGTTAAAACACTACTAATACATCATGCGTGATTTAGCTCCGAATGGAATAATTACCGGCGTTGAACATTATCTATGCAGTTCTAGTTAAAAGCGACCGACGATTCGACCACAACTAATCTGTTAGACATTTCCGAAGCCACATTAATGCATTGCTTATCATGTATTTCTGTTATTTTAAGCCACACGTGTAGACCTGTATATAATCCAAATAATTTTCGAAAAAAACTTTCGTTTTATATTTTTATTTTTTACACTTGACTTTTGTGCAAAAATTAAGGTTTAAGGACTTTGTTTGTCATTCAGTCAGTTACGGTTGTTTCAAATACCAGTAAAGACTCGCGTTTTGTTGACAGAAATATTAGCGCCATCAGTTTTTTCGCGAACACAATGGAAGAGCGCAGTGTATTCGCAAACCACATCTCCATTTGAACGGTTTCAAATTTCCACTTCTTCGTGAACATAATGGAACCGCAATTTCAAGCTTTGACTTCGAATTGTCACACAAAATGTAACTAGGTATTTCAGGATATTCCCTCGTACACGTTTTTTATAAATCGTTGCCCCACACACTCGTACTTCTCCTGGAACGTGTGCAATATATTGTGCATGCCATGCACACACCTTGTTGTGTTGGAATCGCATCAGGATATACGGCAGAAATCTAGCCAGTATGGGCCTTAATTCCATCATTAAGGAACTATGCAGTACACATGAGCCTAATACTCCGCAGATTACGAGCATGGAGGCTCTCCAGGGCTTTCAGTGGGAAGAAGTATCATCAGGTAGCGTAGCTACAACCTCTTATAGTAGGGCAGAAATTGAACTGCCCAGACATTTCCAGTATGAGCTGACCTCGCACTGTATAGGATTTTCGTACAATGAAAGGTCAGCTTATATTGAAAATTTCTGGGCAGTTCCACCCGCTGTTGAGCAAAGGCTTCTCTGATACACCTCTATTCTGTCCAATGTAACTTAAGATTCCAGCTATGGTCTTTCTATTCTATTGTTATATTTGTTCAACAGATCGATGCCTACTTGGAGTCTATTGCCCGTCAGTACCCAGATGTGGTGACTCTGGTCAACGCTGGAAGGAGTTTTGAAGGTCGTGATATCAAATATTTAAAGGTTTGTAACTTTTCTCATTACTACCTTTACCTTATTGACAGCTTATTTGTTACTTCAACTGAGTCAGTAGTTTGAATTAAACCATCAACATCATCATTCATGACGTGTATGGTACGACACAACTAAGAAGTTTCATCTATGTAGGTACCTGTGTTGCAGGCATGGGTAATAATTGAATTAAACCACTTAAATCATTATTGTTATGAACTGTATTTCCACTAATTTATGCACAATTGTGAATTAAGGCGTCGCTCAAGCAGTTGGTAAATGATGACTGACAATTTTTCTATGTAAGTATGCTTCATACAACCTAATCGAACAACTAATGGTAGTCGCTCGCTTAGATAAATTTTTATTGCGTCAGCGTAAAGATCATGTTTTACTGCGGTACTAATGAACATTCGTGGTCTTGAAGTCGCAATCAGTTTGGAAGTGATTGATTTTAGGAAGTTAGTATGGAACTTCTTAGTTATGTTGATGAAAATGGTTTGAGCGATTTCTTGAATGTTTTTCGATACTAATTATAGTGTCTGCGTCACTGCTAGTGGATTTCTCAACGTCTTAAATAGAAATTCGATTATTTGCCTGAACAGCATCACTAAAACTGTTTACTTACCTACCCAGATATCTACCACCAACTTCACCGACACCAGCAAGCCGATCTACTTCATGACCGCGATGCTCCACGCTCGCGAGTGGGTGACTACTCCAGTCGCCATGTACTCCATCTTCAGACTGGTTGAAAACCTGAGGTCTGAGGACAGCGACTTAATTAGCGACGTGGACTGGATCATCATGCCGCTCGTCAACCCTGATGGGTATGAGTTTACCCATACTGATGTGAGTTTTAGTATAATGGAGATCCTTATATTGTAGCCCAAAGATGGGAATTCTCAATACTCTAAAGATAATGTTGTGATGACCAGCCTTTTAAGGTGGAACTACTTATCCACCTGATATGCATGTCTCACTTATTTTAAAAGAGTGGCATAACCGAAAGTGAATGCTAGATAGTACAAAATTATAATTGGTGATTGGTTGAGTGTGTCTACCATTTTAACCTGGCGGAAATCCAGCGAACGAGACAATAACGATGCAAGGTTATCACTCGTTATGATAGATAAATATATAATCCAAAACAAGCGATAAAATGCTCCATCCATCCAAAATTTAAGTGCTAGGTACTTGTCAGTGTAGCAATTTCTATCCAATGCCAAATCTTTTAAATCTTTATGTTTCTATATTCGCTCTTTCTTTCAGCCGATCAATGTAGTTTCTTCTTGGTCTTCTTCTTTTTCTTTTTGCCTGTATTTTTTCTTCTATAATAGAATGCTAAATAACATAATTATCAAACAATTCCTTTCAGGAGCGTCTGTGGCGCAAAACAAGATCGATCAACCTAACCGTCAGTGAAACCTGCGTTGGAGTGGATGGAAACAGGAACTTTGATATCATGTTCAACACCACAGGAGTGTCCACCAACCCTTGTGCCTTGACCTTCCCTGGAACCTTCCCTTTCTCTGAACCAGAAACCGGCTACATCAGGGATATTCTTATGGAGTACTTGAACAGGATCCAGATATACATGGACATTCACAGCCATGGAAACTACGTGCTGTTCGGGTATGGCAACAGCAGTTTACCCCCGAATGCTCCTCAGTTGCACCAGGTTGGTGCGGCTATGGGAGCTGCTATGGATGCCATGAAACTGCCTCAGGTCGGATATTACCAGGTCGGAAACAGCGCTAGCGTGCTGTATGGAACCTCTGGATGTTCTCAAGATTATAGTCAGGTGAGTGTTTTGTTGAGAGATAAATTCTACAAAACATAATTATGTATTAGAATGATGATGTGATTTTTTCTTGATGCAGTGAATTCATCTCTCCTAATAACACCAGGTACGATTAGAAAGAGATAAATAATCTTTCAGATTTACACCTTTTAATCCGAATATAATATCTCAAAAGCACTCCATATAATAACGAATGAATATTTGAATCATTCGATATTATTTGATTCATGCTACTCATTCGTCTGCAATGGCAAGCGATCAAACGCGCTAGACTAATCTAATCTTTTACGATTTATCGCGATTCTGATAACATTTATTATGATGGACATCGATTACTGGGCGCTTTTATATTAGACAGTACCGGCGCCGACACGATACCGATAATGATATCGTTGGGTATAGAATATTATTATACAATCTAGAAGGAGTAATTTTTTTTTTGAAGTTTCTGGAGTATTCTTTGTTTGCGTAACAACACAGCAATTTTTTTTTTGATTCACCTTTGTTATAGTTTTAAGTGCTAAGTATTCTGAGCAGTATTGCTGTGATAAAAGAAAGTTTTTGACTATATTAAACTGAAATATGAATAAGACAGTTTACTCACAATTTATTCTTTCTTGACTGGTTGTAAGTGGTTAACCGTTTTTACGCAATATCGTCACTGATACCGATATTTTCAATTGTTTTCGTTATAATTCTGACAATTGACGAGTGCGCGTGAATCAATCTAATTTGAACTTTATATCAATGTCATAAAAATCACACGACACGCGCTCCTAAATTGCAAGAACTGTACTGCCACCGATATGTCGGTATCGTGTCGGTGTCGTTATTGGCTCATGTGAAAACCCACTAATGGTATTCAGACATGCTGAACACGTACATTCAACATATCTGGACGATGTATTTATGACGGTGAACATCTCATACATATTGGCATGGTCGTCTTGGCTAATAATGGCCCCATGACTTCTTATAATTCTTGTAAACGTAGGATTATTAACTGGAGGATAGTTAGCAATAGGTATAACACATGTTTATTACAAACTATACTGTGATCGCTGATTTGTGTGTCAACCATGATGACTATAGTAATTTCCCTCTCATTAGGGAGATTTTTATAGCAATGTAGCGATCTGTAGTAAATATCTACATATTTATTACATCTTCAGTCTTCTTTATTATATTATTTTCTCTTAGATCTACGTGGGTTAGCAGGAAAATGTTTTCTTTGGAAAACAAAGCAAAAGTAATATTAATTAATAAGTATAAAATGCTTTAGTAGATTCCCCAAAGTTGATTAACAAAATTGCCAAAGAATTTGTTCCAAGATAACGGAAAACAAAACAGATAAACAGTTCGAAAGCAGATGTTTTCTGAGACAAACGTAGCGAGTTGTTCAATGAAGCGGCTGGAGAAAGCATGCGTGAAGCCGGAACCGACGGGATCGAACCAATGACGCGGGAATCCAGCTGTGGGCTTATGTGGGATCAGGATAATGAGGATAGTCGGTAGAACCGGTTTATCTTGGGTACCTTATTTATGGATCGAATGAATTTTAAGTCAGACAGAAGTACTACGCATTTCTGATACACCTCGTAGAACAAATAACAGGTTAAAATAGAGCCCCATAGCTAAATTATGCCCATTATAATGACAAGAAGCTCGCTACCGTTTGAGACCTCAATACTGGTATTGACTCACCCTGGTTATAGTATAGTATAACCAGTGTAACCAAAGTGAGTCAATACCAATTAAGAAAAGTGGATTGTCGTATTACGATAATCCACTTTTTTAAATCCTCTGAATCCACGCGTCGTGGATTAGAAGTCTCCTCCTCCACATACCGGCTACCACAAAATTAGACGAGTTTCGCATAGTATATGCATATAATATTATGGTTGCATTTAGTCAGTAATGAAAAATATCTATGTTATTTGTATAAAAAATAACTCTAGCTCGTATTTACTGCGCGTATGTTATGGGTCCCTAATTACCTACATTATTAATGTGTTAAATTAAAGAGTTTAAAACGGGATATTTTCGTTAGTTTGTTTCAGGTATAATTAAAATCACTAGATGCTGGTACTAACTACACGATACTGACGTCTATTTAATTTATACTAGTGGTCGTCCAGTGGTCGAAATTCGACCGTAATTTTAGCTTTCTGCACTCCTTCTCCATATAAACTATAACTATGCCAAATCTCACACACTTCCGTGCGCGCAATATGCTTAAAACGGATATATAGATATTCTTTGTCCTTAGCACGTGGGCGTCCCCTTTTCCTTTACCCTGGAGCTGCCGGGCTACGGCTACAGCTTCATGGTGCCTCCGGAGTACATGGACCAGATCAACCAGGAGACGTGGCAGGGTATCGCAGTCACCGCCAGACTTGCCAAGGTTTACTACAGCGCACGACTCGGTGCGGTCTAACAAAGATGGATGGGAAGTGTCATTTGGTGAATTTTAAATAAAATTTTTTTTAAGAAAAACCTTGTTTGCTTTTCGTTTGTTTGTTCATCCGCGGGTTTTTTTTTTATCAAGGAATATAGCCTGTATCACTCAAGGATAGTGTAGCTTTGTACAAGTGAAAGAATTTCTTTGAATCGGTTCCGTAGTTCCAGATATTGCCCCAACATAAAATTTTACCTTTAAATTTGATTTCTCCAAATCCATGTAATGAATTCATGTATCACTTTTTGTTATGGTGTTACTTAATCTACCTTCTCCCTGTATAGCATATAATATGGTATAGAAAATATGTATAATTTTTTTGTGTTCATTTTAGTTACATTATTCGGAACCATGCAACATTTTTTTAGTTTTGCGACTCGAAGGACCAACTTTGGTGTTCACCTTAAAGTTCCTAGTACTTAGTTAAATATTTATAAAATATATAATATTTTTAAATTCAATGACGTTGTCACACATGACGTGTTTTTTATTTATATCAAAGGTATGCTGGTGCTGATAACATCCTTTCTTGTTCATTCAGTTCTTGCCATGTTTACATAATAGACTAACGGAATTAGTCACTATAGTATACCTATACTTCATGACTCGATGATACAATGTGGAGCAGAAAGTGAACCATTTGTTCCCCCTGTCAAAAGGTACCTGCTGGGAAACGTCAAGATGAGATAAGATAATCTTTCAATGCATACCGTTGGCCTAGTTAATTGTTCTGGTATACTTAGTTAAAACCGTCGAAAGTGATCAAACGCCTAAACGTCAAACTATCCCAGATTAATGAAATAAATTACTAGTTTACTGACGAAGAATTAAATTACCAAAATGCCCACCTATTTGTACACGAATGGTTATAGAAAATAAGACATAAGGTACCTTAAGTACCGTTTTCCCTCAATACCTACCGAATGATTCTCTTCAGTACGAACCTATTGTTCCTTTATAAAAGGTATAACAAGGACATAATTTAGTAATAAATAATTAATCACTACTTACAACCAAAACTAAAACAAAGGAAGTACTAAAATAACTGTGCCACAGATAAAAAAGGCAAGGTGAACGCGTGCGCAGGCAACCTGTTCCAAATGACGTGTGCGCGCAACGTTGCCGCTCCGCTCAATGACATGACACGGCGCGTTTTCCCACTGCGCCCGCAATACTACACTGTGTCAACATTCTTAGTAAATCCCTCAAACGGATGTAACACACCTGTACACTGTATTTTAATGTATGTTGGATAAAATAGTGTGTTCTTAGTGAGTGAACAGTCGCGTGCGCACCAAATGTTTACATTTTTTACTTAGTTTTGTTGAGTTTTGACAAGTAATTGCTGAAAATGTTTATGTCATATGAAGTGTTTGCCACATTCGGGATATCAGCTGTAAGTACATTGTAATTAATCATAGGTTTCTGTAATTTATTGGTTATCTCTGTTTTAACGGGAAGTCATAAGTGTTGAATTATAATGAGGTTCGATTTGACGTCTTGATCACGTTGTGGTTTTGCCCAACTTTGTACGAAAGGACTATTATAATGTCTTTGTATTGTTCAATAATTTTATTGTTTGTGTATGTAGACCTTCTCTTTCCAAAAAAGGTTATCATATATTATATCAGTTTTTATTTGGGGTCAGCGTAAAATGTTGTCCGATCCATTCTTCTCTAACAGACGTCATCATAGGGTACACTTTAGTCCAAAAAGATTAGATGAAATTTAAATCATAGAAATTATTTTATGTAGTCCACCAACCCTCACCAGGCCAGCGTGGTGGACTAAGGCCCAACTGTGCCCAGCTGCGGGACAGTAACGGACTAAAAATGTTATATTTTTCTGTTCATACCTGTTTGCTTCACAAATAAAGCCTTGGAGGCTTATACTAATGAGATTTCGTGTTTTTAATTCTACCAAATTATTTTTTACCAATTACTTAGGAAGGTTTTAGGTACCTATAACTTTAGAAAAGTAAACAATGGTTTGTTTGACTCTGGGCGGAATGAGATTCTCTATAATTATTTAACATGAAAATAATTAAATGATGTTATTAACATTGTTACTGTTTATAGCAAAAAAGGTAGATATATAACCTACATAATTCATTATTTTTTGTATGTATTTATCCTTATAGGCAGGCAGGTACCACGAATACCAGAAATACGGGCACATTTCAAATGTGCCCGTATTTCTCGTGTATATTATTTATTATAATATATGATAAGTCTGTGTTACTTCAAAAACCATCACCTCGTGAGTGCCTGTTCTGTAAAATTTTATTGTAATCATGAATTTACGTACAATGCGTGTTCATTATGGAATTTATACCAAATCTATACAAATAAATAAAAATGTGTCTATCTGTAATGTCAAAATAACAGCTTTTTACTGAATGCATTATGAAAGATCGGTACATACAACAAAACAATTTACAATTTTTTTATTTAATGCTTTATGCACAGGTAAAAAAAAACACTGCACAAAGGCGGACTTAATGCCATAGGCATTTTCTGCCAGTCTACCTTAGGGTGACGCAGAGACAAACATGGTGGGTGCAACGTAAAATAAACGAAAATTGGAAAGAAAAATAAAATTCAAGATCAAGTAATAAATACATAGATACATACATAAATATATTGAAATTTTGAAAATTTTGTCTTTCTGTCGGCCCATCTGTTTGTTCCGGCTAATCTCCGAAACAGCTGGACCGATTTTGACGGAACTTACAATGACAGATAGCTGATGTTATAAGGCGTAACTTAGATTACTTTTATTTTAGAAGAATATAAGGGATTCGCGCAAAAAAACAAAACCACGCGGGAACAGTTAGTATTAGGTACATAAAAAAAAAAAACTACTAAATCTGATCTCCCACTTCTCCACAGATCCTGTCCTTCACGTTATCAGTAACCTTGCTACTGATAATAGCAGCGAAGCGCGGCCTCCTACGCGTGGGTGCCGGCAGTAAACCCGCCAAGTTAAATCCATTGCTTTTGCCGAACGCACCGATGACCCCGCCCAAGATCGTCGAATTGACTCCACTGAACAACAGAGCATTTTAAATCATGGAAGAAGGAAAATGTAGAAAATGGTGTATCAAAGAAAGACAGCAATAACATTGGAATTGGAGGAAATAATACGAATTTATATTTTTCTCAAAAATTTTTAGACGATTAACTGTAGATAAAATACCATATGTTCTAATTTACCTACCTTGTATAAATAATCAGGTTTAAAATTATTAACTTGTGCTACGATCCTTCGATATAAGAAAAAAAATTATTATGTAGATTTTTTGTAAGTTAATAAGTTGCAAAACAATAAAACAGCAAAACTTCTCATGTAAAAACAATAAAACAGCAAAACTTCTCATTTAAATTGACAAAATTGGTAATTTTGAATATAAGACTTGTTTTCTCTTTTCATACCGAAAAGTCGTAGATCAAAAGTTGTTAGTTTTAATGAAAATTCGCAGTTTAGATCTTGTTGGTATTTTATAATTAATCCTGTATAATGTATATATAATAGATAATAATACAGTCAAGTCAATTCAAATCATCATTTAATCGGCATAAGAACATGTTCCATCCAAAATTGATCCAATGATCTATTGATATCAGTCACAAAGTATTCCAGAAAGTATTAATATTACGCATTTGATAACCCTATTAATAACATCCTTTTATTTAGTTAATGATTATTATCTTATATGTTTATTACTATGTAATCATTACTAGTCTATGTAACCTTACTACCGCATTTCTCATATATGTATTTTTTTTTTTGTAAAATTATACAGCGTGACTGGTTGAACGAGGGAAACATTAAAGGAGTGTATATTGTATTCATCATTATGAACAACTTTTACTATGGAACCAATCAGTTGTTCCATATAAATAATTGAATATTACTCGATTTTCTTTTTCGCGATTTCCGGTTTTATGCCATAGTAAAAGATGTTCATAATGATGGGTACAATACCCTCTAACAATGTTTCCCTCATTCAACCAGTCACCCTGTATTTCCAGTTGCCACTGGCATTTATCATCACTATGGCTTTTAATACAGAATCTCATTTTATTTCAAGTTTATATTGAAAAAGTAGGTACATTACTAACTATGCACCCGCGGTTATTACGCTAAACGTTAGTAATCGGAATTGATTTTTTAAACTGTGGGCCGAGTACGAATGTTTTGACGTATGGTAACGTAAACGTAAGCAAATTTTGAAAAAAAAAATCGAATAATTCTTTTTTTTTTTTTGAAAATACAAATGCAGTATTTTTTCGTTTTCATGAAATAAGTGTGTATGATGCACATTTAACAAAAATGCGATAGATTCATTGTATTTTATAATCAAAATTAGCTTACGTTTACGTTACCATACGTCAAACTATTCGTGCTCGGCCCAAAGTTCAACAATGATGTCCATTCTGTTGCGTTTTTGGACGGTACGAAAAATAGATTATATCGCATGTCACTTTCATGATCTATTCAAAGGCTCCAAGCACCGGTCAATGGTCTAACATTTCAGTTTTTGTAGAGAAAGTAGAAAGAAAGAAAAAGAGTTTATTAGCACAAAAAAATAAATAAAACCAATAACAAAGAAAACATATAAAATAAAATGAGTTATTGTGCCAAAAGGCCGCAGCTCAGCATAATGTCAGGAGGCAGTGATACTGGCCACCTGACGCTGGTTTTCAGCTGCAATCCACGAGTGCCGTACGCTCGAAATTATCAATATTATACTTACCACAGTGTCTTTTCAACCTGGAAGTTGGCAGAATCATCGAATAACGATGGAGCCATTATCATAAATTGGAGTTGGAAAAAGGCGATCACCCTTAGTTTAGTTTTAGTTCTGTTAAAGAACGCAACAGAATCAATACCAAAGTTAATTAGTTTTTTAGTGATTCTTAAAGCATAGGTACTGCGCTGTTTACATTGTTGTACTGTCAAAATTAAATCGATTCTGGTTACAAGTTTTTATGGTAATTTACGGAGCGGATATGTGATTTGTAAATGTAATTCCAATACATTTTATTGATACATTAAAGTTGCATCTCATCTTATCAAAAGTCTTTAGTTGCTTAGGGCTCAATAATATGGAGAGGCGGAAAGTCGCGCGGAGCGCAAAGCGGCGCCCAACGCGGAGAAAGGCGCGTATCTCCGTTGATGGAGAGCGAGCGAGAGAGCAACACACCGCTTTGCGCGCAGCGCGACTTTGGGCCTCTCCATAATTGAGCCTTTAGACGTAAGCTATACTTAAACCAAACTTAATTAATTAAATATTACCAGAATATAACCATATCACTAACTTAACGTTAACAACTTAGTTTAATTACATAATTATTAAATTAACATACTTAAGTGCTTAGTGCCATAACGAGAATTATAATTAAGTTCTTAGAACTTGGCTCTGTATTACGGAATATTTAATGTAACTATGGAATTCGTTTCAATATGAAGTTCGATGTCAAATAATAATACAACATTATTTTTGGTATATGCTAAAGCCGAAATGGATTTGTTGTACTCATCATTATGACCAACTTTTACTATAGGAACAAGATTGAAACCGGGAAAAAGTATCTGCTGTTCCATACAATAATTTCAATATTACTCAACTAATTGTATGAATAAATAATGATGAGTGCAATAAACATATATCCGCTTTCGCATAGACTAAAAATAATTTTGTATTTTGGAGGTTTATGGAAAATTTATTTGCTCAATTTTTAATACTTCTTAGCAACCATCGAATAATTTTAGTATGAAAATTTATTTGTAATGAAAACTGAATTTCATGAATGTTTTAGTATTAATCACTATATATTATAAAACAAAGTAGCTTCCCGCTGTCTGTCCTTATGTATGCTGAGATCTTTAAAACTACGCAACGGATTTTGATGCGGTTTTTTTTATAGATAGAGCAATTCAAGAGGAAGGTTTATATGTATAATACTTTGATACATAATGTAAGGATAGTAGAGAAATTGCACCCGTGCGAATCCGGGGACGGATCGCTAGTATATAATAAGCTTAAATATATAATTTAAATTAAATATAACTGATGTTTCGCTTGGGCCTGTAATTATAAACTATTTAAAAAAGTTTTCTGCAACTACGGAATTAAATATTGTCCGACATAAAGAATAATATTTTTATACATTAAAGTCACCAAATGAATTCCTGTAATTATATTCAGATCTATCTGTTATTTGTGTTTATCACTCTAACATTAGATGATTACATTAAGATAATTATGTAGTATGTACATTACATCATTATTTTTATAATTATGCTAAGAAATTATCAATAATAAAGTAATAAATCGATATAAAAAATTTAAATTATATTTTATTATTTTAAAGTTAAAAAAACAGTGATAGCACTGATAGCCTAGTGGTTGAACACTTGCCTTCCATGCAGGAGGGTCTGAGTTCGAACCCGGCCCGCACCTCTGACTTTTTGAATATATGTGCGGATCGCAATTTTATTATCACTTGCGTTAACGGTGAAGGAAAAACATCGTGAGGAAACCTGCTCACATGAGAGGGCCTCATAAAGTTCTCGA
This sequence comes from Allophyes oxyacanthae, assembly GCA_932294325.1. Taxonomy (NCBI): domain Eukaryota; kingdom Metazoa; phylum Arthropoda; class Insecta; order Lepidoptera; family Noctuidae; genus Allophyes; species Allophyes oxyacanthae. The sequence goes on from OW028628.1 coordinate 356,635, forward strand.
TGGTGTGTGTAGTCCGCCCGCACCAGGCTAGCATGGTGGACTAAGGCCTAACCCTTCTCATTCTGAGAAGAGGTCCGTGCCCAGCAGTGGGAAAGCATTGGGCTGAATTTATTTATTTTAAAGTATTATTTTAAGATGAGTCTTTTGGGAATGGGCGAGAAAAGAAAGATCAAAATGCGTAGCCAAGAAGATTTAATATGAGGCTGCAAGTGCGTGTTTGGAAGAAAGGCAATAACCACAGACATAATATACTACTGAGAGTATAATTACGTTTATAGTGCCACAAACTTATCTGACCCGGTGACCAAAATTGGAACTAACGTCGCTACGGAACAAAAATGATATCAAAATGACATTTTTGTACAGAGATGACATTGGTAAAAGTGACAGCAGCGACGCCATTACCTGGCACTATATTGTATTTTTATATCTAGCTATTCAGAGTGAACAACTTGAGATGCGAGATGTTCTTAAAAAATTGCTCTCTAGGGGGCCATGTCTCGTTTCCTTCGAGATCATCTCAAAATCGAGTTCGTACTTCGAGACTATAAAATTTCGCAAATCTCGATTGTTTACTTTTATCTCGTTACACTTAGGACTTGTATTTTATTTAGATTAATGCTAATAATACGAAATTCAAGTAAACAATTGCAATTTGCGAGATTGTGTATTCGAAAAAACGCTCCAAGTGCAAACTCGATTTCGAGATGATCTCGAAGGAAACGAGAATTGGCCCTCTGGTCTTTGGTATACGTAGAATAATTAAATATTGTGCGAACGTCAACTAATTTTGTAAACATTTACTACTGTACAGCTCTGTTACGTATACATATACATATATGTATAATATATCTCGGAGATTAGGAACACGTAACAAATCGCAAAGACCTATATAAGTCTAGATTCGTTCCATGACACACGAAGCGACTTAAGTACGCCACTTAAACTCGGGGAGACTAATGTGAGAAACTTTCCCGTTGTTCTCAAAGGGTAATGTCAGGGTCGACGAACGAGTCTTCTCAGGATGAACGTCTTAAGTGACACTCTGTTTGTTATAGACGGTTATATCCTTTTAAACCCCCGATAAAAAAGAGGAGTGTTATAATTTTGTAGTGTGTATCTGTGTATTTGTCTGTGGCTTCGTAGCTCCAAAACGGATGGACCGATTTCAATGCAGTTTTAATTGTAAGCTAGTTTAATCGGGTATCATCATAGCTATGTTTCATGAAAATCTGTTCAGCCGTTCAAAAGTTACAGCTCTTTTTCTAGTCGGAGTCGGGGGTTTCTGACGGTTAGGTTATTTTGAAAATTTCTAAAAGTAGATATTACCCTAAACTGTTAAATGTTATTTAACTAGACTAGCTATTAAGTCTATTGCTATCTCTATTAATTAGCATAAAAATGACAAGGACGGGTTTACTGAGTGATTAAAAATTTGAAGTTTTTATTTGTAAGGGGATTATTCTTCCGAAATTTAACCGTAGGAGTTGGTATTATTACGTTTAAAACTATTGTCAAAATAATATTATAATCGTAAAGGCGCTTACGCCGTTCTACAAAGGAAAAGGCTCGATATATTCAGACAAAGATGATAAAAAACTTTTTATACCCTTCCCTTGACATCGGGATTTCGTGGAGTTATTGCCCAGGGGCATGTTACAACCCATATTTCATTTGAGGTCGCAATGGTCGAAACTTTACTTTTTAGGACACATGTGGGCCCGCTGTTTTTTGTTCCCAACTTTTTATAAAGCCTAAATGCCTAACTTTGAATATGGTTTAGAAAACAGCGGAAATGTTAAAATATTTTGTGTTTGAAAAAGGTTGTTTAAAAACCTTTAGTAAAAATTCATTTGTCTCTAAATAATGGGTGGCATTATTAGGATCAATTTACACTCGCTGTAAACAAAGTACTGTAAGTGTTTATTACTTCAACTAAAACCTTTCTAAATATACTGAAGGCACTTAATGAAATTAATAGTGAAGAAAAAAGTTGATGGATAAAAAATGACAATGATATTTTGTAAAAAAAATCTCGAGCCGTACCCTCGTTACTTACTCTCACCAAACTATCGCAAAAATGTGTCTGTAAATAGATTAGAATAGATTAGTTTTTTATTTCAAATAATCCTAAGTGTCAAGGGCGATAATAAGATCTTTGCTGTTCCTTTTTTTTTTTTGTAATATTGTGTAAATTCTGGTCGAATTTTATCTAGGGCCGCTCCCGCGGCTCCATATGTTATTGTTAGACAATTATTTTGATTTATGAAAAGAGTATCCATGGAGTTTCTTGCCGGTATCTTCTCCAGGACCAACCCACTTGGAACCGTGCACCTAGAATCACGACGTTTTGAAAGTGCCTGCAGAGGCCCAGTTGAAATAAAAACTTTTGACTTAGACTTTGACTAGCTGCACGATTCTAAAAAGTTGTTCCTATGGAGAAGAACCGGCAAGAAACTCCATGTCCATCTCCAATCGATATCCACTTACTTACACTTTACTTGCATTCTGTATCAGAAATGCGTGGTCATATTTAATAGTGTCGATTAGACCATCGAACTGAACAACTTTCTCTATGGGGCCAACATCGTAATCGCGAAAAAGTAACCAGCTGTCTCATACAAAACTTCAATAGCTTCTCGACCCAAACGAATGGGACAGTTGATAATTCCGCGATTACGACGTTGGTCCCATAGAAACAGCTGATCCACACCCGTATATACCACGCATTTCTGATACACGTTGTATATATCAACGCGAAGGTTAAGGCATACCGCTGCCGCGATTTTGGTGCGAATTCTAAATGAGGTGCTTACATACCACAGCTATATCATTTATTGAATTAAAAGCAAATTGATTTCAGCGCACTTCTCGACGGCGCCATTTCCAAATTAAGGGCACAACATTTTCTCCCGATGTCCCCGCGATGTTTCAACCCAATTTCCTTCAAAAGCGACGCGATGGAATTCGATTCAGCGACGTTTTCCGCTCGCTCGCAGCCGGCTTGATTTTATTACGGCCCCCGTTGCGTTGGGCTAAACCTCTTTAGTGGCTTTTTAAAAATACTCCCGATTGGAACTCTCAGTGAGGAAATGAGGTCCGCGGCTTGCAAAATAGTTGGAATTGCTTTACGTGACGCTGGTAAGATTTGTCCCTGAGGGCGGGACGGAAGCGAATCGAAATGTCGGGAAACGAACGAATTGCTTCGTAGTGGCAGATTTATAAAGTTATACAAAGTGATGAAACCGTTTAGGGAAATGATGTTTGCTGAGAGAATGTTTGTTTACTTTATTGCGTAATTAGATTAACAAACAAACTGCTAAGTCTTCTTGATGAAGTTATAATGGAATTGACTGTAGGGCTGGAAACTTTCTTAGCTAATCCATTCTTTCTCTTCCATGTCTTCAAAGGTAGGTAAGCAGTTTTGAGAGCAGTAAGTTGCAAACACGTGAATACTGATCATTCTCACCGTCAAATCCTTTTAGTTAAGCTAGAAGCCGGCTGTTTTAGTGAAACTAGGAGCCAGTTATTTTAGTGAACCTAGGAGCCAGTTATTTAAGTGAAGCTAGGAGCCAACTATTTTAGTGAAGATTGAAGCTAGCTATTTTAGTGAAGATTGAAGCTAGCTATTTTAGTGAAGCTAGGGGCCAGTTATTTTAGTGAAGCTAGGAGCCAGTTATTTTAGTGAAGCTAGGAGCCAGCTATTTTAGTGAAGCTAGGAGCCAGTTATTTTAGTGAAGCTAGGAGCCAGCTATTTTAGTGAAGCTAGGAGCCAGTTATTTTAGTGAAGCTAGGAGCCAGCTATTTTCCTCAACTAATCTGTCAGCCTAATGCCAGATATATATATAGATATCTTTAGTCAAAAAAAAAGCTAAAGCTATCACGGAAAAGCGTACATTATTCGTAACAATAACTATTGCCCTATAAATTTTACACGAAGCTGTGACAAAAACTAGCGATCTATGTGAAAGTCTATTTTGCTTCAAAAATGGCAGGAAAATTATAAATCCGATACTATCTAAAAAAAATTTCTGCTCAATTCATTACGTCATAACAAAATAAACCACATATTTAGCAAAAAACTGGGCTCATGTTACGTAGTTAAGTTATGATATTGGATACACCGACACTAGATGTAGCGCCAGCATAACCAATGTCATAACTAACGAGATAACAATAAACAAGTCTGCGCTGAACCACAGTACAAGAAGCTGCAAAAGAGCGATGTTTATTAACATATTAAACATTCATTATACAGGCTGATTTTTACGCCGTTTCGGATACGATAACAGATGATTGTAATAATGGTAATGAACAATTCTGCAAAAGAAATTTATTTTCACTGCGATTTTTTTTTCTGTGTCTCCTGCACGTTCAACCTGCTGGTCGTAAAATTAGGTACGAGAAGCCAAAAAGATTTTTCGCTTTGAAAAGGTTCTTAATTTGTAAAAACAATGATTTGATTTGACTACACTGTAAGTTTGAGCTAGAATTCCACATTGCATGGGGTAGACCTTCTGTAAAAACATTGTGGCTTAAGGCGTAACTGATGACGTGATCAGACGTGGCTACGTATTTGAAGATATTTATTCGTCGGTTCTATTAATAAGAGAAAGATGATCTTCACGCCTGTGAATTGGTCCCCGTAAAGTTAGCGAGTTATTCGTTCTAAGTGATTTTATTTTTCAATCACTTCCAAAAATATAAAAGTTTTGGTAATATCTAATCCAATTGTAGCTAAAATTCAACAGAGCAACCAAAATTCTAGAATTAAAAAAAAAATATAAGCCAAAGAAATAATGCGGTAACTTAACTAAAAATAAATTCAGTTATTAAAAAAAGATCAAATATAAATTTTTGCCCACGGCCAACTTAGTACTTAGGTTTATAATTTCATAATTAATTTAATTTAGGAAAGTTTCATTTTCAGAAATGTTTTAACGTTGGAAACAGTTCTAGCGAAATAACTCGCTATGATAACAGATTAACTTCTTGAAGTTTTGAATACACTTTAATTATATATTAATTCTTAATCTTCTTTATTGTACACATAAACACAAACTTTTATTGTAAGCTTGATTTATGAAAAGAGTATCCATGGAGTTTCTTGCCGGTATCTTCTCCAGGAACAATCCACCTGGAACCGTGCACCTATAATCACGACGTTTTAAAAGTGCCTGCAAAGGCCCCGTTGAAATAAAAATATTTGACTTTGACTTTGAATATAATACAATGGAAAATAAAACAAACAAATGAATTCGAGAAACATAAAAAAACATCCACAATTCATAATAGTAATTTTCATTAGCACAAATTCAAAACCAATTCAATTTCGATTCGATGGCTTTATTCTTTTTTTTAACTATTAAAAAGAAATGCGCATTCAGCCTTTAAAATTATAAATATTGTGTACCTAATAATATTTAACTTATGTTAGTGTGTAGATACTTAAAAAACATAGCTAGGACAAAAATATTATAAAACAATTGCATTTAAAAAATTGCAGGCGTGTTACTTCCTCAGATTTCGTTGCATACCTACCAAAAAGAGCAGATTGATGTATTGTTTTTTTTTAAGTGAAACTTCATCAACAACTTCAACATAATTATTATAGACGGCGGGTATTTTTCTGTCACGAAAAAGCGTTACGGCTGCGTGGAGGGGGTAGACGATATATTGTCCGTTGAAGTTTCACTTCTACTATGTGTCCCAGCACACATTTCGATTTTTAATAATGAAGCAGTTTCCGAACGAGGGGGAGAATTTTTTTATTGCAACTGGGCCTTTGCTGTTTCTTTTAATACCTACGATTTATGGAGGACGATTTTGTCGGCGTGCCGGGAGTACTGTGAGAAGTCTGTGTAGGTACTAGGTACTAATTGACCTGCGACCGTTCTTACAAAAATGATTTAAAGGTCAATTTATACTAAAACGTGTAGTGAATGAAGAAATTTCATTTTTAAATTAAACGATATTTTTCATGCAATAGTAGATACCCATTTTTTTCTTTTATTTTTATTTTTTGTACAAAAATAAATGCGTAACCCTTCGTAAAACGTAGGTCGAATGCCATTACGAGGTTACGAAACCCCGATAATGATTGACACATGACTTGTGCTAAGAAAATGTTAAATTCTATACAAATTGAGATATGAATATAAAAAAAAAATGAAATTGATTTCTATACGAGTTCGTGTGAATTTGCATTGAAATCAAATCGTATTTAGATGATTTAAGATTTTTCTTCGCACCTAAATTATGTATGAAAACTCATCAACCATATTGTGTTACAATAAAAATGTTACAAAAAATGTGTAATAATTATTCGTGCTCTTGAAGACGCGCATCGTTCAGAACTAATCGGTTTTACGAAGTTTGGCGATGTGACTTCTTAGTTGTGTCGTACTATACCTAAATCTCCAGGGTACTAGGATAAGCTGCCAATAGCTATCAAAATGCCACTTCAACGCCTACGCTACGTGAAAACGATATTCTACGAAAACGTGATTCTTAAAAGAAAATTGTAGGAAAATGTAAGATATATTTAGAAACACGTAATTTGATCCACCTGATATTCATACTGATGTTGATTGTTACTAATATTTAACACGTCTTGGATTTATAGAAACTGTTATTTATTTGCAATAATAAAAAAGTAGTTTTTAATTTACTTTGGGCATTTTTCACACTTATCAGATGTTTAACCCATAAAGGGGCGATTTTTTTTTTCTTTGCAGCTTCTTTTATTGGATAGTAAATCAGTAGGAAAGGTATAATAAACAAAAATGTGACAATATAATGAAAATAATACTAACGATGGTAGAAATATGAATAACAATGATTTTGTTTATTTTTTATTTAAACACTACAGCCATATCGTTATTAATATTTTAAATGCGAAAGTGACTCTGTCTCTTTATTTGTCTAACTCTGTCGCTGTTTGTTACCTTTTTGCGACTAAACGGCTGAACCAATCTTGATGAAAAACGAGTAAATAGTGTGAATCATGAAGACGCAACGACATAAGCAATTTTATTTTTGAATCGTAACATCCTAATTCCACAGCGACAGAGTTGCCAGCACAGCTAGTACACAATTAACATCAAAAATAAATATAAATTCAACCACAGAAAAAATCCTTACTCAAATCACAAAACCGATATCACCAGTACATTGACAAAACGCCAGATAGTCGTATTTCTCAGTTGGCCGCTTTTACGTCTCGCCGTCGATTTGTCTCCGTTCATCGAAATCCTTTCAACCCTCCACCGCTAACGGTCCTTTCGCAGCCGACCGATGTAATCGAATTAGTTGGGGACGAATCGTACCCATTGTTTTGCGCCCAATACACTTACTGTTTATTCAGTGGGGTCGCAATGACCTATGAAATTGATGGCGAATGTTACGGGTTGAGGTACGGTTTTGGATTTAATGCAGACAATGAATAGGGAAGGTTATTGTGTGGAAGTTTGTTAATGAGCACTCACATGGGCATTGCTGAGGTCTAGGGCCCCGAGTCTGCTAATTTATGGTATCAGAATGGTGTGTCGTATCAGATCGTGTCAGAATGGTGTCTTAATCGTTGGTTTTTGCAGTGTCGTACAACCTATTTTGACTTCTATTGCGTAGGTTTTTATACTTCGTAATGGTATTTTGACTTCCCTTACCGCGTCGGATATCAAATAAATATTATAGTTTAAAAAGAAAACTAAAGAAAACGCTTTTGTCATCCAAAGGGGGTAATCTGTGCATCCAAACTAAACGTGTATGCAAAATATCAGCTCAAACGGAAACCGGGAAGTGGGTCAAATTTAACCTCCAAGAATTTTAGTTAGTTAGTTACAAGTGAAGCTCATAAAAGCGTTTTAAAAACATGCTTTCTCAAATCAGTGTAAAGCCAGAGTAAAGTCAGAGGCGTGTCTCCGCGTGACGTCATTCCTTATTATCGGATTGATCTTTTTTTTTTTCAATGTTACGGTTTTCTTCAATATCTTCATTTTTACTGAAAAATATTCCTTACAAACAAGAGGGATCGGAACAATCATTTTGAACTAAAGCGAATGGAATGCGAACACTCATGGGAGAATTCTACTTTGCCGAGTGTCACCATCTGACAAAAGGGAAGGGTGATAATATTCAAAATCTATAGAAAGACACTTAATAACTGGAAAATAACCGACTTTTACCTCTATTACGAATACACAGCAAACTGTTGCTGTAGCTTTTCAAGTATTCTTCAAGATTAATTTATTTTAAAAAACGCCACCCACAGTCACGAAGTCAAAGAAAATAATTAAGACGTAAAAATATATATTTACAAAGATTTCCTTATGAATCCGGAAAAATATCAACGCCGCTCAAAAGTCAAAGAAAAATAAATAAAAGAGAAATAACAATCCCCTCGAACAAAAACGACAAGCATTTGGTCCACTTTTGTGCCACTTTTGTATCACAGACTTGGCCAAAGAAAAGGACAATGCATACATTTCTCCTTTGTATTTTCTTTTTGAAACCCCGATGTAATTTAAAAAAAGGAGTGCCTATGTACTTAATTATGAAGAAAGTATAAAGGGTATCAGTATATCAGTATAAGGAAGTTCAGAAGGCTCACTCGTAAGAATGTATTCTTATTCTTTATTGAACACATAAACACAAGTAAAATACATAAAAGGAAAATACATGTAAATAGGCGAGATTAAGTCAAAAATATGATATATGATATTTTATTTTAATTTATTGTAATTTTACAATGTTAAAAAGTGATTAATTTTATATGTGATATGGGTTTTTACCTGAAATAAATGAATTGAATTGAAAAAAGTTTTCTTACAGCAAACCGAGTAAAAAAGTAAATATAAGAATAGGTACAGAGGATAGACTCAAGGGCACATTAAAAGATAAACATACTTTCAAACAATTGTAATATTACTGTTAGCCTACATCATCCCACTGCTGAGCAAAGGCCTCCCCCATGACTTCCAGGTTTTCCGGTCCAGACCCAGTGTGGACCATTCTTTATTAATTTTATCCAGCTCGTCTCTCCATCTCCTTCGTGATCTGCCGCGACGCCGTCTAGCTATGTCAGGGCTCCACATTGTGGCAATTTTGGCCCCCAGCTCATCAGGCATACGGCAAATGTGGCCAGCCCAATCCCACTTGCGTTTCGTGGCATAACTAAAATATAATTGTAGAAAAAATACATACACGACATACTAGAATATATCTATTAAATAACATAATTACTATATTTATGTAAGTTAAGACTCACACATACGTCACTTCGGTATAGGTGGAAATGGAGCGAATCAGTCTGAAAATTCACTGCAATGGCAGATGCTAGCGTGTTACTTAATGTTACAGTCATAACTATTATTTAAATACTAGTGGTCACCGAGTGGTCGAAATTCGACCACATAATATACAGGATGGCGCAAAATTTTGGGGCATTAAGGGTGACTACCCTTTCTGTTATAGTTAGATAGTTCTGGTCTTAGGGAGCTTTAGGTGAATTTTGAAATCAATACCCTATTATTAGCTTTTTTTAAAAATGTACATTGCAGTCAGCGAGAAAACTGATGACAAGAATGTGCGTGAACGTCTAAAAATGCGTTGTGATTTTTTGTGTTGTGGCCTGTGTATAGTTCTAAAAATATGCCGCCATCTATCGATTGTTTGAGGTAAGATTGATATTTGGGAAAGCTTGATGTAATGCATTATCGCTCAATACTCAACCCATTGAAGTCATAGATTAACCTTCTGATTTCGCGGGTTATGTGGAGTGGAACTTTTTACCTCCTTATATCGTGACACAAAGGGTATCAGCGGCCAGCGAGCGTGGTTTAAAGGCGAATTTCTGGTGGAAAGTAAAAACTCACGGGGAGCGATTATAATAAAGGATAGCTTAATTAACTCGGTGCCCTCGACGGTAATTTAAAAGTATATTATTGTAGACGGGCGGGTGGAACGGGGCTTTTAAACGCATGCTTTTGACCGTTGTATTCTTCAATCTTTTAGGCCTTTTAGGATGAGAAAACAGTAAGATTTTTACGAGAAAATAACAAGAACTCTAACAATCTATTAGTATTACAATTCACAACGGGGTATTTACCATGTTTATAGAATGTTTTGAGCTTCCAACAAACAATTTAAAACATGGTAAATACACGTTAGTGACCATGACCAGTTTAAAAACGTTAAAAATATAGTTACTCAAAAGTACTAACACGGTAATATGGCAGATTTTGGATTTTCCAGCTCCCATCTGCCACCCTCCTACGCTCCTACGAAATCAGTATCATAAATCATCTATCCGACATAATCCTTTGTTGACTTCCACAAATTAATTTGATCATGATCAAGATTAGAGCTCCTAAAATAGCATCATAACTCGCTTGATATTAATCTGATATAATATAATAAACTGACTATCCAATCAGCATTAGCATTTGTATCGGCTAGCAATGGAAGCACCTTTCCCTCCTCGATAATCCGCAAATAGTATTAAAACACATTAGTTTCCAGAACACCTAAATACAGTACCGTTATAACCTAAACATTAACTAGTGCGTGGGTCTGCGGTGCGGGGGAGCGGTCACCACTGATAGTGGAACCAGCATAGTTTATTCTAATGCTAATAGAGATAAGGGCTTAGGTTTAGTTTACGCACGTTTTTAGTGAACACTAATCTGGGGGCACGGCAGTGCCCCAGCCAAGTCTCGAGCAAAACGGGCACGGCCGTACCATCTTTTCTCGATGCGATTCGCGGCTGTTTCGCCCCCCCTATATCTTCGACGTGGACAAAGCTACGAGTTCAGGTTTTCGGTGAATAATAGTAGGCATTAGAACAAGCTTAAGTTCGAAATTACATGCCAATTGAATTAATAGTTTAGGAGTTACGGTCGATCAAAGTTACACCATTTTGTCACTCACTGACTCATTGACTCACTGATTCACTGACTCACTGACTCACTGACCGATCATCAAAAATCTAAGGTACTTCTAGCAGACTTAGAAACTTCAAATTTTGCACCAAGATAGGTCATTAGCCACATATAAAGGAAAAATTAAAAAAACATTAAAAATAATTATAAAAACATTAAAAAATAATATACCATAGAAAACAATTTTATATTTGCAGTTTGGCAAGAACATTGTGTATGGATTTTGACTGCATTGTTAACTTTGTTCGTTGTTTAACTATTCAATTGGATGAATAAATACATAGAATAGAAAAGAATAATATAAACTGTGGTCAAGCATACGTGGCCCTTTCAAGAGTGACTAAAAACATTAAAAAATAATATACCATAGAAAACAATTTTATATTTGCGGTTTGGCAAGAACATTGTGTATGGATTTTGACTGCATTGTTAACTTTGTTCGTTGTTTAAGTATTCAATTGGATGAATAAATACATAGAATAGAAAAGAATAATATAAACTGTGGTCAAGCATACGTGGCCCTTTCAAGAGTGACTAGTTTGGGTGGATTACATTTAATAAATGTGAATTTTAGTAGTATCAAAGCTCAGGAGATAGCAATAGCTGAATATAATCGACTCCGAAGTATATATCGCCCAGACTTGTCTACCTTAGAAGTAACGAAGCCTCAGAAAAGAAACAAAAGAGATAGAGATAGAGAATGGGTTCTAAGCAAAGCAGTAGCTGAAGTCCAAGAAATTATGAGGTCACCTAAAAAAAAAGAAAGAAATACACTTACAAAAAATAAATGAGATCCTAACAAAAACATTAAATGTAAAAAAATGCCAAGTCTCTCGATGCAGTCTTTCCATCGTAAAAAGTTTTGAGATCTCATAGAAGCCAAGTCCTATTCAAATTATTTTGTAGTTATAAATCAACATTTAGTAATTGTATCAATAGTTTTCTTTATATTATAATTATAGTGACTTGGCAATGAGCACAAATTAAAAGCTGCTTGCTGCCTGGAATTATATGCAAATGTTACTGACGAGACCTGTGATCAGATTATCCTGCGCAGTTTACTAGTCTTGGATGAGACTGACTGCCGTTGCCGAAATTCGGTTGGGACGACACGGATAAACCAAAAGAAAATTAATTTTGTGATATTAATGTTTACGCATGCGGTGTGTGACTTTCAACCCCTCCAAATATGCCGTTTTATTTGTTTCTTCTTGTGCTCATTGCCAAGTCACTATAATTATAATATAAAGAAAACTATTGATACAATTACTAAATGTTGATTTATAACTACAAAATAATTTGAATAGGACTTGGCTTCTATGAGATCTCAAAACTTTTTACGATGAAAAGACTGCATCGAGAGACTTGGCATTTTTTTACATTTAATGTTTTTGTTGGGTTATTTTTACTTTAAATAATCACAGTATTTTGACATTTTATGACTGTCGGTGCCACTGCCAAGCTTAGGTATGTTGAAGAATTAAAGTCCCCGACTTCAGAAGCTGTGAAGTGTGATATTAAATATTGATTTTAATTTTTAGGACGGATTTTTTTTTTGGCATTATTGGTGAGATTATCAGGAAATAAATAGGCTGTCCCCTTCTCCCCATGGTTGTCGTAAAAGACAATTAGGTATTATGTCAAGAGGATAGACAGCACTAGTAACAAACAAAGAAAGAAAGAGAAAAGAGTTTATTAGCACAAAAAAGAAAACAAAATCAAAGAAAACATATAAAATAAAATGTGTTATTGTGCCAAAAGGCCGCAGCTCAGCATAAGGGCAACGTTTTATTTAAAAAAGAAAAAAATACTCTCAAAAATAATTTCAGCGTCTCGCCTGCCCGTGTGCTAACCCCAAGATTTTAACGAAACCTTTAGGGGCCACCACTCAACGGCCGCCGCGTTCATTTTCATCCAGACTTTGACACTCGGCCTTCATAATTTTTCGACTATCATGAAAAACCAACGCCATGTCCTAAAAGATTGACTCGATTTTAAAAAGAAAGTCTCCATTTAACCCAACCCAATTTAAGTTTAACTCAGATAATGTTTAGTTTGTTTTAAAATTAATGAAATGTACACGTAACCTTTATACTTGAACTTTCTAGAATAGTTCTATGAATAATTCTCTATGTTATTGTAGACGCTAGAATATACAAAATATTCAAATGATATGACTTTTTGAACCAAATTTTAGTTATTCTAAAGAGTTTAGAATAGTAAAACATATTTGGGGGCTACAATTTAAACGCTCCCCAAAATAATTTTTCTTCACCAAAAATTGCTCCCAAAACAGATAAATGTATATACCAAACTAGTGACCCGTCCCCGGCTACGCTCGGGTGCAATTTCTCTACTATCCTTACATTAAATATGAAAGTATTATACATATAAACCTTCCGGAAGAAATGCTTCAAATGATAGTGGAAACCGCATCAAAATCTGTTGCGTGGTTTAGGAGGAGTTAGCGAATATACAGATAGACAGACGCGGAAAGCGACATGATTTTATACTATGTAGAGATATTGTTTGACTAAAAATGGAAACAACAATAAAAGTTAAAAATACTAAAAGAATTTTAGCCAAAGATAAACTCTGTCACAGTAGGGGTGCGCTAAGCCGCGAACATGTTCACAAACAAAAGAAAGTTATAGTTAAAAGATATTTTGTCAACACAATTTGGTGAGAATTTATCCGTTTTGGCAACAATTTTTCGGTAGTAAATAGATACATTTCTGGTAAGCACTAGACTTTTTAAACGATAAGCTAAAGAACTCGCGTCCCAACGAATAGCTCGTGGTAAAAATTACATAATTTTGTATAAAAAAAAAAAAAAAAAAAAAAAAAAAAAAAAAACTTTTATTTCAGACCTTACAGTCCATAGTGTTAGTATAAAAATTACCTAATAATTTTAAAAAATCAACTCCATATATTCGGGCTCTCGTTACTGACATGATTTACAAATTCCACAGAAGTTTCAACAGCCAGACTCAGTGATTGGAATAATCTTATTTTTTTTTTTTTTGAGGCTTCAATTCACCTTAGTGACTATGCCAGCCTCGTAAGGTCACTCTTAAACAATTAAAGACAAAACTTAACATACCTATAGATACTTAAATTAATATCTAATGACTACGACAAACTACTTTATTTAATTCAAAGTCAAAGTCAAAGATTTTTATTTCAACTGGGCCTTTGCAGGCACTTTCAAATTGTCGTGATTCTAGGCGCACGGTTCCAAGTGGGTTGGTCCTGGAGAAGATACCGGCAAGAAACTCCATGGATAAAAAAATCTTAAATCTTTCATAAATAAGACAAAGAAGATCTGATTAGAATTAATCTGTATTTAACAAATTAATTCTAAGCAGATCAGTCTTAAAAATATATGTTTCATTCATAAATACATTGAAATGGATGGGCTCATAAACTTAAACTAAAACTACTAGTACATCCATAGACAAAGGTCGTTTCTTTATTCCTTCTCGTCTCAAACGGTTTCCGCTTCGAATTCCGAAGACGTTATCGCATGGGACGACAAATTGTACGATATGTACATACGTAATACGGTGAATGTACGTTTTCTGACGCTTGATACATGTAACCTGTTTCTTCTTTTGAATTATAATAACTTATGAAAACCATTATGTAATGTATTTTTTTCTATACTAGCGACCCGTCCTCGACTTCGCATGGGTGCAATTTCTCTACTATCCTTACATTAAATATGAAAGTATTATACATATAAACATTCCTCTTGAATCATTCTATCTATTAAAAAATACCGCATCAAAATCCGTTGCGTAGTTTTAAAGATCTAAACATACATAGGAACAGACAGACAGCGAGAAGTGACTTTATTTTATACTATGTAGTGATTTGTACGCCGCGATGGCCAAACACGACTAACTTTATTATAATTATTAAACATCTTGCATGTGTATGAGTGTTTACTCATGATTTAACAAATAAAATTATCTTAAGGGGGTATTTTACAGGAATGCCGCAAAAACCGATTTGTATTTACAATTTTTTGAATAGAAATTCTTATTTCTTTGTCCTGAAAAAAATATACAGGGTTACTGGTAATATGACGGCAATCCGTTATGGGGATGTAGGAGAGATCATTTCCAACCAAATGACTCCTGATGACTCCTACGCAAATGTCAACCATTTTCGAGTAATATGTAATTTTATATTTTTTTGTAGATATTTACATTATACAACTTTGAACATTGATAAAAAAAAACCAATGCATACAATATTTGTATATTAATATTATCTGTTTGCTAACATTTCAGTACATAATATTCAATGATAAAATGACAATTATCTGTAATAGTTTTGAAATCAGAGCTACAAATCCTTACGCATTTCATAATTTTGAGCAGGTCTTGTGACTAAAATGGTCGATTTCTGCAAAATAACACAGAAGTACTTTTTCGGCAGAACATTTAGAAAACATGTACAACTTTTCAGCTATCCAACGAGATACAATAATCTCACAGAAATTAGAAATTGAGTGAACAGTATACAATTATTGTGATAAAGACAAAATCAACTTCAACCAAAATTGCATGCTGTCCTTCGCCTGAGGGGGGCGGAGGGGTGTGCCGGACTCCTACCGGCTAAACTCACCACGGTGGACCACTTCGGCACCTACAGGTGGGTTTCGGGTACTCTTAGAAAACCGCGCCGAACCTAACCTAACCTAACCTAACTTAGCATTTTTTTTATTATTTTGTTACTTAGTGAGAACCCACCATAGGGCTGTCCTCCACCTGGGGGGGGGGGGGGAGGCGTTTGCCGGACATTAGGGTTAAGTCTGGGCATCTTGCTGGCCAAGGAATGGGGCCTCCTCTGCCAATCTATCGATTAGGAAAGTTGACGTCTAACCATTGGCGAACAGTGATTCTCCAGTCTCCAGTTACACCAAGTAAAAAAAAAAAATGCTTTAGTTAGGTTAGGTTTTGGTTAGGTTAGGTTAGGTTAGGTTCGGCACCTTCCGCCTTACCCAGGTGTTCACCGGGCACGGTTGCTTCGGTGAATACCTGAATAGGATCGGACGCGAGGCCACGGCAAATTGCCACCACTGTGGAGGTGGCCAGGATTCTGCACAGCACACGCTCGAGGCGTGCCCTGCGTGGGACGCGGAGCGGCAGATCCTGGTCAACCAGATCGGGCAGGATCTCCGTCTGCCAGCCATAGTATCGGCTATGCTGGCAGACCAGGAAAATTGGAGGGCAGTGGTCTCTTTCTGTGAAGCCGTTATGCTCCAGAAAGAGACCGCAGAGCGGGATCGAGAGAGGGCCGATCCCGCTCGGAGAAGAAGGTGCCGAGGAGCAACCGCCTCGGCGCGTACGCCTTAACCCCCCCGCTGGACATAATCTGGCGGGGGGCCTCCGGGGTCGCGGGCCCACAGAGTGGGGACTCTGTGGCGCTCTCACCGAAGCGACCCCCGAGAAGACGGCGCGCACTGGTCGGTCCTGCGCGCCGTGCACCGCACAGCGAGGGTACCGGGGGGACCACTTTACAGTCTCCCCCGGGACGTGCCTGGGAGGGGGGACCTGTTTACAGTCTCCCTCCCCGAGAAGTGCCCTAATAGGCGTGGCACCGAGGTGGGCTTCGGCGCGGTCTTTTAAGAGTACCCGAAGCCCACCTGTAGGTGCCGAAGTGGACCACCGTGGTGAGTTTAGCCGGTAGGAGTCCGGCACACCCCTTCGCCCCCCCCCAGGCGGAGGACAGCCCATGATGGGTTCTCACCACGTAAAACAAAAAAAAAAAAAAAAAAAAAAAAAAAAAGGTTAGGTTCGGCGCGGTTTTCTAAGAGTACCCGAAACCCACCTGTAGGTGCCAAAATGGACCACAGTGGTGAGTTTAGCCGGTAGGAGTGCGGCACACCCCTCCGCCCCCCTCAGGCGGAGGACAGCATGCAATTTTGGTTGAAGTTGATTTTGTCTTTATCACAATAATTGTATACTGTTCACCCAATTTCTGATTTCTGTTAGATTATTGTAACTCGTTGGATAGCTGAAAAGTTGTACATGTTTTCTAAATGTTCTGCCGATAAAGTACTTCTGTGTTATTTTGCAGAAATCGACCATTTTAGTCACAAGACCTGCTCAAAATTATGAAATGCGTAACGATTTGTAGCTCTGATTTCAAAACTATTGCAGATAATTGTCATTTTATGATTGAATATTATGTACTGAAATGTTAGCAAACAGATAATATTAATATAAAAATATTGTATGCATTGGCTTTTTTTTTATCAACGTTCAAAGTTGTATAATGTAAATATCTTCAAAAAATATAAAATTACATATTACTCGAAAATGGTTGACATTTGCGTAGGAGTCATCAGGAGTCATTTGGTTGGAAATGATCTCTCCTACATCCCCTTAACGGATTGCCGTCATATTACCAGTAACCCTGTATATCAAACTTGAAGATGTGACAATCTCTGCACGGTTGTCCGATACATGATTGGATGAAGTTGGCTCGATAAAAAAAAATCGCGAAGTTACCCCTTTTAAAAAAGTGTTTACAAGATTATTTCTAAAACATGATATTATTTCAAATAATTTTTACATCACAATATTGGTCGCAAATATACCAACGAAAATCGGTTGTTATTTTTTTATAATATTACGTATATTGCTCACAATTTGATAAAAACCACAAAATTCGTGATTTCTGTCATCTCTGCCATCAATCAGTCGCGTTTCGGCGCGCATCGAGGTCGGACCTGTGCAATTTTTTTTAACTTTCCTGCGCTTACACTTTATTTAAAACCAAAAGAAAGAATGACAGTAAAATCATTAAAAAAATTATTAAAAAGCAACAGGAAGTATAAGTAACTTGCCTTTTATTCAGAAAATCTAAGTATTTCGTTTATAAAAATCAATATGCTAAAATAATTTCTTGACATCTCCGTCAAGAATTCATTTTATAGGATGTAGTATAGAAAAATCAGTACGACAATTTGTAGTGTTGAGAACAAAGAGTATGACGTTTTATATACACCATGTCCCAAAATTCAACGATAAGCGGGCACCAGAGGGTTGACCAGGTCATGACTACTCGAGAACAAAAAAATAAATAAAAAAAATCTCAATTTTTAAGAAGTTACATAAAAAAATTGAAATCCTTCAAAAATTTACACCCCTTATGATATTTTTAATTACCATGACCACAATGTTTCAGATATTTCTGAATTTCCTTTTGTACCGGCAACCTAAGTAGAACTGCTATCCACCACAATCGTTAAAAATCCCAGAATGCCTGTAGATATCACACAAAAATCAATCAAAATTATTTTTCACCCTAAAATTTTGAAAGATTTTTACTTTTGGTCCACTTTCACTCATCGTGGTGTAAAAAAAAAGTAAAGACACAACCATGGCAAGTTTTTTTAAAAATTGACGCAACTATCCTATATTCCAAAATGGTATAATAATCTAGGAAAACTAGCCACAAAAAAAAGAAATGCGTACTATTTCTGAACAAGAACCAAATTTCATAACTTTTACTATGTGGTTTTTTGTTGTAAATTCTTCGAATTTGAATGATACATGTCCATAGTTAATAAAATTTAGAAGTTAGAGAGAGATAGATAGATAGTATGTAAAGAAGGAAAGAAAACGTTTTTAATAAATATATTTATTTTTAGTTATCGTGGTTGTCCGTGGCATCACCACGGTCCTATCCGAAAACCAGCGCTGCGGTATTTATTTTATCTGTCAGGATTAACTGTCAGGATATGCTGAGATAGGGACTTTCTTTGGCCTCTTGCAGGACTTTTTTAACCCCCGACAAAATAAAGGGGTGATATAAGTTTATAATGTGTATCTGTGTATCTATGTATCTGTGAATCTGTGTGTCTGTCTGTGGCATCGAAGCTTCAAAGCGGATGGACCGATTTCAATGCAGTTTTTTTTAATTGAAAGCTAGTTTAATCGGGATGGTTCTTAAAATCTGTTCAGCTGTTCAAAAGTTGTAACTTTTAAAAGAGGTGTACCTCTTTTTCTAGTTAGAGTCGAGGGTTTTAAACGGTTAGGTTATTGTTAGCATTATTTGATTTTTTTGTGTGTTTATGTAATTTCGTGTGCGAGTCCGATTTAAATGTTTTTTCTTTCTTTCTTTCAATTTTGAAGCTCTTCATCTGCATACATAGCGAGGAATCTGAACTAGGAATATGGTTTTGATCTATGAATATGCAATTTCTTTTTTGGTAAAAAAGCAACCCTGTGAACATACTTAAGTAGGTATGACTACGGAAACGGACGACTCCTACAGGTGTGGGTGAGAGTAGGTTATTATCTCAAGGCATGGATTTGAGTTGGCTTATTCTTCTAACATTACACACACATTGGCAGTGTCATCAAGTTTGTCATGCCGATATATCGGTTTCGTTACGGCATTATTGGCTTAGTGTGAAAATGCCCAATGTTGGTCGAGACAATTATGTGCACTTGCATAAACTCATACATAATAGGTATGACTAATAGTTTATAAGTAGATAGTTAAATAGGTATAAAATCTACAAATACAAAACGGAGGAACAGATTTTCTAGCGTAATATAGGACACTGGGTATACGATATTATGGATTTATATTTTTCAAGTATTTGCTGGTGTCATACTGCATGTTGCTAATTAATATTGCTATTCTGTGACACGTGTGTCACACAGTCTGATACGTCAATTGCGTAATTGCGAGAACGGAGCTCCCCTAGTGGGTGGGGCTTAGGCTGATACTTCACCCCCTCAAAAGTAAGAAATCGTCATAAAATACAACCTTAATCTTTATAGTTGTTACCATTTAGTTACTCGACCAGTGTAAACACTGCTAACTAAGTAACTACAACTACAGAGACGTGTAAATATTTTACAGCTGAATGGACAATAGCTACAGTTTTGAAGATCATGGTTAAAAAAGCACAGTAATGAGAAGTCTGCTTATACTGAAAATAGATAGCTTGATATGAAGCCGTGCGTACCAACCGTTCAATAAGTCCTTCATCCCCAATAAGATCAGCATAAGTCCTTCTAGAGAGTCCGCCCCTAGGATAATTATTTTATTGGTAACCAGACCTGTTCTGTTAATCTAAGATGCATAAGATATGCATACATGATAACATTAATTTTCAATAAAGGCCAACAAGGAAACAATTACTTCTGCTTGATCAAACAACCATTAAATTAATTACCGTTAACTAATCGATTAGGCTAATCAATCGGTTATACTCCCGTTTATATGATCGCGTAGTTTATTAGTTTATATCGATATGAATTGATAAGACACGGAACATTGATGGCAAGATATTATTAACATCCAATGGCAGAGGTGTGTGTGTCCTGAGGAGGGCAAGTCTTGTCATCTAACTCTTTTGCTGTACCTAAAAGAGCCTTCTAGTAGAATAGAATATATCTTTATTTCATGTAAACAGGCACCTACGAAATGTCGAAACTTTAGGTGTGCGGTTCCAAATAGTAGGTCTTATGTAGAAGAACCGGCAAAAACCTCCATGGAAACTCTTTTAAAATAATAGATTACAATCTTGATTAGTACAATGTTGTAGTTAGAGCTGCGAGAATAATTTGACTAAAAATGAAAATCAGGTTAATAATGATTTGCCTCTGAATAAGATTGCCATGGCAGTTACAAGCTGATCAGTCCCGACAGACGACAGTAGTTGAAGACTTGCAACTGATAATTATTATTATGATTACGACAATGGCGGATTATATTATTTCTACTTTAACAAAAATGCATACATCAATCATACAAAATCTTCACGAGCACTTACTTAGTAATCCAGCAGGTACTTCCATGGGTGTTCCAACAAATATTAGCCTGCCCGCGAGATCAGATTTGTATGAATTATTCAACCCTCGCCCCGGTATCGTTTGTCTAGCAAGACGGCCGCTGAATTCGATAGCGCTTCAGCGCTGCACCGCGTAGAGATTAGATCATGCAAAAATGTTCCACGTATTATAGCGGATAGTCGCTGCAAGCGCTGAATTGTAATGCGGTTGTAAGTGGTGAGATAGATGGCGTTAATGTGCATTGGAAGGCCTGACTCGCGCTAGTGACATTTTCGTGATAATCTTGATTGGTTTGGGTTTAGTTTTAAATTTATTTAGAAAAAAGTTAATAAGTACAACAAGGTGATGGTCAGTCGGTGCAGTACACCCACATTGTTTTTTTCTTCTCACTTTTGCCACCCTAAGAAAAATGTATTCTTTGTCTATGCACCTGTCCTCTTCTTATTACGTCTATCATTCTAGTGTGTCTTGCTTTTTATTGCAAATATATCGTTAAAATATCGTTTATTGTAATACATAATCATCAAACAAAATGTATATCTCGATTTCTACGAAATATCCCGTACATCTTACCCAAAAGCGAAGCAAAAACATCATCTACCAACAGATTACGATCCGAGCTCGCTACTACGGAAATATCCCCATTAACTTGACCCCACATAAGCCCACAGCTGGATATCCCCGCGTCATTGGTTCAGTTCCTCCACGCATCCATTCACCCACTCGCTTCATTGGACTGGTTTATCGGTTTTGCTTTCGCGGTTGGTTTCGTTAGCACGTTTACAAAATCACTATCAGTCTAACTCGATATACGATAAGCTTGAACCTCAATTATTTTACGGTTATCCTTTTAAATCACAATCGGTCGCCTGAGGCCGAGAACGATAATAATGTCTGTGTTTCGTCACTCATCGTCATCATAGTCTGTTAAAGACCGTTTCAGCATTTATTTATTTAATAATTTATGGACACACATGAAAAGACAGAGAAAAATATTAAATAGGAGAACAAAGTACAAAGGTACTGATTATTCCAGAAAAGAAATCTCTTCCAGCAGACCTGCGAGAGGAGAATTTATAACACGAAATGTAGACAGGGATGTATGTTCAAGAATAGATCAAAAATACAAATTAAATATAGGTAAGCATTGTCTTGAGAAGAAGGTCAGCTAAAGAGCAGTTGACTGCATTAGAACTGCATACCGCGCCGATGAAATGGGTTTAGCATAAACATGCTTTGGGTTTGTCAATGACTTTTTTGGTTTAAAATAAATGGTATCTCTTTGCAGTCAAAAGAATCAGCTGACCAAAATCTTGGACACAGAAATATAACACGATCAGATTAAGAATTGGATTATAAATAGTAGTTTCTATTATTTACCTTAATTGCCTCTCTGTCGCACACATGCTCAGCGAGCGAAAGGCGAATAAAAGGACTGTCATTTATAATCCTATTCTTTAATTGATCCTGTCGTAACACCAATCCCGCTGTTTCTCGCTAAATATTATCGTCAACAATAATTTAGAAGGCTTACTGATATTAATCTCCGGTCTCAAAAGGCTTCAATTTATCAAATTCAAGGCGCTAGTCCAAATTTAAGTGCTTTCACATTAATGGCATTTGTAACTTGTTAGCCATAATTCTGTTAGCTTCTGTTGCGAAATTCCTAAGTTAGTTAGAAACCTTTTGGGCTTTTAAGTAAAGTGTGCTCTTATTGCAGATGTAATTATTTTACGCAAGTTTAAAAGTTAAAACGAAAAACGTTTTTGAAAAAACCAGCCCTTTAGGTGCTCGAAATATACAGAGTGGTAACGACATTTACAACATTAAATGAAAACACGTATTTGGTACCACGTTCTGAAGGCGTACACATGCTCATACACATGCACATGCATATGCTTTTATGCATGTTATTTTTGGACAATATTATACTCTATTCTCATTTGTCCTGAAGAAGGGACATCAAAGTAGCAAAACTTACGTCATGTTTATTTATTCTATACGTGTAATTAAAGATTATTTTGCTCTTGAGATCGTGATATGTGTAAAATTATAAAAAATTAAATTAGTTCTTATAGCTAAAATACTCATTGGATTTGATAGATTTTTTGTGTACGGTAACAGACCGTGATACCAAATACGTGGTTTCATTTAATGTCATAATTTCGTCACCACCCTGTATAAAAGTTCTCAATATTTCCGTCATATACCTGCTACTGCATTCACACATGTACATTTGGCATGAGACATTATATCTGAACATACCCGTATCAGGTCTTTAACCACCACTACTGAACATTGGCCTAATAGGTAGTTCCTGAGGGAATATTGCCTTAATCATCGCGCCCACTGAAATAGTATTTACTAGCTATTGCCCGCAGTTCCAACCACGTGTTTTATTTTATTGCAATAAAATATAGAATATGTCACTTAAGGATAGTGTGTCTTTCTATTAGTGAAAGTTTTTTTCAAATCGGTTCAGTAGTTCCAGAGATTCCCGCCTACATACGAATAAACAAACAAACAAACATACCTCTTTATAACATTAGTATAGAAGTACCTATAACTGATATCGTAGACGGTAAAAAGGCAGTTTTTAAAAGTCATTTTCTTCTTATTTGCTAGATAATATCGTTCAGGGGGCCTAAAAAGGCCACATTGCAATTCATCTAATGATCTGCTTAGTAACTGTCAAACAGATGATTACTGAATATGAACCTTATGCGGATGACATTAAGAGTCGTCAATTAAGTAGATATTTTGACATTCGTAATATGAATCATATTGTGATTCATCTAAAGCGGCCTTTTTAGCCCCCCTGTAGTATGCAAACAACTCCAGACTCAATGCTACAGCTGTAGCACTGCGTCTACGTATAAGCTACGTCGTAGCAACCTCGTAGTCAATGCTACATAATAATCTGTCATAATGAGACATCTATTATATTTGTCCCCATCCTCATACACCATTGCCCTTGACCCAGCACACCCATTCATCATTATCAGCAACTTAATACAGGCATCCATTAATTAGGGCGGTGTTCACATTGGTCGTTAGTTCAAAATTCTCATTATGTTGCGCGCTCGCTCGCACTTTGATTGATTTGATTCCACCCTTAGGGTGTACTAACTTTTTAATGAGTTTAATTATGAAGGTCAATTGGTTATGATCGAGTAGAAAATGTAATGTATGGAATACTGGCTTAAATATGGGACAAACTGTGCTTGGGTTCTTTGTTAGAAAAGTTGTCAATACGTTCGATATAATCGCCGAATACAGTTGAGCAATTAGATGAGTAATCTAGAGCAATTTTCTCGATACTATTCTAACTGATAAACAACATTGAGCTATTGACTGAGTGCTGCTGTGTTTTTTTAATATGGCTGTGAATTTAAAAACTGCCTTTGTTGCCGCAATTATTTAAAAGTATTTCCCATAAAGATCGAACTTAGAGAATGCAAGGAAGCTTTTAGCCTTCTTCTTTTCTTCTTTCTTCTCTACTTTTTATTTTTAAACTTTTCCCCTCCCTATGATTTCTCCTGTATCGAGGGTACAGTTTACTAACAACCATAGTAGAGATAGTTGTTCCGGGTCTGGGTGTAATGTGCATATGACCATGCACAAACACCCAGACCCGGAACAACTATCTGTAGATCATACAAATAATTGCTCCGTGTGAGGATCGAACCTGCGGCACGTAGCGTAAAAAGCTAATCCCTTAGCCACTGCGTCAACCATTATTTAAAGGTATTTCCCAAAAAGATCGAATTTGGAGAATACAAGGAAGCTTTAAGTCTTCTTGTTAGAATACTTAGTTGATGATCCCAGAAATAACCCTCCCGCATGGGATGCACTGTTGCCAATCACTACCCTGGAATATTTATGAGTGCAAGCCTGCGAGTGTGGAACGTGAAATATTAATTGTCTTCCATACGTAATAATAAATTATTAATCTATCAAATTATTCACAACTGCAACAAAAAAGCCTGCGCCCATTTTATACGCTTCATCAATCGCTTGCATTCATAATCATTATCAATAAACAATCAAATGAAAAATTCAACAGAAATACTTATATTTTTAATCATGGCATGAATACTGAAACCAACACGTCGACGTGGACGTCATTCGAAAATTATGCCAGTTATTCGAATATTATGCGAGTTATTCGAATGATACAAGTACATTATTATGTGAGATGTTGCAGTGCAGAACTTAATTACGGTAAATTATTTAAGCTCCTCAGTGTATTTTTATTTTAATTGTGTTCTTTTGAAATTGAGTGTATACTATAACGCTGATTTTATTATTTAACGCAAGCAATCAACGTAGAGTGTATTTTAACGTAATTTTAGTAGTTAATTTGACGTGATAAATTAACTAATTTAATACGTAAAATTAACTAATTTAACACGTAAACGTTAAGTAACTGACTTACTAACGTCACGTCACGTCGTAACGTAATGTCAACGCCCTAGTTATTTATTGAAGATTATAGATCACGTAGCAGTTTTTTTTTATTTTTTATATTCAATGTACAGTTTTCGCTTCGTTACGATTTTATTATAAGTATAGATATTATTATATTATGAGTTACCTACTAGCGACCCGTCCCGGCTTCGCTCGGGTGCAATTTCTCTACTATCCTTACATTAAATATGAAAGTATTATACATATAAACCTTCCGGAAGAAATGCTTAAAATCATAGTGAAAACCGCATCAAAATCCGTTGTGTGGTTTAGGAGGAGTTAGCGGAAATACAGACTGACAGACGCGGAAAGCGACTTTATTTTATACTATGTAGAGATAGACATGATAGTGGGCACATAAGAACATTTTTGTAACGTTTTCTCTTCTGTCAAGGGGACAAGGGGAGGAGAAAACGGGTTTCTCCACCCGCCGTGCTAGCCGTGTTGGGTAAAAGAAACAAACTAGATCAAAACTATTACGTATATCTACATACGTATTTAAGTATTACCTAATACTCATAATTCAGTAGTTTCAGTGGCAAGGTACTATTAGGTAATTCAATAATCTAACCGTCAAAAAGCCCCAAACTTAACTAGAAAAAGAGCTGTAACTTTTGAACGGCTAAACAGAGCTAAAAGATGATACCCGATTAAACTAGCTTTCAAATAAAATAAACGACATTGAAATCGGTCCATCCGTTCTGGAGCTATGATGCCACAAACAGATACAGAGATCCACGATCCACTGATACACTACAAACTTATAGCACCCCTCTTTTTGTCGGGGGTTAAACAGGATAAGGAAAGAAAGAAATTAGTAAAAAGTGGAAGTGACTAACACGTTTTACTAATTCTCATAGTACATAAATTAAGTTATACACAGTACCTAACTATGTGATCAAGTACTAACTTTCCTCTTAACAAAATGGAAAGTTAGGCGTCAATTATCTGCCGGCTCTGACACTGTAACGTGTGGTAAACTTTAACTTTGATGTTAATCATTTTGGCCATAACCTCATAGCCTTATGGTCAAAATGTATAGCTAATGTATGGTTGTGGCTTGGACATTTTTTTTTTAATATTCTTTATTGTTTTTCTCTGGAAAAATGTATAGTGATGAACAAAGGAAATTATCATAGTATGGTGTTATGATCACGGTGAATAGATGGCACCACTTGATTAGTAGAAAGGCCTAACCGCACCTCGAGAATGATTTTTATGTAGCCGAAGTAAACTTTTCGCTAAAACTTACCAGGTTCTACCTAACTAGTTGTAGCTAAAAGTTTATTAGAGCTCATAAATGAACTGGTTCGCCTGTGGAAGTATAGTTGGCAACAAAAGTTGATTAACTGTTTGGCTTTCTAATATTAATATTTGTCAAAAGAATACTGCCTAATTAGTTCAGTTTTTATTTTCTTTACCCCTCACTAGGATTTCTCCTGTATAAAGAAAAAGCATTTATTTGACACTGCACAAAAACGATTTTAATGATATCATAACAGATTTTTTTTTTAAAAACATGTAAAATAAAAATAAAAATATTTATCTTAAATAAAATGTATTGTACGTCGCAGCTGTGTCAAAAAGGCTTCCGCTCAGCATATGCGGCCGCGACACTGACCCGACAGCGCTGGTTTTCAGTGGGAGCCACACATACATCTCACATGCACACACATCCAGACTCGGAACAACTATCATTCTGTAGATTATTCAAATATTTGCTCCGAGCGGGGATCGAACCCGCGGCACGTAGCGCAGAAAGCTAATCCCTTAGCCACAGCGCCAACCGTGTTGCCAATATTAAAAAAAAACTTTCTGAAAACAACAGATTTCCAATTTCAACGGTACGAAGTAGTAAGTAGCATGAGATATTCTGTATACAAGCATTTTTAATATTATTCAATGTTCACAAAACAGAAAGATATGAAATTAATAAGGGCTGATTTATAGCGGGCGGTCGGACCGCGCGTCCCGACCGCTACAAAAAATGGCCGCGTTTTTGTATAGTGGACGGCAGTTTTATTTATTTAACAGCCAAGTTCACCTGGCTCTCGACGAGATAGCCTTTGTGTAATTTGTCTTGTAAATTGCGGGTAGTCGGAACAAAGTGAATGAAGTTATGTTGAATTCGCTCGGAATTTTATTGTACAGTGGATTTTTGAGATTTCATTGCTGTATTTGCATTCTTAATTTAAATGGTGATTATAGCAATGTTATTTTGAGACTGTTCATTGTAACTGTATAAAATTTATATTATTATGTATTGGGAAGCTTGTGTGGTGATGATAATTATATTATTTTCCATGTGGTAGGTATTATGCTAAAGTATTTAAATAATATTTGAAATGATAAATCTATGTGATTTAATTACTGTGCTTTGTAAATTATGAATAAAGTATTTGTAAGTCATTCATAGAACAAACATTTAGCTTAGTTGAGAAAACTTGGTAGAGTAAAGTTAACTTCTTACATTGCTAGTATATTTTTTTATTTGACGCTGCTTTTCTTATTTGCCTAATCTTTAAGATTCTCAATACTTTATCCTTTAGTTCTGCATCTATTTTCTGTAACAAGTTTCACTGCATACAGCCAGCGCTTATAGGCACGCCTTATTCTAAAAAGGAACGGTATAAAAAAAATCTGCTGTAAATCATAAATAACTTATTTAGACAAATTGAAATGTTATCAACAAGATCTTAGTTCATTCCGTCACACGTTTCGCAAAATGATAAATGAAAACCTCAGATTCGAAGTATATCCAGGTAAAAACTTAAGTAACTAGTTTGTTAGCTGAAAAACAAAACAAAACAAAAATTTGCGAAACAAAGATTAACACAACATTCAACTATTTCTAGAAATAAAGTAATAGAAAACACGATAGAGAGAACTTATTAATTACGATTTATTTGTTTTTGATTCATATTTTTTTTGGCATTTTATTATTACAGCTATTATCTACAACCGTAGTCACTATACTGCCTACCCTTTGGAATTATTTAATACGCGCAAAGTTTTAGTAAGTCTACAAAGAAGCTAACTTCATACATTCGTCGACACAAAACAAAAGCTACCAGATAAAGTACCACAAGATTGACAAAACAAGTCAGAAACAATCTTGAAGGAACTCAGCGACCGCTCGCAAATCGCCGAATACCAATCAGGCCTAAACGTCAAAGAGCAATACGTGTCGAGTTACAGCATATCCGACTTCCAACTTATTTGACATGTCGCGTATTCTGAAGCAACCCTAAGAATATTGTAGGGCTGCCAACTGTACTAGAAAGTATTTATCCTACTATTAGGTCCATTACTATACTACGAGTATATTAGGGACATTTTTCAGTACTCTTTACGACGAAATTGTGTTTGTTTGGGCACTGAAAAAAAAAGAAATAGTTAATTTATAACGATGATTGATTGATGATTTGGGTATTAATTTTTTGGTAACTGTAATAATTCTTGACATTTCATTATAATAATAAGTAATACTTTGACAATTAGATTTCCTCTAAGGCTGACATTGTCTGTGTTTAATTTTTATATTTTATTAATTGCTGATTTTGATATTATCCATCATTTGTACGCTCTAGTGGCAAAACATAGCGCGCTATTACTATTGACATTTTGAGAACTGTATTATTTACCTATGTTTAACAATAATAAATGATTTGATATGATTTGATGATGTACGCACTTACATTCATTTTTTTACGAGTTTTTATAGAAACTAGGCTTGAAATTTCTTGACAACAGTATGAACAAAAAGATTAAGAATACTGAATTGTTGAAAAAAGTTGTCAACGTTAGCACAGCCCTACCGAGGCCTACCGCGGTATTGTCCGGTCAGGGCTGTCCGTAGTTCCAATGAATGGTGCCCCTTGATTATTTAGTAGTCGGTGTCCCTTCCGGCCCGGCTAAATATGAGACAAGATTCATTGGGGTAAAGATAGCAGAACCTTCCTCTTCAATATTCTTATTTGTTATAAAACTTCAATGTTATTCACGGGGCGACCGTATTTTTGTTACGAAAAGTACGCATAAGTTTTTTATACAATGTTTTCGGATGTTTACGCAAATACATTATTGTAAATAACGTTACAAAAAAACTATTCGAGATTAAATTATCATGAGTTCAATATTTATTCAATATATCGAATATTTTCACTCGTTTTTTTTGTCAGTTAGCTATTGCACTGAACTATGCTGGTTTTATTTGAGTCATATTTACTTTTATAACTGATGTAACCTATCAACATTTCAATTTATTATTTGTTTATTTTACCGTCCGACATGCGACGTGTGACCGCCATGGACGCAGGGGGCCCACCGCGTAACTAAAATGGTAATGAATATCGACTCTGGTAATAAACTTCAATACGATAGCGAGAGACTTAACTTCGACGTACCTTATAATGTTTTTGTTGTTGTTGAAGATGGGAAACCCGACTTCATGGTCGGTAAAAGAAATTCAAGGTAGCTCAAAGTTTAGTCTCTCACGATCGTATTGAAGTTTATTACTAGAGTCGATGTTCATTACCATTTTAGTTACGCGTTAGACCCGTAGTATCTCATGCTTGAAAACCATGCTTGTAACCACAAGACCAATGAATAGCTACAAACGACGAAATAATTAAATGGATACTAGGTACTTGTTATGTTTTATGTTCGTTTACCATAATATGTGTACCATTAGTATATTTCGTATTTTATAGCTACTGTGTTTGACTTCTTTTTCTCGATGTTTTATTTATGTATTCATATCCGTGTCTCTCTCTCTCTCTGTCCCCGTTAAAAATCAGCGTTAGTGTGAACACTATGATAATGCTGAACTGGGTAGTGGGTACCTACCCATTTGGTGCAATCGAGCCACGTAAGATTTTTTTGTAGCAATTTTCTTCATAAATTATTCTCTAATAGTTTATTATTTAATGATAAGCTATATTGTTTATCTTTCCATCATTTTAATATAAATTTTATCTGTGTCTTTGGTTGCACCGAATAAATAATTATTATTCTATTCTATTCACCCTCCTATATATAAAAATCCTTACTTACTTACTTACTTATAAATTAATTAATAAGCTTAGCAGCCAAAATAGTTTTATCTAATATAACTCCAAAATTTTCCGAGAAACATTAAGGACGTTCACTCAATAATAAATAATTTATCTAACCCCTGACCGCACAATACCTTTACTCGCAAATCACATCAAAACGTTTTAACCCGAAACTCTTCGACATTAAAGACGGCTGAAGGAAAATATCGAAATGTTGAACGTCAACAAATTTCACAATGTTGAGTCCACAAAGAGTCGCTTCAAACAAAATATCCGTTTCATGAGTCAGTGGGCCGCATCTGAACATTACTGGATAGGGCGCGGTCCAAGTTATAGGCGAAATGGTTATTGAAACAATGTATCCAATTCTTATTCTTATATACCTATTTAAAAATATTTTATTTCGTTTTATTTCTTATTTGACAACTTTTTATGAGTGTAATTTTTTTTTTTTTTTATCTTCTCTCTCATAAGTTGCCAATGTGTCTGTGCCGAATAAATGTGATTTTCTTTCTTTCTTTTATTTTTATTTACATTATTCTCGCAGCTCTTACCACAACATTATACTGATCAAGATTGTAATCTATTATTTTAAAAGAGTTGCCATGGAGTTTCTTGACAGTTATAGGTCCTATGGAGAGGAACTGGCAAGAAACTCCATATACTATTTGGAACCGTGCACCTAGAGTCTCGACATTTAACAAGTGCCTGTATCTGGTTTACATGAAATGAAGATTTTAGGTATTCTATTTTAAACGTTTTATTCTTTGGACCAAAACCTAAACAAAACAATTTCAGTAGACTCTTGATTTTTGGCTAACCAAAAATCGTCTTCAAATGTCTCTGGCCACAATTGTTTCGAACAAAAAGACTAGATAAGATCACTGAATACATCAGAATTATTCAGCGAAACCATTCTATTTTCGAAATCTGATAAGAAATTTAAGACAAACATATTTCTTAATTTTGGTGGAAAGCGAAACCGACAGTGGAGGAAGATTTCGATCCTGTAAGCGGGGGTCACGGTCGCTAGATTGACAAGAGCGGCTGGTGTACTCAACCAGAAAGACGCAGGTTCTGCTCACGATCGAATTTTTATTTCCACTAAAACACCAGCGCTGTGACATTTTCTATTTTTAAATGCCATAGCATTATGCTGAGATGGGAGCCATTTTTGGTCTCGTTCAGGTGGCTTTGACTATTGTTTTACCATTGTTATTTTTTATGTTTTATTTGTTGTTTTATTTTTTGTACCTTTTACTTTTATTCGTTCCTGGCGAGTCCAGAATAAAAATATTTTCTTTTTTTCTTTCTTTCTTTTCTTTCTTTAAAAGTGTTTTTCCGACGCAGGCGTTAATGTGTTCTTCCAATATAAATATTAAACTTATTTTAGTTATACAATTATTAGGTCCATTACTGTCCCAATGCTGGGCACGAGT
This sequence comes from Allophyes oxyacanthae, assembly GCA_932294325.1. NCBI lineage: Eukaryota > Metazoa > Arthropoda > Insecta > Lepidoptera > Noctuidae > Allophyes > Allophyes oxyacanthae. The sequence continues at coordinate 388,368 of OW028628.1, forward strand.
CTCTTCCCAAGGTTTAGGCCTTAGTGCACCACTCTAAGCTGATGCGGTAAACGGACTTCACAAATTATCAAGAACATTATGGAGCTCTCTCAAGTGTGCTGGTTTCCTCTAGAGATAGGTGTTTTTAGAATAACGATGCCAGGCATCGATGCCACTTACAAATATCGGATGACGTGTCATGTGGAAAACGGATGCCAATGCGCATCTAGTTGTAGTAAATATCATTGGTTATTGTTGGATGCGTATTGACAAAAATATCCGCATCATATCGCAGTGCACAGCACGATGCTGACGATTAAAAATAACGACACTGGTATCGAATTCCGCATCTTTAATATAATGCGCATCGATGACAAAAATATCCGAAATCGCCTATGTCTAGTTTCCTCACGACAATTTTCTTCACCGTTAATAGAAAACATAATCAAATTCTAAATCGCACATGAATTGGAAATGTTAGAGATGCGTGCTGAGATCGAATTCAGATCTCCTCCTTGGGGGCTAAAAAGGCCGCTTTAGATGAATCACAATATGATTCATATTACAAATGTCAAAATATCTACAAAATTGACAACTCTTAATGTCATCCGCATAAGGTTCATATTCAGTAATCATCTGTTTGACAGTTACTATGCAGATCAGTAGATGAATTGCTCAATGTGGCCTTTTAGGCCTCCTTGAAGGCCAGAAATCTACTGCTAGGCTATCACTGTTTCTCTAGTAATTTGTTAGCAATCAATTAGTTTTCTCCAAGTTAAAGACGTAATAAATTAGCCGTCGACGGCTCGTTGAGCGGACGAAACAAATGGAACTACTCAGCGTGGGAGTCCGTGGAGTAAAACGGGGTAATAAGTGTCACTAAGTCAAGTCTCGACAAGAGCATTGTCTGTACGTTTAAACGTATAACTTATGTAGTACTAACGCAAGTCGGACGTTACTACAACCGTTACCAGCTTTAAATGGATTATTCTTTGACAGCATAAGGGTTAAAACACACGGTATCGCCCCGGGAACGGATCAGCACCGCATCACCTCATCGACTCGCCGTCAACCCGGCAATTCAATTGTTTTTTTCCGATGTCGATACGGTGTTGATAAATGTGCGTTGCAGTATGGATTTTAATACAAAGAATACCGAACCGCTCGAGTAGAGACGATGCTGATCTGTAGCCGGGGCGATAAGTGTGCATTGATATTATTTGTATAATGTAGCAGATTTTTTTTTTCGCCATTCACGTTTTTTCCTATAGTAAAAGTTGTTCATAATGATGAGTACCTATTAAAGGGATCGGGACTAGAAAGGTTGGACCTTATATTTAAAACCATTTAACTAAGACCTCTTGAATTAATCAAAAACGCCGCATCATCTACCTCGCGCCAACCAAAACGATTCGTTCGACTTCAAACTTCAGCGAAAGTCGACAATTTTGCAATCGAAATATTTGACCCTTCCTCTCTGAGCAGTAATAAAGAAACGCTCGCTTCCATTGATCGCTGTATTATTCGCGCAGAAAGCGAAGTTTTTAAAGAGATTGCGACCAAAGTGATCAGTTCATTTTGATCGAACGCCTTTTAATCTTTGATTGAATAGTTTTTTTTTTGTCTTTGAAGGGAGTGACTTTTAGATGATCAAAGAAAGCATAAGTATAGATAGTCCTATTTTTTATAAAAAAATCGTTTGGCGGATGTGAATTTTCTGGTGAATGAACTTCATTTTGGTAGACGAATAAGTGTCCTAAGGGCTTGTACACAAAACTCTGATACGACGCGATGCGAATTCGCAACACGGCTAACCGATGGGTAAATCACGATTTGACGACACGGTTGGCGCAGTGGCTAAGCGATTAGCCTTCTACGCTACGTGCCGCGGGTTCGATCCCCGCACGGAACAAGTATTTGTATGATCTACAGATAGTTGTTTCGGGTCTGGGTGGTGTGTGCATGTGACATGTATGTTTGTAAACTGTACCCTCGATACAGGAGAAATCCTAGCGAGGGGCAACGTTTTAAAAAAAAATAAAAAAATACGTTGAGTGAGTTTGCAGATTTTGGCGATGCGACGTTACATTGCAGTCCTGTGTACAAGCCCTTAAGGAGATCTGTTCTGTGAGACGCCAGAAGAGGAAAATTCAATATGTATCTGAAAGTAAGCGCACTGTATTGTGCTCGAATACTTTCCGTTACCTTTATTTGGTCGCTATTCTTTATAACAATCACGCTAATGTCTTGAGATCTACAAAATTTTGAATGAGAATGACGCCGGTCCGAGATTTTCTATGCTATAAAGACATAGAGCGCACGCAGCCACAATGTTGATATCCATTGCCGAAAGTCGAATACGGAGCATGGCGACGAGTACCGTGAGTAGAGCATTATGTGGTTGTGTACGGTGACATCGTGGCAGCCGGATGAGCAGTGCGAAAAGCATAGTGTGGCTACGGGGGCCAAGGAATTAATTGTTTTATGAATAGAGTATCCATGGAGTTTCTTGCCGGTATCTTCTCCAGGACCAACCCATTGGGAACCGTGCACCTAGAATCACGACGTTTTGAAAGTGCCTGCAAGGCCCAGTTGAAATAAAAAACTTTGACTTTGAATTAAGCCCCTGTCCAGCACACATTAATTCTCCTCATAGCTATATATCCCTTATCTGACCGCACCCCATAAAGAGTCAATTTCACCCTCTAAAGCCACACAATCAGTACTTGACCTCTATCTAGCCGAAGTTACAACAACCTTACATAGTTGTCGTGATAGGACCCCAACATTATGAACAGCACCGCATTGATAACCGCCCAACTATTCCAACTTGTAGATCGAATTACTTCGGCGGAATGTTCGGGCGGAATGTTTGGGCGGATGAAAGGCCAAGATCTTAGATTTAGTGTCTTCATTGCCACTGGATAGATGTTGGAGGAAGACTTCGGATGTTTATGTTGTGTAAAATTGTCGCAATTCGACCGTATCACTAGGTACATAGTATGAAACAAAGTCGTTTCCCGCTGTCTGTCCCTATATATGCTTAGATCTTTAAAACTACGCAACGGATTTGGATGCAGTTTTTTTTAATAGATAGAGTGATTCAAGAGGAAGGTTTATGTGTATAATACTTTCATATTTAATGTAAGGATAGTAGAGAAACTGCATTCGTGCGAAGCCGGGGACGGGTCGCTAATAATATTATAAATATATTTTAGGTTTCTGCACTCCTTCTCCATATTATAAACTTTCACTATGCCAAATCTCACACTCCTCCGTGCGCGCAATATGCTTAAAAAGGGGCACAAAGTTTACTATATATTGTTACGCTCAAAATGTTATTACTAAGAACTGCCTCTTTGGTATAATCACAACTGCGGCTGCTGAGCGAGGGTTCCTGGGTTCAATTACTAAGTCGAGCTAAAAGTTATTGAGTTTTATGTGTGTGTATACCTACTGGGTATAAGTGATATCGCCGTAACGAAATCTGATAGGTACCATGGATTAAGAACATGATTCTAAACCACCCTCAGCGAAAGAAGTATGCGCCGGTCTATAAAAAAAAAACGATTTTGTTCGTAGTTTTTATAAAAATAGAGCGAAGGGAATCGTAATTTTGAAAAAACCATCTGAATATCCTTACTCGGAGAAGACCAGAATGAACTGAATCCATGATATCAGTTTTCGTTACGATGTCACTTAATGTAATGGTGTATGAGAGGAGATAAGATAAGTCTTTATTTGCCTTATTTTATACATGGTATGAAGGTGTTACAGTCTGGAAGAAAATAAATAAATTACCGATTATACAGTTGGGACTCCCATCTTCATGATCGGTAATTTATTTACAAGGTAGCTTGAAGTTTAGGCTCTCACGATCGTATTGAAGTTAATTACCAGACTCTGATGTTCATAACCACATGTTCAGCTATACCAGTGAACGCAAATAAAACAGCAATACTGATTAAGTACCAATTGCATACAAAATAATATAGTGAATAGCAATAGCTATTTACATGGAACTTAATAACAGAAGCCCAATTCTCGTAATTAATTTACACTATGACTGAAAGTTGACCGAACTGAGATTATATTATGAATTGACAAAAAGTCATGTATTCTACTCCTCTTAAAGTTCAGTCCAATTCCAGTATGATTTGGATTCAATCTTCTTACAAACTCATTTCAATCTCATTTTTGACGTTTGTGTATAGAGTCGAGAGTGTCAATTTTATTATCTGTGTCAGTTCAAAATGTTAGCAGAATACCGACTTGCCTTTTATTCAACTTTCGATCTCATTACAATATAATGTCACGTTTGACGTTGTTTGTTAGGGTAGGAGAATACCATTTGTGACATTTATGACATTGGTAGTAGATCGGAATGAGATCCGAACTATATTTTGAACATTTTTAATTACGAGAATTGGGCCTCAGCATTAGAAACTATACATTTCTGTGTACCTCTTCGGGATACAGACGTGATCCTTTGTAAATTCTTTGATATAATAGGTACTAAATTATGTAGAACTTTATAATGATAAACGACTGGTATAAACTAGCCTGAAAAAGTACCTTTTGAAGTAGGTTTTACGTTATCTCACTATTTACACATTTAACCAATTGCCGCGCGCCGCCCTAAATTAAAATCATTGCTTTTATGACCTTTTTAAAGCGAGAGAACCTCGAATAGTTAAAGTAAATTGACTTTGCATTTTATTAGTTCAATTTTCTGTTTTAATTTTATTGTACATGCTCTACATAAATATACCGTAATATGAGATATATAAATGTGTGTTTCGTAGATAATCTTATATTATTAAGCACTAAATTATTTCTAGTTAACTCAAGGCTACCAGAAACGTTCATAAAGAATATTGGCATACAACATCTAGACATAGACCCGTCCAATCAAATCTTATCACAATAAATTGTTCTACGACATGAATATATGTAGCTGATTGTATACAAGACCTCAATTCCCAGCCCTCTCGTCCAACCCGACTAAATGACTTTCCCCAAACAATAAGCAACTTTAACATTGAACCGCATCTATTTCGCCATAAATATCCACTACAATACGAACAAAAGTAACCTATTTCACGAAAAAAACGGTAAAAACGCTAGTTTTCTTTGTAAAATATTTAAATTGTTCGCATTTCAAACGTCCGGCGTGAGTTATTTCGTCGCTTTGTTCGCTGAACGCCCCTGCGATCCGTTTCCAACTAATTTATTGATACACCACGTTTTTCCTGCGGTTTCACTCGTATCTTCGATTATTTTTTAATAATATTGCAACATTACTAAAATAACTGATGCAGGAGTGAAAACTGGACTCAAATGGGACTGAACAGGACATGTCTGCCGCATGCCGAAAGAACTGTGGGCTCACGTAGCACAAAACTGGTGCCTGAGATAGCAAGACGAGGTCGCGGCAGATCACGAAATAGATGGCGGGACGAAATGAATACATTCCTTGAAGACTGGAACGAAAAGGCGCGGGATTGAGAGAAAATGAGAAAATGGAAGGAGGCCTTTGCCCAGGAGTGGGATAGCATAGGCTGATAATAATAATAATAGGAGTGAGAACAGCCAAGATAAAATGGGAGTGGGCCGGCCATGTCACTTGTATGCATCGCTACTCACTGGACGCCTGACGGAGGAAATCGCCAACGAGATCAACCGTGGTGTAGGTGGTGTAACGACCGACGTGTTTGCAGTGCAGACATGGCAAGAAGTGGCTCAAAATAAAGAGGTTTGGAAGGAAAAGGGGAGGCCTTTGCCCAGCAGCGGGACACACAATAGAATAGGAAAAAAATAGTTGCAGCCGAATTCGATTTTCCGGTGATAATATACAAATTCTGTGATAGAGTAGCTGAAAATATAAGCTAGCAATAAAGTTTAGCCTAATAGTCTTAGAGTCATTAATATTCATGAAGGGATGCTCGTGTATGTGATTTGTGTGGGTAATGGCATTTGTGAACACAGTACCTTATGTAGGGTTATGAATAAATATTCTAGTTTAAATTTAAACTGTTGTGTTTTATCGATGTTCTCACGACGACGATTTTAACCCTTGTTTTTCTCACCATCGATTTTAAATTCAATTTTTTAGAGTAAGGTGACAGACATTGTGGAAGGAATGGCAAGGTTGAAGTGGGAGTGAGCTGGTCATGTTGCCAGACTGGAAGACTCGTGGTTTAAAAGAGTCTTAGAATAGAGATCTTGGAACCAGAAAAGACCTAGTGGGAAATGAGATGGAAAGATGACATCAAAATGAGGGCAGGCAGCAACAGTATTTTAACTGCCCTAGACAGAGAGAAATAATGGAGAGGTTTGGAAGAGGCCTGCATCAAACATTTAGTTGACGAAGGTTAAAGAAGAGATATTAATTTCTGGTAGACATTGTAAATTATGAAAGAGGACGCCATCTATATTATATTAATACGTGAAAAGAAAACTTTGTACCCCTTTTTAAGCATTTAAGATTTGACATAGTTATGGAGAAGGAGTGCAGAAACCTAAAATATTTTTTTATAATATTACGGTCGAATTGCGACCACTATGCGACCTCTAGTTATAATATATAATAGATAGAAAAACAAATATAACTCAGCGGTTAAAGCAATAATAATATTGGTATCAATAGTTATGTCTCCGAAAATACGTACGCCATTCTTACAATAACTATACATCAAAAATATGAGAAAACGCAAAAATCTTCGTTTATTACAGACATAATGTTTTTATGTCTGGCCATCAACGGATTCATGCAATTTTATGCTGCCCACGAATATATTTTTACAAAGATATAAAAAGCCTGCAGATTAATCTGTCGACGTTTTGTATCGCGGAATACGGAAATAAACTCTAAATCATTCCGATAGGATATCTTTTTGTTCCTTCTATCGTATGATAAATTTATGGCACCTTAACAACGCAGAAGTAAGTTGTGAACATCATTACGGTGTTATATTTTATATCATCAATCTACAAACTTGGACTGGCTTAAGCCAATTATTTGGCATACGGCAACGTCGTTTTGTGATTTCCTCATTTACTTTACTAACTTTGGTAGTTCATTATCATATTAGCTTCAACCCACATGTTAGCCGAAGATTTAATCCATAAACGTTGAGGGAAGCGAAAATATCCCAAGTCTATGATTTAATCAGATGTGGATCCAATGAGAATGTATTTGGAAAGTACCAGGGACACAGGTATTCTAAGATTGATTTAACTTTAAAAGCCTCCTTGTCCAGCTAAAGCTAAAGCAAAAGCGTCGGTCACGAGCGACTGACGCGACCCTTGTTTCTGTGATCTGAAGACGCGACCCATCAAAATCACGAAAATCAGAAATGTTAAGCATAGTACTCGCAAATGTTTATGAGCCCTGAACTGAGCTCTGAACTCTCTCTTTCTCCCTCAAGCACCTATAATAAGCGTACTATTATATGTGCTAGAGGGAGAGAGGGAGAGACTTCAGAGGGCTCATAAAGATTTGCGCGTACTACAACTGACTAACTTATACAACGCCCAGTCCAAATGGATTTAAAACTAGACATAAAGATAGGTTTTATGACGTAATGTCTAAGAAAGATTTACTTTTATTTTATTTTCCTTTTGAAACACAACGTTAATGAATTTTATTTATTTATTCAAAAATAGTAGTCTTAAAGCATACGTCAAAACTATCATAATTTACGACTTAAATATAATGCATTTAAAACAGAGAGCGCCCTCTCCGTCGCGGTCGGCGCGTTGAGCGCGTGTGAGTGTGCGGCACGGGACATGCACAATGCACAGCCGATGCCGGCGCCGACCCGCACGCACATGTCCGCACGGACAAAGTCCCATGCCACCCCGGACAGTAGGATTGTTAACCTTATTGCGCAGCAGACAGTAATGGATAACGAAATGATTCGTGATAGTAAATCATAATACTATAATGACTATGAATGGTACGGTAAAACGTTAGGTATATGTATAGTCACATAAATTACTCGTGACTGTATCAATGACTCTAGATATTAGCAGCGGTCCTATGCCATTTAGCTACAAGCTTCTAAATAACAGCTATTACAATATTATCCGATTGCATTTATTGCGGTAATATTATTAGCCATATTTTATTATGATTAGTTATTTCATTAGGCTGCGAATGATATATTTAAACGCGCGTATTGTACGCCTTATTCGGTTACAGGCCTGGCACAGAGCCAGCGTAGAGGGGATAGTTACACCAAATGCATAGGTAGAAGGTCCACTGTGCAAATAGTGGGGATGTGGGGGATAAACTTACAACATACAGGATATTTTCTGAAGTAGTGCGCAAAATTTGCATAGTAATTCAGTGTCCGTCCACAAATGCAACCGCAGCAATAAAAAAATAAAAAAATTGTTTGGTTTGCGCTTGTAAATTGCGTGTCCCCCATACTAAGTCTAAATTTCGTTTTGTTTTAAAGCGTATCCCAATACTGCGGTTGCATTTAGGAACAGAGACTGAATCACTCTACCAGTGGCGAAGAGTCCATACAAGCCGATTACCATCGGCTTCCCTTTAGGGATTGTTTAGCGCATAGACCAACGTAATATGGCTTGTTATTCAGTTAGGTCGGGTTCTTCTAGACATGAGTATAAATAGATTACAAGAGACGGTATGGATTTTTGTCTTGCAGCATTAATTGCAGCAATTTTTAGAGGGTATTTTTGGGACGGCTTCCCCTTTTAAAACTGTCACCCTTCGCCACTGCACTCTACATAAAAAATTATGCTGTATAGCATTTCCAAATGTCAATTTAAAACTCGGTTGTCGAACTGCAATCTAAGAAAGAAGAAACGAAAGAAAGAAATAAGGTTTATTGGTCAACACAATACATGTTTAAATCACACCATATACAGTAAGAAACAGAATAGCCGGGAGTGACACAACAATAATTGCACATCATCATCCCATGCCATCAATGCCCATTTTTATCTAGGATAGGTCCATTGCACATTAGTCTGACTAATCCGCTTTACCTATTGTCGATACAATCTCGTATAGGCCGCGCGGCCCATGACGTCATTTACAATTCATTTACACTTATTTACATTTTTATTTTTTTTCACCATTTATTTATTTTTTTATTAAGCCCCCGCCATTATTTGCATTTTTAAAAATCATCCGATTGGGCTATAATTTGTTTTTAGCGCGGGCCAGCGGGCCTAAAGGTTAAGCAGTAAGTGTGAGGCTGTAATCTCGAGTTTATACAAGTGAGCCTTCTGTAACCTGTTATTAGTGACAATTGTATAGAAAAGCTGCATTTTTTTAGAGTTTTACTGATGTGATACTATTTGATACTTTGATTTTTACTGTCAATACCTTCGCTGAGATAGTAATAATGTTTGTATCGGTAGTAAACCCGCAATGTAATAAATGCACAAACAGTCAATACAGTGAGTGCAGGCCGCAACTTTGATTGCTGCACTATTGTTCTGGTTCATCGACATGGATTAACTAAAGTTGGACTAGAATTAAATACGCAGATATTGTTTAGGACATATTATGCTATAGATAACAATAAGACATAGATACTTGTAGATAACAAAATAGTTACTGTTACTATTACTGTTAGCCTATATCATCCCACTGCTGAGCAAAGGCCTCCCCCCATGACTTCCAGGTCTTCCGGTCCAGAGCCAGTGTGGACCATTCCTTATTAATTCTATCTAGCTCGTCTCTCCATCTCCTTCGGTCTGCCGCGACGCTGTTTAGTTATGTCAGGGCTCTACATAGTGGTAATTTTGGCCCACAGCTCATCAGGCATACGGCAGATGTGGTCAGCCCAATCCCACTTGAGTTTCGGCTTTCTGAGCATATATAACAAACTAGTAATTATTAAAATAATTTCATCAGTAAAATGTCCTAGTAGCGACTTTATTCGAAATAGCTTCTGCCAGTGGCTTCGCTCGCGTGGTATCTTTATAAATTATGCCTATGTTACTCAGTGGTAATATAACATTCTGCTGGTGAAAGAATTATTAAAATCGGTCCAGTAGTTTTTAAGTTTATCCCTTGCAAACAAACAAACACACAAAAAATGAAATCTTTTCTCTTTATCATATTAGTTTAGATATGATTCAAGTTAAGTATTGGTATGTATCAGCAAGTATAAGTAGAAGTATCATGGTTGCTAGTTGCAACAAGAATTAATACATTTTAACCCTTATTATGAGTAAATAATAATCTTTCTTAATCGTTATGAGATTATTGAAGCATGCGGATAGTCGTGATCTTTTGGTATAACTAACATAAATAAAATCAAATATCTTAAAAATAATTTAAATTGTATTTCACTAAAATTAACTGAAGAGAGTAGAAAATGTTGGTAACAAGTAATTTTGTGAGGCATTTTTAAAGGCCAGTAACCAATATCTACGCGGCACCAATGGTGACCAGTTTCTACGATAAGCACAGAAAGGTATTCTTCGAGTGATTTATTTGACAACTTAAGGAAAAGATCAGAAGGTTTCATCCTTTTTATGTCACTTTCAGTTCAGGGTATAAAACTTATTAGTCCACCGCCACCGCGCCGCGCCCGCAAACGCCACAAACCATAAATTATCACCCTTGGTCCGGTTACATTCACACCATAAACCTTTAAATAGTACACTTTATTATCCCATAGGGAAGATGACCACATAATCAAACTAACATAAAGAATGTCTCGTAAAAGCCGCGTATCCAATCGATATATAGGGTGTTATAAAAGCAGCGTATATCTCTTAGACAACGCGCTCTACTACTTATTAGGAACAACTTTGGATAGATGCAGCATTTTGTTAAAACTTTGCTTATCAATATTTTATTCATTATGTACTGTAGATTATATATTGTCACACGACTACCGACACAACAAAATATTCACCTAGATACAGTGACACGCTAACGTAATACGCATTTGCACTGAAACACTAAGACACCTTGCATTTTTCACTTTTCTGTATTATTCACATTTTATAGTAACAGTAGTTCGCAGTTTTTTGTTTATGACTCGTAGACAGGTTAATAATAATTGATAGTAATAATAGTAATAATTCACTCAGTTTTGTTTTGTTTGTTTTCATGTAAGCCCACAGATTACTAATGGTAGTTGCAGCAAGCGGTCAGCCCAATGACCAAAGAAGCCTCTGACAGCCATATTGTTTTGAACAGCTGGCTCGGGGCTCGTTTACACGGTCGGACACTGCTTGCTGCAAAATCTTATTAATTTATTGTATATTGTTTGGATCACTTTGTGTAAAATTCCTTTATTTCGAAGTATTTTATTTTATTTTGTTCATATAATATTTTTTAATTAGTATTAAGTACCTATATTTATTTATTTATTTGTATCGTGGTTGCCCGTGGTGGCATCACTACAACGGTCCCATCAGAATACCAGCGCTGTGACATTTTCTATTTCTAAATGCCACATCATTATGCTGAGATGGGAGCCATTTTTGGTCTCGTTCAGGTGGCTTTGACTATTGTTTTACCATTGTTATTTTTTATGTTTTATTTGTTGTTTTATTTTTTGTACCTTTTACTTTTATTCGTTCCTGGCGAGTCCAGAATAAAAATATTTTCTTTCTTCTTCTTTCTTTCTACTTATATTATAGAACTAACCATGAAATCGCGAAACCAAATCAGCTGTTCCATACAAATAATTCCTCGACTAAATGTATGGAACAGCAGATTTTTATTTCGCGATTTCAATTTCGGTCCCTTAGAAGTTTTAGATGTTTATTCTAAAACTTCGTAGAGCGTGGTTTAAGGGATTTTCACGAGATTTGTTATTCCTTTCACACACGCATTAATTTCGCATTACATAGTTTTTTTTTTTTTTGTTCTCATATTAATAGTTGTTTACATAATTTTTGTTACAACCTTATACAGGTTGTAACAAAAATTATGTAAACAACTTCGTCGGTTTCAAATATAATTTTAAACGTAGCAAAATCTCAGGGGCTTTATTCTTAAAGGATATCGTAAATTATTATATAAGTCAACCAATATTATATGGCACACACTGACTCTAGACCGCAAAGTCCGGAAACCATTGTAGAAGAGCATTGCCCATCAGTGGGATGTCATAGGCTGACAGTACGTCTGGAACTAAATCCTAGACTGTTTGTACAACAGTTAATAATTATAGCACCGATAAACCGAAGTCTGTTACTGTGAACCTGGATTGCGATCTTTCGAAAGACAATTATGAAAATCAATGGTATGATAATTTCTAGGCGTTTATAAAAGAATAGAAGTTTTTTATTTTTCTTTTATGTCACATAGTAGGTACCAAAGAAATACATCATACAAGAAGGTAAAAGACAAAATGGTCTTGGACTCATATTAATAGTTGGCATCGTAAGGCAATTTATGCATAGAATAGAACACAACTTCTATAGTATCGGTATATCTATATATCGATACTTACAAATGCTGCAATACCTATAATGTAAACAAAAACAGTACGACACAACTAAGAAGTCACATCGGCAAACTTCGTAAAACCGATGACTTCCGAACCGAGTGTGACTGCAAGACTATGAATGTTTATTAGTACTTCAGTAAACCATGATCTTTACGCTGACGTCATAAGTACTGGTAGTACTGGTTATGTACTGTAAAGGCAATGTAAAGGTTAATAAATAAATAAGTTGATAATATCTAAACGAGTGACAGCCATTGGTTGATCGATCAGGCACATCGATGTTACTTCTTAGTTGTGTCGTACTATACATAGATAAGAATAGAATATAATTATTATTGTACACCTGGTGAAAAAGGAGCAATATACAAAACAAAAACATCTCAGGATAAACATGTCCTAAATTTGATTGAGTCCCAGAAAGCAATGATTGCTTCACCCAATATGAAGTGACCCATTTAAATTCAATTACAGTTTCACAACAATTCCATTCCACATTTCCCGAATCCTGGTCACAGACATGACGGCGCGACGGGCTGCGGTTGCCATGACGACTGCAGCTCTTTAATCAAAGCTCTTTCAGTGGCTTGCACAACATACGCTGATTTAAAATATAAGTGGTGCCATTAACTTTGTACAAGCTAAGCGATTTATAGCAAACATTTATATGAGGATTTTCTGCGGCAAAATTAAGTGAAATGGGTATAAAGTCAAAGTCAAAGATTTTTATTTCAACTGGGTCTTTGCAGGCACTTTCAAAACGTCAGTCTAGGTGTACGATACTTAACAGCTTCTGAAGTTAGTGCCAAGCTAAGTAGCATTGAAGGTGAAGATTACTTACAAAGTCTTTTATTTTTATTAAAAAAAATTGAAGTCCGTTTTTTACTTTTTATAAAGCTTATTTATTTGTAATTTTTTGTGTGGTATAAACAAATGCACACAGAACGAATGTGTCTATATTTAAAGAGCTGACGCTAGACCAGCAAGATCGGTTGTCTTCTGTTTGCCAGCATAGAATATTAAAATACTTTGGCCACATTGCCCGCGGACACACCGATAATATCGAGAGACTTATTGTGACAGGCAAAATAGAAGGCAAGAGACTGAGAGGACGCAGCCCGAAGAGGTGGTCAAGCCACGTGTCGGAACAAATAAAAGTACCAGTGAACGAGCACTCCATCAAGCCACAGACTGCACCAAATGGAAATCAAGTATCAGGAAGATCATGGGAAGGGGTCATGATCCTCAACATTGAAGGACCGATATTGGAGTAGGAGGGAAACAATTGCACAAGTCCAAGATGATAGCAAAATACTCGTCGCAAATGTTTTTCTGTTATCCGTTGAGGAGTTCCCTTTCTACATCTCGCACACCATGATCAGATCTTAATCAATTTTTTATGGAACCATGTTGAGATCTACTCATAATATAGTTTAATATTTCCGAGAAATGGGTGTATAGGTATAAATGAAGAAAAAAAAACGCGTCGAGTGCATAACCTACTCTTTTTTTTAAATCGGTTATACAAATAACTCCTAGTGTAAAACTAGTGGGTTTGTTATCAGACAACATTTTCACAATGCATAGCAGAATGTTTGATTTTCAAACTCCCTTCCAGATTATTATATGTCATTGTTTCTATTTCATTAAATTCAACCAAACAAAAAACACTTCAGTTAAAGTTTTATACATACCAAAAACCACGTACCTTTGTTCTGAATCCCAAGAATTCTCAACAAAAATGCACCTAAAAATAAGTTACAAATCGCACTCCCTGTAATTCGAGACTTTTAATAATATTCCCAATTCGTTGCTCCCGTAATGATATATACGGAACCGTGTTTCTGCCAGCTGACAAACTACCCTCATTTGACAACTGCGAAAGATTTTTATTTAGTCCACTTTGTCTTGCTGAACCCTAAGCGGATGTAAGTTCAGCTGAGAACTTGGTTTACTATGTCGATCGGAAGGAGTAAAGTGGAAGGTAGGTTTATTTTTAAGTACCTAATAGATACATGCGCGCCGTTGCATGTTGTTACTGAGCCGGCCGGGGTGGAATGCGCGGGCGCGACGAACAGATGCCACGAGAAAGAGATGGGGATATAAGCGTTATCAATGTAATGCATAAACATAACTGGCCTGTGAGTTGTGACGCGACGACCGGTTTGGTGTCGGTATTTGATTCTTGTCGTATTAAGTATATGGGGACTTTATTGATTATTATAATGCTCTTATGTATGTAATTAGAATTTATATATATTAGTAAGTATGCCTATTATAATATAATATTGATAGTTTCGAGCGTATGGCACTCGTGGGTTGCAGCTGAAAACCAGCGTCAGGTGGCCAGTATCACTGCCTCCTGACTTTATGCTGAGCTGCGGCCTTTTGGCACAACAACTTTTTATTTTATATGTTTTCTTTGTTATTGGTTTTATTTATTTTTTGTTGTGCTAATAAAGTATTTTTCTTTCTTTCTTTCTTTCTTTATACATTGAGTGTTCGTAAAGCTATGTTTGAATAAGTTGAAATAACATATAACATATATGTGTATCAGTGTGGCTGTCTGAGGCATCATAGCTCCTAACGGATGAACTGATTTTGATTTAGGATTTTTTGTTTGAAAGGTGTCTTAATCGAGAGTGCTTTTAGCTGTTTTATGAAAATCTGTTCAAAAGTTACAGCTCTTTTTCTGGTTAAAGTCGAAATTTTTTGACGGTTAGGTTATTAACTGCCTCATTAGTCAAGTCTAGGGATCGAAAGCGTAGCTGCTAAGCGTGAAATCCGGGGTTAATTCCCAAGTCGGACAAAGTGTGTGTGTTTGTTTATTCTCTCGGGGAAAAGATAAAAGATGATTGACACATTATTATTAAAATGAACAACGGACAAAGGAGTGAAATAGCGATAGTTCGAATAATAAAATTACAAGGAAACTTATGCACTCATTACACTAATTTCAGCCAACATTTTTTACGTAATTCTGAAGAAATTTCACCAGAACTATGTTGTCGAAAGATTTTCCTTATAACCCCTGGCTAAATATATTATGTGACCTAATCTTTTTCCCCGGGTGTGGTTCCAGGAAAAGCATCCGCAGTATTTTTGCAATTTTTAACATTTCATTACATACCCTCAAAAGCCCCCAATTCCAACTAGAAAAAGAGCTGGAACTTTTTGAACGGCTGATCAGATTTTCATAAAAAATAGCTAAGAACCATCCCGATTAAACTAGCTTTTAATTTAAAAAACTGCATTGTTATCGGTCAATCCGTTTAGCGATGGGTTATAACTTACAGCCAATTGTGTTACCTGTTATCTCTGTTATTGTTACACAAAAATAACAGAATGAAATATCTGTTACTAAATAACGGCCCGTTATTTTCATACTACCACACTATAACCCACCAACTAAGTACTTATACCTGTTTATGTATGAAAAACTAGGTCTCTTTCTAGTAAGCGTCAATCCAGTTCGTAAGAATGAGAGCAAAACTGTTATTTAACAAAATAGCAAGCAAGGTTTGCTGTGAATGAAAGTGTTTGATATTTTTTATAACAGATAATTGGCATTGGCAGGATCAACTGTTATCTGTTATTTTTATCTGTGACGATAAATACGCTTCACCGCTACAATATGACTGTGCAGGCAACGCACATTGTAATAGTGTTGTGTAGTCGTAAATAAATAGATTACAATCCATTTTCATAGAAAATGCAGATCTCATATAAGCTTGTGTATCTATTTTTGCCGTCTGTGTAATGTTTTCTTGCTATCCTATACGAAAATCTATTCAACATAACGAAACAGTACGGTACGATCTCTTTGTCAATAGCCAATTATGTGAATGTCACATTTCACGTCGTATAACGTCAGTCAAGTCTATCATGTAAGATAATGTTATTATTAAGAGACAGGAGAACTCCAGATATTAGATTTCGCCGCTGACTTGCACAATTTTCTCTGACAGTCAATTATGTGACAGTGATCTATAATGTAACGATTTTCTTCAACGAAACGGACTTATATTGAGTTATTTATACTTATATTGAAGTTGGAAGTCTCTATAATATAATAAATGATAGATAATATTCATTTATTTATTTAATCTCCTTAACATTATCATTACAGGTGCTATTATACCTAATATTATATAAATTATTATATATTTATTATATATTGCTATTATACCTAATATTATATATAATATAATTTTATAATAAATTAACAACTGCTCACAATAGAAATAAATGCATAACTATGCGCTAAAGCACACCCAAAGCGTGCCCAAAGTTGATTCTAGGTGCACGGTCCCAAGTGCGTTGGTTCTGGAGAAGATACTTGGAAGAAACTACATGGAGACTCAACTCTTTTCATAAAACAAAATAAAATCTGGGGCCACAGGAGCGACCCCGTCTAAAATACGACCTGAATTTACACAATATTAAAAATCAAAGAACAGCAAAGATCATAATAAGTACCACTATAATTTAAACAATACAAGGGTTATATTGGGTGGAAAAAACATGATCAGCCATATTTTAAGCGGTCATCAGATTCATAAAACTGAACAACTATCTTCAAGGAACATAGGTCGAAATCTGAAAATGAATATTCAACTTTTCATACCAATGTGGGTCACGTGACCAGTCACTTTGTATTTAAAGTCGATATTTAATTTTACTATGTTCCTTGGGGAACGTTGTTCAGTTTCATGGACCTAATATGTATGACCTTCAAATATTTGTATGAACTGCAGCCGGGTTTGAGTGTGTGTGCATTTATCATGTATGTATATAAAACTTTACCCACAACACAGGAGAAAATCCTAGAGAGGGTCAACGATTCATTAAAAAGGTAAAAATAATGATTTAGAATTGTTGCTGGTAAATAGGCTCACCCCCTACGTATTATATGGAATTTCATAGTCGGTAAAATGTGAGTTTACAAATAGAAGACCTCTGTCTTACCCTTTTGGGAATACAAGTTCGATGCTATGTTATGTTGTATTGCACCTTAACTAATGACAAAACATTACCTTGACAGCTGCCCACCCACTTGGGAAATAACCTTGAATCTACTCCCGCCAAACAAAAGAACAACACAGTATATTTAATTTAGCGCCACATTCTCCGATTACATAGTTGATGGACTCTCGGGAGACGATGGGTCGGCGCTGAGATGCAAGAAACAAGGGGGATAGCGAATCAATGCAAGACGAATTTATACAGGATAATTTTTTATGTAGTGCGCAAAATTTGCAGTGATTCAGTCTCTGTTCCTAAACGCAACCGCAGTATTGGGATACATTTTGAAACAAACTTTTACAAATGTGTAACTTTGTGATATTGAATAAGAATGTTTGGTAATCAATCACGTGTTAACGGCTGAACGGATTTCAAAGAAATTTTGCATACAGCTTGTTGTATTAAAAATAAATAAGACCTTTCTTATTGGCTATGGACTCTGTAATAGTTACTTTGTTTTTCTGTTTGTTTGTTGCTGTGGTAATCTCTTTTCCATTAAAGCTGCTACTACATTATTTCAATATACTTTTATTGAATCCTTATTAAAATAACATTAACTTTTTTAAATGGGGAATAATAGGATATTTTACCCCGGAAAATAACTCAGTTTTCCAAAAGTCTACGTGGATGGAGTCGCGGGCACAACTATAATTTATTAGTCATCGCCCAGTGTGGTCGAAATTCAACCATAATTTTAGCTTTCTGCGCTCCTTCTCCATATAAACTTTAACTATGCCAAATTACATACTCCTCCGAGCGCGCAACATGCTTAAAAAGAGGGGTTCTCTTCACGTATTATTATACATCTTCACGTATTAATTATATAGATATAGATAAAGTGTTTATAGTATTACGGTTTTTATAATTAAGGGTAAACTTCTACTCTATGCACGCTTTGAGCTTATCTGACCGACGCGACGTGTCGTGCTCCCAAACATTTTGATGATCTGTCGGTCGTTCCCTGGGGAAGTGTCCCGTATCCGACGTATATTTACACCCTTTTCTGGACATCCCTATTTCCGGAGAACACGACACTTCCAGGTACGCGTTTAAATAATTATTTCAGGTAGATATATATTGTTTTTTTATAAAGTTATCCTAAAAGGATACCGTGTGTATGCGGCTGGATGAATTAGGGATGAGATTTCTTATTATAGTGATGTTAAGGAGATTGTTGTATTGAATATTTCTTTCATCTTTTAGCTCCGATGAATAAAAGGGAATGGACGCCTCGCCTGTTTAAAAAAAAGTGAAGTACCCAGAGCGAATATATGCGACCGATCAAGCTGTGAAATGCCGTTTAGATTAAAAAGGGGTATGGGATCTGAATTTATGATTAATATGGTTTAAGAATAATTATAATACCATCAGATTACCTACGAGATCCTCGACCTCTGAAATCCAGTTGACCGGATTGTAATCTGCTAGTTTCCTTGCTAAAAACATCCCTAAAAGACGACTAAATAATAATGTCAGAAGATCAGCAGCACCTTATCACACCCAGGGAACGGTAGTGGCATATTCGTGACCTGTTTATGTACTAACAATGGGTCGGCAACGCGCGATAGACTTCCCTGGTGTTGCAAGCGTCCATAGGTTACGGTGACCGCTTACCATCAGGCGGGCTGAATGTAAAAGTGGTATTTATTAGCCACGAGCGCTTCAATATTCTAAAATGTATACCTACTATTAATAATGTAAAATTTAAAGGTCACCAAGTACAAAAATACCGTCTAGGTATAAACTCAAATTACTCTGGCATAAAAAAGCCTAAGTAACTCACTCCGCTAGTCATCCATCATAATTTGCTAATATCCTTTTCCTTATAAATCTTACTCCGCCAGAGTAATCAATTTCCTGAACCCTCACGAAGGACACGCCCTTTAACAAGTCATTTTGTAGGTCTTCATTATAGTATGATACGTTTTTATTTCATTTTTCTTTTACCATTATATTCATATCGAGATACGTCACTAAATGGAACTTCCAAAAATCGGATCACTCGTTGGCTCATAGACGTAATATACTACCTACTTAGATTACGTACGGTCCGGACATATTTATTTATTTATAGTTAATTAAAACGGTAACATACCAATTACATTAATTAACATAATTATAATGGAATAGTGGACATCCTCGCAAAACACCAGACACACTCGCATAACTATACTCAAGAAAGAAAGAAAAATCATTTATTTGATACAAATACAAGACACTAGATGATAGACATAGGTAATAAGAAGAGGACAGGTGCATAGACAGAGAAGACATTTTTCTTATTATGGAAACAGTGTACAAGTAAAAAAATAAAAAAATGAAAAACTAAAAATTCTGTGGTTACAGTGCACCAACTGAGCATCACCTTGCCTTTTGACTATTATGATGAGGGATGGATAAAAATTGTCAAAATTAGTGACAGAATGGTATCCGAGAACAGGAATACGAAAGCGAGGTAGACCGCTAAAGCGTTGGAACGAATATCGAAGACGAAACTCACCAGAGACAGGAAAAAGTAGAAGACATTGCAGGAGGCCTTTGTCACAGGACAAGTTGAAGATGTGAAACCGGCTAATGTTGTGAGCAATTAGGATAAGAAAACATGTATCTTCAGCAATAAAGGCTTATCTAATATATTAACACGTTGACGGACAGAACTGTAATGACATTCTTTTTTGGACTTTATATATTGACAGAAAGGCTATAGCAGTCCAAGTTGGCCGCCGCCCTCTGGGCGGAGCTGCTAAGGCAGTCGTTTGATTCATGTAAAATAATAAAAAGCGTTCTTTAGTGTCACTTGTCAACTTTTTCCAATTCAGCCAGTGTCCAATTGAGCAGATTTTACACTCGATCAAACCTACCACACTATCCCCTCCCGCACCCCGCACGGGCAGGTCGGCTATAGCATTCGCATTCGCGTTACATTGTCCCACTGCAAACAATCTTAGTTATCAGATGCGCCAGAACTGCTATAGCAGCAACAAATATTTCATACCAAAAACTAGTGTCAAAGTGGTGTGACTCAGTGTCCGTCAACGTGTTAATACGTGAAGAGAAAACTTTGTACCCCTTTTTAAGCATAAATGCGTGCTCGGAGGAGTGTGAGATTTGGCACAGTTAAAGTTAATATGGAGAAAGACTGCAGAAAGCTTAAACTTAGTCGAATTTCGACCACTGGGCGACCACTAGCATAAATAAATAAATAAAAATATTACGTTGGCCCTACTGTAGTTTTAACACTGTGACATTCGGTAAATATCACAGCGCTGGTATTCTTATGGGACCTGATGTCCTCTTCTGTTCTAGCAAGAGAGAAAGAAGCCTGACAGCCTACAAGGCTTGAATGTCTTTTAAATTCATGCTTTGTATATTTTATAATTAATAAAAGATTTCACTTCCTCCTTACAATTCAATTACGCAATCTCTAAGTCTTATTAAAATAAACTTGTAAAAGAATATTTGAAGAAAAATTGTTCTTAAACTCGAATTTTACGCGTATTTCCCCGATGTGCCGAAACGAGGAAATAATTAAGGGTATAACTTTCCTTCGACGTGAAACATTCTGCCTTTTTTCTGGGAGATTTTGTCGTAAAGTTGGGCAGAGTGGACGACAGATAGAATGTAATTTTAAAAGTTGAATGTTTATATGAGTTGGCAACATTATGCTGGGAATGGAAAAGTTTCCATTAGCTTTATCGCGCGGTTATCGTAAAAATATTACGCTTATTGTTGATTTTATTTTGAAATTGGCCATCTTTTATAAAGATATGAGTTTTGTTTTAGATAAGATTTCTGTTTGGTTTGTAAATAAAACATACTAGTGTACCTTACCAGATGTTTTCTATATTTTTAACCCGCGACAAAAAAGAGAGGTATTGTAAGTATATAGAGTATATCTATGTGTATGTCTGTGGCATCGTAACTCCAAAACGGATGGACCGAATTCAATGCAGTTTTTTTTCATTGAAAGCTTGTTTAATCAGAAATCATCTTAGCTATGGTTCATGAATATCTGTTCAGCCGTTCAAAAGTTACACCTCTTTTTCTAGTTGGGAGTCGGGGGTTTTTGACAGTTAGGTTATTACATTGAAAAACTTTAAGTTATATTATAAATAAAACAACTGGAAAACTTTGCAGGATTAGGACTGCCTGAGTAATAATATTATTTAGTCTTCGGTTATTCTTAATACTAATATTATAAAACTGCAAGTAACTGTTTCCCTGTCTGTCTGTTACCTATGTGTGCATGTGTCATGTATGTTTGTAAACTGTACCTAGAATCTCGACCTTTCTGTGCCTGTATCTGGTTTACATGAAATAAAGGTCTAGGTATTCTATTCTATTCTACCCACGATACAGGACAAATCGTTGAGTGGGGGAGTTTGTTTTAAAAAAAAAAACATGCAAGCCTTTTTGTGACGAACGGCAGAGCCAAACTTGATGAAGACAAGGAAATAGTTTGCATCATGAGAAAGGACATGGGCATTTTTTTTTCTTAATATTTTTGAGCTCTTACTCCACGTGGACCTTGTCGCGGGCACAACTTAGATTACTTTTATTTTTTTTAGATTATTTATTTATTTATTTTCAATGAAAACACAGTTTACAGAAACTCTGTGTTCGATAACAACTGCATTAGTATAATACTGTGTCGCAGTCATTAACGTCCACCTCCAAAAAGTCGTGTCAAAAGCAAAACTAAAAGAAATTAAATTAAAAGTAATTAAAAATAAGATCAGATAAAAGAGAATTAATATAAATATAAAAATTTAAAATTAGGACCTAAAATAAACTGAAACAATCTTTTCACTATACAATTTTATGTGAGATTGTGTGTTTGTATGGAAGGATTGTGTAGTTTTATGCATGGAGTGTATGCGTGTGTGTGTGTGGGGGGGTGTCGGGGGATGTGGGGGTGTGTTTGCGCATGATTAGCTTAGTATTTATTTATTCATTATAACATCACTGAGTGCGTCAATTCATTTCATACTTATCTCATTAACACCACAACCATACTACAAACAATCAAGCGGTACCTAGTACGTATTCTTGCTACGGTTACCATAGCTTTGATGTCTTTCACATCCACAGGTAAATAGTATCGGCTTCTGGATTTAGTCTGTCGTAAAATCGGCTTAAGTCTGGTAATGGGACGAGGTAGCTTTGTAATCTGAATGCCTGAGTTGAGACACTACATGCTCTAATTAAAATTTCTTGGTCATTAGTGAGTGAGCATGAGGTGCTGGGCTCGAATCTCAAGACAGTCTGACAGACAGACTAGTGTTATGTAGTGGGTAGTGTAGTGGTGTAGTTGAAATAGAAGTATTATTATTAGATTTTTTTTCCTATTATTTATTCCTGAATAACCCTTCTGTCGATTACAACACAACTGAACACAACACAACTGAACTAATATCTAAATGTCTATAATTTTTAAAGTGGTAAAGACTCTGACTTTTTTTCGCAAAAAATCGTATCTTTCAGCGAGAAACAAAAGTCATGTATATCGATCGCTTCTCTTTTCTTCGATAGCTCATTTAATAGTATTTATTTACACAGACGAACGCACAATATCTCATTAAGGGTATAATCTCATTTTATTGAATAACTTCAATATATCCTCTAAAACATAATCAAAACATACCCGGATCCCGAAAAAGGTATCATCAAAAAAATAAATACCGGTTCTAATAATAATGTGAGCACCGTTAAATTTTATCCGGCTGTTATCAAAAAGATTGCCTTTCAAATAAATATCCGGTTTCGTTTCACCCGGGTCCCGGGGGAAGTTGTTAGTAGGGTTATCCAGTTTCTTTGGGTCCAACTGTTAAGGGTCTGCTCTTTGCTAAACACTTTTTATTTGTAAACGAAAGAAAAGGTAGGTAAAAGGTAAATATTGAAACCCGGGTAAGATAAATCTATTTTTGCTGTGAAAATAATACAGGGTTCTTGGAAATTTGAAAGAGGGATTCGTTTTTTTTTAAATATCTTGTCTTTTAAAGAGCAAGAGAAATGCAAAAATTAGGTAAGGCCTTCGGTTTGGAATGTTCAGGAAGTCTTATTTTAGCCTTAATAAGCTTGATGGTCTAACCTTATATGCTTCGGTGAGTAGAGTGCTTTACACGTAGTTGTATTGACGGGAGAAATATGTACTCTTTGAGACAAATATAAATTATTATCATTAATTATATTCACCTCTGCCACAAAAAGAGGTATCTTATATAATAATTTAAAATAATTTTCCCTTCCTCTCTTGAAACCTCCTCTTTCTTCTTTGCCCTACAGTGGGATGATCACAGCTGATAATATTAATAGGTTCGTACACGTAATACATGCTGACAAAATATTTTACTAACAACATAGGTACCTAGTATTATATTATAATAAACGAAAAAAAAAACAAAAAAAAAATAGTTTCTTTTCTTTTTCTTTTTTTTCTTTAAAAAACATCCACAAGTTAAGCAGTTTGCACTGAATCCTTCAGATTTGTATGCCAGTTTACGGCGAAATATTAATACGAAGTTTATTAATACCTGTCACCTACTGTATAGGTAATGTTACCATGTTTCCAAAAAAAATAATAATATTCTTTTCTATTATTTTAATCAGCAGAATAAAAATGATTAAATTGATGAAAGCTCTTTAACAATATCGGTAATTCTATATTAACTCAATTAAGGTACACCATTACAAAATTACCGGTAATTAATCCCTTGGCAAAGATATCCTCAATTATTGTTTAATTTGGAATATAACCTTTAGGCGTAATTTTGTTGCGAGAATATTTTGCATCTGTAATTAATTAATGTCGAATTAATTTTATATCCTAACATGAAATTTAAGATATCATTAAGTACCTACCTGTAAAACAAAATAAAGAGGAAAAATTTGTATGTGGATACCTCCGGAACCACTGGACCGCTTTAAATAATTCTTTCACTAATAGAAAGCTACAGTAACCCTGAGTAATATAGGTTATATATTATTTTGATAAAAATAAAATGTGTAGGTGAAACCGCGGGCAACAGCTGTAGGTAATATTTTAATTTACAGTTCAGCACGTCATTATCGAAACATGAGGACCTGCCGTAATCAAGGTACATTTAATATGGAATAGAATAGAAAACATTTATTCAACACAGAACATCGTTGACAGTACATAAAAATAATAACCTAACCGTCAAAAACTCCCGACTCCAACTAGAAAAAAAGCTGTAACTTTTGAACGGCTGAATAGATTTTCATGACACATAGCTAAGATGATACCCGGTTAAATTAGCTTTCGATTAAAAGAAAACAGCATTGAAATCGGTCCATCCGTTTTGGAGCTACGATGCCACATACAGATACACAGATACACACTACAAACTTATAACACCCTTCTTTTTTGTAAAGAGAACAAAAAGATAAAAAAAAATAACAAAAAAAAATTTATAATGAATACTGCAGTGACGAACATATCGTCGGGATAGTTCAATACCGCGTAAGTAGCATTGGTGAATACAGCGTAAATGTCAAATACAATTTTTTTACGAGAGAGGTTCAACGGTTGCTTATCAGTGTCAGCAGTGCACTGGCAGGAAATCTCAATTTGACTAATTTCGTCAATTACGCGGTATTTACTAACGTTAGTTACGCGGTATTGTAATATCCCCGACGATATTGAAAGGAATACGAGCTCAGCATTTGCTGTGTTGGAACATCCAGCGCTGATTTTCAGTTAGCACATATGGGAATCATTGAATACCTACAATTTTTCTTACCTGGAAAATCGACGTCCTTCGAACTTTCTCTATCTCTTATAGTCTCTTGTCTTCAATTCTCTTATAGTCAATCTTGATGAATCACTCCGTATATATGTATATTGTATAGGTACCTACTAAAACGCACAATATAATCCCTTTCCCCGGGAACTGCCACATATATCATACAATAATTAACTACGCACTATAAATCGAGGCCTAAGGCCCTCGCATCACACTTAGTACCGCCAGGTACCAAGTTAGTACCTCATAGGTACCGATAAATCTAGCCTTGGCTTACGGCACTTTGTACGATCAATTAAAACTTAACCCAACAACTAACTAGGACAATCAAATAGATTAAATTCTAATTCGGTTTCGGTCGACGGGCTTCTAAATCGTTACGTAATTAAGTATATCTATAGGAGCATTGTTTAACTTAAACTCGTCGACCTTCTTATTGAATTTATGGTTGCTATTACTTATGGATACACAAATATTATAAATAAATTTTTGGGTTAAATATTTATTTATTCGAAAGAACAATGTTCACTTAATGAATAAATTACACAGAAAGTTATAGTAGTTGCTATCCAGTAACCAAGAGATTTAAAGCGATTCACATAGCATTACATAAGACACTTCTCTTCAGAAATACATGTCAAACCATTCACCAACAAGAAATTTGAAATTTGAGAAAAAACACTATAGATAGACACATTATATTACGGCATTTTTATGTATAGATATACCTATTTATTACTATAAAAATTGTGTTCTATTCAACGCATGACTGGCTCGGACAGAATATCAGCAGTTGTGCATGCCTCGCGCTGCCAGCTATTATGCTGAGTCCAAGACCTTTTTGTCTTTTACCTTCTTGTATGATGTATCTCCTTGCTACCTATGTAATTTGAAAGACAAATAAAAATCTCCTATTCTATTCTATTCTATAGAATAGAAATGTAGAATAGAAACACCTGTATGAATATAGCACTAATTATTATTAATTGTATAACAATTTAATTATACGAATGACAGAAATTTGGTGTGTAAGGTACACAATATTAAATAAATTTTTCGTTTCCCATGATATACAATTTCAGCTTATTTTTAAATATATTAAATGTATAATAAATAAATAACCATAATATGACATTAGACTGACAAAGAAACGGCATGTAATTACGTATTATGGAATCATCATCGTTGATGATAGACAACTAACTGACTTTATATGGAGATTTCTAGGTAAATGTACCAAAACAATTCCCAAAATGCTTTTTCTTCAGTAAATCTCAGTCTACCTTTTTGTCTGCACTTATATAAAAAATATTCGAATACAGATGTTATTTTTAGCAGTTTATGAATGTAGTCCAATTTAGCCGCCATTTTCGGTACGATGGATATTAATTACGTTATAAAAACAACACCTGAGGTAGCCCTTTAATTATGAACATCCATCACGGCTTTTTCTCAAAAAGTATAAGCAGAGATATGAATAGATGGATAGATGTAATATTTTATGTCTAGTGTTCGTCTTATGTAATTAACACGTCAATAGGATGAGAATCAGAAAAATGGATTTTTTTTCTCAAAAAATATAAGCCGATATATGGCTACTTGAACAGAGTTTTTCGTCTTATATAATTAACGCGATATTGGACGAGAATCAGGTAAAAGGCTTTTTTTTCTAAACATTGCCCGTCACTTGGATTTCTCCTGTATATAACAGTTTACATTCCAGTTCCTATTGGAAAAATGTCTCTACTCCATAGATGAATTATAATCATCATGCTATGTGTATGAGGGTAATATTAGGTAAATTGTTAAGTAAATTTTCCATGTCTTATGTATGTTTTATTATTTTTTGTATTTTTTCTTTTCTTTTTTTATATATTTTTGGTTGTATTGTATTATTATGTTTTATAGCATGTTTTTTTCAAACACAATGTATGTTGTTCCTGAATAAAAATGAATTGAAATGAATTGAAAAAATTGAATTACAAGCACACACAGTCACAAACCCAGACCCGAATACAAAATATAATTGCTCCGTGCGAGGATCGAACCTACAGCACGTAGCGTAGAAAGAAAACATGCTGTATTTTTACATTTTCATGAAACAAGTGTGTATGTTGCTTAAAATTGAACACAAAAATGCGATAGATTCACTGTATTTTATAATCAAAGCTTACGATAGTGCTCGGTCCAGAGTTTAGTAGTCCTAGATATTAGTGCCTACATACAAACAAACAAAGTTTACCGCTTCATTATATTATTATAGATATTGCCTTTGGCTAAGTTAACGCTTCAAAGCGTTTTTGAGTTTCCCCAACTTTCGTACAAGCGAACCTAAACTAGCAACTATATCGACAAAACTGCTTACAAACAAGTTATAGTTTCCGAATCCATAAACAGATTCTAAACTAAACAACACCTGAATAAGCATGTACCTTAACTTACATACCTTAACTCAGGTAGCCAAGTAACTAGTCAAAGTTATCGGAACCCTGTTTGTGTTAAAACCAAAAAATAAGAGGTACAGAAGGCGCACTCTGTACAACCCTCGATAAGGTACTCTCAATAGTCGGGTAAAAGAAAACAGGTCTTACTGGCGCCCCTGGAGTAGAAGATTACTCGCGCATGAACGATACTTAATTCTGCTTATTTTTACGCATTTATGTGTTCTTGATTCTTATCGCGCATTGTAAGGTAATTATGTATGTATTAAGCACACCGTAAAAGGGCTAATAGTAAAAACTTAAAAACGATATTAGTATTCACAATAACCTAACCGTCAAAAACCCTCACTCCAACTAGAAAAAGAGCTGTAACTTCTGAACGGCTGAACAGATTTTCATAAAATTATCTATGACACAAAAAAAACTAAACGAAAATCGGTTCATCCGTTTGGGAGCTACGATACCACAGACAGATACACAGATACACAGACAGACACGGTAAACTTATAACACCCCTCTTTTTTTTCGGGGATTAAAAAATAAAATACCTTGATTGAGATGAATGTGATCGGCAATGCAAATTGTATAACAAATTTCATTATCCACCACACTCACTTCTGTATGAAGCCAAATGGCCCCCAACAGTATAGGACAATCGATTCGACCAGCAACAACCTCGAGGATGCCGCTGATGATACCGCGGACGCCTTGATTACGTAAGAAAAATCTGCCAGCCACAGCGACCAACAAACATTGCATCCCTTTCTCGCATAAAGACGTTTTCATAAGAGGATACGGAATAGGACGTTTACTTGCGATAGCAACTGTCATATTATACGTAATCAGGCGGCCGGCTCAGCATCGAAGCAACCCTTTTCCTAATAATGGCATCAAAGCCATAAGTATAAGTATCTCCTTCCTAGCAATTGGGTTGCGGTGAAGTGGTATTTTGATTGACCTTCTGTACCAATCCCTCTTGTGTTAGGGTCACGATTGTTGGCCGTTTGCTCGCCATTTAAGCCGACATTGTTTTGTTTTAGTTAACACTTTCGACCCAATCTTCTTACTTCCGAATTTCCGAAGGTAAGGGACATTCCGGTTCGGCCGAAGTTTTTCGTTTGCGGACAAATTGAGGGACTGACATGTGTTATGGGTGTTCTCGGATCCTAGTTACTTCTGTTCTTGTAATGTTTTGTGTGAGATTTAATGTTTCTTGCAAGGAAAAGGTATCTGTCGCAGAATTTTATTGGACCCTTACTACGATCGTGCTCACTTACTATATTGAAAGTGGTGCATGGAGAAAGCCTCCCGGATCAAGATACCGAAGTACATAAGGCGTACCTTGACAGTCAGACTCAGTACGAATCTTTCTGGCTGGCCTTCAACTACGGCATGAGCAATAACATAACGTAACTAAACGACAGAAAATCTAATTAGCTATAGCCCGCGGTTTCAACCGTGAATTTTATTTTTATCAAAATAAAGCCATATCACTTAGGGATAAAGTATCTTTTTATAGGTAAAGAATTTTTGAGTTAGATCAGTAGTTCCAAAGATTACCCACCCTTTACATACAAACAAACTTTTACTTCTTTACAATCATAAATATACTCGTAGATATAGATAAGACCATTCAAAATGTGATCAACTCAAGTACTCCACCTGACCTACGTTCATATCCTTACGCTATCTTACGCGAGGGATAAGCAAAGATCGACATGAACAGGGCAGTTCGCAAGTAGGTCGCTGGAGCGTGGCGGCAGACGTCGCGACGGTGTTGGCGCCAGCACCCTCTTGTATACCATAGAGTAGGATAATTTGACAGATAGGATACCAGGCAGAAAAGAAAGGGATGTTACGTGGTTAGCAAGACGTGAAGATGATAATTATTATAATTCTGAAGAGTAAATAGGTACTCTGGCAGTTCGGGTAATGGGTAAGTAAAAATCTTTACGTATCAAAGTTTTCTCCACAAACAATTTAAGATTATTGCTTGCAGTTCAGAAAATAAAAGTGCTGTTAGAAACCGTTCAAATAATTAATAATGAAAGAATAACAGGTTATTGTTACCTATCTCAATAATTGATAAAGATTGTAATTTCAGATCAAAACCAGGTTAAAAGTGCCAATAATTTTTGTCAATGATACAAATACTTAGTGTCCTCAGAGAAGCAAACCAGATCGTAGGCATTTACAGTCCGCTACATTTTACCTAATCTCTCTCAAACTCGCTGCAGACGAATCATGCCTTGTTTATAGAGTAATCCCATTGGCATTGCCAGATTCTCATCGGTGACCGACCAATGAGCACGAAGCCAAAAAACTATCCAACCAATCATGGGCCAGAAAAATACCAGAAAATATTTAGTCACCCAATGGTCTCTCAGAGAGTTTTACAGAAGATTGTTGTAAGTCAGTTGGTGTTTTGTTTAACAATATAGTTTATTATTAGTTTAATAATGCAAAGCTGATTGTTTATAAAGTGAACAGTGTTATAATAGTGAATATGATTATTATTTATATTGATATCATACTGTTAATCATTCTGGTAAGTGTGTTGTGACGTAATTTTGTGGAAGCTGCTGTTTTCTGTTTACACTCATCTTGTATGACAACTCTTTATCAGTGCCTTCTTATTTGATCAGGTCTTAAATAAAATAGCTTCTTGGTGTCCTCTCAGTCATGGACTTCTGTTAAAGCTGCAGTAATAAGGATAACATTAGTTCTATAATTGCAACCTTAGTGACATTTACACAACTATTGTTTTCATTATTTGCGATAGTCCTTATTTAGGGATAAGTCCCCTACATCCTTACGTTGATATCGTATTTTATAAGACGGTTCAGTAGCAGTTTCTACATGTATACCGTTAGCAACACCATGATTATCGGTGGCGTGCACTACATAAAGACAAAAAGACACGGTCTACTGATAATAAAGTAAGTATTAAGTAATACAGACGTGAATATGTCCGTAATATTAGTTAAATTAAGTCTTGGGGTGAAGTGGCCAGGCACAAACATCATTTATCTTGACAATACAGCACTAAGTTATACCAACCCTGTTAGAAATGTCTGTGCACGCCACTGAGCTTTATCAGGCATTTTCCGCATCAGTTTTGAGTTGTTCCCGCCGAAGACCTAATCTTTTCGGAATCCGCAGCAATTCCTAAGTACAAAAGAGAAACTCACGGGTATTAAGGACAAAACAACTAACGACGAACGCTTAAAGTTAGCGCACGATCGGTTGCTCCGAGGAGTATCCTATCAATTGTTCTAGAAAACACTAGAATAAAGTTCTCCCAACTTCTTAAACTTCGATGCAGCTAATACAGTTTTTATTCCATCCAGTTTCGAGCCAATATCCACGTTGTTTCTTAGAGCCACGTCGTTTGCGACACCTGTTTACCTGGCAAGTTTATTTAAATGTGCCATTCTGAACATCGGTAGGAAAGAAATACGGATAACAGCTGCTGGGTAGGATAAGTTGTATTTAGTGAGGGAAAGACGGAAACGAGAAAGTAAATTATATGAAAACATGTACAATACTTGACTTTTAAGTTAGATTTATAGACGCCTAGTAAAAAAACTGTATATTATACGAGTGGCAGGTACAATGACACTCACTCGGAACCCACACTGAATAGGTGATGCGCACTCGGTGCACTATACCCACATATTTTTTATTCCTTTAATTTATTATTTTTTCTACTCAATTTTACACTGTTGCCATCTTAAGAAAAATGTATTCTCTGTCTATGCACCTGTCCTCTTCTTATTACCTACGTCTATCATTCTAGTGTGTCTTGTTTTTGTGGCTAATAAATGATTTTTCTTTCTTTCTTTTTAATGACTGAATTTATTTCAGTTAGTTTTATTGTTGCAGCTATGCCTGACCGTGTTCATGTGCGGCTACTGCGTCTACCGCGTAAACAGACTTCGCCAAAACGGAGAGGTATTTATTTATCATACAATCTACTCCAGGACCAACGTAAACGACATACAATTCATCGCTGACTATAGAATAGAAACGATTTTATTTCAAATAAACCAAATACATATTAGGCACTTTAGAAACGCTATCCGTCTTATTACAAAAGATAGTTTAGCGCAAGTCTTGTAAAACTCAGGTTTTAAAGTAGCCCCGTCTCTTTTTGCCATATGACGTTAGAAAGTGACGGATATATTTAAAACCAGGGTTTTACTAAACCTATAGCTCGTATAGGTTCTCAGTGCACGGTCCCAAAAAAGTTAAAAGTACCAGGTTTTTTGTCGAACTTCAAAAATTCGGTTGTTCGAATATTTCTCGTCTGCGTTTATGAAAACCGCGGTCATCGATGCCAACCGCATTGATATCGACGAACGTCCACAAAACCCAATTTGAATCGGAAAAATATCAAATGTTATGTAGACCCGAGCTTTGGATATTTGAATAACAAACAAAATATTAGCATATTTTTGATTTAGTTATAGGTATTATATTTTGGATTTAATTTTGTTAAACTCAATTACCTATATGAACACTGAATATAGCCACGTGTAAAAATAATTAAAATTGGTAATGATATATGTTTGAGAGGCGCATACACGGAGAAAAATTTTGTGATAACAAGACTACCAGAAAGCTTAGAGAGTTCCATCAACTAAACTTTAGTACTCCAAAATGAATACTCAATTTATAAATACATCTCTTGCGTTAACTATACTTTTTTTTATTAATTACTACATCATGGACTAGGTAGAATAGATCTTTATTTCATGTAAACGAGATACAGACATTTATTAAATCTCGAGACTCTAGGTGCGCGGTTCCAAATAGTAGGTCCTATGGAGAAGAACACTCCATGGAAACTCTACTAAAATAATAGATTACAATCTTGATTAGTACAATGTTGTGGTAAGAGCTGCGAGAATAATGTAACTTAATGTGAATAAATTTTTTTGGATAATAATGATTTGCCTGTGAATAAATATGTCTATTTAAATAATTCTTGTTGTCACATAAAGCACGAGAAATTTTGTAATAATAAAATATTATAGTTTGAAAAAAAATATAGAACACGCTTTAGTCATCCAAACTGAACGTGTATGCAAAATTTCAGCTCAATCGGAAACCGGGAAGTGCAATGGGTCAAATTTAACTTCCAAGATTTTCTTACATCGTTAGTTAGTTAGTTACAGGTTAAGCTAATAAAAGCGTGTTAAAAACGACAGTCTTTTCTCGGTGTTACAATAATTTTGCTCGTGGGAAGAAAAATTCGCAAGCAGGAAATATAAATTCAACCCGACGATAACTTTCTTATTGTGAAGCAAATAATATAATGACAAGTTATAATCATTCTCTAATTCAATATAAAACCAATCTAAATCTGTATAATTGTTTAACGTTACTTTGTCTCCGTCGTCATTGATTAAACAAGTTGTATTGGGAGGCCACCTAATCTCACCACCAAAAATATAGTCAATTTTATCATTGACTTATGGCTAGAGGGAGTGCTGTAATAATACAAGAGGCGTCACAATAGATCTTCGCAGGTCGCAGTGACAAAGGGGCTTAGTACCCGACCTCTTCAAATAAATAATAATAGTATTGGGATACCCAAAACTGACGACACGGGTGGCGCAGTGGCTAAGCGATTAGCTTTCTGCGCTACGTGCCGCGGGTTCGATCCCCGCACGGAACAAATATATTATAAGGCTAACAGTACTTCATAATATAAAATGGGAGCATCTGCATCCGAACTAGGTGGTAACCTGTATCTCGGGATGCAGGTAATCCCCTCAGAAAAATTTGTACACTTATTTTATTAGCCAATTTGCAAACAATTTTTAACTTTTAGTAATTGCCATCGTACTCGTATGTGTGTGAGTGGATGTGTTTATGGGGGGTGTATGCGGGGGTGTGTGAGTAGAGTGAGTGTGTGTGTGTGTGTGTGTGTGTAGAGTGGTTGTTGAAATGTGCATATGGAAGGGTATATCCTTGAATCTGCTATTTTCGCTAGCTCGGTATGTTAATTAACTCCTCAGTTTCATCATATGAAAGCGTTAGGAGGTAATCTTGTTTTTTTTTTTTACAATGATTCTTACTTAGTGGGTATATATTAATGATTTTATTGATTTTATTGTAAATAAATGGGCCAAGAAAAATATAGAATCTTCTAATAAGTGAAGTTTTGGGAATGTGTTTACGTGTACATACTGCATGCTTTCTGCGTTTTTGAAGAATATTGTGGTCAAATGTTAGTTCCGTATGTTGTCTCACAAGGATGTTAAAAAGAAATAATTGGCGAACAGTGAGGACTTTACAATTTTGGTATAGCTGCCTAGTAGGATAGAAAATTGGTCTAAAAGTACTTGTTTTTAGAATTGCACATTGGGCTATTTCTATGCTTTTCATTTTACTTTTTGGAGCACCGCCCCAAGACGAAATACAGTATGTAATAATTGATTGGCATAGTGCGAAGTAGATTTGCTTCAGTAGGATGGGATCGGCAACATGTCTGAGATTTTTAAAGACATACACCAGTTTCCGGACCCTACCACACAGCAATTTTATATGTTCCTGAAAATTGAGGTGACTGTCAATAGTGACGCCTAGGTATTTTATGCTGTTTACACACTGTAGTACATTGCATGAACAATTAACTCTCGAAGCACATTCGTGTGAGACAATACGGTGAGCGTCATTGATGCCAGCGAAATGTCGACTGCTGAATGTGATGTATTTCGTCTTGTCAACATTTAGAGTTAGGATATTTTCACCGAGCCACTTATACACCATATCAAATCCCTTTTGGGCAGTGTTAAAGACCTCATCCCAAGTATCGGCAAAGAACAAAAGAGCAGTGTCATCTGCGTAAGAGATCAACTCGCCTTGTGGTAGTTGCAGGTTAGTTAGGTCGTTGATGTACACGAGAAATAGAGTCGGGCCTAAAATACTACCTTGTGGTACTCCGTAATCTACTGAGCGGTCTTCACTCGTGAAGTTGCCTACTCTTACGCACTGCTTTCGTCCGGATAGGTAATTCTCAAAAAGTTTCAATTGTGTGCCTCTGACTCCCAACCTATCTAGCTTTTTTATTAGGATAGAGACAGAAATAGTATCGAACGCTTTGCTTAGGTCGAGGAATATCGACAGGCATTTCTTACCTTTATCTAGGTTGGTAGCGATAAAGTTTGTAAGAGTATGCACAGCCCCTTCTGTAGATTTACCCCGACGGAAACCAAAAAGATTATTTGAAAAAAGATTTTTTTGTTCAAGATAATTCACAAGTCTATTGTTTAAAATTTTCTCTAAGATCTTTGATAGTGCAGGCAAGATTGAGATCGGTCTATAATTACCTATTAAATTTCTGTCCCCATTCTTGTGTATTGGCCGTACCTCGGATTTTTTTAATTGATCGGGGAATATCCCAGTTTCAATGCACACATTGAAGATAAACGTGAGTGGGCCAACTAGAAAGTTTTTGTTATGTTTTAATAATTTACTGGAGATTCTGTCCCATCCAACGGAGGAATCGGCCTTTAAGCCTAGTATAAGGTATTCAACCTCCTCTTCAGTCACACCGTCCATTACAAATGAGTTAAGCTGTGTGTGAGATATAGGGGTGGTGTTTTCACTACTTGTTGTGCTCTTATTCTGTCGTGATCTTATGTGTTTCTCGGTCAGATTTTTCCCTACGTTAATGAAGTAACGGTTGAGTTCACTAACTGACAACTGGGGAGTCGAGCAAATTTTTAAAAGCTCATCCGGCTGGCTGGTTTCCTTAGCAGTGTTAGTAATAGTTTTAACAGTTTTCCATAATGTTTTGGGGTCACTTCTAACTTTTTCAATTAGAGATTTCTCGTAAGCTCGTTTAACTTTTTTTATAATTTTGGTACAGTAATTTCTATACCGCAAATATGTTATTTTTAATGTTTCATTTTCTGGTGCTGATTTGGTTTTTTTATGTAACACATCTCTATTTTTCATGCATCGTATTAGTCCAGGAGTGATCCAAGGCTTTATAATTTTTTTACGTCGCGATAGTGTGATTATTTTAGTATTTTCTTGTAATGCTTTTTGTAAATTTGTTATCAGGTAATTAATTGAGAAGTTCGGATCTCTGCATTCATAAATAGGGTTTAGAGGTATTGTAGAGATAGCTAAGTTTAGGTTTTCAAAGTCTACCTTTGTAATAGTGGAGGTAGTAAAGTACCGTGGGTGTTTAAAGTTGATGTATGCTAGTACTGGGTAATGATCCGTTAGACTAGTATGTGGAACAATAGTGAGCATAGGATATGTCGTTTTTATAAGTAAATGGTCAAGACATGTTCCACTCACCTGTCGGGTAACTTCTGTGTGGGATGGTAGAAGACCATGCGCGGCAGCTAGTGTGAGATATCGTTCGCCGGAAGAGTCAATTTTTGCAAAGTTTATTGGGATGTTAATGTCTCCAATTACTATGATGTTTTTAAAAGCTGATAATTTTGTAAGAATATTATTTAATGACACCAAGAATGTGTCAATATTTTTAATAGAAGGTGAGCGGTATATGGAAATAATTGCGGTATGCCGATCACAGAAAGTTACCAAACAGTTACCATCAGTAAACTTGGGCTCTTCTACTGTGAAGTTTAAATCTTCTCTAAAATAGACAACAACACCATCATTTTGTGAACTGGTTATCTTAGTGGCAATATTTGTATAATCTACAGATAGTTGTTTCGGGTCTGGTTGTGTGTGCATGTGACATGTATGTTTGTAAACTGTACCCTCGATACAGGAGAAATCCTAGTGAGGGGCAATGTTATTAAAAAAAAACTAAATACATTTGATTTTTTATTTTAGATCGCGATATTACTGAGACCGACAAAAGTCGTGTTTTCGCACAAGAAGGAGGGACAATCTACTGAAGAACTAAGGTAAACTTAAGATTGTTACATTTAGTGGTACATGGTATGGTAACTTTCAGGGGTGAGCTTGTAAGGGAAATTGATTTTTGTCATATTTCCTTAAAAAGCCGTAGATTTTTGTGTAGAAATTATACGCACCACATATCAAGCTATACATTGTATATTCAGTATAAGCTAACCTCTCATTGTACGAAAAGCATACAATGCGAGGTCCGCTTATACTTGAATGATATAATCTATAAATTAATACGTGAAGAGAAAACTTTGTATCCCTTTTTAAACAAATTGTGCGCACGGAGGAGTGTGAGATTTGGTATAGTTAAAGTTTATATGGAGGAGGAGTACAGAAAGCTAAACCTACGGTCGAATTTCGACCACAGGGCGACCACTAGTATTACATTACTATTATGTTAATAAAGAAATAAATGGCTAATGGCTTAATTGCCAAGAGTCCCGACCAACACCTCGAGCGGCTGGATCAAGGGCCTGATTCAGAAAGCAGTACTCCTTGACACTGCGCGCATTGTCAGGAGGTTTCTCTCTCTAGAGCCCTGACCAGCGATAGCTTGGAGCCTATTCCCGATGCCGGTGGCCTACTACTCTTTTATATTTTTAAATGTTTTTTTTTTCAAACTGTTTAGAATATGACAATAAGTAACTACGTAAAAAAAAAAAAGGGGAAAATAAATTATAATCTTTCACTTTCAGAACGGTAGTAGCGTACCAGAACCCCTTCACCGGCGACTACTGCGTGCACAAGAGCCGAGCTGGTCCCAAAGGCTACATGAACAACATGCAGCCCGACTCCCCGGACAGTGGGGTCTCGGATGAGTACGAGCCCCTCAACCTGGAGCCGCTGGGACCTCAACCGAACCTGCCACACGTGATGCAGGATAAGATGCCTCCTGGGTTTATATCGATGCCTCAGGTATGTAAGCCACCAATACTGCCCATAAATCAGCCTATTGCTGAGATTGAGAATTTTATGTACACGAAATAAGGTATAGTACGACACAACTAAGAAGTAACATCAATGTACCTGATCGAAGAAACAATAGCAGTCGCTCATAATTGTACAACTTATTGCATCAGCGTAAAGATCATGTTTTACTGCAGTAGGTATTAGCTAAAAAACATTCGTGGTCTTGAAGACGCGCGCAGTTCAGATCTGGGAGTCTACCGCGTAACTAAAGTGGTAATGAACATCGACTCTGGTAATAAACTTCAAAACTATCGTGAGAGACTAAACTTTGAGCTACCTTGTAAAAAAAATTGTGATCATGAAGATAGCAGTGAAAACAACACGATTAATTAATCTGTTTTTTACAAGGTAGCTCGAAATTTCGTCTCTCACGATCGTATTGAAGTTTATTACCAGAGTCGATGTTCATTACCACTTTAGTTACGCGATAGACCCGCTGATCGGTTTTACGAAATTTGCCGATGCGACTTAGTTGTGTCGTACTATACAAAGCTGATTACCCTTTCCTAATTGCACCACAAAACTCAACTACCTTCTGCAAGTCCTCAGTGTACCGGGGTAAGGAATTCCCCACACTACGTTTGCCAATTTCGCGGTCTCTACTCAAACACTCGTTTATACTAACGGCCATCAATTCTTCGACATTGAGTCTAAGATTTATAGAGCGTACTTAGACTTTGCTTTAGAATAAGGTACTTTCTTTATTTGACTTTTAAACTTTCTTTATTGACTTCGTCGGTCTTAGTGTATGCTCAAGATAAATTCAGCGTATTATAACTTAAAATCCAAATCTAAGTAAGTATAACATAAACATATAAGCTTAGCGAACTTTAAAAGTTTGAGCTAAGTCAATGTACTGATCGACTACAACGTCATTACTGCTTGGAACTGCGCTGTATTACCACCTGACTTGATGAAATAAAGAGGAAAAGATTTTCCTTCTGTGACTAGAATAGAATAGATCTTTATTTCATGTAAACCAGATACAAGCACTTATGAAATGTTGAAACTCTAGGTGTGCGGTTCCAAATAGTAGATCCTATGGAGAAGACTGAAATTGAAGAATGATCATGAATTTAATTGAGGATTGTAATTATTATTAAAATGTTATACTTCCGCAGAGTTATTTATTTAATAATTTATGTACACACATGAAAAGACACAGAAAATATTAAATAGGAGAACAAAGTACCTACAAAATATGTACTGCTTATTTCACAAAAGAAATCTGATCATGATTAATGATTTAATACTCTCTGATCTTTTTAAATGACAACGTCTGATTAAAAGATAATCAGACAAAAAATTGTTGAGTAGACAGAAAAAATTAATTGCTAAAACATAATCCTCTGCTTCACTTAAAAGGGGTGCAATCTTCTCGTTTTTTCACAACCAGATTTTAAAAGAAACACCATTAACATGACGAAATATTATCATTCCAATACGCTTTCATAATCTTAAAGGTTTCCTCAAAGAAATTTACATGAAAGCCCTAAAAATAATGGTAGTGAGTGGTTCAAAAATTTAAGTCAATTTAGCTGAGAGCCAATTTAAAATAATCCTTTTGTATAACGCTTCTTCAGTACTAATGGTAGACGAAGTTTAAATTTCAAATTTACTATGAAAGAAGTAGTAGGTAAGAAGCTTGAGGCATTAACGGAGAAGGTACGGTAGCCAGGAGAACTTAGTACTGTGGGATTTTCCTTTAAACATTTTTACATAGAGTGAAATCTGGATTGTGTAATTTTCAATGGGTAAAATATAATATTGCTTGATTTCACCAATCTTATTTTGTGAAATGTTTACTTCGCTGATTTAACTATCATAATGAGCTCTTTTTCATAACTTCTCTAAGAGTTCAATATTTTCAATGTATAACCTAACCGTCAAAAACCCCCGACTCCAACTAGAAAAAGAGCTGTAACTTTTGTACGGCTGAACAGATTTTCATGCAACATAGCTAAGATGATTTCCGATTAAACTAGCTTTCAATTAAAAAAACTGCATTGAAATCGGTTCATCCGTTTTGAAGCTACCATGCCACAGACAGATACACAGATACATACTACAAACTTACAACGCCCCTCTTGTTGTCGGGATTAAAAATAAAAACTAAGAACCGTCGTGAATATTTTTTTACTCCGCTGTATTTTAAAACATTAGTCTTCTAGATAAAACTGGATTATTTAGTTTAGTAGATAAAGATGGGACAATTATGTTTGGTGTATACTTAGGCCACGATTTTCATAGAAAATTTAGCATTTCTGTTAGAAGAAGAAAGAAAAAGAGTTTATTAGCACAATAAAAAATAAATAAAACAAATCAAAGAAAACATAAAATGAGTTATTGTGCCAAAAGGCCGCAGCTCAGCATAATGTCAGGAGGCAGAGATACTGGCCACCTGACGCTGGTTTTCAGCTGCAACCCACGAGTGCCATACGCTCGAAACTATCAATATATAGGTATACTTACTACAAAATAAATACTAGATATAGGTACATAAAATATACACAAGCTACAATAAACAGGGTGAGAGAATAGAACTGTATAACCAACTTATATTAGGGACCTATTTGTGCTAAGGGCAATACGGCAATAGGGCAATACCGTACCATAAAATTTAGTAAGCTAGATGGGGCGTGCGTCGTATTATCGCAAAACCTCTATAAATTGAGTAATAAGATTATATAAAATAATTAATTACGAATAAAAATAAAATTATTCTTATAGTTAGGTTAACTGTAGGTTAAAAGATAGCCTTAGAAGCCTTAGAAGTATACACCAACCATATCCTTAGCCTACTATCAAGCGAGAATTTTTTGCACATGACGGACACACACTTCAATGCATTGTTTTTTTTTTCTTTTCTTTCTTCATTATTTTATTATAAAGTAATTTTCTGGCTTTTTATGTTTGTTATGTTTTGTGTATATTGTGATTTTGGTGTCCTGTGTGCAAAAAATATAAATTTATTTTCTTTCTTTCTTAGAATCTCGTTTAAATAAAGGTCAAAGACTGTCCTACTCTCACGTTCAACCTAGCCATCCTGTTGAAAGCGTTTATAAGACTGAGCGGGATAATGTCGGCCAGGCGTCGCTTTAATGACACAACTTTAGAGTACTATCGGCTAATACTAATGCTCATTATAGCTCGGCTAGTAATAGTACTAATATTGAGGGAGCTAATAATTATGATGAGCGTATAGATAGGATAGTTAGTAATGACGATGATTAAAATTATTACGATGGCGTATAGACTACTACTTGTGATAGTCCAGCTCTTGATTATACTGAGATAGCTAATAATTATAATAATGAGCTTATAGCTCCGATAATTGATGATTTATTTATTTGATCACTATGGAAGTCTTACAGCTAAACAATACAGAATAAAGACAGTAAGTTAGACTGACAGCCAATAATAGGTCTTCACGTTTAGAAATTGTTCGAGATAAATTACTGCACGGACACCATAGTACTGCCAACAAGAATAATCAACCAAACCAAAATAATCTTAAAAATAAATAAAGCATATTATTAGAAATATAAAATAATATGGCTACACAGGGTACCCACTAAATAATATAGAACACTAAAAGGATCAAGATCATGCTGCTTACACATCTTATTAAAGTTCGTGCTCGCACGCTTCTATAATCATATGATGATGATTATGGGATTAGAATAATGTTCTACCTGTCTTATGATTATATCTAAGCTTATCTACGAAGGTTCATTTTTGCTGCAGTTGATCATTCAAATTATAGTTAGAATCAAGCTGTTCCTAATGGAAATACCAATAATGATACTAAAATTTATACCTGATCTTTATCTTACTTGATTGGCAATGATAATTCATTTGATCAATGGCTGCTAAAGTACTGTACTGAAGTAAGTTAATAACAGCTAATAAATTACTGTTTCAAACATCCTGGCTAATGATGGTACTGAGAATAAGACCATGAGAGATGGTGATGATGAATTTGTTGATTAAAATAACAAAGGTCAGTATAATAATTCTGCTCTGATAAATGGCGATTGATATGCCGAAGTCACAATTTAGCTGATTGATGATAACAATGTACTAGATAATGGTGTTACAATATCTAATATCACTATTAAGTTATAAAAGATTGATTCTAAAGACCTGGCTAACAATTAAACTATGTGAAAAAATCCAGTAATTAATAAACACAGCACCAACTCCGACATTTGCAAATTTGATTGAAGTTAAGATTTATGTGACGTTGTGAGGTCCTGTTGTGCTGCACAGCGATACGTCACGTTGTGTTTGGTTTATGGAGTGGCACGTTTTTGCGCTATTGTAAGTCCTTTGTTAAAACGCTGACGGCCATCTGTTACATACGGAGTTGAATGAAGGGGTAAACGGAGTTCATATTTATGTCGGACAGGACTTAAAAAATTAAAAACGGCTCTTTGCGCATTCATTAAACGAAAAATCGCTTTCTTTTATATATTATATTCGAAGATTAGGATCTAATTTGTGTTGTAAGGTACGTTATTAAACACAGACGTGTTTGCCAATGAGAAGGACGCGAAGAGTAACATTTTTATACGCACAATAGGCTTAATAAAATTACTTAATTTCAAAAGCTCAACTTGGACTTCGTTAAAACAAGGCAGTGAAGATATTTTGACAGGATCAGCAACGCGCGATTTATGTCCCTAGTGTTGCAAGCGTCCATAGACTACGGTAACTGCTTACCATTAGGCTGGCCGTGTGCTTGTTTGCCATCTTAATGGTATAAAAAATCGTAAATAAAAACGCAATGCGATAAGGAATCCTTCAAAATTGCAATATTTCCAATAAAGAGTTATTACTATCCAGAAAAGTTTTGCTTTGTTATTTCAGCGAAGCCCATTGTTCATTATCCAGGAGAAGTGTTATTTAACGTTTGTAATTAAACTATTTTCCTTGTTCCAGCCTGACCACACGATAAAGCTGCAGATGAGCCCAAGTATCGACTACAACAGCGTCAACAAGACGTGGAACTGGAACTACAAGGAATACCAGATCTGAACACGTCACAAATACTCGCCATCTAAAAGATTTTAACCTTGTCATATCTAAATTAACACGAAATTTAATATTATCAATACTAGATCAATTAATGTGACATAATTGAGCTCGCCCAATGGCTTACGTATCATTGATATTGAGTTCAATATTTCTATTTTTTTAAAGTACCTATAGTGGACTCACTCCTCAGTGTAGCTTACTGGAAAGGGTTTCATTTTACATTTATAAACAAATGAACATCGATACGAGAAACTCTAGAATGTTTCAATTCGTTTTTTTATAAAAAAAAATTAGTGCCTTTGGCAGCACCTCACCCGATA
Source organism: Allophyes oxyacanthae (assembly GCA_932294325.1). Lineage (NCBI taxonomy): Eukaryota > Metazoa > Arthropoda > Insecta > Lepidoptera > Noctuidae > Allophyes > Allophyes oxyacanthae. Next base: position 431,270 of record OW028628.1, read on the forward strand.
TTATAAATGAAGATGCTGTCGTGGGTGAATCACGCAAGCCCAAATAATACCTATTCACTCTCGCCTTAAAAAATCATAAATTATATGAATCGGGAAACATACACGCCGGAACAAAACGTTTAACGTAAACATAATATTATTTGATAAAGAATGCCATTTTAATTATTGATATACTCCAAGTTTTGTGAAATCAGCCTACTCGGGAGTCGTATACAATCATCGAAATATAGGTTATCATCAGAAGCCTAATTCTCGTAATTATAAATGTCAGAATATAGTTCGTATCATGACATAAATATCACAAACGGTAATAACCTATAACTCCTACATTAACAAACAACTTCAAACGTGTAATTAGCTCGAAAGTTGTTTGAAGCCAAATCACAAGTATTCTACTAACATTTTGAACCAACACATTATTTTTGCTTATTCCCATCACAGATATTTCCAGATTTTGGTCTCTTTGATGAGATAGGCATAGCTTTGGACACTTCGAAAGCATAATTTGACATTAAAAACCTCCTCCATTACCAACTTCGAGAGTCATGGTAATGAATATTAGAAGTCCTCTTCACAATGTCACTGGAGATTGTCAAAGATGAAGGCTTAGTACAAGAAAGTTTCACAAAGGAGGAGTAATTCGAGTGCTACTTAAGGAGGCTAACTGAGAAGAAACTGCTAAGATAGTTAGCTCAGGAGGGCGCTAGTACTGTAAGGATGTCTCAAGAATATAAAGGCAATTCTTCAAGGATATTTTATTAAGCTTGCTTGAATTAAAAATCAAATCAATTAATTAAATGACTTTACGTAGGTTACTGTTACTGTTAGCCTATATAGAAGAAAGAAAAAGTATTTATTTGACACAGCACAAAAACGATTTTAAAGATATACTAATAATCCTTCTTCTCTTAATAGTATTATAAAAATATTATTATAAACAAATTGTAAAATCTCGTGGCCAAAATATGCTCAAATGATAGATTAAGTAAATTCTATAAAATGTTCAAATGTAACGCAAATTCTACGATTATTGTTATATGATATAATAATTAATATACGCTTGTGTTGTGTACGATGCCAAATACATAATTTAATTATGTGAAGTACAATATAAAAGTTTACTTTATTTATTTGTTTTATTCTCATTGTGTCCTTGCATAGAAAATCTATCATTTCAAGATATGGAAGACTTATCTAAATAATAGCACACTCACACACACAAAATCATCCGACATTCACACATCCACACATTCATTACACAATCACCAGTACATGACACTATCAATCAATAATCAACATAGAGATAATAAGTAGAGCTCCCCTAGATAATAAGTCTATGATAATCAACAATAACAATCATATAACTACGTGTACAATTGTACATGTTTAAGCAAATAAATTTTCTATTCTATTCTACCTTATAACAGTCTATTTACATACCTATTTATGTAAGTATATGCACTTTTAAACTTAATAAAGACACCAAGGTTCGTCTGTATAAGATTATGTGATTCGTCTCACAGACGCTAAATCTATTGCATTTTGGAACCCGCCTGCCGGTTTAGAGAATGTTAGGGACGACTTAGATTTGATCGGATCGGATAATATGTAAGCTTTTTACTTTTACTCAGATTGATAGGTAAAAATATTTATAGATGGAAAGGACTCAATGTCTGGGGCTCGTCCAGGGTATTAAAAAAAGCTAGCTACTTTTATAAAACGCTTTTATTAGCTTCACCTGTAACTAACTATGTAAAAAAATCTTGGAAGTTTTTGACCCACTTCCCGGTTTCCGATTGAGCTGAAATTTTGCATACACGTTTGGCACAAAACAGCGTTTATGACAAAAGCGTTTTTTTTAGTTTTTTTTAATAATTATATTTTTTTATTATATTTCAGGTTTTGGTCCACTGACAAGCCGCTTATTGGTTAACCATCGTATATTAATACTTCCTCTGTTTCTAATTCTTTACTATTGAAGTTATCTACTTAGTTAGGGATAAATGCAAAAAAAAGTTTTGTCATGAATAACGTAGGTATAATCGTATTTTTTTTTGAGCTACAAGCTTGGCCTTATTTTATTCAGCATGGTTATCTATACTCGTCAAAACAAAATAAGGGCCACCTTATATTTTTAATCTTCTGGGCAAATTATGAGGTTCCTAGGTTTCTAAGTTGTAAAATTCATTGCAATGATTTATTTTTAATGAAATGGGTTTAAATTTTACACAATCCACAGAAAAGAAAATCAATTTTACAACATTTTCAAGAAAAAGTGCAATTTTAGCAAAAAGTACACTTGGACTAAAAATGTAATTAAAAATGAAATTCCACGGCGTTTATTTTTCTTCCTTTTTGAATCAATATCTGGTGTAACCTCCTCTTTTCTGAACATATTCTTGAAGCCTAGAGGGCATTTTCTATCAGATGCCGCATTGTTTCTTGAGAGATTTGTTCCTAGCTCGATTTAAGGACGATTAAGGGCTGTCTTTCATTATCCACTGATCAATTTGTGTCTCATACTCTTCTTTTCAACAGATCCCACATGTGTTCAATTGTGTTCAAGCCCGAACTGTTCGCTGGCCTCGGCAACACTTGTATACAAGCCTCTTCTAGTGTCTCTCTGGTGGCTCTAACATTATAAGCGCGTGCATTGCCGTGCAACAGCTTGAAACCTGCACCCACTTGCTATGCAAATGGCACCACATAGAGTCTTATGACCTCCTGGATGTATCGTAAAGTTGTTATTGTAGCCTGGTTCTGACTTATGAGCTCAGTTCTTCCATTTTGGCTTATGCCTCCCCACACCATAACATTGGGCCCCCCAAATCAATCATTGCTGTGGATGCAGGCATCTGCAAATTGCTCCCTTTTCATCTCCACACCCTTATGCAACGGTCAACACTAAAAACTTTTACTTTGCTCTCATCTGTAAAAAGCAATGTGCTTCAGTCACTTACGCTACAGTCCAATTGCTGCCTTGCGGATGTTTACTGATTTGCATGATGAATACTGGTCTATGGATTTCGCACCACTTGACTCCTGGACAATTGCTGGTCTTCATAAAACTGGTTTCTAATTGTTTGGGCACTTAGTCACGTGCCTGTGGCCAGGCACAAGCGGGTTTGCACAGAGCGGGAAGTGACGGTGCTCTCTCTGCGTGCATTTAAGTCTATGTAGCGGTCTTCCTGAGCGGTGATTCCTCTAGCTCTGCCTAATTCCTGACTTCTGACCAAATTTTGGATCTCATAAAAGCAATTCCAGGCATTCTGAATCGCTCGCTGCGAAAATCTCGGCTGTAAAACTACAGATCGCTACGAATAGCCTTCTTGGATGAGTGTTATGGTCCTGGTCGTTGTAGTCAAGTCCATTTGAAGTCGAACCTGTGGAATTACGTTCTTAAAATGCCGATGTACGCACTGAATCGACACACTAAACTGTTTTCAGTACAATACAAATGTTAAATGAGCTTAAAGTTCACGTTAAAAACAGGGTAAAATTAATTGGTTTCAAAAAAGTTGATAAAATCTACCCATTTTAACGGTTTTTCAAGCGGAATGCTGTAAAAGTGTTCGCAAACACTTAAAATAACACAACGCTGTACAATTTACCACATGGATATAGTTAATGATCATTAAATCATCCATAATGTCCAAATTTGCAAGTGGCCCTTATTTTGTTTTGACGAGTATATATAATACGTGAAGAGAAAACTTAGTACCCCTTTTTAAGCATATTGCGCGCACGGAGAGTGTGAGATTTGGCATAGTTAAAGTTTATATGGAGAAGGAGTGCAGAAAGGTAAAATTAATGAATTACGGTCGAATTTCGACCACTGAGTGACCACTAGTATCTATAATTATGATAAACTAATTAACCGTACAATTAATAATTAATTTCGAATAAAGTTAGTGTTTATTCGAAAACAATTGTAATTATATTTAACCTCAACTACTGCTACTTAAATAAATATTGCTTTTGTACGAATTCACCACATTCCACTCACAAATAAACTTCATTGGAATCATTGTGATAATTGCAATTAACTTTATTAATATTGTGATAACTTTCATTATAAGTACCATCAAAGCGTATATTGAATGTTCATATAACGTAATAAATTATGCTTCAATGTAATGGAATGTTCAAACGTATTAATTGATATTATGTTTCTGACATTTTAGTGCTTAGCATTACACAATGAATGTCATAGTCTTTAACAATGTTATACGCAATATTATATTGTTATTATAACCTAATCGTCAAAACCTCCCGACGCACACTAGAAAAAGAGCTGTCACTTTTGAATGGCTGAACAGATTTTCATGAAACATCGCTAAGATGATACCCGATTAAACTAGCTTTCGATAAAAAATACTGAAATCGGTCCAACCGTTTTGGAGCTACGATGCCACAGACAGATACATAGATCCACAGATACACACTACAAACTTATAAAACCCCTCTTTTTGGTCGGGGGTAAAAACCGAATGAAACTACATTTAAAAAATGTTACAGGTTTTCCACACAAGTCGAGGTAGTGGATTAAACGCACATAAGTCATGACTTATGTGCATTTAATCCACTACCTCGACTTGACATATTGACATGCATCAATAGTTCAGTATTGTTCATGAACAATACTGAACTATTGATGCATGTAAATCTGCATTTGAACCCGTAACCACTCATAAGTTAGCACCACGACTATATTTCTTGATTCCCAGACACAACTTAAAAATACTTCACAAATATTTCTTGTTCAGTAATATTAAAAGTAAGACACAGACACGTGTGAATCGTCCTTTCATTCCGAGGGATTGCATAGCGTCAACAGATGCAAGTCAAATGCGCGACTCGTATTGACTGGCCCCGGAGGAACCCGGCGATATAAAACGGAGATTATATTGGGAGTATTGAAATGAACCGAAATATGAGTGCTGGGAGGCAATTCTCATCTCCTGCGAGTTCATCTCGGAATCGAGTTTACACTTCGAGCGCTTTTTGATGTTTATGATGGGTCGAATTCGAAATATTCGTCTCGAACGGTACCGACCATCATCTGCCTGGCTTTTATCTCAATTACGTTAGGGTCGGCTCCCAGTCTAACCAGATGCGGCTGAGTAACAGTATTTTATACGGAGTGACTGCCATCTGACCTCCGCCACCCAATAACTGGGAGACACTGATACCCTAAGGTTAGACCGGTTGTCAGACTTTTTTTGGTTTGCTGACTCCCGTAACGACTGTCAAAGGTATTCGTATGACAACCGGGACCAACTGCTTAACGTGCTATCCGAGGCACGGAGGGGTCTCGAACGGTACCGACCAGTCGAAGCAATTTGAGCGGTTTTCCTTCCAGAAATATCGGGCTTGACTTTTCCAGAATAACTCAACTTAATTATCACTCGAAAAAGTTCTAATTTGAACTCTTTCTCGAATTCGAGACTACTGTAGATTGGACGAGAATTGCGCCCCTGATAGCAGACGATTTTACTGTAGAATGATACTGGTAGATATTATAAGATTTGTAGAGTTCTTACTACTTTAACCGTAAGCTTAACCGTGAATCAACATGAAATACAGTAGTACTAGTAAAGCCACGTCTGACTATAACTGCACTCGTATATTATTGCATACAGGCTAATAAATTGACCTAAAATTATGTTGGTTTACCTATATGAGACAGCAGCAATTTACTAGAGACAAAATAACCTAACCGTCAAAAACCCCTGACTCCAACTACAATAAAAAGAGCTGTAACTTTTGAATGGCTAAACAGATTTTCATGAAACATAGCTAGGATGATAACCGATTAAATTGAAATCGGTTCATCCGTTTTGGAGCTACGATGCCACAGACAGATAAAAAGATACACAGATCCACCGATACACAGATACACACTACAGACTTATAACACCCCTCTTTTTTGTCGGGGGAAAAATACAATTCTCCGTCTTACGAGTCGTAAGTCGTGGATTCGAATCCAGGAGGTCACTCCACTATTGGGACATATTCTTGACTTATGTGGGCATCATTCATCACCACTGCATTAATAGTTAAATAAGAAAACCTCAGTGTTTTCAAATGGAACTGAACAGTGAACTATAAGCTGTACTCCTCAAACAAAAAATGACAAACTACTTTGAATAAAATATATAAGATCAACTTTTCTAGTCCCGACCCTTTTAAGGGGTTATTGTACTCATGATTATGAACAACTTTTACTATGGGACCAAGCCTGAAATCGCGAAAAAATGTCTGCTATTCCAAACATTTTTGTATGGACAAAAACCTCTTAGAGGGATCAGAACTAGAAAGATTGGACCGTATATAATAAAACCAGCACCCAACAAAGACAGCTCAATTCACAATGCACGTGTAACCTCTAAAATTCACACGCCATCACTTGAAATAGATAGGCCAATAAACTAAATCATCAATACGCCAGCAAATTGCCTATACCGGGCTCGTAGCCGCGTAGCTTGCTATTGCTACGTCGTAGCGATACGTAGCGGTTCGTAGCCAGTGAATTCGGGTGCTATCCATCAGTGAAGAGATTGCGGGGGAACATCGATCAGTGTCGCTGCCCGCCGCACGAGGGCACAGGGATGTGGGAAATGTGTGGATACTCCATATACCCTCCATATACTCGTTCCCATTTTGCGGTGTAATCTTGCTGTTGAGCCAGCGCGGCGTACAGGAACAAAATGAGTCTGTTGTTCGGAATTTACGTGTACCCACAAATTTTTTATTGTCTTTTTAATTTATCGTTCTTGTTATAGGAAATATGTTTTATATTATTTATGTTTTTTTATTTTTATTTGTAGGCCGCAACTCTTTTATTTATTTATCATAGTATTAATTATAATTTTAAATAGTATCGTATTTACTATATTTATATTTAAGTATATGAATATTTGTTTCCTCCGTCCGTGTGTCACTGCAGGGGTGCCAACTGAAAATCAGCGCTGGGTGTTCGTATGCCCAGCAAATGCTGAGTTGGCAACCCGTTTGGTACTGGCATTCCGACAGCACGTTGTTTTTATTGTTACCTTTTGCTTTTTTATTTTTACTTTTTTATGTTTGTGCACTGTGTTGTCTGATGTCTAGTCCAAATAAATGATTTTTCTTTCTTGTTTCTTTCTTTATATAATACGAAATATTATATAGCTTTACGCCTGTGTTCCCCGATGGGTTAGGTAGAAAACTATTGTTACACACCGACATTCAATAGTTCCAGTATTTTTGCATTTTTACCTAAGTTAACATTAGGTAAGAAATATATATTTAATTTGCTACAATACCAAATTTATTTATATAAATTCAAATGTTTTATTGCCTTTAATATAACATTGTTATATAGTATTAGTGGAATGTATTTAAAAGTCGCAAAAAAATACTACATGTTTGAATTTAGAAGAAAGCTTAAAGCTTAGTAAGTAAATAAAAAATACTGTATTGTATAATAATTGAGCAAATAAGCAAATTACTTCTCAAAAATGTCTCTTACATAAATGCAAAATAGAAAAAAATAGGAAAAAAAATATAATTTCCTGCCAAAATTCCGAGCATCGCCGTTAAAGAAAATCCATATAATCCTTTTCCCGGCCTGGCAATTATATCCTGGATCTCACGATAGGCTATATCCGCCGATTGCGATAAGACCGCCGCCCATTGTACAATACTTAATTATTATGTTTATTCCTCCTCTTTTATCAGGTGTACAATAAAGAGTATGTCTATTCTATACTATCTACATATATTTTTATACAATTTCATTAAATCACAATAAAACAAAGTTGCCCAATCAACTGAGTGCACAGTCCGTTTCTTAGCTCCATGTAAGGTCGACTGCCCACCTCAAGTGGTCGGGTAATCGCGCCCCGGGCTGGATACTTTTATTTTATGTACCTACCCATTCCCTCTATTTGCCCGATTGAAAGAAGCTATCCGTTCCGATACTCGGTTAGTTGATAGATTAGTACCTACGGAACGACTTGATAAAAGAATTACTAAGGATACAGCAGTTCTAGAATAGAATAGATCTTTATTTCATGTAAACCAAATACAGGCACTTATGAAATTTCGAGACTCTAGGTGCGCGGTTCCAAGTAGTAGGTCCTATGTAGAAGAACCGGCAAGAAACTCCGTGGAAACTTTTGTAAAATAATAGATTACAAACTGTATTAGTAACATTGATTAGCTACGAGAATAATCTAATTTGATGTGAATAAAAATAAATTAGAATTGGATAATAATAATGATTTGCCATTAAATAAGAATGCCATGGCAGTTACAAGCTGACCAGGCCCGACAGATGGCACCCGTACACGGGAATGACGCATGCGTCAGCATCGCTAAGCTCAACCATAATGAAGGAAACTCAACTTGTGACTCAGTAGTTGTAGCCTCGACTTACAAGTCGTACGTCGTGAGTTGGAATCCATCCATCAATCAATATGTCCGATTTATTCATGACTCGTGTGCATTATTCATCGCTACTGCTCTAACGCCGAAGGAAAACATTGGGAGGACACAAGCATATTTTAGAACAAAAAATTCGAAGACATGTGAATCACATGTCCAAACGTCCAAAGTCCTCGATGGTTTGTGTAGTCCACTAACCAGCACTAGGCCAGCGTGGTGGACGCTATCCATGGTGGTGGACATACAATCTAACCCTTCTCATTTTGAGTAGAGGTCCGTACCCAGCAGTGGGACAGTAATGGGTTGCTGGTTTTATTTTTATTTTTAACACGCTTTTATTAGCTTCACCTGTAACTAACTATGTAAGAAAATCTTGGAAGTTAAATTTGACCCACTTCCCGGTTTCCGATTGAGCTGAAATTTTGCATACACGTTCAGTTTGGATGACTAAAGCGTGTTCTAGTTTTTTTTAACTATAATATTTTATTTATCACAATTTGCTTTTTGAGCTCTTAGTTTTCTTCCAGTAAACTACGTTTAAACGTTTATTTCTACAATCTCTGTGGAGTATATAATTATATTGTTAAACAGTAGCAAAGTTACGATCTACCTGAACAGTGAATAATCTATCTCGAATTGATCTTAACCAGATTCAGATCCTTTCATAAGAAACCAAGTCTTTGTTGCTTCGTCCATTATTTACATTGTAATGGAGAATACTTACCTAATGAGTTAAGGCATAAAAGTTTCATAAAAGCCTATTAGGTATAAAATATCTGCAGACAATAGGTTTAATATTAAAATCTAGATCATTTGCAGACGAAAATATGTTGTTTTATATATTTCTGCACCCATTTAAAGTAAACTACTAGCTTTTTCTTTGTATTAAAATTTGGGCATCATAAGTAAAATACAAAGTCTAAGACAAAGTATGTATTAGCATTTCAGAGGATAGAAAAAGCAGAGTTTTTTTTTAATTTTTTCGTGAATATTTTCATGAACTTTATACTTAATAATCTATACATTCAACGACCAGTCAAGGTATTAAGTTTTGTTTATTGTAACAAATACGTTATTAAGTAAGTAGGTACTCAAAATGAGACATTTTCTATACAAATAAATAAAATTCAAATGTCTGTTTGTAATGTGAAAATAACAGCTTTTTGCTAAATGCATAATGAAAGTATATGTATATTGTATAGGTAAGGTACTTATAACAAAAAAGGAATTTTTAAAACTTTTGTCTGTCCGTCTGTTTCCGGCTAATCTCCAAAATGGCTGGACTAACTTTCACGGGACTTTCACTGGTAGATAGCTGATGTTATAAGGAGTAACTTAGGGTATTTTTACTTTTAATATAAACAAAATTTAATTCTGTTAAATTCCACGCCGGCGAAGTCGCGGGCACAGCTAATCTATGATAATACACAGACTTTTTTTCACAGACAGAGGCTTCATTCATTTTTTACTATTGCCGCGCTGGACAGTTCTGTTAATCGGAGAGGAGTGGTTTTTTTTTTGTATATTCTGTATTTTGTGTACAATAAAGAATAAGGACACCATTAAATCAATAAATTGATGGTACCTATTCATTTTACTTTAAACTCAAATGATTTCTTTTCACTTATATATTCACCCCTAAAAAGGACCTCCGCTAATGAAGTTGGACCCCTCTAAATCTGAATATACGAGTATTATCTGTACCTACTTATTACCAACACGATTTAAAACATCTAAAGTACATCAAAATACTCCAAAACCGTCAATTGGAAACGAACACAAAGCAGTCGCAATTAAAAAAGGTCAAATTCAAAAGACGCAAAAAGGTTCTCCCTTTTGACAAATAATGACGATTTGGGGACCCTCGGATATTAATTTGTACTCAAAACGCCTCAGGCCACCTTGGTTTTCCTATTTACTTTTAATTATTTTCTTCTAACTTTCCAGTTGATTGAATTGTTAATTTCAATTTGGACTTAATTCAATGTTAATAGGATTAAATAGATTTTGTATTATTTTAGGAATATTATGCGTGTTTTTATAATAATAATCTAACCGTTAAAAACCCCTAACTCTAACTAGAAAATGCCTCTGAATTCACTCGAACAATTCATTCATATATAGCTACTTCATTTCTCTCAGTATATCCACAAACAATTCTGCTTACCACCGAACCCTCATACATATTCACACAGAACCTAATTTGTGTGTTCGCCACGTATATTGAAACAACAGACAAACAGCGCGCAGTTCAATACAATTGTACGTTCAATTGGAACATTAATGCTACACGTTGGGGTGGAAGGCCTTTGATTATTGCTTTGGTAAGTCAAAGGCTACAAACTAGAATCACTGGAAATACATAGCATCACGCTTGTATTCCCGAAAGGGAAAGGCAGAGATGTAAGGTGTAAATCAGCGCTGAGCTCGATGCGCCCAGCACATGCTGAGCTGCCTACCCTTTCAGCATGGGCATACTTGACAACATAATGCAAAAGAGGGGTGTTATAAGGCTGTAGTGTGTAGCTGTGTATCTGTGGATCTGTATATATATGTATCTGTGTATCTGTCTGTGGCATCGTAGCTCCAAAACGGATGGACCGATTACAATGCAATTTTTTTTAATTGAAATATTATTTCATCAGATATCATATAAGCTATGTTTCATTTAAATATGTCCAGCCGTTCGAAAGTTACAGCTCTTTTTCTAGTTAGAGTCGGGGGTTTTTGACGATTATGTGATGTAATGATTATTTTACTTTTTTTTTGTTCTCATACATGTATGTTATTTTGTTTTAAATGTTCTGTTATCTTTTATTTTATTTTTCACTCTTGTGTTGTCACTGTACGTGCTGAATAAATGTATTTTCTTTCTTTCTTTAGATGTAAACTATACATACAATTTTTTTTATATCACTATGGTGGCAAAGAATCATACGGCCCACCTGATACTAAGTGGTTATCGTTAACCATGGACCCATGGGATACCAGAGCTATAACATTTTAAAACCAGAGAAGATATAAAATTTTAAAATAATGAAACAAAAACCATTAAATTACTATTCTTGTTCTTCCACCCTTTATCAAGACATTGTTATTTTATAACGAATCAACTTGTTAAAGTGCGGAGCGGATCAAATGGGTACTTCTCTAAACATAATATTACGTTACAAGTTCGAGTCTGGGTGCAGTGAAAGCGTAGAAGAAGCTATGCTGTACAATGTGAATCAGAAATGTGTGGTCATATTTATGGGTGTGGATCAGACCATCAAACTGAACAATTTTCTCTATGGGACCAACTTGGTAATCGCAAAAAACAGCTGTTCTGTACAAAACTTTAATAATTACCTACTCGACCCAAACGTACTTATGGGACAGCTGATTATTTTTTCGCGATGACCAAGTTGGTCCCATAGAGAAAGTTGTTCAGTTTGATCGCATTTCTGATACACGGTTTAGAAAATAACTAGAATATTTATGATTATTTAATTACTTTAACGAAGGTAAGAAGAAATTATAGAATACAAGGCTTATGAACCTAATCCACGAAGTATTTGTCACATCAATTAAACCTGTGTAATAATAATTGCGGCGCCATACTATGCGGATAGTACGCCGCAATTAACCTGGTTATCTAATGATTTTTAAATGTTAGTCACATTGATAAACGAGAAAATAAAGCTGCCTCAGTGTATTCGATATTGTATCATAACGAACGGGATCGGAAGTTTTTTTTTTATTTTTTTTCATAATTTTCAACTTTTGGTGTGTGTTATTTTTATATATATATTTTTTTTTTTTTATCTTCTCTCTCTTATGTTGTCAATGTGTCTGTGCCGAAAAAATGTTCTTTTCTTTCTTTTTATTCTACTAGAAAATTTAAACACTTACCGAGACCCGCATACTGCTGCTCCGCACACCCACCACATAGCATCCGCCTGTAATATCACCACCACTGGTCACTGAACACTTCACAACACTATTGTTTTTTTACTAACGGGACGATTGTCTTTGTCATGACTAAGTTCGCGGGTTATGCGCAACCGAACACTTGCGTTAAACGATTACTTTATACAGTCTACAAGCAACGTCCGCCGTCTAGCTGCACCAAAATATCTGAAACAATGCGGGTAGATTAATAAAACATTAAAATCATGTCTACCCACACTATCCTCATTATATTATTTTAAGAAGAATTTACCTACTGATAGGTCGCGCGGCCGCGTTCTTTATTTGAAAGTATTGTCACCCGCTTCTGTCTAGGCGCATGTTTGAGATAGTTCTCATTTCGTAACATTTCCGTGCGTAATTTTTATATTTCGGAATTTTACGATTATTTCAATAATTATTGTAGATTATGTATAAATTTTTTAATACACGATATTCATAATTCTTTCTATTCACATTATATGCCTTTATTTTGATGAATATGTCCTTTAACAAGTACTACATTAATTTAATCATTCAAATTTAAAACCAAAAATCAATATGTTTCCAATAAACTGCAAATATGAATGTGTTTCAAATGCGGTATATTCGGTATCAAGCCGGCTCCCGCGAATAGTATCCATATTTCTGTCAGCCACAAACCACTATGTAATCATTACTTACTTAATTAATGTTGTCAATTTGCACACAATATTTGCGAAGCACCCACAGTGCGGGATACAGTATTATCCGGTCAAATAAGGCGAAATACACGCGAGAATTTGAGAGCTCGGTAATCAGGCCAATGTTTTGTTCGCCGCAATTACTGGAACCGTGTCTTAATTTTGCAAATGTGTTATTTAAGCAAGCGTATTTTTAGGCCATGTTGAGAATAGATTTTCATATAGTCGTAATTTTTTTATATAGTCGTTATAGCTCGGACGGTTGGTGCCTGAATTTGAAGTAGTTTCGTGGTGCAGGGGAAGGTGTGACATACGCCTAGAATTGGTTAGGCTAAGCTTTATGGTGCGTATCATGGGCCTGTGACTGACATCTCGCGTCACACCCCTCTCGCATCGCGCAACTTCTTCATAAACTTCGTCACCAACCGTCTCAGTTATCTCATGATAGCAAAGATATAATCTAGACCTGCTTTATGGATGGTACTCCAAGATCCTTACTGTGATCTATAGTCGTTAGATTTTATTTCTATGAAAAAACAAAGATACTATCCAGCCGTGCAAGCGCTCGCGTCCGCCGGGCTTCGCAAAATTAACATTTATATCATATTATTGCATTCTCATTCAGTTCTGAGGGCTAATTCACGTAATTTTAAGACGCGCCGATCGTATTGCAGTGACTCTTGAAGTTGACGCGAGCGTATCTCACTGAAGCTCAGAGGATACCAAATGGCAGAATAGTCGACATCGGCTCAATTGCCATAACGAAAAAAGAAGAAGAAAATTACCAAATGTGTTGTTTTGATCAATATTTTATTGCAACTGCGCGTCAACTGCACTTTTTTAGTTATGTGAATTAGCCTACTGAGCTATGTTTCTAGTTTCAAGTCCAGCTCATCGGAAAGTAAAAAGAAAAAAGTAGTAAAAAAATTTATCGAGCAGACAAACAAACAGCCAGATAAAAACGTGGTAATGACGGCGTGACAAGACATGTTATTGTCATAGGAATAATGGTCCCTTATGATCGCTTATTCCTATCTATAGCTTCGCTTGCCCTACGCTGATAGCCTCACTTCGTTTGGCCTCTGTTCGGGGGAGGTATCGAGTATCATCAAGTTAATTACAACAAGTTCGCAACTAAGCTCCACAACTAAGCACCTTCTACTACTACTTGAGCAACTATAACAGCTTGTAAGCTTAGGCAGATATATTGTGGGCCTGGGGGGAGACCTCGTTATAGTCTCCCCCTCCCTCCCCCCCGAGAATTGCCTTAACCGGCGTGGCACTGGCACCTGTAGGTGCCGAAGCGTACCACCGGTGCAGGTGGTGAGTTTTACAATGGGATGCCAAATCTCGAAATAGCTGGAAAAAAAAATTGCTGATCCATAAAAATAATTTAATATTACTCGACTAAATTTATTGAACAGCAGATTTTTTTCGTGACTTCATGGTTGGTCCTATAGCAAAAGTTGTTGAAAAAGATGAGTAATAACCTTTTAAAGGGATCGAAAATAGGAAAGTAGGAAATTAATAAGTCATTTCCAAAATTCAGAAAAAAAAATTAAACATAAAAACGATATTTTTAGAAAATATGTATTTTTGTTTAGTTTGTGCTTGAATAAAAAGATAGTTTATACATAATGTCGTGATCTTTATGATAATATTACAGTTGATTTAGTACGGATAATTTTATAGAATGAACAGCGTCTAGTCATTCGTAAAAAAGATTCAAAAATACAAATTATTTAAAAAAAAAAACACACAGTAGTACGTTTTAGAAAAAAGCTCTTCTTTGTTAAGGAGTCATAATGAGTTCTATGTTATCTGACTCTTTCAAAAGAAAACTGGGGTTTATGCCTTAAAAAGTATCAAAGTTACCTTTGAAATATACCACTGATCTTTAAACTAATCTGCTACATAATATAACTTCTTCGTTTACATTAAATTTACCTTGAAACTTTGAAATAACATTTTGAAATTTATTTTACGCTCGGGATTTACTTGAAACCAATTTAATTTACTTTATACAACTATGTAAAATGAAATAAGAAACAGTTCGCTGCAATGGCCGAGCATCTTATTGTAGTCAGGTCAAAGGGATGCCTGCAAGCTGTTACTTGAAGGGCGCGTGTACATTGTCGCATAAAAAACGAATTTCGGCTTCCAATATAAAATGTAAGGCGATATTAATGCAAAAATAAGTTTAGCTAGACTTAAGCAAAAAAGGACAGACTTAATATAGAGCTAAACTTCTTTCATTATGTAGATATTTAAAAATTCCAAATCATTAAATTGTAAAACCTAGTTATGAGACATGTTGTTAATAAAACAGTAGAGTATCGCTATGTATTGCTTTGATAAGCATACAACATTTTGGTGGTTACAGTTATTTATCATAGGTACTTTAATTATATAGGTACTTTCATTTACACCAAGAATACGTGGTGCTGCACGACGGACACTGGACGTGGACGTAACAAAAAATGAGTTACCTCTAGATACGTCAGCATCTGCGTCGCTTGAGCAGATTGCGCATATCATGCCGAGATCGAAATAAAACGAAAGCAGCAAGCTATAGACTAACGCCGATGCCACGTTAGTAGACGCACACGTTGCTACCTTTACTTGTAAACATATTATACCGCTATTAAAATTAAATTAGGAAATAGACCATAAAAATCGCCTGTGTTCTATTTGCCTGCACAGACTTTTAATATATTATGGCCACATTGCCCGCAGAAACACCGATAATATCGAGAGACTAATTGTGACAGGCAAAATAGAAGGCAGAAGACCGAGAGGACGCAGCCCGAAGAGGTGATCAAACCAGGTGTCGGAACAACTGGAAGTACCAGTGAACGTCGTGGCTATCAAGCCACAGACCGCAGCAAATAGAGATTAACTATCAAAAAAATCATGGGAAGGAGTAATGATCCCCAACATTGAGGGACCGACAAAGGAGGGAAAATTCCGTTTTAATTTATATATAACCTAACCTAACTCATTGACCAATCACTGACCGTCGCACAATTTAACGGCCTTGCACACACAGTTAAATTGTCAAAATCACAATACCTTGCCTTGCCTTGCAATATCACTGAGTGGGTCCAGTGGAATTATAAAGTCACTGAAATGAGCCCGTGAAATTATGAGAAATGGAGGCGGCTGACAAAGTGTCGTGCAATTATAATTCCACTAGTGAAATTATAATATCACTGGTTTTACTGAATAACACGGCGACATATACAATACACCGCGTGACTTCGCAAGTCCGTCGGTCAGAAGATTTCTCAATAACCATCTAAACCTATAGTATTTGTTTGAAGCAAATATAATAATCTTTTGTGAAATAATCGCAGCTAGGGACTCGATAGAAACTTTTGTGAATCTATTTGGACGCTTATTGGAATCGGAAAATACGATATCTACAGTATCGTAATATTAAATTGCTTTTGTTCTTTCTTTTATCTCTTTCCCGTACTTCCAGGGTTTGCTTTGACTTTGAAAGACTTTGTATTTTCATACAGGAAAACCTAACTTACTGTATTCGCTTTAACATCATGTTCATATCAACCAGTAAACGCCTACTGCTGCAATTAGGCCTCGTAGTAACTGCTACAATAAATTATCATAGATAATGAATGACTAATTCAAACGGCGTGGTTGGCGCAGTGGCTAACCGATTGACTTTCTGCGCTACATGCAGCGGGTTCGATCCCCGCACGGAACTAATATTCGTATGGCCTACAGATCGTTGGATGTTTCTAAACTGTACCCACGATACAGGAGAAAAAAAAGTGGCAAAGGTTTAAAAAAATAAAATTGGTCCACTATTCTGCCCATCCTCTTGACATTACCCTTTAAGCCCTCTTTACCCCACTTCTCTACTCTCTACCTCTTAGCCCCACGGCTGAAAAGGGGGTGGCATATTCTTTGTGTAGAACTGGACAGAACTGACTTCAAAAACAATACTGATTTGTATAATAATAATAATTTTATTCTGTCTATTGTTGTCCCACACTGTTCGGCACGAACTTCTTCTCAGAATGAGGAAGGTTAAGGTCATAGTCCACCAGGCTGGCCTAGTGCGGGTTGGCGGACTACACACACCATCGAAAACATTATGGAGCTCAGGTGTGTAAGTTTTCTCGCTATATTTTCTTTCAGTAATTTGCATAAATTGCATGGATGCGCTGATAAAATAATTTTAAAAGAAATACTAGCAGTACCCGCGGCTTTGCCCACGTGACAATATTTCGATTATTCTAAGTTAAGTGACTCCACATTGTAAGAGTCGCGAAAGTTTAACAACATTTAACTTGACCAGCATGAAAAAGTGGAGTTATCCTTCATCATTATTATCAAAAACTTACAAAAAATATGAGATCGATGCAATTAAATGCTGTATTTTTTACTTATTATCCAAAATAATAACATAGAATTTTCCTATGCGAAGTGAAAACACGCGTTGCTTGGATGGGAGTTCTTTACTCTCCTAGGAATCCGTCCGGACTTCAAAGACCACGATAGCTCGCATTCACGACAGTTAAAAAAGAATACATGATAAATGATAGGTAATTGTAATAGTTAGTCGATAAAAAAAGCAAAAGTCTCGCAACCGGTCAACCGGTTGTGAGACTTTGGAAGCCTGAAACTTTGTTCGTATCATGTGCTGTAAAATTACTTGTTCATACATTTAACCAAATACTTACCTACTGTATTGTACCTATTTTAGTAAGAGAAACTCATCAGCGAATGATTTACCGCCAAGAGACATAGGCAGATTCGCCTGGATGCCACGCCGCGCTGGCCGATCGTGTTTCTCTCTCTAGCTTGCATCACTTCATCAAGCTCAAACTGTATATGAAGCATAACCTATAATCTTTGGGCCCTAGTGTAACCATAACATTGACATCTACTGCTGGAAATCGCCGCAAGAGAACTCTAATAATTATGCTTTATTAACCGATTTGTACGGTGCACCGCTAAAACTACAGCTTTCACGCTATTTTAGTAGGTCCTCGGATATTTACCGCTTATAAGATAATAATGAATGAACACTTTGGTTTTATATACATATACGGCATTTTATTGCTATTTAAGTTAATAGAAGAGGAGTAGAAACACAATGAGCAGGGAAGTAGATGACATTGTTTGTGGGACAACGCCACATCTATATCCTGTCGCTGTTTCGACGATATAGAGGGACTTGGGTCCGGAGTCGGTTTAACGAGCCATGGCTGAGGAACCCTGGCCTTTGTTCTTTTAAAGAACGGTGCAGTGCCGTCTTTTTAAACACTGCATTGGTAATTAAGCGCCTAACAGTGGATTTCTGTTGTTGGACTGCAATGTCGGCGTCGCTGTGAATTTGTAGAGGTGCTATGCTAGCCGTAGGATAAACTATATTGGGCGGGGTTGGTTTGAAGCAGTCGGGGATAGTCCGACATGTGTAACCGTGACCGACGGCGACGATTACTACTTTTGCATGCGTGGATTATTTTTTGATTTTCAAACAATCCTTTTTTATGTTAACATTCTGTCACGGCTGAGGTATAGGTAACCATTGCTTAATCTTGACCACTTTCCAAGTTATTTTAGTCTTGAACCGCGACCAATTAAAACAGCAAGCTAGCCGTAGTCATTAAGACTACCCACTACTATCTACTATTAAGACTGGTTTAGAAAACGTTTTGACTTGAATTACATATAAATGTAATAAATTGTTAAAACCCTGCCTTCAGGTGTCTGCAATATCAAACAAAAATTCACCTTTTTTTCATTTTTAAATACAACAAACTCACTTATAAATTACTACTAACGCCATCTTGTTTCAAAAAGTCGAAATTAAAAATTAAATGGCTAGAACTGAATAGAAAAAGCTCGTAATCCGTTTAAAAAAGTTATCTATAATGGTTTAGGAACAACCTGGGAAAACTGGTAAATAATTTCATCAAGCTTTGTATTTATGGAACACGACAGGGAGTGAAATACGTACCTAGGTAATTATCTAAAAGTAAGATGCCAAAGAGCGAACTTCTAGTAGGTTGTTAATTTTAGTTAGTATGTAATACCATTACCCTAGGTATACCGTGTCACTGGAACCCGTCTTTACCCGGTTCTATTAAGGAGTTTAAATTTACGGAGACATTACGAACAATTATTTTGCTCAGCTCCCAACAGAAATAGCGTAATGATTTCTATAACATAAAATAATGTTGACCGGACCTATGAACTACAACAATATAATATTTCAAAAGGAGTCGCCAGTTCTACCATGACTTATAATTGTACACAGACATGATGATCTATTGCTTACCCCCCTTTGGCAAAAGCGTAATAATTTGTAGCCTATATGTTGACCAGCCTTATAACGAACATTCCTATAAATTTTCATGAAATTCTGTTCAGCGGTTTTGCCGTGAAGCTCGGACATAGATACAGACAAACAGACAAACAGACAAAAATTCTAAAAACTATATTTTTGGCATCAATGTCGATTATAGATCACGTAGCAGTTTTTTTTTTTTTATCTTCAATCAAACAAACCGACCAACCGACAAACAGACAAAAATTCTAAAAATGTATGTTTCGGTTTCTGTATCGTTCCTAGTATACGTAGCACTTTTCTGTATCGTTCCTAGTATACGTAGCACTTACTTTTTTTTATATTCAATGTACAGATTTAGCCTCGTTACGATTTTATATACATTTAGAGGTACTATATTGAAGACTGCTTTTATTCAATAGATGTCACTGTACATTCGTGGCGTCTTTCTGAATGGCGGTGTTAAGATTTTCCGCAGTTTAGTTGGGTCTGTTTGAACTAATTTGTTTTGTCACTCTGGTTTCCCTTCAAAACGCAAAAATGTTTCGCCTTTTACTAAAAAAAAATTTAGCCTCGTTACGATTTTATTATAAGTATAGAAGATTACTTTCCATCCACTTGCCAAAAGTTTCTCATTGTAAATTCAATTTCTCACGATCGAGAATAGAATATATCTTCTCTAATCGAATTCAGAAAGACATTTATTAAATTAGAACTGTGACCCAGAAATGAATGAGATATTAGAGGCTTATCGACCGCGTTTCTGAGTCGATCGAGGAAATTCAATGAAGGTACCTACCTACATTCGTTTCATATTTGGCAATGTAATCATTACTATAGCAATAATATACTTTGCGTACTTTCTCAGTTGGCATATACTGCCGTGAACTTAAAATAGCGACTTTGTTTTCTCACATAGTGATTTTTGATAAACGGCTACGCGCGTAGAAGCGTCTCGTAGCGCTAAGCTGCACGATCGTAGCATCGCCTTATGGCGGCACTTCACTTTCCGTACCTATTCGTGCAAATATTCGCGTTGTTTGGCCCAAACAAAATAACATTTGAGTAACTTATAAAACGGTTTCTTTTGCATTGCAAATACCCCAAGTGAAGTGCCGGCATTACGACATGGCAACGCACGTAATCGCAACGAGTGATTGCGGACACGTTACGTGTCGATGCGCCGCATAAACTAATACGACGGCAAATGAACTACGAATGAACTTCGAATTATATTTATGCAATAATGACCTGCAGGTCTACCGTCTAACTAAAATAAAAACCTTTATTTTTTTTATCCGATCATGAAGTTAGTACTCCTATCTTCATGATCGGTAAAAAAATTACGAGGTAACTCGAAGTCTAGTCTCACACGATCATATTGAACTTTATTACCAGAGTCGATGTTCATTACCATTTTAGTTACGCGGTAGACCCCAGGTTCGACGAGCTACATGGATGTATGGTGATTTTAAAACGAGTGGAGAAAGATCGCTACAGTCTACGTCATTATTTACCACTACGTATTATTTAATAAAAGATACGTAAGTACACAAATAACGTTTATCATAGAAATACTTTCGAATTTTATTTTCGCAACTGTTTCTACAATATTTGCACATTACACGATATTATTTACTCAACGTATCAAACAAGTTATGCGTTCGTAATATCAAACAGAATAAACAAGACAAAGAGTAGAGACACGAACAAAATTAAATGTTTCTCCATCGATATAAAGTATCAAGATGCACCGTCAACAACTCAAAAGCATCCGAGAAAATAAATACAAATCAAAATTGTGCGCCTCTTCATCTGTCTCGTATTCAATATTCGCGGTTCAATGAGCGCGTGGAGCACTCAACAAACTGTCAATATCACGTTAGTATCTGCCGAATTTCGCTGTGTGCAACCCGGTGAAGCCCAAGATACCCCCCTGGTTCACGATTCGGCAGCCAAGATCACACGGGTGGAGCCGGAAAGGACGGGATTTTTTACGTTCGGTAAGGAAGTACATAAAGTCTCCATTGTATAAGTACAATGGTCACTTTATGTACTTACTCACCGACACCTTAGATAAGTCTGACTAAATTAAGTAATGAGAATGAGAACACCACACTTCTAATACGTAAGTTAACACGTTGACGGATACTGAATCACACCACTTTGACACTAGTTTTTGGTATGAAATATTTGTTGCTGCTATAGCAGTTCTGGCGCATCTGATAACTAAGATTGTTTGCAATGGGACAATGTAATGCGAATGCTATAGCCGCCCTGCCCATGCGGGTTGCAGGAGGGGATAGTGTGGTAGGTTTGATCGAGTGTAAAATCTGCTCAATTGGACACTGGCTGAATTGGAAAAAGTTGACAAGTGACACTAAAGAACGCTTTTTATTATTTTACATGAATCAAACGTCTGCCTTAGCAGCTCCGTCCAGAGGGCGGCGGCCAACTTGGACTGCTATAGCCTTTCTGTCAATATATTTTATAAAGTCCAAAAGAGAATGTCATTACAGTTCTGTCCGTCAACGTGTTAAGGGAACTGTGCATTGTGCATCTTGAGTTTTTATATCAAATCGTGTCTCATACAAGGACGGTGTAATGAGTACATTCACACCCAACGTTTTTTGATTCCAATGTGTCCCTGTTTTATTTAAATTCTTTTATTAATATTTATTTTTGGTACATTAATTGTTTAGGGCTGTACGAAATGTAAAATGGTTTCCCTATTTATTTTATTTTACAAAATTTGACAAGGGTTTTTTGAATGTTAGAAAGTGTCCGTTTTAAGCCTTTTATAATCGGGTAACGGGAAAGTAATTTTAATGCCTATTTGGGGATTACGTTTTGCTTTACATGATTAAATTTTGGTGTGTGTAGATATAACACGGTTTGGTCCTTTGATACGAATGGACCATCATTTTTCTGTGTGGTGAGATTTGATAATACTACCCGGAAAAAATATGTTACCCTACGATGTCACACGACTCTCGCTTCACCATCCCCTGAGATTTTTTCCCGAGAATATTACTATAGCTCAACCGATAGTTTAATGAGATCAGATGCAATGATAAGGCTATAGATACTTATTGTCTGGAGTGATACTTTTTGATTCATTTATAAACCAAAAGCAGGTATGATCCAAAATTTGTAACTGACAGCCCTGTTGTAATAAAATACTCGTGTATAATAATTTATTCAGAATAGAAATGCGATAAAAAATAAAGTAATGTTATCTTTTTATCTTAGTACATTAGTTGAACCCGGTGGCGATGGAGGGACTAAAATGAAACAAAACTCGTTTGTAACAGCTTTCAATTAAAATAAAATCCAATTGGTGTAGTGTTCTAGCTTAAAGTACATTTTAATGTTCTTGTTCTCAAATTACTTTATTTCAAGTCTGCCAGTATGAAATTAGTAATTGTATTTCGTTTGGCTTTTTATAGGCTTCATGCAAGAGATGGCTTTACAACATAATTTTCATTTACTTAAATGTTTTTTTATATTAATATTTCCAAGTTATGTGTAGTTTATTCAAGTATATTATTACTGTTTTCTTTTGATTTCAGTTATTTTATTTTCTTAAGTTTCATGCGTACATTAGGTACTTTGTCCTAAATACTATATTATTTTATTTCGTATAAGAAAATATTATTACTATATTCTGCTCGTCTTATGCTGTATATTTAACTTTTTATGTAATATTTGATGTTCATGTTTTATTAAAAATTAAACATTCATTTTGTTCTATACCTATTATTTGTCGTTGATCTTTACTATCTTTAGGGCTAACCATAGATATTCGTGGGGTTAACGTTTATCCAAATGTTGCCACAATTAGCGGAAAACAGAATGTTGCAGTACAAGCATCGAAACTATAACCCTCGTTCCAAATTGAATCCGTGTCGAACCTACAACAAGAATAAAAGCAATCCACACCTCTTGAGTCATAGGATCTACGTGATCGTGCTACATCCTCACGATAATTTCTTATGCCTCGATCCATATATCCTCAAAATGTCGTTGTAAATTTCAATTCATAGTAATAGAAGTCAATTGCCTGCCGCCATCTTCTTTCTTCTTACAACTACTAATAGATCTGTGCCCCGTCTCGAAGGACCATCGTTCAATTATTTACCGTTCGATCAGCCCATTGAGTTAAATGAATGGTCTTACTGGTCATTAGGAAAAATACAAGTATAGGCTTTGTCTACTTGGGGAAAAAGGCGATTAAATGCTAACGGCCTTATTCATCATTTAATAAACCAATACCACCCTAAGATTAACGATCCATGACTGACCCCAGGTGTAACTCAAGGTCAAAGTGTCGCCAAATATGATAACACCGCCATTTTTTATATCTCTTTTTAAACGACTTCAAAAACAGAGGAGATTCAATGTTCCACATAAGGTTTTTTTTTTGTATTTTCACCAATTTCTCTATCAATTGCGGACCGATTTTGAAAATTCTTTTTTCTTTGAAAGGGTATCACTCAAGGTGGTCTCATTTAAAGTTACAGATCTGATGAAGACCTTCGGAGAAAGACGATTGAACTCTTCAGTGGATAACAGCAAATTACTCGCGATTGCTGTAGTCGCATACCAATGTATTGCTTATGCCACTCAAATATAAAAATAAACTTTAAAAAAGTAAAAACCGCCTTCAAAAGAAGAACAGCGAGTTTTCTATATCTTTTTAACCTTTCTAATGTGATAGCCAAGAGCAATACTAATGTTTTCGTTTCGTCATTAAGAATAGGGTATAAAAGTGTAAATACAAATCGATTTTTCTTAGTAATACCAAGAACAATAAAACAATATGTACACACACGGATTATAACCGAATATATTTTAAGAAAAGCTCTTTTTGTTGATAAAATATCACTAAGAGACGCCTTGTCTACTTGTACTGTTTTGGGGCCACGAAGTTTGATATCTTTATTTCATGAACTTATAACTTATCAAAAAAAATGATTTACATTTACGGAGTTTTAAGAAAACGGTTCCGCTGTCCATCCCTAAGGACAGCCCTGTTATCAGTTTAAAACTAGTGATAACAAATAAGAACTTAATTGATCGGTATCCAGCGTAGATTATCTCAGTTTTTTTAAAACTGTCTTTTACGCTAGCCGCAGTACAATTTTCTCCTATAGATAGCACTGCTCTCATAAGAAAACTGAGCCTCACCAGCAACGTGAAATACCTCGAAAGCTCTATTTAAATCGCAAATTCAGCACCGCATGTTATAGCGATGCGACATTATTTCCTAATGTATGTAATTTCTATCTAGACTATAACTTTTAAGAGAGGTGACCTAGGGTATATAGCGATACTCTTCGCTCAAAATTGGAGCCGCCCGAATCAAATACCTCCAACTTGCAGAATATCGTAGCCAAATAACCAGCCTCGTAGCTCTTTAGCAGTGTTGTGTTCCTAACCGTGGGCAAAGACCAGTGCTCCTTCGGGAAGTGGATCTCTACGGCCAACACGACGCTGTTGTAGGGTCAGCAACGCGCGAGTGATGCCCCTGGTGTTGCAAGCGTCCATAGGTTACGGTAACCGCTTACCATCAGGCGGGCCGTATGCATGTTTGCCACCTTGGTGGTACAAACATTACTTATCAGCCCACTGACCCGACCATTTCACTTTTGAGCTCATCGCGTCTCCTAGGACCACACCTACATATCGTCAGGCGGAAAACATAAATTTGGCTGAGAATAGGAAGCGGCCTACGTCGTGTTGTCGATGTTCTGAATATATTACTGTCTTATTATCGAAGGAAGCAGTTCTTTTTAGTAAATTCAGAAAAATGGATAAGGAAATACGCTGACATGGTTAGTTTGTTTGTGTTTATATTGTTTAGTTATTGTTATTCATTAGTTCTCCAAACTGTAATATGCTGATGGAATTTAGGGAGAAAGATTTAATTGTTTCAAATGTTTTATGGATGGAGTAGACATTCACACAGTAGACAACAATTTTGTAAATGACAGATGATGGGATTAGTATGGAAAGGCAGGAAAGAAGGGTTCAGGACGTAAACTTGGTCCTAGGTCACAAGGGGAATGAGGGGATGGGAGAATAGAGTGATCAGCATAGGGGTGACTATAAGTTCTAATCGCAAGTCAGTTTCCAAACGTAAGCCATATTTTTTCGTAAGTCGTGTAATGTAAGGTCCGACCAAGATCTCGGCTTCAGTCTCGATCTCGGCCGTTCTCGGCAATTTACGTCTCGTTCTCGGCGAAAACTTTGAGAGTATGTCGGCCGTGGCCGTGACTACGCAGCAACGGGAACTAATGTATTTTAAAGTAGGCGCGCTCGTCGATTGTGATTGTCTGAATAAATGAACACCAATTGAACGAACCTTATTCATTTAATTATAAACATTGTTCAATTTTGATTATCAGATATTTAAACGTTTTTTACGAAATTGATGACATTTAGTGAAATTCTCTAAACTTTCTCGTTTTTGTTTTTTGTAGTTTTTCGATCTAGGTCTTGGTCTTGACCGACATCAAAAACCTAGTCTTGGTCGGACTCTAGTGTAATTAATGTAAGGGTTGAATTCAGCCTATTCTATCCATAGCTCAGTTGGAGTTCTCTTGAAAAAGCAATCAAGCAAATTACCTACTACAATGCGATCACGAAATTCACATTATGTCTAGTTATTGCCCATTTGGGAAATAAACCACTTATTCTTGGTCTTAACTACATACAAAGACTATTAAAAAGACCACATACACTATTCACAAAGGTCCTTACTATTTAATTGGAGTGGTCTAGTCACGCGAAGACCAATACCATAGTAGAAACATAAAAGTATATCAACTTGACATCCATGCGGGAATTAAATGCCTATAACTCTAGCCCGGATACGCAGGGTTGTCCCTATCTTCATTAATCAGTATGTACCTACCTACGCGTGTTTATAAAGTTACAGGTAGGTGCATTAAAGTAATAGTAAGTAGTGAGTAGTGTGGCGGTGG
Organism: Allophyes oxyacanthae; assembly: GCA_932294325.1. NCBI lineage: Eukaryota > Metazoa > Arthropoda > Insecta > Lepidoptera > Noctuidae > Allophyes > Allophyes oxyacanthae. The sequence goes on from OW028628.1 coordinate 457,621, forward strand.
TCGGTGCCAAGAGCACGTGACTTGTCTAAATGCAGCAACGGCGTGGCCCCGAATGGCGCATTCGTGGCAGTCTAGATATTGTCCTTGTGTGCGTACTGGCGCGCACACATACAAGGCGCGTTTGGTACCATACTTTTCTGTTTCTACTATACCATTACCAACAATACTGGCTATTTACTAATAATGCCTATAGCAAAACAACTGTAAATGCGACACAGCCACGATATAATTTTCTTTTTACAATTAAACTATTTGCATCGTCATACCACGTCTGTATTTCCCGAAGGATCTGCACAGTCTCATATAAGGAACTGCTTGAACGAGTAGGCTGCAACAGATTTTTTTGCAGCACACCAAATCATGAGTGATGTCACGTTTATAGTTGTCATGCTATAATACCGTGTTTACACGTTGTCCCAGCCTGTCGTGTTCACACACAGTTAGTAGCTAGTAGGTACTACATGAATAGAAGTAGCAGACAAGTACTATGGAGTACTCCACTTTATTGGCAGCATCTTAATAAAATGCTATGATGTGGACATGATAGGTAAAAAAATTGGCACTTCTTTCACAGTGAACTAATTCTAATCCAAGGGCAAGGACATAGGATAACAAACGTGTAACATTATGAGTGAGATTCGAACCGAGAAGCGAAATACTCTTACTGAATAGCTATATTATGCTGGATGTTTCTTCGGGTATGTATATAAGTTAGATTGAAGTCTTCAAACTGTACCCATGGTACAGGAGCATAGTTTGCCGAGGATGGTGATAGTCTCAATAGATCACGATCAGGGCCGTTCACTGTACCTATTTATTCAGAGGCCCATATTCTGCAGAAGGCATTATTATCATACTAGCGACACGGCTTCGCACGGATGCAGTTTCTCGACTATCCTTACATTAAATATGAAAGTATTACACATATAAACCATTCTCTTGAATCACTCTATCTATTAAAAAAAGCCGCATCAAAATACGTTGCGTAGTTTTAAAGATCTAAGCATACATAGGGACAGACAGACAGCGGGAAGCGACTTTGTTATATATTATGTAGTGATTTTCTGAATATCAAAGAGAGTCACATATTCATAAAGAACAACACAAACCCATGAACATAGAAACATATAGACAGTCCGAACTGTATGTACATAAAACGCAAAAAAGTAGACTAATCACGCGTCACTCTTCATTTGAGCGAACAAGCAACTAGACGTCAATGTGTCAGTGCGGTGCAGTCAAATCGGAAAAATTGTTACAAGCTAAATTAGACATTGTGATGACGACATAGGATTTAAATTGGTTTGTTGGTATTTCTAAGTTTATATAAATGTATACACAGGTCACTTTTTCGTGAATATTCTAGAAGACCGTTCGACCATTTTTTTCTACGTCAATGCACAAATCTAATAGAAAACCCATAACTTATCTTGATCAAAACTGACATTTCCCAAACCGAACTAAATGACAAGTTGACACTATAACACTACACAGAAACCCTTCCAAGGCTTCTAGTCAAGTGTGTCGAACGATAAGGAAATGAAGGAAAAATATGTCAAAGTCAGTTATCCTTAACCCGCCCCGCGCTGAGGTATGGGTCGACCCTAATCCTCACGTTATTTAAAACTTTGGCCATATATTGGCCCAAACCATTGGTGGTTGTACAATGCCTATTGAAGTTATGGAGTATGCTGTAAGAACTAAATCATTAAATAAGAGAGCTATTAGGATATCAGTCTTGCAACGTAAGTTGTTAAATACATATTATACATACATCGCAATAGTGGATACTAAGATATATCTTGAAATAATATATGAACTAAGATTGAGCAAAACGCTTACAAACTGTTTCTTCTATAACCTAAAGCTAGAACGTTATAACATCAAATATTATTAGGTGTTTGGGACGATTTTTATTATATTATTATGACAGCTTGGTCCCGCCAAGTGTTTACCATGCTTTACGTGACACATAAAGAGCTGAATGCAAGATCGATCACCCATCTAAGACTCGAATCCAGCAACCTCATAGAAGCCGCAAGACCCGCAATATAAAGATTACATTTATACCTTCCTACACAAACAAAAATCTAAGCAATGGACGTATTTCATTCGCCAACATAGACCAACTTGTCGTAACAAGCCCAAAGTCCATATGAGTGATACATTTTATATGGCCGTGTACGCTCCGTTATGCGCCATTTGTGCGATTGTGGTCGTAAAAGAGGGTACATTTTTAACAATAAAGAACGCTTCCCGTATCTCGTTTGCTTTGAAAAATGTATGCTTGCCACAGGTAGGAATAAAAATAAAGGTATGTGGTGATTTCTGAATTATTTAACTAGTATATTTATAAATAGCTGGTTAATTCAAAAATGTCAAAATCAGAAGCTTGAAACCAATGAGGAAAGTCTTACGGCCATATCACACTCGATAGTTTTATCATGAACGACTAGCGATTTTGCGATTACATAGATCCTGCTTCGCGTTTTGGCGAATCGCTGAGTTCGATCGTGGTATGAAAATATCGCGTATTTACGATTGCATTTCTGATTCTAAAAGTATGCAGAGTTTAGAGCTCAAACGCTGTTTCAAGCTTCCGAAAAGCGACTAAATCGCTAGTCACTATGCTAAAAGTATCAAGTGTGCTGTGGCCCTTACAACGTACATACCTACACTACTTCCAATAAAAATTGCTCGTCAACAAAGACTTTCACCTCAGCTAAGTCCAAAACTACAAACAAACAACAAACTAAGCTAACTAACTAAACTTGGCTAAAGCCAAGCTAAACTTTGACACGATTATACCCTATTTTACTTATTTTCTGATACAATTTTTAATTTTGGATTTTCTATAGAGTAATATAAATCCATTTATCAATACTATCAATAGACCAACCACTTTCCATTTACCACAAAACAACGCTCCATTTACTAAACCGACATAAAATAAATCAATTGGTACCAAAAGTACCATAAATATTGACGATACAATTCACTAAAAGGGTCACAATATGGTACGATACAATACACTTCCCACCTTCGGCTAGACAATAACCGTTTGTAAGATTGATTTTTAACCTTAATGTTAAGGTAAACGGCCCACTGATGGGTTAAAATAAGTACTGGTTAATACATTCTGAATAAGAAACGAAGATTCGTACCATAAGACTATTATCAGTTATATTGGTCCTACGATCCACTTATAGTAATTTAACAAAACTAAAAAAACTCGCAATTTCAGGTCTTCTTTTGATCTCTGTTTTTTTTTTTATTAATTCTTATCACTATAACTGTCACTTCCACCTGTTGCCCCCTTACTGTCCAAAAAAAATCAATTTTCAATGTCTTTTAATTCAATAATGAATATCCGCTAATCTCACTGATAGTCCCATACCGCGTAACTAACATTGCTAAACACCGCGAATGCAGTTCAAAAATCTAAATTGAGTTTTCGCGTCTATAGATAGGCTAATTATGTAAATGTTAAAATATAAAGTACAAATTAAAAATACTATTGCGAAATATGGAATGAGAACTCTACTCAACAATATTTAAGAACTATTTAAGTCCATCCCAAGTGCCAGAAGAACTTCGTAATTTTTATACCAAGTAGTTAGTACTTGACAGCGTATGAGCGTAGTTTTAAACAAGTTCTTAAAGTTATGACCACTTTCAAATGATGGAGGAAACCCATTACCTAGAGTAAAAAGCACCAGTAATAAATTCTGAATGATTTGAAGAGAATATATAACACCGCATGTCATGACAGGTGTTACTACGGGTTGTTGTTACTACCTACGGGTGTTATAAATGTAGCTTTCTTTATTATTTTTCGATGCGACAATTTTTATTTGCAATCATATTTGGATGACAATTGAAGGGTTAAGTGGACAAAGGTGTTATGTAACAAATTAAAATTGGCGTGTTTTATGTTCATGAATGGATTTATCATCAGTTAAAACCCATGTTCATGCAAAAAAATCGGATCTTTTTATTTTGTTAGATAACACCTTTGTCCACTTAGCCCTTCAATTGATTTGCAGTAAATAATTCAATTTTCTGATAAAATTGTTGTTTAAAGGTAGAATGTAAATTATTTTTTGTCATCTCACCATGAAATTCTACGGGAAATTCACATGTCGTGAAAACAAGATTAGTTTATTACGAATGATAGTCAAACAATTTTGAAAGATTCACTAATATAGCTGATAGGCGTGGCTTGCTTGGTTCAATATCAATCTTATATCATCCATAACAAATAACGGTTGATCAATAGATCAACCTGGCCTTTAGTATCTTATAGGTGAAACCTACCAAGAAAAATTGTCTTTTCACAAAAAAGAAAGCATTGAACTGAACCTAAATAAAATAAATAGCTAGCTATTCTCATAATGGTGAAAGTTTTAACAGACCAAAACGTATGGGAGTGCGGCGGAGTAATCGCCAAGTTCCTGAACTAACCTCTTTAATTTGTGCGAGCAATTCTACAGAGCGCCGAAGTTTATGGCACACCCTCTTGTAGTTGAGCCATAAAAACAGCGACAGTTAAAACATTTGATGATAATAGTGGTATATTTAAATATAAAACGATTTTTCTGGCCATCATTAAGGGTTTCAAGTACATGAAAACAAAATACATGGTGAGAATTGTGAGCAATAAAGACGTAGCGAAACCAACGAATGTTCAAAGGGGGTAAATGGTTCCTATAAACGCTGAAACGACGGATAAACATTGCAAATGATGGTGGGCAGGACATTAACATGGAACATCAGATGGAATACTACACTGGCTACCCGCCCAGTAATAAAAGATAAACAAACTAGCGGCCAGAACGACGTCAAAATGTGTTACCTGTGTATGAGATCACTTCAAACAAACCCAGGTAACCAAACTGTAGTTGGTATTTTTATTCTATTTCGACAACGATCATAATTATAATAATGTCTATAGTGTTGGAATCGGAACAAAGTTTAGCATGTCGTCAACAGGAAGGATTCACTCACAATCAACAATGTAACAGCAACTTTATGTTCTTCAAAGTGTGACTTCAATGATTTTACTCATTCCTAGGCCCTTTCTTATATTATACAATAAACTAATTATGAAACTATCCATATATTTATTATGATTGTAATTATTATAGTTCTAAGTTAACACTGTATAAGCATTGACAAACTTTGACCTATAATCAAACTGAAATTTTCATAGCCATTGTCAAATAAGTACCTACCTAAATTAGGTTATTGTTTATTTTTGTATTTATTATTAAGATTTCTAATGTTAAATGTTGTTAAAAATTCTGTTCTTTTTAAGTACACCATACTGTAAGCACTGCTGCCGCCTTTGGCATAGGTTTATCCTAGTATAGGCACCCATCATTGCAATACCTACAATTATTATTACCAAGATATATATTATATTTTGTTTTACCATTAGAATTTTGAATATATTTATTAATAATTGCATATCGAGTTATTCACGACGGCCCGTGTGAAGTGCGAACATCAAGCCGATAGCCTGCATCCAGACCGATTCCGTCTTCAAGCTTTAATCTCCTCAGAACGGTGTACCAGAGGACCATGGCATCTCCTGCGTCGCTATTTCTATAGCCCCTTACACAACTAATGCATTCAAGTGCACCTCACGCTGGCAAAAAGCAGTGAACATAAACTTTTCACTACACTGCACTAACGGTTCCGTACTTATGTTAAACCAACATGCGTCGCTAAAATTCGTCAGTCGCGACTTAATAGTTAAGTTTACTTAAAGCTTTGACATTGAAGGCCCTGTTTGTAGGATCTTGTGTGCAAAGAGAATTTAAATCAGTTTAGTACAGGAAATGTTACTTATAAGCTACGAGTATTGTGGCAATTTATTTTTGTAAATTTTTCGGGTCTAGATATTATCACTACTATGGGTCATTACTATATAAATCTAGTACTAACATTTTAGATAAAAGTACTAAATAAATGTGTTCTTATTTTGTTTCATTTTTTTATGTAAATATTTCTTTGTAGTGTTTCATTTTTTATCTTTAATTTTTCCTCTCTTGTGTTGTCAATGTGTCCGTGCTAAATAAAACAATATGTTATCTTTCTTTATTTGTCTATTTTGATGCCAATCGACATTCAAATTCTTAAAGTGGTTTCGCGGGCTGAATTAGGCAAAGTACATTTTGGTCTTGTGATCCGCAGCTAAAAGATATATAAACCTCTTATCTTTGAGGTATCTGTAGTACCTAAGATACCACAAAGGATTATATCGGTTAGGTGAATAACATTGAGTTGTACGCTAATACCTAACATCAAAGTGAGCAGAACTTTTTTCAGAAAGATTAAGAAAGTAATTGGTGTAGAAAAAATACCTGAAACCTCTTAGAACTAACTTTTTATTATGATCCTGAACAACGTTTTTTCTACGACTTTTAATAATGCGAAACTTTTTTATATAAAAAAATATTCTGTAGTTTGCAATATTCTGAGACGGCCGAAAAACGTAATGAAATGGAAGTGAAGAGAGAGTCTCAGTACTTACGGTTTTTTAGATAAATTTTACACACAAAAATCTGTTTTTTTTTGTTCACCTTTTTATTTTCGGTCAACGTTGTAGAACAAACATTGTTTCAGTATCATGACACAAAGTTAATACTAAGAAGTTTCGAGTATTTTTTCAATTGTTAATATTATAATAGTAGGGTCCTTTTTTATTAAAGCTGGTTTATTCAGCCGCATCAACGCGACTTACAGTTAAAAATCATCATGAATCAGTTAAAATCATTAGTTAACAAGACTTATCAACTTTGACATAAATATAAGCTTATAAGCCAAACGAATTTATAAGTAAACGAATGTTGACGAAGATCATGTCTGAACTAATTATGAATACCCCAGATATAACTTACTTATTATATAATTCATATTTGAGCGCAAAACTTTTAGTCATTTATCTTTTAAAAGCCTAAGAGCACAGACGTTACTCGTCGCACTTACGTTCCTTTTAATCCTAGATTTAAAATTATTATTAAGTCAAATTAAAGAGCTTCAAACAAATGCGTTGCCAAGTGTATAAAGCATACATAACTAAGCGTTTTAAAGAAACACTCCACTCTGCGCCAGCATTACATACTTTCATGCGTCTTAAGAAAAATCTCTCAGACAAAAGTATACATGCATTCACTGCGGTTTCACGTTCCACTGAATCCTACCGTGGAGCACTGAACAGAACGAATGCAGTGCATTTTTAAGGACCTAATGTTCTAAAGTGGTGGACGTACTAAACCAGCGGGTTTTTCTTGGGAATACCTACCTTTGTAAGTTCCGGCATTCTTGAACAAATCTTGGTTGCATTGTAAAAGTGATTTAGTTGAGTGTTTACTTCATTTAGTGGTTTCCTTGTGATGTATTTTATTGATTGGTACGATTGTGTTTATATTGGTATGTAGTGTTGAATAAAGCAACGAATGTTAGGACTCAGGACAGACAAGAATTTATGTAACGGAGATTTTGTCATGAGAAAACCATCTTAATTTAGTTTTGAAATTCAAAAGCGTTTATTCAAATTAAATTAGTTTTAGTACCTACTTTTTGACGTCAACATAAGACGGGACCCCCAGAACGCCCACTAAAAAGTACCATCATCCACGAAATGATCGTCTTTTTAGCCTGATTGTAATTGACGCAATCTATGAATAATTACTTATCTTTATCATAAAATTCCTTTGCGTAGCCTATAAATTATAATGATAATAAATTCGTGTTTGATATTGTAATCTAAACATTAGCACAAAATAACTCCGAAAGCCAAGAATTTCTTCATAATTGGGTAAGTATCGAAATATAAGATTTATTGGAATAGTTTCGAAGAATTAGTTCGAAAGATGTTATGTTATAATGAACTTAGTGAATTTTGTATCCCAATTTATATGTATCAAACTTGTGGTTTACCAACCTGTTGCTAATAATACTACGTTTGGGAAATAAGAACTAAACAGCGGGTCTAACGCGTAACTAAAATGTTATGTTTGCAGAAGCGCGCGTCGACTGTTTCTACGCGACCATGCGGAAACGATGCGCCTCCCTGGTGCGCAGGGTTAGGGCCAGCTCCAACAGCATCCTGACTATGATAGCGGACAGGGTCGACTGTCCATACGTGAACCACTGCTGTATGGCTCACGTTATTGTTAATTAATTAGAATATGTAATATACAAACTTTAGATTGTAAGTGTATGTTTTTTTACTAACAAAATATGAGTCTGTGTGACTTGAAATAAACGATTTAATAATAATAAAGCGGTACTCCTCGACACGGCACGCATTGTGAGGAGGTTCCTTTCTCTGCAGCCCTAGCCGCTGCCGCCGGTAGCTTGGACCCTGTTCCCGATGCCGGTGGCCTACTACTCTTTTATATTTTTTTTTTTTTTTTTTTTTTTTAATTATTTAAAAATATGAAAGAATGTATTAAAAATTGAATAAAGGTCATAATAATAAAATGGTAATAAATATGAACTCTGGTAATAGACTAAACTTCGAGCTAACTGCGAAGGCGTAAAATGTGGCAGCCACAGCGACCAACGAACAACGTATAGGTATAGACAACGTATATAGACGCATAATAGTAATCGCATATAGACGTTTTCATAACAGGATACGGAATAGGATAAGTAAGTAAGTAAGTAAATGTTTATTTTCTCATCATCACATTATAGATGCAGTCACAGTAATTAACATTTAAATAGAGTCTGGTGTCTGTGATAGGTAGGATGTTTATTTGCGACAGCAACTGTCATATTTATCACACGTAATCACTAATCAGAGAGCACGAATGTTTTTGATATCATCATTAAGTATACGTAAGCAAATTAAAAAAAATACAATAATTATATCGCTTTTTCGTTTAATTTCACACAATATACACACTTATTTCATGAAAATGTAAAAATACAGCATGTATTATCAAAAAATATCATGGGTCAGTTTACATTTGATTCGAAGAATAAGAATATTTATTTGCATGTAATATGGTTACATCGGTGTTATATACCTACCTATATGTTGTAATTTGTATCTATAGCATATCCCGCCGTATAAACGGTATGCAAAAATAATGATTTACCTGGTTACTAATTAGGTACCTACATGCTAATAAATCTTGACAAAAATATAAAATAGAAAATTTTTGATTACAAAGCTACATTAGATAACGTTACGATAGATACCTACGTCAAAAAAATCGTCCTTGACCCCTGGTAAACAAATTCCCAATCATGAAGTTAGGACTCCCAAATCTCATCTCAAATGCGCAGGCCACTATATTCTACCAAAGATAACTATGCAAAATTGATTCCCATAAAAGTTGTCTAATAGTTGTGTACACAATACACAATTACAAAATGATGATGATTCCTATAATCCTATATATAATCCTATATATCCTATATATTCCTATATTCCTATATCGTGCCGAATTGTCAGAAGACAACTAGAAATTCTTACAATTCTCTTGTAACGAAGTACTATGATATTGTTTTAGCTGGTCGATTGGTCACACCTAAGTATCTAAAACTAGGTAGGTAACTAGAATAGAATGCGTTTTCTACTAACCTTTGTTCCTTCAGTAGGTATGTTGCCGCCAAAAAGTTTCGTAATTACCGTTACTTAGTTGTTCACACCATAGTTTAAGTGCAGAGCAAAAAACATTCTGCTTGCGTATCGCTAAATCACAAAGTCACACTCATTATTTAATTTGTTATTGTAAAGACGTTGTTCGTTCGCGGAAATATACGCCATCTTTTTTTATGTGGGTATTCGTCCTTTTTTTGTACAAGCAAAGGAAGCTAAGCCCATACAGCCTAAGTAGACTTTGTTTCCTTTTTTCTTTTGTTAGTATCTTCCAAGAGAGTGCGAGGGATGTGATCGTCAGTTGTTACGAAGTCGAAGGTGGAAGCGAGACAAAGCATTTGTATATTTTAAGTAAATCAGGTCTGATGAGCAAAGGAAACCAAAGCGTACCGCATTTGTTCAAAATTAAAGTAAGTGAATACAATATTGTGACAAGGTGTTAGCAGATTCATTTCGGTTCTGATTTTTCCGAGTGGATATTTAAGAATAATTATTTATTATATTGATGTATGTAAATGAAAGTTTTTTTAGCATATAATAATATAATAAATAATGCTTATTGCGAAGTTGTTTTTCGATGCATCTATCTTCATTCTGTCTGCATCACCCCAAGGTCATCTGGTAGAAAATGCTTACGGCATTGTACATTATACCTAGGTACATACATCAAGAATTTTCAATAAAATATATAAATATAACCTAATACTCCTCATTCCGATACTCGTTTCGTATGAACTATTAATTATATTACTTTATCTACAGAGTGTTTCTTATTTTAAGTGAATAGGTAATTTTCTGTTTTGAGAAATAAATGTCTTAAACCATTAAATAAACATCAAACCACCATAAAACCCTGCATTCGGCCCGCGATAAGTACCTATTTAAACATAGAATATAACTAAGCACTTATAATCTACGTGTAACGAATAGAATAGAACTTTTTCGCTTGAAATATGGTGCGTATAAAAAAGTTGACATACACACTCGTAGGTACAATCTATCATAAAAGTTTCCAAAACATCTCTGCCTCAGGGCGAATGTTTAGGTGATTTATTTTAAATGAATAAACCTTACTAATAAAAAAATACTTACCTACATAACATTAAAATAAATTATTCTTTAATTAGTGCTAAAACCAACCTGACATCCTGATATTCTGGCTAACTTACGTGTGTAACCTGAAACATTTCTAACTTTTGAAGACGAGATTCCAAAGTAAAACAACCACAACTAAAAAAATCTAAATAATTTATTCTCAAGAGTAAATAAAACACAAAAAAGTAGCAAATAAGTCTTTATTAATCGTAACATATATTATAATATTAACGTAGTATACTAGTCTATGTACAATATTTACAGGATTTGTCATCTCTTGCAGCGCCCCAGTCGCTTGACGGCTCGCTTCAGACCCGCGAAGTAGTGCATCACTTGCTCCTGGAACAAAATATATAGTTTTCAATAGTTGGTTTAAAAGCTTTAAGAAAGCAGCAGCAAATAGATTTCTTTTATCAATTAATAGTGGACTAGATTTTTTATTTAATTATTGATTTATATCCACACAGATCATTATAGGAAGATATTACGAAAGTACTGCAGCAAGAGAACTTTAAAACTAAAGAATTATAGGAAATTGAATTTTCTCGAGCACGTTTTTAAATTATTTTTGTGTTTTAAACTGAAACCCAAATAAGTTTAATATACTTATCATTAAATTAAATTTATTTTGGTATCAGTCCTAAAATCTCTTTCGCTTAAAATCGTTTAAAATAGACACTTTTTTTTTTATAAAGGTGTATTTTTATATGCCTGTATAAACTAATTTTCCTAGATTAACGAAACACCCGTTAGTGTTGTGTGCGTGTGTGTTAACAACTAAATGAGTATTTCAAGGTTTTCATTATAAAAGCATTGCCTGTCAACAATAAATTAAATCTGCGCTACGAAACGCGAGACGTTTTACTAAATTGAACGTTTTAGAAAAATAGTACAAAATCTCATACAGCCATTCTACAAACCGTCCATTAACAATAAAGAAAACGACTGAATAAATCATTTTAGATTTCGATAACTAAAAATTAAATTTACAAAGCTTAGAGTGTATAAAATATTTTATTCTTTAACAACAAAAGCGTAGAGTTAAAATTCCTAGTCTGCATTTCTGACATTTATTGCGAGACTTACGAGAGAATTCTCTTGACAAACTCAACTAGAATTTGTGTCAGACATAAATGTCATTTTCTATACAGAGCTTCATGTTTACGAGGGCTGATTACAGTTTCATGCTCGTTGCGTTAAGAAAATTCAAAAATAAATTATATTCATGTTATTTCGTCTCGAAGGACCAAAAAGTTAAATCGTTAACATTTATAACGCAATAAATGCTTTATTATACTAACTAGACAATTTATGAGCATGAATAAAAATACAAAGCGAATAACTTTTCTGTTGGAACGTAACATCTAATTTAAAAGTTACTCATCGTACGTTATTTTGTACTTAATAAGGTTTTACGAATTTTGTAAAAAGGGCGTCATTATTATATACAAACTTCTACGTTTAGAATTGTGTTAGTTAACATGAGACACATCGAAATGATATGGTAACTATAATGTGATAGATCATTACAACAACAAATATACAACTGTCCAACGTCACCTCGGGGTCACCAATGTGGAGGACCAAGATATGGTGTTCTTCCATAGTGGTGACCCCGACGTGATTTTGGACAGACCTTTTTAATTGCGTGATACAGGTTTCTTAATGAGATTGGTCAAATTCGTACAGATTACGCCCATTGTAGTTAGCTTGCTACGTTGCTATTTGATGTAGCATTAGATGTTGCTACAATTGTACCAAAAGGACCATGTGATTTAGGAACCTTTTGAAAATAAACTAAGCTCTATGAATGACCTATTGTGTAGGTTGTGTGTTTATTATACTGAATCTAGAAGGTTTTGGTACTGACCTGCATGAGATTAAAGCACATGGCAACTAACGCCATGCCCAGCATCAGATACATGGAGCACACGATGAATGACGTCTCTATCCGTGGCGTGTACACGCGCTCTCCTGGCACGAAGTCACCGAAACCGATGCTGGAAATAACATAAAACATTTTTACATTTATTTATTTATTTCATACTTGAACCCAAAATATATACAGGCTGACTGGAGCCGTTCAAAAGTTACAGCTCTTTTTCTAGTTGGAGTCGGGGGTTTTGGACGGTTATTGACACGATTATTATTTATTTCAACAACTAGTTTCATAAATTATAACTTATTATCTTTGAATATTTTTTGTTGGACATAAATTGAGGTTTTCGAGCAGAGAAAACTTATGAAAGCTGCCTTACCTGCTAAGCGATATAAAACAGAAGTAAGCTCCGTCGAGCTGGTCCCACTTCTCCCACATGCCGAAGATCATAGACCCGAACATTATGTACCTGGAACATAACGCATTCCTTATATTCCTTAGCTTCATCATGTCTCAATCTGTCACACATGATGACATTATAAAATATAGTTATTAGTAGATAGTTAGTCTGCGAGAAAATTGCCATTTCACAAAAACTTAAGTGGGTAATCGACTCTATTTCCCAACAAGAATGTTTCCTCCAAACAACATTTGACAAAAAAAAAATACAAAAAAACTATTTCCCATACATTTTTTATGAAAACATTCCCTTGTATATACCTACGTAAACTAAAATCACTATATCTCACACTGATCGATTAAGTTTAGGTATTACCTACTTAACATGTTAACTTGCCATCAGTAAGCGAGTACAGTGGCCGCATCCAACACGTCCAGCTAACGTTGACCACTTACCCAACCATAATAGTGACGCAGACGCTGATCGGAACAGTGATAGTCTGCGCATCGAACGTGACGTAGCTGAAGTCACTGGACGACGCGCTGCGCCCGCGCGCCGCCGGCGCCGACACGCCGCGGGCGGCGCGGGCGGCGCGCGGGGGGGGCGGCTGCGGCATCGATATGCTGCGGAGGTAGTCTGGCCTTCTGGAAGAAGAATAGTTCAACGTAAATGTCCACAACTAAAGATGAACCTGCAAATGTAAGCTACAATAAACTGTCTTAAGAGATATTGCTGGTATCACCTCGTTTTGCAGACGGATTGGTGACCGCAATATGTTATTCTTATTGTTATTGCGCACAAGAAGACGCTTCTGCCAATACTCTTAACAATATCTCTGAGTCGCTTTTTACGACAATCACAGGAGATGTGGTAGCCACTTTTTTCCGGAAACCACAAATTTTTGGATATTAAATTCCCCCCGTCAACACCCACGAGGGCTATCGCAATGCTTTGTTTTAATTAGACAGTCGGATTCCCCTTGTCCGTGCCAGTTTTGAGCTGATCGTTGTCGGTCGTACAGAACCGTGCCGATCGCGTACGAGACGAAACCGATACGGCCTTATGGCTAGGAAGATCCGCGGAAGCACATTTAACCAAGCCTCAAAGTAATGTAAATAAAATTATTAGTGTCTTGAACAACAGAATTGAAGAATTTCAAGAATTGCTAGGCAAAGCCGTAGCCTTCAAACGCCCCTCGCGTTTGAGTCAAACCCCCCTGAAACCTCAGACAAAGAAATTACATTGTGATGTTGAGGTCAGTCCAGAGATAGTTGTCTTATGTCTAGCGCTTTATGTCCCAAGATAAGTCCTGTCGAGTAGCATTCAACTAAAATTTTAAATAATAAAACAATTCCTAATTGCGTTCATAGGCTAACGTAACTAAAGAAGTGCAGTTGCCGCGGAGCTGCAGTAAAATTTGATCAAAACAACACATTTGGTATTCTCTTAGCTTCAGTGACATACGCTCGCGTCAAGTTCGAGCGTCACTGCAATATGAATTAGCCCTCTGGGCTCGAACCCCCCTACCCCCTCCCGCCCTAACTTCATTTCTGGCTACGGCCTTGCTGCTAGGTACTTATCTATATTTATTGCTATAATTAAACGTATCTCTTTATTTCTTATAGATAAACACTTACCGGTCCTTTATTTGCTATTTTATTTGTTTGATAACTTACTTGAGACATATTTTTGGAACTGTATAATACAAATTTAGAACAAAGGTGTTAATTTCTGTTGAGCCAGCTACACACAATTACTTGTGTAATTACTTGGTAATTCAATCATGTCCGTCAGATTGTGCTTACGTGTGGAAAATTTAATTAGTATTTACAAGTACTGCTCCTAATTGCAAACTGAAGTGAGGTGGGTTTCTAACATTTAATTTGAGTCTATCTTAAACCCTACTTAAGTTCAAACGTTTGAGAGAACGATTTTGCCGAATATCTTTAAAGTTAAGTTTCTCTCTTAATTTTCCTACAAGCTTTTATCTATAATTGGTTTGATAACTAGCTGAAATAGGTTTTACCTTCCATTAAGAAATAGTTTTGACATATGCCTTCCACTGCAATAGAGAAATGAAGAACGAGTTCGTTATTAACTATTTTTACTCGTTCAGTCCTCTCCGGTAGACTTTTTTTTTTTAAAGCCCTACTATGAAGTTTACCGATGCGAGTTAAACGAGTCCGTACGGAGCCCATTCCGCTGCCAGTGGAAGCCCTTAAAGCTTGTGTAACAGTAATCAACTATTTGAGAAATGAATCAGGCTGAACAAGTTATACCGAATTTAGATTTCAAGTCTCGCCGCCTGCCCTTTTTCCGATTACGTAACCATCCTATCTATTACTCTTGTTGGCAATAGTTTCCTAATATTATTTCTCTGTAAATTCCTAGATACTGTAGTCTGTATTGTAAATACATATTCTTAATCATTACGTAATTCTCTATGAAACTTGATTCTGGGTTCAAGGACTCTTGTGTTGTACTTAGCTACAGTTGCACTCACATCTAACTTACACCTCAAAGCTCCCCCTAAGTTAACATAGCTTTGAGTGGTACCTAACTCCTTAGAAATCATAGTTAGTTAGTCTGTATGCTGTCCGTAATGAGCATGTAGATTGTAGAATGTCTGCATAATCCTGTTCTAGATTTCGAATCAAATTGGACTATAGAATTAGCAGCTGAAGTAAAATTAACGGCCGGGCCACGGGCATAATTTGTTAGTGGCGAAATTTCGAACGGTGATTTGCGACTAAAACAAACGTGCATCGTGTAACAGAAGTCCGAAATAATACTATAAGGGCATATGAGGTATTTTAAGCAATCATTGGGCATAGGTGTTAGAATCGAACCCCCAACAGTAGGTGAGGAAACCACAGTGATAGTTTTCACCAAAAACGTTCAAACACAGCCCTAAAAATCAGATGATGAAGTGAATAAACAGACAATGAATAAACAGTGACTTATTCTTACACGTTGTATAAATGTAAGAGGCCGCACTGTGGGGAAAGTTTGCCAAGCGCCGGCGATGGCACCGGATGTCCGTGGCCGGACCGTATGCAACGAAATGGCATTGGCACATTTCGCAATGTCTTTGGCCACGGATGGTCAGTGGGGGCTTTAAATAAACCACTATCATAAACATGGCTGACGCAATATTGACGTTTAGATGTTCTCCATTAATATCAGAGATAAAATGGATTTATCGGATCTTCGTTATCCTAGAGTTAGGCCTATTGCCAAGGCGTGCGCTCATCAGCAATAGCCGTCATCTCATTTTATAACTCTAATAAATTTGAGCGATGCCTAATTAATACAAATAAATTACTTAATGTACTCCATAGTCTTACCCAAACCAAAATATGGGCAGGATTTTGGAGTACCTACATACTTGGTGAGATTATGGTATCCGGAAGACAACCTACCTCTTCTTATTGATATGATAAATAGCGGCAAATCAGATGTATTTCATGGATGAATAGAAGCTCAAAATGATGTACTCAAATAAAATCTCAATAGTTTAATGTCACTAATAAACTACGAGTATACAAACATTGCATAATAATTAATACTAAAACAGAACCGTTATCTTAACGTCCAGATCATTTCATCTTTTTTAATGCTTTGCCCCACGCCATGATTTCTTCTAAATTGTGGGAATAGTCTACAAACATATGTCACACATATGACACATGTCACATACACACACATCCAGACACTATCTGTAGCCCATACAAATATTGTGTACAGTACGGGGATCATAGCGCAGAAATCAAATCGCTTAGCCACTGCACCAACTGTGCCGCGTACCCGCTTTAAGGTTGTAGTTCTGCTGAGATTGTCTTACCTGGTATCGCCTCGAGGATACCTCTCTACAGGAGGTACTACGAACTCTGGAGTGACGTCAGACTCGGGGTACTGAGACCTCCAGGCTTGTGGCCGCTCTATGCTTTCTGCTTCACTTATATCATACTGAAAATAAAATATAAAAAAATTGTAATAATTATTTTAATATTGATCAAGATCTTTACATTAAATATGGTGAAAACCGCATCAAAATCCGTTGCATGGTTAAGGAAGAGTTAGCGGATATACAGAGAAACGCGGAATGCGACTTGATTTTATACTATGTAGAGATTCTATGGCTTGTCGTGTGTGTAGTGTATGTTTTAATTTACCATATCCAATTCCTACGTAATATTTCATACTGGCTAAGTTCTGCTAGCATTCATATTCTGATTGTGTTTTGATTGCATTCTGCTTGAATTCCAAAGTTAGATTCACTCATATCGCAGCCAGTTTGCGTAGCTAATTGTATATGAGACTTTAAAAGTTCCGATTTCTAAATTTAGTTATATAAATTATACAAAATCTGTTCAAATTCTTTGTCAATTTAGCAGAAAGGATTTCAAATCTCTGGTTAAAAGGCGAATAGAGGCAAACACGATTGTGTGGAGGGCCCATTTGCGTACACTCATAGTGGATAGCGCACGAATGATGCCGAACATTGTCGGATGTTAACGAATGCAGGCAAATGCGCCCTCCACATGTTCGCGTTCGCCTACATGTCCATATGGCATATGGCGTCTATTCGCCGGAGATTTAGAAGGCCCTTTTGATTTCGTTTAAGATCAAATTAAATATATCACGGGGAAAGTTAAAAAGCTGACCAAAAGTAGTCGAGCATTTCTAAAGTATACACTTAAGTATACTTGAGTAAAATCGTAAAATAAGTAATAATAATAATCAAGGGTTTGATACAGAAAGCGGTACTCCGCGACACGGCAGGCATTGTGAGGAGGTTTCTCTCTCTAGAGCCCTGACCACCGGTAGCTTGGACCCTGTTCCCGATGCCGGTGGCCTACTACTCTTTTATATATTTTTTTTTAATATTTATAAATTAAAAAAAGTACGTTTGAATAAAGGAAATAATAATAAATCTTTATTGACCAAAAGATGTAAAAAATATAGTTTAAACAATAGTAACAATGCTAACAATAGTTAGTACCAGTGAGTCCCAAACTAGACTGTTAGTCAAGTTAACCCGAATAGACTTAAGTTTACTAGGCTCTCACTTTACCCGTAACATGTACCTACCAAATAAAGCCCCGCAATTGTGAGAATTAATTACGAACATGTGGCTTTCCTTTCCCAGAGCAATTGATAAATATTTACATTTCTATACATACAACATACAAACATCATTTAACACTTTCGCTCTTCACTTGGATGCGTGACAGAACATTTCTATCTGTCGTGATGTATATAAACATTGTGGGGTTAAATCAATAGTAAATACCGCCTACGAGGAATAGTGATTCTGTCCATCAGGCCGAACTGCCAAACTGATTTATACACAAACATAGATCACGTTAGTATTCTCCTAAGGGTTGAGCAGAGGTATATCTATTGTCGTACAACCACATTTAACCGATGCTGTTATTAAGGCGAGGTTTCAGGTAATGCCTTTTTTTTAACCTCTTTAAATGAGAATAATAATAATTGATAACTAACATCATCTATACTTATAATAAAATCGTAACGAGGCGAAAACTGTACATTAAATATATCTTGAAAAAAAAAAAAGGCATGTGCTCTATATTCGACACTGATACCAAAAATATAGTTTTTAGAATTTTTGTCTGTTTGTCTGTTTGTCTGTTTGTCTGTTTGTCTGTTTGTCTGTTTGTCTGTCCGAGCTTCACGGCCAAACCGCCGAACAGATCGTCATGAAATTTAAAAGTAAAATCCGTTAATAGCCTGGTCAACATATAGGGTACAAATTATTACGCTATTGTCAAAGGGGGATGAGCAATAAACCAATATGTCTGTGTACAATTATTAGTCGCTACCTACATGACGAATCCATTTGAAATATTGGATGATTGTAGTTAATAGATCCAATTAACATTATAGAAATCATTTCGCATTTTCTTAAACGTACTTTTTCATTTATTCTTTAGCCTTATATATTTTAATTCGTCTGTTTATACCTAGATGGCATTAGTAGTAATTTATAGGCGAGTTTTTAATTTCCAATATTTTTAAAAGCGATTTTTTTTATTGATACGGCATCCAGACTCCTGTAGGCAGAGTTCTATATAATAATTTAATTTGTAATGTTCAAATATTCACAATAAAGGTAAGTATTTAAGGGTTTTCAAAATACTTATAGGCGTAAGGCATATTAATGACGATTGCTGGTATGGCACTTGTGGGTTGCAGCTGAAAACCAGCGTCAGGTGGCCAGTATCACTGCCTCCTGACATTATGCTGTATATGCTTTAGTACAATAACCCAACTTATTTTATATGTTTTCTTTGCTTTTCCGTTTATTTTATGTTGTGCTATAAACTATTTTTCTTTCTTTCTTGCTTTTACTTTTTTCCGATTTTATTGCTCATGGTTTAGGAGTAGCGTAATTTCGGAGTGTTGGAACAGCGTCTGTCGAAGAAGAGTTTGTCGACGTTAAGTTTTCGAGTGGGATCAGGGCTGAAATCACCGTAGGGTTCGAAATTAATCACAGCAATACCCCTGGGAGTCACCCTGGCCAGAGCGTTAACTTGAAAAAACCATTATATGAAATCAAATAAAAAGAACTAGGTACCTAAAAGTTTCGTTCAGCTAAATGACACATGTTGTACTATCACCGGCTGATGTAAACCGATCACTCTCAATATGGGTATACCATATCCTACGGTGAGCATAGCACTTCTACAAATTAGTAGAGACGTTGCGTACAAAAACACAAAAAGGAGTCCGACACCAGACATCCACTATTCAGAAGTCAATTCAGTGCTTAATCATCAGCACAGCCTTTAAAAAGTCGGCTCAGTTTCCTTAGAACACTAGAGAGACACTATCGGGTGGTTCAACCGATGCCCATTGCAAATACATTGTGGTTGGAGAAACTTTCTTCACCAGTAATCAAGCCCGGGATGAGTAATTTTCTGCCAGATACGATCCGATCGAACGATCATCTCTTGGATCACATGAAAGTTATTTAACCGACTCTGGACCCAATTAGGCAGATGCAAGTGCAGTATGAGCAAATGAGCAAGTCGGTCTATATCGAGGAAACAGCGGTAGGGTGGAGATGTGGTATTGTCCCTCAAACGATGTCTCAGCTACTGTGTTGCTCAATATGCCCCAATACCTGCACATTGAGCCACCTCTATTTTGCCAATAATAACATCATAGAGGTGGCAAAGTTTGCAGATTATACAAGCCTAGGGACGTAGTACCATTGACACAAAGAAGAAGGACTAAAGTCAACAATCCGGAGAACAGCTGAATCTTCTTCTGTCGCCTCGCCATGAGTGTTCATATTGAATTCACTCATGATGTAGTGGATAGATTTCGTAACAGCTCACTGCCCAAGAAGCGCCGGACAGAATTACAATTAGATGAGATTGTTGATGCAATCAAGGCGTTGTTATGACGGTCGGCAGCAGACTCTGCACTTATTATAAATTGATTTTCTTTTCTTTTTTTCTTTCTTTCTTTCTTTATTACCCATTTCGTCAGTCAATATTCATACAATAGATTTAAATAATTAAACTTTAAATTAATTTTTCCTATTGTTTCTTAGCGGAGAATCAGGTTTCGTAAACTTTAATAACACACAAAATAGCGAGAAAGCGTAGTCTTAACGGTGCACTGTGGCAGTAAAAACTGGTTATATAAACCATAAAGCTGAAGGCACGGTTTTGTCTTTTTGAGTGCCTAACCATTACCAATATCATAGATTATTCGTTTAAAATAGTCGTGAATGCGACCTGCCGTGCTCATTCAGGGGTCTCAAGTAAAGAACGATCACCCATCCAAGTAACATGTAGATTGTTTTCACTTCCATACGTGCGGAAGACAAGGCATTTATTGCACAGATCTCATATTATGTAAGTTTTTGTCAATACAAATTCTGAAAACTATCTTTCCTTTTCTTTAATTTCAAGTGACTATCATAATTTAATCGAATATTGTCACGTGGGCAAAGCCGCGGGTACAGCTAGTCGATGATAAATAACCCACCTGGAAATCGAATCCAAGACCTAACGCACTAGACTAAAAATAAACATCTATCCAGACTTTGATAGATCTGCTGCTCGTCACTGACGTGAAGTGTTTAGACTGGCTAGAAGTATAATAATTAGCCCGCCATTATAACGTGATAATGAGACTCGGATACCGTCGATGGTTAGTATCAAGAAACATTGTTTTCAGGAAGAAATTTAAGGAAACAGATTCTTTTTTTTTTCTTTTCTTTTGTGTGAGGTCCAACCTTTCTAGTCCCGACCCCTTTAAGGGACGTTGTAGGCCTCATTATGAATTTTTTGTTTTTTTTTTGTTAATTCAAATTTTTATTGAGGCTAACAACTTTTAATCGAGTAGGTAATATTGCATTGTATAAATGGAATAGCTGTTTTTTTTTGCAATTTCAGCATTGGTCTAATAGTAAAAGTTGTTCATAATGATGAGTACAATAGTTAAAGGAATCGGGACTAGAAAGGTTGGACCTTGTGTTTAAACTTTGCCCCCCACTACGAATTATACCTGTATGGTGCGTTAACTTACACAGACACCCAGAACAACATCAACCGATCTGTAGGCTATACAAATATTTCTGCCATGCGGAAATCGAACCCGCGACACTTAGCACAGCAGTCGATTGCTCCACCACTATGCCAAGGGTGCCGTCAAAAGTTATTTGTAAAGTTCAGTATTTACCTGAGGTCGTAGTCTAGCTACTCTTCTCCTTGTGAACCCTGGACATCCTCTGCAGAGGCAAATAAGCGCGTATATGCATTTGAACCACCGCGCCAGCAGCTCGCCTAAAATGATGTCATTTTGCGTTAATATTGTTGATAAAGACCAAAAGTTCAGAAGGTTATCATAAGCCAAAATCTGGCCTTAATGTCGTGAAAGAAGAAATTAATCATATCGTCATACGATAGCTTTATTTTTGCTGTAGGCCTGTAAAACGCTCAAGGGTTGCAGGTCGAGGAATCAAGTCTTATCTGGTTCACCCATAATTATTTTAATCACAGTGAAGAATAATAATATGTAATAATAAGGAATGAAGAAGACGACCGTCTTCCTAACTGGGCCACTAAGGCAAACACCTAATCGCATAATCTCTGCGAGATTAAAACCTCAATAGTAAAATCGATTTTTAAAAAAAACCCGTTAAAGCACTTATGAAACTGAGTCCTAAGTACCGCGCTTGTGAGCCAAAAGGACCACTCATAACATTCAAAATTAAAAGAAAATGAATAAAGTGTAATACAACTGAAATAAACCCAGATGATGAATGTGTACAAAATAAAATTTATGGGCGCAGTTGTTTATTAAACAAGTCTTGTTGGAGATGTTGATACAAATGACAACTTCCTTCCGAAATAATATTAAATATTGTTGTGTTTGCCGTCACGCGGAAAAGCGAAAATATGTTGGATACTTTTTGGAATCGCGCCCAGTCACATCATTCCGTTATGTATGATACATCATTGCATTTGTAGTCTTTTATCAAACTTTCCATTTTGGATTCATTTCAATGTCCATCTTTACAGCGAATGAAAGTAATTACAAATTATTTAATAAAATAATATAAATCTAAAATATCTTTAAATGTACCGATAATATTATAATGTTGAATCAGCGCCATTTTCAGGTTCTTAATTGAGCCACTTACTTTGCGGAAAGCCATTAGACTGATTATGAATTTGATAATAAGGACCCTTCACTTTCCGTCGAATTTTCACGTCAATGGCTAATAATAATACCACAACCAAGCAAATTTGAGATGGGCTTTATCTTAACTTTTATCTTAGCCAATAATTTCTGCAAAATGGAAAAGTATAATAAAACGGCTTAAGTCAAAAAACATTTTAGACACTGTTATCATCAGAACAAATTTCAGGTTCTGGAAGGTGATAAAGATCTTTATCACCTTCGGAAACCTGTCGAATTTATATAATTATGCTGGAAACCACAAAGTACATAACAGATACGAAAAACCGAGTAATGACTTTACAAAGCAAAAGGAAAAATATAAGAACTGTGGTAAATCTTACCAACATTGGTCAGATAGAGCAGAAACAGCGGCATGCCCAGCAGTGCATACAGGATTGTGATCACCTTGCCCCAGTCAGTCTTCGGGGACAGGTGCCCGTAACCTGGTGAATAAAAGACGAAATAAGTTACTTTGTTTTTCTTTGCGGAATATAACGTAGGCCCGCACAATGATAAAAACGATCGCAGTCAGCTTCGATACCATCATTACTGACTGGCTAATATTTCCACTGCGGCATGAGTGGTTCCTATTTGACAACGTCGACTCGACAGAAGAAGAACTATGATAATATTGCCATAATCACCACACTTGGCAGGTGGTTTGCTGGTCACAGTATGTTATGAGCGTAACAGAAGACGTTGCTCTCCTTCCCTTTGATTTAATCCAGCATCCACATTCAAGTAAACATATTACAGCTTACTGATAAACATTCTCCCTTTCAATGAAAGGTAAATAAGGTTGGTGATCCTACAACAAATTTTCTGGCATTGGAAAAGCTGCTGGCATTGCTGCAGTTCTGCAGTTGACGTGACTAACCTATAGTAGTGATGACGGTGAGTGAATACAGGAAGGCTGAAGAGAAGCTCCACTGGCGTGAAGATCTGCCGCCGTCCCAGCCCTTATGCACCGCCTTCACTATCGTACTCTGATAGTTTCGCAGTTCTGTGCTGATTCTAATTGGAAAAAAATACAAGATTGCTTAGAAATCTATAGGAGTGTCGTCTAGGTATGAAGGTCAATAATAATTAATATTTTGACACAGAATATCATATTTTTTCACAATTTATTACTATTGTAGGGAATTTTGGGAATGCGGTATAATGCAACTGCTTTTGTTTCAAGGTTACAAGTTTGATTTTCGCAAGTAATTAAGCTTTGGATTGGATTTATGTCCGATGCGTCATGGCAAAGGAACCACCTTCGACCACATTGAAGAAACAAAAGCACTCGTCTATCACTACCTTGACACTCTCACTATAATAGAATTTCTGTTAGTTCCTGATCTGACGCCAGGTCTCATACCTTTCCTTGACAGCGGTATCGTTAAACAGGTTCAGGGCCAGGGTCACGTTCTGCCACAGGTAGTGGGTGAGGTTGTTACGAGCACACGACATGTTGTTATCCAGCTCCATCTCACTGCCACCTTCTATGGCTTGGAACATGAATGCACCTGTGGGATGAAAATATGTTCTAGAATTTGCGTTATTAATGGTGTGAAGAGAATCCAAGAAGTTAAAGATGTAAAGAATTTATTGAGTTGTCTGAAATCTGAAAATTTTATAACAAATCTCAGACCTGTCCACCAGCGCCATCGTAAAATGGAGATCCATTACTCGGCAGATCCCTGACAGAAACACTAGTAGGAAGGAGAGATTAAAACTAATATTCAGAAGTACGTGGTTGGAATGGAAGAAAACCCCGACATGCTTGAGACAAGGCAAGAACCAGGCAGCAAAAATATAATAAGGAAAGGATGTAAGATTTGAAGAGTTGCCTCGATTAAAAATAGTCTAAGTAGAATCAAGTTTAGTCTTAGCGCCCAAACTCAATTTTGACTCTACCTGTCGATCTCGTAAAACATAAAATGCAGTGAACATAAGTGTAAGTTTTCATTAATTTCATAGAAAAAAAAATGCCTTTTTAAATATAATTTCCCTTAAAACGCTTCGAACTGAACTACGTACCTTCAATTGCTTAAAGTTATATAATAAATAAAATCAGAGCTAGAACCACTTACAAACATCTGTTGCCATAAAAACAATTGAATATTTTCTAAACTTTCATAAAAATACAATTTCATCTCTGATTATGTTCGCTTTTACTTTGATCTATTGCTAGTGCTGAGTCACGAACGAGGTGAAGGGTCTGGTAATAAATCATGTTCAAACTATAGAACACTATTAGATACAGAGCTTCTATCAAGGAAGCCTCAGGCCGTAGCTAGGTATTGTTATATTTCATGTATACCAGGTAGTAACTAAATGTCTTAGAATTAATATGAATCAAGGGTAACTTGTACAATCTAAATGTTCCTTTTAATAATTTTACCCGTAAATGATTGTTTCACCCAAACAAATTCGGCTCGGAGGACCAAAATAATTTCGCTTAAAAAAGATACATGAGTCTGACTTGGAAATAGATGAAACAGATTGAATGAATGAATCTGTTCCATCTATTTCCTGACCGTATGATATAATGTTATTTCCTGTTATTGTTTTATTAGGAGAATCGAGTTATAGATTCATTCTCTTCTATTGTCTGTTATATTCTGTAGTGTTGATACAAGATCATTGAATTTAACATTGAAATTACTGATGCTGTTATAGATTTAACAGAGTATACTCTTTAAACTAAACTCAAGGCCTTTCTCAAATGTTATTACCACGTTACGCAATCGGTTTACTAATACTACATTCCCTAACTCACTTTGATGGTAGTACTCATTCAAAAAGACATAAAAACTGTCACATTAACATAGGTCCGACATTTAAATGGATTATGTCTTCATAACTTTGTGAATAAGTACATCTCATTGGCCATGATTCTTAATTTTATTTCTTTGCCCTATTATTAATTCATCACAAAAATGAGCCCCAAAGACAGATTCCTTTTAATTTACCGAGGACGTCCGATCATGAATTATGTGGCATCATAATCGTCAATAAAACATGAGTTTAATTTTAAAGAGACTTTCTTTTGATGTCATTGGGGCGTCGTGGGGTAGATATAGCGCGCACACAGTCAGGAAATCTTGATTGGCTTGAGCGCAACGTTGAAAGAAATGAACAAGAAATAAAAATGTTTTATTTGGTTGCTTTGAGGCACCACTATATACACTGAATGTAAGTCATAACATCCGCGAGTAACAAACGGATTTCAATTAAAACAGATTTAAAAAAAAAAAAAAACTTTAACTGAAAAGACTAAATAACACATATATCTATATAATAACATTTACATATTTGAAAAATAAACATTAGGTAGGTACTTCATTAAAATTATAAATACATAATAATTGTAATTGTGTAGTTCATTGATATTATAGTAAAAAGAAAAGTGTGCGAGGCTACCCACTTGGTATCATGACGGGAATTAAAAAGAGAAACATCTTTGATTTCTCTTTATAATTAATATAGGCCGAGAAAGGACTCTTATCGTATCAATAATTTGACAAGAAATTCTGATGAACTTAGGTTTGATATCCAGTATAAGCCATAACTGGACTCGCGTAGTGGGTAACACCTTAGTTCCTAACTAGGAGAATTAGCAGGAGTCTCAACAATTCGATCATTTAAGCTGATGATGACAACAAGAACTTAGGTTAATACTTAATTGAACGCTGCCAATTGCATACTCAATCGTTTATTGTAACTTAGAGCGACATTTAGCCCTACAAGAGTAACTACAAGCTACATGGCCGAGATATACTAAACACAGTGGTGCCTAACTGAATATAGCAGCAAATCAGATCCTACATCGCGCTATGGCAGTGTTCAGCGAATCTCATAACATACGGCTGTCCGATATCAACCGTCTAGCTTCGGTCTATCGGGCTTTGCTATCAGGTAATATCACCTGGCTTGGTCGGAGAATTATCCCTTTTCAGTTGCAGAACAACATACTTTGTTCCTCCACAAACTTATAGGATACAGTAGTAATTTAGTAAACTTAAAAATTAAGACCTTAATGGGGCCTACCGGGCACAGCAAAATATATTTTGATATTCATTTTAAGAGGATATAAAAAAAATGGATCAAATTACTACATCTCCGCCTCTCCTACAGGTACATTCCTCTATTGCCTTTCAGATTTCATGAAATTTAGCAACATGAACATCCCTGGATTTCTGATTCAGGTCATAGATTTAGACGTCTTTGTCTACGCTTGCGCATCATTAAGGATCTATTCACCGATACTATCCGTCCTACAAAGAACCTTCCTTTCAATCCACTGAAAGCCTTTTCAAAGATAGGAAAGCAAACAGAAATTATGATTAAATACCTAGCAGTCTATTAATCAATAGGGTTTTTCTATAAATAAATGGTTTACGGTAATCTATCTTTATCAAAGCTTAATTGCGTATCATAATTCTATTAAGCTGTTACTTCTAAATCGTTTTATCAGTTTCACGGTAGCATGGCTCCATAAAAGACAGAGTTTTCTCAATTCCAAAAAAGTTAATAAATTTTCTCATTATTCTGCAGACAGAATAATGAGGTAAGTCTGAACTTACCTCTAGGAAAAAGTCGTAATTAATAAATTAATGCAAATAGTTTGACTTTGCGTGGTGGTCAGTCCAATTACCATGGCACATTAAAAAAATACGTCGGAAGGTAGTATCAGTCAAAAATTAAAAATAAACTTTGAACATCGCGTATCATTCAAGCTTCAATATTTCTTGATCATGTGCAACAGCCTATGGCCCTAATTCAGAGCACCGCATTCTCTCATTCTTCATCACAATGACAAAGGAAATACCCTGAAGAGATGTAAAAGTTAAAAGTGTTCAGTGAAGTGTTAAGCTCAGGCTTTCAAGGCATCTAATGACGCGGAGCGACAAGCATAATTCTATTGTCGTACCATCGATACCCTTTGATTTGGGGCTTCAAGAGCGATGGAAAATGGCTTGACAATAATTATTGATATTGTGTCGTGGCTAATCGACCGTGATTTTTTAGGATAAAAGTTATTCAATGTAGATTTGAAGGCAAGTAATGTCCTTTCACTGTGTGAACATAAAACTTCACCTCAATTAAGCACAGTATGATCTATTCTGTGATCAAGGATCTCCATTGATGAACGAAGTCCTCTACGTAAGTAATTACATGTATATTCATCAAAGTTCAGGTTTTTTAAGGATTCTGCTCAAATTAAGGCGAAGTGGGTCAGGTAAATACCTACCTACATCAATAGATGCACCTCTCCCGAAGCCGTATATAAACAAGGTTGGTTACGACATCATATTTATCAAAATTATTAATCAAAACTTTTCTACCTCCAGTGATTTTTTTATAAACTTTCTGTTTACCCTATTGCGTCAACCCTTAATTGCCATGACATCAAAAGGGGAATAGATCTATTCTTCTCTAGCAATACCTTACATAATATTCTCGTACTAAACGTTTTAAACTTTGATAAAAACGTCCCCAAACGACGATAAATGCGGATGCAATGTAAGGAAACACCATAATCAGACCCTTAAGGAAAAAGTATGTCATGAAAATGTAACCACATTGCCCTATTATGAGTATGCCTCTACGAAACCATAATAAAGCTCCCCTCGATTTATCATATTTATGGCGCTTGCCAACAATCGTTTTGTGGTCGCACAATCGTTTGTGGTCGCAAAAAGGTCGCTGAATTATCGATTGCCAAACACTTTCTAACAACTGTTGCGGTTTTGAATTCATTCAAGCGCTTTGTTGCGGTTCCGTTATAATATTTATGGAGTTTCGATTCAGAATTAGGTGACCGAAATGTCAGAATGGGTTCAGTTCCCAAATTGGGTGAGATATTACTATGTTCTTTTAGTACCTAGTTACAAATTTGGATATTTTGAAATGTGATAACGCTTCGCGATACAGGAAATCCTAATGTGAGAGTTTATATAGCTTGGAAATGACTATTATTCTTCTAGAATGATATAACCACATAAGTGGATTTTGATATTGCGTAAGCCAATGGCTGAAAGCCATTCTGAATTGTTTCAATTTGTTTATGATGTTGTCATTAGAACTATTTAAAAGCCATGCTATGCTTCTAGAGGATTTGACAAAGATTAAAACCACTAGACATCACTTTAAGTATCGATCAACTTTGCCTAGACTCCTAACTTTGCCTGGGATAGAATGTCTTTAATTGCTTAGGTACTTGTCACAAAAATGCCAGCGCTTAGTCCAGAAATGTTGTAGGTGCTACAAGGCAAAGTGACTCCTAACTCAGGCGCGCAGATTTAACGATATTGTACTAGACAATATTAGGAGTCTAGGCAACGTTGGGGCGGTTGACGGTACCAAGAAAACAATACGGTCCTTCGAGCCGGATTTGTAACGTGCAAGTACTTACTCGTACTGAAGTATCTGATACACAAGCTTCGAAGCGATTTCAGACCGACACCGACATCCCTTTACCAAGCTTTCCTCAAACTGATTACTCGGTTACTCCCTTTGATTTCGCACCGTTTAGATCCTTTGACTTTGACATTACCACATTGATTGCAACATCTCATCAGCGGTACCTAGCGGCATTTATCACATAGACAAACGTTTAGAATCTTAGAAGTAAATTAATTCTAGCGGTGGCTAAACCCCTATTTATTATAAATACAGATATATTCTTGATTTTCACGTTAATATTTTTCAGCATTTATACTAAATTGTACTGTCCAAAATAGCATAGTTTTTGATCCTCCGAGACGCAAATTCAAATATATTGAGAAGAGAAATCAGCGTTTTAAACTACATCATTATCAATAAAGGATAATGTATCTCTCACGTAGAATTACGTCCAATGCTAGACATAGTACCCTTTTGAATTGCGATACAAAATTCAGTTTTCGCATCCAGTCTACCTCAACTCCTATTTTTAGTGTACATCGGTTGATACTCATTCTCATCCACGTAACATCGTCCCTCAGTTCACACGACATTAAAGGAGAGAAGATCATCTATTCTCAACCAAGGAGCACACCCGCCCGATATTAAAGGCATTAATTAGCCAAGCGCGATGATGAATCAAACGCGGTCTCGTTTCCAAGCCTTAATTAAAATTGGCGTTGGTTCTCGAAAACCCCTGAATTAGTACAGTAATTCATGGATTACGCTCTAATCAGATACGGCATAATTAGCTACAGTAATTCGATTTGCATGACAAATTTTTGGGCAAATGTTTGTCACGGGCAAATTAGGCCATCGGCTTAAATATGGAGCTGGTAGACATAATATTTTGTTTCTCCTTTGGGAGAATACCTGGAAGTATTTACAAAATTCAGAACAACAAACCTGTGGCAATGTGGGTAGAGATTAAGTTTTGCTAATTGCGACAGACCTTACCACGGGATTTGACCTGTGTTTATTTTTCAGGATATGGAAATTACAAGACTAGACATTTATTCAGTAGATAAATAATCAACAGTATCCTCGATTGTGATCGGCGTATGTTGTTATAAGCATAACAACATACTGTGATCTTCAATTAAACGTAATGGTTATCGCCGTTCATAGTAGCCGTTTTCAAGAAAACCTATGTTGTTGTTGTTTGTATTGGACATAACTTTTTTACTGGCAACATTATTTAAGTGGAAAATGTTGTTTTTATGCTAGCAATAATTTAAGTAATAATTTTATTTTTATTTTTCTTTTCTCATGTAATTTGATGGTGTTCATGGAGTATTGTAAAAGTTTAAATAATATCAGAAAAACAGTCCACATTAAAATACACACGCATTTTTATTATATTATACATCATTATTTATATACAAGATTGTTATGTGTGGTTTGGTCAGGCATAATTCGCAGTTTAAGTCTTACCAGCAATAGTGTATGCGACCACGAGGACGATGACGCCGACATTGCTAAAGAGGAACGCGAGTAGACCACGCACGTAGTCCCGGATGCGGGACGCGAGCCTGCGCTTACGACGGGGCATCATTCACCGCGCATCGTGAGGCCGCGCCCGCTCGCGACTGTCCTCGCTCATCGGGCTGGCTATGTCATCTGAGGTGGATCTAGAACAAAAAGAAAATAGGTCACTTACTTTTAATATAGATCACAAACTGACTATCCCAGATACATCACTATGGGGGTATTGCAAGAGGGAAAATATGGACTTCCTAAACTCCTAACAGATCTGCAGAGGCCCTAATGTCAGTTTTGTTTAACAATCTTGATTTTACGTATCGAACTCGTTCTGCGTACCGATTGGCCCGCTCCGAGGTCTTCACCAATCAGATTGCCGAACGCAGTCGTTAAGTAAAATCGAAATTGATGAAAGAAACAGACTAGGCCTAAGTACGAAAACTGATCGTGAAATAATATTGTCAAGCATATCTTAATATTGATGATCGCAGAATGTTATTATTAGTACATAGTACACAAGGATACTGGAACCCTTTTCTTATTACAAACGTTGAGTCGCCTTCCATTACCATCACGGAAGGAGAGGAAATTGTTTATTCCCTGTAGAGAATGACACGGCACGATATAATTATAATTAAAGTACTCACATACTACTAACATTATTTTTATAATATTTAACCGTTATTATTATTTTCAAAGTTCTGCAGAGTACGCCAATTGAGGCTATGTTAACCGATAGTATAACAGATTTTAAAAATTAAATTGGCCGATTACCTACACAAAAGACCTTATTTAAACGACTGATTTATCTGCAATCGTCTGTCATGCTATCGGCTCACTTGGTCCTTACAGGCGCACGTGTTGATAACTAAATCAATGGTCCTCGGAGCCGGACTCAGAATGATCCAATTAATTCGTCATTGTCACCCAATGTAATTGGAGGGCTTTTACATGAGTTTGGAGAACTAATGAAGCCTAATTCAATGTATCATGCATTTCAGTCAGGGACGCAGTTTGCAGAGCATCCATCATAGTTTGAAGGACTTTGCGGCTTGTGTTCACATTAGGCGAGTAATTATCGTATTAACAATGTTTGGAAACTATGATTGCAGCATTGATTTTAGTACGTACTCTTTACTATATTTTCAATATTTTAAGTTAAAAGAGATTGAAAGTCTACAGCTGATAAAAAGTTAATACGTGGTTAGAGATTTCTATCTCTTGTGTTTTTTTGACAGGTAATACATACCTAATAAGATAATGGATCATATAATATATTATTATCCACGAATAAATCGCTCTTTTATATTTATTTCATTTAAATCAGGTCATGGTGGGTCAGGTAAATCAGGTGTGACAAGTATGCAGCTAGACATCCATTTCTGGCAATAAAAAGAATTCACTATGTCGTCCTATGTGTCGCAATCCAAATAAATTATTATTAATGTTCAACCAAACCAATCCCTTACAAATCATTCTTTATTGATCACTTGGATGGGTACTATGGGTAGCCTATAATTACAAATTAGCAGACATAAGGCACCTCAGGAAGGCAGGAATAATAAATTATTGTTCCATTCATTACCCTTCTGCCAAATCTCACACATAAAAATTTGCGGATTAGTTAAACAAAATGACTAACGTACATTTTGTGAGGAAGCACACAAATCAAAATGTCGGGTTCGGTCGCAAATCACGCAGTCATTATAAAAGGATATAAACAAGTCAGTTCACACTCGTAGATATATTTTCATACAACTTGCTGACGTTTGTTTCCGTACTAATTTTGTAATGATTTACTGCATCAGCTGTGGAGAATAAATCACTAAATACTAATCTTTAGCCAATATTATCTAAAGTAACTCTGTGTCTCTGCCTGTTTGTTACCTTTTTACGACTAAACGGCTGAACCGATCGATACGTTTTACAAAGAAATAGTGTGCATCATTAGGAAGGACATAGAGTTATATGATTATTTTTTTCAAGCAGCCTTATTCCGCCGCATCGGAGTCGCGGGCACGGGAAGTAATAAATAAATTCCATTCAACCGCGGACCGCGCGTGTTATAAGTTTATAGTGTGTATCTGGCTGTGGCATCGTAGCACCAAAACTGATGGACCGATTTCAATGTAATTTTCTTTAAAAGAAAGGTAGTTTAATCGGGTATCATGTTAGCTATGTCTCATGAAAATCTGTTCAGCCGTTCAAAAGTTACAGCTCTTTTTCTAGTTGAAGTCGGGGGTTTTTAACGGTTATGTTATTTAAGCCTGAAGCTGGCATTGTTACCGGTAAATGGTGATAAGTTCAATTCTATTTCATGGGGCATGACTACATATTGCAAACAGAACGAGCTCAATTACCACAGCAAAATTCGTTTTAACTACACTGGACATTTCATAAAAATTGCGCTCATTTATTCCAGCCTGTTAACTCTTGCAACTTCCGGATGATAAATTGCTAGTAAACCACAAAAAAAATCTTGTTTCCATATTTTTATAAAAGCAATTTAATAGTTTATTAAATTCCAAATTGGTTTTTATGCAGAGTCAATTAAAGTTGACGTGAAATTATTAAACGGAGACCAGAAGCTTTCATTATTAACAGAAAAAGATTATAAGAGCCGAGGAAAAATTAGGAAGGGACGTGGTTTTTGTCACTCATAATTTATAAGAAAAGAAACAAAGATAAACTTCATAATTATGACATAATATACAAATAAATATATATATTAATACGCGAAGAGAAAACTTTGTACTTACCCCTATTTAAGCATATTGCGCGCAAGGATGAATTTGAGATTTGGCATAGTTAAAGTTTATATGGAGAAGGAGTGCAGAAAGCTAATATGTGGTCGAAATTCGACCATTAGGCGACCACTAGTAAAATTCAATTATCTGATAAGATTACTATTTCCGATCACCAAGGAATGGACATCATTTATATGAAACAATTCAGTATATTTCATTGACATTCCCTGGGCGATGATTTTTTTTATCTGGTGTAAGGATATAGACGATAAGGTAGACGTGTTTTATCTAATTTAATATTGAAAGCCACTGATGATAACATAGAATAGAATAGTATAGAATAGGGCTTTATTGCACACCAACATAAAAAAACCTGACATATTTACATGTCAATTAAGTGAACTTGCAAAGGTCCATTTATAATTATGTCATTGGTTATGCGTCGGTTATGTAGTTTAATAATGTTGAAATATTATTATTCTATTTTTGTGTTTTGGTGGAATGTTAAAAAAGTTCTCATAATATGACCGCACTATCGATTAGGCTGTCACCTGTCAGGATAGATGTGTGTATTTTATAAATAAATAAATGATATTAGGTTCCGTCAAAGCAAGCTTGAGGAGTCACCATGTGATGCAATATTTTCGTAAGATAGCTTATTAATAGGATCCAAGCCGTTGGTATTAGGTCATAAATTATTATTCATAGAAGATTCCTTAAAAAGAATAAGCTATCGATAGCCCAGTTGAAATATAAACCTTTGACTTTGACTTTCAGCCGAAAAGTCTCTTCTCTAATCACATTATAGACCTCCGTATCTTGTCTCTTTACACAATTCTAGTTCACCGATGATTAATATTCAAATTATTTAATTTCCTTCATAATAATATTATTATAATATCACTATACTTCAGCAGATGCCTACATTTCTCTGCTCCATAAACATTTATTTTCATAACGCTAAATATTACGACTGAGGATTAACGATGACAGATCGGCGCCGGCGCCGTGCCTTTGGGACAGAATCAAAAACAACATAAACATGCAAAGATAAATTTACATTTATCTTTATAAGTGCCATAGAGCTTGCATACAATAGTGGCACAATCGAACATGTTATACAGGTATAATGACTTTTTTAAAGATATGACAAATAAATCAATTGGGTTCAATCCAAAAACAAAAAATGACTATAAACAAATTCTAACCAATGTTTCTAATAGTATTAACTCGAGTTTTATTTTCAGGAGTCAATTGACTACGTGCGTCAAATACCATTCTTTTCTATCATCTTTTTACACGACTGCCCAAAAAAGAGTGTAATTCATGTGGATTTCCAAAGCTAAACACATATTTTCCTATCGTTCGCTGTCACTACAGATGCAAACGGATTAGTGATCGCTGTATTGCTGTTATTAGAGGAGAAGACGGGAGCCGTACTTAGAATGTCAATCCGTTTTATTTCAATAAAATAACAGTGTAACTAGGTAAGTCCACCTGTTAAATGGTAGTTAGTACGACGTAAACCATAAGTCCGTTAGCAAGCCAGTTACAAATTTTGAGTTATGCCACTATAAAATAGGCGAGCAATCGAGCAATATATTCAATTGCTTTGTTTGTTTTACCAATCTGTTCAGTGTCTGTTTGTGGCTGTGCGATTCTTCTAAAAACTATTTTACGCAGCTGTACATCTTGTTAACGGCTAATTAATCAACCGTTACAGTTCCAATTAAGTGCGCGAATGTACTGGAGCCGACAGCTGCTCTACGAAAAGTAGCTAAACCTTCGGTTGATCTTAAACAGAGGTTTTCAATTATTTTAAATTACTGTATGTATTGCTTGAGTATTAAAGTGATCTATGGTATAATAGACTGTGCTAACTACACGTAGCTAAGTATAACTGTAACATAGTTAAAGAAGCATTTGATGATAATATTTTATTTATTATAATTATTAAGATAGACACACGTGTTGCTGGGGAGATAGTCGCGCCGCTTCTTCTAGAAAGTTTAAACACTAGGAATCGGTGAAGGATGGGGCGAATAAAAGTGTTTTCTTATTGACGTCAAAAAGAACAAGATTACTAGTCTATTTTGAATTAATGATTATAATAATCGCTATATAAAAACGACTATAGAAATACTACATACGTTTTTATAGCATATTACAGGCGTTTTTGTAAATTAACATTTATAGCGATTATCATATAAAGTGATTCGTAAAATAAAGTTTTATTATCGGTATAAGAAGTGATATATACCACCTGAGAGGGTCCAGGGATTTGACAAACGGCTGGGAAAAGATTGTGGGTGAAAGGACCAAATCAAGAAATATGATGACATTATTTAGATTCCTAACGATTGGTTACAAAAGGACCAAAATTTTATTAATATGGCGAACTTTCGAGTGGGCCTATTTCAGCATCGAATAATATAGGCTAAAAAGGCGTGCCGTGTGAACGAAAACAGAAATCTAAGATCTTTCTCGTTATGTTTATAGAAAAAATAAAGGAAACATGTGCCACACGTCATAGAAAATCGAGCTTCAGCATTTTACATAAATCCTACAGATTATAATGAAAATATTTAGAAACCAGTCATGTGTAACAATAGACTTCGAAAACTAAAACCACAGCCAGTAATTTAGCGTGACGTTGAGTAGGTAGACACAAGTCACAACACCTTAGCACTGAATACCTAACAGTTGAACGACTCAAGAGACACAGTTGGCGCAGTGGCTAAGCGATTCGCTTTCTACACTACGTGACGCGGGTTCGATGCCCATATGGAACAAATATTTGTATATACATAAATAATAATTATGATCTTGGTCCAAACTATTCTAGTCTCGATCCCTGGGGATATTGAACTTATCATTATGAGCAACTGTTATCATGGGACCAGCCATGAAAAAATCAACTGTTCCATACATTTTGTCGAGTAATATTGAATTATTTGTACAGAACAGCAGTTGACCTCCAGTTCTTAAACGAAAATATCGTAATTTTATTTACAAAATCATTTTATGTTATTAATAAATAAATAGCGAAATATCATAATATATTTTAAAAGATGTTTTATTGCATTTAATCTGGAACCAAACCTCTACTTGAAAAACTAATATGATATTTCACATTTGCTATGATAATTTATCTTCGAATGCTTCTATTGAACTATCTCTTTCATCTAATCTGAGATTAAAAGAAGAAATATATGTAGAATACATCAACCAGCTGTAGAATATCATAAACCCGTTCTGTACGGAATGGTTGGGGAAAATGGCTGAAAGCTAACTATAAAAGACAATACATGGTGCATTTTAATCGTATTCTATCCGCTATATCAATGTCTCATTGGTCTAAATAATGGTCGTAAGTGCGGTTGTTGAGCGTGACGTCCTAACCTAAGTTCGATTCACAGGCAGTGTTATCGGATTTTTCTCTTGGATGGTGGTAATAAAATTATTTATATATATTCCAAATGTGATTTCAAGTGGTCCTTTGGTACGAATTTATAGTTCTGCCTAGCAACGTAGTCAATAACCGTGACGTCATAACTACTAACATATGTTCTAGTAACTGTACATTATCCAACGTCTGAACATCTGCGTCGAGCCGCGTCTGTGTTTCCTGAACATGTTTATATTATTATTACGAGCACATATCTGTGACGGATGTGGCCGGACATAACTACAGTTTAATAATAAACCGGTGAACAGGAATTATTGGCATCCACACCAATACAGGTGAAACGGACGGGGGAAACCGCTACCATGAAATCAGGCAAAAAACAAAAGACTATTATGCAATCCATTGCGTCATCAGCGTATATTTATTATTTACGTAGAAGTAAGCGAGTAATGGATTGCGAAATAAATAATATAACATTACTTTCGTGATCTCAGTAGACATACAGAGCCACGTCATAGTCTTAAAACATTATAACGACCGTCCACCGACCTCGCTAAAACTAAGGATTGAGACGTTTTATTAACGCTTCTTTTTTGCATCGCGAAAATTTCGTCAGACAGAGTGAGAAAAGATGCGTGAATAAAATCATAAATTTTGAGCTTTTTGAACGGATATTTACACGGATAGGTCTGTGTTAGTTACTGAAGGATAAACTTTCGTAAAAGTTTGCAAAATCGAACGCAAAATGTAGTCTATTCTTTTCGATTAGTAGACATGCCAAGGTAACGGCACAAAAGTCTCGTTTGAAATAGGAAGTAGAAGAAATCAGTTCGAATCACGTGCATTTAGAATTTCACTGAAAGTTCTGAATGCATAACAGTT
Source organism: Allophyes oxyacanthae (assembly GCA_932294325.1). Taxonomy (NCBI): domain Eukaryota; kingdom Metazoa; phylum Arthropoda; class Insecta; order Lepidoptera; family Noctuidae; genus Allophyes; species Allophyes oxyacanthae. The sequence goes on from OW028628.1 coordinate 495,301, forward strand.
TATATTTGAAAGCAAAATTTCCATTCCAATTTTGAAAAAATCTAATTTTCATGAACCAGCCAGTGACAGCTCGCAACACTAAAAGTTTGCACGAATCACACTAGAGCAGTGACGAAATTGTATAAATTCCAGTCGATTGGTTTGAGTAGATAGCCCTAAGAGATACGCAGACAAAGGTTACCGAATTTAAGTTTGACCGAAAGCCTGGTTTATACTTAGTTTATGAGCACGACACCGACAAGATACCGGCCATGTCAGTGGCAGTAGGTAACGAACACAATCTGCGAAAGTAATAAATGTATAATATTTTTATATCTACTAATATCGTTATCGATGTCGTGTCGGTGTCGTCTAATCTAAAAACGCACTATAGCCTACGAGATAAAATCTTTTAAAAAAAAGAAAGAAATAATGTCTGTTAAACTTGTGGGCTAAATTAATTTAATCTGTAAAAGCTAGACAGATTTTATTAGACCTTTCACTTCTAATCCCTAAAGCCTAAATAGGCAATTTATCACCGCCACCACTGAGAATAATCTAATGATAAATTGAGTCCCGATAGTGATAAAAATATGAAATATTTTTATTAAGAAGTGTAGCAACCGTTAAATAGAAAACGGAACGTTATCCAGCATGATGGACGATATAAAGAAAATGCTGGTGTGTGGATGCCATAAGCACAGGACCGAGGAAAGTGTCATTAACAGTGGAAAACATAGTTTACTTTACAGAATCAAATTCTTAGGCCGCCTACCTATATTCTCCGCGCTGGAATAAATGGAGTTTAGAGGACTAGCTCGACAAAATTAACAGCAGATTTTTTCTCTGCGCCTATAACGTCATCAAATAGTTAGTCAACTGTGGTGCCCATGGAAATACTCCTTCAGTTGAAAAATAAAATCCAGGGCGGGAAATTCAATATACATATTTTCCAGTTTTTGCATTTTTACCTAAGTTAACATTAGTTAAGAAATATAATTTTAATGTTAGCGACAATAACAGATTTATTTATATTTAATTCAAATTATTGTTTACCTAAACATTGTTAAATCGTTTTGGTGGAATGTATGTAAAAGTCGCAAAAAATACTACTAGGTATACCTACACCATTGTTTGAATTTAGAAGACATTTAAAACATTTTTTTTAAAGCTTACTAAGTTCAAATAATTATTATGTTGTATATATTATTATTGTCGCAAAAAAACAAATGACTTCTCAAACATTTCTTGCAAAATGGCAAAAAGCTGGAAAAAATGTATTTCCTGCCACAGCTATAGCATCCCCTTAACGACCCTTCCTTGTAGCGGGTTTTGAGGAGGCATGCTTTAATTGATAAAATGCAATATGACAATCACCACATTCAGCAGACGAATTAACGGGGTGAACGCTGCTTAACGCGCAACGCCCCGCGTCTTCATAATTGAACCCTATTAAGGTTCAATTATGAAGACGCAGGGCGTTGCGCGTCGCTTCACGCGTTTCTTCATTCATGTAGAGGCGGCGTGTGAAGCGCGGCGGGCGATACGCGCAGCGGGGACTGTGGCGGGGCCCGCGTCCTTGCCCACGGCGGTGCATGCGACGTTACAAGCGCCAATGCAAACGTATGGCGATATGTTGTCTCATTTACGTAGACGCGGGGCGTTGCGCGGCGCGTGCATATTTCTACAGCTCGCACCTTTCCCTGCAACGACGCGTGCAACACCGCGCTTTACGCGGCGTGCTCCGCCGCTAGCATCGTTACATATCAAATAAACACTGCATGAACACTCTCATACATGGCCAATTGGCCATACGTTTGAATTAATTATACGACGCAACGCTTAACGCGACGCGCAACGCCCCGCGGCTCCATAATTGAGCCTTAACATTCTTAATCGCCTCTTATTCACGGCGTTATTCTTTTATAAGCTGAGGCTAACAGGAAAAAATCCGGGCAGTATATTGCTTGTTAATCCTTGTTTATAAAGGTCTGCTGCAGCTGGCTAGCTATAAAAAGAGCCGATAAGTTATCAGGACTTTATTAAAATACGTAAATTCCTTAATACCTAACTCTAAACAATATAAATATATAAACAAGTACCTAGTCGTTTTATAGAGACACTCATACACACACTTCAAATCAATTATCCGATATAATATTAACGAGATTGTGTGGTCCTTAGGTACGAAAAAAATTCCTGACAAGTAATGATGTGGTAGATGATGTAAAACCTCTTCATTAGGAGAAGAAATATTCTTCGATGAGGATAGTTTAAAACGAATTTCGGATAAAAATGTAAAGAATTTATCCCGAACTGCGAAATTGTATCGAATAATGTTTTACTAAAAAGCAAAATAAAATACGAAAAACCATTAACTACCAATTTTGCAAGTATTCTCGCTCGAAGCAGTACAAAAAAATACAGTTCGTACGAAGTATTAACGGAACTATTCAGAATCTAGTTCGTTACTGCGTTTCTATTTCCACGTTTTGGTTATTGCAGAATATGCGATTTGAAATGTAGCGCTTTAGTCAGCATCGTATTCGAAAATTGTATTGAGTAGGTATGGAGTTCCTGGAGCAATAATTAGGTATTCTAGAAAAATTGTTCTAAGAAAATAAATAATTTCGAGTACCGACCTACATTATTGTAGGCCGGTATAGTACTCGAAACTCTTGATTTTCTGAGCATTTATTTAATAAGAGCAATGTTCGGATAGTGCCATTCACCACAAGGGGACACAAAACGTCCTCTGTTAGTCCTAAGTCCGGAAAAATCCAAGTGAGAGGTAACGTCTTCTATTAAAAAAGCTTCAGACATATTTTTAAATCGTTTATTCTGTAACACATCCAAACAAAAATTCTGAGCTGTCGGTACGAAAAATATTAGTAACATTCTCTTTTCATATTAAAACGCCAAGTAGGCCCAAAGGACCATTTACTGAACGTGTCTCGAGAACCTCTAACGTATCTATCATTAGACCTGCGCAACTGGTGTCACATAAACGTTATGATTCAACTTTATATCGCTCATAAATTCGTGTAATTACGAGTTTTCAGTGCAAATGTTTCTTCGGGGTGGAATGAAATACTTTAAGGACATTTCTTACGAGGCCGTTTTGTGAGGTAAAACTTTTAAATGTATCATCACCATAATAATAAATTAAATGGGGACATTTGTTACATAGATTATTGCTATTCGAAACAAATGATCGTTGCCGGAGATAATTAGAACCATTCGTTAAAGAATAAAAATTCATTCGTTTTATTCTAAATTAAAATACCTAAATACGAAAAGACTAAGAAGAAAAAACGTAAGCATTAGCTAGGCATAAAAAAGATAACTAAACCATAATAAAATCAAATAATTTTACATGATTCGAGTACAGACGGACACCATAAACTATTTTAACATAATTTCATGATGGTCGACATAGAAACAAGAAAAATACGTACCTAATACCATTACAAACTATTCGTCAATATTGTTGTACAATTACGACTTGGCATAAATGTATAAATTGAACGATAAAGTTACAATTAACTAGTCTGCTACTAAATTAATAATAACAAAGTAGAGAATCGTAAAGTCAAACGGGTAATTGAGCAAGAGATGCTAAATTGTTCTAAGAAATACAATATATTGTAAACTATAAGCTGGGCCGCGACTCCGTCTGTATGGATTTTGAAAGCTACGATTTAAAAATAAAAAAGCCTATGCCCCCTTTCTCATGATCATAGGCGCCGGGAGGAAGGTGCAAGGACCCACTTACACCTTGGAATAAAATACATAGAAAAATTTATAAATATCCGCGCGATTTATTTGACATTAATTAATTAATTTAACAATTTATGTAGGTACACACTGAAAAATAATAATTACAATTAAATAGGAAAGAGGACACAAAGGTACTGCTTATTTCTCCAGAAATCTCTTCCAGCAGACCTGCAAGAGAAGGGTTGGAAAAAAAAGAAATGTAGACTTTAGTGTGGAATTAATATAAAAGGATACCTATATTAAACTAATGACATTATATATTACATCCTAATAAAAGATTTACTTCATATGAAGTATAAAAAACGCCTAATTTTATTTACCTACCTATAATTCTAAGGATGCACTGTTATAAATTATATTGGTTAATAAATAGTATAATAATTTATAGATGCAGATGCATCTCCCTGAAAACAATCCTGCCAGCGGCCATGCTCATGATGCACACAATTTCCTTGCCAAAATTCATACAGATCGGTTTAGCCGTTTAGTCGAGAAAAGGTAACAAACAGACAGAGTTATTTTCGCATTTATAATATTATATTAGTAGCGATGTAATGGAACATAATAATTGTAATATTAGTAGTACCTGGCTATTACAGCTATTAAATTAACGTCATGTGATTTCTAATAGTTGTTCAAATGTTATTGAAGAATATGCTGATCTGTCATTTGTTCAATTAGGTAAGCGAATGTCTCATCTATAAACTTAATAGAGTAAGTATCATAAGTTTATGGGCTCATCAATGATAGAAGAAACCCAATGGTTCAGTATTGCGGTTTATTGAAAATTGGTCTGGCCCTGACTGATCATTGAAGCAATATGCAGATAAATACATTTTATTCACTTCATTTACGTACAGTCACGACACTTTACGGTGATACATTTCGCAAACAAAATGCTTTGAACGACTGCGGCCCCGAGTTAGTAACTCCGCGTTTGGATGCCGGGCGCAAACGATTTTCGCCTTATGGATGTTCAACCGGAAAAATTGTCGATTGTACATTGTTAGTTTAGATTAGATAAACATTTTCAGTGAATATAAAAATCTGTAATATTTAATTTGACCTCTGTAGGTTATAGCCCTTTCCCATATTTTGGGATCATCCCATAATCAATACATTTAGCAGCAATCAATAATTTAAGGCAGGTTGGTGTTTCCACGATATGCAGAAATCTCACACAACTCTAAAGGCTAAGATGCATTAGAAATTATACCAAGTTACCCGTTAAATGTTTGAAACGATACCCATGGGAGACGATGGGATGGTTCTATTAGGCATAAAGTGAATTATTTCGAAAACTACTTAGTGTTTATATACTTATGAAAAATATTATGTTATTCCCTTACAAAAATAATAACAATTAATTAACAAATTCTTAATAAATAATTTCAAGAGCAGTAAATCAATTTAATGCGGTTCAAAAACAATTTTAAGAGAAGAAATATTTTAGTAAAAAGAAATAATTAGAAAAGTAGCCATGACAGTATAATTAATGACACTTTTTAATGAGACCTCTTTCATCTAACGACTTGTCCTTGTCAATCAAAATGACAATGGCGCGGCTTTATTGTCCACAGATAATAAATCAAAGGATGGAGCTGTCAAAATGAAATGACGATGAACTTGGAACTTACTTGGAAGTTGGAAGTTTGAGAGGCAAAGGCATAGAGGAATAAAGTCTTCTTTCATCTATGGTTAAAGGTTTATTATTGCGAGATAGCCTGCATAACTTCGTGCACACATTAACTCGCTGTATTGCAGAACTAGTTGGTAAAGTAGGACTGTTAATTTGGAACACATAAGTTCACTTACGAACTACCGAAGTTGGACATCCTCGCTGTGGCATATCACACTAATTCCCCTTAGGTACGGGATAACGTTATGCCATTGCCCTTTGCTCGATAGGTTAACAAATCAGAGTTATATCTTACTTTATTTTTATTCGACTGTTATAAATCGAGCCCGGCTCAAATCTTCCCAATAATGGGTCCCAACTGTTAAAATCGCTATGTTCCGCATTAGAATTCTACTGGACTTGCTTTTTTTTCAGTTTTTATATCTAAAGTACACTTTTTAAGCAATCGGTTCTTTTGATTTTTTTAAGTAACTGGTTTTATTTACAAACGCTTTCGAATTTATTAGTCTGTTTTTTTTTACTTTATCGTCAGCAACGTGTAGCTCGTGTGTGACTGTCTAGACTTGAGTATCGTCCTTATTCGTAAAATAATGATTACGGGCCTTATACCATAGGCATAGTCTATAATAAATAATTAAACGTGAGTTTAATAAACGATTAATACGCAAGTAGTACGCATGTTATTATCTAATGTAAAGAGCCTCTCAATCAATCACCCACAAGGTCGATCCCAAAGCACCAGAACAAACAATGCTTTGAAACTATCTATACCTACGTTGGAACTACAGACATTACGTACATTATTGTAAAATTAAATCATTGAGCTTTGATGTAAACGTCACATGCGCCTACGCACGCCGTTAATTTTTGATACGATTTTGTCGTCAGCCACGAAATAGGCGGTTAGGTAAAAGTAGGTATGATGTTGCAAGAACAAAAGAAATAGTGTTATGTTTTTCTTTTACTCAAAAGATATTTTCTAAATCATGCTTTAGATCTGCTAGAATGTAAAAAAGTAAGTAGTTATATTTTTAATAGCTAGAGACTGGTTAGTAGTTTTATCCATGGATAGATCCTAATAGATATCTAGCGACTGACATGATGATAATAGACACACGTCATGACGAACTTTAGACCCTCGAACTTCCATCGTTTGACCTTCGAGCATCAGATGCTGTACATAACTACCTATTAATTTATTGCTGACACACTCTTACACCTATGCCTACATTCAGAATTTTAAACTTCTGCATATCTGTCATTCTGGAATACGTTTATGACAAAAACACACTAATTGAGTCCAAACAGTCGCTTCTTCTATTCAAGAAACTTGAGTTTTAATAACTTAGGTAGGTACCTTTGAAAGTAGCTTTTGTAATAAAAGACATACCTTTACACTTTACAAGATGGCAATTAAGTTAATAAGTAAATCTTATTACTTAGTCACTTTTCAGAAGAATCTTTGCCAGCGTTTTACAGTCACGAACCATGAAAGCAATTCTACAGGTCACGGCGTCTGGCCCCTTTTAAGCGATTTCTGAAGGAATGTAATTACTAGATTTTTCTTTGAATGAAGCTAAATCTAAAAGTTCAACAATAAAATGCTCGCTCTATTTTAAATTAATTAATTAATTCTCAGGAATAATCCATTGTGGTTTTTACCAAATCTGTGGATTAACAAAAACGCTCCCCGCTCCCCCTATGGCCGCACCCGAAAGTATCCATAGTAACAATGACGTATGCTTACGTTGCACGGTGTAATAAAACATGTATGTGGTGAAACCAAGGATTTATTCCCGGCCCATTATTTACGGGACTTTTGGTAATAAATGAGCGCGCCACTTAGGACCAAAAACCGTACCAGCAAAGTAATGGAAATTGGAAATTGTTAGGTAATATTTGATTGGTATTGTAGACTTGCTCGTTGTGTTAAGTAAAATTTCAAATAAATTGTGTTTTGTTGAAAGGTTAGTTCCAGGTGTTGCAAGCAACGTGTTATGTGCATAGTGTTGAGTGTTGATTGATTGTGCAAAATGGAGCTATATAGTTTCATCATACAACACATTATACTATCTCATATAAATCGGTAAAGACGATGCTTTTACGAGACCATTAGGAAGACGAGTCGTAAGTACTAATAACTAATAGCTTTTAGACTATGTCACAAGACCAGCCTACCACTAAGCATAAATTAAATATAGAAATATCTCGGGAATACCAGAACATCATGCATGATGCAGATGATTAGTTTACTTTTTTAACCGACTTCAAAAAAGGAGGAGGTTCAGAACTTTCGACTGGGTGCACCGATTTCGATGATTTTTTATATTTTTATGTATTTTTTATGCGACTACAAATAGAAATATAAAATAAACTTTAATAAAAAGTTAAAACCGACTTCAAAATACTAAAAAGTATAAAATAATTTTCTTAACAAACTTAACAGCTTCTGAAGTCGGGGCCTTTAATTCTTCAATGCACCTAGCTTGGCAGTGGCACCGAAAATAATTGCCTGGCATTTACAATACATAAACATCGATTACAGCAATTGCGAGTGATTTTCTAATACCCATTGAGAGTTCCATTGTCTACTTCCGAAGTCATCAGATTTAAATGCGACCACCTCGGAAGAATACTCTTTTAATAAATGGGATAAGGGCATGGCAGGGAGAATGATGACACTTTAAGTCGGTTTTTACTTTTTTTAAAGATTATTTTATGCTGACGTTTCTGCTCTCAAAAGAAAGAGAGTATCCGTGCAGTTTCTTGCCGGTTCTTCTCCATAGGACCAACATTTTTTGGTCCTAGATATTTTAGCGTTTCAAAAGTGCCTGATATTTGGTTTATTTGAAATAAAAACTGTTCTACTTTATTCTAGCACCAGCAGATTGTACACCTGTCTACAGGCATGAGGACTGTTTATCAAAAACCTCGATTGCCGTGTCATTTAAAAGCAGTGTTTGCAACAATTCTAACAATTAAACAAATACAACTAACGTACCTATTTCAGTATTTAACGATGTTACTCGTAGGTAACTATTATTTAATCTGTGCTTGTACTAACAAGGTTATTCGGTAGGTATTGGTAACAATCTAATTTTAAGGTTCATTGCTTTTGTCACAATTGTTAATTTCCAATTTTGACCACCATTTTATGCACCTAGGTACATTCCGACGACATTAATTCTCTCAAAGCCAAAAAAAGACGTTTTGGATTACGCCTACATACCTAATACTCAATTTTTTCAAATACCTACCTACCTAAAATATCTACGATTTAACGATTTAAAAAATAAAAATAGAATTGTAAATATAAAAGGCTTGCGTATTAAAAGCGAAACCGAATAGCGATCAGCAACAGATTTTTAAAACTAAAGGGAGTGTAGACATCATGTTGGGAGGTTAGGCCCAATCTCCCGGAGCTCATCGATAGATCTATCGTCCCGATCGATTGCCCTATCAGCCTACTCACTACACGATCTATTGTGTAGTGAATAACCCCATATAGTAGGCAGGTAGTTAGGCACCCAATCCATAAACACAGTAAGTAGGTTATATTTTCTAATGAAATAGAAAATAAATAATATAAACAGTTTCAGTTCCTGACAAGCATTTGGCTATTGCAAGGCGCGCGTTGATTAGTATTTCCTCCATTATTATTATGATTTATGTGACACATTGATAATTTGGCGAATCTCGTACGGTGTAGGCGCATACTATAAATTATTAAAAGTCTTGTTTTCATAATAAATACAAGAATATTTTTTTATTGGATGCAGCACCAATCGCGATACACAGTCGTGTCGTAATTGATTCAATTTTGAATGTCCAAAATGTACATTGCGCAGTACCTATGCTATAAAAATCCGCTCGACGATTGGAACGACGACACAATAAATCGATATTTTTGAAATATCGATATCAGTTCCTGATTTAAAGTAGGTATCTATTAGTTTTCGATTTCGGGGAACAAGTCTCCCAAAGGATCATGACGTGTCCTCAGTCTTCCTTAACCATCTGGTATGAACTAGTATGTATTTGATACTTTTTCGAACCGAAGCAGCTACAATAGGTAATAATAATCAGCTTAATATTATTTAGTACTTACATATTAGGTACCTAGGTACTTCAAAAAATGCTGTGTAGGTGATAGGAATTGTGTTTTGTTCAGTGAATAAATAAAAATAAGAAAAAAATATTCGAGATTAGAAATAACTAGGTAGGTACCCTTCTTTGACAAAACATTTATAGACATTAATTACATTACCTAACATAATTTATTTGCCATTAATTTATTTAAACATTTATAGTTAGTAGAAAAATTAACAATAGCATTTTTACAGTCCATATATTTTCACAGATTTTTCTAATCCGGAAAATCTGTTAATATCACAGACATTATGTAAACAGTAAATATAACTTATGTACCTACTTCGTACAAGGAATGATGTAGGTAAATGACCGCGGTTAAGAGATTGACTACTTAATTAATGGCATTAATAGCACTAATAAAATAAAACAAACTCACCTATTTTCGTTGCTTAATTGTTATTTTATCTGCTTTTAATTTCCGATCCAAAATGCAAGTTTCCATCACAAACTAAATATTGATTTTTAATATAACTAATAGATTCTCATTTTAATATTTTTTAACTTATATTAAGAACACCTCTAAAACTTTAGTCAATTTCACAACACAATTTATCATTCAATAACATTATTTTAATCGATTATAATTCCGTATTCTTGAACAAATGCCATTTTATTTATATTTTTAGATAATTTACAGTCACACTGTTAATATTTATGAGAATTTTAATTTATTTAATATTATTTTCAGCTTTACGTGTACAATTTGTGTCAGTTACAGGTAAACGTTGGGAATGTTCTATTGATATGTAGCTCACACGCCGACTAACCAATAAACCGGCTGTATCGGGGTTCGTGTATACTACAACAAAGATAATGAAAAAGACAGGCCATCGTCCACTGCGGAGCATAGACAACTGCAACTCGTTGTAAGCCAAAATTAAAATGCATCACTCTTCTGTCGTGTCAGTACAAGTCATCTCACGGGAATCGCTCATATTGAAGTGGAAAGATTAGGGAGGCAGCAATGTTAGTATCAAGGTTGACTGCCCAGGGTGCGCCAGACGATCTCACGTATCGATTCGTCATTCGTGGAGGCTCTTTCCTTCATTCCTGGCAATGATTGAGAAGCTGCGCCACTGAAGGTGTCACTACTAACAGGTCTCATGCTGCTAAGAGACGGTGGGACTCTGACAACCAATCGATGGTGGGTTTACAACATACCAAATCTGGCTGGAGACGGGCAGCAGCATCCTGCATTACTAACATGAAAAGGCTAAGCCCGTGATAACCAATCAAGCCAGGTGACTACGAGCATTAGGTCTTTCTTGAAAGTTGCAAATGTCCAGGGCAGAACTGCGCCACCAGTTAAACTGGAAGAATGCTATTGCTCATCACTTTGACAAAGGTAATCACTTAGTCGCTTTCTATAACACCAGTAGGAAGATAGGTATATTTTTTTTCGGGAACCACACGATTTAAATTCATTCGTAGGTACAAAACTCCTCAAAATATTTCACCCATAATCTTTGGCCTGTCTGGTCTAATATTAGTAGCGCGTGCGACGGCGCTCGTTGCGTATCAGTTTTAGTTTTTATTGTACGCCGCGCCGCGCGCCGTCCAGTGTATTTCGGGACTACTCGGCTTTACGGTCGGGGAGACCGCGGTAGCGATATGGACTCGGTTCATGCGGATTGTGATAGTTATTGCTGATGTCATGGGGTTATGAATTGATGGTTATGGTGGGCCGTGTGGTTTTGGTCTTAAAATAGGCCAACTGCTTTTTCGTAGATGTCTTAAAAATATTTATAGAAGTTGGATTGGTCAGACGCCTTGTGGGCCAACACTTTGAGGGTTCCTCTTTATTTCACAAAAGGCAGCGGTTGTACCACTACACCCTTAGATCAACCAACTGTGTCTTATATTTTTCTTCTTGTACTTCTTATTTTCAGTGCTATCCCACCCTGATACCAAGTTACGCTTTTCGGTCAGGTCTCTGCCACTTTGCCCGGCTTTTGGCAATTTCAGTGGTTGGGTTATTGGCACTCATATCAAACTTAACAACATCCAACAGGCTCTTCGGCCTACTACGAAATGAAATGAGGACACACCAGGCAGCACTAGTCTAAGGCATTCGTTACTGAAATACTCTTTGGGTTCACGCCAGTTATGGGAAAAGTCAAACCATTTCAGGCTATTGCAGCTCGTTTGCAATGTGACGTCGTTGTACGCTGACGCTGCCTTGACGGCAGCAACAGATTAGTAGGTACTAACTAAAATCAACCACAGCACTATGTGCTGTAGATCTAAATCATTAAATTAATAAACCTTAATTAATACCCTCGGTTGACACATTGACAGGTAAAACTCACTAAGTATAGATTTAAGTAAAAATCACTAATTTCAATATAATGTTGCAAGAAACCAAAATATCTGATATTTCTCAAACGTCATCAGTTGCAGTCTTTAAGTTCTAAATAAATAGAATTATAGTGGAAAATATATATTTAAAACATTATTTCCAAAATTCCAAATAACTGCAAATGCGCTTATTGAATTTTATTCGCAAACCGACGTTATATTTCCTACCTCAGACGAAGTTTATGACCAGTATAGAACAATAATGACCAGATACAAATCAAGAATCTATAAATTATCTTGATAGAGATACCCTACTTATATAATTTTGATAGAAAAGACAGTTAATTAATTACACATGGACCGAAGCACTAATTGCTTGGCCTCCATGCATCGAAATAGGATAGTGTAGCCTAAATATACTAAATCAGGTCACAGATAGCATCTGAATGAAATGCTATTAGACCCGACTATCAGGTACCCAAAAACCGTTTATTATCGGGAAACTGTCGCAATACATACAGACTATTCACAGTGATTAGATACAGTTGTTAATCATTCCCGTCTACTACTTATATTAAATTAACATTTTTTAATAATACGTCAAATTATTATAGGTCACAATCGTCACAAATATCAACATACGTTATTGCATTACATTATACAATAAATATTATTTTTATCTATCTGGCTATATATTTTACATTCATCAATAGGTATAAATCAAAATCAATCTAAATACTTATCAACGATAAAACACAATGGCATTTAGCCAAAACAAAAAACTATCATATAAAAAGGAAAGTTCAATGGAGCAGTGAACGAATGGTGAAAAATTATATTTGTTCTGCGGGTCTACCGCGTAACTAAAATTGTAATGAATATCGACATCGGTGTTAAACTTCAATACGATCGTGAGAGCCTAAACTTTGAGCTAACTTGTATTTTTTTTTCCGATCATGAAGATAGGAGTCCCAACTATATGATAGGTATTTTTTTTACAAGTTAGCTCAAAGTTTAGGCTCTCACGATCGTATTGAAGTTTAATACCGATGTCGATGTTCATTACAATTTTAGTTACGCGGTAGACCCGCTGTTTAACAAACAAACAGTAGATATCTCGCGACTTAGGTACAGTGCCACAAACTTATCTGACCCGGTGACCAAAATTGGAACTAACGTCGCTACTGAACAAAAAATAATTTAAAATGTCATTTTTGTAGGGCATTGGTAAAAGTGACGGCAGCGACGCCATGACCGGCATGTTTGTGGCACTGGCACTATACCTATTTGTCAATTGTCATTGATAACGATTTACTTGTTTCCGAGGAAACTGCCCCGCTGATGGTTGGACAACGTTGGGGTAAATAAGCAAGTTGTGCTTTTGTTTATTCAGATAGTTTTAGATTGGTTTGGAAACTGCAATATCAGCTCTTTTATTTGTGGAGGACCTGAGTGAGTTGAACACGAACCACAACTATTGATAGTGATCTATGTTTATGAGAATGCAAGGATATGTTTTCAGGAGCCAAACATCTTGTGGGACTAGAAAAGTACTGATCCTAACTCCTAAGATATAACTACTGAATGTTGCCGTTAAATCTCAGTCTGAATTCGGAGTTTAATTCCGAAATCAGACTGAGAAGAGCTGATAACATCCTCTTAAAGAAAGAAAGAAAGAAAGAAAGAAAATATTTTTATTCTGGACTCGCCAGGAACGAATAAAAGTAAAAGGTACAAAAAATAAAACAACAAATAAAACATAAAAAATAACAATGGTAAAACAATAGTCAAAGCCACCTGAACGAGACCAAAAATGGCTCCCATCTCAGCATAATGCTGTGGCATTTAAAAATAGAAAATGTCACAGCGCTGGTATTCTGATGGGACCGTTAAAGAACATCATCAGCAGCGATTATTGTTCCCATCGCTTTTTCAGTCCTTTCTGAGAGGGAAATTGTGTCGAAATCGCGGACCCAGTGTGGATTGATGTTAAAAGTCCTTGAACTTTTTATTCTAAGATTCACCTAACTAAAATTTATAATTTCCAATGGCTCATTATGTATACCTAGTACCTACATTTATTTTCAGACAGGCATCCTTCACAAGTTCAATATGCTTACACAATTAAGGCCTATAAGATATAATTCTCGCTCGTCGGTATCAATTCGTAGTTTCGCAAGTCACTTGCCGCGTACCTATCTATCCATATTTTCGCTATATACCTACCTAGGTACCTATCTTCATTTTATGCCAGTTTTGAATAACCCAAGAATTGCTGCTGATAAGTGGGATTACTCCTGCTAACAAATAAAATAAATAAATAAAAATACAATACTTTTATTTCAGGCAACAATGGTGAGCCCATAAAACACACAAATACAGAAAAATATAAAAATACAGAAAATCAAATGTGATAAGTCCCTTACCCAAAAGAAAGTGTTACTTTTTCATAAAACAACTGTAATTTTTTTTATCTTTGATGGACGCCGCGCGCCGTGTTCTTTATCTAACTGACTGGCAACCTTCGCATTAGCAGACTGATTTTGAGTGGTGCCAATTAATGATGACATAAACAATACAATAAGAATTCAGGGATTTCCATATTCCGATTTCCAACTATTTTCATTGTTCTTTTGTTGGTAAGGGCGATGACAGGTCTTTCAATTGTCAATCGCCTAGCGCATAAACAGATAAATTTATTCAATCGTTACATTTATCTACTTACGATTTCTTTCTTAAGAGTGCCTACTGTGCCTACCTATTAAATGAATAAATACCTACGTGCAGGAATTACTTAGATCCCTATATAGTTTGTGGGTACCAGTGATAACTTTTGTCATAAGTTCTTAACAAACAACGCCATCTGTCACCATACCGTTCAACTTCATATAATTACGGACACTGGATAGTCAGTCAGCCTGTGGCGATTACACTAGACCAGTGGTTCCTAACCTTTTCAATGTCCCTACCCCTGTGAACAAGTATGGGAATTGAGTTTACCCCTAGCTAATTTAAAATAATTAAAACCACACAAACTCGAACAAAAATATGTTTATTATGTAAGAAATTGCACGTTTAGGTAACTAGTAATATATAAATCTCTTACTTAACTAGTGTGAAGGTTGAAATTGCTTTGCATTCGCAAGTTTAACAATATTAGGTTCGGTTTCACTCAATGCGCATCTCATGTCTGTGTCATGTCATTATTTTAATACTTTTTCGTGCCATCCCGTGTTACCCCCCTAGAATTTCCGTTTTACCCCTGCGGGGGTAATTACCCCCAGGTTAGGAACCACTGCACTAGACAATACACACGTACCGTGTCGCAGAATGTCGTGATAGGAGCTTATATTTTTGTGACACATAGATTATCTCATTATATAACATAGAGATAATACATAGTACCTATAACTAGAGAGCTTACTGCTATAATTAGTTGTACGAAATTTTGTGCCCACATGAAAGTCACCCGAGATTCAGCGGTGTCCCTCTCGCACACATGGCCATTACTCATCAACTTAGTAATCTACTAAATTGGTATTTTCAGAATCGTTTTTACATACATATTAGAACTAATGAAACTTCTACCCACGGCTATCAAAATAAACATAATAAAAATTATAATTGACGTGCTTTAAATATTATATTAAATATTATTATTTCCATACGTTATTCAATAAGATTGATTATTACAATATTTGGATACCAGTAGTTAAAGAAGTTTGCATGCGGGAAACACTACATCATTCAAAATGGCTTACATTGTCAACTTAGTTGTCAACCTATTGTCAACATTCGTGGTTTTCATAGTTCAGAAATAAACGTGATCAAACATTATTTTTGTGCCTAGAATAATTTTTTGGCGACAAGATGGTAAATACTTGAGTTATGATTGGGTGCAAGCGAGAATATTATCCTGGTTGTGGAATATCGTTCCATAGGTAAGTTTCATTGAGTAGTGTGACAATATATTTTTATTTTGTGGGATATAGTTGCTCCAAGTACTTATTTTAGATCGTTTCACATAACATACAGTCCACTAAGTTAAATAATTTACGTACTTTAATAAATTTGGATTTGTTTTCCATAATCTGTAATGCGTAGCATATTTTCGATGCATTTATTGTTTTGTATAATTTGAGTGATTCCAAGTATAGTATAAGTATACATACAGGGTTATTTGTAAAACATCGGCAACGCTTTAAGGGGTGAAACTACTCATCAATATGAACAACTTTTACTATGGGACCAACCATGAAATCGCGAAAAAAAATTCAAACTTTTCATACATTTTGATGGAGCAAGGTTAATCTTATCAAAATGTATGAAAAGTTTGAATTTTTTTTCGCGATTTCATGGTTGGTCCCATAGTAAAAGTTGTTCATATTGATGAGTAGTTTCACCCCTTAAAGCGTTGCCGGTGTTTTACAAATAACCCTGTATATAGTTTAAGTTAATTTGTTGAAATCATTTGTTGTTTGTTGTGCCGAATAGATAATAATGTTTTTTTGTATCTCTTATAAAATGATAGACTTTATTAAAATTCCATGTTTGTTTTTTTCAGGATTCCAGCTGATAATAAGCAGAGGGTGTTATGGATAACAGCCACGAACCTTGACATTAGTGTGTAAAAGTTCGCATGTGTTTGTGGCGTAAATTTTAAAGATAATGAATTATTTAACAGCAGCAAAAATAAAATTAAAACCTGAAGCAGTTCCTTCAATATTACCATAGGTACTATTGTAATATGTTTAATAATTATCAGTTGTTGTATGTGTCTGTTGTATAATGTTGTGTGTAATTGTCTGGTCTGTAATAGTTTATACTAATATAAAGTATAACACATTGCACAAACTTAAGATTCACACACTTTGCTTATTGTTTATTTGTGTTTAATATTTTCCTATTAGTATAGTTAGATGGATTAAACTTTTACTGGATTGGATATTGTACTTAGATATTGTGCCATAATGAAGATCATTTTTGACATTACAGATAGCCACAAAAAGAAAAAAAACTGTACGTGCAAAATAAATTGTACGTGCAGGAACATCTGGTGAATCAGGGCATGTAGGATCTTGTAGTAAATGGGAAGATGTTGCAGTTTCCAGTGAACCACCAAATAAGAAAGTAAAGCAAGAGGAAACAAGCACATAAACCCAAAATACAACTATAATGCCAACACAATTAAAATTACAATCAACCATTAAGTTTCTAGCCGGTCTCTTCTCCATAGAACCCGGCCCACTTTGGAACCGTGCATCTAGAATCTCAACGTTTTGACGAAACGACGACGACCTTTTTATGCCGATTTGAAATTAAAAAAAGTTTTGCTTTGACTTTCATTCATTGTGTTTTATTGCTTAATGTTGTGAATGATGATTATACTTGAGTTTGCCAAACAAGAATATTATAATAAGTGATATTCGATTCTGCAGCACTAAGCATGGGTTACCCTTTCTGCTATAATTGGAAAGATCTCATAAAGAAAGGTCGTAGGATGGTCGCAAAGCTAAAAGAGAAAAAGAAAAAAGAAAGAAAAAGTAGAAGAGGAATTAAATTTGTATCTTAAAATGTTAAAATCTAATGTTTTCTATGACTAGAGCTGCCAGATGTCCGGAATATTTACGCATGACATTTTATTATACACGTAATCTGTGTATAAGAAAATGTCCGGATTTTTCCGCAATGTGCGAAATTTTCTCTAAATTTTCTTTTTTATTATATAGTAACCTTGCATATGCCTATTTATATATTATGCCTTGCCTGTGACTCTAATTATAACCAAAAGGGTGTATGTATATTTGTAAGAACGTTTAGATACACTGTATGGACCGTATATTTCACTATTTACTAGGAAAAAAACAATTCTTACTATTCGATATCAGTAGTTAATTACCTGATAACTATTCTCATAACATAATTAAATATTTTTATCATGTCCTACTTTTAACTAAAATGTATGGTTACCCTATTAGACAAGGACACGGCTACCACAAAGTATTCTCCCTCAGACCGGCTTTACGGCACTATTAAGCGTTCCAGTACTTGTACTATTTCTATGTTATATAACGAAACACAGACAATAATAAATTGTTCAAAGCTTCAGTGGCCGCTGCGCTAGGCCGCTTGCAATATTACAATATTTTGCTCAAAACCATTTGTAAATACCTACCTAACTAATTAATATTTCTTATTTATTTAATGCCACCGAGTGGGTGGTCACAAGTTGGTCACACACAAGTGGTCACAAGTCACAACATAGGGAGGCAAAAAGGTCTAATTTCACCAATGAGGATTCTTTAGTCATTCAATTTTACTATAACTAAACTAAGCTCATCATAAATATGTCTTACACCTAAATTATTAAATGAACTAAAACTACCTATAATTGTAAATAATTATTAATATAAATTGTTTTTAGTCGAATAATCAATTCGAATGGATACGAGTTTAACGATCATGTCCAACTCTAGTGACGTAAGTGAACTGTCAAACCGGCGACGCGTTCTCTTTCCTCTTGACATTTGGTTCAGGACGAACGTTTATTTTTCGGCATAAACACGTTTCGTGTCAAAACGACTTAAAAGTAAGTAATATTTCTAAAATATTACCGTGATTGTAATCATTTGTGTTTAATTAATGTGTGGTAAAACTATTATAGTATGATTGATATGTTTTTTGGGTGATCAAGTCGGATTGAGATTGAAACATCGCGCGACGGACTTGTGCATACACGGCGGCCGACCCACAGTGTTTTAATTTTTTACCAATGATCATGTTAATTCGGGTCAAAGGATGTCCCTTTTGCGATCAGTCACAGGTATTTCACCCGTTTTCCGATCCAAATACCATATTATTCAGTTGCCCCTTGGCCATGTGTTTATTTTGATTGTTGTGTTCTTTCCTTGTGAAATTACTGCATTTGAAATCTTCATTTTTCATTTCCTCTGCCCTTCTACTGATTCTATAAGCGTGATAATTGCTAACTCACATCTAATCCCGAAATATAATAGAAATTCCACCTTTGTGTTTTCTTAACCTATACTTACATAAACAGATTAGATTTACAGTGAATTGCATTAATTGACAAGTGCATTTTTTTTTAAATTAACATCCTCGTCAAGTTTAGTGTAGGTTGTTGTGGGTATTCTGATTCCACCTATATTTCAATAAATCTCAAGTTGAACTTGCTATGAAAACATACTTCTTGACAGAGATAAGCTAGTGTGATTGTCCATATTTCCACAATTTAGTAAGTATCTATTAGCCCACAAAATAGTTCAATAGTAGATCGTGAAGAAATAGACTGGATGCAGCGCTTACAACCAGCATACATACATATATACATTATACATTTCCAGTATAAGCTGACTCCCCAATGTATAAGCTTTCCGTTCAATGACAGGTCTGCATACTGGAAATGTATAGCTTGTTCTGTAGCCGTGTGTACAGTTTTAACTCCAAATTTCCTTTTATAATTATATTTGCTAAGCTTTCACTACAATTATTTCAGAATGCGTTACGTGGCCGCGTATTTACTGGCTGTGCTCGGCGGCAAGGTGTCCCCAGCAGCAGCGGACGTGGAGAAGATCCTGAGCTCCGTGGGTATCGAGGCTGATGGCGAGAAACTCAAGAAGGTCATCTCTGAGCTCAGTGGCAAGAACGTCGAGGAGCTGATTGAGCAGGGTGAGTGTTACTATGATATAGTTATCATAATTTATCTAGAGTCTCAACATTTCATAAGTGCCTGTATTTGATTTACATGAAATAAAGATCTATTCTATTAGTATCTCAACTTTGTGTGTTATCATCAGGGTTCAGAATAAGTAGAGTTTTTATGCACTAAATGACATCAAATTCATGATGAAATCATAATATGATTTATGATTAAAAGGCATATTATGCCTTTTAATCCTGGGAATTCTTGAATTGATAAAACTTTTAAATTTTCATATAAATTAATGATTCGTTAATAATATTTGTATTGAAGATGTGTATCTAGAATTATGTTACACATTACATTTTATGCATTTTATAGCAAAAAAAATAACATGTACAAACATCATGTTTTTTATTTGTATAAACCTTGACAAGTAATGATAAATTAATAGTTAATCCAGTTTCCACATTCCAAATCATTGAAAGAATGGTCAAAAACTTGGTTCATAGAATGCTATTTTTAACCCCTGACAAAAAACAGGAGTGTTAAAGTTTTTAGTGTCTATCTGTCTGTGGCATCGTAGCTGCAAAACAGATGGACTGATTTAAATGCCAATTTTTTATTGAAAGCTATTTTAATTGGGTATCATCTTAGCTATGTTTCATGAAAACCTGTTCAATCGTTCAAAAGTTACTACTCTGGTTTTTGACGGTTAGGTTATATTAGTCCTAAGTTTATTTAATGCTTCCTTATAATAACATGTTATCCCCCCTCAGGCCGTGAGAAGCTGTCGTCCATGCCGGCCGGTGGCGCCGCCCCCGCTGCTGTCGGCGCCGCGCCCGCTGCTGCTGCCGCCGAAGAGAAGAAAGGTATGATCCACCTGTATTATCATGACTATACTAGAATGAAGGATTCTTACTGCCAAGAACTGAATTCATAGAAGTAATCTGAGTTAGATACTCAACTGATAAGCTATTCTTGCTGTTAAAAGTTAACCTAACAGAATTAGACAAGGGCCCACATTTCTAGTCCTGATCCCTTTTCAGGTGTTATTGTACTCATCGTTATGAACAAATTTTACTATTGGATCAAACATGAAATCGTGAAGAAATTATCCTGTTCCATACAAATAATTTGATATGACTTTACTAAATGTATGGACCAGTTGATTATTTTTTCGCGATTTCAGGTTTGGTCCCAAAGTAAAATTTGTTCATAATGATCAGTACAATAACCACTTAAACAAACTAGAAAGGCAGGACGATGTGTAACAATTAGTTTTTGAGTTTGCTTTACCTCTGGTTGGAGCAAACGGATGTTCAACAACAAGTACAAGTGAATCTTCATTTTGTGAGCTGGATAACTAAAATATTGCATTCATTTCAAGAAGGATTGTGATCTGTAAGAGTATGCTATAATTTAAAGCGGAATAGTACGACACAACTAAGTAGTCGCATCGGCAAACTTCGTAAAACCGATCACTTCCGAACTGGGTGCAACTTCACCACCACAAATGTTCTAACTGCAGTAAAATATGATCTTTACGCTGATGCAATAAGTTGTAAATTTATATAAGCTAGCGACTCCCATTGGTTGATCGATGTAGCTTCTTAGTTGTCATACTATACAATATTACTTGTATTATATTTTATTTTTATAAATGATTATAATAGTAATTCTCCTGTTATATATTAATCAACATGATGATTTCCAATCAACACCATCTTTCGACTGACAGCCTGTGCTGCAACTTACCTCACTGATGTCCCTTACCCAACACAATCTCCCCCCATATTCTCTACTCCGCTAACTCTTGTTATGTCTATTGCAGAAGAGAAAGAAGCCAAGAAGGAGGAGTCTGAATCAGACGATGAGGACATGGGCTTCGGTCTGTTTGACTAAATGCACTTCGCAGGTGAGTTTATTTTCTTTTTTAATCCTTTCCCCTCTAGGATTTCTCCTCTATCGAGGGTACAGTTTACAAACATACTATCCGTGCGGATGAAGAATGGGATTAGAAATGGCGGCTCATCTAGCCTGTACTGTCAGCATACACGGTACTTAGTGACAACGACGCACATAACGTTATATCAGAAGAAATAACGATATTAAAACGTTGTTAGTTTATCAACAATAACAAAACCAACAAATAACTATCAATCAATAACAAGGAAGACTCTCAGAACCTCAGAATGCACAAACAAACAACTTTTACTATGGGACTGACCCTAAAATCGCAATTTTTTCATGATTTCAGGGTTGGTCTAATAATAAAATTTGATCATAATGATGACCTTCCTTCAAACTTCAGTCACCCTGTATAGGGATGGGTGTGTGTGCATATGACATCTATGCCTGTAAACTGTACCCATGATACAGGGCAAATATCAAGAATGGGGCAATGTTTTCATATTAAAATTCCTTGTATCCTGATTATATTCAACATATCAATTGCTAGGCCACATATTTATACATGATGATTTCAATTAACACCATCTTTCGACTGAAAGTCTTTGCTGCAACTTACCATTACTGATGCATACCACAAACAACCTCTATGATTCTTTTTAAACAGCAATAGACAATAATTTTGTTTTTCGTTTGTTACAGTTCGCGCGGCGCTGGTCGTTATTCCATTATCTATGGTATAAGCGTAATATGTCAGCATTTATGTTTCTATGAAATATATTGCTAATAAACGTTCTTGGATTTTTATTTCACTTTTTATATTGTTAAGATTAGCTTCGGGAAGGAAATGGTGAGCCATGTACAGAATATGCGTTTTGATGTATGCGTAGTCGGGTGTACGCACTACGCGTACACTAGAACGCGCAGTCCGTTACTGGCTTCTCAAGCTAGACTATGGATTGACGTCAGAATGATGGACCCCGAATGCTGGGGTATAATCATTAGTAGATGAATAAAAATATAAAGCCCAGGTTAACAGTTAATTAACTTTCATGACCATTTAATAACTAAAAGAAATAATTAACAAAAACTTCCCTGTATTTAAAACATTACTCTATTTTGAATGTCTCACAAATTATACCTATTTAAAATTTGGGTAACGACAGTTCCCAAGTAACACAGACATGCTGAATAAAGATTGAGTAAGAGCATCATCAAGAGCATAAGCTGAATACTAAGCTGAATAACGTCTGAGTACCGTCTATTCAGATGTTATTCAAGCAAAAAGGGCCCCAATTTTGAATGCTTAACGCTGAATAACATCTGAGCAACATCTGAGTAAGAGCTTAATAACGTTTCAGTTAGCCTAATATCTTTTGATTAACAGCTCACATTGTTTTTATTAAGCTCTTACAACTGAATTATTCAGCTTAGTCGAATTGTTTATTGCATTCAGAATTTATTAAGCATTTAAATTATTGTTTACATTTTTGCAAACAATATTCATACAAATTGTGAAAAAAATTCAACTGGATTAAATATTTTAATATGTCGATGTCGAATTTACATTTTGATTTGACAATATGGTATGAACTTATAAAATGGTAAATTTTAATTTACAAGTTAGGTCTGCTATATGTTTATTTTTAGTGCGCAAGTAATTTTATCGTGAATAGTATGTTTTTTTTTCATTACTTATGACGCGTCGCGTGAACAATCAAGATAACAGATACTAAATAGTATTTTCATACATACATACTAGGTCTGACAAAAGTACTTGTAACGAAATAGCTAATACTAGCAATTTTAATCCAACAAAATAACATGAATCGAGTTGAAAATTTTGTAGTTGTAAGATTAAGCGTTTTGGTGATCTCGTAAATTCCTTGTAAGTTAGGTTACAAAGATTTTTAATGGCGATCGATTGTTTTGCTTAATAATGGTGAATAAAACTGCACACATGTCTTGTTACTAAGCTATAACTTGAAAAACAGTAGTCTCATTACACTAACTTCTGAATAACAATTATATAGTTGATCACATTTCTACATTACTCAGATTTTTAGGGTTCTCTAATCGAACGACGAAAACCTTTTATAATGTGGAGTTTTCCCGCCCGGCTTTATTTTAATTAAAGCTGGTATTAAGCTATGGGCGCTATAACAATACAAATATGGTCTTTAATTTGAATAAGTTAGTTTGAAACTCTCTATTATACTGAAAAAAGCTTAATAAAAACATAAATGATATTCTTTATTCAGCAGCTGAATAATTAGTAAAACATAGAATCTTATTCAGTTTAAAGATAAAATAAAAACAATTATTCAGTATCAAGCTATATAATAGAATTATGTAACAATATTATTCAGATGGTGATACTTTATTCAGCAATTAGCTGTTTCAAACGCTACTAGCTTAGTACTGCTTTAATAATAGCAATACAGATTATGGTTATTCAGCTAAATGCTACCGACGGGGCTGTTTTTCAGCTTTAAGCCAGAACTCAACCTAATTCAGCATTTGGCTATTCCCAAAGCTCTTAATACAAACTATATTCATCATTGAACTGTAAAATGTTCTAAATGTGCACTGTTATCTTGCTTATGTGTTACTTGGGTTGAGGCTGAAATAACCGCGAAATTCAAAAACTACTGGAAAACTCAATATTCAAATTATTTTGTGTCCATTTCACACAAAAAATATATGTATAAAATATACATATACAGGATGACTGGTTGGACGTCGGTATTGTACTCATCCTTATGAACAACTTTTACTATAGGATAAAACCAGAAATCGTTAAAACAAAATCAGCTGTTCTGTACAGTCAGTCGAGTAATATTGAATTATTTATATGGATTAGCAGATTTTTCATTCGCGATTTCCGGTTTATTCCCATAGTAAAAGTTGATACAATACCTTCCTTCAATGTTTCCCTCGTCCAAACAGTCAATCTGTATAGTAGATAGATCTAGTCTTGTTATTACAATTTCGGAGGCTAAATTCAGTCTCAACTTTCGTTAGCCAAACGGTTTTCCAATAAGGTTCAATCAATTTCTAGTTTCTTGAAGGACCCCTCGACGCTTCCGAATATGTCTGAGATAGTCTTCGGCTTGCCTGGTCGCTTGGATTCTACCACTCGTTTCTTATTCTCTTGGATGAAGAAGTCTTTGTTTGCTCGTAATCTCGCTAGCATTTGATCTGAAAGTAGCAATCGAGGCTTAATTAGGTACCTATGTTGGGTAATTTCCAATAGTGGTCTGGCTCAAGGTGATTTTGATGACAGAATTATTCTTGACAAATAGAAATAGACTTCACCCACGGAGAAAATACACCACAATTTTTAAAGGACTTTCTGTATTCTTATTTTTACACATCTTTTGTTACCTATAGGACTCAAAAAAACTGCTGTTCCATACAAATAATTCAATAATACTCGACTGGATTTTCAGTCGCCAGATAACTTTACTTGAGGGAATAAATTTTAATTTTAGACAGCTTTCCATGCAAAATCTGTCCAGCATCAAATTAACTCGTTGGTTAAATAATTATCGATTGAAAAATCAGCCCTAAATGTATGGAAAAGCCGATTTTTTGTTTGTGGATTTCATTTTTATTCCCATAGAAAAGGTTGTTCATAATGATAAGCAGAGAAAGACCGTAAAAAAATTGGGATGTTTTAATTGGATTTTCTATTTATTACGATGTTTGACATTTCAAAGGGGCGAAAATATAAAAGCGACATCTAGGAGAATATACCTAAACCACGTAGCCATCATCTACATTTTATAGCCAAAGATTTTAGTTAATACTATTACCGCTAGATGGAAAATATAGAAGTGGATGGGGTGTAACCAAGAACATTGTACAATGTTCTTGGGTGTAACGTTAAATAACCCTCTCTTTGTGCATATTTGTTCCGTGGATGGTAGTGTAGATGTGAAAATCGTCTAGCTATGAGAAAATTCTGTCACCAAAGCTGCAGCGGGAAAAAAAGAAAGGAGTAAGGTTGGTCAATTGTCTATTGGCTGGAATCCTATTTCACCACTCACTTTTTTATTTATTGGCCATTATATCAATCTTACCCCTGCACTCATCAAACGTCTTGTACTCCCCGCCGGCTTCCTTCGGCAGTCCCACCATCGGCACAACCTTATCCAAGGTCTTAGCGCCGATCTGATGAATGACCAGCACGTCGAGCAGTTCCTTCTTCATGAACGGCTTGATGATCATCATGAGACGGTCCATGAACGATGGCGCGTTTAGGAAGTGTAGACCTTTTATTTCTACTAACATGGCTTCCTGAAAAACAAGGTTTATTTTGGAATGGGTTACTGAGTTTTGATTTTTACAGGAGTATGTCTCGATTAATTCATGCGGTTCAAATAAAATAATAGTTCAGCCTGTCTAGTCCCGTGGGTGTACTAAACGCGACCAAGCGACTATGACAAGAGATGGAACACAACAATTACACCTTAGTGGTTTTTATAAATGACATT
The DNA here is from genome assembly GCA_932294325.1 of Allophyes oxyacanthae. Classification (NCBI taxonomy): domain Eukaryota; kingdom Metazoa; phylum Arthropoda; class Insecta; order Lepidoptera; family Noctuidae; genus Allophyes; species Allophyes oxyacanthae. The sequence continues at coordinate 521,219 of OW028628.1, forward strand.
TCATTTTACAAATAGACGGGCCATACACCAACATGAATGCACTACAAAATGGCGTAAACTTTACTATAGCTACATAGCAGTGCATATAATTATACAGTGCGCGAAGAAAGGGAAAGAAAATGAAAGCCACCATACGCCATGTCGGTTGTTGGAAAAAGATGAATATAGATAGACGTTTAGTTACGTGGCATTAGCTGCTGCATGCTCATTCTCTCAGTCGGTGCAGGGCGTTTACCTTGCATTTATCTTGCCAATATAGAGCGCGGGCAACGCGTCTATTTGTAAAATGTCATTGTATTTTATACCACTAAGGTGACATACAAGCATACGACCCACCTGATAGTAAGTGATTGCCGTAACTTAAGGACGCTTGCAATACCAGGGGCAACACTCGTGACCGTACCGTCCCGAGTATACTACTAGCATTGGGAAGGAGTAGGAGGGACCTCAACTGCCAACACGACGCATCCCCAAGGAACACTGGCGAATGGCGACTTTGCTCATCGTTATGAACACAATACTTCTATCAGTACCTATGTTCCTTATATTTTATTGCGTTTGCATCTGCCAAACGTGGTGGATTAAGGCAATATCCCCCCCTTGGTTATATGCTAAATGACATAGTCCTGGAAACTATCTTTAGCACGGTATTACAACTAAAGCGCTTTTCGAGATGTCTCTCACCTGCAAATAATACAGGAACTGCTGAAGAGTCTGCACATCAAGCCTTGCTAAGTGTCCCAGCTTGAGGCCATCCAGATCGAAGATGATAACGAACCCTGGCCACGTGCCCTCCTCGAACTGCCATAGATCTAGGATCATCACCACCGATCTGCAACCAAACCAGTTGGTCAATCACAAAGACTTCAACATCGATGGCAAATGGCAGTGATGCTGTCCATGTGTGTCCAAAGACCGATGGCCGTTGGTGCAGACGAGTCCTACCTGAGTGATTTGGCAAAATCGAAGTTCCTTGGTTCGTAGTCCAGGAGGCGACAGTAGAACACGGCATCTCCTTCTCTGGAACGATTCTGTAGAGGCTGCAGCAACCTGGAAAAAACAAAACATGATCTTCATTAGTACCTACTTAATAACCTACCCGCCTCCAACTAGAAAAAGAGCTGTAAGTTTGGAACGGCTGAACAGATTTTCATGAAAATAGCTAGGACGATACACGATTAAACTAGCTTTCGATTAAAATATTGAAATCGGTCCATCCGTTTTGGAGCTACGATGCCACAGACAGATACTCTACAAACTTATAACACCCCGCTTTTTAGTCGGGTTTAAAAATAATTATTGAAATGGAAGCGCAGTGGGTATGCGATTGGCTTGTGCTACGTGACACGGGTTCGATACCAGCATGGAAGAAATATAGGTAACTAGGTGCCTGTAGGCCTACAGAATGGATGTTCCGGGTCTCGACTGTTTCAGTGTATCTGATGATGCCTGGACTTACACTTTATGCAGATTATCTTCAGTCTTATCGTCCACGGCCCTGTCCTTGAAGAAACTGTTGAAGAGAGTCCGCAGCGTGTAGTGCAGGTCCAGCACTTGCTTCGACACCTCCGCGCTGTGGTCGCAGCAGTGGTATGTTAGGATAAGGTCCAGATCTGAAATATTTAAGGTTTTAGTTTAGAACATGGTCAAGTCATGCATGGGTAGAATGTGTAATAAAATATTAGTTGCTTAGTATTAGGAGGCACAGATCGTTTGCCACTCGCGCCCTCTTGCGCGCCCTCTTGGAAGCTAAGCCTGAATGTGATGTACCTATTTGCGGAATGCTGGAAGTCCCTAATGTTGGTATGCTTGGAGTACTGTGACATGAGCGTATGAATGTTATTTGTAATATGAATAATGTCATGATTGTGTATAATTAATTTAATTGGCCTGCGGCCGTTTTAACTATAATAATAAATTAATTAAATCAGTTGAAAGTATAACTTTGGATTGAAAAGCACTACTTTGATTTGGCTAAGCCAAGTCTCTATTAGGATAAGACTTGGTTTCGCTTCACCGATCGATGGCGCTGGAGTTATATTTGCCAAGTTGTACCTAGCTAGTAGATGGTCGGGTCATATTTTGTTTTCATTATGAAACCTGCACCTAAAGAAGACATTGCAAAATTCGCGTAGCAAAATGGCCCGGCGATACCCTCATAAGGAGTAGACAATGTAACTTGACATAGCTCCTAGCATACTGATCAAACGACAAGGATAATAAATGTTGCTTCACATTACAACTACACAAGTCAAAGGCCGAAGCCTAGAAGCTCTTATGTTTGACTGGCCAACTCTCCAATCTGGAATAAATTTATCGCTGGTTTCTTTTTTCTAATAATATTTTTTCTCTCTCATGATTCCGCAAAACTAATTTAATTGCTTGAAATGTCAGGAAATATTATTAATAAGTAATTATCTATTAAATTTTAAAACCAAACTAACAAATTAAACAACAGTTTTTATTAAGTACAACCTGTTCTCTATAAATTGTAGGTACCTACAGACATTATCTACAAAAAATAAATAAGGAACTTAACAGTTTTTTACACTTAGTACCTACCTATAATTATTTTAATTGGTTCGCACTTGACGAGGATGAATATCTATTTAATTATGATCATATAAAAAGGTTCATACCATCATATGACGGAAACCTCACGAATGCAGCTGCTAGCTAATTAGATAATTACTATAGCATGTAAAGATTATAAATTACATAGGAAGACTATTTTTTACTATAATTATATTTATTTATAATTTATGCCCTATGTACCTACCTACAGAGGCGGACTTAGGCATTTTCTACCAGTCAACCTCGGGACTTATCTCATTACCGTGACCCCGGAACGTAAAGGGCTATCGAAGGAACACCGTGGATTTTAGTCAGTACAAGTCTGACAGTCTCTCCCGCCCTGCCCGGGGTGGGAGGACTCATTTGATGATTTTACCACGCTAAAAAAAAAGAAAAAAAAAATTATACTAAAATAAGTAAAAAAAGCATAGTTCCTTATAACTATTAATACATAAGAATTCGTATAATATACACTATACATATACAGGATATTTTTTATGTAGTGCGCAGAATTTGCAGTGATTCAGTGTCCGTTCCCAAATGCAGCCGCATTACTAAAATTCACTCCAAAACAAAATAAACATTTGATTTTGTATGGCTTGCGCTAGTAAATTATGCGTCCCCCCATACTAAGTCGAATTTTCGTTTTGTTCTAGTGTATCCCAATACTGCGGTTGCACTTAGGCAAAGAGACTGAATCACTATACAAATTATGCGCACTACATAAAAAAAAATCCTGTATACAAACACAAAAATGTAAATTGCTACCACCGCAGGTAAATATAATAACTGTCCCATTAGATGACGAGTCATCATCATTGTGTTATGAAGCCCGACAATCTGAGACTAGCGTAATTAGATGTAAATAGATTGCTATGGAAATACATAGGATGGCAAAATTATAAATCTAAATGCGATACCTTAGGATGTGCCGTCAAAGCTATTATATTATTGTTTATTTATTGCATAATTTTAAGTAAATGAAAGTGTTATGATTTAATTTGGTTTTGTGGCTAGCTTTATAGTAACTTATTTATTTATCTCAAAATATTTGTTAATTTTGGTAATGTTCGTCTAGTGGCAACCACTGATCTTTAATTATGTCTTATCTGTGGATAATGCAGTGGACTGCAATATTACTACTTAAAGATTTGTTAACCTTGTATTATATATATGTTGTAGTTGTTTGTTATCCCTGAATAAAATAAAATAAAATAAAAGCTGTTCGGTGCATAAACTTTGAATATTTTCGCATCCTAAATCTATGGTTCGGTGATCAACAAACCAACCTATTTCTTCAATCTGGTGCATCGCATTTCACATTATTACCTACGCAATAGAAGTCAAAATAGGCCGAACGCAGTGCAGTTTGACTATAAAACTGACAGATATGGAACGATATTTTTAAAAATATAGGAAGTCCGAGGGCTCAGCTAGAGGGTTTCAAGTATGGTATATCTACGTATGATAATTATGCTATCAGGAACGATATTTGGTAATTCATAGCAGGTTTTAAAAAATTGTGAGTTATGACATTACAGTAATTTTTAACCGACAAATAAGAGGGGTGTTATAAGTTTGTAGTGTGTATCTGTCCATGCCATCGTAGCTTCAAAACGAATGGACCATTTTCAATGCAGTTTTTTTAATTGAAAGCTAGTTTAATCGAGTATCATCTTAGCTATGTTTCATAAAAATCTATTTAGCCGTACAAAAGTTACAGCTCTTCGGACTAAACAATTCAATGTCGCTCGTGACCAGTTTATTTTTAACTTCGCAAAAAAATACCTGTATAAGTAAACTTGGGTATGATATAAAGCTACATAACTCCTTGGTCAAAAACCGGTTGTTACTTGAAACCACGGTCAATCATCATTACTTGGAGTGATTCAATCCGCCGTTGAATGTTACCTATTCTAGTCAACTTAATCACGGATCTATTTACCGTCTGCTAGTTAATTAGGGTAATCTTCGTTAATTATTCCGCTACAATTTTTTCTGAAGTACACTATATAATTATTATCACGACCTGCAAGTCTACCGCGTAACTAAAATGGCAATGAACATCGACACTGGTAATAAACTTCAATACGATCGTGAGAGACTAAACTTCGAGCTACCTTATAATAAAATTACCAATCATGAAGTTGGGGATCCTATCTTCATGATCGGTAAAACAAATCAAGGTAGCTCGAAGTTTAGTCTCTCGATCGTATTGAAGTTTATTACCAGTGTCGATGTTCATTACCATTTTATTTACGCGGTAGACTGATAATTGGTAACATAATTACTGCGATTACCTGTTTGTGTGACGTAGTAATTAATCTACACGAATATTATAAAGAGATAAGACTTGTATTTTTGTTTGTATGAATAAACCCAAAAACTACTGGACCGATTTTAATAATTCTTTCACCAGTAGAACGTTGGCGCAGTGGCTAAGCGATTAGCCCTCTGCGCTTCGTGCCGCGGGTTCGATCCCCGCACGGAACAAATATTTGTATGATCTACAGATAGTTGTTTCGGGTCTGGTTGTGTGTGCATGTGACATGTATGATTGTAAACTGTACCCTCGATACAGGAGAAATCCTAGTGAGGGGCAATGTTTTAAAAAAAACCAGAATGATAATAATAATATCATAAAGGACAGATCTATTTTGATATTCGTAGCCATTAGTCGATCGATCAAGTAGGTAGACACTTTAAATCCAAGACCGAAAAATCACATAGGTATGAGAAATCTAGTAACTAGGTACCTAAAACTAATACTCTTAGAACTTATTGACATATTGTATTAATAGATAACTACAGCCTTGATCATTGACAGCAAACATATAGCTATATACGTATCTAACAGGAAGAAACCAGTCTTTATTTGTAATATAATTTTTTTAAATGATTTATTATGGTAGTTACAATAAAAAAAAAACTGGCTCAGAAACTCATCATTATTTAAAAAAAACTCTATATCAATCGGCTCTTTACGGTACCTACGCAACGAAATCTAACGAACTAGCACGCCAGCAATTTCCAACAGGACAATATTAGAAATTGCTGGACCGTTATATTTTTCAAACCCTCCATAAATAAATAAAGATTAAAAAAAAAATGTTTTTGTCCTGCTAGCGAGGTGTTTTAAGTACACATTAATATAAATTAGTTGTTTTTACATGCTGACCAGTCCCGACAGATGACACCCGTTCACGAGCATGACGCATGCGTCAGCATCACCAAGCTCAACCATAATGAAGGGAACTCAACGACCCGACACACAACGCCACCATCAGCGAGACATTCTATGAGCATGACAAACTCATGGCACCAGACAACAGACAGGTATTTAGTAAAAATAATACATCGGACGTAATGAATCCGGGTCACCAAAATAAACCATTGAAATAAAAAGTTTTTATAGACCTATTTAATATTACTCAATTATGACGCTTCAACAGCTGATAATTGCATTGATAGAGGAATGCGAGAATATTCCCCAACAACGCCTCAGAAACTTTTGGCCGTATACCGAATCGCATGACATCTGTGTAAGAGGAAAGTGTCCAGCTGTTGAGCATACTAAGAACATCGAACTCGGTAGCGATAGGATGGGAACCTGTCGGCCGAGCACGAATGTTTTGACGTATAGTAACGTAAACGTTACCAAATTTAGAACCAAAAATACACGTTTAATCCAAGATTTTTTTTAGAAATACATGCAATATTTTTACATTTTCATTAAACAAGTGCGTTTGTTGCATAAAATTGAACAAAAATGCGATAGATTCATCGTATTTTATAATCAAAATTTGCTTACGTTTACGTCAAAACATTCGTGCTCGGTCCACTGGACACAGTGGCATCGGTGGCAACGAAACTGCCGACGAGCTGGCAAGAGCTGGAGCAGAAAGCACCAGAATGGGCCCTGAACCCATTTGTGGAATCCCAGGTTGCCGGTTGGTTCCTATTTTTTATGTTTTTAAATGTATATTTTATTAAGTTTTATAATTATGTATTTAAAAATATAAAAAATATGTATGATAATGAATAAATGACATCTGTAATAACAATACGCGGAGGTAATACAAAGTATTAAAATGTGAGAAAATGATATACATGAATAAAAAACAACTCTCCATAAAATTAACGCATTTTTAATTAATGTGTTTTTATTGAGTAAAACAAATAATAACTAAGAAGTTTTATTAATTTTATTTGAGTACCTAGTATTAATAGTCTTTAAATACTTTTTATTTGATTAAGCTAACATTCTTGGTTTCTTATTAGTGACCCGGATTGTGTCCGAGCCCAGACATATAATACTACTGGTATTATATGTCTGTGCGTTCGAGTGTATATTATATTTATGTACATGTGGAACAGATCCTCTTACCTGTAATGTAGTCCCCAGGCAGGTGTGGTTGTGTGCTGAGCCAGGCCCGCAACTTCTTGATGTCCTCAGGAGTGGTGCCTGTATTCTTCTTATACTCATCTTCTAGCGATATCCCTTTTACTGACATAGTTCTGAAAAGAAAAACTTGTAAGTTAGTTACAGTTACCTACTGCACAAAGATCAATACCGACGCGCGACGCCGTACGATACCGACGCCATATTATGATGCCCACTCCTAATGCTACCGACGCCTTACGATACTGACGCTTTATGATACCGACGCCTTATGATACCGTCGCCTTACGATACCGACGCAAAATGATACCGACGCCTTCCGATACTAACGCTTATGATACCGACGCCTTATGATACCGTCGCCTTACGATACCGACGCCAAATGATACCGGCGCCTTACGATACTAATGCTTTATGATACCGACGCCATATGATGCTCACTCCTTATGATACCGACGCCTTCCGATACTGACGCTTTATGATACCGACGCCATATGATACCGTCGCCTTACGATACCGACGCCTTACGATACTGACGCTTTATGATACCGACGCCTTATGATACCGTCGCCTTACGATACCGACGCCTTACGATACTAACGCTTTATGATACCGACGCCTTATGATACCGTCGCCTTACGATACCGACGCCTTACGATACTAACGCTTTATGATACCGACGCCTTATGATACCGTCGCCTTACGATACCGACGCCAAATGATACCGACGCCTAATGATATCGTCGCCTTACGATACCGACGCCAAATGATACCGACGCCTTACGATACTAACGCTTTATGATACCGACGCCTTATGATACCGTCGCCTTACGATACCGACGCCTTACGATACTGACGCTTTATGATACCGACGCCTTATGATACCGTCGCCTTACGATACCGACGCCAAATGATACCGGCGCCTTACGATACTGACGCTTTATGATACCGACGCCATATGATGCTCACTCCTTATGATACCGACGCCTTACGATACTGACGCTTTATGATACCGACGCCATATGATACCGTCGCCTTACGATACCGACGCCTTACGATACTGACGCTTTATGATACCGACGCCTTATGATACCGTCGCCTTACGATACCGACGCCTTACGATACTAACGCTTTATGATACCGACGCCTTATGATACCGTCGCCTTACGATACCGACGCCTTACGATACTAACGCTTTATGATACCGACGCCTTATGATACCGTCGCCTTACGATACCGACGCCTTACGATACTGACGCTTTATGATACCGACGCCTTATGATACCGTCGCTTACGATACCGACGCCTTACGATACTGACGCTTTATGATACCGACGCCTTATGATACCGTCGCTTACGATACCGACGCCTTACGATACTGACGCTTTATGATACCGACGCCTTATGATACCGTCGCCTTACGATACCGACGCCTTACGATACTAACGCTTTATGATACCGACGGCTTATGATACCGTCGCCTTACGATACCGACGCCTTACGATACTAACGCTTTATGATACCGACGCCTTATGATACCGTCGCCTTACGATACCGACGCCTTACGATACTGACGCTTTATGATACCGACGCCTTATGATACCGTCGCTTACGATACCGACGCCAAATGATACCGACGCCATATGATGCTCACTCCTTATGATACCGACGCCTTACGATACTGACGCCGACGCCGTATGACACACGTTAAAAGTTAACCTATAGTAAAATACATTCGAAACGACCAGTTTTGTCTTAATTATATCTGTTCACGTATGTTCACATCTTGCCCAGCCTATGATTAACTACACTAACCCTGGAGCACCAAAGTTTTGCTCGTGATAATTATTATACAATGCTTGAATTTTCCAGCCCAAAATTAAAAATATATTTTAAACACCGTTCTCTGTACAGCCGCTACAAGTCTCCAACGCAAGCATGTTACATGTTAAAGTGGGTGACCTTGTGTATCCTAAAACAGGACCCTGTGATTGTAATAAAAATGTTTTTGAACCTGTCCGAAATGTGGTGATACTTAGGTAGGTAATTAGAATTATAAATGCGGCAGCCGGCGAACTTGTAATCATTAAAAATTATTCACTCTAAAATATTTTACGACTGTCAAACATGTATCATTGTGCGAATAATATTTGTTTTTTATTTTTATCTTAATTCGTATAACCGTAAAAAAGCGAGCAGGTGGTTAGATTTAAAATCTAGCTAGAATTGTTAAATACATAAGTATTTTAAATTTAAAGATTTTTTATCCGTTTCAAAAATGTGAATTTCGAAATTCTTGAATTGACTAAAGATTTGGTGGTCTTTGGATCCTTTGAGTCATAGATTTTACTTTCAATTCCCTCACAGACGGAATTTGTAACTATGATCTAGGTAGGTAGGTACTACAAAATCTTCTACATAATTGTTCCGGGTCTGGGTGTGCGTGCATGTGAGATGTACTCCTATGCTTGCAAACTGTACCCACGATAGATACAGAAAAAATCATAGGGCGGGGCTATTTCAATTTTTAAATGCCCTATTTACTAAGATTGGATGCTAACGTAGAACATACAACGTCATAGGGGCGATAATTACGATACAATATATTTTACCTTAGTTACCTTAATTTTCCAAATAGGTAGGTATATTAGGTATATAGGCTTGGTAGGTAACTATGTCATGTATATAAATGTTTGCACTATCAGATTTTTTTTATTAGATTCAAAATAATAATATATTATGTCTATTGTATATACCTAATAGGTACCTAGTAGGTACTAACGTGTATGTATTTAGCGGCAATAAAAAATATATATAATTATGCCATATAAACCTACCTATTTACTATCGCTCAATCTTTGTTTTACAGCGATATAAAATTTGTAATTACAAGATTTTATAACCTCCGTTAAGAAATAAAGAGCATACTTAAGCAAAATCCTAAGTCTATGGTCCCTACATCACATGCGAAGGTACATACCTAAGGCCCTACTATATTATCGGAGGTTCTATCATTATGAACAACTTTTACTATAGAAACAACACCGAAAAAGCGAAAAAAGGGCCGGGGAAGAATTCATTCCATGAAGGAAGTATAAAGACGTCACAGACCATACGACTCAGCCTATCAACCTCTCCGCTCGATTAAGGTCCGATTAATTATATCTATTAAAAAAAAACGGTTTTGTTTTGATATATAATAATCTATAAGGAGCAACAAAAGATTGTACTCAAAACACTAAATAAAAGCTTGCCTTGATAAAAAAAAAAAAAAACAAAATTAATGTACCTAGTTTGTAGTTTTTTGTAGTTTTTAAATCGCATAGTTAGTAAAGATCGTTTTAATATATTCTGTGGAAAATGTTGTTGGTTACACATTTGCTCGTATTTGTTTATAGGTATTCTTTTCGTATAAAATGTAATGTGTCACTGTTTGTTTTCCCCAATAAATAAAATAAAATAAAATAAAACAAAAATTCGTTTTTTTAAATTAATTTAAGGACTAGTGGTCGCCCACCGGTCGAAATTCGACCACATATTAAGTATATCGACGGTGGATAGGCAAAATTTACTAAGCGACATATAGGCAACTTTACAGGAGAGCCAATTCAAGTTTGAATTTTTCTTAAAAAAAACATATAAAATCTACTATTAATTTTATTGGAATGAATCTGCTTGGCTAAATATCAATTAGAATAAATATAAAAACCAATAAATATCATATATATTTAACCATATTCATAATATATACACTCCTACTTCCTATTTCTTATGAATTTTTTGTGTGCATTATTAGTTTTTTTATTAATTCATAATATAAACATTCCTTGACCACTAACACAAAGCATGGTACTCACACAAACTGTAATATTCTTTACGGCCACTAAAACAACTGGTTCTATACGTAATGGTATTCACTTAAGCGCGTCCGATCAACGCGCACACGCCTTACACGACTAAGCTCGTAAAATATTGTTTCATTGATGAACCGCTGTAGGCTGTACAGTACGAGGCTTCGGTGGGCAACGCACTACCTAGCTGTTAGGTACTCTGCACCGGTCAAGCTGACCAAAGTCCGGAGACTAATAATAACATTATTATTATAATATAATATTGATAGTTTCGAGCGTATGGCACTCGTGGGTTGCAGCTGAAAACCAGTGTCAGGTGGACAGTATCACTGCCTCCTGACATTATGCTGAGCTGCGGCCTTTTGGCACAATAACTCTTTTATTTTATATGTTTTCTTTGTTGGTTTTATTTATTTTTTGTTGTGCTAATAAAGTATTTTTCTTTCTTTCTTTCTTAATATTGTAATATACCTACCGCGTATGTACTAAAAAATCTAAATTGAGTTTTAGCAGGAAAGTCACTAGACGCCAAAACTCCATTTGATATTTTTTTGTACTTAAATACGCGGTATTTAACCAAGGTAGTTACGCCGTACGCGGTATGGTACTATCAACGATGATATTGAACAGAAATCGATACAAATACCTTGATTAATTCCACAGTGCGCTGGTTTTGAGATAGATAGTTGTTCCGGGTCTGGGTGTGACATATATGTTTGTAAACTGTACCCTCGATACAGGAGAAATTTTAGTGAGGGGCAATATTTTTATAAAAAAATAAAAAAAAAATGTTTCTCTGACCTTATCGCTTGATGTCATTTAAAAGTTTGGTTTTAATTTGATCTTTAAATGTCTGCAATGTTAAGTACCTACCTGCAAAATAATAATTAATTTATAATTCAGTCCATTTGTCCCTTTCCGAATGATACGGGTCTTTTCCCAAAAATGAGATGCCTTACTCCACCAAGCTGATCTGGTGCAGGTTGGTCGACTACACACATCATAGGGTAGCTAACTGCATGGTGAGGATATTTTTTTGTTTTACATAATAATAACATAACTTATTCCTTGTATGTACATTTATTCCTTGATCTTGAATTTTATTTTTTTCTTCAAATTATCGTTTATTTCACGTTGCACCCACCATGTTTGTCTCTGCATCACCCTAAGGTAGACTGGCAGAAAATGCCTATGGCATTAAGTCCGCCTTTCTGCAGTGTTTTTTTTACCTGTGCATAAAGCAATAAATAAATTTATGAAATGTAAAAAACTTTCATTTATATATGTCATTAGTTTACGATGTTGGATGAGCAGATACATATATCAACTTATTTTTGAATCCATCTACATCGCAAGAGATTCTGATTTTAAACTACCGCTTATGTGGTGTGACAGAAATTTACGAAAAACCAGGTGCTAAAATATTCGTCGTTTAACCACGGCGTTTCGATTACCTAGTGCGTCATCTCAATAAAGCCTTAATGAGATATAGCTAATCTTTTGACAACCGAGTACTTACCCACTTTTTTTTTCAAAATATACTTACAAAAATAAACAAAAAACATACCTACAAAAAGAAACAAAAAACCATACAAAATGACCATGACATGCCAACAAAACATTAGATATAAATAATTATGTTAGTAGCCGCGGCGTAAATATATGATCACGGATTAAGCATCATTAGTTAGTGGGGTAGCTGACAACAGAAAGAGGTACCTCTTTTCTGTGTTCTGTGGCTGACAAGGTATCCAGTAAGGGAGTCTTGCTATCCATCCATCTTCTGCCTTCCCTACGGGCAATACAGGAGTGATCAGCGTTGGACTCTGTGTGCCCTGCGAGGACCATAGGATAATAATGATTAGCCTCTGAGTAAGATTGCCATGACAGTTGGAAGCTGTGACTTTCTATTTAGAATCCTAATTCAATAGATACCGTGCCAATAATATTATTTCGTATTTCGTTTGCGGCCTGTTCCTATAGGCTCGCTAACCTTGGTCTAAGTCTACAGACATCATAACGTAAGATTATTTGTTGCGAGCTGAATACTAAGTAAGGCGATAGATAGATGGATACGTGTACAACACTTGTACGGACTGCCGCGAGTCTGAACGCGAGGTGAAGCGATCCACCAGTCGCCATAGAATTCCGACGGGAATCATTTTCCGTCTAAATAAAGTGTTACATACGTTCCCTGTGACGCCCATCAAAATACCGACTGCCGATGGATCCTCGCGAGCCTGCCTCGCGCCATACCAGGGCCCCAAGTCTGCTAATTTAAGGTATCTCAATCGTGTCAGAATGATCTTGTAATTGAAGGTTTTGACACGATTGAGATAGCAGAAATTCAATTCAATTCAGTTTTATTCAGGAACAACATACATTGTGTTTGAAAAAAAAACATGCTATAAAACATATTAATAGATACAAAAAATACAACAAAAAATATACAAAAAAGGAAAAATACAAAAAATAATAAAAAATACGTAACAATTTACCTAATATTACCCTCATACACATAGGCAATTAGCAGACTTGGGGCACTGTTCTAAATGTGTACGCGTGTTCCAGGGTACGCGTACCCGACTATGCGTACATTGGAACGCGCAGTCCGTACAAGGCTTTACGTCTCCGCAAGATCTACTTCCTCCTATAACTTTTATCGGAGCAAGTCCTGCCTTTCAAATTATGAAACAGTAAATAAATATAATATGTATGTATATAATATCTATGTATTTATTCCTTGATCTTGGTTTTTCTTTCAAATTATAGTTTATTTTACGTTACACCCACCATGTTTCTGTCTGCATCACTCTAAGGTAGACTGGCAGAAAATGCCTATGGCATTAAGTCCGCCTATGTGCAGTGTTTTTATTACATGTGCATAAAAATATCTCGTGACTAAGGATTTTTATTTATATCATTCATAAAAAATAATGATGTATTTATAAAGTAATAAATCATAATCCGAAGATTAATGGGATCATTTATAAAAATAAAACATACTGCATATACATTAAAACATTTGTGTGTTTTCCTGTCCAATTTTCCTAATCGTAATTCGAAACGCTAAAAGCAAATGTGTAGATTACAGCAAAAAGAAACCGGTTATTATTTTTTATTCAAACCCGTGTAACGTTTTTCCTATTTTTAACCGACCTTTAAAATCGTGGTAGATTATTTGTGAACATCAAGATGGCGGGATCACTGCTTATTTCTTGAAATTCTTATCATCACTATTTACCTAGTACCTAATTGGTACGTGTGTGTAACCAGTAGTAGTGAGTAAAAGTACCAAATATAGTGTTGATTTTTAGAAGTAATAATTCAGATACTAAATCTTTTTGTAGTCAGTAATGTATTGTAATTTTTGAATTACAGCCTTGATGCCGCCATTTTGATGTCAAAACGACGACACGGTTGGCGAAGTGGTTAAGCGATTAGCTTTCTGCGCACGTGCCGCGGGTTCGATCCCCGCACGGAACAAATGTACTACTCAATACTCAATATTTATTTGTTTGATTTTGTATTATATTTGTATGATCTGCAGATAGTTGTTTCGGGTCTGGTTGTGTGTGCATGTGACATGTATGTTTGTAAACTGTACCCTCGATACAGGAGAAATCCAAGTGAGGGGCAACGTTATATAAAAAAAAAGAACCGCGGGATCAGTATTTTTGCTAAAATATATCTTTAACCACATTGAGGTAATAACTTTTTTTAATATTAGTTTCGTAAACAGTACCAATTAAGTATCTACTAAATACTGAAGATATGAATTTCAAGAAATAAGCAGTGGTCCCGCTGTCTTGATGTAGGTACACGATCATTTAAAAAAAGTCTAGCAATTCTCTGTGGCAATTTAGGGTTTTAATGCGTCCGATGAGTGACAAAAGAATTGTCACCTTTATCACGTACCAATCTATACTGTCTTTGGCTAACTGTGAGTATACGACAGACCATAAAGTTATTATTTTACCACTAGTAATAATAACTTTATGCGACAGACTCTGCCATCTCCTTCGGGAATCACGGGCAGTGGTCAATAATAACTACACATGCGTATAAGAACTTAGTCCCAAAGGCAATCCCTGAAGGTCAAAATCATAGATTATTGTGCGCCAGCGCTACTGATGTTACATTACAGTCTGCTCTATCAATATGGTTAAGGACAAGCCTATTGGAATTCATTGAGCAAAGTCGTAGTTATGTGTTATATTTGGTGCTTTTGTCTTGCTAACACAACGCTCAAAGAAACCTGGATGGCATCAGAATTTGATACACTTTATTGTTTGAACAGGAATCCCTTTATTACAAAAGATGATTTAAATCAGTAGTAAAACCTAGGTTTAAAATATATCCAACTCTTTCTAACGTCTTATTAAAAAGAGACGGGGCTATATAGGATTTGGATAAACGGTTCTAAATCGAGTTCCACACAATATGCACCAGGACTATCAAAACGCAATGTAAAAAACCCAAAATTAAATTAAATTTAAATTTGTTTTTAGAAAACATTGCCCCTCACTAGGATTTCTCCTGTATCGAGGGTACAGTTTACAAACATAAATGTCACATGCACACACAACCAGACCCAAAACAACTATCTGTAGATCATACAAATATTTGTTCCGTGCGGGGATCGAACCCGCGGCACGTAGCGTAGAAAGCTAATCGCTTAGCCACTGTGCCAACCGTGACGTCAAAATGTAACAACAACCAAAAAAGAGTGCGGACCTTGCGTCCGCGGAATGTATTGTAACGGCAGGAGGTCACAGCTTTTAGTCAGTAGAAGTTTGACACTACCCAAACTGGCTCAAAAGTGAGGCAGCCTGGTTGTCCAAGAAGGACAAAAAGTCACTGCAAAAAAAAAATTGCACCAGGAAACGAGGAAGAACACCAAACATCTTTTAATAACCCATCAACAGAATCTTAATTTTAACAAACTCAATTCAGTTTCACTCATAGCATCTTCATCAGTCAATCTCCAGTTTCTTGAAGGAACCCTCCACCCCTCCGAAGATGTCAGAGATGGTCTTCGGCTTGCCTGGTCTCTTGGATTCTACCACCCGTTTCTTGTTCTCTTCAACGAAGAATTCTTTGGTGTTCTTTATCTTGGCTACTATGTCATCTGGAAGACAAAAGAGCTTATGAACAAGTAATAGGTATTTTTTTTTAATTAATAGAAATAATTTCAAATGAAGGTGGATTCTGATAAATAAGGCTTCATTGCTGCATAGACCACCAGTCATGACAATTTTTGTCAATATTATTGTGGGTTTTGTATGAAACGTTTGCTTTATGATATTCACAAATCTCATAGACGTCATATTTTTTACAGTATACCTCTTTTCATCTGGATACTTTACAAGAAATGACCGATTATAGAATAGAATAGATCTTTATTTCATGTAAACCAAATACAGGCACTTATGAAATGTCGAGACTCTAGGTGCGCGGTTCCAAATAGTAGGTAGATCCTATGGAGAAGAAGCGGCAAGAAACTCCACGGAAACTCTTTTAAAATAATAGATTATAATCTTGATTAGTATACTAACTAATTATTATGTTGTGGTAAGAGCTGCGAGAATAATGTAATTTAATGTGAATAAAAATAAATTAGAATAGGATAATAATAATATGATTTGCCTTTAAATAAGAATGCCATGGCAGTTATTATAACCAGGCCCGACAGAAATTATGAATATGCATCCATATCCATAACCAGTCATTTTTGACAAAGCTTATTAAAAATCGTATGACTTCTAATGTTATAAGTAATATTTAATTTAGCTGATACCAATCTTAGAATGACTATTCACCTCTGCATTCCATTAAAGTCTTGAACTGTCCGCCCGCCTCCTTCGGCAGTCCCTCCATGGGCATGAACTTGTCTATGGTCTTAGATCCTATCTGGTGGATGTTGAGCACCTCGAGCAGATCCTTCTTCAAGAATGGCCGCAGGATCATCATCAGCTTGTCCATGAACGATGGTGCGTTTAAGAAGTGTAGTCCTTTGATTTTTAGTAACATTGCTTCCTAGAATAATAAACAGAAATTAAATGAGGATCACAATTATTTATTTAATTATATATTCCTTATTGTACACCAGTAAAACAAAATTATACACATTTAAGACTTGCACGAACATAAATTGTACAATGGGTGGCCTTACCGCGCACGGCAATCAGGCAACCTCTGGATGTACAAGAGTGAAATGAACAAGTTATGGGGTAGGCAGCTAGTTCTATTTTAGAATTTGAAAGGCGCTTAGTGAATCTTTCTGGCTCTGGCAGTCAATTGAAGAGTTAATGAACAAGAAGGTCTACCAAAGTTATCCACCGATGAGTGAATTTCAAAATATCCTAGACAGAAAAAAATATGAATGATTGAATGCAAAAAAATTTACATACAAACTAGATTTACAAAATTCATCTCAAAAGAAAGTCCCATATTCCTCTACTCATCATTGCTCCCTAGTTTGTGAAAGGCTACACTCTCAATGTTGGTATCTTGTAGGTGTCGTTATTGGCTACCATGCGAACACCCCCATTATTGATAGATAAGTGAGGGGCATCCGTAACCAATACCATAACATCAAAAGCTTAGCTATGTAACTAAGTTATCTTGGCATCGTGGCTTGACCACTAGTAATATTACCTGTAGAAGGTATAGGAACTGCTGAACAGACTGGACGTCGAGCCTGGCGATGTGCGACAGTGTGCAGCGCTCCAGGTCGATGATGATCATGAACCCTGGCCACGTGCCTTCTGCGTACTGCCAGAGGTCCAGCACCATTAGACAAGCTCTGGAAATATAAGTGTAGAATAAAAAAAATCAGCACGTTACTGGTCCATTGGTGGGCACGGGCATCTTTTCAGATTAAGAAGCATTAGGCCTTAGGCCACTACGCTGGCCTAGTGCGGGTTGGCAGACTACACCATCGAGGACTTTATGAGCCAGTCTCAGGAGTGCAGGTTTCCTCAAAAAAAAATTCATTCACATTTAACGCAAGTGATAATCAAATTGCGATCCGCACATAAATTCGAAAAGTTAGAGGTGCGGACCGGTTTCGAACTCAGACTCTCCTGCATGGAAGGCAAGCGTTCAACCGCTAGGCTATCACTGCTTCTTATATTATTATCCAATTTTTATTTTTTATTCACATTAAATTACATTATTTTCGCAGCTCTTACCACAACATTGTATCTAGTAATCTAGATTGTAATCTATTATTTTAGAAGAGTTTCCATGGAGTTTCTTGCCGGATCTTCTACATAGACCTACTTTGGCACCGCGTACCTAGTCTCGTCATTTCATAAGTGCCTGTATCTGGTTTACATGACATAAAGATCTATTCTATAAAGTTCCATTCTAGTTTACCTGACGGCTTCTGCGAAGACGAAGTTTTTGGGATCGTAGTCAAACAGTCGACAGAATATGATGGCCGAGTCATCGTATGCTCTGATGTCGAGGGGAGTCAGGACACTGGAATCATAAGCAATTGTCTTTATTTCATGAACATTTAAAAAGAATTAAGAAGAAGGAAGTATAAATTGCTAGAGAGGGTGTTGCAGCTGCACTATGAGAGGAGATTAGTCGATCAGCGAAGTTAAGAAGTATTTTGCCTTGGCCAATCGTTGGATAGGTGACCGTTTCTCCAAACATCAAGACTTCTCTGTGCCTCGGGAAGTAGGTACGTTGAGCTGTTGAGCAGATGGTCCCGGTTGTCATACGTATGACAGTTGTTACGGGAATAAGCAACCAAAAATAAGTTACAATCGGTCTAACCTTAGAGTATCAGTGTCTCCCAGTAATTGAGTGGAGAGGTCAGATGATACTCGCTTCGTATAATACATGAGATATATAGTTGCATTAGACTGGGAGCCGAACCCAGCTTATCAAAGAAAAGGCTAGGCAGATGATGATGATAGACTGCTAAATTGTATCATCCATATCTCTTTGAGAGGAACTCGGCCTTATGGGCCTCGGGCGAGGTGGTCCTATGCGGATCGGTGGTGCGAAGTCGTCGACTTTGGTTGTACATAATTGATACTCACTAGTAACTCAAAGTCTTCAATATCTTGTCGTCCACTATCCTGTCTTTGAAGAAGTTTGTGAATAGCGTCTTGAGCGTGTAGTGCAGGTCCAGGACTTGCTTCGCTACTTCAGCGCTTCGGTTGCAGCAGTGGTATGTGAGGATGAGATCCAGGTCTGGAATGAGAAGGCAATGGATCAGTTTATGTAACAGAACTTAGATAGTGTGTGTATATTACTACATTCTCCAAAAAAAATATAATTTAAGGCAGTGCTCTATTCATCATGTACACATCATTTAATATGGGACCAAATTGAGGTAAAAAAAATAACAGCTGTTCCATACAAAGGTTATTATTTAACCGGCCCCCTAATTACCGATGTAGCAGACAGTTTGCGACAGGCGTAAATCGCGCGGTAGCTGCTGTCAAACATAACTTTGGTATTACGTATTTGCCGATAGCGACGCGACAGCCACCACTTATAAATTCATAAGCACAGGCGGACGAATGCCGTACATAATACGATTTTTTTTGACAGTTCGCGCCCGATCGCTCTGCGTCTGCTGTCGATTGGCTGTCGGGTCGCTGTGAGGAGTGTGAGGTGATTTTTACGTAATTAGGGTGCCGGTCAAATTTGTCGAGCAGTCGATTGTTTTTTGACGATTTCAGGATTGGTCCCTTAATAAAATTTGTATATCAGCAGAATATGTATAGTTGAATTTTTTCTGGTAACTAAAAATTAGGGTTGTATTTTATTTCGTCGGTCAATCGGTCGACATTGCATCCACTGTGCGTCGAAGCTTAGTACTTTGTTATTGAATATGCGGACCTAAAGTCCCTAAGGCTAAGTAACACCCACTAGTAATAATAACTTTATGCACGTAACAGTTTTGGAAACAATTGTCAGAATAATCTATTTATTTTTCTGTCAAAATCAAATTGACAAGGATTTTTTTTTTCACATCGGCAGCCGGATTTTGGTGAATTAGTGTTTTTATAAAAACAGTAATCCTAACATGCAGGACGGTCTGAGTTCGATCCCGGCCCGCACCTCTGTATTCACGTGAGGATAATTAAAATATTATAAATATTAAATATTTAATTATTTTAATGCAGCTACGTAGTAGATGAGCTACCAAGACAAAAAAATCCAAATGTCACGATTTTTTGATCATTATCTATTTTTTTGTCCTAAACACAAAATACTTCAACCTTACGTAATTTACTTAAAAGTCTTAACTGACAGGTAACATTTCAAGGCCGTATTTAAGTATAAGTACTATTATTTAATTATCTCACTTATACATTTTTATTACTAAACTTGTTACTAATCAAGTTTTAATCTCGTTCTTGAGCTAATCGAAAACTGAATGACTAGATCTAGGTATTTTGTTGGCAGAAACACTATTTTAAACGACTTTAAAAATGGAGGAGGTTCTCAATTCGACATAATATTGTATGTTTTTTTTTTGTATGTTTATTCCGCAATATCTTCGTCAATTGTGAACCGATATTAATTATTCTTTTTGTGTTTGAAAAAGTGTTCTCCCGAGGTGGTCCTATTTAAATTTGGTGAAGATCTGCTGAAGATATTCGGAGAAAAGTAAAAAACCGACTTCTAAAAACTAATAAAAAAATATAAAATAATTTTCTTAAAAAACGTAACAGCTTCTGAAGTCCCTTTAATTTTTCAATGCACCTAGCTTGGCAGTGGTACCGATTGGAAATTTTCTTACGAGGTATCTCGAAGTTTAGTCTCTCACGACCGTATTGAAATTTATTACCAGAGTCGATGTTCATTACCATTTTCGTTACGCGATAGACCCCCCGAAGACCGTTGCATGGCAAAGGGTCAAGAGGCCATGACCCATCTTCGTTCAAGTCGGCTGACCACTCAGAAGCTAAAAGCCTCAGTTATAACGTCATTAAAGCCATTATAAAACAGCTAATCATGACCGCAATCATATTATCATGTTGCCGTGTTAGTAATTGTCGTTTATCTATGCCACAAAATAGATTGGTACAGAAGGCTGACTCCATACAATGAGCAAAAACAAGCGCACGCACACATTATTATTATTAATAGCCCGTAGTATCCCACTGCAGGGCAAAGGCCTCCCTTCCCTCCTTCCACTTTTCCCGGTCTATAACAATTTGGGGCCAATCCTTTAGATAGACGTCCAGCTCATCACGCCATCTCCTTCTGGGCCTGCCGCGTTGCCGTTTCCTGCAATTTGGGACTCTTTGTGTGTTTGTTTTTGCCCAAAGCTCCTCCGGCATGCAGCAGATGTGACCTGCCCAGTTCCATTTTAATTTGGCAGCTGTGTGGCCTGCATCTGCAATTTGTGTTTTGAAACGTAGTATCAAGTTCCTTATGCGGCAAAATATTTTAAAGCTAAGCTCTATTTATAGAATTCTTTTCAAATATCAAATCATTGCTGCAACAGATTCATAAATTATGTAATGTAGGCATTAAAATCAGGCGGCGCGGCGACACGATGCGTGTTTGTATCAGAGTAGCCGAGTCCGCCAGGTCATGTGGTCGAGTTCATGACCTTAATGTCATTCACAGAGGAATAAAGGTTTTATGCCAACGGAAACATCAATTATATTATTTTAATTAATTTTGAAAACGTATAATCAAAATGTTGATACAGCCTTCTGTAGCTATCTCTATTGTGTCTATGCGATCTGTAACGAGCGTTCGATCTCACTCAAGGACTTCTTGTGGTAACGTCAATACCATATGATTTGTATATTAATATCTCTTTGAATATTCTTGAGGGCAATGTCTGGTCCTAATAGGAAACTTGCATGTATTTTTACTTTTCGTTTATCGCAAAGATTGAAGGCATGATAATTATAATAGTAAAAACAAGAAAAAAATATGCAAAAATAATAAAATATCACAAATAAAAATATGACTTTCAAATGTTTGCGCCAAAACACAGAGTCATGTCACATGACGCCATTGCATCGATCGTTCATAGCGTGTGAATATGGTTACCACGGGTTACCAAGAAAACATGAAAGAGTGACGTCAAAACTCGATGATGGGGTTTGAAATAACGTTCCGTTTTACGTAATTTATAATAAAGATAATTTGTAAAAAAGGTGTAATTTTTTAATAAATCTTTCATCAAAGCATTTTTCAGCACTTTTATTATTGACTAGCGGCCGGTCCCAGCTTTATACAGGTTGACATTTATTAATGTGTTCTCTAAAATTGTAGTACATTATTTTGTTCCATCATCAATATTTTTGAAGCGCACGCGATATAACGAATTTCATAGGTAATTTTTTTACAGCTTGGGTTACAAAAATGGAGTTTTCGTAGGAATCCCTAGTTTTTAGAAAATAAATCTTAGCCTGTTTCTCAGTGATAATACAGCATTCTATTGGTGAAAGAATTTTTAAAATCGATCATTTACTTTTTGAGTTTATTCATTACAAACAAAAATACAAAAACTCATTATTTTTTTTTCATTTAAATTTTCAAGCAGGTATTATAGGACCGAAATAATTTTCGTGAATTTCTCAGTAATTTCGACCATTAATTTCAAAAAGAATCTACCTCCCTAAGGAATGGATTATACTTAATATTATTTATGTTTTATACAGGGTGGTGATTTGATCACCAACAATATTTAAAAACGGATTTGATAAAAATAATTTTCGTATGAGTAACACACATGAATTAACATTTATTTTATTTTTGGTGGTATCTTCACTGACTAATTTATTTCCTTTGATATTGCATTCATTTACATGGATGATCAGAAAATCGTGAATTCAAATAATAGACAGGTTGCCGTAGATTTTAGTATTTGGAATCAAGTTCTGAAGTCACACACAAAGTCTGCGATTTTTATGCAAGTTCTTTTTTTGCAATAAACACTCTGCTATCATTCGTCGCAGTGAAAGGACATCGAAGTAGAGATTTTTGTCACAGTTAGGTATCTGTTCTACACGTGTAAATAAAAATAATTTTGGTTAGAATAGGTTGAAGACTTTACAAACTTTGCCTAAAGATCATGATAAGAGTCAAATTATGTAATTTTTATGTAGTTCCTGTGGCTAAACTACTGATTCTTTGTGTACGGTCATAGAATACGCGGTATCATTTAATGTGACAACATCTGAGTCAAATACGTTATATTTAACCGACGTTAAATCATTCTAATTGACACCCAATACGATAATTCGTTGTGATTATAGCAATTAATTTTTTTAATATATTCCTATATCGTGGGTTTGATTACATAACTATTATCTCATGAACATTCATTAGACCGGTTTACGTGGAGGCCCATATTCAGTGGACGTGTATAGGCTGATATGATAGTATTAAGAGGATAATACAAGCAATGTGAACTGGTGACATACTTGGCAATGTGAATTACCATTGTCACTTCAACTTGGTAAGCAATGTAGGTCAGATTGACAGTGATATATCCATAAAGTTATTATTAGTGGTAATAGAGGAACACAGTGTGCGAGTGAGAAACCGATCTTTACGAAAATCCTACGTGCGAGAAAGAGACACAATTAAATGTTCGTAGGACCGATTTGAAAGAATTCATGAACTACTAGGTACCTGTCAAAATAAGACCTCGTATTATTTTATGATTTTCGTCACAATCGTTCTGTATTTTATTGGATAAATATCAATAATCGAAAAGGTTTCGTGTCCTGTGTTTGACTGCAGTGTAACTTACAGCAATAATGCAAATAAAGAGACCTTTTACAGGTAAATACCGTACAGTGCAATATTACTTTCAGAGTGCATATTTCCATAGAAAATATTCCTAAAATTATTTAGTAATACGTTTATAACATGCAGTAAGCCCTCTATTTTCTAAATAATATATTATTTTAAATAATTATGTGTAAGATAAAAAAATATTGTGTTCGTGAAAATGTGAAAATTAAACCGTTTGGCATAGGTTGTGTGTACAAAATCTATCGATATGTCGATATTTCCAAATTATTTTTTCGTACTACCTAGCTTCGTCCATTGCATAACTTGAGAGTTATTGTTAATCCTTGCTTATTTGTATATTGAAAGGTTGATTTAGTTCGGCCCCGCACATTGTCAGAAAATCATAGTCGGAATATTTCTGACGCACTCGACACTATTCACACCATGTTTGTACTATTACAACATTTTAATAGTACGTACATAGCCCATACCCGCATTTTGTACTAGCCCCACAGATGACAGAATTTTCCGAATCGTACGTCCGCTTCTACAAGAAGCAAACTTACGATTCCGAAGATTCTGATTCTGTCGCACATTAAAATGCATAAAATAGCGCTATTTCCAGACAAAGAGTAGCCTGGTGAAAAAAATAACTTCATTATATTGACTGGCTAACTTCATAACTTCCAGGTTTCCGGACCACATTTCTCGGCCTGTGTCAGTGTACAAATACAGGGACCTATCACCAAAACCTTCAACATCAAAACCGAAACGTCTGACGTCAAGAAATAATGAATATGATAATGAATGATTACATAATGTTTACAATAAATTTTCTTTTTACTTACCTATTCGTCACTTTCGTGACGTTAATAATTTTGCCATCCTAATATAAACCTCTATTACGTAACTTTTAATATTTTAAAATGACAGATTATATATGTCAAATATGGTATTTTAGTATAAAGAACAATTTGAAAGATTTAATTGGTAATTTTAAAAGATTATAAGTTAGGTACATAATTAAGCCTAGCAGATTCTAAATGATATTCCACTCCTTATTAGTATAGCCGATTTTGATATCGATATTGCAGGGATATTGTCAATTCGGTGATATTATAATTTCACAATAACACGGCCATATCGATAATGCGGAGACGTCAAAGTCACATCCCTAAACTTCACACACATGTCAAATGCGCTAACATACGTATTTCTTTTTTGGTCTCGCGATAATGAAGACAGTGTTCCTCTATTACCACTAGTAATAATAACTTTATGGATATATCACTTGAAGCCCAACAATTCGAACCTTGTATAGTGCCACAAACTTATCTGACCCGGTGACCAAAATCGGAACTAACGTCGCTACGGAACAAAAATTACTTTAAAATGTCATTTTTGTAGGGATATGACATTGGTAAAAGCGACGGCAGCGACGCCATGACCGGGTCAGATAAGTTTGTGGTACTTATTTAATTATTCCATTATGAAAAGTCATATTATTGACGTAATTGAGGAAGTTTAAAACAGCAGTTATGCCTGCTAACTACAGCCTCCATTGATTCACTGCATCACATGCATAATTAAGTTAACCATCGTAGGATTAATGCAAAAACTGGAAAACTGCTGGCCATGGAAATGACACAAAGAAAAACTGTTCGGTTATTAATAACTATGAAGTGATTATTATCTTGTGTAATGTATTATTAATCGCTATTAATAACCATTATTGAATAGGACAATTCCGTGAAAAATGTGAAAATAGAAGAAAGAAAAAAATATAAATTACGAAGAAAATGAATATTTAGAAAGATAAAAAACCCGTACGGAATAGTGAAAACACAACATACAACATGACATGTATTTTTATTTTTTTATTTGTTGTAATCATCAAAAAACCCGACTGCAAAAAAACGGACTGAAAAGGTGGAAACAAGATGAAATGAAAAACGAATGTCCTTTACAAAAAATGATAACATATTCGCAGGTATCCAGTATTTATGGTAGTCGGGTTTATTGTTTTATTTTAGACTTTTTAGTTTTATTAATCTTAAACGTACTTTTTTTAGTTTGTGTCAAAATAGTAGAATAAAAGTGTTATAAATCTATATGTATCTATATATTTGGAAATAGCTAGATATATTATTTGATACACATATTGTTATAATAACAATTTTTTTTTTACTCTATAACTCCCGCAATTATATCCATGAGTCCATTAAGATACAAACTACAGAGGTTGCTAAAGAAAAATTGACACTCGAAAAACATTTCCCTCCTTCAGGGGCAGTCGGGTAAAAAGAATAATACACTACTCTAATTTAAAATGTGCTGTCGAGCATGCCGAAAAGGTAATAATACTCACCAGTAATATGTTCTGCAGGTAGATGTGGCTGCGTGTCAAGCCACTCTCTTAGTTTCCTGATGTCTTCGGGCATGACCCTCGTCTTCTTCTTGTACTCCTCTTCCAAGGGAAACTGCTGTACAGGCCCCGACATCCTGCTGTAGAAATACCATATTTAGGCTTAATTTGTGTTTTTCTTTTAACTCTATCTCTTCCCCTGGTTAGAATAGATCTGTATTTCGTGTAAACCAAATACAGGCACTTATGAAATGTCGAGACTCTAGGAGTAGTTCCAAATAGTAGGTCCTATGGAGAAGAACCGGCAAGAAACTCCACGGAAACTCTTTTAAAATTGATTACAATCTTGATTAGTACAACGTTGTGGTAAGAGCTGCGAGAATAATGTAAGTTAATGTGAATAAAAATAAATTAGAATAGGATAATAATAATGATTTGTCTATAGATAAGAATACCATGGCAGTTACAAGCTGACCGGCTAGCTAATCACGATGCACGCTCGTAATCGGAATCGACTTAATTTTGACACTACAACAGTGTTCATTGCGTTGCTCCAATTGTCGTTCAGTATAATTTTTAAAGCATACTGCGCAATGTACTTACATTGTTGAACTGTCAAAATTGAATCGATTCAGATTTCGAGTGTGCATCGTGATTATCTAGCAGGCCCGACAGATGGCACCTGTTCATGAGCATGACTCATCCGTCAGCATGATGTATTCTTTAATCTAGGAGGTAATATCAGCAGAATGAGCTGCATCTACCTAACACAGGAGCGAAAATGAACATACAACTTATGGAATCCAGAGGTTTGTTCACATTGTGATGCGACGATGACGACGATGATGATGATGATTGATTGATTTGACGAAAGAAAATGGTAAAGAGATGGTTTTGTCCCCGATTTTCTCTCTCCCTCTACTGCCACCCTAGTCCTGCTTGTATACAATAAAGTTTTATTGTATTGTCCTCGACAAGATGCAAGAGTTTAGTCTTTAACTTTACTATAGCCATTTTTCGATGAATTGATTAGATTTTTCGATGATTTAACGGTTGGCGCAGTGGCTGTGATTAGCTTTCTACGCTGCGTGCTGCGGGTTCGGTCCCCGCACGGAGTAATTATTTGTATGATCTATAGATAGTTGTTCCGGGTCTGGGTGTGTGTGCATGTGACATGTATGTTTGTAAACTGTACCCTCAATGTAGGAGAAATCCTAGTGAGGGACAAAGATAAAAAAAAAAGAGATTGCTATTCCACGTAAAACCAAATTTTGGTCCTAGCATTGACAGGAACTAAAGGAGGGAATCGATGGTTAACCTGTAAATATATTGACCTGTGGTCAGCTCTGAACAATAAGCATAATACATTATGTTCTATGTAGATCTGTTTGACAACGCGCTAAATCAACTTGACACAGTAAATTATACATTGTGAGTATAATCATGCCCATACCGACCAGTAAATAGGTATATGTTTTATATATATTACTGTGACTTGACAGATTATCGGATTAGTCCTAAGAATAGAATAGATTAGATTTAGATAGATAGTTTTTTTTTGTGTGTGTATTAAACGAAAGCAAGCAGACTAGTTCAAAACTGGATCTATAAACACTAAAGTTCTTGATAATTCGGTTCGTAAAGTTTTTATTGTCAGGCATTTTTTTATTGAATAGAGTATATTATGCAACTAATTTTAATATTTTTGATCTCTGAACAGTAATTATTTTTTTAATTTTATAATATCAGTAGCAGTGATAGCCTAGTGGTTGAACGCTTGCCTTCCACGCAGAAGGGTCCGAGTTCGAACCCGGCACGCACCTATAACTTTTAGAATTTATGTGCGGATCGCAATTTGATCATCACTTGCGTTAACGGTGAAGGAAAAACATCGTGAGGAAACCTGCTCACCTGAGAGGGCCTCATAAAGTTCTCGATGGTGTGTATAGTCCGCCAACTCGCACTAAGCCAGCGTGGTGGACTAAGGCCTAACCCTTCTCATTCTGAAAAGAGGCCCGTGCCCAGCAGAGTGACAGTAATGGGCTGAATTTCTTTAATTATTTATTATAATATCAGTGTGGTTCAGTGGTCATGGAGCCAACTTACTAATCGTGGTTTTGGGATCTATCATGATGATGGTGGTATTATTTAAATACATACAAATAGGGGACATTTATCGGCCATTGCGATAAGACCGCACATCGTACAATCTTAAAATGATAACTGGAATTATGATTTAATACCTTTACATTACGAAACCGTCAAAATTATTCGTGCTCGCAAAATTAGTTTCATTTATGTAAGTACTAATGATAAAGATATTTTATTTGTTAAAACATGAGTTTACACAGAGGCATGCAAGATGTTTAATAATTATATTTTTTTTGTTCTTTTTTTTTACATTGCCCCTCACTAGGATTTCTCCTGTATCGAGGGTTCAGTTTACAAACATACATGTCACATGCACACACAACCAGACCCGAAACAACTATCTGTAGATCATACAAATATTTGTTCCGTGTTGGGATCGAACCCGCGGCACGTAGCGCAGAAAGCTAATTACTTAGCCACTGCCCCAACCGTGTCGTCATATAGACGAAAGACATTCATGTTTAGCCATTGAGGCGTACAAAATATGTAGAAAAACGCCTTTAATTCTTCAATGCACCTAGCTTGGCAGTGGCACCGACTTCAGAAGCTATTAAGTTTTTTAAGAAAATTATTTTAACCTTTTTAGTATTTTGAAGTCGGTTTTTAGTTTTTTTTTTATGTGTACATGCAAAGTTTACTGTTTTCGCGTCAATTGTGAATGACAACATCAGACATCCGTACAAATAAATTGGGATTGGATTTTATAAATGTAGAGACTGTAACTACAAATTAGTTACATTAACGTTACGAACACTTTTGCGCGAGTGGTTCATGCTAGTCCCACTGACTATGAAAATGCAATATATAAATCAACATTAAATGTCAATTGATAGGTCTAAAAAATAGATAAGTCAGTGAATTAAAAATTTAATTTCTCTAATGCTGATCTGGATACCTTTTTGGGCAACCGTGAGACACATGCCCGTGTTGTACAATATGATTATTTTCTTTTTTAATTAATTGCTTTTTGTTGTTTTTTGTTGTATTCTTATTTTTTTTATTATTTAATTTTTGTATTGTGTCTCTTGCTTATTAAAGTTTATTATTATTATTATTACTTATAATATATAGATATTGTTCATAAAGTCATCAATAGTAGTTATAAAAATACTTTTTAATCAACCACAGCTACGTATTTACTTATCGTAATAATTATAGTCCTGGGAGCCGCAAAAAATATATTTTATTTTGTGCCTACTTTACGCGGGTTAAAAAATGTCAACCAAAAAAAAAGCTAAATTGACTTACAAAATGTTTCTGATACACACACAACACTACACAATATATAATATTATTTATATATTCAAATATATATTTTATAATTGACACGTCTGCATCGCACGAGTTCACAACACTACTACCTATTGTAAGTAATGGATCTGTGGAGGATGTATTACACTGCAGCGGACCTCGTGTGTGCGAATATAATTATGGTCTCATTTAAATTCAGAATAATATGGCGGAAATATGTATAATTCGGACCTATATCTCCACTAATTAGCTGTGAACATTGATTACTTTTTATTTCTTCAGTGTCATGTTCATCCAAAGGCTGTCTGAAACACATCGTTTTTAAAGATATAACCACACATGATAATACCTACATGTTTATTTTTATAATTAATGTATCTTTTGTATTTCTCCAGGGCAAATACGATAGATTGATTGATTTTAGAAATATTTCTATTTTTCGGTAGGACTTGGTAGAACAACTACATCACTAACTACTTCCTCGGTGCTATGGTAAGAATATTTAGTCTTTGTCTACGTAGAAACGTGAGTCTATATCGAGTAGAGCTTCGAAATAGCTTTGTCCATTCTTAGAAGAATAGAAATAAAAATGGTCATGTGCGGATGACAATTTTCGACGACGTCACGGTCCAGCGATACAGTGTGAGCTTACCTTTACACTACAGATAAGATCTCTGACTATTATACTTTACATTAAATAAAGTATATATTATATTACGAACTTTGTTCACTTACTGGACAAGTCAAGTTGGTACAATCAATGACATAATTACATGAATTCGTAATTTTAATATTAATTATATTTGTGACAAAATCTTGCTTTGGCGATGAAACAAAACGAACATAACCAGCCTGGTCCTTATGTCCGCAATAATTATCAAAGATGATAATTATTGCTCTTAACTAAATAATATTACACTAGTCGAAAAAATTAAGGCTATTCTAAAAAAAATTACAAAATGTAATGAAATTTGCAAGATTTCATTCATAATAATCTTGGGAAACATTGTGAAATGATCAGCTATTTTTGTAAGTGACTGTACATTTAAATTGGCATAGGTAATGTGGAAAATATTACCTACTCGAGAAATTATTATTACTATATCTTGGGTTATTAATTCATTATATTACACGATTTAATTTTATTGTTAATTTTGTGATTATTTTATTATATTATATGCGCGTGACAACGTAACAAAAACTGATA
Source organism: Allophyes oxyacanthae (assembly GCA_932294325.1). Lineage (NCBI taxonomy): Eukaryota > Metazoa > Arthropoda > Insecta > Lepidoptera > Noctuidae > Allophyes > Allophyes oxyacanthae. Next base: position 551,761 of record OW028628.1, read on the forward strand.
CCATGGACACAGTACATGATTCTTAAGCTCATTAAAAAAAAACGATTTTATTTGCAATTTTTGTAACTAACTATAAAAATCTGCGACTTACTAACTTTATAATATTGTGGACTATAATAAAATTGTCTGATTTAAAATAAATTATAATAAACAGTATGCATCAAATTACTTCGTAAAAATTCACTGGGCCAATAGCCACATTGCGAACAATAGACTGCAAAAAATATTCCAATTTCCATTCACTCCAACTCAAGTGACAACAAAAATATCATAAACGGAATATTTTTATATTTATGTTAATGTTATGTTAATTACATGAATTAATGTTAATTAGTTGACGAAAACAAATAATTTAATGAAATTAAATTAACGAAAAAAATACAAAACAAGTCTTGGCAGTATAGGTTAGTACCTTTGTGTGTCCATAAAAAGGAAGTATGTTTATCTCGGTATACCTACTTATAAAATGTTTTGGCGATTTTGTTGGTGTTTGAGTTATGTTCATGTTGTTGTTATGTTGTATAAACGATCAAAATAATATTGAAATAAAAATTAATAGCTTAATTATTATTTTTTTGAATTTTGTTTCATTGGTTTAATTGTAGCTTAATAAAATTGTACTACGCTATTGGCAAACAAAAACAATATGGATGATACTGTCATTTCAATATGGATGATACTTTCATTTCAATATGGATGGTACTGTCACTTCAATATGGATGATACTGTCATTAAAATATGGATGATACTGTCATTTCAATATAGATGATACTGTCACTTCAATATGGATGATACTGTCATTTCAATATAGATGATACTGTCACTTCAATATGGATGATACTGTCATTTCAATATAGATGATACTGTCACTTCAATATGGATGATACTGTCATTTCAATATAGATGATACTGTCACTTCAATATGGATGATACTGTCATTTCAATATGGATGATACTGTCATTTCCGATAACGTCAATAAATGTGTTGATAACTTTTTTTAATGAAAAAATATTGAAGTACTGTCTGAAGAAAATGAGACTAATAATAAGTACTAATAAAATACACTTGTTATTGTACTATATTATATTCATCTTTGTAGATGAGAGGGCCAACCGTAGCAATGTCCTTTGCTTACGTTATCGTTACGATACGTCAAATCATTCGTGGTAGGCCCCCTGGTCGTGCGTCGTCATGAAGTTCTTGGTATCTACATGTGAACAATTCCGTACGTTCAAAACTGGTTTAACAGTGAACATAGGGATTTATTAACATCACGCCCGAGATCGTAATTAAGATAAGTCGCTAATGGGGTCAAACCACTCGTTGGAACCATGCTTTGCATTAATATGGACCCAAACTTATTCAGGGTTATATTTGAGTATACAGGGTGAGGCGAACCTCTTTCCCGAAAATGTCAAATTATGTTGTCTTACTACTGTATACCTACTAGAAATAGAAATGATTTATTTTGTAAACTAGAAGTTAGAAGTAGAAGAAGTTCTTACATTAAATAATTCTAACCCTTACTGTCCAACTGGTAGGCACGGGCCTCTTCTCAGAATGAGAAAGGTTAGGCCTTAGTCCACCACGCTGGCCTGGTGCGGGTTGGCGAAGTACACACACCATCGAGAACTTTATGAGGCTCTATCAGGCGTGCAGGGTTCCTCACGATGTTTTTCTTCACCGGTAACGCGTGATATTTAAATTTTAATCCGCACATAAATTTATTTATTTATTTGCCAACATGTACATCAATAATAACATTATTAGATTGGAGTTCATGAACCCTGCTAGGGCACTGCAAACATTGAATATAAGTGTTGAGTCACATTTTATAAGATTTTCAATTCAATAAAATAATTAATAACAAATTCATTAAAACATAATTATAATCTATAACATAATTCATTAATTAGAAATAATTTAAACAAATTTATCACTTAAATATCTAAGAACCTATCTGTAGTTGTGTAATGTAAATTCAAAAAGTCTGAGGTGCGGACCGGCTTCGAACTCAGACCCTCCTGCATGGAAGGCAAGTGTTCAACCGCTAGGCTATACATAAGCACTTAAGGATAATATATTTTTTGTGTTTTCAAGTTACAGTAAAAAATTCCAATCAGTCATTGAGGGATTACCTCAAGGCGGGGCGAGACTAAGCTGCGATCATCAATTTGTCTAATGTAATGCGGAAATATCTTCTCACGAACTGTGTTCTCTATAGTAACAGCTAATAGATAAAATGATTACAGTACAAAATCTACTAAAGACAAAAAATCTAGAAATGCGTCTTCGTCTGTAAACTTTAAATGCCCTAGCACAGCAGTGAAAGTCCGTCATCAATGAATGATTTTAATATAAAAACAAAAATGTCTCCTGCACCAGTTGAGGCAAACGTATCATACACACACCGAACCGTACGTAAAACAGTCACACACATAATTTATCAATCATCATTTATTTATGTGAAGTAATAGTGTGGCATTCTCGTGGCCAGTTGGCCACCTTGTATAATCCGTGTTGCAACAAAATTGTTAAAAAAAATTGTTATGCAAATACGAATGTAAATTAAAGTAATAAAAATAAACCTGAATTTTTCTTCTATTAACGAAATGCAGACATTAGTAATATTTGTTTATCGGCCGCAGGCGACCACCACAGACTAAAGAGAAATTTATCTTTAGTGCGCTCCATAAAAACGAAGTTTGTTCCTATTTTGAATATAAACCAATTATAGTCAATAAAATTTTGTAAACACGATTTAGAAACTATGATCTGTGTCTGTGGTTTGTCAGATTTTGTATAAGTCTATGGTTAAATAATAAATTTTTAAATTTACACTTGCTCAAATATTTGTACTTTTTTATCAATAAAATATTATAGTTTAAAAAAAACTATAGAACACGCTTTAGTCATCCAAACTGAACGTGTACGCAAAATTTCAGCTCAATCGGAAACCGGGAAGTGGGTCAAATTTAACTTCCAAGATTTTCTTACATAGTTAGTTAGTTACAGGTGAAGCTAATAAAAGTGTGTTAATATAGGCCTATATTATTATATAGGTTTATATTAATGACTAAGAAAATTTAGAACTATTTTAAAGAGGCGAAGACAGACAAAATTACGAATATCCTGTAATAACATTTTTATCCACATATGTTTGAATAATCGTTAAATTACGAAATATTAAAATTAATCTCCTCACATGACTACAAAATGTCTGAGCGAAATAAGAATTCTTAAAAAACAGACTTTTGCATTTTGAATAACTTGTTCCATAGATAAGTATGTAGTACTTACTCCATTACTGAACCGGATATACTGCAGCACTATACTTACATTTACTCGTTATGTTTCTTGATTAAATTAAATCAAGTAAATTTGAAAGCCTTGTTCTGTGAAAACCTGATTCATATGGGACATTAACCGCATAATGTGTTGTTGTTTGAAACTAAATGTGGAGTGATAAAAATGTTATACAACATGACTACTAAACGAGGAACTATTTTATTTTAAATAGGCTTGCGGTTTGGCTTTATTTTGAATAGGCTTGCGGTAATTTTTTTGTGTAATTTACAAAGGTTAGTTTAATGATTTGAAATAAATAAATTGCAATCAATAAATAAATGTCAAAAACGTGGCACTGTAGCATTTGTAGCTCCAGAACTCCAGAACGGATGAACCAATTTCAATGCATTTTTTTTAATTGGAAGCTAGTATAATTTTAATCGGGAATCATCTTAGCTATGTTTTATGAAAATCTGTTCAGCCGTTCAAAAGTTACAGTTCTTATTCTAGTTGTTTTTTTTTTTTTACAAATTAGAACGAGTATGGAATACTGATTACCCTCCTTCAATATGGGCCTCATTCTACCAGTCATCCTGTATATTATGTCTGATACATGGTGTTCGTGTAATTGACGGTTTCCCCATACATCTATGCATAGCACCAAATCAGGGTAGGATCCGATATCTCTTATACAAACAAACAGAAAGAACTTACTATAACATATAAATAAATATATAATTGTATCCCAACACACATACATACTATAATATAAATTATTCCCATGACAGAAAAAATGTATGTCAATTATAATAATAATGTAATGGGAAATTTAAATAATTATTACAATTATTTCGTAATTATTTTTTGTGCTGTAATGAAACATAATTTAGGTTATTTTGAGTTTAACCAGATAGCCTTGAGATAGTGGTATACGATATAAAATACTGATATTTAGCTAAATCAGGTTAGATGAAGGCCGAATCATGTTACAAAAAAAGCAAAAGGGTTTAAAAAAAAAAAGTGGTTTTAAAAGGAAATGTGACGTTATTTTTAGGGTTCCGAAGCACAAAATTATAATTTATCATTATTTGGTGCTGCCAAAGGTACTTATATAAATCATGATTAAAAAGCACTTTAATTTCGTCATGTCCGTTTGTCACAGTAATGTGTCCTCCTGTAGGTAACTTTCTGAACATTTCCAAGGATCTCGGCGTGTCTCGGCGCTGCAACTGATAATAATGTGAACTCTGGTGAACTTCAATACGGTCGTGAGAGATAAAATACAGGGTGTAAGTGACATCGTAACGAAAACTGATACCATGGATTCAGTACATGATACTGGACCTCTAACAGAAAGAAATATGGGTCGGTCATTTAAAAAAATTACGATTTTGTTCGTAGTTTTTATACCTAACTAAAAAATCTGCGAACAAAATTGTAAAAAAATTGATGAGACCGACGCAAAATTCTAACGCTGAGTGCTCCAGTATCATGTACTGAATCCATGGTATCAGTTTTCGTTACGATGTCACTTACATCCTGTATAGAGCAATCTTGAAAAAAATCAAGTGGTCGAAATTCGACCGTAATTTTAGCTTTCTGCACTCTTTTTCCATATAACAAATCTCACACTCCTCCGTGCGCGAAATATGCTTAAAAAAGGGTACAAAGTTTTCTCTTCACGTATTAATATATACAGGGTGACTGGTAGAACGAGGGAATCGTTGAAGTAGGGTGTTCTACTCATCATTATGAACAACTCTTACTATGGGACCGAAACTGAAATCGCGAAAATAAAATCAGCTGTTCCATCCAAATAATTCAATATTAATCGACTAAATGTATGGAACAGCTGATTTTGTTTTCGCGATTTCCGCTTTGGTCTCATATTAAAAGTTGTTCATAATGATAAGTACCATACCCTCCTTCAATGATTCCCTCGTTCTACCAGTCACCCTGTAGATTATTTGGAACTTGTTTTTATATTAATGGCTCAGCGCGGGCAGGCACGAGCAAGCGTCGGGTGGACATGGATGTCCACCCGACGCTTGCGCACCCTGACCCGGGTCACGACAGGCCTCGCCGGCGAGGACGGCATATCGGTTGGTTATGTGAAGTATTGTTTCTTTTTTTAAAACGCTTTTATTAGCTTCCTAACTATGTAAAAATATCTTGGAAGTTAAATTTGGGCCACTTCCCGGTTTCCGATTGTGCTGAAATTTTGCATACACGTTTAGTTTGGATGACAAAAGCGTTATTTTTAGTTTTTTTTTATATAACTATAATATTTATTCTTTTGTAATATTCAATTCATGTCGAATTTTAGCCGGGGCCACACCTGCGCCCTCAGACATTATTAAAAAAAAAATATGTGAAAAAATTATTCATGGAGTATTTTGCCGGTATCTTCTCCAGGACCAACCCACTTGGAACCGTGCACCTAGAATCACGACGTTTTGAAAGTGCCTGCACAGGCCCAGTTGAAATAAAAAACTTTGACTTTGATCAATTTATTAGCCAATCGGATTCTATTGGTGGAGGGTGATTTATCATCGTCTATACGTGAGGATATGCCTAGTAGGACGGTGAATTCGTGATATCTGGGAGGTAGTGTAGGTATGGGGTGGCCGTTACTACTAAAGGGTGCGGGTGCAAAGAGGCATAGTTGAAGAAGCGTTGGTAGAGAACGCAGTCTTGCTGAGCCTTATCCTTTGTATTGTCACTAGCGCCACCTTGCGGGGTACGGTAATATTAATGGCAGATACAAGTACCTACTTTATCTTAGCGAGGTTATTTGCTTTTAGAACGTAGCGGTAGATGTCTCTACATGATCTCTCATCCTTAATTTGGCAAAGTTCAGTTGCCTTTCCCTCAAAAATAATTCCGATAGATTCCAGTCTCTCTAGCGCCACATTTGAATTTTGGGGGTTTGGGGGATATTTATTGAACTAAAAGAGATTGAAAATGGATTGACGTTGATATTTCGAGTGACAATTCTGCTTAGTTTGTGAATTATGTAGACATTTTTTTATTTAATAAAAATTATTACAGACAGATTTAGAGACATATTGGCATCTACAAATACACATAAAAATGAGGAAACTACAAAGCTCCTTTTGCCTGACTACTGACAGATCGAACGTAAAAATCGATAAATTCCATTGGTATCTTCTCATTCCACTACCCTCATAAGAACACTCGAGTACATAAACAGCCTTCAAACCTTAATTTAAAAATACAAATTGCCTCTCAACACTGATTAGATCATATTATTTCTCCATTTACCAAATTATTCTTAGAAGAAAAGCCATGAACTTTACTGCATTACAGGAAGTTCCAACCATCCAAGATGCTTCCAAAGTCACATGGAGCAATTACCGATGCGAATGATGCAAGCTTCATAATGGTAGTGGAGCGCCACTCGGTCGGAGACAAGGTCGTCGAGATGCGTGCTACGTCATATGACGTAGAACTACTACTAGTGGTGTTAAAGTCACTTCTTTTTCACTTCGTGTGATTGAAAGTCACTGATGAATCACAATGACTTTTAGACAAGAGTAAATAATAAAAAAACTTCGAAGACACAAGCATCCGAGCTGGAGCTGATAATGAACCTGCATTATTAAGATTTATATTTATTGATTTAAGATTTAGTCTTGGTGTAAGGTTTTAAATAAGTTTCGTGCGTCATACTGGGCGTAAAAATAAAAACGTTTTCTTTTTTCTTTCTTTATTACTTTAAGAGACTATAGAGGGCATAGCAGGACTTTTCGATCAAAATTGGAGTTGCTCGACTGGGGTAAAGTACCTCCACCGTGCAAAATATCGTAGCCAAATAAGACTGCTCTTTCGGCAGATGCAAACGCAGTAAGATATAAGGAACATACTGCCAGCAGTGTTGTGTTCCTAATGGTGAGCAAGGTCACCAGTGCTCCTTGGGGAAGGCAGTCGCTTGAAGCTAGTAGTAGGGTCGGCAACGCGCGAGCGGTGCCCCTGGTGTTGTAAGCGTTCATAGGTTACCGCTTACCATCAGACGGCCACAAAACAATGTTGTTATTTAAATAATTATTTATTATAAATAATAACTGTGGAACTCACTCCCGCCTGAAATTAGAGACTGTGATACCATCTCTCTTTTCAAAAAGCGTCTAAAAGTTCACTTCCTTTCCTTATCGAAATAGTTTGCATTTATATATTATTTATTCTATATTTATTTATATATAAATATGTATTTGTGTGTATTTATGTAGATTTGTATTATGTATATCTTCTATTAGGATGTAATATAATGTCATCAGTTTTATTTAGTTATCCTCTTGTATTAATTCCACACTATAGTCTACATTTCTTTCTTTCAAACTCTCCTCCCGCAGGTCTGCTGGAAGAGATTTCTTTAGAAATAAGCAGTACCTTTGTGTCATCTTTCCTATTTAATTGTAATTATTCTTCTTTCTGTGTGTACATAAATTGTAAAAAAAAAAAAAAAAAAAAAAAAAAAAAAAAATAATGAATGCATTTGCATTAAAGTCATTTACCTATCTTATCGTGGGATTGAAAGTGAATATGGTTATTTATTTATTTATCAATTTGGCTCCTCAACAATGAGCACACCGCTACATCTACAATTAAACATTTCAACTTAAGTCTAAGTGCCTCATTACATAAAGAAGAGCACTGCATGCACTAAATTATGCGCAGATATAACCAAAAAGAAAACAACAGACAATTATAGTAACTTACGTAATAGACTTTAAGTGTAATAGTAAATTAAATTAAATTATTAGTAGTTATTATTAGTAGTTATTGAGAAGAATGTATATGCATCAAAATCTTTAAGCTTTATGATACATAAGGAGCACACCACTAACGTCGGTATTTGCTGTCAATTGCTGGCCTTACCACAGATGGAATATACGCATATAAGCTGGGAAGTTGGATGGTTCTCCCGCCATCTGCTTACTTCTACAAGAAATATTCCAAATCTCACAAGACATTATTCCCGTGAGTATCACACCAATAGTAGTGCCTCCACACCGCCAAATTAAATTCGAACTTATGAACGTCTCTGCGGCCTTCACATAAAGGCTAAATTCCTTCACTTCAGCACCAAGACTTAACTTTGTTACTACTTGTTCTCGAAGAAAACCCGTTCTTTCGTTCGAAGTGAATGGTAACTTCTGTTCAGTCGGTCAGTCAGTATCGTGCATACACACGAGCGGACCTGTGTGGTTACGGTCACAGAAATTTAAAAAAGTGAGTGATTTTTTAATATATTTTACTAGATTTGTTTGTTTTTGGAATGCTTTTTGAGGATTTTTAGATTACTAGCAGTTTTGTTTTTTATTATTTCTAATTGTGTTCGGATTTTCGAAGCTGTGTTGTTATATTTTCTAAATGTTGTTTGTAGTTTGACATGTGTCAAATGTCAAATAGACAGTGAATTTGACTACCTGAATTACTTTACAGAATAAGTTTATTTAGAAAGTTCAGTAAATATGAAAAAATAAAATCTAATAATCTTTACAAAGCACGTCATTTTGGTTGTCTTCTGTCATTCTAAAACTTGTTTGGGTGTTAAGACCATAGGTAATAATAAACTAGTTCTATGTGTTATTGTTACGGATTATGTCAAGTTACGCCATTTTAAAATTTCTCTTAGAATTATGAGAACCCATAACAAAACCGGTTGTTACCATTTTACTGAACACTGAACATAAAAACGGTTCTTTTTTTATTTTATTAAAAACATTGCCCCTCACTAGGAATTCTCCTGTATCGAGGGTACAGTTTACAAACATACATGCACATGTCACATGCACACAACCAGACCCAAAACAACTATCATACAAATATTTGTTCCGTGCGGGGATCGAACCCGCGGCACGTAGCGCAGAAAGCTAATTGCTTAGCCACTGCCCCAACCGTGTCGTCTAAATCGGATAAATATCTTATATACTATACCTACTAAGGAGTCTTCTTAAATACCCAAATATTGTCTAGCATTCTTGTACTGTTGTGTACAACAGAACAAAACAAGAAGCATAACTACTATTGCAACAGAAAACTTCAATTAACATTTTGTATACGACTGTACCTGCCAAGTAACGCAATTTAATGAATGTCAGTTTGGGCAGTTGACTACTTTAGTAATAGCACAGCACAGATAGAAGAATAAATATTTTGTGGGAATAGTCCAACCACCAACCAACTTATTGTTTCTTGATTTTTAAAAAATAAACTAAGCAAAATTAATAATTTGAAATTCGAAGATCGCCAAGTTTAGCAAGAAAAGAAAGAAAGAAAGAAAAAAACATTTATTCAGCACAGACATATTGACAACATAAGAGAGAGAAGATAAAAAACAAATAAAAAAAATAAAAATAACAAGCGTCAAAAGTTGACAAAAAAGAAATGTTTTGTATTTTTTGTATTTTTTTTTCATTTTCTATCGCTTGTAAAATATAATGTAGGTTAATGCATGACATAAGTTTGACCTCTACCTACAAATTACAAGTTGTAGGTAGAGGTCAAACTCATACGAGGTCAATCTGCCTCAATTGAGAACCACGTATTTAGTATCACGTTCTGTGATCGTACACAAAAAAGCAATCCAATCCAATCCGTAGTTTAGCCACAGGAACTAATTTAAAATTTCATAATTTTACACATATTATCATGATCTCTAGGCAAACTTTGAAAAGTCTCCAACGTATTCTAACCAAAATTATTTTTATTTACACGTGTAGAACCGATAAAGGTGACATAAATTTCTACTTCGATGTCCCTTCACCTAGATGAATGATAGCAGAACTTAAAGACCCTCTTACGATCCTGTTTGTGATGTATCCAGAATCATGTACTGGATCCACAGTAACAGTTTTCATTACGATGTTACTTACACCCAGTATAAGACCTCATAACGGCATTGGTTAAATGTAGCTGTACAACAGTACAACTCTGCTTAACCCTCCTGGGAACACAAGCGTGATGCTAGTCATAGTCATAGTCAACACTTCAGAAATGAAAATAAAATAATAAAAAGTTCGCAATTATAAAATAGGTATGGTCGATAGGTAGGGTAGGTATAGGTAGTAGATAGGTCAGGTAGGTAGGATAGGTATAGGTAGTAGATTGGGCAGGTAGGTAGGGTAGATAGGCTAGGGTAGGTAGGTAGGTAGGTAGGTGTGAAGATAGGTAGGTAGGTGCACAGTTCTTTTCTTGGCGGTACGAAGTTCGCCGGGTCAGCTAGTGATCAATAATTTATTTTATGGATAAAAATATTTCGTCGCCAAAGAAATGGTACAAAAGTGGATGTGCATAATAGTTTTCCCAACATATCTGCCACTATAAGCAGCATACGAATATTTCCTAATTCTAGGTTATATAAAATATTGTACCTACAACTACATTTATACTATTCCAAATTATATTATTCTAGATTTAATAATAATTATAATGTTATCAAAGGCTATTTAAAAATAAAAATTCGTCATAGCTGTAGAAAGCTTGCTCAAGTAACCAGCGTTTTACTGGGCGCCATGGCGTGCTATGTTAAGTAATTTCAATTGAAATGCAATTCTTTCAAATTATTTTAATTGTAACGGTAACGATCGAATCAACGCACGCGCACGTTCGCACATTGGCTGAATGCCTACATTTAACGGCCTTACACTCTTACTTAATGTTTCAAGGACTCTGGGTAAGTACGTCTAATAAACCAACTTGCGGTCACTATCACTATACGTGTAATTTAAGCTATTAGCACGTTTTTCTTTCATAATTATTGACCTTAGTTCCCTCATGGTAAGGCATATCGAATGGTCCTTTTGTACGCGTAACAATGCTTCTTTTCAGGCGTGTCGGTAGCTCTGAATTCTTTCTCTTCGTCTTCGTGTGTCATAACACTATAGACTCAGGTGCCCTAAATAATAAATAAATTCACCCCACTAATGTCCCACTGCTGGGCACGGCCTTAGTCCACCACGCTGGCCTAGTGCAGGTTGGCGGACTATACACACCATCGAGGACTTTATGAGACCCTCTTAAAGGCCCAGGTTTCCTCACGATGTTTTCCCTCACCGATGCCCTAGTGTTTTATTATCCCAATATCATTTTTACGCAGCGTTCGCGTACGGCGCTCTGATTGGTTATAAGCTCGAATCGGGCTAATTGGCACGTAGAACGCACTGATAATAGAAACGTACACTAGGACCTTAGATTCCTGAACATTAAGTAGTAACTTTGAAGGCCCTACCAGGTGAATGAATGATTTATTTATTTCTCACCACAATAATTATAGAAATAACATATTACATATAGTATAGTACTTTTAAAATAGTATCGAGAACAATACATACAAGAAAGATTATACCGTGGGAGACTGGTGCCTAAACTAGACGTAAGCCTGTATTTCAGGACACCAGGACTCCGCCCCTTGGGAAATGTTTACAATTCAAACAAGTAGCCACTCGCACACTAACAAAGATATTACAAAGATGTTTACAAAAAATATATATATTTGTACATTGCAGTTTGCAGTTACTGTTAGTATTTGTGAGGCAGGTAGTCGTGCACGAAGGGGAGGTTATTAGGTGCGACATGACTTGAATCTGGGAACTCTCAATTATTCTGTCGTGTCTGCATGAGCTACGAGGGGCGTATTATACACCCCTATTATATTAAACCCCTCGTATCACGTAGGAATCGCTCGGAAAGATAAGCTAGTCAGCATAGTCGTATAGTCTGCCCACTGCCCAGGGTATGGTGTGGTGTGGCTCACTCTACTAAATCATGACACATATATAATGTTTGTAGCTTAAACGGATTTTCCGTATGGGAGCCGGGAGGTGAGGATGCGTGAACATCGCACAAGCAAAATCGGTGATACAAGGCTATAACTTCCAAAGTATAATGGCATAAATTCTGTCCTTTTTTTTTTTTTTTTAGCGTGCTAAAATCATCAAATGATTCCTCCCACCCCGGGCAGGGCGGGAGAGACTGTCAGACTTGTACTGGCTAAAATCCACGGTGTTCCTTCAATAGCCCTTTACGTTCCGGGGTCACGGTAATGAGATAAATCCCGCGACCCCGGCAGGCTTCGGCCCTCTACAGGGGGGGCCCCGTCATCTTGCTGACGTTCTTTGAGGCGCGCGTGGAATACAACGCGCCGTCGACCCGGGCATGGTCCATGGTCGGACAGCGAGTTGCCCTTTACTCGCTGTCCGCATGCCCGCGCCTACGGTGACCGGAGATCGTCGGCCGGCGCCCGACGCCGTGGGCGACTACCACTGCGGCTGGGCTGGAGGGAGGACGCCATCCTCTCCCTCACGCGGCCCGCCTCCTCCTTCGATAGCATGACTGCTTCGCAGAAGGAGGCGACCGCTTCCCACTCCGTCTCGCCACGCAGCATGGCCTCGACCAATGCCGGGCGCGAGAGGTCTCCGCCTATCGCCGCCCTGAGGAATAAATTCTGTCCTTTGGGCAAAAATTGGGCACTAAATGACTAAAGGCTGGCAATATCAAAACTGCTTAATTCCATGGCGAGTTCTCTAACATGAGCCACACAGGGTGTGTAGGACGTAGTTAATCAGATATTACCCCCCCCCCCCCCTCGCCCCGTTATTTTCGTACACCTTCGTCTGTTTACACAACTTTGCTAATATTTTGTTCAGTTGATTAATTATATTTGTAATTAGTGCACAGCAAATACCAGGCTAATTGCAACAAATTATTACGAACAGCAGCTATTACTAAATTAAGTCGTTGCTAAAGGTTAGTAATTTATTTATAATGTATTAATTACTGAATTATAAACATTGCCTCATACAAGCTCTTAAAGGACAGTTGTAAACTTTTGTATAAGTCCAAAGTGCAATCACTTGTTAGTTGTTACTGTATTCATGATGGTTTAAATCCCTCACTAAATGCATGGGATGCATGGGCTTGCGCAGAGATGGCGAACCAATGGTACGTAACAAGAAATTGTGGGCACAGCATTAATTAAGGACCGTAACCTTTTTTATGTCTTTTCCTTTTATTGAATTACTTGTTGGCACGTCATCTCCATGGCAACAGTAAACATAACTTAAAAATAAAATTGCACGTATATAAATGTTCTCTATCCCTGGCCTAGTGCATACAATATATCGAATGACCCTCCCTAAGGCACAGTTTTATATTATGACCCAACAAAATCTTGCAAATTCTCCAAACCAAAAACAAGTTCCCACATTCTCCGAACAAAGAATGTGTGTGATCAAAAAAAGTGTCGATATCGTTCATTAGCCAAGTGGCCAAGGTCAGCGGCGCCGGCGCAGCAAGTGAACCGTTTACGTAAAGGTGAGCCACAGAGCCACGCATCCGGTTTGCGTTACTAGTTACGACACGTTGTTCGTACGTTAGACGGTAGACCAGTGGTAATCAAACTTAGAACTTGTGGTTGAATTAATTTTGGAATTCAATGGTACCAAAATACGTAGATATTAGAAAGAAAGAAAGAAAAAGAGTTTATTAGCACAATAAAAAATAAATAAAACAAATAACAAAGAAAACATAAAATGAGTTATTGTGCCAAAAGGCCGCAGCTCAGCATAATGTCAGGAGGCAGTGATACTGGCCACCTGACGCTGGTCTTCAGCTGCAACCCACGAGTGCTATACGCTCGAAACTATCAATATATAGGTATACTTACTACAAAATAAATACTAGATATTCATAAAATATTATTACAGAACTGATTTCAATATTTTCAATACGAAAATGACTACAAGCTACAATAAACAGGGTGATATTATAATGATATTACCTACTCGCGACCGATGTGCATCTATCATCTGCCTGGCCTTTATCGCCACTACATTGGGGTCGGCTCCCAGTCTAACCAGATGAGGCTGAATATCAGTATTGTACACAGAGGGACTGCCAGACCATTGATAGGCTGTTGATTGTTGGATCTCATCTTAAAACTCATCTAAAGGTAAGATCTATATAGCGTACATCAACTTTGCTTAGATTTTGCTTTGGAATTAAGTACTTTATTGGCTTTTAAACTTTTGTTATTGACTTCGTCGGTCTTAGGCTGACATTCAGAGACGATAGAAACGAGTCTAAGCGTGAACTTACGCTTCCATCTGTCAAAATTAGTTCGTAAGTTTGACAGATGGAAGCGTAAGTTCACGCTTAGACTCGAATCTGTCGTCTCTGAATGTCAGCCTTAGAGTCTGCTCAGCACAATTTCAGCATGTTATAATTACTATAAATTCCAAATCAAAGTATAGATAAGCTTAGAAAAGTTTGAGTAAAGACTGAGCAAAGTCAAAGTACGCACGATCTTAGCATAAGTGTAGAAGCTGGTTTATTATAGTAATATTTTAACTTGTTTACAAATAAATACGAGAACCTACCTGCTTAACCTTTGTGAGTCATCATCTGACGATATAAACATGTAAATAATACGGAAGCGTCTTAAAACACAGTTTCTATACATACAGGATATATTTTTATGTAGTGCGCATAATTTGTAGTGATTCAAACTCTGTTCATAGATGCAACCGCAGTATTGGGATACACTTTAAAACAAAACGCATATTCGACTTTGTATCGGGGACACGCATAATAAACTAGCACAAACCATACAAAATGAAATTTTAATTTTGTTTTGGATTGAATTTTAGTACTGACACTGAATAACTCTGCAAATTTTACGCACTACATTATACACACACTTTGCCAAATCTCACACCCCTCCGTGCGCGCAATATGCTCAAAAAGGGGTACAAAGTTTTCTCTTCACGTATTAATATATAGACTGTGTACACTGAAGACTAGATTATTTAGAAACATTGCACGACTAACCCGTTTGCATGATTGTCGCCTTTCTCGAATAGTTACTATGCTAAACTTATTAACACCGGGAAAATTCTTGTCCATTTTAACTAAAGTGATATATGTAATTTGTAATAAATTCTTGTATTTACGCAAAAA
Source organism: Allophyes oxyacanthae (assembly GCA_932294325.1). Taxonomy (NCBI): domain Eukaryota; kingdom Metazoa; phylum Arthropoda; class Insecta; order Lepidoptera; family Noctuidae; genus Allophyes; species Allophyes oxyacanthae. The sequence goes on from OW028628.1 coordinate 567,032, forward strand.
TTTACTGATTGCTGGCAATATCCGCAACTTTATTTATAGTACCAATAATTTTCTCAAAGTTCGTTATCCATTATTTATTAATTTTATAGCTAACTTTATTATATAGACGTCCCGTAATTCGATTACAGTCGTGAACATTTGAACTTTGTTGTTGACTTTAGAATTTGTGACTTTACCATGGTTCTTCCTAGCTTTGGACTAAAAAGGGTCCATCCAATTAGGCCTTTTTATCCTTGCTACAAGTCAAGGAAGAATTATCTTTGCAGCCTGGTTTGAAAATGGGAATCACTTTAATGTGTCTCATTAAAATAGGAAAAGTATCTACCCCTATCAACACAAAGGTTAAATAAATATTTTAATACAGGGGTAATACTTTAAATAATAGAAGTGACAACTTTGACAAAAATGCTCCACAAGTCTTCTGTTTCATTTGGGGTTCGAAGCCCGCTATTGCTGCTTTTGTTAGAATAGAATAGAATAGATCTTTATTTCATGTAAACCAGATACAGGCACTTATGAAATGTCGAGACTCTAGGGGCCGTATTAATAAACCAATCTCAGTTTTGAGTAGGCTCTTAAGTAACCACATAAGATGCTGGATCTATATAGTCCAGCATCTTATGTGGTTACTTAAGAGCCTACTCAGAACTGAGATTGGTTTATTAATACGGGCCTTAGTGCACGGTTCCAAATAGTAGATCCTATGGAGAAGAACCGGCAAGATTGTTATTATTGTCAATATCTTCTCAGAACATCAAACAAGTTTAAATGTGTTGAAGCCAAATTATTTTATTTAAATTAATTTCAAATTGACACAAATAAACAATTTTAGGATATTAGCGAGATCAGGTAAAACCCAAAGTTGATATTGACAAGGCCTCAAAGGACCAATATTTGACCTTAAATTATGAGGTCATTGGTAACATTACAAAATGTCACCTTAAATATTAGCGTTCGTTATTAATTATTTTGGGTGTATCAGATATAATGCGTTTTTTGTATCAGGAATGCGTCAGTGTGCAAGCGTAAGCGGTCGGTCATATATATGACCGACCGCTTACGCTACTGACGCAATTTTTATTTTAAATGTTAATTGGTATTACAAACTGAGAGATTGGTAGGTACTCTTTTGTTCAAATAAACCGTAGTTGTGCTAGTTACATAGATATAAGTCTATATTACGAGTCATCATATCATGTAATAGCATGCAAAAACGACATTATTAGTGGCTGTATACAATGTAATAATATAAATAGACACAATATTGGAATAGAATAAGTAGATAATGATATAAATGCATATAAGAGAAACTGCGAATCTCCTATTACGCGAATTATTTAAAGAAACAAAAACACTAATCAATGAAAATTAAAAGATTAAACCAAACGTTATAAACGCTGCAAATGATAACAATATGAATCCTGTATTTTAGATATTATAGTGAGACTGTGCGACAGACACAGTAATATGTATGCAATGTAATGCACAGTATTGATCACTGTTTCAAATCGAAATATTATGAAGCAAGGCAAATAAACATACATGTCATACATCATAAACATTAACCAAATAGCCGTGGGAATTGTTGAGTGGCAGGTTATTGATGCAAAATCAAATAAAATTACTTATAACGAAGTGAGGCCAATTTGTTCTAGTGCTCGTAACAAACGGCTTTCGATCACTCCAAGTGCAGGGCTGCCAAGTGCAATAGTTTTATTTATTGATCAAGATTCATTTGTTATAGCTGATTATAATTCATCTTATAAATTGACTTTCTAATTATTTGTTTATCTATTGTTTTCTCCGTTTATTTAAAGATCCAAAATTGATTAGACTTAGACACACTTTACAATTTTTACGGCTTTACTTCCAAAATGGTAACCCCGAGAAATATGATCTACATGGCTTTTAGAAACTTCGGGTATTATGCCTCCAAAACCCTTAAAATCCTTGAATACCTCGTCATCAGCTGTAACTAATAATTATACTGTAGCTAGTAGGTAGTCGTTAGAATTCTAAAGAACAATTTCGGCGGCGCCAACTATTTTAAGTTTTAAATATTTTTGCATTACAACAACCTTGCCTGCCACCATCATCTCATCATAGATTCATAATTACATACCTGCAGTGATCGTGGAACACGCTTCTTCTACCCACGTTTCAGTCAGTAGTTCGTGATGATCGTGACAGATGGCGCTATCTACGTCATTATCAAGATAATATTACACATGTTTAATATATAATTGTTCTGGCACGTGGGTTTCCTCACGATTTTCTTCATGTGCTTAGTTTGAATGAGGGATTTTATAAATTGCATCTTGAGATAGCAAAACATAGCATTTTTTTATTATGGTCTAATTCAAAAGCATGTTAAAAAGGTCCCTTAATCTATGGTAAACTGCCACTGGAGCAGTAAATAACAATATCTTTGAGGAAAACAAGATAGAGCCAAGCGGCATAATTTTATCGGTCCATTCAGCATTACTTTTACTGAAATCATGATATTTAGCTCAGAACAGTATTAGTAATCCAGAAGATTTTATTTTTAACAACACATCCCAATTCCCATATTATCTGAAATCAAAATACAGACTTTATTAAAGGCATATTTTCACAATGAATTAAAATACTTTTCCTTATAAGAATTTCTTTAACTTGAGGGAAAGAAGAGGGAATATAGTTACCAGCTTAAAACAACAAAAAGATTTCTCCTTGTCCATCACGAGAAAAGTCAGAAATAAGCATATATATATATTTATTTAACTATCGCTGGTCCCCGGGAATCCATAGCAATAGTAATCGTTCATGTTACATCTAAAATAACTTATACCATGAAGTATACAGGAAAATTCAATCCACTTTGGAACCGTGCACCTAAAGTCTCGTAATGTTTTAAAAGAGCCTGTAAAGGCTCAGTGGAAAGGGAGATTAGGGCAAACGTCAAAATTCCAAAAATACATAATTTCATAACTTGAGAGAACCACAGGCGATCATATAGTTCCTCAAGCGACTATGTTTTTTTTATAACATCTATCAGGCCTATCAGCCCTACCCGAATGATGCGCGAAAATGGCCGCCGGAGCGGATCGTTGCCCAACGCGGTGAGGCAAGCCTCATGATAACATCTAATACGTGTTGCAACTATATTGTGAGCCGTTTTTTTGCACTACACTGCACTGGTCCGCGAACGTCCGGAACTAAATAAACAGTCTCAGAAAAAATGCAATTCATTCGATTTTAAACGTATTACGATTTATGAGAATTACGTAGAAGCTTTACAATTGTATACTTAATTTTAGATTTGAATTCATTGCCTCTCAGTTAAAGCATAAAATTAATTTCAGTCTGTTGTCGTTTCAAATTCTGCTAGTTGTTGTAATGCTTGGTAATTGGTTAGTACCTAACTGTCAATATTTATTTAGATACTATAGTATTTTTTTAACTCAGCTCATACTTCAAATTCTGCTTCGTAAAAAGAACGAATAGTAATTGCTTGAACAAACATTTTTATTGTGTATTATATTTTGTGTAGTATATAAGTAACTTAATACGTTTCTATGATTATTGTTACACCGTGAACTACCCGTCTCTTGTTCCAACAAATCTGTCCATCCTAATGTTGTCTGGCAGAAATCGTCAAGTGTGATAAGACCGCTCTTTGTACATCTCTTTTTTCATTTATTGTATCTTTTCTTCTCTTTCTTGTATTGTATTTTTATCACCATGACGACAGGTGCATTGGTTTCTTCATTAGACTGTATATTAGATTAGGACTATTTTCCAATCGATTTCAAAGCATGTACTAAATTAATATGAGCCATTTGTTTGGACTGTAGCATAAAGGAACAAGTCAGGCATAGATAATCTTCTACTCTCTTTTTAGTTATATCCAACATGAAAATCTCCATTTCGAATTGAGTTAAAAGATGATGTGGTTTATTTTCCAACCGAAAATCAACCTACATGTTCCCTACCTACGCCATAAATAAAAATAAATAAAAAAATAAGTACGTAACCTCCACAACTATTTGCTTAGTAGGTGTGGATCCAAATAAATCATAACAAATAATTACCAATAGAAAGTCGGCTCGCCCACCTGTCTGTTTGTCTGTCGCCGTTGTATGGTAATGCGACGCCCATCGAACAGTAGGATGCGCATGATTCGTCATACATCATGAATAACAGATGCTTAGGATGGAGTCACAAAGTTTAGCATAATTGGTTATTACAAGGTGAAACAAAATGATTTATTGATGTTGCCGATTTCCGGTTCTGTTAACTTTGAACGTTGGTACACAGTGAATAAAAGGAAGAAGAAATAATACACATTCATGAGACACACACAAACAACAAAATAATTAAAACTGGGAAACTGTCTGGCTGGTTGATTAGCAGAAAATGCCTAAGGTATTAAATCCGCCTTTGTCCAGTTTTTTTACTTGTTATATATTTTATTTATTTATTGCTATATGCATAGCAATAAATAAATAAAATATTTAAACCAGGCAATGAAAATATTTTGGGGTCTTTAAAAGATATTAGGTATATATATCTGCAACTTATTATGATGGGCAAAGTAGCCGGCAAGAGACACGTTGGTCGCAGGAAGAAGTCGTGGCTGAGGAACCTTCGGGAGTGAACTGGAGTCTCGAGTGCTGCACAACTGTTTCGCCTCGCAAGAGACAGAAAGAAATATGCAGAGCTGACTGCCAACCTTCGCTAGTCGGAGAGGCACTCTAAGAAGAAGAAAAGATATTAAGAAAAGATATATGGCCTTCCTCTTTTATTTGTTGCTTGTGTGTTCAATGGCACATCTGATAAATAAAATAATCCTACAGTGAACACGATTAGTCTAAAACCGAAAGGGGTCATTATGAACAACTTTTAATATGGGACCAACACAGAAATAGAAAAAAAAAACTACTGATCAATACAGTCGAGTAATATCTATTGAATTATTTGTATGGCACTGATGGTACAACAGAATTTTTTTCCTGTTTCAGGGTTGGTCCTGTAATAAAAGTTGTTCATAATGATGAGTACAATCAAGTATAATAATCACCTTTCGGCTTACCCTTTCTGACTAACCTTGTATTTTATGCGTGAAGCGTTTATTAAAGCATTTATAAACACTCATTTATTTACCATCGTCATAATTCACAATAATGAGCCATTCAAGTGATTTAATGTTTATTTACCCTGGCAATATAGCTGCAGGCAACTAAACGAACGTGCACATTCAAACTAGACACTCAATACCGCATATTAGCATGTCGTTTAGATAAATTAATCTTATAAGGAAAACAATGTTATTTGCCAATACTTCTTAGAAATATCTTAAAGATTAAACTTTAACCCCGGATAGTCCTTTCAACATCCTTGAGGATATTCTCAATAAAGCGATACGCATTAGGTAGAAGAACTTCCCTCCGTGACGTGCCTTCTATCGGGCGTGACACCGGGGTGACCTGGTCTTCTAAGAATTTACCACCATAGTGAGTTTAGCCAGTAAGAGTCAAACCCCTTCATTTACCCCAGATGGAGGATAATCCGAGAGGATTCTCACCACTTAAGAAAAAGTAAACCCCTTCATTTACCCCAGATGGAGGATAATCCGAGAGGATTCTCACCACTTAAGAAAAAGTAAAGTCTTCAACCAATCAGATGGGCACAACCATTTTACACTGTTAGTTGCCGACGCTAGATTGAAATATATGGCCTGCATAATGTCCTTCACACAAGGGCTAAACCAATCTTAGATGACCATGTAGAATTGCATGCTCATGCTGATTTGCTGATGGCAGCAAAAAGTGCTTGGAAGAACGTATTAATTAAAGGTGAACTTAAGATGAAGGATAAGCTCGTAAAGGATGTCCGTCGAAGGACCGATAGCCATTGAATCAGACGAGTCCTCTAATGGGGACCGCAAAGCAGCAAAGGTAGTATGGGACGCCCCCAAGCCAGGAGGATTGATGATCTGAGGAGGGTAGCTGAGTCAGACTAGATGCGGAAGGCGGAGAACCGGGTGTTATGGTGCTAATTGGGAGAGGCCCTTTTGCAGCAGTGGACTTAGATGGTCTGAGTTGATTGAATAATTGAAGGAGAAAGAAAATTTGATTGGGTTTCAAGATATATAAAAACGACTCACTCAATAGCTAGCAAACCTTTGTTTTCAAAAACATGATCAAGTTAAAAAGAAATACGCATTCGAGATTCCGGATGGATCACGGACATAAACAATTACTTACTTATTTACAAAGAACGAGGAAATACAATTAGCGAGTCGTTAAATCCCCCACAACACGTTCACGAAGCGCACCCACGCACCAGTCACGTAAACGAAGAATTACGATATTCAACCAATTAAGTTTAATGAAAAAGTAACGTTTATGTCGAACTAAATAAACGGCTGTTGAAATAGTGACGGGTAATTATGCGATGAATAATGAATGGAACTAAAGGAAAAGCGTTATTATCTAGTGGTTTACGTGACTAGGTTAGAGAATATTCAAAAACTTTCATATCTTTTAAATAGTATTAGATGGCAGTCGCTCCATATAATATACTGTTATTCAGCCGCATCTGGTTAGACTGGGAGCCAACCCCAACGTTGGGATAAAGGCCAGGTGGATGATGATGATTACAATTATCGGTATTTAGCGAGTGTTGTGGCACCATTTGGTAGAGCACTATGTCCAAGAGATTTTTCGCGACTTCAGGTTTGGGCCCATAGTAAAAGTGGTTTATATTGATGAGTACAATATCCATAAAGAGATTGGGAGTAGAAATGTAGGACCATAGATTATTATATCGATCGTTTGACATAATCTAGTACGAAGTACTGACAGAGCCGGTCGAGTACACGGTACGCAGATGGCGCTATACACAGTTACAAAAGCTTCCTCTAAGACCAGTCTATCAGCTGTTCCCAATAGATCTGCTAACTGTTTCAATAACAAACGTATCGCGGTCGAATGTCGCAACCAGCGGGTGTACTGTTCCGGATACAAGCATACAATTGTTGCATACAACTTGCGAACTGTATATCAAATTACGTTTATAATACATTTCTCTTTTTTTAAATACCCCATTTTGGTGTTATTTGATAAAGAAGCAATGGATTGCAGTCAAAACGGACTCGTATTACTAATTTTCTAATACGTCAAGGCGTATAGAACCTGCGAATTGTATCGGTACTAAATTGCGTTTTGTGTACATTGCTTTTATTTGGAAAATCAGATTTGGTGGTTTTGGGAATATTGGGCAATGGATTGCTCTTAAATCGAAAATGTAGTATAAATTTTCTGGTACGTCAAGACCTACTAAATCTGCGAATTAAATGCTATACTAAAAGACTTTTCGTTTGTATTGCTCTTCTTTGTGTGGCTTATTTCTGTTGGGTAACAAAAAAGAGCAATGGTTTCTTATCAATGCGGAGATGTCGTTTCGATTTTCTGATATATCACTATAGTATTATATAGGTAGTTGTCTATTGTTGACTTTGCATTGTGTGGCGTTACATCGATTTCTATAAGTTTAATTCTAACACCTTCAATATGGAACGTGAAAGTTTTTTGTCTGTCTATAGCATTATCAGGTACCATTCATAATTTGGTTTCATAATTTCAGATCGTATCATCTTTATATTTGCTTGTTATGTAATTACTTATTTTAAAAATTACATATTGACCCATTTGTCCCCTTAAAATATCTATTGTTCAATGCTTAAGTTAGATTTCCAATCCTTCTCGATAGGACCAACTTTTTTGGAAACATGCAGTCCTTAACGCTTCTAAAGTGCCTAATGCATGGTTAATTTGAAATAAAACTTCTCTATTCTATTCTGGAAATCATGGAGGCAGGCCTTTGCCCAGCAGTAAAATGATGCAGGCTAGCAGTAATAGTATTCTACTAATATTTATAAATTTTCCATCCAAGGACTTATGACCTATGACTATGAACTATGACTGACATCAGTAACTATTAAATAAACTAGGTAAACTATATTTCGGCATCATTAACGAATAAGCATCTGATTGAACTGAAAGTCTACTGCAAGATATTTGAGAATAGATTACGAAGAACATAAGATTGATGAGAATCAATACAATAAAATAAAATAAATACAAGATGGATGCTGCTGCTGCAAACACTGTTATGGTAACTCTGTCAAATTTTACAACAGCTGTTTTAATTCCAGCTTGATTTCCATTCTGATATTGACCATTAATATACTCGTAATTCGAAATAAAAAACATGTTATTATATATTTCAAAGTTATTTATATTGAGCTTGTGTAGAAAAGTGAGCGAACCGGTCAAGGCCGAACCGGCCGACTGCTCTCGATACTGTGCCCAATTGTCAGCGAGATGGACCGAATGTTTCTAAATTATAAAGCCTTAGGCATTTTTGGAATCGTTTTAAGGTTTTGTTGTATGGTCTTTAGGTACATAGTCATAAGTTTTGGAACGCGATTTTATGGACAAAAATATTACCCACTGCGTAAATGTAAGAAATGCTTTTATAATACGTATTTAGAATGGTTCAGTTGTGTGGTCCTTGGGTACGAATGGCTAAAGTATCTAAATAAAAGTTTTAAAAATGTGCACTGGCGTCAAATTATGTATTAATAAAATCGTAGGAACAAAATCTAAGACTCCTGAATCTCAATCAAAATTCTAGATTATCTAAGATCTTATCTGATCTCTTATAAAATTACACACATTTATCATGGATTAAAAAATGATGCTAATAAGCAGTGGACCATTTTTTTTCTTTGGGAAAGTCGATGCCTTCCTATCTATTATTTATTGAATGTATTCTAAAACAATTTTATCAGACATGCTTATCATAAAGCTGTCGCTTTATCCGTGAAAATAAATTTGAATTTACTTGACAGCTTTCCTATACAAAATCGGTCAATTCGTTGGATAGAACATTATTCGGAGAATGAAAAATCAGCCCTGTGTGGCAGTAACGTTGGCAACATTTGAATGTATTTGCTCTTTACTTTAGAGTATGTAAATTGGCACATTGACTGATCCTACTATTTGAGTGAAAGGATTCGATGGATACGTTAATTTCTTTTCTTCCTCATACCGTCGTTGAGACTGTGCTAAAAAACAGAAACCTATACGTTCGGAATTTCTTTCGCAGCTCACTAAAGAATGAAGGAAATCCGCGTGTTAAGGTCACTTGTTGTCAAACTGTTCGCACAATATCGAAGGTCATCTACTATCAATCTTGTTTTGAGTACTTTGATAACGTTTCCAACTGAATGAGTTTTTGTCCCGCCATTTCTTCTCCGCCAAATCTTTTTCCACGTCTTTCGTAGGGTATTTAAAAACTTAGTTATTGTTTTCTGAAGATTTCTTCTTCCGGTTTATTGAAAGTTTAGAAATTGATTCTGAATACACCATCGTTAAGTACGTTGCATGGCTTTAACAAATCTCTTTTAAGAAATCTTAGCTACATCATTAGCATCGTATTTTGTATCATATTTATTAACTCCATCTCAAAGGATTAACGTAAAAATATAAAATTTATCATCAACCACAACGATAGGTAGTCTAGTCATTGCGGTTGATTACAAATTTTATATATCATCAATTAAGTCTCTCATTTACGATCTTTAACAGACTCGTGTTAAACAGTACATTAAATGAACTCAATTAAATCTTCTAACCCATAATTGTGATCAAAGCTTAATAATGCATACGACAAACAAGCCATCGATGACTTCACACAAACAAACTAGGTACGATTAAATTAATTTTATTAGGCTTTAAATCTGACGGTGACAACATACTCCGCAGTTCCTATTCAATTATCATATCGTTACCGAGAAGCCATTAAGAAGATGCGCAAATTACTTTATCCGTTTATAGTATAATAAAAACAATGGAACTACTTATATTTATGATTGTGCAGATATATCTCACGTTTCCTTATCTTTTGTGACTTTGGATTTTATTACAGGTATTTTAACCATCTTGTATTTATTCAGAAAAGTGTCCTTTCATTTGGCCGTACATTGATTAAGTCAAGTCTCTTGTCTTCCACAATGTCTCGTGAAGCTCATAAGGTCTTTAGCTGCTTCAACAGACTGATATTACCATTACTGTACTACTGTGCCATGATATGACCATAGCAAACAAATTAATGATCGAAGTTAATGACTTTATAAGTTTATATTATTAAGATAAATCAGAATTTTTCGCGCCTCGGCTAAACGTGCATCCGCGCCGCAATGCAAAGGTCAGGGGAACTGGTTCCGAACTAGCTAATAACTAATACAAGCAGGATTCCTCCAACGTGGTTTACCTCACGTAGTTAGGTACTGAACGATAGATTTGTGAGGGCTTCTTCACTTTCAAGAGCTTTATGCGCTTCTTCATTATATTCGTAAACCTTTTGCCCACAATTTCAATCGCATCTTAATGGAACTACTTCACGTACCCGAATTAAATGTATCGTATTTGTTATTCCAGTACATTGTTTATCTGTGTGTCCATCCAAATCCGTGTAGCCCTTTATGTGACTTGTCTATCTGTGTCCATCCAAATCCTTGTAGCTCTTTATGTGACTTGTCTATCTGTGTCCATCCAAATCCGTGTAGCCCCTTATGTGACTTGTCGATCTGTGTGTCCATTCAAATCCGTGTAGCCCTTTATGTGACTTGTCTATCTGTGTGTCCATCCAAATCCGTGTAGCCCTTTATGTGACTTGTCTATATGTGTGTCCATCCAAATCCGTGTAGCCCTATAAGTGACTTGTCTATATGTGTGTCCATCCAAATCCATGTAGCCCTTTATACGTGACTGAGTAACAAACATCCAAACAAACTTATACCAATATAATTCTGCTTGGCTGCTGTTTTGAGTTGTATAAATATCGAAAAGAACTAGGGTGACACAAATTCTATACACTTCAGCCGCGTTTTCGGTGTTCCTATAGAATGCGTGGTTTACATCAGGATATTTACTTGAGAAGTCACGTGTAAATATAGGTTTTAACTTGATAATGTTATGGTCTTGAATATATTTACGATATGAAGTCTCTACCTGGGTATAAATAAACTGTTTGTTTTAAAAGGTATCAGATAATAACATTGTTTATTTTTTGGGCTGAGGAGGTATTTTAATTTTGTTTACTTGGGTATTTATAGGTATAGGTTATATATTAATACAGGTAGTTGAGTTTAAGAATCCGTGTCTGTCAAGTAAGCTTAACATATCTTAACTGTTATAGGTGACGATAACACGTCTGTCATAATTGCTCTATCGAATCTATCTCCTGAAGTTTTCAGAGAATGAGAATTTTATCTACACGAAACATGGTAGAAATATACACTCTATTTAATTATTTACTATCTATTTATTTATAAAAAAAATTGTAATTAAAATTAGAAATGATCTGGCATCCAAAATAACATTAGTGTTTTAAATTCATTGCCAAATAAATAAGTCATTGTTTTAAGATGACATCAAAATTTTGGTAAAAAATAAAGGCAATAAAGCAATTATATTCGATTCAATGCCAATTATTATAATAAATAAAATAAATGCATAGCAGCATCTACTTGTAATTGAGTTTACTTCAAAATAATAATATTTTAAATCAATTTTCGTAATAATAATATATTTTATGCTATAAAAATTCATCAAACAAATGCTTCATCGACTCTCAACTAACCGGCTCTATTAAAATTTCCAGATGCTGTGCCCCACGCTGTTCCTGGCGACGCTGGGTCTGGTCAGCTGCGACGTGTCCCACCTCTTCGAGACCACCACGACGCCCGAGCCGCCACCGAAGCCCTACGTGTTCTCCTACACCGCTGGCAGGTACCCCGGCCATGCTGACAGACAGCACACCGAAGTCAGCGATGGCAGCGGAGTTGTGAAAGGTAATAAGAACATCCAGACATCCAGATTCTTAAAAGCTCATCAGATCTAACCAGCTGTCAAATCTCACGCCAACTCATATCAGTTGTTGAATGGATTGTTGATCGTCAACAAATCACAAAAGATAATATAAGATTTAAAATGATCAGACATTTGGCCAGTCTTTTAGAAATCTTGGGTGGAACTGGTAGACTGCCAACTATAAGAGCTAAATAGGTTCCGTCATCAGCAGATTTAAACTTAACTACTGAACAGACTATATTCCCATGATCATTAAGCTTGGCACACGGATTGACGTTAAGTGGATTTAAACGTTTTAAATTCCTTGAATATAAAAGATACTGACATCGAAACTACGGCACCTAGCGAATAAAATGACATAAATAATTTAAAAATAAATAAACCGCATGTATTCCAAATTTAAACTATTATTAGTTTTATGCATTTAGGTATTACGAGTATAACAACTATTAGCAGCATCTCTACCTGGAGTTTTAAATAGATTTTGTCACAATTTAAAATATATAATGCAAATAATATTGATCTAATATGTTCTTGTTTTATTAATAAAATTAAATCAGATTTTTGTTGTTGATTCAAGTCATTAAATTAAATATTTTCTTACTGATTTTATTGTTGCTTGACCTTCGGGGATTATAATGTCATAAACCTGTTTTCCAGCATCGGCGATGAGTAAGCTAAGTAACTTAGCTATTCAAAAAGTTAATAAGCATATAATACGCCTTAGACTTATAATAACAACACATAAGATATTATATAAAATTGACGTTTATAAGCATATAATACGCTATAATAATAAGCATATAATACGCCTTAGACTTATAATAACAACACATAAGATATTATTATGGGCAATAAGGAAAGAATGAATCTTTGCCTAGCTAGCTAATATTAATGTCAATTGACCATCGATGTAAACATAGACGTTTATAGTAAATTCTTTCTCAAATAGTATCTGCTGCACTATTTTAATTTTGACACATACCTAGCTGCTTGATTTAATAACGGCTAAAAACCTGGTCAAGTCTGGTTCTTAATTATTTCCAAAAAATGCATGGATTTAGAGCCTTTCAAATAAAATTTCTGTATTTAGTGACTTTTTAAATTCAGTTTAGTGATTTTAGAACTTGAAAAACTTACTTAGCGTCATTTAATTGAAACAAGGATTAGACCAATCAATATAGTTTTTTTTTTAATTCAAACGGGCAAATTGAAAATCGATAAAAATAGACGTAGCAACTTTTAGAACTCCATCCAATTCCATTCATAATAATTAAATTGTTATTTGAAACCTGCACCAAGAAGAACTAATGATGCTATCTACTCATAGTGCAGTCTATATAGTTACATTCTAGAATAGATTAGAAATACTCTATATTGTATACCAGTTTTGTAGGAGGCTAGTGCTCTCTAGATAACAATTTGCCATTAACTCGCTATGAAGAAGAAGATTGTTATTTTGACTTCACGCAAATCTTGGCGCGAAGACTGGAGGTTCTCTCGATGTGTAGAGAATATCTTCATTCGGATATTTAGTTCGAAAAATTTATTAACAGGCAATAATGATTAATTTACATATTTAGTTTCCATAGTTGTGTTAGGCACATTCGAGCGTATAGCACCCGTGGGTTGCAGCTAGGCATCAGCGTCAGATGGTAGCACCTGGTGTTGCCATCTGACATTATGCTGAGCTGAGGCCCTTTTGGCATAAATGTACTTTTTTTATCTATTAAATGTTGTGTGTTTTAATTTTAATTGTGCCAATGAACGCAATTTTCTTTCTTTTCTTTCTTTCTTTCTATCTAAATAACGCTGAACTTAGTTAGTAGCACCGCATTTAGCCACTAGCCCCTCATAAGTACCTATAATTTCTGAATCAACTTTATCAGCATCCTGATAAATGAGACAATACATCTCTACAATAACAAGGTTTTTTTTTTTTTTCTTTAGCTTGGTATAATCATCAAATGAGTCCTCCCACCCCGGGCAGGGCGGGAGGGACTGTCAGACTTGTACTGACTAAAATCCACGGTGTTCCTTCAATAGCCCTTTACGTTCCGGGGTCACGGTAATGAGATAAGTCCCGCGACCACAATAACAAGGCTTAGGAAATAGTTACAAATAGACTTTCTAACTCGCCCATATTACCAAGGAATTTGCGTTTTCCTTGCTCTAGATGAACAACTGATACCTTGGACCGCCCATAAGGAAGAGAAATCTAAGCTAGTGAGTTTTATGAGATCATTTACTTAAACGCACAATTCTAAACACGTAGTTAAAGTCTTAAAATAAAGACAGGTTGGAACAAAAGACCAATTAAGTTTATTTATGTTCTGACTTTGTATTTTACATTCTAGATTCGTTTATGTGTTAGTGTGCGAATACGCAGTTATATTCTAAAGAAAAATCTAATTTTAAAGAATATTTCAAGGAAGCAAACTTAAACTGACGAAGTAGGTACTGCTCTAATTAGTATTGAACTTGCAATAAAAATGAATTCACTAAAAATAAATTGACATAATATCTACTTACCAACACGTCCATTTTAAAGGCTACAGCCGAGTCGTGTCCTTGTTGAAGCTCGGCGTCCTATATGGAACCCGCTGTTACAAGCCTTTAAACAAAACATTATGATCAGATTCATTAATTTACGGAGATCAAATTAATAGAACATAACATAGCATCGATTGACTATTGTACAACCATATTTCGCTAATGCCTTTATAAGCCTTTATTAAGTCGCGTGTAACAGGCGATCCTATTATCATCCATTCCAAACTCCGGGGTGCTACTAAGAATTTCCTTACAGAAAAACCCAATAATACTGCCCGACCCGGGAATCGAACCCTCAACAGCCGCCTTTGCGATCACATAACCAATGAGGAGGAAGTCAATTATACAATACTCGCCACGGATCTTTGCGTGTGTGAAGTTGCTACGAGTCGCGTCGTATCCAATCAGAATGGTGATTTTCGTCGGGCTTCTCGCTCCAACGCGTTGTGTTATTTCATTATTTGAACCTAACTTCACAGACTACTTAAAATTTGAGTTCCTATACTTATTAGGAATAAAAATTCTTAATTCAAATACCTGAACGCACGTCTCTAATCATAATATTGGTAACACACGATAAATTGACACTATAACCCATAGATAATTATCATACCTACCCACCTCAATTGATATATACAGGGCATCAACGTACGACTACCAAAATATGAAACGGCAATCAAATGGGCGCAATAAGGTAGTTTATCGATTGATTCATTACAATATTTCATAATTTAAGTCTATTAGTTATATATTGTAACACTTTTTAATTAAAAAATATGACGGTAGTTACATCACATATTGTACTTACTTGGATTTAACACGATGAACACAATAATCTATTTTCACTAATTATTGATCTAGGTAGTTTGCTAGAGTTTGCTCGACATCCGTATGTCTCACACAACAGGGATCCAGCAGAATACCAGCATCAAAGCTTTTGGAACAGCAGACATGCAGGACACAGCGTCCGTTTGACATTACAGATTTTTATTTTTTTAAGTTGTTATGTTGGTATCATTTTGTCTAGTGTTGCGCAACTAAAAACAGATGATAAAAAACTTATTTTATTGTGTGTGTTATCTACACTGAAGTATGAGTTATCTATCGCAGTCTCGATTATGTCAAATAAATGTTTTTCTTTCTTTCTTTTCTTCTATAATTTTACGACATTTTTTATCAGAAGTAATAATTTTACCAAGCATAGTAGTTCCGGGTGTAGATGTGTGGCATTTTTATGTATAAAAAATATATAAATACAGAAGTTTATGTAAACTGTACCCAAGATACTGATGAAATATTATAAGCTCGGGGTAACGTTTTTAATACTTTTTTTTTTACCATTTTATGTTCTATTATTCCAGGCTCCTTCTCCTACGTGGACCCAAGCCACAAAGTCCGCACGGTGGACTACATCGCGGACAAGCAGGGCTTCCACCCGATCCTCAGCGACGTGCCTCCGGAGCATCCCTCCGACTCCGAGTCAGTGGCCAACGCCAAGGACAGGCATTACCAGCTGTACGCCAAGATTGCTGAGGAACATGCCAACCCGCATCCTGAACGTAAGTTACTGCTATCTTTACTTAGAAATGATAAATCATATGTTAACGACTCCGTATATCCGTTAATGTCTTTTGAATGAACACTGGCCCCACCCTATATACAATAATTGATTTCCAAAAAAGAATGGTCGTAGAAATATTTGCTTTTGGTCAAGTACGTCAGTCCCATTTAGTCTAAGTCATAATAATTTACATCGAGAAAATTGGGATGACTGGGTGGCTGTTGACTATGGAACTTTGGATTTCTAACATACTATTAGAAATTGCTCTATTTGATTTGTCATTACAAAGACACTTCGCTGTTGGCATCTCCTGCATAATATCAACTTGACCGACTCTAAAACTAGTATCTAAATCAAGCATAGCTTACTCACTTTTTCAAATCGGCGCTTTGGAGGACGTTCTGGTCTTTCTGAACTACAATACTCGATGATTAAAGAATTCTAAAGTATTGAGTATCTATTAAAAATTATTACTTTCAAACTAATGGAACCCCAAAAGTTAGTACCTACTAAATAAATATTAATATCTCTATCTCTCTTAATTCCAGTGATCTCAGCGCCCCGTGAAACGGTGGCAGTGGCAGCAGCTCGAGCGAAGCATTCCGAGCTATTCCGAGTGATAGCCGAACAGCACGCCCGCATCGCCGCCGAGCGGGAGTCACTCATCAGGGAAGAGGAGGAGAAGCAGCACCTTCAGGAGTTGGGGCAGTAGACTAAGACCTGACTCCCTTCAGACTTGATGATCAAATATGGAATAGCAGAGGGATAGAGCTTTAAGAAGGACACAGTGTATTTAAATCAATGGATCTATACCGTAGGAGATGCGTAATTTGTATGAAGCATTGTATTCAAAAACATGAAATTAAAAACTGTATAAAGTACGTATTCCAGAATCACCAGTAAGTGGAATGGTTCGTTCAATATAGCGCGTCTAGTTCTTATAACCTATTATATATGGTGTTGATTTAACAATTGCGTTGTGTCCTATATCATTGGTGAAGATTTCAAAATCTTTAATAACGAAGCTGAAGATAAAATTCGCATTTATTGTGGCGATGCACAATCGCATGATATTATCAGCCATTTTTAATTCCTTTGATCCGCAGAATAGGCAAAAAGTGAGGCGGGCGATAGACTGATTTTTTGAAGAGATGAGGTTAGACTGCCTTCGCAGCGCAGCGCTGGCTTACCTACTGTCCCAAAGCACCATGTGATTCATAATAATGCTTTCTATGTTTTGCTTGGAGCAGGGGGATACCGATCACTTCAAACAGACCGCCCATTGCCTGCCTTATTTGTAGCAAATCTGCGGTTATAATTTTATTTTGTGTTTCCTGCTATCCATATTTGGCAATTATAATGACTGCAGTGATAGTCTCTGATGTGATTGCAAAATTGTTACATATTTTCAATGGTATTTACTAATTTCTACATTTTTATAGTTTGCAACGACTCAATGTGATTTACAATACTAGTTCTTATATCAAGTACTTAAGAAATTTTAATTTCTTTTTTTAACTACGTAGGTTGTGAATTTATGATATTCTCGACAGATCTGAATATTATTGATTCTGGCTTGAATAGATTCACAATGTGACTAATATTTTGTTTCTTTTTTTTTTTTAATTTTGTTTTTGTCTTGGACTTTTTTCATATCTATAAACATACCATCTGTTGTAAACAAAATCTAACAAACTGTATAGTTACCATGAAATGTGAATAATGCCCATTATATTAAGATTGTATATAAAATATTAAATATAAGTATTTTAATAATACTCTCTTGAATTGCCATATTAAAACCAATTTGATATTATTTTTAGTACACGTACGAGTATGTATTAAGAATAAATTTTGTATTTTTTGTAATGTTTTATATGAAAACATCTGAATATTAAAAAAATAATAAATAGTTATAATAAATTTTATCTTCGTATTATTCAATCAGCGTTTTCCTAAAAACCTATGCCATGAGGCAAGCCAAAAGTCTTCTTTGACAGACTGGATGCAAGTACTTTCTTTCCACCGACTAAACTTTAGGATATAGATTTATCTGATACAGAATATTCCTTCATTCCTTTTGGTCCTTCGAGTCAAATCACATTGTAAGCCTGTGGCAAGCCTAAAGTATATTTCTTTGACAGTTTATTTTTAGTTTTCTTGTTTTGGCAATTCGACTTTTTAAGTTGACAGTATTGGATGCAAGTACTTTCTTTCCACCGACTAAACTTGAGGAATATAGATTCACTAATACAGAGTATTCTTTCATCTTTTTGGTCCTTCGAGTCAAATATAATGTAAGCCAGTGAATGTATCTAAATTTTCAGTTTAAAAATCTTAAAATAAATTAATAATTTAAGTGATCAAAAAAGCAGGGTAATCACGATACACACTCGCAATCGGAATCTATTCAATTTTGACAGTCCAACAAACTACATTGCGCGGTATGCTTTTAAAACCACTACGCCCTACAATTTGAGCAACGCAATGAACACTGTTGTAGTGTCAAAATTAAGTCGATTCCGATAACGAGCATGCATCGTGATTAGCTAGCGGGTACGAATGCCACGAGAAGGCTTACTTAGTTACTTTTATGTGACTTTATTAGAACTAACAAGGATTTCGTGAATTCATTGGCGGAAACTAAGTAATAATTGATATTCTAAACGTTGGCCCACGTTGACCGATCTATCAATATGAAAGATGGAGGTAGAGGGGAATGAAAATCCATATTATTGGAATAAATAAAAAATCTAAATATAAATACATACTTAGTGCAAATGTTTATTAGTGAAAAACGTCAGCCGAAATCATAGGATGGTGCTCGTGGTCGTCGTCTAGGACGTGGAGTCTGTAAAGGAAAAGATTACTTTTAAATTTAGTTTTTTTTAAGGTTTCTCTCGCGCAGCCGTCTCGGGATGCCTTCTCTGATTAATCGATCAAGCGGCGATCAGTGTACAAGATACAATGGTTTAAGATTACGTGCATACGAAGGTACCTATATCTTCATAGAAATTATTATAGTTTTTTGTATTTTTCTCGAATTCGGTAAGTTCGATTTCGTCGGTTGTTTCGAAGAAATATTACTGTTAGGAAATAGAGTCGATTGAGTCCTACATTTTTTTTTTTTTAAATTACATTTTCTCGCTAACTACCTTTTTTTCAAAAATCGAATAATATGATTTCTAATATTTTTAAAATTCACATATAAAGTTTCCTAAAACCAGAACTTTCTAATTATAACAAAAAGGAAAATAGATCTCTTTCGGACTAACCTTGCATAATAATACTATGCTTTATATATTATGTAGGTACCTACATATTTCAGTTACCTAATGCTGAAGTTATGACTGTTAGCTATAAGCACAGGGGGTTATCATAGAACATTTTATTTCGTCGTTCGTCTCTATGGCTCAATTATAGCTTTTGAAAGCTACCTCAACCCCCCCGACTCATACTTCACCCTTTTGATGCCTGTACGATTTATGACGTCACAAAAGTCTATGGAACGATCGTGACGTCAGTTTAACGTCATTCTGCCCGCCTACCCCTGCGGTCCGAATTGCGATAAAAGTGATAATATCGCGAATCCAACCAAATTTAATAGTCACAAAATATAAGGGCTATTGAGTAATAATAATGCTTGTGGCTTTGGTCAGGTTCGCGATAATATTACTTATACTTTTAGCGCAATTCGGACCGCAGGGTACGACGCCGTCAACCGCCATTGCAGTTCAACAAAGTGTATATAATTAAATAAATAGATTTTTAAGCATTACTCTCAATTTATGTAATATTCCTTGCAAAGCCGCAAATTTGTACAATATATGCTGTGTTGTGGGTTGTGAGAGAAGACGAAAGGACGTCGCGTTTTTCAAAATACCAAAATCAGAGACGGGACTCCAGGATCAAACTTTGTACATCAAGTTGGAACATCTACGGAATTTGAGTCCCCAAGATCTTGAAAGGTACCTACTTCGTGTGTGCAGAACATTTTGTCGAGAAAAGTTTTACAGTGTGCTATTTAAAAACTCGTCTTCATCAAAATGCAGTTCCAAACTTATTTATTATGTGAGATAACGAACGGAATGCCTGATGGAATTGGTAAGTACCCGCTGTTATTATTTTATAAAAAAATGCTAAGCACAAATGCGAAAACGCATTCTTTAATTATTGTTGTTGTTATAGTTGAATCATTGCATCCCACTAACGGTCAATGCATTTGTATGGGTAGACTGATTTTTGATCTAATTCTATAATTGTTAACAAAACATTAACATTTTCTTGATTCCGACCTATGTATACTCTTAACCCTTTGAATTTCCCCTAAGATGACCCACTGACTGAATTTCTATTCTGAGAAATCTTTATTTAAGTTGAATAATTAACTATAGCTACTTACATGTGTTGTTTCAGTAAATGTGAAAGTATCCTTGGATCATGACTAAACTAGAAAGAGGAAGCAACATGATCATTCCTACTGTAAAGTTAAAAATGAAGAAAAACAAATGCAGCCCCAAACTGGTATGTAAAATAATGATTTGAATCATTTTGAATTATATAATTTCTAGCCTACAGCATTACTTCAGCTTTACATGTTATGAAAGTATGTACCTATGGTATGCAACCACCATCCCCAAATAATCTTTTATCAAATTCCATGAAGTAGTTACAAAAGTTTGAAGTGAATACATGTGTTTTAGGTACCTATATAAGGTGTCATTATTTTATACTATTTAGTCATAGAACAGAAAAAGAATTATGCCAAAACAAAGCCAGTTTTATACATTCTTAAGTAATATTATTGAATTAAAAAACAAAACTATTTTTATTTTCAGAATTTATTCCCATGCCTTCAACTTCCAAGCACACAGTTCCATCTATTGAAGATTCACCAACAACAGGTAAACAGAAACTTCAATTATTGATGCTCATTAATCAGCCGTCTTATTCTTTTTCTTTTTTACGTTCTCACTGCTGGGACACAAGGCCTCCTCTCAGAGAGAGGAAGTTGGACTTATAATAGCTTGATTACATGAAACAAGTTCATATATGCCTCAATTCTACATGTTCATATGAACCGAACTCTCAGCCTAGTGTTCTTACTTGGCACTGTACTCATTACATACATTGAACCCATAAGTCTACTACTAGGCTACCACTGCTCCAGAACGAAATCACAAAACAATATACCTATTTTCTTTTTTCAGATTTCTTACCTTCATCCTCTGACTGAAGTTCATAAGGAAACCACTGGCAACAATACACCTATAGCAAGAGGTAGGACCAATGATTTATTTACTTTATTATGTGTGGGTCATAAATAATCCACTCACACAATACTTGGGTATGTGTTAAACTATAAAAATTCTTGTACATAAGATGGATGTACTATAGTGTCATATTATTCGAATATTAATAATTGGAATAATCAATAAACTGTATGAAAACTGATATAGAACTTAGTTAACATGGTGGTTATGGCTGATGGCTGCATGGACAAAAAATCATGATGTTTTAACCTAAAATAGAGAAAAGGGCAAGAGGATTATGATTTTCACATAATTGTTCCATAATTACATAATTATAATAAATAGGTACTTATTATTCTTGTCTTATAAAAGTTGTTTTTTCTTCTTGCAGGTCATTATGCTGATGGCAATGCAGTCAGCATAACACTGAAGAACACATCAGAAATCGTGTTTTTTTTTTTGATGCAGTTTATAGGCTTTTATTAAATATAAAACAAAGTTAAAAAATTATAAATGAGTCTTTTCTTTGTTTATTATTATTCCTGAAATAATATTTCACTTAAAACATTAGGGAGCTACCTCAAAATTATGAACCCAAAGGGGGCGGGGGGGGGGGGGGTTTCAAACATATTAATGAAGCTTAAAAGGCTTGATTTCAAATCAGTACGTCGAATTGGCTGAATTTTCTAAAAAAGTAAACATTTGTCAAAGTCTATAAAAGAGGTCCACAGATAACCAAAATGTACGATTTTTTGTTCGGGAGTGCTCCGTCTGATGCGTTAGCATCCCTATATAGTTTGTGGCTATAAGGCTCGCTACTCACTGGTTGGTGGAGGTCCGGGAGGAGATCCGCTGGGTGGGGGGCCTGGTGGGGGGCCGTCACATCCAGCGGTGTGCGGGGCTACGCTCATGCCGCTCTGGAAAACGTACATCATTATCAGTCAGTGAACATTCATTTGACAACATTCGTAATTCTCCTAAATAATGTTTTGGTGGAAAATCATAGGTGGTTATGCCAGTATCGATAACCTTGGATTTCATTTATTTATTTATTACAGATTTTGCTGTCTTTTGCTATAAACTCTCGATCCGTTCAGCAAAATCCACTATCATAAATCCACATACAGGATAGTTTTTTATGTAGTGCACATAATTTGTAGAGTGATTCAGTCTCTGTTCCTAAATGCAACCGCAGTATTGGGATACATTTTAAAACCAAACGAAAATTCGATTTGGTATGAGGAACACGAATAATTTACAAGCGCAAGCCATACAAAATCAAATTTTCATTTGGTTTTGGAGTGAGTTTTAGTACTGTAGTTGCACATGTTACCGGATACTGAATCATTCTGCAAAATATGCGCACTACATTAAAATATGCGCACTACATAAAAATATGCGCACTACATAAATATATGCGCACTACTAAAAAAAATATTCTGTATTCAAAGTCCTACATTTCTAGTCCCGATGCTCATCATTATGAACAACTTTTAATATAGAATGAAATCTGAAATCGCGAATAAAATATCTGCTGTTTCATACAAAACTTCAATACCTACATTACCTACCTACTCGAGCCAAACGTATGGGACAGCTGATGATGATTTTTGATGTTGGCAAATAAATACATAAATAAAATAATATTTTTTCCGCGATAACGATGTTGATCCCATAGAGAAAGTTGTTCAGTCTGATCCACACCCTTATATATGACCACGCGTTTCTGATACGCATTGTATAAGCAAAATGTATTTTTAGGATCACAAACAATAGGTACCTACATAGATGTCAATAAGGTCGTATGTATGATGAACCCAAATGAATCACAAAAGTATTTTTTTTACTTTGAGAAGTTCATAGACTGAGATTTTGGCTAGCTACACAAGACCAAAAGTAGCTTTTAATAAAATATATTGGTTTGGTAGACTTGGCTAAATGAAAATATCAAGAAAACAAATGTTACTTACCACCACAGCGAACACAATAGCCATAATGGCCAAGAGTACTCCAAAAATCTTCATGTTTCAGCGAATGACCACGAACTGATGAACTAGAATACACCCACAATATTTATACCAGAGACAAACTCGTAAATAGATCGCATGTGACAATTTGTGCATCCGGTAAGTTATAATAACAATTATTATAACTATAACCTTCAGTTTAGTGTTTGAACGCGACGATGCGGGAAATTATAGTTATAGCTAAACTGAATATTGAACTGTGTACAATAAAGAATAGTTCTATTCTATTCTAATATCGATGTAGTTAAACGAAAAGGATCCAACACACCTTCCAGCAAGGTTAGTTTTGAGATATTTCATTTTATAATATCATAAAAAATATTAAACAAAACTTATCTAAACATTTTAAAGTTAAAAACGTAAAAAAATTGCCCTGAGCTCCAATAAAACCAACAAATTTACATCACTGCATCATTGAAGAATTAAACTTTAAAATTATCCTAAGTTGTTTCTCTTTTATAGCATAGGTACGACCGGCAAACGAGCTTGCGGTTCACCTGATAGTAAGTGATCACCGTCGCCCATGAACATCCGCAACACCAGAGGAGTCACCGATGCGTTGCCGACTTTTTAGGATGGTGTTAGGAAAAGGGAAGGGAAAGGAGAAGGAAGGGGACTAAGGGAGGAATTGGGCGTCCGGCGCTCCACACTCACCGAACGAAACGCAACAGTATGCATACTGCTACTTAACGTCGATATTCTGTAAGAGGGTAGTACTTCCCCGGTCGTGCCGACCCATTCATACTGGCATGCCAGTGAGACCCTACTACCACCAAAAGTCGGTTCAGTCAGTCAAAATCAGTTCAATGTGGTTTGGTTCCTTTTCGTGTAACTACATCCATATTTAGACCATGTTATACTGTTGTGGAAGTCAGGATGTATGGTTATTTGGTTACAGAAGAAGGATCCTAATGACTTGCCTTAGCCGTCCATAAAGGTGCACCATACCTTCCTCCCATGGTTACAATACTGCCTTCGGAACGAAAAATGGCACAACGTACATTTAAAAAAAATTGAGTTTGTACCATTTTGTACATGGCGTGTACGGTATTCCTTTTTTTCCTGTGGGCCGAGCACGGGTGTTTTGACGTATAGTAACGTAAACGTAACCAAATTTAGAACCAAAAATACACGTTTAATGCATGTTTTTTTTTTTGGAAATACATGCTATATTTTTACATTTTCATGAAACAAGTGCGTTTGTTGCATAAAATTGAACAAAAATGCGACAGATTTATCGTATTTTTGAATCAAAATTTGGTTACGTTTACGTTACTATACGTCAAAACATTCGTGCTAGGCCGAGCACGAATGTTTTGACGTATAGTAACGTAAACGTAACTAATATCAAACATGGACAAAACTGATATCGAACATGGACAAAACTCAATTTTGAAAAAAAAAATACTTGTGCCTTTTTTCTTTCCGAAGGCAGAATAATCATCGCGGGGTGATAATAATCACAGCGCATGTAAATCAAAATTCAGCCCAGACCACATACATAAACATAGTAAGCAATTCAGTTTACTAGTCAAAATACACCAGGAAAATGAAGCCGTACGTCTTGTATAAACAATAGGCGTAGATGTATTCTTGTTTGTATTCTTATTTGCGTGACTGACTTGAGTGTTAAGTACGCACCTACTAGTATAGTAGTGGTACTTAAGATTTTTGCTTTTCTTTAAAAAAAAATGTAATATTGTGTAAATTCAGGTCAAATTTTAGCCGGGGTCGGGGCCGCTCCCGTGGCCCCACATTCATTGTAAGCTAGATTTATGAAAAGAGTATCCATGGAGTTTCCTGCCGGTATCTTCTCCAGGACCAACCCACTTGCAACCGTGCGCCTAGAATCACGTCGTTTTGAAACCTGCAAAGGCCCAGTTGAAATAAAAATCTTTGACTTTGATGTAGGTATTTATATAACGCCACCCGTAAATATTGCCGTGATATTTCAGCATAATATTTAGTGTCATTTTAATGCAAATCAGAGCTTGAAAGCAGGTAAATCAGTAGCAAAAAGCCAGTCTAAATAATTTCAATCAAAATTGCTCTAGAATCACAATAATAACTACCTATTTTTATATCGTCATCATAAATGACAATATAAAAAGTTGGGGGAAATATAACAATGGTTTACCATAAACAGAGTCGGTAGTCTAGCCACAATACAGTCAAGAAAAGAGACTTCCACCTAACAACTTAATTTTGTTTAGTAAGTGAATTGGCTTCATAATAGAAATAGAAATATTTGTAAACCAGAAACGGTGGAATATAACCATAAATAATAAATCCAGCCCATTACTGTCCCACTGCTGGGCACGGGCCTCTTTCCCAACGTTTCGTTTGTCGACCTTCGCTCTTTGTGCCATCCCTGAGGTACCACCAGAGAGAGAGGTTTTCTATTCTACCACTATGTTATTATTTTGGTCCATTTCTCTTTTTTATCTCTTAACATAATATGTCCTATCCATCGCCATTTTTGGGATTTGGATACTGTTTTTGCGTCTTTGAATTTATTTTTACTTTTTATTTCTGCTAATCTTACTTGGTCTTTTCTGTTGCCTCCAATTACACTTCTTTCCATACTGTTTTGACAGACTTTTATTTTATTCACAAGTTGTTCTGATAATGCCCATGTTTGGCAACTATAGGTTAAGCACGGCAGAATACACGTCATGTTGTAAAATTTTCTTTTTTCTGTAAGGTAGCTCGAAGTTAGTCTCTCACGATCGCATTAATTACCAGAGTCGATGTTCATTTCCATTTTAGTTATGCGGTAGACCCGCTGCCTTTCGTAAGTACGGCTGTAGTAGGTTAACATGAAATAAAACTAGATTAAAACAAAATATATTGAATAGTGCATATCTTTATTTGTTAATAACTTCGTATATTTTATATATCTTACGTTTGCGGAAATCATGGGTCAGCCATTATCGTAACACTCGTGCCGTTGTCTATCCAGCGCTCGTTGCATCTGTAACATTATAATCTAGTTTAATTTCGCATTCTCCGCATTAAATTAAAATTAAATCCAGCCCACTACTGTCCCACTGCTGGGCACGGGCCTTAGTCCTCCACGCTGGCCTGGTGCGGGTTGACGGACTACACACACCATCGAAAACTTAAAGGACCTCTCAGGTGTGCAGGTTTCTTCACGATTTTTTCCTTTACCGTTATCACAAATGATAATCAAATTCTAATCCGCACATGAATCTGAAAATTCAGAGGTGCGGGCCGGGTTCGAACTCAGACCCTCCTGCATGGAAATTGGAAGGCAAGCGTTCAACCGCTAGGCTATCATGTACACAACACAACCATGCATATCCATGGAGCATATGCTCCGCATACACAAGCATTAATATCTGTAGGGTCATCCCCTGTAACTGTCATCAGCAAATTGTGGGTGTACAGTAGTACATATCTGCCGTTACACGCGTAAAAATCGAAGTTTGTGGGCTTCATTCGAGGCAAGTTACTCGGCTGTTACTAGCAATAACTTTTTTATTTCTAGCCATTACGTTTCTTCAGTCTACCTTTGGGGAAAAGACGATAAGTTAATTTTGTGAAAATTCTTACTGGTTGTAGTAGTCGGGGCTACCGTAGGTGGAGGTGGGTGGGGCTGACCATGGTGACATTCTGCTGTCTGAGGACCTGTGCTCATGCCGCTCTGGAAACGTCACGGTAAAGAGTTAGCGCACGGACATAGAAAACTTAATTGAAGAACGGGCCTGGACCGTAATCCAGTCAAACAGTGGAAATAGGCCAAAAGCTGGGTACGCCGATGGTGGTAATGAATAATATTGTGACTTATTATCTATATCTTCTCCTAACTCATCAAGTGACGAAAACAGACGTTAGTATTGTTCAAGAAGCTCAGGCTCTCATGTGATCTGAATTTAGGAGGGAGGAGGGGAAAGACCATTGGGTACTTGATACGACACGACCTTCTTTAAGACTATTTTAGAAGAAAGCAGACGAAGAGGAAGACTTAGACGAAGATAGAAAACATGTGTAGGAGAAAATAGGAGTCGAGTCGTATCAAGTGGCTAAAAAGAAGCTAGAGGATAGAGTAGCAGCGATTGCTCCATTAAAGAAAAAGAACCACCATTATTATAATTGGACGTAGTTATACGAAAAGGATCTAACCCACATTGAGCTGAGATATTTAATTTTAAAGTTTACGTAAAAAATTTTCATTGATGCAGTGCTGTATAGTTGGTTTTGGACTTGGAATTGAAGGGCAAACTTTATATTTTTGACTTTAAAATGTGTAGTTAGGTTTGGTTTAATATTTTATAATGATATTATTATAAAATTAAATATCTCAAAACTAGTTTTGCTAGAAGGTGAGTTGGATCGCTTTCATTTGAGTGATAAACTTACCACCAAAGCGAACGCAATAGCCATTATGGCCAGAAGTACTCCAAATATCTTCATGTCTAATTGTTTCACAACGAACGACTGCCATACGCTCTGCTCAACATTCTTTATATACAGGAAATGTGAACACAGGTGATAATGTGTTCATCCGGCGGACTATAATGATCACAATTAAAATAATATGAAAATTCCAATAATTTAAAGGCAATATGGCGTCGAGAATAATTTTTATTAAGTATAATGTGCATTACAACCGTAGCTAGAAATGTTACTGCAAGGTGACTGATGTGATTGGTAGGTATCAATGGTCGGTCATACTAAAAATTGCAGGCATTAGGAAGGTGTTTTTAAAGCATCCGCATCTAGTAACGAGCAGGATCTTTTGCGAAGCAGTCAAAGTCAAAGTTTTTTATTTCAACTGGGCCTTTGCAGGCACTTTCAAAAAGTCGTGATTCTATGTGCACGGTTCCAAGTGGGTTGGTCCTGGAGAAAGTACTGGCAAGAAACTCCATTCCATACTCTTTTCAAAAAACATATTTACAATCACCAAAATATTCCGAACAAAATCGACTGTATTTACACAGCATTACAAAAATCCAGCCAAGATCACAGTAAGTACCACTATAAGTTAAACAATAGAAGTAGATACTTACTTAACACTCAAGCCAACAACAAATGTCAACGTCATGAAAACAAGGGCGTCATTAAAATTAGCTTGTGAAGACTGGAAGCAGCGGGTCCCCAGGGAAGCCGCAAGACTATCGTCAACATAGTCTTTGATCTTATAAAGGCTTTCCTCATGAGACCAAATTTAACACACACGCTTACATTGATATGGTACACTAAGATTAATCGAAGCAAGTCAATACCATTGACCTTCAGCTGCCACAGCTGTTTCTGCACGTGTATTGAGAAACAAGGTATATTGTTCGTCCATTGAAAAGGGAGGATCCTCAGACCAGGCCTATGGTATTGCCTGGTGGGCCGAAGCCCAACGGTTCAAGTTGGACTGTTGTATATGTGTTACAATATCGTGTATGTCTTTTTACTTACGTGATTCAGGCTTCGTAATCTGACTGGTCGAATTCGTATTGTTAACGCCCATTGTAATAAGCATGCTCCGTTGCTACTTAGTTATTTAAATGTAGCTCTAGATGTTGCTATATGTGCAAAGAAAGAGCCTCTCTGGTTGACGATACGTAAGTTCGTCTGCTGGGGTATACTGGATAATTTGAGCTCATGTCGACAAGTAGAGTTAGTAGAGTGTTAGGTGTTTTTATTTTAATTGTGCCAATAAACGCAATTTTCCTTCTTTCTTTCTTTCTTTCTTTAGAGGAAACAGTCATAAATAGAGAAATCATATACTAAGATGTGTATTCACAGCCAGTTGATCTTGAGTGCTGACTTATCTCATCACTCATCTGTCTTATCGAAGACCGGGCGAGCATGATGTATGAGCCGTGAGTGAGTTTTGAAACTACACTCTAGATCATTTTAA
The DNA here is from genome assembly GCA_932294325.1 of Allophyes oxyacanthae. NCBI lineage: Eukaryota > Metazoa > Arthropoda > Insecta > Lepidoptera > Noctuidae > Allophyes > Allophyes oxyacanthae. The sequence continues at coordinate 596,227 of OW028628.1, forward strand.
CTTTTACCTTATTTTATAATGTATTTCCTTGCTACCTACTATATGATTTAAAAGACAAATAAACATCATCTATTCTATTATATTCACAGCAAACTAAACTAACCACATCCTCTTATGAAAACCTACCTTCTGAATTAACGAACACATTCAAATTAAGCAATTTTTTTAAAATAAAATACTTTATTCCTATAACTCCAACCCCGACCCTCAACCTAGTCAATATCCAACTTCTTGAAGCTGCCCTGAAGGCCGAACTCCTTCTCGGCTGGTGAGGGCTTGCCTCCAGGTCGCAGAGACTCCTTTACGCGACGCTTGTTCTCTTCGCGAAAAAACTCCGAGTTCGCCCGGAGACGCTGGATCAGCTCATCTTGAAGAACACAATGAGTACAGATATAAATATTGTGAGGATAATGGTGGTATGGAAAAATGTGGGAAAAGCTTGTGTCCAGCTGTGGAGTACAAGCATTGAGGTCATGTTTTGATTAAAAATTATGTAAGAATGAGGGCTAAAGGCTCTACGCTTGTCTTCTATGCAAGAGAGTCTGAGGTCCAACCCAGCTTCTCTGACTTTTTGAATTTATGTCTGGATCATAATTTGATTATCACTTGCGTTAACGGTGACAGGAAAAACATCGTGAGAAAACTTGTACACCTGAGAGGGCCTCTTATAGTTCTCAACTATGTGTGTAGTACGCCAATCCTAGTGTGGTTCAAAGCTTGGCTACTAATGCTGCCATAGTAAGTTTTGCTTGTAAAGATGTCCTCTAATATAGTGTATTAGTACAAACGGTTACATTATCAAGCTATACATTTCCAGTATAATCCGACCTCGTATTGTATCGACTTTTCGTACAAGGCGAGGTCAGCTTATAATTAAAATGTATAGCTTGTTATGTAGCCGTTTGAAACAATAGGGTGCATCGTCCTTTGAAAAAAGGAGTTTTTTGCCGGTTCTTCTCCATAGAACCTACTATTTCTAATCACGCACCTAGAGTCTCGATATTTCATAAGTGCCTGTATTTAGTTTACATGATATAAAGATCTATTATATTCTATTCTAAAGATCTAATCTACAGAGCAGCTAGAATACAATACACTTACTACAACTACATACAGCTACTTAGTACTGTTACCTCGTATGGTATTGTAGTCCTTATACTCTCCGCCGTCTTCCTTTGGAAATGCCTTTTTGGATATCATCTTGTATACGGACTCCGAGCCGACTTGGTGCACGTGGATCAAGTCGAACAACTCCTTCCTCACGAACGGCTTGATCAGCATGAGCAGCCTGTCCATGAAGTATGGCGCGTTCATGAAGTGCACGCCTTTTAATTTTACTAACATGCATTCCTGGAATATAATAAATTAATATAATACTGGGTCCAGACTGAAAACCCTGGCAATCATGGGGGGAGGCCTTTGCCCAGCAGTGGGATGATTTAGGCTGATAGTAACAGTAACAGTAATATAAAATAGAGGAAGCATTATTACTTGGTTAAACACGATAAGTTTATTACCATCATTTTGGAAGAAAAATAGAGGAAAAAGAAAAAGAGGAAGACCCAAGAATATTAGTGTATAAGGTTCTTGGGAAGACCAAGAAGGAATGACATTGATGAACTTAAAGAAAAAACAAATGAACCTAGAGACTTATAAAGAATTAAAAGATTTAGCAGTGGATATAACAAGATGGAAATTGTTACACCGACAAGTGCCTGGATGGATGGATGTATTCTATTACTATAAAATAATAAATCCAGCCCATTACTGTCCTACTGTCGGGCACGGGCTTCTTCTCAGATTGAAAAGGGTTAGGCCTTAGTCTACCACGCTGGCCTAGTACGGATTGGCGGACTATACACACCATCGAAAACTTTACGAGGCCCTCTCAGATGTGCAGGTTTCCTCACGATGTTTTCCTTAACCGTGAACGCAAGTGGTAATCAAATTCTAATCTGCACATGAATCCGAAAAGTCAAAGGTACGGGCCGGGTTCGAACTCAGACCTTCCTACATGAAAGGCAAGCGTTCAACCCCTAATTAGCACATAAATTACTCTTATCTTAATAAAAGCCTTTAAACTCTTCAGGAAGTGAGTTCGCCTTGACGTCAGGCTAATAAAATCAAGTAATAACTCAAATGATGTACTGACCTGTAAGAAGTAGAGGATTTTCTTCACCACCATGATATCCAGCCGCGTGACGTGGCTTAGAACTGTTGTGTCCATGTTAATTAGAATCACGAACCTGGCAATAACGTCACATCATTAATTAATGTATAAGTTCCTAAAGTTACAGCACTCGACATTATTATCATTATCAGCCTATGCTGTCCCACTCCTGGGCAAAGGCCTTCCTCCATTTTCTCCATTTCTCGATCCCGCGCCTTTTCGTTCCATTCTTGAAGAAATGTATCCATTTCGTCCCGCCATCTCTTTCGTGGTCTGCCGCGCGCGACCTCGTTTTATCATCTCAGGGCACCAGTTTTGTGCTATGTTAGCCCACAGTTCTTTTGGCATGCGGCAGACGTGTCCTGCCCAGTCCCTCTTTAGCTGGGCGGCCTTTAGAGCAACGTGTGCTATCTCCGTTTTTGAGCGCAGTATAGCACACATTAGGTATTCATTATTCATTCTTATTCAGAGGCAAATGATAATCTTTTTTTTATTCACATTGTATTACATTATCCTCGCAGCTCTTACCACAACATTGTATGACATGATTCTGTCAGTATACGAGACATATAGTCCATAAATTTACAAAAAAAGAGTTAGTAAGGGTTGTTTAGTAGTACACATAAAATACAAAATAAATATTTTTTTATGTAGTGTGCATAATTTGCAGAGTGATTCAGCCTCTGTTCCTAAATGCAACCGCAGTATTGGGACACAAAACAAAAATTCGACTTAGTATGGGGAACATGCTTAATTTACTAGCGCAAGCCATAAAAAATCTTTTTTTTTTTTTATGTTAAGTTTAGTACTGCGGTTGCATTTGGGAACGGACACTGAATCACTCTGAAAATTTTGCGCACTACACAAAAAATCATTGAGCAACAGTCATCTAAGTTTTTTAATAATGAGTGGATGGACATACCCAGGCCAAGTTCCCTCTTCATACTGCCACAAATCGAAGATCATCATTAAGGCTCTGACGTCATCCAGCAGGTTGAAGTTGCGAGGGTCTGGGTCCAGGAGACGGAGGTATATCACCCGGTAACCGTCAGGTGTCGGGGTGGGTAGAGGGGCATATAATCTGGAAACATAACACAAACATGTATTAACCTTTTCCTATAGGATTTTTACCCGACTGCGCGACGCGACGCAAAGGAGGGTAATGTGTTTATCAGTATATGTACGAGTATGTAGGTATTTATGTATGTGTGTATGTTTGTTCCTTTGTGGCACTCTACTCTATACTCCGTTCGAAATAACATTAGAAATTTAAATAACTCCATTTACACTTTATTCAACCGATTTTGACTTCTATTACGTTGGTGACATGACAAATTACAGCTGCAGTAAACATTTGTTATCGTAAATACGTTTTTGCTTTTAATGCCATCCTTATGCGTACGGAATAGAATTCAAAATCGGTTGAATACACTGTAAAAGGGTTTGTTAAACGTGTCTAATCTTATTTCAAACGGTGTATAGAGACCAAACGCGTGGGCCGATTTTGATGATTCTTACGTCAATCGAGTGTCACTAAAGACATGACAGCATAAAAATAATAAATAGGGCTCCCCTACAATCATAAGTCTATGCATTTTGTTGTATCCAAATAAATGTATATTCTATTCTATTTTTTTTCGTATTATATGAATTGTATCGATGCAGGGATTGAAACTTACACTGTATTTAAAGCGAATTCCATTTTTCTATCTAGAATCCGGTCTTTGAAGAAAGGCTCGAAGAGTGTTCGAAGCGTGTAGTGCAGGTCCAGCACCTGCTTCGATACTTCGATGCTCTTCTTGCAGCAGTGGAACACGATCAGGAGGTCCACGTCTGGAAAACGGAAAATACTAGATTACGAAAATGTTCGTTCCTAAAATCTGTTATATCTAGCAGAACAAGTACATACATATTTGTACGCACACCCAGCGTCGGAACAAATATAATTATGAAGTGCAGGCCATAGGAGTATTTCTTCCTAATAGAAATTTAAATAATATTAAAAATAAATAAATCTAGCCCATTACGAATTAAGTAATTTTTTTGCCTTGATTTGTGTTTGCCTTGATTGTGTACGATGTGGCTGTACTATTTGATAAATAAATAAACGGTCACCAGAGAGTGGCCGAGAACAATTTGAATTTCTGCACTTGATGAACATTTAGTCACTCAATTAGTGTCGCAAAAGGCAACTTAACGATTTAGAAAGAAAGAAAGAAGAAAGAAAAATTATTTATTTGGACTAGACATCAGACAACACAGTGCACAAACATAAAAAAGTAAAAAAAAAAACAAAAAGTAACAATAAAAACAATGTGCTGTCGGTATGCCAGTACCAAATCAATTTAAAACTTAATGAATTACCAATCCGTTTGGATATTTTTTAAATTTTCCTCACGACCCTTTACAGCGGTCATTAGAAGGTAAATTTAATTTTTCCTGCGCAGTTCAGTCACCGGAGTTATTGCACGCGTGCAGCCGCACTAAAAAACACGAAACGTAGGAGGAAAACTTTAAGGCCCTCAACTTACCTTACCCTTACTTATATTATGGTACGGTGGTACCCTCATAAAATGAAAATATACTTTATTCTCAGTAAATAGGGTTTCTTTTTCAGTGCGTGCAACTAACTAACTGCACGATTTTATCAAAATTTATTTTCCAGAATAAAAAAAGTCATATTTTTCATTAAAAACCTTCTCTGAGAACACAAAATATGGAATATATATATGTATATATAGTTAAATTACAAAAATAACACCATGATTCTACTAGTGTATAATCAAATGTATGTTATACAAGATTAATTGTATAAGAAGCAGAGCAAACAAGAACTAGCTTCCTCATAAATAGGTTAAAGCTCTGCCAAAACTAGTAATTCTGGTGCCAGTGCCTCAATTATACTTGAGTTTCAAAGTCTATACACGCTACAACTATCAATTATTATTATTAATATAACCTAACCGTCAAAAATTCCCGATTCCAACTAGAAAAAGAGCTATAACTTCTGAACGGCTGAACAGATTTTCATGAAACATAGCTAAGATGATACCTGATTAACCTAGCTTTCAAATGAAAAAACTGCATTGAAATCTGTCTATCCGTTTTGGAGCTACGATGCCACAGACAGATACACAGATAAACAAATACACAGATACACCGATACACACTACAAACTTATAACACCCCTCTTTTTTGTCAGGGGTTAAAAATATACAGAATGTCGCAACGGATAGAAGTAGGCACACAGAATATTTTTTTATTGTTTTTTCAACAACCTGTATCTTCTGGGCGACGATTATAATCACTTGGGGAAAACGTGTTTAGCACTAGGTCATTGACCTTGTTATTATTATACCTAAATAGGCTCATATTTTTTTATTTGCAATCTCAATTGTTTTTTCCTCCTATAAGAGCATTTGTTTTGTTTTTCTGGTTCAATATTTTATTTTTATAGCCTTTTTTGTAGGATTTTATGATAATAATAAGCCCTTTTTTCCGCCTTGGTATTACCCAGATTTAATTTTAAATTATATCCTTAAAGAACTTAAAAGGAAAAATAACAAACAACCACTATACACGCATACTATAATATACAAGTATACACAGTTAGTTGAAAAGTGTATAAAAATCCAGAAAGTGCTTAATGTACTCATCATTATGAACAACTTTTAGTATGGGACATACAAATAATTCAGTATTACTCGATTAAATAATATTAAGTCTTTTATTTTATTTACTTATTTAAAATAATTATGGTTTGGGTAGTGGGACTACTGAAAAATAATCATTCTTGCTAATTCCATCAAAGTCAAGGTTTTTTATTTCTACTGGGCCTCTGCAGGCACTTTCAAAGAAAGAAAGAAAGAAAAAAGTATTTACTTGACACAGCACAAAAACAATTTTAAAGATAAAGTAACAAAAGAATAAAACATGTAAAAGAAAAAAAAAGAAAAATATTTATCTAAAATAACAAATGGGTTGTACGTCGCAGCAGCCACATCGAGTGACGTTATGTGTGCCTACGTGTACAGAAAATATATGAATTAAATAAATAATAATTATAAAAGAACTTGTGTGTGTTGAAAACATCGTAGAATAGAATAGAATAGAATATCTTTATTTGTTTTCGTAATCCTCCTCCTCCTTCATCCTTAAATCCCAATAGTATGTAAACAAACCCTATTTCCGGCTAATAAAATATTTGTATATGTATTTTCAAAATTGTACCAGTGACAATAATCCGACTTAAGGGCTTGTACACAACACTGCGAATCGACGCGATGTGAATTCGCAACACGGCTAATGGTTAGGTTAAAGCTCATTGAGCTTGTAGATTTTTACGATGCGATGACGCGGCGACGTCGCATTGCAGTTTTGTGTACAAGCCCTAATGGTTGCATATGGTGGTGGTGGTATATAATATCTTACCAGTCAAATGTTCTCCGGGCAGATGTGGTTGTGCTGTCAGCCAGTCGCGAAGCTTCTGTATGTCTTCTGGAGATATGTCTGGGTTCTTCTCATACTCCTTCTCTATTGATATCGGCTTCACTGCTCCTGCCATTTTGTTTCTGAAATATAGGAAGAGAAATCTGAACATATTCTTTTCGGCTAGCGGGTGTCGGTCAGATTAGACCACAGAGAAAAGCAAAATGGCTAAAGCGCCAGTAAACTTTATATTTATATCTTCTGTAAAACGTAGGTATATCTAGTACCTACCTAAATCATAATATTATGATTTATTAGAATAACGTTTTTCAGAAAATTATCCATTTTAAATGAATGTTACCGTAAAAAAACTTTAAAATGTGCTCCTGTAAAGTTTATACATAGGTATGTACTTTAGCCATTATTAACCGACTTCCAAAAAGGAGGAGGTTCTATGTTCGTCGCGTACCTATGTATTTTTTTTTTTCTTTTTTACTTTTTCACTATCGGTGTGGTCTCGATAGTTGTGTTCTATTTACTCGACAAATCGACAATTCATTTCTAGATGATTCACTCCAAATTCTAGTAACACATGGACTTCGGATCAGCGCTCAAAATTGTCCGAACCGAAAGTAGATTAAAACGCGAAAAAGTAGACTAATCACGTGTCACTCATAATTTAGACGAGCGAGCAACTACACGTCAATGTGTCAGTTGGGTGCAGATGGTTGGTCGTATGGTGAAAAATTGTTGCAAGGGAAAATAATCCTTGTGATGACGACATACGACATAGGATCTAAATTAGTTTGTTGGAAATTTTAAGTTCATATAAAAGTGTAAACTCAGGAAATTTCTTCCAGAATTTCGTGCCAGATCCTTACTCCATTTATTATTCTATGTCTATGATCATGAAAGACAAAATATTATGCAATTTTAGTATCTCAGTGTACTCATTAATAATAAGTACAAAAATAAAAAAATAAAACATCTTATCCTAGAGGTTCTTAAAAAATTATAGAGTAAAATATTATAAAAAAATTCACACAGCGTTCAGCAATTACAATCAAAATTATCTCACGTGGTAATTATCGCCTACATTAAAGACAATAGACAAAGATAATTTAAATCAGTAATAAGAAAATTTAGAACTCAAAATTAAACAGAACATTATTATTATGATCTTCTGCGAGAATGAGTACCGAAATAAACTTATTTTTTTTAATAAAAAACACTAGACTTTTATCAAAAAAATCTTTACTGTAACCCTGAAATTAATAAGACAGGTATTATAACATATTTTTATTACCCGCATTATTTTTATTTTTATTTTAAATAATTAGGCAGTGTACATAGTTAAGTTTAATTGGCAAATAAAATATAACCTTATCAGATCCATTAGGGTGTGATAAATAAAACCAACAATAAGGTTTTCTCACCACTGACAGCTCTTTTTACGGGAAAGTTGTTTAGTTTGATGGTCTGAGAGCATAATGAAATGGTTTCCCTTCAAAATCAATCACACATGTAATTCGACACGACACGGTTGGCGCAGTGGCTAAGCGATTAGCTTTCTGCGCCACGTGCCGCGGGTTCGATCCCTGCACGGAACAAATATTTGTATGATCTACAGATAGTTGTTTGGGGTCTGGGTGTGTTTACATGTGACATGTATGTCTGAAAACTGTACGCACGATACAGGAAAAATAAGAGCGGGGCAATGTTTTTTTAAATAAATAATAAGGAAGTTCTTTGGCCTAACTAGTGATGTCCTTTGAAAAGGCCAAATGCTGAGAATTTGCGTAAACTCTTAAATATGCAACTAATTAAAGATTCAAGATAAAGTGCTAAGATTTAATTTTCTGTAAGACAATATTATGATTTCTTATGAAATAATGATGAGAACTTTTAGGTGCGGATTACGATCTGATCATGAACAGTTTGTTTTATTTTTTTGTTAAATACTTCACAGTATGTACTTTGGTTCAATGCAACAAAAGTAATTAGCTATTTTTGACTGCTACTGGATCATTTAAAACTATTATTATACTAACAATAGGTACATTTAAATAAATAAAATGTAATTATTTTAATATTTATAGCCTCGAATTTTATCATAGATTTTATCAAAATCTCCGTAGATAAATTAGAGGAAAGTCACCAAATATGGAATACCATTTTGTTTTAGGGATATAAAAAAAAACTTCAAAGAAATGAAAACAGTTTAATGTTATTACTAATCAGTCATACATTTAATACGTATTAATTAACAGCCTTCTATCAAATATAATAATTATTAAAAAAAAACAAGTGGTGAACAGCAGGATACAGGCACTTACCAGTTGTCTCAACTGCCTGCCTGATAAATAAATAATAATAATCTGTCGAGCTTGGCTAAGGCCCGCACGATAGGTTTTAACTCACCCTTCATAGAAGGGAGAAAAATAACAAAATATAAATACAAATAATAATAATAAACTGTTTTTCTGTATTTCTGTGCGACGACAAAACAAAACACGCCTGCCACACGCGTACCGTTCGCGCAATTGACACGATGGTGTGAGTGCGATAGTAAAGAGAGCCAATTAAATAGAAGATGGTCATGTGTTGCATTCTAAACTAGGTAGTTTCGGAGAAATCAAGGTATTCCATATTAGGATACTATACCATATTTGGTGACTTTCCTCTACTAATACTTTTTTTTCATAATACTTAATATCCATCTGATACTAGTTTTTGAAGTTGCTGGACCGTGTAATCATTAAAATAATAAAACCTAATAATAAGCACTGCTTGTGCTGTTTCAAATGACAATAATTATGACGCAGTCATTTCTGTTATAGTGCCACAAACTTATCTGACCCGGTGACCAAAATTGGAACTAACGTCGCTACGGAACAAAAATGACATCAAAATGTACGGAGATGACATTGGTAAAAGCGACGGCAGCGACGCCACGACCGGGTCAGATAAGTTTGTGGCACTATATAATATACTCGCTCACCTTGCAACGGACATTGCCATCATTATATCAGAGACCGGAAAATGACAGGCCGAAAAAAGAGAATTAATTACACTAATGCCGTTGTTTCGTTTTTGTAATACTTTTTAAAAAGGTCTCTAGCACTGCACAAGTCATAAATATACAGGATGGCGCAAAATTTTGGGATAGTAAGGGTGGCTACCCTTTCTGTTTTAGTTATAGAATTCTGATCTTAAAAAACTTTAGGTGATATTTGAAGATATTCAAAACCATATTATTAGTTTTTTTTTAAAGTACAGGCTGCGATAATAATTACATAATTCTCAAAAAACCTAAGTGGGGCTCAATCGACTTTATTTTCCAACAGGAATGTTTCCTCCAAACAAACGACAAAATCATACTTACCGAAATTGAGAAAATACAAAAATCTATTTCCCATACATTTTCTATGAAAACATACCTTCGTATGCACGTAATCTAAAATCACTGTACCGTACACTGATCCATTCAGCTTATTTTCAATATCTTCATAATTCACCTAAAGTTTCCCGAGACCAGAAAGAATTCTTTAACTATAACAGAAAGGGTAGCCACCCTTAATGCCCCAAAATTTTGCGCCAGCCTGTATATATCTAATAAATCAAACTTATATATTTTAGTGATTATTATACGATTCTGCCAAAAAATACTTCTATATTAATTCCCAGAGACTTTAGTGTAAGTTTTTGTCAATTTTTGACATTTTACATGTGTATATTATTTGAATAAAGTTACATTATTATAATAATAGTTTATTTATAATAATACAGACAAGTAATTATTGTACAACTGACACCACTATAATTATAGAACAGAATATTATCATACCTATTAATTGTAGCCGAGCTAACGATATTGCAAATAAAATAACATTAATAAACGCATAATATCACGACTTATGATCACATGCCTATGCCTTCATGCTGATGAACGATAAATAAAAAGTATTACTGATTATATTATGTACCAATAAATAACCTAACCGTCAAAAAACCCCGACTTCAACTAGAAAAAAATCTGTAACTTTTGAACCGCTAAACAGATTTTCATGAAACATAGCTAAGACGATACCCGATTAAACTAGCGTTCAATTAAAAAACTGCACTGAAATCGGTCCGTCGGTTTTGGAGCTACGATGCCACAGACAGATACATAGATCCACAGATACACACTACAAACTTTTAATAACCATCGTATTTGGTACGAGTTTATTATTAAATATCGAGATTGTAGTCTCGCCGAACATTTCAAATCAATATACAATTCAAAAGAAACCCATTTGGCACAAAATATCAAGGAAGTTGCTAGGACTTCAAAAACTGGATCCACAAGATTATCATAATCAATTGAAGTAAATTCACTTTTTTGCATTTTATCAATTTTCAAGTTAAATGACGTTATGCATCTATTTTATTAACGTTAAGAACTAATAATATATAATAATTATCTAGTTATTATGTTCTTAATACTTCATTCAAAACGACCATTAGGATTACTTTATTATAAGGTTAGGTTAGGTTAATAATAAATGCAAATTTTTAATCTCGTTTATTATTTAAATATCAATTATTGATTACTTTTCAAATTAATTTTATTATTATATTAACATGTGACTAATAAAATAAAATAATATTATGCAAGAATAGGTAGGTAGGTACCACTTCTGCAAATAAGATTATTTGATCGATTTCCAGATTTGATTTTTGATGTTATTTAGAAGGAAGGTCGACCCACAGATATACCTACATAAATCTATATCTCTGGGTTGACCGTACTTTAAGAAACACTATAGCTCAATGATAACTTAGCCGTAAAAAACCCCCAACTCCAACTAGAAAAAGAGCTGTAACTTTTGAACGGCTGAACAGATTTTCATGAAACATAACTAAGATGATACCCGATGAAACTAGATTTCAATTAAAAAAAACTGCATTGAAGTCGATCCATCCGTTTTGGAGCTACGATGCAACAGACACAGACTACAATATTTTTTGTCGGGGGTTAAAAATAGAATAAAGTATAAATAAATATAAAATAAGTTTTACTTCTCACACGTGTATGCTTCCGTTATTTTTATTTTAAAAACATAATTTTTTAAATTCCTCGAATTGTTGACATTATGAACATGTTTTTAATCAAAGTTATCAAAAGCAACTTGGCTTACGACCACGGCTATCCTCTGAACATCACTATGAATTTGTATTAATATTTTCTTGTTTCATACCTTTTCAGTAGTCGGGTTTTAGTTTTTGAACTTCATTTTATTTATACTCTTTAATGATGAGTAGGTATACGTTATTTTCCTATGTAAAAGTTGGCAACCCTAGACAAGGATAATGTTGCTATTTATTCAACCGCAATAAAATATTAATTTAGGTGCTAGAGAAGAAATGGGTTGATATGTTAATGTTGCCAGCAACACCGCTATAAAAGTTACTTCGCTTGTCACAAAACAAGTTTCAGCTTTGCAAATATTTGAATATTGCCTATTTTAAGTCAAGGTGACGTAAAACAAGTCATCAGAATCTTATACACGTGTCTACTACTCTTCATATATTTGAAGTATTCTGTAAGTAGGTACGTAAATCGTGATCGAGTGAATAACTTGAGTCAAATATATTGTGTGCAAAGCACTTGTTCTTACAGAATTAATAATTATTTTGCTTATAAATTGTGACTGCTTGAACGACGGACGTTTCATTGCATGTTTTATTTTTTAACCGACTTCAAAAAAGGAGGTTCTCAATTCGAAAAGTATGTTTTTTTATTTTTATATTAGTTACCTCAGAACTTTCGACTGGGTGAACCAATTTTGATGAAGAATTTCGGAGATATACAATGGAACTCTAGAATGAATAACAGCATATCACTTGCGATTACTGTAATCGCATGTTCATGTATTGTTTATGCCCCTAAAAATAGAAAAATAAAATAAACTTTAAAAAAAAAGTAAAAAACCTAAAAGTATAAAATAATTTTCTTAAAAAACTTAACAGCTCGAAGTCGGTGCCTTTAATTCTTCAATGCACCTAGCTTGGCAGTGGCACCAACTTCAGAAGCTGTTAAGTTTTTTAAGAAAATTATTTTATACTTTTTTGTTTTTTGAAGGCGGTTCTTTTTTTTTAAGTTTATTGTGAATACTAACTTAGGTTATGAGTGTTACGAACAATCATTTGCATGGATATGAGTACGAAATAAATGAATTTGAATTATTACCAACTTTTATTAAAGGACCAACATTGAAATCGGGAAAAAAATATTTATGTAGGTACACGTAGCGTAAAAAGCAAAGCCGTTGCGCCATCTGTGTCGTCAATAAATATGATTATTTGGATAATTCTATTTCTATGATAATATTGTGTCGAGTGCTCTCACTTTTCTTAGCGATATTGAATAGATCTAGGTATACCTATAACTTTAAGGAAATAATTTTGATAGCGATTCCAGGTGATAATAATATAAGCACAAGAAAGATTACAGGTCTTGTAAGACCTAAATAGTATTTATCACAGACGTTAACACATAATAGCTAGTCGTTAAGCACTTGTCTATGTCCAATGGGCGTGATAGCGTAGTTCCGCAAGATCCACCATAATTATGGCTTTCATCGACTATTCGATTCCCACTTCAAGAATAATATTTTTAAGAAAAAAATACAGAAGAAAAATTTTTTTTTACACAAACAAAATATTTTTTTTATATTATTGATACACCTAAACTAACCTAACCGTCAAAAAACCCCCCACTCTAACTAGAAGAAGAACTGTAAAGCAAGAACGGCTAAACAGATTTTCATAAAACAGCAGATGATACCCGATTAAATTAGCTTTCGATTAAAAAAAACTGCATTAAAATCGGTCCATCTGTTTTGGAGCTACGATGCCACAGACAGATACAGAAATACGCAGATACACAGATACACACTACAAACTTATAACACCCCTCATTTTTGTAGGGGGAACAAGAAAAAAATAAAAAATTACACGAAAGACTCGATAAAAATTCACAATTATTGAAACACCAAAAATATTATCTGTGCTGTGCGGTGTAAACAAAATGAGAGCATTCTTCGTAGAAAAACTGCAGGCTTGTAGGGTTTTTAAATAGTTTGATCTCTGCTGTATCGATACTAATTCAAAAACATCAATGACCAGACCAGGAGCAATTATGTAGCAACCTGTAGGTTATACAAATATTTATGCCCGGTATATTATGATAAGACAACAACGATGTTTGTTCCTATGGTTGTATCAGAATTTGCAAAAGATATTTTCAGAATAAATTGAATTGATAGAACCGCTATACTAATCATTTCAATAGATCTTGAGAGAACGATTTTCGAAAATATTAATTATGATGATTTCCTACACTATACAGAATGTATCTAACAAAAATCGTGTAAATCTGTTGAACCATGCGTTCTGCTGCTTATTATGAACAACTTTTATTATGGGACTATACTGGAATCGCGAAAAAAATCAGCTGTTCCGTACAAATAATTCAATATTATTCGACTGGAAATTCCATACAACAGATTATTTATTTCGTGATTTCATTATTTTTCCTCAGGGTTGGTGATCATAATTTGCCTTGAAATACAGTTGGGTCCAATATCATGTCACATGTATAATCATCGATATTTTAAAATAATTTCGTCATGCAGTGAAAACGAAAAAATCATCAAAGCCTAAAATCATCACTCTACTGTCTACGCTCTATAATGACCATGACTGAATGAACGTGAACTTCGGCTTCGACCGTGAAATGACAGTGACAGATGACAACATGCAATGCGTCAATGCGGTGATAGTTAGAAAAAAAACATTGATGATTTTGTCAGTTCCTGTCATCGATTTTTTTTTGTCATTGTCATGTATTCATTGATACAAAAATATCATCAAAGATAAGACAAGTAGCAAAAATAATCAAACATACTGTTGGTATATATCTATATAAATAATTAAATAACAATATTCAATTCAAAAATCAAAATACAATTCTTTACTCACCAACAAATCCAAAACCACAATCCAAAATTTCGAAAAAAAAAACGAAAATCCTACACCGAGCACTAAATCACAATTAAATTATTATTAAATTCAGAAATATAAATAATCCTGACTTAATTTAAATTTGGATGGCTAAATTCGATAAATAATATTCCGATTTAGTCTGGGAACCCATAAGACGCGGAGACTCGCGAGTCGGACGGTTGCGAATGGAGAGAATAGAGGTGTACCTAATTGTGTATGCTGGACAGAATACATTAGCATCGTCAGTTACGACGCTCTTTTTATATACATATAGGGGTAAGCAGTGCAAGCTATATCATGCAGCGCTTCAATACTTACAGATTACTCACGAAGGGTAAACAGAAAAAGGCGTGAAAATAGGGTAAAAAAATTGCAGGAACCATGCAGTTTCTTTCCAATTTCTGAAACTAAAAGTGTAGTAACAAATACTGTAGTTACAATACGTGAGAACTCCATAATTATAGTGAATGTATTAGTAGTAGATATAGTGTAGTTATAGTTCTAAGTTAATGTTATTAGTACATAATAATTATGTGTAGATATTTGATTTATATATTATATATTTTTTTGTTTATGTCTCTATTTTGGTGTTTTGTTATTGTGTGAAGTATCTATAAGGGAAAGCTTTGTAACTCTTTTCATGTTGCGCGCACGGAGGTGTGTGAGATTTGGTTTAATTAAAGTTTATTGGAGAAGTGCAGAAAGCTAAAATTACGGTCGAATTTCGACCACTTGGCGACCACTAGTATTATTTATTGTGTGTTTAATAAATCTAGTTTCTTCATTTTTCTTTCTCTCTTTCTATCCTTTCTTCCTTACTTATTAAGTGCAAATACTAATTAAGTGCACCTAGAGACCTAGAGTCTCGATATTTCATAAGTGCCTGTATCTGGTTTACATGAAATAAAGATCTATTCTATTTTATTCTATTCTAAGTACGGTCGCCCAGTGGTCGGAATTCGACCGTAATTTTAGCTTTCGGCACTCCTTTTCCATAATTATAAAATCTCACAAACCGCCATGCGCACACCATGTTTGAAATGGGGTGCAAAGTGTTTTCTTCACGTATTAATATATTTGTTTATTTATTAACCTTCACAGAGACTTTACAGTACATAACCAATACAAAAGTGTAATATTCTTATCTACTAATACATCTATCTGTTAATTTCATCAAAGAACATGTGAAAATGTTAAGATCTTCATCATATTGCCACAGATGGTTATTAATGAAGCAATCATTGGTTTCTGGGATTCAATTATAGAGTTTGCGGTACATCCATTTCATGGTTTACATTATATTACGGCATTTTAATGTATAGATATACCTATTTATTACTATAAAAATTGTGTTCTATTCAACGCATGACTGGCTTGGACAGAATATCAGCAGTTGTGCATGCCTCGCGCTGCCAGCTATTATGCTGAGTCCAAGACCTTTTTGTCTTTTACCTTCTTGTATGATGTATCTCTTTGCTACCTATGTAATTTGAAAGACAAATAAAAATCTTCTATTCTATTCTATTCTATTCTTCGCATATTCTATAATTAGATATGTCATTATTGGCCATTAGCACAGATATAGATTTAAATTTATATCAATATCTGTGGTCATTAGCTTCTTTTTGGGAGAGAGGCCTATGTGGACATACCATGTTCTGTTCAGTTCACTGAACATTAATAAAACTGGTCGGATAATAGTTCTAATTATAATTATTTAGCCTTGGATATTATGCAGAAATATTTTAATAATAATGAGATCTACAATGACGACAATAAGACAAAAAATAACATGAAAATCTAGTTTAAATTTCTCACGGAATAAAAATATTATATCTATTGTATTTTCAATGGCAGATTGCGTACCTAGTGCTACATAACTGGTACAAACAGGAAATTATTCAAAAAATTCAAAAAATTAAATTCTGAGAACGTTTATTCAATGATACAATGACGTCTTTTGTAAATATTAGTACCTATTAATTATTAATTTATTCTGTAATGTCACTATGTATTTTTTTGAAATAGAATAGAATTCTTAATTTGCCTGAAATATGGTATTCAACAGATCTTCTAGTAATTTTACACTTCTTCATATTTCGTCTACTTAGTTCAGCATTCAACGTTATAATTTTGTAAAATTTCCAAAACCCATGGATCAGCAATGCTCTTCCATAAATATTCATGAAATAATGAGGTATTCCACGAATAGCACCGATCTGAACGGCACTAAAACGAATAGCACCAACGCTATTCCACGAACGGCACCGATCCAAATTTTGGTTTGGTGCGATTCGTGGAATAGTAAAATAATATTAATTTTATTCCACGAACGGCACCAACGTAAAATTTTCTTCTAGTGATGGGAACTATTTTTTGTTCACAACATTATTAAATAAAACATATCGATATAAATCAGCAGGAAGTACGTTTATTGATCATATTATTTTTTTACGTTATTTTCTTTTATTAATAGATCTAACAATCAGTTTTCTTAACTATTTGGGTCACTTGCAAAAACAGCCTTAAGTTATTTATTACCTACTTACTATAAATACCTAAAATCAAATCACATTCTTTTATCACAATTTCTCTTAGTATCACATTTTTTTCATATAAATAAACTTTTTTCTACTTATAATTTTGTATATATTTTTTTACTTTCTACTGTATAATAATAATTATTATCATATGTTAAAGTATTTCAATTACTAAAATCAACAATACCAGCCTTGCATTTGGATTATTTCTCAAGTGACTTTGAAGAAGCCGCTGTTAGAGGAGTGCTGGCAGTGTTTCCCAATGTTTTAGTAAAAGGATGCTACTTCCATTTTAAAAAGGCGTTGAAAAAGAAGGGGAAGGATCTAGGTCTCCATAAGAATAGCATAGTCAGGAAGCACGTTGCTTTGTGCACCGTCCTACCCCATCTGCCACCCGAGGTGCTGGATGATGCATGGCTTTACTTCATGAGTGAAAGTCCACGACAGGAAAACGTGACAAAGTTTAACGGTTATATGGTCACACAGTGGATCGACCACAGACTGTGGTCGAATAAATGGTCTTGTAAAAGATGCGATTTTAAAACTGAGTTGGTTTGCAAGAGGAATACTAATGGCAATAAAAAAAAAACCAGTAAAATGTTGTATAGGTAGATAATACTAAGAAAGACTGATATTGTAAACGTTAATTGTTATAATAATAACAGTAGAAAGTATAAAAAAATATACAAAATTATAAGTAGCAAAAAGTTTATAGGTAGTTAATACTAAGAATGACTGATATTGTAATTGTTAATAGTGATAATAATAATTATTATACAGTAGAAAGTAAAAAAATATATACAAAATTATAAGTAGAAAAAAGTTTATTTATATGCAAATAAAGACTTATCTTATCTTATCTTATCTTATGAAAAAAATGTGATACTAAGAGAAATTGTGATAAAAGAATGTGATTTGATTTTAGGTATTTATAGTAAGTAGGTAATAAATAACTTAAGGCTGTTTTTACAAGTGACCCAAATAGTTAAGAAAACTGATTGTTAGATCTATTAATAAAAAAAAATTACGTAAAAAAATAATATGATCAATAAACGTACTTCCTGCTGATTTATATCGATATGTTTTATTTAATAATGTTGTGAACAAAAAGTAGTTCCCATCACTAGAAGAAAATTTTACGTTGGTGCCGTTCGTGGAATAAAATTAATATTATTTTACTATTCCACGAATCGCACCAAACCAAAATTTGGATCGGTGCCGTTCGTGGAATAGCGTTGGTGCTATTCGTTTTAGTGCCGTTCAGATCGGTGCTATTCGTGGAATACCTCGAAATAATTCCCTGAGGATGCGAGCGAAATCGCGGGCCATAGCTTACTAATTATACAAATATACATGTGTATATAAATGCCTTAATTATTATAATTCATATGAAGTACAAGATGGTTCCCCTTGATCTTTAGTCGGAGAAATTCATTTACGTGACGGTTTTGATAATGATAAATGTATTTATTATAATTTATTGTACTCCTGAATCGTAGTAATAGTTAGTATTCTTTGCCTGAATATAACAATTTTGTAAGTAAAGGAGATTACAATAATAAAGTACAATGGGCGGCCTTGTCGCATAAAGCGATTTCTTCCATTGCCTGGAAGAAATAGCTTGTTGTTCGAAAACGTAAGCAAATTTTGATTATAAATTACCTACAATGAATCTATCGCATTTTTGTTCAATTTTATGCAACAAACGTACAAGACTTGTTTCATTAATATGTAAAAATATTGCATGTATTTCCAAAAAAATATCAAGGATTAAACGTGTATTTTTGGTTCTAAATTTGGTTACGTTTACGTTACTATACGTCAAAACATTCGTGCTCGGCTCACTGTAGGCCATACAAATATTTGTTCCGTGCGGGGATCGAACCCGCGGCACGTAAGGCAGAAAGCCAATCGCTTAGCCATAACCCTGCCGTCAAAATGCCATAAGACGACGAAAAGATTTTTTTTTAATAGCAATGGCACGAAATCCCTGTTTTTTTTCTTTATGTGCGTGCATATAAAAGTTTTATATAGCTAAGTATAAATTAAAAAATAAATAAAACCTCTCATAATAACTTGTTATTGCAGTATTGAGGTACTCGACCCTAAGTTCTACAAGAATATACCTAATTGTGGTGATATATGATAATAAAATAAAAGTAAGTAAAAAATATTTTTTTAACGAAGTTACCTGCACCATCGCGCCATCTTGCGTCTGCAGAGTAGAAATTGTAGTACCAGATTTATAATTCTATATTAAATTAGAAGAGAAAACTTTGTACCCCTTTTTAAGCATATTGCGCGCACGGAGAAGTGTGAGCTTTGGCACAGTTAAAGTTTATATGTAGAAGGAGTGCAGAAAGCTAAAATTACGGTGGAGTTTCGACCACTGGGCGACCACTGGTTATTATTAATATTTCATTTGGTTTCTAGTTCTTGATTTCAAGATCACTTCAGTGCATTGAAAATGGGTTACTGTGATTGCTACTCTAATATTAAGTACATTGTTATGGTTATATTCAAGTTATTTTAAATTAAAACCATGTTTTTTTTATGTATGACTTCATAACGTATATTTTAGTGTAGTGACAGTATTGTACCGGAGGACAGTCAACAGTCAGATTGAGGATAAAAACCAAAAGTTGACAAAAAAATTGTAAACATTTTATTTACCTACATGACGAAAATAATAAACATACAATATTAAACACTGACGTAGAACAGTGTCAGATTTAATAATACAACAAAAATCATCATTGACACGATTGACTTTTATAAACAAATTATCTATCACCAAAGGTAATTTTTGGGCTTTTTTGTTTTTTCAATAATTTTGGAGATATTCTTATCTAAAAAATAATTATTATCGTATTGTTAGGAGGTTCCTCTCTCTGCACCCCTGACCACCGGTAGCTTTAGCACCCTGTCCCGATTCCGATGGCCTACTAATTTTTATATGTTTAAACTAGCTTCCGCCAGCGGCTTCGCCCACGTGATATCTTTATAATTTATAGCCTATGTTACGCACTGATAATGTAGCATTCTGCTGGTGAAACAATTTTTAAAATTAGTCCAGTCGTTTTTGATTTTATCCATTACAAACAAACAAACATACAAAAAATCAAATCTTTTCTCTTTATAATATTAGTTTAGATACCTAAACGTTTAAATTATATCTTTGTGAAAATATTGAAAATAGTAGATACATTTATAGGGTTTATAAATGAATACTTAAAGGATTAATACTAAAAAAATGTGATAATTTAAATTTTATAAAGTTAACGATAGTCTTTAATTTAAACTACAAAATATACTGTTTTATAACCATGCAGTGGAGCCCTGACAGCAAAACTACGACGCGGCAGACCACGAAAGAGATGGGACGAACTAGATACGTTCAACAAGGACTGGTCATCATTGGCACATGATCGAGAAGCATGGAAATCAAGGGGGCGGCCTTTGCCCAGCAGTGGGATGATACAGGCTAACAGTATCAGTATACTGTGACGTAATACGCACAAGCTAGCTCGCGCGTTCGAATATTCCGACTCAACCTTAGCCATGAGCTTTTCATAAAGTAAACCACAGATTACTGAATAGTTACCGCCAGACTGTTCTTGTAGTCCCAATTCTCAAAATATAGCATCTTTAAAGAACTGGGGGTCTACCGCGTAACTATAATGGTAATGAACATCGACTCTGGTAATAAACTTCAACACGATCGTGAGACTTACCTTGTATTTTTTTTACCGATCATGAAGATGGGAGTCCTAACTTTATGATCTGTAATTTTTTTAGATGATAGCTGGAAGTTTAGTCTCTCACGATCGTATTGAAGTTTATTATCAGAGTCTGATGTTCATTAGGTACCATTTTATTGCGCGGTAGACCTGCTGGTGTAGGTATTCTATGGATACTTTATTGACTGCCAAGCTCTAAGCGCCGTAATATAATTAACTATTTCGCGCTTATTAAACGCGGCTTGCGTTTTATTTTTTTAAAGGCGTCGGAGATTGTAAGCTTGTAAGTCCAATAAATAAAAATTACCACTTATTAAAATAAAATACATTATTTATATTTTTTGGTGATATAATAAAAAGCAAAAAGACACTGTTTCCGCCCGGGATCGAACCGGGGGCCTTGTGCGTGTGAAGCACACGTGATAACCGCTACACTACGGAAACTTGAGATAGATAGGCGAAATATAAGTTCGTTATCGGAATCGTCAATTTGGCATTTCAACATCATTACAATATTGTGCGATTGCGCTAATAACAAAAACACTAACGTTGTTATGAATTATTAAGGCAATTATATTAAGACGATCTTAGGTTTATGAGGAGTCCCATGTTCAGCAGTAAATGTTTTCAAGCTATTCTTCTTCCATGGTGTCAACACAAGCTCTTCCGTAGTGGAAACACTGGAAACATTAGCCAGACAACACAATACGAAAGTGTTGTCAATCGGCTGATAGTGATGTGATGACGTTACCTTAGTAAGTAATTTATTTTAAACTATCGACCCGTCCCTGGCTCCACACGGGTGCAATTTCTCTACTATCCTTACATTAAAATATCAAAGTATTATACATGACCTTCCGTGAAAAAAATTCTAACTGATGATGAAAACCACATCGAAATCTGTTGCGTGGTTTAAAAGGAGCGGATATACAGACAGATAGACGCGGAAAGCGACTTTATTTTATATTATGTATAGATATCTTGAAAAAACACGTAAGGCATTAATTATAGGTAATTTAGAACTTACATAACATGTTACGTTCATATAAAAAAGTTGACAGAATGAGGCCTAATCAAAGAGTAAAACAGGTAGATTGAAACAAAACCGGTCAGTAATGATTGATTTTATGCGTGTATCGCTTCGATATGTTGCGATAACTTACTTAATTATAGCTATTAATAATCGTAATAATTCAATTGATAATCAAGATTTATGACATCGGTTTTTTTATAATAATATTACTAACTTAATTTTTAGATTATCATTTTTGATACTACTAACGCCATCTCTTTACTAGCAGTGACAACTCTTTAACTATGTTGTAATTATTTAATTACAGATGTCACCACCTACCATCTAAAGTTCATTAGAATATTAATAATAGAAAACTGACTTTCTTGATTATCTTTGAGGAAAATGTAGATTATATTTCAGCATCCATCGAAAAACTGGTTAACTATGCGTTATTTTTTCATGATAATGATAGATATCGCGCCTAACATTTTTAAATACCGACTGTGGATGGACTAAAAAATTGAACTTGATTTTTTCACATCTGCAGGTAGCTGATTAATAATATCGGTAATTAATTTTTTGGCTCTCTAAAGTAATTTTAGTTACGCGGTATGGGACTATCAATAACGATGGGTCTCAAACTAAAAGAAGACTATTAAGTATTCTTTTAGTTTCTTTTCCGTGACTAAAGTTGACTTAAATTTTCTTTTTTACTCTGTAGGAAAAAAAATATTTTTTTGTCTTATCCCGTTTTTCCACTGATATAACTGATGATTTATCATGATTTATTTGATAGATGGGCCATTTCATCTAATAGATACATGTGCAAACTCCCGTGTCACCAGGCAGCGATACTTAGTACATTTCTTTTAGTGCTCAACAAAAGCAACCGTCCACAAAAACCTAACTAATAATTATCGCCCATTATTCACCGCTATCCAGGCAATTCTAAGACAAAAACACAGATTTCCTAAACCACAGCACTAAATAATTTTTATTATGTAATCAGATTGACCATTATAGTTGACCTCTTACAAAAGTACCTATTAGTACAATTTAACATTAAAACTAGTTGTTTTGTTACTAGGCTATCCATCCGTAAGGATTTCTACGGATTTTTCCTCGTTTCAAAAAGGACTCTGAAGTTATTTAAAGACAGATTTATTTATTTATTATTTTATTTAGTTAACCTTGCCTCCTTAGGGCCCTCTTATAGCACGGTGAATTGCGATGAAGACAAATAAAATTATACTTTATTTGCAGTAAATAGGGTTTCTTTTACCGTGCGTCTAGGCGCGGGGCGTAGTTCGAGCACGAGCGCTCGAACTACCCGATTTTATCTAGCTAGAATAATCATCCTGGTAATCATCATAACTGGTACTAATAACGACTTGTTATCATTACTGTCGCGACACTCAATGGTAGACAAAGTTGGCCTACATTTTAATAGGAGCTACGCATCGTATAAAATCGTATTACCTATAGCTTTATCATTTATTGCTAAGGTCTGTTGTACAGGCAAGTTACTAAGTGCCTCATCACATCGATTTTCCGAGACCTTTAGGTGAGATCCATGACTGAGACAAACCAGCACACCATCTTAATAATTAAAGTCCCCTGAGTTTACAAATCCAAGACCGGAATGTTGGTCGCGGGACTTATCTCATTACCGTGACCCCGGAACCTAAAGGGCTATTGAAGGAACACCGTGGATTTTAGTCAGTACAAGTCTGACAGTCCCTCCCGCCCTGCCCGGGGTGGGAGGATTCATTTGATGATTTTACCACGCTAAAAAAAAAAAAAAAAAGACCGGAATGTTGGTTGTCCTAAGTTTTAAATCTTCGAGATGGTTAACCTACATTAAACTGATATTGGTTATGTCTAGGTACAGTCGTGAACCGGGTGATCTATCAATGAAATCACGACGATAGTGTTGTGACTTGTACATCGATATTGTTAATAAACATTTTGTTGTTGTACGAGTACTAGTCAAAGTTTTTTATTTCAACTGGGCCTTTGCAGGTGCTTTCAAAACGTTGTGATTCTAGGTGCACGTTTCCAAGTGGGTTGGTCCTGGAGAAGATACCGGCAAGAAACTCTATCGATAATCTTTTCATAAAACAAATTTACATTAATGTCTGGAGCCGCAGGGACGAGTTTTATTATTTTAAATGAACGTTGCGATTGTTATGGATCAATAGGTCAATGTCAGTACAAAGAAATGTAATTTTAATTGATATTTTATAAGTTAAATTGTCCTGTGTTTTCCTACGACCACTCAATTATAATGATCCAATGTCCAACGATGACCGTTGGACAGTTTATTTAGAATCAGCAGAATTTACCCCTTTCTACAGTTATAACATTCTGCAAAATAAGTATCTCTGTAGTCTGTGTATCTCAGACTGTAACTGCTCTACTAGCCTGTAAGTCGAAGCCACGGAGGAGAGAAGGGATTAGACTCCCTTCTCTCCTCCGTGGTCGAAGCGCATCAATAGGAAAAACAACACGAAAACGATGACAGAAATGAGGAAATCATACAGACTTATTTTTATTAAGTACTTGATTGATGCAGTATACCTATCGATAAGTTTAATGATGGTACACTTACCACATCACTAGAGGTCGTGAATGTATCGTCTGGCAGAAACCGAAAGTGATGCGTCGTGGGAACAGGGTCAGAGAACCACACGGTCTGTTTCTTAATAAGTATAACTAATGTCAAGTAGGTATATAGGGAGACTGAATGTTCGGAGTTAAGCTCCGAAATCTGTCGAAGGTTCCATGGCCGTTGGAGCAGACGAGGCGTTGAAGGAGACCGCCAATCGACAAACGTAGTGTGGGACGCTCTCCAGCCAGGTGGACCGATGATCTGAGGAGGGTAGCTGGGTTAGACTGGATGCGGAAGACGGAGAACCGGGTGTTATGGCGCAACTTGGGAGCGGTCTATGAACAGCTGTGGCGCATGTAGTTCTTAGAATAACTTTATGTAATTTTTAGGTTAACTTTAAGTAATAAATCCAATTCTTTTTCTTCCATCGTGTGAGTTCTTACATTGGAATAAAATTGTTGACGCTGTAGTTGAAAGTTTATCCATTAAAAGGTAAAGGGGTAAAGCGGGTAACGTGGTTGACTGACTGCCCTAGGTGCGCGGAACGTGCTTAGGTATCGTGTCTCGGGGAGGCTCTCTCCACGCACACCTTACACGTGCACTGTTTTCAAGTAAAAGTGTTTAAATATGAGAGAAACCTGTCATTGTAATACGAAGTACGAACGCTGTGAACGGAAGCGCGCATTATATAAAACGAGCGTTTATCCAGAAAACATCGCTCCACATTGCATGTAACAGCACACACAGGTTATTAGTCAACGCAGTTCATTAAAAACAAATGAATGTGACCGAGCAGATTTAAGATAATTCTTCTTCATAACACAACACAATCGCAGTTCGAAGGAGCCGGCAGACTATGGTCCTCCGTCCACATATCGAGGCTTTTCAGAAAAAACATTGTTTGTAATAATCGGAGATTTTAACGTTCCTAGGTAGTAAAAAAAATCTGTTAAGAAATTGTAAATATAATAAGTTATTAGAGCTTACATTGATCCTTCCTTTGCCATTATTATGAATGTCTGACCCATAATCTGCTTCTCACTCTCATCGCCCCAAGATCTTTGTCATAAAAAATTATAACTTTATGGTTTCGGGCAAAGTCTCACTTTATAGAATAGAATAAAAAGCTTTTATTTAAAATAAACCAAATATTGGACACTTACTAGGTGCACCATGTACCGAAAGACCTAAATCCTAACACTTGCATTCCTAGACTTGCTTATCTTTCCCAATTTGCACTATCTACAGCTTGAGCGATATTTATGTGAGATATATTTTTGCTCATCACACGACAAACAAAATTGTGTTCGTGAAAGCATAAATAATACATTCTGCGCCCTCAAAAAACACCTTTTTTTTGTTATTATGTCTTGAGATTACTTCTCGCTTTTATTAGCTTTAAAAAATCATGGAAGTTAAAGACCCACTTCCCGGTTTCCGATTGAGCTGAAATTTTACTACACGTTTAGTTTGGATGACAACGCATGGTTAGTTAAGTGACGTCATTCTAAATCCAATATGGCGGACTCCCAAAGATGGCGGACTAGTTATTTATTAGGCACTCCCATGATATGGATATCAAATGAAAGGGTCTGCTTAGAAAAATACGGAAACTAAAATTATGTCACACTCAATTCAATATAGCGGACGCCCCAAGATGGCGGGAAAAATTTCTTATCTACCTTCATGATAAATCTTGAGGGTATCAAATGAAAAGGTTTGCTGAGAAGAATACGAAATATAAAGTCAAAGTCTAAATCAAAGTCAAAACCGAAGGCGAACCCCAGAAGCCGAAGTCGAAGTCAAAGTTTTATATTTCAACTGGGCTTCTGCAAGCACTTTCAAAAGCGTGTTTATAGTCTCTTATAAACTATAGTTTATTTACATAAACAACTCAACACTCTTTAAAATCTTGTTTGCTCCTGTCAAAACTAACCTTATAGTGGAGTTGGTGAAAGGCCTGAAGTTATGCAAATGTCATGGCGATCATTGAACATTATAGCATCGCATCGCGCCAATTTGGTCAGGGTATTCAATCACCAGTTGTGAGTCTAAAAGTCAAGCCGATCATTGGATTACGAAGATCAATGAGACACAGATAGGACACTGTTATACAATCACAGCATAAAAATTAGTATTAACAAGTTTAAGTGTATGTATCACTCATACAAACTTAAGTAATTAAACTCTATCTAGATTTTAGTATGTGTTTTTTCTGAATCGCAGATTATGCAGAGAAATCTGTTCTGTCCCGCCAGTTTATACTTATAGTTTTTATTTTATTTTTCAATATAATACCTACCTATAAACAGATAAACAGATAAACATTTTTATTGATAATTAATTCAAATTATAGGTCAGGGTACTTGCACACCAGAACCAATCCAGGATTTAGCTTTTTTTGGTTATGCTTACCTCCTAACGTTGCTTTCCTTATTCTGTGGGTATCTCTCTGTATCTTACAATACATATCGATAGTGGAAAGGTAAAATGACTAACGCGCCATTTCGTTGTCAAACAAACTTAAACTTTACAGGGGCACATTTTAAAGTTTAAGTTAGTTTGCCAGCGAATTGGCGCGTTAGTTATTTTACATTTCCACTGTCGATATAGAAAAGCTTACCTACTATTCTAAGTCTAAGACTAGATGCAAGCCAAAATAAAATTTAGTCATGTCTGCAATATTTTTAGTCTTTATTGCATCTTTCTCAGTATCCCAAACCGGCCTACAAGCAGGTAAATCAACGTGAAAACTAGGACCATTTCTATTTCGCGGCTCTCAAATAGCATTATAATCCATATCACAGTGGAATAAGGTTCATACTTGTAGGTATGTTATGAATCGCATTAAAAAGTGCAACTGTATTAATCAAAGGCACATACTCGTACGGTTCCGTTTAAATTTGTATTAGATTTGGTACAGTCAGAAACGGGTTTAATATGAGAACCTCTTAATTTATATAAGAAGGTATTAAAAAATAAAGAATCCTCTTCATCTTCTTTACCCAGCCTATTTTTAAAATCCACTTTCAAAACCTATCGCTTTCTAGAGGATGTTTATTTGAGTATGAGTTCATGCAATGTTATGCGACGAAGCTCGGCAATTTGGATATCTAGTGTCAGTCGTCGTTGCACAAGTGGGAACCATTAAAAAAAATGGTGTGGTCTAGCAAGCGCTTGACAAGTTCTTACCACACGGAAGAAATAAAAGACTTCAAGCTTCATCCGAACCAAGTTATGCGGTTGTAAATAACAATAATCACTTGTTTATTTCTAGCCATTACATTAATCCAGTTAAGTACTGCGTAACTGCTGCCTACCCGTCAAGGAGAATTGCCTTCAAAATGGAAATCCTGTACCTACCATCATCATTTGCATGTACCCTTTAGTCTATAACAATTAACAGTACTAATTACAGTTATGTACTATACAGTACTGTAACAGCTCCAGGAAACCACAGACCACCTGGCCTATTTTACCGAAATGCTATTTGTCCGTGCCTCTCAAGAATTGTACCTAAGGGTAAAAATATGCTATTGTCATTGCGTACTTGGCCAAATATTTCAACTTAGATTTTTCGAAATTCACTAGTTTCATCATAAATTGATGGCACGACATCAAGTGTGCGACTTGCCTTTCTACGCTACATGCCGCGAATTCGATCCCCGCACGGAACTACTGTTTATATGGCCTACCGATAGTTGTTGCGTGTCTGGTTGTGTGTGCATGTGACATGTATGTTTGTAAACTGTACCCACGATAAAGAAGAAATAAAAGTGTGGATTAAAAAAAATGAAATGAATTTAAAGGTTACAATGCTTACATAACAACTTCATTAAAACCTAAAAAAATAATCGTCAAATCTTATCAGTCATTCCTGCTGACTGTACTCCGGGTCACACATGACGCAACGTGGAAAGTTGCATCGTATCACACTGTGTACGCAGCGCTTATCAGCTGCAACTGTAATTATATAGAAAGGGCTGGGCCACTTTATGAAGACAGAACTTTAGTACATAGTTTAGGGTGTGTCTGGATATTCATGTGTTGATATAATAATTTATTAGTTAGATATATACCTTATTAGCGCCGAGGGAGAGATTAGTGGCATATTTTAGATATATGTAGATTTTTTGACTGGCAGAGAATGCCTAAAGGCATTTAGTCTGCCTTATATTTAGTTACCTTGTTTAAATAAATGAATAAATAAATATACCAGTACATAAATAATAAATAAATAATAATGAATTAGTTCGCACATTAGTGTTATGTCGTCATGTTCGACGACTTTCGTAAATAAAGGTTAATAATACATTACATTTTAGTTACGAAATGGTGCAAAAAGTAATCTTTGTTGCGATGAACATAGGTTTAAATCCGAAATCACCTGTCAATATAGATTCAGTCAACTCAGCCTATTGTCCACTATGAAAGAATTCTACTGCCAGTCAGGATTTATATCGCGGAACTAAGGACCAACTTTTCTAAGGTTTGTCGAAAAAGGTATAATAATAATAATAATTTTTTTATTTCTTTTTAACTTAGCCTAGGTTTACAATTTGATGACAAGTAATACTGTACATAACAATTCTGTAATAAAATTGATGGTATAGGTATAAATTAGTAATTTATTGGCTAGTTATATGACAAACAAATTAGTCAACTACCCTCCGCACTAGTTAAAAACTGTACGACGATAATAACGATACGATACGATGTATAATATAAATATTGACGAAAGGGGGTTATCGTACTTATCATTATGAACAACGTTTACTATGAGACCAACCCTGAAAGCGCGGAAAAAAATCAGCTGTTCCATACATTTATTCGCGTCTATTTGGTCCTTAGTTCCGCGACATAGACTAGTAAAACACTAAATAATTTATTACACCTTTTATTATTAACACTAATTATTTTGTTTTAATGGAGCATTTGGACAAAGGTCATTTGTGTATAATACATACATTCATAATTAAGTAACCCGTTATGTATGTCATGACAGGCAAGTATTTTGCCATTTCCTCCCAATGTGTTAACTGCACACAATTCTTAGAATTAACTGCTCCGTTGAATTAGTTCTCTTATTTAGAAACTAGTTTGTAGATACTACAACTTTACTCGAATGAGTTATTTTCAGTCCAAATGCGATATTTTGGTAAAAAGGTTATTCAATCAAAACGTGACATTTATCTTATTTTTTCTTTGTTTGTTTATAATTAAACATTAAAGAGTCTTGTAAAAGAACAGTATCTCTACTTACAGAGTTTTCTCCTCAGTTCTATATTTTTTTATTCAAATCAAATAAAAATAAAGTAATATTGCCAATGCACCTTATGTAAGCTTAGTCATTTTCATAATCAATAATTACTTAATAGTTATGACAACGTTTTTATAAGCTAAGCACATCTTATAAAAAAACAACATTAAACGATCATAAAAAATATACGATACCTATCTATGTATTTAAAACTTTCTCAGAATATTTGCTAGTTAAGATCAAGATCATCAAGATGATTGATTTGCTTATCTTACCGAAACTTGAAAGTCACCTTAGAGGTAGAGAGACAGTCAAGCATAGAGCAAATCTATTGTAAAAATAAATTATCAGTTTTCTTCTAAAATTAATAATACTATTTGACGTTTGTAAAGTTTATATACATTACCTTGTTTATATAATAACGGCTTTCGAGATTTGATAGTCTCGCGTACATTTCCAAACAGTGATATGAGCGAAATGCCTTTAACGTTAGAACACACTTCCAATATGAACCATAAGCCTAACAGCCATTTTGGCCGACAAAATAGCAGAATTTTGTAATAAAAACAGCCATACAGGACCTAAGTGCGGAAATATTCTTGTTGTAAAATAGAGTCGATTGAGCCCCAGTTCAGATTTTTGATAAATGTCAATTTTCTTGCGGACTGTATCATTTAAAAAAATCTAATAATAGGGTTTTTAATATCTTCAAAATTCATCTAAAGTTTTCTCAGACCAGAATTCTCTAACTATAACAGAAAGGGGAGTACCTAAACCCTTAATGCCCGAAAATTTGGCGCCATCATGTGTAGTATTATATACAGTAATTGATTTACTATACGTTTCCGTGATGGAAGTTGTAATATTGTCTGCGCTCCAATGAATACAACACTATAAAGTGCATTAGTCTGATAGCCATCTCGATATCGCTATTACAATAAATTGATATTGATTTAAATGCACCATCACGTCTCTGCAAGCTCTCGTATGAGTAAGATACGTTAGTTGAATATAAAAGCTGCCACACACCAAATGCTACTGCAGCGGGATTTCAGTACGTGGTCAATGCGAAATACTATTTTATAAATGTTTTTTAATCACTGTGATTTCTTGCCGCACTGCGTTCAGTGTCATTGATTTTTGTCATTACATATAATACGTCATTATAGCCCATATACTTCCACAGAACACGGACCTACCAATATATTTGTCGAGTAGACTTATAATAATATTCTTCAGGTTTAAAAGTGAATCAATAAATTAATGATTATTGAACCTATTGTTATAACTGTTTCGCTTAATTGCAAGAACAAATCTAATTTACAAGTTTAAGTTAAGTTTAACAGCTCATGCAAACATGAAATACGAAGTTGACTTGCTCACGCTTTAAGATTAATTGTAGAGGTCTTATTAACTTTAACATGTTTAATATTAGAAGCTGATTAAGAAATTCTCTTATTTGCAATACGACATTCTTTGTAGGTCTAGCTTATGTTATAATATTTACTGCAAGGCTATCAAACCTGCTAAATTGTTCAAACTTAATTAACGGAGCGTATTACATAATTAATTAATAATAACGAAGGCCGCTACTCGAGCAAAGACGATTTTGAAACAAAAAGTTATGAAGATTCCATGGTATTTTAGAATTTTCCAATCGAGTAAGCAGAAGTGTTGGCCATGGTTGATAAATAATTAACCATAAACCGTAAACACAAATGTTTGGATGTTCACCATTTGCATAAAGAATGTATTAGAAGCAGTAAAGAAAGAGAATCACAGATGAAGACAATAAAAATTAATAAATATGACATTGTCCCATATATAAACATATTAGCACAACCTACATCTCACAGACTGCAAACTTAGTTCCTGAGTTTTTCATGCATCATCAGTAATTCATGTTAATTTTAGAATAAATAGTTTGAGTAATGAAAGCCTCGTATAAAATTTAAAAAAAATACCTCCAGAGGTAGAACTTGTGGCATTGCCCTATGTCTGGATCTGTTACCTATTGGTCCACCAGACCTAGATTTGGGGGCGTAATGAAAGACGGAGTTTCTTAAGGGGATTAACAGTAGTATCCAAATCTTCTCTCCTTTCTCTCCTCTCCTCAAAATTCTAATTGTTTAGACAGTTTCGGATGTCAATCGGTAGTTACTCCACGTAATTCCAAAAACTTATTGTATCCTGGATGGATAAATGAATTTGGTAATGGTAAAGATGTTTCTACAGTGATAAGTTCAATTTAATTAATATTTTATTAATGATAAGCAATGCCAATTTCGACAGTTCTATTTGTCAAAAAATGTGATAAAAATACAATCTGAACGTCAAGTTGAAGGCGAAAGGGTTTTTTCGTACAACCTTTGCCTTGAATAGTATCGATGGGCAGCGATCACTCAAGCGTGGCTTTTCTTCTTGAATTCTTGCACTTATTCATTTAAGGTCCATTGACAAAAAACAAGCAATATTTTTTTTATATGATTATGATCGTTAATTGGCGTTAACTGTTACCATATCTTTACGTACGGTATTTCATTCATTTCATTTGTTGCCTCAGTACGTGGCACATCCATGCAGTGTGGTCCTTTTGGTCTCAGTGAAGATTAGGACCAAACATCATTCCATTAAATCCAGCTTGTTGTAAAGATTTGGACAACATTGGCGCAAAACTCCTATGAATGCCGTATAAGGCTTACAGCAGGTTGACAAAAGCTGTGAATGATGATGATGAATCATTTCCAGTGGTATTTGAGGAAGATTGTCTGACAATGATCAATGCAATAAAATGTGTCGTCATTGCAGCTAACTGTTGAGGAGGTTATATAGAAAACAATTAAATTCTACTTTCCAGGGTAAAACTACGAGTAATATAAACTTGATTTTGTTAAGTAAGTTTCCAGTTCCATACGGCAACTAATCAACTGTGCGATCACAAGCGATTATAGGCTTCAAGTTACATTGATAATCAACAAACCGGTACAAAATAACAAAAAAAAAAAATACACACTAATTTAACGCCAAAGCTGTCATAAACGACTGAATATTATTTATAGATCAACTACAAGATCTTAACAGTTAACAGCGCAAACGCATCAATCGCGCAAGCGCAGTACGCACGCAACCGGCGCGCATTCTAGACGCGCGAAAACGCGCTACAAAGTGATAAGTGAAGGATTATCTCGCGATTTATATATTTTTTATTTGAGAAGTATTTGTGACTTTTTGGAGAGAGCTGGAGAGTTTAAAAAGGTAAGATGAATATAAATACATTTTGGGTAGTCTAGTTTTACTTTTATTTTATATAGGCGTTAAATTTTCCTAATGTATTATTGATCAAAAATATTGTTTGTAATTACGACCGAGGTTTTTTATAAAAAATAATTAGTACAGTTTTTAGCTTTAGAGGTGTGAAGCTTATTCACGATCTACGATCATGTAATAATATTATTAGGTACATAATTACATCACTTAATATTCAAATAAATAAATAATAATACATTTCCAGAATCAAACCTATCAGCAGGGTCTCAATAAACGCAGATATATTTTACGAACCGTCTCGAAATCAAAATGTTACCAAAGATTGGTACCAAACCCGACATTTAAACTATGACCCATAAAGGTCTTCAGCAAACGATCGACATTTCAACGACTAAATATAGTGTTTTGCCGAAGTTTCTTCATAGTATTTTAT
This sequence comes from Allophyes oxyacanthae, assembly GCA_932294325.1. NCBI lineage: Eukaryota > Metazoa > Arthropoda > Insecta > Lepidoptera > Noctuidae > Allophyes > Allophyes oxyacanthae. Next base: position 629,743 of record OW028628.1, read on the forward strand.
GGAGTAAAATCTACCGTTTACACATTTATCATATGCAAAATCTGATATGATGCAAAATAGGTACCTCTATCATCATGCAATCAAAGTCGTTCATGAAACGAGTTTGAACATCTCTGAAAGGTTTCCTAGTCACTTAAAAAGCACGACAGTATGAGATAAGATATTTATTTCTAAGATATGGTACATTGCGGTCTTAAAATTAACGTTACGTGTATCGCACATATTCTACTGTTGACCAGTGTACAAATATGTTTCCTATTACAAATAATTAAACTAGTCTGTGCATGTTATGCTTAAAAAAATAATTTATTTATTATTTATGTACACACATACACATAACAACCCTACTTTACTTACTTTTACTTTTTGTTCCGAGTGTTTTATCGAACATGATTTAACAATTTAGTTTTACCTATCATTTATAAACCATTACACAAACATTAGCATTTGAACCTTGAATATCCCCTAAATCCTTTAAACATTATTTCGGTATATTGCGAACATTATCTCTAACATAATATGCCTGTGCAAATACCTAACTACCCAAGTTAGTGCCTACCAAAGAAATGAAAATAAAAGATAGGAGCGATTCATTATGTCTGAGACTATCAAACCGCAAAAACTTGGTACCCACGAAGGTCGTAATGATCTCGTAATAAAAAAATGAACTGGTCCTTCTTTCCGAGTCCAGATTCAGATTAGTAGTAGGAAGTAAAGCTTTATGTCATCGCATTGAAAAAATCTAAGTCTATAATGACTACAAAATACTAAAATCTAGAACAACGGAACTACCTTCTCTGTACTACCGACCCTAGGAGGATAAGACCCCTTGCTTCTTCTGCAAACCCTAAGAGAACGCGGGTAAAAGGACCAGTTATAGTCGCAAGCGCACAAATAGCTACAAATAATTTTGGGTCAGATTTTTGGACGCACAATTTGTATTATCATGCTCTTCGCTACGAATATAAATAATAAGAACAAAAAATGGAATGTTTAAAAAATCTGGACCCATTTAACTACATTATCTACCGGAGTAAAAATTACAAATAGCCTCAAAACCTCAAACATTAAATATTAATAAAATAATTCGTTTTGTATCATGAGGAAGAGCACGCACTAAATAACCTTGCGAACTATTGTGTGAACCTTTCATTTTTCTTTACTGAACATGAATGGAGGACCTAGTTCCGAGGTCTGTGCCACTCAATAAATAAAACAGAAGGACCACTAAGCCTAGGCATATATGGAGACGCTAGCAACAAGCAATGCCGCCGTACCATCAGTATTGTTTTAACCTTTCATGGTACCATAACGTCCGAGTAAGATTACTATAATATTATATCACTAAGAAGTTTTGTGACGTCATCGTAAATCATTCGTCTCGTTTTCTCTTAAAGCAAGGAACAGACTAAACAATCTTAATCTTGAAAGGTCATTGTACGAATTTCAGTTACATTACATTAAGCTTGAAGCAAAGCATTCCTGAAACATGATGGTAAGCGTCCAGGTGACACAGTACAGCACAATAAAGAAATCTGTAGTTCCACATAATGTATTATATCAGCGTATACAGCAGCGTGCATTGCTAAAGCCTTGTTTTCATAAATCGATGCTGTGATGACCTATGTCGCCTGCGCAGCCTGCATCTTCGTATACTACTTATAAATGATAAATACCTATCGTTTGCATGTGTACGAGCTAATTAAATTCACATTAATTGATCTAGATTATTAAGCACTAAACCACAGTGAATTTCTAGATAAACAGGTCAAAGTAATGTAACTTAGAAAGCACAAAGTTATTGTTCCGGTTGTCATGCAAAATGCGAATATCCATGACCTCCATGGCAGTGGTCACGGGCAGGCTGAAGGTTGGCCTGACAAGTGACAACCAGTTTAACCTTAGGATATCAGTGGTAAAGGTTTTACCGGTGCGGTATTTAGACTTAGACAAACAGTAAGCAATTGCTAATGAACCTGGGTATCATGTTTTTATTTATTAATACTTTATGCACTATGTATCTACAGAGGCGGACTTAATGCCTTAGGCATTTTTAACAGTCAACCTAAAGGTGATGCAGAGAAATAAGGATGGTAGGTGCATAGACAAGATAATTATACTAAAATAAGCAGTTGCTTATAACTTATACATAGGAATCGATTTATTATACACTATAGTATGACCGCTTAACTCAGACGGTTGGTTCCGGAGTTTAAGAAGAAGTTGCGCGGTGACACCAACCATCTGATTTAGAAGTCGTACTATATTATAATGTTTTTGCAGAGACGGGTGACGAGAATGTTTAATTCCTCAGACATTAATGTCGTTAAGATTTACATACCATACATAGGGAAAATCGCGCTATAGATATCAGCCGGTTTGTTTAATTATCTGCATCTAGGTATGCGAGCTTGTTTTCGCGAATTGTGTCGAGTAGATCTTCTGTTACCTATCTATATTGTGTACAGACTACGATAATTGAAAAATTCGACTTGAACAATTTAGATTATTAACTTATTTGGATGTTGTTTAATATAATAAATAATATAATTTATGAATTAAATTCTAAATATAATAATTATGGCTTGTCAATAAATTATCTACGTTTTGGTTACGATGTACCCAAATCAATTTGCTCTCGTTGTATATTTGTACATATAAGAAAGAAAGAAAGAAAGAAAAATACTTTATTAGCACAACAAAAAATAAATAAAACCAATAACAAAGAAAACATATAAAATAAAAAGTTGTTGTGCCAAAAGGCCGCAGCTCAGCATAATGTCAGGAGGCAGTGATACTGGCCACCTGACGCTGACATATATGACATCGCATATGTGACAAGCTTAGGTGACAAGCTACTGCTTGTCTCATTAAAAATACAGCGAAATATCCTAAAATTTGAATTGAATTGAGTATTATAACCACTTAAAAAGATCACCCGCTAATTAAGTAGGGCCTTTATACACGGAAAATAAACCGAAGAACACCATACTCCATGAAACAATTTTGAACCCTCGCCGGGAGAAAAATCCGCATCATGTGAATGGGTGCTGTCTATCGCGACTGCATGGTCAGCTTGTAACTTCTTATTCAGAGGCAAATCATTAATTAATTATTATCCTATTCTTATTTTTTATTCACATTAAATTACATTATTCTCGCAGCTTTTACCACAACATTGTATTAAACAAGATTGTACCCAATCTATTATTTTAAAAGAGTTTCCATGTAGTTTCTTACCGGTTCTTCTCCATAGGACCTACTATTTGAAACATCGCAGCTAGAGTCTCGACATTTCATAAGTCTGTATCTGGTTTACATGAAATAAAGATCAATTCTATTCTAAAAGAAAAAGTGAATTTTCTTGTAAAGTATGTTTTACAATAACGTTTTCAAATGACTTCCGAACACAGCCCCGACTCTTGCGTCAATACCGCACCTAATCCTACCGATGCCATCAACCCATCAACAGAACAGCGTGAAGGATGCCCCATTGATGATTCAATCTCCACCGTCCTTCATAACACCATATCTACACTATCTTGCATCTCAAGATGTTTCAGATCCGTCTATTGTATTGTGTTACCGTACAATATTGAAATCCGTTAAGTGCAGAGTTTCTATTGTTCTTGACTTTTAAGCCACTACCTACTTGTTTCTATCGGCGACGTTTGTAAACATCCGATTTGGATAGATGTGTCGGCAATACACTAAGGGCCATGTTCACCAACAAGATAACAGACGATTGAGACAAAATCGGGCGTTTACAATGAATTTTTGCAAATAAACCGCTGATTTCATTTTAAACGTTTGTTATTTCGCCGTTAAACACGGCCCTAACTCACTTGATAAATCAGTGTCAACTTTTGATGTTTATTTTCGAACGTTTTTTTTTGACAAACCGATGACCCCGCTTTTATCTGCCTCGTTCGTAGAATTTTTGTAGGTAATAATTGACTAAATTCATAATTCTTTCAATCAAAGCCAGAAAGAGCACGCAATCATCGTGAAAAAACAAACAAATAACCGTGTAATGCATAATTTTCTATTCTATTCTATTATATCGTCAAAGCCTTTGTTTGATACAGTGTCCGTTCCTATCCTTCTAAATAAATTAGAGGCACTATGAAACTGTTCGTGGACTATTTACATGATCGCTATCAATGCGTCAAAATAGGCTGAAACGTAATCTACTAACACTTAAATGATGAAAAGACCAAATTCATTAATTTTTGTATTTTGGGTGTATTGAAAGCACTCCTGCCGCCTGTGGCACAGGTTTATCCTACTACAGGCACCTATCAGTGTGATAACTATGTTATTACTAATATTTTATCTTTATTGTGTGTATCTGTACAGTGTACAATTATGCTACTTGTTACTATGCGGTTTGTCGGATTTCGGAATGTTACGGTAACATGTTTCTCGTTTCATTGCGCTCAAAGTTAGCTTCGGCCATTGTTTTCACACAATATAACCATTGATAGATATCGCTGTGGGTAAATCTTTGTAACGTAACCTCGGTGGGAGTAAGAGGCTCTACGCTGAACCTTTTCGAGGTTATTGATGAGAAATATCCACTGTTTTAAGATTTAAAAAATATCTACATAGAGTTGCTATTACAGTGCCACAAATTTATTTGACCTAGCGACCAACATTGGAACTGACATCGCTACGGAACAAAAATGACTTCTAAATGTCATTTTGGTCGAATGGTCGAATTTCGACCATAGGGCGACCACTAGTTAATATTAACATCTATCATTGCGAAAAAAAATCAGCTGTCCCATACAAATCTTCAATACCTCGACCCAAACGTATGGGACAGCTGATAATTATTTTGTGATTACGATATTGGTCCCGTAGAGCAAGTTGTTCAGTTTGATGGTCTGATCCACATCCTTAAATATGACCACGCATTTCTGTTACACGCTGTATAACACCAAAAACTGAACATTTGCATGTTTACCTAACAATCATTAAGCCCTTACACTTTCACATCCATTACCAACTCCTAACCATTAATTTGCAACGATAAAAGTCCAACTTAGCATAACTAATGTTAAAGTTAACGTGAATAAAAACTGAATTTAAGTTATCGAACATCTTTATTATGTTCAATGATCATTGCATTACTTTGTTTGTCTTCCTCACAATGCTGCTTAGATAATTCATGACTTTCTTTTCTTTTGAAAAGATGGCTGGTTGGATTATAATGTCAATGTATTTATTTTTAACCTCCGGCAAAAGATGGGGTGTTATAAGTTTGTAGTGTGTATCTATGTATTTGTGTATCTGTGGCATCGTACGACCGATTTCAATGCATTTTCTGTAATCGAAAACTAGTTTAACATGGTTTAACATGGCAGGGTATCTTAGGGGCCGTCCATTAATCACGTGAGGCTTGAAAGGGAGGAGGGGGTTTAGCAAAAATCACGAAATATCACAAGGGGGGAGAGGGGTGTAGTAAGATATCACGTGTATTTATTTTTTCGTCAAACGTGGCTTGATGTAACCTGTATTTCAACAAAAATTGGAATAAAAATAATAAAAAAAAGAAAATATTCTAAAAAATTTAAGATTCTTTGTAGGTACTAAAAATACACATGATTTTGGGTGGGGGCCAATTTGTTTGACCAAAGAATAGGCCAGCCCTCGGGTCACGCGTAGCGTCGACCAACCGTTTTGCAATATTTCTATAAAGTATTATACATATATAAACCTTCCGGATGAAATTCTCAAAATAATGGGTAAAACCGCATCAAAATCCGTTGCGTGGTTTAGGAAGAGTTAGCGGATATACAGACAGATAGACAAAAGCGGAAAGCGACTTTATTTTATACTATACTAGCTGTGCCCGCGACTTCGTTCGCGTGCTGTAGGGGTACTCGAATTATGTTTTGAAAATACATGTTTCAAATAATATAAAATTTTGTCAGTTAGTATTAAATACAAAAAATAAAAACACGGGGACCGGATTTGAACCTGATATTTGTCGGCTTCTATTCTACTATTTACCGCTCCACTTAGCTAGTTACGATGGGTGTCGAAATAAACATATCTAATGTTGAAAAACCATCTAGTTTCCTTCATATGTAGGTATAGTAATTTGCCGTGATGGTTTTTTACGGAAAATGTTAAATAAACTCGTTTAAATCACAAATTTCTTAACTATCGACCTTAGTACCCACGGATACATATCGAGCTATAACGTTAATTTAGCTATAAATTTTCAGTATAATAAGCTGACCCGAATAAGGGAAGCCTATACAATACGTGGTCAGCTTTTACTGGAATTGTATAGCTTGATAGTAGCCGTGTGTATACAAAAAAAAATGTTACACTGAGTTCCTGTGAACGTAGCGTAGCGTGATGATACAAATTTATGTTAAAAAGTCGACCCCTTAGTAGCGCTACTGTGAAAGTCCTATTGAAATTGTTAAATTCTTACGTTTCATCACCATCATACATTATACACAAAATATGTTACATTGCTCGACTCCTATGAGTGATAGTGCGATGAAATATGTTTACTATAAGTCCTCGATCCCTAATAAATTATACTACAGTGAAAGTCGCATCAAAGTAGGTCCAATACAACATTATTTTGTATAACCAATCAATCGTGACCTATGCTTTGTATGGGACTGCTTACAATAGAGCGATCAAGCTGTATCTACGGATCTAGTCAACTGTTGCAAATGAAAGTTGTTAAGTTAGACTATTATCTATACGATTACTGTAAAGTTTCATTGAAATATTTTTCGGTGTTTTCCCGAGATAGGGTAACTTCTTTTTTTTTTGTTGGCTCTCAGACTTTCATCCCATAAATACAAAGTAGGTGATCTAGCGATACCTTTATTTTGCCTACACTCTACTAACGACTAACAACGACAACGACGTAGTCGGTGAGAATTCGGTGACTGTTACTGCCCCTCGTAATGATTTTATCGCCTTGAATCTAACAATAGTAGCTAAACATCCAAATTATAAACTTTACATTTTCGTAAGCACATAAACCCAATTAAAAGAACAAATATTTCGATCCCAACGCTATCTAGGGAGCAGTGGCGAAGGGTGACAGTTTTAAAAGGGGTAGCCGTCCCAAAAATGCCCTTTAAAAATTGCTGCAATGAATGCTGCAAGACAAAAATACACCCCGTCTCTTGTAATCTACATATAGTCATGTCTGGAAGAACTCGACCTAACTGAATAACAAGCTTTTTGTTGTCAGTTAGATGAGTAAATAATATAATATTACGTTGGTCTATGCACTAACCGATTCCTAAAGGGAAGCCGATCGGAATCGGGTTGTATGGACTCTTCGCCACTGCTAGGGAGACTGAAGACAAATTTAAAGAAACACAATAATATTTAATTAATTTAATATGAAATGAAAATGAAAAAATGGAAGAATGAAATGTGCTGAAAATAATAAAGAAATAAGTAATAATTATATTATTCTTTTCAATGAGAAATTGGTAGCCGACAGATTATTCTAATCATCCTCAAGTCAATGAATTTTCAGCTGCCGTGCATCAGGCAAAAGGCTATGTTGTAAAAAGAATGTTCTATGAACTTAATTTGCTGTTCTCCAGAATGCAAACGATGTTAGCCCTTATCAATTTGCAATGGTAGCAGTAAACAGCAAGCACACGTTGTTATAATACTGCCAATAAGGCTTTGAAATTCCTAATTACCTATTCGATTCCAAAAAGCCCATCCTACAGGATTCCGACAACTTCTATTGATAAAAAAAAATCTACCCAATCCTAATAAAATCTTAATAATTATCTTATCTCAATATTTACTGGAAATAAAAAATCTCGGTCTTGGTTAAAAAGTTTATTAACGCCATCTAGTTTCAGAAAAATGTAATAAAAAAATAATGAAATCACAGTTACGTGGAAATATCTGGTAGCGCATTTAAAAAAGTAATTATCTCGTGAGTAAGGTATTATTATGTCGTATGCTATCATCACGCTTCACCTTTTGGAGCATAGCAGTCAGTGAAATACGTACCTTAAAGTAAGATGCCGAAGAAAGAACGTTTATTAGTAAAAAAAATACTGGGCATTACTAAATATACCATTTTACTAATTTAAGAACTGGATCAAGTGAGGAGTTAAAATGAAAACAGGAACTGTGAAACTAAAACGAAGATTAATTTTGCTTAGCCCCCTAGACGAATAGGGTGATGATTATTATTACATATTTTGACCGGACCTATGAGTTATAATAATACAATATTTCATTAAGATTTGGCTCTTAATAATGAAGTGGTAGCTCATAATAGTACACAGGCATAATGCACTTTAGCTCACCCCCCATAGATAATAGCGTGATAATTTATAGCCTATATGTTGACCAGCCCTTTGACAGATATTACTGCAAAATTTCATGAAAGTCTGTTCAGCGGTTTGGCCGTGAAGCTCGGACAGACAAACAGACAAACAGACAAAAATTCTAAAAACTATATTTTTGGCATCAGTGTCGATTATAGATCAGGTGGCGGTTTTTTTTTTTTTTAATTCAATGTACAGTTTTCGCTTCGTTACGATTTTATTATAAGTATAGATAATAAAGATTCTATAGTTTTAATTGTTTAATCCTAGCTCTTTCTCTCTTCTTCAATCTGCCGTTACCGCAAAATTTTATAATCCGCCATTAACTATTCAATAAAACATAGTAGCTATCTCATCATCTGCTGTTCAATGACCGCACAATTCTGTCATAAATCTAAATATTAATGGTAGTTAAATAAATTTCTCCTATTTTATAATGATAAATTAAACCAACTTTATGGTCAGAGCATAATATACTCTATTGTAAACACGATTAGACTAAAATTACAGTGCGATAACTATGAAATATTTCCAAACATTTCGGGAAAGTATGAAATTCAGTTCAGTTTTAGATCTAATCTACTTTTACCACAACATTGCATAATACATATTGTGATGATGTAACTCTTATGCAAAAAACTACTGTTTTCTTGGTAATTTTATTAAGACGCACTTTGCATGCTGTGTTTCTCTATTCTATAATAATATTGTACAGAGGCTGTAATTATTTTATTGAACTGTACAATATTTTAGCCACTTTCATATCGGAAAGTTCCAATTATGAATTAAAAAATAGTACTTTATCTTACTTTATGCACATGCAACTATAATAAAATTAAAAACTAAACTAACTAAACTAAACTAAACTAACTAAACTAAAATAAAATTATAATAAAATAAAATAAGTTTTTTTTCTATTATAGTAGGTACACTTCAATTCTACCAAGGAGTTCCCAATTCAATTTTTATAGCAGCCGTACATTGTCTACGGTAGCGCGGCTAGGGCGCATGCGCGGTGCGCTAGAGCGCATGCGCGTTAACACTGCTGAGTATCGGCGCCATTTTCATATGTACATTATTCCTAATATGTTAAATAAGTACCTATTGCACGAGTGTAGATAAAGTAGTGTATGAACCTGCACATAACTAGGTATTAAAACACTCGTGTGATATTTTAAACACACACTCGTGTTTTAATACCCCCTATTATGCAACAGTTTCATAAACTACTACGAGTATTACGTTTGACCTGTAATAATAATACCAATAAATAACGATGAACCTATGCTAAGTTATGATCGTTTACTGAAGAAGTCTTTGTGAAAAGGTCATTTCAATTTTAAGTAAATTATTTTATAGGTAGTTACTTTTTAGTTCTTTGAAGTCGGTTATTACTTTTTTAAAGTTTATTTTATTTTTCTATTTTGAGTGGCATAAACAATACCTAAACATGCTATTACAACAATCGCGAGTGATATGCTGTTATTCATTCAAGAGTTCCATTGCCTATCTCCGAAGGTCTTCATCAGATCTTCACCAAATTTAAGTGGGACCGCTTCGAGAGAATACTCTTTTAAACAAAAAAAGAATTTTTAAAATCGGTCTGCAATTGGCGGTGTAATCGCGTAACAAACATACAAAAAAATACATACAGCCCAATAGAGGAACTCCTCCTTTTTTTTAATTCGGTTAAAAAATACTAAGACAAAAGATAAACAATTAAAATACAAATAATACAAAGGTCATAATAGCTTCGCGGTTGTTCGTAACCCTTTTGCAACGGTTACGCTGCGTTGTTGCGGTTGTGGTTGAAGCAACCACCGTGACCGCTGGCGGGTGATTCTCATTTAGTTATTACCTTACAATGGAGGTTACTCGAGCGTAGCAATTATAACTATTTGATAAATGACTTTGATTTATTTTTTTGATGAATGGATTTGATTGTCGATTTGTTAGACAGTTTTCTTTTTATTTAATCTATTTTTCCGGCCTATTACAGGAACGTCTTTGCTTGCATCATAGACTTATATTTATTTATTTTATTGCCCTCACCCCTTAGGACCCTTCAATTTCTCAGTACAGTTCACAGAAATAAGTCTTACACACACACCCAATATCTTCTGCGAAAATAATTATTCCCGCCATAATAATTAAATTATCATGAACAGACAAATTATTCTTTACTGCCTATGTGCTCTAGGGTATTCCCTTGATTTGCATAATTTTTATTGTCATAATACTGATTGACATAAAGTTTTTCGCATAATAATTGTTCGTGAGCAAAATGGTTTCTGGTGTGGCTGGGATGGCCATTGGACCATCCCAATGCCGCAAAAGTATACACACAAAATAATGTTGGCCAAACGCGAAAACTGTCATTATCTATGCCTAATCAATTAATCAGGTTATGCGGATAGACGTTATGCGGAATGATAAGTACAGACATGTGACTAACTAACTATGTATATGCGAGCCAATATGGAACCGTACACTAGCTTATAGACCTATATTGCATAAACATAAAATATTGACTTTCCTTATGAAATATATTTAATTTTATTGAGCTGTAAGCGTTTCATAGTCGACGTGTGTTGGCGCCCGAAGCCATACTCTCGTAAGCTGTGCAGTTTACACATTGCAATAGTATCCAAACTGGAATAAATTAACACTTAAATTTATACTAAGTACTTAGTTTATTACCAAACTAGTGAAATTCTATAAAAGGTGTAAAGTTGAATGCACACCTACACACGAGGTAGGCGCCTTTCATATTCTTTGTATAAAATTGTACAGGATTTTTTTTATGTAGTGCGCAAAATTTGCAAAGTGATTCAGTGTCCTTTCCCAAATGCAACCGCAGTACTAAAATTCAATCCAAAACAAAATAAAAAATTGATTTTGTATGGCTTGCGGTAATAAATTATGCGTCCCCCATACTAAGTCGAGTTTTCGTTTTGTTTTGAAGTGTATTCCAATACTGCGGTTGCATTTAGGAACAGAGACTGAATCACTCTACAAATTATGCGCACTACATAAAAAAAATATCCTGTATACAACTTGCGCACTTTGTCTTGTGTCGATTATATGTTTTTCTATTATATTCTATTTAAATAATATAATTCAGCAGTGGCGAAGGGTGAAAATATAAAATGGGGAAGTCGTCACCAAAGAATCCCCACAAAAAGCTCAAACACCAATTAATGCATAATTTGTCTTAACATTGCCGTCAAACTATCAGGATTTCCGCTACCACTATCTAACATCGAAAAACACCAAAGACCGCTCCTCTACCCCAAATAAATAATATAATATTACTTTGGTCTATGCATTAACCAATTCCGAAAGGGATGCCGATGGCAATCGGGTTGTATGGACTCTTCGCCACTGCAATACAGTAAGGTCAAACTAACCCAATTATTGGGCTAACCAATTACCCGTGATTAAAACTAAAGTACCTATAACACTTGCATTATCTAAATCATAACAATGATCTAACAACAATGGGTGTCCTAAAATGTAAGACAAACACTCCCAGAGCCGTGCGACTCTTTGTTTTAACTTAATTAGAATAGCTTTATATTAAGTAACACCAATTATAGTGAGTTCACTAATTTGTGACGAAACATTACATTTTTATATACATATTGAGATGGCAACGTGTCCAGAAGACCGGCAGTATTGCCACGTGCAAACTTGCCTCGGGCTTAGAATAGAATAGATCTTTATTTCATGTAAGCCAAATACAGGCACTTATGAAATGTCGAGACTCTAGGTGTGATGTTCCAAATAGTAGGTCCTATGGCGAAGAACTGAAAACAAAGTCCATGAAAACTCTTTTAAAATAATAGACTAAATCTTGATTAGCACAATGTTGTGGTAAGTACTGCGAGAGTCATGTCATTTAATGTAAATAAAAATCAATTAGAATAGGTTAATAATAATGGTTTGCCTTTAAATAAGAATGCCATGCTTGCACTGCTGCCCCGGCAATCGATCCAAGAACTTTAAAACCAATGTTAATGGATCATACTAACATAAATGCAGCAATATCGATATAAAATCTGATCTGTAATTCTGTATAACTCACGACTTTAAAACCCATCACTTTTATCTCGATAAAGCGCACACGCATCCATAATATTCAGCGCACGCAGTTGCCAAACCTTTCCCTCACACGAACATACCGATGGCAATCTTTATTACGAAAGGCAACATTCACACGAGCGACAAAAAGCAGCCAGTGCGACATCGCACACGCTTGACTGCGACAAAAAGTAATCCGGTTAGCATTTGTCCTTATTTCATAACGACAGCCCGTCAGATGCCTAAGTGCTTGAGGATTAAGTTGGGCCATTGACATTACTAGAATTTTAAAAGTAACTTAGATTGCATAGATTTTTCTTTAATCGTCAATTTCTTTGTCCGTCTATCTATTGCATTATCATACGATTACCATCCTAAGTGTTAAAGATAAAAATCCTGACAATTTCCTTTCGACAGTCATCCCAACCTTGACAGATAAAGAGCCATGGGCGTAGGAAGGGGGGGACCTCAAATCGACAGTATTGAAGAAACATATACTGTTTTTATCTTGAGAACCACCAATACCTCACGATCAATACGTCTAAGTAGCAAAACGTCCAAATAATCAAAATGTCTATTTAGCAATGCGTCTAATTAGCAATTATCTATGACACAAAAAAAACTAAATGAAAATCGGTTCATCCGCTTGGGTGTTTCGATACCACAGACAGATACACAGATACACAGACAGACACGTTAAACTTATAACACCCCTCTTTTTGCGTCGGGGGTTAAAAAGTCTTTATAGCAAAACGTTCAACTATCGAAATATCTATGTACCAGAACGTCTAATGAGCAAATGTTCTATTTCTCATAATGCCTGGACACTTAACTAATAAAGTTTATTTATTATATTTATTTATTCTGTGGCCGATAAGCAAATCCTAAAATTTTTAGAAAAAAAATTTAGTTGATGTTCTTCGTATGCAGGTGAATGTAGGATGCTAGTTGGCCGAAGATATCCTGGCTTTAAAAGGGCATGGCTAGATCATGACGAAAGAATGCCAAAGGGAGTGACGAAACGAATCTTGCTGCGGAGACCTATCACGACCTACACGTGCAAATACTTTTAAATTCAAGCCAAAAGATTCCGGAACTGCTATTTTTGTTTTTGAAAATCATTCAAGGATTTCTTTAACAGAAATGGTATTAATATCGTTACACATATTAAAAATAACGGCAAGTACGTCAGATGAACAGACGACGCTAACGGTCTTATTACAGAACAAGGTTTAAACCAAGTCTAAGGTAAAACTCAGGTTTAGGCTCTGGTTTTAGAAAATTGTTATTACAAAACATAGTTTAACGAAAAATCTCAGTTTTATCTCTGGTCTAAGCTAAACCAGGCCTCCCCCTAGTTTTGCCGTGGTTTAAGTGACGTGATCTACCTACGTTTCGTTTTCTTGAATACATTATATGCCTAAAAATCCTAGTGATTATAATAAATATTCTTTTTGGTATCGTAACACTTATAAAAGCTTTTAAATCGCACTCTGTGTAGTCAAAACAAACTTAATATTATCTTGATTATTTACTTTCATCATAATCTAATGATCCAAATCTTGTAAGTTACAATTTATTTAAAGTCATTCGTATAAAATCTGCATGAAACGAAACATTTCTACGAGGATGTGACTTTGGAATATTTATCTGTGGCATTTTGGAGTGAAGTGAGTGAATGATAAACTAATACTCGACGTTGATTGGTCCGAGCTCGGTCTAAACTATGGTTTTAGTAGACCTCGGAAAAAACTGATTTTGTAATAAAGTCGGATTTAAACCAAGGTCTTAATTTGACACCTGAAGCCCAATTCTCGTAATTAATTTATAATATGACTGAAAGTTGACCAAACTGAGATTATATTATGAATTGACAAAAAGTCATGTATTCTACTCCTCTTAAAGATCAGTCCAATTCCAGTATGTATTTGGATTCAATCTTCTTACAAACTCATTTTTGACGTTTGTGTATAGACGAGAGTGTCAATTTTATTATCTGTGTCAGTTCAAAATGTTAGCAGAATACCGATTTGCCTTTTATTCAACTTTCGATCTCATTACAATATAATGTCACGTTTGACGTTGTTTGTTAGGGTAGGAGAATACCATTTGTGACATTTATGACATTGGTAGTAGATCGGAATGAGATCCGAACTATAATTTGAACATTCTTAATTACGAGAATTGGGCCTCTGGTCTTGTTAGACCTGGCCTAAACTTAGGTTTAACACATATTTTGTAATGAACTTGAGTTTAGACCAGGTATCAAACTAAGACGTTGGTTTAAATCCGACATTATTTTATGTATGGCGATTTAAACTTACAATATATTATGTTACGGTACCAAAAGAATATTATAATATATCGACAGTATGCTGACAATACCTTCTAACTAACATTTTTATCGAAATATTGTTTAGAACGCCTCGCCATCTGAATATTTATAATACGTGCTAACAGATGGCGCTAAAATAAATATTTGGATAAAAATGTTAGTTAGAAGGTATTGTCAGCATACGGTCGATATATTTTTTATTATAGTTATTTATGGTTTTTTCGTCATCTCTATTGTATTCAGGAAATGCAGAAAATAGTTTAAGTAAAAAAAAAGTCTTATAAATTCTACATCAAACCTAGTAGTAGGTCGAAGCCGCATCTCAAATTCAGTTTAAAAAAAAATCATAAAAATATTACGGGGCTTTTAGTTAATTGTCTTTTTACATAAAATGGAAAACCAAAAGTAAAGGAGTGATACCCTGCAGACTGCAGTCCGAATTGCGCTAAAAATGATAGGTAATATCGCGAATCCGACCAAAGTCACAATTAATTTTTTTTTCACCATTTTTCAATATGGCCGCCATACAAACGCATGTTTTGGAGCAATTGTTCTTCCAGAAGGAGCCGCGGGGGGTAAAAGTCATGTATGGGAGTCGAATAGAAGGGGGTCCAGTGAGTTTAGGAAAATTCCGTAATGACCTGAAAGTGGAACGCTGACCAGAACTGCCTTACGGATCTCAAAAACTACAAGTCGCAGATGCACGGTGCCGGAACTAAAAATGTCGAGGACCCTGGGTCCATTGAGGTGCCGGTGAAAAAAAGATGGCTTCCATACAAAAAAACATGGCTGCCATACAGGTGTTCATTTTGGATTTTCACACAATTGCTCTCCGAGAAGGAGCCGTGGGAGGTAAAAGTCATGATTGGGAGGTAAAAGTCATGATTGGGAGTCGTATAGAGGGGGGTCCAGTGATTTCAGGAAAAATCCGAAAAGTCCTTAAAGTGGAACATTGACCAGAACTGCCCTACGGATCTCGAAAATTACAAGTCGCAAACTTATACCGCCGGAACTAAAAATGTCAAGGACCCTGGGCCGTTTGACGAGCCGGTGAAAAAAAGATGGCTTCCATACAAAAAAACATGGCCGCCATACAAAATAGAAACGCTCACCGCTCCGAAACCGTTACAGATAACGGGAGGGTGCTCGAACCAATTTCATAGAGAATAGAGGGGGCTTTCCGGAGGTGATCATAAAAATCCAAGATGGCGGATTCAAAATGGCGGCCAACTTTTTTTTGTCTCGATCCGGCTGAAAATTGGCGTCCGGGGGTTTTCGGGGGCACCGATTCATAATCCGGGAACGACATTTTTTTTTCACCATTTTTCAATATGGCCGCCATACAAACGCATGTTTTGGAGCAATTGTTCTTCCAGAAGGAGCCGCGGGGGGTAAAAGTCATGTATGGGAGTCGAATAGAAGGGGGTCCAGTGAGTTTAGGAAAATTCCGTAATGACCTGAAAGTGGAACGCTGACCAGAACTGCCTTACGGATCTCAAAAACTACAAGTCGCAGATGCACGGTGCCGGAACTAAAAATGTCGAGGACCCTGGGTCCATTGAGGTGCCGGTGAAAAAAAGATGGCTTCCATACAAAAAAACATGGCTGCCATACAGGTGTTCATTTTGGATTTTCACACAATTGTTCTCCCAGAAGGAGTCGTGGGGGGTAAAAGTGATGTATGGGAGTCGTATAGAAGGGGGTCTTGTTAGTTTAGGAAAAGTCCGAAATGACCTGGAAGTGGAAGGCTGACCGGAACTGCCCTACGGATCTCGAAAATT
Organism: Allophyes oxyacanthae; assembly: GCA_932294325.1. NCBI lineage: Eukaryota > Metazoa > Arthropoda > Insecta > Lepidoptera > Noctuidae > Allophyes > Allophyes oxyacanthae. Next base: position 646,287 of record OW028628.1, read on the forward strand.
ACAAGTCGCAGACGCATGGTGCCCGAACTAAAAATGTCGAGGACCCTGGGCCGATGCACGAGCCGGTGAAAAAAAGATGGCTTCCATACAAAAAACATGGTGGCCATACAAAATTGAAACGCTCACCGTTCCGAAACCGTTAGAGATAGCGTAGGGGTGCTCGAACCAATTTTATAGAGGATGGAGGGGACTTTCCGGTGGTGGTCATAAAAATCCAAGATGGCGGATTCAAGATGGCCGCCAAAAAAAAAGTTGTCTTTAGCCGGCTGAAAATTGGCGTCCGAGGGTTTTCGGGGGCACCGATTCATAATCCGGGATCAAATTTTTATTTCCGCCATTTTTCAAGATGGCCGCCATACAAACGCATCTTTTGGAGCAATTGTTCTCCCAGAAGGAGCCGTGGGAGGTAAAAGTTATGTATGGGAGTCGTATAGAAGAGGGTCCTGTGAGTTTAAGAAAAATCTAAAATGGCCTTAAAGTGGAACTCTGACCGGAACTGCCCTACGGATCTCGAAAACAGCAAATCGCACACTCATACTGCCGGAACTAAAAATGTCGAGGACCCTGGGTCGATTGACGAGCCGGTGAAAAAAAGATGACTTCCATACAAAAAAAACATGGCCGCCATACAAGTGTTCATTTTGGATTATCACCCAATTGTTCTTCCAGAAGGAGCCGTCGGGGGTAAAATTCATGTATGAGGGTCGTATAGAGGGGGGTCCAGTGAGTTTAGGAAAAGTCCGAAAAGACCTGAAAGTGAAACGCTGACCGGAACTGCCCCACGGATCTCGAAAACAGGAAGTCGTACTGGACTGAAAATTGGCGGCTGGTGGTTTTCGGGGGCACCGATTCATAATCTGGGATCGACTTTTTTTCTCCGCCATTTTTCAATATGGCCGCCATACACACGCTTCTTTTGGAGCGATTGTTCTTCCAGAAGGAGCCGTGGGGGGTAAAAGTGATGATTCGGAGTCGTATAGAAGGGGGTCCAGTGATTTCAGGAAAAATCCGATGACCTTAAAGTGGAACCTTGACCAGAACTGCCCTACGGATCTCAAAAACGGCAAAGCGCAGACCCATAGTGCCGGAACTAAAAATTTGTAGGATCTCGGGCCGATTGACGAGTTGGTAAAAAAAAGATGGCTTCCATACAAAAAACATGGCCGCCATACAAAATAGAAATGCCCTCCACTCCGAAAATGTTAGAGATAGCGGGGGGTTGCTCGAACCAATGTCATAGAGGATGAAAGGGGCTTTCCGGTTGTGTTCATAAAAATCCAAGATGGCCGATTCAAAATGGCGGCCAAAACAATATATTCCGATCGGGCTGAAAATTGGCGTCTTTGGGTTTTTGGGGGCACCGATTCATTATTCAGGATCGAAATTTATTTCCACCTTTTTTTTTAACGCTTTTATTAGCTTCACCTGTAACTAACTAACTATGTAAGAAAATCTTGGACGTTAAATTTGACCCACTTCGCGGTTTCCGATTGAGTTGAACTTTTGCACACACGTTTAGTTAGGATGACAATGCATAGTTAGATAACTGACGTCATTCTAAATCCAATATGGCGGACTGGCGGACTACTTATGTATTATGCACTACCATGATATGGGTATCAAATGAAAGGGTTTGCTGAGAAGAGTACGAAACTAAAATAACGTCACACTTAATTCAATATGGCGGACGCCCCAAGATGGTAGGCAAAATTTTCTTATCTACCATCATGATATGGGTATCAAATGAAAGGGTCTGCTGGGAAGAAAACGAAAAATAAAGTCAAAGTCGATGTCGAAGTCAAAGTCAAAGTCAAAGTCAAAGTAAAATTCAAAGACAAAGTCAAAGTCAAAGTAAAATTCAAAGTCAAAGTCAAAGTCAAAGTCAAAGTCAAAGTCAAAGTCAAAGTCGAAGTCGAAGTCGAAGACAAAGACGAAGACGAAGACGAGGCCGAAGCCGAGTCCGAAGCCGAAGCCGAGCCGAAGCCGAGGGCAAAGCCGAGGCCGAAGCCAAAGCCGAGGCCGAAGACGAGGCCGAAGCCGAGGCCGAAGCCGAAACCGAGGCCAAAGCCGAGGCCGAAACTGGAGCCGAAGCCGAAGCCAAAGTCGAAGTCAAAGATTTTTATTACAACTGAGCCTTTGCAGGCACTTTCAAAAGCGTGTTTTTTTTTTTTTAAGTTAATTTAAGAGCTCCAAAACCGCCACCCGCGGGCCGCTTTCGGCCCGCGCACTGCGCGGCCTCTACTTTTTCGAAACCGTTAGAGATAGAGGGGGGGTGCTCGACCAAATATCATAGAGAACGAGGGGGGCTTTCCAGTGGTAGTGATAAAAATCCAAGATGGCGGATTCAAAATTGAGGCCAAAAAATAATATGGTTCGATCTGGCTGAAAATTGGCGTCCGGGGGTTTTAGGGGGCACCAATTCATAAACCGGAATCGACTTTCTTTTCCGCCGTTTTTCAATATGGCCGCCATACAAGTGTTCATTTTGGATTTTCACCCAATTGTTCTCCCAGAAGGAGTCGTGGGGGTAAAAATGATGTATAGGAGTCGTATATAGGGGGGGTCCTGTGAATTTAGAAAAAGTCCGAAATGACCTGAAAGTGGAACGCTGACCGGAACTGACCTACGGATCTCGAAAATTACAAGTCGCAAACCTATATCGCCGGAACTAAAAATGTCAAGGACCTTGGGCCGTTTGAAGAGCCGGTGAAAAAAAGATGGCTTCCATACAAAAAAACATGGCTGCCATACAAAACCAAATATCATATTTATTTTACGTCATGTTACAACCTCCACCTAAAACCACCTCGCGGGCCGCTCGCGGCCCGCGCAGCGCGCGACCTCTAGTTGAATAATATTATTAATTGTGACTTTGGTCGGATTCGCGATATTACCTATCATTTTTAGCGCAATTCGGACTGCAGGTAGGGATTGCAAATATTCGATGTTTTTCGGTATTCGAATATTCGAATATTTTTTAAGCCCTATTCGAACTATTCGAATAATATTCGAATATTTCAGAAAAATTAAATATTTATATAATTTGTCACATTTTTATAGCCTTACAAACTGGTATCATATTTTTATGTAAGTTCGCCTAACATCCCCAATCATTACCAATATTTAAACATCAAACTTGTAATCAAATGAAATAATTTTAACAAATTCTTAATACAAATGTCGTTCAGTGAAGTTTTCTCTTCACGTATTAATATATAAATAGTTAGAAGTAATATGAACTTCGACCATAACCAGAAAATAAAAATTTCACAAATAAAATCAAATAAACATTTTTTTTTTTTCAAATTGTCCTCCAAAACTCATAGTGGACGTAATCAAAACAATGCCACCAGTATCATTCAATTACTTTCCATTGAAAGTTGTTGAAACCAAATACTACCTACAACTAATTAATCATAATGTTCATGAAATAAAAAATTCTTAATTCTTAAAAAATGATAGGAACCCTACTTGGTAGGAAAAACAATTAGAATCTCACTAGAAAAGTCAAACAATAGTCATAGTCATAGTATTAATCAATATAAATAAACAAACTCAATCAATCAATATGTTAATAAATACAAAGTAATTGTATTATCAATTTTTTAAGGATAACTAGAAACGCGATCAAAATCACAATAAGAATGCACTGATAACTAGCACATATATAAATACTATATATACAAATGATATATGATGATGAATGATGGTGATATTTAAATTACAAGTGCACGCAATCACTTAAATTGAAAGTTATGAGATCCAAGTGATCCAACGCGGTAAGTACCAATTATAATTAAATAAATGTGCGGTGATTGGATAGGCACATAATAAAATTATTCTTCAAATTCAAATTCATTTATTTGCACAAAATATGGTTATAATCGGTGTTAGTACAGTTGTAGGATCACATATTTTGCCGTAAAGGCATGCAAACACGCAGCATGCAGGCATGCAAATGGTTACGTACAGACTTTGAGTATCATACTCAAAGCGTACAGGTGGTACAGAGTATTAAATTATATTACAATAAATTGAGAATTAAATTGTAAAAGTCAGGTTAGCTATGTCTTATTTACGAATCCTTTGAAAGTGTGACGTAAGAAAAATTAAAGAATTAACGGAATTATTATTTAATTTACATCTGAGATGATTGCTTTATATTTGGTAGAAGAAAATACCCTTTCGCACTCTACGCTATAGGTGGTGGAATGCATATTAGCACGTCATACATAGGAATGACTTAGGTGTCTTGGCGTACCTGTGTCACTTATGTCCCATGCAAGTAATATCCTCCTGCGCATAATTAACGCTGGACTATCAGCACATGTAGACCACCAGATATCGAGGGAACAATAAGACTCACGAACCTAAGGTACGCGGATAATACGACTATAATTGTGTCTAGTGTAGAAGAGATGGCGAACCTGCTAAAGCATATACGGGAACACTTCCACGTTCTAATCTACTTGACGGGTACGAGAAAGTCAGCGAGTTCGTGTATCCTTGGATCACTGATAACTAGTGAGAGATCTGCCGTAGATCCGGTATGGCTAAGAGTGCAATGGCAAAACCTGACAAAATTTGGAAGAAACGTGGTATTCACCGTATGACCAAAGTGCGATTGATGCGTCCTCTGGTCTTCTCAATATATTTATATGGCGCGAAAGCGTGGTGCATAGAAAGTCGTGATAGCAGTAAGATCGATGCTTTTGAGATGTGGTGTTGACGCAGATTGCTTCATATACCCTGGAATGCTATGAGAACTAATGAATCCATTCTGCAGGAGCTCAACATCGCCAAGCGACTTTCCACAGTTTGCCGGGAGCGTGCCCTCGGTTTTTTCGGACATATCATGCGGTCTTCTAAGCATTGTCTGGAAAAACCTTATAATAGTGGGCCGGCTGGAAGGGAAACCCACTCAAGGCAGAGCGCCGGTAAGATGGTCGGATGCAATAAGGAGGGCTGGTGGAGGCAGCATGCAGAAAGCGGTCCACACAACGAAAGACCGCATGGTTTGGAGGCGCGTTGTATGTGGTCGCGATTCTCATAAGTGAGTGAACGATGAAGAAGAGGGGGACCTGTGTCATATAGAGCCATCCGCATTTTTATTGATGTTTCTAGATCATGATGTTCGCAAGTGACCGTTGATTGGTCGAATGGCCGTCAATCTGAGCAGTGCCGATCTATACGAAGATTTGACGACCACGCGTTAGACGTCGCGTTAATAATCAACAAATAATGCTGTAACCTTAATTGTTGCGGTAATATTCGAATGTTCGAATATTTTATAATTTACTATTCGAATATGAATTTCAAATTGATATTCGAATAATTCGAATATTCGAATATCGAATTGCAATCCCTAACTGCAGGGTATCACTCCTTTACTTTTGGTTTTCCATTTTATGTAAAAAGACAATTAACTAAAAGCCCCGTAATATTTTTATGATTTTTTTTTAAACTGAATTTGAGATGCGGCTTCGACCTACTACTAGGTTTGATGTAGAATTTATAAGACTTTTTTTTTACTTAAACTATTTTCTGCATTTCCTGAATACAATAGAGATGACGAAAAAACCATAAATAACTATAATAAAAAATATATCGACCGTATGCTGACAATACCTTCTAACTAACATTTTTATCCAAATATTTATTTTAGCGCCATCTGTTAGCACGTATTATAAATATTCAGATGGCGAGGCGTTCTAAACAATATTTCGATAAAAATGTTAGTTAGAAGGTATTGTCAGCATACTGTCGATATATTATAATATTCTTTTGGTACCGTAACATAATATATTGTAAGTTTAAATCGCCATACATAAAATAATGTCGGATTTAAACCAACGTCTTAGTTTGATACCTGGTCTAAACTCAAGTTCATTACAAAATATGTGTTAAACCTAAGTTTAGGCCAGGTCTAACAAGACCAGAGGCCCAATTCTCGTAATTAAGAATGTTCAAATTATAGTTCGGATCTCATTCCGATCTACTACCAATGTCATAAATGTCACAAATGGTATTCTCCTACCCTAACAAACAACGTCAAACGTGACATTATATTGTAATGAGATCGAAAGTTGAATAAAAGGCAAATCGGTATTCTGCTAACATTTTGAACTGACACAGATAATAAAATTGACACTCTCGTCTATACACAAACGTCAAAAATGAGTTTGTAAGAAGATTGAATCCAAATACATACTGGAATTGGACTGATCTTTAAGAGGAGTAGAATACATGACTTTTTGTCAATTCATAATATAATCTCAGTTTGGTCAACTTTCAGTCATATTATAAATTAATTACGAGAATTGGGCTTCAGGTGTCAAATTAAGACCTTGGTTTAAATCCGACTTTATTACAAAATCAGTTTTTTCCGAGGTCTACTAAAACCATAGTTTAGACCGAGCTCGGACCAATCAACGTCGAGTATTAGTTTATCATTCACTCACTTCACTCCAAAATGCCACAGATAAATATTCCAAAGTCACATCCTCGTAGAAATGTTTCGTTTCATGCAGATTTTATACGAATGACTTTAAATAAATTGTAACTTACAAGATTTGGATCATTAGATTATGATGAAAGTAAATAATCAAGATAATATTAAGTTTGTTTTGACTACACAGAGTGCGATTTAAAAGCTTTTATAAGTGTTACGATACCAAAAAGAATATTTATTATAATCACTAGGATTTTTAGGCATATAATGTATTCAAGAAAACGAAACGTAGGTAGATCACGTCACTTAAACCACGGCAAAACTAGGGGGAGGCCTGGTTTAGCTTAGACCAGAGATAAAACTGAGATTTTTCGTTAAACTATGTTTTGTAATAACAATTTTCTAAAACCAGAGCCTAAACCTGAGTTTTACCTTAGACTTGGTTTAAACCTTGTTCTGTAATAAGACCGTTAGCGTCGTCTGTTCATCTGACGTACTTGCCGTTATTTTTAATATGTGTAACGATATTAATACCATTTCTGTTAAAGAAATCCTTGAATGATTTTCAAAAACAAAAATAGCAGTTCCGGAATCTTTTGGCTTGAATTTAAAAGTATTTGCACGTGTAGGTCGTGATAGGTCTCCGCAGCAAGATTCGTTTCGTCACTCCCTTTGGCATTCTTTCGTCATGATCTAGCCATGCCCTTTTAAAGCCAGGATATCTTCGGCCAACTAGCATCCTACATTCACCTGCATACGAAGAACATCAACTAAATTTTTTTTCTAAAAATTTTAGGATTTGCTTATCGGCCACAGAATAAATAAATATAATAAATAAACTTTATTAGTTAAGTGTCCAGGCATTATGAGAAATAGAACATTTGCTCATTAGACGTTCTGGTACATAGATATTTCGATAGTTGAACGTTTTGCTATAAAGACTTTTTAACCCCCGACGCAAAAAGAGGGGTGTTATAAGTTTAACGTGTCTGTCTGTGTATCTGTGTATCTGTCTGTGGTATCGAAACACCCAAGCGGATGAACCGATTTTCATTTAGTTTTTTTTGTGTCATAGATAATTGCTAATTAGACGCATTGCTAAATAGACATTTTGATTATTTGGACGTTTTGCTACTTAGACGTATTGATCGTGAGGTATTGGTGGTTCTCAAGATAAAAACAGTATATGTTTCTTCAATACTGTCGATTTGAGGTCCCCCCCTTCCTACGCCCATGGCTCTTTATCTGTCAAGGTTGGGATGACTGTCGAAAGGAAATTGTCAGGATTTTTATCTTTAACACTTAGGATGGTAATCGTATGATAATGCAATAGATAGACGGACAAAGAAATTGACGATTAAAGAAAAATCTATGCAATCTAAGTTACTTTTAAAATTCTAGTAATGTCAATGGCCCAACTTAATCCTCAAGCACTTAGGCATCTGACGGGCTGTCGTTATGAAATAAGGACAAATGCTAACCGGATTACTTTTTGTCGCAGTCAAGCGTGTGCGATGTCGCACTGGCTGCTTTTTGTCGCTCGTGTGAATGTTGCCTTTCGTAATAAAGATTGCCATCGGTATGTTCGTGTGAGGGAAAGGTTTGGCAACTGCGTGCGCTGAATATTATGGATGCGTGTGCGCTTTATCGAGATAAAAGTGATGGGTTTTAAAGTCGTGAGTTATACAGAATTACAGATCAGATTTTATATCGATATTGCTGCATTTATGTTAGTATGATCCATTAACATTGGTTTTAAAGTTCTTGGATCGATTGCCGGGGCAGCAGTGCAAGCATGGCATTCTTATTTAAAGGCAAACCATTATTATTAACCTATTCTAATTGATTTTTATTTACATTAAATGACATGACTCTCGCAGTACTTACCACAACATTGTGCTAATCAAGATTTAGTCTATTATTTTAAAAGAGTTTTCATGGACTTTGTTTTCAGTTCTTCGCCATAGGACCTACTATTTGGAACATCACACCTAGAGTCTCGACATTTCATAAGTGCCTGTATTTGGCTTACATGAAATAAAGATCTATTCTATTCTAAGCCCGAGGCAAGTTTGCACGTGGCAATACTGCCGGTCTTCTGGACACGTTGCCATCTCAATATGTATATAAAAATGTAATGTTTCGTCACAAATTAGTGAACTCACTATAATTGGTGTTACTTAATATAAAGCTATTCTAATTAAGTTAAAACAAAGAGTCGCACGGCTCTGGGAGTGTTTGTCTTACATTTTAGGACACCCATTGTTGTTAGATCATTGTTATGATTTAGATAATGCAAGTGTTATAGGTACTTTAGTTTTAATCACGGGTAATTGGTTAGCCCAATAATTGGGTTAGTTTGACCTTACTGTATTGCAGTGGCGAAGAGTCCATACAACCCGATTGCCATCGGCATCCCTTTCGGAATTGGTTAATGCATAGACCAAAGTAATATTATATTATTTATTTGGGGTAGAGGAGCGGTCTTTGGTGTTTTTCGATGTTAGATAGTGGTAGCGGAAATCCTGATAGTTTGACGGCAATGTTAAGACAAATTATGCATTAATTGGTGTTTGAGCTTTTTGTGGGGATTCTTTGGTGACGACTTCCCCATTTTATATTTTCACCCTTCGCCACTGCTGAATTATATTATTTAAATAGAATATAATAGAAAAACATATAATCGACACAAGACAAAGTGCGCAAGTTGTATACAGGATATTTTTTTTATGTAGTGCGCATAATTTGTAGAGTGATTCAGTCTCTGTTCCTAAATGCAACCGCAGTATTGGAATACACTTCAAAACAAAACGAAAACTCGACTTAGTATGGGGGACGCATAATTTATTACCGCAAGCCATACAAAATCAATTTTTTATTTTGTTTTGGATTGAATTTTAGTACTGCGGTTGCATTTGGGAAAGGACACTGAATCACTTTGCAAATTTTGCGCACTACATAAAAAAAATCCTGTACAATTTTATACAAAGAATATGAAAGGCGCCTACCTCGTGTGTAGGTGTGCATTCAACTTTACACCTTTTATAGAATTTCACTAGTTTGGTAATAAACTAAGTACTTAGTATAAATTTAAGTGTTAATTTATTCCAGTTTGGATACTATTGCAATGTGTAAACTGCACAGCTTACGAGAGTATGGCTTCGGGCGCCAACACACGTCGACTATGAAACGCTTACAGCTCAATAAAATTAAATATATTTCATAAGGAAAGTCAATATTTTATGTTTATGCAATATAGGTCTATAAGCTAGTGTACGGTTCCATATTGGCTCGCATATACATAGTTAGTTAGTCACATGTCTGTACTTATCATTCCGCATAACGTCTATCCGCATAACCTGATTAATTGATTAGGCATAGATAATGACAGTTTTCGCGTTTGGCCAACATTATTTTGTGTGTATACTTTTGCGGCATTGGGATGGTCCAATGGCCATCCCAGCCACACCAGAAACCATTTTGCTCACGAACAATTATTATGCGAAAAACTTTATGTCAATCAGTATTATGACAATAAAAATTATGCAAATCAAGGGAATACCCTAGAGCACATAGGCAGTAAAGAATAATTTGTCTGTTCATGATAATTTAATTATTATGGCGGGAATAATTATTTTCGCAGAAGATATTGGGTGTGTGTGTAAGACTTATTTCTGTGAACTGTACTGAGAAATTGAAGGGTCCTAAGGGGTGAGGGCAATAAAATAAATAAATATAAGTCTATGATGCAAGCAAAGACGTTCCTGTAATAGGCCGGAAAAATAGATTAAATAAAAAGAAAACTGTCTAACAAATCGACAATCAAATCCATTCATCAAAAAAATAAATCAAAGTCATTTATCAAATAGTTATAATTGCTACGCTCGAGTAACCTCCATTGTAAGGTAATAACTAAATGAGAATCACCCGCCAGCGGTCACGGTGGTTGCTTCAACCACAACCGCAACAACGCAGCGTAACCGTTGCAAAAGGGTTACGAACAACCGCGAAGCTATTATGACCTTTGTATTATTTGTATTTTAATTGTTTATCTTTTGTCTTAGTATTTTTTAACCGAATTAAAAAAAAGGAGGAGTTCCTCTATTGGGCTGTATGTATTTTTTTGTATGTTTGTTACGCGATTACACCGCCAATTGCAGACCGATTTTAAAAATTCTTTTTTTGTTTAAAAGAGTATTCTCTCGAAGCGGTCCCACTTAAATTTGGTGAAGATCTGATGAAGACCTTCGGAGATAGGCAATGGAACTCTTGAATGAATAACAGCATATCACTCGCGATTGTTGTAATCGCATGTTTAGGTATTGTTTATGCCACTCAAAATAGAAAAATAAAATAAACTTTAAAAAAGTAATAACCGACTTCAAAGAACTAAAAAGTAACTACCTATAAAATAATTTACTTAAAATTGAAATGACCTTTTCACAAAGACTTCTTCAGTAAACGATCATAACTTAGCATAGGTTCATCGTTATTTATTGGTATTATTATTACAGGTCAAACGTAATACTCGTAGTAGTTTATGAAACTGTTGCATAATAGGGGGTATTAAAACACGAGTGTGTGTTTAAAATATCACACGAGTGTTTTAATGAGATCCGTAAGGCAGTTCTGGTCAGCGTTCCACTTTCAGGTCATTACGGAATTTTCCTAAACTCACTGGACCCCCTTCTATTCGACTCCCATACATGACTTTTACCCCCCGCGGCTCCTTCTGGAAGAACAATTGCTCCAAAACATGCGTTTGTATGGCGGCCATATTGAAAAATGGTGAAAAAAAAATGTCGTTCCCGGATTATGAATCGGTGCCCCCGAAAACCCCCGGACGCCAATTTTCAGCCGGATCGAGACAAAAAAAAGTTGGCCGCCATTTTGAATCCGCCATCTTGGATTTTTATGATCACCTCCGGAAAGCCCCCTCTATTCTCTATGAAATTGGTTCGAGCACCCTCCCGTTATCTGTAACGGTTTCGGAGCGGTGAGCGTTTCTATTTTGTATGGCGGCCATGTTTTTTTGTATGGAAGCCATCTTTTTTTCACCGGCTCGTCAAACGGCCCAGGGTCCTTGACATTTTTAGTTCCGGCGGTATAAGTTTGCGACTTGTAATTTTCGAGATCCGTAGGGCAGTTCTGGTCAGCGTTCCACTTTCAGGTCATTCTGGACTTTTTCTAAACTCTTAAGACCCCCTTCTATATGACTCCCATACATAACTTTTACCTCCCACGGCTCCTTCTGGGAGAACAATTGGGTGAAAATCCAAACTGAACACTTGTATGGCGGCCATCTTGAAAAATGCCGAAAAAAAAAAATTGACCCCGGATTATGAATCGGTGCCCTCGAAAGCTCCTGGATGCCAATTTTCAGCCGGCTCGGACCATTTTTTTTGACCACCATTTTGAATCCGCCATCTTGGATTTTTATGACCACCACCGGAAAGCTCCCTTCATCTTCTATGACATTAGTTCGACCACCCCCCGCTATCTCCAACGGTTTCGGAACGGTGAGCGTTTCTATTTTGTATGGCGGCCATGTTTTTTTTCTATGGAAGCCATCTTTCTTTCACCGGCTCGTCAAACGGCCCAGGGTCCTTGACATTTTTAGTTCCAGCAGTGTATGTCTGCGACTTGTAATTTTCGAGATCCGTAGGGCAGTTCCGGTCAGCGTTCAACTTTTAGGTCATTTCGGACTTTTCCTAAACTCATCAGACCCTATACGACCCTCATATATGATTTTTACCCCCGACGGCTCCTTCTGGGAGAACAATTGGGTGATAATCCAAAATGAACACATGTATGGCAGCCATGTTTTTTTGTATGGAAACCATCTTTTTTCACCGGCTCGTCAATTGTCCCAAGGTCCTTGACATTTTTAGTTCCGGCGGTATAGCTTTGCGACTTGTCGTTTTCGAGATCCGTAGGGCAGTTCCGGTCAGTGTTCCACTTTCAGGTCATTTCGGACTTTTCCTACACTCACAGGACCCCTCTCTATACGACTCCCATACATCACTTTTACCCCCCACGGGTACTTCTGGGAGAACAATTGGGTGAAAATCCAAAATGAACACTTGTATGGCGGCCATATTGGAAAATGGCGGAAAGAAAAATTTGATCCCGGATTAGTAATCGGTGCCCCCGAAAACCCCCCCGGACGCCAATTTTCAGCCGGCTCGGACCATTTTTTTTTTTGGCCGCCATTTTGAATCCGCCATCTTGGATTTTTATGACCCCCACCGGAAAGCCCCCGTCGTCCTCTATGACATTTGGTCGAGCACCCCCCCGCTATCTCCAACGGTTTCGGAACGGTGAGCGTTTCAATTTTGTATGGCCGCCATCTTTTTTTGTATGGAAGCCATCTTTTTTTCACTGGCTCGTCAAACGGCCCAGGGTCCTTGACATTTTTAGTTCCGGCGGTGTGGGTGTCCGACTTGCCATTTTCGAGATCCGTAGGGCAGTTCCGGTCAGCGTTCCACTTTCAGGTCATTTCGGATTTTTCCCGGACTCACTGGACTCCCTTCTATACGACCCTCATACATGACTTTTACCCCCCACGGCTCCTTCTGGGAGAACAATTATGTCAATCAGTGAGTCAGTGGTAATCGAGCTTTATATATTAGTGATAGCCCTTATTATTTTGTGACTATTAAATTTGGTCGTATTCGCGATATTATCACTTTTATCGTAATTCGGACCGGGATAATGTCACTTAAACCACGGCAAAACCAGGGGGAGGCCTGGTTTATCTTAGACCCGAGATAAAACTGAGTTTTTTCGTTAAACTTTGTTTTGTAATAACAATTTTCTAAAACCAGAGCCTAAACCTGAGTTTTTCCTCAGATTTGTATTGTAAGATTTAAACCAAGGTCTTAATTTGACACCTGGTCTTGTTAGACCTGGCCTAAACTCAGGTTTAACACATCTTTTGTAATGAGACCAGGTTTTGGTGTTGAATGCAAATAACCAAAACCTGCTTCGAAAGTCTATATGGAAGCTTATGGGGTGAGAGGTAGGGCACAACGGGACTTTCCGCACAAAATTGAAAGAAAGAAAGAAAATATTTCTATTTTGGACTCGCACAGAAACAACACAAGAAAAATACAAAAATACACAAAAAAAAATAAGCAAACTGTACGAAACGTATGAGACGAGCATAATGCTGCGACATTTGACAATGTCACAGCGCTGACCGGACCATTGTTGGACCGGGCAGTTGGAGCTGCCCAACTAGGGAATTACCTCCACTTTGTAGAATATCGTTAGTAGCTAAATAACACTGCTCTTTAGCAGTGTTGTGTTCCTGACGGTGAGCAAGGTCACCAGTGCTCCTTGGGGAAGACTCGAAGACGCTAGTAGTAGGGTCAGCAATGGGCGAGTGATGTCCCTGGTGTTTGCAAGCGTCAATAGACTACGGTAATCGCTTACCATCAGGCGGGACGTATACTTGGTATAAAAAAACCCAGCTGTGGACGTCCTACAAGCAATGATGACAATTATTATGAATCAAAATGATCCATTTATTGAATTTTGTGTATAGGTAGTGGTACCGCAGTACCGTCATAGAACCCATCAGAATACTGACCTACTAAACTGAATTTGCAATTAAATACATATTCATTATCATGCAGTTATAAGAACCACTTTCTGAATATCATGGCCAATACTTCTCCTTCGCAACGCAACCCAATTCAGCCTACCGTACTTCACTGGTGGATCTACAACACGTATCAGAAATGCGTGGTCATATTAATTAAGGGTGTGGATCAGACCATCAAACTGAAGAACTTTTTCCATGGGACCAACATCGTAATCGAATACAAAACTTGAATACCTACTTACTCAACCCAAACGTATTTCTGATAGGTACCTACACGTTATGCCCAAATCCCAATTTGCGCTTCAAAATCCTATTTCTGTATCTATAATTTAATTTACTCAGTGAGATGTTGAATTAGGTATGATGATGATTCCTTTAAATCAAAAGGTTTTTTTTTGGATTTTAAATCTTTGTATAAATTCTTTAAAAAAAGTGTTTGGAGCAGGAAATGCATTTTGTTCGCATTTTGACCAAGAACTGGACTTTCCAGATTTGACTGTGATCTTGAGAGTTTTATATGAGCTTGTTTTAACCTTCGGTTTAATTCGTAATAGGTACTTCCTACTTGATTGATTGATCAATATGATTAAAGTAGACAGTTGTTTTTTTTTGCAATATTCAATGAAGAAAACACACAATTTTTTATAGAGTTGAAAATATGACCTTGGCCACACATACTTAAAGAAATAAATAAATGAACGCGACAACTTTTTGAAATGCCTCAAAGGCCCAGTTGAAATAAAAAATGCAATTATCAGCTGTCGAAGCGTATTATTTTTATTTCAGTGGTATTAAATAGTCTTTAAATATTTTTTTATTAGAATAAACTAAAATTCTTAGTTGCCGAGATAGTAAGGCTTATTGACCCGGATTCATTGTTTCCAAGTGTATGTAAAACTATTTTTTTATTTGTAATTAAACGACTTTATTATAATAAAACAGGGAAGTGTTTTCTTATAGGATTCCATATCTAGAAGATTTAGGATTCCATAGATATCATGATTATTATAACACCACTGGCACTGACATTTGGCGTAAGAATCCGAAGATGAGTGTTCTTAAAGTAAGTAATGCCAACTTGTTCAAAACAAACAAGTCTGCTAGTTCTAGACAGACACTTAAGTCAGTCGACAGACGAGGACGCCACATCCAGGAGTTTTCTTTGACACAGCGCTAATAGCTATCGAAAGTGACCATTAACTATGCGTCTGCCGTTTCTGACTAATTGTAATAACACACAGGTTACGAGCAGTAATGCTAACAAATGATAAGCTCACGATTTCCTGCAGGGTTGTTCAGGTAACATGTTAGGACGTTCTATAAGAGGCCTATGTTCAGCAGTAGACGTTTCAGGTGATGATTGTTAAAACTGAGAGCTATTGCTGTGCCACGCATTCTCTCGATAATAATTTCAATCGAAAAGAGACTTTTCAAAAGTGTTACTATACAAGATAATTTTTTATGTAGTGCGCAAAATTTGCAGAGTGATCCAGTGTCTGTTCCTAAATGCAACCGCAGTACAAAAATTCACTCCAAAACAAAATAAATATTCGATTTTGCGCTAGTAAATTATGCGTGTTCCCCATACCTACTAGGTAGGTATGTCGAATTTTCGTTTAGTTTTTAAGTGTATCCCAATACTGCGGTTGCATTTAGGAACAGAGACTGAATCACACTACATATAAAATTATCCCTTTAAATAATCTAATTAAATATCTATTTATTTTTCGGTTTATTTCTCATCGTCGTGTGTGTACCAATAAATAAATTCGTGCGAATCGACAACTAAAAAATAACAAAAGATAGATAATATTTAAAGGTCGAGTCGTACGAATTTAATTCGTGCGAATCGTCCACTAAGCTATTCACTGCCCGGATCTAATTGTGAGCCCATTCTAGAAGGGTGTCACAAGATACAAATCGTAGTCGATAGGCCTATTCTTAGGGCTATCACCGCACAAATAATAGCAATGATAAATTATTACGATTGCGTCAACAAATCTCGCTCCATCTTAATGAAATCGATTTCATTGTCAATCGAGCCACAATGATACCTATTATTACAACTTGAAAATGTAACGTTTGAAAATCTTGAGACGGACACAGCGCCTATTAAAGCATCATCAACATATTGATTGTCCTCATTTCTGGAACTGAGGCCTTTTCTCTAAGGGGCCTTAATTCACAATAGGCTGTGTACATGATGTATTGTACTTTTCTGTCATTAATATCCGCTGGTGTCACAATAACGTGACAGTTTATCGATAGAATCAACAAGTATTGTCTTTTTAATATCTTATTACGATTAGAAAATGCAGTGATGCAAGGGTGGTTGTAATCATAATGATTATACAGCGTGTATCAGAAATGCGTGGTCATATTAATTTAAGGTTGTGGATCAGACCATCAAACTGAACAACTTTCTCTATGGGACCAACATCGTAATCGCGAAAAAATTATCAGCTGTCTCATACAAATTTTTATTTACAGATTGGGGTCCCAACTTTATGATCGGTATTTTTTTACAAGGTAGCTCTAAGTTTAGGCTCTGACGATCGTATTCAAGTTAATTATCAGAGTCGATGTTCAGTACCATCTTGTGACGCGGTAGACCCGCTGATTATTCGCTTTAGTTCGGATTAGCAGCTCGGATTTATTGAGTTCCGCAAGTGTAAAATATTCGACCTTATTTTACACATTTTTATGTGTGATTCAGTGATTCCCAAACGCAACCGCAGTATTAAAATTCACTCCAAAACAAATTAAAAAATTGATTTTATATGGCTTGCGCTAATAAATTATGCGTGTCCCCCATACTAAGTCGAATTTTCGTTTTGTTTTAAAGTGGAACCCAATTCCGGTTGCATTTAGAAACAGAGACTGAATCACTCTACAAATTATGCGCACTACATATAAAATTATCGTTTGTTTGGGTGTGTTGGTCTTACATTAGGACTCTAGTGGTTATGTTCGGATATTGTCTCAAGTGTTCCCAGGTCACACAATACAAATAAATGTACCACTCTCCTGTGATTAGCATCTTCCGCGATACAATAACGTGACAATCGATATAATCGACACTATTGTCAGGTTACGACTAGAAAGCTAGTGATGTAACCCTTTGTCGATGATATTGAGATGATAATAATGGATAGATCAATTTATTAGAAGTAGGTTATGTTATTAAAATAATTGTCGAATAAATGTAGGTATTTTTGATTCTGTGAATGTATAGAATTTATATAAAAGGTGCAGAATATTGATATTCAGCAGATATATATATCTTTTTATTTATTTTTATTCGTTGCCCCTCACTAGGTTAACTCCTGTATCGAAGGTACAGTTAACAAGCATACATGTCACATGCACACACACCCCGACCCAAACCATCTATCTGTAGATCATACAAATACTTGATCGGTGCGGGGATTGAACCCGCGCGGCACGTAGCGCAGAAAGCTAATCGCCTAGCCACTGTGCCAACCGTGTCATCATTTATATTAGCATAATTATTTATTTATCCTTTATTGTCTTATATGTGTAAAACAAATATACTCATATACGCGGGACTAGAAGCTTGTATTAAATCGAACTTAGTAGGTAATTGATGACACTAATTCATTTCATTAATTTAATTGTTGAGAATGCTCCAATTTACTCAAAAAGAGAAATCGACCGGAAAACCAAATTATCAATTTATTTGCTAATCCAAATTCTATTCATACCAACTTCATCATAAGATAATTACGTCACTCAAGGTTTTACTAGAAATATTCAAACGACTGGATATAATACTAAAATTGACAATTTACAAAGGCAATACACTTATAAACAGTTTCTAATTGTAATTACTTTAATATTCAAGTATTACACAACTATCTATGGGAATGTTCGGCCTTGAGTCAGTTATATTGATATACTTCGGGTGCATCTCTAGTCAGCCGAATAAAACTCGTGATTTCAATTCAATAAAACCCACGAGAATTATTCAAAATCATGCAGACACTGGCCAATGCGCTGTGCTGCTGCTTATAGAGGCTAATGAACATCAAGCGAAATTCGATTTTCGAAAATTAACATTAGGTGCTGAAATGATCACGAATTAATAAATTATATTTACAAAGGCTTGTTTAGCTACTCCATCCAAAAACATAGCACCAAATCTACAATGTGTAGGTATCAGAAATGCGTGGTCATATTTTTATGGATCAGACCATCAAACTGAACAACTTTCTCTATAGGGGCCAACATCGTAATTGCGAAAAAATTGTCAGCCTCCCATACATTTGGGACGAGTAGGTATAGAAGTTTTGTAAGGAAAGAAAGAAAAATATTTTATTTCTGCAGCAAAAATGACACAATTGTATGGGATAGCAAATTTATTTTTCACGATTACTATATTGATCCCATAGAAAAAGTTGTTCAGTTTGATAGGCTGATCCACACCCTTAAATATGGCCACGCATTTCTGATACAACATATCGTATAAAAGAAACACGAAACTATTACAAAACCCAACGACAGTATAATGTTTCCCATCATGTGCAACATAGCCAAAAACACCATAATAATATCAATGGCAGCGTATATTATTATTAAAAGTTGCGAAAGAAATATGTAACGTTAGCCCTGTGTTGCATATCTCTACTGTGAGATTACCCACGCTCAAGAATTTAATACATTGAACATAATTTCAAATAGAGAATGTCACAACAGACATTTATATTTTGTAATTTTTTGAAATATTTTTACACCATATCAGAGTCAGCCGGTAAGTCCTTGGATGGGTCAACATCGAGACCCCTCCGTGCCTCGTAAAGCACGTTAAGCAGTTGGAGGCTGCCATATGAATACCTATGATTGTCGTTACGGGAGTCAGCAACCCTAAAAGTCTGACAGCCGGTCTATCAGTTTCTCCCAGTAATTGGGTGTTTATATTTTCGTAATTTTAAGGTTGGTTAGTAAAAGTTGTTCATAATGATGAGTACAATAGCCTCTTAAAGGGATTGGGACTAGAAGGTTAGGATCATAAAATATGTTCATCCAATTATTTTTAGATCGGTTTGGACACACATGCCAAACCATAGGAGGAACTTTGCAGTTTACATAATATGTAGCGACTGAGAATAAGTTAACTAGAAAATCAAGTTAACACCAGGAAACAAGTAACTGGATAAAGAATTTTATAAAATTACTTCCAGTACATTTAAATACCTACCTCATAATGTAGTTGTAGCTAGAACAGTATTTATATGTAACTTTAACTTAGGGCCGATTTCCCCAATTATTATCTTATTTTCAAGAAAAACTATACCAGGAATTAAGTCATTTTTGTTCCGTAGCGACGTTAGTTCCAATTTTGGTCACCGGGTCAGATAATTTCGTTGGACTGTACTGTGTATTTGTTAATTTTAGTAGGGTTATTTGTCAAAAAAAGTAGAATTAAATAGTCTTTGAAATACTTCTTATTTGAATAAGCTAACATTCTTAGTTTCCGAGATATTAAGGTTTATTTGGTGACCCGGATTCATTGTTCCCGAGTGTATATAGACGTAAATTACAATTTTCCATCGCTCGAATTTCATCACCAAAATGTCAACAAATCAATCAAGTCTGACACGTCTGAGGTATCATTTCGACGTCGAGCGATGAAGACTAAATTGCTGTGTTGCGTCAGACAGCTTCAGGCTTTTGTTTTAAATACCAATTAAAACCGCAAATAAACCTAATTAAAGCTCACGAGTTCGTTTATCGTTGCACTGGACATAATAGCTGGCTAGTTCATGGTCGGCCATGACCTATTCCCCTGCTGATCTTTTGCACAATGCCCGACATTGGCCAATGACACTGCTGCAGACGAGCTGTCTCTGATGAATGTTTTTATAACAGCGTGAAGGATGACGCACTGTGACTGATTTGGGACATTATTTAAATTGCCTATTGTAGACTACGAAACGAAGGTTTTCTTTAACCTACATACAGTTTAAATTTAAATAGCGTTTATTTTTTACGCCCGTCACTGTAGTGTTTTAGCTAAAAAAAGAAGGAAACTACATCTGGGGGCACGGCAGTGCCCCAGCCAAGTCTCGAGCAAAACGGGCACGGCCGTACCATCTTTTCTCGATGCGATTCGCGGCTGTTTCGCCCCCCCTATATCTTCGACGTGGACAAAGCTACGAGTTTAGGTTTTCGGTGAATAATAGTAGGCATTAGAACAAGCTTAAGTTCGAAATTACATGCCAATTGAATTAATAGTTTAGGAGTTACGGTCGATCAAAGTTACACCATTTTGTCACTCACTGACTCACTGACCGATCATCAAAAATCTAAGTTACTTCTAGCAGACTTAGAAACTTCAAATTTTGCACCAAGATAGGTCATTAGCCACATATAAAGGAAAAATTATAAAAACATTAAAAAATAATATACCTACCATAGAAAACAATTTTATATTTGCGGTTTGGCAAGAACATTGTGTATGGATTTTGACTGCATTGTTAACTTTGTTCGTTGTTTAAGTATTCAATTGGATGAATAAATACATAGAATAGAAAAGAATAATATAAACTGTGGTTAAGCATACGTGGCCTTTTCAAGAGTGACTAGTTTGGGTGGATTATAGTGGATAATAAGTTCGTTACGTCAATTGCTCAATACAAACGAAATGCGTGAACGCAGCTCCCCTAGTGGACGGGGCTTAGGCTGATACTTCACACCCTCATAGTACCAAATCCTCGAAAAATACAGTCTTAACCACCTAGAACTGATTGGCGCTTAATAAAAGTCAATTTTACTAATACCATTATTCAACCATTCCAAAATACCAAACTCGATTACAGATAACAACCTATTCAGCACCATAACAATCTTGGCAAAGTCAAGAATTATAACAATAAACGATACAACACAGCGTGTCCTTGCGACAAGAACCTTCCCTTTCTGGTGAGGCTCAGGATCGAGTGAATGGCGCGTGCGTCGGCGCACGTCAGGAAGGCATCTTCGAATATGTCAAGGAACGAGTTCGTGATGTATTCCCGTTTTTTGGCGGGAGTTTATACAGCTAGAAAATGAAACGTTCTTGTAAATATTCACTGCTGACCATCAGACTCGTCATAGACTGATAGCAATGGTCGAGATCCCAAATACAACATCCCTTTCATTATTTATAAATACTAGGTTTCTACTTACTCTACGATACTAGCTTCCGTCCACCACCATCTGCATGGAAATCTATACTTATAAATACGTGAAGAGAAAACTTTGTACCCCTTTTTAAGCATATTGCGCGCACGAAGGTTTGTGAGATTTGGTAAAGTTAAAGATTATAAGGAGAAGGAGTGCAGGAAGCCAAAATTAAAGTAAGCAACTGTTGGAAAAATACCTAAACAAGCTGTAATCTTGTTTTTTAATGAGTAATTTTTTTTTTGTTGCTATTGTTGATGTCGGTTTTGGCCTAACAGGGTGTAACAAAAATCATATAAATTTCTTAAACGACGCGTTCGACTGCTTATTGTGAACAAATTTTATAATGGGACAAACACTGAAATTGCGGAAAAAATCTGCTGTTCCATACATGAATAAGTTTACCATTTTTTTTTAACAAGATTTCCACCATCCACGCCGATGACACTGATGACGCCGAAGCCGACATCGGCGCACACATCTAGTGCCTACCTCATATTGAATTATTTGTTTGTCTGTATGGGGTCTAGAACTACTAAACCGATTCTGATTATTCTTTCACTATTAAAAAGCTATACTATCATTGAGTGAGTATAGACTATATTTTATATTGATAAAAATAAAATGGGCCTGTTATACCGCTGGCAACAGCTACAAGTACAATATTCACAATACCGTCAAACAGACGATTGCGGCCACGACACCAACAGGTGTCAATTTTCCCCCATTATCATCATAATTATCACCACTTTTATCGTCAGCTTCGTTGTACACTTGGCTGGAAATTACTGGGCTGTCCGGAGGTGCTACTCTAGTGTAATTATTGACACAGCTTCGTTCAATGCCCGTGGCCTTAGCACGATATCTGATACTAAGCACTGTTGCGGTAAAGCTACTTGTAGTTTGTTGGACAACTTTGTTTAGCTAATCGTGGTGGAATTTTATCGGTAAGCCGAATAACGACCTACTAATTAATACCTACCTATCTACTTACGGTTAAGACACCGTGTCAAATCACGGTGAAAGAAAGAAAGAAAATGTATTTATTCAGCTCGTACACATTGACAACACAAGAGAGAAGATTAAAGATAAAAAATAAAAATAACACTACGAAAGTTGACAAATAAGTTTTTTAAATTTATTGGTATGCTGTCAAGCATGCCATGCCGAAAGGGTAGCCAGCTCAGCATTTGCTTCGCGCGGAGAGCCCAACGCTGATTTTCAGTTGGCACCCCTGCAGTGACAAAGAAAAAGGAAACATGTGTTCAAATATAAACATACTCGAAACATAGGATAGGTCGGTGCCAAAAGATAGGCAGTAAGACATATCCAATTTACAATTCTAATGGTGGTGAGACTCGTGGGCGAGCTCCCTTATTTAATTATGTTGCATTGATGTTCCACCGGTCCCTATGAATGAAATTATAAGCCTCTGTAATAGGCTATGACTAGGATTCCCAACCGTCCCGCGTGAGGCGGGACGTCCCGTTTCCACGGCTCAAATAATGCGTCCCGTGATGCGTGTCTGTGGGACGCTAACCATTGTATGGTATATGAAGAATTACTGAATGAGAACTTTAATACGAGTATGTGGTTGCGGGGAGACGACTGGTGCGCTGCGCTAATGCAATTGTGCGCCTGAGTAGGTATAGAAAACCAAGCGTGAGCAGCGTCCCTACTCCATAGAAACTACGAGTACCTACATAATGTCAGTTTTTAGTAAAGAAAGGAAGAAAAATGATGAGTAGCATTTTGAATTACGATACGCACAAAATTTTGTTTATTTCTACCATAAATAACCTAACCGTCGAAAACCCCCGACTCCAACTAGAAAAAGAGCTGTAACTTTTGAACGGCTGGACAGATTTTCATGAAACATAGCTAAGATGATACACGATTAAACTAGCTTTTAATTTAAAAAACTGCATTGAAATCGGGTACGATGCCAGAGACAGATACACAGATACAAACTTATAAGTATAACTCCCCTTTTTTTATCGGTGGTTAAAAATATTTTCAACCAGAGAAAGCTATGTTAAAACTCATTGATAATTACCAAATACTTGCCAATTTTACTTCCGGATTGCTTGTCTTCATTAAAATACTTACCTTTTTATATTTTAATACATTTTCTCTTTTCTCAACGACTTCTAAGCTCAAATATGTTATGAATTAGCAAGCAATCACTACATAATGCGGGGACTATTCCCGCGGCATCATTCCCACCGTCACGTCAGTGAGATAACCTCTGGTCCTATTGTTAAATACAGAACTGCGTTCTTTTCAAGGTGGTTAAAAATTGTAATATTCAGGAGTTATGTCACCAAACAGTCAAGCATGATCTAGTATTTTCGTATTGTTCTAGTGTTTTTCTTGTATTTTTTTTTCTATTCTATTCTATTTTTGGGAAATAACGTATACCTATTGCTTACTTTATATTTGCCAAACTATTACCCGTGGCTTTTCCCGCGAGATTTATTTTTAACCCCTGACAAGAAAGAAGGATTTTATAAGTTTATATACTGTATCTTTGGGTCTGTGTATATATATGTGTGTATATCTGTCTGTAGCATCGTAGCTCCAAAACGGATGGACCGATTTCACTGCAGCTTTTTTAATTGAAAGCTAGTTTAATCAGGTATCATCTTAGCTGTTTCATAAAAATCTATTCAGCCGTTCAATAGTTACAGCTCTTTTTCTAGTTGGAGTCGGGGGTTTTTGACGGTTAGGTTATTATTTAATTTTATGTCATTCTCTTCCTTTGTGTGTTTTCGTAATATTAATTCTGTTTGTTGTCTTAATTTGTAGTGTCCTAATAAATGTTTATTCTATTCTTCTTCTGTTCTATTCACTAGGTTTGTCAAGACTTGTCTGCATTCGGCAAGAATCTGCACCAGACTTTGCCTATTGTCTCAAAATAAAATTAATTATATCCGTAAACTCAAAAGTTTGCGGAAGTTCGCAGTTCGTGCTCCGGCCGATCACGATAACTCAACTTACCCGAATTTGCCCGAACAATGGCTGACACGTGCGCGAGCGCATAATCGTGACGTTTGTCATCTTGACGAGTAGATTCTCGTTGAATTATCCAGATCCTTGATAAGGATATGAAAATAAGTCAGACGAGACTTTCTTTTGATTTTTTATAATCATTTCGTTGGTCGACTTCAAAGACCCATATTAGAAAGTCTTAGTCAGTGATAATATATATAATACAGCATTCTGCTAGGTTTCTAGATTCTTTATTATATATAGATAATAAGTGATAATACAGCATTCTGCTGGTGATTTATTTTTTAAATCGGTCCAGTCGTCTTTGAGTTTATCCATTACAAACAAACATACCAAAAATCTAATCTTTTCTCTATAATATTAGTATAGACATAGATTTTGTTGTAAATGTGAACTGCACTGCACAACCACTGCACAACCATACAATAAACTTGTACTAGTTTGGCCCATTTACAGCAAATTACAATCAGTTTAGTCACAGTCAGAAACAGAACAACTTGTTTATAGTGCACAACAGTATGATTTACTTAAGCAAGTACAACTACGGCACCACAAAGATCAGCTGATAGCAAAACCTCTCGCTTTGAGACAGAAAAACCCATATCATGTACGTAGTATAAATAATTAAAGTATGTAATAAACAAAGTCTGTCATGTAGATATTACTGATAATAAACGATAAAATTAATTTGATACTTGTTGCGAACCTCAGTTCAAAATATTAGTTAATGGTACAGTATTGTACCTACTTAGTCTTATTTTGAGAGATCCGTAACAACCCTTACAATATGAACATATTCTGTTGTACTCTGAGCGAATTCACAGTTAAAGCATTACTGTATACAATATGTTACACAGAACTGCGCGAGGCGACAAAATGTTAAGTACATAAAGAAAGAAAGATATATAGTTTATTGCCTACCTACTTACTTATAATTGGATTAGATTAAGTTATAACTACCTAGATGAGACTGAATATTGTAAAATTAGGTTAAAAGATTTTACGATATTGCATTAGGATATCCCTGTAAAAATTGTCGTGAGTTTGAAAATAAATAAATGATTGAAAAACCAGTAGGTAGGTACACTGCTTTTTGGGCAGTCGTGTAAAAACCTGAACATAAAATTAGTATTCAGTATTCGTAATAAGATGTTGATTCTACAATAAGTTAATCATACGCTGTTAAACTTTACAATAAAAGGCTATCCTAAACTGGTTTTTTTACCAATTTGTTATAAGACAACACGAAGGAGAAAACGCAAATTACTTATTATGACGCGTGTACATATAGGCATTTGGCAACCGAATGCATTTCCTCCAGTTTGTGACAATTTACACTAGCCGGTCACCGTAAACGGGCAGCGATCGAAAACGGCCACACCGTATAATGTGCACGCGCCATTAGTTGCAATACCACCACACATATGCCATACATTACGCCTTTTTCCTATTTGGATAGGCCCACAGATATATCTCTGGATAGGCCACGTTCTACGATAACTTGCATACGAATAATTAAAAACAAACAATAACAACCAAGTTATGGGTAGGTACTTTGAGAAACATATACTTGCTTGAAACTATTTTAAATGTGTATTTCAAACTGACAAGTAATGTATTAACCTGTCAGTAGTTTTGACAAGAAATATATCGTAAAAAAAATCCTTGACATTTTTGGTCAAGCCATATTTAAACGTTTATTAGCAGAACTGTCTGATACTAATTACTTATTGCCCTCGCTGTACACGCAGCTTTGCTCACGTAACTCATCCGTTGTTATGTTTTAAGCTTCGTCTATGATCATCATTTGGCCTCAACGACCAGTAAAAATAATCTTCAGATGTCAATTCTATTGTTTTAAGTCAATGTATCTGAAACATGTTGAAGTGCCTATTTGCACAAACACTATATTTGTTAACAAAAATTCTAAAATAATCTTGAATTATGTTACTGTAGCCACGATACAGGAGAAATCCAAATCGCAAATTATTTGAAACAAAAAACATTGTTCGTGGCAGCGGCGGCGGCGGCACGGTCCACCTACAAAATCTAAACTTCTAAACTAATAAATAAAGAGAAAAGATTAGATTTTTTGTATGTTTCTTTGTAATGTATAAACTCAAAAACTACAGGACCGATTTAAAAATAACTTTTACCAGCAGAATGCTATATTATCACTGACTAACATAGGCTATAATTTATAAAGATATCACGCGGGCAAAGCCGCTGGCGGAAGGTGGTATTTAAATAAAAAACTTCGCTTCAAGTTGCAACGAGCTGCAGCAAACCTTATTCACGTAGTACCCACACAGTCATACAGGCCTGTCAGACCCCTCCTTCCTCCATACATCACCGTGTCACTCTGACATTACTTTCTCTACTCACACGTGTGTATCGTACCTTATAGTTATTACATGTCAACGAGAGCAGAATATAACGTCTGTAAACATTTCAATTTCACACTGATTTGCTGCTCGATCGGGTCAACATCCCTCTAGTTATGAGTCATACAAAGTATTACAAAGTTATCCTGCATTATAATACTCATCAAATTAAATTTTAAATCAAATTAAATCAACAAACATGCACAAAAGATTTTCACAAAAGATGTTATGGTCTATTACAACTACTATGTAACTTTCAAATAGGTACTGTATCATACGATTTTTTTAACTGCCTTTACTCAAAAGTATAAAACGTTTGTAGGATCTATTTTAATCCTGGATTTTACTAGACACGCTGTAAACCATATTTTTGTAATTAATAAAAAAAATAAAAAAAAAAGTAAAAATTATTTTATTTGATTTTTTTTGTTTTTTTTTTGTTTGTTTTTATTATAAAATAATATCTTTCTTTTGTAAGGGGGATACAGTTGATCTCTAACCTTTTAATGATATGAACCCGATCAAGTAACTGCTGACGAAACAGACTTCACTTGACACTTCCATTACAACACCGATAACACAGGCAGATCCCAGACGCTAGAATTACACGAGCGAAATGTCGATGGAACCGAAAACTATCATCATTAAATATAAGGTCGTATATGACTTAACTATTATAATATTTACATACGTAGGTATCATTAGAATTTAATACTGTATATATTTACTTAATTATTTTAAAATTGCAAAATATTTGAAAGCTAGGCTCTATACGTATAAAATTCATTCCAAATATCAATTTAAAGCTGCAGTAGATTCATAAATTATGTAGGCATTAATATCGGGCAGCGCGGCGACGCGATGCGTGTGTGTCAGAGTAGCCGAGCCCGTCAGGTTATGTGGTCCAGTTGATTACATTAGTGGTATTCATATTCATAAAGGTTTTATGCAAACGGAAACATCAATTATTTTAATTAATTTTGAAAACTTAGGTATAAAAATATGTTGATATTATTTTTTTTAAATTGCCAAGAGTCTTTGGATCCTATAGATTTACCTCCTAAAGTACTTTGCATTATTAATGAAACTAGTGGTCCCCGAGAGGTCGAAATTCGACCGTAATTTTAGCTTTCTGCACTCATTCTCCATATAAACTTTAACTGTGCCAAATCTCACACTCCTCCGTTCGCGCAATATGCTTATAAATGGGTACAATGTTTTCTCTTCATGTATTAACATATTAAGACCTTATATACTATGTAATTATTATTTATATTTAAAGACTAATTTGACAAGTAGAAATTAATTGTTTTTCTTTCTTTTCTTACAACATCCTTTTCACATGGTTTTTGTTAGACTAAGACATAGTGAGACTAAATTAGTTTATTTAGTAAACAACAGAATCAGTACCAATCATCGTTTCCCAAATAAACACCTTTGTAAATATTATGTTCTTTAGTTTTACTAGTAACCTACACCACAAGACCACAAGTCAATGATTGTACCACCTACAACCACATAAAAGCCATGGTGGTTTCAACTCTTCCTCGTTTCGCTTCGTGACGATGCAGCGACGCATATTCAGGTTTTTCTCGACATAAACGCACTTGCACCTACATAATATATTATTATTTTGCATTATAAAGTTGGTTTATTAGCATAATACTACACACATACACACATATACACACTACAAACTTACAACAGCCCTATTTTTTGTCGGGGTTTAAACACATCTCAGCCAGAGTCACAAACTAAACCTAGTTCTATACATAATGAAGCAATACATACATACAGGTGAATTTCCCTGATTGCGAGACCGTACCTTAATTGACGCTAAGTGGGTTGCGGAATACTCTGATGAGGTCGGTGTCGGAGTCGGTGTGACTGATGCAGATTTTTGCTGGCGGGTTCGGCTTGCGACATAAGTAGTTAGAATGGATTCACGAAAATAAATTAATTTACATTACATTTTAACGTATAAGTTGTGTATATTTAATATTTCTGATAGTCCTGTCGGAAAGTTAGCTCACTTCTGCTAACTGCGGCATATAACCACCAGTGCGTCCGCTTGTATTAATTTCTTTGAATCACAATTTCATGCGATACCGGGCTGTGATATTTTCCAAATCCGAGATGGGGGCCATTTTTAGTTTCATACAAGTTCTTTTTTTGTTTTTTTTTTGTATTGTTATTTCCTGTACGAACCCAAAATAAAACTGTTTTCTTTCTTTCTTTCTTTTTAACCCCCGACAAAAAGAGGAGTGTTGTTTGTAATGTGTATCTGTGTGTCTGTGTATCTGTCTGTGGCATCGTAGCTCCAAAACCGATGGACCGATTTCAATGCAGTTATTTTTACTTGAAAGCTGGTTTAATCGGATATCATCTTAGCTATATTTTATAAAAATCTGTTCAGCCGTGCAAAAGTTACAGCTCTTTTTCTGGTTGGAGTCGGGGGTTCTTGACGGTTAGATTATTTCTAAGCGTAGCTGCAGGCAAGGATAGTCTTTATCTCACCAAATATATAGCGTATCTAATACTTATCACAGCTTCATTTGTCACAAACACAATAGGAACATTAATCTGTTAATAAGCCACGATTGTCATACATCAAGTCGCCTTGCTCAATGCGTATGCACCAAACAATGCGAAGTACCAACTTACGCATTATCTGACCTAAATAGTTGACCTTCTGGGTCAAATGCACAAAGGAGTGAAAATATATTAATTGCATGTGGCATTGTCAGTTGAGATTAAAATTTAAGTAGTTCACTTGCTAATCTGATGGTGTATTTAACTTTCAAGGGCTTTCGTTATAACTATTAATCATGATTAGCTTCAGTCGGTAAAGGGCCTGAAACATTGATCTTACGGTTAAACCACAGTTTGATTTTTGGTTAAAACAGTTTTAATTCCATGCATATTAAGAGATAACATTTATTTAATTTTAAAACCAAATCAATCAATCATAATCATTATTGAATTTAAAACAATAATTGATATTTCAGTATAATATTTTAAAAAGTGTATTAATATTAATATATTCATACATTCATTACAAAGTATTTAAGGTTGTTTTGCAATTTTGAAGTTTTTAAATATTAAATATTTGGCGTTTTTAAAATCACATCGTAGTACAAGTGCTACCTATAAATAATGAACAAAGTGTCTTCGCCTTAAATAACAGAGACAATAAGAAAAATGCTATTGGCAACATTATTAGTAAAATACAGTTTAAGAAAGAAGGTCAGAAAGAAAGAAAGAAAAAAGATTTATTTCTGACTTCCACTGGAAATTACAAAAATATAAAGGGAGAAAAATAAAAGCCTGTACCAGGTACGTGGCCAAAAATGGCCTAGCACTGGTTTTCGGATAGGACCGTATAATAGTATAAGTTATAGTTAATAAACAAGGCTAGATTGTAATATGATTACAGTGCGTCCTATGATATCTCTAGGCTAAGGAAAAAAAATGTACATTATCAAACAATTATTTTTTGTTAAATATAATCGCAAAATCGCAAAAAAGAAATCGCGTAGTTGAAATCGCTTTATGCAATAAGACCGCCCATTGTACTTTAATATTGTAATCTCCGTACTTACAAAATTGTTATATTCAGGTGTACAATATAGTACCTATATAAAATAAATAATGATAGACAATAATTTATATTTAAGTTCTAATACTAACCATTCTTTTATTAACAGTACAATAAGTTATTAAAGAATCGACAAACAATCATTTTAATATTTATGTTATCCATAAAACTAAACTGATCCATTAAATAACTTATAATCGTGAGTATTACCTAAGTATTAGATACTCATTCACAACAACATTACGGAAACAATTTCATTCATAATTAACGTTAAAAAATATGATCATGTTATTGCATCACTGAAGTCAATATTTTTTATACAATAAAAAACGCTACACTATTCCTTTTTTTTTTTTTTTTTTTAATTTCAACTGAAATCAGTTTAATTCACGACATCTCGAATGACGACAGTCAGCGAGAGCCTCCTGGAAGAAACTAACATAATAACTAGGCTTCGTTTGATTTTAAATAAATAAATAAATATTAATGTAATGCATAAGTGATAATAGTACAAAGCTACAGGCCTTATAGATTAGGTACTTTATTAGTGTACATTATTATTATTTTACAATGAACTATTTTCTTTTTTTTACATCTTCCATAAGTTATCGCTATTTGTTAATGCTTGAAAAGAGAAATTATTTATATATAATATTAGTACGCCACGAAGACTAAATTAGACTGCTCTTTTATATATTTCTACATCCTGCATACTAAATTCACGTAAACTCATGTTACCAACTTACCACACATAACAAAATCTTATCTTACGTATTCGATTAATTCCCTCGAAATACGCAATGGTTAAAATAATACCTAATTCTACCCTATTTGAGCAAGTAGTTATCTTAAATTATACTTATCTTAGTTCATACATAATACCTTAGTGTCTCTCTTAAATATTCATGCTGGATTCACATTCACACCTAGTAGATATCAATCAGATACATTTATATTTAAACTTTTTATATTATATGTAAGATTGCACATCAATTTTGTGAAATATAATAATTATAATAAAATAAAATAAAAGTACTCTTCAAGATTAGCCCGAACGCAGACTGCCGGAAGCATTCATATTATACAAGTAGATATAAATATAAATGATTTGCAATCTGCGGGGTCAATACACACTATATTTTTACGTAACACCAATTTTATCGAAGAAATATGGCTATTAGACTATTACATGCCGCTTGCATGACCGTGGCTAATCCGGTAACTGGGCTCCTGTGCACTCATCATTATACTAGAATAATTTATGAGATAACTCCACTTCAATAAATTCACGTAACAAAAAGAAACTAAATCAAATAAACTTAAAAAAAAGTAAAAACCGTCTTCAAAAACTAAAAATAATAAAATAATTTTCTTAAAAACTTAACAGCTTCTGAAGTCGGTGCCACTGGCACTGCCAAGCTAGGTGCATTGAAGAATTAAAGGCCCGACTTCAGAAGCTGTTATGTTATGTAAGAAAATTATTTTATTATTTTTAGATTTTGAAGTCGGTTTTTACTTCTTTTAAAGATTATTTTATTTTTCTATTTTGAGTGGCATAAATAATACAGAAACATGCTATTACAGCAATCGCGAGTGATATGCTGTTATTCATTCAAGAGTTCCATTGTCTATCTCCGAAGATCTTCACCAAATTTAAATGGGACCATATCGGAGAAATCCTCTTTCGAAAAAAAAAATAATTTTGCAAATCCGTCTATAATGACGGAGTTATGCCCGAACATACGTAAAAAATATATAAACATCCGAATTGAGAACCTCCTCCTTTTTTGGAAGTCAGTTAAAAAGACGCTGCCTACCCTAATAAATTGAGTATTAAGTAATACAAACGTTAATACGTCTGTAAAATCAGTTAATTTAAGTATTAGGATGAGGTGGCCAATCACAAACATCATTTAACTTGACAATACAACATGTAAGTTGCTTTTACCTACCCTGTAAGAAATATCTGCAGATATTAGACCAATGAAGCGATTCTAATAGGTTATATCCGTCAGCGTAAAGAAGTTAATTTATTAGTTGAGTAATAATTACATTGATTTACTACTCATGTAGCGGATATGCCTGTAATTTTAAACTTAAGTTAATGTGTTACATATTTATTGGTATTCAGGTTAATTCGTCTCGTAATTGTGAATCGTATTTGTGAATTATTTATAACATGACAACATCTTACAGAATACTTCAAGTACGTTATAAGTACAAACATAAAATATCAAAAGCAAAAAAAAAAAACAAAAAAAAACAAGTTTGTAAAAATTATGTTTATAAGATGATCAGTAATTTCGGATTATTGGATTTATTAACTTTTTCAGTCTAGCGTTAATTCACTCACTCAGTTCACATTAGGTGCCACATGAGAGACCCTGGACTATGAAAGGGTTAAACTTCATTAGGACTACTTACATGTCCGAGAGAGACGACTGGACTCCGAAAAAAATTGGTATTTATCTATTTTACAAGGCACTTTTAATATTTTTCTTTAATTGCATCTGGCATTGTCATACAGTATACCTACAAACAATAATTATATGTCATTAGGTCCTAATTATGTAAGCCCCACAATTGAATAGGCACTTTACGATAAGACCGGTGACACACCGACCTCAAAGCGCACCGGCCTGAGACTTGAGAGATATGTTATCAACTTATGATTATCATAATCAATCACGTAGCCTTCAATTGGTGTGTGTTTAACTTAATATGGCGGCATGGTGGGGCAAGAACTAACTACTGAACATTCTAGTTTAAGCTATGACATTTAATTTGGCTCGGTGTGGTAGGTATTGCGTGAACCTCTAACAGATGATTTTATTAAGATCTAACAAAAATTAAATTTGTGGAGAAACGAGGTATGGTGTTCCTCTATTGAAAAGGGAGGATCCTCCGACCAGGCGAGGGATATTGCCCGGCGGACCGAAGCCCGACGGTGGATGTCGGACAGTTGTATATGTGTTAGATACGATAATCTTTTTCCTTGCGCGATGCAGGCCTCGTAATCTGATTGGTCAAATTCATATTTACGCGCCACAGTAGTTAGCTTACTGCCTTCCTAATATTTATTCTATGTGGCCATAGGTGACGCTAAAAATTTGCTTTTTCAGACTGAAATTAACTTCGCATGCGGTAATGTGTAACCTCAGATCACAATTCACACTTCTTTCTATGTTCTGTGAGAGCAACACAATATTATTAGAATTAACAAAAAATACTTTTGCCCCGTGATCTAGCTAGAACTAAAAACCTAATTCTTGACCGTGAATAACAACACCCGGTTACTATCAAAATGTTACACAAACTATAAACACGTATCTTACATCAACATACAATGACACACAAACCAACAAACAAAATCAAGAGTGACACTGATAATTGTACAGCTTAATAGTGAGTGTAATTGACATTGCCCGCGGGGTGATCGCGGCCTTGAATGCGCGTGCGCACACAATTTACCGGTCGAGCGGTCGTCAATCTAATAACAAACATTCAAAATCGTTTTATAATGCAAAGGTGACTAAAATGCATTTTTTTTTTGAGTGATACCTATTTACCCCATGACAATTTGACCCTAAATGGTCCAATGGGGTGTTGAAGTTTGTCTGGGAAAGTTAGCAATCAAAATCTTTATCTAGAGGGAGATTTCGTGCGACTTTGAGCGAGTTTGCTTTGAACGGCGCAAGCGCTTGCTCAAAGTTTAGGCTCTCAGGATCGTATTGAAGTTTATTACCAGAGTAGATGTTCATTATCATTTTAGTTACGCGGTAGATCTCCTGGTCCATATTATGAAGAGAAAACGTTGTACCCCTTTTTAAGAATATTGCGCACACGGAGGAGTTGATATGAGATTTGGCATAGTTAAAGTTTAAATTGAAAAGGAGTGCAGAAAGCTAAAATTTAATGTTAGGAACAGTTAAAAAAAATACGAATACAAGCTGTAGGTAATAGTGTTTTTTTCAACTACCCTAAACTCCTCAACTGTCGGGCCCTTGTGGTCTCCCCAGAAATAAATCCTGAATCCGCCCTTGGGCAAGGCTACGTGCTAAGCTTGACGTGGCCCAAAAAGTGCATTTATGCGACGTTTCCTCACGAGCCTATTTCAAAGGTGGAAATATTATCCATCAAAATGATCAGCTCCTATTAATATATTTGTTTCTTGTTCCTCAGATGGTAACGTGCGACTGTCCGATGACGCAGCCGGGCCCGACCCTGGCGGCCACCTGCGGAGGAGGCGCCTTCATGCTGTTCATGGGGCTGCTGGAGGTGTTCCTTAGGAGCCAGTGCGATCTGGAGGACCCGTGTGGGAGAGCACAGGTATTTATTTATTAGGGATATAAACAGATAACTCACGTAATTTTATGACGCGCCGATCATATTGCAGTGATGCTCGAACTTGACGCGAGCGTATCTCACTGAAGCTAATAGAAAACCAAATGTGTTGTTTTGTCCCACTGCTGGGCACGGGCCTCTTCTCAGAATGAGAAAGGTTAGGTCTTAGTCCACCACGCTGGCCTAGTGCGGGTTGGTGGACTACACACACCATCGAGAACTTTATGAGGCCCTCTCAGATGCACTGCAGGTTTCCTCACGTCGTTTTCCTTCACCGTTATCACAAGTGATAATCAAATTCTAATCCGTGAATTCGAAAAGTCAGAGGTGCGGACCGGGTTTGAACTCAGACCCTCCTGCATGGAAGGCCTTGTTCTACTGCTAGGCTATCACTGCTTATCAATAAAATTGTATTAATGTAATGATAATGAAAATAATTATGTTTTACAATAGAACCAAATTCCATGTTTCAGTTATCATAATATTTTGAGTTTGATTGTTATGAGATAACGATTACCACCAAGACATAATTAATAACAATTATTCAAGTTACTTGCAGTTCAGTTTCTGCAAAATAATTACTTGAGTATTTTATTAGCAATACTTAAACTGATTGGCAATTATGGTTCATAAAAAAGTAGTTTTTAAGAACCGTTCTTGTTACCATAACCATTTAAATTAATGTTATGTACCACCTCCGTTATCTAATCGACAAAAAAGCTCCTCTGTCTTGTCTCCCGTGTTTACAAACAAAAAACAAACATGATTGACTGCATAATGCTATATGCGTGGCGCCACTTCGTTGTTTGACACGAACACGACATATCTGCCCATCTTCATTTCCGTGATCAACCGATACAAACTACGGCACGGCGTGACGGCACGGCTTGATGGCATGGCTTGACGGCACGGCTTGACGGCACGGCTTGACGACACGGGTTGACGACACGGGTTGATGGCACGGTTGACGTAGTGGCTAAGCGGTTGGCTTTCTGCGTAAATATTTGTATGGTCTACAGACAGTTGTTCCGAGTCTGGGTGTGTGTGATGTGACATCATGCATGTTCGTAAGTTGTACCCACGATATAGAAGAAAAACAGTGTGGGCAACATTTTTAAAATAGTAAATAAATAAACTGGTGAACCGTATCGATCTCAAATTATTTTTTTCATCATCAGCGTACTCTTGTTCTCAGTGTTGGGGGGACTGCCGTAATAAGTACCAACTACCACGCACGCGCAATGCGGCTTGGTGGACCTCACAAGTCTTCGTATTTTTGATTCTATAGGATATACATATATTGGTTTTAACACGGTATTTTCCTGCCCCAGTAGAACAGTCTTGATAAAGCATGCGCACATGAGACAGTAGCAGAGTTTGAATCCAGGCATACACCAATGTAAGCCGAAGCCGTGACCACACACGGAAAAAACATAGTTTACAGGCTCCATCCGAACCAAGTTACTCGGTTAGAAAAAGCAATAACTTGTTTATTTCTAGCCGTTTCGTTTTTTCAGTAAAGAGACACACACTTACTCCAATCTTTTTGCATATTATCTAACAGCAAAACGCTCAATCGATCGCGTTCCCAACGATGGGAATAATTTGTCATAATCTGCATTTAATTTTTCCCATCAAGAAGATCATTAGATGTCATTTCGCAGTCACGACGCTGTCTCGTCACGATTGCTTTCTATGATCTCGTCAATTGCTGATTGTTCTGATATAATTAACAGAAGATACTGTCAATCCTACAAAGTGACGCTATTTATCATTGCGAGTAAATCTACATGCTTCTAATATGTATCTACCGTAGTTTGTTATACAATACACTCACTGACAAGTAATGAGATCATTGTCACTGAATCCCTTCGACGAATGCATGATCGCTCCCCTTAGCTTTGCCAACTCCTTCGTTCAGTCTCTGTCAGGTTTTTTAATAAGGTAATAAAATCAAAGTTTAACTTCTACTTCCCTAGATGGCGTTGGGATCGAGTTAGAAGTCGCTATGGTTTCGTTACCTGGATTATCCCTAGTTGCTATGTAATTTTTGTTTTGTGTCGAACCGATTGTAAAGTGCGAGTTTGTGTCTTATATAATATACGCTCTTATGTGGTAAAGCAGTCAGTGTATTATTTACTCGCGACACCGGACCCATGGTCATATACATGGTCCTTCGAGTTGGATAGGTCGGGAGTGTTTTTTGGTAGTCACCGGTGGTGGTAGTGATTACCACCCGTCGCGTCACAACTGGGCAGTGGATCGCTGCCCAGAGCATCCCCTCAGCAGGCGCCAGGACTGGTGCCGAGGAGTTGGAGGTGGAACCGGGTGGAGGAGCTGGGAGAAGTTTGGAGCCAGGCAGCAACACCCGGAGGAACGGCGTGCGGGAGGCAGCAGGCAGAGTCTGCAGTTTAACACCGGCAGAGGGCGCCAGTGTGACGTCAGTTACCAGTGTCAGTGAGTGTGTGAACAAACAAATTGTGAGTACATTTACATCCTAATTACTTAGAAGAGTTCAGCTTTGGATAATCAAGAAAGTTAGTACGATTTTGATCTTTAAATTCAAGAGCAAGAATACTTGTAAATTATAAAGTTATTAGGACTTGTAATAGTTTTAAGTGAATATTGGTTGAGACGGGGAACCTATGCCCGATTTTGGACTGAAGTGATATAGTGAAAAGACTTGTAAAATTTTTGCCGATCAACCAATTTGGACTTAGAATATTTTGTAACAAATTATTCTTAGCTTTGTTTATAACTTAGATTACTTTTATTTAGAGATAATATTTTTTTGATAAAAATGGAGTCGTTTAGTGATCTTCAAGAGGATATTAAGTTTAAAATGCTTAAAGTTAAATCTAATTTTAAGAAATCCCCTAAGGATCGTATAACGGTTTCATACATTGAAACTAGATTAGAAAGTTTAGAACAGCAATGGTCATTGTTTACGGGAACGCATACTCAGATTATAAGTCAAGTTAAAAGAGCAGACTTGTATAGTTCCAATTATTATAAAAATTGTGTTTATGATGATGTGGAAGAATTATACGTGGAATTTAAAAGTGAGTTAAAAGAATTGTTGCTTGAAAGAAAGACCGTTGCATCGGATAATTCTAATTCATGTTGCCAAGGCGGAAAGGTAGTCAGTAGGGTTAAATTGCCAGAAATTAAAATTCCTTCGTTTTCCGGTAATTATTCAGAATGGCAGACTTTTAGAGACTTATTTTTAGGACTTGTTCATCAGAACAAATCGTTAGATGATTCACAAAGATTTTATTATTTAAAAGGACATTTAACGGGTGATGCTGAACAATTATTGCGCAACATTAAAGTCACATCTGATAATTATAAAATTGCGTGGAATAAGTTAGAGGAAATGTATAACAATAAAAAGTTTTTGGCGAACGGCATTCTGAAGCGATTGCTGAATCAAAAAAGTTTGACTGTTGAATCAGCAACTGAAATTAGAAGGCTAATTACTACTACATCTGAATGTTTAGAGTCAATTAAAACCTTAGGTGTAGACATTTCCTCCTGGGATATTTTAATTATACATGTGATTAGTGCAAAGTTGGACAGGGAGACTAGGAAAGCATGGGAGCTGAATATATCTTCAGAGCCAAGTGACGAATTGCCAACATTTAAGCAATTTTCAGATTATTTAAATGGTCGCTTCCGAGGTCTTGAAAATTTAGATAGTAGACCTGAAAAAGTTCAGAAAAATACCCAATCTTTTCACATTGTTAAAGATAAAAAGAATGTATCTTGTGCATATTGTTCGGCTGATCATAAAATAACGTCTTGCCAAAAATTTTGTAAGCAATCTAATGAAGACCGTCGTAAGTTCGTACAGGAAAATAATTTGTGTTTTGTTTGTTTATATAATAATCACTCGGCAAGGTTTTGTAAAAATACTTCCAGATGCCAGGTGTGTAAACGCCGCCACCATTCTTTGCTACACCCAACAGGTGTTTCTGGGTCTTTAGGTGAAGGTAGTAAAACGGTTCAGGAAGAAGCCTCATCGGCTGGTAAAGGCTCGACGAAGGAGGATACTGCTTCAAGCAGTCATAAAATTGCCGCACAAGCGGAGGGGTCTGACAAGTCACTCGTATCTTGCCTTTCGACAGGGAACTGCAATAAAACAGTGCTATTAACTACAGCTTTGGTAAAAGCTGAGTCGAAAGACGGGACTTTTCGTATGGTGAGGGCGTTGTTAGACCAAGGGTCGCAGGGATCTTTCATCACTGAATCTATGGTTCAGTATCTGGGATTAAGAAAGATTGCGTCCAAAAACACGGTAACAGGTGTAGGGGGTGACAAAAGTGTGACTTCAAAGTCCACAGTCAAAATAAATATAAGATCCAGAAAAGATCCCCGGTTTCAAATCAAGGTTAATGCCTATGTCTTGAAGTCGGTTACATCCATTCTCCCAGTTGCGAAAGTAACTAGGATAGAATGGATAAACCTGACTGATGATGATTTGGCTGATCCAGAGTATTACAGGCCTAATAAAATTGATATTTTATTGGGTGCTGATATATACAGCCAAATTATCCAAGAAGGTGTTAAAAAGAATCCGAGTGGGTCCCTTCTGGCGCAAGATACTGCTTTCGGGTGGATTTTATCTGGTGTTTTCGAGGTAGATAAATCATCGATAAACTCTCACATCACTGTGATGCATTGTAATATTCAAGCTGACGATATGCTGAAAAGGTTCTGGGAACTGGAAGCTGAACCACCTGGAACTCAAAAAATGCTCACTGAGGATGAAATTAAATGTGAAAATTTATTTAAAGCTACCACGGTACGCAATGAAAGTGGTCGATATATAGTCAGATTACCGTTTCGTGATACTGACCTAGGTGACAAGTGTGGGGAGTCCAAGTTTATAGCTGAAAAAAGACTAAAAGGTTTAGAATTAAGGT
This sequence comes from Allophyes oxyacanthae, assembly GCA_932294325.1. Taxonomy (NCBI): domain Eukaryota; kingdom Metazoa; phylum Arthropoda; class Insecta; order Lepidoptera; family Noctuidae; genus Allophyes; species Allophyes oxyacanthae. The sequence continues at coordinate 685,792 of OW028628.1, forward strand.
TAGGAAAAAACATAAAAGTAAAAGAAGATTACACTAAAGTTATACATGAATATTTAGAATTAAACCACATGGAAAAGGTTACAGATAAAGAAAGGGAAAATAAAGAAGCTGTTTACTTACCTCACCACGCCGTAATCCGGGAGGATAAAGAAACGACAAAGTTACGAGTCGTTTTTGATGCATCCTGTAAAGGGACAAATGGCAAATCACTTAATGACAATTTGATGGTTGGGCCAAGGTTGCAGGCCGAACTCCGCCATACGATTATGCGCTGGAGAACCCATAAAATATGTCTTGTGGCGGATATTATTAAAATGTATCGACAAGTGTTGGTTGATAAACAGGACACTAACTTTCAGCGAATACTCTGGAGAGATAGCCCTGAAAAGGAAATCGAGGAGTATAATTTGCTGACAGTCACGTTTGGTACTGCGTCGGCACCCTATTTGGCTGTACGAACGTTACACCAGGTTGCATATGATGAGTGTCAAGATAGTCCAGATATAGCGAAAATAATCTTGACTGACTTCTATATGGATGATTTAATGTCAGGGGCTGAAAATATAGAAGGGGGGTTTAAAATTTACTTAACCATGAATAAGGTGCTAGCTAAGGGGGGATTTCAACTACAGAAATGGCTAAGTAACAGCAAGGAATTGTTAACTAAGATAAGGAATGAAAAAGATGACAGCAAGGAGTTAAGGATAAAGGAAGATGATATAACAAAAATTCTGGGACTTACCTGGGATCCACGCGAAGATTCCTTCCAACACTCCGTTGTTCTAGCGCCGCTGGTTGAACCTATAACAAAAAGAAAAATGATTTCGGAAATATCTCGGTTGTTTGACCCTCTTGGGTGGTTAGCACCTAGCGTAATTTTAGCAAAAATATTGATTCAAAAGCTATGGTTAGCAGGCATTGAGTGGGACCAAGAAGTTTCCGGAAATTTAGTACAAGAATGGATTACTTACCGTAATAATTTGGCTTCCTTAATAAATGTTAAAATCCCACGATGGTTGCACACCGATTCCAATACGGTAAAAAAAGAGTTGCATGGGTTTTCAGATGCATCAAAAATGGCCTATGCGGCAGTTGTTTATCTAAGAGTAGTGGATCACACGGGAAAGATCCATATTTCTCTAGTTACTTCCAAAACTAGGGTGGCACCCGTTAAACAAGTGTCCATCCCAAGGCTGGAACTCTGTGGTGCAGTGGTTACAGCCAAGTTGATCGCGGAAGTAGGCGAAGTTATGGCCATACCGAAAGCTAATTGGCATGCTTGGACGGACAGCGAGGTAGTCTTAGCTTGGCTTAGTGGTCATCCAAACCGCTGGAAGACGTTTGTGGCCAATCGGGTGTCCGACGTTTTAACGGTTCTAGATACACATCACTGGTCACACGTGGCTTCTAAAGAAAATCCAGCAGATTGTGCGTCACGGGGTGTTTCTCCTGCTGATCTTGAAAACACCTCGTTATGGTGGAATGGACCGGATTTTTTAAGACAACAGGTGGTCAATTATAAAAAGTCAAAGCACCAGGTTACTCATTTAGAAGAAGTCAAAGTTCATACTGCTGTGTTTGACACTGTCTTCTGGCATCGATTTTCTACTCTTTCGAAACTTGTACGAGTAATAGCGTATTGTCGAAGATTCCTGCATCTGCGGAGTAATTCTAGGTTCAGACACAGGAATCAATGTTTATTGAAGCAGGAAATTGAGAACGCGATGGATGTATGCATAAAGAGATGCCAGGAGGAAGGTTTTACAGAAGTATTGAAGAAATTGGAAAATAATCAATCATTAGAAAAGAAAAAGGATAATTTAAAGTCATTAAATTTATTCCTTGATTCTAAGGGAATCATAAGAGTTGGAGGAAGGCTTGAGATGTCACAGCTGGATTATAATCGGATACACCCAATTCTTATCCCTAAAGAGTCTTTCTTGACGGGTCTCTTGATTGCCGACGCACATGAGAAAACCATGCATGGTGGACCGCAACTCATGATAACTTATTTGCGTTCAAGGTATTGGATTCTAGGAATTAAGTTGTTAGCTAAAAAGCATGTGAGAAATTGCGTCAAATGTATTCGCTATTCGGCTAAGATAAGAACGCAACTCATGGGGCAGCTACCATCAGCTCGTGTAACGTCTAACAAACCCTTTCTGCACAGCGGAGTAGATTACGCTGGTCCTATAAGTGTGAGGACATCAAAGGGTCGCGGTAATAAGTCCTACAAAGGATATATTGCATTATTTATATGTATGTCCACCCGGGCAGTACATTTAGAAGCGGTGAGCGACTTGAGCTCTAACGGCTTTCTAGCTGCCTTTAGGAGGTTTGTAGCACGTCGTGGTCGATGTTCCGACTTATACAGCGACAATGGTACAAATTTCGTGGGAGCAGCTAGAGAGCTCCTTATTTTATATAACGAAGAAAGGTCAAGCTTCAACCCAGAGGTGTCCGAATATTTGGTTAATAATGGCACTCAATGGCACTTTATTCCTCCTCACTCGCCTAATTTCGGTGGCCTTTGGGAAGCAGGAATAAAGTCAACCAAATATCACCTCAAGAGAGTTATCGGGGACACTACCTTGACGTATGAAGAGATGGCTACAGTCTTGGCTCAAATTGAGGCTTGCTTGAATTCTCGGCCGTTATCATATATCGAAGATCAAGATAAGTTAACAATATTAACCCCAGGTCATTTTTTGGTGGGTGAGCCCCTTGTTGTAGTTCCAGATTCAAATTATGAAAAGGGTAACATTCATACTTTAAAAAGATGGCAACTCCACCAAAAAATGATGCAGGATTTCTGGTGTTGTTGGTCACGGGATTATCTTCACCAATATTTACAACGGCACAAATGGGCTTATCAGGACACAGAACCATCGGTGGGAGATGTGGTATTGGTAAAGGAGGATGGCATGCCACCTGGCAAGTGGTTATTGGGTAGAATCGAGATAAAACATCCTGGACCTGACGAAATTACTCGGGTCGTTACCTTACGCACTCAAAATTCTTTGATAAAGAGACCGATATCCAAGTTATGTGTATTACCAGTTACTAAATAAGTTTAAGTTATTTTATTTAGTAAAATTTAGTTTAGTTAGTGTAGTTAGTGATGATTGTTCTTATATTTTTGTAAACTTATAGCAGTTCTGTTATATTACAAACATGTTGTATTACATATATTATTTCCATCAATGACATACTTGCAACTTGTATTTTTTATTTTCTAAGAGCATTAATTTTTGCATGGTGGGCGGAATAAAGGACATTTTTTAGTATGTCCTTGGTGGGCGGTATGTCAGGTTTTTTAATAAGGTAATAAAATCAAAGTTTAACTTCTACTTCCCTAGATGGCGTTGGGATCGAGTTAGAAGTCGCTATGGTTTCGTTACCTGGATTATCCCTAGTTGCTATGTAATTTTTGTTTTGTGTCGAACCGATTGTAAAGTGCGAGTTTGTGTCTTATATAATATACGCTCTTATGTGGTAAAGCAGTCAGTGTATTATTTACTCGCGACACCGGACCCATGGTCATATACAGTCTCGTTTCCCACAACACTCGACATGAATTGTATACAACTATTGTCTGTCCGCAGCTTCACCCGCGTGGATCGCTTCTGGGATAAAAAGTATCCTATATTGTAGTATGTTCCCCAGGTTGTATGACGAATTTCGTTGAAATCGGTTCAGTAGTCGACGCGTCAAGAAGGAATAAACAAACAGACACTTTCGATTTATGGATTAAATGATTATCTTTCTGAGATTTTCAAGTTTCCTCACTAGCTTTTCCTTCACATAGACTAATTTTGATTTGGACATTAATTAGAAAAGTCAGAAGTACAGGCTGTACAGCCGGGATCAAACTCGGCCTTCTACATGGAAGGCAAGCGTTCAACCGCTAGATTATCAAAGCTTTTTTGTACAATTTTTGATACCATACAGTTTAGATTTTTGCGGCCTTTACCTTCTGAATCAAACACTACTAATGTATACCTACTTCTTGAGTGCCTTGGTAACAAACTACATGTTCAATTTGCCAAACGGTAAACCACAAAAAATATTAATTACCTAGGAAGTGAAGCGGGCAACTTATTTAGGACATGGCAATGAAAACGGTCTAACTATAACATGTACTTAGATATCGCGTTAGTAAGATTCAATGCATCTAATAGAAATGTTATCGTGTCCTGGGGGCCTAAAAATGACCACATTGAGCAATTCATCTACTGATCGATGATCTGCATAGTAACTGATCATCGATCATCATCGATATAACAGATGATCACTGAATATGTACCTTATTTGTAATATGAATCATATTATGATTCATCTCATCTAAAGCGGCCTTTTTAGCCCCTGCTAGCGGTTGAATTATTCGATCCACTTTTTTTTTTAATTCGCTTCTAAGGCGTTAAGCTTTCTTCCAATTTAAATTAACTGATATTACAGACATGACATTTGTATTAACTAATACTTAATTTGCAAGGTAGGCAGTGTCTTTTGTCTCTATTGGTATGCCACTGGGACCATGGTACCATGATAATTAGTATGGCGCTTTTTTTTAACGTGGAAAGTCTATCGTTAGCGTAATCCAGCATTTATAATATACTTTCTAATATCCTTTGGATTAGCCTAGTCATTCTTTAGGCAATGTTTTTATTTACGTAGTGATGTATGGCAAGACTTTTCAATTTCGATTTCGCTTTCATGCCATATAAAAAAATTCTACTATCACGCAAAAAACATATATCCGTTTATTAACTTTTTCATATACTTATGAGACATACCATTCTATTACTTCCTAGTCCTACACGTTCGCCTTACCGAATAGATTTTAGATAGATATATTTTAAGTAGCTAGGTATTACATGACCACATCATCACTACATAGTATAAAACAAAGTCGCTTCCCGCTGTCTGTCCCTATGTATGCTTAGATCTATAAAACTACGCAACGGATTTTCATGCGGTTTTTTTTAATAGATAGAGTGATTCAAGAGGAAGGTTTATATGTATAATACTTTCATATTTAATGTAAGGATAATAGAGAAATTGCACCCGAGCGTAGCCGGGGACGGGTCGCTAGTATTTAATAAATCATTGTGATTTCTCGTTGTATAATTTCATAGTTCAAGATAGAGAAGGGATAGATAGATATATCAGTAACAGTCGACAACGCCCGAGTGATGCCCCTGGTGTTGCAAGCGTCCATAGGTTACGGTAACCGCTTACCAACAGGTGAGCCGTATGATAGTGGTATAAAAAAGAGAAGTGAGATCGAGAGTATAGAATAAATACCTATCAATGACTTGACAGACTTTGAACATGGGCCCTGGGGCCAGGGCCGCGCCGCCACCGCCCCTGTGTGCGAAGTGTGCGGCGCACACAGGCGCCAAGACAATCGGGGCGCCGCGCCGCCATCGAAATTATTTTTGTTACACTTACTTACTTGTTACATATAAAACTTGAGAACATTTATTTCCGTCAAAATTAACAAATAATTTTAAAAAAATGTTGAGACATGCAGATTCTTGACAAAAAGAGGCGCTTCATAGTTTTCACACACAGGCGCTGTGGGGGGTCGGCGCGGCCCTGCCAGGGGCTACAAAGAATAAATAGAAATATTTAGTTGAGGACGATAGCTAAGGCTTCTAGTGTTAAGCAACAGCAAAGCATCTACACTCGGACGCAATTAATCCGGGTTACTAATAACCTTAATAACTCGGAAACCAAGAATGTTAGCTTAGTCAAATAAAAAGTTATGTTATAGACATCGATGTTTAGTGAACTCAAAAAGTGAGACGTGTCAGGTACTCCATTTTCAGAAAAGTGGAGTGGTTGATCACCAGTCAAATGCCGTTTAGAAACGTAATTATTAATTTGTGTATTGAAAAAATATATAATAACAGTAGCTATTCCTGTGCATGTATGCATGTATCGCTGTTCTATATAAATATAATTCGAACATTGTTGAATTTAGAATTTGACGTCTTCAAAAAATACGTCTCATTTTATTAGCTTCCCTTTGTATGACAGAGCGTATCTATAGACATCGATGGTTATAGACTATTTACCTAATACTAGTCCTACAAAGAATAATTTTGTATCTACTATAATTATGGTCGTACTATTTTCGTACAAAAACAGCTTTTGTGTTGTTCTCACGTACAAGTATCGCACGCGGTTATTTTTTTATAAACTTTGACCAAGTTTTTGTTGCGCAGCTATAGTTAGACAGTATAGAATAGAATAGAAATCATTTATTCGATAAAGGATATATATTGTCAGTACAAAAAAATAAATAATTAAAATTGAAACACAGAGATCACAAAGAAACAAAAAAATAATAAAAAATAATAACAAACACGGATAAAAAATAAACAGGAGATTTTACTGCACTTTTAGAACAACCAATGACTATTTCCAGCTAATATTCAGCATTAGAACAACCTTACAAAAAGTAAAACATACCAATATAATCATATGTTCACCTACATGTCAATTGAACTACTACAAAGGTTTGTTTAATTGGAGAGTTGAGAACTTTAATAATCTGCTTTATCTCGACATATTGACACACGAGCATGCATACTTCCTGGACACGAACAAGAACCTAACATACGACTATACTATGTTTGACAAACGAACTGGATTAGTCAATAATTATGGCATGCAGACAATCTGCAAAGACATTGACGATTTTATTTCTGGTGTAAAAAAATACGACTTGATTTATGAGTATGACATCGAAAATTCATCAACGCACAAAACAGATAATGAACAATCCCAAAACCAGCTTTTTCTATGACAATTTCGTACATATACTTCATCAAAACATCGCAGGACTCCTAAATAAATCGGAGGCCCTCACAGTTTGCCTCGAAGAACTCATGATGAAGAAAATCACCATTGACGTTATCTGCATCTCTGAACATTTTATCATGTCTGGTTATGAACAGCATCTCCTTATCGAAAATTACGACTTAGCAACATGTTTCAGTAGAATGGACAGTAAAAGAGGTGGTACATGTATTTTAGTAAGAAAGGGTCTACAGTGTAAGGAAGTTCCTGGTGTAAAGAAACTAGCAATAAGTAGCTCTTTTGAATGTTGTGCCATTGAACTTACACAGTCGGGAACTATTGTTATATGTATCTACAGAGTTCCTAATCCAAGCAATTTGACAACGTTTTTTGAGCGTTTATTTCAATTATTACAGTCTACAACTAAGAGGCAAAACCGTAATATTGTAGTATGTGGTGACTTTAACATTGACACTATGAAACGTACTAATGTAACATTAGATTTAGAATGCATTCTGCTAAATTTTAATATGAAATTAGTAATTAATCAGCCTACCAGAATGAAAAGCAATACGTGTATTGACAATTTTGCACATAATCTGGGTAGAAAGTGTAAATATGAAGTTATTGATTTTGCCTTGTCTGACCACACTTGTCAAATACTAAGATTTCCAATAAAAAGAACATGTCTGCTTAATCAATGGTACATAACACGACGCGACTACTGTTTAGATAATATGCGGAAATTTAAGGAATGTCTGCAAAACATATCTTTTTCTGAAGTGTATCAAACTGACGACCCAAACACAGCTTACAATTTATTCTCGGACACATTTTCTTTAATGTATGACCTTTGTTTTCCAAGTAAGTTAATAAGAATCAGAGTGCATAGGAAACCACAGTGGTTATCGCGCGGAATTAGAACGTGTAGCAAAAAGAAAAGGAAACTGTTATGGCGTTATCGACTGGAACCAAGTGAATCAAATAAAAATGTCTTTAAAAAGTACTCTTCCATATACAAAAAGATAATTAAATTGACAAAACGCGCACAAAACGTATACAAAATTAAATCAGCACCTAACAAATCTAAAGCAACCTGGGATATCATTAATCAGTCAAAACTAAATCTACCAAAAGACTCAATTGCTAGCATTAAAATAGGGAATAAAATAGCAACGCACCCTCATTACATAGCTGAGGCCTTTAACGAATCTTTTATCGAGAAAATTAAACCGATCAGTAACGCAGGTATTCAAGTAACATCATATATCACAAAAAGTATAAACTCCATGTTTATGTCACCAAGCACTGAAGATGATATAAAATACATAATTAAACATCTGAAGAATACTGGTAGTGTGGGTAGCGACGGGTTCTGTACTAAAATAATTAAATATGTGGCCGATAACATTAGCGGTCATTTATGTTACATTTTAAATTTGTGTATAACAGTTGGCACATATCCCAAAAACTTAAAAACTGCTATTGTAAAGCCTTTATTAAAGAAAACCGATAAGGAATGCTTGGAGTCTTATAGGCCCATTGCTCTTATACCAATACTTTCAAAGGTATTTGAGAAACACATATATGGACAAATATATAAGTACTTAGAGAAACGAAATATTCTGACTGAACATCAAAAAGGCTTCCGGAAAAATAAAACTATTAATATGGCCATCTACGACTTCTTAAACCAAGTTGTCATGAATGTGGACCAAAAAATACCGGTCTGTTCAGTTTACTGTGATATGACCGCTGCTTTCGACTACGTGGACCACAATATCTTACTAAATAAATTAGACGCATACGGCATAAGAGGGAATGTCCTACAATTGATAGAATCATACTTAAAAAACAGGCAACAATGTGTTGAAATAAGTAAAATAGATCTCAAGAGTAAACGCGAACAAATCTATAGGTCAGAATATCGAGCAATTGCTTATGGCGTGCCGCAGGGCAGCGTGCTAGGCCCTCTTCTATTTATAATATATATAAATGATTTACCAGAAGTCACTAATCATCCAATGACGCTATTTGCCGATGACAGTACAGTCACCATTAGCAGTAAAAAGGGAATGGATTTTGAACATGAGGTCACTAATACTATGAGTTCAATAATAAAGTGGCTAGATAACAATAATCTTAAAATTAATATTGATAAGACCAAATTAATGATGTTTAGTCAGCGTTCCAATGTACATTTGAAAGTATGCCAGGGAAATAAGTTAATACAACAAGAAAGTACGTCCAAGTTCCTTGGTTTGACGATTGACCAAAGATTGGACTGGAAAGAACATACCGAGGCACTAGTCAAAAGAATAAGCACATCCGCCTATGCTCTATATAAACTTGCTCCAATTGTAGGTGTTGACGCAATAGTTACGGCGTATCATGGAACCGCGGGCTCTTTATTAAGATATGGAGTAATCTTTTGGGGTAACTCGACGAATAGAGAACTTATCTTTAAATCTCAAAAAAGGTGTATCAGGGCAATGTTTGGGTTAAAAACCATACAAACATGTAAACCGTACTTTATAAAACATAATATACTGACGCTTCCGTCACTGTACGTATTTGAGGCTGCAGTATTTGTTAAATCAAACCCTAATCTCTTTCCTAAATTATCTGAGACCAATAACCGAAGTCGAAGAGATGATAATAGATTATGTGTAAGAAAGTCTAATACTGCATTGATGCACAAAAGTATATTTTGCATGGCGCCTATTATATTTAACCACATACCGCGGCTGATTAAAGAACTGAACATTAATCTGTTTAAAAAACGATTAAAAAGATTTTTAATCGACAAAGCATACTACAGTATTTCAGAGTTTTTGATGGAAAAAAATTGAATTTTGATTTCTAATTTTATTGTTTAGTTTTTGTTCTTTTTTACTGACATACTTTTTAAGTAATTATTTGATTGTGTTTGTTAATTTTGATTTAATTGCTATTCTTTATGATTATTTATGATTGTTTGAGACCTGATTCTGTGATAACAGTAGTTGACTATTACTAGAAATTGATGTAACATTTTGACATGTTGATATTTTAATTGTAACTGGAATCTGAATTTTTATTGACTGACTAATTATTTTTTATTTTATTATTTCATTTTTGTACACCACATTCTGGTTGATCATGACGGACAAAATGCTATGCTATTATACCTACCAACTTAATGTACTCATTATCATGCAAAATAAATTATTCTTATTCTTATTCTTATTCTACTGACGAGCACGCCCATATCGAAAGGGTTGCCAGCTCAGCATTTAGCAGTAGTCTATAGCATAGTTAGGTAGTGGTATAATTAGTTAGTTTATAAATTAATTGGAATCCGAATCAAACACGTAATTTGGTACGTAACAAGAACTAGTAGCTACTACTATGTACTAGCATAAAATAGAAACATAAGGAGCAAAAACCTAATGCACTGTCCCATACGTCTGTCTGTCCGTCTGTCACCAGGCTGTATCTCATGAAGCGTGATAGTTAAACAGTTGAAATTTTCACAGATGATGTATTTCTGTTGCCGCTATAACAACAAATACTAAGAAACGGAATAAAATAAATATCTAAGGGGGCCCCCTTACATGAGACATGGTTTTTTTGCCGTTTTTATAGATAATGGTACGGAACCCTTCGTGCGCGAGTCCGACTCGCACTTGGCCGGTTTTTTGTTTTGTCTTCTATCAAGGAGACAAAAGGTGTAGGAAACTGATTTATCCACGGCAAAGTCGGCCACAAAGCAATCAATTAATGCAATATTTTATAATGACTATTTTACTTTTATTTTTTATTTTGTTATTTATTTATTTATTTATTTAAAATGCTTCATGTACAATGTACAAAGGCGGTCTTAATGCCGTAGGCATTCTCTACCAGACAACCTTAGGGTGATGCAGAGACAATGAAGGTAGATGCACTAAAAAAAAAAAAAAACTTAAATGAGAGATATAACTATGGTTATGTGTCTGTTTTTTTGTTTAAAGGTTTATGTTATCTTGTATTTAATTTTTCTCTCGTGTGTTGTCACTGTCCGTGCTCATTAAATATATTTTATTTCTTTTCTTTCAATATCTTTACCGTTTTCTTTCTCCATTTTTCTTTTTGTCTTCTGTCAAGGAGACAAATGGAGGAGAAAACGGGTTTGTCCACGGAAAAGTCGGGGAAAACGCCAACTCTTTACCGTTTTGTTTTGTATTCTGTCCAGGAGACAAAGGGTGGAGAAAAAAAGTTTGTCCACGGAAATGTCAAGAACAAAACCATCTCTTTCTCTTTTTTTCGTTTTTTCTTCTATCCAGGTGACAAAGGGTGGAGATATCTCTTTACCGTTTTCTCTCTCGATATTTCGTGTTGTCTTCTATAAAGTAGACAAAGGGTGGAGAAAACAAGTTTGTCCACCCGCCGTGCTAGCCCTGGAGGCATCTTTCCGCCGGCATCACCGCCCTCGTTCCAACCGCAAGCCGCCACCAAAATGAAATCACTTCCTCGTCAGATTTGCGGTCAGTTTCGGCATCAAGCCGCATTTATGTAATCGACAATTTGCAATAAAAATTGTTATACAAATCGCTGCAGAAATGTTGATAAAATCATGGTAGTTGTCACTAACGAAGGCATTATAACAAGAGGAGGAATGAATTATTGTAGGTACCTCGATAAATTGTGTTTTCGTGAAAGAGAACATTGGAAGATAGAATAATGTCAATTTACTTACGTAATCACTTTTTAATGTTTTATTATATTCTTTGTAGGTTAATATTTTTTAAGGTGTACAATAAACAGGATTTATGTAAATTAGTTAAGTTAGTAGAAGGTAGTATAGCTAGGTTGGTAGTAGGTATTACGTAATTTTTTAATTTTTTTAAACTCATATTTCACGGTGGACATTCTTACCCTTTTCTTTCACATACCTAATATACCTAATAAAAAAATATTTTCTTTTTAGACAAAACGATTCCCTTCTCTCGGTCCATGTGTTTCAAAGTCAATGATCAGATTTATGTTCAATCCACAAGAAAGAAAAAAATGTTTACACACGAAAGGATTGCCGATCGGCCGTATTTAACTGGTCACCCAAAAATATCTAAACCTCATCAGAATATAATGCGTTTATCACTTACCTTTGTTCCTTCAGTATGATGTTCTATGTATTCACTGTCCAGGTGATCACCGATAAGATCATATCCACCATCACCAATGGTAAAATGTCGTAGACTATCACCACCATGTTGTTAAAAGAAAATAACGCACTGATTGTAGGGTTTGTAGGGTCATTGAATTACACAGTTACACTGTCTACTCGTAGATGTACCTTATTTATTGTACAACAATGCCAAAAAAAAATACACAGTCTAATATTTATCGGCGGCCACAATATTTAGTTTTAATATAATGTTAAGATGTTTGTTCGCGGAGAATTTTGAGGTATTTGTTTTTTTAAAGGAAAATGCGTTCTGATACGCAAAGGAAATCAAGGCGTCATCCAATAGGTATAGAACCAGAAAAATACTCAGCTTTCAGCGTGCGATATTTAAATATAGATTTTACAGTCTGTCAATAAAGTCATGAAAAGGATTGAGGGCGCCACTTGTATATTCTCTTGTTTATTTTTACAATATATTAATGCCGAAAACATTTTTTATCACAAAAAATCTACACAGAATAGTAAAATAAACACATCGTTGTACCCAAACTGACACCTACGGTAAGTACCGTAGGTGTCAGTTTGTGTGTGGGTGTAAATAAGTATTTAGGGTTGCGAGCGAAGAAGAATTTTAGTTCCTTCAAAATCCTTTTCATGACTTTATTGACAGACTGTAGAATAAAATGAACGAATTCGAAACCATAGACTTATTATCTAAGTAACAGGACTGTGCACTCTGCTAAAACAGCGAGCCACCTGAGATAGTTACCACAGAGTAATTTTATCTTGCTCTATTAGAGTGACCATCATTTTGTGCATCGAGTGAGACGTTGTCATTTTTAATTTTCCTGTGATGAATTGTGATGTAATGACTTGTGTGTGACTGAATTTGAAAAATAAGTTACGCAGATACCTTTAAAAAAATCGATGAATTTTGGAATTATCGGTGTGGGCTCGGTCTGTCATTGTTTAATTACATGTAACTACACTTGTAAATATGGTTAAATATATCCACTCTGCACCGCATTTAGTACCCATATCGTAAACAATAATTATGTAGAATCAATTTTCTAATTAAACAGTTTTCTTAATCTTCCTTGATTTCTACAAACTTAGATATCAATAAAATTCCGTTTTACCAAGGATAGAAAATCTTGGACCATTTATCTAATAATGATAGGTCTGTTTTATTTGCCCACGGATGCAACGGACGGACGGATGGTTTTATTTAAAGTGGTACCTAATAGTTTCACAGCATTGCACTATCACCGCCAATACCAATAAGGTATGCGAAACATGAAATGAATATAATATAAAACATGCAGGTAGCAGTGGCGTGCACTCCGTGAAGAAAAAAGACACCTGCCTGCCTACCTTAAAAAAAATAGTATTGAATAATATTATAATAATTACATTAATTGTGTATAATATCAGTTAATTTGTTATTAACATTGTTATTAAATTTAAAAATCTATTGCATTATTATATAATTTGTACTCATGTCCTGCTAATATTAGTAATTATTTCGAATGTTTTTTATCATATTGCGAGTTCACTCAAAGTAACACAGTACCCAACCATTTAGGTCGTCAGTTGGATTTGGTTCTGAGTACAGGCATTAGCGGGGGGGTGGCGGTGGTGGCGGCGGATGAGGCGCTGGTGCCGGTCGACGCGCACCACCCGCCGCTAGCGGTTACCGTGCGCCCCGCCTCCGCCCCGCCGACGTCCCCCGCCGTCGCCCGCGATTCTAGTGCACGCCATAATAGACCACAGTGGAATTGGAATAGGGCTGATTTTCAACTGTTATATTCTAGGATTCTTTCCATTGACTGGGGTATGATGTACGGAATGCATGATTTAGAAGAAATGTTGAGCTTCTTTTATGATAATATTAATTGTACTATTAATGGGTGCGTACCCCGGAAAAAGCTTAGTAGTGGAAATACGCGGTATGTATACCCAGTATGGTACACGAGAGAAATAATAACAAATATACAAATTAAAGCCAGACTTCACAAAAAATTCAAAAAAACTAAGTTGGATAATGATTATCACAAATTTGCGGAATGTAGAACTAGTATAAAAAAGTTAATAGAAACTGCGCATATACAACATATAAATAAAATTCAGTATCAATTTGTAAAGGATCCGAAATCGTTTTGGCAGTATATAAGATCGAAAAGAAAAACACTAAATAAGCAGAGTATCATAAAAGATGGTCAACATCAAACAGATGGTGAGTGTGCTGTGCAGTTCGCTGACTTTTTTGAGTCGGTGTACAGCAAGGAGCCACCCAAACTGGACGCGTGCGCGGCGGCGGCGGAGGTCGGTGCGACCAGTGCACGGGTACACGTTGAGACGCTGAGTCTTGCGGAAGTTCGGCAGGCGCTTGGGAGTCTCAAGCCAAAACGTTCGTCTGGCCCAGACGGGATACCAGCGTTTTTGTTCCGAGACTGCGGGAGGGTACTGGCGGAGCCATTACTTCACATCTTTAATGCATGTTTACAACAAGCTACGTTCCCTCAAAGGTGGAAGATCACGCGCGTTGTTCCGGTTCCTAAAGGAAAGCCAAGTTCAGATACCTGTAATTATAGACCGGTGGCTGTACTCTCCACGCCTGCTAAAGTACTCGAATCGGCTATTCAGCGCTCCGTTCAGGAACAAATGCGTGCGCGTCTGTCAGATGCCCAACATGGGTTCCGACCTGGACGCAGCACTGCTACAAACCTTATTAACTTTATGGTACAGGTGGTGCCGGCAGTAGACTCGGGGGTTCAGGTAGACGCTGCGTACTTCGATTTTAAAAAGGCGTTCGATACGGTGGATAATGACATCTTGTTAAGGAAGCTCGCGAAAATTGGATGTACGCTACCTCTGCTACAGTTCTTCGCTAGCTATATGAAGGATCGCCAGCAATATGTCGACTACAATGGCTGTGTATCTCAACCGTATTACACGAGATCGGGCGTGAGCCAGGGCAGCAATGTAGGGCCTCTCGAGTTTATTGTAATGATAAATGACTTGCCGGAAGTCGTCAGACATGGGACTTGTTTATTGTTTGCGGATGACCTGAAATTGCTGCTCGAGGTTCGGGATCGCTCGGATTGTGAACGCCTACAGGAAGACATTAACAGAGTGGTCGAATGGAGCAATGACAACAAGCTGCATTTTAATGTTGCTAAATGTTCGGTGATGTCGTTCACTCGCGCGCGAACTCCCTTGAGTTATCAGTACAAGGTTGAGGATGTGCCGATGCAACGAGTGACTCAGGTACGAGACTTAGGGGTAGTCTTCTCTCAGGAACTAACCTTCCGTGAGCACATCAATAAGATATGTAAGAAGGCATACAGAAACCTAGGTTTCGTACTCAGGCAGTCCCAAGGATTCACCAACATCACGACACTAAGGGTGCTATATGACGCATTAGTCAGAAGTCACCTCGAACATAGCGCATTCATTTGGGCTCCTCATGAGGCGAAATATAGTGTTATGTTGGAACGTATCCAAAATAAGTTCACGAGACACCTGTATTACAAGCTGTATGGGGTATATCCATTATACCCATTGATGTACCCTACACTATTTGTTCTGGGAATGGTAGGGTATAACACTCTAAGAGTACGACGGGAGTTTTCGCTCGTAGCGTATGTAGTGAAACTACTACGTGGCGTGGCGCATAACCCGGGAGTACTGCGACACCTACAGCTGTACGTGCCAGACCGGTACGTGTGGAGGCGGCAACGCCCGCCCCTGCTCGCTGTGCCTGCAGCCAGGACCAACCTACTGGCGAGAACTCCGTTCACTAGAGCCATACGCGTGGTGAATGAGGTTCACGCGAGGGTTGATGTATTGTGGTGCAACTTGAGTGAATTCGCAAAAGTTACACTATATGTATTAAGTTATTTAGATTAAGATATTTTTTTTTGTTTTAATAAATAGGTATAAGGTGTAGATTTAGGATTTAGTTAGTAAGGCCACTGTCGCATTGGATCATAGATCTGTAATGATAGTAGGTAAGATTGTTATAAATAAATAAATAAATAAATAAATAAATAAAATTTGTACACCACGTATGTGGTAGGACATAGTGGACTTTCACTAAAACCTAAGACCTCTGTAAATTTACCTATGTTTCACAAATAAAGGATTATGATTATGATTATGATTATGATTTAAGTCTTAGAGTGAGGTGGCCAATCATAAAAAATCATTTAACTTGACAATACAACAAGTAAGCTTTTTTTACCTACACCGTAAGAAATGTCTGTGCACGCCACTGGCAGGTAGGTACTTGCTACATTTCGTTTCTACACACGATATTAAATAACATCTCATACATAGCATCACGTCTATGTATTCCCCGAAAGTTTAGGCAGAAATGTAATACTATTGTACATCCACATTCCGCCGATACCGTTGTTATGTAGGTCCTATGTAATAGAAAGAAAGAAAATAAATTATTTTTTTGCACAAAGGACACAGGATAGTAAAATAAAAATATAAAAACGAAAAAAAACTTTTAACGCAACTATACAATAAGCTTTTAAATTATAGTTTAAAAAAAACAAAAAACGCGCTTCTGAAGGTGCCTGCAAAGGCCCAGTTAAAATAAAAACCTTCGGCTTCGGCCTCAACTTTGGCTTCGGCTTCGGCCTCGGCATCGGCTTTGACTTTGACTTCGAATTACACTTTGTCGTCGACTTTGACCTTGACTTCGATTTTTCGTATTCTTCTCAGCAAACCCTTTCATTTGATACCTATATCATGGGAGTGCTTATTAATTAACTAGTCCGCCATCTTTAGGAGCCTGCCATATTGGATTTAGAATGACGTAACTTAGCTAACCATGCATTGTCATCTAAACTAAACGTGTATGTAAAATTTCAGCTCAATCGGAAACCTGGAAGTGGGTCAAATTTAACTTCCAAGATTTTCTTACATGTTAGTTAGTTACTTACAGATGAAGCTAATAAAAGCGTGCTAAAAAGACAGGTTATCATAAACAGTATTATTTCGTAGCTATTAATTAGGCATTGCAGTCGGGTCGGTACATTAGTTAATGTCTTTCGTGAACATGACTTATTGAAGTCATCTGGCTTAAAATGATGACTGGCATCGCACCGAATTTTTCCCAAATTTTATAGTAATCAAAATTTTTAGGATGCCGAAATAGCGAACTAATTATAATTAATAATTATATTTTAAAATTTGTCATTAATTTAATTAATATAGTGAAATCGTAGCACTAGTACGAACCCAAAGTCCGACAGTAATATGTAAATATTGTCACCCTATCAGCAACTTAGACAAATTTTGGAAAATTTCATTATATTCAAGGTTACCCGTGGAAGGATATTATTACAGCCAGAATATGTTGCAATTCCACAACCTTTCACGCATCACATTCACCATTTTTGTAAATTAAATATTAAAATACGATTAAATATTAATTTAGTACCGTCAACCTGTCACAAATTGAATGACACGAGCTTTTTTTGAAGTTGTCATAATACACTAATAAAATCTATCATAAAATTACGGATGTTTAGTTTTTTAAATAATAAGATTACGAAAAAAAATTATGATGATAAATTTGTTTATATTTAAATTTTAAAAAACATTGTACATCGAGCAAGATAGTAAATTCATTATTTTAATAATTTTTGTGTACGATTCCAATCTTCGTACCAAATCTACTAAAATGTACCAACTTCTATCCTGGCAATTGTTAAAACGAGACACACAGCTCCGTGGTCGCTCTTTCTAGAGGGTCTCGTCTCCTTTTACTTCAAATACAATTCTTAAGCGATTGTGATAAGGTCTGTTTTTCATTGCGATATTTTGCTTATTGCTTGTTCTAGTTGTAGGGGGAGCCCTACTTATTATTTCTATGTTCGAAACATAAACTTCATCGTAAATAGGCAAAGGAAACCAAGATATTATATATACTGTGCCAAGGTGTAATCCAATATTGAACCAGCAAAAAACCCAGCTTTCGGCCACGATATTTAAATATAGAATTTTAATAAATGTTACATTCGAAACTTAAACTTCATCACAAATAGGCAAAGTAAACCAACACATAACTTAAAAATTAAACTAGCAAAAAACCCAGCGTACGGCGCGCGATAATTATAGAATTTAAACGTAGTCGTGTAATAAGTAGGTATTCGAATTCGAAATCATTGTATCGCAATCTAAATTAATATAATCAATCAATAATATCAATCAATCTACAGGGTTACTGGTTGAACATAGGAAACATTGAAGGAGATTATTGTACTCATCATTATGAACAACATTGAAATCGCAAAAAAACTATTGTTCCACACCATTAATTCAATATTACTCGACTAAATGTAATGTAATGTATCAGTTAATTACCCGACACCTGTATAATTTATATTTATATAAACATCTGACAACATCAGCATAACTTAAAACTTTAGAAGTCAATAAATAATATATAATAAAAATATAGAAGGCAACGACTAATCTCCAATATTTTTTCCACAGTACCGTCGTCACATGGACTCAGTCTACGACTTCATAGTGATTGGAGGAGGATCAGCAGGATCCGTGGTGGCCGCAAGGCTGTCTGAGGTGCCGGAGTGGAGAGTACTGCTGTTGGAAGCAGGTACTTACTTGTCTTGGACTACTAACAAAAAAAAACAGCTTTTCCATACAAATAATTCAATGTTACTCGCCTTGGAAATTTATGGAACAGCAGATTTTTTTAAATCAAATCAGATAATTTATTCCATAAATTCACGTAACAAAAATAAACTAAAAAATACAGTCTTAGGTACTTAGATACGTGTGCCTGAACTAGATAATCCTGTGTTTCAGGCGAGAAGAGCTAACATAAGATCTTAAATAATCACATAACTTCTATATTATAGGTAAACAGAACTATTAAAACAGTAGATAAATTAACAAAATACTTAAATAACAAAGTCCTTACGGCACATAAGTAATATAATAATGATTAATGATTTAATGATGAAATAATTAATGTGAGTTAATGATTTCATCATTGGTCTGGTAATAAAAGATTTTAATAAAGAATAGATTTTCTGGATATTAAAAATTTGGGGTGTATCTACCTATACTTATACTACACTGGCTGCTTACTACACGACTCTAAGACAACAAATTATACGAAGACTATAAGTTATGTTATTATCTATTGCTCTCGGCCAAAACCTCATTAGATAATGAGTTATTTCTACTGTTTGTAAGAAACAGACAAATGAATGTCACAATAGTCACAATGGTTGTTTGAAGAAAACTTTGTCTGCAGGTTTCGACGAGCCGACCGGAGCTCAAGTACCGTCAATGTTTCTAAACTTCATAGGGTCTAGTATCGACTGGGGCTACCAGACGGAGTCGGAACCCGCTGCTTGCCTCGGAGAGACAGATCGGAAGTGCTACTGGCCTAGAGGGAAGGTAAGCTGAAGAAAGTTGCTGTTATAGAATAGAAGATGTTTATTTGTCTTTTAAATTACATAGTAGGTAGCATAGAAATACACCATACAAAAAAGTTAAAGACAAAATGGTCTTGGACTCAACTTACATAATAGTTGGTAACATCTAAGGATAAATATGCCCTAAATTTTATTGAGTCCCAGAAACTAGTTATAGCGAATGATGGCGTATTGTGGCGAAGTGTTCTTGATACCTACTCAAAGGGCGAAGTAGACTGAGAGTTCACTCTAAGGCAACTAACTATACCTACTTCCATCACAGCGTACGGCCAGCTCCTTTTATCTTAAAGTTATAGGATCTTAAGTCGATATCTATAGAGCGTACTTAGATTTTGCTCAGACTGCTTTAGAATTAAGTAGGTACTTTCTTTATTGATATTTAGAGTTTGTTTATTGACTTTTAGATTATGTTTATTGACTTTTAGACTTTGTTTATTGAATTTTCGACTTTTTTTATTGACTTCGTCGGTCTTAGCACAATCTCAGCGTGTTATGACTTTAAATTCCAAATCAAAGCATAAGAGCATATAAATAAGATTAGAAAAGTTTAAGCATAGTCTAAGTACCTACGTTCTATAATCTCAACCTTAAACACAGCACAACAGCTCTTTCGCAAAGAAGGGCGAAAGTTATTTGAAGAAAACAAATTGCATTATAATCTTACACCTCCCTATTAATCAACATCAGGTCCTCGGAGGAACCTCAGTCATGAACGGCATGATGTACATACGCGGCGCCCGCAAGGACTACGACAGCTGGGCAGCGGCTGGCAACGAGGGCTGGTCGTACGAGGAGGTGCTGCCGTACTTTCTGAAGTCTGAGGACAACAAGCAGATCAAGGATATGGATCAGGGGTACCACGGGACGGGAGGGCCGCTCACTGTCTCGCAGTTCCCGTACCATCCGCCGTTGAGTTATAGTTTAGTGAAGGCTGGGGAAGAACTAGGTAAGTTGCATATTTTCTGCTCAATTATCGCCTTTTTCGATATACAGGGTGGCGATTTAGTCACCTTTAAGGAGTTTATTCTACTCAAAATTATAAACAATTTTGACTATGGGGCAAAAAAGGAAATCTCGATAAAAAAATCAGATGTTCCATAAATTTGTATTCACATAACTCGAAAAAATGTATGGAACAGCAGATTTTATTTTCGTGATTTCGGGGTTGGTCTTATAGCAAGAGTTGTTCGTAATTATGAGTAGAATCAACTCTTTAATGCAGGTGACTAAATTGCCATCCTGTATATGCGCTTTATCGGTGTGGTCTTCTGTGTATCATAAGAAACGAAACAAGATTACACTGGAGGGAAAAGTGGAAGTTCTTAACGTAGTAGGTACTGGTGATGAAGTTCCTTCTCCAAAGAGATGTCGCAATTTACCCTACATGTTCTGTGGTAGCAAGTGTCATGAGCACCCAATCAAGGTTTCTCCAATCCTCGATTTCGCTTCATACCTTTTTTTGCTTTCGAAACATACCGACCACATGCGTCCAATACCTGTACCTCTTATTATGAATGGACTAATATTTTTAGGAGAACAAAAAACTTGATACCTTTTTTACCCTTGTGTATTCGGATACTAAAAGTCGGAGTTTAATATGTTTTTACATCTATTATACATCGACTTAAAAAATTGTTACTTTAAAACATTGAGTCCAAGAGTAGTAATTTACAACAGATGGAATTGAAATCAATTTTTGAGCAAAAATTTCAGATAGGAGGTATTGGTTGTACCTATTCAGTCCATATGGCAAGCAATTAATCCCTATACCTAACAAAATTTCAGGCTACAAACAGCGTGATCTAAACGGCAAACACCACACCGGCTTCGCGATCGCGCAGACCACGAACCGCAACGGTTCCCGCCTGAGCGTGGCGCGCGCCTTCCTGCGGCCGGCCAAGCTCCGCGCCAACCTGCACGTCATGCTCAACGCCACCGTCACGCGCGTGCTCATCAACCAGACCACGCGACAGGCCTACGCCGTGGAGGTCAGGAACAGTTATGGGGGAACTGAAGTCATCTTCGCTAATAATGAGATTATTTTGAGGTGAGTTTTAGCTGACTTTAACTTTATTTTCATGTTTTCTTCTTCGAAATTCTTAAATCCTCGTATTTTAACGATGATTAAAATTCAAGAGAAACAGATCAAAAGTTCAAATTGCTTAGGTACCTACCTACGTTTAATTTTAATGTCGACACCTAAGTATTTTAGAATTCAACCAAGTGCGATATTACTCAGTATAATATGGGATATTTTATGCCACCAAGTGTACCTCGGTACCTTTTTGGGCAGCTTTCGTTGACCTCCTTCAGTTCCTTATTATGTACCTATCTGCTCATCTTTACCAAATACTAACTACCAAAATCTACTCTACAGTGCCGGCGCAGTAGCCTCTCCACAAATCCTTCAACTGAGCGGCGTCGGTGACCCCGACGTGCTGTCCCGAGCTGGTGTCAAGCTGGTCCACAACCTGCCCTCCGTGGGCCGCAACCTGCACAACCACGTGGCGCACTTCCTGAACTTCCAGGTCAACGACAACAACACCACGCCACTCAACTGGGCCACCGCTATGGAGTACCTGCTGTTCAGAGACGGACTTATGTCTGGAACTGGTAAGATTGGAGAAATTGCGGTATAAGGCAAAAACTTTCGGAACTGGTCAGCTTGTAACTGCCATGGCAATCTTATTCAGACGCAAATCATTATTATCCTAGTCTTATTTTTATTCACATTAAACATAAAAATAACATTATTCTCGCAGCTCTTACCACAACATTGTACTGATCAAGATTGTAACTAATCTCTTATTTTAAAAGATTTTCCATGGAGTTTCTTGCCATAAGACCTACTATTTGGAACCGTGCACCTAGAGTCTCGACATTTCATAAGTGCCTGTATCTGGTTTACGTGAAATAAAGATCTATTCTATTCTAAAACTTTCATCGATTGAACTAGATTTTCTCAAACTCTCAATTCTTTCTTCCTCAGGCATATCCGAAGTAACCGCGTTCATAAACACAAAGTACGCGAACCCTTCGGAGGACAACCCTGATGTCCAGATCTTCTTCGGCGGGTTCCTGGCAGACTGCGCGAAGACCGGCATGGTCGGGGAGAGGGTCGGCAACGGCTCTAGGACCATTCAGATCATTCCTACTGTCCTACATCCGAAGAGTCGGGGGAGATTGGAAATCGGGTCTGCTGATCCGTTTGAGTACCCCAAGATTTTTGCTAAGTGAGTATTGTTTCTTCTTCAAGAAAGATAGCATCATCTATAAAGCTTCAGGCTAAATGAGAATGTATAGCGCAGGACCTTGCCTGGAATTTGTGTGTGTTTGTAGACCGTCTTGTCTTAAGGTTGGTATACCTACAGACTAGACTAGTGGGAGATGCTTATATCCAGCAGATAGGCTGATTCGGTACTACACAACTTATATGACTTACCGATGTACCTACGCAGTTGACACAAATAAAGACGCGGGAAAATTCTCGACCAATCAGAAAGCATCGTCGCGGCGCCATCGATGTGACCTTCAGTCAGTGAGCGAAATAGAAATAGACGGCACGACAATCAACTTTTACACCTTAAGGGGATTACATGAAAACCAGCGTCAGGTGGCCAGTATCTCTGCCTCCTGACATTATGCTGAGCTGCGGCCTTTTGGCACAATAACTCATTTTATGTTTTTTTTTAATTGTTTTTTTTATTTTTTATTGTGCTAATAAACTCTTTTTCTTTCTTCTTTCTTTCTTTCTTTCTTTACATAAGGTGGATTATAAATGTATTTAGCTTCGGGTGTTGTCGGGTTCTAGATACTCAAAGGTTGTCGGCGATCGTGTGTTCGTGTCTGCGCGAACGAAGATTCACGACAAGCCTTATATTAAGTGTCATACGGTACATTGTGTTGGGGTTTTGTTCAATCCCTTACAAGAAGCCTAATCAACTAAGTAGTAAAGATTGGAATAAGTGCCACTTGCCACTATTTATGCCAAACGTGATTTCGAGCAATGCTTTGGAATAATTGTCACCTTGCTTAACCCGTAAAAGGACCATAATCGTGATATTAATGTAGATAGACGAGACAAATAAGTGCCTATTACAAAAATATTTATTAGTTAAGTCACCGGTTATCTACTGCTCTAGTTACTGAACGCTATCGGGACAGTTAGCAGCCTTTAAGTACCTATATTTGGTCTAGTTTACGTATTTAAAGCGAGTCATTTAAAAACTAAACTACCTATATAAAAAACTTTGTAGGTACCCCTTTTTAAGCATATTGCGCGCACGGAGGAGTGTGAGATTTGGCATAGTTAAAGTTTATATGGAGAAGGAGCGCAGAAAGCTAAAATGACGGTCGAATATCGACCACTGGGCGACCACTATTTATTAGGAAATATTTTCAGTGTTAAACTGTTTTCGAAAGCTTACTTAGGTGTAGTAGACATTTTTACTTATGTATAGGAAAATGGACCTAATCTGATCAATGAATAAATCTGACATATTTTTATACGCGGTCGTCGTACTAAACCCTTTGTCCTACCAAACAAACAAAACACCTCTACTAATAGCTTTCCTATCATTGTTCCAGCTACCTCACCCATCCAGATGACGTGAAGACCTTGATCGAAGGCATCAAGTTCTCCATCAAGCTATCAGAGACAAAAGCCCTGAAGCGTTATGGGGTGAAACTGGACAAGACCCCGGTGAAGGGCTGCGAGAAGATCAAGTTCGGGTGTGACGCGTACTGGGAGTGCGCCGTGAGGATGCAGACGGCGCCCGAGAACCATCAGGCGGGCTCCTGCAAGATGGGGCCCAGGGGAGACCCCAGCTCTGTTGTTGATAACTTGCTACAGGTGAGCTGGCAAAGCGGTAGTTTACGTGGTTTAAAGATGAACACTTAAACTGTCATAATATAGAAAATGATTTAATGCAAGTCTTATAAAACCCAGGTTTTATAGCCACGTTTCTTCTTAATATCAATATAAGAACTGATTTGGCGCGGACGCAGAGGGCGCGGCGCACGCGTCCATCGCGGTTGTGCGGGAGTTAGCGTAAGCAGGTTCACCTGAAGGCTATAGGTTTTAGTAAATGTATCTATCTGTCACTTTCTGACATAATTTAATGTTTCGCAATGATGTTCTTCTAATGTAGATATTTATGCACCTAATGTAAACGTTATCTACAGTGAAAAGTGTTTCCTGAACACTCCCTGACTATAAACCTGGTTTTACTAAATAAACTTGCTTTAAACCATTTATTGTTTTATGGGGGAAATTGTTTAATGTCCAAGCGGTCCGCTTTTTGACCGAGTGATCACGAGTTTAATTCCTGCACTAGGTTCTATTTATTCATCAAAAATTCACTGATATTGTAGGTATAATATCAAGGCTTCAAACGGCAAATAACTATGACGTGAAAATATAAATTTCACCCAGGTGACCTTAGTCTTTGCTTAGAGGTTTAAGAGACTGGTTGACTTAACGTCCCGCTGTGGTCTTCTACGACCTGTCATGACATAGTTATTCTTCAAACCCATTCCTAATATTTCAGGTGCAAGGTATAGACCGGCTGCGGGTGGCGGACGCAAGTGTGATGCCGTCTGTAACGTCGGGCAACACGAACGCGCCGGTGATCATGATCGGGGAACGAGTCTCCGACTTCATCAAGCAGCGCTGGTTGGGGGGCATCAATGTGAGTTGGAATTACATTTAATCCGTTCAGCGTTCATGGGCGCGATATAGGTAAGCTAACATGAGGCGCCACGATGCGTCGTCATGGTTTAGACCGAAAAAAATCATTATTGAATCGTGAACACCCGCCAGCTGTCGGGACTGGTCAGCTTGTAACTGCCATGGCAATCTTATTCAGAGGCAAATCATTATTATCCTATGCTTATTTTTTATTCATATTAATTTACATTATTCTTGCAGCTCTTACCACAACATTGTATTAATCAATATTGTAATCTATTATTTTAAAAGTTTCCATGGAGTTTCTTGCTGGTTCGCCTCCATAGAACCTACTATTTAGGAACCGCGTCCCCAGACATATGAAATAAAGATATATTCTATTCTATTCTATGGTGGCACCGGAGCATTATTCTTCAGAGCACTGGCGTTGAATTCTTTGGTTGTTTTTAATAAAAGACTTAATCGTTGTAGGTCCCCCACGTGTCGCTGGGCGGCCTGTCCAACGCGCTGCAGGCGAGCGACAGCCGGCAGCAGCCCGCGTGGCAGCGCTGGGCCTGACCTTACACTGCCTAAGATAAGCACTGCCTGTAGGATACAATAATGTAAATATTTCCTAAAGTTTAATCTTCAGGTCACAAGATGTTTTGGTGCTAATTCTTTGTATGAAGTTGCTCCTTTCTCAAGTTTCTAAGAATGAGTGAGAGATTATTCTTTTTGATAACCCTTTTGAGCCGAGGCCTTTTTAAATTCTTTATTGTACACGAAATAAGATAATAAAACAAATACATTTGGGATGGTATGTACACAGGCGAGCTTAATTCTTGAGTTTTCTACCAGCAAACCTTTGAGTGATAGAGAAAGTACGATGGTAAATGAGGGTACAGTCAAGCCCATAGATATCCGGTCAAGCCTTTTGGTCACGCAATATCACACCGAGCCTAATTTAATTTCATAGCATAAAATTATGTGCCGGAGTAAGCCTGTTGTAATCTGCAACTGCTATGTTTTTGTGTTTCTGTATTGTATATGGTGTGATTTAGCAATGTATTGTGTTGACCAATAAACCTTCTTTCTTTCTTTATAACTATTCAAGGTCTAAATAACACTGACGAAAAATGATTGTTTTGTTTGTCAAATGTTTTAATTCTTCTGAGTTCATAATAATTTGGTTTTTCTTTAACTTGATCAAGATAACTGCGTCTACGCCTTTCTCTACTACTTTTCCTTCAATCTTTCTTTCCACGATATTCTACAAAAAGCTATCGTGCGGTATCATCTTTCCTAATTTATTTATTTATTTATTTATAAATAAATAAATAAATAAATTCTTAGAAACTAAAAATTGGAGATATCAAAGTATGGAAGAAAACTAAATCCTGTGACCACAAAACTTAGGTATTACTATTTTATAAATGAGGAGCGACAAACAAAATCCGTTAATGACCAAGTACCCGCATTTTTTGTTCCTTTCTCTCTGCGAAAGTACAGATAATGCCATCCACGAAGACGCGCCCCACCCTTCCTCCTTCCACAGTGCAAGTGTGCAATGTTCTGCTATTGTGTTAGTTCTATTTTTACACACTAATTATCTATGGTCAACATGAGCACATTATAACGAATTGTCCAATCACGAGAAAGCGTCACAGTCAACTGGAAAAGATGCTCTCGAAAAATAATGATGCGTTTCTTCCCGGATGGCACTATCTGTAGGTACACATCTACATTCCATCAAACCGCTCCAACAGCCGTTATTTCATACTGAAAAATAGATACTGTTGAAAATGGTCTAATTTAAATCCCACAAATCCAAGATCATTGCTATCAGGGGGCCTAAAAAGGCTGCTCTAAAATAATTATAATAATTATGATTCATAATATTTCAAATGTCAAAATATCCACCTAATTGATGACTCTTAATATCATACGCATAAGGTTCATTTTCAGCAATAATCTGTTGTACAGTTACCATGGAGATTCGTAGGTGAATTGCTAAATGTGGCCTTCTTCGGCCTCCAGGGGGCCTAAAAAGGCCACATTGAGCAATTCATCTAATGATCTGCTTAGTAGCTGTCAAACAGATAATTACTGAATATGAATCTTATGCGCATGACATTAAGAGTCGTCAATTAAGTAGATATTTTGACATTCGTAATATGAATCATATTATGATTCATCTAAAGAGGCCTTTTTAGCCCCTCAGGTTTTAGGTTAAGTTAGGTTTTATTCAGATTCTGTACAAAAAAAACGGTAATATGGATTTATCGGTTTTTGAAGTTACTCCTCAACTTATTAACGCATTCATTGCGTTGCTGTACAAACTAGTATTTATTTGTATTCTAATTCCGTCCAATTGGTTTAAGACTACACTTGAGAGCAAAATAATTGCAATATTTATATAATTTATGCAATATTTTTGCAAGCAAGTGTATAATTTATGATAAGTATTTTAAGTAAGACTTTTTTGATATAATAAATGTTTTTATATAAATATGTCCATTGATTTTATTTATATCTCATAATTTATTTGTCAACATTAGGCCTGGTGCTTTTGAACAACGTCTTCAAAAACGCAAAGTCTGCTTTGGTCATAGTCAAAAGTAAACGCAGTAGAGATAAACTACGATAACATGGCGCGTCCCTCCAAAATTCAAAACGTTTGAAAGTATTTACAAAGCGCCACCAAGAATCACAACGCATGTGTGAGTACTGAGACGGCCGGCAAACAAAAATAAATCCAAGGATTTGTTGCTCGGTAAGGAGATGTGGATAGCAACATTTACAGAAACATTGAAACAGTAATTTGGAGGGGCGCGCCATGTTATCGTAGTTTATCTCAACATATCTGCATATCTCTTATGCAAGAGAATCTCGCATCTGGATTCAAATGTCTCGCTTATTTCGGTTGATATTTCCGTCGGCACACAAACAAAACACGAAATTACATACAAAAGAAATTCTTTATTGCACAGGGATATTCAAAATACTTAATTGGATAACAATTTGATATTACATTAACGCAACGTGTTATAGGTACTGATACCAGTAATCCGAGCCATACATAATCAACAAAAAGCTATAAATTTTCAAAAACCTGATTATTTCTGAAAATCGCCTTATCGCGGCAAATATCGATGTTATATAAAGCTTCAACAAAGTGAGAATACAGAGTGCTTTGGTATAGAATAGAAGGAGAAAGAAACTCAAACGATGGCACGTTTCACTCACAAAGGTATTTGAACGATACCGATACTTTAATCGTAAAATATACACATATGTAACTCCCTGCGTGTACGCACCTTTTGTGGTGCTAAGGATAAATAAGGACTATTTCGGCCACGGCTATAACTCGGCTTTTCGGGACACAGTCATAGAGAGTACCTACAGCCATTATTAGCACTTTCAGTTGTAACCGTGGTCGCAATAGTATGTTTGCACTAAATAACGATGGTGCACACGATCGAATAAATAAAAATATCGACTAAGCCAACGAGGATAACAATACTGTCCTCAGTTCACAAATATGTTACCACTACCGTCTCTGGTAGCTAACATTGATAAATAATGTCGCGTTATAAAAGCTACGTTTTTAAATTATTTTGAATAACATGTTTACAAAATAAGGTATCTACTTCTGAAATACCTGCTACGGCTGCAATGCTTTATTTTCACACGACTCTGGCGCATAACATTTTTCTCTTTCTTGTACACGCGACTACAAGCTATAAATTTCCAGTATACGCTGACCTCGCATTCGAAAGTATATAGCTTGATATTTTTAGCCGTGCCTAAGAAAGAAAGAAAGAAAGAAAAATAATTTTATTCCGTACGGGATAATGACGGCGCCACATTCACAATAGACAAAACACAATAAAAAAGAAATAGGTACACTAATTCTAATAAAAAATTGAAAACAAGCCGTCGAGCATGCCCGTACCGAAAAGGTTACCAACTCAGCATATGCTGGATGTGAGACACCCAGCGCTGATTTTCAGTTGGCACCCCCTGCAGTGACACACGGACGTAGGTAAGTGAATAGATAATAAGTAGATATAAAATATAATATTGGTAATATTGGTTGCCTACAGACACAAATCAATTTATCATCATAATCAATATCTCCTATTGCAACCATAGCAGATATTTTAGAAGCATCTTGTATAAGTAATAAATGATTCACTAAGATTGCGCACACCCGCTCATAATATCAATAATAATATATTACTTAAACGTATAGCTAATACTTATTTATATCGTATCTCACTAGAATTTATTAAGCATCACGACATTGTGCCCTAAGCCGAACGATAATCATTATAAAAATGATAATTATAGTGAGCTGTTACTGTTGATTAAGCTCGCGTTATAACGATCATTGTTTAGAAATAACTCTATATTTGGATGGCTTAGTTCTAAAAGTCACTAAGTCCATTTTTATCGATTTTGAATTAGCCAGTTCAAAATAATTATCTTTATTTTCTCTATCGATTAATCTAATCCTTTTTTCAATTAAATGACTTACGAACTATTGTTTTATTTATTTTCCAAATTTATATAAACAGCCATTACTTTTAAATATGTTTTTTTTTCGCTTTAAATTATCATATCTCAAAATGGAGAAAATGGAGTTAGTGACTTTTAGAACTAAGCCATCCATTTGTGAGTGTGTCCGACTTGTACTTCTCGCTGTGAGTTACGGCCGGACACACTCATGAACATGAGTGTCACTGATGAAAGTTACAATATCATACAACGAATCGTTTTCGTGTAAACAATATAAATCGCCAATAACACGTAATAGTAATCTAAATAGTTTCCGCACTAGAAGAATATATTATTTTATTATTATTATAGCGCTTCTAATGTTTTGTACCAGTATATAACAGCAACTTAATAATTATAATAATCATTATAATCTTTCCTAGTGGAAATAGCACAATAGTTTTCGAAAGGTATCTTCTCATCGCTAAGTCAGAATTTTCATAATCACATGCTATACAGGGTAACTGCTTGAACGCTGGACATATTGAAGCAGGATATTGTACTCATCATTATGAACAACTTTTACTATAATATAAATAAATCTGCTTTCTCAGTTAGTCGAGTAATATTGAATTATTTGTATGGAACAGCTTTTGTTTAATTTGCAATTTCAGGACTGGTTCCATAGTAAAAGTTATTCATAGTGAAAAGTACAATACTCTCAATATGTCCAGCATCGAACCAGTCACCGAGTATAAGTTTGTTGGTTTATTTTACCAAAAAACATAATTATGCTAACGTTACAATATTAGCGGTCGCGAGCAATTACTCCATTTGTAAGAGTCGCGAGCTATTATTACATTGTTAACAATACACAACACAATACACACACAGTACAACACACACACACACAGTGTACAGTACAATAGTGTACAGTAGTACACTACGGTACGGTAAGGTGGCTACGGTAGTAGTAGTAGTAGTGTAGTGTAGTGTACTGGGTAGTAGTGTAGTGTACAGTAGTTACAGTACAAAAGTGATTTTTTTAATCTTATCAAGATCTTCAGCCCTGTTCACGTATAAGGCTGATTTTGTTATCTGGTACAAAACACGATGGACGCGAACTACCTACAATTAAATACAAAATATTCCAATGAGTAAAATATAGCACTTCACGTTTATATACATCACATCAGTCTCCATTATAATATTAACGTAACAGGCGACACCGGGCGACGCGCTTGTTTTGTTCTTCATAAGTTACAATAAAACTTATTACGATACTTTGGAGGTTGACAACGCGTTGGTGAGCAGTGTAGAGGACGAAGAAAATCTTAAAGAAATAAGTGCTCATCATATTTTCACTCATATGAGTGACAGCTGGCGCTCATAGGAGTGGCACTGTATTGATTAAATTATAGTGGTACATAATATGATATTTTCTGTTCTTTTTTTAATTATTTTTTTGTAATATTGCGTAAATTCAGGTCGAATTTTATCCTGGGCCTCTACAGCGGCCCATTAGCATATTGCGCGCACGGAGGAGTGTGAGATTTGGCATAGTTAAAGTTTATATGGAGAAGGAGTGCAGAAAGCTAAAATTATGGTCGAATTTCGACCACTGGGTGACCACTAGTAATCTGTATTATCCGAATAGACCGCCTTTTGTAAATCTCCTTTTCTATTTATTGTACATTTTCTTCTCTTTCTGGAAATGTATTGTATTGTACCATCCAACAAAATAATCTTGTCCGATTTCTGAACGTCCACTAGCGTTTTATAAATGAAACACGACACTGGTATCTCACTAACTTATATAAAATATTATTATGTACAGAAGAACGCGTTGCCAACCTTTAACAATTAAAAAAAAACAAACTGTTTTAGGATGAAAACACACTTGTCACCACCACATGAATTGAACGCACTTTATCGCACCAAAATTTATATCTATAATAAAGCTCGGAGCACACTAGCTACTTTTAGCAACAAAAACGCGAGTCTTCGCGATCGATCATTGCATCCTGCTTCTGAGAAGAAAATCTGCTGTCGATCGCAGCTTCAAAAAGTAGCGTATGTTTAGAAGGTGCTGATGAAAATATGTTTTTTAATTTGAACAAAATGCGATGGGAGATAAGTGTGTCCTCACCCATATATTTGCTATAAAGCTTCGAACCATCAACAGTCCCGCATGTTGCTCAAAACGCTTAAAATGAACCAACAATAGGAATGCTTTACAACTACGCAATCATAATAACAAACAAAACATTATAATAACCCTGATCACAGACTAAATACCACACAGATACTCGATTTCATACATTTTACACAAACGCACGCTCACACGCACCGTTCGAATGCACGATATTACACGACCAAGTAAAGAAAACCTTCTCGCCTCCGTCGTTAGAATAGTTAATGTAAACAAAAATCTTGTATGAAGTTGAGTATCTTTATACTATGTAATCTGTGTTTCCAGCTAACTGTCCTACAATATCACGGTAAAATACCCCCACTTAAAAATCAACATCAAAATTTATATAAATTACAAACAAATTTCAATTAATTGTTCTCGATTTCAATATATTATTTAATTTTAATTTGTGTATAGAAGATTTGGTATCCAATGACAGAATATATTAAATTTTTATATTAATTAGTTTGAGAAATATTTAAAATAAACATACAGTTTTCCAATCATGAATGAATGAAATTTAGTAGTAGATAATGACTTCGTAATTTTTAAACTGTATTCAGATTTAAGAATGAACGAATTATTATATTTGAGCTTCCATTTCTTGTGGTCCCTTACTGTTGTCACTGTAATACAGGACCATGTTGAGACAACCACACGACCACAATTAGTATTAAAGTATTTTTTATCATCTTTATAATTGAAATTTTGCAGAGCTATACACCGAATTTATCGAACTCTAAAGATGAAAGTAGGCCAAACAAACATCGAGCAGACAATTCTTCTGCAATCGCATAAAACAATCGAATCTTGATTTTCCAAACGATTTTTCGGACAATCCAAGCCGCAATATCCTGTATGTTGTTCTTGTTCTGTCCGTTTTAAACGCACCTTATTCACTTCTGTCCATCACTGCTCCTCGGATCTCATTTCCAGGTCGTCTCTTGAACCCGAAGACATCCGGAAGGTATGATACCTATACTGTTACAAACTCCGATGTGTACACAAGCCAGCATTGTCTCTGCTTACACTATGGAGCACATCTTCTTCAAGTCATTCTCGTCAGGGTCCAACACTTCTGCATCTCGCACCACGGGGTCTTTGCCCGCGATGTCGGGGAGATACCTATAACAGAATAAGAAATAAATAAATTTTAAGTAATATTATAAATGAGTAGACGAACAATTTCCTAGATGGATTTATTGCTACTAAATATGATTACAATATTATCATTGACTTACTAAAAAGGGACCATCCATAAAGTACGTCACACGTAAAGAGGGGGGGGAGACGACGAAGTGTGACATTATGTGACAAGGGGTGAGAGGGGTCATAAGTTTTGTGACGTCACATTTCAAAATCATATTAAAAATAATTTAAATGGAAATAATACTCATTTCGGAACTGCTGTTTTAATTTAATAATTTCTAGATGTAAATTGCAAAATATGTGACGTCACACTAGGGAAGGCAGGGTGTCTCACAAATGTGACAAGGACGGGGAGGGATAAAAAATTACGTAATTTGTGTGACGTACTTTACGGATGACTCCCAATGGACATTGGGTCCGCGCTCACAAGTGTCTGAACCCAGCGAGTTCCAAAATTGTCGCAAGTTAAATTAAACTGTTTACTAAATGACAATACGGTTTGAATTAGCGTATAATAGTGTTTAATGTTTTTTTAAATATCCATATCCACGCATAAATAGGTTGGAGATGGAGACAGTTAATGGAGAAATGTGGATAAAATGGCCTGGCTACTGTAATAGAGTGCTCGCGGCACGAGCTGTCGTTGTAGCGCACCACGTAGTGTAGCCGCTCATCTGCCAGTGCGACTGTTGGTGACGTTACCTCTCGTAGTCCAGGCCCTGCCGCTCGTAGAACAGCAGGTAGGCGGCGGCGGGGTCGATGGGCGGCGCGGGCCCGGCCAGCTCGCGGCACGAGCTGTCGTTGTAGCGCACCACGTAGTGTAGCCGCTCATCTGCCAGTGCGACTGTTGGTGACGTTACCTCTCGTAGTCCAGGCCCTGCCGCTCGTAGAACAGCAGGTAGGCGGCGGCGGGGTCGATGGGCGGCGCGGGCCCGGCCAGCTCGCGGCACGAGCTGTCGTTGTAGCGCACCACGTAGTGTAGCCGCTCATCTGCCAGTGCGACTGTTGGTGACGTTACCTCTCGTAGTCCAGGCCCTGCCGCTCGTAGAACAGCAGGTAGGCGGCGGCGGGGTCGATGGGCGGCGCGGGCCCGGCCAGCTCGCGGCACGAGCTGTCGTTGTAGCGCACCACGTAGTGTAGCCGCTCATCTGCCAGTGCGACTGTTGGTGACGTTACCTCTCGTAGTCCAGGCCCTGCCGCTCGTAGAACAGCAGGTAGGCGGCGGCGGGGTCGATGGGCGGCGCGGGCCCGGCCAGCTCGCGGCACGAGCTGTCGTTGTAGCGCACCACGTAGTGTAGCCGCTCATCTGCCAGTGCGACTGTTGGTGACGTTACCTCTCGTAGTCCAGGCCCTGCCGCTCGTAGAACAGCAGGTAGGCGGCGGCGGGGTCGATGGGCGGCGCGGGCCCGGCCAGCTCGCGGCACGAGCTGTCGTTGTAGCGCACCACGTAGTGTAGCCGCTCATCTGCCAGTGCGACTGTTGGTGACGTTACCTCTCGTAGTCCAGGCCCTGCCGCTCGTAGAACAGCAGGTAGGCGGCGGCGGGGTCGATGGGCGGCGCGGGCCCGGCCAGCTCGCGGCACGAGCTGTCGTTGTAGCGCACCACGTAGTGTAGCCGCTCATCTGCCAGTGCGACTGTTGGTGACGTTACCTCTCGTAGTCCAGGCCCTGCCGCTCGTAGAACAGCAGGTAGGCGGCGGCGGGGTCGATGGGCGGCGCGGGCCCGGCCAGCTCGCGGCACGAGCTGTCGTTGTAGCGCACCACGTAGTGTAGCCGCTCATCTGCCAGTGCGACTGTTGGTGACGTTACCTCTCGTAGTCCAGGCCCTGCCGCTCGTAGAACAGCAGGTAGGCGGCGGCGGGGTCGATGGGCGGCGCGGGCCCGGCCAGCTCGCGGCACGAGCTGTCGTTGTAGCGCACCACGTAGTGTAGCC
Source organism: Allophyes oxyacanthae (assembly GCA_932294325.1). Lineage (NCBI taxonomy): Eukaryota > Metazoa > Arthropoda > Insecta > Lepidoptera > Noctuidae > Allophyes > Allophyes oxyacanthae. The sequence goes on from OW028628.1 coordinate 720,681, forward strand.
GCTCATCTGCCAGTGCGACTGTTGGTGACGTTACCTCTCGTAGTCCAGGCCCTGCCGCTCGTAGAACAGCAGGTAGGCGGCGGCGGGGTCGATGGGCGGCGCGGGCCCGGCCAGCTCGCGGCACGAGCTGTCGTTGTAGCGCACCACGTAGTGTAGCCGCTCATCTGCCAGTGCGACTGTTGGTGACGTTACCTCTCGTAGTCCAGGCCCTGCCGCTCGTAGAACAGCAGGTAGGCGGCGGCGGGGTCGATGGGCGGCGCGGGCCCGGCCAGCTCGCGGCACGAGCTGTCGTTGTAGCGCACCACGTAGTGTAGCCGCTCATCTGCCAGTGCGACTGTTGGTGACGTTACCTCTCGTAGTCCAGGCCCTGCCGCTCGTAGAACAGCAGGTAGGCGGCGGCGGGGTCGATGGGCGGCGCGGGCCCGGCCAGCTCGCGGCACGAGCTGTCGTTGTAGCGCACCACGTAGTGTAGCCGCTCATCTGCCAGTGCGACTGTTGGTGACGTTACCTCTCGTAGTCCAGGCCCTGCCGCTCGTAGAACAGCAGGTAGGCGGCGGCGGGGTCGATGGGCGGCGCGGGCCCGGCCAGCTCGCGGCACGAGCTGTCGTTGTAGCGCACCACGTAGTGTAGCCGCTCATCTGCCAGTGCGACTGTTGGTGACGTTACCTCTCGTAGTCCAGGCCCTGCCGCTCGTAGAACAGCAGGTAGGCGGCGGCGGGGTCGATGGGCGGCGCGGGCCCGGCCAGCTCGCGGCACGAGCTGTCGTTGTAGCGCACCACGTAGTGTAGCCGCTCATCTGCCAGTGCGACTGTTGGTGACGTTACCTCTCGTAGTCCAGGCCCTGCCGCTCGTAGAACAGCAGGTAGGCGGCGGCGGGGTCGATGGGCGGCGCGGGCCCGGCCAGCTCGCGGCACGAGCTGTCGTTGTAGCGCACCACGTAGTGTAGCCGCTCATCTGCCAGTGCGACTGTTGGTGACGTTACCTCTCGTAGTCCAGGCCCTGCCGCTCGTAGAACAGCAGGTAGGCGGCGGCGGGGTCGATGGGCGGCGCGGGCCCGGCCAGCTCGCGGCACGAGCTGTCGTTGTAGCGCACCACGTAGTGTAGCCGCTCATCTGCCAGTGCGACTGTTGGTGACGTTACCTCTCGTAGTCCAGGCCCTGCCGCTCGTAGAACAGCAGGTAGGCGGCGGCGGGGTCGATGGGCGGCGCGGGCCCGGCCAGCTCGCGGCACGAGCTGTCGTTGTAGCGCACCACGTAGTGTAGCCGCTCATCTGCCAGTGCGACTGTTGGTGACGTTACCTCTCGTAGTCCAGGCCCTGCCGCTCGTAGAACAGCAGGTAGGCGGCGGCGGGGTCGATGGGCGGCGCGGGCCCGGCCAGCTCGCGGCACGAGCTGTCGTTGTAGCGCACCACGTAGTGTAGCCGCTCATCTGCCAGTGCGACTGTTGGTGACGTTACCTCTCGTAGTCCAGGCCCTGCCGCTCGTAGAACAGCAGGTAGGCGGCGGCGGGGTCGATGGGCGGCGCGGGCCCGGCCAGCTCGCGGCACGAGCTGTCGTTGTAGCGCACCACGTAGTGTAGCCGCTCATCTGCCAGTGCGACTGTTGGTGACGTTACCTCTCGTAGTCCAGGCCCTGCCGCTCGTAGAACAGCAGGTAGGCGGCGGCGGGGTCGATGGGCGGCGCGGGCCCGGCCAGCTCGCGGCACGAGCTGTCGTTGTAGCGCACCACGTAGTGTAGCCGCTCATCTGCCAGTGCGACTGTTGGTGACGTTACCTCTCGTAGTCCAGGCCCTGCCGCTCGTAGAACAGCAGGTAGGCGGCGGCGGGGTCGATGGGCGGCGCGGGCCCGGCCAGCTCGCGGCACGAGCTGTCGTTGTAGCGCACCACGTAGTGTAGCCGCTCATCTGCCAGTGCGACTGTTGGTGACGTTACCTCTCGTAGTCCAGGCCCTGCCGCTCGTAGAACAGCAGGTAGGCGGCGGCGGGGTCGATGGGCGGCGCGGGCCCGGCCAGCTCGCGGCACGAGCTGTCGTTGTAGCGCACCACGTAGTGTAGCCGCTCATCTGCCAGTGCGACTGTTGGTGACGTTACCTCTCGTAGTCCAGGCCCTGCCGCTCGTAGAACAGCAGGTAGGCGGCGGCGGGGTCGATGGGCGGCGCGGGCCCGGCCAGCTCGCGGCACGAGCTGTCGTTGTAGCGCACCACGTAGTGTAGCCGCTCATCTGCCAGTGCGACTGTTGGTGACGTTACCTCTCGTAGTCCAGGCCCTGCCGCTCGTAGAACAGCAGGTAGGCGGCGGCGGGGTCGATGGGCGGCGCGGGCCCGGCCAGCTCGCGGCACGAGCTGTCGTTGTAGCGCACCACGTAGTGTAGCCGCTCATCTGCCAGTGCGACTGTTGGTGACGTTACCTCTCGTAGTCCAGGCCCTGCCGCTCGTAGAACAGCAGGTAGGCGGCGGCGGGGTCGATGGGCGGCGCGGGCCCGGCCAGCTCGCGGCACGAGCTGTCGTTGTAGCGCACCACGTAGTGTAGCCGCTCATCTGCCAGTGCGACTGTTGGTGACGTTACCTCTCGTAGTCCAGGCCCTGCCGCTCGTAGAACAGCAGGTAGGCGGCGGCGGGGTCGATGGGCGGCGCGGGCCCGGCCAGCTCGCGGCACGAGCTGTCGTTGTAGCGCACCACGTAGTGTAGCCGCTCATCTGCCAGTGCGACTGTTGGTGACGTTACCTCTCGTAGTCCAGGCCCTGCCGCTCGTAGAACAGCAGGTAGGCGGCGGCGGGGTCGATGGGCGGCGCGGGCCCGGCCAGCTCGCGGCACGAGCTGTCGTTGTAGCGCACCACGTAGTGTAGCCGCTCATCTGCCAGTGCGACTGTTGGTGACGTTACCTCTCGTAGTCCAGGCCCTGCCGCTCGTAGAACAGCAGGTAGGCGGCGGCGGGGTCGATGGGCGGCGCGGGCCCGGCCAGCTCGCGGCACGAGCTGTCGTTGTAGCGCACCACGTAGTGTAGCCGCTCATCTGCCAGTGCGACTGTTGGTGACGTTACCTCTCGTAGTCCAGGCCCTGCCGCTCGTAGAACAGCAGGTAGGCGGCGGCGGGGTCGATGGGCGGCGCGGGCCCGGCCAGCTCGCGGCACGAGCTGTCGTTGTAGCACAGCCAAGCGCCCGACGGGTTGCGCGCGTACGCCACGTAATGCCCGCCGCTCATCTGCCCCGAGTGCGACTGCGGGAACATTTCATGGTCAATATCACTGACATTCTGCCGCTACTGCCTCATAATCGCCAGACAAAGCAGTCCCGTGATTCGTAAATGTCATTTTCTCATAATTATGTACATAATCCAAGCCTCACCACACTGAATACACACATGCATAGAAAGCGCGTCTGGGCGCGCGGGCACAGTCTAAGAACCATAGTCGTCCAACGAAGAACGTCTAGACAGGGCAGGCGTGAGGGGCGAGACGCGGGTAGGGATAGCCCGAGCTGCCTACGTCACACGTGTTAGTAGCTCGGGACACAATTTTCAGGGCTAACGCGTCTTTGTTCTGTTGATGTTGATTACGAAAATGGCATCAATTTTCAAATGTAAAATGGCAGATATGTTTTTTTAATAAAGGTGGTAAATTGTGCGGTTTCTCGGTTTCTAAAGTGCGGTTTCTCGGGGTGCTGATTACTAAAATGGCATCCATTTCCAAACCGAAGGTAGCGGACATTTTTTTTTTTCTAAAATAATATGTGTGTTATTTCCGATGTTTCTCGAAGTGCTGATTACGAAAATTACGTCCATTTTCAAATCCAAGATGGCAGACATTCATTTTTTTTATAAAATTGTATGGGTGTCAATTTGGAGGTTTCTCGGGTTGCTGATTACGCAAAAAGCATCCATTTCCAAATCCAAGATGGCGAACACTCATTTTTTAAATAAAATGGTGTGGGTGTCAATTTCGAGACTTCTAGGTGTGCTGATTACGAAAATAGCATCCATTTTCAAATCCAAGATGGCGGACATTAATTTTTCTAATAAAATGATATGTGTGTCAATTTCGAGGTTTCTCAGAGTGCGGGATACAAAAAAGGCATCCATTTTCAAATCCAAGATGGCTGCCGCAAAAATTATGTAATTTTTCGATATGGGTGTCGTTTATGGGGTTTTTATGGGAGCTATATTCCAATTTTGTGTTATTTTCAAATCTAATATGGCGGCCACGTAGATTATGAAATTATTCAATTTTAGATTTTTGTTTTCATTTCTTTTTACAGTGTTGGTAACATTTAAAAAAAAAAAGAACATTTTACTAATTTTATGTAAATCCTCGGAACAGACGAGACCCTTATAGATTAGTACTAAATGATTAACAAGACTAACCAAATACAACAAAAGCTGCCTAGCAATGTGCGTGCGTATTTATAATAAGAAAATATTAAATTTATGATTATTTATGATTAAATTGTACAATTGGTTAAATGAAAGTAATTTCTACAGTATAAAAGAATTTATGTAAAAAAAATGATGCCTTGTAACATTGGCATTGCTACGCACTGAATTTTTTCTGTATAAATAACACTAAATCAAAAAAATCAAAAATCAAAATATATTTATTCAAAAAATAAGGTACAGGTTAGCTTAGAAACTACAGTGAGAGACAGATATGAGATACAATTAAAATATCCTAAATGTTGCAGTGGTGGACAGAGCAAACACCAGTCCCGTGCTAGGATTCAACCTGTGTTACGGGTACTAGGTGATTGCTCCACCGCCGCACTGGCAACACAGTTACATCTATCACCCTAAAGTAGCAAAAACTAACTTTGAATCACTAGATTCCCAATGTAGGCAATGCCTGAGTTTCGGGAATCAGTATTATACTAAAAACAATAATAAAAAAGTATTGATGTGCCACATTCACATCGTGTAAGAATATGTGTGTATGTATTTGTGTAGGGTCGTGAATGCTAGAGTGAGTGTATGGATTATTGAGTGTATATTTAAGAATGTATGAAGTATGTATGAGAGTGCGCAATTTTAGGGGTCTTTATCATTATTTTATTAGATTGTAAGATATCAATTTAGATGCTATGATGTTGATGTTTAGTTTGGTAGATTTAAAAGATTTTCATTGTTTATGTAATTTAGTGTTAAAAGCCATGTTTTTAATGTTATTTTTAATTCATTTTTTCTTAATGCGTATAGGTTTAGAAGTTTGTTAATTTTGTTATATACTAAAAATAAATGTTACAAATGATTTAAAAAGCACTCACCACAACAGCATACAATCTGTACTTCACATCGAAGGGATCTTGATCCTTTAATAAATGATGCTGATGATAATCTATCAAGTTATCATCAGTGACAGGCGTCGTGACCAAACTAGTCGACTCCAGTCTCTCCCGGCCCCGGATCTCCACCGAACTCTTCCGTTTCCGCTCCACCTTCGGCCTGATGACCTTGGGCTGTGCGCTAGTCTCGTCTTCGCTGTCAGATTCCGAGATGGTGTCGTCGATGAAGACGGAAGATCTTCGCTTGAAGTTGAGGATCTCTGTGTGTCGTAGGATGGTCTCCTGAGGAACTGAAGCCAGGAAGTCCGTTGGGTCGAAGTCTTGGAAGGGGAAGTTGACCACTTTCTGTGATTTTATCCATTTGTTGTTTACGTACTGGAATCGTTTTAAGTGGACTATCTGTGAAGGAAATGTTTGAATTAGTTTGGGAATTGCCGCTTCATGTCCTCGTAAGGCCCATGGTGACCAGTTGAGAACAAAATAATTTATTAACTCCAGCCCAACATAATAAACATAGCCATCGAATTACCACCCAGTGTGATCGACTGATACCATATTACACGATGGCTCACAATTTTGAAAATTCGCGCGCATTGCTTTGTTTTAGGCGGGATTGGTCGATCTCTAGCGATTTTTGACATATGAGCAAGGGAACCATCCAAACAAAAGTTAACTGCCAAACGAGACTGTAAGGAGCCGGAATGGAACGCACTCGCCGCATGGGTGAGTTTTTATCTAGATTTATTATAACAATCCATTTATTTTAACTGCAAATGATTTGAAATTATGTTGCTAAGATGTTATGTTACAATGTAATGCAGATTATTTTCCAAAATACTAACGAAAAAAAAAAAAATATGTTGCTTTAAAAAAAATGTGATTATATGATCACACCGGGCATTAGTTGCAATTTTAAAACTTTTTATTCGATATTATGTGAGATCATTGGGCGTTCATTGTACTCGAATACATTTTTGATCTGAATTTTAAATTTAGTGTAATTCAATATAAATAAACATTTGATTAGATAAAAATAGATAGACAAAAATAATACTGTTTATTGTGTGTACACATAAATTGTAGTGGTAGCGCTGCTCGCACTGCCGCAGCTCGCAGCTGGTGAAGGCGCGCAGGCAGCTGGCCGGGTCCAGTAGTGCGGTACTCACCAGTATGGGCGGCAGGCGCCATATCTGCAGCTTCTTGGTGGCGGGCTGCGCGCTGCGGCAGTGCGCGCAGTGGTAGCGCTGCTCCAGGCGCTCGCAGCTGGTGAAGGCGCGCAGGCAGCTGGCCGGGTCCAGTAGTGCGGTACTCACCAGTATGGGCGGCAGGCGCCATATCTGCAGCTTCTTGGTGGCGGGCTGCGCGCTGCGGCAGTGCGCGCAGTGGTAGCGCTGCTCCAGGCGCTCGCAGCTGGTGAAGGCGCGCAGGCAGCTGGCCGGGTCCAGTAGTGCGGTACTCACCAGTATGGGCGGCAGGCGCCATATCTGCAGCTTCTTGGTGGCGGGCTGCGCGCTGCGGCAGTGCGCGCAGTGGTAGCGCTGCTCCAGGCGCTCGCAGCTGGTGAAGGCGCGCAGGCAGCTGGCCGGGTCCAGTAGTGCGGTACTCACCAGTATGGGCGGCAGGCGCCATATCTGCAGCTTCTTGGTGGCGGGCTGCGCGCTGCGGCAGTGCGCGCAGTGGTAGCGCTGCTCCAGGCGCTCGCAGCTGGTGAAGGCGCGCAGGCAGCTGGCCGGGTCCAGTAGTGCGGTACTCACCAGTATGGGCGGCAGGCGCCATATCTGCAGCTTCTTGGTGGCGGGCTGCGCGCTGCGGCAGTGCGCGCAGTGGTAGCGCTGCTCCAGGCGCTCGCAGCTGGTGAAGGCGCGCAGGCAGCTGGCCGGGTCCAGTAGTGCGGTACTCACCAGTATGGGCGGCAGGCGCCATATCTGCAGCTTCTTGGTGGCGGGCTGCGCGCTGCGGCAGTGCGCGCAGTGGTAGCGCTGCTCCAGGCGCTCGCAGCTGGTGAAGGCGCGCAGGCAGCTGGCCGGGTCCAGTAGTGCGGTACTCACCAGTATGGGCGGCAGGCGCCATATCTGCAGCTTCTTGGTGGCGGGCTGCGCGCTGCGGCAGTGCGCGCAGTGGTAGCGCTGCTCCAGGCGCTCGCAGCTGGTGAAGGCGCGCAGGCAGCTGGCCGGGTCCAGTAGTGCGGTACTCACCAGTATGGGCGGCAGGCGCCATATCTGCAGCTTCTTGGTGGCGGGCTGCGCGCTGCGGCAGTGCGCGCAGTGGTAGCGCTGCTCCAGGCGCTCGCAGCTGGTGAAGGCGCGCAGGCAGCTGGCCGGGTCCAGTAGTGCGGTACTCACCAGTATGGGCGGCAGGCGCCATATCTGCAGCTTCTTGGTGGCGGGCTGCGCGCTGCGGCAGTGCGCGCAGTGGTAGCGCTGCTCCAGGCGCTCGCAGCTGGTGAAGGCGCGCAGGCAGCTGGCCGGGTCCAGTAGTGCGGTACTCACCAGTATGGGCGGCAGGCGCCATATCTGCAGCTTCTTGGTGGCGGGCTGCGCGCTGCGGCAGTGCGCGCAGTGGTAGCGCTGCTCCAGGCGCTCGCAGCTGGTGAAGGCGCGCAGGCAGCTGGCCGGGTCCAGTAGTGCGGTACTCACCAGTATGGGCGGCAGGCGCCATATCTGCAGCTTCTTGGTGGCGGGCTGCGCGCTGCGGCAGTGCGCGCAGTGGTAGCGCTGCTCCAGGCGCTCGCAGCTGGTGAAGGCGCGCAGGCAGCTGGCCGGGTCCAGTAGTGCGGTACTCACCAGTATGGGCGGCAGGCGCCATATCTGCAGCTTCTTGGTGGCGGGCTGCGCGCTGCGGCAGTGCGCGCAGTGGTAGCGCTGCTCCAGGCGCTCGCAGCTGGTGAAGGCGCGCAGGCAGCTGGCCGGGTCCAGTAGTGCGGTACTCACCAGTATGGGCGGCAGGCGCCATATCTGCAGCTTCTTGGTGGCGGGCTGCGCGCTGCGGCAGTGCGCGCAGTGGTAGCGCTGCTCCAGGCGCTCGCAGCTGGTGAAGGCTCGCAGGCAGCTGGCCAGGTCCACAGCGCGCGCTGCCGATCGCCGGCTGGCTGCCAGCGACCAGTGCTCTACCCATGCCTGCACGCAAACACACGGTCTTTGGTTTATAATAAACTTTTCTCCGACTAGCTCGGAAAATGCTTCATTATTTAAAAAAAAACAATACACCAATCAGCTCTTTTTGGTACGCGACGAAATAACACGCCAACAATTTCACTCAAGCCCAATTATAAATGTTATGTTCAGAAATTACCACCCGCTGTTGTCATCCGACAACATATTAAACATTCGTTCGTAACTTGCAAAAAAATGCGCCAACTAATAATCTCTAATATATAAAGCTCGATTACCACTGACTGACTGATTGACAGAATTGATCTCCCAGATGGAGCCGTGGGGGGTTAAAGTCATGTATGGGAGTCGTATAGAGGGGGGTCCAGTGAGTCCGGGAAAAATCCGAAATGACCTGAAAGTGGAACGCTGACCGGAACTGCCCTACGGATCTCGAAAATGGCAAGTCGCACACCCATAGTGCCGGAACTAAAAATGTCGAGGACCCTGGGTCGATTGACGAACCGGTGAAAAAAAGATGGCTTCCATACAAAAAAAGATGGCGGCCATACAAAATGGAAACGCTCACCGTTCCGAAACCGTTGGAGATAGCGGGGGGGTGCTCGACCAAATGTCATAGAGGACGACGGGGGCTTTCCGGTGGGGGTCATAAAAATCCAAGATGGCGGATTCAAAATGGCGGCCAAAAAAAAATATGGTCCGAGGCGGCTGAAAATTGGCGTCCGGGGGTTTTCGGGGGCACCGATTCATAATCCGGGATAAATTTTTTTTTTCCGCCATTTTTCAATATGGCCGCCATACAAGTGTTCATTTCGGATTTTGACCCAATTGATCTCCCAGAAGGAGCCGTGGGGGGTAAAAGTGATGTATGGGAGTCGTATAGAGGGGGTTCCTGTGAGTTTAGGAAAAGTCCGAAATGACCTGAAAGTGGAACACTGACCGGAACTGCCCTACGGATCTCAAGAACGAAAAGTCGCAGACCTATAGTGCTGGAACTAAAAATGTCGAGGACCTTGGGCCGTTTGACGAGCCGGTGAAAAAAAGATGGCTTCCATACAAAAAAAATGGCGGCCATACAAAATTGAAACGCTCACCGTTCCGAAACCGTTGGAGATAGCGGGGGGTGCTCGAACCATTTTCATAGAGGATGGAGGGGGCTTTCCGGTGGTGGTCATAAAAATCCAAGATGGCGGATCCAAAATGGCGGCCGAAAAATAAGTTGCTCCGAGCTGGCTGAAAATTGGCGTCCGGGGGTTTTCGGGGACACCGATTCATAATCCGTGGTCGACTTTTATTTTCCGCCATTTTTCAATATGGCCGCCATACAAACGCATCTTTTGGAGCAATTGTTCTCCCGGATGGAGCCGCGGGGGGTAAAAGTCATGTATGGGAGTCATATAGAGAGAGGTCCAGTGAGTTCAGGAAAAGTCGGAAATGACCTGAAAGTGGAACGCTGACCGGAACAGCCCTACGGATCTCGAAAATGGCAAATCACAGACCGATAGTGCCGCAACTAAAAATGTCCAGAACCTTGGGTCGATCGTCGAGCCGGTGAAAAAAAGATGGCTTCCATACAAAAAAACATGGCCGCCATACAAAATTCAAACGCTCACCGTTGCGAAACCGTTAGAGATAGCGGGGGGATGCTCGAACCAATTTCATAAAGGATGGAGGGGGCTTTCCGGTGGGGGTCATAAAAATCCAAGATGGCGGATTCAAAATGGCGGCCGAATAAAAGTTGATCCGAGCTGGCTGAAAATTGGCGTCCGGGGGTTTTCAGAGACACCGATTCATAATCCGGGGTCAACTTTTTTTTCCGCCATTTTTCAATATGGCCGCCATACAAACGCATCTTTTGGAGCATTTGTTCTCCCGGAAGGAGCCGCGGGGGGTAAAAGTGATGTATGGGAGTCGTATAGAGGGAGGTCTTGTGAGTTTAGGAAAAGTCAGAAATGACATGAAAGTGGAACGCTGACCGGAACTGCCCTACGGATCTCGAAAGTGGCAAGTCGCACACCCACTGTGCCGGAACTAAAGATGTCAAAGACCCTGGGCCGATCGACGAGCCGGTGAAAAAAGATGGCTTCCATACAAAAAAACATGGCCGCCATACAAGTGTTCATTTTGGATTTTCACTCAATTGTTCTCCCAGAAGGAGCCTTCGGGGGTAAAACTCATGTATAGGAGTCGTATAGAAGGGGGTCCTATGAGTTCAGGAAAAGTCCGAAATGACCTGAAAGTGGAACGCTGACCGGAACTGCCCCACGGATCTCCAAAATAAGAAGTCGCACACCCGTACTGCCCGAACTAAAAATGTGTAGGACCTTGGGTCGATTGACGAGCTGGTAAAAAAAAGATGGCTTTCATACAAAAAAACATGGCTGCCATATAAACGCTTAATAACACGCTTTTATTAAACTAACCTGTAACTATGTAAGAAAATCTTGGAAGTTAAATTTGACCCACTTCGCGGTTTCCGATTCAGGTGAGATTTTGCACACGTTAGGATGACAATACAGTTAGATAACTGACGTCATTCTAAATCCAATATGGCGGACTATTTATGTATTATGCACTACCATGATATGGGTATCAAATGAAAGGGTTTGCTGAGAAGAGTAGTACGAAACTAAAATAACGTTACACTTAATTCAATATGGCGGACGCCCCAAGATGGTAGACAAAATTTTCTTATCTACCATCATGATATGGGTATCAAATGAAAGGGTCTGCTGGGAAGAAAACGAAAAATAAAGTCAAAGTCGATGTCGAAGTCAAAGTCAAAGTCAAAGTCAAAGTCAAAGTCAAAGTCAAAGTCAAAGTCAAAGTCAAAGTCAAAGTCAAAGTCAAAGTCAAAGTCAAAGTCAAAGTCAAAGTCAAAGTCAAAGTCAAAGTCAAAGTCAAAGTCAAAGTCAAAGTCAAAGTCAAAGTCAAAGTCAAAGTCAAAGTCAAAGTCAAAGTCAAAGTCAAAGTCAAAGTCAAAGTCAAAGTCAAAGTCAAAGTCAAAGTCAAAGTCAAAGTCAAAGTCAAAGTCAAAGTCAAAGTCAAAGTCAAAGTCAAAGTCAAAGTCAAAGTCAAAGTCAAAGTCAAAGTCAAAGTCAAAGTCAAAGTCAAAGTCAAAGTCAAAGTCAAAGTCAAAGTCAAAGTCAAAGTCAAAGTCAAAGTCAAAGTCAAAGTCAAAGTCAAAGTCAAAGTCAAAGTCAAAGTCAAAGTCAAAGTCAAAGTCAAAGTCAAAGTCAAAGTCAAAGTCAAAGTCAAAGTCAAAGTCAAAGTCAAAGTCAAAGTCAAAGTTTTTTATTACATCAGCCTTTGCAGGCACTTTCAAAAGCGTGTTTTATTTTTTTAAGTTAATTTAAGAGCTCTAAGGAACCCACCACCCGCGGGCCGCTTGCGGCCCGCGCACTGCGCGACCTCTACTTTATTTCCTATAAAGACGATTGCCTGGAATCTAATACGTCTAATTTGAGTGCTGTCATTAATGGACCAATCACAGGCGGCCTAAAGTAGTTCGAGAAATGGCGACAATGGCAGGTCAGTGCTAGCACAGTGTGCTAGCGTGGTAAATTTTATCCAAGTTTATTTATTGTCTTACTTTTTTATTGAACAAATTGTAGATTTGTGTAGTGAATATCCTAAAGTATTGCATTTCGGAAATCATTTCGGAAAACCATTCCTGCAAAGTATGCATCGAAATATTATGCTATCAATCGATTACATCAAGTCGTATTTGTAAAATTTATCTGTACTCAACTGATTCCATTGGGCCACAGCCCACAAGCCATATAAAAAGGACTGATTTGTGCCAAAGTGTAATTAGTTAGTAGTAAGTGTAGCGTATATTTTCGTTCAGTGTCTTCAATTGATTTAATTTATTTTTCTAAAATTTTTAGGTTGTTTCGTTAATTTTCATTATGATTTTTTGATTTACATAAGATTATTAAATTAATTTGTTTATTGTTTCATCGCAAATTAAAGAAAAGCACTATACAAGTCTCCGCCGTAATAGCCATTAACAGCCTCGTTTAGTTATATTTATAGGATTCGGCTGGTGCCTCATCCGTTAAAATTCCACTTCGGAAGGAGTCGGCTTCGTCTCGTCCATCCAATATTACTCAGCCATCAATAGCTTTTCTCAGACCTGGACAGTGATGTACTATTATATTGTACAAAAGGAAAGAGAAGGCATTCCGCATAGAAACCGATTCCTTAACCGATCAAAAACGCATTTTTTTTATTTATGTCGTAGCTGCCCGAAGCATCACTACAACGGTCCCATCAGAATACCAGCGCTGTGACATTTTCCAAATGCCACAGCATTATGCTGAGATGGGGGCCATTTTTGGTCTTGTCCAGGTTGCTTTAATTATTGTTTTTCTTTTGTTATTTTTTTTTAACTTTCATTTGTTTCTGGCATGTCCAGAATAAAACTGTTTTCTTTCTTTCTTATGTAAACACAGTACAGCGCCAGCGTCAAAAAGTTCCATGAATAGTCCGTCGCGTCAAGCTCGAAACGACACACACGTGGATAATTACATTATCTATATTTCATTGCATTTCGAGTCGTCACGCTAGAATGAATGAATATTCTCAAGGTATGCTATTTGGTTACAAATAGATAAGATAACTTTATTTGTTCAAACATGAGTATACATACATTGAGTGTGCATGCAAGATGTTACAGTAGTTATTACAATTCCTGGGCATCTAAAAAGGCTGCTTTAGATGAATCATAATTTATGACTCACAAATGTCAAAGTATCTTCTTATTTGACGGCTCTTATTATCATTCGCGTAAGGTTCATATTCAACAAAAATCTGTTTGACAGTTACTATGGAGATTCAGAGATGAATTGCTCAATCTGGCCTTTTTAGGCTCCCATGTCATGTTTGCCATTATGTAAAGATGGGATCTACTATTTGGAACCGCGCAGCTAGAGTCTCGACATATCATAAGTGCCTGTATCTGGTTTACATGAAATAAAGATATATTCTATTCTATTCTAAAGGCGTAGATTTTTTATTTTTTTTATAATTTCAATGAATTACCTTTTCTCTGGTGGACTGGTACCTCAGGTGCAGCGCCGTGGGATCCCAGTCGATGGCCAGCATGATGCCGCTCCGCTTGGCCCCCGCCAGCAGCGCGCCCAGCTCCGAAGCTTGAACCTCTCCGCACTCTGTCTCACCCTGACAACAATATCACATTCTCAACAATCTACAATTATACGTGAAGAGAAAACATTGTACCCCCTTATAAGCATATTGCGCGCACAGAGGAGTGTGAGATTTGGCATAGTTAAAGTTTATAATATGGAGAAGGAGTGCAGACAGCTTAAATTAATATTACAGTCGAATTTATGTACCATCCGTGCGGGTGAAGAATGGGATTAGAAATAGCGGCTCATCTAGCTTGTACTGTCAGCATTCACGGTTCTTGCAGCGACAACGACGCACATAACGTTATATCAGAAGAAATAACGATATTAAAACGTTATGTTAGTTTATCAACAATAACAAACCAACAAATAAGTTTAATAATAATCAATAACACGCAAAACTCACAGAACCTCAGAATGCATGTATCTCATAGAGCTAATCTAGCACAGACGCGAGACTACTTAAGATACTACGTATGACTGAAGTTAAAACTCAAAAAACTGTTATCGCAACGCGTGAATAAGGTTTTTTTTTGTGGACGCTACCAGCGTATGTGAGTATAGACAGCATCAGTGTGCAAGCGAGAGGTGAATAGAGGCGACGCCATTTTTATTCCCATTCTTTATGTGCACGGGTATTATTATGTTTTATGTGTTTTTCCCTATTTGTGAGTATTGTGTACATAGACTTGACCAGTACATTTTTGAAACATCTCCTTTGGCCCGGATTACGCCAAAAATTTCTCCCTCAATCATTTATTGCCCAGAACAGCAGTAATTGCAGCTTAACGTATAGTACGCGCAAATCTTTATGAGCCCTCTGAACTCTCTCCCTCTAGCACCTATAATATATTATAGGTGCTCGAGGGAGAGAGAGAGAGAGAGAGAGGGTTCAGAGGGAGACAGCACTATAACAGATGAGAACTTACGGATATATCGGCGGAGAGCCGTGTGGCCGCGTGGCGGTTCAGCTTGTTCTTCGCGATGGGAGAGTTGGTGTTGGGGACTTCCCCTTCCATAGAGTTGGGGGCAGCGCTCGAACACTTGCGGGAACGACGCCGTTTGTCTGGAATAATATAAGCATACAATAACTACGGAAGAATACTGCGAGTATATTGAACGCGCACCTACACGCGCCGTACGCGCCGAATCTGATGAATTCATTCGCAAATGCGAGTGTAATCAGTATACCTACAGCATTTTACCGATATGCAGCGCGTTTGACTCGTGTAGGTTTCACCTTTATGCTCACTCGTCAATACAGTCTTCTGGCAATAAATCTTCCACCTTTGCCTTAGTCTCATGTAGGAGTGATTTTTATGTTGGTCAGGAAGTTAGAATTGTAGAAATGTGAATTTATTTCGTACAGCCGCACCACGCGCACCCGGAACGGGAACTCGTAGCCCAGGCTGTCGTCACTGGCACATACATACCTGTGTACAGTAGCGGCGTGTCGTCAGACGGTAGCGCACAGCCGCGACACAGTGAGGGCCAGGCGCACCGTGCGCACCACGCGCCGCCCGCGCGCACCACGCGCACCCGGAACGGGAACTCGTAGCCCAGGCTGTCGTCACTGGCACATACATACCTGTGTACAGTAGCGGCGTGTCGTCAGACGGTAGCGCACAGCCGCGACACAGTGAGGGCCAGGCGCACCGTGCGCACCACGCGCCGCCCGCGCGCACCACGCGCACCCGGAACGGGAACTCGTAGCCCAGGCTGTCGTCACTGCAACAACACAACACGTCACTACACGTCGCAGCAGCCGGCAGGGCGGCTGGCGGCGCGGCTCACCAGTCGGTGGCGTGGTTGTGCTGGTCGTGCTGCGGCGGGCGCGCACTCAGCAGGCGCGCCACCTGCTGCCACACGCGCGCGTACAGCTGGCGCCCGCTGAGCGCGTCGCGCACGCCCACCAGCACGGGCACGCCGAACACGGACGAGCGGCTGCGCTGCCACGGCAGGAAGTACGCGTCCGAGCGACACTGCTTCCTGCAACCAACGTGTTACGTTATGTTCAGCCAGCCGGCGGTACTAAACCTATTCTCCTCCTCCTAATGGATGTTCAATTGTTCACTGATTACACTTC
This sequence comes from Allophyes oxyacanthae, assembly GCA_932294325.1. Classification (NCBI taxonomy): domain Eukaryota; kingdom Metazoa; phylum Arthropoda; class Insecta; order Lepidoptera; family Noctuidae; genus Allophyes; species Allophyes oxyacanthae. Next base: position 736,296 of record OW028628.1, read on the forward strand.
CGTGCCCAGAAAAACACTTTAATTCATCAGTTCCGATTTTCATACCAATAGGTCTGTATAAAATTCATAACAAAAATCAGACAAAAGTAAAATTAAATGATAGCTTAGAATATTAGACCGAAGGTCTTTTTTTTTTTTTAGCGTGGTAAAATCATCAAATGAGTCCTCCCGCCCCGGGCAGGGCGGGAGGGACTGTCAGACTTGTACTGACTAAAATCCACGGTGTTCCTTCGATAGCCCTTTACGTTCCGGGGTCACGGTAATGAGATAAGTCCCGCGACCAGACCGAAGGTCTAGTACAAAATTCACGAAAAAGGTGTCCTGAGTTTACATAATATAAACTTAGAAATACCAAGTAATTTAAATCCTATATCATCATCACAATACCTAATTTAGCTTGTAATTTTTTTTTCATTAAACGAAAGTTGAATTCCCCCACTTTCACCTGAACGTGTAGTTATTCGCTCGCTCAAATAAAGAATAACGGGCGATTAGTCTACGTTTTCGCATTTTAGTCTACATTCGGTTCGGATATTTTTAAACGCTGCTGACCCAAAGTCCATGTTTTTCTACGTCAATGGCTTAATGATACCGATATTCCTACCAGACTACAACTTAAGACGGAAATAATTACCAACAACATAACATTCAGACGCATCTAGCAAACAGAAATGAAAATTAAATTCTACGATAACATATACACACTTAAAACTAGAACTGACCTATGCACGGCCACCAAATACTGTATTTTTCCGGGCGGTGCGCTGCTGGCGTCGTCCATGCCGCACATGTTGGAGGGCGACGAGCCGAACTTGACCACGGGCAGGCGCGGGCTGGCCGGCTTGAGGTTCAGCGAGCGCACGCTGAGTGTGGGCGAGCTGCTGCCAGCCTGCTGGCGCCGCTCCGCCGGCAGCGTGCTGCTGCGGCCGTCCGAGAACACCGCGTGCTTGTACGTCGTCGTCGGAGGACTCTGGGACATAAGAATTTCCGATCTCGAGCGCTGAAACCGTTGTTTGATTAACATGTAGACTGAGATACTGTTAACTAACCGATGGCTTGTTTGTCCTGACCAACCTGTCAACTTCTGATGTCGACGATAAAATCAATATTTTGACATATTCAATTAATTTTTAAAATCTCTGAAATGTTAAAATCTGCACTTTGGACTAAAAGCAAAGGCTTTGACAGACAGACCTGCCAGCTACAACTAAAATTAATTCATAGAAAATTTGGAAAATAAATTGGAAGCAAATTTACAAAAGATAACCTCTACCAAACATAATTATGTACAATCAATACACACGGAGCGTAACTTAGCGGATGACGTACTAATAACACAGAACAGTTAGCGACCAAGAGGACTGTTTATTTCATCTTTCAAAAGTTACTGATTAAGGAATAACTACGCAGTCTCTATTGACGCTAGTAGAAAAAGGCTTTTTCAATATTATTATTAAAAGTGTGGAAGACGAAGTCAATTTCCACAATATATGTAAAGACAATGTTAGTCATTTTGAGCTTTTTACTTTTAAAGCTTGTTGCTTGTTGTTTTTAAGGCTTGTTGCTTTGACCAAAGCCTTGTAAATACTGGGTGACATTATTTCATGTCGGGAAAAGAATTGGGTGTAATAGATATCTATTCCAGATGCCTATCCACTGGCCACACACTCATCACCCCCCTCCCCCCAGGTCCCCCCGGTCGGTCGGGTTGCTCTCTGGTGGTCTTGTCACTGGGCTGTCTTATGCTATCTTATCTTAAGACTATGGCAAAAAGCATACTGTTTTTAAAACAATATGAAATCTTTCTTATAATACACACTACTATTAGCCCATTTTGCACAATAAAACATTGTGTGAGTTTGATTCATGATCTATCTAAACCTAGAGCGGTTAGATGTCTACCAGTGGCGAAGAGTCCATACAACCCGATTCCCATCGGCTTCCTTTTTGGAATTGGTTTGTGCATAGACCGACATAATAATGGCTTAATATTCAGTTAGATCGAGCTCTTCCAGACATGACTATATATAGATTACAAGATACGGTATGGATTTTTGTCTTGCAGCATTAATTGCAGCAATTTTTAGACGGCATTTTTGGGATAGCTTCCTCTTTTAAAACTGTCACCCTTCGCCACTGATGTGTACCTATTGTTAATTTTATGTATGTATGGTTTCTTTTCATGTATCTATTTGGATAAACCCAAAGGTATGAAACAATACACAGGTGTATAGCTCCTATTCCACATACTTGACACACCATATTATTTTCCAGACGATAAAAACATGTCAGCCAGTATAATGAATTGAATAAAGAAACTGTGTTATGTAAAAATAACGTATAAAATCAATAAAAAAAAAAGGATGGTTTGAAGTAAAACGATGAAAAACTGGCGATACTGTGCATTTTCTAGTGTTTCTGTCATTTACCTGCTTATAAACATTGAACAGCCCTCCAACACGTTTCTCAATGTACACAAACATACGGACATATATACACAATATTGTTAGTCAGCACTTATATACAACATTTTTGTAGATGACGTGATACACGACCGTTCACCGTGACACGCCACAACGTGTTCTTTATGTACAAGTGGTATTAATAATTGTTGTAAGGTATTTATAAAACTGTCACTTACGCTTACATGCCATCACCGAACGGGAATTGAAAACGTTTTCACTGCTTAACTTCTACGGATTTTTTTTATGTAGTACTTTAAATGTTGACTATTATTTTTAAGATAATAGTTTTGAAAGTAGCATTACTTACTACATTTAAAATTGAGTCTTATTGTCATGGAAATAAGATTTAAGTTTCTTTGGCTCAATCGAGTGTCGGTTTGCTTTATTTCGTATTATTTAAAAAATTGCTATATTCAAAGTTACTGAAGTCGATTCAGTCGTCAATTATGAACAAACTATATTCAGGATTTGCATTTATTCAATTACACAGTACACAGGATAATTTTTATTGTAGTGCGCAAAATTTGCAGAATGATTCGGTGTCCGTTCCCAAATGCAAATGCAACCGCAGTACTAAAATTCACAGCAAAACAAAATAATAATTTGATTTTGTATAGCTTGCGCTAGTAAATTATGCGTGTCCCCCATACTAAGTCGAATTTTCGTTTTGTTTTAAAGTGTATCCCAATGCTGCGGTTGTATTTAGGGAGAGACTAAATCACCCTACAAATTAAGCGCACTACATTAAAAACTATCCTGTAGATTTTAAACTCGCAATTCAGATTTGATTATATTTGTACAAATACTCCGTTTACAATAGCATTAGACAGAAGTTAAAAAAGGTTCTTTTTAATGTACACTTTGTAACAAAAGTACATTAAATTTGTTACAGTTACGATTAACGCCAAATGTATTAATATCTATTTATATACCAGCTGTCACACTTCATTGTAATCATTTGAACTATTTATCTTATGAAATTAAGTGGCTTTTATTTAGATATATTATTTCATTCCAACTTAAAATTAAAGTGTCAATGCTAAAAACCTAAAAGAAGCAGGAGTGAACAATATCGAGAACGTTTTTCGCTTCACTATAATTCTACCAAATCTAAAATGTCACCTAGTCCCTTCATAAGCTGTGACAGCCGGGTTTTTCAAATTTTACCGGTTTATGTCGTCTGTGAAATTGACGTAAATATTCTGTGATTTTGTTATTGTTTCATTCATTCCTTTTGTTGTAAGTTTGTAATGTGTGATGAACATGTTATTATAAATAAAGCATTATTTAAAATAAAATGATTTTTATTTCGTTTATCTCAGTATTTAGTAGTCTCAGATTTATCCAACAAAGTTATAACTTAACTTTGAAATAAAAGGTTTTGCACTACTGCTTCTACGAGCCTCTTTTTTCTAATGCTATAGTAAACGGAGTATAGTTGATCTACACTTTTGGATAATTAAACGCCTATCGACTAATTAGACTGCGGTAAAACCGTAGAACTAATTTCTGGAATGTTTGCATATGAAAACGTTTTTTATATTAACGAGGACAAACAATTTAATGAATCGCTACGCCAGTGTACAATATGTTATTGTTATTTTGCAGCTTTCTGATGCTAGATTATTCTAAAAACACTATTTTGTGAGCGAAATTTATGTTCTTTGTTCATAGCAACTGCTATCACTAGACATATTAAACAGAACTAGTGGTCGCCCATTGGTCGAAATTCGACCATAGTTTTAGCTTTCTGCACTCCTTCTCCATATAAACTTTAACTACGCCAAATCTCACACTCCTCCATGCGTGCAATATGCTTAAAAAGGGGTACAAAGTTTTCTCTTCACGTATTAATATATAGATTATATTTCTACTTTAAATTCAAGAGCCTTGGTCCTGTCGGTGTACCACGTAGCAACATAGCAAGGTTATTGGGCGTATACAATACGAATTCAAATAACGAAGCCTGAATCACGTCGGGGTCACCACTGTGGGGGCTTCGGCCCGCCAGACAATATCACCTCGCCTAGTCAGAGGATCCTCCCTTTTCAATGGAGGGACACCATACTTCCCTCCTCCACAGCTTAGAATTTATTTAATATTTATAAATAGTTGGAAGTTAACAAGGATTTTGGAATAACAGCTACAATAGTACCTCGCTTTTTTCACTGCATATAAATTTTTGAACCGTCTGTTGCTGGTCAATGGTTTTGCATGAGCATAACGCATTTATAATTTAATAAAATTACTGGATATAAACTTTTATATTGTTTAAAATATCTTACAGATATGATTTATAAAAAAGAAAATCAAGTCTATGCCAAATCTGTTCTATTTGCTTGCACTCAAAGGATTACTACACTATGTAGAGCATCAGAAAGCCGCACGCGCACGTCGCTGTACAGATATGTCAGTGTCACGTGTGTGCGTGTGTAGTGTGCGTGTGTGTGCTGTGCGCGTCGCTAACCTTGAAGCAGAAGAGTGCTGGCATGCAGAGTGAGGAAGTATTGCCGCCGCCCACACTCACCTCCGCCCACTGCTGGGACTCCGAGCTCCATCCTGTGGGGGAAACGCGCTGCTATGAGCCATTGTTACCAGACAGTATACAACATTAACATTGGAAGGAAGCATTACATGACATGATGTAGTATATTTTATTGTTAATTTTAATAACATAATTAATTGTATTATCTGTTTATTATTATTTATAAAATTGACATTGGCTTTCTTTACCATTGGGCGTTCAAAATATGTATAAGCTATAAGCAATTTAAATTGCTTAATAGGCGGAGATGACGCTACTGACTTGTGACGTCATAAACTCTCATACATTTTTTTTATACCTTTCCCCTCACTAAGATTTGTAATTACAAACATACATCTCACATGTATACACAGACACACCAGACCCAAAACAACTATCTGTAAATCATACAAATATTTGTTCCGTGTCCCCACATAGCATCCGCGGCACGTAGCGCCGAAAGCTAATCGCTTAGTCACTGCGCAAACCATGTCGTCAAAACCACATTTGCATTTGATTTTGCGGGAAAACGGTGGATATTACCCCATATATATATATTCCATCCCCATATATGTGTATAAAATAAATAAATATAAAAATTTGAACAGCTTATAGCTTATTTATTCATCGATTATATTATTTTGTCAACTATGGTGTCCTCTATCGGGAATATAAAATATTTTTCTATTTTTAATGGTAGCATATTACCACTATTTTCGGAAAAATAGATTCAGACTAGAAATTCCAGTCGTCAGCAGTCCGTATAATAATATAACTGAGGGCGTAGTACCGTTAGTGAGATGCGGGTAGTCGTCCCAGTCGCTCCCCCCGGCGGCGCCGCGCGGCAGCTCGTACGCGTACAGCTGCGCGGCCGACGCGCCCGCCACGCGCGCGCCGTCCTCCAGCACGCGGCCCAGCGTCGCGCCCGACAGCTCCGCGAGCAGCATGCTGCAAGGGCACACGTTATTGTTATACCGGTATAAAAATAATTCTCATCAAATTTAAAAAAATATAGAGATAAAAACCCCCGTTAGACTTGTGGCAACATCTATCGCTAGAGACAAACTACGATAACATGGCGCGCCCCTTTCAAATTACTGTTTCAGTGTGTGTAGTCACATCCTAGCCGAGCAACAAATCCTTCGATTTATTTTTGTTTACCGGCCGTCTCAGTACTCACACATGCGTTGTGAGTCTTGGTGGCGCTTTGTAAATACTTTCAAACGTTTTGAATTTTGGAGGGACGCGCCATCTTGTCGTAGTTTATCTCTAGCGATAGGTTGCCATAAACAAAGCAAAATCATTATCAAGCCGTAAACGTCAACAGATAAACTAGGATTCCCAATTCCTTTGCACATACTGAACATTAACTTACGATTCAGGCGCCAATCCACACAGTTCCGACAACTTCTTCTTGAGGTCTAAATACGTGCCTTCGGAGTTCACTCTCACACCGTACTTGATAGGTACCGAGCCGTCAAGGAGCATCACTGCAAAAATAATTAATGTTCTTCTTGAATACCATACTTTTTTCATTAATTTACAACGGTGTTCATATTGTTCGTACACGTTTAAACTTCACGTAGTTATCCTTGAGTTTGATATTCATATTATTCGATTTGACAGCACACTTACTTATCACAAACGTGAATAAGCTTCTAGAAACTAAAGGGCAGCCTTGCTAATCTGACAGCAAAACTGATTAGAATTAGCGAATAGTGCCACAAACTTATCTGACCCGGTGACTAAAATTGGAACTAACGTCGCTACGGAACAAAAATGGCATCAAAATGTCATTTTTGTAGGGAGATGACATTGGTAAAAGTGACGGCAGCGACGCCCTGACCGGGTCAGATAAGTTTGTGGCATTATAGCTAGGGAGTTTTCTTAGGGAGGGCAGCCGGCTAGCTAATCAGCCGCTGCAAATAATAGCGTCTGTAACGATTTCTATAATATTTGGTAAACGGGGGCTTTCGGAGATGATAAAATTATTTTACGAGAAGTATTGAATTTATATCTCAAGATTTGTTCTTTTTGAACAATTCTTCAATTTAGTCATTTTTTTAGGGAGGCAATAAGTTCTGTGTGTGAGGCAGTGGCCACCCTTGCCATGTCAGGCCGTGTCGCACCCTCCCCGCCCGCTCGCTGCTGATAGCGCCTGCGCGTGTATGGCAGTTACTCCGTACGCACCCCTGAGCTCGCAGCACACGTAGGACTCCATGGGCAGCGGCAGGCTGAGCATGTTGAAGGCGTCGAAGCGCACGGACTCCTGCGCACACGTGTCGCACACCACCTTGGACTTGAGCTGGCCGTAGAACAGCTCCGTCATGATGGACGCGTTGCGGCTCGTGTGCTGCTCCCACGCCTCCGCCGCCACCGTCTGCGCAAGCACCAAGCTGGTCTACACTAGCTCACGTCATTTTTGAACATTTATTTGGACAACAAAATGAGACACAACATACAGAAATAACACATATAGATAACACACGAAGGAAGAGAATAGCATGAAATTAAATAAAAGGAACAAAATCTTCATGGGTATATGTCTCAACGTTGGACCAAAGAGATTTTATAGTAATTTTGTGGGTTTGAAAGGGGGCATTGTGGATTTTGTAATTTTTAGAAAATAATAGATATTTATTAAAAGGAAAAAAATCCGCGGTCTTACCCAGTGTCTACTTTTCATTAAGCTCACCCAATGTAGCCAAAGTGTAGAAATTCACTCAATAAAATGTTGCCCACACAAAAAATCATGTTATAACCTTGTACGAACCTGATCGTGTCGTCGTACCTCGTACAGGAGACCACAATCTCGCATTTGTACGCGGAGCCTCGTACGGTTGGCAACCCTACTAGGGATGCTGATTACGAAAATGGCATCCATTTCCGAATTCAAGATGGCGGACATTTTTTTTTAATAACATGAAATGGGTATCAATTTCGCGGTTTCTTGGGGTGGTGATTATCATTTTCAAATCCAAGATGGCGCACCCTCTTTTTTTTATAAAATGATATGGGTGTTAATTTCGAGGTTACTCGGGGTTCGGAATATGAAAATGGCATCTACTTTAAAATCCAAGATGGTGGCCGCGAAGTTTATGTAATTTTTTGATATGGGTGTCGTTTTGGGGGTTTTTAAGGGTACTACATTCGAATTGTGCAGCGCGGCGCGCGCGGTTGAGGTCCTCGTGCAGCGCGTCCAGCAGCCACGCCAGCAGCTCCTGCGCGTCGTGCTGGCCGCGGCCCGACACGTACCAACATCTCACGCGCTCACCTGGTCGGGCCGGCCGCCCGAGTCGTGCGTGTGCTGCGCGGCGGGCGCGGGCTGGCGGCGCGCGCGGTTGAGGTCCTCGTGCAGCGCGTCCAGCAGCCACGCCAGCAGCTCCTGCGCGTCGTGCTGGCCGCGGCCCGACACGTACCAACATCTCACGCGCTCACCTGGTCGGGCCGGCCGCCCGAGTCGTGCGTGTGCTGCGCGGCGGGCGCGGGCTGGCGGCGCGCGCGGTTGAGGTCCTCGTGCAGCGCGTCCAGCAGCCACGCCAGCAGCTCCTGCGCGTCGTGCTGGCCGCGGCCCGACACGTACCAACATCTCACGCGCTCACCTGGTCGGGCCGGCCGCCCGAGTCGTGCGTGTGCTGCGCGGCGGGCGCGGGCTGGCGGCGCGCGCGGTTGAGGTCCTCGTGCAGCGCGTCCAGCAGCCACGCCAGCAGCTCCTGCGCGTCGTGCTGGCCGCGGCCCGACACGTACCAACATCTCACGCGCTCACCTGGTCGGGCCGGCCGCCCGAGTCGTGCGTGTGCTGCGCGGCGGGCGCGGGCTGGCGGCGCGCGCGGTTGAGGTCCTCGTGCAGCGCGTCCAGCAGCCACGCCAGCAGCTCCTGCGCGTCGTGCTGGCCGCGGCCCGACACGTACCAACATCTCACGCGCTCACCTGGTCGGGCCGGCCGCCCGAGTCGTGCGTGTGCTGCGCGGCGGGCGCGGGCTGGCGGCGCGCGCGGTTGAGGTCCTCGTGCAGCGCGTCCAGCAGCCACGCCAGCAGCTCCTGCGCGTCGTGCTGGCCGCCGCCCGCCAGCGCGCGCGCCCAGCGCGACACGCACCAGCGCACGCGCAGCGGCGCCACCGACCGCGCCGAGCACGACCACACCTAACGGACGAGAAAATTATGGGCAATGCTAACCAAATCCATGCCTCAGTCAAAGAACCATGCATGCCGTCGTCCAACGAAAACGTCTAGACAGGGCAATCGTGCGGGGCGTGAGGGGCGAGAGGCGGGTAGGGAGAGGCTGAGCTGCCTACGCCACACGTATTCGTAGCTCCAGACACAACTATCAGGGCTACTGCACGTTTGCTTTATACGTGCTCAATTAAAATGGTGCATATGACGTGTGATGTGAGAGATTACAAGTCGTCATCTCACGGAGAAACAAAATACGAAACGCAGTCGCAGGGCAAGTGTTTCGAAGTTTCTCGGGGTGCTGAATACTTACGGCGGACTTAATTTTTTCAAATAAAATGATATCGGTGTCAATTTCGAGGTTTCTCGGGATGCTGATTACGAAAATGACATCCATTTTCAAATCCAAGATGGCGGATTATAATTTTTTTAAATAAATATGATATGGGTTTCAATGTCGAGGTTTTTTAGGTTGCTGATTACGAAAATAGCATCCATTTTCAAATCTAAGATGGCCGCCGCTAATTTTGTGTATTTTTTTATTTAGGTGTCCTTTATGGTGATTTATGGGGTCCTACATTCGAATTTATGTTATTTTTCCAATACAAGATGGCCGCCGCGTTTTTTGTGTACTTTTTCAATATGGGTGTCAACTAAGGGATTTTTAAGGGAGCTACGTAAGAATTTGTCTTATTTTCAAATCTAAGATGGCCGCCGCATAGATTGCGAAATTTTACTTTTTGTGTTTTTGAATTCTTTCTTCTCTAGCGATAACATTTTCGACGACGCTTCGCGACGCATGTCTAGTCCTTGTCAGTTTTTATGACAACATCAAACGCGATGACTGACTGCATAGTTCTTAGACTGTGTCCATGTCTATAAAAGTTGACAGTACCTAATACCAATGAAAAATTTATATTAATCAATCCCTCACCTCTTTGCACAGTTCTCCGTATCTTAACGCTAGCACCCCTTTGGTGCCGAGCGGGTTTGTAGTGTTCACTTCGTACAGATGCATACCCGAGTTGAAGTACCTCGTTAAAGGACCCGTGTTCCACACCTAAAACAACAAATAGAATAGAATAGATCTTTATTTCATATAAACCAAATACAGGCACTTATGAAATGTCGAGGCTCTAGGTGCGCAGTTCCAAATAGTAGGTCCTATGGAGAAAGACCGAAAATTAACTCCATGGAAACTCTTTTAAAATAACCTAACCGTCAAAAACCCCCGACTTCAACTAGAAAAAGAGCTTTAACTTTTGAACGGCTGAACGGATTTTCATGAAACATCGCTAAGATGATACCCGATTAAACTAGCTTCCAATTATAAAAAAAACATTGAAATCGGTCTATCCGTTTTGGAGCTACGATGCTACAAACAGGTACACACTACAAACTTGTAACACCCCTCTTTTTTGTCGGGGGTTAAAAACTATCAGTACTGTACACCACGGTCCACAAATGCGTGATACTCACAGACTGTAGCGCCGCGTTCATGAAGCAGGTGTTGCCCAGGTTGTGCAGCCCAGTGGCGCCGGGCAGGTTGGGCGCTATCAATGTTTCTCTCCGCTCGGTAGCCCGGTTTGATCCACTGCTCATACTGAGGTAATACGGACATATTACTTTTTAATTTCATTGATAACGTATCCATTCTCTTTAGAATGAACAGACACAGTAACAGATAAGGTAATTTTCTGTCCGTCTACTTTCCTTGAAATGTATGGGCTTGATATTTATTTATTTGGAGTATGGATAACAACCATTTAGTCAACAGAAAGCCAATAATAACAATTTATTTAATGCTTTTCATACAAATATGTACAAAGGCGGTCTTAATACCTAAGGCATTCTCTGCCAGACAAGCTTAGGGCGATGCAGAGACAAAAATATGGTACATGCACTAGTAATTATTATTGGGTGAGGTTAATATACTTATGTGGAACCTAAGTAATTCAATACACATAATACATAATATATACAAATCGGTTAGACATACTACATACACGGACTTACGTACTTAATATATATTATAATATCAAGATAAATCAAAGACGAGATGAATCCGCCAAAATCTTATCACTGAAGTGCGTACGTAACTTGATTTTAAAAGTAGGCCGACTGTGCGCCATCCTGATTGCCAGCGGAAACGCATTCCATAATGGGATATCGATATGGTCTGCCAATTTCTTAATTTTTCGTCAATTCCAACGATTTCACGAATCCTTGTTTTCCTTCGATTAGTCGCGTGTAATCGAGTCCAAACTAATCGAGCACTTTCAGGATACGTTCACTCTACAAAACTATCTCTCTCACTATAAAGTACATCGTAAAGCAAACGATTAACACATAATATGTTGACTAATATGAAATTACGTATCACCGAAACTTTACCAGACTGACGCGACTGAGGAAAACCAGCAAAAACCCCATGGTTACATTTTTAACAGTCAATAATTTGTTCGTTTCACAAAGTTTGAGGAAAATACTGTAGGGTAAAATTTTACCAAACTTAAATAATTTTTTTCCTTTTGATAAGAATGTCATAGTATTTTTTTATTTGACAAAATAAATTTCCTAGATGAAGTGGGAGTGGTCTGCAGTCTGGTTGTTGCTAGAAAACAAGACGTTTGGTGTAGAAGAGAGTCTTTAAATACAGACCGTGCGACCAGGAAGACCCAGAGGGAGAGCGCGAGTGAGATGGAAAGATGACTTCACAATATAGATGGAAACGGAGAGGATTAGAATAGATCATTATTTCATGTAAACCAGATTCAGGCACTAATGAAATGTCGAAACTCGAGGTGCGCGTTTTCAAATAGTAGGTCCTATGAAGGAGAACCGTCAAGAAACTCCATGGAAACTCTTTAAAATGAATACATTACAATCTTATTCCTAACACGACGACAAAATAAATTTCTGGAGTTATTTTTTTTGTAGTGCTCGCGAGGTTTTTTAAGTACAGTTCCTCGGAGCTCGCGCGCGGACTACACACTAATAAATAATAAGGCGCTTTTAGGTACACAATATTTATTATTTTAAAGGCTGAATTCAATCGCTCGTCCAGGCCCAGCTCGCACAGCGTGGGCCGCTCGTGGTCCAGCAGCACACAGAACAAGGCCTGTCGTACCTGAGCGCGCCGATCTCCTCGGGCCAGGTGAGGTCGGGGTTGCGCAGCTCCAGCAGCAGGCGCGCGCGCTCGTCCAGGCCCAGCTCGCACAGCGTGGGCCGCTCGTGGTCCAGCAGCACACAGAACAAGGTCTGTCGTACCTGAGCGCGCCGATCTCCTCGGGCCAGGTGAGGTCGGGGTTGCGCAGCTCCAGCAGCAGGCGCGCGCGCTCGTCCAGGCCCAGCTCGCACAGCGTGGGCCGCTCGTGGTCCAGCAGCACACAGAACAAGGTCTGTCGTACCTGAGCGCGCCGATCTCCTCGGGCCAGGTGAGGTCGGGGTTGCGCAGCTCCAGCAGCAGGCGCGCGCGCTCGTCCAGGCCCAGCTCGCACAGCGTGGGCCGCTCGTGGTCCAGCAGCACACAGAACAAGGTCTGTCGTACCTGAGCGCGCCGATCTCCTCGGGCCAGGTGAGGTCGGGGTTGCGCAGCTCCAGCAGCAGGCGCGCGCGCTCGTCCAGGCCCAGCTCGCACAGCGTGGGCCGCTCGTGGTCCAGCAGCACACAGAACAAGGCCTGTCGTACCTGAGCGCGCCGATCTCCTCGGGCCAGGTGAGGTCGGGGTTGCGCAGCTCCAGCAGCAGGCGCGCGCGCTCGTCCAGGCCCAGCTCGCACAGCGTGGGCCGCTCGTCGTCCAGCAGCACGGCGCACGCGCCCAGCCACCACACGCGCACGTCCTCGCGCGCCAGCTCCAGCGCGCTGCACAGGAACTCGCACACCTGCGACGATATAATAATATCTGATATGATAATAGTCTGATGAAACAGGCACTTTGCGCGGCGCCCGACCGTCGCTCATACCCCGCACTCTCCTTGTACCAGTGTCTCGGGGTACTGCTGGTACCGTGTACCAGCAGTAACCCGAGACACTGGTACTGGTGCACCCCGCACCGGTGAGCGCATGAGCAACGGTCGGGCGCAGCGCACAGTGCTTTTTTCCTCAGACGCCGATTCGCGGAGCTCGCGCGCGGACTATAAGGGATAGCTATTGCTTTTTCATTCAAAATAAAATCGAGAGCCAATCTCCGCTACCTACAATACTTAAAACCCCGTATTCTAAGAGAGCGTGGTATGTTGCGGATCAATCCAGTCGGTTTTCCAATTAGCAGTCGACCAGATAATAGCCACAGTCTAAGATAGTCGTCCAACGAAGACGTATTCGTTGGACGAGTATATGGTTCTTAGACTGTTGTTAGGGCAATCGTGCGGGGCGTGAGGGGCGAGACGCGGGTATGGAGAGCCTGAGCTGCCTACGTCACACGTATTCGTAGCTCGGGACAGAATTTTCAGGGCTAACGTACGATTGTTTTATTGGAGCTCAGATAAATGGTGCTTACGACGTGTGCTGTGAGAGATTCCAAGTCGTCTTCTCACGCATAAACAAAATGGCGGACGTAAAAATACGAATCGCAGTTGCAGATCGTTAAAGTGCGTTTGAAAGATTCTCGGGGTACTGAATACTTACGGCAGACATTTTTTTTTTTAATAATATTTATATCAATTTCGAGGTTTCTCGGGATACTGATTACGAAAATGGCATCCATTTTCAAATCCAAGAAGACGGTTTTTATATTTAATAAATTGATATGGGTCAAATTCCCTGTTTCTCGGAGTGCTGATTACAATAATGGCATCCATTTCCAGATTCAAGATGGCGGATATTATTTTTCAATATAACTATATTATGGGTGTCATTTTTGAGGGTTTTCGGGGTGCTGATTAACAAAAGGGCATACATTTCGGCGAACATTTATTTTTATTTCTGTAAAATAATATAGGTGTCAATTTCGACGTATCTCGGGGTGCTGATTACTGAAATGGCATCCATTTTCAAATCTAAGATGGCGGATATTTTTTTTTTTAATAAAATGACATGAGTGTCATTTTCGAGGTTTCTCGGGGTGCGGAATACGAAAATGGCATCGATTAGCATCGTTGTCGGTTTTTACGACAACATCAAACGCGATGACTTCGCTATGAGTTCTAACTCAAAATATTTCTTCCTGTATAGGTAAAATACGGAATTCATTAAACTATGTCGCACATCAAGTTTACAGAGAGGCAATACCACAGATGAACCTAGGGAACATAGATATTCTGTAATCCAATCGTAATAAATACACACTCCCTTAAGAATATGTTTGATTTCCAAATGATTTTGGTATTCCGTTTGTATGAACTACGCATGCTCCGCCGGCCTCTTAATGCCGTGCCCACTATTTCGTGTCGAACGTGCCATTAGTTCGCCACCCTCTGCTAAGAGCGCATGACTGGCGCATCGCCTGCGGGCAGTGAGCGGGTGTGACGTGTTGTGAGGCGAGGTCGCGCCGCACGGAGATAATGTCACGCTCGGCAGTGCACTCGCGGATCTAGCAGTGCACAGCAGTGGCGAAGAGTCCATACAACCCGATTACCATCGGCTTCCCTTTAGGAATTGGTTAGTGCATAGACCGACGTAATATTATATTATTTATGCTACTTATAGATTTTTAATATTATATTCTTAAGATTAGTTAACATAAGCTAAATACAAAAAAAAAAAAAAAAAAAAAAAAAAAAAAAATGTACTTGCATAGCATATTTGCCCTAAAGGCTAATGATGTGAAAGAGCGGAGCCTCCTAACACAGGCATTGTTTGCTTAAAAGGAGGCTCCAAACACGTTTAGATGTAAGGTCCTTATTTCACAATAAACTATTTTGTATTTTTTGTATTTGTATTTACTCATCCAACTGACAAAAAAAGGCTTGTTATTCAGTTAGGTCGAGCTCTTCCAGACATGATTTTTGTCTTGCAGCATTAATTGCAGCAATTTTTAGAGGGCATTTTTGGGATGGCTTCCCCTTTTAAAACTGTCAACGTTTGCTACTGGTGCACAGTTCACTCTTTAGTACGGACGCTTGGAATTAAACGCACTCAATAACGCGCCATGATTAATCTCAAGATGAAACTCTCTTCGATTTTCGCGTAATGGCGTACAACGTATATATTTTCTTTAAAGCTAGAAAACAAGATCATTGTTCTACAGAGTATAAGACACAACACAGACAGACAGAGACAGACACAGGCAGACACACACACACACACCCACAGAGACAGATAGACAGACAGAGACAGACACAGACAGACACACACACACACACACAGAGACAGAGTGTACTTTAGGATATGAATTTTGTTTTATTTTGATGTATCTAATAAAAAAAAATATTCAAATAAAATCTAAGACTTCTTTTATAACGAGATAAACAGAAATGTGTATTACTGCATATTGTGCCAAGCAAACATTATCTCGGGTTTTATCTTAGAATAATTCACTTCATGCGATACCCGCCCCCACCCACCTCTTGCCCCGTAGGCGATACCCGTTTTGTGGTCGGACTACACTACAGTGAAAGAAAAGAAAGAAAGAAAAAGAGTTTATTGGCACAACAAAAAATAAATAAAACCAATAACAAAGAAAACATATAAAATAAAATGAGTTATTGTGCCGCCGGGCCGCAGCTCAGCATAGTGTCAGTGAGGAGCATGTGATGAGTACCTGTTTGACGGTGGCGAGGCGCGAGAAGGCGGCGGTGTAGGCCAGCTGGCGGTCGGGCGGCGCCGGCGACAGCGGCACCGAGCTGTACAGCGACGCGCTCGCGCCGCCGCCCGCGAGGCGCATGTGTACCTACCTGTTTGACGGTGGCGAGGCGCGAGAAGGCGGCGGTGTAGGCCAGCTGGCGGTCGGGCGGCGCCGGCGACAGCGGCACCGAGCTGTACAGCGACGCGCTCGCGCCGCCGCCCGCGAGGCGCATGTGTACCTACCTGTTTGACGGTGGCGAGGCGCGAGAAGGCGGCGGTGTAGGCCAGCTGGCGGTCGGGCGGCGCCGGCGACAGCGGCACCGAGCTGTACAGCGACGCGCTCGCGCCGCCGCCCGCGAGGCGCATGTGTACCTACCTGTTTGACGGTGGCGAGGCGCGAGAAGGCGGCGGTGTAGGCCAGCTGGCGGTCGGGCGGCGCCGGCGACAGCGGCACCGAGCTGTACAGCGACGCGCTCGCGCCGCCGCCCGCGAGGCGCATGTGTACCTACCTGTTTGACGGTGGCGAGGCGCGAGAAGGCGGCGGTGTAGGCCAGCTGGCGGTCGGGCGGCGCCGGCGACAGCGGCACCGAGCTGTACAGCGACGCGCTCGCGCCGCCGCCCGCGAGGCGCATGTGTACCTACCTGTTTGACGGTGGCGAGGCGCGAGAAGGCGGCGGTGTAGGCCAGCTGGCGGTCGGGCGGCGCCGGCGACAGCGGCACCGAGCTGTACAGCGACGCGCTCGCGCCGCCGCCCGCGAGGCGCATGTGTACCTACCTGTTTGACGGTGGCGAGGCGCGAGAAGGCGGCGGTGTAGGCCAGCTGGCGGTCGGGCGGCGCCGGCGACAGCGGCACCGAGCTGTACAGCGACGCGCTCGCGCCGCCGCCCGCGAGGCGCATGTGTACCTACCTGTTTGACGGTGGCGAGGCGCGAGAAGGCGGCGGTGTAGGCCAGCTGGCGGTCGGGCGGCGCCGGCGACAGCGGCACCGAGCTGTACAGCGACGCGCTCGCGCCGCCGCCCGCGAGGCGCATGTGTACCTACCTGTTTGACGGTGGCGAGGCGCGAGAAGGCGGCGGTGTAGGCCAGCTGGCGGTCGGGCGGCGCCGGCGACAGCGGCACCGAGCTGTACAGCGACGCGCTCGCGCCGCCGCCCGCGAGGCGCATGTGTACCTACCTGTTTGACGGTGGCGAGGCGCGAGAAGGCGGCGGTGTAGGCCAGCTGGCGGTCGGGCGGCGCCGGCGACAGCGGCACCGAGCTGTACAGCGACGCGCTCGCGCCGCCGCCCGCGAGGCGCATGTGTACCTACCTGTTTGACGGTGGCGAGGCGCGAGAAGGCGGCGGTGTAGGCCAGCTGGCGGTCGGGCGGCGCCGGCGACAGCGGCACCGAGCTGTACAGCGACGCGCTCGCGCCGCCGCCCGCGAGGCGCATGTGTACCTACCTGTTTGACGGTGGCGAGGCGCGAGAAGGCGGCGGTGTAGGCCAGCTGGCGGTCGGGCGGCGCCGGCGACAGCGGCACCGAGCTGTACAGCGACGCGCTCGCGCCGCCGCCCGCGAGGCGCATGTGTACCTACCTGTTTGACGGTGGCGAGGCGCGAGAAGGCGGCGGTGTAGGCCAGCTGGCGGTCGGGCGGCGCCGGCGACAGCGGCACCGAGCTGTACAGCGACGCGCTCGCGCCGCCGCCCGCGAGGCGCATGTGTACCTACCTGTTTGACGGTGGCGAGGCGCGAGAAGGCGGCGGTGTAGGCCAGCTGGCGGTCGGGCGGCGCCGGCGACAGCGGCACCGAGCTGTACAGCGACGCGCTCGCGCCGCCGCCCGCGAGGCGCATGTGTACCTACCTGTTTGACGGTGGCGAGGCGCGAGAAGGCGGCGGTGTAGGCCAGCTGGCGGTCGGGCGGCGCCGGCGACAGCGGCACCGAGCTGTACAGCGACGCGCTCGCGCCGCCGCCCGCGAGGCGCATGTGTACCTACCTGTTTGACGGTGGCGAGGCGCGAGAAGGCGGCGGTGTAGGCCAGCTGGCGGTCGGGCGGCGCCGGCGACAGCGGCACCGAGCTGTACAGCGACGCGCTCGCGCCGCCGCCCGCGAGGCGCATGTGTACCTACCTGTTTGACGGTGGCGAGGCGCGAGAAGGCGGCGGTGTAGGCCAGCTGGCGGTCGGGCGGCGCCGGCGACAGCGGCACCGAGCTGTACAGCGACGCGCTCGCGCCGCCGCCCGCGAGGCGCATGTGTACCTACCTGTTTGACGGTGGCGAGGCGCGAGAAGGCGGCGGTGTAGGCCAGCTGGCGGTCGGGCGGCGCCGGCGACAGCGGCACCGAGCTGTACAGCGACGCGCTCGCGCCGCCGCCCGCGAGGCGCATGTGTACCTACCTGTTTGACGGTGGCGAGGCGCGAGAAGGCGGCGGTGTAGGCCAGCTGGCGGTCGGGCGGCGCCGGCGACAGCGGCACCGAGCTGTACAGCGACGCGCTCGCGCCGCCGCCCGCGAGGCGCATGTGTACCTACCTGTTTGACGGTGGCGAGGCGCGAGAAGGCGGCGGTGTAGGCCAGCTGGCGGTCGGGCGGCGCCGGCGACAGCGGCACCGAGCTGTACAGCGACGCGCTCGCGCCGCCGCCCGCGAGGCGCATGTGTACCTACCTGTTTGACGGTGGCGAGGCGCGAGAAGGCGGCGGTGTAGGCCAGCTGGCGGTCGGGCGGCGCCGGCGACAGCGGCACCGAGCTGTACAGCGACGCGCTCGCGCCGCCGCCCGCGAGGCGCATGTGTACCTACCTGTTTGACGGTGGCGAGGCGCGAGAAGGCGGCGGTGTAGGCCAGCTGGCGGTCGGGCGGCGCCGGCGACAGCGGCACCGAGCTGTACAGCGACGCGCTCGCGCCGCCGCCCGCGAGGCGCATGTGTACCTACCTGTTTGACGGTGGCGAGGCGCGAGAAGGCGGCGGTGTAGGCCAGCTGGCGGTCGGGCGGCGCCGGCGACAGCGGCACCGAGCTGTACAGCGACGCGCTCGCGCCGCCGCCCAGCGGAACTACCCCTACACACACAAATTACACGTTCACATCATATTCACACGACAATTTTTCATCATAAGAGCCACCAATTTCCTATAGCAAAATATATCTCACAAGACCAAGAAGTTCAACAGAAGAAGACAACATGTTAATGCACTCGGTTCTATAGTCAAGCAAGTTCTTGCGCGACCATCCTGCGGGGTGACACGTTGGCGGGGACGAGGTAGTCTCGATGTTAGCGGGGGTGAGTAGGGGAGCGGGGATAGGAAACGTGTGCGATTGCGCGCCATTAGCCGGCAGTCACAGCCGCGCAACCGGAGCGGCAATACGTGTTCTAAACTCTGTGGCACATTACGTTCGGTACACATGAGATTACGATTAGAAGATGAACAAGGCTAGAAGACAGACTATGAGATGTCGTGTACAAAGTGTACAAGTATTTTTAAGTGCACAAAAATTACGTTCTTCTTTCATATAATATATGCAAAGGAAATTAATTTGGCATAAATCTGAAGCGACAATTTTTCGGTTTGTCTATTCCCTTTCCCAAAACTGTCCATAATTTAATTTGTGTGTTATAATGTTTATTTGATTACCTAATTGTAGCGACATCTATCGCCACATAGAATAACTACTTAGCAAAAGACACAAAGCCAAGTCTGATATTGCCTGGACATCAACCGTCGGGCTTCGGCCCGCCAGGCAATATCACCTCGCCTGGTCGGAGGATCCTCCTCCTCTTACAATTACGTTACAAATAGTTACGACTTATCTTAAGATATTTTTATTTATTTATTTTAATTAAAATGGTACCTATACCAATTACAATAATTAAAGACATGTTAGGAGTTTAACAACTAACAGAACATAAACACAAATGACATTAATTTAAATATCAAACAAATCACACAATCATACATCCTTCTCACAGAAACGCAAACATTCCAACATTATATCCGGCCATCCATCCGCAAACAAGTCACAGTCAGGATTAGCGCCCAGGAGAGCGTTGAGTGCAGAGAGGGTGCGCGGTATGCGACTGAGCACGCGCCACGGTGCGACACGATGGCACGGCAAACAAATTGTGCCTTCGGTTGCGACGATAGTTGTTGGAAACAAAGAATCGACACAACTCATCATGCAGGTCCGGTGCATCAATTTTTCCCCGGGGGATTTTGCACACGACTGAAAGTTGTTGCTTCTCCCGTCTGACTTCCAATGAGTTAAAACCTAGACAACCCAGAAGAAATTTAGTGGGATACATTTATGGATAGTATCCGTTGACACGCTTGTAAAGATACCGAAGGAAAGCCTTTTGCACCTTTTCGAGCACGAGAGCGTACGTGCTCTCGTGTGGATTCCACACACACATAGTGCTTTCAAGCTTGCAACGTACCAATGCCCCAAAAATTAACCGTATCACATGGTGGTTAAGAAAGTCTCGAGAATTTCTACGGATGAAACCCAAACGCCCGAAAGATTCTTTCGCAAGCGCAATTATGTGGTCATGAAATGTTAATTTACGGTCAAATGTGACACTCAAGTCCTTCATGGTTGTTGGGCGAGTTACACTGTTGCCATTTATCTTGTAGTTGTACTCTATTGGGCGCCGCATTCGGCCGAAAGTCATTGCATAACATTTAGTGGCATTGAATTCCATCCTGTTCTCATGGCTCCATTAGTATATAGCATCAATGTCCTGCTGCAAAGCTATACAGTCTGCGTGAGACCGAACCTCAAATATATAATAACATCTTGGGCACGCTTCTCTACGTGTATAGGCGTGCGCTAGCATGACGTGCTACCTCCTCCCCACCAACGTCTGTCACCCCGCAGGACGGTTGCGCACAAAATTGCTGGACTATAACGTAGCTATATGCATTGAATATTAAATTTAAATAACTGAACACAACCCAATTCCTGTGATGTCAAGAACCGACCCTTCGTCTATTTGTATAATTCTAACTAAAGAAAATCAAATTCTTCCATTGACCATTAAATATACGTACTTTGTGTGTTCGGCACATGTCGCAGAAGCTTCAGATGCAGAGGATATAGTTCTAACTCCACTTCAGAGTTGGGTGGTCGTATCACCTGCAAACAAACCATTGAGATAAGCATAAATAGGCCATAAATAGATACAAAATATCAGACACACAGACCCGCAGCTTGACTGTTATGTCTACGGTCATGAAAGAAAGAAAGAAAGAAAGAAAATACATTTATTCAGCACGGACAGGACAACACACGAGAGAAAAATAAAATAAAAGGTAACTTAAACAACACTAAAAAATAAAATAAAACAGACACATCACTGCCTCCTGACATTATGCTGAGCTGCGGCCTTTTGGCACAATAACTCTTATATTTTATATGTTTTCTTTGTTATTGGTTTTATTTATTATTTGTTGTGCTAATAAAGTATTTTTCTTTCTATCTTTCTTTTTTTCTTTACATGAGAGAACTAAATTAAAAGAAAAAATAAAATAGTCAATAAAAAATATTGCATTATGTTGTCAAGTATGCCCATGCCGAAAAGGTAGCCAGCTCAGCATTTGCATGGCACATATTATTTTAAACTTGATTTATGAAAAGAGTATCCATGGAGTTTCTTGCCGGTATCTTCTCCAAGACCAACCCACTGGGAACCGTGCACCTAGAATCACGACGTTTTGAAAGTGCCTGCAAAGGCCCAGTTGAAATAAAAATCTTTGACTTTGGCAGCTGTTACATGACCTCCCATTTTGCAAGTTGTCCAACAGTGGACTGCCAAAGGCCCAGTAGATAACCTCACCTGTCTGGGCAGCGGGTCGGGCCCGCCGTACCACAGCGCGAGCGCGCGCCACAGCGCGTCGGGCACGAGCTCGAAGTCCCGATGTTGCGCTAGCGTCACGTCCCGCCGGAGGTGGCCGCCCTCGCCCGTCAGAGTGCGGACCTGCGGGACAACAGTTATAAGCATTGTTTTTCGGGTTCCGTACGCAAAGGGTAAAACGGGACCTTATGCGGATGACATTAAGAGTCGTCAATTAAGTAGATATGTTGACATTGGTAATATGAATGATATTGTGAGTGATGTAAAGCGGCCGTTACCGGGCCGTTACCGGGCCGTGGTACCTTGAGCAGGTTGGGCGCCAGCAGCCGCTTGTTGTCGACGGGCCCGGGCTGGCGGTGCGCGCGCTGCGCGGCGGCGCTGCTGACGCCGCTGCTGCTGCCCGCGCTGCCCAGCGACCCGGTCTCCGCGCGCCACAGCAGGGAGCCCATCGACTCTAACACAACAGACATTAGAACCATATTACATGAAAGCCTGTAAACCAGTTCCTCTATTGATTTTATAAGTCTATAGGGCACATAATTTTGGGGCATTAAGGGTGATTACCCTTTCTGTTAAATCTTAGGAAATAGTATAGGATCCCTTTAACAACGACCTTCACCGAGATGTTTATTTAATGAAACATATTTTATATTTAATTTAATATGTCAATAAATATATTGCATATGGGTTGCCTAACAAATTTCAGTCCAGTATATGATTAATTAATAATTTAAAAAGATATTTTTTTTAAACTTTGCACCGGTCTGATTATTGAATAAAAATTAAATGAAAATAAAGATTATTTCATTATGAACACGGTGGTATAGGGTTGCCTGCGAAAAATCAGTCCCGAATTCCGGTTGCCGAATTTTGAAAAGTGAAAACTGATGCGAGTGAATATGTGCGACATATTTTTTTTTCAAAGCCGCTTTTGAATCCTATTAATATATATATTTTTGAAATGTGCTAATTATGCCCTTTCATCTGATACCCTACACGACATCATTAAACAATTATTATTTTTTAGTTCATCACTCTATGTCCTCTTGAGGGCGCCATATTAAGTTAAATGTGACGTCACATAGCCTATAACCAGCGGACAATCAAGACGCTTCCAAAGACACCTCATTTGTCGAATTATGATAAGTAGTTTAGAAGTTATGAGGGAATGGTAAAAAAAAAAGTTTTTTTCGATTTTTTGCATTTTCTGAGAAAATTGACTATAGTAATATTTAATTTTTTTCACCATCGGAATGTAGAGATTTCAACGAACAGAAAACACACCAACTTTTTGAAAAAAGCTGATATTTCGACGGTGAATTTTCGATTGAAAATTAGGGTACTTTTTCGATATTAATTCAAAATAAGGTGAAAAAATAAATATTTCAAATCAAATAAATTACAGCGTATTTGGCACATAAAAAGGTAAGTTTTCACCAAATTTCATGAAAAAATATAAAAAATTGTAAAAGATAAAAATAAAAAACCAAAAACTTGGTTTTTTGAATTTTTCACATAAATTTTGAGGTTATGTGAAAAAAGTGTAAATAAAAAAGTTTTAGATCTCCTTATTACCTACAACTTTGCCATTTGACTTTTTTCCATAGGACTTTTAGTTTTGCCGGAAATCAAGAAAAACCGTTTTTACCATTAAACCCCCCCCCCCCCCCTCTTCCCCTTCCCGACCTGAGATCGCCCGTAAATTATTTTTCCTTTCATTTTTATAATATTCTCCTCCTTTTCCAATGGGTTTCATCCTACAATTTTTTTTTTTATGTGCCAAATACGCTGTAATGTATTTGATTTGAAATATTTATATTTTCACCTTATTTTGAATTAATATCGAAAAAGTACCCTAATTTTCAATCGAAAATTCACCGTCGAAATATCAGCTTTTTTCAAAAAGTTGGTGTGTTTTCTGTTCGTTGAAATCTCTACATTCCGATGGTGAAAAAAATTAAATATTACTATAGTCAATTTTCTCAGAAAATGCAAAAAATCGAAAAAAACTTTTTTTTTTACCATTCCCTCATAACTTCTAAACTACTTATCATAATTCGACAAATGAGGTGTCTTTGGAAGCGTCTTGATTGTCCGCTGGTTATAGGCTATGTGACGTCACATTTAACTTAATATGGCGCCCTCAAGAGGACATAGAGTGATGAACTAAAAAAAAAAATTGTTTAAAGATGTCGTGTAGGGTATCAGATGAAAGGGCATAATTAGCACATTTCAAAAATATATATATTAATAGGATTCAAAAGCGGCTTTGAAAAAAACATTATGTCGCACATATTCACTCGCATCAGTTTTCACTTTTCAAAATTCGGCAACCGGAATTCGGGACTGATTTTTCGCAGGCAACCCGATACCACCGTGTTCATAATGAAATAATCTTTATTTTCATTTAATTTTTATTCAATAATCAGACCGGTGTAAAGTTTAAAAAAAATATCTTTTTAAATTATTAATTAATCATATACTGGACTGAAATTTGTTAGGCAACCCATATGCAATATATTTATTGACATATTAAATTAAATATAAAATATGTTTCATTAAATAAACATCTCGGTGAAGGTCGTTGTTAAAGGGATCTTAGACTAAAACTTTAAAGAAGTTTTTTGAGACAAAAACATTACAAAATCAAATAAATATCACAGAGAGAAAGAGAGCATTGCAAAGAAAAAAAAAATTAAGTGTAGTAAAATCTGTTTAAGTTATGAACGTTATGGCGCTACCAGTATCGTTCTGTATTTAAAACGTCATCGCGAGTGAAATTATTATTTTCTTGCGATACCTACATTTTATAATTCAGTCCAAAATACATTATTCTTTATGATTCGCGAGTATTATTTCTCTCTCAGTTTAAATTGTTAAACTTCGGTAAAAACAGGCAAACAAAATCAAAACTCGTAATTTCAAATTCTAAAAGACAAATAGTTGTATAGTCAGCAAGCTGCCCCACACTACCCTCACTAACCTGTGGAGTTACTGGTGAAGCTTTCGTCACAAACGATGGCCTCGTCGATCTGTCTCTGCGGGGCCCTGCAGCACGCGACGGTGCTGCCCCCCGCGGTGTAGGCGAGCCAGCTGCCCCACACTACCCTCACTAACCTGTAGAGTTACTGGTGAAGCTCTCGTCACAAACGATGGCCTCGTCGATCTGTCTCTGCGGGGCCCTGCAGCACGCGACGGTGCTGCCCCCCGCGGTGTAGGCGAGCCAGCTGCCCCACACTACCCTCACTAACCTGTAGAGTTACTGGTGAAGCTCTCGTCACAAACGATGGCCTCGTCGATCTGTCTCTGCGGGGCCCTGCAGCACGCGTCGGTGCTGCCCCCCGCGGTGTAGGCGAGCCAGCTGCCCCACCACTCGGCGGCCACCAGGTACCAGAACTGCCCCACCGAGTAGCCGCGCTGCACCTCCCGACGGAGCCAGCCCAACACTGCAAGGGAAAAAACAATTCAAAATTATACTCGATAATACAAAAGCGGACACAAAATTTATCTATCTATATATTAATACGTGAATAGAAAACTTTGTACCGCTTTTTAAGCATATTGCGCGCACGGAGGAGTGTAGGAATTTCGAACATTAGTTTACATAAATTTATAGTAGACTGAATAGATGGTTATCTTAATAAAACATCAAAGATACATACGCCTATTCCAGGAATCTAAAATTCTGACGAGCACAGCAGGTTTTCACGACATTGACATCGAAGGACGAAAAGGAACGGGGTGAAATTATCAAAAGTTATTATTATTAACAAATTTTGATTAAAAGTAACAACTAATGTGCCTAGTGTAAATCTAAAAAACAATATTAAATTATTCATTAAGTAATACAATAAACATTTGTATGCTATGACTTAGAAACATATTTATAGCGGAATAAGCGCACTATAAATGATAAAAGAACTACTATGTACCTATTCCTACCAAATAAAGACATTCTATTCTATTCTATTCGAAAGAACAAAGTCGCTAGAGAAACCTAGGACCTACTATTTGGAGCCGCGCACCTAGAGTCTCGACGTTGCATAACTGCCTGTATCTGGTTTACATGAAATAAAGATCTATTCTATTCTATTCTAAACTGGTCAAATTTGTTCCGGCACGCATAATTCGGGCATACTGACAGAATCCTGTTTTAATAAATACTCAAATTGTCTTTTTAAAATTTTAAATATGGAACACACCGAGTCACCGCCGCCACCGCGGTCCCTCCCGCTTCATAGGTATTTTTTTAAATTCACACTGGCTGTTTATACACTCACAGTACCGCAGCATCCTTTTTTATAATCGTTTTTTTTTTTTATGTCATAATTTTCAGTCTTCATCCTATCCCAATTTAGTTCTATTTTTTAAATTCATTCCGGCCCCAGGTTGGAAAGTAATAACTATGAGTCTTTTCCGTCATTTTCATAGTCTACTTCCTAACCCAATTTAGTTCTATTTTTAAAATTCATTCCGGCCCTTGTGTGGGAAGTAATTACTATGAGTCTTTTCCGTCCAACGGTGGGAAGCAGCGTTTTCGACCCGCTACTCAGATCAAACAAACTCTACTTTCCGAGCATGAGATATGAAAACTATATTTCTTTCTTATTAACTTTATAACTGACCCGTCCCCGGCTTCGCACAGGTGCAATTTCTCTACTATCCTTACATTAAATATCAAAGTATTATACATATAAACCTTCCGGACGAAATGCTCAAAATGGTAGTTAAAACCGCATCAATATCCGTTGTGTGGTTTAGAAGGAGTTAGCGGATATACAGACTGACGCGGAATGCGACTTTATTTTATACTATGTAGAGAAGATATAGAGTGCATCAACCGATTAATTGCGACCGACATTCGCAAGCGCCGCATGTAATCGATTGCTGCGGAAACGCTCAATATATTACGTGTCCGCGATAAAACAATTTAATCAACTATACGGTAAAACCAAAAGGATGTATCGGAATGTATAACTTAACCGTCAAAAACCCCCGACTACAACTAGAAAAAGAGCTGTAACTTTTGAACGGCTGAACAGATTTTCATGAAACATAGCTAAGATGATACCCGATTAAACTAAGTTTCAATTAAAAAACCTACATTTAAATCGGTCCATCCGTTTTGGAGCTACGATAGCACAGATACACAATTATAATATTTTCATAATTTTACATTTTCATAATTTTGAAAACTTATAAATAAAATTGTTTTTTTTTTGTTAAACTTTGGTCTTTTTAACCTAAGTATAGATTTCTTAAAATATTTTCCTTTATTAACAAAAAGACCTTATATATTGAATAATGCATTAATGTATCTATCCCTGCGGTCCGAATTGCGATAAAAGTGATAATATCGCGAATCCGACTAAATTTAATAGTCACAAAATATAAGGAGTATTGAGTAATAATAATACTTGTAACTTTGGTCGGATTCGCGATATTATCACTTTTAGAGCAATTCGGACCGCAGGGTTAATTGCCATGAAAAATGCCTATCAACTCAGCCTATAGCGTTACAGAGCACTGCATCACTAAAAATTATAAATAAAGCCCTTTGTAGGTCAAATATCAAGGACATTAGTCGAGCAGTCTCTTAACACTTACATTAAGGACCATAAACATGCTGCCTTCCAGATAGGGAAAAGTATTTGTTCAATCTAATAATTGACCCAATTAGATCCCATAAAATAATGGGGACATATATTTGCACGGCTAACAGATATTAATTTCCTGTCTGGATATTTGCGACCGTTATTTGTGTACGTAACACCACGTATACGTACGTCTACGTTAGGCTTGCCAGATGGCCGGGAAATACGGGAATGTCCCGGAATTTGGAGTCCTGTCCCGTGTCTAGTAATTAGACTTTACTGTCCCGAATTCCGAACACCTACTAAGTATTTATTTTGTAGTAAGTATACCTATTATAATATAATATTGATAGTTTTGAGCGTATGGCACACGTGGGTTGCAGCTGAAACCCAGCGTCAGGTGGCCAGTATCACTGCCTCCTGCTTATACTGAGCTGTGGCCTTTAGGCACAATAAGTTTTTTTATTTTATATGTTTTCTTTGTTATAAGTTTTATTTATTTTTTGTTGTGCTAATAAACTCTTTTTATTCTGTCTTACCAGTTTTTATTTTCACAAAGTTACGAGTATGACTAGAGTTGCCAGTACGATACGCACGACACGGCTGCCAAGTACGGCGCGATCCGTCTCCGACCGCCATTTACAACTCGCACGCCACTCTGCCGCTGTGTCATACAAATGTATATTGCTTGTCTACCAAAGTTTAAATTAAGCAAGAAGTAAAAGCTAGGTTCTCAATTTTGGTTGTTTTTAAAACATTATAAAAGTACACAATATGTAGGTAGGTAGGTAACTTTTATCTGAAATAAGAGTAAATATTTGAAAATAATTTGCATTTTTCTTTTCCATTTAAAAAATACAACAGGTGAAAACGTTATTGTGGCTTGATTAAATAGAATAGGATATGTTTTAGTGCACACCAACATAAATAAAACATATTACATTAATTTATCATTATCTTATTTTAAACGGTCGGGACATTACTTATTGTTTTCTTTTTCTTATTTATAATTCTAATTTAATAATCTTACCATATACTATATACAGTGGTGGTCATATAATTAGAAACACAGAGTCACTTGGAAGTGTTAATTACTTTTCATGTTTTTATTGCAATTAATTGGAGGTAAAAGATTCATTTACCACATTAAAATGTACACTCGTAACACTAGTTTAAAAACTATCACTAACATTCTGTTCACTACTTAATAAAAAATAAAAGTATATGACTTGAAAAAAATTTATCAATATCTTTCGTAGTGTGGCAGTCGGACAACTAATTAGAAACACAAGAAATTAACACTAAAAACTTAAACAAAACTCCAATAATTTGGATTAATCGTGAAATGGATACTATCGAATACCTTATTCATAACCGATTAGTACTTGGTTGGGTAGCTTCTGTTGTCGATTACAGCTTTACAACGACGTGGCATTGACTCTATCAATTTTTCACTCGTTCCCAATGGAATACCTCTCCAAACATCAAAGAATGCGTCGTAAAGTTGGTTGACGTTAGTGATATGTTTATCCGACAGCATTTTCTTCATGATGTGCCACAAATTCACTATCGGATTTAAATCCGGACTATTAGCAAGCCACTCCAACATTGTGACCGATTGTTATCTAAGAAACACTTTTACGCTGTTTGCTGATGCTTTGGATCATTAACGTGTTGAAATATCCAAGTACCTGCCAAATTTTCATTGGAAAATGGGGTCATTGTTTCCTTTAAGATGTGTCTGTACTGATACTGACCCTAATGCCCTTCAATCTTTCTTACGGGACCAACCCCATATCCCGAAAAACATCCCCACACTTTAACATTTCCACCGCAGTGCTTAACTGTCTTTTTGTTGTACTTATTATTCAAAGCCTCGTTAATCGGTCGTCGTACATATCGTTTTCCGTCAGAATTTACTAAATTTATTTTAGTTTCATCTGGAAATAAAACATTTTTCCATTGATGAACAGTCCAACTGCCATATTTTCTAGCGAAGGCTAGACAATTTTCTCTATGTTGCCTGGTCAGAAGTGGTACGTTCCTAGCAAGTCTTCCAAACAATTTCCCTTCAATCAACCGCCTACGGACCAGTCTTGTGGACTCGTTTCGAAGGTCATCCTGTGAAAATACTTCTATTCGAATAACATTAGAACCTTGGAAGGGGTCCGTCTTAGCCAAATAAATCATAAGCTTGTGTTCTTGAATTGTGGTCTTCCTTAGCCGAACTTTTCTAGGCACATTATCCGATGTTCCATGCTGTTTGTAATGTGCTATGGCGTTAAATAACACCTTTACGGCACTCTCTAAGTGAGCGACTATTTTTCTGTGAGCTCCTTTGCGATTGAAATGAAAATTCACAATATTTTTTCTTGTTACTGCATCACAGCTCTTGTTTTTACCCATTTTTAATAATTGAATCACTCAGAATGTAACATAACTAAATAAATAAGAAAAGGTAGCATACTGCTTATTGTGATGACAATATGAAAGATGTTTTGTAGTTTCAAAATTAAATTCCAGAAAATAAGTTACACTTTGTTTCTAATTAGTTGTCCGACTGCTAGTACTAAAGATATTGATAATTTTTTTCAAAGTTATATATTTTTAATATTTTTTATTTAATTAACAGAATGTTAATGATAGTTTTTAAACCAGATTTACGAGTGTACATTTTAATGTGGTAAACGAATCTTTTACCTCCAATTAATTGCAATAATAACATAATAAGTAATGAACACTAACCAGTGACTCTGTGTTTCTAATTATATGACCACCACTGTATATGAGATAGTGATGATCTCTATCATGATGTATTTTAACACCTATTGTAACCTATGTTCACAAATAAATAAATAAATAAAATTAAACATACAATATAAACAGTGTAAAACACTGCACAACGGGCGGTCTTATCGCTTAAAGCGATCTTTTCTAGACAAGCTTTGAATGTACAAAAATTCATGGATATGAGGTAAAAAAAAAAGAAAAAAAAAAATACGCGTCGAATTGAGAACCTCCTCCTTTTTTTTGAAGTCGGTTAATAATAGAATGTGGTAGTCTGTGGTGTGTCTATTTATTGTCATATATTTTACTACGGCCCCACTCCGTTGCCCTAGAATTGTCCCGGAAATGATAAGCCTATATCTGGCCACCCTAGTCTACGTACGTACCGCACACAATACACCCCAGATCTCCGGAACATTAAAGCTAACAATACAAAGTCATCTATCACAATTTGCGTTACATTACACAAATGGATGACAAACGGTGCGTACGCGAGCGGGTGACCCACTTACGCACCTATCACGGCTATTAATTTAATTACATTCAAACAATACACATGTTATCTGTTAAGGAGAGGTCTCGATGCGCTGGTACAATACAAATTTTACCACAACAATTTGTAAGTAGCCGCAACGCCTGTGAATCACAAATATTTCCTAAACGGGATGACAAAAGTGTATTGAAGTGCTCAAATCAAAATATATAATTAGGTAGCTTGTAACTTCCATGGCATTCTTATTCAGAGGCAAATCATTATTATCCTATTCTTATTATTTTTTTAAGTGAAACTTCTATATAGACGGGGGTATTAGGATTTTTCTGTCACGAAAAAGCGTTACGGCCGCGTGGAGGTAGACGATATATTGTCCGTTGAAGTTTCACTTCTACTGTGCATCCCAGGCTGTGCTGGCTCCCAGCACACATTATTTTTTTTTTCACTTTAAATTACCTACATTATTCTCACAGCTCTTACCACAACATTGTACTAACCAAGATTGTAATCTATTATTTTAAAAGAGTTTCCATGGAGTTTCTTGCCGGTTCTTCTCCATAGGACCTACTATTTGGAAACGCACCTAAAGTCTCGACATTTCATAAGTGCCTGTATTTTGTTTACATGACATAAAGATCTATTCTATTCTATTTACAATAAATGTTAACATAATAATATAAATACCACTAGACTCTAACCATAGGCATTAAAATTATGTAAATTACAATGTCAAAATTACAAAGTATAAGTAATATTTTAATTGCTCATCATAAATCATAATAATTATTCGTGTTTACCCATTTATAATACAAAAATATGTATGGCATTCGGTATCATAATTATGTTGTGGTTATGAGTGATTCTAATTCCATTTTTAAGCAAAACTCCAAATCGACTCGAATATCGAGTGTCTGTACTCAGTTTATTTATTTATTTTATTGTTTATGTACACACAACAAAACGAAAAATACATAGAATAAGGAACACTTAAGTACAAAGGTACTGTTTATTTCAAAAGAAATTTCTGCCAGCAGACCTGCGATTGGAGAGGGTACAGAAGATAACGTAGACACAGAGTGTATACTAAAAACTAAGAGGGAAAGACTAGAATACGGAACATTGATATATATTAATAACTAAACCTAAATCAAAAGTCAGTTCAGTAAGTCAGTTTTGAGTCAATACCAATAATCGATACAATTTAGCCATCCTAAGAATATGGTTACAATGATGATGATAAAAAAATTAGTTTTGAACTCTAAAGACAGAACGGACACAAAACATATTGGAAATTAACACACGTGTCCTAGTCAAAACAACAATAATAATATAAGATATTGTTCAGTGAAACGTGAGCTTAAACAATTACAATACAGTTAACGTTTCGGACCGGCAGCAAGCTGCACGTAATTATGCAAGTACTAGCGATCACATGATGTGTGTATTTCTAAACAACTACTCATTGTCCATTACTTTGTAGTTTTACATCAAGTGATACTCGGAAATATGTAGAGGTGCTTGTTATTTGGAGTGGTAGGTGGCTGTTTTGCAATTAAAAGTTAAGATTGTTTGTTCCATGTGATTACTGGAAAATATTAAACACTCCTGCTCCGCTAAAATAAGCACAGGGGGTCGAGCACAAGGTTCCAGATGAAAATCAGCGCCAAGCACGTAAGTGTTTGGTCGCGGGACTTATCTCATTACCGTGACCCCGGAACGTAAAGGGCTATCGAAGGAACACCGTGGATTTTAGTCAGTACAAGTCTGACAGTCCCTCCCGCCCTGCCCGGGGTGGGAGGACTCATTTGATGATTTAACCACGCTAAAAAAAAAAAAAAAGCACGTAAGTGTTTGGCGTTAAGCTGATATCTTTTAATTGTTTTTTCATTTATTATTGTTTGTTTTTATTGTGCACTTTGTGTATTGTGTCTCATGCTGTCGAAATAAAAGTTTATTATTATTATTACTATACTTCATAACCACCTCACAAGAAAAAACAAAAACGAAATCTCATCTTTCGGTTAAGCTGGCCTGTATTGTTAAGTATTGTATCATGCCATTTTTTTTTGTAAATTATAGCCCAATAGAAATGTCGAATCGCCAATCCGGTGCTTAACTCCTCGATTTAACATCCGATATCATTTGACGTCTACGTCCTATGTCCGTTTATAAGTCAAGTGTATTGCCCGACACTGATATACATAGATAACAATGTTTACACGCCGTTTATTTTCGTAGAGGAGACTACGCAATGTATCAGAGAGCTAAATATAGCACGGTTTGTTTGCGATGGTAATACTAATGAAGATTGAATTAGTTTTAATTGTGTTATGTAACGGCCGGAATGTTTTATTGTCTTTGGAAAGTCTTTAATGTATATTTAAATAAATAAATTCAGCCCACTACTGTCCCACTGCTGGGCACGGGCCTCTTCTCAGAATGAGAAGGGTTAGGCCTTAGTCCGCCACGCTGGACTAGTGCGGGTTGGCGAGAACTTTGTGAGGCCCTCTTAGGTGTGCAGGTTTCCTATGTCTATCATTCTAGTGCGTCTTGTGTTTGTGGCAAATAAATGTATTTTCTTTCTTTCTTTCTTTCTCACAATATTTTCCTTCACCGTTACCGCAACGGATTCTGATGCGGTTTTCACCCTCAGTTAGATAATTATTCACGCCCCACCTTATTCGTTTTAAATCTTACAAGTATTTTCATAAGAGAAATGATTTTATTCTTTTTACATGTACTCGTAGTATGTTATACTTTTTAGTTTGTTTTAAAAACGTGGGCCCGTTCACACGAGCTTCTTTTAGCATCAGCGACTAGCTATTTTGCGATAATATCGATGCTGCATCGCGATTTAGCGACTCTCTGCATGCGATCGCGGTTGCTAAATCGCGCGATTTGGCGACTCACTGTGTCCGATCGCGGTTGCTAAAAGTATCGCGAGTGAACGGGGTAGCGATCGATCGCTGCATCTAGCTTCCGAAAAGCGACTGAATCGCTGGTCGCCGATGCTAAACGTAGCTCGTGTGAAGGGGCCCAATACAATATTCATGTTTAAGTTCTCAGTACTCACCGATATCTCTCTCCTGGTGCTTGCACTGCGGCCTCAGGCCCAGCACGATGTGGCACACTTCGAACACCAGGTCGAGGAATGGCGTCACTAACGCCTCCGCACTTTCAACACTCCATATTAAGAAGTCTTCTAACGTGAGAGCCATGTCATTGGCTATGAGTCCTTCGTTCTCCATTTCTTCTTCTTCTTCTTGCTGTTGCTGTTGCTGGAAAGAGAAGAAATTATTGTAGAAACAGACAGGAAGTATTACAAAAGATCTTATGTAATAAGACAGATTGAGTTTGAAAACTGTTTTAAGATGAGAAGATGTTCCGGTCTGTCTGTACACATTGGCTGCTTAACATGATCTTCTACGACTATTTTTGAGAGGGTAATTCCTACACTTGGCAAACGGATGGGTGACCACGAAGAGAATCAATATAGGTGGATCTATTGCAGAACTGCCCATATTCTTGATATCATCTTGATTAAAACGCCTCTTAAGAATCTTCTTGTAACGGTACAGATGTTTCGGGATACCTTCCTTAATATGGTTTTCATGCAGTGTAAGAGGTAAGAGCTGATACCTTCTCAATTGTGGTATTTTTTTATAGTATATTGGGCATATGATCGTTCTGTTCACCTGATGGAAAGTGATCACCGCCACCCCTGAACATCCACAACACCAGAAGAACCACCGATGCGTTCCCGACCTTTTAGGATGGTGTCATTTATGTGTTCGGGAAATCTGCCGCTGTAGTTGATTCCACAGTTTCGTGGTCAGTGGTTACTGGCGCGTGAATCGTACAGTAGTGGACCTCATAAAGACAAGATGATGGGAGGTAGAAACTGGATTTGAAACAAGTGGTATAGTACGCGCAAATCTTTATGAGCCCTCAAACTCTCTCCCTTTAGCACCTATAATAGTACGCTTATTATAGGTGCTAGAGGGAGACAGAGAGAGTTCAGAGCTTAGTTCAGGGCTCATAAAGATTTGCGAGAACTATACGGTATACGAATCGAACAATATCTCAGCACTCCCTTTATTGAGAAGATAGAATATACAAAGAGAAGCTATGCGTCCTCGGAGAACCATTTTGGGGATCATACGACATCAAAACTTCAAAAAGCGCTTTATTTTTAACATTACTCATACTTAAGAAGTTCTACCTTCCTCTTACCTTGAATTTTAATTAGCTACCCAAAATTCAAAATTGAAGTGACTCACCTCCTTCAAAACCGAAATCTCTTCCTGATTATCCCCATTAGGGCCCAACTGGAACACCGGCTTCCTGCCATTCTTGGGCACCGTCACCAGCTTGTCCCTCAAGTTGACCAGGATCACTTCAGGGTCGAACCCTTTCTCCAGGCCCTCGGAGTAATTGCTGTCTGATGGCGTGGAAGCCCGGGAGCTCTGGTTCTTGAGGCTCTCGTTCGCGACGGTGCAGAGGATCCCCACCATGTCTATAAGCTCCTTCTTGTTGAGGACCCCGTCGCTGTCCAGGTCGAAGATCTTGAAGCAGACTGGAACAGAATGCTGATATAAGTATCTTAAATTTCGAGGATGAGCAGTCGCATCTTCTTGGACAATAATTGTAAATAGGTGAAAAAATTGACATTGACAAACCTACAGGATAATACTTTGTAGTGCGCAAAATTTGCAGTGATTCAGTGTCCATTCCCAAATGCAACCGCAGTACTAAAATTCCCTCCAAAACAAAATAAAATTTTGATTTTGTATGGCTTGCGCTAGTAAATTATGCTTGTCCCCCATACCTAGTCAAATTTTCCTTATGTTCCAAATACTGCAGAGACTGAATCACTATACAAATTATGCACAATACATAAAAAATTATCCTGTATGATGATGAATTTTATTAATTATAATTTTATGTGAAAAAATACAAAATGTGTTTTGTGCAATCAAGTCTTATCTTTAAAGAGATATCACACATTGTTCAACCATAGCCACAAATCAATAGAAATCATTCATTAATCGCTAAGAACTCATTGGCTTTTCCTCATAGCGTTCTGTTATCATAATACACACAACACAGGTGGATGTGAGCATAAGTATAACGAACCAATCCTCGGGATGGTCGATTCCCATGTTGTAAGCTCGTGCTGAGACGATAGAAGAAGATCTTGGTCCACGAGCCTATCAGGTCAACTACTTGCATGGTCTTCATGGCCGAGACGATGCGGCAAATCATCAACAAATTGATAAGTAATGATGACACAGTTTGAATATAGAACATACTCAAATAATCTCGTTTTTGTGGATTAGCTTATAACAATACTTCGTTATCTAAATATTAGTATTGAGTGATAAGGCACCCGCGCATATTTATCTTTAGAATTGGCAATTCTTTGAAGGACAAATGAACTGAAAATTATGCGGAACAACTGGAACTTTCTATCAAACGTAAATTAATTTCGTTCCGTTACACTAAATGTTCCGAAGTAAAACCTAAAAAAACCAATAACGTTAAAAATAACGTTATAAAACAATATTTTAAGTTATGTTATAGGTATCAGTAACTTTTCCGGCTGACAACCGCTCTGTCGTTGCGCCCTGCACAAGCCACCGCTGCACCGACTGTATTCAAGCATT
Source organism: Allophyes oxyacanthae (assembly GCA_932294325.1). Lineage (NCBI taxonomy): Eukaryota > Metazoa > Arthropoda > Insecta > Lepidoptera > Noctuidae > Allophyes > Allophyes oxyacanthae. The sequence goes on from OW028628.1 coordinate 772,541, forward strand.
AATAATGAGTAACGTTATTATTTTGTTATACTAATAATGGAAAAAAAATGTCATTCAGTATTATTCCGCCCAATATATTCGTGTTTTTTTTTTTCAATATTTTTAAACGCTTTTCTTTTGCTCATTCCCAAAATCTCAAGAAAAGCAGCCAAAACAGATTACATAAGGCATCACAAGATATCAAACACAAGTATAATGTTCTAATAAATTTTAGCAGATTCAAAACCGAGGACCCAAAAATTAATTATCTGTTACATTCGCAACACCGGCTTCATCCAGATATCGTGATTATTCAATATTGTTATCGGCGCCGACAGCTGAACGCCATTAATATTAATTGGACGACGAGAGATGGAATATTGACAGTTTGAATATCACCGACAATTAGCTTTATTACTTCAATTTGTTTTCAGCCCGCTCAAAAAAGAGGGGTGTTATAAGGTTGTAGTTTGTATCTGTGTATCCGTCTGTGGCATCGTAGCTCCAAAACGGATGGAACGATGTCAAGGCAGTTCTTAATCGAAAGCTAGTTTAATCGGGTATCATCTTGGCTATATTTCATGAAAATCTGTTCAACCGTTCAAAAGTTACAGCTCTTATTAACCCCCGACAAAAAAGAGTGGTGTTATAAGTTTAACGTGTCTGTCTGTGGTATCGTAGCTCCCAAACGGATGAACCAATTTTCGTTAAGTTTTTTTTGTGTCATAGATAATTTTATCCCGAGTGTTCTTAGCTATGTTTCATGAAAATCTGTTCATCCGTTCAAAAGTTACAGCTCTTTTTCTAGTTGGAGTCGGGTTTGTGACGGTTAGATTATTTTTGTTTTAAGCCAAGCCAATATTTCCTTTTTTCGCTAGAGCAGGTGGCGCTGGCTTATTGTATATTATGCATACATATTTTTAGGAATTTCAAGATAAGACAAGTTTATTTTATAAATAGCTTCTGTAGAACAATTGCAAGTGCATGCGATAACAAGTTGAGATAACACTATGCCTTTACACAATATCTGATTATAATTTCCATAATTTAATCTAATTACGATATAAATAAATTTAATAGAAAATACGGATTGCCTTATACCAGGGTTGGCTTACAGTCACCGGTTTCTGAAAGGCTGATTATAGAATAGAATAGAATAGATCTTTGTTTCATGTAAACCAGATACAGGCACTTATGAAATGTCGAGACTCTAGGTGCGCGGTTCCAATTAGTAGGTCCTATGGAGAAGAACCGGCTAGAAACTTCATGGAAACTCTTTCAAAATACTTTATAAATTACAGTCTTGATTAGTACAATGTTGTGATAAGAGCTGCGAGAATAGTGTCATATTTTATGTAAAGTGATATGATTGGTTGTTGTTGATGTTGGTCAACCAATCACAACAGGTAATACAAATACCGGTCAATTTCATCACTAATATAATTGTTATTTTTTTAAACTGATCACGAGTCATTTCCTACCTTGACGTTGGCAAAATCATCGAATTACGATGGAGCCATAAATTAAAAGAAGAAGAAGAAGAACATGATATTTGAAATAATCAGTTGTTTAAGTTTGTCATCCAATCACAATACCTATCATAACATTTGAAATGACCAACGTTCCGAAACCAGGGGCGGTTTCTGCAAGAAACTCTAGGATATCATAAACGACCTTCGATAGGAAACGAACTCATTGAGATATTAAAGACGACCATCAATTCAATGATAACATAACTAATAATATTATATCATTTGGAGGCGCGTAATATCTTGATATAAATATTTAAATGAAACTACGTATATTTGCATAAAATATTCCAAGTCCATGGTAAGCCAATTTTGGTCATAAATAATTCAGATGGTGATTAAATTACCATGTCCATGACCTTTTAAGAAAAAAACAATTTGTTTTATATGTTGATATATTTTGAGTTAACACAAAAACTGATTAAGAACAGTGTATTTTGGGTTAATTTTTTTATACCATTAATGTAGCATACAAGCTTACGGCCCGCATGTTGGTAAGCGGTTACCGTAACCTATGGACACGGGGCATCACTCGCGGGTTGCCGATCCTACCACTAGCGTCGTGTCGGCAGTAGGAGTCACCAACACGAAGCTTGCCCAAGGAGGACTGACGACCTTCCACCGTTAGCAACACAACACTACAAAAGAGCAGTGTTATTTGGCTACGATATTCAGCAAGCTGGAGGTATTTCTCCAGTCGGGCATTTAAAACGCCTCCCCGAGTAAAGATGCCTAAGTCGCCCGCGAATGCCTTGGGCACTGGGTAGTCCAGTCCCTTTATAAAACTGATCGGCTAATGTTTCTGTACCTACTATATAAACTCAATGCTTTTATATTCGTAGGTCATCTAATATACAGGTGACTGGTAGAACGAGGGTATTGTACTCATCATTATGAACAACTTTTATTATGTTAACAAACCCGAAATCGCGAAAAAAAAATCAGCTGTTCCATTCATTCATTTAAATGGAACAGCAGATTTTTTCTCTCGAATTCGGGTTTGGCCCCATAGTAAAAGTTGTTCATAATGATGAGTACAATACCCTCCTTCAAGGATTCCCTCGTTCTACCAGTCACCCTGTGTATTAATATATTAATTCGTGAAGGGAAAACGTTGTACCCCTTTTTAAGCATACTGCGCGCACGGAGGAGTGTGAGATTTGGCATAGTTAAAGTTTATATGGAGAAGGAGTGCAGAAAGCTAAAATTACGGTCGAATTCCGACCACTTGGCGACCTCTAGTAGACTATATAAAGGCACTTACAAATCGTTGAACTTGTTTAGTCTTATGAAAGGGATTAATTATTATCTTTCATACCATTGGAAAACGTTTTGACGACAACAACTTCACAATAGCTGCCTTTCTTGACTTCGAATGACACATGCTACAAATAAATATTTGTCTTTATACTAACAAGTTGTGCCATCTGCTTGTCTGTCACATTGCACGGCAATTTGCAACTGCCATGGCATTCTTATTCAGAGGCAATTAATTATAATCCTATTCTTATTTATTTATTCACATTAAATTACATTATAATAATAATAATATTCCATTTATTTCAGGCAACTTGGCCCATACAAAAAAATACACAAATATAAAACAATAACAATAAATTAATAAACTAATACATATTACTTAACAAGAAATTTTAAACTATTGCTGCACAGTAGATGACGGCGTCATGTTTCGCTGACTGGTGTCGCGCAGCCGGCCGCGAAACCGACGATACACGACACCCTTCGGCCAAAACTCTTCTTTGAGGCAGGTCTCGAGGTTGACTGGTTGGTTGGTTGGTTGATTATTCTCACAGGTCTTACCACAACATTGTACTAATCCAGATTGTAATCTATTAAAAGAGTTTCCATGGAGTTTCCTGCCGGTTCTTCTCCATAGGACCTATTATTTGTTACCATACCTAGAGTCTCGACGATAAGTGCCTGTATTTGGTTTACATGAAATAAAGATAATATATTATATCCTGTAGTGTTGATAAGTTCGATTTATGTACCTATGCTATGAATGACACTACAATAAATTGTTGGGAATTACGACGGATGTCCATTTATCTCTTTCGATATCAACTACCCCCAAAGGTGCCCAAGATACAGGCCTAGCCTAGTTTGGGACCAATGGAAGGTATTTTATATTGTAAATATTTATTGAAATAAATTGAAATTGAATTGAAATTGATATCGCCCCAAAATACTGACTACAAACAGAATACAGATACAGACCTACCTATTACTCGAAAATATTACTTTTGTGGAAATGCCTGTATTTGGTTTACATTAAATAAAGATCTATTATATTCTTGATATGGATTGGAAAGGTGACGCGGGTAATTGTGGTCATGGTTTCGAATTGGCGGGCGCTTTACTTATCGCCACAGCTCTTAAGGTGAAAGAAAGCGTCATGAAAAACTGGCATTCCATAGAATTAAAAATTCGACTTGTGACTTCATTAATCTGCACTGCGCCCATGGTCGACCTAGTCCTTCTAAATAAAGAGGCCTGAATAACAGCATTGGGAACATTAATTGGTTAATGCAGGGGTCTCCAAATTACGGCCCGCGAGGACCAGCACTCCGGCCCGCGACAGCGTCCCAAATATGCCCTATATCCGGCCTCCCATAGTTTATTTAAGTTAATAATTCATACAAAATAATACCCAACATTTCTATATGTATAATGATCAAATTATGAAACTTGACCTAAATCTATATTAAGTTGGTACGATGAGCCCAGGGCCGATGGGCCATCTGGGCTAAGTATTGGCCCTTGAGACCTAGTAAAGGAGTCATGGCCCTTATTGTATGTGTGTCGTTTTTGCTGCAGAAATAAAATATTTTTCTTTCTTTTCTTTCTTTCTTTCTTTCCTTACGCTAAAAAGTTTGGAGAACCCTGAGCTAATGCATCATGGATAACCGTAATCAGTAAGTTATAGCATAATCTCCTCAACAAACCTGTCATTAAGACTCAAACAAAGACGCATCAAATTAAAATAAGTCGGAAGTGCACAACGAACAAGTGAAGGCTTAACAATTGTACAGTCGCGTCGCACGTGCGTCATTTGTCGTCTATTTAAAACGCAATTAACCGCAGCGAGGCGTGCAAGATGGACAATGCTGTGACCTTCGTCGCCCGAACATTTCACTTCGATTGTGTGCCCGACTGTACTACGTGATGCGACCCTTATGACGCAGGACTTTTTGTTACATTGCGAAGTCCATATACCGTTTGTCGTGGTATGGGCATGTGATTAGGAGGGATGAAAATCATGTAACAAGAAGAGTTTTAGGTATGTATGTGGATGGATGTAAAGTTGGATAGATTGTGTGAAATTTGACATGGATTATAAGAACGTAAACTCTGAGATGACGTCTAATAGAGATAAATGGAAGAAGAAGACATATTGCGCCGACCACAAATAAAATGGGATAAGGGGAGGAGAATGATGACGCGAAGCCCATATACAAGGTGTATCAGAAATGCGTGGTCATAATTAAGGGTGTGGATCAGACCATCAAACAGAACAACTTTATCTATGGGACCAACAACGTAATCGCGAAAAAATTATCAGCTGTTCCATAAGTTTGGGTCGAGTAAGAATAAAAGTTTTGTATGGGACAGCTGATTATTTTAACAACAACAACCGGTCTAACCTTAGGGTATCAGTGTCTCCCAGTAATTGTGTGGCGGAGGTCAGATGGCAGTCGTTCCGTATAAAATACTGTTATTCAGCCGCATCTGGTTAGACTGGGAGCCGACCACAACGTAGTTGGGATAAAGGCCAGGCAGATGATGATGATTTCTAATACAATGTTGTAAACGACGCTAATAATGAAGGCATTGTGTTACCTTTCTGTTGAAAAATATGCATTATACACAAAGCAAAAGTAAGCCAACAAAAACAGTTATTTGCCAAGCGATCGATTAGAGTTCACGACATTGACAGTGACCTTGAAAGGAGCAGCAAAGGCGTAACCATAATAAGTTCTCCGACAGATTAAAGTTTAGTTAACCCCAAAATCTTATCTAAAATCTAAGATAAGGGACACCACGTCTTACCTTAACCTTGATTCAGCGGGTCTGTCACGTAACAAAATGGTAATGAACATCAGACTTTGGTAATAAACTTCGAACTACCTTGTAAAAAAAAATACCGATCATAAAGTTGCGACTTAATCTTCATGACCGGTAACTTTTTACAAATTAATTCTAAGTTTATTCTCTCACGATCGTATTGAAGTTTATTACCAGATTGTGATGGTCATTACCATTTTGTTACGCCATAAACCCCCAGGTCGGGTCGTGTTTATTATCTAAATCTATTGACCCATTCTGCAGTGGCGTGCATTCCATAGAGACAAAAAGACACTGCCTACCCTAATAAATTAAGTAATACATGGCTATTTTTCTTTTATGTATGTTTTTATAAAACTATATTATTTATTTTGTTGCTATAAATTCTTATAGCTGCGCGGCGCGGCGGTTTCTATTCAAATATACCCGCGCGGCGGCGGCGGTGCGGCGGCGCTCACTCATAATAACAAGACAGCCTAAAAATTCTTCAAATGTACACATTCAAACATCTATATCCTATACCGACACACAATTTATCGGTGCAATACACGCACACTAGCATTTTCGCCTAAGCGTGTTTTTGCGTGAAAGAGACAGATACGCTCGGTGTGCGAGCGACGCGACCACAAGATAAGTCGTATACGCGTTCTCTGTCTAGCGCGGCTCTGAGTGGCTCTGAGCGATATGCATCTGTATTAACCGTCAAATTGCAAAATACGCATGTTCGATGTCATTTCAATAGAGAATAAAGTACATTACAATTTGGTCGTTCAATTTCTGTTGACGTTATAGGCGTAAATCGGTCTAGCGGCGCTCCTATTGGTTGATAATCTGTATTAGCCAATGAGCAGGAGCGACAGCTCATGCCACCTCGACAAATGATAATATAACAACCGCAGAAGCTGTCATACGCAATTACGCATTGTTTTTGTTTGTTTTTATTATCGTTTGTGGTGAATATCAAGTGAATTACGTTATTAATTATTGCCGAAAATGGAAGAGGTCACATGTGAGAGCTGTCCGGGAAATGTGTGTTTGCAAAAATTTAAGACAGGCGTCTTTACTTCACACAAGTTTGACGATAAAATTTGAGTAATTAAAAAAGGTCGGTGCGTACCGGATTTAGAATTGTTTCAAATAAAAGGTAAAGTTACAAGAAAATTCAATCCTATACAATATCAGACATATTATGGTTGGTTATCAGGTTGTAAACAAACATAGCAATCGTCTCTTGTTTTCCATGTAATTATTTTCAAATTGGCTTAATGTGTGGACCGGTTCTGTTTACGAGGACGTACATAATTTCACTACAGCTGCAAAAAAACATGAACGATCTGAAAAACATTTAGAAGCTTCTATAAAATATATTTTATTTGGGAAAAATCGTAGGTATCGAAACGCGTTTAAATTCTCAGTTAAAAATAAATATCAACAAACATAATGCGAAAGTCGATCGTGACCGTAACATATAAAAGTTTTTTTGTCTACCCTGTTGTAAATGTCTGTGCACGCCACTGCCATTCTGTATCCTAGCAAGAACTGTCTGATTATAAATGACGATGGGAAAATTCCCACTTATATCTTGAGATAATCTGGGTCCAATAATCGGCAGTCTTACCCCTCATTACATTTGGATGGGGTAGTTTCATGAGCTGTTAATCGTCCCGAGGCCATAAAACTCCACTAAGAAAACGATTATTATTTTACTACATACTACGTAGGCAAGATGTGTAGGCAGTCACTAGACACCGTGTGTCTTGAAATATAAATATGCCGAAATAACCTCAGACACAGAACCTTACTATAAGTCAGGGTAAAAAGACCTCAGGTTTTTGTGCCCGGTAGACATTCTACAAAGTGGACAAAGAAGAAACTAGAAATCAGAATACATTATTTAATTATTATTATGCTTCTTCATTGAGTTACCGAGCCATGATTAATAAAAGTAATGATTGCCAAAACGTTTTTTGCGATTTCCCAAAAAACTGTTTTTTTGAGTTAGGTCAGTGTATTATTAAGCGTGCGTTATTATTACGTTTTCAAAATTATTTTTTCTCAGGAAAACCTGGCTTTGTTTTTTAAAGTCACACGGGCATATACCAAAGTGTGACCTTAGGTTTGAGTGGGTTGGTTAGATTGCTGCTCTTCTATAAAATTGTTATCTGAGTCTAGTTGTAGAAATTTCCTAACTATCCGGCATGTGTTAAGTATAGCTGCTTTTTGTAGTGTAACATATGTATATTTGGGAAGATCGAGTATAGCTAGACTATTAAATATTTGTTTCGGGACTACTCCCGTTGTTGATATGACTATTGGGACTATTGTTACTCTTTTCATTTTCCATACTCTTGTTATTTCTTCTTGTAGTTCTGTATATTTCCTAATTTTCTCTGAGATAGTTTTCTGTATGTTATTGGTATTTGGTACTGCAATATCTATTATATATGTATGTTTCTTTTCTTTGTCAATAAGTGTTATATCGGGCCTATTGTTATAAATGGTATGATCTGTAATTATAGCGCGGTCATAATAAAGTTTGTAGGATTGGTTTTCTATTGTAGCTCTAGGAGTATACTTGTAATATGGTGTGTGTGGGTCTTGTGTAATTTTGTGTTTTATTGCTAATTTTTGGTGTATAATATTGGCGAGTTGATTATGTCGGTGTGTGTAGTCATTTTGTGTAAGTGTGATGCAGGCTCCCGTGATGTGTTGTATTGTTTCCGGTTTAGTGTGACATTTTCTACATAAATCATTTGGTAAGGTGTTGTCTTTCAAAATGTATTTCCTATAGTTTTTTGTGTTGATGACTTGATCTTGGATGGCCAGAAGAAACCCTTCCGTTTCGGGGAAAAGTCCACTTAGATCAAGCCATTTGTTAGAAGCGTCTTTGTCTATGTGTGTTTGGTTTAAATCATTTGGGTGTCTTCCGTGTAGTTCTTTATGTTTCCATTTGTTATGTATTTCTTGACTATGTCTGACCTTATCTATTGTCTCAATGTTCTCTTCGTTTAGGTTTAATGGCGTGAATTGTTTATCGATTTCTATGATTGTATTGTGTAATTGACTACTAATTTTCTTTTGTGCGAAAAATTGTTTCAAATTAATTATTTGTCTTGTATGTAGTTGTGTAATTTCGATTAATCCTCTTCCTCCTTCTTTTCTGGGAATAATAACTCGTTCTATTGCTGACTTAGGGTGATGATATCTGTGTTGTGTAAGGATAGTTCTAGTTTTAATCTCGAGAGCATGTAGTTCTGTTTTTGACCATTTAATAACACCAAAAGAATATGTAAGTATAGGTATAGCATATGTATTTAAGGATTTGAATAAATGTTTACTAAATAATTTCATTTTACACAGAGAATGTATCCTGTTGCAATATTCCTGTTTAAGTTTATCTTTAATAGTTTTATGTTCTACTAATCGTGACTGATTATAACCTAAATATTTATATAATTCTTCATTACTCATCGCTTCTATTGCTTCTTCTGTACTAAAGCTGTAATTTCCTCCTACAATCTTACCTTTTTCTATATTTATTATTAAGGTTATTATTACATTATTGGTCTCGTACAAGTTGCTTAGTATTTTTTTGTTTCGTTATTTTTGTTGTATTTTTTTTGTGGATTTCCGAAATAAAACGGGTTTCTTTTTTTCTATATAACTTTTAACCTACTGTTTAGACCGAGAACTTAGTTTTAATTTCATTGATAGAACTGTGACCTCTTGAATAAACATAAACATGCTAAAAATACGTAAGAAAATACAAACAATTATATAAAGAAGTCTATCAAGGCTGTGCAACACGGAAGCGTAACTTGGGCCAATGATTATGAGGACAGACAGCGGGAAATCCGCTGACAACCCTGCGTCAACTGTTTTTACCACTGACACACTCATCCTGTGACTAAGCCGGAAGTCGTTTCGTATGCCTGTAGTGTCGTGGGCCCTTTACTTATAACATGGACAGTACAAGTTATGCCAGTACACAATCTATGAATAGATAACTTGGCCATTCAGAAACAAGCCAAAGAGTCAGCAAAGCCTAGTAACGATACAAGTGCACCCTGGGCGGTCAGCCTTGATACCACCATTCCTATCATCATAATAAGAGGCTAAGCTTTGAGCTACTTTGTAAAAATATTACTGATTATGAAAATTGGAGTACCAACAGCATGATCAGTAAAAAAATTACAAGTTAGGTCCAAGCTTAGTCTCTCACGATCGAATTGAAGTTTATTACCAGAGTCGATATTCATTACCATTTTAGTTACGCGGTAGACACACTGGTCGGAAGATCCTCCGAAGGTGCATCATTGCTTAACATCAAGAGAGATAGCCAATCACAAGCCTATTTAATAACAACAAATACCTCGTAGATTTAGCCGTGATGGTACGAAAACCAGTGACGTATGTAAATCACCTTGATCTAATGACCCGATGAAGGTAGGCAGTTAGCGAACTGAATCACGCGTTTTATATTTCCTTCACTGTTTATCATGTAATGTTGTCTCAAGGACGGTTTTTACAAGCTTTTATTTAACTTGCAATTTTGTATGCGTATAAATGTTTGTTGGTTTAGGGCCTGTTCACACGAGCTACTTTTAGCATCGGCGACAAGCGATTCAGTCGCTTTTCGGAAGCTAGATGCAGCGATCGATCGCTACCCCGTTCACTCGCGATACTTTTAGCAACAGCGATCGGAAAACTACTAAAATGATTGTACTAAATTACGTTTTTAACCTCTAACGACCACACAGATTGACAACACGGTTGGCGCAGTGGCTAAGCGATTAGCTTTCCACACTACGTGCCGCGGGTTCAATCCCCGTACGGAACAATTATTTGTATAGAATAGAATAAAATAGAAAGCATTTATTCGACACAGGACATACATTGTCAGCACATAAAAATTAAAATTGAAACACAGAGATCACAAAGAAACAAAAATAAAAATAACAAACACGAATAAAAAGATATGATATAATTATGTATGATCTATAGATAGTTGTTCCGGGTCTGAGTGTGTGTGAATGTGACATGTATGTTTGTAAACTGTACCCTCGATGCAGGACAAACCGTAGAGAGGGGCAAAGTTTAAAAAAAAGCCAATAAGATTTTAGAACATTATAAGGAAGATATTAACAAAAACTTATTTCTTAAGGAAGGCATAAATGCAACTTGGGCAAGAACACTAGTTTATCTAACCTGTTTTTAATACCGGTGGTATTTCTGAGAAGTGCATTGTAAACTTGAGAGCATTACCAGTTTAATTAAACTTCAGAAACAATTTAGTGCTTAAGAAGTGGCTTGTCATCTCTGTCTTTTAAACTATTAATAAGTAAACAAAAATTAAACCATATTTTATGCCCCACCTGGGGTCTACCACGTAACTAAAATGGTAATGAGCATCAGCTCTGGTAATTAACTTCAATACGATCGTGAGACTTAACTTTAAGATACATTAAAAAATAATATTATATAATAATTTAACAAATAATTTAATTTATATAATATTTGAATATTTGTTTCCTCCGTCCGTGTGTCACTGCAGGGGTGCCAACTGAAAATCAGCGCTGGGTGTTCGTATGCCCAGCAAATGCTGAGTTGGCAACCCATTTGGTACTGGCATTCCGACAGCACATTGTTTTTAGTGTTACTTTTTGTTTTCTTTTACTTTTTTATGTTTGTGAACTGTGTTGTCTGATGTCTAGTCCAAATAAATGTTTTTTCTTTCTACTTTTCTAAAAAAAAAATGCGCGTTTTCGCGTTCCTTTTATTCTTATTCTTTATTGTACACGAAAATTAGATAAATGACAAATACAATTGAGATGGTATGTACACAGGCGAGCTTAACCCAAATTTGTTTGATTTGATTTGTTTTCCACTTTTTGTAAGCAAAAGGCAGCCAACGAATGCGAAAACGCGAGTATAAACGAACGCTTAGAGCGGTAAATATCAAACGTGTACAAATAACATATTGCTACGATCATTAAACCCAGTTTGGTGACAGCCTAATGACGCATATCATGAAACAAACTATGAAATATTTACGTGGAAAATGCTTATTGGCTTTACCAGTATAATGTATATTTAATGTATCACAAAACTGTAATTTGCTATCGATTTCCGACTGAATAAATAAATCATTCATCAACCGACCGCTTTCGGTGAACATTTATTGTGTCCACAGTACATTTTACTACATGTTGCCATAATGTTAACAAGATAAAAGGCGCTTTATGGTGTGATAAGCAAATATTATTGTCGTTAACATTGAACTTGAATAAATCTAGTTCATACAAGAAAACAGATTTGGATGTTTGATAACTGTTTTACAAATAATTTGGTAATTCAAAATTGAAGCGCCAATAGTCCTATGGTTTAGTTGGTGGACTGGCGAGCGAGAGGTATTCAGTTCGATATCGATCCCACTCATTTACAGTACTGATGTGGGCCCTATCACAAGCATATTTAGCTTCTTTAAAAAAATAACTTTCATAATCTTAGACAAATAAAAATAATACATACCAAAATATTATTGATGAAACGATTACGATTAATCGTAATAGTCGATTATCATTGCGATTATTTAACGAATAACTATAGTACAATACCCTGTTTTGCAATGCAATAAATGCAGAAAACTTGGAAATACTGTGCTTTTGAATAAAAATCTGCAGTATTTAAATGTTGAATATAAAAATTTGTACCATTTTAATTTCAATAACTTGAATACACATTTTTTTAATTTTAAAACATGTCTTTCTTAAAATACAAATCGCCGACTATCGTTTAAAAAAATATCGTGGCTGGTAATCATAATCGCTACCTAAGTGAATTGTTTCATCACCATAGATACTACCTTCTACCTTCAAATATTCTTAACCAGGTAACAGGGAAATATACATTCTTTATCGCAAATCGTGACCCTGTTCTCGATAATGAGTTACATTGTATTATATCATACTATAAGACATACTTAATTATATCTTGTATTTACTTCGATGTTAATTTTATCAGCGTTCGGCTACTTTCGTGACGCGCGAGATAAAGAAAGAAACGTGAATAAACTGGTTTCTCACCCATTATGTTTATAAAGCTCATTACCATACTTAACATATTAAAAGGGCAACGCATTAAAAGAGGTATGGTAATGATGACCACAACGACGTACTGACCGGCTTATTGTGTAAAATGGCGCGTATAATTCTCGGCTCGGGATTTTGAATGGGCTATACTTATTTATAATTACGAATCTGTTGCTGAATTTTTTTTGTACATCATTTACGTCCCGTTGGCGGACCGTAGGTAGGTAGGAGGTACCGCAGTAAAGAGGTCCAGAAAGTTCTAACCCAATAAGTAGCCGACTGGCGAATAGTGGAGAAAGATAAGGAAAAAATAACAAATTTAGGGCATAGCGGGAGTTTCCGCTCAAAATTGGAGCTGCCCGACTGGGGAAAGACCTCCACCTCGCAGTATATCGTAGCCAAATAACACTGCCCTTATGCAGTGTTGTGTTCCTAACGGTGAGCAAGGTCGCCAGTACTCTTTTGGGGAGCGTTGGGGAAGCAACGCTAATATAAAGGGTCGGCAACGCGCGAGTGATGCCCCTGGTGTTGCAAGCGTCCATAGGTTATGGTAACTGCTTACCACCGAGTGGGTCGGAAGCTTCGTTGCCACCTTAATGGTATAAAAAAATATATAATGGCGGTGGCGGCTTCTTTGTTGAAAGCCAAGATCTGCGAGTCCCTGAGCTAGCGTTGTATTTAGTTTTTTTTTTTTTTTTCATACAAACAAGCTAACAGGTACTTATGAATTGTCAAAACTTTAGTGCCTACTATTAAATCGCCTCTGTTACAATTAACAATGACGGGAAGGAAGGTAATGGCATCATCACTACGCTTAGTACACGGATTGGAATTGTTATGATGTCATTAGTTTAGACACATTACATTATAAAACACATTACGAAGTTGGGTAAAATGTTTTTGATTTTTGTGATGAAATTCCCAGTTCAGTTGGAGTTGTTCTCAAAAGTCGAAAGTTGAAATTTTTAATAATTTTTGATTTTGTCATTGCTCCCGTCATCGATATCGTTTTGTCATTGCCATGTAATCATTGATATCTAAAAATCATCACTCAGCTCATTTCTACTATCAACGACTCTTTTGAGATATCCGCACTTGGTCCCAGCACAGCTCTAAACTCTTAAATCCACAGTCTAAAAGTCGTTGAGGTGTTGATAAGAAGCGCGAAAGGCTCTCAACCTCCTGATCGGCGCCACGTTGCGGTGCCCAAAACAATACAAAGGTACTTACATTTCAGCCTCTCAGTCCTAGGCCCCCTGCAGGCCGCGCTGAGTCCACAGCACAACTCCTTAAAGTCCACATGTCCGTCTCTATTCTCATCGAACGCCAGGAACGCGCCAGCGACGGCGGCAGCAGGCAATGGCGGTGACAGGAGAGGCGACAGGCTCTCTGCGTCCAGCTGTCCTGTAGGCGCCGCATTGCGGAGCGTCCAGAAGCATTTCTCTAGCTCAATTATATCCTGAAAAGGGGTGCCAAGTTAGTTTATGGAAGAAATTTCAAGCTCGGTTTAAGAATGTTTTTTCTAGAAGTATTCAATTAAATTAATTCGTAAAATTACAATGTTTTGATAGTCTTGATAAGGGTATTAGAATTGGGTAAATATATTTATGCAATTCAAGTGAAGCCCTAGGGCTTCGTTCGTGTGAATACAAATAGAAGCTACCATCTAACTGTATGCTGAACTATTATGTATTTATAATATGTACTAGTGGTCGCCCTATGGTCGAAATTCGACCGTAATTTTAGCTTTCTGCACTCCTTCTCCATATAAACTTTAACTATGCCAAATCCCACACTCCTCCGTGCGCGCAATTTAATATGCTTAAGGCGCGTCAGTGAGGTAACGAATTTGTCGATTTCGCTTCCTCCACCCGCGCAACCCGCGCGACCCCCTGTAATATTACGGAAACCGCTCGGAGCATGTCAACGCGAGCATCGCGCCAGACATTAAAAAACTATATAATAAATAGAGGTGGCAATGTAAAATATATATTTGTAGATTGTTTCACTTATAGGTCTATATAGTAACAGAGTTACTACTAGAAAATTAATACCAATAACAGTGGTACAATCACTACAATGATGAATGATTTTATAAAACAGGGAAATAAAAAATTTATGCTTCGTCAACGAGCTTCCGAGCAAAAAATGCCCATTACACTTGCCGAGTTGTTAGAAGATTTGGTATTAACTAATTATAACTTGCTCTTTTATTTGAAGGATTGCTTGATTCATTTAATATTCACTCATATAAATATATCACGATTATTAGATATTAATACCTAGCATTGAAAAAAGTAAAAACCGACTTCAAAAAACTAAACAGTGTAAATAATTTTCTTAAATTCTTCAATGCACCTAGCTTGGCAGTGGCAACGACTTCAGAAGCTGATAAGTTTTTTAAGAAAATTATATGTATTATACTTTTTAGTTTTTTGAAGTCGGTTTATACTATTTTTTAACGTTTATTTTATATTTCTATTTTGAGTGGCTTAAACAATTCATAATCATGCGATTACAGAAATCGCAAGTGACATGCTGTTATTCATTCAAGAGTTCCATTGTATATCTCCGAAGTTCTTCATCAAATCTTCAACAAATTTAAATGCCATCTTGAGAGTACCCTTTGAAATAAAATAAGAATTTTCAAAATCGGTATGCAATTGGCGGAGTAATAGCGTAACAAACATACAAAAAAAAAACATAGCAGTCGAATTGAGAATTTTCTTTTTTGGAAGTCGATTAAAAATGGGAATAGCAGTGTTGGTGAATAGTAATATATAAAGTATAATCGATAAGTATTAAAATAAAACTAGGTTGATACATAGTAGTTATTATTATATACAGGGTGGAATTTTGGAAAGCGTACCTGGAGGAAAAGTACTCTAAATACTCTAACTCTAAATGAAGACAACAAATTTTACTCAAAGGAAACATTCCTTTATTTTTAAAAAGAAACAAAACTGCATTTAAAGATTTTTGAAAATACGCTTGCTACACCTGGGAATCGAACCGACTAAAATCCGAAAAAATAGCATCCTGTACTTTTATGGCACCAATCGATAGGGTCAATCATAAGGATCAAATCTCTTTAGCAAACATGGTAAATTAAATTATACAAAAACCATGAAATCTAAACTTATTTTATTCGAACGAAAAAAACGAGTACCTAAATTAACTAATTAGTTGCTCGAAATGAGCTCCATTTTCTTGGATGCACAAAATTCTTATAAGGAATTCATTTTGAGTAACTTTTAGTAGCGTCTTTTGGTGAATATTGAAAATTGTATTGTGAACCTCAGTTTTTAGCTCGATTACGATTTTTGGTAAATTTGATTTTTTACATATCCCCATAAAAAAATCTAAAGTGGTGAGATCTGGAGATCTTGCAGGTCATCTGATTGTGCCGTTTGTACCAATCCAGGTATTAAAATGGTTATTAACGTTATTTTCGGATTTTAGTCGGTTCGATCCCCGGGTGTGGCAAGCCTATTTTTAAAAATCATAAAATGCAGTTTTATTTCTTTTTAAAAATAAAGGAATGTTTCCTTTGAGTAAAATTTGCTGTCTTCAGTATTTAGAGTACTTTTCCTCCAGGTACGCTTCGAAAATTCCACCCTGTATAGTAAAGGAATAGTATAAAGAAAAACAACAGTAGGACGGCGCCTTTGATCTCGCCGACAACGTCAAGACAGTGTGGCGATAGTGCATGGAGGCTAGGGTTGTTACAAGTAGTGTAGTGGTTTTCTACGCTACGTGCCGCGGGTTCGATACGCGCACGGAACAAATATTAGTCTGGGTGTGTGTGCATGTGAGATAATGTCTGTAAACTCTACCCACGATACAGGAGAAATCCTAGTGAGGGACAATGTTATAATAAAAAAAAATAAAAAAAATTTAGATCAACATCGTCATCAACATATTATTACTTACTATTTTAAACGTTGATTATGACAAATTATCAATTCATTAATAGAAGGTAGCTCTGAATTTTGGTCACGTAGTCACGTGGTCACGGTTTATATGAATAGACCTCACCAAAACATGAAATTTAAATACCAACATGATGGGACTGCGTCCCATAGTTTGGGAGATATAAACTTTCAAAGTTTTAGTCACGTGGTCACATAGATCTCACCAAAACATGAAGTTTGAATACCAACATGATGGGACTCCGTCCCATAGTTTAGAGCTTTCAAACATTCGGTCACGTTCACGTGGTCACATACTGAATTTGAATTTATGTTTATAGAAAACATCAAAAAGATGGTCTCTATATTTTTAGACAAAGTATATTTTAGAAGATGAAACACAATTTGTATTGACTTGACAGATAAAGTGACAGATCAGTAGACTCTATCTATATCTGATTTTACTAAAATAATAATATTTCAAATATGTACTCAAAAAAAATCAAAATATGTTTATAGAAGTACATGCCATACTACTGAGGCAAGTTATATAGGTTGCCCCCTCTACACAATATTGTGTCTAGAGAGCAAAATAAATTCTGAATTTATAAATCGAACGCGATAGCCTCGATCGACACGGGTATCACGTCCGAGAGCCAGCGGCAGACTGCCGCCCGTCGCCCGAACACGACCCTTCAGCTAAAAATTGGCACAGATTTACGTTTAAATTCAAGGAAAAATTGAAAAATGACTTTTTTTTTAATGTTAAACGTTGGACTTATAAATAAAAGAATTATTTATCTATTGCTGCAAATCAGAAATAAATTAAGCTTCAAGTTCCGAAGAAGATGAAGGTTTAAATTCTGATTTAGGTGTTTTATAATCGCCAATTACTATAGTATAATCTACTTAAAAAAAATATTTGAAACGTTGGATTTGAAGTAGAGATCTTGAACTTTAAGACTGTATTTTTTTTTTTATTTGTTTAAGGTATAATTGCGGAGGAGATGGCGATGTAAAACGGCGTTTTGGTCAGGGTACTGCCTTAAAAAGGGGTACAAAGTTTTCTCTTCACGTATTAATATATAGATATTATACAATGTGTAATTTAATAAACCCAAAACCTAAACAGTTTATTGAGAATCGATAAAAGATTTTTTTAAACGAAGTCTTTCTTTTCTTTGTCCCTTTAAGGGGTCATTGTACTCATTATTATGTGCAACTACACACACCGGCAAATTTAGCGGAACATAAAAAAAAGGCCCAAGAATTTCAAGATGTGATTTAATTTTAAATTCTATTATTTATATTTCTTTTCGTATTTAAAATTACACCTTTTAAAATGTAAATGGGACACTTAGTATAAATTTAGTAAATAAAATTATATTTATGAAAAATTTACATTCTTTAATTTTTAAGTTAAGCAAGGAAAGTTGAAAAAGTTATTAAAAAACAATATTAAAAAATAAAAAAAACTATAAATTAATATCACGTGGTTCCTCCACGTGCTCTTATTAAAGTTTCCATCCGCCTAGACATGCAGAGAATGATATTATCTATTATCTCCTGTGATAGTCTCTGCCATTCCTCAACTACGGCGATTCGTAGTTCACCCACATTGACAGGTGCTGGAATTCTGGATTTTACTTTGCGTTTCAGTAGGTCCCAGACGTGTTCGATCGGGTTCATATCCAGTGATCTCGCCGGCCAGCCCATAACTGTGATATTCACATTATTAAGATATACCCGAGTTGAACAAGCAGTATGCGACCGAGCATTATCCTACATAAAAACGAAGTCGTCACCGATAACGGGGGCAAACGGTACCACATTTTCTTCTAAAATTTCTCTTATATAGCGATCTGCAGTCAGACTCCCTCCATCGATTACCACGAAGTCCGTACGACCTCCCAAACATATCCCCCTCCCAAACCATTATTGATCCTCCACCATATCCCACTGTGGTTTCAAAATTTGACTGATTCTATCGTTCTCCTTTGCGTCTATATATTCCTTGCCTTCCATCAGTTTGATTTAAAATAATTCTGCACTCATCACTAAACAAAACTTTACCCCATTGGTCCATGTTCCAAAGTCGATGTTCCCGAACAAAAGTTAGTCTGTTTCTACGATGATATGCCTCAAGTTTTGGAGCCTTGGCGGGCACGAATGAACCAAAACCAGCTTCTTTGAATCTTCTTCGTACCGTACGCTCACTTACTGTTACACCTCGAACTTCCTCAAGCTCATTCCTGGCTTAAACGGCCGTTAGACGTGGGATTTTACGTACGCCAAGTTGAATAAAACGATCATCCCTGCTTGAAGTATGTCTTTTTCCGCCTTGTCTCGGTCTTCTCACAAAAGCATTAGTCTCCCTGAATCGTTGGATACTGAATTGTGGAAACAGATCAACCTACAGAGTGATCTCCAGAATAAGAATTCTGGAGATCATTCTCTAGTTTTGATCATTTCTCCTCATCTCAAGTGCCCTGGCAATCTCAGTTGGGGTCAAGACGAGCATAATGAAGTCCTTGACTTTTAAAAAGATTAAAAAAATCAAATAATTGTGTATTTTAATGAAAATTTTACAAAATTTCACACCGAAACCATAAAATAAATAATTAAGGAAAAATCACTCGAAACGATGTTTGTTCGAATAAAATTAAAACAATCGCATAAAATGTGACGTTCAATTGTTTTCTCAATTACAAATAATTAGTTATAAAAGAAAAATAAAAAAAGAATTACCCAGGAATGTTACAAAAAAAGATGTTCGACTTTTTTTTATGTTCCGCTAAATTTGCCGGTGTGTGTATTACCACGGGACAAAACAAGAAATTGCGGAAAAAGAAAAAATATTAGTTATATCAGCAGATATTACTTTTTTGCGATTTCGGGATTGGTCCCATAGTAAAAGTTGCTCATAATGATGAGTACAAAGAACAATTCCTATGACAATCGGCGGGACTACCGCGTAACTAAAATGGTAATGAACATCGACACTGGTAATAAACTTCAATACGATCGTAAGGGACTACACTTCGAACTACTTTGTAAAAAAAAAATTACCGATCATGAAGATGGGAGTCCCAACATTAGATCGGTAATTTTGTTACAAGATAGTTCGAACTTTATGTTCTCACGATCGTATTGAAGTTTATTACCAGAGTCTGATGTTCGTTACCATTTTAGTTACGCGGTAGACACCCTGAACAGGTATAACTTTTGGGTTTCGTATTGATCGAATAACATCGTTAAACCGAACATGAGTATAGCGACCCAGTTGACAACACATTTAGGTACTTAGTTATCTTAAGTCCATTTTATGTGTAACAAACAATTTTCTTTCATATTCAAATAGTCAAGGAAAAGTCTGTCGTTATTTGTGTTTATGTAACAACTTTTTCACATAAACTATAGCTGTCTACGACCAGACAACGAGTTTCCTTATTCATAAAACATATTCACGGAAAATCATAATTTCTACTATTTGAACTATGGCCATAATACCGAACCTAGTTTACCCACAGAATAAATACATTAACTCATACAAGACAACGTTGGAATTTTAGTACTGAAATACGAAATTAAACAAACTAGAATCTATTATGTAATTTTGTTTATAATTATGTTATTACATATTGAAAGAAAGAAAAAGAAAGAAAAACGATTTATTTTATACACAAATTACGACACACAAAAAGTAAAAAAAAAAAAATCTAATTAAAACAAATAAAAAAAGAAGTAACAAATGAAGACAAAAAATAAAAAGTAAAAAATTAAAAACACGATCCAAAAAAAAAAAAAATAATAAAAGTAACAATTTTATTTTATTTTTTATTTTATTGTTATATTATCTATATATTAATACGTGAAGGGAAAACTTTGGACCCCTTTTTAAGCATATTGTGCGCATGGAGGACTGTGAGATTTGGCATAGTTTAAGTTTACATGAAGGAGAGCAGAAAGCTAAAATTATGGTCGAATATCGACCATTGGGCGACCACTAGTTCTATTAAAAATACAAGTAAGAGAAAACCTGAAATACGTCGCGACGCAATGATGCAACTGGAGGACTAAGCACGGCAAAATGGGAAGAGATAAATCGGAGACAAAACCATCTCTTTAACATTTCCTCTCTTTGATTTTTCGTTTCGTCTTCTGTTAAGGAGAATAAGGGTGGAGATAATCTAATCGTCAAAAACCCCCGACTCCAACTAGAAAAAGAGCTGTAACTTTTGAACAACTGAACAGATTTTTCATGAAACATGGCTAAGATGATACCCAATTAAACTAGCTTTCAATAAAAAAAAACTGCTTTGAAATCGAAAATTCGTTACTACTTAACCGAAAAACCTTAAGCATCTCCGAAAAATGCACGGAAGCCGTATGTTGGTATAAATAAGGCTGATAATTCCTCGTATTAGGTAAACTCAGTTGCAAGACCGCCAGTCGACACTGAAAGTTAATGAGCACAGATAACATATCACATTGCGTAACAATTAAACTGACATCAAATAATTAACACTACTTTTTTCAAGTGCGCACGCTTTTTTATCAGTCATCCACTCCATGGAATCTGTCGAGTGCTAATACCATTAAATTGATAACATGTTTACGCTTTTAAAAATACTAGTGGTCGCCTACTGATCGAAATTCGACCGTAATTTTAGCTTTGTGCACTCCTTCTCCGTATAAACTTTAACTATGCTAAATTTTGCACTCCTCCGTACGCGCAATATGCTTAAAAAGGAGAACAAAGTTTTCATTTCACGTATTAATATTTATAGAAGATACGTGGTAGAAATCCTAATAAGATTGGACAGAATCAGGAATGAGTATATTATAGGAAGGATGAAGAAAAAAAAGTGAACTGAATATTGTATGAAAGTGGCACTAGTTACAGAAAAGTTGCAAAGTAGCAGAATAATATTGGAATAAAGTAGAGGCGCCTATTCGTCTAATAAATACCAAAATAATAATGAATAATGTAATAATTATAAAGTAATAAATAGTGCAATAAATTAGTACCTAACAATTAATAAAATATGATATAACAAATATATTAATTCTAAAATAACAGTTGTTATTAGATTATTTTAAAATATTAAATGTGTTTTAATATTTTAAAATAATCTAATAACAATTATCCTATAATAATTAGACATTAAAACTTAAGCGCTCTTCCTCTCTCCTACTTAACTGTGCTGTGCCCGACAGGGTCCATAATTGTTACCATAAACTTAAGCCTATCACCTGCTTGTACTATTACACATCATTACACATCATTCATTCTCCTACCCTTATCCCATTTTATTTAGTGTCGGCGCAATATGTCTTTTTCTTCCATTCATCTCTATCAGACGTCATTTCCAGATTTACTTCCTTCACATTCATGTCATGTTTCACACAGTCCATCCATCTTTTCTTTGGTCTGCCCCTACTCTGATAGCCATCCACATTCATACTTACAACTCTTCTTGTAACATGATTTTCATCTCTCCGCATTATGGATACACAAATATTATAAATAAATAAATAAATAATAATTAATATTCCTGATTGGCTTCCTCTTACCGAGCGAGTATCACACAATATAAACAACATCTCAAAATACACTTAGACATTCTTGAACAGTGTACTTATAACTCTAATACTAAGTTGCATAACATGTTATTCAAATAATCGAGGTTCATATGTAATAGAAGCCGTAATTTCAATTCGGGTATATAATTAACAATTGCAACTTATATTTGCAATTACAAAATATTGCTTAGTCGAAGGGAAGTGAAGGCCCGAATACTGATAAATGTCATTGACAAGTTCTTCCGACTATTCTATTCGAATAATCAATCAATTTCAAATACAAAATAATCCAAGAAAATGTACCCAATTTACTTCAAGTACGAGACCAACCTTCGTTCATAACGGTCAAATAATTTTAGAAATCGATTATTTGTACTTTTTGGTAGAGTTTCATTCAAAGTCCCGCGGGTCTACCGCGTAACAAAATGGTAATGAACATCAGACTCTGGTAATAAAATTCAATACGATTTTGAGAGCCTTACCTTCGAGCAATCTTGTAAAAAATTACCGAACATAAAGTTGGGACTCCCATCTTCATGACCGGTATTTTTTTTACAAAGTAGTTCGAAGTTTAGGATTTCACGATCGTATTGAAGTTTATTACCAGAGTCTGATGTTAATTACCATTTCGATACGCGGTAGACCCACCGATCCCTTTAAGGGGTGATTATACTCATCATTATGAAGAACTGATTATTATGGGACCGAACCCTGATATCGTAAAAATAAACAATTTGTTCCCATACATTTTAGTCGAGTAATATTGAATTATTTATATGGTACTGAAGAACATGATATTTTATTGTGATTTTAGGATTAATACCTCAGAACCCTTTAAAGGGATCGGGACTAGAAAGGTTGGACTAATAAAGTTAAAAAGTACATTATGTAGCAGTGACGAAGAGTCCATACATCCCGATTCCCATCGGCTTCCCTTTAGAAATTGGTTAATGCATAGACCAACGTAATATTATATTATTTACTCATCCAACTGATAAAAAAAGCTTGTTATTCAGTTAGGTCGAGCTCTGCCAGACATGACTAATGACTATATACATTACAAGACACGGTATGGATTTTTTATGTGTACTTTTTTGGGATGGCTTCCCCTATGAAAATTTTCACCCTTCGCCACTGTTAAGTAGATTATGTTCTACAAGAGAAATATAGGACAACAATAATGTCGTTTATAGAAAATGTAGGACAGCTATAAACACTATGCAAAAGCGATCGTAAAATCCTAGGACGAACGTGAATCAGGACAGCTAAAGGTCGAGACGAATGGAAATACTAGGAGACCTATAAAGTAAGCAATAAGAGGTTGAAGGAATAATAATAAAATAAAAGAATCGTTCAATGACAAATAATAATAATATACAGGTAAGGTAAGTGACATCGTAACGAAAACTGATACCATGGATTCAGTACATGATTCTGGACACCCTGTATAATTTATGTATCTAAGTATTTATTTTGTAGTAATAATAATTTATGTATAGTATTTATTTTGTAGTAAGTATACCTATTATAATAATATTGATAGTTTCGGGCGTATGTCACTCGTGGGTTGCAGCAGAATCCCAGCGTCAGGTGGCCAGTATCACTGCCTCCAGACATTATGCTGAGCTGCGGCTTTTTAGCACAGTAACTCATTTTATGTTTTATTTATTTTTTTATTGTGCTAATAAACTCTTTTTCTTTCTTTCTTCTTACAAATAACCTAACCGTCGGAAACCCCCGACTCCAACTAGAAAAAGAGCTGTATCTTTTGAACGGCTGAACAGATTTTCATGAAACATAGCTAAGATGATACCCGATTAAACTAGCTTTCAATTAAAAATACTGCTTAGAAATCGGTCCATCCGTTTTGGAGCTACGATGCCACAGATACAAATATCAACAGATACACACTACAAACAATACCCCTCTTTTTTCGATTTGATCATAAAATCCTAGGACGAATGTGAATCAGGATAGCAATGTCGAGACGTATAGAAATACTAGGAGACCTATAAAGTAGTCTGTAATAAGAGGTTGAAGGAATAATATTAACACAAACAAAAAAATCAGAGCTATACAACACAGGATCTTTACATCAAGCTTGGAATTTCAACTTTTTCAGCATACATAAAAGCAAATACCTTCTTGACGTGACGATAGCTAGGAACGTCCCCGAATGTAAGTTTAAAATGCTTAAGTTTTGATTATTGTATTATGCCATTAAGTTATTCTAATTGGGGTGTATGAGGTCTTGCGTTAATTAAGTTACGGACTCCAGTGAACCGGACAGTCGCCCCATTACAAACCTTACTATCTGACTGATGACATGGCGCAGTGGCTAAGCGATTGGGTATCCGCGCTACGTGCCGCGAGTTCGATCCTCGCACAGAACAAATATTTGTATGCCCTACAGATAGTTGTTCCGGGTCTGGGTGTGTGTGTATGTGACATGTATGTTTTTAAACTGTACCCTCGATACAGGATGAAACATAGTGTGGAGCAAAGATTTTATAAAAAATTCAATCTTCAATTATCAACAATTTCCATGTGTTTATATGATTTTTAATTTATATCGAGCGAACTTTTCTATCAACACATTCTATTTCTAAAATCGAGCAAGTGTCATTTAACTGTCCCCTAAAGTTTAGGAAAAACATAAATTAAACAAAGAGCGACTAACTAAGAATAGCATGGAAGAAAGACAAATATTTATTTTTGCTTGATGAAGACGCAAACAAACAAACAAAACAGGACGAAAGAACAAATGACAAACAATCCATAAAATAATATAACAAATCAAGAAAAAACAAAAAACGATTAAAAGTAATTAAATACATAATATCTACAAACGTATATAAGCAACTGCTACGACTAAATCAAAATCCAAATAAAGTAAAACATCGATCGATTGGATGTACCAACTTTGACCTAGAACACTCTCAAACTATTTCCAGTACAAAAGCTACAAAAAGCGATGAAAAAAACATAACATCATCTATATAGCAGGGAAAACCACTTAAAAAGATTTCAGTCACGCTAAAAGCCGCAACTGAAACGTTTAAACTTGCTTTGAAATCGTTGAAAGCTACGCTGTAGAACTAAAAGCCAATAGGTACTCACGTTACGATACAACATACAATAATAATATATAATAATGTCGATATGCCATATTAAAAGAGTACTTAGGTAAGGTCATATTCCTCTCGAGTTATTGCTTCTCCAGAAAATATTTATCATCTTGTAAAAAACAGACCAATCATGAAGTTAGGACTTTGGACTCCTATCTTCAAGATCGGTATTTTTTTTACAAGGTAACTCAAAGTTTAGTCTCTCACGATCGTATTGAAGTTTATTACCAGAGTCTGATGTTCATTACCATTTTAGTTACGCGGTAGATCTGCAGATTTGAAGGCTGGATCCGCGTCTGAGTGGTGATAAATAAAACGCAAATAAAGCTGACATATAGGTGCGGATACAGCCCAAGAACTACGACCACTGGTCCACCACTGGTCCACCACTGCTCTACATTATTTGTTTATTAGAATGTCATCACCATTGACCTACTATTACAATGGACGGCGAGTCTAGAACAAAATTCACGAAAAATGTGTCTCGAGTCAACCTATTTAAGCGTGGGTACATTAAAAAAAACATAAAAAACTATAACAAACCGTATTTTCATTAGTAAACAGCCTAATTTTACTTGCAAAAATTTATCAGCCTATTCAACTTTTTCACAATACGAGTACAGTACGGATTTTTGACGTGTATTTTGTCGGTTGATAAAACAAAGACTGGTGCGCGATTGGAACTCTATTTTCGTTTTGGAAATCTTTGCCTCGGACACTTGACCGCGGCCCTAATGTCCATTGTAATAGAAGGTCAATGGTCATCACCATCATTCTCCTGCCCTTACGCAATATGTCTTATAGTTTTATCTATCCCCTATTTATTTTAAATGTCATTCACATTACCGATTTCATTAGATTATATATTAGTAATCGCCTGACCTGAATTAGTACAAACACAGTTTAAATTAGTTTATTGTTGTTAGTGCAACTACTCAAGATACGTTAATTACTGTTAAACAAATACTAACGTTGAAGAATTATACTCGATTTAAATACCATTTACCAAAAATGTAAACAAAGAAATGGTTTGAAATTATATCATCTGAATAATTTACTGATCAAATATAGACAGATTAGCATTGCATTTAGATTCATATAAATAGTAAATATTATATACAATGTGTATCAAAAACGCGTGGTCATATTTTAAGGGTGTGGATCAGACCATCAAACTGAACAATTTTCTCTATGGGACAAACATCGTAACTGCGAAGAAAGAACCAGCTGTCCCATACATTAGGGTCGAGTAGCTTGTATTGAAGCTTTGTATTTACCAGCTGTCCCATACATTAGGGTCGACTAGCTTATATTGAAGCTTTGTATTTAGTAGTATTTTACATTTCTTCATTTATTGTAGGTTAATCGAGTTACTGTTACTGTTAGCCTACATCATCCCACTGCTGGGCAAAGGCCTCCCCCCATGATTTCCAGGCTTTTCGGTCTAGAGCAAGTGTGAACCATTCGTTGTTCGTGTTATCAAGTTCATCCCGCCATCTCTTTCGTGGTCTGCCGCGTCGTCTTCTCGTTATGTCAGGGCTCCACTTAGTGGTTACCTTGGCCCACAGTTCATCGGGCATTCGGCAGACATGGCCAGCCCAATCCCACTTCAACTTTGCAGCCTTATGAGCTATGTCAGTAATTTGTGTTTTGGAGCGCAGTGTAGTGTTTCGAACACGGTCTGTTAATTTAACACCTAAAACACTACGCTCCATAGCACGTTGGCAGACCTTGAGTTTGGACTTTTGGATGTTAGTCAAAGACCAAGTCTGAGCGCCATAGGTCAGAATGGGAAGAATGCACATGTCAATGAGTTTCCGCTTCAGTGACATTGACAATCGAGTAACATTGAATAATTAATATGGAACAGCTGATGTTTTTTTCGCGATTTCAGGGTAGGTACCATAGCAAAAGTTGTTCATAATGATGAGTAATGAATGATTTCAATTTAGATAGGAACATCATTGTACGCTAGTGAAAAAACAAAATACAAAACGTAGGCGAATGGAGAATAACATTTTTTTTTATTTAATATTTTGCGATCGGCAGTTTTTTTACCCGATTGCTCCAGAAGTCGGATGTATTTCGTATGCATGTTTGTAGGTATGAAATGGTTCTCCATTTTTAGGGTTCCGTATCCTTAGGGTAAAACTGATTCCGCTGTCCGTCCGTCCGTCTATCTGTCTGTCCGTCTGTCACCAGGCTGTATCTCATGAACCGTGATAGTTATACAATTGAAATTTTCACAGATGATATATTTCTGTTGCCGCTATAACAACAAATATTTTATTATTTTTTTGCCGATCTTATAGATAATGGTACGGAACCCTTCGTGCGCGAGTCCGACTCGCACTTGGCCGGTTTTTTATTTGATTATCAACTGCGTAAAAAGCGGTTTTTACGCAGTCGGGTCGGGTTATTTGTTTTTTTATCTTAAAAATTTCTCATAGCGGTTTCACACTACGCCATAGACATAATAAACGAGAATATGCATGTAGGTATGTGACAGTAATATTTACTTGCAAGATATCATTCAAAATGTACTAGTATTGTTAGCTATGATAACGCGATCAGACAGACAGTAACCGACAGCCCCTGTAAAAATATTGGACGTAAACAACGAATATTTTGATAGTAGTACACTACAATACTTCATATTATAACCCTATTATTAGAATGTGTCGTCTTCATAACGAACTGTCGCGAGACAACAGCGATATATCAGCTATATAGGTTTAATTAGTTACTGTTATTAATTATTATAAATATTATACTGCTCTGCACTAGTGAATCGCTGCGTACCACTGCTGAGTAAACTCACCTACACCGCAAACTTGCACTAATTATGGTTTAGGCAAACTGTCCTTAATCCAGTTAATATTATATAGTTACTTACTTTAATTTCTTCGCTGCTATTCGCACTATATTTTACTGTTTTTTTTCATTTTTCTCCTTGATTTATCTTTGTTTTTTGTTTCGAGCGTATGGCACCCTGGGTTGCAGCTGAAAACCAGCGTTGGGTAATCAGTATTACCGTACTGACACCCAACATTATGCTGAGCTGCTGGCCCGTTTGGCACAACTACTGATTTTATTTTATTTTTATTTTCTGTGTTTTTAGCATTTATGTGCCAATAAACTTTATTTCTTTCTTTCTTTCTTTCAACAATGATATTGATATCTTCGATTCCTGTGTTGCCGTTTTCGGGAGACATGTTACCGCCCTGCTTGCATGATTGGCTGCAGCATGTCGTCTGAACTCCAGATGTTTATATTTTGGTTTTTATTTTCTTATTTTTAATATGTGTAAATTTACTGGAGCTTTCATTGCATTAAGTATTATATTTCTACTCGTCTAGTAACGTACCTTACTATCATGCTGTGCGATTACGCTAGGGTTTCAATCTGTTCTAAACCTACATAGAATTACATTCATACTAATCGATTGTTACCTGTTGTAATTGCCTAATAAATAAATAAATAAGTAGGTAAATTATTATCATATTTACACTGTTTTGGGACTTTTGTGAAATATGTAGTGGTAGACGTTTTAACATTGAACATTGAGTTGTGAAGACACAGTTGGCGCAGTGGTTAAGCGATTAGCTTTCTGCGCTACGTGCCGCGGGTTCGATCTTCGCATGGAACAAATATTTTTATGCCCTACAGATAGTTGTTTCGGTGTAAGAAAACCACGGGGTAATTAAGATGTGAGCATCACACCGGTCACCGGTCACCTATTCTACCATACACCATTAAATTTAAAAAATCTAATCTTTTTGTTCGTGTTTTGCATAGACCATTTGTTTCTATTCTAGGAAAAAAAATGGCATTTATACGTAGGGTTGCCAACATTTTTTCTGGGAAATATAGTATTTTTCAAAATAAGCTATATAGTCTAAGATCCCTTTAACAACGACCTTCACCGAGATGTTTATTTAATGAAACATATTTTATATTTAATTTAATATGTCAATAAATATATTGCATATGGGTTGCCTAACAAATTTCAGTCCAGTATATGATTAATTAATAATTTAAAAAAAAAAAATTTTAAACTTTGCACCGGTCTGATTATTGAATAAAAATTAAATGAAAATAAAGATTATTTCATTATGAACACGGTGGTATAGGGTTGCCTGCGAAAAATCAGTCCCGAATTCCGGTTGCCGAATTTTGAAAAGTGAAAACTGATGCGAGTGAATATGTGCGACATAATATTTTTTTCAAAGCCGCTTTTTAATCCTATTAATATATATATTTTTGAAATGTGCTAATTATGCCCTTTCATTTGATACCCTACACGACATCATTAAACAATTTTTTTTTTTTAGTTCATCACTCTATGTCCTCTTGAGGGCACCATATTAAGTTAAATGTGACGTCACATAGCCTATAACCAGCGGACAATCAAGACGCTTCCAAAGACACCTCATTTGTCGAATTATGATAAGTAGTTTAGAAGTTATGAGGGAATGGTAAAAAAAAGTTTTTTTCGGTTTTTTGCATTTTCTGAGAAAATTTACTATAGTAATATTTAATTTTTTTCACCATCGGAATGTAGAGATTTCAACGAACAGAAAACACACCAACTTTTTGAAAAAAGCTGATATTTTGACGGTGAATTTTCGATTGAAAATTAGGGTACTTTTTCGATATTAATACAAAATAAGGTGAAAAAATCAATATTTCAAATCAAATACATTACAGCGTATTTGGCACAATTTCTTTTTTTTTTATATTATAATATAATTATGTAAGAAATATATTTCTTCAACAGTATATGGTACGCAGACCCGAAATATATGTTTATGTAATATTATGATGATGAGAGAAATAAAGATTTATGATTATATTATAGTACAGTTGGCAACCCTATTTATACGCACAAAGTTAAATTACTTTTTTGCGTACTACTAGTTAATGTTCCTACAACCATTAAATTAAAATAAGAGTTGTTTATTCGGCTTCATGGTTATATCATTTAGTTTCTCATGACACAAAGCCGTTCTAATAGCTTTGTTATTTTTTGTATTGGTTGTTTGCCATGAGATAGAATTACAGAATCACCATGTCGACGCAAATTCTTCGTTTATAAGATGCGTCTATTCATCAGATACTATGCAATAGTACCTAGCCTCTTACGTCCAAGAAAAGACCTGAGGCCTTATTCTTTAAGGCAATAACGCGTCTTGTCATGACTTCATGAGTAAACCTAACTACTACTAAGCGTAACTAAAATGGTAATGAACATCGATCATGATCGGTAATTTTCTTACAAGATAGCTCGAAGTTTAGTCTTTCATGATCGTATTGTAGTTTATTACCAGAGTCGATGTTCATTACCATGTTAGTTACCCCCTCATAAACAGTAGTTGAATACTATTCACAAGAATTGCTTATTTTTTTATTTTTTTTAAAACGCCCTTGTATTTCTCCTGTATCGAGGGTACAGTTTACGAACATACATGTCACATGCACACACAACCAGACCCGAAACAACTATCTGTAGGGCATACAAATATTTGTTCCGTGCGGGGATCGAACCCGCGGCACGTAAGTATCGCAGAAAGCTAATCGATTAACCACTGCGCCAACCGTATCGTCGTTTAAAGTCTTTAGTTCATATTACCTAACTTATTTTTGTGTTTTTTTTTTTGCATATTTTTTTTTTCTTACTATCTTTCTAACATAACGTCGCAATATAGAAATAGAAATATCTTTATTGACACAGGCATGTTACATTGTATATAAGAATTCCCTATATAAACATATGCAAGTTAAAAGTATTTCACAATTAATCAGAGCGGCTACAACACCAAATCACACTAGTTTCGATGCTGTCATTGATATTACTGCACTCGGGTTTTCCCGCGCGGTAAACAGAAGATTTCCTTACGATGAACCTTCGGGAAATTTTAAACGTTTGAGTAATCTTAATTAGAACGCCGATATTAACATGTGCATGTGACATGTATATTTTGTAAACTGTACCCTGGGTACAGGAGTAATTTTAGTGAGGAGCAAGGTTTTAAAAAAAACCTATTATGGCGTACAATCTGCGTCATTGATAAAGAAGGAAAGAAAACAGTTTCATTCTGGAATCGCCAGGAACAAATAAAAGTACAAAAATAAAACTTAAAAATAATATCTAACAAAAGAAAAACAATAGGTAATTAAAGCAACCTGGACGAGACCAAAAATGGCGGGGTATCTCAGCATAATGCTGTGACATTTAGAAACAGAAAATGTCACAGCGCTGGTATTCTGATGATGATCTGTCTGTAATCGGGTCACGGAGCGTGATATAGGTACAGTCAGCATCAGATACTCTGGAACAGCTAAAGTGTCCAAATAGAGCGAAACCTGGCGAAACATATCAAGTACTTACTATCGTCAGCTCAACAAAAGTATTCAAATATAGTGGAACAAGACGTGCTATCCATAACCTAACCGTCAAAAACCCGCGACTCCAACTAGAAAAAGAGCTGTAACTTTTGGACGGCTCAACAGACTTTCATGAAACATAGCTAAGATGATACCCGATTAAAAAAAACTGCATTGAAATCGGTCTATCTGTTTTGGAGCTACGTGGAGCAGTTTGTTGCTGATCCAAAGATACCTCTTACAAACGTCTTCAACAAATACTATAAACAAGTCTCATTACCATAGACAGGTGCATACAAAAGCTGCACGTATTGAGATAGTTATGACTAAGTACTAACCGCTCGAGATGCATTGTTATCGTTTAGTTCTGTTAGTCATATGGTAATTACCTAACACCTAATGATTAGAATAACAAATATGAAGTGAATTAAATTATATTTTTCCGTGTTTTGGTATCCACATCCTGTTTTAACTACAGCAGCAGTAAATGGCACCTACGTCTGGTTATTGCTACGGTCGCAGCGCCAGCGTGATATGGAGCCTGATTTTGAGACATGGTCTTTTTATTCCAAATTCCAATAGTTTAAAACAATATAAATGCACGAGTAAAACTCCCAGGTGACAGATGTGCAGCATCCAGCATCTAGTCACATCTGTCACATGGGAGTTTAAATAAATTATGTTTCTTTTTCTTTCAGCAGAATATCAGCATCAGGTGTAACCTGCCACATGCTGAGCTGGACACCCATTTGCTACACACACCGAATACTCAAAAGGCAAGGTGATGCTCAGTGCAGTATACCCACATATTTTTTACTTTTTTAAATTATTATTTTTTCTACTTAATTTTACACTGTTGCCTATCATTCTAGTGTGTCTTGATTTTTGTGGCAAATAAATGATATTTCTTTCTTTCTTTCTTTCAAATGCAAATTGTTCGTAATCATCAAGGATCAAGGAACTTCATAGTTTTTCTGTAAGAACATCTCACATCCCACTATTATTGTCGGTTGGTATTTTTTTTTTTTTTTTTTTTTTTTTTTAGCGTGGTAAACTCATCAATTGCGTCCTCCCACCCCGGGCAGGGCGGGAGGGACTGTCAGACTTGTACTGACTAAAATCCACGGTGTTCCTTCAATAGCCCTTTACGTTCCGGGGTCACGGTAATGAGATAAGTCCCGCGACTTGTCGGTGGGTATTTGACGAATTAAAATACGATAACTTAACAACGGGACTGTGAACATGCTCTAGTTATGTTCACAGCTCCTGTTATTAAGTTACGCGTTTATTATCGTATGTCAATTGGTTAAATATCAACCGACATGGTAATGAATGGACACGTCTGTCGCATGTCGGACGAGCTATGGGCCAAAAGAACAACTGAATGGATCCCAGTAAATATTAAACGACATCGCGGCAGACCGAGGCGAAGATGGCGGGACGAGCTTGACTCCTACCGAAAAAACTGGTCCGTACTAGCAAAAACTAGAAGTGAGTGGAAAAAGGAGAGGGAGGCCTTTGCCCTGCAGTGGGACAACACAGGCTGAAAATAAAATAATGGTAATGAATGAGATACGAATCGAGATCGAAATGTTCTTACAGAATAGCTATGCTGTAGTTGATGTCCCTTTTCTTCCCGAAGCAAATTCTTAATAAGACTTTTTTATATGTAAAGATTAAAGTGTTCTCACCACACGGCCTGATTGTAAACCTGATAAATTTTTTTAAAAAGAGCTGCCATTATGTATAAATTCTTTATTTTTATGTGGCAAATATTTAAAAGACAATTAAGTGAAATTAATTACTTTAATTTACTTTAATCAGAGCGTTATTTAAGATAAAACTACGCAAATTATACGTAAAATAATGAATTACTCAATCGATTTAATTAAAATCGATTGAGCACCATTGCCAATTTGCCTTCATTTCGATTACAGTTAAGTTTATCACAATTTTCCTCTTATTTATGGCGTATACCTACCTATCTCATACATAAATTTGTCATTTTTTCTATAGGGTAAACGCTAAGATTATCCCATGGCCCGTACTACGACCGTTATGGAACATTTTTCTTCTTCATTTTTATTGGAAGAACGAATAAATGCATGCGTAGAGAATTTTAAATATAATAATATTAAAATTGAATTGATAGAAAATTTTGAATGCGAGCACTACCGCGTACCTAAAATGGTAATGAACATCGACTCTGGTAATAAACTTCAATACGATCGTGATAGGCTAGGCTAAGCTTTGAGCTACCTTGTAATTTTTTTACGGATCATGCTATTGTGACTCCAATCCTCAGGATCGGAATTTTTTTACAAGGTAGCTCAAAGTTTAGTCTCTCACAATCGTATTGAAGTTTATTACCAGAGTCGATGTTCATTACCATTTTAATTACGTTACATTACTTCCTACATACACGGTTAGCGCAGTGGCTAAGCGATTAGCTTTCTACGATAAGTGCCGCCGCGGGTTCGATCCCCGCTCGGAGCAATTATTTGTGTGATCTACAGATAGTTGTACTGGGTCTGGGTGTGTGTGC
This sequence comes from Allophyes oxyacanthae, assembly GCA_932294325.1. NCBI lineage: Eukaryota > Metazoa > Arthropoda > Insecta > Lepidoptera > Noctuidae > Allophyes > Allophyes oxyacanthae. Next base: position 806,783 of record OW028628.1, read on the forward strand.
ATGTGACATGTATGTTTGTAAAATACTAGTGAGGGGCAACGATTTAAACAAAAACAATACAAACATTTAACCCGTTCCATCTAGTCTACATACTATCTGCATTCCTTACATCTTTATCAGTATTTTCACACACGTCCTTAAAACATTTGCACTGTTTTTGACGTCAGGGCATCAGATGTCTAGCGATATCGTTGCTACTCTTGATACTTAATACTGATTACCGTATCATCAATGAACTGGTTGAAATCAACAATTCGTCGCGCGTTATCGACACGGCTTGTTTGTTATCATAACCTAACCGTCAAAAACCTCCGACTCCAACTAGAAAAAGAGCTGAACCTTTTGAACGGCTGAACAGATTTTAATGAAACTTAGCTAAGATGATAGCCGATTAAACTAGCTTTCATTTAAAAAAAACTGCGTTGAAATCGGTCCATCCGTTTTGGAGCTACGATGCCACAGACACGATACACAGATACACGCTGCAAACTTATAACACCCTTTTTGTTGGGGGTTGAAAAGTAAATAACGAACTTGAAACCGAGCGACATTGCTAAAAAAAAAAAGAAGCTAGTATGCTATCTATGGCCCTACGCGTAACTTACGAAGTTACGATATGATCTTGTTTGATATTTCATTATTAATTGTTTTGTAAAAATCGTTTATCTGATTGATTTGGAGCCTTCACTGAGGCCCAAGTTCACCAACAATATAACAGACGGTTAGGGCACAAATCAGCCGATTGACAGGAAATTTTATACAGGTAAACGGCCGTTTTTATTTTAACCATCTGTTATATTGTCAGTGAACATGGCCCTAAGAATCACAGCCTTAGTCCAGATTGTGCTATGGTAATTAATATTACATACATACGCGAAAGAAGTACCAAGGTACCAGATAGTGATAATAATAACGCGTACCTATGTCAAGATATGCGGAAAGAGAACAGTCTCATATCAAAATCGCAGATAAAAAATAAACCAATAGAAATTAACAGGATATTTTTTTATATGTAGTGCACATAATTTGTAGAGTGATTCAGTCTGTCTTCCTAAATGCAACTGCAGTATTGGGATACACTTTAAAACCAAACTAAATTCGACTTAGTATGGAGGACACGCATAATTTAGTAGCGCAAGCCATACAAAATCTTTTTTTTTGTTTGTTTTGGAGTGAATTTTAGTACTGCGGTTGCATTTGGGAACGGACACTGAATCACTCTGCAAATTTTGAGCACTACATAAAAAATATCCTGTTCATGTTTTTTTTTTAATAAAATACATTAAAGACTCACCCTCTCCTCCAAATGTGTGACTCCAGCCAGACTCTGGTAGAACGTCGGCGTCTCCAGATCCTGAGCCACATTAACTTCCGACAGCAGCCACTTGGACAGCACCGTCGCATCCTTGTGTATCAGCAGCCATGAGCGGAACTGGTCGAAGGTAACCTTCTCCGCCGGGCCGAAGAGGCTGAGGAGGATCTCAGCGTTCTTCTGAGCACTGGTGAGGGGGAGAGACGTGTACTCCAGGTGGAGTGTTCGTGCAAAGTCCCGCTTGTAAATGTAGGTGCCATTGTCGCCTTGGTTGTTGACGTACAGTGTCCATAGGAACCTAAAATGTTATTAATAACAATAATAATTCAGGCCATTACAGTCCCACTGCTGGACACGGGTCCTCTTCTTAGAATAAGAAGAGTTAAGCATTATTCCAACACGCTGGCCTAGTACGAGTTGGCGGTCTACACATACGATCGAGAACTTTATGAAACCCTCTCAGGTGTGCAGGATTCCTCACGATGTTTTCCTTCACTGTTAACGCAAGTGATAATCAAATCAAATTAAATGGGATTGTTGTAATCTCTTACAAGGTGTTTCCCTGGATAGATTATTCTCGAGTTGCGCGGTGCTAAAAGCCGCTGATTATGAGTTAATTTCTGCCGAACGAATGTTATGTTAACGGCGGCGGCGCGCCGCTGAGAAGGCGCTCATGCGAAATCTACAGGAACCCAAATTATAGTTTTTTATAAATTAGCGATACCCAAACAAAACCCCTCACTCGTTATTTGCCAGCTAAATCTATTATTTATTACTTTGCACAATCATGAAGTCAATTATCAATATCTAATTACCAGACTTTGTACTTATATCATAATATTGATATTAAACATTACACCAATTTTAACGAAACTTGAGCAGCATTTAAACATTTCCAAGTCCATTATTTAACTAGAAAGCCTATCTAGCAAAACAATGAGATACAAAATATTAAGACTGATAGAACAATGGTGGGAATATTTGTGATATAATCACAAATTTATGAAGAAGTGATGTCATATAGATGTGTAACGAGGAGACACACGAAATTATGTGATTAAATAGTTTAACAGGAAGTTGGATAGATAAATATGAATGCATAACCATTTTACCAAGTAATTTCAGTAAATTTTGCAAGTGAATTGAGGAAATCCACACTTTATTCAGTCATAAAATTATTGCTATTACATTTTGCTATTACCTTTTATGTGTTCCAAGTTTGTATTATGTTTTCTACTCATATTTCTTTTAAATTGTCAACTGAATTTATGATTATTTTATTATGATTATTTCTACTTCATGCAGTGTTGATTATAAAGTAATCTCTAATAATGGTAGTATTTATTGCTATTAAATCTTATTTGATAGGAAAATAAACAATAATTTATCTGTCATGGGTTATTCAAATTCTTTTCAATGATGAAAAAATATGAAAAGTTAATATGAGTATTAGATCAAACAGTTGGACCTTGGCCTCATCTTTGTCCAACAGTGGACTGAGATAAGCAGTAAGATTACGTCAAGATTCAAGGGCATAATTCAGATACAAGTAGTCATCTCAGATGGTCCAAATCAACTATACATAGGTAGTCTGAATTGTAAATATCATTATGAACCACTTTTACTACAGGAACAAACATAAGTTTGCGAAAAAAAATATAACTGTTGTTCCATACATTAACCCCCTTTAATCATAAAAACTTGTCATTTTCAAACTGTTACTGTTAGCCTGCATCATCCCACTGCTGGGCAAAATGAATTTTAAACATTGATTATAAATTATTATTGTCCTTGTCATTTTTATGCCAATGAATATGAGATGGCAATAGAATTAAGAGTTAATTAGTTGAATTAAATAAAGTTTAATCTTCATTTATGAATATGGGGGTTAGTTAAATAATATCAAATGAAGTATTTGTATGGAACAGAAGATTTTTTTCTTTGGTCCCAGAGTAAAAGTTTTTCATAATGATGAGTACAATCCACCTTTTGGCTTTACATACTCTCTGAGTTGCAGGTAAATTGATACAAACACTATAAGTGCTCCCAGAAAATAAAATCTGAATCCTTTCTTGAGCAAGATAAAGAGTAATTCTTTAGATTTTGTTTTAATTGAGACTGATGATAGGTCGGAATAGTCTTCCTAAGTTTATTAAGAAGTACATACACTCCATAAAGTCAAAAAGACTAAGAAAAAAAAGAAAAGAATAAAATAAAATATTAATAAAATAAAAGATTAAGCAGTATTACGCAACTGTTCGTTATCCTGAAGAATAAAAAATAAAATAAAATAAGACACTGCCTATCCTAATAAATATAGTACACTAATGTTACAATATTAGTTATTTTAAATCAGAGTTAGTGTGAGGTGGCCAATCAAAAACATCACTTAACTTGACAATACAACACTAAGTTTTTTTTGCTTACCCTGTAAGAATGTGTGTGCACACCACTGGTTATTCTTGATTCACACATCTCATGAACCTAACCATCTATGTGTACCTGTGTACACTTCTACAAAAAATATAATCCTACCTGATCTTGTATGACCAATAAGGTAAACCACAAAACCGTAGGTATCCTATCTTTTGTGGTCACAACTGTATCAAGCTGTTGATAATCTTGGAAAATTACAGCAGAAAACTTACAACTCATTGTGTATTTAAATCTTTGCTCAACCATATCATTTAAACTAAGCAGTTGCTAAATGCCATAAATATAGCCAATTATTTATTTAATTGCCAGTTAAAAATAACCACCTGTTATCTCCTCTAATTAAGTAAATACTTGCTACACTATCACACCAAATCTTATTAGGCGTGTGTCGTTGCGTGATTTTGAGATAACATAACACAACGTCGTTTGCGTTCGGACAACGTTTTCCAAACCGTCTATTTCACAACGATCTATTTTACAATCACTCATTGTAAAATAGATCGTTGTGAAATAGACGGTTTCGTTTTACTTCGTTTTTAACAACTGTCTATTCACAATAGCGTGTCCGTTTTTCGAGTGACATCATCGACGCGTTATCGTGCATATTCAACGCAACTGAATGCGAGAAAGTTAACCAAGATTACAAAGTGATCTTCCCTTCATACTTTACACACGCTTAGGACTGGCTGCAGAAATTAGTAGTTTTATCATTTGACATCACAGGCGTATTTATGTAATTTTTTTATGTATGTTCGGGCATAACTCCGTCATATACAAGAATTATATAGACGAATTTGCAAAAAAATTTGTTCGAAAGTGGTTTATACCAAAATAGTCCCATTTAAATTTGGTGAAGTTCTGATGAAGAATTTCGGAGATATACAATGGAACTCTTTAATGAATAATAGCATATCACTTGCGATTGCTGTAATCGCATGTTTATGTCACTCAGAAAGGAAAAATAAAATTATTTAATTTTTTTTAAAGTAAAAACCGATTTCAAATATCTAAAAAGTATAAAATAATTTTCTAATAATAATAATAAGTCGGGGCCTTAAATTCTTAAATGCGCCCAGTTTCGCAGTGGCAGTTTTTAAAGAAAATTTCTCAGACCAATAAAGCTTAAAGGAAAATTTATACTTTTTAGATTTTTGAGGTCGGTTTTTACTTTTTTATATAAAAAATTACTTATAAAATAAATACACCGAACCGAAATTTTTATCAAACGTGCGTAACCTATTGACACAGAGGCAATTAAATCATTAGCTAAATTAATTTTCACCCGCGGTGCAAGTGAAGCGTTTTCATTCAAGGTCATCATAACAATACAAGAAATTCGTTAATTTTAACAACCAGCAAATAGTAACCTTATCATAATGCAATAAGATAAACTATCGCAGCATGTCAAAAGTCAATCTTAAAAGTTTTTCATCTGTAAATGAGAAAATATTATCTCTCTTTCGCACCTGTAAATAACTCGTATTTTAATTTCACTCATTTCGTTCGTTACGTTGGCACATTACATTATTTCGTTCCGTTCGTTATGTTGCTAGATAGATTGTAGTGCGTTTGCGTTTTGTTGCGAGACAATAACAGAACAAGCTTAGCAAAATAGACGGTTTGGAAAAATAGATCGTTGTGGAAGTCAGCCGTAACGTTTGCGTTGTCGCATATTGCAAACGTTTGGGAAACGATCTATGCTACATAACGCCCACTACTAAATCTTATGGTTGTGCAATAATTAGCGAATATTTTCGCGCTAACAACATAACACACATCATCTGATAACTACTGTGATGTAATTTGTTTACAACTAAACAATGGACACTTATCAACATTACTCACTTTATTTTCTCTTCGATATTTCCCTTAGTGAGGACCACTATCCCGCAGAGAAGCTCCCTGAACGCGATGCCCCTCTTGGTCCCGCCGCACGCCTGGTACAGCCACTCCGCCACTTCGTAGGGAACACCATCGCACAGCACTTCGTGGACGAACGCCTCCAAGCTCAAGGCCGTTCCATTCGCACCGGCACATCTCTTGAACGCTTCGCGTATACGTCTCAACTCACTATCAGACACTGCAAATAAAATAAACCGATATTCATCACATTCCTACAACGCACTTTGATCAACTCTAAGCACCACGCGTACCTCGTTTCACTGCATCCTCGTACGATATAAAAGATGGTTTTGAGTCTTTCGCACCCATATTCGCGAGCACGTAACGATCATAACATTTTTAGAGGCGTAATAAACACAAAGAAACAAAAATTATTACAGCTGACAGCTCACGTCGTATGATCTGTAGCCATATTGAATATTTTTTTTCTCCTACTTCTATTTCCCATCCAATTAAACGACTTTTAAAAATATTGATACCAATTGCGTTTTTTGTATCAGTTATTATGACTTTACTATCTTGCAAATACGCAATGTACAATGAAATATAGGAAATTACATTATGGTTTTTTTTCTACTGTAATTCCAATTTGGATACACGTTCAGAAAACCTTTTTTTTACTCTCAAGAAAATTGATCATTGAGATTTTTAACGCCTCTTTCCTCCTGATAATACACAAAAATAAAACGTAATAATTATAATTTTTTGAGGGAATAACGGAAATATATATAATAAATAAAAATACCAGCACCACTATGTATCGCAAAAATAATCGATCATCGATTAGTGATCACATCACTGACTACTGTCAAAATCATAAGTGACTTTTTGCTATGCTTGCAAATTGGATTGTTCATGTTTAACCAACACAGTTGTGTTTGTATCTCATTCTCTCATTTGAATTTTTATATTTTATATCTCAACTACTATTTTCCAATTAACATGCAGTTTGATTGTTTTTCATTTGTCTGAGTTATTGTCATCTGTGTACTGTGATTGCAAAATAATCTCGAAATTGTTGCTTTGTTTGAATTATCGTGGCAGTTTCGCAATAGATCGAGTATTTTGATGAACAAAAGTGATAAAAGCTTGTATGGAGCAATAGTAGTCTTTTTTGTTTTGAATGAATAAATAATTCTATTGTAAATGTCCGTGTCTTTGTGTGTTTTGCGTATCGAAATCGACGAAGATCTTCCTGAAATGGGTGATAATCCCACTGAAATGGGTAAGAAACATTAAGTAAAACATCTCATTTCCACAACAATACGTAAATGGACGCATTATATTGCTAAAATTGCCTTTAAACAAAACACAGCTAAATAAACTTTATTATTTTTGGAAACATACATATCGACGTAGGCTTGACGTAGTGTTTACAGTACAATGTCACCTAATTTATTAACGGTATAATGCCCCCAACATTTACGTACTTCTATAAAGATAAAGACGTTTTTAAGATTCTTTGGTTCCATTTTTAATAGGATTTAAAATCACATTAGTCATAGCACTAATTAGAATCAAAGTGGATCACACGATCATAAAGGTGGAAAAAAACCAAGCAAAAAGAGTTCAGAAAAGAAGCCATTGATAAATAAAATAATTTAACAAAATATATTTTTTTTTATCCAGAAGCTGCTAAAGAACAGAAGAAGAAGGACCGCGGTGCTCGCGAGTCTAAGACCATAACAGTGGAGACATATGCCAGCGTCCTCACAGGTCCCGTTACTGACACTGGGATCCTGCCGACCAGCTCAAGACGCTCTCCTCCTGAGAACAGCGTGTCTGACGAGGATGATACCATCAGCTTCTTCTGCGGAAACCCTCTAGTTGAAGTCACCAAGGGTGTACTACATCTGTATAAAGAGAAGTTAGTTTGTGTTTTTAATAGAATAGAATAGATATTTATTTCATTTTCATGTAAACTAGATATTATAGGCACTTATGTAATGTTGAGACTCTAGGTGCATGTTTCCGAATAGTAGGTCCTATGGAAAATAACCAGCAAGACACTATGGAAACTCTTTGTTTATTACTTACTTATTTACTGTTACTGTTAGCCTATATCATCCCACTGCTGAGCAAAGGCCTCCCCCCATGACTTCCAGGTCTTCCGGTCCAGAGCCAGTGTGGACCATTCCTTAGTAATTCTATCCAGCTTGTCTCTCCATCTCCTTCGTGGTCTGCTGCGACGCCGTTTAGTTATGTCAGGGCTCCACATAGTGGCAATTTTGGCTCACAGCTCATCATTTTACAACTTAATTATTTTTTACTCTTTAAACTAAAACACATTATTATATTTTAAATTTAATTCCATGGAGTTGCTTGCCGGTATCTTCTCCATACGCCCTACCCATTTGGAACTATGCACTTAGAATCATGATGTTATAAAAGTGCCTGCAAAGGCCCAGTCAAAATAAAAACATTGACTTTGAATATTGTAATAAATACTTTTTAATATTCAATACTATAGATAAGCAGCAGGCTGGCGGATGTGACGTCACAGTGCTGAATTCTTTGATATCACCATCATGAAGCGGATCATGGCATAATCAAAACCAGGTGTTAACTATTACAAGTACCAAATTACATCAATGATGTCGATTTCAGTGAAATGAAAGAAGCAGAAGAAGCCAAGACCTTGTGCTTGCTGTCAGTTCCCGGGGCTCTTGGGGCTACCGATCTGTTAGCATTTGCAGCCGCCTGTCAGCAAGACATCGCCCATGTGAGGGTGTTACGGGATGGATCTCCAGACCACTACATGGCTTTATTCACGTAAGTTACCAAGAATAACTTCAAAGAAGTTCTTATAAAAAAAGATTAAAGAATTCATGGCTTGATCATATTAAAGAATTCTATAAAACTAATGATGTGACTCTTTGACAGATTCCGTACTAGCCACGCAGCGCGCGAGTTCCACGAGACGTTCGACGGCGTTCCCTACAGCAGCCTGGAGCCCAATGCGCTGTGCCACATGGCGTGGGTGTCGCGCGTGGAGTGCGCGCGGGACGGCACTCCGCCTCCCTCGCACACCGAGCTGCCCACGTGCCCCGTGTGTCTAGGTGAGCATCACGTGTCACTGGAGACCAACACGCTGTGTCATATAACGATCGAAAGAAGCAGTGGGTTAGGCAGTCTTTTTATCTGTATGGAGTGCACTCCACTGGAAAGAAGAAAGATAGACGCAGTTATCTGTTGCTATAGTATTAGTTGTCGATATTGGCTAAGTTCATCCTCCTTGTTTCTGTCCAGAGCGCATGGACGAGAGCGTGGCAGGCGTGCTGAGCGTGCAGTGCGCGCACGCGTTCCACGCCGAGTGTTTAGTGCGCTGGCGGGACGCGCGCTGCCCGGTGTGTCGCTGTGCGCAGACGCCGGAGCCGCGCGGGGGCGCCACGTGCTTCCAGTGCGAACGAGCCGCACTCACAGGTCAGTAGGGGAACAAGTATCTAACACGCCGAGTGCCTGGTGCGCTGGCGGGACGCGCGCTGCCCGGTGTGTCGCTGTGCGCAGACGCCGGAGCCGCGCGGGGGCGCCACGTGCTTCCAGTGCGAACGAGCCGCACTCACAGGTCAGTAGGGGAACAAGTATCTAACACGCCGAGTGCCTGGTGCGCTGGCGGGACGCGCGCTGCCCGGTGTGTCGCTGTGCGCAGACGCCGGAGCCGCGTGGGGGCGCCACGTGCTTCCAGTGCGAACGAGCCGCACTCACAGGTCAGTAGGGGAACAAGTATCTAACACGCCGAGTGCCTGGTGCGCTGGCGGGACGCGCGCTGCCCGGTGTGTCGCTGTGCGCAGACGCCGGAGCCGCGTGGGGGCGCCACGTGCTTCCAGTGCGAACGAGCCGCACTCACAGGTCAGTAGGGGAACAAGTATCTAACACGCCGAGTGCCTGGTGCGCTGGCGGGACGCGCGCTGCCCGGTGTGTCGCTGTGCGCAGACGCCGGAGCCGCGTGGGGGCGCCACGTGCTTCCAGTGCGAACGAGCCGCACTCACAGGTCAGTAGGGGAACAAGTATCTAACACGCCGAGTGCCTGGTGCGCTGGCGGGACGCGCGCTGCCCGGTGTGTCGCTGTGCGCAGACGCCGGAGCCGCGCGGGGGCGCCACGTGCTTCCAGTGCGAACGAGCCGCACTCACAGGTCAGTAGGGGAATAAATGTCTAACCGTCATGGGTATGTTCCAACGTCCACTGCTGCACATGAGCTGCTTTATTAACGATTATGGATCTTCGTATGATCAGCTACACAACCTGCCATAATATGTTAAGTTCCATTAAGTTCATGATCTACCAAAAGCATTTGATTGCATGAAGCGTAGTGTGTCGCTAAATATTATAACACGGATACAATCACAAAATCTCTAATATAACATTAACATTTAATAATATATTGTCATTGGTCTTATCACATTATTTAAAAGTCGTTGGAGTAGTCTACCAGAACATCAATACTAATGGGATTTCACAGGGTACTGTTCTAGGTCCCTTTCGAAAATATTAGTCAAATGAAACTTGTAGTGTAAAAATAGATTACTCACTATTACTTTTTTATAACAGAGGAAGACGGCGACGAGACGCGTGAAAACATAAGTGGCGTGGCTGAAGGGTTGCTAGACGGGGTGGAAGCTGGCACGCTCTGGATCTGTCTCATTTGTGGACATGTGGGATGCGGCAGGTCGGTTTCGGAACCACATTATTCATATCATTATCTCTATCTTTCTTTAGGTTTATCCTGCGCTAGGACAGTGTTCACTTTATATAACTTATCTTTAACATTTGTGAAATCAAAATTTATTTTTTCCCTGTTTTGTTACTATACTTGCAAGAAATATTATAAGGATACATTTGCTAAATTATTTGGCATCTGCAATAACGTTTAAATGATCTAAAACATGCCTAAACAGCTTAAATTTTGTGTTATAATCTTCATCATCATTATATTCATCGACTTTTATTAATACTAGTGGTCGCCCAGTGGTCGGAATTCGACCGTAATTTTAGCTTTCTGCACTCCTCCATATAAACTTTAACCATGCCAAATCTCACACTCCTCCGTGCGCGCAATATGCTTAAAAAGGGTACAAAGTTTTCTCTTCACGTATTAATATATAGATATATATAAATAAATAAATGTTTTCTATTGTATTCTAAAATCAGTTGTCTGTTTTAGGTACGAGGGAGGCCACGCAGCAAAACATTTCTTGGCATCAAACCATACATATGCGCTACAGTTGGGATCAAACCGAGTCTGGGATTATGCAGGTAAGTTCGTCAAGTCATATCAAGCCAAACTTTGTACACGACAATTTTTTTTTTTTTTTTTTTTTGCGTGTTAAAATAATCAAATGAGTCCTCCCACCCCGGGCAGGGCGGGAGGGACTGTCAGACTTGTACTGACTAAAATCCACGGTGTTCCTTCGATAGCCCTTTACGTTCCGGGGTCACGGTAATGAGATAAGTCCCGCGACCCCGACAGGCTTCGGCCCTCTACAGGGGGGGCCCCGTCATCTTGCTGACGTTCTTTGAGGCGCGCGTGGAACACAACGCGCCGTCGACCCGGGCATGGTCCATGGTCGGACAGCGAGTTGCCCTTTACTCGCTGTCCGCATGCCCGCGCCTACGGTGGCCGGAGATCGTCGGCCGGCGCCCGACGCCGTGGGCGACCACCACTGCGGCTGGGCTGGAGGGAGGACGCCATCCTCTCCCTCACGCGGCCCGCCTCCTCCTTCGATAGCATGACTGCTTCGCAGAAGGAGGCGACCGCTTCCCACTCCGTCTCGCCCCGCAGCATGGCCTCGACCAATGCCGGGCGCGAGAGGTCTCCGCCTATCGCCGCCCTGAGGACACGTCGGTGCTCTGCCCAAGCGGGGCAGTCTTGCACCGTATGCTCTACTGTGTCCTCAGGGCGATCCTCGCAGTGGTGACACCCAGGCGTTTCTGCCTTCCTCATCAGACACAGGTACCTCCCGAAACTTCCGTGTCCGGTGAGGACCTGCGTCACGCGGTAGGTCAGGACGCCGTGGCGCCGATGCAGCCACTCCTCAAAGAGGGGTCTTACCGCCGCGATTGCGGCGTGCCCGTACACGACCATATTGGCATAAATAAAAGCTTTTAGTAAAACGTTGTCAGTGTTCTAGAGATTTTCACCTCTTTTTCTACAAAGCCTACGTTCCATACAAACATATATAATATATATATATATGATAATATTTCTATTTCATATTTATTTTTCATTTCCCTTCGTTTTCCTTTAGGCGACAACTTCGTCCACCGTCTAGTCCAGAACAAGGCTGACGGTAAGCTGGTGGCTGCGGAGGGAGGGTTTACCTCGGAGGACTCGGCCTGCGGAGGGGAGAAGCTGGACTCGGCCCAGCTGGAGTTCACGTACATACTGACGCAACAACTGGACAGCCAGCGGATGTTCTATGAGGAGAGGATGGCCAAGTTAGTATCGTTATCTAATGTGGTGGACGGTGGTGTGGTAATGTGGTGCCGTCTGTCGGAACTGGTCAGCTCGTAACTGCCATGGCAATTTTATTCAGAGGCAATTCATTATTATCCTAGTCTTATTTGTATTCGCATTGAATTGCATTATTCTGGCAGCTCTTACCACAACATTGTACTGATAAAGATTGTCAAGATCTACTATTTATTTGAAAAGAGTTACCATGGAGTTTCTTGCCGGTTCTTCTCCATAGGATCTACTATTTGGAACCGTGCACCTAGAGTCTCGACATTTCATAAGTGCCTGTATCTGATTTACATGAAATAAAGATCTATTCTATTCTATTGCATTATTCTGGCAGCTGTTACCACAACATTGTACTGATAAAGATTGTCAAGATCTACTATTTATTTGAAAAGAGATACCATGGAGTTTCTTGCCGGTTCTTCTCGATTGGATCGACTATTTGGCACCGTGCACCTAGAGTCTCGACATTTCATAACTGCCTGTATCTGGTTTGCATGAAATAAAGATCTATTCTATTCTAATCTAAACTAAACTAATATTACCTACTATTACTAATATAATATTTCCCGAGAGGAGAGAACTTCCCTAAGGTGAAGATAGATCTGGCGCAACTTGTGCAATCATCTCCATTACGAACCTTAGAGAAAAGATTTAATTTTTTTCATCCCACCATCTCGGAAAGAGTATTTTTAATCTTCAATATCTGAGTGGAAAAGCCGTTTTTATTCTCTAGAGGATAAAGTAAATTTTCATCCCACCATCTCGGAAAGAGTATTTTTAATCTTCAATATCTGAGTGGAAAAGCCGTTTTTATTCTCTAGAGGATAAAGTAAATTGAATTTAGAACATCGTGTGCACTAAGTTTGTGAATTAAACGTTTTTTTTTTGCATTTAGTCATTTCCTCGCTGAGGTGGAATGAAAAGTTACGTGTTGCACTCGAGTGCAAAGATTTTTCACCTCGTGCTCTTTTGATTCCCTCGCTAACGCTCAGGATTCTAATTTTGAATCACTCGCTGCGCTCGTGATTCAATTTTAGAATCCTTCGCTTGCTCGGTCATCAAAATTGAACACGCGGTTAAAAAGCAACTTTGCACTCTTGTATAACAAATAACTATTGTATGTTTGTTTGTAATGGATAAATTCAAAAACTGCTAAAGCGATTTTAAAAATTCTTTCACCAGCAGACTGCTATATTATCACTGAGTAACATAGGCTATAATTTATAAAGATGTCACGCGGGTGAAGCCGCTGGCAGAAGCTAGTCGATGGATTATAAAGTGCGGTATATGATGATAAACTTTTAAAGCCCTTCTAAGCTCCAGTATTAGGCACTTTTGGAACATTAAAGACAAGAGTATGATTCCAAAAATTAATAATAAAAGAACATTTTTTAAAACAAGCTTTTATTACCTTTTACTTTGATTTGATTCCTACTCTTCAAGATCTTTCATTAGATACCCATATTAACAGGGTTGACAAAATATACACCATCCGCCATATTGTGGCGGCGGCCATTATGAAAATATTAAGTATTACATATTGCATTGTCATCAGAACTAAAGGTGTATGCAAAATTTCGGCAAAATCGGTTGAGTGGAAATGCATCAAAATTCAGTTGCAAGATTTGACCTAAACAAACAATCATACATACAAACATTGCAAGTTAAATAAAAGCTTGTAAAAAAGTTGATTCTATGGAGAAGAAATGGCAAGAAACTCCAGGGATACTCTTTTAAAATAAAGTTGTTACAATTTTTAACCCCTGACAAAAAAGAGGGGTTTTAGAAGTTTGTACTGTATATCTGTTGATTTGTGTGTTTCTGTTACATATAGATATATGTCTGTCTGTGGCATCGTAGCTCCAAAACGGATGGACCGATTTCAATGCGATTTTTTTTAATTGAAAGCTAGTTTATGTATAGTACATTTATGTAGCACAATATGAGAAAACAATTAATCTGTAAAACATGGCCTTTCCTTTGATCATGTATTTCGTACGTCCACAGATTAGAATCGGATTACATAACGGAATGTGAGAAGCTGCGCACTAGAGCTTCGGAAGCGGAGTCTACGTCATCCAAACTGAGTGCACAAGTGACCGCCCTCACCAAAGAGAACAAGATGCTCGAGAGGAAACTCAATCATGTTACCAACAAGTTAGTGTACTTTGACCCTATAACTGTAACAGCTATACTCCATTTGAAATAAGATTAGACACTTTTAACAAACCCTTTTACAGTGTATTCAACCGATTTTGACTTCTATTCCGTACGCATAAGGATGGCATTAAAAGCAAAAACGTATTTACGATAACAAATGTTTACTGCAGCTGTAATTTGTCATGTCACCAACGTAATATAAGTCAAAATCGGTTGAATAAAGTGTAAATGGAGTTATTTAAATTTCTAATGTTATTTCGAACGGAGTCTATTAGAGATAAACTACGATAACATGGCGCGCCTCTACACAATTTAAAACGTTCAACGTGCATCAAAACTCACAACGCATGGTACGGGAGCGGCGGGCGTAAACAAAAATAAACCCATGGATTTATTGCTCAGTAAGGATGTGATTAGAAGAAAGAAAGAAGGAAAAAGTTTTTATTTTTACGCCCAGTATGACGCACAAAACTTAAATAAACTTACACCAAGATCACTTAATACTAAAAATTATCATTGTTCTGCACACATTGAAACAGTAATTTGGAGGGGCGCGCCATGTTGTCGTAGTTTTTCTCTAAACGTATAAGGTAGGCTTTACTATACTTCTAGCTACCTATACAGGGTGGATGTTTGAGATGGGACGTAATGCCAGATACCTTAACCATTGCAGCTACAGGAAATAGTTCTTAGGAGACTGTCCTTAACTTTTAGAGATATTTTGATCTGCATTCATAGATGACAAGAAAATGAGCAATTTGCATAAAAACTTTTTTTGATGCCCATCGATCTTGTTTCTAAAAGCAACACAATACAGATGGTTTACGACAGCTGTAAATATTTATATTTTGATATTGGTCACATTCAGTCAAGTAATATTTATTATTGGTTTACCAATATTTTATTCATAGTAAAAGTTGTTCTTAATCATGAGAACTATAACCCCTTAAAAGGACCTCTGCTTTTAAAGTTGGACCTTATGTTCGATGTTTGAATTTCAGGCTGTCATCGCTTCAGAACGAATTATCTGAGGAGCGAGGACTCGCAGCGGCGCTGGCCAGCAGCCAGGCCGAGTGGCAGGCCAGGGCGAAAGTGCGGGAGGAGAGTTTTGTCAAAGAGGTATAGTTCTGTTCATATTTAGTCATTTATATTGTATTGTGTTTTTACCATAGTAATTTAGAATAAATTTTATGTTTATCTTTTTATTTTTTTAAAACATTGCCTCTCACTAGGATTTCTCCTGTATCGAGGGTACAGTTTACAAATATACATTTATTTATTTATCAGTCAACATTGTGGTACATAGGTATGATAAGGTCATTAAATATGAGAACGTAATTCTGCTATGACCCGCCATAAAGACATACATGTCACATACACACACACCCAGACCCGAAACAACTATCTGTAGATCATACAAATATTTGTTCCGTGCGGGGATCGAACCCGCGGCACATAGCGCAGAAAGCTTAGTCACTGCTCCAACCGTGTCGTCAAAATAAAAAAGTTTTATAATGTTGTGCAGGTAACAGAACTAAAGGAGCAGCTCCGTGACGTGATGTTCTTCGTGGAAGCTCGCGGGCAGCTGCAGCAGCAGGCGGGCGCGTCGCAGGAGGAGATACAGGCCGCGCACGTCAGCGTGGCGCCGCCGCCCAAGCCGCGCAGGCGGCGCCGGTAGGGGGCTGGTAATGAACGTCACACTCTGGGAATAAACTTCAACACGATCGTGAGAGACTACACTTTGATCTACCTAGTAATAAAATATTATAGTTAAAAAAAAACTAAAGAAAACGCTTTTGTCATCCAAACTAAACGTGTATGCAAAATTTCAGCTCAATCGGAAACCGGCAAGTGGGTCAAATTTAACTTCCAAGATTTTATTACATAGTTAGTTACAAGTGAAGCTAATAAAAGCGTTTTAAAAAAATTGCCGATCATGAAGATAGGACTTCATGATCAACAATTATTTTTACAAGGTAGATCTTAGTGTAGTCTCTCACGATCGTATTAAAGTTTATTACCAATGCTGATGTTCATTACCATTTAATTACCCGGTAGACCCGCAGATCGTCATCAGCAATGAACACTACGCTAAGTTAAAAAGTAGATTTTTCACCAAAATCAGTTAAAGCGTAATACATATCGGGCGATTACAAAAATTACATTCACTTAGCGTTGTGTTTAGTACAAAACCTCTTAATTTTTTGGAATTCCCATAAAATTTATTTTGTATTCATTTATGGACTATAAATGAATACAAAATAAATTTTATGGGAATTCCAAAAAATTAATCATATATATCATATTCATTTATGGACTATAAATGAATATGATAAACAATTTGGCATTAAAAACGGAAATTGCCCAAAATTCAAGTTAGCGTAGTGTTAGTTGCTGGTGTCGAGATGCCACAAATTGAAGGAGGTTAAGAGTACAAACTCATCATCATGAACAACTTTTACATAATGCACCAACCCTGAAATCACGAAAAAAACAGCTGTTGCCATACGTCATTTAGTCGAGTAATACAATATAATAAACTTTATTGTACACTAAAAATACAAAAGATACATTATTAAATATTGCATTATTTGTATGAAACAGCTGTTTTATTTTTACTATTTCTTAGTTGGCCCATAGTTAATGGTGCTCATAATGATGTGTACAAAACCCTCCTTCAATTTATTGTGGTTATTCAATTTAATCTTGTATAAATTTACCAGCATCTGATGGGAAATGGGGAAATTTTAATTTGTATACAGCAATATTGGGGAAATTGGATTAGGCGTCTTTTAGAAAGTATAAAAAACAATGATTTTATTAAATGTAAATGCTAATATCTATATGCTATAATGCCGTCAAAAACCCCCGACTCCCACTAGAAAAAGAGCTGTAACTTTTGAACAGCTGAACAGATTTTCATGAAACATAGCTCAGATGATTCCCGATTAAACTAACTTTCAACATTGAAATTGGTCCATCCAGTTTGGAGCTACGATGCCACAGACAGTTAAAATGTAAACAATCGCGATTAGAGAGTTTTTACAGTCGAAAAAGCGCTATAAGTGCTAACTCGATTCTGAGATGATCTCGCAGGAAACGAGACTAGAAAGGTTGGATTGTTGGATTTCATATTGTCGTTGAAAATGACCCTAAATTGACAACAACGAATGTTACGACAATCGTCGCAAACGCAGATAGCTAATAAGCTATAACTGTACTGGCATTTAGCTATTCGATATTTAGTGTTTTGGAAAAGGGACAAAAATGTATGCGGCTATCTTCGAACTTTTCGATCGCTGCAAATCACTGTGATAATGTTCATAGATTGTAAGAGAAAATATTATTTCGATGTTTGTAGTTTTGTTCGTTAAAATTCTGTGCTTAGTATTAATAAATCAACGGCTGTTTTGTGCAGTACTGGACAAATTGTAGGTCTAAACGTTTTAATTTTACTACTCTATGGTTAATAAAGGTGATTTATAGTTTATGATGGTATTTTTATTTATGACTAGCTGACCCGGCGAACTTCGTACCGCCAATAAAAGAACTGTGCACCTACCTACTTACCTACCCTAGCCTAACTACCATACCTACCCTACTACCTACCCTATCTACTATACCTACCCTAGCCTAACTACCATACCTACCCTACTACCTACCCTATCTACTATACCTACCCTAGCCTATCTACCATACCTACCCTATCTACTATACCTACCCTAGCCTAACTACCATACCTACCCTACTACCTACCCTATCTACTATACCTACCCTAGCCTATCTACCATACCTAGCCTACTACCTACCCTATCTACTATACCTACCCTAGCCTAACTACCATACCTACCCTACTACCTACCCTATCTACTATACCTACCCTAGCCTATCTACCATACCTACCCTATCTACTATACCTACCCTAGCCTAACTACCATACCTACCCTACTACCTACCCTATCTACTATACCTACCCTAGCCTATCTACCATACCTAGCCTACTACCTACCCTATCTACTATACCTACCCTAGCCTATCTACCATACCTACCCTATCTATTATACCTACCCTAGCCTAACTACCATACCTACCCTACTACCTACCCTATCTACTATACCTACCCTAGCCTAACTACCATACCTACCCTACTACCTACCCTATCTACTATACCTACCCTAGCCTAACTACCATACCTACCCTACTACCTACCCTATCTACTATACCTACCCTAGCCTAACTACCATACCTACCCTATCTACTATACCTACCCTAGCCTAACTACCATACCTACCCTACTACCTACCCTATCTACTATACCTACCCTAGCCTATCTACCATACCTACCCTACTACCTACCCTATCTACTATACCTACCCTAGCCTATCTACCATACCTAGCCTACTACCTACCCTATCTACTATACCTACCCTAGCCTATCTACCATACCTACCCTACTACCTACCCTATCTACTATACCTACCCTAGCCTATCTACCATACCTACCCTACTACCTACCCTATCTACTATACCTACCCTAGCCTAACTACCATACCTACCCTACTACCTACCCTATCTACTATACCTACCCTAGCCTAACTACCATACCTACCCTACTACCTACCCTATCTACTATACCTACCCTAGCCTATCTACCATACCTAGCCTACTATCTACCCTATCTACTATACCTACCCTAGCCTATCTACCATACCTAGCCTACTATCTACCCTATCTACTATACCTACCCTAGCCTAACTACCATACCTACCCTATCTACTATACCTACCCTAGCCTATCTACCATACCTAGCCTACTATCTACCCTATCTACCATACCTACCTTCTCCTTACAATTATAACAAACAACAAAAAAAGAATTTGCGAAATTGATCCAGCCGTACACGCGTGATGGCGTGACCAAGGGAAATAGGGATTAATTTTAATATAGATAAAAGTACAGTCCGCAAACCAGTGTTCATCGTCAAAGCATTCAAGCTTCTATAATACAGGCCTACCGCTTAACTGAGTCGGTTCCTGAGGTAGTTGCGCGGCGCGGGAGGGGTGGCTGTTGACGTAACAGTTATGTCGCGCTGCACACGAGATAGTTCGCACAAGGTTTTTCTGAAGATAGCCAAACAAGTACCTATCGTAATAAGTCAATTGTATAGCCAATTTATTTTTTCATGTCACTGACACCTTTATCTAGTGTAAAATGATAATAATAAAAAAATATTGAACTATAAATAATTTTATTAATTACCTACTTACATTGAATAACGAACGAAAACAAAAACAAAATGCCCCCCCCCCCCCCCCCCCTCTACCGATATCCTGTATCCGCGCCTGGGTCTGAAAATCAGACGCTATTGGGAATTTGGGACTACAAGTCTAAGGCTTACATTCAGAGACGACAGAAACGAGTCTAAGCGTGAACTTACGCTTCCATCTGTCAAACTTCCGAACTTTTGACAGATGGAAGCGTAAGTTCACGCTTCACGCTTAGACTCGTTTCTGTCGTCTCTGAATGTCAGCCATAGTGACTCAAATAATTTTAATTATCTAGGTAAAGTATGGCAAACCTTTGGCACACGACAAAAATTGTAAGCACGGCATTATTATTTGAGAACCCTAAAGAATAATAATTTTAATAAAAAAAATGTCTTCTTTTCTCTTCACTCTTTCCTATCGCAGGTCTGCTGGCAGAAATTTCTCTAGAAATAAGCAGTACCTTTGTCTCTGTACTTGATATCTTTAATTATTTTCTTTGTCATGTGTATGTGTGTACATCGTAGTGTACATAAATCGACATAAATCGTTAATTATTAAATAGATAAATAATGGTTGGGTGGCACGTTACAGCCACAGAAATGATAATCTAGCCCTAGTCTAGCCCTCTATCCCTAACCGAAATCCTAAGTCTATGGCTATCCCTGTCCCTGACCTAGGTCACTAAAAAACATGTGCTACTATAGCTCGCTCTTGTACAGCCTAAGTAGGTACCCTGAGGCTTACATTCAGAGACGACAGAAACGAGTCTAAGCGTGAACTTACGCTTCCAGCGTAAGTTCACGCTTAGACTCGTTTCTGTTGTCTCTGAATGTAAGCCTGAGAGTCTACCTACAGGCATAGATATAGTTTGTAGAGATATAGCCACGCTCAGCCGTGTCTCCCCCACCCTTATGGAATGCCATCTTATTGATTGAGTCCTCCACTGCCAAATTTAATGATATCTAGATTTATTTTAGTAGGTATACGGTATAGATTATATACTAATACTGATATATTATATGTGTAGGGTATATAAATAGTGTAGTACAGTTACAGTAGAGTGTCGTACTCAATGTGCTTCCCGGAGTAGGTACTTGTAAATCGTTGTAAATACTGAAATCCATAGAGTTATGCAAAGATGTAGAATATACTCCTCTACATCTGTCTATGATCTATATTCAAATCAAATCACTCTAGAACAATGACGAAATAAATATATGGACCCGAAATACCTACAAAAAAACGGTGCATACCTAAACTTAATTTAGCGACTAAACATGGCTACCATTACTAGGGATGCTTTAGCTAGAAAAATCGATTCATCGATATCGATATTTTGATATCGAGGTTCGTATTTTTTTTTCACACATACAATTTTCACGTGTGATCTTGGAGTAAATTGAAATGACTGATAGGATAAAATAAAATTATCTTCTCATATTGATTTGTTGAGCATATTAATTCTTTCCCTAACTGACCATACAGCTGTGGAGTACAACTTAAGGATGGGTTTTCTATTCTTATTCTTTATTGTACACAAAATATTGAATATACAAAAAATAAACAATTTAAAAATGTATACTCAAAGCTTTTCTTTTCCTTTAATAATAAAATTAAATAGGGTACCAATTTGAATGCACCCCAATTGTAGGTTAATACCTACAATTGGGTTGCATTTAAATTGGTACCCTATTGATTCGTCCAGTATTCACTATATGGAATTTACCATGACATCATATACCTTAAAACACTCTGGACCAAGACGAATCTAAGGATTATCTCATTTGTTGAAATCGGCTTAGTGGTTTAGGCTGTACGAGGTAACAAATTAACTCACATACATACATACTTATAACCAGTGGGATTCATAAATTATCCTCTCTACCGTAGTCAGGTAAAAATGATATGATATCAGGAAATATTCCCGAAAACTTCCAAAACTTCGGCTGTTTTGGAAGTTTTCAGAAATGATTTTTTACTTATAAAAACAGTAGTTGGGGATACTTTTTACTTAAAATATACATATATATATGTATATTTACATAATCATGTATATTTACATATATATATATGTATATTTACATACATATATATATGTTACATTTAGCTAGATTTTAAATATTCGAACACAGCGAGCACAGGACGGGATGCGGGGTGGGGTACATGCTAAAAATGAATATTTCCAAAATTTCGGTCACACCGCTCGGTGTTTACATTATGCTCGTTGCCTTTGTATGATTTAAGCCGATTGAATAAAAAACGTAATAATAACGTAATGAGCATTTCAACTATATACCAATCTTTGTGTCGAGGATTTATATTTTCTATGCTAATAATCATTATTTTTTTCTAGATATTCTTAGGCATTCTGAAAACATAAAAAAGTATATTTTTATTTCATTCTTGATTATTTTTATTCCTTATGTAAAATTAATTTTATTTATTTTATCGATATACGCCCAATAGCAGTCACTTCACTATTAGCCTACGTGTTATTTGTTTACATAACAAATAGTTATAAAAACTCATTTAAAGTAAAACTGGACGAAGGTTTCCTAATTTACATTGTAATATTATTATATGGGGTTGAACTTATCGAAGAATTTATTAAGATTTTACGAGATATTTGATGGAAACGAATACTAACCTATGAAATGTTATTAGAGGTCGATTTTTGTTCTTACGAGCTCTGCACTGCACAAAACAACACTGAGACATGTTGAACTATAAGCTCTTAACATCCAAATGTAATATATTTCACCAATAAATCACGTATATCGCGAAAATCGCAAAAATACTTTCTTATCACGGTCATTTGACAGGCAATGTACCACGCTAGTCACGACCACAAACTATATAGGGATGCTAACGCATGTCACGACAAAGTATGGCGAATCGGCACCCGGCCATATTATCGTGACGTCACAGGTTAAATGTTACCATTAGCAGTAAAAACAACCATTATATCGTCTCGCTTACCTTACACAATATTGTATTCGTTAGAAAGAAACAATATGTGTTTTGTTATTGCTATATCGATTTCATCCATACATGTATAATCAAATGTGTCTATAGAAGACTACTACGTTTCCATAGGTTTCATATTTCAATGGGTGTGTTCAGTTATTACGCCGGACGACGCTCGACGACGCGGGCGATCACACTAAACCGTTCAGTTATTTGAGCGAGCGTCGTCGGACGATCGCTCTGGTCACTCCGTGAATTAGGAGGGTGAAAGTCGCACTCGGTCGCACTGCTAACAACCGACCAATGACTGTAGTCATAGGATACAGCAGCAGATAATTTGAGATCGTTCGATTGGTCCGGATTGGTCACTCGCGTAACGCAGTTGAGGATCGTTCAATTATTCCCGATGAGCGAGCGACATTCGCCCGAGTGACTTTCGCACCGAAAACTGAATTACTGAACGTAGCCAATGCTCTAGAATCACTCAATTTCAATTGTCAAATCAAATGTCAATGCAATGTCAAATAAAGCTTGAAATAAAGTGGCTGTGGAGAAAATCGTTTATCGCGATTTATTTTTGTATTATAGCTGATATTATTCATAGTTTGACCTACAAATGTTTATAGCTAAGATATATTACTAGATTATAAGTTAGGCGTTTTAAAATTGGCTTAAACATTTACACGAATTTTTTGTTTAGATTGTATTTTGAGTGCGTTTGTCACGTAAGTAAAACACATTTCTTGCAAACTTGCAAAACGGTCGGATTACAATTATTAGCGCTATGAATGTTTTAATAGTAAATTGTGCGGATTGTGCTAATAACTCTTACACGTATGATGATTTGACCATTTTGCAAGACAATAGTTTCAAGTTGTCTTTACAGAGCGCACAGGAATACGTTTGCAGCGGTCTCCGAGGTGGTATCTTGCGGTTGTTTCATAGTAGTTTTGCTACAGACTAGACTCTGTATAAGTTGTCAGAGCCCTTGGTCTGTCGCAACTCTGCTGCATTCTTCGCGGCTGTATGCACGCCTTACACGCGGTCACAGAAATAAGGAAAGTCTACATCGAGCGATGGTTGGAATCCAACTGTTGTTGCACATTGGGTTTTTAGTGCCATCGCTATTTGTGGACTATCTTTCAACAACTTGAGCTTTAGTTTATGTGAATAACCTCAAAGGTAAAGCCTTCAGGTGTTTGTTGACTCATTATTGCTGAAATACTGAAATGTACATCCTAATATTGCCATGATCATTTCTGTAAGTACCTACATAATTCACAATGTTTTCAACAGAATGAAAAATTAATTTTAAATTCAGAATCTCTTACAATATTATATGAAAGTACATTTATTAAGTGCCTAATGGAAAATAATTATTTTATTTTACAACTAATGATAATGACTTAAATTTGTACACCACTGAAGGCTAGACATAGCAATCCCTATATTTTATATCTATGTTCTACAAATAAATATTTTGACTTTGAGTTTGTTCTCAAAAAGTTGTTTTAATTTATAAACCTGAGTAATATCTAATGATTTAGTTCCATAAAACATGAAAGGTAATAATTTAGCAGCATTTGCATTTTGGTCCAGTTACAAAATATATGTCAGGCATAAGTAGTATAGTAGGTCTGTCATACCAGTATTTTCAGCAATAACAAGATGTATTTATAGGTTAATCATCACAACACAGTGAAATTTAGGTTGTTTCAGATATGTCAACTAATTATTATAGTCATGTTAATGTACAAATCAGCGAAATAATAAAATCCACTGTTAATTTCACCTTCACATACAAGCTGTTGAATTTATTCCGTAGCTGATCGTACCATTTTGTATGGGAAGCCATTTTTTTCCTGCATTTTATAATTTTTCCTTTTGCAACATGTTTCACTCTCATGAGTACAATCATTTGTTAACACATCAGAAATGTCTAAAGTTTCACTGTGTATCCTATCTACTTACTATATTGGGTGACTTTTTTTACCATCTGGAAAATCTAGAGTGTGATATACGGCATGATTACTTTGAAAAACAAAACTTGTTTTAACACGGTATAACATCTTTTTATTAATACACACTACTAAATTATAGCCCATTTTGCACAGTAAAACATGACGTGATTTTCATTAATTCGCCATCTAAACCTAGCAGTTACATGTGCACCTATTCTTAATTTTACTATCACGCAAGCCTGTAGTATGTTTTTTTTGCATGTATGGAACAGCCCCGTAGTATGGTTTCTTTTCATGTATGGTACAGTTACTCGGGTGTATAGCTTCTATTCCACATACTTGACAGACTACATTATTTTCCAGATGATAAAAAAAGTCATCCTATACTTATCTGGCATTTTTTTAAATATCTTTGTGTTGATTTCAAACATGAGTTAAGCCAGTACTACACTATTACTTAGTAATATAATTATTCGATTTCTTTTAAATTGTCAGACATAGTCTCACCCACTAGCATAAATAATAATAAATATTATATTTATGGTCTCACAACTCATCATATTAATTTTGGGGAGATTTTATGTAAATTTATTTAAATACGTCTGAATTAACTTCAGTGTATTTAAATTTAATTTGAGGCAACAACACGGGCTTCGCTCATCTGTACCTCATAAGCATGTTAAACTAATCATTATTTTTAGACAGAATAATATGCGTGAAGAAACCCAAACTGTGGAAGAGCCACCAACAAAGAAACAAAAGACTAAAGATAGCAATAAGTCACATAGTAATGAAAAACAAACAGACAAACCTACCCCAGACACCGAACAAGATACGGGTGGTTGTCTAGATAAATATGGTAACTTTGTGACTCATGATGAGTTGGAGAAATTGAGGGAGTTTGCGGTGTTGGATGAAGTCAAATCAAATGAAGAAGACAGCAACGATGATGATTCAGACAGCTCTGAGGGTATTTGTATCTTTGAGTTTATTATTCGTTCTTGCATGCTATAATTTATACATATTTGTTTAGTTAACTATGTATGATGTACATGTATATTTTAATATAATCCATGTACTTTCAATTTTCTAAACTTTCTCTTGCAAGCAGCAGTGGCAACTAGCACTAGCCTTAATTTAGTCCACCAATTAGGTTTTTTAAAATAGAGCTACTTTGTAAAAACCTTTTTTTTATTACTTCACAAGACTTTTTTTAACATTATTGTACAGTCCTGACATTGTATTGGTAGACGAAAACAAACCTACGGATCTACAGCGTAACAAAATGGTAATGAACATCAGACTCTGGTAATAAACCTCAATACTATCGTGACAGCCTAAACCTCGAGCTACCTTGTAAAAAAATTACCAATCATCAAGTTGGGACATGTCTGTACATAACACCTATGTTTTACCAATAAATAAATTTGAATGTGAATTTGGACTCCTATCTTCATGATCGGTATGTTTTTTAAAAGCCGATCAAAGTTAAGTCTCTCAGTATCATACTGAAGTTTATTACCAGTGTCAATGTTCATTTTGGTAACTTGGTAGACCCACAGGGCAGAAATAAAGGACAGGGTTTCTCAGTGCATTGGTGTATATAAAATGCAACTTTAAAGGAAAGGCGTCGGATTTGGAGAACTTTTTTAAGTATAGGTGTGCAAGCAGCACAGCTCTACTTATTTCATATATACGAGTATGTATATATATACTTTGCTCTACTTATTTCATTTTGTTATGTTCTAGGATCATTATATTAGGGCCGATACACTGTTATTTATTTATCAAGAAAATTGAAGCATTCCTAAAAAACTTATATCTATTTTTATATTTTAACACTGACATACAGACTATTATGACGTTTTTATGTGCTGAATAATTATGATAGTTGAGTAAAATTTGTTAATGTTTCCGAAGGTGTCCCAGAGGAGGAGATCGACAAGATGCTGGAGGAGGACCTTCCTGAAGGCTTCAAGGGAGCGCCCAAACCGAAGGAGAAAGCCTACATAACTAGGCAAAAGATTGTTCTAGAAGGTAAGTTCTTCAGCCTCAATGTCAACTCACTCAAATCTTTTATTACACTCATGTGGTAAAAATGTTGTTACAATATTTTCCTGTACCCAACATGAACTCTGTTAGGGCACTGTAAATTTAAATTATACAATTTTAAACAATTAAATTATATCTATGCAATTTCATTTGATATTTCCATATTTAATATATTATAATTTTGCAATTTATTTAATAATAGGCTATTGGATCATTTGTATTGGCTCTCACTGTAGAGTATACGAGCTTTTCGGCGGCAAGTAGTGTTTTAATTTACTACCAAATGGTTTAAATAATTCTTTATCTAATATTTATTTTGGGAGTTCATCCTATCTTCCATGGTGACTATACTTGTTTATTTATTTAACTATTTATGTACACATAAAGAATAATAACAACAATTAAATAGGAAAGATGACACAGAGGTACTGCTTATTTGTCAAGAAATCTCTTCCAGCAGACCTGCGAGAGGAGAGTTTGAAAGAAAGAAATGTAGACTTTAGTGTGGAATTAATATAAAAGGATATCTAAATAAAAATAATGACATTATACTGCATCCTACCTAACAGATATACATCCATACTTATATAAATATACACAGACTTTTACGAATACATACAGAAACGAACAAACCATTTCACACCCGAAGTTGAATCAATTTATAATCAACCTTATGCAATGCCCTTAAAGTGTAAAAATTCATTGCCGTGCTATCTATTTCGCTCCCTGACTAAAGGTGACATCGGTTGATTAATTCCCGCGTATTTAATTGTGTCAACTGCGCAGGTACATCGGTAAGCCATGTAAGTTGTGTCGTACTGTACTTGACAGAGAAAGGTCTGAACCACTTCGAGGTGCTGCCACTGGACTGGATCATGGTGCGCCACATCAGCGGGATGCCCATCTACATGCACCGCGCATCCAGGGTCTGCACCCTCTCCAAACCTTACTTCATCGGCAAGGGAAATACTAGGGTATGTTATTTTAATTCTCTTTTTAAAACGCTTTTATTAGCTTCACCTGTAACTAACTATGTAAAAAAAATTGGAAGTTAAATTTGACCCACTTCCCGGTTTCCGATTGAGCTGAAATTTTGCATACACGTTTAGTTTGGATGACAAAAGCGTTTTCTTTAGTTTTTTTTTTTAAACTATAATATTGATTTTATATTACGGCCATGGACTCTAGTCCTTAAAGCCTAACTTAAATAATATTACAACTTAGAAATCGTTACCTACGACGCTGTTTACTAACGGATGTGTACTTTATTTGTTACTTTTGTTAGACGATAACATTCAAATACTTCGCATTCACGAACACGCGCGGTGCCGCCCCGCTCATTGAATTTAAAACCTAGTTACCAAAGAAATAGAGCCCAGTTTGCTATCCGTTGACACGAGAACAGGACGACCATGCAACAAGCGCGCAAAGAAATTCGTGTCAAATAAACGCATCCTCATTCGCTACGTTATATGACAAGATAACTTGCAAGTAACGTGTTCGGGATAAAAAACCGCTAGCGCGTTATTTGCATGTTATCTTTTTACATGGATTAGTAAATGAGATACCCTTTTATTCAATTTTAAATCGTCGTTGACTGAAAAATTGGTTTATTTAAATTCCAGCGCCATGACATACCGATTAGCGCTATACCATGCTTCGCGTACCGCCGAGCGTTAGAAGAAGAAGAGAAGCAGAAGGAGATTGACCAGAGAATCGCAGAACAGATACGTACTGGCTCGTGGGGCACCAACATTAGGGCCAACGGGAATGATAACAGTCGGGAAGACAACGATGAGACTCAACCAAATGCACCAATCACCATCGAGGTCCCGATAAAGCAAGAAGTTTCTGACGGTGAAATAACGTGTCCATTCGCTAAAGGGAACATCGAACCGGATCAAAAGCCTGAAGTACCTGAAGCTAGTAACGCTATCCCGTTGAGCAGGCAGCCCGTGGTGCTCCCCGGGGGGCTCGTGATGCCCCCGCCCAGGGTCGAGACCATCAACACCAGCTGGAAGACCCAGCACTTGCCCGCAGAACAAATCACCAATTATTGCAAGAATCTGTTTAAGTTTAAAACTGTTAATATTATGCATTTCAAGTAAGTACCAAGGGTGGTCACGGAGTCTTTAATACTAATGACTTTAAATAATTATGGTAGGTAATGACTTAAACTAATGAAAAAGCAGTGATAGCCTGTCGGTTGAACGCTTGCCTTCCATGCGGGAGTGTGTAAGATCGAACCCGGCCCGCACTTCGACTTTTCGAATTTATGTGCGGATCAGATGAGATTTTTAGATCGTGTAACATTTGAAAAATATATTTAGATTTACCAACCTACTCTAGTCACGGCTGAACCACATTACAGAATGTCAGTTGAACTGTCGACTCCGACGGGCCGATACTTATAGTGTGTGTCTGTCCCACAGGCGCTGGGCCGACCGACGTAAATACACTAAAGCGAGAAAGACGCTTCAGTACCCCACGTTGCCCGAAGGCACGAAGCTCATCACGATCCCCGCCCAGCCGGGGCCGCCGGGCCAGGAGAACGGAGGTAAGTACTGCGCACATGAGCGGTTTGCTAACTTTATGGCCCGCATGTGTTGCCATCCGTCGAGATTTCCCCGGATTGTCCTAGTTTGAAAGCAGGGACCGAACCGGTATGACCAATACCTATATTTCTCAGTTACCACCATTAAAATTTTTACAGGTATTTTTACACGCTTTTATTAGCTTCACCTGTAAGTAACTAACGAACTATATAAGAAAATCTTGGAAGTTAAATTTGACCCACTTCCCGGTTTCCGATTGAGCTGAAATTTTGCATACACCTTCAGTTTGGATGACTAAAGCGTGTTCTATAGTTTTTTTATACTATAATATTTTATTAAAGGTAACCCTAATTTTTAAGGCAGTTCCATCAAATTGAATAGTTGTATTAATACCGGTTACCGAAAAAATTACCTTTATCTTACACGTGCCGTCGGCATAAAGTCAAAGGGCGGGCAGCGCCTGTGTGTCGGTATGTGTATATCGCCGGTCATTTTTAGGTTACCGGTATTAAAATGGTTACCTGAATTTAGACTGTCGTAACTGCCATGGCAATCTTATTCAGAGGCAATTCATTATTATCCTAGTTTTATTTGTATTCACATTGAATTGCATTATTCTCGCAGATCTTACCACAACATTGTACTGATAAAGATTGTCAAGATCTATTATTTATTTTAAAAGAGTTTCCATGGAGTTTCTTGCCGGTTCTTCTCCATAGGATCTACTATTTGGAACCGTGCACCTAGAGTCTCGACATTTCATAAGTGCCTGTATCTGGTTTACATGAAATAAAGATCTATTCTATTCTATTCTAGACGTAATATGATTATTTATCTTGGTTACCCAGATAGCTGTAACCGTATTCTTAGAAGTAACACTTAACCTTAACCTTTTTTTTTTTGACAGTGACACTTGCTATTTATTATTAAGATCTTTTTTGTATTTACCTGTGACAAACAATAAATAACTATTCTATTCTATTCTAACTGTAATTTATAGCGGTTTTCGGTCCCAGATTGAAGGACGTTTGCGATGCATTCTCAAGGGCTGTTCTACACCATCCTTGAAACCCACCAAAATAAACTTACAACTTATGTAATATAAAATCATTTTCTGATAGTAACGCTTTAAGTTCTAAAATCCGGAATTTATTGGTCTTTTTGTCCGGGATTTGTGATTTGGTTGATGTCAGTATTGTCATCAGTGGTGAAGAGATGATTTGTTTTTAGGTGCCGGCAAGGCCAACAAACATGACTGGGTGATGAACATGAATGGACGTAGTTACCTCTCAGTGTTCCACGAGTACGTGCGCAGAGCGCTGCAGAAGCAACCCGTTTATGAGTTCAAACAACTTGGTCAGTATGCTTTACAGTACACCACAGTAAATGCGTATGGACGCTTCAACAACCACTCCGCAACGCACTCACACAAGAGTAAAGATAAACTACGATAACATGGCGCGCCCCTCCAAATTATTGTTTCAATGTCCTGTAGTCACATCCTTACCGAGCAACAAATCCTTGGATTTATTTTTGTTTGTCGGCCTTATCAGTACGCACACATGCGTTGTGAACTTGTGAGTCTTGGTGGCGCTTTGTAAATACTTTCAAACGTTTTGAATTTTAGAGGGGTGTTATCATAGTTCATGTTATCGTAGTTTTTATATACACCGACGTTGCACAAAAATAAAATAACGCAATATTTAGTAAAGGCTGACAACAAATAGATCAATCCTGAGGCAGTGTTGCCAGTGGACTCTAGTCAAACCTACCTAGATGTGCCTGAAAAGTAACTTAAACAATAATTCGATATTTTTTACGGCTTGTCGATTTGACATGTAGCTGCTTCGAGTAATTCCACGTTTGCAAGACAAGACACCGATCGGGCTCTTTCCTTCTTTCCTTTGGTGTTTTAGTACAAGTTATAAAGATTTTAATTGCTGGTCTTGAAAAGTAGATCATTTACAGTTCTGACTTGTTAATAGGGATAGGCGATAAGTAAAAGTTAATTTTTCTTTAGATTTCAAGGTTTTAATGTGGCCTTTGTAAAACGTTTTTCTTTCTATTAAAATTTTTACTTATTTTCGTAAACATCTACTGCATTTTTTCAGAGCGCATCTTTTAACAAATGACCCATTTAGTGTGTAGTGTTAAAGTATCGTGTGTGCAGAGAACGCGGCGACGCCGTACCAGGCCACGGTGTACATCGGCGGCATGCAGTACGGCGTGGGGCGCGGCTCCAGCAAGCGCTCGGCCAAGTCGGCCGCCGCGCGCAGCTCCATCCACATCCTCATCCCCGAGATGCGCGACGAGCTCGACGCGCACGCGCCCAACCCCTCCAGCAACAAGGGCTCCAGTGAGCCTGACTTCACCGTGAGTACTTTTACCACAGCTCATGATTGTCATCCGGTGTCACAAAGTCACAACGACTAATCAGATCTAATCAGCCGTCTAATTTTATGTAACGATATGATTGGTTGGTGAATCGATTGTTGACGTCGGTCAACCAATCACAACAGACATATATGTAAGTTCCGCTGCCGGAGGATCCAAAAAGAAATCATAATTTACTTTTTAACTTCTTTGTAATTTCCGTTCGAATGAATGAATTATTATAACAAAATCACTTCCCGGTAAACAACGGCGTCAAATATAGAACAATTCCACAAGGTGTCATAATTCACTTCCGCATGTAAGGCTGTCGCTACGCAGTGCATTTAAGTCCTTGCTTGCAATTTACCTAATTGCCAAATACTATAACAATAACAAAAAGTAGCTCATACTGTATTCTTCTAAAAAAAAATCTAGTAGAGTTTAGATTTTTGTCCCGTAGATGGCAAAAGGACCACCCTCTATGTACATGTGGCGCAATAATGGCATCGGTGAAATGTGGGTTCAATAGTACACCTCTGTCGAACCCTTCGGGAAACAAGCGAGATGCTATGTGAATAAGCAAATGTAACTAGTTGTGTGTGTGGTCAGTTCTTCGACTACGTGGGCATCGAGGACCCTCGCATCACGGAGTTCTGCGCCGCCACGTGCGAGCCGTCGCCGCACGCCATCCTGCGCACGTGTCTGCTGCGGAACTTCGGCGCCGGCGACCGACACATCAACACCGAGGTACCCGCCATATGGCCCTTAGTAGACAGCATTATCGAATGTGATGTCAGTAATCATATATTATTCCTATGAGGAAAATCCGGCTCGAAGGTCCCAAAAAATTTTGGTCCTTCGAGCCGGATTTTCTCCGTTTACCAAATTACCGTAAAAAATCAATTTGATGTGCAGATGAAAAAGTTGGAGTACCAGAAGATCGAGCTGACGATGAAAGTGGGCAAGCACACCGCGACCGTCGTGTGTAAGAACAAGAAGATGGCCAAGCAGCGCGCCTCGCAGGCTATATTGCAGGTAAAACATGTTACAAATTATACGTTCTCATTTTTTACCATCGATGACTCAATTACGGTAATGGTCAGCTTGTAACTGCCATGGCAATTTTATTCAGAGGCCAATAATTACTAATTATTAATTCCAATAATTATTAATTATTATCCTATTTTTATTATTCTCGCGGCTCTTAGCACAACATTGTAATAATCAAGATTGTAATCTATTATTTTAAAAGAGTTTCCATGGATTTTCTTGCCGGTTCTTCTCCATAGGACCTACTTTTTGAAATCGCGACCTAGAGTCTCAGACATTTCCTAAGTGCCTGTATTTGGTTTACATCCAATAAAGATCTATTCAGGTATAATCTAAGAAGATTAATAGCACCTCCCCCTCAGGCGCTGCACCCGCACGTGCGCTCGTGGGGCTCCCTGCTGCGCCTGTACGGCTCGCGCTCCGTCAAGAGCTGCAAGGAGAAGAAGATGGAGGAGCAGCAGATCACGCTGCTGCAGGACAAGGCGCGCCACAACGAGCCCAACTACGCCGTGCTCGACAAGCTGCGCAACGAGATGAGGAAGCTGCGCGAGCGGGACGAGGCCGTCGTGCCCATCGGGACCCTGCTCGTCAGCGAGGACCTGCCCACGCACTCGGGCTCCAATCTTAACAATGTCGACCTGTAACCGTAAGGACCACAGATCGGTTGCGTTATAAATCCGCTACGTATATAAAATATAAAAAAAATACGCGTCACGATTTCTTGGTCGTTATTCTCTATGATAACCACGCATTTGGGCTCTGATCTTAACAATGTCGGTCTTTAACCGTTGGGTAGAGCCACAGATCGATTGCGTTATAAATTCACCACGTATAAAAAAAAAGAAAAAGAATTTGACGTCAAGATTCTTGGCGTTATTCTCTATGACAACCACGCTCATATCTTGCTACGATCTGTCAAATTTTGTGTGAGAATGCCGCAGATTCGCGGTCTCCCGCATAACAACATGGGAGTCCCAACTTTATGATCGGTATTTTTTTTTACAAGGTAGCTCGAAGTTTAGGCTCTCACGATCGTATTGAAGTTTATTACCAGAGTCTGATGTTCATTACCATTTTGTTACGTGGTAGACCACATACATTACATTAATCGTGACAAGATTCATTAGGTCCTGAACAAAGGACGGATTTTTTTCGCGGCGATAGTGCTAATGGAATCCTAGCGTCCTTAGTATATCAAGTATGTAATACTCTCTGCGGCATACTCTGCACGTGAACCGAGTTATTCGGCCGAGTACGAGTAATCCAAAAATCGCCGAGTATGCAGAGTACCGAGTAATAAATAAACAAGTACTCGGCCCATCTCGTCTGTACGTACTGCATTTTTTTTTGCATATTGAACGTGTTTTGGTGGCATTCAAACTAGACAGTTTTATAGAATTTTGGAAGGTCACACCTAAAGGAAGTAGCTAATCAGAAAAGCTAAACAGGGACATGTTAGTGGCCCCGTGGCGTGCACAGGCATTTCTTACAGGGCCAGGGTAGGCATAAACAACTTGTATTGTCAAGTTAAATGATGTTTGTGATTGGCCACCTCACCCTAAGATTTAAATTAACTGATATTACAGACATATTAACGCTTCTATTACTTAATAATTAATTTATTAAGGTAGGCAGACTCTTTATATCAATATGGAGTGCACGCCACTATAGTGACCGATATCTATTACATTAAAAAAAAACAATGCTAGTAAGGAAATCCAGGGAGAAAATCGGAAAATACATTTGTATGGACAAAACTTCGCCCGTTTAAATCACACTTTAAACGGAAACTTTAAACACATAAGATCGTTTAAATTTTTAATCTACGACCAAAATTAGTTGCCTTTTGAATGAGCTATAAATATACTAATATAGATTTTTATTAATTTAATTATATTTTTATGAACGACATTTAGTAAAAAAATATTAATAATTTTTGTTCTGTCGCTCCTCATTTGCGCAGTGATCTATTAATATGAGTGAAATAAATAAATATTAATTACAATTATTTAGGTAGGATATATTCAAATCATTATGTTGATGTTGCCGAACGAACTTAAGTATATAGGCAATGCCTATATACTTAAGTACCTTTGTTGTCCCGATCCCTTTAAAGGGGTGTAAAGGGAATTGAAAGGTATTTATTGTACTCATCATTATGAACAACTTTTACTATGGGCCAACCCTGAAATCTCGAAAAAGAAATCAGCTGTTCCATACGTTTAGTCGAGTAATATTAAATTATTTGTATGGTACAGCAGATTTTTTATATTTCACGATTTCAGGTTTGATCCCATAGTCAAATTTGTTCATAATTATGAGTACAATAACTTAAAAAGATCGGCATTAGAAAGATAGGACCTTGTATTATTTTTAATATATTTAATTGACTATGACTTAGGTAATAAATTCGGTCTTTATCTTGCTCTCAAGTTATCGCTAGCATAGCTTTCATTGTTGTTAAAAGTATATATTTTCTTAGAGTGCTACTTTTACTAGTCTTTATGTCAAACAATAAATTGAAACCGAAGCTTCGTAAAATTGCCTCCATTGTACGATTTATTAGATTTAGTTGACGGATGTGACCTAGTATAATAAAATTATAAATTAGTTGTAGGTACAAAGTTGTTAACGTACATCTTATTTTGCTTGTTATATAATTATAGTGCTGTCTGTCGGAACTGGTCAACTTGTAACTGCCATAGAATCTTATTCAGAGGCAAATCATTATTATCCTAGTCTTATTTTTTTTTATTCACATTAAATTACATTATTCTCGCAGCTCTTACCACAATCTTGTACTAATGAAGATTGTAATCTATTAATTTAAATGAGTTTCCATGGAGTTTTTTCCGGTCCTTCTCCACAGGACCTACTATTTGGAACCGCGCACCTATTCTCGACATTTCATAAGTGCCTGTATCTGGTTTACATGAAATAAAGATCTATTCTATCCTATAGGTAATTCCCATTTTCTCCAAAATGACGACACTTCTACTAATTATATCATTACACTCAATTTTAAATTATAATGCTTTATTAAACTATGTGTCTGTTCTGTTAAGTTTTGATTTAAAGGTTACACTTTTATTCCTCTGGTACGATGATGCAAATAGTGCACTGAAATGATTTTTTAAGTAAGTAAGTGCTTTATATATTACATGTGCTTCAAATGACACGTCAAACTATGACCCGAATAAGGCCTTATTTTTCAATTCCCTTGTGGATACATTTCTGGGACTTAAAAATATTTTACATGCTTTATTGTGTACGTAATTTATGTGTAATTTGAACTGTGTCTATGCATTTATGTATGGAAAGCAAAGTGCTTACGGGTAACTATCTTACATACTTGAGGAACAAACCTGCAGCAGGGCTAGGCACGCCAAAAAGGGGGAACAAGAAAATGGGGGGGGGGGGGTATACCATCTTTTTCCCGATATCTCCATATCCAAATTCACGAAAAATATGTCCAGAGTTAACCTATATAAGCGTAGGTACATTTAAAGAAAAATATAAAAAACTACTAATTCAAACCGTGTCGTCATTAGTAAACAGCTTGACTTTACTGGGACAATTTATCAGCCTATTCAACTTTTTCACAATACAGTAAGTCTTTGTGGCTTCCACTGCGAAAGCTAACTAAAATCGATTTTACCTTCCATTAAGAAAGATTTTTGACACTTGTTTTCCACTGCAGAAGAGAAATGAAGAATAAGTTCGTTATTAACTATTTTTACTTGTCAGTCCTCTCCGTTACTCTTTGTTGGAGGCAGCACTTCTATGAAGTTTACCGTTGCGAGTTAAACGGAGTCCGCTCCGCTGCCAGTGGAAGCCCGGCTTTATACTTAGTCATTTTAGCATAAGAGTCATATTTTAGCATATAGCCTATAGCAATAATAGTACCTGTAGTTGTAAGAAACAATGAGCTTTTGCTATGGTAGAATTATGAACTTAAATAATAAAGCGCAATAAATAAAGGAAGTTATAGTTCAGAAAATATTATTTGCCCCGATTTTTATCGCCTTATCTTTGGACAATTATAAAACAAAACAAAGTCGGCTTAGGCCCGAGTTCACCGACAACATAACAGACGATTAAGCATAATCAGCCATTTAAACATGAATTTTTGTATAGGTAACCGGCCGATTTAATTTTAAAACTGTTATACTGTCGGTGAATATAGCCCTTAGTGAGACACGTGACATACGTATATTGAACAGCTACTATTGATACTTTTAAGTTTGCAGAATTAAATTGCTTGTGGTAAAATGTATCAAAACTGTTTATTCCATTTACGGTTTTGTAAAAACGGGAGATTTTGTTTATAACCAATGTTAACACAATATAACCTTTGTAACTGATCTAACATTCATCGGTGCAAATAATATTTAGCAAACTACACTGTCACGCAGTGGCATGCATATGCATATTTCTTACAGTGTAGGCAAAAACAACTTAGTATTGTATTGTTAAGTTAAATGATGTTTGTGATTGGCCACCTCACCGTACGACTTAAATTAACTGATATTACAGACATATCAACGTTTGTATTACTTAATTTATTAGGGTAGGCAGACTCTTTTTGTCTTTAAGGAGTGCACACCACTGTGTCGCAGTATTGGTTGAGCCATGCTATCAAGCATTTTGAAAAGCCTTCCAAGTTAAAAATCAAAAAAAACAACTGTTTCACGACTATTCGTCATGCTCATGGGTGCACCTAGGTAGAAGCAAGGGGCAATTGCCCACCTGAGATTGTCTATCGCGTCGCCCAGAAAATTAGGCGCCTTAATGTGATGATTTCACAATTTTATTTTATGAAATTGTAATTCAGCTTAAAAGTTGTAGTTATTGTATAGGTTAGGTGGCGTCGATTAACGTGAGCTTAAAATGGGGAGAGTACCAGGAAAATCTCACCAAATATCATTTAAAAGCGTCAATGAAATAATCACGTCTACTTTAAAAAATATATTTATTTATTTAATAATTTATGTACACACATGAAAAATAACACAGAAAACATTAAATAGGAGAACAAAGTACAAAGGTACTGCATACTGGTACTGGTATATAATATTCTGATTCGATTAACCGCTTCATTTTATAAATAAATAAATAAAATTTCCTTTTTTAATTTAATTCAATAAATAAATAAATAAAATTTTATTTTTTAGTCCCCGACAAAAAAGAGGGTTGTTATATGTTTGTACTGCTTGTCTGGTTGTGGCATCGTAGCTCCAAAATGGATGGACCGATTTCAATGCAGTTTTTTTTTTAATTGAAGAGTTATAGCTCTTTCTAGTTGGGGTCGGGGGTTTTTGACGGTTAGGTTAACTATTGAAACAGAAAGAAACAAATGTCCTTAGTTTAGTGTAATTCTGCTTTTAAAATAATATTACCGAAACCTTTGTTCATATTTCATTTGCTCAACTATCGTGTATTTTTTCATAGACGTTGTTGATTGTAAAATAAGCCAGAGGAATGTAAAAGGTGCTGTTGTTGTTTTTAAGTGCACATTAATGTTTTTATGTGCACATTGGTGTTTTTATGTGCACACTTAATTGTGAGAGCTATTGAGTTTCTTAGTAGATAAGTTAGGTTATGTGTCGCAGAAGTTTAAAACGTTTATTTTATTTATTGCTATTTTAGCTAAAGAAACATCCATTAATGTATGAAATGTGAAAAATTGTGCGTGAGATTATCCTTAATTGAAGAACTAGTACGGTAAAAAGGGGGGAGATAAAAATAGGGAACAAAACCATTTCAATACCGTTTTCTCTCTCGATTTCTCTTCTGTTAAGGAGTGAAGGAGAGGAGAAAACTGGTTTGTGCTCCCGCCGTGTTAGACCTGCTGGTCGTTATCTAAGGACCCTGACCCTGGACTCTATGAGTATACTCGTTACTCTGGTATCCTGTCATATCCATGTCGGCCATCCATGTCATGTCTATCCGGCGAGTTAAAATTAATTTTAAAATGTATACGTTTTGTTCCAAAAAGTAGCATTCAATTAAAATTCAAAAAGAAACAAAATGAAAAAATAAGTTTAGTTTTATATAATTTAAGTTTTTTTTAAGTTGTTCCGGCCGAACGTCTCCAATTGCTGTACGTACACAGTCCGTGACTGATGTCTTGTCACAGAGTTGCGTGCTAGGCTTGTTGGCTAAACATTAGTATTTAAGACCAAAGCAATCAGGTAAAAAGTACTTATCTGCGAAGTGTTTCAGTTGATTATTTTAATTATGTGTAGTATAAATATATAAACATTTAACATTTAGAGTAATCTAATCTATTCATTGTACATATATGTATGAATTAATGTTTATCTGAGAGAAATGGCTCGACTTTGTTATTCACATAAGATAGGTTCAATTTATTTACTAATAACTAATAATTCAAACACGAATGAACTACAAAACATTATTTAAAAATATTGGGTAGGCACATTTGCGAAGTTTTATTTTAATATACAGATATTAAGTTATAGTCGAAATTATTAACCGGTCAAAAGGACTTTTGACTAAAGACGCGGACGTCAGAAGTAGTTTTTACTAAGACATATTTGTTAATTTAAAAAGTGAACCTGGCACTCGCCGGTCAGTGCCGCGGCACCGCTAGATTTGCTCACTCGGCTCGTGTTGTGTGGCACAGTTCTAACCTAACCAACTAGTTAGGCCTAGTCAAAACCATTATCTTTTCACCCCAGGTTTTAATAAAAAATACTTTACACCAACGTCTTTACTCTAAAGTACCTACTTTCGACCGGTTTGGACTTTTGACTGTGACTGCAAGTGCAAATTAGCTGTTCAAATGTAATTTTTGTAATATCTACTTATAAATAACCCTGTTATTATTATTATAAATTATACAAGTAAAAATAAGGAAGCAATTGAAAGTATCAATGATGACTTAAAAATACATTTTATTTTATTTTCGTATAAAAATAACATAAAATTATTTTTAAAAATTGACTTATTTACTTAGTTATTAATTCATGAAAATGGCCGCGTACGCGACCTGCTAGGCTAACAATGCTAACATGCGCGCCGTGACAAAACTTTGTCGTCGTAACAAGACGAGATAATGTTT
The DNA here is from genome assembly GCA_932294325.1 of Allophyes oxyacanthae. Classification (NCBI taxonomy): domain Eukaryota; kingdom Metazoa; phylum Arthropoda; class Insecta; order Lepidoptera; family Noctuidae; genus Allophyes; species Allophyes oxyacanthae. The sequence continues at coordinate 846,369 of OW028628.1, forward strand.
TAAAAACCTGTTTCCACGCGAGATAATATGACGACAAAATTATGTCGCTCATGTTAGCCCGGCAGAGGAGCCTAGCGGCATGCATACGACAAATGATGATAGGGTTGTCTTGCGTATATCTTACGAAGTATTTATACAAGTTTCCCTAAAACTATTACCCAACTTTTGGCAACAGTTGGTCATTAACATGGGTACCTACTTTCAATATCTGGACCCACATTTTTTTTTGTTTGTGTTCGCTGTTTTTAATACTTTGAACAAAATCGTATTTTTTTTTAAATTACTGTCTTAATTCTTATTCCGAGGGTTCAGAATCATTGATTGAATCTATGATATCCGTTTTCGTTACGATGTCACCCAGTTTAGTCGTAACAGTCGGCTAGCCGGGCGACATAATTTTGTCTACGCATTATCTCGTGCGGAAAGTTTTTTAAAGGCATTACCTCAACTTGTCACGACGACAAAATTTTGTCACGGCGCGCATGTTAGCCATAGGCTGAATATTACTGATATTGATGTTTGTACTCAGAATTAGCAATATTCAACCTGCGGCCTGGCGACTATCACGATCATCTAATAAAATATTACCCAGGAAATGCAATGCGGAGTAAACTCTGAACCTTAACACTAACAAGTTTTCAATAGGTATTTACTGGCATCGGTTAAGTGCAATATCTGCCTAATCAATTTTACATATTTATGTAGGTTGTAAAAAATAATTTGCAATGTTATTGCGATAGTTCGGTTGACTTGAAGACATTTTTAGTTGGTGTATCTCTCTAAACGCACATGTATTTGTATGGGGCCACAAAACTAAATACAATTATGTACGCAAGCGTTCGTTATGATCGAAATTCGAAATGTAACTTAGCTAAAGTCACGTTAGTTTTTACGAAATACTTGTGGTTATGAAACTAAAGCAATAGAACGTGCGAACAAAATAAATGTCATTAAGTGTAATTTAATGTGTATTGCCTCCGTTTAGTAATAATGCTTCCCAATAAATATATTCTCCATTTATTTTAGTCTTTTATTTATACAGGCTGGCGGACTGACGACGCGCAACCATACATTATATAAAACTTACGTATTCGGTATCATGTTCTGTGTCCGTAGTACACTTTTAGTCCATCAAATAAAGAAACAAAAAATCTCATCTGTATTTAGCCACAGGAAACAGTTTCAAACAAAAAACTGTAGAACAGTTATAAGTATAGGAAAGTTATTTATTATACAGCTAAAAAGGAAAATTACCCGCCATATTTTAGAGGAGGTAATCGAGACCATGAAAGTGAACGACTTTCCCGAAAGCACAGGCGGAAATATCAAAATTTTTAAGTGTCTTCATACAGATAGCAGGTAGCTATCAGGGTTATTCAGGTAGCTTCATGCAAAAGTTTGTATGAGAAGTTAAATTTTCGTTTTCAGGTTCGATCTGTTCCATGGGGAAAGTCCGGTTACCTCTTTAAAATTATGGCTGGTTATTTTTATTTGCACCTGTATACATAACAATTACGAACGCAGTGCATGTTATAATGCATAAAACGATTATTTGTTGTACACTGCTTCTGACTGGTACCTATACCAAATACGTGATTTTATATTATAATGTCCTACTGTTTTCGCCACTCTTTTTTATTGTTAAATAATATAACTCACCATGGAATTCGGCACTGCCAACCATGTCAATTGTCACGGCAATAAGTGTACATTTTGTCCAATCGGTAATATTTGTATCTCGTGTCACTTACACTAATATGTAGCGGAGGCGTGGTGTATGTAGGAATAGAATAGAATAGATCTTTATTTCATGTAAACCAGATACAGGCACTTATGAAATGTCGTGACTCTAGGTGCTAGGACTTTAGATTACAACACCATTACTTGCTTTGTTACTCCCATAAACTTAGAATATTTTCGCTTCATGGTTACTCCAGTACTCGGGTGTCGGAAAAGTCAATAAAACCAAAATGTGGACTTTTGAATTTTTATTATTAGATTTACACTGTCATTTACAATAAATTTCCATGTAGTTGGTAGGACATAAATCAATATTGCATAACACTAAGGCTAATTGCATTAGTATTTTTGTGGATAAATTAACAAAATATATGCAATATTACAAATTCAAATAAAAATAACGCTAATATCTTACTCGGGCACGCACTTGCTCCTCGCCGCTATGCCACACTACAATTTGGAGTTCAGCGAACATCGGCCAGATATTTAGTTAACAGGTATCGTGAAGATGGAATGTCTTCGAGTAGGCATTACAGTCGCGGTCGCGGCCGCCCGCGACGCGCATCAAATAAATAATTTCCTCAAGTGCATTACCTTAACCTAGCACAACTTTTAGAACTACTGTTTGTCCTGTAAAAATCGTAAGAGATGTAGCGCTACAGCAATTTTCGAGAACTTGCGAAATTAAAAAAAATAAATTAAAATATACAAAATCTCTATCACAATACTCGTAAGTAATTAAAGCAATTCAAATGTGAATACTCCAAATGTTGTAATACGAACGAAGCGCGGGTACATCGACATGTCTTTAATTCTATTTAAGCTCAGCCACGGCCATCCCGTCAGCTCGCGGCGCGCGGGTGTTAGCGGCGCCGCGAGCGTGTACTACACAGTAGCCACAAGTTACACCAACTCATCCGTTTGCAATAAATACATACATGTACGATACATAGTAGATAGATACACAAAGACCAACAGGGTGACGCCGCTATCACTTAGCTAAATATTGCAAGTTACTACATCATTACCACCCTAATAATGTTACGTTTATCGTTTAAAATATATCAATAAATGATTCAAATGTATACAAATGCAGCGAGGGCGCGGAAGACTCGCTCGCGGCGTCCGTCCGGCGCTGGACGACGTCGGCAGACGCCGGACGACGTCGAGTGACGCCGGACGACGTCGAGTGACGCCGGACGACGTCGAGTGACGCCGGACGACGTCGAGTGACGCCGGACGACGTCGAGTGACGCCGGACGACGTCGAGTGACGCCGGACGACGCCGACACGTCGGTGGCGACGCCGGACGGACGGCGGCCGGCGGCGCACCCCGCACCTGACCGACTTTACGAACTAGCAACAGTCTCAAAACAACAACCTAGCCACGAGATTAAACGTCCATTGTATAAAACTACTATTTGTGCAGACCGAATCAACACGGAGATGCGATTACAAAGTAAACACTATATCGACATACGCGACGATACGCAACTCGCTAATGTATCCAACTATTATATCGTTATCATATTTGTTTGTATATCTCATTAAACTTCCTCGACGCTACGGTGCTTGTTTCAAGTATCAACAGAGTTTTTAAATACATTAATTTTACACACGGTATAAAATACTTAGAAAATTTACAATCCCACGTTAAGAAGCCGCACGGAAGTCGGAAGTGTGAGTGCACTAGCTGGGCCGTGTCGCGTGTCCCACGCGTGGGACAGACTAGCTCGTCGACGGCGAGAGATCCATCGAGTGGTTACAGTTATGAAAATACATCATAGAACATACAGTTAAAATGCAATACCAAAGTACGTTTTTCTTAAACATTATTTTTTTTTCGTAATTGAAAACAAATATATCAAAAGAAGTACATATTAATGTATATAACTCGTAGATAATTTGACACGATACATAAACGAAACGTTATCATGTATACAATATGCGTGTTGTTTACAACGGGGCTGGAACTGACAATTTACGTCGGGGGGCGAGATGTGTGAGGAGTACCATACAACCGGTTGTCATTGGGGGCTGGGTCTTACGTGATACTATAGTTATTTTTTTTATTATATTTAAATAGAATGTTAAAAAGTATTACGACACATCCTGATCTTCCACGTCCTGCGGCTGTTCTTTTTGTTCGGTTTCGCCTGGAATGTGACAAAGTGAACAGTTAGAAGGTTACATTAATAAATTATAGGAATGAATGAATGTGTGGTTGGTAAACAGTATAATGCTCCTTCCCGTGGTCATCATCGGTTGAAGGACAACATCGTGAGGGTGAAAGAACAAAAATTTCGACGGCTGATTATGGCCCAGGGGAAGCAGTTCTCGTGGAACTGAAGTAGTCCCAGAGTGGTCAAATTCGAGAAAATGTTCGAATTTGAATTCTCGATTGATAATCAAGTTGGCCTATTCTAGAATAGTCGAGCCTGACATTTCTTAGGAAAGCCACTCTAATAAACAAATTTTCTTTAATAAATTTTCTTTCTTTCTTTCTAATTGCTTCGACTGGTCAGTACCGTTCGAGACGTACATTTCGTATTCGAACGTCAAAAACAGCTCGAAGTGCAAACTCGATTCCGAGATGATCGAAACGAGAATTGCCTCCCAGTTGAAAGCAAGCTTCAAGTCTTCACGAAAGACGTAACGTGAAATCATCTAGGGCACCCTGGGCAGTCAGCCTCGATACCACCATTACTGACTGACTAATCTTTCCACGACCCATGTGATTAGCTCATGCCGTCTCAAATGAAGACGACCCTATAGATCTGCACTCTCTAAGAGATGGTTTCTTGATCTGTACTAACCACGCACTGGAACCTTGACACAGTAAAACGGCGACGCGGCAGACCGCGAAAGATATGACGGAACGAACTAGACACATTCAGCATGGAAATCAAGGAGGGAGGCCTTTGCCCAGCAGTGGGATGATACAGGCTAACAGTAAGTGATGTGTACTAACCGGACTCGCCGTCGCCCTGCATGTCGGAGGTCCACAGCGTGAGGTTGTCCCGTAGCAGCTGCATGATGAGAGTGGAGTCCTTGTAGCTCTCCTCAGAAAGCGTGTCCAACTCGGCGATGGCGTCGTCGAAGGCCGCCTTCGCCAGCCGACACGCGCGGTCCGGACTGTTCAGGATTTCGTAATAGAATACCTGCACACAAAGAGAACAGCGTTAGGAATATTGCTTAGTACTTACAAGTCAATTACGAAAAGGCTAGGTCATAAGGCTCTACCACCTAACTAAGATGGTAATGAACATCGACTCATAAGTGAGAAGCTAATTTTTAACCTTTTGAACGCCATTGTCACATATATGTGACAAACGAAATCTTAACCTGAACGCCAACGTCACAAATATATGACAAAATCATTTGACAGAAAAAGTGGCCTGGCGTCAGGGGTACACGGCGATACGTTTATACTCTGGCGTTCAAAAGGTTAAGCTAACAAGTAAATTTTTTAGCGATCTTGCTGTTGGGACTCCCATCTTCATGATCAGTAATATTTTTACCAGGTAGCTAGGTTAAAGTTTATTCTCTCACGATCGTATTGAAGTTTATTACCAGAGTCGATGTTCATTACCATCTTAGTTACGCGGTAGATCCGCGGGATTTGGGACCTACGAGAGGTCGCGAGGGTTTATTTATTGTTGTCATGACATCAAAAAGATTAAGAAATATGCCGCGTAAATATAAATTCGACCAATCAGATTACGAGGCCTGCATCACGCAAGGAAAAAATTACCGTATCTAACACATATACAACTGTCCGACATTACCGTTAGGCTTCGGCCCGCCAGACAATATCCCCTCGCCTGGTCGGAGGATCATCCCTTTTCAATGGAGGAACACCATACCTCGTTCCTCCGCATGTTATGATTAGAAAACTAATTCAAGAACCTTCCTATTGCTGTATAGCAAATCTTGACTGCGATACAGAATTCTGACAAACGGCATTGTGATAAATACTGTCATTAAAGTTTATGACAAAACCATGTCAGGCTCCGCCCTACATTTCAAAACGATCATTTAAGTAACTTAACCGAGTATTACAATTCTATTCTGCAAATAAATACCAACATAAAAACCTAATAAGCAATTCGTAAAGTTTCGGAATGTCTGACGCCCTTGAACTCGGCGGTTTGGCGAGATAAGTTATCGCGTGACGCGCCAACCTACGGATTATTGGTATCACAGCGGCCGGCCCCGCCTGATTCGTTTTAAACGTAGTACTGCATATATTATCAAAAGAAGCGGTTAGTTTTAAAATTATAATAAAAATAAATTCGAACGAAAATGTACGGAATAGATAGTTTCTTTGTGATATAGACACATTATGCGACTTGATTTGAGAGTTTTTGCTATTTGGTCAATCTGCGACAAAAGGCCATTTGGTTGTGTAAATTCAATTATCTTTTTTTCTCCGAGCGCTTTGTTACGAGCTTCGCAATAAGGTCAACCGTTGTGTTAAGGATTGAAGCCATGCAATTGCTGCATGTGCTTTAGAATCGAAGTAATGACCCATCATTCCATAGTAGACGGTTGGCACAGTGGCTGAGCGATTAACTTTCTACGCTACGTGCCGCGGGTTCGACCCCCGCACAGAGCAATTATTTAGAAAGAAAGAAAAAGTATTTCTTTGACACAGCACAAAAACGATTTTAAAGATAATATAACAAAAATAAAAGAATAAAACAAAAAATATTTATCTTAAATAAAAAATGGATTGTACGTCGCAGCTGTGTCAAAAAGGCTTCCTTTGTATGATCTATAGATTCCGGGTGATGTATGTTTGTATACTGTACCCTCGATACAGGAGAAATCCTAGTGAGGGGCAATGTTTTTTTACAAAAAAGAAAGATAATTATACTTTATTAGCAAAGTATCAGATTAACTCTTTAGGGCCTACAACCAACAAATAGCTTCATTGTTTATGCATAGTGATTAAAAGGAAAACCTATTTATATTAGATTATAAAATAACCACTGTATCCTTTATCTCGACGTTATTACAATTCAATTACGTCATCCATAGCGGCGCGGCGTAGCTAAGCTTCCTTCACACTTCGGAGAAAAGATCGTACGATACATAATACATACAGTATTTCAAGGTCGGCCATATATCCCGCGTCTCATTAATTCAGCACATTACATTATCATATAGAATATTAATTAAATATTAAAATTGTCCACCAGAACCTTTCCATTTATTTACCTTGCGAAGGACTTTGGATATTGAATCCTAAGTTTCAGTTAGAATGATAGTGTTTAGCAAGAAAAACTTATTATTTGCTAAAATGTCGACAAATATGATTTACTGTGAATCTGAGTTACACAGCTAACGAATAAAGTTCAAGCTCAGATTGGTGTGTGAAAATCTGTTATAAGTACCGATTTATGCTACACCCAGTTAAGGAGTAGTTGGCGAACAGACAGACAGACGCGGTGGGGTGACTTTATTAACCCCCGACAAAAAGAGGGGTGTTATACCGAATATTATCGATTTGCGGTGGTGATATATCGAATATTATCGATTTGCGGACCTTTTTTGATTATTTTTATAGTGGGTATATGTCATCATGTAGTGTGTCCTAATATTATACTTCTGTTCTCTACTGCTACCTATGTTGGCGTTGTGTTTTAATATATGTAAGAAAAACTAAATATTGTACACCTTATAGGTATGTTACAGTGGCACTTTGTTTATTATGTTATCATCTGTACATTTTACCTGTGACAAACAATTAAACGAATTTTGAATTTTGAATTTTATAAGTTTGTATCTGTCCGAGGCGCCGTAGCTCCAAAACGGATTGACCTATTTCAATGCAGTTTAATCGGGAATCATCTTAGCTCTGTTTCATGAAAATCTATTCAGTCGTTCAAAAGTTACAGCTCTTTTTCTAGTTAGAGTCGGGTGGCTTTTTTATACTTTGTATTGATCTAGAGTCTAGATCATTACAAAGTATAAAAAGCCACCAAGTCTGTCTGGTCGCTAATTACTCCTTAACTACAACGGATTTTGATGCGGTCTTCACCATCATTTTGATAATTTCTTCAGGAACGTTTATATTTATAATAATTTCATATTTAATGTAAGGATAGTAGAGAAATTGCCTGTGCGAAGCCGGGGGGGGCACTAGTCTAAAATATTATTTCTACTTACTGGCTCTTAGCTTGACAGACCGAAATAAGTCGCATGATTGTGTATTTATTAACCTTACTAATTTTATATGCCAATAAAACAAGACTTTAAATACAGATGGCTCCACCTGCCTGTCCTCTTTATTATAATTACATATTCAAATATGCATTCAGACTAATATTTTATGTAAGCAGACTGACGAGTATTTTACGTAGAAGTTACGTAGGAATGTTTAGTAAAACTAATGCGTCTTTAAGTCGATATAATTAATAATGCGCGGTAGGTAGCTATTATAGGAACAGTTGTAAGTATGAATGTGGATGGCTATCAGAGTAGGGGCAGACCAAAGAAAAGATGGATGGACTGTGTGAAACATGACATGAATGTGAAGGAAGTTAATCTGGAAATGACGTCTGATAGAGATGAATGGAAGAAAAAGACATTGCGCCGACACCAAATAAAATAGGATAAGAGCAGGAGAATGATGAAGATGATGAGACAGTACTGCAACAATCCTATAAAACAGTTGCGTATTTGTTACGTATTTACGAGCTAGAGGCAATAGGGTTATGCCTGTAGACATTTGTGGAAGATTTGGATAGACATCACTACATAGTATAAAATAAAGTTGCTTTGTGCGTATGTCTGTATATCCTCCTACCAAACCACGCAACGGATTTTCATGCAGTTTCCACAATCATTATGAGCATTTCTTCCAGAAGGATTATATGTATAATACTTTTATATTTAATGTAAGGATAGTAGAGAAATTTCACCCGTGTGAAGCCGGGAACGGGTCGCTAGTTATCACTTTAAACTGCGCATTAGAAAAATTCTGTGTAATCTTGATACAAAGCCCTAGTTGTCATGGTATTCTTTACACAATGACATCACAAGATGACGTGTCACGCGCTGATTAACTGTGCAAGTATGCTTATGCACACCAATATGCGCGCGTCACTCGATAATTATGCGTCGTACGTCCTTACTTACGCTGTAGAATATGTTGGCTTGGTCAGGATCGGAAATAAATCCATTTTCTCGTGGGTATGTGCTAAGTGCATTTATCAAGGAAGTCGATCGACGAATTATTTGATGGTGGTGATTTTATTGATAGTTTTTGTCGGAAATTATCTTGGGTATGAAACCGGGCTTCCACTGGCTAACTGGTAAACTTCATAGAAATGCTTCCACCAACAAAGAGTCTAGCGGAGAGGACTGAACGAGTCAAAATAGTGAATAACGAACTCTTTATTCATTTCTCTTTTGCAGAGGAAGGCTATTGTCAAAACTCTTTCTTAATGAAGGTAAAACCTATTTTAGCTAGTTGGGGTCCGTTCCGTCCAGCTATTACTTGCTCATTATCCTTTCGCAGTGGAAGCCCGGCTTTAAAGATTTAGTTTTGGAAGGTTAACATAAAACTAATATTGGCAACGACGTAATGGTTCTAAATATTATTATTTGCGAGAATTTGATTATGACGTAAATTAGTAATTCAAACAGGTCACACTTCGTTTGCCACTACGACAAGATAACGTGTAGATATATTATTCGCGTGCGCTCATGATTATAATTATTTTATGACTGCTATCATTATAACTTTAATCAAATCTGAATGACTGTTATCTAATCACAATCATGCTGGTCGTAGTACAACAGTCGGCCATTTGCAATAATCAATCAATGGTTTACCTTACAAAATGGTAGGACATAAGCTCCATTTATGTAATATAAAATTGTTTCCTTTTCCGAACCAGGATACCCATACAAGATATTTCTGCGAGTGAATCTGTAGGGACACCCTAAGTGTTTCACTGCACCCAGGGGGTCTGTACCGCGCTAGTTGAGACCCCCAATTCCCTGGGAGAGGCCCGGCGGTGTCTGCCGACACACAGTGGTGGCGACTTCATGTGGTGCCCCCTACAGAGAGCTAGCCGGTTGCGTTGCAAACACAAGACGGTATGTGGGAGAAATCTATATTAAACACTATGTACTCACTGAGAAGTTAAGCGCGAGGCCGAGACGTATGGGGTGGGTGGGGGGCAGTTCCGTCATGGCGATGTCGGAGGCGGCCTTGTACGCGACCAGCGAGTTCTCGGCCGCCTCCTTGCGGTCGTTGCCCGTCGCAAACTCAGCCAGGTATCGGTGGTAGTCTCCCTGGATAAACAAAACAATAATTACTTAATAATATACTTAAATTCGCAGCTGGGGAATGCAGTACAGAACAACAATATCATCATGATCACAGCAGTCCTAAACATAGCTTAATAGACGTTTACACAAAATTACCCAGAGGGAATCATACTATAAGTAATCACCACGATTCGCAAACGGATTGGTGATCCCAATATGTTAAGGGCCGTCTACACGTTCGGCGAATAGAGGCGAACACGAACGTAGTAGTAGGTAGTTCGCAGTTTAGTATCTCACGATTGTATTGAAGTTTATTACCAGAGTCTGATGTTCATAACCATTTCAGTTACGCAGTAGACCCGCTGGTCATTTCTGGGCCCCTCCAGGGTCTGCGCCCTGTACCTGGGTACCGCCCTAGTGACAGCACTGTGGTCTATCTACCTTTAGTAGATTATTAGTTTTTCTAGTCATCATGATTCTTCGCATTATATTAATAGTCATGTTCGTCAATGAGTTCGGCGTAATGTTATCAGTAACCAAGTGAATGTAGCTAGTTATGTCTCATTTAGCACTTGAGTCATTTCTTACAACACCCACAGCGTGCGGCTGTCTCATTTTAGCCGAAACTACGCAATACTATATACTTTACGTACCTACGTCATTAGCAAGTTCGTAAAACCCATCAGTATTGTTAAAAGTTACGATGAAAATGATCTAGTCGCTGCTTTGACGTCATCGAAATAAAAATAAGTTAAATGTAAATTATAGGTACTAAATGACAGGTGGAATAAATAGAATAGATCTTTATTTCATGTAAACCTGCATGTCTACCGCGTAACAATTGGTAATGAACATCAGACTCAAAAAGTTGGGAGTTCGTAATCAGTAAAAAATTTCAAAGGTAGTTTGAACTTTAGGCTCTCACGATCGTATTGTAGTTTATTACCAGCGGGTCTACCGCGTAACTAAAATTGTAATGAACATCGACATCGGTATTAAACTTCAATACGATCGTGAGAGCCTAAACTTTGAGCTAACTTGTATTTTTTTTACCGATCATGAAGATGGGAGTCCCAACTAATATGATTGGTAATTTTTTTTAAAGTTAGCTCAATGTTTAGGCTCTCACGATCGTATTGAAGTTTAATACCGATGTCGACGTTCATTACAATTTTAGTTACGCGGTAGACCCGCAGAGTCTGATGTTCATTGCCATTTAGTTACGCGGTAGACCCGTAGATACAGGCACTTATGAAATGTCGAGATTTTAGGTGCGTTTCCAAATAGTAGGTTAAAATAAGTTAAAAATTATGTTTAGGAGTTCAGAATTAATCAGTGTTGCCTCAATCTGGGACTGCTTTTGAAAAATCTGTTCAATATAGTTAATTGAATATATAGATATACTGTGTACCTATGTTATGTTGATAACATAACATTGACACTCGGAAGCATTTGGTAAGATTGTACTTTGGAAGATTAGGATCAGGATAAGAACTATTGCATCTCCGAGGCTGAAATCTATAGCGCGTACTTTGACTAAGCTTAGACTTTGCTATTTATATGCTTAGCTTATAATTAATATTGTGCTCATATATGTGTTACTTTTTTATTATTGTTTCCTTCTGTGTAGATAAATAAATAAAATAAATAAACTATTGCAACATATATTAGACCTATGTTGATGACAAGTTTGTATAGCGCGTGACATCTTGTCAATCGGACAAAAGTCGAGTTCAAAGAGGGCGGAGTACTTCACCAACCATTCCTCTCCTTACTGTGGTCCTTCTTACCTTCATTTTGTAATAGAAGACTTTGGACTCGCCGGTCTGTGAGCTGGGTATGAGGTGTTTGTCCAGGACGCTCAGGATGTCTGAGCAGATGTCGCGGAGTTCCTTCTCCACCTGACTACGGTATGCCCTGATCATGTTCAATTTGTCCTCCGCTCCCTGAAGCAAACAAAATTATCATTTTAACATGAACCTGATATTAAAACAGAAAGCTTCACTGGTTAAGCTTGGCTGATGAGCTTGAAGTGGTGGTGAACTGCGTCGGGAACTTTTATTTTTGGCAAAAAAATCCTTTTAATCTCAGGAGTCGCAAGTGCGCCCTAATAACGGCGATAAACTAGGCTGCTGGCAGCGGATCTACCACGTAACTAAAATGGTAATGAACATCGACACTGGTAATAAACTTCAATACGATTGTGAGACTGAACCCTAAGCTAAGATTTTTACAAAATAGCTCGTAGTTTGGCCTCTCACGACCATATTGAAGTTTATTACCAGCGTCGATGTTCATTACCATTTTAGTTACGTGGTAGACCCCACAATCTAAACCAGCCGACCGTGCGCGAACGAAGGCATCTATCAAACGGGAGCGAAAGAGACGGTCCCATTTCAGTTAAAGAGAGTGCCTTTGTTCGAGCTCGCTCGGCCGGTGTGCACCCGGCATTCTATGACATACACAACTACCTAACTCTCTCTGTATCACACGATACCTCGGTTATCTTAATCCTTGATTTCTGTCTGCCTAACCCCAAGAGCACTACGAATGCAATGACTTTCACTGATAAGCTTCTACGTCAGAATCATTTGTCGGATTTCGTATGCAGTATGCATTTTACATCTAACACGTTAGACGTACGTGATGGCAATACTCAGTAGAGACGAGGTGAGTGAATATTTTTCGATATCAATGACGACCTGACAATGAAAAAAAAATATCGATGACGGGAGCAATGACAAAATCATCAATGATTTCTCTCTGTCATCACATTCACGCATGACATGTGTTGTCATGTCACAGCCGAAGCCGAAGGTCACGTTCATTCAGTCATGGATGATCGAGTGATGATTTCATCGCTGTCTCTGCATGACGAAATGATTTTAAAATATCGATGATTTATACATGTGACATGATATCAGACTCAACTATAATACTCAGTCCGACACGATACGCGCTCGTAATGGGAGGGTATCACGATGCACGCTCGTAATGGGAGGGTATCACGATGCACGCTCGTAATGGGAGGGTATCACGATGCACGCTCGTAATCGGAGGGTATCACGATACGCGCTCGTAATGGGAGGGTATCACGATGCACGCTCGTAATGGGAGGGTATCACGATGCACGCTCGTAATCGGAGGGTATCACGATGCACGCTCGTAATCGGAGGGTAGCACGATGCACACTCGTAATCGGAGGGTAGCACGATGCACACTCGTAATCAGAAGGTAGTATCACGATGCACGCTCGTAATCGGAGGGTATCACGATGCACGCTCGTAATCAGAAGGTAGTATCACGATGCACGCTCGTAATCAGAAGGTATCACGATGCACGCTCGTAATCAGAAGGTATCACGATGCACGCTCGTAATCGGAGGGTATCACGATGCACGCTCGTAATCGGAGGTTATCACGATACACGCTCGTGATAGGAATCGATTCAATTTTCACAGTTCAACAATATTAATTGTGTTGAGTGATTTTAAAGCATACTGCGTAGTGTAATACGCAGTGTAGTGTAGTGGCATATAAGAACGTAAATTTTGAGATGACGTCTGATAGAGATGACTGGAAGAAGCCATATTGCGCCGACCACAAATAAAATGTGATAAGGGCAGGAGAATGATAACTGCGTAGTGTACTTTGACAGTCAAAATTTATTCGATTCCGTTTACGAACGTGTATCGTGATTCGTGATTACCATGCGGTTAAACTAATAGGCAATGTCTACGTTTGATAAAACTAGTTGGTTAATGAGGTGCTTGTAAATAAGATAAGCTTGTAATTATATAAATACATCAGTCCTACAACTAGACGCTTGACGGAACGTGCATACTGATAGTGGTTTCTTTGTGATGGACTTCATAATAAAATGATGATTGCACGACTCTCGTGCAATTTTGAAAGGAAAACTGAATCGATTAGATTAGCGTTTTTTATTCCTCATCAAATGACAGCGCTTTCGATTTACATAATCAGTTTTTTGACCTGGAGGCCAAATCTCGTTTCTTGCGAGATCATCTCGAAATCGAGTTTGCAGGATACGAGAATTGGCCCTCAGGGGCTCTACCGCGTACCTAAAATGGTAATGAACATCGACTCTGTTAATTAACTTCAATATGATACTGAGATACTAAACTTCGAGCTACCTTGTAATAAAATCACCTACAAGAAGTTAGGACTCCCATCTTCATGATCGGTAAAAAAATTACACGGTAGCTCAAAGTTTAGTCTCTCACGATCGTATTGAAGTTTATTACCAGAGTCGATGTTCAATACCATTTTAGTTACGCGGTAGACCCGCTGATGCCTTAGTTAAGAGCTCTCGAGTGTTGCGGGCATCGAGCTTAAAATATTGTTTTTTTTATTTACGACCATTACTTTTATTAAGTTTGTTGTTAGGCTCGTATTTAATCCCTCGGGATCCAACAAAGCTAATGAAGTGTGGGTGTACGCCAGTATACATAGAGTTAATCCTAGGGAGACCGCAACCGTGACGTATATGACGTGTTTATGAATAAATATCGATTGGTATTCACCTACAATGTTTTCACATTAATTACGTATTTAAAACAACAGCCTCGAAGTTTGAATAACTGAATTTGTTGTTTATGTCAATCAGAAATAAAAATGTCTGTTAGTTGGATACTTGGATACATGTGAATTGTGCCACGCCCAGTCTTTATACAATACATATATCCATCCGTTCATCTGCGTTTCCCTACGCACACCCACTGCCTAACTTGACACAATTTCGGAAAACCACTTTCTGATGCAACTAGCTTTGTTACAATTACATTTTATACAAATGTAAAAACAAAAAGCTTGACGGACGATCCAATTTCACTGGCAAACGAAATCCTATACCGTTACTGAAAGCTACGCTGTCTACGACATGCTACGGTAAATCTGTCTGTAGTTTAACAAACTGTAAAACCCGACGAGTTTATTGGAGACCATCAATTCAGTAAGCTCATAATTATTATGAATCGATTTTCTTCATAAATTCTGATAATTTATTGCAGTGTATTAGAAATAAATGAAGAGACATAAAAGCTAAGCCAATTAAACTTTGCCTCATTTATTGATGTAAAAGTATCTTGAGAATGAAATGAATGTTTTAATGGGACGGTCGGTGCCGTAGTTTTACAGACCAGCTATTCTGTAAGAACATATCGCATCTCGATTCGAATCTCACTCTGATCGTCGGTTGAAATGACACACGATAATAAAAAAATCGTGTAACTTAGTAAGAGTGTGACGAAGTCCTGTTTTATTACCTCATTATCATTTATTACTGGCAATCACCTTCATCACTGGCCACTTCAAATCAAATCAAAATATTTTATTTGTTAAACATAGGTATTTTGGTGAAGATCTTATAAACTAAATAGGTGGTGCGCTATGTTTTGCCATTCAGGCATACAAATATGAGTTTAAAACTAAATAATAGGTATTATATTGTAATATATATTTTATACAATTCTAAGATATTTAATTCTAAGGTAATCCTAGTGATAATAGAAACTAAAATAGCATAGTTTATAGCTTCAACCATCCAAATTGAAATTCAAAACTAGAACACCGCGCCTCAACATAATTTTTCATCTACTTTTTCAGTCACTCTGCTATAAGACTTGAATAAAGACACAGCTGTTGTCGAATCATTTTATTTTACTTGATATAAATTTTATATAAGTTATAATTCCATATTTATGAAATCATCTGAAAGTATTGAACTATTTTTTAACATCAATATGTATTACCAAAGCTAAAAGCCGTTCTCCTGCGTTTCCTGATCATTTTTCTGTTCCTCCTACTTCTCAACGTTGTTCCGTGAGTCCATCTACTTTTTCAGTCACTGCTATAAGACATGAATAAAGACACAGCTGTTGTCGAATTATTTTATTTTACTTGATATAAATTTTATATAAGTTATAATTCCATATTTATGAAATCATCTGAAAGTATTGAACTATTTTTTAACATCAAGATGTATTACCAAAGCTAAAAGCCGTTCTCCTGCGTTTCCTGATCATTTTTCTGTTCCTCCTACTTCTCAACGTTGTTCCGTGAGTCCTCCCTCCCACAGACTGAGCACTAGCTTAGGCACGTAGAGGGAAGGACTCTGGGACAACAGGAGCTGTGAACATGCATGTTCACAGCTCTAAGTCAATTCGTCAGATATCAGCCGAAAATAAGTGAGATTCAAATCGAGATGCGACATGTTCTTGCAGAATAGCCATGACGTTCCTTGATCAAAATCAATAAGCTCGGAAAATCGTAGTCCATAAAACTTTTATGTAACATATTGCATCGAGCTTGGATGCAGATGTTCTCAACGTCTACAAATATGTCAAGTTTACCTGGATATTTTACGATACTGTCCTTTATTAACAAAATGCATCACGTAAATAACCTACCCGTCAAAATCCCCCGACTCCAACTAGAAAAAGAGATGTAACTTTTGAACGGCTTAACGAAACATAGTTAAGTTGATCCCCGATTTAACTAGCTTTCCATAAAAAAAAACTGCATTGAAATCGGTCTATCCGTTTTGGAGCTACAATGCCCCAGACAGATACACAGTACCCCACTTTTTTGTCAGGGGTTAAAAATGTCAAACGTCATCGTTTATTACGAAAATTATCAAGTAGGGTGCCAAAGTAGGGGAGTTAATATTACAGCTATATCCATTTAATTATGTAACTTCGGTACTAATCAGAATCGAATGAATACGAAGTTGACTTTCAAACGTATGTTCAACCATGTCATATGCAGATTACGTGATGCCGTGTCAATATATAATGGAAAGTTTATAGTGGAGATATGAATACCAAATACGTTTTGCATAGCTACGGTTTAACAAATTCCATCAAATTATTTGTTCGCTGTAGAAACTACGTCGAAAGAATGCAACAAGTTTTAATTTAGTATATAACAAAGATTTCCGTGCTTTTTTCCTCGTTAAAAATGTTTAAGACGTCGAACTAAGATAACCTAACCGTCAAAAACTCCCGACTCCAAATAGAAAAAGAGCTGTAACTTTAGAACGGCTGAACAGATTTTCATGAAACATAGCCAAGACGATACCCGATTAAACTAGCTTTCGATTAAAAAAACTGCATTGAAATCGGTCCATCTGTTATGGAGCTACAATGCCACAGACACAACACAATACAAACTTATAACACCCCACTTTTTTGTCGGGGATTAAAAATCAATCGAAACGAGGTCACTTCAGTCAAGTTGAACAACATTTTTAATGAACTTATTTGCATTTACGTGAAGTCAATAAAATTTCAAAGCTTTTCAAGCCCCGATCGATACGAAAATGAACCAGTCTGACCTTCTTGACGACCACTTTATGACGTCATAAAATGCGAGCTGAAAATTAGCGTCTGAATTTTGCACGACAGAATGCAGAACCCGACCTTCTGCAGGTATTGACACTGGACTGACAAATGTAGGGCAACAGTTACTTTTGAGGTCATTGTTGTTTGACACTAACATAATTAGTTTCATTTTTTATTATTAAATAAAAACCGACTTCAAAAAAAATTAACTAAAAAGTATAAAATAATTTTCTTAAAAAAATTAACAGCTTCTGAAGTCGAGGCCACTGCCAAGCTAGGTGCATTGAAGAATTAAAAAAAAAAAAACATACCCGTCGAATTGAGAACCTCCTCCTTTTTTTTGAAGTCGGTTAAAAGAACAAAAGATTATTTAGCAATTAATTAAATAATAAACAGGATATTTTTTATGTACCTAGTGCACATAATTTGTAGTGATTCAGTCTCTATTCCTAAATGCAACCGCAGTATTGGGATACAATTTAAAACAAAACGAAAATTCGACTTAGTATGGTTAGTAGTAATTTCGACTACGCATAATTTACTAGCGCAATACAAAATCAAATTTTTATTTTGTTTTGGAGAAATTTAGTACTGCGGTTGCATTTGGGAACGGACACTGAAGCACTCTGAAAATTTTGCGCACTACCTACATAAAAATTATCCTGTATACGAATTCTCTTATAACCTGCAAATCTGTCCATAAAGGTTGTCTGGCAGAAATTGCCAAGTGTGATATGACCGCTATTTTTACATCTCTTTTTATATTTATTGTATCTTTTCTTCTTTTTCTGGTATGCAATAGTGTATTGTAACCTTGATTAATTAATTAAGCATTTGTTTAAATATACGACACATTAAAAAGCTTTCCAACCCATTCGGTTATCGCTAGCCCGAAAGTTTATCTATCTACATAAATATTTCACGATAAACAGGATTTTAAAGCCAATTTGCATTCAAGTTAATGACACCTTGGAACCTAATTACAAATGAATTAAATTCAGCTGCAATTTGTATGTACCAGTTACGGGAAAATCCCTGAAATTGTTTCAGCTAAATAAGTGTATTTTTTATTAGTTGCGACGGTGACACAAAAACAGAGGAATTGAAATGACGTCGAAATACGTGGTAATGAGGAAAATGAGTCATTCTCATGCAGGGTTGTCCGTTCTGTTTTCCCTAGATAGCACGTCACTGCGACCTTTTTTGCTAGCTATGCCGTTGTAGCCTTGGATTTGAAATCAATACGTGACGACCCCAGCTTTACACCAATATTGGAATACAGTCTAGGCTTTTCTGCGCGAACTTTTTTCTCCATAAACAATAGGATTGGCAGGCAGCCCTGCTATCTCAGAGATGAACAATTTGGTCGAGTTCCAACAAGGTTACTATGGAAGTTATCATTGGTCGTTGAACCATTAGTTGCATGAGTAAGACATCGTAAATGACGTCATCCAGAACATGGCCGCGACACACGTGAAAGGGCACAAAAAACCACTAAAATTCGTACCGATCGATGGAACCGCTGCGCTAAAAGCGAAACTTCAATTTAGAGTATTACAATCAGAATTGTATGTACATGTATCATCTAAGCTACGTTGGTAGAAAATGTACAATATTGTACATGGAAAGTCGCCATAGAACTGGCCATGACAGAGAAACGCGGCTCGCGATTGTACATTCGTTTTACGATCTGCTATTTCTATATAGTTGGCTTAGATACGATCCCGCTACGTACGTCTAGTCCAGCACGTGGGACATAATTCATCCAAATAATCTACTCATCGTAGTGAATCACAATGGCTGTTACAACATCCATTATTTCCGAAATTCGAAACAGGTTATTGTAAAAATTGGGTCTAAAATCTCGTAGATGTACCCTACATCTACGAGATTTTAGACCCAATTTTTATTGAATCGAGAAAATATTTCCTGTAGTATTAAAAGCGTGCTTAGTTTTTAACTGGGAAATAACCAAAGTGTTTTACAGCATATTTTTTTATGTAGTGCGCATAATTTGTAGAGTGATTCAGTCTCTGTTCCTAAATGCAACCGCAGTATTGGGATACACTTTAAAACAAAACGAAAATTCGACTTAGTATGGGGGACACGCGTAATTTACTAGCGCAAGCCGTACAAAATCAATTTTTTATTTTGTTTTGGAGTGAATTTTAGTAGGTACCACGGTTGCATTTTGGAACGCACACTGAAAATCTCTGCAAATTTTGCGCACTACATAAAAAAATATCCTGGAGAGTCGGTATCGTCTGACGCAGTTCGCCGACTTACCCATCGTATGTCTTCGGGTTTTCAACAAAAGGCACTCGTGCCATGCAAAAAAATCCCGACGTATCGAGATGCCCGGCTCGTGCTGGACCAGTCGCCTTCACTGTAGACCATTTATGTTTCCAACGAAATTAAAGACATGCATTACTACGAATTGCAAAACTACGTTGATTTCTAAACATGTTGAAGTGCTTCAGCTAAGTTTTATTGGTGTTAATCGTAAAAGCTCTTCTTGATGTTATAATGTCATCAATCACAAGAGGCCTTGGCCTAGAGGCTGAATCACCAGCTACTTTAAGCTCGCAAGGGTTGCCATTGATTCGATTGCTTTTTTTTTACTGGGCTTTTGGTTACTGGTCCAACAGATGAATCACATCATCCTAGTAAGATGTAAGCTTTCCTTTTTTATTAGCAAAATAAATGAATCATTATACCTTTCTAATTCCGGTTCCTTTAAGGGGTAATTGTATTCATCATTATAAACAACGTTTACTACGAGACTAAGTTTAAAATCTCGAAATCAAATCAGCTGTTCCATACCAATAATTCAATATTACTCAACTAAACGTATGGAACAGCAGATTTTCGATTGATATCTGTGTTATTACTATAGTAAAAGTTACTAGAACAGTACTATAAAGGTAGGACCTTATATTTACACATGAATAAGATGGAACAAAACATTTACAAAACTAGAACCCACGCAATGACTTTAACAGGGGCGGTACTTAGACTAATCGATAAACTCCAGACATCGTAAAGGGACGGCTACAATAGTAAATAGAGTAATGATAAGCAACCGTTTATAAGCCGCAGTCGGGTAAAAGCTAGACTTTTGAAGGGTACTTGAACTTTTTCCTGCTCTGTGCAGAGAAAACAAGATATAAACACTTTTAGTATCAGTTACATGGTGACGCATCGAGTCTTCCCTTAGAATCTATATATTAAGCCATATTGCGCGCACGGAGGAGTGTGAGATTTGGCATAGTTAAAGTTTATATGGAGAAGGAGTGCAGAAAGCTAAAATTACGGTCGAATTTCGACCACTGGGCGACCACTAGTAAAGATTAGTATATCTAGGGTACTTACTTTTGTTTCCTCTTTTTGTTCGATGGAGGATATGATCCGCCACGAGGCGCGGCGGGCACCTATCACGTTTTTGTAGGCGACGGAGAGCAGGTTCCTCTCCTCTACTGTTAGTTCATTGTCCGATACATTCCTTGAGGCTACGTTTTTCATCGCCTCCACCATTTCTGAAATATAGGACGAAAATTATGTAAGTCTTGTTATTGATTTTGGCGCTGTCGAACGTTCTGGAACACTCTGGAAGCGATATTTTTTTTCTGCATACTGTTCTGTTTTTCAGAAGTGTTACATGATTTTTCTCAATTTGCGGAAGTTTCGCCTTAGCTGATGCCTGAATTTATGTATTGTACAAAATCGACTTAAATGGAACTAGACGTCTATACACGTGTATTGCAAATGCGTAGTCATATTAGGTGTGGATCAGACCATCAAACTGAACAACTTTCGACCAACATCGATATTACGAATAAATAATCAGCTGTCCCATACGTATAAGTCGAATACCAAGGTATTGAAGTTTTTATTTTGTATGACAGCTGATAACTTTTTCGCGATTACCATGTTGGTACCATGGAGAAAGTTGATCAATTTGATGGTGTGATCCACACCCTTAAATATGACCACGGATTTCTAATACAGTTGTAGATAAGTACCTACTTACTTATACTGTGTAGAGGTAATCAATTAGGAATATATACCAGAAAGCCATTAACATTTTTGAGACGTGAATAACGATTACGGTACTATCTACGATGGTGTTTAGTGATTCAAACAATAGTAGCTTCATTTTAACACTAGCTGTGTCCGCGACTTCTGCCGCGTCGAATTTAACAAAATTATATTTTTTTACGCGATACCCTATTTTTTTTAGCCTAAGTTACTCCTTACATCCTCAGCTATCTGCCAGTGAAAGTCCTTTCAAAATCGGACTAGCCGTTTCGGAGATTAGCCGGAACAAAAAAAAATGTATTTTTGTTATAAGTATCTACCGTATACACTTTCATAACTATGCATTCATAAAAAGCTGTTATTTTGAAATTACAAACAGACACTTCAATTTTATTTATTTGTATTGAAATAGGAATAAATTATCCGTTTCGAATGATACTGTCATGACATCTATCTAACCATAATAGAGATAAAAGATTAGACCAATTTCGCTGAAAATTTGTGCTTCCATGGCACAACTTACAAATATTCAACAAGTAATAGAGGTATGCAATATATAAACCCTAAAGGTCAAAGTATTATTGTAACCCAACCGTAGACTACAAAGACTGCTATCCACGACCAAAGGTTAGTCAGGAAAATCGATAAAAGTATTAGCGCAAGTACCTATGCCTCATTTAGAAGTTCGAAACTGTTCAACATTCAGAAGAAATAAGTTGGTGACAAGGACTGCGCCCAAATATTTAAGCGTCGATTCTTTAGGAAAAGTTCTGCGCCATCTCGGAATGTAGTCTGACGACTTAGATAAATTTATTATTTTATCGATGGGAACTTTCAGTCTGTCTGTCTCTACGTAGTGACGGGGAGGAGGGGATGGGCGTCGCACAGACGGCGTCGGGAGCCAAACTAATGTTTTACCCATGTGCTTTAGTTTTGACGTTAATGATCGTCCTGCGATATAACTGGCGCATTGGAACATGCACGCGTAATCCTGGAAACATGCGCAGCACAATTTCCGTTAAAAAGAGACCATTTTTTTTAGGTTATGACGAATAGAAGCTCTCATTTCTAGATCTCATACATAAATTCAAGTCTTTTTCTCATGGAGGAGACACAACCTACAAAACACCACGTGCTATGATCATTACAAACTCTTTTTGCGTATCGTAATCAGTTTTTAACACTAGCTGGTACGTTGCAGGGCTCGTTGTAATCGATTAGACCGATCGCGCCAGGGCCCGCGATGTAACAGGTGCTAGCGCGTCACTTCGAACCATGCGGTTTTCCTCAACCCGGCGCCTCAGCTGATACATGACCTTCTTATACTTCAATTCCTTTCACTATCAAAATAACTGAATCATAAAATAGGATTTCCGAAATATGATTATGTGTATCTAGATTGTGTCGAGGTCTTTTGATATGTATAGCGTCTAGAGCGCTGTTGTATTATTCACGCGGCACTGAGTGATCGTAAAACAAAAAGGAAGATCCCAAGTTATGCAATTATTTAAGGATATGGTTGCGGTCGGGCAGACGCCATCTTAAGAATCTGGCCTCGCCAGCTGCGCCCCGTCCATTTGGCACCCCTGTTCGGCCCAGTATCCTTTTAAATCGTTCCGTTTTTCCGTGGTAATGTATTTGCGCATTGGCGTACTCTATGCGAAACTTACAATGTGCGTGCGCTAAATATGTTGACACTGGGTAAATGGATCACGCCACGGAATATGACCATTTCCTTTTAGTATTAGATAAGAGTTTTCCATAAAGGGGTGACCTGGGTCGTATTGACAGAACCTTGCGGCGGCTTCGAATGCCTCAGATTATCTGCAAAGTCTAATGCTGTATGTAAGTGAGATTGTTTGACTTTCTGGATTACGGCGAATTCAGACCGGAAGCACTGATAAGGACAGTAGTCCTTTGCAATGACACAGAATTTTATGAAACATAATTTCAAACTGATTTGTTAAATTACTTTATAAAGAGAAAACCCTTGTAAACCGTTCCCCACTATACAATAATGTGTGCAAAATAATAGAATAAAAAAAAAGGTGTACAACTTGCTAGGATCATTTTATCAACATTTGTGTCCACACACCAATTATTTTAAGTGATTGACACAACATTTTATTAATGTCAGTAATTTAAAATGAACATTGTCAAGTAATAATATTTTACTCAATATCTTATTGAGTGTTAAATATAGCAAAGAACCTTTAATTTTGAGGGCACCATAATGCTTATTATCTTCACAGTAAATTAATAACATGATGAGTAGTAGAAAGTGGTAATTAAAATGCAAACTCGGTTAGCAACATTATAAATGTGCTGAGAATGGGAGCTGCTTTTATTGTTACAGTTCTTTTATGTACATAAAATTAAGATGCTCATTATTTTTGAACTAAATAATTAATCTTGTTGCACCTAACAATTCATAATTAGAATAGAATAGAATAAAATATATCTTTATTTAATGTTAACCAGATACATACACTTATGGAATGTCGAGACTAGGTGTGTGGTGACAAATAGTAGCTCCTATAGAGAAGAACCGGCAAGAAAATATCTTAGTAAATCCAATTCATTGCTTTTATCTAAAAAGTATGTGCTATGATCTGTTTAGGACTTGTCATTGAACATAGAAGATAATCATAATCAATATTTGCTTTTCATGACTGCATAGCATGAGTAACCTCTTCATAAGTGGCCTGCTAGCTTAGCAAGAATTAATACAGCATTTTTATGGCACCTATGATTAGAATTGAAATGTGCCAATTATAATCCATATGATTTATTGATTTTAACTCTTTGCATTTGTGATATTTTCAATGAATTTTTGCTTCACCTGAAAGAAGGGTGTGGTCTCATAACCTTTTAGTTAATTATACATCATATTTGCACATTTTTATGTCATGAAAATGTAGATCTAAGCTGTGGAAGCCTCTGGAACATAGACAAAATACAAGTAAACCATTTATTGAATAAACTTTATTGAACATTTTAATATTATAATGACATCATGTGTCATTTTATGACTTATTGATAGTTTCAGAATGACATTTATCTATCTATGCAACATGTATCTGTAATAAGGTAAAAAATTGCTAAATAAATGAATTAAATCAAATTTTTTTAAGTAATTATTGGGTCAAAAAGCCTTTCAGAATGCAGTAGCAGGCATGATAAGATATCAATTGGCATTTTTCAATGATAATTCTAATAAAGGTCATTGAACTGCACATTTCAGATAAAAGGTGTAAAATAACGCGTAGGGACCCAAAACCACTAAAGATAACCTCAACAACGACCGCGTCGATTTATAAAAGATGAAGGCGATAACGCAAGAACTCTCAGGTAGATTCCCGTGCAACTAAATCGTGAACAATAGGTGAAATCGAAGGCGACATAGAACTACGCCGCCAAATAAAACCAGAACATTCAACTAGGTCTAATCAAGTGATTTTGCCAAGGTGCGACATGCATGACCGAATCCAATGACATCGACCACTTTTTACTTCCCCTGGACTGGACGGGAAAAAATAGGAGACGATTTTTTCCTTGCACATTACAAGTATCGATCGTTACACCCGATTACATCGGTTTTTGAGACTGAAAAGAAGGATATTACACTGTAACGAAGGTTTCAACAGTGCTTGCATAGGTTTTCATGGATTTTATCAGCGTAAAAAAACGTAAGGACATCCCACCGGCGGATGACGCATCGATCGCTGACCAAGCCTAACGAATGCCATTGATTTGTTAGTACGCCGATATAGTAATATAATTGAATGTATTATGCGAGTTTCCCCGCGAAAAACTACATCACAAAAGGTTCTCGGTTACTAAGATTTAGAAATTTTCCCAACTATCACCAAATCGTCTTTCAACTGTCGGCGAAAATACGATAGAATTTTCATCCTAATATAGAAGATAGAACAAAAATATGTACTTACCGTCATAGCGCTCAGCCTGCTCGGCTAACTTAGCTTTATACACATTATCTTCCCTTTCCGACATTATGGATGACAAATGATTTTTCACTAACTAAAACCGAATCGCCAGGTCACTAATTCACCAAGATGGCCGCGCCCGCCAACCGAATCCGAATTCGATCTTCAACTAAACTCCGCCCATGACGTCATAGAAATGGCAACTTCCGCTGCATGCTTATTGCCATTTGAATAACTCAATTTATTTCTACTCCAGTAGTCCTGGAAAAAATATTTATTAATAGCAATGAATTTTCTTTCATCAATTAACGCGAAATAGTAAAAATATTTTACTACTCATTATATTGTTTTGTTTCAAAGAAATAATCGTATTAGAGTCGTTTTCTGATACGAGAGTTAATGGTAAAGGCACAAATTATCTGTGAATTTAATGATTTAAAGTGTTGGTTCAAGTGTCTTTTTCTAATTTATGAACACACATTTCTTAAAAGTTATGCATTTATTTTAAAATGATATGCCCAACTAAATAATAAATACTACTATTGTACTAAGATAGTAGATTTTCAAAAATGGTAATAATGGAATTTATTTGTCAATAATCAGAGTAGAAAAATTGGAACGAGACGGTTTTTCTTTTGACTAATTACGTTTATCGATAACAAGAAAGGAATAAGAAAAAAAAAATTGATTATGTACAGTTGGCATAATATTTATATTACATGAGAAGCAAGCGATGTCTCAAGGTACTAATTAAAATTAGTCAAGTTATGACAGCCAATCAATACAGTCATTGGTGGCATCTTATTGAAAAATGTGTAAAACATGAGAGCCTGATGAATAAATAAATAAATAATTGAGGTCGCCACCATCGCCAACATAGCACAACCCGATATAGGTACTAAGGCATATAATAAATATAAATTATATAGAAATAATCTATAGAGTGCACTTATTTGTTCAGATTTTACTTTAGAATTAGGTACTTACTTTCTTTATTGACTTATAGCTTTTGTTTATTGACTTTATTGGTCTTAACGTATACTCAACACCATTTTGGCGTCGTATGATTATAAATTCCAAATAAAGTTTAAGCTAAGCAAATAAATATGCTTAACAAAGTTGAAGTGAAGTCAAAATACGCACTATAGATCTTGGTAATAAATCAATCCCAACAAAAACATTAAATGTAAAAAAATGCCAAGTCTCTCGATGCAGTCTTTCCATCGTAAAAAGTTTTGAGATCTCATAGAAGCCAAGTCCTATTCAAATTATTTTGTAGTTATAAATCAACATTTAGTAATTGTATCAATAGTTTTCTTTATATTATAATTATAGTGACTTGGCAATGAGCACAAGAAGAAACAAATAAAACGGCATATTTGGAGGAGTTGAAAGTCACACAACGCATGCGTAAACATTAATATCACAAAATTAATTTTCTTTTGGTTTATCCGTGTCGTCCCAACCGAATTTCGGCAACGGCAGTCAGTCTCATCCAAGACTAGTAAACTGCGCAGGATAATCTGATCACAGGTCTCGTCAGTAACATTTGCATATAATTCCAGGCAGCAAGCAGCTTTTAATTTGTGCTCATTGCCAAGTCATTATAATTATAATATAAAGAAAACTATTGATACAATTACTAAATGTTGATTTATAACTACAAAATAATTTGAATAGGACTTGGCTTCTATGAGATCTCAAAACTTTTTACGATGGAAAGACTGCATCGAGAGACTTGGCATTTTTTTACATTTAATGTTTTTGTTGGGATCTCATTTATTTTTTGTAAGTGTATTTCTTTCTTTTTTTTTAGGTGACCTCATAATTTCTTGGACTTCAGCTACTGCTTTGCTTAAAAATTAAAATTAAAATTCATTTAATTCAGGTAATAACTATAACCCATATCAACAAGAAAAAAAATTAATAATAATAAAACACAAAATAAAACAAATACAATAAAAATAACATGAAAAGTAAAACAGCAGCCACACAACATGCTAACCGGCATTATAGGCAACATGTCTGCCACAGCACCGCCGTATGTAAAGGCAATCTAATCTGCCAGCGATCATCGCCAGGACGGTATTGGAGCTGGCCCGCACCCTGCGCACTAAGGACGCACACCGCTTGCGCATGGTGCTGTGAAAACAGTCGGTGTGCGCCTCCGCAAACATGCCCGAGGCACTACAGAAGCGGGGCAGCCCCAGTACCGCTCTGAACGCGTTATTATACCCATTAACCCATTTAGCTTAGAACCCATTCTCTATCTCTTTTGTTTCTTTTCTGAGGCTTCGTTACTTCTAAGGTAGACAAGTCTGGGCGATATATAATACTTCGGAGTCGATTATATTCAGCTATTGCTATCTCCTGAGCTTTGATACTACTAAAATTCACATTTATTAAATGTAATCCACCCAAACTAGTCACTCTTGAAAGGGCCACGTATGCTTGACCACAGTTTATATTATTCTTTTCTATTCTATGTATTTATTCATCCAATTGAATACTTAAACAACGAACAAAGTTAACAATGCAGTCAAAATCCATACACAATGTTCTTGCCAAACCGCAAATATAAAATTGTTTTCTATGGTATATTATTTTTTAATGTTTTTATAATTATTTTTAATGTTTTTTTAATTTTTCCTTTAAATGTGACTAATGACCTATCTTGGTGCAAAATTTGAAGTTTCTAAGTCTGCTAGAAGTACCTTAGATTTTTGATGATCGGTCAGTGAGTCAGTGAGTCAGTGAGTCAATGAGTCAGTGAGTCAGTGAGTGACAAAATGGTGTAACTTTGATCGACCGTAACTCCTAAACTATTAATTCAATTGGCATGTAATTTCGAACTTAAGCTTGTTCTAATGCCTACTATTATTCACCGAAAACCTAAACTCGTAGCTTTGTCCACGTCGAAGATATAGGGGGGGCGAAACAGCCGCGAATCGCATCGAGAAAAGATGGTACGGCCGTGCCCGTTTTGCTCGAGACTTGGCTGGGGCACTGCCGTGCCCCCAGATCGATCAATTTGACAGTACTTGGATGATCACCCAATCTCCCCTAGCGAGTATAGTAAAATGCGACCTTATGTTTCGTGGCTGTATTAGCGATGTTTTGTGAACGGAATATATTCCTGTGACTAGGGAAGGAAATGCCTAGTAAAATGAAGGACATATTGATGGAGAGAATCCATATCGGCTGTCACGAAAGGTGATATACCTATCTGTATCAGTATGAACTGTGACTTGCATCATGGGTGTAGCTAGGCAGAAGCACAGGGGCCCACAGGGGGCACGGCCCACCCCCAGGTAGAACCTATATCCAGTACTCCCTTGTGCCTATCGTGAAAACATTGCTAGCTACAGTTCCACATTTGATGGCATATAATTGTAAGCCATATTTTGTATTCGCATAACTGTACTTGTCATACTCGTAATTTCGCATAACGTAACATCCGCATACCGCATACAGCGATACTTCTTTGTTTATGCTAAAGGGCTCAGGCTGATTAGGGATATAGGATGCTCTGAACTTTCAAACTACCTTCGCTTACTCCCGTCCTCTATATAATTATTAAGTAGTATAAAGTCGTCTGTAGTCATTGTAAGTGCTGTATTTATTATGTCATTTCTGTAAGAGATGTGCTATCTTCACGATCGGCAAATAGAAGCGAACACGAACGTATTTGCCTGCGTTGGTTGAAATTCGTCATATTCTGTCGCGTGAGTCGATTTTTCAGCGCGAATCGACACTTGTAAAACATCAAGTTGGTCATAGCTTTTTGAAATAAAGTTCATTTTGGCGTGATTTGACATTTGCACCTGTCGAATGAAAAATAAAATAAACTTTAAAAAAAAAGTAAAAACCGACTTCAAAAAACCAAAAAGTATAAAATAATCTTCTTAAAAACTTAACAGCTTCTGAAGTCGGGGCCACTGCCAAGCTTCGAGTAGGTACATTGAAGAATTATAACCTCCTCCTTTTTTTGAAGTCGGTTAAAAAAACGTAAATGAACACAAGCGAATGTGTGGATGGATGGCTGCAAGATATTGGAGGCAAATACCTACGAATGCGCATTCGGTTATTACAGGTTAATGTCTGTAGCCCGCTGGACTGGACTGTATTATATTAACTGTATTGCGATCGTTTCCGGTTAAAAATGTTATTGGGAGCATAATATTCTTGTTGAGAGCCGATATTTTTGCAGACGCGTACTTTGTATAATTCAGTACAGTGTTGCAGACAGTCTTGAAGTGTCTGGGCTGCGTTGAAATTCCGTGTAGTGCACTAACGGCCTTACAGTCTTATGAAATTCCACGGAGTTCGGTTTTCCCTAGTGCAGATAGTCCTCGACTCGACTATGTATAAGGTAACATGGGATTTTCGGAAAATAAATACATCTCTAGTGTCAATTGTCAAAACGCACGCTTTGGTCGCGTTCCAACATGATGAGCTGTTACTTTATACCATGAAAGAAAAGCTATCCTTTTCTCACATGAATAAAAGTCGTTTGCACTATTCTTATAAGTATTATATCATGTTTCAAATGTATAGTGTTTATCTAGTGAAAATTACCTAGCGGCCATTTTTGTAGATGTACGTCGGTGTTCGTTTTGTTCTGTATAACGTATTTCTTCATAAAATAACTCTTCTTACTTTTATTATTCCTCTATTTTCAGATACTTAGTATATCTGGAACAGTTTTAATAAAAATGAAACCTTAAAACCTTCTACTGTGTGGTTAAACTGAGAATTTATTCAATTTCAGTGGACTCTTTTTCAACTACATATTTTGTCTATATTGTTAATTCAAAATAACAATTGAAGATATTGTGAGGTGTAACAATGTCTAACGTTGGCTACGACCTCGATACTTCGGGCGGGCTTATGCCGGTTGGTTGTTTATGTTTATTATAATGGAAAGTTTGAATGCTACTGATCCTAGTAACTGGCGCCATTTTAGCTGAATTGATATGAGCCAGCCTTGGTATGGAATATGGCATACTTATGAAGGTTTTGGGATGTCTTTTAGCTTATACGCGCGCTGATAAAGCCGCCTGACGAAGAATTGAACGTGCAGAAGCAGAAGAAACCTCAGCATCCATACTATAAAAGGCCTGGTAAAGGTCACAACCATGATTCTTGCGACGCGTGTGGGGAAGGCGGCGATCTCATATGCTGTGATCGCTGTCCGGCTAGCTTCCATCTTGGGTGCTAGTAAGTAACTTTGCGGATGCATGAATACTTCTAATATATATCTATGTTCATGTACTCAAGTGAAACAAAGTATTCATTAGTATATTTGTACAAAGGTATTATAAGTATTAAAAAAAACCTAAAATGGAGCTTTGCTGTAAATAAAAGTAAATATTGTTGTTAACGTCCTAGGGTACAGTATGCAAATTATAAATTACCTCAGAAGTTAGCCGTACTAGTGGGCACATTACCAATCCTATAAACGCTTGGCCCTCGCAAATCATTTAGACCTAAATAGCGACTGCTGTGCTTTTTGTGTACTTCAGAGCGGCAACATTATAATATGCCTTCTGTATCTAGGGGATAGATACTATACTAGAGTTTCTTGTTTTTTGGAATTGATTAAATCAAATCAAATTATTTATTTATTTTATTGATAACTCTAGATTCTATTTCTAAAAGAAAATATTAATATATCAACATCACTTATTAAAGCCTGTCATTAATGGCTTGTAAATAAATAGTTGCATCAAGGATGTAACCATTAGCACATACATAAAATTAAATTACAATAAATATGAGTTTGTTGCATAAACACATTAGCAACTGTTAACAAAACCCAAATAGACCATTTCCTCACTATCTGTGGGTCTACCGCATAACTAAAATGGTAATGAACATCAACTCTGGTAATAAACTATAATACGATTGTGAGAGTCTAAGCTTCAAGCTACCTTGTAAAAAAAATACGAATCATGAAGTTGGGACTCCTATGTTCAAGATCTGTATTTTTTTTACAAGGAAGCTCAAAATTTAGTCTCTCACGATCGTATTGAAGTTTATTACCAGAGTTGATGTTCATTACCATTGCAGTTATGCAGTAGACACACTGATTTGATTTTGGTGTTGATTCTGTTGGGCACTTTGACAGGACTAAATGAAACGAAGGGTGCTTTTCTCTTACTGTTTCAATAGAAAAAGAACATGACAGATACATTTATTATAGTAATGTCTATATGTCCAACAGAATTGACACCATTGGCTCTGATCTATACAGGATAATTTTTTATGTTGTGCTCAAGATTTGCTGTCCCCCCCCCATACTAAGTCGAATTTTCGTTTTGTTTTAAAGTGTATCCCAATACTTCGGTTGCATTTAGAAATAGAGACTGAATAACTGTACAAATTATGCTCACTACATAAAAAAAAATTCTGATATATTGTGTTGTGGGCTATAAAAGGCAGATATTGAATTGGTGTTCAATACAATATTGTCGGGGATAGTACAATACCGTGTAACCAGCATTAGTAAATACCAATTAATTATTTAAAAATTAAAACTAAACACATCGCGCCAGTGCACTGCTGATTAGTACCTGTTGAATCTTTTTCCTCAAAAAGTAGGTTTCTCTCACTTATCTACACGGTATTTACCGATACTACTTACGCGCTTTTGAACTATTGCTAAAGTTATTGTAAACAACAATAAAAAAAATAAAAAAATAAAGTATACAAAAAAGAGTACATTTAGTGAACAGTAGTAAATTTCCCATACAATGATTATAGCGCCTAAAAATAAACTATTTCTAAAATATTTTTATTACAAGTGCAAGTGAAAAAGTTTCGGAATATTAATGTTAGGTAGCGACCCGCCCGATCTATGTTTATTCAAACCTGTGTTTCGGGGCATCACTTTACATTTCAATAAAGTAAATTTGGACATTAACATATGGAAAGATAATATGATGATGGTGCAGCTAAAGTGGTCTGTGATGCAATTGTTATCATTTTCATCTAAGTATGATTTAGGGTCTATTTCAACCAAACTTAATAGGTATTCAAAAGTGGTCTATGTAATATTCATAATTCTGTATCATAGTCCATTTTAGCTCCACCTCATATGAAGAGAACAATCATCTTTTTGAATTGTGCCATCTAAAAGCAATATGGACACACCATAGATAGTATCTGCTATTGTAGGATGGTTTTTTCATTTACACATCTATATTCACAAACGTTTTATATTCACTATGAAGTATAATAAGAGCTGAAATGGCTATAACTTGTTATGGTTCATTCATTGATTGTCATTGGCTTACAGTGATCCACCATTGGATGAGAATGACATACCAGCTGGGCTATGGCTCTGCAAGGAATGCCGGGCCTCTGATGATAACAAGCCGGCGAGCTCCCGCAGCAGCCGAGCCCAGTCACCGGTTGACAGCAAGTCTGATACTGAGAAGAAGTCTAGGTAATTGTTGGACGAAAATAGAAAAAAATATTAAGAAATTCAAGTTACAAAAGGATCATGTATTAAAAATATCTTTCATGTTACACATCACATGTCTATCACAGTCTACTTGTGGATAATAATACACAGAGAGAGGAAGCTTTTAACTAGTCGAGATAATCTACAATAACATGGCAGGCCTCCAAAATACAAAAATTTTGAAAGTATTAATTTTAAAAGTATTTACAAAGCGTCACCAAGAGTCACAACTTATGTTTGCGTACTGAGATGGCCGTCAAACAAAAATAAATCCAAGGATTTCTTGCTCGGTAAGGAGGACTAGAAACATTGAAACAGTCATTTGGAGGGGCGCGCCATGTTATCGTAGTTTATCTCTACTCTGTATCAAGCCCCTGACCAAGCTGTCTAACGCCAGCTTTCTCCTATAATTATAATAAATATGAGGCAGTCAGATGAAACAGCTGCTAAGTGCCTGTTTGCTGCAATTTCCACTAGGTTTTATTTTTGCAGTTGACAACATATTTGTCAATACAGTTTAGAACTGATTCACATTTTGGTTTGAGATGTCTTCTGGGACTTTATTCCGCGGTCAGACTATTTGGTTGCTGAAAGGGTTTAAAGAGCTGCTGCATAGCTTATAATACCTCAAAAAATGTACATTTATAACGCAGATATTCACGACTTAACTTTGTTCTGCGTTTATTAGTAAGAGTACATATAAAAGTGTCAATAGCCTAATGGTCTAAGTGTCGGACTGCGCGAGTGAGAGGTCGTAAGTTTAGACCCCACCTGCTGCACTATAACTACAGAATACTCTCAAATACATACTGGGTGAGATAATAAAAACTAGTCTGATTCTAGGAGGTAATCAATTCCATAAAACTGATCAACTTTCCCCAAGGAAGATAAGTCGAAATCTGAAAATTAATATTCGATTTCTCATACATACGCGAGTCACGTACCAATCGATTTGTATGAAAAGTCGATTTAAAATTTCCAGATTTCGACGTATGTGGGGAAAGTTGTACAGTCTCATCAACTTTATGATCTGTATTTTTTTACAAGGTA
This sequence comes from Allophyes oxyacanthae, assembly GCA_932294325.1. Taxonomy (NCBI): domain Eukaryota; kingdom Metazoa; phylum Arthropoda; class Insecta; order Lepidoptera; family Noctuidae; genus Allophyes; species Allophyes oxyacanthae. The sequence goes on from OW028628.1 coordinate 880,261, forward strand.
GCTCGAAGTTTAGTCTCTCCCGATCGAATTAAAGTTTATTACCAGAGTCGATGTTCATTACCATTTTAGTTACGTGGTAGACCCCCGATTACCTCTTAAAATATGGCTTGTCATTTTTATTTCATGCTGTATGTTATCAGTGCCAAAATCTCTTCAATAAGATCATACCATTTTTGCCTAGAAGCTTGCGCAATAACCGCGCAAACTCCGCTAAGAAGAAGAGCAAGGATGAAGAAGATGAAATAAAGAAGGAACCGGAGAAGGAGCTGACTCCCATGGAGATCCTCGTGAAGGCTGCCAAGATCATGAACCCCAAGCAGTTCGAGCTGCCCAGAGAGATGAGAATACCTTGCATATTCCCCGGGACTGATAAAGGTAGGATTTTATAATCTAAGAAGAATAACCAAGCACATAGAATAAAACAAGAACATGGTCATCAATAAACGTAAAGAGAAGTTTATTTTATGTTAGTCGCCTCACTAAAATATTTTAATACTTTCCAGTGACTCATTGAGTCAGTGAGTTCATTTTTCAATATCCTTGACGTAAAAATAAATGTCTTTTAAAATTAAGTGTTCCTATAACGCACAATTTAAGATTTGCCCAAACAACCCTTGCCAAATACCAACACTATATTTTGTCCGGATACTTGTTTTCGCCACCAAATTAACAAGTTCTCGGATACAAAATATCCTAAGGCCTGAATTCTACCTACGCTGATGTCGGTCGCTTAAGTCGCTCGCGCGTACAAATACATCTTGGGTGTGTTTAGTTATTACGGCGACGCTCGACGACGCACCGATCATCCGGGCAATCCCACCAAACCGCGGGTCTACCGCGTAACTAAAATAATTGTAATGAACATCAATACTAGTATTACTTCGAGCTAACTTGTAAAAAAATTACCTATCATGAAGTTGGGACTCCTATCTTCATGATCGGTAAAAAAATTACAAGTTAGCTCATAGTTTAGTCTCTCACGATCGTATTGAAGTTTAATACCAGTGTCGATGTTCATTACAATTTTAGTTACGCGGTAGACCCGCCGTTCAGTTGTTTGAGCGGGCGTCGTCGGACGATCGCACCGGTCTCCCATTAAATGAACATCAGACTCTGGTAATAAACTTCAATACGATCGTGAGAGGCTAAGCTTCGAGCTACCTTGTCAATTTTTACCGATCATAAAGTTGGGACTCCCATCTTCATGATCGGTATTTTTTTTACAAGGTAGTTCGAAGTTTAGTCTCTTAAGATCGTATTGAAGTTCATTATCAGAGTCTGATGTTCATTGCCATTTTGTTACACGGTAGACTCGCAGAATACGAGGAATCTAGTCCTAAAATCTTTCTCCATCTCCAGATATGGGGAAGAACGGTAATGGCTCATTAGTAACTGTGGACGCTTGGGGCTGCGTGCCCATACCTGCTAAAAGCTGCTTCGTGTGCCAGGGTACTTGCAAGCAGGCGCCGTTGCTGCAGTGCGACTACTGCCCTCTGCTGTTCCATCAGGTAAACAGTTTAGGTCTGTTAGATAAAAACGGCTGCCTGTCAGATTTCTATTGGAGTGTCCTGTTTTTAATTAAAGTAAATAAAGTGCTAGTTATGGAATTAAGACAGTTATTTCTATTGTAAACCACTGCTGGAAATTTGCCATTTTCACAATAAAACCCATCCCAGATGGTTTAAAGAAGTCTAGTAAAACCCAGGTTTTAAATATATCTATCACTTTCTAATGTCATATAGCCAAAAGAGACGGGGCTATCTTAAAACCTGGGATCTTTACATGTCCAATAAATATTTAATTTCTCTGTGACACAGGATTGCCTGGACCCACCGCTCACTGCTTTACCGACGGGACGCTGGATGTGTCCCAATCATGTGGAACAATACATTGTGAGTGTAATAACTATCATTTTTATGTACTAGAAGATAAATAACCTAACAGTGAAAAACCCCTGACTCCAACTAGAAAAAGAGCTGTAACTTTTGAACAGCTAAACAGATTTTTATGAAACATAGCTAAGATGACACCCCGATTAAATAAGCTTACAATTAAAAAAAACTGCATTGAAATCGGTCCATCCGTTTTGGAGCTACGATGCCACAGATACACACTACGAATTTATAACACTCCTCTTTTTCGTCGGGGATTAAAAATAGTGGTGTGTCTTGCAAAAAATTGACAATTATGAATCTTATCAGGACTGGAAGCTAGTGAACTCAATATCAGCGACTGAACGTGTGGCTCTATGGGAAAAGTTCTCCGGGCCCGTAGACCAGCATGCCATCAAGGTGGACTTCATACGGAGGGCCAGGAAGTTCCGCCCCTCTTTCCGGTAAGTTATACCAGGCATACTACAAGCTGATATAGCAGGCCTGAAATTGAGCTGCCCAGAAATTTCCAGTATTAGCTGACCTTTCATTGTACGAAAAGCTTATACAGTGCGAGGTCAACTTATACTGGAAAAGTCTGGGCAGATCAATTTCAATTCTATTATAAGAGTTTGTGTAAGCCCCCAGTGCATAGTACTCGATGTAATAGTATTAAAACTACTGATTGTAACAATATACAGTATTTTGTATAACAATTCATATTTGATACAAGTTGTCAACACTATTCGCATTGTAATGAGAAATAATACATTTATAGCTCCTAAAAGCAGAGAGTTATCGAGAATGGGTTAGGAGGCATCCATTAATTACGTGAGGTTTTTTAAAATTTGGACCCCTTGGTGAGATTTGGTTCTTCGAGTTGAGGGGCCCCTGAGGGGGCTCACGTGAGATTTAGCCAATAATTTTTAAATATATGTATGTATGTGTTATCGTGGTTGTCCGTGGCATCACATCGGTCCTATCCGAAAACCAGCGCTGTGACATTTATTTTATCTGTCGTAGCATATACTGAGATAGGGGCCATTTTTGGCTTCGTGCAGGATTTTTATTTAGTTTTTTGTTACTATTATTTTAATGTTTTCTCTCTAGTCTGTATGTAATTTTTTGTGCGAGTCCGAAATAAATAATTGTTCTTTCTTTTCTTTAAATAATAATATTTATTCTGCCACTAAATATGAAGCCTTAATATTGATGTCTTCCTCCAATTTTTAATATTGTTTATGCCCGGGATTGGTTTTGTAATACAAAATGTTATTAGTTATAATGTATATTCTTTAAATTAAAAAGTTGGCGTGAGAATTACATTGATCCTTTTAAATGAGATTTGGTGAGATTTTGCTCGTACTCTGTGAATCCAAAACATTGTATCTACAGATAGTGTTTTGGACTATTTCTTCCTTCGCTTCTGACGACTATTACGACAAGACAAGTGATTCACGCACGGTAATTCATTATGTATATTGTACATAAATATATAAAAATACTGGGCTTGATAACTAATAAAATTTCCTTGAAATTGATACCAAACACTAAATACTTTGTAAAGAAAACTTTGGAGTGATCTTCGAAAAACTGAAAAAAATGTATTGACTCATTTTCTCAAAATCAGTTTTTCGTAGCTGCCGTGTATTGGATTCACAGGGTACCCCTCCCTCTCCCCATTTTGAGCTCACGTAATTAATGGACGTCCCCTTAGTGACTACATTTAAATAAAAAAAATTATAAGTAATTTGGCAAGTTTTCGTCAAGCAACAGCCAATAATGTGTGTGGTTGGTCCAGCATCAAGGTGGCAGTAGGCATGCGCGGGCGCGTAGTGGTCCCCGGTATGGTGCGCGCGCACTACCGCCGCCCGCCGCCGCTGCTGCCCAGCCGCCGCGAGTACGTGCGCTGTCGGAACGGTGAGGATACATTGAATTTGTGACGTCACAACTTTTTGAAACCTGATAATTTTTTACTGGTAATACATACTAATGTCGTATCAATTGAGAATTTTTTATGCATAATTTTCCAGGAATAACTTAACCGTCAAACACCCCCGACTCCAACTAGAAAAAGAGCTGTAACTTTTTCACAGCTGAACAGATTTTCATGAAACATAGCTAAAAACCATCCCGAATAATTAAGATTTCAATAAAAATTAAATAAAAAAATCATTGATATCGGTCCATCCGTTTGAGAGTTACGATTTATTTATTTAACTTTATACCATTATAAAAATGAACATTACGATGCCACAGACAGACAGACAGTCATCAAACTTATAAAACAACAACTTTTCGATAAAAAAACTCAGAGCTTTTAAGCAGATGATTATAAAATAAAACTAAAACACTATAGAACACGCATCTCCATAGAACCTACTATTTGGAACCGCGCCCCTAGAGTCTCGACATTTCATAAGTGCCTGTATCTGGTTTACATGAATAAAGATCTATTCTATTCTATAATATGTTTTCTTTTCTCGCAGTCCTGAAGAACCTGCAAATGAACGGCTGCTACGACGGCAGCGAAGACGACGAAGACGCTCCCAAACACAAGATATGCTTGAACTTGAACTGCCCGCAGTACAACAGCGGGACTTGTGACGCCGCGCTCACAGGAGTCACGGAAGAAGACGCGGCTGATGACCTGCACGCCATCAGCTCGGAGCCGAGCCTTAAGGTAACTTGTGCTAGATATGTACCCGAGTTGTTCACAGCACAGCAGCGCCATCTGTGATGAGAAAACTGTCCTCTATCTACACGTAGCGGTCTTTTCATCATTACTATCACTACATAGAATAAAATAAAGACTCCCGCTGTGTCTGTCTGTTTATTCGCTTTTTATATATTATATATACAGGATGTCCCAGGAAATCTGTACCAGCGCAGGTCTGTGGTCAGGGAACATTAATACTCATCGATTGAACCCCCATGTATGTTCTACGATATTTTGTAGTTTTCGAGAAATTAATTATTTTGTAATATTTTCAGATTTTTCAAAATTGTAGGCGGTTTTAGTTATAACTTTTTCTGACTGGCGTTTCTTTGAGATTTTTCTTGTCAGTATTATGGCTAGAATGTGTGTTCACCTGTTAAAAATACAAAACAACCAAATTCTAACTACTAGTAGCTCAGAATATGATCACAAGATAAAAAATTCTGTTTCGGAGAAAATATTACAAAATAATTAATTTCTCGAAAACTACAAAATATCGTAGACCATACATGGGGGTTTAATCGATGAGTATTAGTGTCCCCTGGCCACTGACCTTCGCTGGTACAGGTTTCCTGGGACACCCTGTATATTAATTATTCATGCATATTCTAACTTTTTTTTACTATGTTTATTTACAACTAAAAACAAAAATACATTCCTTATTCTAACGATTTATTATTTTTCTATCATTTCCAGCCTGAAAGACACACAGACTCGTCAAGCGAGCTATCTGACTCAGACTTCGAGTACCTGACAGCTACCGTCAAGAAACGCAAGGTCTCCCAGTCCGAAGACAAGAGCCCCAACAAGAGAGGCAAGAGCGAACGGCTGGAGCTGCGGCCCGAGGGCAACGTGGAGGAGCTGCTGGCCGTGGTGGATGAACAGCTCAAGAAGCTGGATGACAGGCTGGTGAAGCTGCTGGCCTGGCAGAGGCTGCAGCAGGTACGACGAACTTTGTATTAAGAGAAGTATCGTTTTATGAGAAGAAGGGGGTTAGCTAGATTTTCCACACATAACTTAACCGACTAAAACCTTCGACTCCAACTCGAAAATGAGCTGTAACTTTCAACGTAATATCAATACCTTCTGTGTTGGGCTAAGTGGTGTGTAGAATATGACTGTGCATGGCTAAGAAATGTAAATGAGTGGACTTTGTTCCACACAGGTGTTAGCAGGTGAGCAGTCGTGGGGCCTGTGGCGCGGCTCCAGCATGTCGTCGGCCGCCCGCGCCGCGGTCCGGCGCAGTGTGGACCGCGCGCGCCTGGCCCGGCTCGGCGTGCTGCGGCGCGCGCGGCCCTCCGAGCTGCTGTCGGGCGCGGACCGCGCGCGCATCGCCCGCGCCGTGTGGGGCGCGCCCCCCGCACCCCCCGCCCAGCCCCAGCCGCCCCGCTCGCCCGGCCACTCGCTCAGTGACGCCACCGTCAGGGCTACGCTCTGCGCTATCACCAGGCCCGACAGGTACGTGTCATGTGCTGTGGACCGCCGGCTGGTAGGGCTGGCCGTGCCGCGGCCTAAAATGATCATGATTGCTTATACTGTATAAACTGTACCATATTATACAAGAATTTTTTATGTAGTGCGCATAATTTGTAGAGAGATTCAGTCTCTGTTCCTAAATGCAACCGCAGTATTGGGATACACTTTAAAATAAAACAAAAATTCGACTTAGTATGGGAGACACGCATAATTTACTACCACAAGTCATACATTTTTTTTTTGTTTTTTGTATTGAAGTTTAGTACTGTGGTTGCATTTTGGAACGGACACTGACCCTGCGGTCCGAATTGCGCTAAAAGTGATAACATCGCGAATCCGACCAAAGTCACAAGTATTATTATTACTCAATAGTCCTTATATTTACTTAATTAGTTTCCGTTTTAATAAAAGTAATTAAATAAATAAATATTTTGTGACTATAAAATTTGGTCGGATTCGCAATATTATCACTTGTATCGCAATTCGGACCGCAGGCTGAATCGCTCTGCAAATTTTGCGCACTATAAAAAATTATCCAAGACAACATAATTAAAACTTGATATCTTTACTTATTTTCTTTGTCATGTGTAAGTGTGTACATAAATAAATAAAAATTTAATTTGGTTTCCAGGAACGGAGTGGGTGACGGTCTCGGGCGGCCGATCCCGATGCGGCTGTCGTCGCTCAGCGTGGGCAGCGACAGCGGCTGCGACGTGCGGCTGGACGCGGCCAGCTGTCGCCACGTGTCGCGCAACCACGCCGTCATATTCATGGACGAGGTGAGCAGGCCCTTTTGGATACCTTACCTTGAATGTACCTACCAAGAATGTATTAGATGTACTTCAATGTAAAATATTGTTAATAACTATTCCTTTGTTGATCCCACAGTCAAACTGTGTGCAGTTTTGTGGGACATAGTATTGTTCATAAGCAAATATGTTATGGTTACTAATAAATAATAAGGCGATAGCATTTCAAGGCTTCGGGGTCCGACCTCGAACCCGGCTCGCACCTCTGACTGATATTTGTGCGGGTCAGAATTTGTGTGTCACTTGTAAAAACCTGCACACCTGGGAGGGCCTCATAAAGTTCTTGATGGTGTGTGTAGTCCGCCCGCACTAGGCCAGCGTGATGGTTTAAGGCCTAATCCTTGTCATTCTGAAAAGGGGTCCTGCCCATCGTAGGATAGTGATGGGCTGGATTTATTTTTAAGATAAATTGCCTGTTCTATTTTTAAATGACGTCGAGTTTATTTATATTTAGCCTATTGTATGTCCCACTTCTGGGAAAAAGTCTCCCCTTTTTCCTTTCAAACATCTCTCGCTCTTATATTTGTTGTTGTTTATAAATTTATGTCGTTTGGTCAGGTGAGCCGGCACTTCGAGCTGATCAACTACTCGGAGTGGGGCAGCGCCGTGAACGGCGTGGTGTTCGCGTGCGACGTGCAGCAGCGTGACGCGCCGGCCGCGACGCCGCCCGACGCCGGCGCGGCGCTGCCCCACGCCGGCGCGGCGCCGCCCGACGCCGACGTGCGCGCCGCCGCGCTGCGCGACATCGTGCGCCACCGCATGACCGAGCCGCTCAGGTAACATTACCGACACACACGAACGGACACGTTGACGTACACGAAGATCGTACGTCGATTGGATATTGACAGAAAAAGGTGTCAATACAATTTTGGTTTAAAAAAAAAAAACTGTAAATAATAAATTACTTACGTGAAAATTTTTATTTTACTTTTTTCCTTTTTCGGAGAAAAAAAAAATTAATCTTAAATGAAATTTCAATATGTTTTAAAAACTAGATAGGTATTTAAGAACAAATCTTCTTTTTAATAGCGGACAGAATAAATGCCATAGAGATCTCAAAAAAATCCCAACCTGTATAATAAACACACGTGTAATTAATTGGTTCCCAAGATACAGGCTTGCCTAGTTTGGGGCCAATAGAAATCCTACTATTTTTTGGAAGTAAAGATTTACATTCGAATTTGAAAAAAAAAAAAAAACCCCTTAATGAAAACCAACCATAATGTCTTCCACAGAATAAACGGCAACTTAACCTCGTCCCTCCCCAACGAGCCGGCGTGTCGCTGCGCGGGGGGCGCGGGGGCGTGGGGCGCGGGGGCGGGGGGCGCGGGGGCGGCGGGCGCGTGGGAGGGCTCTGCGCTGGTCCCGCACGGCGCGCTGCTGCAGTTCGGCTGCCAGAGCTTCGTGTTCAGCATCACGGACGCGCTGGCCTTCCCCTACCAGACCAGCGCCGACCCGCCCGCGCTATAGCGGGGCTAAGTGTAGTGCGAGCTTGAATCGGCAACGCGTCCGGGCGACACTAATCAGTAGGCCTAACATCAATGTTTTTGACCAAACGTTAAAATTAAAGTAAGCAAATTTTGAATAAAAAAAATCCATTAATTCTATCGCATTTTTGTTTAATTTTATGCAACATACACACTATCCAAAAATACTGCATGTATTTTCAAAAAATATTATAAATTAAATGTCCATTTTTAATTCAATATTTGCTTACATTAACGTTACGTCGTCCTAAGCTCTCGGATAGGTGTAATGTAGATAATCGTTACAGTAAATGTTCGTTTCTTTTCTGCATGACATGAACTAAATAATTCCTGGCGCATAATTGTAGTTCAGCATTGTATATCATGGTTGAGCTAACTAAAACTAGTTGAGCAGTGAATAACAAATTGACACATCAGATAAATGACCTCGATCCAGGACACCAGGGGGCTTACCACGAACGTTTTTGACGCATCGTAACGTTAACGTAAGCAAATTTAGAATGAAAAGTACAATAATTCTATCGCATTTTTGGTTAATTTTACGCAACATACACGCTTGTTCCGTGAAAAAAAAAAATACGCCAAGTATTTCCAAAAAATATCATGGATTTAACGTATATATTTAATTCAAAGTTTGCTTATGTTAATGTTAGGATAAGTCGAAAACATTCGTGGTAAGCCCCCAGGCTCTCACAAGTACGAAAAGACTAAGAAATTACATCGATGTACCTGATCGAACGACCAATGGCAGTCGCTCGCTTAAATAATTGTACAACTTATTGCATCAGCGTAAAGATCATGTTTTACTGCAGTACTAATAAACATTCGTGGTGTTGAAGACGCGCAGTTCGGAACTGATCGGCTTCACGAAGTTTTCCGAGGCGACTTAGTGATGTGACGTATTTGTACATCGGCGTGAATAAGTATACAGTGCCACAAACTTATGTGACCCGGTGACCAAAATTGGAACTAACATCGCTACGGAATAAAAATGACTTCAATATCTCATTTTTGTAGGGAGATGACATTGGTAAAAGCGACGGCAGCGACGCCACAACCGGGTCAGATAAGTTTGTGGCACTGTAATTTAGTTGCAGCATTTCGTGCGGTCAGTTACGGGTACTACAATATCATATCCATCTTATTGACGATTGGAATACGAATTTTTCACTTTTTTAGAGAATTACTCTCCTAAAAACGATGCAGAAATACCGCATGACATTTGCTCTCTTTTCTGCGCGTAGGATTTATATAGCGTTATCTCTTTCTGTTACCCGAACACACCCGATCCGTACAAGTATAGGCCTATTCGTAACCTCGTGACTATAAACATTAGTTATCAATGCATTATGGTTAAACTAACATATTATTATGTTTATTCCCTTAGTGTAATTATTGTACTATGGTTAACTTAACTATATTTTATTAGACAACAGTTATAACATTATGTTATGCAATATACATAGTATACACTGGTTTGGTTAAGTTGAACTTACAATATTTTACCCTTACCTTAACTTAAATATACACTGTTAAATTGTAAACATTTGAAAATCCTACAATTTGCCCAAAACTACGCCTGTAGCGTCAAAATAGCAAATAATATAATAAATCTGTACATAATAATATAATAATGTTTATTTTGTCTTTTATCATACATTTTATTTTAATATACGGCTTTGTATGTCGGCGGGGAGAATATCGTGTGGGTTGTAAATAAGTTCAAACAATTACATGTATTTATGGCTATTATACTTTGTGGGCAAAAATTAAAATATACATGTTTTGTTGTGTATGTATAGGTCTTATGGGCACGGATAAGTATTTCATAATTACAGTTAAATTATCTTCCAATCTTCGTTAAAATTTCGTTAGCCACGCTCAATAGTTAACGCTAACTGGCAATTGGTTGTGATTTCAAAATCTTTATTCGTTCACCTATATAAATATTTAAGTTATTGACAGGAATGGAAAATGGTAGTTTTTTATAATGACGCGTAAATTATTTCAATTTGAACCTTATGCCATCGTCATAAGACTCACGACGCGTTCATCGTTAAATCGCAATGTCGCTTACGCGGCCTGTCTCCGTGTACTCCTGGTCTATTTATTTATTATTACAAGCCTATGCTGTCCCAATACTGGGCAAAGGCCTCCCTCCCTTTCCTCCACTTCTCGCGATCCCGCGCTGTATCGGGCCAGTCTTTAAGGAAGGCGTTCAATTCGTCCCGCCATCTCCTTCGTGGTCTGCCGCGACCCCGTCTTACTGTCTCAGGACACCAATTCTGTGCTATGTGGGCCCACAGTTCGACCGGCATACGGCAGACATGTCCTGCCCAGTCCCACTTAAGCTGAGCGGCCTTCTGAGCTACATCAATTATCTGCGTTTTGGAGCGCAGTAAGGTGTTTCGAACTCGATCCGTTAATTTAACACCGAGTATACTGCGCTCCATTGCTCTTTGGCAAACCTTGAGTTTGGACTTCTGGGCATTAGTCAAAGACCAGACTTGCGCTCCGTATCCTGGTCTAATTGCTTTAAAATTGAATAATCTTTTCAATTTCAAAAAACCGTTTCTACAGGACTCTTTTTTAAAACAAAGAATTCTAAAATAAATTGAAATAATTTTTGAGCATTTCGACTGTTTCGTTGAATGGATAGAAAAAGCAAACTCTTGTGAAGTTTGCGTAACTCCGCATAATTATGACTAAGTTTATTTTGCAAATGATTGCAGCACTGATTTTCAGCGAAAGCCTTAAAAAACTATCTAGATAGAGTATAATTTTCAATATGTTATAATTGATATAGTTCGTTTAATCCACGAAGACGCGCCCACAAATTTTCTAGAAATCTAGAGCATCTTTCCAGTTGACTTTGACGCTTTCTCTTGATTGGACAATTCATCTTAGGGTGCGTGAATTTACAGGTACTTAATGTGTAACAATATAACTGAAAAATTAGCAGAACATTGCACATTTGCAGTATAAGCGATTAGAAGATGGGGTGGGGGGCGTGGATTGAACGAACTATATGAGAAACTCATTCATCTCTGCAAACGGTGAAGGAAAACATCGTAAGGACATGTTTTATAATAAAAAAAATCGAAGACTTGTCACCTTGTGAGCATCAGTCCGCATTAGACCCGCGTTGGGGATTGGCCCAGTCCCTCGCAGACGAGTCAGTCCCAACAGTGGGAACGTTGATAGGCTGATGATGAAACCAGAACGCAGAAGTGTTCCACTGCCACTGAATGAACGAGCATACTATACGGGTGTAAGTGACATCGTAACTAAACCTATTATCCGAGGCTCTTATGTCAGTTTCTTTTAACAATTTCGATTTTAAGCATCGATTACGTTCTTTGTTCTTTCTCCGAGCTTTTCACCAATCGGAGCGTCGAACGCAGTCGATGCGGGCCCCTGCGGGTCTACCGCCTAACTAAAATGGTAATGAACATCGACTCTGGTAATAAACTTTAATACGATTATGAGAGGCTAAACTTTGAGATAACTTATTATCTTGATACTGATTATCTGACTATTATCTTCATGATCGGTAAAAAAAATACAAGTTAGCTCAAAGTTTAGGCTCTCACGATCGTATTGAAGTTTAATACCAGAGTCTGATGTTCATTACCATTTTGTTACGCGGTAGACCTGCTGATCATCATTTAGAAAAACAAACATTTGCCTGCAGCTACGATTTATTTATTTATTTATTTAAAATGCTTCATGTACAATGTACAAAGGCGGTCTTAATGCCGTAGGCATTCTCTACCAGACAACCTTAGGGTGATGCAGAGACAATGAAGGTAGATGCACCAAAAAAAAAAAAACTTAAATGAGAGATATAACTATTATACTTAAAAACAACTATATAAACTTACATAAACATTACCAACATAATATTATATAAATAAATATGCAATATGCTGAATAAACTAATTACACATATATAAATAATAAAATACAATTCGGAAAAATCAGAGTCGAGATGAATCTGCCGCCGTCTTGTCACGAAAGTATTTACGCACTTTAAATTTAAATGAGAGCTTACTGTTAGCCATCCTGATTTCAAGAGGGAGTGCATTCCATAGTAGAATAGATTGAACAAAGAAGGTAGAATGAATAAAGTCAGAGCGATGAGAGGGACATTGAAGAAGACGATTGTTTGAAGAACGAAGATATTTGACGTGATTGGAACAAACATATTGGAAGTGAGAAGATAAGTAAGAAGGAGAATTTGGGGAGTAGAGTATAGAGAACAGAGTGGTCAGTGCCCTCATGTTTCTGCGCTGACGAATGGGAAGCCAGTTTAAAAGTGTTCGATACGCAGAAACATGATCATATTTACGGAGGTTGAAGACAAATCGAATGCAGTTATTGAGAAGGCGGTCAATTCTATCTTGTCTTTTTCTTTTGTCTTGATAGTTTAATTATACTATTTAATTTTTTATAAAGCTTAACAAAACGAGTGCTCGTTCGTTCATAGCCTCTTATAGAGGCGTTTAATTAATGTAGACTAATGATTATAATATTACATAGTGTAGTATTTTATGTATAACAATAATGTAGTGTAATCTAGGGTAATGATGTTTATGTTTGTCAAATAAAGGTTTACAATTAAGAAAATTATGTTTTTCATTCATGTTTCTTCACATAAGCTGAAAAAGATGTAATTTTCTGTTTTTCGACCGTAAAGTTGATAGGGACTCTTAAATGGTGTAATTGTTTTATTCATAACTATGTATTATCTCTATGGTTTTATTATATCAAAAGCGGGAACGCCATGCCTATTACCGGAAGTAGGTAATTATTTTGAAAATCGAATTAAGATTTAAAATTTATAAATTCTATTGACTATTCATGAATTCTTTTTTTGAATCTGCAGTCATCGTATTAAATAGCCATGAAACTACTGTACACCGCCATCTTTTTTTTGTAATATTCTTATATTACCTACTCTTTTTTTTATGTTTTCTCACATTTGTGTATTCGGGGTGTGAGTGATGAACCAATCGTTCCGTAAGTAAAAAGAACAATAGTTTTGTGAATTGTTCGATGACTTACGTGGTGGTGGTAAAGATATTGTAGGTACTGAATCGTCTCACGCGAGTTGCGGTTGCGCATAACCCGGTATTAGTGACGATATTCGTTAGTGAATGGTTGTGAAGTGTTCTACAGTACGTGCTGGTAATAGTAGATTGTATTAAAAGGGAGCAAAATAATATTTTTACAGCAAGGGCGCTATTTCAAATCCTTAACGCTGGGATTCAATATGCTATTTGCGCGGGGATTCCATATACCTACATCGCTAGAGGAATTTTTTTTTGACGGTTGAGTTGTACTCTCTACTTTTACTATGAGAAAAAGAATTAGTTCGTGAGTTTTTCATTAGTTTTTTGAATAGATGGAATGAAAAGTATATTGTAAATGTCTCTCGCAAGATTTTGATTGCGTATGCTGTGGTGTTAGTGGAGGTACGTCCCATGTTAGTTATACAGGTAACAATAGTGATGTGAAGTGTTCGCATATATACCTGACGTGGTGGTAAAGTGTGCATAGCCTGGAGTGTAGTGCTGTCGTCCCGTTAGTAATAAAAGTGAACGCGCACCTACAAGCGCCGCTGAAATCAGTAGGCTAATTCACGTAACTAAAGAAGTGCAGTTGCCGCGCAGTTGCAATAAAATATTGATCAAAACAACACATTTGGTAATCTTCTTCTTCTTCTTTCGTTATGGCAATTGAGCCGATGTCGACTATTCTGCCATTTGGTATCCTCTGAGCTTCAGTGAGATCACGCTCGCGTCAAGTTTGAGAGTCACTGCAATACGATCGGCGTGTCTTAAAATTACGTGAATTAGCCCTCTGATTTACTAATGGTCTCGTGCACTTATCCACATCGATCGCGCCGTAGGTATAGTACGCGCAAATCTGTCTCTCTGAACTCTCGCCCTCTAGCATCTATAGTACCTACGCTTATTACTATAGGTGCTAGAAGGAGAGAGAGAGTTCAGATCTCAGTTCAGTAGGCTAATTCACGTAACTAAAGAAGTGCAGTTGCCGCGCAGTTGCAATAAAATATTGATCAAAACAGCACATTTGGTAATCTTCTTCCTCTTTTTTCGTTATGGCAATTGAGCCGATGTCGACCATTCTGCCATTTGGTATCCTCTGGGCTTCAGTGAGATACGCTCGCGTCAAGTTCGAGCATCACTGCAATACGACCGGCGCGTCTTAAAATTACGTGAATTAGCCCTCAGGGCTCATAAAGATTTGCGAGTACTATACGCGCCGAACGATCAGTATGTCCGAATCGCAAAATTGTTGGGGAACGCGGATGACGTCATCAGAATCGAGCCGCCTGCGCCCTGGTTCGGATGATGTTCTGCGTAAATGCGGATGTAATTGGTACCTATATATACAGAATTTTACTAAAATGCGGCTCGTAAGGTGCGGGTTCATCTTAAGAACAATAGTTTAGTGAAGTGTTCAGTGAGTGCTCGTTGGGTGCGTGGCGGATCCACTTAACCAGGACATGGACAATGCGTAAGTACCCACTAGTATTTTTTAGATTTTTATTCGCATTCAAACCTGTAGGCTAATTCACGTAAATAAAGAAGTGCAGTTGCCGCGCAGTTGATGTAAAATTTTGATCCAAATAACACATTTGGTATTCTGTTAGCTATAGTGAGATAGCGTATCTGACAGTGATAGCTGACGCTAAGAGAACACCAACTGTGTTTTTTAAACATAACTTTACTGCAACTGCGCTTCTTTAGTTACATGAATTAGTCTACTGTAGCCTGTACTGCAGTTCGGATCTGATTGGTTTTACGAAGTTTACCGATGCGAATTCTTAGTTGTGTCGTAATACAAAAGAAACAACAAAACATAAGAAAAAACAATATTTAATCACAGTCATCATCCGGATCTGGTTCATCAAAGTCGCGGATCTTCACATCCGCGTCTTCTCCGTACTGTATGATGTTGTCTATAGTAAGAATGATATTCTCAACACTTTCTTCATCTCTTATGTTCAGAGGGTAGAACCGAACTAGGCTAAAGTTCTCGATTATTTCCCCAATAGCCTCTGTTAGCTTTGCGTACTTTGCGTGCCATTTGGACTTGGCGTTTCTCATGTCGGCTAACAGGACGTGTGGGTCAGGGTCTAGGTAGCTGGAAAGTAAAATTTGTGCTATTAGAATGACTTTTAAAAGCTTTTTCAAAGATTTGAGCTTGTATTTTTTTTAAGAATAAGAAGAAGAATAAGAATAATTTATTTGCATGAAATATTTTTTGATATATTTATTGATATGATGATATTTTTTGATATATTTATTGATTGATATGATGATATATTTTTTGGCAAACGACCTGCGGGTCTACCGCGTAACTAAAATTGTAATGAACATCGACACTGGTATTAAACTTCAATACGATCGTGAGAGCCTAAACTTTGAGCTAACTTGTATTTTTTTTACCGATCATGAAGATAGGAGTCCCAACTATATGATAGGTATTTTTTTTACAAGTTAGCTCAAAGTTTAGGCTCTCACGATCGTATTGAAGTTTAATACCAGTGTCGATGTTCATTACAATTTTAGTTACGCGGTAGACCCGCTGACTGGTCTCCTGCAGACTCTAGCATAATCACCGTAGAATTGAATAGTTTACTTGCACAAAATGTAGGTATTATAACGGACGGTTCGGTAAACAAGCTACGATGCCACAGACAGATACACATACACACTACAAGCTTATAACACCCCTTTTTTTTGTCGGGAGTTAAAAATAGTGGGGCGCGTCTTCCTGGATGGTACTATCTGTGTAACCCGGAACTCTTGTATGTTATCTATTAAATTATGTACTCACTCGTCAATCTGCCTCCTTGCCGATTTGCTGAGCAGGTCCATTTTGGTGAGAATGTTCACATGTGGCAGCTCCAAGTTCACCATCACGCTCAGAGCTGCCATTGTGCCTGAAAATATAAATAAATAAAATAATTCCAGCCCATTACTGTCCCACTGCTGGGTACGGGCCTCTTCTCAGAATGAGAAGGGTTAGGCCTTAGTCTACCACGCTGGCCTGGTGCGGGCGGACTACACACACCATCGAGAACTTTATGAGGACCTCTCAGGTGTACAGGTTTCCTCACGATGTTTTCCTTCACCGTTATTGCAAGTTATAATCAAATTCTAATACTAAAAATACTATACTAATAGTATAGAAGACAAGTATAGTTAATTTCCTTACCTGACAAAAACTTAGCCCCATCAATCATGAACTGTGAGTCCACCATGAAGACCACACATATCCTGAAGTTCCACTTCTGCAGCAGGTCCACCAGCTTCCTCATGACGGGCAGGTGTGTGTACAGTTCTATCTGGCCGGGGCAGTCGAACAGTAGGTAGTCATCGTCCACATCTCCCAGCTGCTCTTCTAACCAGTCACAGTTTTCCAAGAGGGTCCTGGAAATTAAAGGTTAAAGTTGTTCTAGGGATTGAAAACTGCTATTTTGAATGTGGTTAAACATATTTCTATATAAGGCGAAACAATATTTTTAATATTTCCTCACGTGAGCAAATGGGACAGTAGTGGGCTGCGAGCTTAAAATTAGCCATAAATAGGGAATTTAATTCGTTGTTTTCAAATATATTTGAAGAAAGAATCAAATCAATACAGATTGTTACAGTAAGACATTATGATTCTATGTATTTTTCTTTTTGTTGTTTGTACATAAATAATAAAATGAATAAATAATACAATTACAGTTTTTTTGGAGTAGAATTCGTTGTCATGTCATGTTTTTTTTATTTGTTATAAAAACACACACACTCATTCACACATTGAAAAACTTACAATCGAAAAATCACGGGGCTTTGTCTAGATTGCAGTACCATTCTGCAAACATTCGCAATAATGTTGTTCTGTTATTCTCCGCCTTGATAACCTCGCAAATATTTAAAGACCCTAGGATCTTGAAAATAGGCATTAAGGTAAAAAAAACATACTCTATGCAAAACACAAGGCCTCCGTTGGGTCCGAACTGCAACTCCTCATCTTCCATGGCATCGTCCAGGTGTATCAGCTCCCTGATGTCCACCAGGGGCTCGTAGTCAAAGTGCTCTGCGGCCGGGTCCAGGTTCACCACCTCAATTATCCGCTTAGCATCACTTGCATGCTTTACTATTGTCGAGCAGTATGTTGACTGGAAATTGGAACAGAATATCATCAGATAACACTTATTTCATTGAAGGCTGGCTCTTTCTGAAGACCACTTCATCAAATTTTAGGTGTTGTCGAACAAAGAGCACTCCACAACTGACTGCCCCATAACTAATTATTAATTTCATTCTTGTCCATCCAAAGGTTGTCTGGAAGAAATCGCCGTGTGCGATAAGGCTGCCTATCAGTGGCGAAGAGTCCATACAACCCGATTCCCATCGGCTTCCCTTTAGGAATTGGTTAGTGCATAGACCAATGTAATATGGCTTGTTATTCAGATAGGTCGAGCTCTTCCAGACATGACTATAAATAGATTACAAGAGACGGTTTGGATTTTTGTCTAGCAGCATTAATTGTAGCAATTTTTAGAGCGAAGGTTTGGGACGGCTTCCCCTTTTAAAACTGTCACCCTTCGCCACTGCTGCCTATTGTACAATTTGTTCATGTTTGTGCAAGTTTTATGTGTATATTTGTTTTACGGGTGTATAATAAAGAATATATAAATAAATAAAGAGATATGTAATCAGGGTCATCAGAGATCCTACCTTTCTAGTCCTAATCCGTTCAATTATTGTACTCATCATTATGAACAACTTTTACTATGGAACCAACCCTGAAATACGAGAACAAAATATGATCTGATGTTCCATACATTTAGTTGAGTAATATTAAATTATTTGTATGAAACAGCTGATTTTTTTTCTCAATTGTAGAGTTGGTTCATAATAAAAGATGTGTAGAATGATAGACAGAGCAAATCCTTTTTATTCTGGTGAATAAAAAATTGTGGTATGGGTATCCACGGTACAGGAACAATATTGAAAGGCTATTTGTTTTAAGCAACATTTTGTCAATTTACACTATCTCTTAGAATAAGTTTTGTGGAACAATGAGCAAGGCAGAAACTTAAAAACATTCTGGTGATAAAAAATTAGGGGTGTATAGACATAAATACCACATGCATTAATATCTGAGAACATAATATAAATATTTTTCCCATGCAGTTAACCAAGATGAGAGCATAACCACTCCATGAATAATTATATAGATGTTGGTAGAGAGAGTAGAGAGGAATTATTGTGTTGAGTTTATAGGTACGTAATCTTCTTTTCTTATAGTCTATTTGCAAAGGAGAGTGCAGAGCAATGATTATTTTTTTTTGCTAAGTGCTGACAAATAGGTTCGAAAAACTTTTAAGAATGATTAAGTATTAAGATTTTCTGTATCCTCACCTTTCCGCTCCCGGCAGGACCGACAACTAACTGTGCGTAACGCATTTTTTAATATACCTAAAATTAAAAACATGTACACTTATAGGTTAGGTTGTAATAACACGCAAAATTTATTTGTAATTATACGCTATTGGTAATGTTCTTGATTCATGCGTTAAAACTCAATATAAATATTTATAAAACAGCAAGAACAAATGTTATTTGCATACAAAAATAACGGTTTGATTATTTTAAATGAACACCACTTCGATTTGTTTTGCTTTGCTTGTTTGTTGTTTGACATTCGTTCATTGACAATCAGGGTTGCCAACTGTAGAATAGGCGTGTGCAGGGATGCCAGATGGCGACTTATTTTTCTCGTACCAGGGCTGTCAAAACCTCGTAATTTCAATACATAATCTCGTAAAAGTATATATTTTAAATGTTACCTGCTTTTTTTGCAGTCCATCCTCCCTTTTGTGTTATTTTACTAGGTGGAGTAGATGAAGATTCACTGTCACTACTCATTATGTTAAATTAACCAGTAACCACTAAATAATTAGGGTGAAATTCCGAACTGCGCTGGAATTACAGCTACTATACGCGTACTAGCGTAAATATACATTGCCCCACCACACCCACACGTTTCAGTTAGTGCAAAAGAGATAAGAAATTGAATCAATATACCTAATCATTAGTGCATGAAGGACAACAACAAAAAATACATCTCAGAGGGGATTCCCCGGTAACGAGTGTAACGACTAAAGATACATTTAGTGATGAGCCGATGAGGAAATTAATCTAGTGATATGTTAGGGCCATCGTTTTTCTCTTTTTATAATGTTTTTGGGTTATACATGACGCAGGCAGTCAACATTGTTAAAATCTCGTAAAAAAGTGTACGAGATTTTTACTTTTCTCGTATCTCGTACAGATGTGGTAAATCTCGTAAAGTTACGAGATTTCTCGTACGTCTGGCAACGCTGGGCGTGTGTAACGCAATGACGTAAGAAGCCTCTGGTGTAACTCTTTACGGAACCGACTCACTGATACGAATCTTTGAAGTGACACGAAAGATTGGATCAGTAACAACGTTTCAATCGCATCATTCGGATCTGAATCTTTCCACGCGATGCGTCGCTTGCGAGGCGACTGAGTCACTGAGCCACACTGAGCAGTGAGCGAGATTGGGATTGTGATACACTGAGATACTTTACTACTGACTCCCGCGTCGCGTCGCGAGTGAGCGGGTGACATAATTACACTCTATACAAGTTAGAAAGAGATACTAAATGAAATATATGAAATGTATCACTCACACTCTCACAGTTTTTCGTTGTCGTTATCCATGCACGTAAAAATGACCACTAAGGCGCTTACATATCAAACACAATAAGGTCGTTTTTTGCATACTTCAATTATCCGTACCAGTGATACGGTTCCGAAAGAGTACGTGCCATTTTTAACCGATGTATGTTTTTTTTTTTACCTCATAATGTGTCCTTTGAGCCGATGAGCCAAATGATACAAATGAAGCATATCAGTGATTCGGATCTTTTCAGTGAGTCAGATGCAAATGATCCAATCCCAAAAATGATACACTTTGCCCACGCCTACTGTAGAACTTTTTTCCTCGTATATGTACACCATAAATTCTCGTACTTTGGCTTTGCAGCCTCGTACATTCCCCTCAAGCATATAAAATGCCAAAGTAAGATATAAAATGAAATTGATCGTCAAAAAAAAAAAAAAAACCGGCCATGTGCGAGTCGGACTCGCGCACGAAGGGTTCCGTGCCATTATCATACATATCTATCATAAAAAAACATGTTTGTTGTATTGCCCCCTTAAATATTTATTTTATTCTGTTTTGCAGAATTTATTGTTATAGCGCCAACAGAAATACATCATCTGTAAAAATTTGAACTGTCTAACTATCACGGTTCATGAGATACAACCTGGTGACAGACGGAGTGACGGACGGACAGCCAGAATATTAGTAATAGGATCCCGTTTTACCCTTTGGGTACGGTACCCTAAAAAAGGTCGTACGTCGGCGGCGTACACTTTGTTTTCTCAAACAGATAATGACTATATTCAAGACAGACTGGGCAGTGGACAATCGTGTCTAAATTTCATTTAGTACACCCACTGTAGGCTTTTGCCTACAATGGGTGTACTAAATGAAATTGAAACAGTGAAAACCCATTAAAAATGTCGTATATCAAAAATCTCGTACAAAATTGTACGAGGCTCATTGTGTCCTCGTACCTCGTACAGCAGACCACAAATCTCGTATTTGTACGAGGAACCTCGTACGTTTGGCAACCCTGTAATGACAATTTGACATGTTTTTGACATTCGCTCACAATCAAAATTCGGATACGTTCCGTACTATGAAGAAATCGAATTTAATCTCATTCCTTTGAATCAATTCTTATGAAACCTTTCTACACTTAAAAATACTGACCGAAAAGTTAAATATTGACAGGCATTCAAATTTTGAAAACTAAATTCACATTAAATTGTCAAAACATAAAGTGTATCTTACGAAAATTCAATAAAAAACTAATTAAACAATGGTTGCTGTTGGAATTGATTTGGGGACAACGTATTCATGCGTGGGTGTGTGGCAGCATGGAAACGTGGATATCATAGCTAATGATCAAGGGAATCGTACAACACCCTCTTACGTCGCTTTTACTGATACTGAGCGCCTTATAGGAGATGCTGCAAAAAACCAGGTGGCTTTGAATCCAAACAACACAATTTTTGACGCAAAACGTCTCATCGGCCGAAAGTTTGACGATCCAAAGATTCAACAAGACCTTAAACATTGGCCCTTCAAAGTTGTCAACGACGGTGGAAAACCAAAAATACAAGTTGAATACAAAGGTAAGAGTAAACGCTTTGCGCCAGAAGAGATTAGTAGCATGGTACTCATAAAGATGAAAGAGATTGCTGAGGCGTACTTGGGGAATCCAGTGAAGAAAGCAGTAATAACTGTACCAGCTTATTTCAACGATTCTCAAAGACAGGCCACTAAAGACGCTGGGGCTATAGCCGGCCTGAACGTACTTCGTATTATAAACGAGCCAACGGCTGCTGCTTTGGCTTATGGATTAGATAAAGATCTAAAAGGCGAGCGAAATGTGTTAATTTTTGATCTGGGTGGCGGAACATTCGATGTATCCATACTAACGATCGATGAAGGGTCTCTCTTCGAAGTCAAAGCAACTGCTGGAGACACACATCTTGGAGGCGAAGATTTTGATAGTAGACTCGTCAATTTCCTTTCTGATGAATTCAAAAGGAAGCATAAGAAAGATTTGAAGTCTAACCCAAAGTCTCTTAGACGCCTCCGAACAGCAGCTGAGAGAGCGAAACGAACACTATCTTCTAGTACGGAGGCAAGCATCGAAATTGATGCTCTTTATGAAGGAATCGATTTCTTCTCACGAGTTTCTAGAGCGCGATTCGAAGAACTTAATTCTGATTTGTTCCGTACTACTATAGACCCAGTTGAGAAAGCTTTGAATGATGCCAAACTTGATAAGAGCTCTATACACGACATCGTTTTAGTTGGAGGTTCTACTCGCATACCTAAAATACAGAGTTTGCTGCAAAATTTCTTTAACGGAAAGAAGTTGAATTTATCTATTAATCCTGATGAAGCAGTGGCGTACGGAGCAGCTGTTCAAGCTGCTATACTCAGCGGAGAACGCCATTCTAAGATCCAAGACGTTTTATTAGTGGATGTAGCTCCTTTATCATTGGGTATCGAAACAGCCGGTGGTGTTATGACGCCTATAGTCGAACGCAACGCAAAGATACCTTGCAAACATTCACAAACTTTTACCACATATTCCGATAATCAGTCAGCTGTGACTATTCAAGTTTACGAAGGCGAAAGAGCGATGACCAAGGACAATAACTTGCTGGGGACATTTGATTTGACTGGCATCCCACCAGCTCCTCGTGGGGTCCCACAAATAGACGTGGCATTTGATTTAGATGCAAATGGCATACTAAACGTGTCTGCTAAAGAAAATAGCACCGGGAAAAGCAAGAACATAGTTATAAAAAACGATAAAGGCCGCCTATCTCAAGCAGAGATCGACAGGATGCTATCTGATGCTGATAAATATAAAGACGATGACGAGAGGCAAAGAGACCGTGTAGCAGCCAAGAACAAGCTTGAATCATACGTTTTTGGTGTGAAGCAGGCGGCTGATGAAGCAGGTGGTAAATTAGGGGAGGTAGAATGCGCGAAGGTTCGTCGTAAATGCGAAGATACTTTGCGCTGGCTGGAAAGCAACTCTTTAGCAGAGAAGGATGAGTATGAGGACAAATATAAAGAGGTGGCCAGGGAGTGTGCCCCGCTGATGAAGAAACTTCATGGAACTGGCGCCAAGAAACGCCAACAAGGTGGCAGCGACGGACCAGTCATTGAAGAAATTGATTAGATTTTTTTAATAACTATAATGTTTCGATTTGTGTTCTTATTAAAATATGGTTTTACAATAATAAAATTATTTTTATTTGTCTCGCTAGTACAAGTAAAGAAAGAAAGAAGAAAGAAAAATACTTTATTAGCACAACAAAAAATAAATAAAACCAATAACAAAGAAAACATATAAAATAAAAAGTTGTTGTGCCAAAAGGCCGCAGCTCAGCATAATGTCAGGAGGCAGTGATACTGGCCACCTGACGCTGGTTTTCAGCTGCAAGGCCACGAGTGCCATACGCTCGAAACTATCAATATTATATTATAATAGGCATACTTACTAATATATATAAATTCTAATTACATACATAAGAGCATTATAATAATCAATAAAGTCCCCATATACTTAATACGACAAGAATCAAATACCGACACCAAACCGGTCGTCGCGTCACAACTCACAGGCCAGTTATGCTTATGCATTACATTGATAACGCTTATATCCCCATCTCTTTATTAGTTATTCATAGTTTGATTTACCTCATTCAAACAATAAGATTATATAAAATAAATAATTACGATTAAAAATAATTTCATTAAAATTGAAATAAATTTCGACTAAACCGAGAATACTATATATAATTAATATCTATGCATTAAAAATTAAATAAATTTTGATCATACTTGAAAATGAATAAAAAATGCAATAAAATTGATTAAATCTAATTAAAAACAAAATAGATCCAATCTAAAATAAAATGAAAAATTTATTAAATAAAGTAAATCAAATTAAACAATTCGCTGCATTTATATGGCGGATATGTTAGCTCGAACATTCTCAAACTCTTTTTGGTGAATTAATAAAAAGACTTTCAATTTAGATTTGAATGTCGAGCAACTCATACAATTTCTGATGGGTGGGGGAATGTTATTCCAACATTTAGTTGCTGCGTAACGGAAACTGCCCCTAAAAGCCGCTGATCTGTGCCGTGGGATGGAAAGCTGTTGAGAACATTGTCTTCCCTCTCGGTTGTTGTGCCTACTCATCCACGAAAGTTTATTAAATAAGTATGCAGGAGTTTGAGATTTTACAACTCCAAATAGTAGACACGCCAAATGGAGTTTACGGCGGGCATTCATTTTTAATATATTGTGATTATTAAAGAAGGGTGTCACGTGGCCCCTAAAGGGAACATTGAAACAGAAGCGGGCACAGGCATTCTGAAGTCTTTGAATTAATCTTTCGGTTTTTGCATGAAGTCGTTGGCCGTATACCGCGTCCGCATAATTTAACTTCGATAACACCAAAGACTCCACTAGCAAAACGCGCAACTCCTCACTAAGATAAGGGCGGGCTTTATATAAAATTTTTAGCCTATAGAAACAGTTTCGTATTGACTCAGCCACGTGTTTGTGAAAACGGAGTTCCGCGTCCATGATAAGTCCTAGATTGCGTGCCTCGTACACCCGTTCGATAGGTTCACCCATTACAGTAATACAACTGGTGCAGGGTTTAATTTTATTCAACATATTTTCTGTACCAAAAAGCATATATTTAGTTTTTTTAGGGTTTAGTGCAAGCGAGTTGGTTTTAGACCATTGCACTATATTTCCAAGGTCCGCATTAAGGTCAGTTAGTGCTTGTTCGTAGTCCTGCGGCTTAAATGAAATATAGATTTGTGTATCATCGGCATAAATATGGTATTTGCATTTTTTTATAGTTTTAGTTAAGTCCGCACAGTACAGGATAAACAATACTGGTCCAAGTATGGAGCCCTGCGGCACACCCCTGCATACTGAGCGATGACTAGAGGCAACTGTTGAGCCGTTCTCCCGACGAATCTCAACGAATTGCGTACGGTCATTCAGGTAGCTATCAAACCATTTTATTGTGTCCACGTCAAATCCATAAAATGCCATCTTTGACAATATTAGTGAAACGTTAATACAGTCAAACGCCCGAGAGAAATCAAGCAACACCAAAAGGGTGCACATGCCATCATCTAGAGCCGATAAAATATTGTCCGTCACGTCCAACAGAGCGGTGGTAGTACTTCGGGATTTCCTAAACCCAGACTGAACATCGGGAAGGATATTATTGGCCTCTAAAAACCCAACCAGCTGCGCACATACTACTTTCTCCAAAACTTTAGAGAGTACTGGCAATAAACTTATAGGTCTTAGATCCTTCACATCTACCGCGTTAGGAGTTTTGGGCAATGGGCGGACTTTGGCAATCTTCCATAGCTTTGGAAAAGATGAGGATGTGATAGACGTGTTCACTATAGCAGTCACGACATCCAAAGTCATCGGAAGTGTCATTAATATCATACTGATATTGATACCGTCACAACCTTCGGCGTTCGATTTTATACTGCCAAGTATTTTAGCGACCTCATTGTTTGTTGTAGGTGTTAAACTAAACGTAGAGCCATCATTTCGTGTGAATTCGAAATACGTAAGCAGTGACATACTGACCGTTTTCGTACCCGGCAAGTTCAAGAAATGGTCACAGATGTTGTCTGGGTCATTAAAGTACGTGGGTAGTTCTATATTTTTAGATGGAAGAAGGGTGGATTTTAAATTTTTCCAAAGCGCCCTAGAATCATGTATTTGGCTGTTGATCTTGTGCCTATAATAAGCTTGCTTTTCGTAGAATAGAGATCTGGACACAAGCGATTTCAACTCTTTGTAATATATCCTTTTACTATCCGAATATCCATCCCTAACAAAAACTGCATGAGCCTGGTTCCTCAAACGCATCATCAGTTTAATATTGTCAGTTATCCAGGGGTAGCTACGCTCTTTGACGACGCAAGTTCTTAGAGGTGCGTGAAAATCTACCAAAGTAAGAAGGTTTAGGTTAAAGAGATTGACCATAACATTTACATCCTGCAGCATGGTTATCGCTTGCCAGTCAAATACCCGCAGATCCTGATCAAAAGATTCCCTAGATATGTCCTTTCAAGATTTAGAATTAGATTTTAGAATTAGAATTTAGAATCCTAGATTTGTCAAGTACTCTCTTCCCGAATCCTTCGGGGTAAAAGCTTTAACATTTAAGTAAAACTACAAGGCTACAAGCTACCCAGTAGCTTGTAGCCTACATCGGTATATTACATTCGTGTTTTGCTCTATGTTTAGACTTATTAAGTTATACTTATTTACCTGCTACAAGGCACAAGGTGGTGTACCAACTGGTGTAATGTTTATTTTGTATCTACTGACGAGTGTTTAACTGTATCATTGCAGCTTCAAGATGAGGTCCTTGTAATCTCGTTTTTGTGTTGCTTTTTAGTCATTCATTTCTTAGAACTACGGCATACACCCGTGTACCTCCATTCAATAATGAAATAATTTAGTGATCACCAATTTGGTTATCTATGTAGTGTAGTCATGTAGCCTATGGTGGAATTCTGTTCAAGGTTCAGCAGTGCACGATATACCTACCTTATGGACAAAATACCTACTTCGTAATTGTTATTTCAATACCTAGTTTTTCTGGAAAAGAATCATAATAAAACAAAACATGATTAGCAATTTCTTTATTTTTAATTTTAATAACTTTAGAAATTGTTCGGAAAGAAGACAATGGTTTTCAGCATCATTATTAATTAATATTATGATATGAACAATAATAATTATCGCTATAATTTTTAATACTATTCATTATTATAATGGATATAACGCATAATAATAATCTATTCACTACCGGATTACTATTTACATTCTAACCTGGCAACACTCAACGTAACAATAAATACAAGATGGCGTATCATAATATTATAATAGGTGCTTCTAATATTTTGATAGTATTGTTCTCATTAGCGCCTAATTATCCACTGCTGTGTATAAATACAGAGATCTGCTTTTTGCGAAGAAGCATATAATAAACAGCCGTGGACTGTTTAGGCAGAATAGGACCTACCCATCCATTCTCCATTTGATTCGTCTCATTTACGCCAGCCCTCTCTATCATAATATATTATGTAAAAGATTATTGACGTAAAGAAACAGAGAGAGCTGTAACGTTAATACTACATAACTCTAAAATTGGTAAACCAATTATTGCAATAAAGAGCCGTTTTTGGCTACAACCTATCTGCTACCCAATTTGGGCCACAATTACCTACGAATAAATAATTTAAAATATAAAATAATAATAACTTGGGAATTAGAAATAGATCTTTAAATTTTAGAGACCAGCTCCAGAAAGGTATTGTATTTTAGTATTTAGCCGACTATAGATTACAGTGTGTGCAGAATTGATAAATTATCTAGAGTAGATAGGTAAGTCAGGATCCATTTTGCACGTAGTCTTAAAACTGATGTGCCTAATTTTTTTACTGTTGTGGATGACTTGTACATTCAAAATTAAGCTTATTTTATTATATTCCCAAAAGAGATAAATATTATGATGTATAATCATCGGGATGTAATTTTATCTCTTCTTTGTCTCTTTGTACAACATGCATAATAAATGCGTATTTTTTTACTTATGGCTAACTAACGCGGGCTTTACTATAGATCTATAAATGGATGAATGCTTCTGTTTATTAAAGTAGTTACGAATATTATTTTTGTAGTGTGGCAATGTATTTTTTCGGGACATTCCCTGTTTAAAAATTGTTAACGTCACATGGATGCATTTTGGTAAGAAACTGTCAGATATCAAAAATATTCGAAGCATCTATATAAAATAACAATAATATTTATAATATACGTATATTATTCTTTTAAAAGCAAAAAGCTATGAAATGATTCTAAAAATCAATATTTTATTAAGTTAAAAAATTTCCTTCACTTCTTACAACGGAGTTGGAGAGTTAAAATAACTGTTCTTTTACTGTTAAACAGCCTAAGTTTTTTTTAATATTGACTATTACACGCTATAACTTATCTAACTTACGGTTTATATATAACATCGATATGTATGTTGGTATTTCTAAAAACTGGATGTATTTTTTAAAGAATTTATATTCTCATGTAAAATTGAAATATTTCCAAACTGTTCTTTTTTTGAAACCTGGAGGCCTAAATCTAATCTGACATAATTTCGTTACAATTTTCGATACACTTTTAGAATGACAATAATTTCGATTATTCATGATTTTTACCCATTTACGAAGTTAATTTTTTTGGGTTAAACTATTTTCCTACTTAACTATTTTTACTCTAACGTGGCATTTCAATAATTAGTTATTTACATTTAAATGAATAATATAACTATGTACAACGTGATGCAAGGAGTATGGTTCCTTTAAAATTTACATTTTATTTACTTATCTCCTAGGAAAAATAAGGAAAAAATAAGGAGGTAAAATAAAATAAAGGAAATAAGATTAAAAGCAAATTTATTGCTAAAATAAAATAAAACTATAAACCATAAGCAATACATTACTTGCTTAATCGTATTATTTTGTGTCTTGATTTGTACATTTTTTAAAAAATATATAAAAATGAATAGAAACAAACAATATAGCTATTGTACGGAATAAAAATTGACAGTTTCTGACAACTAAACTTTAAAAAATGATAGCTTTAAGAAATCACAAAGTTGAGCGGTCCCGCGGCGGTATAATAAAATAATGCAATAGAAAAACATACAATAGTATAAAATAAACATTAATAATTTAAATGTTAAACTTATATAACCCGATTATAATATTTTAAACCTCGCCGGTTCTAGTAAACATAATAATACTTTTCAACTGGGCTCGTTAAACCATAGCTTAAATTTACATCTGATTGCACTTTATAATTTTTCATTAACAATTAAATGAACCTTCCCTATTCCTAAATTTATCAGCAATTGAGTTATCTTACACGTAAAATCTAACCTACTTTTATATACAGGGTGTGGTTCACGGGCAATATTCGACACATATTTGGTATATTTATTTACAATCGAATTTAAAAGCCGTAACTTAAAAATACTCAGATATTTGTACCTAATCAGGGTACGAGTTTACATTAAAAAATTAAAGCAAAAATGCATCCTTTTGTATCGCATGTTGATCTCGTCCCGGTCGGGGACGCGCCTGGCATATCACGAGAAGCTACGAGGGTATTATGTACAGAGTCTTTGGCCTTATAATCGAATTACAACAAACACTAACTAGCTACACTGTAACATTTGCACTGAACGTCGCTACCGGACCGACGGACACTTCTCACACAATAAATAATATCGTTCGAACGTGATATGGTACAGTCAACACCTCACAGTTCGGGACCCGTTTTTATCACACTCGGTAAGAGTACTCGCGTCGGTACAGTCTTAGTACTCCCAGCCGTCATCGGTCTCGGATTTGATTTTGTCTTCAGGGATGACGTCATCGGGCGTGTGTGGCGGGCGCGGTGTGTGCGGCGTGTGTGGCGGGTGCGGCGTGCGCGGCGCCGGCGACGCGTTAGGCGAGCCCTCGCGCGGCACCGGCGACGGCTCCACGAGTACTGTCTCCTCAGCCTCTCTCCGGAAGTCGTCGCTGCGCATGACGCACACCCCGTTAATTATCACTTCATCGGGGTTGCGCGGCTTCTCGTCCTGCCAGTCGGGGTTGACCCACTGCGGCGCGGCGGGCTTCCGTCTGTTGGAGCGGCCGGCCGGCGTCGATGCCGCCTTCGGCTCAGTCTTAGATTCCTCGTCCAACGAGTCTTCGGAGCCGAGGTTACTCTCGACGTCATCGTCCTCAAAGTCATCGCCATCGGGTTCTCGCTTCAGCGGCATCGACAGATCGAGGCCACCGGATTGATCCTTCACTTGTTCTTCGGGCGGTATCAGCCCGCGACCTATCAGCGCCGCCAAGTTGGAGTTTGCCGCGAAGTACGGCGGGTACGGTAAAGGCACCCCAGCTAGGCCCATTCTTTCCTTCTGAAGTTCTAGTAGTCTCTGATTGAGAAGAAGACGGAACTGGACAGGGTCGAAAGGCGCTGAGGATTGATCCCGCGCGGGAGGTTCGGCCGGCAAGCCATGTGGCGCCTGTTGTTTGAGCCGCATTCGGTGATTGTGGAACCAGTTGGTGATGGTTCGCGACGACAGACCCAGTTCTGCGGCTAGAAACTCGATCGTTGGCATGTTTGGGTAGGGGTCAAGTGCGAAAGCTAATCTGAGCGCTTCTTTCTGCTCTTCAGAGAAAAGAACTCGTTGTTTCTTGGCACAAGGCGTTCCCGCGGTGGGGCCGGGCGAACTGGAGTGGTAGAACTCCGATGTGTCATTCGACGATGTGTCTGATGAGTTATCCTGGCCTGGGCCGCTTGACCGCCGCCGTTTACTCGCTTCTCGTCTCTCATTCTTCAAAGCTTGCAGGCGGTCAATATTGTGAGCATCACTCAACCAAAGCTGCATACGGATAAACGGTTCTCTACCTTTAATGCTGAGCATGTGCCAGGGTTTCGGTTTTGAAAGCAATTCACTGACTGAGCCCTGTGATAGACCTAGGACAGCTTCACCGAAGATTTTCTGGCCAATATTGTTTGCTAGTAGCGCTTCCTTGATTTTGGTAGTAATGGTCTGTGTGTCTAAGTCTTGGGTGAGCGCGGCCATTTCGTAGACGCTCGGCGATATGTGTTGGTGCAGGTTGCGCATGATGGGCGGCTGGTGGTGCGGGTGCGGCTGCGGTGGGGGCGGCGGCTTCCTCTCCTTGTTGTTGTTATCATGGTGCTGCGGCGGCAGCGTGACGGCGTGGTGCGGCGGGAAGCCGGGCGGCGTCAGCAGCAGCGGCGTGGGCTGGCCCAGATGACCCAGGTGGCCTGGGCCTAGGAGCTGCTCCTGTTGCATTTTGCTGAGCAAGGAGGTCGCGTCGGAAATCATCTTCTGCGTGGGCGGCATTGGTTTGTTCATATTTGGCGGACATGCTGTAAGAACAAAAGACGAAAATAACGATTAATCTACTATTCTAATTAATAAGTAAACTCAGATATGTAGAGAATCTTGATTAGATATGATACTTACGAGGTGCTCCGCTGTAGTTTCCAGTCCTCATCAGTTTTTCCGGCGCTATTTTGTATTGTGACGCGACCAGCTTGTGGACAGCATTATCATCTTCCAGGAACATCTTCATTCGGATGAAAGGCTCTCGTCCCTTTTGAGTTAGCATGTGCCAGGGTTTCGGCCTCGCCAGCAAGTCACTTACTGATCCTTGCGATAGGCCGAGGACGGATTCTCCGAACAGTCTTTGGCTAATAGAGTACTGGCTCAAAGCCTCCTTCACCCTCCTCACAATATCTTCTGTGTTCAAATTGTTAAAGAGATCAAATTGTTGCTGCGTGATTGGTGGAAGAACTGCTTTCATGGACCTCTGTACAGGTGGATGATGAGGAGGATTTGACGGCTGGGAGATGAGACTATTCGTGATCGAAGCCATTCTTTGTAGTGGGCTTGCTGCAGCTGAACTACTGAAGTCCTCATTCGGAGTAATGGCTGGCGGTAGTATCGCGTTCCCCAGCGGACTGGAGGCGGACGACCCCGTTGATTGCTGTCCCGGCTCTAGTTTGGGCCTTACTAACGAGAATGCGCTCCCCGCGTGTCTAATAGCCTCTTCGGCATCCATTGCCCTATCCTTATCACTATCAGTCATTCCATTAATTTTGGCGTTTTTATCTTTTGGCAAAGAAAGGTCTTGGACCGCTCCTGAGCCATTCATCTGTTGGTTCTGCGCTTGTTGTTGCATCGCTTGTTGCTGCAACGCGAGAAGGTTGGGAAAAGGCGGCATCCCTGGCAAGTTGTGCAAGTTGGGAATGTTGCCAGCTGGCTGGATTTTGGCAAATTCTCTGTGGTACGCTTCTAGTGCCATGCGGATGTCTTCCGGTGGCCTCTCCATGTGTGGTGGCATGCCGCCGCTGAAAAAAGGGGGAAACATGCTATACATTAGTTTTAGATTTGCTGTTCTCGTTTAAATTTTTTGTTAATACAAAACTCTATAGAATTTAAGACTCTTATTATGTGACAAGATTGTAATCTTACCTAGGGAAACCTTCGCGGCGTATATCCTCCACTCTCCTAGTCATGATCTTAGCAAGCTCTTCTTGGTAGATGCGCGCCACTTTCTCTTGGGGAATGTCATCATTCTCGTACTTCTTTAGTCTTCTGTTTTGACTTGATTCCTGAGGAAATGATGTAACACAATAAATTTTTTGAACAGAATATAAAATTTTGGCGTATTGTCGATTTAATAAAAGTAATTTTTAGTACTTTATTGGAGAACGGTGAGGGGCACTGAGTCCTCGGCGAGCTCGAGTCGTCGTTGCTTCTGGAGTCATCGTTGTGGGGGTGTCCGGTTGGCGTCTTCATCAGATGTGCTTCATTCAGAATCGCGTGCGTGAGTCTATCGTCGCCCTCACCCTCCGGTCGGCCAAATACCGCTCCGGTACCATCCTTCGTCCCAACTAGAAACAAAACAAAAACACTGTTACCCTCAAATCAATCGGAATTCAGCAACTACTTATCTAAATGACAATTAGGTTGTGTAAAAAATCGAGTATCTATATTGTGCTTGTTTGGAGTTAATGACTTGTCCGTAATCGAAAATTGAAAAATCAGGGCAGTATAAACAAAATCCAAAGAAAAGAAGAAAGAAAGTAAAGTAATTAAAACAAAAGATGTACCTAATTACGTTGTTAATAATATAAATTGTATTCAGCATAATATATTGGTAGCGTTTTGCATTCAAATCCGCATCCGAACAATTTTAATTGCAGCTAAATTGTTTGTACGCACACTCGTACAGAGCGGCATACATCCGTGTTAGTAGCATTAACTGTTGCCAAGTAATAAATACGCGAGTTATATTTGGTACAATTGAAATTAGGCACTTCATTTGAACTCTACAGCGATGCATAGCGCTTTAGAGATAATCGTTGAATGGGAACGTGCACTCATCGCCTAAGCCCAGTAATCCTAAAACTGCGCCCGCGCACTAATAAACAAGTGAAGTTACGCGTGAAAACCGCCCGCCATACTGTGGTCATTCATCCTGTCAACATATTGTCTCCGCTCTCACAATGAAACGACACTATTTAGATGGTGATGTACGCACGGAATTAGTTTAATTAAGTCGCGTAATTAGTTTTAGACGTTCGCTGAGATGATTATAGAATTAAAGTGCGCGCATAATGTTCGGATACTGGGATCTCTTGCGGGTAATATTTGTTACAGTATATTTCGAGTTCAAAGAATTTTTGGTGTTAAATCCGAGCGGTGTTAGCGCGGCGCCCTCATTTATTTTATCTTATGAACATGATAATAATTGGACGCCATCTCGTTAGATAGCTATAGGTAGGCACTGTTATTATACCTCTGTAAATATTGTGTGACGATGTACGTTAAAAATCGGCCACATCCGTCAAGTGTTTAAAGAAAAACGATAATGTTATTTGCTTTGCGGTATTTTAACGACTCCGAAAACGGATCGTTTGAGAGTTGACGTATTAATTTTCAAGGATCACAAAGACTTAATTGCGTCCTTAAATTTTATTTTAAAACCGACAATATGTCCGCTAATTTCCTCACGAACTCACAAATAATTCCATTTGGTTTATTTTAGATTTTGTCTGTTGTTACACTGAGTTCGTCTCTAAATAATGTACAGTAAAAAGCATAATGCTTTGGGATGCAATTGTTTTTCTTCGAAAACTCACTCTGGGTTTTTATTGGAACGTAAAGTGTATTTTATTTATTGAGAGTTTAAAATGAATTAAGATAACGCAGAGTGACATTGTTTATACGTATCGCCGAAATACGCAAACTTTTGTTTAAATATTAAATTGTCTACACAGTTACATACCACCGAGCTACCTCGGTTATATAGAAAGAGTGACCAGTTTCTAATTTCAAACTACTAAATGTCAAGATTAATTAATAGAGTTATAGAGCAGTATGGCAATGTTTTGGCAGTAGGTAATACCACCTTTTTCAACTTTCACAAGTCTCATGCAGTATTTTCTATCCCAAGTACATTTCATTGTTTTCACTTTCGAAAATTTCATTGGCAATGTTGTCACTTTCTGGTAATTCTCACGTTCCAAATCATATAATAAACGCAATTACGTCCTTCTATAGACAATATTTTTTGTGAAACCAACCGTTCACGAACATAACGACTTATGACTGAGCAAACGTGATACAAATATTTTAAAACATATTCCAGATTATGATCTGTTGTGACCATAATGTTAGACAATAACTCTATATACGTGATTCGTTTATAAATTAATTGCATTTCTAATGTTTGTGTAAATTGCTACTTAAATAAACTTTATAGCTTGTAACCTACACAGACAAAATCTGAAGGCCTCTGCTGGCATAAAAGTCTGTGGTGAAAAGAAAAAAAATTGATTCACGGTGACGTTCCAATTTTAAATGGAAACGCATGATCTGTCACAATTTTATTTTGAACAAATGAGAAGCGACAACTTTTCAAACAGCGATATAAATGTATTTAGTCATCTGTAGCTGTAGTGTGTACGAATTGTGTATAAAAGCGGATTCCATGAGGTAATTTCTATATTTATACAACAGTGATGTACTAGGCCTCCATGTTCAAAATACAATTTTAGTAAGTATCAAAAAGACACCCGTTATGTCAATAAGTACCGATCAAAACATAATTAGAATGTCATCCGTGTCTCGTCCGCCGCCGACGACTAGCTGATTATTTAGTTTATTTCAAAGCCGCGTCTCGCCCCGCGGCGGTCTTCGCGGTTTTCTTTTATAACTTCAAAACCGCTTGACATATCGTAGCTAATCAAAATGTGAAGCACGCACTTATCTCTTATGAACCGAGTAATTTAATATACTGTTTAAACGGATGGACGTAAAGACAAAAGCTATAAAAATACACACACACTATAAATGAAATGTCTCGCAAATATAGTAGATAATTTTGAAATCACAGACAGACGATTCTACGCGATTTGTATGTATATATTCATCCTTCGACATACGGGCCGTCGATAAATTTCAACACACGTCTATTAATGCCTTTGATCTTGTTGCAGACATTTTGTTATTCTGTAAACGGCACGCGGGCAATTACTGCGACGTGCTTCGAAATATTGTCAAAAAACTGAGGTTATTTCCACAGGCATGTGACGCAACACAGGTCGCGCCATTTTGTGAACACGTCAAAGTCGTCAACATGGCCGGCCCCGTGAGACGCACATAATCTAAATATTACATTTTTATTGATCTAGTTTAATTCGCATTTCTTATCTCGGACTCTATTAAGTATATAACGATATCAGTTTTTATTGTTGGCCATTAAGATGTGCATTTTTGATGGATATTTTTAAAAAACGCTCTCCTCAATTAACGTCGTCCAGTCACGGAAGTTTAAAATTTATCGGCCGCCGTTTGATCGCTTCTGACCGATGGCGGGAAAGGGGCCGTGTAAATTCGAGTGGCAATAACATAATTCAAGGATAACAATAAAAACGAAGAAATTATTTGTTTATGCGACATTATATCGCGTGCGTGCACGCGAAAACTATTTTCTTTGTGGCCGTTATTGATTGCTATAGTCGTATGAATATTCAAAGGCTTTGGAAAGTAAAGGGGCGGTGCCCTAAATTATAGTGTCACTGTGACATAGTGAAAAAAGTAACGTTCGTAATTTAACCGTATAGGTTGGATTCGAACGGGGAGCTCGTATCCGGGATTGTAAATCAAGTTGGCGGGTAGTCGCAAGAAAGGGGTGAGAAGTGCGCGCTCTATACGTCACAGAGGCGATCGATGCTCATTTGCATTCGAGTCGTCGTCGACAGCGGACGTCAGGGCCGCTCGAAAGTGTTGCAGAGCACGGAAAAAATATCGCATTTGAATTGTTAATTATATGCAAAAGAAATAGTTGCATAAACGGGCATCTGAGTTAAAATTAGGTGCTAAGTGGTGCAACAATGAAATGGTACAAATGGTATTGCATGTGTCGGAAGTATTTCAGTGAGGAGCCCCTAATACATTCAAATATTATTCAATAACGACACAAAATAAATCTTCCGTTACGTAAAACACGATAACATCGAAAATGAAGAGGTAAAAGTCTGGAATGATATAATTTTCGATTGGTAAGTTTCTTTTGTTCGACGTCGCGTGCGTAGGGTCGGGTGATCGGGATCGCGTGCTAGATGGCAATCTGCCGCGTCGGGGGCACCGACCACAATTGATTCCACACGAGAGAGAAACAGAATGGTCCTGTGCATGTGACGAGAGCCACATACATATACACGAAGTACGCGTTGCAGAGGAAGCGAGCTCATGAAATTAAGATAAGGACGAGTAAGACAATTCTAGGAATGATTTGTTTGTGTGCTGGGTTCACCGGAGAAATCTAATAGTGGATATTTAAGTGGCTTTGTTGGGAACCTACAGCGAATCTATGTTATATAAACATGCGATCCGCTTATATTTTGGTGATCACGCAGTTACCCGTAATGGACAATCACGTTCGTTGATTGAGCCGAAAATTACCGAATTTCAAATTGCGTGCATTTGATTGGCTGATGGCTAAACTGTACGTCACGAGCGCGAAAATGACACGATTTCGTTTAAATTATAAAATTGAGGGTAAGTTTTTATGATAAAGTAGTAAAAACGTATTAAAATGTGTCGCGTTATAATAGAGAAATAATTTTAGTGATTTACGACTGCGTTAAGTTTAAAATATTATTAGTTAGGAAGAGATTACATCGTAGGTTGAGTTTGGTATTTAAATCATTTTTATAGATCAATTTATTTGAACGATCCCTGTGTTTTGTCAACAGGCAGTAATAATTTTATCGACTTATATATCATTTTGAATTTTTGTGCTTGTGTGTATAGGAGCTTAGATCTACGTCTCCAAAATTGTCTTTGTTAAGATTAATCTATCAAACAATCTTGCATGTCATAATAAGAGATCCACAGTGTATTTATTATTATTCAAATCACATTCGCTGTTAGACTAGACAGAAGTTATAAGCAAGCTCTACAATAGAACTACGATGTACAGGATAATTTTTTATGTAGTGCGCAAAATTTTCAGAATACTTCAGTGTCCATTCCCAAATGCAACCGCAGTAATAAAATTCACTTCAAAACAAAATAATATTTTGATTTTGTTTGACTTCCGCTAGTAAATTATGCGTGTCTCCCATACTAAGTCGAATTTTCGTTTTGTTTTAAAATGTATCCCAATACTGCGGTTGCATTTAGGAACAGAGACTGAATCACTCTACAAATTATGCGCACTACATAAAAAAATATCCTGTATATATATTTACATATTCGAATATCAAAATAAAATACCGGAGCTATATTCCCTCGGTGTAGAACCTCGGTCCCCGGTAGTTTGTAACTAGATTCAATAATCAATTTTGCCAGCCCCGCCGAGGGATTCGTCTATATAGATGGAACCGTCGAGAGCTATCTACCTATCTGTGGTAAATGAAATTCAACAATTCACATTCAATTATTTATATTATTTAATCGTATAATTAATTTTTATTTCATGTATAAATAAATCTAGCTCATTACTGTCCCACTGCTGGGCACGGTCCTCTTCTCAGACAGAGAAGGGTTAGGCCTTAGTCCACCTAGCCTGGTGCAGGTTGGCGGACTACACACACCATCGAGAACTTTATGAGGCACTCTCAGGTGTGCAGGTTTCCTCACGATGTTTTCTTTCACTGTTAACGCAAGTGACAATCAAATCCTACTAGATATTTTACAGTTGTAAAATGATTTTGAACAAAGTCAAGAGCTTATTCTTCCAATCATCACAAAGTTTTTTTTTAGTATTGGGTCATACATGGGAACAGACTCGTTATGGAGAAGTTATCTTGACCTACAACTTCTCCATAACGAGGTCAATTTTTTAACGGTTTTGCCGAAAACTGTTGTGATAATTATGTAATATACTAAACTTTCTTACTCTCTGTAAGTAGATAATAAATAGGTAGATTCTTGATAAGAATTTTGTAAGTTTATCCTCAACAAAGACTAAGATATCCCTAAAAAGATTTTCTTTTCGAAATCCCATAAATCCCATTTAGTTCAATAGTTTTCAGCTCGATCCTAGCCATAGTTTATAATTTCATCCTGTTCGCTGTATAGTCAGTGTATAGTGAGATGTCAGCAAAAACTGCAGACTACGCCCTGGCGTCTCCCCGGAGCTTATCTGTGTAACTTTTAACGATAGCGCAGGGAAGTTTTTTAACGAAATAACCGAATTCCCGTTAACTACAGGCGGAGTAACGCGGTTAGTGCCGATCGCGTCTGCCGCTTCATGTGCCGTTTTTAATTGATTTTAAGGTCTGTGCTGTTCTTTGTTTACTGTTGACAAACAAGCTGTATTTGTACAAATTTTGATTTCAATCTAAAAAGTTACACAATAATGCTGTTAATACACCTAGTTTGGCGTTGAATATAATTTCGTACGACCGTTAGTTTGTAATTGATGACTAAATAATGGCGTCGAATTTGAATATTTTGCCGCCATCTTTGAAATGTCAAACAGTTTTTTTTTTACCGATAAAATGTTTAAAAACAACGTGCCGTGACAATATAACGATTTTTCACGTGTACCGCATTAATAGCAGGTATTAATGCATTGATTTCGCACAGTTGCTTTATTGATTGTGGTAGCAATTGATTGCGGCGTGGCACGCGAACACGCGCTAACGCGAGAGGGCTTTTGTTGCGTGAAAATTGAAAAAAATAGATCGATGGCAAGTCTATATCCCATAACTGTATGAAAGATTAGTGGACTCAGCAATAGTAGATACGTCTGCAATAAAGCGGTTAGTTACAACACTTTCCAGTCACGGTCTAGTGGTTAAGAATAAAATTGATCATAAAACAGAACATTCATGTCAAAATCGTTGTCAAACATTCCTAGGATCAAAGAATTAGACCGAACTGATTGCTTCATTGATACCGTGTTGAAAAAATAAAGCACGTAGTTGAGATACAATTCGAGATGTGTACCTATCAACATTTGACATGAACGACCTTAGTCGTTAAACTTCCAGGAATAAGTACACCTCAAAGACTACAAATATTGCCGTGTGTTTGTTCTTTTGGCATCGTAAGTGCGGAAATGTGGTGCATTAAAAATAGGTAACAGACAAAAGGTCAAAATGTGATCTTGGCAATCATCAAACATATTTTTCGCTACTAGAGCGCGTCAGTTTGACATAAGGTATCTGTCAAAATGACATCTGGAAAATACGATCTCATTTTTTGATAACTGGAAATATTTTCGATTCGGAGTCATAAATTACGCGACTTATATAGATAAATCTGGAGCTCGATTTAATTTGCGAGTCTGTTGGATTAAAACTATTTCGCGGCACAATGACCAGTCATTCATAGCTACACATTAATCCTTACTAATTATGCAAGACGGGGAGCAAAGATGTAAAATGGTCGGTCACAAATCGCGTCCGAACTGACAGTTTAAACAACCCATCTTGTGAGACAGATCCCTGATATATAACTCGGGGTTTGCTAAGGAAACGTGTGTAATTAATTACGACGAATAATACGTCAGGATGCACTTAATTTCCTATTAAACTGTTGTGAAAACGGTTCGCAAAATGGCGCCCGCGATATGGCGCGCGACAATTTTGATCTTTCTCTGAAATGCTTGTATGGTTTCTGTGGAAAGGTAGATATTGTTTTTATAGCGGCAAGCGTTTAGTTGCAATATATTATGTTTGTGATGTCTTAACTAGATCATTGCGGAAGGGGTAATTCTAAGATATTATTAAAACTTACGATCACTAGCCAAATGCTTAGATATGAAGCACTAAAATCTAAACATAGGTATTTACAAATTAAGAATCGCAGCGCGTTATTAATACCATCCAGCATTGTACAAATCAATCAAACATTCAACAAAGATCCAGGCGTTCATTCGCGCGCCTCAGTCATCAATCCAGACAAACCACACCATTACTTTTGCCCGGAACAGCGACAATCCGGGTGCATTCTCGATCACATTTGCGCGAAAATCGAAACGTTTGAAAGTGAACGGTGGGCGTTGACGTAGCGACGGTCGCGCGACGTGTTTACGACCGCCTGTGCGACCGCGGGTTTATTAAAATAATTACCCGCGCTTCGGTCGCTTGCTTGACGAACGAGAATAGGCTTCTTTATTTTTTTTTAACGATTGTTGACGAATTAAGACCTTTTTTGGATATTCTGTATACATTTTAATCGTGTTCGATTTTTGATTTGTTTATTAGTTATTCTGATCGAAGATAATGATATAATTAGTTTCTATTACAGAAATATCATTAAACGTAGATCCTTCCATCCGTATGTGATATCCGTTTAATATTCTGTTCAATGCTCAACATTAATAAAGCCACACATTTGAATGAAACCTATCAATTAGTTTGTACATAACAAAATGACGAACAACATAATAAGCAAGCTCGTAAAATGTCTTTGTAACATCGTAGATGAAAATAGGTAACCCCGATGTTTCTGTGAAGTTAATTCACGAATGTCAACTGATCTACATTAAAATATATTTGTCTGTTCAGCTGTAAAACGCAACAAAATTATTGCAACGGAACGCTTTACAACAAGAGCTCTTGATTGCAATAATTTAGCACCATCTTATTTTAGTTTGGCTATTAAAAGCTAATTGTGTTAAGGACTATGAAGTGAGTCCACATTATAGAAATAAATTGTGTGAAGTCTTGTGTCTAGTTTGAACGTAATGTCATCGCGTAGAGTTTAATAGCGTTAAAACTTTCTCCAATATGTAGTTCTAATTGTGAGTCATTTTGACGTTACTGGCAGAATAAGATTTTTCCATAGCCGTGAATTTTGTAATCTGTATCAAGCATACATAGGTACCAACCGTTCATTATAATCTGTTGCTACACCAATTTACAAAAACGCGGAGATTACTTATGAAATAAAAAACACAGAACAATGAAGTTAAAGTTATTTACAGATTTGTTCTCCTATTTGGATTTCAAGAATGTTTATTTTGTAATAAAATTTCTAATTATCACAATGATGGAGGCATAATTAAACAATTAACTAACGAAATAATATTTGCTCACTTGTATAAAAACCAATTGTGGTTTTATTATGTAATTAATTATGATAAAAGAACAACTAGGTATTAACTAAATATTTGTGACTAGGTATAACTTCTATAGGTAGATACATAAAGCAGTCTATCGTAAAAAATCTGTAGATTTAGTTTTGAATACTGTATGTGAGACAGAGACAGACAGACTCAAGTCGTTTACGCGTTCAGTCGTAACAATTACTTAGGTAGGTATTATTATCTTGGACAGTCGTTTAGGTATAAAATCATAAAGTATATAATGAGACACAGTATTATAATCATAAATATGCCCGTAAAGAGGTCTGATTGCTTCGTCGGAAGCCATCAAAGCGGCCGCGGGACGACGAGCATTCTTCGCTAAATAATTTCTTGACCTCTACGCTAGCTTTATGCTACTCGGCGACAGATGGCGTTACGTACACATTTTTGCGTGCATACCTCACTTTTTTCGATCAACCTTTTTTCCAAGTTATTTCTGCTTAAACGCTTTTAAACGAGCATTTAGTTTTTCAAAGGTGCTTTCTAAGTGGCCGTCGTGAAACTTTTTGCTGGAAATATCCTTTGTAATAATACTTTAGCAATAATTGCGTCGTAAATTAAAACGTCTCTCAGTCATCGTAATTTCATAAGTGTAATTTTGTAAGCTGAATTCAGTCTGTTTATGTCACTTACATCTAAAGTTTCTCGTTTTCTAGTAAACACAAGGTTTTAATTTCGCCACTCGCTAAGAGATGGCGCTACGTTGCCCTATCTCGTTAAAAATTTTCTTTGTTCGGATTCATGACAATGAACCAATATTATTAAAAAAAAGTTTATAAGTTCAAATTATAATTATTGATATTTATGAACAAAAATGTCGCCAATTTTATACTCATTACGGGCTAATCCCTTTCGATCCCTATTCGATTCCCGGCGGGTTTTATCGGGTCGGTAATTATTATGTGATTATCAACACGAATTTTCGTGTTTCAAAGTTTATGATTTATGTGTTATGGTCTCGTTTGTTAGCTACTTTTAGCTGATACACCCTTATGGGTATTTATTTTATAGCACAATCGTTTTAGCTTCCATAGAGTTGTAATAAATAGGTACTGATCTAATTTTGATATAGAATATTCACTGACTAAGCATCTACTAGTGACTAGGTAGGAATAACTTCATTATTAGCTTATCTGACTAATTATCAAATTATTGTCTGGAGGAATGTCGCACAAATACCAATTTATACCGATTACATTTGTCCAGGCACATTAATTAGGTACATAGGTAGATTATTTTTTCTTTCAGGAAAGTGATTATTACCATGTCATTTTGACTAATGTATTTCGTTATTTGTGGATATATTCACGAATGAACATCGTATCAAAATTTAAATATATTACAGAATTCCCAAACAAAACTTGGCAAAATGACAAACAACGAACGATAAGTAGCATTCAATTTCTTTATTTATAAACACTTTTTTTGAAATCGTGTTTTGCACGTTATTGCAAAATAACATTCCAAATCCAAAGTGTATTCAATTCAAACTTCAGAACTACTTATAAATTAAATATCAGCAAATTGAATTTAAAAATGGAACGTATTTAAATTCTAAAGACGTTTCGGTTTAAAGTTAGTGAGTGTCGTGAGTGAAAACAACGAGTTTTGTTCGTTTGCACTGGATGCGCTGTCCGCGAGCATTAGCCGATCGGCTAATACACTTGCAGAGTTCCCAACTCCGTCCAGTTTTAAACGCCTTTGACAGTCCCCCGCGCGGGCTGCCTTACGTGACCACCGCATCGATATATTAGCGATGCGTTTGTGTGAAAGGAAAGTTTAGATTTGGGAATGGCTTTAGTTGTAAAGACTTGGCTTTTAAACGGGACAGCACTGGTTGGATTGGAATATTATTTGAAGATGATAGGAAATAGCCTCATAGACGGTTAATCATACTATAGATTAGTGACGAAATTGCTTTGTTTTTTCGATTCACGCAACTATGATTCAGATAAAATACGTACAGCACACATATTGTACC
Source organism: Allophyes oxyacanthae (assembly GCA_932294325.1). Taxonomy (NCBI): domain Eukaryota; kingdom Metazoa; phylum Arthropoda; class Insecta; order Lepidoptera; family Noctuidae; genus Allophyes; species Allophyes oxyacanthae. Next base: position 923,591 of record OW028628.1, read on the forward strand.
GTATTAAAAGATTTTATCACACAAATATCTTAAACAACGTTATCACGTCAAAACTACAAGTACGAAGCACTTATTGTAAAACAAATCCCGAACATGCGAAGGCACAATTGAATATTAAAATTTGCTTAGCGTTAAACTAAGAGCTCTACAAGGGGAGTTTACAGTATAGGAGCATCGAGGACGCTTAACTTCGGACATAAAGCCTTTGGCGGGTGTCCTGTGCCGGCCGATAGTGGCCCATTGAAAATAGATTTTCACGCTACGCTTGAAATGCTTTTGAGAGGCGAACTTCGTCCAAATATTGGTGGTTGTCGAAATTCTCTGTGTGTATCCGAACGTCAAGTAGTGTTCTATTTTCAAGCACATTTTTTGGAATGTTGGTGCCATTGATTTGACATTTAGATTTTGAGAGATTTCATTTATTGTGAGCTTTAGAACATCGGTTTTTTGAATTACGGTCTTTTATTCAATGTCAAGATTAGATTAAACAAAATTACTTGGAAAACTTTTCATTATTATCTTAAACTTTTGAATTCTTTGACATTAAAACTAAATGATGAAAAGATAAATTATAAGATTTTCAATTTAAAGAAAAATCTTCAGTTACTTCGATTTAATCACGTGAAACAGAGAGCGTGCGGAAGATTTACTACAGCACATATGAAACATGATACCAATCTCAACCAATAAGCTTTTAAATCGATTTTTGCGATCGTAAACAACAAGACGTCTACGTTAAAGCATTTCGTCACTGAACCGTACAAGTAATAAGAGCAATAATTACGACCACCATTATTAAACTTAATTGGAATGAAGGATTATATGAATAAATAACGTAGCTAACTTACATCGAAGTTTAGTGGCCGTGAAAAATAATATAATATTATTGTCTCGTGTGTTCTCGATATACGACGATAGTTTACCGATTTATTTGTTCTGTGCACGTTCGAAAATTGAATTCAGTCACGACAGGTATCAGTGTAATACCGTAAAATTTGTACATCACTATTTACCTGCAATTAGACCGTGTAATCGTGTGCCGTGGAATACAGAATATCAAAAATTTTCTTCATATAACTTTTTATTATTAAGTTGTAAATTGGAACGTTTTCCACTGATTGATTAAAAAAACTTGTAGGTACAGCTTGCAAGTGATTATCAGGTTGGTATAAAATAATTACCTAATATAGACGTTTGATTTATGATAAGTTATAAATTAATATACCTTTACTGAATTTTATACTAATAAAGAATATCAAAAAAAATGGATGAGTTACTTTAAAACTATATAATATGATCTAACAATTCCTTCTAATTTAATTCTGCATTAAAGTTCGCTGTTTATTGTTCTATTGCGTCATAAATAATAGACAATACGGATGGATAAATATCGATGATGGAACGTAGACTATGGTCTTCATAAATAATATTATACTCTTTACGGTTTTTGTGCGCAGCAGTTGGTAGGGCGGGAAGCTATTGAAACTAGTTTTAATTGAACCGCCATTGTTACGGCGCGTGCGTCGTTTATCCAATTATTTTTATGTAGTGTCGACTTCTGAGTTAGTGTATGTAAAAGCCAAGTTTACTAGCTAGCCATAGATTATCGATAGATAACTAATTAATAAAGACGGTTTTTAGAACGTAGAATTACAATGTTAATTTTATTGGCATTAAATCAGATCGTCATCAGTCTACTAGGTTCTTATTAAAAAAATATACAATATGAAATTAATTACATTTATTTTTCAACATCATCAATTTCAAAGAATTATTTCACAACACCCTGTACAACCGCCTACCATTGCTGCAACACCCTATAACTGTCGCGTGTGAACGTCGAACAACAATCGTTTCGCAATGGACGGACGAACGGACACTGCATATGTATCGTGGGAACCGCTGGCACCCATAACGTTTGCAGCGTAATGATACGTTTGTACTTAGTACTTAGGTAATAGTATTGACGTTACTGTACGGCTATATGTTGCACGCTTTCTAGGACTTCTATAGCAAGCAAGATCCGCAGCCTGATTACGGATGTAGCAGACAGTTTGCGACAAGCGTAAATCGCGCGGTAGCTGCTGTCAAACATCATTTTGGTATTACGTAATTGCCGATAGTGACGCGACAGCCACAGCTTACGGGTTCGCATAGCGTTCGTATAGCGGACAACAATCGAACTAAAAAGTTCATTTATTTACAATTTTGGTTATATTACGTAATCAATTTGACAGCCACACGACAGTAGTTGATGGAACAATTTGATCTGTCAAATAGTAACAACTCATTTAGCCGTACTGGACTCGGTTGTTCATTGCATGTATAGTTGGCCAAAGAATTGGTCAACCATATGGTTGCAATTTATTTGCACGCTATAAAACAAAATGGTCTTTAATCTCTTGTCAAAATAATGAAGTTTCAACTTTATTGATATTTCATTTGATAGAAAGTTCTGTTAAAATTAATAGACCATTTTTTGGCCACCGTATCTACCTTTCATAATATTTAATAAAATACGTCATATCATGCAGTTGAAATTTAACGTTGCTCTTTACCGTATTTTTGAAAAAAAAAAAAAACGGTAAAGTACGGTTACGTCACAGCACGGTTTACGTTAGCAAAACTCAAGTGGCGTTGGGCTGGATACTTGGCTAGATTTGGAGACGGCGGGTGGAGTAACTCATTGACAGAATGGCGACCGAGAGTGGGCACATGGATTGTAGGAAGACCAATGGCAAGATGGGTCACTGACATAAAGAAGATTGGTGTAAAACAGGGAAGAATGCCGTAAAAGAGAGAAGACTGGAGTGGGTTGACAGAAACTATGACTAATGATGATGGTGACGGTTTACCGTATTTCTTTTAGCTTTTTGTTCAGTACGGTAAAGTAATAGTGGGCTACACAAAATTCTCCCGTCTCAAGAGTTTCCCCAAAGGCTTGTAAATAATTTTAAAATTAAATAAAAAATTATAGTTAAATAAAACTATAGAACACGCTTTAGTCATCCAAACTGAACGTGTATGCAAAATTTCAGCTCTATCGGAAACCGGGAAGTGGGTCAAATTTAACTTCCAAGATTTTCTTACATAGTTAGTTACAGGTGAAGCTGATAACACCAGATTGAAGCGTGGAAGTCTAAGTACGTATCGGAGCTTGGAAAATTAAATGCAATCGGAAGAAAGTGTTTCCCACGACTGCTGCTTGCATTGATTACGTATGTAGCGTGACCAACAAGCCAACATTACAAGCTATTACTGGCATGTACCACCTAATGTTTTAAACAACATCGTCTGTCAATACAAATTTCATCTACAGAATGATATGAAACATCAAACATTGCTTTGTTGAAAGAATTACTGAGATTTGAATTGCTCTTTCAGCTTAAATCTTCCCGAACAATGTACAAATGAAATCCGTTAAAAAGCGAAAATGCATCCTAAATCTTCCTTGCATAATAACCACATAAACGTGGTCAAAACACCAATCAGCAATAACCGAAAAATAAAAAACCGCATAACATAGCAGCGAAATAAGAAAACCGTAACCCTTCCGGGAATTATCTGAAATTCAATCTATTTGAGCTCATCCCTATCGATGGGGACAAAGGCTAATACACAAGAGTCCATTGTATCCGCAGATTTATACATTGTCGTACATTGTCGTTAATGTGTACATAGCCTTACAAAGAGTACGTTCTTTTTAATTCCACCGAATTTCTGTATTGTGCTTGTATTACGTATTGGTCCAACGTTTTAGTTGAAAGCAATACATAGGAATAGCGATTGTCAATGACAATGGAATATAAATTAACTCTGTTTTATGTCTCCTATGAATTTTAAATTTTCATACCTTATATCAAATGTATGAAATATATTTAGTTCTAAGGGTATAATAAACTTTGATTTAGTGTGTATCAGTGGCGAAGAGTCCATACAACCCGATTCCCATCGGCTTCCCTTTAGGAATTGGTTAGTGCATAGACCAACGTAGTATTATATTATTTACTCATCCAACTGACAAAAAAAGGCTTGTTATTCAGTTAGGTCGTGCTCTTCCAGACATGACTTATATAGATTACAAGAGGCGGTATGGATTTTTGTCTTGCAGCATTAATTGCAGCAATTTTTAGAGGGCTTTTTTGGGACGGCTTCCCCTTTTAAAACTGTCACCCTTCGCCACTGGTGTGTATTCACCTATACTTGTAAAGCTTTTGCCGTGTAACTAAACAAAGCGAGCCAGTGACAGTTGCAGTTGCTATGCTATGTAATTGAAGGTGAACGCTATCGCTTTGCGGCAAGTTCGTTGTCAGCACCGATTGCGTGTCCGCTCCGCTTTTCCATTTCCATTCAAGTTATGCAACAAATGGACTTGTACTTTCAGATAAGTTGCTTCCAATTACTCGACTAATATGGAGGTGTCACAAGAGCAAGTATAAAATATGAGACCTCTATGGAATCTAATTTATAATTTGGAAAACGACTCCATTTATCGCCGCTCGCGAGGTAATGGAAACACCTGTATGCAATTATTCAATTCTTATTAAATAGTCACTGAAATAGATGCCTAATATGGAAAATGGTAAGAGAAAATACACAAAGCAATTTTGAAATTCGAAAAATATATCGAAAATTATAATTTGGATGTCAAAACTTAATTTCCTTCAAGTGGGCAGTTCCTGATATTTCCGCACGAGGATACAGGGACAAGGGAAAAGGATTGAGGACAGGTCTAAAAGGAACAAAACAAAAAAATAAAATAATAGCGTTAAAAAAACAAAAAAGAGTGCGGAACTATATGAAGAAGCTTCGTGTGCGTTCTAAACCGTTAAATTAAAATTTCAAAATTCGAATTTTCCATCTATCGATACGCGTTGATTGACCATAATACGTAATGATTGATCAATATTCGCGTATAAAGTGATTGACGCGGAAAATGTAATCTTTTGTATTCGTAGGCGAATGGTGCCGCGTGATTGATGAGCTGTATTGTCAGGTAAACTTGACAAGCCAAGATAACCGGAGACGCGACAAACGGTTCAGATGATTCGTGTTAAAGGAATTGATGATCATGGCTCAACGTACCGAACATGATTAGATAATTTTGTCACTTAGCGAAATTAATTTGAATATCATAAACTGTCCACAATTTTGGTCACTTTCGGTACGTTCAAAGCTTGAACATGCAAAACTGCGAATACCACTGATTCACTTTGTAAAGACACGTGGCCATGAAGCAATTCAGCTTATTTTCTGTCACATACATATTTTTCATATTTCTTTTGTAGTTTACAACCAAACAAAAAACAATTTGAAGCGAAGCCCAAAAATTTAAACTGAAATACAAAATTTCCATATCAATGGTATTCGCATCAAGCCAGACTTAGGACCCGAAACATTTGAGACCTGACGACAAAATATAACGTAGAACAAGAGCAAATCCTATGGTAAACTAAACAGGCGTGAATGTGAAGAGTTTACCTTTTTTTGGGATCAGTGATTTCAGCAGCATGATGGCAGCCTCATCACAGGCCCACGCGTGCATCTTCCTGTACGAATCCCGGCCCTTCTCCGTGAGCTTGTCCCAGGGCTTCGGCTTCGACAGCAACTCCGACACCGTCCCTTGAGACAGCCCCAGAACGTACTTGGCGAACAGTCTCTGACCAATATTGTGGACGGACAGCAGCTCTCGCACTCTCCGACTGATATGTAACGTATCCAGATTGGTATTCGCGTATTTGTCGATGTTGTATCTGAGCATCTCCTGCAGTCGCGCCTCCATTGGGTCGCCTTTAGGTATAAGGGAATCGCCGAGCCGGCCGACGAGCGCGCCCGGCGGTAGGGGTCCCATGTCCTCCGCGAACCTGTAGGTGCGGTGCTCCTCGAAGCGGAAGGGACTCGGTGGCGGCAGCGGCAGTGGCGTCGGGCCGTTGTTGTTGTGGTGCGTGGTGTTGTTGTTGAGCGGCGGCGGCGTGCTGGGCCACTCCTCCACACCTGCAGTGAGAGCACGGTTACGCGGGAACACGAGGAGGGGACGGGCGGGGCGGGGAAGGGGCAGCACGCACGCTCGTAAGCGTCGCAATCATTCGGCAACGGCGTACGAATCTTTAATGCGCGCGCGGCGTCTCTCATGTCGGCATTATGGCATGCTCCGAATTCTAAAGCCTAAGTTTGAAACGATTACGCGCGTCCGTGAGCGGCATGGCTGAGGTGGTGGGAACTGGATATTCCTCGTACTCCGCGCGTTTTTTTTGCGAATTGTTGTTTTTTGCGGACAGAAAAGTGAAGCGAACACGAACTAGCTACGGACATACACAAGGTTTGGAACATCGAACGTGCACTCGCCGCGATCGACTTCCAATGTTCACTTGACGACGGTGAGGCTGGCCAAGCATTGGGCTGGAAATGACGTCACTGTTTATTTAAAAATATCAGAACAAGTGACGTCATGATTCGGGCCGAATTCTTGGAGTTGACAACGACTCGCAATTCGACCAAACTGAGAGGACCAACCAACAACCACGTATTCTATATTCTTCTAAGACCAAATACTGACTATTTGGTCTTTGTATTTATCTCCGTCCACTCAGTATAGTAGTTGCTCAAAACAAAACCAGTGACGTACCTGTATCCCGCCGCTCAGCGCTCCGTTCTCGCTCGGCTGAGTTTCCTCGGAGCGAAGGCGCGGCGCTCGGAGAGCGAAGCTCAGGCTTGCGCTCTAGAGATCGTTCTCCACCTCCCAGATCGAGAGCTCGGAGCATGCTGAAACAAACAGAATAAACTATTAGTTTTATAGGGACATCGATAGCGACAGTTGAGTTTAAGGTCAGAATATTATAGATTTAAGGTAATTATTTTATGATACAACAAGTGATCAATGTATATACTGCACTTGCACTGTTTCTTTTTGATTTTTTGCACGCCTACTGGTAAAACATGGCTGAGCCAAAATTCTTGTATTCCACCATGCTTTGTGTATTACCCATGTTTGCAAAATAAAAATATCTTTATATTTATCTTTAAATGGACGACCTTTAACATAGTATCAGGATGAGGGAGATGTCACATGCACACACGCCCAGACACGGAACACCTATATTTTGTAGGATCGAACCCACGGCATTATTAGAGTTACAGTTCTCCGAGTATGATCAAAATGGCAGTGACTTAGTCAGAAATTATTGTTGTTGATAGTGCACTTGTTAATAAGTAGGTAAACATTCCAATTATAATCGGCAAAAAGGCCATAGGTCGGGAAAACGCAAAAATAAAAACAAAATGTGTGCTGGGACACATAGTAGAAGTGAAACTTCAACGGATATTATCGTCTACCCCCTCCACGCGGCCGTAACGCTTTTTCATGACAGAAAAATCCTAATTCCCCCGGTATTAGGATTTTTTGTCACGAAATGTCTATAATGACTTTACTTCAACAAAGAGTCTCTATGAGTAAAGGTACTTATTCCCATAATTCAAAAGTCCAAATACCGCCATCATAATTAAAACACAATCCTATAGATTATCTCGATTGTAAATAAACCTTTTAATTATCGCAAGACGTCGGGTCACAGTTCGATATACCCCAATAAATTGGGCCAAAAGTGAATTGATTAAAACAATTTCCAGGTGAATTAATTAAGTATTTTAATTAATAGGATGTGCTGGGTCTCTATTGGCAATATTCCTTTAATAAATTTATTGAGATTGGGGCTCTTTGAGCGGTATCTTACGGCTATTAAGAGATAAGGCTCGCTACCTGCTTCTGCCCATTTATTGGTTATATTTTATGTCTACTTAGGTAGGTTATGTCTTGGTGCCTTAAGGGGTAGTTATAGTCTCCTTCGGGAGCGTAAAACCATTATTTTAGCATAGAAATTTTGATTGAAATCATAAATCAACTTATTGGTAATTTTCATTACACGTCAAAACAATTAATATTTACTACAATTCAAAAGTATCAGACATAAAACATGAACATGACATGTTTTATTTTTAAAACGCTTTTATTAGCTTCACTTGTATAACAAACTACCTAACTATGTAAAAAAATCTTGGAAGTTAAATTTGACCCACTTCCCGGTTTCCGATTGAGCTGAAATTTTGCATATACGTTTAGTTTGGATGACAAAAGCGTTTTCTTTAGTTTTTGTTACACTATAATATTTATTATTTTTTAATGTCGAAATTATTCTATGTATTCCACCTTGTATAATTTCGACTTTTATCTTTATATTGTTGTTTAAAACCTATGCCACATCTAGGTTATTTTTAAGATTGAGGTGTATTTTGCTTACCCTATGTTTATAACGAGTGCTTAAGATGAGAAATTGCAAAAAAAAACACTTCATCAAAATAATAATACTTAAATTATGTAATTATTAATTAAACTTAACGCGTCTATCTAGTTTTACAGCCAACATTATAGTGTTAATTAAAGTTTTTAAAATCTAATAAGACCTACACACACAGTTTTATGACTAACAATTAAAAATATCTATGAATGACGTCAACCAATACGTTTGACGCAATACATAATTGTTTAAATAAGTAATTTTTGGTTTAATTATAAATAATAAAAGAACGATAAGTACTTACAATATTATAATTTTTAAATAAATTAACAAATTTTATCAAAAAGTATTTGCGAGATTTTTAAAGGATTATTGACTATAATTACTATATTTAGATACTATATATAATAAGGATACGATATTACTTTTTTTTATACAACTATGGTCGCAAATAAACATACGGCCTGCTCGATGGTAAGCAGTATCCATAACTTATGGACGCTTGCAACACCAGGGACATCACTCACGCGATGCCAACCCTACTACTAGCGTCGTGTTGACAGTAGGGGGGACCCTTATTGCAAACTCGACGCTTTCCCAAGTAGCACTGGCGACCTTGCTCACCTTTAGAAACACAGCACTGCAAAAGAGCAGTGTTATTTGACTACGATATTCTGCAAGGTGGAGGTACTTCCCCAGTCGGGCAGCTCCAATTTTCAGCGGAACGTCCCGCTATAGCCCACCTCTCTCTCTACTATAATGGTGAATAATTTTACCTCATCAAATACTGATTCATAATCATGCGCACGTAAATAGATATACTTTGAACACATCTCAACATTAGTTGTGTAAGATACGTTTTTTGTCGAAAAACTTTTTCCTGATCAAAAAACATCAGCGGTGGGTTATAACAGCCAATTGACTTACCTGTTATCTCTGTTACCGTTACACAAAAATAACAGAATGAAATATCTGTTACTAAATAACAGCCTGTTATTTTCATACTAGCACACTATAACCCACCAACTAAGTACTTATACCTATTTGTGTATGAAATACTAGGTGTCTCTCTTTCTAGCAACCGTCAATCCAGTTAGTAGGAATGAGAGCAAAACTGTTATTTAACTAAATAACAAGCAAAGTTTGCTGTGAATTCAAGTATCTGTTATTTTTTATAACAGATAATTGGCATTGGCAGTAACAATAATTGTTATCTGTTATCTTTAAATATCTGTTATTTTTATCTGTGTCGTTACAAACCCAAAATTATTAGTTCTACACTTTTTCCCTCCATCCCCAAGGGACCGAAACAATAAAACTATCAACAACATATTGTTGAGGTAACTTACGACATACGATCTAACTTTCAACAAATCGCTAAACTAGACAAAATTTCTCTCCCAAACACACGACCAATCAGCCAACCTTTCATGAACATAGTTCGATACCCCGATCAGTTAGTCGACTAGTTGGAAGACGCATCGGTAATACCTCCAGCACCAGGGTTGCACCTTAATTACAATTTAATATATCGCCAATTAAATCGTTGATCGGTAGTGCCGAATCTCAAAGGTGTTGCGAACTTCATTTGGTAAGGAGAGGTTACAAGATTTTGATTTGGAATACTAGAGTAGTATGAATTCGTAGTGTTGTTTTTTGTATTTGCAGTATTTCAAGAATTAGATTTATCTTTACCGGCAACGAATAAGTATACACCTCTCTGCGTGAGTATAAAAACGGATAAGGGATTGTAGTAGAGTTGAGAGTGTTGAGACCGATATTATGTCACATGTATAAATATAACTAGAGGTCGCGCGGGTGCGCGGGCCGCATGCGGCCCGCGAGGGCTTTGTAGGTGGAGCTTGTAACATAGCTTAAAATAAATATATTTGATTTTGTATGGCAGCCATGTTTTTTTGTATGGAAGCCATCTTTTTTTCACCGGCTCGTCAAACGGCCTAAGGTCCTCAACATTTTTAGTTCCAGCACTGTAGGTCTGCGACTTGTAATTTTCGAGATCCGTAGCGCAGTTCCGGTCAGCGTTCCACTTTCAGGTCATTTCGGACTTTTCCTGAAGACACTGGACCCCCCTATATACGACCCTCATACATGACTTTTACCCCCGGCGGCTGCTTCTGGGAGAACGATTGGGTGTTAATCCAAAATGAACATTTGTATGGCAGCCATATTGAAAAATGGCGGAAAAAAAATGTCGACCCTGGATTATGAATCGGTGTCCCCGAAAACCCCCGGACGCCAATTTTCAGCCGGATCGAGACACCTATTTTTTGGCCGCCATTTTGAGTCCGCCATCTTGGATTTTTATGACGACCACCGGCAAGCCCCCTCCATTCTCTATGAAATTGGTTCGAGCACCCCCCCGCTATCTGTAACGGTTTCGGAACGCTGAGCGTTTGAATTTTGTATGGCGGCCATGTTTTTTTGTATGGAAGCCATCTTTTTTTCACCGGCTCGTCCATCGGCCCAGGGTCCTTGACATTTTTAGTTCCAGCACTATAGGTCTGCGACTTGTCATTTTTGAGATCCGTAGGGCAGTTCTGGTCAGCCCTCCACTTTCAGGTCATTTCGGACTTTTCCTAATATCACGGGACCCCCCTCTATACGACTCCCATACATCACTTTTACCCCCCACGGCTCCTTCTGGGAGAACAATTGGGTGAAAATCCAAAATGAACACTTGTATGGCGGCCATATTGGAAAATGGCGGAAAGAAAAATTTGATCCCGGATTATGAATCGGTGCCCCCGAAAACCTCCGGACGCCAATTTTCAGCCGGCTCGGACCATTTTTTTTTTTGGCCGCCATTTTGAATCCGCCATCTTGGATTTTTATGACCCCCACCGAAAAGCCCCCGTCGTCCTCTATGACATTTGGTCGAGCACCCCCCCGCTATCTCCAACGGTTTCGGAACGGTGAGCGTTTCAATTTTGTATGGCCGCCATCTTTTTTTGTATGGACGCCATCTTTTTTTCACCGGCTCGTCAAACGGCCCAGGGTTCTTGACATTTTTAGTTCAAGTACTATAGGTCTGCGACTTGTAATTTTCGAGATCCGTAGGGCAGTTCCGGTCAGCGTTCCACTTTCAGGTCATTTCGGATTTTTCCCGGACTCACTGGACCTCAAGGTTTATGAGTCTCATACATCAGTTTAACCCCCCACGGCTCCTTCTGGGAGAACAATTGTGTCAATGAGTGAGTCAGTCAGTCAGTGGTAATCGAGCTTTATATATATAGTCAATATATGTACCTATGCATCGATATTTTAAAATCATTTCGTCATACAGTGACAATGACAAAATTATCAATGCTTAAAATCATTACTCGATAATGATTATGACTGAATGACCGTGAAGCCGTACTTCGGCTGTGTCATAAGAATGACAAGATGACAACATACAATACGTGAATGCGGTGACAGTTAGGAAAAAATCATTGATGATTTTGTCATTGTTCCCGTCATCGATATTTTGTGTCATTGTCATGTAGTCATTGATATCGAAAAATCAGAACTCAGCCCATTTCTAGATTATAGCAAAATGATGAACACTACACTGTAGCATCCTTTGTGTGTTAATAACAACATACTAAGATCACCAGTCCCTTTGCCAATCCTGGTGATTATAATATTTACATAAACAGTCTTTCTTCTGAACAGAGTACAGGTCCGTCATCAGCAGTGGATATTTACGAGCTAATGATGAATAAAAATTGGTTTACAAAACTTACAAAGCGTGACTATAGGATATACACGTACGGGTACTCGTAGCTTCAATTTTTTCAAGTGTGACGTCATAAGTCATGTAGGTAGCATTACACAGTTTTTATGACAATAACACATTGGATTTAAGGGATCCAAACATGCATACGTAATAACAGACAACAAGAAAATTACTTACTAACAATAAAGAAAGACATTTTGTTCTGTTTTTTTTTTTACAATTTACGGTAAAATACGGTTTTTTGTTCTTAAATTAAGAACTGTAATGCAATGCAACTGTCCCATCACTTTTATCTTTTCAAAATTAGAGCATTTCCAAGTATCAATATTATTTGCAGAGCTATAGAAGGTTCTTAGTTTCGAAGGCGAATTTGAATGCGAGTATCAAAATCGGTTGTAACTTTAATTCCCGTATTGTTCAAAGCTTAGTTGCCATTGCTTATATTCGTTCGTTGAAGCGACCGTCTCACGGGGACTACAGATAGTGTTGACTTCTGGCGTCGTTCAGATGCATGTAAACGATTTAAGTGGATATTACTGTTCAAATGTAGAGTAGAATATGATTTTCTTTCATTTGTTGCTGAAAGAATTTCAAGTCGATGGCTGAAATTTTTAAGTTAATTAAAAAGTAGGTATTATGAATAAGATGTGTCGGATATACTTAATGTGTCTACGAGTGGCACCATTTGGCTTACGATCGTTAATTCCTACCAATTGGCATATCTATCGGTAAGTTGGCTGGTCATTTGTTGGCAGTTGGGTTGCCCCGAATCATACCTCCACAGACTGGCCTTACTGATCATAAACCAAATTGTAACATTTGTAGACGCCTTTAAGGTGTCTATGAAAGAAAAGAAAGAAAATACATTAATTCAGCACGGACAGTGACAACACACGAGAGAAAAATAATATAAAAATTAACTTAAACCTTTAAACAATTAAAACAAAAAAAACAGACACTGAGAACAAAATAAAAAATAAAAGTTAAATAGTCATCTGCATTATGTTGTCAAGTATGCCCATGCCGAAAGGGTAGCTAGCTCAGCATTTGCTGGGCGCGAAGTGTCCGCAGCAGATTTTCAGTTGGCTCCCCAATGACCCGTAGGGTCACGATCGGTAGGGATAATGACATATCAATAGGCAAGTTGGATGCGTCAACTGGTAACCGATTGGTAGTGATCCTACCGATCGTGACTCAAATTGTGCCGTTTGTAGACCCCTTTAGACATATATACGCCCTCTATGAAGTTTTTAAAGCTGAATGTATGTATTTTTTCCTACATTTTTCTTCTTATAAGGTTTGCATTGAAAAAGTGTGCAGCTTTTTGTTGTAAGTGGTAAAATGTAGCTGGAAAGTCCCACAAAATGTTACTACCTCCACAAGGAAGACCTTCCGCTGATGTTTACGAGAGTTTTAAAACTGATACATTATAAACAGGTATGACACAGTTGGAAAGTGACGACAGTGTACCTTAGCGTTCGGAAACTGTGGAGTGGCGCTAGGTTGTTAGACTTTTATGTCTGTGGTTCAGAGTGAAATGCTTCTAGGTTGTCTATGGAAGGTCTATTTGGTAATTTACAAAGTTCAGTATTTATATTTGTGTCAAAATTGTGCTAACAATTTTGCTCAAGTCAGGTTTTTTTTGTTATTATGAATTGTCTAAAGGAAATTCATTTGGTCATTTATAAAAGTTCAGAAATTTTATTTGACTCCAAATTGCGCTAACAATTTCTTTACTTAAGCCAGTTCTTTTTTTTTGTAATTATTAACATACATTACCCATGTAAGGTTTTAGTTAAGTACTTATTTAAATTATCCTGCACTAGCTTCCACCTAACCTAGGTTGTTTTTTAATAGAATCTTGTGCTCAAAATATCTCACATCAACAGCTCCATGCCTTTCGTTATTCTAAACGAGAGCTTAAAAGCATCTTTGTCTTCGGCCAAAAGCCTTCAGTATAAGGCGTGTGCACACTGAATATTTAATGCGTCGAATGTAACCGATGTACATTTACCGCTAAACTTTGAATTAATTAGTGGTTTAACTTTTAAAACATTGTCGGTCTTATTACAGAACAAGGTTTAGACCAAGTCTAAGGTAAAACTCAGGTTTAGGCTCTGGTTTTAGAAAATTGTTATTACAAAACATAGTTTAACGAAAAATCTCGGTTTTATCTCTGGTCTAAGCTAAACCAGGCCTCCCCCTAGTTTTGCCGTGGTTTAAGTGACGTGATCTACCTACGTTTCGTTTTCTTGAATACATTAAATGCCTAAAAATCCTAGTGATTATAATAAATATTCTTTTTGGTATCGTAACACTTCTAAAAGCTTTTTAATCGCACTCTTTGTAGTCAAAACAAACTTAATATTATCTTACTTATTTACTTTCATCATAATCTAATGATCCAAATCGTGTAAGGTACAATTTATATAAAGTCATCCTTATAAAATCTGCACGAAACGAAACATTTCTACGAGGATGTGACTTTGGTGTATTTATCTGTGGCATTTTGGAGTGAATGAGTGAATGATAAACTAATACTCGACGGTGATTGGTCCGAGCTCGGTCTAAACTATGGTTTTAGTAGACCTCGGAAAAAACAGATTTTGTAATAAAGTCGGATTTAAACCAAGGTCTTAATTTGACACCTGGTCTTGTTAGACCTGGCCTAAACTCAGGTTTAACACATATTTTGTAATGAACTTGAGTTTAGACCAGGTATCAAACTAAGACGTTGGTTTAAATCCGACATTATTTTATGTATGGCGATTTAAACTTACAATAGATTATGTTACGGTACCAAAAGAATATTATAATATATCGACAGTATGCTGACAATACCTTCTAGCTAACATTTTTATCGAAATATTGTTTGGAACGCCGCGCCCGCCATCTGAATATTTATAATACGTGCTAACAGATGGCGCTAAAATAAATATTTGGATAAAAATGTTAGTTAGAAGGTATTGTCAGCATACGGTTGATATATTTTTTATTATATTTATGGTTTATTCGTCATCTTTATTGTATTCAGGAAATGCAGAAAATCGTTTCAGTAAAAAAAATCTTATAAATTCTACATCAAACCTAGTAGTAGGTCGAAGTCGCATCTCAAATTCAGTTTAAAAAAAAAATCATAAAAAAATTGCGGGGCTTTTAGTTAATTGTCTTTTTACATAAAATGGAAAACCAAAAGTAAAGGAGTGGTACCCTGCAGTCCGAATTGCGCTAAAAGTGATAATATCGCGAATCCGACCAAAGTCACAATTAATAATATTATTCAATAGCCCTTATTATTTTGTGACTATTAAATTTGGTCGTATTTGCGATATTATAACTTTTATCGTAATTCGGACCGGGATAATGTCACTTAAACCACGGCAAAACCAGGGGGAGGCCTGGTTTATCTTAGACCCGAGATAAAACTGAGTTTTTTCGTTAAACTTTGTTTTGTAATAACAATTTTCTAAAACCAGAGCCTAAACCTGAGTTTTTCCTCAGATTTGTATTGAAAGATTTAAACCAAGGTCTTAATTTGACACCTGGTCTTGTTAGACCTGGCCTAAACTCAGGTTTAACACATCTTTTGTAATGAGACCGTGTGTGTTTAGGCCTTAAGTATTCCAGTATCGGTGTCGTTAGGGTTAACTTTGGTTTTGTATAGCTTGTTTATCGATGGTTCTAAGTACTTACGTTTATTTTTAACCACCGACAAAAAGAGGGATGTTATTAGTTTGTAGTGTGTATCTGTGGATCTGTGTATCCGTTTATCTGTGTATCTATCTGTAGCATCGTAGCTCCTTTTTGTTGTTCCAATTTTATTAGTTATTTATTAATATTATTTAAGTATTTTCAAGAATTCTAGCTACAGTATAGTATAGCTATTACCATGTGTCAGAGTATTTGAAGTAGTGTTTTAATCGCTCATTTTTGTAAAATTATAGTATTTATTTAATTGTTATGCATGTAATATTATTATTAATATGTAATATTAATTTATTTTAACATTTAATGATTTGACATTTAAGGTGGTATTAATTTTATTTCTCTGATTTAGTATAATGATTATTGTATTAGTTTTAATTTGCATGCCTCTGAGGTAGAACATCATAGGACACTACTTAATCATTAACACCATTGTAAACTTGTGTTCAGCAAATAAATGATTGATTGATTGAGTATATCTAAAGACATTAGAAGTAGCTATAAAAGAAAAGCTTTTGTTTATCTTAGTAATAGGAGAATTAGCTGGACTAGTCTGGCAGTATTAGTCTCGACTTATTCTAATAAGCCGGGACTAATAATGCCAGATAGAAAAACGTTTCCAAGAAGGTATATTGTCATCGCCTGCGACGACCAATCCGATGGTTTCATTAATATCTAGCAGAAGAAGTTTACAGTGCCACAAACTTATCTGACCAGCGGGTCTACCGCGTAACTAAAATTTTAATGAACATCGACATCGGTATTAAACTTCAATACGATCGTGAGAGCCTAAACTTTGAGCTAACTTGTATTTTTTTTACCGATCATGAAGATAATAGTAATAATTTTTTTACAAGTTAGCTCAAAGTTGAGGCTCTCACGATCGTATTGAAGTTTAATACCGATGTCGATGTTCATTACAATTTTAGTTACGCGGTAGACCCGCCGGTCATGGCGTCGCTGCCGTCGCTTTTACCAATGTCATCTCTCTACAAAAAATGCATTTTGAAGTCATTTTTGTTCTGTAGCGACGTTAGTTCCAATTTTGGTCACTGGGTCAGATAAGTTTGTGGCACTGTTGTTGCTGATAAAGTGACACAATTAAAAAAGACATTGATACGTACTTTTGAAACTGCAAAGAAGAAAAACACATTGATATTCACCAGGAAAACAGAACTTTTTCCGGTACATCACTCCGTTTGTCTTCTATCGACAAATAACTCGCGAATGACTATCATATTTCAAAATCTGTGACAAAATGTTGATTGATCACCCCTACAGTGCAGAGCCCTTTAAAGGGAAATATTTCAAAGACATATTTCCGAAGGGGTTGTACCAGTAAAGGGATGTTTCAATATTGATTAGCGAATTACGAATTCCTGTCGAGTTCTTACGTTGTTGTTTTATTGGACTGCCATTGGGGAGCGTCGCGGTTTTGATTACCAATAGACTTGGAGATCATCCTGTAGTAAACAAAGCTCGAGGTTGTCCACACCAGCACATGTATTGACAATATTATTGTTGCACTTAGAGTCTCGACATTACTTATGCCTGTATCTGGTTTACATGTAGTAAAGATCTATTCAATTCTGTTGTATGGGATCAAAAAAGGGTTAGTTACATAGCTACCGCGCAGATCACTCAATAAGTGAGGTCACACTCCGATCAATTAAGGTCCGATCGGATTGCGAACATAATAGATTTCTCAGAATCGGCACTCAAAGAGCAGTGCTTGCCGGGGTCAGTCTTTGGATGGGTGACCGTTTCTTTGAACATCGAGACCCCTCTGTGCCTCGGAAAGAATTTTAAGCAGTTGATTCCGGTTGTGGTACCGTTCTTCTCCATTAGAAATCAACATTTTGGATCGAGTATCAAGTAGAGTCTGAGCTATACCTTAAGTATTGATTTACATGAATAAAAATATATTTGATTGATTGTACGAATATCTATGACAGTTTTTACTGGAGTCAACAGCTCAAAAGTCCGACAACCGGTCTAACCATAGGGCATCAGTGTCTCTCAGTTATTGGGTGGCGGAGGTCAGATGGCAGTCGCTCTGTGTACAATACTGATATTCAGCCGCATCTGGTTAGACTGAGAGCCGACCACAACGTGGTTGGGAAAAGGCTAGGCAGATGATGATATGGGATTTAAAGTCCATTATTATTATGAATGCAGTGAGTTAATTCAAACAAGGTGTAATTAATGCCTGAGAATATTTTGTTATCGCTCCCAAAAATAGTATGTTGACATTGAACATCAATGACTCAATCCTCCACATGTACACTCAGAATCAATTGTATTCAAATGCGAATTAAAATAATCTAACATCAGAGACTACCTAGTTATTTTCTTCCATCAATGTCTCGGACAATGCGGATGACGTCATGTGCAGTATCAACTCGATCGGCGATAACGTCGCCCCGCCTCCCCAGCGCTGACCAATCACCGAACGATCGATTTGTCACTAACTAACGCCTTTGTACACGAACCAAATACCACAAAATCTCAAGCACTAACGTTCATTGGTTCCATTTTCAAACAAACCCATATTGACACAAGGTTTCCTTACTCTCACATATTTAGACTGAGCAAGAAACGTTTGTTGAATCAACACAGTAAAAAGCTTAGAAGGTTAGAACCGACGGGCATTCTTTATGGCATCAAAAATCGTCGGGGAGCGTAAATTAGTTGATAATTTGTGTGCGACAGTGTTAGACTAAAGTTTCGTTAAATGTAAGGCAAACATTGCCTAAGCAAATGAGAACAGGTGTCTGCGATAGGCTCTCATATTGATATATAGGCGTAAACACACGACACATAATATAAGAGAATGTTCGTCGAAATTATGTAAATCTTGTGTGGTTAGAACTTAATTAAACAAGAGATAACCGACCACAATGTTTATTTGACTTTTTTAAATTTCATCTTTGACGTGTCAACAGTGTGTAGGTACTCGCTGTATTTGATTTTTAGATTTTTTTGGTTTTCTAATCATAATAAGAAACGGTGTTGATCATGATTAGAATGACAGTTAACAATAAAATATTTTTAAGAACGATTGTAAAATTTCAAATAATTCGTTTAGTTTCCCAAAATTTTTGTTTAATCTTTTCAAAGCGTAATTGACTTAAAAAAACACCACAGATTAAACAAAATCTTTAAACCACCACAGAATACAGATAACAAATATATCGAACGACGCCCAAGCCAAGTTAAGCGGAGATTTGGCGGGAACCGCGTTCAGAAATCAATCCATTTCTCCCTCCATTAAGCTTTAATCTTCGGGGGCTGGCTATAACTTAATCCTTACTTGAGAACCAGAATAAATAAGCAATAAACCAGTGCAGGTGCCTTTCACTGTTTATATCGGGAATTATAGATCTTATAGGATTACAACTTATCTTTTGTTGGCAAAGGAAAGCGATCATGGGAATGATACCAAATGTTGCTTATTCGCGTGCTGGAGGCAATAATTGAAATGGTTCTTCGTTTATTTTTCTATCATATTGTGTCGTGTGGACAGATAATAGGTATGTCTGTTATGTGTGCTTTATTATTGTGATGTGAACGGATTTTGTTTCTTGGTAATTCTGTTTAAGACTACGTTTTTCTTGTCTCAAGATGTTTTCGGCTTTACTTTGGAGACTTGAGTATCTACTATCAATCGATAAATGTTTGTGTAACAGACCACGGTATTCATAATCTTTTGTTATAAAACTTTTATTAGTATTATAGGTAGGTTTTATTTTGGTTTTTGTACAACTATGAAATGTTTCTACAGCTTAGCATTATTCCTGTTTACAGAGTCCGTTTCGCTCAAAAGAATTATCTATGGATCTTAAGTTCACTCAGCCATGGCTGCTCGGTAATTATATTTTGGAACAAGATATAAATAGGTACAGTCGCCAACATTATTCACAATTTATTTTCAGGTACAGTCAGCTGATGTTACTAAAATTTTACAACATTACCCGTCCCAATTTCCGATTTCCCGTCATAAACTCAAATCGATGGACTTTTTATTATAGTTAAAAAAGCTTTTTATCGTGTTTGCACAGTCTTGATTTTATGTTGCGATGTCGGCGCGTGTGATGTGATCTTTGACGGTGGATCAAAGGCGCCGCCGTATGACACCGTATTGGTAGACACAACGCATTAAACTGCTCAAAACAACGGTTTTGGGATGTTGGGATGGTATTAATAGATGGAGTGGCTTTGTGATGAGGCCTCCTTTTTCATTGTGCAGATGCATCAATATTTTGTAGCAAGAGATTTTAAACCGTATTACAAAGCAGTGGCGCTCACGAAAATTTCTGACAGGGTAGGCAAAGTAGTGTTGTATTGTCAAGTTAAATGATGTTTGTGATTGACCACCTCACCGTACGACTTAAATTTACTGATATAGCGGTCGCCCAGTGGTCAAAATTATACCGTAATTTTAGGTTTCAGCACTCCTTCTCCATATAAACTTTAACTATGCCAAATTTCAAACACCTCCGTGGGCGCAATATTCATAAAAATGGGTATGTATAATGTTTTATCTTCACATATTAATATATACATTAGACATATTAACGTTTGTACCAAATTTATTAGTATAGGCAGTGTCTTTTTGTCTTTATGAGTGCACGCCAGTGTTACAAAGTAATCTGATTTCTTAAGGCCTCATTCTGGACCAAATCCATTGCGAATTTTCATTTGTGAATGATACACCATCATATTACTCTGTAAATGATTACCTATCTGATAAGGATAATCTGATGTGCAATAATTAATTGGTTTTGGTCTGTCTGAGTTGTGTGATCTTTTATAGTTTTATTTAATATAGTACCTAATTACTATTAATTTAAATTTGTACGCCACTAAAGGCTAGGCATAGCGATTCCTATATTTTATATTTTTAACATCCATTTATACCTATGTTCTACAAATAAAGATTTTGACTTTGACTTTGACTTTGACACCATTAGACTACAATTGACTAATATCTTAGTATCAATCTTCTGAGCTTATGTATCCATGATTGACTTTGCAATTCTCTTGAGATCTTCACTTCATTTATTAGTTTTAAATCATAATCAACTTCTACAAATATTTCCTTTATACATGACACTAGAATTATAACTGTCATGGTAATCTTATTCAGAGGCTAATCATTAATAAAGTATTCTTATTTTTTATTCACTACCATAACATTGTACTAATCAAGATTGTAATCTATTATTTTAAAAGAGTTTCCATGGAGTTTCTTGCCGGTTCCTCTCCATAGGACCTACTATTTGGAACCGCGCACCTAAAGTCTCGACATTTCATAAGTGCCTGTATCTGGTTTACATGAAATAAAGATTCTATTCTATAATAAGTATTGACGTTTTCTAAGCTTGGATTTAAAGTCATTACATCCATCCATCGTCTATCAATGTCCCAACATCCGGTGGTTCCTCTATATGATTAGAAGCATCTCCTAATGATAAAGTTTGTTGTAAACGCTAATTGGTGTTATCAGCGTCTCACATGATAGATCTGTTCGAGGATGTTGACTGATCGCGTGATTACGCCATTAGCTCGTGGGAAAACTTGCCATCGATGGAACAGTTTTATGGATTGATAGTAAAGGACATTCGTTATCATGAAGCTCTGTTGCAATTTTCTTAGTATTAAGGGAATCTCTTGGGAACTTTAAATTTTTCTGATCACAACTGATCGCTAGCGGCCAAGAACAATTCGTAACATAATGAATTAAAAGAAGAAAGTAAGCGTTTAATAAATATGAACAAGAATGCTTCTAGTGTTGAACGTGGGGTCGCGGGACTTATCTCATTACCGTGACCCCGGAACGTAAAGGGCTATCGAAGGAACACCGTGGATTTTAGTCAGTACAAGTCTGACAGTCCCTCCCGCCCTGCCCGGGGTGGGAGGACTCATTTGATGATTTTACCACGATAAAAAAAAAAAAAAAAAAATTTTGAACGTGGACGTCAAAAGACATCAACAACACAAGATCTTGCAAGGGGGGCCAAAATTACATTGATTTTCGCTTCAGTATTTATTTTATTTATTGGTTCACCAACAATTGCTTCACTGGTGTTATGGCAAAGGTAACATCTAAAAAAGAAAGAGTAAAGGACATTCATCATCATCATAAGAAATTATTTTACCAACTTTTTAAATAATAATATGTTCCCGAATCCAGTGGCGATCATAAAAGGTTTTGCAAGGAGTGCCAACATAATAATATTTAAAAAAAAAGTTTTATGGCTTGGTTGCTATGACCTTTTAGCCACTTCTTTTACTAGTTTTTCTTCTCGTATTTTTTTTTAAAAGTGTTTTTGATATATTTTTGTATATTGTTTGATATGATTTTTTTAATAATTCAATCAGGTTTTATTTGAAAACACTTTTACTACAGATTTTACTTAGATCACTTGCTGTAAGAAAACATTATTAGTGCTGTTTTGGTTACGTTTGTATGATCAAATTCATTATCCTCACCGAAAACACTGATAATCAACATCATAAAAACTTCCGACTAACCATTGTTTCAAAACCAAAATAATTTCCCATTCATGCCACTATCGCGTCAAAATATTAACAGCCCTCGATAATTCTATTTAGATTCCCACTGATGGGACAGGAAAAATAAAAAAAGGTACCTTTTAAAGTTCTCAGGGAGCGATTTTTGTATCAATATATATTGTAGACTCAGGGAGGCTGCTAAATTCCTTATCTTGAACGTTTAGCGTGGGTGTGTGAGATGCATGGGACACTCACAAGTGGTTTTCGATAAAAAGAAGTGTTTGGACCTCCTCTGTGAGTTTTGGGAGCCGATGGGTGTATTCTGTTTACTGTCAAATGTTTAGTATTTCCTGAGTATTAGGAAGTTTGTTTGCTTTATGCTTAGGGATATTGTATTTAGTTTTATTGTAAAGTGATTTAACTTAGTTGTATTTTGTCGTAGTTAGTTGCAAGAAAGAAAGAAAATAAAAAGACGTTTCTTCGCTTCTCTTTTTAGTTTTGTTTTGGCTTTTTAGAATTTGATTATCACATGCGTTAACGGTGAAGGAAAACATCGTGAGGAACATTGAGAGGGCCTCATAAAATTCTTGATGGTGTGTGTAGTCCTACACTACACTAGGTCAGCGTGGTGGACTAAGGCCTAACCCTTCTCATCCTGAGAAGAGGCCCGTGCCCAGTGGGCTGGATTTATTTATTTATTTTGATTTGGTTTTAAATCTTTATTTCCGAAGCTTCTTTGAAATTCATTTAATTCATGTCCACCCCACACAAACCGTTACGTATAGTGTTAACTGCTGTCTTCCATTGTTTAGACAGCTTGCACCATCAAGTACCAGTTAATTACCGAGGGCCACATCTTAAAGGATCTTTTATGGAGTTCCGAGTATTTATGTTGTTTTTCAAGCAAGGATTGAGTCGTCACTTTGGGATCTGACGGTCGTGGTGTGTTTGACATTCGAGACTATTCCTTGTTTAGCAGTGTTGTTAAAACTTGCGTACTAAAACTTTTCCGCTATATCTTATTTCTGGAGGATTACCGTGAACTTTAAATTTTAATTCACAAGTAGAGTCATGATATAAATTAGTAGATGAAAAAAGAAATAAATAAATAAATATAATAGTTAAAAAAAAAACTAAAGAAAACGCTTTTGTCATCCAAACTAAACGTGTATGCACAGCTCAATCGGAAACCGGGAAGTGGGTCAAATTTAACTTCCAAGATTTTTTTACTTAGTTACAGTTAAAAAAAAAACAAAAATCCTTACTGCAAAAAAAAAAAACTAAAAAGATGGAAACAACGAGATGAAAAGAAAACTGAGTATCCTTTATTAAAAATTATAACATGCAGTCGAAGGCATCTAAGATGTAACGAACGCCGTAAAACATGCCTCCGACTGCATGTCTTTTTACGATTTTTATTAAAGTTTTCAAACTTTACGATAAACAAAAAAGAAAAATACATGAAAGTTCCTTATTATTTTATATCTCAAACACCTACATATCTCAAGTATTCGACTAATCCAGCAACTAAACAAAGCCAGCAGGGCGTAACTGCAAGGCGCCTCCTTATCAGTCAAAGGTAGGGTCAGCAAACAAATGCGCTCAAAGTACACAATGATACATTCAACGTGTACATTACTGACATTAGTTGGCTCGGATTATCACTGTTTCTCGCTTTACTGTGTACTCTGTGGTGAAAGAGTAAATCCTTTCTGACGTTTGATAAGACAAGGAACTTTCATAATAAAGCCTTTAAAATGTCTGGAATAGAATGCTACGACATATTAATTAGCTAATAATTGGGCGTAGTTACACGGAAAGTATCCAATCCTCATTGAGACACTACTCCTAGGGTCTCGACATTTCATAAGTGCCTGTATCTGGTTTACATGAAATAAAGATCTATTCTATTCTATTGAGCTGAGAATGCTGAGATATTTAATTTTAAAGTTTACATCGCAATTCTTCATTGATGCCGTGCTGTAAATTTATTGGTTTTATTGGAATTGAAGGGCAATCTTTTTATATTTTTAATTTTTTAATGTGTAGTTAAGGTTGGTTTCATATTTTATATGATATTATCTACATATATCTATATTAATACGTGAAGAGAAAACTTTGTACCCCTTTTTTAAATATTGCACGGTGGAGTGTGAGATTTGGCACTTTATATGGAGAAGGAGTGCAGAAAGCTAAATTTACGGTCAAATTTGGACCACTGGGCGACAATTAGTTAGTTTAACTACATCTTTGGCTATTAATTTTATTCTGCAATAGATGGTGACATTTATTAGCTACTTTGGTTCGATTAGGGAGAAGATTAAACAATTGACAATCAATTAGTTTGAATTATTTGATCTTTAATTGAATTGATTATCAATCTACCTTGCGAGATTTCCCAAATGAGTCTTCCTGCTTCATCCCACTAAGCGTTCGATCACACTGGAATACTTTTAGCAGCAGAATCCTTTTGCATACAAAAAGTGAATAACGAACCCGAAAACGCACGATTCTGTTGCTAAAACTATCTAGTGTGGATGGACCCTTAAGTAGGTAATATGGAAACTGTAAGCCACTATTTTACTAGTAAATATACCTGACACAACATTGAGAAATGTTATTGCAATAACTTGCAACAATTACTAACTTATGATAATATTATGTTAATTAATCATCACTGACATGTCGTATGTGTGCAGTTTATATAAGTTTCATTCCTGCTGCTTCATAACTAACGCGGAAATGCGAGCCATGTTTCCTAAGAACGACGCACCAAGATCACTTGGCGCAGTGCTCCGGCCACATTCAAGGCTTGTTCAACAAACAGATTTAATCTGTGAACAGGTGAACGACCGAGATACGCGCCTTATCAACTTTATAAACACGTGTTCTATTGTTTTTTAGAGTTTTTATGCAGCCAGTACTTATAGGGATGTAGTTTTAATATTATTCGATTTTTAAAATCATTTGTTTTTTTTCAACTTTTGAAGTATCTTCGAGATTTAATTGCCAAGACAAAGCCACACCTTTTTTATTTTTTATTATCCCTATACTATTTCAATCGAAATTCAAATAACTATAGATTATTGGGACAGACAATCGTATGTCTTCGAAATTGGTCTTATACTGACCCATTGTCTTGAACTTTTTAATCTGGTCAAATAGTAGAATATTCTCAATCAACACGCAATTTTATTTTATTAACAAAATCCACAGCTTTTTTATTTTATCCTATGTGTAACTAGTATGTCTGGACTTGAGGGGTGTGTCTGTGGGTGTGAGAGGTGTGTATGCATGTGTGAAAGTGCAAACAATTTCATCATTATAAATTGCTTCAGTCCTTATCCTAAATATTCTCACTCTTTCTATCATCGTTTTCCTAATATTACCATGTACCAGTACCGCCTCTATCTTTAACATTTTTACAAAAAAAGGTTCCAGATGAAAACTAGACAGCTGATCAGGATCTATTTCTATTTTATTTATATTTCTATTGGACCTATTTGGTCCAACTTTGAGATCTATATGAAGTTTTTTATTTTTATTTAATGTTATGTCATTCTCTTCCTTTATGTGTTAATTCTGTATGTTGTGTCTCATTTTGTTGAGTTCAAATAAATGTTTATTCTTATCCTTCTATTCTATTCTACAAAATTTCAAATACTCACCTTATTTCCCTTTTAATATCATCATAGTCCCTCTGCGTGTCGAGCCTCGCCTCTAGCCTGGCGATGTGCTGCTTCTTCTCGTCCAGCCTCTCTTCGAGCCTCTGCAGCTGCTGCGCGTGCGCCTCTTGTAGCGCCGTCAGGGAAGCTTGGAGGCGACGGACGTCTTCGACTAGTTGAGCGATCTGGGGACAGAAACATGATGTTTAGATTGTGTATTTTGAGTTAAAAGTTGATTAGTGCGATATTCTACAGGTGATATAATATGCAAAACGAAGGAATGTTCTATCCTGTCTCAAATCGTTTTGAAAGTGCCTGCAAAGGCCCAGTTGAAATAAAAATCTTTGACTTTGACTTTGAATATTGGCTTGGGTATACGTATTATAGCCAGTAATGTCGGGAATTGAAGATGTCTCTACATATGCGGATACTAAATAATTATGTTAAGAAGGCAGTGATGCATTCTATTAATCTTTCTGCAAATTTTAATCAACTTCTACGAATCTTTACATCCCTGTATTCGCTGAAACAGAACTACCAACATTAAAATAATTACGACATTAAAAATGTCGCCAGTAAATATTTTCTAAAGAATTTAATTGCCTTATAATTACCTATGTTATCTGTGGACACAATAAAAGCATCTAACTCTGTAATTATGTAGATCAATCTTTAACGATAAAGATGGCGGGTGACGCCATCTGACATTTTTATTAATAAAATAAATATTTAAAATTGTGTCATGAAGTTATTAGGTATGTGACTGAAGAATACGATAATTTCAGTTTTGTGTAATGATTATGACGTAATTCGCGTTTATTTAAAAATATATGTCGCGTGAACTAGAATAATTATTGCACTTTTTAATTATGTTTTTTTTATAACAATCAGTCTAGTGATTGTCAAGATTAATGTGGATTTAAACTATAAAACAGAGTCGCATTTTTTTACTGAGCAAAAAATATATACATCTGTAATTTTAATTGCTTTGTTTTCATTTTTAATCTTTAACTATAAAGTGCGCTTAATTAGACAAAATAAATTATTTATAACATTTTATAGCTCTGCAATTCGGTTTTTCCCGTAGTTATCAACTTTAATAACTGCGTACCTACCAAAGAAACATTAATTATATTCCATAATAATTGAGAAAATCAAAAGTTCCAATCGTATTATTTAGAAACAGAACTCTAAAAACTAATTTTAGTTCGCGTTTCCGTTCGACAATTGACGATCTATTCATAAAATCAGCACCCGACAAATCTTTGCCGCATTCCAAGTGACAAACGAAGAAAATGCAACCTTATTGCGTGAACGTAAGAGTTATATAAGTTTTGATGGGTTGTTGGCGTATGTTGGTCGGATAACTCTCAGCATGTTATTACCCGACCTTCGGAAGATATCAATTGTTGGCGCAGCCGTCAGGTGGGGTGTCGCCGGCGCTCGAGCGCGAAGATGCGTATCGTCGAGATAGATGCGACGGAAATCACGGACACCACGTGACCCTGGATATGTCTTGAGACGGTGTTTTTCCAATTCGAGTTTTATGAAGCCATTTTCTAATAAAAAAGAAGAATACTTTGACGTTTGCAAACAAGTTTCTTTACAAACAGACACACATTTACACAATTGGTATTAGACAGTAGCTCTACTGTTAATCCATTGATTCCCTTGTTCAGTTCAATTGCGCGGACTAAGATATGTTAATGATGTTTTTTTATTTTACATAAAAGAAGTAAAGTTTGAAATTATAATTAACTAAGTATGGAAAATAATATCCAACATTAATGTAAGTATAATGTGTAAGTGATATGAAGATAATTTAAATTGCATAAAATGTTTAATTCAACAGTCTATTCCCGACAATTTTATTAATTGGTACTAACCAATGCCTGTTCATTTTCTGGTATACATTTTGATGTGAACTTTCCAGAATACTTGAGTTGGTAGGTGTGGAATGAAAATTAATAAAATATAGTAATATTATTTTTACAGGTATCCAATTAAAATTTTTGGACGGACATAATTTATTATTACGTCTAGATTAAATTATAAGTATGATATTACCAAGCAAAAAACTCCTTCGTCATTGATCGTTAAACAAAAAAGGCGATTTTATTAAATATTTGGTGATGAATATATTAACTCTGAAACAATGAACGATCATAAATTATTTCTAAGTAGGTATATAATTTATTTGAATTTCGGTTAATAATTAATAATAGCGTCGGATGTTTAGTTTAATTCTAAAATACGCTTCAAAATCACTTGCTTATCATACCTTGACATCGATATCTTAATACACATCAGTACAATAATACTTCAGTAAATATTATCAGTTTTGACTGAACCTTGAAAATCTGTCGTAAATAATCTTTCGTTACACCCGGCCTCTTTATAGAATGTTGTAAAAACTTTACAATAACCTTCAGATATCATTACGATTGTATACGTAGGTATAATAATATAGAATAGTTAATTAAAATGAAAAAATTGACAGAATATGTGCTTTTAAAATATAAATGGCTGGTAGGTACGTCAACTCAATTTTTTCTTTTTTGTACTGTGCTCAATATTTTAAATTTTTAAATCTAGAATCATGGAATTCATTTTATACCTGGTGAATATAAATTATACAATTACGTACCTAAGTAATATCAGTTGCTATTTTTAAAGATTTTTATCCACAATTTGCGCCGAATCTTTTTAAAATTCAACAGGATATTTTCTAGGCTTTTGACTGTCAATTCATAGTAATCCTTCACGTGTATAAAGGCTATGTAAACACGTATCCCGCCATTCAGGATAGTACAGTCACCATAAAAAGTATTAGCCGAAACGAAAATTTGGGCGGACAGCACCGCGAGTAATTATTGTCTTAATTCGGACCTGCACTGACCGCTATTAACTTAGCTGTGTGTTACAGGCGGGAGCGGGGAAAGGAAATAACTTGGTTTTATCTTTCATTTAGAAAAGAGCTAACAGCATAAATATTTTAAGATGTTTTATGAACTGTTTTTTTTTTCTTTTGTAGATATTCATATCATTTATTCTTCTCTAATGATATACTTTAAAATAAATAAATAAATCCAGCCCATTACTGTCCCACTGCTGGGCACGGGCCTCTTCTCAGAATGAGAAGGGTTATGCCTTAGTCCTGACAGTGGCCTAGTACGGTTTGGCAGACTAAAACGCTATCGAGGACTTTATGAAGCCCTCTCAGGTGTGCAGGTTTCCTCACGATGTTTTCCTTCACGATTAATGCAAGTGATAATCAAATTGGGATCCGCACAAAAAATCGGAAAGTCAGACTGTTTTTTGGAGATTGGAAATAATTTATTCAACATGATAAAAGTTTAAAGTTGTAACCTTATTTGAATTGCGATTGGAGTTTTTATTTTCGAGAACGCTGTCCGCCTTCAACTTGCTCAGCATCCAAGGGTTGTTCCTTCAGCGAAGGGTTAAGGGTAACCCTCGCACAATTACCTACAATCATTACTATGGACAATTATGTTTTCGACCGCCGCCCGTCACAGTTTCAGGTTTTTATTGAAGTCTACCACATTTTTAGTATAATTACAGCGTGACCCACGGGTTCTGTGATCACCCCACTGTGACGTCGATTAACTCAAATACCTCTCTCGTGCGGATCGTTTAAAAAAGACCTTTTGCACAATTTGGTGAGATTTACATGTGTTAGCAACTTTGTTTTGAGTTTCAGATGGGATTTTTTGGCGACTTCATTCGCAGTTGTTACTAGTTTATTCAGTGAGTACGTAGTATGTTGTTAATTTAGCCGACTGTACTTTTTGATGACGGGGAAATAGTACAATCTATTTTAGTGTTAATGACAGGTCCTATTTGCTAGAGTTCTCTTTAAAATGTTCGTAGCCGGAGCAATATCATTGTCAATTTGAGTTCCATTGTTGCTTTAAATTAAGTTTTTTAAGCAAATTATTTTATAATTTTTTGTTTTTTGAAGGCAGTTTTTCCTTTTTTTAAAGTTTCTTTTATTTTTCTATTTTGAGTGGCATAAACAATACATAAACATGCGGTTACAGCAATCACGGATGATGGTCTCCATCAGATCTTCACCAAATTTAAATGGGACCGCGAGATACCCTTTCAAACAAAAAAAGAATTATCAAAATCGGTCTGCAATTCCCGGAGTAGTCGCGTAACAAACATACATTCGAATTGTGAACCTCCTATTTTTGAAGACGGTTAAAAAATAGAACGGTCATCGGAATTTATTTTTCAGTCTAGTGTTGTCAAGCCACACAGCCGACTGCGTGTGTCGCTTCGCATTCTTAGCTGTGTTCCTTCCGATGCAAATGGTCGAGTCGCTAGCCATAAATCCGCCACCGCACCGCACCGTCCGTCGTCGCGCGTCGCCGGCGGTTTATCAGACGTACTCGATTGTACCTTACACTTATTTTTATCCTGGTGATAATGTTTACACATATTTATGCGGCTGATGATACTTTGGAAGCGTAAAGAGACGCTCCCCCGTGTAGGAAGGACAAATTATGTAAATTAGATGACGCTATATTGGAATCTTACATTAATTAGGTAATTAATACAGGATTTTTTTTTATGTAGTGCACATAATTTTGTAGATTGATTCAGTCTCTGTTCCTAAATGTCACTGCAGTATTGGGATACACTTTAAAACAAAACGAAAATTCGACTTAGTATGGAGGACACGCATAATACAATAGCGCAAGCCATACAAAATCAATTTTTGATTTTGTTTTGGAGTGATTTAGTGTCCGTTCTCAAATGCAACCGCAGCTGCGGTTGCATTTGAGAACGGACACTAAATCACTCTGCAAAATTTTGCGCACTACATGAAAAGTTATCCTGTATTATTATGTATCTAAGATTCAAACATTATTTCACTATCATCCTTGTACAATCTCCATTGCAAAGCAATACAGACGAGACAATCCAAATAAGGACACAGAATAGCTAAGCACTATCTCGACAAAATTGAGCCACAAAGGGATTTGCCTTTTATTCTATTTCTTAAAACCATAACCTCTATTATCTGTCCAAGATCGATGAAAACGCAACAAAGACGTTGGCCACGTCGATTGTCTAAAACTCAATAAAACAACAAAACCGAATCAATTCGGAGCACAATGCGTCAATGCAGTGCTCAATCACAAAGGAAGTGACGACAGACAACTGAATAAAAAAACCTAATACGCCATTTTGACGTCGGACAGAGTTCATGTTGGCGATCTGTCAAAGTGGTCAAACAGTTTAGTGGAGGTATCATGTGCGAGTTTCGCGGGATTCGTCCCGATTTCGTCGCTAGGTGACAGCAATTTGGTTTTTGTTAGATTAATCCAACTAACTGACCCAAGTGAAATACGATCTTAAGTTTATGAGCAGCTAGAAGTAAGTATAATTATCCGATTACAATTTCCTATTCTGCCTAAAATATAACAGTTAATTAGACCAGTTTTATTCTTTTTGAGGAAACGGTTTATGCCAATTATGCCGCTAAAACATCAGTTTTTCAGTTATAAGCACTGCAGTGTCTTTCAATGTCAGTCATTTTATTAAACTATATCGCACTGAAAATCTGCAATAGTGTTAGTTTCAACGGTAAAATGAAACATCTATTCGAAGAATGTGTTTAAACCGTCGTCCTAAGTCTTTGACAGTTGATGGCGACCCTACAAAAATCGCGAATCGTCGGGAAACATTTATTAGGCCGACGTTTAAGCGGGAAAATTCAAATTTCGAATTCGAATGCGCGAGCAATACCAACTGAATGAACAAAAAGACGTTTGGAAAGCTTCTACGGCGGCGGGACGGCAGTTTTTCTTTTTACGTCATCTATAGTCTGTCTAGCTTGATGCGACGAGTTTCGTTTCGTTTGGAAAAAAATGATAAACGACGTGAATGATTGAACAGTTGGACGCGAGTTTCAAAAAGATTCCTACTATCCGTTTATTACGTGCTCTTCAGCTGTCATCGCATCTATCGGAATTAAAACGGCTGAATGAAAATTATTATTTTAACATATTGCACGGGACAAACGTTTGTGGTTCATAAATATTCACAATTTGGCAAATGCTTTTAGGTACAGTAACAGTTTGATTGACAATGAACGCTGCGATCATCAATCACGTGTCATATCGAACGTGCGGCGTGAAAATGGTAAAAATTAATAAGCACCGACAAGCTCCAATGATACAAAAGTACTTTTTCTATTATTGTGTAGGTGATAGAGTTGAAATTGGCTTGGTAATTTGTTTTTGGAGTATATTTTACCGGCAAATACTGACATGAAAGTTGTCCATGCACTTTTGACATGATACGTCGGTGGCGTTCGGATAAACATAGCGATGAATCGTGATCATTTCGATTATTACTTTTTCGTAGCTGTCAGTTCACGTTTGGAAACTTTACGCGCGGAGATTCTGTCGGTATTAAATACAGGATAGTTTTTAATGAACCGTGCAACAGACGTGATTAACGTTGTATGAAGGATATTTGTGATGCACGCCGAGCCAATTTAAGACTTAGGATTGACGGTACGATCAGTTTTTTGTTCAAGTTTAATCTCGGGACTCTCTAAAGAAAAGATTTTTGAGATTTTTCTTTTCCAGTTGAAAATTATACGCTGCTAATTAGTTCTTCATATCAATGTCAACTGCCAGTACTAATTCCAAGAGAAGTATAGAATAGATCTTTATTTCATGTAAACCAAATACAGGCACTTATGAAATGTCGAGACTCTTAGGCGCGGTTCCAAATAGTTGGTCCTATGGAGAAGAACAGGCAAGAAACTCCATGAAGACTTTTTTTAAATAATAGATTATAAACTTGATTAGTACAATGTTGTGATAACTGGGAAAATAATGTAAATTAATGTGAATAAAAATAAATTAGGATAGGTTAATAATAATGTTTTGTTTTTAAATAAGAATGCCATGGCAGTTAAAAGCTGGCCAGGCCCGACAGACGGCACCCGTTCACGAGCAGTGTTTTTATATAGGTACATAGAATCATCCAAAAGAATTTCGGACTGAAAACCTTCGACTGATAATTAGATACGCGTCAGACAATTTCAGCGATACTTTTTATTGACAAATCCAATTATCGTTTCGAAACACGGCACAGACAAGCCGAATGCAAACTGCATAGTTCTCGGTTTGAGTCGACAACGAAATGAAGCAATTATAAGTTGTGGGAGCTCATTTATTGCCTGTCTATCGTTCGCCGTTATAAAACCGAATGAAAACTAAGTTTTGCCTGTTGTGGTTGTGACTTCGCGTTATTGGGGTGTCGCTGTTTTGATTTCGATGATAAGTTGGGATTGGTATGTGTGGAAGTTATTGGAAGCCAATTGTTGTTGGTATGATCGCGTTTTGAGTACAGATTTCACGTGTAGGAGGTTGATTGAAGCAGAAAGTTTGATTGTTATGCAAGTTTTGTGTCTGTTGGTCTTGGTATTGTTATATCTGTATGTTTTATACTGTTAGATAGACGGTAAATAAAAAGACAAGAATGACAAAAAAGTAATCAACACCTATTTTCAACATTATGTTTATGATTTTCAACCACCCATTTTCAAATTACGAACGGATCCACCGATACCAACATAACATCGCATGCTACCAACCTCACGCGACGCGAAAATAACCCGCCAATTACGTACCTATAGACGTCATTCGGGATTAAAAGAAAAGTATCAAGTGTAACGTGTTTCTTCCGTGGCAGAGGCAGTAGATCATGTGGGGTGTGCGATATCTAGCCTAGATTATTTTGAGTAACGACCCGCCGTCGGAGGGTTGGAAAAAATGCATACCAGGGATAAAATATTGTTTCGTGTTGCAATTAAAATGGTTTGTTTCGAGAACGGCAAGGAATTGGTTAATGTTACTTTTTTCTGTTTTTATTACTCAAAAAATGTTTCCATTTTTTTTTTTTTAATCTTTGCCCTTCTCTATGTTTTCTCCTGTATCGAGGGTACAGTTTACAAACATACATCTCACATGCACACACACCCAGACCCGATTCAACTATCTGTAGACCATACAAATATTTGTTCCGTGCGGGGATCGAACCCGCGGCCCGTAGCGCGGAAATCTAATGGCTTAGCCACAGCACCGACCGTGTCGTCAAACAAACAATATTGTTTTTCTGGAACATCTCATTTTCTTGGATAAATCAAGCATTCAGATGCCAAAAATCAGGAACTAAATCTATGATGGAACAGTAAAAAACAAACCTAGAAAACCCAGTATTTCGTTTACCTAAACCTTTAAATAAATCACAAGGTACAATCAGTATAGAACACAATTTAGCACTTTCGTGCTTCACAGCGAACAGCTGATCGCGAAGGCCTTGCATTCTACCCCCGAAAAGCGTGATAATTATTTTAATTTATAGTTACGTATCGCTCGGTTTTATCACATTTATTTTTCAAGAATTTCACCTAGAGTTATTCTGTTTCGTGCGATAAGGTGTTGGAATTAAATCGAGGTATAAATAAAGAGAAATGTTTGCTCATCGCGGATGAATAATATTAACCCTTTATTTATTTATTTAACAATTAATGCACACTAACCGACAAAAACCCCCGACTCCAACTAGAAAAAGAGCTGTTACTTTTGAAAGACTGAACAGATTTTCATAAAACACAGCTAAGATGATACCCGATTAAACTAGCTTTCAATTAAAATAAACTGCTTTGAAAACGGTCCATCCGTTTTGAAGTTACGATGCCACAGACAGATACACCAGATACACCGATACACAGATACACACTACAAAATGATAATACCCTTCTTTTTTGTCGGGTGAGCTTCTGAGCAAAAGGTAAACGTGCTCATTACGCTTGCCGCGTTACCTCGTAGTATGGTGAGTGATATTTGCTAAAATTAATTAGATCTTACTATAATTATCTCATAACACAATAAACCTCAAAAAGTCACTTAGTTCCTGAAATATCTTTTTTTTTTTTTTTTTAATGTTGTTTCTTTTCTTTTTGTGTTCTATACAACGCATGACTGGCTGGGACAGAATATCAGCAGTTGAGCATGCCTCGCCCTGCCAGCTACTATGCTGAGTCCAAGACCTTTTTGTCTTTTACCTTCTTGTATCATGTATCCCCTTGCTACCTATGTAATTTGAAAGACAAATAAAAATCTTCTATTCTATTCTATTCTAAATCGAAAAGAGTCGGGAGATCGTTCTACCAATTCAAGCGTGTTTCGATGTCTTCCCAAAGTGTTCCGTCTTTGAATCACGTTTTAGGTATTCGGAACACGTTCCGATTTTCCGGATCGGGCCGGAGATTGACGGAATTGTGCCTGTCACAACGATCCTGCGATACTCAAGTACGTTAAATTCTGTACCTTAAGTTTCCAAAAATGTTTGGCAATGACACTGTGTTTGTAGGTTATTTTTTTGTGAGAAAAATAACATTAAATAATATAATAATGATAGCTTAACGGTTTAATGCTTGCCTTCCATGCAGGAAGGTCTGAGTTCAAACCCGGCCCGCACCTCTGACTTTTCGAATTTATGTGCGGATCGAAATTTGATTTTCAATTGCGTTAACGGTGAAGAAAAAACATTGTGAGAAAACTTGCATATTATATCTGAGAGGGCCTCATAAAGTTCTTGATGGTGTGTGTAGTCCGCCAACCCGCACTAGGCCAGCGTGGTGGACTAAGGCCCAACCCTTCTCGTTCCATGAAGAAGCCCGTGCCCAGTAGTGGGATAGTCATGTGCTGGATTTATTTATTTAATATAATATTATTTATATAATAAAAAATGAATGGTCTTCCTTTAAATAATGTAAAAAAATCTGCAGCTATACTGCAGCCATGAAAAAGACGCTAACTAAAAATTTCCACATTTGTTACAACCCAACGAGTCCTCTCAATGAACTTCGCAGTAGCTTCAAATTCGTATGGACTGTCTAATGAACATAATTTGATAATACGAAGACATAGAAAAATAAAAAGAGGTAAAATTCGATATTAGCCATTAGTAAATTCGGAGTTTTCTAATTAGACTAAGCACACAAACGAAATAAAGCATTAAGGAGTTGTGCAAATAGAATGGAAGAAGGGGGAATGAGTGTAGATATATGACTACTGGAAGTGCTTACCGTGTGAGAAAACTGTATAAGGTCCAAGCTTTCTAGTCCCGATCCCTTTATTGTACAACATTAT
The DNA here is from genome assembly GCA_932294325.1 of Allophyes oxyacanthae. NCBI lineage: Eukaryota > Metazoa > Arthropoda > Insecta > Lepidoptera > Noctuidae > Allophyes > Allophyes oxyacanthae. Next base: position 959,715 of record OW028628.1, read on the forward strand.
ATGAACAACATTTATTAAAGGACAAACACAGAAATCTCGAAAAAAATCTGTTGTTCCATACAAATAAACTTCAGAAAAACGGCTTTTAATGTTAAAAAATATTGTACATTTCTTTTCGTTGTAGATACGTTTTTAAATCAATTAATTATGACATACCATAGGATTTGTTATTTATCAGGTCCTCTAAATAAATTGAGAAAATCATTCAATTAATTAATCATTGTTACAAAAAAAATGAAAAATAAATGAATCAAACCTAGCTTCACACTGGCCTATTATTGAAAAAATAAATCAAAATTGTTCAAACTTTTAAATATCGAACAATATGGTAAACTGTGCTCTAAATCCATTTTTAAATACGCTCACAATAGGTAATGAACATCCAGTGAGGCAACATCGCTGTCAGCCCGTATGCAGGCTTCGTAAGCAAATAATATGACAAGATAAAGAGAATGGAAAACGATATTTTGTTTTGTACTCGACAAATATCGTTAATTCTCTTGTCTATTAAGGGTTAGATATGTGACTACACTGAATAAGTAGTTCATATGAAGAAAATAACACTCCGAGAAATATAGAAGCGCGAAAACATGAAGTAAAAGCGAAAATTGTGTATCTGCGCTTGATATTGATCAGTGATTTGTATCTGAATTTTATTTTAGTTTGGCAATAAATGCAGATTTTTTGTAAAAATTGGATTAACTAAGTAAAGCAGTTTTACTTTTGTTTCTTGAGAAAAGTATAATTATAACGTATTAACATATTTAGGAGGCGTTGCTGTTGCTGTTAAAAAACGCTAAGCACGGGCCTCTTTTCGGAATGAGAAGGGTTGGGTTTAGTCCACCATGCTGGCCTAGTGCGGGTTGGCGGACTACACACACCATCGAGAACTTTATCAGGCCCTCTCAGATGTGCAGATATCATGATATTTTTTCTGATAATCAAATTGCGATCCGCACTTAAATTTGGAAAGTCAGAGTTGCCGGCCGGTTTCGTAGTCAGACCCACACAGTACTTACTTAGTTAAAGTTGTTGGGACGTAGAGTCTCATCGAAAATAGAGGAACATTCAACAAAGCCTATAATTATGTGTATAGCTGATACAAGACAGTATAAACCTTGCCAGTCATACAATTCTAGCCATTACAGTAATCAAGGAAGTTAGAATCAGCCTATTAATTCTGTAAGATCGTCACCTATACCATTGTGTTCGCAAGGACGGACCACAATGCATTGGATCATTACCATTGTTATAATAATGCGCCTAATTGTACTGCATTGTCACTCATATCACTTCGTAGGACGGATAGACGCTGATGGCAAGAAATTACGGTTGTAAAAGGTCTTATTGATTGTAAAGTGTACGCAGATACGACCTTTGCAGTTAACTGTACGCATTTATTTATACTTTATGCCCTATGTACAGAGGCGGACTTAGTGCCTTGGGCATTTTCTACCAGTCAACCTAAGGGTGATGCAGAGAAAAAATTATGGTAGGGACGGACAAGATAATTATACTGAAAAAAGTAAATTAAACATAGTTACTTATAAATATTTATACATAAGAATTTCTATAATATACACTACATTCAATATATAAGAAAGCGGAGATGATTCTGCCAATTTGGTTTTGCATTGAGGATGAAAGTGTGGATTGTTATGCAGTTTTCAGTCTAAAGGAGTTTGTCCACGATCCGTACCATACTATGAGCTGTAGAAGGAGAAACTCCTCCCTTAGTCCCCTTCCTTCTCCTTTCCCTCCCTTTTACCTAACACCATCCTAAAAGGTCGGCAACGCATCGGTGACTCCTCTGGTGTTGCGGATGTTCATCAGCGACGGTGATCACTTACCATCAGGTGAACTGTAAGATCGCTTACTATATACCATAAAAAATAGACTCTAAAGTCAACAACATAAAGTATATTTTCATTTGTTTTCAAAACGAGCTGATCCGGTCATAGCATGGGCGTTGCCTCATACAATCTATACAATGAATATTTTTCGCTCTTATTACGGTCATAGTACGGTACGGATAGTGGGCAGAAACCTTAATGCCACCAAGAAAAAATTGGAAGAATTTACAAAAAATTCGCTATTTTATATGACGCCTATATAAAGTTTGCACTTCTATAAATAATTTAATTAAGGACATTCGAGCAAAATTACTCCATATTAGTACAAAAGTAGGCATAAAAAGGAATGTGGTCATAGATTAAAATAATAAAATTGTAGCACAGATACTAAAGTCTAATATTGTAAGAAATATTTATATTATCGCATACCTCATGGGCCGGTCTCGTTTTTACGCAAATACCGCCATCTGGCGGCGGTCGACGCGTAATTATAAATAAAATTGACATTAATTACGTGGCTCCATGTTTTTTCAAAGTGGGTTAGCAATTTCTAGAAAATAATTCCTTTTAATACGAGAAAAGGTAAATACGTGTAATGAAACGCGGTTATTAAATGTTGATGCAATTATTATAATTTAACAAGATAGAGATTAATGTCGTAGAGTAACGAGGTATGCAGTGGAGACACTATGAACATACATACACTCATTAAGAGTTAAGACCTAACTAAATTATTTACGGATTTATAGACAATTAAGTGAATTGTTTTTTTCCAGTAACATCAATTTGGCAAAACCCCTTTACACAATCTATAAAAACTTATTTTTAGGAAGACCTAATTCTATGAAATCATTTATTTAATAAACTATAAATTTGTTTCCATTCTAAATTAAATTACTAACTTAACTAAAAAAAACTAATATCGCAATAACATCTCATTTTGCGCGCCATATTTTTAATATTATAGTAATTGCCAGTCTCTATCTTACTCTATGATGAGTGGAATTATAGACAGGTTTGCTAAAGAGCGGCGTCTTTGGTACTATTTTGTGCCATAATTATATACTTTGAGCACTTTAACGAACTACCAATGAGCAGTGTTTTGTTCATGTTTGTTTATATAAATTACACTTTTTTGCACTAATTAGGTACTAGTCTGTGGTGTGGTACTAAATGTGATAGACTTTTTTATAGACTAAGAACATGTATAGGAATTAAACTTGAGAATAGTGGATACACAATACTTGTGAAAATAGAAAGAGATTGCTTAAATACAAGAACGAATGTTGACTTCTCATTTAAAAATGACACAAAGCCCAAACATTACTTAGATATTCTCTTTAACATCCAACAACACATCCACCATCTATTATAACTAAATGAATATACGAAAACGTACTTAAAACACAACATAGAGAGCCCCCATCCCATCTCATACATAGAGACACATTAAAAAATCAATAGCAAAACTGCACGCTCACAATTAAGAAGTCCTCTGAGTCGAAACATCCCTCAAACGTCATGACACCCTCACACTACAAACAAAACATTGGCACACATGCAAAAATAACAAAACACCCTTATTTAACAAATTTTAAGGACGAAAATTGAACGGGAAATGACATAAAAACGGTAAACCGAAGAGTTATCCGGCCAGCAAAAATGTACGCTTAGCGGCGAAGCTAAGGGAGGTTGGGGCAATTTGGGCAATATGCAAAAGTTGGGCGGTGGGTGTCGGGGGAGTGTCGTGATTAGGCCGTGTGTGTCGATGCGCATCTTATGCCCGCATTACCCTTTCGTTTTCCTTCCGATAGCTGCCTTTGTGGGGCCCTTCAGCTATCTGTGCAGTCGAGATCATACGATACCAATTTTCTTTTGACATTTTTTTTCTAAGAGCCATCGATTAAGAGCGGATTTTCTCGTGGAGACTTGAGTTTATGATATTGAATTTTTGATTTATTTTAATGGATGCTAGCTAAGGTTTTGAGATTGAAATGGATGGAGGACTTTTTGGGGACTGCAATCATTTTAAGGGTCGAGTAGGTATAACTTGTGATATGTTAAGTGGTTCTGTCCTTTGATAAGCTTTAGATATATTTTAAAATCTAAAGCAATGTTTAGTCACATAGTCAAATTAATATTGGGTGTAATAAATAATGAAACTATTAACACCCTATTCTCAAATTTGAAATGGGTTGAACTTAAACCGTAATACGGTAGCGAGTGTAACCGATCCGAATTGACAAATACGAACATGCTACGTTCGATACCCGAATCAAGCCATTAGTGCAGTGAGCCGTCACCATTACTTACTTAACTTACATCAAAAGTTAGTTCAAAACTGACACAATCGACTAAAATGTAATACCCATTAGGAAAATCGACTACATTCGCTGAGGGTGAACTCGTTAACACACTTTCCAAGTTTCCCATCGAAAACTACCCCCGTTTAGACTACCAAATACGTTGAGGACAAACTAATAAACGTGAATGTTTAATATTCCGAATCTTCCCCCCCTCCCGCCTCCCGATTTCAATACGAGTTTAAGTAATATCGAATTCAGGCATTTTCACGTACAGCGCGGTAAAGGGAGGCTCCGCGTGTAACGCCATTCTTCGCAGCGATACGCCAACGGAACCAGACGTTATGGACTATTCCAAAGAGTGATTTCCCTTGAAACCAATGTAGCATATAAATACCATTATTCTGAAACAATTCACGCTTTGGACCCGTTCTGTTGTTTTGAATTGAATAAGGGTATTGAATAAGACGTTTGTCTACAGATACTCGTAACTTTTGAGATTTTGTATATTTTGAAGTAAAACTAAGTTACGTGGGTGATGTATTCAGAAAGTTGGGAAAAGGTTTCGATTTTGGTATAATTTTGGTGGCAAGATATATGTTCGATGTGTGAAATACTTTCTCATACTCATACTTACTCTATGACTCAAAGGTTTGCTGGTAGAAAACTCAAATTTGGATTCAGCTCACCTGTGTGCATACCATCTCAATTGTATTTGTTTTATTATCTCATTTTGTGTACAAAAAAGGATTAAGAATTAAGAAACATGCTTCCGGCATATCTATATTTATTTATATGTAATTTACCTGTTTTAAGTAAAACAAGTGCAACGATCAAAACTGTACATTCCGCGAAAAAATAAAACCGAAAACCCATTAAAAAAATTAAAAAAATCCGAAACAGAAACCCTCTAAACTAAAACCAATATCGCCAAAAATTTCCACAGCGGAACTTTCAAGAGCATCCATCAGTTCGGGTACTTACCCCCGCCCCCCCCCCCCACACACACAAGCATCTAATGAAATCAGACATGCCAACGCAATTGTAGATTCAATTAGTACAGGGCTGTTACCATTCTTATCGGGACGAGACGATTTTACGAACGAATTAATCCGAAAACATACGATTCCTATCTTCCCCAGCCTCCCCCCGTCTTGTACGTATCTATTGTAGGTATCGATATGACGTCATTGTATTTGCCAAGAGTAATTAAGTACATGTGGATTGAGACGCGAGTGATAAGTAATGGAGTTTAAAATGTACGAAGTTTTAGCGCGATGTGTATTTATTGGAGATTTTGAAGTTACGACTGTTTTGGTTCCTTTGAAACGGCTGTACCATGTGCGAGGAATCTACTGATAAAACAAGATTAAAGACAGAACGCTTGTTCATACATTTCATTGTAAAATATGTTATAAGAATTTTGAGTTGTGTATTTGATCAATTAGACAAAAGATTTGTTCATAACAAATTGTCATTAAATTATAAAATTTAAATGCTAAATCGATTCGCCAAATCTATAAATTCAATTGATTAAAAGTTAAGTGACAAGCCATTGACAATTGTAGAGTCACCAGTCACATTCGATTATCAAAAATTAAGCCATAACCGTAAACAATTACCGAAATCGAATTATTCAATCGGAATAAATTAAATCGAATCAGAATAAATCACATTGAAGAATTAAAATGCGATACTCGATAATTCAATAGACCATAGACAACGCTGTGGAGGGTCCAATCAAAACAGACGATACGAATCATCGATAAAATAGTAATAGAGGGGGATGAAAAATAGGGTATATTTTTTATTATCGTTTATTGATCACTCACGCCTGTGTATTGAGAGCTATTGATAGATTGGTATTAATGCCCGGGTTCCGTGGGGTGGCGGTTTTTTATAACAAATCTCGTTGACGGAACCACAATTGGATATTGTGTGTAATTCTTTCGCACACAATGGTTTTATTTTTTCATCGTTTTGTGACGGTTGATTATTGGCGTTTTTATTTACATGTTTGTGTTTTTTTTTTCATTGATTGTTTGTTTATGAACGTTTATAACGAGCGGATATTGTGTTTGTACAGACTTTGTGTGGTGAGTGATTTAATTGGGTCAGATTGTATTTGACTTTAAAAGAAGCTCTTTTGTTGGTCATCCTCTTTGTAAACTGCTTTTGTACTATCCACTTTATACTCATTTCAAGAAAATGTCGTGCATTTTAAAACACTTTTCCAGCAGTTCCAATTTCAACGGAGCCCCAGGATCCAATTTACCAGATCAGAGACAAGCAAGCTCATAGACAATATAGATTCAAACAATGGCGTTCCATATTCGTGCTCACACTTCAATATGCGAAATTGACACCGCAATATTACAAACAGAAATAAGATTGCCTGAAGGCACCCCCGCGTGGGGGGAGTACTTTATTATACGAAATGTCTTCGCGATTGAAACCAATTGTTAATTGAGCTATATCTATGAAAATTGCGTCTGTGCGTCGCCGATTCTTATCGGAATTTGTCGTTAAATTTATTATACAACGGCTTTTCGGTTTTCGATGTGAAATGGAACGTTTATTGAGGCTTCGGATTTAAGTATTAATAAGACGTCGATTTTATGGCTGAGAAATTAATTACAAGTGATATTTTAATTGAAAATAGAAAGACTAAGGCATGTTAAGATTACAACATTGCCAATCAAAACTTTAAATGTCTAGTTTATGGCAATAATCTACAACTGGCACAAAACACATACATACGAAACTTCACGATTTTGAATTTAGAACGTCGAAATGTTGGCGGCAAAACAATTATTTTAATATACAAAATAGGAAGGCCCGACAATAGTTAGACAAATGAATAAATCCAAATGGAAATTTCCCTATTCGTGAACAATAGTTAGATTTGGAGGCTGTATCTCGTACAGACAGATTGATTGGGCCCTTCCTACAGATGCGGAGGTGAGGATATGGTTAGACTATTGTTTTATGACGTATAAAATACTTAGTTTTGAGAAAGTTCAGTTCTTTGTTATTGTCTGACGCGCGAGACGTTTAGTGTTGTCTCGAACTATGTTTTAATAAGGGGTGGATGGAGGAACAGATTGTGTTACTAATACTTATAGTTGTAGTAAATGGTCTTGATATCTTGCAATTTTTTATTTATGTCTAATGTCCAATTTCACGATAAAACAAAGTAACAACATAAAATTATGACTGTATATATCATCGAAATCTCGAGTCCGTCAGCCAGGCGGCCGTACATCCACCTTGCCGACAATATCTCTAGCAAAATCTCAAGTTTCGACATAAATAATCACATTGCGTTCACATAAATTTTGGATCTCTCTCCATATTTTGTTACCTGCGCCGTTTGTTACGATTTTATTATGAAAATGAATGGCAGGCGAGTACGGGGCGACGGGCGTTCGTGGTGGAGGGTGGGGTACCATCAAAAGGGTTCCTAATTCGTACATTCGGCAACGGTGCACACTATAGTAACTATGAGTTTTATGGGCCGAATCTTTTATGGGATAATCAAATTTTGTATTATTAATGCTTTTAATTCTCGTCTGCGAATTGATTCTACCGTTTTAGTTTCTGTGGCTGTGTTGTTTGATATATTGGGTTTCATTTCGAATTGAAAATGTTACTTGTTATGATATTTTGGGTGCTTCAGGGATGCATCGGATCAAGTGCGTACTTGTACTTCAGTTTGAAGAGTCTTCAACTGACGCTACCTACTCTTGAAATTTTCGGACTTCCATTTTTTTTACGATACCCGAACCCATGCGTAACTTTTCATACATACAAAACTTTTATGCATATCAATGTAGTCGTCGTAGTTAGTTTTAAATTCTCACGTAAGTTCGACGAAGTTCGAGCTTCCTCAAACATCGTTTGACTTAAGAATAACAGGCGAATATAATACTTATCTATGGTATAGGTATTCTTCTAACACAAGCGTTTCCTTTTCCCCCAAAAATAAGCAAACCAACACACAACCGACATCATTATTTACGAAACAAACACATCCCTATCATTATTTTAATTGAATACGCTTTGACATTACGTAACTTATTTTTGACATTCTCCTTCTTTGGAATTAATTTGCGTGTTCTATGGTCCTCGGTACAGTCGTCATACGTTTAAACCATTGTTTTCATTATTTAGTATTCGCGAGAATTAATTAAAATTTACATTGTATAAAACACACGTGTAATTAGAAAACAAGTTAAGGTTGTCAAAGAAATTTCTTCCATGGAACTGGTCTCAATGTTTTTTTTTGTTTATGGTTTTCGTGTGCCCTTAAAATTGGCGCGTTTTAAAGTTTATTACAGTGCCACAAACTTATCTGACCCGGTCATGGCGTCGCTGCCGTCTCTTTTTTCACAATGTCATCTCCATACACTTATTAGTTAGGAATACTTACTTATTATTTCTATGGTCATCTCCCTACAAAAATGACATTTTGAAATCATTTTTGTTCTACGATAGTTCCAATGTTGGTCACCGGGTAAGTTCTTTTTTTTTTTTTTCGGCTTTGCACTTTTTGTGCTTTTGCCACTGATATTATTTTGTTTAATTACAAAAGGCAGGGATCGATATTACGCACACGGTGGTCAGTTATGTTTGTGGCACTATAATTCGAATTTAGAAAACATGACATCTGTCAAATATCTTTTTAATTTCAGCCATCATAATATAAAATAGGCGAAGGAAACTATCCCAACAGCCTGGCAAACAGCATGTGAGCTCGAAAACAGGAAAGTATGTTTAACGCTCACGGTTCCGCATACATATCTAACATTAAATGTAATCGTGGAAACCTGTGAAAATATGTAAATTGATCCTTGGAGATGCCGGACCGACGGACTGAGTGAAATTTGAATATAAACTTTCCACCAGTACCGTATAAGCGTCATTTATTTTGGCCGGCCATAAAATATAATGATTTTTGACGTAGCTCTCGGCTATATTAATTTTGTGGGTTTATAGGGGTTGGTCTGATATATCGACAGGTATTTGTGTGTGTGGGGGGGTCTTAATTACGTCATTGACCTCTTCATTAGAATATAATATACTATGTATATCATCTATCTGTTATATTTGCATAGGGATAGGTGGAACGGGTTCATATTTTAGTACGATGTGTAGGAAAATTACTTTATTTAATGTTTTAATTTCTTGTTTTAGTTGCTTCTCTATCCATTTTCCGATATGCAAAGTGAGTGTGAGAGGATAAAAAGATGCCGACAATGGCGATAGAGTTCATGACAACACAATAATAGATAGAACGAATTAGAATTTTCCAAATAAGTTATGCCAATATGCAAACACAAAACTCATTATTAAAATATTCCAACGTCTAAATATCTGAAAAGGGAAAAAATCCGCAAAATGGACGCCACTCGTCTGAATAAGAGATCGGGAATATTTACATAAAAAACAAATAATACACACCGAGACGGGATGCGCGCATAAAATTAAAATCGATGAGAAATTCTACCCTTCGAATTAAATATCATTGCCCTGTCTCACACACACACACACCCGCTCACGCACGCGTTAAGATCTAGATTAATGTTGAAGGGGCCATGTGAAGCGCCATCATTTAAAACCATAGTTGAATTCACATTTAGAATCACTATCCCGAGTTCAGATTCACTTTGCAATTCCAAATTCGAAATCTAACAAGCGGGTTGATTGTTCCACTAGAACTATTTATGATTCGAAATTCAAATGTTAAAAACGAGCACATTCTACCGTGCCATAAAGAACAGATATTTAAAAAAACTGCGCTATTTCAATGGGGTGTAGGTTAAAATATCGGTCCGCGCTTATTTGCATACTAACTAAAATAATTTATTATTTTTTCTCGGAGGGTCGCGGTCTGCGTAGGGTGAGATTGTATACAATGAGAATAACTAGAAACTGAGTGTTATTGGCCCGATCGCGCCGCGTCGGAACATTTTAAATAACGTTAATCGGAATCGCCGTTTGAAGTTATGAATTTCAAATATAGATGATATACGGGCGGTGTAGTTCCAAACAAAATATCAAATTAAACATACACGGATATGCAATATTCGACGTCAAAACACGGGATGCTTAAAAGTTTGAATCAAAGCGGTTCGGAAATCAAAGTACTGTTGGCAAAAGGATGGGTGGAGATCGCGGTTCGCAACGCATCCTTACAACGTAGCGTATGATTGCGCGAAACAAAGCTCCGCACAACTTTCAGAGCGAACTCGTTGCGTCGGGAAAAAGTTTGCCGACTACGCCGTGTGTCACGTGCTGGCCGTACCATCGAACCATTTGATTTTCGAATGTTTGTTTCCAAATTCAAATCCCTAATGATGGCCACTTAATACTTTTAATACTCGAACTATTTAAATTCAGAAACTAAGTTTAATCTACTAAATCTTTGAATAATAATTAGGTTTAAACAGATTACGTTTAGAAATAAATCGTGAGTGAGTTTCATAATTTAACTAGAAGAAGTATTAAAAAAACTAATTTGACGTAGTAGAATTGTTTTTGGAAATAAACTTGATGATTTCTTTGAAGTCTATTCTCAGAACGATAGAAAACGTAACCTCTTCAAACTTTTCCAGACGACTTCGCAACCATTTTTTCAGTTGCTTGATCAAAATTAGATATCGATCCAGTATAAACTACAAATCGGTTGAACAGTTTCAAAATAAGAACATTCTAATTCATGTTTTTGTTGACGCTGCTGCTAGTCTGCGAATGAAATTATCATTCGTATCAAAGGGAATAATTTTAAATATCTCCACATAAGCATGGCTAGGTCCTGCCAGACGGCCGCCCCGAAAGATTTATACATTTTATACACCCCGTTCCACGATACAGTTCAAGTTCTACGATTCACTGATGCATTATATGTTTCCCCGTTTTTTCGGCGTCTACCCACTCTTTTGTTTTGGATGACTCGTTATTAATTGTATATTTCTGATACGCAATTGGTGTTTCTAATATCTTATTGGACTGTCGAATTTTTCTTGCGTGAAACGATGGAGTTTTGCTCGTGTTGCTTTGAAATGGACATAACTTTTAAGGTAGGGGACTTTTTGCTTTGAGAACGAAAATGGTGTTCGAGAAAAACGAGAAAATCATCTACGTAGGTAATATAATTTGTTCCTTCATACTTAGAAGGGACTTACATGTAAGTATATTTGTAATGGATTTGTATTTATTATTTCCATATAATATTTTGATGCACATAAAATTTTATTGTTGACTTAGTTGACCCACTGATTATATTTATGTTTAATCTGTGGTGTAGTGGATTGCGACATTATATTTTTTTTACCTTTATTTCTTATATAACATATTGTAGCTGTTTATTATACCTCAATAAATAAAATACGCATGTTTCAAAACGCTTTCGCCTTGATATTAGGAGCTAGGGGACTGTTTTTGCGAATCTTGATTAGTTATCGTAGTTTTTTTTAAAGTAATAGTTGAATAACAAAAGGTGAATTCATATGTAAATGAAATATTGTAATAGAAGCAACACGACGTTAGATCGACAGGAATCTTTAGAAATTTAATAATGATAGGGAAGTTTTAAAATTACACGGGGCGTAGTTAAATGTTTTATGGGTTACTGTATTGTGTTATGTCACTGTGCTAGCAACAAATACTTCGTCGCGAATTTTTATAAGCAAGAAAATCCCGAATCCAACATCTTCGTTCCCAAGTTTTTTGACGATCAATTTGATGAACAATATTTCTGATTGTGTGATTGAACCATACCTAGTAGTACCAAAACAAAACCGACACAAGGGGAGATGCACAGTGCAAAGATATCGGACAGGAAAAGGGGTTGATTTTGATTGAATATCTGTTATTAAGACCCTCCCTACTCACACAGGCGCAGATATAAAATAATATACACATTAAGTTTATAAATATGCATGAGTTTCGTTAAAACTTGTGTGTGTGCGCCGAATTTATAATTGTCTGTGTGTGTGTGTATTGATTGTAATAAATTGTGCTCATTGTATGAATGCAAAGCTTTTGATGGCACACAGTTTTTTTTGAAAATCGAAATAGCGAGACAGTTTCGAAACTGTTCTATTTTCAAATGCGGTATGTTAAGAAAAATGTATGTTCCTTTTATAAATAGGAGTGTTACTTTTTAATCGACTAAGACAGTTTAGTAAGTCGACTGCTAAATAAAGAATAAGTCTTCCACAATTCACGATATTCTCAAAGGTTTCTTACATACATTATGTATAATACAAAATACGAGTTTATTATGAGCGTTGATATCCGTCGTTGGATGATGACACTGAATAATTAATGGCGGTCGAATTGTGCGGTTTCCTCCGAAGTCTTATTGTTTTGCAGTTTTTTTGTTCCACTTCCAGAATTAATTTACTTTTCAGTTGCCAGCGATCGTACGCAGATATTTAATGATGTACGTTTTGTTTTGATTACACGGAGTTTGTAAGGTTTTGGCGAATACGGTTTTGAGATTGTCTTAGTGATCGGATGGTGATGATATTATCATAATTATTTCTTTGAAGAAACTTGAGTCTCGGATATTTATATATTTTTATCATTATCTCGCATTTTTTGAAGATAAGCGTTTTTGAGCATAAATAATTATGTCGAATCGCAACTCAGCGTTCTTCCTTCCCTGACAACTGGTGTGAATATAATTAAACATATTTTAATATACCAAGTTGACATCGAGACGTGTTCAAGAACATCGTACAACGAAATTGGCAAGAGGGCCTACAGAGGGCGCCACTTGTCAGCCATCATTAACGAGCTGTCAATGTCAACTGTCAGTTGGAGCGACGAAGACGCTGCGATCGGACGTTGGACGTCTGACGACTAGAATTATATTAATTCTTGGTGATACATTGACTTGGGGTGGTGTATTTTTAGTTTGGTAGAACTAAAAATACACAAATATTAAGAAGAATTGTTTCACTCATATCGAATAAATAGTCGAGTTCGGTTTAGTAGTTTAAAATATCGATTCCAATCAATCAATATTATTAGTGACAAAATTAAAGAAGAAACCCATTATAAATGCGAAGTTTTATTTTAATAATAATGTAACAGAGAATCCATCAATATTATAACAATTAAAATAAAAGCTTTTGATCTAAAAATTAATAACGAGGAGGACATTTTGGACGCGTTCCAGATTATTTCTAAATGAATGATCCTTTTTTAAAGTTCGATATAAATATTCGTATGCATGCGTGTCGCCCTGCGGATAAAATACGAGTGCGTAGGGCAATTTAGAAGAGGTCGCGTTTTTAATTGATTCATAGATGATTGAGTTACAAAATTGATATAATTGGGATTCATTTTATCACCTTTGGTTTAACGGAATCTCTTTGTCGTTCACAGTTTTTGTGTTATTTAAGTTTAGAGAACGACTGACATTATTAAATTTTGGTACAAAAAAATATGTGCGTGAGCACTGAGAAACCATGCTGGGAATTCGCGAAATCAATTACTTAGGATTTAGTAGTAGAGTTGAAACAATTGTAAAACGAATCTTATTCATTATCGTTACGCTTTTATAATTATATTAACACGAGCCATGTCAAAACATCGTTTCATAACATTATTTCACATTCGACTAATATCACCAAAATCGCCTAACGCTCATCCCTTACCACGGGGTAAGAAAGTCCCGTTTTTAACTGGGTTGTTCACCTTTCTGTATCGAAAGGGTTAATTCTATGCGAGAGGGTTCTGCATGTCCGTCTGAGGTGCGTGCTATATGTTTTTTATTGTTTTTGAGGGTTGGCTGCTACTGTCGTCTGCTTTGTTTTTATTTGCGATATTATGAATCATTTTGCGGATATTTGGTCGATCATTTGTGTGGTGAAGTGGGGTAGTGAGGTCGTGGAAATGATTGGTGGAGCTAATCGCTGATACAGATGGTGTTAGTAGCTAAATTGAAATCACTCGACTACACGATTGCCGCAATATCTAAGGTTGTTTGTAAGAAATCGCATGAAGCATTGTACTATTTTAATAATTATAATGTATTAGCGACTCGTCCCCGGCTTTTCTCTACTATCCTGACATTAAATATGAAAGTATTATACATATAAACCTTCCGGAAGAAATGCTTAAAATGATGGTGAAAACCGCATCAAAATCCGTTGCGTGGTTTAGGAGGCGTTAGCGGATATACAGACAGACAGACGCGGAAAGCGACTTTATTTTATACTATGTAGAGATGGATTATGTATATGACTCCCACAAAACTGATGTACAATAAAGAGTATTTTAATTCTATTCTATTCGATTGGTTTTCTGAGTTATATGTCACGGATTCGATCTCCGCACGAAAGAAATATTTGTATGGATTGCAGATAGTTGTGTGTGTGCATGTGACATGTATGTTTGTAACTGTACCCACGATACAGGAGAAATACAAGAGACTGGCAACATTTTTTGAAAAAAGAATGTATTGTTTTGACTTTTGTGTTAAATACCATTATGATATTTTTCCTTTTTTTTACTCTATCTATCACCACAAGTTTTTCCAGCACCTTTGAAATTGGCAGAATTGTCGACATCGGCACCACTTGCCATAATGAAGAATAGAATCCTTTTAATTTCTTAATGTTGACAGTGTGGCAGTAATTACCACCATATTTGCCATTAACTCCCAGAAAACAACTGCTATAATTTCTTCAGGCCATATTGCAACTTATAGCCAAATGGATCTGCCCCAAAACTAACACCCAAGGGCGCAGTTTTAATTTGTATGTATGCAACTATAATGTACAATTCTTGTATATAGAGATCGAGAAGGGTGGAGCTCTCTCGGGACACAAATTTGAGATGGGGATCAAAAATCAGCGCGATCGAGCCCTATCGAGAACTTACGAGTCTTAGTGTGTATGTGTGTAAGGGGTGACAGATTAAGGGGTGATTTTTTCGGACACCCTGTTGATGGTATTGGGTTTTTATCGGTTATCGCCAAGGACAATTTTACAAATAGACGGGCCATACACCAACATTAATGCACTACAAAATGGCGTAAACTTTACTATAGCTATATATAGCTTAAGAAAATTAAAGCCACCATACGCCATGTCGGTTGTTAGAAAAAGATGAATATAGACGTTTAGTTACGTGGCATTAGCTGCTGCATGCTCATTCTCTCAGTCGGTGGAGGGCATTTACCTTGCATTTATCTTGCCAATATAGAGCGCGGACAACGCGTCTATTATCACTTGTATTTTTTTGAAGTTTTTGGTTTTTTTTGGTCTTCACGATCAATACGTCTAAGCAGCAAAACGTCCAAATAATCAAAATGTCTATTTAGCAATATGTCTAATTAGCAAATTGTCTTTATAGCAAAACGTCCAACTATCGAAATGTCTATATAGCAGAACGTCCAATGAGCAAATGGTCTGGCAACTATTGCATTAGGTTTCATTATGAGATTTGTGTATACATCAGGCTATCAGTGGTGTGTACAAACATTCCTTACAGGGTAAGCAGAAACAATTTAGGGCTATGTTCACATACACAACAGATGTTTAAAATACAAACGACCGTTTATCCATACAAAAGTTCGTGATAAACGGCTGATTTTGTCTTAATCAACTGTTATATTTTTGGTGAACTTTGGCCTAACTTTTTGTTAAGTTTGTGATGTGATGTTCGTGATTGTGACCTTACCCTAAGACTTAAATTAGCAGATACTACAGACATATTAACGCCTGTATTAGTAAATACTTAATTTATTATAGTAGGTAATGTCATTTTGTGTTTATGGAAACGTCTTGATAACCTTCTTAAGAGCTCAGTAGGTACAATACAATAAACTTATTTTTTTTTTCGTACTCTTTTTTTTTGTAATTACTGTTCGCGTATCAGGAATTTATTTGACATAAATTCGTGTGTCTTGATCTTGGGAACACTTCATCTGAACATTGAACTTAAAAGAACTAAGTGCTTCTTCCATCTGACCTCTTATTGGCATGGCGTGACGATATATACATACCCTCACATACGCAAAGAGCCCGAATATTATCCAAATTGGACAAAGTAATTTCTTAGATTATCTCGCAAAAAATTCTAATTTTCGTAATTTTTTTAAGTACATGGCGAATCTAAACGGAATATTTATACAATCTCAATTATAGACAGACATATGGTACCGTTTCTATATATTACAGCTATCGGTAAATAATAAGGGTTGGTCAGGATCCAATCGATTGATCGCGAAGTTATCAAAGGGTTGGAACGAAGGGGTTAGTCTAAAATATTGCTAGGGGCTCCAACGACACTGTCTCATGTATATGTAAAATGTCTGTTTGTTTGTCCGTATTTGTGTAGAGATTTAGAGTACGAAATTAAATATTGTATACATTTTAGTTGGGATTTTTAGATAGAGTAAGTTGTTGACAAATTCGTCGGAATTATTAAGGTTTAGGGCCCATAGACACTCGATACGTTTAGCAGCTGAATGGCGTGTTTTTGCGTTCTTTATTCACTTTTTGTAAGCAAAAGGCAGCCGACGAACGCGAAAACCCGCGTTTCTGCGGCTAAAAGTATCGAGTGTGAACGAACGCTTATTAGTCTTAGCGATTTTTTTTAAATAATCTTTCCGAGCTTTTACCTGAAAATGCGGGTCAGGAGGATAAAGGAAATTCCTATCGGTCAGTGAATCACCCCTCGTTTCTTAAAAACTCTTTGTATTGAAATGCAGCCAATGATTTTAGCTTGGAAAATTGCCATTTGTAATATATGTGCTTACAGTCGTATTTAGTGTAGAAAGAAATTATTTTTCTATCTTTATTTTCTTTCAACGTGACAATGCAATATGCAATACTTAATATTGTAATATTTTCATAATGGCCGCCGCTCAAGATGGCGGATGGTGTATATTTTGTCAACCCTGTTAATATGGGTATCAAATGATAGAGCTTCTTGAAGAGTAGGAAACAAAGTCAAAGTCAAAGGTTTTTATTTCAACTGGGCCTTTGCAGACACTTTCAAAACGTGATTCAAGTAAAAGCTTGTTTAAAAAAAAGTTTTTTTACTTTTATTTCTATTAATTGCGATGTGTTTTAATTTTTATAGTGCCAATAAACGCTGTTTTCTTTCTTTCTTGAATTGGTTCCTGATTCTACAGCTTTTAAGGGAAAAAGCTCAAAGCTTTACCTGTAAGTAAATTGACTGCTAATTTTACATTATTAGGTAGTTAGGCGTATTTGTGCAAAAACTTTTATAATACTTTAACCAAATGCACTTTTATTGTACGGAGACATGCGATACTTAGGATCCAAGCGAACTATGATAACATTTTGAGCTCACCCACGTTGCACACCGAAACGACACCGTGTTGCAACTCCGTGGAACGTAGTAGGGGAATGTAACACAGTGTTGTCTAACTGGAATACAGTTCGCGATGGTCGCGTGACCGCCCCTATACTATTTGACACGGCATCGCCCGTACTTTTCACACTCAAATTTTCGCGTTTAAAGACTTGCTTTTCGGTGTGCAATTAGTGATTGTTATCTTGTTTTGTATTGTTACTTTTGTTCGTAACTAGGCACCAGCTTTTTAAGTGGCAATTTTTAAATATATTGCGCCAGTAATTGTGGTTTATAAGAAGATAAGTACGATTTACGTGTCTGTCTTAAGTGTGAGTTGTTCGAATTATATTTAAACAATTTGTGTATGCTGTATTATTCGAGGGTTAACAATTTCAAAGTCAAAGTTTTTTATTTCAACTGGGCCTTTGCAGGCACTTTCAAAACGTCGTGATTCTAGGTGCACGGTTTCAAGTGGGTTGGTCCTGGAGAAGATACCGGCAAGAAACTCCATGGATACTCTTTTCATAAAACAACAATAGTATCTGGCCGCATTTGAAGCGAACACGTTATGTAGGCAACGTGAATTTGTGTTTGAATTTTTTCTACTTAATGTTACTTTTAATTGCAGAACTAGTACTACCATAGCTAAAATAATAAGTAACAATTCTACCTAGTCATTAATAATAAAAAACATACGAACAAAAAGTATGAATCATTTTGCTAAGTGAATCAATCAAAATAGCGAATTCTCGGCGCTTGGCAATCAATCCTTCTAACTTATGCATACAAAATAAATATTAATATCACACAACCCTTTCTTACACCCCTCACCCCACATACCCCTCAGTTTTGCTAATAAATGTGTATAATTAATCATATAAATATGGGTTGGTTTGTGTTAGAAAAGTGGATCGCACAGTAGATTAAAAATAATAAGCAGTGAAAGTAATAATTTAAATAAGTACTAAACTGTTGTTGGAAAAAATTTCAAATGTGTGTGTTGTATGATTGTATCATGCGAATCCTCTTGTTTTAAAGATAACTTACTGATCACCAATCTATTTCTCTTCCATTTTCTTATAGAATAGCAATTTTTTTTGGCGATTCCTATTATTGTCCCTTAAGTAAGAGTTGTTCATAATGATGAGAATAATCGCCTTTCGGCTTTAGTATAGGTATACTAAGAATCTAGAAGAAGAAGAATTCTGAAGGAGCTCAACATCACCAAGCGACTTTCCACAGTTTGCCGGGAGCGTGCCCTCGGTTTTTTCGGACATATCATGCGATCTTCTAGGCATAGTCTGGAAAAACTTATGATAGTGGGCCGGCTGGATGGGAAACGCACTCAAGGCAGAGCGCCGATAAGATGGTCGGATGTACTTAATAAGGAGGGTTGGTAGAGGCAGCATGCACAAGGCGGTCCACGCAACGGAAGACCGCATGGCTTGGAGGCGCGTTGTATGTGGTCGCGATCCTCATCAGTGAGGGAACGATAAAGAAGAAGATATACTAAGAATAATGTTACATTTCTTACTCTGTCTTCCCTCAATTTACTTATAATTTGCTACTCCATTTATACCTTTTCACTTTACCGATGAATTTGCCGTGCTAGATAAGCTTAACTTTTTTATTTCTTCGAACAATTTAGCAGGAACACTTAATCCGTTCACCGCAACGCGTACTTAATTCCCTCATAATTGTAACTCGAGAATATTGATTATCCATTATAATGCGCTGTCATTAATAATTTTAATTAATTACGTGTGTGTGGGTGGGTGAAGGGTGGATGGGGGGATGGGGGGATGTGTTTATAGATTCTGTCCATTGTCGTAACATCGTGCGAGATGATTAATGCGCTCATCTTTTGGCAAGAAGACGGCTCATTGATTTTTGATGACTTTGTATATTTCTAGCCGGTGAAGGGTTAAAATTTGCACGCACGAGAATTTAATTTATCGATTTTTAATAATGGCTGGTTATACAGAGAGGTAATGCATAATGCAATGTATGAAAATATGAAATCATTAATCAATCTGCAAAGTAATCTGATTTATTCTGAGGCGCTCCATTTTCCAAAATGGCGTTTCGCGTGCAGTCGTTAAACGTCCGAGCATCGGATCATATCTAAGCCATTTTCAGTTTCCGAACCATAAAGTGTCAATAAAAATAATCGTTAAAAAAAAACATTTGAATATTTGCGCAGTTAAAAAAAAAATTATACGAAAGCAAAATTAATAACCCGTTCTATGCTATTTGTATTTGTTCCGTTTGTTTCACTTGAGATTATCGATTTTACGTTATTTTGTGACTTTATTACCCCGCTTGTAGTTTTATTACGCAATTACGTTAAAAAGGGCAACGGTTTTTTATACAACTTTACCGGATCGTAAATTGGTGTTATACACACCTTTATTTCTGAACGTTTTTTTTTTGTTTGTTTATTAAAGCTACTGTAATCCAGTTTAACATTTGAAGGACTCTTAGGGCCAAGTTCACCGACAATATAACAGTTGATTAAAGTGAAATCGGCCGATTACCCATACAAAAATTCATGTTTAAACGGCTGATTTTGTTCTAACCGTCTGTTATGTTGTCGGTGGAATTGGGCCTTAATATTTTAAGGTAAAGACCTATACGAGGTAACGAATAATTAATAGTAGTTCTCAGAACATTTCAATCAAAGACTAAGAGAAAATATTAATTTAAGTAACCTAATTTAAGTTGTTTCTATATTCTTAGAAATCTGGATTCGTTTGGAAACCTTCGAGACGGTTCAATGTTACAATAGAATTGCTTTTCGAATTTCGAATCAAACGATAAGCGTGCATAGACATTTATCTATACAGCCAATACAAGACTGACAAAGGTATTACAAGACCACGCGATCCAGTGTAAAAAAAAATTGAATGAATGATGATGTTTTTTTTTTCTAATTTTAATGTTGCCATCCTAAGAAAAATGTCTTCTCTGTCTATGCGCCTGTCCTCTACTTATTATTACCTATGTCTATCATTCTAGCATGTCTTGTATTTGTGGCAAATAAATTATTTTTCTTTCTTCTTTAGTGTGATAATGTATATCAGAGAGAGAGAGAATCTGTATCAGAATCAACGTGGCGCGAAACGGCTCGGCTTGCCTTCGTTCAATGTGGAAAGCTCTTTACCACCGGCTACTCAAACGTTATCGGTAACAAGTGACAGTCGATAAGTCGCGTTTAAAAATGGTTCCTTTTTATAGTCACGCGACTTCGTTAATCGCCTGACGTTCAAAGATTAACGCTATTAATGGCCGCTCGGTTCGAATATTGACAAATTTCAAGTGGTAATCGAGTGGGTTTAATGGCAATTGTGTTCGTATCAGTTGAATTGTTTTACTTTGATGTGCTACTGACAGTTGGCGCCAACGGATGACGTAGTACTTTTAAATGTCAATAGGCAAAGGTTTTTTTTTTGTTTTTTTTTATTACTATTTAATTTAAAGTTTGTTGGTAGATCTGCTTCGTCTTACCCAATTTACTTGAACAAATAACTTCGAACAATAAGCGGGATTTGTCTAGATTTAAGTTTGCGTCTAGACTGATTGGCTGTGTTGGTCTTACCTGAAACAAAAAAGGGATTATTATTTTACGAGTTCTAAACATCGGTTTCACGATCTATATATTTTTTTAAATTTATTTCTTTAAGTTCGCTTTTTAACAACTAAGGATTTCAACAATTAACGACCACGACAAACGACAATACGGTAGGTTAGACGAGAGGATAAATAATTAACATTTTCAAAAAAACAATAGTTCGTGTTCACCCATTTTGACTTAGAAAATCTTTTAAACTATTAATTATATCACATATTAATTTTTCATTACTATTTATTAGGAGAGAATAAATAAACGGATAAAAGTTTTTTTTTTTTTTTATCTAATTTGAGTATTACTTTTGTTCATCTCATTATTAACAAAACAAAGTTACAACAGAAGCATAAAATGTCATCTATATTATCTGTATCTGAACATTAGGCGGCCATATTTAAATGTACCTACAAGGAGTCGCGCCGGCCAAATCGGCAAACCATCTGGAAACGGGGAGACTGGGGAGAATCGCACAATTTTGTTACAAAATTATCGATACTAGTTGAAAGGTTATAAATTGAGACTCGTTTTTGTTGATGACAGAATTGTTTTGTGAGTTTTAAGGTTTTTTTAATGGTAATGTGTGTTTATTTGGATTACGTATTAGTGTAATACTAGGTTTAACAAAAAGATATAAAAAAAAAGAAATGGTTTTTATTTTTCCTCAAAAGTAATAGGCAAATATTTATGTTCGGATATGTAAAGATACGTTTTTCAAATCAATTCAATTGATACTTAGGTATACTTTTTATCATTGTGAGTCATTGGTATTTGTTGTTTGATAATAATTGTGGTTATAAGGTCACAATAAAGGTCATTTGATCAGTTGGGAGTTTAATATTTCAATATAATAAAATAAAAAACATTGTAACTCAAATTAATCGATCGATAGTACCAAGAAATTTGTTTATTGCTAATATGCCAACAGGAAAAAAACCGTATTTTTATATATATTTTAATTTTTTTGTATACCTAATTTTTTTTTAAAGAAATACTTGATATTCACCCGCATTCTCAATCCTCTCCTATTACGCGCTTAAGTTAAAGTCACTCTAGAAAGGGGTAAAGCCAATACACACAGTAATGTGACGTAAGAGTACAGTCACGAATGTATCGCGGTATTAAATATGTTTTTGTGTTGCGTAACAGATAACAAAAGATGCGCTCTTCGGATCGGGGAAGCAATTACTGGCAAGTCTCCGGTGTCTGAAGGGTGAACACGACACATACAGGAGCGGGTTGAGGAGGTGATACACTAGCTGGTAACGTTAGCCTGGTGAATTAACGACTGAAATGCCTTTGAATGCTAAAGAAGTGGTGTTAAAAAAGCCATGAATAATACTGTAGAGAGTGGGACAGAAATTGTGGACGTACTACGAGCTCTTATAGCAGGACTGAAATTGAATTGCCCAAAAATTTCCAGAATATGCTGACCTTTCATTGTACAAACCTATACAGAGCGAGGTCAGCTCATACTGGAAATGTCTGGGCAGTTCAATTTCAACCCTGCCATAAGAGTTCGTAGTGAGCCTCCAGGATCCCGAAGATCTTCACGATTAGCAACAATTATAGAAAAAATTTAAGACTTCTGAAAATTAGAGAAAGTTTTCTGAGACAGCAGCTGAAATAAAGTTGATAGAACTATAAGAACTATTTGTTTCTTTAACCTACCTCGTAGAAAAAGTGAATGTGTACACCAGTAAAGTTGTGAATGAAGTTGCAATGGATATAATTGGATGAAATACTATTTTGGCTGTGTAGTAGAAAGTTTGGTCGGAAATAATTTTAGTTGGAATGATAATTTAGTTTACTTCAAGTTGAGTTTAGAATACTAACTGATTCACGAGTGGAAAAAACACGTAACTGAACTTAATAAAACTCGAAAGAAGACTGGAAAAATTTGTTATTGTGTAGATTTGGACATTTTATTAAGATTTTATTTCGAAATAGATTTTTTTCAGACTGTACTCATTTAAATATCAACATTGAAACATACCACATGGTAAATCAAGAGCTTCCACGATGTAAAGGGTCCCCTATAAGGGTTGCGCGTAAGAAATTTATAAGTAGGCCTCGGCATAAGGGAATTAATTGTATTATTGTAGGAGCTCCGATGAGGGATCGCGCAAGAATTATCAATTAGAGAAAGAAAACGCCGAATTCTGCGGGGGACACGCAGGGTTGCTTCAAAATACAAGCGTTTTTCTACAATATTGATAAAAAATTGTTACGAATTTTTTTTTAATTGATAAACTGGACTCGACAATATAAAAAAATTGGTGCAAAAACTTTACTATTGTTATAAATAAATGTGTTTTACCTTATAGTTAAGTCGGTGTAGCTTGAACTGAAATAAACAAATATAAAATTTTATTGAGGCAGTTTACAAATCTAAAATAATTATGATAACATTTTTATAATACTAAATTACAATGTAAATTAATTAACTAAGTAATTTTATGATATTGAAGTACAGAAGAACAATAGAATTAATTAATTTAACTCGTCAAATATTGAAATTACAAAAACAAGTAATTATTTCATGTTATTTGTTTTTTTTGCAAGCAATCGTTAAACCGACCAACATCACAATCTTGCATATAAAAATTAAAAACAACAAAACCCCATTCTCTTTAGATATCGTAAATCAGGCGTCCCTACGGTCGTGGGGGGTTGGGATGAGGGGAGACGCGTCGATTTTACGCAACATTCGTCTTAGCATTAGTACTTACAAGTATTCTTGTTTTCGTCTTTAATTGTGGATCGGTTTGCCCCGACCGCCTCTTTGTAGGTACATAACATATTGTATCTCTTAATATGCGTATGTGTGTCTTTTGAAATGAGATTAGAATTGTAGCAATGTGTTTGTTAATAGATATTGTTATGGATAAAATGAATCATTTTATACTAAGCTTCTTGCTAAGTAAGAAAAAGGACGTGATATGATGATTCATGATTAAAATGTGTAATTTATATTTACAAACGTAGATAAATATGGAACGTTTAAGAAACGAATTTAAGGGGGTCCTTTACAGAAATGCCGCAAAAACCGATTTGTATTTACAATTTTTTGAATAGAAATTCTTATTTTTTTGCCCCGAAAAAAATATATATCAAACTTGAAAATGTAACACGGATTTTTCGGTCGTCCGATACATGATTGGACAAAGTTGGCTCGATAAAAAAAATTCACAAAGTTACCCCTTTTAAAAATATTTTTACAAGATTATTTCTAAAATATTATATTATTTCAAATAATTTTTACATCACAATATTGGTCGCAAGTATACCAAGGCAAGTCGGTCGTTATTTTTTCATAATATTACGTATATTGGTCACAATTTGAGAAAAACCACAAAATTCGTGATTTCTGTCATCTCTGCCATCAATCAGTCGCGTTTCGGCGCGCATCGAGGTCGGACCTGTGCTAATTTCTTTGATGTTCCTGCGCTTACCCTTTAATAAAAACCAAAAGAAAGAATGACAATATAATCATTAAAAAAAATATTAACAACAAATAGGAAGTTTAAGTAACTTGCCTTTTATTCAGAAAATCTAAGTATTTCGTTTATAAAATCAATATGCTAAAATAATTTCTTGACATCTCCGTCAAGAATTCATTTTATAGGATATAGTATAGAAAAATCAGTATGACAATTTTTAGTGTTGAGAAGAAAGAGTATGAAGTTTTATTTACATTCTATTTACTTATAGAACAATATTATCCAGTTTATATAAAAATAGCGATGGAACTCCGACAAATATTCCCGCTACTAATGAACGTATATTATTTATCAACTTTTGTAAACCTCGTAATTGACTTGTCTACCGAGAGAACCAGTTGAATTGGATTTTTTTCTTTACTATAACATATATTATTTATTACTCATACAATTTTTTTAAACAGACTAATTAAAAATACATAAATAAAATTTAATAAACTATAACCATTTGTTAGGTTTCTCCATGCACCGTTGGTCCGTCGATGGTCCATTACTAGTTGTAATTGTTGACTAATACATTAATTGTAGTAGGTAGCTGAATTCCGGATATTTTATTAAGATTAGATGATTGGACTTTAAGTATTGTTTGTTACGCAATGCAACGCTGCCATTACTGAGTTATATGTGTTACGAGTATGTTAATTGTTTGAGACTCAGTAAATGATTATAAGGCATTCTGAGTTGCTTTTATGAGAATATAAGCTATGCCATGTGTCAGGTGATATTCTAAGTTAGATACCCCTGTGTGTTGTGAGGAAAGATAACTGGATTTTTCATTAAATGGCCAAACTTTCATGGCCAAAGTAGTAAAGCCCAAGAAACTATGTTATTTGATTTTGAGTCCATAGCCAATAAGAAAGTTCTTATTTATTTTAAATACAACAAATCGGGATGGTTCTTAAAATCTGTTCAGCCGTTCAAAATTTACACCTCTTTTTCTAGTTGGAGTCGGGGGTTTTTGACGGTTAGGTTATTGTTATCATTATTTGAATTTTTTGTGTGTTTATGTAATTTATTTATACTTTAGGGACTATGTACAGAGGCGGACTTAATGCCTTAGGCATTTCGTGTGCGAGTCCGAAATATTTTTTTTTTCTTTCTTTCTTTCAATTTTGAAGCTCTTCACCTGCATACATAGCGAGGAATCTGAACTAGGAATATGGTTTTGAATTCTATGAATATGCAATTTCTTTTTTGGTAAAAAAGCAATCCTGTGAACGAACTTAAGTAGGTATGACTATGAGTTCGGAATCGGACGACGCCTACAGGTGTGGGTGAGGGTAGGTTATTGTCTCAAGGCATGGATTTGAGTTGGCTTATTCTTCTAACATTACACACACATTGGCAGTGTCATCAGCTTTGTCGTGCCGATATATCGGTTTCGTTACGGCATTATCGGCTTAATGTGAAAATGCCCAATTTTGGTCGAGACAATTATATGCACTTGCATAAACTCATACACAATAGGTATGACCAATAGTTTATAAGTAGATAGATAAATGGGTATAAAATCTACAAATACAAAACGGACTAACAGATGTTCTAGCGTAATATAGGACACTGGGTGTACGATATTATGGATTTATATTTTTCAAGTATTTGCTGGTGTCATACTGCATGTTGCTTATTAATATTGGTATTCTGTGACACGTGTGTCACACAGTCTGATACGTCAATTGCGCAATACAAACGATATGCGTGAACGGAGCTCCCCTTGTGGGCGGGGCTTAGGCTGATACTTCACCCCCTCAAAAGTAAGAAATCGTCGTAAAATACAACCTTAATTAGAAAAAAACATCGAAATCGTCGAAAAAGCAGTGTAAACCACAGCTTACTTCCCGAATCAAATTCTTTACAGGAAACAATACTATTTGACATACAATTCTGTACCTAAATACAGTGTAATTACAGTTCAATATTGATTCAAAATTAAGCGAAATATAAAATAATTAGGAGGAGTTTTTTTGTCAGCTTCCAAAGCCTCAGGTGGCGAAACTCTTAAATAAATAATCGAAGGTTATTATGGACCCCCTCTCAATTATCGAGACTCGAGAGGCCCCTCGCACCGATACCTTTTGTCTTTGGAGACAAATACCCTCTTTTGTAAAATAAATAAACACTGTCTCGTGCTAAACAATTTGTCGATGGTTTTGGTCAAACTTTTGGAATTTTAGAAGCAATTTTTGTCAATAATGAAGTAGAACTATATAATTGCTTTCTTAAGTCTTCATATAAAAGGACAGCATGTTTGGATTATTATCTTTAGACCGTAGTTATAGATAATTATAGACAATCTCTATGCAAGTCTAAGTAGGTAATAAAGAACAAATGAAAAACTAACATAGGTACAAAAGATTGTTATAATTTGGGACGAGAACGGCCTCACACAAACGGTACAGATAAAAATTAACGACCAACTGTGAAATTTCGTACAAGCTGATCAAACAACTATATAAACTTACCAATATCTTATATCAACAACATTTATGATAACAAAAGCAATTTATTTTTTTAAACAATTAGCTAAGAACTTAATATTTGCAACATTTGTAGAATTTGATTACACATTTCCCGTAGACCGTTTATGTCAAACATTTGAACGTTTCGCATGAAACTTGTCAACAATAGGCAAAGCCAATGCTAAGTCATTGTTCCGAGACGATATAAAAATAAAAATCGGCGTATTATAGAAGAAAATTGCTTCCCGCGGAATCGAACCTCATTATTCACGGCAGGCGGTTACTGCATGGTAGATTTGCTCAACCATGCCGCGGTACTGAAAATTATTGCAAATTGAGTAACACGAATCGTTGACATTTTTATATTAGCTCATGATGGATTGGTGCGGCGACAAGCAATGGTCATGGGAGTCTAGTTGATAAGTACGGCAATATGTTGATTTGATAGTGAAATAACAATTTTTTGGCTTCTGAACGGATCGAAGACAATCTTCAGATGATTCCTCAGTTCAGAGTCGTAAGCTTATACTGATAGATTAGAAAATTATTCTGCAACTCCATCAAATTTATAAATGAGCATCAAACTTTTATCTATTTCTGCCAAAACGCACACTGTTCTCAAATCAGTAAACACCAAATTCGCTCGTACATCATCCACCGCGGATAATGTCACAGTTATTTGTATTCAAATACATTCATCAATAAAACTAAACAGTGATCCATTGCTGGCCCTCGTTTGGGGCTAATTCCGACTGTCATAAATCGTGGCATTAATTTAACGACAATGCATTAGACCTCCATCCTAAGAGAACTATTCCGATAGATTGGTAACAATCCTCTTCGGAGTGACGATGACGTAACTGTGAAGGCGGTATAGACTCACAGTCGACCGAGGCGTCTCGATATAGAGTTGATTGTACTTTGAGAATAGTATCCTTGGCGGAGCGTGTTTAGATCGGATGTTTTCAAGGACGGTTGGATCCTCAATCGAATGTCAATCTTATTGATTGGCGCTTTAAGTTTGTTATTGATTGCTGTTCGTGATAAGACATTAAGTAAATCGCTTAATGTGTTCTAAACGGATGGTGGAAGCGTTTTGTTTCTACGTAACTATTCTCTTGTTTGTTGTTCCTTGTGTTTGTATATTATTAAGTCTATTGAGGCAGGGAAACATTAAACTTATTTGTAAGCTTCTTCAGTATTTCCTTAAATATTTATTTCGTTATAAGTCTTTTGAAAAGTTAAGTAGGTTTGTTTGATATCTATTTACTTTATAATTGTTTCACAGGAATCAGGATTTCATGATTCCTGGAAATTATAATTAGTAATTTTTTGAAATGGTATGCATAGAATTATGCTTATATCATTATTTTAAATATAACACAGATCTAAGAAACTTGATAGTAAAAATACAGGAACAATTACTAAAACTAGTGGTCGCCCAATGGTCGAAATTCGACCCTAATTTTAGCTTTCTGCACTCCTTCTCCATATAAACTTTAACTATGCCAAATCTCACACTCCTCTGTTCGCGCAATATGCTTAAAAAGGGGTACAAAGTTTTCTCTTCACGTATTAATATATAGATAAACAAAACCTACAATTTATCTGATACAGAAAATAAATGCCTGATGTGATAAAGTAGTAAGAATAATAACTACAACAAACATTTATTCAGTCCTATTTAACAAAATAAGATCTCTAATAGAAATGTAAGCTCTTAATTATTTGATATCACTAATGTATTCAGTAGATAGCAAAACATTGAAACCGACCTCATCACCGAATATCAATCCCCAATACTCCCGAATTCCTCCAGTAGTCCGACCACAATCACTCGCGAACGGATGCAGAACTTTATCAGACCAATGTCGGCTTACATGTGTACTGGTATTTAACAAAAATATTATATAAAGTCCGTTTTATCGGCAACAGTATCGGGAACATTGTTTTTGTCAAAATGCGTATATCGATCTCTGACGAGGGGTTCTCAAAGTTTGGAATAAATATGTTTTTAGAAGCCTATGGTTTGATTTTAGATTGTCCTATTATCTAAGTTTTCATTGATTCTATATTGTTTTAAGATAAATGGGAAACATTAGGGTTAAATCCGACTTCATTCAATATTGTCCAATACTTACTTGTTTTCTTAGATTACCCCCAGTTTCTGAAAGGCTGGTCAAATCTCTGATCATGTTAAATCTCATGTCTGTTGTGATTGGTTGACCAACATCAAAAATCAATTCAACAACCAATCATACCCCTTTACATGAGATGACGGTTAGTTAAATATGAACAGTATTTGAGAAACTGGTCAAATTAAATTGACGCCTACAATCAGATTTTACCAATTTTTAAAATGAAAAAAGAAGAGAATCACAATACCAATAAATACTCTCAAAACTTTGAGATTCTTCCCGCTGTGCGACCGTTCAGATAATCGTGAGTTCGCTCAACTAAAACTATACTGAATTATTGACCCGCTGATAAGCAGGCCGTTGACTTACCGTCTAAATTCTCGCTACTATCGATTGTTTATCGATCAATTTCTGCTTACACGTGCTGTGGATTGCGTCATTAATTCTTATCAATTTCGGAAGCTGTCTCTTTTACTCTTTATTTAGCACAAGCTTTTACTTTTATGACTTTTGATAAAGTTTAAAGAATTATAACAAATAGTCTGCTATCACTTGTTCATTATTTCAACGGAGACTTAAAGTTATCTATTGATCTATTTTATTCTGCTTCTAGTGCAAACGTATAATTGTCTATGTCATCAAATACCTTTGCCTATACATCTGCTGAAACTTCGTTAACCATAGTCAGTGTCAATTCATTTATTTCAATTAAATATTCAAACGAAACCAATCCCTTCCCCAAATCGCCTGATGAATCGCAACGAAAGCAAATAGAAAAGTTCTTTAACTAAGCTATAGACAATAATAGATATACCAAAGAGAATATCGGCAGCCATTACAATAACAAAGGCTGTATTACGAATATTAAAGCCCCGGTGTTTCCGTGTCAAAAAATTAATATTAACGATATCTTCACAATGAAGTGTTGGAAAAAAAGAGAAAAATAATTTATGCGAAATATTCCTTTTGACGCCTTTGTTTCGATGGGACCCGCAGAAAATGTTCAATTAAAGTGTCGTAAGATAGGGATGACATGCTAATAATTTTTAGTGTTTTGTTTAGCAGGAAAATTGCACTTGAAGTCTAAATAAAGACTAGCTTTTTGGAAGATATAGGAATCAGACTAATCAAATTGCAAAGAATAATACGAAATATCTAGCAATAAGCAAATATGAAGCAACTAATCTGACATTTTCGAAACCTATCCTCACGATAGTCGTGACTATAGTTTTGAAGGAGTATGAAAGGTTTACCCAGTCCGAAATAAACACAGCAATAGAATCCTCCACGCCAAACGCCCAGGGCTGCGTCGTACATTGAAATCGTCACGCGATACTATTCACGCTTGACCATTAATACAACAATAAAAAATCGTATCAATAGATCTCGTTCGATTTAATGTGACCAGCTGGACTTCTGCGTAGATTCAAATCTGGCGAATGAATAGACGATCAAATGTACCAATCACTACCCTGGTGAACTAAGATTAATTCAACAAATAATAGCCCTTGTTACATTTGAGTAAAGGTGAGAGTAGCGTGACATGTTATTGTATAGTTTCTTTGCATTTGTGGTGGATTGTACGAAATTCGATTGAATGATGTTTTATTACGAACCGGTTAGGACCGGTTTTGACCCCCGCCACGTGGTCATAGCGTTTGTCATTCAAAGTATTATTAAAATTATCGGCTGTTTTGTGCCCCATTGTGTTTTGTTAAAATCTGTGATTTATAGGCAGAATTTATGATTGTTATTATTTCTTTTAAAAACAGCTTATTTTTTTCTAGTCAAATGTTGCTTGCTATTTATTATGCTATTGTTTTATTTCAATTTTCAATTTTTCACCATTATCTATGATTTTAATTAGAACTCCATTATTTTTCAGTACCTACACGAAATTCGACACATCCCAACTGATATAAAATTAAATTTCAATTTGTACGAAACCGAATGTATCAAAGGAAGCCAATATCATTTGGAATCTGCCACCCTCTCCCAACGGGGGTGGGCACACCCCATGAATCCTTAATGAGTAAATTAACAACACCTATTGTTTAGCAGCCGTGTTTTTTTACAAGGAATATTAATAACCATTTTCTATTGTCTGTATGAGGGGGCGCCGAGAAAAATGTTCAGAATAACAGGGGACGACAAGAAAGTTTAGAATTGATTGATTTTTACAATTAATTTTAATAAAAACAATAGCCGAATGTTTTCGACGTGCTGTAATTGCATTTGGAGGAAAGTTGCAGGTAGGGAGGCTTATAAAGAAAAACTTTATAAATTCTGATGAGTCCGAAATCAACGGAATAAGAAAGTTTATTTTCAATTTCAGAATAATTTTTTATCATGTCAATCGAATAGTAGGTAACTTTGTTATATAAACACTTAGAACGGCTTCTCTGAACTTCTAAGCAATGAAAGAAACAAATCTCTCCATTCATCCTAAAACAGTCCAACTTTCTCGACGATAACGTAACCAGAATCGATAAATACGAACAATAAACAGACAGAAACTAATTAAACATATAATGACAGGCACACACCGACGACACTTTCGACAATTACTCAGAATTCGGCGGTATCTACACACGAAACAATAAGTCCTTAATGGATGCATGTACTAACAGATACGGCACTATTCTATAATATGTCAGAAATCATCTTCTATACGACACAAAGTTTATAATGAATTGACATATTCCACACACGTGTTCACTTCAAACTAACACGTCCCTACATATGGAAGCACATGTGCTGACAAACGAAATTAGACTCTATGAGCATCTATTTTAGGATCAAGTTTAGTTAAGGATAGATTAAGATACGGTAGCCGTGGTACAAATTGGTTCTTATTGAAACCCAATAAGGTTTTAGTTAAGGTAATATGGCGCTAGTTCCAATAAGTGTAATACTGTGATCGTTGCTTGCGACGATAATTGCTTATGTATTAGTATTGGAGCCATTTTCATTATATAATTACTGGTTTTTGCTAAACGCAATTATTGAGTTTAGAAGATTGGCTTTTTAATGGTGTTGTGGATTATAACGAGTGATTATCTCTTTTTCTATTTCTTTCATGTTTGTTATTATCGTGCGGGGCTTAGTCAACATCGTCTTGGTCTTTATCCATTGAAGTGTGGATGTATTCGTTCATAACATGCCATCTGTGTAATATTTTAGCTCCACTAGACCATAAATGACTGCCATATCCGTAGCTAAATCAAATAATTAAAATTAATTATTACCCATAAACCATAATTAAATAACAAGAGCAAAAAATTTAATTCCCCATAAAAATAGACTTATAAAAACTTGAATGATCAAACACTCTATATAGAACAAAAACGTTGATAGTAAATTATGAATAAACAATACTTATTAAAGTTTAATCAGACTGTTATGAACCTAATCATGTACGGAGGCGTGATATTGTAATTGCTAATTAATATTGATGATCTGAAGATCGAACTAATTACGAGGACATACATAAAACATTAGATGATCAAACGAATAATGAAGTGATGTGGAATTTCGACGAATAGTTGGGATTTCTTGGCAATCTAATACTGAATCATGTGACGATATTATATGGTATAATAATATATAATGATAATATCACGATTGGATAAGAGGTTAGTATTATTATGGGATTCAAGACTATACACGGTAAATTTTAAGTCATTTCGTATGAGTTAACGAATGACTGTACAAAAATGGTAATGAACAATACGGCAAACGAAAAAAAGAACTCCGCGAAATATTTTATCGAATATCACATACAAACTAACCAGCTGATAGTACCATTATGTATGGAAAGCTGATTCTTTTTCGCATGGAAATGGTTTTTCTTTTGCAAAGTGGCTCATTATCATGAGTACAATCATTCATTAGCGTATCCGAAACGACTGAAAATTCACCTTGTCAAGCGTTTATAGATCATTTAGAACTACATTTATATAGGTTTTGAGGACAATGGTGGGATATATATGGATGATACTGTTACTATACGTCTTGTAAACAAGATAATCTAGGTTTTGTTCCCATATTTGCTCGTAGCGTAAATATTTCTTTTGTAAGTAAGTATTGAGTCAGTGATAGTGAAAATATTATATATATTTAACCATCTTTGTCAGTAACAGCGAGAGTCAAAGCTCTCATTCGATACAAAATTAGTTCGACAAAACGGGAGACATGACGCGTTATGAATAAGACGTTAAAAATATTGATATTTCTTCTCGTTGATTTACTCGTCTGGCAGTGTTCCGATGAGCCATCAAAATTTCTTAGCTCCCACAAAAAGAAATCGAAATACATCAAAGGTGTAGATATTTCTCGAAACCACAGTCCTTATTACAAGGAGATAAGGTTTAAAATTTGTAGAATAATCCTCCTGTAACCCAATATCTACGCTCGTCTCTATACGACGTTTGGAGACGATGTCCCTAAAATATAGTAGTAACAGATGTATCTTATTAAACGCGAACCACTTTGGTAAGACAAAGAGAGCTTTTTAATAAAAAAAGTTAACGTAGAGTTGTATTGCAAACAGATTCCACAACCTTGTTGGAAAATGGAGGAATGAATCATATAACTGACATTGGTCAGGGCAGTCCGAAGACCTGACATTTGACAAGTATAATTCAAGTGGAATTAAGGTATTTATAAGTGGCTGGATCTGCCAGTTGATAATAGCCTTTTCCAAAATATCCCCATTAAACCAGAAGCCCAATTATTCTCGTAATTAATTTACACTATGACTAAAAGTTGACTGGACTAAGATTATAAAAGGAAATGAAAAAAAAAACCTTATTCTACTCCTCTTAAAGTTCAGTTCGATTTCAGTATGATTTGAATTCAATCTTTTTACACACTCATTTCAATCTCATTTTTGAAGTTTATGTATGGACAAGAATACCAATTTTTATTATGTGTCGGGTCAAAATGTTAGCAGAATACCGATTTAGTTTCAATAAAATTTCGACCTCATTATAATATAGACGTATGTTACGTTTGACGTTGTTTTTTGGGAGAATACCATTTGTCATATTTATGACATTGATATTGGATCGGAACGAGATCGGAACTATATTTTGAATATTTTTAATTACGAGAATCATAGCGACAGTCATCAAACATTTTAATTGAAAATCATTACTAAGAATTTACGAGTGCGTCACTTGTTCAGAGATTTTCAGAATGAGTCAATTAGTAAACTACTGACTAAGACACGCGTGTAGGCAGATTGTTCACAACTATGTACACAGTGATATCACGAACACGATCCACTTCCAGCCCTGCCGAAACTGTTATCATACTAGAATATGCTATCTTTGAATTTATGATCCGTTCTTAATACATCAAATCGTATGATAAAAGAAAACAAAAGTTTACTTAATAATGTCAGTGACGTCTGTACTCTGTAGTAAAGCCAGGAATTACCGCGTTGAAGAAACAAAAGTTTCAAAATAAGCAAGTCTTTGATGATAAATAATTTATCGCTCCACTAAAACCTGCATAAGAAAGAAATGTTGATAAACATCGAACATTAAATATGTAACTGTTGACGATCATAAACGATGGAAGCCAGACGTAGTACATACATAAATATCACTTCGTAGGAAGTATAACTTTTATTAGTTTGGCGCAGTCGAGGCGCACTTACACCGGGTGTAATTTAAAAAAACGAAACGCACGATTTGCTTGGAAACCCATCGCACGCTTTCAACAACGTCGCGTCGGCTCCCACAGATGTGACCGCCGCTGATTTTTCTCAACGCATCGCGTATTATGATGTATGACACATCAGGTCTCAAACTGCCAACATGTTCGATAGTATCTGGCCGGGCGGCGCGCACACGTTAATAGATTCAACAGGTGTACCGCAGGGTGGTCTGATCGGGCCGGTACACTTTTTTATTTACGTTTTCACGAATTTATTGCACATAGTCGACGTCTCGAGGCGCATGTTTGATTCATATGCTTACGTTGTCGCTTTTTAATACTGATTTACAATAAAAACAGAAATGTTTCACCGGCGATTGATGTGAGTTATGATTAATGTTCGGTCTTTGATGTTCGCTGCTATGAATCTATCAAGTTGGCTTCTGAATATCGACGCGGGACCGTGTATAAATAAACCGGGACGAATTCGACGAGCCGTCTTCGTTTTAGTTAATTACGAGGTTATTAAAGTAACATTGCTGACTGACTAACAAAGTTTCCACTCGGTTGAGATGTACCGAACACTTTCCGGTCATTATTGAGCCTCCGAGTCACGCCAAGCGTTGTCACGGTACACACAAATTACATATTTGTGATGTTTTTTTGTCGGATAAAATTAGACTAATCAGCATCGAGTACAAAGCCGCAGATCGCTTTCATCATCGACACGATGATGTTTACATCGGATCTTCCGAGAAGCGAGCGCAGCATTCAATACTAAGAAATAAATATGTGAGTTTGACATTTGCTTTCAAGTTGCGCTCGCGTGTTTGGAGCGTAATTACGGGCGTCGCCGGGCGAGAGCGAACCCACGCGCACACTACTTACAATTTATTTTTGTCCTTTTTTCTAATGTAACTCTAGGCTTTTTTTGTTATTAAATTAACGTGCGTGCCGATTTCTGACAAGATGATAGGTTGCGTTTGATGGGGCATCTGATTGCTTCTCTTGTCGACATCCCTCGATGCTTTCTCTTTGATTTGCTTGGAAATTAGAACGTAAAGGTCATGACGTGTGTTTGTACGTAGTCGCGTATCTATAATCAAACATGCATTTACATTGGCGAAAACATTATTATTTTCTTTAGTCTTGTTAGAGTCGATTCACTTGCAGTTGAGAATTTAATGTTGAATGTCAAATAGAGTATTGTTTATGCTGATGATCTTTAGAAAGTGAATCACGTGTGTAATTTCTGTTATTTAAACAACCTTAATCTCGTCATGTTTATCGATCCTCGTATATCTATCGATACAAATCTATCGGTCGATATATCGCCATTCTTCATGGTGTCAGACTGTCGCGTTTTGGCATCGTCTTTGTGACATAAATTATCAGTGAATAGACCGCCGCACATTAATGTCTATAGATCGCTCCAGTTGTTAACTAAATTTATCATTAGCTTTTATAGTGCGATGGATAACTATAAATTACTGAACAGGATAACAACAGGGTGTAAGTCTGAAAATGCAGATGATGAGACTGCGATTGTCAGGCTAGTAGAGCTTAAGATTTTGGATGACATAGTGCATGATGTACTTGATTTTAATGAGTTTAATTCTAATGAATTAATTTTAACATGTGATAGAAATGAAGGAAACCATGATATTTATCAAATAAATGAGTCTGTAATGAATATAAAGGAAGCGAAAAATACACTAGCAAGAAATATGAATTCACAAAATGAAAAATTGCCAGTAGTTTAGTACGTAGGAATGTTTGAAATCGAAATTATAGTTGAAGAGATAGGCGCGTTTCCGGCGCGAAGCTCATCATTGATAAATGTCAATAAAGTCTAAATTAGTATTATACCGCCGCCATCATTAGTCAAGTCGGCTGAGAGATAATTCAGTGTCGAACTCCACCAGTTTACGACGAACACATAATAAGAGCATGGACGCCCCCGAAAATAACAAAATTAAAATAAATCGAACTTCAGACAAACGTCATAAACTAATTTCGAGTGTTTTCGTTTTGGTGTGTACAAAAATAGCATCGTCACTCTTTCATGTCCCGCCGTGAAGTGACATTAAACTATAATTTACAGTTGGATTTTAGTACAGCGCCATCTATGCGCACGGAGATGAAAGTAATGTTTTTAGTGCCTAAAAAGAAAGGTGTTTATGATTTATGTATGTCTATTATTGCTTGTAGAAATTAAATAGTAGCCTGGTAATACGTGTACGTATTGTGATGTTCATCTAGTTTGATGTCAGGTGTCTGGCTGTATGGATTTAATGACAGGTGCCTGTACGCACACGATTTAAAATATTAAGTTTCTAAATTTAATTTTAATTACAAAAGGGCGCTTTCTGGCGGCGTAATTATAATCATACTAACTGCTTGTGTATGATACAACAAGTTTATGTTTAAGAAAATATAAATAGCATTAATTGTAAAAGAAAACATTGCTGTGATCTCTTTATCTTTTGTCGCAATATGAGAGTCAACAGCGAAAGCCTTGGCTCTTATGTTGTCTATGAGTAATGGATGCAATGCATGTTACAAGGTTTATTTTATTTTGCAACAAATGGAAGAATCTATTTTTACCCTTCATCAGCTATATTTGCACCTTTGTCATTTATATGTTTGTCGAATCTTTGGTTCTTTGAAATATATTTGTCTATCTTGCAGGTCAATACTGAACTGTTTTCAACATCGCTAAATACAGTAGCATTTTGTCATGTACATTCAACCAAAGAATAAATTGGTCTACCATCCTAAGGTGTCAAAAAATGTCTATATTCTCTTGTCAAAATAATGAAGTTCCAACTATAGTGATATATTCATTTGATAGGAAGTTTTGTTAAAATTGATAGGCTTTTTTGCCGATTGTCCGTGCATATGGTATGTAATTCGCTTAAATTGTATTATAACTAATAAATAAATAAATGTATTTTAAAAACACCAAAACATCACACATCCTTTTAAAAATTCTTCCAACCCATTCAACAAGACGGTTACAGCAGTTATCATAATAAATAGGCAATTTATAAAAAAGAAACATCATGGTGTTCCATCTATCATAATAACAACATGATGGTGACACACATTAAATCCTATTTCGTTAATTCTAATAACCCAATTGATAGGAATGGTCATCGTACAGAAATGAGGAATTGTATTCATTACATCTTTCATAAGGGTTGGTACAAACGTAAACATGTCATCACCTCAGTTCTTATCTGTTCAATCCACAAATGCTTACATTTTAAATTAGAAGGCTTTTTTGAAAACAAAATTTTACTAATGATTTTTGAAATTTTCTTTATTGATTCATATGGCAATTTTTTTTTTTTTTTATCGTGGTAAAATCATCAAATGAGTCCTCCCACCCCGGGCAGGGCGGGAGGGACTGTCAGACTTGTACTGACTAAAATCCACGGTGTTCTTTCAATAGCCCTTTACGTTCCGGGGTCACGGTAATGAGATAAGCCCCGCGACCTTCATATGGCACTAAGAATAAATTAAAATAAAGTTTTGTTTTTCAAAATAGAGTAAAAACATCCATCTACTGCTGCGAAAATTAACCATTGTTGGATTGAAGAAATAAGCACAGAAGCGACGCTGTAACTTGGTGTAGAAGTCCTTGATTTCAAAAATCCATAATAATTATCTTCACTATAGTTCCTATAGGAACAGATATATCCTATAGTTGGGTTAATAAAGATGACTTAAGAATGGACAATGACTTATGAGCTGTAGTAAGTGCTCACGCTGCGCATGCAAAATCATCATAAGTAGCTACATATGTAAAAGTTACCTTTAATCCTTGTACAACTGTGTTCTTAACAGAACTCTTTATTATTACCTACGTACAACTTAATTCATTGAACTTCGCATTGAAATCACTCGTTTCATAAAGAAAAAGTTGACAATAAAGAAGCCAAAACAATCGTAGGAAAAATACCCTAAACATCAACAAAAGGGTTTATAAAGACAATGGACCCCGGAAGTAGGTATGTACTCTTTGATTGTTCGACAAATTTCGGCAAAGGGAAACAATTTTTCAGTCTACAGCCGCGGTTTGAAACTTATTAGCCTGATCGAAGGGTCCAAGTTTTCTTCGGGATTTTTTGCGAAGATTTTAATTGAGTTCGCGAAAGGGTGACGCTGTGTTATTTCTTTTTGATGACATTCCGATAATAGGTCTTCTTTTTGTTAATAACTTTCCTTGAAATTTGATTGCTGGAGTTTTTACTCAAGAAATGTTATCGGCTCGTGATTTAGGTTTGTTTGCGAGAAAATTCACGTTTCAATGTTTCATGTTCCGACGGATGTACTTATCTGAACAATATTTAATGACTTTTCAAACAAGTACAACTTACAAATAAAGTAAATTTCCCTCGCAACTACCCTTAACTCAAAACTACAATAGAAGAAATTGAAAACTGAACGACAGAAATAAATCCGAAAGACAACGGTGAGGCTTGCTAAACATCGATATTTCGCAACGCCGTACAAATTTGCATAAAAAGCGGCGTACTATCAAAAGTTCTTCGTTCGGAGCCTTTATCGGATTGTTTATGGCTAGTTTATACGCGGAACTATCACCGTGGATTGTTTGCATTGCGGCGTCATCATGCTTTGTGGTTGCACCGGCTGGAGTTCGCGCAGCGTTGTACGGTAATTCATCTTTAAGATAGTGCTTGTAAAGGCATTCCTCGGCACAAAGGCGTTCGTTACGGCAAATAACAGCTTTTATATCGCGAACTCATTGAGTTTCGACATTGTGCAAGTATTTTGGAGGGTTGTGTTCAACACTATTGATGTTTTTGTGTATTTTGATTTCTTTTTTAACTGAATTGTTATCGATTAGCGTTCATTTAGTTTTAACTAGTTTCCAGTTTATGTTTTGTTTTTCAGTTGCAATATTCTTAACACTTATTTAAAGCATTTTCATCACACGATATTTTGGAATGATTTCGTCTATCCCTAAAATCTCATCCTTTCATTCGGCACATCAAATTTGGACTTAACAAAAACAGCACACATTTTTACCAATAAACCAAACATACTTGTAATTACATAGAGCTATTGAATTCCCAAACAAAGAGCTGAAAATTCGTTTCAAATCCACGTTTTCACTTGCTTTAAATTCGGTGATTCAATGGACTAATGATTCTGAAGCATGAATGGGTGCATTCTGAAAGGCCCGCTTGCAACTAGGCTTCTTTGAAATTCGGCCGCATTGGCGATGAGCACCACTCCAAATGGATGGGCGTCTGTTTTTGACTCATGAATTGTTTATGCAGTTTCTTTCATGTTAATGTTTGTATGTTGAAACTGTGTGTATAGAACAATCTTTACTTTAAAACTGATATTTCTAGGCAACAGTTTCTGTGCAGTATTATTATCCCCTCAAAATTTCTTTACATACTTGTGTATCACATGTAACATAGCTGTTGCCCGAAATAAAATATAGGCTACATCTCTCAAGGATAGTGCAGCTTTCTATTGGTGAAAGAATTTTTAGAATCGGTTCATTAAGAAGAAACGTGAAAACGTAAGTAAGAAGAAACGTTTACCCTTTTCATACAAATGACATTCAAACTCGATACCCAATCGCGAGCGCCCCCTAGCTGTCACATGACGTATATGATCGAGGTCAGCCGGTCAACTGGTTAGAAATTGTAAGTAAAGGATGCAACGCAAGCGCAGCTCATCTCGTATCGAATGTAACGTACGATCAATAAATCAATTACGTGCGCGGGGGCAATGTTGAATTGGGTTTGACAGTTGGTTAGATCTAGGGATGGGTTTTGCAAACCGTGGGTGGGATTTTATCGATAAAATATCATAATAGTCGATGAACCGTGATTTTTTTGAAATTAGAATTCGTTTACGTATACGAAGATTGGAAATAAGAACGATTTTAAATGATTTTGGTTTCGGTTATAGTCTCTACTCGATGTACTGGCGGAAGCCATTTAGACTGAGGCTAAATAGTGTAGAAGTAACTGCGGTTGCTTAGTATAACAGCAATGAGGAAGTTATTCTATTAACTATAACAGGAAGTCTGTAACTGACCATTAGGAACGTCTAGTTGTAGACAATTCATGGTTAAAGTACAGAGGATATGACGCATTAAATTAAAATAAAATACTCAGTGAAGCGTATATTTAAGGCATTTTAACTCCAAATGAAGTTGAATTATTTAGTTATACACTGACATTGACTAGAATAAATTTAATATTTCATCGATACCAACTATCGATAGCTGATCGGTGCATCCCATCCCTAGTGAAAGGAAACAGGATACGTTCAATGGAATGATTGATCGGCACCGAAGGAACGTAATCCTTGCACTAAATAAATATCAGCGTTTATGAAGCTCGCTTTAAGACACGCGACACGACTGTTATTTATAGGACTGTGGCTAATTGGGTACCATCGATGGGTTTGGAATTTGGAGTATCTAGAGTTATTCTCCTTCTGTCGTATCAGCATTAACTCTTAGTAGTAGACCAGCATTATTATAGCTGTTAGAACTTCTTGTATCTATTCGAATCTCAATCTTATCGTCGGTTTATATTTGAAGAATTGACATACGATAACTTAATAATGGGAGATTCTAGTCATGTTTACAACACTATGCCACTACCACCTACTATTACCCTA
This sequence comes from Allophyes oxyacanthae, assembly GCA_932294325.1. NCBI lineage: Eukaryota > Metazoa > Arthropoda > Insecta > Lepidoptera > Noctuidae > Allophyes > Allophyes oxyacanthae. The sequence continues at coordinate 1,001,282 of OW028628.1, forward strand.
CTACCACTACCTACTACTGCCTATTAGACACGCATTACCACGCTGAGTCTGCCACGCATTGCACAAACTATCGGTAGCCTGATACCGTCGATTACTGTTGTTGTACTTCTTTTGTTGTTTATGTCTTATCCTTTCTGTGTGCGTCATTTTTTATTTTAGTGTGTGTTGGTTTTTGAGATGTCTAATAAATGTATATATTTCCTTTATTTCTTCTGTGTCAATTTGGTTTTAAGTATTTTGATTTGAGACATCCACCAGAAGGTGATTCTGAACTGGAATTTATCATAACCTCTATTCTCGCGTTATTTTCGTTCAATATCGCTCACAAATAGTACTCATTAGCCTATTTTCCATCAAAAAGATTATCAGCTGATACAAATTTTTAACAGATTACACCGGAAATCCTAGCATTAGATCTACATCTTCCATTGAACATATGCCACGAAAAGCTATAGTTATCTAATACGACATTATCTGCCTTTCTGTCTTAATTGGCATTGGCAAGCGATCAGAGCGCGCTGCTAATTTCAATTAGTGTTGTGCCAACACCCATGTCGACATGTCGACAAGACAAGATAAGTTTTTTCCGCACCTCTTAAAAGTGAAGACTTGTTTTACGTGATGTGACTTCTAAATTGAGTTTCCATGTTTGACGCGTGAATGTTTTGGCAATTTTTAGTGAAATCGATTTTATTTTGAAATTTTAGCTGTGACCTACTTGTGCTGTGTTACGTGAAACAAGCTCTTTTAAAAGCTTTTGTTAAGAAAGTTTGTCTTTGACAATGTTTTTTACCTCTATAGGTTCTGCCTCACGTTTATTGACTAAGCTCTTACATTCGTTACTTATTGTATTAATAACAAAATTATACGAGCCCGTATAATTCTCATATTTCTGAGTCATGTAATTCCCAAGACCGACACACCACCTATTCATTTAAGCGTCGATAACAAATGTTGGCCGCCCACCAATCGATCAATCAATATTATCGATACAGTCAATTAACGCAACTCGGCTGGGCGCAACTCTAATTGAGAGCAATAGAGCGGTGATGCAGCATTTGAGTCAATCGCTCGTGTTGTCATAACTGGTGGATGGACGCCCACATGGGCTATGATCGTGGATAATGCCAGTGATATATGGAAAGATTAATGTATAAGAGGTCATGTAATAATAGGTTTATCTATATGACATCTTGTTATAATGACGTTTCAAGATTTGCTTAGAATTTATACTGATAGATGGTAATGTTGAATCTTTTATTGACTCCAATCGGAGCTAGCTACGAGGATTAGCGACTCGAATGATAAACTTTCTTTGCCAACTTAATTATGTACACCGTCTAATTATTTAAAACATAAAATTAAAATAATATCTACAAATATGAAACTGAGCACTTAGGCGTCAAATTAATCCTCATCGCTGTCAATTGGTAGCGTGCCCAGAAGACTAGCAGCATTGCCACGTTGAATGGCAATGCTTATTCTTTGACCAAAGAATAGGCCAGTCCTCGGGTCACGCGTAGCGTCGACCAACTGTTTTGCAATATCGCTAAAAAGGAGACGTGCATTCGGACCCCATGACCCGAGCGTTTTGACGCTACTGCGAAATTTACTATGCTTAAGATTTGCGCGAACGATTAGCTATTCATGTTGTTCATAAAAATTATTTCAAAAGTCAACATACCTCTTTCTCCTTAGCTGCAAGCTCGTTCTCCAAATTCCCCGGCTGATGCACCACAGGACTACTCCTTGAGGAGTTGTTGTTACTTCTCCCGGTGGCTGCCATCTCCATCTTCTGTTCTACGTAGTCATCAACCTCGTGTTTCTCTTCTTTGATGTCAGGGCTGAACCTGTCGATCCTCGTCTCTGTGGCCTGGTCCCTGGTCGGTTCTATGTGGGAGCCATTGGTTTTAGGGACTGTCGCTTGTAGAGGAGTCGGGCTAGTGGTGGCCAGTTGTTCTTTCAACGTGGTCACTTCTTTTTCTGCCAGTGTGGCTCGCTGAAACAAGGGAGAAAGGTATTTGAGAATTTTGCTAGAAAACCTTTAAAGTACCAGAAGCTTTTAGCACTTCCTTAGTAGGCTTAGCTAAGTTGATTCGAAAAGATGTTTTAGGGCTTTGAGTTGAAAGTTTTGTTAGTATTACAACCTTGGTTACCTAAATACTAATTCAACATGAGAATGCTAACGAATAATTCGATGCTTATCTCCACAGAGTAAAAGGCATTATGAACGACGGAACAGATAAATTCAGGCATACATAAAACAAATTGACGCCCATCAATATCCTCAATTAAAACCACAACAAAACATACCACACACAGAGGAAGCGAATTTTTCACAAGCGCGAGCGCAAATGAATTAATGTAATCTAATTAACAGTTCCCATAGTGACGTACTTCCGGTAACATCAGGGCCTATCAGTGATCACCGGAAGTTCGTAGCTATTGGCTGCTGTAGATCAGTGAATTAATTTCAAAGGTGTTGTTTCCCTGTATTGTTTAATATGTAAAAGCTATATATAAAATATACATTAGAGTAGCGAGTGATGATAAATAGATTTGGTTGATGATAAATCAGTTTATATTTAATGAAATTTTTATTCCAAAGTTGTTCAATATTTTGAAATACCTAACCGTCAAAAACCCCCGACTCCAACTAGAAAAAGAGATGTAACTTTTGAACGGCTGAACATATTTTCATGGAAGATGCTAAAATGATATCCGATTAAACTAGCTTTCAATTAAAAAAACTGCATTGAAATCGGTCTATCTGTTTTGGAGCTACGATGCCACAGACAGATACACAGATCCACTGATATACACTACAAAGATATAACACCCCTCTTTTATGACGGCGGTTAAATATTAATATTGAATGAAAGTAAACTCAAATCGCAATCAATGAAAGTATTCCATTCTAAGATGTATCTACTACCAAAATGGCTCCTATTTTTGAAACTACAAAAACTATATATAATAATGAGTCATTAGCTAAAGAAAGCTAAAGTATAAAGCGGAGTGAACACACGCGTGACTGCACGGCCCCTGCACAGATGCTATCAGCGTGATGATATGGACGCAGATTAGAAGGGTGCTGCCAGACTAACGGCTGTTTCGCTGCGGTTTTCGGTTATTCGGCCACACCTATTGACGATGACTCGTGTTGTAATTTTTTCCGAATACACTGGCTATATGATGCCAACACTGTCTAATCATGGCTGAAGCCCGTTATGTAGTGTGTTGGTCATTGACAATTGCTTTTGCTAAAATTTCTTTGTGGATTTTGTTTGTTGTTGAAGCTGAGCAATTAACAGGTTTTAAGGGTTTTGTTTAAGTATCAATAAAGAATTTAAGGGATTCAAAAATTCGATTTTTGTTGAAGGATGGAAAGGTATCTCCATAGAATAGAATAGAATGGATCTTTATTTCGTGTAAACCAGATACAGGCACTAATGAAATGTCGAGATTCTAGCAACAAAATACCGAAAGCTCTAAGAGAACTGCCGCTTACACGTTTCAAACCAGCCCTTAAGAAATGGTTAATGGAAAAATGTTTTTACACAATTACAGAATTTATGACATGTAAAAATATTAATGTATGATAAATTTCATTTCTCATTCGTATAATATGTAACATTATTTTATTTTCAATTTGACATTTTATTAATAATTATATCTTCACTGACATTGTAATAACGACATCATTATTTTATTGGCTTTGTTTAGATATTTTGTGAGAACGAGCTTTCTTCAAAATCATAAATATTTTGTAAGTTTTGCATGCCGATTGTTCGGTGAGACATGCTGCACTAAACCAATGTAACATCCATAAAACCATGTTTCCAGCAAATAAATATTCTTATTCTTATTCTTCTTATTCTAGGTTCCAAATAGGTCCTATGGAGAAGAACCGGCAAGAAATACCATGAAAACCCTTTTAAAATAATAGATTAATCTTGATTAGCCTCTGAATAAGACTGCCATGGCAGTTATGTTGTTTAATCAAAATAAGCTTTGACTATTCGCAAAATTATTTTCTACAAATGCTTGTTACAATGTTATATCGTCGCAGCGTATCGCACGTCTTGTCTGAAACATCTCAAACACGCACAGTGTTTACGCACCAACCAGTGTTTCTGATGAAACCGAAGATCACTGGATTATACTCCATACTATACTTGTCTAATTACTAATTATATACTAATATAATAATTATACTAATTATACTTTCTTCTGTGTTAGTTTAGCTTTATTTTGTAGCATTTAAGAGGTATAGAGCACTCTCGTTGTGTGTTATAATTAATTGAATTTCTGTTCGTTAATTAGTAATATACATTACTATAAATATGGCAAAGCTGTGGTAGAATTTGATAACCTTGTCATCATCTACCTAGCCTTTTCTCAACTACGTTGGGGTCGGCTTTCAGTCTAATCAGATGCGGCTAAATATCAGTATTTTACACGGAGCGACTGCCATTTAGACCTCTGCCATCCAATTACTGGGAGACACTGATACCCTAGTCCCTAAGATCAGACCGGTTGTCAGACTTTTTTTGCTACTGACTCCAGTAACGACTGTCAAAGGTATTCGTTTGACAAGCAACACCAATTGCTTAAAGTGCTTTCTGAGGCACGGCGGGGTCTCGATGTTCAACGAAACGGTCACCAATCCAAGGACCGCGGCAAGCGCTGCTGACTAGGTAGCTATGTAGCTACGAGCTCCCAAATTTGATACGCCTATATTTAGAGATAGTTTGCCAAAGCGTTGCCTATCATCAATCAATATCACATACCAACCCATAAGAGCATTGCTGGATATAGGCTTCCGTATAGAAGATAATAATTGGCATTTGAAGTATTTGATAAAATCACCACGTTTAACAAACAGAATGGTGATTGCAGTGTGATATTTGGCGAAAGGAAAAAGCTATTTAAACTAGTTAACAAAGACAAAGTCAATGTTTTTTATTTCAACTGGGCCTTTGCAGGCACTTTCAAAACGTCATGATTCTAGGTGCAGGGTTCCAAGTGGGTTGGACTTGAAGAAGATACTGGCAAGAAACTACATTACGCCATTTATGTTAAGAGAGAAATGGGCATTCTTCTTGTCAGTAATTCTAATCCCACGAGTAGGATAGATAAAAACATATCTCTTCTCTAAATAGTACAAAATAAAGTCGCTTTCCGCGTCTGTCTGTCTGTCCGTCTGCATATCTGCTAACTCCTCCTTGACCACGCAACGGATTTGGAAGCGATTTTCTCCATCAGTTAGTTAATGTAAGGATAGTAGAAAAACTGCACTCGGGCGAAGCCAGGGACGGGTCGCTAGTGAAACATAAACAGGAGAGACTAATGGCGTAGCAACTGGAACATGCCTCGACATCTCCAAACGATCACGGTTCCAGGAAAGTCTACCAATACGGTCATAGGTAAATATTTGTGCGTGCCTCCGAGTCTTAATGTTTTGCTCCAGCATTAGTTATTGCTTCTAATATTATGTTTAATCTTATTGATAATAATGAAATTGATGGAGGATTTTATTAGCACTTTGGTATTAGTAGATTTACTTTCATAAGATAACTATTCATATTATAAAGAGGGTGGTATTAGAAACAAGTTGTGAATTAAACATTAAAAAAAACACAGTCCATTACTGCCCCAATGCTGGGCACGGGCCTCTTCTCATAATGAAAAGGGTTAAAGAAAGAAAGAAAGAAAAATGAATTATTTCGGACTCGCACAGAAAATTACATACAGAAAGAAAACATTAAAATAATAACAAAAAACTAATTAAAAATTCCTGCACGAGGCCAAAAATGGCCCCTATCTCAGCATCTGCTGCGACAGATAAAATAAATGTCACAGCGCTGGTTTTCGGATAGGACCGATGTGATGCCACGGACAACCACGACAAAACATACTACTACTACTACTGGTACTGGTTAGGCCTTAATCCACCACGCTTGGTGCGGGTTGGCGAACTACACACACCATCGAGGACTTTATGAGGCTTTCTCAGGTGTGCAGGTTTCCTCACGATGTTTTCCTTCACTGTTAACGCAAGTGATAATCAAATTGCGATCCGCACATAGATTCGTAAGTCAGAAGTGAGGGCCGGGTTCGAACTATAATGCTTTTTTTACCGAAAACTTAATTGGGTAAAATTTCCTTTACATTCTAGGTAATCTTAGATTTTGATATAAAAAAAATCTTACTTCTCTCAGTAGATATTGTCATAGATTTGGCTGTAACCAAATATCCGATAATTCCTATTACCTAGTACCAAATTGACGGTGTCCCGATTACGTAACGTACACTCAATTGAACAAGATTGATCACTCAACCTCGTTGCCTGAGTCAGTGCAGTGTTTTAAGAATAAATGCCCTTGGGGTCTGTCGTCATCGAGACCTTAGTTTGATGACATTTTGGGTTGGAGGTGAAGGATGGAGCTTGTGAAGTGAGGGAGATAAAAGATGTGAAAGTAGGAAAGTTCAGGTAGTGAAATAAATAGATCCAGCCCATTACTGTCTCAATGCTAGCCTCTTTTCAGAATGAGAAGCGTTAAGCCTTAGTCCACCACGCTGGCCTAGTGCGGGTTGACGGACTACACACACCATCAAGAACTTTATGAGATCCTCTCAGTGCCTCAGGTGTGCAGGTTTCCTCACGATGTTTTCCTTTACCGGTAACGTAAGTGATTATCAAATTCTGATCCGCACATAAATTCAAAAAGTCTGAGGTGCGGGCCGGTTTCGTACTCAAACGCTCCTGCATGGAAGGCAAGCGTTCCACCGCTAGGCTATCAGTTCTTGCTCAGGTAATGAAAATGAGTTTCATTTCTCTGTAGATCTTTATAAGAATCTTTTACAAGTTTTTTTTAGATCTTGATGGCGCCAGCGTTTCTGACTGACTGCCTTTGAGAACAAACGCCGAAATCAACTCAAAGGTTTCTTTTTAAAGTCTAGATATTTGTTTATAATCATGTAAGAAGATGTAGAGGTCTGAAATGACCTTTTGAAGAAAGAGCCATAACAGTTTTGAGCTGACCTGTCCCAACTGACGATGACGGCACACATGCATCAGAAATCGTGGAACTTTTAACCTAGGTTTAATGATAACTAGAGAGTAGGTGTTAGATAATATTTGGTGGTAGAGAAAGTGCTCCTAAAAGAAAGAAAGAAAGAAAAAAATACTTAATTGGTTGAAAAATAAAAGATTGTAGAATATGGAAATCTGTTGTTTGTGATTACCTTTAAGAATATCTATCTATAGTCCTTATGAGAATAGTGGCAGTGGTTTCGATATCAAGTAAAACATTATTTTTATGCGCTAAAAAGAAAGCTATGTTTAAATCACGTAGAAATTCTTACAATAAATCATGTACGATATTATCTTGTGTGTGTATCTATTTTTACTGCAACATATTATCGGACCCAAAACATAGTTGCAGCCACAATATGTTCATTTATCGTGTCATCTACAAGCAGCGAGCCATGAAGCCGAGCATTACAAGTTATCTGTTCAGACTATAGAAATAATAGACAACCGCCATCGTAAAGTGCGTAATTCAAATTAAACTTTAAACATAAACGATGTATTTCGACCGAATAATTTTATGTTTACAACTAGAAAGTTGAGAAACACACGAAAGTTTGAAAGCGGTCATTAAGAATTAGGAAGTAGCACATTCAATTAAAATAGAAGAAAAATTATCAGCATTGTGTGAAGAGTAATGAGAATGTAATAATTTTGAATAATTAAAAACGGTCGATGTCGTCAAAAATGTTTTTTTAATAGCCCAAGAGACATTTTGGATGAACATAATGTGAGAAAGTAGATTTTTTTCGATTGTGCAGACAAGAAAGGTGAGTCGCACTCGACATTGATGAATTATAGTTTTGAACATGAAAGAGATGGGAACTTTGATGACTGGGAAACTAGGGCGGATTGACGCGACGAATTATAGAATATCATTGTTCTTGAAAATATTTTGTGCAAAAATATAAAAGCAGTTGATAATCTTTCCGAATGTTTGTTGCAAGGTCTTTCAGTAGATTAATAACGTTGACTTTGTTTTTACAATGATATTGAAGAAAATCTGAAGCAAGAAATTTCCATATTGGTTCCCAACAAAGAGCAATTTATTCTCAAGATTTAATCCTAACGTAAATCAGTCTAAACCCGAAGTTACATTACCAGAGATAGCAATCAATGAGGATCCGTTATTCAAAAAGAACCTAACCGAAGTGCACGGTTCTAAACCAACAATTAAAGCGATGGCGACTAACAAAGAATACTTATCTATTCAAGTCATCTGATTCTAAATTTTAGTATGTTTGTGCAATAGATTAAGTCGGTGTAATTTTAGTAATTGAAGTCTCACGGTTAACAATTACAGTTACGGTAACTTACTTAATGATTCAATGAATTATTGTGCTGTTAGCTTTAGGAAATAACGTGGTTCAATCAGATCTTGTTGATCAATGTATAATGGCTGGAAATTTCGGCGATGAGTCTCTTGTTTTATTTATTCATCACTGTTATTTGCTTTTTCTGAAACCATTTCAATTCGCTGTTCTATCAACACGTGTTCAGATCTGATTTATCCTTCGTCTTGACATTTTGTTTCTTTCAATACAAAAATTGTGTTACGTCTTTTGAGAACACCAAATGTCAAACTGTTTTCAAAAGCTAAGAAAACAATTAAATCAATCAAAGTTATTCAATCAAAGAGGGTGGAACCGATCGAATTCAATTGGGAGGCCAGAAATCTGCGGATTGTATTGAAGACCCATTGTCTTCAGCCTCTTTTGTTTTAAACAAATCGAATGCAATTTGTTTACGAACGGCTATGATTTCTTAGCCATAACAGCTGATGGTATTGTTGTGAATTTAAGAGTTGTATTTTGTTTCTTTTGTGTTTTGCAATGTTTAGACGACAAAAGAAATTATTTATCTGATGTTATGACCACAATAAGTCACATAGTAGGTATATTATTAGATATGTTTACTACGGATAACCTTGAACAATTATTTTTAGAATACAAGAACTTTAGAATTTATAGTTCTTGTAGTAAAAACTTGCAAATTTCATGTTGCTAGCCAATGAAGTTTTTTGTAACGTTTATATAAAATCATAGTCGCTAACAAGAACCGTCAATTAGGTTATTGATTTCCAATATTAGAATTCTTTAAAATTCGCATTGTATTTTTTCTTTAGTTGATAAAGAAATCGCAATCACCTATCATGGAAATCGAATCTTTTCAGTAACTAACCTAACCGTCAAAAACCCCCGACTGCAACTAGACAAATTGCTGTGACTTATGAACGGCTGAACAGATTTTCATGAAACATAGCTAAGATGATACTCGATTTGACTAGCTTTCAATTAAAAAAACTTATAACACCCCTCTTTTTTCTCGGTGGTTAAAAAAAAGGTTAAATTCTAGACACTGACGTCTGCGGATGTTTTTTTACCTCACATAGTTATAGTTTCATAGAAGCCAACCCGGACACTCCCCGAACACCCTTCAGACTAGGACAAATCAGATGAATGACAACCCTATCATAACGCCTCTGGTCAGCAGCAATAAAATGGATCTTTATTTACTTATGAAATGTCGAGACTAGGTGCGCGGTTCCAAATTCTAGGTCTTATGGAGAAGAACCGGCAAGAAACTCCATGGAAACTCTTTTAATATTATAGATTAGAATCTTGATCAGTACAATGTTGTGGTAAGAGCTGCGGGAATAATGTAATTTAATGTGAATAAAAAATTAAAAATGGGATAATAATGATTTGCCTCTGAATAAGATTGCCATGGCAACTTACAAGCTGACCAGTTCCAACAGACGGCACGGCAATAAATATTTTACCTATCAAAATTATCATTCGTACAGATATCGGATTAATACCATGCACACTACAAATATACCTATAAAATAATATTTAAAAAAAAACTATTTTATAAAACATAATTTACTCTTCAATGAGATTGTCAGTGTCATATTTATAATTTAGAAACAAGAATTTCTGTGCATCGTTATATAAAATACATGACGTTCTTGTATCTATGAGTAAAAGCAAATAATACTGTCAGCTTGTAACCACTTCGGCATTTTGTGTTCTAATGACTGATAATGACTACAAAAGAAATATAAATGACAAAAAATATGACAATTCCTGTGTTTACGATGGTTATATTACTAACCTGACTTTTATGACTGTGTGTCATATAGATGTGTCGTCAGTTCGTAGTGTATATGTTCAGAAATGACGAGCTTTGGTGTTTGATACTAGAAGAAATGAGGACTAAGAACCACATAATGGCAGCAGTCACAGTTTGAAACATTTCCTTTGATGTAAAAGTCTTTAATAATGATATGATAAATAGTAAATCGTATCAAAAATAACCTAACCGTCAAAAACCCCCGACTTCATCTAGAAAAAGAGCTGTAACTTTTGAATGGCTAAACAGATTTTCCTAAAATATAGCTGAAACGATACCCGATTAAACTAGCTTTCAAATAAAAGAAACAACATTGACATCGGTCCACTAGTTTGGACCTACGATGCCACAGACAGATACACATTACAAACTTATAACATCTCCCTCTTTTTTGGGGATTGATTTTTGTAATACAAAATGTTATCAGTTAGAATAATGTAAATTCTCTGAATTAAAAAATTGACGTGAGATTTCCATTGACTCCTATCTTTTTAAATGAGATTTTGCTGGACCTCCCCCCTATTTTGAGCTCACATAAGTAATGGACGCCCCATTAATACATACCTAAAACTGTCCAAGCTTTTATCTCTATTTTCACGTCGGTTTTCCGATAAAGAATGAGTGGGACACAGAGATAGCCAAGTGCGTTTGCACTAATCACAACGACTCAAGTTAAACAATAAAATGGTTAAATGTAACAGTAAAAACGTATTAACAAAAAACATGGAGCCGAAAAATTAAGATTTAATTATAATTAACATGAAACGACCAATTAATATGATACATGGTACGTTAGATCTGATAACAGAAAGGTGAATCTCAATGAGTATCGCATCCGTTTCTAGAACATAATAAAATTGTGGAGATAATGAAGGAAAACATATATGTTTCGGTGAGAGCCGTCACAGACGAGCGGTCGCATTAAAATGCTTATGAATTTTTATGTTTTGAAAGTACGAGAATGAGGCTTGTCACCCTACGGAATTAAGTAGGTAACATGATTATTACTCTTTTTTATTTTTTAATCTTTCTTTATTAATGGAGGTTTGTTCATATTTGAACATGTCACCCCCGTAAGGAAAACATACAATTTCAATAAAAAAATACAATTCAATCAGAGCATAGGTAGGTACAGTGGATTCATTTATGGTGATCTGTTCTTAATGCCAATATGTGTTAATTTATATAGCAGTCTGGCTTCCGCTGACAGAGGGAAAGACAGAATGCTATTACACCAGCCAACATTACGAGTAATTACATCTTGACAGATAGTTTCCCTAAATACCTCGTTCCGAACACACTCCACCAAAATGTGGTATACGTCCTCTATAAGATGACATTCAGTACAGTTCGAAGAACTGACCTTACCCATCAAAAATCCGAACTTATTTAATGGAATGTGTCCAGAACGAAGTCTGAAACTCGTCACAATGTCATGCCTTCCCATATTGCCTCTTCCAAACCAAGATTATTACTCATTAAAAATGTTGGTAGTATGGTAGTCATACTGCGCTCCAAACCACGAATCATTGACAGCTCAGAAAGCCGCGAAACTCGAGTGGGATTGGGCTGGCCACATCTGCCGTATGCCTGATGAGCTGTAGGCCAAAATTGTCACTATGTGGAGCCCTGACACAGCTAGACGGCGTCGCGGCAGACCACGAAGGAGATGGAGAGACGAGCTAGATAGAACTGATAAATAATGGTCCACACTGGCTCTGGACCGGAAGAGCTGGAAGTCATGGGGGGAGGCCTTTGCTCAGCAGTGGGATGATATAGGCTAACAACAACAACTACCTATGTTCCTTGACTAAGAAAATACTTCCCTATTTTTCTTCGCGAGTGCTCAAGATAGCGTTGTTTCATCTATCTTTATTTGAATCTGATACATATTTGGTAAACAAAAGTCACTTTTCACAAGTAATTCTAAAAAAAATCATAATTGATTTTTAACACACTTTTATTAGCTTCACTTGTAACTAACTATGTAAGAAAATCTTGGAAGTTAAAGACCCACTTCCCGGTTTCCGATTGAGCTGAAATTTTGCATACACATTCAGTTTGGATGACTAAAGTGTGTTCTATAGGTTTTTTTAATCTATACTATTTTTTATTATGTTTTGAATGTAGAAGAATGAAGCTTATCACCCTATGGAATTGAGTAGGTATAGTATACGACACAACTAAGAAGTCGCATCGGCGAACTTTATAAAACCGATTAGTTCCGAACTGCGCGCGTCTTCAATACCACGAATGTTTATTAGTACTGCAGTAAAACATGATTTTCACGCTGATACAATAATTTTTACAATTATTTAAACGAGCTACTGCTATTGGTTGGATATGAGGGCCGAATTTATGACTAAAAAAATACTTCCCTATTTGTAATCGCGAGTGTTCAAGATATATTTTTTCATATATCTTTATTTGAAAATCAATATTGTCCTATTGTTATTTTTTATTTACATTAAATTACATTATCCTCGCAGCTCTTACTACAACATTGTACTGATCAAGATTATCTAAATTTTAAAAGAGTTTCCATGGAGTTTCTTGCAGGTTCTTCTCCATAGGACCTACTATTTGAACCGCGCACCTGGAGTCTCGACATTTTTTAACCTGTATCTGGTTTATTCAAGTGCCTGATTTGATTTACATGAATTATAGATATATTTTATTCAAATATTAATTACACAAGACTTTTCACAAGTCATACTAAAAATTTCATAACCTAAAATCAAAATGTCAATCGCGTATGACTTACACCACACACCAACCCTGCGGCCGCCGCCAAGAAAAATTAACGCATACTCGCGAGGGGTCGCTCAGACCCCGCATATACGGGGAGCGGTCACTAATTAATGGAAAAGGATTAAATTCGTACCGAATTGAAATAAAATAAATATGATAAAGCCCTTCTTGCCTCGGCCGGGCTTCAGTTTTGTTTTTTTTCGGTACCCAATAGCCGAAGGATTAAATCGTCAATACGACATAGGTTGTTTGTTTTGGCTCGCATCGATCAATTTTTAGCTTCAACAAGAGAATAGAGAACTCAATTACAAGAAAATATACAGTATGATTGATATGTTTATAATGTAGACGAAAAAATTATATCTTAGATGAAATATAATTGTCTAGTTAGACAAGTGAAGCGAATAGTATTCCATAATTGGATTCGAGTGGATAGATATTAAAAATGGATAGTTAAGAATTTTATGACATGGATATAAATATGTAACAGTACAAAATTAAAGGTATTAAAGAATCAGTTTGCTGGTTACAGGATTGTTCGTCGGTCTGCTGAACAATGTGCTTTATTTATCGTTTAGAGCCGACCGAATAGAATAGAATATATCTTTATTTCATGTAAACCAGGACAGTTATTAAATGTCGAGACTAAGTGCGCGGTTCCAAATAGTAAGTCTTAGAAGAACTGGTAAGACACTCGATAAAATTGGGATTTCGAAAAAAATGTGGATGGTCTGAAGGGCCTGCTAATGCAGTACAGGGTTAGGTAATTTAAGTATACTTAATATAAGTTGAATGTTTCTCTTTAAGTTTTGAAAAACAAAAGCCTCTTTGTCTTCGAGCAAAATTCGGAGTATATTAATTACATTATCTAGATCAAAAAGATCTAAACTAGGCTTACTAATCAGAAAAAAGTCCAATATTAAATAATAATTTTCCTAGACAGAATAAATATTGAACTAATGAGAACATATTAAATACTCTGCAAATAACACCAGTAAAATAAAGCCAGATGTAAAAATGTATGCGGTCTGTGATATTTTTCGTGGACTGTATTTACCCCACGCACCCCTCGCAACCCTTCGTCTTGTCGGTCCGTCTGACCATTGTCTGATAATTTGCCTATTAATTTGGACATGTCAGCCATTGTCATGTATTCTGGATTTTCCGATACTGTATATTTTTTTAATGTAGATATTGATATGTAGAAGTTAGTATTAAGCAGCACTTTTACAAAACAAAACAAAACGTTTCGTTCATTTTAATAAAAAAAATATTTTTTATTTTTCTGTATGTTGTAATTATTTACCTCAAAATAAAATATAAAATGGTTTGGACCTTTTTATAAAATTACTAATTATCTATTTCGCAACAGTTGTTGTTGTGGAGAAATATATACTTAGGATTGTTGTTATGGCATGCCTATTATTAGACTATTACAGGCTATGTTGATTAATACAAGACAATATATTGAAAATTGAAATACATCTAATAAATTGGTAATTAAGAAAAAAAGAAAAAACAATCCGTACGGAATAATGAAGGTACAACATTTACAATAAACGAAATATAAAAATAAAAATAGGTTCACTTTTAATAAATACTAAAAAAATGTAAAAAAATATTTTTTTAATATAATAGCTAAAAAAAAACGTATCAGTTACAATTATTTTTTTATAAAAAAATACACAAGCAGTATCATCTCTATCGACACTGGCACAATTCGAGCAACAAAAAAAATCACCTGTCAAAAAAAACGAACAAAAAATGGCGTTCGATTTTTCATTTCATCACGAGATCAACATATTCATTTTCCACGTAGGCTGTCGAAAGTCGTTTCCTAGTCTTGCTCTCAAAATAAAACTGTTGGGAAGTAACGCGATGCTTCCAAATTAAAACCGACATTGAGATATTAAGTGTTGTTCAATAGAGGAACAAAAACAGGATTTTTAATAACGTCTACTATGTAGTAATTTGATTATGCTCTTAGATTTCCAATTTTGTTTTGTAGATTTTTAGGGTCTGATTTACCTGAGCTTGTAATTTGGTAGTTGGTAATCGCGTGTAGCGGGGGAGGGTTGATTCAAATTAAACGTCACACTTATTCCTCATCTGTCATCGTGATAAAGTTGATATAATTATGTTTATTTCTGTGATGCCAAGGAAAAAGTGGATAAGTCATAAAACCAAAAATTTTCACTACAGAGTAAAAAAAAAAAATTACTCTAAAAAAGTATTAGTAAACTCAATTTGCCGGTTTCATTATTGACATAATTCTATTTGTATTTATGACATGGAATAAAAACATACTATAATATTCTTATAACCGAAACACATTAACTATCGATGTCGTGAAAATCGAAAAACTTTTTTATTTTTTTTGACTTTTCCCATTTTTCTTCTTTGGCGCTATTTATGCCATTGCGTTACCTAAAAATATAGCTAGATTTTCAGGTATATATATAAATAATTGAACGAAATTCGCGCAAATGACCCATATTCAACATCCCAAAAAGGTTATATTGATGACTTCGTTCGACAAAACAAAACCCTCAGAGCATGAACACCTCAGATAGACAAACACAGAACCCAAACAGAGTCGAATCGAAAACTAAATAATTCAATTCAGAACAAAGTCGGATTGACAAATTCAAATAGAAACGTTCGAAATTCGAAATTTTCGTTCAAACACCCTTCTATCGACTATAGGCAGGTAAGAGTTGATCATTATTAGATATTGAATTTTCCTAACTTTGGACTCATCCGCTTTCTAATTTACTAATGAATCCGAGTGGTACTGCCATTAGCTACTCCGCCCCCTCTCCTCCCTGCCTCCTCGCGTCCTCGTGGGGTGTCGGGCAAAGGGGTAAGACCGGGAATTTTCGTCTTTTATACCTATATGTAGAACGATAATCCGATTGGTGATTCCGGCGTTCCACATTTGAAATTTCGTGTGTTCTCGTTAATTCTCGAACGCGATTAGAATTTGGGTAGTATCTTGTTGTTTTGGTAATAAGTATCTTTTGTAATGACTGCTTTGTATGATAGATGAAATAATTTCAGATAGATTAGACGCAGCCGTCCTTCGTATTCATTGATTTGCATGTGAGAGGTGCGAGTCAGTGAATCGATACGACAGTTATTAATTATTATTAGTCTACTAACATAGTTTGTAAGTTCTTTTTTTAATTTATAGGGTCCCAAACCTTTTAAACGGTTTTTGTACTCATAACTATGATCAACCTTTAATACTGCAACAATAATGAAACCGCGAAAAAATATATTTGCTGTTTCCAGCTGTTTCATACAAATAATTAAATATTGCTCTACTAAATGTATGAAACAGCAGATTTTTTTTTTGCGGTTTCTGTTTGGCTTATGCATAGTAAAGGTTGAAGTTAGTTAAAATTTCAGGGTTGGTCCCATAGTAAAAGTTGTTCATAATGATGAGTACAAAACCCCTTAAAGGGATCGGGACTAGAACATTAGGATTTTGTATCCTTCGTCCGTGGATGTGTTAACACAAGACAAAGTTGGATGAACAGTATAAAAAATAAAAAAAATTTTGGATCACGTGGATAGCAGCCACAGAAAACAAAACTAGCCTTTGTTGCCTTGCAGTCGGGTAAAAAACATTACAATGTTAGGTTGATTATATTTAGGCATAAATTATAAGAAAAAGAAAGTCAGAAGTTATTATGGAACTAATTTTAAAAACTACATCTATATTTACACCTACTTTTACGTAGTTAAAAAAGAAATATTATAATTTTTAATCAAAACTCGAAATACATATTTCTAAGATGTCGGACACGCATCCACTACGATATTCGGACAATCATATTACTAGATTTAAAGTGACAACTTGGCACTATATCTGCGACACGAAATATCATGAATTAACCTATTTTTTGTGAAGGACTGATTACTTTTTGATTTAGAATATACATACGCTGGTCATCATTCTTGAAGTCAGGAATGCATTAAGAACTGAAGTCTAGACAAATGTGTTGAGAATTTGGCGCTTCATCATCATCAGTCAAATTACTTTTGATAATTTCAACTACTCTGTAAATTACCAATAAATAATTAAACAAATCCATTATGGCACGGGCCTCTTCTCAGAATGAGAAGGGTTAGGCCTTAGTCTACCACGCTGGCCTAGTGCGGGTTAGCGGACTACACACACCATCGAGAACTTTATGAGGCCCTCTCAGGTGTGCAGGTTTCCTCACGATGTTTTCCTTCACCGTTATCGCAAGTGATAATCAAATTCTAATCCGCACATGAATCCGAAAAGTCAGAGATGCTGGTTTGAACTCAGACCCTCCTGTATGGAAAGCGGGCGTTCAACCACGAGGCTATCACTGCTGTAAATTACCTACCAAAAGGAGATGTTTTGATCACCTAAAATAGTATTATGATCATAATAAGTAAAATCGCTTTTGATAATAATTTATATCTCCAGGTTTTTGCAAATTGCTTTGATGTGGTCGGTCCATCGCAAAAGTGACTTTACGCGCGGTCTGGTGGCTTCCACCTTGCTTTGGACTTTGTCAATCTTTATCATGATTTTCAATGCTTAAGAATCTATAAAAATGCATGAATATAAAAAGTAATGTACCTGTTTTCAAATCATACGGTCTATTGGAAGCATATTTGGTTTTTGATGTAGCAGTTGGCAAACTAAATCTAAAACTTGTGCTTGCCGGGTCGTGGCAGGGAGTACCAATAAAACTCAATATTCGGTATTTTGCACCTGCACTTTCGATGATAAGAAGTCATGAATAGAGGCGACAGGTTTGTTTAGTATTGTGCCTTTTGTTGTTATTCTTCTGGGAGTTCGATAACGTTGTTATAGAAGCAGGTAAGGTATTTTTGTAATAGGAATACTTTAAGATTTACATGTGATTTCTCAACTCCATATCTTATCCGTCATAATATTTATCAACTTAGCCTTTTCCCGTGGAGTCTACAGCTGTCCGTTTAGATTATTCAGCCACATTTTTGATTTAAATAACATTTTTTGCTTTATAATCAATCAATATTCTAAATACGAAGAAACACTGAAGACATCCTCAGTTCTTCTAGTATAAGTTGAACTTCCCTAATCACAAAAGTTCAGTGCTTTCCTATAAATCTGAAAAGTTTTGTACAAGTCTGTAGGTATAATACTATCACCCTATCTGCCCCTATGTTCTATGTCCAATGTTCGAAGTTCACAAATCAAGTATAGGGTACAGTCGGGCGCGCAAGTTGTACCGTTGCGGGACATTTATTCGCTTGTTGTGCTAACTTTACGTGCAGACGCACTTGTGTTGAGCATTGTTCGCTTATTGACTGTTTGTTTGGTTACACACGAATTCAAAAATTTCTAACACGAATCGTAAATAACGAATTTTGGTTTTTTAGAAGATTTTAAGTTGGAAACTTGAATGTGGACTGAAAATCATGATAGTGATAGTAGATAATGCAATAAAATAGGTTAAATCATTTTCTTTACAGAACCAAAATCATACTCGTCCAAGCAATTTCCGAAGTATTGAGTGTCCCTCGAGATGCGAACAAATAACAGTAGAATATAAATTAGTTAGATACCTATAGTTTTATTATCGCTTCATTCACTATAAAGACCAAATACTTTTTTTTTTTTCTTTTGACACAAAAAATGACATTCATCCTTAGATTACTTAAGTCTTTTCAAAGTGCGCAACAGAATTGACACCCTATCAAGAAATAAACTCAACACTACAGGAAACACACACCAGATATCGCAAAAATCTGTCACGCTTTCGTTCCTGTACGCAATTAGCATCACCAAGGAAGCTCCTAGACCACAAAGCCAACGTTCTTACCTATCTATGATCACTCGGCAGGTTAGTACCCACTCGAGCCTATGATTAAGCCCAAAGAGCGCATTTAAACAATATTTAACTCCTCGACTCATTTAGATTCGTATCGCGCGCATTGTTCGCAGTCGTTCGGAACTGTTCGGGCGAGATCGTACGCTGCAATGATTTGCATTGTCTTGTTATTGGCCCGGTCAACTGGGAATGGTGTTAATGACGGCAACTGTAACAGGTGGGGAGCTTGTTAAATGCGTATTCAGTTTATTGGAACTAGGAAATTTGAATGTAGAATAAAAAAGTTAGGTTCTTTTGTCTGGGTCGTACAGTTTACAAACATACATGTCACATGCAGACACACCCAGACCCGTCGCCTGATTATCTAGATATGATAAATATGACAGTTGCAAATAAACGTCCCATTCCGTATTCTCTTATGAAAACGTCTATAAGCGAGAAAGGGATGCATTGTTTGTTGGTTGCTGTGACTGTCAGATTATTCTTACGTAACAAGGCGGTGGAGCAATTATCTGTAGGCCGTACAAATATTTGTTTCGCGCGGGAATCGAACCCGCGACACGTAGCACAGAAAGCCAATCGCTTAGCTCCTGTGACAAACATTAAAAAAAAAAAAGTTTTAATCAAAATAAGTAGTTATTTTTTGCTAATTTTAAGTCTAAATTTGTATAAAGTAAGGTATGCATGCATATTTGCACATTCATCACAACACATCCAATAAATCAGTAAGTAATATCTTCTAATAAAATGTTTCAATTAATTACTGCCTACACGTGCTCCCCCTACGAAAGTACATTAAAAACTGAAGGTGCGTTATTAAATTCGGCTACGTTCGGCTAACATCGGTAATTTCCGTCGCCTCTTAATTCTGTTCGGCTCAATAAAGCCTTTATTGGCGCGTTATTAGCTAGGCTTTTATCTTCTATCGTGTTCACAATGAGGTACCTTTAGAGATGAAGCATACATTATGAGTATCGCAGATACGACATTTGAGAAAGTTTAGGCAGCATATTTGGATGTTGGAAGAAGAAATTTTTTATTGCATGTTTAGGAACTACTTTTATGGTTAACAAATTTAAGATTTAGACGTTAAAATATTATCATGATTATACTGAAACAAAGACAATTAATAAGTCATCATGTTAGATAGTTGAAAAGTTAATAGAATACATTTAAACAAGTAAAAAAATTACGCAACCCAACCTAGACATATAGAATATATATATATATATATATAGAATATTTAAAAACCGAAACTAAATATAATTTATTAAAAAAAATTATTAAAACATATCTTACAAAAAAATGTTATTATTCAGTACAGGAATTTAAAGATGACAAACACTAATAGGTACACTACTCAATCTCGTACAAGATAATTTAATTTTAACTTAATTTAATTTATAATATGACATCTGAACATTAATTTTTACCATTTGACATGACATGACTTGTAATTATGTATTTGTTATGTTTAATAATGTAGGTAATAGTGAATAGCGTAATTGCTCGCACCCAGTTGCAAACGCCCTTACAGGGTACATGTGCTTACTTACCTACTGATATATTAACTATAAGACCTGTTAATCTTATGTATGTACATGACTGTAACTTATAAACAATAAACAAACGAACAAACAAACAATAGACATGTTATTTTCTCAGACTATTTTAGAATAACATAAAAACGAAATACACCAATTAACTAATGACGTACTAACACCTTAAATTATCTTCTTCATAAATAAAATCATGCAATAAATTAGGTATCGTCTGTCTGCTAAAATTCTCGCATCTTTAATATGTCACATCTTTTTTTTTTTTTTTTTTTTTAGCGTGGTGAAATCATCAAATGAGTCCTCCCACCCCGGGCAGGGCGGGAGGGACTGTCAGACTTGTTCTGACTAAAATCCACGGTGTTCCTTCGATAGCCCTTTACGTTCCGGGGTCACGGTAATGAGATAAGTCCCGCGACCAATATGTCACCTCTGCGAAATATTTTACACTTAATCTTTGAAAAAAGTACAAAGGGAGACGCTTATTGGCAACTACCGATGCTCGTGGGGCGCGAAACAAACTGACATACAATATTACACTTCATATATAAAACATCACGTTACGGGGAATCTTTTGAAAAGTTCAAGTTAGGAGCAAAGTTATTGAGAATTTTCTGTCGAGTTTCCCAAAGATTATTGTGTGAGAATGGCAGATAGGAGATGTCAATGGGCAATTGTTTTGACTTCAGTCAATATTAGGGAAGGGAAATTTGAATATTGGCTGATACAACAATATCCAGGCCGTTACTATAGCAACATATTTTATATGTTGATGTAATCATCATAGTTCCTACATGTTAAAAATCAATCGGTTCACGCAGTCGAGAGTTATGAGGTAACAAACATAAAAAAAAAGAAGTAAAAATCTACCTCAAAAAATTTAATTATCTTGTCCGTGCACCTACCATACTTTTTTCTCTGCATCACCCTTAGGTTGACTGGTAGAAAATGCCTACGGCATTAAGTCCGCCTCTGTACTTAGTGCATAAAGTATAAATAAATAATAAAAAACTAAAAAGTATAAAATAATTTTCAGAAAACTTAAAAGCTTCTGAAGTCGGTGCCACTGCCAAGCTAGGTGCATTGAAGAATCGAAGCCCCCGACTCCAGAAGCTGTTAAGGTTTTTAAGATTTTTTTTTATACTTTTTAGTGTTTTGAAGACTACCCCAGATATTGTTGTCCTTTAGGCATTTTGATACGCCAGTGTTAACACTGAAACGATTATTAGTGCTAAGGGATCATCCATAAAGTACGTCTCACTAATTTCGTGATTTTTTTACCCCTCCCCCGTCCTTGTCACAGTTGATCACATTTGTGAGACCCTAGTGTGACGTCACATTATTTTGCAAGTTTACATCTAGAAATTAAAACAGCAGTTCCGAAATTAGTAATTAAATTAAATTTATTAAATTATTATTATTTAGTCATTTATTAAATTCTTATTTCCATTTGAATTATAGAGTCCGAAATATTTGTAAGTTTTTCGTTAATAGTTCAAGTTTTGGCATTTTAACACCATGTGTTAGATTTTGAAATGTGACGTCACGAAACTTAGGACCCCTCCCACTCCTTGTGTCACACTTTGTCGACCCCCTCCCCCCCCTTAACGTGTGACGTACTATATGGATGGTCCCTAAGTGTTCTCATATGTCACAATTGTGAGCACTTTCAAAAGCAATTCATATTAATGAAAAGAACGATAAACTCACATCCTTTTTAACTCAATTATACTTTAACTAACAAATGATATTTAATCGACATTTTCTTAAGATCTATTCCTAACATTAATTACGGAAAAAAGCCAAAAACATGAAACTTCCGCGATCAAACGACAGTATTAAGTGCAGACATAAAATAAAACATCATACTAGCTTGATTTATGCGCAGTCGGGTGAGGATGGCGAAGATCTATAGATCAGGACGAGAGATCCACGTAATGATCCATGCGCGCTGATTGATCGCTGACGTGTGAATGGGGGGGATCCATTGAATCGTCGCGGGCGCATCTTTTGGAACGTTGCCATGAATTTTGAGGTTGGATTTTTGATTGGACTGATAAGTATTTTAATTTGAGTAATTAAGATTTATTTCTAAGTTTGCATTGTTCTATTTTTAACCGACTTTAAAAAAGGAGGAGGTTTTCAATTCCACTGTATGTTTTTTACGCGATTAATTCGCCAATTGCTGACCGATATTGAAAATTCTTAACAGCTTCTGAAGTCGGGGCCTTTATTTAATTCTTCAATTGACCTAGCTTGGCAGTGGCACCGACTTCAGAAGCTGTTAAGATTTTTAAGATTTTTTTTTATACTTTTTAGTTTTTTGAAGTCGGTTTTTATTACATTTTTTATTGTTTTTCCATCTTCCAAGAGTGAGACATTGCTAATACCATTACAACGCAATCATTGATACCTGATAAGATCCCCTAAAAGACCTTTCCAACCCTTTTCTGAGGTTTATTTAAAAACGTCATTTTTAAAGGGACGAGTCGAGATGCAAACGTAATTACAATTTATAAGTGCCTATCAGTCAATTCCGAATCAAAAGACGACTGAAAAGGGGTCGATCAAAGTACCTGAAATAATTAAAAGGCGTACAGAAAACCGACAGAAACTTAATTCCGATGCCTATTTGTAGCTCATCGAGTTCGGTCCAAGTTCGCCAAGTTCGCCAAGTTGCGCCAAGTTGTGCCAAGTTGTGCCAAGTTAGCGACGCGACGGGGCCTGTCGGTCCCTGTATTTGCAATCCGACTTTTATGGTTCTCGTTAAGGTAATTTATAATTTCTGCTAATTAGTTGATTATGTGTGTTGCGTATGTTTGGAGAGATAACGAGAAATCTAGACGTGTTTTTTTGTTTTAATGTTATTGTATTGAAATTGAGTAGGGGAATAATAATGTGGAGATAAAACCATGATATTTATGGTTAAGAAAATTAAATACACTGAAAAAAGTAAAGGCTAGAAATAAACAAGTTTTTGCTATATACAACCGAGTACTTGAAATCAGAAATCAGAAATCAGAACGTTTATTGGTTGGCTTGGTTCGGATGGAGCTTGCAAAGTCATTTTTCCGTGTAAATTAGCCCTCTGGTCTCGTACCGTGCGATTTCAGGGGAGATTCCTCCCACGTACCTACGCTTAGATTGTGGAATCAGGGGGCTTAATACGAACTCCTATTATAGTAGGGCAGAAATTGAACTACCCAGAAGTTTCCAGTATAAGCTGTCCTCGCACTGCATAGGCTTTTCGTACAATGAAAGGTCAGCTTATACTGGATATATTTGGGCAGTTTAATTTCTGCTCTGCTATAAGAGTTTATAGTAAGGTAAGCCTCCTGCTCATCGAGGTATTCTCAAGAGACTACAGAAGAAGCTATACATTTTCAGTATAAGTAACTCTCGTTGTACGAGAAGCCTATACAATGCGAGGTCTGCTTATACTGGAAATGTACAGCTTGAATGTACATTGCGTAGATTGCTTTTAAAATCATTTTGTTCGACGATTGGAACAACGCAATGAACATTCAAAACTGCCATGATTCCGATTACGCGTGTTTCGACATACGTGCCGTTATCTTTGCTGGCAGCCATTTTTTTTCAAATATAGTTTGAACAATTCTTGCCGATGCAAAAGCAGAAGAATCAAGTTGAACAGTTTTTTTTAAATCTAATACTTAAAGCAAATTAGAACCAATCTATTAGAGTTCTAATTGAATGACTTCATTCCAAAGTTAAACTCTCAATCAATCAGAAACGACTCTTCGACTTGATTCCTATTAGACTGATTGGTTCATCTATCATTCGATCAGAACGAATTAGTCGCATCGCTTAACTTTCAAACAACACGATTGATTCGCACTCCATTTAGAATCGATTCGAATAGGAATCGAATGCATCTCATGACAACTATCGATTAGGTTACGTGCTACTCATAATTCAATATTGGAATGTGTTATTTTTTACGCGAATGAATATTACCTACAGGTTGATTCTGATTGTATCTTGTTTTTTTTTTTGTATTTTTTTGTGAAGAAACTTTAAAAAAAAATTATGGAGATATTGGCCTTTTTTAAAGACCTAAAGAAGAACCAAACTTTAATAACGTTAAAGAAAGAAGAGAAATTTGAGTTTTTTTTAAACAATACATTAAATATTATTAGTAATGTGATATTTATTACGCTGAGAAAGGCAAAGAATATGCAGAATGAGGCGATCAAAAAATTAAAGAAAACAAAAGAGAGACGTTTAGAAGTACATGAAAGAAAGGGAAGAAAATAAATTTATCTTTTGCCCAAAGGACACGTGTCCATCAAATTAAAAACAATGCAGATAAATATGAGAGAAACCTTTGCCTATCATTAGAACACAAAAGGTTAAAATAAAGTGTTTGGTGGTCCTTTCAAATAGTAATAAAAATTAAATAAATAATATAGTTAAAAAAAAACTGAAGAAAACGCTTTTGTCATCCAAACTAAACGTGTATGCAAAATTTCAGCTCAATCGGAAACCGGGAAGTGGGTCAAATTTAATTTCCAAGAATTTTTTACATAGTTACTTAGTTAGTTACAGGTGAAGCTAATAAAAGCGTTTTAAAAATATCTACTTCAATAATTCTTAACCTTTCCGTATACGTGTCCTTCGAATCAGGACAATGTGTTCCTATTGAGTAATTAATTGATTAAAAAGGGTTGGAGGGCATTCGTTAGAAGTTTTTCTAAGCCCCCTGGCCCTCACACGATTTTAAATACAGCCTTAATTGATTTAACTCGAAGGGATGTGTGTAACTTTTACTTGCCCTTTGGCAAAATGGGAAATTTCAAACAACACTTGAAATTTTTACAAAGTGTTACGTTACGTGGTTTTTCTGTTTTTCAATTGGAATAAAAATTGAATTCGTAAATATACACAAGTATATCTATAGGCTCTTCTTTCCAGAATAGAATAGATCTTTATTCCATGTACACCAAATACAAGCACTTATGAAATGTCGAGACTCTAGGTGCGCGGTTCCAAATAGTAGGTCCTATGGAGAAGAACCGGCAAGAAACTCCATGCAAACTCTTTTAAAATAATAGATTACAATCTTGATCAGTACAATGTTGGGGTAAGAGCTGCGAGGATAGTGTAATTTAATGTGAATAAAAATAAATTAGAATAGAAATATGAGAGAATAGAACTCTGTCCACGATATCCCAAGCATTCTTCTCCAGCACCATATTTTTAGAGCGTCTATCTATAGAGTTATAAATATAATAGAAGTACGGAATTAACAAAATATCATCATCATCATAGTTTAAAATAAAAAATATAGAACACGCTTTAGTCATCCAAACTGAACGTGTATGCAAAATTTCAGCTCAATCGGAAACCGGGAAGTGGGTCAAAAACTTCCAACATTTTCTTACATAGTTAGTTAGTTACAGGTGAAGCTAATAAAAGCGTGTTAAAAAACGTCCATTCCTCCAAAATTATCAGATATTTTGTAAGTTCAATAACTAAAGGAAAATCTCACGACCCTACGACAAATTATCATCAATAATAAAATTATTAAGAACCCAAATCCTTTGTAACTAGATCAATATATTATAACTGAATTATTATTTTGTTTACACCCTCACGGCGATGCTCAAAGGGATCGATAGGATTAAAAGTAAAGTTTAAACAGAATACAATTAATTTGAGAATGGATTTATACCATGGCGCCGACGTCTGTCGATATTCCAACGTTGGCGAACTTTTAAATGGTTTAAAAGTTTTAATGTATTTTGTAAATAGATACTGTAATGATGTTAATGACGTGTGTATGGTACTAATTTTACTTAGATATCTTAATTTCATATTCACGGGAAGAAGACAAATCTAAGTACCACGACATAATTTACCAATACTATTCTTTTTACCCGGCAACAAAAAAGAGGGGTGTTATAATTTTGTAGTGTGTATCTATGTATCTGTCTGTAGCATCGTAGCTCCAAATGGATGAACCGATTTTAATGCAGTTTTTTTTAATTGAAAGCTAGTTTAATCAGGTATCATCTTAGCTATGTTTTACAAAAGTAAAGTAAAAGTTACAGTTCTTTTTCTAGTTGGAGTCGGGGGTTTTTTTATGTATTGGAGCTACGATGCCACAGACAGATACTCAGATACATACTACAAATTTATAACACCCCTCTTTTATGTCGGGGTTAATGTTGATTAAAATAAACTCTTATAGGGATCGGGACTAGAAAGGTCTTGTATTACAATTATATAATATAATATAATAATTATAATTAATAAGTCTATTGGAAGTAAAACTAAAATACTGATACCTTTACAAAATCTACATTCTAATACGACACGACGAATTTAACGACACGGTTGGCGCAGTGGCTAAGCGATTGGCTTTCTACGCTACGTGCCGCGGGTTCGATCCCCGCACGGAACAAATATTTGTATGATCTACAGATTGTTGTTCCGGGTCTGGTTGTGTGTGCATGTGACAAGTATGTTTGTAAACTGTACCCTCGATATAGGAGAAATTCTAGTGAGGGGCAATGTTTAAAAAAAAATACAATAACATCTGGCTGAATAATTTGATATCAGTGCTTCATTTTATGCAGGAAAAAGTAGGAACAAATTCAAAAAACGAATATACTCAATCTCAAACAAGATACTATTCACAAAATCATGTTTTAAAAATGTTAATTATACTTTACGTATCCTTTGAAGCTAATTTTTAAACTGTATCGCCAGACATCACGCTTTTTGCGGACCGTACAAAGAGGAGAGATTCTGTACATAAAAACCCCTTTAACTTATGATGAATTAGCGATCTCCTCCGCTTTATGTGTCCTCTCTGCCCCTACCTCCCCTTTTCGCCCTCCTTTGCGTCGATATTAAGGAATTAATATGAGTGCAAAAATTACAAAGGCTTCGGCGTCCGATGGGTATGATAATTTTTGCTTAGTTTAGTGACGATGGTCCGGTCGTTTTGAGTTTATGTTTACAAAATGGTGTCTATGTTTTTCGGTGTATGCGTTTTTAATACTTTTTGGGGAGTCATGCAAAAAGGTTATACAATAACGATACGGTTGGCGCAGAGGCTAAGCGATTAGCTATCTGCGCTACGTGCCGCGGGTTTGATCCCCGCACGGAACAAATATTTGTATGATCTACAGATAGTTGTTTCGGGTCTGGTTGTGTGTGCGTGTGACATGTATGTTTGTAAACTGTACCCTCAACACAGGAAAAAAGAAAAAAAAATCTGGTGTACCATACATTTAGTCGAGTAATATTAAATTTTTTGTAAGGAAAGGAAAAACAGTTTTTTTTTTGGGATTTCTTGTTTCTTATTTAGAAAAAAAATACTTCACAGGCTCCATCCGAACCCAGTTATTCGGTTGTAAATAGCAATGACTTGTTTATTTCTAGCCGTAACGTTATTTCAGTGCAGATATGTTAACTTTGCAGGCTCCATCCAACCAAGTACTCGGTTGTAAAAAGCAAAAACTTGTATTTTATGTTACGTTTTTATACGGATAAAAATCGAAAACTTAAATTTAAAAAATATTAATAAGTACATAATTGCTATGTGTACTATACAATGACGTGTAATTCTTAACGAGTCCACTCTTCTTGGCACCAGCACAATCGTTCCAAAACGTCAAGTCACGCAAAATTGATCCCAACCTCCCGATTAAAACCTCCTCGTCATGTATTACCTAATCCTTTCCCTAAAAACTGGGACCCTTGGTCCGGCTGATAAGGGAGATGTTTTGATAGCCCCCCATCATTCACTTATTCGTATACTTAAACAGTCCCTCCTCGTGTTTCTATAGAAAAACATTGACGTAAAAAGTGGGTTGAAAGGGGAGGGGGGATATTTGGGTAAGGTTGGCCGCTGTCGAAGTGACCGCTGAGTCGGGTCGCATTATATGGATAACGTCGTTATGTGTTGATCAATTTTAATGCGTGTAGCGTCAGCGTAGGTGGAATAAGATGGATGTTATTTTTAGCAAAAATAAAAAATGAGTTTTTTTTTATGTAATTTTTAGGAGAGTTCTTTTCCAGCCCAAATGTATTGTAAGCAACTGTGATTAGGCTCATGCTCCTCAGTGTGAACGTAAAACTTATTGACAGTTCAGTGTGAACGAAAAATTCAATTTATATCTATCTATATCTGTATTTAACTCATATTTCAATACTCTAATATAAAAATATTTTTTTTCAAACTTACGCCCACATAAATAAAAAAATGTCCTGTATATAATTATATCGGCACAAAAACCAATATCTATGTATCGGACGACACAGAATCTATATATCAGATATCTATAAAGCGATGGTAATGTTGGTATATGTCACAGGATAACATACAATAATGTCGTATCGTATCTACCTAATATCTATCATCTATGGTACTTGATTCAAATTGACTATCAACAGATGTCATTCACAGATTTCGAGTATACAGTTAAAAATAAAATACAGTACTTATATATCGAACAAACCCGAAACGTAAAAAATCATAGTATGACTATAACAGTGCCACTTTCGTTTCAGAGTATGACGGACTTCATCCAAAATATAGATATTGAAATTTATAGATGCGATATCCGTTGTAAATCAATACATAGATACGACTTGATACAGTGTAAAAACTATATTACTCATGGTTTGTGTTTGGGAATGCTATATGGACTTCAAAAAGTGTAGGTATAGTACGATGCAACTAATAAGTCGCATCGGTAAACTTCGTAAAACTGGTCAGTTCCGAACTGCGCGCCTCTTCAAGACCACGAATGTTTATTAGTACTGCAGTAAAACATGATCTTTACGCTGATGCAATAAGTTGTACAATTATTTAAACGAGCGAATGCCATTGGTTGTTCGATCAGGTACATCGATGTTGCTTCTTAGTTGTGTCGTACTGTAACTTGGTGCTTGGTACTTTCGTGTTTTGATTCAATTCTAGAATTAAATCAAAACATGCAACAGTTAAAACGCATTTACTTACTAACATAAACAGTTCTGAGACTATGTTTGTACAATGTGTGAAAGTTGACTTAAACCGAGCGTTATTATAATCACAAACCTAACAGCAAAACATGACGCTATCAATGATTCACAGGAAACCACGCATTTTATCAACAAAATCCAATTAAAATAACGACTATCGCTGTAAAAAGGATTCAATAAAAAAGACCAAAAAAGTTGAAATTAGAATCCTATTCCACCAAAACCATTCGAAAAGAGAATAAACGTTAGGCAGGCTACAAACGTGTCGTGTGTAGAGCTGTGAAACCTCAGGGCACGTAGGATGGCCACATACGGGCGGATAAAAGAAAAACAGTCGTCTTTCGCTCGTGTTGCTAATTTGCGCCTCTTAATTACCAGAGATGTGGGGACGTGCGGCCCTAGGTGGAACACATCGTTTGATGCGGTATTCCAAATTTAAATTATGTTTTTATTTTCTTTATCTTTTTTTCTTCATGTAAGGTTTTATTTAATTTTTAATAATAGCTGAAAATTGATACTTTTTATTTTATTTATTTAAATATTTACTGCAATTAATTTTATATTCGAATTTGCAATACCAAGCTGTTGTGTCTTTCTTTATTCATTTTTCTTATAATATTATTGTATCAATGTGCCATTATTATTATTTTTCATGTAATAAATAAATAAATCATTATTGTGATTTTTACCATAAATAGAGCTTATACTCAAAAGAAATAGACGCAAAGTATAATAAAAATAAAAAATCATAATCCATCCTTCGTGGTATGTCTATGTATTCGCCTCCAATTGATAAAACCCATCATAATTATCAACAGGGAATGAGAATATCATCGTGACACAATATGACTCAAATTATCTCGACGACAGACAATCTGTAGGTACACAGCATCAAATTATGTGCTTCAAATTCTAGATCACCATGACATCATATAGAAAACAACGCGATAACTTTGGCGGAAGTTTGCGTGTTTTATTAAAGGAATTATGGACGATATCGTTGTCAAATATACAAATAATATAATGGTAGGCCTCTATAGTGTCAATGGTTCAAACTACAATGAAATTAAATAACAGTTTCGGGGTAAAAAGATAAAAAAAAACAATGGCGCTTTGTTCAAATTTTATCGATAATTTGTCGCTCGATATTGTAATGTGGCGCGAATTCAAACAATATTATAAACTCTATATTCTTTTTTCGAATGGTTTCTTTTTTCAAATATATAATATACACCAGACAGATCATAAACAAATGTTTGTTTTGGGTCCAATTTGTAATAGCTACGACTACTGCGTAGCAGCTACGCCGTAGCACATTGAGGCCACATTTTTTAAATACCTGGATAATTGATTCCTCTGAAAATTCTATTTTGTCTATACAAAAACTGTTCCAATTTCAAATTAACAGTTCGATATGTTTTCTCTGGTCAGTGAAGAAAGGGGCCTATGTTTTAAATTTTAAAAAAAGTGTTTTTGTATTAGTATCTACTATCTAAATGCCGCATCATTTTTATCTTCGTTGAGAATATAACCTTCTCATTACATATTCTCTTTTCATTAGCACCAGTACAAGTTTGAACAAGGCAACTAACTACTGATCGGCTTCCACTTTGCTATTTGTTATTTTAGTAAATAATGGATACGGGTTAAAAAAAGTTAACTGTAGTTTGTAGGTAAGTTAATCTTAAATAAACTGCCGTTTTGTTAATTTGTTGTAATTATTGGTAAATGTACTTGGTGTTTTTAAAAACAACAAAAAATAAAATTGTTGTAAAAGTTGAATGTTTGCAATAAATCGATACGAAAATTAATTAAAAATCTAAATAACGCTGTCACTTTCACAATATCAATTTAAATTTAAAAAAAAAACTCTCTTACCTCATGATAATAATTCCTTAATTTCATAATTTCAAAAAATGTGATCTTCAGCCTATTACAGTAAATGTCATTCATGTGCACTGTTTATATTAAATATTTTTATTGAAAAGTTCATTAACACTTAAAAAGAAAACCATAAAAAAAAACAAAATTAATGACGACCCGTTTTGAAACTACTTATAATTATTGTTCGATGATTAATGTCAAATCTATTCTAAATTGAAAAAGGAAATAAAAAAAAACTATCGATAAACTTTTTTTTGTAAAGAATAGATTTTCCGATCGAACAATAATTATAAGTTCGAAAAATTTTAAACGTCGAACGTCCGTTTCCACTCGACTTCTAAACACGGGCTGTATTCTCTCGCATGACGTTTACAGATCAGAAGCGCGCGAGCAACTAACTAACTTAGATAAACGCGCCCATCTCGCCGCGTTATCGCCTCATTTACATACGCACCCGAACACCGCCAGTTTCCCATACTATCGACTCCTTGTAAAAATCGTATCAAATCATTTGCATATACAAAGAAGATGTATGCAAATCGATGCGAGCATGCATCTTATGCTATTGTTGTTCGACATTTTATATCGAAATCGAGCTATCAATCGGTAAAATAGGTTTAAATATATGTGATGGGCTTTTGTTCGTCCTGAGATAGGATTAGGGTTAAGACTTTTTAACCCTTCGGGCCAGATGTCAGTGTCGCATTCGAAGTATTGATATTTAGTTCATTGTTCGTCTGAAGAAATTCGGAAATGGGTTTTTTATAATGCGATCTGATCGCTTGTGTGCATTAATGTCTCAGCATTCAGTATTGACGATTTATGTCGTTGACAATAATCAGTGTGGAGAAAAATGATGTTTTGAATACAAACTTTCTTTTTTTGATCTGGTTAAGTCGTGAGATTCATGCGGGGAAACTTGCGAACAGAATTTGTTTGGTTCGATCGATAAAAATCACATACTTTTTTAGGTTTATATCGAGTCAAGTCACAGTCGGATCGCCCCCAA
This sequence comes from Allophyes oxyacanthae, assembly GCA_932294325.1. Classification (NCBI taxonomy): domain Eukaryota; kingdom Metazoa; phylum Arthropoda; class Insecta; order Lepidoptera; family Noctuidae; genus Allophyes; species Allophyes oxyacanthae. The sequence continues at coordinate 1,033,574 of OW028628.1, forward strand.
CTTAAGTAGGTACGTAATTAATTATTCTGAAAACAGGACTGATTTAAATAAAACGGCCACCCCGATAACAAAATACGGGTATCCGATCAATCAACCCCATTCGTGAGAAAGTGACTCAAGAAAAATAAGGAAACACTAATTGTTATTCGCATATTAAGTAGCTTAGACCTCCGTAATAATTATTTGAATTACCATATGCAGATCGATCGGTATAAATCATAGAACAATTGAGGGGGTTACGATCGGTAAGAACCGGTTTACTGAATTATTTTTTTATTTTACTTTTTTAATTTATTGACCTATATGTGTCGGGTTAAGGGTTGAGCGATACTCTGGTTAATTATTTGCATATTAAGAATCTCTGAATGTCTTCGACTGGTTTCTTTTTTGTGAGAATGTTTGACTAACACCGTGGGTTCGATCTTGATTTATTATTTTTACGGATGATCGAATTACTTGATGTATTTTTTAATTCTTAATTTGAATATTCTGTGATTTTAGTTTTATTATTTTCAAATGCAATTCTACATTAACGGATAGTGTACTTAAAAAAACCGGTTTAATCAATTTTTTTTAAATATTTGTCAGTTACGGTTGTAGTCTCTGCAAGCAACTCTAAGCCCTCGACCGATGATCGAATTTCTTGATGTATTTTTTCATTCTTAATTTGAATATTTTGAGATTTTAGTTTTATTATTTTTAAATGCAGCTAACGTATTTTTTTAACAAGAACCGGTTTAATAAAATTGGTTCGGAAATTAGTCACTTATATTTATAGTCTATAAATGCAATTCTAAGCCCTCGATCCTATACATGGAACTAATCTAGGTATATTTATGATCCTTTACCAGTAGTACTTTTTAATTATCGCCAGTCCCTATTTCCGCAATATCTAATAAACGTGAATACAGGAAGAACATATTTAGCGATTTCCGCTACAAAAAAAAAAGTAAAATTAAAAACAAATTAGTCGATGATTCAGTCGCACTAATTGTAATAACTTTTGACACGTTTCAATGGAGGACATTGTAATTAAAACAGCTCGTCCTAGTTAGCGCGAGATATTATTGGCAAATATGTGTCTATAGTGGCCTGAATAGATGGCCATATTTAAAACACTCGTTTAAGTGCAAATTCTAGTTAAAATAGTTCTATTTTTAGTACGTACTAGGCATATGAGACTGGGCTTTTTGAATGATATCTGAATCAAAATTATAAGGAAGTTCTGATATAAAAATACATAGAAAACGGAGTCTGGTATTCCCAAATTAATTTATTGTAATTAAATGAAAAATCATTAGACCAAATAACTATTAATTATAAACTTGAAAATTAAAACAAAATTCGGAAACCGAAACCTAGGTAGCTTTAACGGTCATCAATAAAAAAGTAATTGTAAAAGTATATCGTGATAACGGTCCGAATAATAAAACTTAAACAATAGCTCTAAGTGCCGGTCTCACGTCCAAAGATTCGTTGACTCCGAAAGAATTTGGAAATGTTTTAGTAGATATATAATCTTTTTAATTAATTATCACTATTAAAAACACAACCTGTCAAACAAAAATCACCTCTATTCTCATAACTATAAAGTCCATAAGTTTCAAACTTATGATCTACTTTGTATGAGAAAATATTATTGTTTTGTCCAATGAATGAGCGTTGGATTAGTGCAATTTGAATTTAGTAATTGTGTGCCGTAAACAATAATTCAAATTAATTCGTTCGAATTATTATTTTTGGGTACCGCAATTGACCTCTTTGCTAGTTGGTAGAGTTTAGTTGTTTACCGGTTTTGATAAAATTGTAATTAATGAACTTTAATTAGGAATAATTTAAGGTAATTTTAGAATCGGGCTAAATCAGCGATTCAACTAACATTTAAGGCAATATTTTTATTCGATCGATTGAAATCAAAATTGGACTTCATCGAACTAAATTGAAAGTTATGAAACCTTAAATTATTATTACTTTCGAAATTCTTCAATTCGAATATTGTAGTTTTGAATTTGGAAAACGAAATTTTGAGACATCACAAGAAAAGAATAGAGACGTCATTTTGAATAAAAAAGAAAACAGAATAATAAACCTCCTTTGTCTGAAATAAAGAAATTAAAAATTTTGAATGGCCAATTAATTCCAAAGTATTTACATTAACCACGCTACCTATTCCGATATTGGCCGAAACGAAAACGTGCGTCGACCCCGTCACAGTACACTTAACACCATGTTTAATTAATATAAATAAAAATTATGAATAAAAGAGTTTTTATAACCGTGCGCTCATTATCAGATTTGAAACGTAGCGGTTGTGGTCGATGTACACTTGCTGAATTTTTTAATTTATCTACCGTGTCCACTGTATTTGAACACATAAATGGTATAATACGCTCCGTTTGGCGTACGTTAACATTTGAATGGTGCTGTTTTTGATGTAATACGTTTTATCAATTAATCGGAGTTTTAAGAGATCTGATGCAGAGATATCTTTACTTAATTGCTTTTCTCGTTAAGACTTAGAAAGTAGATATTTATGAAATCTCATTTGTTTTCTTATTCGTATTATTCATGACTCTTGCGTAACTTTACTTCCATATTTTCCGCACTTAATCTTCTCCGCCAATATTCTCAATTTTACGCGGGCAATTTACGCGTTTTACGCGTTTCTTTCAAAGCCACAATTTGATCGGAGCCACGCGTGATCGCTCGCGAGTTACTTACGTAGGGAAAGCGACCGATGCGCCCCCTAACGACTCAATCTACGCACATTTAAATTGCCCTTTCCGAACGAAACCTCATTACTTCCCGAAATATAACCTCTATGGAGCCCATAAATAACCTAACGGCGTACATATTTCAAAACAAGAAAAAAATAACACATAAAAATTTCTTAGCCCCACGCGTCTAATGTTTGTGTGCGTTTCCAAGGACCCAGGATATTATTGTGACGGAGGTTCTGATATCGATACGCTTACAAGACGAAGAATCCATATACAATGTTCATCCGTCACGAGAATATACGAAATTACCACCATTATAATTGTACTGAAAATTCTGCTAATTTCTGCTATATCAATCGCAAAAGTCAAAGTCAAAGATTTTTATTTCAATTCGGCCTTTGCAGGCACTTTCAAAACGTCGTGATTCTAGGCGCGTCAGAATGATCTCGTAATTGTTGATTTTTGCAGTATCGTTCAACCTATTTTGACTTCTATTGCGTAGGTAATAGAAGTAAAAGTCGGTTATTTGCTAATTATTAAGTGTCGTTCTATAGATTTTGACTACTAGGTATTTACTACGCAATAGAAGTCAAAGTTTTATTATAAAAAAAAGGAAGTTGTAAAATTGAATAATGGGAAAAACGGAGTCACAATTCTCAGCAGTGTGGCAACGACTGATAAGAAGAATTTTACTGTTAATAGGCGATACGTCATTACAAATGTCGTGATACAACGCGAACGCGCGCCGAGTGCGTTCCGCGCATAGATTTTTGCATTATTTTAGTATGCAAATGTTCGGAGCGATACCGAGTCACTGTAAGAGCAATTTAAATTATTTTTTATGGCGCCCGAGTGTATTGAGAGTTCGCCAACTGACGGGATCGAGGAATTGCCTCCGTTCTTCGTAAATTTTATATGAACCGACACATTTGATATTTTGTATCAAGCCGCCATATTCGAATAGATTTTGTCTCCACTCGTGGGTATAGAGACGCGTTCCAAATTTAAATTGTAAGTGTGATAGATTTAACCCGTGTGTGCCGGGATTATTTGAATAAAGAAAATCAAAAGTAATGGATGCGAATGTGATTCTTGTGGCATAAGGGATGAGTCTTATTTGAATATTTTAATAATTCCATTTTAGGATAGAACCGTGTTTTGTTACTTATAAGATTTTGGTAGGTATACCTTCCAATAAATTCAAATATATTAAGTGATGCAGAAAGATAAATGATGGATGGAACAAAACACAATAAGTGTTCGCATAAAAATGAAATCTTGCAACGAAACTACTAAATTATCCTCGTCTCTACGTACCCTATTTAATCCCCGAAACATTTTACGAAATGTACGGAGCAAGGAAAAAATCTGATTAGCTTCGATGATATATCGCTGAGAATTCCTCGCCTTAGTGCCTCTAATTTGAATATTAGACGCGTTATTGAAAAGAAAACTTTCGGAACGGCCCTCCGCAAGCTTTTAATGGTTATTGCCTCTTCCCTTGCTATCTATTACCGAACGAATGAACAAAATATTCCAAACGGTTCAGGTGTTTCAAAAAATTAAATTCTTTAAATCGTTCCCGATTCAAATCGCATTCTCCATTTGAATTATATCGACAGTTATCATTTATTTAGAACGACGGTCTTAATTCATACGCGCGAGTTCAAATATCGAACGGAAGCGGAAACGGTACTGATTCTAATTTCAAACGAAATATCGCAACGTTTCTATTGATAAAATTTTGTTGCGCGACACAACGCATGTTATTATATTGAACGGAAATTTACGATAATGACTTATAATAGGCCGTTCTATGCAAATGCGGTAGGTGGATGTACCTACGCGTTCAGTACAGTTTCCAGTTAAAGAGAAACATGTTATTTTGCCTCGGTACCCCGATAATTTGAGCGTTTATTACGATGAATGTCAATAATAAGTACGTGAGCGTAATATTACGCAATTTTAACTTTTTACAAGTATACGTGTCAACCGATGGGGGCGGCATATTGTGCGTCTATTTCGTCGGGGGAAACTCATAAAACATGATTACCGGTAATGTCGCGCGGATTCGTTCATTTTTGACGTTATTCCTTTTCATATTTGGGGGTTCCGTTACATTGCCGCCAAATGCCATTCTAACTGGCGCCTAATAAACGATATATACCCCTGATTTGTTGACAGAAAAACTTTGTTTACGGCTCCTTCGATATTCAAATATATGTACAAAGATTAAGAGCAATTTTGTGTTCGGAGTTTGAAACTGTAGGCGCGTCAAGTTCTTGAGTGACGCGACATCTTAAAACTATAATCGAGAATCATTGCCCGCATTCATAATCGATCGATTATACCGCGAGACAAGGTGACGCGGCGCAGGGAGGTCCGACGGAAGGATTACAAGATACATTAGCATACGTAATTTGTGAGCACATCTGTCCCGCAGCTCACACGTGGGCGACTCTCGCTTTCTTATTGTTCAAATATATCATTTCGCTCCTTTGTATACGTTCGAATCGCATTTTGATTTCAGATAACGCGCGCGAGTAATACGGAAGTTGTAACTGTCAATTTGACATTTCGAGATTTTTTATTTAGATAATGTTTTGTCGTTGAAATTGAAATAATGAGTCGTTATACCAACAATAACCACAGTTAAGTTTAGATGGCCCAAAAATTAATCTTTTATAGAATGGTTTTACAAATTGCATCTAAGGACAGTCTATAGATTTGGTTATTCGAACACGAGTCACAAATCAATTACGTTCGATTCGAAAATCAAAAATTCAAATCGTTCGAGACAAAGCGACACATTGCCTAATGAGCCAATAACTTGCGAGACAATGGGACGGCGTGGGCGTTCCGAATTCGAAATTATCACAAAAGAATATTAATGTAACACTTATTCAAATATACCACGATACATATTCAAAAATTATCTTGTCGTTTAATTTGAATGGTGACGGTGACACACTTTTTTTTAATATCGTGTGCATTGTGATCGATTTTTTTTCCGAACTATGAAAGACTCCCCTCTGCCGGAGTCTGTCGAGTCGCATTCAAATATGGATGCTTTATTTAAATTATTTATTCTTGTTTATGATTTTTGTGCGGCGTACACGCTTTATTACTATTTCCTGTGCTGTCAACACTAATGAATGTGACGCCAGTGACGTAGGACATGTGCACACGCACACACGTCACGAGAACATGAGATATCTAACACGCGGACATTATCAAACAATGATACTAAAACATCAAATATTAAGGATGATGGTATTAAAATTCTTTGATGGCATTTAATAACACAAAAAAGGGGAACAGTAATCACGACTGAAATTCGTCTCGATCGAGAAACTCAAATTAGACGAATGGCGGTCGGAAGATTTCTTTGTCTTCGGCCTAATGAGTTTTTAAGTCGATTATAGCAATTTTTCATAGAAAAACGCGTTTAGTGATGTATCGGTTGTATCAATCACTGTTGGGGCTAAATTATTGTTTGTGGCGAGTCGGCTATCGGATCGTAGGCGCGGCCGACAAATGGGCCGATAGCGACGCTCGACAAGAAACCGGCCACCTTTGATTATAGCTTTTTGTTTGCTCTGATGTCGGCTAACAGATGTCTGTTGTGTACAAATGCCTTGGATTATTTAGAACAATGACTATTACCCAATAGCTTTTTGATATGATTTTTGATGGATCGTTAGAACTTTTATCAGCTTTTAGAATTGAAATTAGAACGTCATAAAATTTGAATTGAGATTCAGAAAAAAAAAATAAGATCTCATAACGTCGAAATTATTCCAGTCCCGTGATTTTGCTGACAAAAAAGCAAATACAACAGAAACATCGAAATCAAAATTAGAATTAAGTAGAATTCTTCTGAATTGCAGCGCATCACTTAAAATGTCATATTGATAGACATTTACCGGCGATCCGTGTCAATCAATGCGTAAAAAATAATGAAATCCTTGACACAGGTAGCGAAATTGAACGCACCCGAAATAAACAGTTAAAAGGAACCCGTGTGGAACTGTCCATCACGTTCCATATTCAAACAGGCCAATGGCTGAATGCCGTATTGTTTTAAAATCCAAACGCATAATGAACGCATTCCTTTTTTAAAATCGTTAATCGAGCTCTTTCACTTCATTTGTTTCGATCGCTTTTAAATCGCATTGTGACTCCAGCCGGATCGCGTTCAGCCTTATTCGATTTGTTCACCTATAGGAGTTCTAATTGTTGTTTAAATTGGAATTGTTCTAGAACACTAGCGTGTAATTCAATACGAATTAACGGTACGCGCGATTTGTGACTACAATTCGAATTGAGTTCCAGATTTAAAATTGCTTGTTCCCTTGTTTGTGTTCCAATTAAGTCGGTTATCTTTCTAATTTGAACAATCTTAATAATTTGAACTAGAAACAATCACGTATTCTCGAACATCAATAAAAAATCTCGTCTTTATTCAAATAAATGTTTAACATAGTTTGCTCTTTTCTTTGTATATTTAGGTTAACTATATTTACCTGATAGAGACACAGCATCGTAACGTACCTGGAAAAATCAAAACACAATAAGATAAAGAAAACATTATCAGCAGTGAAATAAAATAATATAAGTAGGTACGTCTTATCTCGATATATTGCGGGTACGATCGAGGAAAATAAAAAAAGTCACTCCTCATTTTTCCATATAAGACTTGGGCGTGTCCCAGTACGGGAACGCCTTGTCGTCTAAAACCTTTACGCTTGCTCTATAGAGGTGTTTTTCCAATAACATTTTATCGGCGTTCGATCGGTTCCGAACGCCCCGACTATCTTACAAGATATCGAGTACGCCTTCTAAGAAAACCACTAAAAACCCGAACTCAACCTTATTTGTCCCTCTCTAAAATATGTATTCGGTTGCAGAATGGCGCAGTAAAACATATTGATGTCGTATCGGTTTTCCATTAACGCAAATAAACGATTTTCGACTCTATTTCCAACAGATAGGGCCGCTTCTCGTGTGTGGTTGCTGTAAGGAATGTATTGACGTGTTATCGGAGGTGGTGCTGTCTCTTTCGCTCCCTAGTTTTTTCCATATATGCGTCCTTTTCAGCGGCGCAGGTCGTCCTGAGATGAGGACCGGCTCTTTCTCTGCGCATTCTTTCTTATCAAGCGAGCAATAATGGGAATATAAAATGTATTAAAATGCTAACAGTTTATGCTTGCCTGGTACTTTGTGTAATTGAAATATACTTGCTTGTACAACATTTTTATTTAAATTAAGGTAATTTATTAAGTAAGTCTAATAGTGATAAGTTTTGATAGTATTTGAGGACCAATCCAACTAATAATAGAAATTATTATTATAATAATAGTCACATTTTTAAGAAAATAATCGGTTTTACTGTAACAACTTCGATTATAATGAAGTTTGTGATTAGCCAGACTGTCACAGCATTGTCCAATATCTGTCAGTCTATGGTCCTGTTCGTCGACAAATTCGAGGGCTTTGTCCCTATTTATAGCGGACAGAATGACACAATATCCTTAATATTTCACGGGCTATAAATAGATGGCGCCCGAGTCGGGACACGTCGAGTAACTCTGTTATTGTAAGTCCTCCCGACTCAATATTGGATTGTTCTAATGATGTACATTTTATAGAGTAATGTCCATCTTAGAATATTTCTTCCTTTATTCATTTGTAAGCAACCAAAGGATTATCTATCGGACCTTATTTAAGTGAAAAGGCAGCAATCAAGGGCCTTAATACACCATGGTCAAGGTTTAATCTTCAACTAGTGGTCGCCCCGTGGTCGAAATTCGACCGTAATTTTAGCTTTCTGCGCTCCTTCTCTATATAAACTGTAACTATGCCAAATCTCACACTCCTCCGTGCGCACAATATGCTTAAAAAGGAGTACAAAGTTTTCTCTTCACGTATTGATATATAGATAGATAGTAACAAGCAGGTTGAAATCACATGAATTTACGACTTTACAGGCTCCATTCGAAACAAGTTACTCGGTTGTAAATAGACTAAATAGCAATAAGTTGTTTATTTCTAGCCGTTATGTTTTTTCGGTGAAGTTTCGAGCCATAAGCTGTCGGCCATACTGTTTATTAAATGGTAGCTTACGACTGATAAGTGCTGGTATTAGATCCACTGTAGACCATAGATGTAATTATACTGAGAGTATAGGAGTAGATTTATTCTAAATCTATGCTGTAGACAAATCAATAATTGCATTACAGCTCGTTTTACTCAGTTTTTGAAAGAAAACTTTGAAGCTGGCAACATGTAATCTGCGATCTGCGTTATATTTTTATAATTAAAAAGTTATCTACCTAAAGATCAAAAGCCTGTCCACAAATATTATGACATTTTAAATAATTCGAAATTTAAATCCGGCTTGTCACTTCTATCAACCAACAACGAAAATGCACCTAAGTCAAAAATCTCAAAAAATAATACATAAATATTGTAGCCGTCAAATGTTTAGAATAATTTTTATTATGTTATCTTAGTTTAGTAAGGATATTTGTACAAGCCAGTTAAATCGTTATTTAGATTCAACTAGAAATAACTTTTCAAAACATAAATATGATACATGTGGCGTCTCAATCGTGTAGAGTTTTGTTTGATTTTTTCATAGAGATTTATTTGTGTTATGATTATATGTGTAATCCCGGTGTTTTCTGGTGTCGGTAATTAGTCAGAACGTTATTAATGGAGCTTTGTTTATTTAAAAGTTATTTTATATCTGGATTTCGTTGAAAAACTTTGTTTTTAATCTTTTTGTCATATTTTATGACGATCATAAATTTCAATATAGATTTTTGGTATGAGGGCATTTTGTATAATATATTTGAGAATCTGAAATATGAGTTCAATTACATCGAATGGTGTGGGTTTAAATTTATATGACAATAACCTAACATTATCTTCTATCTAAAAGCCCATTCCTGTCCCCCTGCTGGGTACGGGCCTCTTCTCAAAATGAGAAGTGTTAGGCTTTAGTCCACCACGCTGGCCTAGTGCGGGTTGGCGGACTACACACACTATCGAGAACTTTATGAGCCCTTCTGAGATGTGCAGGTTTCCTCACGTTGTTTTCTGCAAGTAATTTTACTAAATCTTATAATCTTACTGATCTCAATTCCGCAGAAGACGCGACAGTATCAATTCTTCTGTAAAGTATATGATACATTGTTTCTCAAGATTGTGTATCACAATATCATGTTACAAATAGTTACATGTAGGTATCATAACAATAATAATTTCAACGCAATCGTACCTTCAGCCGACTCCATCATCTTTATTGCCAATAGTCTGATTCAGTCATAACATTAATAAGCAATATCCGCTAACCTTTTGTAAACAGATTGCACGTGTTTAGAAACATACAGACAAAAATGAACGCTACAGCTTCAAAAATTGAGTTATTTTTTGTTAGTGCTCTCAGTGGGTTATGTTTCGTTTTAGAATTGGTCGGCCTTTGTATCTCGATCGATCAATAGATGAAAGAGATCAATGGCTGGAATTCGTCACAGGGATTAGTTTTTTGTTCGTCTGTCCTGACTTAAGCAGGTGATGTCAAGGTGATCAGAGTAGTAATGACATAATGACATAATCTTCTTTATTAGTTATTGCATTAGTCTATTGGTGAGCACAATATGGGCACTTTAGTTCTTATGTCTTATTTATTTTGGAGGGATTATAATAAGTAGCTATTGACAGTAAAAAGCGAGTTTGTTTTGTTATTTCGCTATCCGGTAGCTATAAAGAATTGACACTTTTAATAACAACAACTTTTAATACTGGTTCAATCAATGAGTTGTTTGTATCTGCTCCTAATTCAACAAACTGTTCGATAACAAATAAACCAATAGGGGTGTTAGTTAAAGTAACCGACAGTTTACACTGAACTCGGAACTATTGACCCTAATTAAGGCGATGGCCCGTGACAGGATACAATGGTAATCCGAGATTATCCCAATAAAACACCTCTTGACCAAATCCACTAACATCTTTGCTGATAACTTCTTTAAAAAGACCTCTGTTAATTTAGCAAAAAAAATAATTCACATCTCAAAATTGACAGATCAGAGTATAATAAAAAAATTAAAAAACAAGCTTAAATGGTTGTATAAAATTTTGCTATTTATAATTGGAATATACCAATGTACTTTTTAGGAAAATTAAAAGCATAATGTTAACGCAGGTCATGTTATACTGGGAAATAACTGGATCAAACTGCTTCGCGTCGGATCGGACCGGACTTTTCTCGCCGACGGAACCCCTTCTCTTCTATTATTTAAAGCGACCTTTGCCCTCTAGTCCTAAATTATGTGATGTTACATGGTGATATTTTAACTTTGGAATTCGTAAGTTAATTTTAATTAATTTTGCAATAATCTTTTGTTGAACAAATGGATTTGGTTTACAATTTTATGCAAAAGGAGATGGAAAAAAGTCTTTGTTTAATTTGCATTATTAGAATCAAAGCTAATATGTAATTGGCTAGTTTTAATCGCTGTAATTATGATTGCTATAAAAAAGAAGCACGTTTAGTTTTAACACTCTTAAAAAGTTAAGAGAGCAGTATATTAAAAATAATTGTTATCATTTTACTAAATCAAACAGAAACCGACATAACAGAAACCATTTTGCACGAGACAATTCAAATTAACTAACATTTATAAACCAAAAGCCGCATTTAATACCTCTAACACAAAATTTCCCACTACAAATAACTAAAATACATTCAAAGCATGTAAACCCTTACCCTCTTACCCTCCCGGAGGGCAAAAGATCGAAGGCCGGACATCCGGTCAAGTCGCCCTCAAACCGATACTATGAAGTATTTATTGAGTTGCGGCTCACCAAAAGTATTTTATTGTTGAGATATACCCTTTTGCCCAGCACCCTTTGTGTCTTGATTCTAACACATACCATTTTAAACCCTATTACTACGTTCTTAGAGTATTTTTTCGGTTGTAAATGCAAGGGTCAGGGCGTCAGTTGCAAGGTGTTATATTTGTATTAATTGGACTTTGAAATGTTTTCGTTTGTTAGTTTGTGTTAATTCGTCGTATTGTTGTTGTAAGTTTTTGTTTATTGTCATTTTCTTATGGTGATTAGTTTATGACTTAAGGGTTGGTATATTCATCTGCTTTCATATGTTCTAAAGTACTAGGTACGCACATATACATATCCCATTCACCCAAAATTTAAGTGCTAGGCACTTGTCGGTGTAGCAATTTCCATCCAGTCCTATCTAATGCCAAATCTTTTAAATCTTTATGTTTCTATATTAGCTTTTTCTTTCAGCTGATCAATGTAGTTTCTTCTTGGTCTTCCTCTTTTTCTTTTTGGCTCTATTTTCCCTTCTATAATGTTGGTAATGAATTTATCGTGCCTAATCATGTGACCAATCATGCTTCCTCTGCTTTTTTCTGTTTCAATATTAGTCTTTTCTCATTTACTCTTCTTAGTATCTCTTCGTTGGTCACTTTTTCTGTCCAGGGCACTTTCTCCATTCGATGCCAACACCACATTTCAAAAGCTACATATCAATATGCTTAAAAAGGGGTGCAAAGTTTTCTCTTCACGTATATTTAGATAGATTTGTATTGCTTGGTATGTAGCCGTGTATAAAGAGTTTATTGAACTGATTATTTTGGTATAGCAATAAGGTCTTTATAGCGCTCAGTTATATGAGAAAGCTGCTTAATAAAATATCATTTATTAAATAAATAACCTCGTTTTCTTATATTTTCTGTCACAAAAATAGGTCGTAAGATAAGTGAGATATACGATCAGTAAATAAAGCAAATGTAAAACATTTTTCTTCAGAGTGTATTAAAAAAAGAAATTAGAAAATTATATTTAGCCAAATCCCACTGGAGGCCCGATAGAGCAGATGCTTGTCGTAACTGTCAGTCGGTTTGATTCCCGACACCTGTTGTTTTCAAACTCTTCGATTACGACCCATTAGCGGAGTTGGCTCGATATTTAATACTATTGGGTTTTATGTTTAGTACTCCGAATAGTTGAGTAAGGTCGTTGACATATAGAATAAGGTTGAACACCAATCCAAATCAAACGTCAAAAAAACGCAAATGTCAGTTATAGTGCCACAAACTTATCTGACCCGGTGACCAAAATTGGAACTAATATCGCTACAGAACAAAAATTACTTCACAACGTCATTTTTGCAGGGAGATGACATTGGTAAAAGCGACGGCAGCGACGCCATGACCGGGTCAGATAAGTTTGTGGCACTATACATCGTTTTGACATACGTCAACACGTTCTGAAATACTGTTTACGTCGTATCGTGTAAGTATGAAGCAGTGATAGCCCAGCGGTTGAACGCTTGCCTTCCACACCGAAGGGTCTTAGTTAGAAACCAGTCCGCACCTCTGACTTTTCGAATTTACATCAGATTTTGATTATCACTTGCGTTAACGGTGAAGGAAAACATCATGAGAAAACCTGCACATCTGAGACGGTTTCATTGTGTTCCCGATGGTGTGTGTTTTGTGATTGATTAGAATCAACACAAATGTGGCCATTATTGATGTTATAAACATGTTACGCCATGCTTTTTACGTTTTATATACCTATGAGTGTAATCTCACTGCAATATTTTAATGACTTGATAAGTTATATCTATGGGCTGTGGGCTGGCTCATGGCTGTGGCTGTAAACAAGTTTTATTCTCTAACTATTATAAGTAGATAAGTAGAATAGATAAATGGAAGATACAATACCTTACACAGATCAAAAAAAGTTTGTTATTACTGAGATGAGATATTTTTTTCAAATGTTTGTAATATTAGGACCGACCTTTTTGGAAGTAGGTTCTATGTTTAAAATACTTTGTTTTTTAATTTTAGGTCTATACGTAGGTATGTCTATTGTGCATACCATTTAGCTACCTATGTTCTCTGACAATTTAAATTTAATTCTTTTTTGAATAAATTCACATTCCTTTTACGGCAAAATGGACCGAACAATTTATTATTAAGATCATATTATTATGTAACCCCATTCTAAGTGAATAAATATTATCCATCTAAGTTCCAATATGTGACAACCTATTGTGTCTAATGTAATAAGAACTGTAAAAACCCTTATTTATTGCAAATAAAGAACATTCTTATTCAGAATCTTAATGAAAATGATTGAAAATTTAATAGTTTTGGTAATAAAACCTCAAATTTCAAAGTGATCTCAAACAATTTTGGATGTGTTTAATTCTGTGTGTACGGTTCTAACAAATAGGTTTATTGTTAATGTAGGTTTCAGTACATCTATTATAAACTAAAATCACAATAGCATAAGACAATCATTAAATTCTATTACTTCGGTGTAGTCCGCCTAGGCCGCCATCGATGGCAGCTGACAATCGGCGGCCGATTTGCGGTCACCGATACTCAGCCCACGGGGCGCGATAAGGATCTCCGGTTATGTGGTCTGAACACCATCGGCCGTTTCACTTTATAGCCGATAGGAAGCCAATTGGCGGCGACTGTTAAACTTAATTGAGGGTTTGCTGTAAGTAATTAAGCGGCCGACGATTGGTTTCAATAGTGGCAGTCTCGATTTTGATTGAGAAATAAAAAGAGTAACAAAAAGATATTGACGCGGTAAAATATTCCCCACTTTGTGAAACTTGCGAATTCCGACACAATAGAATCATTGAAAGTCAATAAAAAATATGAAATAGAAAATATGACTACTTTACGCAGAATCAATGGGGCGAGGGTTGAGAATAGACGTATCTTTGTCGGTGAAACTCATCCGATTTCCGAACGAGCACCGATAGCGGAAGCGGCGCCCCCTGCCGGATGTGCGTTGAGCGGGAAAATAGGCGGAAGTTTCGCACCGGGGAGAAAAAATTCGGAAAAGAATCCCTCTGACAAATTTGCATTCGAAAAGGGCACTTTTGTGTGTCTTGCTCAGCGATCGGTTGTAAATTTGTCAGATTGTCAATTCACAACAAACGCTCCATTCCGTCACTTTTGTTATGCTAATCATTGTTTTCTTACACCGCTTTTATTTTTTCGCGGTTGCACCACTTTCGTTATCGGATTGGAAATTCAAATTTTGAACGGTCGCTGAAAGAAAAAGAAGTTGGTATTCCAAATTCAAAGTTCGGTTTGCGCGTAATTAGACAGGTGATTCGCTAATTCGTAAAAAGAATTCGTCTTAATTCCACCGCGGGGCCTATTCCGGCGATCGCTCGGGAGCTCTGTGGGAACATCACGTCGAATAATCGGTATCCGCGCAAAAAGCGGACCGTGGATGTTTTGAGATCAACCTTTTTATAATTGCGGCCGTCTAAATTGATTGACAGTTAATTTTGAGCTTTCATCCCTCGCGAGAAGCGTCACATTTAAATCCTTCCAATATTAATAATAGTGTTTTTCAAATAACATAATCTTTAAGTGTTGTTTTCCTGCGATTTACCCGACTTATGTCGTTATTGCACTGAATTAAAGTCAAAGTCAGTTTTTGATCGCAATCTTTTTACGCGTAATATACCTATGGACTACTACTGCGTATTAGTATCATCTCGTTTCAGCTGTAATTTACTAACCGGCACTTCGAAAGCCTTTCCATTCAGTCCTTCTTAAAAATAGGTCAAAGGAATTGAACGTACTGAATATTTTTTTTAGTACTTTTTTATTACCTATAATATAAGTAAATAAAAATGCTTTTCCATCAACAAAAAAATTGTAAGGATTAAAAAAAATGCATATTTTCGTAATAAAACCTGTATCATAATTAAAAAATATTATAGTTTAAAAAAAAACTAAATAAAACGCTTTTGTCATCCAAACTAAACGTGTATGCAAAATTTCAGCTCAATCAGAAACCGGTAAGTGGGTCAAATTTAACTTCCAAGATTTTTTTACATAGTTAGTTACAGGTGAAGCTAATAAAAACGTTTTAAAAACAGCAATCAATGCAAAATCTCTCATTCGAACAACTACATAGTTTATGCTGCACAAGTGCGCATCACGTATCCCCTTCGGTGACGTGTTCCCGTCGGCGCCGATGCGCGCGCAGAGGTCAGGGCCGAACGCCGCGTGCGCAGTGTTGTGAACAGAAGTATGATTGTTGTATTGATGATGTGTAGAGTAGAGATTTTTTAGGGATTATGTGCTTGGTGATGGCATCTCTACCAACGGATATGGAACAAAGCCTCTATTGGTAATAGTAATAAGTCCAGCACATTACTGTCCCACTGCTGGGCACGAGCCTCTTTTCGGAATGAGAAGGGTTAGGCCCTAGTCCCCCACGCTGGTTTAGTGCGGGTTGGCGGACTACACACACCATCGAGAACTTTATGAGACCCTCTCAGATGTGCAGGTTTCCTCACGATGTTTTCCTTCACCGTTAACGCAAGTGATAATCAAATTACGATCCGCACATAAACTGAAAAAGACAGAGGTGCACCGGGTACAAACTTAGACCCTTCTGTACGGAAGGAAAGCGTTCAACTGCTAGACTATCACTACTATGCGTACAACTGCTAGTGATTCGATATTAATTGAAAGTGATGGGATGATGCATGTCTGGATATATTTATGACAGGGGGGTACTTTTGAATAAATTCAGCCATGAAACGTAAGATTTTTCACTATTCTTCTTAGGGCCAAGTGCACCGGCAACATAACAGATGATTCAGAAATCAGCCGTTTAAACATATTTTTTTATTCTATGGGTAATCGATGGATTTAATTTTAAAAATCTATTATTTTATTAGTGAAACTGTGAATGTCCCAATGGTTAATTACAATCATATTTATTTAACTAATCAGAGCTGAAATATTTTTAGTATTTCCTTTTGTTCAATTTTTCAACATAAATTCATATATAAAAAAATACATATAAAAAAGTAGTAGCCCACCGGCATCGGGAACAGGGTCCAAGTTACCGGTGGTCAGGGCTCTAGAGAGAAGAACCTCCTAACAATGCGCGCAGTGTCAAGGTGCATTGCTTTCTGAATGAGGCTCTTGATCCAGCCACTTAGCCAGAGGGCCTCGAGGTGTTGGTCGAGACTTTTGGCAATTAAACCATTAGCCGTTTCCATTATCGGGACTATGATTACCGACTCCACTATTAACTATTATTATTTCGGCCTATATTGTCCAAGGCAAAAGCGTCCCTCTCCTTTTTCCACTCATTTCAGATTTTTGACAAGCATAGGAGTCAAGCTAAAAAGATTTACCTTATATAAATAAGCCAATATGATTCTGTTTAATAATATAATTGGACGTGTTTGTTTTGGAATCCACAAGTCTCACAGCGGGAGCTTGTCGGCGACATCAAAAGCGACGCGAGCGCAATTTTGACAATTAAAACGCTGTGCATCGCGCGCATCGCCCGAGCAGTAGTCGCGTGTCCTTGCGAAGAATCCACAACGCAAAACCCACTTTTTACGAAATTGGAAACAGGTCTCATTTGTAAACTCACTTACAGCCTTATATAGGGTTTAAGTGACATTTTAACTAAAACTGATAAGTATGGATTCAGTACATGATTCTGGACCCATCAGCGTTATACGTATAGTCGGACTTTTTAAAATTATAACGATATTGAATGCAGTTCCTTATAACAAAAAAAAAAAATAGGCACAACATCGTAAAATTTTTGAAAAGCACAACTCAAAATACTTTCTCTGGTTCCAGAATCATGTACCGATTCATGGTATCGGTTTTCGATACGATGTAATTACGCCCTGTATTTGTTATAATTCCTCATTAAATAAGATTCGTAACATGGAGACTTAAGAGTTAATATCCTCATCTCTGTCTTAATACCTGATTTAAAAAGAGAAGAATACAATGTTTCGGTCAGCATTTCACATTACAAAATGTCAGTTTACGATCATCTGATTCTGAATTACGTGCCGCAATCAACGTCCCATAACTATAATACTGTAAATTTTTACGAGTGTGTTTTCATCAAATCGTATATAATATAGGTACCTAATAAAAATCATCAATTTGTTGTGTATCTATATATTAGTTGAAAAACCCTATCGTTTAGTTTTAAACCGTCGTAAATTAGAACTTTCGGTCGTAATATCGAATTTTTAATGTGTAGAATTTTTTAGTAGAGTTACGTGGCGAGTGCGGTATCAAATAAGTCAAGTTTTTATTGCTCGTAAAAATTTAGGACCTCTGGTGGGTGACTCTATTCTTCAGATCGATTTTACGTATCGGATATTGGACGATTATATTCCAAAAAAAAGTTTTTAATTATAAGATTATAATCTTCTTAAATCGTAAATTGTGTGAGCGAGACACTATAAATATTTGACAAGACTCATTTCGGGCTTATTATAAATATGTGATTAGTGGTTTCGTCGAACTAATAAAAATATATGACTATAATATATTATCTCACGGTTTTTGGAACTTAGATAATAATGAAGGCACATCGCAGCAGATTTTTATCTTTATCATTATGAATTTTCTTAACGAAAAGAGTGAGAATTTAGTCCTTTGGGTAATGGTTTTCATCCAATTACACTTTAAGAGTTTTTAAGTAAGTTAAAATTCCTCCTCCTTATTAATAACAGCCTAGTTAAGCAAGCATAATTTTATAACTACACATACATGGCCACAACCACAAATCATAACTCTCAGCGAAACTATGCCACGTTCATATCGCAACATCTCGAACAAAGTCGTCCGAACTAAATCGAGTTCAATTGACTAACGATTGATTATTCAATCAAAACAGATTGATCGGCATTATCGGATAATAGGCGGACAATTGTCGTTCATGTGCAGCGCCGAAGCGGTGTCACGACATGACAGCGTGCCCTGAAACCTAACGTGACCAAAGAGCCAATACTTTTACCTTTTTAAAGTGACAACACGATTGATACTAGAATAAGTAGCTTCATTTGCAAAGTATAGTAAGCTTGAGTAATCTAAAAGCATGTCCTGGAGAATACTTAAGTTAACTTTGTCATTCAATTCACAGTTTAGTGCTAAAGTGGCTCAACTTAAAATCATAAATAAATTAAATATAATTGAAGATATTAATATTTTTTATTAAAGTTCAAAAATACATGATAATAAGCCCCCTATTTTTACTTTCTATACAAATTAAAAATAAAACAAAATTTTAAACATGGAACGCACCGCGCGGGAATCAATAAAGCGCGTTCGATTTAGCTGCACGCTCAAATCGCTTCAGAGGGGCGGGAAACAAAGATGTCTCACTTAAAGACATCGAACGTGATCTGTTTGCGAAAAAATACCTTTAAGTACCTCTTTACCTGTGTCCCGGACCCTTCGAGGGGAACGCCGGGAGTTTTCTTTTGAACTTGTAAACATCAGCTGAAAGATGTCGGGAAATCTTTGCGGTAAAACTTCGATTGCCTTTATTTGTTTCACTTTGTTACTTTTGGTGTTTGAAAGAAATCGAACGTTCTTTGTTTCCTTTTAATTCTTATTTTTGGCCTTGGAGTTGTGAAATGTGAATTGTGAGGTACCTATTATTGATTTTGTACAAGAAATCGTAGAAGAGATTAATAATTATATAATAACTAATAAAAGAGTTGGGATTTTATTATTATTTTTATGATTTAACTTACTAAAGGTAATGTGAGACCAAGAAATCCTTAAAAAACTGATTTTACCTAATAGGTGGGAGGGAATTAGTGTTTCCTTAAAAATGACTGTGAACACTGTTAAGATTACTCTTCTGTAGCTTAAAGCTTGAGTGTTTTAAGACACTGCGTCATGAGTTTGAATTTTTCTTGTTTATTTTCTCCAAAATCGGGTTAAAAGATTTGGCTCGCTGTTTGCTTGAGTGTCCAAAAAAATTAAGCGAAAGCCCCGCATCGTTTATGGCGAAAAAGTAATGCGTTAATTTCATAATACGCGGAGACACTCGTACCAAGATCACTGTCTTCTTGTTTTTGCGAATCATTTTCAAAATTATGTTTCTTAAGATATTTACACGCAACGCAATTTACGCCTTTTTAGCCCTTATTTTAAACAATACATGGTCCAAATTATCATAAATATATAATGCATTTACACAATTTTGTCATGGACAAAGAAATGTCGCGTTATGTGCAGAATTTTACCCGCCATTTTGAATTATAATTCGCAGCGGCTCACGCGCAAATGTTAAAAATTTCGCCGCGTAAGGGATAATATATTTTGAAAAAAAACCTTCATAATACACAATTTATGTGTAATAAATAATTTTTGTGTGAATTAAAAACGAGTTTAACATTTTCTATGCATTTGATGATCTTTTGTTCATGAAAGTTTATTATTAAGGTTCTGATAATGTAATTAATGGGTTTCTTGATTCGTACGCAGGTTATGAAGATCATTTAAGATAAGTATTTTTAATGCGTTAGAAATGGTGAATTGCACTAAAGAGAAACTACTTAACCTGAGCGGAAGCCTTTTTGACACAGCTGCGACATACGATCCATTTTTTATTTAACTACTTTAAAAAAAAAACTTTTATATCTTTGAAATCGTGTTTGTGCTAAGTCAAATAAATACTTTTTTATTTTAAATTCTTTCTTTCTTTCACTTGCAAAACCATCGTCAACCAGCCCTTCTCTCGGTCGATTGCGAATTGTCTTGAAAGATAAAAATCTACGACGAATCTTCTGTATTCCAAAATCAAGGACAAAAATATTAAAAAAGAAATCAATCGATGTTGTAATTCAATTTTTTCAAGTTAACACATTTTTTGTCCCCCCAAAATTCTTGTAAAGTGCTAAAATGATGCTATAGTGTATTCTTTTATGATAGCATGAGGGTGGCATGTCGACGTGTTCCAACTGCCGATGCTAATCAATTTTATAACTCTACCCACCCTCTGATGTGTGTTTTGAGTGATGGAATTGATAGAAAAGTGATTTTGATAGATTTGTTTAGACATGTTGTAGTGTTTCTCATTTTTGGAACATGATCAGGGAGATTCTTTAAATAGGTTCTAGTAATGGATTAGAAAAAAATTGACGAAGAAAATAATCCGGTATAGAGTTAAAAAAAAAGAAAAAACATTAGACTAAGAGAGAGAAATTATCATCCTTTAAATCCATCCTTATACTGGAAAAGTATTTTCTTAAATTATTTAACAAAATAAACACGAATGCGAAGAAAGGATGCATCAGCTCCTTTTTTGAAAATTACGCCTCAATTATTTACGATAGGGGTCATCCATAAAGTACGTCACACAAATTTCGTGATTTTTTTGAGACCCTACTGTGTCGTCACATATTTTGCAATTTTACATCTAGAAATTATTAAATTAAAACAGCAGTTCCATTTAAATTATTCTTTAATATGATTTTGAAATGTGACGTCACGAAACATAGGAGGCTCCCACCCCTTGTCACATAATGTTACACTTCGTCGACCCCTTCCCTCCTTCACGTGTGACGTACTTTATGGATGGTCCCTTATATTGCAATTTCTTCTTCAATAGCTAAACTGTCACAATTAATTACTACTATCTCTTTTTTACAGTTTTTTATTCTTTAAAGTTCAAGTAAAGTTCACATTTCAATCGCTTTGTACTGTCAGTTGTATCTGCTTTGTGCCAAGTTTCTGATACCACCCTTTTATTGGCGTGCTCTCCAATAATTGTGTTCGTTGTGTAAAGGTGACTCTTTTCGTTTTGTTTCGTTATAAAATAAGTCTCTATAATTTTGCTCTTTGTTGTGCTTATTCATAGATGTGTTCTTTGTTGTGTCTTGGCCACATTTCAAGATCTAATAATTGCTGCATGCATTTGCAATATATCCTTCAAAGTAGTAAGTAGACTGTCAATGGATGTTATTTGTGGCCTCTATTGGATTAACATTATCATTCTATTTCCTATTGCTGTCTCCAAGAATTGTTTTCTTTTATTTTGTCTTGTGTTATTTCAGATTCATACAAAAAAAAAAAAAAAACGGTGTGTAAAATAATTATGAATGTGCATGCATAATTTTAGAAAAGGAAAAAAAATGCATTTCATACAAATTACCGTTGCCATCGCAGAAGAGTAAAAAATAAAAACGAGAAAATGTCAAATCGTTGGCGGATTGTACGTGGGTTCTGCATAAAATATATTTAGTTAGAAATAGATAATAGAATACATATTTTTCTAATATGAAGGTTGGTAATATTTGTTAATATTGTTGGTAATACAATTATCGTGACTAATCAAGTGACCAATCATGATTCCTCTTCTTTTACCGTACCACTTTTTCTTATTACCGTGTATAGTGAAATAAATTAAACTAGTGGTCGCCCATTGGTCGAAATTCGACCACATAGGTACTATGTATAAATTTTGGCTTTCTGTACTTCTTACAAACTTTTTTATAACTTTAACATAATATGTCAAATCTGACACTCCACCGTGCGAGCAATATTTTTAGGGGTACAAAGTTTTCTTTTCACATATAAATGTATAGATGACAATTATGCAAGTTATATTCATTCGGTATTCTGTGTGCTAATATAAATGACAGTACGTTTAGACATAGATCTCGGCTTAATCATTACAGTGTCCAAACAGTGCTTTAACACCAGCCACTACACATAATACCTATTAAGGCTGTTGTTCGCAATGACGCATGATATCCACATATCAACGTCCAATGCTGCATTTGTGCGCACGACGTACGTCAAAGTAGTTAGTAATCTATCAGTGTACGTCAAAATCGTACCAACAGACGAGAGCTCTGTCAAATATTGCACAGTACCCTAAAATGCACACGTTTCAACCAATGATAACAAATTAATAATTAATTTGCAGCAGGGGCGCTCTTTTTGTTCCAAATACAAAATTCATTGGCGTTCTAAATTTGGAAAACGTGTTCCTTTTTTGAAATCAATTGTTTGTGTGAAAACTGGATGTTGGTTTTTATTTACAAAATTCGTATTTATGCTGTCAGCATAGAGGTTTGAATACTCTAAGGCTGTCAGTTGTTTTTATTTGTTGTCTTTGACTAGTATAGTATACGCATGATTTTTGTTAATATTGTTAAACGGCAAACATAAAATAATATTAATTTTCGGTACTCACTGTAGTTGCTCATACGGGAACTTAAATTACCTAGAATAAAAAACAAACATTAGAACTAAACTAGATAGTTTTTATTTTTATAAAATTTCTAATGTGCGTATTATTTTATTAAAATTAGATCATATCATCACGCTTCATCAAAAGGGGGATGGGTTAATGTTATTATTTTAAATAACGGATTATTAGCATCAAGTAGATCATGCGGGCGTCGTCATAAAATTAATAATAACACATTACATTAGTTTTCTTTACGAGCCTAGAATTATTTTACAGCTAACATTAAACTTGTATTGAATTAAAATAATAAGATCGGCATTATCTTCTTTTGATTTTAGTAAAATATACGAATTAAGAATTTTATTAGCGAATTGTGATACAATGAAAAATGTTTCCGAATTTAATTAGCATATAAACTAGGTTTTTAACATTTAAAAAAAGTAAAAACATTTCAAATATCTATTTCTTAATAAATATATTTATGTAGATATTGTTCTTTAAATGTTTATTAAACTTAAAGAAAAAGAAGCAAATCAAAAATTACATTTTGTTTTTCGTTTTTTTTTTAGTCAAAGTTTTATCTGTTATTTTGTAACATTAATATAAGAACTAGTTACATTAAAAAAAATGTATACACGATATGTAGAGATAGCAAAATGTAGAGTCTATCGCGATTCTCGATAAGTTGAATCTGATCTTAAGTAAATAACACCTGTAACAATACCAATTTTGAGCAAATAAATAATTTGAATTCATTTGAACTTTATCTAGGGAATGATCTTTGATTTGTACTAGGTTTTGTTTTAAATAATTAAATATTTTATCACATTTTAAAAGTTTCAAAAATAGCAAAAATAAAATTGCAATAACAAAATGGAATTATTATTTTTGTAGGTATTATAGATTTTTTTTCATTACATTATCATTATCATCTTTTTTACTTTAATAGTTTCATACTAATGACATTACTTTTTAACATCGTTCGGTCCCAATATTACTGAACCATCAAGTCCATTTAATAACCAATCAGATGCACCTTACTGCGTCCCTGGCCCAGGACCTACCTGCTCGTATTCAAATAAACCTTTAATTATCGATACATTAATAGTTCCACCGCCCTCAGAACCGATGACATTCATAAAACGATTTTATTCCTCTATAAATAACAATAAAAACAACATAAAATAGTTTACTTGGTCGTGATCAATACCAACAATTTTACTACCATTTTTACGACGAGCCGATGGGAAGCCGAAAATGCCTAATTTGACTTCATTAAGTGCTCGGAAAACAGTAAAGTTATATTTAACAGGTTGAAAAAATCTACCCTGGATATAATCTGTGTAATGAATCGATATATTTACATATAAAAAGCTTATTTTCTGGTTTCAATTTTATAGCATTATGACTATTATGAGTCTACTTGATCGGTGTTTACTATTATAATATAGCTACAATGATAAACAAAATGTGTGAAGCCTCGTTTTGATTTTATAACCATTTTAAAAATCGGCCTTTCGTATGTAAGTAAAGATGTGAAAGATTCTAGTGTAATATAAAACAAAACGCGTCGAAACCCGAGTAATTTATGCGCGTTTTCGAAACGCAAATGTCAGACCTTAAGACAATGGCTTTTTGAAAAAAAAAGAACACGCAGCATGTCAATAAGAGCTGGCTGAAAAAAATAACCCCTTTTTAAATTTCGAATCGATCCTTTCACACTTGGAACAAGCGGCCGCGACGGTTGATTTCCGTTCTTAATTCAAACAGAAGCTTCTTTTAAATAGGTTTTTATTTCTTTTCGAACTCTGAATGAGCATAGAGTGCGGAACTCAATCGGTAATTTGAATACCGAATGAGATTCGAATTTCGATTATAGATTCATTCGTTAAGTGACCTCGTTTAAAGGATATTGCTTATTTTATCGATCGGGCTATTCAATGATCTAATCAAAAGGGACTTTAAATTTAATTTAAACTAATTTTAAACCGGAGTCGCGGTAGATTTTATGTCATAATAACTACAGTCCGTTGGGATTGCATATCAACCTGTAATTATCTTAGATCTGTCGATATCTTCGCGTATTTATTGCGAAACATGGTGGTCAGGGGGGTTTGGAATAAACACGCTGCATTTTCTGGCAATAATAATTTAATCCATTTAGCATTTTATCTGAGTAAAAACAATAATTGCTCATTAGCAGCTTAACATTGCTTTTCGAATATTGAATATTTAGAAAAAGTGTCATTCGTTAAACTCTTCAATAAATAACGTGCGAACAGGTCCCTGTCGTAAATTTACTAACGTTCAGAATGTATCCGATCACGAACCCGGTGTGACTTTCATTGGATTAGAAAAATAAAATCTATAAAAACTCATAAAGTGCTCATAAACACGAAGGAGGTAATAAAAAACAGTCCGATGTCGTCTCTCAGCTGTCGCGCGCTATTTCCGAACGAAACGGCATTCAAAAATCGAACTCCATCGAACCACGAGGGGGATATCGTTACGATTTTAAAATTAGAACGTTCTTTTATTTCTTTTAACGTTTTCATTTCGTGTTATTGCTTATGTCCTGTTCGTATTGAGCGAAGTGTATGTGTGACGTCATTTGACATGGTTTTCACATTCAGAAAAGCAATAAACACCGATATTGGCGCGAGACATCGCTGTTTCCCTAAGTACTAGAAGAAAATATTTTTTAATAAATTATTATTATGATCAAATTGTCTTTGATGTTTATTAGTTGAGTTAATTTATGGCAATTAATTGTAATTAACAGGGAGTCATTAGCAAACTGCCGTAAAATAATAATGAATTAATAACTATCTAGGTAACATAAATACAAAAGCTCGTTATCCTAACTAATATTACAAATGCGTAAGTAAATTGGTCTCTCTGTTTGTTACCTTTTCACCACTAAACGGCTGAAGCGATCTTAATGAAATGTGACAAGGAAATAGTGTGCATCATGAGGAAAAACATAGGCTTATTTTTTTTTAAATCTTAATACCCATATTCCTCCCGGGCGTTGTAGTGGGCACAGGTTAGTGTATCTATAATTTCTTGGGTATCTTAGCAAAAATACTGTAAATTAGCTTCATATAATTTGCATTGAATTCTTTGTTTACTTCAATAATATTAACATAAATTTTATGTTTCTTCGTACTCAATAAAACTGCATTCTGTATTTAAACGCAGACTTTTGTTAACAGAAATATATCATTAGTAAATAAATACATCAACGAAAATAGGAAAATCTCGCATGTTTTCGTAAGTAAAAGCGTCATTATCCCAATAACACGTGCCAAGTGGGTGAGTGTCAATGAAACAAAACACAATGCGCCTTATTTTTAGACCATTTTATTTAAATAATACTTTGTTAAAGAAATTAATGTCATAAAAACTGAATTTATTTTTGTTACCGTTACAAAATCGGTTACAACATCGCTCCATTTTACGGAATGTAGGAGTTTTTTTTTATAGGATTACATGTGTTCACACTATCTCCGAGACATTGTTGTCGTGATTAAAGATGAGTGAAACGGAGTTCTCTATTTGAATTTCTTAGTATTTCTAGATGAATGGCGGTGAGTCAGTTGACATACGGAATTTTAATCGCCGTTCGGAATTTGAAAATTCGAATTTATTTAAATTTTTTTTATTACCTTTTTGCCCTTTATTAGGTACTTTATTAGATATTTACCTTTTTTATTATATTTGATAAGGTTTTGCTTGAAAAAGTGCTGTTGTTTTTATCACTTGAACTTGAACCGAGTCGTTATGTGACTACTCTTACGCACCGCTATTAAATTATAAATTTTGAATAATTAATATTTAATTCAGCTATAAAAATATGATGTTATATAATCACTAATAAAATTGGATTGGAACATGATTAATAAAACATAGTTTATCGATTTTTATGACTATATTTGAATAAAATATATATGAAGTACCTAATTAAACGAAAATATTTAAGCCCATTTTATATCTAATAATGGAATATTAAATACCTATTTATTCGTAGAATATTAATGAGATATTTTTCAATAATTCTAGGTATATAAAAAAATTAAAGAGGCCAGAAGTTATTTGTGACATTAAATAATATAATTTCTGAACCTAGTTTCTTAGACAGCTTTTAAGTAAAGGTAATGATGTCTTATTTATTGTAGGTGACTTACAAATTATAGTTATTTCGATTGATTTTACAAGACTCACACATTATGAAGCTTTCTCCCCAAAACTTTGACAAAGCATGTAGCGATAAATACCGTCAATCTGAAACCCGGATAAATGTTAATTCAACACAACAACCACGATAGAGCATTGCAATATGCGAGGAAATCGATGAAGAGTTTGGATGCCTGAGGCAAAGATAATAATATCATCACTATAACAGACAATAAACGTCCGCTGTTAAACATGGACCAGGAACCGCTTCAATGAAGGCTCGAGTTTATATTGCCACGGCAAGCGGATTGGTGATTAGTTATCATAGTTTTAAAGCAACTATAAGTCAGTGCCTGCAATCATGGAATTTCATAGAAATTATTAATATCCCCTGTTATAATTATGCCTCCTCTCAATCTCCGCCGATCGTCCCCGGGGCTTGGCGATCACTGACGGCCCAAATCCTTGCGTCCGAGATGTCAAAGTGATGTCCGTTTCGGCTGACAGACGTATTTGAAGACGGACTTGGATTTGTGACGCGCTTATTGATTAGATTGTTACGGTGTTTTGGCATATTGTAGATGGAAATTGAGGGAGTGGATGGAAGTTTTCATAATGTTTTAAAGGACAAATTTGAAGTGATAGGACGGATATGAACTGAATTTTAATTTTACATTATGGAACATTATCAATTTTAATAAGTTCAGTCATTACAAGGTTATTATGATTTATGATAGAACATCTTGGTTACGATAATCACCCATCACTAATGTAGAATATATAAAAATAATCCCTGCCCACGCGCATAAAAACAAAAAGAAAAATTGTTAAAAGCGCAAATAAATTTAATATTACCAATCTCGAAATGTTTCGTAACGAAAATCATTAAACTGACAAACATCGTAAAGTGGCGACGAAATAGAACACGTTCGTCGGTTTATATTTAAAATTAAGAATACGACATATTTTTAAAAGTTCGAACGGAGACATTTAAAACTAATCGCTGTTTTCGATTCCCGCGCGTATTTTGAAAGAGTTCGAACACGGGCCGTGTTCTAAATTTGAAATGTTTTCGATTTTCGAACGGCTGCCGGGGCCGCGTCAATGGCGGCGCCGTGAAAAATTGCGCAGGAGTTATGAAATGCGTTTGTTTATTTTTTATTGTTTGTGGTGAATGACGTGAAGCTTGATTTTCACCATTTTTTGTTTCAAATGCATGTTTCTGTTACAATGAAATAGGGCACGTGTCATGTAAAGAATGACAAACTTTCGTAAACTTGTTTGATTAAGAGGAAAATAAAATGAATGAAAATTACACTAGCATATTTCGGTTTAAATACTGATCTGTGCCTACTTGAATGTTGAAACATTTGTGTTTTTCAAACACGTCTTTACCTTTAAACAATATCTTTTTTGGTAGTTCATTAGTCATCAAAGTTGGCAAAATTTGAAATCCGGGAATTCCTTACGACATCAACCTACTATTGTTAAATAAAACACTTGTTAGGTACGTGTATAGAATACAAGGCATTTGAGGCAATAGGACGGGAAAATTCATGACGTCATCAGTCCTTATAATACGACTTTCTGCTTATCTTTTGATTATAAACATTACATGTATGATATACGTAAATTGTTTTCTTCATCTTAGCTTTTTACCCGGCCTATTGCCAAGTTCCTCTTTACCTAAAGGTACGGTCGTTTGCGCATTGGCAAGTCTAAGACTATTTCCTTATTCCTTGGGATGATGAAACTAGTCAAATGATTGCTTGTTTTCTCTTTTAGACAATTTAATGCACGTTCTGTTCTTCATAAAATTCTAGGTTTACTTTGGTCCTGTTGTCTACGTAGATGATTTTATATTTTTTGTTGTATTCAACTGTAGTTATAAAACAATACTAACTGATTTCTGATCTCAAATCCGTGTACCTCAGTTTAGTGTTTCACCTTTCGTCTGATCATTAGGTAGCTTGATATACATGTCTTAATTATCTACTTAACTTAAAGGGCTATTGTCTTTAAGATATTTATATTATTTTACCGTCTACCTCAGGTCCAGCGTTATGAAGTCATTTCTCACAGCCAGCGCGCGAGCAATTCTAACTGCGATGCGTATCGCCGCGAACAATGGGCAGCTTTGCTGGTACCGTCAGAAAAATAAGAAAGTTCGGTAAAAACTGCGCATTTGGCAGGTTGAAGGAGCGACGCGTTTGATGTGTATCGATTTGGTTTGATTCTGAAGTAAGTTCTTTCACTGGATGAACGAGTAATTGCAGCTACGTATTGTCCATGCCAGTCTGTAAATTTGGCTAGTTCTTTACACAAAACTGAAGATTTGGTTAGGTGACTGTATTTCCTTGATCTCCGAAAATATCGGGCACTGGCAGTCACAGTTAAATCATTAAATATTTCGAGGTGTCCCTAAAAATCTGTCATTTTTTCAAACCTATAGTTTATAAATGAAGCTGATTCAAATTGAATGCACAGACAGTGTTTCTTCCACGATGCAATGCTTGCCTCTATTTATTGACAATATTGTGCAATAAACTGTATTACAAGAAAACGTTAGACTATCTTCTGGTTGGATCTCTTTGCAAACAATAAACCTTTGTTGCAGTCATGCGAATTTTTTGCTATCCGTACACGGCAACATTTTGCAGTTCGATAGCAATCAGTCAAACATGAATGACATTTCAGTTGGACTTTTACAATGTTTCTTTTATACCCAGAAAATATACTTTGCCATCTTATGATAATAATGTAATGTTTAAAATCGCTTGGCAGCTTGTTAAGGAAATGTTATTGTAAGTTAGCAGGTTTTACACAACGAAGTATAAATTGTTCTCGCTTAGGTAAGTAGGAGGTATTTGCTAAATGCTAGGATTTCTAATGGAAAGGTTTAGGTATAATATAACATTCTATCTTCATTTCAAATCTGGTGCATCGAATTTCTTATTTCAAATTTGGAACTTCGACGTTCAAATCTTCCTCTAAGACCACTCCTAAAACTGGAACCATAGTCATCATTTCCTTCCCGTGATATATGCTCCGACATTAATACGATTTCTAATGAAAACTTCTAAATTATCGTGCATTAGCTTCATAATATTTATCACCGCTCGATATCTGAGCACTCTACATAAAACTTTACGATTAGTTATTTTAGGCGTAAAGAGTACCCAATTAACCTTTTAAGTTTGTGCGACATCGCTTAGCTGTCGCTTACTATAATGGTATCGTAAATCACTACCACCAGCTATTAGTATCTGTTACTCGATGTGTTATCGATACGTAATTAATCGGTAAAACCATCGACTTAACATTATCGATTAATAACGTGCCGATACAATACCCAAACGTTAGTTAAGAATTCTAAATCTAAATGTGTTCGTCAAAATTAATCTTTGATTCGTGT
This sequence comes from Allophyes oxyacanthae, assembly GCA_932294325.1. NCBI lineage: Eukaryota > Metazoa > Arthropoda > Insecta > Lepidoptera > Noctuidae > Allophyes > Allophyes oxyacanthae. The sequence goes on from OW028628.1 coordinate 1,063,955, forward strand.
CGTGTTTGTTTTGAATTTGGAATGTAGATGCATTCTGTATTCAAATTTTTGTGTTCCACGTTTGAATGTGGTAATGATGTTATTAAAGTTTGTTGCCATAGACTATTCATTTATCATTGTTTTTATTGTTAATTGTACAGACGCTATTAATTTTAATTACTTACAAATAAATAAAAATCAATTACCGAAAGGTCATCCATCTTGTCTCAAGGTAAACCTTAAGGCTCGGTTAAACTTTCAATACCTAAAATTTTATATTTTACGCATATGGAGTTATTATTTACGTTCCAATAGGTACTAATAGGGAAAACTATTTTTGTTCAAACCTTACAAAAGAGCCGGCAGTTCAAGGTTTCAAACTCAGTTATTACTGGGCTCAATAGGCCGTGCTCATTACCAGCTGTGTTAGCAGTTAGCACTGCCACTGCCATAAACGGATACTCGTATTATAGCTATTATTGACTGCTAACTACTTTATGATCTGCATTAAACTTAAGTTTGTTGATCTAAGTACCTAATCACTATTGTTTCAAAATACTAGCCTCTTGTAAAATAATCATCATCACCCTAGCTTTTTTCAATATTGAGGTTAATTACCAGTTTATAAATATCAGTATTTCAAACAGAGCGTCAAACATTTTGAGTGAAACTAATGTAACATAATTCATTTCAAATTCATGATTCTTGTTTCCAATAGTTAGAACCGATGCATACATTGACACATTTATAATTACTGACATAGTTCTTTTATTAACAAAAGTAGCAATGGTTATAGAAGCCAGCCTACCATTTCCCGTTGCACTTAAAATAATAACCGTTTTATGAATTCCTAATTTGAATTTTGTATTCCTGTTTATAATACAGTAGCGATTAAATCATAATTCTTGCTTTATATGCGTTACAGGTGTCATGGCGTCATTGAATTCTATTCGAAACAAAACAGCTGCTCTATTAACTGCTTTTTAATTCGAAAAGAAAGTTGTGTCATTTTTTGTAGAGTTTAATGACATTTTGATAATTCAAAATGTATGATTAAGTCATTTAAGTAAACATTTATTTGTTTACGTAATCATTCATGCATTTACTTCACTATTCTAATGTCAATTCTTGAATTTGGAATCTTGGATCAAATTTGTGTCTATGGTAAGATTAAGTCTTTAATCATCTTCATTAACACATCCATATCTCTATCAATAGTGACGTGTATTCTCAATCAAACATCGATACATTCATTCATAAAGCTATGTTTACAAACATTAGTGAGGTGCATTAGCGACTCGACTAAGCACGCGAGCGGCGAGTGGGAAATTAGTCGAAACCAGTTGAAAGCGGTTAAGATTATGATAATGAGCACTCGACTCCCGCCGCCCCGTTGGGATGCTACCCGTGTTCACTATTGTTAGTTAGTTTAGTCGATTCTAAACGGTGTATTGATTTAGTTTTTTTGGCATAGAATGAATGTAATAGAATGGCTAAATCGAGAATTTAAGTGATGATTCTTAAAAACAGTTAGCTTTAAATACATTGTACAAGTCCAATAGTTCTCTATAAATATCACGGTGGTCTAGCTGCACTAAAGTGTTGATTTTTATTTGAATATAATAAAAAAATGAAAGACAAATAACTGTCGACGGAATAGCACGCTATGTTTTCTATTTTGTACGACATTTACAATGCTTATAATTTTTGTATGACGCATCATGCCTTTGGAGACGTTCCCACCACAGCTGAACTACACGACCACATGGAAATACCACTAATAACTGATCACGATACGGGATTTTACCCTTTAGCTAGTCGTGTTAAAGATCAGATTAGCGTAAATAACATTGGTAAGGCGTTGTTAACTGTGTCGAAGTCTTAACATTCACGTCTCGGGGCACTCGCCTATACCTAATAACCATCAATGATCGGGCCGATTGTGAAAAATATCATTAAAAAACCATCAGCGCTTGATGATTTGAATGTTCCACAGATGATTCGTGCGGCCGGCCATCAACCACAATCGATTCTTTATTTTTTTCTTAGTATATTTATTAAATTATCGAGATTCGTCGTAAGGCCCGCTCGTTTATGGTTCGCGGGTTTTAACATTCGATTTTGCGCTACCGAAAATTATATCCAACATTAACAAAATAATGGACTTGTATTTTCCAATTACAGAAAAGTATTATTAAGCTTGAAATCGTGGGATTGTTGTTAGAAGTTGATTAGTCTATGGTAATCATCGAGCTAGAGGATCGATACGTCACGCCCACTTATAGATGCAGGGGGAGGGGCACAAATCGAATTAGTGAGTCCGATGCATCGATTAGCGTCGAACGTATCGGCAAAAAACACGATTAGCCCCGAAAATCATTGACAGTCGAAAAAAGGTAACAACCGTCGGTTAATGGCGGTTTTTGTTTAAAATTCGAAGATTTGAATTCGTAATTTCAACCACAAGGCGTTCGAATCATTTGTCAGTGACAATTTTTTGGTTGCAATCGATTTTTAAATACAGGTTACAGTTTTTGCTCGGGCCGCATTCGCGCCACAAGATTCCACGTTTTTGGAGACTTTGGAGATTCGGTTTTTGCACGATAATAAGATAATTGGAGTAAAAAAGTTTCTAAAAATAAATTTCGGACACTTAGTGCTCATTTGCTTAAAAGAAAGGAGGCAGCGTTCTGTTTTATTTTTATAGTGTCTACGTCCTTGCTGGCGTCACTATTCGACCCAGAACTGACGTAGGCATGGGAAAGCACGCGATTTTTTGCTCTAAACGGGACACAGGACAAATTCTTCGGGGCATCAAGGCTGTGGGAACCGATTGCATTCCGCTTGCGACTCGTAGGGAAATGCTCTTTTTACGATCCAAACCGATACGATCGGCCGATGAATCGAGTCGATTAATTATGGCGTCGAAATTCGAATGTTTGCGGTGACGTTCCTCGGCCAGCACTAATTAACGTTCGAATCGCGACGTTCGAAGTTTAATTTTTAAATTCAAAGTTATTTTGGAAACTGCAGTCATGTTTCGCTACCTACGTTAATAGTTTTTGCTTATAATTGTTATTATACCTACTAATGAGTTGCTAAGAATTTATTAATCACAGATTGGAACAAAAAATTCACTAAACAAAGACAGCAATGCAAATAATTATAATAATTATCACTTAATTTTGAGGATTTATGCTAATGATCACTCTGCCAAAATTCAACAGATATTAATACCTATTGCTGATAAACTTTTAGTCTGTCGATGCAACTTTTTGCGAGATATCCTAGTCTCATCAAACAATACAGTCTAGAAGGCTTTTTATGCTCGGTGTCCTCAACATCCTTATTTTTTGCCACTCACGACGCTAAACGATGTAAAAACAAATGAATCGAAGCTCGCTCGACCTTATTCAATTATAGTGACAATAAAATGAAGAGAAGCAGCCTATAGCTGCAAAGATTTTATTGATGTTAATTGTTAGTTTTATTAACAACCTGGGAGTACCTGGTGGTCGTCGCGAAACGAAAGCGGCAGACGCGGGAAATGACAATTGAAAAGCGAATCTGAATGATTGAGTGAATGTCATGTGAGTAGTCTCTTCGTTCGTTCATTCGCTAGTTTAAGACGGTTGGCTAATCATTTATTTTATAGCTATTGGTTTTGATAGCGATTGTACTGAGTTTTATTACTGCAAATGACGACGGATTGCAGTCGATTGGCTAGTGATGGGATAGAAAACCGTAATTGAAAATTTAATTGACCTGTGCACTTGATTACTTGTGGTATTATATTTGATTAGTGATGTAGAAATGTTACTAGTCTAGTTGTAAAGTCAACAGTCGAGTTTCAGTATTTTAGACGTAAATTACTGTTGTTATATGAAAATATGCTTTATTATGGATGAATAAAGTTTATTTTAAATTTTATCTAGTTTGCAAAAAATATGGATTTAACTTCGCAACACTAGACTACTTACATAAAAGTAATAAAAGCGATTAAAAGAAAAAAGTTATGGTCATATTAATTACTATTTTAATTAGAAACGTATTTACTTTCGCTGTTTTACGATTAATTTTAATGTTATTTTGCGGAAATCATTGATAGGTTCGTGTATTATGGATGATTTAGCCTTTTTTTGCTTATTATTAAACAAAGTATTTTTAATCTTTTTACTAAGTATAATTTTAATAAAGTGCTGGCATTTAAGTAGTAATCTATTTAACCTGTACCAGCGTCCGATAGTCAGCAATACAACAAGTCAAAACTCCCTAAAACTACTTAATTAGATTCTGTCCCAATCAATAGTCAGCCATTTTGTTCATGTTTTGGAGTAAGGCTTGCATGGTATACAACGTGTAACGCGTGGTCATATTTAAGGGTGTGGATCAGACCATCAAACTGAACAACTTTCTCTATGGGACCAATATCATAATCGCGAAAAAATAATCAGCTGTCCCATACGTTGGTTTTGAAGTTTTGTATGGGACCGGTGATTTTTAAAGTTCTTCAGTTTGATGGTCTGATCCACCACGCATTTCTGATAGACGTAGTATATAGACTGACTTACAAGTCTATGAACTTATACTTGTTCCAACGTCATGTATAATAAACTAAGTATACATCGTATAGTAAGCCAAGCAGCTGATAAATAGTGCCGTTCTTCACTTTCAAAAGCAGCTTATAATTTCTCCAAGTCCAACATTATAGAAATCCATATTAATGAAATAGCGCTCAGAAGTTCCCGCAATATATAGTGACATACCTACTACACAAACACGCGAACACAGCTTAAAATGCATATTTATATGCAAAATAGTAGAGAAACATCGTAAAATTAACTATGAAATTAAAACAAAATGTCCTTGCAAAGTTCTTCTAATCGATAAGTGCAATTCGAGGCACGGAGTATGCAAATTTTGTATGTAAATATGCTTTTTAATCAATGTTAAGGCTTACTTGCGGTTCGTAAGTAATACTAACAATACTATCGGAAAGCAGCATTCAAATGTACTTAGTATCAGTGGGACGAATCGGTGGCCCGTTCCTTGAACGCGAATGAATATTTATTTCGCATAGCAGTTTATATGATACTATTGTTCGTAATTTGTCGTTTAATGTCTCCTATCGGAATCTAGAATAGGGATTCAAATTTGGAATAGTTTTTATAGGTTTGAATTTGGAATCGGAGTACTGGCTGGTTTAATAGACTATAAAATTGCATTCTTCTAATTTTAAATATAGAATGGGTTTGAATTTAAATGTAAAAAGTATTTCGAACACGTTTGAACTTTGAGATTAAATTTTCTTTTTAATTTTAACTTTCATTCAATTTCAGGAGTAAATTCTTTATTACAATTATGGTGATTAATCACGACATTTATGCCCATTCATGAGTCTATCTATACAAGCGTTATGAAAACTATAATAACTAATTACAAATCACAAAACACCCAACGAACCAGTCCTTAGCATTCTAAGAGAAGCCATATTGACCCGCCATATCCGCCATATTACATGTTAATTTATACGTGTGTCCCATTCAGAATCGATGTTATTATTCAATATTACACACATTAGATGATAATGCGACGGCCAGTAATTGAATGGCGTTTGACACAGCCAATGCCGTGTCACAGATCACGAATCATTATCTATAATATCTACTTGATTTGCTTAAGGATTGCTTGGATATTTCTGTTGTTAAAGTATATTAATGTATTTATATTCGCCGCAATTAACCGTACTATGAGAGGGCCTTAAATATTAACCCTGTAGTTTTCTACGATTCAAGTTTGTACTATAGACACTACATTTGCAGAACCCATAATTACGATCCATTAAAGACTATTAATCTTTCAATTTTTTTTTAAATTACCATTTCAATTCCTACGTAATGATTTCGACTCATCAACGGTTTCCTTTGTATCGTAACATCCTGCGACCTTACTATTGACGATACAGATCTAAATATCGCAATAGATCAGATCAGTACTAAGAACTCTGTATTGTATTGCTATAATTGTTTATTTGATACGGCTTGAGCAGTGTGGAAGAAAAATTATATTTATAGTTGAATTTCCAAGTATTGCGAAAGATGTGTGGGTGTGTCGATATTGCTTAAAGTTGGCTATAAAAATATGCTATTGCTTCTGTACAAAATGGCCGATATAAACTATATTAAGGTTACGTTTAAAAGCGCCATGCAATATTTTATTTAAGTTCGTATTCGTATACAACGTGTATCAGAAATGCGTGGTCATATTTAAGGGTGTGGATTAGACCATCAAACTGAACAACTTACTCTATGAAACCAACATCATAATCGACAAAAAAATATCTGCTGTCCCATACAAAACTTCAATACCTACTCGACCCAAACGTATGGGACAGCTGATTATTTTTTCACGATTACGATATTGGGCCCGTAAAGAAAATTGTTCAGTTTGGCGGGCTAATCCACACCCTTAAATATGACCACGCATTTCTGATACACACTGTATAAATAATTTTTGAATAAAGCCCTCGCCATATTAAGCCAAAGTACGCCAACCTTAGTCTGCAGCACAGAAATTGCTAATACACCAATCACAATTACCATACGAGACAATACAATAATCACGTCTCGATCGTCGGGCCGACCCGGGTTCTGCAGGTTAATTGTACTCTAATGTTCAACTATTAATTGATTTTGTTGCTACATTGTTGTTTAATATCTATCGGTATTCAATTGTTTGAATAGTCCGGGATTGTACAGGTAGACACCGTGTCGCAGTTGTGGGGTTATAATTATACCTATAGGTAATTTGTAAAGGTGTTGTTTTGTTAGTACCTAGTCGTTTTATTGGTTAGGAAAATGATTGTAGGCTTTTTTTGAACTTGGAGTAGATGCTAACGGCTAAGCGTGATGTTATGACTTTTTATATAGGTACAGGATGTCCTAAAAATCAATGTCAAGCCAGAAACGGGTGATACGCCAGTGATGACAGTTATCACAAAAATGTTACAAAATGTGATTTTAATTTATAGAAGGGATATTGAGGGTAATATACATTAAAATAATTGAAGAAAGTAAAGATTTGTAGTCACAGAACTTGAAGGTGATCCTTTCAAGTGCTGTGCAAGTATCAAGAAAATTTATACCCTGTGATGATCCACCTATAGATCTTGATATTCTTTTTGTCTATCATTTTAAAAGTAATTACTTATCTATGATTTTTTTTCTTATTACTTTCACCATCTACCCTAGCACCCGATTCCGGCCTAACGTAAATTTTTGGAACACCCTGTATACGCTATTTTCGGGCAGCTTCCTCATTCCCTGTAATCTTACCTGTTGCCAGAACTGCGCGAGTAGATATATTCTCTCTTTCTTGAAGAGCCAGTCCATCGAGTGCATAGCTTGCACCTCCGCCTCTGGTGCGGCGGGCAGGCTTGCCGCGCCCGTGGGGTGCATCCGTCCAAGTCTCACGCCCGGCTCATACTGATCATATCACCATCGCGCGCGAAACTGATACATCACTAGAGCACTCCGACACATTCTATATTCAAAAATCATAGAACTTCACAGTCAAATCGATTCTTGACTCGACTAAATCGATTGTTCTTTCCTTTGCTTCGCGTGTCGAATGCTTTTTTCTTTTACTTTCTTATTGTTGCGCTGTTCAGCCTGAAACAGAAAAAGGCTATTGAAAGGGGAAGGTTTTACATCGATTCTATTGTCTGTAGACAATCGGCCACTCGGTTTTCGTGTCGAAACTAATTTGGTTGCGAAGTTTGATCAAAGCGATAGCTTACGAAAAAGTAAATTGACAGCTTTGTGAATCGAAAAGAACAATTGGGACGCAAATGATTGTGAAATACAAAAGAGGAAAAGTATGAAAAATGGCAAAGGGCTTGTCTATGGTCATAAGTCGTTAATATTGGTCAGACTTAGCATTACTCTGAAGCGATCTAGTTACGACGTAAATTATAGGCTGTATTAAATTCGATGCAGATTAAGTTGTAATACTCAGTTGGGGAAAATAGGTTATAATGCGTAGGCGAATAACTGGCGACTTGTCAACACCTTTACGCAACTTGCCAAACAAATACCAATACCACCAACCAACTTCATGACATCGATCAGAGGGAGTGTAAGTTTCTATTACATTTCGATTTTTACGCATCGAACGCGTTCTACGTGCCCGATTGACCCGCTCCGAGGTCTTTACCAATCAGAGCGCCGAAAGAGGTCGAAGCGTAAAATCTAGATGGTAAAAAAACTTACACTACATCAGTCATTTGATTCTGCTAAAAGTTCTATACATAGAAACTAGGAAACAACAAGGAACTAATTAAGAAAAGTCAAGAAATGTTTGAAAAAAGAACATTGTATTAAAAAAACGAACATTTACAATAAAAATATTGAACGTATTCCAGATTCAAACATCGAAAGTCGTTATTTTTGCGGGAAAAACGGTTGTACCTTCTTATACGGAGTTGTTTGTTACTTTTATTTAGTTCATGTTATAGTAAATACTAAATAGCATAATAAAACATGTAAAAAACTTATCGCCACCCAAACAAAGAGCCGTAAACTGCTACCTGTGAATTTGTGAGGCCGGCCCAAGGCATAAACTATAGCGGGTTGTGGATTTTTTTTCATTTTTATTATAAGTTTGAAAATTAGAACACTTTTAACCTCTTTAGAAAAAAATAAAAACTGGCAATGTTTTCGAACATTATTTTAATTTATTTTTTTGTTTCAGGCTGGTGTTTTATAGGCGTTGAAAAAACATGGTAAGTACATTTTATATTTATAATTCTACTCAATATGCCTAACATAATATGCACAGATAATCAAGAAATAAAATAGAATTTTTCTTCATTTTTATTTGTTGACAACCAAGAAAATAAAAAGGAACCTGATTTTTTTTTCCGCTCTTCACTTTTAAGTTGCGTGGCAACCCGTAAGTTGGCCGGTGGGGTTGGTACGTTGAATTACTACCGTGTCAATCAATAAACATGATAAGTGCGGGAGTTTCGTGCTACCCGATATGCAAACAGGATTACACGCCCGCACGAACTCTACACGCCTTGAATCGATTAGGCGATTGTACGAATCGATTGCTGATGTTAATTAGTTGAAACTAAATGCGACAACACTATAGGCTGTATGATCATTCATCATTACTTGTGCCTCTTATAGACATTAGTCTTGCACGGACGGACATTGATGTACATTGATGGATTAATAAGCTACATATTATTGGACGTCTTTGGATGGAGGGATGGATGTCTTCCATGTGCCCGGACCAAAAGCCTCGATGATTTCCAGATATTTCGGTCCAGAGCTGATCAAGGAAACAAATATTTTTTATTAATTTTGGGATTATGACTAACTTCCTCAAAAAACATGTAATAATTAAAATATTTATAAATTAGATAAATGATTTCAAATTAATTTAGTGTTATTGAATCAAACGAAGCGCATCAAAACAAACCAGGAAATATAAAAAATATATAAGGTCACACTACAAAAAATTAATAAACAGATTTCCCGACTATTTTAAAGTGAGTCACCGAGTCTAACAAAATATATAGCTGTAACCATCCACTTTACAGCAGTTCATATTAGTTAATATTCATTAGTGAGGGAGGTCAGATGTTATAGATAAGCTGCAGTCGGTATTAGAAACGCTTTACCCCAACGTATTGTTCAAATTTGTGTTACATTCTACACAAAACAAATTAAGTTAGCTAATAACTACGTTAAATATTGTGTTAATTATTACTAAGTTTTATTTTGACAGTTTGTTTTTTTAATTGACATGATTTTGACAGTCAAATGCCATTTTAAATGACACTGACACTTTTTCTTTAAATGTTAAAAGATCGAGTTATTTTTTTTAATAACTTAGTTCTATTTTGACACTTAGTTGTTTTAATTGACATGTTTTTGTGAATCAAATGTCATATTAAACGACACTGACACTTTTTCTTTAAATGTTAATAGATAGATAATATATTATATTTTTAATTGGCATCGACAAAAATATAAACACAACCTATAGGTTGCTTCATAAATATAATAATAAAGGTAGCATAGATAGAAAAAAATAATGAAATTGGTTCTTCGAATTAATTAACAATGCCTACAAAAAAATTGAAATGTCAATTTCAAAAATCGAACGTCTAGCAGTGAACTTATTTAATTTTGCGGGTTGACAGTAGAACTTTTTAAAATACGGACTTAAAGTAAAAAGGTATAAGGATTATTTTAACAGAATATTTGATTATTCAATAGATATTGGTAAGTTTGTCATCGATAGTGATCTTTGGTCGCGTGTCGGTCGCCCGTTCGCCGAGTCCCCCACAACAATGGCTTCTAACAACTTTATTTTTCGACAAAATCCTAAAATATGTCTGAACGAATATAATATAAATTAACTGTGAATTAGAATTGTAAATTTGTCGTGTCGATAAGTGGTTTGTGTCGTGTACTTGTACGTTCAAAATTGGCGGGTAATTGAAAACTAGAATTGTTGAATAGTGCTGCGCTAGATCCGAGTTTCTAAAAAAAATTGGGATAGAAAGGGGGCTCACCACTTAAATAGGTGTTTTGAAAGTCTATGTCCCAATTACACTAAAAACTGTACTAAACTACTGTAAACTGAGTTGGCAACCCATTCGTGGCATAACGACAGCACATTGTTTTTCGTTTATTGTAAATTTTTGTCAGGCAGGTCGTATGCTTGTTTGTCACCTCAGCGGCATAAAAAAGTTTTACCCAAATCTTAGTGGACGTTATGGTTGGCGCAGTTGCTAAGCGATAGGGTTTCTGCCCTACGTGCCACGGGTTCGATTTACAAAGAACAAATATTTATATGGCTTACAGATAGTTAGATACAGGAGAAATCCTAGTGAGGGGTAACGATTCGTTTTTCAATAACCCAACCGTCAAAAACCCCCGACTCCAACTAGAATAAAAGCTGTAACTTTTGAACAGCTGAACAGATTTTCATGAAACATAGCTAAGATTATTTCCGATTAAACTAGCTTTCAATTAAAAAAACTGCATTTAATTCGGTTTATTCGTTTTGGAGCTACGATGCCACAAACAGACACACAGATACACTACAAACTTACAACACCCCGATTTTTTGTCGTGGGTTAAAAATGATTAAATCCATGTATAGGCATTGTCAACAATGGCTTTTTAATACAAACAGTAAGATTTTTTATGTGTGAGAAAATTTAGTGAAAAATATCACACTTTGTGTCTTAATAATAAAACACACCAACATAAAATATTTAATATCTATTAACGAAATCACTCGTCTAATACTTTCTTCCTTCATACCAAACCTTCGTTGTAGGTATCATTATAATGATTTACTAAACCATTAAAAACTATTTTACGACTAACCAAAGACTACACTCTACAATATCCGAAAGAATACACGGCCGCAAACATTTTTATCACTGTTGTAAATAAAAAATACCCTCAAATTCTAAAATACATCGGGGAAATCTGAATACAATAATCATTATACCCTTATTCACCCTAATAGACTCTATTGTAAGTGAATAAGGTATGTTTTCGCGTAATTTTCAGTGTTTGGAATGTAAATCAAATTTTGGCGCCCAACAAAGTCGATAGTGAACCTGAAATGAACAGCAGTAAAATCTATCGTGCATCGAAAACGTTCGGCTTCGTGACAGAAAACTTCGCTAGTAGCGATTCAATCGATGCCTTTAAGTTCGCCGTTTTTTTTTCTAACTTTCTAACTTAATTATTTATTCACATGCAACGGTTTAGAAGAAAAACAATACTGGGGGTAAAGCTCCAGTAGAATATATTTTATCCCACCCGGTATAGAAAAAAAAATCCGGGTCATGGAGGAAAAGTACATTAAATATTGAATTTACCAAATTTTACTCAAAGGAAACATTCTTTTGTTTTTATTAATAACAATAACTGCATTCACAGATTTTTTAAGAAGCCTACATGAACCGGGTATCTAACCAACTAAAAATGCAAAAAAAAATATTCTCGTTTTTTCCATCCTGTATAGGATTTTCATAAGAATTTTAGATTAGTACATAAAGCTTACGTTTTCATTAAAAAATCTATTATGTTACTTATTTTAATAGATTATAAATAGTTTACTTGGAATCAGCGTAAGTGAAATAAACTTTTTCAAAAAGTCGTTAAAAGCTAATCAAAATGAGGATTTAATAAAAACGGTTGTCAAAGCATAAAAACTTTGAAAAACAAAACGATTCAGCAAAATGACTTCGAATTTCAAAAAGAATCAATTCCCGCTGCAAGCGTTCTGAACGTTCCATTTCTAAATACCTTCCCCTTCCGTCTTCGTTTTGTTCCATATCGACACCGAACTTTGTGCCAGATATTAGTCATGTTCGGCCATTTTAGTTTTTTATTTTCACTTTTTTAAATCTGTTGCGGTTCTTCGTTTGTGCTCTTTGAACTACGCTCGACGTTCTGCAATTCGATTATTTCATTTCTGTTCTTTGATTGATGGGTTTTGTTTTCACTTTTTTCGAAGCGGAGCGGTTTTCGAACGTGTGCTAAGTGCCCTTTTGTCGTATTGGTTTAAAACGAGTGTTCTTTTATTGAATGGAGTTAAAATTTTGTACGCGTTGTGTTCGATCTATGCCGTTTGACTGGCTATGATGTGTGATAGTTTTAAAATAGTGTGTGTGGAAAACTATTAGTTATTACCACCTGGTATAACGAGTCCTGTATTAAAGGCTGATGTTGAAAATACTTTATACCATGAGATATCTTCGTGTTTATAGCTACTAGAAGCTTTCTTTACCTCATAATGAAATAAAATATGATTATCAGTTAAAAGTTATTTAAAAAAAAAGATATAAAACGATGCCTTAACACCGAGACTTGTCCTAACATATTTTTAAACCAATTACTTGACCACTACGACAAATAACGGTTATCAGTCCAATAAACATTTATTCTACGAAATGATCAATTTCAATTTCACTTGCGATAAGGTACATCACTTTTTAACGTCCCACTATCACGATAGTGACGCGTCATTCGATTATTAAATGCTCGATTATCGATACAGTTGTATCGAGTCGCGTGTGTGTTTATCACTGGCAGGTGCGGTGGTAAATTTCTTTTTTTTCGACCGCCATTACGTTATTGTCATAGTATTCTTTATTTAAATTTTATAATAGTATAAATATTGTGTGTCGTTTTCGAAAGGTCTTGTGTTTGTGATCGTAACATGTCGCACATTCATAGATATTAAGTTTACTTTTTTAATAGGGCAAGGAGAGTTGTTTGTTTTCAAGGTGTGTTAAATAACTTTTTTTTTTATTATTACCAATACTATGTTTAAAGGCGATTTGTTAGTATTTTTTTATTACTATAATACCTATCAATATTGTATAAGTAATAAAATTATAATACCTACTATGAAAAGTGGTGCAAAGAACACAATTTAAATGGAAAACATTTCAGTTACTTAAGCAATAAAATAATTTAATAGTTAATTTCGCAAATTATAGCTAAATAATAAAAATCGCTTTTTTTCAAAGTTCCTTAAACCTAAGTCGAGGCTGTGCTAGAATATGTAAAAGACAAACGGACAACATGGACTCATAGGTGTAATCCATTGGAATTAATAATTAGCAACAATTACCGACGCTTGTTGAATAGGCAAGAAAAAAGAACATTGTCATGAATGAGTCAAGTTAGAAAAATGTATCGGCGGGCTTACAAGTGGATTAAGATTTTTTTTTTTTTTTTTTTTTCATATATTTGTTATTGGAATTTGTGGAATTTGTAGAGCCTATTAAAATTTTGATTGTTTACTACTTATCTTGACTGGTGTAGTTTTTTTTAAAATATTGCTTTAAAGGCAAAGAATTTTTTTTTGTTGTTCACTTGAAATTTCTATATATTCCATAGATTAAAAATTATGCCAGTGTTGCCAATGCAATGCAAGTTTAATTTTAGTAGCCTGCCATTTATAATTTAAGTATCGTATACTTATGTATCGTTTTTAGTGGAAAGATAAATTATTTTTCTTTCTTTGGGCACAGCGGGCGTAAATGGGTTAAGCAAAACGATGTATTTGTGGGATAGTATATTCCCTGAATAGACTTGGTTTTATGTTCAGATAGCTCCGGTATATTCAGAAGGTAAGCAATGATGAAGAGTAAGATGCACCAAGCTTACTAGAAGGGGCAACTCCCTATCAGCTGGAAGATACAGGATCATAGCAATTTGGAAATATAGAGGTTGGCAATAGCGGGACTGCTCAAAATTGGAGCTGCCCGACTGGGGAAGTACCTCCACCTTGCAGAATATCGTAGACAAATAACACTGTTCTTTTGCAGTGTTGTGTTCCTAACGGTGAGCAAGGTCGCCAGTGCTCCTTGGGGTAGCGTTGGGGAGGATCCGTCGCTTATATAAAGGGTCGGCAACGCGCGAGTGGTGCCCCTGGTGTTGCAAGCGTCCATGGGTTACGGTAACCCCTTACTATCAGGTGGCCTGTACGCTAGTTACCCACCATAGTGGTATAAAAATAAACAACCAATAATAAAGTCGATAGAAGGGTTCTCATAATAAATGACAAAATGTATTGAAAAAGTTGGTAGTCAGAACCTACAACACAAGATGGTCTCCAGTCAAAATAGAGCCGTACCAGACGCCTATAGTGCCACAAACTTATCTGACCTGGTGACCAAAATTGGAACTGACGTCGCTACGGAACAAAAATGACATCAAAATGACATTTTTGTAGGGAGATGACATTGGTAAAAGCGACGGCAGCGACGCCACGACCGGGTCAGATAGGTTTGTGGCACTATACATAAGTGGAAATCTATAATGTATAGTCTATGGACTATGATGCAAGAAGCTGTCATCGAGTTCCATTAATTATAAAAAAGTATCGCGTATTTGAACAGGTAATTAATTAAATATGAGTAATGTTCAGTGCATTATTGCATTTCCAATGGCTGTTTATGAGCACATTTGTATGCAAAACTGCCCGTGGTAGGCGAGAGTGTTAAAATTTAATATGCCACAGTTAAATTGCGAGTATAGAAGATTTTACTTTCAAAATGCTGAAGTGTTGCATCTAAAACTAATTGGAAGTTTCAATAGAATAGAATAGATCTGTATTTCATGTAAATCAGATTGAAATGTCGAGACTCTAGGTGCGCGGTTCCAAATAGTAGATCCTATGGAGAAGAATGTTTTACTATAGGCACTAAACAATGTTATACAAAGAAAATACTCATAATCTTACATATCTTGATCATACGTGGATGGAAAAAACGATGAAACAAATAAATTACAAAAAAATAAAAAACTTTCCAACCTATGTATCAGGAAAAGAACATAAGTGTTCATATTATCAATATCTTAAAGTAGATTTATACTTCAGTAAAACAAAAAAAAAAAAAAAAAAAATGTCACTTGTTTCCTCGACTGCACTTCGGCTTCACACGCGAGCATCCATCGCATTACTTAAGCTGCCGCTCAAACATTTATTATGATCGATCACACATTATCTAACGGATCGAAACTATGACCTACGGAATTAGGGCCTGAGAAATTAATTACACTAGTTTTTGCTAAGGTCTTATTGTATAATCATCAAAATCGCCTCTCTTCTGTTTGCCTGCATAGAATATTAAAATACTTTGGCCACATTGCCCGCAGACACACCGATAATATCGAGAGACTTATTGTGACAGGCAAAATAGAAGGCAAGAGACTGAGAGGACGCAGCCCGAAGAGGTGGTCAAGCCAGGTGTCTGAACAACTGGAAGTATCGTTGAACGTGGCACTCCAGCAAGCCACAGACCGCAGCAAATGGAGATTAAGTATTAGAAAAATCATGGGAAGGAGTCACGATCCTAAACATTGAGGGATCGACATTGAAGGAGGACTTAGATACTTCTAATAGTACTTTTACTAGGCCCTACTATTTGGAACCGCGCACCTAGAGTCTCGACATTTCATAAGTGCACACAGTACAGATTTTTTTTGTCTTATACTTTGTCCCTCTATGATTTCTCCTGTATCGAGGGTACAGTTTACAAACATACATCTCACATGGACACACACCCAGACCCGAAACAACTATCTATATAGATGATACAAATATTTGTTCCGTGCGGGGATCGAACCCGCGGCACGTAGGTAGCGCAGAAAGCTAATCGCTTAGACACTGCCAACCATGTCCTCAATTCAAGGTCAAAGTTAAAGTCAAAGCTTATTATTTAAACTGGGCCTTTGCATGCACTTTCAAAACGTCGTGATTCTAGGCGCACGGTTCCAAGTGGGTTGGTCCTGGAGAAGATACCGGCAAGAAACTCCATGGATACTCTTTTCATAAAACAAATTTTCAATAATATCTGGGGCTAGAATTCGACCTAAAACACAATAGATATTTAAAAAAAAAACTTATGTAAAAGTTTCTGATATTTACTTTTTCATTAACACTGACCATTAAGTGGCATAAATGTCTTAGTGTTGCCCCACAAAATAATAAATTAAAGTTTCCCAAATTAACAAAAAACTTAAATAATTATGATACTAAATATACACTTGGGCATAGTTATGGGTTAATTTAAAATTCATTTGGG
Organism: Allophyes oxyacanthae; assembly: GCA_932294325.1. Classification (NCBI taxonomy): domain Eukaryota; kingdom Metazoa; phylum Arthropoda; class Insecta; order Lepidoptera; family Noctuidae; genus Allophyes; species Allophyes oxyacanthae. The sequence goes on from OW028628.1 coordinate 1,080,573, forward strand.
ACTTAACGTGGTGTGAGCTGACATAACAGTGTGCTTAAAAAACTCAATCGAAGGGGAGATAGCCATAAACATTTTGTTTATGACTAAAACAAGAAATGTTCATATGTCTGTAATGGTTATTGAACTTCCACTGATCTGGGGAACAGAAAAAACTGAGATGAGCATGTGAATCTTTCCAGTGGTACAAGGTGTTATTTTCATAGGGTAACATAGAGGGAAAGAAAGAAAGGAATTATATTTATTTAGCACGGACAGTGACAATACACCGAGAAAAAATAAGATAAAATATAACAAAAAAAAAATACAAAAGGAAAACAGACACGTATTAGCACAAAATTAAAAGAAAAGAAATAATAATAAAAATAGTTAAATAATCAGTATAAAATATTGAAGCAATATCAGCAAAAAAAAAATCTGTTGCTCCATACAAATAATTCAATAATACTCGACTGTTGTATGGAACAGCAGATTCTGTTTTCGCGATTTCATGTTTTGTCTATAATAAAAAGTTGTTTTGATGAGAGCAATAACCTCTTAAAAGGTTCGGGAGTGGAAAGGTAAGACTTAGTACTCGTATATTAGAAGATCAATAAGTATCAATTGGTAGACGAAGTAGATAATACATTGAGATAATAGTTTGTTCAATTACCCATACACGCATCACACATACCTTCACGCTATCTCCTATAGATGAGGAGACAAAAAAAGACATCCGAATGCGTAATATTACTACTGTTTTTTGTGCCCCTGTTTTGTAGGGTGACTATGAACAAGACAGCCAATAATGGTATTATAATCTTTATGATAAAAGACTGAATGAAACTGTCAAAAACCCCCCTACTCCAACTAGAAAAAGGGCTGTAACTTTTGAACGGCTGAACAGATTTTCATTAAACATAGCTAAGATGATACCCGATTAAACTAGCTTTCAGTTAAAAACCATTGCATTGAAATCCGTCTATCTTTTTGGAACTATTATGCCTCAGACAGACAGAGATACACACTACAAACTTAAAACACATCTTTTTTTTTGTCGGGAGTTAAAAAAAAGAGCAATGATAGGCCATCTGATACGTAGCCGTGAAGCTAAGAAAGTCATAGAAGGCAAGATTGATAAAAGCGAGGAAGAAGATGAAGAAGAAAATGAATAGAACAGTTTAACGAAATTTGGAATTAAGCATGTATAAAAAAATAAAGACAACGGGGAGCTTACTATAGAAATTGAACTGCCCAGACATTTCCAGTATGAGTTGACCTCGCACTGTATAAGCTTTTCGTACAGTTAAAGGTCAGCTTATATTGGAAATGCCTGGACAGTTCAATTTCTGCCCTGCTATAAGAACTCGTAGTATGGGGCCCATGACAAGAATAGAAACTGATAAACAAACAACAGTAAGATAATTTTCTTTATATCTAGGAGAGAGAGTTAATAGAAGCAGGACATAGCGGGACATTCCTCTCAAAATTGGAGCTGCTCGACTGGCGAAGTAGAAGACCTTGCAGAATATCGTAGAAAAATAACACTGCTCTTTTGCAGTGTTGTCTTCCTAACTGTGAGCGAGGTTGCCAGTGTTCCTTGGGGAAGCGACGCAAGTAGTAGGGTCGGCAACGCGTGAGTAATGACTCTGGTGCTGCAAGTGTTCATAGGTTACTGTAACCGCTTACCATTGGGGCCGTATGCTTGTTTGCCATCTTAATGCGTGCTTGCGATGTCTCCGTGGAGTTTGGATGCTCGTTTATTTTAAAGATGAGCAGTGCATGATACTTACAACACGTGTTTGTGTGGAATTGTAGTTTCTCTTATTACTTTGACCTTAAATTTAAATCTGCATAACCTGTTTTAGATCATAACGGTAATTTTATTAAAGTTCTAGTAGCTGCAATGTATCTAGATAGAAAGTTTGTAACCTTTCGAGTCATACTAGAAAATGAGCTACAAGATATTGATTAAGAAACACACCTATTAGTATATGTTTAAAAAGTTTTGAAACTACATTTTTAGAAGAAAAAAGAATACCAGTATTTATAGTGGGAAACAATCATACAGCTCGCCTGATGGAAAGCGGTTACTGTAATCTATGGACGCTTGCAACACCAGGGGCATCACTTGCTCGTTGCCGACTCTACTACCAGTGTCGTGTTTAATTCCAAAGGAGCGCTGGCGACCTTGCTCACTATTAGGAATACAACACTGCAAAAGAGCAGTGTTATTTGGCTACGATATTCTGCAAGGTGGAGGTTCTTCCCCAGTCCTGTAGCTCCAATTTTGAGCGGGACTTTAGTACATTACAAAAAGAACTATGGGTTGCCTTATCGCTTAAAATAACTAAAATACCTATTGATATTCATCAAATCTTTATACACTGGAAGATGACCTCAACATATAAGAAGAAAAAGATTAAGGCGATGCTTTTGATTGACTCTAAAATAAATACAGGGACTGTCCCACTCTGTATCATGGTGTATCCACCCCATGAAATCGAGGCACTATGTCATTACACCCTCGCGTGGGACGGTATATTTCGGGAGAACTGTCGATTCTCTGAGAATACATGAACATCAATAATATTGGAGCTTGTTATTGATGCTGCAAGTTTACTAGACTGTACTGAATTTGTTATTGATACTAGAAAATCTGAGAGAAACGGAAGAGTCGCAGATAGATGTGATAATATACTGCGACCATCAATAACTAAAATTGTTAAGTGAGGTGGTTATAATTACAGTGTGTTTGATGAGTTTGGATGTTTTCGTTTTTAAACTATTCCCTAAACTTTTTTGTTATGTGCATATACACCCAGACACGGAACAACTATTTGTAGATAGACTGTAAGCTATAAGGTCATACAAATATTTTTCTGTGTGGGTATCGAACGAAAAAAAGAAAGCGAATCGCTTAGCCACTGCGCCAACGATGTTGGGAACAGTCGCACTGTCGATTTATAAATGCCACTTTTCCTGACTTGGACACAAAATTGGACTCCAAGGTCGATAACGTGTGGTTAAAATTTTATTCACCATATCAAAATTGAAGAGTATATACATGAAAAGATTACTTATCAGTATCTACCAGTCTCATTATCATTCTCCTGCCCTCATCCAATTTTCTTTGTAGTTTTCGCAATATATCTTTTCCTTCCATTCATCTCTATCAGACCTCATTTCCGGATTCACGTCCTTCACATATTTTTCATTTCACACAGTCCATCCATCTTTTCTTTGATCTGCCTCTTCTCTGATAGCCATCAAAATTCATACTTACAGCTCTTCTTATAACATGATTATCATTTCTCCGCATTACATATCCATACCACGTCAACCGGTTACTTTGCAGCTTGTCTGTAACTGGTGCCACTGTCATACTTCCTCTAATATACTCTGTCTGTATGTCTATATCTATTATGTATGCAATAGTCTCTTGGTTATGTCTCTACGTACATATATTAGTCTTCATAATTCTAATGACATGACTATCGACACTGCTGGCTGCTCGCGCGACAATGACAAACGGACTTTGTATGACCATACATACAAGTCACACATAGGTTGGTAGGAGATGATCTAACGAAGAGCAGGTGAGTGAAGAGGTTATATTTAGGTATGATTTAGGGACGCTTGCATTGATGTATGGATCTAGGTGAGATGCTGTGGAATCAATTTATGATTGGACTAGGTTTTTCTTCTTTCTTACAGCGCGATATATTAGAAACCGCTTGCTGACGTATGTCTTTGCTATTGATATAATTTTTTATCATTAGCGGAAAGTTCATTTTTATTTTATTTATTTAGCTCGGTGTGTGCATTTGACTTTGGTGCCCGGCATAGTGCTGAGCAGAATACTTATTTGACGCAAACGTGAGACGTGCATGGTCTTAAATTGGTACTTTTTTAAAATCATTTCAAGCTCATGCCTCTATGACAAAGAAATGTTTTCTTTCTTTCTTTCATTTTCAGTGGTCACTGGTCAGATTAGTGACACTTCTTTTTATAACCTACTATTTGGAACCGCGCACCTAGAGTCTCGACATTTCATAAGTGCCTGTATTTGATTTACATGAAATAAAGATTTATTCTATTCTAACTTTCGACAACATTTTACCATTATTTCTGATGATTTTCGTTTCCATTGATTTGTATATAAGGTTTCCCAAAATCAAAACTTTTTGTTGCTATGACAAATGTTTTTGTAAAAAATAAGGCAAATCCTCCTCATATAGGTTTTCCCAATAAATTACAGCACGGGGTTTTTCCAAATTGTGCAAATATTTTTGCAGTCGGCAACGTGTGAGTGATGGCCCTGGTGTTGCAAGCATCCATAGACTAGTAGTAACCGCTTAGAATCAACCGGGCCGCTTGTTTGTCATCTTAGTGGTATACCAAGACATGATAATTTGTTTTAAAGCGAATTAACTAACCAAATTATTCTCATGCTTAGAACTGGGGGCCTAAAAAGGCCACATTGAGCAATTCATCTACTGAACTGCATAGTAACTGTCAAACAGATGATTACTGAATATTAACTTTATGCGGATGACATTAAGAGTGGTCAATTAAGTAGATATTTGGGCATTTGTAATATGAATCATATTGTGATTCACCTAAAGTGGCCTTTTTAGCCCCCCTGATATTACCAAATACCAAAATGACGAATTGATGTACCATAATAAACTTGTACCTTAATAACAGGAGCTGTGAACATAAATAGAGCATGTTCACAGCTTCGTCATTAAGTTATTGTATGTCTATTCGTCAAAAATATCAACAGACAACGACAGTGAGATTCGAATCGAGATGCGACATGTTCTTATAGAATAGCTATGATGTTAAAAAGTGGTGAAAACAAAGTATTTTCAACAAAGTTTGTTAAACAGGATATTTTTTTATGTTATGCGCATAATTTGTAGAGTGATTCAGTCTCTGTCCCTAAATGCAACCGCAGTATTGGGAAACACTTTAAAACAAAACTAAAATTCGACTTACCATGAGGGACGCGCATAGTTTACTAGCGTAAGCCATACAAAATCAATTTTTTATTTTGCTTTGGAGTGAATTTTAGTACTGCGGTTGCATTTGGGAACGGACACTGAATCACTCTGCAAATTTTGCGCACTACATAAAAATATATCCTGTATACGTACAGATAGTTGGAAACTTATTATTGCAATAATATTTACTTATTTCCCTCTCCATATTACAATTAATTACGAGCTCCAAAAATATACCTCTCATAATCATCATCTACTTTACAACTGCGCTATGACATTTGTTTTGGCAGAGTCTCAAAATTATTGACTATTGGCAGGTCACTGCGCACATATTGCACAATTATTATAGCAGCCACTATAGCTATTTTAGTGAGATTAGAATGGCAAGTTATTTTGACCGTACTAACATTGTAGCTGACATGACAGAAGGCGTGTAGCTAAATTAATTGGTGTATTTCGACGGTGAATTGTTGGAACTGTCTTAAGGTATTGATTTAGAGTCTATGACTACTGTATGACCAATTTGTCGTCTGGTTCTGGGTTAAGAATAGGTTGCAATACCCGTTCTCCAGGCCTACCAGCGTCAAATAGCAAACGGTTTATTTTTAAGGCATTTTTTTATAAGTCCTTAATATGAATCGTATTCACTTCGTACTGGGACGTCTCTAAATCATGTTTGATTTTAGTCCGCTGAACGACCGAATAAGTGAACTATTTTGGGCTGTAGCGACAATTTGACAGAAGACACAAATATAAGGGTGTGTGTTGTCGGTATACTGTCAATTGTAAAGTCGTGGTACGAAAATGAGTGAACGAAATTTGTTAGCAGCGCTGTAGCAGGTTCTGTTCCGTCATCTAAAAAAATCCTTTAACTGAGACATCCTGGTACGAATAAGCGGAAATATTCATTTCAAGCCTTAAACATAACTGCATTAAGAGACGCTGGTAGGTCCCCAGGACGTTATAAAGAGACTGTTATTAACAGGTCGCCAGATTATCTTAGCCTGTTGAAAGACCATTACAGGACATAGACTTCCTATTGATGGCAAGAAAGATGGAATATTGCCCTAATCATCGCGCTGGAATAAAAATATTGGTTCTAATCGACGTATGCAGTATTTATGGTAGCGGGACTTTCCAATCAAAATTGGCGTTGCCGACTGGGGAAGTACCTCCACCTTGCAGAATATCGTAGCCAAATAACACTGCTCTTTAGCAGTGTTGTGTTCCTAACGGTAAGCAAGGTCGCCAGTGCTCCTTGGGGAAGCGTTGTGTTGGTAGTAGAGGTAACCTACCGGTTAGTAGTAAGGTCAGCAACGTTTTCTCTACCCTTTCTCTCATTGACAGAAAACAAATCGAAAAATCGAGATTGAAAACGTTAAAGAGATGGTTTTGTCTCCGATCTCTCTGTGGATAAACCCGTTTTCTATCCCCTTTGTCTCCTTGACAGAAGACAAAACGAAAAAATTAGAGTAAAAACGATAAAAAATATTTCTGTTCCCGATTTTCTCTCTTCCCTTTTGCCGGGATTGACTCCATAAAAAGCACACCCGCGGGTCTATCCTAAACTAAAATGGTTATGAACACCGACTCTCGTAATAAACTTCAATAGGATCGTGAGAGACTAAACTTTGTGCTACCTGTACACAATTTACTGATCATGAAGATCTCCTATCTTCATGATCAGTAATTTTTTGGTAGACCCGCCGATCCATAGTTCACCAATTGTTTATAAACATTCTGGTGTAAAAATTGTCGCCAAAACTAAAAGGAGAGCTATTTGAGTCAGTTCAAGCCGATGTTACATTTACCCTTAACTAGTGGTCGCGCAGTGGTCGGAATTCGAACATTATTTTAGGTTTCTGCACTCCTTCTCTATATAAACTTGAACTATGCCAAATCTCACACTCCTCCGTGAGCGCAATATGCCTAAAAAGGGGTACAAAGTTTTTTCATCACGTATTAATATAGATTTGTTCAAAGCCCCACTAACCAATTTTATAGCCATCAAAGCTTCGAACATATGGCGAAATCGGTGCCTCCGATGGCTGAAAAAAAAGGAAAAATTATCTCTGTTTCACTCTGGGATATAGGTTCATCTCTGTCTGTATCCACATGTGTTTCCAGCCTGGGATCAATGAATATTGTCCTTTTTTTCAAATAGTTTATTAACGGGTTAATTCTGAGAATTTATCGGTACGATTATTATTTGTTTATCTCGTGTATTCGTTTGGAATAATTATGTCCGGATTTGACGAAGATTGTAGACGACAGAGGAATGCGTCTTTAGAATAGCTACTTTATTCCACAGATTATACACAACATATTATACACAACATAGCATTATATTTATGTTCCACAGATTATACACAACATAGCATTATATTTATGTTCCACAGATTATACACAACATAGCATTATATTTATGTTCCACAGATTATACATAACATAGCATTATATTTATGTTCCACAGATTATACACAACATAGCATTATAACACCAAGGCTTTGTATAGTTGTCATGAACACCAAGTATATGAAAACAAGATTAATAACAAAAAAAGAAAAACTTTTAAATAAGTACAATAAAACACACAAATAATTCTGATACAAACAAAATTATCTGTATCTCTTCTCTACATAGTATCTATAAAATAAAGTCGCATTCCGCGTCTGTCTGTCTGTCTGTATATCCGCTAACTCCTCCTAAAATACGCAACGGGTTTTGATGCGGTTTCGCCATCATTTTGAGCATTTCTTCCGGAAGGTTTATATGTATAATACTTTCATATTTAATGTAAGGATAGTAGAGAAATTGCACTCGTACGAAGCCGGGGACGGGTCGCTAGTCATTATCTTTATCAACAAAACATAGATATAAAAAAGGAACCAGATAGCTATTATTAACACGCTTTTATTAGCTTCACCTGTAACTAACTATGTAAGAAAATCTTGGAAGTTAAATTTGACCCACTTCCCGGTTTCCGATTGAGCTGAAATTTTGCATACACGTTCAGTTTGGATGACTTAAGCGTGTTCTATAGTTTTTTTAAAACTATTATATTTTATTTTTAGCTAAAAAACTAGTCAAAGTTTCAGAAACTTAGCTACATTTTTTTAAACTAGAATGCATTTAATATTTAAAAAAAAAATACAAATACATCAAGCACTGTCGACAAATTGCTATACAAGCAATTATCGGAATTTGTTCTATTAACAACAAAGTATCAATAACAGTTATAAAAATAACAATGTTTGTTTTACGGAAATTGAATTGTTTACGAATAAAAAACGCTTTGGGATCACATTTCGCTGATCATCACCTTCTTATCATGTGATGTATTGACATATTTTCTCACGGTAGCGACAAGGGAAATTGAACTCTATGTTTATAGATTAAAGAGGATTATTGATTGGAAGGTTAGTTTGAGGAAGTAAGCTTGGTGTATGGTATAAGCGATAGCGTTATTTTTTGTTGATTAATATTAAGTATGCTTATTAAATAGCTTAGCGGTTGACTTGCCTTCCATGCAGGAGAGTCTGAGTTCAAACCCGGCCCGCACCTCTGACTTTTCAAATTCATGTGCGGATCTCAATTTGATTATCACTTGCGATAACGGTGAAGGAAAAACATCGTGAGGAAACCTGCACATCTGAGAGGGCCTCATAATGTTCTCAATTGGTGTGTGTAGTCCGCCAACCCGCACTAGGCCAGCGTGGTTAACTAAGGCCTAACCCTTCTTATTCTGAGAAGAGGCCCTGGCCCAGTAGTGGGACAGTAATGGGCTGGATTTATTTTATTTGTTTATTAATTAATATTTAAAAAAAAATACAGCTAGCTGTGCCCGCGACTTCATCCGAGTGTAATTTAACTAATTGTTTGTTGCGCGTATCCCTACTTATTTTTCTAAAATAAAAGTACCTACGTTACTCCTTATAAATCTTTTTCTTTCTTTCTTACTCGCTTCCGCTTCCGCCTATCGCATAGAGCACATAGTGTAACATATCACAAACAAACGCAGTCACGGGGCGAGTGGATCAATTAATGGTGTATTATTACCATAACCGTCCCATGAATGACTAGCGGCCTTCTCGAAACATCCGCTCGGCTTCAACGGTTCTAGTCAATGAGATGAGGAGTCATCTCACATGCACTAGACAGAAGACAGTGGTCAGAAAGTGGATGGCATTAGGCTGAGATAGTGTCCAAATAACAGTCCAAATAATCAAAATGTCTATCTAGCAATACGTCTAATTAGCAAATTGTCTTTTTAGCAAAACGTCCAACTATCGAAATGTCTATGTAGCAGAACATCCAATGAGCAAATAGTCTAAATTTTTTTGAGTACAGTCGTATTCGTAAATCATATTTCTTAAATTCATCTTCTGCCTGGCCTTTATCCCAACTACGTTGGAGTCGGCTCCCAGTCTAACCAGATGCGGCTGAATGTCAGTATTTTACACGGAGCGACTGCCATCTGACCTCCGCCACCCAATTACTGGGACACAGTGATACCCTAAGGTTAGACCGGTTGTCAAACTTTTTGGGTTGCTGACTCCCGTAACGACTGTCAAAGGTATTCGTATGACAACCGGGGCTGAGGCTGAGATAGTCCTGAGAAGAAAATAACTGCGTCTTATAAAATCCACTATCACGTGACAAAAATGGACCACCGTGGCATACCAGGGCCGCCTTCGCCGCCTGAGGATAAGCCCATGATGGGTTATCACCACATTAATTAATTATTTATTATTATTTGCTATTGGCTCTGATAATATAAGCGATACCACATTGTTTGCCTGTCTAAATGATGATGGCAATAGCTACTTTATTTTCTCTAATCATAATATAATCTAATCATAATTTCCGAACGCTTGATTGTATTGTTATTAATTTTGTTATTTACTGTAGTATGATCGATTTAAATTTAAATTTTATTTTATTTTGTAATTACTTAAATAGTCTGACATTTCATCCCTTTGTGTATTAATGTACTTAAATCTCATTTTTATACTAGCTGACATTTGTATTTATTTATTAATAATTACCTATGACTTCGATATTACTATTTTTTCGTGTGTATGGGTGTAATTTGCCTGAATAAAGATGATGTGATTATTATTATTATAATAGGTTTATGTCAAGAGCGTTCATACTGCAACATCCTTTTGTCGGCTTCAGGCACTTGACTTGACGTATTCGTACGAATAATCGCGTTATAAGGCCAATGCAAAATAAACCTTTTGTAAACTACACAAATGTGATTTTGTTTTGGCCAAACAACGCGAATATTTGAACAAATACGCCAAGTGAAGTGCCAACAGCCGACTAAAGGATGTTGCATGGACTCTCTAGACATGTTCCTATTATGATAAGAGAAAATAAAGTAGCTATTGCCATCATCAAATAGACAGGCAAACAATTTGGTTTTGCTTATATTAAGGACAATAGCAAATAATAATAAATAATTTATTATAATAATTTATTCAAAAATATGTTTAGGTGTAATTAATTGTTGTTGCTTGTAATCTATTTTCTTGATACGATTTTTTTTAATGTATTGTAAATTAGTTGGAAATATTTATGTCATAATTTTATTAAATTCTAATTTGTATCATGTTACTTGTAATTATATATTTTCGCCCACGTGATAATTATCTTGATAAATTATAGCCTTTAATAATAATAGAAATAAATAGAGCATACAGCTGGTGAAAGAATTTTTAAAATTAGTCCTGTAGTTTTTTTTTATCCATTACAAACAAACATACAAAAATCTAATCTTTTCTCTTCATCATATTAGTTTAGTTTTAGATTATAGGCAACCCTGTACCTTCAATGGGTTATCTGAACCCAACTATCATTAAAACTATAATAATCACTCAATAACTCTACCACAATAGATAATTATAATTAATTACAATGAAACTAATTAAAATGTCGATCTCTTCTTTCTTCCCACAGACATCCTGTGTAAGATCTATAGATCTCTTATATTTATCGATCTGCGCAGGAGTCGCATTGCGGCTCAGTTTACTATCCTGCAGATAAACTTAAAGTAAACAATATTGGACGCTGTATTAGATACAGGATGGAAAAATATTGTAAACATTTAATTATGTAGGAATAATTATAATTTATTTAAAAACATATTTTTTTTGGACTGGAATAGGTTTTATTGTAATTTGAATTGTATAAAAAATCATCACGTCAGACATTTTTTCCTTGCTCAATCTGGGAATCGAAGCGGTGAGCCGAATTTATAATCATTAAAACATAAAAAAATATATATATATTTTATTCCACGTTGATGATTATCTTCCGGATAACCATAAAAACGGATTAATATTTTTACAGCTATTTACAGTAATGCGTATCGAGATCCGTAATAATTGCGTATCTACGTATCTATCTACTAATAAAACCATTTAATTGCGTATCTACGCAGAAGCCGGCCGAACAGTTTAAAAGTTTGTTTATTTAAAAGATTTCGTATTTCTTGTGGATAATTTTGATAGTTTTATTACTAGAAATTCCTGTAAAACGTATGTGTGTAAGATTTAACTAATTGATGGAAGATATTTCGGTAGCCATTCTGATAGCTGATTTGTTTTATTTTTATTTTGGTACATTAGAAATTTCATTCAGATTAGAGGAGACATTTTAATTTTCGTTGTGACGTTGGAGATGTTTTAAAGATTTTTAAATATTTACAGATAAATAAATAGGATACTTAATAGTAATTCTAAATTTGTGTTATTTTCCTGGTATTGTTACATTTATTACTGGCATGAACTAATCTATTTTCTTCAGATATAAATGGCTGTACTTATGCCTCTTGTATAATAACTAATAGATAATAAATAATAATCTATCCTCATTATTTAATACGAGATACTAATAATAAATTAGGACCGTTCCGTATTATAACATAATAAATGATAATGACAGCACTATTGTAATAGATTTCCTTGTTACAAAAAAAAAAATTAAAAAAAACGTTTTTTTTTAAATATTTAAATGCAACCTTTATTATTCAACCAAGCAGTACCTATTACAAACATCAAACACGTCATTCAAAAATGATATTGATCTGACTAATCACTAATCAGGTCACACCCTGTATAACATTAATAATGACGTAAGTAATCGAACAATATGGGAGCACCTCGACCGAGCGCGTCCCACGCCTTATCTGCGGACGGTACACGTTGCTAACTGTACCTATGGTCAGCAAATTATGTTTACTAGGTACTATTTGATTGATACGTATTTTAAAGGTTGCTATCCGTATCTACTCTGGATATCGTCAGCAAATTATGTAGTAAGTAGACAGGAAGTGCCTATGAATTGATTGATATTTTTGCAATTAATTTAGGTATGTGATGCGGTTGCAGGTGCTATCTGTACCGTGTGATGAAGCGATGTTGTAGCTGCTATCTGTACTAGCGTCTCGTTATAGAAAACAAATAATTAAGCTACTAATATCAAAAGATGAGATACTTAATTTTGACATTCTATTTATTTACCTATTAAGTAACTTTGTTTGTTGGCAGTTCATGTACGAGAAGCTTTAGCATGAATTAAATTAAATTATGATCTGAAAATAATGGTCGAATCAATTAATTAGAGAAGTTTTTTTTTAAACTTTCTCCTTCACTTGTATTTCTCCTGTATCGTGGGTACAGTTTACAAACATACATGTCACATGCACACACCCAGACCCGGAACAACTATCTTTAGATCATAGATACAAATATTTGTTCCGTGCGGGAATCGAACCCGCGGCACGTAGCGTAGAAAGTAAATCGTTTCGCCACTGCGCTTATTATTTCTTCATACCCATAAACGATTATTAAACGTTATTTATCTAAACTAGTTCAAGTCTATTGCCCTCTCTATTCATTGGTATACAAATGACAAGGACAGGTATAATCTGACCTGTGTTTAAAGCCGGGCTTCCACTGCGAAAGGGTAATGAGTAAGTAATAGCTGGACGGAACGACTACCAACTAGCTAAAATAGGTTTTATATAATTAAGAAAGAGTTTTGACAATTGCCTTCCACTGCAAAAGAGAAATGAAGAACGAGTTTGTTATTAACTATTTTTACTCGTTCAATCCTTTCCGCTAGACTGTTTGTTGGTGGAAGCACTTCTATGAAGTTTATCGTTGCGAGTTAAACGGAGTCCGTACGGAGCCCGCTCCGCTGCCAGTGGAAGCCCGGGTTTAGAATTACAAGTTTTTTATAAGGGGTTTAGTTCCTACTTATAACACGGCAAGCACCTCCACGAGCCCAAAGTCAAAGTCAAATTCAAAGATTTTTATTTCAACTGGGCCTTTGCAGGCACTTTCAAAACGTCGTGATTCTAGGCGCACGGTTCCAAGTGGGTTGGTCCTGGAGAAGATACCGGCAAGAAACTCCATGGATACTCTTTTCATAAATCAAGTTTATAATCATATGAGCCCAAGATTAGACGCTCTTCTGACCAGGCCACAAGTCCGGATAAACAGTAAAGGCATAACCAACAGGGAGAGTCATTTACTGTTACTGTTAGCTTGTATCATCCCACTGCTGGGCAAAGGCGAAGGTGACGCGGCATACCGCTAAAGAGACGGCGAGATGAACTAGACAGATTCAGTAGGGCTAATTCACGTAATTTGATGACGCGCCGATCATATTGCAGTGACGCTCGAACTTGACGCGAGCGTATCTCACTGATGCTAAGAGAATACCAAGTTTGTTGTGTCAAAACTTTTACTGCAACTGCGCGGCAACTGCACTTCTTTAGTTACGTGAATTAGCTTACTGGTCATCATTGGCCCATGATCGAACAACATCATCAAGGGCCCTCCTCCTCATGCCCAGTAGAAACAGAGGATTAACAAAAAATAATAAATATTATAGTTTAAAAAAAAACTAAAAAAAACGCTTTTGTCATCCAAACTAAACGTGTATGCAAAATTTCAGCTCAATCGGAAACCGGGAAGTGGGTCAAATTTAACTTCCCAAGATGTTTTTACATAGTTACAAGTGAGGCTAGTTTAAAAAAAAGACACTACGAGTCAGTGACGTTGCAGTCCATAGAAACAAAAAGATACTGCCTACCCTTATAATTACACATAATGATATTATTAAAATCCTATACTAAACGCATGTGATCTCCATCTATTTTCTTCTCAATAATTAGAACAGTGTTAAAACAATTAACACATATGGTTCGAGTATCATCGTGCGGTTATTTAGATCAACTTTATTGTAACATTGTGCTACGAAGTACTTCAGACTTCAGTAGACATAACAATAAACCACCAATATTGATAATGTTCCTATATAATAAAAACCTAACCGTCGAAAACTCCCGACTCCAACTAGAAAAAGAGCTGTAACTTTTGAACGGCCAAACAGATTTTTATGAAACATAGCTAAGATTATACCTGAAGCCCAATTCTCGTAATTAATTTATAATATGACTGAAAGTTGACCGCACTGAGATTATATTAAGAATTGACAAAAAGTCATGTATTCTACTCCTCTTAAAGTTCTGTCCGATTCCAGTATGATTTGGATTCAATCTTCTTACAAACTCATTTCAATCTCATTTTTGACGTTTGTGTATAGACGAGAGTGTCAATTTTATTATCTGTGTCAGTTGAAAATGTTAGCAGAATACCGATTTGCCTTTTATTCAACTTTCGATCTCATTACAATATAATGTCACGTTTGACGTTGTTTCTTAGGGTAGGAGAATACCATTTGTGACATTTATGACATTGGTAGTAGATCGGAATGAGATCCGAACTATATTTTGAACAATTTTAATTACGAGAATTGGGCCTCTGATTAAACTAGCTTTTAATAAAAAAAAACTGAATTGAAATCGGTCCATCTGTTTTGGAATTACGATGCCACAGACATAGATACAAAAATACCCAGATATACACTACAAAATTTAACACCTTTTTTTGACGGGGATTAAAAAGTACTAAATGTATCGATAATTTTACAAGCACACCCCTATCTTCGAATACAATAGCAACACTTGTCCTAAATAGACTTCGTATGTGTGGTTACCAGCAAAGAATAGTCCTTCCTTGACCCGTGGGTAAAAGATGACTAGGGGGATTTTATGAACATTAATTTATGAACACACAGAAAGAAAAATAATTACAATGAAATAGGAAAGATGAACTAGGAAATGAATGAAATAGGAAAGATGAACGACTTATTTTTTAGGAAACTTCTTTTTTATTTAGATTTCATTTGCATCGAAGTAGTGTTTAATGTTACAAAAATGCGTTTATTTGAAGTAAAAACAATTCTATTCTATTCTACGTAATTTTGTCAAGTAACAATAACATGATCACTATCCGTTGGCCAAATGCGATGTTCCTGGGAGCTATTCTGTAAGAACATATCGCATCTCGATTCGAATCTCACTGTATTCTCGGTTAATATTTGACAAAATGACACAAGATAATAAACTTGTAACTTAATTACATGAGCTGTGAACATAACTAGAGCATGTTCACGGCTTCGGCTTAAGTTATCGTAAGTCAATGCGTCAAAATATATGTATAAACCGACAATATAGTAAGATTCGAATTGAGTTGCGATAATAATTGTTCTTAAAGAATAGCTATGCAGGTATGTGCTATGATGTGATAAGTAGACTTAACTAAAAACCTGGTAGGTACCAGAGGCGAAGGGTGACTGTATTAAAACGTGAAGCTGTCTCAAAAATGCCCTCTAAAAATTGCTGCAATTAATGCTGCAAGACAAAAATCCATACCGTCTCTTGTTACCTATATATTATTATGGTCATGTCTGGAAGAGCTTGATCTATCTGAATAACATGCCTTTTTTTGTCAGTTGGATGAGTAAATAATATCTAATATGTTATTACGTTGGTCTACGCACTAACCAATTCCTAAAGGGAAGCCGATGGGAATTGGGTTGTATGGAGTCTTCACCACTGGTAGGTATATTCTAAGACTTTTTTTTTGTTCCAGATCTTGGGGGAGTAACGCTTTAGAAGAAATACAGGGTGAGTGTTTTTTTCTAACTTAGTTTTTAATTTGTTACAAAATCTCAATATGCCTATTTTTAGATTTAAATTGTTTCACGAAATTTTGATTTTGAATTGCATTTCGTAAGAGATAATTCAACCATTCATTTTTTTTTAACGATATCGTTAAAATACTAACTTAACTTCATTTTACTGACTGACTGACATTTTCTTATCTGAACTACCTGAATATAAAATTTCAGAGGAAACCATCCCATACGTTTTACATACCGGATGTACCTACCTACCTACTTATACTAATATCCCATTACATTTTACGTATCGAATAGGTACTTAGACTAATCCATACAGGTAACCACAATTAGCAAAAAGGAATTAGCTGAATGCAATTATTTAAATAAATTGTTTCCTACAATTAGCTTTTATTAATAAAATAGCTATGTACCTAATTAATGGAATAATATATTAATTCTGATATGAGATTAAAATATAATTACCTAAACAAATACTTAAAGTCTTAATTATATTATTCAACAGCATTGGATTTTATTATATATTTATGTATTATGTATATTTAATTCTTCTTTTAAAATCCATCAACTTAATTTAAATAGACAATTATAAGTCTTAAATGAGATTCTTTTTTCCCATTTATATAAAACGCATATCAAAATTTAATCAATTGAAAATTAAAACAATGATAATATAATTATAAAATGACTTGCTTATTAGGTATAAACAGTAAATATAAATGTGTTCGGAATTCATTCATTTGTAATAAAAATATTCTCTCACAGCGAAAAAACTAAATACCTATCCACCTATTTGACGACAACAATGGAAAAATCTCACATTATCACGTATGCGCGTTATTCGATTCACTGTTAATCGATACTGTTTAGAATCGATTAGGTTTTTGTTACCATTCTAATTGTTACTAACTGTAATTGATACTGTCAGAAAAACACCTGTAAGTATGTATGCGACTTCGTTCAATATTCATTATTAGTTTATAATACGGACGCCACTTTGAATATTGCATTTTTTGCATTCGTACATGTATATGTATTATTTGATAAAATCGCCGAATAATTTTTAATACAAGACATCTCAATATAGTTATTTAATTTAATGCAGAATCTTTTTTTTTTACTTTTTGTAACTTTTCTAACAAGTGAGGGTTACTTTAGTGGCCGTTCATAATTTCTTACCAAAATAATTTAGAACAAAATTATTATTATGATATAGATAATAAGATTATAAAATTAATTGTACCCCGGAAACAGTTCAGTTTAAATCAACAGTTAACGCGAGGTCAACGACCCGAGAACGCCATCTGTACGAGAATCATTAAACTTAGGTACTTAATTTTAGTACATTCTCTATTTAAATATTTTTTCGTTTTTATTTTAAATCATTTTTTAAAGTTTTAGCAAATCATTTGTGTTTTAATAAAATAATTATTGTTACCGGTCTTTACCAAGATGATAAGGTTAATGTTACCTAAATTAAAATAAGTAATTTTTTTTTTTCAGATTTTTTTTATACATAAATTTAAATTAATTTACTTAAATTCTTTATCATGTAATAAATTAAACGAATATGATTTTATTAAATTCCTTTTATAGTTACTTTAACATAATGCAGTTTAAATAACTGGACATAAGTTGCCGGTAGTGGGCTGGATGCCTACCTAATGGTATAGGAAAAAAATTACAAGAACTTTTTTACAATACGAAATGTTTTGTGTAAGTGTAACATAGAATATTTCGATATTATTTCTGTGTGGTTGATGAAGTTGATAAATACAACCACATTTTATTTACGGCACTAGGAAATTATTTTTCACAACAGTGGTCACGTTTTCATTATTTCTAACATAGGTGGGTACCTACCTATTACAAAATAGACAGGAATTATCCTACCTTTTTTCAGACTCAATTACTATTATACTATCTATCATATTCTTAAAATCTACAGAACATTGGATAAATATACATTTTACATACATATTTCATAAGCCGGCTAAAATTTTCCAGCTACTTATAACTTTTGCACTTGAACACACAATTGAATTTAACTTTATTTATTTAAAGTACAATTTAATCTGTCTCAATTTGAACTCGCCAAATGCAAACAGAAGATAGTAAGGTGAGATCACCAATAATCGTCCAATCAATCACAGAATCTTCCGAAACGTAACGTCGGCAAGATACCGTCGCGACGCGCCACAGATAATTAAACTTTCGATTGCAATTGATCATTTGATTTACCGATCGGCTCCACTCTGCTCTATTTCCAACTTTTTATTTTTAATGAGAAACGCATTCTTGGACGATGTGTTAAGCAATTTTTAAAATTCGAATCCACGAATTTATTGTTGATAGTTTTTTTCATGTGTCGTTTCGCTGATACTAGAGTTATGACGGTCATGTTTAATTATGTTTTCGTCATTTTGGTGTCAGTTCGACTTGACCGGCAATCTGGATAATGTTTTATCAATTTTGATGACAAATTGAAGTGTTGTCCGGTTGGCCTAAATCTTATCAGAACTTAGATACCGTGTTGAAACAGTGACCGAACTTAGTCGGTCTTATTAGATTTTTGTCTTATTGACACTTAGATTTTTTTTCTGATCAATGTCCTATGTCCCAAGAAAAAATCAGACTTGCCCTATGTAACAAAACAAGCAAAACCACTGAATTTGTAAACACTTACGTGTGATCTCAGACGAGACTTGTAAAATCACAGTAATTTTCAATGTACGTCCACATTTATCACTTCTAAGTCAAATAATTTCACAATAACTGTTTTTCGTAATTGTTGTTCAGTATCACACGCACTAGTAACAATACTGTCACTAAATTATAAAAGAAAAACACAGTCAGCTACGCCCAAAAATAATCTTAAGTCCGAGCGAAAACAAAACAAAAACATGACACAGTGTACACAAAACTCAAGTTCACAAACGCCGGAAAGTAGCGAGAAATAAAAAAAAAAAATTAATAAAATCTGTGTGCGATTATCGACAGGTTACAATCACAATCGATTATCGGACGAACGATTTCGATCCGATTAGTTATTATTACGTAAGGTGATCCTTAACGCGGAGCGCGGCGTGGCGGCGGGCGCGCGTCGTTGGCGCGACACACGACTGCAGTGCGATCCTTCCGACGAAGCCCCACCAACACTACGCGCATCTGAGGCTCACTCCTTGGCGCGGCCCCGCCCAGTGGGACGCCACTCGGTAGCTAAGATGACCGTCTCCCTCCTTATCACTCGCACTACATTCCACGCTTCTCGTCCCTTTCCCCCGCGGCGACAGTGGGGCGCGCCAATAGGATCGGTTCGGCGGATCGAGTCGAGACGATGAATCGAGATGTGTACTTAGGTATCACTGCACAAGTCCTTTTGTTGTAGTCGATAATAGGATGCGCTTTTTTGCGGCGCGATCGACTGCCCGCTTCTTGGACCGCTCGGCGGCTGTTTGTGTTGGCATTCATTTGTTTACATTTACTCAACTGCTTCCACTTGTGACCACAACAAACACGCCTACCTGATTTTTTCTTTCTGTTAAAAATGTATTGATCAAAGCTCCACGCCTTGGGTGCCACTACATTATCATATATGTGCTCTTAACTGTAGTATCCCTCTTTATTTCCTACTTTAAAAACAAAATTTTACTTTAACAAAATGTAGCTGGATTTTTTATTGCAACGTCAATATTGGCGGTTTAAAAAAAAGAAAGGGTCGGTATCCGGCATCACCTTGAAATAATCGAAAGTGCATGAACACAACTGTAAGGGCAAGACGCGTAGGGTGATCGTCTCATCGTCGGCAGGGGTGGGTGAACTCCGTAGGGCGCCAATGTAGGTCAGTTTTTGTTTCGCGCCACCCGAAATTCGGTTACTAGGTTCGTTCGTGTTTCGTTTGGGTGTTAATCTTTAACGGGGCCAATTATTGAGGCTTTTACCTCACTTTTTGGTGATAGTAAAAAATGTCTGATTATGATATCCGGTAAAGACTTACTGCGCGATTAACAAAGATATAAATTACATTGTTATTAGTTCTTCGTCATTCTATATTTCAAGCAAATGATTTTTTTTATTAAAAAAAAAATATTTTTTAAATAATAGGCTCAATTTGAAAAAAAATGTTATACAACAGACAACAAAGTCATCGTATAAGAGTTCCGATTTTAACTTTCGAGTTTCGGAATCCTAAAAATATATAGAAATCAATCAAAGCCATTTTTCCATGTAGTTTCTTGTCGGTTCTTCTCAATAGGACCTACTATTTGGAACCGCGCACAGTCTCGACATTTCATAAGTGCCTGTATTTAGTTTATATGAAATAAAGATCTGTTCTAATTTATCACCATAAATAACTCTAATACTTATCTATATTTTAAATCATATTTTAAACACAAATCTCCAATAAGCAAGTGATTGTAAGAAAATATTATTAGGCATGTTACGCTCCCCTCCTCGCTAGATGGCGCTAAGCGCCGCTTTTCCTAATTTTCGCCGAGTTTCCCGACCGTTAGCCGAAGGGATCGTCGAAAATCAGTTGCGTGGTTTTTTACATGTCGATATATCAAAGATATGAATTTTAGGATTTAGTTTGTATGAATCCTAGTGTACCTCGTGCGAGAAATACTCTGTGTGTGAACTTTTTCTCTTGAGTTTGAGGCCATATACAAAATTATTATTTAAAAAAAAACTTTTTTCTATGTTTAGTATATCTGCTCTAGCAAAATTGTTACTATGTTAATAATTGTGAGGACATACACACACTACACAGACAGACAGACAGACAGGCCTACTATTGTTACAATGTTTTTTTTTAAATGAAATTGTGCTGTACCTATGACTTCCTAAAAAAAAAAAAAATGAAAGAATACAATTAAATGTATTATTTTTATGGAATATTCAGTATTTTTATTTAATTCTGAAAAAGAATCAAGTAAATTATATGATATAGACTGATTTTAAAATAGATAGGATGGCCGTGCAAGGCGCAGATGATAATGATGCAGACAAGACATCGATATTTTTCCTTACGGGGTAAGTAGACGAGCTACTTACAGTTTCGTATGGATTTTAACAGGCTCGACTCCAAAATATTTTAGCTTTGTAGTGACTAGAAAATATCGGGAATGCTTAAGTGACTTGACAAACAACTTTTGTTTAGTGCATACCTATGTGTTTGGTTATTCCGACATTTATACTTTTTTAACCGTCTTATTTATTTAATTGTTTATGTATCACATGAGAAAACAGAATACTTAAGATAGGTGTGGATCAGCTAAAGGCACAGATAAAAAATATAGGGAACAAAGTACAAAAGTAATGCTTATTTATAAAACAAATCTCTTCCAGTAGACCATCGTTAATTTTTGTAAGAGAATTATGCATTTTTTGAGTTTATTTAAAGTAGGCGATTTAATAAAAATTAATATATTCGATTGTTTTCTCCGCTGAAAGTTGTCTTAATAATAAAAAAATAATTCTTTGCACAAGCAGATTAAAATTTAATGAAATTACATTATGTGATGGTCATGGTTGTCTGGAAGACATCGCTTTTAGCGATAAGACCGCCCATTGTACATGTATATATTTATGATAATGTTTTTTTTGTATTTCTGGTGTACAATAAAGTTTATTGTTTTGTATTGTATTGTATGGTGCAAAGTCCATACAATATAAGAAAAATGGCTCTCTTTGTAACCAGAAACGGTAAGTATATTGAAAATATTATATACTTAGCTATAATTTTAGCGTTGGCCGTATATTCCGTAGAATTTCATGATTTTCTGGTAAGGTTAGTTTTAACCCTTTATAAGGTAGAGAAAACCAGAGATGAAACGAAAACTAAATTGTAATAGGTACCTCGTTAGAGATATTATTTATGATTGTACGGGGCAGAGACCTAATAGATAATAAAAAACTTTGATTTCGACGTAAAAATTGTGTGGAATTAGTATCTAATAGCAAAAAAGCGGGAATAATCAAATTTAAAAAAAAGTACAATTAGAATAGAATAGAATAGAAAATATTTATTCGATAAAGGACACGTCGTCAGTACAGAAATAAAATAAAATAAAATTTAAACACAGAGATCAGCAAGAAATAAAAATAACAATAAGAAATAAAAATTAGAATTAGCATAAAAGAATAAAAAATACGACATTCGAATTTCGAATATCAAGCAAAGGAATTGCTTGTCTTCTTCATGTTCGGAATTTCGCAACAATGATCTATCAACGATGCAGATAAAAATAAAAATAATTTGATGGCATGCAAACTGGAGGATAATATTTATAGGTACATGAATATGCATTATCTTGCCTACGAAAACGATTTTTTTTAGTATTTCGATAAGGATATTTATGATTTATCGACGACAACAGATGTGGATCAATTTGGCTAGTGCGAGGTTAAGACCGATGGTTTTGACAGTTATCGTAGAAAGTGCATTTTAATATCATAGGTTTTTCACCCATTCAAGCTTATAGCCCTACAAAACTTCAATACCTACTCGACCCAAACGTATGTGACAACTGATTATTTTTTCGTGATTACGATGTTGGTCCTATAGAGAAAGTTGTTCAGTTTGATGGTCTGATTCACACCCTTAAATATGACCACGCATTTCTGATACACGTTGTATAGATGTTTATATATGTATATTGTGTGTGTTTTAATTTAACCCATAAGTACTACTAAGTCTATGAACTTGTTTTGCGTACTAATTAGTTATGTGAGATAATTATTTGTAATCTGTGTCTTGCTTGATTGGCCACGGCATAGATTATAAATTTTTATTTTTATTTTTTTATTTATATTGCGGTCGGTATAATACGGTTCATTGTTGCTGGTGTGGCAAATAATTATTTGGTATGGATACTGCTATTTGTAATGTATGTGTGTCGTGTTTTGCAGAAATAAATTATTTTTCTTTCTTTTTCTTTTTACTACTACAAATAATGACAAAGTAATTCAATTCAATTTTTTATTCAGGAACAACATACATTGTGTTTGACAAAAACATGCTATAAAACATAATAATACAATGCAATAAAAAATATACAAAAAAAAAAAAAAAAAAAAAAAAAATATAAGACATGGAAAATTTACTTAACAATTTACCTAATATTACCCTCATACACATAGGATGTTGATTATAATTCATCTATGGAGTAGAGACTGTTTTCCAATAGGAATGCCCTGAGCCTTGCTTTAAGTAGGTACATAGGTAGGTACCCTACGAAGGTGTTTGTGGTAGGTGCAAATTCGAAAAATGTTGTCTGTACGTCATTCCCTTTCTCTATTGAACATCACCATCTACTAGTACAATTACATAAACAAATCTACTATATTATCTCAATCTATTCAAAATTACATCAAAAACAAAAGAAGAAATTAAGATTGCTGAAAATTGTGACAAAATAATTGCGCGCGAGTCGATCGTGCGAACGCAATTATCTATAGCGCTCAGCGCTCACGCAAGCGATGTGATGACATTGTAACAGCGTGGATGAGCGAGGAGCGGGGTGCTCGAGGAAATTGTTTGACGTTTCTTTAGTTCAGTATAGTTTGAGGATTTATGGTAGAAAAGAAGCAGCTGAGACCAGAAGCCCAATTCTCCTAATTTTAGAATAAAAAAGAATAGAATAGAAAGCATTTTTTTGATACAGGACATACAATGTCAGCACATCAAAAATAAAAATTGAAACACAGAGATCACCAAGAAACAAAAAAGAAAAAAAAAATACGAACATGAATAAAAAATAAACACGAGATTTTACTGCACTGACGAGCAAGCCCATATCGAAAGGGTTACCAGCTCAGCATTTGCTGGGTGTGGAACACCCAGCGCTGGTTTTCAGTTGGCACCCTGCAGTGAGTCACGGACGGAGGTACATAAAATCATACATAAATAATAATAATAATATTAAAATACAACAACAACTAATTTAGACATACGAAACCTAACTTCATGGACGCGAAGATCCGTGATGACGAACATCCGGTACCAAGCCATCATTCTAGTAGACGCCACGTTCCACTTTTGGTTTGAATGTTGATCGAACTGAGATTGTATTAAGAATCAAATATATTTTTTAACGATATATCTTATTAGTTAGTACCCCACTCTATTTACACTATAACCGTTGGTGCGCAAGGTGGAATAGAAAATAAATATTATTAATTTTTATTCGATGCGCACCACGCGGTTGCGCTATGAGGAATACTCTGGGTGCGGTCCGAATTGGTGCGCTAAACATGCCTAAAAAAATATCGCTACCGATTCCTCTTATGATTTACACCACACAATAATAGCAGGTCGGTTAGTAAATTGTAATATTTGAACACCATTGTTATTGGGCAAGTCTAGATTAATGGAGTTTTCTTAATTTCACTGATGTGGTAACTTACTTTTGGTTTCATAAATAGAGTAGATAACTATCCGATTATAGAATAGAATATAATTTTTCTTTATTGGAGTAACCAAGACTCAACAAGATTATTAGTAACTTATAACTATGTTAGTAAGCACAGACACTGAACAAAAACAAGGAAAATAAACACAGAAATCATGGTTGGTCACTGTTGCGACATCCCGTGAGAGACGGCACAACAGTGACCCACGTAGACACAGTCCAGGCGACTGGCAACCATGCTTCATACATCAATACAATACAATCTAGGAATCTTCGAAGCGAGAGTAAATAGGCATTATTTGGGCTTGCATGATACAATCCCACAAAACTGACTGCCCCATAACTTATTAATTTTACTCTTGTCCATCCAAAGGTTGCCTGGAAGAAATCGCCGTGTGCGATAAGGCCGCCCATTGTACATTTTACTCATGTTTGTGCAAGTTTTATGTGTATATTTGTTTTACTGGTGTACAATAAAGAATATATAAATAAATAAATAAATCCCTTGGCGTGTTCACTTCACTCTTCACCTGGTTCTACCTGCATAACTCATACAAACAATTCTTAAACAAACTGATTTGCATCAAGAGTACAATTTAAACTTTTAAATATTGGAAGCTAAGACGTAGCAACAATGGCTGAATGTAAACATTGGCCAGGGGTGTCTCTCCGATATTAAAAACATCTGTTTCGATCCCTCTGATACCCTCTCGCGCGGGAAGGGTTAAAACGAATTGTTGTGGACATTCTTGGGGTTTATTTTTTAGATTTTTGTTATTTTTGTGGACTGGACGCGTTGCTGGGATAAATCGTTCTATGGTAAACGGGCAGTGAAAAATAATTATATAAATATTTTTGGTATTTTAATCTAAAGGGGAAGTTCTGGGCTGTATCATCAACATGAAGAAGAAAGGACTGCCATAGTCTCTGTTCAAATAAATAAATATTAGATACGAGTACCTACTTCTTCCTTTTTTTCCTATTGTTTAGTAACGTCGGCTGGCATTCTGCCACTAAACAGTGAAAGAAAGGAAAGAAAGAAAAGAAAGAAAGTAAAGAAAGAAAGGAAATAAAGGAAGGAAAGAAAGAAAAAAGAAAAAGTTTTAATTTTTCCGCCCAGTATTACGCACAAAACTTACACCAAATCAGTCCACATAGGTAATACTAAATCATTGTTCTGAGTAGTACCACAGACACATATATTATTATTAGTGCAGTTTTATAAATTGTTTGAAGCCAGAAGTTTTGAATGTATTGAATAAAATATTCTTCTTTTGTAACAAAGTTTTCATAAAAACCAAAACGAATCTCCCCTAATCTTTCTCTGGAAATCGGAAAGTGAACGCTAAAAAGCAGAAAAAGTAAAAAAAAAAATCCCTTCTTATGCAAATATTTCCTTAGAATTTACGTTTGATTTTAGCGGCCCGTCGCGTCCGAGTGTTGCGTTATTAATTATTAATTTCCAAATGATTTATTAGCATTTTTTTGTACAAAACGATTTAAGAAAAAATTCTATATAACTTTTTATGGACGCGCCTTTGAAAGGGTTATGATTTTTCTCGACTTTTTTGTTCAATAGAATTAATTAACGCGAAAGAAATCGAGGTTTTTTGAAGTGTAAATTGTCCTTTTGTTTTTATATTTTTGTAATCAGCATTCCGGATTGAATTCGTCTGGAGTTGATTTTCGAATCAGTGTATTTGGGTTCCTTTCTGTTCTGAAGGTTATTATAATATTATTACAATTTTTTTCTTACTTTCTTCATCTTTTTTTTGTAAGATAATATTTAATTTATTCAGTAGGTATACCTATTGACGCAAAATATGGTCCGAATAAATAGATTATGTTAAAAGAAAATATTAATAAAGATTGTTTGTTGGATCAATGATTAGTGCTAGGACCATTATTTGGTATTCGTCTATGGAATTCTAGAAGCAGACATTTAAGACGTATTTTCCACTAAGCGGCTAGTCGCAGGCAGCTGGCCGCGCGCGGTTCGACTAATCGCTCAGTAATTTTTTGAGCCGCGCGGCTTTTATTCTCGTTCTGCTTCTACCCGCGTGTTTTTATGCAGTCGCGGCGATTTCGGAACCGTGGTCGCGTCAATGGGTATGATATATGACTTATTAAAATGTTAAACTAAATTATTCTCGCAGCTCTTCCCACAAAATTGTACTAATCAAGATTGTAATCTATTATTTTAAAAGAGTTTCAGTGGAGTTTCTTGCCGGTTCTTCTCCATAGGACCTACTATTTGGAACCACGCACCTAGAGTCTCGACATTTCATAAATGCCTGTATCTGGTTTACATGAAATATAGATCTATTCTATTCTATTCTATCTATCTAGAACTAACATTGACACCGCACCTAACAATAAGATCATTCATAATCGTTTTGATACCAAACCAGCTTGCATCAGAACCAGTTACATCGTCACCCTTGTTGAGGTAGACAATATGGCCACGTGTTACTTGACAATAGTCACCCACTACAACGTTCGGATGAGTGGACTGTGTGGGATGGGGGACAGGAGACCAGCGGGAACAGCACCAATTTTTTTTTTATATCTTTGCCCCTCGCTATTCTCCTGTATCGAGGGTGCAGTTTACAAACATACATAAAGAAAGAAAGAAAGAAATTTATTTTATTCTGGACTCGCCAGGAACAAATAAAAGTACAAAGGTACAAAAATAAAACAAATAAAACATTTAAAAAAAAACAAAAATTAAAGCAACCTGGACGAGATCAAAAATGGCCCCCATCTCAGCATAATGCACATCCATACACACCCAGACCCGGAACAACTATCTGTAGATCATACAATTAATGGCTCCGTGCGGAGATCGAACCCGCAGCACGTAGCGCAGAAAGCTAATCGCCTAGCCACTGCGCCAATCGGCAACTATGAACTAACATCGATGTATTAGGGCCCCAAGTCTGCTAATTTCTGTTGTATCAATCGTGTCAGTCAGAATGGTGTCGTTATTGTTGGTTTTTACAATGTCGTTCAACCGATTTTGAACCTATAGATCTATGCTTGCATCACACGTGCGTTGCCGATCCTAGTAGGTACACGTTTCGAAGAAAGACATTTTATATTTTTATAAACAACGGGGCAAATCACAGAACACAGAAAGCAAAATACTAAACAAATTCTAATTTTTTTAAATAAAAAATTACGAGAACAAAATAAAAGCAAATGATTAAAAAAAAAAAAAAATGTAAAAACAGACTTCAGAATTTTTTTCTTAAAAAACTTAACAGCTGAAGTCGGTGCCGCTACCAAGCTAAGGTGCATTGAAGAATTAAAGGCCCCGACTTCAGAAGCTGTTAAGTTTTTTAAGAAAATTATTTTATAGTTTTTAGTTTTATGAAGCCGATTTTTACTTTTTTTAAAGTTTATTTGATTTTTCCATTTTTAGTGGCATAAACAATACATGAACATGCGATTACAGCAATCGCGAGTGATATGTTGATAATCATTCAAGAGTGCCATTGTCTATCTCCGAAGGTCTTCATAAGATCTTCACCAAATTTTAATGGAACCATTTCAAAATCGGTTTGCAATTGGCGGAGCAATAGCGTAATAAACATTTTTAAAAAAATACATTCTAATTGAGAACCTCCTCTTTTTCTTGAAGTCTGTTAAAAAAGACAATAACAACCAAAGAAAATTGCGGTGAATCTAAGCAAAAATGGTCATGGATCAGCATCTGTTGTACTTGATCGGGTATTCCCTTATCGAAATATTCTGTGTTATGGCCCGGTATTGGAACTGTGCCATATGGTCTAATACCTTCATTGGCAAGCGGTGGCTGCACATGACCCTGTCCATCCTTTCGGGGAAGTAAAGGCGTCAATTAAAATGCATGACCATCAGCGAATTTCATTTCACATTCATTTTGGTCCATGACGAACATGGTACATAGCGATGGAAGATGTTTGTCCTCGTTCAAGAGATATAGTCATGATAATCCATCATAAAGAAATTGAGAGGATTCCATTGAAAAATTCCGTTGTGTATCCTCTGAAGATCTTCGTTAGATTTTCCCTTGAATGGAACCACCTTGGAAGAGTATTGTTTCAAACAAATAATAATCATTAAAATCGGTTCTAAATTGGCGAAGGTATCTCTAGAAAAAAATACTCCTAATTTTTGTAGTCGGATAAAAATGACAAATTACCCTGGAAATGTTAAAAAAGACACTATTGGGGATTTTTGGCAGAAGATCATTTTAGGTTAATGTTTATAATGATGATAATAATTGACGTATTCCTCTTTCCTTGTTAAAAATCGTTACAGTCAATCCTTAGAAAGGAGGATTGAAAATCAACAATTGGAATATTAATCGGATGACGGTGATAAATCCGCTTTAGCTTATTCTTTGGCCCACAATCAAACATCAAAGCTGCTACCGTCTTGTGTTATAAGAATTCAGTTCGTACATTAATTATTTATGAGTCGTGAAGACTTTATTACGGCGTCCATCGTCGTATGGTAATCTACATTGTTCAGATCTAAATTATCGTGTTTGTATATCGGCGTCTATACTTTTTCTAGATCGCTGCCAAATGGTTTATGAATAAATAGTTTGGGTTACTGACTGAATATTATTTGTGACTATGACTGTGATTATCAGTATTTTCATGTTGTCACTATTCGACCTCACAGAGTGAAGGGCTCGGCCGAAATCCATCACACATCATCACAATCTTTAGATTTGTTTTTCTAAGACAACGGTTTCCACACGTAATTTTCGACTGTATTACGGAATGTCGATGTTTATAACACCGATGTACGATATGCTACAGTACAGGAGTCCGATGTACATTAGTTAGACAGTATGATATAGCGACATATTAAACTTCGAATGTTTACCATTGCGACGAACGTTTGATCGACAGTTTGTTCGGAAAATTACAATTATTATATATGTTCGATCCTGGCGCTCGGCGGCCGCTGCCACGGCACGTTCACCTTCGCGCCCTTTTCTGGTCACAAGAAAACCTATACAAATCTAAGGGGCCCATATCGGGGTGCTCTAAACTTCTGAACACGTTTCGATCGCTCTTGCTCTTCATATTCAGTATATCAGTATATCAATATCAATACCAAACTTTCGATCAAACGTGCGTCGCAATGGTAAATATTCGAACTATAATATACTGTCGAACTAACGTACATCGGACTTCTGTAGCCATATCCTACATCAGTATATTAAACTTCGATATTTCGAAGTACAATGGTAATTTTCCTTTAACGTTAGAAGAGCGGAGATTAAGGTGAGGATTAATAAAAAAATAATCTTATCCATTGGTGTGCGTCTGGCTTGTAGGTATCCCATAACAAAACCACTGGGCCCTTTGGTACCACTGTTGTGCTATATGTACTAATATTGACCATGAACATATGTATTAATATAACGTGAAAATCCAAGAAGTGAAATTCAATAATCCGTGTTACGGCTATGAATCTTTGATCGCCGCCATATTTGTCACAGAGCAGTGTCAGATGTAGAGCCTGCATGTCATGTGGTCTTGGACCTTGTGGTCAGACCACACAGGTGGACAAATGTTGGTATTTACTCTTCTTTGATGGGCGTTACTTGTGTGAAGTGGCTTGATTACTGGAATTAAGTGCTTTATGTCTATGTTAGGTGTTATTTTTCGAAATAGTGTGCTTTGTAACAACTGGTAATAAGTATGTAGGTTATGACAGGTATACTGATGCTGGGTTAACTTAAGGAGAATCTTGATTGGTTAGAAACTACTCAGATAGAATTCATATTTACGTAGAAAAGAATAGAAATCCGCCAAGACACACAAGCAAACAAGAAAAACAGAGTGTAAGTCAATGGCCTCACGATCAATACATCTAAGTAGCAAAACGTCCAAATAATCAAAATGTCTATTTAGCAATATGTCTAATTAGCAAATTGTGTTTATAGCAAAACGTCCAACTATCGAAATGTCTATATAGCAGAACGTCCAATGAGCAAATGGTCTATTTCTCATAATGTCTGGACATTTAAGCACGAAAATATTAGGATTAGTTTTTGAGATCAGTTAAATTAAATACGTAAACTTTTTAGTCGGCTATGCACAATGCTCTTATCGCTTTTTATGTAATTCAACAACTAACGTTTACCTATAGTAACTAACATGTATTGGAAAACATTTTTACATTTTACGTTTTTACTTTTTTATAAAGTTATTTGTTTTACTTCTACACGAATCCTACATTTCTACCATAAATTTATTTTTACTTCTACACGGATCCTACATTTCTACCATAAATTGTTTTTGTCAAAATTTTCATTTTCCTCTCTGTATCCTACCCTCCACTGTCTCTTATTATCGAAATGCACATCGCGGTTTCGTAAGGGTTGAATATTTCTGTACCACACCAACAATCATAACCCTACACATGACATAGACCTTATCCCCTCACGATAAAGTCTATATTGTTCCGACACAGGTGAAAGATTATGTTTGTAGTCCAATATTTACGGCCAAGCAAAATACTTACCGAAATTGTACTCTTTCACAATAGCTCGATATCTTTCGAGTAAGCATTGAGTATAATACTTACGACATCTGTTTTTATGAAAGTTTAGCCAAGGCTAAGCCACCCCATCCCTTTCCTGGGATTAGAAATCAGGTGGATTAGCAGATTTTATTAGGGTAGTAGTTCGTATGAACACTAATATATAAATTTTATTTTTATTTTTAAAAATTGTAGCAGTGATAGCCTAGCGGTTGAATGCTCGCCTTCCATGCAGGAGGGTCTGAGTTCGAAACCAGCCCACACCTCTGTCTTTTGGATTGCAATTTGATTATCACTTGCGTTAACGGTGAAGGAAAAACATCGTAAGGAAACCTGCACACCTGAGACGGCCTCGTAAAGTTCTCGATGGTGTGTGTAGTCCGCCATCCCGCGCTAGGCCAGCGTGGTGGACTAAAGTCTAACACTTCTCATTCTGAGAAGAGGCCCGTGCCCAGCAGTGAGACAGTAATGCTCTGAATTTATTTATTTATTTTTAAAATATTATTGTACCTGCACCCAATGTTATAGTATATCATAGCTTTTACTATCAAGATCTTTTTTGTATTTACCTGTGACAAACAATAAATAATTATTCTTTCTTTCTTTCTTTCTTTTATCTTACGTGCCACCAAACATAGTTGATGCGCTACAGAAGCGAGGCAGCCTCACCAACGTGCAACGCCCTGAAAGTGTGTATTGAATAAATGTAATTTCTTGCTTAATAAATTGATACCACTAAAAAACAGTTAATGATCATTTATTGGTTTTAGAACCCAATAGAGCAAGTTCCCTGCTCGCGCCCCCATGAGTTATGTAAAGTCGTTCACCGCTGACTCATTGTTTTACCACAATCACCATCATTAATTAATCAACATTATTATATTCTTCAAAAAATTGCCCCCGAATTGATGTTTCCATGTGAAATGAGTTTGGCACAGAGCTAGGAATGGTTAGACATTCCTTATGACATACTAGCTTCCGCCAGCGGCTTCGCCCGCGTGATGTCTTTATAAATTATAGCCTATGTTACTCAGTGATAAGATAGCATTCTGCTGGTGAAAGAATTTTTAAAATCGGTCCAATAGTTTTCGAGTTTATTCATTACAAACAAACATACAAAAATCTAATATTTTCTCTTTATAATATTAGTTAAAAAATAACGTGAGTGCATTGACTGTATTTTCTGAGCATTGTAAATACGGGTAAAATAGAATATAAAACGTAGAAAAAATTAAAAAGATGGCCATGAAATTGATATCTTTCTTTCTTTCTTTTATCTTCATGATTTAAAAAATGTTAGTCACAGAAATTTCTGTCTGTATTGTGCTTTTAGGAAAATCAGGCTAATAAAATGCGATCAGCTAAAAGAAATGAAGAAAGTGTTCGTTATTAACAATTTTTACTCGTTCAGTCCTCTCCGCTAGACTCTTTGTTGGTGGAAGCACTTGTATGAAGTTTACCGTTGCGAGTTAAATGGAGTCCGTACGGAGCCCGCTCCGCTGCCAGTGGAAGCCTGGATTTAAATAAGGCAGCGTGTAAATTATGTTGTCTTCCGCGACAGCCGCCTCTATCCTTTCCTAACTCTATCTCAGTAATGGCGTCATTGGAACAATTAAAATTTGATGATGCGGGCGGTCTGTTCTGTTCAATATGAACTGTTCTCGCTGCACTCGGCGATGTTGCGTGCATTTGTATGACCTGTTCGCCACTTGTTGTTTGTAGCTTGTTTCACTTTATAAGAGTAAAAGGTACTTATGGTAATCACTCAAAAAATGCACCGAACATCGAAACTATAAGGTTACTTATTATATTTGAAATTCAAGTCTACTTTGTTTTGGAATGAATTCATTCTTAATTTTTGGCGAATTTTCGATTTTCAAACGACTCTCGAAATGTTCACAGCTTCCTTTAATGCAGGACTAAAGTGAACGACTTTAACTTATAGTACGATACAACTAAAAAGTTACATTGATGTACCCGATCGAACAAGCAACGGCAGTCGCTCGTTTAATTTTTTTTAAATAGGTCTTCTAGTTTTTGTGTTTATCCATTACAAACAAACATACAAAAAATCAAATCATTTCTCTTTATAATCCTAAGATTATAAAGAGAAATGATTTGGAAGGCTATCCTTTTATATAATAAACTTTACACTTTACTTTACTTTATACTTGAAAACATAATGCAATATTTTATGATGACTATTTTACTTTTATTTTTATTTTATTCTCTTATGTGCTTGTTTATTTAATTGTTTATTGTTGTTTATAATTATTTTATATTTAATTTTAACTTTCATGTGTTGTCACTGTCCGTGCTGAATAAATTTATTTCCCTTCTTCTTTCTTAAAATGAACAGAAAAATAAGTCAATGACTTCTTATAGTTTTTCAATCCATTGCCACCACAAGACGGAGGCAAACGATACTGTTTCTCATTGTGATGGCAACAAAAAAGGGTTGATCTAAATATAATAATATCGAGATTCGTGTATGAATGGGCGACATCTGTCGTGGAAGGAAGTGACGACGGATGACAAAAAATATATAATATATATTATGAGAGTGTTTGATTTATAATTTCGTTGTTAATGAATGTGTGTTATGAGTTTTGGAAGAATTAATAAATGTATTTTATATGATGTCAATGTTATGATAGATAGTGCCGGTGGACATATTGTTAGAAATAAATTTTGTAAGCCAAAATCTATATATTAATACGTAAAGACATAAGGTTATATGTCCGTGAAGAGAAAACTTTGTACCGCGCACGGAGGAGTGTGAGATTTAGCATAGTTAAAGTTTATATAGAGAAGGAGTGCAGAAAGCTAAAATTACGGTCGAATTTTAGCCACTGGCCGACCACTAGTACTTATTAATAAGTCTTGTGCTAGATTGTATTTATATTGATGTGCGAATTTGAAAATGGAATATAAAACAAAAGTAAAACAATGAAAATAAAAAAATAAAATTACATGTTCTGAATATTAATTAATATAGATACTTTTATTTCATGTAAACTAGATACAGGCACTCATGAAATGTCGAGACTCTAGGTGCGTGGTTCCAAATAGTAGACCCTATGGAGAAGAACCGGCAAGAAACTCCATGGAAACTCTTTTAAAATAATAGATTACAATCTTGATTAGTACAATGTTGTGGTAAGAGAGAAAAGTAAGAATAGGAAAATAATGATTTGCCTCTGAATAAGATTGCCTTAGCAGTTAACACAAGTCCGAAACTAGTCGGACGCCCTAAAAATTATGTACCCCGGGTAAAGCTATTACGTAATGTGTCTTATAAAAAGTTCGTGTCCCCCTCATTCCAACGCATCCGATATTTATCGATATCTCAGATCGGATGTCATATTCAAATATTTCCTGCCGTCAAGGTGCAGACGTGTTTGTGACAACTCACTTTCTATAGGGTAAAAATGAAAGTTAGTTACGTTACTATAAAAAAGGAGTTTATTTGCGGTTTTTCATGTTAATATTTACTATGCAGGCTTATTTTTCAAAGGGTAGATAAATTTTTTGGGGTAATAACTTTTATTATGGGACGAAGCAAAAAATCGTGAAATAAATCTGCTGTTCCAGACACAAGTCAAAGTCAACGTCAAAGTTTAAGCTTTGCAGGCATTTTCAAAACGCCTCACGATCAATACGTCTTATTGGCAAAACGTCACGTCATGATTCTAGGTGCACGGTTCCGAGTGGTTTGGTCCTGGAGAAGATACCGGCAAGAAAATCCACACATAATGTAATAATTTAATATTACTCGACATGGAACAGCAAAATTTTTTTCACGATTTCTTAGTAGGTTCCGTAATAATAGTTGTTCATAATGATAAGTACAATAACACAAATAACCCCTGAAAATTGGCTACCATTTGAAAAGTAGCCCCGTATATTGATTTTTGTGAAGGGGTCAAAGTGGTCAGTAAAATTTACCTGTGGTTTAACTAGAGTTAATATTGCCGTATGTATAGTACGAGAGAACTAAGAAGTCGCATCGGCAAATTTCGTAAAACCGATCAGTTCCAAACTGCGCGCGTCTTCAACACCACGAATGTTTATTAGTACTGCAGTAAAACATGATCTTTACGCTGATGCAATAAGTTGTAGGTACAATTATTTAAACGAGCGACTGCCATTGGTTGTTCGATCAGGTACATCGATGTTACATCTTAGTTCAAGTGTCGTACCTACGCGTCTATGTGCGCGTGCGCCTGGTATCGCTCGTTGTATGAAGTCGGCCTTCTTTATCTATCAATTTTGTGACATCTCTGTATTAGCGTAATTTTATAAACTAGTGGTCGCCCAGTGGTTGAAATTCGACCGTAATTTTAGCTGCACTCCTTCTCCATACAAAATTTAACCCCAAATCCCACACTGCTCCGTGCGCGCAATTTGCTTAAAAAGAGGTAAGTACAAAGTTTTCTCTTCACGTATTAATAAATAATAATTAATAGCGATTTTTTTTAAACAATCAGATTAGTTAAGCTCACACTTCACGATAGATAGTTAGCATCACTGTATGCGATTTCAAATAAATGCAAATCAAAATGGCGATCCATTTTCGAACATCATAACACCCCAACAGATAAGCCGATGTCAAAAATAATTTATTATCTATCAAAAAATAATTGTTCTAATTACTTATGCAACGCTGCGTATCTCCCCTTTGGTTATAGTTTTTTTTATTATTCAAATCTAGTAATGACTGGCACTATTGTTGAAGGCTAGATGTGTTTGATCGGATTCCTTTGCCATTATTAAAAAAATAGAGCACAGATAATAGATTTTGAATAAAGAATGGAAAAAATATCGATGTTTGTTTTTTATCTTTTGTAATTCAGATTTTGGTCTTTCGATCCGTGCATCCGTTTATCTTACTATTGTTAATAACCTTTTGCTAGAGTCCTTTTGAGGCTTTATTCTATCCAGTAAGTAATTAGCAACCAGAGAGCAGGTAATTCATCTATAGTTTTTGTTCAGATTGACCACCGTTCTGACGTCAGAAATCTTAGATAGCCTTTTTATCGTGTATTGTTGTACTATAACTGATACCTTTTCAATTCAATAAACCAATTAGTAAGTTCATTATCATAAGTAATTTAAAAAAAATCTTACTCTCAGCCATATCTTTGCAAACCTTCATATATCTATCTCAACACCTTGTCTATAAGAACACTAAAGCAATCGATGGAATGTGCCTTAGCAAATACTTGGTTAACAGACTGACAGCCTTAAAAACTACAAAAAGCGATAAGTTTCTTTATAAGGTCACTATACAAATTGTTACTCTTTTGAACAAAAACCTCTGCTTTTCAAATACAAAATAAGCGTAAAGTATTTAGTGACAGTTTATACCGGTGTCTGTTTCGATTCCTTATAAAAATGACAGCGAAGTATGTGTGAGTTCGGCTCGTGGACTTTGGTTCCGCATAGTTTTGTTCATCCTTTTTTATGTTACGCGGGATGATAGGGTGCACTTCCTATTTTAGCAGGCGAACGATTTAAGTAATTGTTAATTATGTTTAAAAACTGTCTCTCTGTTTCTGTCTTTGTCTCTTCAGGAATCTTTTTTATTTCTATTGTACCGTAATTAGTTTCAAAATCTCGAACACTAAGTCTGAGATCTATAGCGTTAGACTTTGCATTCGAATTAAGTACTTTATTGAATTTGTCGATCTTAGCATACCTATGTTCAGCACAATTTCAGCGTGTTATAAATATAAATTCCAATTAAAAGTAAGCTAAGCATATAAATAAGCTTAGCAAAGTTTAAGTAAACTGTGAGCAAAGTACTACAGATCTCAGTCAGATTCGCGTTTGCCCTGGGTCACGAGAGAGAAATTACAGAAACAATAGGATTTTGAAATCAACCCAATGACACCGACCAAGCTAAAAATGAAGATGCTCCACCACTTGAATATTGGAGCCTTTATAAAGTTATGCGATAAGTTGTTCAGACTCCATCACGGGACCCTAAAGACCCAAAAACCAGACAAACAATACAGGGCAAAAATCCTGTTGATATGCAAAACAGGGTGTATATTTTTGACATATCCATAAAAGATGGATCACATTATAATAGAGGTCTATTGAAAATAATAGACAATGAGTTATCTTCGTTGTGTTTATCGAACAGTGTTTGATAATGGACCAGTTATTGTTGAAATAGCTGGCGGCTAGTTTAATCAGAATTATTTGCTGTTAATTTCTTTACTCATAAAAATAAGTCAACTGCTACAGCCTCCTCATACTGCTTCAATAATAGACGAAAGGAAAAATCAGTTTCCATTTTTTTACACGACTGGTGGCAAACAAGCAAGCCCGTCTGATAGTAAGCAGTTACCGTAACCTATGGACGCTTGCAACACCAGGGGCATCACGCGCACGTTGCGGACCCTGCTAACTAGCGTCGTATTGGCGGCTTCCGCACTGGCGACGTTGTTCACCGATAGGAACACAACACTGCAAAAGAGCAGTGTTATTTGGTTACGATATCCTGCAAGGTGGAGGTACTTCGTCGGTCGGGCAGCTCCAATTTTGAGCAGAAAGTCCAGCTATCCTCCCTCAATTAACTTCTCTTACTGCAAAGCTAACGTTGTCTAGATTTCATATATCTGTTACAGCCAGGTTTCTAAAAAAATAATACATTTATTCATCACAGATACAGTAACAACACAAGAGAGAGAAATTAAAAGATAACAAACTTTTCAGTACTAAAGATAAAGATAAAAGATATTTCATTTTGCAAATATGGGTGTACACATGATCTAAATAATAAATTAGTTCAGACATATTTTAGCAGGTGGCATGAACTCGCGAAAAGAAACAGCTTTTCCATACAAATAATTCAATATTACTCGGCTAAATTTATAGAAGAGCTGATTTTGTTCTTGCGATTTCAGGGTTGGTCCCATAGTAAAAGTTGTTCATAATGTTGAGTACAGTACCCTCCTTCCATGTTTCCCTCGTTCAACCAGTCACACTTTATGACATGAACATTGTATACCAATATTATTATTTATATCAATAGATATTGCATTACATCGATTTACTTAACAAATAGGGCTAATCAATCTATGTAGTCATAAATATGTGCTGGATTTAAGATCCATCTGCCTTAGAAGCCGTTAATCATCTTGCACGACTCGAATTTTTATTTAATTTAATTTAATTTAATTTAAATAGGTTCACCAACAGTTGTTAACACTTCAATCATATTAATAATATTATACAAGGACAGTCTAAAATGTAACAGTGCAACAACTACTTATAGGTAAACACAGCATATACAATAACAAGAATACAGAGAACTATGAGGTGACAGTAAACACTAAAATTAAAATTAAACACAAACGAATTAAAAGACAAAGTGGATCATAAGGCACATTCTTTTATTTTCTTGTTGAGGAATAAATATTTATTATACTTATTTGGAACAAAATATCAAAATCCAAATTTAATCTCACCAAGAACCTACCGTAGAATTTCATATCAAAAAATATTTTAATTCAAGTACACTATTTAAAGAGCGCGTGCGCAAGTCCGCCCACGGACCAACAGACACACAAACCGATCTCGTTACTAACAATGCACCATATATTACGCCGTTTCCGGTGAGATATCACATGTTCTGTCCCTCTTTAACCCACAAAGACGGTATATTCTGTCTCTGTCTGCAATCATCGCGAGACATCAAGATCATTAACAGGCGATACTGTGATTTGTATTGTGTATTTTTTATAATGTATCCCCCTTTGTGTGTAATTTTTCGATTTGGCGAGTTAATTCTGAATTTAAAAGTGTAGGCTTGGGATATCTTCGGATCTTGTAAGAAATAACTGCTTAGTTTTCTTACTACGTGTGGTTTGAACTTCGGATCCGCGCTTGGATTCTTCAAGCTGAGATCTATAGTACGTACTTGGACTTAGTTCAGACTTTACTCAAACTTTGCTAAGCTCATTTATTGATTTATGTTTCTACTTTATAAGTGGAGGTCCTTTTAAGGGCTTATGTTACTCATCATTATGAATAACTTTTACTAAAGGACCAACACAGAAATCGTGAAAATAAAATCTATTCAATACAAAGAATCCAATATTATTCCACAAAATATAATGTAATTATGTAAGGAAAATAGGTATTTTGCCTTGTTTTTACTATTTTTATTTAAGCCATCTTTATGATAAACAAAAAATAAAAAACTTGCAAGTTCCATTAAAATATTTAACTATAGAAGATACAAGTACCTACAAGTAATACTGCCACCTAACTTTATGCTGAGCTGTGGTCCTTTTGGCACTACTGCACAATGATGTATATTTATATAAAATATAAACATTGTTTTTAATTGTAGATCGTTTTTGTTCTTTTTAATGTTGATAATATTTATGTGCCGAAATACACAATTTCTTTCTTTCTTTCTACTAACAATTTGAATACAATATCATTCAAAACACTTACAACACACAAAACATACATCAACTTACTAATGCTCTCACTGTTGGGATTCGAACCTACTATCTAAGCGAGGGAGAAACGAACACTGATAGAGTGATCTATTCACAGCCGTAACCGCACCAGCCTTGGTTGTCTACCTACCCCTTTAGATTTGGAAGGGGTGTTTAACGCAACTCAAAATGGCTCCAAATCATTAGCAAGTGACAAATGGTCCAGAGACGCGTGGCGAAACAGACAGATTTATCTGGTTGTAGAGATTTGGTTAACGCAACCAAGCGTGGACGATATGCTTGTTATAATGATAGTTATCGAAGTTGCTAATGGTAAAAATCATGGCCCGATAACGGTGGTTTCAATCCTCAGGAATTTCGGTTTGTAAGTAAGGGAGACTATTGAATATTTAGAGCCGCCTCTTTATGTTCGGACCGAAAGACCAGATTTTTTTAGTCTTATAGTTATGGAAATTCTTAGTGGTATCGTCTATGTTCGATATATTGCTTCATTACAAACATGTAGGCCCTTGTTCTATAACATTGAGAGCATATTTTTTTATATTATACTATTGTTGTCTATACTTGTCTCTTTATTACTTGACTGTGTATGAAAGTAAAAAAAATATATTAACTCTTTTCTTTTAAATATTTTTAGATCTACAAAATTATTTTTCAAAGGTTTATTTTGCTAATGAACTTGGCTTTTTAAAAATTAATCAGGACGGAATCTCTCTTTTTTATTATTATTATTTTATTTTAAGATAAATTGCATCTTGCGACATGCTCCATTAAAAAAAGATTGTGGGCGTTTGACACCACGGCCACGGTCCCAAAGGCCCCATTCAAAAAGCGCAATTGCGCGATTGACTCCGCGTTCCCAACGACTGTGGTGTCAAACGCCAAAGACGGGACAAAACAGTCTAGTTAACCATCTGTGCAAGGCAGGAAATTCTCTTTAAAAAAGCTCTTCTAGACTTTACAATAACTGATCTGTAACTATAACTACCACTCATCGCAGGCGTCAAGTACAACCTGGTCATAATACCTCCATTAATCACCATTGTGTAATAATCGCCAATTATGTCCGATAGATGTAATTACACATTATAGGCGACGCAAAAAGCGCGGGCGTCACGGCGACTGCTCAAAGTAAGACTGACGCAGACTGACATGGAGTATTGATGGCAAACGTATCATTTTTAAATTTTCGTCTTTTACTTAAACCTTACTCGACTCGAAAGGGAAATAGTACCTACAATGGTAATAAAAAAACGACTTTAAAAAACTGAAATGTATAAAATATTTTTTATAATAAAACTTAACAGCTTCTAAGCTCGGTGCCACTGCCTAGCTAAGGTGAAAGACCCTGACTTCAGAATCTGTTAAGTTTATTATGAAAATTATTTTATACGTTTCCGTATTTTGAAGTCGGTTTTTACTTTTTTAAAGTTATTCAACACTGCATGTAGACTCGCTGATATTGTGTGGTGTCTTTACCTTTTTACTGTCTGTGTATAAAAGGACCAATTTTCATTTCTTTTTAAGGTAATCACTCCATACTTATACTTAAAAAATTATGTGACTATGAGAATAATAAACAGCGATGACCGTTGAAATGTGTAAAAAAAGGACTTCAGACTATTTTAATATTATTAACATCTCCATTTTGGTTCAAGTTCCAAAGCGCTCGTTATAATGTTATTGACATTATAATAACTATTCATAAAATTGTTAGCAATAGAAAGTACCTAAAGACCATTTTTAACCGTTATGCCAATACTCAGTTCAAATTAAGATTGATTCAAATTTCGAACATTCGTCCAATAGTTCGTTCGGGCTGATTCGGAATTACCCGAGGACGCTGATCCTTCCGATCCCATTCGTATTTGAAATTCAAATTTGGAAATCCATTAGTGCGACTCGTCATTTTAATGTGACAGAGTATTGAGTTACTCTAATTGATCGGTGCTCTCCGTTCGTTTTTTTTTGGTTTGGTTCGGTTCGTTCGAATTTCAAATTTGAATATGAAAGTCCGTTGTTAAGTTCTTTTTTTAAATGTAATAATGTTCGATATTATTGTTTGCGCTTCCGGATTTTGGTAAGGGTATGTCATTGTAGCGTTAGTGGGCCGGATGTAGTTGGTTTTATCAGTTGTAGTTAATTATATTAGTGGCCCTAATCACAAATAGGGTCATGTGTTAATTATTTGGATAGCATTTTTATTAAAATTTCGATCAAAATATCACTATGCGTAAATACTATTAATGCTTACTTCTTGCAGATGTTGCCATCTTTAGCACGATATAAATTACTTCCATCCTTGCGTATCTCAGCAATCGTACCGTATAATTCATATTGATGATCATATCGATTCACAAATGTATCGATTTGCTTGTCAAGCCTAATGTGCACACAATCATTAATCTATATTTTTCTGAACCCGTTCTCAAAATGTGACAACGACAGTTGCACATGTCATAATTGATGCAAAAATAATCGGTGTTTTACGATTCGTACAAAAGATGATTGTATTCGTGTTCTTTTTTACAGTGAATTTTTTTTTTTTTTTTTTTTGAGGGTTAAGTTTTGGAAAATGTCGTTAGTTTTCGAAATTAGAGCTGTCAAAATTATGTTATATAACATTGCAATGTAGTTCATCTATTGCGTAAAGTTGCACTGCAAAAAGCCATAAGGTTTTATGTTAATTCAAGTAAGTACCTATGTATTTACATTTGACTGACTCAAAAAGTGCAACAAATGTTTTTTTTTTTATATTGAATCATATTTTAAGCGAAGATGCAGTCGAGGATGGTACATGCTTGCCTAGAACTAATTTACATGACATTTATAATACACCATATATGACATACAAATACTTAGATATTTTAAATAATTAAAGAATTAATTATTTTAATGAATTAGAAATCTCAACTGTTACAATTAATTTATATACCTAATTCTATTGTATTGTATGTTTTAATTAACCATACACACTTTTACTACTAGCTTATTCAATATTTGCAGTGCCCTGCAGGGTTCATCTACTATAGTTACGCATGATAAAAATTTGCAAAACAGTTAATTTCATTTAGCATTCTATATCTAGAGTTGCGTGTTCAGTTCGTGCGTATGTTCTGGTACGATGAATTTTTAATAGTAATAAATCTCTAGACAATAATTAAGATCCATACATTACATTAAGAAAGATAAAAAACAAAGATATTGACAAGGAAACAGTGAAAGAAAATCGTAATCTCATTAATAATTCATTCAATCAAATCGATACTAAAAACCAATATTTTGGAGGCAAAACAGAGGTTAATGAGTTTTTGTCAATAAAACAGCAAATAGGATATAAAATGCTGTCGGCTATAGACAGAGGTGCTTTTATCTTGCTCCATCGTGCGTGGTGGGCGATGAAGCGTAGCGACACCTGCTAACATCTCGAAGCTTTGGGTGCGGTTGAGGAAACGGCTTCTTTTGAAAGAAAAGAAAGAAAGAAAACAGTTTTATTCTGGACTCGCCAGGAACAAATAAAATTACAAAATTAAAAAAAAAAAAACAAATTAAAAAACAACCTGGACGAAACCAAAAATGGCCCCCATCTCAGCATAATGCTGTGACATTTAGAAATAGAAAATGTCACAGCGCTGGTATTCTGATGGGACCGTCATTTGAAAGAACTTCGGAACTTCTTTTGGAGTGTAACGTAGAAGATTCTGGTGAGAAATGAGAATCTGGAAAAGAAACAGCAGATAATATAATAAAGTTTGACATGTCTCTTGAAATCGATGACTATCGAAAAATGCGATCATAAGCATGATACTTTGGTCTATTGGTTTTATTGATTGGAGATATTGGAGAACACAAATCTATAAATGTAGAATAGATCACACTCAGTAATTTAAATCAACGATTTGCTATAGAACAAGCGAGAGAATTGATGCAAAACATAGATGTAGTAACTTGAGAGAAACTGATGGGGAATTTAAAAATATTAATGATTTAAGTATATCCTGTGTTCAGTGTTGGCGATGAATGCTAACAACCTTTTTATTACAAATTTTGTTTTTACATTGTCAGTGTTATTTTACGATCCAAAAAAAGGCTGATTTAAAGCAAAAACGTGGTATCAATTATTCTTACCAGAAGTGTTGATCATTTCAGGTCAATACCTAATTGTGGCTCCCGCTGAAAACCAGCGCTGTCGGGTTGCTCGCAGCGCGGCAGCATATGCTGAGCGGAAGCCTTTTTGACACAGCTGCGACGTACAATCCATTTTATTTAAGTTTTTTTTTTTTCTTTTATGTGATCTTTAAAATCGTTTTTGTGCTGTGACAAATAAATATATACTTTTTCTTTCTTTCTAATACGAAATTCTTTTCAATAACAAATATAGATAGAAAGGCATTGAAATTTCCAATATTCGAGTGGTTTTTATTTAATATATTTGTTTTCTATTCTATTTTAGTCTTCTATTCAAAATAAAAGCGCCGCCTCCATACTTTTCCATTGAACAAAACGAAGAAAGTAAAACGTCGGTTAATAATTACTGTGTAATAACTCGATTACTCGCCGCTCGTTTAGATCACCACTATCGATATTATTACTTATCGATTGTCTGTCTGTCTGTAGTAACCGCAACTTTTTTGCCTTCAAGCGAATACGATGGGGAAGTGTCTAATGGCGTTTTTATTTCAATTTGCGTTAAAAATTGTGGGAAATTGAGCGCATGTAATGAAGAATTTGATATATTTAATCTTTTGTAGGTATTTGCTAGATTTATTGAGATGATTCGAGGTTTATAGATGAAGATAATCTTTAATACAATAAAAAATTCTACCGACAGCTTGAAGTCTAAGCAATAGGAATGTATCAAGCGATGCATGAAGATGACGAATGATAGCAAAATGGTTTTGATTTAAAAATCGTGATATAGCATTATTGTCTTGAAAATATTGTACTGTTTTATAGACTGGAACTAGGTAGAAGAGGATTATAAAATTAAATGATTCATGTACATGATTATCAATACACTGTATTCACTACATTTAACATTGCTCTGGCTTAGTATGAATGTTTTTAACGTATTGTAACGTTAA
Source organism: Allophyes oxyacanthae (assembly GCA_932294325.1). Taxonomy (NCBI): domain Eukaryota; kingdom Metazoa; phylum Arthropoda; class Insecta; order Lepidoptera; family Noctuidae; genus Allophyes; species Allophyes oxyacanthae. The sequence continues at coordinate 1,125,149 of OW028628.1, forward strand.
CGTAAGCAAATTTTGAATCAAAAATATATTTTTAAAATACATGCAGTATTTTTAGATTTTTATGAAACAAGTGTACCTGTGTTGCGTAAAATTAAACAAAAATTCGATAGAACTGTTGTATTATATATACTGTTGTATTGTTGTGTATTTTTTATTCAAAATTTGCTTACGTTAACGTCAGGATACGTTAAGAACGTTCGTGTTAGGCCCTCTGCTCTAAAATTAATCATGTTCAATAGGACCAAAGATTTTTGTTATCTATCAGCAGACGTTGATGTGTGTCATTCGACTCGTTCTCTACCCGAGTCATAAAATTACTGTTTTAAGATACTTATGATAATACATGAAAAATTCAGCAAATAAATATTATAAAATTATAATCCAAGGAATTGTAAAAAAAGGACAATGAAAAACCAGTTAACTTTAGTACATGTAGCATTTAATTCAAGTGTATTTTATTCTAAATGTAATCTAATTGTTAGATAATGATTTGATTTTTAATAAAAACTAGGTACAGTCTGTCAATAAAGTCATGAAAAGGATTTTGAAGGAGCTAAAATTCTTCTTCGCTCGCAACCCTAAATAAGTACCGGAGGTGTCAGTTTGGGTACAACGATGTGTTTATTTTACTATTCTGTGTAGATTTTTTGTGATAAAAAATGTTTTCGGCATTAATATATTGTAAAAATAAACAGGAGAATATACAAGTGGCGCCCTCAATCCTTTTCATGACTTTATTGACAGACTATAGGTACCTATTATTTGAAACTAGAATCTTAAGAAAAACGGAGAAATAAAAGATTTTTTTTCTTCCTTTATTTAAGCTGATTCAATAACTATACAATCTATCATTATCAAAAAGTTATGGGATATATTTTTCCAATAATTATTTATCATTTATCTGGGAAAATAACCAACACAATTTCAGATTCGCTATGCTCCTCGAAAATCGAGTAACACGATATCATGTTTGTGTCCCAACTTCGCATCTGTCATCGCATATTGAGTCAACCCCCAAACGCTCCTCAATCCTTGCATACGCATCCGATTGACAATGCGAAAATTTGCATACGCCATTTAAGGGTTACAAAAAATTATCATACGATACTTTGATATTCCATTTCGTTTAATTTTGAATCCTATTTCAATGGCCATAAAGTTGTTGCATTCAAGTGTTATGCGTAAGATTCGAATGCTCTTTTGAAAGATTTTCCTTTGTATGTTTCGAGATTTTGGATTCTGTTCGAATGAGTTAAGGTACATTTTTGCTTGGCGTTCTTATCCATGGGAACACTCAACCCTCAAATGGCTTATGATAATTTTTCCTTGAATTATTTTTGCTATCATTTTTCAATAGCTCATTAGTGTGTAGCTATCGGTCCGTAAGTGGCATCGGGCAAATCCGATATTGTTCGTGATCCTCGGATCTCTCTTCCATATTGTGTCGCGACCGATTTTATGGTCCTTATTTGAATTTTTGAAGCTTATTTGCATGATTGTGATTTAGTGTTTATTTTTGTATGAGATATGATGTGGATTTATGGTTTACGTTCAAATGCACTTAATCTATGAATGGACCGTTTCGGTTCGCATAATGTGGTAAGAGGTTAAATTGGGACAGAAATTGGCGATGATAATGCTAAATGCATGTGACGAAGGAATAATTTTGCTAACAACACCTATCCATTGTAAATTGTTTTTCTTAGAATCAATTATTGGTGACTGGGTTCTACTGGATGTGACCTTTTCTTACTCTCAGTACGTGATAGGTTAGTCAAATATTTGATCATAGATTAGTTGACCATCATCAACAATAAATCCAAAACAAATCTCATGCCAAGTGATATAGTTGATAAGTTCACGCCTTGTTAAAGATTAGCTTTTGAAAACTAGAAGCAAGGTAGACTAGGAAAATAATTAGGAACGGTGCAAATTTTTGACGTCAAATAAGTACCAGTAAATGGTTTATCGGACACAGAAAAAAAAAGAACATTGAACACGTAAAGCATGGCTAGGATTGCGATAGTGATAGATCAATCACTAACTGATGGTTTCCATCACTTTTTGTAATTAAAGAAACTTTAACACCTATAAATTAACAGGTTGATTAAATGATAAGAGAAAAAACATGAATAAGAAAATGAGTTACTGATATAACTCGGAGAATAAGCGAGCTGAAGTGCCAAGGACCCATGGTCATTGGAGCAGAAAAGTTGTTTATGCGTAGAGAAGACGGTGAAGGTGTTAATGCTCCTACTAGATTGATCAACCAGCAATCTCAAGAAGAAATTAGTGTAGAGAAGTTCGTAGAACATAATACAGATAATATACATAAAAATGACAACAGAACTGTTTCACAATTTCTGCGAGATTTATTTTCCGGTACATTTCCACTGAAATATCTGATGATGTTTTTAATTATCCCATGATAAAAAATCTCATTCATATTTCTCTATTCATTTAACGCATGCTTTATTAACCCAGAGTAACAAAAACAATGCCACAGTCAGTTCTATTTACGTTTTAAATTCAATCCACTACATTCCACAAAAACTAACAATGGTTGTCCGATCGGTGGCCACTGAACAATTTCATTACGATCTGCGCTCACGCACATAACCTCAAAAACACAAAAGCTAAATAAATCGACCGGGATACCATTTATCAAACTGCCGCCTGCATTTTTAATTAGTAAAAAACATATTCGGACAGTGCGCAGTGGTGCGTTCCAATCTGCTTCCGATCTTGGCCTTTCTGACCTCACACTCACACTAAAACGTTGGATATATTTCTGTCTCTTTTGTCCCTGCTTTAGTAATTAGTTTCTCATGTATAGAGCTTTTGTTTAGAATGACATGTGGCGTCTGTTACCAACAGTTAATTATGGGCAGTTTTTTAACGATCTGATGCTATCGATACTGTATCGATGTATCGCAATTGTAATGGCTACATCCCTAACGTACCATCTTTATTAATTAATGTTGGTAAGGACGTTGCTTGAAATATCGAAGAAAGTGAAAAAGTGTAAGTACTTAATAATGGAACTGTGTGACATAGATTTGTAGGTTTTAACGGTTTTTCGAATGCAGTAGAAAACATAATTGTTGAAGGTAAGCCTGGTTTACCTATTATGATATTGTTTGTTGAAAATCCTTCGTTAAATGTTGAAGGTTACTAAAATAAATATCTTAAATCTTTTTGTATCCATTTTCAATAGTTTTGTTGAACTGACTGATAATGCAATATTATTCAAGATAATTACTTACATAATTTAAGTTTTAAAAGAAGTAAAAACCGACTTAGAAAAATTATAAACTAGTAAAATAAATATCATAAAAATATTAGCAGCAAAATAAAATTTACTTTCGAGAGTGCGTGTGATAATGATGACATCATCCGGATAGGCAAAGTGGATTAAATACATATTATTGAAGCTGGGTTAAAAACTACTCAATCAAAGTCAATAAAATGTATATAAGACAATCGCGGGGACTACCTCAACCGAATAAAAAATCGGTGTAAAGGATTAAAAAAATAAAAATAAACTCTTCGAGTGCATAACCTCCTCCATTTTTGAAGTCGGTTAACAAGAAAATCAAGCAGATTAAAACACTACTGTTCTTCCGATTGCTGCTTATTGGTATCTGCTTAAATTCTACTTTGTACCAAGGAAGTTATAATCCATTATTTGGATTTGATAAAGATTGGCTAATCATTATTATCCTATTATTATTATTATTATTTGTTTACATTAAATTACATTATTCTCGCAGCTCATACCTACAACATTGTATTAATCAAGATTGTAATCTATAACGTTTCCATGGAGTTTCTTGCCGGTTTTTCTCCATAGGACCTACTATTTGGAACCGTGCACCTAGAGTCTCGACATTTCTTAATGTCTGTATCTAGTTTACATGAAATAAAGATCTATTCTACACTTTGTTCAAAAGAAAGTCTAGTAAAAAACAACAGTTTAAGAATATATACTTTCCTTTCTTTTTCCTTTAAAGGACATAACGGCCTAGACCGAACAGTTATAAATAATTCCATTGTAAGTATGGATAGAATGACAGATTATGTTAAATTTAACATTGACACGCGAAGTTCAAAAGGAGCATTCTTGGGACCAATAACATTCTTATTAGAAAGCGGTCAACTAAGTAGTGTCGTTTTTATAGCTTCTACAGCCGTTACAAGTATTCCATATGCAATGTTTTTACATAATTGTGGCCAGCAAAAACAAAAAAAAAACAATGATAGATGGATTAGAAGTAAAAGTTAATTTCTTGCGTATCTTTGATGTACCTATAAGTAAAATTCTTTTTCCTGGTCTATAAGCAGAGTTCGATAGAATGTTGTGGGCTTGTCGAGTAGTTGAAGTGTAACATATTAGATGTTTTTTAAATGATTCATGCTGATCTAGTAAGGGAAGAAAAAATAGGACATGTTTATAATCCAGTTGGCATATCGTGCAATGTTAAAGTCAGCTGAAGGATTTATAGTTGTGGTTCTTGTAATCGAACGGTCGTATTGCTTTTGCTAACTAAGATCGTTATAACGGCACTAGTTTATGAAGTACCTATAGTGTACGTTGTGAACGTGATATTAAGCTCAGCGTATACATTGGAATACTTTCTTATATTGTTGAAAAATTTAAAACGTCAATAATTTCTAATAAGATGAAGTTAATTGAAAATATAAGGATTTAAATCTAAAGTTTAATTCAATGAAATATACTAACAATGGTTAATGGAATTATCCATCGCGTAGGTGTTTGTTTTAAATCTTACACATCGAGCCGCTACTGCAGCACTGATACATAAACTTAATTCTCATACAAAAAATTATAGGAATAATTCAATCAAAAGTAACCAAAGTAAGCTCTCCATTAAAATTTAAAATGGATGCCTATATTTGACAACGGAAATTTTTTGACCGATAAAAATAAATGAACATGTGAACTCTTATCCAAAATTTATAATAGCAGCGCCTAATCCAAAAATGGTAAATTACTGTTCACCAAGTTCCACACGGGTGCCCTATCGGTACCATCGACCACTTCCCCGTCCATCAAATTCAAATTACGATCGACAACCACCTTTTACTAATAAAAAATCATTCGACCATCGGTCAGTAATTAACGATGCCGAATTCGACCATGCTATTGACCTTACGCAAAGCCAGTATCATTGTTACCGAATTCATTCCAACATTCAATAATAACCTCTATTACTTTCTTAATACGAATCATACATCGATCGTCGATCGCGTCTTCATCCTTGAAACCTGTCCAATCAATTTTAGACTCTCCAGCTCCAGTTTTGAGATCGTCTTTTGCTTGTGTCTCCGCATGACTGATGCCCGTTACGGCTGGCTGTGCACCTGCAAGACGGTCACCAATATGAATGTAATTAGGGGCACCACACATGTAAAAGTGTGTGGTTGCGTTAAGGAAGTCCCTTTGTAACGATGCGGAACCTTGGGTTAAGAATTGAATGGGTAAAATAACTGGTCGTTGGTTATATAATTCAATGAAACTATTGAGGATCAGATGTTTTTTCTGTGAAGATGTTTTTATAATATACTTCATACATTAAATGTAGAGCACTAGTTATTTCTTCATCTAGTGACTACAATTTCCTCGTCTTACGTCGACCACTATCAGGAGCTATTAGATTCGCAAAATCCTAAGGGATGATATCTTGTTGATAATACAATTTAGAAGGTGGATGATCCATATATCAATTTCTGTCTATAGTCTATCAGAGATGATCCCTAAAAATAATAATAAATATCACCGGATATTAACTTGAAACTTACTGGTGAGCTTATTTTACCGATGAATAATGAACAAGCTAATTATGGAATCACGTCTTCAGTGATAGAAAGCGGACTATTCAATCCAACAAGAAAAGAAGCAAAAAATTCATGAATAGTAAAACCTAAATACTGATAGTTTCATCAAGTGTGAAATGTTCTGTTAATGTGTTAGTTCTATTTTACACACTAATTATCTATCTATGGTTAACATACGCACAGTAAGATGAATTATCCAATCACAAGCGTCACAGTCAACTGGAAAATATGCTCTAGAAAAATTATGCGTCGCGTCTTCCTGGGTATCTGTAGACTATAATGAATGATTTTAATTATGTTTTTTATTCGGACTAGCTGCCGCTCTTCCAACACTTCTTCTACCGTCTATCGGTAGCCATTCTATTAAGGCTCTACTCCACCTATCGTCATTATGTCTTGCCAAGTGTCCTGCCTATTATCCTGTTGAAGTAACTTGAATCTCCATAAATCGTTGCGATATTTGATAGCGATTTTCTTGAAACAAAACCGGTGGCAGCGTCATCTGCTTCATTACGAAGCAGATAGTCTCCCCCATCAGCACTGAATCAATTAACGACCAAGTAATTTATTTCGATCTGATTGCAATGAATTGTAGTCATTCTGTAGAGGGTCTCGATATTGTTGTCTTATAGCTTGTACGCGATGCAGATGTTGCTTTCTGCAAATATTTATTGCTCAATAGATAGCTTTCTTATAACTTCTTTAGCTACAGTTAGACTTTTAATAATTCGATACAGTAATTTGACAATTCAAAGTCATTTTTTAAACACTGATATACAGCAATCAATCAATTAATTAAATCTATCAATTTTCCGTATTCTAGTCTTTCCCTCTTAGTTCTTAGCTTTACACACTGTGTCTACGTTATCTTCTGTACCCTCTCCAGTCGCAGGTCTACTGGCAGAAATTTCTTATGAAATAAGAAGTAGGTACCTTTATACAACTTAAGAATTACCTTAAGAAGTAGATTCAACTAGCTTTCAATAAAAAAAACATCATTGAAATCGGTCCATCCGTAATGGAGCTATAATGTCACAGACAAACACACAGATATACACTACAAACTTATAACACTCCTCCTTTTTTTCGGGAGTTCATAAAAAGAGAAAACACAAAATAAAAAAGCAGAAGGTAATTATTTCACATACAACTCTAAAGTAGCTCAGTACAAGTTGACATCAAAATTCACCAGAAAAAAGGCATAATTATCGTTGAAAAGGGACCCTTTTACACTCATTTAACTAACGCGGTGTATCGGCCGGTGGGAGTGTAATCGGCCCGTATCGGCCAGCCGATCGCGGTTCGATTCCCGCGGGTTGTAATTAGATTGTTAGTCGCATGCGATATTAACGTGTTATGTGTTTCCGTTAGTAGTCTTGATACTTGGGAAGTGTTCGAAGTTGTATAATATTTTTTTTTTTCATAAATTTTAGATTGTTGTTCTACTTACCGGTCTTATTTGGAATATAAAATTTAAATTAGTTAAAAATTTCGGACTAGCAACGTTTACTAACGCCAAATTTAGAAGAAAATGATATCAACACGCGTTATTTGGCCTAAACTAAATCGGATATGTAGTTTATAAATAATCTCTTTTGTATTGGTTCAAATGAAGTGAACAAATGAAGTGTCACCATAATTACGGATCAAAACTATAATATTTTTTGTCTTTTTGGCACGACTGGTGCTGTAAGACTATTAACGCTGTTTATAAGAGATTGTCACCTCTCAAATTCAAATCATTTATTCATGAATTCATAGCTAGGACATATTAATTATGATTAATTATGACGACCCGGTTGGCGCAGTGGCTAAGCGATTAGCTTTCTACGCTACGTGCCGCGGGTTCGATCCCCGCACGGAGCAATTACATGATCTACAGATTGTTGTTCCGGGTCTGGGTGTGTGTGCAAGTGACAAGTATGTTTGTAAACTGTACCTTCGATACACGAGAAATCCTAGAGGGGAAAAGATTAAAAAAATAATAAGAAATAATAATCATGATATTGACTCTTAAAAATCAAAAGCACTAAATAAAAACCTGTACACGTAACCTCTTACGAGACAGGGGAAAATGGTTTATTATTAGCCTCGCATACAAGTTTCAATTACCATTAATCAATTAAAATATTTGCATTATTATTTTTTTCAAGTATCATGTCTACTAGATCCCCTCAGCCGATACATTTTGATGTCGATAAGAAAGTCAGTTGAGAATTTAATATACATAATTTCTTTTAACGTATGGTCACTATTTTTACTTCGACCATGTTTTACTTGATAGGTACGGATAATAGAAGGGCTTGTGATTGAAAAGCCGAGGGTTCAAATTGGATTGAACTTTAAATTAAAAGGGTACAGAAATATAATTTATACTTAATTAATGAAGAAACAAGTAAGTTAATGACATGCTTATCGGATAATTGTATTTTTAATTTATAAAAAAATATTTTAATGTGATATGTTAATGACTGAACATACTGTATACAGGATAATTTTTTATGTAGTGCGCATTTGCAGATTGATTCAGTGTCCATTTCCAAATGCAACCGCAATACTAAAACTCACTCCAAAACAAACTAAAAAATTGATTTTGTATGGCTTGCGCTAGTAAATTATACGTGTCCTCATACTAAGCCGAATTTTCGTGTTGTTTTAAAGTGTATCCCAATACTGCGGTTGCATTTAGGAACAGAGACTGAATCACTACAAATTATGCGCGCTACATAAAAAAATATCCTGTACCTATAGGTTAAAAATTGAACAATTTCTAGCAAATCCATCTTCAATACTTGAGCGCATTGTATAGAGTATAGATAGAGCTTGGAAGGGGGCAGCGAGACATCGGGACTGCACTGTAGGATTTACAGCTTTTACGCTATTTTCAATTAAGGCCCTAATGGCTCATGGCCCGCCGATGCCCCGATTGTCTAATTGTGGCTCGATATAGAGTGGGTCGACTGTGATTTTGGATTATTTTAGTGTGTAAAAATTTCACGACCAGTAAGATAAAAACGTAATTATATGGTAATATTATGATAGGAAGCTATTAGCTCAAGTAACGAAGTTTAGATTCGCAAATGAAAAGTAGCACACATCCACTACACCGATACTAGACTATAAATACGTCCCCATAAACACACTTAGGTACTTGTAAATATTGCTGCATTTGACACTTAGTATTGTATTGTAATAATGAGGACCCCTAAAAACGGAAGTGGTACAAATTAAAGTAAGTAAAAAATCTGATTAGTAAAAATACGAGTAGATTGACCCTCCCTTTTTTATTATTTTATGTGTAACTGAGTTGTTCAAGCATCTTCCTTTAGTCCTCACGTGATTCATCTCAAACGATCTCGTGGGTCTACTTCTGCAAATAAAATACAGTCAACATCTCTACATAGTGTAAAATAAAGTCGCTTTCCGCGTCTGTCTGTATGTCTGTCCTTCTAAACCACGCAAGGGATTTTGATGCGGTTTTCACCATAATTTTAAGTATTTCTTCCGGAATGTTTATTATGTATACATATACAATATATATAATACTTTCATATTTAATGTAAGGGTCGTAGAGAAATTGCAACCGTGCGAAGCCAGGGACGGGTTGCTAGTATATGTACATATCGACGGTGGAAAGGCAAAATTGACTAAGCGACATATAGGCAACTTTACAGGAGAGCCAATTAAAGTATGAATTTTTCTTAAGAAAATTATATAAAATCTACTATTTATTGTCTAACCAGCTCTTAAATGAAGTAAGATTCATGCGAATACAGTGAATAATTTAGTATTAATTTTTTAAGAAAAATTCCAACTTTGATTGGGTTTCCTGTAAAGTTGCCGGTTTTGCGCTTTTTTGCGTTGTCGCTTTGTCAATTTTGCCTTTCCACCGTCGATATATAGGGGAGAGTGTGTATCAAAGAGCCAGGCTTTGAAAAAGCCGATGCAAATTTCTCCCACTTGCCAAAATCAATTCAAATTTAATTTTACTCTTTATATGACAACACTGAATAGCTGTGACCCACAGACATTCAGTGTTGTCATATAAAGAGTAAAATTAAATTATGTTAAGATTTTGGCAAGTGGGAAAAATTGCATTAGCTCTTTCAAAGCCTGGCTCTTTCATACACACTATCCCCTACACTTTATGTACAATGAATTTTCATACAAATTTTCGGGACAACAGCTCTATGAATTTCCACTCTTTCCGTCCCCGGGCCACACCCTTTTGTAAAAACTTTGCTTTTAATCGCCGCGCGTTACGATCGCGTAATGTGCTAAGTTCCCGCGTGTTCCCGACTGGACCCGGATCGAACCCTGTCGGGTATCGGAGCTCGAATATTGCAGCTAATTGAGATTGTAATTCGTTTTGTTTTGAAGTTCAGATGTGCTTCTTGCTGTTAAGTTTTATGGAATATGTTTAAGCCGACGATTGGTAAAGTGCTTTCTAGTTAAATTGATTTTAATTTTATAATAGTCAATAAAATTGTTCAATTCATAATAAAATTGTTTTAGGGTTATTTGGTCAGAATTGAGAAGTTTTGGTCTAAAAAGCACCTTTATTTTAAACTGTTTTTTATTACATACAACAATAGACAAACAAGGGCTATTTTAGCGAGTGATGTTCTAATAAACAATTTTTTTCTAGCAGTTTTATGAGTAAAAAACAAAAGAAAAACAAAACTTACAATAATCAAATAGCAGGATATTTTTTTTATGTAGTGCCGAATTTTGCAGAGTGATTCAGTGTCCGTTCCCAAATGCAACTACAGTAGGAAAATTCACTCCAAAACAAAATGAAAATTTGATTTCAAAACGTGTCTCCCATACTAAGTCGAATTTTCATTTTGTTTTAAACTTTAAAAAAGTAAAAAGTATAAAATAATTTTACTTAACGGCTTCTGAAGTCCGCCTTTAATTCTTCAATTGACCTAGCTTGGCAGTGGCACCGACTTCAGAAGCTGTTAAGTTTTTTAAGAAAATTATTTTATACCTTTTTATTTTTTGAAGTCGGTTTTAACTTTTTTTTATTTAATTCTTTTATTTATCTCAGTTTATACATAAGTTGTAGCATCTTCCGACAATTAGACAAAGAGCTTAGTGCTAAGATCGGGAGACATCGCGTCGCCTACTTACGTTTGACATATTTTAGAGAAATCCTACCGGCGCGCTATAATGAGTCTCATATTCGGTGTACAGTCTGCAAAAAAATGTATCGAAAACTAGCTGCTTTTTATTTATTTTTAGCTCAGACTTTGTCTCTAAGGGCCAGTTTCACTAAAGTTTCTTATTCTCGAGAATAACTATACCAGGAATTATTTAACCCTCCATAATTACTCTTAGATAACTTCTTTCTTTCACCACTCTACACCAGAATAAATTTAATCTCGTATAGTTACTATGTGACATAGGTTCAATCCGAATGAACAAAATGAACTAATGTACCTATAAACCGCCTAAATGACAATGCCTACGATCTTCGTGTTATGGTTACGTTTACTGTGTATTTGTGTATTTTAGTAGGGTTATAATGTCAAAATTAGTCTTACGTAAATATAACAAAAGAGAATGTCAAAAAAATCTGCTGTTATAACCTCAGAGTATTAGTAGTGTGTTTATTTGTTTCTGGCAAGTCCAGAATAAAAATGTTTTCTTTCTTTCAGAGTAAAGCACTAAAGAAACATACTCTGCAGGTAAAACACGGACGCCATATTGAACTTTTATCCCTGGTATAAATTATTTACTCCTTGAAAATCGGCGGCGTAGTGATTTACTCGCGAACAGAAATTTTAATCCCAGAATAAATTTGAAACGTAAATATAGTTAATTCTTTGAATAACTGCTAATTTACTCTCGAGTAAGACTTATTCCATCTTCGTAAAATTGGGCCTTACTAAACTAAGTCATTTGCTTACAAAAAAAAAGTAAGTTCATTGATCAACACATTTATAAACCGACTTCAAAAAAAGGAGGAGGTTCTCAATTCGACTGTATGTTTGTTACGCGAAGACTCTGCCAATTGCCCACAGATTTTGAAAATTCTTATATACTTAAATCAGTTTTTCCTTTTTTCAAAGTTTATTAAACAATTGTCCGTCTGTGCGTGTTTACTGCTCCACCTAGAGAACCTAGTTGACTTTATAATCTAGTATCTAGTTTTTATACCGTCCCCTTAATGTACTGAATCATAAATCCTACATTTGCAACATAACGCAAAGTACATATAAAAGTATGTTTAGATGCGTATCTGTCACGCTATGTCTACTTGAATTACATGTTGCAATATTTTGACAAGCAGACAATATTAATATTAACAGAATTACAACTGCATTGTAAAAAACTTAGGAAAAAACAACAAGAAAAGGTATCATATTTTTCCTTATCAAAAAACTTGATAGCGTGTCTAAAAGACTGCAAGCATTGCTTCTTTATATAAATATTAGCTGTACCTGCGACTGTGTATAAAGATTTTTTATACAAACTTTGAATTTCTATTTTGCCCCTTTATGAGTTGAATTTTGAAAAACATTCTACTAGCAAATGTCACGTCTCTCTGGCCTCTTCTAAATTATTCCACAATACCCGCTCCATCTATTGCATCCAGACTTCTACCCGGATTGCTGACATTATTAAAATTAAATAAATAAATCCAGACCATTACTGTCCCACTGCTGGGCACGGGCGTTTTCACAGAATGAGAAGGATTAGGCTTTAGTCCACCATGCTGGCCTGGTGCGGATTGGCGGACTCCATCGAGAACTTTATGAAGCCTTCTAAGATGTGCAGGTTTCCGCACGATGTTACCGATCACCGGTAACGCAAGTGATGATCAAATTCTGATCCAAGTTGTGGGCTGGGTTCCTTCCTATTCAGAAGGCAAGCGTTCAACCACTAGGCTGTAACTGCTTAACATTATTATCGCCTAAAATTAAATATAATATTTAAACCAGCTTAACTTTTTTTGCGCATCCTACGCAACAGTCTACGCGATACATCCGCCACACCCGAAGAGTAGCGACGTGTAAAATCTGCATTTCTTTGAGATGCACTTGTCCTCCTCCCCCCTCCCCCCAGACGCCTCTTAGATAAAGAGGGCTCTACTTTCGCACGCTTTGAGCAGAGTCCCCGGTTTTGTTAGGAGTGCGACATCCTACGTATAGGAGAGTTAGTCGTTACGTGTTTTGTTTTGTTCGTACGATAGAGCTCGTCTAGGTTAGGATTTCTATTGTTTTAAAAAATTGTGAGGCTATAAAATGTGACGTTTTGTTTGTGTTGCCAGGAATGTTAATTTTACAGGTGTTGCTAGTTTTTTTTAGGATCAATTCTACTGTAAATAGTATAGCTTGTTTCCGACTATGTAACTCGTTTCAGAGGTGTAGAAAAATCGAATTGGAATGTTATGGAATTTATTGGCACCTGTGATTATTTTAATTTTTTATTTTATATCTACATGGTAATAAAACTTTTATTAAACCTTTCTTATTGTCACCTAAAAGCACGAGAATTTTAGTTATTACAAAAAACATAAGTCTCCGTTTGCTTCTATCGTGCCGTTCTTAGAATAGAATAGATCTTTATTTCATGTAAACCAGATACAGGCACTTATGAAATGTCGAGACTCTTGGTGCGCGGTTCCAAATAGTAGATCCTATGGAGAAGAACCGGCAAGACCTCGTTCTTCTATCCTAGTAATTCGTTTTCAGACTTTCAGTATCTCAAGTTAAGCCACTTCTCTCCTTTCCTAAGTACATTTCCACAAAGGCTAGTCCATTCTCTTGTACACTATTATCAAAAAATGTTGCATATTCAATTCTCATGTAAGAAATTATTGTATTACGTAGTCTGACACACAAATGTAATGAGCGGTTTCGATGTGTCATACACAATAGTAACTCGTAACAATGGTCATATTAATTGTGTAATGCATTATGTAAAAATATGGAGATAGGTTGATAGTCTTGGATATGTACAGTTTTTGTACGTTTGCGTGAAAATGGAGAGTAGATACGCCTAGTACGAGAACTGGTACCTACTAGACGTGTGCGCCGATGCCGGCTTCAGCGTCATCGGCGTGGATGGTCGGGCGGATAAAGTTGTTTTAGATACAATGCAGACATAATATACTAGTAAACTAAACACTAGAAATGTCTACTATGCTTACTGGTTTATTTCGACGTATTTGTTTACGCAAATTCAATAAAATACCATAATATCCGCTCAAGAATATCAGTACTATAAATTACCAGCCTTTATCATCCCACTATAGGGCAAGTCCTTCCTTCTTTCTTTCTTGTCTCGAACATTATCATAAAACATATACCTATTTATCATTAAACATTCCACATCCCGATTGGAACCTAAAACTAAACATGCATTAAACTTAAGAAAAATCCAAGAAAAACGCTATACACAAACTAGAGAGTCTGTCTCAGTAAGAGCCATCGAGCTCCACGCCAGCACGGCAGCCCCTTGAACGGCATGGCACGGCAAGATACGGCACTTGAACGGCACAGACGTAGATATTGCTGTTTTTTGTCACCACTTGCTGGGCTGTGATCTCGTCAACTCGGGTGCAGTGTGCCGCGGGTTAAAATGTGTTAAAAATGGTTAGTTAGATGCCTCATTTGGAGGTAGTTTTAAATAGATATATAATATATGTATATAGATATTATTGTAAGTTTTATGAAAAGAGTATCCATGGAGTTTCTTGCCGGTATATTCCCCAGGACCAACCCACTTGGAACCGTGCACCTAGAATCACGACGTTTTGAAAGTGCCTGCAAAGGCCCAGTTGAAATAAAAAACTTTGACTTTGATATAGCGTTTCTATCGTTTTTTTATTCGAATTTGATATTTGTAACCGCATACCGTGTAGGTACTTATAATATATTACATGAATTAGCTAAGATGATACCCATTAAACTAGCTTTCAATTTAAAAAAACTCTAAAAACAGCAAACAGACACAAATATCCACAGATACGCTGATACATAATACAAACTTATAAACCTCTTTTTGTCGGGGATTAAAAATGAGTTTACAAATCGAGCACAAAAAATCACAATCAAATCCTTCATACCATGATATTGAGTCTAGATTCTCCATCCACACCATCCAACCATCCAGCCACCCAACTCCTACTACTACTAAGAAATCAATAAGATTTTTACAATTTAATAAATGCCACTCCACCATTACTATATTACAGGGATAAGTGGGTCGCAAAGCCTCCCATCTCCCAGGGGGAGGGGGGGAGGTCACGTCATACATCCTGATTCCTAGCACTGTTCCCGACTCATGATAATTGAGGAATTCATATGCTCTTTACATTTTAGTTTCGGGTAGGAGACTCCTTCGAAGTGGAGGAGAAGTAGGTAGATTCTGTACGGGTTAATGCCATTAGTAATTTATTTTAGTTGGTAACACTTAAAATTGAATAGAATAGAACTCTTTATTGTACACCTGATAAAAAAGAAGCAATGAATAAATCGTTTTTCTTTCTTTCTTTCTTTCAATGAACATTTTAAGATTGTACAATGAGCGGTCTTAACGCAATCGGCGATTTTTTACACACAGCTTTTGGTTGGACAGACATTATTATTAGTTATTATTAGATAATAATTACCGCGGACTACATTAATTTTTTTTACATGCTGTACTGTCCATCCAAAGGTTAACAAAAAAACAATTAATAATGTTCTGATTTCAAATAAACAACTCTATCTATAAATATTTTCTAAAACTGTTCTGATTTCAAATTAACAGTTCCATCATATTTTATAACCAACCAGTTATTGGGTACCTAAATCCGCCATAAATTACTCTTATGAAAGCCATTTTACGCGAATCCTGTCAGTTGCACAGCGCACTAAATAATTATAATTTTTCAGAAACAGTAAGTATTTAGAACTGTCAAATTAGTCTACGAACGTCTTTGTCATTTACGGAAAATTCGATGTGGATGTGACCTATAATTATTGTGATGGCGTCTTTCACGTTGATAACAAGCAAACGGACAAGTTTGACAGGGTAAATATCTACTATTTTCTATTTATTTAGAAAGTGACATTAAAGGCCAAGTTTATCGACAATATAACAATTGTTTAAAATGAAATCTGTCGATACTTATACAAGAATAATTCATGTATAAACGGCAGATTTTGCTATAATCGTTTGTTAAGTTATTGGTGAGTTTGGGCCTTATTCAGTAGAATTTTTAAACAACAGTAGGTACCTCTATCTTAATGTACCTACTCTTCAGAATATTTTAGTCTGATTGAAAAGTAATAAATTGAATAAACCCATCTAATTTCCATGTGGTGACAGCTAACAAGGTAATCTTCATAACTAACCCTCCACTGCTCATTACTAACGCACTATTATAATCAGCCGATGCCTGTTTTTATCCGATATGGTAATTACACTTTTTGCCCTAATTAAGTCTTAGTACATTATGATCTTCAATAAAAATAAGTATGTCCTCTTTTTACGTCAAATTCTTAGTCTCTCCAATGGATATATTATACAAGGTTATCCAACTTTATGTAGGAAGAAATAAGGTTGATTTTCCAGTGTTTTCTATAGGGAAATAGTAGTAATTTGTATGGTAATGTTCCG
Source organism: Allophyes oxyacanthae (assembly GCA_932294325.1). Taxonomy (NCBI): domain Eukaryota; kingdom Metazoa; phylum Arthropoda; class Insecta; order Lepidoptera; family Noctuidae; genus Allophyes; species Allophyes oxyacanthae. Next base: position 1,141,625 of record OW028628.1, read on the forward strand.
TCATCAGTTAGGGATAGGTATAAGTATGAATAATTTTCTGCGCCATTTGTTCTAACTTGTTATTGTTGAGCAGAAAAACTGTGAGATAGTAATCATCGATCTAATGTTATGTCTTCATTAAAAATAGGCGCCATTTTGCATTATTCAGTACATTATTCTGTTTTGCCTTCATTGGTCACAGTGTAATGAGTTTCTGATATAAATTATAAAAGAAAATTTTATGCTAATAAAGATAAGTTTTTCCACCATGCTCTGATAGCTTTCAACTTGATTACATGCTAAAAACCAACATAAAAAAAGAAATTATTTTCATAAAGAACTGGACAGCTTCTTAAGTCCACTTTCAAACTAAGGTGCATTGAAGAATTAAAAGGCGACTTCAGAAACTGTTAAGTTTTTTAAGAAAATTATTTTATGTGTTTTAGTTTTCTGAAGTCGGTTATTACATTTTTTTATTTTTTTTAAATTATTTTTGTAAATTTTATGTGGCATAAATCGAATCGGTAATCGGTCTATTAGGACTTATAGTACTCTTATAGCTTTCAAAAGTAAAAATGGTTAAAAAGAGAATGTAAATAATTCTCCATATACCTATCTCTCATTTTTAAATCATAGCGGAAGAAAACCATACAAAGCAACACATGGCATCCTCACGCCAACCGAACTGGGTCAAGGAGTGGCAGAACAGTCGCAATTTTCTAGTCGCACGACTTTCAAACATGGTCGCAACTCCTGACGTGGAAAAGAAATAAAAATATAAAGACATTCCTCGGGGATGGCTGCGATGGCTGCGACAGAATAATGTGTATATAATAATATGTGGTGCATTTGTAGTGTTTATGTATTGAAAAGTTTTACTGACCTAGGAAATTTCTGCTGTGAATAAAAATAAAAGAGAGAGAATTATTTATTTGGCACAGCACATCGGTCGCAGATTATCAGCACTAACCGTCCGTATCAACACGTTTAGGCAGGTTTTTGTCTGTGGCGGACATCGGTCGCGGTAGTCGGTCGCGAATTCAAAGTCAAACTCAAAGATTTTTATCTCAACTGGGCCTTTGCAGGCACTTTCATAACATCGTGATTCTAGGCGCACGGTTCCAAGTGGGTTGGTCCTGGAGAAGATACTGGCAAGCAACTCCTTTCATAAAAACCAAATTTACAATAATATCTGGGGCTGCATGAGCGGCCCCGGCCAAAATTCGACCAAAGGCCAAAATTCGACCAAATTTCGATACCAACCGTCGGTACCAACGTACCAACCTCGGATCCCACACCCAGCAGTCGCTTTTCTTCTCTAGCTAATATAAACATAGTTATAATACAAACTATCATCATGAAAGTCCATACAAAATATTCCATACTCAATTAAATATTCTCTAATATTTTTGAAGTACATTTTAATACGAGAGAGCAAAATTCAAGCTGCATGTGTGGGTAGAACATTGGCGCCTATTCTATAAGGTTTCGACTAAAGATAGTTAAAAATCTACCAATCTATCTTATGGAGGTACTAATTATATAAGAAATTGATTGTCTCATAAATTTAAATGCAAGTACAAATTTATTTAATTTTGAGAAATTTTATTATTTAGCAAGTGTTATTATTTAATTTAAATGAGGTTCTTGTAATGCGTATACAAGTCAAAGAAACCGAAAATATACCTGTGTTTCATAGCTGTAATTAATAAAATATGATTATTATTATTATTTCCTTTATTCAATAATTTAAAATAAATAAATATTTATTAAAAAAAAAACAAATATAAAAGAGTAGTCCGTAGTAGTAGCCCTTTATTATTTTATCTGTATATCTTAGCTCCTTTTGCAGTTGCTAAAGTCAGTCATTCAGAAGTGAGTTTAAGTATTGCCAGGACAAAAACATGATCCCTTTGACTGGACAATTTATCAAATTTTTGTCTTATTCTTGTTAGTAAAAGACAAAAGATTAATTAACACGTTGCCTTACAGAATTGGCGCCATTGTCTGTGAATTAACGTGTGCATGTGTGCGCATTCGTATTAGCTATGTAAATTTCACTGGCGGACCACTGGATCACTTTTTTGGGTTAGTTTCCCTTCTTTTTGGAAGGTGGCGCATCATTTTGGGTTTGTGGTGACTTTGTTGTTTTATGCGCGGCGCAGAAGACGGACATTTTGTCCGCCATCGTCCGCTGTCTCCGGCGTAAAATTGGTACTTATATTGAGCACTGGACTTTATGATAGGTAGGACACGAAGAAAACGTGTGACGTGGGGATTGCTGGTATGGTGACCACAGAAATATTGGGTAGATGACATTCGGAGACGCGCTCAGGATTGGATGGCAAGGAGACCAAGAACCTAAACTTCGAGCTACCTTGTAAAAAAAAGTTAGGACTCCCATCTTCATGATCGGTAATTTTTTGCAAGGTAGTACGTACAAAGTTTAATCTCTCACGATCGTATTGAAGTTTATTCTTATTCTTTATTGTACACAAAATATGGAATATACAAAAATTAACAATTTAAAAATATATGCAGTAAGGCGAGCTTAATTCAGAATGAGTTTTCTTCCAGCAAACCTTTGGGTGAAAGAGAAATGAACATATTATAGAGTGAGAAAGTCAAGCGTACAATACAATTACATTATAACTTAGGTATTACCAGTAGTTTATTACCAGACACTAATGTTCATTACCATATTGTTACGTGACAGACCTCTGCTGGTCAGTCGAACGCATTGGGCTCCGTCCCCTGAGTCTTTTCCCTTTCACCTTGCCTGTCATGAGCATTTCCTCCAGGTTAAGAATGACAACATACACAATTAAAACACACGAAGAAAGAGAATGGTATAAAATAAAATAAAAAGAACAAAAACTTCATGGGCATGTGTCAAAGTTGCACAAAATAGGTCTCCAGATCAGCTTAATGTTAAGCACCAGAAAGTGCTTGACGCTGGTTTTCATCTGGAACCTTTGTGCTCCAAGGATGACTAGTGTAATGGTTACTTACAAATAAAAACTTTTTTTTATTAATTATTTTTTTACGAAAAGTTTCTCGACCTATGTCGCTGACTGTACACAAAACATTTCGTTTATAGTTATATTCACGTCATTTTTAATAGGGGATGAGGCTTTTATCGTTCAGTAATGTCGATGTTACACGGTTCAACCAAATTGATTCACTTGTCGAAAGGTAAATTAAAACAAAAATGATTGGCTCAATGACATTGAATGATTCACTTTTATGTTTACATGATTCAATTTGGTTGCTTCATCCAAATTGAAAGGCAGAAGAGAACCGTGGAATATCGCCTTAAGCAAGAATTTAAATTCCGGCCGCTACTGAAGATTTCCTAGCAAAAAAAGCCTTTTATAAGTTATAAAAGGTTTTTCTGCTAGGATCATCAATCAATCGGGAATATCGGGAACTCAAAACAAGATATGAACATGGTAAATACCCCGTTTTGAACTCTAATACTAATCTTCAAATGAGTTATAAATTATAACTCATAAGTTCATAACTCTATGTTCGACTTCAGCATTAAACCTTGGACTTCAAGCTTACTAACTGCGCTTGCAACTAATATACCAATGAGGAAATTTTGTATACGTTTACATAATGTATTTCTTTCTTTTCCTTTTTTTACGGATAAAAGGACCAAAAATTACGGAAATTTCAAATTAAATAACAATATTCATTACTCCACTAAGAATAAGTCATTTTTAGTATAATTTATACACGTAAAGCTCATTGCGTAATATTTTACAAGATTCAAGCTTGTTGTACTGTAGCAGTCAAAACAAAACAGCCTCTATAATGAATGTTATACATCTTGAAAATACGACGCCACCGCAAATCCAATGCAGAAATATTTCTCGAAATCAAATCCTATGTTTCAATCACAACCACAGCGTTTCAAGCAAATAGTTGTGAGCGAACAAAACTCCACAGCTTCCTACAAAACGTCTGAATATTCCTCACTCGGGAGAGCAACCCGAACTGTTTCATCTGAAACGAATTAATTACACCCATTCAGTATTCCACGAACATCGAAAGCGACCGCAAATAATTCACGCACACACCCAAAGAGCACACAACCAAACTGTATATACAAAAACATCTAAATCGTGCACATAAAATTTCATGTATAAAAATGTCAATAAAACACTCACACTTGCAAAGTGTAATACGAAACAGCGTTGACACACAACGCACACTAACACAAAACCTTTCGCTCCACGAATATGTATTGCCACTACATAGGAGTAATCTTTCATTGACGCACACATCCAAAAGTATTTTCCGTTGGTACGTCGTGAGGTTTTTTCCGTGTCGTTGTGTGTGTTTTTGCTTGAGCGCGGCGTGGGGTGGGGGAGGGGTAGCATACATTTTCAGGAAGGCTCCGGCGTCACAGGGCGTCTTTCAGCGTTCCGAACCCGCACACATCGTAGGCTATCGGCGAGACGAAGAAGCAAAGAGTGGCTGTAGGTTAGTTTTCAGTTTAGAGGCGATACTTTTTCAGTTCTCAATTTGAATTTCTTAACGTTTTAAAAGAAACAAATGAATATATTTTTTTATGAATGGCTAGAATTTTGTTTATGGAATTTGAAATGTTCCTTATTTAAAATTTAATTAGGATTTGCTATAGTCTGTATTACTGTACAGCTTGGCTGTGATTTCAGATAGGTATATACCTACGTAAAATGTGAGATAAGTAAGAAATGTTAATTTAAAGGTCTGGAAGAGCTTTTGTTTTCGTTTTGGTCTTGGATCAATTTTAGTATTCGATAGCTAACTTAAATCTCTAGAGACGGTAAACATTGCTTATTTTAATGGTCGATCGCAAAATGATTTTTTCTTATAACCATTACACATCCTATTTTCATTTGTGACTCAAAATGTACATACGTACATTATATTACCTACGCTGTTTTTATGGTGTTGATAGAAACTACAGAAAGCATGCTACAATCTTTGCATACCATTTTAAATTCTTCCTCATTCAAAAATCGTTTCATACGCCTTTTAAATTAAAAGTTACTACAAAAACTTGAAATACGATTGACACTAATCTATATAGCGTACATAAACTTTGCTCAGACTTTGCTTAGGAATTAGGTACTTTCTTTATTGAGTTTTAGACTTTTTTTATTGACTTCGTCGATCTTAGCGTATGTTCAGCACAATTTCATTGTACATCCAAACTAAAGCATAAGCTAAGCATATAAATAAGCTTAGCAAAGTTTAAGTAAAATCTGAGCTAAGTCAAAGTACGCATTATGGATCTCAGCCTAAATACGTGACATAAGTTATGTCACATTTTTTTTTAAACATTAGTGGCCATGTTATGTGACATAACATGGCCACTAATGTTAAAAAAAATATCCAAATTATTATTCAGTTTTTCATACAATGTTAAAACGTTCTATAAAAAGTCTCTGAACAAAATTCTCACGTTACTCTACGGTATCGGGCGCAGATCAACGGGGGGGTGGGTGCCTAGAGGTGGGGGGAGCAGTTCGTGTGTGTTCGGAAAAATGCCTTATGATCCCGCCCGCTCCAGTGTAAGGCTTAAAGTTTTTTATCCTACCCTACAATGTCGGCCTTCGGGGACAGATAGATAATCGTCCGTGTTGTATTGTTATTTTTGGATAGATTTTCTAGTATTGAGGGTAGGAAGGCGGTTTTAGATGAACTTACGAGATTTTCTAAGTAATTAATGAAGTGTAACGTAAGCGATTTTTAGCTGGGTGGCTTTTGGTCCTTTGGTACGGATTGGTGCCTTTCTACCTCTTCTCGCAGGTATCGTAGGAGGCAATGGGGTCAGCTGGAATAGGACCCACGGAAGAAGTGAGACCTTACTTCTTTCTGTTAAACTTGCGGAGATCCGAGGACCTATGATAGTATCAGACATAATCTCTTTGTGTTGTACGTGCAGGAATTTAGTGTCAGTTTCGTAATGCACGATCAGTTCTTACAGAAAACAGGATGTCTTGGTCTTCATATTTTTTTCTTGTATTATCTGTGATAGATAGTTTAGTACGGTAATTTTTTTCCTGTCAAATATTTTTTCAACTAGATAACAAGAGTTTTTTTATGATGAAGACTTTTCGCTTTTAGAAAAAATCGCTATTTTGATCAATATTGGGGGTTCATCGACGTGGGTTGCTAGGTCTTCATAATTTATTTTTGTGTTAACTGTGTGATAGATATTTTAGTACAGTACCTAATTTTCTTCCCGCATAATTTTTTTTCAGCTATAACCAGAGCTTTGTTAATAACCGAATAGCCTTCTGTTTTAAAACCCGCTGTTTAGACCGATTTTGGGGGGTCCATCGAGCCAAAATTACTACTCTTTGCAGGTCAATTACTGATCGTATCTTGACGTGTCAAAGACCTGTCGATACTGTGATCCAGCGCCCGATACCATGTTGAGTGAGGTCTTACAAAGAAGCCAACCAAACGCTTTAGAGGAATAGGTTACAAAGATACACCACAAATACTACACTCTCCAATACCACAGAATTCTCAGTTCAATATAATAATATAATACATATAAAAAACCGGTTCACACGTACAGCAGTCGCCCCCACTCCCCCTGCGGGTGGGGGTGGCTCGCCCCCGGGTGACAAGAGCCCAGTACTAGCCAGGTGCAATGTATTGGTGCAATCTGGTCTGCTGTTGCATTATTAGTTTTAGCGTTCCTCTACTGGGCTACTTATTAATTTTAGGGTTAAGTTTCTAGGCTGGGATTTTAATTAGGAGTTTGTATTAAGATTATTTTACGTCAGTTATCATGTTGTACAATTTTTTTTAATTCAAATTATTTATTTGCTCAAATATGATATTTTTGCAGGTGTTAGACTCATGATTAGTTTTGTCATATTCTGTCCCTTATGGCCTGCAAATTGGATTTATACAAGTAAGATGAAAATACGAAACGTTTATTAGACTTGAAATTATAAAGGACACTGAAAAAAATCTCTAAAAAATCTCTGGATATTTTACAATGTACATACTATATAATTGTTATAACATACATGTTATTATTATTATATTATTACTATTTATGTTAGTAACTTTTTTCACTTATCTCCCAAATATTCTTTGACACTATATTAGTTTTGTCGCATTAGGAAATTGTACAGTTCATTTATAAATGGTAACTCTTTGATGGTTTGAATGAGATTGTATATTTTAATTGACATACAATATTCATGTTTGTTATAATAAGGGTGATCTTAAAATTCAGAGTTGTACTTAACAATAATTTCCCTAGTCTGATAGGTATGGAGCGATTCTCGGATTGAGAAGGGAATTAGGTCGTTGTCCCTCACGCTGGCCTGATGGGGGTTGGCAGACTACACAAAGCACACACATCATCGAGAATTTTTTGGACCCTTCTCAAGTGTGCAGGTTTCGTGTCGATGTTTTCTCTTAACGTTAACGCAAGTCATAATCAAATTCTGATCTGTGTGGGAATGCCGCAAATCACTGACGTAGCTCAAAAAAACCGCTAAACTAAAGTGGGATTGGGTAGGCCACGTCTGCCGTATGCTGTTTGAACTGTGGGCCAAAATAACCACGCAGTGGAGCCCTGACACAGCAAAACGGCGACGCAGCAGACCGCGAAAGAGATGGCAGGACGAACTAGACACATTCAGCAGGGACTGGTCATCACTGGCACATGATCAAACAGAATGGAAACCAAGATGGAGGCCTTTGCCCAGCAGTGGGATGATACAGGTTAATAGTGGTGCGGGCCTGGTTCCAACTCAAAACCCTCCTACATGGAAGACAAGTTAAACCGTTACGTTATTAGTGCTACTGCAGGTCTATAACAAAATATTATAAACGTAACAGTTTAGTAACGATAATAATAGGTCTTACATGAAAAGGGACAGTTTTACATCTAACTACATACATTGAGTAGTTTGGGCACATTGCCAAATTAAAAAGAAAAAGGTATTGAAGAAACTAGGTGGACTTTTACTGATAGTCTTTTAAATGTTGACTACTGGTCGTCCAGTGGTCGAAATTCGACCACATATTAGATAAATTTTAGCTTTCTGCTCTCCTTCTCCATATAAAATTTAACTATGCCAAATCTCACACTCCTCCGCGCGTAATGCTTAAAAAGGGGTACAAAGTTTTCTCTTCACGTATTAATATTTATATCGATTTGAGAATGGAAAAATCAATACCACAAGAGTTTATGCAGTTAAAAGTACTTTTGACCGGATAAGAGTTTAAACTGTGACATATGCACGGATGGGTCCTTCGATACGCAGAATTTAGAAAGCACTTAAAGATCTATTTATTTATTTGTAGAGGTAGGGTACTAAGCCCCTTGGTCACTGAGACCTGCGAAGATCTATTGTGACGCTAAAGATCTATACCAATGAAGAAAGTAACATCGCATCCAGAAGAAAACAAAAGCATTCTTATTCAAACGAAATTATATTTTCTATAACATATTCGCTGGTTAGGAAGCTGTAACATTCGGTCCGTTGCCCTGAACTACAGATGTTGCTCTTAGATTTCATATGAGCAAGAATATTGCTCTCAAAAATTCGAACGAAAACGACGGCGTATTATGTAAATATGCTACTGTTTGCAGTTGCCGAGTTGCAATCGCGATGAGTGTATATTTAGTAGGTAGTAGTGGATTCTTTTTTTTTTCGGCTACTTTTCGTTGTGTTGTCAGAAAATTTTCCGGTCGAACATCCTTAAGGCTAAAATCGTATGCGCCCGGCGTCCAAACGCAGAGTTACTAACTCTAAGCGGGCCGCAGTCGTTCAAAGCATTTTTTTCGCGAAATGTATCACCGCAACCTATCGTAACTGTACGTAGTGATGTATGGAGGTTTTCTTACAGTAATGAATATCTTTGGGCTGATAATGTGGTTTTTATTATTTAATACGGGATAATATAATAAAGGAGTACGTATACTGACTGCCTGTTTGTAAGCGGTTACCGTAACATATACCTAGACGCTTACAACACCAGCGGCATCACTCGCGCGTTGCCGACTATACTGCTAGCATCGTACGACGCTTCCCCAACGACCACGGGCGACCTTGCTCACCGTTTGGAACACAACACTGCAAAAGAGCAGTGTTATTTGGCTACGACGTTCTGCAAGGTGCTATGCCCTACCTCTTTTGTGTTGTAATACGTGGTGTTGGATCTGAGATTTGATATTTATTTGGGTAAAGAATGAGGTGCATTTATCTTTAGCACTAGATAACCTTCGATTTCGAGATGTGAACATATCAGCAGTAACTTTGGATCAATTTGTAACGCCTGTTTTGATTTTTCCTCAGTGAAACTACCGAGCGTAAGGACCGTTTTTTTTACTATCGTAGTGAACCCCTCATGGCCTATCCTCTGCCTGCGGGGGCAGAGGGATATGCCGCCTTCCTAAACTACATAGCTCACCACGGTGGTCCACTTTCGGCATCTGATTGTGAACTACGGGCTTGAAGACCTTGGCAAAGACCACCACGGTGGTACACCTGTTAGCGCACATCTCTGGATGGGGGGAAGGCTGTCAAGAGGTTCCCTCCAGGCACGTCCCGGGGGATAAAGCACCTGTAGTATTATTGAGTTTCTTGTTAGAAATTATTCAGTAGCAGCTCAGGGTTGGTCAGACTTATAATGTAGTTCAAAACCAGGTTACCAACCAGTTCTGTCAGTCGCAACTGCAACAGCAACCAGTTGCCATTTACACAATACAGTTCCCGAACATTTAAGTTTCGTGTGTCCGTTATAAATTCCGAGCGGGCGTTCTATATTCAAATTGGCCGCCGCTATTGGCTGCCGCTGGGTGGTATTTTACATCCGCGAAACGATAAAATACTGGATAAGGTCCTCCTTCACTTCTCGTGTTTTAAAGTCTTCTCTTTTGTGAGATTAATCAAAAAATTGTTGAAGAGTATCCAAAATAGATCCAATTCACCACTATCTATGTTGTTGTACCAATATTCAGTGTAAGGCATAAACACAGCCCTGTGACGCGACGACCGGTTTGGTGTCGGCATTTGATTCTTGTCGTGTTTTATAAGAACTTTATTGATCATTATAAATGTGCTTAAGTATGTAATTACTTATAATAATAATGTATCTAAGTATTTATATTGTAGTAAGTATATCTATTATAATGTAATAGATATTGATAGTTTCGAGCGTATGGCACTCGTGGGTTGCAGCTGAAAACCAGCGTCAGGTGGCCAGTATCACTGCCTCCTGACATTATGCTGAGCTGCGGCCTTTTGGCATAGTAAATTTTGCTATCCTCTTACTCAAGGATTTAAAGGTACCAATAGAAGGAAAGAAAGAAAAAGAGTTTATTAGCACAACAAAAAAAAAAGAAAACATAAAATATTTATTTAATGTTTTCTTTGTTTTGGTTTTTTTAAAAAGAAAAAAAAAATGTTTTCTTTTTTTTTTGTTGTGCTAATAAACTCTTTTTCTTTCTTTCCTTCTATTGGTACCTTTAAATCCTTGAGTAGAGGATAGCAAAATTTACTAGAAGTTTAGTAGTAAGCAGTGATAGCCTAGCGGTTGAACGCTTACCTTCCATGCAGGAGGGTCTGAGTTAGAACCCGGCCCGCACCTCTGACTTTTCGGATTCATGTGCGGATCAGAATTTGAATATCACTTACGATAACGGTGAAGGAAAACATCGTGAGGAAACCTGCACAGTTGACAGGGGTTCGTAAAGGCCTCGATGAAGTATGTAGTCCGCCAACCCGCACTAGGCTACCGTGGTGGACTAAGGCCTAACCCTTCTCATTCTGAGAAGAGGCCCGTGCCCAGCAGTGGGACAGTAATGAGCTAGAGAAATGCTCAAAATGATGATGAAAACCGCATCAAAATCCATATACAAACAGACAGACTTGGAAAGCGACTTAATTTTATACTATGTAGAGAAGTAGGATAGGACATAACTGCTGCGTAGGAGCATCATACAATAAATAGCCCATTACCGTTCCCACTTGGATTTATCTCGTCTCCTTTCAAGCAAACGCTGTCAAAAATTCCGTTCTGAAACGGTACTCCATAAAAACTTCTGATCACTGAATTCTGTCCATCCCCCGAGGGTCATAAAACTAGAACTACCAGTTACCTTCCTTATCCACGTCCACCGGTTGCGGGAACAATTTCTCCGCTACAGAAAGCTCTTGGTAATGTCTATGCATAAAGTATTTTAAACTGGTTAAAATGCAACGTATTCGGAACGAGCCGTGGGTATCAAAGGGTGTTACTTGCGCACCTTTGAGAACTTCTAAGGTTCCGAATTTTAGAGGTGGTAGGTCATTGTGAATTGTTCAGTTTGTAGAACATTTATACAGGGTGTCCCAGGAAACCTGTACCAGCGAAGGTCTCTGGTCAGGGGACACTAATACTCATCGACTGAACCCTCATGTATGTTCTACGATATTTTGTAGTTTTCGAGAAATTAATTATTTTGTAAAATTTTCAGATTTTTCAAAATTGTAGGCGGTTTTAGTTATAACTTTTTGTGAGTGGCGTTTCTTTGAGATTTTTCTTGTCAGTATTATGGCTAGAATGTGTGTTCACCTGTTAAAAACACAAAACAACCAAATTCTAACTACTAGTAGCTCAGAATATGATCAAAAGATAAAAAAATCTGTTTCGGAGAAAATATTACAAAAGAATTAATTTCTCGAAAACTACAAAATATCGTAGAACATACATGGGGGTTCAATCGATGAGTATTAGTGTCCCCTGACCACAGATCTTCGCTGGTACAGGTTTCCTGGGATACCCTGTATAGAACACTAGCTTTTGCCCGCGACTCTGTCTGCGTAGAAGCCAAAAATGGTTCTATAGGATCTTTAATTGGTTTTTTACGTTATTAATTGTGTTATAACATATAAATTAGTATGTCCAAATGTTTGAATACTTATAAAATATTATAACAATCTTTATTTTATTTATTTAAGAATTAATGCAGACATAAAATACATTAGAAATATGAAGTAGGAGCATAAAGTACAAAGGTACTGCTTATTTCTAAAGAAATCTCTTCCAGCAGACCTGCGAGGGGAGAGATTAAAAAGAAGAAATGTAGACACAGTGTGTAGATACTTATAAATATTTATTTAGGGCTGATTTCTCAATCGCCAGATTATGTTTTATCCAACGAATAAATTTGACAGTTGACAGATTTTGTCTATACAAGCTGTCAAAAATTAAAATTTATTCCCTCGGATAAAGTTATCTGGCGAATGAAAGCAGCCCTTAGTAGGATATAGTTGACATATATGCCGTCAATATACTTTGTAAAAGAAGATAAATAAATTAAAAGAATACTAAACAAAATAAAAGAATAAAAAAAAAATCAAGGGCTGAATTGTCAGTCCCATAATAGGGCCAGTCCAGTCCAGTTAGTTTTTACCTTATTAATAGTTATTGGAATAGATGGTGCTAATTCACCTAAACTTTGAGGCACAGAGACAAAAAGTGGAGACTTCCTTACGACAACATTTTTTCTGGGACAAAAATTGTCCCTGGTTTCGGGATATCACATAATTATGCTCATAATTAATGTTAATAATACAGTAAGCGAATTCAATTGCATTCAGGTTTTTGTTTCGTAGAATTGACAAAAATTCTGTAGAGCTGCTGCAAAATATTCAGTAATGCAGTACTGCTTATTAAGCAAAGCTCTATAAGATCTGTTACATACTCATTTTCAGTTCAGGGTCAAAATAGAGTATGTTACTCTAGTTGAGTAGTTAGTGAAGTAATAAAACATTGTCACGCGGTTGATGGTACCCTGAAGGGTAAGGCGAGGTTACGACAAACTCAGTAATTGTAGCCTTGTCTGTCCTGGGAATAACTTCTGGTCCTGTATGGTGTTGCATCTGAAAGCTAACTTTACTCATGACGCGACGCGATGCAACCGATATCGCATCGATTGTCGACTCAAATTGCATGTACCTACATCATGGAGCGACTCGATGCGATTCCGATCGACTGATTTGTGTCGCTGACCAACTATTTAACCGACTTGAAAAGGAGGAGGTTCTATGTTTGACGCTAGGTATGTAATGCGGCGCGGCGGCGGCGCGCGGCGTTCTGATAAGGCGAGAAATTATACTTTACTGCAAAACGCACTACTTTAAAAAAGTAAAGGATGTCATTTCACGATGCTATAAGTAGGGTCGGCAACGTGCGAGTGATGCCCCTGGTGTTGCAAACCTCCTTAGAGTCGGGCTGTAAGTTCTTTAGCCGCAATAGAGGTATAAAAAATCCCGGCCAAGTGCGAGTCGGACTCGCGCACGAAGGGTTCGGACAATTATGTATAAAAACGGCAAAAAAATCACGTTTGTTGTATGGGAGCCCTCTTAAATATTTATTCTATTCTGTTTTTTAGTATTTGTTGATATAGCGGCAACAGAAATACATCATCTGTGAAAATTTCAACTGACTAACTATCACGTTTCACGAGATACAGCCTGGTGACAGACCATGATGAGCATGGTGAGCGTGGAGATAGACAGACAGACGGACGGACAGCGGAGTCTTAGTAATAGGGTCCCGTTTTACCCTTTGGGTACGGAACCATAAAAATTGAAGTAGCCCTAGAAATAAATTTATATTTCTTTCTTACCTTCATAGTCTCACAGCTTCCAGGTTTCTACTGTGATATGTGGAGTTAGTGATGACAGCTGGAGTCGACCAAACAAACTTATTTTAATTACTCCTTTCTTTTCTTTGAATTTTTTTGTCTTTCAGACTGACTTATTTGTTCTGTGTTCGTAAGCGCAGCTGCTGATCTTGTGGTCCTAGATACCATTAATGGAAACTAGACCTAAGTTTTCTGTTGGAAAATTGGTCAGCAGCAGCCCTGCGTTTGGAAGTGTCCCTGGATATTGGCAATAGGCTAGTCCCCAAGCAGTGATAGCAAAGCGGTTGAACGCTTTTCTTCCATCCAGGAGGGCCTGACTTCGAACCCGGCCCGCACCTCTGACTTTTCGAATATATGTGCGGATCGCGATTAGATTATCACTTGCATTAACGGTGAAGGAAAACATCGTGAGGAAACTTGCGCATCTGAGGGCCTCATGAAGTCCTCGATGGTGTGTGTAGTCCGCCAACCCGCACCAGGCCAGCGTGGTGGACTAAGGTCTCCTTCTCAATCTGAGAAGAGGCCGGTGCCCAGCAGTGGGACAGTGGACTGGATTTATTTTATTTGTTGTCCCATTACTGTGGAATAATTACTTAATTTTATTATTATTTGTGCTAAAATAAATATTTCTAAGATTTTCAACTTCAGTTTTGATTCGAGAGCTCGTAGTACGGTGCCGTTCTTGCCAGTAAATACGACCATTTTTATGAAGTTCATAAAGAACTGCCGGGAAACTTGCAACCAACGTATACTTTGATTTTATTTAAAAACAAGGTGAATATAACTCTCGGTTAGCTTACCTTGGAGAATATTGAAAATTCTCCAAATTTTACACTATTTTATATAACTTTCGAGCACACTTTTGGAGTTAACGGCGGTAAAATGGGAGTAATCTTAGAGCGAATTTGTTTAATTCTCTTTCTGTTTTTCTATAACGTGTATCAGAAATGCGTGGTCATATTTAAGGGTGTGGATCAGTGGGCCGAGCACGAATGTTTTGAAGTATAGTAACGTAAACGTAAGCTAATTTTGATTGTAAAATACGATGTAGATCGCATTTTTAGAAAGAAAAAGAAAGAAAATCAATTTATTTTTTGCACACAGGACACCGAGCATGCACACATAACAAACATTAAAAAAAAAAAAAAATATAAAATAAAAACAATGAAAAATAAAGCATGGAAGTGTGTGTCCCTCATGTGCAAGAAAATGGGCATCGATCAGCTTGTTGTCATTGGCAACACCAATGATTCAATTGATTGATTTGATTTTGTTCAATTTTATGCAACAATCGCACTTGTTTCATGAAAATGTAAAAATATTGCATTTTTTACCAAAAAAATATCATGGATTAAACGTGTATTTTTGGTTACGTTTACGTTACTATACGTCAAAAAATTCGTGCCCGGCCCACAGACCATCAAACTGAACCACTTTCTCTATGGGACCAACGTCATAATCGCGTAAAAAAATAACAGCAGTCCCATACAAAAGTTCAATAACTACTCGACCCAAATGTATGGGACAGCTGATATTATTTTCGCGATTACGATGTTGGTCCCATAGAGAAAGTTGTTCAGTTTGATGGTCTGATCCACACCCTTAAATATAACCATGCTTTTCTGATACACGTATAGTTACGTTGGTCCACACTACGATATCTGATCGTGTATATAGTTTATAAACATACAATATGTCACATGTACAGACCCAATATTATCCAATATATGTAAAATATAAGCTAAGAGTCATCTGCGTAGGATTTTTCGTGGTGCATCACTATTAAATATGAAATATTATATCGGAAGTGCTGTTAGTGATGGGATACGGTTGCTATCGATAGTTGCGATATTTTATTTGAGATAGTTTCATTAAATTTCTGAATCAATAAAATAATCACCCTAAAATCATCTGCATTATTTTTAGTAAATAGTTATTATTCATGATAAAGTGGAGTCATCACACATTCAGGCATTTTTGTTTTCATCAAAATCAGAGTGTTGGGCGCATCTAGGGAGATACAGATGAACGAGTAGCATAGGATTATTATGGATTATAGGTACAGGCTTTGATTGATTGAATATAATAAAAAATCTTAACATAAGACTGTTATTTTTCCAACACTTTATATAGGTATCCAAATATTTTATTTTATTAAATCTAGCGAAGTTGACGTGATATTTACCTAGCTTATTTTGAGAATACTATTTATTGATACATTTTACATATTTGAAGCAATGTTTTACAGGAGTCAAGTAAAGCAGACGTGCTCTATATCAAGTATATTCAGAGCATACGATTATTTATACATTTATCGACATATCGATACATTGTACATCTCTATTTGAAGCAATGTTTCACAGGGATCGAGTGGAGCAGACGTGCTCTATATCGAGCATATTCCGAGCGCACCGCCACCAACTATGTACCTACCGTATGTGAAAGGTATTGCACACATGGAGGAAATATTATTTTTACTTTATTTAAGTTCGAGGAGTTTATATTAATACGTGAAGAGAAAACTTTGTACCGCTTTTTGAGCATATTGCGCGCACGGAGGAGTGTGAGATTTGGCATAGTTAAAGTTTATTAGTGGTCGAGATTCTGTACTCCTTCTCCATATAAACTTTAACTATGCCAAATCTCACACTCCTCCGGGCGCGCAATATGCTTAAAATGGGGTACAAAGTTTTCTCTTCACGTATTAATATATAGATTAAGATAGTAATAAGCTTTCACCTACAACCTTTTGCAAGCTATTCAAATGGCCAGACCTCATTCGTCGTGTCTAGGCCTAATAAATGATTTTACTTTCTTTCTTCTTTCTTTCTTTCAATAATCAACCCATCTTTCGCTATTGGTATGCAGCTAGAAAAATAAAAGCCATCTATCTTCAGCTAGCCGCATTATAAAAAAGAAAAACATCAAACGTAATGCTGTTACGGCTATCTGCAGCGGAAGCGACGACGGGACGCAGGAAAAATATTTTTCCATTTTAAATAAGTACACGGGAAAGCATATATATTCGCTTTATCTAGAAGTTCGTTAAATATTTGTAGGTAGTGAACACTGAATCCCGGATTGCGCACTTTTTTCCGTATTAATAGCCCCGAGTTGATGACGATGTTCAGTTTTTTTTTTATAAACAAAACTTTTTTTTTGTATCCAGAAATGGAGTGGAACGTGGTTTTTAATTTGTCGAAACGAGCAGTTTTTTATACTGTCTGATTATTTGTGAAGATTTGCTGTAGTTGGGAATTATGAACTTATTTTGTTGCGTTTGAACGTCGAATTTCGTTTTTTTATTTATTATTACATATTTTGTAAGTATGTTTATGTTGATTTCAGCGGAACTATTGGAGTGTCCGTTTTAATGAATAAATTGCTCTGTAATCTGTAATAATGTAGATGCATAATTTTTAATATAAAAGTGCTGTCTGTGTCACATTTGCCGTAATCTTATCTACGTGCAAAAATATCAGTTCGTTTCACACATTTTTTTGTAAATTACGTACAGTTATATTCAGCTTTTTTAAATTCCTCTCCGCTTGACTAAAATCCGCAAAAAAATATAAATTATGAATTAAATACATGTCATTTAGTAACCACAAAATCTATTGCGAGCATCACTCAACGAATCAGACAGTGTGACGTCACGCTAACGGTAAATGAATGCATTCCAAATTTAAATACCACGTTCCAAATTTAATTCGACATCACGCACCGCGATTGACCGATCGCTGCGGCAGGCGTCACAAATCAAATCAATACCTACACGAACACATCGTCAAATACCTATTGGAAGCGGTTTCATGCACGCACACTACGACACAAATGTCGAACGTGGTAAATACGAGATATCGGTTCGAGTGTGCGCCGTAGTGCCCAATCGCGCAGAACCGATCAACCAATCACGAGGCACGGTTCGTTCTCGATACTTACCGTCTATTTTAGCTTGATCTTTGCCGGTGTTCGGGGGCACCCGATGCGGGCTTCGATTTTTAGTAGCAAGGGGGATGTGGGAGGTCCTTTTACGTTGGTCGTTAATCGCCGAAGGTTCGATACGCCATTGGCTATTGGTTCTATGTTACGTCACGTAGATTTTCCGAGGTTTTTTCTCTCGTAAATGGGAGTGCACGCCGTTCGTTTACGGACATAGACGGGCGCTGAAGCGTCTGATTGGTATTGCCTTTGTATGTAGTTTCATGGACGCTTATACAGCCTGTTATTTTCTTTTTTCAGGTAGTTTTTTGTGACTGTGTCTGTGAAATATATTATGCATTGTTATGAGTACGCTATCTAGTTTTCTCACGCTGTTTTGTGTATTATTATGAGTGTTATTGAATACATTGTATCTAAGATTCTACATGCGTGTGTAAAATTGATAGATAATATCTATATTTTAATGCACATTCCATAAGTTATGCTTTTACAAACAAAAAGCTAACGAGTTTCAGAAAAAGGCATAATTAACAACAAAATACATCAAAGCTTTCAATCTTTTTCTATCTCTAAGACACATTAATTAAACTAACACGCTAAAATAGTGTCACAGTGTGTCAACGCAACACACAAACATATACAAGGTCAGATGCACTGTGTCCACAAATAGTAGTAGGTAGATGGAAACCGTCCCCAAGACGGTGGTGTCCCCTTGCCTCCCTGTATAGATTTTTCTTTTTCGCTCCGAGCTACGCTTCTGATATTAAATACTAGTGTCGCGTTCCCAACTTTGCTTATTGAATCACATAACTCGTTTTTCTTTGCAGATTTTTTTTGTTTTTACTTTGCTTGCAGCAATGTTCTATTTTGTCGTGATAGAAATGGTTTCGGATCACAAAGTTGTGATATTCGGTTTGATTCTCAAGTTGGGTACTAATGAAGATTTTGGGATGTTGATTTAGTCAGACAGACAGAAAGAAAAAAAATACATTTATTTGCAATGAAACCGCAAAACAAGACATACTATAATGATAATCATAATAAGAAAAGGATAGATGCATAGACAAAAAAATCATTTTTCCTCATGCTGGCAACAGAACAGAAATGAAGTAGAAATAATCTTTCTTTCTTTCTACAATATAATATCACGTTTGACGTTGTTTGTTAGTGTAAGAGAATATTGGGCTTTGAAGCCCAATTCTCGTAATTAATTAACACTATGACTGAAAGTAGACCAAACAGAGATTATATTATGAATTGACAAAAAAACGGTATTCTACTCCTATTAAAGTTCAGTCCGATGTCAATATGATTTGAATTCAATCTTCTTACAGACTCATTTCAATCTCATTTTTGACGTTTATGTATGGACGAGAATATCAATTTTATTATCTGTGTCGGTTTAAAATGTTAGCAGAATACGGATTTGGCTTCGATCAACTTTCGACCTCATTGCAATATAATTTCACGTTTGACGTTGTTTTGTTAGGGTAGGAGAATACCATTTGTGACATTTATGACATTGGTAGTAGATCGGAACGAGATCAGAGGCCCAATTCTCGTAATTAAAAATGTTCAAAATATAGTTCGTCTATACACAAATGTCAAAAATGAGATTGAAATGAGTTTGTAAGAAGATTGAATCCAAATCATACTGAAATCGGACTGAACTTTAAGAGGAGTAGAATACATGACTTTTTGTCAATTCATAATATAATCTCAGTTCGGTCAACTTTCAGTCATATTATAAATTAATTACGAGAATTGGGCTTCAGAACTATATTTTGAACATTTTTAATTACGAGAATTGGGACTCTGATGTTTGTGACAATGCCGTTGACAATAAAGCACTTTTTTTTCACTTTATATTATTAGGTACCAAAATGAATAGCTGTACATTACAGACAGACGAACAGACACATTAATATAGTTAGCGTCTTGGCGCTGGACGATATTGCATCCAGGCGGATTTTTAGTTAACTTCGCAGCGAAAATTGAAATTCCATTAAGGAGATTGCTTTTTAACGTAGACTGGGGGGGGAGGTGTATAGGTAAGTCGTACTGGGGGGTAAATATCACGCTATGTATCTAGAGGGTAAATAGCGATGATTTTTAAAGATATTTTTATTTCTGTACGCAATGCGATCGGTCATACAGGTTAATTTTTTATGTAGTGCGCATAATTTGTAGAGTGATTCAGTCTCTGTTTCTAAATGCAACCGCAGTATTGGGATACACTTTAAAACAAAACGAAAATTCGATTTAGTATGGGGGACACGCATAATTTACTAGCGCAAGCCATACAATATTTTGTTTTGGAGTGAATTTTTGTAAGTACTGCGGTTGCATTTGGGAACGGACACTGAATCACTCTGAAAATTTTGCACACTATCTACATATAAAATTATCCTGTTTAAGCAGACTACCTAAGCCGGGTACTCACTCGCGAGGTGTACCTAACCTTAATTTTACAGATACAGTAGCGAGGTTATATAGAATATGCGTAAAAAAATAACTAATTTTTTTATTATGTAGGTAGTAAGTTTTTATTTTTCGTTTTTACTTTTTACTTGTTTGGTTTTATGTGTTTTTTTTTGTGGTTGTGTGCTGTCTAATAAACAGTACAAAGTAAAAGTACAAAATAAAAAGAGAAACAAAAAAAAAAGAAATTGTGAGGAAGAAAAAGTGAAAAATGAGTGAGTGAAAAAGTGGGTACAGTTTACAAAGTGGGTACAGTTTACAAAGTGGGTACAGTTTACAAACATACATGTCACACACACAACCAGAACAACTATCTGTAGGCCACACAAATATTTGTTCCGTGCGGGGATCGAACCCGCAGCACGTAGCGCAGAAACGGAGAACTATTTTCAATCATGAATCACTTCATGGAAAGGACATTTCTTTTATGCAATTCCAGACGCACCAAGGTTGTCAACCTCTGATATTTTCCCTCAATAAACACGGAACTGGCAATAAATTATCAAATTTATTGCCCCGACAAAGTAGCGGACACACTTGCGATTAATTCGTCTTACATTGATGCGTAAGTCGCCAGTCGCGGTATATTTAGCTGATGCACTTCGATCTTGTGACATTCGGTCGGGTTAGTTATGAACGGGGTGACGGACTTAGACAAAGACAAAGAAATTTATTGAAGAAACTGCATACATAGGTGTTTTTAGAGAGAGCTGATACTACAAGTATACCCTGGCCTAAAAATAATTTGCATAACAATCACTTTTTGGCAAAAAAATAATGTATAAATAAAAAAAAACATTTTGAAATAACCATTTTTTTAAAACCCTCATAAATAATTTTCTATCCAGTTTTTTTATATCTACAGGTAAGTGGTTAAAATCTCTTATTGTTGTAATATATTTACTTTTATAATAGATCATGTTATTGATATTTATAATTATAGAGGAGAATATTATTTGTCTCTCATGGAAGTGGTAACAGTACCAACCAGCTTGCTTACGGCACTTAGGCTGACATTCAGAGACGACAGAAACGAGTCTAAGCGTGAACTTACGCTTCCATCTGTCAAACGTACGAACAAATTTTGACAGATGGAAGCGTAAGTTCACGCTTAGACTCGTTTCTGTCGTCTCTGAATGTCAGCCTTAGAGGCTTTGGGGGAGCAATAAGATTAAGATAAGATAAATCATTTATTACCAAAAGAATACAAGTTATTTATATACATTTCCTTATAAATCTAGGTACTTAATTAACAAGTTAATTTGTATAAGAAAATGTTTGTCCTGTCCAATGAAAGCCATGACACTGAGGAGGTCTTTCACGCCGTCGTTTTCTTGACCTAGGTCAAGAAAAACTACACGTGTACACGTGTTAGTACTATCACTATGGTCTAGACCATAGTGATAGTACTAACAGGCGATCGAATTTGGTACAGGCTAGACCACTGGATTTGGTCCATTCCGTACCAAATCTGTTCATCTAGAGAGTAATCTGTGGTCCAGATCGTTCCAAATTCAATTTTCTAATAATTATTATCTAATTTTACGTTTAAGCCAAAAAAGTATAAAAATAACGTGCATACGCATTTTAGTGAATTTCTACCGAAAACGCGCGCACACTTTTCTTTTTTCTCTTTAGAGTAACTTTGGTAGATGTCGTAAAAAACTCGATTGTAATACTGCAAATACCAATTGTCATGCAGTGAGTGAAGTGGCCGTATTGACCAAACTGTATTTTTATTCAGTATTACAGTGCAACACAACTGAGAAGTAACATCGATGTACCTGATCGAACAACCAATGGCAGTCGCTCGCTATTGTACAACTTATTGCGTCGGCGTAAAGATCATGTTTTATTGCAGTACTAATAAACATTCGTGGTCTTGAAGACTCACTCAGTTTGGAAGTGATCGGTTTTACGAAGTTTGCCGATGCGACTTCTTAGTAGTGTCGTATTATACTTGAATAGAGTTTGCAGCTGTCACTGTCAGTGTGACATTTATCAGATTTTATTCACGTCAAAGTTAACCCTGAAATAGTAGCGAACAAAATCAATAGCATTCGTTGCTACTGCCAATTCTTGAATAAACCCACATTCCGCGACAATGTCGCGACTCAATTAATTCCTCTTAAATTGATGTGATGCTGCGATATATTTAGGTTTGTATATATAGTTAGTATATTTAGCTGCTTGCACTTCGATCTGATGTCAGTCGGTCGTTAGTTATGAGTGGGAGTACGGATTAGGGTGAACGGATTTTAAACATGCTTTAAAAAAAATCTTGGAAGTATTTGACCCACTTCCCGGTAACCGATTGAGCTGAAATTTTGCATACATATTTAGTTTAGAAGACAATAAACGGTTAGCTAAGTGACGTCATTCTAAATCCAATATGGTGGACAAAATTTTCTTATCTACCATCAATCACTCTAAATTCAATATGGCGGACTACCAAAGATGGAAGTGTGTTTTTTAGTTTTTTTTAACTATAATTATTATTTAGTTTTAATTTCTTTAAAATCATTACAATAATGCATTGAGATACTGAAGCCTCCGTTAATATCACTCCTATTTTTTTGACCCTGTGTACCCCAAATTTATCTGAAGGTCATACAAATGTCAAGTTCATGATAAGTGGATAAACGATTGGCTTCCTATGCTACGTGCCGCGGGTATGTTCCCTGCACGGAACATTTTATAAAAAATCTATTTTTATTTTTATTGTCTTTCCGTCTGTCTGTTTGTTTATTCCAGCAATCTACGAAACCGCTGGACTGATTTTGACGGGACTTTCACTGGCAGATAGCTGATGTTATAAGGAGTAATAAGGCTACTTTAAAAAAAATCCACGCTGACTATTTCGCGATCACAGCTAGTGTGTTAATATTGTAAATTAATGTCGCGCGCAGTTCGTCCCTGGTTTGGTCAGATCATGAAAGCATTCCAGTGACATTAGGAGCACGTTCATTTTCATAGATTTATCGACGGACCCAACTTATTGCACTGCGGTGCTCAAACTATGTGCTTTTAGGTTTGTTTTTAACCTATTTTGTGATATGAGTCTTCGTGTTTGTGTTTACGGTAGCAAATAGATAACCTTACTGAGGCTAGCGCAATATTCGACTGAAAGGACAGAGATTTTTCTATGTTATTTGTAATCGAAGAGCTTAGGGGCGCATTTCAACTATCAAACTGAACAACTTTCTCAAACGGACTAAATCGTAATCGCGACAAAATTATCAGCTGTCCCATACGTTTGTCATATTTATTGTGAAAGTATGTTTGAAGTTTTGTGAAGTGAATTGTATATGAATATAAATCGGAATTATTTTGTATGGATGTGTAACTTTTTCTGTAAATAATCTGATCTGGTAATTACTGTAATTGGAGTATAATCCGTTGTAATAAATAAATAAATATAATTATGTGTAATACTATCCAATACGTTATCGTATATGTTCGGGAAAAACGCTGATGGTGTACAGTCTGTCAAGAAAGTCATGAAAAGGATTTTGAAGGAACTAAAATTCTTATTCGCTCGCAACCCTAAATAAGTACCGTAGGTGTCAGTTTGGGTACAACGATGTGTTTATTTTACTATTCTGTGTAGATTTTTTGTGATAAAAAAATGTTTTCGGCATTAATATATTAAAAATAAACAAGAGAATATACAAGTGGCGCCCTCAATCCTTTTCATGACTTTCTTGACAGACTATAGTTGGTTCCACAGATACGCGAAAATTAGTTTATTTTTATTTTGTCGTAGATACAATATAATGCTTGAATAGCTTATTTATGGTGTATAGTGTGCTAGCTGTTATGTAACATAGAAATAGTTATTTTGCCCAACTAATAACAAACAAAAAATCCCTGCCCATTAGTGACCCACTGCTGGGCACGGGCCTCTTCTCAAAATGAGAAAGGTTAGGCCTTAGTCCAACACGCTGGCCTAGTGCGGGTTGACGGACTACACACACCATCAAGAACTTTATGCGGCCCCCTCAGATGTGCAGGTTTCATCACAATGTATTCCTTCACCGCTATCGCAAGTGATATTTAATATTGGTTTTTATTATTACATTTTTTCCTTAAGAGAATGACAGACATACATGTTTCTGGGGAGCTGATAGCGTCGTTTCTTCTTGCCCGATAAAACTAGGAAAGGGCGGGCGTTTTGGGGCTCATATTGACGTCAATTGTCAGTCTATTTTAAATCCAATTAATGTTAAAGTCAACTGTTTATTGTTCCACGAACAATCGTCTACGTACTCAGTTTACCGCCACTTTTCAAACGTCACATTATCCAAATTAACCATGCAATTAATAAACTTTGAGAAACACGTCAAAATGCCAATTGAGATGGCGAAACCGAACCGGTCGCGATGTATTTGCGGCGAACACCTGTCTCAACACTAATCATAGAACCGCCCCACGATGCATCATCGAACGAGAGAGATTTTTAACGGTTTATTATTAGATATCGAGATGTTGATGCAATCTGCTTCGATATTGAGGAATTTAGTGACGAACCTGGGTATTTGGGAGATCGGAATTTCGATATGAAAGACGAGATATTTTGGTTTAATTCGAGAGGAAATCAGTTGTAACGTTGATCGATTTATTGGTTCTTTGGACATGGTCTGAGTAGTTGGCTGGTTTGAGAATTTTAAGGAACCCGAAAGCTGTGTTCTTTGTTGTGTCGCCGGACACATGTCGAATATCCAAGTTTAATTCTGTTAATAATTTTAACTCGTGAACTTGACTTTTATGTAAGATATAACCTAACCGTCAAAAACCCCCGACTCCAACTTGAAAAAGAGCTGTAAGTTTTGAACGGCTGAATAGATTTTCATGGAACATGGCTAAGAACACACGGGATATAATTATATCCCGTGTGTTCTTAGCCATGTTCCATGAAAATCTATTCATCTATATCTATCTATTTTCGTTCAGTATTTTTTTGTGTCATATATAATTATATATGACACAAAAAAATACTGAACGAAAATCGATTCATCCGTTTGGGAGCTACGGACAGATACACAGACAGACACGTTAAACTTATAACACCCCTCTTTTTGCGTCGGGGGTTAAAAATACTCCTAGTTGATGGGATGGACTTCTTAGATTATCAAATATTTATTAGTAGCTGCATGTACCCTTGTATTGCCTTTACTTCATTTGGTTCTGGGCTAGTTTCATTGACTTCCTACCTGTTTTCTTTATCATCGAGCAGCAGGTCTAGCATCACAAAAGAGGGGAGTGAGAAAATCGGTGACAGAACCATCTTATCACAGTTTTCTTTCTAATGAAACAAAGAAAGACAAAAAAAAAGATTTATTTCGGACTCGCACAGAAAATTACATACAGAGAGAAAACATTAAAATGATAAGAACAAAATAATAAATCCTGCACGAGGCCAAAAATGGCCCCTATCTCAGCATATTCTCTATTCTCTTTCTCGATTTTTCGTTTTGTCTTCTATCAAAGAGACATAGGATGGAGAGATTTGTCCACCCACCGCGCTAGTCCTGCTGGTAGTCAATGTCGTCATTACTTTTTCAATCTGCATTTTTTTAAGTCCGTACTAAATTTGTCACCTCTCAGCATGTTTTACCAAGTATCCTGTCCATCGCCACTTCAATCTTACGATTGTTTATTTCCAGAATATCTTCTAATCAAATATTTTGATCGATGTATCCTACAGGTGTCGCACCAACATGGAAAATATTGCAATTATAAACATCTATAATTTATGAGCTCTTAAAATCTCCGGACCGAACGTCGAAGCATATCGTTCGGAAATTTATCGCGTACATATGACAGACAGATATTGATGGTCATGTACCAGATGTCTTGGCACGAATCATTTATCGCAAGTGCAATTCTGCATTACATAGTTGACGCGTCATTGATACTCTATATTTATCACATTATGAGTTTCGACGTGTTATATTGGATGAATATTTGAGATGGCCACTTCAAAAGATGTAATGTCATCAGATTTGTTAAAGTCGGTGTCTGTTTGTTTAAGTATTTGTATCGGGAGCTTCTAGACTAGTTTCAATTGATCCTATTATTGTTGTAAGCAATGATTAGGTTTGTGATTTCAGACAGGATATTGGGCATTGTTCCAATCACGATTTCTAGTAGTTTTATTTTTTCAATAATTAATCACACAACACGTCATATAGGAAGTGCCTATATCTACGTGGGGTGGCAACTGAAAATCAGCGCTGGGCTCTTCGCGGCCAGCAAATGCTGAGCTGGCTACCCTTTCGGCATGGGCATGCTTGACAACAATATACAATAGGATGACTATTTTACTCTTTTTTTTTTTTGTTCTCAGTGTCTGTTTTTATTTTTTACTGTTTAAAGGTTAAGTTATATTTTATTTTATTTCTCTCTCGTGTGTTGTCACTGTCCGTGCTGAATAAATGTGTTTTCTTTCTTTCTTTCTTCTTTTACGTCTTTTTTTTTAACGACCTATTAATACAATAAATTACACTCTATTTTGACCTCATTGGTGTTCAAATCAAAATAAATCTGAATATCCGAAGCTCGAAGGCGTGAATTATTATAACTGTTCCGTACGTATAGTAATGTCATTTTAATACGACAGAGGTTACACACCGTGACGTCATTATCACCAACCACTTCGGAACCACCATCTTCGCTTACCTCACTAACATTTCCTTGTATTTTATTACTGAGAACTAAAGTTCATTTTCCAATGACTTTATTTTTGACAGCTGCATTTGACTTTTGCGTAGTGTTAAGAATCTCCATGATGCTATAAGAAAAAATGATCCATTGGTATGAAGGTATAAAGATGGAATTTGCATAGCAGATGAGAAAGATTGCGGCAATAATGTATTTGCCGTAGCACACACATATGAATTTCTTTATTCCAAAGATATTAAGATTGACTTTAAAATAGCAAAGAAAGTGTGGATGAAAAATAGAAGTAGGTGATCGCAGAAATCGCTCGATTGTTTCTGAATAGGTGACAATAAGTTTTTTGTTTTTATATCTAAACGATGGCGTTCATTTCGGGTAGCTTATGGTGAAACCAGGGTTTTAATGGTATTTTAAATGATCTACGATTTCCCTCTGGTGATGTTCCATTCATTTTTGTATTAACACGTGTTGTACTTTTGTTTTGATCGGTAAAAGTGAATTTTGCAGTGTAACATTTGGGTTAATTTTATTTTTAGGAAACTATCTTGTCATAGGTAGTTTAAAAGATCATTTTTTTAAAGGAATAGTGAAAGAACCAGCAGTACTGTTAAGATAGGAACAGTAGCTGAATGCAGTTAACCTAATATATCTAGAACCGAGCTAAAACCAGAAACAAACAATCCTTTGAGAACTCATACTGATGAAATAATTGGCAAAAGTAAAATAACGCTTGGAAATAATAAGAATTTTCAAATTGATCATCATCTCGTTTTGTTCAGTTTTCAATATGAGTTATTTACTGTCAATTCACAAAGACCTCATCAGTTATGTACCTTATATCATTTCATCTATACACACTTCAATTACTATTATGACCGTTTCCCAGCCCAAGATCAAAGTGTGATCGTCTAGCATAAATAACGCGTAGATGATGCGCGCGCAGAACAATGTGCGGAAACTCACGCGTCGGTGCGCATAAGACTATCGCTATTGGCGATTTACAAAGTATATTTTGATGATGTTATTTTTTATGGTCGTCTTATTGCTGTAAAGGGTGGAAGAAGTAACGAAAAATTAAAAATAATTTTATGTTTAGTGAAAATGGTAATGCAATGGATTTTTATGATTGAACAGAACAAGAATTAAATTTGGGTTGATAATAAGAGGAAATTCAATGAAAACAAATATCTCTTGCCATCTCTTTGACAGTTTATACAGGTATCGTCTTAGAACAGAAAAACCCTAAAAATTAAGAAATACTAGCATCTCCTCATTATTCAAACCATTATTATCGGAACATCATACGATATCTCATACTTAGTTATTTGAAACTTGGTTCATGCTCATTCTTGGACTCACTGTAAATCCTCGTAAATAGCCAACTTGTTATGAAAGATTCAACAAATTCACCGAAACATGAACACGGTCATATTTTTCAGTGACATCACAAATCATGGACTATCTCAGGTATTCAAAGCTATGTCAAAAATGTGTCTAACCGGCTAATATATATGCTCACTACCGGCACTTGAGATTTATAAGCCTACGTGTTATT
The DNA here is from genome assembly GCA_932294325.1 of Allophyes oxyacanthae. Taxonomy (NCBI): domain Eukaryota; kingdom Metazoa; phylum Arthropoda; class Insecta; order Lepidoptera; family Noctuidae; genus Allophyes; species Allophyes oxyacanthae. The sequence continues at coordinate 1,169,929 of OW028628.1, forward strand.
TTAATAAGACGTATGTAGGCAAAGATTGAGAGAGATTAAGGATTAGTGTCTGTTTGTTTTGCTGTTTCAATCAGTATTTAGATAGTTGTTGTTTCTGTAGATTTTCCGGTAGAATATGTTTTGGAAAGTCAGAGAGATGATGAAGAAATATTATCTACTTGAATATATAACAAACTGTTAACATTATCTGCAGTCTATCTAACCTCTTGCAGAGTCTTAAGAATAATATTACGTATAGCACTTGTGGGTTGCAGGTGCAAACCAGCGTCAGGTGGCCAGTATTACTTGCCTTCTGGCATGAAGCTGAGCTGCGGTCTTTTGGCACAATAGCTGGTTATAATTTTGTAATTTTTTATATGGGAAATATCGGAAGCTCACAAAAAAGTTCATACATGGTAAGTGTCCTGTACACAGTACATGGTAAATATCCCGATTTAAATTGTAATAACAGTGTTAGTGCAGACAGTTTAAAAACTTATTATGTTTTATTTAATTTTACACGTTTTCTTTGTTTATCCTGTTGCTTTTTGTTTTTAAATTGTTGTGCCAATAAACTCTTTTTCTTTCTTTCTTTCTTCTTTCTATCATGTAATTCTCGTCATGCTGTGCAGAGGAAATTATTAATTCTAAATCTTATTGGAGGTCTTATAGGTTGTCAACATCATCAGTCTTATCAGCGTTGGGCTCTTCGTGCCCAGCAAATACTGAGCTGACTACCCTTTGGGCATGGCATGCTTGATATCTATATATTTTAAGAATTATATATTTTATTTCTTATTTGTCTTTTGTAGTGTTTTATTTTTTATCTTTAATCTTCTCTCTTAAGTTGTGTATGTGTTCGTGAGGAATAAATGTGATTCTTTGTTCTTTAAAAAATAATATGTTTGAATCTATTTTGCTTTTTTACCTCCATCAGAACTACGAGTAGTTGTACGTTCATTGGTAAGCGCTACATCTAAGCCAATTTTCTGGTTATCGTTTAGATATTGGCTGTCTACAAAATTGAGTTTAGCTAAAACATATTAGTAAGTAGATGACCAAACCACTATGGATATTTTACTTTGTCGGTACTAATGTACATTCGTTGAGTCGAGTACCTAAGAGGAAATAGTGAGTTATTACGTAGATATTATTTCGACACGTACTCCACACAATATGTAATTAGTCATAGAGATGCTGTATTTAAATCTATTCTCATACAACTGCTTATTAATAATATTTTCTTATATGTGTCGATGGTCTTGGCTTAATTCCAGATTCTGAGTTGGAGTCACGATGATCGATTGGGAGCATTTAAAACGAAGTTCGTAATTTAGCGTCTGGCTAGGGCTCTTGAGGACAGATAGAGAGAATTGACAGCAAATATTAGATACTTGTATAAATTTTTTTGGTAGATTCCATACTTTTTAGGGCGGTAACATGCTAACTCTTGCTCATGCTTTCTGTCTTTTATTTATGTTTACTTATATTGTTATAATGATATCCAAATTATTATGTAGTCTATGATAAGATAGTTATATAGTCTGTGATTGTAACATGTGTTGTCTATGATCAATAAAGGATCGATTGAACGCTTGCCTTCCATGCAGGACGGTCTGAGATCGATCCCGGCACGTACCGCTGAGTTTCAGAATTTATGTGCGGACCTCAATTTGATTATCATTTGCATTGCATTAACGGTGAAGGAAAACATCGTGAGGCAACCTGCACACCTAAGAGGGTCTCATAAAGCCCTCGATGGTGTGTGAAGTCCGCCAACCCGCACGAGGCCAGCGTGGTGGACTAAGGCCTAACCCTTCTCATTCCGATAAGAGGCCCATGCCAGCACTGGGACAGTAAAATAGTAAAATAGTGTCTTACCTTATTTTATTTTTTTACTGGCTATATTATGCATTGTCTTCCATCTTTAATATTATTTGAAATGTCTTTTGTTTCTGCTATTTTTTATGTTTTTATTCCAATATTTATTTTTACTTTCTTTGAATCTCTTCAGACTCCACGTCCTGATTGCTCGTCTTCATTTCCTCCAAGACTACGAATAAATAACCCTCTGTAATTATGTCACCTATTTTCTCCCGTTTCCAGGATTCCTCTGTCATCTAAACTCGGTTCCTCAGCATCATTTACAGTACAACATTATTCTTCATGCACTTGTTATACTGGGAATACGGTAATAATTCCTTAAGTTTTTGCACTACGTTAAATCATTCGGCGCTATGCACGACCAAGATACGCTCATCCGCATTTAATTAGCCCTTATAGGATGATCACATGCGTGACGATTAGGAGTCAGTACAAATGAAGAGCCAACTGCTCTGAGGCTTTAGTAGCTTCTTTTTAACAAAATTCGAAAAGGGAGGAGGTTCTTAATTAGAATGATTTTTTTTTTCTTTTTTACTCGATTACCTACACTGCCAATTGCACCGATATTGAAATTTTTATTCAAAAAAACTAAAAAGTGTATAAAATCATTGTCATAAAAATCTTAACACCTTCTGAAGTCGAGGCCTATAACTCTTCAATGGACCTAGTTTGGCATTGGCACCGACTTCAGAAAGTGTTAAGTTTTTTAAGACAATTATTTTATACTTTTTAGTTTATTGAAGTCGGTTTTTACTTTTTTTTTTAATTTATTTTATTTCAATTTCTATTTTACACATCGACCGGGTTTTACGGCCCGATTAGCCTTATCCGAGCTTCACCAATCGGAGCGCTGAAAGCGGTCGGAGCGTAACATCAAGATGGTTAAGAAAAACTTTAAGGCGTCTGAACCTCAACTGTTAGTTCTTCTTGACTTCAACCGTAGTTACCGTCAAGACAAAAAAGTATGTACCAAAAGCTGCAAGGATACCTTACGTCTACGTTACGTCCTTACGTCTTTAAGAAAAGAGTTAAGGAACATTTCTTGTCAGCATGGTTCTCGTTTTGTTATTTGCTTGTATGTATTTAGATATTTATATATTATTGTATGTGTTTAGATATATAGTATAAGTTATATAAGTAGTTATATAATTATTTTTGATAACTAAGTTGTAATGTAATTGTATTGTACGCTTGACTTTCTCACTCTATAAATGTTCATTTCTCTTTCACCCAAAGGTTTGCTGGAAGAAAACTCATTCTGAGTTAAGCTCGACCTTTGTGCATATATTTGTAAATTCCATATTTTGTGTACAATAAAGATTAAGAATATTTCTTGCCGCAAACATTAGGTCTGTTAGTCGACAATCTGTAGGCAGCCTATTCACAGATCACTCTGTCGTATCGCGATTAACATGTCCTGGCAACTTGGCAAATATATGTTTGGACTCCAGATAAACTGATTCATCCGTATTCCCTTGGTATAAGATACGTTGTTGCTTGGCATAAGTGTTGGAGGTTTGATAGCTGCTGTAAGTCTATTTACTCCGTTCGTATCAGTAACTGAATGTTTATTGGATTGGAGATAGGTTGAGGACTGTTATTGGTATGTCCAAGTTGATAAAATTTATCCAGAATTACCTCTTACGTAAGCTTTCTGCTTCTGAGCAAAGTTTTTCTTATAGGTCCAGGATATTTTTTTATGTACCTATGTCGCAAAATTTGCAATGATTCAGTGTCCGTTCCCAAGTGCTACCACAAAACTAAAATTTACTCCAAAACAAAATAAACATTTAGTTTTGTATGGCTTGCGCTAGTAAATTATGCGTGTCCCCCATACTAAGTCGAATTTTCGTTTTGTTTTAAAGTGTATCCCAATACTGCGGTTGCATTAAGGAACAGACACTGAATCATTCTACAAATGCGCACTACATAAAAAAAAAATCCTGTATAGATTGATATAATATAATTATATTAGTGGTTTTGTGAGGATCAGCACACCAGAACTTTGATGTCGATTTTTTGTTTGTCACACTAGTGTGTTTTAGAACTTTCAAGATTGGCGCTATAGTTTTCTTAGCACAATCAATATTATTTTGCACATTGTTCATTCGCATTTCCGTGATGTCCTGAATGTAAAGAGAAGGAGTTACAATGAAAACTGAGTGACGACGATCAATCAGAATATTTTCATCTACAACCACTATTAAAAAGTCGCAACTAGCACATAATTGTGCATTAGAAAGTGCGCACACGCACTCTCACGCACTATTGTGTGGTATCTCAACGAATATCTTGCTGGCTTCACACGACTTGTGGCTAATTAAACGGATGGAGCCCACAATGTAAGGCTTATCGAAATTGGTTCAGTGATTTTGTAGAGAGTATTAAAATACTTAGATAAGTAGTATTTTAATTATGGTTATAATATTATTGCTTTGTGGCGTGTGGTCTCTGCTTAGTTAGCGTAGCATTTTCGGGTATTAAATTATACTAGTGGTGTCCCAGTGGTCGAAATTCTTAAAAAAAAAAGTTTGAATGTTCTTAAGGTTAATTGGAGTTAATAAAAAAAAATGGTTTCTGCACTCCTTCTCCACTTACTTTATCTATGCCAAATCTCAAAATGCTCCATGCGCGCAATATGCTTAAAAAAGGGTACAAAGTTTTCTCTTTAGGATATTTTTTTATGTAGGTAGTGCCCATAATTTGTAGAGTGATTCAGTCTCTGTTTCTAACATTGTGCTGTCGGTATGCCAGTACCGAATGGGTTGCCAACTCAGCATTTACTGGGCATACGAACACCCAGCGCTGATTTTCAGTTGGAACCCTTGCAGTGACACACGGACGGAGGAAACAAATATTCATATAGGTACCTACATAACAATATGATAAATACGATACTTTATATAATTATCCATAATTAGTACTTATGATAATTATTTAAGCAAATTATTTCTACTATACAGGGTTATCAACATCCGCTGAGCCCACTCCTATTGCCATACTACACAGTTTTAATTTTAAGACGTGTATTAGTTTTTTTTTTTGTTTTTGTTAATGCGGCAATAAACATTTTTACTTTCTTTCTTATTTGTAATTCATCAGCAGTGCTGTAAGGGGTGGAAGTACCTACTCATCAATATGAACAACTTTTACTATGGGAGCAACAGTGAAATAGCGAAAAATAATCAAACTTTTTATACATTTTAATCGAGTAAGGTTTTTTCGCGATGTCATGTTTGGTACCAGAGTAAAAGTTGTTTCTATTGATGAGTATTTCCACCCCTTATAGAACTGCTGGTGGATTACAGATAACCCTGTATATTTTCAAGACGATACAAGTTTTGGAGATACGTAGAGTATAGACAGTTTCGGACCAAACTTAGATTTTAAAACCGATTCGGCTGTTACCTACAATAGTCCAGCACACATAGGCGCAGGCGCAGAACAATCACAAACACCTTTAGACTGCAGTAACAGATCGCATCGCTTCCTGATTAGACATGGCTTACCATTGTTGTGGGTAGGAAGACAACCTACTAGGTACTCCTACTAATGGTACACGGTAATGTGGGAGTGTAATCACTTTAAAGGAAGTGATAGGTGAATGTAGTAGGGGCGACTGATCAAGCTATTTTTATTGTCATGTTCATTTCTGGCATCACATGAAATGCGTGGTCATATTTAAGGGTGTGGATCAGACCATCAAACTGAACAACTTACTAAATAAAACCAACATCATTATCGAGAAAAAAATAATCATCTGTCCTATATCAAACTTCAATATCTACTTGTCCCAAACGTATGGGACAGCTGATTATTTTATGTTGGTTCCATAGATAAAGTTGTACAGTTTGATGGTCTGATCCACACCCTTAAATATGACCACGTATTTCTGATACATGTTGTATAAACTAAGTGGACCTACTAAGACACCTTATTAGCTTACGTAAGCTCCTAAGTTTACTACATAAATATGGTCAAAATATAATGGCTTCATTTCATGTAAACCAGATACAGGCACTTATGAAATGTCGAGACTCTAGGTGCGCGGTTCCAAATAGTAGACCCTATGGAGAAGAACCGGAAAGAAACTACACGGTAACTCTTTTCAAAAAATAGATTATAATCTTTATCAATACGATGTTGTGGTAAGAGCTGCGAGAATAATGTGATGTAGTGTAGAGACACAAAATCAATTTACACTGTTGCCATCCTAAAATAATGTCTTCTCTGTCTATGCACCTGTCCTCTTCTTATTACCTGTGTCTGTTATTCTAGTGTGTCTTGTTTTTGTGGCAAATAAATGAGTTTTCTTTCTTTTTCTTTCTTTCTTTCTAGATTATCAACTTTCGGTGATATTTCTTTTTTCATTCACATTCATTCCTTCTTTTTTTTTTCTTATTCCGTCTCTTCAAAATCGTCTCCACAAAACGCTCATGGTAGTGGTAACAGAACCTAGTCCCCATCAAGATCTTCACAGCCTCGCTCCGCTGGGCAGCAAACGAAAAAAACAACAATTTGTTTGTTTACTATAGCGGTCTTAATAGCTTGCAATTAATCTGCTTCAAGCTATTAGTTCATGTTACTGATATTGTTAGATCTTTTATCTTTGTCTGTAGGTACGCTTTGATTATGATCGATATTTTGTTCATGGTGGATTCACTTCTTGGAATCTACTGTTACCATGACTGTTATTTCAAATAATTGCCGAAGAGTAATTAACTATCTTGCTAGTTTTCTGATACACAAACTATCATTAAAGTCTAAATAAAAAAAATAAAATAAAAAAAAAACTTCTTTATTCAGGCAAATTACACCCTTAAACAAGAAATAATATCAATGTCACACCAAAAACAAATTTAGTAATATTGAAGTAATAATTATTAATAAATACAAATGTCAGCTAATATGTAAAGAGTAAATAAAACATTTTAGATATTGAAATTTAAAAAAATAAAGCAGAAATTTTAAACACTATTACTTCTGACAATATATAATTAAAAAAGTATTTGAATGAAGAAATAATTCTCCGTCAATAAAACAACATTACAGAACTCCTTGACATAAAAAACCAATTATAAATAAAACCATGGAGACACAGCAATCAACCACAATTAAACGCACGGTACATGACAAACAAAAGCACAAACAAATTACATATATATGTGTTATTAGATAAATCATCGGCTGGAGACAGATCTGAAGAAAACTTTGTATATATGCACGAATGAGGATGTCATTATGTTATTAAATAGTCTAATAATGGTAGGAAAACATGTTTGATTGCTGTTCTAAGTAGTCATTTAGATTTAATTGAAGAGGGAGTTGAATTTCAAGACATAGCAATTATTATTGATGTTACTAAAGATTATTAGAATCAGTAATATGTTGTGCTTTAAGTTTTTCAGTTTATTAAGTTATCAAATTTCTTGCTTGACTAAGAGCAATTGAAGAGCTATTTTCCAAAATGCACTAAATTTAATAAAAATCTGTTTTTTTGGAAAGAATATAAATGTATATTTGTTTAATTTGGGCTTGAATAAAGAGATCGTATTAGAGACAGTGATCTTTATGATGAAATGATGATATTACAGTTGATTCAGTACACTTAGAATGAATGGCGTCTTGCCGTTCGTAAGAAAGAATAAAAAATACAAATTATTTAAAAAGCCACACATAGTACGTTTTGGAATAAAACTCTTCAATTGTCACCTGACGCTGTCACTCATCAGTTTTTGCAGAAGTCAGATGTCTGGAAGATGGTACATTTCTACTCATGGCCATCAAGCCAAGTTTATCACTTCAACTTTTGTATGATTTTAACAAAATCCATGGCAAAATATAGATACCTACTGTTTGCAGGCAATCTTAAAGATGAATTCTCAGACTAAAAGAAGAAGAACCTTTGAAGGAATTACATTCTTTTTCAAAAGCAGTGGCATCAATTTATTGCTGTTTTTACATATCTCCGTTCTACCTCATTTCACCCGTCACCTCGCGGTGGAAACAATGATGTTTAATTAAGCACGACCAGCCATGGGTCATTAGGTCGCAACGAGCAGACACAGGAGCAGGTGAGGGACTGATTGATTCAAAACGTGTCATTTAAGTGCGCAACCAACCGGATGATTGAAGGATAGGAGACATGTTACTTGGGGAGGGAAAGCATTGGTTTTTGGGGAGTGTGCTAAAATATACCATGTTAGATAAAGGAGAGAAAAGCACTACCTTACTCTAGTTCTTTAATTTGGTTCCTCTTTAACCTTTTACGAAACAAAATTCTTGATTCAAATCGATGGTGTGAATAATTATGTTCCATTGATTTGCCTTAAAGAAAAATATATAAATGTTTTATGATAATTAATATTGTAATAAAATTGTGTGGAGTGTTCCTGTGTTTTGTTGTTTCTTTTTATTAAAACGCTTTTATTAGCTTCACCTGTAACTATGTAAAAAAATCTTGGAAGTTAAATTTGACCCACTTCCCGGTTTCCGATTGAGCTGAAATTTTGCATACACGTTTAGTTTGGATGACAAAAGCGTTTTCTTTAGTTTTTTTTAAACTATAATATTTTATTTAACTTTTTTGTTAAAATTTTGAATGTTTTTTGTTTCCGAGTTTCTTATTTATTTATTTTTTCGGTATCTGTGTCATTGTGGTAATGTGATATCTAATAAACGTTTTTCTTTCTATAAGAATATCAATCATCTTAGCTGTCGCATTCCACTGCTTGACATACGTCTCTCAAAGACTGCGGCGTACCACCCCTAGTTGAAGAATATCGAATGAAAAATTTGTTGGTAGCGATTAATTTTTTCGTATTTCCTTTTAAAATTGGTGTAGGATAAATAAAGTATAATATATTAGATACTAATATTATTATTTTAGAAATTATATTGGCATTGACTATAAACCACGAAGAAATCAATTCCTATTGACACATCACAGAATTTTATTAACCCATAAAAAAAATACTAACATCCAAACACCATTAAGAAGAAGTACCAACTTACCATCAACATATTTCCGAGATGGCATCGCACAAAGGAACAGACAGGAAGGAAGAAAGACATTTCATTGGCGTCGCGACAATCGCCATTATATCATCACGCTAGTGCCAAAGGGGGTAGGCAAGCGTGACGCCCCCACTCGGCGGTCGTATCGAATTGTTTTTAACGTGAGTGAAATGGGTATAGTTTTAAGTTTAAATATGACTAGCTGTGCCCGCGACTTCGTCCGTGTGGAATTTAACAAAAATTACTTTTCTTTAGATTAAAAGTAAAAGTAGCCTAAGTTACTTCTTATAACATCAGCTATCTGCCAGTGAAACTCCTGTCAAAATTGGTTCAGCCGTTTCGGAGATTAGCCGGAAAAAACAAAATGACAAAAATCTAAAAAATATTTACATTATTATTTATTTATTACATGATTAAATTATTATGAATTATTCGTATTTACTAAAAAGCTGTTATTTTGAAATTACAAACATACACTAAAATTTTTTATTTATTTGTATAGATGAAGGGGAAAATTTTTACCTTATGCTGGTCACACATTTTGAACATAAGACTACATCGAATGAAATAAACTTTTTCACCGAATTTTTTGTTTGTTTGTTTGTTTGTTCAGCGATATCTTTGGCAATTGTGTACCGATTTTAATTATTATTTTTGTTTGAAACAATATTCTCCAGAGGTGGTCTCATTTAAATTTGCTGAAGATCTGATGACGACCTTCGGAGATAGACAATGGATGGAACTCTTCAATGATAACAGCAAATCACTCGCGATTGCTGTAAGCCACATGTTTATGCCACTTAAAATAGAAAATAAAATAAAGTTTAAAAAAAGTAGTAACCGATTTAAAAAACAATCGTATTTAAAAATAATTTTCTTAAAAAACTTAACAGCTTCTGAAGTTGGGGCCTTTAATTCTTCAATGCACCTTGCAGAATATCGTAGCCAAATAATACTGCTCTTTTGCAGTGTTGTGTTCCTAACGGTGAGCAAGGACGGTTGTTCTCCATGGGGATGCATCGTAGGCATCCTTACTGCCAACACGACACTAGAAGCAGGGTCGGCAACGCATGAGTGATGCCTCTGGTGTTGCAAGCGTCCATAGGTCACGGTAACCGCTTACCATCAGGCGGGCCCTTTACTTGTTTTGGGACCTTAGTGGTATATAAACAAATTATCATCATAAACAAAGCCTGGCAATGATTTGGAGTCCTTGACCTTAAGTCTGATGATTGAGTAGTGTGAAGCCTGTCGTCCGGTCTCGTTACCGTGCCCAACCGACCGGCACCGTTCACATACTTACCGAGGAAGCCCTGATTGGACCAAATTGTTGTATATTGAACCATACCATGCATGTATTGAAAGTTTGAGCGAGGTTTTGTGAAAGGTTTTTAGTAAAACATTACGTAGGTATTTTGTAAGGGTACTTTATTTATTTATTAGGCAATTACAACAGGTAACAATTGATTAGTATGAATGTAATTCTATGTAGGTTTAGTACAGATTGAAACCCTAGCGTAATCGCATAGCATGGTAGTAAGGTACGTTACTAGACGAGTAGAAATATAATATTAAATGCAATGAAAGCTACAGTAATTTTACACATATTGAAAATAAGATTTAAACCAAAATATAAATATCTGGCAGAAATCAGAGTTCAGAAGACATGCTTCAACCAATCATGCAAGCAGGACGGCAACATGTCTCCCGAAAACGGCAACACGGGAATCGAAGATATCAATATCATTGTTGTCTCGCGACAGTTCATTTAAATAAAGACAACACCGGTGTCACAGTATAAATATACCTATATATTTAAACTGTGCCGGTGTTCTTTACTGTATGTATTTATAAATAATAAAATAAATAAATATACTGAGCCCACCGAGCATTACATTTTTATTATTCACATTTAAGATTAGTTATCCTATAGTCTAGCCTTCAAAAGCTGTGCAATAACCAGACAATTGACTATCGTGACATACTCAATATTATTATAATATTTATAATCATCTGATAAAGTGCTACCAGTTTCAACTTCATTGCCAAATACTTGATCCAGTGTTTCATTAACATACTGTAATGACATACACATACAAACATGTTCGATACCATCAGTACTAAATATGGCCATTGTGACAATATTATGCAACAACCCATTTATCGACATTCATTCGCACCACGGAACAATCGACTCGTGTCCATGCGAACTTCCCGCCACTATTTGCATATAGCTTTGTAATGATCGAGTAAAATAATGTTTACCTTTATTTTTGGTAATACGGATCTATTTTCAACTTTAGGCTCCAGAAAATGTGGTTCGATTTTCGGTGACAATGTTTTCGCAAATGCAAAATTATATTTGTGTATTTTGTTTCGACAATTTTATTTTCTGCTGTTCGGTAAATTAAAATTTATTGAATTTGGAACTTATATCATACGTGATATAATAAAAGATAGATACGGTACTTTTTTTTTGATGCAAGTAAATGTTTGTGGTTGACAAAATAGAGCTACACCATTAGATCGGTATTTTAGTAATTTTGATTATTTTCATTAGCATATCAGCACTATTGAGTGTGAAAAAGAATTGTTTCATTGGAAGGCTATCTTATCTAAAAGAGCATCAATTTTGCGCAGGGTCATTTGCAACACAAATCACCCGTTTTTAGTACATGAAGTAATTTCCTGATCAACAATGACTATATTTGGATGCATCTCCTTTTGAATCGTCCGGTTCTTCCGTAAGTTGTCAACAGTTTTTTAAATGTTATTGATGTCACAAATCTTCGAGTTGTGAAATTTTAAAATATTAAATTAAAAAATATTTTATACTTTTTAGTTTTTTGAAAGTTTATTTTGGAAGGCAAGCGTTCAACTGGCTGTTACTGCTTGTTATCAAAACAAACTTTAAAATAAACTATTCTGAAGGGAAAGTAATCTGCTGCTTTAGTAACCTTAATGAGCATCTACAACTTGATATGAAAACAAAAATGAAACCTTAGGTACAGGCCATAAAGATTTCCAATCCTCAATATCTTGCAAAGCCTCACAGTTGCAACAATCCATACAAGGACACCTGTCGTCCATCTCGCGGGCTGCAGCCATATAGTCTGCGCCATCATACCCGATAATATTTCAAGTTCTGACTCACCGCACCACATTGGTATAATTTATCGATAACATCTAGTATTTCCCTTGAAGTTCAGCCGTATCTTTGTTTTAAAATCTCATGTGTTTAAAAAATACCTTGCAATACCAAACTGTATTTGCGTCTACCAAACTTGTTATCGCTCCAACTTCAACTTTATCTTTTAGATCTTAAAGTTGAAGTTACAAATGTTGGATTTTATGGTTGGAAATGTCTCGTGTCATGAATATCTGTGGTATATTAAGTGTCAACATTTAGCACCTCTTTTGAAGTCGTTAAAATTCATATTCGAGCGGATTCAAGTTCTCACGGTCAAAGTTTCTTTTCCAAGTATTTGACGTCTGAGACACCTGGACTGGTTGCTGTCAATAGTTGGAAGCCATCTTTGGGTAGGTATGCAAATGATTTAAAGTGAGCTGGAATGAGCAGGTGACCATGTGACATACTAGTCCACTAATATTTTTTTATGAAGTAATATCTATAAAAATTAATCCCTATTTCCCTTGGTCACGCCATCACGCGTGAACGGCTGGACCAATTTCGCTAATTCTTTTTTTTATTGTGTTTGTTATAATTGGAAGGAGAAAGTTGGGTAGGATAGGGTAGGGTAGGGTAGGGTAGGGTAGGGTAGGATAGGGTAGGATAGGGTAGGATAGGGTAGGATAGGGTAGGGTAGGATAGGGTAGGATAGGGTAGGATAGGGTAGGATAGGGTAGGATAGGGTAGGGTAGGCCTGTATCTTGGGCGCCTTTGGAGGTAGTTGATGAAACATATTACACATTGTAAGTTAAATACAAAATTGTGTTAACGAATGCCACTATGTTAGTAGCACTTCACTTTCCACTATATGTCTTTGTGCTGTCCTGTGGCACTTGTCCGCGAAAGCGACGGAATACCACGCCCTGCGGCCAAAAGTCTTCTTCCATGACGAGGGGCAGAAAACAGTTCGGTACTCGCACCGCGAACACCTTGAAGTTGACATTGCGGTGCCACTCCAGCAACTGCACCCTCGGTAACCATTAGGAAGCTTATATTCAGCATTTGTGGGCTGATATGAATCATTATCAAATTTAATAAATAATGTAATTTATAATACAATGTAATGTGACGTAATGGACAATGTAATGAAATAGATAATGTAATGAAATAATATTGCTCTAATGATATGTTATTAATAAGAAATTCGATAAGTAATGTAATTAGAATATATTGTACTGGATAATATAAATAGGTAGTAACTAATATACTGGATAATGTAACGTAGGTGGCAATAATAATTGTCATCAATTCGGTGCAAAATGTATTGCTGTCTTTGTAATTTAGCTGACAACTTACATGATTAGTAACAACTGTAAATGTAAGTTGGTTAATAATAAATAACGAGTGGTCGTCGAGTGGTCGAAATTCGACTATAATTTTAGCTTTCTGCACTCCTTCTCCATATAAACTTTAACTATACCAAATCTCACACTCCTCCGTGCGCGCAATATGCTTAAAAAGGGGTACAAAGATTTCTCTTCACGTATTAATATATAGATGATAATAATCCAGAGAAATCACAAAAATAAGTCGTGTCCTCAATAATAAAAAATTCTGAAGATGAATTCAAGTACAATCAAGAGTTGGGTTTATTCATGCTATTATGTAAGGTAACACGCGGCTGCGTAAATTGCGTTAATTTACTCATAGTTGCAGCTCAATTTGCACGTATCACCTTTATTTTTGAGATGGACTAGATATAGAAGTTGCACATGTGCTCTAGAAAACAAAAAGTTACTGTTATCGTTAGCCTGTATCATCCCACTGCTGGGCAAAGAGCTCTCCCCTTGATTTCCATGCTGTTCTATCATGTGCCAGTGATGACCACTGAACAGTCCTTGTTGAATGTGTCTACCTCGTCGAAAAAAAAAGTAATATTTGTTTTTAAATTGAGATTCTTTTAATTTCCGTAAATTGCTCTGGTAGTATTTTGTTTTACACAACGAGTAATCGGCCCATCTTCGGTAGTACGGGGGTGAAGTAACGGGTGCCGTCTGTCAGGCCTGCGGGTCTACCACGTAACGAAAATGGTAATGGACATCGACTCTGGTAATAAACTTCAATACGATCGTGAGACTTGAACTTTGAGCTACTTGTCTTTTCACTTGTGACTTTGGTTGCGATAGGTATAGTAATTTTCGAAGATAGAATAGAATAGATCTTTATTTCATGTAAACCAGATACAGGCATTTATGAAATGTTGAGAGTCGAGACTTTAGGCTATCACTTTCCTCAGTGAGCGCATTTTTATTAAAAAGGGGTACAAAGTTTTCTTTTCACGTAATAATAATATTAGCAATAGGATTATCGTGAAAATGATTCTCTTGGATGCCAAGTAGTATCTACACCTACCAAGCCATAATTTTTAACAGTAACAGTAACTTCTATCTTGTATCCATCTTCACCTGTCTCAGCCACTTCTTAAGAGTTGTGGTCGCAGTGATGAGCCGTGGGAACGGAGGCTGCGGATACGAATCTTAGATTAAAATTAGCGTTTGGCATACATTACTTGCCTGGAAAAATGTGTATTTTTCTGGAGAAATCGGGTTGCTGGCATCTTCACGTGTATACTATTTTACTTGGAGACTATAGGGACTTGATAAAGGAAACAACCAAATGCTTGTTAGTACTGACTTTTTATTGATAGTCAATCAAATATATAGTATTAAGGCTACTTGCGTACATAAACATAGATACTAGATACATGTCATCTTCACACCACAAGACGATTGCAATAGAAAGGTCACTAAAGAAAATATTGTTCGCTACCAACATTATAGAAGGGGAAATAGAGGCAAAAAAAAAGTACTTGGTCTAGCGGTTGAACGCTTGCCATCCATGTGTTCCAATGTTTCCATGAGTTCGAAACCGGTCCGCACCTCCGACTTTTCGAATTTAAGTGCAGATCAGAATTTGATTACGTTAACGGTGAAGGAAAACATCCTGAGGAAACCTGCACACCTGAGAGAGCCTCGTAAAGTTCTCGATGGTGTGTGTAGTCCGCCAACCTGCACTAGGCCAGCTTGGTGGACTAAAGCATAACCCTTTTCATTCATTGAGAAGAGGCCCGTGCTCAGCAGTGGGACAGTAATGGGCTGGATTTATTGTTAGTACTTGGCACATTTATACAGTTCGGCGACAACTATAACATTAAATGAAATCATGTATTTGGGAATCATGTTCTGAAACCGTACTTAAAATATTGGCGATTTCCACGCAAGTACTTTTTTGCTAAGATATCACTGTATTGGGAATTGGGATATACTTTAAAACAAAACGAAAATTCGACTTAGTATGGACACGCATAATTTACTAGCGCAAGGCACATTAAATCAATTTTTTTATATTGTTTTGGAGTGATTATTAGTACTGTGGTTGCATTTGGGTACGGACACTGAATGACTCTGCAAATTTTGCGCACTACGTAAAAAAATATCCTGTATAGTATTTTTTTACAACCTCCTTCATTTCCAATATCATCAAACGTCAAACCATCTGGCTTAATGCTGGTTTGACGTACGCTTTCGCACGCTTTCAGTTCTGGAAGTCCATGGCCTTTGTATGACTGTATTGTCTTGTAGTTTGTATGAATTAATATGATGACTAACATTGTTAATGTAAATTGGAGTCATTGTAAACGGAACTGGCAACTTTAAACTGTCTAGGTCCTTCTGAGTCATACTTAAACAAAATTATCGCTACTATATTTGTATCATTCATAACCTTTAAATTCATAGCAATAAGGTTGAAAATTGCGACAATCTTGGATTCAGGATTCCAAAAAGAATATTGCGGGGCAATTTTTAAGAGTTTCTAGACAAGAATTTAGGGTAGTGACTCAGTTTGATGTGTCTGGCGGGTCAATCGCGTACAAGGCCGCAGATTTTTGGCACCTGCTCATCAAAATGAAAAACAGGATGGAACTGCTTCTTGTCTCGTTATTGTAGGACTCAATTATATTCAAGATACAGACAAGCAACTTGCTAAAGTCAAAGTTTTTTTTTTCAACTGGGCCTTTGCAGTCACTTTAAAACGTCGTGATTCTAGGTGCATGGTTTCAAGTGGGTTAGTCCTGGAGAAGATACCGGCAAGAAACTCCATGGATACTCTTTTCATAAATCAAGTGTACACTTATATGAGGGGCCCCTGCAGTGGCCCCGGCTAAAATTCAACCTGACTTTACACAGTATTAAAAAAAAGAACAGCATAGATACCACTCTAAATATATAAAGTACCACTATAATTTAAACAATAGAAGTAGGTACATACATAACTCTCAAGCCACCCAATTATGAAAACAAGGGAAACGTCATTAAAATTAGCTTGTGAAGACAGGAAGCAGCGGGTCACCAGGGAAGCCGCATTTCCAGAAGATAAAGAATTCCATACGTCTCCATCGTCAACATAGTCTTTGATCTTAAATAGGCTTTCCTTATGAGGACAAGCTTCGGTCAATCTAGTTCCAATACATAAACTATATGAAGAAAACTCTTCAACTGCTACCAAGAAAAATCAAATTACTTCCATACTTTCAATATACGACCATATTCTATGTTATTTGTCTCTATGACATGGAAACCTAAACTCGAAGCCAGTCAATTTACAACTCTATTCTTTGAGTAATAAGAAAGAAGTATAATTAATGGCATGTCAAACAATATCTTTGTCAAAGCATAATGGGTGGTGGAATAATGTCAAACGTCAAATTAGATGTCTGCCTTCCTGTCGTTTGCGTTTTGTGTTACAATAGAAACGCTATTAAACGACAATGGGTATCTGTCACACCGTACTGCAATTTGAATAATGCAGAAAATGGAACTAACGTTAAAGAAAAGTGTATGCCTCCAAGAAATTCATTGGTAGGAGGAGTACATGATATCGTTGCATCAAGTCTAGCTCCTGAGTCAAAACAAAAGCAAAGAAAAAGCAACAAAGCCCAAAACGAACTTACCTATATAGTTATGAGTAAGTTAGTTTTGGGCAAGGTTTAATTTCAAGAGTAAACTTAGCTGCAAATACCTCTAAAAATTGCCCTACCTTTCGTTAGTAGAAGAAGAGACAGAGAAAATCCTCCCAAGGATGGCAAAGGCTGTGCTATCGATCCACGTAAAAACCAAAACGCTGTTATGAAGGAAGCAAACTATATTTAGTTACAGGACGGAAAAATATAGAAAAGCTAGCTTTTACTGACATCGTAAAGAGTTATGAGGTCAAATCTGAAACTGATATATCCTTTGACTTAGATTCGGTATTAAAATCATTTAACCGTACTAACAATATATAACATGACATTGTTTTTTTTTATAGCCGAACTGGAAAAAAACGCTTTTTATAATACAGTTCTATGTAATCCACATCCATTTTTACTGGAAGGTTTTTATACGACAAAGGCGCCTTATTGAATTCTATTGAGAAAAAAACGTGACAGGAATGATTACAGAAACGTCATAGTACCTATATTATTGCTGTCACCCCTCGCATTATGAGGCTTGATGGTATGAATGACAGTAGTTGAGAAACGAAGAGAAATTGGTCACTTTTGATAGCAAGTAGGTTGACGATTGAATGGATCTGTTACATGGGAAAAATGTGTTTAGAATTTTGGCCAAATTGTATTTTTTTTTAGTGAAAATTCTATATAGATGATGTATTAGAATAATTTTTCTGTCACTAAAAAGCGTTACGGCCATGTGGAGGGGGTAGACGATATGTCGCTTGTCCGTTGAAGTTTCACTTCTACTATGTGTCCCAGCACACTTTTTCTTTGTATTTCAATTTCGCGTTTGTACATTTATCTCACATGATGATAAGCGATGATGCGGTCGATGATCCACTGACGGCGATGATGATGCAATGTTACCAACATGAGTGACGATGCTTAAGTGCATCTAGCATAACAGTAAGCCTCAAATCAAACTTTGCCGAATCCGTCCACCCTCATGCCAAACAAAAGAAGCCCGAGAAAACGTAAAAGGATATTTATTTATTTATTTATTTACTGACTAGCGGCTCGGAGGCCCGTACACACGAGCTACTTTTAGCATCGGTGACTACCGATCGGAAGCTACACCGTTCACTCACGATACTTTTAGCAACCGCGTTCGAACGCAGTGAGTCGCCAAATCGCGATGCAGCATCGATGCAGTCGCTAAATCGCGCGATTTAGCAACCGCGATCGGACGCAGCGAGTCGCTAAAACTTGATGCAGCATCGATGCTATCGCAAAATCGCTAGTCGCCGATGCTAAAAGTAGCTCGTGTGAACGGGCCTTTATTATTTTCTGCTGCCAACAACATGGATTAAAGAATTTGTTGCACTGCAGTTATATATAAACAAATGTATCTATGTTGTGACTATGTGTTCCTGTGTTATTAATGTTTTATTGTTTCTGTCCTGATTACTTATTATTTAAATTAGTTTTACTATTATTATTAATTTTATTTGTAGTAATTTTCTTTTTCGGTATCTGATAAAATGTGATATATAATAAACGTTTTTTTCTTTGTTTGTCTTCTGTTCGGATTAAATCACTTTAGATTTTGATTATACTGAAAGCTAATGCTACCATGGAGTTTCTTGCCGGTTCTTCTCCATAGGTTCTACTATTTGGAACCGTGCACCTAGAGTCTCGACGTTTCATAAGTGCCTGTATTTGGTTTACATGAAATAAAGATCTATTCTATTCTAATAAGATATAAGTTTTTAAACTGTCATGGTCACTAACATTAGTATTAGAGTTCAAAACGGGGCTTGCAACAGTGCCGAAATATCGGGAGCTCAATACAAGATATAAACATGGTAAATACCCCGTTTTGAACTCTAATAAGATGTTAAGCTGAGTACTGCTTACTTAGAAAAAGGCCTTAACCTTAACATTAACATAATCCATATTCAATGACAATCGAAATATGTTAAGATTCCCAGCAATTCTAACTTCACGACCTCAAGGACTTATAACTGTAAATCTAATAATAAACAAAACATAAACATGGTTAACCATAAAACGTAGTCTCGGGACGTGTATGAACAAGTGTTGAATTTGTATTGTATTGTAAAATGAATACAAATGATTGTAGCCGTGGATTTTTAAACATACAGTGGTTTTGGTTGAGCGGTTACTGCGAAGGGCTCGGGACAGACGGATGGGCAATGTGGCCGGCTGGGGGGCTAAAAAGGCCGCTTTAGATGAATCATAATATGATTCATATTACGAATGTCAAAATATCTACTTATGAGTCGTCTCTTAATGTCATCCGCATAAGGTTCATATTTAGTAATCATCTGTTTGACAGTTACTAAGCAGATCATTAGATGAATTGCTCAATGTGGCCTTTTTAGGCCCCCTGATTGGGATCGAATTTATTATACACGTAGACATTATCACAGTAAATGAAACCACGTATCAAGTTCTGAAGCCGTACTCAAAAAATCTGCGATTTTTACGCAAGATTTTTTTGCATTCGTCTAGGTGAAGGGATATTTAACTAGAAATCTATGTCACCTTTATCTGTTTTACACATGTATTAAAATAATTTTGGTTAGAATACATTGGAGACTTTTAAAAAATCGCCTAGAGTTCGTAATATGTGTAAAATTATGAAATTTTAAATTAATTCCCGTGGCTAAACTACTGATTGCTTTTTTGTGTACGATCACTGAACGTGTTACTAAATACCTGGTTCCATTTAATGTAACAACATCTACGGCACCTTGTATAGTCAGGGTTCCCAACTTAGGGGTTTTCCCCCCAAATTTAGGGGGTAAATAAGTGTGATGGGATTTTTTTACTCTTGACTTTTACTGTGAAGTTTATAATGATTCTGACGCAGCTGGCTGTACACGTTTTGAAAATGTTTCAATTATTTTATATTATTACAATTTATTTATTAATTTTACAGTTTTATTTTTTTGGGGGATTTTAGGGGTTTTTAACTTTAGTTTTGGGGATAAATATTTTTGAGAGTTGGTAACACTGTATAGTAGAGTTTGGGTATTATTTAGCACTGTCAAAAAAACACTCATTTCGGTACTTATGTATTTTGTTACCAACTTTACGATAATATGCGCAGTTAATTACGAGATGGGAAGCGGAGAAGTCCAAAGAACCAAAATGTTGAATACTACGTCAATTATTTCAATTCAGTTTGAAATAACAGCTTTATTTTAATATTCGTATGCAAATAGCCCTAAATCAGTTGGCCGCATCCATGGCCTGTGTTCTTCAGCACAATGCATCGGCTCTGTCAATCAGGTGGACAATTATCGGCCACCACCCAACCGTGGCTAACCACTGCCTCATTGAATTCGTACTTAGAATAACATGATTTGATACACGTAGTACAAATGGAAGTTTTCACGCCTTTTATTTGAGGCACATATTTTTTTAAGTTCGTTGATTGTGTTTTGTTTTTTAAGTTATAAAACCGTGTACGCATGGACGAACAAAACATGACGAACACGAACATCGATGACAGGACATATGGTTCATAAGTGTGGACGTAAATTAGCAAAGCGAACACGAACACCTTGCGAACACAGTTCTACTTGTGTTCGCGCTCAACCCCTCAGTAACCATTGATTCACCGTTGGAAGTGGTCGACAGTTAAGTAGCCAAAAAATTTTTGCTATTCGTTGTGGTTCATGAAATATTGTTTCCAAAGGAGGACCCTAGTTAGGAAACAGTTTTGTACAAAAAGCGAAAAAAAAAACCCATAGTTAAAGTTGTTCATACCTAATGTTGCCCATAGTTAAGAAAAGGAAGATTTCATATTTTGGGCACATTTATAGAAACGAAATATATAATATTCTAAGGAATATACTGGAAGGCAAGATAGATGGCAAAAGGAGCAGGGGAAGAAGGAAATTAGCCTGGATTGATAACATCAAAAGCTGGACCAACATCAATGACGCTGCCAGTCTGTGCAGACTGGCACAAGATAGAGACGAGTTCCGTGTGGTGGTCACCGACATCCGCTGAGGATATGGCACATGAAGAAGAAAGTTGTTCATAATGATGAATTCTATTAACCTTTAAAGGGATCGGGACTAGATAGGTCCTTATATTGAGACGTCTAAAGCATTGACACAATCAACATTTACTTTTTTAAATTG
This sequence comes from Allophyes oxyacanthae, assembly GCA_932294325.1. Classification (NCBI taxonomy): domain Eukaryota; kingdom Metazoa; phylum Arthropoda; class Insecta; order Lepidoptera; family Noctuidae; genus Allophyes; species Allophyes oxyacanthae. The sequence continues at coordinate 1,191,110 of OW028628.1, forward strand.
GCATATCTACATATTCATCAGTCTCTACGGCCCATGGCAGTGTGGTCACAGTTCACAGACCACCATTCATGGCTGATGATGGGGTTGGCGACGAATTGATTGATGCTTTCATGTTTATTGAATTGTGTCGTATCCTCTCTGACCATTGTGTGGTTTCTGTTCGAGTAGGTCAGGCGTATTAATGGTGTTTAGAGCCATATTAAGCATAATAGGTTCTATAGCTAGGTTTTTTGTTAGCGTGATTGGAGGAGGTGCATTTTCGTTATAGATTCAAACTTGCTCTTTTGATTGGAAGTACAATCCATTATTTTTCAGAATAATTTGTTATGTAGTGCACAAAATTTGCAGAGTGATTCTGTGTCCGATTCTAAATGCAACCACAGTAACAAAATTCACTCCAAAACAAAATAAAAATTTGATTTTGTATGGCTTGCGCTAGTAAATGCGTGTCCCCCATACTAAGTCGAATTTTCGTTTTGTTTTAAAGTGTATCCCAATACTGCGATTGCATTTAGGAATAGACTGAATCACTCTACAAATTATGGGCAGTACATCAAAAATTATCCAGTTGACAACGCTTAACTGTAATAAAAAAAGTTATTGAATTGGTTATCCTAACTAAAAAATACCGTATCATCATGATTGGCCATTTGTAACCCATATATTATACATACTATGTATTTTTTCGGTGATTGGCAAATTAATTAGGTACACAAGTGATCGGCCAGTGGTCGAAATTCGACCGTAATTTTACCTTTCTGCTCTTTCTCCATATAAACTTTTACTATGCCAAATCTCACACTCCTCCGTGCACGCAATATACTTAAAAAGGGGTACAAAGTTTTCTCTTCACGTATTAATGTATCTTATCATTACGCATGTACAAATAGGTAAACAAACTTCTTATACATGCCATTCAAATTATTACGCAAAATACATAACATTTGGTAAGTTTTGAGTGGCGACAGTGCAACCCATTGTCAAAGAATCCGCACAATAAAATTGAAGCACTTGTGAAACCTCACGACACGTCACGAAGGGGACTATTGTCTGCCTAGCTTGTAGCTTGCGTAATTTTTTGATTGGATTTGTTTTGGGTAATACTTTTGGCATTGGACTTTTAGTTAAGATTGGAGAGGTCAGTAACTAGAACTTCTGTATCCCTACTTTTCTACCATTAAGGTTCTTTTCTTTCACCATAGATCACTATCATCCTATTGACTTCTCTTAACTTTTTTAAACTGCCTATTGTAAACTATAAAGGGAATACTATTTATTTATTTATTTATTTATTTATTTATTTAAAACACATACAACTATCATTACAGGTTTCCCTAATACAATAGTTATAGTTTTGAGATTACTTATATTACATAATAAGGGTAATTTTAAAAAATGCGGCCTTTGTGAATTCGCTCAGACTACAATTGAAGCAGTCAATCTGTTGTGACACCATATTGAGTGCATGCAGAGCGCGCGAGTACTAGTACTACTACTAGTACTACTACTTACTAGTACGAGTATCAGTGATTAACACGCGAGACTAAGTACCTATACATACTTTAAAAAGCAGTCTATTCCAATCAAACAAAGCATCTTTATGGACTAGGTGGAACAAGTATTTGGATCAAGTATTTGTACGGAGGTGCACCTAGTACGAAATTTAATATCTTTAAAGTATCAGGAACAGTCATGAGGCAAAAATATCTTTGTATATCGGAATCATTTTTGCTGTGTTAGAAGTAGTCAGCAAGTTTCGTATCGTGTCTGTCTGGCAAAGTTGCAAAGGATACGGTTGTCGTACTGAGGTATTGTCACCAGAAGACTCTTGCTTTAATTAAAATAATACGTCACCAAAAAATCGTGAACGGATGCCCTCTATCGGGCCTGGTCAACTTGTAACTGCCATAGTATTCTTATTTAAAGACAAATCATTATTATAATCCTATTCTAATTTATTTTTATTAACATTAAATTACATTATTCTCGCAGCTCTTACCACAACATTGTACTAATCAAGATTGTACTCTCTTATTTTAAAAGAGTTTCTAGGAGTTTCTTGCCGGTTCTACTCCATAGGATCTACTATTTGGACCCGCGCACCTAGAATCTCGACATTTCATAAGTGTCTGTATTTGGTTTACATGAAATAAAGATCTATTCTATTCTAAAAATCTAAATAGCTTTGGGACTGAATACAGTGGTGATGATTTTTCTCTCAGTCTATCTAACAATCTAGTAAAAGCTGGAACAACTATTAGAATTAAAATGATTAGTTCAGAAGCATAGTCACCAAAATTCAATGTACAGCACATAAAAACTTTAGATCCAAAAAAATCGACGATACTTATAGCTAGTAAGATGGCCCCGATGCACGTCGATACGCAGCAGTTTAGATCTCTATCTACCCTCGGTATAAATTTAGACTTGATGTTAGCGGTGCGTGAACGACGTAATTGCGAACGTATTCGTCTGTTGTTAGTGGCGCCATCTTTAGGTGGAGATGGGGAAGCTTTATTGATTTATTGGCATATTGATGATGCTTGTAAAAAATTTAATGATGCGAGTGTATGAGAACTTGCTAGAGTATAGGTAACTTTCTAACGAGTTACAGGCTCTTTAGAATCTTAGGGAATTGAATTTGTTCTTTTTATAGCGAATGTTTTAGGTCCAATCCAATACAGGCTTGATGTTGTTGGACCGCTTTCATTTGGAATATTCTTCATATTGCTCGTTCTATTGCATTTAGGGTTATGTTATAAGTAACTTATCACGAGCTTTAATTCTTATTAAAGACATTGTTATCATAAATGCGACCGTAATTTTAGCTTTCTGCACTCCTTCTCCTTATAAACTTTAACTATGCCAAATTTCATACTTCTCCGTGCGCGCAATGTGCTTAAAAAGGGGTACAAAGCTTTCCCTTCACGTATTAATATATAGATTATGATTATTTCTAGTTCGATAACTTGCGCAGAATATCAAAACACCTACCATTTTAATTTTTCTGTCATCTAAGTATAAAATCATCAATTTGCTCGTCCCAATCAAAACTGCACCTTTCCCCTCGAAATTAGAGTCCAAATTTCGTCAACCCAACTTTGTTGCACAAACATGGATGCAATGTTTAATATAATTTTTATTAAAGTATGAGTTCAGAGGCGCGTAGCTATCCGAGCTCTAATCGTCGCCTGTAATGATTACAGTTCGTCGTAATTATTTCGAGCGGCTTGCTGTCTTCATAATGATATAGAGAATGTAGATGTGGCAGGTGATCCCAGTAGCTTTTGGGGAGACTTGAGCGTGGTTTAAATAATAATGATTTATTTTCCGTAAATAATTTTATACGAGATTTTACAAATTTTCTTAGATCTAGTTGGGGCTGGTGTTTTTGACGGACTGCCCTTGAGAACAAACGCAAAAAAAAACTCAAAAGTTTTTTTTAAATCCAGACATATTTTGTTTATAATCATGTGAGAATTAGGAAATATTCGTATGCTTCTTATAGTGGCGGCTGTATTGGAAAAACTATTATGCATAACAACTTTTGTACCATATCTTTGGCGAATAAATATCTTTATCTTTGTCTGTCTTTGAGATGATGTAGGGGTCTAAATTGCCTTTTGAAGAAAGAGCCATAACAGTTTTGAGCTTACCTGTCCCAACTAACGGCACACATGCATCAGAAATCGTGGAGTTTAACCTTAGGTTATTGGGCCAATAGAATTGATACATTATATTATCCATCGCATGTCGAACATCAACCTCGAATGTATGCCGTATTCTGCTAACTAGGCTACATTACCTATATGTGATGATATCTAAATAGCTAACCCGCAAATCATTTGTCTATGGACGAACAGCATTCCAGTAGGATGCTCAATTGATAAAATTATCATGGCTGCTATCAGCTATGTGTTGACCAGTCTCAACAGATGGCATCCTTTTACACCACATCACAATGAATAGAATAGAATAAGTAGATTTTTATTTCATGTAAACCAGATACAGGCACTTATGAAATGTCGAGACTCTAGGTGCACGGTTCCAAATAGTAGACCCTATGGAGAAGAACCGGCAAGGAACTCCGTGGTAACTCTTTTCAAATAATAGATTACAATCTTTATCAGTACAATGTTGTGGTAAGAGCTGCGAGAAAAATGTAATTTAATGTGAATAAAAATAAGACTAGGATAATAATGATTTGCCTGTGAATAAGATTGCCATGGCAGTTACATGCTGACCAGTTCCGACAGACGGCACCCGTTCACGAGCATGACGCATGCGTCAGCATCGCCAGGCTCGACCACAAAGAAGGGAACTCAACGACCCGACACACAACGCCATCATCAGCGGGACATTTTAGTGAGCATGACAGACTCATAGTACCAGACATGACATTCCAAAGCCCTGCCACATCCAGCACGTCACTATGCACCACTATTTCATTACGGTAATCGTAATTTTTACGTAATGGCAGCCGGCACCGACTCGTGATACTATCGCCATGATTGCCAACTACTGGTTGATTACTAAACGCTGTGGCTTGCCGTACCCACGCTCCTAGCTAGTGATGCTTGAAAATTTGATCGTGTTGCTTAAGATTGAGAAGGAGTATTTTTGAGGAGTTAATTCAGATTCTATGATCATCTTAAAATAATTACTTTTGGAGTTAAAGTTATTTGCCACAAAAAAAGACACTAGAACGGTAGACATAGGTAATAAGATAACCTTACCGTCAAAAACCCCCGACTCCTACTAGAAAAAGAGCTGTAACTTTTGAACGGCTGAACAGATTGCAAAACTACATTGTTTTTAAATTCATATTCTACACTAATTATATAAAGCTCAATGATATCAACATAATAACAAGTAAAACTTAAGCTCTCAACGCAAATAGTCAGGAGGTGTCTAAAACGACAGTTTAATTGACTCTCAGCCTGAAGATCATAATCTTCGTGTAATTGGTCTAATAATTGCTGTTATAAGGTTATAGAACTGTTTCACACTATGTTGCGTTGGAGATGTAAGTACCCCTTTAGAGCATGGAAGTGTCTTTTTAGTGTCTGTGTCTACGTGTTCTTTGATTTTGCTAGATAAAGTGTACTTACATGCAACTAACGTCAGCAATTTGTTTTATAAAATATGTAGGGTTGAATGCAAGTCTCCTTTGAGACATTTCAAAATGGTTGGTCGACGCTACGCGTGATCGAAGGCTGGCCTATTCTTTGGTCAAAGAATTAGTATTGCCATTTAACGTGGTAATGCTGCCAGTCTTCTGAGCACGCTGCCAATTGACAGCGATGAGGAGGAGTACTTTGACGCCCAAGTGCTCAGTTTTATATTTTTATTTTATTAAGTTTTTCTTTACACTTGGAATCCTTAAATTCAATACTTTTCTTGAAGAATGTTCTGCGATATGTCTGGTTTCGTGTTGTAAAGCAAATCTCAATTTACTTTATCTAGAAACCAAACCTATGGGCATTTATTTGTAGAAGTGCTCCGCACAGTGTCCATTTATTTCTCTAGTCATCTTATTTATTGGTTAGCATTATTCCCGTAAAACAATAGATTCCAATTCGTTAATTCCTATTCCTTTCCTGTCTCCTTTTATTACTCTAATTTATAGCTTAAAACACTTTAATTTTAGCTCTTGTATCTCTATGGGAACACTATCATCCATATCTTTACAAGGCTTCTTAAGAATCCCTCAAGGTACTATTCTAGGTCCCATATTCACTAAGCATTCAGTTACCTCAATCTTTCGTAGAAATCCGAACAGATGCATACAGGTACCTACAATTTTATGGGTAGAAAAAAAAACATCACAGCCATTAACTATAGCTACCAGTGTGAAGCGTTTAACCGAACGGTTACAATTTTACAGTAACCGCTATAAAGGTAATAAGACATGCGTATCGTATGCTTCTATCTGGTTTCGGCATCTTGAAAGTACTGCACGTGCGGACGTGTTAAAGTTGTGGGTAGTCGGGAACAGTGGTGGCTTGGGAGGATTTTGGGAGGCTAGCTTTGAATAAGACATAATATTAAATGGAAGAATGTTTATCATGTAGCTTATAATATCTACTATAACATCGATTGATAAACTGTTTATCAAAGTCAATAATAGTTGCAATGGTCGCAGTTGCTCTTTATAAATCTAGGAGCTAGCATTGTGTTTGTTTATGTCATGTAGGGAATTCTGACGGTTTGATATTTATCTTTTGTTTCATCTCCTGCTGTTTCATTTTAAATAACTTCAGTAGGTTTTAGGATATAGATAATTTAGTAGGTACTTAGATTGGCTACAGTTGAAACTCATACAAAATTATGATCATTTAAAATTTCGATTGGAGATAAAATGATTATCTTCTGCATTTTTATCCACGACAGTACAAAGCAACCCGTCACATCACAACTCAGGTATTCCAAGAAACGGCAATAATTCTGAACAAAATCTTCCACTTGTATATTAAATATGAATATCACACTGATTTATGCGTTAAGCCGGTACACATTAAAGAGAACAACTGACATTTGACAGACCAGCTCATTATATCGATCGTTAAATTTTATCGGTGTCATCTCGATAGTCCAAATCGACACCTATTATAGTGACAGCTGGAAAATTGAGAAATACGCCATTTTGTTGCTTTGATATTTCGCGTCTAGATTTTATGATGTTTTAATAGCGATAATAATGTGCAGATTATGCTAAATTTATACTAGTTTTACGTACAGCACATTAGCTGCGTTTAGTTTTGTGTATTTTCGCGAAAGTCTTGATATAAATACTTTTGTAGTGAAGTCAGCTGCTTGTCATCGCATCAAGATCATTAACATTCATAGTCTCAAGATTCTGAAGTGTTGATTACCTACATACCTTTGAATAAGACAATACATTAGTAGAATTTAATTTTAGGCGTATATTTCTATATATTTGATGAAAGAAAGAAAGAAAAAGAAAACATTTATTTGCCACAAAACAACACACAATAATGATAGAAATAGGTAAAAGAGAGAGGATAGTAGCAAAGATAGTTAAGACATTTATGTGTTGAAAACAGTGCAAAATGAAGTAGAAAATATAATGGAAGATGTCATGAGAGGTACCTAAGGAACTACGTTAGTAGGAAGAGCAACGGAATCTACTGATAATGTATTTGAAGAGAATACAGAACCGTGAAACGATCGTATTTTGTTTTCTTACAAAAGGACTATGCCTAGATAATGCGAGACTCAAGACAAATAAATCGAAATCAAAAGATCAATATTATTTAATTCAACCCAATCAAAGTTCCCATAACAAATAATCAACGAATACCATAAGCTACTCAACAGTAACCCATCAACCTGATCACACATCACAGAAACCTATCCCGACCGATCAGCTATCAAATATATAGACATAAAATTTTATGACCACAAACTCGACTCAACCAAAAAAAATACCTGTTTCGATAAAATTTCGATAAAAATCGGTAAAGACCCGATGCACGTACACGCGGTCGCTTTTCTTGGAAACAGTGGATATCTGAGAGTATAGAATATAAAGAGAACTTGGTTTAAGGTGTTAGGGCTCTGGTAATTGATTTGAAATGTAAACGTGTCTCAGCTATGGGATCCGTAATGGCCCGATCGACAAGCGAAGATTATTAAATACCCCGACTATTAAAGGTTGATGCCAAGTGCATGTTTGAATGTTTTATGGGGTTACGTGACTATTAAAATTTGTTGGAGTTAAACTAATTTTGAGGCAGTAGTATTTGTGTAGTTAAAAGCGGCTGCTATCAAATAGTGGTTTTATTCCGTGTCTAGTATCTAAATTTCATCCTCATCATCTGCCTAGCCTTTTCCCAACTACGTTGGGGTCGGCTCCCAGTCTAACCAGATGTGGCTGAATATCTGTTTTTTACACAAAGCAACTACCATCTCATCTCCGCAGCTCCGCCACACGATTATTGGGAGACACTGGTACCCTAAGGTTAAACCGGTTGTCAAACTTCTTGGGCTGCTGACTCCCGTAACGACCATCATAGGTTTTCGTATGACTACCGGACCCAACTGCTTAACATGCTTTCCGATGCACGGAGGGAACTCGATATTCGAAGAAATGGTCATCCATCTAAGGACTTACCGCGGCATGCGCTGATCGACTGATCTGCGCGGTAGCTATGTAGCTACGAGCCCTTCTTCCAAATTTCGTCCTCTCTGTGAGAATTCATTCATAAAAATGGTCAGAATACCTTTTATCTTTAGCTTTGCGATTTCAATATATATTAGGTGGATTCCCTGATCGTCTACCATTAGCCAGTGCAGCAACGAGTACAAAACCAATGGTAGTGAGTTGAATTTAACGCGCAGTTAATTTTGACCCATACTTTACGGAGAATAATTTTGAACCACGATTTTACTGTACACACAAACGCAGATGACGATACAAAAAAAGCACTATCTCAGAGAAGCTTAAATGATCACGGAAAATGATAAGAAGAAATTGTTTTTAGTTTCAAAATAACTACAATGTTAAAAACTACAATACATAACCCGCCCTCAACCTACGATTTACACTTACACCCAACAAAATCACCTAAACAAAAACATAAGGAGCCATTTCACAAAGCGCGTATTACCATAAGGACTTTGTGGGCCAAAACTTTGCTCTGTAGACACAATAATTTACCATTTCTTGACTGTTAATAGCCGATAGGATTTTCTGTCCTCGCTTCCTACCGCAGGGAGAATTCGGGAACTCATTAGGGGTATAATTTTCGAAGCAATAAACACCCGGCGATAAATATCAGCCCCCTAGAAGGGTTTTCTGTTATTTGGATGTGAAGATGGTAGTTGTAATTTAATTTATAGTGTTAATGGTAATGGAGGTCTTTCAGTTTTCTTTGTACGAAATGACGATATAGATATGGTTGCTGATGATAGAGCTCTGGAGGTTGATGTAATTGATGATTTGATTGACGAAGCAGGTAAATGATCAATGTAATAAGTTAAGGGTCGCGGACTTGATAAAAAAATAACTTTAGAGTATAAAAACTATAGCGTGATAACGTAAACTACATTACCTTGTGCGAAGCGTGAGCAGTTTCCATGTAGATGCATTTAAAGATACTAGTGGTCGCTCAGTGGTCGAAATTCGATCGTAATTTTAACTTTCTGCACTCCTTCCTCATATGAACTTTAACTATGCCAAATCTCACACTCCTCCGTGCGCGCAATATGCTTAAAAAGGGGAACAAAGTTTTCTCTTCATGTATTAATATATAGATTAATTATCATCAATGTCTAGATACTCAAAGTCATCAACTGATAATGCATCCTAACCTAAAAAAAAAAAAAAAACAAAAAGGCCGACGTTATATCATCGAGTAAATTTCAAACCACAGATTATCTATGACAGAAAATATTCGAAATTCAAAAACAGTAGCAATCAGGAGCGGACCCACTATGCAATGAAGCGATGAATATCTATATAAAAAAAAACGACTTTTTGACCAGAATCGGTGTCGGTTTCCGAGTACATCGCGATAATATCGACCGATCCGAGAAGAGTTTACTAATTAGTGAACCATCGTTATTATTTGATATATAACTATCGAAGTCGGTATAAAGATTAGGTTATGTTATAAACTATTAATACGTTAGCAAGCAATGACATTTTACAAATAGACCGGCCATACACCAACATTTATGCACTACAAAATGGCGTAAACTTTACTAGAGCTACATAGCAGTATATATAATTGTACAGTGCGCGAAGAAAGGGAAAGAAAATGAAAGCCACCATAAGCCATGTCGGTTGTTAGAAAAAGATGAATATAGACGTTTAGTTACGTGGCATTAGCTGCTGCATGCTCATGCTCTCAGTCGGTGCAGGGCATTTACCTTGCATTTATCTTGCCAATAGATAAGTTTGTGGCACTATAAACATTATTCTCAAATCTAAGAATTTGATAACACGGTTGGCGCATTGGCTAAGCGATTAGCTTTCTGCGCTACGTGCCGCGGGTTCGATCCCCGCACGTAACAAATATTTGTATGGTCTACAGATAGTTGTTTCGGATCTGGGTGCGTGACATGTATGTTTGTAAACTGTATCCTCGATAGGAGAAATACTAGTGAGGAGCAACGTTTTCTAAAAAAAAAACAAAAGATATAAAAATATTGTCCAGTAAAACTTATTTCCGTGATACTTTTAATTTAACACAAAAACTACTGGATCGATTTTAAAAATTCTTTCATCAAGATCAGTAGTAGATATCAGATAAGGTATTGGAATAGCGGAAAAAAAAACTGCTTTTCTATACTTTTTTTTTTTTTTTTTGATATTTTCAATTCAATTCAATATCACTTGCCTAAATGTTTTTTTAATTGCGTTTTCTGGGTTGATCTCATAGAAAAAAATTTCCTCATTTTACCAGTCACCTTGTATAAAAAAAATGCAAATAAAATATTTAATTTTAATAGAATTCTTAACTATGCAAGGCTGATACAGTCTTGTATTTACCATCTATTAATGGTGGACCCTTAACACCTCTTCAATATTTGGTCCATAAGTCACAGATGCCTCTCACAGCACTCTTCATTTTAATTCCAACTCCTGATCGGCCCCGGAATGCTGCGGCGTAATTATATGAACCCTTTTGGCACTAAATTCACGTCGTGGCGCAATTTAACTCAATGTTTGAACATGTCCCGTTTTATTGCCCTCTACAAATTAATAGCGTTAAGGTCAATTATTAAAATAATTAAGGGATTTTTGGAATTTCTTCGCTTTGAGTCACTAGAGGAAGCTGATTTTTCAGAACACTTCACATGATCTTGTAAAATCATAAATGTCAAGTTGAGGACCAGCTCCAGGTATCTGTGGACTGGAATTTTTGCTGTACTGCACCTAAAAACTTTCTAACGACTTGGTCCAGACAGTTGTAACTGAGATAATTTGTTTATGTACCAAGTATTGTAAATGTTCTAATTTGTTTATTATGTAACATCAAACTATTTACAACCATAATATATAAACTGAAATATGTACACTAATTATTGTTAAATAAATATATCATAAAATAAAATAAATACAAATATAAAACTGAGCACCTAGGCGTCAAACTAGGTAATCCTCCTCATCGCTGTCAATTGGTAGGGTGCCCAGAAGACTAGCAGCATTGCCACGGTGAATGGCAATGCTTATTCTTGCTTATTACCAAAGAATAGGCCAGACCTCGGGTCACGCGTACCAATTATTATAGTTTCCGACAAAATAACAGAGGTTTAAGACAAAATCAGCTGTAAATACATTATGTCGAATTATGTGAACATAAATGTATGGAAAATCAGACTTTTCTTCGCGATTGCCGTGTTTGTCCCTTAATAAAACTAGTTCATTTTGATGAGTAGAATCAACTCCTTATAGGATGCAGGTGACTATAGCGCCACCCTGTAGGTATGTAAAATTGCGCCCCTCATTTTTCAGAATTTTCAGAGTGATTCAGTGTCCGTTCCCAAATGTAACCGCAGTACTAAAATTCACTCCAAAACAAAATAAAAAAATGATTTTGTATGGCTTGCGCTAGTAAATTATGCGTGTGCCTTAGACTAAGTCGAATTTTCGTTTTGTTTTAAAGTGTATCCCAATATTGCGGTTGCATTTAGGAACAGAGACTGAATCACTCTATAAAATTATGCGCACTACGTAAAAAAATTATCTTGTGTGTCTCATATTAAGTTCTTTATATGATAAATAGGTATATTTTTCCATTTTAGTCCGTTAAATATTTTCCATCCTCAGTTTGAGTGTAACCAATTCAATATTGAAAACAGCTGTTACCTAAAACCTTACCCGTCTTTTACCTTACCATAATCGAATCCACACAATATAATAAATATTCTGTCACATTTTTAATTTCATAAATACTCATACATTTGTCTTCAGCTTAAACTTTATGGTCCATTATTTATATATTAATACTTGAATCTTCAATACTTTACACTTTTTGCATTAAATCGATTGGATTATATTTTAAAAAATCGAATTTCGCGCGTCCAAAGTGTCATGCGCACGAGTTTTTATTGTGTCGTAAATAGCATATTGTTTTATTTCCGTTCTTCGTCCGTTCATATTTTTGTGTTGGACGTAAAAGGTTGGTTCGCTTATTTGGAAAGTATTACGTAATGACGTCAACCATTATTTTCTGGATAAGTTTTTATGTGTTGCAATATGAATGACGATATGGACATTTTCTTTTCGTCCTAGGATAGAAAAAAAATCAGTTCAGTACTCAATATGCCAAGGTATTAGATTGACTTAAGACTTAGGTATTCCATCTTGGTGAAATTGGGCCTAAATATCCGGTTTTGTCGGATTTTTTAAATAACAGACGTTTAAAATTTAATCAGCCGTTTACTAGAACAAATATTAATTATAATCAGCCGATTTAGTCTTAATCGTATGTTATATTATCGGTCAAAATAGCCCTAATACTGATCGATAGGAATTGTTTTCGAGAACCTGGTCCTTCGGCCCTTAATCAATGCCCAGAGGCTGGTCCTTCGGGCCTTAATCAGCACACAGACGCTGAAGACAGCCATTAACAGTTTCCGATTAACACTTTTAAACCCATCCCGAATCAGAAGTATCTTTACCGCTGCACATAAATCGAAAGGGGTGGTTTCAACCCTTGCACACATAAATCTAGCGTCTCGACCACCCCTAATGGGTCGTCTTTGTTTCATCCTAGATGTAAGGGTGTCTTAATCGAACAAATGCAAATGTATTATTGTATCTATTATTGTTCGATCTGTATCATTGTAATCGGCTATAAAAGCCGATTCTGACGTAATGAAAAGTGAGTTTATTTGCCACCAAAAGTACACTAAAACATAGGTACTAAGATTAACCCTGGAGTTTCACTCTCGTTTTTTTCGTTCGTTTTCAAAGAAAGAAAGAAAGAAAACAGAATCATTTGGGCTCGCACAGAAAAAAAAAAAAAACAACTTCGCCTTTGCAGGTACTTTCAAAAAGTCATGGTTCTCCTAGGTGCACGGTTCCAAGTCGGTTGGTCCTCGAGAAGATACCGGCAAGAAACTCCATGGATAGATACTCTTTTCATAAATCAAAATATCTGGGGCCGCAAGCAACCTGTACGGGATCGAAAATGGCCCCCATCTCAGCATAATGCTGCGACAGTTAGAAAATGTTACAGCGCTGGTATTCTTCTTGGACCTTTGTTGTTTTATAGTCATGCTGAAACTGTGCCAAGCATATGCTAAGACCGATGAAGTCAATAAACAAAGTCTAAGAGTAAATACACAAAGTACCTACCTAATTCCAAAATAAAGTCTAAGTAAAGTGTAAGTATGGTCTATAGATCTAAGGCTGACATTCAGAGACGACAGAAACGAGTCTAAGCGTGAACTTACGCTTCCATCTGTCAAACTTACAAACAAATTTTCGTCTATCGTCTATCTATATCAATAATCGTCTCTGAATGTCAGCCTTAGGCCCAAGTTCAACGACAACATAACAAACGATTAGAACAAAATCTGTCGTTTAAACATGAATTTTTGTTTGTACACTTTCGGTGAACATGGTCCATTAGAGTCTAGCCAAACGTGAACTAAAAATTCTCAATGATATTTAACAACATTTGAAACGGAACACCTATCTACAAAAAATCCAAACTACTTCTACTTATAAATATTTGTCCCATTCTCAGATCAGGAAGATAAGCTACTAACCTTATTAAGCTATAAATATTTAACTGACTAATCTACAAAAACGTTCCGTTTTCTAACAAACTCATCGTTTCGGGCCACTCAAAAACTACGAATACATTATTATGGCCATAAACACGTGTGTAAATTACATTTTACGATCGTCGAGAAACGAAAATCCGATTTTTTTTATCGATAAATATCGATTTTTGGTTCGGAAACGACCGTTTGGGGGGTTAAGTTATTGTTTTGTACGACTATTGGTTTAGTTTACGGTTATTGCTGTATTTAAGTTTACTAGTTATTGCTGCGGGTTCGGCTGCCAAACCTTTTTTTTATTTGGGTTTTTTGGTCTCGCAGACATTTTTTTTTCTTTTTTCTTTTTGTTTATGTCATAATCATTACGTTTAACAACGAACCGGTCTTCGCCATATGATATCAAGGGCGATATTTACCGACAATTATAACAGATGTTTAAAATTAAATCGGTCGATTGCATACATAATATATTCATGTTTATATGACAGATTTTGCCCTAATCGTTTATTGTGTTACCGGTGAACTTGATCCTAAATATAGTAAGTACCATACCGTTGATGATTCTTCATTTTTTTTTTACAATACAATACACTTTGTTCCCTACGAGAAAGAGAAGAAAAGATACAAATAACTTAACCGTCAAACACCCTCGACTTTGACTAGAAAACAAATGACAGTACTCGACTGTAATGAGAATTTCATATCATCAAATTGCAATAACATTTCCCGATTTGAGAATTTAAACCATGCCTTGGTTTCGATTCTCAACCAATACTCAACAGACAATAATCTCTGAATAGACTACGATCCCAAGTCGGCCGAAGCAAAGATAATCTTCACAGGTGGAATTTCACAGATGGATTAGACCTGCAGTGCGAGTGCGGCGTCTCTCCTTCCACCCTGCGCCGCGTGCTACCGCCTGCACGCGCGAGGTACTAATGTCCACTACTGATACTACAATCCGCGTGGCCGAATACTGAGCCAAGCATATTTGATTTGCCAACGACACACTTTGGGTTCACTTAGGCAGAGGCGGAAAGTCGCCCGGCGCGCAATGCGGCGTGTCTCTCTCTTACTCGCTCTCCATGGAGATACGCGCCTTTCTCCGCGTTGCGCGTCGCTTTGCGCTCCGTAATACACCACTTTAACATAACACACATTGTTATTTAAAATTATTATGTAGTTACCCTCACTCAATTCCTATTTTAGATATAGTACAAGAGTAAAATGTTACCTTCACGTATTTATTTTCATACAAAAATCATTTCAACACACACAAGTTGTTTTATAATTATTATTTATTTAATTCATATTTAATTAATATATTTTCTGTACACGTAGGCACACATAACGTCACTCGATGTGGCTCCCGCTGAAAACCAGCGCTGTCGGGCTGCTCGCAGCGCGACAGCTTAAGCTGAGCGGAAGCCTTTTTGACACAGCTGTGACGTACATTGTACAACCCATTTATTATTTAAGATAAATATTTTTGTTTTTTTTTGTTTTACATGTTTTATTCTTTTATTTTTGTTATATTATCTTTAAAAAAAAAATTGTGCTTTAATAAGTAAATACTTTTTCTGTCTTCTTCTTTCTTTCTTTCTTTCTCCGCGCGACTCTCTGCCTCTCCATGATTGAGCCCTAAGAAGAAACAAGACTTATTCTTAACGGAGCACTAACAACCTAATAGGTCATTGAGGTCAAAGGTTATAACAATAAAATAAGGGTTATAAACAGATTAACCAGATTTACAATAACCATCAAACTTGCAACTTCATACAAAATCGTAGCCAATACAAACCCATACAAACTAAGAAATAAAAATAACTTCACGATACATCGACGACACCACATCGTTATATTTATCGTTATCGTTATTATCGGTCGTTATAACGTTATTAACGATCGAACGAACAGATATAAATGTTATTCGTATTTATTGTATACTTGCGTCGCTTCATGCGCGTGCGTCTAAATTAGACTTTATTCTGATGTAGTATTCAACGGCTGATAATATTATTAGCGGTAAAAATTGTTTGTTTGTTTGTAAGGAATTATTTTGGGATTGGTATTTTGGTAATAATAGATCTTTATTTCAAGTAAATCAGATACAGGTACTTATGAAATGTCGAGACTCCAGGTGCGCGGTTCCAAATAGTAGGTCCTATGGAGAAGAACCAGCAAGAAACTCCATGGAAACTCTTTTAAAATAATAGGTTATATTCTTGATAATACAATGTTCTGGTAGGACCTGCGAGAATAATGTAATTTAATGTGAATAAAAAATAAGAATAGGATAATGATGATTTTCCTCTGAATAAGATTGCCATGGCAGTTGCAATCTGACCAGTCCCGACAGACGGCCGCCGTTCACGAGCATGACGCATGCGTCAGCGTCACTAAGCTCAACCATAATGAAGAGAACTCAGAAGAGATAGAAGAATTTTCATAAAAAAATCATAAACAGCTTCTAAAGTTGGTACCTAGCTAACGTGCATTGGAGAATTAAAGGCCACGATATACGAAGCTGATAAGTTTTGTATGAAAATTGTTTTATTAATTTTTATTTTTTTGAAGTCTGTTTTTATTTTTTTATATTTTAATTATGTGTCCATTTTTAGTAAAATCATCAATAATACACGCACAAGACTATAGCAATATAGGTACTTGTCTCAAATATGTTGAGCTGTTATCTGAATGTCAATTTAGCTCCTCAACAAACAAAATCTGATCAAAGTCAAAGTTAAAGTTTTTTTATTTCAACAGGGCCTTTGCAGGCACTTTCAAAACGTCGTGATTCTAGGTGCACGGTTCCAAGTGGGTTGGTCCTGGAGAAGATACCGGCAAGAAACTCCATGGATACTCTTTTCATAAAACTAATTTTAATATCTGAGGCCGCAGGAGTGGCCTCGGCTAAAAAACGAAATAAATAAACTATATCCGCACATGAATTCGAAAGATCTACCATATCACAAAATAATGAGTTAACTTGCTATATACCTACAAATACTAACACACATCGAATCTTGGTCATACTCCGGAAGAACATTAAGATAAAAAGAATATTCATATTGTAAATTCCACATCAGTATCTTATCAAAAGAAAGTTACAGCTATGAATTACATTCAAGACTTGTTTACAAAAACAATAAAAGTATAAATAGCATTATTACTAACAAAACTAATACGGAAGCGAACAATAATGAAAGTTTTTCAAAACGCCATAACACCAGCGCTTGCGCATCCACAAAGCAAACAAGTGTAGCGGCAACATGCTTGATTAAACACACATTCGGTGCACGGCCGATGCCTTAATTAGAACCGAGAGTAGGCATGGGATTGTGATGTATCGATGAGTTTGTCGACATCGATACATTTTGATAGCACAGGATGTGTTGACCAAATACAATGACAACCCACCCAACTATGGCCACCAACTAACGACCGTTAGGTCGTGAATTCAAATCCTAATTCTAGTATTACAATTTTTCATTAATTTAATTTTGCAATTCATAATGAATGTTATGTCAACAGTTAACTTTAAGTAAGTTTTAATAATAACAATGTGTCTACTATGTAAAACTTATGCTTATCCGGCAATGATAAGTACAGTGATAGGTGATAAGTTATAGTATACCCCGTGCGAGAAAAACTCTGTGTGTGAACTTTTTCTCTTGAGTATTTATTTATTTATTTAAAATGCTTCATGTACAATGTACAAAGGCGGTCTTAGGCTTACATTCAGAGACGACAGAAACGAGTCTAAGCGTGAACATACGCTTCCATCTGTCAAACTTACGAACAAATTTTGACAGAATATGGAAGCGTAAGTTCACGCTTAGACTCGTTTCTGTCGTCTCTGAATGTAAGCCTTAATGTCGTAGGCATTCTCTACCAGACAACCTTAGGGTGATGTAGAGACAATGAAGGTAGATGCATGCACCAAAAAACAAACATATAAACGTACATAAACATTACCAACATAATTATATATAAATAAATATGTAATATATGCTAAAATAAACTAATTACACTATAAATAATAAATATATACAATTCGGAAAAATCTGAGTCGAGATGAATCTGCCGCCGTCTTGTCACGAAAGTATTTACGTACTTTAAATTTAAATCACTGTTAGCCATCCTGATTTAAATCACTGTTAGCCATCCTGATTTAAATCACTGTTAGCCATCCTGATTTAAATCACTGTTAGCCATCCTGATTTAAATCACTGTTAGCCATCCTGATTTAAATCACTGTAAGCCATCCTGATTTAAATCACTGTTAGCCATCCTGATTTAAATCACTGTTAGCCATCCTGATTTCAAGAGGGAGTGAGACGATATTTAAAAAATTGTGTCATCATCTTTACTGATACCATTTTTTTACTTGTATATTCTAAGTTTAGAACCTATATCTGCTCTAGCAAAATTGTTACTATGTTACCTATATCTGCTCTAGCAAAATTGTTACTATGTTAGTAATTGTGAGGACATGTAATTGACCTACTATTGTTAGAATGGTTTTTTTTTTAAACAATGTGCTGCATGTCTTCCTAAAAAATAAATAAATAAAACACTCCGAAGTTATCGACTAAGAATTTTATCGATATATTTTCCCGTTGCCCACTTCCCATCACTAAAGTGTTAATAGCTGTAACACCAGAGTCATTGAATATGGTCGTAATCGTAATTATTTTTAATTAATAATCAACACGCTTAGAACGGTGCACATAATAAGGATGCTCGTGTCGATGTCCTGACGATCGCCTCATGTTTGTGAGTGTGACACATACGTCACATATAGATGTATTGTTTTTATTTACAAATAGTATGTTTTTGTACAATAATCGTCAGGTTACTTAAGGTTAGTGTCGATGTCCTGACGATCGTCTCATGTTTGAACTTATGTTTGTGAGTGTGACATACCGAGGTATTGTGTTTATTTACAAATAGTATGTTTTTAACACGCTTTTATTGCCTGCACTTGTAACTAACTAACTAACTAACTATGTAAGAAAATCTTGGAAGTTAAATTTGAGCCACTATCTACAGATAGTTGCTTCGGGTCTGGGTATGTGTGCATGTAAGATATATGTTTCTAAACTGTACCCTCGATACAGGAGAAAGTGTGGGGCAATGTATAAAAAAAAATAAAAAAAAATTGACGAATCAAAACAATTAAAACCTAAATCAAAAATCTGTCACTATACAATGCAGTTCAAAAAAACATACCACCATTTAAACTTGCAAAACAAAAAAGAAAATAATTCTTACAAATAAGAGGAAGCACAAAACATTAAGATGCTATAAATCTAAATAGTATCGGACATAATTTAATCGGGACCTCTCGATTTTGGTATCATAAATAACAGATTTTTACATTTTATAAAAACGAAAACAAAACATTTAATACGCCGTATCGAGTATAAATCACTCGAAAGTGGCGTATTCGTCTTTGGTGGTATGCCATCTTTTTTTGTATCACACAAAAACTAACCTTGAGATCTTTAACAATATAGTCCAAATTACTCAAAACTCTTTTAACTCAAATTCCAGACCACTGCCCAAAGCAATTTAAATCTTACTGTCAATTAATAAAGATTCTTTTTCCTTGGATTTTAGGTATGATTTCTCATATAAATCAATGAGTTTCGGTGTCTCCCTGATCCCCGATAACCGAGTATTGATACGGGGACGAAGGTGTTTTGAGATCTCGTTCGTCATGCCGAATTATAAAATTAGTGGTATGTACAAAATTCTCGGCCTCACGTGTAAAGGGCCGATTAATGTAGGAACAAAGGATTAATTGCGACAGTTAATACAAATTGTCTGTTTAATGGTGAATTATTAATATTAGAAGCAATACAGACTTTAATGGGTATAGATTTCTTTGTTAAAGATTTTTAATTTTTAACTGTTCAGTTTATTTATCTTAGATACTAGATAATATTTTGGTAGTAACTGTAGCCTGCGGTTTTTTTAAAATGTATTATTTTAAAAGAGTTTCCGTGGAGTTTCTTGCCGATTCTTCTCCATAGGACCTACTATTTGTAACCGCGCACCTAGAGTCTCGACATTTCATAAGCGCCTGGTTTACATGAATTAAAGAAAAGAAAAATAGAAGAAAATAATCTATTCTATTATAATCCTAGGGAAAGAACTTTCCAGAAAATAAAAATGTTTATTTGCAAGAAACATGGTTATAGGATGTTACAGTATCAGAGACACATCATGTTTCGCCTATGAGCATGCACTGTCACATCACAAATTTTTCATGGTATATCATTAAATATCCTATGATACACACAATTTTACAATATTAATTACTAGTGCACGCGTAAGGAGCTAATGTCACGTCAAACAGATGACGACTAAATACTTTCTCATAGATCTAATAGATTTTGATAGACTAGAAGAATAGAGAAAATATTATTCTTTTATTTTTTTTATAAAAAACATTGCCCCTCACTAGTGATTCTCCTGTATCGAGGGTACAGTTTAGAAATATACATGCACATGTACACACACCCAGACTCAGAACAACTATCTGTAGATCATACAAATAATTGCTCCGTGCGGGGATCGAACTCGCGGCACGTAGCGTAGAAAGCTAATCGCTTAGCCACTGCGCCAACCGTGTTGTCAATTGGCAGCAGGAAGCTAATTATTTTGAATGTACTTACCATAAACTGATCTGGGGGCCTAAAAATGCCACATTGAGCAATTCATCTAATGATCTGCTTAGCAACTGTCAAACAGATGATTACTGAATATGAACCTTATGCGGATGACATTAAGAGTCGTCAATTAAGTAGATATTTTGAGATTCGTAATATGAATCATATTATGATTCATCTAAAGCGGCCTTTTTAGCCCCCCAGGACTGGATTCTTTCAAAGATCTAATAGATTTGACATCAGGCCGAGAATATTCTTCAACAAAAACCATCGTAAGAGAAAAGAGTTCTTGACAAATTAGTTCTCCGACAAATAAGTGCACAACTGCATTCATGTATCACTTCTTAGGGAAGATAAATAAAGTTAATGTTCGATTCCAATTACTGTGATTTATAATCTCACTCGCTTCCCTACACGGAGCGGTGATCAATTTGGTGGGTATTTAATCTGACTTGTATAGAACATCTTAAACATGACAGATGTTCTTGTTGTTTCGTCAAAGATTTTTTTTGGGAATTGTGATTTTGATGAAGTTATTACGTAAATAATCTTTGTTCTTATAGGTGGGTGAGTAAGGAAAGAAAGAAGAAAGAAAAATCATTTATTTGCCACAAATACAAGACACACTAGAATGATAGACATAGGTAATAGGAAGAGGACAGGTGCATAGACAGAGAAGACATTTTTCTTAGGATGACAAAATAATATTTTAAAAGAATAAAAAATATGTGGCTATACTGCACTGAGTGCGCATCACCTAATCAGTGTGTGTCCCGAGCTGGGAAATGGGAAAGGCAATATGAATTGACGTAAGGGATAAAAACAAGAAAATGTTATAATCATAATATTCATAATTATTTAAATAATATATCTTTATTACACGTAAACCAGTTACAGGCACTTATGAAATATCGAGACTCTAGGTGCGCGGTTCCAAATAGTACCCTATGGAGAAGAACCGGCAACCCACTCCACGGAATCTCTTCTAAATGAATATATTTCTTTGAAATAAAAATGATATTTTCTTTCGAATGGGGAATTTAAATTATCGATATCGTCACAAACATATTGTCAAAAAAATCTTAAAAAAAGAATTATCTAAAATAATATTATAAAGAGAAAAGATTTGATTTTTTGTATGTTTGTTTGTAACTCGAAACTCAAATACTACTACTACTACTAATTTTTGGGAATATTTATAGACAGCCAGTTAACTTGGAAACCTCAAGCAGAAGAGGTCTGCAAAAAACTGAGCACTTCTGCTTATGTGCTATTCAACTTATCCAAGAAAGTGAATAGTGGCATCGATTTTGCGATTTGGAATAGTATTCTGGGGTAATTGTAGTTTAAGGGAGCAAGTATTTAAGGCGCAGAAGCGTTGCATACGGGCAATGTGTGGTTTAAAAATGACTGACAGTTGTGTACCTGTGTTTAAGTCCCTAAAAGTGTTAACATTTCCAGCATTGTACATTTTTGAAATGGCAGTTTTTGTAAAGGCTAACAAGCATTATTTCTTAGCAATATCTGACACTAGAAAAAGACCTATCAGAAGTCAATATAAAGATCTATTGCATGTTGGTGGATATAACACTGCATTACTAAGGAAAAATGTTTTTTGCATGGGCCCTATTTTATATAATAAAATACCGGACACCATAAAAAACGACACAATTCAAATGTTTAAAAAGAAACTGTCGACACTTTTAATTGAAAAATGTTATTATTCAATTAACGACTTTTTAAATGATAAACTCTAGATTTTGAAATTCTTTTGCATTCCTAAATATGATATATGTTTAATTTTATAATTTTTTGAATTTGACATTTACTGACATCCTTTAAATTTTGTTAATTATTGTTATGATTGGTTTGATTCTGATTTCATTTAATTTGTCCTAATGTTTGCATGCCTAAATTAAGGTAGAATGTACTAGGATCAGAAAAGTTTGTTAACACCTTTATTTATGTACCTACATTCTATGCAAATAAACAATTATTCTATTCTATTCTATTCTATACTCGACCGATTTCAAAAATTCTTTCACTAGCATAATGCTACATTATCAGTGAGTAATATAGGCTATAATTTTTAAAGATATCACGCGGGTGAAGCCGCTGGCTGAAGCTATACGGAATATACTGCTGAACCTGTTATTGCATTTACTGCAGACTTTCCATTTGTCTCTTATCATCAATTCATATTTCCAGTTAATATGTCAAGAGATGCAACGTATAACGGTTCTGAAATGGCGATGGGCAGGACACTTGGCAAGATATAGTGACGGTAGGTGGAGTAAAGCTCTAACAGAATGGCTACCGATGGACGGTAGAAGTCTTGGAAGACCGGCGGACAGATGGACAGATGACCTGCATAGAATCGCGAGAAAGACTTGGATGCGATTAGCACAGACCAGGGAAACATGGCATGAAAAGCAGGAGGCCTATACTCAGCAGTGGGTAGAAACAGGCTGTCAATGATGATGGTGATGATGTCAAGAGACGCTCTCGGTCTAAGAAAGTCTTAAAAGGAGACGAATATTTCAAGGGGATATTCCTATAAGCTTTGTTTTAGTATCTTAAGCTTCATAATTCAGCTGGACAGTCGTTAACATACTTTTTAACCGACTTCAAAAAAGGAGGTGGTTCTCAATTCGGATGTTCATATTTTTTGTATGTATGTTCGGGCATAACTCCGTCATATATAGACGGAATTGCAAAATTATTTTTTCGAAAGGATTATACTCTTGAGGTGGTCCCATTTAAATATGGTGAAGATTTGTGAAGACCTTCGGAGATAGACAATGGAACACTTGAATGAATAACAACATATCACTCGCGATTGCTGTAATCGCATGTTTATGTATTGTTTATGCCACTCAAAACAGAAAAATAAAATAAACTTTAAAAAAATAGTATTATACGATTTCAAAAAATTAAAAAAAAAAAAAAAAAAAAAAAAATTTGAATTCAGTTTTAACTTTTTTTATAGTTTATTTTTTTATTATGACATCACTTTGAAAGAGATCATTCCGGAATTTGCTATAAAACGGTACCTAAGATTCATATGAAGACGATGATTTAATGACAAAGTGATGACACAGCATCCTACTCATTTCCTCTCTTCAATTTGAACAGACGTTCTAAATCCAAAAAACAAATAGGCCAATAAGATATGAATAAATTCATTGAATCGACAGTGCGGTGGGTCGGCGGCTGCGTAGGCGCAGATCGCAGGATGCTCAGTTAGTTCGCAATCAATTTTATAGCCGACTGGTATTTGCTGCTTATCTGTACACTGGCGAGCGTACGATATGTCAGATTAATTATTTGTTAAGATGAGCATAGTATTTAAATTTTGTCTTCTGTCGTTGTTAAAGATTTTTTTCAGGCCATAAAAGAATAGAATAGATGTTTATTTCATGTAATCCAGATACAGGCACTTATGAAATGTCGAGATTCTAGGTGCACGGTGCCAAATAGTAGATCCTATGGAGAAGAACCGGCAAGAAGCTCCATGGTAACTCTTTTCAAATAATAGATTACAATCTTTATCAGTACAATATTGTGGTAAAAGCTGCGAGAACAATGCAATTCAATGTGAATACAAATAAGACTAGGATAATAATGATTTGCGTCTGAATAAGATGACCATGGCAGTTACAAGCTGACCAGTTCCGACAGACGGCACCCGTTCACGAGCATAAAAAAGGCTGCCTTGTTATTGAAACCAGTGACTGTACAGCCATGATTTTAGATTGCAAAGCTTGGAAAATGTGTGATAAGATATTTCTTCGTAGAAAACAGTGTATCGTAAAACAAAAAAAAATGTCTTCTATCGAATCATCTTTCCACCTTCAAGATTTCCTGTGAGTGCGTAATAAGTATCAATATAAATTATAAAATTAGCAACACATTTCATACCACATAGAAAAATAAAATCGATTTTACACTTACATAAATGAAAATAGATAATAAATAAATCCAGCCCATTACTGTCCCACTGGGCATGGACCTCTTCTCAGAATGAGAAGGGTTAGGCCTTAGTCCACCATGCTGGCCTGGTGCGGGCTGGCGGACTACACACACCATCGAGAACTTTATGAGGCCCTCTCAGATGTGCAGGTTTCCTCACGATGTTATCCTTCACCGTCAATGCAAGTGATAATCAAATTACGATCCGCACATAAATTCGAAAAGACAGAGGTGCAGGCCGGTTTCGAACTCAGACCCTCCTGCATGAAAGGCAAGCGTTCGACCGCTACGCTATCACTGCTTGATTGTGGTATATCCTTCATACATACTTTATTTAATATCTGTTTTTTTATTTATTTTTTATTATTGCCTATGGTGCCTTTATTTTGCATCCAAATAAATTATTTATCTTTCTTCTTTCTTTCTTTCTCTTGAGATATTACGTGAGTCATTAATTCTGTCCGCCACTGTACACGGATAGGTAACCTCCAAAATTAAGCGTAAACAAGTGATGATATGAATTGATAGAGGAAACCCGTCTGATGTCAAATTGTACATATGACACCGTCTGAGCCAGTAAACGGTCTAATAGATTAATGTGTGACTAATGGTGCAATCATGTGTACCTACCTGATATAAGGTCGTGGATTAAATTGCTTTGTAAATAGTTTCCATCACTTATTACACATACCCACATTATTTTTATTTTTTTCAAATTATTATTTTTTCTACTTAGTTTTACACTGTTGCCATCCTAAAATTGTATTCTCTGTCTATGCACCTGTCTTCTTCTTAATATCTATGTCTATCATTCTAGTGCGTCTTGTGTTTGTGGCAAATAAATGTTTTTTCTTTCTTTCTTTCACTCATTATTAGTTAATAAAAAAAATTGTACGTAATTATGAATTTAATATACTTTATATGCCAACTAAATTTAACTATAGGTACACACAGCCTAATTAATTTAAATAAAAATAAACTTTCAAAAAAGTAAAAACCGATTTCAAAAAATCAGAAAGTATAAAATAATTTTCTTAAAAAACTTAACAGCTTCTAAAGTCGGTGCCACTGCCAAGCTTAAAGGAAGGCTATGAATAAAGGCTTCAATTCGATCGGGATGACAAATATAACTGCTGATAAGGTTAGCTACAGATATAAAGCAAAAAAAAAATGTGTCTCATTATAAGAATCCGAATAATATCACAAGATGGATTGCATGAAATAATCTGTCGATCCAAGTTGTGTCGATTTATAACGACACAATTCAAAATATTATTTAATAATGTGTACTCGTAGGAAAGTTGCGTACCAAATACAAAATCGCCACGACGACGCGACGTCGTGACAATACTGTACCAACTATAACCTTATTTCCCTATTCTGCAACAACGACACAAAAACGAAAAATGTGACAGGAGAAACCATAGTGCAAGATTAATTGCCGATACCCCGCGAACAGCGCACACGGGACATACAGACAAACAAACAAACAGACAAACACAGGACAGGCGAAAACACGAGGTTTCGATATGCAAGTAATAATTTTAACGTTGCTTGTAACACCTACGTCGGCCAAACGGGTGTATTCTGAATTTGAATCGGTGGATAACACTATTGGATTTTTGAATTTCGAATACCTACAATAGTTTTTTTTTTTCTTTTTTTTTTTCTTGTATCTACCTACTTATGTATAGGCAACATTTACGTGTTGCTTTTCTTAAAATATCAGTTATGTGCTTTGAGTATAGTACTCGCAAATCTTTATGAGCCCTGAACCTGAGCTCTGAACTCTCTCTCTCTCTCCTTCTAGCACCTATAATAAGCGTAATATTATAAGTGCTAGAGGAAGAGAGGGAGAGAGTTCCGGGGCTCATAAAGATTTGCGCGAATCTACAACGTTATGTGTAATTATTATCTACACATAAATATTGGCAACCCATTTAGAGAAAACTGATGTAAACTGTATCAAAATTGATTCGGTATATTTTGAAATCAGCCCGGATATACAGACAAACATACACCGCTTTAATTTTTAATAGTGCAGTCTCTATAAATAAATTGATGTTTATTTATTAGCAGCACATTTATCAGAAATTCCACAGTCATTTTATTAAATAATCGCTTAAAATTCTTTCTTGATATAATTATGTAAATAAACAATCTATAATACGAATCATTAGTTTTTTTATTATAAGCTAATATAAAGTTTGTTTGATAAAGTTGGTTGAATATATTATTATCTATTTAATTAAATATGGCATAAAAATTGTATTAAAATTGATTAGCAGGTAATCTAAACAGACATAATTATTTATGATAAATTATGCGACTAATGTTAAAATAATGATAGAATCTATTTCAATAGTTGTTAACATTTTTCCAACTTGTTATCGAGGTCCATTTTTAAAAAGTTTGTAGTGTGCATCAGTGTATCTATGTGTCTATCTATAGCACCGTAGCTCCAAAATGGATGGACCGATTTCGATGCAGTTTTTATAATTGAAAGCTAATTTAATCAGGTATCATCTTAGCTATGTTTCATAAAAATCTGTTCAGTAGTTCAAAAGTTACAGCTCTTTTTCTAGTTGGAGTCGGGGGTTTTTGATGATAGGATAACTATCATGGTTATAAATCCACTAATGATCCATTTTACAGTTCGAAGTTAGGTTGTGTACCTAGAGTCTCGAGAATTCATAAGTGGTGGTGATCTGGTTTACATGAAATAAACATTTATTCTATTCTATTCTAGGCGGTGATCAGCGTTTGAGTGACGTACAATTATGTATGAAATGACAGACTCAAAATATTTGCTGAAGTAGAGAGATCGCTGCTGGGTGTGGTTCTGTAAAATGGATTTAAGATTACTCGGGAAAAAATATAATTGTTTATTAGTAGAAAAAAGGGGGGGTTGGTAGTTGTGTGTTGTTTTTGTTATGTGGTCTTATGGTTATTTAGTAAAGAAAGAAAGAAAGAAAAATGTATTTATTTGACACAGCACAAAAACAAATGCAGCATTAGTGTTATGTAGTTTGTGTAGCAAATAAGTCTTGCTTTTGATTAAATCTGTATTTCAAGCATGGTGCGTGTAGCAAGATCCTTGTGATATTTAATTTCACGAGCAATATTTTCCCATTATTTATTTATTACGACCTCAATCATCTGCCTAGCCTTTTCCCAACTAAGTTGGGGTCGGCTCCCAGTCTAATCAGATGCGGCTAAATATCAGTATTATACACGGAGCGACTGCTATCTGACCTCCGCCACACAATTACTGGGGGACACTGATACCCTAAGGTTAGACCGGTTGTCAGACTTTTTGGGATGCTGACTCCAGTAACGATTGTCATAGGTATTAGCATGATAACCGGGGTCAACTGCTTCAGAGTCAAAGTCATCGATTTTTATTTCAAGTAGGCCTTTGCAGGCACTTTCAAAACGTCGTGATTGTAGGTGCACGGTTCCAAGTGAAAAGTGGGTCCTGGAGAAGATACCGGCAATAAACTCCATGGATACTCTTTTCATAAAACAAAACAGTAATAGCTTAATGTGCTTGGCTTTCTTACGTCTTAAATTCGCCACAAAATTGAAAACCTTTCAGAATACAGCCACCCGATCACGTCGCTGTACATATCGACTTGAGGGATTGGCTTGCCAGCGGACCCTAAATCAAGCAGTCGATAAAAAGCTAAATGTTGGTCGATTGCAAGGCGAGAACTCTTGCGCATAAATTTATGCGGTACTGATAAATTAGGAGATGTTGCGCGTGAGTTATGGACGTTTAGCTTCGTAAGCGCTTTTTGATGTAGGACTTCGGACTGTTTTTGATTTGTTTTGTGGTGAATAGTTTACAGTGCGTGAACACCTTCACATCAAATTGGCAGAATAATCTCCGCTTTCTTATTACTTAAAGTATACAGGGTGTAAGTGACATCGTAACGAAAACTGATACCATGGATTCAGCATATGAATCTGAACACCTGAGCATAAGAATTTTGCGTCGGTCTTTTCAAAATTTTTACGATTTTGTTCGCTGTTTTTATAGCTACCTAAAAAATCTGTGAACAAAATCGTAAAAATTTTGAAAAGACCGACGCAAAATTCTTATGCTCAGGTGGTCAGATTCATGTACTGAATCTATGGTATCAGTTTGCGTATATCCCTTAAACTCTGTATATGTCGCAGACATATTGTCAGACCAGTGATATTACGATTTCACTAGTGAAATTATAATTGCACGAAACTTTGTCAACCGCCTTCATTTCTCACAATTTTCACTTTTGTGCCTTGCCTGGAATAAAGAAATTTAATTTAATTTAGCTTAGTTAAAGTGGTCAAAAATATCAACTGGAATTCACTTTAAAAAAAAATGAGTCCATAAATATTTTGCTGTTTTAAATATTGCTTCATTGAGTGAGAACATCCATCAATAGCAAAAAAGGGGCATTTAAATAAATTCCTATGCACCTTAATTTATAGCACTGTCAAACAAAATTAATCGTAATTTCAATAGAAATTCGAGAAATTAGTGCAGTTGGAAAATACTTGGATTTTAGTGTGAAAGAGACAGATTTATACTAACGAGAATATTTAGGATAAGGTGTGTTCACACTAAAGATTTATTTTAAGCAGCAAAAAGATTTTCGTTTTTTTAAACATTTTGTTTAATAAGTGTATTTTCCAATTTAAAAAAAGAATCTTTTATTTCGGGTTAGACCCATATTACATAAAAAAATATCTCGATTTTTTTTAAAGATAATGTTGTAATTAAATCTATTAAAATAAGTAAAAATCACATTAAATTAAATCTTTATTTCTCGCCACAAAAACAAGACAACAGATATGGCAAGAAGTTTCTAAAAATATAGAGAAATGTAAGGAAAAAGGGGAGGTTTTTTCCCAACAGTGGGATACAAAAAAGGACAAAAAATCGCATTCAATTATCATGAACCAATACAAGATATCTTTTTATGTAGCGCGCATAATTTGTAGAGCGATTCAGTCTCTGTTCCTAAATGCAAACGCAGTATTGGGATACACTTTAAAACAAAACGAAAATTCGACTTATTATGGGGACATGCATAATTTACAAGCAAGCTACACAATAGTTATTTGTTATACAAGAGTGCAAAGTTGCTTTTTAACCGCGTGTTCAATTTTGATGACCGAGCAAGCGAAGGATTCTAAAATTGAATCACGAGCGCAGCGAGTGATTCAAAATTAGAATCCTGAGCGTTAGCGAGGGAATCAAAAGAGCACGAGGTGAAAAATCTTTGCACTCGAGTGCAACACGTAACTTTTCATTCCACCTCAGCGAGGAAATGACTAAATGCAAAAAAAAAAAGTTTAATTCACAAACTTAGTGCACACGATGTTCTAAATTCAATTTACTTTATCCTCTAGAGAATAAAAACGGCTTTTCCACTCAGATATTGAAGATTAAAAATACTCTTTCCGAGATGGTGGGATGAAAATTTACTTTATCCTCTAGAGAATAAAAACGGCTTTTCCACTCAGATATTGAAGATTAAAAATACTCTTTCCGAGATGGTGGGATGAAAAATCAATTTTTTGTTTTGTTTTGGAGTGAATTTTAGTATTTCGGTTGCATTTGGGAACGGACACTGAATCACCCTGCAAATTTTGCGCACTTCATAAAAAATAACCTGTATAGACGCACCCTTACCTATAGATACAATCTTGCGCAAAATACCGATTCGCTCGAATATCCAGGTGTTTAATACATACAGTTTTAATAAAATGCTCTGAAACGGTAGCGGTGTATCGCCGAACGGGTCCCAAGATTTGAGCGATATTTTACGGTAGAGTGACCATACTATACCACGACTAAAGGACAGATTTCGTCATGAACTATATTAAAATACAACACTATTACTGTTTTATACTGTGCGTATTTCGAATAGGTATTGTTGGGAACGGAACGCGAGGTGACGTCATAGACAAGTCAGGCGATCAGCTGTCAACTAATGAAAAGTATAAAATGAGGCGCACGGTACGGCAAAATTCCCCACCAGCCCGCGCTGTGCAAGTAGACCAAAACATGTCCACTAATTATAATAACTCACCGATTTTGCAAGTCCCTTCTTGTTCAGTTACCAATAGCGCCCTAAGCCTAGGTCCGAGCCCCAATATGGGGTGCCCTTAGCTGTGCTATTTTATTTTTAATACTTTACGGTGAGAGACCCTTCTGGTCCCACCAAAGCCCGGTTACGCAGATCTAGCTCACGGAGTTATCTGCAATAGGCCATTTACAAAAAAAAAAAAAAAAAACGGCAAAATTCACTTCTGGATCGGCATTGGAACGCAGCGGACGTCTCTAGTTGCTCAATATTCATTCCTTGGTGTGACTGCTGGAGGCAACATCGCTCAAGGGCTGTGACACTTATTTTCCTAATGTTAACTTGTTCCTTAAAAGTTGTGTTACGGTTGTAATAATTCGAACTTGTGTATTTGGAATAAACTGATTGTAATGGTAATTCCTTGTGTCGAGTTTATTTTTCAATATCCGCTTCTGATTGCTAATAGTATAATCAGGCCGGATAAAAAAAAGTCGCAATTTTTTTTCAATGTAGTAGTTATGAAATGGTCCAAAATTGGGCCAAAACAACAAGACATAACGAGTTCATTATATAAGTCAGATTATTATATTTTGGGTTTGATATGGTGACCACTCCGCACGAGCCGCGCGAGCGAATCGACTACAGCTTCGGCCGGAGAGTGCCAGAACCAATTTGGGCCATTTGTTACCTACTACTTTGAAGAGTTCGCAGTTCGGAACTGATCGGTTCTACGAAGTTTGCCGATACGACTTCTTATTTGTGTCGTAGGTGGGTTTTTTTTTTTTTTTATACTTCCCATTCTATATTTTCTCCTTTATCGAGGGTACAGTTTACGAACATACATCTCACATGCACACACACCCAGACCCGAAACAACTATCTGTAGATCATATAAATATTTGTTACGTGCAGGGACCGAACCTGCGACACGTAGCGCAGAATGCTAATCGTTTAGCCACTGCGCCAACCGTGTTGTCAAACTCAACTGTATGAAAATACGAAAGTTTGATCACTGTTTTATTAATGACAATCCTTAAAAATTCTCATGGTTACCCGACGTGTAAAGCTCGCTACTCCATTTTAGGCGCAAATTAATGCGCGCGCGCCGATACTGGTCACAATCGTAAGTGCACGAGTGTGACATTTTATGTTCAGATCTTTTATTTTTTCTTTATTTTAATGTATCAAAGAAGTAAAATTGCATACATATAGGCACAAGGTACCGTAAAAAAAAATAGTGAATTCTCTTTTTTTCCTGTAAATAGCCAACGAACTTGACTGACGACACATTTTTTTTTGTTTAGTATCATTTCAAGATGTTGTCTCATGCTTCTGTGACAATTTTTTTTTTTTTTTTTCTATAGCATATTCTATAATAATGTATCAGAAATGCGTGGTCATATTTAAGGTTGTGGATCAGATCATCAAACTGTAGAAATTTCTAATACTGTATCTTGGCCATTAGATTACCATTAATTTTTACAATTTTTTTAAGTCACTAATAAATCGGACTTTGAACCAGAATCCAAATACTAAGGAATTAATTCTAAAATCTCGATAACACGACAGTACGCGACCGGTGTCTTACAAACGAGTATCGACTCTGCATAATTTATCGTACGGAAATTAACATAATCGCACAAATACACCTGCCATCGATACGTTATAGATAGAGAGTAGTTAATTGACACAGATTCGACACAGCTTTGACAGCAGCTGACGACACGGTTGGCGCAGTGGCTAAGCGATTAGGTTTCTCCGCTACGTGCTGCGGGTTCGATCCCCGCACGGAACAAGTATTTGTATGATCTACAGATTTTCGGTTCTGGCTGTGTGTACATGTGAGATGTATTTTTGTAAACTGTACTTTCGATACCTACAGAAGAAATCCTAGAGAAGAGAAACGTTATTAAAAAAAGAAGGTTTGTGTCGTTTTGTTTGTAGTAGCACGAGAGTTGCCTTCCAGACCCCATACACAGTTGGGAGAAACGTTAAATCATAAATAAATATATTGGTAATTTTTCTTACACGTCAAAACCCAATAACATTTATTAGAATTAAAATTAGTGACTATGTTATTAAAAGATATTATAAATACATTTTATGACATTAATATAATTTCAAATTAATCCAATTCAATTCCAATTTATTTATGTTATCGCAAATATGGGTAGTACAAACTGTACAAAGTCCATAATATTTACCTACCATGTTTTCCATCTCAGAATCATAAATTAAATATTAAGAATTAAATTAAATACATTTTCGTTACAATAAATAATGAAATTACAATAAAATACATTAATTAAAGAATAGAATTTTAAATATTAATTGTAATTTTAATGTTCATTGTTCCTTTGTATCTGGTAGGCAGATAATGATGATTTGAATAAATGATTCCCTTAGACAAGACCTCTTTCTGTGTTCTGTGGAAAAGACCATTCTATTTTAAATACTTAGTCTACCCACTTATAGCTTATCGGCCATCGATAGCCATTTAGCTACGTCAGCTAATAAATTTTAATAGCCTGCTAATCACTCACATTGACAGATTATCAGTAATATCAATTTATAGACCTCCTTCTAATTAAAATTCAAAGATAATTACTTTATGGATTATCAAATTACTGATGGATTTGTTATGGGTTTCCTGTTGAGCGAAGATAATTCTATAGTATATGTACTCCATGGGGTTTCCAAGCATAAAATCGGCCAAGGGGTAGTAGCTCTTCCCGTAAGTGTAGATTTTTTTTACCATACCCCTCTCTTAACGCGGTGGAGCCCTGACACAGTAAAATGGCGACGCGGCAGACCGCGAAAGAGATGGCGGGACGAACTAGACACATTCAACAAGGATTGGTCATCATTGGTACATGATCGAACAGCATGGAAATCAAGGGGGGAGTGAGATACGAATCGAGATGCGAGTTTACAGAATAGAACTGCTGGTATTAGCTGATATAATAAAACCAATATTGGTACACTAATATTTATAATATTATTATCACACACAGTACCAATATAAAAATAATAATTTTTCCTTTATATCAATAGGTTCAAACCTTAAAACATAAAGGTGTACACCCACTTAAAAGATCATAAATAAGTCCATACAAAGGTTCGACCATAACTTAAGGTTCAATAAGCATTATTTTTTACCCGCGTATTAATCAATGACTGATAGCCGGAGAATTGATTCAATTATTATTTAAAATGCTGTGCACAATAACTGAATGGATGTACCCTTATTTGTAACTTCGCTTTTACTTATTCTATGTTAATGTCGTAGTTTGTTAGTATGGAGAAGACTTTACTAAATTGCATAACCAAACTGTCAGAAACTCCCGACTTCAACTGGAAAAAGAGCGGTAACTTTTGAACGGCTGTACAGATTTTCATAAAACATAGCTAAGATGATACCAGAATTAAACTAGCTTTCAATTAAAAAAACTCCATTGAAATCGGTCAGTCCGTTTTAGAGCTACGATGCCACAGACTGGTACACAGATACACACTGCCAACATTTAACATCCCTCTTTTTTGTCGGGGGTTAAAAAAGCTCGCGTTCATCGCCATATGAAGTTGGGAGTGTATGTTAGTGCCTATTTTCACTCTATGGATTTTCTTTTCATAAAACAATACCACAACAATATCTGGGGCCTTTTATTATGAAAACAAGGGAAGCGTCATTAAAATTAGCATGTGGAGACAGGAAGCAGTGTTATGCTATTTGTGTTTGTCCAAATAATTGTATGGACTACATTGGTTTCGTCTCATTTGTCAATATTGTGATCCCGCGCGTTCTCCACACTATCGACCGCTATTGGCTCGCGAGGCGGGCGGGCCGATCTAGCGGCCGATCGGTCGTGGGCCGCTACTGTGGGCGGTGTGCGCTCGCCCTTACAATGCGTCGTGTGCGCGCTCCTTAAATCATCTGCTCGTACTTATTTATTACGAATGCGAGTACTGTCTATTATAGTTTTTTGTTTTTTAATAGTGGTGATGCGTGCGGTTAGCGCCATCTATGGTGATCTGATGGTGATTGTCAATCAAAGATGTTATTTGAGATTTAATAAAACAATTAGCAGAAGATGCGGAATTGCATCGCTTGCGATTATGCATATTCGCACAATTACTTAAATGTAAGTCAATTCGGGTTCACCTCTTCAGAGTCAAAGTCAAAGTCAAAGTCAAAGATTTTTATTTCAACTGGGCCTTTGCAGGCACTTTCAAAACGTCGTGATTCTAGGCGCACGGTTCCAAGTGGGTTGGTCCTGGAGAAGATACCGGCAAGAAACTCCATGGATACTCTTTTCAGAAATCAAGCTTACTACACAACAAATGTGGGGCCGCGGGAGCGGCCCCGGCTAAAATTCCACCTAAATTTACACAATATTACAATAAAAAAAAAAGAACAGCAAAAATCATAAGTACCACTAAAATAATAAAATTATACAATACTAGTAGGTGCGTACTTAACACTCAAGTCAGTCACCCAATTAAGAATAGGTAATAAAAAGGTACCAGGGAAGCGTTAAAATTAGTGTGTGAAGACAGGAAGCAGTGGGTCACCAGGGAAGCCGCATGTGCATGTGCAGTCGCCGCGTACAAACAGGAGCTGAACAGCTGATATTTTTTTTGCGATTACGATGGTGGTCCTATAGAGAAAGTTGTTCAGTTTGATCGTCTGATCCTTAAATAGGTATGACCACGCATTTTTGATACACATTATACAGGATATTTTTTATGTAGTGCGCATAATTTGTAGAGGGATTCAGTGTTATCAAAAATAAAAAAAATTGCAATCGCTGTACTAAAATTCAGTCTAAGACAAAATAAAAATTTGATTTTGTATAGCTTGCGCTAGTAAATTATGCATGTCCCCCGTACTAAGTCGAATTTTCGTTTTGTTTTAAAGTGTATCCCAATACTGCGGTTGCATTTAGGAACAGAGACTGAATCAATATACAAATTACGTGCACTACATTAAAAAAAATTGTCGCATTGTGCCTAATCGATGCTGCTACTGGCTGTCACCAGCCTAAATATCCGTTTTTTGTCTCGTTATAAACACAACTATAGCACTCACTACACCTCAAACATTATGTAAGGTTAAATAATCGATATCACCTATGATACATGTTATATCGATAATTTATCTCGTTAACATCGAACATGGTCAAACGGGTTCATAATACCAGTTCTCAATATTAATGCCTGCGTATGCGTTGACTAATAACCATGTCATTTATAATTAACAATGGTGATTATAAAACATTTATGTGGCGATAGGGTTTATACTTGATTTAAAAGTTTAGTTTGAGTACGTCTATTTAAAGTCAAAGTCAAAATCAAACAGTAGTTTTTTATTTCAACTGGGCCTTTGCAGGCAGTTTTAAAACGTCGTGATTCTAGGTGCACGGTTCGAAATGGGTTGGTCCTGGAGAAGATACCGGCAAGAAACTCTATGAATACTTTTTTCTTATAAATCTTAACAGCTTCTGAAGTCGATGCCACTGCCAGTTAAGGTGCATTGAAGAATTAAAGGCAATTAATATTAATTTTAAGTATCATTTATTAATTTCCTAACTAACTGTTAAATGAATTAAGTTAACGTCCAACAATTATGTCATAAGAACTTCTTCACTAACCTATCTAGCCACAGACCTCATTAAACAGATAATGTTTATAATAATATCGCTATTATGCTATAAAATTAAAAACAAAAACTGAAAATTATAGGTTGAGTAATTGAAATAAGGGCTGTGTTACATATTTATGGTACAAGTATTATACCAGACGTATCCGGGAAATGAAGAATTGGTGATATTTTTTGTGACTCGGTGAGTAATTGGGACTTCAATTAGGTACCCAGGAGTCAATGTCGAACGACATGGTATTGGATAAATTGTGCTTAAGAAGGTCTAGACTGGACAAGCGAAAAATTGGAAGTGATAGTCCGTATCTGTAGAAAGAAAATGTAATAAGATAAACATTTATTTGATAAAACAGGTGTAAGTTTAACAATCAGGTCATATTAATTAAAAAGTATTCTTAAAAATGTTCCAACATGTTTTGCCTAAATAGGCGTACAAAAAATACAAAATCATAATAAATTACGACCTTGTTAATTAGTTAATTATAAATGTCAAGTGATAAAATTAATTTGCAAAATGAAATAAATTACAACAATATAACATCGAATCTATGTCAAATAGTTAAAAATATTAATATCATGTCAATGTCAACCAATTTATATTAATTTGTGTCGTTTATTCAAGTAATCATTTACTGAGTAAAAACATTACGTGTTTATTGGCAATTTTTTTTTTGTTTGGATGTACACGATCTTGCTTTTCACGTGATGGTAAGTGATCACTGCCACCCATGAGCATCTGCAACACCAGAGGAGTCACCGATGCGTTGCCGACCTTTTAAGATGGTGTTAGGAAAAAGGGAGGGAAAGGAGAAGGAAGGGGACTAAGGGAGGAATTGGGCATCCGGCGCTCCACACTCACTGAAAGAAATCCAACAGTATGCATACTGCTACTTAACGTCAATATTCTGTGGGGTAGTAGGTACTTCCTCGGTTGTGCCGACCTATTCATGCTGGCATGCTGGCATGCCAGCAAGACACTTCTATAAAAAAGTCAACATACACATACATATTCATAGAACAATAACAATAAAAAGATCAAAATCGATCTATAATTTTACTAAAATAAAGTTTGTATAAATATACTTAATAGTGCGGTAGTGCCATGTAAACTTTAAAAAAGTAAATACTTGACTTCAAATAAATAAAACGTATAAATTCATTTCCATAAAAAGCTTAACAGCTTCTGAAGTCTGAGTGATGCATTGAAGAATTATTAAGCTCAGAGAATTATTTTATTTGTTTTATATTATTTATGATTAACTAGCTGTGCCCGCGACTTCGTTCGCGTGGTGTAGGGGTGTTCGAATTATGTTTTGAAAATACATGTTTCTAATAATATAAAATTGTATCAATTAGTATTAAATAAAAATAGTTACAACGCGGGGACCGGATTTGAACCTGATATTTGTCGGCTTCTATTCTACTATTTACCGTTCCACTTAGCTAGTTACGATGGGTATCGAAATAAACATTTCAAAAATACCTAGTTTCCTTTATATGTATAGTAATTTTCCGTGATGGTTTTTTACCGAAAATGTTAAATAAACACGTTTAAATCACAAATTTCTTAACTATCGACCTTAGTACCCACGGATACATATTGAGCTATAAATTTTCAGTATAATAAGCTGACCTCTTATTGTAAGGGAAGCCTATACAATACGTGGTCAGCTTTTACTGGAAATGTATAGCTTGATAGTAGCCGTGTGTACAAAAAAAAAAAAAGTTACACTGTTCAATTCCTGTGAGCGTAGCGTAGCGTGACGATACATATTTATGTTAAAAAGTCCACCCCTTAGTAGCGCTACTGTGAAAGTCCTATCGAAATTGTTAAATTCTTACATTTCATAACCATCATACATTATACACAAAATATATTACATTGCTCGACTCCTATGAGTGATAGTGCGATGAAATATATTTACTATAAGTCCTCGATCCCTAATAAATTATACTACAGTGAAAGTCGCATCAAAGTAGGTCCAATACAACATTATTTTGTTTAACTAATCAATCGTGACCTCTGCTTTGTACGGGACTGCTTACAATAGAACGATCAAGCTGTATCTAAGGATCTAGTCAATTACTGTTGCAAATAAAAGTTGTTAAGTTAGACTATTATCTATACAATTACCGTAAATTTTCATTGAAATATTTTTCGCTGTTTTCCCGAGGTGGGGTAACTTCTTTTTTTTTTTTGTTGGCTCTCAGACTTTCATTCCATAAATACAAAGCAGGTGATCTAGCGATACCTTTATTTTGCCTACACTCTACTAACGACTAACAACGACAACGACGTAGTCGGTGAAAATTCGGTAACCGTTACTGCCCCTCGTAATGATTTTATCGTCTTGAATCTAACAATAGTAGCTATTTAAAATACTTGGAGAAAACATCCAAATTATAAACTTTACATTTTCGTAAACACATAAACCCAATTAAAAGAACAAATATTTCGATCCCAACGCTATCTAGGGAGACTGAAGACAAATTTAAAGAAACATAAGGTAATAATTATTTAGCTGCCGTGTATCAGGCAACAGGCTATGTTGTAAAAAGAATGTTCTATGAACCTAATTTGCTGTTCTCCAGAATGCAAACGATGTTAGCCCTTATCAATTTGCAATGGTAGCAGTAAACAGCAAGCACACGTCATTATAGTACTGCCAATAAGGCTTTGAAATTCATAATTACCTATTAGATTCCGAAAAGCCCATCCTACAGGTACCCGATAACTTCTATGGATAAAAAAAAAATCTACCCAATCCTAATAAAGTCTTAATAATGATCTTATCACAAAAACTCGGTCTTGGGTAAAAAGTCTATTAACGCCATCTAGTTTCAGAAAAATGTAATAAAATAATAATGAAATCAAAGTTACGTCGAAATATCTGGTAGCGCATTTAAAAAAGTAATTATCTCGTGGGTAAGGTATTATGTCGTATGCTTTCATCACGCTTCACCTTTTGGAACATAGCAGTCAGTGAAATACGTACCTTAAAGTAAGATGCCAAAGAAAGAACGTTTATCAGTTAAAAAAAAAGTACTGGGCATTACTAAATATACCAAATTACTAATTTAAGAACGGGATCAAGTGAGGAGTTAAAATGAACACAGGAACTGTGAAACTAAAACGAAGATTAATTTTGCTTAGCCCCCTAGACGAATAGGGTGATGACTTATATTACATATTTTGACCGGACCTATGAATTATAATAAGACAATATTTCATTAAGATTCGGCTCTTAATAATGAAGTGGTTGCTCATAATAGTATACAGGCATAATGCACTTTAGCTCACCCCCCTTAGATAATAGCGTGATAATTTATAGCCTATATGTTGACCAGCCCTTTGACAGATATTACTGCAAAATTTCAACTAAATCTGTCCAGTAGTATAGGCGTGAAGCTCGGACATATAAACAGACAAACGGACATACAGACAAACAGACAAAAGGACATACAGACAAACAGACAAAAATTCTAAAATCATCTGATTTGGCTTCAGTATCATTCCTAGTACCTACACGCAGCAATCATTTTTTTGGAAAAATATTCAATGTACAGTTTACGCCTCGTTACGATTTTATTTATTAATAAGTATAAGTATAGAAGATATTTGAACGTTACAAATTAAATTATTATATAGAACTCGGCCTACAGGAGTTTGGATGCCGTATCAATAAAAAAATCGCTTTTAAAAATATTGTAAATTAAAAACTCGCCTATAAATTACTACTAATGCCATCTAGGTATAAACAGACGAATTAAAATACATAAGGCTAAAGAATAAATGAAAAAGTACGTTTAAAAAAATGCGAAATGATTTCTATTGTATATAAAATGTTAATCGGATCTATTAACTACAATCATCCAATATTTCAAATGGATTCGTCATATAGGTAGCGACTAATAATTGTACACAGACATATTGGTTTATTGCTCACCCCCCTTTGACAATAGCGTAATAATTTGTACCCTATATGTTGACCAGGCCATTAACGGATTTTACTTTTAAATTTCATGACGATCTGTTCGGCGGTTTGGCCGTGAAGCTCGGACAGAGATACAGACAAACAGACAAACAGACAAACAGACAAAAATTCTAAAAACTATATTTTTGGCATCAGTGTCGAATATAGAGCACGTGCCTTTTTTTTTTTCAAGATATCTTTAATGTACATTTTTCGCTTCGTTACGATTTTATTATAAGTATAGATACGTGAAGAGAAAACATTGTCCCCCTTTTCTTTTTCTTTTTTTTTAGCATATTGCGTGCACGGAGGAGTATGATATTTGGCATAGTTAAAGTTTATATGGAGAAGGAGTGCAGAAAGCAAACATTACGGTCGAATTTCAACCACTGGGCGACGACTAGTGTGTCTCAGTACTTTGACCACTGTGTGTCTCAGTACACTTCTGCCGAACTCATACCTATTGATTTACAGACATAGCTTACAAACCCCCGTGGTTTTCAGATTGTAAGTTTTATGTATATTTTGAAGGAAAGTTGTTATCAATAAATTAAAAAAATAAATAGGTATCAATAATTTTTATTCAGTCATTGGCTAGCGGGAAACATTATCAATCTGATCTTGGAAGCTTAATTTCCTTCATCAAAATACTCGAGACCAAAATTCTTGAGGAGCTACTTGAAGTCCTCCATATCATTGTCGCCCGTCGCATCTATAACGTATAAAGGCGTTATCACACCAACAATTAGCGACTGAATTATATTACGGAGTCGCGTGCCTGTGTCGAACGGTTAACCGGCGGATAATGTTGAGTATGTGCAGTGTC
Organism: Allophyes oxyacanthae; assembly: GCA_932294325.1. Taxonomy (NCBI): domain Eukaryota; kingdom Metazoa; phylum Arthropoda; class Insecta; order Lepidoptera; family Noctuidae; genus Allophyes; species Allophyes oxyacanthae. The sequence goes on from OW028628.1 coordinate 1,232,062, forward strand.
CGATCACCTGCCTTGAATGCGTATGCGACGGCCCATTGGATGTAGAGTGGCTGAGACTTCTTTGATAATTTTTGGACAAATTTCTTGTGCAGCCTAAAGATTTATGTCCAGAAGTGATCTTAAAGGAAAATGGGCGAAAGTGGTCTATGGAACAATAACGACACGGTTATGGTAGGTATTTGTGCTGGTACACCTCAACTATACTCTTGTGCAAAGGGGCATCAATAGGGGTTTTTAAAACCCCCATATAATTTTAATATCGACGGTACAGTTTACAAACATACATGTCACATGCACACCCAACCAGACCTGAAACAACTATCTGTAGATCATACAAATATTTGTTCCGTGTGGGGATCGAACCCGCGGCATATTAGAGCAGAAAGCTAATCGCTTAACCACTGCGCTAACCGTCTCGTCATGTAGTTCATGTTGTACGCCCATAAATATGACCTCGCATTTTTGATAAACGTTGTAGGTAGGTAGGTACCTACTTAGTCAAAGTTTCAAACATTTTCCTGAGGCTATTTAAAAAAAAAACAAAAAATATATATAATAGTGCCCATATATGACGTATTGGCCGTAATATAAACTTTAGATAATTATATAAAACATAAAATAAAAATACAAATATAAAACTGAGCACCTAGGTGTCAAAGTACTCCTCCTCATCGCTGTCAATTGGTAGCGTGCCCAGAAGACTGGCAGCATTGCCACGTTGAATGGCAATGCTTATTCTTTGACCAAAGAATAGGCCGAACAGAAGTGGGTAATTAGAAGCTGAAAAATGGTTACTTATTCCAAAAAATCATATAACCTAACAGTCAAAAACCCCCGAGTCCAACTAGAAAAAGAGCTTTAACTTTTGAACGACTGAACAGATTTTCATGAATCATAGCTAAGACGATACCCGATTAAACTAGCTCTCAATTAAAAAAACTGCATTGGAATCAGTCAATCCGTTTTGGAGCTACGATGCCACAGACAAATACACACTACGAACTTATAACTTTCCTCTATTTTTTCGGGGGCTAAAACCAAATCATATCCACAATAACCCAACGTTAATAAATAAGCTCAATAGGATACGGTTTTAAGTCAAATGGGATCGAAATCTGCCATCGCCGCGATCGTATGCCATAATTACTTCCTTCAGCGATAATTGCGACAGTGGAGTTTTACCTTTACTTTATGTCTTCAGTATTTGAGAGTTCTAGAAATTTTGGAAATATCAATTAATTACTTAAGATTACATGATTTAGCCTCTTTTCTAACACATGCAACAGCTCATGTAATATTAAATGATTAAGATACTTAATTTTGTTGTCTACCTAAGAAGAACTCTGTAAAGATTAAAACTACATGATCAACCTCATCAACATGATCTTAGCGGTTCCTTTTTAACAAAGAAGTGTGACGAAGTCCTTCTGCGTGTTCAAAAGCAGTGATAGCCTAGCGGTTGAACGCTTGCCTTCCATGCAGGAAGGTCTGAGTTCGACCCGGCCCGCGCCTCTGACTTTTCAAATACACTCGAGAGCAATGAATCCGGGTCACCAGAAGAGTAAACCTTAATATCTCGGAAACTAAGAATGTTAGTTTGTTCAAATAAAAAGTATTTTATAGACCTATTTAATACTACTTAAATAATACGATTCGAGAGCTGATCATTGCGTTGATAGAGGAATGCGAGAATATTCCCCAACTTCGGCTCAGAAACTTTGTGCCGTATACCGAATCGCATGACATCTGTATTAACAATACACGGAGGTAATACAAAGTATTAAAATGTGAGAAAATGATATATTTGAAAAAAATTGAAATTTAAAAAAAACTTGCATTAAAATTTTCGCATTTTTAATTTATGTATTTTTAATAAGTAAAACAAATGATAACTAAGTTCTTTTATTAATTTTATTTGAGTGGTATTAAATGGTCTATGAAATGCTTTTTATTTGAATAAGCTAACATTTTTAGTTTCCGAGATATTAAGGTTTATTAATGACCCGGATTCATTGCTCTCGAGTGTATATGTGCGGATCAGAATTTTATCATCACTTGCATTAACGGTGAAGGAAAACATCGTGAGGAAACCTGTACACCTGAGAGGGCCTCATAAAATCCTCGGTGATGTGTGTAGTCCGCCAACCCGCACCAGGCCAGCGTGGTGGACTAAGGCCTAACCCTTCTGATTCCGAGAAGAGGCTTATGTCCAGCGGTGTGACTATGCTGTATTACTGCCTCCTGGCATTATGCTGAGCTGTGGCCCCTTTGGCACAATAACTGGCTATAACGAGAAAAACTTAACGGCTAGATATAAACGAGTTATTGCCAGTTTCAACCGAATAACTCGGTTCGGATGGAGCTTATAAAGTCGTATTTCCATGTATTATGATAACTAATCTTAAGTATAATTATTTCACATTTTCTTTGTTTTTCTTATTTAATTTTTAATTATAAACTCTTTTTCTTTTTTCTTTCTGATCACAGTAAACATTAGTCCCGGGGAATGAACTTGATGGCATTGTACATAATGTTATTACTTATTACAATAAAAAAATAAATCCATTCTTAATTAAATTGGACTATTGATTGACTGTCAGTGGACGGAGACGGCGGGGAAGTTGCTCTACTTGAACGCCTTTTATTTCAAGATAGACTTGAAGATAATAATATTTAAATATAAATATTTCCCTTTATGTGTCTAGTATGATGTCAATTAATCTCTTTAATTTCATTTAGTTATGGTTGTATTTTCAAAGGGATATATTTATTTTTGACAATATCTAGTAAATTAAAATTTACTTCATTTATTCTATAAAATCAACCTTTCGCATTCCACTGCTGGACAGAAATCACTCTCAAATTACGAATTATGCTGAATATATTTGGATTCGTGCAAGTTGCTTATTTTTTTGTGTTTTTGTATTTTTCTGTCGTTAATCCCTGTGCGAGTACAAAATAAAACTCTTTTCATTCATTTTTTCTTTCAATAAATCACATTTTAAAGAAACTTCTCAATACTATCTACTTGATAAAATTTGATATACTTACTCTGTTTTTTTATTCGTTTAATTTAGTAAACAATTTACATACGTATTTTTAACGAAAAACGTCATTTAAAAATATGAAAATCATATAATTTTTTATTGTCTTTGATTTTTTTATCACTTTTTGCCACATCTACATGTGTTTCAATGATATGATGTATTTTATAAATAAATATTTCATTAATGAGTTGTGTGAAGATTGTTTACTAAGACAAGAAGAAACAGAGTATAGATAAGTACCTATATCAAATTTTATCAAGTAGTATTTTACAGTTTTTTTAGTAGTTGAGTTCCCTTCATTGTAGTCGAGCTTGGCGACGCTGACGCATGCGTCATACTCGTGAACGGGTGCCGTCTGTCGGAACTGGTCAGCTTGTAACTGCCATGGCAATCTTATTCACAGGCAAATCATTATTATCCTAGTCTTATTTTTATTCACATTAAATTACATTATTCTCGCAGCTCTTACCGCAACATTGTACTGATAAAGATTATAATCTATTTTTTGAAAAGAGTTACCATGGAGTTTCTTGCCGGTTCTTCTCCATAGGGTCTACTATTTGGAACCGTGCACCTAGAGTCTCGACATTTCATAAGTGCCTGTATCTGGTTTACATGAAATAAAGATCTATTCTATTCTAAAGATCTATTCTATTCTATTCTACAGGTAGAGCAACTTCGCCAATGTCAATCACCACACGAATGGTCATCGTAATACAGTTGCCACCTACCGTCCAACTGATTGAAATCAATTCCAAAGCTGTGCTCATCGATTCTTTATCTATTGTCCAAAATATCACTTCTTACTACCCATGAAACATACAAACGGAATTTAACCATATAACGTGAGTGATAGAGTCAAATTTGGAACATCGATGTTGTAGCTTCACAAATTTAAATTTGCAGTTCCTAAATTCAAAATTCGATCAATTCTAAACGTTACTCCTTTGACATAATGTTTTATATATCAAAATGTAGGGTTTGATAACAGCAAATATAACTTTGTCAATCTACAGATGGTTTTCTATTAAAAGTTTAGCCACAAAAAGTCAGATGATAAGTAATTTCTTCGAGGTTCCCATAGATGGCTTCAAAGAACTTTAAATTTTAAGATGTCCGAACTGTGAGATTTGGATTAGGTTTTTGTGGAGTGCGATGATCCGAATTCGATTTATAGAAATTAAATAAGTGTGGCAAGTGGTATTTAAGGCAAAACGACCTGTAAAAAACCTAAGCTTTGCGCTTTAGATCAAAGAGGTTCACAGGAATAAATAAAAACGTCTTTTATAGTTAGAATTTGATGTTTTTATGCTTTTTCTTGAAATATGAGGTATATAAGTAATACTATCCGCTGATACTATCTTAATTGCCCATAATGGTTGTGACGGAATGTCCCATACATTATTACATATGATATGCGATAATTTTTTCTGAAGAATACTTTTTTGTCGTCCGTGAATCACTCACCTGCGGGTCTGCCGCGTAACTAAAATTGTAATGAACATCGACATCGGTATTAAACTTCAATACGATCGTGAGAGCCTAAACTTTGGGCTAACTTGTAAAAAAAATACCTATCATATAGTTGGGACTCCTATCTTCATAATCGGTAAACAAAATACAAGTTAGCTCAAAGTTTAGGCTCTCACGATCGTATTGAAGTTTAATACCGATGTCGATGTTCATTATAATTTTAGTTACGCGGTAGACCCGCTGCTCGTTTTTACAGATACTTACTTTGGTCAGCAACCCAAAGCATAGCTTCGATACGAGAGAACGCCATTTATGTCGATTCTTGGCAGTTTCTCGTCAATCAATATCTCGAAGCTCCCGAAGATCAGCTTCTACTAAATCACGCCAGCGATATCTGGGTCGAACCATAGGACGTCGCTTTGTTGGTGGCCTCTCTACCAGGGACAGATAAAATTACATAATTTTTACCGGTACTGTTCCAAAAAATCTGTTACGTTATGTTAAGTTACAATTACCGGTATTTTATAATGTTACCGTAACGTTACTTTCCCATTTCTACGAATATGTAAGTACTACTTCTTCTTCTTTTTAGCGTGTCGATGGCAAATTAAATATACTTTGGCTTATTATCCCGCCACGTGGATTGCTGAATCAGTTGCGGACATTTAATCCTCACCGCAGTATTGGGATACACTTTAAAACAAAACGAAAATCCGACTTAGTATGGGAGACACGTATAGGTAATTTACTAGCGAAAGCCATACAAAAACAATTTTTTATTTTGTTTTGCAGTTAGAATTTTATACAGCGGTTGCATTTTGGGAACAGACACTGAACTGCGCACTACATAAAAAAATAATATCCTGTATGCTCATATTTCATTTTTATTATTTATTTATTTATTTATTTATACTTTATGCACTAAGTACAGAGGCGGACTTAATGCCGTAGGCATTTTCTACCAGTCAACCTAAGGGTGATGCAGAGAAAAAAGTATGGTAGGTGCACGGACAAGATAATTATACTAAACAAGTAAATTATGCATAGTTACTTATAACTATTTATACATAAATTTTGATATAATATACACTACGTATTACGTTTATTGAAACGCTTTTATTAGCTTGACTTGTAACTAACTAACTAGGTATGTAAAAAAATCTTGGAAGTTAAATTTGACCCACTTCCCGGTTTCCGATTGAGCTGAAATTTTGCATACACATTAAGCTTGGATGACAAAAGCGTTTTCATTAGTTTTTTTTAAACTATAATATTATTTTTTATTTAAATTATGTCCCTTTCTATGACTGGCTGAATAAATTAGCTTCTCTTTCGTTCTTTCTGAATCAATCTTATCAAAACATAACCCCATAACTTTCAAGCCTATAAGCCGTGACGCAGGTGACCAAAAGATAATGAAAGAGAACAAAGAAGTGAAAGTTTTTCAAATAATTCAACCCCATAGCATACTCCCAGCGAAGCCTCGAGGAATTAATTAGGGCCAAAGATCGTGATTTATGCTTTCATTTATAAGGCTGATGTCCCCGACCGGTGTACTAAGGGTTCACTCGAAGAATTATCACTTAAAGGTGACCCAAATGACGTAACGTGAGTGGAATAGAATAGAATAGATCTTTATTTCAAAACCAAATACAGGCACTCATGAAATGTTGACACCTAGAGTCTTTAAATACAGGGTATTTTTTATATAGTGCGCTTTTGTAGAGTGATTCAGTGTTCATTCCCAAATGCAACCGCAGTACTAAAATTCACTCCAATATAAAATAAAAACATTATTTTGTATGACTTGCGCAAAAAAATTATGCGTGTCCCCCACACTAAATCGAATTTTCGCTTTTTTTTAAAGTGTATCCCAATACTGCGGTTGCATTTAGGAACAGAGACTGAATCACTCTACAAATTATGCGCACTACATAAAAAGTTAATAATAAATTAAAAAAATTAAAGGGAATAATTATTATTATTCCCTTTAAATTTCTTTACATAGGTACTTTTTGACACTTTTAAATAGTTTTATAATTCAATAAAAATAAAAAATTATAAAAACATTAATAATAATAATTATTATAAGCCCATGCTGTCCCAATACTGGGCAAAGGCCTCCCCCCCTTCCTCCCCCCCTTCCTCCACCTCTCGCGATCCCGGGCTGTATCGGGCCAGTCCAGGCGTCCAATTCGTCCCGCCATCTCCTTCGTGGTCTGCCGCGACCTCGTCTTACTGTCTCAGGACACCAGTTCTGTGCTATGTGGGCCCACAGTTCGACCGGCATACGGCAGACATGTCCTGCCCAGTCCCACTTAAGCTGAGCGGCTTTTTGAGCTACATAAATTATCTGTGTTTTGGAGCGCAGTAAAGTGTTTCGAATCCTGTATAAGCCAAAATAAAATATCTACCATCTAGTCTTTATAATTTGGTATATTATATTAAATTATCGAGTTACCTCAACTTCGTAGACTCGTAGTACCAGCGATGGAGCCTGATTAAAAGTTTTCCTGTAAAACCTTTTTATATTCAAAGGATAAGTCGTGAAGGAATTCGTTTTACTTTATCATTGATGTTCTGCCCTTTGGTAGCTAGATTTACAACACTTTCTACAATAGTTTAATTTGTTTTCTTCTGAACATCCTTATTAAACAAAATATAGATCGTGTTGGATGGAATCTTTTCAAAGGGGTAACGTTTTTCAAATGGTATTAAATTGGGCTGCTGAAGTTGAGGTGGCAGGTTTCATTCCTGAGTCGTAGAAACTTACTTAATATTTATTTAATTAGATTAAGGATCGTCGACATTAATAAAATAATTCATAATGTGATTATAATTCTGTTATAATTTAATTCGCTTATATTCCAATTGTTTTGATATTTTAATTTTATTTATTGTAATTTTATATGTTGAAAACGTAATAATTTTTTTATGTGATATGGGTTTTACCTGAAATTAATGAATTTAATTTAATTTATTTAAAAACACTACACAATTAATTATACCTACTACATAAAATTCTTACTATTCTAGTGTTGCAACAATATAGAAAAAGGTATTTACATATATATATATATATATATATATAGACTAAATATTTACAAATAAATTAAAAATTAATTAAAAATTAAAAATTAAAGATAAATAAATAAATATAAATATAAATAAATAAAACATATATAATTTTGTGTATAAAAAAATTATAGTAAGTAGATAAGTACAAGGCCTTTGCCCTGTAGTGGGGCAGCAAAGGATGAAAAAAAAAATATATATATATAAGTACAACATTAGACACTTTGAGTAGTGTTATATGTTATGCTCTAAGATTTGACAAAATCACATTAAAAAAAGTTTCTATGATAATAAAATCAAGTGATATTTTTAATAAAGAGATAAACATTGACGACACGGATGGCGCAGTGGCTAAGCAATTAGCTTTCTGCGCTACGTGCCGTGGGTTCGATCCCCGCACGGAACAAATATTTGTATGATCTACAAATAGTTGTTTCGGGTCTGGTTGTGTGTGCATGTGACATGTATGTTTGTAAACTGTACCCTCGATACAGGAGAAATCCTAGTGAGGGGAAATGTATTAAAAAAAAAATATATATATATATATATACCTACTTAATAAAATTTGAATTAAAAAATACAAAAAAAATACCAAAAAAAATTGACGAAAATTCAGTACCTACCTAGGTACCTTTCCATTTCCAGAATGATAGGTAATACAAAATATAATCAATAACGAATAGTACGTAAGTTAACAGATAGACATAGGACTTGTTTTTAATTAATTTTAAGTACCTATACTCGACTGCTGTACCTACCTTCATAATTTTGTTTATTTTGAGGATCACTGCCAATTGCTATAATTATGACAATTGTTATATGAGAGTTTGTCAAAATCAATAATGAGGACTTTCCGGTGATCTAACTTCTGGAAAACAATAAAGACAATTAATTCTAATAACTTGTTATTATAGAGGGATGCATGTTCCATTGACCCGGTCAAATTAACAAGTACATCGTTGACAAACCAAACGATCCCGCATCACAGCGCATAATTGTTCCAAACCTGACAAACTTGACGCGTTCCTGTTCAAAATCATAAGTCCTTTATTTAGCCTGGGTTGCACCATCTTACTTTAACTATATCAAACATTGAACCTTCAGTTAAAGTGCCGGTTTAAGCAAAAAAAAAATTGTTGCACCATTTGACAATTAGCTAACGTCATCATTTTAACTGTAACCGTTAACCGCCCTCGCATTGCTGGTTATTGTTTCCGTTAATGATAACTATTTGGAACTACTGTCAGACACGTCGAGTATAACTTATATAAAACGTCGTGTCATTTGTCAAATTTTTAACTTTTACATGATCGCAATAGTAGATAGTTAAATTCTATGGTCATTGTTAATGATACTGTCAAAGTTAACTTTGACATTATCAATAACGTAGCCTTTGGTGCAATTCACCCTTAAAATACTGAACAAACAAACTACATTTGCAATTTTATGCGCCCAAGCAACTGTGATACTCCGTCCATTTGACACTACAAAACGTACTTACAAAATGCGTCGGCATCGCTTCATACCAACTTAAAGGGCATTTTTTATCTTCAACATCATACATCCATCTCACTCAGATATTGATGGACTTACAAGCAAGAACGAGACAAAGCATCTCGCCACTTACCCTTTTGATGTCGCCGCCCGCGGTCATTGCATCGCATAAGTTATTCGCAGCCTTTTTTTTCATATCGGAAACTAAGAAAAAAATTACAATGATTGTATGTTGGTATTTTTATTTGGTAGCAATTTTCGGTAATCCAAGACGTCTGGGCCTGTACATCCTACGATTATATTTGCCAAGGTTCATAAAGATAACGCAAAATCGAATTTGGGACTTATTTTTTGGAGCATAGAGTTGGATTTTCGATTGTCAAATGGCTGTTATAAGTTTGTTTTGCAGATTACAAGGAGCTAATTGATTTCGGCCGCGATCGGCAGCGTCCGAAATTGCCCGATTCGATTTGTTTGTTTGTTTGTTCCTTTGTTTAATGGATACAAATGATTGAAATTACAAATGACGTTTTCCAATTATCGGCTTCTGAATAAGAGATGTTGAAATTTGTGAATGTAATTGAGTTGTGGTGTATTATTGATTGTATATACGATTTAATGGTGATAATGTTTTTAATAATTACGGCCGCCATATTGTCGTTATTGCGTAACTGCCATGGCATTCTTATTTATAGGCAAATCATTATTATTATCATATTCTAATTTATTTTTATTCACATTAAATTACATTATTCTCGCAGCTCTTACCACAACATTGTACGAATCAAGATTGTAACTTGTTTTTTTTTTTAAGTTTTCATGGAGTTTCTTGCCGATTCTTCTCCATAGGACCTACTATTTGGAACCGCGCACCTAGAGTCTCGACATTTCATAAGTGCCTGTATTTGGTTTACATTAGAATCTTTATTTCATGTAAACCAGATACTGGCACGATGCTAGGAGCTGTATGTGATTCTGGTCTTTATTCAAAGTCAGTCAGTTGATTGTAATTCAGTCACAAAATAGGGTATTCGACTGTAATTTTTTTATCTGCAAAAATGAAGCTTTTTCGGAAAACGTAAGTAGGTACCCAATAGTATAAAAATAAAATAAATGTTTGTAAATACTTATGCCTAAGATATAAGCTTTTTAAATTTCTTGATAGACAGAGATAACGCTACTGAATTGTGACGTCATGAACTAGTAATATTTATATATTAATACGTGAAGAGAAAACTTTGTACCCCTTTTTTAGTGTATTGCGTGCACGTAGGTAGGAGTGTGAGATTTCGCATAGTTAAAGTTTATATGGAGAAGGAGTGCAAAAAGCTAAAATTGTGGTTGAATTTCCACCACTACTCATAGTAAATTGACAGTGTGGATAGTCGATAGTGACAGTTTCAAGACATTTTTGAAGCTTTTATTTCCGGCATTTATTCACCGATTTAAATTATTTTGTCAACTATGGTGTTCTTTATCTGCCTACTATAAGGAAATATACAATGTTTGTTAATTTTTAATAGTAGTCAACCACCCTAATTAATATAAGTAGGTTTAAATATAACGAAATGGCTACCACATTCTCCAGCTCATTCTAAAACCCAACCAAATTATCCAACTCCAACAATTAAAACCAACAATACAAATATCACAATAATTAATTAAAAACGCCAAAGTCCTAGGAAGTCGATAGTAGGACGATATAAGGACCACTCGAACTGGGACAGCGTCTGTACCGTAGGACCCTTCAGTCCTCAGAAAGGGTTGTTACAGTCAACTGTGGATCTCGTAAATTTTCAAACTGTTGATTTGTAGAATTTTCCAATTGGGATGAGGGTTTTATTACGTCTTGTGATGGAGTTTGATTGCTATCGTATATTGGAGATATTAGGTTGGTAATTGCTACGTGATCTAAAGATGAAGTAAATGATGACAAGAGAGAACATTCTTTTTTGTCAAAGGTAGCAGCAAACTTTCTTTTTTTTTAAATTGTTTTTATGAAGGTTTTTTGCGGTTCACCTGATGGTAAGTGATCACCGCCACCCATAAACATCCGCAACATCAGAGGAGTCACCGATGCGATGCCGAACTTTTAGGATGGTGTTAGGAAAAAGGGAGGGAAAGGAGAAGCAAGGGGACTAAAGGAGGAATTTGGCCTCCAGCGCTCCACACTCACCGAACGAAACGCAACAGTATGCATACATTCTGTGGGAGGGTAGTACTTCCCCGGTCGTGCCGACCCATTCGTGCTGTTATCCTAGTAAATTGTGCATGTTCCCCATACTAAGTCGGCTTTTCGTTTTGTTTTAAAGTGTATCCCAATACTGCGGTTGCATTTAGGAACGGAAACTGAATCACTATACAAATTATGTGCACTACATAAAAAATATCCGTTATAAAGTTTTATGTTATTTCTGTCAGTTAAGAGGCCGGCGGAACATGCGCATTTCATACAAACGGAATACCAAAATAATTTGTAAATCGAACATATTCTTAAGGTAGTGTGTATTTATTCAGATTGGACTACAGAATATCTAGGTTCCCAAATATATATTTTGAAAGGACAGTGATTTAAAGACGAGATATGAGGAATTTCAAATTTCTATAGAAAACTTATTTTTCTCATATTCGATGCTTATAGCAGTGTTCTTATTTATTATATATTTGGGAACCTAGATGTTCTGTAGTCCAATCGGAATAAATACTCACTACCTTAAGAATATGTTTGATTAACAAGTTATTTTGGTATTCCGTTTGTATGAACTACGCATGCTCCGCCGGCCTCTTAAGCTGTCCCATTTCAATGGCAATAGCCTCTATCGACACGTAATAACCAGTTCGATGGTGATTCGTGACAAAGGTTTGTTTTTCTCTCGTCATTTTCCGACAGATTGTCCCTAGAGCACTACAGTCGATGGCTCTCACTACAAGTGCTTCGGAATACTTCGGAAACACTCGATCACTCTCACGCTTTGTCTCTGTAAGATGTTTTTGTTACGATTGATATCTTTGTATTGTTACTTTTTATTGTCTATGATATCCAACCTACTCCTCAAGTCTGATCACCTCTCATTTGATCATCATATTTTGTTTAGGTTATTGCTCCCCTGGACACAAAAAAACGTGAAAAATGATTTTGGTGTCGAGGATATAGCAAGAAGTTTGGCTTAACTAATTATCTAGCTTTCTCTAGCTATAGCTTATTAGCTTATTTTATACGCACCCCCGAATTTAAAAATATAATCTTAATGGACTACTTCTGTTCATTCATACTAATTACGAAATAAAAAAAATACAACCACTTGCTATTGGTTCTGATTTGTGGAGGGTTAGCAACAACAATAACAACAAAGTAGGTATCATTTATTTTATTTTCTTCTTTTTGTTTTGGATTGTCCTTACCCAGAAACTAGAATATGCGTTTGGCAGACAACAGCCGAATTATAATACGGCATATAGGGATGCCGTATTATATTTACGCCACGAGGCCACTTGAGGCAAAATTCTAAATATTTTATCAAAAAGATTTATACCGTTATTCGTCACGTTAAAATTTATTTTTAATAACTTCCAACAAAAAAAAAAACAATTGCTTGTTTTTCCCACCATACTAATTTAGATTAGCCCTCACCATTTTGTTTTTCGCATTTTTTTCAAATGCCAAACGTTCTCTCTCTTGGGAGCTACTTAACGTGCCCATCCCCAAACGGTAATACCGTGAAATGGCTGCTTTCCAATCGGTATTAATTTTTTCTGTATTTTTTTCAAATGTTGATTATCTATTAAATTTTTGGTGGTATGTTTTTTGTACGGTTGTACGTTTTAAAGTAGTGTGTCAGAATATAAAATATGTAAGTGTCTCTACGATAATGACCACTCTATTCGCAATAGAAATATTAATTTAAGGTATCAGCTATCTTTGCCATCACGTCCCTAAGACAATTGCACAGTAGAATAAAATAGAATAGATCTTAGTTTCATGTATACCAGATACAGGCACTTATGAAATGTCGAGACTCTAGGTGCGTGGTTCCAAATAGTAGGTCCTATGGACCGGCAAAAAACTCCATGGAAACTCTTTTGGTAATGGAAATGTTGTGGTAAGAGCTGCGAGAATAAAGTAATTTAATGTGAATAAAAAATAAGAATTGGATAATAATGATTAGCCTCTGAATTAGATTGCCATGGCAGTTACAAGCTGACCAGTCCCGACAGACGGCACTGTCGGCGTCGCGATGCTTTATCCAAGTCTAAGCACATATTCTTATCAGTAACTTGAGCAGCTATTAAAATGGGCTTCAATGTGGATGATACTAAAGTTAGTTGAGATATTTTAATCTACAAATATAAACATTCCGAGGTCCGAATTCAACTCTTTGTCTAAAAATTGCGTAGGTATCGAGAAGAAACTGGATCAAAGAACAAAAAATATTTGATCAAAAAAATTAAAATAAAGCAAAAAGAATGACTGAACTCCAAGCCCGTCCATCTCGATCAAAGGGAAACAATTATGAAACATTTTTAAAAACAAACAAAATTTTTTTTTATATAATGGTTGGAACAAAAATAATTCGCATTCTTCCATTCAAGTTGAATTTTTTCTTAGGGTGGATTTCACAACCCTTTATATTTTAAGGGAAAAGCAAAGCCAAAACAATACATGAGGTTTTTTTTCTCGAAGAATCTCATTTTAGTGCGGGAGTCGGTGACAATTTTTTTTTAACAAATGCGCAACTTTCATTTCTGCTCATTGTTAAATTAAAAAAAAACATGTTAATCTTTACTGTACTGTCAACATCGATGAGTTAGATTTTAAAATTACAGATTTTCAAGTTTTGACATCTACAGTCAGATATCTACATCACTTACTTTTAATGTTGGCTGTACCTACACATCCTGTACTATTTCTAAACAGCTGTCTTTATCAGAATTCGATTAAACTTCAGTACTAGTATTTGGACGCAATAGTTGACATCAATCTGAAGCTGTAGCAACTTTAATATCAAGAGATAATACACAAATAAATAAGTAAATTAAAATTTATGTGCTTTTCCTAATACTTGTAATTTTTTATTACTCTTAATAAAGTGATAAAACTAAAAAAAAAAGACTGAATTTAGACCAATTAGTAAAAATATAGCAGAACCTCCTTGTTATCGTAATTCGTCAGTGATGTCAACACCAAAATCTTAAAATATATCAAGCATAGATACTTTAAAAATATAAGATGAAGTTTCGATCGCGATCCCAGCTCCCGGCCTATCTCCCTGGCCAGTGCCGCGGGTACGTCGTGTGTTAATTGTTTGTTCTTCATTATTTTCGACTTCAATTGCCCTTTTGTCTGTGCCATTCTTTTCTCCATTCCGCATTATTCCGAAGGCTTTCTTCCAGCAAACGATTCCGTTCATTTTTCAGCCTTTTCAGTGGCGTACCGAATTGTTTTTCCTGCGTCATCATTAACTTGGTAAAATACTGAAATATTTTTTTATTTTTTTCCGTGTCTCTCTTTCTTTTGGCAGTCGATGTGGAAATTTGGTGCGCGGTGGGCCAAGTGTGTTTTTTTGTGAATTATCTTTTGTCTATAGAAATCATCAGCAATTAAAATTGTTAGCGACTGTACTTGATTGTTCAATGTTTATCTTTCTAGGGATGTTCCGTTACCTGAATTAATTATCCTGGCTTCGTTCAATCTTCTACTCCAATCAGTTCATGAGAATACTTTTGTTACTGCTAAAATACTATAATTAAACAAATAGATACTTACTGTCATAGGTGTGATAGGGTTATCTTTGAGGACCGTATACAAGCACAAAATTTTGACTACCTACAGTAAACTGTGACCCACGGTGGGCAAAATTTGGACCGACCAACCAATCGAATCATTGCATTCTTCAGTTGCCGTTCAGTGACTGAACAATTAATACCTATGGATTGTTCTTGACTACGAGTGTTACATTCTGTCGTCAATTCGCTGGAGATCATCTATCGCACCCTGGCCAGTCAGTTGATACCATTGACAGGATAATCTTTTCAATGACACCTGGATGTGTCTTATTATCACGCATTTTCAGTTGGTTTGGGGCACAAAATCGAACCCTCGGTACACAACACGCTTCTCTTGACGCCGATACAACACATGTTCAAGTGAACTAATTAGCAAAGATTTAACGTGCCACTCGAAGAGCGCTTATAACCTATTTACACACATCAATAATTTCAAATATCTTTCGATTTGTAGTATTTATACAGCAAAATAAAGTTACACACTTCGTCACAGCACTAAAAAAACTATCGAAACCAAAATGGCGTGTCAACTTTTAATATCACCTTGTAAACAGTAAAAGACACTGGCCATCGCATTCGTGACTAACAATTTTTGTGAAAACCAACTTAAAATATACAATGTTATAACAAAAAGTGATTTAAATTTTGAACCTTATATCAACATTGTTAAAGGTGGTAGTGGTCCTCAAATTTGAATTATGGGTTCCTAAATAAGTTTGTAAATTAAAAGATACGATCTACCACGTAAGTATATTGTCTGATGTCAGATAAAAACTGTATATAGGGGATTTTTGGAAACACCGCTTCTGTCCCATAATTGGTCTAAAAAGTTTATCTTTTCAAAGAAGTTATGGTCATTTATGGTACAATATCGCCTCGGTAGTCTCGTAAGGTACGTTTTCGGGTAGTTTCCTTTAAATTATGGGTTCGTGACATTCAAAATAACTTATTTGTGTTTATATTGCCATGAGAATGTTGTAATTAGTGAGTCATGTTTCGAATTGAATTACGTCAGAAGTCAAAACTATTTAGATTATGAGATATTCTTGCATTAGAATGAAATTATAGTCAACGTTCGGTCAATTCAAACTACTAGATACCTACGTCAGTTGGTTTTTTAGAAAAAATGATGCAACTGGCAAGTTGTTTTTTTTTAAATATAAGTCCCATTTTTTTTAATGTGAAAATCGAACCTTATCGATTTTTTTTATACCACTGACTTGGTCGACCAGCATTCAGCCCGCCTGAAGCCAAGCGGTTACCGTAGCCTATGGACGCTATGAGTTTGATAGTAGAAATGGTATAATAGTAGAAAAAAAAATCTGCTGTTCCATACAATTAGTCGAGTAATATTTAATTGTTTGTATGGAATAGCAGATTTTTTTCCCATATTTATTTTGTCCCATAGTAACCCCTTCAGTTTGTAAAACCCAAACTTGGTGAATATACTGCATCCACCGCTTTGAACTCATCAATAAACAGTGTAACTTATTTAACTAGAACAGTATGGAGAAAACTGAAACCAAAAGAGAACACTGCGAGAAAACTGTTTTAGGACATAACAATCATGTTAAGTCCTAAAACAGTTTTCTACATGTAATGCGGAGAGATGATAATCATCTCATCTCTCCGCATTACATGTCCATACCACGAAAATCGGTTACTTCGCAGCTTTTTCCCTAACTGGTGCCACTTTCATACGTCCTCTAATATACTCATTCCTCTCAACATTCGCATCTCCGATGTCAAGATTTGTGCCAACAGAAACCGATGTCGAGATATCGTGACGCGAAACACATCTGCCCCTGACAAAGTACTGCATGACAACCATGACTGCTCTGTCAAAAGCGAAAGAATAGAGAAGATAATAAACACATGAGATATTCATGATGAGCAGTATAATATATTGGATTTACTTTTTTTTGTGATGCGAAGCTATATTAAGTTTAAGTGTTAATTAAATAATTAAATACAGCCCATTACCATCTCACTACTGGGCACGGGCCTCTTCTCGGAATGAGAAGGGTTAGGTGTTAACCGTACAGGTTTCCTCACGATGTTTTCCTTCACTGTAAATGCAACTGATAATCAAATTGCGATCTGCAGTTTATGGGTTGTAATATCATAATTCTGTGCTTTCGGATTATCCCGTAAGAGGAAAGTCACCGACCAATATGGCTTGCCTGTCTTCAAGAGATCTTGTTTCCTTAATTATTTATTATTCAAGGCTTGGTTTGACCTCAGTTTTATGTAATACTTTACTTGTCATCAGGTGATGACAAACTAAGCGTGATTTTAGATGGAGTATGCTTGAGTTAAACGTCTTTTTACTTGTTATTGGGCTTGGGTCTAGGAGTAACAAAAATGGCCAGACCTTAGCAGCCGTCATTTATACTTATTATGTTATAAAAAGAGGTAAAATTTGTTTGTTTGTTTGTAGGGGTAATATCTAGACTACTGAACCTATTCTAAAATTTTTTTCACTAATAGAAAGCTACACTATTTATGAGTGATATAGGCTATATTTTATTTAAAAAACAAAATGATAAAAATGTAATAAAAAAACTGCTTATTACTGATGGAAGCCTTGTCTGGCTTTGTGCAGTATTCTTTTTTTAAATATTTTGGTTATAAGTTCGAATCTAGAATACATTGTTTTTCTTTTTCGTTGCTTATTTTATAGACGGTTTGTTTTATAATTATCTTCTTTGACTTCTTAGATTAAAGCGTTTTAGATCACCATTTCAGAAATTAGAGTCTAGAATATATTTCTTTTCTTTATCATTGCTTACTTCATAGACAGTTTGTTTTTAACTGTCTTCTTTGACTTCTTAAAATTCATTTTAGATTACCATTTGAGAAATTATAAACCACTGTTGTAGAGTCATTTAAAGAACCATAAACTTTCTTGATTTTTTTCTACCGATCCCCAAACCCGAAACGATACATCATCAAGAATCGAACGTGGGACATAAACAAAAGCTTTATGTAACATAATCCGATTCAGGAGCTTCGGCTAAAGTAAGACATAAATATAGGAGTTATGAGCTTGGTAAACGAGATGGGTAGGCTCTGTTCACGCCGTTGTAGCCAAGTGCGAGTCTTGTATTTCGAATTTTTTTTATTGGATTCGATTCTTATTTTAGGAATAACGATTTATTCAACAATTTCCTCTACTGTTCTTCTGGTGGGATAGGATGGTTTTCGATTACATATTTTTTTTATAAAAAATGCTTTTATTTGGACACTATAAAAATAACACAATAAAAAAAAAAAAAAAAAAACTTTTACGACTCGGGTATATGTCTTACGGTTGTCCAAAAAGGTATCCAGAAACACTTACGTGCTTAGCGCTGAATTTCATCTGGAACCTTGTGCTCGATAGATGGCAACGAGTTCGCGCCCATGCATCTAAATAAAATATATTTTTCTATAAATAAAAATAAACTAAATAGAAACCATCATCTATATCTCTTCATAGATCTTCAGTTAGTGAGCTAACATTATTTTCTAAATCATCTTTAACAAGAACTACAGAAAGAGAAAGGATATTAGACTATGGAAATTTCCAGACGAAAACTAACCAGATAATAAGACGTTGTTATATAAATTAAACAAAATAAAAAAACAAATCCTACCCATACTTTCTAAGCCCGATCTTCCATTTCCCAGATCTAGCCGTTTCATATGCGCACACGCATCCGATGTCTATCAGCGAGATGAAAGGTGACCGAGCAGCGAACGAACGCTGTGAATGCTAATCACAGTACTCGTTTTCTCTATTAATATTACCCGACTGTTACAATGACCATATCTAGAAGATTTTGGATGTCGCAATCGAGATTTAAATTTCTTTCTGGTAATCTTTTTATAAGTTTCAACAGTATTATGGAATAGAATAGAAAAGATCTTTATTTCATCTAAACCAGATACAGGAACTTATGAAATGTCGAGACTCTAGGTGTGCGGTTCCAAATAGTAGGGCCTATGGAGAAGAACCGGCAGAAACTCCATGGAAAATCTTTTAAAATAATAGATTACAATCTTGCTCAGTACAGTGTTGTGGTAAGAGCTGCAAGAATGATATAATTTAATATGAATAAAAATACCTAACAATAGGATAATATCTAATGATTTACCTGTGAATAAGATTGCCATGGCAGTTACTAGCTGACCAGTTCTGACAGACGTGATTGTGATTTAAGACATTAATTTAACTGTGTCATAACTTCATTGAAAGAAAGAAAGAAAAATAATTTATTGGTTTGCAAATCTAAGGCATGCAATAATAAAACATAAAACCAAAAACAACTAGAAAAAGAACTTAAAATAATAATCTTATCATAGATAATTTTTTTTTTTGTATTATATAAAGTATGTAGGTAAAATAACTAACTAGTGGACGCAACCCATCGGCAATTTGTAAATGCCGACGCTACGATGCCGAATTGCCGATCAAGTTGACGTGCAGCTTTACGCAAAGAATCTCAGGCTGACATTCAGAGATGACAGAAACGAGTCTAAGCGTGAACTTACGCTTCCATCTGTCAAAATTTGTTCGTAAGTTTGACAGATGGAAGCGTAAGTTCACGCTTAGATTCGTTTCTGTCGTCTCTGAATGTCAGCCTTAGTCTCAAAACTTAGCGTTTCTTGATTAAGAATAGTTTGAAAAGATTATAATACTCGTACTAGGTGATATTTTTTTCCAACGGAATCTTCTTCGTTCTTACTTTTCGTAATGCATTTTTATATTATGACTTCAGACCATTTTTTATTTTTAACCGACTTCAATATAGGAAGAGGTTCTCAATTCGTCTGTTAGTAATTTTTTTGGACGTTTGTTCAGCTAATAAATAAAAGAGGTTCTCAATTCGTCTGTAAGTAATTTTTTTGGACGTTTGTTCAGCTAATAAATCTTCGTCAATTGTGAACAATTTTTTTTGTTTGAAAGAGTATTTACCCGAGGTGGTCCCACTTAAATTTGGTGAATATCTGATGAAGATCTTAGGATATAGACAATGGATAACAATTCACTGTGATTGTTGTTATCGCATCTTTAAGCTACTCATAATAGGAAAATAAATAATAAACTTAAAAAAATGTAACATCTCAGTTCAAAAAACTAAAGAGTATAAAATGATTTTCACAAAATCTTAACAGCTTCTGAAGCCTTTAATTCTTCAATAAGCCTGGCATTGGTATTGACTTCAGAAGCTGGTAATATTTTATTAAAATTAATTTATGTATTTTAGTTTTTTGAAGTCGTTTTTTACTTTTCCTTAAGGTTATTATTTATTAATCCAACCCTTTCTATTCTTAATCCTCATCAGAGATAACGAAACTAAATTATGCATATGCGAAGCCCAACAATGACTAGCTCATCCACAAATCCGTCGAGTTTATCTCGCGGCATCTCTCATATAGCGAAATATTAAATGTCGCCGCGTACGCACTTTATTGATATTCGTTTGCGACCGCTAATAAAATGGCGGTGAACATGACATATTAATTCTGTACCGATTTAAGATGGACGCCGTATTGGGATTCAAGTTTAGTGTTACATCTGTAATTATTATTGATTTATTTCTTGGTATCGATTTTTTTTTATTGGTTCAGTGTTTGTGGTCCTCTTGTTTATTATTTGAATATTTATATTTTTTATATTGAAGAAAATATTACGAAGCTAAAGTTCAGAACACAATAACCATGTCGTCATGATATAGCAAAAGTTAAGGTTTTATCTAAAAGAAATGGTAGCTGCATTGTAATAGCGTCATAATAAGAACAACGAACTGCCATTAGTATATTTGTATTAATAAAAGTGGAGAAACCTACTGCAAATACTATTATAGCTCCTACAGTCTTCATCATCAGGATTTAATACAACAGATGCATTCTATTATCCTTTATCGTCATGAAGAAACATTTGACTATAAAATTCTCAATACTCAGAACCAATATTATCAAACACAATACTGAATTTCACATCAATATCACAGACCCCAATGTCAATAGTAATAAGGTCGAAATTCCCTTGGCTATATCGACAGGTGAAACGGCAAAGGCACATTAGCATGCAGGCGGCAATCGCAACCCGATATGACAAGCCCGTGTTAGTGCTTTATGATTTTAGATTTTTCTGTTAAACGTCAAACTCGCCGCTGCGTGCGTTTGCGCAGCTTTAGAAGAGATTAGATTGTGCATGTTAATTTGTAAGATGATTTTCATTTTAGTAAATTATGATAATGTTTACAGAAATACTAGTATTCAGCAGCATCCTGATAGACTGGAAATCAATCCTAAAATTGTTGAGAAAATGTTCATGATTTTACAAAATTCTCAAGCTTAGACTTTTTCTTTATACTTCTTCCTACAGTTTGATTTCCTTTCTTTAATTTTATTCTTCCTCCTCCAATGTCGGTCCCTCAATGTTGAGGATCGTGACTCCTCATGATTTTTCTAATACTTGATCTCCATTTGTTGCGGTCTGTGACTTGATAGAGTGTCACGTTCACCGGTTCCGACACCTGTTTTGTTTGATTACCTCTTCGGGCTGCGTCCTTTCAGTCTCTTGCCTTCTATATTGCTTGTCACAATTAGTCTCTCGAAATTATCGGTGTTTCTGCGGGCAATGTGGCCAAAGTATTTTAATATTCAGGCAGGCTAACAATTTTGTTCTTAATAACCTTTTATTTAATATGACGGTCTTGTCTACTCATCCTTTAATAAAATATTTTTTACAATATACTGCTATCAATAGTATCAATGCATACGTAGTTATTACTGTTCTTGCATAAGGATATAATTATTTATTTGATTGTAGCTTATTCTAATCTTACTAAAACTTTACCAAAGAATTAAAAATCGTTGAAAATCACTCTAAAATCTCCAGAGCTTTTTTGTTTGTATGTTTTATCTAACTCTTCAAGCAAGTCATTAGTCGCATCTCCCGTTTTCTTAACTCTGTCTCCTCATGATCCCACATCGTTGCGTACGTATTCATTGTTTTTATATTATTTATATTGTTTTGGTCGTCTGTACAAATTAAGACATGAGATAGGCACAGTGCGTGCTGTGAGCATTGGTTTATGATGGTCGATGCAACAACTTTATTGCATTTGTTTTGCAAGTCGTATGGTTTTGGTGTTGTGTTTCTGTACGCTTTTTGGTTCGATTGCTTTTTGTGATTGGTTTGTTGGTTGAGGTTTATGGTTTTGAACGGACTTTCAATGGACGTTAAGATCTTTATGAGTAGCTTTTTGGTACACTACACACGCTAGAATATCGCAAAATAAATACAAATAATAAGGGGAAATGTTTAACTTGGAAATCTATCAACTAGCACGTGTCAAATTTTGTATATAGGGCTTGTTGTATATGGGTTTTGTTGTATAGGTAGACCTCGGGAAGTGTATTAAGCCGTTGGTTCCGAATTTCATGCCTAAGACGATTATCGAAAATATTATCTATCTCAGTCACCCAAGGTTAAATATGTATTCACTAAGAAAATTTAACGATGATAAGACGTCGGCACGGTTGGCGCAGTGGCCAACCAATCGGCTTTCTGCGCTACGTGCCGCGGGTTCGATCCCCGCACGGAACAATTACTTGTATGGCCTATAGATAGTTGTTCGGGGTCTGGGTGTGTGTGCATATAACATAATATATATGTTTGTAAAGTGTAACCATGATACAGGAGAAATATAAGTGCTGGGCAAGGGTGTAAAAAAATACTTTACTCTTGGTGTTAATATCATTATCTCCTAGATACTTAATCAAAATCATGTTATAGTGGAGATCGATCTAGAATTTGCTATTTACTCCATCAAGATTAATCACGTTAGGTAAAACAGTATTAGCATTACGGAAACTCTAAATCTATCATCTTGGAATCCAAAAAGACTATTTCTGAAAGAAGCATGTCTTCAACTTACTAAGAAACATGAAGCATCAGCAAATAGACCAAATCTAGCTCTAGAATTTATCTGTCCAAATTCCTGGTAAGGTCTTGGAGGACTAATTAAATTAAATTAAAATTTCATTCACAAATTACGACGGCATCTGTATTATAAATAAATATGTTGGATATCACAGTTGTTAATTGGATGCTCAAAACAATTCAGTAGGTTATAATTAGAGTTCCCTTTAAGAACCACTTGGCCTTTTTGGAATGTGTCCAGGGATACTACTATGATTACTTGCTATTATCTGAAGATTGGTGATGATAAAACAAACACTTCAAGGCACACAAGGATTTTTATTTCATTGTTTTTCTGAGTACTTAGGTACTCAACGGCGTTATCTCGATGACAGTTCCGCTGAAAATCAGCGCTACGCTGCAGTCTTGCTAAAGCAGGAAGCCTTTAGCCATTTTCACACAGCTGCGACATACGTTCCATATTTAGGTTTTTTTAAAATAGTAATTTTACTTATTTTTTATTGTTTGCTGTGTCGAATAAATATAGGTATTTTTTTTTCCTTTTTTTCTTTTAATTTACAGAATAGTTTGTTTAGTTCAGGTAAGCAGGATAACAGTGTCAATAGATAAGAATATAATCATATAAAAAATCTAGAACCAAAGCTTACTAATTTGACCTAGAATTTCACCAGTTCGTTTGACTCGGGATCAATTTCCTTATGCGAGATATAACCGAATAAAATGAAGTAGGTAGCAGCAGCATTCTTCCTTGCGACGGTAAATAATATCCATCTATCAAGTATTCCGACCGTTCATTGTGATGGTCTATATGGAGGAACAATTTCAGCAGTAAATATTTACGGGCTGATTTTAAGATAAGTGATTATAATTTCTAAACTAAGAGAATCTAAGACGCTGTCAGCCCTCTTATCCTGTTGTCTCTATCTGTTTATGATCCACAGGAAAAAATAGTGAGTTCGCAAACTCATGGTTGCCCAGTTCCATCATTACAGCTTGTCATATCAGTTGTTTACAATGATAAAGATCCCGTTAATCCAACAGGACAGTTTCTTTGTCTGTCTGTATGTCTTTCTTTGATCTTAACACTACCACCCAAGATGGAAGTATTACTTTTTTTTGGTTAAAATTTATCGAGTGTTATATTAATTTGTTTGGATTTTGTTCTAAATTTAGCAGAATTATCTTTAGTTAAGTGTTTGTGTGTGGTGGATTGGGTTGCTAACGCAGTGCGAGTTCATTTTCAGGTCTGGCATTTGTTGGTAATTTATTTTTTCGTTTATGTTGATGACCTTCATGACGTGTCCGTTAACACAGATCCGTCGGCGCCGCATGATTTTTAAAACCAAACTTGATCCTAAAGATTACAGTTCTAAGTCTCGATTACAATATAAGAGTAAATAAATGATTGGTAAGTTGCCCGGAGCCTGAAATCTCAAATTTTTAGGAACTCCAGAAGCGTTTCTTTGCCACAGAGACGGTTTGTTAGGTTAGACAAACACGAAAACACTATCCACGCCGATGAGATTTTGTGACTAGTATACCTATTTATAGGGATGCCATGAAAATGTGTGTATGAAGTGGAATATTTGCAAACTATTCGAAGCTCGTGATCTCGATGTTAATTTTAATGTGTGCAACACAATTATCCCGGTTCACTGGCAAATTTACGCAATTGCATAACTTGTGCGTGCTGTTGCTCTGTATTATATTGTTTCAATTTGATTCTGGGTCGATACATTTTTTTTAAAATAACGTGCTTCTTCTTTTACAATATTGTCTGTGACAGCCATTTTTATATATGTTGGAATCATAGCCATAATAATTATACTACTAAGGGAGTACCTACTTATTATGTCTATGGTTGGAATGAAGAAATAAAAGAAAAATATATCATTGGTTGCAAAATAGAGGCATCACATGAAACAAAAAAAACAACTTAAACAACCAAACGAATATTTTTTTTTACTAAATCCTCACTCTATGATGACCATGACTGAATGAACGTGAACTTTGCCTTCGGCTGTGACAAGATGACAACATGCAAAGCGTGAATGCGGTGACAGAGAAAAATCATCGATACTTTTTTTGTCATTGTATGAGTAGTCATTGATATCGAAAAATCATCACTTAGACCATTTCTAATAATGACGTTTTAAAACAGCCTAAGCCCATTTGAAACCTCTGTGTTGACTTCAGTTACTGACTCACCAGAATAGAATAGAAATACTCATCATCATCATCAGTCTCGGATCTATTCATTGATAAAATCATAACGGAAAAGACCAATGTGCTAACTGTGTAATAGTTCACATTATTAATTGTCCAAGATAATTATAACACGCTAATAGGTTGCCACCGGGTCTATGATTCAGCATAACCGTTTTATTAAGAAAGTACTATTTGCGAAGATCACACGTTATAATAATGTACGTAGGGTACCATGTCGTGGCAACTCTGTGACTCATATCAAAATGACAAGGTTATTGGAACTGCTCCAAGTGTTAGGGTTGTGGCAGACTGATGTGTAAGGAAAGTGGATGTTTGGATGTTCGGAGTGTAATTATGATTATTGTTTCTAATAGATGTCGCCACCATCGCCATGAGATGGTAAATGTGTAAGAGAAAATTGTGGTAGCTCTGTCGGCAAGAGCGGCTGGTGTAATGAACGAGAAGGTCGCAGGTACGAGTCCTGCTCGCGGTCTAATTTTTTTTTCCACAATATAAACTTATTAAAATGTTGTTCTTCTCCACTGTCTTGGGTCAAGAAGAAGAATATAATTGGACGTTAACATAGAACAGCATCACGCTTGTATTCCCTGAAAGGTTAGTCAGGTGTACAGATGTACACCAGTCCTGATGTACACATGCCTAAAACTACTGCTGATATAATAAGATATATAATAAAAACTAGATAAAAATAATATAAATCGTGAGAAAATTTAGAAAACAGCATCCGCATTATTTCTGTTTGCATGAAAAACTAATAATTTTCGACACAGGTATCTACTAAAATACAGTGACAGAGAAAGAGTAGTGGTTGAATCCATCAGGTATATTTTATGGGGCCGAGAATCAACACTGGAAGTTTACGGATTGTACGTATTTCATGATGACATAAATACTTCTCACACCTACTGTTCACATCAGTGTGTAAGGAGGTTATTAATATATAATAATAGTGTAACGAAGACGTGTCCGTGCATTTAATATTCTTTGATAAAATAATCCGTAACCAGATTATTATCAATACAAATAATTCGGAGTCATAAGAAAATTTGGCATAGAATACAAAACATTTATTCGACACAGGCTATAGTTGACAGCACATAAAAACCAAAAACATAGAGAAATCACAAAGAAACAGAAACAACAAATACGAACAAATAATAAACAAGAGACCATACTAAGCATGTACAAATGAAGGTAAAGAAGATTGCATTGGAAAGGAGAAGATGGAGAGAGTTGCATCAGCTACATCGACAAGAGAAACCTTCTTACAACCGGTCGCCTTCGGCTGAGAAAAAACACTAATATGTGCATAGAAGTGTTCGAATTTTAATCTACTCGGCGAATTTGCATAATTGCGTCGCATGCAATTTTCCACATTCGCTAGTCAGTTTGGGTTAACCTCTCTTCAGAAATGTCGCGTATTCAAAACCATTGCCTAATTCATTTTACCAGTTTAAATGATTGTTCCTATAGTAATATCAACATTTTAACCTTCACCGAATCTATTTATTCAGCTACTATCATCAACTGTTCCATACATGTAGTCGAGTAATTTTGAATTATTTGTATGAAACAGCAAATTTTTTTGTTGCACTTCGGTATTGGTACCATAGTAAAAGTTGTTCTTAATGATGTCTACTGTAATCTCTTAAAAGGACCTCCGGTAATAAAGTAGGCACTTGTATAACATTTTACCTTATAATTTAACACGTAAAGCCCGGGGCGGATGCTAGTATAGAACAATGCACTCGTCGTTTTATTATTATTGCGAATAAATTGTTTTCATCTCATTGTAGGTCAGCGAGCGTTTAATTTAATTAGCTGTAGGCTTCATCGAGATGGTGCGATTATTTTGTCGCAAGACACTTTAAAGTTTCACCGATCTCCAGGAGACTGCCGAATCTGCGACACATAGCGCAGGAGTCGACCACTCAAATACTGTCATCCGTGCTGACATAAGTTTAGTACTGGAAATATATGTCTTTGTTTCAATAAAATCTGATCACGGAACTAAACTTAATCCAAGCAGAAAATATAACGAAGTGATTAGTAATAAAGGGATGGATGGTGCGTGTAGTTTAGACGATCAGGGCCGACAGGAAACACTGGTGTATCTGTAACCTTTGTGCTCCACAGATTATATCATTCATATTTTTGACATTAGCTATTTCTATCCTCATTAATGATGGCTCATTAACCCCAAAATCACTGATAATCATCACCTATAAGGAAAACTAACAAGTTTATATGATTTTAACAGATCAGTTCCATCATGGCGCTACAATGTGTTCTGAATTTCATAGTTTTCAGTATATTTTTATTGCAATTTTTTACGTGCTTTGCAAATCCTGATCGGGCGCCTACTTCGGTAAGACTCTTCATAATTTATACGTATTGTTCATCATTAATCCACTGTTGGATAAGACTTATATATAAGATAAGTGTTATGTCATGTCACAACTCCCGGTTCTTCACCGTCCTTCCAGTCAATTCCAGCTAATTATAGTCTGGTCAAATTATTAGTGTTGAGACTCAGGCTTGTCCAGACAAGAACTGGGCTATTCCAAAACACAGGCCCAATGTGAATCGATGGACGACAAAAGTCTTAGAATTTTTCTCACGATGTTTTCCTTTAACATTTGAATGCGAACTTTACATGCGAACAAAATGAGTAGATTTATTTTATAACTAAAGAACTCGTTTTAAGGGCCCATATCGATCTATGATCGTAAGTGTTGAAGACTGCACCAACAGTAGTCGTCCAATCATGAAGAATCCCCCATTCATCTTACGAACATCCGTCTCCAATGAAACCGGGAAAGTCATGCTGAATGGGAACTTTACAGTTTTGAGGGATACGAAGAATGTAAAGGTATCAATGAAACAATCATCAACATAGTCCGTCAAGGTCCACTGCCAAAAAGATGTCCCATGATCCACACACATGAGTCACTCAGTTCAAACTTGACAACAGATTTATGGTATATCCTGCTGAGCATGTCTTGACATGATCCTATAGTCATCTTTTATGATACCTGTCGAAAATATGGATGTAGTTCAACCATGTTGCACAAAGTGTAAGGAGTTCCTGAAAAGTATGCTAAGTTCAAATCAGCTTTGAAAATTTTGAACCGATGTTAAGGTCATTTACTTGTCATTTTGTTTTTTTTGTCAATATGGAAATTACTCTGTGTCATAAGAGTTACAGATATTGGTGATGTCGGAGGTTGTAACAGCGTTTTACCATATCCACTGTCAGAAATTGATAAATTGTTACACAAACTATTTGAAATTGGCATCTGACGACGCTTATTATTGTTGTTGGATTTTAATTTATTTATATATATATATAATATATTATTAGAATTTTTTTTAATGCAGCGACGACCTAGTTGTTGTTGACAAAGCTCCGAAAATAAAGAGAAAAAAATTGTAAAATATGTCTTTATGTACTTTTTTAGTTCCGGTTCAAAACTTTCATAAGGCGCAATGGCAAATGGGAGGTGTACTTTTTAGTAAATAACTTAAACTGCCACGGATTGCCGATACACTTGACGTATTTGACCTGCAACATCAAGTACGATAGAAAGACTTGTACGTACTTCAAGGTTAGTTCGGATTTCATTTAACTATTTTGAGTTTACAATAAAAGAGAAGCACTTATCATCTTAGTTTTTGTACGGCTTATATTTTAACGCTTACTAGAAATGAAAGAAGAAAGAAAGAAAGAAAGAAAGAAAATACATTTGTGTACCTATTTACCACCAAAAATTTTCTGCCAAAACGAATAAACGCTTACTGAAATTAATAAAACATAATATAAAATTGACAACTTTAATCATTATTATATATGTATTTATATTTACATTGTTTTATTTATTTATTATGTACACCTGAATACAAAAAAATTGATTGTAAGTAAAGCCTAAAGGAGATTACAAAATTAAAGTACAATGGGGGGACTTATCGCATAAAGCGATTTCTTCCAGGCAACCATTGGATGGAATAAAGTGACAAACAAGTTATGGGGCAAGCTGTGGTGCACATAAATATTATGTTGAACTAAAAAAAATTACTTCCAAAAAAATAAAATACATATGAGTTAATATAGCACAAGTATGTACATTAAAAATACATAATTATGAATATCAAAGAGAGCATTGCAAAAAAAGAAATAGTATGTGAAGTAAAATTAAAGCGACAAGTAATGTTCCTTCACCATCCTCTTGAAAAGGTACTGAGCACGTCTAATAGTCAATGGCAATGCATTCCACAAACGAGCGGCTTGACTCGTGAAGGATTTGACAAAAGAAGTTGTGGAATGCATTGGCATTCCCAGCTTTAGGTTTTCTGATGACCTTAGGCAATGCGTGTGAGTGTCACCAAGGAACCCGAAACTTTTTTTAGATAATAGGGGGTAGAGGGATTTAATAGTACATTTTATAGTAAGGAAAGAATATGAGCATTCCGCCGAAGACGAATAGGAAGCAATTTGAGCTTTCAACGGAATTCTGAAACACGATCATATTTGCGTAACACAAATATAAATTTTATACACAAATTTTGGAATCGCTCAAGCTTTAAGCATTGTGAGCGTATGGCATCCATTGGTTGCAGCTGAAAATTCGTTCGTGTTTGGCTCATTCATCATTCATTTAGTATTTTTAACATTTCTTTTTATTTTTATTTTTAGTCAAGTAATAAGTGGTGAGCATATATTCAATTTGTGAGCATTTATCCGTTTCGGCAGTATTTTTTGGTGGTGAATAATTATTTTAGTGGGCATTTAAATATTAAATTGTAGCCATTTTGAGCCACTTCTGTAATTATCTTTTCAGGGATCTTACGCCTATACGAACATAGACATAAATATGGTGCAACATTTGTATGCAGCTAATTATGAGTACGGACGCATGATGTGGAAAGTTGAAGCCAGTATTCCGGCTGGCGTCATCTTCTGCAAAGAGTATGATACTTTAACCTACCCAGATCCATAATGGTTACAATAAAAAAGTGTTACTTAGATTAAAGAGTGACTTTTGTCTTTCTCAAAATGACAGTGACGGATGAAGTTTTTTATTTTTACTTATGAAGAGTCTTTCATACTTCAAGGATATATCAGTCCCATAATTCTCATAACTTAATAACAAGAAATAAATAACATGTATTGTAGTAATGTGAAACTATCAAAAGAACTAAATTTATCATGGTGATTAGCCACCAAATCTCAAAAAAATAATCATAAAAAATACGTGTTTTCTTCTTTTTTTTTCAAAGCATTTTTGCCGCGATTGATATTAGTTCTGCTATTTAAGCAGAGCTCTGAATTGTACCAACATCAATTTGATTCAGTTTAATTATCCTCTAATATGCTTCGTTAGACTATCGGATCTTGATCTTCTTCTTCTTTGATTGATGATCTTGGTGTATTAACCCGTTGACCGTCGCCGCGGTCACCTGGACTCACAATAGATTTTCTATTGTGTCTACTGTGAGATGGTCAACCGTTAATGTGTATTCCTTTTTTATCTTTTATTATGTTTATTATTCATTTAGGATTTATATAATTTATTTCTTATTAATTTTTATTATTGAATTCAATGCTATGTTTTGAACGTAATATTATGTAATGAATCCAGTATAGCTGCGAGAAGTATTTTATATACAACGTGTAACAAAAGTCCGAAATAATACTGAAGGACATGTATGTATATCAAGTAAGGAATCACCAGTACCCACCGACGCAGACGTCGTCACCGAGGCAGACTGACGTCACGATTCATGAATGTCACTGACAGATCCACAGACCTAAAAATTCTAGTAGGCTAGTCAGTAATGGACAGATGACAGATGATTGCACGCCACAGATGTAGGTTACCATAATAGACTGTCAGTATTACTCGGTGCTGCCACTTAATCAATTTAATTTATGTTTTGTTTAGCAGAACAACTTTGAGTACCAGTTGCAGAACAATGACAATTTTTAGTATTAAGTGATCTTGGTGTAAGTTTATTTAAGTTTTGTGCGTCATACTGGGCGTAAAAATAAAAACTTTTTCTTTCTTTCTTACTTTCTTTTACCAGTAGTAGCATTAGAGCGTATGGCACCCGTGGGTTGCAGCTGAAAATCAGCGTCAGGTGGTAGCACCTGGTGTTGCCATCTGACATTATGCTGACCTGAGGCCCTTTTGGCATAAATGTACTCAATTTTATCTATTAAAAATGTTATGTGTGTTTAATTTTAATTGTGCCAATAAACGCAATTTTCTTTCTTTCTTTCAGTAAAAATATTGAATACACCGTAGTAGGTATTATAATTTTTTCATACAAACTAATTCAATTGATTTCATGCCCTTATTTATAATAACCCTACGATTGACACCGCTCCTTCAAATCCCGCTGTCGCTAACCTCATATCTATGCGTTGAATGTAACGTAAAAAGGCTATAATATGGAGCACAAAAAGCATTACACACCCGTAATTGTTATTATTTAAGTACCTACAAACACGTACGCCACCGACAGCATCGGCAACTCACGATTATATGGCATATCTACCACCCACACCCACATACCCACATATTTTTTATTTTTTTATTCTTTTAAATTATTATTTTTTCTACTCAATTTTACATTGTTGCCATCCTAAAATAATGTCTTCTCTGTCTATGCACCTGTCCTCTTCTTATTACCTATGTCTATCATTCTAGTGTGTCTTGTTTTTGTGGCAAATAAATGATTTTTCTTTCTTTCTTTCTTTCTATATCTTGTAGTGCCAATGTTGTGCGCGGCTAGTGCACACAATCCACTAATAGTCTGTATTCGTCCACTCATCACATCCACAGATCACTGGAACGGTTCACCTTCACAAGGCATTAATTATAGTGAGACATGTTTTACAATTAATTAAAAATTATTTTATAATATCAGATGTCATCAAATGTTTCCGCGTTGACAAATGGCTCAGTCCTACAGTACTACCAACTTATCTGTGAAGTGGCAGAAAATGAAACTACAACAAATTCATACGATTTGACAGTTGAAGTCTTGTCAAAAATGCTTTTTCTTAGCCAACAGCACCATCACTCTGTTCACGGATAACGTGGTGTCACTGTACCAACATTATTTTGTCGACTATAAGTATCTAAGTGAGAGGAGACAGTTAATGATTTGAAACTGTTTTTATTTTAGATGATTAAATTATTATTTAATATTATTAGTGAGTGTAAAAATATTTTAGTTACTTAATTAATCAATCAATTTAAAGCAATAAAATTTTGGTACTTCTTCAGTAACTCTTAGAATTATAAGTGTTGTATTATTCTAAATAAAACATCCTATCTGTACCCTACTTAATCGAGTTTATTCACTTTTCCAGCTGATTTTTAAGGCTGTGTTGGATTTTTTTGGTGAGAACTATCACTGTGATTTGCTCAACTACTGTTAGGGGTTCGGTTCCAAGACCCATGACCAAGCATTGTTTATAGCATACCCCATACGCCCTTAAACGTTATTACATTGGACGTTGAAAGAAAGAATAAATGTTTATTGCCACATTAACAAAAACAAAGAAAACTTAAAATTCTAATACACGTCTTAAAATTAAAATTATGTAGTATGGCAATAGGAGTGGGCTCAGCAGATGTTGATCCGTGTGCAGCATGGCTACAGCACGGATCAACGCTGGTTTTCAGCCCGCCCCTTAGTCTCTATTTAACTTATTATCTATGAATAATATTGAATATTGATATATTGAATGTTATACCTTAAGCGGTATAATTCCAGTCTAATTATTCAGCCTCGTTTCAAAAGTCATTAACATCGTGCAGATAGTCATCGTTTATCTATATATAGATATTCTACGTCTAGCCCCATTAATGATGGCTCATTAACTCCATAAACTATAATAGGTATACCTACCACAATAATGATATCTCTTCAACAATAATCCGCCATTAGGGAATTGAAAAAGCTAATATTATTCAGATCAGTTTTAATCATGACGCCACAGTGTTATCTGAATTTCATGGTTTTGAATATATTTATATTACATTTTTTTTTGTATAATGCAAACCCTGCTCCATCTCCTACTTCGGTAAGAATTTTTATACCATCTTATTAATAAACAATCGTGACTGGCAAATACCTCAATGTAGCGATGCTGTATACTTTTTCAATTTCAAACAAATGACAGATATAGAAATAGAGTTACACCTATAATAATTCTTGGGACGTTAAACCCAAAATGATCTTGGTTCATTGATAATGCTTCTTAAGGAGAACCTGGTGTTATATAATGTCACAACAGGTGTTATGTCCAGTTCTTTACCATCCATCCGGTCAATTCCAGCTAATTATAGTCTTTGGTCAAATTATAAATGTTGACTCAGGCTTGTCCAGACAAGAACTGGGCAGTTCCAAAACATGGGCCCAATGTGAATTGATGGATGACACAAGTCTTCGAATTTTCCTCGCGATGTTTTCCTTTAACATTTGAATGCGAACTTCACATGCGAACAAAATGAGTTGATTTATTTTCTAACTAAAGAACTCTTGTTTTAAGGGTCCATTCCACACTGTGATCGTAAGTGTTGAAGATTGCGCCAACAGCAGTCGTCCAATCATGAAGAACCCCCCATTCAGCTTACGATCATCCATCTCCAATGAAACCGGGAAAGCCATGCTTAATGGGAACTTTACTGTTTTGAGGGATACGAAAAATGTAAAGGTATCCATGAAACAATCATCAACATAGTACGTCAAGGTCCACTGCCAAAAAGATGTCCCATGATCCACACACAAATGAGTCAATCAGTTCAAACTTGATAACAGATTTATGGTTTATCCTGCTGAGCATCTCTTGACATGATCCTAAAGTCTCTTTTTATGACACCTGTCAAAATATGGATGTAGTTCAACCATGTTGCACAAAGTGTAAGGAGTTCTTGAAAAGCATGCTAAGTTCAAGTCATGGTTGGAAATTTTGAACCGATGTTAAGGTCCTTTACTTGTCATCAATATTTTTTTTTGCCAATATGGAAAGTACTCAAGAGAGGGCGTGGGATCGTCGCGGCACGGTTCGGGGAGATCGCCGTTGTAGGCGTTTATTTCTCCCCGAACCGATCTCTCGCCGAGTTCCGGGACTCCCTAACGGAGCTGGGAGACGTCGTCGTCGCCCTCGGTTCCCTCCCCGCGCTCGTCCTTGGGGACTTCAACGCCAAAAGTCCGGCTTGGGGTTCCCGGTCCACGGACTATACGCGGGGTAGGATGCTCGAGCACTGGGCCCGTGCGCAGGGCCTGGTGATCGAGAACCGGGGTTCTGTCCCCACGTGCGTGCGGTTTACGGGCGAGTCGGTGGTGGACATTACGTTCGCCACCCCCAGCCTGTCACCGCGCGTCACCGACTGGCGCGTTGTGGAGGAGGTGGAGACCTATTCCGACCACCGGTATATCCGGTTCGACGTCTCCGCCCAGACCCCAGACGCGCCGGTCCGACGGAACCTAAGTGGTCCGCGATGGGCGCTGAAGCAGCTGGACCGGGAGCTATTCCTGGAAGCCTCGATCGTGCAGGCCTGGGTGTCACCACCGGACAGGCCTGCCGACATAAACGACGAGGCGGAGTGGTTCCGGGAGGCCATGTCGGAGATCTGCGACGTGGCCATGCCCCGGGTCCGGCAAGGACGCGCCCGGCGTCAGCTGTACTGGTGGTCGCGCGAGCTAGCAGCGCTGCGCGAAGCGTGCGTTGCGGCGCGACGCCGATACACCAGGTTCCGCAGGCGCCGCACCCGACCACCAGATGCGGCGACTGTAGAGGCGGAGCTGTACGAGGGCTACAGGGCAGCGAAGGCCGTCCTCCGAGACGAGATCTGGCGGGCCAAGGAATTTGCCCGTGAGGAGATGCTGGGGACTCTGGACGGGAACCCATGGGGGCGCCCCTACAAGTGGGTGCGAGAAAAGCTCCGCCCCTGGGCTCCCCCGTTGACGCAGAGTCTCCAGCCTCAGTTCTTGGAGGACGTGGTGAGCGCCCTGTTCCCATCGCGAGAGGAGCATGCTCCCCCGCCCATGGCTCCGTCTCTGACGGAATCTGACAGCGAAGCTGGCGCAAATGCGGACCACAGCGACGGCGACGTCCACGACGCTCCAGAGGTGACCGAGGTAGACTTGAGAGTGGCGGTACAACGGCTCAAGGCCAAAAATACCGCCCCAGGACCCGACGGCCTGTCAGGGAAAGCCTGGGTCCTGGCCTCGGGAACTCTCGGGCCTCGACTGGGGGGGCTCTTTAGCGCATGCCTGGAGAGGGGCCAGTTTCCGCTCGGCTGGAAGACGGGGAAGTTGGTCCTGATCCAGAAAGTCGGGCGCCCTACGGACTCTCCGTCCGCTTTCCGGCCCATTGTGCTGCTCGACGAGGTGGGCAAGCTCTTGGAAAGAGTCATTGCAGACCGCCTCGTCGGGCACCTGAATCGGGTGGGCCCGGATCTTGCGGAGTGCCAGTTTGGCTTCCGCAGGGGGCGCTCCACGGTGGACGCTATCATGCGCGTGAGAGCCCTCACGACGGGGGACGCGGTATCCCGGGGCAGGGTCGTCTTGGCGGTGTCTTTGGACATCACCAATGCCTTTAACACCCTGCCCTGGAGTTGCATCAGGGAAGCACTCCGGTATCACCGGGTGCCGACCTACCTCCGTCGCATAGTCGAGGACTACCTGACGGACAGAGCCGTAATCTACCCCGGTCACCGGGGAGAGTGGAACCGGCGAGAGATGTCGTGCGGTGTCCCGCAGGGTTCGGTCTTGGGGCCGCTCCTGTGGAACATCGGATACGACTGGGTGCTGCGCGGCGACCTCCCTGACGGCGTCGGCGTAATTTGTTACGCCGACGACACGCTCGTCCTGGCGCAGGGAGAGTCGCACCAGGCGGCGGCCGATCTGGCGACGCAAGCGGTTGCGACAGTCGCCCATAGGATTCGGCAGCTGGGACTCGACGTGGCGCTGCACAAGACAGAGGCCATGTGCTTTCATGGCGGTCGGAACGCGCCACGGTCCGAGTCCCACATAACGGTGGAGGGGGTTCGCATCGGCGTCGGGAGGACGATGAAGTACCTGGGACTCGTCCTCGACAGCCGGTGGAACTTCAGGGAGCATTTCCTGAGTTTGGCCCCAAAGCTGAACCGGGCAGCAGCCGCCCTCAGGCGACTCCTGCCTAATCTCGGCGGGCCAAACGCCTCCTGCCGAAGGCTGTACGCCGGCGTCGTGCGGTCCATGGCCCTCTACGGGGCCCCCGTGTGGGCCCTGAGCATCCGGACGCGACCACTAAAGTTGGTCGCATGCCAGAGGGTCATGGCTATCCGGATGATCCGGGGATACCGCACGATCGCCGGCGAATCGGCCAACCTCCTTGCCGGATTGCTGCCCTGGGATCTGGAGGCGACTGCCCTCCAGCGCGTCTATGAATGGCGCGTGGAGGCGCAGCGCCGGGGCGTATCCCTGCTGCCACAAGAAGTCGAGGCGCGGCGGGAAGAGCTCCGACGCGATCTCGGGGCAGTATGGAGGGGACGATTGTCGCAACCGACGGCCGGGCACGCCGCAATCGCGGCGGTAAGACCCCTCTTTGAGGAGTGGCTGGATCGGCGGCACGGCGTCCTGACCTACCGCGTGACGCAGGTCCTCACCGGACACGGAAGTTTCGGGAGGTACCTGTGTCTGATGAGGAAGGCAGAAACGCCTGGGTGTCACCACTGCGAGGATCGCCCTGAGGACACAGTAGAGCATACGGTGCAAGACTGCCCCGCTTGGGCAGAGCACCGACGTGTCCTCAGGGCGGCGATAGGCGGAGACCTCTCGCGCCCGGCATTGGTCGAGGCCATGCTGCGGGGCGAGACGGAGTGGGAAGCGGTCGCCTCCTTCTGCGAAGCAGTCATGCTATCGAAGGAGGAGGCGGGCCGCTTGAGGGAGAGGATGGCGTCCTCCCTCCAGCCCAGCCGCAGTGGTGGTCGCCCACGGCGTCGGGCGCCGGCCGACGATCTCCGGCCACCGTAGGCGCGGGCATGCGGACAGCGAGTAAAGGGCAACTCGCTGTCCGACCATGGACCATGCCCGGGTCGACGGCGCGTTGTGTTCCACGCGCGCCTCAAAGAACGTCAGCAAGATGACGGGGCCCCCCCTGTAGAGGGCCGATGCCTGCCGGGGTCGCGGGGCTTATCTCATTACCGTGACCCCGGAACGTAAAGGGCTATTGAAGGAACACCGTGGATTTTAGTCAGTACAAGTCTGACAGTCCCTCCCGCCCTGCCCGGGGTGGGAGGACTCATTTGATGATTTTACCACGATAAAAAAAAAAAAAAAAAAAAAAAATATGGAAAGTACAAGTGTAATAAGAGTTACAGATATTGGTGATGTTGGAGGTTGTAACACCGTTTTACCATAAATATCCACCGTCTGAAATTACTATACAATCTAGTTGAAATTGGCATCCGACGACGCTTATAGTGGTTGTTGTATATTTCATACGTTGTAATTTTTTTTAAAACGGAGATAGCTGACGTTGCTCTAAAGGCCGCCCAGCTAAAATGGGACTGGGCAGGACACGTCTGCCGTATGCCAACAGAACTGTGGGCTAACATAGCACAAAACTGGTGCCCTGAGATAATAAAACGAGGTCGCGGCAGACCACGAAAGAGATGGGGGGACGAAATGGATACAT
The DNA here is from genome assembly GCA_932294325.1 of Allophyes oxyacanthae. NCBI lineage: Eukaryota > Metazoa > Arthropoda > Insecta > Lepidoptera > Noctuidae > Allophyes > Allophyes oxyacanthae. Next base: position 1,269,800 of record OW028628.1, read on the forward strand.
TTCTTCAAGAATGCAATGAAAAAGCGCGGGATCGTGAGAAATGGAGAAAATGGAGGGAGGCCTTTGCCCAGGAGTGGGACAGCATAGGCTGATAATAATAATAATATTTTTTTTTAAGAAATGGTTCAATGGAGCGACCTAGTTGTGGCTGATAAAGCTCCGAAAATAAAGAGAAAAAAATAATAATAAAAAATTACTTTATGTATTTTTTAGTTACGGTTCAAAAGTTTCATATGGCGTAATGGCAAATGGGAGCTGTACTTTTTAGTAAATAACTTAAACTGCCACGGAATGCCGATACACTTGGTCTATTTGGCCTCCAACATCAAGTACGATAGAAAGACTTGTACTTACTTGAAGGTTAGATCGGCTTTCATTTAACTATTTTAAGTTTACAATAAAAGAGAAGCACTTATCCTCTTAGTTTTTGTACGGCTTGAATTTAAACGTTTACTAGATTTGCTGAAAAAGTGCTGCCAAAACGAATAAACACTAACCGAAATTAATATAAAAAATGTAACAAATTGTCAACTTTATTAATTTTTATTTATGTATTTATATTTACATTGTTTTAAGCACTTTCGAGCGTATGGCACCCGTTGGTTGCAGCTGAAAATTCGTTCGTGTTTGGCTCATTCATCATTCATTTAGTATTTTTAACTTTTCTTCTTATTTTTAATCAAGTAATGAGTGTTGAGCATAATATATTCAGTTTTGTGAGTATTTACCCGTTTTGGCAGCATTTTTTGGTGGTGGATAATTATTTTAATGATCGTATAAATTGTAGCCTTTTTGGCTTACTGTTGTTATTATCTTTTCAGGGTTCATACGCCTATACGAACTTGGACATAAATGTGATGCAACATTTTTATGCAGCTAATTATGAGTACGGACGCCTGATGTGGAGAGTTGAAGCCAGTATTTCAGCTGGCATCATCTTCTGCAAAGAGTATAATACTTTAACGGAACCTGCCCAGATCCCTAACGGTTACAATAAAAAAAATGTTACTTAGATTATAGTGAATTTTGTCTTTCTCAAAATGACAGTGATGGATGCAGTTTTTTTTACATATTGAGGGTCTTTTATACTTCAAAGAAATATCAGTCCCATAATCCCCATAACTGAATAACAAGAAAAAATTAATAAAAACGAAGTAAAGTGAAACAAAAACAAAAAATTGAAATGGTAATTTGCCACAATACATGTATCTGCCACCAAATCTCAAAAGTAAATATCATTTTTTTAATTTTCATCATTCTCCTGCCCTTATCCCATTTTATTTGGGGTCGGCGCAATATGTCTTCTTCTTCCATTCATCTCTATTAGACGTCATCTTAGAGTTTACGTTCTTATAGTCCATGTCAAATTTCACACAATCCATCCATCTTTTCTTGGGTCTGCCTCTTCTCTTACATCCACCCACATACATACTTAAAACTCTTCTAGTTACATGATTGTCATCTCTCCTCATCACATGCCCATACTATTTTTTTAATTTTATTCAATTAAATTTGTTTTTTCTTTCTTCTTTCTTTCTTCTATCAAAGCATTTTTGGCGCGATAGATGTTAGTTCTGGTAAAATAATCTGAATTATACCAACATCAATTTGATTTAGTTTCATTTTCCTTTTATATGCTTCGTTAGACCTCGGATCTTCATCTCCGTCTTCTTTAATCGGAGGATGATCTTGGTTTGTTAACCCGTTGAGCGTCGCCGCGGTCACCTGGACTCACAATAGATTTTCTATTGTGTTTACTATTATATACTATGCAGCATGTGAACTGTTAGTTAATAAGAATAATTTAAATTCAAATAGACCAATTCAAAATCAATTCAATTTTAGTACTTATTGTTGATTAAATGAAACCGGTATAGCTGCGGGAGTATTTTATAATTATATACATTGGACGTTGAATGTTATATCTTAAGCGGTATAATTCCAATCTTATTATTCAGCCTTATTTCAAAAGTCATTAACATCGTACAGATAGTCATCGATATACATAGATATTCTACTTTTAACCCTTATTAATGTTGGCTCATTAACTCCATAAACTATATTATACTTAGCAAAATAATTATATTTACTCGACAATCATCCGCCATTAGGGAATTGAAAAAGCGAATTTTATTTTAACAGATTAGTTTCAATCATGTCATGACGCCACAGTGTTAACTGAATTTCATGGTTTTGAATATAATATATATATATATTTTTTATACTATGCATACCCTGTTCCATATCCTACTTCAGTAAGACTTTATATACCATCTTATTAATAAACAAGCGTGAGTGACCTCGATGTTAGCGGTGCTCTATTCTTTTAAATTTTCAAACAAATGACAGAGATAGAAATAAAGTTACACCTATGATCATCCTTTGATCGTTAATCCTAGGATAATCTTAGTTTATTAATCAGGCTTTAATAGATTAACTCTTATCACTTTTCAGGGATCATACTCCACGACCTTGGAAATAAATATATAATACCTACTCTAAATAAATTTCCTTTTGTTTTAATAAAATGCAATTATTATGAAGCTAAATTGAACACAAGCAGAAAATATAACGAAGTGATTAGTATTATAGGGATGGATGGTGTGTGTAGTTCAGACGATCAGGATGAACAGGAAGCACTTCAGTGCTTGACGCTGGTTTTCACCTGTAACCTTTTTGTTCCACGGATCATCATCATATCATTCATATTTTTTATGTCATCAGCTATTTCCATTCTCATTAATGATGGATCATTAATCCCTAAATCACTGATAATCATCAGCTATAAGGAAAACGAACAAGTTAATTTGGGTATAACAGATCAGTTCCATCATGGCGCTACAATGTGTTCTGAAATTCATAGTTTTCTATATATTTTTATTACAATTTTTTACGTGCTTTGTAACTCCTGATCCAGCTCCTATTTTGGTAAGACTCTTCATAATTTATAAGTATTGTTCATCATTAATCCACTGCTGGATAGAAGAACCGGGTGGTATGACGTGTCACAACTCCCGGTTCTTCACCGATCATCCGGTCAATTCCAACGAATTATAGATAGTTTGTGGTCAAATTATTAGTGTTGAGACTCGGGCTTGTCCAGACAAGAACTGGGCTACTCAAAAACATGGGACCAATGGATGGATGATACAAGTCTTCGAATTTTCCTCACGATGTTGTAACCATTTTTAACTTCACATGCGAACAAAATGAACAGTTTTATTTGCGTTTTAAGGGCCCATTTCAAACTGTGATCATAAGTGTTGAAGATTGCGCCAACAGTAGTCGTCCAATCATGAAGAATCCCCCATTTATCTTTCGAACATCCGTCTCCAATGAAACTGGGAAAGTCATGCTGAATGGGAACATGACTGTTTTAAGGAATACGAAGAATGTAAAGGTATCAATGACACAATCATCAACGTAATACGTGCAGGTCCACTGCCAAAAAGATGTCTCATGATCCACACACATGAGTCAGTCAGTTAAAACTCTACAACAGATCTGAAGTATATCCTGATGACCATCTCTTGACATGATCATAGAGTCACCTTTTATGACATCTGCCAAAAATATGGATGTAGTTCAACCTGTTGCTCAAAGTGTAAGGAGTTCCTGAAAAGTATGCTAAGTTCAAATCGGGATTGGCAATTTTGAACCAATGGTCCTTTAATTTTGTTTGCCAATATGGCAATTACAACAGAGTGTTATAAGAGTTACAGATATTGGTGATGTTGGAGGTTGTAACAGAGTTTTACCATATCCACTGTTTGAAATAGCTAAATTGCTATACATACTAATTGAGGCAATGCATGCGACGACGTTTTTTGTACTTTTTTTAGATACGGTTCAGAAGTTTCATATGGCGCAATGGCAAATGGGAGCTGTACTTTTTAGTAAATAACTTAAACTGCCACGGAATGCCGATACACTTGATCTGTTTGACCTGCAACATCAAGTACGATAGAAAGACCTGTACGTTTTTCAAGGTTAGATCGGATTTCATTTAACTATTTTGAGTTTGCTAAGAAAAGCAAAGAAGAAAGCAAGTTTGAGAAGCATTTAGCCTCTTAGTTTTTGAACGGCTGGTATTCAGACACTTACCAGAAAAGTACCTATTTACTACCAAAAAAGTTTTGCCAGAACGAATAAACGATAACAGAAACTAATAAAAAAAAAATTGGCAACTTTAATAAATAATTAAGTATTTATATTTATATTGTTTTAAGCACTTTCGAGCGTATGGCACCCGTGGGTTGCAGCTGGAAATGAGGGTCAGGTGGTACCACCTAGTGTTGCCATCTGACATTATGCTGACCTGACGCTTTTTTGGCATAAACATTTGTCTTCTTTTTTTCTATTAATTGTCACGCGATGTGTTTTGATAACTTATAACCAAAATTTTCTTTTGTGTTTATACATTTTTGCGGCTCAGCTGCACCTTACCCTACTGTGATAGAGTTCGCGTTTGGCTGAAATTCATTTAGTATTTTTAAATTTTATTCTTAATCAAATAATATGTGGTGAGCATACGTTTTGGCAGCAAGTTTTGGTGGTAGAAAATTATTTTATTGTCCGTATAAATTGTCGCCTTTTTGAGCCACTGTTGTATTTATCTTTTCAGGGTTCATACGCCTATACGAACATAGACATAAATGTACTGCAACATTTATATGCAGCTAATTATGAGTACGGACGCCAGAGGTCGACAGTAGAAACCATTATTTCAGGTGGTACCATCTTCTGCAAAGAGTACAATACTCTAACGGAACCTGCCCAGGTCCCTAACGGTTACAATAAAAAAGGTGTTACTTAGATTAAAGTGACAGAGACGGATACAGCTTTTTTCTTTTTACTTATTTAGGGTCTTTTATACTTCAAGGATATATCAGGCCCATAATTATCTTAGCTTAATAACAAAAATAAATGACACGTAGTAACGTGAAACTAAAAAAAAATAATCTAAATTTATCAGAAAGAAAGAAGAAAGAAAGAAAAATCATTTATTAAGCGAAGACATATTGACAACAAAAGAGAGAAAAGATAAAAGCTAAAAAAAAAACACGCTTCAAAATTATCATGGTGATTCGCCACCAAATCTAAAAAAAAACATAATTAAAATAAAATATTTAATTATTTTTCTTTTCTTTTTTATTAATTAAATTATTTATCGTTTTTTCTTCTTTTTTTTTTTCAAAGCATTTTTGCCGCCATAGATGGTAGTTCTACTAAAATGCTCTGAATTACACCAACATCATTTGATTCAGTTTCATTTTCCTATTATATGCTTCGTTACACCTCGGATCTTGATCTTCTTCTTCTTTAATCGGAGGATGATCTTGGTGTATTAACCCGTTCACCGTCTCCGCGGTCACCTGGACTCACAATAGATTTTCTATTGTGTCTACTGCGAGACGGTCAACCGTTAATGTTTGTTAATTTGTATCTTTATTATGTTTATTGTTCATTTAGGATTTATTTCATTGTTGTATTATTAAATTCAATGTTATGTTTTCATTGCAATATTATGCGGCATAAATTTATGATGCCTATAATGACCTATAATGTATAATTAGTTAATTTAAATTATGTGTGTTACTGTCCTATGTTATAAATTTTTCTTAGGTTATGTTTATTACAATCTCCTCATTGGTCTAGTTGTCACAAGCATGGCTTCAGGGCCCTAATTCTCTAATTTCAACCGTGTGAGAATAGTCTCGTAATTGTTGGATTTTACAATGTCGTGAAACCGATTTTGACTTCTATTAGTAGTAGTAGTCAAAATCTTTAGAACGACATTTTATAATTGACAAATAGCAGATTTTTACTTCTAATGCCTACGCAATAGAAGTCAAAATTAGTTGAACGACACTGCAAAAAGCAACCTACTATAACACCATACTACAACATAATATACCTACCAAAATAATGATATTATCTACTCGACAATCATCCGCCATTAGGGAATGTAAAAGTGAATTTTATTTTAACAGATCAGTTTCAATCATGACGCCACAGTGTTATTTGAATTTCATGGTTTTGAATATATTTATATTACATGTTTGTTTGTACTATGCAGACCCTGATCCATCTCCTACTTCAGTAAGACTTTCTATACCATTTTATTAATAAACATCGTGCGTGACCTCGATATTAGCGGTGATCTGTTCTTCTTAATTTTCAAACAAATGACAGAGATTGAAATAAAACACCTAAGATCATCCTTGGATCGTTAATTCTAGGATGACCTTGGTTTATTAATCAGGCTATTAATAAATAATACCTACTCTGAATGTATTTCCTTTTGTTTTAATAAAATGTAATTATTATGAAGCTAAACTTAACCCAAGAAGCAAATATAACGAAGTGATTAGTATTATAGGGATGGATGGTGTGTGTAGTTAAGACGATCAGGAACAGGAAGCACTTCAGTGCTTGACGCTGGTTTTCACCTGTAAACTTTGTGCTCCACGGATTATATATCATTCATATTTTTTGTCATTAGCTATTTCCATTCTCATTAATGATGGATCATTAATCCCTAAATCACTGATAATCATCAGCTATAAGGAAAACGAACAAGTTAATGTGGGTATAACAGATCAGTTACATCATGGCGCTACAATGTGTTCTGAATTTCATAGTTTTCTATATATTTTTATTACAATTTTATACGTGCTTTGTAAATTCTGATCCAGCTCCTATTTCGGTAAGACTCTTCATAATTTATACGTATTTTCCATCATGAATCCACTGCTGGATAAGGCTTCTTAAGGAGAACCTGGCGTTCTGACATGTCCCAACTCCCGGTTCTTCACTTTACATACAGTCAATTCCAGCTAATTATAGTCTTTGGTCAAATTATTAGTGTTGAGACTCAGGCTTGTCTAGATAAGAACTGGGCTATTCCAAAACATGGGCCCAATGTGAATTGATGGATGACACACGTCTTCGAATTTTCCTCAAGATGTTTACCTTTAACATTTGAATATGAACTTCACATGCGAACAAAATGGGCAGATTTATTTGCTAACTAAAGAACTCTTGTTTTAAGGGCCCATTTCAAACTGTGCTCATAAGTGTTGAAGACTGCGCCAATAGTAGTCGTCCAATCATGAAGAACCCACCATTTACCGTACGATCATTCATCTCCAATAAAACCGGGAAAGCCATGCTGAATGGAAACTTTACTGTTTTGAGGAATACGAAGAATGTAAAGGTATCAATGACACAATCATCAACATAATACAGGTCTACTGCCAAAACGATATCTCATGATCCACACATATGAGTCAGTCAGTTAAAACTTGGCCACAGATTTGTGGTTTAACCTGTTGACTATCTCTTAACATGATCCTATAGTCACCTTTTATGGCATCGTTCAAAAATATGGATGTAGTTCAACCATGTTGCACAAAGTGTAAGGAGTTCCAGAAAAGTATGCTAAGTTCATATCTGGGTTGGCAATTTTGAGCCGATGTTATGATCCTTTATTTGTCATTTTAATTTTTTTGCCAATATGGAAAGTACAAGTGTATTAAGAGTTAAAGATATTGGTGATGTTGGAGGTTGTAACAGCGTTTTACCATAAATATCCACTGTCTGAAATTACTATAGAATCTAGTTGAAATTGGCATCCGACGACGCTTATAGTGGTTGTTGTATTTTTTATATTTTGTAAAAAAAAAATAAGAAATGGTTCAATGGAGCGGGCTTGTTGTGATTGACTAAGCTCCGAAAACAAAGAGAAAAGAAAAAGAAAAATGACTTTATGTACTTTTTTTAGTTACGGATCAAAAGTTTCATATGGCGCAATGGCAAATGGGAGCAATACGATTTAGTAAATAACTTAAACTGCCACGGATTGCCGATACACTTGACGTATTTGACCTGCAACATCAAGTACGATAGAAAGACTTGTACGTACTTCAAGGTTAGTTCGGATTTCATTGAACTATTTTGAGTTTACAATAAAAGAGAAACACTTATCCTCTTAGTTTATGTATTGCTCATATTAAAACGCTTACTAGAAAAGTACCTATTTACTACCAAAAAATTGGAATAAACGCTAACAGAAATTAAAAATATAGGTATATAAAATTGACAACTTTAATCATTGCAAAAACAGAAAAAAGAAATAGTATCTAAGTGTAGTAAAATTAAAGCGACAAGTAATGTTCCTTCACCATCCTCTTGAATACAGGCAATGACTGAACACGTCTAATAGTCAATGGCAATGCATTCCACAAACGGTCGGCTTGAACCGTGAAGAATTTGTCAAAAAAAATTGTGGAATGCATTGGCATTCCCAGCTTTAGGTCTTCTGATGTCCTTATGACGCGTGTGAGTGCCACCAAGGAACACGAAACGTTTTTTTTAGATAATAGGGGGTAGAGAGATTTAATAGTACATTGGATAGTAAGGAAAGAATATGATCATTCCGCCGAAGATAAATAGGAAGCCATTTGAGGTTTAAACGGAATTCTGAAACATGATCATATTTGCGTAACCCAAATATAAATCTTATGACACAAATTTTGGAATCACTCAACCTTTTAGCACTTTCGAGCGTATGGCGACATCATTCATCATTCATTTAGTATTTTTAACTATTCTTCTTATTTTTAATTTTAGTCAGAAAGTAATAAGTCATCATTCTCCTGCCCTTATCCCATTTTATTTGGGGTCGGCGCAATATGTCTTCTTCTTCCATTCATCTCTATTAGACGTCATCTCAGAGTTTACGTTCTTATAAGCCATGTCAAATTTCACACAATCCATCCATCTTTTCTTGGGTCTGCCTCTTCTCTTACATCCATCCACATACATACTTAAAACTCTTCTCGTTACATGATTTTCATCCCTCCTCATCACATGCCCATACCCCGACAAACGGTTACTTCTCAACTTTTCTGTCACCGGTGCCACTTCCATACTTCCTCTGATATACTCATTTCTTATTCTGTCCATTCTTGTCACACCACACATACCTCTCAACATTCGCATCTCCGCTGCATGCAATTGCCTTTCGTTCGTCCCTTTCGCAGCCCAGCATTCCGACCCATACAAGACGGTAGGCCTTATCATGGTCTTGTAAATTTTCCCTTTAAGTTTAAGGGGAATTTAGGAGAATTCAGAAAGTAATAAGTGATGAGCTTATATATTCATTTTTGTGAGCATTTATCCGTTTCGGCATCATTTGGTGGTGAATAATTATTTTTGTGAGCGTATAAATTGTAGCCTTTTTGGAGCCTCTGCAGTAATTATCTTTTCAGGGTTCATATGCATATACGAACTTGGACATAAATGTGCTGCAACATTTGTATGTAGCTAATTATGAGTACGGACGCATGATGTGGAGAGTTGAAGCCATTATTCCAGCTGGCGTCATCTTCTGCAAAGAGTATGATATTTTAACTCGCCCAGATCCCTAATGGTTACAATAAAAAAATGTTACTTAGATTAAAGAGTGACTTTTGTCTTTCTCAAAATGACAGTGACGGATGCAGTTTTTTATTTTTATTTATTTAGTCTTTTATACTTCAAGGATATATCAGTCCCATAATTCCCTTATACATATACCAAGAAATAAACAGGCAACATGTAGTGATACTGAAAAAAAAATATCATGGTGATCAGCCACATGTATGATGCCATCAAATCTAAATGTTAACATGATTTATTTATTTTCTTAATATTTTTTTCTTTTTTCATTCAAAGCTTTTTTGCCGCGATAGATGGTAGTTCTACTAATATGCTCTGAATTATACCAACATCAATTTGATTCAGTTTAATTTTTCTCATAATTGCTTCGTTACACTTCGGATCTTAATCTTCTTCTTTGATTGGAGGATGATCTTGGTGTATTAACCCGTTGACCGTCACCGCGATCACTTGGACTCACAATAGATTTTCTATTGTGTCTGCTGCGCGACGGTCAACCATTAATGTGAGTTAATTTTTATCTTATAATATGTTTATTGTCCATTTAGGGTTTATTTAAGTAATTGTTATAATTAAATTCAATGCTATGTTTTCAACGCAATATTATGTATTAAGGGTGACTTGCACCAAAGTTATTTAAGCTAAACACATTTGGATATCTTTCTCTCCCTTTCTATTTGTATACTGTGAGATAGTGACAGACTGATGGCTAAACGTGTTTAGCTTAAATATGATTTAAATGACTTTTGTGCAAGTCGCTCTAAGTATGTAGCATGTGAACTGTTGTCGTATAATCTATACTTATAAATAAAGTGTTTGTTTCAGTGTATTAAGTTAATATAAGGTATGAAACAGGTATAGCTGCGAGAAGTATTTTAACTTTCATGGCTCCATTTGAATGGATTATTTACCCGATTGAGCATACATTGGATGTTGAATGTTATACCCTTAGTGATATCCAATCTAATTATTCAGCCTAGTTTCAAAAGTCATTAACAACGAGCAGATAGTCTCCGTTTTCTATGCCTAGAATAGAATAGAATAGAATATATCATTATTTCTCATCATCACAGAATCATACATTAATAGAAATACACGTAAAATAGAGACTGGTGTCTGATATAGGTAGAACCTGTATTACAGATCACCAGGCTAATCCTCAATGGAGACACATATAAATTTAATATTATATAGAATACCCGCATTAATGATGGGTCATTAACTCCATAAACTATATACCTATCAAAATAATGATATCTACTCGATAATCATCCGCCATTAGGAAATTCAAAAAGCTAATGTTATTACAGATCAGTTTGAATCATGACGCCACAGTGTTATCTGAATTTCATGGTTTTGAATATATTTATATTGCATTTTTTCTTGTACTATGCAAACTCTGTTCCAGCTCCTACTTCGGTAAGACTTTCTATATTTTATGAGTCTATAGTTCATCATCTTCATTTAACTGCTCACACCACTAGTTACAATACCTGGTTTACGGAAGCGCTTTCCATGAACAGGAGCCGTATTAGGATCTCGACAAGAACCCTCACTGGGCACTGCAAACTAAAAGAAAGAAAAATCATTTATTTGCCACAAAAACAAGACACACTAGAATGATAGACATAGGTAATAAGAAGAGGACAGGTGCATAGACAGAGAATACATTACATTAGGATGGCAACAGTGTAAAATTGAGTCGAAAAAATAATAATTTAAAAGAATAAAAAATATGTGGGTATACTGCACCGACTGCGCATCACCTATTCAGTGTGTGTCCCGAGCTGTAGCAAATGGGTGTCCAGCTCAGCATGTGCAGGCTATGACAGCTGACGCTGATATTCTGCTGGATCCCGGAACTATACAAACCCCTGCACAAAATGGGCCTTAGTGACACCACAATTTGCAGATTCTGTCGCGAGAAGGATGAGACACCCATACATGTGCTATGCGAGTGTGACGTAGTACACTACACTAGAAATCAGCACCAGGGAGGCCACCTAATCACATCAGATGAGATTAAATCCCTCCACCCCAAGAATATAGTCAACTTTATCATGGACTTACGGCTAGAGGGAGTGCTGTAATGACACAAAAGGCGTCACAATAGATTTTCGCAGGTCGCAGTGACAAAGGGGCTTAGGACCCTACCTCTTTTAAATTATAATAATAATAACACCTGGTTTTCTCCCGTCCGAATCCAGTCATCCCCAGTTGCCTATATCCATCAGCCTACTGTTACAACCTAAGAGTATAAAAATTATAGAGTGATAACGTAAACTATTACCTTGTGTGAAGCCTGAGAATTTCGCATGTAGTTTTATTATTATTTTATAGAGATATGGTACACTAGTGGCTTATCGTCGTACGAAATAATGTCGATAAGAGTTGTTCGTCATTCGTTTTCGGGAAAATTATTGATAAAGAAACGAAATATTTGTTAAATGTTATGTTATTAATTTGAGTAAAATGTATTCTGAAATAATTCTTGCATAATATTGTAGAAAAATTCACCATATATTTACGTCAAAAAACTACGCTTTTCGCTCCGGAAACCTACTCGACACACGGTCGTTCGAATGGATGCGAAATTCGTGTCGTGGCTACCCGTGCTTACGGTTCATACTCCTGTAGGATCGCTCTATACTTTATAATCTTAGATTGCAACTGTTGGGACTGAGGACTTCTCTCTGAGAGAAGGACTGGCCCATCCAAAACGTAGGCCTGGTGCGGATTATTTAATGTCGAGAATCTTAGATTTTTTTGCCGCCGGACAGGCCAGATTCCTCTTAATGTTTTCTTTCACCATTTCAACAACAGTAATTAATAATGCGCTCTTATTGCCGAGATTTACTTTACTAAATAAGATAGCTAATTCTTAGTTTTTTCTGCTGTGTAACTAAATAAATCTTGTTTTCAGGGCCCATTCCGATCTAAGATATTAAGTGTTGAAGACTGCGCCAACACTAGTCGTCCAATGATGAAGAACCCTCCATTTGTCTTACAAGCATCCATTACCAATGAAACCGGGAATATCCATCTCCTGAATAACTTTACCGTGTTGAGGAACACAAAGAACATGAAGGTATCAATGAATCATCAACATAAGTCGACAAGGTTTGCAGAAAATGTGTTTCCAAACGGCCGTGATTCCAATTTTGGTATTCCTAATTACCAGACCTAAAAACAGATTATTGGTATAGGGGTGTGCATCTGCCGTGTTGGAGTTAAACCTCTGCATATGTATTTATGTCTCTTTTAGTAATGACACTGTCTGTCATGCTTCTTCTTCTGTTCGTTTTCGTGCTCAGCTTATATTAAATTTTATATTTCAATTTAATATTGTTTTATCTTATTCCAATAGGTTATGGCCCTCCTATTTTCATAGTCCCAGTCACCTTTTACGATAATCAGGTAAAATAGGGGTGACTTTTTTCTTCGGCTAGAGTTCAACCAAGTTGAACAAAGTTGACTACCACGCAACAGAGACAATAGAAAATCTGTTCCTTGCGATCACCAGGTGCCTGCCGCGGTGCTCAACGGGTTGAAAAGTTTGAAGCCACCATAGATCTAATTGTCATTTACACGTTTTGCCAATATAGTAGCCTAAAATTTACAAGTATCATCTTAAGTATTTTTTTTCAGGTACAGGTAAAAAGCTTTATATGGGTCAGAGGAAAATGGGAGCTGAACTATATAATTAAGGACATGACATGCCACGGAATGCTGAGACACTTGATCTGTGTGGCGACTAAAGTCAAGTACGACAGAAAGACCTGTACGTATTTCAAGGTTAGATCGGACGTCATTGGACCATTTTTATTTTGCTATAAAAGTGAATCATTTCCTTCTTTTATAAACTACTATTTACTAAGCGACTCAACCTCTCTTCTTGATTAAGGTCCGATTAAATTGATAATATAATAGATTTCCAGGAACTGGTGGTCAAAGAGTGAAGAAAACAGTAATTCTCCTATGACCAAAAAAAAACAGAGTATCTAGAAGGTAATGGGAATTCACCTAGACATTGACCCCCTTTTTAATAAAAGATTGTGACTGAGTGATAAATCGTTGTAACCTATCCCCTTTCGTTCTCAATCAAAGGACAGTGACAGTAATAGAATAACAACTATGATCATCCTTGAATCGTTAAACCAAGGATGTTCTTGGTTTATTAATCAGGCCTTAACAGATTAATGCTGATCAACTTTCTCTTCAGGGCTCATACGCTACGAATATGGACATCAATATGCTGCAACATCTTTGGGCAACTAAAATGGAGTACGGTCGCCTAATGTGGAGAATTGAAATGACTATTCCAGCTGGCTCTGTGATCTGTAAAGAGTACGATACTATAACAGAACCTATTCAGAGCCCGAACCATCTCAGTAATAAAAGTTATTGATTTGTATTAAATTGAAAGCTTGGTGTAAAATTGATCTTTGTTTTTTATTACAGTGACAGAAATAGAGTTACACATATGACCATCCTTGTATTGTTAATCTTAGGATGTTCTTGGTTTATTAATAGGGCCAATAATGTGTATTGCTATTGAATAGAATAGAATAGAAATATATTATTAATTTATTTATGTAATAATGATTGATTAGTTAATGTATTAAATTATAATGAAGTGTGTTACTATATGGTTTTTTTATTTTGAAGTTTTTGTAATTCTAAGTAACTCGTTGATCTAATTATCACAGATGCGGTTGTTGAGCATAATGCCTTAGATTCTATTCCCAGGTCGAGAAAAGTGAATTTTTCAGTTATGATTTTTTTATAGCTGCCCCTAGCTGGGTGGTGGATTACATTGGGCTCTGACCCTATAACATAGGATCTTAATAACGGCATTGGGCAAATTGAACTATCACCTTGACGTACCCTTCAGGAAATACAACCGTTACGTTATGCAGTACATCACACTAATAATAAAAATGTGAAAGTAAAGATGTTTGGATATTTGGATGTTTGTCAATAAGTAACACAATTACGTTGAATGATTCTGGATGAAATTTGGTACATAGGCCATGTCTTGAGTTGACAAAAAATAACAAGTAAAAAAAGAAATTGATGGATTCTTTACACGATTGTGAATGTATGGCCGTTGAATGTCATTCTGCCTGGCTAAAGGCCGAATGACTACGTTGGGGTCGGCTCCCAGTCTAACCAGATGCGGCTGAGTAACAGTATTTTATACGGAGCGACTGCCATCTGATTTCCGCCACCTAATTACTGGGAGACACTGATACCCTAAGGTTAGACCGGTTGTCAGACTTTTTGGGTTGCTGACTCCCGTTACGACTGTCAAAGGTATTCGTATGACAACCAGGACCAACTGCTTAACGTGCTATCCGAGGCACGGAGGGGTCTCGATGTTCGAAGAAATGGTCACCCATCCAGGGACTGACCGCGGCAACCGCAGCTTAACCTCGCTGATCGACAGATCTGCGCGGTAGCTATGTAGCTACGAGCCCCTCTCAATGTGTATAATGCAAAGCATAAGCAACCTCGTGGTTAAATCTATATCAAATAATTCAGTCTAAGTAGTTACTAAAGTCAGTTGGTGCGACAAACAGATTTTTTATATTTATACTTCTAAATCCATTAATGATAGCTCATTAACTCCTAAAACTATAATAATATCATAATAATAACTATTCGATAATCATCAGCCATTAGGAAATTGAAAAAGCTTATGTTATTTTAACAGATCAGTTTCCATAATGGCGCTGCAATGTTGTGTGAATTTCATCACTTTTTTATTATTAATTTTTATGTACTTTGCAAACCCTGTTCCGACGCCTACTTCGGTAAGACTTTCCTTATCTTATGAGTCTATAGTTCATCTAGTCATAATCCACTGCTGGACAGAGGCTTCTGTGTGAACTGAGTGTTATGACGTATGACAACACTCAGGTCTACTGTCCATGCAGTCGATTCTAGCTATCTATAGTCCACCAGCCTATTATTGCTGAGATTCAGGTCTCTTCTTTGAAAGAGGCTGGATCCAAAACAGAGCCCAGCATGGACTTTTGGATATCAGAATTCTTAAAATTTTTGGTTCTAAGACATGCCGATTTCCTCTAGATGTTTTTCTGAACCTTTTAAGCAACGACGAATAATGCGTACAATATAATACGCAGTATTACTTGCTAACTAAACTACTCATGTTTTTAGGGCCCATTTCGATCTAATATATTAAGTGTTAAAGACTGCGTCAACGTTAGTCGCCCATGGATGAAGAACCCCCCAATAGTCTACTTAACATCCGTCATTAATAGAACCGGGAAGGTCAATCTGCTGTTTCAGAAATTTACTGTTGTAAGAGAGACAAAGAATGTAAAGGTAACAATGAATCAATCATCATCATCATCATCTCAATTACTCCGTCAATGTCCACTGCTATTTCTGAATGGTCATAAGGAAATTTAGCACATGGCGCTGCTCTGGAAGCTACGTGTTGTGACTTGAAATGTATGAACGCAGCAACGGTGCTGCCGCCGCCTCGGTGTCATGTGTAAGCCATATAGGGTTCAACCAAGTCGTTTTCTGCCGTGACTTAAGGATTTTCTGAAAGGTAAAACTAAGGTACCTATACTTAGGTCATCTCTGGAGTTGTCATTTTCACATTTTGCCAATTTTATTATATATTTTTATTTATTTTTCAGGAAGACACACGGCTCAAATGTAATTAAACAAAAAGAAAAAAATCTATTAAAGTCCAATTATATGCTCACAATGACTAACATATTACCTAAGAATTTTGCTAGAGCAGATATACTAAACTTAGTATTATGTTATACTAAACCAAGTACAGTTTGACACAAGAAATAAGGCGGGTTGTGAATCTTATGCAATGCCCTTAAAGTACATAAATTGATTGTCGTGCCGTGTATTTCGCTCACTGACTGGAGGTCACTTCGATG
Organism: Allophyes oxyacanthae; assembly: GCA_932294325.1. NCBI lineage: Eukaryota > Metazoa > Arthropoda > Insecta > Lepidoptera > Noctuidae > Allophyes > Allophyes oxyacanthae. The sequence continues at coordinate 1,286,176 of OW028628.1, forward strand.
ACGCAACGCCGATACTTCCTCATTGGTTGATCAATTTACCACATATTTAATTGTGTCAATTGTGCTGGTACATCGGTAAGCCATATATGTTGTGTCGTACGGTATTATATTATGATTTTTTTTTAGTACAAGATTAAATCTTTCTTATGGCGCAATGGCCAATGGAAGTTGAACAATCTAATTAACAACGTGGATTGTCACGGAATGCTGTTACACATGATCACTTTGTCCACTAAAGTCAAGTACGATAGAAGAACCTGTACGAACTTCAAGGTTAGGACGAATTTCATTTAATCATTTTAATTTTCTATCGTAAAGAAGCATTTAGTCTTCTACTTTTACAGAATCTGCACTAGTAAACATCGATAAAATATTTACTGTGAAAGATTAATCTTCTTTTCTCGTAATACCAGCGTCAACCTCCACATATGTTTCTTCAAGCCAGAGTAGAATGATTCAGTCAGAAAGGGTGACTTCTTAGGGTGCGCCGTTCGTTCTAAGGTATCATCACGCTAAGAGGATTTTTCTGTGTACTGCATGTAAAGAGGGGATTTGACATTATCCATCTTATTAATAAAAAATCGTGATTGGTAAATACCTCGATGTAGGGTGCTCTATTCTTTTTGATTTTCAAACTAATGACAGAGATAGAAATAGAGTAACACCTATGATCATCCTTGAATCGTTAGTATTAGGATGATCTTGGTTCATTAATCAGGCCTTAATAGATTAATGGTTAACACTTTTCAGGGATCATACTCCACGACCTTGGAAATAAATACGTTGCAACATACTTGGACATCTAAATTAGAGTACGGACGCCTGATGTGGACAGTTGAGGCGACTATTTCAGCTGGCACCATATTCTGCAAAGAGTTCTACACTATAGCAGAGCCCGAATTTGAATAAAAATATTTGTTTTGGATTAAATTGACATAGCTAGAGTTACACCTATGATCATCCTTGGATTGTTAATCCTAGGATGTTCTTGGTTTATTACCTATTAAGGCCAATAATATGTATTGTTTACATGTATTAAATGAAGTGTGTTACTGTTTTGTTTTTACTATTTTTAGGTTTTTTTTGTTGTAACTGACTCCTTGGTCTAATTACTATCACAAGCGTGGGTGTTGAGTGTAGTGACATGAGTTCGATTCCTAGGTGGGGAATTGGAGTTTTATCGTTATATAAATTTTAGTAGAAGCCTGAAGCTGAATGGTGGATGGCAATAGACTCTCACCCTATAACCTAGGCACATGAAGTAGTTCCCCTAACTGCCATGGCAATCTTATTCAGGGTCATCATCATAAAAATCATTATTATCCTATTCTAATTTTGTATTCATATTAAAATACAGTAGATATTCTCGCAACTCTTACCACAACATTGTAATCAAAATTTGTAATCTATTATATTAAAAGATTTTTCATGGAGTTTCATGCCGGTTCTTCTCCATAGGACTTATTATTAGGAACCGCGCACTTAGTGCCTCAACATTTCATAAGTGCCTGTATCTGGTTTACATGAAAAAAAGATCTATTCTTTTCTAATGGCTAGTATTATTAACTACAGCGAATTATCGTAAGTTTGGATCAAACCTAACGTGTTTTCTCAGATAATAGGAATTCTTTTCGGGATTTCCAAGGCGTGTCTATCGTCAACATAATCTTTGATCTTATAATAGACTTTCCTAATGAGACCAAATTGATCGCAAAATTAAACTTCTTATCAGTAAGATCGGAAATACTTTTGCCAGTTTTTTTGTACCCTAGAAATTATTTATTTGTTTTGGTCAATCTAAATCTACTTCTAACCCCATTAATGATGGCTCATTAACTTCAAAAGCTATAATCATATCATAATAATAACTATTCGATAATCATCAGCCATTAGGAAATTGAAGAAGCTAATGTTATTTTAACAGATCAGTTTCCATCATGGCGCTGCAATGTTGGGTGAAGTTCATAGCTTTTTTATCACTTATTTTAATGTCCTTTGCAAACTCTGTTCCAGCACCTATTTGGGTAAGACATTTCATATTTTATGATTCTATAGTTCATCATCATTAATTCAGTCAGTCAGATTCTACTGCTCGACATTATTCTGTGTGATCTGAGTGCTATGATGTGTCCCAACATCCAGTTCTCTACTGTTCATCCAGTCAATTCCAGAGTATATACTGGGTGATCCATCTTGTTCGGTAAAGTCTGGGGAAGTCTGACACTATAATGTATAGAGGAATTTGTTCAAAGGAACCATGTTGTCGATTTTAGTGTTAACAAAAACTGCAGTCACAGATTTTTACAAAAAAACTTCTGTGTCGCAGGAGTCTCCTCGATGTTTTCTTTCACAATTTGATGTAATTAATAATGCTCACTTAATGGTGACATTTACTTGTTTACCACAAAATTACGTTAGTTATTAAGTCATAATGTTATTATCAAAACATGTATGTTTATTTTACGATAATAAAGAAATTTCAAAATCAAAATCACTTGTTTACCAAATAAGATCAATAATGCGCAGATATTTCGGTTGTGTAACTAAATAACTCTTGTTTTAAGGGCCCATTCGAAAGTAAGATATTAAGTGTTGAAAACTGCGCCAACACTAGTCGTCCAATGATGAAGAACCCCCCATTGACCTACGAAGCATCCGTTACCAATGAAAACGGGAAGGGCAATCTGCTGTATCAGAAATTGACTGTTGTGAGGGAAACAAGGAATATAAAGGTATCAATGAATCAACCATCAATATCACAATTACCCCGTCAATGTCTACTGCTATCTCTGAAAGGTCGTAAGGGAATAGATAAGAAAAATTTGTCGTATACTGCTGCCGTCCCTATTGTTATAGACAAGGGTTATTCTAAAGTGTTTGGTTCTTTATTAACAAAAGTAATATTAAATTTTATAATTACTCTACTTTACCTTTTGGTATTCATTATGTTTTCATATTGTCCTACATAGGTATGTAAAGTACAAAATTGTTACAACTCTCCACGATCTTCTTCATAGGACCAACTTTTTTGGAACCTAAACGTTTCAAAAGGGCATAATATTGGATTTATTTGAAATAAAACTTTCTCTATTCTATTCTATCCTCTTTTTCATTTTATGCATTTTGCCAATATGCTTAAAACTTAGTATAATCTTATGTGAACAATTTCAGATGAGGCTCAAAAGTTTAATATGGAACAAAGGCAAATGGGAGCTGATCTTTGTAACTAACAACATCGATTGCCACGAAATACTGTTTTACCTGGTCTCTTTGTCCACTAAAATCAAGTATGATAGAAAGACCTGTACGTACTTCAAGGTTAGAACGGATTTTATTTAACCATATTAATTTGCTATAAATTGAAAACATTTAGCCTCCTACGTTACATATGAATACTGTATCTCCTGCATCTCGAGATCTACACTAGCGACCATCAATAAAATGTGAGCTGTGACAGATTGATCTTCTTTTCTTGTGCAACCAGCGTCAGCCTTCACATAGGCCTCTTCAAGCCGTAGTGGAATGATTCAGTCAGAAAGGTTGACCGCTCAGCGTTCGCCGGACGTTATAAGAACCACCACTCTAGAAGAATCTTTCTGTTTACCGCATGGAATGACAGGATTTGACATTGACATTTACCGTTTTATTATTTAAAATCGTGACTGAATCGTGAGTGATACCTCGATGTAAAGGTGTTCTGTACTTTTTCGTTCTCGATAAAATGACGGTGAAATAAATAGAGTTACACCTATGATCATCCTTGGATAGTCAGTCCTAGGATGATCTTGGTTTATTAATCAGGCCTTAATAGATTAATGCTTATCACTTTTTTAGGGTTCATACGCTTCGACCTTGGAAATAAATATGTTGCAACATATTTGGACATCTAAATTAGAGTACGGACGCCTGATGTGGAGAGCTGAAGCAAGTATTTCAACTGGTACCTTGTTCTGCAAGGAGTTTGACACTATAGTAGAACCTATCCCGACCCCAAAACATCTTAATAATACTCGTAAACCAAAAATATTCGGATTAAATTGACAGCTTTTTTTTTTTTTTTTTTTTTACCGTGGTATAATCATCAAATGAGTCCTCCCACCCCGGGCAGGGCGGGAGGGACTGTCAGACTTGTACTGACTAAAATCCACGGTGTTCCTTCAATAGCCCTTTACGTTCCGGGGTCACGGTAATGAGATTGGTAAAAAGGTGGTCAATATTTTTCGTTTCCAAAAATTTTCAGTGATTGATTTTGAGTGATTGGAGTTGCACCTATGATCATCCTTGGATTGTTAATCCTAGGATGTTTTTAGTTTATAAGGCCAATTATGTGTACTTATTATTAATATAAATAACTGTACTGTGTGTGTACTTATTATTATTATAAATAACTGTACTGTGTATGTACTTATTATTATTAATATTTTATTGTTTAATTAATGTATTAAATGAAGTGTGTTACTATTTTGTGTTTATTTTAGTTGTATTTAACTTGTTGATCTAATCGTCGCGAGCGTGGTTGTTGAGTGTAGTGTCCTAGGTTCGATTCCTAGATGGGGAAAATGGAGATTTTCAGTTATGACATTTTTAAAAGCAGCCCAAATCTGGGTGGTTGGTGGCAATAGCCTCTCACCCTATAATCTAGGCACATGAAGTAGTTCCCCCAGGACGAGTGAAACTGAGGCCAGCTTGTAACTGCCATGGCAATCTTATTCAGAGACATCATAATAAATCATTAATAGACTATGCTTATTTTTTATTCACATTAAATTGCATTGTTCTCGCAGCTCTTACCACAACATTGTATTAATCAAGATTGAATCTATTATTTTAAAAGAGTTTTCATGGAGTTTCTTGCTGGTTCTTCTCCATAGGACCTACCATTTGGATCTGCGCAGCTAGAGTCTCGACATGTCATAAGTGCCTGTATCTGGTTTACATTAAATAAAGATCTATTCTGTTCTAATAGCTACTATTATTAAAATACAGCGAATATTCGTATGTTTTAATCAAACCTAATGTGTATTCTCAGATAATAAGAATTCTTTTCGGGATTTCCAATGCGTCTCTATCCTCAACAGAGTCTTTGATCTTATAATAGGCTTTCCTTATGAGACCAAATTGAACGCGAGTTTTAAACTTCTTATCAGTAAGATCGGTAATACTTTTTGGCAGCTTGTTATGGAAGCGTACACCGTTCCCTAGAAATTATTTATTTGTTTTGGTTAATCTAAATCTACTTCTAACCTCATTAATGATGGCTCATTAACTCCAAAAACTATAATATATCATAATAATAACTATTCTATAATCATCAGCCATTAGGAATTTGATGAAGCTAATGTTATTTTAACAGATCAGTTTCCACCATGATGCTGCATTGTTATTTGAAGTTCATAGCTTTTTTATTATTTATTTTTATGTACTTTGCAAACTCTGTTCCAGCACCTACTTCGGTAAGACTTTTTATATTTTATAGTTCATCATCATCAATTCAGCCAGTTAGATTCTACTGCTCGACATAGGCTTCTGTGTGAACTGAGTGCTATGACGTGTCCCAACACCGGTTCTCTTCTGTCCATCCAGTCAATTCCAGCTTATATCGGGTGATCCATCATTATGTGTAATGTCTGGGTAAATCTGAAACTAAAAGATATAGAGAAAGTTTGAAGGAATCATGTCGTCGATTTTAGTATCATGTCTTTTGTCGCCGGAGTCCCCTCGAAGTTTTCTTTCGAAATTTGAATAATGGTTATTAAAAATGCGCGCTCAATATCCAGATTTATTTGCTCATATAAAATTAATGCGCAGATATTTCTGCTGTGTAAATAAATTACTGTTGTCTTTAGGGCCCATTTCGATCTATGATATTAAGTGTTGTAAACTGCGCCAATACTAGTCGTCCAATGATGAAGAACCCTCCAATGACCTACGATGCATCTGTTACCCATGGAAACGGGAAGCCCAATCTGCTGTATCAGAAATTTACCGTTGGAAGGGAAGTTAAGAATGTAAAGGTATCAATGAATCAATCATCATTATCATAAAGTCAAAAGTCAAAGTCAAAGATTTTTATTTCAACTGGGCCTTTGCAGGCACTTTCAAAACATCATAACATCATCATACCATCATATTCATATCATATTTATATTTTATCATCATATTTCATAGTTATAGTATTTAATTGATAACTAATAAGGTCAACATAATAATAATCAATAACAATATTAAAACAATTACAATTTGACGACACGTTGTTTTTTCATATTGTTCTACATAAATTTAAAGTACCATATTATTATATTATTATATTAATTATATTACAACCATATTTTAAAAGGGTATCCGTGGAGATCTTCTTCATAGGACCAACTTTTTTTGGAACCGTGCACCTAAAGACTTTAACGTTTCAAAAGGGCCTAATATTGGATTTATTTAAAATAAAACATTTTCTATTCTATTTTCTGAATAGAATAGAATAGAATAGATCTTTATTTCATGTAAACCAGATACAGGCACTTATGAAATGTCGAGACTCTAGGTGCACGGTTCCAAATAGTAGACCCTATGGAGAAGAACCGGCAAGAAACTCCATGGTAACTCTTTTCAAAAAATAGATTATAATCTTTATCAGTACAATGTTGCGGTAAGAGCTGCGAGAATAATGTAATTTAATGTGAATAAAAATAAGACTAGGATAATAATGATTTGCCTGTGAATAAGATTGCCATGGCAGTTACAAGCTGACGAGTTCCTTCAGTCAGTTATTCTTTTCTATCATTAATCGTCTTTTTTCCATTTGCCTATAGATAGCTTAAAACTAAGTAACATCTTATGTGAAAAATTTCAGGTCAAGGTCAAAGGTTTGTTATGGAGCAAAGGCAAATGGGAGCTGATCTTTGTCATTAACTACATAGATTGCCACGAAATACTGTTTCAACTGATCGCTTTGTCTGTTCAACTCAAGTACGATGAAAAGACCTGTACGTACTTCAAGGTTAGATCGGATATCATTTAACCATATTAATTTCCTACAAAATGAAAACATTTAGCCTCCTACTTTATCAACGAACTACTGTATCACCTGTATCTCTAGATCTACACTAGCCATCATCAATAAAATGTGAGCTGTCACAGATTGATCTTTTTTTTTGTTCAAGCAGCGTCAACCTTCACATAGGCCTCTCCAAGCCGTAGTAGAATGATTCAGTCAGAAAAGGTGACTGCTAAGGCTTCACCGGATGTTACTAGGAACCATCACTATAGAACATTTTTTCGGTGTACCGCAATGACATTTTACAAATAGACGGGCCATACACCAACAATAATACACTACAAAACGGCGTAAACTTTACTATAGCTACATAGCAGAACATATAATTATACAGAGCTCGAAGAAAGGGAAAGAAAATGAATGCCACCATACGCCATGTCTGTTGTTAGAAAAAGATGAATATAGACGTTTACCCTGCGGTCCGAATTGCGATAAAAGTGATAATATCGCGAATCCGACCAAATTTAATAGTCACAAAATAAAAGGGCTATTGAGTAATAATAATACTTGTGACCTTGGTCGGATTTGCGATATTATCACTTTTAGCGCATTTCGGTCCGCAGGATTAGGTACGTGGCATAAGCTTCTGCTTGCTTATTGGCCAGGGTGCATGTGACGTAGCAATGACATACGAGTAGTAGTAATGGCGCCGGCTGGCATTAGACCGCGGATTAAAACCAAATACTTTAAATCAGTTTTGATATTTTTCAAAGTACCTACGAGTACAATAGACATCTACTTACACAAGAAATTAAAGATTTTTTTCTCTCACAGTTGCAGTATAATTCGTGCATTGTCTATTATATTGTCTATACTGACACAGGAAAGCATTTACTCCGGAAAAAGTTGCAAGAATTACGCTAGAAAGATTTACCTTGCATTTATCTTGCCAATAAGGAGCGCGGGCAACGCGTCTTTTTGTAAAATGTCATTGGTGTACCGCATGGAATGACGGGATTTGACATTGAAATTCACCGTCTTATTATTTAAAATCGTGACTGAATCGTGTAAAGGTGTTCTATACTTTTTCGTTCTCGAACAAATGACAGTGACAGAAATAGAGTTACAACTATGATCATCCCTGGATCGTCAATCCTAGGATGATTTTGGTTTATTAATCAGGCCTTAATATAATTATTAATGCTTATCACTTTTTCAGGGTTCATACTCTTCGACCATGGAAATAAATACGTTGCAGCATATTTGGACATCTAAATTGGAGTACGGACGCGTGATGTGGAGAGCTGAAGCGACTATTTCAGCTGGCACCATGTTCTGCAAAGAGTACGACACTGTAACAGAACCTATCCAGACCCCAAAACATCTTAATAATACTAAAAAAACAAAAAGTATTGGATAAAATGACAGCTTGGTGTAAATGAGGTGAAAATGTGAAAAAAAAAATGGAACAGAAATAGAGTTACACCTATGATCATCCTAGGATGTCCTTGGTTTATTATTAAGGCCAATAATGTGTATTGTTTAGTAAATGTATTAAATGAACTATGTGTGTTACTGTTTTGTTTTTACTATTTTGAGGTTGTTTTAGTTGTAACTGACTCATTGGTCTAATTATTTTCACAAGCGCAGGTATTGAGTGTTGATTTGATTTCTGGGTCCGATTACCAGATGGGGATAATGGAGTTTTTCCGTTATGAATTTTTTAGAATCAGGCCGAAGGTGGATGATTGATGGCAATAGCCTCTCACCTAATAACCTGGGCACATAAAATAGTTCTCCTAGGATGCGAGGGAAACTGCTGCCAGCTTATAACTGCCATGGCAAGCTTATTCAGAGGCATTATCATAAATCATTATTGTTGGGAATAAATAATAAAATTTCGTTTTACACATTGACTTCTTTAATGTAAAAAAATTAACACGACACTGACAATCAAAAAAGGAAAAACAAAAAACTGTCAAATATTAAAAGTAAAAAGTAAACATATTAAAAAAGGTTCGTCGCCAACATCGTCCCCCCCCGGTGTGGCAACACCGGACAAAAAGAGGCGACGTACACCTAAAACTTGTACTAAAACCCTAGTTGGGCAGTAATACAAGCTTTCGGGCCGGCCGGCGCAGTAAGCCACCCCTGACGGCAACTTCTGCAACTCTAACGACCCCGTCGCTCCCCGGGAACGTTCTCGAAATACGGCCTCTTGGCCAAGAACCACGTGGTAGATTCCCATCTGCCACCAACACCAAATCTCCGGGTTTCAAATTTTTCTTTCCTTGAACGTTGGGGCGAGGCAACAAGCTTGGTAGATATTCACGTACCCAGCGTGTCCAAAAGTGGTCCGCATATCGTTGTGCCTTCTTCCAATGTACCCGGCGAATTAGATCAGCATCGGTGAACTCGGCTAGGGGGGAGTGTGGTGAAGCTGAACCCAGATTATAATGAAAGGGTGTAATTGCTTCCTCTACCCCCGGATCTACCGACACGTGCGTGAGTGGGCGCGAGTTTAATATGCCCTCCACTTCTAGTAGAAACGTGTGAAGAATTTCTTCGCGGGGCGCACGCTCCTTCATAGTGGCTCTAAGTGAAGTCTTGACCGACCGAACCAACCGCTCCCAGCAACCCCCCATAAATGGTGCAGCTGGTGGAATAAACTTCCAGTTGATCCGTTGGTTGAGCACATATTCTTGAACCGGCTTCATGTAGAGTGCAGAAAGCTCCTTGTTCGCTCCCACAAAGGCTGTTCCGTTGTCGGATAAAAGCGTTGACGGGCATCCACGCCTCGCTATTTAATAAAACGACGCAGAGCCATAATTGCTGAATCTGACGTTAAACTTCCAACAACTTCGAGATGAATAGCGCGCACCGTCAGGCAAGTAAACAGTGCAACATACCGTTTTTCTGTGCGTCTACCCACTGTAACATATACTGGGCCGAAGTAGTCAAGACCCACTCAGTTAAAGGGTCTGGTGTGGTGGTCCAGTCGCTCGGGAGGTAAGTCACCGATGGGTGGAATTGGGGGTGCGGTTTTTCGGATTCTACATTCGAGGCAGGAGTTCGACACTTTCTTCACTGCTGGGCGCAGTCCAAGTATAAAGAACGCTTGGCGAAGCTCATTGACGACAAGTTCGTTGTATGAATGGGCAGCCTTTTGGTGATGGTGACCGATGAGAAGCCTTATAATTGAATGGTTTCCATCGAGCACGACGGGGTTTTTAGTAATTCCCGTACTTTCAACTGCGCCAATTCTACCAGAGAGACGGAGCAAACCAAAATCATCTATGAACAACGCGAGATTACGAAGACGACTTTGTTTCGGGAGTGGTTTTCCACTACGCAGACACGAGCGTTCGCTTTCAAAAGAGTCTATTTGTGACCGAAGAAAGAGATGGCGCTCTGCGAGCGTCATGTCCTCCACCAATAACGGCTTCAGCGAAAGTAACGATTGCTCCGACTTTCTTGAGTCCCTATTATGAAATTTTGCCTTTTGAGGACGGCTCAAAAGAGAGCGAAATGCTCTGGCGCAACAAAAAATGCGAGCAGTAGCACGCAACAGTCTAAGCCACTTACTAAAACGAGTGGAGTTCGCGACTACTGGTAAAAATGAGTCCCGCACATTGGTTAAACCCACCGCTTCCGAAATAAGTAACGAGCGTTTCATCTCTTCCGGAGTCGGCGTAGGGTTAGCGACCGGTTCTATAGGCCAGTCGGAGGCTGGTAAAGTTAAGAAATCGGGGCCAGAAAACCATCTAGAGTTAATTTCGAATTTGTGATCAATACGCGTAGCGTCATCCGCAACATTCATGCCCGTCGGCACATACCTCCAGTCGGCTATATTGGTTATTTCCGCGATCTCACCGACGCGATGCGCGACAAACTGTTTGAAAGATCGCGCATCACTTCTCAACCATTTTAAGACCGTGAGACTATCAGACCAGTAAACTACTTTAGACGGTTTGCATCTATGCGCGTCACGTATATAAGAGGCGAAGCGAGCTGCAATAAGGCTAGCTTGTAGTTCTAACCTCGGGATAGAAACCGGTTTTAACGGAGCTAGGCGAGCTTTGCCTCCTATTAAGCTCAGTCGCACAGATCCGTCGACACACACGAAACGCCAGTAGGCTACACAACCATACGCAAGTTCGCTTGCGTCGGCAAAAATATGCAGCTGACAATCTACTAGTATGTTATGTGAAAAATAATGTCGAGGAATAGAACTTGAAAGTAATTTTGATAAGTCACTATGCCACAGTTTCCATTTCGAAATGAAAGAAGAAGGCAGTTCATCGTCCCAACCTATGCATAGCTTCCATGTTTGTTGAAAAATTACGCGTCCTCGCATTACAACCGGTGTCAAAAACCCCAGGGGGTCATATACGCGCATTAGGTGCGATAGAATAACCCGTTTCGAAAATTTTGAAGGCAATTCAGTCAGATTAGATCGAGAAAAGCAAAGGCGATCGTCGATGACGCTCCAGGTCACTCCCAGTATACGGACATTAACGGCGGTCGTATCAGGCGTACAGATATCGGCCGGAAGGGCTGAGAGGGCTTCTTTTGAGTTCGATACCCAGGCCCTCATGTCGAGACCTGCCTGCGCATGGATGTGTACTATTTCGGAGGCTAGGCGAGCTGCTACCTCTGGAGAATCCGTGCTTCCAAGATAGTCATCCATGTAATGGTCTTTTATGATGGCATCTGCGGCATCTGGGTATTGCTCCCGGTGCTCCTCTGCATTACGATTTTTTAAATATAAAGCCGTAAATGGGCTGGAAGTGGCCCCGAACATCATTGACGACATTCGATACACTTTTATAGGCTGCGCGGGGTTATCGCGCCATAAGAACCTTTGAGCATCCCGATCCTCTGGCCTAATCTTGGTCTGTGGGAACATTTCACGGATGTCTGCATTCAACGCGATACTGCCCTCCCGAAAGCGCATTAAAATCGCAAGAAGTGGCTGCAAAATGTCGGGTCCCGACAATAACAACGAATTTAAACTGACCCCAGAACATGTTGCAGCTGCGTCATGAACGACACGTATCTTCCGCTTTTGAGGGTGTATCACGCCAAAATGAGGAAGGTACCAAGTAATTTTCCCGTCTGGTTCCTTGCTACACGGTTCAGCATAGCCCTTTTTTATCATAGCTTCTATGTTCGCACTATAGGCATCCTTGTAAGACTTGTCTCTGCTCATTTTATTCTCCAGAGAAAGGAAACGCTTACGGGCCAACGAGTAGCTGTCGGGCACGGAGTCAATCTTTGGCTTCCATAGTAAACCTGTTTCAAACCTACCAGATGGTAACCGACGCGTAGTTTTCATTAAAATATCAATTGCTCGCTTGTCATCTTCCCTCAAGTAATCCTTCGTATTAATTCCAATGGAATCGATACGAAAGTATTGATTGAGTTGAACGTCAAGCGAGTCGGTGTTTTCCGACATCATATGATGCACGAATTCAACCGGTGAGCACGCGTTTCTAATGGAACCAAACATCACCCAGCCAAACGCTGTTAAAGCCGCCACTGGTTGTTTCCGTGAGCCTTTCCGAACACAACGCGGCACCGTTAGTTGCCAATTGTCCATACCTACCAATAACATAGGTTTAGCTTCATCGTAGGTTAAAATCTCAGTTAGCTCAGTCAAGTATGACACAGAATTTAAGTCGCTAACCTTGATGGACTGAGAAGCTAGATCTAAGTTGGGTATCGCACGAACATTCTGTAGAAAATGAGTCTCCGAGCTATGACGACCCCTCACCTTGATGTCGACGAAGCTCACCTCCGTCTGTCTTGACATTCCGCCTACACCATTAACTCTTATTTGCCCTTTCCTACCCTCCGCACCTATTGCCGAAGCCACTTTGGAGTCCAGAAGGGTAGCAGTGGAACCATCATCGAGCAAAGCGTATGTTTCGTAGGATCCTTTCGGACCCGAGATAGTTACCGCTACCACTTTGAGGAGAGTGCGAAGAGATGAAGAATTTGAGGTGCTATGGGTGATGACTACCGCTTTATCAGTAACCAATGCGGTTGAAGGAACTGAATTGTCATGGACGGAGACGATTACTGGCTCGTTATTAGAGACTTCTAGTGGCAGTTGCGGTTCCGATGTCAAGCCTGTGTAGGCTGTGATTTCACTGGCCTTTTTATGCAACAGAGAATGGTGCCTTGTTTTCCTTTCACAATCTCTAACATTACAAGAAAATATTTTACAGAAACGATACGAGTGACCTCCTTTTATGAGGCACCTGTGGCAAACTTTTTTATCTATGACCCACTCCCAGCGTTCGTCTACACTAAGATCGGCAAATGCTTTGCAAGATTTGACGCTGTGCTGGGCGTTGTCGCAAAATAAGCAAACCTGTTTCGTGTCGCTTGGCTTGTCGATGGTACTGACAGGACGAGCGACAGTGGCATGACATTTGACATTTTTAACGGCAACGTCTAATGGCATGACGTCGTATCTACTACGCAGATTCGCTTCGCGCATTAAATATTCAGATAGAAGTTCAATTCTGAACATATTGGTATGCTCGTGGGAATGCGCGAAGTCAATCCACCTAGATCTTAGTATAGGAGTTAGTTTACTAACAATCTCGTTGGACAACTCCGGTGAAGCGAGGTATTCAGGTCGCTCCAGCAGGCGCACGACTTCCACACAATTGCGGACCTTGCACGCGAAAGTATTCAGCTCCTTGCTGTTTTCGCTGGCGGCTAACTTGGGTAGGGCTCGGATTGCTGAAACTTGAGACAAAATTATCTGCTCCGGCCTTGCGAAGGCTGTTTCGAGAGCGTATATCACGTCCATTGGGTCACGCGCGGCAGCCAGAAGAACGGCTACAGAGTCTCGCGCAGCCCCACGTAACGACGCGTTCAACCTTGTCAAGTTCTCACCACATGTAAACGACGTACTTGTGTCGTTATACACTTTCTTAAAGATAAGCCAGTCAGATGGACGGCCATCGAAGATAGGTAATGGAAAACTGACCTTATTGTTCTTCGACGCTGTGGCGGTCGCTACCGCTGCGATAGCTTTTGCTAATTGTAGAGTGTTCGCCCTGTCATTTTTATCATCTTTATTACATTTACAATGACAATGTTGTGTATAGTGTAATGAAGCGGCAGGATGTGGAGGATTGAGTAAATCCCGGGAGTTTCCTGCGTTGATAGCTGATGCAGGCAGAGAAGCGGCCGCAACAGTCGGCTCACTCCTCCCTTTGGCTGCATCAACCACAGAAGTACCCGGAACACGATCAGGGACAGTTGCGGTCGCGGCGCCCTCTGCCTCAGCATGTGAGGGCGCATTGTGCGCGGTCGTGTCTGGACCCTGCGAACAAACCTCTTTATGAGATCCTTGGGGAACGGTTGCATCTAGCCACTCACTTACGTGACTGGAATATGTGCTGGATTTATGGCTGCGAATCTCCTCAGCTTCCAGCGTCGCCAACTGAGCTCGTAACTCGGCCTCCGCAACTGCTCTTTCCGCCGCTAAATCTTTTTCACGTGCAGCGTGCTCGAGCTCTTGTAAGCGTTTTAAGTGTTGCGCTTCTGCAGCGAGCATCTGTGCCCGTACAGTTGCGGAAGAAACTCTCGAGGACGCTGAAGTGGCGGCACTTGGCACTTTTTTGTGTGCTTGCGAGCGCGTTAACATTATTTATCCCACTTCTGACACCATTAAATGTTGGGAATAAATAATAAAATTTCGTTTTACACATTGACTTCTTTAATGTAAAAAAATTAACACGACACTGACAATCAAAAAAGGAAAAACAAAAAACTGTCAAATATTAAAAGTAAAAAGTAAACATATTAAAAAAGGTTCGTCGCCAACAATTATTATCGTATTTGAATTTTTTATTCACATTAAATTATATTATTCTCGCAGCTCTTACCACTACATTATAATAATCAAGATTGTAATCTATCATTTTAAAAGAGTTTTTTGGAGTTTCTTGCCGGTTCTTCTCCATAGGACTTACTATTTGGAACCGCGCACCTAGAGTCTCGACATTTCATAAGTGCCTGTATCTGGTTTACCTGAAATAAAGATCTATTCTGTTTTAATAGCTAGTATTAATAACTACAGCGATTAATTGTAGGTATTTTATTTATTTATTTGTTTAATCAACTTTACATGTACAACATTACAGTAAATACCAATACGATGCATAGTTAAAAACAAAAATAACGTAATTATGGAATAAAAAAGGTAGAATAAAAAAATAACGACAATTACGGTAAAAAATAGGAATATACAATACAAAAATTGAAAAGATATCACCATTTAGATAGGCACTTACTCTACTCATCTCTTATCCATCTCCTCACAGAATCTCAAACATTAACGACACACATCTATCCATGCCATCGCAAACAAATCACAATCTGGCGATGATGTCAGAAGGGCATTCAGCATTGTAAATGCACGCACTAGTGGGGAGTTCGCGTGCGACACAGTGCGTGCTTCCGGCACTGCCAGTAATCGGTGGCGTCGTGGTTTTAAATTATACTTAGGCACAATAGGGACAAAAAGTCTCACCAGCTGAGCCACCAGTTCTGGACAATTTGATTTACCCCTTGGGACTTGACAAGCGGTGATGAGCAAGCAGTTATTACGCCTCACTTCAAAGGAGTTAAAGCCAAGCATACCGAGCAGATATTTAGTAGGATATAGAAAAGGATAGTATCCAAACAATTTCTTGTGTAGAAATCTGAGAAAAGCTTTTTGAACTCTCTGAAGAAGCAATGCGTAACCACTCTCGTACGGATTCCAAACGACTCCGTACGCGCTTACTACGACGCTCCTTACTAAAGCCATGTAAATTAATTTGATGGCGAGAGGATTGTTAAATTCTCGCGTATTACGGATAACAAAGAAAGAAAAGAAAGAAAGAAAATTCATTTATTTGCCACAAAAACAAGACACACTGGAATGACAGATACAGGTAATAAGAAGAGCCAACCTAACAAACAATAACAAAGCCCAACCTCCGAAAAGAATCAACAGCTAGTAACTTCATGTGTTCGTGAAAAGTTAGTCGTGAATCAAAAAGTACTCCAAGATCTTCTACAGAGTTGACACGGGCAATAGGTTCCGTTCCCAGAAAGTATTGCACTTGCCGTGGACTGTGTGCACGACTGAACGACATGACACTGCATTTAGTAGTATTGAAAAGGAGTTTGTTATCAAGACTCCACTGGAGCACTGAGTTAACATCCTCCTGCAGTGTCACGGTATCGGTGATCTCTTCAATGCCGTATATTAATTTTAGGTCGTCAGCGTAGAGTAAACACCTAGTATGCTTAAGGACTGACTCAAGGTCATTCATCATAATCCCAAACAATAAAGGTCCAAGTATTGACCCTTGGCTGACACCGGAGCGAGTGTGATACGGTGTAGAAGCAAAGCACCCATGCCTAACAAATTGCTGTCGATCCCTTAGATAGCTCGCGAAATTTTTTTGGAGTTTTGGTGAAAAGCCGATTTTGTTAAGCTTGTTTAGTAACACATCATTATCTGCACGATCAAAAGCTTTCTTAAAATCGAAAGAAATAACATCAACTTGTATGCCTTTGTCTAAGTGCTGCGAAATGAGATCAACTAGGGTAAGCAGGTTTGTACTGACCGAACGGTTTAATTGAAATCCATGTTGGGAATCGCAAAGATATGGTTGTACCTGGTTACTAATAAGATTGTGTAAAATTGATTCGAATAACTTAGGAAGCGATGAAAGAATAGCGATTGGCCGATAGTTCTCTACCTGACAAGTTACAGTTGTTTTGGGTATAGGTTGCACTTGTGAGACCTTCCAACGTTGCGGGTATTGCCCAGTTGTTAACGCCAAGTTAAATACATGATGTACTGCCAATTTCAAGTGCTCTTTGTAGCCTTTAATGATGTATGCAGGAATATTGTCAGGACCTACAGCCGAATTAGGTTTTAGCTTATTAATATTACGTTCAATATCACAAATGTTTGGATCAAACCTAACGTGTTTTCTCAGATTTATGGAATTCTTTTCGGGATTTCTAATGCGTCTTTATAGTCAACATAGTCTCTGATTTTATAATAGCCTTTCCTTATGAGACCAAATTCATCGCGAAATTAAACTTCTTATCAGTACGATCGGAAATACTTTTTGCCAGTTTTTTGTTATACTAGAAGCACACTATTCCCTAGAAATTATTTATTTGTTTTAGTCAATCTAAATCTACTTCTAACTACATTAATGATGGCTCATTAACTCCAAAAGCTATAATAATATCATAATAATAACTATTCGATAATCATCAGCCATTAGGAAATTGAAGAAGCTACATAATGTTATTTTAACACATCAGTTTCCATCATGGCGCTGCAATGTTGGGTGAAGTTCATAGCTTTTTTATTACTTATTTTAATGTACTTCGCAAACTCTGTACCAGCACCTATTTTCGTAAGACATTTTATATTTTATGATTCTGTAGTTCATCATCATCTATCCAGTCAGATTCTACTACTGGACATAGGCATTTGTGTGAAAGGAGTGCTATGACGTGTCCCAGCATCCGGTTCTCTACTATCCATCCAGTAAATTTTAGCTACTATACCGGGTGATCCATCTTAATGGGTAAAGTATGGAGAAGTCTGAAACTATAAGTTATAGAGAAATTATTCGATATATATTAAATATTATTCGAAGGAACTATGTCGTCGACTTTAGTGTTAAGAAAAACAGCACTCAAAAATTTAAAAAAAAACGGACTTGCCGGAGTCTTTTCTAGGTTTTCTTTCACAATTTGTATAATGGTAATAAAAATTGCGCACACAACGTCCTGATTTACTTGTTAATGCGCAGATATATCTGGTGTGTAACTAAATTACTGTTGTTTTTAGGGCCCATTCCGATCTATGATATTAAATGTTGAAGACTGCGCCAACGTTAGTCGCCCATGGATGAAGAACCCCCCAGCAATCGTTGAAGCTTCCATTACTAATGGAACAGGGGGGGTCAATTTGCTGTATCAGAAACTTACCGTTCTAAGGGACACAAAGGATGTAAAGGTATCAATGATTCAACCATCATTATCACAGTTACGTCGTCAATATCCACTGCTATCTCTGATCGGTCGTAAACGACCATGAATAAATAAATAGAAAAAAATTAGATAATTGTCGTTACTGCTGCCTTCCCAGTTGATAAAGTCCTTGTCACCTTTTATGATACTCAGTTCAAATAGGTAATATTTTTCTGTAGAGACACTGACAAAATAGTTCAACCTAGAGTTGTAAAAAAACAGGACATTTATAGATTTTTTTTTGGCAGTTATTTTTTTTTTGCTTTATTTTCATATCTACAGTCTTGTAAAGACCATAATAATCCTGTTTATTTTTCTTTCAATTCTTTTTGTTTTTTTTTAGTGAACTACCTACCAATAATAAAATTTAATTCAATTATTTTCCTGACAGGTATTGTCTTGCAATTTTTTTTGTAATTTTTATTTTTTGCTATAATTACATACTGTCTTGTAACGAAGATGTATTTTTGGTTATTATAATTGTTATTTTTAATTCTTTTTATAGATATCAACATTATAATTTTATTTTATTTTCCTCGCAGGTTTTGTCATGCTATTTTTTGCAAGTAATTATTAATTTCTGCATTATTTACTTAACTTTATTTGCTTCTTGATGTTATACCGTTACAACGATATAATTCTGATAATTATAGTTAATTTATTACCTTTAATTTTTTTTAACACTTGGAATTTTTCTGCTTCAATTTGTTATTCAATATTTTATTATTTATCTATTTATTATTATTAGCCCTTTATTCAATTTTTAACATACTTTTAGATATTTTTAAATAATTTTAGAATAAAATAAAATAAAATATAAAAGAGTAGTAGGCCACCGGCATCGGGAACAGGGTCCGAGCTACTGGTGGTCAGGGCTCTAGAGAGAGAAACGTCCTAAGAGTCAAGGAGTACTGCTTTCTGAATCAGGCCCTTGATCCAGCCACCTAGCGAGAGCCTCTCGAGGTGTTGGTCGAGACTCTTTGCAATTAAGCCATTAGCCGTTACGACTATCAGCACAATGATTGCTGACTCCACCTCCCACATATCGATAATCTCGCGAGCCAAGTCCAGATATTTGTTCCAGGTATTTATCATGTGGGACGGTAATGTCAACAATCATTGTACGGCGTGCTGATCCATCTATCACCACTATGTCAGGCTTATTGACGACAACAGTCCTGTCAATGATGATAAATCGATCCCATTGTAATGTGACATGACCATTTTCGAGAACTGGGTCGGGCACATACTTGTAGTACGGTACTTCAGAATTAACAAGTTTGTATTTCAAAGCAAGTTGTTGGTGAATTATCCTGGCCACTTGGTTATGTCTATGCAAGTATTCACCGTTAGCAAGACGGTTTATTATTATTATTTTGGTAATTTATTTCAGATCAAGATCAAAAGTTTCATAAGGCGCAAAGGCAAATGGGAGCTGATCTTTGTAATTAACAACCTAGATTGCCGAGAAATACTATTTGACCTGGTCTCTATGTACACTAAAGTCAAGTACGATATAAAGACATGTACGTACTTCAAGGTTAGATCGGATTTCATTTAACCATTTTAATTTGCTACAAAATGAAAACATTTAGCGTCATACTTTATCAAAGAACAACTGTGACTCCTGTATCTTTAGATCTACACTAGCGACTATCAATTAAATATGTTCTATGACAGATTGATCTTCTTTTCTTGTGCTACCAGCGTCAGCCTTCACACATGCCTCTTCAAGCCATAGTGGATTGATTCAGTCAGAAAGGTTGACTGCTCAGGATTCACCGGACGTTATTAAGAACCATCACTCTAGAAGAATCTTTCTGTGAGGGGATTTGACATTGAAAATTACCGTCTTATGAGAAATAGAGTTACACCTATGATCATCCTTGGATCGGCAATCCTAGGATGATCTTGGTTTATTAATCGGCGCTAATCACTTTTTCAGGGTTCATATGCTTCGACCGTGGATATAAATACGTTGCAACATATTTGGACGCCTAAGTTACAGTACGGACGCCTGATGTGGAGAACTGAAGCGAGTATTGCAGCTGGCACCTTATTCTGCAAACAGTCCGAGACTATAACAGAACCTATCCAGACCCCGAAACAACTTAACAATACTCGATTAACAAAAATAATTGGATAAAATGACAACTTGGTGTAAATGACTTCAAAATTTTTCATGTTTTTTTTTTTAGTGGAATAGAAATAGTGTTACACCTATGATCATCCTAGGATATTCTTGGTTTATTAATAGGGCCAATAATGTGTTTTGTTTAGTAAATGTATTAAATGAACTATGTGTGTTACTGTTTTGTTTTTACTATTTTGAGGTTATTTTAGTTGTAACTGAATCGTTGATCTAATCGTCACGAACGCGGTTGTAGAGTGTACTGCATTTTCCCCACCTGGAATCGAACCCGTCCTGGGTTCTATTGCTAGGTGGGGAAAATGGAAACTTTCCGTTATGAATTTTTTTGTAGCAGCCCGAAGCTGGATCGTAGATGGCAATAGCGTCTCACCCTATAACCTAGGCACATTAAGTAGTTCTCCTAAGATGTGAGTGAAACTGCGGCCATCTTATAACTGCCATGGCAATCTTATTCAGACGCATCATCATAAATCGTTATTATCCTATTTTTATTTTGTAGATATTAATTATTTATTCTCGCAGCTCTTACCACAACATTGTATTATACAAGATTGTAATCTATTGTTTTAAAAGAGTTGTTTAGAGTTTCTTGCTGGTTCTTCTCCATAGGACCTACTACACACATCAAAAAAGTTTAAGCAACACGCATGATGTTACAAAAACTAAAAGTTTTATTAATTAATATTATATTTTTCTCTTATGAAATGTAGGTTGGTATGTACCTTCTTTTTCCAGGAAACATACTGGCTAATTTTGAAAACAAAAACTTCTCGCTTTTGTTTTTTTTTTCACAAAAATTAAACCGATTTCATTTGATCGAATTTCCAAGAATTTACATGTCTTTTCTTCGCTAAATAAAATGTAGTAAGTAATCGTAATTTTATCATTTTAACGACATTTTGAATACAGATTTTGATTTTTTTAAACTGTATGACATGTTTTACGTCATTGAGCGACATATTTGACCGCTGATGAAATGCAAAGAGTTGTAGGGATGTTCCAACCGGTAAGAAATCAATTCCAGGTATCTCAGCATTATGGTGTCCCTAGAAGCGTAATTTGTCGTCTTTGGCGGCATTACACCAACACATGAGATCCGGCTGAGCAGCACCCAGGCCGAGGGAGGAGTACAACCGCTCGGTAGGACCGATACATACAACTAACTGCAAGACGTCAGCCGATGTTAACCACCCGGGAGATAGGTTTAAAGCTAAAATTCTCAAGCGGTGTTGTTGTTAGCCTCCAAACCGTGCCAAATCGGCTGCACGAATACGGCCTACGTGCACGACACCCAATCAGGTGCCCACCTATACGCCACAGGAATCGCGCCCATCTAAATGAACGGTGTAGGGAACTCGTAACATGGACCCAGGAGCAATGGGATAACATTTTATTTTGCGATGAGTCCCGATTCTGATTTAGGCCTGATACAAGAAGGGTAAGAGTGTATCGTTGTCCCGGAAATGCTGAACGGCTCAGGTGCGTCCAGGAAGTGCACCCTTGCAGCGGCTCTACAGTAATGGTTTGGGCGAGTATTATGAAAAACTGACGAACTGAGCTCGTTTTTATAAATGCCAACATGGACGCTGAAACTTATTTTGAAGACGTCCTGAAGCCTTATGTCCATCCATTTGCACAAAGTCCTGGCTCAGATTTCACGCTGATCCATGACAATTTGTGTTCGCACACAGCTCGGAGAACCAATGAGTGCTTCGCAATTGAAAACATCCGGGTATTGCCCTGGCCTGCACAATCGCCAGACCTCAATCCCATCGAGCATGCATGGGCCATGCTCCAGGGACGTGTTCTAGAGGACTTGGACGGAGTGAAAACAACCCAACAACTGGAGGATTTGTATAAAATTCATTGGGAGCGATTGCCGCAGGATGACATAAACAAACTCAACGATTCTATGAAAAATCGTTGCCGACATGTTTTAAACAACAGAGGAGGCCACACTTTGTATTAAATTATCCAATATTAATAAAATAAATTATCGTAAATTAATTTTATCTAACAGAAAACGTTTGCTTACTTTGGTACTTTAATTTGTACTACGTATGATGCAGTACAAATATTGATAATTATTGTTATTAAAAGAACAATTAAAAAAAAATTTGTTAGTTTTACATCAAAAAGATACTACAGTTATTATTTATAAAACAAATTCAAACATTATAATGTTAAAAACCATTCCAAAGCTCAAATTAGTACATGTTGCTTAGACTTTTTTGATGTGTGTATTTCGAACCGCGCACCTAGTCTCGACATTTCATAAGTGCCTGTATCTGGTTTACTTGAAATAAAGATCTATTCAGTTCTAATAGCTAGTATTAATAACTACAGCTAAGGATCGTATAATTGGATCAAATCTAACGTGTTTTCTCAGATATTATAAGGAATAGTTTTCGGGATTTCCAATGCGTCTTTAACGTTAACATAGTATTTGATCTTATAATAGGCTTTGCTTATGAGACCAAATTGAACACGAATTTTAAACTTCTTATCAGTACGATCGGTAATGATTTTTTGCAGTTTTCACCGTCCCCTACAAATGATATATTTGTTTTGGTCAATCTAAAACTACTTCTAACCCCATTAGTGATGGCTCATTAACTCCAGAAGCTATAGTTATATCATAATAATAACTATTCGATAATCATCAGCCATTAGGAAATTGAAGAAGCTGATGTTATTTTAACAGATCATTTTCCATTATGGCGCTGCAATGTTGGGTGAAGTTCATAGCTTTTTTATTACTTATTTTAATGTACTTCGCAAACTCTGTACCAGCACCTACTTCGGTAAGACTTTTTATTTTAAGATTCTATAGTTCATCATCATCTCTCCAGTCAGTCAGATTCTACTGCCGGACATAGGCTTTTGTGTGAAAAGAGTGCTATGACGTGTCCCAGCATCCGGTTCCCTGCAGTCCATCCAGTCAATTCCAGCGACTATATCGGGTGATCCATCATGATAGGAATAGTCTGGGGAAGTCTGAAATTTTAAGATATAGAGAAATTTAGAAGTTGAAGGAACCATGTCGTCGATTTTAGTGTTATGGAAAATTGGAGTCAAAGATTTAAAAAAAAAAACTCGGACTCGCCGGATTCTTCTCTATGTTTTCTTTTACAATTTGTATAATGGTAATTAATAATGCTTAATCAATGTCCAGATTTACTTGTTTACTAAATAAGATATATCTGCTGTGTAAATAAATTACTGTTGTTTTTAGGGCCCATTCCGATCTAATGTAATAAGTGTTATAGACTGCGCCAACGTTAGTCGCCCATGGATGAAGAACCCCCCAATGACCTTCGAAGCTTCTGTTTTTAATGGAACAGGGGATGTCAGTTTGCTGTATCAGAAACTTACCGTTGTAAGGGACACAAAGAATGTAAAGGTATCAATGAATCAACCATCATTATCACAATTACCCCGTCAATATCCACTGCTATCTCTGATCGGTCGTAAAGGACCAAGTTTTTTTTTTTTTTTTTTTTATCATCAAAATTAATAAAATTGTTACTGCTGCCTTCCCAGTTGATAAAGTCCTAGTCACCTTTTATGATACTCAGGTAAAATAGGGGTGGATATTTTTCTGTAGAGATACTGACAAAGGAGTTCAACCTAGAGTTGTACAAAAATGGTTTTCTTTTTCTTAATTTTCATTTCTCTCGTCTTGTAACGAACATAATAACTCTTGTTTTTATTTTTTATTTTCATCCAATTCTTTTTGTTTTTTTAGTTAAGTACCAATAATAAAATTTATTATAGGTAATTATTTTCCTGATAGGTATTGTCTTGCTATTTTTTGCAAGTAATTTTTATTTTTTGCTTTATTTACATACTGTCTTGTAACGACCATGTGTTTTTGGTTATTATAATTTTATTTTTCAATTCTTTTTATAGATAATATCAACATTTTTTTTTTTCTGACAGATTATGTATTTCCATTTTTTGCAAGTAATTTTTATTTTCTGCTTTATATTTACCCGCTTGATGTTATACCGTTACGACGATATAATTTTGATTAATATAGTTCATTTTTTCCCTTCAACTTTTTTTAAACATTTGGAGTTTTTCTGCTTCAATTTGTAAATATGAGCACAACGTAATCACTACTAATGGTAATGGTTCTTATCAATAAGCCATAGTAAAATTTATTTAATTATTGCACTACTTTACCTTTTGGTCTTCATTGTTTTTCTCATAATGTCCTATTTAAAAAGGTGCAAAATTGTTATACCAAAATATAAATACAAAAATATTAGAACTATATTTTAAAAGATTATCCTTGGAGATCTTCTTCATAGGACCACCTTTTTTTGGAACCTTGCACCTAGGACATAATATTGGATTTATTTGAAATAAAACTTTTTCTATTCTATTCTATCCTCTTGTTCATTTTATGCATTTTGCCAATATGCTTGAAACTAACTATCATCTTATGTAAAAATTTCAGATGAAGATCAAAAGTTTCATATGGAGCAAAGACAAATGGGAGCTGAACTATTTAGTTAACAACATAAATTGCCACGAAATACTTTTTCACTTGGTCTCTTTGGCCACTAAAGTCAAGTACGATAGAAAGACCTGTACTTACTCCAAGGTTAGATCGGATTTCATTTAACCATATTAATTTGCTATAAAATGAAAGCATTTAGCTTTCTCCTTTATCAAAGTGTTACTCCTGTATCTCAAGATCTACACTAGCGACTATCAATAAAATATGTTCTATGACAGATTGATCTTCATTTCTTGTGCAACCAGCGTCAGCCTTCACATAGGCCTCTTCAAGCCGTAGTGGATTGATTCAGTCAGAAAGAGTGACTGCTCAGGGTTCGCCGGACATTATTAAGAACCATCACTCTAGAAGAATCTTTCTGTGAGGGGATTTGACATTGAAATTTGCCGTCTTATTTTTTTAAATCGTGACTTTTAACGTGTCATATAACGGTGTTCCATCCTTTTTATTCTCAAACAAATGACAGTGACAGCATTAGAGTTACACCTATGATCATCCTTGGATCGGCAATCCTAGGATGATCTTGGTTTATTCATCAGACCTTAATGGATTATATCACTTTTTTAGGGTTCATATGCTGCGACCTTAGAAGTAAATATGTTGCAACATATTTGGACATCTAAATTAGAGTACGGACGCCTGAAGTGGATAACTGAAGCGAGTATTTCAGCTGGCACCATGTTCTGCAAAGAGTTCGACACTGTAACAGAACCAATACCGACCCCGAAACATCTTAATAATACTCGTAAAACAAAAATTATTGGATTAAATTGATAGTTGGGAGTAAAGGGTAGATACGTTTAAAAAAAATATAAGAACAGAAATAGAGTTACGGTTTACGGTTTAAGATATTTATTTCCCAATAAGAATACAATTCACTTAACTTGAGAAATACATGGTATACTTATGACTAAAATTTTACAATATCCGCCACCTAGTGCATAATAAAACACGGACAGTATAACAAAAAAATTCTAAAACTAAAATAATGTGGGTAATCATAAAAATCTGCGGACCTATTACGTATCAGTTGCTTTTAGTGCTGATAGCAAGTGAATAACATACACCTATGATCATCCTTGGATTGTTAATCTTAGGATGTTCTTGGTTTATTGTAGGGCCACTAAAGTGTATTGATTAATTAATGTGTTAAATAAAGGGTGTTACTGTGCCGTTTTATTTTTATTTCAATTTTTGGTTATTTTAGTTGGTCCCATATTAATTTTGTTCATAATGTTGAGTACTTAGTAGGACCATATCTTAAGTATTAAATCGTTTGGCAGCAAAATTTTAAGAGGGTAGGTAATTTTTTTTTCATCTACCCAAGTATGTAAACATGAAAAAGAATTATTTTTATCTTATGCTTCTTCGGTCAATGACTCCTGGATATAGGCTTTAACATTATTATTATTTTTATTCCATTGCCTCTCACTAGTGCTTCTGTATTGAGGGTACAATTTACAAACATACATGTCACATGCACACACCCAGACCCGTAACAACTATCTGTAGATCATATAAATATTTTTTCCGTGCGGGGATCGAACCCGCGGCACTTAGCGCAGAAAGCTAATCGCTTGGCCACTGCGTCAATCAAATTATTGTGTGCGTTGCGAGTCTCGTCTCGTGTCTTCCAATTATTTTTTGGATTATATTATGAATTTTATTTTTATTGCTCATGAAAAGAGACCAATAGGTACCAATTAATTCTTTGAAAACAAATAAAACAGTCATCTAAATAAAATAACTTAGAAAAACAAGTTTTAAAACACAATTCTTCAATTTTAATACTTGTGTAGACACTTGTTGTGTCGTATTTTATATATTTTTAACCCCCGTCAAAAAAGAGGGGTATAATAAGTTTGTAATGTGGCATTGTAGCTCCAAAACGGATGGACCGATTTCAATGCAATTTTTTTAATTGAAAGCTAGTTTAATCGGATATCATCTTAGTTATGTTTCATGAAAATCTGTTCAGCCGTTCAAAAGTTACAGCTCTTTTTCTAGTTGGAGTTGGGAATTATTTTGACGTTATAATACCTAACATCAATAATGAGTCGTTTTTAGACATCAATTTTAACACGCTTTTATTAGCTTCACTTTTAACTAACTATCTAAAAAATCTTGGAAGTTAAATTTGACCCACTTCGGTTTCCGATTGAGCTGAAATTTTGCATACAAGTTCAGTTTGGATGACTAAAGCGTTTTCTTTAGTTTTTTTTAAACTATAATAATTTTTTTGATACATTTTGTCTAGAAAGTACTTCTAAACATTTGTTTACACTCCTGCTAATTGAAATAAAACGTAGTATAATATATATGTGACCATCACTTCATATTTATATTTACAAGCATCTGTTGGTATCATCAGCGATTCAATGGCGCATACATCGAACAGATCGACACTGCGCCCACGCATTGGCAAACAATGTCAGTACTGGCGAGTGGAAAGTGTTTAGCAGTACAAAATTTTGTACTATATATTTTTTTAAGTAGGAAAAGTAATGTATTGGAGTTTTATAATTAATATATTGAATGAGTATCAGTTGCATATTTATTTTAACTAGTGGTCGCCCCAATGGTCGAAATTCGACCGTAATGATAAATGTAAAGAGTTTTCTGCACTTCTTATCCCTATAAACTTTAACTATGCCAAATCCCGCACTCCTCCGTGCGCGCAACATGCTTAAAAAGGGGTACAAAGTTTATTAATATATAGATTATAAATCACATAAATTCTAACTTTTTTCAAACAGCTTCATCGAGTTTATGACGTCATTCCTTCATGTTTCCTTGGTAACCCACACATACACGCTTTGAACGAGCGATGCAATGACGTCATGTCACGTGATTCTGTGTTTTGACGCGAACATTTAGAAAGTCATATTTTTATTTGTAATATTTTAATTAATCATGCATTTTTTTTTTGTTTTTACTGTGTTTATTTAAGCCTTAAAAAAAGCAAGTTATATTTGAACAGCTTGACCAAACAAGTCCCTCAACGGATGATAGTATAAAAAAATGTATAAGCGTCGTCGTCGGAAACCGTTGGAACCAACTTTACTCGGGCCATCGATAAATCATAATTAGGAGCGACCTAACTTTTCAACGGGTGCCGATGCGGACGTAATCCTTGGGAGGCACCATTCAGAGACCTTACGGCCTTTGACTCGAGAACCCATATTTTATCGATGCTGACAATATGGTGGTAAAATGCTGCTGAGTTTTGAGTTTAATACCTTCTGAAAGTAAAATAAAGTTAATATCATAATTATGGTGTACAGATGTAGTAGGTAGGTATAAAATTAAATATGTACACAGCCTAATTATTATTATAATTATATAAAATAAAATAAAAATTAGTAATTTGTTTTTTTGTCTTTCTTGACTATTTCCTCATAGATTTTAACATATATGGTAATTTTTTGGTAACATACCAATCCTATTTTTTTAATATTATTTATCATAGCAAAAACGGAAAATTTGAATAGAAATTACAAAAAAAGACACCTATTTTGTGATGACTTGAGAAACCGCTGTAAAGCTACTTTGTGTATTATTACCAATTACTAAAAAGTTTGACATTTAAAGCGTCATTTTAGTACCCTAAAACAGACACCTTTTTGTATCGGTAATGTACTTTTGCGCGCGACAGTACGTGGGCGGTAGCGTCAACAAATGATATGTATTCTTTTGAACTCAAAAATAACTGAATTTGATTTAAGTAGGTATGAGAGAAAAGTGACGAATATTATTATTATTTTGTATCCTTGTTCTTATTTTTAACCCCCGACAAAAAAGAGGGGTATTATAAATATGTAGTGTGTATCTGTGTGGCTGTGTATCTGTGTATCGTAGCTTCAAAATGGATGGACCGATTTCAATGCAGTTTTTTTAAAATCGAAAGCTAGTTTAATCGGGTATCATCTCAGCTATGTTTCATGAAAATTTGTTCAGCCGTTCAAAAGTTACAGCTCTTTTTATAGTTGGAGTTAGGAGTTATTGACAGTTAAGTTATGTTTACTGAGCATTTCATTAGACTCCCGCGCAGAACCAATACTCTAAAAACAAGTCCCTTAATAACCAGATCCAGCAAGTCCCCTCTTGTTGTCAGTAACCAACGCCCAAAACCGGGGGCCGAGTCCCACTATGGGGCGCCCTTAGCCGTGTTGTTGTTTAAATTCTTGCTTGGATGGAGGCCCGCTGGTCTTGCAACTTGACCGACTAATCAGGAAGGTTCCCTAAGCCACCAGCGAGAAAGATTTTCCAAAATTCATTATATCTACTGGTTAGATAAAGTTAAAGAATTTTTTTAAGAAGAAGAAAGAAAGAAAGAAAGAAAATTAACATTTAATAGATAAAATAAAGTACATTTATGCCAAAAGGGCCTCAGCTTAGCATAATGTCAGATGGCAACACCAGGTGCTACCACCTGATGCTGATTTTCAGCTGCAACCCACGGATAAGATAAGAGATGAGCTAAGATTAATAGGTAGGAATTCTGCCCGTAATTTATCACCAAATAGTGCAAAGTTTGGAATTGGTCTGTGCTCAGAGTTCACATATTCAATTAACTGATATTATGACCTTTATTCAATTTTTAATACTTACATTCTTTCATATTTTTAAATAATTTTACAAATAAAAAAATAAAAAAAACATTTAAAAATACAAAAGAGTAGGTAGTAGGCCACGGGCATCGGGAACAGGGTCCAAGCTACCGGCGGCTAGGGCTGCAGAGAAAGGAACCTCCTCACAATGCGTGCCGTGTCGAGGAGTACCGCTTTCTGTATCAAGCCCTTGATCCAGCCCCCCAACGAGAGCCTCATAAGATGTTGATCGAGGCTCTTGGCAATTAAGCCATTGGCCGTCTCAACTATCGGCACTATGATTGCTGAGTCCACATCCCACATGTTGACAACCTCGTGTGCTAAGTCAAGATATTCAATTAACTGATATTATTATTATTAATGTTTCAGTTTAATTTGGAGCAACCCATCTGATGCTATCTTTTTTTTTTAAAGTAGCATATTTATTTTAAACCTTTTTTGTTATATTTTTTATCATTTCTTTTTTCTTGTTTCGTTAGTTTTTGTTAGCGTCTTCATCAAGCAAAAATTAATACCTTTCTGTCTTTCTTAGTTTACGCAAAATAGACTCTGCTGGCACTTTACATACAGTTTTTGTCGCGTCTTATAAAAATTGTCCATCCCGATTCAGGGCCTTGGTACTTCCTAAAGCTCCTCTTAACGTGGGACCACTCACAACGCGATTAGTTATTCTGATTTTCAAAAATATTTGCGCGCGTAGGATTCCTAATTATCTATGCTCATGATGGCCAATTAATAAAAATTGTAAAAAAAAATAAAAAAAATAAAAAAACCTAAATCGGGCATGTTTTACTTCACAGCGCGAGCCGATACCGCTCGATTCACGCCGAGCCGATAATGCCCGATTATTTTAAGCAGTTTACATTATTTTGACAGGAGTGACAAATTGAATGCCTCCCTGGCGGATGTCGAAGATTCATGGGGCGTCGCTACAGGACCGGATTCCGGATTCGAATTAATAATATTATTTTGTGTGGCCGATTGGGAAACGCGTATAAGTAATGAATTTCTAATATTCTGTTTCGATGCTAGCCTTGGAGTTAACAAACAAACAAACACGCGTTGTAACAGAGATAACCATTACATGCAAGCTATAAAAATTGGCGTAATCTAAGAATTGAAATCGTATTTAAGGAGATAAAAATTCATTTATATTTCCTTTATTTTAGCATTTTGTCAACTGCTTAGGATTCCAGCTCTATAGACAATCATGATCTTTTTTCATATTTATGTGGTAAGTTGTCATGTAGGAAAAATACTAGCAAACTAAGACAAGGATGCTGCTGACCATGTTCTTGAATGACAACACCCTAATTATTGCTAAAATCTGGATATAGCATTATTTTCGTCTACGAATAAAACTTACCTGATCTACAAGTAGGTCTGCATTGATGCTGTTTGGAAGCCTTTTTGCCAAAACTGCGCAGTGAGAAAAAGAAAAACTTTTTTTTTCATTACTTACATGAAAAAAAAAAGTTTTTTTTTTTGTTACATTTGACATTTCTTTTTCCTTCTTTCCAAATCTGAACTTACTTTATCCACGGTTAGAATTGCGTGTGATCTATTTCAAATTTAACCCTACTAAGAACTTTCTCATCTTTAGAACTTACACCATTTCTCGTCCATCTATAAATAATATTTACCGACAATAAATTAGATGAGGCACACTAAATCAATTGATGGACGATCTGTCGGTGTAATTACTGCTGTGCCCCCAGTATAGCGAGCGTTATGGTTTATGTTTTAGGTCATAAATATATGTGCATTATTTAAGTCAATATTTCGAGTTGTTGGCTGTCTATTCTAAGTTCTAAGGAAGTAAATCAGGTGGTACACCGAGTTTTTATTTGATGAAGCTTCCTTTACAAGCTGCAGAGCTATCATGGCGGGTGGACAAACCCGTTATCTTTACTTTTTGTCTCCATGATAGAAAACAAAATGAAAAATCGAGAGATAAAACTATAAAGAGATGATTTTGTCCCAGACTTTTCCGTGGACAAACCCATTATCTTCGCTCTTCGTCTCCTTGAATGAAGATAAAAAGGAAAACCAAGTAGAAATAGTAATGAGATGGTTTTTTCCCCGACTTTTTCGTGGACAAACCCGTCATCTCCACTCTTTGTTTCCTTTAACGGAGACAAAACGAAAAATCAAGAAAGAAAACGATAAAGAGATGATTTCGTCCCCGACTTTTCCATGGACAAATCCGTTATCTTTCACTCTTTGTCTCCTTGAATGAAGACAAAAAGGAAAACCAAGTAAAAAATGTAATGATATGGTTTTGTCCCC
Source organism: Allophyes oxyacanthae (assembly GCA_932294325.1). Classification (NCBI taxonomy): domain Eukaryota; kingdom Metazoa; phylum Arthropoda; class Insecta; order Lepidoptera; family Noctuidae; genus Allophyes; species Allophyes oxyacanthae. Next base: position 1,317,822 of record OW028628.1, read on the forward strand.
GACTTTTTCGTGGACAAACCCATTATCTTCACTCTTTATCTCCTTGACAGAAGACAAAACGTATAATCGAGAAAAAAAACGATAAAGAGATGATTTTGTCCTCGACTTTTCCGTGGACAAACCCGTTATCTTCACTCTTTGTCTCCTTGACAGAAGACAAAACGAAAAATCGAGAGAGTAAACGAGAAAGAGATGGTTTTCACCCGACATTTTCGTGGACAAACCCGTTATCTTCAGTCTTTGTCTCCATGACAGAAGACAAAATGAAAAATCGAGACATAAAACTATAAAGCGATGGTTTTGTCCCCGACATTTTCGTGGACAAACCCGTTATCTCCACTCTTTGTTTCCTTTAACGAAATGAAAGAATCAAGCACAATCTTATATGTTAATCGAAGGCTATTTTATGCAATTTTTTAATTATTTCCATAAGCCCTTCATAATAAGGGTACCTTCGTTTCTTTTTTCAGGCTCTTTCAGTGCGATGATCTTAATTATTCTTAATTATTTCTTCTAAATGCAAATTCTGTCTTTTTCTCTTAACTTTTTTCTTCTTTTATTTTCTTTTCTTTCCTTTGGTTTTCTCTTGTATATAATTGGCTTGACTATAATATATCAACGTTAAAACGTTTGAAATAAAAATGTAGCATTATTCTCAATTAGCGTTTTAATCTTCTTTCAATAAAACATGCTACAAAAATAGTGGTAGTCTGAGCAAAAAATCGTAAATTTTATCAATGACCAATAAGAATTAACTCAACCAAATAACCGCACGCTACCCCAAAGAAAAATAAACCCTATATCATGGTTAACAAAGTCGATATCAACCGCAGTATTACCTTTGTCGATTCGAAAAGAATTTGATTAATAGTTCAAGCGGACAGTAGCAGTATATTTTTTTTATTTTTATATTTCGAACGTCCGGTGACTGGCCAGCATTGTGTTCGATTCATTTTTCAAACTGCCAAAGGATCAAATCGATTCGGGTATTTTAATATCGATATTATTGTATGATTCGGGTTGAATCGTTTTTTTTTCTGAATGAGTATTAGGCATGAGTGAGAGCATAGGAATGTGTGAATGAAATCGTTGCTTCTTTAATGTGTTCATCACGATTTTAAATCATTGATGCAGGTAAAGCATCATTCAAAGTTGTGGCCATACAACCCAACAGACCAATGTTAGGAACCCATGTTCCAAAATGTAAAAGCTTCACCGAACATCTGCAAAAATCCCAAATAGCAAACTGTGAGCCGAGCACGAATGTTTTGACGTATATAGTAACGTAAATATAACCAAAAATACACGTTTAATCGCTGATATTTTTTTGGAAATACATGCTATAATTTTACGTTTTCATGAAACAAGTGCCTTTGTTGCATAAAATAAAACAAAAATGAGATAGATTCATCGTATTTTATAATCAAAATTTGCTTACGTTTACGTTACTATACGTCAAAACATTCGTGCTCGGCCCACTGTACATTATGTCGCAGGATTTCACTAGTGACATTATAATTGCACAAAACTTTGTCAACTGCCTCCATTTTTCACAATTTCACGGGCTCATTTCAGTGACATTATAATTCCACTGGACCCACGCAGTGATATTGCAAGGCTGTAATATTTTGACAATTTCACTGCATGTGCTAGGCCATTCAATTGTGAGACGTCTTGTTGTATAATGTCTACATATCTCTCGATGAAGTTAGTTTTTTGGTGCATCTACCTTCATTGTCTCTGCATCACCCTAAGATTGTCTGGTAGAGAATGCCTATGGCATTAGAAATAAAGAAAAATATTTCATTTCTGCAGCCAATACGACACACATACAATACAAATAGCAGTATCCATACCAAATGCTTGCCATACCAGCAACAAAACAACGAATAGGTAAGTATACCGACCGCAACACAAACAAAAACATAAAAAGAATTTAATAATCTATGCCGTACCCAATCAATAATATTCTTGCCAATCAAGCAAGACACAGATTACAAATAATGACTAAACATGACTAATTAGTTCGCTAACCAAGATTATTAAGACCATAAACGTTTACCACTAGTAATAATAACTTTATGATTAAGACCGCCTTTGTAGTATCTACATGAAGCATTTTATATAAATAAATTTTCAAATAAATATCTTTCTATTGACAAAATACATTATCAGCTACCATTTAAAACTAAAAACCCCTAAATTACCCATAGCTTACAAGCTAAAGAGACAAATATCGACCTCCTCTGCCGATCCATCAGTGTTGTTCCTCCGAGCTAAGCGAGATAAAAATGATTATGCTCGCCTACTAGATCAAGATAATCGGTATATTGAGGTGATAGACGCGATCGGTATAAGCCGATCGGCTGCCACTGCGCATTCTGTACAGGATGTTTCAGAAAACAAGCTTTGTGGTTATGTATATTGAGATAACAATTTACAAAATATCACTTGTGTATTTAACTATTTGTGCAATATTTCTAGGTTATCTTGAAGTTGACCGATTGTCTTCAGTCGGTTAAGGATAAGGGCAAAATTTTAGTTAACAGTTAACTAACTCTGACACGTGCAACCCAGATTGCATTCTTCAGGTGGTTAAATTTAACTTTAACTGTTTATTAACTTGAACCTGACTCTAACCACGTCGTGTTATGTATTGTTTTAAAGGAGATCGCAAACAATATTGTTCGAAATTCATTGACGAAAACACTCTTGAAACGAAAGACAAAAATACATACATACAGGTGAAACATACCCTCTCCGTAGTCGGGTAATAAGCGAGTCAATACCGTGACGATTTTGGATTTTACAAGACCTGACACGAAATGAATCGTTCTGTCGGTTAGTATTGGATTTTTTTAAATGAACATAGCCTTTTCTCTTCTAGTATGATTCCATTAGTTTCAAGATCAGTCGATCAGCGAGGTTAAGCAGTGCTTGCCGCGGTCAGTTCTTGCATGGGTGACCGTTTCTTCGAACATTGACACCCTTCCGTGCCTCGGAAAGCACATTAAGCGGTTGGTCCCGGTTGTCATATGAATACCTATGACAGTCGTTACGGGAGTCAGCAACCCAAAAAGTCTGACAACCAGTTTAACCTTAGAACTTCGGAGATATACAATGGAGCTCTTGAATGAATAACAGCATATCACTTGCGATTGCTGTAATCTAATTTTTATGTATTGTTTATGCCATTTAAAAATAAAAATAAAAAAGTTTATTTTCAGACAATGCAGTCCATAGCTAATGTTGTTAGTAAAAACCGACTTCAAAAAACTAAAAAGTATAAAATCATTTTCATAAAAAACTTATCAGCTTCTGAAGTCGGGGCCTTTTATTCTTCAATGCACCTAGCTTGGCAGTGGCACCGACTTCAGAAGGTGATAAGTTTTTTATGAAAATTATTTTATACTTTTTAGTTTTTTGAAGTCGGTTTTTACTTTTTTTAAAGTTTATTTTGTTTTAAATAATTAGGCTGAGAACAACCTGTATATACAGTTGCGGCGAGCGGAAGATCCCAGTGTCGCGATACTGTCGTAGTGATAGATAATCTTTGAAATCGAACATCGTTCGACGGCTGCGGCCAGTTATTACGGCATTAATTTATTGGGCAACCTGGGCTATATAGATTTCACGTTACAGCCAGCTTTGTTTTGAAGGCAACAGGATATATGTCTCGCTGATGGTGGCGTTGTGTGTCGGGTCGTTGAGTTCCCTTCATTATGGTTGAGCTTACCGATGCTGACGCATGCGTCATGCTCGTGAACGGGTGCCGTCTGTCGGAACTGGTCAGCTTGTAACTGCCATGCCAATCTTATTCAGAGGGAAATCATTATTATCGTATTACATAGGTACATAACAAACAAAGTCAATTTTTTATTTTGTTTTGTAGTGAATTTTAGTACTGCGGTTGCATTTGGGAACGGACACTGAATCACTCTACAAATTTTGCGCACTATATAAAAATTTGCCTGTTTGCACCTTTTTCATCGATCCGTCTCAGTCAAAAGCCGCCTTTTGATCCAAAATCTCAAATTCATTGACATAAACTAATAGCATGCATATATTTACGTCAAATGTCCACTGTATCCAAAATACAACAAAATTTGTATTACTAGAACATTTCTATGCGATTTCTACGGCAATTTTTCTATATTAGATCATCTTGAAACCATACATTTACCACAGAATTAACAACATCCAAACCATTCAAAAATAAACTTTATTCCATTGTAATAAGAGCTATGAATATTTTAAGGTGTGGTTTCGAAATGTTGGTAGTTTCTCAATAAGGTGCGCCGTCCATCGCAATCGATTTGTCCCGAACGCGAGCATAGCTACAAAAAATGTAAGATAGGCGACGTTCAATCAATATAATGACTTTATTTAACATTGACAATAAAATATCGCGGTGTATTGTATGTGGTGTGTATGAGGACTAGGGTGGATGGTGTTGTAGATGGTCTATAGGTAAATAATTATTAAGGATTTTAGGTAGCATTTAAAAAGCACTACATTTAGCCATTTTTGGTCTCGTCCAGGTTGCTTTGATTACAATTTTTCTTTTGTTATTATTTTTGTTTTTATTTTTGTACTTTTGTAATTTTATATTTTGTTCCTGGCGAGTCCAGAATAAAACTGTTTTCTTTCTTTCTTTCTTTAAAAAATGTTTATCGCCACATTAACAAAAAAAAAAAAAAACTCTAATACATGTCTTAAAAATTCATTATGTTAATTAAGATCTTCTTGTATTAGTGATACAGGAAAGTAAAGTAGGTATACACCATGTTCTTTCTGTGCCGTCTCCTTATAGGACACAAATATTTCCAAGAGCGACCCAATTCTGGTAAGAATAGTATGTGCGTGAAAACAGTTTCTAAAATGAATCAAATGCCACTTTTTTGATGTCGGGAATTTCAGACTAGTTATTAATGATTTTTAATGACTCAGAGTAATACTGTAGAAATCTAACAGAAAGCCGTTTCATGAGTATCCTATTAAAATACAAAAAAAAGCAACTTATCTTTATAGGTAAGATAATATGAAAATACAATACAGTTTACACCAGAAAGAGAAGAAATGATACAATAAATAGAAAAAGAGATGTAAATACGACTTCAATAAATTAAATCCCAATTGAATCACACAGTATTAAAAAAATACACCGCAACTATAACATCTACTGGTACATTCACCCTACTTAAAATTATTCAAAGCCCAATCCAGATGGGCTAACGTAAGCCGACAATACTGATCGACTCCCATAAAACATCGTATTGAGATATCTGTCACTCGTTAGACAATGGATTCGATTCCCGTTTGATGCCCGTCGGATGACACGATTACTTCGTGATGTATCCATAATTTGATTTATTGGAACTAAATAAAAAGTTAAGTGAGTTGTGGCTAGGATTCGTTTTTCTTCACGCTTTGTTCAGTGTGTGGCAAGCAGAAGTGCGAGTCGGTTAAAAATAAGGTACCTATTTTATTTTCTCTCAGTGATCAGAAGCCCAATTCTCGTAATTAATTTACGCTATGACTGAAAGTTGACCAAACTGAGATGATAAATTATTATGAATTGACAATAAATCGGTTTTCTACTACTCTTAAAGTTCAGTCCAATGTCAGTATGATTTGAATTCAATCTTCTTGCAGACTCATTTCAATCTCATTTTTGACGTTTGTGTATGGACAAGCATAATAATATCAATTTTATTAAAAAGCTTAAAAGTCGGTGCCACTGCCAAGGTAGGTGCATTAAAGAGTTATAAACCCCGACTTCAGAAAGTGTTAAGTTTTTTAAGACAATTATTTTATAATTTTTAGTTTTTTGAAGTCGGTTTCAACTTTGTTTTCAAGTTTATTTTGTATTCAGCTGATTTGAGACTAATTGTTTACCACTATGTTGGCTTAACCCCCCTAAATTATTGTGGAAATAGACAGGTTAATATGTGGATACCGAATTACTAAGATAAAATTCTGTGAATGAATTACTTATCAAATCAGTCCAATTTTCTTTGCATTTCACTCTCATTTCACTCCTTCACATACACAAATACACCGCAGAGACCTACCATTCAGATTATTTACACACAATGACAGAAAGGGCTCGACATTTTCCCCATAGCTTCAAACACTGCAAGACAATCGGCAAATGATGACGGCTAATACCAAATGACGATTGGATATAGAGCAGGTAGCGGTAGAAGGGTTAAGTTACAGATGCGATAGTTTTGTGCCTATGGAATTCATACTTCTGTGAGAATCAAGTAAAAATATAGGCAGTATAGATTTTTTCCTATATTGATTTTCCTTACTCAGATGGAAAGAACTAGGTATAAATGGTATAAAATTTGATTTTTATGTTAGTGCTTACTTCAATCAACATTATAAATACCTAATTGTGTTTTTTATGTATTTTTACATTTATAAGTAATTTTATCCATTTTTTTATATTTGTATACCAGTCATGGTCAAACAATTATTTTACACCTATAATAAGCATCTGAACCATGTATATTTAATAAAAAAAATTGTAAGTAAATATATTTATTTATTATTTATGTACACACATACACATGACAAAGAAAATAAGTAAAGATATTAAGTACAAAGGTACTGTTTAATCTATATATCTTTTATTTTAAGAAAATAAATCTTCGGAATAGGACTTTTGCTTGTCTCTAATTAGAATATAAATATTAAGTTTCCATGCGCTCTCAAAAATTATTAAAAAGCAAACAGTTTATGTAAATAACTAAATACTCCATGTGTCGATATTTCTAGCCTCTACGATTATTTTTTTCGATTTCACTGTTTTCTTCGTCATCAGTCATCTTAGAAATAGGTAATATCCCAGACTATCATTTTAATCTTTGGCAAACCTCAGCATTGCACTCTAGAGCTGCGTCCATTAACGTAAGTGACTCTCAGTTCGATATCCAGACGTTTTTTGTCTGTCTACGTGATTGATAAAGAAACGGTAGGGATACGACACTTCTTACTGCAAACTCTTTTGTGCCATCATCAGTTAGAACTGCAAATGATTTTGAACTCTATGCAGTCGATTTAAAGTTCACAGGATTAGAAATTTTTGGGACCTGAAGTTTGCTAAAAACCAATCCTCCCTTACAATCTTTCGAACGCAATTTTTTTAAGTGCAGCTTGTAATTACTTCTCTATTCTAATTTGAATCTCTTGTGCTTTGTAATAAGGTTGATAGTGTAGTATTTTGAGTAGAAAATGAGAGTTGGTTGATGAACAAATAATTCTAAGAGCTCGTAAAGAAATTTTTTGCAAGTGTTTTGTGTATTAATTTAAAAAATGGAGGACAATGGATTGATTTCTATTAAATTTACAATAGAACCTAACGGTTAAGCTTGGGGAACTATGCCCAATCAATAGGCAAATTCTAACACTGTTAAACTTTGGGTAGTAACAGTAAATGTCAGTAAAATCCTTCGATCAACAATTACAACGACAAATCTCGAAGGAGTTTATAATCGTAACTAAAATCTAACCGCTCGATTAGGTAAACCATCGTCAAGATAAGATAAGACTCCAAACGTAAAAAGAAGTAAAACTTCTGGTAGTATTCATACTTTTTACGTCACGAAACAAACGGTATCCAAGATTTCTTCACGAATAAACTTCAATAAGCCTGATACCCGATTATAATCCTCTTTTGAATAAAACTCACCAAACAAAGGGACATCTACAATAGGCATATTTTTTTTGTTTGAACCTACAAGGAGGTTGACATTGCTATTGATATAAAAGAAAAAAAAGATAAAGAAAAAAATCGTGGGAGTCGTAAACAGGTATCGATTGTGACTTTTGTCGGTTCTTATTCACAATATCGATTCTATGACAGTTTTTTGGGATCGGTTTTTTATCGATATTTTTGTTCGGATCGAGTCAATTGTGAAATTGTTGCTTGTGATTTTGTCAGAATCTATCGAGCTGTACCAAAAAGAGGGCCCCATGTTTTTCAGTTGTGTTGTTTTACTACCCGATACCCGAACGATACATTTGAATACTAGTAGGTACTACTCTTGTAGTACCTACTAGTACCCAAATGTATCGTATGTTGTCATTTATAACGTTACATGTACTCAAATGTATCGTTATAAATGACAACATAAATAAATCTTCTAAAGTCTCGACATTTCATAAGTGCCTGTATCTGGTTTACAAGAAATAAAGATCTATTCTATTCTTTAGCATCTTAATTTCATTCTGGATCAACTATTACTATAGTAACTTGAACTACATTACACACTTACCCAGTCTTCAAAATCTTCTATATTTTTTGTATTGTCCAAATTGTTAGGTTTGCTATCGTGTTAAGCTGCTAAGATTTCACACTGCTTCCTGCAATAAACCCACGTCTACTCTCTTTATCATAATGAGGCGAGTGTCTGGATATACGGGGAGAGACCTCACTCTTGCAGAGCTGGCACGGCAAAATTGGGAGAGAGAAAAATCGGGGACAAAACCATCTATTTATCGTTTTCTCTCTCAATTCTTCGTTTTGTCTTCTGTTAACTTGACGAAACGGATTTGTCTATCCGCCGTGCTAGCTCTCTTGCTACCCACCTGATAAATCCACTATTTTTAATTCTTAACACCTACAAGAGAAAATACTGATCCTTTGCCAAAGCCAGCTTCGAGTCCAATATTGATATAAAAACCCTAACTTGAAAATTCAAGACAGTATGGCTACCAATTCCAAGTAGTGTGTCCGATCTAAATAATTTATTGCTTATGTTCGTGTTATAACATAAATCTCACACGTGTATAATGTAAATCTTCGAATGTGTACCAAAACCACTGAGAATACATCATTAGAACTACTTTATTAGATCATTGGAATTAACTTTAGTGTTTGTTAAGATCTAATACGTCATTTTTTAGTTAGTAAGTCTTTAAGTCCTATACTCACGTCGTTAATTTTCAATTCATATAGGGACAAGTCTATAAAAAAAGTTAAAACCGACTTCAGTAAACTATAAGGTATTTTCAATTCAAATTCAAGTCTAAACACTAACAAAAAATAATTTTGTGGTACATTTATCACTAAATTGAATATCTACTAAATGCTAGTAAATAAAATCAATAATAATATATTTGTAACTCGTAAGGATTGACGAAATTACACGCTATTTGAGTCCGGCTTCAGATGCCAAAACCTTTTTGTATAAATACAACCTTAGCTTAAGCATTACTAGTTTTAAAAACATTATTTGATTATTCCTGATCAGATTAGCAGTTTCCATTCTCTCGCCAAACAACTTGCCGTTAATGTTCCAATCTGCAGGACTTCTACCATAATCGCAGATTGCTTTCAAAACAACGTCACTTAAATATAAGCTTTTATTTGGGTTTAATACTATAGAGTTTCTCAAGAAGATCAAAAAGAAACCATTGATCAATAATGCCGAGTACTCAGAATCTCAATCAAAACTTCTTCATAACTGGTAGCTTTATAGCGTCCATTATCAGAGTCATTTCATTGTGGACGATGAAAAAAATGTAAAATCAATATTGTATGCAATCGACGGTGATGATGCCCAAGCTATAAAAGTTCAATCTCGGAAGCCGAGAACGTATTCTGAGATGAGATTGCGATGCGGAGAATTGATTTGTTTAGTTTGGATTTTTAAATCCATTGGGAAATTGAATTTTTTTGGCCTTTAAACAACGACGACGATGACGATGACGACGATTGTGACGTAATTAATGGAGACAAACTAGATTAACGACGAATATTTCTACTTAGATTGGATTGTAAGCGTTTATGGGTAAGTCGTGGGTTATTTTTATTCAATGTTTGACTTGTTTTTGTTTTGTTTTTTAAGTATTGTCTTTTCCATGCTCTTCGCGCATTTATTTCTTCTATCTGACAAAGATCATCAAGGATATTTAAATAAAACCACCTGTATCGATAGCTTCTTATTTTTGAGGCGAAAGACACTGATTTAAATAGCACCAAAGCTGTTTCACGAAGGGCACCAATTTTTGTTTCGTGGAAGAATAAAATAATATTAATTTTATTCCTCGAAAAGAGAAGCTTCTAGTGATGGGCATAATAAAAAATGTTTTCTTTTTATCTTTAATATTTTCTTCTTTCTTTTCCATTTTTCATTCTACATCATATCTTGCACCCATAATACAGTTGTAAACTTTTTCTATAAACCTTTTTGTATCTTTTATTTGCTCATCTCCCACCGTATTCCCCAGAATACGTTGACCGCCACAGTGGCGGCAGGCGTGCGCGCGCGCTCTTTAATTTGTAAATTGAGCCGCACCGCTAGCGCCATCTATTAGAGTCGTTGGCCACTCAGCTACTGTGCCACCTTCAGTAATTATGTTTTGTTGATTTATTTTACATTTGTTTGATTGCTAATGTTGATGTGGGATTGATGTTTGATTCGTATCTAGATTTATGGAGAAGCAAATTTTGATGTTTTAGTGGAAATTTTGCTTGAGAATTTAACTCTTGATAAATATTTTTGTTCTCAATTACATATTTTTTTTCAATTTCCTAGGAAATGTCAAAGTCAACGTTTTTTATTTCAACTGGGCCTTTGCAGGCACTTTCGAAACGTCGTGATTCTAGGTGCACGGTTCCAAGTGGGTTGGTCCTGGAGAAGATACCGGCAAGAAACTACATGGATACTCTTTTCTTAAAACAAATTCACAATAATATCTGCTTTTAATAAATGCTTCCTCTAACAAATACCTACTAAGTATGTTATATAATATAATTATTAATTTTAATATACCTAGGATCAGATCAACAGCCACAAAACTTTTAATGAAATAGAAACAGCAGAATACTTCTTTATATAATATACCTTTTTGAACGTTTTTTTTACAGCGTCATAACACTACACGACTAGATATTGTGCATCAATAAAATAATTTTGAATATTTACTTAAACAGAACTGATGACGGGAAAATATATTCCCTCCCATCATAACCGGAGGCAATTAAACCGGAACTATTTTATCTTCAATAACTGACGTACCGATTATAAATCGATTTATAAAGTATAATTACAATTACGTACGATTGTAAATCGAGTGGAACGAGTATCGATGCGCCTTTGATGAATACCGATGAATCGAATTAACTTACTTTAACGTTGATATACACTATGGTGTAACTTCTACGTGTGGTGTAGGTTATTTATCAGAGAGTATATTTTATATTCAACTTGTGGTAAAAGAAGAACAATAATAATTATATTTAAAAAAATATCAAGACGACTCAGCGAATCGCTATTTAACCTTTTACTTATAGTATATTAATATTTTTAGAAAGAAAGAAAGAAAAGAAAGAAAAGCAATTTATTTTTACACAAAATTAGATACGACACATAAAAAGTAAAAAAAAAAAAAAAAAAAAGTAAAAAATGAAGACAAAAAAAAAGTAAAAACTTAAAAACACGTTCCTAAAAGAATATAAAATAACAATTTTTAAAATTAAAAATCTGTGGACTCAATGAGTAGGGATTCTTGGATTCCTTCGTCCACGCTTTGGACTCATTATGCGTCGCATTTGTGCAAAAAATAGGTCATCGTTCAGCATATAACCCTTTATATCTGAGACCAATCGAGATCTCGTTTGGTATCAGCTTCCATAAATCGTTATAATCGTAAATACTACAAGAAGAAACGTCTAGCATGTTGTTGTTAAGTTTCAGTCGAAAACCAAACAATGCTAATAACAGATCGAATTCGTATTACATATCATTATTCAACCAAATCAGTGTGTTATTAGGTACCATAATAATCGACATGCAATCACATAATAGAAATTTTATCCGATACACAAAACCATACATGCAAATTTCAACCCAAATCCACCCACACAAAATCGAATTTCAAAAAAACCGTGTCCAATCTCATAAGAACTCTTGATTTGAAAATGAGATTTATAAATCTCAAAGACAGAGGAAGATGGAACTAGGCTTTTGAATGAGAGTGAAAGTGATGGGAGATTCGTAAGACCGGTAGCTGAATGCTTGCAATTATAGTGATCATAGTGCCAGAGCAATTTCCTTCGTATTCCTATGGAGGGCCCTAATTAGATAGTTTTACTAATCGAATCCCATGCGGTGGTCTGTCGTCATTATTTTCATTATTCCAAGTGCGATTCGCTAATAGAGAATGAGATTGGGATCCGTCTTTGCTATTTTTATACCGACAATGTATTGGAAGTTGAGAATTTTATTTATTTAATTGATACATGTATTTTATTTTATTTTTAACCCCAGACAAAAAAGAGCGATTTTATAAGTGTGTAATCGGTCCATCTGTTTTGGAGCTACGATGCCACAGATAGACCGATTACAATGTAGTTTTTTTTAATTGAAAGCTAGTTTAATCAGGTATCATCTTAGCTATGTTCTATGAAAATCTGTTCAGCCGTTCAAAAGTTATAGCTCTTTTTCTAGTTGAAGTCGGAGGTTTTTGACGGTTAAGCCCCTTTTAAGCCCATCACACACGTAGCTATAATATATAATAATATACTGTGCTATATATTACAGTAAAATGTGTGTGTGCATGTAACATGACTATGTTTGTAAACTGTACCCTCGATGCTGGAGAAATTCTAGAGAGAGGGACGTTTTTAAAAAAGCAAAAATAATTACATGACCTGAATTATTATCTATGTTCTCCCGTAGAAGTTTACGGGTTGGCAGACACAATGTCTGTCGAAAACTAAGTATCAAACAAAACACTATAAAAATGCAATTTTTTCTGAAAATATCGTCGTAGGCTTCTCTTATAAAAATTATTAACAACGTAAAATAATATTGCAACAAAATCCTTGCACTAAGTAGCCCGTACAATGCCCTCACGTTAACCCTATCCGCTCTGCCCAAAAAAAACAATATTCAAACTTTAAAAGTTAAAGCTCATCTTTCATCCAACATCACGCAAACTGGAATCTTGTTCATCTAAAACAATGCTACGAACACGACCGTACACACTTTAGATTATAACAACCGATAAATGTATTATGGTGTATTTTATTTAAATTTATGTCTTATTTCTGAATTCTGAGAATTTATTAATCGGCTAATATGAATTCCGTTTGTGTTTTACAACGTTGAGAAAGGAATCTGATATGTTTTTTGTTATTTTTTTTGTGTTTTTTTTCTGTTATCGTTTTATGGGCTGTATTGATTTAAGTGTTGGTTTTGTGGTAATGTATTTGATTGGTTATTTTGTTCGTGTATTTATTATTCACATTGTTGTGTCAAGACAAAGTACGAAAGCATGTTTATGCAGCAAAAACATGACAGTGATAACCACAACAAAAATTTAAAAAAAGAAATTATCTATAAAAATTGTTTCCACCGCATTATTTTACGGACTTAAAACTAAAAAATAAAAATAAAATACTACAATGACATAAAAATAATGTTAGAAATGTATTTAAAGCCCGATTGCAAAGAAATGTTTTTCTAATTGAATTTAAAAAGATATTTAAAACGATGCATACCATTTAAAACATCAGTATTTCAGACAAGCCGCCTCTATAAAAGCAGTGTTCACTCATTTGTCAAACTGTGTGGATATTTATTTATGGCGGACCCTCCGCGCGTAAGAAATACCTGACTATAAAATATTCTATTTGCCTTTAGAAGACTTAAAAAAATACCTTATTCTATAGACGATAAAATCTAAAATTAACAATCTAATTGGTTCAATAAATGCAAAAGTTGACATTTTGGTTACTTATTCGTGTGACAGCCTTGGTTTTGTATTTTTAAAACTAATTTGTATACCTTATTTAATACAAAATAAATACCAATTTTGTATAAACTTTCTAAAAGAAACCGTAAGTATATTTAAAATAAGTTTTGTTATAAGTAAATACATTTAAAATCTATACGCGGGTCATTTCGGCCTGGCCACTGTTTTTGAGTGTTAATAGATTACAAACTTTTAACGTTTTTGATATTTTATAGCTTCATTTTTTAATCTGTTCATTAATTTGTGGTCTGATAAAATTAATATAGACCACAATTAAAAATATTGATTTTTTTGCAATCTTCTGCCGATCTGGCTGTCATTGATTTAAAAAGTCTGTTATTTTGGCCTATGACCAACTTATGATCAATTGATCAAATGTTATAGACGTTAGGGAAAGACTTTTACAAACTGACAGTTCGCTGCATAAATTGCAGTGATGACAGATACGTCAGCGGCATCGATGTTGTGACGTCACTTGTTAGTGGCACTGCAAGACAGTATAGGTACTGTCTGTAGGTGTGTAGAGTAGGCTTCCACTGCATCAAATCGTGTCATATTGTCAAGTAATATTGAATTACCTATTTGTAATGGAACAGCTGATTTTTATTCGCGATTTCATGGTTGGTTCCATAACAATTTTTTTTCATAATTATGAGTATAATAACCCCCTTCCCGACTCTTTAGAAATTTAAATACAAATAAATGTCGAAATACATCTAACCTTGCTATTGTACACTCTTGTATTTATCGAGTCCTGCCATTTCAATTGTAGTAAATATTAAAATGACAATACGCTTTAAGCCTTCTTATTATAATTTCATATTTATTTCCTTCATAGAATAATTCCTCGAATGTTAATCAATCCCTGTGCACAATAGTTGTACAGACTAATAGCGTACATAAAGCATAGACAAAGGATAAAGAGCGAGCGGTTTGACCACACGACGAGCGACCACAGACTGGGAGCCATAGAGTTTGAGGTCACTGGATGAGACACATGGACATTAGGAATACAGAAAAATTGGCACAGCACATAGAAAAGGACATAGAGCAAGTGGTTTGACCACACAGCGAGTCACCACAGACTGGGAGCCGTAGAAGTAGAGGTCACTGTAAGAGACAAGTCATGGAAATTATGGATACAGAAAAATTGGCACGGAGCATAGAAAAAGATAAAAGAGCGAGTGTTTTGACCACACAATAAACGACCACAGACCGGTTACAATAGAAATAGAGATAGCTACATACAAAGCAGGTGATAATAATTACGATCCCTTTTGATATGCGTGGGGACTGATTTTGTATAGACTTACTTACAGGAAAAGCTTATTGATTTCTCCACAAGTCCAAATTTAAGATTCTTTGAATTAAAATTGATTATATTGTAAGCTGCATAGCTGCTGTTAGACACAGGCCAGAAATCTAACAAAGTTTTTAAGCTTAGAGGCATGAAGAGAACAAATGTTTTGACCACACCAAACTTGACCACAACTCAAGCCCATAGAGATACATACAGATCACTGGATGAGACAAATTCTGTGGTGTGTATCTGTGTGTTTGTCTATGGCATCGTAGCTCCAAAACGGATTGACAGATTTCAATATAGCTTCTTTTAGTTGAAAGTTAGTTTAATCGGGAATCATCTTAGGTATTTTTCTTGAAAATCTGTTGAGCCTTTCAAAAGTTACAGCTCTTTTTCTAGTTGGTGTCGGGGATTTTTGACAGTTAGGATATGGAGTCTAATTTTAATAGCATTTGTAGTTGTTACGACATCATATTTAAAGCTCAACAGTTCTGCTACATCATTGCAAATACCAGTCAAAGTTTAAACGATTCTTTACTAAACTTGCTGCAAGTAATTTCAGCACACATCCAGTAGTACTTCGTGCATCGTGCAATATTAATATGTAACTTCTCTATACGATCTAAACGTGGGCGTCGTTCTTAGAATAAGTCGCGACTCGCGGGCGAACCCGGGCATAACTAATAACTTGTCGCGCGAATAACATACGTCTTAATCTATATCATGATGCATATATAGAGGTAGAGAGAAATGCCCTTTGTTTGTCGTTAGAACCTTCGTATTCAATAACCTAACCGTCAAAAACCCCCGACTCCAACTAGAAAAAGAGCTGTAACTTTTGAACGGCTAAACAGATTTTCATGAAACATATCTAAGATGATATCCGATTAAAGTAGCTTACAATTAAAAAAAAATGTATTGAAATCGGTCTATCCGTTTTGGAGCTACGACACATATATACAGGTCCACAGATACACACTACAGACTTATAACACCCCTCCTTTTGTCGGAGGATAACGACAGTTTTTCCGCTTCTGTCGTAGTTGACAGATTTGCCAGACAGCGATCAGCGGGTCTACAGCGTAGCTAAAATGGAAATGAACATCGACTCTGGTAATAAACTTCAATAATTGATCGTGAGAGGCTAAACGTTGAGCTAACTTGTATTTTTTTTACCGATCATGAAGATGGGAGTCCTAACTTCATGACAGGCAATTTTTTGCACCTGCGCGGCAACTACACTTCTGCCTACAGTAGGCTAATTCACGTAAGTAAAGAAGTGTATCACATTTGGTATTCTCTTAGCTTCCGTTAGATACGCTCGCGTCACTGCAATATCATCGGCGCGTCATCGTAAATTAGCCCTCAGGACGGTACTGGGGCTGCCCCACTTCTACAGCGCCTGGGGCATGTTTGCGGAAGTGCACATTGACTATTTTCAGAGTACCAAGCGGTGTGCGTCCTTGGTGCGCAAGATGGGGGCTAGGTCCGACGTCCTGGCGATGATCGCTGGCTGATTGGATTGCTTTTAAATTCGACATTGCTGCAGCAGAAATATTGCAAACAATGCCGGCTAACATTAACAGACTTTAAAAATAAGGAGGAGGTTCTCAATTCGACATCATCACCGATTTTTATGATTCTTTTTTTATTGAAAGAGTATTTTTCCGAGGTAGTCCCATTTAAAAGTAAAGATCTGACGAAGACCTTCGGAGATAGATAATGGAACTCTTCAATGGATATTAGCAAATCACTCGCAATTGCTGTAATCGCATGTTTATTTATTTTTTATGCCATTCAAAATAGAAAAATAAAACACAATCTACAAAAAACTAAAACATATAAAATAATTTTCTTAAAAAAATTCTTTGAAATTTTCTGAAATCGGAGCCTTAGCTCGGCAGTGGTGCCGACTTCAGAAGCTGTTAAGTTTTTCTGAAGTCAATTTTTATTATTTTTAAAAGATTATGTAACTTCTTTTTTGTAGGTATATGAGATAAGTCTTTATACAATGTATAGATTTATGTTACCAGAATTATAAAAGAATTTAATTTAATTTATTTATTTATAAATCTCGTCAATCATAACCCGTTTTCGGTGAAAACCTATAACCCTTTTTATCATAAAGCACGTACCGGACACAATTTCCAATGTCCCCGAGGTCAAACCTTCCGAGAAGTGAATGAACTGGCGGTCCCCCGATGCAGCGGCGTGATAGCCTCATCTCGATGTCAGCGTCACGTACGTTCCTCACGAAGGAACCTCCAGCTTTTTATATGATTTTTTTCTTTTTCCATTGTTTTTGAGATCTTGGGGACTAATTAGGTAAATCCTCGTTTGGTAATTTGATTTTTCGATAGCATCTGAGTAGGTATATCTTTGATGTAGCATGTAAACATTATTATAATGTCCGTACTATCTATGTTTATGGATAATTGTTTATAGTACGAAACAAATAAGAAGTCACATCGGCAAACTTCGTAAACCCGATCAGTTCCGAACTGCGCGCGTCTTCACGACCACGAATGTTTATTAGTACTGCAGTAAAACATGATCTTTACGCTGATAATTATCAAAGCGAGCGACTGCCATTGGTTGTTCGATCTGGTAAGTACATCGATGTTACTTCTTAGTTGTGGTGTAGATACTGTATAGATATAACTTAACTAAAAAATCGAATGCCTACAAAGCGC
Source organism: Allophyes oxyacanthae (assembly GCA_932294325.1). Classification (NCBI taxonomy): domain Eukaryota; kingdom Metazoa; phylum Arthropoda; class Insecta; order Lepidoptera; family Noctuidae; genus Allophyes; species Allophyes oxyacanthae. The sequence continues at coordinate 1,335,591 of OW028628.1, forward strand.
AAGATTTAGCCTCTCTTTACCCGACTACGGAGAGGGTTATATGTTTGATATATGATATAGATATCGACCAGCATGACCCTACCTTTAGCTTTTTTTAAATTCGAAAAGTTAGAGGTGCGGGCCCCCGTTCTTACTCAGACCCTCCTGCGTGGAAAGCAAGCGATCAACCGCTAGGTTATCACTGCACGTCAGCGAAAGCGATACTTTTTTATTGTATTATTCTTCAAATGTTACGACGAAAGAAAGAAAGAAAGAAAGAAAAATCATTTATTTGCCACAAAAACAAAACACGCTAGAATGATAGACATCGACGACGAGTGCATGGGAATGTTTTTTTTTGGGAAATTTGATTTGTTATTTTAAATCCGCATCCAATCGCCGAATGTAATCCAATCTACAGCTAAGATGGCGTGTTTTTTTTTATGTATTGCATTCAGAAACATTTGTTATGCGCGTTGTTTCATCGGAATGTGTTTATAAGATATCTTTCCGATCGGCAGAACTTGCTACCGAACCCATCGTCTTACAAACTTATTTGCTATTCAAAAACATGTTTCAATGCTATTTTAAACTTTATTCCCTTTGCATAACGTCTATAGTGTACATTTAAGTGGTAAAAATAAGTTTGTAAATAAATATTTTTAATATTTTTTCCAGTCGAACGCGGGCTGCTCATTCAGCCATGTTCGAACGCGTCAATCGAATTCTAATTTTAAATTCAAACGTGTCAATTCAACACCGGTTATTCGATATTGGAATCAGATTAAATACCTATTTATAATTTGTAGAGATGCAACTTCTATACTCTCTCAGTTCTTTGACTTAGTGACCATGACAGTTTGAAACTTACTAATGGTCGCCCACTGTTCGAAATTCGGCCAGATATTATATTTTTTTTTAGCTTTCTGCATTTCTTCTCCATATAAACTTTAACTATGCAAAATCTCACACTCCTCCGTGCGCGCGATATGCATAAATAGGGGTACCTACAAAGTTTTCTCTTCACGTATTAATAAATAGATATCATTTGTTATGTCTGCATTCTTATTTAACTCTAACTTTAACTCTACCAATAACAAATGATCCAAAATTAAATTTAATTACCACAGCGTATATAGAAACGCAATAACCATTTACCAAAAGACAAAAGGAAACCCAAAATTGGAAACACATTGAGGACACCAAGAGACGAAAAAAAATAAAAAATAAAAAAAACTTTTCCAATATCACCGCAGCGGGTCGCCCATCCATATTATGACTTGACAACAAAAAATAGGGACACCCAATGCTTTAACTGAAGAAGACATACATTAACTGGGCAATAATTATAATTCAAAGTGGACATTACTGTTTGTGGTGAGGCTGAAGCCATGAGAGATAGCGGAGGAAGTAAAGTTCTGAAAGCAATTCTGTAAGAACATCTAGAAAGCAAGAAAGATAGATAATATTCCGTACTAGATAATGACGGCACAAGATTTACAATAAACGAAACACAAAAATAAAAACCAACTTCAAAAAAGTATAAAATAATTTTCTTAAAAAACTTAACAGCTTCTTAATTCGGTGCCACTGCCAAGATAGGTAGGTACATTGAAGAAAATTAAGAAAATTATTTTATAATTTTTTGTATTTAGAAATCAGTTTTTCTTTTTTTTAAAACGTTATTTTATTTTTCTATTTTGTGTGACATAAACAATACAACATGCGATTACAACAATCGCGACTGATATGCTGTTATTCATTCAAGAGTTCCATTGTCTATATGTCTCCGAAGGAGTTCATCAGATCTTCACCAAATTTTAATGGGACCACTTCGAGAGTATACCCTTTCAAAACTTCAAAACTAATTTTCAAAATCAGTCCGCAATAGGCGGAATAATCGCGCAAGAAACATACAAAAAAAACGCGTTTATTCTAATTGTGAACCTCCTCCTTTTTTGAAGTCGGCTAAAAACAAAAGATATTAAATCTAAAAAACACCAAAACCGATATTAAATCGTATCTTTTCGATACGTGGAATCGATAACTCGTATTATTTATTTATTTAATAATAAGGACCTCCAACAAGGGACATACACTTAAAATCACAAATAGTTTTACATCTGTGTACTCCTTCAATTATAGGAGGCCACAGCATCCAACAATATTCGACTAGCCTAAATATAATATAAATATTAATATAACTAAATTAAAAAAGAAACATTTAAAAATTTAAAAACAATTTAAAATAAATGAAAGTTAGATTATAGTTTACATACAAATAGTTTATGGAGAATTCTATAATATAGAGCTGTACTCTCGTATTAATTCTTGGATGAAATAGTACTTATCAATAATAAAAAGTTTATTTATCCCACTAGCAGTGATAACCTAGCGGTTGAACGCTTGCCTTCCATGCATGGTCTGAGTTCGAACCCGGTCCGCACCTCTGACTTTCGGGATTCATGTGCGGATTAGAATTTGATGATCACTTGCGATAACGGTGAAGGAAAAACATCGTGAGGAAACCTGCACATCTGAGAGGGCCTCATAAAGTTCTCGATGGTGTATGTAGTCCGCCAACCCGCACCAGGCAGGCGTGGTGGACTAGGGCCTAACCCTTCTCATTCACAGAAGAGGCCCGTGCTCAGTAGTGGGACACTAATGGGCTGGATTTATTTATTTTATTTATCCCGCCAACCGCTTCTAACTTTCACCACCCAACGAAGGTCATTTAGGCTACAAACTGACGATTATTGCCTGAATGCGATATTGATGTTGTATTTGGTAATTTGTATTTCGCAATTTATTTTTAAAACTGTTTTAAATGTAAAGTTATGTTCAGACATAAGTTTAAAGCGAAACGCGACAATTTTCTTATGGGATTTTTGTGGTAATGTGTTGTAGTTATGTTTCTTCTTAATTGTGTTTATAACTTAATTATTTGTGTTGTTTTTGCTAGCTTGTTAGTTTTTGATTTGTTGATATTTGCGATCATTGTTTAGAGGTTCTTCTATTACATTATTCTTGCAGCTCTTACCACAGCATTGTACAAATCAAGATTGTAATCTATTATTTTAAAAGAGTTTCCGTGGAGTTTCTTGCCGGTTCTTCTCCATAGGACCTACTATTTGGAACCGCGCACCTAGAGTCTCGACATTTCATAAGTGCCTGTATTTGGTTTAGGTACATGAAATACAGATCTATTCTATTCTATTGTGTTTACTTTTGACTTAAGAAGAATAGTTCTACTGCTTCTATTCTATTGTTTGTGTCTTGTTACAGTTATTGTTGTTGTTAGTCCGTCGCATCCCACAGCTGGGAAAAAGCCTCTCCCCTTGAACTCCTTGCTTTTTGATTATGTGCCAATGATGACAGACATTTTTTAAATATATATTATAATCTTTAATTTTTTTCACTTTATTTAACATCCTCTCGGAAGGTAGGTACAGTCTGTCAAGAAAGTCATGAAAAGGATTTTGAAGGAACTAAAATTCTTCTTCGCTCGCAACCCTAAATAAGTACCGTAGGTGTCAGTTTGGGTACAACGATGTGTTTATTTTACTATTCTGTGTAGATTTTTTGTGATAAAAAAATGTTTTCGGCAATAATATATTAAAAATAAATAAGAGAATATACAAGTGGCGCCCTCAATCCTTTTCATGACTTTCATGACAGACTATAAGTAAGTATTTTAATTGGAGGCTTAGCTTTAACTTTTGTTTTATGCTTTTTCCATTTACATTGAACTCAACATCGAATGATGGATAACTAACCCATTTTTTTTTTTAAATGTTGCCCAGTTACACCTCATCATCTTCAGTCTCTTGCTCTTATCCCATTTTATTTGTGGTCGGCGCAATGTCTTTTTCTTCCATTCATCTCTATCAGACGTCATTTCCAGATTCACTTCCTTCACATTCATGTCATCTTTTCTTTGGTCTGCCTCTTCTCTCATAGCCATCAACATTCATACTTACAATTCTTATAACATGGTTCTCATCTCTCCGCATTACATGTCCATACCACGATAACCGGTTACTTTGCAGCTATTCGGTAACTGGTACCAGTTTCATGCTTCCTCTGATGTACTCAGTCTATAATATCTATAATTTAATAATCTTTTAGTTATATACTCTATGTACCTACATATATTAGTCTTCATAATTCTAATGACATTACTATCGACACTGCTTAACATAACAATCATGTCCATACCACGACAATTATAAGAACCAAGTGACACCTTCGAAAAAAAAAAAAAAACTTTTACAACCATTTGCTTATCTCAATACCTTTTTATTATTACATTTTTAATTGAACACGAAATACGTTAAAACTTTTTAACAATCGTCTATAAAATAAAAATATATCGCGGAATAAAAAGGCGATAATACAAAACGGAATTATTGCCCCCGGTCCTGTGACGTAGGGGGGACATTTAAAAAAGTTTGATTGAGACACGCAGAAACTTTTGATTGTTTCCCGAAGATTCGGAATAAAAACAAGTTATAAATAACGTTGAGGAAAAACAAGGAAATACGTAATATTGTGATAGGAACAATCGGGACTGGTTGTCTGTTGTTATGTTACTTGTTTTTTTTTTAAATGAAACTTCTATACAGGGTGTAAGTGACATCGTAACGAAAACTGATACCATGGATTCAGTGCAAGATTCTGGACACCTAAGCGTAAGAATTTTGCGTCGGGTTTTTTCAAAAAAATTACGATTTAGTTCACAGTTTTTATAACTACCTAAAAAATCTGCGAACAAAATCGTAAAATTTTTGAAAAAACCGACGATCTTACGTTGAGGTGTCCAGAATCATGTACTGAATCCATGGTATCAGTTTTCGTTACGATGTCCCTTACACCCTGTATAGATGTATTAGGATTATAAGAATATTGGTAGGTGCTTATGTTTTGACTAAAGTATATTTATGTATGTGTGCCCAATTAAATAATTATTTAAAAAAACCGACTTCAAAAGCTAAAAGTAACTTAATAGTTTCTGAAGTCGGTGCCACTGCTAAGCTCAGGTGCATTGAAGAATTAAAGGCTTCAGTAGCTGTTGTCTTTTTAGAAAATTATTATATTATAATTTTTAGTTTTTAGAAGTCTGATCACTGTTTTTTAAAAGTTTATTTTATTTTTATATTTTGAGTAGCATAAACAATACATAAACATGCGATTACAGTAATCACGAGTGATTTGCTGTTATCCATTTAAGAGTTCCATTTCTATCTCTGAACGTCTTCATCAGAACTTCACCAAATTTAAATGAGCCTACTTCGGAAGAAGACTTACAACGGTTATTGTACTCCATGCAAACATGGAACGAATCATTAAAATTTGTACACAGTTGGAGAAGAAATTGGTAACAAAAATATTTAAAAAAAACTGTCGAATTGAGAACCTCATTTTTTTAAGTCGGTTAAAAATTTAAATAGGACACTTTCCACTACTACGTTGAAAAAAATTACAAGCAAACCCGACCACTATCACATAGCAAGAACAGAATAAAAGAAAGCCTATCGTAATCTGATTGTTGACGAAAAATTCAATTCCGTTTATTGCTGAATATTTTGATGTAGATGAGGACCTACGTCACTGCTTATCCTGGCAATGTAACTATTTGTGTTTATGACGATTTGTTGGCAATACATCTGAGGAGATTGGATGGATCGAATTGTTTTGTTTTTTATGACTTATCTCGCTTATTATTTTGCTTCGCCTTTTTTGAGGACTACACACATCAAAAAAGTCTAAGCAACACGCATCATGTTACGAAAACGTAAAGGTTTATTAATTAATATTATATTTTTCTCGTATGAAATGTAGGTTGGTATGTACTTTCTTTTTCCAGGAAACATACTGGCTAATTTTGTAAACAAAAACTTCTCGCTTTTGTTTTTTTTTTCACAAAAATTAAACCGATTTCATTTGATCGAATTTCCAAGAAATTACATGTGTTTTCTTCGCTAAATAAAATGTGGTAAATAATCGTAATTTTATCATTTTAACGACATTTTGAATACAGATTTTGAATTTTTTTAATTGTATGTAATTTTTTACGTCATTGAGCGACATATTTGACCGCTGATGAAATGCATAGAGTTGTAGGGATGTTACAATCAGTAGAAAATCAATTCCAGGTATCTCGGCATTATGGTGTCCCTAGAAGCGTAATTTGTCGTCTTTGGCAGCATTCCACCAACACAGGAGATGCTGTTGAGCAGCACCCAGGCCGAGGGAGGAATACAACCGCTCGGTAGGACCGATACATACAACTAACTGCAAGAAGTCAGCCGATGTTAACCACCCGGGAGATAGGTTTAATGCTACAATTCTCAAGCGGTGTTGTTGTTAGCCCCCATACCGTGTCAAATCGGCTGCACGAGTACGGCCTACGTGTACGACACCCAATCAGGTGCCCACCTATACGCCACAGGAATCGCGCCCATCGAAACGAATGGTGTAGGGAACTCGTAACATGGACCCAGGAGTGATGGGATAAAATTTTATTTTGCGATAAGTCCCGAATCTGATTTAGGCCTGATACAAGAAGGGTAAGAGTGTATCGTCGTCCCGGAAATGCTGAACGGCTGAGATGCGTCCAGGAAGTGCACCCTTGCAGCGGCTCTACAGTAATGGTTTGGGCGAGTATTATGAAAAATTGACGAACTGAGCTCGGTTTTATAAATGCCAACATGGATGCTAAAAATTATGTTGAGGACGTCCTGAGGCCTTATGTCCATCCATTTGCACAAAGTCCTGGCTCAGATTTCACACTGATGCATGACAATTTGTGTTCGCACACAGCTCGGAGAACCAGTGAGTGCTTCGCAATAGAAAACATCCGGGTATTGCCCTGGCCTGCACAATCGCCAGACCTCAATTCCATCGAACATGCATGGGACATGCTACAGGGACGTGTTCTAGAGGACTTGGACGGAGTGACAACAACCCAACAACTGAAGGATTTGTAAAAATTTCATTGGGAGCGATTGCGGCAGGATGACATAAACAAACTCATCGATTCTATGAAAAATCGTTGCCGACAAGTTTTAAACAACAGAGGAGGCTACACTTTGTATTAAATTATCCAATGTTATTAAAATAAATTATCGTAATTAAATTTTGTCTAACAGAAAAAGTTCGCTTACTTTGGTACTTTAATTTGTACTACGTATGATGCAGTACAAATAATGATAATATTATTGTTATTAAAAAAACAATTTAAAAAAATGTTGTTAGTTTTATATCAAAAAGATACTACAGTTATTATTTATAAAACAAATTCAAACATTATAATGTTAAAAACCATTCCAAAGTTCAAATTAGTACATGTTGCTTAGACGTTTTTTGATGTGTGTATGCCTAATAAGTTTTCTTGTTACTTTCTTTGCCAATAGCATGTATTGCCAAGCTTGCTATGGCATTAATAATAGAAACAACAGAAATGTACTAACTGAATATACATTATACAGCATGAAAAAACGGGCCTCTGCTTAGAATGAGAAGGGTTATGCCTTAGTCCACCACGCTGGCCTAGTGGTTGGCGGACTACATACACCATCGAGAACTTTATGAGGCCCTCTCAGATGTGCAGGTTTCCTCACGATGTTTTCCTTCACCGTTAACGCAAGTGATAATCAAATTCTGATCCGCACATGAATTCGAAAAGTCAGAGGTGCGGTTCCGATGTCGGACCCTCCTGCATGGAAGGCAAGCGTTCAACCGCTAGGCCAGTAATTATGTAAGATGCAGAAATTATAATAACTATTAATTATAAAATAATATAGTGTTGGGAACGGAACGCGAGGTGACGTCATAGACAAGTCAGGCGATCAGCTGTCAACCTGTCAACTAATGAAAGGCACACGGTACGGCAACATTCACTTCTGGATCGGCATTGGAACGCAGCGGACGTCTCTAGTTGCTCAATATCCATTCCTTGGTGTGACTGCTGGAGGCAACATCGCTCAAGGACTGTGACACTTATTTTCCTAATGTTAACTTGTTCCTTAAAAGTTGTGTAACGGTTGTAATAATTCGAACTTGTGTATTTGGAATAAACTGATTGTAATGGTAATTCCTTGTGTCGAGTTTATTTTTCAATATCCGCTTCTGATTGCTAATATCAGAAGTGGGATAAAGAACTTAAAAATGCCCACTAAACATAAACATTTGAGGAACAAAATAACCGTTACTTTTACATTCAATTTTGTATTTTCGTGATTGTGTGTTTTTGTGCGAACCTGTTGTTAGACATACCTAGAAGGTCTAACCACCGTCGTTTTGGAAGTAGAACACATGATAATCGTTCAAGGGACGACTCGCGATAATAATAGATGGAGGTATGTTGCTATTCCGTGCAGCTACGAGTTTTCGATAGTTGTGCTGTCATAGACGCCGATCTTTGCGAGTGACTATTACGACCATTTGTGTTTGACCGTTGAAAGCGGCTTACACAATACGTGTTATGTTTTAACGTTTATATTTTTGCTAAATTAACAAATGTAAATTCTTGTTCTGTTTTGATGTCGCTCTTCCGCTCAGTCATAGCTAGTTAAGGGATGGTTTCGCTAGTTAAATGGTGGTTAAGTACTGGTGTAGTATCACTGTTCATTAAGTAATGTTGCAAATGCTTATTAAGTCGATGCCTTATTTTACTGTGAAAATTGTGATTATTGATAATGCGATAGTTGGATGAGTTTTGAATTTATTTGATCCCGTTATTTTCCACTACAGACTGACACTTTTAATGTTATTTGATAGCCAGTTTGGCTTTTCCTGAAAGCTATGCTTATTCTTAAGATTACACTGACGTGTACTATGATTCTGAAGTATCATCAGGATTGTTGAGTGGTCAGATGTGGCCGAGTGGTGCTGTGCTGTTTATTGTTTAAAGGTCGACGGAGAGCCTGTGAGCTTGGTTTCGCTGCTGGACCCAGGTGGCAACCGAGCACCTAGCCGCGAGTGCAGCCGCGAGTGCAGCCGCGAGTGCAGCCGAGAGTGCAGCCGAGAGTGCAGCCGCGAGAGCAGCCGCGAGTGCAGACGCGAGTGCAGCTGCGAGAGTGTTGGAGTCCTGGACCATGGCCGCTATGAGCTGCAACTACTGGTTGGTGCCTATGGGAAGACCATATGCTGCTGCATAGTTCATGGAACCCTGGAGGGGTTAGTGGACTCCTAGAGACATGTGCTACATGTTTGAAGGCAAGTAGTGTTCTGAAGTCTGTGTGATACGCTAACAACGTGCCTATGTCTACAGCCACTGGGAGGTATGCAAACTTGGAGCCTATGCCTACAGTGTTCGTACAAGTCTGTGTGATACGCTAACAACGTGCCTATGTCTACAGCCACTGGGAGGTATGCAAACTGGGAGCCTATGCCTACAGTGTTTGTACAAGTCTGTGTGATACGCTAACAACGTGCCTATGTCTACAGCCACTGGGAGGTATGCAAACTTGGAGCCTATGCCTACAGTGTTTGTACAAGTCTGTGTGATACGCTAACAACGTGCCTATGTCTACAGCCACTGGGAGGTATGCAAACTTGGAGCCTATGCCTACAGTGTTTGTACAAGTCTGTGTGATACGCTAACAACGTGCCTATGTCTACAGCCACTGGGAGGTATGCAAACTGGGAGCCTATGCCTACAGTGTTTGTAGAAGTCTGTGTGATACGCTAACAACGTGCCTATGTCTACAGCCACTGGGAGGTATGCAAACTTGGAGCCTATGCCTACAGTGTTATGTCTACAGCCACTGGGAGGTATGCAAACTGGGAGCCTATGCCTACAGTGTTTGTAGAAGTCTGTGTGATACGCTAACAACGTGCCTATGTCTACAGCCACTGGGAGGTATGCAAACTTGGAGCCTATGCCTACAGTGTTATGTCTACAGCCACTGGGAGGTATGCAAACTTGGAGCCTATGCCTACCAGTGTTATGTCTACAGCCACTGGGAGGTATGCAAACTGGGAGCCTATGCCTACAGTGTTTGTAGAAGTCTGGGCGGTATGCTAACTAGGTGCCTATGCCGACAGCCACTTTGAGACACGCTGGCTAAGTGCCTCCGTCTACAGTGCGACCAAGTAACATGTCATGATGTTGTACGTGTAATGCGCTTTACCACTTATATATCAGACTAGTTTTTGCTTCTATATCTGTTCTTTTTATGTACGATTGTTTGATTCAAGGAGAAAGCGAAGACTCCAGGATCTTATTGGAAGGTACTGCTACAGACCAGGCGGGACCATCTTCTGGACCTGACGAGGACGTCAGAGCATCAGGAGAGGCCGTGTTGGGAACGGAACGCGAGGTGACGTCATAGACAAGTCAGGCGATCAGCTGTCAACCTGTCAACTAATGAAAGGCACACGGTACGGCAACATTCACTTCTGGATCGGCATTGGAACGCAGCGGACGTCTCTAGTTGCTCAATATCCATTCCTTGGTGTGACTGCTGGAGGCAACATCGCTCAAGGGCTGTGACACTTATTTTCCTAATGTTAACTTGTTCCTTAAAAGTTGTGTAACGGTTGTAATAATTCGAACTTGTGTATTTGGAATAAACTGATTGTAATGGTAATTCCTTGTGTCGAGTTTATTTTTCAATATCCGCTTCTGATTGCTAATAATAGTATAAAATAATTACCTTTAACTATAGAATAATAGATAAAAACATTACAACATAATAAGAATATTAGAACAATTATTATTATAGTAGATATAAAATAATTATAATTGTTACCACCTCTTCTAATCTTGGAAACACGATCATGTACCAGGTTAGTTTAAAATTAGTTTATAACTGATAATTATAGTAACTTATGTGTAGGTACATTGAGCTTTTTTTTTTTTTTTTTTTTTTTTTTTCCTAAAAACATAATTGGCATAGGTACATATTTTTTACCCTACTTACAGGAAACCTTAATCAGTTTAAACGTAAGAGGTGGGTCGCTGGGTGGGTAAATATCAGTGCTTAATAGTATAGAGTATAGATTTAATTAAACTACGTAGAAAATGTTTCTTCGTAACTCTTCATCGGTTTGAGTCTGTTCAGGGAGAAATTTGTGAAAGTCACTAAATAATTCTTTTGCTTGAGATCAACTTCGCCAAAGGATATTTCATTAAAAACTTAAAATAAGTTGTATCTGTACTGTGTTAGAGGGAGACAGTGAATTTGGACGTTTTGGAAAATGTCTAGGAACGGGAAAGGCAATGGATAGATTTCGAACTTTAAAATGTTGATATGAAATTATTAGAATATAATCTGGCTTGCTGACATGAAGGCATTGTAGTCAAAATTGTTAAATGTACCTATAGAACAATTAGGTACTGATAATTTTTTCGTGAATTCAGGGCTGGTCCCATCGTAAAAGTTGTTCATGCTTATAGATAAACCTCCGTTAATACAGTTAGGCCTTATAATATTATATCAATCTATGCCATATTTCATGTAATTTATAAACAAAATATTAAAGACCCATGTCATTTATTTGCTGACACCTTCTTTTAGCAAAAAAAGAACATAATGGAATATTTTGATACCGATACTATATTGATCAATACTATCAATAGATATTAATTTTAATTTTATGTTTTAATAAATATTAATATTATAATAATTAGGCTGTCTACATATTTAAGTTAAGTTGTAATTCTTTTATTACCTTTTTATAATAAAGAGTGTAATTTTCTTATAGGTAATATTCAAAAGAGATAATGTAGATCCAAAAAAAATATGAAATACTGGTCATTTTCTTATTTCTATATTTCACAGTGTACCTACAACGCATGTTAATGCCATAAATGTGTTACTTCGTCTCGACAAAGTTAGATTGGCATCGAACGAACTCTGACAGATATGTCGTAAAAATGCGACGACTAATCGTAGCGACCGGCGATTTGTCGCAACGGGTTTTATTAAAACTTTTTATTTTTATACGCCATTTGTTATTTGGGGATGGAAAAGTTAAATTCTTTATGATAATTGGAAGATTCGTTGAAATATTAGTATGACATGCTATTTATATGTGAGGTGAAAAAAATATGAAGAAATTATCAATAATGTGAATGTAGGTATTTGGTCTTTTAGTATAATTTTGTTCTTTTTGTGTTTGAGATATTTTATTAGGTTGGTACTGGTATATTTTATTATGTAGTGTGCATAATTTGTAGAGTGATTCAGTCTCTGCTCCCACATTTTTTTTTTTTTCGACTTAGTATGGGGGACACGCAATAATTTACTAACACAATGCATACAAAATATTTTTTTTATTTTGTTTTAGAGTGAATTTTCGTACTGCGCATAAAAAATTATCGTGTATAAATAAGTTTTGCACAAAGTAGACGCCTCCCAAAACACTGAGGTAAAATTCCGCCACTGATCTTTTAACCATCATTGCAGCTGACGACTTTAAAATAAACAGTCTATAACTCTGAACAACCGATCGGGGAACGATGAAGCAAAATTAATTGACCGTTTAACGATTCCCTAAAATATCAAGTTTGTCATCAAATTTCTTGGCGTCTGAATTAATTACCGGGACGATTTTTCGATTGGTGTTACCAAAGAGTTGTTTGATGCAGACAGTCCAAATATTACTGTTTAGCAGCCCGTCCCGGCATCGCACGAGATTCGTAATTTTTTAACACGCTTTTATTAGCTTCACCTGTAACTAACTTACTAACTAACTATACAAGAAGATCTTGGAAGTTAAATTTGACCCACTTCCCGGTTTCCGATTGAGCTGAAATTTTGCATACACGTTCAGTTTGGATGACTAAAGCGTGTTCTATAGTTTTTTGAACTATAATATTTTATTTACATCTTTGGTTACATTATTAGAGTTTTCGTAAAAATCGGCTGTCATTCTTACTTTCCGAGATATTAATTTTTATTATGCTGGTGACCCGGATTCATTTCTTCCGAGTGTACTTGTCTTGAGGGCGATGACACGGACAAAACGTATTTAAGAAAGAAAAGAAAAAGTATTTATTTGACACAGCACAAAAACGATTTTAAAGATAACATAATAGAAAAATAAAAGAATAAAAACATGTAAAACAAAAATAAAAATATTTATCTTAAATAAAAAATGGATTGTACTTCCATCGCAGCTGTGTCAAAAAGACTTCCACTCAGCTTAAGCTGCCGCGCTGCAAGCAACCCGACAGCGCTGGTAATCAGCGGGAGCCACAAAAAAATATTTCGTCGTCTTAACTATCTTAATAGCAATAATATATCTATGTTTAACCAATACCTACTGCTCCTTAATCTTTGACCGTCTTTAGCTTAATTATATTTGACGTTTTGACAGTTCCGCTCATCCGTTAGTGAAGGACAAATATATTGATTGGTACTCAAGACAGAAAGAGATGGCATCACTTCGATCTGGATTAAGTTATCAGCAGTTGCGTCAAGTTATTTATGTAATAATAGCTGTCAAAGAAGAAACTATAACTTGCGAATCTTACGGATTAAGCAATACTTTGTTTTTATAAATTTTGTATTATTAAAAATTATAGATCAAATTATAATAAGTTCACAATATTGATAATGGGTTTAAAGATAACAGTCTCAATATGAAGATAGATCAACTTATTGCCAACAGAATAACTTGCAACCTTTAAGCCTACGTTTATTAGTTTCACAATACACAATAAACTTTATTTACACCAGAAATAGAAGAGATAAAATATTTATAAATAACATGTACAATGGGCGGTCTGTTCCAGAGAACCTTTGGATGGACATAACAGAAAATAAATACATAGTTAACGGGCAGTCTAGGTGTACAAGTTGGTAGGTACATTATTGTACTTACATCCAATACCTACTTTTTATAATAATATAATACACGCTATTACGATTCAATAAAGTATTGAGATATACAAACATATTTTTAAATTTTATTAATTAATTTACTGTGTCAGGTAATCTGTCTCAATGGACCTTTCATTATATACCTTTGCCATTCATGTTATGGTGTCCATAATACCTACTAAAGGATTGTCTTTTATTAGTGAGATATCTCACGGCCCAATTATGAATCCTAATACCGACCACAAAATATCATTGCTAACAATTTGTGTCAAATGAACATTAAACATTACACCATCCATTGTTTGAACAACGGACAAACCGAACTAACTAAAAAAACAAGCAATTAGTATTAATACTATCCATGCGATGATCGCGGCGCACATAATTGACTGCATGATCCTTTATTCATACGAATGACTTTGGTCATCAATATCCTTAACATAACAAAAGAACTTATCCATATAACAACCTACAATCCATTTTAAAACCTACTCCAATAAATTAAGGTTGAAATTCTATTGCAGTTGGTGACGGAGTTAGGGTAAGTGTAGATGATAGATGTAAAGTCTTAATTATTAAATACGTTTGACATCCGTTCACGCAATATCGTGTCAATGACATTAGTGTGGCGACACCCTTAGGTTTGTTGTTTGGTATTTAGGTTTAAAAGGTGATCAGTGATAGATAGTTTGTATACCAAGTAGAGGTATGCATTTCTCTTTTTAGAAACATTTCAAAACGGTTGGTTGACGCTACGCGTGACCCGAGGGCTGGCCTATTCTTTGGTCAAAGAATAAGCATTGCCATTCAACGTGGCAATGCTGCCAGTCTTCTGGACACGCTGCCAATTGACAGCGACGAGGAGGAGTACTTTGACTCCTAAGTGCTCATTTTGTATAGTTTAATATTTGTATTTTTAAAACGCTTTTATTAGCTTCACCTGTAACTAACTATGTAAAAAAAAATCTTGGAAGTTAAAATTGACCCACTTCCCGGTTTCCGATTGAGCTGAAATTTTGCATACACGTTTAGTTTGGATGACAAAAGCGTTTTCTTTAGTTTTTTTTTAAACTATAATATTTATTATTTTATATTTTAGATAATGTGGCAGTGTATGTAGATACGTACTTGAGATGTGTGGAGCTGTACCTACATGTGATGGTCGAAAAAGTTTTTAATTAAATTAATAGAAATAAAAATATCAAGGCAGCTCTCAGAAAAAACATCAGAACAAAAACTTTTCCTTTCATCCTTATGTATTTAGATCGTCCCATTGATTCTAACGTCATAAATAACAGAAGATTGAAAACTCGAAGACACATTTAAACCATTCATACTGTTCTCTAATTAATAGTTCATATAAATTCATATAATAAATCAACGGTAAGACGTTTAGTACAATAGCAGTCAAATGTTGTGGGCAAACAAAAAGTGAGGCCAATACAAAAGTAGGCGTGTTTTGTATGGAGCAACGTACTAATGTTACTCGAACAGAGACGCGAGAGTCTGTAATAAAAAGTTATTTTTTATCTATAATTTTTTTTTAGATTTCGTTTCTCGTTTATTTTAATTTAAATTTACACATTTTGTAATAATTATTACCAGTATTCCACATTACATACAATAATCACCATACTTATACTCACTCACTGTGGGGAGGTTGGGCTCTCCGCGCACAGAAAATGTTGAGCTGGCTTTTCATGGCTGCATACATATATTATATACAAATTTTAAGAATCATATTTCTTATTTGTCTTTTATTGTAATGGTTTATTCTCTCTCTTGTGTTGACAATGTGTCCGTGCTGAATAAGTTTAACTTTCTCTCTTTCTTTTTCTTACTCACCTTAACCCTACTATTCTCCATCGAAACTCCTTAGTAAGTACCTGCTGCGAGTCAAAAAGGCTATTATTTTCTTACCACCAAACAATACCAACAAAGAGACTTCTCCGAGGCGACTTTTAATTCATATAAAATTGAATCCCACACCATTGAAATTAGTGCATATCGTCCCTGTTTGTATTGTAATGTAATTTATGATTTCTTTATGACTTTCGAGTAAGCGTCAAGTGGTTGACAACATTTGGTTAAACATCATATTTTCCTCCCACCGGTTTTTACTGGTTACAAGAATCCACTCAGCTGTAGTAGGGTTTGGTCAGACAACCTTCATTGAGATTAGCAGCAGTCGTCTTGCTCCTAAATAAAATTTGACACCTCCATGTTTTTTTTTCTATGATGTTATCAAAGTATAGCTGGATAGAAATCTACTAAATATCATCAATTATTAACTTCTACTATTATCAGTGTTTTGGGCATGGTTGCGAGTCGCCTGGACTATGTCTACGTGGGTCACTGTTGTGCCGTCTCTCATGGGATATCGCAACAGTGACCAACCATGATTTCTGTGTTGCTTTTCCTTGTTTTTGTTCAGTGTCTGTGCGTACTAACATAGTCGTAAGTTTTACTAACAATCTTGTTGAGTCTTGGTTACTCGAATGAAGAAAAAATCTATTCTATTCTATTATTATCTTATGCATAAACTTTCGGCAGTCAATCAATTAGGTACTTCCCTTTCCGAAGTCCTCAGCTCGATATATACGTCTCCCAAATTGCAACGGAATTTCCAGATTTCCAGTTGCTAGCTACCTTCTCAGGTCTATCAATCAATTGGACTGGGTTGATATTTTAAATAAGCTGCAAATTATTTCACCTAAAATATGCTCACAATGTTTTCTACCACTGCATGTAGAGGCGACCATTCACAGCGCGATGTCTTTTCGTTGTGTTGTCGCCTACGCACCCCGCAGGATTGTCACTGCACCGATTATTGTTTATGAATTAATAGCTTACATGCGCATGCGTCGGGAGTGTCATTTTGGATGGCGAAAATAATGACCATTTGAAATCTGGAAAGTTTCGCAAAATTCATTTTGCCAAACCCAAAATTGAAAATGATCTCAGTTTTTCTCAGCAATTCCAAAACACTAAGAACTGATATTTATGTAGGTACGTCATTTACCATGTCTTTGATATCATTTTAGCACAGAAAATAAATAATTATACTGATATACTGCTCTTTAAAAACATATATTTTCATCAGGATAGAATAGAATAGATCTTTATTTCATGTAAACCAAATACGGGCACGTATGAACTGTCGAGACTCTAGGTGCGCGGTTCCAAAAACCAGCTACTATGGAGAAGATCCAGCAAGAAGCTACATGGAAATGTGTTAAAATATATAGAGATAACAATATTAATTAGTACAATGTTGATTCTACTACATTCCACGGGGAAACGAGACGGATTTAAGCCTCCTAATTTTCTCTCTTTAATTTCAATATGGTAATTTCAAAATGATAGATAATGTTTATAAAAAAAAATACATTAGGTACCTATCATTTCAAATGACCGACGGGTGTACCGCGTAACAAAATGGTAATGAACATCAAACTCTGGTAATCAAATTCAATACGATCGTGATAGAATAAACTTTGAACTACCTTGAAAAAAATTACCGATCATAAAAATGGGAGTCCCAACTTCATAATCGATATTTTTTTTACAAGGTAGCTCGAAGTTTAGGCTCTCACAATCGTATTGAAGTTTATAGTAGATGTTCATTACCATGTGCCATGTGCTCTTACCACAACATTGTACTGATAAAGATTATAATCTATTTTTTGAAAAGAGTTACCATGGAGTTTCTTGCCGGTTCTTCTCCATAGGGTCTACTATTTGGAACCGCGCACCTAGAGTCTCGACATTTCATAAGTGCCTGTATCTGGTTTACATGAAATAAAGATCTATTCTATTCTATTCATTACCATTATAGTTACGCGGTATACCCGCGGGATTACCAAAAAAGGCAAAAAATATAGTAGGAAACCAAATCGTACTCCGACCAGCCCTAGGGATCCTATACATCACCTCAGTCGCATATCCCGGCGATATTTTTGCCCACAACTATACGCTTTGATTCAAGTCCATTGTGGACCAGTTAACAATATGCGGCCGGCAATGCAGACCACTGCATTTATATTTGTAACATTTTTGTATGAGAAATTAAATTAGTTTTTTTGTTACAGTTTTTAGTTTTAACTTCAGATGGCCGTATTAGATTTGCTGTTAAATTAGTGATTAAAAACTATTTCCATATGGTACTGATATAATATACAGGGTTATTTGTAAAACACCGGCAATGCTTTAAGGGGTGAAACTACTCATCAATATGAACAACTTTTACTATAGGACAAACCATGAAATCGCGAAAAAAAATCAAACTTTTCATACATTTTGATGGAGCAAGGTTAATCTTTTGTATGAAAAGTTTGATTTTTTTTCGCGATTTCATTGTTTGTCCCATAGTAAAAGATGTTCATATTGATGAGTAGTTTCACCCCTTAAAGCATTGCCGGTGTTTTACAAATAACCCTGTATATTGGCGATGGATAAGAGTTTTATTCATGGATGAGTTTACACTGAAAAAACTAAAGGCTAGAAAAAAACAAGTTATATTTACTCTCCGTTCGTATGGGGCCTTCAAAGTTAACATATCTACACCCAAATAACATAATGGCTAGAAATAAACAACTAATTGCTATTTACAACAGAATAACACAATGACATGAATTGAATTTGAATTTTGAATGACATTTTACAAATAGACGGGCCATACACCAACATTAATGCATTACAAAATAGCGTAAACTTTACTATAGCTATAGCAGTACATATAATTATACAGTGCGCGAAGACAGGGAAAAAAAATTAAAGCCACCATACGCCATGTCGCTTGTTAAAAAGATGAATATAGACGTTTAGTTACGTGGCTTTAGCTGCTGCATGCTCATTCTCTCAGTCGGTGCAGGGCATTTACCTTGCTTTTGTCTTGCCAATATAGAGCGCGGGCAACGCGTCTATTTGTAAAATGTCATTGGAATAACATGGTTAAGATCGAGCATGCAAAGTAATTTTTTCCGTGTAATTAGGTACGAAAAACATGGCAAATTGCAACGGATACCTACATTTGGCTATGAGAAAATAGATCTTAAAATCATTTATCGATAGAAAATCGAACTAAGTAAAAGCTTTGTAAAATATAGTCAATTAGCGAGTACATCCAGATTATATGTGTGTATAGAAACAGCATGCGATTTACAGAAGAATGTTTTTGGCATGCTGCTTTCTTGCATGTTAAAAAGTATATGGTGCCATCATGAAATTTTATATTTGAAGTGTAGGTTAATTTTAATATTTCATGGCATGATAATAATGTTATATTATAATATCACAACGTGCAACAAATAATTAGAATGATTTTTGACGCCTTATTAATGCAGATTTACAAAATAAAAGATAGCTGCAATACCCAAGGGAACTGGTTGTAACTGCCATGGCAATCTTATTCAGAGACAAATCATTATTATCCTACTCTTATTTTTTATTCACATTAAATTACATTATTCTCGCAGCTCTTACCACAACATTATACTAATCAAGATTGCAATCTATTAAAAAGTTACCAGGGAGTTTCATGCCGGTTCTTCTTCATAGGACCTAGTATTTGGAACTGCGCACCTAGAGTTTCGACATTTCATAAGTGCCTGTATCTGGTTTACATGAAATAAAAATCTATTCTATTCTATTGAAGATTCAAAAGAATAGAATAGAATAGATTGACAACAATCCACTTGGAACAGTGCACGATCACGACGTTTTGAAGGTGCCTGCAAAGGCCCAGTTGAAATAAAAAACTTTGTCTTTGACTTTGAACAAGAATACATTGATAAACTGCAAGGTTGCAGTCAACTTCACACTAAACACCAGGACACACGTGAGACGCTAAACGGATTTAAAACCCATCGAAGCAGCTACAATGTAGACGTATATCCGAGCCAATGACTCCACAACTCCATTCATATCCAAAATAAAACAAGAACTAAGGCTATTGCACACCAGGCTTTATTCGCCTGGAAATCATAAATCAATTGTGAACAGCCACCTTTATTGTGGAAACGAATCTGTCACCGCCTCTAATCCTTTAAGAGTTTTCATATTTAATTCTCTTTTTGATAGTATATGTTAGGTTTAGAGATGAATTTGTACGTGGGAGGGATGTGTGAACGGAATGGAAATGTTCGGAATATCTGGTCTGCTTTTTTAAGGTTTCTCTCTATTACCAGAGTTCCTGTTAACACCTCCAAGATATTCAAGCTTGTTTGGAGTAGATTCTGTAGGGTTATCATACACAGACGTAATCAAAATCGATTCATTGTTGACATTTCAACAATTGCGCAGTATGTTTTAAAAATAACTCGCAAGGAACCTTCTTGAACTGTCAAAATCGAATCGATCCAGATTACAAGCATGTGTAGTGATTAGGTTGCAGGTCACTAATGCAAATCGATCGATTGTTAGTTAGATAAATAGCCACCATATTTATCTATCGTATTAGAAATTGTAAGTTTATTGAAGATTGTAAGTTTATTGAAGATAATTTACTTCACCAAGTATTTTAACACAAAACAATACCAACATTAATATTTGTGCTAGCTAGAAAACATAAGAATTTTAAAACCTTACTTAGACTTATTCCAAGAAACACATTGCTTGCAGGAATATTATTACATCCCAAGTCCCATCCGCTTATAAACATATAACTGTGTGTCTTTCTTTGATTTACTGAAAAAAGAACAAAGACAAAAATATCTTTCAATGTACCTATTTATAAGGTTTTTCATTGAAATCATTAATCTAAGAATAGTTTGTCACTGCGATAATTTAACCTTTACATTCAACAATACAATGCGATATTGATCTCGCAAGAATTACTCTGACAATTTCTTGTATACTACATATTAACCCGTACAAAATTATCATAGTGTTTATGGTTAGAGCGTCACAATTTGTCTCCGCACTGAATGTCAATCCACCACGCATTGTGAACTATCTTTATAATTTTATTAATTCCATCCATCAACTAAACAGCTCTTGAATGTATGATGACAGATCACTTCGTCTTCCTATTTGTTGATTTAGATATTAATAGTATCGTGGCATGTAATTAATTATTAGTATAAACTATGTTTGAATAGTCCTTTGTGGCATGACAAGGAATAGATGCCATAGAAAATATGAGAGGCATAAGTTTTGAACATTATATTTAAGCCATTGTCTAAAGTGCATTGAAGTAGACCCAGACAGTAAGGACCATTAAAGTTCCAATTAATTTAAAATAGCTAAAATAGAACAATTTGTTTCGAAATTAGCAGATGAACGTTACAAACATGGTGAGAAGCGAAAGGAATTTGATGAATTAATTAAATACATGTAACCCTTTGCATGTCTTCATTGGTCCTATGAGTCGCGTCTTAGCTCATGATCAATTTCAATGGAATTAGGACCAAAATTAGATAATATAAACATATATAGAAACTAAGCTTATCTTTTCATCACACAATTGTCTAATTCTTCTATGAGTGTTTCAAAACGGTTCACTTTGGGTACAAAAAAGAAATTATTTATTGAAATCCGGATATTAACATCTTAACCAATTGCTCTGCCAGTAATTTTTTTATCCATTTATACAGCCGTATACAGAATTTGTAACACCACGTTGCACTCAAAAATGGGCATAATATAATTAGGCAAAAAGGCTGCCAGACTTAAATGTATGCATACCGACCGATAGGCAAATGTCTATATACAATGGATGATGCCGCCGAGGCCGGCCCAGATAAAGGTGGCGAGAAGACCTAGAGCATATCAGAGAGGCTAGTTCGAGATGGCGAAGGAAAGAGACGCATGGAAGAACTTGAGGAAGGCCTTTGCACCGCAGTGGGACAGTATGGGCTAATAATAACAGCCGTATACGGTTATTTATAAACCGTTTCGTCATATTTTTAATATTAAACTTAACAGCTACTGTAGTATTAACAATATCATTTAAGACCCTATCAATCAAGTTTGTCCATCTTCCATTTTCAATAATTGTTTCAGCCAGAACTTTCTACTCGATACTACTAGCTCCTAGCTAAGACAAAAGCCCATATCTCGAACCAACCCTCGTGACCTGATAAGAACATGACTCATTAATTATAACAATCGACGCCTCACTCGTCTCACAGCCATTAAGAGCAATCTAATCTTGTTAACATAATCCAATGTTGAACAGCCCACGCCGAGGAAGTCAATCATCAGCTTCAAGCTCCACGTTTAGTTCGATCAAAGAATTGAGACATTTTAAATTTGTCACGTGATGGTTTTAATTTCCATTGTGTCTGTTGATTGGAGATTCTTCTGTTTAATATAGTTTATGGTTTCCTTTTCCTTTAATTATGGGACCTTATCGCTCAAGTTTTACGGCGGTTAGTTTATGATCTATCTTGGTACCGTTAGTGGCACTTGTAACAATGTATCGTATTGAATTATAAGTGGGTGTTTTAAGTGGTGTTTGGATGTCATCCTGAGATCATGAGCTGTGGTGTCAACCTACAGGTTGACACACACCTCTGTTGAGGTTGAGGTACACACTCATTAGATATAAGTGTGTATATTTTTTATGATATAGGGGTGATCAGAAAATCAAAAAATACCTACTACTAAATTGGTAAACAAGCGTACTGCCTGCCTGATGGTAAGAGGTTATCGTAATCTATAGATACTTGCAACACCAGGGGCATCACTTGCGCGTTACCGATTCTACTACTAGCGTCCTGTTGACAGTAGGGGCGAGCTCTACTGCCAACACGACACTTCTCCAAGGAGCTCTGACGACCTGGTTCACCATTAGAAACATACTGCAAAAGAACAGTGTCATTTGGCTAAGATATTTTGACTAAAATATTCCTAATGACAACACGGACATCATCATCTGCCTATCCTTTTCCCAACTACGTTGTGATCGGCTCCCAGTCTAACCAGATGCACTAGATGTACTAGTCATATTTTAGATGGAACAACTGCCATTTTGGGCTGCTGAATCCTGTAACGATTGTCATAGATATTCATAGCAAAACTGGGACCAATTGCTTAATGTTCTTTCGAAGAAACGGTCACCCACCGAAGGCAAGCACTACTTAACCTCACTTATGGATTGATCTACGTGGTAGCTAGCTATATAGGTAATGAAAACACTACCTAATTCATTAAAGTAAGGTATTTTGGTGACAGCTTAGAAAAGGCTGAAGACAAAGAAAATAATCACCAAGACTCTAAACGAATGAAAGCTAAACAGAAAGAATAGATAAAAATCTCAAGTAACTAATAAATAAAATTTAAAATATCTCAACTCAATACGTCATTAACGTACCACTTTACCATCAATAGGGCTATAATCTCTTTCATTCTTAACTGATCCTCGAAAATTAACCGTCAAAATATTCAAATCGATACATTATGAGGATGAACCCTTCAATGCGACAATTTGGTGGACCATTGTATGGTAACGATGTGTTTGGGTACAAAGGACCAAGTTGAGAGGAAATTGGTTCATAAGACCGCTTCCTGTTGACAGTGTTAATTGTTAGTTTTATAGTTAACTAGCGATAAGCTACGGCTTCGTTCGGATCTTTCGTAAAGTATTAGCTTTTTGGAATCGACATAGCTTAAGTCGAAATAGACATGCAACTTACCTGTAAACTAAGTGTAGTTTACAGGTAAGTTGCATGTCTACATATTTATCAGGGGTAGCCAACCAGTGGGTTGGCTACCCCTGATCAAGGCTTATAATTTATTTTAAAGAAGGCATTGTCAAGAAAATTACCTAGGCTTATTATATGGCTTGAAAGAGACGTTACAATTGCGTGTCAAATAAAAAAATGCATCAGTGCCGACTTTTAAATAGTGAAAAAATTCCCAGATAATTTATACTTCTGAAATGTAAATTTTATATGTTCTTAAAAAAGCTATTCCAATTTAAATTAAACAGCTAAATACCTTCTTAAATCACACCTCGATAGATTTTCGATCTTATATTATTATTATGAACAAACTAACAGTTTCTATACAAGACTTTAATCCTAATGAAGTATTGTGAGATGCCCTATTTCAAAAGGTCATGATTTAATTGTTCAGTTAATAACTTCAATCAAGGAAGCTGATAAGAAGTTTGGACATGTTAAATATGCATCGGGTAATCTAGCGACTCTTCCCGGTAGATGTTGGTATTTAGGTATATTTTAGATGGTATAGTTTTCAAATATTATTATTAATGATCTATCGCTTAGCGTCGAAGTGTCATTACATCAACATCCAATAATAAATGACCATAAATACGAATTGACAAAGACGGGATTATGTGCCACGGCAGCAAGAAAGTCATCAATATTTTGGAACCTACTCTTTGGGTTAAAAGATTTTATTTATTCGAAAGAACAATGTTCACTTAATGAATAAATTATACGGTAAGTTAACAGTAGCCAAGAGATTTAACACGATTCTCATATTACACCAGGCACTTCTCTTCAGAAAGACATGCCTAAACCATTCACCAAACAAGAAATTTGAGAAAAAACAGCATAGTTAGATACATTTGTATGCTATAGCTTATAATAATTATCCATTATTTGCATCAGGTACTATTTAATTAGGCGAATGATACAAGTTTGGTAATAGTATATAGGACCTACTACTTATTATTTTAAGGCAATTAATAATAATCGAAAGGTCACTGAAAAAACGGAACGAGTAAAAATAAACAAGTTCTTGGTTCGGATGGAGCCTGCATACATACTTAAAATATCTACACTGAAATAGAAAAGCCTAGAAATAAACCCATTATCGCTATTTGCAACCGAGTAACTTGGTTCGGATGAAACTTCGGTTTTTTTTTTCGGTTTTTTTGCGGGTTAAATTGCTAATTCATCATAGTATCTACAGTTAAACAAGTCAAATAAACTATCCACCTGAAGAAGTTACCTAGATAGACTGGACTACAGAAAGTAGAGTACTTATGTTGTGGCGTATCTTGGAAGGTCTTCATCAAATTTAAATAGGACTCCCTCGAGAGTATACCGTTTGAAACTAAAAAAAGAATTTTCAAAATCAGTCTGCAATCGTAGGAGTAATCGAGTAACAAAAAATACAAAAGACACTCGTATTGAGAAGGAACCTCCTCCTTTTTCTTGAAGTCAGTTAAATAAACAATATTGTTTTTTTTAATATTCCGACGCGACACTTTCTTCCTACTTTACCTGCTGAACCCAGTAGCACTCAACCCGTCAGCTACCGAACGTCAAAATTAATCTTTTATTGACCTCGATGACAGGCGGACATTTTTTTTTCATAAAACATTCAAATCTGCTGCGTCATAGGGACTTTGGGTTTGACTCGGGTTATTTTTTATTTATTGATGAATCGGAATGAGGTTCTCGATTTTTTGATCCGAGTGTCATGATCCTATTAAAGGTTATTTATCTGTGGTACCTAAAAGCATCAGGATAACCTAACCGTCAAAAACCCCCGACTCCAACTAGAAAAAGAGCTGTAACTTTTGAACGGCTGAACAGATTTAAATGTAACATAGCTAAGTTGATACCCGATTAAACAAGCTTTCATAAAAAAACTGCATTAAAATAATTAAAATTTGGAGCTACCATGGTACAGACAGACACACAGATCCACAGATACACACTACAAACTTATAACACCCCTCTTTTTTGTCGGGGGTTAAAAATGCTTTAAAGCTATTTAGCTTACTTTTGTTCATAGACAAAGATTTGTCAATCGTAGTATCTGACAAAAAAAATGACAGGCATGGTTAAATATACCTCCGCAGAATAAACAGAAAAAAATAAAGCTTGAGCGATGAATGTTCATAAAAATCAACCGGATCCAGTCACAAATAAACAAACTCTTGATGATAGACGTAGAAATACGACACATCTCAAAGTCGTAAATATCTTAAAAGAGAACATCAATAAAATATGCTATAAGAAATAACGTAATCTGTCTGTCCATGCTCCATA
Source organism: Allophyes oxyacanthae (assembly GCA_932294325.1). NCBI lineage: Eukaryota > Metazoa > Arthropoda > Insecta > Lepidoptera > Noctuidae > Allophyes > Allophyes oxyacanthae. Next base: position 1,361,377 of record OW028628.1, read on the forward strand.
CGAATTATCAGACATCATTCAAGCAATCATTCGTGGTAAAAGTAATTGTACAGGTCGTCCGAATGTATCAAACCTCTCCAGCCGCTATTAAAATCGAATTATTGATGACCAGATACAGAAGACCTGGAACCATCCATCCAAATCCCCAAATCAGAGTTCTAATCAAATTGGTCGAAGATAGTAAAGTGGGTTTGCAATCTTTGTCAAAAGATGGCGCTAGTAGGTGATGCGTAGGAGTCGAGTGTGTAGATTCAGGTAGGTAGCGACATCTATTGTAGAGTAGCGTCAATAAATGTTTCTGCTCGATATTAATGGAGTCTTTGATAGTTTTTGTGCTCCAGGAATTACGATGTCTATTATTGATTGAGATATTTTCAATTTAGAATAGACTCTTTATTGAACACCAGTTTTACAGGAGTAATGGGAAAATAATAATTATAATTTTAAGAGTGTGCAATGGGTGGTCTTATCACAATTGACAATTTCTTACGGACAGCCTTTGGATGGACAGTATAAACAGCAATGGGCAATTTAATAACTGTTAGGAATAATTATTAACACCACGTTTTTAAATCTTTGAGAGCTTTATTTGAGCATCGTAAAACACACACCGACAAGAAAAGAAAAAAACAAAACAATCTGCCAATACAAAAAAAAAAGAATACTGTTTCGTCGCCAACAATAACTATTCATTTAAAAAATTATATAGGTAATTCACAAAATCGCCAAATAAAATATATATAAAGATCTAGCATAGACAGTCATAAGGCAGAACCGTTCCATTGTAATAGGCTGTTTGGCAAAAAAAACTACCTGTTAAGTCTATATATTAATACGTGAAGGGAAAGCTTTGTACCCCTTTTTAAGCATATTGCGCGCACGGAGGAGTGTCAGATTTGGCGTAGTTAGTTTATATGGAGAAGTGCAGAAAGCCAAAATTACGGTCGAATTTCGACCACTTGGCGACCTCTAGTTTGGTTTAATACGTGGAAAGTCTCTCAGATAGATATAGATAAAGATGAATGGAAGAAGAAGACCAAATAAAATTAGATAAAGGCAGGAGAATGATGAAGTGGCGAGTATCTTTTATCAGCTCTTAGACGTCATCCACTACTGTATATCTTCATAGACCGCTTCAGTGGATCGAATGAGTTTTCTAAGAAACCGAGGTCATTTTAAACTTTAAAAATAAATTAATCTGCGAAGAAATAGAACAAGTTGGCGAAAAAATCAGTTGCCAGTTTCCTATAATTTTATCTTTTATTTTTAAAAGAGTTTCAATGGCGTTTCTCGCTGGTTCTTCTCCATAGGACCTAGTATTTGGAACCGCGCACCTAGAGTCTCGACATTTCATAAGTGCATGTAGGTATTTGCTGTTATTGTAAGTGCCTGTATTATATGCATTCTGAAATCTAATTAAATTAATGCTAAACACGATAGCTAAACAAACATTCAGAACGTACAAATTCAGATAATAAAAAAATAACCGTCAATGTTATCGTTAGTTGTTAGTCAATTCATTTATTTGCATATTTTTAATGTCGTATTTCTCAATGGTATAGATTATAAATACAATTATTGTAATCTTGAAAATATGAAGATCAAAATGACGTGTGTTTCGTTTTTAAACGGTTGGAAAGGGCGGGTAGCCTATTCTCCATACAGCAAGAAATGGTCTCCTTTAATATCTATGATCAGAAGGTACATAAATGATGATTTGTATTTGGAAGCAAAATTGATAACTATTTTTGTTACCTATAATAAAAATTATGTTAATAATATAAATTATGTTAATATTAAAAAAAATTGTAACGCGATATCTAATGGATCTATACCGTTTTTTCGTTTAACAAGAAGAATAATTATACAGAATATGTTTTTATGTAGTGCTCAAAATTTGCAGAGTAATTCAGTGTCCGTTCCCAAATGCAACCGCAGTACTAAAATACATTCAAAAACAAAATAAACAAAAAAAATTGTGTGGTTGCGCTAGAAAATTATGCGTGTAGATACTAAGTCGAATTTTCGTTTTGTTTTAAAGTGTATCCCAATACTGCAGTTGCGTTTAGGAACAGACTGAATCACTCTACAAATTATGCGTGCTACATAAAAAAATATCCTGTACTCAAAATAGTCATGTCAACGAACTAACATTGACCTCACACACTGTCTAGGATCAGAGAGATTCACGTTTGAACATTTAAAACGTACATAATTATGAGTCATGTTGTAATAAACATTTAAATGTAAGATTTAAGACTCCCACGGATGGGGTAATAAAGATAATTTTAAATACAAAGCAACGAAGCGCACGAGTAATCGCGAAACGAACATCAAGTCATGACGAGATTGAAATCATTGCGCCCGCGCACTCAAACGGGTTTTTCATTTATCAGATCGATTGTGGGGCGTGGCTTATAGATCGGTAGGATTTATATCTGTACTCCTCGCACTTGAAGCTTTTCCGTTGAGCAGTGTGAGAGCGAAAGAGATAGGACATGTTACGCCCGATCGATTCCAATGAAGTGCGCGCGCGACTATGTATTTTCTCGGAACAAGAAAGTGGACAGTGTCTTGTTTTAGAATATTATGTACCGCGTAATAGTCCGGTTGTACGTGAAGACACATCACAATTATTATTATTGCGTTTATTTGATTTTTTAACGAGATTAATACCGTATGTTGGTATGAATGTTTTTAAGACTGGTTTAATGTGGTATTGCCACTGGTTTTTGCGTAATTTACAGCGAAAAGTAAAGATGCATGGTAGCTGTTTTTTTTTATGTAAATTGATTGAAATATGAGATAAAAAATTACTAAGAAGAATGTACGGTTACCAAATTCTGAACAAAAATTGCGAAACCGTTGCGTGTTTATTTTTAAGTTGATGATCTCATGACATGACGTAATACTTAGATACTAAACTGTCAAATTTTTAAGATCAACAACTCACATTTCATAATCGTTCCTATAAATATCTATAACCTTTCTAATGACAATCTGCGGCTGAGAACAATACTAATAATGTATTTAATAATTTCATCACTTCATGAAACAATCATACAGAAATAAACTCTACATTTTATACATTATGTTCCGATAAACTTTTACTATAAATTGATAGCCCTCTAGAAGAATTAAAACACAAAAATCTATTAACATGACGTAAGTGAACAAACAGACACTAGAATTATCATGTGAATAGTACCTACCTACTTAAAATAAACCTGCTGAAGCAAATGGTGCCAAAAATGTACAAAAATCGAATTATAAAAGTTTGCAATAAATAAAATAAACATAACTAATCTCTTACAATACAAGCAGTGATAGCCTAGCGGTTGAACGCATGCCTTCCATGCAGGAGGGTATTAGTTCGAACCCGGCCCGTACCTTTGACACCGAAATTTGATTATCACTTGCATTAATGTTGAAGAAAAATATTATGAGAAGACCTGCACACCTGAGAGGGCCTCATAAAGTCCTCGATGATGTATGTAGTCAAAGAAAAGAAGAAGAAATAAGGTTTATTGGTGAACACAATACATGGTTAACTCACACCATATACAATACAGAAACGAAAAAGCCGTCCATTAACCTGCACTAGGCCAGCGTGGCGGACTAAGACCTAACCCTTCTCATTCCAAGAAGAAGCCCGTGCAAGCAGGGCTAGCACGGTTGGTAGACAAACCCGTTTTCTCCTCCCTTTGTCTCCATGACAGAATATAAAACGAAAACTCAAGACGATAAACAATGAAAAGATGTTCTTACCCCCGATTTTTTATGAATTAACGCGTTTTCTCTACCCTTTGTCTCTTTGACAGAAGACAAAACTAAAACTCGAGAGAGAGAAAACGGTAAAGACACGTTTTGTCTTTGATTTTAATCTCTTTCCTTTTTTGTCGTCCTAGCCGGGCAACTTCTTCATCGTTCCCTCACTGATGAAGATCGCGTCCATAATTATACCTACAACGCGTCTCCAAGCCATGCGGTGTTTCGTTGTGTGGACAGCTTTGTGCATGCTGCCTCCACCAGCCCTCTTTATTGCATCCGACCATCTTACCGGCGCTCTGCTTTGGGTGCGTTTCCCTTCCAGCCGGCCCACTATTATAAGTTTTATTTTACTATAAGTTTAAGACCACATGATATGTCCGAAAAATCCTAGGGCCCTGCAACAGTTGGACAGTCATGGGGATTTATTTTAATTTCTTATTTACCAAAACTTGAAGCAAATCTCTGTATCCAACACTACTCTGAACCACATCTGAAGACCTTTCAATCATTATCTGTTAACGCCATATAATTATTTAGATATGCACGCTGCTATCCCGTCCGTCCTCCATCCTCCGGGCGTCACGCATTATTTTTTGTCCCTTTTGCAACAAAAAACCGACCACAATTTTAATTGCTCGAAAATATTTTCGGTTCGATGTTAATGTGCGGATAAAATTGGTTCATTAATCTTAAATTTAGCTTCTACCGTAATCTGGATTAGAAAAAAATCTAAAATGTATGCTGTTATATTATGTTCCATAAAGATGGAATTAATTTTATACCAAGCAGGCGTAGCATGACCACCATAGAAACGGGGTATAAGCAAAATAATTTCTATTATGTTAATAAAATAGCTTAAATAAACTAATACCTAACTATTGTCACCTGATGATAGTCATTAGTTATAGCAAAGGACCCAATATTGCTCCCTGATAAGGCCAATATTTTCTAAAGAATTTGATACTTTTAAAATGTATTTTACGAGGGACAGACATTGGAATCTTATGTTTTATTTTCCGATATGGTAAAACTTTTTTCTTATTAAGAATTTATCCATTGTTTTTCTTTCCAGGTTGCCTGATCGCAGTTCAGGTAAGTTTTTCTATAAAATATATTCTATTCGTCGTTTCTTGCGTATGCATCCTTACCGGCTAGAATGGTGTTAACTGCCATATTGCCCTTCAATCTTCTTCATGTGCCATATCTTCAACGAATGTCGGCGACCACCACACGGAACTCGTCTCTATTTTCTGCCAGACTCGTAGCGTAGTTGATGTTGGTCTAGCTTTTGATGTTATCAATCCAGGCCATTTCCTTCTTCCGATGCTCCTTTTGCCCTATATCTTGCCTTCCAGTATTTTCCACAAAATATTATTTTTTGTTTAGAATGTGCCCAAAATATGAAATATTCCTCTTCTTAACTAAACAGGCCTTGAATACCTACATTTAATATCTTTATATCCACTACGATATTATTTAACCTTATTTGTAGCTACAAGTACGTTTGCTATAACACATGCATACGAGTCAACGAGTGTATTTAATTCATTAATCCAAATCGGTTCAACTTAAACCACTAGTTACCTTTCGTTCAATTGAGGTTTTCTTTCTACCAATACATATTCCATCACACTCACTGCTCCTGCCTTGTCATAAGGTAGAATTTCGCGTGAAACTACTGCAAATAACTTCATAATATATGTAAAGCTAGTAACAGTGTTACTAATGCAGTTGATTTCATTTCTATTTCTTTAGCGTTAAAGGTTATTGTTGTTTGTAGGAGTTTGTTCTTAAGTTTGCTGTCGCAGCTTAATGAACATTTAATAACAGTGCTTTTTTAAAGGTTTTGTTCGATATGCTCGTCTATACGCTTCAGATGGGACGCTGCAGGGTATTTCTTTTTGGCACAGTGTAGTGAACGATTTGAGAGTTTTCAATATTAATTTATATCTTAGGCTGAAAATGATTTTAAGCCATTATTTTTACCACTTAGTAACATAAATAAATCGCAACGAAGAAGAACGAGTGGATGAATAAAGCACTGAACGCGGTATAAAATACATGAATGTTAATAGTAGAAAGAAGAAAGAAAGAAAGAAAACCATTTATTTCACACAAATTACGACACACAAAAGTAAAATTAAAAACACATTACAAAAAAAATCTTTTAAAATAATAGATAACAAACTTGATTAATACAATATTGAGGTAAGAGCTGCGAGAATAATGTAATTTAATGTGAATAAAAAAAAAACACGTAATCACAAACAAAATAATTCAGTACCTAACAAACACAAAACTTTATATAAAATATGCTAAATCTCAAACACTGACATACTTTTTAGAGCTATAAACATTCCAAGACAACATACAAAACATTTCATCAAATCCAAATCACATTAAACAACTATGTCATCACAATATAGCAGACTACTAGTACACAGTTCTGGTAGCAAATCCGATAATGTTCTATAGTACAAAGTTGCTGCCGTTTACCGCAGCGAAAAACCCATTTTCCCGCTCGATATACCAGCCGTATCAAGATGAGAGCAATTAAAGGTCGGATGCCTAGGATTCTGGCTTGGGTTGGTTGGATATGGCATCGTGTCTTTGATGCACTTTGTTTGAGTATTTCTTTACGTATATATTTAAATCCAGCCCATTACTGCCCCACTGCTGAGCACGGGCCTTTTCTGAATGAGAAGGGTTAGGCCTTAGTCCACCATGCTGGTCTATTGCGGGTTGGCGGACTACACACACCATCGAGAACTTTATGTGGCTCTCTCAGATGTGCAGGTTTCCTCACGATGTTTTCCTTTACCGTTAACGTTTCATGGTCATCACCGTTAAATACTTCATTTTACTATTCTTTATGCTTCTGCATTTAAACAGTACGGCTTTTGTAAAATTCGAGCTACCTTCAGGCTGTCCCTGAAATTCGAACCGTGTGTCGTATTCTGCGGCCAGAAGCCCAATTCTCGTAATTAAAAATGTTCAAAATATACTTCCGATCTACTATCAATGTCATAAATATCACAAATGGTATTCTATACAATAACAAATAATATCAAACTTGAAATTATATTGTAATGAGGTCAAAATTGATTAAAGCCAAATCAGTATTCTGTTAACGGATTTTGGTTTTTTATTATTATTATTGCATGACGTGGTGCCTCAATTTTGTAACCAAATAAAATATGTTTCTTTCTTTCTTTCTGCCAGCAGAAGATTCTGGAAGCATATATTACCATTATCGCATTTACGCATTTAACATTGCCAGCTATAAAGGTTATATTTTTTGGGCTTTGCTATGCCATTTCAAAGCCGAAACGAATCAAAACTACCTTATCCAAAATTTAACCACTCCCTCAACAAAACTGAATTGCGCATAGCGTTTTTACGGCATTCGGCGGAACCGTATGACTAGACGCGGCGGATCATTAATCCTGAAGTTTCAGATGTGAGCAGAGCGATAAAAATTACGCGCGCCACGCTAGCCGAGCGTAAAGAGCGTAATGACATGTTATCTGCGGGACATATTTCTGGATTATGCTTTTTTAGATCCGAGACATTGATAGACGTATTTTTGGGTGTCATGCATGTGGGAGTTTGGTATATTTTTGGATGATTTTGCAGATATACGTTAGGAAAAAGCACCGAACAAATGTAGTTACCTAGCAGTCTCCACCAGATTCGTCTTAGTAGCTAATGTGACTAGAATTACGCTAAATAATACAAATCTGAACATCAGTAAACGTGAATATGATCCACAAAACATAAATATCTAATTATGTATAACAGTGTCAGTGTTTATTAGTATATTTATGTATATAAATTGAACGTCATGAATGTATCGTTGCTTTGAAGAAAATCCTTGGTATTGAGATTAGCACATGATAAAAAAGAGGAAAGAAAAATAATTTATAATTAAAAATAAAATAAATAATATAAAATAATATAATAAATATAATAATATTTAATAGACCAACACCTCGAGAGGCTCTCGCTAGGTGGCTGGATCAAGGGCTTGATTCAGAAAGCAGTACTCCTTGACACTGCGCGCATTGTCAGGAGGTTTCTCTCTCTAGAGCCCTGACCACCGGTAGCTTGGACCCTGTTCCCGATGCCGGTGGCCTACTACTCTTTTATATTTTTAAATGTTTTTATAATCTATTTTTTATTTAATTGTAAAATTATTTAAAAATATATAAAAGTATGTTAAAAATTAAATAAAGGGAATAATAATATAATAAATAAATAATAATAAATATTAATTTACATTTTTCTGCAAAAACACGACACATTACATTCAAATAACGGAATACATAGGTACCAAATGTTTGAGGGGTGTTATAAGTTAATTTTAGTGTATATCTGATATCTGTCTGTGGCATCGTAGGTCCAAATCGGGTATCATCTTAGCTATGTTTCATTAAGATATGTTCAGCCGTTCAAAAGTTACAGCTCTTTTTCTAGTTGGAGTCGAGGGTTTTTGATACTTATATTTTTATTTGAAAAACAAAGCTTTGCAGTTCCAGTTTTGAGCGAAATGTCCTGCTATGTCCTATGTCTCTCAGGATAGCGCAAGATAGCACACGTCCGCTAGTACCTAATTAATATCTAAATATTTTATCAAACCAACTCCTCAATTCATCCTGCAGATTTCAGATGTACAAATCTATTCAATATCCTAAGTCAAATTCTGAAAGTGACAAAAGGTAGGTATTCAAGTAATGTGTAAGTGCTAACAAATCTGAAAGCAAGTTGAACTAAGTTGTAATGTAATGTCATTGCATAGACGCTCCTCCGAGAATTAGATGGAATGCAATGTGGCGGGTTCAGACGGTGTTAGATAGGTAGGTAGGTAGTTACCTAAGATTATCCTACTTATAATTTTGTTATTTTATTAGAATCTCGCCATATGTTACATTCATAAACTGATCTCTTGACACTGGACGCTGGCTGTAATATAAAACAGTAACTAACTTTTTTTTATTTTTTTTATCGGCCAATTGCGAGTCTGATTCACACACCGACGGCTCCGTACAAACTTGTAGGTATGTAGTATTTTTTTATGATGTAACTACAAATTTATGGATTTCGGATTTATTCCTTTACTTCAGCTATAACATATTGCTTCTTGCCAAATTTCATGATCCTGGGCCAACGGGGAGTACCCTATAAGTTTTAATTACCTTGCAAGAGTTACAATATGCGGCATAAACGGCCGTATGTTCTAAATGCGTTGACTTAGGAATTTGATCTTTTTCATAACTCCAAGTAATTACAGACCTGAGTATTTGATATAAATTTCAACATGATACCTCCACGCATTCCTGAGAAAACGTGTCTAGACAGACAGACAAACAACGAAGTGACCCATCCTATAAGGGGTCCTTATTTCCTTTTGAGGTACGGAATCCTAAAATACAACTGATCACGTGAGACTAATCAGTAAACAATTGCTTCTAGCCCTTGATCAATCATAAGCTAAAAACAAGTTACAAGTACAAGTATTCCCTCCATTAACTACATCCATCTGAACTCGGATGATCGAACGCCACCTGTTGGCAAGCAAAGGTGCAATTGTCAACATATACCATGACAGTTGCACGTGTCCTGAACACACCCTCGAGGTTTGTTCGTGAATGTTGATATAGCTCATTGAATTTCAGAGGTACACCGTTAATATTTAAGTGCTTTCGTTTGGTGGTGATTGGAATTAATTGATTCGGAAGCTTGTGAATTCGGTGAGGTAAATTATTTTGGTTGTACATTTTATTGCACATGCCGTGTGGTCACTCTTTTACTTTAGGTGTAATTAACCGAGTGAAATATAATATATATATATATAATATATAATGCGGTCATCTAGGCATGGTCTGGAAAAACTTATGATAGTGGGCCGGCTGGACGGTAAACGCACTCAGGGCAGAGCGCCGATAAGATGGTCGGATGTAATAAGGAGGGCTGGCGGAGGCAGCATGCACAAGGCGGTCCACGCAACGGAAGACCGCATGGCTTGGAGGCGCGATCCTCATCAGTGAGGGAACGATGAAGAAGAAGAAGAACCGAGTGAAAAGGTAGTTTAAGAAATGTCAATAATACAATCGATACAATGTCTTATCATACACACAAATAAGAACAATACATTTTATTGATTGTATTAATGACATTTTTTAAACTGTCACTAATAAAATCAATACAATGTCATAATATAGATATCATGGTTTTTTTAAGGTTTGCTTACAGACTCATAATTATTGTTTTTTGATTACTTGATAAATAGGTACCTACTCAAGTTGCATCATTGATTGTATTAATGACATTTTTTTAACTACATAATTTACACTTACTACATATTATAAATAAACTCTACGTTAAAATTTTAATGATCTTAGTAGGCATACATACTGATTTTATTTATTCGTTAAGTTTCTTATAGGTTCTTCCATAAAGGTCAATATTTTTGGAACCATGCACTTAGAATCTTTAACGTTTCAAAAGTGCCTAATATCATATTTGGTTTATTTGAAATAAAATCATTTTTAATCTATTATTTATATTCTAGTGTTGCCTAACCTCATGATTTATGTTTATAATCACTTAGTTGCATCCGTAAGAATAGGTAGGTAATGTCACTATTCACTACATGATTATACAGAAAATAATATTGTAAAACATACAATAACCCACAATTGCAAGATACCAAAAATAGAACAAATCTTCAACCGCACGGAGCGACAAACCGTTGAGCATCTGGACAAAAAAATATTAAAAACTTTCCTTTCAAGAACTTATAACACCCTTTGCGGTGAAAGGTTGCAACTCTCTCACAAAACAATAACCGCTGGGCGAAAAAAAAAACTTTATTTTTTAAACACCCCACTTAAACAAGACAACTCGCTCGCGTGCCGCTGTTAAAAAAAATAACAAACTCAAGCCCTAAAAGCTCACGAAAATATTTCAGATATTTAACAAATGCTAACCGCTAACGATGTCCTTTAATATTTGGAATATAAAATAAAAAATCCTCTTTTGTCGGTGGAGGCGAGTGCCGACAACTTTTTTTTCTGTATTTTAAACGCTGCGGTCCGTTTGTATGGCGGAGGGAAAAATGCCCGGTTGGCCCACGGAAAACTTTTTTGCGGTAAGAAAAGGTTGTGTACCACTGTGTGTTTGTTCATTTTTTCGTTGTTATAAAAAAAGTGATGGTACCTACATCGAGTCTTTGATGTGAATCGCCTAACAACTGAAATTTTCCTGAAAATTTTTCTCGGCCATTTTTGAGGTCTACGTTCTGAACGGTGACTTCGAAATACCTTGAAATCATTTGCCAGTTAAAAAAGGAAATTAGCAAAGTCTTGCCAGTTAAAACATAGCATCACGGCTAAAAAGAAAGAAAGAAAGAAAAAGTATTTATTTGACCCAGCACAAAAACGATTCTTAAGATCAAATAGAAAAAAAATAGAAAACGTTTTTTTTTTTTTTAATAAATCTTAATTAAAATGCATTGTCTTTTAGAATAATAAATTATAACCTTGAAAATCCCCATGTCGTATATGTTCAAGAGCTATTGATGATTTGACTCAGCGCTTAAAACAATATAATGATCCTTCACCATTTGCAGAAGTATGTTCACAATTCCCAAAAATCCATTGACCTTCTACCATTAAGAACAAACTTACAATTTCACGGAAACTTTATGTTTTAAAGAAAACAAAGATACTAGCCTACCCTCGCAAATAGAGCTATCTGCTTAGAATGCGATACATAATAGTATAATTATTCAAAATCCTAAGGTGCGGACACACAGCGAAATAATTTTCAAGACCGATTTAAGATTATTTTTTTGTATTGGAGAGGTAACTTTCGTGATTGTACAGGAATGATGTAAAAAATACATCAAACATCAGCTCATGAGTTCAGAAAATAAGTCAAAAGAATAGAATAGAATAAACATTTATTTGGACACAACAAAATGAGACAGCATATACATAATTAACACAAGAAGGAAGAGAATGATGAATAAAATGAAAAGAACAAAAACTTCATGGACATGTGTCTAAAAGTTGGACCAAATAGGTTTACAGATCAGCTTAATATCAAGCACCAAAGTGCTTGACGCTGGTTTTTTAAGAGAATTATTTTATACCTTTTACAAAAAATAAAAAATAAACATTCAAATTGTGAAACTTAATTTTTTTGGAAGTTGTTTGAAAGCAATCTAAAGAAATAAAAAGAGCTTATTAGCACAACATAAAATATACGCAAAAACAAAGAAAGAATTATAAAATAAGTGGAGTCATCTAATACCAAACCCGCCAATATGTTCCAACCCTAAGATCAGCGCAAGCCCCGGCGATGTATTCCATGGGCACAATGCTTGCTCCTAATTTGAATACCATGCTTATGGGACAATCGGCAGACAAAAAAATATGAACAATAAGCCTGGCTACGTCAAAACAAGTATGGTTGCCTCATACCATATAATTTTATCTTTATTGTCTATCGGATCAGCAATGGTCTAGCAACAGATGTTTTTGAGATGAAGACTATAAAAATTTGGTCATAATAAAAGGATACACAATGAAAGAAAAAAAATTGCGTTTATTGGCACAATTAAAATGAAAACACATAACATTTAATAGATAAAATAAAGTAAATTTATGCCAAAAGGGCCTCAGCTCAGCATAATGTCAGATGGCAACACCAGGTGCTACCACCTGACGCTGATTTTCAGCTGCAACCCACGGGTGCCATACGCTCAATGACACACACTATGATTTTATATAGAACTAGCGACCCGTCCCCGGTTTCGCATGGGTGCAATTTCTCTACTATCAAGGACATTAAATATCAAAGTACATAATAAACCTTTCGTGGAAAATTATCTAACTGATGGTGAAAACCGCATCAAAATCCGTTGTGTGGTTTAGGAGGAGTTAGCAGATATACAGACAGACAGACTTTATTTTTAACCCGCGACAAAAAAGAGGCTTTTATAAGTCTGTAGTGTGTATCTGTATATCTGTTGATCGTTGTATCTATCTGTGGCGTCGTAGCTCCAAAACGGAAAGACCGATTTCAATGCAGTTTCTTTTAGTTGAAAGCTGATTTAATCGGAAATCATCTTAGCTATGTTTCATGAAAATCTGTTCAGCCGTTCAAAAGTTACAGCTCTTTTTCTAGTTGGAGTCGGGGGTTTTTCATAATATTTCAAGGAAATATAGATTTGCTAATAGTAGCAGCCCTAAGACAAATGTAATAAATAATGTAGAGGGACAAATATGAAAATAAGTTCTCTACCGCAGGTATCGGCACTCGCACAACTCATTTGCCTACCGTTTTCTGCACAGTCGGCAAAACAAATCGCTTTAATACAGGACATTTTTTTACAAAGAAAAAAAGTAAAGAACATTTATTCGGCACAGACATATTGACAACCTAAGAGAGAGAAGATAAAAAAAAAACATCAAAAGTTGACAATTATGAAATAAAACGAAATAAAATATGCTGTCAAGCATGCCATGCCGAAAGGGTAGCAAGCTAAGCATTTGCTGGGCGCAGAGAGCCCAACAAGTTTTATTTAGTGCGCTTTATCTGCGGAGTGAAGTCTCTGTTCCTAAATGCAACCGCAGTATTGGGATACACTTTAAAACAAAACGAAAATTCGACTTAGTATAGAGAATACGCATAATTTACTAGCGCAAGCTATACAAAATCAAATTTTTATTTTGTTGTGGGTTGAATTTTAGTACTGCGCACGAATCAAATATTTGTATGATCTACAGAGTTGTTTCGGGTCTGGGTGATGTATGTTTCTAAACTGTACTGTCGATACAGGAGAAATCCTAGTGAGGGGCAACGTCTTTAAAAAGATAAAAAGATTTTTGTAAAGATATATCTTGGAAAAATCATGCTAGGAGTTTCTCTGATGAAAGTACATCAAGATATTTTAAGATTAGTGCACTTCTAGTAAAAGGACAAACAAAATAACCAGAAAATTAACTTCGATATTAAGAACTTAATTTACCAACCGTACTTAAACGATTCAATACAATAAACAATCATGGATAATCTTTTTGCTCATTCCCATATTTACAAGACGTATTGGACCGTAAGTAGCTGACCACATCCTCGTACTGTTCCTACAGAGAACTGACCAGGGAGTTCCGGCCAGTTCGACTTTGTATTGACTTTTATTGGCCTGGTCTTTTATGGTAGCAGTATTATTGTCATTTGGAAAATAAATGACTAATAATGGTGTATTTTGTTGTTCTTTCATGGTGAATTGACTCTGAATGGAATAATTTGGTTAAATATTCTTGTATCGATGTTTTTAAAGATCAGTGGAATTTAGAATTTTAGCAAAAGCAAGGGGACCATTATATTTGTTCATGTTTGATCTCAAATTACTTGAGACCATTAGAAATTCTGTAAAACTAATGTTGAACAAGATGTGTTATTTACACAGCATGAGAATTGAGCAGCCTCCATACAATGGGATGATGCCAATTTTGGTCCCACCCTCCAATAGCGACGTGTCATACATCGTTGGATAGGTATTTTGTAGCTGAATAAAAGTTACTATGGCGCCAAGATTCAAATCTTAGTCCGTTTAGAGTTATGCATTATTAAACATGTCAGTTTAACAATAGTCAAGCATAATGCTTTCCCCTAATATAATACAGTTTTTGAATTAATACCTACTAGTATTAGATACCCATCTACCGTTATCATCAGAGTCCTAAGGAGGGTTTTTTAGAAATAAAACACAATGGTAAGGTATAGTCCGCGCACGAGCTCTGAGGAATCAGCACCTGAGGAAACGGTCCTCCTCGCCTCACACCTCACTCGTCCTTACGACTCTGATGATAACTGTAGATAGGTATATAATACTAGTATTAATTCAAAAACTGTATTGTATTAGGGAAAAGCATTATGTTTAACCATTGTTAAACTGACATGTTTAATAATGCATAACTCTGAACGGACTACGATTTGAAACTTGGCGCCATAGTAACTTTTGTTCAGCTCAAAAATACCTATCCAACGATGTATGACACGTAGCTATTGGAGGGTGGGACCAGAGTTCATACAAATCCTGGCATCATCCTTTGGTAAAACTAGATGGCACATTTATCGAAAGGAAAAATGAAAAAAAAAAAAAAAAACCCCATTTAATATCGATTTTTTTTTCACTAAAGATACTTTGTTATAAAGTAACAACAATGATGGCTGGATTATAATAATATGTTGCATGGCAAATAAAAAAACAATCCGAAAACTGTCATCAAGTTAAAGAATTAAGTTAAATAAATTTTGGATATTTAGTACGGCTTCATCAATAAACGGAGTTTTTTTTTACATTTTATTCATCTTCATCTTATTTCTTCAGCAACAATTTTTTTTAATAAAATCCATTTTTCCGGCCAAAATATAGGGATCTACTTTCACCCAATGTCACTTGTCCCCATAGGACTCGCACTGTATTGAAGGCTTAATATTGAAATCAAAACCGTTAAAAGATTTGTAGCTTGTGAATACCCTTATTTATTTATTTAACAATTAATGCACACATAAAATACATGAGAAATATGAAGTAGGAGCATAAAGTACAAAGGTACTACTTATTTCTAAAGAAATCTCCCTCCTCCTTCCGTCCTTCCTTCCTTAGTTTTTCTCACCTCTTCTTTCTGTAATCTGTCACAGCTAATTCCTCTCAATATGCAAAATATGATTCACATTAAATCGAGTCCTAAATTGAAATCGCATAATCCTTTTGATCGACACAAAATTAAAAATCGCATCACACGTAGAGATCAGAAATCGCCATTTTAATTATAAATAACCACTTCGCTCGTCAAACCGATACAAAAAGAATTGAAAGAAATCAAAATTCTAAAGAGTAATATCAAACTTGACTTATAATTGGTTGTTCATCTTGACAAACTGATGGGTAACTCACCCTTAATAACCTCAAACAGCTAAATCAAAACTAACCTTCGTGTCCACATAATAGAGTTGCGATTTGAATGGAAATGTTTTCAATATAAGGTTCAGGATACATGGATTTATTATTTATAAGACACGGCTGTATCAAAACCGAAGAGCCGTCTTCCAGGCCGATGACGTTTGACGTATATTCTGACATCCCCTTTACAATGTGGTGCAAATGAGAAATTAAAGCGGAAGCTTATTAAACACTGTTTTAAAAATAATTGAACATGCATGTACCAAACTCTCGAACAGCTTCTTCACCTGGATTAAGAGATGTAGGACAAAGCGGGACTTTCCATTCAAGATTGAAGCTGCCCAACTGAGAAAGTAGATCCACCTTGCAGAATATCGTATCCAAACAATACTGCTCTTTTGCAGTGTTGTGTTTCTAACGATGAGCAAGATTGCTAGTAGTAGGTCGAAAACGCGTCAGTGATGCCCCTGGTGTTCCAATCGTCCATAGGTTACGGTAACAGCTTATCATCAGGCGAGCCGTAAGATAGTTGGTCACCTCAGTGGCATAAAAATAATTATTGTCGTTTAAGGAATAAATGTTGACTAGTCTAAACAACATTTTCTTATATTTATCAACCATCATACTGCATTCTACCTTTGGTTTTGTTTATCCAGTTCTAGTTACAGATTATTGAAATCCTCAAGTTATCTTTCTAGCCATGCAACGTCAACTACGCCTTTATGATCCATTCCATGAAGCGACTTCATGGCTTCTTGTATATTCCTATTCTGCTGATGACTCCAGTAGGATAACTACACCTTCCTCAGCCCGTGTCATGACCACTGTATCATCTCCTACTTTACCATCATCAGAATAATCTTCATTATTTTAGAAGTCACCATCCTTTTGTATTTTGTCATTGTTATTTAAACTCTCTTCTGTTTTTTTTATAGTATAGGAGGAAAATGGGCTTGCGTTTCACCTGATGGTAAGTGATCACCGCCGCTCATGAACATCCGCAACACCAGAGGAGTCACCGATGCGTTGCCGACCTTTTAGGATGGTGTAGGCTCTTTTCTTGAAGGTCCCCATGTCGTATGTATTCGGGAAAACCGCTGATGGTAGTTGGATTCCACAGTTTCGTGGAGAAAGAAAAATAATAAAATAAATACATTTATTCAGCAAGGACAGTGACAACACACGAGACAAAAATAATAAATAAAAACTTTAAAAAAAGAAAACAGACACATGAGAGAACAAAATTAAAAGAAAAAAAAAGTAAATATAAAATTTTGCATTATATAGTCAAGTATTTTATATATAGTAAGCCCACGCCGAAAGGCTAGCCAGCTCAGCATTTGCTGGGTGCGGAGAGCCCAGCGCTGATGTACAGTTGGCACACCTGCAGTAACACATGGACGAAGGCAAGGCAAAAGAGATAAAATAAATAAATTTTAGAATTAAAAATTAAAGAAGTATTTTTATAAATACTATGGAAGTAAATATCAAAAAATTTAAACGGCGTGGCGATATATCTCTTCTGTTATATCAAAATCTTCCTTCATCTTATGACTTACACCACGCAGAGAGTATCGCAACTCGATGAACAAATAAAACACATAAAAGTTCAACTCGTAGAGCTTTGAATAACTTACAGCCAATATGGGAGATTGTTTTACATGTCGACAGTAATATTCATACAAACTGAATGTTGTTATTGACTAGGAACCTTGAAATAAGAAATCATTGTTAATTTGTTTTAATTTAAGAACTTTTTTAAGTACCTCGTTGACATTTTTGATATCTTTGATAAATCGTTAGGTACATATCTACTGCACTTGCCGGGGTCAGATCTTAGATTGGTGACCATTTGTTCTATCGAGACCCCTTTGCGCATTGGAAAGCGCGTTATAAGCAGTTGTCCCGAATAGCTTTGAATGACTTACAGCTAATATTTGAGATGATTTTAGACAAAAATACCAATTTTTATTGAATTTTGATGTTATAGCCCTTACAGCCCTCCCAAACACAATTGTGATGTTTCTTTAGAGCAAAGATTTTTATAGTAATTTTAATGATATCTAAACGGGCCCAGCACCACACGATTGTGGCGCGTATGCTCTATCCAAAGGAGTGAACGAGATAGGTAGCTAACGTGCCGCCGATCAAGTTTATACTCGTTCTCTTTCGTCCTGACGCGAGCACCGGCCACGCCGCATGTGCGTAAACATTTTCTTTCAAGAATTGTTATTACATCTAATATTGTTATCCAATCTATTAAATAATGTATTTATTTATCTAAAAACGTAGAAATCTCTGTATTTCTGTAGGTATTTCTAAATAAAAATCGTTGGTGAACTAAACCGTCACAATTGTATCAGACCGGGCCGGAGTACATCTTAATTGGCAATATGGTTACCTGGTGGTGGGTGGTAAGTGGGGAAGATATAGAGGATTTATTAGTGCAATCTGATACAGCAGACATCGACGGGGAAGATGACGAGAATTTTGATCCTTTTGAAGATCAGTATTCTTCCAGTGAGTCTGAGCCCGAGCACCAGGTCGAGGAGACAACGAGCACTCCTCAGTCCTAAAACTTAGGTGAAAGGCCCAAAAAAGAGGTTCCATGGTAAGAATCTACGTCAAGAAGTTCCTGTAGTCTCCAGAATCACCCAAATCACCAGCAGAATATTTTACAGAAGAGCTTTTCGAGCAATTTTGTAGTGCCATATCTCAGTATTACATCGCCAAGAAAGGACTGCCTATCAGCCCATGTGACCAAAACGTACTCCTAGTGCGATAGAAAAGTGCCTTCAAGTCCATGGCGTGATGAGTGATGAGAAATGATTCAAGAGAGGTAGAGAATAGGGGGTCTTTCTTCCGCTCAAAATTGGAGCTGCCCGACTGGGGAAGTACCTCCACCATGCAGAATACCGTAGCCAAATAACACTGGTATTTTGCAGTGTTGTGTTCCTCATGGTGAGCAAGGTTACCAGTGCTCCTTGAGGAAAGGCGTCGTGTTAGCTGCAGGGGTTCCCCCTTCTGTAAACACGACGCTAGTATTAGGGTCGGCAACGTGCGAATGATGTTGCTAGCTCCCCCTGGTGTTGCAAGCGTCCATAGGTTACGGTAACCGCTTATCATCAGGAGGGAAGTAGGTTTGTTTGCCACCTTAGTAGTATAAAAAAAATGCCCTTGGATGAAGATGTACTGGAATCAGCCTTTTAAATCATAAGCGTCACATTTGTGACGGTGCATCAAATAGGCCCGGGATGATACAATTGTACGCCACCTGAAAAAGCAAGATGGCCGCCTGAAATCACTGAAATCATGAAATAATCGGCTACTTTGGATCTCAATAAGCACGAATTACTACTTATTTAAACTAAAGTTTGTTTAGTTATCGTTTGGGTCTGTAAGGGATAGAAGGATTGATTATTATTGTTTTAATTTAAAAACTTATTTAAAAACGACGTTGCTATATTGTTGTCTTTGCGCACCTAGAGTCTTGACATTTCATAAGTGCCTGTATCTGGTTTACATGAAATAAAGATCTATTCTATTTCTATAGTAAATTATAATCTTAGTCAAATCAATCGGAATATTCCACAAAATTCACTGCACTTCAAAAACAACTTTTTTACCTTTATAAACCGTGTTGACATCAGTAAACATGTGACAAAAACACACAAAAAAGTGTTGAACCAAAAAAGCTTGCGGTATTTTCGACGAATGTCATTTCCTACCTGCACTGATCCGATTATTCCATATTTACGGAACACTAAATTTCCGAACATATCCTTTGTCGATGATACACAATGCTTGAAGATTATCGAGAGATTTACAATACAGGACAAAAAAGTACTTGAGAGATATCGATTCAATTAATTGCTACCTCGTTTTTGGGTCAATATAGAATCAGAGATATAACCTAGCCGTCAAAAACCTCCTACTCCAACTAGAAAAATAGCTGTAACTTTTGAACGGCTGAACAGATTTTCATGAAATAGCTGAGATGATACCCGATTAAACTAGCTTTCAATGACGACACGGTTATCGCAGTGGCTAAGCGATTAGCTTTCTGCGCTGCATGCCGCGGGTTCGATCCCCGCACGGAACAAATATTTGTATAATCTATAGATAGTTGTTTCGGGTCTGGTTGTGTGTGCATGTGACATGTATGTTTGTAAACTGTACCCTCGATAGGTCGAAGCTCGGTAGGTTGAGGTTGAATTTTAGCCGGGGCCGCTCCTGCGGCCCCACATTTGTTGTGTAGTAAGCTTGATTTATGAAAAGAGTATCTACGGAGTTTCTTGCCGGTATCTTCTCCAGGACCAACCCACTTGGAACCGTGTGCCTAGAATCACGACGTTTTGAAAGTGCCTGCAAAGGCCCAGTTGAAATAAAAATCTTTGACTTTGACTTTGAGGTACAGGAGAAATCCTAGTGAGGGGCAAAGTTTAAAAAAAAAGAAAATAATTATAAAGAACTGCATTAAAATCGGTCCATTCGTTGTGGAGTTACGATGCCACATACAGATACATACAAACTTTTAACACCCCTCTTTTTTGTCGGGGGTTAAAAATTGCGTGCCGATACAATCAATAAAGTTGTTGACAAACCATTTTGAAACTATGTAATTGCAAGTGTGCGCGCACCTATTTATATCCATGCTTTCTCTTGATCAGTACAACTATCATACCACAATTAATTGCAAGTGTGTTCTAGCTCTTACATACAGTTTTTTTCCAAGTCTAAATAATCGACTCTCATCCATAATATTTATGATGTAAATTAATCAATAACCCATGGCCAGTAATTAAGCATAGTTTCTGAGCGCAACTTAATTTTGATTGATGATTTAATAATAAGAGATGGTACGTATATAAATATCGGTTTGTCTGTCCGTCAGTCATCTGTCTGTTGCGTGTCAATGGTCGGATATTTTTTGAGCATTTTTTAGTTTTTGAAGTTCCTATCTTATTTTAGACTTTTTTGGTATTTGCACTAATATTATAAAAAGAAAAGATTTGTGTTTTTTATTGTAATGAATAAATATAAAAACTGCTGGACCGATTTTAAAAATTCTTTCACCTGTATAATGCTATATTATAACTGAGAAATAAAGGAAAGATTTTGCTTTAAAAAAAAATTGGGATCCCTACGAAAACTCCAATAATGTAACCCAAGGTGTAAAACATTTTACCTACATAATATAACAACAAATGCACTAAATGCAAATGCAAATGCACCAAATGCACCACACCAGACCGCGAGGACGACCACCTAAACGATGGGTGGATGACATTCGGCGACACGCTGGTCCGGTTTGGATGGCAAGGGCTCAAGACCGCCAAGAGTGGAGGAATTTGGAGGAGGCCTACACCCAAAAATGGGTACAACATGGGCCGCAATAATGATGATGATGGTGAACACCAAATGCTTAATATAAATAAATGTCCACCCGTGCGAAGCCGGGACGGTCGCGATTGTCAAATGAATTAATTAATAACCTACGCTGATTAAGACGGTCCATCAAACTGAACAACTTTCTCTATGGGACCAACATCGTAGTAGCGAAAAAATTATTACTAAATTAAACGAACTTATCTAAGTGAGGTTCTATTGTAATTATACGTTATGTTCAGTTCTCGATCTCAATATATTAACTATCTACAATAGTTAAATATTGGTTTTGAGGACTGAACTTAAATATAATCAGCTGTCCCATACGTTCGGTGGAGTAAGTATTGAAGTTTTGTATGGAACAGCTTGTACAACATATAAATCTAAATAGATAGAAAGAAGAAAGAAAGAAAAGCTATTTATTTTTACACAAATTACCACACAAATAAAAAAGTAAAACAAAAAAAGTAAAAAATTAAGACAAAAAAAAAGTAAAAATTAAAAACACGTTCCACAAAATTTAAAAAAATATTAAATAACAATTACTAATATTAAATGTCTGTGGTCTCAATGAATAGGATTCTTTAAAGTCATTATGCGTCGCATTTGTGCAAAAAATAGGTCGTCGTTCAGCATATTGCTGAGGTATTGGAACGCGAAATAAAATACAATATTTCACATATTTATCAAACACAAACAATTAAACTTTAATTAATAAGAAACAATAACAACTAACAAACGAAACAAAATCAAAAACAAGTAAAATAATATCATGCTAGGGCTGTCAAACGCGGGCCGGCGGGCGGGGCCGAAGCAGTGTGATTGACAACCCTTGACAGCGGTTAAACACAGGTCGAATCGCGAAAGGTAGTTTTTTATTCCTTTTTCAAAAGCGTATCAGGGGTGTGCCGAGCTCTTTTCGTGTCAAGTGTTCCGTTCTTTCGATGATGGATTTTATTGGTAGGTACTTTAATGTTTGACGCTGCATTTTTTGTATGTTTCAGCTATTTTTCACTTTTTTTTAAGAGAGGCATAGCATTTGTCAGCATAAAAAAATTCCATAACATTAATAAGTTTTCATAAAATTGAATTGATCTTTATTTCATGTAAACCAGATGCAGGTAATTATGAAATGTCGAGACTCTAGGTGCGCGGCTCTAAATCGTAAGTCCTATGGAGAAAAACCCGCAAGAAACTCCATGGAAACTCTTTTAAAATAATAGATTACAATCTTGATTAGTACAATGTTGTGATAAGAGCTGCGAGAATAATGTAATTTAATGTGAATAAAAAATAATAACAGGATAATAATGATGATGCATTCCATTTAGCGCACTAATTCGAACCGCACCTGTAGTATTCCACATAGCGCACCCGAGTGGAGTGGTGGTAGAAAGTGGTAACACAATTTTTATGGAATTAACTTAAGGTTGTATTTTACGACGATTTCTTACTTTTGAGGGGGTGAAGTATCAGCCTAAGCCCCACCCACTAGGGGAGCTCCGTTCACGCAATTGCGCAATTGACGTATCAGACCGTGTGACACACGTGTCACAGCATAGCAATATTAATTAGCAACATGCAGTATGACACCAGCAAATACTTGAAAAATATAAATCCATAATATCGTATACCCAGTGTCCTATATTACGCTAGAACATCTGTTCGTCCGTTTTGTATTTGTAGATTTTATACCTATTTAACTATCTACTTATAAACTATCGGTCATACCTATTGTGTATGAGTTTATGCAAGTGCACATAATTGTCTCGACCAACATTGGGCATTTTCACATTAAGCCGATAATGCCGTAACGAAACCGATATATCGGCACGGCAAACCTGATGACACTGCCAATGTGTGTGTAATGTTAGAAGAATAGACCAACTCAAATCCATGCCTTGAGATAATAACCTACTCTCACCCACACCTGTAGGCGTCGTCCGTTTCCGTAGTCATACCTACTTAAGTTCGTTCACAGGGTTGCTATTTTACCAAAAAAGAAATTGCATATTCATAGATCTAAACCATATTCCTAATTCAGATTCCTCGCTATGTATGCAGGTGAAGAGCTTCAAAATTGAAAGAAAGAAAGAAAATATATTTATTTCGGACTCGCACACGAAATTACATAAACACACAAAAAATTCAAATAATGATAACAATAACCTAACCGTTTAAAACCCCCGACTCTAACTAGAAAAAGAGGTGTAACTTTTGAACGGCTGAACAGATTTTAAGAACCATCCCGATTAAACTAGCTTTCAATTTAAAAAAAAACTTTATTGAAATCGGTCCATCCGCTTTGGAGCTTCGATGCCACAAACAGACCCACAGATTCACAGATACATAGATACACAGATACACATTATAAACTTATAACACCCCTCTCGGGGGGTCTTGTCGGGGGTTAAAAAAACCTGCAAGAGGCCAAAAAATGTCCCTATCTCAGCATATGCTGCGACAGATAAAATAAATACCGCAGCGCTGGATTTTGAACTCTAATACTAAAATCAAATAAATATACAAGAAGATAGAAATACATACTATGTGCTAGTTGTTATGTTGAATAATAAAATATAAAATTGTAAAAAATAAATAATTAAACGAATTTTATGAAGTAAAACTGAACTTTTATTATTTAAAATAAAACAACACACATTCGTGATTCATAGAGTAGAGAGTAGTGAACCATAGAACAACTATCTTCAACAAAAATAACTTGAGTATAGTCTTTTGATTTACATGATTCGTTGTGTTCGATCACATTTTGCGTAATGGACTGTCGACAGACCAACGGTGCATGGAAAAACCTAACAAATGGTTATAGTTTATTAAATTTTATTTATGTATTTTTTATTAGTCTGTATAAAAAATTGTATGAGTAATAAATAATATATTTATATTATAGTATTCAAAAAATTCCAATTAAACTGGTTGTCTTGGTAGACATGTCAATTACGAGGTTTACAAAAGTTGATAAAAATACGTTCATTAGTAGCGGGAATATGTCGAAGTTCCATCGCTATTTTTATATCAATATTGTTCGCAGTATGATCTATGTTATTAACATAACATAGATCATACTGCGAACGTAGGTAAATAGAATAAGTATAAGTAGGTAAATAGAATGCAGATAAAACTTCATACTCTTTGTTCTCAACACTACAAATTGTCATACTGATTTTTCTATACTACATCCTATAAAATGAATTCTTGACGGAGATGTCAAGAAATTATTTTAGCATATTGATTTTATAAACGAAATACTTAGATTTTCTGAATAAAAGGCAAGTTACTTATACTTCCTGTTTCTTTTTTATAATTTTTTTAATGATTATACTGTCATTCTTTCTTTTGGTTTTAATAAAGTGTAAGCGCGAGAACGTCAAAAAAAATTGCACAGGTCCGACCTCGATGCGCGCCGAAACGCGACTGATTGATGGCAGAGATGACAGAAATCACGAATTTTGTGGTTTTTATCAAATTGTGACCAATATACGTAATATTATGAAAAAATAACAACCGATTTTGGTTGGTATATTTGCTACCAATATTGTGATGTAAAAATTATTTGAAATAATATCATGTTTTAGAAATAATCTTGTAAACACTTTTTTAAAAGGGGTAACTTTGCGAATTTTTTTTATCGAGCCAACTTCATCCAATCATGTATCGGACAACCGTGCAGAGATTGTCACATCTTCAAGTTTGATATATATTTTTTTCGGGACAAAGAAATAAGAATTTCTATTCAAAAAATTGTAAATACAAATCGGTTTTTGCGGCATTCCTGTAAAATACCCCCTTAAAAAGTCTGCTATGTACTCTATGACTCCTTTTTATCTCTTTAATTTATCATTTAGTACCCACCCCTCTCTATATACACTATAACCGTTGGTGCGCAAGGTGGAATAGAAAATAAATATTTTTAATTTTTATTTGTTGCGCACCACGTGGGTTTTCTATGTGGAATACTATTGGTGCGGTTCGAATAGGTGCGCAACAAATTGGTGCGCTAAATAGCATGCCTCATAATGATTTCCCACTCAATAAGAATGCCAGCAGCCCCGACAGACGACACTCACTTGTCTACGGGACCCTAAACATTCATTTCACATACTTCATCATCAAACTCGATACATACTCAGCTGGATATGTTACGCTTTATAATTTTATAACAAAATCCTACACATTCGACTTTTTTTCCAATCTTTGATGAGTCCGGATTAAGATTAGTAGAAAAAAAATCTGACAGATGTTGTATGTGTGAATTTTTGAGAACCGTGTACTATATTGGATGGTTTCGTTTTTTTTGGATTCGGTTGTCAATGAGAATTGTAAAAAAAGTGTTTAGGAATTGGCTGGTTTTTTTTTTTAATTTTTCAACATGGATACACCGACCATGGACCATGGACTCATGGATATACCGGGTGACTGGTTGAACGAGTAAAACATTGAACGAGGGTATTGTACTCATCTTTATGATATTTTTTTACATTGGACTGAAAAAAAATCGGGTGTTCCATACATTTTGTCGAGTAATATTTGAATTATTTGTATGGAACGGCTGTTTTATTTTTTCGCAATTTCACAGTTGGTCTTATAGTAAAAATTTTTCATAATGATGAGTACAATAATCCTTTAAAGGGATCGTAAATAGAAAGGTAGGACCTTGTATTGAACATCTTTGTGTTCAACGACTGATTTCTGACTTTTTTTTTAAGTAAAGCACAGAAAGAAAATAAAAATCTTTATTTTTGCATGATGAAGACGCTAAAAAAACACGACGAAAGAATAAATGATAAAAATACATAAAATTACATAAAATTACATAACAAAAAAGTAAGAACAGAAAAGGATTACAAGAAATCAAATAGGTACATAATATCTATAAACTACCAAGTAATGATGCGCCTCACCTGTGAAAAAGCAGTCGTCACTGACCATAATGCTGTGGTGACGCGCAGTGCAATACTGGCAACACAAGCAGCGCTTGTTTTCAGGATTTCTAAAATCTCTGTTAACCTCAACCAAAATATAAACCCTATAAACAACAACATCAATGACAAAAGCAATATAAAAATTGCAGAACAATGTAAAGATATCGATCTAAACATCTACAATGTAACATTCAAATCGCAACAATATAGAGAATGCTCTAGAATGCCATAAAACAAAAGTGGTTCACTCGGGATACGAAATGATATTCGTTGAAACGCTTCCGACGAACTTTAGTGAAGGCGACTGATCGTGTACCACTATCGTTTGGAGCATGTTATACTTAAATGTATTTTATTTAAACAGGATAATATTTGATGTAGTGCTCAAAAGCTGCAGAGTGATTCAGTATCTGTTCCCAAATGCAACTGCAGTACTAAAATTTACTCCAAAACAAAATATAAATTTGATTTTGCATGGCTTGTGCTAGTAAATTATGCGTGTCCATCCCATACTAAGATGAATATTCGTTTTGTTTTAAAGCGTATCCCAATACTGCGCTTGCATTTATGAACAGAGACTGAATCACTCTACGAATTATGCGCGCTACATAAAAAATTATGCTGTTTATGCCTTTGTTGCTGAAGGTACATGTTTTCTTATCCTAATTGCTCACATCATTAGCTGATTTCACATCTTCACGTTGTCCTGTGACAAAGGCCTTCTCCAATGTTATGTGTGTGTGACTTTATCTTGTCTTTTGTGAGTCTCGTCCATAGTCCATACAACTACTTGGATCATGTTATAATTAAATGCTTACTTGTTTTTAAAACCTATAACTTTGTTCCACGCCAGGATTTCGCGCATTGTCTTTTTGTACTATTCTAACCAACTTCAAAAAAAGGAGGAGGTTCTCATTTCCACTGTATGTTTTTTTGTATGTTTGTTACGCGGTTACTCCACCAATTGCAGACCGATTTTGAAAATTCTTGGTATAAAATAATTTTCTTAAAAAACTTTACAGCTTCTGAAGTCCGGGGCCTTTAATTCTTCAATGTACCTAGTTTAGCACCGCCTTCAGAAGCTGTTAAGTTTTTTAAGAAAATTATTTTATACTTTTTAGTTTAATGAAGTCGGTTTTAACTTATTTTTAAAGTTTCAAGATCTTGTCTCTGTGACAAAGGAAATGTTTTCTTTCTTTCTTTCACTTGGAAACAGCAAAAGCACAAATATTTACAATTTACAAAAATTTGCCAGTCGTGTGAGTGTCGTGACATAAAAAAGCGTGTTCGCAATTTTTGATATTAAAATTTTCAATAATACCTAATGGATGTCTTCGCGAGATCCAGTCGAAAGCCCTCCATATTGGAGGGGTCACAATACTCGTATTTTTAATACAGCTTTTTGTATTCAATGCCTTTGTCTTATTATCTGAGTGTTTGATGTCACCCTTATGCGTAGTGTCATAATTATGTAATTTCTGAACGATATTGATGGGTGCATATCACTTGACGGTTAATTGGTTTTAGATGGGTACTTTTGTGGATGTGAATTGAAAATTTTAAGGGATTTTTTAAAACGTATACCTACTTATTCTTGTGTAAAAATAATTGTAATGCAACTATTAGTATTGGTATAATTATAAAAAATCAATCAAATAATAATTATACTATTGTAATATGGGTGCATGTGTTACTTTTGTGCCTTGCCTGATATAAAGGAATTTTAATTTTATCTTTTTTTAATTGGTACCTACTTAAAGTATTTTGATTTGCTTCACAATTATCATTTAATTGTGCATCTTCCTCCTTGATACATATCAGAAAAGATTTTGTCAAAATTGTTTCTCCAAGATTCCGAGTTCCAATTAAACATAACATACAAACAACAATAATGTAAATACTATGTGGGTTCTCTATCTTATAAGAATGTCATCCATATAGAACCAGTGGAAACACACAGAGACATTAAGAGAGGTAGGGCATTGCAAGACTTTCCGCTCAAAATTAGAGCTGCCCGACTGGAGAAGTACCTCCACCTTGTAGAATATCGTAGCCAAATAACACTGTTCTTTTGCAGTGTTGTGTTCCTAACGGTGAACAAGGTCGCCAGTGCTCCTTGGGAAAGCGTCGTCGCTGGTAGTGGGGTCGGCAACGCGCGAGTGATGCCCCTGGTGTTGCAAGCGACCATAGGTTACGGTAATCGCTTACCATCAGATCGTATGCTTGTTTGCCACCCTAATGGTATAAAAAATATAAGACATAGTAAATATTGTTATGCCCATGTGAAGCTCAGAACAATTTCCACGCATTTACAGTCAGATATAAAATAGGAATAAACATAACAAGAACCTATTACACCATTATTAAAAAGTAAAACAGACTTAAAGATGCGATCACCGAAACCAATATGTGTGCTATAAACAAATTCGCGGTAATCTTCCTAACCCCTCGAATGCTGCCCATAAAAATATATACCCAACAAGCTAAAAACGACCGACCGTAATAAAGAAACGCGATAAACCGTGGAAAAAAATTGCGGGACATGAATTCATTGGTATGACATTTGGGGTTCCAACGAATGGTCACGGTTATAGCTCAGAAAATATCCTCTAGACATATTTCCTCCTTATAGTTTTATGGGATCGGCCCCCATCTTTTATTGGTCGTCGGGAATCTTGTCAATCCTATTAAGTTGGTCGTTTTTGCCCGCTACCGCTTTTTAGGGTTATGACGTATATTGAAAGTTGGAATTGTTAATTTGTGGCCGTTTGATGGCATTGGGGGGTTTGATTAAAAATTCCTTTTTGTACGATTCTATAAAAGCGGAAATAGAAATGGAGATTGATTGCTTGTGATGCGATGGAATGTCACAAATCATTTTTGACAGCAAAATAGCAAAATTGTCAAATATCAAAGTGGCAATGTTTTATAGAGTGGAGTAAAAGTTTAAGTTAAACAACTTAATTGGTACTATTTACAACCGAGTACATGGTTCGGATCGAGCCTGAAAGTTAACATTACCTACACTGAAATAGCGTAACGGCTAGAAATAAACAACTTATTAGGTACTATTTACAAAACAATAACTTGGTTCGGATAGAGCCTGCAAAGTTGTTTTTCCGTACAGTCATAATCTAAACACAGGTAAGTATCGAAGAGTTCCTTTAAGAATAATCTCATCTTTAACGATATTATTTAAAAGAAGTAACGAAAAGAACAAGTCTCAGGCGAAAACATTGCGTGCAATTGAAGGAGACTTGGAGATAGCTCGATTTTGTGTGCCATTAAACCTCTCTGTAAGTCCTCATACGACACTTCAATCAGATTTACACACACATCTATCATTGTCACATATAAACGCCTCAATCACACAATATGTAACAGATTAGTCTACGTATCCACATACAACAATTACAACATCCAAATAACAATAATCTGCCAAAATCCCGAACACAAGGCAACACCGACACCAATAACCGAGCTCAATCAAAGGGTTCCTACAGACAGGCAGACAAATGGAATTGTCGCAATACGCACGCGACCGACGGCAATTAGTAGCATGCTCACTAGTTTCGATATGAAATACAGCCTCCCGAATCAGCTAAGACATATAGATTAGGTGATACATACGGATGGTTTGTCGCGTTGGGGCGGAATTTAATAATTTTAAACTTGTTCAGATATACTTGGGAAATATCACCATGACGAGAATATTTCCGCTTTCTGTAGGTACTTTTGTCATCAGTGGCACTGATATTTTTGATCGTATACTAAGTAATTGTATTGATAGTGCTAATTTTAGAAGTATAGGTAAATTGGCTCCAAATATTGCAAAGTGAAAACGCGTATAATAGGCAGTCGAAAAGAAGAGCGGTATTATGTATAATGTTGACAATCAATTAAGTAAAAAAATTAAGTTATAATGAATTAAGCAGCCTTAAGAGAAAAATAAAACGAAAACAACTAAAATGTTCATTCAACCGTGTGTCAGTTAATAGTTGCCACCCTATAACATATGCCAAATCCATGGTTGAACCGTTTTGCATTCGACTGCCTACTCCCTTTTGGATGACGTCAATATGCAACCTTCACTATCCTACTAAACTGTCTTAACTCCAATCATAAACCCAATGAAAATTCAACTTTAAGCTTGAAATGTAAGGCTGAGTATTGCTTGTGGGGAGGATTTTCATAATCTATCCAGAGATAATATCGGATATTCAATGTCAGGTTGTACAGCAATGAAATATAGTTTCGCCTTCATTGAACCTGTGATAAATTGATATCGCTGGGGATGGTTATTGAATAACAAGTGCGGCTTGTTGAACGTGCCGCGCGTCATTTGTCGCTTTGTTGTGCAGTGTGTGTACAGCCTTATGATCGGATTGATTATTATCTAGTGTGGTTACATTGTTTTTAATTTCTTTCTTTATTAATCCCCGACAAAAAAGAATGGTGTTATAAGGTTGTGGTGTGTATCTGTGGATCTGTGTTTCTATCTGTGGCATCATAGCTCTATAACGGATGGACCGATTTCAATGCAGTTTTTTTAATTGAAAGATAGTTTCATCTTCCTCTAAAAGATATAATATATAAAAGATATAAGATAGTTTCCTCTCTGTTAGCAATAAGATATCTGTTGATAAATAAATAATTAAATCTTAGCTATGTTTCATGAAAATCTGTTTAGCCTTACCAAAGTTACAGCTCTTTTTCAAGTTGGAGTAGGGGATTTTTGACGGTTAGGGTATTTTGATTGAAGAGTATGTATCTTTTTTTAGTTTCGTGGAATTGTCTGAAACACCTTTTGAGTCTGTTTATTTCAGTGTTATCTTTGCGTTTACATATTATTAAATGTGGCAGCGATAAACTAGCAATAAAGGGGTAAAAATAATTCTTCCAGAATGACTGCCTATTGCAGTTCACAGCTATATATTGGCTTCTGCTACCACTAGCTGATAAATAAGATGGTAATTTAAGAACAATAACATTGAACTGAAAGAATTGGAGCCTGAGACTGGGGAAGTACCTCCACCTTCCAGAATATCGTAGCCAAATAACACTGCTCTTTTGCAGTACTGTGTTCCTAACGGTGAGCAAGGTCGCCAGTGCTCCTTGGGGAACCGACGCTAATAGTAGAGTCGGCAACGCGTGAGTGATGTCCTTGGTGTTGCAAGCGTTCATAAGTTACTGTATCAGGCGGGTCGTTTGCTTTTTTGCCATGTTTTTAGTATAACAAAAGATGATCACATTCATCAAAAAAAAAATTAAACTATGTCCTTTCACAAAACTCTCTAACATTCTAATTCCAAGGAACCACTAAATCCAAAACATATCTAGGTCATCAATCATAATCCTATCCATGCAAATTGGGCTACACATCACAAAGTAACCCGTAGCCATTAGGCTCGCACAAGAGCGTATAATTCGCTGGTATCTTCCATCTTGCACACCACACGGCAGTAACAAACAACTCGTGCGCCGGACATTAGCCAGAAAGCTACACTTGTGACATCTAAATTTCGGCTAGCCACACGGTATGGGTGTGGAGCTAGGATGAAGTTAGAATGGGTAGTTTGAACTTAGAACCCAGTTTTTATTTTAGAAGCAATTTGAAAATTTAAATGTAGATAGCCACGTTTCTATATCGCATGGATGCAGTTTGTGTTTTGTTTGATAGCCATATTGCTATATAGCGTGAATCGGCAGTTTGAATTTAGAACACCTTTTTTACTTTAGAAGTAATTTAAAAATATAGATAGCCACATTGCTATATAACATGGATGGCCAGTTTGAATTTAGAGTACCTATTTTACTTTAGAAGTAATTTAAAAGTATAGATAGCCAGATTTCTATATCGTATGGTGGGAATTTGTGGAAGTATATGATAGTCAATTTTTGTCTAAGACACTGTGGTCATACAGTTTCGAAATCAGATCTCCGTAAATTAGTTTTAAGGACGTTCTCTGTCCATTGCTGGACAAAGGTAGGCTTAGTGCCGCAAGGCAAGACATACAGATGATTGTGCATTTAGGCATTTTGAATAGCCAGCTATACACACACAATGCTGCGACATTTTCCAAATGTCACAGCATTATGCTGAGATGGGGGCCATTTTTGGTCTCGTCCAGGTAGCCTTATTGTTGTTTTCTTTTGTACTTTCATTTGTTATTTCCTGGCGAGTCCAGAATAAAACTCTTTTTTTTCTTTTATTTTTCTTTCTATATCTTAATTGTCACAGACCGAGTCATTCAAACCACGATGATGAAGTTTTGAGAAAGCTAAATGTGAGGGCTTTTATAAACTTCTAAATAATCCATATTTTCCATATCATCCATTTGAATGCTAACTCCAACCTTTTCATAACTCGTAGTGCACGCGTCCACAGCGGCGTAGCTTCGGCCTGCGAGACTACAAAACATATCGGCGGTGGCCGCTGCCCAGATAACTACGCGTCGCGATCTGTGCACACTCGCTCCGTACCGCGGTAGGCATTGTTACAAGCAGAGCATAGTTACTGTGCATCAAGATAGGTTTAAATCAGTGACATAGCTCAAAAAGCTAAAATAGGAATAGAACTAGTCAGCTGATATTTGAAAAAAAGAATAACCTGTTTTATTTTGGACTCGCCAGGAAATAACAAATGAAAAAAAGAAAATTAATATAAGAACCAAAAATGGCCCCCAATCAGCATAATGCTGTGACATTCGGAAAATGACACAGCGCTGGTATAACAACTTCTACATGTAAACGTGAACGTTAGACGGCACGGAAAACTCATGGTAGAGGTACAGGTTTACGCATTCGTGATCCCCAATTGAGGACTTATCAAGACTGAGCAATTCATCTAATGATCTGCTTAGTAACTGTCAAACAGGTGATTACTGAATATGAACCTTATGCGGATGATAATAAGAGTCGTCAATTAAGTAGATATTTTGACATTCGTAATATGAATCATATTATGATTCATCTAAAGCGGCCTTTTTAGCCCCCCAGAGGGCTAATTCACGTAACTTTATTAAGCGCCAATCATATAGCAATGACGCTCGAACTTGACGCGAGCGTATCTCACTGAAGTTAAGAGAATACCAAATGTGTTGTTTTGACCAAAATTTTACTGCAACTACGCGGCAGCCGTACTTCTTTAGTTAAGTGAATTAGCCTACAGGCAATTTTTTGCATATTTCCTTCATAATACAGTTCTTATGTATGTCAGAATCATAACACAGGTTCCATTCAGACCCACTGATTGATTTACGCCCTCAACTGTCCACCGCGCGTCCTGGGCTTTGTCGCGACAACGCCGTTTCCCCGACCTGTCGCGTCTAATTGCGACTATAATTCATGTCTAATAATAATCTTGTGTTATTATCGGATTGTATGCAGGTGAGGGGCTCATTGTTTCGGGGAGCGAGTTTTGAGTGCACGAATGTATGTGAAAGGGAGCGATTAGGGTGGAATGAAGGTGAGTGATTGGAGTATTTAAGATTTGTCTGTACTTAGCTCAGAATAATATGACACGAAATAAGTCTATGTTTTGTGATACATAGACCATCATCAATCAATCAATCATTTATTTGCTGAACACAAGTTTACAATGGTGTTAATGATTAAGTAGTGTCCTATGATGTTCTACCTCAGAGGCATGCAAATTAAAATTAATACAATAATATATTAAATCAGAGAAATAAAATTAATACCATCTTAAATGTCAAACATCATGATCATTTGCTTAGCCTTTTCCCAACTGCGTTGGGATCGGCTCCCAATCTAACCAGATACGGCTGAATATCAGTATTTTAAAGCCCCGACAACAAAGAGGCGTGTTATAAGTTTATAGTGTGTATCTGTGTATCTATGTATCTGCGTAACTGTGTATCTGTCTGTGGCATCGTAACTCCAAAACGCATGGAACAATTTCACTGCAGTTTTTTTAATTGAAAGCTAGTTTAATCGGGTATCATTACACTTTGATTTGCAAATTATTTTGGTATGCCGACTGTATTTTTTTTTTAAACGTTGCTGCTCACTTGGATTTCTCTTGTATAGAGGGTACAGTTTACAAACATACATGTCACAAGCACACACAACCAGACCCGAAACAACTATCTGTAGATCATACAAATATTTGTTCCGTGCGGGGATCGAACCCACGGCACGTAGCGCAGAAAGCTAATCGCTTATTCACTGCGCCAACCGTGTCGTCAACTACGCATGCTCTGTACTCCATCCAAAGGTTGCCTGAAAGAAATTGCTTTATGTGATAAGGCTGCCCATTGTTCTGTATTACTGTAATCTCCTTTACTTACAAACTTTATATATTCAGGTGTGAAATAAAGTATAGTACAATAAATAATTACTCAACATACGCAACCCCCAAATGATTCTATTCATTTGGCAATCAGAATCCATTATGTGATGTAATAAATCATGCGACGCACATCCGGCCAACATAATCAATAAGCCATCAGCATCGAATGTCTATTGTGTTGCCAACTTACATAATTACTGAGACATTGTAGCTAGATTGTTAGCAGTGATGTGTAGCAGACAAGTTAGGGTTAAGGCACAGTATAAACAATCTAAACAGTAGGGTAACTAAATACTAACGCTCCGAATTGCACTCACACAGACGCGCGATGTAGGCGCGCAAGAGTCATGTAAGTACTCATGTTTTGATACTTATGCTATGCCTGATGCAATGTACAATTATTGCTGTGACACTCCCGGTTTTGGTATTTCTGTATTGTATATGGTGTGATTTAACTATTTGTGTTGACCAATGAACCTTATTCCTTTTTTTTTCTTTCAATGCATACCGAAATTCAGCGCGAGGTTTTATTGTAAATTTTTTGTTTGAAAAGAGAATCCATGGAGTTTCTTGCCGGTATCTTCTCTAGGATGAACCCACTTGGAACCGTGCACCTAGAATCACGACGTTTTGAAAGTGCCTGCAAAGGCCCAGTTGAAATAGAAAACTTTGACTTTGACTTTGTTTAGGTTATGTTTACTGTGGTGAACGCCATGGGAAGATGTACTACAGACATCAAATGGGTGGATGTAAAGTCACCCAATAAGACTGGTGACCAACGTAAAAGCCATTTGCACATTTTAAAAACCTAACCGTCAAAAACACTCGACTCGAACTAGAAAAACAGCTGTAACTTTAGAACGGCTGAACAGATTTTCATGAAACATAGCTAAGATGATACCCGATTAAACTAGCTTTCAGATAAAAAAATCCATTGAAATCGGTCCATCCGTTTTGGAGCTACGATGCCACAGATAGATACACATATACACACTACAAACTTAAAACACCCCTCTTCTTTGTCGGGGTTAAAAATAAA
Organism: Allophyes oxyacanthae; assembly: GCA_932294325.1. Lineage (NCBI taxonomy): Eukaryota > Metazoa > Arthropoda > Insecta > Lepidoptera > Noctuidae > Allophyes > Allophyes oxyacanthae. The sequence goes on from OW028628.1 coordinate 1,396,809, forward strand.
GTTAATTATGACATTTAAGCATGCATCAGTAACAAACAAACTTAAAAGAAAAATTTCAAACAGCAACGAATTTTCAGAAACAAATGACCATAATCAAATCTAATCTAATTAGAAATTACACACACCTACAGGTTCACAATTGCAGGACACTAACGCAAATCCGTCATACGATTATCCGACGTTTGTAAGCCGGACAAGTGGACATGCAACAGATTTATAGTAGTCATAAATCACCGTTTCAATATTAGAGACGCGTGCGACACGATTGTGTCGCGACGATCTTATTAGTCGCATGTCGCTCGCGTGTAATCAGCCTTAATGTAATTGATGCAGAGATGTTGTGGAGTTGGGATGATAGTATGTTATGTACTAAGGTTAATTAAGTATATGATCATGTTTGGTAATTAGCTGTGGCTATTGTATTAATAAGGTATATGACAAATCCAATATCTGGACTTGGCTGACGAGGTTGTCGATATGTGGGACATGGAGTCAGCAATCATTATACCGTTTCATAACGGCTAATGGCTTAATTGCCAAGAGGCTCGACCAACACCTCGAGAGGCTCTCGCTAGGTGGCTGGATCAAGGGCCTGATTCAGAAAGCAGTACACCTTGACACTGCGCGCATTGTTAGGAGGTTTCTCTCTAGAGCCCTGACCACCGGTAGCTTGGACCCTGTTCCCGATGCCGGTGGCTTACTGCTGTTTTATATCTTTAAATGATTTTATAAATTTTTAATAAAAATATTTGTAAAGTCATTTGAAAATAATTTATGGTTAATGGAACTTACCTTAAGTGAACTTCAACCATAATTATACGAGTTGCTGCATCCGTAGAGATTTAATAAACCATGTAGTCCGTCTTCTGTTGTACTGCATCATCACACGAATTTTAGATCTTAAATAAAATCAAGAGTTAAAAACTAGTCACTAACTGACTCCACTACGTAGTGTTCCCACTTGTCAACAGATGGCGCTATTTTCATTCGTTTCAGAGTAACATCCAATTTGTCATTTTTCAATTACTTTGGGGATATATATTTAGGGAGGGCGGGATCTTAAATCTCTACGGATGCAGCAACTCGTATAATTATGGTTGAAGTTCACTTAAGGTAAGTTCCATTAACCATAAATTATACTTCGTTGCTGCATCCTATGAGATTTAATAAACCATGTAGATGTTTAGCGCCTAGGTAATTGTGGAATGACAAATAAGTAGATTTTTATATACCAACTAGTATTGAAAATCAAGTTCATGTAAGAAAAGGCAATAGGGATCGGGGATCCTAAATTACTATCTATTACACTTTTATTTTAATAATCCTTTCTTCCAATACTCATGAACTGTAAATCAACGAACCACCTAGTTATCCATATTACGTGCAGCGTAACGAAAGCTCTGTCCTGGTATATATTTGTCAAGGGTAAGTTATCGAATTTAGCGAAGCATAGAGATTTGGCAGTCGAGCCACTCGCATGCTTGCTGACATTTTACAGAGACGCACACTTTGCCACCGACGCGGCGACGGACGTCGAAGCGTGTAGCGTGCCTATTGTGTGGCGAGTAAACCCGACATCGATTCCGCTATTCTTAAGGACTTGTTTAATCCATTGATTTGTGGACTGGGAACTGGCAATTAGGGTAGCTTTTTAATAGTTAAGATTAATCTATCTGTCCACGATTTATTTCGAGATTCTCTCGTTCTATTTAGGTAGATAAGCAGAGAGAACTTTCGCTGGGCAAATATTTGGTTGTTCGTGATGGAATGGAGTTATCAATTTAGGATTCGCCCTATTGGGTGCTGATGGCTTAATAATTTCGAATACAATTCTGTGAACACCTGCTTCACAGAACGAAATGTTTATTGATCTTGATAAATGTTAGCGTTTGCAAGTTATTTTTAGTGATCAATCTAGAGTTAACGATTCATTCGTTTTATCAGATAGGTAAGACAACGCCACGTTAGTATTTTTATCTTTAGACAAATAAGGCCTGTACTAAAATCGGCAATCGCAGTCAATTACACAAGTTTCTTTACATGTGACGCGTGATAATGCTGATTTATATGAATTTAAAGAGTCGTATTTAAAAAATCATTGATAGTTTGAAAAAATCTAAATTAATGTCTTTACAAAAAAACAAATCATAATTTAGATACTATTGCAAAGTAATTGGTATATGATAACAACTGCGTGATTATATCTATGGAATTATTATCTCATGATTTTTCGACGAACGCTACCCGTATAGCGTTGCGCAAAACAGGTGGCTCGGCCATAAAAGGGGCGGGGTTTTGGAAGGAGAAAGCAATATTTTTTCATGTGTGGCTCCAAATACAGTATTTTTGAAATGGTAAAGGACATATACAGCGGGGACCAAGGTTGGTTTGGCCAATAAGGTGCTACTAATATGCCTCATTTTTCGAATACCTACGTAAAAAGGAAATTTGACACATCTTAATAGCGTAAACAGAAATACGTAATATGTTGTAGGCGTTCGGATCTCATTTCCAAGATCCAAATTTGAGTATTTAAAATTAATTCGAGAGGTAATCACATCTTTTTCTGGTCGACCGAATTAGTGAATTCGGCGAGTGTACTATATCTTGGAAACAAGATCCATGTGTAATTCCCGCTCCGTATTAATGTTCGAGAAACCTCGAGGCTTTCTTATATAGGAAACAAATATGAACAGCAACACAGTCATGTCTCTCGAGTTATATAATTGAAGTGAGAGAATTCAGAGAACACGTCCAACCATTGCTATTGATAGGTATAAGATTATAGCGGTGGTGTTGTCAATTCTTAGCAACAGATCCGAATTGGTGATGGTTTGACAAAGGCAATGAACTCCGATAAAGACTAATAAGTACAAATAATTATTGATGAGCTTATCTCTTTCTTCTTGTGACCGGTAACCGCTATTACCCCATTGAAGAAAGTTCCCAACCCCGAAAGAGGGGATTCCGAAGAAATCTCCAGTTATAGAGAACAGTTAGGATTTTTTTTTTTTATTTTTTTTTTTTTATAAAATATAATCTCTAAGGGATGGGCTAAATTTACATCTTGATATTTCGAGAACAGTGCGAGGTATTTTTCTCTTTCCAAGCACTTAGTATAGTCAGCCGTAAGCTACGGTTGGACATGAAGCTGTTATACTACCTATAAACTAAGCAAATTCTCTCATCGCAATTGATGATTTAGCAGATTTATTTCGAATAGTTTTATGTATTTTGCAACGTATTTCCTTTGGTAATACTAAACATAAAATAATAGTTATAGGTAGGTACTGGGGACGCAATGAATTCTAAGAAATTTGCGACGTATGAGAACACTTTTTTCTTAATTATTAAGAAACAAACACTCCAGATTATAAGCAGTTATTATTATCATATTTATACGTGAAACGTAGTTATGCCATACACTACGGATCACCTAAGTACTACCAAACTGCTGCGACAACTAGCTGCGTAGGTACGATTTTCCGGCGGGAAATCGAACTCCGGTCTCCCGCGTGATAGGCGGGAATACTTACCACTATACTACCGTAGGTAGGTGAATTCATAAAAAAATTCATAAAACGAAATCGTTAGTGGGTAGATATTTTCTGCACGATTTATATCCATGACTATCCAGTCACAAAAAATATTCATCTTGGGATGTATTGTTGCCATATACGCTTCATTTAACACCATACTATGTAATACTACATTCTGACAAATAAATGATTCTGATTCATTAAATAAAAATTATGATGCTGTGCGAATATCATGTAATACTGAATGTTTATGTAAATTTATAAATTATTAGTGGTTCCCGTACCGGGAATCGAACCCGAGCTTCTTGGGTGAAAGCCAGGTATCCTAGCCACTAAATCATACGGGATGTTTAATCCCTAAAACTAATACCTAGTTCTTTCATTTATAGAAAGCTACATTATCCCTGAGGGATATAGCTTATGTTTATAACTACCTATGCTGAAAAAACTAAATCCGCGTGAAACCGCGGGCTACAGCTAGTTAAGAATAAATCGGTAAAATAAATAATATTTTCATTTATCAGGAAGGAATACTACCTAACAAACAACTTGGTATATTTTTTACAAATAAATGAATCAGCATCTGTAGCCGAACTAGACAATGCATTTCGGTTATCGACGTTATTCCCCTTGAATTATTTTAACGTTCTTATAGCCGGCAATGTGAAGTTGTTAGGTGTATAACTAATGTTACAGATAAGAATTCACTTATGTCTTAATAATATAGGTAAGATCCGTTACCTACTTTTTGGATTTAGAAAAAATAATAATAGGGGAAATAAATTGACCATCATAATCGATCGGTACATGGCACAATAGACCTTAATCTTTCAAGTTTCTCAATAAACTTAAACATTTCGGTCCTTGAACAAGGTGGGTTACATAGTTTCACAAGTTCTAGTAAATGGTAATTTATAACCTTTTATTATAGGTATCATCCTATATTCGGCGTAGTTATGTTCAACCAATTGTGTAAGAATACGACAAGTGTTTGGTAGGTACCTCTAGCGGCCGCTGGCGGCGGCCGGCGCGGCGGCGCGGCGGCTCACGGCTGCGGCGCGGCGGCGGCGGGCGGTCCGCGGGCCGCGGCTCGTCGCCAGCGGTGCGCGGCGCGGCGGAGGCGATGCGGCGTTTGCGCCGCTCCCCGGTTGACGGGGGGGGGGGGGAGTTGTTGTCCCTCCGCACCGTGGCATTCGGCATTAGAGGTGTGAGCTCTTTAGCCAGCTAAAGTTTTTCATTGTATTGGTCGAACAGGTCAACAACTTCTCCTTTTGATCCTTTGTTAGGCCTTCGAGTAGGATTATACCCCAGCGTTTAGAGACCTCCGGGTATCTTCTTCCTAAAGGTTTCCTTTGGCTGTTATTCAGGATTCAATAGGGGAACAAGGCTAAATCAGCGTGATCTTTACTTCCTGGGTGACATCTCGTGGCACCACATTAAGGAAGAAAGTATTTTTACTTCCTGGATGACATCTCGTGGCACCACATTAAGGAAGAAAGTATTTTTATTTCCGGATGACATCGCGTGCCACCACTTAGGAAATAATGGACCACTGGGAAAATTATCACATCCAGAGGCGAAATTCATGTTGTGACACACGTCGACACTTGTTCATGGCCTCGTGCGGCCAGTTGTGATTATAAAGGCTACGGCCTTTCTTTAATTATTTTTTGTAGTAATAATAATAGGTAGGTACTAACTTTTTGGGTGGCATCACGCCACGTTAAGGTTATTTCTTGATCACCACTATAATAATGTACACTGTACTATACCTACCATAATAATACAATTATTCTGAGTGTAAGCGGTAAACTTATTACGAAACATAAGCACAGCTATTAGTTAGTAGGTAACTTCACTTTGATATTACGCCGGCGGTTTTTGTCGGAACTGCAATTCCTTTTCCAAGCGTTGAATTTTGTATCTAAACTCATCCTTAGCTTCCTTTCTAACACTTTCACTGTAAATATTCACTAAAAACTCAAAGATTTCAACAAAATAAGAATATTTCGGAGAGTACGACACGGATGATGCGAATCGCGTACGACACGAAAAGACGAATGAAAATAGCGCCATCTGTTGACAAGTGGGAACACTACGTAGTGGAGTCAGTTAGTGACTAGTTTTTAACTCTTGATTTTATTTAAGATCTAAAATTCGTGTGATGATGCAGTACAACAGAAGACGGACTACATGGTTTATTAAATCTCATAGGATGCAGCAACGAAGTATAATATTATAGTATGTTACATAGTTGAATAAAGTTACCTATATAACATTTCCGATGATTCCTTATGATATCTTTTTCATCATATCAGGTTCTAAAAGTCCTCGAGATTTGGAGAACAGTCATGATGCAAATCATACAGTGATAACAGAAAACATACAAAATCTTATTTCCCTCCTTTTTTCCTAACAGCATCCTAAAAGGTCGGCAACGCATCGGTGACTCCTCTGGTGTTGCAGATGTTCATGGGTGGCGGTGATCACTTACCATCAGGTGAACCTCGCCTCGTTTGCCCCTGCAGGATAAAAAATATTATAGTTTAAAAAAAAAACTACAGAACACGCTTTAGTCATCCAAACTGAACGTGTATGCAAAATTTCAGCTCAATCGGAAACTTGGAAGTGGGTCAAATTTAACTTCCAAGATTTTCTTACATAGTTAGTTACAGGTGAAGCTAATAAAAGCGTGTTAAAAATAAACTAGCTAGATTGCGGGCGTTTTTGTATGTAGCTGATATAAGATTAATTATGTCTCACTACGTGAAGCTATTTCCTTCGATATAAGCCGGAAATAAGGTATGTAGCGTCTCAATCAATAGCTAAGCAGGTGAGCCACAGTATGGAGAATCGAGTCACATGTCGCTTCGCTATCCGTGTGAAGCCTTCTGCATATTTTATAGCATCCGCTACAGAAGTATGGAAATGGATTTTAGTTTTTGAGTTAGTGTAACAATACAATAAAATACACAATAAAAATACGATACAATACAATTTACAAAATATACATTATAGTAAATACCTACAATAAAAAATACAATGCATTTTATAACATCCAAAGTATACATATTCACTTTGGATGTTTCTAAAAGTTTTGGGAATAAAAGGAATTCGTATATTTATCGTTGGAGTCCGATAGATTTTGACAATACTTTTTTAAGTACTTTAATTATTTATTTTACTTGAAGTCATTTTCTTTTTTGATAACGAATTCTAAAGCGCAAGGAGATTTCGTTCGTTTAGTATGTCGATCAAGGTCAAAAATCTTGTGAATAGGTGTGCTAGTTTTAGTTCGCGAATATTCTAGACTAGATGGAATAATTATATAATAAACACAAATACATAATTAATTAACTCATTTTACGTATCGACCGCGTCCTGCGTGCCGATTGGTTCGCTCCGAGCTCTTCACCAATCAAAGCGCCGAACGGGGTCGAAAGAAACTTTGAACAATTTTTTTTGTGTTAGTCTCAGAATCGAAATGAGCAGTGTCTACATTAAAACTACGAGAATTTCCTGTATGGACTGATCAGGATGTTCATCCAGCTATAAAAATTGGGCAGTGGTGAAAATGCTACAAATATAGCCAAAATATTGCACAAAAAATCCCTTACCGATTCCCGGTCTCTTAACCAACCCCCGACCAATAAAACCGAACTCCACACGTGTGCCCATTGCTACCCATACAGAAATTTCCCCAATTAATCAATCCCATATTCCATATTAGCCTAACAGTTAGCACAAACCGCACTATTTATATCACAGCCACGCGCGCCCTGACCAATCACCGAGCTACGATAGGCGCCCGTTTGAATTTCGAATTTCTAGTCACACATACTTACAAATGCCGTTGCGAAACTGTCAATTTTAAATCTTGGAACCTTCTGGAAATGGAAATAAGGTTGAGAATGCTCTGGTTTTTAAGTTTTTGGAGTGCAGGCAATGTTTGGAAGCGTGTATTGCCTTTGATTTATGCATTTGTTCGATGAATTATTCTCGGCTGTGTGTCGTCGGTTCGCACTCTACGATAACTGAGTTTGAGTCAGAGTGTGTATGTTGTTATGTATGTATGTCATGAATTTGATCCTTTGACTGACCTGCGGGTCTACCGCGTAACAAAATGGTAATGAACATCAGACTCTGGCAATAAACTTCAATACGATCGTGAGAGCCTAAACTTCGAGCTATCGTGTAAAAAAAATATCGATCATAAAGTATAGACTCCCATCTTTATAATCGGATTTTTTTTACAAGGAATCAAAGAAAGAAAAAGAAAAGAAAGAAAGAAAACATATTATTTTATTAGCCATCACAAATATGCAAAAAACCAACACACAATAAAATAAAATATAAAATCAATAAAAATTACTCCGCACAACAAAGAATAACAACAAAGAAGTACAACAACTATAATCGACAGTATCAGGCTACCGATAGTTCAAGTGCGCTGCGTGGCAAGCTCGGTATGGTAATGCATATATAACCTGGTATAACCTGGCCTCAGCTCAGCATATTGCTGCATGTAACTGCAGCGCTGATTTTCAGCTCAAAAAAGCAAGCAAAAAAAAAAAAAAACAAGCAAGTGAATCAAGCAAGGTAGTTGGAAGTTTAGGCTCTCACGATCCTACTGAAGTTTACAAGGAAGAAGAAAAATAATAATTAATCAGTCATTCAGTGAATCTTCTTCAACTTATTAATAAAAAGGAGCAAAGCCACGCGAAACACGCAGTGCACAAAATAAATAAGGCTGTGTGTACACCAGTCATCTCGTACCGACTCCGCTGTCATTCTCCCGGATTTATGGGTTGATTATTTTAGAAAATGAACATATCTTTGTCACGCGTCCGATGCGAGAGTTTCGGAGATAGCAGCTGACAGACGGAGTAATGTTGCTGTTGTCTATTTTCGCGAAATCTTGTGGTGTGGGGTTTAGATTGAGTAATGCTGAACTGTGGTGGAGTTTAATTTTGTGTTTATTTTTGTTCCATCGCTCCTCACTGGATTGCTTTTGAGAAAGAAAGAAAGAAAATCACACAACACACACAATAAATAATGTATAACACAATAACAAAACGCAAAAATCGACACATAAACATAAAATTTAAATAATCAAATAAATCTACAAATAAGATGATAAATTGACAGCGATGAGGAGTACTTTGACGCCTAGGTGCTCAGTTTTATATTAATTGTATTTTTATTTTATTTGTTTTAAATAATTAGGCTGCGTACATGGATAAGTTTTATCCGTAGAAATAAATATTTTAGTGACTAATATGTGTGTGTGTTACAAGAACTGTAATATCTACATAAAGTTATGGAATTATTTATTTATTAATACTCGGAAAAAATATACATAAAACACAGTTCATTTAGCAGTTTTACTTATAACTTTATAGATAAGTAAAACTGCTATTATTTGCCATTCACATTGAGCAATCTACAGATACGAAAACTCACTTGTTTTTTTGTATCTACATGGTATTTAATAGGTAATCTTAATAGATTACCTATTAAATACCATGTAGATACAAAAAAACAAGTATTGTCGTTGATATTCTCGTACCGCGTAATCGCGGTACGAGAATATCAACGACAATATTTATCATTTGTTCGATCCGATCACCGTACCGTATCGCTGAGGCGTATCAAGATCGTATTTGTAGACGATGCGCAACCATGAACATCCGCAACACCAGAGGAGTCACCGATGCGTTGCCGACCTTTTAGGATGGTGTAGGCTCTTTTCTTGAAGGTCCCCATGTCGTAGGTGTTCGAGAAAACCACTGATGGAAGTTGATTCCACAGTTTCGTTGTGCGTGGCAAAAACTGGCGTGTGAATCATACGCCAGTGGACCGCATACTGTCAAGATGGTGTGGGTGGAAGCTGAATTTGAAACCGGTGGTACGGTAGTGAAAACGAGCGCATATTTACAAGATAGAAGGAATGATTCCTTTTTTTTTAAACATTGCCCCTCACTAGGATTTCTCCTGTATCGAGGGTACAGTTTACAAACATACATGTCACATGCACACACAACCAGACCCGAAAGAACTATCCGTAGATTATACAAATATTTGTTCCGTGCGCGGATCGAACCCGCGGAACGCAGCGCAGAAAGCTAATCGCTTAGCCACTGGGCCAACCGTTTCGTCACCCCCCTTTAACCCCTCACTGCAATTCACAAGTGATCCTAACAGAATCACTTGATCAAACACAAACTTTATATTAGCTTCAAGTTGGCGGGTGTTAAAAGTAGTTAGCGATATAATAAGCTAACAAGTCATAGCTAAGTTTAAGTTAAGTATGTCTTGTCAAAGTCAAATGCTTGATATGAGTGCTTAGGGAAAAGTGGTCGCGATGAACGCGGGTGACGCGTGCGACGGAATGATGTGCGGGGTTTGAATTGGATAGACAGCAGTTGTCAAGTTTCCAAAAAAAAAAAAAAAAGATACTGATAAAGCCCGTAAAAACCCGCAGTAATTAGTAAAGACTTCGGGCTCTGACTACTCAAATCTAGAAGTAACTATTGCCCTTTATATTTAAAACGGGACGAATAAGGAACAAAAAGTGGGGCAAAACAGGATTTAATAAAAAAGTACAAATAATTTTTCGAGGCTAAAAAGGAATAAATTGTGAGGCGGATAAGGATTTTTTATGCGAGAAACGTAGTGGGACGAACGCGGCATAAATTAAATTGAAAGTTGACAATATTATTTTCAAGTGTGCAAATAAGTCGGAACCCGTTTTCTCAGCACAGAATTAAAATACAAAATCAATTATAAATGATTCTCAAGGATGACCAATAAACAAAGACAACTTGGTTTAAAGGTATTGGACTTTGGAGGTCAAATGACAACTGTGTTCAAAGCCTTAAAAAATATCCGCTAAAAGTACTGACTGTCACTTGGATTCAACCAGAAAATATAAATATTAAATATTCTTAAATATCTTCACAAAAACGTCCTGAAATATCTTCATTGATAAGAATAGAATATATCTTTATTTCATGTAAACCACAGGCATTTAAGAAAGGTCGAAATTCTAGGTGCGCGTTTCCAAATAGTAGGTCCTATGGAGAAGACCTGGCAAGAAACTCCATGGTAACTCTTTTAAAATTATTTTACAATCTCGATTAATTGAGAATAATGTTCATAAATAAACTTTAAAAAAAAGTAAAAACCGACTTCAAAAATCTAAAAAGTATAAAATAATTTTCTTAAAAAACTTAATAGCTTCTGAAGTCAGGGCCACTGCCAAGCTACGAGTAGGTACGTTGAAGAATATAGGCCCCGACTTCAGAAGCTGTTAAGTTCTATAAGAATTTTTTTTTTTACTTTCATTATTTATTTATTTATTTTATTTATTTATGTACACACAAGGAAACATGGTAATAAAAATGTTACAGACAAATGAGCACAATGGAACTACTTATTTCTAAAGAAATTTCTTCCAGTAGTCCCGCGATTGGAAATAAGGATGATAGACACGTAGACACAGTGTGTAAAAATTACAAAAATAACTACTTTAGATTACTACTTTACTACTACTTTATTACTTTTAAGATTTTTGAAGTCGGTTTTTACTTTTTTTTTAAAGTTTATTTTATTTTTCAATTTTGAGTGGCATAAACAATACATAAACATGAGATTACAGCAATCGCGAGTGATGTGCTGTTATTCATTCAAGAGTTCCATTGTCGATCTCCGAAGATTTTCATCAGATCCTCACTAAATTATATATAAATGGGACAATTCGGGAAGCACCAGCTTTCAAATAAAAAAAAATCATCAAAATCGGTTCACGCAGTTGCGAGTTATGAACATACGCGTCGAATTGAGAACCTCCGCCTTTTTTTTGAAGTCGGTTAAAAATAAGGATGGTAGCAATCCAAAAGCGCGCCAAGTATGTTCTTCTAAACACCTCACTCTAAATCCGCGTACACACTATACTTACGAAAGCCGATACGCCACATCTAAGCGGGTAGACACCCCGAAACTACCCTTATCGCGGCAACCACTTACACTAGTTTTAATTAGAACTCGCATTTTGTGCCAGTCGAAAATTAATCAAATTATGTACGTTTCAGACGCGGAATTTTGGATGGCGTCATGTGTTAAGTCGATAGTCGGTAAAGTGAGTTTTTATCCGATTGGAAATGTATGAAAACTTGGATGCTGGTATTGAAGAAACTTTTCACCTTTCTGCAATCTTCTTTTTTTTTCTTTTTTTTTTTAAACTTAAATCTTTAAACTTTTGTATAGGTACTCTATATTTTGTGTACAATAAGGGTATATAACGATTAGGGTCATATACCAAGTTAGTTTATAACAATTTATGTGTACATTGTACAATAAATAAATAAATAAAATAAATAAGAATAAGAAACTTTAGAAATATGAAGGCACTTGCAAACCTATAGGTAAATGCTTGGTATAAAATATACTTAAAAATAAAGTAAACACCGACTTCAAAAATCTAAAACGTAGTCATATTTAAATAATTTAAATTTAATACTTATTTAAATTTATTTTATTTTAGTAAATAATTTTCATAAAAAATTGAAGCATTAAAGATTTAATTACTTCAAAAACTGTTAATTTTTTTTATTATTAATAACCTACTGTATGCATAGAAATCTGCTTCTTTTTACATCCTGTAAATTGGGAAAAAGTCAACTGAAGTTGGTCTTAACATGATCGTCTTACCTTAACTAAATTGTCTATAAAATTATTAACAACATTAATTAATTGCACAATTAATTATTAATACATAACACCTTCCATTCACAAGGTGGCTAAAAGCGAAGAGTATCGAGGGGTGGTGGGGGTGGGGGGGTGACAACATAACACCACTATACGTCAAACTGTTCCACTTAATACTTCTCAGCTTTTATGAAGTGTATTCTGAAATGTCGACTGACATAGGCTTTGTTATTTGCGGGATGTCATTGATATTGTTTGCTTCATGTTGGTAAATCTCAATTGTATGACTGTCATAAATTGTCATACAGTGCCATAAACTTATCTGACCCGGCCATGGCGTCGCTGCCATCGCTTTTACCAATGTCATCTCCCTACAAAAATGACATTTTGAAGTCATTTTTGTTCTGTAGCGACGTTAGTTCCAATTTTGGTCACCGGGTCAGATAAGTTTGTGGCACTATAATAAACTGGTTTTAGGATTTTTTTATGAATTTGCTACATAAACTTGACCAATGAATTTGTTGTAATCTAATGTACCTAATACCTAATTGTGAAATATTCGCAAACCCGAAATGGTTATATGTGGCCTTTTAACTTAAAGTAAATTCCATATTTATCTATGTACTTACCCATATTTTAGCGAATTTTCTGATTAATGATTTCTGAATGTCATTAGACAAAGTGCAAATAGCGGCTAGTTTTTGCATAAATTATACGGAGTGTGATCCTTTGAAGGCAGAATTAAGCTCGTATGCCTTGAAAGGACCACATTTCAAGTATTCAGCGTGAATTTTTTTTTTAGGAGGTAATCAGTTTTATGAAATTGAACAAATTTTCCCAAAGAACATTTAAATCGAAATCTGAAAATTCAACTTCTCATACAAACGTGAGTCAAGTAGCCAGTCAATTTGTATGAAAAATCGATTTTCAATTTTGAGATTTCGACCTATGTTCCTTGGGGATAGTTGATCAGCTTCATAAACCAGATTACATCGTACAACATGGCTAGTCATTTTTATTTCACGCTGTATAAAAACCAAAAATACCTATGAAAAATTTAATTAATGTGCAACAGTCAATCTTGCATCTCCTAGCTTTCCAATCACCGGCTTTTTTCTCAACTATGTTCGAGTCAGTTTCTGGTATAACCAGATGCGGCTGAATATCAAAAGTTTTCAACTTCCACTTTCTTTGCAGGCAGTTAGCTTTTACAATACATTAGAATACGCTTTATTGTACACTAGGAAGAGAAGAAAACATACAATAATAAAATATTATAGTTTAAAAAAAACTATAGAACACTCTTTAGTCATGCAAACTGAACGTGTATGCAAAATTTCAGCTCAATCGGAACCCGGGAAGTGGGTCAAATTTAACTTCCAAGATTTTCTTACATTGTTAGTTAGATAGTTACAGGTGAAGCTAATAAAAGCGTGTTAATAAATAGAAAGAGATGTACAAAGGGCGGTCTGTATTTGGCGATTTCTGCCAGACAACCTCAGAATGCAGCCTATATGTAGATAACCATTCTGCGAGAAATTGCAAGCTCATAACAATAATATCAACCTATTCAAGCTCACCGAAAAACCAAAACTATGCATCTATAGGTCTTCAAGTGCAGTTAATAACAACTTAGCGCCCCTATTTGCGAGTACCCCCCCTACCCCCCACCACCCCGTCGTCTGTCAAATATATGACAAGCGCAGATTTCGCTTTGTACTTGTCAAAAATATGGCAAACAAAAGATACGGCAACGCGGGTAAATGAAGTGAGCTGATATATCTCGTAGGGATGGGCGGTATCGATAGATTTTGAGGTATCTAGTCTAGATTATCGATAAACTAAATTAGTGAAATAATATCGTGATTAAGTTTTTAAACTGTCATGGTCACTAACATTTGTATTAGAGTTCGAAACGACGACGATTACGACGATTACTTTTAGTTTATCCGTGACCATGGCGCTTGCAACAGTGCCGAAATATCGGGAGCTCAACACAAGATATAAACATGGTAAATACCCCGTTTCGAACTCTAATACAAATATCGTGATTGTTGGTTAAGTCCGGTCTGGTTAAATTTTAGAAATAAAAGCTGTAGTCTGTAAATAGATTTGATTACGCGCCCAGTTCAGAGTGATCATGCAAGGTTCTTTTATTTACGATTTTCTTGCCGGTTCTTCTCTATAGCACCTTGTATTTGGAATCACGCACCTAGAATCTCGTCATTTCATAAGTGCCAGATCTTTATTGTTCTACGCATCGGCCGCGTTCTGCGTGCCGATTGGCCCACTCGAAGCTCTTTACCAATCGGAGCGCCGAATGCAGTCGAAGCGTAAAATCGATATAGTTTTATGGAACTACGGCTTCTACACTATGTAGCCCGTAACTTCTACAGTATTTACATTAAAAATTACAGTAGTGAACCCGGTCGCAGATATTATTGAGAATTCCTGAGTTCAATCATATCGGTGATACTTATAACAGTTTTTGGATATTATCACTTAAAGGTAGGAGTTATTGGCATTATTTCTTATGATACAAAATAAGTTTTTGGCCACAGTTATCATTAACGTGTTGCCATTCATCGAAGAAAGAAAGAAAATCAATTTATTTTACACAAATTACGACACAAAAAAGTAAAATTAAAACACATTCCAAAAAGAAAACAACAAGAAAAGAAATTATAATATATAAAAATAACAATGACTAAATGAATAGGATTCTTTATCATTTATCGACACATTTTCAATCTCACGCTTTATTCAGCACATTTCTTCTATCGATACTTTCCCCTCACTAGCCAGGCAATATGTGTAGGCAGACAATATAATATAAGTGACGTATCGCGCACCAACACCCGCGCGTTCGCGGGAAGTATGCAAAGAAGTTGCCGCTATGCCGCCCTACAGTCTTGATACTTGAAGGCGCCTCGGGGCACACAAGTTTTGACAGCTCATTTTGACTAGGAGTTTTAGATTTTAGGTTTTGCGTTCTGATTTATTTTGGTGAATGTGTCGTGTTGTTGGAGATTAAATTTTATGATTAGGATTTGGGTAATTTTATTTAAGAACGTGGGTAAATTAAAAGATATTGTAAGTATTTTTTGCTCTTTTAGATCAAAGCTTATTGAAAAAGAAATAGGTACCTATACCTACTTTGTACACACACAAACACACACACACACACACACACACACACACACACACACACACACACACACACACACTGCACACTGCACACTGCACACTGCACACTGTTCTATGCACTTCATTAAAATCTTAAAAGGAAAGCTATGTACAAGTTTTTTCAATAATTATGTCGTATAATAATAATGTTCCTGAAAAATCACTTATAAAATTAACAATCCTTTTTAAGATATTTACTATATTTAATACTTACAAATCTAGTTCACTTATTGTTCCTTCACAATTAGAATAGAATAGATCTTTATTTCATGTAAACCAGATACAGACACTTATGAAATATCGAGACTCTAGGTGCGCGGTTCCAAATAGTAGGTCCTATGGAGAAGAACCGGCAAGATACTCCATGGAAACTCTTTTAAAATAACAGATTACAATCTTTATTAGTACAATGTTGTGGTAACAGTTACTTTGTCTCTTCAACGATCAAGACTGTTCCCACTACATACATATCGACAGTAGCTCCAACAATAATAGTTCCGTATCCCATTTGAATATTAGAACATCCATCTACTGAAGATTTCACTCCGTTCTCCCCCTTGCCACCCTCACTCACACATGCATACAATGTGTACGAAAAGAATTGTGTATGTATGCATGTGTGGTTTAATAGATTTTTCTGTGACGTCCTTTGAATTGCTGACGTGGTTTTGTATTGGTGTTTTGTTGGTATTGTGTGTTTGTGGTGGCTAATAGTTTGGTTTACTCTATTTAGATATGAGATCTTGATAGAAAATTTGAGAGAATCAGCTCTTACCATGCAGTCTCATGCATGGAGTGGGTGCAGTATAAATTTTTTTTTTTTTTTTTTTTCTACATAATCTTACTCTGTTGCCATCTTAAGTAAAATGTCTTCTCTGTCTATGCACCTATCCCCTTCTTATTACCTATGTCTTGTTTTTATGGCAAATAAATGAATTTTTTTTTTTTTTTCCGGACATGCAATGGTATTAGCCCAAATCCTTTGTGATGGTACGCGAGGTTTACGTGCAAAGATTATGCACTACGGTTGTCAATGGAGGAAAATCGTTACGACTATGTTCAATGGTGGTACTTTAGGCGATTATAATGAACAATATTATGGTTAAAGTATATTGATATATGTTACTGACGATACATTTTGATAATAAATATTTTACAGACGATTAAATTTACATAAAAAAAAAGTAAAAAGTTTTTTTCTTAAAAATCTTAACAACTTCTGAAGTTGGGGCCTTTAATTCTCAATGCACCTAGCTTGGCAGTGGCACCGACTTAAGAAGCTGTTAATTTGTTTGAGAAATAAGGTCGGTTTTTCCTTTTTAAATACTAATAAATCTATGGTCAACAAACACACAATAAGATCAATTGTCCAATCACGAGAAAGCGTCACAGTCGACTGGAAAAGATGTTCTCGTAAAATCTCAAAGCGTAAAATAGTGGGACACGTCTTTATGGATGTTACTATTTGTATGATAATATTTATTTTAAACATTTTAGATACAAGGAAAAACGTACAAAAAATGCTACGACAACTCTTGAGCATCAAACTTCAGATCCTTTAAACATAATTCACCAAAAATGCTTCAAACAATGCGCGAAAAACATTGAATTTCTACCCCCTTCTTTCATCCCCTAAGTGGCTGTATATCTCTGAGTTACCGTTATTGTAAACATATTTCAACCGATACAGCGCACATCGCCATATTTGAAGGCATTTATATTCATTCGCCATATTTTAGTCGGATAAGTCTTGGGATTTTCGATTTTTATGTTGGTATGTCTGTTGCTGTCTTCCCCCTGAACTAAGCTGAGAGAGAGTTTACGTAAAATAGAATAGAATAGAACATATTATTTTTAGTACACAGTAGATAACAATGAAATACATCATACTAGAAGGTAAAAGACAAAATGGTTTTTGACTCAGCATAATAGTTGGGTTATTAAGTTGTGGATTGCTTTGCAATTCTTTAAGCTGCCCCTTTTAAATAACGGAGTGTCGTAAGATAATGATTATAATAATTCTAATTATTATTATACAAGGTGGCGATGACTGTATCACAAATAAAACTACGTGGTATCACGTTCTGAAGCCGTACAAAAAAATCGTCGATTTTCACGCAAATTTTTTTTGAGTAACTTTTCATTCTTCTATCATTTTTCTAGGTGAAGGGACATCGACATAGAAATTGTGAAAAAAAATATTTTTTGTTTAGAATAGGTTGGAGGCATTTCAAAGTTCGCCTAAAGATTGTGATATGTGTAAAATTATGAAATTTTAAATTAGTTCCTGTGGCTAAACTACTGATTGGATTTGTTTGATTTTTTATGTACCCACAGTCACAGAACGTGATACTAATTACGCGGTTTCATTTAATGGGAAACCGTCGTAGCCACCCTGTATACTTTATTTAGATGTTGCGTAAAATCTGAAAGTATCAAGAAGTGCTGATTAGGATTCGCTTTTCTTGACAGTTGTTATTGTTGCTATGGCAACAGATCTAAAAACGCAAATATAATAATTATCTTCATACAAGCTTATCTCAGTATTTTTAAAAACTTTCTTTTACATAGCCTTCAGTCTACTGCAGTACAGAGATTCTTCTAAAAAAGCAAATAAATTCAGACAGGTACGCAAAGAGAAAAATATAAATGGACATTCCAAAAATCTTACAATATCTATCTTCGCTATCCACGCATGCAAACAAACAAACGAACAGACAAACACCCGTCACTGGGCTGCAAGCCTTCACACTTCTTTGTGGCGCCTTCTTTGTTATCAAACGGGCAACTTGACAAATGGAACGACAGACATCGGCCCCGCTGCAATATCCGTTTCCGTGCCGGATAAAATATTCCAGACTTCAGAATGGAGTAGAGCTGCTAGGGATGCCATATTTAAGAAAGAAAGTGGATTTCTAAGTTTAAGATTGTCTTGAAAACTGCTACCGATTTATAGTGTTTTTTGATTGACATCTGAAAAGCATTAATGTCTGGCATACGCTGAACTCAAAACGCCGCGCGCGTTTACTCATAAGTCATGATTGATTAACAAAAATCCAAACTCACGAACATCTTTGCAAAACTGTTACCTATACCTACCTACTACGCGTAAATAATAAAATTATAGTTTAAAAAAACACGCTTCCATCTTTGGGAGTCCATCATGTTGAATTTACAGTGACGTCATTTTATTTTTAATTTTCGTCTCAGCAAACCCTTTCATTTGATATCTATATTATGATGGTAGATAAGAAAATGTTGTTCGCCATCTTGGGGCGTCCGCCATATTGGATTAAGAAAAACGTCACTTAATAAACCATGCATTATCATCCAAACTAAACGTGTATGCGAAATTTCAGCTGAATCGGAAACCGGGAAGTGGGTCAAATTTAACTTCCAAGATTTTTTTACATAGTTACAGGTGAAGCTAATAAAAGCGTGTTAAAAATATAAATACTCACTCGAGGAAATGCAGGAGGTCTTTTCTCCATAGAAACGCTCTCGCCTATTTTGTTTCTGGTGTGTGACGTGGAATAAAGTAATGATTTTTTAGAGTAAAATGAATATTATCTACTTGTATGTCCCTATGTTTTCCTTTTTGATAATACATTATTTTTATACGCATCAAAAAATGCTCAAAATTGCCTATTTAGACCGCTGTCAACAAAGGCCTCGTGTACAAAGACAACTATTAATAAATAAAACATAGGGACACAGTATATAATTAATATAATTATCCTTCTTATTTATTCAGTTTATGATATATCTTTTAAATCGGTTCGATATTGGAGGAGGATATAGGCGAGAGCCGAACCTCGAATTATGACTTTATACTTATGCTATTCAGTCGGATCTGCTGTTGTCCTTATCACACGAATTTGAGGCCGGACCGCTTGCTGAGCGACAGCGATAGTTTCTTCAAATACCAAATTTTCAAAAGTCTCTCCACTAGCCTTTTCTCAATACTATTCTACGTCTTTCTGAAGGCAACGGAAACGTTTCATCGCGGGAACTCTCACATCGAGAAATATATTTTATATCTCACATTTTATATCGACAACGCATTTGGAGACTTTATGAACACCCTTTATTACTTTTTATGACGTTCGTCATATTTTCCCTGTGGTAATGATGGGGTAGAATTTAAATTCGTCGATTTATATTATAATCGATGGTGTAAATGAGATTATGAGAATTCGGATGGGATGAACGTGTGATCTTTTTCGGATGTGATGGGAAAAGCGAGGAAAATGAAGCTTTTTAGTATCTATATCCTATTTATGTATAGCTTTACTTGGAATTATAGCAAGTTTTGGAGCGTGTGTCTACTCGGATTTACGCGATTGCTGGATACATTAATTGTTCCATTCTCATGTTTTAACTATTCTGTTCATCCCCAAAACCCTATTAAAGGTACCTTAAAAAACGTTTTATGTTTCTACATGATACACATACTAGGTTCTTAAGATCATCGGAGAATTTGAGGCTTGAGATGCCAATGCATTCCACGATATTCTATGATAAATCGTTTACAGTCCAAGCCTCGCGCTTATGGAATGCATTGCCTGTGTCGGTAAGAAGAACACAGTCATTGACTTCTTTTAAAATATTGCTGAAACATCACTACCTATCTGTTTAGTAGGAATGTTATTATGCTGTAAAATATTATACTTAGGTACTCCTACAATGCCTACCATTTTAATAACTTATGACAGCCTTATTCAGAGAAAAATAATTATTATCCTATTCTTATTTATTATTCATATTAAATTACATTATTCTCGTAACTCTTACTACAACATTTTATTAATCAAGATTATAATCTATTACTTTAAAAGTCTTTCCGTGGAGTTTCTTGCCGGTTCTTCTCCATAGGACCTACTATTTGGAACCGCGCACCTAGAGTCTCGACATTTCATAAGTGCCTGTATCTGGTTTACATGAAATAAAGATATATTTTATTCTATTCTATTTAGATAAGAGTTTGATCATTGAAATTGGACTTTCGAGGCGCTTTTCGTGAGATTTCGGGTTCGATTCTCATGCCGTGACTAATATAAAGCCTACATTACGTTTTCAATACATACCTATGGGACATACAATGAATAGGTATATTCAAATAATTACACTACGAAACTGTATGTCATTGTGCGTCAGTAGGTTTATCCGTAAAGGCAAAGATGAGGTAAAGATTGACCAAAAAACACATCTTGTATCTTATTTGTATGTCCCACGTAATTCTACAGGTAAATTTGACAATAACAATAATACTTTATGACCAAACGTTGGAACCAGAACAATAATAAAATATAACAGATCAAGATTGTGGACAAAAAGAGCGTAGGTAATTGCCGTTTGTTTTACTGACTTGTGGTAGTTGGAGCAGTGATTGAAGCTGTGGTTCTGTAAGTTTAAAACTGATATATTATATAATAAAGGCGGGCGGCATGGTGGCGGGCGGCATGGTGGCGGGCGGCATGGTGGCGGGCGGCATGGTGGCGGGCGGCATGGTGGCGGGCGGCATGGTGGCGGGCGGCATGGTGGCGGGCGGTATGGTGGCGGGCGGTATGGTGGCGGGCGGCATGGTGGCGGGCGGCATGGTGGCGGGCGGTATGGTGGCGGGCGGTATGGTGGCGGGCGGCATGGTGGCGGCGGTATGGTGGCGGGCGTCATGGTGGCGCGCGCCGCGCCGCTGCTGGCCGCGCTGTTCAACGTGCTGGCCGTAGAGCACAACGAGTATGTTATAAATTAAGGTAAGAGTTATACTATACAGGGTGGCGGGCGGCATGGTGGCGATTCTACATAAGTATATTAACCTCACCTAATAATAATAACCAGTGGTCGAAATTAGACCATAATTTTAGTTTTCTGCACTCCTTCTCCATGTAATTTTTAACTATGCCAAATCTAATATTTCTCCACGCGCGCAATATGTTTAAAAAGGGGTAAAAAGTTTTCTCTTCACGTATTATTATATAGATGACTAGTGCATTTACCATGTTTTTGTCTCTACACATCCCAAGGTTTTCTGGCAGAGAATGCCTTAGAAATTAAGACCGCCTTTGTACATATTGGTATGAAAAGCACTAAAATAAATAAAATAAATAATTATAGTATCCCGTCGTATACTGGGTGATTTTTTAAACCCCGGCAATAAACAAGGGTGTTATTAGTTTGTAGTGTGTATCTGTGTGTCTGTCAGTGGCATCGTAGCTCCAAAACGGATGGACCGATTCCAATGCAGTATTTTTTAATTGAAAGCTTATTTAATAGGGAATCATCTTAGCTATATTGAATGATAATCTGTTTCGCTGTTCAAAAGTTGTAACTTTTGAACAGCGAGCACTTTTTCTAGTTGGAGTCGGGGGTTTTTGACGGTTAGGTTATAGTTTATATTTTATAGTTTCTGTTGTTTTCATACGGAACCTTAAAATGGCCCCGTTACTCATACCAGTTTCGTCAGTCATCGTTCAGGATATGATGAGGTTTTATAGCCTTTTTTCTATAGAAGTGGCTTATTGTCTCGATGGGAGATAAGAATGCGCCATTTTGGACGACATGACCACTAAAGTTATTTGTAGACAGTTAATGTTAATAGTTATTATTTCCATTTTAAATAACAAGCTTCAGAAGAAACAGATCAGTACCTCTACCATGAGTTTTCCGTGCCGTCTAACGCTATCATTCACATTCAATATTTGTATAGTGACTTTAGTTCACTATTAATACCGCTAGAGGCGCTGAAAAAATTCCCATACAAATATTGCATGTGAACGTGAACGTTAGACGGCACGGAAAACTCATGGTAGAGGTACAGATAAGATTAAATGTATTTTTACTAACTGTTGCTCGCGGCTTCGTATCAAACAAACTGTCATTTTACATAACTACCTATCCCACAAAAGTAACAAATACAGAACTGAAAAGCACTCAATATTTTAAATTAAAATCAGCAGACTTTCAACTGAACCCGTTTGTGACTCACAGTTGTCAAAAAAGACAAAAAGAGAAAAATATAAAAAAAAAGAAAATCCCAATTGCAGCAATTATTATGACGACAGGGATTTTTTTCGAAAATGCTCCTTTTTCCTTTTTATAGCTATTTATAAATAATATTTACGAACAACAAGCGAGAAAAACGAACAAGACAGTGAATTAGAAAATATTGATACCTTGTAATTTCCTTAGCTACCTAAACACACACTGTCCGGTAATTCAACCCAAGACGTCATGATTGGCAGCAGCGCCTGTAATCAAAACACCAACGCGTCTTTTATCGATTAAATTCTATCATCCGACATTATCGAAAAATATAAACGATTTTCCAATTTATTATTTTTCCCGTTTGCCAACCCTATGCAATAGGGGAAAATGATTACAGATTCATAAAGTCATGAATACACATATTGGTGATTGAATGCGACTGCCACTGATCGTCATTAGTAATCACCAGATCAAAGGGTTTGTCACAATTACGCGTATTGTCATCCAGTAAGGGGATGGTGCAAGTGAAAAATTTATAACTTTTTTTTTTTTCCTTTTTTTGGTACTGATTTCAAAATACCCAAAAAGTCTGACAACCGGTCTAACCTTAATGTATCAGTGTCTCCCAGTAATTGGGTGGCGGAGGTCAGATGGCAGTCGCTCCGTATAAAATACTGTTACTCAGCCGCATCTGGTTGGGAGCCGACCCCAACGTAGTTGGCCAAGCAGATTTTGTTACCTATTCCAATATTTTTATGTAGTGGATACAATTGATTTTTATCCATTTGTGATATGTTATGTTTTATTTCTGTCGGGGTAATAAATGCATTTTTTTAAGAATCATCAAAATAATTTAAACAGATCAAGAATTACGAAGTTTTTGTGTAGGTAGTTTATTTATTTATTTCATAATTATAATTTATACTAGATACACAAAAAAAAATCATCTGCCCATCTTCTCCTAGCTATTTTAGTGACGTACAACATGAAACAGAAGTCAATAGATCAATAATGCAATCAAATACACGACCATTCCGAGCTGCCAATAACCCTTAACTAAATCTAAAAAACCCCAAACAAGAAAACAGCGAAAAATAATCCACAAAAAGTTCACACAGGCACATTTACACTTGTCCCGCGACCTCATTCATCCCTCATCCATATTCCATGCGATGCGCCATGCATATGCATGCGTGCATGTGTTGTTGCCTCGCGTTCGCCGATATGATTCTTTGATCTTCAAAAGTAGCTTCGAGTGGTCCTAATATCCCTATTGTTTGTTTATAGCCTTTGATAGTTGATTAAAAAGGATGTTTGGTCCATGTTTTTGTTAGGGAAAAATATTCAGTGCTTTTCAGTTATGTATTTGTTACTTTTTAGTGATAGTTATGTAAAATAACATATGTGTGATACAATACCGTAAAACCATAGTGTTTTTTGGTTCTCTGACGAGATGTGAAATAACAGTGAATGCCAAAGCACTGTTAAAAACTTTATGTAATAAACTTAAGGAAAATTCCAAATAAATAGGAATGAAAAAGAAAATTATAATAAGTATTTATTATTATTTATTTATTTAACAATTTATGTACACACAGAAAGAAGAATAATTACAATTAAATAGGAAAGATGACACAAAGGTACTGCTTATTTCTAAAGAAATCTCTTCCAGCAGACCTGCGAGAGGAGAGGCTGATTTTTTCTTGTTTAATAACCTCTTATTCAGTCTATATGAAACTAGTCAAAAAAGATATTGCCAAAAATGTCTAGATAGATAGTCCATATTCATAGATAAATGACTGTCCCATCGTTCTAGGTGTCGCAAGCCTGACTGTTGAACGTGACGCCCTGGGATCGATTCTCGGGTCAAACAAAATGTTATTGGTATTTTCTGTATGGACATTTTAAGTAGTAGCCCGGAATTTGGAGTTGTGCTCAGTGAAGGACAATATTATATTTTCCTCCTATTATATGGGACTCAATAACAGCATCAACAAAATGTGGATGTATGTATGGTAAATATAGTAATGTATGTCCCAGAAAAATCTTTTAACCGGACAAAAGTACTTTTAACTGCAAAAAAAATACTTTTGACTAAAGACGTTGGTATAAAGTGCTTATAACCAAAGACGATGGTATAATTACTTTTGACTAAAGACGTTGGTTTAAAGTAGTTTTGATTTAAATATCGGTCAAAACTACTTTTGATGAAGGCTGAACTCAAAAGAAAATTGTTGTGCCTGGGCCAAACTTGTTTGTTTGGTTAAGTTAAAACTGTGATCACATAACGCACAGAGTGACCAAGCGAGCGGTGCACGCAGCAGCGTCTAGCAAGTACAAGGGTAACTTGTAAAATTAATTGTTAGTTTGTAGTGAAATCTATCGCCACATAGAATAACTACTTAACAAGGCAAGTTGGCGCGAAAATATGAATTGAACAATCAGATTACGAGGCCTGCATCGCGCAAGGAAAAAGATAATCGTATCTAACACATATACAACTGTCTGACATCAACCGTCGGGCTTCGGCTCGCCAGGCAATATCACCTCGCCTGGTCGAAGGGTCCTCCCTAATCAATGGAGGAACACAATACCTCGTTCCTCCACAAGTTGAAACTGATTTTTACATAATTTTGTCTGTACCACAGATGTGGTTTGGTATGAAACCTTAACTACTTAACTAAGTATCCACAGTAACGAAGGGGTCTAAATTGAGATTAATAATTCAAATAAACAAATATAATTTCTAACCAACATCAATAGGTCTCCAAAAATTAATAAAAAAACCTCTTCTACGAACAAAGCCGATATTTGTTACGCCGATTTTAATTTAAAAACTTTGTTAATCTAAGTATAAAGAGTAGACCGCAAAGAGAGAGCGGATCAAAACGATGAAAAATTATTGAAAGGGGGTTGAAACTGAAGGATGAGGGGGTGGGGGGATCGAACGTTTGAAAAATACATCGGTAAATTTACTGTTGGCACCGAAAAATTGGTCCTTATATCCGCGGTGTAAGCTTCAAAATTGCTTATTTTATATATTCTGGCGTGTAAAGGGTGCGTTTGGAATACCACGATGGGGTGGTCGTGTAATAATCGTGATTTTTTAATCAAATTTCATCTGTACAAGGGAAGTGGGGGCTATATTTTTTCATTATTTAATTTTCGGTCGGTCGCGGTTTTTTTTGTAAACGCTCCTTTAAGCGACAGCGATGTTTGAACGCTGTTTTAGATGTTTGGACCCAGTCTAGCTGTTACACCGTCACTAGCTAGTGCTAGCTAATATTGATCGTGAAACTATCTTCACTGTTTCTTGTGTTTATTTAAGTATTTTATTGTTACAATAACGTGGACGGATCTGTAAAAACTTCGGTAACGGTTAACTGTGATTGTGAATTTGTGAAAACACGTATGTTTATTGTAAAAATGACTGCCTTTTCTGAAGAAGGCTGTGAAAAGCTGATTGAAATGATCAGACAGAACACTCCGATATTTTTTTAGATTTGTAATAATATTATAAGAGCAAATCATCGTCTACTTTTTCCTCGAATAGTAACTCTACTTGGCTGTCCATTACAGTGTAAATTAAAGATACAGTACGACAGAACTGATTCCATTGATAGACTCTACGACACTGAATGAATACTAGCTTTGGTTGCAGTCTCGGTCTCGTTGCGGTCTCGGTCTCGACCCACAGTACATGCAGAAGAGACCGAGACACTTGTCAATGTCTCCTGTCTCTGTCTCTTGTCTCGGTCTTCGGTCGCGGTCGCGGCGCGAACCGCCGCTGCCTTTAGGGTACTAAACTCTGCGTTTGGACCGTTTGGACGCTAGCCGCAAAGGATTTTAGCCTTAAAGATGCTCGACCGGAAACAAAATTGCCGATTGTACTTTTGTTTATTATTAAAAAAGATAAAGTGACTGTGTACGTGAACCATCTGATCAGTAGGTATAACCGTCAAAGGACAGCCTTTGATCACCTACAAAACGAATACTTACTAAAAAAAGAAGAACTAGGTACCTGCATACTCGATAAAACTCATTGATTGACTCATATTAGAATAAAAACCAATAGATATCATTATTTATAGATAAAAAAGGACCGATCTTAGATCGTATTATAAAAATAAAACAAAATGTACACAAAATAATTCTCCCACACTCAAATAAAAAAATGATGACGACATTACGCCACGGTGTGACAGACGGCTGTTAATATTTCACCGTTCATTTGGGATCGCTTTTCGTTAATATTGGTTGATTGTGCTCGTATTACAAAAGTAATTACTTTTATATTGAAATTGGTCTACAATTAATAAGATTTGTATTAAAATAAATACAGCCCATTACTGTCCCACTGCTGGGCACGGGCCTCTTCTCATAATGAGAAGTACGGCCTTAGTCCACCACGCTGGCCTGATGCGGGTTGGCGGACTACACACACCATCGAGAACTTTATGAGGCCCTCTCAAATGTGCAGGTTTCCTCATGATGTTTTTCCTTCACCGTTATCGTAAGTGATAATCAAACTCTAATCCGCACATGAATCCGAAAAGTCAGAGATGCGGACCGGGTTCGAACTCATGACCTCATGCATAGAAGGCAAGCATTCAACCGCTAGGCTATCACTGCTTCTGTTTTTTTCTGTTTGTATTAACATTTTGTATTTTTTATCTAAACTCCAATCATTCTGAGAGAGAGTGGCATTTCCTCGAGTTCTTAAGTACGCACGTAAAATCCTGAGAGCTCAAGCTGTTGTGATCTCTATTGACTGGCTATTCTCCCCATCACGGCATGAGATTGTTTTTTAACACGCTTTTATTAGCTTCACCTGTAATGTAACTAACTAACTAACTATGTAAGAAAATCTTGGAAGTTAAATTTGAACCACTTCCCGGTTTCCGATTGAGCTGAAATTTGCATACACGTTCAGTAGGCTAATTCACGTAACTAAAGTAGTGCAGTTGCCGCGCAGTTGTAATAAAATATTGATCAAAATAACACATTTGGTAATCTTCTGCTTCTTCTTTCGTTATGGCAATTGAGCAGATGTCGACTATTCTGCCATTTGGTAACCTCTGAGCTTCAGTGAGATACGCTCGCGTCAAGTTCCAGCGTCACTGCAATACGATCGGCGCGTCTTAAAATTACGTGAATTAGCCCTCAGTTTGGATGACTAAAGCGTGTTCTATAGTTTTTTTTAAACTATATTATTTAAAGTGTGTATACTGCTAGTGTGACATTCAAGCATACGGCCCGTCTGATGGTAAGCGGTTACCATAACCTATGGACGCTTGCAACACCAGGGGCATTATACGACGACCAGTTTAGTGCTGGTATTGATTCATGTTGTTTTTTATAAGTGTGATCATTATAATTATGTACATCATGTATGTAATTAATTGTAATAATATTATTTAACTATCTAAGTATTTATTTTGCAGTAGGTATTAGATGTGTGCGCCGATGCCTTTTTTACCGGCGCCGGCGGCGGCGTCCGACGTCAAATTAGTCGGCGGCGGCGGCGTCATCGGCGTCATTGGCGTGGGTGGTGAAATTAAAAGTAACATTTAAATCAAACCAAAATATCATCATCATCAACACATATTCGCCCACTACTGGACATAGGCCTCTCCCAGTAAACTACCTATACTATACAACAACAAAATATAAAAAATTACAAAAAAGAATACATAGTATGAGACACGCTTCGTCCGAGATGAACTTTAAAATCTTAATATAATCAAAATATGGCAAATTTATTGGCCGAATGACTGTGAGTTGTGACGAACGAAGTTCGTAAGTTATCGGCAAAACGCGCTATTTAAATTGTGCTATTTATAAATGGTTTTTTATTAAATTTACGTAAAGAAATACATCGAAATACATCGAAATAAATCAATAAGCATATATTTAGACATTTCTAGTGTTTAGTTTACTAGTATGTATCTGCATTGTACCTAAAACTAGAATATTACATACAATGACCTTGACGACGATCACGCCGAAGAAAACAACGGCGGCGGCGGCGCGGCTGAAATTACCGGCGGCGTGCGCCACGCCGATCGGCGCACATGACTAGTAGGTATAGTATACCTATTATAACATAATATTAATAGTTTCGAGCGTATGGTACTCGTGGGTTGCAGCTGAAAACCAGCGTCAGGTGGCCAGTATCACTGCCTCCTGACATTATGCTGAGCTGCGGCCTTTTGCCACAATAACTCATTTTATTTTATATGTTTTCTTTGTATTAGCTTTTTTTTTGTTGTGCTAATGAACTCTTTTTCTTTCTTTCTTTCACTTACGCATCGCCGACCTTACTATTAGCGTCATACGAGCGTCGATGCTTCCCAAAGGAGTACTGGCGCTCTTGCTCACCGTTAGGAACACAACACTGCAAAAGAGCAGTGTTATTTGGCTACGATATTCTGCAAGGTGCAGGTACTTCTCCAGTTCCTTGTGAGATCTTCTGCTTATATGATAGGGGAAGAAGAAGTATAATTGTAAGTTGATTAACTAAGGAAAAAGTAACAATCTGTAAATGTGTAAAACCTTATTATTATTAGGTACTTACAGCAAAAATTAATGTTAATTCACCATCAAAAACGATCCACATAAACCTCCAATGTTTAAAATCCCGTACTTTTCAACAGTGGCTAAAAATCACCTCCATTTCGCTTAAAACACCGATATCAATTACGGGACACCGACCGGAGAGAATTTAAAATCACTTGTCGATATGCAAATGCGATCCCGGTGTTCAATAAAGTCCCGCGCGGGACGGCCCTAGTCCCCGGACATCGATAGCTTCCGGGACGGCCGAAGGATTCTTTTTTTACGACGCTTTTGCGGGATTTTTTTCCGATGTTAGTGATTGGGAATGGGCTCTACTTTAGAAATATTTTGTTTTGATCATTTTTTTGCAATTATCATTGACACAAAAAGCTGTGTTTTTTTATACAGTGCATTTTTTTATGTAGTGCGCATAATTTGTAGAGTTATTCAGTCTTTGTTCCTAAATGCAACTGTAGTATTGGGATACACTTTAAAACAAAACGAAAATTCGAATTAGTATGGGGATCACGCATCATTTATTAGCGCAAGCCATACAATAGGTAGGTACCAATTTTTTTTTCTTTGGTTTGAATTTTATGTATTATTGCGGTTGAGTTTGGGAACGGATACTGAATCACTCTGCAAATTTTGCACACTATCTACATAAAAAAAATAATTATCCTGTATAGGTATTTAAATCGTCGTCATTTGTCGATTTTCAGCTCACTGGGTATAAGTCTCAACTTTTTGCAATTCCTTGCTTTTCTATGGATCGAGATCTATCTCATGTACTTTCCATATGAAAACAGGTACCTATTATTCGTAGCATTATAACATCTTATTATAGGTATTAGTTTACTGTGAATTGCAGAGGAGAACAAACACATTATAAAACATAACATGTATAAAATTTTGAAAAAATATGAAGTAGTAGTGGAAAGTACAATTATTTAAAGTTCGACTTATTTCGAAAGAATTTATGATTTATAATATTTAATGATTTAGTTTCAGTATAGCTTGATTTTGGGAGACTTTTCAAGTAGAGCATCTTCCCATCCATCCCATCGACACCAAAGTTCGAACATATATTTATAGGTCCGCTGAAACCATTGGAACGTGTGGGCTCAAGTGGGCCCCTCACACTTGTGTCCCGTCCTGCTCACACACTGGTCCGGTTATATTGCGCTGTCCTTGTTACGCAGGCCATTGAAGGGTATCGAATGTTCGGCGCAACAGGTTGATCGGCTTCAGGAATAGGGTTGGTAGTTTGATTGGTTTTTAATAAATTGGATTTTCAGGCCAATTTTTCTTTTTTTAATTTTTTCCTCCTTTTTCTGACTGTGACAAAGCAATTCATTATAGAAAACTCATATAAGTATTTTTATTGGACGCTCTGTTCTTGAATAAGGCGAAAAAAAAATGTTTCATAGCCACTATACCGGGGCGCAGAAAAGTTTTTATTTATTTATGGTTATTACGGCGAAAGTGTGATATAATGGAGGCGGGCTTCTGGTTCTATTACCTAATATAAACGTGATTTTATATCAGTATCGATGTTCTATGCGAATTGGCCGCAAAATTTTGGAATAAAATAGAAATAAATAATAGATATCAAAATCGAAACTATCGGAACATAATTATTATCTTTATTATTAATCAATTACATAGATACTATGATGAAATATTTTTAATTTTATTACCTAATAAAATGCTCTTTTAATGTTGTTCATAATTTCTTTTTTATGATTAATTACTTTTTCAAATTATTTTTACTACCTATTACATTTATGACTGTATTAAGTTACTATATGTAATTATTTACATAGAATAAAAAAAAAAAACTGAAAGATGTGGTTTTCCGACATGAGTTTTTTTTTTTGAGAAATTTTCTTTAATGTTCCAAATATAATTAAGATTTATGAAGCCGTCACGTTTTCTATTAATAATGCCAAATAACATAAAAATAAAGACAAAAAAATCACAGAAATTTTCTCATAGGTGTCAACCCTAAAGCGACTTATCGTTTTTCAGTGCATGACGGGGCGTTCGACGTCCCGTACCGGGATATCTGTTATTGATACGTTAACAGGTGCGAACTGGCGCGGGGGATTTTTGTACCACGCAGCATTTATGGGTTACGACGTGTTCTGCGATTTTTTATGTATTGGGTGAAAGAGTGTAGGGTTAGCAAGCTTAGTACTTTTTAGTTACTTACGTATGTTTTTTAAGTGGAAGAGTTAGCCAATCAGCCAGGTTCGTAGTGTGACTGCCCAAGTTACTCCATTCAGTTTCAGTCACTCGGGGAAGTCGTTTTTATTCGCCCATCGATGTCTATAGATACGCTCTGTCATACAAAGGGAAGCTAAAAAAAATGAGACGTATTTTTTTTGAAGACGTCAAAATCTAAATTCATCAATGTTCGAATTATATATAAATAGAACAGCGATACATGCACTAATGGAATAGCTACTGTTATTATATATCTTTTATTCAATACACAAATTAATAATTATGTTTGTAAACGGCATTTGACAGGTGATCAACCACTCCATTTTTCTGAAAATGGAGTACCTGACACGTCTCACTTTTTGAGTTCACTAAGCATATCTATAGACATCGATGCATTCGCCACAGTGGATTAAGAAAGGCTGATAAATAGGGACATGTTGTTCAATATCACGCGATACGCGATATCACGATCCTGTATCGAGGAAATATTATTTGATGGTAGTGACAGTATTACATTCATTCATTTAATTCCGGAGTCCATTCGTCGCGACGCATCGCCACGGAAATCTTTTAAAAATGGCTGGTTGAGCAGGCATTTTATAACGTGAATGATAATTATGGTTAAAATGTAATTATTATTATAATAATCTGCAGATAGTTGTTTCGGGTCTGGTTGTGTGTGTGTGACATGTATGTTTGTAAACTGTACCCTCGATACAGGAGAAATCCTAGTGAGGGGCAACGTTTTTAATAAATTATTATGATTATTGTTATTATTTTGATTTATTTGATTATTTTAATTTCGAATTTATTATTATTATTAATTATATTATGTTGACCTGTACCATAATACTTAGTTACCAATAAAAAAACTATAACTATAATTATCGCAGAAATTTAATAATATCACGATATTGTATTGGTAGTGTAACGCGCCCCATAAAACTTCCTTTAAAAGCCTAATATCAGCACCTCTCATCCCTTATCCATCAAATATTAACCCTTAAACCAATAAATTCTCTCGTCACATCCCAACTCGTCGATCACGCCCAATACCCTTCTGACCTTGACCCTACAGGTTGATCGGACCGCATCCCTTCGATATGACCTTCGAGTGAAGTGAACTTTGGAAGGTTAAGTTTTGTGGTAAGTGGGTTAAGTGAGAACTGTATAGAGATGGGATGAGTTTGTGGGTACAGCTGATACAGCTTAATTGTAAAATAGATAAACACTATCTATAGACTAAAGGTACAGGGTTTTTTTTTTTATGTAGTGCGCATAATTTGTGGAGTGATTCAATCTCTGTTCCTAAATGCAACCGCAGATGGGACACACTTTAAAACAAAACGAAAATTCGACTTAGTATGGGGTACACAAATGATTTACTAGCGCAAGCCATATAAAATCAAAATCTTATTTTGTTTGGAATTAATCTTAGTATTGCGGTTGCATTTGGGATCAATATCTCTTATAATAATATTATAGTTTAAATAAACTACAGAAAACGCTTTTGTCATCCAAACTAAACGTGTATGCAAAAGGACATTGCTAAAGCTCCATACATGATTAGCCCTGGAGTCTACAAAACAAAGATTATGCTTACTATGTACAACTCGATGAAAACAATATGTTTCAAGCAATTTTAAAACACGGACAGTGCTGAATATATTTTTATTCATAAAAATTGAAATTATTTTGAGGTTATGTTTTCCTTTCTTTCAAAAGTTGTGTCATGTCAACTACACTACAACGAAGATTTCAGTCGATGCATTTCAAATGTATAGAGTATTTATGGAGTGTATGGAGTATTTTTATAAAACGTTGCTTCCTTCCGTTCGCATTGAATTGCATTATTCTCGCAGATCTTACCACAACATTGTACTGATAAAGATTGTCAAGATCTATTATATAATTGAAAAGAGTTTCCATGGAGTTTCTTGCCGGTTCTTCTCCATAGGATCTACTATTTGGAACCGTGCACCTAGAGTCTCGACATTTCATAAGTGCCTGTATCTGGTTTACATGAAATAAAGATATATTCTATTCTATTCTATTCTAGTCGTCCTGTATCTTGGGTACAGTTTACTAAGATAGGTATATATCTCACATGCACACCCAGCCAGACCCGGAACAAACATCTATAGTCCATACATTAGTACAATAAAATACAATTGAGCTAAGTTAGTCATTATAGGTACTCGAGGCTGGATTGCAGCCCGAACCGAAAGCAAGGGATGGAGCGTAATGGAGCCAAGAATGTAATGACCAATGCTCACGCATTTCATACGACGTTTTTCAACACACTTGCGAGGAAAAAATAAATAGAGTTAAAATCCTATTTTGCGTATTTCTTCGTTTGTGATTGGATGAGTTAGCTATGCGCGCGCAGGATGAAGTATGCGCGCGCAGGTGGAAGAATGCGCGCGCAGGTCGAATGAGACGCACTGAGGAAGCCGTAAAACCTACTATTAAAAATATAATAAACGTAATATTTGTGTATTTATGTTAATGTTCTGTTAATTACATAAATTAATGTTAATTTGTTGACAAAAACAAATAATTTAATGAAATTAAATTAACGAAAGAAAATACAAAACAAGTCTTGGCAGTATAGATTAGTGCCTTTGTCTGTCCATGAAAAGGACGTATGTTTATCTCGGTATACCTACTTATAAAATGTTTGGGTTATGTTCATGTTGTTTTTATGTTGTATAAACGATCAAAATAATTTTGAAATTAAAAAAACAATAGCTTATTTTTATTTATTCGAATTTTGTTTCATTGACTTAATTGTAGCTTATTTGTACTACGCTATTGGCAAACAAAAACAATATGGACGATACTATCATTTCCGATAACGTCATTATTGAGTTGATTACTTTTTAAAATGAAAAATGATTCAAGTACTGTCCGCATAAAATGAAATTAATAATAAGTAGGTACTAATAAAATACACTTGTAATTGTAGTATATTGTTCATCTTTGTAGACGACGGGGCCAACCGTAGCAATGTCCTTTCAGCTCAATCGGAAACCGGGAAGTGGGTCAAATTTTACTTCCGAGTTTTTTTTACATAGTTAGTTAGAGGTGAAGGATATATATGGGTGAAGCTAATAAAAGCGTTTTAAAATTAAACTTAGAGTACCTATTCGAACCTTCCAATCGTTTCAACGCCCGAAGCCATCGATTTCCCGTGGTAATAACATCATAACATACATGTT
Organism: Allophyes oxyacanthae; assembly: GCA_932294325.1. Classification (NCBI taxonomy): domain Eukaryota; kingdom Metazoa; phylum Arthropoda; class Insecta; order Lepidoptera; family Noctuidae; genus Allophyes; species Allophyes oxyacanthae. The sequence goes on from OW028628.1 coordinate 1,431,235, forward strand.
ATCATTACCTTCGCCATATCATTACCCTCGCCTGCCTCCCATCATCGATTGGCCATGGCATATCGATGCTACAGTTATTTAATAAAATTGTTACTTCGTAGTGATTTTCTATGAAATCTATAAGGTGAGTTTGATAATAGAGTCGGTTTCGCTTAGGGCTTAATAGTTAAAAATAAGACGTAGTTTTGCTAGTAAACAAATCTTGTAGAATAGAATATGTTTATGTTTTATGTAACCTAGATCCAGGCGAGCTATTCGTTTGAGGTTCCAAAAGGTAAGTCCCATGGAGAAGAACACCATGGCTGCTAAAAACTTCATGGAAACTCTTTTTAACCGACTTCAAAAAAGGAGGTTCTCAATTTGGATGTTTATATTTTTTTATGTATGTTCTGGCATATTTCCGTCATATTATTATATAGACGGATTTGCAAAATTATTTTTTTGTTCGAAAGGGGTTTATTTCGAAATGGTCCCGTTTAAATTTCATAAAGATCTGATGAAGATCTTCGGAGATAGACCATGGAACTCTGGAATGAATAACAGCATAGCACTTGAGATTGCTGTAATCGCATGTTTATGTATTGTATAAGCCACCCACCCACCACAAATAGAAAAATAAAATAAACTTTAAAAAAAAGTAAAAACTGACTTCAAAAATCTAACAAGTATAAAATAATTTTCTTAAAAAACTTATCAGCTTCTGAAACGCGGCCTTTAATTCTTCAACGCACCTAGCTTGGCAGTGGTACCGACTTCAGAAGCTGATAAGTTTTTTAAGAAAATTATTTTATGCTTTTTAGTTTTTAGAGGTCGGTTTTTAGTTTTTAAAATAATAGTTATTACAATGTTGTGGTAAGAGCTGCGAGAGTAATGTAATTTAATGTGAATAAAAAATAAGACGATGATACTTAATGATTTGCCTCTGAATAATGACCATGGCAGTTAAGCTGACCAGTCCCAACAGTGAACGGGTGCCTGGGTCAGGCCTGGTCATTCTTATTTAAAGGCAAATCTTTATTATTATCCTATTCTAATTTATTTTTATTCACATGAAATTACATTATTCTCGCAGCTCTTACCACAACATTGTACTAATCAAGATTATAATCTATTACTTTAAAAGAGTTTCCGTGGAGTTTCTTGCCGGTTCTTCTCCATAGGATCTACTATTTGGAACCGCGCAACTAGAGGCTCTACAATTCATAAGTGCCTGTATTTGGTTTACATGAAATAAAGATCTATTCTATTTTAGGGATGGTCAACCGGAAAACTTACCGACTGTACCTAAGTCCAATAATTTCCCGGGAAACTAAGCACCATAAGTACTTAACAAATTATCCTTTATGTTACGTCTAATCGCCTTACTCAAGCGTAAACTATCCAAAACGAATCCCTTAACTAATGTCAGTCAGAAATCCAAATACTCTTTGATCCCACACGTTAGCAAGATCTAACTCGTATTAGTTGTAATAGAGTGGCTATTGTTAAACTAACCGCAAATAGATAACTTTCAGCGATGCTGCTGCCACGTATCGCCTTTGAACAGACCTTTGCAGAGAAATATAGCCCCGGGGTGGGAATTGTAGACCGAAGAGGAGAATAGAGCTGGCCAGATATTATAAGTTAATCGTATTTTTTTCCTGTTATGGACAAGTTAATTGTATAGAATAGATCGTTATTTCATGTAAACCAAATACAGGCACTTATGAAATGTCGAGACTCTAGGTGGTATTTTTAACCCTTGACAAAAAAGAGGGATGTTGTAAGTTTATTGTGACTATCTGTGTATCGGTCTGTCGGTGTATCTGTGTATCTGTATATCTGTGTATAGCATTGTATCACCAAAACGGTTGAACCGGTTTCGGTAGTTTTTATAATTAAAAGCCAGTTTAATCGGGTATCGTCTTTGCTATGTTTTATGAAAATCTATGTAGCCGTTCAAAAGTTACAGCTGTTTTTCTAGTTGGAGTCGGGGATTTTAGATGGTTAGGTTATTTACTGTTATGGACAAGTTAATCGTATTTTTTTGCAGTTATGGATAATCGAATGTTTTGAGTACATGATGATTAATATGTTGTGTTGTCATTAATCCAAAGTTAGGGCTTACTCTTATTGGAACATTCTATGGAGTATCTTTTTCCCATTTAAGTCACTGATAAGAATTGGAAATTGCAAATGGCAGTAACTTTCCATGTGACGAGGTCAAGAAAGGACATATTAAGTATTTAAAAAATTGTAACTTCTTGTGACTACTGTGGCCTAGCGTCAATACAATTATTAGAAAATAGAAAAATATTTATTTACAGAAAATGCAACAGAAAAATATTAATTTGTGGTATAACTTACAAAAAATATAGGCCAACTCTATGCGTTCTTAGTTTTATGCTCGTTTGATCTCACTATTATCACAGTATATATATACTACATACAGTAACTCAGCTAAGACGTTTTTGTGACATCGACAAGCGGAGCGCTAGGGATGTCACTAATATTTTTGGAAAATGGTTTTTATTTTATTTAGTTACATTTACCTACTGCAAACATAAATTAATACTAGTATTAGCCCAGGGCTTCGCTCGTAAGTACGTAAGTAGTATGTAAACTATATGACGATATTTAAACAGGAATTAAAAACATGTGATGATTCTTAAAAAAAAAGATGGGAATGGATATTTTTTAATAATTGCGATTTGTTCCTGGTAAAATATCCTAAGCGTTAAAGTATTCTTCAGAAACACGATAATTCAGTACCGGTTTCTTTACTGAATCATCTCGGAAAATCAAACGAAGCAATTTGGACCGGCTGAAAAAGATATTGTCATCACTATCAACTATCCCACTTTACGTGGACCCTCAGATATCGATTTTGAAAGCAATTGGTCGAGTAACTAAAAAGATAAAAAACGCGGCAACTTTTTAAAATTCTGACTATAAATAAGTATTCAGAGGCCATAGGGACTCTCAGATATCGATTTTGAAAGCAATTGGTCCAGTAACTAAAAAGATAAAAAAGGCGGCAACTTTTTAAAATTCTGACTATAAGTAAGTATTCAGAGGCCATAGGGACTCTCAGATATCGATTTTGAAAGCAATTGGTCCAGTAACTAAAAAGATAAAAAAGGCGGCAACTTTTTAAAATTCTGACTATAAGTAAGTATTCAGAGGCCATAGGGACTCTCAGATATCGATTTTGAAAGCAATTGGTCCAGTAACTAAAAAGATCAAAAAGGCGGCAACTTTTTAAAATTCTGACTATAAATAAGTATTCAGAGGCCATAGGGACTCTCAGATATCGATTTTGAAAGCAATTGGTCCAGTAACTAAAAAGATAAAAAAGGCGGCAACTTTTTAAAATTCTGACTATAAGTAAGTATTCAGAGGCCATAGGGACTCTCAGATATCGATTTTGAAAGCAATTGGTCCAGTAACTAAAAAGATAAAAAAGGCGGCAACTTTTTAAAATTCTGACTTTAAGTAAGTATTCAGAGGCCATAGGGACTCTCAGATATCGATTTTGAAAGCAATTGGTCCAGTAACTAAAAAGATAAAAAAGGCGGCAACTTTTTAAAATTCTAACTATAAATAAGTATTGAGAGGCCATATGGACTCTCAGATATCGATTTTGAAAGCAATTGGTCCAGTAACTAAGAAGGTCCAAATTGGCGGTCATTTTTTTAATTCCGACTTTAAATATGGATTTAGAGACTATACGAACTCTCAGATATCGATTTTGTATATAATCGGTCCAGTAATAAAAAATATCAAAATGGCCGCCATTTTTATTTATTTCTGACCATAATTACGATTTCAGAGAAGACACGCATTTTCAAAGTAATCGGTCAATATTGACAACAAATTCGTAGAGAAATAGTTGAACATTCATTATACATTTCGATATCAGCGGGAAATTTAAAAAAAGCTAACTGCTGATTTTATATTGAGGAGTTCCAGCAGCCGTAAACACTACAATATAGTCCTGTCAATATAATTAATATCGCAAAATATGGGAGCAACACAAATCGTGACCGACTTTGTCTCGAAGTAACACCGACTGACAACCTTTGAATATTTCGCTGTTACCTTACCGAACCTAACCGAGAAATCCCTGTAGAGCACACGTCTCTGTGTGTGTTTGAATTCGGAACGTAAGTACGTAGCTTACCAACTGTTTACTATATATTTAAACTGTGCTATTATGCTAAGTGATGTGTGGCTAACTTCTTTGTGAGCGCGGACATCGGACGATAGCTCGCATAACTTAAAGTTACCGTGTTAATGACGAGGTATTAGATATCTTCTCTTAGAATTATAGTTTTCCTTATGGTGGATCAAGTCAGCGAGTTTCGTAACGTGGCTGCATACGCAGGTTGCGTACACACTAGACGTGTGCGCCGATGCTGGCTTCGGCGTCATCGGCGTGGATGTTTGGACGGATACGGTTGTTTTGGATACAATGCAGACATTATACTAGTAAACTAAACACTAGATATGTCTAAATATATGCTTATTGGTTTATTTCGACGTAGTTGTTTACGCAAATTCAATAAAATGCCATTCTTATTACCATAATTTAAATAGCGCGTTTTGCCGATAATTTGGTCCACACAAGTTATTTGGCGATTAAGTCTGCCATATTTTGTTTTTAATAAGATTTTCACCATCCACGCCGATAGAATAGAATAGAATAATATTTATTTACGCAAAAAACATGGTACAATAAAAGGTTATACAGTTAACATGGTTGTGGACTACTGTCGCCAAACAAATATTTATGATACAGCACATTATTGGCCATCATTATTGTCCAAGTTCACGGCCAATGTGGTGAGTCCTAATTAGAAAATAACATATTTTCAAAAAAAATCCTTAATATCATAGAAGCCCATCTCCATGAGCCATTAAATTATCATTATCATTATTGTTTAGTTTAAGTTGTGAAGTTACCTTGTATAAAAATAAAAAAAATACGTGAAGAGAAAACTTTGTACCCCTTTCAAGCATATTGCGCGGACGGAGGAGTGTAAGATTTGGCGTAGTTAAAGTTTATATAGAGAAGGAGTGCAGAAAGCTAAAATTATGATCGAATTTCGACCACCACTAGTTCCTATTGAATTATTTATTCATATTCAGCATCTTTTTTATCTTTATCTTTTCTCCAAGCATGGCAGACGTCTGTCTTTTTACCACAACGAACATCATAAGACCACCTTCTCATACATTAGCAGGCCAGCATAAAAATATTAACCCATTCCTCCACAAGGCACTAGAATTTATCGATGTCTCTCACCAGGGTAGAAATTAACGTGTCCAGGCCCGCATTGCAGCAGTACACGAACAATTAGAGCTCTTTGTCCAATATTCAATAGTGAGCGCCGAGTGCCGCCCTGTAATAACGCCTCTAGTGTTTTGAATGCTGTGGAAGCAATAACGTGGATACGCCAGCAATCACTTCACATCAGCCCCGGATCTAGTGGGCAAACCGGGGTACCTACCCTGGCTGAGAGATTAAGGGGGCGTTAAAATTTTGATGACAATGTTTGAGAATTAAAAAAAAAATGTTGCATAAAGCGCCCAGCATCCAGAAAAGAAAGCATGCCGTGTTAAGATGCAGAAAGATTGGTGAGAAAAAAAAAAGTGACCTAAAGATTGAAGAAATGTCTTGACTTTCCTGGTTATAATATGTTTGTGTTGTGGGTTATGTGTTGCAAGCGTCCATGGGTTACGGTGACCGCGTACCATCAGGTGGGCTACATGCTAGTTCGCGAACTATGCGGTATAAAAAAATCTCTGAATTAACGAATAAAAAAATTGCTCTTCAATACTTAGTCAAGTAATTTTGAATTATTTGTAAGGAACAACTGGTGTTTTTTCGCGATTTCAGGTTTTGTCCATTAGTAAAAGTTTTTCATAATGACCCATTTGGATTTATATAGGTATCTTTTCAAACTAATCGCTTATCAAAATAAAAGCCATAGACTTTTATTATTAAAAATTGTTACTTTTATTATTATTTTTGAATCGTGTTTTTAATTTTTTACTTTTTATTTTTTGTCTTCATTTGTTACTTCTTTTTTTATTTGTTTTAATTTTAATTTTTTTACTTTTTATGTGTGTCGTAATTTGTGTAAGAAATAAATCGTTTTTCTTTCTTTCTTCTTCTTTCCATAGTTTTTTATTTTATCTGGGTCTTTGCAGGTACCTACTTTCAAAACGCCGTGGTTCTAGGTACACGGTTCTAAGTGGGTTGATCCTGGAGAAGATACCGGCAAGAAACTCCATGGATACTCTTTTCGACCAACAAATATATTCCATCATGTGTGTAAATAATTCAAAATAATTTGCAACTAAATTTCCGATCCTCCCTATTCCATCGTCAGGCACCCCAGATGGGCAGCGCCCACGGCTGCAAATCTAAGCTCTCGCACAATTTCCTATCGCACTGCCGAGCACCTTTCTAGCTGCCGGGTGGCCTGTCGAACTACCTAGGTATCACTATGGATACCTACTGGATGTAGGAGAAAATAGTTGCAGCAGTCTTGACGTAGAGTGTGTCAGGTGCTCGTCGAGCCGTGAAAGTAACCCGAGGGCTACTAGTGACCATGTACTGGTTATTGTTGCGTAATATTTAGATTTAAATTGTGAATTAATATTCTTAAATATTCTATACAACGTGTATAAAAAATGCGTGGTCATATTTAAGGGTGTGGATCAGACCATTAAACTGAACAACTTTCTCTATGGGACTAAACATTGTAATCGCGAAAAATAATCAGCTGTCCCATACAAAACTTCAATACCTACTCGACCCAAACGTATGGGACAGCTGGTAATTTTTTCGCGATTACGATGTTGGTCCCATAGAGAAAGTGGTTCAGTTTAATTGTATGATCAACACTCTTAAATATGACTACGCATATCTGATACACGTTGTATGGATAATTACATAAAGTCAATTAATTTAAAAAAATAATCATTCGTTGTAAAATAAAATTATAAACATCATTAAAAAAATCATTTCATTAATAAAATTCATTGATTAATTATAGAAAACCTCACAAATTATATTACGTTTACTAGATTATTTTCGGAATTAGGTTCTTGAACAATATACGGTGCCATGCACGGATATCGATGGTGCCATATCAATAAAATAGGATTTTAATTTATACTTAAGTACCTTTATTTGGGGAGCCTCTATTATTGCTTCAACAAATCCTTGCTTATCTATTATAATTATAATTCTTCAACTCCACCACATAAATGTAAATACAAAAACAAAATCTCGCAAGTAAGCAACAATTTATTTCGCTCTCAAATCATCTCGAAAATGATCTCCAAATAAACACAAACATAAAATATATACACATCGTGTGTGGCCATTAAAACCGCGTATCTGAGGCTCCTGGTGCGACGTAGCGATTTATTTTAACACATTTTGTTTATAAATGATACAATGCGATACTCGCACGTTACGCCACAGAAAACCGTCTTTGTAACGAGGCGTTCGGTATTCATATAGAGCTGATAATACACGTGAATAATTTTAAATATGGAATTATGTTGGATTACAACGAAAAAATTATGTATTTTTTACTAACCACAAAAAGGTTAGCAGTTTGTTCTCAAAAATGTATGCGTTAAGTCATTCAGTCACTAAAGCGCACATAATTATGCCAAGGGGATTCCAAGAAAATACATAGTGTTGTATTTTTTGTTTTCACAATTCAGTGCGTAAATTAAAAACTATGTCCAGGCAAAAAAGAACGATACAAAAAACCATAGGTACTTTTAGAAGTTTGGAAAATAGAACTTGTTTTGTAAGAGGAAACTTATTATATACCTTAAGAAATAATATAATGATAAGACTGAAGCTGGTCAACCTCCAGGCAAATCAACTGAATGTAACAAGATAAAGCTAAAATGTATGGAAATAGGTTGAAAATAATATTAAAGATTTCTGTAATATTTTGTGGTCGTTTCTGTCATATAAATTTTAAAAGATCTGTCTCCTCAATCTCTCTATCATCATTGTATATAATAAAGTCGCTTTCCGCGTCTGTCCGTCTGTCTGTATATCCACTAACTCCTCCTAAACCACGCAACGGATTTTGATGCAGTTTTCAACATCATTTTGAACATTTCTTCCGGGATGTTTATATGCATAATACTTTCATATAAGAATCGTAGAGAAATTTCACCACAGTGGGAATCCGGGACGGGTCGCTAGTCTTTTATAAAAATATTTCCAAGTATCGTATCTACAGCTCGACGTCAATCCCCGCATATGGTGTGCTAAGAACGCTCACGTACATTTTCTAGCACTCCGGTTTATGTAGGGCATTTATTCTTAGAGCACCCCCTGTCCCTGAGGGTGGGAGCCCCCGTACCCGTGTTTTGTGTGCTTTATCATCGCGTATTGATGTTTTATTTGCACTGTTTTTGCTTGTAATTGTGAAGTATGAGTGTGTGGTAACGAGGTCTCTACGTTTGTCAATTGGCAAATCGAGAATTGTTTGTCAATTTACATTGATTGAACTTTACTTCTGGACATTCAGAAAAAAAGCAGAAATTAGATATTGTTTATTATTTCTTTTTTTATTATTTAAAAAAATAGAATAGGTCTTTATTTCTTATAAACCAGATACAGGCACTTATGAAATGTCGAGACTCTAGGTGCGCGGTTCCAAATAATTGGTCCTATAGAGAAGAACCGGCATGAAACTCCATGGAAACTCTTCAAGATTACAATCTTGATCAGTACAATGTTGTGGTAAGAGCTGCGTTAATAATGTGATATAATGTGAATAAAAATAAGAATAAGATAATAATGATTTGCCTCTGAATAAGATAGCCATGGCAGAAGAAACCTTGATTCACCTTTTATTATTTCTGAATCGTGGATACGTTTACGTACATAATTCTTCACATGCAAAAACACCCAGACTCGGAACAACTATCTGTAGGACATACAAATATTTGTTCCATGCGGGGATCAAACCCGCGGCACGTAGCACAGCAGTTGATCATTCAACCACTACGCCAACCGTATATCTATGACGCCAACCGTGTCGTCCAATCCAATTCTCGTCTAAACGGCGACGCGGCAGCCTGCAAAAGAGATGGTGGGACAAACAAGACACATTCAACAAGGACTGGTCATCATTGGCACATGATCGAATAGCATGGAAATTAGTTTGACGACACGGATGGCGCAGTGGCTAAGCGATTAGCTTTCTACGCTAAGTGCCGCGGGTTCGATCCCCGCACGGAGCAATTATTTGTATGATCTATAGATAGTTGTTCCGGGTCTGGGTGTGTGTGCATGTGACATGTGTGTTTGTAAACTGTACCCTTGATACAGGAGAAATAGTTGGCAGGGCAGTGTTATTTAAAAAAAAAGAAATAGAATAAATAATTAATACCACACATACCGTTTCATGATCCCTACAATTTGTCGTGTCGAATTCCAATTCTGAGTTATGTTGATAATTCATCTAACAAAATCAGTAAATGTGTAACGTTCTCACTAGGAAGTCTATTCACCCCAAAACAAACAAAAGAGTATGAATCCAAGCCTGTGTGTTTCTGATAAGAAATACGAAACGAAGCAATTTTCTTCAATCATAACTGTCTCTAATACTACAATATATTCACTATACACACTCACATTTCTATAGCCAGAGCAATTTTAACCCTTACAATGCGAGGGGGGTACATTTGTACCCCTCGCGAAGGTGGTGATTTATCAAAGTATTTCTCACCTAATAAATAACGCACATATTCGCTTTATATTTGTATGAAACAAGTAATATTTTAACGGAGGCTTAGAGTTTGATCGAGAGCCCAATGTTTTGTTTGGGAATTGAAAGCTTTATGAATGAAATGTATTGGAAATCTATGTTTCATGGGCCAAACACGAATATTTTTAACGTTAAAGTAACCAAATTTTGAATACAAAATACACGTTTAATAATAATAATAATAATTTATTTATTTATTTAGACAACAGAGATCCAATTTGTTAGTTAACACGCACTTATGAACTATGTTAGTGCTATAAAAGTATAAAAAACAAAAGTAAAATTAAAAAAATACGTCGGCCGTGCATATAAAATCACTTCTGCCTCACCGATACCTGCATGAAGTGATTCAGTATTGGTGCATCAAATTTGTCCACTTTAAATCCATGTTTTTTTTTTTTAAATACATGTAATTTTTTTATATTTTTATGAAATATTTGTGCATGTTGCGTAAAATTTAACAAAAAATGTGATAGATTTATTGTATTTTTGATTCAAAATTTGCCTAAACGGCCCTCTGGTTGAAATATGTTGCATTTTATTGTTACCATTGCTCCTCCAGTTATTCTCGATGGTGTGTGTAGTCCGCCAACCCGCATCAGGCTAGTGTGGTGGACTAAAGCGTAACCCTTCTCATTCTGAGAAGAGGCCCGTGCCCGGCAGTGGGACAGTAATGGGCTGGATTTATTTATTTATTATGAATTGCATTAAGGATATTCCTGTCAGGCATTAGACGTAGGCTTGTTACAGTTGACACTTTCGTGTTCAAATCTAATTACAAATTTAACCTTTGAAATGTTGGTTATGAAACGCACACACAGCGTTCTTAAATATACCCATTCATTTTTACAGCTTCATATAAAATATTTTATTCCTCCTTCTCTGTTTACCCTTTTTCCACAAAATCCAATAGCACTCCAGTGTATTAAGTCTATTGAAGATTTATATGAACAAAAACTGCTTCCCGCTATTTTAGTATTATCCCAAACAGAGCATATCTGGGCGACATTTTTGCATACCTTAGGGGAGAAAAAATATTTATCTTGATACGAACCAGCATAATCAAATCCACATTTTAGTGTATTTGACACAAATGAAGGGGTCTAGATATATTGGAAGGGGCAAATAGTCACATGCCATTCGGTATTATGTCATAAATCATAATATTGGAATATTTTTTGAGGTATGATATGAAGTTGGTACATTTTACCCTTATTGAAAGTTACTGTGACAAATGATGCGGCGTTTTAGGGTTTGTGCTTTTGGTATATTGGATTTTTGTATTATATTTTGGATTTAATATACAGGTAATAAAACGCACGTCAATGCAAAAAATATATTTATACATACATCATTTTTAGAAAATATGAAGGTATACATTATTAATGATGATATGATTACGATTGATCATAATCAACGATTATCATTGCGCTTATTTAACGATTATCTACACCACAAAATAACCTGTTTTGAGAGAAATTGTGAAATAGGAAGAAATCGTGGCTGAGGAACCTTCGGGAGTGGACTGGAGTCGCTAGTGCTGCACAACTGTTTCGCCTCACGAGAGACAGAAAGAACTATGCAGAGCTGACTGCCAACCTTCGCTAGTTGGAGAGGCACTCTAAGAAGAAGAAGAGAAATTGGAATAAAAATGTCGTCGCTATGATCGCATCGGAGAAGTTGTTTTCTACTGATCTGTTTGATTCAGACCGATAAAAAAAACACGATGACTAGAAAACTTGGAAATACTGTGCTTTTTGATAAAAATTGCTAACATTTTCATTTCTACATGATATTTTATTGTGTAGTGCGTATAATTTGTAGAGTGATTCAGTCTCTGTTCCTAAATGCAACCATAGTATTGCGATACACTTTAAAATAAAACGAAAATTCGACTTAGTATGGGGGACACGCATTTACTAGCGCAAGCCATACAAAATCAATTTTTTATTTTGTTTTGGAGTTAATTTTTATTACTGCAGTTGCATTTGGGAATGGACACTGAATCATACAAATTTTGCACATTACATAAAAAAATTATCCTGTTTATTTTGAATGCACATTATCACACAAAGTGGACAAATTTTAATATAGGTACCCAAGGGATTCTTGAATTCTGGTCATATCACTCGAGGAAGCTCTTTCCGACCGCCTCAAAGTTAGCAACTGAAAACGAACACCAATAACCTAGAAAACAACACCAACTGAAAAAGAGCACTCGTAAATTTCCCATGAAAAGTTAACCCTAAAGAGCCGAACAGTTCTACCATCAGCATTAAATCGAACAAGCATTGTTAAGAAAGACAAACGCTTGTAAATTCAGTGCGAGTGTTAAATCAGCCGTATAATTAGCTCAAATATTTGGCCAGGGTTCGAACAAAGAAAACATCGGTAAGACTGCGATTGTCTGAACAAATCGGGGCGGTAAGATGGCGCTTATTGATATAAAATTAATCTTTAAAAACCGAGTTCAAAATTAAAAAGAAATACTGTTCGTAGACTTTGAAAAAATAATTAAAACCAGAATTTCAAACTCGTTTTATTTTAATTGTTTTTAGATTAATATTTTTGACTAAATTATATTATGAACGGACCGACTAGGTTAATTTTTATCTTGGGTACACACTGTCTTGTGTGGTTAATTTTATGTTCTTATTGTTAAATGCAGAAAGTCGTAACGGAGTCAAAAACAATTTTATAAATTGTGCGTAATAGTTCGGCGGCGCTTCTCATAGTTAACTTCATTCGCGAGGCTTTTAGTTTTTGTCCTTTTACATAAAATAGAAATTGAAAAGGAGTGATAATGACACATAAACCTGGTCTGAGGTCTGGTTTAGCATAGACCACAGATAACACGGAGATTTTTTGTTAAAACTTATTAAGAAATAATATTTTTCTAAAACCAGACCCAAAACCTGGGTTTTATCTTAGACTTGGTTTAAACCTTGTTTTGTAATAAGACCGATAGTAGTTATTTTTAATACTATTCATAATAAAACTAATCAGTTTCATCTAATCATCCAGATAATCATACTTAACATAAATTACAGAAAGTAAGAATTTTTTTTATTTACCATTTACTTTGAAAGAAAGAAAAATCATTTATTTGCCACAAAAAACAAATGATTTTTCTATCTTTCTTTGCATAAATATAACATACAATTTTCCTATCATTAGTAAAGCGCGATCTTAGCACCGCAACTCAAGAGGGGCCCAAGATACCCCATGTTTGCCGCACCCCGCCGTTTGATCCCACCTCTAACAAGACGCCGCAGTGTTTAACTAATCATTTGCAACATAATACACGTGTCTACAAGATTTTTTCTTAATATTGACTGGATAATACGATTGTCTTACTGTAATGATGTTTGAGTAAGTTCTTGAGGTATTTTATCGAGCAGATGAGTAACATTATTTGCCTGGGCTGGATAACTGTGACAGTGTTAAGTTCTTAAAAAAAAATCCTTTGGAATTACAATAAATTCCATGCTAATATGCCATCAATGATATCAAATGATAATATGACAACAAGAAGATTTAGTAAACTTTACCCTTTACCTTGTTGATAATTATATTTTGTATTGATTGTTGGAAAACGGTTTATTTTCGGGTTTTATGTTTGGTAGGTATGGATGCTGCTATTTGTATTGTATGTGTGTCGTTTTTGCTGCAGAAATAAAATATTTTTCTTTCTTTCTTTCTTTCTTATTACATCGAGATCACTCCTTCTTTGTATCTTCGAACGCACAGATATTTTTGGTGCAACAAGCGCCTCCACTCAGGTCAATTTCCAAGTAAAAGCCGGGTACTTACTATGCATGTTGGGGTAACAGCCCAACTGTCTCTTTTAACCTACAAATCTGTCCATCCTAAGGTTGTCTGGTAGAAATCGCCACGTGCGATAAGACCGCCCTTTGTACATTTCTTTTTCTAATTATTGTATCTTGTCTTCTATTACTGGTGTTAAATAAAGTGTATTGTATTGTAACAGCTCATGCAGTGGGGGGTTAATAAGCAGTGAATTAAAATTGTACTAGTGGTCACCCAGTGGTCGAAATTCGACCGTAATATTATAATTTTTGGGTTCCTGCACTCCTCCAAATAAACTTTAACTATGCCAAATCTCACACTCCACCGTGCGCACAAATGGGGTACAAAGTTTTCTCTTCACGTATTAATATAAAGATGTCTATGGTGATGAAAACAAAATCTTAGTTTTCGAACAACAATAAAGTTTTGCATAACAATCTCACACATAGTGATGTTAAACAATCGATAGTTAATGCATAATATATGTGTTGTTGCTTCGTCGCCGAGCAAAGGGTCCCGAGTAGCTTCGAAAGATTAAACATTTCGCGGGAGCACTATTAATCAGATCGCCGATTGCACTGACTAAACATCAGTTTTGGGATGTGAAGTTTAGGTAATTATCGATATCGATATCGATTTTTGGTATGAGCATTGTGGACTGTTAAGTTGTGTACCTACAATCTATATATTAATACGTGAAGAGAAAACTTTGTATCCCTTTTTAAGCATCTTGTGCGCGCGGAGGTGTATGTGATTTGGTTTAGTTAAAGTTTATATGGAGAAAGAGTGCCGAAAGCTAAAATTTATACCTACATAGGCAATATTAGAGTCGAATTTCGACCACTGAGGACCACTAGTACTATAATTGTGTGAAAACCGGGTCTAAAGACGAATTGAAGTCACATTACTTCTGTAAGTGGTAGTTATGATATCAACAATGTTTGCTCTTCTAAAAATAATAACAATTGATGATGGAACCTTAAGTGTCAATTTTGCGGATCGAAATTATTGATGAAGAATTACAAAAAATAAATAGGTACTACTTTTTACTGACCTGATTGATCTTATAAATTATAAAGAGGTCTAGACAATATTTCAATAAAAGTTACAAAATATTATGACCTACAAACGATTTCAAGTTTACGATCTTTCATACGAACTATAATCTATTATATCGATACCAACAACAACAAAGGACATCCTTACCCAAAACCCAAAGGGATCACGAGAGCCGCCCGGTTAGTGTGAACTAAATGAATCATTAATAATGCAAAGCTAGCGCGATCGTGACCGCAGACATCGATGTCGAACGCCCCTCACTAGCATTTAGTTACGTTCATAATTTATTTGTGTATCGGGTTTGATTGGTAGTGTTAAAGTGATGTGTTAACGGTAATGCAAAGATAATGAATGCGTTCAAAACCATTGATGTTAAAGCGAGGTTGTAGTACAGTACTACCAACTTATCTGTGAAGTGGCAGAAAATAGAACTACAACAAATTCATACGATTTGACAGTTGAAGTCTTGTCAAAAATGCTTTTTTTTAGCCAACAGCGCCATCACTCTGTTCACGGATAACGTGGTCGAACTGTACTTTTGATTTTTTGAACCTCTGTAAATTCTAATGTCAATATTGCGCAAAAACAAAATCATTTTTACAAAATTTAATATACGGTCAAGTGCTGTGTGAAGACAGAAACATGAACCATAATAATAGGTCTGATTTATTAAAATGCTTTTATTAGCTTCACCTGTAACTATGTAAAAAAATCTTGGAAGTTAAATTTGGCCCACTTCCCAGTTTCCGATTGAGCTGAAATTTTTCATACACGTTTAGTTTGGATGACAAAAGCGTTTTCTTTAGTTTTTTTAAAACTATAATATTTATTTATTTATACTTTATGCACTATGTACAGAGGCGGACTTAATGCCTTAGGCATTTTCTACCAATTTTTTGATTTTTGAGATATATTTTTTTTAATTTAAAGATGACTCTAAATCGCTATTTAAATCGTGTACCTTGCTATAATTCCATTATGAAACCATGCACAAATTATATCAAATGATAGGCTTTATTAGTTTTTAGGCCATGTTGAGAACATATTTTTATACAGGATATTCTTTTATGTTCTAAGCTGCGTTTGTCAATTTTCAACCTCCATTCAAGAAATATCCAAGAATCTCTATAATCTTCAGTAATTTTTCCATTCTAATTTCCGAAGATATGCGTTTCTTATTCCGTAGCATATTTTTATACCCCGAAAAAAAAGAGGGGTGTTTTAAGTTTGTAGTGTGTATCTGTGTAACGGTTTATCGGTGTATCTGTGTATCCTGTCTGTGCCATCGTAGCTCTAAAACGGATGAACTGATTTCAATGCAGTTTTTTAATCGAAAGCTTGTTTAATCGGGTATCATCCTAGCTATGTGTCATGAAAATCTGTTCAGCCATTTAAAAGTTACAGCTCTTTTTCTAGTTGGAGTCGGGGGTTTGACGGTTACGTTATTTCCATTCTTTCCAAAGATATGTGTTTCTTATTCTCAAGCATAATATGTTTCCGCATATCAAGTCAACCCTTGGCTGAAGGAGTATCAGCCTCCTGCCAAAATTACTTCCCAAACACATAAACATAAGCATATCAATAAATAATAATATAATTCGGACAACAAAGAGACAATCCGCTATGCTGACCGCCACCCTACCGAGTTGACAGCCACCATTTTGAAAAGGGCTTCGGACATGACACGCCAACAATTCAGGGTTGCCAACAACAAATATTTATCGAGTAAATTCTTCGGTTCTTTTTTTGGAGAGGAAAATAAATGGTTTTTTGAACCGAAAGGGTTCGGTTACAATTAGGTGGATGGATCTGGTCAAGGTAAATCGGTTGGAATCGGTTCGTGCGGTTTTTCTTAATGTAGCGTTATTTGGCTGTTTAAGGTTTAAATGATGGAAAGGTTTTAGCTTCGGTGAGGGACTAACTGCAAGGTTTTAGCTTCGGTGATGGACTAACTGCAATTTTGTTTATACAAGGTGTAACAGAAATGCGTGGTCATATTTAGGGGTGTGGATCAGACTATCAAACTGAACAACTTTCTCTATGGGACCAACATCGTAATCGCGACAAAATAATCAGATATCCTGTACAAAATTTCAATGTTTACATGACCCAAAAGTCCATGGACAAGTGATTATTTGCAACCGATGCGTATACTGGATATTTTTTTATGTAGTGCGCAAAATTTGAGTGATTTAGTGTCCGTTTCCAAATGCAACCGCAGTACTGAAATTCACTCCAAAACAAAATAAAAATAAATTATGCGTATCCCCCATACTAAGTCGAATTTTCGTTTTGTTATAAAGTGTATCCCAATACTGCGGTTGCATTTAGGAATAGAGACTGAATCACTCTACAAATTATGCGCACTACATAAAAAAATATCCGGTGTATAGTTCACATACGTTTCGTGTGTTTCGTGGTACTTATGATCTTTGCTGTTCTTTTTTTTATTGTAATATTGTGTAAATTGAGGTGGAATTTTAGCTGGGGCCGCTCCCGCGGCCCCACATTTGTTGAGTAGTAAGCTTGATTTCTGAAAAGAGTATCCATGGAGTTTCTTGCCGGTATCTTCTCCAGGACCAACCCACTTGGAACCGTGCGCCTAGAATCACGACGTTTTGAAAGTGCCTGCAAAGGCCCAGTTGAAATAAAAATCTTTGACTTTGACTTTGACTTTTGACTTTTCATTGCAATGAGGTTAAAAACTGAAAGCTCATCGCAGATGGCGCCACTATCGGTTGTTCCTGAGAACCGCCATATTGTTTTTTGTTGTTGTTTGGTGTCCTACTTAGAACCATATTATACTAGTAAAATGTATTCTACGTGGAGTGTAATACAATTAAAAGACGAGCTAATAAAGAGGAATGCCTCTGGCATTGCTAAAAAAGCAGCATAAATTGCACGGTAAATAGATATAATTATATAAACAAGTTTGGAGGTTATATTGTGTTCTTTTTGTAAAGCCCTATTTTTTCGTTGGAGGTTAGAGGCCTACGATCGAAATAATCTCATTGGTGTTGAAGACGTGCTTGAGGATGAGACTGTCAACATTCCGGCACTGCATAAGTTCAGGGATGTAAATGCCAGCACAAATCTCCCAACGCTGTCTTAACGCCACATTCAACAGTTTGCAGAAAGGTAAGAATGCTATTTAATTATGATTTTTTCATCTTTCCTTGTGGATTGGCTATATTTTGGATTAAATTCGACATACATGTTGTTTCAGGTGTCAAGTACCGCCCAAAGGAAGATTTCTGTACGAGTATAGAAGTTTAGTTATAAAATAATAAAAATATACACTGTAATACGTTGATAGCGGTGCCTAAAATAAAAAGGGAGCATTGAAATGATGATGAATGTTTGTTTTATAAAACTAGTGTAAGAATTTCTCCCCAAATATTCCTCAGGTTTAAAATGGATAGCACTTAACCTCTACTTATTACTAGTCTTCGAATTTTTCTTTCGAAGGGCCTTTTCCCATAGTTTTCTTCTTTTGGCTTATTTAGGGAATATTATGGACTCCCGGATTTTTGCAACCAACGCCTGCTCAAAGCGTCATTTTATTAATTATTCTTATAACAATTCGATTGTTTATAAAAATAGTATGAAAGTTGACAGCTATCTGTCAAATTTCTGGAACAACCGACAGTAGCGACATCTGAAGTGAGCAAAAGGCAGTTTTTTACCCCATTAGTTAAATAAATAAAAAAATAAAATATTTTTTATTGTCACCAAATAAAGTTTACAACATTTATACTTATGCTAAGGATACAGGAATATTGCATTTTTTTTTATTTGAACGCTGACTTAGCCTGTATCTTAGACGTCAGTCTCTTCCTGTGACATAGTACAGTATACATAATTACCGCTTAAGTTATAGAATAGAATAGAATAGATTTATTTGCTTAAAATGTAGGTATTATAATAGATGGTACAGTAACTTATTAAAGACCCCAATACGTTTTGCCGCACTGCGACGTGCAAATGTTATTTTTACAATTTAGTTTTGGATATATATTTAAAATCAGGCAAATTTTATTATTTCATTAATAATATGATCATAAAGAATAGAATATAAAAAATTATTAAGTTAAAAACTACCTTCTACAAATACAATACACGTTAGTTCTAAAAAGTATAATTTTGGCGGGGGGTTTTGGTAAATATTAATGATTTGGGTATTGTTAATATTATTAATCGTAATTATAATAATTTGCAAAACAACGTTCAGCCCTACCAGTCATCAACAGATGACAATCGTTCAAAAACCGGACGCCTCCTCTGTCCGAGACGTGACGTTCAATATCCACGACGTTACTTAAATACTCATGTCTTATCTGATGGAGAAATAGGACATTGACAACTCCATATACAGGGTGTAAGTGACATTGTAACGGAAACTGATACTATGGTTTCAGTACAAGATTCTGAATAAAAATGAAAAAAAATTGCGTCGGTTTTTAAAAAAAAATACGGTTTTGTTCGCAGTTTTTTATATCTAATTGAATGATATGCGAACGAAATTGTTTTGTTTTTAAAGACCGTCGCATAATTCTCTCGTTGGCACCGCCCTAGTAACGACACTGCTGCTACGGTACACTTTTATGATCCACGATACTGCAATCACCTTTCAATAATCATCGTAAGTCTGAGAACTAAAACAATTCCAAGTCCTCCATTTGAAACATGTAACTAGAGTGTTAACAAAACGGATTTTTATCTGAGATGAAAAAAATCTTAAAAAAAATAAAAAAAATCCGGAGTTTTTTTTTCAAGATTACGAAACTAAAAATATGGTGCGTTGGTTATCGTTAAATACATTCCTCACATTTGGTGTTTTATTTCATTTCATTGTATTTAATTTTTTCTGAAAAAATACCAAAATAATTATGTAGAAAAAAAGCTATGGGTACCTACTAAGTTTTTTTTTTGCATGTAACATCTCTACATGGAAACCTGCAACTCTGCTAACCCTTTATCCTCCACAACACCAATATCCAAGGGTCTGTCGCACATATCCAAAAAGCTTTGTCAATGACAAATAGTTTTCGCTCCATCCCGGTTGGCATTTTGACAATAAATAAGAGATATCTAGGAAGGAACCCGGCGGATTTCGCAGTAATAAATGACGTGCGATGGACAGTGGAAGGGTTAGGATTATATGTATGCGGTTACTTTGATTGATAGTTGTTTGTATTTTTCGAGTTGTGCTAATTCTGATGAAGGGTTAGAGTGGTTGTGTCTTAAAGGCTGACATGTTGGTAGATGCGGTGATGTAGATGGAGAAATGGGTGGAGCGTATTTTTAACCGACTTCAAAAAAAGAGGAAGTTCTCAATTCGATTGCTTTTTTATTTATTTTTGTACCTATGTTTGTTACGCGATTCCTCCGCCAATTGCAGACTAATAGTTTTTTTTTTAAATTTTTAAACTCTCGTGTTGGTCCCATTTAAATTTGGTAAAGATCTGATTAAGACCTTCGGAGATATACAATGAAACTCTTGAATGGAATAACAGCATATCACTTGCGATTGCTGTAATCACATGTTTATTTATGTATTGTTTATGGTACTTAAAAGTTAAAATACAAACCTTTAACTCTTCAATGCATCTAGCTTGGCAGTGGCACCGACTTCAGAAGCTGATAAGTTGTTTAAGAAAATTATTTTATACGTTTTTACTTTTTTTTTGTATTTTTTTTTATGAATTTATATTTTGGAATCTATGTTTCTTCAATAACATCGAAATCTGATCGACTGCGGTATATCTTCTGAACTCCAGCTACTGCTTAATTATTTTATTTTCCTGAAATCCTAGCTTACTTAATTAGAACGGAAATCCTACCACTGTGATTATATTTTATTGTTTATACATTAATCGTCTTTTCGTGTAATGAAAAACATCTTCAGATGTTCATTTTAACTTTCTAAAGGCTGATTTTATCAATAAAATAAAAAAATTACAACAACAAGCAACGGATCGCGCGATCCGATGGGAATAACCCCTTCTATTTTGTCGTTTTATTGATAAAAAATACATCAATCCTAATTTTTTGAAAATATAGCTGAAAATTACCGGTTCCAGGGGATTCCCGGGAATTTAAAAAAAATTGTTCCCGAGTCCCGGGAATCCCGAAAAACTACAAAACACATCCTACACTTGAACAGAAATGAATCTCAAACTTGACAACATCATCGAAAACAAGGATTCATACTTAATACATAGTCAAAATTTCCTTTGACCATTATTCATATGTGACCCATTAAAGTATGGGGTGTTAATACAGGCTGACTTATTGGCTTCATCGTTCACGCACACCCTTTCGGCTGCTCTTAATGTGGGCCCTTTAGGCAGCTTCCTAATGTGAGCAAACGTTTTGTATCGGACGCTTGGAGGATTTGGTGATCAATAGATTGTATGGTTAAAGGAGTGGGGTGAAAAGACTAAATACATGCTTGTTTTAGGGGTGATTTAAAATATTAATTTGAAATGGACAGACCATTAAAATAGAGTACCTACAACACTACTAAGAAGTAGGATGGACGAACTTCGTAAAACCGATCACTTCCGAAATAAGTGCTATTTCAAGACCACGAATGTCTATTAGTACACAAAGAGAGGTTCATTATAATCACCTAAACACTTTTTTGGTTGATTTCCTTTTGTTGGTTTTTTATCTAATTTTAGTATTGTTATTCCAAATGTAGTCATTTCAAATGTACCTACCTTATAGTAAGAAGGCTAGTCTGAACTGACTTTCCTGTGGGAAGAGGCGCCATGTGCTGAAATACAGGATTTTAAACTAGTTCGGCAGTGGATGCTGTTCGAAATTTAATGTGTATAATTTCTAGCCCCTTTTTTTGCACAACACATTGTGAACTAATTTATGCCAATAAAAAATCTTTAAATCTAAAGTATTGCAGTACACTCGCAGTATCGCAGTACATTTTATTTTTTATTTTTTTATTTATTCCAAGTTAGAATATTTTTATTTATATCTAATTAAAGGATATTTTTTTATATGCGCATAGTTTGCATAATGAGTCAGTGTCCGTTCCCAAATGCAACCGCAATATTGGGAAAAAGGAGAATTATAATTACTAGGGGTCAAAATTCGACCGTAATTTTAGCTTTCTGCACTCCTTCTCCAAACCCTCATACTTCTCCGTGCACGCAATATTCTTAAAAAGTGAAGAAAGAAAGAAAGAAAATTCATTTATTTGCCACAAAAACAAGACACACTGGAATGACAGATACATGTAATAAGAAGAGGACAGGTGCATAGGCAGAGAAGACATTATTTTAGGATGGCAACAATGTAAAATACAAACAAACACAACAAAGTTGTTTGTGATGCAAAGTTTTCTCTTCACGTATTAATAATATAGATAAATTCAAGTTTGTTTAACATTATAATCCAGTTGTTTTACAAATATTTAATAAGAATTTAAGTAGCCACACTTCTCTTATTCCAAGACCAATTTTTTTTTCTTTTTTTACACAATTTTTTTTTTCTCTCAATTCATCTCTCATCCTCTCTATATTGACCCTAAAAAGGTTACACAACAATTACCAACCTCACGACAAGTATTTGCCTATTGACGTTCATTTTTCTTATAAAATCCTCGACGGACGGCGGACAAGGGGTTTGTAATCGGCTGTGATAAATGATCGCCGACTGGCGGACTTAAGGATAACCGGGTCACCACAGGTTGGTGGAGATAGCCCTGGATTGATGGTTGCTCGACCCGGGTGGATTTTTTATTTCGTGCTTTAAAATGGACTGTATGCAAAATGGTAGGTGTTTTTTTTTATGATCATGAAGATGGGAGTCCTAACTTCATGATGGGTAAATTTTACACAAGGTAGCTCGAAGTTTAGTCTGTCAGGATCATAGAAGTTTATTACCAGAGTCGATGTTCATTACCATTTTAGTTACGTGCTAGATCAGCTGGTCAGAGGATCCTCCCTCTTCAATGGAAGAACACCATACCTCCTTCCTCCACATGTACTAATAAATGTCTCCTGCAATCCTTACGCCACCCTTAAAATTACACTTTTCATGTAAAATGGAATCTTTTAAAATTTCCTTCGAAATTCGTTACTGGCCCTCGATAAAAACGTGGATAGACAAACACCGAAATCATTGCAAAGAATAACATCACATCAGAAAATATACATAAATAACCTGCTCAAAAGACGTAGGGTCACCCCGATTTGCATAGCCTCCGAGGGTTGTCACGCTAACTATAATTTATTTGCGTCAAATATCGGGGAATGGAATTACTGTGTCGTGTCCTCAGTCCTATCTGTGCGGTATGACGTATGAATGATGGACGCCCGTTTTGTATGTGAGACGTATATTATGTGATTAGGAGGGGTCTAAAGCTTCTGTGCTTCGATCTACGAGGTGAAGTGGACGTTGTCACGGTCAAAACTTGGATGGGTGACCGCCGTTTGTATTGAGTCTCCTCTGTGGGATAGTTTTGTATGTAGTGCTCATAATTTGTAGAGAGATTCAAATCTGTTCCTAAACGCAAGCAAAAGATTTTTTTTTTTCATTTTTTTTTTAGGTACTCATGTATATATGTTCTAGATGTCTCAAATGAGACTTCGTATTTGCAATAGAATAGAATAGAATAAACATTTATTTGGACACAATAAAAAGAGACAGAACATACAGAATAGACATAACTACGCTACTCGTCCGGGATCATTCCGCAGAGCCTATCAATGAACTGCGAAACGCTATTAGTTAATTATAAACTACGGTTAACCGAATCAACATCACTATGTAAGTACTAGGAGCACATGAAGTGTCGGTATCTCAAATATCAGCAAATACGCCACATGTCCGGGATCATTCCAGCCGGGCGCCCGGGCCGGACATCGAACGGGCGCCGGTCAACCGGACAATTGCGTGTGCAGTAAAGTGTAGTGTACATTAGGTATTGGCGATTTCGTTGATACTTAATTATTATAATAGAAGTGAACTGTTGAACATATTATCTTCCAAATAGAATGTCATAGACAGAGACAACCATAGTTTATGTTCGTGCAAGTCTTATTGTGTATATTTATTTTACTGGTATACAATAAAGAAAATATAAATAAATAAATAGACAATGACATAATAAATTTATTTGACAGGTTAAGGTATCATCCTACCATTTTTTTTGTTTTCTTACATTTTCACAATTTCGTTACAAATTATTGTCAAAGTTACTGCACTGAAAATCAATACGAGTCATAATGAGTCTGGAAATCCCTGAAAAAAATCGTAAATTTCAGGTCATTTGAGCACTAGAATCAACTACATACCTAATGCTTTTTGTGGTGCTTGAAACCGAAGGAAGGGTTACTTACAATTAGGTTCTTAAGCATATTGAGCAAGTACGTAACACTTCCATCAAAATTACAATGAAAAAATATGTAAAAAAATCAATATTATAAGTTCCTAAAAGTGCTTCATTAAAATATTTTTTTTAAGAATTACACCTTTTTACAAGTTATCTTCATTATAAATTACGTAAAACGAAACGTTATTTCAAACACCATCATCGAGTTATGACGTCACTCCTTCGTGTATCCTTGGTAACCATATTCACACGCTATGAACGAGCGATGCAATGACGTCATGACAGGTGACTCTGTGTTTTGGCGCTAACTTTTGAAAGTCATATTTTTGTGATATCTTGATTATTTGTGCATATTTTTTAAGCCATCAATTCCTACTATAAACTAGAAATAATAATTTATTGCAAGTTCAATTTTATTTTATATACAATTACTTAAGTCTGCAATATCCTTTACATTATTCGAAATTCGAATTCAAACCAATGAACGAGCAATGCATCCTATACACAACTGTATCTTACTGCTATTCACACGAAATTCAACCTTATGATAAAATTTATAAGGGTGATATTGACAGTAAATTAAGTTGGTTTTAAATACAGAATTGATATTGTGAGGTATTGGGCTGTGAGGTCACATGTTGTTCGTATTAAACTACGATTGAGTGACGTAGGGGTATTTTGTGCGTATCGGTAGCCATTTTACCTTTAAATTGCTTAATAAACAGAACTAGGATTGCGCATAGAATAGAATATAATCCATATATTAATTAAATGTGAGCATGATGTAAGTAATAATGTTATAGATATTTACTAAATACCTACATGTTGTCTGGTACTATGAGCCTGTCATGCTCACTAAAATGTCGCGCTGATGGTGGCGTTGTGTGTCGGGTCGTTGAGTTCCCTTCATTGTGGGTGAGCTTAGCGATGCTGATACATGCGTCATGCTCGTGAACGGGTGCCGTCTGCCGGGACTGGTCAGCTTTTAACTGCCATGGCAATCTTATTCAGAGGCAAATCATTATTATACTAGTCTTATTTTTTATTTACATTAAATTATATTATTCTCGCAGCTCTTACCACAACATTGTACTAATCGAGATTGTAATCTATTATTTTAAAAGAGTTTCCATGGAGTTTCTTGCTGGTTCTTCTCCATAGGACTGACTATTTGGAACCGCGCACCTAAAGTCTCGACATTTCATAAGTGCCTGTATCTGGTTTAAATGAAATAAAGATCTATTCTATTCCCATGTAATAAGAACCCCATATTTATTATATTTATAAGCCACCCATCTGTCTAAGATACCCCCCGTCCATTTCATTAGCTTCATTCACACCAAAAAACCAATATAACATTATTCTCTACTATAGAAAACATAGCAGCCCAATTTCAATATGAAAACAAAATTGGCACTCGGATTCAAAAACTCCAAGTTAATTTTGTAACTTAACAAAGAAACAAAGCTGCTAGAAGTGGCTTAACTGGCGGAGTAATGGTGCGCTTGGCACGGTCGGAGCGCAGTCGATACTTAAGCAATAAATAATACAAGTAAATACGTACAAAGAATTTGGCAGGGTTGTGTCCGGTGGCGAAGATGTAGGGGCACTGGATGTGACACGGATTTCTTTTGGTTGGTGTTGAGCGTATGTTGGAATGTTTTTATTATTACGTAATTTAATTCATTTTTATTTATGGATGAGATTAGGAAAATCAAAGAAATTGACATGAGATAATTATAAGTTATTCGGTAGGTATTTAAAAATCGTATGCGTATTTAATAGTGACCATTCATTATAGTCTCCCCCATATTTAGCAATGAACATTTGAGGACTGATAATGATCAACAGGAGTTTTTGGTAATGTACATAAATATAGGCAATTTGGGGAACTTAAATAAAAAATATACACCATGTCCCAAAATTCAACGATAAGCGGGCACCAGAGGGTTGACCAGCTCATGACTACTCGAGAAAAAAAAAACTCAATTTTTAAGAAGTTACATCAAAAAATTGAAATCCTTAAAAAATTTACACCCCTTAAGAGATTTTTAATTACCATGACCACAATGTTTCAAATATTTCTGAATTTCTTTTTGTACCGGAAACCTAAGTAGCCCTGCTATCCACCACAATCCTTGAAAATCCCAGAATGCCTGTAGATTTGACACAAAAATCAATCAAAATTATATTTCACCCTAAAATTTTGAAAGGTTTTTACTTTCGGTCCACTTTAACTCATCGTGGTGTAAAAAAAAAGTATCGACACTACCATGGCAAGTTTTTTTAAAAATTGACGCAACTATCCAAGATTCCAAAATAGTATAATACTCTAGGAAAACTAGCCACAAAAAAAAGAAAAACGTACTATTTCTGAACAAGAACCAAATTTCATAACTTTTACTATGTGCCCAAAATAGGTATTTTGTTGTAAATTCTTCGAATTTGAATGGTACATGTGCGTAGTCAATAACATTTAGAAGTTAGAGAGGGATTATACGTTAGAGAGAGATAGATAGATTAGATAGATAGTATGTAAAGTAGGAAAAAAGACGTTTTTAAAAATTATACCTCGTGTCTCCACAACTATAAGTCTGCTAGTACGTCTGTCGCGTACTATCACCTGTCATCTGTCCACAGACTAGACTTAGGATGCAATGCTAACGCTGCTAGCAGATTGTATCGAGAAAAAGTTTATAAAAACAGCAACTTCTCTAGCTATCCTATTGTTACTCACAACGAAAATCTACATCGAAATCCTAAGTCTAGTCTGTGGACAGATGACAGGTGATAGTACGCGACAGACGTACTAGCAGACTTGTAGTTGTGGAGACACGAGGTATAATTTTTAAAAACGTCTTTTTTCCTACTTTACATACTATCTATCTAATCTATCTATCACTCTCTAACGTATAATCCCTCTCTAACTTCTAAATGTTATTGACTACGCACATGTACCATTCAAATTCGAAGAATTTACAACAAAATACCTATTTTGGGCACATAGTAAAAGTTATAAAATTTGGTTCTTGTTCAGAAATAGTACGTTTTTCTTTTTTTTGTGGCTAGTTTTCCTAGAGTATTATACTATTTTGGAATCTTGGATAGTTGCATCATTTTTTAAAAAAACTTGCCATGGTAGTGTCCATACTTTTTTTTTACACCACGATGAGTTAAAGTGAACCGAAAGTAAAAACCTTTCAAAATTTTAGGGTGAAATATAATATTGATTGATTTTTGTGTCAAATCTACAGGTATTCTGGGATTTTCAAGGATTGTGGTGGATAGCAGGGCTAATTAGGTTTCCGGTACAAAAAGAAATTCAGAAATATTTGAAACATTGTGGTCATGGTAATTAAAAATCTCTTAAGGGGTGTAAATTTTTTAAGGATTTCAATTTTTTGATGTAACTTCTTAAAAATTGAGTTTTTTTTTTCTTTTATTTTTTTTCTCGAGTACTCATGAGCTGGTCAGCCCTCTGGTGCCCGCTTATCGTTGAATTTTGGGACATGTTGTATAATGAAAATTGATTTCCAAAAAAGAAAAACAAAAAGTACAATCGGCAATAATTGTTCTGGTTGACCATCCTTAACGCTAAAATCGTTTGCGCTCAGCGTCCAGAAAACTAAAAAGTATTAAATAATTTTCGTTAAGTTTTTTTATGAAAATTATTTTATACTTTTTAATTTTCTGAAGTCGGTTTTTACTCTTTTTAAAGTTTATTTTATTTTTCTATTTTGAGTGGCGTAAACATGCGATTACAGCAATCGCGAGTGATTTGCTGTTATACATTGAAGAGTTCCATTGTCTATCTCCGAAGATCTTCACCAAATTTAAATGGGGCCACCTCGAGAGTATACCCTTTCAAATAAATACAGTCGAACTGTGAACCTCCTCCTTTTTTTAAGTAGGTTAAAAATTATAAAATTCCCCAAATTCCGTCACTTCCATCCCCTCAACATCTTTGATCGTCCAGTTTGTTAGCACAAAACTTGTACAATAATCGCTAATGGAGCGATGCAGTGGTCACAACTCACGCGCCGTGTCCACTTCTACATTTATTGCCTCAGCCGGCACCGAACGCCGTACTTTGTCGATAATATATGTCTAATAACTGCTATTATGGACGTTCCCGGATAGCTTTATTTGGCTACTAAATTGAGGAGTTACTATTGTAATCTTATCTAGCTCATTAGCCTTTAGAATAGAATAGATCTTTATTTCATGTAAACCAGATACAGGCACTTATGAAATGTCGAGACTCTAGGGCTGACATTCAGAGACGACATAAACGAGTCTAAGCGTGAACTTACGCTTCCATCTGTCAAAATTTGTTCGTAAGTTTGACAGATGGAAGTTCACGCTTAGACTCGTTTCTGTCGTCTCTGAATGTCAACCTAGGTGCGTGGTTCCAAATCATAGGTCCGTTGGAGAAAAACCGGCAAGATATTCCATGGAAACTCTTTTGAAAATAATAGATTACAATCTTGATCAGTACAATGTTGTGGTAAGAGCTGCGAGAATAATGTAATTTAATGTGAATAAAAATAAATTAGAATAATAATGATTTGCCTCTGAATAAGATTGCCGTTATCATGCCATGGATTTATAATTATTTGTTTTTTAACCCCCGACAAAAAAGAGGAGTATTATAAGTTTGTAATGTGTATCTGTTCATCTGTGGATCTATGTATCTCTGTATCTGTTTGTGGCATCGTAGCTCCAGAACTGATTGACGGATTTCAATGCAGCTTTTTTAATTGAAAGATAGTTAAATCAGGTATCATCTTAGCTATGTTTCACGAAAATCTGTTCAGCCGTTCAAAAGTTACAGCTCTATTTCTAGTTGGAGTCCGGGGTTTTTGACGGTTAGGTTATGTATGTAAATTATATAAAGTATTTGATCGTTTTAGACGCTCAATGCTTTCTAATTTCAAAGGTTACCTAAATATTTCACATACAGTACCTCTACCATGAGTTTTCCGTGCCGTCTAACGTTCACGTTCACATGCAATATTTGTATGGGAATTTTTTCAGCGCCTCTAGCGGTATAAATAGTGAACTAAAGTCACTATACGAATATTGCATGTGAACGTGAACGTTAGACGGCACGGAAAACTCATGGTGGAGGTACTGAACTACTAACGAATTACCCCTAAGTCTAATTGCGCCTCCAACATCTACTCTCCATCTTAGTTTAGTAAAAGTGCAGTACTTAGTTTAGTAACAGTAGCTAAAACTACAATATCATATGTCTTTCTTAGCTGCAAGTTTTTAGTTACGGGGCTGTAATGTGTTCATACACGCCATTGATGCTGCTGTGTTCATAATGGGTGACTGTGTAAATAATTCAGTTTATCTACACTTATTGACGACACGGTTGGCGCAGTGGCTAAGCGATTAGCTTTCTGCGCTACGTGCCGCGGGTTCGATCCCCGCACGGAACAAATGTATGTTTGTAAACTGTACTTTCAATACAGGAGAAATACTAGTGAGGGGCAATGTTTAAAAAAAAAACATATCTCCCTAATAAAGTAGAAAAAGAACCATTTACTTGCTACATAAGGATAACCTAACTATCAGAAATTCCTGACTCCAACTAGCAAAAGAGCTGTAACTTTTGAACGGCAGAACAAATTTTCATGAAACATAGCTAAGATGATTCCCGATTAAATTAGCTTTCAAATAAAAAAAACTGCATTGAAATCAGTCCATCTGTTTTGGAGCTACGATGCCACAGACAGACACACTACAAACTTATGACACCCCTTCTTTCTGTTACTTACCAAAATTATTGGAAAATTAAAATTATTATACAGGGTTATTTGTAAAACACCAGCAATGCCTTAACGGGTGAAACTACTCATCAATATGAACAACTTTTACTACGGGACCAACCATGAAATCGCGAAAAAAAATTCAAACTTTTCATACATTTTGATGGAGCAAGGTTAATTTTTGGTATGAAAAGTTTGAATTTTTTCGCGATTTCATGGTTTGTCCCATAGTAAAAGTTGTTCATATTGATGAGTAGTTTCACCCCTTAAAGCATTGCCGGTGTTTTACAAATAACCCTGTATATCTAAGTATATGAAACTTTAAAAAAATATGAATATAATTCCAAACTGGTGCCCGAATGCGCGCACCAGACGCATAGGGTACTTACACACTGCGGTGATGCAATCGCCCCACTAAGGCCATCTTACACACCATACTTTATCCGCACTCACAATTAGTTGCCGCGAGATGGCAGGTAAAACTATACGACAGAGAAATGCATGGAGACGCAGATGAGTAAAAAAATTTAAATATCACGCTCGTGTTGTGGTCTGCATAAATCTACAAAAAGATGATAATGCGTTTGATGCTGATGAGATGAAAGAAAGAAAGAAAATACATTTATTCAGAAAGGAAAGCGACAACACACGACCTTTAAACAATAAAAAAAAGCAGACGAGAGAAAAAAATTAAAGTAAAATAGTCATTATAAAATATTGCAATAAGTTATCAAGTATCATGCCGAAGGCCAACTTAGCATTTGCTTGAAATGCTTGAAATGTTCTGCGTCGGCAGGTAAGTAATTACTTTCTCGATATTTTCGTCACTACGGTTGGCGCAGTGGGTAAGTGACTTTCTGCGCTGCGTGTCGCGGGTTCGATCCCCGCACGGAACGAATATTTGTATGATCTACAGATAGTTGTTCCGGGCCTGGGTGTGTGAATGTGACATGTATGTTTGTAAACTATATCTGCCCACGATACAGCAGAAATAATAGTGTGGGATAAAGTTTAATAAAAATAATCACATACTTTGAATAATGGTAAGCTGAAATATTTTAGAAATATTGATTTCAACATACAATTTGCACCCAAAAGCAATCGAAGTACAGACTTTGGCTTAATTATTTATGTACACACAATAATAAACCTTAATATCTCGGAAACAAATAATGTAAGCTTATTCAAATAAAAAGTATTTTACAGACTATTTAATACTAACTACTCAAATAAAAAAAAACATACGCGTCGAATTGAGAAGCACCTCCTTTTTTTGAAGTCGGTTAATAAATAAAATTACTTTTCTAAAAGTTATTATTTGTTTCACTTATTAAAAACACATAAATAAAAAAATACTATAGTTTAAAAAAAACAAAGAAAACGCTTTTGTCATCCAAACTAAACGTATATGCAAAATTTCAGCTCAATCGGAAACCGGGAAGTGGTTCAAATTTAACTTCCAAGATTTTTTTACATAGTTAGTTAGTTACAGGTGAAGCTAATAAAAGCTTTTTAAAAAGCGTGAATTATATGGAAATTTATTGTTATTATTTCCATTTTTTATTACCTCCACCTATTGTTAATACAGATGTAATACGATTCCGTATACAGCAATGTATTGTATACGGAGAATTCAAGTGTTAATTCTGTATGTTGTGTCTCATTTTGTTGTGTCCAAACAAACGTTTATTCTATTCTATTGTAAGAAGCACTTGGATCATCAATTCCAGTCCTAAAGTTTTTACAACGAACAGCGACTCTATACCACTTCTGTCTCTCAGCTCGTCGTCTCAGCCCAAGTCGTTAGTAACAAACTCCACACATTTGTGTCACCGGATACACAATCCCATTATAATTTTAAATTTTAAGCTCATTTATTTACGTTTGCACCCGATGCCACTCGCGCAATCTTTGATGTGTTTTTGATACGCAATCTTTAAAGTTTTCTTCTTTTTTAGAGAAAGTTGTTCAAGAGTGTTTTGATAAGTTATAAAATGTAAAAAAAAGACAAGTTAAAAGTAGCATAATATATTTAGCAAACTTTGCAAGTTAAGGTGAGTATGCACTAGAGCATTTACTTGTAACAGAACGTCGAGCTGCCCTAATGTGTTACCATTTCACGAATTGAACATCTAAGGGCCGGGCGTTCACACGAGCTACTTTTAGCATCGGCGACTAGCGATTCAGTCGCTTTTCGGAAGCTAGATGC
Organism: Allophyes oxyacanthae; assembly: GCA_932294325.1. Lineage (NCBI taxonomy): Eukaryota > Metazoa > Arthropoda > Insecta > Lepidoptera > Noctuidae > Allophyes > Allophyes oxyacanthae. Next base: position 1,463,248 of record OW028628.1, read on the forward strand.
AGCGATCGATCGCTACTCCGAACACACGCGATACTTTTAGCAACCGCGATCGGACCCAGCGAGTCGCTAAAACGTGATGCATCGATGCTATCGAAAAATCTGAAAAAGATACTAAAAGTAGCTCGTGTGCACGGGCCCTTACATCGATTACGACGCATCGATATTTTGTTGCAACTTGATTTTACAAACAACGAGCGAATTTGTGTAGATAACATTTTATCGAGCAAAGACACGAATGCGGGCAAAACGTGCGACACGGTGTTTATTATTGTAAATATTCATTTGCCACCATCTTGCTTTTTTTTTTAAATCTTCATGGTAAACACAGCACTTCCTACATTTCATCATCATCAGCCTGTAACAGTCCACTACTGGACATAAGACAAACACGACTCCAGTCCATGTCATCTGGCTTGATCCTCCATCCGACATTTCAACGAGGATTAAGTTCAAAACAGAAAGGAATGTTACAGGTAAGTGCTCACTCTTCTTCAGCATTACGTCGAACACAGCGTCGAGCATTCGCAAGAACGTTACAATACATCGAAATGTTTTTTTAAATTGAGCTTTCGCTTGTATTGTACCGTTCGTAAGAATGTTACATTACATGGAAATACTCTAGTGTGTACTGACCTTTTCGGATATCAAACACTATATTCACTGTACAGGGGGTGTGTAGCAGGTCAGTAATTGAACTGCCCAGACATTTCCAGTATACGCTGACCTCGCACTGTATAGGCTTTTCGTACAGTGAAAAGTCAGTTTATACTGGAAATATCTAGGCAGTTCATTTCCTGCCCTGCTGTTAGAGTTCGTAGTAAGCCCCTTGTATAGACAGCGCTGCGGCGCGGTCTTTCCCGCCCTAGAGTGTTGGCTCGAGGTCTCCACTCCAGAAGTCTTCTGGTACAGTGGCCAGCGTACATTTTAGCAATATGTCCTGCCCATGTGCAAAATTTTCTTTCTTTCTTTCTCTTTCTTTCTTTCTTTCTTTCTTTTTCTTTCTTTATTTCTTTCTTTCTTTCTCTTTCTTTTTCTTTCTTTCTTTCATATTCACTTTTCCTGGCTATCTTGCCCATCACATCACTTAGCTTAGTATAACTCACTTCTGTCTTACTAGAACTGCTATTTTTTTTTCATAGATGGGCCCATAACAAAATCAGAAGACACTAAAAAAACGTTACGGCTAGAAATAAGTAAGTTATTGTTAATTACAACCGAGTACCTTGGTTCGGATGGAGCAAAGTGGATGTATTCCGTGCAAGCCCTTAATTTTTTTTTGTTTATAAAAAAAATGGTAAGTATGTATTTAGAAAAACACTTAACAAATATCCAAAAACATTTACAACATGCATAACGAAAACACATGCAAATAACAAAGATTTAATTACACGATTTTTACACCTTTATGCGGAAGCAGCGAGAGCCACGTCCTCAATCACACCATAATGTAACATGAAATAAAAACATCATTAGCCCCGCGGTCCGTTCTCTAAATTATGAAATAATACGCGCGCAGGTGTGACCTGTGCTTCTATTGTACTTTGCTTTTTTCTCGTATTTTTTGGGTTGCGTAGTGAAATTTTACTCTTTGAAGGAGATATAATAGAAAAGTTTTGATCTCCTTTTAATACTAAACTTGAGCTTACATGAAAGAAAGAGAGAAAAATAGTTTATTAGCACAACAAAAAATAAATAAAACCATTAACAAAGAAAACATATAAAATACAAAGAGTTATTGTGCCAAAAGGCCGCAGCTCAGCATAATGTCAGGAGGCAGTGATACTGGCCACCTGACGCTGGTTTTCAGCTGCAACCCACGAGTGCCATACGCAGGATTTTCTGCCAGCAGACCTGCGATAGGATAGGGTGAAAAGAAAAAAGGAGACACAGTGTGTATTACTTCTATAAACTTAAGAAATTAATCGTTTTTGTGCTGTGTCAAATTAATTCATTTTTTTTTATCGGGAAATAGGTACATACCTACGTGTGAGTGTGGGCTGTGGCGAAGGGTGACAGTTTTAAAAGGGGAAGCCATCCCAAAAATGCCCTCTAAAAATAGCTGCAATTAATGCTGCAAGACGAAAATCCATACCGTCTCTTGTAATCTATAATTATAGTCATGTCTGGAAGAGCTCGACAAGTCTTTTTTGTCAGTTGAATGAGTAGTGTTGTAAATAATAGAATAATACGTTGGTCTATGCACTAACCAATTCCTAAAGGGAGGGATGGGAATCAGCACCCCTACCGCGTAACTAAAATTGTATGAACATCGACATCGGTATTTAACTTCAATACGATAGTGAGAGCCTAAACTTTGACCTAACTTGTAAAAAATTACCTATCATATAGTTGGGACACTTATCTTCATGATCGGTAAAAAAAATACAAGTTAGCTCAAAGTTTAGGCTCTCACGATCGTATTGAAGTTTAATACCGATGTCGATGTTCATACAATTTTAGTTACGCGGTAGACCCGCGGGTTGTATGGACTCTTCGTCTATATCATTGCTATTCAAAAGAATGTATGTTATTCCAGCCTACATGAGAAGTTAGCTCGCAAACCGAACATACGGAACCACTCTCCTCCATATTAAAGCATATACATGTCCACGTCGCGCAGTTTATTTGTAAATTTTCACATTATTTTACATTTTTCTAAAGTTACACGTACGATTCCGTTGCTCCGCCGGGAATTTGTGTTGCTCTACAAATAATAACCGGCGACTCGTTGCTGCATATCTTCATTTAGTAATGTTTAATTTGTAGCCGACGGAGCAGAAAGGGTTGAGTTTCGTAGATTTGGTATTCGTTTTTGACTTTAATAAATATTATCTATAGTTTAAAAAAAACTAAAGCATACACTTTTGCCGTCCAAACTAAACGTGTATGCAAAATTTCAGCTCAATCGGAAATCGGGAAATGGGTCTTTAACTTTCAAGATTTTTTTACATAGTTAGTTACAGGTGAACCTAATAAAAGCGTATTAAAAAGAGTAATCATGGTTTTTTTATAGAAGGTGGCAAGCTAGCCTGTTGCCCGCCTCATGATAAGTTGTTACCATAGAATAGAATAGAATAAACATTTATTTGGACACAACAAAATGAGACACAACATACAGAATGAACAAAAAAGAAAATACAAGAAGAAAGTTATTTTTTTAATAACTTTTCCCCTCACGAGGATTTCTCCTGTATCGAGGGTACAGTTTACAAACATGCATCTCACATGCAAACCAGAAACAGCTATCTGTAAATAATACAAATATTTGTTCCGTGTGGGAATTGAACCCGCGGCACGTAGCGCAGAAAGCTAAACGCTTAGCCACTACGCCAACCGTGTCTTCGATTTATTGGTATAAAAATAAATAGAGAACAAAACCTTCATGGCTATAAATGTCTCAAAGTTGGACTAAATAGGTGTCCAGATTAGCTTAATGTCAAGCACCAAAAAGTGGTCTGGTTTGCTTGGTCAGTTGGTTGACCATAACCTATGGATGCTTGCAACACCAGAGTCAGCAGTCGCGTGTTGCCGACCACTTCACATGACACTTCTCCAAGGAGCACTGGCGACCTTGCTCACCGTTAGGAACACAACACTGCAAAAGATCAGTGTTATTTGGTTACGATATTCTGTAAAATGGAGGTACTACTCCAGACGGGCAGCTCCAATTTTGAGCGGAAAGTTCCGCTTTGCCCTACTTAGTTTCTTTGTCCGTTCTTCTCCATGGGAAAACAAAAATCTTTGGAACGTGACAACTAATGTCTAACTATACTTAAGTGCATTTAACTATAGGCTAATCACGTCACTAAAGAAGTGTATTCTCTTAGCTTCAGTGAGATACGCTCGCGTCAAGTTCAAGCGTCACTGCAATATGATCGGTGCGTCATAAAATTAAGTGAATTAGCTCAGTCTATATGAACAAAAATATACTTTACTAAAAGTAAAAAAAGAAGATAGAGAAAAGTAGAGGAATTGGAAAGCCATGAAATATTTTCCAAAATAAGTAAAAACACTTTAAAACAATGGCAGTGAAGAAAAAGTAACTATTTGTTAAATTATATAATAATAATATTTATCTTAAAAAATAGATGCCACAGTGACACCATTCCAATTCACGAAACTATTTTTGTCCCCAGTCTGTTTAACATCACTGAACCCAGTTGTTGTAGTGAAAAGGAATGTAAAAGTAATATTAACATTAATACCGAAAATCCATTACTTTAATCTATTACTCCGTTTATTTTATTCAGGCCTAATGAGGCCTAACTGTAAATATAATTACAGAAATTAATTAATCCTAATAAAAAAAATGCCAAACCCGAATCTGCGATACACCTGAGCTTAGAGGAGAAAGGGGACGAATGGCACAGAAACACTAATTAAATATAACTGGAAATATTTTAATAAGTTTACGTGGGCACGCCGGGCTCTGTTTAAAACAAATATTATGTCCGCTTGCACTGTACGTTATGTACGGCCATGAAGACAGCGGGAATAATATAAATTATTAAAAATCTGGATGTTAAAAATATTTATGTTCTGTTATCATACCTACCATAGATTTATTGGTAGATCGCAATGATTTTTTTAAAGAGAGATTACTTGAAAGTTCGTGTAAATTTGAGGACTACTAAGATTTTTATACAGACTTCAAAAATCACCTGTCATTTAATAAAGGACTTATTAAATGACAGATGATTTTTGAAGGTGTATAAAGTACTAAGTAAAATCTTTTTGATACCTATTTCCACCATAGGATAATGGAAATTGATAGATATCTACAATTTAGTTGACCTATTCTTTACCCTAATATAGAAATGAGTTCTTAAATACTATGCTTTTCATAGTTAATTGGACATTGAAGGGTATTTTTTATTTCTAATACTGTAGAATTATTATATTCCTCTCTCGCTCCTGCTTAAGTTTGGGCCACAACACAAGCGTTGAATTTTAATATCATTACTTGTGCTGCGTTTTTAATTTTATAAAAGCCAAGCTTTTCTTTTGTTACAGTTACTTGTATTTGTGTTTGGTGCCCACCTGTTTACGTTACCTGTTTTATTTTACGTTCAATGTAGGTTCAATATATTAGAATTAATTTTTATTAAAAATTCTTGAGGGGTTCTGCCAGTTTCAACGTTTATTTAATTACTAAGTACTGAGCACGTGCTTTCTTTTCATGTTGCCACCTTCTCAGATTTAGAGCCAGTGTTATTCCAAGCTACACTGTAATTTTTAATACCATCATCTGCCAATGTCTTGAGTATCTCCTGTCTCTTGTCATCCTTCTCTTCTCCTCTTCTTTGTCACCATCATAAATAAACCATATTATGATTTATTTAAATGTACTCTTAGTTATCTGCATTGAACTTTTCATCGTGGATTTAGTTTTAACCAAACAATTAGGAATCGGTAGTATGTGTCGCTCTTCATATATTATCAATTTAAGTCTTTTACCTTCACGCAATCTTTCCAATAAAGTCAAGATGGCTACGTAAATGACAATTTTCCAATAAAATTACCAAACACCCTTTCCATCACTTTCTTAATTTTCCAGCCCCAATCGTTAATTAACTCTTTTGAAAGTGACAGTACAGCTCACTTCCTGCTATCAGTGACATTAGCAATTTTTCCCAATAAACCCGTAATTGCTCCTACTGAATCCTCGTTTCTCACTCAATCAACATCTTTGGTGGTTTATGACTTCCGTGCCCCTGTCGCCAGCAGCGCTTCAAGCGAATTTATTCTTATATAACGTCTAACTTTATTAAAAAGGGCTCAGATATTGCAGCGCTTGAAAGTCACGAGCATTCCATTGGAGTTGGAATCAAAAATTTAAATTGCTAACATTCTTCACTCGTTCAGTCTTTATTGGTGTTCTGATGCGCTCATTGGAACTGCGGTTCTTAATTTTATACGTGACTTTTCTGAGACTGATTAAAGTCTTCTTGTTGGAAGGCAACTGTTTTAAAGTTAAATTGAACATGTTTTCAGGATAGAGTAGGATAAAATATATCTTTATTTGATGTAAACCAGATACAGGCACCTATGAAATGTCGAGACTCTAGTTCTAAATATGGTCTTATGGAGAAGAATCGTCTAGACACTTAATGGAAACTCTTTTAAAATAGTAAATTACAATCTTGATCAGTACAATGTTGTGGTAAGAGCTGCGAGAATAGTGTAATTTAATGTGAATAAAATAATCATTTGCCTTTGATTAAGATTGCCATGGCAGTTACAAGCTGAGCAGTCCCGACAGATGGATAGATATTTCTAAACGATGTTACTGCTAACGTTTGGGATAGTTTCTATGTGTTTCTCGGTGACATTGCTAGGACAGCAGATTCTTTTTTTTACACTGAGTATCATCGCATTAGGGAATATGCTGAGATTACACAACTCTACAAAAGTGTTCTACGTGTCGCGGGTTCGATCACCGCATGGAACAAATCATTGTATGGCCTACAAAATGATAGTTGTTCTGGGTCTGTGGATGTGAGATTTATGTTTGTAAAGGGTACAGGAGCAGTCTTAGTGATATAAACTTAAGCATAGCTATTTATTGTTTTTTAAAAGAAACCAATTATTCAAGTAAACTTTAATTTCAAATGAATTTATCCGTGTAGTAAATAAATTCACGAAATACAAAGCATTTACACGAATCACTTGGTCACAAAGCAGTAGCAGTTAAAAATCCCACAAGAACACACAAAATTTTCATTTACCTGAACTTTCCAAGCGAAAGAATATTTAAACTGACTCAATACTTTAATTTAACCACGTTCACAAATCAAGGGAAAGTTCCGCAAAGTTTTTAATTTAAAGCTTCAGTTCTTTTTTAACCGACTTCCAAAAAAAGGAGGAGGTTATCAATTCGACGCGTATGTTTTTTTTTTTTTTTTTTTTTTTTTTTTTTTATGTTTGTTACCTCATAACTTTGGACTGGGTGTACCGATTTTGATAATTTTTTTTTTATTTGAAAGCTGGTGGTTCCCGATTGGTCCCATTTTAATTTGGTCCAGTTCCGATAATGGAATCCATGAGAAAACCATATAAGTCTTAAATTTGCATTAAGTATGTGCGCGACAAATGGACGAATAACTCAACATCACGCCAACCGATTTCGATGATTCTTGTTTTGTTTGAAAGGGTCTACTCCCAAAGTGGTCCCATTTCAATTTGGTGAAGATCTGATGAAGATCTTCGGAGATAGACAATGGAACTCTTGAATGAATAACAGCACATCACTCGCGATTGCTGTAATCTCATGTTTATGTATTGTTTATGCCACTCAAAATTGAAAAATAAAATAAACTTTAAAAAAAAGTAAAAACCGACTTCAAAAACCAAAAAGTATAAAATAATTTTCTTAAAAAACTTAACAGCTTCTGAAGTCGGGGCCTATAATTCTTCAATGTACCTACTCGTAGCTTGGCAGTGGCCCCGACTTCAGAAGCTGTTAAGTTTTTTAAGAAAATTATTTTATACTTTTTGGTTTTTGAAGTCGGTTTTTACTTTTTTTTAATTCGGATATCGAGGGGATAAAAAGATACATTTGTTCGTTTGTAACGGTAGGAGAGGGTTATACGGCTATTTTCCCTATTTCTATTGAGACAGATTTACACAATGCCCTGGGCCAATGGGCTCTACGAGACGATATTTTTATATCTTTATTGAGATCTTGCAATGTAATAAAATATGTTTGTGAAAAATAGTGGCAATTTGAATGTCAAGTCGAAGGGTCGAGGGAAGAGGACATAATGACCACGAAATAAGACGCGATAAAATAAGACGTTATGTTGTGCCTTTTTGAGTATTATTACAGTACAATACCGGCAATCATCTCCGCTTTCTTACTACTTATAGTATATTCATGTATATATAATTATATATATATATATTTATTTATGTACTATTAGTGTATAATATGTAGTGTATATTATATAATAATTATATGTATAAATAGTTTTAAGTAACTATGCATACTTTACTTTTTTAGTATAATTATCTTGTCCGTGCACCTACCATACTTTTTTCTCTGCATCACCCTGAAGTTGGCTGGTAGAAAATGCCTAAGGCATTAAGTCCGCCTCTGTACATAGTGCATAAAGTATAAATAAATAAATAATACAAACTAGGATAGAAGAATAAAAGGTATATAATATAAGGTTATACTTTGTTAGACGAGTTCTTTTAAAGGATTATAGACCATCATTCATAATTATTAATAACTTTTATCATGAGAATAATGCTAAGAAACCTGCTATTCCACACCAATAATTCAATATTACTCGACTAAATGTATTATAGCAAAGCAGACTTTTTTTCGCAATTTCTGGGTTGGTACTATAGTAAAAGTTGTTCACAATGATTACTATAACCCTATAAAACTTCTGCTAATAAAATAGGACCAAAGGACCATAAATAAACAATGGTATTTTTTTGCAGGAATAAATTATTTTTCTTTCTTTATTTCTTTCTTTCATTTATTCAAAGAAAATTATTCTTTATTTTCATTGACCAGTTACCGTCCACATTTATGTGCATTTTACGCGCGTTTCTTGTTTCTACAGCAAATGCCTTTCGATGTAACCTTACAAAAACCTTTGTAAAATAATATTAATAGGACCAAATATATCAATAATATAGGAATAATATTATCACGTGATATTTCAGAAGATTTCTGCGAAACCATCGTTGAGGCATTTTTTTATATACAAAATACATTACGCTATATCCAGAACATCCCAATTTCAATGCAATATATATATATATATATATGTATTATATCTACATATTGCCGCATTCCTTTACCTCAAATTTCCGATACTTTCGAAACAAATAAATAAGGACACCCCATTGAGTATCCGCAAAATAGAGTGGACGGAGGAAAAAATATCCGACCGCTAACAGAGCAACTTCCGAACTCGGATATTTATGGACAGAAGGGGTGTTTTATTGCGCCGTGTTCCATTTTAACCCACTTGCCCCCGGCCGTCCACACTTTATAGTGCATTTAGACCGTATAGTAGCGGATTTGTTAAGATAAAAATGTTAAAGTTTAAAATGGGATGGGATTGGCAATTTTGAATAAAATAAGATTAATAATTTAATATTTTATAATAGATTAGTGGTCAAAATTTGAGTTATTATAAATAAGTTTTAGCTTTTTGTACTCCTTCATTATAAACTTTAACTATGCCAAATCTCACACTCCTCCGTGAGCACAATTGCTTAAAAAGGGGTACAAAGTTTTCTCTTCACATATTAATGAACAGATCATTTTCTGCTTCTACCTAATCTCTTTACTGTGTAATTTTTAAGCATTCAGTTAATATTTTTATATACTAGATATTAATGTCACTTACGGGATATGATATTTCAACACTGTTACAATCGCCATGACCGCCATGTAATATAATTGCAAACCATGAGAGCTTAAAGCATTATTTTAAATATAGTTTGTAAATGGTCCACACTCATTTTTTTTTTTTTTTTTTTTTATCAATGTGACATTCAAGCATACAGCCCGCCTGATGGTAAGCGGTTACCGTAACCTATTGACGCTTGCAACACCAGGGACATCACTCGCGCGTTGCTGACCAAAACCACCAATAAATTATTATTTTTTAAATATCCACATCACTTTCGGTTATGTAACAGTAAAAAATACTAGTTTACTTGCATTTCAATGGGTTTAAAACCAAAATAACTTTAAAAAAAAAAAAAAAAAAAAAATGATGATGAATGATGAGTGATGTGTATTTTTTTTGTGCTAAATAACTAGCACAAAAAAAATACACATATTATTCTTCCCTAAAAATATCTATAATTATGAGGTAACAAACATAAAAAATAAAAAAAAACATACGCGTCGAATTGAGAACCTCCTCCTTTTTTTTGAATTCGGTTAAGAAGAAAACTGTATTTGGTGTAACACGAGCCCCTTTTATTCGACGTTTCGATAAATAAGTTTATTTTTATCTGTGTATTTATTCGTCGTAGTGCCTTCCCTCAGGCCGATAAGGTGGTTCTCATAGATAGACCATATTGTTTGTCCTCATTTCTGGCAGGTCATTCTGTTTTTATGGTTTTTTCTGTGATTTGTGATGCCGATACTTGGGAAATAAAGACGATCAGATTTTCTTGCTATGAAGACAATTTTCTTCGTTTTTCTTGCTCAGAAAAGAGCCTGTCGTTAATATAAAATAGTGTATTATATATTAATACGTGAAGAGAAAACTTTGTACCGTTTGAGCGTACGGAGGAGTGTGAGATTTGGCATAGTTAAAGTGTATAAGGAGAAGGACTGCAGAAACCTATAATTAACTAATTATGGTCGAATTTCTTATTATTACTATTATTATTATTACTTATTATTAATTATAAGTCCGCAGTTCTCCTATCGCATCGGTGGATTTTGCCTAAAGCCGGGCTTCCACTGGCAGCGGAGCGGGCTCCGTACGGACTCCATTTGACTCGCAACGGTAAACTTCATAGAAGTACTTCTACCAACAAAGAGTCTAGCGGAGAGGACTGTACGAGTGTATTCTTATTACGAACTCTTTCTTCTTATTTGCACTGGAAGGTAATTGTCAAAACTGTTTCTTAATGGAAGGTAAAACCTATTTTAGCTAGTTGGGGTCCGTTCCGCCCAGCTATTACTTGCCCATTACTCTTTCGCAGTGGAAGCCCGGATAACGGAAGTCGATACCAGATCTTTACAACTATAACAAAATCTACGAGAAAATAATATTAGGATGAGAGGAACGCGTAGATATATAGCTACCGCACAGATCAGTCGATCAGCAAGGTTAAGCAACGCTTGCCGCGGTCATTCCTTGGATGGGTGACCGTTTCTTCGAACATCGAGACCCCTCTGTGCCTCAAAAAGCACGTTAAGCAGTTGGGTCCGATTGTCATACGAATACCTATGACAGTCATTACGGGAGTCAGCAGCCCAAGAAGTTTGACAACTGATTTAACCTTAGGGTATCAGTGTCTCCCAGTAATTGTGTGGCGGAGGTCAGATAGCAGTTGCTCGTGTAAAATGCTGATATTCAGCTGCATCTGGTTAGACTAGGAGCCGACCACAACGTGGTTGGGAAAAGGCTAGGCAGATGATGAAAATAATATAATATTTTCCCGAAGATCAAGTACCAATCAACGAGGACGTCTTGCAGCTAATATGCTGACCACGAAACACACCACATACAAGAATATTGCCCTTATCCACAAAGCTACATAAATATTAAACCAACCACACACTACCCAAATAAAATAATACCACGAACAACCATTTATCTCCCGAAAACATCACCACTAATACAGAAAAATAAATCTACCCCCAAATCCCGAAGGGGTTGATAACAGTTATCCCGTCAATAGCCAACGATTTGCCACGACCCTTAAATTGGCCGGAAGACGTGACTCACATGGCCGGACCGTCCGACGATAAAAAATATCTTCGAATCAACGGAAGATTGTTTTTGAGATGAGTTTTAGATGTTGGTAATGTTGGGTAATTTTTTAGGTAAAGTATTGTTTTATTACTTATTTTATATGTAAAGAAAACGTCAGTTTTATAATTTAATGTCTCTTTAATACATATTATGTATTAAAGAGACATTAAATTTGACACTTAATTATTGCGTTTTTGGTAACTCTGTAGGTACTCAAGTTAAACTTATAAAGATTATTGAACTTCAAAAAAAATGAAAACCCCATTTCCCAAAAAAAATACCAAAGATAAAACCTTTTCCTTTTCCTTTTGCAGAACAATGACAATTTTTAGTAATAATTGATCTTGGTGTAAGTTTATTTAAGTTTTGTGCGTCATACTGGGCGTAAAAATAAAAACTTTTTCTTTCTTTCTTTCTTTTTCATGTAAAAATTCTAAAACAATACAGTCCATCTCTTTCCAAAACATTTGAATCAATCGTCTTAAAAAATCGCCCTATCTCGGTCATCAATTTGGACAGCAACAGGGTAGATTTTGACGGGCTTACAAGTTTTTCCGGCTAATGTTGTTAGTCTGACCACGAATCTCCCACGGGTGAGATTTAGATATAAATTGGGTAACTTAAGTGATTTCCCCCTTTCAATCTTTCAATGCCTCTGTGGGTATTTTTTATGTGGCCCCAGGTTCATAATTTAGTGGCTCGGTCGATTCTTTTTGATGCTTTGTTGTTGAATTTTTTAGCACCAGAGAAAATATATTTATGAATATTTTTTTTATGTTATCCTCTCTATTTGTAGAACACATGAACAAAGTGTCAGAGACAATAAGAAAAGTGCTATTTGGACACATTCTTAGTAAAGTACAATTTGATGGTTTAAGTTATAATTAAATTACCAGACAAACAGTTAAACACATTTATTGGTAATATAATAAATTACAAGTCAATAATGCAGTTAGGTACAGATCAGTTAATTCCAAAGTTTACAATAAATAATTTTATAAGAAATTATGACATGAATAATTTAACATTTTACAATTAATATGAGTCAATATTGTAGAATTATCTATTTATTATTTAATTTTATAATAATTAACTATGCATTAATATTAGAAGATCATTATGTATTCGATCTTAGACAATAAGAGCGGTCGGCGCGGTGGCGCGATGCCGGTGTGTGTCAGAGTAACCGAGCCCGCTAGGTCATGTGGTCGAGTTCATGACCTTAGTGCCAATCATAGAAGAATAAAGGTTTTATGCATATTTTGGGAAGATCAATTATTATTTTAATTAATCTTAAATTATTACTATAACGAATATTTGTTGTTTGATTTACATCTTTAAATATTTTGAATTATTAAAATAAGACTTTAAAGATACACTTATGATGCGGCAAAATGACATATTTCAAGTTAGCATGTTTAAGATTTATGCAGACCACCCGACGTGTGACCTTAGACTCATATGGAAATGAAGGAAGGAAATATACGTTATCAGCGTATACGCTTGACAACCGGATCACAAGTGCGCGGAACGAACCTCCCCAAGTGACGGTACTTAAGTACGTCCGGTACACCTTGGCCTGCTGACCAACTAATCTTCCTATCATCATTTTCCTGCCCGTATCCCATTTTATTCGTGGTCGGCGCAATATATCTTTTTCTTCCATTCATCTCTATCAGACGTCATTTCCAGATTCACTTCCTTCACATTCGTGTCAAGTTTCTCACAGTCCATCCATCTTTTCTTTGGTCTGCCTCTTCTCTGATAGCCATCAACATTCATACTTACAACTCTTCTTCTAACATGATTCTCATTTCTCCACATTACATGTCCATACCACAACCGGTTACTTTGCAGCTTTTCTGTAACTGGTGCCACTTTCATACTTCCTCTAATATACTTATTCCTGATTCTGTCTAATCTTGTTACACCTCAGCCAATCTTTCTATGACATGAGTAAATACTATGGAAGGAAATAGAATAGAATAGATTTTAAGTCAGGTACATAGGCATAGCGGGACTTTCCGCTTTAAATTTGAGCTGCCCGACTAGGGAAGTACTTCCACCTTGCAGAATATCGTAGGTGCTCTTTATAACACCCGAAGAAAAAGACGGGTGTTATAATTTTGTAGTGTGTATCTGTGGATCTGTGTATTCAATATGTAATTTCAATGCAGTTTTTATAATTGAAAGCTTTTAGGGATTGACCGTGAAATATGTTATGTTTTTGATTGGGAACAGCCGTCGCGTCACAGACGTCGTTCGTTGAAGAAAATTGACTAGGTACTATAAAATAGAGAAAACTTTGTACCCTTTTCGTGTGCACGGAGGATTGTGAGATTTGGCAGTTTGGAATTGTGAGTTTTTTTTTTTTTTTTTTTTTTAAACTTCGCCCCTCACTATGATTTCTCCTGTATCGAGGGTACAGTTTACAAACATACATGTCACATGCACATACAACCAGACCCGAAACAACTATTTGTAGATCATACAAATACTTGTTCCGTGCGGGGATCGAACCCGCGGCACGTACCGCAGAAAGCTAATCGCTTAGCCAGTGCTTCAACCGTGTCGTCTATATTGAGAAGGAGTGCAGAAAGCTAAATTTTTTATCTAGAATTACGGTAACTTGAATATTTAAAATGTTTCTTCAATCATCAAGCAAAACTGTCAACATTTCCTTTCAAACCGGTAGATAAGGTAACTTTTGTTTCTCCACCTATTATTTTATTTCCTGGGCAGTGACCCAAATAATAGGCGAGAAACCCAATAGTGTCTACATCCTTTGTCCTAGGCTGAACCATTCAAATTGTGTGAATACGGGTACCGATGTATGACCGATGCGGAGACTGACTTGTTCTTGTATTGAATGGACGCTTAGATTGCTGTGCCTGTTTGAAATACAGCGTGATGTTTAAAAATAAATTATTGGAAATAAATTATTTATGAAATTCTATGAGGGTTCTATCCCCGACAAGAAAGAGGATTGTTATAAGTATGTAGTATATCTGTGTTGATGTCTGTGGTATCGTAGCTCCAAAACGGATGGACTGATTTCAATGCAGTTTTTTTTTTAATTAAGTAACTGATAGTTAATCCAAAATAATTTTAGCTAATTTTCATAGAAATCTGTTGAGCCGTTCAAAAGTTACAGCTCTTTTTCTAGTTGGAGTCGGGGGTATTTGACGGTTATATATTTTTTAAAACGTTTTCGAATCCACAAGAAAGTATTAAAAAACAAAATAAAGATTGAAATTACATAAAAATTATAAAGAATCTCTTCATTGAAAAATTATTACAGATTTGTATGAATACATTTAGAAAATAAGTCTTCTGAGGTCGCGAGCTGTCACGTGAAGGCGTCACGTGATTTTTTCAATTCATTAAAATATAAGCCAATTTGCAATAGGTATACCTAACGGGGCAGATTCAATGAAAGTCATTCCATGGACCATAGTAATGTGAATTCTGTAGGTACCAATGTTTTCGTCAGTTTACTTTCTTGGTTAACTACAAAAATACCTTTGCCGCACGTTATTTTTTCCGGATTGTTGTGACGGCGGAGTTCGGTAGGCGTGGTTCGACAAGCACTTGGTGGGCTTCTAGTATGGCGACTAAACCGTAACCGTAACCGTAACCGTAACCGTAGGTATTATAAGAATCGTGTTGTTTCGAGAACTGCGCAATTCTATTGAAAGTACACGCCTTTTGACATAATTTAGACGGCTTCCCATTGTTGTCTAGATCGTTATAATTGCTTTTGTTTCCTGTTGTTGTTGCGACACTTATTAGGGTAGTAATTTTTCAAATATCTTGAATTATGTCTGTACCGAATCGTCCCCTTTCCACCGCCTTTTAGGCCAAATGGAGTGTATTTAAACAGGCTCCGTAAGTGGCTTATGGGTACCTACAGGTGGCGACAGGTCGACATGGTAATATTCTAGTCATTTTCATTACAAAACTACAAGGAAGAACCTGAGTGAGATCGAAATCGATAAACGCAGTCAATGGGGACTTGTGCAATGTGCAGTGCTAAGACTGAGATGGCGCGGGCGCTGAGCGTGCGGGGCGTCCCCCTTCCACGATTCATCTCATACCTCAATTGCCATGTTGACTTGTCGCGTACTGGGTAACTATAGAACCTACAGGTGATACCTATAAGATTCGATCCCGCACCGCCGCGGTACCGGTAACTTGCGTTGCGTTTTGTTCGCTGCAACGAATAACCGAAATACTGCATTATTTTGGTACGCGATTTTTTCCCGCAATGCGCGCGGTTCCACTGTGGTACGTACTTCACAGATTTTGCGAAAAAACTTTTACATCTTTCCCTTGCCGTCTAAGAATACACGTGTGATATAGGTACATGTACATATTTAAAAAAAAAAACTACTTAATTTTACACTGTTGCCATCCTAAGAAAAATGATTTCTATGTCTATGCACTGTCCTCTTCTTATTACCTATGTCTATCATTCTAGTGTGTCTTGTTTTTGTGGACCAGGACCCAGGGGGCGGAGCCCAATGCGCTGGACTGACCAGATCCGCTCGACACTCGACTCCAGTGTGAGCGACGCCATCCATGCTGCAGGGAACAGGGCAAAATGGCGGAGTATAGTCCAGAAGAAGGTGATCATACATAGAGGTCACGACCCTCATCAGTGAGGAAAACGACTCATGGAGGGGTTTTTGTGGCAAATAAATGATTTTTATTTATTTTTTTTATGTATGAGAAACTAAGAACAACAACCTGTAGCTGGACGGGTCACGTCGCTAGTGTATGTCACGCGACACGCGAGCATTGTGCGCGCGTCATTGTGATGGTTCACCGTCATTGTGATGGCCGACCGTCATTGTGATGGCCGACTGTCATTGTGACGGTGATGCTTGGCCGCCCCTGCATTGGAGACGGTGGCGCTTCCGTCGAATGCGGTTAATTGCTGCGGTTTTTGGATCGAGTTCGATTTTTGATCTTGATCATTTGGCACGTGTACAGCACTGGTCTTCCAAGATAAAGGATCTTCTCCTTCTCGTCTTGATTCTTCTCTAAAGATGATTTAAAGGACGATGTCAAGGGCAAAGACACAATGCTAATAATACCTATGAATAGAATGATCTTTATTTCATGTAAATCAAATACAGGCACTTATGAAATGTCGAGACTCTAGGTGCGCGGTTCCAAATAGTAGATCCTATGGTGAAGAACCGGCAAGAAACTCCATGGAAACTTTTTTCAAATAATAGATTACAATATTGATCAATACAATGTTGTAGTAAGAGCTATAATGTAATTTAATATGAATAAAAAATAAGTATAGGATAATAATGATTATGATTTCCTTCTAAATAAGATTGCCATGGCAGTTAGAAGCTGACCAGTTCCGACAGACGGCACCCGTTCACGTGTATGATGCATGCGTCAAAAAAGATATAATATACTACCTATATCTACAAGGCCAAATAATATGATAACAGTGCCCAACTTATGCAACGAACCCTGACAATATCCTAGGCGACCATTGAAAGTATATTGTCGAATTTCCTCACAAACCTAATTACGCTTAAACGTAAAACTTAATTAATTGAAAAAAATCAAACCCAATTAACATTTTCCCGTTAAATAAAAGCGAAGTTTAAACCGGAAAGTATATCTATTAAAAGCCAGTAAAAGTGCTAATCGGTTAATTGTGCCGGTGATCGAGCGTATCTGTCTCGTGACAATTATCGAAATGAGATTGAGATGTAAAAAGTTACAGGTTGACTAAAATGTGCTATTTTATCGTAATTTACTAATATACTCATGTTCGTGAACGGGTTCTTCTGTCGGAACTGGTCAGCTTGTAACTGCCATAGCAATCTTCTTCAGAGGCAAATCATTATTATCCTATTCTTATTTTTATTTGCATTAAATTACATTATTCTCGCAGCTCTTACCACAACATTGTACTGATCAAGATTGTAATCTATTATTTTACTTAAAAGAGTTTCCATGGAGTTTCTTGCCGGTTCTTCTCCATAGGATCTACTATTTGGAACCGTGCACCTAGAGTATCGACATTTCATAAGTGCCTGTATCTGGTTTACATGAAATAAAGATCTATTCGATTCCATTCATACTACATACTCTTCAATACAAAAAAATACAGAAGCCCAATAAATGTACAGGAAATGCGCGCCTTCTCGGGGGCGCTTCGGTGAGAGCGCAACAGAGTATCGACTCTTTGCGCTCGTGGCAACTTTAACTACCT
Organism: Allophyes oxyacanthae; assembly: GCA_932294325.1. NCBI lineage: Eukaryota > Metazoa > Arthropoda > Insecta > Lepidoptera > Noctuidae > Allophyes > Allophyes oxyacanthae. The sequence goes on from OW028628.1 coordinate 1,480,960, forward strand.
ACCCTAAGCCAACAGAATTTATAGTGGAAGTTCAGATCTTCGCAAATAACAGACGAAGAAATAACCATAAACTTATTATACTAATGGAAATAACTGTATACAATTAAATAAATTCAAAGAAAGTCGCCATAAAGTCGAGTTCTTTCTCCATCCAGCATAAAAAATATCGAAGCGAAACAATATTATCATCCCTAATAAAAAAATCATGGCAGTCGAGGGATTAAAAAGAGAAAAATTAACAGTAAAGACAAACAGTCATTCGACTCGCGATCTCGCTGGTGTATCAATAATTAATCAGCCATCTCGACTTCAAATTAGCCACCATTTGAGGGTTAAACAGAGTCTTGTGCAAAGAAAAAAAAATTGTATTTTTTTGAGTAAAAGAATCCTGAGGGAAATTTTATATAGGGACTCGGTATCGACTGGGGATACAAAGATATAGCTCGTCTGGATATGTCTTTGAGCGTAGTTGGAGAAACTGTTACTTAGGGAAAAAAAAAAAAAAAAAAAAAGAAATAATGTTTATTTCCACCTTAAAATAATTATATATAAATTAAAGCTAATTAAATAAAATAAAATATAAAACCAGTCCATTACAGTCCCACCGATGAGCACGGGCCTCTTCTCAGAATGAAAAGGGTTAGCCATTAGTCCTCTACGCTGGCCTAGTGCGTGTTGGTGGATTACACACACCATCGAGAACTTTATGAGGCCCTCTTAGGTGTGCAGGTTTCCTCACGATGTTTTCCTTCACCGTTAATGCAAGTGATAATCAAATTGCGATCCGCACATAAATTCTAAAAATCAGAGTAGTGTAGGCCACACAAACCCGCGGGATCAAATTATATAAAAGCACACACTCATTTATTGTCATGTCAAAGCATGTCCTAAAACCAGTCTTTTTGACTTCCAACACTTGCCATTTCTAGTCCTACTATATCCTTCAAACGACCCTTCATGATGAATTAATGAAAAATGAAATCGACTTGGCAAATTTAATTTTTTTCCAGCCATGGACTTCAGGGGCAATTTGACTCGTGATCAAACCAGCGCACCGTAACGATACGATTTCAATGCTCTTTAATATTGATTGCTTGTTTGATGTTAGATAATTTGATTAGCTATGCTAATCAGAAGGGCAATTCTCGTATCCTGCGAGATCATCTTGGAATCGAGTTTGCACTTCGAGCGCTTTATCGACTGTAAAATCTGTCAAATTTCGCAAGTCTTTTTTTAATAAGTATTACCTACCTATATTTATTTGTATCGTGGTTGCCCGTGGCATCACTACATCAACGGTCCCATCAGAATACCAGCGCTGTGAAATTTTCTATTTCTAAATGCCACAGCATTATGCTGAGATGGGGGCCCTTTTTGGTCTCGTCCAGGTTGCTTTAATTATAGTTTTTTTTATTTTTTATTAAAAAAAAAATTGTACTTTTATTTGTTTCTGGTGAGTCCAGAATTCAATTAATACTAAAAATACGATATTCGAGTAATCCATTCCGATTTGCAAGATTTTAGAGTCGAAAAAGTGCAAACTCGATTCCGAGATGATCTCGCAGCAAACGAGAATTGCCCTCCTGAGTTGAAATTATGAAGGAAATTATTTAGCTGCAATATGAATTTTTAACCGACTTCCAAAAAAGGAGGAGGTTCTCAATTCCATTGTATGTTTTTTAAGTGATATCTTCGCCAATTGTGAACCGATTTTAATGTTTCTTTTTTTCGTTTGAAATAGTATTCTTCCGAGGTCGTCCCATTTAAATTTTCTGAAGATCTAAAGATCTTCACAGCAAATCACTCCCGATTGTTGTAATGTAGTAAATTAGGCTTCTGAAGCCCAATTCTCGTAGTAAATTTAGAAAGAAAGAAAGAAAGAAAAATAATTTTATTCCGTACGGGATAATGACGGCGCCACATTCACAATAGACAAAACACACAATAAAAAAGAAATAGGTACACTAATTCTAATAAAAAATTGAAAACATGCCGTCGAGCATGCCCGTACCGAAAAGGTTACAACCGGTAAGGTTATTTACACTACGGCTGAAACTTGACAAAACTGAGATTATATTATGAATAGACAAAAAATCGGTATTCTACTCCTCATAAAGTTCAGTTCGATTGCAGTATGATTTGAATTTAACCTTCTTACAAACTCATTCATCCATTCATTCATTCTTTCTTCATTTCAATCTCATTTTTGACATTCATGTAGGTATGGACGAGAATATCAATTTTATTATCTGTGTCGGTTCAAAATGTTAGGAGATTACCGATTTGGCTTCAATCAACTTTCGACCTCATTACAATATAATTTCAAGTTTGACGTTGTTTGTTAGGGTAGGAGAATACCATTTGTAACATTTATGACATTGGTAGTAGATAGGAATGAGATCGGAACTATATTTTGAACATTTTAAATTACGAGAATAGGGCTTCTGATGTAAGACCTAACGAGACCTAAAATTTTAATTCCCAAATCAGTCTAGGTATTTACGAAATAAAAACTTTCAAAACATCCCACTTTACACCCTCGGGCGAAAAGCGCCAATCTGTTGATTAGCTACTTTTTATATTTTCGGGGGCGACATTAAATACAGATTAATCGGCCCCTGTTCCCACAGGGAGGGGGGCAGGGGGCGAATATAATACTCCGAATTAATGACAGCTTAAATTTTTTTAGTTGGCTCCGGGGCATCCATGCGTTAATGCACCATTTTAGCTAGATCTTCGACTGTTTTGGTATACCAAAATTGATGGCTATTTTCAATTGGCGTCAGTTTTTGGTTATCCATCTATTTCTGTTTCTTGACATCATCAACCTTCAAAATCCCCCGAGTTCAACTAGAAAAAGAGCTGTAACTTTTGAATGGCTGAACAGATATATTATGATACCCAATGAAACTAACTTTTAGTAAAAAAAAAAACATTGAAATCGGTCCATCCATTTTGGAATTACGATAGACACAGACAGATACACAGATACATCATACACAGATCCATAGGTACACAGATACGTAAACACTTATAACACTCCTCTTTTTTGTCAGGGGTTAAACAAGACAATGATTCTTTAAAACGAAAATAGCATATAGCAATTATTCATAATTATGCCGTTTTCCGACATCGACCAATTTTGCAAGCCTTTTTGTAACTACTTATTTCGCAGGCGCAAACACAATATTGAACATCAAAGCATACTCAAGCTTTGGGAAATGTAAAAAGAACTAAAAAGTCGTTTATTTCAATATTTGAAATCATCAAACTGTCATTACCAGAGGTCTAGCAACACTGGCCGAAATCAAAATCGAATATTAGCCGAAATGAATTCGTATCGAGACAAAAACTTTCGAATTTCGAACCACCCCGGTCCCCTGCGTCTTGTATTTTAAGAATTTTTATTTATGCAAGTATTTTTTAAATGTTAATTCACGAGATGGATTTTAAAGGGTGGGGATACGAAATATTTGAAAGGTTTGTATTTCGAATGGTTTTGAAAAGAGAACGTCGCAAATTCGCGATTGCCGTTTTGAAATGTGATTTGAAAGTAAGTACTTTCAATTTGGAGTATTTGAATAAAGTACTTTTTATTTGGTACATAAAGTTTATTTTAACTTTAAAACTTGCCAAAACTTTGACGAAAATAATTACTATGCAAGTAACATATTATACTGATTCTTTTAAATCATTCAATGTAATTATTGGTGGTAATAAAAAAAAGCTTAATAATTCACGACTTTACAATGAGAAATCAAAAAAAAAAACAACTAACTATTTGAAATCTATTCTAAAAAGAAACATCTTTAAAATTTAAATTATCTTCTATACGTGGACTTTAAAAGAAACTCAAAATTTTGTCTCAAACAGGAAACTAGAAATGAAAATCCGAAAAAAACCTTATCAATTTAAATTAAATCCAATTATGAGCCATCATTAATTTTTATCGGCTATTCTTCCAAGACAGTATTCAATCTTGAAGGGAATTAAGAGGAAGGTTTCCATCCAAAGAAGCATTAGCATTAATCCTGAAACGAACGGGCGAACTGAATAAATCGAGCATGAAAAAGAACATAAAAATTAACAAAAAAACAATAGAATTAGCATAGAAAACATCTGTGACGAAATTACTACCGAGATCGCTACTAAGGGTAGCTGCGAAGGGAGAGGTGAAAAGAACTCGATTTGAAAAGATTTTTTTCGTTTTTTCGTTTTTTTTTCTTTTTTCTTTTTTTCTTTTTATGTAGGTCCCAGTGTCATTGAAAAAAAGGTCATAGAAATACGTATAAATATTTTTTTTTAAATATACAAGGCCACGTGACAATATTAGATATTCGATAGAATTAGAAATGTTATAGCATCCCAGCATGAAAAGGGTTAAAAAAACTTCATGGCAGTTGAGTATGGATTGTTTTTTATTTTTCATGCAACATCTAATCATAACAATAATTATTCTTACCTTAATATAGATGGTCTTTAGTAGGCTATAAAAAAGTAAAAAAAAAAACGATATTAAATAAAGGATGTTTTTATTTTTTTTGGTCAAGTTTCTCCCATTTTTGTACGTGGACACACTGTATAAATTTTCAAACGTTTCGTTTTCGAAAACAAATAGTACCGTTCTTAGGCTTCACCGCATTGATTCCTCAGATCTCACTCCCCCGGGGACGGAGTTTATCTCATGAGCAATGAACATTAAAAATAAAATGGCGGATCCTCCCTACTGTGTCACTGTAATGTTACTGAGGTGATATTTTTGCGAGAATGGTATCTACGGGCAATACCTCCTTTTTGGGAGAGGTTTTTTTTTTCTCTCTAGCTTTGGAAGAGGAGATAATTATCCTGTATGGACCCATCTAGCACATGCTGAGATGGACACCAATGACATTTTACAAATAGACGCGTTGCCCGCGCTCTATATTGGTAAGATAAATGCAAGGTAAATGCCCTGCACCGACTGAGAGAATGAGCATGCAGCATAAATGCGACGTAACTATACGTCTAAGTATATTCATCTTTTTCTAACAACCGACATGGCGTATGGTGGCTTTCATTTTCTTTCCCTTTCTTCGCGCACTGTATAATTTCATGTACTGCTATGTAGCTCTAGTAAAGTTTACGCCATTTTGTAGTGCATTAATGTTGATGTATGGCCCGTCTATTTGTAAAATGTCATTGATGGACACCCATTTGCTACAGCTCGGGCCACACACCGAATAGTCAAAAGGCAAGGTGATGCTCAGTCGGTGCAGTATACCCACACAATTTTTATTTTTTCAAATAATTATTTTTTCTACTTAGTTTTACACTGTTGCCATCCTAAGAAAATGTCTCCTCTGTCTATGCGCCTGTCCTCTTTTTATTACCTATGTCTATCATTCTAGTGTGTCTTGTATTTGTGGCAAATAAATGTTTTTTCTTTTCTTTTTTTTTTCTTTCTTTTCCATCTGTTGTTGTACGTTGTCTTTTTTTTTAAATATCTCATACATTTGTGCAGCCTATGTGGGTTCTATTTCAGTTTCAATACGAGTCTTGGTCGATTCGACGGTTCTTGACGACACGACTCACAGCTTCTGAAGTCGGGGCCTTTAATTCTTCAATGCACCTAGCTTGGCAGTGCCACCGACTTCAGAAGCTGTTAAGTTTGTTAAGAAAATTATTTTATACTTTTTAGTTTTTCGAAGTCGGTTTTTACTTTTTTATTATTTTAGATAATTAGGTAGTGTATACATGTATAAAACACCCAAATTCAAACTAACTATCAGCTGTGAGACAGATAGTTAGTTTTAATTTGGGTGTTTTATGCCAGACAAATGTCAAAATGAGGCATCTTTTAAAAATACTAAATGTGACAGGAGATTTCCAATTAGACAAAGTCAAATAAATACCAAGATTTTTTTTTGATTTTTTTTTGTTCGATTTTCAAATCGAACATCAAACTTCACGATCGGCGGCCAACTTGCTTCACTTTGAAGCATTACAAAGTGTACCTCAGTAATTATTCTAAGGGTGACTTTTAATTAGGGCTGACTGATATAAGATTTAACGACAGAATTAATGGATTTTTCCCGACTTGGCAAAAGCTAATTGTGCGTTTTACGACTCCTCATTAGATTTTATACGTTTTGTCATTTATTAGATTGATTTTTTTATAGTTAATTGTTTCTGACTAATGGTTATATTGAGATTTTTATAAGATGTTCATAATGACCCAAATTGTACACGATTTAAAATAATTTGGGTCTCATTTGAAAAATGTAAAAAGATTCAGCAGTTCGAAAAATAAATAATCGAGTAATATTTAATTATTTATATGGAACAGTAGATATTATTGGCACGGAGGGGTCTCGATGTTCGAAGAAACGGTCACCAATCCAAGGACTGACCATAACAAGCGCTGCTTTACCTCGCTGATAAGATAAGATAAGATATTTAAGATAAGATATTTATTTATTTCTCTCACAATGTAGTAGACACGATAAATACAGTAGGGGCTTGAATATAGTTATCTGCATTGTGAGAGCTGGTGCCCGTTGTAGGTTTGTAAAACAAACCTGTATTACAGGTCACCAGGCCCCACGAGGCAGTTGCATACAAACTAGGCCTTCAATCAGTCGTTATTCACCGAAATACATGCAAATAGAAACAAACAAATTATTTAAACAAGCTGTTATGAAAAACAATAAAAGGCATAAAAAGAAAAAGAAGCAGACGTTGAATAATGAGTTATTGAATGTGGGTGATGTGTGTTGTGGTAGGTGTGGTGTGAGGGTGGTAAAGTTAGAAGTGAGTGCATAATTAAACGGTAGTTCAGAGACATCTGATCAATTGATCTACGTGGTAGCTATGTACCTACGAGTCCATAGCGTGCCCATTCTATACACATCATTATATATATACTCGTCAAAACAAAATAAGGGCCACTTGCAAATTTCGACATTATGGGTGATTTAATGATCATTAACTATATCCATGTGGTAAATTGTACAGCGTTATGTTATCTTAAGTGTTTGCGAACACTTTAACAGCATTCCGCTTGAAAAACCGTTAAAATGGGTAGATATTATCAACTTTTTTGAAACCAATAAATTTTACCCTGTTTTTAACGTGAACTTTAAGCTCATTTAACATTTGTATTGTACTGAGAACAGTTTAGTGTGTCGAGTCAGTGCGTACATCGGCTTTTTAAGAACGTAATTCCACAGGTTCGACTTCAAATGGACTTGACTACAACGACCAGGGCCATAACACTCATCCAAGAAGGCTATTCGTGGCGATCTGTAGTTTTACAGCCGAGATTTTCGCAGCGAGCGATTCAGAATGCCTGGAATTGCTTTTATGAGATCCAAAAATTTGTCAGAAGTCAGGAATTATACAGACCTAGAGGAATCACCGCTCGGGAAGACCGTTACATAGACTTACATGCTCGCAGAGAGAGCACCGTCATTTCCCGTTCTTTGCAAACCCGGTTGTGCCTGGCCACGGGCACGTGACTTAGTGACCAAACAATTAGAAACCAGTTTTATGAAGATCAGCAATTGTCCAGGAGTCAAGTGGTGCGAATTCCATAGACCAGCATTCATCATGCAAATCAATAAACATCCGCAAGGCAACAATTGGACTGTAGCGTAAGTGACTGAAGCACATAGCTTTTTACAGATGAGAGCAAAGTAAAAGTTTTTAGTGTTGACCGTTGCATAACGGTGTGGAGATGAAAAGGTGAGCAATTTGCAGATGCATGCATCCACAACAGTGATCGATTTGGGGGGCCCAATGTTATGGTGTGGGGAGGCATTAGCCAAACTGGAAGAACTGAGCTTATAATTCAGAACCAAGGTACAGTAACAACATAACGATACATCCAGGAGGTCATAAGGCTCTATGTGGTGCCATTTGCATAGCAAGTGGGTCCAGGTTTCAAGCTGTTGCACGGCAATGCACGCGCTTATACTGTTAGAGCCACCAGAGAGACACAAGAAGAGGCTTGTATACAAGTGTTGCCGAGGCCAGCGAACAGTTCGGGCTTGAAACCAATTGAACACAAGTGGGATCTGTTGAAAAGAAGAGTATGAGACACAAATTGATCAGTGGACAATGAAAGACAGCCCTTAAACGTCCTAAAATCGAGCTAGGAACAAATCTCTCAAGAAACAATGCGGCATCTGACAGAAAATGTCCTCTAGGCTTCAAGAATATGTTCAGAAAAGAGGAAGTTACACCAGATATTGATTTAAAAAGGAAGAAGAATAAACGCCGTGGAATTTCATTTTTAATTGCATATTTAGTCCAAGTGTACTTTTTGCTGAAATTGCACTTTTTCTTGAAAATGTTGTAAAATTGTTTTTCTTTTCCGTGGATTGTGTAAAATTTAAGCCTATTTCATTAAAAACAAATCATTGCAATGAATTTTACAACTTAGAAATCCAGGAACCTCATAATTTGCCCAGAAGATCAAAAATATAAGGTGGCCCTTATTTTGTTTTGACGAGTATATAATGATGTCTATAGAATACGCATCACGCATACGCGCATACGCGTTTGTGTATGTGTGTAGTGTGTGTGTGTGGATGTGTGTGTGTGTGTGTGTGTGTATAATGATGTGTGTGTGGTGTGTGATATGTGTTAAATTTAAATTTTAAAGTTAATTACTTTATGCTACACCGCGAGCTTTCCTCGTTATTTTTTACATGCTGTACTGTCCATCCAAGGGTTTTCTGTAAGAAATTGCCGATTGCGATAAAACCGCCGAATTAAACAATCTTAAAAAGATTAATTGTAATTATTATGTTAATTGCTCCTCTTTTATCAGGTGTACAATAAAGAGTATTGATTTCTATTCTATTCTAAAATTAGTTTAGTGCGATATGTAACAGAATCAACACAAATACACACAATACACATAATGCAGTATTTTATAATGATTATTTTAATTTTATATAAAAACTAGAGGTCGCGCGGGTGCGCGGGCCGCATGCGGCCCGCGAGGGCTTTTTAGGTGGTGCTTGTGACATAACTTAAAAAAAATATGATTTTTGATTTTGTATGGCAGCCATTTTTTTTTGTATGGAAACCATCTTTTTTTCACCGGCTCATCAAACGGCCCAAGGTCCTTGACATTTTTAGTTCCGGCACTACATGTCTACGACTTTTCGTTTTCGAGATCCGTAGGGCAGTTCTGGTCAGCGTTCCACTTTCAGGTCAGTTCGGACTTTTCCTGAACTAACTGGACCCCCCTCTATACGATCCTCATACATGACATTTACCTCCGACGGCTCCTTCTGGGAGAACAATTGGGTGAAAATCCGAAATGAACACTTGTATGGCGGCCATCTTGAAAAATGGCGGAAAGAAAAATTTGATCCCGGATTATGAATCGGTGCCCCCGAAAACCCCCGGATGCCAATTTTCAGCCGGCTTGGACCATATTTTTTTTTGGCCGCCATTTTGAATCCGCCATCTTGGATTTTTATGACCTCCACCGGAGAGCCCCCGTCGTCCTCTATGACATTTGGTCGAATACCCCCCCGCTATCTCCAACGGTTTCGGAACGGTGAGCGTTTCAATTTTGTATGGCCGCCATCTTTTTTTGTATGGAAGCCATCTTTTTTTCACCGGCTCGTCAAACGGCCCAGGGTCCTTGACATTTTTAGTTCCGGCGGTGTGGGTGTCCGACTTGCCATTTTTGAGATCCGTAGAGCAGTTCCGGTCAGGGTTCCACTTTCAGGTCATTTCGGATTTTTCCCGGACTCACTGGACCTCAAGGTTTACGACTCCCATACATAACTTTAACCCCCCACGGCTCCTTCTGGGAGAACAATTATGTCAATCAGTCAGTCAGTGAGTCAGTGAGTCAGTGGTAATCGAGCTTTATATATATAGTCAATAAAAATAAAGTTCCTATACGTGTCTGTTTTTTTTGCTAATATTTGTATGTTATTGTAGCGACATCTATCGCCACATAGAATAACTACTTACAAGTCAGCAAACTGACAACAGTAGTGGCGCGAAAATATGAATTCGACCAATCAGATTACGAAGCCTACATTGCGCAAGGAAAAAGATAATCGTATCTAACATATATACAACTGTCCGACATCAACCGTCGGGCTTCGGCCCGCTAGACAATATCACCTCGTCTAGTCGGAGGATCCTCCCTTTTCAATGGAGGAACACCATACCTCGTTCCTCCACATTATCTTTCGTGTGTTGTCACCATAGAAATAGTAGGTACTATATATTATCTCTATGGTTGTCACTGTCCGTGCTGAATAACTGTATTTTCTTTCTTAAACACTCCATAGACAAAAATACAGAAATAAGGTAAAACCACAGACTTATATGGTGCGTCATCGGCTCCCATTCCCAGGGGGCAATGCCAATATTTTCCAATAATGTGATAATCGACTATGGTGTCATTACTGTCTATGGGAACATAAATTAATACAGGTTTCCTTCCGTTGGGGTGGCTCGTAAGGGATGCTGTTCCGTGTCGGATCGATTATTGGTGTTTTGGACGAATTTGTGAAGAGAATAATACTATTTAGGGCTCGTGCACACGAGTTACTTACCTATAGCATCGGTGACTAGTGATTCAGTCCCTTTTCGGAAGCTAGATGCAGCGATCGATCGCTACCCCGTTCGCACGCGATACCTTTAGCATCGCGGTGACTAACGACTCGGAGGCCCGTTCACACGAGCTACTTTTAGCAACCGTGATCGGACGCAACGAGTCGCTAAAACGCGATGCAGCATCGATGCTATCGCAAAATCGCTAGTCGCCGATGATAAAAGTAGCTCGTGTGAACGGGCCCTTAGTGTAAATGTATTGTTTTTTTTAATACGTTGCCCTCACTAGGATTTCTCCTGTATCAAGGGTAAGGTTTACAAACATACATGTCACATGCACACACACCCAGACCCGGAACAACTATCTGTAGATCATACAAATATTTCTTTCGTCGGGATCGAACCCGCGGCACGTAGCGTAGAAAGCTAATCGCTTAGCCACTGCGCCAACCGTGTCGTATATTACAATATTTGATTGAATCGTAATAGTGTGTATTACGTACGTCTTACGTTACGTCTTTATTTTCATACAATAATCATTTCAACACACACAAGTTCTTTTATAATTATTATTTATTTAATTCATATTTAATTAATATATTTTCTGTATACGTAGGCACACATAACGTCACTCGATGTGGCTCCCGCTGAAAACCAGTGCTGTCGGGTTGCTCGCAGCGCGACAGCTTAAGCTGAGCGGAAGCCTTTTTGACACAGCTGCGACGTACAATCCATTTTTTTTTTTAGTTTTTTTTTTTTTTTTTTTTTGTTTTACTTTTTTTTTTCTTTTTTTTTTGTTATATTATCTTTAAAATTGTTTTTGTGCTGTGTCAAATAAATACGTTTTTCTTTTCTTTCTTTCTTTTCTTTTCTTTATATTATTATATTTAAGTATTGGATGTAAGTACAATAATGTACCAACTTGTACACCTAGACTGCCCATTACCTATTTCTTTTCTGTTATGTCCATCCAAAGGTTGTCTGGAACAGATCGCTGTGTGCGATAAGATCTCCCATTGTACATTAGCTTAAGTGAATCTCAATCCTGTATTTATTACCTGCTAGGCTAATATGCGCCCCGGGACAAACGTTTGTCGTCATGACAAGACGAGATAAGCCTCTAAAAACCTGTTTCCGCACGAGATAATGCGACGACAAAATTATGTCGCGGCGCTCATGTTAGTCCAGCTGGTGTTCTTCAATAAAAGTATAAGTAAATAAATAAGCTTAGAAAAGTTTAAGCAAAGTCTGAGTTTAGTCTAAGTACACTCTATTGATTTCAGCATAAGTTTTTGGGAACGAACAAGAACAACTTGTTATAAGATCTTCAATAAACATAACACTTAAGGCAAATAAATTATTATAATCATTATTAATAATTATACTAACGTACGGGATTATAGTCTCAGATTAATTATTGCCAAAATAACAGCACATGTCCCATAAAACGACATCGATGGTAAAGAAATACCATTAGTGAGGAGTGGTGTGTGGAGATAGTAAGTAATAACAGACGTACAGACACAATGTTTAATATAGATATAGATAGACTGGAAGCGTCTTCTATAAAAAATACTATAGATACAATTTCATTGAAAAACCGACCATCGATCTTTGTTAGCGCGGCCCTCCCTATGGTAAGCGGGACGCGGGGAGGCGGGTATTATATAGTATATATAATACACAGTAAATACAGCTGTGATAAATATCTAGTGATAAATAAAATACTACAGGATATTTTTTTTATGTAGTGCGCATAATATGTAGTTTGATTCAGTCTCTGTTCCTAAATGCTCCTGCAGTATTGGGATACACTTTAAAAAAAAACGAAAATTCGACTTAGTACCTATCCCGGATATGCATAATTTATCATATTTATTTATATGATATATAATTTATCTTATAGCATACGCATAATTAAGGCACAAGCCATACAAAATCAATTTTTCATTTTGTTTTGGGGTGAATTTTGTTTCTGCGATTGCATTTGGGAACGGTCACTGAATCACTCTGCAAATTTTGGGCACTACATGAAAAATATACATTATAATTGTCGAGCTTATAGTTGTTGCTAGCGGTTTCACTTGCCCCCTAGGAGAACCACTTTTTGAACCTAGATAAAAGTATTCTATATATTTATTATGGACATGGTCTACCTTTGTGCTAAATTTCATCCAAATCTGTTCAGCGGTTTATACGTGATTGTATAACAATTTTCTAAACATCTTTACATTATCACATTCATAATACATACTAGTATGATTAGCTATATTTTAATTAGTTACTGTTATTAATTATTATAAATATTATACTGCTCTGCACTAGTGAATCGCTGCGTACCACTGCTGAGTAAACTCACCTACACCGCAAACTTGCACTAATTATGGTTTAGGCAAACTGTCCTTAATCCAGTTAATATTATATAGTTACTTACTTAAAATTTTTTGCTGCTATTCGTACTATATTTTACTGTTTTTTTATCATTTTTCTCCTTGATTTATCTTTGTTTTTTGTTTCGAGCGTATGGCACCCTGGGTTGCAGCTGAAAACCAGCGTTGGGTAATCAGTATTAACGTACTGACACCCAACATTATGCTGAGCTGCTGGCCCGTTTGGCACAACTACTTATTTTATTTTATTTTTATAATTTTCCAATAAACTTTATTTCTTTCTTTCTTTCTTTTTCTTTCTATCAAGTAAAATTCTAGAACTTTTTGGCTTAGGCTTATAATCGGCCATTATCGTGTTTTTTTCTGCATAGTTAGTTAGTTATAGGTAAAGCTAAAAAAAGCGTATTAAAAAAAAGGCATCTGCGCTAAAACAACATAAAGACTCAATATTAGCAACTTTTATCAAAATAAATTCAAAATTTCTTACCACATCCAGCAAAATAGAAATACGAAGAGTCATAACAACAGCATGCTACATAAACTGCTGAATCCTACCACCGGAATATCGCCTCCATTCCTTTCGCCACCCCATACTATAAGGTATATAATCGCTTGTAGTATTCAGCAGTAATTTCTAATAAGATAATAGGGCTCCTTTCCGATATGTGGGTGTAATGATGTGGGCATGAGAATTGATGGGATATCGTACTGCCGGGTTTTTCCCACTTTCCCGGTAAGGGAAACAAAAATGTTAGTTATTTGATATCTTTTGCAATGTTTGGATTCCGGGGGCAATTCCCGTCCAATCGAATTGGTTTCGAATTCGAGAAAATGTTCGAATTTTAATTTATCACGAGTACCTAGTAAAAGAAAAAAAAGAAAGAAAAATCATTTATTTGCCACAAAAACAAGACACACTAGAATGATAGACATAGGTAATAAGAAGAGGACAGGTGCATAGACAGAGAATACATTTTTTTAGGATGGCAACAGTGTAAAATTGAGTAGAAAAAATAATAATTTAAAAGAATAAAAAATATGTGGGTATACTGCACCGACTGCGCATCACCTATTCAGTGTGTGTCCCGAGCTGTAGCAAATGGGTGTCCAGCTCAGCATGTGCCAGGCTATGACACCTGACGCTGATATTCTGCTGGATCCCGGTTATGATATACGGATGTCGAGCAAAGCAGTAAAAGAGTTAGTAATTAAGTTGAGATATTCGGGAAAAGTTGAGCCCGACATTTCTCCAAGGAAAGCCGCTCGAATAACTTCGACTGACTTTCGTATTCGGACCATCATAGCAAAAAAATAATCAGCTGATTATTTTATCACGATTACGATATTGGTTCCAATGAACCACACCGTTAATTAATATGATAACACATTTCTGATGCACGTTATACGGAGTGGCCCATATTATTATTTTTAGTTGAGGTTCTCTCTCTGTTTCATCTAAATGCAACATAATTATGTTTCACGAAAATGTTAGTTGAAGTCCCCTTTTGACAGTTTCTCTTCGTATTTCTCTTCTCCAAAATACAATTCTTGAAACTTATTTAATTTCAAATATTTATTTAGCTATCATTTCTCTCACAGTTGAGCTAAAAAACATTCATAAATAATAATCATCAAAAAAAATATTTACTCCAAAACGAATTAAAGTACATAGGTACGGACATATTCAATTAAACACAGTATTTTCAAAGAGGAATGGTACAGCTCAGTTCGTATAGAGAAAATCCCTGTACGGGTGTGCGGATTGCGCTTCAGAGATCTGTTAATGTGTATATAGAAGGATTAGTGTTTGGTTTTAGATACGGCGGAGGATAGGATAGCGAGAATATACTAATGGTTTGATAAATTAGTAATGTTTACTAGTAAAATTAGTAATGCTTTTTTAATTTGAGCGGTATTGTAATTCAGATATTTGTTAATTTGTATCTATATAGAAAAAATTGTGTTTGGTTTTATATACGGTGGAGGATAGGATAGGGAGAATATACTAATGGTTTGAACATGGTAATGCTTGCTAGTAAATACTTACTGGAACGTGTATAACATCAGTTTATGATTTTGAATTTAAGCAGCATTTGTAGTCACAGAGTGGAACAAACTCCCTGAAAGTGTAATGATACTAAATATATTATATTAACACGTGAAGAAAAAACTTTGTATCCCTTTTTAAGGATATTGCGCGCACTGAGGAATGTGTGATTTGGCATAGTTAAAGTTTATATGGAGAAGGAGTGCAGAAAGGTAGAATTTTGGTCGAATTTCGACCACCGGGCGACTAGTGATACTAAGTACCTAAGTCCTAAGCAATATACAGCAAACCAATTTTTTTTTTCACACAGATTTTTATTCCTATTGATTTGACGTCTTTCTATCAATAGGTAATAATAAAATTTGTTACAAGCACTAGAATCGAACTCTACAACATTAAGCGAATCGGCTCACCTATGCAATAAGACTGTAGTTTAAAAACTTCGAATTTTCCGTAAAATCCATTACACTAATTTCCTAGGCGTTTATCAACATTGTACACCAAGCCTTATACGGTTCGGCGTCCACTCGTGAATACGAGAACATTTTTCGTCTGAAGCTTATGGCTTTTAGATTATTTGCTCGCAATGTTTCCTAAATATAAATCATTTGTGCCACTACATTATTAAAACTGTATATTTTGTAGGATTTATGTTTGCGTGTAGACATACCGTGATTTAACTTTAGATGGAGCTGTGTTTGATCAATTTTATCGCAGCGAGAAAACTTACAGATACTTATCAGACTGGCTTTCTTTTGAAATCAAGTTTCGTAAACACTTTCGTGATAAGATTTTGGCGGATTCATCTCAAATTTCATTTATCTTGATATTAGGTAAATATACAGGATATCTTTTTATATGTATAGTGCGCATAATTTGTAGTGATTGAGTGTCTGTTCCTAAATGCAACCGCAGTATTGGGATACACTTTAAAACAAAACGAAAATTCGACTTAGTATGGGGAACACGCATAATTTACTAGCGCAAGCCATACATATTCAAATTTATCTTTTGTTTTGTAGTGAATTTTAGTACTGTGGTTGTATTTGGGAACGGATACTGAATCACTCTGCAATTTTGCGCACTACAAAAAAAATCCTGTATTATTTTTATTGTATGAAGGTACTTGTATGTATTTATTAATACATGTGTAGCGACATCTATCGCAACATAGAATAACTACTATCAGATTACGAAGCCTGCATCGCGCAAGGAAAAAGATATTCGTATCTAGCTATACAACTGTCCGACATCAACCGTCGGGCTTCGGCTCGCCAGGCAATATCACCTCGCCTGGTCGGAGGATCTTCCCTTTTCAATGGAGGAACACCATACCTCGTTCCTCCACAGTGGTGAACCCTGACTATGAACATCTTCGCAACCTTCATCGGCATCATCGCCTTCACTCCTCTCAAGCACCCCCCATATGTATTTATACATATTTTAATGTATAATAATATGTGTATTGAATAACTTTGGTTCTCCTCACCTAATAATAATAATAACTAGTGCATCTACCATGTTTTTGTCTCTGCATCACCCTAAGGTTGTCTGGCAGACCTTGCCTTAGGCATTAAGACCTCCTAGACTATCTTCTAAGAACAGCAACTACAATAGATCTGTCAAAATCCTCGCCATATCCCTGGGGATAGGCGAAGAGGCTCAAATCCACATTATTTCTTTTTGATATCCCATAACCGAAAAAACCATTAAATAAGTCAAGAACTAAGTAACACCATTACTGGAAACCCATAAGACGACGAATAACATGTAACCAAACATAATCTTATTTATCGCGGGGGGACGTCCGACCTAAATGGGATTCGATGAGCAAAAGGAGCACTTAACGCTTTGATGTCCACACTGGTACATCCTCCCCTTTATTTTGTGAAGGTTAACGTATATTGTATGAGAGGTAGCGGGTAAATTCGCGTGTTTAGCATAAAATACTCACAGTACACTCACAGGGTTCGGTCTCCGCACGGAACAAATATTTGTATGATCTATAGATAGTTGTTTCGGGTCTGGGTCATGTGACATGTATGTTTGTAAACTGTACCCTCGGTACAGGAGAAATCCCAGTGAGGAAAAAAGTTTTTTTTTTTTTCGTTTTTTTATTATATATATCGACCTATCCCGGCTTCGCACGGGTGGATATTTATTTACATTAAACATTTATGCGATGTAAGGAATTTAATAGACCATTTTTTTTACACCTTAAGTTGCGTTGTTGGAGTTAACGTAGAGATCCCTATTTATTTGAAAATCAAAAACGCCTAATTTTTTTCAGTGATAATATAGCATTCTACTGGAGAAATATTTTTTTAAATGAAGATTGTTTTTATGGTTTAGAAATTATTTTACTAAATCTGTTTTCGCCCAGAGATCGTGATATGGTGTAAAATGAAGAAAATTTAAATTAGTTGCTGTGGCTAAACTACTGATTGTATTTGAATGATTTTCTGTGTACGGTCACAGATCGTGATACTAAATATAATACGTGGTTTCATTTAATGTCGTAGCATCGTCGCCAACCTGTACAAGCTTATCTAAAAAAAAAAACAATAGAATAGTATAGAATAGATCTTTATTTCATGTAAAACAAATACAGGCACTTATGAAATGTCGAGACTCTAGGTGCACGGTTCCAAATAGTAGATCCTATGGAGAAGAACCGGCAAGAAACTCCATGGTAACTCTTTTCAAATAAATAATAGATTACAATAGGTATGTATCAGTACAATGTTGTGGTGAGAGCTGCGAGAATAATGCAATTCAATGCGAATACAAATAAGACTGGGATAATAATGAAATTCCTCTGAATAAGATTGCCATGGCAGTTACGAGCTGACCAGTACCGACAGACGTCGACAGAATATTTTCATAATTCACTAAATCTGCTCTAATATAACCGCTCCTTTACTATCACGTTTGGCCAGCCAGAAATTTCTTTCTTTGATTATAAGTCTCGCATTAGACTCATTTTGTCGCTAATATATGATTTAGGGGTGGACAGTGGTCGGGCTTAGTGGAAATAGTTTATTAAGGTAGTGCTATTTTTGTCATAAGGCAGTTTAGTTGTGGAGATGCGGAACAGGTGTAAGTAATTCCGTGATTAGTAGAAATATAGATACAAAGAAAGAAAGAAAGAAAACAGTTTTATTCTGGACTCGCCAGGAACAA
The DNA here is from genome assembly GCA_932294325.1 of Allophyes oxyacanthae. Classification (NCBI taxonomy): domain Eukaryota; kingdom Metazoa; phylum Arthropoda; class Insecta; order Lepidoptera; family Noctuidae; genus Allophyes; species Allophyes oxyacanthae. The sequence goes on from OW028628.1 coordinate 1,499,149, forward strand.
ATAAAAGTACAAAAGTAAAAAAAAAACATAATAAAATAACAAAAGAAAAACAATAATTAAAGCAACCTGGACGAGACCAAATATGGCCCCCATCTCAGTATAATGCTGTGGCATTTAGAAATAGAAAATGTCACAGCGCTGATATTGTACAATGCTATAAAAAAAAATGTATTGGTATGTGTGGTTACAATTTTCTTTTTTAATTTAGTTATTCTAAATTTATAGATAATATATGATATTTATTCATGAACTATAATACAATTTTGTTTGAAATAACGCCTTACAACTAACAGCATGTTAAACAAAAATACAGTTAATAATAAATAATATAAAAAAACAAAAATAAAAATGTCACGAACAAATACACGCTAAAATATAGTCAATAGGTACAAAGTTCAAAATGCTACAGTTACATGCCTTAGCGCTACTATAATAAATATTATAGTTTAAAAAAAAAAAACTAAAGAAAACGCTTTTGTCATCCAAACTAAACGTGTATGCAAAATTTCAGCTCAATCGGAAACCGGGAAGTGGGTCAAATTTTACTTCCAAGATTTTTTTACATAGTTAGTTAGTTAGTTACAAGTGAAGCTAATAAAAGCGTTTTAAAAATCATGCAACGAATAAAAACATTCCTTCAACAAAAGCTCTTTTAATTTTATTCAAATTAAAAGAGATTTTATTTCAATTTATTTTTTATTTGTTTCCTCCGTCCGTGTGTCACTGCAGGGGTGCCAACTGAAAATCAGCGCTGGGTGTTCGTATGCCCAGCAAATGCTGAGTTGGCAACCCATTTGGTACTGGCATTCCGACAGCACGTTGTTTTTATTGTTACCTTTTGCTTTTTTATTTTTACTTTTTTATGTTTGCGCACTGTGTTGTCTGATGTCTATTCCAAATAAATGATTTTTCTTTCTTTTCTTTTCTTTCTTTCAAATATAGGTATTAGGACTATCAATAATTTTCATCTCAACCTTACTGCTAGTCTATTTATTGATTTTGACTAATTGGAAACACATAACATTTTAATGGAATTTCTACAGATCCCTAAAATTTAACAATAAAATCAAAAGTCAGTTCAGTCAATGGGCACTGATTTCAATATCTAATCTAAACAAACAGACAAACTACACGGTCCCCCATCAGTCTTAACGAGAATTCCAATCGGGGGTAGGCAGGGCCCGAAGTGACGCTCCGTCAAGGAAATCGAAGTCACTGTTTAATTAAATACAAATCAAATTATCTAGCAAGATGCTTGTCTTCAGTAGAAAGAATTGTATAGAGGGGATAAACAACCCGAAAACATACAGGATATTTTTATGTAGTGCGCAAAATATGCAGCGATTCAATATCTGTTCCTAAATGCAACCACAGAATTGGGATTCACTTTAAAACAAAACAAAAATTCGACTTAGTATTGAGAACACGCAAAATTTAATAGCACAAGCCATACAAAATCAATTTTTTATTTTGGTTTCGACTGAATTTTCTTACTACGGTCGCATTTGGGAACGGACTCTCAATCAATCTGCAAATTATGTGCACTACATAAAAAAAATAATTTGTATATATTTTGAGCGTAGGTACTACGTGTTTCTTCATTTTCTAGGTAATAGGAAATATCTTGGGAGAATAATAATAATATCATGCTTTTTAACAATTACTACTTTTTTACCACATTTGTTTTGTTATATGACCCTAGAAAGTGACGGATATATTTAAAACCTGGGTTTTACTAAACTTGCTTTAGACCATTTGTGGTAATAAGGGTTTAAGACGTATTATCCGCTCTTTATAATTCCCGAGTCTAGCTTCACTTACCAAGCAATGGAGCGAGCAAGCTTCAATCAACCGCGCTTTGCTCCGACACCTACCGAACCATCTCGCTTCGATTTTAACACCACGGAACCCTAAATTACAATAACTTACACCGGTAACTATTGATATTAACTGTGACTATGGGTTGTGAATCTAACGAATGCATATTTGAACCAGAGTAGAATTGAATCTGATTATGAGCCAAATATACCTACAACGTGGGTATCGATCAGACCATCAAACTGAAACCATTTTTTTATTGGACCAACATCGTAATCGTAAAAAAATTATCAGCTGTCTCATACAAAACTTGAATATTTACTCGACCTAAACGTATGGGACACCTAATTATTTTTTCAAAGATACAGTCCTAGCCTAGTTTGATACCAATGGAAGGTATTTTATTGTAAATATTTAAGAAAATAAATTGAATTGAATTATTATAATTTTAGTTTTCGAGATAGATTTTATCTTGTTCAAAAATATAATGAATCTCATGTAAAATGTTTGGTAGTACATTTCCAATAATAACACACAACCAACAAAACGACATGAACCAGCACAAAAATTGCAGTCACACAACTTAGAGTCCCCGAAACTTATAAGAAAACCGTATGCAGGCGGTATTGAAAACGCAAAACAGCTCGCAAGAAATTAATTGAGGAGAGAGCAACGTTTCAAAGAAAATCCTTTTCAGCACAACTTTGAGCCTTATTACCTAGTTCATAAGGTCTCCCAAACCTGTGCAAATGGATGAATTTTTAAGTTTCGGTGGTACGTTGTAAAGACCGTTTGAAATTCGTTTTTTTACATGGAAATTGTATGCTTCAATTATGTTTAAGTTCACGTCTGGTGTTTGATGGATTTTGCTAAGACTTTGAATGTTTGTTTGTTTGTTTTTAGTTTATGTATCTATATGTGCACAACATGTCTCCGCAGGGTGCTCGAATTCTTCGGGCACATTGCAAGGAAACGTGGTGATAATTTGGAGAAGATGCTCATGACGGGCAAGGTTGAAGGAAAAAGACCCGGGGGCGGAGCCCAATGCGTTGGACTGACCAGTGGGCCGAGCACGAATGTTTTGACATATAGTAAAGTAAATGTAACCAAATTTTGATTATAAACTACGATGAATTTATTGCATTTTTGTTCAATTTTTTGCAGCAAACGCACTTGTTTCATGAAAATGTAAAAATATTGCATGTATTTCCAAAAAAATATCAGGGATTAAACGAGTATTTTTGGTTCAAAATTTGCTTACGTTTAGAATAGATCTTTATTTCATGTAAACCAGATACAGGCACTTATGAAATGTCGAGACTCTAGGTGCACGGTTCCAAATAGTAGACCCTATGGAGAAGAACCGGCAAGAAACTCCATGGTAACTCTTTTCAAAAAATAGATTATAATCTTTATCAGTACAATGTTGTGGTAAGAGCTGCGAGAATAATGTAATTTAATGCGAATAAAAATAAGACTAGGATAATAATGAATTGCCTGTGAATAAGATTGCCATGGCAGTTACAAGCTGACCAGTTCCGACAGACGGCACCCGTTCACGAGCATGACGCATGCGTCAGCGTCGCCAAGCTCGACCACAATGAAGGGAACTCAACGGCCCGACACACAACGCCACCATCAGCGAGACATTTTAGTGAGCATGACAGACTCATAGTACCAGACAACAGGTAGGTATTTAGAAAATATCTCTAACATTATTACTTACATCATGCTCACATTTCACAAATTTTGTATGCATTCAAACTTTCAATTATATAAGATTAAGCAAAATAAGACATTTGGTACACCAAAAATAACTTCCAAGTATAACAATGTATAGGGACATTATAAACAATGTCACAAAATAAAATTGTAAACAAATTAAATACTCAATTTAATCTAATATAATAATAATTTACGTTACTATACGTCAAAACATTCGTGCTCGGCCCTCAGATCCGCTCGACACTCGACTCCAGTGTGAGCGACGCCATTCATGCTGCATTCAGGGCAACATGGCGGAGTATAGTCCAGAAGAAGGTGATACATACATAGAGGTCACGACCGTCATCAGTGAGGAAAACGACTCATGGAGGGGGGAGGGGTGTTTATGTACCTATGTGCTGGTTCTTTCTGTTTGTCTCGTTATTCTGATCTGGGATTACATACGAGTATCATGTCTGTATGACATTCGTCGAGCACAAAGGTTTCAGATGAAATCCAGCGTCAAGCAAGCCCAATTAAGCCCAAACATTATGTTAAAGCCCAGATATTATTGAAATATTTTTTTAAGAAAAGAGTATCCATGGATTTTCTTGCCGGTATCTTCTCCAGGACCAACGCACTTGGAACCGTGCACCTGGAATCACAGATACACATATACATAGTTTCACGATGCACAGATACACTCTACAAACTTATACCACCCCTCTTTTTTGTCGGGGGTTGAAAATGTAAACAAAATATTACCCACAAGGCGTAATACACTGACTATGCATAAATATTATACATAAAGCTGAGGGTACATCGATGGGTATTAAAGTATACTCTGAAATAGATGTAGAACCGCATTAAGGAGTTAGCCCGAGGCACTGCTTCTTTTTAAATGAAGAGGAAAATTTTAATTTCCTATCGCGTACCAGCGTAGGGATGGGATGGAGCTGTCGATACCATTATCGATACTTTTATCCCCCGAGAAAAAGAGGAGTGCTATAATTTTTTTGTGTGTGTCTGTTTGTGACCGATTCAATGCAGTTCTTTTCAATTAAAAGCTAGTTTAATTGGGAATCATCTTCGCTATGTTTGATGAAAATCTGTTTAGCCGTTCAAAAGTTACAGCTCTTTTTCTAGTTGGAGTAGGAGGTTATTGACGGTTAGGTTAGTTACCTCACTGATTTGTGGAGCTTATTATAAGAATAGAAAAGAAATACTCTTTATTTTACATCTGATAAAAACGGAGCAGTGCGCATAATAATTACAATTAAGTTTTTCAGATTATATAATGAGTGGCCTTATCACAATCGGCGATTTCTTACAGAAAACCTTTGCCTAAGCTTCAGCACCTGCAAAGTGTGTATTATAAAAAAAACATTTGCTTATTTATAGTAAAAAAAATAGAAGCTCTGGTGGCATTACCGATAATTCAAGTCGTAACAAATATTTATTAGCATTGTTTGATGAGTATTTCTTTAATTGATACTAAAAAAGCTAAATAGGTAGTTGACGACGTTACGAAATTAAATAAAACCACGTACATGGTCATGTTCTGAAGCTGTACATAAAAATTCAAGAATTTTCACGTATGTTATTTTTGCATAATATTTCACTCTACTCTCATTCGTAACGCGGACATCAAAGTTCAAACTTATGTCATCTTTATCTATTCTATACATGTTAATTAAGATTATTTCGGTAAAAACAGGTTAGAGACTTCAAATTTCGCCTAGAGATGTATGTAAAATTAAGAAAAAAAATATTTGTTTCTGTGGCTGAAGTTCTGATTGGCTTTGATTAATTTTTTGTGTGCAGTCTCAAAACGTGATACTATAGTTATTTGTTATACAAGAGTGCAAAGTTGCTTTTTAACCGCGTGTTCAATTTTGATGACCGAGCAAGCGAAGGATTCTAAAATTGAATCACGAGCGCAGCGAGTGATTCAAAATTAGAATCCTGAGCGTTAGCGAGGGAATCAAAAGAGCACGAGGTGAAAAATCTTTGCACTCGAGTGCAACACGTAACTTTTCATTCCACCTCAGCGAGGAAATGACTAAATGCAAAAAAAAACGTTTAATTCACAAACTTAGTGCACACGATGTTCTAAATTCAATTTACTTTATCCTCTAGAGAATAAAAACGGCTTTTCCACTCAGATATTGAAGATTAAAAATACTCTTTCCGAGATGGTGGGATGAAAATTTACTTTATCCTCTAGAGAATAAAAACGGCTTTTCCACTCAGATATTGAAGATTAAAAATACTCTTTCCGAGATGGTGGGATGAAAAATATATTATGTGGTTTCATTTAATGTCATAATGTCGTTACCAGCTTGTATAGTAAGAACAGTTTAACAATGAATAAAATTGATAAACATTAAATAATAACCTAACCGTCAAAAATCCCCGACTCCAACTAGTAAAAGAGCTGCAACTTCTGAACGGCTGAACAGATTTTCATGAAACATAACTGATTAAACTAGCTTTCGATTAAAAAAACTGCATTGAAATAGGTCTATCAGTTTTGGAGCTACGATGCCACAGACAGATATACAGATACACACTTATAGCACCCATATTTTTTGTCGGGGGTTTAAAAATAGAAAGCTCTGTTCATTACTCCTTGTATTAAAACCAATAACACAGTTCCAATTTAAATAAACGGCGAACTTATTCCAAATTTATCACGACATGACCGTGTGACCAATCAATTTGACATCAATATGGAATAATTGAATCACCAGCGAGAATGTTTGCATAGCTATGGTGATGTCATTCTGAATTGATCCGATACTATCGTGCACATATCAATTTGTATGCATTCAGTACACATTGTCATCGTTTTATTGGCATTTATTGTTTTTTAATTAGGTGGCGCCAACGATGTTTGTGACAAATATTGGACAGGTTAATTGGGCCAGAATGAATGGTAGATGCAGTCATCGTACGTGACTTTCAATATTGATGACTATAAGTACTTAGTATCAATTGTATTTTTTTTAAACGATTGGTCATTGCGTATCGTTCGTTTTATTTATTGGTTAACAGATTTCTGCGGTGGATCTGGAGAGTTTAGATAGATACATAATATTTAGTTTTGTTTTTATATAGGTACCACGAATTATTAAATTATTATTTTCTTTTTAACTGTAAAACGACTTTTTTTTGTAACTTTTTTTCGAAAAACAAAAAAATGACAAAAGTAAATATTTTTTAAGTTTTACTTAAAAAATATCGATAGTCATTCAGCCCATCACTACACCTAACCTCCGTCGTTAAAAATATTGCTGTTTGAACGCAGAGTTCGCTTAGCGTTTTAATAAATTTGGAAAATTAAAGATTCATATCTGATTCCCTTCACTAGCGAACCCCCAGACTCCTCCCGACATGTAAAAATATATTACATGGCTGATTTAAACGACAAAATGTTGCCATTATTACAGAAATTTTGTAGAACATTTCAAACTGTCTGTTCTTTGTTTTATTATGCGGTAATAGCCTTATGGCTAAAGCGTCGGATTACCGGTTGCGAGTTCGATCCCCACCCATTACACTATTGATATGAAACCACTCCTTCAGTCCAGTCGGCTCATGCTGTAGGGGAAAGATTGGCCATTCATCAGTGGCGATATGCCACAGATCTGCCCAGGATGCGTCAGACTATACTAGGTATCATTGTGGAGACTGTTTCCTTGCAACCCACAAAACACATGTATTCTTTGCTAATCCCCACCTTTCAGATTGATTTTTGATGATTTTTGACTAGCTTGGTGAGAACCCATCTTAGGCTAGGAAGGGCAGGAATTGAACCTGTGACTTTTTGGTTCAGTACACCCGCCGCTCTAACCTCTGATAGATTAAAATGTATAATGAAGATTCGATACTTCGAGCGAGGATTGCGGTAGCTCAGAGGCTAGAGCGGTCGGTGTACTGAACCAGAAGGTTGCAGTTTAGTATACCAGTCGCTCTATAGGCTTTGATGGATTAAAATGTGGAATCATTCGATACTGCAGACGTGGATTGTGATAGCTCAGAAGCTAGAGCGGGCAGTATACTGAACCAGAAGATCGCGGTTTAGTGCAACAACTGCTCTAGCCTTTGATGGATTAAAATGTGGAATGAAGGTTCGATACTGCAACCAGGGATCACGATAGCTTAAAAGCTAGAGCGGTCGGTATACTGAACCAGAAGGTTGCAGTTTAGTATACCAGCCGGTCTAGCCTTTCATGGATTAAAATGTGAAAGAAAGAAAAGAACATTTATTCGGCACAGACATATTGATAACATAAAAGAGAGAAGATAAAAAAAATAAAAAATAAAAATAACACACATCAAAAGTTGACAAATAAGAAATAAAACGAAATAATATATTTTTAAATAGGTATATGCTGTCAAGCCATGCCGAAAGGGTAGCCAGCTCAGCATTTGCTGGGCGCAGAGAGCCCAACGCTGCAACCAGGGATCACGATAGCTTAGAAGCTAGGGCGGTCGGTGTACTCAACCAGAAGGTTGCAGTTTAGTATACCAGTCGCTCTTTCAACCTTTGATGGATTAAAATGTGGAATCATTCGATACTCAGAATACTCAGATACTCAGATAGCTCAGAAGCTAGACCGGGCAGTGTACTTGCACTCGATCGATTTTTGTTTCCACAAAAATTGTTTACTCAGTTAGTTTCGCATTCGTTAATGCGTCATCCAATATAAGAAATCTGGTAGCAGCATCTGCATAATCATCGATGACATCACATAGTGATCACCAATCAGCAAATCAAATGATTGATTAGGTCAGTGTATTCTACGTAATGGTCGTTTGTTGAAGCTGTTTATTGAAACATAATTATCTTGAGTAGGAGAGTTAAGGCGAGACTTTACGGAAATGCCGCAAAAATCGAGATTTTTTACGATTTTTATAATAGAAATTTTTATTTTTCTGCCCTGAATATAAAAAAATCCAGCCCATTACTGTCCCACTGCTGGACACGGGCCTCTTCTCAGATGAGAAGGGTTAGGCCTTAGTCCACCACGCTGGCCTGGTGCGGGTTGGCGGACTACACACACCATCGAGAACTTTATGAGGCCCTCTCAGATCATCTCAAATCTTCACAGAAATAACGACATTACGTATATTAAAAAAAAATTGGAATGAATTCTTCAACGCTATACGGTGCCATGTCTATAAAAAAGGATTTCAATTTATTTTTAAATATGTAAAATTTACACAAATTAGTTATTTGAGTCAGGTACTGCGTTGTAATTTATCTTAATCCCAATAATGCTTGTACATTTACCTACTAGTTTTAGTCAGTCGATGGCTCGTCATAGTCAATTTCAGCGCGTTTCTAGTTGCCATCCCATGCACAGCGTGTCGAGGCAACTAGAAATAAATAGGTACTTCAGTATCAAGTCTGTTTACAGATGAAAATTAAGATAAAAAATACAACATCTCAATCCACCCTAAGTTCGTTAGTATTCTTAATGAAAAATCGATTTCAAAATGGCGACTCGCCTAAGGTGCGATTTTATTTTTAGGGTTCCGCAAAACAAAAAAAGAAACATCGCGTTTCATTAGGGACGCTTATCTTAACACTCTTTTTTAAATAGGGGTTGGGCAGAAGTGTTCATAGATTTTGAAATGTGGACTTTATGAAACGAGTGTTGTTTTTTAACTCCGACAAAAAAGAGGCGTGCTAATAAGTTTGTAGTTTGTATCTGTGGATCTTTGGATCTGTGTATCTGTTTTACTTAATCTAAGGTATCTGTCCAAGAGGGAAGAACCATAGAGATAATATATAGTACCGGAAGAACCGATTTCAATGCAGATTTTTAAAATTGAAAGCTAGTGCGCGCGGATCTTGTTCGCCGCGCCTTAGGTAGGGACGGGGGTGAGGGCGGCATGGTTGCCTATTGTCACAGTTTAAATATATTATAAATATAATAACCAAAATAAATCTTTTTTCTTTCTTTATTGCTATTTCATATGTCATAACAACTATGTGTAAGCGTAGTTGTCTTCAGAAGCCCAATTCTCGTAATTAAAAATATCCAAAATATAATTCCGATCTCGTTCCGATGTAGTATCAATGTCATAAATGGTATTTTCCTACACTAACAAACAACGTCAAATGTGAAATTATATTGTAATGAGGTCGAAAGTTGATTGAAGCCAAATTAGTATTCTACTAACATTTTGAACCGACACAGATAATAAAATTGGCATTCTCGTCCATACTCATAAACGTCAATAGTTTTAATTGTTGTTTTTTTGTCATATAAGTTTCTTTTTTTTTCTGTGTCGTTTACAATGTAATGTCTAATAAAAGTTATTTCTTTTTTTCTTTCTTTCTTTAAAAAATAGTAGTAGTAATAGAAGAAACGTACAGAACTCGACCAATTCTGAAAAACTCTCACCTTCCTTTTTTCCTTTACAGGGGAATCGAACTCCCATCCTCTTGATTACGTCTTCATTTGATATTTATTTTTAATTAAGAAAAAAGGCAACGAGAACCGTCATTCCTAATTATTTTGTTGGTTATCTTAGCAAATGATTTATTCATCTAAGGACTTTGCTGGGTCGCTTTTTTTTTTCAACTTGTGGATAGATAGCCAGGGGTGGATCTGATTAATTAAATTATAAATTATTTTCAAACGATAACGGAAAAATATTGGTTAAGTTTGGGGAATTCGTGGAAAGTATTTTCTCATTAGCAGTTACAGCTAGCTTAGTGGTTGAAAGCTTGCCTTCCATGCAGGACGATCTAGAACAGTGGTTCTTAACCTTTTAGTGATGAAGGACCATTTGACAAAATTTCTGCCTTGCCACGGACCACCAACTGTAATTATGACTATGGAGGTAATATATATATAAATGGAAATATATAAATTTATTGTCGTTGTCAGTTATTCAATATTTTGAAGATGGCTTCGCGGACCACTTCGGGTGCTTCCAGGGACCACCAGTGGTCCGCGGACCACCGGTTAAGAACCACTGATCTAGAAAGAAAGAAAGAAAGAAAAATATTTTATTTCTGTTGCAAAAACGACACACATACAATACAAAATAGCAGCATCTAAACCAAACATCTAGAATAGATCTTTATTTCATGTAAACCGGATACAGGCACTTATGAAATGTCGAGACTCTAGGTGCGCGGTTGCAAATAGTCCTATGGAGAAGAACCGACAAGAGACTCCATGAAAATTCTTTTAAAATAATGGATTACAGTCTTGATTATTACGATGTTTGTGGTAAGAGCTACGAGAATAATGTAAATACAGAATAATAATAGGTTAATAATGATTTGCCTCTGAATAAGATTGCCATGGCAGTTACAAGATGGCGAGGTCTGAGTTCGAACTAGGCCAGCAAATCTGACTTTTCTGATTTATCTGCGGATGAGATTTGATTATCACTTGCGTTAACAGTGAAGGGAAACATCGTGAAGAAACCTGCACACTGCATGATAGCACGCCACAGACGTAGGTTACCATAATAGACTGTCAGTATTACTCGGTGCTGCCACTTAATTAATTTGATTTATGTTTTTTTTAGCAGAACAACTTTGAGTACCTATAGATACTCAAAGCAGAACAATGTAAATTTTTAGTATTAAGTGATCTTGGTGTAGGTTTTTTTAAGTTTTGTGCGTCATACTGGGCGTGAAAATAAAAACTTTTTCTTTCTTTCTTTTTTTTACACTTAAGAGGGCCTCACAATACGTTTCCTAAAATGTGCATAATTAGTATTTAGCGAAGTAGATGTCGCAGTCAAATTGTAGAATCCGCCACATAACAAAACAGCAGCTGAACGGTTAGTTAAGGGATACGCGATTGTTATAGCAACGCGTTTAACAAAGTTGGTCGCAGTTACTAGATTAGGGCATCCCGAGCAGCAGGGTAATCACGATGCACGCTTGAAATCGGAATCGATACAATTTTGACAGTTCAACAATGTACGTGGCGAAGTATGCTTTAAAAATTATTCTGAACGACAATTCGAACAACGCAATGTACATTCTCAAACTGTCAAAAGTAAATCGATCCCGATTACGAGTGGGTATCGTGATTACCCACAGAACACTGAAAAGAGGTCCTTTTTTCAGTGTTCTGTGTGATTACCCTACGGATCGGGTAGGTTAGGTTAGAACTTTGATCAAAAGCGCGTGAGCCGAGCGAGCGCTTGATCCAGGTTGGTCGCAGTGTCTAGATTGGGGCACCCCGTTTTGTAAAGCGGCTAGGAGTTTTATAATGTGGCGGATTCTACAATTTGGTTGCGACATATACATCTTTATGTTATTTTCAATCTTTATAACATCAAGTATAAATACTTGATAGCCATAGCTAATAGTGCTCTAGCTCTCTAGCTCTGCCCCTGATAGGACTAGGCATTAATTAAAACGACAAAACAAAATAACCTGACTTCAGTTGCAGTCAGAATTCACACTATCCCAATGCGAGAATTAATTAAATACGGCCTGCGTGTACGCACATAAAGAAATACTGGATGCGATAAGATTTTTGTTATTGTTTCTATTTTGAGGCTTCGATCAAATATTTTTTATTCTTTTAAATCATTTTCACGCAGGCAGTTGAATTCCAATGGGGAAGAATGAGGAAAAAGCTACGTAGTTACTCTTTGAACTCTTCGATGTATTAATAATAATAATTATTATTATTATACTCAAACTACTACTCATTGGACACAAGAAATAAATAGAAGAAAGATAAAAATAACTGTAACTTAAATATGTATAATTATTATTAATTATATATAACATAATTATAATAAATAATAAATATTATAGTTTAAAAAAAACTAAAGAAAACGCTTTTGTCATCCAAACTAAACGTGTATGCAAAATTTCAGCTCAATCGGAAACCGGGAAGTGGGTCAAAATTAACTTCCAAGATTTTTTTAGATAGTTAGTTACAAGTGAAGCTAATAAAAGCGTTTTAATAAAAAATACAAATATAAAACTGAGCACCTAGGTGTCAAAGTACTCTTCCTCATCGCTGTCAATTGGTAGCGTGCCCAGAAGACTGGCAGCATTGCGACGTTGAATGGCATTGCTTATTCTTTGACCAAAGAATAGGCCAGCCCTCGGATCACGCGTAGCGTCGACCAACCGTTTTGCAATATCTCTACTAAACTACAACTTTCTTTTTTAATTTACTGATATTCTTATTAAATTTTAATCTATTATTTTAAAAATGTTTCCGTGAAGTTTCTTGCCGGTTCTTCTTTTATTTGAAACCGCGCACCTAGAGTCTCGACATTTCATAAGTGCCTTTATTTGATTTACATGAAATAAAGATCTATTCTAATATTATATCAGGCCGCTTCCAGTGTCAGAAGTCCATGGCCTAGCGTGGTAGACAGTGGGGCCATAAATTGAGGTGTCCTGTCAATTGCACGCGTCCGCCAATAGTTGCGGTTCGACGCCCGGCCCGTGCATGTGCGGTCGGCTTTTACAAATTTTACATGATATTTGGCTTTTTTTGTAGTTTTGATATTTTAACGTTGGGTAATTTGTTGAAGTCTTTTTTTTTGCGTAGTTTAATTTATTTTATTGTAGGCATGTGAATACCTGAAATATAGATTATATTTAGTCTAATGAAAATGTCTAGTAAATGAATTACACAGATTTTATAGGATTCACGGGAAAAAAATACAAGTAGGTAATTTATAAAAAATACTCACTGGAATTTGGAACAAATATTGACATAAAGTTACCAAAGGTTTATAATACATGACATAAATTATGTTAAGTAATTATAATTGGCCTTACTTCACAAATGTTTTTACTATGACATTCTGATACTAAAAGATCCCAGCTGTAAATTTTCTGAAGAAATATAATAAAAAATAAATATTAAACAATCTTCTATGAAATACTTCGATAGGATTCTTAAGCAGAAATAACAAACCCATACTGAAAAAGAAAAACATAACAAAAAAAAAAAAACACGAGTACGTCAGATTCGGTATTGGTCGCTAATTTCGCTCCCCTCTCTCATAGCCTCGGTAGCGCAGTAGGCAGCGCGTAAGTCTCATAATCTTAAGGTCGTGAGTTCGATCCTCACCCGGGGCATAGCTTTTTGAGCTTTGTTATCAGTTTTTATAATCTCAGACGTACTTAATTCTATAATTGTTTACTAACATCAGTCTTTTTTTTGCGAAAGTTTTTTAAGCCTCGATCGAACGCCGCGAGTCGCTTAAATGCAATCGCAAAATCGCTAATCGCTGATGCAGTACCTAGCAGTGGCGAAGAGTCCATACAACCCGATTCCCATCGGCTTCCCTTTAGGTTGGTTTGGTTAGTGCACAGACCAACGTAATATGGCTTGTTATTCAGTTAGGTCGAGCTCTCCAAGACATGACTATTATAGATTACAAGAGAAGGTATGGATTTTTGTCTTACAGCATTAATTGCAGCTATTTTTAGAGGGCATTTTTGGGACGGCTTCCCCTTTTAAAACTGTCGCCCTTCGCCACTGGTGCCTAATTAGGTATGTCCCTAAATAAACGAACAGAAAAAAAGACTCTAAAATTGCGCGAAAAAAGTCCTTGAACCGATTCGATGTTCCCATACAGCAACTTGCCATCAATCGAATTATTTAGCTGTAAATCAATTGATATGACTCATGGTATGAACACAATAATTGGTGTGTGAACACTGGAATGTTTCTTTATAAGTGACCCAGTTAGAAATTAGTTTTATGATCGGCAACTTTTTCGTTTAAAATTATTTTTAGTCAACTGAAAATTTAGAGTATTAGTTGACTTTTAAAGTTATTTGTTCGTTATCCTGGACTTTGTGAGATTTGAATCTATAAAAATACAAATAAAATTCATTTAGTTTAGGTTAAACCCATAATAACATAAAATTGAACACGTTTTTGAAGATAACATTGAAATAATTTAAATTAAAATGTCCAAACAATTCAAATAAGCGAATAAATAAAACAATAGAAATTAAATCATAGTCAAACTAAATTATAACTGAATTATAATCATCATTGAATAAAACAAAATATTAATAATTTGTTTGAATTAAAATCACAATCAAAATATGATCTATATTAATATAATTTAAATAAATAACTGTTCCATACTAATAATCCAATTTTTTGCAGTTTCAGTGTTGGCCTCATTGCAAAAGTTGGTTATATATAATACCTAGTTATAGTGCATGGTATAAGAATTTTCCCAATTTTTAACACGCTTTTATTAGCTTTACCAGTAACTAACTATGTAAGAAAATCTTGGAAGTTAAATTTGACCCACTTCCCGGTTTCCGACTGAGCTGAAATTTTGCATAAGTACACGTTTAGTTTGGATAACTAAAGCGTTTTCTATAGTTTTTTTTAAACTATAAAATTTTATTTTATACAAGATAAAGATGTCTATAGGATGCTTTAATGACCGATGAGTTTAGTCAGCGATAACAATAATTGCTAAGTAGCATTTGAGCGTAATTATGACATAAAATAATAAAAGTAAACACCGATAAATTTTCTTAAAAATTGTATTAGCTTCTGAAGTCGATGCCACTGCCAAGCTAAGGTGTATTGAATAATTAAATAATAATAATAAATAATTTATTTCAAGTATCAAGACTCATAGTAGTCGTAGTATTAAAGGGAACTTCAGAAGCTTTTAAGTTTTTTAAGAAAAATATTTTATGCGTTAGTGTCGGCTTTTACGTTTACAAAGATGATTTCGTTTTTCTATTTTGAGTGGCATAAAAAATACATAAACATGCGATTACAGCAATTGCGAGTGATTTGCTAATATCAATAATTGAAAAGTTCCATTATCTATCTCGGAAGGTCTTCATCAGATTTTCACCAAATTTAGATGGGACTACACTGAAAGAATATTCTTTCAAACAAAAAAAAGAGTCATTAGATTCTGTTAACAATTAGCGAAGATATCGCTGAAAAAACATAAAAAAACTGTCTCCTCTTTCAAAAAACGCGTTAAAGAACATTACCTATCCTTATAATATTTAAACATATATATATATATGTTTATTAGTATATTCATGATATGTATTAGTTTATTTTGGTATGTATATTTATTATACGTAAGTATATATTTTATTTTTATGTATTTTATTATATTCCTCCTCGTTAGCTTCTTATCATCTACCTACCTTGTTTCCTTTAGTTACACACTGTGTCTTCTTTTCTTTTCACTCTTTCCTGTCGCAGGTCTGCTGGCAGAAATTTCTTTAGAAATAAGCAGTACCTTTGTACTTGATATCTTTACTTATTTTCTTTGTCATGTGTATGTGTGTACATAAATAATAAATAAATAAATAAATAAACTTTTGGAAGTAAGTTATTTAATACACAGCCAGTACAATTCTACAAACATGCAATGCCTATTCAGTAATAAACTTCAACTCAATACGAAATTATGACCTAAATAACTCGAAATTTATTAAACATCATCATTACACGATAAATCTTGGCTCGAATCACAGCGTGCCACAACCCCATTGAGAATAAGGAGCAATCGATTCATTGACTATAGTCCAGTGCGATCACCGCTATATTTAGACCTGGTCAATACCACATGATCAACTCGATCTAATAATAGAAAATGCATCAGTGGCACGAGAAGACCGCGTGATGGTTTTATTGATAGTGGGCCTGAGGATTGTTCTTAGTTCGGGAGTAGTTTATTTGGGTAAAAGGAAATATATTTACTAAACACAACAACACATACATGATCTTAAATAATAAACCAACCAAATAAATAAACCAACAAGGTTACAGAAAACAATATTAACACATTAACGAAACACCAAAATACTGTACAACCACCACAGGTGTTACACCAAAATATTACAAAAAAATAAAATAAAAAAAGAACAGCAAAGAACATATTGATTACCACTACAATTTCAACAGTACAAGTAGTTGCATACTTAACACTCCAGCAACCCAGTGTTGGAGTATAAAAGTGTTATTGTTACAAGTACAGCTTACAAACTAGATTCCAATAAGTAAACGGATATCTTAAGTTTGCTTTTGAATACATTTTTGAATGACTCTTCCTCTGTTGTCTCAGTGGCTGACTTATAACAAAATACCGCGCAGTGATAGTTATAGTACGGTTAAACGCTTGCCTTCCGTGCAGGCATGTCTGAGTTCGAAACCAGCCTGCACCTCTAACTTTTAGAATTTATGTGCGGATTGCAATTTTATTATCACTTGCATTAACGGTGAAGGAAAACATCGCGAGGAAACCTGCACACCTGAGAAGGCCTCATAAAGTTTTCGATGGTGTGTGTAGTCTGCCAACCCGCACTAGGCTGAGAAGAGCCATTTTGAGAAGAGGCCCGTGCCTAGCAGCGGGACAATAATAGGCTGGATTTATTTTACTTATTAATTTATTATAACAAAATAATAAGAACATCTACAGCAGTTTTTGCCAAGAACAAACAGTTAATTTTGTCACTACATAGTTATTGTCGGTTAGTATTAACCAAATGAGGAACAAATCTCTTCTAAATTCTCGACAGTAACAAATCAGCTTCCCTGGTAACGTTGCTGGATGGTAAATAGATAATTAATAATTGTAAACTGACGTGCAGAGCATTGTATCGAAACAAAGTGTACCCAATCAAAAACTACCTAGACAAGAACAGACCGTATGAAATCGATAGTGATCAACATTAGACTTGTTATAACAATGAAGACACGCATCAAATCATTACTAACCTCTCCACAATTAAGAGACAGGCCATATTTTATGTAATATTGGTACAGTCATGTGATTTCTATACTCAATTAGTTATAAATAAAATGTTATAGTTTAAAAAAACTATAGAACACGCTTTAGTCATCCAAACTGAACGTGTATGCAATATTTCAGCTCAATCGGAAACCGGGAAGTGGGTCAAATTTAATTTCCAAGATTTTCTTACATAGTTACAGGTGAAGCTAATAAAAGCGTGTTAAAAAGTGTTGATAATGCATTTGCTGAAGAGCATAAGAATAGAATAGAGAATGACCTCCGAGAGACCAGAGTCTGCAGTAGGCTGATCAGGCTACATGTTGCTTGATGAAATTTTAATATAATTTATAATTTATTTGTATAAAATTAATGAAATGATAATTTCATACTAACATAATTTTTAAAATAATTGTTATTAACAAAATATGGACAGGTAGTCTGAATTAAAATATGTTTTTTGGTTTTTTTATAGTATAGAATAGAATACTGTTTATTGTACACCGATAAATTATTATTGATGGGGAAAATACAAGGGTAGACTGACTGCAGTCTAATCCAAGTGGGGCAAAGTCTAAAAAAAAATGAAAACACTGGTTTTTTTTTTAAACTTTGCCCCACTTGGATTTCTCTCGTATCGTTGGTATAGTTTACAAACATACTTCTCACATGCACACAAACCCATAAAACTTAATACCTATTAATTTTATCCATCCATGTTGTTGACCTTTCTTTCTTCAACATCAAGCATACCGATATTAAAAACATGATCAAAAATACAGCTTATTTAATTATCTACGCCATCTTCGCAAAACATTAAAAAACTTGAAATATAAATGACAAAACTGCGCTTTTCCATTTCTTAATTTCCGTTGAAATCTAATTAATAAACGGAAAAGGAACACTTCGCTTTGAGATAGCCCGGGCATTGAACCGGTGACCCGAGCGGAGCGCTATCGCCGCGAGCTATAAATTAGGAAAAGTGCACCTAGATATGGCCGGTGTTTTTTTTTCTATAATATTATCGACGCGTCCCCCGCTTCGCAAGGAAGCAACTTCTCTTCTATGCTTACATTAAATATCATACAAACTTCATCGTGGTAATATTTAAAAATAATATTATAAAATCGCTAAAAACTTAAACTTAAATTGTCATTGGAATTAGCCCTAGAACTAAATCTAGAATAGCCTTCACTGTATGTACCAAAGTTTTATAGCAATCTGTGAAAATGTAGATTATGTATTTAGATGTAAGACAGAATGTACAATTGTTGGTTTTCTCAAATAAAATAAAATAACATAATCATTATTTTATTTCAGTTTTGTTTTTACTATTAACAATAGTAACATTATTAGTCAGCATTGGTAACAATTCCTTAGCCTCTTCTACAGGCTTCACTCCCATAATGCATTCACCAATCTCTTGCAGAGTCTTGTCTTTAGTTTCAGGTAAATAAAAGTATATCAGAACCAAAAACACCGATGACGATAACGCAAATAACAAGAAAGTACCATGCATACCGAGGGTTTGGAAGAAATAAGGAGCTACCTTAACTAAAGTTCCATATGTCATCTTAGTAACAAAACTATTAGCACACATAGATAAACTCCTAAATTCTAAGGACATTAATTCACCAGATATAGATATAGACAAAATCATTGGCCCACAACTTATAGCTACTGAGTAACCTACTAACAAAGACAATAATAAATAGTTATCTTGAGATAATATTGTTAATTTTACTAAGTACAAATATAATGATAATAAAAACATAAATACCACTGCTATAGATGAAGAAATTAATAATAAACTACGACGCTTGAATGATTTTGTTAAAGCACAGCCTACATACATTGTAGCTACGGTAACCGCGTCTAATATTAACATGCCAGTATAAGCAGTCGATTCACTATTAGCCATTTTCTTAATGACATCTATAGCATACACTGCGCACACTAATTTTCCAGAAAAATTATATAATAGCATTAATAAAAAACACAACAACACTGGCTTATAAAATTCTTTTTTAACTAATGCTTTAAAATGATCTATTACCTGAATTCTTACAGCGATTTTTCTCTTAACATTTTGATGATGAGCTACAAGTTTATCGAGTTCTTTTTCAGAATCTATTTGAGATCCTTTCAACCATCTATGGGCTGTGGCACACTCTTCCAAACGACCTTTCTTTGCCAGCCATACCGGAGATTCGGGCCAAAAAAATACAGTGCATAAATTATACAGTGAAAATATCAACCCAACTATAGCTATCTTATTCCAATGGAAAAAAGTACCAATGGTATTTGAAGCTAATATGCCCCAAAATAATGTTGCAGATTGTATAGTCAGAAATAACCCTCTATATTTTGAAGAGGTGTATTCAGTAACGATGGCCATAAATATGGTTAGGCAGGAACCCATGCCGACTCCTTGAAATATTTCACTGATGAGGAATATATAAATGTTGGAACTGCAGTAGAAGATGACGAAGCTAATGAATACGGAAATGCAGACAAAGCTGTGTGTAATTTTTCTGCCGAAGAATGCTGCTAAGATTGGTAGAATAAAGATCCAGGGAATTCCGCTGTAGCTTATGATGGCAGCTGAAAAAGTATTATAAAAATAGTTACTATACATTATAAATCTTAATATGATTAGATAGACAGGTCCGAAATTTTAGAAAAACAAGAAAAATTAAATGTGAATCGGTATATGGTAATAAATTTTAAAAAACACAAGACATTATTTTGAATCACGTTATTGATGATTGACGAGCTTGACTCCTACCGAAAAAACTGGTCCGTACTAGCAAGAACCAGAAGTGAGTGGAAAAAGGAGAGGGAGGCCTTTGCCCTGCAGTGGGACAACACAGGCTGAAAATAAATAATAAATAATATTGATGATTGCTTT
Organism: Allophyes oxyacanthae; assembly: GCA_932294325.1. Taxonomy (NCBI): domain Eukaryota; kingdom Metazoa; phylum Arthropoda; class Insecta; order Lepidoptera; family Noctuidae; genus Allophyes; species Allophyes oxyacanthae. The sequence continues at coordinate 1,519,337 of OW028628.1, forward strand.
CATATCACGTCATGACGAAGTATCGTCAGATAGAATAAAATTCAATGATGGGACACACTGCAAATACAGAGCTGGAACAAAATGTTTGGGTGGGAAAGCTTTAAATTGATACACGAAAGATAAAATTTGTACAAAAAGAAAAGATTGATAACTCAATGTAATCGGAAAAAGATTCACTTGTAAAGAACAGAGGTCCTACTGTAAGTTTTTGTTAACAATATCGTTTTACGTATCGACCGCGTCCGGCGCTCGGATGGGTGAAGAGCTCGAAGCGAAACAATCGGCAAACAATTACAGAACGCGTTCGATGCGTTAAATCGAGATTGTTAAAACTAGACAAAAAGAAGAATATCGATAGTGGAAAAGATAAAATGGCTAAAGTTCCAATATGTCAATTTTACTGGAGCACATTTTAAAGTATTTTTTTAGGAATAAATCCATATAAATAATGTATCTAATGGATTTTTGTGAAACGTATATTCTAATAAATCATATTATTATGATTTTGGTACTACAAAATACGTTTTACAGATAATATAAATGAAACTTTAAAATGTGCCCCTGTAATGTTTACATATCGACGCTTTATCAAAGTATTTTTTCACAGAGATTGTTATATTATAGTGAATGAATACAATCATTCGCTATAATAATAATGTAACAACCTCTGTGATAAGAGTCTATTTAGGGCATACATAACAGTCAGTTTTATTCAGGAATAAATTTATATTTTTATTCTATTCTGAAAGACATAATTTTGACGATGTATTTTTTTTTCTCTAATGCTCCTTATTTTGGCAGTGATACCGACTACAGAAGCTGTTAAGTTTTGTATGAAATATAATTTTATACTTTTATTTTTATGAAGTCGGTATTACTTTTTTTTTTAAGTTTATGTATCATACACATAATTATGTTATAATAAAATGATCTCTATATAAGACGTATAACTTCTTAAGGAAACAGGCTCCCGACTCTTAGGATGGCTTATACTTACGTAACCATGACGCCATTTCTGGGCTGACAGCGTCAGTAGAGTTAGCTTCTCTGCGAATCTGAGGGATGAGCACTGTCGGTGCTCCCATGTAGAGCCCAATCATGAAGTAACCGAACCATGATGCGCTGTTGATCAGTAGCTGAAATAAGTCAATAAATGATATACAGGGTTATTCACGGACCATCAAACGATGCAGGGTTATATTATGAGCCTTCCATATGAAAGAAAAAAGCTCATTGAACAATAAAAACAATCAAATTATTATTTTTCTTAAATAATTTTTGTAGATACGTAGCAGCTGTCAATACGGCAAAATTAGGTAATTCAATTAAAAGAACTTGTGTATGTTGTAGTGTATTACCAAAAAAATATATGAATAAATATGTGAAAAGTAATATATTCGTCATTACAATAATTGCTTGAATAACTGCGTTATCATTAAAAGCGTTGTATGATTTTAGGGAATTGACTGAAAAATAATTTATTTTTAATGCATATTAAGTTTTATTTTAAGTTTTTAACATACTTTTATATATTTTAAATTAAAACGAATTGAATAGAATAGAATAGAAACATCCTATATACATCAGATGAAAAGGAGCAATGAACTTATTAATTATAATTATTAACATTTTGGCATTTTGGTTTATAATATCAAATATGTATTTGTAATATATTTCATTAATTAATTAGCCAATACTTTGAATTGTATTAAGTATTAAATTAATGATTCTTGACGAGTAATAAAAGTTACAAATAAATTGATTTATGATTTAATGATGTTATATAGGATCGTAGTTTATTAACGAAGGTCATTTTAATGGGTGAATATGTAAATGAAAAGAAATGATTTTAAACTAAAATTAAAATGTCAAGTTTTTTTTTATATCCTAAAATTATTATCGGCCATAAAAAATATTGATTTACTAGTTTCCTCTCGGATTAACAAATCTTTTTGTTTTTTTTTTTTACATTGCTACTTGCACTGTACTTTGCACTAGGATTTCTCCTGTATCGAGGGTACAGTTTACAAACATACATGACACATGCACACACAACCAGACCCGAAACAACTATCTGTAGATCATACAAATACTTGTTCCGTGCGGGGATCGAACCCGCGGCACGTAGCGCAGAAGGCTAATCGCTTAGCCACTGCGCCAACCGTGTCGTCAACAACAAACAAACTGTCAACCTGTCAAACTGTCTGATGTTTTTTTTTGTTTTATCTTCCAGTACAATATTACCGATATGAAACGTATTTATATGGGATGATGATTCAAAATAGGTTACCTGTCTCAAGAAATATATCCAAACAAAACCATCTTGAGTATCTACCGTGTCACTCATATTTAAAAAATACAGAAATTAATTAACTTTAAAAACAAAACGCACGTTATGCGTATGCTGAGTATTATACTCTAATACTACCGTACTTAATACACACTTAACTTTCATTTAAATGCGAATTGGTCCTTCAGACCGACGAGTTTTCTTAGAATTTTTTTTTCCATGTTACTCTAGCTATACTTTCTGGTACTGGCATGATTTGTTCAAACACAAGTTTATTCATTTTTTCGCAAATATGTGGGTAGTACAAAATCGTTAAATTTAAAAAAAAAACAGAATACAAAATATATATTTATCTATATCTATTTATCTTATAATAAAATCGTAACAAGGCTAAATCTGTACATTGAATATTTAAAAAAAAAGTAAGTGCTACGTATACTAAGAACGATACAGAAGCCGAAACACATTTTTAGAATTTTTGTCTGTTTGTCGGTTTGTCGGTTCGTCGGTTTGTTTGTTACGGGTAAACTTTAAAACCACTGGACAGATTTAGTTGAAATTTTGCAGTAACATCCGCCTAAGGACTGGTCAACTGACAAATCAGTAAAAACCGACTTCAAAAAACTAAAAAGTATAAAATAATTTTCTTAAAAATCCTATCAGCTTCTGAAGTCGGGGCCTTTCATTCTACAATGCACCTAGCTCGGCAGTGGTACCGACTTCAGAAGCTGTTATTTTATAATTTTTAGTTTCTTGAAGTCGGTTTTTTATTTTTTTAAAGTTTATTTTTGTTGGATGAAGTTGACATTTTAGAACTGACATTCTTAATAGCAAAAAATCGGCTTATATTTATTTTAACACTACATGTGTTTGACACTACATGTGTATATTTTTCCTGAAGTTTGAATAAACATGTCACAAAACCTTCGGTCTAAAATACCGTGCGCAGTAATATGTTTCACTGTTTCACGCAGGTTAAGCATATCGAAAAAATCTTTTGGTTTAGGTGTAAATAGCGAGACTAACTATTGACATTAGTTCTAGCTGTCTGTAAGAACAGATTTTATAATTACAATGAAAAACAATAGGTTTTTTAAGCATACGTGAAAACGAAATTAACTTGAGACCCGAGTACAATGCGCCCTCCCCTCCCGACCCCCATATATTCATTACACATAACATGACATATTATATATACCTACTCGTATATATCTATTTTAGCACCCAACCACCAAATGAATCAATACTCGATAGTATTCGATAAACACTACTTTTAAACCGAATTCAAAAAACTGGCCTAGTGCGAGTCGGACTCGCGCACGAAGGGTTCCGTACTATTATCTATAAAAACGAGCAAAAAAATCACGTTTGTTGTATGAGAGCCCCCTTAAATATTTATTTTATTCTGTTTTTTATTTGTTGTAGCGGCAACAGAAATACATCATCTGTGAAAATTTCAACTGTCTAACTATCACGGTTCATGAGATACAGCCTGGTGACATACAGACAGATGGACGGACGGTCAGCGGAGTCTTAGTAATAGGATCCCGTTTTACCCTTTGGGTACGGAACCCTAAAAAGGAGGAGGTTCTCAATTCGACTGTATGGTTTTTTTTGTATGTTTGATACGCAGTTACTCCGCCAATTGCAGCCCGATTATGAATAATATTCTTTTTTGTTTGAAAAGGTCACTACAATACTTAACTAACAACAATTTTATACGTACATCAATTAACTTACCAGTATAGTTTTTTGGTCCATTACGCTGGAGTACTCCTCCCCTGCCCTCGCTCAAGCCAGCCCGCGCTGACATAGTAGGTAGATCTATCGACTCTGAACGGGCTAATAATAATAATATAACACAGATACAGCAAGCCCTCTCTTTTTAGCCCATCAGCGTCGCCCTAAGTCGAGGCCCGTGTCCCACTAGGGGATGCCCTTAACTACGTCACACTTTGTTTTAAATAGGACAGAGACCATTCAGGTCTCACCAAAAGTCCGGTTAAACAGTGAGAAACATTTAAAAAGAAAAAAGGAAGAAACTACTAAGCAGCGCCTACAAATATCATGTTAGCAGAAGAACAAAACGCGTGTGTATGCTATGCTGATATTATGACGTCGCTCCTGCAGCCCCGGATATTATTGTAAACGAATTATTTAAAAAAAGTATCCATAGAGTTTCTTTCCGGTATTTCCTTCATAGAACCAAACTTGAAACCATGCACGACGTTTTGAAACTACCTGCAAAGGTCCTGTTGAAATAAAAAACTTTGACTTTGATTTTGATCTGTATATCAATAATGCTATAAAAGTTGTCTTACAAAATATCATGATTATCATAATTATTCTGTAACCGTATTGTAATGGATAAATCGGGTCATATATACACTTAATCATCATTTTATTTCAGTTTTGTGTTTACTAGTAACAACAGTAACATTATTAGTCAGCATTGGTAACAATTCCTTAGCCTCTTCTACAGGCATCACTCCCTTAATGCACTCACCAATCTCTTGAAGAGTCTTGTCTTTAGTTTCAGGTAAATAAAAGTATATCAGAACCAAACATACTGATGACGACAACGCAAATAACAAGAAAGTACCATGCATACCGAAGGCTTTGAAGCAATAAGGAGCTACCTTAACAAAAGTTCCAAACATAATTTTAAAACTTAAAGCTATGACACATATTGATAAACTCCTAGATTCTAAAGGTATTAATTCACCAGATATAGATGTAGACAAAATCATAGGCCCACAACTTATAGCTACCGAGTAACCTACTAACAAAATTATTGATAAATACTTATCTTCAGCTATAATTGTTAATTTTACTAAGTACAAATATAGTGATAATAAAAACATAAATAATACTGCAATAGACGAAGTAATTAATAATAAACTACGACGCTTAAATGATTTTGCTAAAGCACAGCCTACATACATTGTAGCTACGGTTACACCGTCCAATATTAACATGCCAGTATAAGCAATCGATTCATTATCAGTTATTTTCTTGATGATATCTATAGCGTACACTGTGCACACTAATTTACCAGAAAAAGTATACAATGCCATCAATAATGTACACAACAACACTGGCTTATAAAATTCTTTCTTTACCACTACTTTAAAACTCTCTGTTACTTGAGTTCTTAGAGAAATTATTCTCTTATCATTTTGATGAGCAGCTAAAAGTTTTTCAAGTTCTTTCTCAGAATTCATCTCAGATCCTTTCAACCATCTATGGGCTTTCGCACACTGTTCAAAACGACCTTTTTTTGCGAGCCAAAATGGAGATTCTGGCCAGAAAACTAGAGTGCTTAAACTATACAGTGAACAAATTAACCCAACTATAGCTATCTTCTTCCAATGGAAGAAAGTTCCAATGGTATTTGAAGCCAAAATTCCCCAAAAGAACGTAGCAGACTTCATTGTAAGAAATACTCCTCTGTATTTTGAAGAGGTGTATTCAGTGATGATGATGATTGATATAGTAATATAGGAAGCGGTGACAACTCCTTGAAATATTTCACTGATGAGGACCATGTAGATATCGGAGCTCCAGTAAAAGACGATGAAGCCAATGAAAGTGGAAACACAGACCACGCCGTGGGTAATTTTCCTGCCCACTAATGCTATTAAAATGGGTAGGATGAAGACCCAGGGTATTCCGCTATAGCTGAAGACGGCAGCTGGAAACAGATTGAAAAACTTGAATAAATAACAGATATTTTGGAAGAAATAAAACCAAGACACACTCAAAAGTTAGTTCGGGAATCGGGATAACACATCGATAATTGAAACAATATTATATTTACTACGACCTAATAAATACTGTGCAATTCATGGTGTTCAGTCAGAAAAGTCAAACGTATTGGATAGCTCATTGACATCACCTTTGGTGACCTCAAATTTACGGAACCTTTAATTTATTTAATTATAAAGATGTATTTTTAAATTCTGATGACTTAATAGTCCGCTGTTACTACTTATAACCTTGCTTAAAATCTAAATCAAAATATTCCATCATTATTCTCATAAATATAGGAATTTTATTATGTATCTAAACAGGTTATTTTTATATTTATTTACTTTGACAGGTAACGAAAATTTTTTTTTTTTAATTAATCATTTATGTGTATATTTACACATGAAAATACACAACAAACATTAAAATAGGAGAACAAAGTACAAAGGTACTGCTTATTTCACAAAAGAAATATCTTCCAGCAGACCTGCGAGAGGAGAATTTAAAACACGAAATGTAGACAGCGATGCGCAAGAATAGATCAAAACTACAAATTAAATTTATTTAAATAAACATAAGTAAAATACATACTTCAAACAAATACACATGAATATAAAAATATTATATTATATTTTTTATTTAAAAGAGGTAAAATTATGATCATTATAGTATTGCTTGTAGTATATACACTCGGAGACAATGAATACGGTCACCAACTTAAACCTTAACATCTCGGATACTAAGAATGATAGCTTAATTAAATAAAAAGTGTTTTATACACCTATTTAATACTACTCAAATAATACACATCGAGAGCTGAAAATTGCATTGATAGTGGAATGCGGTAATATTCCTCAACATCGCCTCAGACACTTTGTGCCGCATACTGAATCGTATGACATCTGTAATAACAATATGTATAGTACGCGCAAATCTTTATGAGCCCTCTGAACTCTCTCCCTCTCTCCCTCTAGCACCTGTAATAGTACGCTTATATAGGTGCTAGAGGGAGAGAGAGAGTTCAGAGGTCAGTTCAGGGCTCATAAAGATTTGCGAGTACTATATAGTAACTATACACGATGGTAATAAAATGTGAGAAAATGTTATATTAGTAAAAGATGGATATTATTATTATAATTTTAATAAATGGGTTATAATGGGTAAATAATGGGTTTAATTTTTGTTCAATTTTGATTTAAATTTAAATTAATGTATTTTATTTTGAATTTTAATTAAGTAGCGTTTTTATTTTTATTTTATTTTGATGTTTAATGAATGTATTTTGTTTTACTGTTATTTGTGATACATGTGATGGATCTCTGTTGTCTTTGAATAAAAAAATGATTGATTGATTGATTATAAAAAAACGATAATATTAACGCATTTTTAATTTATGGGTTTTTATTAAGTAAAACAAATATTATCTAAGAAGTGTTATTATACATTAATTTTATTTGAGTACAACTATATAATAGTCTAAAATGATTTGATTACGATAATATTCTTAGTTTCCGAGATATTAAGGTTTATTATTGACCCGGACTGCTTCCGACTGTATTCTGATTAAATTCCTCGCGTTGCAATTAATTTGACTGTCCCTCAATGGCTTGCACAGACATTTTTTAAAGGGTATGCAAAATTGTATTGTCAAGTTAAATGATATTTGTGATTGGCCACCTCACCCTAAGACTTAAATTAACTGATATTAAGAATAACGTTTATTGGACTAAATAGAATATAGCCTAATACAGTTATACCATTATGAAATAGAATACAAATAGTGTATTACAAACTTATTAATGTTTGTATTACTTAATACAAATTAATCATATTAAAGTTCGAAACGGGGTATTTACCATGTTTATATCTTGTGTTGAGCTCCCGATATTTCGGCACTGTTGCAAGCGCCATGGTCACGGATAAACTAAAAGTATTTGCGGGTGGATGTTTATTGGCAGACAAAACGGTCTACCCTCCTTCTGTTACGTTTTGTGCGCTCGGGTCCGGTACCACTATCACTTAAGTCACTCACAACTCGATTCTGTTCTCGACAAACGAAACTCACTGTGTCCGCTCGCGCACTTCTCACGGCACTTTTTCTTTTCTTACACAGTTGAACCACTGGGTTCCAGGCCCCCGACAGTTGAAACCCGTCCTCGCAAATACTTTTAGTTTATCCGTGACCATGGCGCTTGCAACAGTGCCGAAATATCGGGAGCTCAACACAAGATATAAACATGGTAAATACCCCGTTTCGAACTCTAATACAAATGTTAGTGACCATGACAGTTTAAAAACTTATAATCATATTAATTTTTGTATTCTTTTTAAGGCGGATTGCCAGTGCCTTTAAACGGGGAATCTTTGGGTCAACTATACCAAAAGAACGCTGGATGACCTACGCGTACAATATAATAATATTTTTAAGATGTTGTTGGGACTGCCACGATGGTGCAGCGCGTCGACAATGTTTGTGCAAAACCGAACTGACGGCTTCCACGCCGTCATTTGTAAGAAAACCGCGTCGCTGTTGTCAAGGTTGCGGGCGAGTGGCAACAGCATTCTAAAAACTGTGGCGGAGAATATCGACTCTCCGATTATTAAAAGTTTTGTGGGAAGGACAATCACTAAGCATTAAGCTTGGGGATGTCCTTTTCACAATACTATTTATTCTATCTTCTTCTAGATTGTTTTTAACTACTAACACCAATAATAAGTTATGGCTTACTAACACGCTGGATTAATGTTGTCTGAATTGAATAAATAAAAAAATAAAAAATAAAAATAAACTTAATTTATTAGGGTGGGCAGTGTCTTTTTGTCTTTATGAAATGTACGCCACTGCCCTACTCCTTAGCCGGAGTTGGGCCCCGTCAAGACGGGTCCAATAGACCCGGGCTATTGGGTGTTATTTAGATTTATTTGATTTATATTTTGATTATTGTATTTTCTAATTTATTATTATTATTGATTATATTATGTTGACCTGTACCTAATTAGTTACCAATAAAATACTATGACTATGACTATAGGTAGGACTGTTACCAGTAGTTGGGGTGCAAGGGAAGTCTCTACGAGTGACAAAAATAAGATCATCTGACGCAGCCTGGGCAGACAGCCTCGGTACGACCACTACTAGAATAGAATAGAATAGATCTTCATTTCATGTAAACCAAATATAGGCACTTATGAAATGTCGAGACTCCAGGTGAACGGTTCCAAATAGTAGGTCCTATGGAGAAGGCTCCTGATTGGCAATTTCCACTACGGTTAGGATATTACCTACATGTGATAAATCATGCCAATTCGATAAACAGATCACCCCAGGCGAGCACTGAATTAAATGATGTGATTGTGGCAACATGATCTAAGTTGAACTACACGAAAAAAACGACTTTGCAATCTCTATCCGAACAAAGGAACCAAGTTATTCGGTGCTGTTAACGTTATTACAGTGTATAGTCCGCGCGCGCTCTCCGAGGAATCGGGGGCTGAGAAAGCGGAGACTGTGCTCTGCGCCCGACCGTCGCACATACCCACTCAGACCCCATAATCTCCCAGTACCAGCAGTACCCCGAGACACAAGTACTGGAAGAGTGCGGGGTATGAGCAACGGTCGGGCGCAGCGCACAGTGCCCGTTTCGTCAGCCCCCGATTTCTCGGGGCTCGCGTGCGAACTATTAGATATGTTAACTTTGCAGGCACCATCCGAACCAAGTACTCGGTTGTAAATAACAATAACTAGTTTATTTCTAGCCGATACGATTTTTCAGTGAGCCTTTGTAAGCTGATAATGATACCTACGCAGCCATGACGCCATCTCTGGGCTAACAGCATCAGTAGAATTGGCTTCTCTTCGAATCTGAGGGACGAGCACTGTTGGTGATCCCATGCAGAGACCCAGCATGAAGAAGCAGGACCATGCACCGCTGCTGATCAGCAGCTGAAATAAGACATGAATATCGTTCAATTAATCGTATTTAACAACTAGCTTCCGCCAGCGGCTTAGCCAGTGTGATATCTTTATAAAATGCCTATGTTACTCAATGATAATATTATAGCATTCTGCAAGAGAAATATTTTTTTAAATCGACCCAATCGTTTTTTTTTTATCCATTACAAACAAACATACAAAAAATCTAATCTTTTCTCTTTATAATATTAGTTTAGATCACACACAGAAAGAATAACGTTTATAATTAAATAGGAAAGACGACACAAAGCTCATCATGCTCGTGAACGGGTGCCGTCTGTCGGAACTGGTCAGCTCGTAACTGCCATGGCAATCTTATTCAGAGGCAATTCATTATTATCCTAGTTTTATTTGTATTCGCATTGAATTGCATTATTCTCGCAGCTCTTACCACAACATTGTACTGATAAAGATTGTCAAGATCTATTATTTATTTGAAAAGAGTTTCCATGGAGTTTCTTGCCGGTTCTTCTCCATAGGATCTACTATTTGGAACCGTGCACCTAGAGTCTCGACATTTCATAAGTGCCTGTATATGGTTTACATGAAATAAAGATCTATTCTATTCTAAAAGGTTCTGCTTATTTCTCTTTAACAAATCTCTTCCAGCAGACCTGTGAGAGGAGAGTTGGAAAAAGAAATGTAGACTTTAAGAATACCTAAACAAAACTAATGACAATACAGTACACGCTAACAGATATAATTAATACTTACCAAATATACACAGACTTTTACAAATACTTAATTATACAGGGTTATTTGTAATTCGTCAATATGATCAACTTTTACTACGGGACCAACCATGAAATCGCGAAAAAAAAATTCAAACTTTTCATACAAAAAATCAACCTTGCTCCATCATAATGTATGAAGTTACGCCACAACACTTGACTATAGTCTGATCGTTTACTTATGTACCATTCTGAAAATTTCTGTTAGTCCCATACTAAAATTTGTTCATAATATCATTATTATGAACAAATTTTAGTATGGGACTAACAGAAATTTAAAAAAAATATTTATTATTATTAATTAGAAATTTAAATTTAATTTAATTTATTGTAATTTTGGTATAGTCTCGATCCCTTCAAGGGGTTATTGTACTCATGTACAATAACCCCTTGAAGGGATCGAGACTATACCACCATTATTTTTTAACCGACTTCCAAAAAGGAGGAGGTTCTATGTTCGTCTGTATGTATTTTTTTTTTCTTAAAACCGTATCTTTCTTTTGGAGACACGGATATGTCTCGCTGAGACGCGAAATTAGGTAAATACAGTGACGCATCTACAGCACCCTAGAAGTGCAGCTTATATAACTCAGTTAAATAAGTTACCTGTCTCAAGAAATATATCCAAGAAAAACGATCTTCACGATCTTCCGTCTCACTCATTTTTTTATTTTTTTTATGAAATCTTTTTTATTTATAAAATATAAAACTTAAAAAACGAAGCACACGTTATACTAATACCAAGTTTGATATCCTAGTAATATACAAATGAAGCCATCTTTTAGGGTCCCGCGTGTAAATAAGTAAGGACCATAACACACTCGATACTTTTAGAATAAGGCTTGACATCAAATCGAGTCTCCGTGGCCTGGAACATCCCATCCCGTCATTGCAATTATATGCGTGTATAATAATTATGTATTGCATACATACATTTTTATTATCAACGGAATCCGTTTTATGTGTTTATTACCTAATTTGCTTGAGCTATCTTATATTTGATTTATTTTTAATGCGTAGTTTATTCAGATTTTTCTTACTGACTTAACCTGTTTATGATCTATTTATAAATAGAACCATAACCTGCTGCTTGCTGGCTCCCAAGATACAGGCGCCTAGTTTGGGGGCCACCGTCCAACAATACCACAACAATTGTAGTTTTTCAATTTTTCTGTAAGTACACCTAAAATTAAGATCACATACAATGTAGATGATGATGATGATGATGATGTAGTAATGTGTAGTCGTTATTCCTTTAAGCAAAAAGTGCGTGAACATCTTCGCACCAAATTGGCAGAATCATCTCCGCTTTCTTACTACTTATAGTATGTTTGTGTATATATAATTATATATATATTTATTTATGTATAATAGTGTATATATAATACGTAGTGTATATTATATGAAAATTTATGTATAAATAGTTATAAGTAACTATGCATAATTTACTTGTTTAGTATAATTATCTTGTCCGTGCACCTACCATACTTTTTTCTCTGCATCACCCTTAGGTTGACTGGTAGAAAATGCCTACGGCATTAAGTCCGCCTCTGTACTTAGTGCATAAAGTATAAATAAATAAATAAATTTAACGCAGAACTGAATAAATTTATTATCTATTTATTACTAGCATCCGCCAGCGGCTTCGCCCGCATGATATCTATAAAAAATATAGCCTATGCTACTCACGCATAATATAAAATAGAATAGAATAGAATTTTTCTTTATTGGACTAACCAAGACTCAACAAGATTATTAGTAAAACTTATAACTATGTTAGTAAGCACAGACACTGAACAAAAACAAGGAAAAGTAAATACAGAAATCATGGTTGGTCACTGTTGTGACATCCCGTGAGAGACGGCACAACAGTGACCCACGTAAACACAGTCCAGGCGACTCGCAACCATGCTTAAAACACTGTTGGAGCTACCCCACACCCTGCGCACATACCACATATAGCATTCTGCTAGTGAAAGAATTTTTGAAATCGGTCCAGTAGGTTTTGAGGTTTGCCGGGGTCGCGGGACTTATCTCATTACCGTGACCCCGGAACGTAAAGGGCTATTGAAGGAACACCGTGGATTTTAGTCAGTACAAGTCTGACAGTCCCTCCCGCCCTGCCCGGGGTGGGAGGACTGATTTGATGATTCTACCACGATAAAAAAAAAAAGAAAAAAAAAAGTAGGTTTTGAGGTTATACATTACAAACAAATCTTTTCTCTTTATAATTTTTGTTTAGATTTATTACCTTCGTACAAAAACAATAATTTAATATATTTGTAACAAATTATTTATTGAACTATGATGTTTATAATATTAGAAATAAAACAAATAATTACCTTAAAACTAAAATAAATAATTTAGGAACAATTCTTTCCACTGAGGTACATAAGAAATGCAATATAAACAAGTACTGTTAACTTACGTTTAAATAAATAAATAAATATAGGTATCTAATAATCAGTTATAATACGACAAAACTAAGAAGTCGTATCAACAAACTTCGTAAAACCGATCAGAAGGTCTACCGCGTAACTAAAATGGTAATGAACATCGACTCTGGCAATAAACTTCAATACGATCGTAAAAGACCAAACCACTACTTACCTTGTAAAAAAATTACTGATCATGAAGTTGGGACTCCCATAGTACTTATGACACACAAGCTATTACACATAGGTATTTGAAAACAGAAATTCTGTACTATAATGTCGAGTCGTCTGTAACTATAATTACAGTACAGTATATATAAATATGTATAAGTACAGTAGTAGAGAGAGAGAGACAGAGAGAGATCATTATGAGGAGCGGAAAGCATCGATCAGTACATGCGAATAACTACCAAAGACAAACAAACGATGCCGCTACTGACAAGTGCAATAAAGTAAATGTAAACAGAATCAAAAGAAATAAATAATACAATACAATTTATTATTTTAAAAATAAAACCGGGAAAAACAAACGCCTACCTAAAAAAATGCAGGTAAGTTTATTTAGAAACAATAACAAAAACAAAATTAAAACTATGATAACAGCTGTAAAAGAATTAACTATTTTAAATATTAAAAATATAATAATGGAAAGCTTTTAGTTAAAAGATTGGCCTTAAGACGCTATAATGATCAAATAAAATAAATTTATTTATTTTATTTATTTATGTACTCACAAAGAAACATTACATACACATACATTACATTACATTTTATTTCATTGCAGTTTTGCTTTTACTAGTAACAACAGTAACATTATTAGTCAGTGGTAACAATTCCTTAGCCTCTTCTACAGGCTTCACTCCCATAATGCACTCACCGATCTCTTGCAGAGTCTTGTCTTTAGTTTCAGGTAAGTAAAAATATATCAGAACTAAACACACTGATGACGACAACGCAAAAAACAAGAAAGTACCATGCATACCGAAGGCTTTGAAGCAGTAAGGAGCTACCTTTAAAAAAGTAGCAAACGTCATCTTAGATACGAAAGCAATAGAACACATAGATAAACTCCTAGATTCTAAAGGCATTAATTCACCAGATATAGTAGTAGACAAAATCATTGGCCCACAACTTATAGCTATTTCGTAACCTACTAACAAAAATAATGTTACATAGTTATCTTCAGCTATTATTGTTAATTTTACTAAGTATAAATATACTGACAATAAAATCATAAATATTACTGCAATAGACGAAGAAATTAATAATAAACTACGACGCTTAAATAATTTTGCTAAAGCACAGCCTACATACATTGTAGCTACGGTTACACCGTCCAATATTAACATGCCAGTATAAGCAGTGGATTCACTATTAGTTATTTTCTGGATGATATCTATAGCGTACACTGTACACACTAATTTACCAGACAAATTATACAATGTCATCACTAACATTGACAACAACACTGGTTTATAAAATTCTTTCTTAACCACTACTTTAAAACTCTCTATTACTTGAGTTCTACAAATTTGTTTCCTTACATTTTGATGATCAGCTAAAAAAATTTCAAGTTCTTTCTCAGAATCCATTTTGGATCCTTTCAACCATCTGTGGGCTTTCGCACACTCTTCAAAACGTCCTTTCTTTGCGAGCCAAAATGGTGATTCTGGCCAGAAAAATACAGTGCACAAACTATACAGTGAACATATCAACCCAACCAGAGGTATATTATTCCAATGGAAAAAAGTACCAATGGCATTTGACGCTAATATACCCCAAAAGTATGTTGCAGATTTTATAGTGAGAAATACACCTCTGTATTTTGAAGAGGTATATTCAGCGACGGTGACGATAAATATAGTTAGGAAGGAACCAATGCCAGCTCCTTGAAACAGTTCACTGATGAGGATCATCTGAATATTGGAGCTGTAGTAGAAGATGACGTAGCCGATGGACATGGAAATGCAGATGAAGCTGTGGGTAATTTTCATGCCCACTAATGTTGCTAGGACGGGCAGCATCAAGACCCAGGGAATTCCGCTATAGTTTAAGATGGCAGCTGAAAAAGGATTCAAAAAAGCAATCTTTATTTTAGCCAATAACATATTTTTTTTATAAATAGTAATTAATTTTCAGACTGTACAGTCCATAGTTTAAAAAAAATATAATCTGGAGACATAACTCCGATGGTAAAAAATAAAAGAAATCCATCCCAGTGCTGTCCCACTACTGGGCACGGGCTTCTCTCGGATTGAGAAACACAAAACTCTGATATTATTAATTTTTTTTGTTCAAAGTGATTATGCCATCATCTTTCACTCCATTTACCAATCACACAATATTAAGTTTTTCCTAACGGTAATTAAAGTCTGCCAGTTTATTAATATCCTTTCTCGTTCTAAGTTTATCTCTCTTATAAATTAGGTTTACTTGTTTGGTTTTACGTGTTTTGTATTTTATTTTTACTTATTTTTTTGTATATTTGTGGTTTTGTGCTGTCTAATAAACGTATTTCTATCTTTCTTTCTTTCCTTCTTTCTTTCTTTCTTACACCACGGCACGGGTAACCTCCGAGAGAAAGGTTCCCGGCCCATTTGGAGACCCATTTTCATCATGTTCTTCATGATTTGGATACCTACGTAGCCAAGACGCCATTTCTGGGCTAACAGCATCAGTAGAATTGGCTTCTTTTCGCAACTGCGGGATGAGCACTGTCGGTGATCCTGTGCTAAGCCCTATCACGAAGGAACCGGACCATGCTCCTGTGCTGATCAGTAGCTGAAATTAACCAATAAATATCTTTAATTTTTATATGCTACCTGTAATTTTGTTTATTTGTTTTTTAAGTATATTATTCTCTTTTAACCTGCAAATCTGTCCATCCTAAGGTTGTCTGGTAGAAATCGCCAAGTGCGATAAGACCGCCCTTTGTACATTTCTTTTTCTAATTACTGTATCTTTTCTTCTATTACTGGTGTGCAATAAAGTGTATTGTATTGTATTATTTATTATTGCGTCTGTGTTGTTGTGTTTAATAAATGTAGTTTACTTTTTACTTTCTTCATTTATCCATTAACCAATAGCAAAAAGCTTAGTCAATATCATTAATTTTCTTATCGAATCGAGACACTACCTTCTTATGATCTCATCTTTAGTTAGTAGGTAGGTATGTTTCGAAATAATCGGTCACCGGGAGTCAGTTTGAATCTAAGGTTGAAGATGTTTAAAAATCTGTAATTGACGTAACGGTAGATCACATTCAGCGGTTACTTGTGAGCGAGCGTTACATTAGGTGTGAACCGTCGCTAAATGATAATGTGAAACCAGTTTTCTGAATTTAAAATACATGGAAATGTATTCAATATTCACATGATACAGAACGACAGTATTAAGAAGTAACATCGATGTACCTGATTGAACAACCACTGGCAGTCGCTCGTTTAAATAATTGTACAACTTAGTGCATCAGCGTAAAGATCATGTTTTTCTACAATACTAATAAACATTCGTGGTTTTGAAGACGCGGGCAGTTCGGAACTGATCGGTTTTACGAAGTTTTCCGGTGCGACTTCTTAGCTGTGTCGTACTATAGTCCTCTTATTATCGACGCCTGTAGAAGGCCGCTAAGTTTCAAGAGCCTAATATTAATGTCAGAACTATAATGTACACTTGGTTTGCGAATAAATATTTGATGATCCATTTGACATAAACTATTTACTTACAAGGTTTCACATTATAGGAACGAAAGAGAACCATATAGAAAATGATAATGTTATATACAGCGTGTAACAGAAATGTGTGGTTATATTAATTATGGGTATGGATCACACTAGCAAATTGAACAACTTTCTCTATG
The DNA here is from genome assembly GCA_932294325.1 of Allophyes oxyacanthae. Lineage (NCBI taxonomy): Eukaryota > Metazoa > Arthropoda > Insecta > Lepidoptera > Noctuidae > Allophyes > Allophyes oxyacanthae. The sequence goes on from OW028628.1 coordinate 1,536,375, forward strand.
GGATCAACATCGTAAGAATCGCGAAAAAATAATCCTAAAAGGTCTGCAACGCATCGGTGACTCCTCTGGTGTTGCGGATGTTCATGGGCGGTAATGATCACTTACCATCAGGTGAACCGCACGTTCGATAGCCAGTATAAAATATTAAACAAAACCTCCTGTCCCATACAAAACTTCAATACCTCCTCCAATTATGAAAATCTGTGTTCAGTCAATTGAGAATTATGAAAGTCTGTGTTTAGTCAGATGAAGGATTATCATAGTAAATATTATCAACAAGTCAGGTCACCTGTATTAGAAATTATGTTTCATTATTATTAACAGTTAAACATTTATTGGTAATATACCTAATAGACAAATCAACAAAACCAAACCAAGTACCTGGTACAAATCATTTAATTCTTAAGTTTATAAGAAATAAGTTTAAAAGAATATATCAAGAATTCATTAAACATTTTGCAATTTATATAAAATATTATTATTTATTTATTATTGTATTATTTTATTGGTTTATTTTTTAAATGCAACATTGATACATGATACGATATAACGTCGATTACTGGTCAGTGCAATATATTGTAAAAGTTTCATAAAAATCTCATCAAAAGACTATAAGGTAGATAGATAGAATAGATCTTTATTTCATGTAAACCAGATACAGGCACTTATGAAATGTCGAGACTCTAGGTGCACTATAGGTACAATATTACCAAAAATAATTAACGAGCTTAATATATGTAATTAAGCATTTATGTTTCTTTTTGTCAAAATGATATCACCTTCTTTCACAAATCTTTCAGCAAAATAAGTTACCTGTCTTAAGAAATATTTCCAAGCAAAACCATCTTTATTACGTTCGATTTCACTCATGTTGAAACAAAAAACACAAAATTAAACTTTAAAAATCATACGCGCGTTATGCGTGTACTAATTACCTACCTAATGAGTGTTATACTCTAATACTATACTCGTAAACATTCAACCCGTCAAGCGAAGCAAAATCGACACAATAGTTAAATATTCAATTGTTACGGCGCGGAGAATAAAGGTTGGTACACGTATCGTCCCAGCAACAGATCAGCACCACCTAATCTCATCGACACGCCCTCCATCCGACGTCAACGCGACGAAAGCACACCATCGTACTGCTCAGCACCGCAGAGGCATCGGCGCGCTTACGGCGGGTTGACCGTGCAGCGTCGGCTTGGTGGCAGCTCGTTGACTAGAGATGGGCTGAGTTATGATTTTTCGATATCAATGACAAAAAAATATCGATGACGGGTGTACGAGTGCACCGTACATTGTACTGTCAGCATATTTCTCTCGCCTCGCATTATTTAGGTTAATATTACTCGACAGTTTACGATCAACGATCAATACGCGTGCACTCATTTACAATATTCATTATCAGTTAGCAATCATAACAATTATCATTTGCATCTTAGTTACTGTGTAGTTTACCAATAAATGGATTTATCTAATTGTAAGTGATTATCATTTCAAGCAACTGTTATAGGTTTACGATACTACTAGCAGCCCGTACATCGGGAACAATGGCAAAATCATCGGTCGTGGCGTCGCTGCCGTCGCTATTCCCAATGACATCTCCCTACAAAAATGACATTTTGAAATCAGTTTTGTTCTATAGCGATGTTAGTTCCAATTTTGGTCACCGGGTCAGATAAGTTTGTGGCACTATACGTATTATTGTTTGTTGTCATCTTTTCTTTATTATGTCACAGCCGAAACCGAAGTTAACGTTCATTCAGTCATGGTCATGGAAACTAGATTTTATTTCTTATTTTTACTAACAATATAATATACGGATAACAAGTCTGATAATATAACAAAAACTTATTGGATTTTTGAAAAAAAAGAACACAATGATTATCGAATAAAATACATTTTATTTGTTTCAATAACTGTTTTTACTAGTAACAATAGTAACATTATTAGTCAGTGGTAACAATTCCTTAGCCTCTTCTACAGGTTTCACTCCCTTAATGCACTCACCGATCTCTTGCAGAGTCATGTCTTTAGTTTCAGGTAAATAAAAATATAGCAGAACCAAACACACCGATGAACACAACGCAAACAACAAGAAAGTACCATGCATACCGAAGGCTTTGAAGCAATAAGGCGCTATCTTAACAAAACTAGAATAAATCATTTGAGAAACAAAAGCAATAACAACCATAGATAAACTCCTAGATTCTAAAGGCATTAATTCACCAGTTATAGATGAAGACAAAATCATTGGTCCACAACTTATAGCTATTGAGTAACCTACCAGCAAAAACAATGATACATACTTATCTTCAGCTATTATTGTTAATTTTACTAAGTACAAATATATTGACAATAAAATCATAAATGTTACTGCAGTAATTGAAGAAATAAATAATATACTACGACGCTTGAATGATTTTGCTAGAGCGCAGCCTACATACATTGTAGTAACGGTTACCCCGTCTAATATTAACATACCAATATAAGCAGTCGATTCACTATCAGTTATTTTCTTGATGATATCTATAGCGTATACTGTGCATACTAATTTACCAGATAAAGTATACAATGTCAATAATAATAGGGATAACAACACTGGCTTGTAAAATTCTTTCTTAACCAATACTTTAAAACTCAGTATTACTTGAGTTCTTACAGCAATTTGTCGTCTTACATTTTGATGATCTGCCAAAAGTTTTTCAAGTTCTTTCTCAGAATCCATACTAGATCCTTTCAACCATCTATGGGCTTTCGCACACTGTTCAAAACGACCTTTCTTTGCTAGCCAAAACGGGGATTCGGGCCAAAAAACTACAGTGCACAAACTATACAATGAACAAATTGACCCGACTATAGGTATATTCTTCCAATGGAAAAAAGTACCAATAGTATTAGAAGCCAATATACCCCAAAAGAATGTTGCAGATTTTATAGTGAGAAATACACCTCTGTATTTTGAAGAGGAGTATTCAGTGACGATTACAATAAATATGGTTAAAAAGGAACCAATGCCAATTCCTTGAAATATTTCACTGATCAGGAATATATGAACGTCGGAGCTGCAGTAAAAGATAATGAAACTGATGAACATGGAAATGCAGACGAAGCTGTGGGTAATTTTTCTGCCCACTGATACTGCCAGGATGGGCAGGATAAAGATCCAGGGAGCTCCGCAGTAGCCTTGGATGGCAGCTGGAAAGGTATAAAAAAAATAGTTACTGCACGTGAACTATTCCATACAAATTAATATACTTGACTTTGGAAAAACACATTCAAAGAATTTTTACTTAAATAAATGTTAATCAAACTAAAATAATAAGCACATCTAAGAATGCCATAGTCCTACCACATCCAATAACAAAAGGAAACGCCTCATTTGAAAATGTAAATGAGTTTAAATATTTAGGTAGCTTATCACCCCACATCTCCCCACCCTCACCTATGGAGCGCAGACATGGTCACAAACGCTACGTCAGAAGTCCACACTCGGGGTTTGCCAACTAGCTATGGAATGAAGCATCCTGGGAGTCAAACTTACGGACCGCATAAGAAACTCGATGCGAAGTTCCAAAACGCTAATTGCTGACGTAGGCCAAACAGCTGCCAAATTGAAGTGGAATTGGGCTGGCCACATCTGCCGCATGTCAGAGGAGCTATGGGCTAAAATAATCACAGAGTGGGTCCCAAATGGCAGAAAACGACAGCGCGGCAGGCCTAAAAGAAGATGGCGGGATGAGCTGGACATTTATTTAAAGGATTGGCTCCAGATCGGGATGGACCGGGACAATGGACCGGGAGAAATGGAAAGAGGGGAAGGAGGCCTTTGCCCTGCAGTGGGACATTACGGGCTAATAATAATAATATCACAACAGATTCCAAATGTACACCAGATATTAAATCAAAAATAGCAATAGAAAACCAGGCATTACAAAAAAGTACATTCACATTTGATGATACGTTTGGCGCCGTGGCTAAGTGATTCGATTTCTACGCTACGTGCCGCGGGATCGATCCCCGCACGGAACAATCTCATTTAGATTTGGAGATGACCTGATATGAAGACCTTCGGAGACAGACAATGGAACTTTTCAATGAATAACAACAGTAAGTATATCGATTTTCCAGTGGCCAGATTTTTTAATTTTTTGGGTTATATTACAGCTAACCTCCGAAGGAAATAAGCTCCCGGATCTTTAGGAGTCTTGTACTTACGTAACCATGAAGCCATTTCTGGGCTAACAGCATCAGTAGAATTGGCTTCTCTACGAAGCTGAGGAACGAACACTGTCGGTGCTCCCACGCAGAGCCCCATTATGAAGTAACCTGAGAATGCTGCGCTGTTGATCAGTAGCTGAAATAAGTCAATTAATAATAAACACGGTGTGATTCACAGATCATGGATAAAACTAAGTAAGTAGATTTTTATCTATCTTCTATACATATATCCCATCTTTTTATTTCCAGAAAAAAAAGTAACGTCGTGTTTTGCTCATTATTGAAGAGTAGTAGTTTTACTAAGCAGTCAAGACCACCAGCAACACACCTGGAGCTTGGCATTCAAACAAAGACAAATGCTGTAATCGCGAAACAGTAATCAGCTTTTCCAGACATTTTATAAACACACCGAGTCGATTCAGTGGTTATCGTCTTGTGACGTAGTAGTTCCATTTGAGTATTAGTATTATATATTATTATAGTATCGATTAGTGTAGTAGATCAGAATATTTTGAACATTTTACAAAAGAATATCACGTTTTTAGTTTTGTTTTATTATTCTTGTTTATCGCTGCCTACAATTCGTGTTTTAAATTTCTCCTCTCGCAAGAGTCGCAAGTCTGCTGGAAGTGATTTCTTTTGTGAACTTTGTTCTCCTATTTAATGTTTTCAGAAAATAAGTTCATCTTTTAAAAAGAAATACCGTTAGATAATAGATTGATGAGTTTGTATATCCCATATACAAACTCATCAATCTATTTTTTATCGGTGATGACTTTTTGGGCAAAATTCGCCGTTATAGGTCGATCAGAAAAATAAGTTACCTGTCTCAAGAAATATATCCAAACGAACCCATCTCGGCTATCTTCCATTTCACTCATATTAAAAATACACAAATTATTAACTTTGAAAATAAAACACACGTTATGCGTAAGCTAAGTATTATACTCTAATACCGTACTTGTACATATTTAACCTCCCATTATGTGTCAATGGTCCAATAGACCGACGAATTTTTTTTCTTTTTTTTTTTCATTATCTGGGCTTGTTATTTATTGCTATTTTAAAGGAAATTGTAAGATTCTATTTGAATCACAAAATCTGTAATGTCTTTATAATATGTAATACAATTCATGCAAATAAATAAATTCATTTCGTATCATTATCTAAATAATTATCATCTACATTCATCGCATGAACTTCGTCTGAGTGCGGCGCAAACGCAGCTTTCAATAGCACTAATTTCAAAGCATAAAAAATACTCATCGGTCTGTAAAACTGATGGTCATCCGGCTATATTAAGTGTGATTTCGACGCAGAAATAGATTCTATAAAATAAATATTTTCTAGTGGATATTTAAGTCAAACCTTAACATTGTAGCGACATCTATCGCCGCATAAAATAACTACTTACAAGGCAGCAAGCTGACAACAGTAGTGGCGCGAAAATATGAATTCGACCAATGAGATTACGAGGCCTGCATCGCGCAAGGAAAAAGAATATCGTATCTAACACTGTCCGACATCAACCGTCGGGCTTCGGCCCGCCAGGCAATATCATCTCGCCTGGTCGGAGGATCCTCCATTTTCAATGGAGTAACACCATACCTCGTTCCTCCACCACATAATTATCACTTAATTGTTATCAGTAAACTTAAAGTTTGAAAACTTTTAGTAATAGGTCAGAAAAGTAATTTTATCCACAAGTTTTTGTAGTTCGTCTATTGAAGTTTAATTTATCGAGAGGCTGTAATTAATTATTTTAATTAATTAATGTCTGATATTTCCTAATTCAAATAAATAAATATGTATCTATATTACAGTCAAAACTCATACCCGGTCAAAACTAATTTTGACTGCGAAAATCAAAATATTGGTTAATTTAAAAAGTGACCCAGGCCGCTGCACTGCTCGCTTCACTCACTCGGCTGGTGCGTTGTGTGGTCACAGTTCTAACTTAACCTAACTTACTAGCTTGGTTTAGGCAAAACTATATTCTTTTAACTGCGGGTTTTAATCAAAAGTAGGTTTGGCCGATATTTCAGTTAAAACTAGTTTTGACCGAAGACCTTAGTCAAAACTAATTATGTCAGATTTTCGCCATCAAAATTTAGTTTTGACCGGTTATGAGTATTGACTGTGACATATTATATATTCGGATTTGTATAGTACCCGCAAATCTTTATGAGCCCTGAACTGACCTCTGAACTTTCTCTCTCTCTCCCTCTAGCACCTATAATAAGCGTACTATTATATATAGATGCTAGAGGGAAAGAGGGAGAGAGTTCGAGGACTCATAAAGATTTGCGCGTAGCTACTGTATTTATTAAACATGTACAGGAGTATTGTATAAACATGTTTATACAATCAATGAGTTCATAATGAAAACCAAATTAAATTGAGTTTTATCGTTGTTCTACAATATGTCCGGGATCGTAGTAATAAAACTTTAAGGCAGGTACCTATATACGCTTAATTTTATCGATAAAATCACCCCACATAAGGTCCAATCCCTAATAGATTATTATGTAATGTAATATAATAATGTATGTTGATATGATAACATAGAAAGAAAGAAAGAAAAAGTATTTATTTGACACAGCACAAAAACAATTTTAAAGATAATAATTAATATAACAAAAATAAAAGAATAAAACATGTAAAACAAAAAAAAAAACAAAAATATGGATACATGGTTTTGTAACTATAAATGACTAGCTTCCGCCAGCCGCTTCACCCGCTTGACATCTTTATAAATTTTAAGCCTATCTTACTCACTGATAATATAGCATTCTGCTGGTGAAAGAATTTTTAAAATCGGTCGAATAGTTTTTGATCTTATCCATTACAAACAAACATACAAAAAATCTAATCTTTTCTCTTTATAATATTATATGTATAGTATAGATTTATGTAATGACATGAAATTATAATATTGAGACCTATAATTTGAAATAATCATCGTTAAAATTTTTATCTGTTTATCAAAACTTTCGGTCTAAGACACCGTGCGCGGTTAACGTGTTTGACTGCTTGATGCGGGTTAAGTATATGAGCATATCGAAAACATCTTTTGTTTTAGATGTAAATAGCGAGACTAACTTTTGACATTTAATTAGTTCTAGCTGTGTGTGTAAAACAGATTCGTCTATAGCCCAATAAACAAAATCTACATTTGAAATAACTAAAACCATAACTTCCTTGAAGTCGACGTTTTTCATAAGACTTGCTGATTTCCATCGATATGCGAATTATATTGAATTGTTTGTATGGAACAGCAGTTTTTTTTTTCGACATTTCAGGTGTGGTTTCGTAATGACGACACGGTTGGCGCAGTGGCTAACTAATTAGCTTTCTGCGCTACGTGCCGCGGGTTCGATCCCCGCACGGAACAAATATTTGTATGACCTACAGATAGTTGTTTCGGGTCTGGGCGTGTGTGCATGTGACATGTATGTTTGTAAACTGTACCCTCGATACAGGAGAAATCCTAGTGAGGGGCAATGTTTTCAAAAAAAAAAAAAAAAATGAAAAGGTATTCATAATGATGACTATCTACCATAACCGTTTCTCTTGCCTTGCGGATGCGGATGCGGAAGGAGACCTGCGTTACCCTAGACCCTATTTCATTTTACATTATATTAACACGCTTTTATTAGCTTCACTTGTAACTAACTATGTAAGAAAATCTTGGAAGTTAAATTTGACCCACTTCCCGGTTTCCGATTGAGCTGAAATTTTGCATACACGTTCAATTTGGATGACTAAAGCGTGTTCTGTAGTTTTTTTAAAACTATAATATTTTTATTTATGTTTAACAATGCTTACCCATTTTGTATTTGAAAATGAGACTGTACAGCAAAGAAGAGCCACACTGCCTAATAGACAATGCCTCACCTTCTGCCTTGCTCTTTGCGCACTAACACCTGCCCTTGTTAAGACCTGTGCGTGGCCATGGATAATGCTATTGAAGTACAAAAGTTCTGATCAAAAATAATTTGAATTTGGAATCGAAATCAATAAGAAAAAGAATATTTGAAAACAGTGCCATCTAGTAAATTTCTATTGTACTACGTCATTTCCCAAAGAGTTGATCCGGATCAATAAAGTGACCAAGAAGCATCGATCAGTACATGCTCATAACTAAAGAAGTCGCTACTAACACGATAACCAAAGTTTGATGGTCTGATCCATACCCTTAAAAAGACCATGCATTTCTGATACACATTGCATGAAAGATTATAACTTATAATATACAGCAGAGAAATCTATAAAAGTAAGTTGTTGGCCTTCATGGCATGGTAACATTTGTAACACATATTTTTATTATTATGTAGATAAAGTATAATTATACTTTATTAGTATCTATTCAAATCAAATCAAATAATTTACTCGCTTAATATGGGTAGAGAGGTGGTACATTGCGTGGTATTAGGAATAACTAGTATCCGCATGATGGTCAATATGCGCGACTTAATACAAGAATAAATTACAATTTATATTATTAATGAACAATTGAATCATTACCAATTATATCATAGAATATTAACAAATAATAAAGTAACCAAATAATACCATCATTAGAATATAGAATACAAACAATTATAAATCATTATTAGAATAGGTAAATAATTATATTTCAAACATTCATTCTATTAAATTAATATTATTAATAGTTTGGAGCGTATAGCACTCGTGAGTTTTGGGCTGCATCTGAAAAGTGAAAACCAGTATAAGGTGGCAAGCACGTGGCAAGTATTACTGCCACCTAACTTTATGTTAAGTTAACCGTATTGGCATTACGGCACAATTATGTAATTTTTAATTTATAAATGTTTTGTTCTTTGTTTTATGTGGCAATAAACATATTATCCTTATTTCATTCTTAAAAATGCAATATTTTTAAATTTGTGGAAACACAGGTACTTATTAAACCGCTGAATATCGCAAAAAATATTTTTTTCGTACCACTTGCTCAAAAAAGTGACATTCTATGCCACAAAAAGCGAACATAACAATAGTCATTTTTAATCTGTTAAAAACAGGGAAAGAAAATTGTACTGAATTTCATTCATCCTCTAGGGGGAGAATGTGATTTAAATTTGGAATACTTACCGAAATTTATACTGAACTACATCTGTGTTTACACCATTGAGTTTGTATATAAAGCATTATACATCTTTTTGAAAAAGGAATACGCATTTTACTTTTAATTGTCATTATTTTTAATAAATGCTTATCTCATATTATTATTGTGTTAATTTTTTCGCAAATGGTACGAAAAGTAGAGTATTTTCCTCAGTGATAAAGCTGTCTTAGTCTTGGGTGAACTTAAATCCCTCGCTACACTCAGGACTCGTCTTAAATCCCTCGCTTCGCTCGTGATTTAAGTTTTTAACACCCTCGCTACGCTCGGGAGTAAACCTCGAGTCCTTCGTTACGCTCGCGATTTAAATCGTCACCCGCGACAGAAGACACTGCTTTATCCCCTTGGTTAATAATCTACTATTATTTCATTTAGTTTTGTTTTTACCTGATACAACAGTAATATTATTAGTCAGAATTGGTAACAATTCCTTACTAACCTCTTCTACAGGCTTCACTCCCTTAATGCACTCACCAATCTCTTGCAGAGTCTTGTCTTTAGTTTCAGGTAAGTAAAAATATAGCAGAATCAAACACACTGATGACGACAACGCAAATAACAAGAAAGTACCATGCATACCGAAGGCTTTGAAGCAATAAGGGGCTAAATATTTGATTTATCATTTTATTATTTGTTTTGCATTATTTTCTTATGTGATATACCTACAGGATGATTGATGATTGGACCAATTTTTGAAAGAGGTTATAAAAATATATTAAAAAATACCTTATAAAATAAAATACTAAAAAATGTTTTAATTTGATAATATAGATAATCTATAATTGAAACGTGAAGAGGAAACTTTGTGCCCCTTTTTTAAGCATATTGCGCGCACGGAGGAGTGTGAGATTTGGTATATTTAAAGTTTATATGGAGAAGAAGTCCAGAAAGCTAAAATGTATAATATTATGGTCTAATTTCGACCACTAGGCACACCCTCTTCTGTCGCAGATCTGTTGGTAGAAATTTCTTTTGAAATTTCTTTTTTCTTTTCTTTCTTTTTCTTTTCTTTTATTAGTAACTTTTATTACTACCTTTATACTATATTGTACTGTAACGATATGTTAAAGATACTCTGTATTTTTATATTTGACTCGTTTAGGTTATACTGTACTTGTTATACTCGTCATTTCGCATAACGTGTATCCGAATAACCGGACTAGGCATAATGACAGTGTCCGCGTTTGGCTGAAATTCTGTGATGTGTATCATGTTCGCGGCATTGGGGCAATGCTTCGCTTCGATGAAAACATTATGCTCACAAACGAATACATTAAGCGGTCAATCCTACATTATGCGAATAATCTTTATGCCAAATATTTTGCCTTTTGATATTAGGATAATTGATGTTAATTATTTTGTAGTTTGTACACAAATAATAAAATAAATAATATATATTTTTAAATAAATAAATAAAGACTTATCTTATCTTTGGGTACCGAAAATAGCTAGATTTGTATGTCAGATCGTGGTCAGATCTATACCTTCACAAAGAAAAGATTCCATTAATATATTAAAAAGAACTGGTTTTTGAGACAAATGACATAAACTTTAAGTATAATTATGTGAGACGTAAAAAAAGATAAATTATGTATTGAAAATATTATTTATTTCAATGTATTGCTTGATATACATTTTAGATTAAGTCTACATGCTAAATAACTTGTTAATTCATGAATTTACCTTCGCACAATCATAATTTCGAGAAAATCATAAATTAATTGATTTATATTACACAATAATAGAACCTAGTTTATGAAACTGTTACATAAAAACACGCTAGTTTTTTAATACCAGTTATATACAGTTTTATACACTACTTTATCTACATATACTTATGTTAACAAATTATGAAATTATTAAATAAATAAACACAACAATGGTGCCGAAAACCGCGCATGCGCCCTAGCGCGCGCCACCATAGACAATGTGCACAGTGCAGCCGCTATAAAAATTTAATTGAAATCTCCTTGATGAATCCGAAGTGTACTTTAATAGAAGAAAGTTGTTTTATAGCATTATTTTGTTAACTGTATCATAATAAAACTCTTTAATTTTAATAAGTAGCACGTGCATAAAGTCTGTCATTATGGTACTATTTTGGAATTCATAATCAGAACTTGTTCGTTATTAGTGTAGATACAGATAATAAAAATATATCTTAATTACCTACTATACATGGTGAATTTTAAGTTTAGGTACCTACCTACTCATGTTAATGAACAACTTTGCAAAAGGAATACCTTTTCGATTTTAATGGAATATTAACTTAACGATTTTAATTTTTTTCGGCTTCCTTTAAGTACAGTCGGCCAAACCTATTACGTTTTAGCATCAGGTAAAAACTTAGCTTCTTCTTGCAAGTCCGGACTCTTTTCAGTTCCCTTCATCCATTCAGCGATTTCTTGCAAACTCTTATCTTTAGTTTCAGGCAAAAATTTATAAATCAAAAACAAAAACACTGATGCAGAAATACCAAAGAATAAAAACGCACCATGAGTACCCCATGACTTGAAAAAGAATGGGGAAATTTTGACTAAAGTACCTAAAAGTATTTTAGAACATAAATCTATACAACATGATGAAAGACCACGAGATTCTAATGCTACTAATTCTCCTGATATTGTTTGTGTCAATATAACAGGTCCACAGCAAATCCCCATAGAATAACCAATTAACAAAAATAATGTGAAGTAAGCATTCTCTTGTACAACTGATAAATGAATTAAAAACGTGTACACAGAAATCGTGAAAAGGAATACGATTCCTAGTAAGGTAGATCCTATTAACAATTTCCTTCTTGACATTATTTTGGAAATCAAACATCCAACGTACATACAGAATATTGTAACACCATCTAATATTAACATTGCTGTATAAGCTGACATTTTGTGACCAGCTGTTATTTTACTGATTATATCTATAGCGTACACACTAAATACTACTTTACCAGAAAAAAGATACAAAGACGTGACCAGTGTACACAAAAGCAATGGTTTATAAAACTGTTTAGATGATATTATATTCACATAGTTTTTTAAAAATTCTTTTAACTCAAAAGACTTCAGCTTCGAATCCAAATTGAGATTCTTCTGAAAGTTTATCAACTTTTCTAAGTCTGCTTCTGATTGCTTGTCTTCTCCTAAAAGCCATCTGTGCGATGATGAACATTTCTCAAAACGAAGTTTTGTGGCTAGCCAGAATGGAGATTCTGGTAGAATAAATGCTATCAGAATACCGTAGCTACTGCAAATGATGCCAGCAATACCAATGTTCTTCCAATGGAAGAAAGTTCCGATAGCGTTTGACATAAAAATCCCCCAGAAGAGAGTAGCAGATTTTACAGTCAAGAAAAATCCTCTGTGCTTAGGTGATGTGTATTCGGTGATGATCATAACTGCTACAGTGAAGTGTGATCCCGTATTGATACCGTTGATCACCTCACTGATGATGATGTGGTTGACCGTGGTACTGAAGTAGAAAACTATAAAGCTACATAAATTGCTGACGCTGACAAACGCGAAAGTATATTTTCTTCCAAATAATTTCATGAAGATTGGCAGAATGAAGACCCATGGAAGTCCGGCGTAGACCATGATGGCAGCTGGAAATAATGAAACGAGAATATTTATTAGTTACAATCAAAACAAGTAGACGATACTTGAATTAGTTTAAGTATGGTTTATGACCATTTTTGTTTTGACCTTTCCTGTTGTACTCTCGGAGAGATTCATGGAAAATAAGGCAAGGCCGAAAGGGCTTCCAATTGATAAATTTAGAACTATAAACAACAGCAACCAAGGACTTAATGCGTTGCTGGGAGATCTACAGAGCTGGATCATAATTTGACTATATTTAAAGATGCTGGCGCAGCACGGGCTGACTCGACCAAGTGTTGAAGAGTACATGGTAACGGTTGTCACGATAGGCCTCGCCGGCGATGATGGCATGACCGGTAGTTTTGAGGATTACGACTCTTGCATCTGTAGGCCGAGCCCAAATGTTTTTAACGTATGGCAACGTTAAGCAAATTTAGAATAGAAATTACATATTTTTTGAAAATACATGCAATATTTTTCATTTTCTTGAAACAATGAATGTGTATGTTGCATAAAACTTAACAAATATGCGGTAGATTTATTGTACTTTATAATCAAAATTTTCTTACGTTAACGTTACTATACACATATTAAGATACCCGATTAAACTAGCTTTCGATAAAAAACCGCATTGAAATCGGTTCGTCCGTTTTGGAGCTACGATGGCACAGACTACAGATATACATAGATACACATTATCCACAGATACACACTACAAACTTATAACACCCCTCTTTTTTTTCGTAGGTTAAAAAGAGCTAGTCGCTCTTTTCCTTTTCAGTGAGCTATTTCTCCCTTGTATACATCTAAGTCTCCATTACTCAAAATGTTTGAGAATCGCATGGATTTAGAAGCAACACACAAGATGTGGAACGAACGCGTTCGCCTAGTATACCGACGACGCAGCTGTCTATTGTCAATAGGTAATTAACATTTCATGTACATACTTCATTATTTTTAAGACCTTTACAAATACCTATTATTTTTTATAAATAATATTGAAACTTCAAGGATTTATGATATTAGATAGCATAAAAATAGTATAGCTCAGTTCATAAAATATTTTTGGTCAATTTACGCTCGCTTTATCTAAAGAAACCGACAAAAATTCTAAAAAAATCTATAGTGCCACAAACTTATCTGACCCGGTGACCAAAATTAGAACTAACGTCGCTACGGAACAAAAAGACATCAAGATGTCATTTTTGTACGGAGATGACATTGGTAAAAGCGACGGCAGCGACGCCACGACCGGGTCAGATAAGTTTGTGGCACTATACATTTGGGTCAGGCGCGTTGTCGTTTGCCATGTAGCTCTCTAAATATGGCGGCCTATATAAGGTCTTATTTTAATAATCCAAAATATTTTAGGTGGTAAATCTATAGGTTACAAAGACTCTATTTAGCAAAAAAATATTAAAAAAATATCAACATTTTTTTATACGTTTTCAAAATTAATTAAAATAATTGATGTTTCCGTTTGCATAAAACCTTCATTCCTCTATGATTGTGAATGGAACTAAGGTCATGAACTCGATCACATGACTGGCGGCTCGGCTACAGTACCTCACACACACACGCATCGCGTCGCCGCCCGGTCTAATGCCTACTTAATTCATAAATTAAGACATTCTAACGATTAATCTACTGCAACTACTATGTGATTCTAATTTCCCATCACATTTTATCAGGCTTTGGACTGGAATAATTTAATTTAAACGCGAAAGGGTTAATTACCTACCTACCTATCGTATTACATTACTACGCAGGTACCTACTTTGTAAGCCCCGTTAGGACTGCCGATTTTGCAGGTTTGCTTGCATAGTAGGTACTTACACATAGGTTACGTATCTACGCTTTCAAATTAGGTACCGTAACAATAACTTGGCATCACAGAACATAGCTTGGCATGTTTAGAAGTTTGAATCAGTCTTATTTACTATGATTTGAAATGTACACACTTACCTAATAATAGTTTTTTTATCTACACAAATTGTTGGACATATCCACCCTGCTGTTGGATACAGAGGCTGGCACGCCGTACAACATGCCTTTGTACGCGCACTAGAGTGTCACTGTCACTAGTCATAATTCACACACATAGACATAATTCACAGCTCCGAGAATGGTATGCAGGTCTGGTCTTCTCCCGTGGCGCATTTTACCGATTTCAGCGTCGTGCGTGACTCGTGCCGTGCGCGAACTCAGATACAACTACAAACGATGTTGCCGCCGCGCCGCGCGGCCGCCGTGCCGCCCCGCGCCGCGCGCCCTCCCGCGCCGCTCTGCGTCACGTGTAACGAAGAGCGGCAACGGCGCGAATGGGCGGCGCGTGCGGCGACGAGTGGCAACAGAGCGCTTGATTTTCGGTTACGATCATTCAATACATTCATAATATCGCGCGCTTACCGCTAAGCGCTGGCGCCGCCACCCGCCTTCAATGAACATAGTACTACCTATAGTAACCGCCGTGGATGGATGTTGAAAATAATACAGAGCCAGTAAATTTATTATTAGTAAACTATTTATTTTTTATTTTTTTAATATCAGTAAAACACATACTTGATTAATTTGATGTTTGTAATGAATTCTATACCATTCATAGAGCCTAGTTTTAAAATATTTTGGATTATTAAAGTAAGACCTTATATAGAGATTTTTTATGATAACTTACGTATCCAAGACGCAGCAGATTCACTGACAGCATCAACTGAATTAGCTTCCTGTCTTATCTGTGGGATGAAGACTGTAGTGGCTCCAAAGGACATCCCCATGATGAAGTAGCAGGTCCATCCTCCACTGCTAACCAGCATCTGGTTAAAGAACACGAGATAGAGAGGAAGGGCATAGCGGGACTTTAAGATCAAAATTGGAGCTTCCCGACTGGGGAAGTACCTCCAGCAGAATATCGTAGCCAAATAACACTGCTCTTTTGCAGTGTTGTGTTCGTAATGGTGAGCAAGGTCGCCAGTGCTCCTTGGGGAATCGAAGTGTTGGCAGTAGGATTCCTCCCACTACCAATACGACGCTAGTAGTAGGTCGGCAACGCGTGAGTGATGCTCCTGTTGCAAGTGTCCATAGTTTACGGTAACCGGTTACCATCAGACGGACCGTATGCTTGTATGCCACCTTAGTGGTATATCTACTATTAATACGTGAATAGAAAACTTTGTACCCGTTTATAAGCATATCGCGCTCACGGAGGAGTGTGAGATTTGGCATAGTAAAAGTTTATATATTTATGGAGAAGGAGTGCAGAAAACAAAAATATATTTATAGTATTACGATCGAATTGCGATCACTAGGCGACCTCTAGTTTTTTTTTAATAGCATTAATTTTGACGGATCCTCATGCTTTATCCTCGATATCGTTAGGCTTAAGTGGACATAAACACCCACATTGGGTAATGGGTCTTGTAACCGTATTAGGGTTAATACGGTTACAAGACCCATACAATTATGAAGTAACATCGATGTACCTGATCCAACAACCAATGGCAGTCGCTAGCTTAAATAATTGTACAACTTATTGCATCAGCGTAAAGATCATATTTTACTGCAGTACTAACAAACATTCGTGGTCTTGAAGACGCGCGCAGTTCGGAACTGATTGGCTTTACGAAGCTTGCCGATTCGACTTCTTAGTTGTGTCGTACAGTGGAGGACACTCTTAAATTGTGAATATTATTATGTAGGAAAGCGTCATTGCGCTATTAATAGCGCTATTACTGTTGTTATCAACATAAGTACTTCTGTCATCAATCGGTTTAGCAAGCGCGACGATAACAGCCATCCATCCATCCAAAAGTTTAAGTGCTAGGCACTAGTCGGTG
Source organism: Allophyes oxyacanthae (assembly GCA_932294325.1). Taxonomy (NCBI): domain Eukaryota; kingdom Metazoa; phylum Arthropoda; class Insecta; order Lepidoptera; family Noctuidae; genus Allophyes; species Allophyes oxyacanthae. Next base: position 1,553,177 of record OW028628.1, read on the forward strand.
TAGCAATTTCAATCCTATCTAATGCCAAATCTTTTCTTCTTCTTCATGTGCCATATCCTCAGCGGATGTCGGTGACCACCACACGGAACTCGTCTCTATCTTGTGCCAGTCTGCACAGACTGGCAGCGTCATTGATGTTGGTCCAGCTTTTGATGTTATCAATCCAGGGTAATTTCCTTCTTCCCCTGCTCCTTTTGCCATCTATCTTGCCTTCCAGTATCTTCCTTAGAATAATATATTTTTCGTTTCTATAAATATGCCCAAAATATGAAATTCTCCTTTGTTTAAATGCCAAATCTTTTAAATCATTATAAGTTTCTAGTTTCTATATTCGCTATTTCTGTCAGCTGATTAGTGTAGCTTCTTCTTGGTCTTCCTCTTTTTCTTTTTTCCTCTATTTTCCCTTCTATAATGTTGGTAATGAACTTATCGTGTCTAATCAAGTGACCAATCATGCTTCCTCTTCTTTTTTCTATGTGTTTGATAAGCTTATGGTTACTGTTCATTGCAGTAGTCGTTACATTTTGTAAGGGGTTTGTCTAAAATCAAATTTTAAGGGGTTTGTCAAATACTTAAACCGGGTAATTTTAAGGGGTTCGTCTGATACTTAAACCGGGTAAATGTAAGGGGCTTGTCTGATATTTAAAGTGGGTTAGACTTTTTGGGTTGCTGACTCCCGTAACGACTGCCAAAGGTGTTCGTATGAAAACCGGGACCAACTGCTTAACGTGCTACCTGAGGCACGGAGGGGTCTCGATGTTTGAAGAAACGGTCACCCATTCAGGGACTGACCGTGGCTCATAGTGCGTATAATTTCCCGAGTAATTTAGTGTCCGTTCCCAAATGTAACTGCAGTATTATAATTGAATCCAAAACAAAATAAAAAAATGATTTTGGATGGCTTGCACTAATAAATGATGTGTATCCCCACATACTAAGTCGAATTTTCGTTTTGTTTTAAATTGTATCCCAATACTGCGGTTGCATTTAGGAACAGAGACTGAATCACTCTACATATTATGCGCACTACATAAAAAAATATCCTGTATAGAGCCAATAAGTCTCCACGGTGGACCAACAGCTTGTGGGACCATATCAGCGCAGTAGTAGTGGTAACTTATCAAAAAAATACCTGTCTCAAAAAATATTTCCTTTTCTGCCACCAATTTTGATGATCCACATTTTTATCAATTTCCCTTTCCTCCATCTTGCACACACTGCACACTTATTGCAACTGGACTAATAAATCATCGAAATTATATTGCATAAAGTGTGAAAAAGATTATATCTGATAGATTAGTGATTAAAACAACACGTAACACATGTAAAATTTTACTTTTGTGTTATTTTCATTTGACTTTTGTGTTGTCCTATGTGGCATAAAATTATTTTACTTTCTTTCAAAAGATGGTTTTTTGCTAATTTTAGTTTTGTAGTTAGTAAATATATTTTTATTATTTTTCGCCGTGATTACTTATCACTGTCTTATTCTCATTTAATCAAAATTCTGTTCCCAACAGCTCCAAAATGAAAAATCAATATAATCACATAAATATTATTATCCAATACAATACACTTTATTGCACACCAGTAATAGAAGAAAAGATACAAAAAAGTATAAAGTAAAAAATTAAGTATAATTATTGCATCAATGCCCGGTGCTGATTTTCAACTGATCCCATTTGAAACTCACGGATGTCAAGTTCTTCTTCTTCTTAGAGTGCCTCTCCGACTAGCGAAGGTTGGCAGTCAGCTCTGCATATTTCTTTCTGTCTCTTGCGAGGCGAAACAGTTGTGCAGCACTCGAGACTCCAGTCCACTCCCGAAGGTTCCTCAGCCACGACTTCTTCCTGCGACCAACGCGTCTCTTGCCGGCTACTTTGCCCATCATAATAAGTTGCAGAAGGCTGTATCTATCGTGTCTAAATACGTGACCCAGATATGCAACTTTCCTTCGTTTGATGGTATCCCAAAGCTCGCGCTTCTTACCGATTCGTCGCAGGACCTCCTCGTTGGTAACCTTCTGAGTCCAACTAATTCGTAGCATTCGTCTGTAGGCCCACATTTCGAAAGCTTCTATACGTTTCCTGAGATCTTCTTTAATAGTCCAAGACTCGCATCCGTATAAAAGAACCGGCCAGATGTAGCATTGCAGCAGACGAGAACGCAACGAGATTTTAAGACTACGACTAGTGAGTACATTTTTCATGCTATTAAAAACACTTCTGGCGACCTCTATGCGGGTTTTTATTTCTGTGTCACAATCCCAGTTTTCAGTCAGCCAGGTGCCCAAATATTTGTCCTTGGTAACTTTCTCCAGTCGTTGACGCGATACCTTGATTACTGGGTCCAAATTAGGGTTTTTAGAGACGACCATGAGCTTGGTTTTGGTGATGTTCATCCTGAGACCGGCGTTCTCACTGCACTCATTCACCCTATCAACTATTCGCTGTAATTCTGACTCTGAAGCCGCTATTAGAACTGTGTCATCGGCATATCGCAGATTGTTAATAATACGCCCATTTATTCTGACGCCACAGTCAAGGTCTTCTAGTGCTTCTGTCATAATAGCTTCAGAGTACAGGTTAAACAAAGTAGGGGACAAGATGCAGCCCTGTCGAACTCCCTTTTTTATTTCAACTTCTTTGGACTCCTCTCCTTCAACACGAATTGTGGCCCGTTGATTCCAGTAAAGGTTCTGGATTATGCGTATGTCTTTATCATCAAGACCAATGTCTTTTAAAAGAGTAATAAGACGGTCGTGCATAACTCTATCGAACGCTTTTTCATAGTCGATAAAACACATATAAACATCTTGCTGCATGTCTCTGCACTTTTGGACCAGAACCTGTACAGCAAAAAGAGCCTCTCTGGTGCCCATTCCAGATCGGAATCCAAATTGGTTTTCCGCGAGTTGTTCGTCACACTTTTTCCTGATACGTTCATGAATAACGGCAAGAAATAACTTAAGGACTTGGCTCATAAGACTTATCGTCCGAAAATCTTCGCATTTCTTGGCGTTCTTTTTCTTAGGGAGAGTGACAAAAGTAGATCCGAGCCATTCCTGTGGTAATTGGCCCGTGTCATAAACAAGGTTCATGAGGTTGACCAGTGCGTTAAGGTGTTCCTCCTCGATCAATTTGAGTACCTCTATGTGAACATTATCCGGCCCAGCAGCTTTCCCTGTTTTGGCTTTATCTAGTGCCTTCCGTACTTCGGATTTAAGTATGGGTAAACCCTGTACTACTTCTTCTGAAGGAACTAAAACAGTTCTCGAGTCATCTGCGAACTGTTTGTGATGTCAAGTTAAACAGATTTAAAACAAATAATATTATAGTTTAAAAAAAACTAAAGAAAACGCTTCAAAACAATATTAAACATGGTATTTACCATGTTTAATATTGTTTTGAGTTCCTGATATTACGAAGTATTTACTTCGTTTTGAACTCTAATACTAATGTCAGTGACCATGACAGTTTAAAAACTTATACTATACATACTTTTACGGGTGCAATGTTCAAAAATACTATAATTATTTAGGCTGAATAAGTTGGCCACCCTAGGTGTTGAACTGTGTCAAACGGTGTCAAAGATGGAAATCCTATGGCGCCGGAAATTGTCATCATCAACAACATTACTCTTTAAAACAGTACAAAAATTATGAGAGTAGCCGTTGGATTCTAATAACAGCACGTTGCACCATTAAAAAAACTATGTATTATAGTCTAAGGCTGACATTCAGAGACGACAGAAACAAGTCTAAGCGTGAACTTACGCTTCCATCTGTCAAATTTTGTTCGTAAGTTTGACAGATGGAAGCGTAAGTTCACGCTTATAGTGCCACAAACTTATCTGACCCGGTGACCAAAATTGGGACTAACGTCGCTACGGACCAAAAATGACATCAAAAACTCAGATTTGTACGTAGATGACATTGGTAAAAGCGACGGCAGCGACGCCACGACCGGGTCAGATAAGTTTGTGGCACTGTAGACTCATTTCTGTCGTCTCTGAATGTCAGTCCAAGTCACATGCTTATCGAATCATAGGACGATTTGAGCAATGTCCTTTATGATCTACTTAGGTTTAAATTTTTCACATTTATTTATGTAGGTAATGTTTTAATTTTGTCTCGTGTCCAGTCTTAAATGTATATATTTCTTTATTTTATTTAGTTCCCAAAACTGAATTTTATCATAAAAAGGTAGATTTCAGAAATTATCTTACAGCATGGCGTGATAGTATTCTTCTAGATGCGAACACAGTGTTATAATTAAACTAAACTAAGGATCTAAAAAAAGGTTTTTAAATAAATGTATAGGTAGTTTTTGTTGTATATCGTCGCAAAGAGGACACGATTACGTGACCACGGACATCGGTCGTCGATGAAAATCAGCGTCATTGGTCTTACCAATGACAACAAGCTGATCGATGCCCATTTTTTGCACATGAGGGACACACACTTCCATGCATTGTTATTTTTTAAATTGTTTTTCTTCATGTAATTCTCTGGCAATTTAAGTTTATTATGTTTTGTGTATGCATGCATGCTACTGTGATTTTGGTGTCATGTGTGCAAAAAAATAATAAATTTTATTTCTTTTCTTTTTTAGCTGATGATTTATAAGTGAGAAAGATTGAGTTTTTTTTTACAAAATAATTAATCTTCATGCTGCTACGTACGCAGATAAAAGAAAAGGCGATTACCTATTATACAAGGTGTGCCAACCTATAAATATATCACTGCACCACTGCAATGATTTATCGATATAAATATATTAGGTATTACTTCATTAATCATAGCATAATGTTTATATAGATCGATGCAACTGATTAATATAATTATGCACCCATTACATAAGTAATACAGAAATCTTACATGGTAATTCATTTTTTTATCATTTATCGTCGTTGATAACCTCTTATCATTAAATGCATGTAATAATAGGAATTTAAAAATAGAATTTAAAACTTAAAATACATTCTACATTTATTAATACAACTAGCTTCCACCAGCGACTTCGCCCGCGTGATATCTTTATAAATTATAGCCTATGTTACTCACTGATAATGTAGCATTCTTCTGGTGAAAGATTTTTTTAAATCGGTCCAGTAGCTTTTGAGTTTATCCATTACAAACACACATACAAAAAATAAAATCTTTTTTCTTTATACCTAATATTAGTTTAGAAAAACCACAACCAAAACGTTCAGCGCAACTATCGATAGCAGTGACATCTATTGCGTAAATTACGAACCTCTTAGCAACAAGATCAACCGTCCATCGATTTATATCGATCGATCGACAGATACACATAGAACTTGACAGATGGCGCTGCTATTTCAAACAAAGTACTTCTACAAACCGACTAACCAGTCGGAAAGAGAATACTAACCCGAAAGGGGGTTATTGTACTCATAATAATTATGAACAAATTTTACTATGGGACCAACCCTGAAAAATCGAAAAAAGAAAGAAAAGAAAAAGAAAGAAAAATAATTTTATTCCGTACGGGATAATGACGGCGCCACATTCACAATAGACAAAACACAATAAAAAAGAAAAAAAAGAAAAAAAAAAAAACAGAAAAAGAAGCAGCTGTTCCAACTTTTTGATTAAAATTCGTTGAAAATTTTAACTCTGTGACAATAACGGCTGATAATGGTAGACAGTTTTGCAGTGAAGAGTTAAATAGGTTCTGTTCTGATAAAAAAATAATTTTGTATAATACAGTACCATACTGGCCTCAACAAAATGGAGAGGTTGAACGCCAGAATAGAGATATTTTAAAATGACTTAAAATTTATCAAGTGGAGAAGGAAAACTGGCAGGATGCTCTACTCGAGTATTTAGCTATGTATAACAGTACACCACACAGTATAACAGGGAAAACTCCATCAGAATTATTTTTCAAGCAATAGTATCGAGATAATATACCTATGGCTGGAGAAATTACGCATTCACATAAGTCTGGAGATCCGGATGTGAGACCGTGACCAAGAAAAGAAATAACTTGGAAAAGAATATACAGACAAGAAAAGAAGGGCCTAAGATTGTCAATTGATACTTGGAGACAAAGTTTACCTGAAAAATATGGTAAAAGATAAACTTAGTCTAAATTACGACCCATCTCCTCATACAGTAGAAAAAAGTGTCAGAGGAGACATAACTGTTCGAAATGATTTAACTGGGAGAGCATTGAGAAGAAACGTAGTTCATTTGAAAAAGGTTGAAGGCCAATGGGAATTTATGAATAATGAAAATGATAGCATACAAAAGGATACTTATGAATCAGGAAACGAAATGGAAAATGGAGATGAAGAAAATTAACTAAAAAGGGAAGTAATTAATTTATTATTTAATTATAGATGGTTATAGATGGTAAAATTATTGAGTAATAAAGTTAAGTTTTGTTTTTTGCATGTTAAAGATATAAGTAATCAATATTCATCCATTTTTATTTGAGATAAATATTTTTGTTTTTTTTTTTGTTTTACATGTTTTATTCTTTTATTTTTGTTATATTATCTTAAAAATCTTTTTGTGCTGTGTCAAATAAATACTTTTCTTTCTTTTCTTTCTTTCTTTCTTTCTAATATTATTAATACATAAAAAGGAAATACCACTTGTTTTATTTATATTCAGGTCAGAGCAACACTTGATCAAATACAAATCAAATCAAAAATATAACAAGGAAGGAAATGTAGCGTATGCGCATACTGATATAAGTCACGATATTAATAAATTAGTTGTACCGTCAAATGTTAATTCAATTCAAATTTTAGGATTATGGCTCCATCTTCTTCTTCTTTTAATTTTATGGCTCCATCAAATGTCATCTTAATTGTTGCCTCGGGCGCACACGTCAAAGGTTATAAATACCAGTCCGGGAGTGGGGGCAGTCAGTTGTTGTTAGACTGTCGGCCTGTGCGGTGGTGTGTTGATCATCGAGTATTGTACAAGCGCTAAGCTGAAACAGTCGCCGAAGCCCGCAGATAATAGACTTTATAGGTACTATATCTATTTGGCATCGTCATTTCACAGGTTTAATTTATGGTTTATTTGATGTTTCTTCCCCTACGAAATGCGATACATAAATGCATATTATATGGCCGCTAATAACGTCTCATCTAAAAGTTGGATACCCTGGCATTTGTGTTTAAGAACTGGATTAGAACAAAACTTGTTTAATAAAAGGAGGAGGAAATAAAACAATTTATTAATACAGTTCGGTATGTAAAGTTTATTTTTGGTATTTTTTTTTATATTAAAGGTTACACAATTTTAAATATTTTTAAATATTTTTGCATTCCCAGTAGTCATTAATTCTTTATAAATTATCAAACTTTTGCTGCTTGTGACGTCACTGAATAGTCTGAAGCTTTCGATGTCTTTTCCACGCAAGCCAAGAAGTATGTTGCCATGAAATGCCAAAATTTGACGTTCATTTATAACTATCAACCAATAAACACCGCATTCTATTACTGTAATTTAGATTTTATAAACATCGAAATCTGCAGACTACTTTGTGACGTCATCAGGAGCAAACGTTTGATAATTTATTAAAAATTAACTACTGCTTGGAAATAGAAATTATTGAAATTACTGTCCATCCATAAAGGACGTCACACTAACTTCGTGATTTTTTGACCCCTCCCCCGTCCTTGTTACAATTTATTGATCACATTTGTGACACCCCCCTAGTCCGACGTCACATATTTTACAATTTTACATCTAGAAATTATTAAATTAAAACAGCATTTCCGTAATTAGTTTTATTTCCATTTAAATGATTTTGGAATGTGACGTTACGAAACTTAGGACTCCTCCCAACCCTTGTTACATAATGTCACTTCGTTGACCCCCAACCCCCTTTAAGAACTTCCTAGTGTGACGTACTTTCTGGATGGTCCCTTAGTTACATAAATTGGTGAAATCTATAAAATAAATATGTAAAAAAACCTTACTTACCGAATTAGAACAAGCTTTGTTAACTCAATCAATAGTATACCTAGTCACCATATTTTTTCTTTTACAGCGCACAAGTGGTTTATTTAATAATCGATCTGCATAAGTGACTTGTACAAAATGGAAGATATTCAAATTGATGATTTAGAACATCGAAAGAAATGCCAGGAGAGGAAATATTTTTTGAGACAGGTATTTTTTTTGGCTTTGAAAGAAAAAAGACAGCAAAGCAATTTATTTTACACAAAATACGACACAAATAAAGTAAAAAATTAAAACACGTTCCACAAAAAGAAAACAAGAAAAAAAAATATAAAATAACCTAACCGTCAAACACCCCGACTCCAACTAGAAAAAGAGCTGTAACTTTTGAACGGCTGAACAGATTTTCATGAAACATAGCTAAGACGATACCCGGTTAAACTAGCTTTCGATTAAAAACAACTGCATTGATATCGGTCTATCCGTTTTGGAGCTAAGATGCCACAGACAGATACACACTACAAACATAAAACATAAAATCTTTTTTGTCGAGAGTTAATAAATAAATAATAATTATGATGTATATTTGTAGGTAGAATAATCATTTTTTTTTTATAATCTTTATTGTTTTCTTTATTTTTAGCATATTAACATATATTACGATAATTACTTTTGTTTTTATGTAATACTACCTGTATGGTAATTTTTGGTATAATGTGTAACCTTGTATAATAGTTTTGTTAAACCGAGTGAATATTTAATATATTTCCACGAATATTTCTATTCCTGTCTGCGGCCTGCTAGGCGAACATACGCGCCTCGACAGAAGGCTTGGGGGCTTGGGGGGGGCTAATAACTACCTAGCGTAACTATCATCCGTCACGTATTGAATAAAAAGATTGAAAGTGCGAAATAATATTCACTCGGTTTACCAAAACTACTATTATATTACCGTCTTCAAGGTTTCACATTATACCAAAAATTACCAAACAAAAAGTTATGATCGTAATATATTTTTATGTTAATAATAAAAAAAACCTTAAAGATTATTTAAAAAAAAAGACAAAGTATACAGATTTATTTATTTATGAAGATTTGTAAGCGTTTTATCTTTTACCGGGCATAAATTCAGAAAAGCTGGTATGTGCTGCTACAGCTAAGAATTTTATAACAAAAAAACTATATACTTTGCCCAACCTGAAAGAAAAATAATTTCTTTGGTTGCAAAATTAAGGTAGGTAACACATGCAAAAAAAAAAAAAAAAAATGGAAATGAAAACCACAAAATAAACTAAAATTAAAAGGCAAAAATTAAAGTAATCACATAGATACTTTATAAACTATGTATGTAGGTTATACCACAATCATGTGGGGCTCACGGCTGCACCAAAAAGGTCCGCGTATGTATACCAGACATTCCCGGCGCTTATTTTCAACTGAACCCGTTTGTGACTCACGGATGTCACCTGGGAAAAGAAGTACAATCCTGACACTCAGCACTCACAAATGCAAAAAATAAATCTAAGGCTTCTGCCTGGAATTTTGCGGGCAGCGGGGCGGCAGCGGCGGCGGCGCGGGAGCGGCTGGATCTAATGCGTACAATCAAATGGACTGACCGGACCCTCCAAAACAGCGGTGCGGCAGCGGCGCCGCGGCGGGCAACGAGCGGTGCGGCAGCGGCGCCGCGGCGGGCAACGAGCGGTGCGCTCCAGTCAAGCGGTGACCGCCCGCGCGTATGCATTGCAGTGTTGTGCAATTTATTTTTGTGACGTCGAATAAATAAATCGAGCGTTAGGAATAAATTTGAATCAAAAAGATGTTGTCGCCGTTGTTCAGACATTTCGTTAGCGAATAAAAACAAATATCTCGACGACAAAACCACGAACACAACACGCGCGCCGCGCGATCTGCCCGCTGGTTTCGAGAACGGGTCAGCGTTGCCCGCGCCGCTCCCGCGCCGCCGCCGCTGCCGCCCCGCTGCCCGCAAAATTCCAGGCAGAGGCCTTAGAGATGTAACGAATAGATACTTATCGACTACTTTCAGCTACTGATCACCAGCGGAGTATGGTCCGTGTACTTCATGACGGGGCTCAGTGCGGGAGCACCGACAGTGCTCGTCCCTCAGATTCGTAGAGAAGCTAATTCTACTGATGCTGTTAGCCCAGAAATGGAATCATGGTTATGTAGGTATCAAAATCACCAAGGATATAATTCTCATAAGGACTTCTCAGTTCTTACTTCTGTGTGCTAGACTCATGTCTCCTTATAAGCTTCCAAAAGGACCGGCAGCCTCCTTCCTTCTGAGGTCACCCGAGATATAAGAGAGATACCTATAGGAACAATATTATATAGTACGCACTAAGCGCCAGTGGAATTGCACGGTTTGAGTGTTTGACACGGTTTCATATAAACAATATTGGGCGGTGTCGCTTCGCTGCAGCGCAGTTCTGCTCAGTACGTTCTGACCTTAACTGTCCTACGGCTGGACACGAGCATATTCTCAGAATAAGAAGGGTTAATGTTATGTATATCATAAAAAATATAGTTTATAATAATATCTCCAGATCATAATGTTGTAAGCTGTGTAATACCATCCTCAGATTATTAATATGTTTCAATCTTTTTCCAGTTGCCATGTTCAGCATGAGCGGAATTCCTTGGATCTTTATCCTGCCCGTCATGTTAACATTATTGGGCAGAAAAATTACCTACAGCTTCGTCTGCATTTCCATGTTCATTGGCTTCGTCATCTTCTACTTCAGCTCCGACATTAAGATGATACTCATCAGTGAAATAGTTCATGGAGTTGGACTTGCTTCTTTCCGAATCGTATTGGTCGCCATCATCACCGAATACACTTCTTCAAAATACAGAGGTCTATTTCTGACTTTAAAATCAGCAACATTTTTTTGGGGTATATTGGTTTCGAATACTATTGGTACTTTTTTCCATTGGAAGAAGATACCTGCAGTGGGGGTGATATGTTCACTGTATAGTTTGAGCGTAATTATTTTCTTGCCTGAATCTCCATTTTGGTTGGCAAAGAAAGGTCGTTTTGAACAGTGTGCGAAAGCCCATAGATGGTTGAAAGGGTCTAATCTGGATTCTGAGAAGGAACTTGAAAATCTTATAGCTGATCATCAAAACGTTCGGAGAAAAATGTCTGTAAAAGCCCATGTACTAGAGAGTTATAAAGTAGTTGTAAAGAAAGAATTTTATAAGCCAGTGTTGTTGTCAATATTATTGATGACAGCGTATACTTTTTCTGGTAAATTAGTGTTAATAGTATACGCTCTAAAAATTATGAAGAAAATAACTGATAGTGAATCGTCTGTTTATACTGGCATGTTGATATTGGACGGTGTAACGGTAGCTACAATGTATGTAGGCTGTGCTCTAGCAAAATCATTCAAGCGTCGTAGTCTTTTATTAATTTCTTCATCTACTGCAGTCATATTTATGTTCTTATTATCAGTATATTTGTACTTAGTAAAATTAACAATAATAGCTGAATCTAAGTATTTACCATTGTTTTTGTTAGTAGGTTACTCAGTAGCTATAAGTTGTGGGCCCATAATTTTGTCTCCTACTATATCTAGTGAATTAATATCTTTAGAATCTAGGAGTTTATCTATGTGTGCGTGTGCTATTTTTGCAAAGATTATAAATAGTAGCCTTTTAAAGTTGGCCCCTTATTGCTTCCAAACCCTCGGTATGCATGGTACTTTCTTGTTATTTGCGTTGTGTTCATCAGTGTGTTTGGTTCTGATATATTTTTACTTACCTGAAACTAAAGACAAGACTCTGCAAGAGATTGGTGAGTGCATTAAGGGAGTGAAGCCCGTAGAAGAGTTTAAGAAGGAATTGTTACCAATTCTGTCTAATAATATTAGTGGTAAAATTAAAACTGGGATAAAATAAAATTTATTTTATTCGATAATCATAGCGATTTTTTTTTTAGTTTATTCCTATATTTTTAGTAAAATCGAGAAATAAAATCTTAAGGCTATGTTAGTAGGTAGGTAATTAATTCAATATAATAATAATAAGCAATCATAATAATAATAAATGAGCAAATAATTAATTTATTACGGTGGGGTACTATACTTATTATATTTTTAAATGTATTGTTTTGTGTTTGGGAAAATATTTAAATTTGTATGTGTTTAGAAATTAATAAGGGTAACTATATGAATTCGACGACACGGTTGGCGCAGTGGGTAAGCGATTAGCTTTGAGATATGTTTGTAAACTGATATACATTTTTTTTCTTTTTACCCGACTGCGCCAGAAGGATTGTTATGTTTTTCTAGTGTATGTATGTGTGTATATTTCTTTGACATACTCTGTATCCTAAATGGGTTGATGGATTTTAGCTTCAGAGGTGTCGTTAGATTCGTCTTATTGACAGTGGCACTGGGTATACCAAAATTATAAAAATTAAAATGGCCGATTTTTGGCGCCATAATAATGTCTTCAATATTATTTTCTTCAAATTATTTCGTGTGGGTTATCCAAATAAATGGAAATGGCCATTAATAAAAATATAAATAACTTACATGTTTATTAATGTAATTTGAATGAGAAATGCTAACTAAAAAGTGCTAAATAAAAAAAACTTAATTTAAAAAATCAATAAACCCGACTGCTTGAAAAATTAACTTTAAGTGTCTGTGGCGTCGTAGCTCCAAAACAGATGGTCCAATTTCAATGTAGTTTTAATTGAAAGCTAGTTTAATCAGGTATCATCTTCGGTATGCTTTATGAAAATCAGTTAAGCCGTTCAAAAGTTACAGCTCTTTTTCTAGTTGGAGTCGGGGGTATTTGTCGGTTAGGTTATTAAAGTAACAATATTATATTATTTTGCTTACCTACACCTTTTTATTAATCCTGTTCACAAACGGATTCAATTCTATAAAAAAATGCGTTCTGTTTATTATGTGATATTCTGTCATTATTTCATAAGGGCCAGATTTTTCAATCACCAGATAATGTTTAATTCATCGAATAAATTTAACGTTTGAAAGAAGAAGAAGAAAGAAAAGCAATTTATTTTTACACAAAAAAGTAAAAAATTAAAACAAAAAAAGGAAAAAATGAAGACAAAAATAAAGTAAAAAATAATAATATAAAATAACAATTACTAATATTAAATGTCTGGACTCAATTAATAGGATTCTTTAAACAGTTTGACAGACTTTGCATAGGAGAACTATCAAAAATTTAAATTTATTCCTTGGGATAAAGTTATCTGGCGATTGAAAAATTTGCGCTAAGCTGAAAACAGCGGCGCCCGCAGATACATAATAGATTTTATACTGTAGGTATTTATTTTGCATCGTCGCTTCACATGTGAATTAATTTAATTGTTAATTTAATTAACTTAATTATTTTAATTGTGGTTTTTCTACGAAATATGATACGTAAATGCATAATATATGGCGTCTAATAACGTCTTATCTAATAGTTGGTTACCCTGGCATTTGTGTTTAAGAACTGCATTTATAACAAAACTGGTTTAGTAAAAGGAGGAGGAGATAAAACCATTTCATAGTACAACTAGAATAAGTTTTGTTAATGCAATCAATAGTATACCTTACCAGTCACCATATTTTTTCTTTTACAGTGCATAAGTGGTTTATTTAATAGTCGATCTATGTGATTTGTACAAAATGGAAGATATTGAAATTGATGATTCGAAACATCGAAAAAGGTGGCAGGACTGGCAGGAGAGGAAATATTTTTTGAGACAGGTATTTTTTTTTATTACCTATTTCCAGTTACTCCAAATCTATTATCAATCTATTATTCTTTGGAAATAAAATTAACATACATTATTTCCCTAGAGCTCCAAGATAATGTACAACATAACCTAACCATTAAAAACCCCCAACTCCAACTAGAAAAAGAGCTGTAACTTTTGAACGACTAAAAAGATTTTAATGAAACATAGCTAAGATGATACCCGATTAACATTGAAATCGCCCCCCTTTTTTGCCGGGGGTTAATAAATATAACTATTACTTTATTTTTGGCATGAAAATATATTACGATCATTACTATTTGTTTGTATGTAATGGGTACTTCCCGTATGGTAATTTTTGTGAAACCGTGTGTTATTCGTTTTGGTAAACCGAGTACCTAAATATTGAATATAAAAACATTTTTTTAGGTAAAAACTTGTTTCACATTTAAAAAGCTATCATTTCATGCATCATCCTTGTGGTGCTTCGCATTGCTGTCACTGTGGTGAAGCTGTCGACTGCCTCGGTCACCATGGTCTGTCTTGCTGTAGAAATGCAGGTCGCATAGCACGGCATGCCAATATTAACGACATTATCCGTCGTGCCCTCGTTACCGTCGGCGTGCCCGCTGTTTTAGAACACAATGGGCTGACGCGCGACGATGGCATGAGACCAGATGGTATGTCGTTATTGCCATGGAAGCTGGGTAGGCCCATGGTGTGGGACGCAACTTGCGTCGACACTCTTGCACCTTCCCATCTTCTTGGCTCGGCAGGCTGTGCTGGCGCTGCAGCTGCAGCCGCAAAGACATTCAAACGGCGCAAATATAATAACCTTATCAGTAGTTATATATTGTTTGGTGTCGAAACGCTCGGGTCATGGGGGTCGGAATGCATGTCTCCTATTCAGAGATATTGCAAAACGGTTGGTCGACGCTACGCGTGACCCGAGGTCTGGCCTATACTTTGGTCAAAGAATAAGCATTGCCATTCAACATGGCAATGCTACCAGTCTTCTGGGCACGCTACCAATTGACAGCGATGAGAAGGAGTACTTTGACGCCTAGGTGCTCAGTTTTTTTTTTTTTTTTTTTTTTTCTTTTTATAAAAACATTGCCCCTCACTAGGATTTCTCCTGTATCGAGGGTACAGTTTACAAACATACATGTCACATGCACAGACAACCAGACCCGAAACAACTATCTGTAGATCATACAAATATTTGTTCCGTGCGGGGATCGAACCCGCGGCACGTAGCGCAGAAGGCTAATCGCTTAGCCACTGCGCCAACCGTGTCGTCAATTTGTATTTTTTATTTTATGTTTTATTTATTTCACAATAATTAGTGTACATATTTAAGTTTATATATTATGGTTGTAGATAGTTTATTATT
This sequence comes from Allophyes oxyacanthae, assembly GCA_932294325.1. Lineage (NCBI taxonomy): Eukaryota > Metazoa > Arthropoda > Insecta > Lepidoptera > Noctuidae > Allophyes > Allophyes oxyacanthae. The sequence continues at coordinate 1,568,264 of OW028628.1, forward strand.
TATTAATAACTAGCTGTGCCCGCGACTTCGTTCGCGTGCTGTAGGGGTGCTCGAGTTATGTTTTGAAAATACATGTTTCTAATAATATAAAATTTTATCAATTAGTATTAAATACAAAAAATAAAAACACCGGGACCGGATTTGAACCTGATATTTGTCGGCTTCTATTCTACTATTTACCGCTCCACTTAACCAGTTACGATGGGTGTCGAAATAAACATTTCTTATGTTGAAAAACTATCTAGTTTCCTTCATATGTATAGTAATTTGCCGTGATGGTTTTTTACCGAAAATGTTAAATAAACTCGTTTAAATTACAAATTTCTTAACTATCGACCTTAGTACTTACCCACGAATACATATCGAGCTATAAATTTTCAGTATAATAAGCTGACCTCTTATTGTAAGGGAAGCCTATACAATACGTGGTCAGCTTTTACTGGAAATGTATAGCTTGATAGTAGCCGTGTGTACACAAAAAAAAAGTTACACTGTTCAGTTCCTGTGAGCGTAGCGTAGCGTGATGATACAAATTTATGTTAAAAAGTCGACCCCTTAGTAGCGCTACTGTGAAAGCCCTATCGAAATTGTTAAATTCTTACGTTTCAACACCATACATTATACACAAAATATGTTACATTGCTCGACTCCTATGGGTGATAGTGCGATGAAATTATGTTTACTATAAGTCCTCGATCCTTAATAAATTATACTACAGTGAAAGTCGCATCAAAGTAAGTCCAATACAACATTATTTTGTATAACCAATCAATCGTGACCTCTGCTTTGTATGGGACTGCTTACAATGAAGCGATCAAGCTGTATCTACGGATCTAGTCAACTGTTGCAAATGAAAGTTGTTAAGTTAGACTATTATCTATACGAATACTGAAAAGTTTCATTGAAATATTTTTCGCTGTTTTCCCGAGATGGGGGTAAATTCTTTTTTTTTTTTTGTTGTCTCTCAGACTTTCATCCCATAAATAAAAAGTAGGTGATCTAGCGATACCTTTATTTTGCCTACACTCTACTAACGACTAACAACGACAACGACGTAGTCGGTGAAAATTCGGTGACCGTTACTGCCCCTCGTAATGATTTTATCGTCTTGAATCTAACAATAGTAGCTATTTAAAATACTTGGAGAAAACATCCAAATTATAAACTTCACATTTTCGTAAACATATAAACCCAATTAAAAGAACAAACATTTCGATCCCAACGCTATGTAGTTAATAATACGAGATGAACAATAAATTTTAATTCAATTCGTCTAAAATCACATCGATATATTATAAAGTATATAATATATTTAGGATATACCACAATCATGTGGGGCTCATGGCTGCACCAAAAAGATTCAGTTCAGCATATGCCCGCGCGCTGATTTTCAACTGAACCCGTTTGTGATTCACGGATGTCACCTGGCAAAAGAACTACATTACTGACACTCAGCACTCACAAATGCAAAAATTAAATCGAAGAGATGTAACAAATAGATACTTATTGACTACTTTCAGCTACTGATCGCCAGCGGAGTATGGACCGTGTACTTCATGATCGGGCTCAGTGCGGGAGCACCGACAGTGCTCATTCCTCAAATTCGTAGAGAAGCCAATTCTACTGATGCTGTTAGCCCAGAAATGGAATCATGGATATGTAGGTATCAAATCACTAAGGACATAATTCTCATAAGCCTCTAAAAAGAACGGCAGCCTTCTTCCTTCGGAGGTTACCCATAATATAAGAGAGAATACAATAGAATAGAATAGAAATACTTATTATTGTACACCTGATAAAAAGGAGCAATAAACATAATTACAATAAATCTTTTTAAGATTGTACAATGGGTGGTCTTATCGCTATGGGCGATTTCTTACAGACAACCTTTGGATGGACAGTACAGCATGTAAAAAATAACAACAGAGATATAGGTACAACAATATTAGTTTATAAAGATAAGATTGCACAGAGCAGAATTGCAATTGAACATGAAATCGTATGAGATAGTACGCACTACGCGGCAGTGGAATTGCACGGTGTGACACGGTTTCATATAAACAATATTGGGCCGCGTCGCTTCACTGTAGCACAGTTCTGCTCAGTGCGTTTTGACCTTAACTGTCCTACTGCTAGGCACGAGCATATTCTCAGAACGAGAAGGGTTAATGTTATGTATTTCATAAAAAAAAACATGTTTAATAATATTCCAGATTATAATGTTATAAGCTGTGTAATACTATAATCCTCAAGCTATTAATGTGTTTCAATCTTTTTCCAGTTGCCATGTTCAGCATGAGCGGGATTCCCTGGGTCTTTGTCCTGTCCGTCATGTCAACATTATTGGGCAGAAAAATTACCCACAGCTTCGTCTGCATTTCCATGTTCATCGGATTCGTCGTCCACTACTTCAGCTACGACATTAAGATGATCCTCATCAGTGAAATTGTTCAAGGAGTTGGCTTTGGTTCTTTCCTAACCATATTGGTCGCCATCATCACCGAATATACTTCTTCAAAATACAGAGGTCTATTTCTGACTATAAAAGCAGCAACATTCTTTTGGGGTATATTGGTTTCAAATACTATTGGTACTTTTTTCCATTGGACTAAGATACCTGCAGTGGGGGTGATATGTTCATTGTATAGTTTGTGCGTTATTTATTTTTTGCCTGAATCTCCATTTTGGTTGGCAAAGAAAGGTCGTTTTGAACAGTGTGCGAAAGCCCATAGATGGTTGAAAGGATCTCAGATGGATTCTGAGAAGGAACTTGAAAATCTTTTAGCTGATCATCAAAACGTTCGGAGAAAAATGTCTGTAAAAGCCCATGTATTGGAGAGCTATAAAGTAGTTGTAAAGAAATCATTTTATAAGCCAGTGTTGTTGTCAATATTATTGACGACATCGTATACTTGTTCTGGTAAATTAGTGTTAATAGTGTACTCTTTAAAAATAATTAAGAAAATAACTGATAGTGAATCGTCTGCTTATACGGGCATGTTGATATTGGACGGAGTAACGGTAGCTACAATGTATGTAGGCTGTGCTCTAGCAAAATCATTCAAGCGTCGTAGTATTTTATTAATTTTTTCATCTACTGCAGTAATATTTATGTGTTTATTATCAGTATATTTGTACTTAGTAAAATTAACAATAATAGCTGAATCTAAATATGTGCCATTATGTTTGTTAGTAGGTTACTCAGTCGCTATAAGTTGTGGGCCCATAATTTTGTCTCCTACTATATCTAGTGAATTAATATCTTTAGAATCTAGGAGTTTATCTATGTGTGCGTGTGCTATTTTTGCAAAGATTACAAATAGTAGCCTTTTAAAGTTAGCCCCTTATTGCTTCAAAACCTTCGGTATGCATGGTACTTTCTTGTTTTTTGCGTTGTCGTCATCAGTGTGTTTGGTTCTGATATATTTTTATGTACCTGAAACTAAAGACAAGACTCTGCAAGAGATTGGTGAGTGCATTATGGGAGTGAAGCCTGTAGAAGAGTTTAAGAAGGAATTGTTACCAATTCTGTCTAATAATATTAGTGGTAAAATGAAAACTGGGATAAAATAAAATTTATTTTATTCGATAATCATAGCGATTTTTTTTTTTTTGTTTATTCCTATATTTTTAGTAAAATCGAGAAATAAAATCTTAAGGCTATGTTAGTAGGTAGGTAACTAATTCAATATAATAATAATAAGCAATCATAATAACAATAAATAGGCAAATAGTTAATTTATTACGGTGGGGTATACTTAAGCAAGATATGCTTAAATGAAAAGATAGCTTAAGGTCATTAGTGATGACCTTAAGCTATCTATTCTTTTGAGTTATGTTAAACAGCATTTTTAATTAATTTAAACTTTATACTTATTAATTTGTTAAGTCACTAAAATTATATGGAATCTTAGGAAATATTTTCTATATAATAAGCTATTCCTGCACTTTTGATACCTGAGGTACAGGTTTATCCTAGTTCAGGTAGGATTGTATTCGTTTATACCTTTGTAGATTTAGGCCTTCACTGTAAATATTTATGTAAAAATTACTTTGAATAAACAATTTCACAATTAAAAAAAAAATTAACATCAGATTATAGTTTCTTGCCGCGACGCGTGACATATACATTTATTTCTTTTTACCCGACTGCGCCAGAAGGAGTGTTATCATTTTTCTAGTGTATGTATGTGTGTATATTTCTTTGACATACTCTGTAGCCTAAATGGGTTGATGGATTTTATCTTGAGAGGTGTCGTTAGATTCGTCTTATAATGACAGTGACACTGGATATATCAAAATTATAAAAATTCAAATGGCCGATTTTTGGCACCATAATACTGTCTTCAATTTTTGTTTTTTTTAAATTCTTTCTTGTGTAGTATCCAAATAAATGGAAATGGCTTATAAAAATGAACAACTTATATGTTTATTAATGTAATTTGAATGAGAAATGCTAAAAAGTGTTAAATAAAAAAATTAAAAATTAAAATATAATAATAATAATATAATTTAATTTTGTGTTTTGCAGAAATAAATTATTTTTCTTTCATTCTAAAAAATCTATAAACCCGATTGCTTGAAAAATTTACTTTAATTTGTTTACATATTTCTTGCAATATTAATGTGACTTCTGATAAGAATCACGTTTTTAACCCCCAACAAAAAAGAGGGGCGATAAGTTTGTAGTGTGTATCTCTGTATCTGTCTGTGTCGTCGTAGCTCCAAAACGGATGGTCCGATTTCAATGTAGTTTTTAATTGAAAGCTTCTGCTTTATGAAAATCAGTTAAGCCGTTCAAAAGTTACAGCTCTTTTTCTATTTGGAGTCTTTTGTCGGTTAGGTTATTAAAGTAACAATATTATATTATTTTGCTTACCTACACCTTTTTATTAATCCTGTTCACAAACGGATTCAATTCTATAAAAAAATGCGTTCTGTTTATTATGTGATATTCTGTCATTATTTCATAAGGGCCAGATTTTTCAATCACCAGATAATGTTTAATTCATCGAATAAATTTAACGTTTGAAAGAAGAAGAAGAAAGAAAAGCAATTTATTTTTACACAAAAAATTAAAGCAAAAAAAGGAAAAAATGAAGACAAAAATAAAGTAAAAAATTAAAACAAGTTCCAATTTTTTTATATAATAATATAAAATAACAATTACTAATATTAAATGTCTGGACTCAATGAATAGGATTCTTTAAACAGTTTGACAGACTTTGTATAGGAGAACTATCAAAAATTCAAATTTATTCCTTGGGATAAAGTTATCTGGCGATTGGAAAATTTGCGCTAAGCTGAAAACAGCGGCGCCCGCAGATACATAATAGATTATAAACTGTATTTATTTTGCGTCGTCGCTTCACATGTGAATTAATTTAATTAACTTAATTATTTTAATTGTGGTTTTTCTACTACGTCTTAACTAATAGTTGTATACCCTAGCATTTGTGTTTAAGAACTGAATTATAACAAAACTGGTTTAGTAAAAGGAGGAGGAGATAAAACCATTTCATAGTACAACTAGAATAAGTTTTGATAATGCAATCAAAGTATACCTTACCAGTCACCATATTTTTTCTTTTACAGTGCATAAGGGGTTTATTTAATAGTCGATCTATGTGATTTGTACAAAATGGAAGATATTGAAATTGATGATTCGAAACATCGAAAAAGGTGGCAGGACTGGCAGGAGAGGAAATATTTTTTGAGACAGGTATTTATTTATTTTATTACCTATTTCCAGTTACTCCAAATCTATTATTCTTTGGAAATAAAATTAACATACATTATTTCCCTAGAGCTCCAAGATAATGTACAACATAACCTAACCATTAAAAACCCCCGACTCCAACTGGAAAAAGAGCTGTAACTTTTGAACGACTAAAAAGATTTTCATGAAACATAGCTAAGATGATACCCGATTAACATTGAAATCGCCCCCCTTTTTTGCCGGGGGTTAATAAATATAACTATAACTTTATTTTTGGCATGAAAATATATTACGATCATTACTATTTGTTTGTATGTAATGGGTACTTCCCGTATGGTAATTTTTGTGAAACCGTGTGTTATATTCGTTTTGGTATACCGAGTGAATATTGAATATAAAAACAATTTTTTAGGTAAAAACTTGTTTCACATTTAAAAAGCTATCATTTCATTCATTTTCCTTGTGGTGCTCCGCATCGCTGTCACTGTGGTGAAGTTGTCGACTGCCTCGGTCACCATGGCCTGTCTTGCTGCAGAAGTGCAGCTCACATAGCATGGCATGCCAATATTAACGACATTATCCGTCGTGCCCTCGTTACCGCTGCGTGCCCGCTGTTTTAGAACCCAATGGCCTGGCGCGCGACGATGGCATGAGACCAGATGGTATGTCGTTATTGCCATGGAAGCTGGGTAGGCCCATGGTGTGGGACGCAACTTGCGTCGACACTCTTGCGCCTTCCCATCTTCTTGGCTCGGCAGGCTGTGCTGGCGCTGCAGCTGCAGCCGCAAAGACATTCAAACGGCGCAAATATAATAACATTATCAGTAGTTATATATTGTTTGGTGTCGAAACGCTCGGGTCATGGGGGTCGGAATGCATGTCTCCTATTCAGAGATATTGCAAAACGGTTGGTCGACGCTACGCGTGACCCGAGGGCTGGCCTATACTTTGGTCAAAGAATAAGCATTGCCATTCAACATGGCAATGCTACCAGTCTTCTGGGCACGCTACCAATTGACAGCGATGAGAAGGAGTACTTTGACGCCTAGGTGCTCAGTTTTATATTTGTACTTTTTATTTTATGTTTTATTTATTTCACAATAATTAGTGTACATATTTAAGTTTATATATTATGGTTGTAGATAGTTTATTGTTTATTAATAATACGAGATGAACAATAAATTTTAATTCAATTCGTCTAAAATCACATCAATATATTATAAAGTATATAAATATGTAGGATATACCACAATCACGTGGGCCTCACGGCTGCACCAAAAAGATTCAGTTCAGCGTATGCCAGACATCAATGCTCGGCGCTGATTTTCAATTGAACCCGTTTGTGACTCACGGATGTCACCTGGGAAAAGAAGTACAATCCTGACACTCAGCACTCACAAATGCAAAAATTAAATCTAAGAGATGTAACGAATAGATACTTATTGACTACTTTCAGATACTGATCGCCAGCGGAGTATGGACCGTTTACTTCATGATCGGGCTCAGCGCGGGAGCACCGACAGTGCTCATTCCTCAAATTCGTAGAGAAGCCAATTCTACTGATGCTGTTAGCCCAGAAATGGAATCATGGATATGTAGGTATCAAATCACCAAGGACATAATTCTCATAAGCCTCTAAAAAGAATGGCAGCCTCCTTCCTACGGGGGTTACCCATGATATAAGAGAGAATACAATAGAATAGAATAGAATAGAAATACTTACTGATAAAAAGGAGCAATAAACATAATTACAATAAATCTTTTTAAGATTGTACAATGGGTGGTCTTATCGCAATGGGCGATTTCTTACAGACAACCTTTGGATGGACAGTACAGCATGTAAAAAATAACAACAGAGATATGGGTACAACAATATTAGTTTATAAAGATAAGGTTGCACAGAGCACAATTCAAATTGAATATGATATCGTATGAGAGAGTGCGCACTACGCGGCAGTGGAATTGCACGGTGTGACACGGTTTCATATAAACAATATTGGGCCGCATCGCTTCACTGTAGCACAGTTCTGCTCAGTGCGTTTTGACCTTAACTGTCCTACTGCTAGGCACGAGCATATTCTCAGAACGAGAAGGGTTAATGTTATGTATTTCATAAAAAAAATCATGTTTAATAATATTCCAGATTATAATGTTATAAGCTGTGTAATACTAATCCTCAAGCTATTAATGTGTTTCAATCTTTTTCCAGTTGCCATGTTCAGCATGAGCGGGATTCCCTGGGTCTTTGTCCTGTCCGTCATGTCAACATTATTGGGCAGAAAAATTACCCACAGCTTCGTCTGCATTTCCATGTTCATCGGATTCGTCGTCCACTACTTCAGCTACGACATTAAGATGATCCTCATCAGTGAAATTGTTCAAGGAGTTGGCTTTGGTTCTTTCCTAACCATATTGGTCGCCATCATCACCGAATATACTTCTTCAAAATACAGAGGTCTATTTCTGACTATAAAAGCAGCAACATTCTTTTGGGGTATATTGGTTTCAAATACTATTGGTACTTTTTTCCATTGGACTAAGATACCTGCAGTGGGGGTGATATGTTCATTGTATAGTTTGTGCGTTATTTATTTTTTGCCTGAATCTCCATTTTGGTTGGCAAAGAAAGGTCGTTTTGAACAGTGTGCGAAAGCCCATAGATGGTTGAAAGGATCTCAGATGGATTCTGAGAAGGAACTTGAAAATCTTTTAGCTGATCATCAAAACGTTCGGAGAAAAATGTCTGTAAAAGCCCATGTACTGGAGAGCTATAAAGTAGTTGTAAAGAAAGCATTTTATAAGCCAGTGTTGTTGTCAATATTATTGACGACATCGTATACTTGTTCTGGTAAATTAGTGTTAATAGTGTACTCTTTAAAAATAATTAAGAAAATAACTGATAGTGAATCGTCTGCTTATATGGGTATGTTGATATTGGACGGTGTAACGGTAGCTACAATGTATGTAGGCTGTGCTCTAGCAAAAACATTCAAGCGTCGTAGTATTTTATTAATTTTTTCATCTACTGCAGTAATATTTATGTGTTTATTATCAGTATATTTGTACTTAGTAAAATTAACAATAATAGCTGAATCTAAATATGTGCCATTATGTTTGTTAGTAGGTTACTCAGTCGCTATAAGTTGTGGGCCAATGATTTTGTCTCCTTCTATATCTAGTGAATTATTACCTTTAGAATCTAGGAGTTTATCTATGTGTACGTGTGCTGTTGTTACAAAGATTACAAATAGTAGCCTTTTAAAGTTAGCCCCTTATTGCTTCAAAGCCTTCGGTATGCATGGTACTTTCTTGTTATTTGCGTTGTCGTCATCAGTGTGTTTGGTTCTGATATATTTTTATGTACCTGAAACTAAAGACAAGACTCTGCAAGAGATTGGTGAGTGCATTATGGGAGTGAAGCCTGTAGAAGAGGTTAGTAAGGAATTGTTACCAATTCTGACTAATAATGTTAGTAGTAAAAAGAAAATTGAAATTAAATAAGATTTACTTTATTTGATAATCATAGCATTCTTTAATTTAGTTTATGTCTATATTGTATAAGACTAAAATCTTAAGTATTAGAGTTCAAAACGGGGTATTTACCATGGGTATTACCATGGTAAATACCCCGTTTTGAATTCTAATACTAATGATAGTGACCATGACAGTTTAGAAACGTATAAAATCTTAAGGCTATATTATCAATATAATTAGGCAAATATATAATTATTTGATTACGGGATTATTTGATTATAGTAGGTACCCCACCGTAATCAAATAATTATTTGCGTTTTTATTTTTTAATGTATTTTATTATCTATGGGTTTGTGAAAATATTAAAAAAACAAATTTGTATGTGTTTATAAATGAATAAAGGTACCTACATGAATTCGACGACACGGTTGGCGCAGTGGCTAAGCGATTAGCTTTCTGCGCTACGTGCCGCGGGTTCGATCATACATCATCATCATACATGAACCTGGAGGTACATTGACACAATTTAGGATGATGATGCAATTAAGCTAAATTTAGCAAAAATCTTTGATTTGCACAAAATAATTTGACTCCTCACAGTTAGGAACAATGGACTCAAGGTATTTATGAATTAGGTATTGGAAGATTAGGAAAAATAGGAAGGTAAGGACACTTACGAGTATCTGATTTCATAGAAGTCCGATGCGAGATGTGAAACTTTTTTTTTTTATAATCACCACTAGGATTTCTCCTGCATCGAGGGTACAATGTACAAATATACATCTCACATGCACACACAACCAGAACCGACTCAAGTATCATTATAGATCATACAAATGTTTGTTCCGTGTGGGGATAGAACCCGCGGCACGTAGCGCAGAAGGCTAATCGCTTAGCCACTGCGCCAACCGTGTCGTCAAATTACTTTCGCCGAATTAGGTACTGTTCGCTTCAGCCTGAACTCGTAGACGATTCTGGCTGCACCTTCGATCTTAAACCCCTTTCTTCAATCTTCAAATCACGCCAAAAATTTCGCTCATCAACCGACCGACTCCGCCTTGATGAGATTTTTCATCTGGTTTTTTCTTGACTATGTATTTCGTAATTTTTCGAGTTTCTTGCTGTTGAGTTCTGGGCCACTAATATGTATATTTCGCTTACACAGTGGGGCTAATTAAACTCCAATTACAAAATAAAAGGATTTATTACGTAACGTGCGTACAATTTTAAGAAGGTCGTTGGTAGAATGAAAATGACACAATAATTTAACTTGAAGAAAGTATTGTAGTAAAATGCCTGGTGAAATTATTATAGCAATCACACGGTTGCTTCTTGATTTACTATAAGTTTCTTGTAAGGCGTTGCGCCGCAACATTAACATTAAAAAAAACGAAAACATAATAAGTTTTTGGAGTTCAAGAAGAAAGCCTCATCGAGTGACGAAACCTGAGAACGGTTGGTTTACGCCATTTTATGGGCAGATGCGCAGTTGGTTTTTGTTGCTGGCTAGCAAATTTTTCCACTGCAGCATGAAGGAATCCCATGTGATAAGCTCTACAGGTAATAAAATTAAAACAGCTGTTCCATTCATTTAGTCAAATAATATTGATTTTTTTATATGGGACAGCTGATTTTTATCTCGCGATTTCTTGGTTGGTCCCATAGTAAAAGTTGTTTAGAATGATTAGTAGATATCATTCATTATAAACAATATAGTCGGGGTGGGTCAGGTAAATGATGAGAGCTAATGTTTCACAGTATAAACTTTAATTGTACGACAACAGGAACACACTTTACAAGCCAGTCCGCCATTATTCTTATAACTCTCACATAAAAGTGTAAAATAAATAACAACCAAGCACAGGCAGCGATGCGCCGGACCACGTCTCTTGTTGGTCGGCGCAGAGCGCATGCGCGCGGAACGTTCCGATACACGCTAGGGTGTAGAAGAGTATCGCGCGGGCGCTTTACCTCGAGCTATACGTCCAGGGAGTTGCCGACGTTCGGATACATCCGCTACAACAACTTTTTAAAGAACTAGGTATTAGTTAATTACCAATAACCCTGTTAATTTCGTTGAGAGTTGATCATAGAATCTGAAATGACGACACAGTTGGCGCAGTGGCTAAGCGATTAGCTTTCTACGCTACGTGTCGCGGGTTCGATCCCCGCACGGAGCAATTATTTGTATGATCTATTGATAGTTGTCCGGGTCTGGGTGTGTGTGCATGTGACTTGTATGTTTGTAAACTGTACCCTTGATACAGTAGAAATCCTAGGGAAGGGCAAAGTTTTTTTTTATAAAAAAAAAGGATCTAAATCTTAGCGTTTGTTCACACACGATACTTTTAGCAGCAAAATCGCGTGTTTTTGCGGTCGTCGGTTGCCTTTTGCTTACAAAAAGTGAATAATGAACGCGAAAACGCGCCTCTGCTCGCGCTGTATCGAGTGTGGATGGGCCCGAAGAAAAAATACTATCTATGCATAAAATTTTGTGTTTTTGTGTCTTTTTCATATTACCATTTTTATCTACCTTACGTGCGTCATACTCGTTGTTCTCATTAGATTGCGAGGTATCGAACTCATTCCCGTTACGCATTCCAACCTGTTGAATTATTAACCGACTTCAAAAATGGAGGAGGTCCTCAATTCGACTGAATTATTTTATACTTTTTAGTTTTTTGAAGTCGGTTTTTACTTTTTTTAACCGACTTCAGAAAAAAGGTGGAGGTTCTCAATTAGACGCGAATGTTTTTTTTTTATGTTTGTGACCTTAGAGCTTTCGGCTTGGTTAACCGATTTTGATGATTCTTTTTTTATTTGAAAGTTGGTGCTTCCCGTGTGGTCCCATTTTAATTTGGTCCAGTTCTGACAATGGCATCCATGAGAAAACCATATAAGTCTTAAATTTACATTATGTATGTGCGCGACAAATGGACGAATAACTCAATATCACGCCAACAGATTTCGATGAGTCTTTTTTTGTTTGAAAGGGTATACTTCCGAAGTAGTTCCATTTAAATTTGGTGAAGATCTGATGAAGATCTTCGGAGATAGACAATGGAACTCTTGAATGAGTAACAGCACATCACTCGCGATTGCCGTAATCTCATGATTACGTATAGCTTATGCCACTCAAAATTTAAAAATAAAATAAACTTTAAAAAGAAAAGTAAAAACCGACTTCAAAAGTTAAAAAAGTATAAAATAATTTTCTTAAAAAACTTATCAACTTCTAAAGTCAGCTCCTTTAATTCTTCAATGCACCTAGCTTGGCAGTGGCACCGTGTGTGTGGAAAATTATTTTATATCAGTACTAGCTTTTGAAGTCGGTTTTTACTTTTTTTTTATTTTTTATTTTTCCTATTTTGAGTGGCATAAACAATACATAAACATGCGAGTACAGCAATCGCGAGAGATATACTGTTATTAATTCAAGAGTTCCATTGTCTATCTCCGAAGGTTTTATCAGATCTTCACCAAATTCATGTGGGACCACCTCGGGAGTATACCCTTTCAAACAAAAGAATTTTCAAAATCGGCGCGTAGCAAACATACAGTCGAATAGAGAACCTCCTCCTCTTTTTTGAAGTCGGTTAAAATCAGTTAGTTAACCTGGCATTCATGGTGTTAAAACCCGCGTTAAAACAAAACTTGTTTAGTTCAGTGCAACCTTTTAGTTGCCTTAGACATGAGCGATACCAAGGGGAAATAAAATTATTTAAAACAATTTATTGTACCTCAATCAATAGTAGTCTTCATTCATATTTTTTATACAACAGTGATTTATAAATCGATTTACGTGATTTTGTGCAAAATGGAAGATTTTGAAATCGATGACAATTTGGAACATCAAAATTGGTGGCAGGAGAGGAAATATTTCCTGAGACAGGTAACTACATATTTTTTTAAAACGCTTTTATTAGCTTCACTTGTAACTAACTAAATATGTAAAAAAATCTTGGAAGTTAAATTTGACCCCGGTTAAATTTCCCGGTTTTCGATTGAGCTGAAATTTTGCATACACGTTTAGTTTGGATGACAAAAGCGTTTTCTTTAGTTTTTTTTAAACTATAATATTTATTTTGTTCGGAAATATGTTTAGTTATGGTTGTCAATACAGTGTGATGGCTGACTCTCTGGTCTTCATCTGGCTAGTGGCATATGGATCGTGTTTGTTGATAACATCATAACGCTGTGACTTCACTTTCTGCCTTTTGAACTACTATGAACTCACTCAGCTCAGCAGAGAAAATAAAAGGCATGCTATAAGGAAAAATTATTTTAATATTATTTGTGTAAATACCTACAATTCTTCATCTTAAAATACGTTTTTTCTGTTGATTTTCCTTCTTTATTGTGTAATCATTACATTGGAGGCTTACTTGATTTGTTTTGAATCGCCGAGCTCAATGATGAACGCCTAGACGTCTTTTTTTTTAATCATAGCAGAAAATAGCTGTAGCAAGGACTGGTTCCTAACAAATAATAGATGGTTGGAAAGAGACAGTGTTAAATTTATGGTTTTTGTTTAATATAAATTATAAGCTACCCGTCCCCGGCTTCGGACATGTGCAATTCCTCTACTATCCTTACATTAAATATCAAAGTATAGAATAAGACTACTAATATAGAATAAGTTGATTGTTACTAACACATTGGATCCATTGTTGTCTGACAAATAAAGATTATATATATAGTTCTCGCAAATCTTTATGAGCCCTGAACTGAATTTGAACTCTGTCTTACTCTCCCTCTAGTACATATAATAAGCGTACTATTATAGGTGCTAGAGGGAGAGAGTTCAGAGGGCTCATAAAGATTTGCGCGTACTACGAGGGCGGTTTGATAAATCCGTGACTTTGGAAAGAAGAAATAATTTTTTTCGGTTTTTTTTTTTATTTGGCTACATAATCTCCTTTCAATTCTGTACACTTAGTCCAACGACGTTCCGACCTCTTCAACCCAGCAAAAAAAATGTTTTCGCAAACCTTGAAAAATAGACCTTAGTTTCAGCTATGATCTCCTCGTTTGATGAAAATCTTTGCCCGCCAAGCCTATTCTTCATGTTTGGGAAGAGGAAGAAGTCACAGGGGGCTAAATCTGGCAAATACGGGTGGTGTGGCAATAATTCGTATCGTAATTCCACAAGTTTTGATGTCGCGATTGCAGACGAGTGGGCCGGAGCATTATCCTGATGAAATAGATTTTTTTTCTTAGTTAAATGCGTTTTTATCTTCACCAACTCTTCATTGAATCTGTCTAACAATGCTGCATAGTAAGCTCCGGTTATTGCCTTGCCTTTTACCAAAAAATCCATATAAATCACCCCTTGAGTGTCCCAAAAGACTGTGGCCATCACTTTACTAGCCGAAAAAACTGATTTAGCCATCTTTGGGGCAAGTCCCCGGTAGAAGTGTCTGCTTTGCCTATTGTTTAGTCTCTGGCGTATAATGGTAGACCCACGTTTCGTCAACGGTTAGGTACCGATGCAAAAATTCGTTCGGATTGGATCGTTGGATCAAGATGTGCACATCATCAGCTATCTAGCGTATATTCATTTGATGGTCTGCCAAAACAATATCGTGGATTTTATGAACCATGCCCTCAGTGGTGATCTCAATCGGTCTTCCTGGGCGCTCGGCATCATTAGTGGTAGTACGTCCACAACGAAATTCAGTGAACCACTTGGGTACCATTCCATGAGACAGCAGAGAATCCCCCTAATATGTTTTCAATTTGTCTCCGGTCTGCTTAATGGTTTTACCACGTAAAAAATAGTGTTTAATTAACACTTGAAACTAGGTTTTCTCCATTTTCAAAGAATGCTTAGAAGTCGCCTAACTTTTTTGTTTCTAAAAACTTTATTTTCACGCCAAATTTGAAAATAGAACAGCGTTTACTTCGTGCGGAGTTCCTAATTACGAAATAAAAATAAATTTTGAAAAATGTTTTTATTTAGCCTTAAAGTCATGGATTTATCAAACCGCCCTAGTATATTATACATAAAAAGCTTCCGGAAAAAATGCCCAAAATGATAGTGAAAACCTCATCAAAATCCGTTGCGTGGTTTAGGAGGAGTTAGCGGATATATACAGACAGACGCGAAAAGCGACTTTATTTTATACTTTGTAAAGAAGAAGAAGATTCATTCTTCGCCTTGTAATTTTATTAATCTGTATAGTTTTGTCAATAACCGGAATAGTCTATATAAATAATTCATTTGAAGTCATCATTAAAGGTTCAGTATCGGAAGCAAACGACGACGAGGGGCTTGTAGCTACATAGCTACCGCGCAGATCCATCGATCAGCGAGGATAAGCTGCGGTTAGCCCCTGGATGGATGACCATTTCTTCGAACATCGAGACCCCTCCGTGCCTCGGATAGCACGTTAAGCAGTTGGTCCCGGTTGTCATACGAATACCTTTGACAGTTGTTACTGGAGTCAGCAACCCAAAAAGTCTTACAACCGGTCTAACCTTAGGGTATCAGTGTCTCCCAGTAAGTGGGTGGCGGAGGTCAGATGGCAGTCGCTCCGTGTACAATACTGATATTCAGCCGCATCTGGTTAGACTGGGAGCCAACCCCAACGTAGTTGGGATAAAGGCCTGGCAGATGATTATGATGTGTAGTTTTGTCAATAATATACTAAAAACCAATACGACTATGTAGTTACAATGAAAGAAAGACAGAAAAATAATTTCATTGATTATACCGGATATTATTTTATTTATTGGATAAAATTTACAGTGATTCAGTGTCCGTTCCCAAATGCAAGCGCAGTACCAAAATTCACTCCAAAACTAATAAAAAATCTGATTTTGTATAGCTTGAGCTAGTAAATTTATTATGCGTGTCCTCTATAAAAAGACGAATATTTGTTTTGTTTTAAAATGAGTCCCAATACTGCGGTTGTAGGTATTTAGTGTGGTATTTAGTAACAAACACTGAATCACTCTGCAAATTATGCGCACTACATAAAAAAATAACCTGCATAATTATGATACTACAATGAAATAATTAAAACCAAAACCCAAAAACATAATATTATAGACATTGATATGCCTCACGGCTCACGGCTGCACCAAAAAGGTGCCGCTTTCAACTGAACCCGTTTGTGGTTCATTGTTGTAAGTCAGTG
This sequence comes from Allophyes oxyacanthae, assembly GCA_932294325.1. Taxonomy (NCBI): domain Eukaryota; kingdom Metazoa; phylum Arthropoda; class Insecta; order Lepidoptera; family Noctuidae; genus Allophyes; species Allophyes oxyacanthae. Next base: position 1,584,599 of record OW028628.1, read on the forward strand.
GTAACGAAAATGATTAAAAATAAAAGAAATCTTATAATTCGTGAAAAGTCACTGTCACTATCACTACATACGAGTACCTAGTATAAAATAAAGTCACCCACTGCATCCGTCTGTTTGTTCGCTAACTTCTTCTTGGCTATACAACGGATTTTGATTTGGTTTTTACCATCATTTTGACCATTTCTTCCGATAGATTTTTATGTATAATACTTTAAAATTTAATATTAGGATCGTAGAGGAATAGCATCCGTACGAAGCCCGGGGCAGATCGCTAGTATACTATAATTCAATTATAAATCAAAATAATAATGATTGTCTCCCCTTTTGGACAGACTACACTAGGTATAAAGGTATTTGTCTGGCATTGAATTCATTTTATGTGAAAAAAATGACCAAATACTAGATAAATATCACACGCTGATATTTTTTTTGTGTTAGTGGGTACCAAATCTTTTACTGCTTATAAAAATAAAAGGTATAATATCTACTGACAACATACAAGAGGCATATAATAGGCTGTAAAACTGTTTCTTTGTTCAAGAAACGTTAAAAAAGCACTACCTTTCCTCTGCGACATAGTTTGTATTTTATTTATACATTTAGGTTTATATTTAATTAGATAGTATTTAGATGGTATTTATTGTATGTATTTGTATTCTTCCGTGTTAGGTATGTATTTTATGTAAATTATTTATACGTATCCTTTACACACTGTGTCTACATTTCTTCTTTCTCTCTCCTCTCGCAGGTCTGCTGGAAGAGATTTCTTTAGAAATAAGCAGTACCTTTGTGCTATATGCTCCTACTTCATATTTCTCGTGTATTTTATGTGTGCATTAATTGTTAAATAAATAAATACAATAAACATAATGTTTTTTATTAAGCTCTGTCTATTTGCTCAGATGCTAATCAGCAGTGGAGGATGGACCTGCTACTTCATAATGGGGATGTTCTTCGGCGCCTCTACAGTGTTCATTCCGCAGATAAGACATGAGGCTAACTCAACTGAGGCTGTTAGTGAGGCAACCGCATCCTGGATTCGTAAGTATCCTAAAAAATATTGCTTTTAGGGTTCCGTAGCAGGAAATGGATGATAAGGAATGATTTGAGACATAGGTATCTATATAATATAATATAACAGTAAAGGTATACCTCTCATTTAAGTTTGTTTTTTGGTGCTTCCATTGTCTCTGAATCACCCTAAGGTTGTCTGGTAGAGAATGGACCGCCTTTGTACATTGTACATGAAGCATTTTAAATAAATAAATAGGTCTGAGTATACTACCCTGCGGCATTCTGGAGTCAATTGGTATGGCATTGCTGGTGTATGCACTTAATAATACACGTTGAATGTGATTCATAAGGTGACTAGTAAATAGTTTAAGTTATAGGCATTTCACTCTAAGTCTGTCGATGCTATTACTATAATTGGAACAGATACCGTGTCGAATGCTTTTACAAGATCTAAAAAGACGTATTTTTTTTTAATTCTAATCTTTTCATATTTTGAATTCAGTAAGATCAGTCACACATTCAGTTATATCAATTTTACAACAGTTATTTATACCTAATATCTGCCAACTATGTCAACCATTTATTTACTTCTCCGATTGCTAAAACTTATTACAAAGCTGACTTAGGTGGGACCAATCTTTCATCTTTTAAATACAGTAATCATCTCATACTCATAGTTTAGAATTACAGAAATTTTAAAATTGTTGGATCAAATAATTATAATCAAATAAAACATTACTTTTTGAATCATATATTATTCTTTAGTAAAATGTTCTTTTGTTTTCAGCTGCTATTAACGTCTACGCAGGACTTCCCTGGGTCCTCATTCTACCGATCTTCATGAAATTCTTTGGAAGAAAATATACCTTTGCATTCGTCAGTGTTAGCAATTTGATTAGCTTTGCGGTTTTCTACTTCAGTACCACAGTCACTCACATCCTCATCAGTGAGGTGATCAACGGTATCAATACGGGATCACACTTCACTGTATCAGTTATGATTATCACCGAATGCACATCACCTAAGTACAGAGGATTTTTCTTGACCGTAAAATCTGCTACTCTCTTCTGGGGCATTTTGATGTCAAACGCCATCGGAACTTTCTTCCATTGGAAGAATATTGGTATTGCTGGCATCATTTGTAGTACCTACGGTATCCTGATAGCATTTATTCTACCAGAATCTCCATTCTGGCTTGCCACAAAACTTCGCTACGAAAAATGCTCGTCATCGCACAGATGGCTGTTGGGAGAAAACAAGGAATCAGAAGCAGACTTAAAGAAGTTGATAAACTTTCAGAAGAATCGCAATTTGGACTCCAACCAGAAGTCTTTTGTGTTAAAGGAATTTGTAACAAACTATAATAGTGTAATATCATCTAAACAATTTTATAAGCCATTGATTTTATGCTTACTCATTCAATCTCTGTACGTGTTTTCCGGTAAAGTAGTATTTAGTGTTTATGCTATAGATATAATCAGTAAACTAACTGCAGGTCACAAAATATCAGCTTATACAGCAATGTTATTATTAGATGGTGTTACAGTATTCTGTATGTACATTGGATGTATGGTTGCAAAAATATTGCCAAGAAGAAAATTATTAATAGGATCTTCATTAACAGGAATTGCATTTCTTTTAACAATATCTGTTTATACATTTTTAATTAAATTATCAGTATTAGAAGAAAATAATTATTTTGCAATATTTTTGTTAGTTGGGTATTCTATGGCGATTAGCTGTGGACCAGTTATATTAACACAAACTATTTCAGGAGAATTAGTATCAATAGAATCTCGTGGTCTTTCATCATGTTGCATAGATTTATGTCTTAAAATACTTTTAGGTACTTTAGTTAAAATTTCACCATACATTTTTAAGTCATGGGATACTCATGGAGCATTTTTGTTCTATGGTGTCTCTACTTCAATATTTTTGTTTTTGATTTATAAGTTTTTGCCTGAAACTAAAGATAAAAGTTTGCAAGAAATTGCTGAGTGGATGGAGGGATCTGAAAAGCGTATTTTATCTCAAGAAGAGGCTAAGTTTTTATCTGATGCTAAAATGTAGTGAGTAGAAGATAAACTCTTCTTGCCATCAAGAAACCGGCTTCTATAGAATGAATGATTGACTTAGCTAAAATATCAGATGAAGAAAGTAAAGGTAGGAGTCAGATACATATTAAGGTTTTTTCTATGATTGTTTCGTTATTAAAGATTAAGTAAAAAAGTAGTTTCTCATGCAGAACTTGCTGTAAACACATGCAATAAAACATCATATTATATACACGGAATTTTAGGTTTTCTTCTTTTTATCGTATCGATGGTATAGTTATGACTATATCACTTTAACCCATTATTGTGTTGTCCGTGGGCTGAATAAGAGCATCCATGGTGCATAATATATCGGCTTAAGATCGCGTAATCTGTAGTTTCGTAAATAAACGTGGTTTTACTACAGCACTTACTTGCAACCGATTAAATAGCGTGGGCATTTCATTTTGCATCGTTTCGTCTTTGCTAATTTCTTATCCTTCGACGCAAGTACTAATAAGAGGCTAAAAATAAAACATACAATCTAAAACGCGTTGCTGTATACATTATACAGAAACCACTTCAAAATTTTCAGAGCGGCTATCGATAGCAGCGACATCTACTGCTTATAGTACGAACTTGTTAGCAACAAGAACAACCAAATCGATTTTTAAACAGATGCACATATAATTGGTAGGTGGCGCTGTCATCTCGAAACTAGCCTAAAACAATATTATTATAGATTATCATATTAATACGTGAAGAGAAAACTTTGTACCCCTTTATAAGCATACTGCGCGCACCAAGGAGTGCTGGTTTTGGCATAGTTAAAGTTCGTATGGAGAAGGAGTGCAGAAAGCTAAAATAACTGGAGTGTAATTGGTCTGAGGACTTTTCCCAGAGCTTGAAACTCTGTTTATATCCCCAGGACCTGAGGTAGGTAGAGGCTGTACACTTAGATATTCCACAGATGGGTTCAGGGCTGATTGTGGTGCTTTCCGCTCCAGCTCTTGCTAGCTCATTGGGAGTTTCATTGCCACCGATGCCACTGTGTCCAAACCCATCCTATCGCTACCGAGTTCGATGTTCCTAGTAAGTTCAGCAGCTGGACACACTCATTGAAGAGTTTGGAGTTGATCTCCTCTGAGTTAAGAGCTTTCATACTCCTATATGATCGCTCTGTACTTTTATATTCTAAGGTAAAATCGGAATTATGAATAAGAAACTTATACTAGTGTTTCAGATAAGTAGGTTACTTCCCCGTTTTCCCTGTTTCACACAACAGGAACACCTCAGTTTAGGTACAAGGAAAATTTACAATAAAACCCACAAATCAATTCAGAGTATTTAATTTTTCCTTAATGTACGTTACTTAACTCTAATAAGTATTTACAGTTGGTTACATGACAAATAAATACAGTTACATTACATTAATTTTTACATTTACAAAAGCGAGTTTTATGATATTCGATGTTGACGCTTGTCGCACACTAGCCACTTTTTACAGTGGAAATGTTCTTTCAAAGTGAATCAGCTGCTCTTAACACTTTAAAAAGTGGTGTGTGTGCCTATACTTCTAATGTTTTAAGTACTAGTTTAAGAACGTATGCAGACACAGCGATCAAGTTATTTATAGGGCCACAAACTTATCTGACCCGATCAAGGCGTCGCTGCCGTCGCTTTTACCAATGTCATCTCCCTACAAAAATTACATTTTGAAGTCATTTTTGTTCCCTACCGACGTTAGTTCCAATTTTGGTCACCGGCTCAGATAAGTTTGTAGCACTGTAGTTACATTGTGGAGCAATACTCAACAAGTGTTTTATAATCTAATTGTCCCACAGAATCCTTGTTATCAGTAATACTTGCAATAATAGTGGCGAGTAGCTCAAATTAAGGCTCTTTATTAAAAAGGCTGTTCTATATTCAAATAAATGTCTGGACTTTATAAATGAAATGTTTGAGTTTGTTTAATTAATTGTCAAGAAGCGTTCGAAGTGCAAACTCCATACCGAGATGATCTCGCAGGAAACAAAAATTACCTCACTGGACTATACATTAGAATAGAATAGAATAGATCTTTATTTCATGTAAACCAGATACAGGCACTTATGAAATGTCGAGACTCTAGGTGCACGGTTCCAAATAGTAGACCCTATGGAGAAGAACCGACAAGAAACTCCATGGTAACTCTTTTAAAATAATAGATTACAATCTTGATCAGTACAATGTTGTGGTAAGAGCTGCGAGAATACTGTAATTTAATGTGAATAAAATAAGACTAAGATAATAATGATTTGCCTGTGAATAAGATTGTCATGGCAGTTACAAGCGGACCAGTTCCGACAGACGGCACCCGTTCACGAGCATGACGCATGCGTCAGCGTCGCCCAGCTCGACCACAATGAAGGGAACTCATTATCCTCACATAACTTTGCTATAATAGTGATCGGTGATCAATTTTACCTATTTACCGATAGTGGTATCATAAAAAAAACTACATGTTATCTGTTACCCGTTTGTATATTAATTTCCAACCATTAAGTAATTTTACAAATTATATAGTAAACGGGTACATTTTCTCTGCTATCCTTACATTAAATATGAAAGTATTACACATATAAACCTTCCATGAAAAATTATCTAACTGATGATGAAAACCGCATCAAAATCCGTTGCGTGGTTTAGGAGTTAGCGGATATACAGACAGACAGACAGACGCGGAAAGCGACTGTATTAACACCCGACAAAAAAGAGGGGTGTTATTAGTTTGTAGTGTGTATCTGTGTGTCTGTCTGTGGTATCGTAGCTCCAAAACAGATCGACTGATTTCAATGCAGTTTTTTTTATTGAAAGCTGGTTTAATCGGGAATCATCGTAGCTATGTTTCATGAAAATCTGTTTAGCCGTTCAAAAGTTACAGCTCTTTTTCTAGTTGAAGTCGGGGGTTTTTGATAGTTAGGTTATTTTATATTATAAACAAGAGAAAAGTCAGAAATAGACAGTGACAGTAACAAACAATAGCTTACAATCGAACATTGCGCTGTTAAAACAGTTTTTTTCGACCGTCAAATCTAAATAAATGCAAATTAAAAATCGATGTTCTTGGGCCTGAAGAAAGACCATGTTGAGGAATATTAGCAGATAAACAGAAAATATTATAGTTTAAAAAAAACTAAAGAAAACGCTTTTGTCATCCAAACTAAACGTGTATGCAAAATTTCAGCTCAATCGGAAACCGGGAAGTGGGTCAAATTTAATTTCCAAGATTTTTTTACATAGTTAGTTAGTTAGTTACAGGTGAAGCTAATAAAAGCGTTTTAAAAATAAATCCAAAACAATATAAGAGTTTGTATTCCGAGCGAAAAAAAATATGGAGACAGAACCAGAACAATGAAAAAATTTTATCTTTAAAAAAAGAACATCAACAATATTTTCTTTTTTCAGAAGTACTAAAATATAATTAACCTTATTTTTAATTTATAACATCCCCTGGGCGTTGAGAGATTGGCTCTCTACCAGTATCCTCTTCTTGAGGTAAGGGGCCAAATACCGCCGAGAATTTCGGTCTCGGGAGTCTGAGACCCAACTCCATCAATGCCGATCTGAAATGGTAGCGGTATCACGAATATTTTCCGTTCTGACTATTCTGTCTACACCAGGTCGTGGAGGTAGTTTTGCCGCCGGGAAAGCTGGGGGCCACTCCTGTAGGGGATTGGGGGGGCGTTGGGGGCATGAGATTCGTCGCTGGTTGGTATATTCTCGCCGACATCGTCATTCCATCTGTAATTGAAAAATGTTCGGTTTTAGTATTAAAAATTAACACGTTCGGACCAGTAAAGTTTTCTAACGCCAAATTTATTTAAAAAAATATCAATACAACGTCTATCTACGTCCTTATTAACACAACGTCTAACGACGTCTACCATTGATGTGATTTTATTCGCACTACGATTTATAACGCGAGGAACCCATAGTAAATTCTGTTAGCAGAATTCCTGCGCCGTAACACTTGAAAGTGTCAGATGTCTAGAGCCGCAACGTAGGTATCAACGTATCAACTTTTACCGGAATTTTGCATAAGATCGTACGTCAACGTTCGTCCATTTTGTTGCGTCACAATGTGAGCTGATTGTGCCGGTGCAAGGCCGACTGTGTTAAGGATGGTCGACCGGAAAATTTCCGACTGTACGTGGTTATATATTTATTCGTTTATTTGGGGTACAAGTGCTCGTGGCATCAGAACAAACGGTCCCATCAGAATACCAGCGCTGTGACATGCTGAGATGGGAGCCATTTTCGGCTTCATACAGGGTGCTTATTTTTTTTAATAGGTTATTTTTGTTACTCACACTTTTCTCGGCATGGCAATCGAACATAGGACCTCACGATCAGAAGTGCCGTTTGCGACCAAAATATCGCTAAGGCAGTTAACGAATCTAATTTACTAATCGATATCAGTGGTAGGCAAATAAATAATTTGATTTGATCAAACGGTAGATATAGTACGAAACAACTAAGAAGTCGCATCGGCAAACTTCGTAAAATTCCGGACTAAGTGCATCTTCAAGACCGCGAATATTTATTAGTACTGCAGTATAACATGATCTTTACGTTGACGCAATAAGTTGTAAAATTGTCTAAGCGAGCGACTACCATTGGTTGTCCGATCAGGTTCATCGATGTTACTTTTTAGTTGTATCGTACTTACTATAATATATAATACTTACTATTCGAGTAAGATCTGCTGTAATTCTGTTTCGTGGAGTAATCTTTGGTGGGAGGCATTTTGGAATCTGAAACAAGGAAAAACGTACTTTAATATTAATTACAAGAATTGAAGAGCAGTGATAACCTTGTGGTTGAATCCAGGTTCGGATAAGAAGCTCAGACCTCGGAGGTTAGCACTAAGAGGTCGAAAGAAGGAAAGAAATAAAATTGTGTCCATTGGCACAATTAAAATTAAAACGCATCACATTTAATAGGAAAAAATGTAGGTACATTTATGGCAAAAGGGCCTCAGCTCAGCATAATTTCATATGGCAGCACCAGGTGCTACCACCTGACGCTGATTTTGAGCTGCAATCCACGGGTGCCATACAATCGAATGTGCTTAAAACAACTACATATGTAAATAAATAATTATTACTAGAAATAGACTTAGGGGGCTCTATTCCCAGCAACACGTTGTGCTGAGATCCGAGACCACTTATTACCAAATGCTGAGCTGGCTACCCTTTCAGCATGGCATGCTTGACAGCATATATATAATTTTTAAGAATTTTATACCTATTTTATTTCTTATTTGTTAACTTTTGTAGCGTGTTATTTTTTATCTTCAATCTTCTCTCTCTTGTGTTGTCAATAAATGTTTTTTCTTTCTTTCTTTCTTTCTTTATTATAGTCCTAAACCACTATAACTAAGTTGGTACATTGAGCGTCATATACATTGCAACAGTTAATAGACCGAAATATCTCATGCACTCATTCTGGCTTATTATAAAAGATGGTAGATCGATAGCCCCGTCTCTTTCAAATCAAAAATTTCCGATCATTTTGGAATCCCATCTTCATGACTGGTAATTTTTTTACAAGGTAGCTCTAAGTTTAGTCTTTCACGATCGTAAGTTAATTACCAGAGTCGATATTCATTACCATTTTTTTTACGCTTTAGACCCTTTGAGCCCGTATTCACATGACAACCAGACTTATATCGTGCTAAGATCTGTCAAATTTTGTATGTGAATAACGTAGATCAACGTGGTTTTATATGTGACAAGACACGTTATAAACATAGAGAATAAGGCCCCAATATCACTTTTTACCGTAGAGGAGAAAACGCTGTTACTGGAAAGAGCAAAGATAAATAAACCATAAATAAATCGGAGACGTAACGAGCGTCGAATCATGTTATCAAGACATCTCCGCCATTAATAATGAATAGCAGTATTTATCTCGAGCAGTCGAAGCACTGGTAGTACTATACATCAAATGTGATCACTTCTTAAGGACCTTACATATCCACTGGAGGTGAAAAATAATTTTAGAATTTCCTGAACGACATTTTATGTTTACTAATGGTCGTCCAGTGGTCGAAATTCAACCATAATTTTAGCTTTGTACTCGACCTTTTCCGTATAAACTTTAACTATACCAAATCCCACACTCCTCCGTTCGCGCAATATGCTTAAAAAGGGGTACAAAGTTTTCTCTTCACGTATTAATAATCATATAGATTCCTGAAGTTTATGGATCAAACCATCAAACGGAACAACTTTCTCTATGGGACCAACATCGTAATCACGATAAAATAATCAGCTGTCCCATACGTTTACATCGAGTAGGCCAGCTGATAAATTTTTACACCTCAAAATCTCAAAATTTTCAATATACATTGAAGTCTAAAAACACAATTCAATATGTTAATTGGATTTTATAAAATTAGCGATAGTCTTTATTTGAAAAAATCGTACGACACTGCGTGTCCTCTACAATAATGCCTTCAGGGCGCTGATGAAGCTGCCTCGCTGCTGTAGCGCGTCGGGTATGTTTGTGGGGGCAAATATAGATGGTTTTGCGGCGATTATTCGTAAGAGGGTTGTGTCCCTGATGCGCCGCATACGAGGCAGTTCCAACAGCTACCTTCAGCTCTTCGCATGGCGGATGGATTTGGATCAGGATTGCCCTATAATGCGGTACTGGACCAGGCTGCATGTTGAGCATTCCGGATCCAAACCTAAATTTAGACTAAGATGAAACATAGTTTATTTTAATTTTTAATTATAATGATTGTAATTTGTGAAGTTTTTATTAATTAATTAATTAGTATAATGGTTGTAATTTATAATGCTTTTAATGACTTTTGTAATGTGTAGATATCTAATTGTAATTTTAATTTCACATATGGACTGGTTCTGAATTAAATGAATTTATTGTTATATTATTTTAAACGACCAATACTGTTTTGATGCAATATGCACTAGCTAGCTCGCGAGCGTTGTACAGTAGCCGATTTCAGATTAATTGTTTACCTTTTCTCGGGAAAAGCAGTAGAAGTTTGTTTTCGCCGAACTAACGTAAATTCACATCACTGTTCCTTTAATATAAAAAATCATGCTGCAAAACCTAACAAAGAAAATATCCTCAATATTGAACGATGTGTAGGCAGCTTAACAAACATTTATTAACCAATTTTTCCCTTGAACGGTTCAGTCTTAATGCGAGCGATATAACGATAATACACAACGATACGGTATTGATGACGACACACCAGCAACGAAACGACGTATCTGAACATACGACATGCGAAAATAAACCTAAAAGTCTTGATAGAAAGTGCATTTTACGCTGTATCCAGTATTAATAAAGTTAAGTTCGATACTTTCACACAGTGTTATCATATTTTAGTATATCGGGAAATTTTGCGTACAACCCTATTTATGTACAGGGTATTTTGAACTTAATGTACAATATAGAAAGTTGAATTTTGTGTGACTATGGTGTTGAGTTACAATCTTTAGGGTACTGCCACATCTATCTTCAGCGTTGTCTGAACAGATTTATTTCAGAAAAGAAAAAGACGCACACTGGTAGGGGGGATATTTGTAAAATTGATTATCTTTGACGTTCTTTTGATGGCATCCCTTTGAATATGAAACAGCCGATTGGTTTTAATTTAATTCTTCAAGGAACGGAGGACTTTGATTTCTGAATCTTTTTGCCGATTATCTGTCTCGTTACACAAAGGAATTATGTTGGCTAATATTTTAAAATTGTGAAGCAATTTGCACAAATTCGTCTGTGCTTTTTAATGGATAAACTATAAATATTGATTCATTACACAGGATTTTTTTTTATGTAGTAGTCATATTTTGCACAGTGATTCAGTGTCCGTTCCCAAATGCAACCGCAGTACAAAAATTCACTCCAAAACAAAATAAAAAATTGATTTTGTAATGCTTGCGCTAATAAATTATGCGTGTCCTTCATACTAAGTCGAATTTTCATTTTGTTTTAAAGTGTATCCCAATACTGCGGTTGCATTTATGAACAGAGACTGAATCCCTCGACAAATTATGCGCACTACATAAAAAATTATTCTGTAGACAGACAATTAATTAATCAAATTGATCTATTTATTCGTTCCAGTCAAAGATTCAATTGCTTCGCACGATATTTAAATATGCCTAATTACTACCGGGTGTGCAGAATCCAAGCAAGTGGAACAAAGAACTATTCAATTCAGCCATCATCTTGAGGCAGCCTATCGCTGTCTTCTGCTGAAATTAGGCCCACGAAAGCCTCTCCAATGTTTTACCTGTAGCCTTCATACAACTATAAACAGGTGATTTCAGGATAACCGGGTGCCGTCTGTCGGAACTGGTCAGCTTGTAACTGCCATGGCAATCTTATTCAGAAGCAAAGCATTATTATACTATTCTTATTTTTATTCACATTAAATTACATTATTCTCGCTGCTCTTACCACAACATTGTACTGATCTGGATTCTAATCTATTATTTTAAAAGAGTTTCCACGGAGTTTTTCAGCCGGTTCTTCTCCATAGGACCTACTATTTAGAACCATGCAACTAGAGTCACGACATTTCATAAGTGCCTGAATTTTAATATCATCGCAAATGAAAATGTATACTGTACTACTGTAGTACTGATTACTACTATTCCTACTCCTTTACCGTTCATGCGGTTCGGTTGTGGAACTCACTCCCGCCTGAAATTAGAGGCTGTGATACCATCACTTTTTTCAAATTAGAGGCTGTGATATCATCACTTTTTTCAAATTAGAGGCTGTGATATCATCACTTTTTTCAAATTAGAGGCTGTGATATCATCACTTTTTTCAAATTAGAGGCTGTGATATCATCACTTTTTTCAAATTAGAGGCTGTGATATCATCACTTTTTTCAAATTAGAGGCTGTGATATCATCACTTTTTTCAAATTAGAGGCTGTGATATCATCACTTTTTTCAAATTAGAGGCTGTGATATCATCACTTTTTTCAAAAAGCGTCTAAAAGTTTACTTCCTTTCCTTATCGAAATAGTTTGCATTTATATATTACTTATTCTATATTTATTTATATATAAATATGTATTTGTATGACTTTGTGTGTATTTATGTAGGTTTGTATTATGTATATCTTTTATTAGGATGTAATATAATGTCATCAGTTTTATTCTCTTGTATTAATTCCACACTATAGTCTAGTGAGTAAACTCACCTACACCGCAAACTTGCACTAATTATGGATAGTTACTTACTTTAATTTCTTCGCTGCTATTCGTACTATATTTTACTGTTTTTTTTATTTTCATTTTTCTCCTTTATTTATCTTTGTTTTTTGTTTCGAGCGTATGGCACCCTGGGTTGCAGCTGAAAACGTACTGGCACCCAACATTATGCTGAGCTGCTGGCCCGTTTGGCACAACTACTGATTTTATCTTATTTTTATTTCCTGTGTTTTTAGCATTTATGTGCCAATAAACTTTATTTCTTTCTTTCTTTCTTTCTTTCTAGATTTCTTTTTTTTTTCAAACTCTCCTCTCGCAGGTCTGCTGGAAGAGATTTCTTTAGAAATAAGCAGTACCTTTGTGTCATCTTTCCTATTTAATTGTAATTATTCTTCTTTCTGTGTGTACATAAATTGTTAAATAAATAAATAAAATGTGTAGCTCAGCATTGAAACGTTAGTAATACAGCACAGGAGGGTAGTTGTGTATTTGTGTAAGATAGCAACTGTATCGGAACGTCGCGTCGCTTTCACACCGAGCACAGCGCGTGGAAAGTTCGCTATAGTTTGAACACGAGCTGATTTGGAATAGTATGGATGTGCCTTATGAACTAGATTATTGAAGTGAAACCTCTTTATAGACGGGGGGGTATTAGGATTTTTCTGCCACGAAAAAGCGTTACGGCCGCGTCGAGAGGGTAGACCACAGATATATTGATATAAATCTGTCTGTGGGGTAGACGATATATCCGTTGAAGTTTCACTTCTACTATGTGACCCAGCACACATTTCGTTTTTTTATTATTATTAGAGTTTAGTAAAAGTTTAACTAAAAAGTAGGTGAAAGTTGTGAATTCGGTGTCACTGCCAAGCCGTGCATTGAAGAATTAAAGGCCCCAACTTCAGAAGCTGGTAGGCTTTTTTATGAACATTATTTTATACGTTTTCGTTTTTTGAAGTCTGATTCTATAAAGTAAAGCTTATTTTTTATTTTTCTATTTTGAGTGGCATAAACAATACGACATGCGTTTTCAAAAATCGCGAGAGATTGTTTCTACCTAATCCATTGCAGAGTTCCAAAGTCTATCACCGCAGGCCTTCATCGGACATACACGCAATGAAAAAAATAAAATGAATACCATAAAAATCTGATCATTTTTTTTAAACTTTGCTCCTCACTAGGATTTCTCCTGACAGTTTACAAACATACATCTCACATGCACACACACCCCGACCCGAAACAACTATCTGTAAATCATACAAATATTTGTTCCGTGCGGGGACCGAACCCGTGGCACGTAGCGCAGAAAGCTAATTGCTTAGCCACTGCGCCAACCGTGTCATCCAACAGTTGTGTCGTACATTGACATTATGTCTCATCCCTCTTTTCCCAACGTACCCACCGCATTGTTCGTCCTAGTTGCAGCAGTGTATGTATTTATTTATTTACCCACCTACCATCGGCGACAGCCATTTTGTTTATCAACTGACGTACGTGCATGTTTGTGCATGAATTGCAACTGAGACGTTTGATTGTTCAAAATGTATGTTATAGTTTGAAATGTAGAGAGATGGAACGACTGTGAGGGTAATAGATAGGTTCGTTATGAATGTGGAGTGTATCTAATCAAAATTAAGTTCAAAAACTAAAACCCGACTACTGAAATACCTCATTTGTCGAAATAAGATAAGTAGTTCAGAAGTTATGAGGGAACAGATGATTATACATACATATATACATACATACATACGGTCAAACGTAGGTATAACCCTCTCCGTAGTCGGGTAAAAATAATCTATAAACCGAAGTTTGAAATGCTATTTAATTTTGTACTAAGCGGCATTATTTTAATGTTACAGGAAAATAAATGTTTAGTTTTTCGAAAATTAGTAAAATTCAAAAGTCATTTAAAAAATGTCGCTTAGTACAAAAATAACCTAACAACCGCATATTAATACGTGAAGAGAAAACTTTGTAACTATTTTTACCTTCCTTTTCAATAGAGGAACACCATACCTCGCTCCTCCACAGAACCAAACTTTTACTAACCGGTCAATGATCGCGGCATAACTTTTTTAATCATGGTGTAATACATTGCATTAAGAACAGGGTTTTCCTCGTTGCTCAAAATGTCAATGACCAGGCAATGGAATCAATATTTTACCAACTAAAATTATTAACGTAACATATTACGTACTTTATTACATAAAAATAAATCTATTGATCTGATTTGTATAATTGTATCCCATCCATCCAAAATTTAAGTGCTATAGTCACTTGTCGGTGTAGCAATTTCCATTCAAAACCCCCGACTCTAACTAGAAAAAGAGCTGTAACTTTTGAACGGCTGACCAGATTTACATGAAACATAGCTAAGATGATACCTAATTAAACTAGCTTTCAATAAAAAAAAACTGCATTGAAATCGGCCCATCCGTTTTGGAGCTACGATGCCACAGACAGATACACCGATACACAGATACATACTACAAATTTATGGCAATTTTTTTATCGGAGAAAAAAAAGCAAAATATATCTAGTAGCTCTGAAAAAAAATGAAAACGCTCTACAGTCTATAATATATATTTATTTTTATCTTTATAGTATACCAGCAAATATAATAATAAAAGGCACATGCTCCAAATTATAAAATATTAATATAATATTTAATACCCACCCCAATGTTAATCATGATTAAAAAAAATACGAACATCAAACAGAACAAGAAGGGTTGGAGTAGGTACCTACAAATATTAAATTACTCAATATTTCATACCGATACTAATTTCGCTATCTTAACCCTTGCCGGCCGCGGAACGACAGAAAATATTACGAAAAAAAATTATACTCACCAAAAGAAAAAAAAACGTCGCAGGCTTAATTGACATTCTTTATGAGCGTCAGGCCTTAGACACGGATATTTTTTAATTAGATATATTTTATGGGCTTTTTTTTCGAAAGGGGAAAGCGCGAATAAAGGGTTAACATTTGTTTGAGCCAATGGGGGAGGGGGTTCAATATTAGCTTTTCGTAATCAGGCGGGAAAAAAATGGTCGATTAGGCCCCCTTGCGACGTTAATTTAGGATCATTGGTCTACGTGGAAGGTACGACACTACGCTTTTTGGGTGTCTTTTTAATGTTTTGTTCTCAATGCTGGAATTAAAAATGTCTAAGATTGTAATATACCTACGTTTCTTTTTGTTTTTTATTCGAAATTTAACTTTGGAATTAACCGTTATGTACCACCAATTATTTGTAACATAAATAGAATAAATCCAGCCCATTACTGTCCCACTACTGGGCACGGGCTTCTCAGAATGAGAAGGCCTTAGTTCACCACGCTGGCCTAGTACGGGTTGGTGGACTACACACACCATCAAAAATTTTATGAGGCCCTCTCAGATGTGCAGGTTTCCTCACGATGTTTTTCTTCACCGTTATCGCAAGTGATAATCAAATTCTAATCCGCACATAAATTCGAAAAGTCAAGAGGTGTGGGCCGGGTTTGAACTCAGACCCTCCTGCATGGAAGGCAAGCGTTCAACCTATCACTAATTATTTAAAACTTCATCAAACTTTTCGGTCGTGAGTCTGACTTCACACTTCACAGTCATAGGTCTTACGTTCGAATCCGGGCGAACGTCTACCAATGGGTCAAAATACATGACTTATATGCGCTTTTCCACTTTTCAGGTAAAGAGCTGAAAACCAACAGTGAGAAGTAAGTGTTTTTTTTTCTTCTTCCTCATATACTCGGAGCCTTGTACAATAAATATAATGTAGAAAAATATTACTTAACAATTTATTTATTTTATTTATCATGTATAATGTACAAAGGCGGTCTTAATGCCGTAGGCATTCTCTATCAGACAACCTTAGGGCGATGCAGAGACAATGAAGGTAGATGCACCAAAAACAAACTTAAATGAGAGGTTTTTTTTTTAAACGTTGCCCCTCACTAGGTTTTCTCCTGTATGGAGGGTACAGTTTACAAACATACATGTCACATGCACACACACCCAGACCCGGAACAACTATCTGTAGATCATACAAATATTTGTTCTGTGCGGGGATCGAACCCGCGGCACGTAGTGCAGAAAGCTAATCGTTTAACCACTGCGCCAACCGTGTCGTCAAATTCATATTAAATTATACTTAAGAACAACTAGGTATATAAACTTACATAAACATTACCAACATAATTATATATAAATAAATATGTATTATTATATGCTAAATTAACTTATTACACAGACACAAATACATATCTACATATCCAGATTATATACAACTCGGAAAAATTTGAGTCGAGATGAATCTGCCGATTTCTTATCACAATATGTCAGTGAAGATACCTTACACGAAGAATTTTCTTTTACAATTTATTTTCATACTGATTTCTTTAAGATAAATCCTCGTCCATATAAACAGCCAAACAAGAGGGCAAATAAATAAATTTAACGTATTTTTTCATCGAAACGAGGTGCGTTTGTCGTGCACTAATTCAATCTGCGACACGAGAAATATCGTTGAGATTAGTCGACGGTGAAAAAAGTCGCCGGAAGAACCCCGATAGAGTCGGGGATTTAATTAAGGTTCTGTACCTATAAAAAATATTTATTAAGGACTTAAAGTTTTTTTTTTTAATACTACTAAAGTGGCAATCATACGGCCTGCCTGATGGTAAGCGGTTATCGTAACCTATGGACGCTTGCAACACCAGCGACATCACTCGCGCGTCGCCGACCCTATTACTACGTCGTGTTGGCAAAACGACGCTTCCCCGAGGAGCACTGGCGACCTTGCTCACCGTTAGCAACACAACACTGCAAAAGAGCAGTGTTATTTGGCTACGATATTCTGGAAGGTGGAGGTACTTCCCCAGTCGGGCAACCTCAATTTTGAACGGAAAGTCCCGCTATGTCTCTCTTGATCTGATAATTCATGTATTATACACGATTTTTTTTTATGTAGTGCAATTTATAGAATGGTTCAGTCTCTGTTCCTAAATGCACCCGCAGTATTGGGATATACTTTAAAACAAAACGATTCGACGATATAAATTATGCGTGTCCCTCATACTAAGTCAATTTACGAGCGCAAGTGTTCTAGATACGCAAAGGCGCAAGTCATAAAAATCAAATTTTTATTTTGTTTTGGAGTGAATTTTAGTACTGCTGTTGCATTTGGGAACGGACACTGAATCACTGTATAAATTTTGCGCACTACATAAAAAAATATTCTGTATAAGCAATTTAAGGACCATGGAAACCATTGTTGGATATCTTTTAAAGCGTTCGTGGCGTCTCACCCTAGTTCCTACAGAACCCTAAAAACTTCGTCGAAGCCGGGAGAACCCGTGAAAAATCTTTATTAAATCCCTCTTGAGCTAAATAAGTTCATTTGCCGAGTGAAAAAAAAAATTTTTTTTTTCGCCTTTTTTGTAAATTAGTAAACATTTTCGGCGATTTGTATGGCTTACGCCGGGGGTAATTAGTGATTGTCTGTCGGGGTGTATGGGGAGGGTCTATTGGCGAATTAAATTATTTTTTCCGTCTAACTAATGAGAGGAGCGGAATAATTGTGGATTTAAAGATAAATTCGTGTTAGTTAAAGTTAAGATACTGTAATAAATCCGTATTTTTTATCTTTTTCTTTCGTACTCGGGGTTGTCTCTTTAATTGGGTTCCATGATTGGCTGTTGTCAGCCCTAGAATTTAAGAAGTAAAAATTACTTGAAGTCGTCTAAAATCCTAGCAAATTTAAATTTAATGTTTAAAAAAAAATTAAGTTCAAAAACTAAAACCCGACTACTGAAAAGGTATGAAACAAGAAAATATTAACACATATTCATAGTGATGTTCAGAGGATAGCCGTGGTCGTATGCCACTTTTCCCTAAACTGTATTGATTTGTTAGAGTAGTTGTAGGTGGCATACGACCACGGACCTCTCCGTAGTCGGGTAATAAAATTATGATAGAAATAAACAAATCCTTTTACTATGTCATTAGAATTAACGATTTATCATCTACAAAGTATTGCACGGTGGTCTAATAAAAATGGTATTTTATTGAATTTACGTAAAAAAATACGTTCAAATAAACCAATAAGCATATATTTAGACATTTCTAGTGTTTAGCTTACTAGTATATGTCTGCATTGTATCTAAAACAACCGTATCCGCCCGACCATCCACGCCGATGACGCCGAAGCCGGCATCGGCGCACACGTCTAGTAAGAGCTGTACTTCATAACATAATAATCACATGCGCAGGCGCCGAACTACTGAACAAACACTTCACATCTGTAGTCTAGTGTGTAGTGTCATTGACCGTATGATCCCAATGATTCATTGCCACGAATCTGAGGAAATACAACACATTCCAGCGAATACTGACACGCATTCCTTGAATTTCACATATTTAAATTATTATATTTATAATTCATAACGTTCTTATTTTAAAATTTATTGTTACACCGCGGAATAATGTAATTTAACTTGAATAAATATAAGAATAGGGTAATAATGATTTGCTTCTGAATAAGATTGCCATGGCAGTTACAAGTTGACCCGTCCCGACAGACGGCACCCGTTCAGGAGCATGACGCATGAGTCTAAAATTACAAATCTGAGTAAAGTTGGATTTTTATTGTTAACTGCTTACCTATTTAAGAATTATAAATACCTAAACTAAACCATGTCTAAACTAAATTATCCTCTAGTAACTCTTATAGTATCTTGCCGGTTAGTCTCGACATTTCATAAGTGCTTGTACCTATCTGGTTTACATGAAACAAAAATCTATTCTATTCTATTCTTAACTATTTATTTATTTATTTTCAAAAACATCTACCATTACAGGTCTGTAAACCTAATGCGATAGTGCTCTAGATACTTACGTAAAATAATTATTCTAAACAGACAATCAGTAAAAATCTATTTTTACGGAACAATCCAATTAGTAATAAAAATACAGATAACCAATCAATAACCGAGAGATAACGAAGGTTGGTCATTAATAACTAATTAAAGATAATTAGGGATTAGTAATACTAACAAAATGTTCTACTATTAGTTCAAGGTCATAACCTAGACCTTATTTTGCAAACGATAATGTATCTAATAATGGTCGTGTCATAATGAACGGAAGTGGTATTCAAAGATTGTGACGTCATTACACTAATTTTGTTGTAGGTACGCCAATTATGAGGCTAAAGTTAAAATTCGTTTGGCTAGGTATTCAGTGGTACTTATGTTACCATACAAACCCAAAATGCCTCACTCCCTCTGCACGGAGCAATTATTTGTAGGTCTGGGTGTGTGTGCATGTGACATGTATGTTAGTAAACTGTACCCTCGATACAGGAGAAATCCTAGTGAGGGGCAAAGATTTTAAGATATTAAAATTTCTCAAACGGGATAAAAAGTATAAGCCAGCTTATGAAAGGCCAGGAAAGTGTACATATTAAGTCCGGTGATAATGATGACTAATTTAGAACGGAATTTTTGTTTTGTAATCCAACGGCTTGCGAACATGAATGGGTGCCATCTGTCGGGCCTGGTCAGCTTGTAACTGCTATGGCATTCTTATTTAAAGGCAAATCATTATTATTAACCTATTCAAATTTCTTTTATTCACATTAAATTACATTATTCTCGCAGCTCTTACCACAACATTTGGTACAAGATTGTAATCTATTATTTTAAAAGAGGTTCCGTGGATTTTCTTGCCGGTTCTTCTCCATAGGACCTACTATTTGGAACCGTGCACCTAGAGCCTCGACATTTCATAAGTGCCTGTATTCAGTTTACATGAAATAAAGATCTATTCTATTCAATGAGGATAAAGTTCAAATTCGATTGACTAGGTATTCGGTGGTTACAAAAAATTGCGCATGTATACTAGGATGTTCTAAAAAGTACCGTACACAATTCCGTTATGCTCCTTTTAGTAGTGCCAAACTAGTGCCGTTATGTGCCGTAGTGTAGGTGTCATGCTATCGTAGTGCGGTCGATAGGCCGTGGGTTGACACTTGTACAGTGACCTTAGGCTCCGCTGACCCAGTTTTAATTTGCGGTTTGATTTTTGAGTACAAAATAAGAACTACTTCGTCCGTCGGAACTGTTCAGCTCGTAACTGCTCTAGCAATCTTATTCAGAGACAAATTATTATTATCCTATTCTTATTTTTTATTCATATTAAATTAACTCCCAAAAAGTATTACCGAGCTTACTGATAAAAAGTTTAAAACTCGTGTTAAGCTTGTCCTCATAAGGAAGGCCTATTACAGGATCAAAGACTATGTTGACGATAGAGATGTATGGAAGTGATTATCTTCTGCACATGCGGCTTCCCTGGTGACCCACTGCTTCCTGTCTTCACTCACTAATTTTAACGCTTCCCTTGTACCTTTTTGGTACCTATTCTTAATTGGGTGACTGACTTGAGTGTTAAGTACGCACCTACTAGTATTGTATCATTATAATATTATAGTGGTACTTAGGATCTTTGCTGTTCTTTTTTAATTTTTTTATTGTAATATTGTGTAAATTGAGGTCGAATTTTAGCCGGGGCCGCTCCCGCGGCCCCACATTTGTTGTGTAGTAAACTTGATTTATGAAAAGAGTATCCATGGAGTTTCTTGCCGGTATCTTCTCCAGGACCAACCCACTTGGAACCGTGCGCCTAGAATCACGACGACGTTTTGAAAGAGCCTGCAAAGGCCCAGTTGAAATAAAAATCTTTGACTTTGACATTACATTATTCTCGCAGCTCTTAACACAAAATTAAATTAATCAAGATTGTAATCTTATTTTCCATAGAGTTTCTTGCCGGTTCTTCTCCATAGGACCTACTATTTGGAACCGCGCATCTAGAGTCTCGACATTTCATAAGTGCCTGTATATATTCTATTCTATTCTAGAGTAATTGGCAAGTTTTTTATACTAACCAAACAGTCCTAATTTCCGACCACACACAATGACTCAACTTCAGTCAAAGAATCAGCTCCAACCCATTAACTTTCTACCTGCAACATGATTCATACCCCAGATCCACAGAGTCCAGTGCATCCTTTGTTTTAATTCTAAGAACTAACCTAAAATGGTCCCCAAAAGCTCGGGGTCATTGACAAGTTCGAATAAATTCGGGCCCTACTGGACAAGAATGCAGTTGATTCATTGTAACAAGTACAGCTTTTGTAAAATAATATTGTTAACAATTACGTTTTCCTGTTTAGTGTTGTTTATTATGTATATTATGATTCAACTTTAGTAATATCGGGATAAACAATGTGAGGTAACCAAGTAACCATGCACCTAGCGAACTTCTTCGCCCGTCGTGTCAACGCTCATGGAATTGGTCAAGTATGCCGTGGTGAACATGTTTTTTTTTTTTTTTTATTCGATAGGAGCAACAAACAGCTACAATATAAAATATAGGAAAAAAAAAGAAATACACAATACTTGTGAGCAATATTGTAACCCACAACGCTGTTCACAGATTAGTAGTAGAATAAATAGTTTAATGAAGTAATCACTGGGGTTATAAAAACAAATTGATACAATTAAAAAGATAATTAAAAAAGAAAAAACGACAACCAAAAGCAAAACAGTACATTAGAGTTCCATAATAAAAGGTAAACCGCCTTGTCAGTTGCCACTCAACAGGCGAGCGACAAACAATCGATTTTCTATTGTGTCTGGTGCGTGGCAGTCAAAGTGTTAAGTATAAGACTTTTGAACCCATAGAGTGGACATGCAAATTGGGCTTGTCCACAAAGGACAATGCAACTTACTGGCCCAATTTTTTTAAAGTAGTTGCCCAAATGTGGTACCAATGGTAATTGACAGATCTTATTGCCACTAGTAACTTTTACTATGGCAACAAAAAAATCTACCCGAGTAAAAAAAAGATACGACCATCAGAAGGAAAATATATTATTTATTATAAAATTCGTTAAACTTGTTTTTGATTATGAGAACAAGTATGGTAGGTAAGGAGGGAGGCATTTATAAAGAAAATACGAAGGAGTAAGTATTTTTGGTATATTATAATAAAAATGATTTTATTCAAAAATCATTTTATTTATTTTCATTATTTTTACAATCATTATGTAATGAATTTATACTTATTAATTAATCATTACCGATAAATACAATATCCAAAAAAAAAAAAAACTCGCTTCGAATTGAGAACGTCCTCCTTTTTTTTGAAGTCGGTTAAAAAAAGTGCGGAGCGATGAATCACATTTTGGTGTCCGGCCTATGCAAAGGACCATTAGATATTATTTAGAAGTGGTAGGGTCCTAAGCCCCTTTGTCACTGCGACCTGCGAAGATCTATTGTGGCACAAAGTACCATACGACAGTAATAACATGGGCTCAAACACCAATTGCTCATCTACCAGATATACAACTGCAAGAGCAATTATTTATACATCTATACCTGTAAGGTACCGTTAACCAATACATGGCAAAAATATTTTTTCGCACTGATGTGGTGAGTTTTAGTTCGTGTTCTTATAAATAAAACATCGGAATCAGGCAAATAAAAATCATTTAAATCTGTTAGTTCTGCTTCGGCATAATTATAATATTTCAATTATATAGTCGCCACCGCGTATGTGCTCACTATAAAGTTTTGATTATGAATTCAAAAATAGTACCATAATGACAGACTTTATGCAAGTGCATGCGTGGTTGACTGCTGGGTTTCGGCGCCATTATTGTGTTTGTTTTTATATCTATTGCAGTGAGTATAGATAAAGTAGTGTATGAAACTGCAAGCGTAGCATAACCACCATAGATGCGGGTTTCTTCTACGGAAGAATAGAAAAATAGACCGGTTATGGAAATATTTCTACTCGTCGGTAGGATTTGGTAGCCAGCTACTTCACTAACTACTTACCCGTTGCTGTGGAATAGTTGTTTGTTATGCAAGGCTGCAAAGTTGTTATTTGGTGCGAGTGCTTGTATTGAATACCGAGCAAGCGAAGGATTCTAAGAGTGAACCACTCGCTTCGGTCGTGGTTCAAGAATATTATCCTGAGCGTAGAGCGAGGGATTCAAAGGCACGAGACGCAAATAATTTTGCAGCCATGCGAAACACACAACTTTTCATCTCATTAAAGTGAGGAAAATGTTAGATGCCTAATTATATTTGAGTTATTCTTCTTCACCACTGTACACTTGTCCAACGCGCCAACTCCTCACTCGCGGCAGAATGCTCTCGTGATTACAAGACTTGGGGCCCGGTCTATGCTCTACACCATAGTTCGTCACGTTCGAATTTCGAATAACTTTTCCACGCTAGCGGATGAAATAGACTTTTGCGCTCGGATTTCGAAGAATAAAGAAATACTTTCCGAGCTAGTGAGATGAAAAGAATATTTTATCTTTGTCTACGTAGAAACCTGAGTCTGGATGTCGAGATGGATAGAAAGAGCTTTGTCTATTCTTTGAAGAATAGAAATAGAAACGGTCATGCTACAGGTGCTACACATAGGTACCTTACTAGATATTAAATATGATACTATTAAAACCCTTGCCTCAGCTCGGTTTTACACACACTCGTATTTTAATTACCCCTTTTATGCAGCAGTTTCTTAAACTACTATTATTAGATTGCAGGTATTACCCAAATATTCTTTTCATAGGAATCTAATGCGTAAAAAAGATTTTGTAGTAAATATATTTTTATTTCACTAAACAAGAATTACCTCCTACTTTTTTCTTTTTAAATAACTACTCACTATACCTTATACAAAAAGTAAATAAAAGCAATAAAAAACCTGACTGCTTAAAAAGTGAACTATAAATTAATAAAAAATCACTTTAAATAAAAACTGAAAAGAAAAAAACTAGTATTAGTAGTAGAATTCTAATGCGGAACATAGCGAACCCATTAAAAATTGCGATAGACTCAAATCTTCCCAATAATGAGTCCCGAACTCCCGACTGTTATAGTCGCTAGTCGCGTTTTTTTCAGTTTTTATTTAAAGTTGACATTTTAAGCAGTCACTGTATTGTTTATTTTATTTACACTTTTTGTTTAGTTTTAAGTGAGAATAGTTGCTAACCAACTTTAAATCGTTATAGATCTTAAATGGTCATACGAAATGAAAAATGATAACAGAAACCTAAAGATGATTTTCAAATACCTATTCAATGACACCCCACTTAACATAGTTTGTTGAGTTTCATTTCTATCTTTTCCACAATATGGCGTCTACTTGTCGCCATATTGAATTTTAATTACTTTCAGGTCTTTAGTGATACTTGCAAGAATAAGACAAATCTATTGACGTAAGAATCATTAAAATCGGCCCACGCATTTGGTGTCTAGAGCGCCACAAAGGAATAAACATACATACATAAGCTGATAAACACATTACCCTCCTTTACATCGCGCAGTCGGGTAATAAGCAGTCACGGCAGTCACTAATTATACGTTTACTTTGAATCAATATCGCATAATCAAATCAAGTTTAACCGATGTTATTATAAATATTTTATTTTGTCTCTTAGGGTCGTATCTTTTTTTTACTCGGGTAGATTTTTTTCTTGCCATAGTAAAAGTTACTAGTGGCAATAAGTTCTATCAATTACCATTGGTTTCAACTCTGGGCAACATGTTTCAAAATATTGGACCAAGCTTCTATGGAAGAGTTGCATTGTCCTTTAAGAGGAAATGAGGTCACAGAAACATTTGAAGAATAGGTATTTAAAAAAACTATCGCTATCGCTGGGGCACGTTTACCGAGCAAAAGTGAAAGGGACAACAGCACCTCAGACTTATCAGACCTAAATAAAATCATCAAAATCGAGGTTTTGTATTCCTCTATTACCTCCTCCAAAAATAGACTGCTCTTTATGTTTTTTTCACCTATTGTATTGTGAAATATTGTTCTATGTCTGTAGGTATTGCTTTTTTGAAATACACTGTTAAATTTTGCGTATTGAACGCCTGTTGATTTTTTTATTTTTTTTAATTAAAAAAAAGATGCCCATTAGAAGATGATCATTAGGATTATTCCTGTATCGAGGGCACAGTTTACAAACATACATATCACATGCACACATACCCAGACCGGAAACAACTATCTGTAGATCAAACAAATATTTGTTCCGTGCGGGGATCGAACCCGCGGCACGTAGTGCAGAAGGCTAATCGCATAGCCACTGCGCCAACCGTGTCGTCGATTGCGTTCAAGATAGGCAATTTTATGGAATTTTAGGGGGTCATATCAATAGAAAGTAACTAATTCAAACATACATACGTTTAAGTCAAGTAGGTATTGAAGTCTTTTATTTTTATGGGATAACTTATTATTTTTTCGTGATTACGATGTTGGTCCCATAGAGAAAATTATTCAATTTGATGGTCTGGGGGCCTAAAATGTCCACATTTAGCAATTCACCTACGAATCTCCATGGTAACTGTCAAACAGATGATTGCTGAATATGAACCTTACGCGTATGATAATAAGAGTCATCAATTAAGTGGACATTTTGAGATTTGTGATATGAATCATATTATGATTCATTTAAAGCGACGTCCACGCATTTTTGATACACGTTGTATATCTAAATAAAAATACTTCGACGTGCAGAAAGCATTTTTCCGTATTCCCCATACGTGATCATCTAATGCTATGCAGTATGCAGTTGACACCCAAGAATGCGATTTCTCAGTACAATTACAATTGGTAATAAACTCAACGTGGTCAGAATTGTTTTGTTGTGTAAGCAAATATTTCTAGTACGCTGCATTGTATTTTAATTTGTCAGTCTGCATTCGCTGTGGACACAAAATATATAGATACAGAAGGTCCGCTTCGTACAAGTAGTGATAACAGACGCACACAAACATAAACGCGTGTATTTATGTCTGACATTACGCTGCTTAAACCTTATTTTGGTGCAGCCCTGAGGCTCACACATTATTAGATATATAATTATTATACAGGATATTTTTTATGTAGTGCGTATAACTTGAAGAGTGATTCAGTCTCTGTTCCTAAATGCAACCGCAGTATTAGGATACACTTTAAAACAAAACGAAAATTCGACTTGGTATGGGCGACATACATAATTTACTAGCGCAAGCCATATAAAATTAAATTTTTATTCTGTTTTGGAGTGTGTTTAGTACTGATGTTGCATTTGGACACTTGGACACTGAATCACTCTGCAAATGCACACTACATAAAAAAATATCCTGTAACAAGTTTTTTTTTTTACTATTTACGGTCGAACCTTTCTTGTCCCGATCTCTTTTAGAAGTTTTTGTGACTCATCATCAAGAACAAGTTTTACTATGGGACCAAACTTGAAAACAGCTGATTCATACAAATAATACAATATTACAGGACTGTTTTTGAGTCGACCTCAAATAAAATAGGATAAAGGCAGGAGAATGATGATGATACTCGACTACATATTGTATGGAACAGCAGATTAATTTTTTCAAGTTTTTTTTTTTTGTCCCTTAATAAAAGTTGTTTCTAATGATGAGTACGATAACCCCTTAAAGGGATTGGGACTAGAAACGTTGGACCTTTTATGTCTCGGAACTAAATAACTTAGTTTTCTTTCTTTCTTTCTTTTTGTTCTTGACGGCGATTAACCTTCTGTACGTATTTACTTTGTGCTGTAGGTCCATAACAATAACATTACAATTTCTAAGTAATGATTTTGCATGACAATCGATTCAGAGTTTAATCGAGACGATTGGCGCAGTGGCTTTCTGTGCTACGTGTTACGGGTTCGATCCCTGCACGGTACAAATATTTATTATGGCATATAGATAGTTGTTCCGGGTCTTGTTATGTTAAGTTGGTCTTGGTATGTCTGCAAGTGAGATATAGGTATATATGTAAACTGTACACACAATACAGAAGAAATCGTATCGCAAAGCAAAGTTTAAAAAAAAATCATTATCAGCCTAATGATTGCAATCATTACAATAAGAATAAGAATCATTTATTTGCAGGATATGAGTTACAGGGTTGAAAAAATAGGCTGGTAATGTTTTTTTTTATTGGCAATTTTTTTTAATCGCGAAAAATTATCAGCTATCCCATACAAAACTTCAGTACCTACTCGTCCCAAGCCTATATTAGGGGACAGCTGATAATATTTTCGCGATTACGATGTTGGTCCCATAGAGAAAGTTGTTCAGTTTGATGATCTGATCCACACCCTTAAATATGACCAGGCATTTCTGATACTCCTTAAGTATAATATTATTAGTTAGATTATTATTAAAACATTGGGTCAGTGAGGTGGAAACAAAGTGCACTTAACCATTATCAATCCTTTGCATATTGTCGGCATTAATAAACATGTGGTCATTGTGATAATTCGGTATGTTTGTACAATTATAATGTCGTAGAATGATTTAAAATAGCGAATTATAATCTTGGAATGGTCCTAGCTATTTATAATTTCAATATTTGGATATTACTAGTGGCATGCACTCCATATAAACAAAAATACACTGCCTACCTACTCTAACCAATTAAATAAAAGAAATAAAATAGGTACATTTATTCAGCACGGACAGTGACAACACACGAGAGTAAAATTAAATAAAAATTAACTTAAACTTCTAAACAGTAAAAAATAAAAAATAAAACACACTGAGAACAAAATAAATGTAAAATAGTCATCCTATTGTATATTGTTGTCAAGCATGCCCATGACAAAAGGGTAGCCAGCTCAGCATTTGCTGGGCGCAGAGAGCCTAGCGCTGATTTTCAGTTGGCACCCCTAAAGTAAGTAATAATTAAGTAAGTAAGTATTATGTAATACAAACGTTAGCATGTATGTAATGTTAATTCTTAAGATGCGTCTACGCTAGACAAGCTGGGCACGATTAGAGCACGAGACTTACAAGCCTCGAACGACCGCGCTTCGAGCATTTGGTTCGTGTTCGACTGTGCTCTGTCAATTGTCAGTTTTATGACGAACACAAAGGGATTTGCATCGCATTGAACTATGTTTGAGGACAGTGATTGTTGTAGATTCGTTGTAAGTCCACACTTGACGCCGCAAACGATGACGCCCAGAACGGCTCTGCTCGTGCTAGGCTCGTCCAGCGTAGACGCACCATTAGGGTGAGGTGGCCAATCACAAACATCATTTAACTTGACAAAAGTTGTTTTTGCTTACCATGTAAAAAAACGTTTGCGCACGCCACTGACCTATGGCAAAGAGAAAGTGAAATATGTGACGTAGTGAAAGGAATTCGGACAATCCCATACCTACACTAATTTAGTCACGGATATCTATGAATTTGGTGAATGATTCATGGTCAGTTTTTTTTATCAATTAGTTATCGTCATAATCACAAAATTCATCAAATTATTGCATCAAAATTTGTAATTTTACTGAATGAAAGATAGCAATAATATCAAATCATATCAAAGGTAAAGCAGGTCTGTAGAAAAGTACTCCAATATTTAATTAGATTCTTTTGGACTAGATAATCAAGATTGATAAATAGCATTTTGCAATAAATATCTTTTTCTTTGTCTTTGTAATCTATCATTTTAAAAGAGTTTCCATGGAGTTTCTTGCCGGTTGTTCTCCATAGGACCTACTATTTAAAACCGTGCACCTAGAGTCTCGACATTTCATAAGTGCCTGAATCTTTTTACATGAAATAAAGATCTATTCTATGCTATTGCCAATTTCTTCAATATTCTATTGCTTGTTTAGCACTGAGACTCGATACGATATCTATAACCTAAATAAGACTTATCTGTAGCTAACCTGTCTCTTATAACGATAAAAATGATTAATATGATCAATATTGTGTTTTCTTTTTGTGTATGCTTACCTACTTCCTCGTGAACTTATGTCATTTTATCGTGGTACTGTCATGATTTAAAATTATTAGGGTTCCACACCACTAAGCTAGTTAAAGGATTCCTTTTCTCCTAAGAGTTTCTGAAGGTAAAGTGGGTTACCAATTTTATTTGACAAATAATTTATATGCCTATCGATTCTTTAACATGGTCTTATTAATACTCTAGAGTTAAGAGATACCAAAAGGAACACGTTGTATAATGTGTAGAATTTGATTCCTCATCCAAATAGCCCTTCTAGTTATGAAAAAATAAATAACATGCTTATTTAAAAATGTAGTTCAAAACGCATGTTGTTACTCTTATCTTCAATTGCAAGACTTCAAAGTGGAGTAGAGATAAACCAGTTATCTAGCTGATAATGTCATGGTAACTGACAGAACGTTAAATAACAAACTAAAATAACTTTGTTATAATAATTATTTATTTACGGTGAAAATAAATCGTGCAGAAACCTGCAAACCAGGGGGTCTAAAAGGCCGCTTAAGATGAATCATAATATGATTCATATAACGAATGTCAAAATATCTACATAATTGACGACTCTTAATGTCATCCGCATAAGGTTCATATTCAGTAATCATCTGTTTGACAGTTACTAAGCAGATCATTAGATGAATTGCTCAATGTGGCCTTTTTAGGCCCCCAGATAAGGCCTCATAAAGTTCTCGATGGTGTGTGTAGTCCGCCAACCCGCACCAAGCCAGCGTCAGCGTGGTGGACTAAGGACTAACCCTTATCATTTTCAGAAGAGGCCCGTGCCCAGCAGTGGGACAGTAACGTGCTAACTTATAATTACTATTATATTATATCGTCGATATATTAATAGGTGAAGAGAAAACTTTGTACCCATTTTTAATCATATTGCGCGCACGGATGAATATGAGATTTGGCATAGTTAAAGTTTATACTATGGAGAAGTAGTGAAGAAAGCTAAAATTTATTGTTAGTAAGTTTAAACGTTGACGTTACAAAGTTGACGACACGGTTGGCGCAGTGGCTAATCGCTTAGCCACTGCGCTACGTGCCGCGGGTTCGATCCCCACACGGAACAAATATTTGTATGATCTACAGATAGTTGTTGCGGGTCTGGTTGTGTGTGCATGTGACATGTATGTTTGTAAACTGTACCCTCGATACAGGTGAAAACATAGTGAGGGGCAAAATTAAAAAAAAAAAAAAAAAACGAATTCAAGTTGTAATTGTGTTTTTTTTTCAACTGCTAGTTACTAACATATAATTTTAAATATCATAAGCATTGCAGGGAATTAAGGCACAAAACGCACGCTAATGAAGTGTGTACACACTCGCAGCTGATGACAGTCGTTACGGGAGTCAGCAACCCAAAAAGACTGACAACCGGTCTAACCTTAGGGTATCAGTGTTTCCCAGTAATTGGGTGGCGGAGGTCAGATGGCAGTCGCTCTGTCTATACTAGTAATATTATAAAGAGACAAGATTTGATTTTTTGTATGTTTTGTTTATAACGGATAAACTCAAAAATACTGGACCGATTTTAAAAATTCTTTCAGCAGCAGAATGCTATATTATCACTGAGTAACTTATGCAATAATTTAAAAAGATAGCAAGCGGGCGAAGCCGCTGGCGGAAGCTAGTGTAAAATATTGATATTCAGCCGCATCTGGTTAGACTGGGAGCCGACGCCAAAGTAGTTAGGACAAAGGCCAGGCAGACTTATTAGTAACAAAAGATATTTCTGTTTTATAAGCTTCAATGTGTTCAACTCGGAAAGTGAGTCACTTAAACACAATGAGACATGTTGGCCATTTTATTGCTACTTTCTAATCCTTAAATTAACAAATCGTTCGAAACAATAAAGTCTGAAATAGCAGAACAGCTTACTATGATCTTTTATAGCAGGGCTGAATTTGAACTGCACAGGTTCCAGAATAAGCTGACCTTTAATTGTACGAAAAGCCCATACAGTGCGAGGTCAGCTCATACTGGAAATGTCTGGGCAGTTCAATTTCAGCCCTGCTATAAGAGTTCGTAGTAGGCCCCTAGGAGCTATTCTGTAAGAAAATTTCGTATCTCGATTCGAATCTCACTGGTATAAATTGTAGGTTGATATGGAAAATTAAAACAAGTTTTGTAAACAGCTCTGTACCTGATATTATAGAATTCTCCATAAACTGTTCCTAATCTAACTTTCATTTATTTTAATTTGTTTTTAAATTTTTAATTTGTTTCTTTTTTAATTTAGTTAAGTACCTATACTCGTATTAATATTTATATTATATTTAGGCTAGTCGAATATTGTTGGATGCTGTGGCCTCCTACACAGTACACAGATGTAATACTATTTGTGATGTTTTGTAATTTTAAGTGTATGTCCTTTGTTGCAGGTCCATAATAAATAAATAAATATTTCATGAATTGACATACGATAATAAACATATAACTTAATAAACACACAAATGAACATAACTAGAGCATGTTCACAGCTCGGTTATTAAGTTATCGTATATCAATTCATAAAGAAAGAAAATACATTTATTCAGCACGGACAGTTAATCAAGTGTGTGTGTGCATTTGACCTGTATGTTTGTAAACTGTACCCTTGATACAGGAGAAATCAATTGGGGCAATTTTTTTTTTAATTTATCAACTGACAGTATGTGTGAGATTCGAATCGAGATCCGAGAAATTCTTACAGAATAGCTATACTGATGTGTTCTGTCAGAAAGGAGTTACTAAGGAACCACAAGAGTAATATATTTAGCAAATCTTAAACAGCTGTTAACGTTTTTCATTAAATATCGATGGCATTTTAATGTTATCCCATAAGAGGTCGTGTCTACTAGGAATCAATCAGTCAAGCAACCCAGTTATGGTGTAACCAGGCGGTTGTTATAAGTAATATTATTATATTATCCTTTCATGTGACGAGATAACGTTGTTAACCAAGTATTGAATGATTACTTCGAACGGATAGAAAAAGGAATTAAATTATATTTTTCGAATGTAAAAATAATTACTTAATAGATATGTTTCAGTAATACGAGAATTAAAAAAAAAATAGGTACTAAAATATATTTAGCAACCGAAAAGAACTCCCACGCAGTTTAAAAATAAAATGGAACAAAAACTTACAAAAGAGGTAGAAGCGGCAACAAAATCCAAATTCAAAAAAAGAACCACACAGTTCTAGAACACAAATTCAATATATCAAACATTCGATATTCAAAATTTAAAACAATATACTGCGTTCAAAACCGCGTTTGATGAGCAACTGAACGTTTTGTATACTGGAGCTACGTTCACTTCTATAGAAGAATATTATTTATCTGCAATCAAAACTCAACCTTATTTTTAATCCAATAAAGTCTATTATTCAAAAGACTGCTATCTATACTAGTACTACGTGAAACTGTCCAAGCCAGTATTGAGGTCAGTGACGTCTTTTTTCTGTAAGATAATTTTGCGGAAAGGAGAGGTTTAATTAGAATATATACAAGAGTGAAAGAGAAGGGAAGTTTCTTGTGTGTCACAGAGAAATTGGTTGTATGTGGTCAGTCATTAATTGCTGTCAATTAAAATGTTGCTGAAGAGATTTCAATGGGTCATGCATGGCCGTAATTCATGTTTATTTGAAAGTGATGCTTAAATTCGCGCTTATAATTTTTGGCAAAGTTCACAGAATTTATTAAAATGGGAATAACTAGAAAGAAAGAAGAAAAAAATACAATTTATTCTTTGCACCGAAATCACAATAGCTAGATACTAATTATCAACTAATTTACTAACTACTAATTAATAACGAATTAGTTAATTTAGTAACTAATTTACTAGAATGGCAGTTAGGCTGACAACCGGTTAGAACTTCCCAGTCAATTGGTCAGATGGTACACACTGCACAGTGCACATGGCTACTTATCAAGCTATTTTTCAGTATAAGCTGACTTCTCATAGTATGGTACGCCTATACAATGCGTGGTCATATTGAGGGGAACCAAGGTGGACCATCAAACTGAACAACATCCTCAGTTCTCTATAAGACTTACCTCATAATTGCGAAAAAATAATCAGTTTTTTCATAAGTTTGGGTCGAGTAGATATTTAAATTTTGTACACGTGTAGTGCATTTATTTATAACAATATAATCAGAAAGTTTGCTAAATTTTTCTTTTTAGGGTTCCGTACTCAAAGGGTAAAACGGGACCCTATTACTAAGACTCCGCTGTCCGTCCGTCCTGGTGACAGACGGACAGAGAGACAGACAGACGTCTGTCTCTCTGTCCGTCTGTCACCAGGCTGTATCTCATGAACCGTGATAGTTAGACAGTTGAAATTTTCACAGATGATGTATTTCTGTTGCGGCTATAACAACAAATACTAAAAAACAGAATAGTATAAATATTTAAGGGGGCTCCCATACAACAGACATGTTTTTTTTGCTGTTTTTATAGATAATGGTACGGAACCCTTCATGCGCGAGTCGGACTCGCACTTGACTGGTTATTTATATACCACTATGCTTACTTACGGCCCGCCTGATGGTAAACTGTTGCAGTAACATTTGGAGGCTTGCAACACCAGGGGCATTACTCGCGCAATGCCGACCCTACTACTAGAGTTGTGTTAGCAGTAGGCACAGGTAATAAAAATTGGTATTCTTGTCCATACATAAATGTAAAAAATGAAATTGAATGAGTCTTTTAGAAGATTGAATTCAAATCATACTGAAATCGGACTGAACTTTAAGAGCCTGAGTAGAATACCGATTTATTGTCAATTCATAATTATAATCTCAGTTCAGTCAACGTTCAGTCGAAGTGTAAATAAATTACGAGAATTAGGCTCCTGGGCCCTAGATTCTGCTATTTCAATCGTGTCGGAATGTTCTCGTAATTTTTTGTTTTTTGCAATATCGCTCAACCTATTTTGACTTCTATTGCGTAGGTAATTTATTTATTTAAGTAAAAGAAGTAAAAGTCGGTTATTTGCTAGTTATTACGTGTCGTTCCATATAATTATCGTGACTACTATTAACTACGCAATAGAAGTCAAAATCGGTTAAACAACATTGTAATAAAATAAAAAATTTAAAAAGTAAAAACCGAGTTCCTAAAATTAAAAGGTTTTTTTTTTATCTTAACAGCTTGGGAATGTGGTACCACTGCCAAGGTAGGTGCATTGAATAATTAAAGGCCCCGACTTCAGAAGCTGTTAAGTTTTTTAAGATGTTTTTTTTTTACTTTTTAGTTTTTTGAAGTCGGTTTTTTTAAGTTAATTTTTCTTCGCATCATAATTTCACTCGGACGGAACTATACGCACAGCTAGTGATTAATAGGTAAAGTGTTGTCTTGTAACACTTTCACACTCCCAAAGTAGTCACAGTCTGACACCTTGTTGATTCATAAGTCTTCATAGCAGGCCATAAAAGGTTTTTTTACTTGTCAATTGAAAATACGCAAGAAAATATTTTGCAGAGGTGGGTTTTGCACACACGTCACAGAGTAGAAAGCACATACTGTCATTGATATTCCCAGGCCGCGTAACTAACATAACTAGTGGTCGTCCAGTGGTCAAAATTCGACCACATATTATATGTACATTTTAGCTTTGTGCACTCCTTCTCCATCTAAACCAGTGTTTCCCAAAGTGGTCCAGGTGGACAGGACTAGTGGATTTTCTTAGCACAGTACCTACGATACGATTCGGTTCGATACGATTCGGTACGATTCGCAAACAAAATTGTTTGAACGACTGCGGCCCGTTTAGAGTTAGTACCTAATTCTGCGTTTGGTCGCCGCAAGCAAACGATTTGACCAGAAAAATTTACAGTTGTCTTAAGTTGACACACGCCATTTTCCTTATGGTAGAGACTACTGTAGGCCTAGCACGAATGTTTTGACGTATCGTAACTTTAACGTAAGCAAATAAAAAATACACGTATAATCAATGTTATTTTTTTGTAAAAACATGCAATATTTTTACATTTGCATGAAACAAGTGTGTATGTTGTATAAAATTGAATAAAAATGCGATAGATTCATCGTATTTTATAATCAAAATTTGCTTACGTTTACGTTACCATACGTCAAAACATTCGTACTCGGACCTCAGGAGGGATAAAAAAAAATAGGCCGCTTTAGTTGAACCACAATATGATTCATATTATGAATGTCAAAATATCTACTTAATTGACGACTCTTAATGTCATCCGCATAAGGTTCATATTCAGTAATCATCTGTTTGACAGTTACTAAGCAGATCATTAGATGAATTGCTCAATGTGGCCTTTTTAGGCCCCCTGCTCGTAACTGGGCTGGCTCGACCGGGGAAGTACCACACTCTCACAGAATATCAGCGTAAAGTAGCATCCTGCTGCGCTGGCGAGTGAGAGGACCTGAGCCCCCCCCCCCCCCCCCCCCCAATCATCCTAAAAAGTCAGCAATGCGTCGGTGACTCCTCAGGTGTTGCGTATGTTAATGGGCGGCGGTGATATTACCATCAGGTGAACCGCAAGCTCGTTGCAAAAAATGCTAAAAAAAATATCTATATATGGTTATATAGGTATGTATGTATTTAGCTTTTAATCAATCTTTGTCCCACCCTATGATTCCTCCTGTATCATGGATACAGTTTGCAAACATACAATTATCATGCAAATATTTGTTCCGTGCGGGGATTGAACCCGCGGCACGTAGCGCAGAAAGCCAATCGCTTAGCCACTGCGCTAACCCTGCCGTTAAATCTATAACTGGTGACCTTGTACGGGTACACCTATCTTCTTGTTCAAGTGTACTTTTTGAAGGTCTTCTAATGAATCCACACAGCGACGTCATTCTAGGGTTGATAAATATAATTTGCTATTAACGTGAAATAGAAAAAGATTGTCACGGTGACTAATTACTAACTAATTATAATTATGACTGAAGTCTTCACCTTGTACTTTAAGTAGGTCAACAGGCTATTAATCACTTATAAATCAATTAATAACCTTTATTTTTAACTGACTTCAAAAAAGAAGGGAAGTTCTCAATTAGAAAACATAAAAAAAAAAAAATGTTCACCTATATCTTCGCCAATAAAATTGTGAACCGATTTTGATATTTCTTGTTTGAAAGAGTATAATTCTTTCGAGGTTGTTCTAATTAAATTTGGTGAAGATCTTATGAAGACTTTTGGAGATAGACAACGGAATTCTTAAATGAATAACAGCAAATCACTCGCGATGGCTGTAATCGCATGTTTGTGTATTTTATAAGCCACTCAAAATATAAAAATAAAATAAACTTAAAATAAAAAGTAATTTACTGACTTCAAAAAACTAAAAAGTATAAAATAATTTTCTTAAAAAACTTTACAGCTTCTGAAGTCAGGATTTTAAATTTTTCAATGCCTCTTAGCTTGCCAGTGGCACCGACTTCAGAAGCTGTTAAGTTTCTAAAGAAAATTGTTTTATACTCTTTTTTTTAATCTGTTTTTTTTAAGTTTAATTATTATAATATTAGAAAGAGTAAGATTTTAGGTTCACATAATAAATTATGCATTCGTAGGTACGGCAAAAAATAAACAAAACATTGAAACATATCGGTTACCCACACAGCAACGGTATTGATACCTAATCAATTCGTCAAAACAAAGTAACCATACAATGTTATCAGTTTATTATCTTGCGGTATAAGTATGTATAAAGTACCTATGTGTTTCGTTGACAGCGGACACAAATCAAATCATGTGTAGGTAAATTTGTGATACCCGAGTTACAAAAAAAAAAATAGGTTCAAAAACTAAAACCCGACTACTGAAAAGGTATGAAACAAGAAAATATTAATACATATTCATAGTGATGTTCAGAGGGTAGCCGTGGTCGTATGCCACTTTGCCCTAAAGCTTAATTTAATATAACAAATTAGTAAATAAATAGATAGGCTTACACATATTAAAATAAATAAATAAATAATAGAGAAAATAGAGAATAAACAAATAATATAGATGATAAGTGATAATATATAATTATATTATATTATATTTTCACAAGAGAAACCATTTTCAATTTTTCATATTATGAAAAATTATTAAAGCGCTCCTCCTCTCTCCTACTTATTTAAACTTTTGCTGTGCCCGACAGGGTCCATAATTGTTTCTTTATTTTATACTTACCACCTGTATGACTGTGTACATTATGGATTGCAATAAAGAATTGAGAATTGCTTATGATCGCTTACTACTGTTAGGCTTACATTCAGAGACGACAGAAACGAGTCTAAGCGTGAACTTACGCTTCCATCTGTCAAAATCAACAGCTTGCGCTCATATTTGTATTCAGAGACGTTCGGAACACGACTTAAACTTAACGTAAACTAAGATAAGCCAAGTAGTGAATATTGACTACTTAAGACGACACTAGCGCCACCAAGTGGGCTAAGGTGGAGTTAATATCGACATTTTGAGATTTTCAAGTCTGACTAACCTCATAACTTAAATAAATAGGTTTATGTCTCAGATATTTTGTTTCGCTCACTCCAATTGCATTTTGTATATATTGCTATCCTGTTTTAATTTTTATATACGCCTGCTTACACATTTTCATAAAAACCGTAACTTACCGATAAACATTTTGCTATTAAAAATGGCCATAGAGAAGAGAGTCTTAGCTAAGCTTACACTGCGTCTCTGAATACGAATTTTGAAGATGCGCTTAGCGACGACTTTGCTTAGAGCGGTGGTCTTCGCCCGTCTTAAGGTCATGTCTCTGAATGTCAGCCTTAGACTGTACTGTATTGTTAGGGTAGCTGTCTGTGGCCGTTATCAGAATCGAGCCGCCCACGCCCGCCGCACACTTCGCGCCGAAACTGACGTCATTTCCAATACGAATACCTACAGTATTTTCCTGAAATGCAGCTTGTACGACACGGATACCGAAGTGCGGTTGCATATTTATAATTTCATACAAAGAATACTAAAATTCGATTACCGCGGCGCGTCACTGCGCGTGCGGTTCTTGCGGCGTATGTAGGTTCACCTTTTTTTCGAAGATGCCCGTGGTTAGCATTGGGAAAATAATGGACCGGATTAATTATTTATCTATTCGTCCTTTCGTAGTCTTCAGCTGGAAAAAGGACTTTCCTGATAAAAAGGGTTACGTACTCACACAGCTTA
Organism: Allophyes oxyacanthae; assembly: GCA_932294325.1. NCBI lineage: Eukaryota > Metazoa > Arthropoda > Insecta > Lepidoptera > Noctuidae > Allophyes > Allophyes oxyacanthae. The sequence goes on from OW028628.1 coordinate 1,622,903, forward strand.
ATTAGATCAATCTCTTCGTTCTGTGGAAGATGCCAGAATCCACTGAGCATGCAAGTTTTTGAGCAGACAAAGAAGAAATGAAGAATAGCAAGTTTATTTAGCCAGGCACAAAAGGGTTGACAATTTAAATAAAAAATAAACTAAAAAAAAAGTAAAAACAGATTTTTTTATTTTTTTTATTTTTCTATTTTGAGTGGCATGAACAATAGAGAAACATGCGATTCAGCAATCGCGAGTGATAATCTGTTATTCATTCAAGAGTTCCTTCAAGAGATCTTCACCATAAAATAGAAGTTTGCAAATTCGTCTATATATTATGACGGAGTTATGCCCGAACATACATAAAAAAGAAACATCCGAATTGAGAACATCCTCGTTTTCTGAAGTTGGTTATTATCTACAAACAGCTAAATTCTGTGCCTCACGGCTGCGCTAAATAGGGCCTGTTCAGCAAAACCACTAATGCAAGAGGCTGGTTTTTAATTGGGCCTTTAATGAGAGATGTTACCGATGTAGATCAGTTTTATTTATTTATTTTATTATTTATGTACACACAACAAAAAGAAAACTACGTAGAATAAGGAACACTTAAGTACAAAGGTACTGATTATTTCAAAAGAAATTTCCGCCAGCAGACCTGCGACTGGAGAGGGTACAGAAGAAAACGTAGACACAGTGTGTAAACTAAAAACTAAGAGGGAAAGACTAGAATTGATAGATATTAATAACTAAAACAAATGATATAAATAAAAAAAATAAAAAAATAAACAGTAGGTACTATATAAGAAAAGAAAATAGAACAATAGAAATAGAAGAAGATTTAAGTTTGTTTCAGTTTTTAGTATTTTAGTTTTTTCCCATTCGTTACTGGCACGACGACAGCACATAGTTTTTCGTTCATTGTTTTTTTTATTTTTTTTATTAATGTTTTTTCTTTCTTTATAGGGTATGTGTCTGTGTGTATAGTTGGATATTTATACCCTGTGTCCTTCGAAAATACAACCGAAGGATGTGTTAATATCGTGTGCGCAGGAGTTCTAGGGTTGGAGAAAATCAATGCAGTATACAAGACAATACATGTTGTATATTAGACAAAATAACAACGTAAATTAAACATAATATAGAAAAAAGTATAAAATCTTGAATTCGAATAATCTACCAAAAGCCTAAAATAGGATTACATTTTTGATGACACTTAATTATATATACGACTTCGGTGACAGTTCGACCTTATTCACACGAGTTTTAACAAGAACGCAGATGCTGAAGCCTCATTTTGTGGAAATTTTTTAAACTATTCAAACGATAGTCAAGTGGTAACGCTGCAATAAGGGGTGTTATTTCATAAAAAATACACACATCTGACAGCTGGGATAGTAAACTAGGCGTGGTCACCCTGTGACGCTAAAGCTCGTGTGAATAACCTTCATATGATGAATGTTTGTCACCCGCGTACCACACAAAATTCAATGGAAACCGATGACGGAATGTGTCTTTGAGAGCTCCATTTGCTATTGCTCGGTGGTGGATTTTCTTTCCGCGATGCATGGTTTTCTTTTTTGTAATACGGATGCCTTTTCTTGGCAAGCCATGAGTGGAACGAACTCCACGCATGGCCGGCCTTACTATAAAGCAATGCTGAGGCCCAGAAACGACCACAGTCTCAGTTGGCGGAGGCTGCGGAGGCTGCGGAGGGTCGAGGGGAGGCTGCAAGTTTGTGGCCTCCTGGTACACTCTCGCTTTGAGGACTAAGTCTGGAAAAATAAAAGTAGATATCGATACTAATATTATAAGTTTAATTTATAATCTAAGTACACAAATATCAATGACGTCACATAGCCTATAACCAGCGGACAATCAAGACGGTTCCAACGATACCTCATCTGTCGAATTATGTTAAGTAGTTTAGAAGTATTTAGCTGATAATTTTTTCGCGATTACTATGTTGGTCCCATAGAGAAAGTGGTTCAGTTTGATGGTTTAATCCACACCCTTAGATATGACCACGCATTTCTGATTCACGTTGTATTAGCCTTTGTTGCATGATGGTGAATAAATAATTAAAAATAATTATTACGATGAAGTACCTAAATAGTGTATTTATTTCTGGAATTTCCTGACACGATAACGATTGTTTCGTAGTATTGTAAACGGGGAATTACTTTTTAACTTTTGGTAAAGGCAGTTCACGTTACCTAATCGATACTTATTATTACCTTCAGTAGTAAACACGTAATATCTATTATGTGAATAGAAAACTTTGTACCCCGTTTTAAGCATATTGCGCGCACGGAGGAGTATGAGATTTGGCATAGTAAAAGTTTTCTTATGGAAAAGGAGTGCAGAAAGCTTAAATTATGGTCCAGTTTCGACCACAGGACGACCACTAGTAATTATAAATCGTTGAAAAACTTAATAAAGTAAATTGTATCAATAAAATATTGTAAATTACTCTGAATTTGAAAGAAAGAAAAATATTTTATTTCTGCAGCAAAAACGACACACATACAATACAAAATAGCAGCATCTAAACCAAACATTTGCCATACCAGCTCAAAGTTTAGGCTCTCACGATCATATTGAAGTTTAATACCGATGTCGATGTTCATTACAATTTTAGTTACGCGGTAGACCCGCAGTTCCGACAGACGGCACCCGTTCACGAGCATGACGCATGCGTCATCGTCGCCAAGCTCAACCACAATGAAGGGAACTCAACGGCCCGACACACAACGCCACCATCAGCGAGACATATTTTTAGTGAGACTGACTCATAGTACCAGACAACAGGTAAGTATTTAGAAAATATCTCTAACATTATTAGGTAGATATATACTTACATCATGCTCATGCTTCATTTTAAAGTATATTTTATTTTTCTATTTTGATTGGCATAAACAATACATAAACATGCGATTACAGCAATCGCGAGTGATATGCTGTTATTCATTCAAGAGTTCCATTGTGTATCTCTGAAAGTCTTCACCAAATTTAAATGGGCCACCTCGAGAATATTCTTTCAAACATGGGCTAATAGCGTAACAAATAACAAAATAAAAAATAACCTACATTCAAATTGAGAACCTCCTCCTTTTAAGTCGATTAAAAAAGACAGTATATAATTAAAAACTTACTTGGAAATCTTTTCCGCCGTAACATCCCTTCTCCTGGATCGACATTGGAGAAGAACTCTTCACTGCTGTTCATGGTGACGTCACTTCTTCAACTTTTGGGTATTATTAGCAGAAGCAAGTGTAATACAAAGATGGAGTTTCTCTGGATCCACAACTATCCCGTTCCATTTGCGTCAGATTTTTCCGTTTTTAAAGTGTGAATATGTTATACCGATTGCACACGTCTGTAGCCTTCCTTGTCTAAATATATACTGAATCATTTTGTTTATATACTTTTGTAATATAGAGAAATAACATAAATATAATATTGCGTTATATTTTTATCACTAGATAGTATTCAGCCCTCATTATTACATATAGGTTCATCATGACTGTTCCGATAACCAATATTATGCGATATTATTGCCATTCTTTGTTTATATTTTTGAGTTATATAAGCTATACCTACCTACTTTTTGTTGGAAGATACAAATAATATAATAAATATGGAATGTATAATATACATCAGCCAACCTTAAACCAACTTCAAAGGTTTTCAATTCAAGTAAATGTTTATTATTTTGTATGTTTGTTCAGCGATATCAGATGATTCCCGATTAAACAAGATATCAATTAAAAAACCTGCATTGAAATTGGTCCATCCCGTTTTGGAGCTACGCTGCCACAGACAGAAACACAGATACACAGATACACACTGCAAACTTATAACATCCCTATTTTTTGCTGACTGATCTATCGATGCACAGCCTTCAAAGGGCCGTTGGGGCTAAATACTTGAAATTTTGACAGCAGGGAATTTTGGAAATTTCACCCCTAAGGGGGTAAAATAGGGGATGAAATTTTATATGAAAATCTATCATTTTTAAAGTTCATATGATATTTGGCGTTTCGTATAAAAATAAAGAAAAATCTGTTATAAGATTTTCGAAAATTCAACCGCTAATGGGGACAAATTAAAGAAAGAAAGAAAAATATTTTATTTCTGCAGCAAAAACGACACATACAATACAAAATACTAAATAGCAACATCTAAACCAAACATTTGCCATACCAGCAACAAAACAATGAATAAGCAAGTAAAGCAAGTATACCGACTGACCGCAACACAAACAAAAACGTAAAAAGAATTTATAATCTATGCCGTGCCCAACCAATAACATTCCTGCCAATCAAGCAAGACACAGACTACAAATTATGACTAAACTAAGTTTCTAGTCTATACTCTGCTGAGTTAGTAGGAAGAGCAACTTACTAATCTGTGCATATTACGAATCTGTGGAGCAATGCAGCCATCATAATGAAAACAATAAAAACAACAAGAATAAAAAGTAAAATGGAATGTTTGCTAATTACATACGTTTTAATAACTAAAAATAAAAAGGGGATAAATAGGGGATGACAGTTTGTTTGTAATCCTGTCATGTTTGAATTCAATCCATAATAATAATTTTCACGCGAACAAAGCCGCGGGCAACAGCTTATCTAGAGAAGTAACGATATCTCGAGATAGGCGTGTTAAACGGCATATCGGATGATCCAAATTTCATAATATAATTTGCAATATTTTTTGTGTTTTTCAGTCTTATTATGCAATAATTAACAATTACAAAATTTCTCCGATAATTTTGAAATAGTTTCTGATTATTGGAAGCAGACTACTATCGTAACATTTTCGTACTTGTCTGACTAATCCTAAATCAACCAATCGACCATTTTTTATTGGTAAAGTTTATTAGAGCATTTTTAACCGACTTAAAAAAAGAATTCTTTTTTTTATTTAAAAGCTGGTGCTTCCCGTGTGGTCCCATTTAAATTTGGTGAAGATCTGATGAAGAACTTCGGAGATATACAATGGAACTCTTGAATTAATAACAGCATATCACTAGAGATTGCTGTAATCGCATGTTTATGTATTGTTTATGCCACATAGAAAAATAAAATAAAATTTAAAAAAAAGTAAAAACCGACTTCAAAAAACTAAAAAGTATATATATATTTTTTTAAACTTAACTGCTTCTGAAGTCGGGGCCACTGCCAAGCGGTCCAAGCAAGAAAATTATTTTATACTTTTTAGTTTTTTGAAGCCGGTTTTTACTTTTATTTTTAAAGTTTATTTTGTTTGAACATTACTATACTCCGTTTGAAATAACATTAGAAATTTAAATAACTCCATTTACACTTTATTCAACCGATTTTGACTTCTATTACGTTGGTGACATGACAAATTACAGCTGCAGTAAACATTTGTTTTTGTAAATACGTTTTTGCTTTTAATGCCATCCTTATGCGTACGGAATAGAAGTCAAAATCGGTTGAATACACTGTAAAAGGGTTTGTTAAAAGTGTGTAATCTTATTTCAAATGGAGTATAGTTATTAGGTTATTTCCATTTGGTTTCCGATCTATAAATCTATCATCTATATAAATAAAAAAAAGAGTTTACATATAAAAAACTGTGTGCCAAATTTACCACTAAGTGGAGCCCTGATATGGCGAGAAGGCGACGCAGCACACCACAAAAGAGATGGCGGGACGAACTTGATAAAACTAATAACGAATGGTTCATACTCGCTCTAGACCGAAAAGTCTGGACATCATGGCGGGAGGTCTTTGCCCAGCAGTGGGATGATGCGGGAACAGTAACAGTATATAAAAAACACTTGCCCAGACTGCCTGATCTATGAACGCACAGCCTAAACAGATGGGGTCAAAGAATTCAAATTTTGACAGTATGTTACTTTTATGTCATAGACACCCACGAAGAAGGAATTTTTGGGAATTCCGCCCCCAAGGGGGTAAGTAAAATAGGGGATGAAATTTTATATGAAATTCCGTCATTCCTAAATTAAAATCCATAAAATGATATGTGGCGTTTCGGTTACAAATAAAGAAACATCTGCTTCAGGATTTTCGGAAATTCTACTCCTAAGGGGGTGAAATAGGGGATGAAAGATCGTTTGGAATTCTGTCATTTTTTAAAATGTAATATTTGGCGTTTCGGTAAAGAAAAATCTGTTTCAAGTTTTCGAAAATTCTACTCCTAGGGGGGTGAAATAGGGGATGAAAGTTTGTTTGAAATTCTGTCATGTTTTAATTAAATCCATAATGACGACTTCCACGCGAGCCAAGCCGCGGGCAACAGCTAGTATAACGGTATCTTGAGATAGGCATGTTACCTATATGGCTTATCGGATGATCCACATTGCATAACATAATTTGCAATCTTTTTTGTGTAAATTTTCAGTTCAATGAAGCAACATGAAGCAATAAGCCTATGATTAACAGTTACAAAATTTCGTCGTAAATTTTCAGATTCATGGAAGCAGAGTGATAATATTTCATACTTTTCAGACTAATTCAAAATCAACCAACCAACTCGTACTTTAAAGTTTACTAGCAATCTGGTTTGCACAAATATACGCAACGAAGTCCAACGAAATTAATTTAATTTTTTTTTAGTTTTTGGAAGTCCATTTTTACTTTTTCTAATATTTAGGTAATTATATTTTTCTATTATGAGTGGCATAAACAATACATACACATGCGATTACAGCCATCGAGAGTGATTTGCTGTTGTCCATTCAAGAGTTCCATTGTCAAAATTTTCAAAATCGGTCTTCAATTGGCGGATAAATCGCGTAACAAACACAAAAAAAACAGTCGAATTGATAACCTCCTCCTTTTTTAAAGTCGGTTAGAAAAGAATCGGCTAGCGTCTCGTCCGTTTAAAATCACTTCGGAAGTACTCGGCTTTGCCTTGTCCTTCTAATATTAATCAGCCGTCAATTGTTTTATTTCAGGCCTAGACACTAATGTACTAATTGCGTACAATTACTTGGTAATTGGAAAGTTACAGTAATCAGGAGCATCACCAAAGTAGCAGATGTTAAAGTGAAAACACGAACCTTGAAATGGAAATGGACTGGCCACATGATGAGATCAACAACAGGAAAGTGGACCAAAAAAGTAACAGAATGGTACCCGCGGGACGGAAAAAGACGTAGAGGAAGGCAGAAAAAAAGATGGGAAGACGATCTGCCCAAAGGTTGGAGAAGGATAGCAATGGACAGGCAAAAGTGGAGGGAACTTGAGGAGGCCTATGTCGCAAGACAGCCTGACCTGGTAACTGATGATAAATGTTAAATATAGGTACATAAGGAAAAATAGAAATAAGTAAAGTTAGTATAATATAGTTATGTATAATTAGTATAGTTTATGTTTTATTAAGTATATGTTTTACAAATTGTGCAAAGGTCAGAGTAAATAAAGGCTATTTTATTTATTTATTTACTTGGTAATTTAATTATTGCTTACGCATAAAACTACCCGCATTATGTCCTTACAGACCAAAGTCCAAGAAAAACCCAACACTAGTTACCCAACGCTGTTTAATTTGTTGCGTATCAAAATACGAGAAATATTTATAAATCATTAGTTACTAATTAACTAAGTACCTAAAGTTTGTCATCTACTGACGTTGTTTCTAGCGTAAATAGATGATAAGTAATGCTTAGTCGGTGAGAATTCGGTCAAGCACGAGGACACGCATATTACCTAATGAGTGTAATTTATAATTATATCCCCTTTATTTTCTTGCAGTGTTATATTTAAATTTTTTTTTTCTTAAGGAAAATCAGACTATTAACAACTTTCATAAAAAATTTAAATATGTACAATAATTATTGTTAGATAAATAAATCATAAAATAAATACAAAATTAGGGAATATTCATTTTAAATTAAAACGCTTTTTCTTACATACCTTTATTTAACTTTTTTAAATACATATTATCTATAAAAATATACAAATAAAAAAAAAATGGTTTGATGGTTTGATCCAAACCCTTAAATATGACCACGCATTACTGATACACGTTGTATTCTTAATTGCAAAAATAAGATTTATAAAAAACAAGATGTTGAAAAAAAAAAGAGTAGGTGAAGAGAATTTGAGTCGCGATTTTTGCGTTAACGTGGATTATTTTTGCGTTGACGTGGATTATTGCGGATAGAAGGACCACAATCTATGGAAACCGAACACAATGTACATTACGCGACGCAAAATACGTGACTCATACTGCGTTTTCTGCGACCTCAGCCTAATTGTTAGAAACGTGAAAAAAAGAAAAAAAAAAAAAAATTTGGTTGCAAAATTAAGCCAAAAAAAAAAACAAGATAATGTTTTATGTAGTGCACAAAATTTGCAGAGTGATTGAGTGTTCGTTCCCAAATACAACCGCAGTACGAAAATTCACTCCAAAACAAAATAAAAATTTGATTTTGTATGGCTTGCGCTTGTAAATTATGCGTGTCCCTCATACATCGAATTTTCGTTATGTTTTAAAGTGTATCCCAATACTGCAGTTGCATTTAGGAACAGAGACTGAATCACTCTACAAATTATGCGCGCTTCATAAAAAAAATCCTATATTACACTTATTGTAGGTATATCACAATCGTGTGGGCTTCACGGCTGCACCAAAAAGGTTCAGTTCAGCGTATGCCAGATAGTAATGACTTAGATATTCCCCATACATCTTAATACTCAATAAATCACCCAACTGCATTGTTCACAAACATCTATTATCTAAAACTTTGCGTGTGTGACAAACTTTAGCGTAGTCCGGCCAACTTAAGGGCAAGTTCTCAAGTAGCCGGACCGCGGTTCCGTTCACAAGATTATGACGCGTGGGCGCGCGACAAACTTCTCCTTAACGCTTTGTCTTGTATGGTCAGTTTGGACTTCGTCAGTTAAGGGAATTTGAAACTATAATGTGTTATGAAGATGGAAACTGAAGATAAAAGCAAGTTTATTTATTTATTTATTGCTATTCATACAAATATGTACAAAGGCGGTCTTAATGTCTAAGGCATTCTCTGCCAGACAACCTTATGCAGAGACAAAAATATGGTAGATGCACTAGTCATTATTATTAGGTGAGGGGGTTTTTAACGGTTAGGTTATACGTATGCTAAATTAATAGAATTTTTCTTTATTCGAGTAACCAAGACTCAACCAGATTATTAGTAAAACTTACGACTATGTTAGTAAGCACAGACACTGAACAAAAACAACACAGAAGTCATGGTTGGTCACCGTTGCGACATCCGATGAGAGACGGCACAACAGTGGCCCACGTAGACACAGTCCAGCGGGTCTACCGCGTAACTAAAATTGTAATGAACATCGACATTGGTATTAAACTTCAATACAATCGTGAGAGCCTAAACTTTGAGCTATCTTGTAAAAAAATTACCTATCATATAGTTGGGACTCCTATCTTCATGATCGGTAAAAAAAATACAAGTTAGTTCAAAGTTTAGGCTCTCACGATCGTATTGAAGTTTAATACCGATGTCGATGTTCATTACAATTTTAGTTACGCGGTAGACCCGCAGGTGACTCGCAACCATGCCCAAAACACTGTTAGACAACAGATTATGTACTTAATTTATAGGTCCTTAAATAATTCACCATTATCTTCTTATTGTTTCTTCGAAAGAATCCAAATTTTTAACCCTTGCCACGTAGAAAGAGTTCCAACGCAAATTGGTTGTTAAATTGTTCGGCGACGTGACATTTTCGTATTGGAGGGTTGATTCCCTACTTCGCTTTACAATTACTTCCTTTTAAAAAGTTAGATTAAGTGAGCGTATAAAATGGATTCCACTTTGTTATACTTAGCCAGGATGAATTGTCTGTCTTTTTTTATGTAAACACATTATTAATTATCCTGCATGACGAGAATCTCGTGAAAGCCGAAAAAAATAAAAAAATCAAATATCATGACTTGGCACACGAGGTTGTCGACATGTATCACACACACTCAGAACAACTATATTTAACAATTAATGTACAAAAAATACATGAGAAATATGAAGTAGGAGCATAAAGTACAAAGGTACTGCTTATTTCTAAAGAAATCTCTTCCAGCAGACCTGCGAGAGGAGAGATTAAAAAGAACAAATGTAGACACAGTGTGTAAAGGATACGTATAAATAATTTACATAAAATACATTCCTAACACGGAAGAATACAAATACATACAATAAATACCATCTAAATACTATCTAATTAAATATAAACCTAAATGTATAAATAAAATACAAACTATGTCGCAGAGGAAAGGTAGTGCTTTTTTAAACGTTTCTTGAACAAAGAGACAGTTTTACAGCCTCTTATATCAGGCGGGAGCATATTCCACAACCCAACCATATGCATAGAAAAGGAGTAGGAGTAGAAATCAGTTTTGTGGGATGGGAATTTGAGGAGGGACCTTAGAATCTGTAGATCATCCAAAAATATTGGTTCCGTTCGGGGATCGAACCCGCGGCAGGTAGCGTAACATATGTTTACCAAATGACTATTATGTCTATTGGACATAATCTCATACCTAATTTACTGTCCTCCAATTCAGACTTCGGCCATCGTGTAAAGCCTGACTAAAAAATATGAACCCTGAAGTGATGTCGCTAGTACAAGAAAGAAAGAAAGAAAAAGTATTTATTTGACACAGCAAAAAAACAATTTTAAAGATAATAAAACAAGTAAAAAAAAAAAAAATCTTAAAAAAAAAATGGATTGTACTTTGCAGCTGTGTCAAAAAGGCTAGTATCGATTCTTTGACAGATTCATATTAAATAATTGTAATTGTGTAATTTAGTGCCGATAAATTCCGCAATATGGCGAAGGTCCGAACATAAGTTGTCAGGCTTTAAGTTACATTCAAGTAAACGCCTACTCAATGAATAGAGCAACTTTGTCTATTGTTAAAGTCGGGTATTGTTGGTAGTCTAGTAATAGTTGCTTATGCTAGGACGGCTAGATGTATCGCGCTATGCCTCCTGGGAGGTGGGCAGATGTGCTGAACACGTTTATGAATAAAGGGTTGACAAAGTTGGCACACGGTCGGCGCAGTGCAGTGGCTAAGCGATTAGCTTTCTGCGCTACGTACCGCGGGTTCAATCCCCGCCTGGAGTAAATATTTGTATGATCTGCAGTTAAAGAATCCTACTCATTGAGTCCACAGAAATTTAATATTAGTAATTGTTTTTTTTTTTTTTTTGGAACTTGTTTTTAATTTTTTACTTTTTTTTGTAATCAATTTTTTTTTTTCAGTTATTTTTTTATAAATTGTATAAGTTCGGATCTCTGTGTATGTGAGATAATAATGTTTGTAAACTATACCCTTGATACAGGAGAAAAACTATACCTAGATGGGAAAGGTTTAAAAAAATACACCTTTTTAAGGGTTTTTGGAAACTCTGAGGGGAAATATAGGGGAAGAAAGTCGACATCCACGCGAGCAAAGCCGCGGGCAACAGTAAGTATAATAGTAATGCATTCTCCTGTTAGAGTTTTACATATTACTAAATAGAATACTAAAAACGTAAACAGGATAATTTTTTATGTAGTGCGCATTTGCAGTGATTCAGTGTCCGTTCCCAAATGCAACCGCAGTACTAAAATTTACTCAAAAACAAAATAAAAATTTGATTTTGTATGGCTTGCGCTAGTAAATTATGCGTGTCTCCTATACTAAGTCCAATTTTCGTTTTGTTTTAAAGTGTATCCCAATACTGCGGTTGCATTTAGGAACAGAGACTGAATCACTACAAATTATGCGCACTACATTAATAAATATCCTGTATAGAAAGAAAGAAAGAAAGAAAGAAAAAGTTTTTATTTCTACGCCCAGTATGACGCACAAAACATAAAAATATCTAAGCTTAATTAATACTAAAAAAAATAAAAATAAAAATATCATCGTTCTGAGAGGCTTCTTTGGTCATTGGCTTTGAGTATCTTTATTCAAAGTTGTTCTGAATATAACTATAATATATAACTATAATATATAATATAATATAGTTATGAATATAACTATAATATATAATATAATATAGTTATAGAAATCTACTCTATCGCGCACCTAGAGTCTCGACATTTCATAAGTGCCTGTATCTGGTTTACATGAAATAAAGATCTAGTCTATTCTATTCTACTATTAAGTCACCTTTGACGTACCTATTTCTTCACGACCAATCCAGCACCATCGAGTCACGAAACCAGGGGAACATTTTACGAGAGCACTAACACAACATATTGGGACTGCATTAGTGTAACACCCTGTATTTTATACCGGCTGTCGAATCTGTGCCTGATGGATTTTTATAGACTTTTTATGAGAGATTCTAGTTGTTACGATTTAAGGGTGTTTTATACTTAGGAGTATTTAAGTGCGAAAAAGTGAACAATACTATCATAAATCTTGGCTATGTTTCGTGAAAATTTCTTCAGCCGTTCAAAAGTAACAGAGGGCTAATTCACGTAATTTTAAGACGCGCCGATCGTATTGCAGTGATGCTCAAACTTGACGCGAGCGTATCTCACTGAAGCTCAGAGGATACTAAATGGCAGAATAGTCGATATCGGCTCAATTGCCATAACGAAAGAAGAAGTAGAAGATTACCAAATGTGTTGTTTTGATCAATATTTTATTGCAACTGCGCGGCAACTGTACTTCTTTAGTTACGTGAATTAGCCCACAGGTCTTTTTCTAGTTAGAGTCGGCGGTTTTTGACGGTTAACTAACCGTCAAAAACCGCCGACTCTAACTAGAAAAATGGGTATGCATCATACCATATTTCAATGGTATCTTAATTTTCGATTATTTCTTCTGTGTTTACATCTCTCAGTCCCAACAGTGGGACCATAAATTTACTAGAATTTAACATACAAACAAAATCCACCACAATGTACCAGGAAAACAGATTTACAAAGAGATAAAACGCCGCACACATACCGTCTCAGTTTTATGTCGCTGTCAATCCGTACCTCCCGCGTTTGTGGTGCTTTTATGGTCCACACCTCACGGTTATGCGAAGAAGCACTACCTTCAATTATATCATTGTTTACTCTGAACGAAGATAGAATAAAATTATATGATTATAGACCATCATTCGGTAAGGCTGTGGAATGGAATCTGGAGGCAGCTATACCAAGAATATATAACACAGCTTCACGTCTGTTCCTCGAAGGGATGGCAGAGATATACCTACTGTTGAATTTGAAGATTAAAGAAAGAAAGAAATATAATTTATTTGGTTGCAAAAATTAAGGCACCACATGCAAAAATAAAAATGAAAATGAAAACAAGAAAAACTAAAATTAAAAAAAAACTAAAATTAAGAAAATCAATTTAATCGTGTAGAGTAATTGTACTTTTCGTTTATTAATAGATTAAAGCAATAATGTAAACACCCGTTTTTAAATAATTAAATATCTAATAAATACAATATATTTAATAATTATCATTAATAAAAATGTTTTTTTTAATGATATAATGAACATGGCTATCCTCTGAACATCACTGTGAATATGTATTCATATTTTCTTGTTTCATACTTCTTCAGTAGGTAGTCTGGTTTTAGTTTTAGTCTTTTATATACGACAAATACTGTTTTGACCCCATACGCACAAGCTAGCTCACGCGCATTTTTGTATGCATCCAAAAAATATATTTGATTGAAAGTCTAAAAAAGTTCGTCCCACCAAAAAACATTCGTACCTACCTAACTAATATACGAGTTCGATAACCGTAAAAAAAGTGAAATCAAAAGTTTCCAAGTTAAATAAATATCAAAATCTGTAAAAAAAAAAAAAAAAAAAGGTTGCACGAGTCAATAGTGTAATTATTGTAAAGAGCTCCTGCTCAATATGTAAGAGCAATTATACACTAGGGTAATAAATTATATTAATAAGAAGGCGTTAGAATCAAGTTTGGCATGGGTACCATAAACGTAGTAGTAATAATAAGTTTATGATAGGTACTGCTCAATCAATTGTGATAGGTCTATCTCGTTAACCAGAAACTTACAAAGACTAAGTCAGAAAACCTATACCAAAAAAAAATGAAAGTATATATAAAATCTAAGAATATAAAATGGTATTTTTTTTTGTTTTTTTGAAGAAACGTTTCCCTACACTAGGAATTAATCCGGTAGATATCGTGGGTGCGTTTACAAACATAAATTTTCACATGCACAATCATCCAGATCCGGAACAACTATCTGTAGATCATACAAATATTTGTTCCGTGCGGGGATCGAACCTGCAGCACGTAGTGCAGAAAGCCAATCGCTTAGCCACTGCACTAACCGCACTGCCAATATAAGTAAATATACCAGCTTTTATTAAATATCTTTTTCAAATAAAAACCTTCGTTGTATAAAAATATCCACTACATTCAAAATCCGCCATATTGAATAATTCATAAAAAAATAATTTTACCAATCATTTAACATTCTACCAAATTTGCCGTAAGTAAAGGACGAGATAAAAAATTTACTATGCCTATTTTCCGGCCGTAAAGTGTGGTCAATCCAGTTGTCGCATAAGGGGGATGTCCCGGTTTTATGGTGGCCCATAACTTGGGCACCCTACTTCCGTAAAAGGTAGGTTGCTCACAAATTGTCCATCTACATTTTATTAGGTATTCTGTCGATGCCTAATAAAGATATTAGGATTTCTCACAATGATTTTTTGATGATATGAACGCGAAGGGGACGGGGTTTTGGATTTTTATGTAATATTTCAGTCGATAAAATGTTCTTAAATTAAAAACAATTTTACTCTAGATGTATTTTACAATAAAAATATTCGTATTCTTTATTGTACACAAAATATAGAATGTTACTCCCAAAGGCGAGCTTAACTCGGAATAAATTTTCTTCAAGCAAACCTATATATCTATACAGGGTGACTAGTAATTAAACAAAGGAAACATTGAAGGAGGGTATTGTACACGTCATTAAGAACAACTTTTATTATGGGACCAACACTGAAATCGCGAAACATAATCAGCTGATCCATATAAATAATTAGTTAATTTTATAAATATTAAAAATACCTTTTTTTTCTTTGGTTTTTTTTCTTATATTTCTTTTTGTTTTCATGACGTGACTTAATGAGTAGATGATGTTTTGCTTTGAAACATAAACAAAACATTGATGAATAAAAATGATTTTATATCTATAATTACATGAAGAAGTACCTACCTACTGCTTATTTCAGAATAAGGATCAGCACCCCCGTTTTGTTTGCATGTCCATAACTAGAGTTGACCATAGAGCTGTCATTCATGGTAGACATTGACACATTACCCCGCGAAGTCGTAAAAAGATGTTCATTAGACATCGGTGACCGCTACCCGTACCCGCGGTGGCTTCTCGTAAAAATCCGTCACGACGTGCCACATAAGGCACACAGCCCGCGCCCTTGCTGCCAATGTCTTATACGTGATACTGAGAGCTGTTATTGCGGAATAACACACGGAAGTATAGACCTGGCGTTTGTAAAACAAAAAAAGGGAAAGATTTTTTTTTTATGAGGACGTCAAAAAACAACGTTGCAAGAAAATATTATAATAATAAAATTAAAAACATGTAATAAAAAATTAGCCAGTCAGCAATGGTGGTATCGACGCTGACTGTCCAGGGCGCGTCAGTCAATCTCAGGTTTCGTCATTATAGGAGACTCAAGGAAAAATAAACTTTAAAAAAAAAGTATAAACCCACTTCAAATAACTAGGTACCAAGTATAGAATTATTTTCTTAAAAAACTAAACAGCTTCTGAATTCGGGGCCTTTAATTCGTCAATGCACCTAGCCTGGCAGTGGCACTGACTTCAGAAGCTGTTAAGTTTTTTAAGAAAATTATTTTGTACTTATGAGTTTTTTGAAGTCGGTTTTTAGTTTATTTCTTCTTAAGTCTCGACTAATGGCGAAACCTCATATCGTCTGTTGCACCCTGGGCAGTCAGAGTTGATACTAACATTGCAGACTGGCTAATCTTTCTTGACACGACAGAAAGAAAGAAAGGAGACATTTTTTTTCTTAAGCCGCCTCTATTCCTACTTCGCTCTACGTATCGGCTTTTACGCGTGCCTAGGTAAATATAAAGGTATAAAAGTGACGAATACGACCCACTGTTTGAAGGATAGAGACATCCGCTATGTAGAGACAGCCATAGAGCATGACGAATCTCTGTGAGACGTGTGTGGAATATACGAACTCTCCGGTCATTTGTAGAGATGAAATGTAGAGTTGTATTAGATTGTGGCAGGTAGTGTAGAGATTTATTTCCTACATAAAATCATGTTATATTTACCTGAAGGATAAGTCATTGTTTGTACTAGTAATATACTCAGAGGCAATAAATCCGGGTCACTAACTTAAACCTTATAATAAATCCAGCCCAATACAGTCCCACTGCTGGGCACGGGTCTCTCCTCAGAATGAGAAGGGTTAGGCCTTAATCCACCACGCTGGCCTAGTGCGGGTTGGCGGACTACACACACCATCGAGAACTTTATGAGGCCCTCTCAGGTGTGCAGGTTTCCTCACGATGTTTTTCCTTCACCGTTATCGCAAGTGATAATTAAATTCTAATTCGCACATGAATCCGAAAAGTCAGAGGTGCGGGCCGGGTTTGAACTCAGACCCTCTTGCACGGCAGGCAAGCGTTCAACCGCTAGGCTATCACTGCTTAAAACTTAACTTAAACCTTAATATCTCGGAAACTAAGAATGACAGGTTATTGAAATAAAAAGTATTTTATAGACCTATTTGATAGTACTCAAATAATATGCATCAAGAGCTGAAAATTACATTGATAGAGGAATGCGAGAATATGTCTCAACATTGTCTGAGCTGTCACACAACCTAGAAAAAAAAAAAAAAGAAAGTGAAAACCGACTTTAAAGACCTAGAACGTATAAAATGATTTTATTAAAAAACTTAGTAGCTTCTGAAGTCTTGTCTTTAATTTTTCAATGCACCTAGCTTAGAAAATTATTTTGTAATTTTTAATTTTTTGAAGTCGGTTTTTACGTTCTTTTCTTCAATCACTTCTTTCCAGCTGTTTTATATTTTCAAAGCAAAACAAACCGCGAATCACTTAGTACCCCATAGCGCCGTTAACATCTGCATATCTAAAGTGTATTGTCAAATCAGGGCTGTTACCAGCGCGGATCAGACATGTTGATCTCGGAGAAAGACATCAATAAGGCGCACCCCTGTTGCTAAAAGATCACATTTGGTATACATCAAGTATTGAACATTAGCCGCGTGTGGGAAACATAGGGGATATTGTTTTGGGCGGTTGTATAGTTTCCAAATAAAATATAATTAATAGAAAGAAAAAGAGAAAGAAAATACATTTAAAGATAAAATAAAAGCAGACTCGTATGAGAACAAAATTAAGTAAATCAAGATACACAAAAATACGAAATAGTGAAAAACGAATCCAGCAAGTCACCGCTGGGCTAATTCTGCCAACTTCCTACGAATGTGATCACGCGCCTTCACTTTAAAAGCCGACTGGTTGCAATCCTGATGTTCAGCGGTAGCGAATTCCAAAGGAGGATAGACTGGACAAAAGAGGACGAGTGTATGAAATCAGTGCGGTGAGCATTGTAGAAGACGATTACTTATGGATATCTGTTTGTAGTAGGTATATTCTGTATTAGAACGTTTGCGATCTTTCACACTCACTCTTTTAATCTTTGCTGAATTTAGTTGTCTTTGATGTTCACCGTCCATCACTATGATTTCCACGACTTACTTACTTGAATGACATTTTTTATTTATTTCTGTTCTTGACTTTTCCGACCGAAATTCCGCGCCCTATATTTTCACCACATACAGAATAACCCGATCATCACCCTTCACTTAAATTTCAACTTTATTATCAACACACAGAATCTAATCTCCTACACACGTTACATAAGCCATTGTTAAGGCGATGCTATCGAAAAGAAATTGTAAAATAAAATCAAATGTAATTTGTTCAGTCTCAATTTGGTGAAGATGTCGGTGTTGTGTGCTCGGGGCGTTCGTACACCATACAAATGGGAGTTTTTCCTTTTACAGTATTTCGCCTTAAGTAAGATTGAATTGGCTGTGTTTTTGTTGTGTTGTTATCAAATATTGTGAAAATTGAACCGTGTATTGTATTACGGTAACAGTTTGAAAAGGATTTGTCTATTTATGTGAAGCGTTTTCCTTAAGTGAACAATAAGGGCTATAGCACACTAGGTACTTTTTGCAACAATATCGCGCGATTTCGCGTTCGTCAGCTGCCTTTTGTTTACAAAAACTGAATAACGAACGCGAATCTGCTGCAAAAATTAATTATTATGTTATGGCTCTTATTTTTTAACCCCCGACAAAAAAGAAGGGAGTTCTAAGTATGCAGTGTGTATCTGTAGGTATATCTGTCTGTGGCTGTCTAAAACGGATGAACCGATTTCAATGCATTTTTAAATTGAAAGCTAGTTTAATCGGGTATCATCTTAGCTATCAATCAATTTCATTTATTTCAGACTTATTGTCCATAAAAAACAAAAATACAAAAATGCTGTTTCATGAAAATCTGTTCAGCCGTTCAAAAGTTACAGCTCTTTTTCTGGTTGGAGTGCACCAGGCAGGTGGAGTGCTTGTCAAACACCCTGGGTGTTTGACAAGCGCTTTTTTTAATGTCTTATTCATCTTCTTTAGTCTCCATCAACCAAGTGTTTGGTGTAGGTCTCTTCAATCCTCTCCAATTCCCTCTATCTTCGGCAGTTAAGATGCAGTTCCGCTCGCCATCATTTTCATTTCATCTTTCCATCTCATTTGCGGTCTCCCTCTAAGTCTTTTCTGGTCCCAACATCTCCATTCTAAGACTCTTTTACACCACGAGTTTAAATTTCTGGCAACAGACCATCCAACTCCCACTTCGACTTTGCCAGTCCTTAATCCATAATATCCACAATGTCCGTTACCTCTGTTTTTAAAACGCTTTTATTAGCTTCACCTGTAACAAACTATGTAAAAAAATCTTGGAATTTAAATTTGACCCACTTCCCGGTTCTCGATTGAGCTGAAATTTTGCATACGTTTAGTTTGGATGACAAAAGCGTTTTCTTTAGTTTTTTTTTAAAACTATAACAATTTATTTGTAAAACAAATTTGTATTAAATACCTACATAATTAGTAGGTATCCTGTTTGGTCCAATTGCTTCCATTTTCAAAACTTTGCGTATAAATAACCGAACCCACCATTAATAATGTCGATCCCTCATCTTCCAAACATGGGTCCTATTCCGAAAACAAACGACATAACAAGCCGTGACGTATGTAGGAAATCGTTTGGCTAACGTGAAATAATAAATTCCTTAACATAACAAATTCAATATAAATAGTTTCGTCCCTCGCAGCGCTATCAAAAATCCCTCTTCTACACTACATTTATCTGCATTAGGGTTGGTAGGAGTTATGCAGTAAGTCGCCAAGAAAGTTAAAAAATATTCATCAAAGTCAAATATTTTTATTTCAACTGGGCCTTAGCAGGCACTTTCAAAACGTCATGATTCTAGGTGCACGGTTCCAAGTGGGTTGGTGCTAGAGAAGATACCGGCAAGAAACTCCATATATATTTATATTAAACCACTTCTTGTCATGTCATGTGGTTTCCAGCATAGAATATGCCAAATCTCACTTACAGTGGCTGTTGCAAAAGGTGATGGCTTAATTTAAGAGGCTGATGTTATAATGAGTCGATTCCAATCCGTTTGAAAAGCCTATCGAAGTCATCACTGACTACGTTAAAAAAGAAAAAATACACAAATACAGAAAAAAAAACTAAAATTACCAAAAAATATTTACATATTATAAAGGCAATGTGCTATCGGCATGCCAGTATCAAATGGCAATCGTAAGGAGGCCTATTGACACAATAGTAGAATAAGAATAAAGAAGATGTTCAGAAGTGGACGAATAAAGAAAGAAAGAAATAAAGAAAGAAATATAGTTTATTGGCACATACATGCTAAAAACACAGAAAATAAAAAATTAAATACCTACAAGCCAACATGATTATAATACTCATTTTCATAAATAGCGAAATCATTCAATATGCCCGAAATCAGCTGCCATCTTGGTTTTCTTATATGATACAGAATACCAATTAAAAAAACTAAGCCAGAATTTCATCATGATAATTTTGTAATTTTTCTTTTTTTTTCAATACCAACAGTTACATATCCTTTCCCAACCAATTGATAATTCTGAGAAACTAACCACCGAAGACTGAAACATAACTCAATTTTAAGACGCTCTTAAAAGTCATTCTGTCGCTACTTTCCACCTTAAAATGACAGTGACAGCACGAGAGTCAACGTCAATTTAAACTTGAGATGAGTTTCAGTATTCGGGGGTTAAGTACACAAATAAATATAATTTAATTTCTTGGTCCACTCTCTCATACTCCACCCACGATTTAAAAGAAGCAAATCAATGTCACGTACGACGGTAGCAGAGACACGGCCCGTCATATTACTCTGAATATATATTGCCCTTAATATGATGGTATTCTACTTACAGACCCAATGGTAGTTTGATGCCTGAGGAGCTTAGGGGGTGGGTAAAAGTCCAAACTGTATTTCTAGATATAACTTGCCACGTCTATGTAATCTAGATATCTGTGGTCAGCTTATAACTGTCATGGCAATCTTATTCAGCGGCAAATTATTATTATCCTATTCTTATTTTTTATTCACATTAAATTACATTATTTTCGCAGTTCTTACCACAACACTCTAATCAAGATTGTAATCTATTATTTTAAAAGAGCATCCGTGGAGTTTCTTGCCGGTTCTTCTATAGGACCTACTATTTGGAACCGCGCACCTAGAGTCTGGACATTTTATAAGTGCCTGTATCTGGTTTACATGAAATAAAGATCTATTCTATTCTATTCTTCTTTCTGGTATGTATGATTTTTTACCGTTCATTTCACCATGCAAATAATAAAAAGAAAATGTTACAAAATTACATAATTAAGTATTTATGATATCGTATACTATCAATAGTATCGCAGTTAAAAATCGCGGTGTGAGCAGTTCTTTAGTTAGTCAAGAACTTTAATTGCAATAACTTTACTGTCAAAAACCCCCGACTCTAACTAGAAAAAGAGCTGTAACTTTTGAACGGCTTAAGAGATTTTCATGAAACATAGCTGAGACGAATCCTGATTAAATTAGCTTTCAATAAAAAAACTGCAATGAAATCAGTCTATCCATTTTGGAGCTACGATTCCACAGACAGACACACAGATACACACTACAAACTTATAACATCCCTCTTTTAACACGTCTGCGCGACGAAAAGGTATGTGTTTTTTTGGTCGTAAAAAAATATCAAAATTATTAAAAAAAAAAAAACTTGGACAGAATAAATTAATATTACATAAAAAAGAAAGAATAAAATCCTCCATTCCGTTTAAAAGTTCCATCTCGTAAAAATTTCGAGTTTCCGTTACGGAAGTAGTCGGAGTTCGGAATTCAAATTCGAAAAATACGCTCCTTTCCGCTTCCGGCGTTTGATTCCTTCAGCGATACGATGTTTCCTCCTCTCTGTATTTTGGATTAGAATTCGTATAAATGTTACTGTATTTGATACTCACAAAATTGTTTGCTAAAAACTTGTCTCGACATTTATTTTCGATTTGGGAAAAAAGATAATTATGTTGAAAGTTCAAATAATATTGAAAAAAAGGATTAAGTAATGTAAAAAAAGCACTTCACACATTACTGTTAATTAAGGTTGGTGTATTTGAACAAATATTGTATGCTTGTTGGCCATTAAAAAGCAAAACCAAACCTGTGATATCTGAACGTCTTTTTTTATCAATTACACTTTAGCATTCGAACTGGATAAATTAAGAACGTCAAAACGGTTTGTTCCCACTTGTTCTACTAAACAGTCCTACGGTAGAACTAATGGGACATTTTTTCTCATTAATAAAAAATATTCTTTCCGTACGATCGAACCCGCGGCATGTAGCGCAGAAAGTCAATCGCTTAGCCATTGCACCAAACGTGCCGTCTTGAACATAGCATCGCATAGAACTGACTTGTTAAATCATAAATCAATTTATTGGTAATTTAATTTAATTTACACGTCTTAACTACTATTTAATACAATTCAAAATAGTGACTAATTAGCTAATATAAGATATTACAAATACATTCTAATAATGACATAATATTTGAGTTCATTTATTTATGTACACACAAGGAAACATGGTAATAAAAATGTTACAGACAATATGAGCACAATGGAACTACTTATTTCTAATGAAATTTCTTCCAGTAGTCCCGCGATTGGAAATATGGATGATAGACACGAAGACACAGTTTGTAAAAATCAGTTCAGAGTTCAGTGTGTTCATTTCAGTTGTAAACGTTAATTATTGTAACTATTATGTTAATTAACTGTTTCTGTTATTATTTTATGTTAACTGTATCTAACACATCAACCTTTACGGGAACACGCCAGTATACAAACAGTTTTGCATACACGCCTTTCACAACGAGACATTGACTTCGAAAATTGGAAAATTATATCGCGCATAAATCTATGTTGGAAACAATACTGTATGTTAACGAAATGACATTCGTGGGGTGATGGAGGTGTGAACTTGATGGGAGAGCGAGGGAATAGTAGTTACTATTGAGTTTTTAATGGAAGAGGTTCAAAGTGACTTCGGAATCTATATTTGTATAATACAGGATATTTTTTTATGTAGTGCGCATAATTTGCAGAGTGATTCAGTGTCCGTTCCTAAATGCAACCGCAGCATTAAAATTCACTCCAGAACAAAATAAAAATTTGATTTTGTATGGCTTGCGCTTGTAAATTATGCATCCCCCCCATACTAAGTCGAATTTTCGTTTTTTTTAAGTGTTCCCTATATTGCTGCATTTAGGAGCAGAGAATGAATCACTCTACAAATTATACGTGAAGAGAAAACTTTGTTCCCCTTTTTAAGCATTTTGCGCCTACGGAGGAACTGTGAGATTTGGCATAGTTAAATTTTATAATATGGAGAAGGAGAGCAGAAAGCTATTTTTTAAAATATAATTATGTGTTCGAATGTCGACCCCTGGGCGACCAGTACCTACACAAAAATATAAACAGGTAAAAATACAAACATTTTTATACAAATGTTGTCAGTTTGTGTTGTAAGACTAATATTATTCTACAAATTCTAAACACAACGTTTTTCTTACGGAATAGCTCAAATTGTCACTATGTTTTTTTTTTAAAGGCTCGATATCGATTTCGTCCCCTATCCACAGTGAGCCCATAATAGATATGTATCGAACAAAAATGAGACACATACATTTTATACATTTGTTCACAAATTGGTTCAATCTTGACATCGACAATCGTTTCGCGAGATAAAGCGCCATAAAAAACGTGTTAAGTGCCTTTATTTTATCCAAATTGTGTATGGATTTTATTTGATCACAGATAAGAGATGAAAGCTGTTTGTATGTAGATTTTTTTGTATATTGTTTTTTTTTTTCATGCCTATTAAGGAGAAAGTATCAGTATTTCTTAGGTCGTATTGGCATGAATTTTCGCCTCTTTTTTATTTATTTAGAAATAAAGAAAATATGTACGATGTTGGTCCCATAGAGAGAGTTGTTCAGTTTGATGGTCTGATCTACACCTTTATATATGACCACGCTTTTCTGATACACGCTGTAAACAGGTCGGAGCGTAAAATGCATTTGTAAGGTAAAAAAATAACCAAACTACAGATCAATACCAGACATAAAACTTAACAATCCATGAGCTAAACAATACACCCTTAAGTCCTCAATAAAATTGCACTTCCAATAAGTTTGGGGTTGCCAGCGATATAAATTTTAATACATGCAACATTTAATAATAACCTGCCGTGCGTGAGAGGGTGCTATCGGTGGTTTTGTATCGAAAATTGATATTTTTAGAACTCAATATGGAAAATGGAATATGCTGTTTTTTGGTAGGTATTTATTATGTTCAGAGCGATGGT
This sequence comes from Allophyes oxyacanthae, assembly GCA_932294325.1. NCBI lineage: Eukaryota > Metazoa > Arthropoda > Insecta > Lepidoptera > Noctuidae > Allophyes > Allophyes oxyacanthae. The sequence goes on from OW028628.1 coordinate 1,646,944, forward strand.
TTAATAGATTACATTGTGCATATTAATATCAAAACCCCTCTGGCCGTAGGGATGGAATAGAATAGAATACATACAGGATATATTTTTATGTAGTGCGCATAATTTGTAGAGTGATTCAGTCTTTGTTCCTAAATGCAACCGGGAGCCGACCCTAACTTAGTTGGAACAAAGCTAGGTAGATGATGAGTGTGGGTAGACATGGTAGACATGGTTTAAATATTTTGAAATCTACCCTGCATCGGTTTTGATATTTTTAGTACAGCTTAGTTGCGCTTCGCTGGTCGTGGGTAGTGTGTCGTTGGGAAGACGTCTTGACAGTCGTTCGCTATCGATCTCGGTGCCGGACTACTGCGTAACTAAAATGGTAATGAACATAAACTCTGGTAATAAACTTCAATACGATCCAGAGAGACTAAACATTGAGCTACCTTCTAAAAAATTACCGATAACGAAGTTTATATCCCAAGTTTGTGATCGGTAAATTTTTAACAAGGTAGCTCGAACTTTAGTCTCTTACAATCGTATTGAAGTTTATTACCAGACTCGATGTTCATTACCATTTTCGTTACGGGCTAGATCCGCAGAATCGTGTGGCCTTCGGTTGTCGGTATGGTGTGCACTCGCGTTGATTGTAGACTGTGAGTTTTCAGCTGTGCATAACCTGTGATTCTGAAAAACCTGAACCAAGAAGAAATTCAAATGCTGTGTCTACTATCTTCAAAATATAGGCCTGTGCTCCTGATTCGGGTAAGTGAAAGTCTCTTAATTTATACATAGTTACATATAATTATGATGGAAATTGTAGCTAACATTTCTATCATATAGATACCTATCTATTTTTAAGCCGCTTTTATTAGCTTCACCTGTAACTAACTAACTATGTAAGAAGATCTTGGAAGTTAAATTTGACCCACTTCCCGGTTTCCGATTGAGCTGAAATTTTGCATACACGTTTAGTTTGGATGACTATGCAAGATTAGCTAAGTGACCTCATTTTAAATCCAAAATGGCGGTCGCTCCAACAAGGCGGACAAAATTTTCTTATCTACCATCATGTTATGGGTATCAAATGAAAGTGTTTGCTGAAAAGAATACGAAAAATTTAATGACGTCACTGTAAATTCAATATGGCGGACTCCCAAAGATGGAAGCGTGTATTTTCGTTTTTTTTTAACTATAGTTATTTATAACAAACCTAATGTTCTAAACACGGTGCAGTGTCCGAGTGACAGCGCCATGTTGCGCTGACAACCTCACGCCACAAACTTCATTACGTGTCCCAAACGTCAAATTGAGAAGCGGTCATACGATTAGCCGGATGCGGGAAACAGATCGTAAACACACATTTAGTGGGCGTATTCGAATTATGACATTTTCTTTTTTGTGAAATACCTATAATATATCTTTTATTCAATGTGTACCTACGGGAACTCACTGGACTCGATTGTTTTAGTACTTACTATATCTATATAATTATTAATAACGTCATTAAAACTTATCTCTGTTTTATTTGTCCAAGTATTTTGTTAACAGGATTTTTTTTATGTAGTGCGCAAAATTTGTTTCGTGATTCAGTGTCCGTTCCCAAATGCAACCGCAGTAATAAAATTCACTCCAAAACAAAATAAAAAATTGATTTTATATGGCTTGCGCTTGTAAATTATGCGTGCACACCCTAGGCCCCTACTAAGTCCAATTTTTGTTTTGTTTTAAAAATAATGTATCCCAATTATACTGCAGTTGCAAAGGAACGGACATTGAAACACTCTGCAAATTTTGCGCACTACATAAAAAAATATCCTGCATATAGTTTAGGTAACTTTTGAACATAAAAAAAGAAGAAGAATCCTGGCGTTTGCCAAGAAAATAGAGCAGTAAAAAGCCAAAATTAGAAATCGCTACCCGCCAACACTGTGACCTCCACTCCTCACCCGTCAAGCCGCGTGTGTCGCGGACGCGTTGACGCGTCGACGCGCGTCCAACTAATTGTTAATTAATGCGCTAATGCTAATGCCGCGATCGGTGATGGATGCGAATCGGATTTGTGCGTTTAAATTGACATATCGCGCGTTTAGCAATCGCGTCTATGTGTAATTAATTAAATGTAATATTGTTGATTGTGATACAATTCTGTGGGTCTGAATGTGTTATTTGGGGTGGCACAAAGGCTTTAATTGTTTGAATGATTAAAAGTGAGCACATCAATCGCGCGCACGTCTCAATTTGACAGTCACTACAGTGCCACAAACTTATCTGACTGGCAAGGTAATCATGATGCACACTCGAAATCGGAATCGATTTTGACAGTTCAACAAAGTACATTGCGCAGTATGCTTTAAAAATTATTCTGAACAACAATTCAAACAACGCAATGTACATTCTTAAACTGTCAAAAGTGAATCCATCCCGATTACGATTGGGTATCGTGATTACGCTTTTACCAACGCCATCAATGACATTTTGAAGTCATTTTTGTTCCGTAGCCACGTTAGTTCCAATTTTGGTCACCGGGTCAGATAAGCTTGTGGCACTTATACATTCGATGAATTTCAAAATATCTATAAAATTCTCAACATTCGATTTTCCAAAAGTTTCCGCTCGATTCATCGCGATCATTTCTCGCAAAAGCCGCACACGACAGATCGGTCTCATCGATCGACTCAGCGCAAATAGATCGTGACAAATTCAACACTCGCATGCTTGACATTGTTTTATTACTGTCTTAATTTTGGTTGTGGTGTAAGTTAGAAGCGGGTTGCATATTTTCTATGTGAGTATTCGAGACCAAGTGCAGTGATAGCCTAGTGGTTGAACGCTTGCCTTCCATGCAGGAGGGTCTGAGTTCGAACTCGGCCCGCACCTCTGACTATTCGAATTCATGTACGGATGAGAATTCGATTATCACGGTGAAAAAAAAACATTGTGAGGAAACCTGCACACCCGAGAGGGCCTCATAAAGTTCTCGAAGGTGTGTTTAGTCCGCAAACCCGCACCAGGCCAGCAAGGTGGGCCTTACCCTTCTCATTCTGAGAAGAGACCCATACCCAGCAGTGGGACAATAATGGGCTGGATTTATTTATTATTTTATTTAAAGCAGTCCACCAGTCGCTCTTGCCGACCGAGCTACCGCAATCTCTGCCCGCACAATCGAATTTTTCTTGAACATTTTATCCATCTTATGGTATAGTACGCACGGCTAAATATCAAGATAAACATTTTCAGTATAAGCTGACCTCTCATTGTACGGAAAGCCTATACAATGCGAGGTCAGCTTATATTGGAAAATTAAACCTTGATATGTTGTGTCTACATAATACATACACATAATGCATTTCCTATAATTCCCGCTTCAGTCTTTCATTTGCACCGCTTCCTATATTCTCTTCCGACAGTCGAAGTTTAAACTCCTTTTTAAAAATGTATTCCGATTGTGGAGGGGATTCGCAACTTTTATTTTTATTGGATGTGGTAACTTTATGTTCCTTTTAAACTTCGAATGCGTTAAAATGATGGCATAACACGTGTTGCTATTTATGACACTTTTGCAAAGAAGTTTTAGTAAATTATTCAAATCAATTATTCAATCAGTCCTGTTATTTTTGAAGTTCATCTACTCTAAGGTCCTATTTTAATATATGTATGATCATTATAATTAATCATTTCGACGGACTTTCTTTAAAAACAAAGTTTTTTTTATGTTTTAAAATAGGTCAACTTCTCGATGTATTTTGCAGTGTCATCTATATTTATTTACTAGACAAATTACATCCACGACAGTCGCATTGTATTTTTGTTATAATAATCTATATTTTATTAATAATTTTCTTTTTCTTTTATATCTAGAAAACTTTGTACCCCTTTTTAAGCATATTTCACGCACGGAGGAGAGTGAGATTAAAGTTGATATGGAGAAGAAGTGCAAAAAGCTAAAATTACGGTCGAATTTCGACCACTCTGGGTGACCACTAGTATAAATGTATTTTTGTATTTCTGTGTAGAATAAAGTTTATTGTATTGTATTGTAAATAGCGAGACAATACCATATTTACATCAACCACGTACAAAATAAATAATTTTGAATTTGAAAGAAAAACCACGCCAGACGAAATTTCCATCGTACCAAAACCTCGCAACACGAACGTAAAATATTAACCTTAAACTGCGATCGAAGACACATAAATAAAAGTACCACATTCTCAACATTTCTGCCTCTGAACCTTACTATGATATATAACCCTCGGCTTCACCGCTTATTGAGACGCGAACGGATGAAATATTGGACGCAAGCATTACCCGGATCCGACTTTGATCCAGTGATAAATATGGTGCGAATGTGACGGTCTCAAGTACCCGGGTGGCACGTATCGGGAATTTTAAATGCAGTCGCGTTTTAGGGTTATGGTGGAATGTGTAATTTTTTATGTAGTATTTTGAGAATATTGAGGAGGAAATGATGTCATTTTTCGTAAAGTTTACCAAAATTTTCCAGTAAATTATTAAATTAATTATCATGTAAGTTATAGTCTTCCTCATCGGTTTCGATGATGGCGTACCTAGAATAAATTATCTTCTTGCGTGAACCCTAATATGGCTCGCTAGACCAAACTTGATTTTAAAAACTCGATCACAAGACAGGCAATATAGTATGGCCCGTAGAGTTATAGGTGTATGCATAGGAGGGCTTAGGTCTCTCCTTGCGAATTTTGTGTTTTTCATCAAGTATCACGAGTCGACTTTCTTCGAACGACTTTATCTTTTTGTAAATGGTAGAACGCCAAGACGACCTTTGCGAGGCGAGCTCCTCCCAGCATGTAGGGGCAATAGTGCAAGCGCTCAGGTGTCTCCTGAACACGTCATCTTCTATTTGGAACCGCGTACCTAGAGTCTCGACATTTCTTAAGTGCCTGTATCTGGCTTACATGACATTAAGATCTATTCTATTCTTATTCCATTCTAATAGATTAGAATAGAATAAAAATAGAATAGATTCTATTCATATCCTTATAGCGCAGATGCTGACCACCATGCTTTCGTTTCCCCTCGGCCATCTCAGAGTAGAAGACTGCTTATAAATAGATATTGTTGTGTACTGAACCAGTTTCGAACCATCAAATATTACAGCTTTCAACGATTACCATATTACACTCACAATATCCACAAAAAAAGTGGCACATCTCAAAACCCTTAAAAGCTCGGTCAGAAATTTTAATAAAAACGCCCATTTTACCCCCTATTAAGACGACCAAACAATCCGTGACAGTTACATTAAAACACACAAAGACTTCGCAGACTTCAGCTCGTTGCAATACTTGGTAAAACTCTGACTTTGTCCGTAAATAATAAACTTTTAAGAAACGAAACAACCGACTTCAGTAATCTAAAACGTATAAAATAATAAATATTTTTTATAGAAAACATGAAAGCTTCTGAAATCGGAGCCACTGTCAAGCATTTAAAAAAAAAAAATCTTTACGATTTAGGTTTTTTTTTAAGTTTATTTTTTTATTTTTCTATTTCGAGTGGCATAAGCAATATAAATATAAACGTGTGATTACAGCAATTGCGAGTGATTTGCTGTTATCCATTGAACAGTTCCATTGTCTATCTCCAAAGATCTTCATCAAATGGGACGACATTGGGAGAATATTATTTCAATGAATTAATTCATTCGAATTGAGAAACTCCTCCGGATGCTCGATGGCCATTTGGCCACCTTAGTGGTAGGTATAAAAAAAAACATACCAGTCTATGCGGGTTCAGCTGAAAACCAGCATTTATGTCTGGCATACGCTGAACTGAACCTTTTTGGTGCAGCCGTGAGGCCCACATGATTGTGGTATAACCACACATAATATATACCTATACATACTTTATATGTGATTATTTTATTTTTTGTTTTTCCTAGTTTTTTTTTTTCCTGTCTTCATTTTGCAACCAAGTAAATTATTTTTCTTTCTATGTAGGTACCCTACATTATTTGTTCTACATACTTAGATATCGACGAGTGACGATTCTAGAAGGCTATTTCCGTGTCCGGTGCACCTTGGGCAAGTGAAATGTAACTAGTTGACGGTTTATAGGCGTACCATATAGACATTAAGATAAGATATAATTTATTCAAAATTACTATGGTAAAAACACAATACAATAGAACCCAATGGCATGGCGCGCGACGATGGCAAGAGGCCCGATGGTATGTCGTTATTGCCATGGAAGCTGGGTAGGCCCATGTGTGGGACGCAACTTGCGTCGACACTCTTGCACCTTTCCATCTTCCTGGCTCGGCAGGCTGTGCTGGCGCTGCAGCTGCAGCCGCAGAGACACTCAAACGGCGCAAATATAATAACCTTATCGGTAGTTAAATATTTGAGCCGTTTGGTGTCGAAACGCTTGGGTCATGGGGACCGAATGCATGTCTCCTCTTCAGAGACATTGCAAAACGGTTGGTCGACGCTACGCGTGATTCGAGGGCTGGCCTATTCTTTGGTCAAAGAATAAGCATTGCCATTCAACGTGGCAATGCTGCAAGTCTTCTGGGCACGCTGCCAATTGACAGTGAAGAGGAGGAGTACTTTGACGCCTAGGTAGGTACCTACTCAGTTTTATATTTATTTTATTTAATGATTTAATTATTTAACAATAATTATTAGTGTACATATTTAAGTTTATATTTTATGGTTGTATATAGTTATGTAAAATAATTCAATTAAACATATTCCTACTTAAAATAAAAAAAAGAAACATTCTCTGATATTTAAAAAAAAAATACAATATAAATCTTAGTAATAACATAAGTATCATACTGAATTAATATTACAGATGGATATTACCAAAATTATCTCCTACGAATAGCACCATAGCAGTTTTCAGTGTAATTAATATTACTTAGGTCTTGAGCAAAGTCTATCAAATTATGCGTGTACGCTTTCAAGATCTATGCATACAGACATGCGGACGTACATTCTTAATCTTGTAATGCTATGACAACAGTGGGCCCCTCGTTTTTAATATCAGCTGTATAATAAATAGGTTACCATTTCCTTTATGAAGGAAAAACCTATTAACGAACGGCAAATGTATCAGGGGGTGGATTGTGGAGGCGCGCGATATTTTTCTTATGGTATTCCAGTGTGCGATATTTTTGACGCATGATAAATAAAAAATTATATGATCGAAATAAAAAAAATCTTTTTATTAAATTCGTAGACACTTGGGCACCCTTTTGAAATAAATAACTGTGAAAGATTTTTTTTTGAATAATTAAATGTGCGAATTTATTGACAATAAAGATATTATCTTTACTGTCAATAAATTGGCACATTTAAAAAAATCTCCAAAAACAAATTACCTCTTCAATTAGACAAAATAGCATCTATTACAAATATTTCTCTCAAAATAAACGGACAACAATTTTGCATTCTTCATAATTTATTTAAGTTATCCGTATGAAAATTTTCGAATAGCTCGAGTGCTTCTAAAATAGCACCCCAAGAATATTGTGTAAACACCCCAAAGCGAAACGCGACAAAATAAAGTATCTATTACTATTAAGGATAATGACGAACCTTCTTAAACATGACTTAATATCAGTTGGGAAAAATATTACGCTCATCAGCGGGACTCAGCGTTTCTTTTTTTAAAAGAGGATTTATTTCGCATGCAATTTTTTCACCGATGTCATTAATCGGTAATGGGAATTGCGAATGGTGTTGATAATAGGACCTTTTTTGTTCTGATGTTTTTATGTAGATCTGATTCGGCTCTTTGGCTATTTCATTCTAACTTGTAATAGTAAATAGACTGCTATTGATCCCATAGAAAATAATAATTGATTTTTATTCTTAGAAAAGGCCATCCACAATTTTTTTGGGAACCGGTTTTTTTCATTGGTCTCTCTAGTTTTTTATTAATAAACACTTTTCAACGACTAAAGCAGTGAAGAAGTATGTCAAATCCATAAAAAAGGCGCAAATCCATAAAAAAGGCGGTATTTCAATGAAATTCATACTGAAATAAAAACTCATTGATTGATTACTGAACGATACCCTATTCTTATTTTTAGCCACCGACAGAAAAGAGGGGTGATATAAGTTTGTAGCTTGTATCTATGTATCTGTCTGTAGCATCGTAGCTGCAAAACGGAAGGAGCGATTTCAATGTAGTTTGTTTTAATCGAAAGCTAGTTTAATCGGGTATCATCTTAACTATGTTTCATTAAAATCCGTTCAGCCGATCAAAAGTTACAGCTCTTTTTCTAGTTGGAGTCGGGGGTTTATGACTGTTTTTTATTCACATTAAATCATCACACATTAGGTACTAACTAATTCATTACTAGACTAAGTTTATATTATTATAATTCATTCATAGACAGCCTGTTTCTACCCACTGCTGAGTATAGGCCTTCTCCTTTTCATGCCACATTTCCCTGGTCTGTGCCAATCGCATCCAGGTCATTCCCGTGATTCTTTGCAGGTCATCTGTCCATCTGGCCGCCGGTCTTCCAACACGTCTTCTACTGTTTATCGGTAGCCATTCTGTTAGTTTATAATAGAAACGTAAAAACTAAATACTTCAAAAAGACCTACATCGAAGTCTTTCTCACAGCTACCTCCCCCCCACCCCACCACACCCTACAGGAGTAAGACGCAAAAAATAAAAGTAACCGCTAACGACAATAGTTTTTAAACAATCGTTTATCATCCGACGTATTATGCTGACTGTATCTACGCGCTTCAATAGTATTTGTAGCGACAGCAAAAAAATTCTAGTAAGACAAAAGATACCTAGGTATTTATTTTTGTGTATAAACACGGTTTTTCGATAACCAGCGTAAAATTCGCGTCACACGCGTACGGCGAGAGTGTGCCTGGTTCTAGCTTAAGTCTACTAACTTATACCTAAACTAGCTACCGCCAGCGGCTTCGCCTGCGTGATAGCTTTATAAATTATAGCCTATGTTACTCAGTGATAATACAGCATTCTGCTGGAGAAAGAATTTTTAAAATCGGTGGTGTAGTATGAATTTATCCATTACAAACATACAAAAATCAAATCTTTACTCGTTATGATATATTATTATATTAAATAATAATAATTTAGATTAGAAAATGACACGATATCCTTAAGTTTCAGTGAAAGGTATATGGCAGAAACAAATCAATTTTTATTTACCATCTGGATCAAATCAAAATAATTTGACAACGAATGAATTTGGGGGAATTATTGCGGAAATCTTACACAATTGATGGATTAATTATTTTCGTTAACAACCTGAATTATAATTTCAAATAAAAATGAGCTTATTTTATTATGTAATCATTATATAAATTTCTTTTCCACATTTTCATTTTACATATTTTTTATTGTTTGCTGTGTTGAATAAATATATTTTCTTTCTTTCTTTCCATATAACCCCATTTGTACTAGAAAGCACTTAACTCCATCTTTTTTTATGAACAGTGTTATTTTTTTCTCTATCCGTACCTACATACAAAGGGAAAGCCTTCCAGCGACACACAAACTTACATCATTATTGAGTGCTGAACGTATCTTAATCGACGGGAAAACGATGTAACTGTAGTTAACTATACTACCACTACTACGATTAAGAAAAACAGAAACTCGAACGAAAAGTACGAAAGAGGATGAGTATTATTTTATTTTATTTTATTTTACAATCTATGGAAAACTTACAGCTAGGCATACACAATAGTTACAATATTAATAAAAGAGATAAGGTCAATTAAAAGTTCTCACAAATAAATGTAAAAAAAAAAATTAAATCGTAGACAGTAGACAGTCTAATTAAGCGCTTCAAGATGCATACAATGTATTGATCAATTGGCTATGTTAGGTTCTGAAAGATACCAGTATCAAATAGATCGATATCAACTTCCCGGCAAGTCGCATTGTACATACGGCTCGCCCTTATCAGGTACGAGTTTTGCCTGTAAGTAGTTCTTACCAAAACCAAACTTATGAGTATTAATTTCGTACTAGTGGTCACCCAGTGCTCGAAATTCGACCGTAATTTGACCTTTCTGCACTCCTTCTCCATATAAACTTTTACTATGCCAAATCTCACACTGCTCCGTGTGCGCAATATGCTTAAAAAGGGGTACAAAGTTTTCTCTTCACGTATTAATTATAGTTTTTTTTATTTTTTCAAATTTATGGCATAGTAACTGCTGCCTTATCTTTATTTTGCCACTGTATGGCACTTGTCTGCTAAAAGTATGCCGACCGCTGTAAAAAAAAAAAGAAAAAACTATAATGTAAGAAATAAGGTTAAGGTAATAAGGTTAAGGTAAGGTAGGGAGGTAAGGGAGGCAAGGAAAGGGATAAGGTTGGTAAGGTAAGGTAAGGAATCTCATATTCTTTTCGCTCTGCAAGTGGGTCATGAAGTTATAACTTCTCTTCGAGTTACAATAGTATCATTCTGTTAACCCCCTACAATCTCTTGTACATTATTTATAGAGTAAACTTTGTTATTGTTTTTCGTTATAAGTGGTGTAATATTTTACAATACAATAACATTGTAAGAAGTTTGTATCGGACTATCTGGGGAACTTATGTTCTTGGTTGATCGCTCATTTAATGTAGGGTCTTTGTGATCTGAATAGGATTCATAAAATATTTTAAAAAGAAGGTAGAGGATAGAGAGCTGTGGAGATAGCTCCAAAGACAAGAGCTAAGCCCTTAAATTAAATAAAAAGTATATTTAATTTTAGTTCTTGATCATATTATTATTATAATTTAACTTTTTAACACGCTTTTATTAGCTTCACTTGTAACTAATTAACTAACTATGTAAGAAAATCTTTTTTTTTTTTTATCGTGGTAAAATCATCAAATGAGTCCTCCCACCCCGGGCAGGGCGGGAGGGACTGTCAGACTTGTACTGACTAAAATCCACGGTGTTCCTTCAATAGCCCTTTACGTTCCGGGGTCACGGTAATGAGATAAGCCCCGCGACCATGTAAGAAAATCTTGGAAGTTAAATTTGACCAACTTCCCGGTTTCCGATTGAGCTGAAATTTGGCATACACGTTCAGTTTGGATGACTAAAGCGTGTTCTATAGTTTTTTTTAAACTATAATATTATTTATGCGTATAAGCTTTGAGACCGCCCATTGTACATTGATTTACACTTTGTTTTTCCTGTATGTTTTTTTTATGTTGATGTGCAATAAAACACATTTCTGTTCTATTCTAAAATTAAAGCTATTAATAGCTGAATAACATGTGGTAACTAGACTTTCATAGCTAACTAACATGGAAATTACTTATACATAGGTGTTATGAAGTAGGGTAGGTATAACTAAGAAATACTTTTTTCTCGCTTACAAAAAAAAAATACATAAAAAAGGAACAAGAAAGAAAGAAAAAAGGTAGAAAGAAAGAAAGAAAGAAAGAAAAGAAAGAAAATATTTTTATTCTGGACTCGCCAGGAACGAATAAAAGTAAAAGGTACAAAAAATAAAACAACAAATAAAACAAAAAATAACAATGGTAAAACAATAGTCAAAGCCACCTGAACGAGACCAAAAATGGCTCCCATCTCAGCATAATGCTGTGGCATTTAGAAATAGAAAATGTCACAGCGCTGGTATTCTGATGGGACCGTTGTAGTGATGCCACCACGGGCAACCACGATACAAATAAATAAATAAATATAGGTACTTAATACTAATTAAAAAATATTATATGAACAAAATCAAAATAAAATACTTCGAAATAAAGGAATTTTACACAAAGTGATCCAAACAATATACAATAAATTAATAAGATTTTGCAGCAAGCAGTGTCCGACCGTGTAAACGAGCCCCGAGCCAGCTGTTCAAAACAATATGGCTGTCAGAGGCTTCTTTGGTCATTGGGCTTACCGCTTGCTGCAACTACCATTAGTAATCTGTGGGCTTACATGAAAACAAACAAAACAAAACTGAGTGAATTATTACTATTATTACTATCAATTATTAATAACCTGTCTACGAGTAATAAACAAAAAACTGCGAACTACTGTTACTATAAAATGTGAATAATACAGAAAAGTGAAAAATGCAAGGTGTCTTAGTGTTTCAGTGCAAAATGCGTATTACGTCAGCGTGTCACTGTACCTAGGTGAATATTTTGTTGTGTCGGTAGTCGTGTGACAATATATAATCTACAGTACATAATGAATAAAATATTGATAAGCAAAGTTTTAACAAAATGCTGCATCTATCCAATAATTGGAGAATTAGCTGGCACACTTCGCTCCTAGTCATCCATACCGACTGCATGCAGACCACGGGTAAGTTAAGATTTACGAATGTTCCTTTTGTGTACACAATAAGTGCTGTTTGAATTTAGTACGAAAATTTTTAACTGTTTTTAAAGCATGAAAAGGAGGCGGAAGGTTGTTCCAGCAGCGAGTAGCAGCGAACTTGAAACTTCCACGAAACTTAGCAGTTCTATGCCTTTGAGTTGTTAGAAGGTAAGCAGATGCCCTTGTATTTTTCTTGTTAAAATCCCGCGACCAAGATAGCTTACTATAGAGATAGTCTGGTTTCTTCGTTAGAACAACATCAAAAAGCAGAGTGACTAGATGAAGTCTTCTGCGTGCCAACATCTTCATCAAATTTCCCTTATTTAGGAAAGGGGTGATGTGAGATCGTGGAGGGACATTGTAACAGAATCTCGCACAAGCATTTTGTACCCGCTGAATAATTTTTTCAGTTCTATTTAGAATGCAGGTCCCATACACAGTGTCAGCGTAATTTAGCTTGGATAAAACAAGTGACTCACAAAGCATGACACGCATATCCACACTAATGTAGGGACGGATACGGTACAAAAGCTTGAGGCGGTAAAAACAGTTGCGTACAGCCTCCAAAATATGGGTTTCAAAGTGGAGCAGCCCATCAAACACAACACCAAGATTACGGGCTTCTTGAACCCGCTCAATAGTACATCCATCGATCCTAAGGTCAAGATTGCAAGTGAGCATTTTATTTATGGAGTCTCTAGACCCCATAACTATAAATTTGGACTTTTTGGGATTTAGAACCAGTGAATTTCTGTCCGACCATTGTGAAATTCTATCCAGATCCTCATTGATCTTCTTTACAGCCTCTACAGCATTCTGGGAGTGGGAGGAGAGATACAGCTGCAGATCATCGGCATAAAGATGGAAATTAGTGTTGACCAGACAGTGAACAATGTCAGCACTATACAGGATGAACAGAAGCGGACCCAGGATGGACCCCTGGGGCATACCCCTGCTCACCTGCCTTACACTGGACTCCCGGATATCCCCATCTCTGTCACTAGTCACCTGGACAAATTGATACCGATAACTCAGGTAGCTATGAAACCATTTAACTGTTTCAACACTACATCCATAAAATGCTAGCTTAGAGAGTAGGAGTGCAGTATTAATTGAGTCAAAGGCACGAGAAAAATCCAGGAGAACAAGCAAAGTTCCCTTGCCCTGGTCTGCAGCTTCAAGTATATTCCCGACTACATCGAGTAGGGCTGTCGCTGTGCTGTGCTTTTTGCGAAATCCTGACTGAGCCGTGGGTAAGATTAGGTTGCGCTCCAGGTGTTCCCTGAGTTGGCTGCACACAACCTTCTCCAGGATCTTGGAGAGACAAGGCAAGAGGCTAATGGGACGAAGGTCCTTTGCACTAGTAGGAGCAGAGACTTTAGGTATAGGCCTAACTATTGCCATTTTCCACAGATCCGGAAAAGAAGAGGTGACTATGGATCTGTTGATGATGGATGTCATTACTGGAAGTGTTCGAGGGAGTGTCATCATCAGCATCTCCAAGGAGATTTTATCAGAACCCTGAGCATTTGACTTGAGACCACGCAGAAGCCTCAGCACCTCATCCTCCCCGACTGGCCTTAGGCGGAGCTCGCTAGTCCCGAATCTATTGAACTCAAAATAGGTTAAGTCTGAAATTGTAACCTTACCACTGCCAGGTACCTCCAAAAAGTGTTGATTAATACTGTCAGGGTCACTGCAAAAGTGTGGTAAAGCATGCTCTGATGAGAGAGCTGATGATGATGATAAAGAGAGAGAGTGGTAGAAAAAACTATTTACCGTGGAAACGAACTCACGAATTCAAGTACCTAATTAGTTTTATACATATTTCCGCTTTGTTATGACTGATGACTTTACTGACTGGACAGTAAAACAGCAACACACTCGGGTCTCTCATCAAAGTCATTGACAGTTTAAAACATTTTTTAATAAAAACTCCTGAACCACCAGATATCTTAAGAAATAAAAAATTGTTAATGATTTGAACGCAATTTGATTATCACTTGCGTTAACGGTGAAGGGAAAACATCGTGCGGAATCCTGCACATCTGAGAGGGCCTCATAAAGTTCTCGATGGTGTGTGTAGTCCGCCAACCCACACTAGGCCAGCGTGGTGGACTAAGGCCATGCTGAGAAGAGGCTACAAAAACAGTGGGACAGTAATGTGCTGGATTTATTTTATATATTATGCCCCTATTCAATTTATAAAACAATACAGTTCTAATAAAAACCATGACACGATTTACCTATTTTCAGGAATACCAATGCGTCATTCCAATACCTTCCATTAACCCTAAAAAGCTTCCAACAATACAAAGTTAACTCCACATTTAACCGTGTAATGTTTTAATAACGTGTGTATGAACGAATCAATTTGTAGCTCAACCCTTCGACGCAGGTGTGGCACGCCTGTCAATTTTAATAAACGATCGCTAGCCGTGTGTATTTTTGATTTAATTGCGTGATCAGTGGAGGGTTGGGCTTTTGATATGGTTTTATTGTAAGTTGGGTATAATTTTGTATGATTTAGGTAAATAAGCTTTAATTAAACGTGGTCAAGAATGAACCTAACGGGTTCCAATGAAAATAGACTGCAAACGCTTACTATAGTTGGGATCTGGAAAAAAAAATGTTTTTTTTTTTTCTTTTTGATGCGGCACTTGCTGTAGTTAGAGTTCGTAGAATAGATCTTTGTCATGTATACTTTATTATCTATGTGATTATCTTAAATTAAACTTTTAAGACTTTAACTTTTTTCTTAAACTTTTTGTCAACCTATGAACATAAATATGAACGCAATAAAAAATTTGAGTTTGAATTTTGTTTTTTTTTCTGTTTTCCTTTTTTTTTGTTTTCATTTTTTTTAAATTATTGCATGTGCTTTAATTTTGCATCTTAATTTCTTTCAGGTCTAGGTAGGTTAGGTGGTTTATGTAGGATTTATGAAATGTCAAGTCTCTAGGTGCGCGGTTCCAAATAGTAGGTCGTATAGAGAAGATTTTCCATGAACTTAATAATAGATAATAATATTGATAATTATAATACCTATTGCATGTATGTCGTTTATTTTAAAGTTAATTAGTTTATGCTACACCGCGAGCTACCCTCGTTATTTTTTACATGCTGTACTGTCCATCCAAAGGTTGTCTGAAAGAAATTGCCGATTGGGATAAGACCGCCCATTGTACAATCCTAAAATGTTAATTGTAATTATTAAGTTTTTGCTCCTCTTTAATAAGGTATTATATTATAGAGTATTTCTATTCTATCATATACTATTCTATTATTGATAGGTACCAGTGGCGAATGATGACAGTTTTAAAAGGGAAAGCCGTCCCAAAAATGCCCTCTAAAAATTGCTGCAATTAATGCTGCAAGACAAAAATCCATCCCGTCTCTTGTAATCTATTTAAAGTAATGCCTGGAAGAGTTCGATCTAACTGAATAACAAGCCTTTTTTTGTCAGTTGGATGAGTAAATAATATTATATTACGCTGGTCTATGCACTAACCAATTCCTAAAGGGAAGCCGATGGGAATCGGGTTGTATGGACTCTTCGCCACTGATAGGTAGGTACTACATTTAATTGCTCTGTATTTGATTTTTTTTTCATAGTTAGTCGGTGCAGTATGCCCACATTTTTCTTTTCTACTTAATTTTACACTGTTGCCATCCTAAGAAAAATGTCTCCTCTGTCTATGCACCTGTACTCTTCTTATTACCTATGTCTATCATTCTAGTGTGTCTTGTATTTGTGGCAAATAAATGATTCTTCTTTCTTTCTTTTAATTACATTTTTTAAGGTCAATGGTTTAATTACCTTTCAAATGACGTTGTTACCACTATTCGTACCATGAACGAAACTAAGTAAACAAGGCCGTGTAGTGCGTGGATAAATAATAAAACACGGTATGACACTGGCTAGAAAGGGTGCCCCGAGGGCTACATACATTAACGCCGTTTGACCAACAGAGCACATGCAGGGTAGAAGATTTTGGATATGGATTTCTGATAATAGACTATGGGGCAAAAATGTTTGGGACCTTGTACCTCTACCATGAGTTTTCCGTGCCGTCTAACGTTCACGTTCACATGCAATATTTGTATGGGACTTTTTTCAGCGCCTCTAGCGGTATAAGTAGTTTACTAAAGTCACTATACAAATATTGAATGTGAACGATAGCGTTAGACGGCACGGAAAACTCATGGTAGAGTTACTGGTCCAAATTTCTACCACTAAAGAACTATAATGCTGAATAGTCCGCTAAATATCGAGGAAATTGTACTAAGAAAAAAAAAATGGTGTCTGAAAAGTTTAAAAAAAATGTGCATCGATCAGCTTGTTGTCATTGGCAACACCAATGACGCAGATTTTCATCGACGACCGATGTCCGTGGGTGGTAGGTATCACGTAATCACGTAATATCGTGTCCACCTTCCGGCGATATACGATAAAAACTACCCACTGTTGGGCAAAGGCCTTCCTCCTTGATTTCCATGCTGTTCTATCCTGTGCCAGTTATGACCAGTTCTTTCTGAATGTGTCTAGTTCGTCCCGCCGTCTCTTTCGCGGTTTCTGTCTGCCGCGTCGCCGTTTTTCTGTATCAGGGCTGGAGCCCTGTGGGCCAAAATAACCACGCAGTCCACTGCGTGGTTATTTTGGCCCACAGTTCAGACGGCATACGGCAGACGTGACCTGCCCAATTATTATTAAATTAATTGAAATAAATAAAATAGTAAAAGATAAAGAACATCATCTAAAAGCCACATCCACTCGACCCATCTTCGCCTTCCTCGTCGTGACCCAATAGTGGACACTTTCCGGACCTTTAATAAATATTTATCCTTCATATTGTTTGGCCCGCGATATTATTACATGAGACGTTAATTTTGCATAATTACATTATTTATGTGTTTGCTTAGGCCCGAATTACGGTCATTGAAAAATTATAATTTAAAGTGGGGATGGGGAAAGTAGTTTGCTAGTGATTATGATGGGGAATTTGGTATATGGCCGTCCCTTCCTACCTGAAGTACCAGACTGTAGAAAACCTGGACTAACATTTTGAAATGTCTGAAAGAAAGAAATACATTTATTCAGCGTGGATACAGTGATAACACTAGAGGGAATAAACTAGCCGTCAAAAACCAAAACTCCAACTAGAAAAAGAAAAAAAAAAATGTCTTCCAAACTAAACGTGTATGCAAAATTTCAGCTCAATCGGAAACCGGGAAGTGGATCAAATTTAACTTCCAAGATTTTTTTACATAGTTAGTGACAGGTGAAGATAATAAAAGCGTTTTAAAAAAGGAAACCCCGACTTCAAATAACCAAAAAGTATAAAATAATTTTCTTGGATTCTTCAATGCACCTAAGCTTGGCAATGGCACCGAATTCAGAAGCTGAAGTTTTTTAAGAAAATTATTTAATATCTACTTTTTAGTTTTTGAAGTAGGTTTTTCAAATCTAAAATAAATAAAATACGATTTGCTATGTCAAGAGTGACGTGGCATTCCTATGAATAACATTGTAAGTACGTTATTTTAAATAACATAGAAAGTAATTTACCTAATTCGAAGGGCGAGGTTCAATCGTACCACATTATCAGCTTTTACCCTTTACTTTACTATGAAGCAATTATCTATTGGTCGTTAACCTAATGGGTTAACTTAAACCGAAGGTAACACGCGATCGAACCTTTTAAATGGTGTTTTGTTATTGTGATTTCAGTGATTATAGAGTTAGTTAAATGTTGAACTGGTAACTGTTGGTTGTAACTGGCAGTTAGGTTTGTTTATTGTTGTGTTTGTACTTGAGTTGATAACTTATTTTAAGATTGCTTTTCCGACTTGAGTTATTTTTAACCCCCGACAAAAAAGAGGTGTGTTATAAGTTTGTAGTGTGTATCTGTGTATTGGTGTATTTGTGTATTTGTCTGTGGCATTGTAGCTCCAAAACGGATGGACCGATTTCAACTAATTTTGTTTTAATTGAAAGCTAGTTTCTTCGGATTTCATCTGAGCTATGTTTCATGTCAATCTGTTCAACCGTTCAAAAGTTACAGCTCTTTTTCTAGTTGGTGTCGGGGATGTTTGATGGTTAGGTTATCATTTAATGTCGCTGAACTTGCATGCAAGTAGGTTTCAGATAAGTACTTTAGTACAGTACGCGGCTATGCCTGAAGTAAACAATCTTCAAACAACTAATTAGCAAAATAATCATATAAAAAATAGGTACAACAAATCTTTTATGTCATAATAATAAAGATTTTGTAAATTTAACATGATTTTCATATTTATAAACTACATTTTTTGTTAATAACCTAACCGTCAAAAACCCCCGACTCCAACTAGAAAAAGAGCTGTAACTTTTGAACAACTGAACAGATTTTCATAAAACAGCTAAGATGATTCCCGATTAAACTAGCCTTCAATTAAAAAAACTGCATTGAAATCGGCCCATCCGTTTTGGAGCTACGATGCCACAGACAGGCACACAGATATACAGAATTACACACTACAAACTTTTAATACCTCTCTTTATTGTCGGGGGTTAAAAGACATGAATGAAAGAAAGAAAGAAAAATCATTTATTGGGACTAGACATCAGACAACATAGTGCTCAAACATAAAAAAAAGTATAATTAAAAACAATGTGCTGTCGGTATGCCAGGCCAGTACCAAATGGCATATGACATGTGAAAATTGTTTACTATAAAAAGTTATTTAAGAAAAAACTGATTATATATCCATGTATCTTTTCATACACGCCGGT
Source organism: Allophyes oxyacanthae (assembly GCA_932294325.1). Classification (NCBI taxonomy): domain Eukaryota; kingdom Metazoa; phylum Arthropoda; class Insecta; order Lepidoptera; family Noctuidae; genus Allophyes; species Allophyes oxyacanthae. Next base: position 1,666,029 of record OW028628.1, read on the forward strand.
TGCAATTACTACATACATACCTTATTTAAAGAATAATAGAGGTAATTCATTCATTGATTCATTGACAGCCTATTTCTACCCACTGCTGAGTATAAGCCTTCTCTTTTTCATGCCATATTTCCCTGGTCTGTTCTCATCGCATCCAGCAGGGTAATCACGATACACACTCGCAATCGGAATCGATTCAATTTCGACAGTCCAACAAACTACATTGCGCGGTATGCTTTTAAAACCACTACGCCCTACTATTTGAGCAACGCAATGAACACTGTTGTAGAGTCAAAAGTGAGTCGATTCCGATTACGAGCGTGCATCGTGATTAGGTAGCAGGTCTTTCCCGCGATTCTTTGCAGGTCATCTGTCCATCTGGCCGCCGGTCTTCCAACACTTCTTCTACTGTTTATCGGTAGCTATTCTGTTAGGGTATAAGGGTAATTATAGAAACTAAAACATTCTAATAAATATTTTAATAGCGTCAACACACGCAGGCTATTTCTAAAATTCGGCTGAACAAACTAACTGTATCAATATTAGAGGTTGTTACTATTTTCCTTTAAGCCAATAGAGACTTCGAGGTTAGTAAATATTCAAAACGTAACTGGTAACACGGAGAAAGAGTTAAAAGAAGTGGCCTGGGTGTAGTCGAAACGGAAAATCAAGCGTAGTTGTAATGTGAATACACAGAAACAAGGTACAGGCTTGCTTTGTTTGAAGCCAATAGAAATTCTACTATTTTATGTATTTTTTAGAAATAAAGATAAAGATAAAAGATAGAGAAAAGCATAGTTGCAAAATTGTAAAAAAAAAACCATATTACATAAAAATTGTTAACGTTTTCTGAAGATGAAATTAAAACAAACTAAACTACAACATTAAAATAAATTGTATTAACATTAAATTGTAAGATTTTTTTTACATAATATTCTGTAATATCTGACAAAAACCCCCGACTTCAACTAGAAAAAGAGCTGTAACTTTTGTACGGCTGAACATATTTTCATGAAACATAGCTAAGATGATTTCCGATTAAACTAGCTTTCAATTAAAACAACTGCATTGAAATTGGTCCATCCGTTTTGGAGCTACGACGCCACAAACAGACACAGAGATACACACAACAAACTTATAAGACGGATAACACGCCTCTTTTTTGTCGTAGTATTCCAATTCATCCATTTGAACTATATGCCTGTTTATCGCAACGAGGTCCCCAGACAACCAGCTAGTTCTGTGTCCCCAAGTCACCTATTAAGAATTTTTAATAAGTCCACTAACAGATCGTTATGTTCGATAAAATGTTGGTGACACGCTATTGTTGGCGATAAAGACGGTAATACATTGAATCTATTACTTTTTACCCCTAATAGGAGTCAGGAGACTCAATGGACGACACGGTTGGCGCAGTGGCTAAGCGATTAGCTTTCTGCGCTACGTGCCGCGGGTTCGATCCCCGCACGGAACTAATATTTGTATGATCTACAGATAGTTGTTTCGGGTCTGGATGTGTGTTCATGTGACATGTATGTTTGTAAACTGTACCCTCGATACAGGAGAAAGTTGTGTACAGTTGTGTCGTACTGAGGGCTAATTTACGTAATTTTATGATGCGCCGATCATATTGCAGTGACGCTCAAACTTGAAGCGAGCGTATCTCACTGAAGTTAAGAGAATACCAAATGTGTTGTTTTAATCCAAATTTTACTGCAACTGCGCGGCAACTGCAATTCTTTAGTTACGTGAATTAGCCTACTGTGGACTGAGCACGAATGTTTTGAAGTATAGTAACGTTAATAGAACCAAAAATACACGTTTAATCTATGATAAAAAAAAAATATACATTTATTATTTTTGCATTTTTATGAAACAAATGTGTATGTTGTATAAAATTGAACAAAAATGCGATAGATTCATTATATTTTAAAATTAAAATTTGCTTACGTATACGTTCCCATACATCAAAACATTCGTGCCTGGCCCTCTGTACAGGCTGTGTATCTATTATCGTCATCATCGCCAACCCCTAACCATCGCGAAAAATCAATAAACAAAAAAGGCAACTTTCAGTAAATCAAACGTGTTCGCCTGTCCGGCCCTCGAAAATCGAACGCAGGGCACTCGACGATCTTCATAAGAATTGATGTACCAAATAAATCAGAGACCGACAACCTTCTGTCGTGTGTACGCCCAAACACTTGACTAATCTGGATTTATGACTCGGATACGTACATACTTGGAGAATTCTGCGGCATTTTCAGTAAAACAAAATTTGGGTGAATGATTTTCTGTATTTTTAACCCTCGACAAAAAAGATTGTGCTAAGTTTGTGTATCTGTGCAGGTATCTGTGGATATGTGTATCTGTGTAATATCTGCCTGTGGCATCGTAGCTGGTAGCATGGTAGCATGTGTTATCGCAAGTCATATCAAATTCTAATCCGCACATGAATCCGAAAAGTCGGAGGTGCGGGCCGGGTTTGAACTCAGACGCTCCTGCATGGAAGGCAAGCGTGCAACCGCTAGGCTATCACTGCTTATTTATTATCACTAGAGGTTGCCCAGTGGTCGAAAATCGACCGTAATTTTAGCTTTCTCCACTACTTCTCAATATAAACTTTAACTATACCAAATCTCACACTCCTCCGTGCGCGCAATATGCTTAAAAAGGGGTACAAAGTTTTTTCTTCACAAAGTCAAAGTCAAATATTTTTATTTCAACTGGGCCTTTGCAGGCACTTTTAAAACGTCGTGATTCTAGGTGCACGGTTCCAAGTCAGTTGGTCCTGCGCCTTGATTACGTAAGAAAAATCTGACAGCCACAGTGACCAACAAACAATGCATCCCTTTCTCGCTTATAGACGTTTTCACAAGAGGATACGGAATAAGACGTTTATTTACGACAGCAACTGTCATAATTATCATACGCAATCAATTGGCCGGAGAAGATACCGGCAAGAAACTCCATGGATACTCTTTTCATAAGATATTCATAAGATATTTTCATGGATATTCTTTTGCAGCGGCCCCGGCTAAAATTCGACCTGAATTTCCACAATATTACAAAAATGAAAAAAGGAATTAATATAGATTATTATTAACTTTTCTAATAAACCATCAAAATCCCATGGTCCCGTACTATGTACGGTCACATTGGCCCGATGAGGCCTTAGTGAGAGGCCACATTTTTACCTATCACACGCACTTTCCGATGCTCGATACTAATGGACGTGTCTGCCCAAAGATATAACGTGGAAACTGCATTTTTTTTGGTGTTTTGTTTATCTAAATCACATAGGTACGTAATATGAAAATAAGAAAGCAAAAAAAAATCCTTCAAAAAAATTATGACTAGGTGTTATATTAATAACTATCCCATAGGATTATGTCCTACTATAATTTGACTTATAAAGGTATCTACTTCTTGCAAAAAACAAGGGCAGAAAATATTAATATTAATTTTATAAATTCCAGCTATGTAAATACCTACTCAATATTCGCAAGTAATAATAATAATAATAATAATATGTAATAAGTATAATTAATGAATTCCATAAACCAGGATGACTAAGCGTTCGTTCACACTCGATATTTTTAGCAGCAGAATCGCGGATTTTCGCGTTCGTTGGCTGCCTTTTTCTTAGAAAAACTGAATATTTAATGCGAAAACGCGCAATACTGCTGCTAAAAGTATCGAGTGTAGATGGGCCTTAAGGTAATTACAACTCTTTTCACTATGCAACTGTATCTCGTAAGTACCAATTTAGTACCTACTCAAACACAGATTAAAATCAAACCAATCATATTAATACGAAAGTAATTCTGTCACTCTGTCGGTTTGATACCTTTTCACGATTAAACAGCTTAACCGATCTTGATGTTTGACAAGAGTGCATCATGAGAAAAGACATAGGATTTTTTTCTCTTTAATAATCTGAGCCTCCGAGTTCCGCGCAGAAGGAGTCGTAGGCATAGAATAGAATAGATCTTTATTTCATGTAAAACAAAACAGCACTTATGAAATGTCAAGACTCTAGGTGCGCGATTCCAAATAGTAGGTCCTATGCCGAAGAACCGACAAGAACTTCTATGGAAACTCTTTTAAAATAATAGATTTCAAACTCGATTAGTACAATGTTGTGGTAAGAGCTGCGAGAATAATGTAATTTAATGAGAATAAAAATAAATTAGAATAGGATAATAATAATGATTTAATGCCATGGCAGTTGGATAGCTAGTATATTAATAAATCTTTTTTATTATTATTCATGCAGACATAAAAAAAATACGCTATTGTTCCCGCATTTACCTTGTTTTAATCCACACAACACGCGTCGTTTGTGCCGATTTTGACATCAGCATATCGGCTGAAAAATGTGCCGATATACATCTCCCAATTACAAGGGCGCTAAGTGAAATACCGGCTTTTGGCTTTTGCCGCGGCTTTCGACAGCTTTGATTTGCTTTTTTTGTTTCGCAGGACACGTCAATTTGTGTTACATCGAGATTTATCTGTGTACTGTTATGGTTTTTTGTGTATTTTTTTGCTGGCCTGTACAAGGTTTACTTTTTTCCGAATTTATCAAAAGATGTAGATTTATTGCAAGATTTTTATCAAAAGAATTCGTAATGCTAAAATGTGGTTATTAGGTAAATCGTTGTACTTCCTGAATCAGAAATAATTTATATTTGACATATTTATTTTTCCTGTATATAGGTATCTGGCACAGACCTGCCTTCGCTACACTCCAGAGGGCTAATTCACGTAATTTTAAGACGCGCCGATCGTATTGCAGTGACTCTCGAACTTGACGCGAGCGTATCTCACTGAAGCTCAGAGGATACCAAATGGCAGAATAGTTGACATCGGCTCAATTGCCATAACGAAAAAAGAAGAAGAAGATTACCAAACATGTTGTTTTGATCAATATTTTATTGCAACTGCGCGGCAACTGCACTTCTTTAGTTACGTGAATTAGCCTACAGGTCTGTGGTATCTGTTATTGTAGGTAAGTATACAGGATATTTTTTTATGTAACGCGCAAAATTTGCAGAGTGATTCAGTGTCCGTTCCCAAATGCAACCGCAGTACTAAAATTCACTCCAAAGCAAAATAAAATTTTGATTTCGTATGGCTTGCGCTAGTAAATTATGCGTGTCCCCCACTAAGACGAATAATTGAAATATTGATTTTAAAATATGTCTGCTGTACCATACATTTAGTCGAGGAATATTGAAATATTTTTATATATGGATATTGTATTTTAATTTAAAATCTTTCATTTCATAAATGAATTTGAATTTAGAACAGCTGATTTTTTTTCGCGATTTCATTTCAGTGGGCCGAGCCATAGACTTATTATCTAAGTTGGGAACCCTACTTATTATTTCTATGGGCCGAGCACGAATGTTTTGACGTATGGTAAGCAAATTTTGATTATTAAATACGATGAATCTATCGCATGTTTGTTCAATTTTATGCAACAAACACACTTGTTTCATGAAAATGAAAAAATATTGCATGTATTTCCAAAAAAATATCATAGATTAAACATGTATTTTTGGTTCTAAATTTGGTTACGTTTACGTTACGATACGTCATAACATTCGTGCTCAGCCCACTGGTCTCATTGTAAAAGTTGTTCATAATGATGAGTACTAAAACCTCTTCAAGGGATTGGGACTAGAAATGTAGGATCTTGTATTAATGTGACTAGTAGAAATTCTTCCACCCTCATATTAATACACCCAATAAAACAGGCAACCCCACAGTCTAACAGTTCCACAAACTTAATTCCTTCCTAAAAATCAATAGAAAGCAATCGATCTTGCCCCCACACCTGAATATTGCCAGTGAACACGCCAAAGTGAAATCAGCCAAGGTAATCTTTGCTGATCAATCATTGGACTCGATTTGGCCATCAGTAGACCCGACCCTGAATGGTTTTGTTTTGGTATTTATTTATACAGGGTGGCGCAGATGGTAACACATTAAATGAAACGGCGTATTGAGTATCATGTTCTGTGTAACTGTACACAAGAAATCAATCAAATCAAATCGTTTATTTCGCGAATATGGGTACAGAATAAAGATATTATAGTAATTTTATGGTTCCAAACATATTCGGCCCTCAGGCATGCAAAATATAATAAGCACGTGGTAATATTATTTTCAACACACTTGCTCATAAAATGGCTCTAATTTCACCGCAATTAGGCACATAATGACACCTGTAATCAAACTGTGACTTTTTCTTTACTATTATTCACAAGTGAGTTATAGGTTTTTTTTTTTTTTAAATTGGTTGAGTTGCTTTGTTTTTAAAAAACGTTTCGAAACAAAAAAGATCGTGTTCAATAGTACAACAGTAAATAATCTGTCTGATGAGACCGCTATGCCATCAAAAATAGTTAATTATAATTTTACCAACTGCACATTTACTAATTGTTTCTCTAAATAAACTTTTTATTCACTAAATAAAATGGCTTTTTAGTATTATTTTCTTCACAAGTGTGTTGAAAAACGTCGTATGATACACGTGTGTATTGATGATTACCGTCCTCGGGTCTCAATGGCGCCTCAGCGGTAATCACCAACATTACACACTTGTACCATAATGTACTATAGTCCGTTACCAACAAAACATGAACTCAACAGACTATAAAATACAAAACTAACCACACAATGTCAACACTTATCACCCAATTAATCAATAACAACATTCACTCAAAATCATAAATTAAATAATGTCACAACTTATCATCTGAATACTCTTTTAAATCATAATAACTTTACTCATAGAAATAATAAGTAGGGCTCCCGCCTAAGATAATAAGTCTATGCATTTACTTAATAGAAATTCACTTAATTTTCTGTTAAATACATTAACACTATCAATAATTACAATATAATTAGGGAGTTTGTTGTACAGTTCAATCGAATCCAATCTGTAGTTTAACCACAGGAACTAAATAAAAATTTCATAATTTTACACTTATCACGACGTTTAGACAAACCAACCTATTCTAACCAAAATTATTTTTAATTACACGTGTTACTGTTACTGTTACTGTTAGCCTACATCATCCCACTGCTGGGCAAAGGCCTCCCCCCATGATTTCCAGGCTTTTCGGTCTAGAGCCAATGTGAACCATTCGTTGTTCGTTTTATCAAGTTCGTCCCGCCATCTCTTTCGTGGTCTGCCGCGTCGCCTTCTCGTCATGTCAGAGCTCCACTTAGTGGTTACCTTGGCCCACAGCTCATCGGGCATCCGGCAGACATGGCCAGCCCAATCCCACTTCAACTTTGCAGCCTTATGAGCTACGTCAGTAATACACACGTGTAGATACAGATAAATGTGACATAAATTTCTACTTCGATGTTCCTTCACCTAGTCGAATGATAGCAGAGTGAAATATGGTGCCAAAAAAATTGCGTGAAAAAAGCAGTTTTTTTGTGAACGGTTTCAGAACATGATAACTGTGAGTGATTCTCAATCAATTTCTAGTTTTATTCGTCGCGATAAAGAGCATTACCTATCCTCTTAATTCTCAAATATTATTGTAGTATGTATTAGTTTATTAATTTATGTTTATATTAATTATTTATCTTATCTTTTTTTTTTTAAACATTACCCCTCACTAGGATTTCTCCTGTATCGAGGGTACAGTTTACAAACATACATGTCACATGCACACACCACCCAGACCCGAAACAACTATCTGTAGATCATACAAATACTTGTTCCGTGCGGGGATCGAACCCGCGGCACGTAGCGCAGAAGGCTAATCGCTTAGCCACTGCGCCAACCGTGTCGTATATTTAAGTACTATGTTTATTTACTAGATATATATATATTTTTTAATTTATATCATTTATTTTAGTTATTAATATCTATCAATGTTCCGTATTCTAGTCTTTCCCTCTTAGTTCTTATTTTACACGCTGTGTCTATGTTATCTTCTGTACCCTCTCCAGTCGCAGGTCTGCTGGCAGAAATTTCTTTTGAAATAAGCAGTACCTTTGTACTTAAGTGTTCCTTAATCTATGTATTTTTCTTTTTGTTGTGTGTACATAAATAAAAAAATAACTTAATGATACCAAATATGTGGTACCTACGTCGTTTTATAGGTTCAGTTGTAATAAAAGTCTTTGACTTTCTCGCGCTAGTTAAAGCAGTCTTTACAATGTGAATACCAATCAATACACTCAATGCCATGATTCGAACCCATACACAGTGAACTAGAACCTAAATATACTATAACGCTGCTCCATACGGGGCCCGCCAGTGAAATCGCCCGTGACTCCCTCCAAGGGAGGTTATGGCCTCAATTAGAATTACGACGTTTTCATAAAATGCATGTCTGTGTAGCTTAGCAGACTGGTTTGTTTAGGATTTGCTAATGTTGGTAATAGGTTGATGTTTAGTTTAGTTTGATCGTAGAATGTGGAAGGCAGAGGTCAGGGGGGCTAAAAAGGCCGCTTTAGATGAATCATAATATGATTCATATTACGAATGTCAAAATATCTACTTAATTGACGACTCTTAATGTCATCCGCATAAGGTTCACATTCAGTAATCATCTGTTTGACAGTTACTAAGCATATCATTAGATGAATTGCGCAATGTGGCCTTTTTAGACCCTGGTCTGTGGCCCAAATTGAGAGCGGGCAATGAAAATTTTGTCTACTATCGTGTAAAACACACAATAAAAACCCTTTTTTTATACAACTGCAGTCCACGCGCGAGCTCCGAGTGATTGGGGGCTGAGGAAGCGGGTACTGTGCGCTGTGCCCGACCGTCGCTCATACCCTGCACTTTTTCAGTAAGTACTAGTGGTACACCGAGATACTGGTACTGGGAGAGTGCAGGGTATGAGCGACGGTCGGGCGCAAAGTGGCAAAGAAGCATACGGCCCGTCTGTTGGTAAGCGGTTAGCGTAACCTATGGATGCTTGCAACACCAGGGGCATCACTCGCACGTTGCCGACCCTACTACTAGCACCAACAAGCAAGCAACAAAGAGCATTGGCGACCTTGCTCACCGTTAGGAACACAGCACTTCAAAAGAGCAGTGTTATTTGGCTACGATATTCTGCAAGGTGGAGGTACTTCCCCAGTCGGGCAGCTCCAATTATCCCAGTTCAGTAGCTCCAATTTTCCCAGTCGAGGAGCTCCAATGTTCCTAGTCGGGCAGCTCCAATATTCCAAGTCGGGCAGCTCCAATTTTCCCAGTTGGGCAGCTCCAATTTTCCCAGTCGGGCAGCTCCAATTTTCCCAGACGGGCAGCTCCAATTTTCCCAAACGGGCAGCTCCAATTCTGAGCGTAAAGTCCAGCTATGTGTAACCTCTCTTAAAATTCATTTCAAAATTATCCATTGAAAGTTCCACCCCAACTGATTATCACAATAAAACACGTACCTAATAAAAACACTTCAGTATCCACTATCGACTTAGTTCCTAATAAAAGTTATTGACCCCATCAAAAATGGGGCTGTATCTGAAAAATTGCTGAATTTCAGACAATATAGAGCTCCAAATATATTTATAGTTACAAGAGCCTCTGAGCTACGCGACACATCAACGATGAAGAATAATTATTCAAATGTAATAGAGCAATATTCCAGACGTGGTAGGGATAGCAAAAACGGGCTGAATATTTTTATAAACATTAGGAAACATGGGGGTATTTTTTTGCGATAGAAGTGGTAGAAAAATCTGCTGTTCCGTACATTTACCGCCGAATACTGAATCACAACTAAATTTTAAGACGCTCTTATAAGTCATTCTGTCGCTTCTGTCCACCTTAAAATGACAGTGACAGCACGAGAGTTAACGGCAACTTAAACTTGAGATGTGTTTAAGTATTCGGGGGTTAGTCGAGTAATTGAATTATTTTTAAGGAAAAGCTCATTTTTTTTCGCGATTTCATGTTTGTTCCCATAGTAAAAGTTGTTCATAATTATGAGTAAAATACCCTGCTTAAATGTTGCCCACGTTCAACCAGTCCCCTGTATTACACTTTTTTTTTTTATATGTACTAATGGTCGCCTAGTGGTTGAAATTTGACCACTAGGCGAGCTTTCTGCACTCCTTTTCCATATAAACTTTAACTATGCCAAATCTCACACTCCTCCGTGCGCGCAATATGCTTAAAAAGGGAAACAAAGTTTTCTCTTCACGTAATAATATATAGATAGATAGTAAGAATTACTGCAAGGATAAGAATTTTATTATATCCTGTATAATTCTTTATACAAAATATAGCATACAATTTTTTTATTAACAAAAAAAATCCTCTCTTTACTCCGCTTATTTTGCTGTCGCTACAAGGTAGAACATTATCGAGGCCGATCTCTGAGCAAAAATATGATTATCGCGAGCCACATTACTAACAAATGAGATACAGTCGGAGACGCGCGTAGGTACAAGTATCATCATTTGTAGTTATTTGTGAGTGGGCCGCTTTATTTACCTCGGATATTTACTCGGTTATGTACGCATTATTTTGTGTAGGACTGATAAAGAAAACAAATTGTCTTAATAATTCAGAAGTATTGCGTTGTTATTAATTAACTAATAGTACATCTTCAAAAGAGCCTGACACATGTTATGATCCGATTGCGCAAGTTTAGGCTTGCACAAGTACAGAACAGTACGACCCATCTATTTATTTTTATTTGTTTGAAGAGGTAGGGCACTAAGCCCCTTTGTCACTGCGACCTGCGAAGATCTATTGTGACGCCTCTTGTATTATTACAGCACTCCCTCTAGCCGTAAGTCAATAATAAAATTGACTATATTCTTGGGGTGGAGGGATTTAATCTCATCTGGTGAGATTAGGTGGCCCCCCAGGTGCTGGCTTCTAGTGTGGTGTACTACGTCACACTCGCATAGGATATGTATGGGCGTCTCATCCTTCTCGCGACAGAATCTGCAAATTGTGGTGTCACTAAGGCCCATTTTTTGTAGATGCTTGTTTAGTTTGCAGTGCCCAGTGAGGGTTCTTGTCAAGATCCTAATTCGGCTCCTGTTCATGGAAAGCGCTTGTTCCGTAAACTTTCTGTTGAAGCCTGTGAGAAGCGCTTTGGAGTGTGCTTGGCCTGAGGACTTTTCCCAGAGCTTGATACTCTGTTTATAGCCCCAGGACCTGAGGTAGGTGGAGGTTGTGCACTTAGGAATTCCACAAATGGGTTCAGGGCCCATTGTGGTGCTTTCCGCTCCAGCTCTTGCTAGCTCATCGGCAGTTTCATTACCACCGATGCCACTGTGTCCAGGTACCCATCCTATCGCTACCGAGTTCGATGTTCCTAGTAAGTTCAGCAGCTGGACACACTCCTTGATGAGTTACGACCCATCTAACATAATTTATACGTTTTTATTATCCATTTCTATTGATACGCTCTATCATACAAAGGGAAGCTAAAAAGATGAGACATATTTTTTGAAGACGTCAAATTCTAAATTCAAAAGTGTTCGAATTACATAGATTTAAATAGAACAGCGATACATGCACTAATAAAATAGCAACTTTTTTTTTTCATGATTTTTACACACCGGTGGTGTTTAGGTACCTATACGATATTTATTTTTTAAAGGGAGAATGCGTATTTTTATTTAAACTTTAAAAAAATAACAAATTCCGCGCACTTTCGAATTGGCGCGAATAAAAATTAGATAGTGCATTGAAGATGTTATATTTTTTATGTTTCTTAAATTTATTTGTTTATTTTTTCCTCGCAAATTAGAGAAAAGTACTATACAAGTATCGGCCGAAATAGCAATTAACGGCCTCGTTTAGTTAAAAAGGATAGGTATGGCTGGCGCCTCGTCCTTTTAGAATCAGTTAGGAAATATTGGGCTTCGCTTCGTCATTCCAATATTACTCAGCTATCAATTCCTTTATTTCAGGCCTGAGGGCTTACTACAAACTCTTAAAGCAGGACTGAAATTGAACTGCCCAGACATTTTGCAGTATGAGCTGACTTTACACTGTATAGAAAAGAAAGAAAGAAAGAAAAAAGTATTTATTTGACACAGCACAAAAACAATTTTAAAGATAAAGTAACAAAAAATAAAAGAATAAAACATGTAAAAGAAAAAAATATAGGCTTAGGTTAGGTTTTTTTATATAGGCTTATATATATAGGCTTTTTGTACAATGAAAGGTCCACTTATTCTGGAAATTTCTGGGCACTTCAATTTCAGCCCTGCTATAAGAGCTCGTAGTAAACCCCCTGGACAGTAATGTACTATTTTCAGCGATCCTTCTCACAATGTCGCTAGAAATAAACTGAAAGATGTATAACAAGATACAGTACCGATACACCCTATGTTTTCGTTTCATTCAATCATAAAAGAGATGTACCCACAATACTTTAAAAGTCTAAACCGTATCACCAATCACCCGTACAGCCCTCCAGGGTAGAGAAAAAATGCGCAGTTGAAGTGTATTCAATCTTTCAACCGCCATAATTATCGTCAGATATCCACATTCAAGTTATACGAAGATATAACTGTAGCTAGAAGTGGCCCGGAACGATATCCGGACGTGGTTTGGTGAGATGTGTAAGCGTACTTAATAGAGCATTCTCGTATTATAACAATGATGAATTAGTATAATTATCATCGGGAATAGTGCAATACCTTATAACTAGCATTAGTAAATACCGCGTAAGTGACGAAATTAGCCGAATTAGGATTTTGCGTTAGTGGTTCCTGACGATAATAATTAGTAACCGTTGAATTTTTGTCCTGAAACAATTGGTATTTGACACTTACGTACGCGGTATTGAACTATCCCCGACGGTTTTTTTTTTTACATGGGATAATAAGCCACTACGCGATGCATAGTCACAGGCAAATAAACGCTAATGGGTGACGCTCGGTGTGTTTCATGGAATTAACTGAATTATCTGGGAACCCGCAACGAATTAATTACAGAAGAAATTACAAGAAGGGAAAATTCGGCATCTATGCTGATCCAAACCAATCCCACCGACTTTTTCTACTTGTGTGAAACGCTCCATAATTCCCTGCCGCTTCCATTCCCAACTAACTCTGTCTCACCACCCTTAGGCGGTGCGAGGGGGATAGCAACAGGGTGGTTTGTCTCTTGAAAAAGTCTCAATAACTCGACAACGCGGAACGCGAATGACATCGTTAGTCGAAGTGCCCAGAAGAAAAGGCGAACTATCTACTGAGTGCGCGGATACCTATCGGATGTAGATACAGGTTGTTGCTAAGTGTAGTCATAGAATAGAATAGATCAGACCAGATACAGGTATGATGCCGGTTCCAAATAGTAGTAGGTCCTATGGAGAAGAACCAGCAAGAAACTCTATCATACACTGACTAATGAGACCAAGGGGCTCGTGAAAATAGCTACCAAGCAAAAAAAATTATGGACGTAATTAAGATACGATGCTGGTCGTGCCGTATTAGAACACCAACAATATTCCATCGATTCGGAACGAACTATCGCATAGGAATCACACGTGTCATAGTAAGACTAGCCAGTCAGCAATGCTGTATCGAGGCTGACTACCTAGGCTGCGCCAGAAGATCTGAAGACTATAATAACATGCAATATTTCCAAGACAGATGTCAAAGAAGTGGAGGGAAAAGATTAATAAAGCTGACCCCATCAATTTGTGGGATTAACAGTTGGCAAGAGAGAGATAGAGAGAGTTGGTCGTGTCATGACTAATACTACGATTGATATAACACAGTGCTTAAGCTGTCATGAGAATATACATAGATGATAGTTAGCACTGTCATGGATATTATCGTCATCAAAGTTCTGGTTTCAGACTGTGTGTGTGCAGTGTACAATTTAAGCGACAGCTGTAGTGAGAAAACTTCTTACAGTAGCAGATGACGAGGCACACGAATATACTTTAAAAATATATCTCAAGTTATACCTACAGTAAACAAACCAACAACAAAACACGAACAAACAAAGAATCATCACCAATGAAAAAACACAACAAATAATAAATACCTATTCTATTCTATTCTTCGTAGATCTCCATATTTTTATTTACAATCATCCTGTATGCAAGTATTGGCTAGATCTGAATAACGGCGTCGCGTAAAAACTCGCGACTATGTTCATTTTGCGGACTTTCTGGTTATCTGTCCACAACCAAAACCGAACCTTATTTCATACTGTGAAAGGTAGTAAATACCTTAACCACGGTATCCTGACCCATGTTATTAAAGGAACACTCGAGTGTCGGTTCGTGATCATGCATCACTTGCTTATGAGTGCATGGTGTAATTATTTTGGATTATTAAGTTCTGAATACGAAGTGAATTGATTCATTTTCGATATTTTTTTCAAGGAAAATCATCCCCAATTAATTTTAAAAATAAAAAAGACATGGTAAATTATCAGTATCGACGGATGTCGCAATTGCTAAATGATCGGCTTGGCGCTACGTGCCGTGGGTTCGATCCCCGCACGGAATAAATATTTGTAAACCCTACAGATAGTTGCTCCGGGTCTGGGTGTGTGTGCACGTGACATGTATGTTTGTACACTGTACCCTCGATACATGAGGAGTAGGATTAGACCTGATTCCACAACGCTGGCCTGGGTATGGATTGGTGGACTACACACACTATCGAGAACTTTATGAGGCTCTCAGATGCCCAGGTTTCCTCACGATGTTTTCTTTCACCGTTAACGCAAGTGATAATCAAATTCTGATCCACACATAAGTTCGCTTGTTTGTCACTTTATTCCATCCAAGCAATGGTTGCCTGGAAGAAATCGCTTTATGCGATAAGGCCGCCCATTGTACTTTAATATTGTAATCTCCATTACTTACAAAATTGAATTCAGGTGTACAATAAAGTATATAATAAATAAGCTCGAAAAGTCAGAGGTGCGGACCGGCAGGGTATCACGTACACAATCGTAATCGGAATCGACTTAATTTTAACACTACAAAAATGTTCATTGCGTTGTTTCAATTGTCGGGTGGAGTGATTTCAAAAGCTTACCGCGGAATGTAGTTTGTAGGACTGTCAAAATTGAATCGATTCCGATTGCGATTGTGTATCGTGATTACCCTGCAGGTTCGACCTCAGATCCTCCTACGTGGAAGGCAAGGGTTCAACCACTAGGCTATCACTGCTTTGGGAGACATAGCAATGGACAAATAGCATCAGAAAAACAAAATTACCATTCCCCATAAAATGCACTATAAAAACTAGCTTCCATGAGACTTAGATTTTGCATGCGATAGCGAAACAGTTACTGAAAATTTATTGCTCTAGCTAATTTAGATTCTAGTCTGGTCTGTCATTTTTGACATGAAATATTGATCGAAGCAAAAGATTTATGTCTGGGTAAATAGAACAGACTTGGATCGATTGCACTCAAGTCTAATAGGGTCACGATATGGCCTTCCGTTTTTTGCTAGCTGTACTGTATGTACGAAGTTAGATACCGAAGCAATTTTTATAATAGGGATTTTTATAATTAATATTACACGACTAAATATAACGCAACAACAACAACAATATGACACAACAACAACAATATCACATTACAACAACATAGTTTTATGTTGTTGTAATGTGATGTTGTTGTTGTTGTGTGTATAACATAGGTGAGAAACCGTAATCGTGTTTACGAACAACATCATGTTTCTCACCTATGTTCTACACACATAAATTTTCAATTAAGCAATTATTATGCGGCTGAGGCGGCATGAACATTGAGTTAGCACTTTCCATATTCTAATAAAAAAATACCTTTTAATCCCTGACAAAAAAGAGGCGTGTTATAAATTTGTAGTGTGTATTTGTTTATCTGTGTATCGGTGTATCTATGTATCTGTGTATCTGCCTATGGCATGGCAGCTCTAAAACGGATGGACCGATTTCAACTCAGTTTTTTTAATGAAAGCTTGTTTAATCGGGAATCATCTTAGCTATGTTTCATGAAAATCTGTTAAGCCGTTCAAAAGTTAAAGCTCTTTTTCTAGCCTCTTTCTAGTCGGGGGTTTTTGACGGTTAGGTTATCCATATTCTCATAAAAAATCTTTTTTGTTTTTATATATGACTAAGTTCGCTGATTATTTCCAAGTCCCCTATTCTGTACGTGACTTGCACTTAAAACAAAACCATATCGGTTCGGTATCGGCTTGCAATCGACGCGACCAACACGCGACCTAAGTAGCATGCAATATCGACTGCATTGTGGACGCTCGCAGAAATTGATTTACGGTGCCACGGTAAGGGTTAAGTTGGGATGTGTGGAGACGGACTCTTTTTATGTTTCTGTGAATATGGCAATGTGTCCAAAAAGCTGTATTGCAAAACACTTACTTGAAATTACTAGTGAATGGAAAATGTCTTTGCTTGTGAGCCGTATTGCAAGCTACCAATTTTAATGGTTATACCAGACTGCATTGAATAAGTTGGCTATAAGGAATAAATGAATCTTTCTATTTTTTATTACCACGTTTTTAATAACTCGCTTTCTTGTCTGTCAGTTTGTTTGTCTGTTTGGTACAAATTTTGCAACCAATTTTAAACTAACTTCCTGATGAGCTAAAGACTTGAAAGTTTAAACATAGCTCGGAACTAGGTGATAATGCATTAATATAATATGAATAGTAACTAAAAAGTAGTTTATTTTTTCATATATCACTTTTTTAAAGCTGACTAAAAAGTAAAAAGAAAATATATTTCAAAATGGAAAAAATAAAAAATAACCATAAAAAAATATTTTAAAACCCTCTTCTACCAAACTTAGCCACAAGGTAATATCATAAGAACGCTACGACAAGTTGCATTCATATTGCCTTATCTAGTGGGAAGTTCGCTGACGTGACCTTGTACCCTGGATTTATGGCTGGTGACGTGGTTCCGAGGCTTCACGAGTAGTTTACGACTGAAGCCATATCGGCAGATGTGAGAGATAAGTATTGGAGTCATGACATCGCATTTTAAAGGGTGCATTTATGACATTATTTGCATTTTTATGTAAAAAAGTTAAATAAATTTAAAGTCAGTTGATCTTTTGGTAGCGATAAAAAACTTACTTTTACTCGTTGACCTAATAAAATGTGTCCCGTGTCAACCTATATAAGCGTAGGTACATTTTAAAGAAATATAAAAAACTATAACATCCTAATTCAAACCGTATCGTCATTAGTAAACAGCTTAATTTTACTTGCGACAATTTATCAGCCTATTCGAATTTTTCGCAATACAGCCGATTTTTGACGTGTATTCTGTGTTTAATTAATGAATTAAACAGAAAAACTAACTAAAACTAAACTGAAGGTACTAAAAATATATTTAAATGCTACTAAAACTATCGCGAACTATTATTCGGGTACAATCAAATTCCCTTCGGGGCACATAGGCACCACGCGACCGTTACTAGAGTAACAAATGTTAGGGGTAGGGGGTTGCAATATTTATCTACCCCCGGGCAGTAGTCAGGTTTTATAGGGACAGCACTGGTCACTTCGGAATTTGCGCTATTTATTTATTGTGTCGTGGCGAGCCGGTGACATATGGTAAGGATAGACGGGAGCAAAAGTGGTTCAGGATATATTTTAATATTATTTTTAGAAATAACATTTTTTTTATTTTTCAAGAATTAATGGAAGAAAAAATTATGGAATTCATTGTTTCGTTTTTTTTTTTACATTTTTTTTGCAATATCCTATTAATTTAAGAATAATATGTTAGCACATTGAACACTTTTTTCAAATAATAATATAACGTGTTTTGAATTTTTATTAGTCGATTAAATTAAAAGATCATAAAAATTAAAATAACTAACCGATTACTTTACCAATGAAAAATTATCTTATTACAATGACCCATGGTAGTAGATTGGTGGTGAAATAGTCGACTTTGGGCAAAATGCAATGTTCTAGAAAAACATTACTCATTAGATTACAACAAGTTTTTCCAGGATGTAACTTTTAATTGCAGCTCCAATTTTCCGAAACACTTTTCTCTCCACCAGTACGTGGGAGTATATTAAACGTCGGAGGAGTCGGCCAGCGCTCGCCAGCATTTGGTTTTTATACACCAATACTTTGTCGCATTCTTGCCGACTTTTGTATATTGGATGTTGCAGACTTAGGATTGAATAGACACGGCATGATTTTGCTAGCCAAATTATTGATAAACTAAGCAAAAATGTTGAGTAGGTTCTTATATCGCAAATAAGAAGTAAAAGACAGAAATGCGTAATGTAAAATTTTCTTATTCTTGATTAGAATATGCAAATGCCAACTAAATAGGTACATTTATTAGGGGCAAATTATAAAATATTTATTTACGAGTGGTCACCCAATGGTCAAAATTCGACCACATATTATACACAAATTGTAGCTTACTGCACTCCTTCTCCATATAAACTTTAACACCGCCAAATGTCACACTCCTCCTTGCGTGCAATATGCTTAAAAAGGGGTACAAAGTTTTCTCTTCTTATTACCTATGTCATTCTAGTGTGTCTTGTTTTTTATGGCAAATAAATGATTTTTCTTTCTTTTTTCTTTTCTCTTCACGTGTTAGAATATATAGATATTAATGACTTCTGGTCGACCAAAATATTTCATGCCAGCGAAACAAAATTATGTTTGTATGCATGTTAAAGTGCAACAAATTTCTTAAAAAATATTTGCAGATTAAAAAATTTCAAAATAAAATTGCACCAAAATGTGGTCATCATCTATTACGGTAACTATTGAGTCGTTACAACACGGCATTTACATACATACAACATATAATATCACACAAATCACGGTATAAGTGTAGAAAACGTAAAATTTTATAACCTACGCCCTTGTCTACAGTTTCTTAGCTCTACATTGTTTAACGCGAATACGTCGGGCGAACTAATAAGCCTACACTACGATAATAAATCTCGCATAATGTCGTCTGGCGTCTTATTGATTCTCGTAATTTGGGGACAGGTTTGTTTACTGGTTCGCATTATAAGTGTTGATGCACCTTTATTTAGGTTTGATTACGGTTTAGGTTTTTATAAAAACGAATAGTTAAGAAAAAAAACAAGTTTATTCTAAAAAGTATGCGTTGAGTTTCATTCCGATTTTTCTCAATAGGTCCAACTTTTTTTTGGCATTGTGCGCGTAGAGTCTAATGTGGAGGAGAGGTGATGGAGTGGCATAGAGTGAAGTGGTGGAGTGGAGTGGTCCTATAAAAAACTTCAATACCTACTCGACCCAAACGTATCTATGGGACAGCTGATTATTTTTTCGCAATTACGATGTTGGTCCCATAGAGAAAGTTGTTCAGTTTGATGGTCTGATCCATACCCTTAAATATGACCACGCATTTCTGATACCCGTTGTAGAATGAAAATAAATTAGCATCATTATTATTATGTCCAATGACTTAATTGCCAAGAGGCTCGACCAACATCTTATGAGGCTCTCGTTGGGGGGCTGGATCAAGGGCTTTATTCAAAAAGCAGTACCTAGGTCATTGACACTGCGCGCATTGTTAAGAGGTTTCTCTCTCTAGAACCCTGACCACCGACAGCTTGGGCCCTATTCCCGATGCCGGTGGGCTACTACTCTTTTAGATTTATAAATGTTTTTAATACTTAAAAAGAAATTGTAAAAATATCTAAAAGTATGTTAAGGTTGTATTTTACGACGATTTCTTACTTTTGAGGGGGTGAAGTATCAGCCTAAGCCCCACCCACTAGGGGAGCTCCGTTCTCGCAATTACACAATTGACGTATCAGACTGTGTGACACACGTGTCACAGAATAGCAATATTAATTAGCAACATGCAGTATGACACCAGCAAATACTTGAAAAATATAAATCCATAATATCGTATACCCAGTGTCCTATATTACGCTAGAAAATATGTTCCTCCGTTTTGTATTTGTAGATTTTATACCTATTTAACTATCTACTTATAAACTATCAGTCATACCTATTGTGTATGAGTTTATGCAAGTGCACATAATTGTCTCGACCAACATTGGGCATTTTCACACTAAGCCAATAATGCCGTAACGAAACCGATATATCGACATGACAAACCTGATGACACTGCCAATGTGTGTGTAATGTTAGAAGAATAAGCCAACTCAAATCCATGCCTTGAGATAATAACCTACTCTCACCCACACCTGTAGGAGTCGTCCGTTTCCGTAGTCATACCTACTTAAGTATGTTCACAGGGTTGCTTTTTTACCAAAAAAGAAATTGCATATTCATAGATCAAAACCATATTCCTAGTTCAGATTCCTCGCTATATATGCAGATGAAGAGCTTCAAAATTGAAAGAAAGAAAGAAAAAACATTTAAATCGGACTCGCACACGAAATTACATAAACACACAAAAAATTCAAATAATGATAACAATAACCTAACCGTCTAAAACCCTCGACTCTAACTAGAAAAAGAGGTGTAACTTTTGAACAGCTGAACAGATTTTAAGAACCATCCCGATTAAACTAGCTTTCAATTAAAAAAAACTGCATTGAAATCGGTCCATCCGCTTTGAAGCTTCGATGCCACAGACAGACACACAGATTCACAGATACATAGATACACATTATAAACTTATATCACCCCTCTATTTTGTCGGGGGTTAAAAAAGTCCTGCAAGAGGCCAAAGAAAGTCCCTATCTCAGCATATCCTGACAGTTAATCCTGACAGATAAAATAAATACCGCAGCGCTGGTTTTCGGATAGGACCGTGGACAGGACCAACCTAAGTAGCACTGCTATCCACCAAAAATCCCAGAATGCCTGTAGATTTGACACAAAAATCAATCAAAATTATTTTTCACCCTAAAATTTTGAAAGTTTTTACTTTTGGTCCACTTTCACTCCTGAAATCCTAAGTGGGATGACAGGTGATGGTATGCCACAGACGTACTAGCAGACTGTTGTAGTTGTGGAGAAAAGAGGTATAATTTTTAAAAACGTTTTCTTTCCTTCTTTACATACTATCTATCTATCTCTCTCTAACTTCTAAATTTTATTAACTACGGACATGTATCATTCAAATTCGAAGAATTTACAACAAAAAACCACATAGTAAAAGTTATGAAATTTGGTTCTTGTTCAGAAATAGTACGCATTTTTTTTTTGTGGCTAGTTTTCCTAGATTATTATACCATTATGGAATCTTGGATAGTTGCGTCAATTTTTAAAATACTTGCCATGGTAGTGTCTGTACTTTTTTTTTTACACCACGATGAGTGAAAGTGGACCAAAAGTAAAAATCTTTCAAAATTTTAGGGTGAAAAATAATTTTGATTGATTTTTGTGTCAAATCTACAGGCATTCTGGGATTTTTAACGATTGTGGTGGATAGCAGTGCTACTTAGGTTGCCAGTACAAAAAGAAATTCAGAAATATCTGAAACATTGTGGTCATGGTAATTAAAAATATCTTAAGGGGTGTAAATTTTTGAAGAATTTCAATTTTTTTATGTAACTTCTTAAAAATTGAGATTTTTTTTATTTATTTTTTTGTTCTCGAGTAGTCATGAGCTGGTCAACCCTCTGGTGCCCGCTTATCGTTGAATTTTGGGACATGGTGTATATAAAACTTCATACTCTTTGTTCTCAACACTACAAATTGTCGTACTGATTTTTCTATACTACATCCTATAAAATGAATTCTTGACGGAGATGTCAAGAAATTATTTTAGCATATTGATTTTTATAAACGAAATACTTAGATTTTCTGAATAAAAGGCAAGTTACTTATACTTCCTGTTGCTTTTTAATAATTTTTTTAATGATTTTACTGTCATTCTTTCTTTTGGTTTTGAATAAAGTGTGAGCGCAGGAAAGTCAAAAAAAATTGCACAGGTCTGACCTCGATGCGCGCCGAAACGCGACTGATTGATGGCAGAGATGACAGAAATCACGAATTTTGTGGTATTTTTCAAATTGTGACCAATATACGTAATATTATAAAAAAATAACAACCGATTTTCGTTGGTATATTTACGACCAATATTGTGATGTAAAAATTATTTGAAATAATATCATGTTTTAGAAATAATCTTGTAAACACTTTTTTACAAGGGGTAACTTTGCGATATTTTTTTATCGAGCCAACTTCATCCAATCATGTATCGGACAACCGTGCAGAGATTGTCACATCTTTAAGTTTGATATTTTTTTTTTTCGGGACAAAGAAATAAGAATTTCTATTCAAAAAATTGTAAATACAAATCGGTTTTTGCGGCATTCCTGTAAAATACCCCCTTAAACAATTGCAGACAATAATAATACAAACAATAAATTGCTTGAAGCTGATGAATATTTATTCACTAAAAGTTGGAAACTGAATCAAAATGTAAAACCAATACGCGAAACTCCGCATACCTCCATTTTTATCACCATTTAATGATCATTATTACGTCATAACAATGACGTATGAATTCAACACGATGGCCGCGCAATACAATTATAATATTGGTTGAATAATTAACACGATTGCTACGCAATTGTTCTGGTGGTTATCGCTTTTATAGGGATGTGAAAATGCGATATCGTTTTCGATAAAGTTCGATTTTTTTTTCGAACTTTTGTGGGCTTCAGCTGTGCGTAGGTATGTTGAAAATGGACGCATGTCATGAAAGATATTTACATCTGATAAGACCACATAATAGTTTATATCGTAGTTAAATACTACGTATGTACTAAAACATCATTAAAAAAATAAAAACTAAAAAGTATGAAAAAATTTTCTTAAAAAACTTAGCAGCTTCTGAAGTCGATGCCACTGCCAAGCTAGGTGCATTCAAGAGTTAAAGGCGAGACTTCAGAAGCCGTTAAGATTTTTAAGTAAATTATTTTATTTTTTTAAGTTTTTTGAAGTCAGTTTTTACTTTTTTTTAATTTAATTTAATTTTTCTATTTTGAGTGGCATAAACAATACATTAACATGCGATTACTGCAGAAATCGCGAGTGATATACTGTTATTCATTCAAGAGTTCCATTGTCTATCTCTGAAGGTTTTCATCAGATCTTCACCAAATTTAAATGGGCCACTGGGAAAGTAAGTACCTATACCCCATCAAAAAAAAAACTTACAATCGAATTGAGAACCTCCTCCTTTTTTTAAGTCGATTAAAAACGAAGTTTTTGCGTCTGTGGGTCCCACAAGAAAAGATGTAGCATGAGCAGAACATGTTAGTGGATTTACCTCATTAATTGTTGTTGTGTGTATTCTCCCTTAAACCCCAAAAATCGATATAAACGGTCGATTAATTCAGTCAGCACTGGTTAAATCGAGTGTGGCCCATCCCTTTGCCTATACAGGTTGTTCCAATAACGAGTGGCACATTACCTACGTCGGCAACACGAATTAATGGTGATTTTATTCCGTGCAGTGACGGCCATTTTGAAAGTTTACCGCCAATGTTTTGTTCTGTTATGTCATTTGTTTGATCGAATGACACGTGACAATTGGAGCGGGAAAATGCTTTTTCGTGTTTCGGGAAATATGGCTTTTGTACCGAATTCCGTAATTTTGGAGAATTTCTTTATTATTCTGATGAATGCTCATTATGATTTATGTATGGAGGAAGAAATAATATTAGGATAAAATTTATTAAAAACTATAGATACTTAATTCTAGTGATTGCCTAGCAGTTCAAAGCTTGCCTTCCATGCAGGAGGATCTGAGTTCGACTGGGCACGCACCTCTGGTTTTTCGAATTTATGTGCGGAACGCAATTTGATTATCACTTGCGTTAACAGTGAAGGAAACCTGCACATCTGAGAGTGCCTCATAAAGTTCTCGATGGTGTGTGTAGTCCGCCAACCCGCACTAGGCAGGCGTGGTGGACTAGGGCCTAACCCTTCTCATTCTGAGAAGAGGCTCGTGCCCAGTATTGGGACAGTAATGGGCTGGATTTATTTATTATAGGTAGTATAATTATAATCAGGTTGAGCTTAGCGATGCTGACGCACGTGTCATGCACGTCACGAGCGGGTGTCGTCCGTCAGAAATTGGAGTTTCTTACTGATTCTTCTCTATACGACCTATTTGAAACCACGCATCTAGACATTTCTTAATTGCCCGAATCTTGTTTATTTCTTCATTTCTACATTGTATAAAATAAAGTCACTTCCCGCGTCTTTCTATCCGTTTGTAGGTATATCCCCTAACTCCTCCTAAACCACGCACCGGATTTTGATGCGGTTTTCTCTATCATTTTTAGCATTTCTTCCGGAATATATACATGTTTATTAATACTTTCATATTTAATGTAAGGGTAAGCTAGAGAAATTGCATTCGTGCGGAGACGGGGGACGGGTCGCTAGTATGAAATTAAAATATGTTATATTCTATATTAATCAACGCTGGTCCTTTTAAAATTGTACTTCATTCTCCAAGCAATCAATATCCAAATCTACAAAAAACATTAGGCTAACATCGACGGACGCAATAAGGAAAACCGTTCGCCACAGAGGGCGAAGAACAATAAAAACTAATAGAAACGGCGAACATTAGCAGTTGTCGACTATCGGCGATGCTTGTTAAGTGGCTCCGGTACTAGTGTAACAGATGCATGGATAGATTCTGGTACTTATTGAGGAAGGAAAGTCTTCCTCGCTTCCTCACAACGGCCATAATGAAGTAGTAACAACAGAAAAGAATAGTACTCACAATTGGAAACATCTTGAACAACGTTAATAAGGTCTTATTTTAATAATGCAAAATGTTTTAAGAGATAAATCTTTAAGTTACAAAGACTCGAAAAAAATAATTATACATTTTCAAAATAAAATAAAATAATTGATGTTTCCATTTGCATGAAACCTTTATTCATCTATGATTATTATGAATGGCACTCAGGTCATGAACTCGACCACGTGACCTGGCGGGCTCGGCTACTCTGACACACACACGCATCGCGTCGGCGCGCCGCCCGATCTTAATGCCTACATAATTTTTTTATCTACTGCAGCTTTAATTTGATATTTAAAATGAATTCTATACCATACATAGAGCCTAGCTTTAAAATATTTTGGATTATTAAAATAAGAACTTATATATTATATTAATAGTTATATTCACTTCCTATTAGATATTATATTTACTGTAATGATAAGTATAATGGTACCGTTCACGTATTTATTTATTTCATAGCCGAATCAATTCAACACACACAAGTTATTTTATTTAAATTAGTTAATATATAATAATAAAATTACAAAAAAAAAACCATTCTTATCTGCAATTTTTATCAAAAGAACAAACGCGACTTATAATCGCACGTCTACCTCGTCCAGTCGCAAATGTGTATAAACTTGGGGACTGTCAAGCGTTGTCGTCCCACGTGCATTACAAGAAGTCCGCCTCGAGCGTTTCTAAGTACAGTCGGGATGAAAAGCTCTTGCTCTTTTAATAAAAAATAAAAAATGTTAAGAATATTTTAATTATCTATGTGCTGGAGTGATCACTCCCACCCACGCGGCGCCTGTAACCTTAAAGTGGCCATTACCATTAATTATGTCATCGGCAATATACGATTATAGAATATGCTGGTTTAGGACAAAAACACAAAATAAAAATTTCATTACTCATGCTCTGAAGGCTAGCATCGACATCTAGAGAAAAAATAAAAATTCTTATACAAATAATGACAAAATGGAATGCCTTTTACTGTTCATGAATCACATAACATCAACAAAAAAAAAAGAAAAAAAAAAAAGCACATGCACGCGACTGTACAGAGGTACAGTCAGGCACAATGCAAACAATAGCACAAGCCAACAGCGCACAAATCTTAATCTTAGCATTCATTATGGCGGCGAAACGAACCTGAATTTATTCTAGGTAGGTAACCTCGCACCGACGCTTATGAACTAGCGGTAGCTTTACTTCTGGGTGCAAGAAAGAAAGAAAGAAGGCTTTTTATTTTTTATAGATTTACTGAAATTACCACGTCCTGGGTTCAATTTTCAAAGCCATCAAAAAACTGATTAATAAAATTTGTTACACAGATATAAATTTGATTTAGTATGCCCAAAATTTAATTTTAGATTAATTTTTTTTATAAACAATCTTCGACAAAGTCCTGAAAAAAAAATTGATAGCCCTCATGGTTTCTTTTTATGATTTTTTTCTTTGAGCACTATGCGACGAGACTGCAACATACAAAAATTGGTCATAACTTAGAACCGTAAAAAATTGCACCGACATTCTAAGGGTAAAAAGTTTGGAAATGACCTTGCCCACGCCTCTGTTCGATTGGATCCATACTTGCAGTGACATCCTGTATATCTCTCATAAAAAAAACGCCCCACGATCAATACGTTTAAGTAGCAAGACGTCCAAATAATCAAAATGTCTATTTAGCAATATGTCTAATTAGCAAATTGTCTTTATAGCAAAACGTCCAACTATCAAAATGTCTAGGTAGCAGAACGTCCAATGAGCAAATGGTCTATTTCTCATAATGCCTGGACACAGCACGAAAATATTAGGATTCGGTTTTAAATTAAATACGTAAACTTTTTAGTCAGCAAGTTGGTAGCTCCCATATGTTGGTTATCACTTCAATCATATTTCAATATACAAAAATACTTTTTAATGTAACGCATAAACACTGGCCTGTGACGCGACGACCGGTTTGGTATCGGTATTTGGGTCTTGTCGTGTTTTATGGGGACTTTATTGATCATTATTTATGTACTTACGTACGTAATTAGTTGTAATAATAATTTATGTGTCTAAGTATTTATTTTGTAGTAAGTATACCTATTACAATATACTATTGATAGTTTCGAGCGTATGGCACTCGTGGGTTGCAGCTGAAAACCAGCGTCAGGTGGCCAGTATCACTGCTTCCTGGCATTATGCTGAGCTGCGGCCTTTTGGCACAATAACTCATTTTATTTTATATTATGTTTTCTTTGTTATTGGTTTTATTTATTTTTTGCTGTGCAAATAAATTCATTTTTTTTTTGTAAATGGCGATTCCAAACATACGTCAAATAAACCTCAATAACACTACAAACGTTCAACCAGAAAATCGACCCGCAACCCACCGTACCTCCCTAACATTTGGACCACACATCCCCATTCCACTCTCACAATTTTTACACAATACACCTGAAACGACAATCGTTCTCTTTCCGTAATGAGAGAGAATATTACCCGATCGCCCCGGAGCGTTTTTAATTTTCCAGAAGATCACCTACGCTGGAATGTTTTTTTTTTTCGGTCTCTTATTAAGGCATTTCGTACTCATTTTATGTAGCATCGATTAAGAGTTTATGATTGTGGTAAAAGATTAGGTAGTTACTCGTATCTTTGTGGGGAATCGGGGCTGCCAGAAGATTGGGTAAAATGTTAACGATATTATGAGATGACTGTAGATTTAAGAACTTCTTTGGGCTGAAATATTTTAGGCTATACAAGGTGTCCAGTAGGTATATAGTATGATATACTGCGGAGGGGATAACTGGGGTCATTACTTACCAAAATATCACATTATTAAGTTCCACAAAATAATAATAAATAAATACTTAAATAAAAAGTTACGGTTCACAAATTAAACAAAAACTTTCAAAATAGCGATATAGAAAAACTGTAAGATTTTGCCGAAAATTTACCTATTAATATAATATTTACCGGTTAAGTAGGTTATAGATAAAATTGTGTATGAAACTGCACATAACGACGTATAAAAACACGTGTGTGAAACTAAAAAACAACCTCGTCTGCGAATCGGATTTTAAACATACACTCGTGTTTTAATAAAGTATTACGTATTAAATGCAACAATGCAGCCATTCCAAGGATACTCTCATTTTAAAAACTAAAAACTTAACAAAATATAAATAAAATAAATATAAATAAAAACTTTTTCTTTTCTTTCTTTTATTTTGTTTTCACCTCTCTGCACAGACTATTTTAGACATGCCCATTTTTTTTTTATATTCTGTTTAAGTCATTTTCATCCAGTTGCGTTCAATTTTTTAGTAATTTTCAGTTATTTTTCTACCCTTTTGTACTTTGTGCAAAAAATTACATAATTTTATTTCTTTCTTTCTTTTGTGCAACAGTTTCATAAACTACTATTAATACCTTCCACCCTAGCTTATCACATGTCCCACATAAAATCAATACTTTTACGCCGTACTTACACCATAATAACACATCTTAATCCAAATTAGATGAAGGGCATCAATACACTCGTTTCCTGACGAGATATGGCCGTAATATTTTTATTAGGTTATAAAAATAATGTGGCAGCCTTTTATGGGCATTACTCGTAATTATTATGAGGTATGGCCACCATGTCTGCGAGGTGGTGATCAACTTTATAGTTCGTTTTGATTGGATTGTTGATTCATTTTGTCATTAAGTTTGTTGATTACTGACAAAAATCAAAGTATAGGATTATGATGATCTCTCTCCAATGTATATAAATGCGTGGTCATATACAGAGTGCCGCAAATGTTATCAAATTAAATTAAATCACGTATTTGGTATCATGTTACGAAGCCGCCCTCAAAAAATCAAAGTTTTTTTTGCAATAAATTTCACTTTGCTATCATTCGTCTAGGTGAAGGGACATCGAAGTAGAAATTTATGTCAACTATATCTGTTCTACACGTGTAAATAAAAATAATATTGGTTAGAATACGTTGGAGACTTTTAATTTTTGTCTAGCGATGGTAATGTGTAAAATTTGTGAAATTTTAAATAATTTCCTGTGGCGAAAGTACAGATTGGATTTGATTGTTTTTTTTTTGTTTACGGTCACAGAACGTGATACTAAAATACGTGGTTTCACGGCACCTGTATAAGGGATATAAGGTATGTATAAGGATATAAAGTATGTACTTATGTATAAGGTATTAGACCATCAAACTGAACAACTTTCTCTATGGGACCAACATCGTAATCACGAAAAAATTATCATACGTTTCAGTCGAGTATGTCCCTACTGAACTTTTGTATGGGATAGCTCATTATTTTGTGTCTTTGTCTACATAATTGAAAAGCAAGCTTTTTATTATTTCACTTAGCTGGTTCGATGTGGCATTGGTTGCCTAAAAGACCTCAGTTCAGCATACAGCTCAGTATTTATTTATTTATTTTTACCACAGGTCGCCGAGTGGTCGCAATTCGACCGTAACATTATAAATATATTTTAGATTTCTGCACTCCATCTCCATATATAAACTTTAACTATGCCAAATCTCATACTCCTCCGTGCGCGCAATATTCTTAAAAAGGGGTACAAAGTTTTCTCTTCACGTATTAATATAATATAGATTGCACACATAGAATACACGAGAAATATTTCGAAAGATTAGCTGCGGAAAGTTTAGGACCCCATATCTATCAGTCTACTGCGATAATTTCAATTGATTGAGTTACAATTTACAACCGTTTTCTTACTCTCCATAGAAAAATATAATTATATCCAAACTCGTGTCCAGCTGCCCACAATTACCCCTGGTCGATACACGAACAGCGCAAATTGTGGTAGGTACAGTCGAACGCATTTTCTTTTACGATGCCACACCGCTGTTTACGTGTTTCGCGAAGATACGGACGATAGGCCCGATGTAAGAACCTATTGATTTGTTTTGGATATGGCAAATGTAAAATAGTTTTTTTTTTTTTTTAGTATTTTCCCCTCACTAGCATTTCTCCTTACAAACACACATGTCACATGCACACACACCCAGACTGGGAACAACTATCTGTAGATCGTACAAATTATTGCCCCGGGGATCGAACCCGCGGCATGTAGCGTAGACAGCTAATCGCTTAGCCACTGCGCCAATCATGTCAACCTAAAGTCTCGACATTTCATAAGTCCCTGTTACTGGTTTACATGAAATAAAGATTTATTCTATTTCTCCTAAGTAACTACTGGTTAACAAATTAAAAAAAAAGCCCGGATTCCAACTAGAAAAAGAGCTGTAACTTTTGAACGACCGAACAGATTTTCATAAAACATAGCTAAGATGATACCCTATTAAACTAGCTTTCAATTTTACAAAACTGCATTGAAATCAGTCTATCCATTGTGGAGTTATTATGCCACAGATAGACACACAAATACACACTACAAACGTAAAACACCGCTCTATTTTGTCGGGGATTAAAAAAACAAATGACATCCGAAATACCGCATCCAAACATCCACCATCATGCAGCCGAAGTTAATAGCGATCTCGTAATGGCGGTTTGCTAGTTGTTGCTCCATAAAGACATCCCTACCGTTTATTGGCCCCCTTCGTCCACGTACCCAGCCTCCCGATTAGTGGCGGTGAAAAATCAATTTGGTGTTGTGCGGAGACATGCAATGTTCAGGAGTTTGTTTGTTTTGTCGGGAACCACATAGAAAGAAAGAATAATATTTTATTTGATTGCAAAATTGAGGCACCACATGCAATAAATTAAATAAATAAATCCAGCCCATTACTGTCCCACTACTCTGCACGGGCCTCTTCTCAGAATGAGAAGGGTTAGGCCTTAGTCCACCACGCTGGCCTAGTGCGGTACATACTATTAATTGACTTGGTGAATAGTATATTGTTTTTAAGATGATGGAATAAGTTTAAAATAAAATACAAGGTCCAAACTTTCTAGTCCCTTTAAGGGATTTGTACTCATCATTATGAGCAACTTTTACTAAGAGACTTAGGCTGACATTCAGAGACGACATAAACGAGTCTAAGCGTGAACTTACGCTTCCATCTGTCAAAATTTGTTCGTAAGTTTGACAAATGGAAGCGTAAGTTCACGCTTAGACTCGTTTCTGTCGTCTCTGAATGTCAGCCTAAGACCTAGATCGCTAAAATAAAGCCAGGTGTTCCATACAAATAATTCCATATTACTCGACTAATGTATAGAGCAGCTGATTTTGTACCTACAAAAGAATATGGAATTTTGAGAAGGCAAATTTCCATACATCCTAAAATTTGTTTCCTTAACCACGCAACACCATCAAAATTATCATACAGAAACATCATCTGCCTGGCCTGTATCCCAACTACATTGGGGTCGGCTCCCAGTCTAACCAGATGCGGCTGAGTAACAGTATTCTATACAGAGCGACTGCCATCTGACCTCCGCCACCCAATTACTGGGAGACAATGATACCCTAACGTTAGACCGGTTTTCAGACTTTTTTTGGTTTGCTGACTCCCGTAACGACTGTCAAAGTTATTCGTATGACAACCGGGACCAACTGCTTAACGTGCTATCCGAGGCACGGAGGGGTCTCGATGTTCAAAGAAATGGTCACCCATCCAGGGACTGACCGCGGCAACCGCAGCTTAACCTCGCTGATCGACTGATCTGCGCGGTAGCTATGTAGCTACGAGCCCCTCTATAATTATCATACAGAATGTCAAAACAAAATTATCATCCAAAAGATTTGTTCCTACTTCTAATTCATAACGAAAGTATGAGAAACTGATTGCTAATTCTAATTCATTGCCATCAGTCCATCGCTATAGTAAAAGTTTGATAATTAGTCATTAACAAACATCAAGTGGTGTCGTGTTCCGAATATTTTTACTCACTGTACTAACAATTCGCTTATGATAAGGAAAGTTAGTAGCGGTGGGGCGCTAAAATGCTGCGTTTGTTGATAGCACCTCATGTGTTTGCACCTTAATCATAATAACTCATAATGAGCCGGTCAGCGAACATGGATCTCCCATAAACTGTTGTGAATGATCCTAGGGTAGCATTTACCGATGGGTTGTAACAGTCAATTATGTTACCTGTTACCTTTGTTACTGTTACACAAAAATAACAGAATTAATTATTTGTTACTAAATAACAGCCTGTTATTTTTATACCACCAGACTTAAAACCCACGAACTAATTATATTTGTTTATGTATTAAATACTAGGTATCTCTCTTTCTAGCAAGCGTTAATCCAGTTCATAAGAATGAGAGCAAAACTGTTATATAACAAAAGATCAAGCAAGGTTCGCTGTAAATGAAACTTGTCTGTTATTTGTTATAACAGGTAATTGGCGTTGGCAGGAATAATCAAATCTGTTATCATTAAATATCTGCTATTTTTTACTGTGACGATAAATAAATACGCCTCATCGCTAGCAGCATTGCCATAATCACCATGCTTCGTAAATGTATTACTGATTAATTAATAACAATAGTTATGTTATTTTTCATACAGATGCTGCTGCTTTCTTCTTGCGTCCTTATTTAACAACACTAGAGAGAAAAAGGTAGCGTATTCTTTGCCACATTCGTTTGTTAGGGTAAAACTTTTTTTTTTTTGTAGTTTTATTTTTATTCTATAGAAAAACTTTTTTTATTATCAAACTAAGTAATAGCAACGTAAGAACATTTAATTGTAGGGATACTAACTTTGTAACAGAGCGTTTGGGAGACAAATATAGCCTGGCAGGCAAGTTAAACTCACTCTTGACACATTTGTTTTAATTCGAATAAATATATAAAACAACTATATTAACGCTATTCTCCTTCGAGCGCCATTTTATCTCCTCTAACGGATGCAACAAGACGACCCTTTGACATCGACTAACGTATTTAAATTCATAGTCTTATGAAGTTAGCCGGGACAGGGGGAGGCAGGGGGCGCGGGGTGGATCGCGAGGGGGGCGTGAGGCGTGACTGTACACTTTTTGGCTTCGGTTAAGTCGGATCGCCACTAACAGCCGATGTGCAAAGGGAACAAGTTAGAATTTGCGTATTTTTGTTGATACCTAATTTTTTTAAAGATTTATAGATTAGAATAGAATAGATTTTGATTTCATGTAAATCAAATACAGGCACTTATGAAATGTCGAGACTCTAGGTGCGCAGTTCCAAATAGTAGGTCCGATGGAGAAGAACCAGTAAGAATTTAAAATTGATTACAATCTTGATCAGTTTAATGTTGTGGTAAGAGCTCCGAGAATAATAAAATTTAATGTAAATAAAAATATAAGTATAGGATGATAATGATTTGCATCTGAATTAGAATGCCGTAGCAGTTACAAGCTGACCAGGCCCAACAGATGGCATCCGTTCACGAGCATGACTCATGCGTCTGCATCGCTACGAGTAAGCTCAACCATAATGAAGGGAACTCAACGACCCGACACACAACGCCACCATCAGCGAGACATTTTAGTGAGCATGACAGACTCATAGTACTAGACAACATGTAGGTATTTAATTAATATCTATAACATTATTACTTACATCATGGAAACATTTTATAGGTTTTGTATGTATTCACACATTTCACCAAGACAATGATCAAAAGACAGCGAAAATGATCGTTTACGCTGAAAAATCGTAGATCAAAGTTAAAAAGTCAAAGTTTTTTATTTTAACTGGGCCTTTGTAGGCATTTTCAAAACGTCGTGATTCTAGGTGCACGGTTCAAAGTGGGTTGGTCCTAGAGAAGATACCGGCAAGAAACTCCATGGATACTCTTTTCATAAAACAAATTTACAATAATATCTGGGGCCGCGGGAGAATTAGTATGTATTTTATCTTTGTCATGTTATTATAGTAGTTTGTCAAGACGATTATTAATTTCAGTATAATAAAAGCACTGTTATTTTTAATGAATTTATAAGAGTAACAAATAATAAAACAGTTGACCGGAATTAACACAATATTACAAAAATAAATAAAAAGTTAAGTCGTAATGTATTGTACGCATGACTCTTTATGTTCATTTCTCTTTCACCCAAAGGTTTGCTGGAAGAAAACTCATTCTGAGTTAACCTCGCCATTGTGCATATATTTTTAAATTGTTTAATTTGTGTATATTCTATATTTT
Organism: Allophyes oxyacanthae; assembly: GCA_932294325.1. Lineage (NCBI taxonomy): Eukaryota > Metazoa > Arthropoda > Insecta > Lepidoptera > Noctuidae > Allophyes > Allophyes oxyacanthae. The sequence continues at coordinate 1,699,832 of OW028628.1, forward strand.
GTGTACAATAAAGAATAAGTACAAGTATAAAAAGAACAGCAAAGACAAAGATCCTGACTTATCCCCTCTCTCCCTCCACGCACTATCTCAGAAGGAGTTAAAATGCTATAGTTCGTGTTGCAGCATAAATTAACGCGGGTAACTCGCAAGAAGCCGCGGCGCATATTATCGCCATTTTGTTTAAGATTAACGAAATATTCCCCGCGTTGTTCGCGGACTCTCGATTAGCTTACTTTGATGGCGGATTAGGATGATGATATATAGTTTAGCTGGGAAGATGGATTAAGTATTCCTTCTCAAACTATGATCGTACGGTTAATAAACAGGAGTACCTAGCCATAGTTACAGAGTACAGAGTTTGAAAGTGCCTGCAAAGACCCAGTTGAAATAAAAACCTTTGACTTTAAGTCTCCTAGATCCAGAGTCCAGATCTGTGGGCCTAGAATAGAATAGAATAGATCTTTATTTCATGTAAACCAGATACAGGCACTAATGAAATGTCGAGACTCTAGGTGCCCGGTTCCAAATAGTAGATCCTATGGAGAAGAACCGGCAAGAAACTTCATGGAAACTCTTTTAAAATAATAGACTACAACCTACCGCGTAACGAAATGGTAATGAACATCAAACTCTGGTAATAAACTTCAATACGATCGTGAGAACGTAAACTTCGAGCTACTTTGTAAAAAAAATATCGATTATAAAGTTGGGACTCCCATCTTCATGATCGGCATTTTTTTTACAATGTAATTCGAATTGTAGTCTCTCACGGTCGTATTGAAGTTAATTACCAGAGTCGATGTTCATTAAGATTTTGTTACGCGTTAGACCTGCTGGGCCCAGAGTCTGCTATGTCATTTGGGTCAGAATAGTTCCACAGTTACATCATAATTGCACATTTTGACAGATTTTGTATGGTAATTTATCAGTCAGAAAGTGCAATTATGAAAGTTTTATGACACGACTGAAATAGCAGACTTGGTCTAATTCTTGTTTTATTTTTCTTTTTAAGAACAATATATCTACGTATGTTTTGAACGGCTAAACAGATTTTCATGAAACATAGCTAAGATGACATTCAATTAAACTAGCTTTCTGTAAAAAAAATGCATTGAAATCGGTCCATCTGTTTTGGAGCTACGATGCCACAGATAGATACACAGATACATAATTATATACACAGATCTACACTACAAACTTATAATAGGTACCCCTCTTTTTTGTCGGGGGTAAAAATAAAACAATTAATGCTTCCTAACACATTATTGCTACCATTTCTATTGCTGTAATCTATATTGCTACCATCTCCATTGCTGTAATGTATATTGCTATAATGTCCGTACTGCTACCCTGCTCGTTTCCAATTACAGGCCGCTCGTAAAACGAAACTATCGATATAAAACCTGTAGCTCCCTATTGACAGCATTTAATTGTTCGGCAGAGTATTACATGTGTGTAGACATGGGGAAACCATTGCATACATACCTATGTGTAGCTATGTTTACTGTTTTGACCGACAGAAAAGGAAGAGGTGACTAATGGTGCAAATGTGGAGGATCAAGGTATGGTGTTCCTCCATTGAAAAGGGAGGATCCTCCAACCAGGCGAGGTGATATTGCCTGGCGGGCCGAAGCCCGACGGCTGATATCGGACAGTTATATACGTGTTAAATACGATATTCTTTTTCCTTGTGCGATGCAGACCTCGTAATCTGATTGGTCGAATTCATATTTACGCGCCACTGTAGTTAGCTTGCTGCCTTGCTAAGTAGTTATTCTATGAGGCGATAGGTGTCGCTACACTATCAGCTTTTTTATAATACGTTTCCTCACTCTTGGTTTTCTCCTGTATTTATTTATTTATTTAATGCATTTCATACAAATATAAAGACGGTGAAACCGCTCTTACTCATGCAGTATCCCACAAAACATGATTTCGATCCTAATTAGGAAAACATAGTTACTGCTAAACAAATACCACTTCACATAAGTACCAACACCAAACAAATTGATTCCACAAACACCCGAACGAAGCCGTTAACATTATCAGGATCGCTCCATCAAAATGGCGCTAGATAAACTATCGAGCTATTGTCCACGTTCGAGTCCCGACCTTTGGACGCCCTCTAAAGCCAATTGCCCGTGAAATTGGCTAACCAAGTGGAAAATATATCCGACCGGAATTGTGTCTGTGCCTTTTTCGTTAATACGGGCGAAGATTGGATGACCACTGGAGCTGTGGAGTTGAGATCATCAATTCTTCTTCTTCTGGAGTCGAGTCGAGGATTGATTACACAGTCAGCAGTGAAAGAAAGAAAGAAAGAAAAAGAGTTTATTAGCACAACAAATACATAAATAAAACCAATAACAATGAAAACATATAAAATAAAAATTATTTATTGTGCCAAAAGGCCGCAGCTCAGCATTATGTCAGGAGGCAGTGATACTAGCCACCTGACGCTGGTTTTCAGCTGCAACCCACGAGTGCCATACGCTCGCAACTATCAATATTATATTATAATAGGTATACTGACTACAAAAGAAATTAGATACACATACCATTTACCCATTTGTACCCATTTGGTACTGGCATACCGACAGCACATTAATTTTTTTTAATTGTTAATTTTTGTTTTTATTTTTACTTTTTTATCTTTTGCACTGTGTTGTCTGATGTCTAGTCCGAATAAATGATTATTCTTTCTTTCTTTCTTTCACATGAGAATGGTCCTAAGTCACAATTCACGTTAGTATAACCAATAATAAGGTCACCGTTGCTCTTTACTATTATGGAGGTCCTGTGTCTGATGTTCATTTTGAATATCACTTAGCCACTCTATGTTCTTGAGGGATCTTGGTAGAAATCAATGAGCTACAGTCAGTGAAGGAAGGCGTGTAGATAATTACTTAAGTACCCAATGCAATACTGTATGTATGGAAAATTGCATATTTATTTTTATTGCCTTAATTTAGAGACAATTTTCCTTGTTATTATAATCAGAGTATGGTTTTATCAAAACAGGGCCGAATTTAGGCGTTAATTTGTATTACAAATATTACGTTACATTAAATTGTGAGAGCACCGGTTCCGCGGTTAGAATCCCGCTTTACGGTGTGATGTTAACGGGCATAATTGAGTCGACTAGTTTGAAAGGTCCAACATCAAAATGTACAAAATGATTAAAAACGTAAAATAATATATAACTTTAAATAAAAACGTTTTCTTTTGGCTGTAGGTATCAAAATCATCATTCTGCCATTCAAAATACTCACCAAAATCTAAGCTTGGGATTAAATCCGGTAATCTATCTTACTTTAAACATTTTAAAATTTAAATTAAAAGTGTGATAATATCTGCAACATCCTGTATATAAAATAAAACATAATAAATATAAGGAAAACACAAAAAAATCCAACAAGTCTTAACATTTATAATACAAATAAATGAAACTCAACAAAATATTCAACGCTTCCGTACTATTCGTCACGCGCAGAGTTATCGGTCTTTATCTTGTCCCCGGAGAAAAAATTGCGCAACCACAGACCAAGTTCCTGACCATAAATTCATTAGACACCGACGACATTTTTTTTAAAAACTCACGTCCGAGTTAGCTTTTGTTGGGCTAGAAGTGGCATTATGGTTTTTTTTTTCAATATGGTAGAATTTTCATGTTTTATTTGAGGTGCGGACAACACTGCATGTATTCATTCCTTACCTTCATATAAAAAAAAAGAAGAAAGAATCAAAGTAATTCTTTCTTTCTTATCTTCTTAAAAAGAATATAATAAAATGGATATTTATTTAATGTTAACCAAATACAAGCATTTATGAAATTTCGAGACTCTAGGTGCGAAAGAACGCGAAAGACTTATAGTGCGATAGAACTATAACTGTCTTATTAAAAATGACAGTTTGAACCAAGTTTTGTAAAACCCTGTTTTTAAGATTACCCCGTCTCTTTTTGTTATATGACGTTAGAAAGTGACGGATATATTTTCAAACCTTGGTTTTACTAGACTTGCTTTAAACCAACTACTGTATTATAGGGGTATAAGTTTTTCTTTTATTATTTTGGGGTTTCGTTTTAAAATTACACATAAATAGTATTTTTTTTATCACAAAATGATGAACATCAACAATAATTGACTAAATAATAATTTTAAGTCATGAACAAAAAAGTATTTTTATCGTCTTAAAACCATTTAAATCCAAGAAAAAATCACTATAATAACGTAATTGTAAAAAACACAGTCCTTTCTAATCATACCAAGTCTGTGAAACGTCCAACGCGAGCGGCTAAAAACTCCCCACTATATCATAATTTATTTATTCTGATGACCTCGCCGAGTGCGGCCCTGTTTCACCGGCTAATATATATATTAATATAATACGTTTTAAAAAAATATAATTTTATCTCCGTCCCCTTATTGTTTCACTCATTTGCAATATGGCGTCATTTTTATCTTTTATACTGTTTAATGTCTTTTTTCTGGGGTAATTAAAATTATTATAGGTATTTATTACTGCAGAAGGCCATTTGGCGTGTTTATTCGCACTCCTAATCGTTCCATGTTTACATTAATTAGCAATGCTTTAGGAGTGTTTCCAGCTTTATTGCCGATAATAAATTTGGACGGTTTGAATACGGTGTATAATTTGATATTTTTTTGAACGCTGGTTTATGGAATCTTAAGTTTTTGAGGTAATTATCATACTTATAGTCAAAGTCAAAGATTTTTATTTCAACTATTTCGCAAATACCGTCAAAGAATAAATAATTTCATTGAAACAAAGTCCCGATGAATTTATTTACTTCAAAGAACTTAATGCTACGTAACAATGCTACGAGGCTACGCGCTACAGCGGCTACGATATTCGTAGCAATGAACTAATCGTCTCCATCCTTTAGTTTTATTGCAATAACAAGTTATTCTTATCCACGATAAGAAGAATTTTGTTGCTCCTTACTTGATCTAAGAAAAGAGATAGAGTACAATTGTTTTCTTCTTCATTTCGCTTCTTGCAAACTAAGATTTAGTTCCAGTTCTGCCCGAAAAACATATCTTTTCTTATAAGTTGCAATCAATCCTAATAGCATTCTTCTAAAAAAGCTTAGAAACCAATTTCACGATCCGATATTACCTCTATTGGATTGGAAAATCTTTGATGTTACGAACTACGCCTTATTTCTTTTTCCTATCGATGGGAGATGCAAGAACAATAATTATATCGGTAACACATGGAAATCGGGTTCCATATTGGCTCGCATACAATTATAAGTACAGCAGCACCTAGCAGTACCTTTGTACTTGATATCTTTACATATTTTCTTTGTCATGTGTATGTGTGTACATAAATAATAAATAAATAATAAGTCATATAGGTGTACTAATAATAATTTATTTATTTCAAACAAAGAATATCTTAATTTCTAGTATACAAACAATTTGAGATACAGCTTAACGATAAGATATACAAATCAGTGAACATCTGTGTCTGAACTAGATAACTTAATATCTGTGTTTCAGATAGTAGCGATCTTCTCTTAAAAAATATTCATTTCACTGTATACAAGACAGACAACTAATCAATTAAAAAATTAGAGTTGTAGAGTGTAGGTAAGGCTCCTTGTGTGTAGTATAACAGTGTGTGTATGTGTGAAAGAAGTTGAGAATAACATTTAGTACTTGCCATAGACATCATTTCGCATAACGTCGATCCGAATAACCTGATAAAATGTGACATTATTTGCATTTGGCCAAATTCTTTTGTATGTATACATGTTCGTGCCATCGCACCTTACCCTACTGTGACAGTGCTTGGCTCCGATGAAATCATTATTCTTACAAACCAATATGACAATAAACGTTATGCGAAAAAACTTTATGCCAAACATTAATTTATGACTTTCAATAAACTTCAGTTATTATGCGAAGTAATGGTATACAAAAAATCTAATTTAAAAATAGATTCACATCGCAATACATACTACGTCCTTCAATTACCCCCAATATCTTGAACAGCGAAGTTTAATAATATCTTAGTATCAAGATAGCATGTTCGTAGTTGGTTGAGGTCCAGGTGAAGTCCCTTAATTAATAACAGCAATCATTGACCGCCGCCGGCTGTTATTGGGAGCTATCACAACATTTGGGTCATGAGTCTGCAGCCTGACGTATACGGTGATAAACCGTTTTGATACTTGGAATAAATTAACGATATTTTTTGTATGGATATAAAAAATGATGACTTCGTTCATTTTAGTCAGTATACGAGTATGGAATGTAGTGGGCATTTAAGTTCTTTTGGTTATTTAAATACTAACCGTTCCCTCGGCTCTGCCCACGTGAATAATCTCTACATAGTATTAAATAAAGTCGCTTTCCACGTTTGTCGGTCTGTCTGTATATCCGCTAACTCCTCCTAAACGATGCAACGAATTTTGATGCGGTTATCACCATAAGTTAGATAATTATTCACCGAAGGTTTATATGATTTATACTTTGATATTTAATTTAAATAGTAGAGAAATTGTACCCGAACGATGCCGGTTATGGGTCGCTAGTTCCCAATAAGAAGAAATAGTCTCTCGAACTTTACAACTAGCAGCAAACACTCTTCATCAAGCAGCAACAGAACACTTCTCGATGGTGTTTAGTCCACCAACCCGTACCAGGCCAGTGATAATTCAATAATTCACAAGGTGTATATTTAAATTGAATTGTTTTTATATTGCTTTCTGGAGTTTTTGTGCATGTAATACTATAATTTAATAATATTGTACTTATTTCAAACAAAGTCAAATTGTTATGAATAAATAGATAAAATGAAATGGAAGTGCGGTGGACTAAGACCTTTCTCGTTTGGAGAAGAAGCCTGTGCTCAGCACTGGTACAGTAATGGGCTGGATTTATTATTCTATTCTATAAGTGCTAATAGAGTAAATTGTACATATATTATTGAATTAAATTATCAAGACTGCTACATCGCAGTACATCACACGAGTCAGTCAGAATAGCCGTTGGCTGCAATCACGAGAGACCTCCACTCTCAGTTTTGTAGCTGTTTGCTCACGATATAGCGCTCGTTAGATCAATTACACTATTAATTTATACTGAAAACAGTACTGTATATCTTGCAATATAGGTATGTATGTAGATGCTTAAATAAATATTTGAATAAAAGTTCACTTGTCAAGAGGACTTTCGTTCTTATGTTCTAATAAAATTTTCTATAATTATGTTCTTGTTTTGTTTCAGGTTATCGACAGCAGCGACAAGTAAGTGGTTTTTTATAACTATAATATACAGGTTTTTTTTAAGTGTGTACAAAATTTGTAGAGCGATTCAGTGTTAGTTCCCAAATGTAACCGGAGAACTAAAAATTCACTCCAAAACAAAATAAAAATTTCATTTTGTATGGGTTGCACTAGTAAATTATGCGTTCAATCGCTACGCTACCACTGCGACAGTAATTTAAGTAAAGGAAATAAATATAAATTTCTATATAAGTCGACCACGCCATAACTTTGCAAACTAACCCAAATTAAAAATTAAAAAAGCCTCCAATACTTATCTCCCATCGAATTTCAACTGAAAACGGGGACAATAAATTCTAACTTTTTAACTCTAACTGACCGAAAATCAAGTCACACAGAAAAGGGCTTTATAAAGAAGAAATAATCTTTAATCTGTCCAACGAAGCGTTCTGGAGGGTTTGTGAAATACCAAGTGATCCGTGAGAAACGATTAAAAATGTTATCTTAGAAAAATGGCCACCCTACAATCGGGGCGCGGTGATTTCATTAACGTTGAAGAGTTTATGGGACAGCCCAAAGGGGTGAGGGGTGGCTACATTTTTTCTTATTAAACCTTTGGATTGTTTAATGCCAGATATAAAAATCCGTAATTCGCTAGAACTTTGTGACTAAGCTTCAGTGAAATCCGTGTTACGAACTCGCCTGGGACGGTACTACTACCTATTTCACCCACCATGATAAATATACTCTTTTACTGCTACCTATTTCACCCACCATGGTAAATATACTCTTTTACTGCTACCTATTTCACCCACCATGATAAATATACTCTTTTACTGCTACCTATTTCACCCACCATAATAAATATACTCTGTTACTACTACCTATTTCACCCATTATTTAGTAAACAATCATCACACAACTCATTAGTAAAAATAATCATTTATAACCTAACCGTCAAAAACACCCGACTCCAACTAGAAAAAGAGCTGTAACTTTTGAACGGCAGAACAGATTTTCATGGAACATGGCTAAGATGATCCCCGATTAAACTAGCTTTCAATTAAAAACAAACTGCATTGAAATCGGTCCATCTGTTTTGCTACGATGCATAACTATTCAGGATGCTTCACTCAATTCCATAAACAACGCGAGGCTCACTCGTAATGGTTCCATGTTAAACTCAAGTATGCAGGCTATATCCGCGTAGCTATTTTTAAAATATTACATAAGTACATTAATATAAATATACTCAATTGTTTCAAAACTTTATTCATATTAAACTTGGTTAAGGAGTCAACCAATTTGCACCAGGAATCCATAATTCTAAAGGGTGCAAAAAAGGCATAAGTAATATCAAATTATGAGCAAACGTAAAGACTTCATAATTTAAAATATGCACAAAAGAGTGAATTAACGTGTAGACCTAAATAAAAATTAAGGGTTGGTCAGGTGGGGGAACCCTTGGCCCTTCTAAATATAATTAAGTATAACTCAATAAGCCTTTCGCCACAACAAAAACAAAAACCTACGAAATTTTATTATCATTATTTGCATATTAAAATAATTATAATTATACAGGGTGGGATAAGAATAGGGTTGTTTCCCTCAATGTAAATCCGAGGTAAAGGATATAAGAAACGTGAATTTGTTTATTGGGTAAATTTATATAAATTTCCTCTAAACAATGTTAGTCGGAAAAATATTACTATAGGACAACGTTTACTATAGGACCAACCCTGCAATCTCGAATAATAATCAGCTATACGATACATTTCGTTTATTTTTTAGTGTACACAAAATATACCGGTAATTTTTTATGTGGTGCGCAAAATTTGCAGTGTCATTCAGTCTCTGTTACTACTGCGCTAGTTAATTATGCGTGTCCTCCATACGAAGTGGAATTTTCGTTTGGTTTTAAAGTGTATCCCAATACTGCGGTTGCATTTAGGAACAGAGACTGAATCATTCTACAGATTATGCGCACTACATAAAAAATATCCTGTATACTTTTACCACAGAACACAGAAAAGACAATTCTGTGTTCTGTGACTTTTACTATACTTATACTATAACATAAACTTACCTCCTTACGTACTATATGATATATTTATACTATTATGTATAGTATTTCTAATTGCTTTAAGTGTAGGTATATTTAGACAATCAAATACAAATTATTTATATTAAAAATATTATCATACCTACCTTAAAAATTCGAACATAAACAAAATAACCGCACATACCTCACAGTACCAAGAAAAAATATACATACATCAACCCCTTTCTCAATTTTTTTGTACCTACCCAATGTTGATATCTAACCCTTAAACGCGGGGGGCCGTTTGTAATTTTTCATAATTTCACGCGCGCTGACCACTGGCTGGGCACAAAGAACGGAATCAAGTAAAGAGACCTTAAAAGGAAGACCCTGGCATAAATTACATTATAATATAAATTAATATGGTCACACTATGAAAGAGGTAAAGCTTAAATGAAAATGTACAGTGAGGTTCCGTCGGTAACATCTTTATTGCTTGCTTATTTATTTAATGCTTTATGCACAGGTAAAAAAAACACTGCACAAAGACGGACTTAATGCCATAGGCATTTTCTGCCAGTCTACCTTAGGGTGATGCAGAGACAAACATGGTGGGTGCAACGTAAAATAAACGCTAATTTAAAAGAAAAATAAAATTTGAGATCCAGGAATAAATACATAGACACATATAAACCATCAAAGAAAACATACACATATATGTATACACACACACACTCACACATTACATTACACACACATGCACACACACACACTCACTCACACACACACAACCACACACACACACACACACACATACACACACACACTCACACATACATACACAAAAATACACACATTTTCATCATACACAAAAAATCGAAATAGAAAACCCGGATCAAACCCGCGGCACGTAGCGCAGAAAGCTAATCGCTTAGCCACTGCGCTAACCGTGTCGTCTATACCTTTCTTTCATTTTTTTCTTTCTTTCTTTTTTCTTGACATAACCCCATGGAGAGGTAGCCACTCGTGATCAACTGATGTACCTTCTGCATTCAGTACAGTATTTTTTTTTTTTTTTTTTTAACTTTGCCCCTCACTAGGATTTCTCCTGTATCGAGGGTACAGTTTACAAACATACATGTCACATTCACACAACAACACAACGAAACAACTATCTGTAGTTCATACAAATATTTGTTCCGTGCGGGGATCGAACCCGCGGCACGTAGCGCAGAAAGCTAATCGCTTAGCCACTGCGCCAACCGTGTCGTCAATTACATTACAAAATGCTTTGAACGACTGCGGCCCGCTTAGAGTTAGTAACTCTGCGTTTGGACGCCGGGCGCACACGATTTTAGCCTTAATGATGGTCGACCGGAAATATTGCTGATTGTACCTAAAATAATTCGTGAATTTACCAAAAATTCAATGGAAAATTTTCTCAGAAATTCTATAGGTAATATACCGATGGAACTCCAAAAAATTTTCTTTGATACCGACTTTTTATGAATTTGAACGTTGTATTCAGGATTTAAAATACAATTTCCTTTGGCAGTTAAGTTAAAAATATTAACTTAGCTCCGGAAAAGTGTATGAATTACCAAGTCAATTCATGTATGGGTCGCGGTAAAATAAATGAGGAGATAATTTATAAAAGGACGTAATATTAAAATCTATGTAAGCTAGGTAGTAGCCACAAGGGGTTACTGTACTAATCATTATGAACAACTTTTACTATAAGACCAACCATGACCGTAACCTTAACCATTGTTATTAAAATTATTATGTAGTTATATTCATTATACCTATTTTAGATATCGTATAATAGTATAATGTTACCTTCACGTATTTATTAACACACACAAGTTCTTTTTTTTTTTTTTTTATATTTATACAACATGTAACGGAATAAACGCAAGACCTCAGACACGCCAATTAGAATATTAAATTATAAAACTAAAATAACATCTGTAATTTAATTTAGTTAAACCAAACCAAATCACATAATATAAAATAGTTGTCCTGACTAAACGTAAAACGTTTGAGCATACTATTCTCTACGCACACACTCATAGCAACTGTTTATAGCAGCGAGCGCACACCAGCGCACACCAGTTCGCCCGCCATCAGCTGGCTAAGCACTGCAAGTGTAGTCACTAGGTACGTCAGTTCAATGACCGAAAATTTGTTACATCTTTCCATCACACTTTCACAGGCTTTGGACTGGCGGTTTTGAATAATTTAATTTAATTTTACGATTGTATTAAATAATCAACATTAGCAATACGAATCTAAGATATTAGGCTTAGTAACGGGGATGTATTTTTAAACCAAGCGACATTTTGCCCGACTGTGATGTATCAGTAAAGTAGGGCGGAGCACCCGGGCGGCAGCGCCCGCGCCGCCAATCGCGCGCCCCCCGCCGCGCGCCGCCGGCCGCCGCGCCGACAGTGTAGGTAGGTACTATCATCGGACACCGGGGAACGCAGAACTTTTTTATCTCAGACGCGTAACTTTCGCGACATTACCCTCTAAACCCTTATAAGTCGTGTTTACCGTTTATTACGTGTAAAAAATATTCAAAGTCGGCGTGTTTAAAAGATTTGAATCATAATATTTACAGTAATTAAAATAAAATCGTATTAATAGGTACTTACAGAATTTACACTAATTTCCACTACTTCTTCGTCCCATTTTCATTAAATTTTCAAAATGACCACCGCCTTGTTCGATGCACTTTGTAGCACGCTTTCTTAAATTTAATTTTAGTTTGCTAAGAACCTCAGTGTCATTTTTCACTATCACAAATGCGTGTTCGATTTTTTGTTTGAGGTCATCGACACTTGTTGCCTCGTTTACATACACAAGGGATTTTATTCGACCCCAAAAATAAAAGTCTAACGGCGTTAGGTCAGCCGATCTGGGAGGCCACTGTACAGGTCCCCCACGACCAATCCAACGCGTGCCATATTCCGCATCAAGATGCCGTCGAACGGTCCACGTGAAATGCGCGGGAGCACCATCGTGTTGGTAAAAGACTTGTCGTAAAAGTACGAGAGGGACGTCGTCTAATAACACCGGCAATGTCTCCTGCAAGAACTGTAGGTAGGTATCTCCAGTCAACCTCGGTAGAAAAACGGGGCCGAGTACGTGTGTACCGATGACGCCCGCCCACACGTTTACAGAGAATCTGTGCTGGAATGAATCCACACGGCATGCATGTGGATTCTCGTGCCTCCACAAATGTTGATTATGTTGGTTGTACATCCCAACACGAGTGAATGTACTCTCGTCGGTCCAAATAATATTTTGTTGCCAGTTCTCCAACACCCATCTACAAAACTCTAGACGTGGCAAGTAGTCGCTCGGCGTTAGCTCCTGACAACGTCGTAGGTGGAACGGGTGTTCTCCATCAGCATGTAACGTTCGCCACACGTACATGTGACTGCAGTCGAACAATGGCGCTGCCTCTCTCGTGCTACTCTCTGGATGCTCGTCGAAATAATCGAGAATGTTTGCTTGCAAACGAGTACTGCGCACATTTGTCCCTCTATCCAAGGCCGTGTTAGGACGAAACGTCCCGGAGTCCCTCAGACGCTGAGTTGCACTTAGCATCGTCCTGGCGCTCACTCTGGTGCCATATCGTTCATTCATCACTCGACAAGCTAACTCGACATTATCGTCACAACGAGCCAGTGTCCTCACCATCTCCGTGTACTGGATATTGGTATAACGGAAAGCCATCGCGCGCGTAAACAATAAAATGTGACAACAACAACGAAACACAACCACTGAAACATGTCAAACGTCAAAGGGGTAGCTCATAGGGTAGCTGGTAAATCGACATCGGCTCAATTGCCATATCGAAAGAAGAAGAAGAATGCATCTCGCTCTTTCACATTATTCTTACTATTGCAAAAAACATTTTGGCATTTCTCAACAAAACTTTGTGAAATGTGAACTACAAATTCTGTCGTGCATTTAAATAAGCCTTATTGTTTGGTAATAAGGGTTAAATTTCCTTAAATTAACTATTTTATTTAATGCACACTACCTCAAATGTAAAATGCATTGATATTATTTACGTGTGTGTATGGATATCTATGAACGAACTACAAATTCGCTCGTGCATTCAAGAAGGCTTTATTACTTTGGAATAAGGCTTAAATTTTCTTAAAGCAAAGATTTTATTAACTTGTTACGACGCGGTGGTTCTAATTTAAGATAAATAAAAGATTTTTTAGGGAAAAATTAACATATATAAATTATGATGGAAATCGATTCAGAAGCCGATTCTGAACAAACAACTTTCAGGTCTTGCGTTTATTCTGTTACAGGTTGTATAAATATTTTTATTTTTGTTTTACATGTTTCTATATTTTTTTTCTGTTATGTTATCTTTAAAATCGTTTTTCGCTGTGTCAAATAAATACATTTTCTTTCTTTTCTTTCATGAAATCGCGAAATAAAAGTCTGCTGTTCCATTGTTCCAAAGATTTTGACTTTGACTTTTTATACATGGTGTTTCACAAGAAACCGATAGCAAATCTATGGCTCGTATTTTACCACCCCCTGTTTAGCGTGGTTTAGTTTAGTTTAGTATTGCGGGTTCACCTGTTTCGACGCTACTTTATGGGGAATTAGATAGGTTTCCTATGTCTGGCTGTTCGTATCGATTGGTCTGGCTGGGTTGCAAATATAATTTTATTATGTTTGGCTAGTTTTTGTACCATTTAATTAAAAAGTTTAATGTTAGCGTGTTTTCTTTCTATTTATTCACACAAAAATATTGAAAGTAGGTAAAATAATTATATTACTAGTGATTGCCCAGTGGTCGAAATTCGACGGTAATTTTAGCTTTCTGCACTCCTTCTCCATATAAACTTTAACTATGCCAAATCTCACTGTGCTTCGTGTGCACAATATGCTTAAAAAGGGGAAAAAAAATCTCTTCACATATTAATACAATTATAGATTATAAAACATTTTATAAAATCGTTCACACAAATAAGTTCACATCAATGATAATTCGTGTGATAATTAAATTAAATTTGATTTTTATTTCAGTAGATGTGTTATTTAAGTATTTAATTTAGTATTTTTATTATAAATGAAGTTGTAATCTTATAAATTGTGCAATAAACTTATATATCGATAAAAAATCTCAAATTGGATTCTATTTCATATTTTTTATTTATCTCAGCAGACGAAGGCGCTGCGTCTTGACAAAAAAATACACAAACCAAATCAAAACACTTCCTTACTCCCAAGTCGATCGTTTTACCAAAGGGTAGAGACCCCAGTAGTTGGCAATCGGATAATAATATATATATTTTCGCTCCATATTCCGCGGAAGTGCTCTGAATATGATATACTGCGGATAAATCGGTCGCGACTGCCCTCAAGGGTGTGTTTACTTCGACAGGGGTAGTTTGAATCCCCGAAAATTTGAACAAAGTATTCTTTTTCGATAGTTTTCAGTTTTTGTTTGTGATATCGATGTTTCTTTTTTCTTTTTTTCTTTTTTAAAAACGTTGCTCCCCTCACTAGGATTTCTCCTGTATCGAGGGTACAGTTTACAAACACACATGTCACATGCACATACAACCAAACCCGAAACAACTATATGTAGATCATACAAATATTTGTTCCGTGCGGGGATCGAACCCGCGGCACGTAGCGCAGAAAGCTAATCGCTCAGCCACTGCGCCAACCGTGTCGTCTTTGTACTTAATGATTTATTTTTGTTTTCTCATAAGATCATTCAGTCACGTGGAAATATCTGTCGACGTGACTGAATAATCTTACACACTTACAGGGTAGCCAAAAACAACTTGGTGTGGTATTGTCAAGTTAAATGATGTTTGTGACTGGCCACCTCAGACTTAAATTAACTGATATTACACACATATTAAACGATTATATTATTTAATACTTAATTTATTAGGGAAGTCAGTGTCTTTTTGTCTTTACGGAGTGGACGCCACTGCAGATTCTTAGAGATTTCTGTCATAAGCGTGTCTTCATCATGTTTGGGGAGCCTCACACAGATGATTTTCATGACATAATGAGAAAGAGCGCTGCTTCCATACTTCATCGTGTCAGGGCAAGCACGAACAGCATCCTAAGCATTATTATTATTTAAAAGTGGTAGGGTCTTAAGCCCCTTTGTCACTGCGACCTGCGAAGATCTATTGTGTATTATCTATCTATTTATCCTAAACATGCTGGTGGATAAATTCGATTGTCCAATTATGAGACATTGGATATCACTCCATGCCCCCAATTTATATAAATAAAATGTATTTTCTTGTTAGTAACCATTAAGTACTGACACGTTATGGATCTTGTAGTCTGAAATAAATGTATTATTATTACCATCACACGACTGAGCATAATAATATGCATATGCTGAACGGAAGCCTTTTTGACGCAGCTTACAATCCATTTTATTTTATTTTTTGTTCTTAAAACTGATTTTTGTACTATTTCAAATATATTTTTTTTCTTTTATTTAAAAAACGATATTTAAAAAAAAATCTAAATTTCTTTGAAACTTTTACAGTATCAAAAGCTACCTAGATTGACCAAAATATATTTTTTATAACGCAAACCTTAATCATTATAATTATCAGACGTCATGATCCATGCCCATTTTAATATGACAAATATCTAACTTGACATTTAAATAAACATAAAATTTACAGAAACAATATTCAAATAGCCCCAGAAAAATGACACAATCGTTTACCTACCCTAAGGCAAAAAGGGTATAGATATGCCAAATAAAGTATAAAATATGATCTCTCAATATCCACCGTATACTGGCTGTCAATAAAATTTGTAACATAAATCAGGGTGGTTTAGGGGAGTGATAGAATGATCCCTTTTTTTGCACGGAAGTGTATGGCATGTTATATTTTTTCTTTTGTGCGGTTCTTATGATTCAAGATCTACACGTCTTTTTTTTCTAAGGAATGTTTTTATTTTTTCTGATTATTGATGTACGCGTAGAAAAGAGTTAGCGTTTTAGAATTAGTCTATGATTGCGATTCATGTGATTTTTTAATATCTTCATAAAAATCATGACTGTAGCTTTTGGAATTCTACTTATAAAATTCTTTGTTTTTTTTTCTGTGAGTACTATAAATTCTAAGCAATCGACAAAATAATATAACAAGTCACATACCTACCTAATTTTATTTTTCGACCAATAATAAATAATAACGTGGGGCAATTAATAATAAAAAAAAAAAGCAAATATATAAATTGTGTATTTTATTAACTAATTGACTGCATAATAACAGATGCTATTTACAAATTACGTGATTACTATTATTATTATTACGTGTGTGTGTAATAAATAAATCCAGCCCATTACTGTCCCACTGCTGGGCACGGGCCTCTTCTAAGAATGAGGGTTGTACTACACACACCATCGATAATTTTTGAGGCCCTCTCAGGTATGCAGGTTTCCTCACGATGTTTTCCTTCACCGTTAACGCAAGTGATAATCAAATTCTTATCCTGTCTTACCTTTACCGAAGTAAATTCCTCACTATTTAATTCTATTTATTTTTAATTATAAGTACCTATTCTATATTCCAAACATCATAGTAGATGATTATTATTACATACTACACATCGCTGATTTAAGATTGTATATTTAAAACTTAAATGAAAATCACCGCCCAGACCCCATTTCAAACATCAAAGGACTTTTAGAAAACATTATAACGAAAACAGAGGCGTTCATTATGTGTTGGTTAATAAACAATAACCTGCATATTACTGGTTGATATTAAATAACTCAATTCGTTTCTAATTTGTCGACAATTGTTCCCGACAAAGGCACGGTTCGAGCGAGTGAGCGCGAGTATGAAGGAAGTCGGTAGCTGGGGGCCGCTAGTGATGGGACAAGGCAAGATATATCGATATTTCAATATTAGTTTTTAAGACATGATTAGAATTAGTATATATTTTTATCTTTGTCATGGTTTTAATTTAAGTATAGTAGTTATTCATTATTATTATTAATTTCAGTATCATAAAAGGATTGTTATTTATAATGTATCTATAAGGAAAATCTTACGAGGCTGGCATAGTCACCAAGGTGCACTGAAGCCCCAACAAAAATATAAATAAATATAAAATAAAAAAATACATTTTAAAGAGGCCGAGGTATTTTTTGTATTTACGTAATTTCTCTCTCGATGGCAAATCGAATATTTCTATCTCTTGGTGACTAAGAAGACTACACACACACGCCTATACACCCATACATACCACACACTTGTACTTTCTTCTCCTATTTAATGTTTTCTGTGTCTTTTCATGTGTGCACATAAATTATTAAATAAATAAATACGAATAATTCTAAAATTTTATTAATTCTGTCCATCAACAGCACAGACGTTAAGTCTAAGGAGAGACTTTGCCTCTGTGTGTATTCTATCGCTTGTAGGTACAATGGACAATATTCTGATGAATTGTTTTACTTATTGCCAACGGCTACTCATTTCCGTCGCACCTCTCCCCATCGGCGGAGAATTCGTCCGCATACCCTAGAGCCACATTGGTCTCATAACGTGCAGTATCAGAGGAGTTTCCAGCCACGCACAAATTCAAAATCAAAATTATTTATTTTTTTCGCAAAAAAGTGTAGTACGAAGATGTTTTTTTTTTTAAACTTTGTCCCTCTCTTGGATTTCTCCTGTATCGAGGGTATAGTATAAAAACATACATGCCACATGCACACACAACCAGACCCGAAACAACTATCTGGAGTTCATACAAATATTCGAACCCGCGGCACGTAGGGCAGAAAGCAAATCGCTTAGCCACTGAAACCTGTCATCATCTCGTGTTTTTTAAAGGTTCTCCTGAAAGAATAAAATCATCGATATATTCCTTTTCCCCGCCCGCATCCAACAAAGCAAACGCCATTGCCACTGGCGTTGTCGGAGCGGTGCGCCGATGCGTTTATAATATTTCATTTATTCGTAATAAATTATAATCGTGAATGTACAAGATGTGACTCGACTCTATTTGCGTCTAGCGTTTAGCCGCAACTTTGTAACTGTCTTTGTTTAAGTTTAATTAGTAATCTTTGCTTTGTTTTGTTGTTAATTAATATGACGTTTTAGATAAAAAAATTAATACTAAGTTTTTGATATCCAATCTTAAACAATTTTAGTTTAGTTCGTTTTAGTTTAGTTTTAGTTCTTGTGGTTTTATAACTAAATAGCTGGTGCCCGCGGTTACATTCGTTCGTTTTATTTTTATCACAATAACATAGCGTATATCACTTAAAAATACTACAGCTATCTATAAATGTTTTTTTTTTAGAATCTATTCAAGAATTTCATAGATTATCCCCTATATACAAAGAAACAAATTTACCTCTTTCTAATACGTGAAGAGAAAACTCTGTACCCTTTTTCAAAATATTGCAAGGAGGATTGTGAGATTTCGCATAGTTAAAATTTATATAGAGAAGGAGTGCAGAAAGTTAAAATTACGGAATTTCGACCACTAGGTGACCACTATATTCCATTTACTATAGCATTAGAAAAAAGAGGCTCGTAGAAGCAGTAGTGCAAAACATTTTATTTCAAAGTTAAGTTATAACTTTGTTGGATAAATCTGAGACTACTAACGGGATCACCCATAACGCAAAAAAACGTAACGTTTTATATAAAACAACCAAATAACGATAACAAAAGAAAAACAGTAACAAATAACAACTAAATCACGAAAATTCAACAATAACAAAATCACAACATTTACGTCAATTTCACAGACGACATAAACCGGTAAAATTAGAAAAACCCGGTTGTCACAGCTTATGAAGGGATTAGGTGAAATTTTAGATTTGGTAGAATTATAGTGAAACGAAAAACGTTCTCGATATTGTTCACTCCTGCTTCTTTTAGGTTTTTAGCATTGACACTTTAATTTTAAATTGGAATGAAATAACATATCTAAATAAAAGCCACTTAATTTCATAAGATAAATAGTTCAAGTGATTACAATGAAGTGTGACAGCTGGTATATAAATAGATATTAATACATTTGGCGTTAATCGTAACTGTAACAAGTTTAATGTACTTTTATTACAAAGTGTACATTAAAAAGAACCTTTTTTAACTTCTGTCTAATGCTATTGTAAACGGAGTATAGTTAGTATAAATAAACATCAACCTGTATAAAAACATCATTAAAAAATATGAATTGGATAATAATGATTTGGCTCTGAATAAGAATGCCATGGCAGTTACAAGTATATTTCCGAGAATATTCTCTCTTTAATTTTCTTGCTATTTCTATTAATTCGGATATTAAGCACCCCATATACTATTAAGTCACGTATATTAACATGCAAACATACCATTATCATAATAAACAATGTATCTTCACGAAAAATCGTCAAACAATAACTTGGCACGACTTATCCGTTTCTGTGGCAATAACTCAAGTGGCACACAATGCGACTTGGTTTGTACCAACTTTGGTACAGGTTCCTTGAAGAAGCCGAGAACAATACCAAGAATTATGGCCCCCAGTGTCCGGGGGAAGCCGGAAGCCTTGGAAAATGGTCGTGGAACGAACTCACTTCGATGCAACTCGGTATTTACTGGTTGTAACTGGTTTGTTCTGGTTTTATCTGGTTTGAACTAGTTTCGAAAATATGGATAAAGGATAATTAAATAAAAGTGTATAAAAGACAGACTGGAAAATCAATTCACAGGAAAAACGAATTGGTCCTAGTGGTGATTTGAAGAAAGAAAATAAATTTATTTATTATTTAGCATGAACACAGTGACAATCATAAACTTATTATTAGTAGTGTGACAATACAAGAGAGAAAAATGTAAAATAAATTTATTTAGCATGAACACAGTGACAATCATAAACTTATTATTAGTAGTGTGACAATACAAGAGAGAAAAATGTAAAATAAATTTATTTAGCATGAACACAGTGACAATCATAAACTTATTATTAGTAGTGTGACAATACAAGAGTGAAAAATAAAAAGATAACGTAAAATTTTAAACAACAAAAAACAGACTCTTAAAAGAATAAAACACCAGATATGCCTTGGAAGGGTCTGAAGGACCACTAACATGAAGTGAGAGAATTTTTTTTGTACTTTAAACTTTCCTAATGTTTTATGTAGGTACTAGCAGATCAAAAATAAATATCGGATATGCAGTATATTTCTTAATCTTTATTATTTGTGTCGTTAGAAAAAATACAATGACAGGTCGAAAGGAATAATTAATTAATTTTATTTGATGATGGTTTAACGCGTAATTTCGAAGCTTTCAAATCCAATTTAAATACTTCTAAAAATAATTAATAATTATGAATAGTATTATTAATCAATAAATAAAAATGGTGGAATGGTTAATGGTCTAACTGAGATCTATGAAACTAAAAAAAAAAAATCGAAAGTCACTGAGTGTTAATCAATCTATAATATCTAAACTTCAGTAATTTTAGACTTCATATATTATTAAAAAAATATGATTTCCCAAAGGACTCAAAACTTATTTACCCATAATATACTTCAAAATGGTTTTCCAAGTGACTTAGACCTTCTGAATCATTACGAACGTTTAATAAAGTGTTAATTTTATTGTAATTACAAGCCGTACCTTTCGTGAGCTCGCTACCTTTTTACCAATGTTAAGGAATGTGGATGGAGCAATTCTTTATATTTATATAGCAGGTATTAATGGAGGGTGTCGCGATGTACTTACAGACTTTGTCATCGGGGTTCTACAGAAGATAAAATGAGATAAGAGAAGCAGAGGTAAGTAATTAGATAATATGTTTTAAGAGAGACGGACATAGCGGGACTTTCCGCTCAAGATTGGAGCTGCCCGACTGGGGAAGTACCTCCACTTTGCAGAATATCGTAGCCAAATAACACTGCTCTTTTGCATTGTTGTGTTCCTAACGCTAAGCAAGGTCGCCAATGCTAATAGTAGAGTCGGCAGCGCGCGAGGGATGCCCCTGAAAGAAAGAAAGAAAGAAACTACATTTATTATCCACAACAACACACACAATTACAAATATGCAATAACGAATAAATAAATAAACAGGGTTACAGAAAAACAAAACGAAAACACCAAAATAACAAATACACGTGAGAAAAAAGACCAGCAGGGTAATCACGATACACACTCGCAAACGGAATCGATTCAATTTTGACAGTCCAACAAACTACACTGCGCGGTAAGCTTTTAAAACTACTACGCCCTACAATTTGGAGAACGCAATGAACACTGTTGTTGTGTGGTGCATTGTGATTAGGTAGCTGGTGTTGCAAGCGCTCATAGGTTACGGTAACCGCTTACCATCCGGCGGGCCGTATGCTTGTTTTCCACTTTAGTAATATAAAAAACATATATCAGAGATGTCTTGTATAAAAGTCTTTTTCAACTCCATTCTTCTAAGGTAAATAATGTCTCAGAGTTTTTGGTCTTTTGATCCAAATAGCACATATTGAGGAACAGCATAAGTAATTTATATTACTGCCTCTTCTGTGGAGTCGGCACGGGCAATCACATGGGAATAGCTCATGCTGTAGTGGAATGATTAGGCAGTCAGCAATGGTGGTAGAGGCTGACTGCCCAGGGTGCACCAGACGATTTCATGTTGATCAAATAATCAATTACATGAAGTTTTTATCGGCGTAAAATCAGTCATGTTTTTTTCTCCGAATCAATCATAATATAAATCTATCAGCCTTATGAATTATGTTAATGAAAAATTGAGTAAGCTTTTGTTTGATTGAAAACATAGTTATAGCTGTAACCAACATTTATGAATTAAGTTACAGTTTATCAATGTGTTTATAATTTGGAATTTATTTGTTTATTTAAAATATGATAGACAGTATGCATATTATGCTCAAACTTAATTTTAGATTTAATACAATCTCTATAAATTAATAAATTCATTAAACTTGGGATAATGGTACTATTCCCGTAGTGTGTACATGTTTTAAAGAATCGTGATAATTGTACACACTTATGTAACTTATGAGGCTACAATTAAATGAGGATTGCTTTACATTCTTACGTGTAATGGACATTACATTATTTAACTGTCTGTATATTATTACTTATGGCGTTGAAAGGTAGTACGTGTTTAAGTTATAAATAATTAAAGATTTTGAGAGAAAGCCTTCATAAAATATCAAAGGACCAATAATTTTAACAACGCGGAACCTAGCAACAACTGGAAACCGAAATGAAAAAAATCCAGCTATTGTTATAGTAAATTAAAAGCCTAAAATATCCAACGCCTGGAATGTTTTTATATTCAGTAACTATAGTTTCTGGCAATAATGTTAATTTCGTTTTTTGAACTTTGATAATATGTACGATGTATTTTGCAGAGTTCCCAAATGCAAGCACGGTACTAGAATTCAAAACAATAATATTTTTTTATGTTCTATATTGAACAATATTAATGTATCGTGAAAAATAAATAATTGTTAAGGCGATTCAAGGGTAAACAATTAATCTCAAATTGGCTGCATACAAAATGCAGGCGAGCTAGCTTGTGTGTATTGAGCCAACAGTATTTTATAAAATCCAATTATCATATTGAAGTGTAAAGAAAATTTTGAGGCATAAATTGGTCTCATTTCGCTGTAGAATAAAAATCTGTTTTTGATATTATTTTCTCTGCTGTAAAAGTTAAAAAATCATGTAAAGCAATTATTAAAATAATGTCAAAGTCATGATAAGTGAAATACATAAATAACAGTTTCAAATGTCTTGTAATTGCTGAGAAAAATTGAGATTTTCAAAAAATTCAAAAAGAAATCAGTGACGAACTGATTTCTTTTTGAATTTTTTGAAAAACTTATTGTAGTCTGCTTGTGTGTCAGACCTCAACCTATAAAGCCGGTCTTCCACTGCGAAAGGGTAATAAGCAAGTAATAGCTGGACGAAATGGACCATTTTACCTTCCAATAAGAAAGAGTTTTGACATTTGCCTTCCGCTGCAAAAGAGAAATGCAGAAAGAGTTCGTTATTAACTATTTACTTCTTCAGTCCTCTCCGCTAGACTCTTTGTTGGTGGAAGCACTTCTATGAAGTTTTACGTGGCGAGTTATACGGAGTCCGCTCCGCTTCCAGTGGAAGCCCCGCTTAAGTGTTTTATTTTTACTTCTTCACCAACCATAAAGGCGTAAACATACAGGTAGGTGGGTATATCAATAAATTCTGTTATTTTTTAGACACGTGTGACACTCGTAATATCCCTAAATACCGCAAAAAAAGAATTAATCCTACACAATGCATCACGTTGTCTCTCTGTACACACCTTGACATCTTTATGGAGGTTTTTTTATCATTATTTTTAGAGATACTTAGGTAATTCGTGAAAACCTGAAGAAAATGAGAAATATTTTCTAAATAATTAAATGTAAGTTAAATTACCCATAAATAATTTTCATTTAACATTCATAATGTATACGAATATAATAATAATGTATAATTCTTAATTTATAAAAAGAAAAAAAATATTGATTGTTCATTTGAAGGTAATCGCTGAAACTACTGAATCGTAACTAAAAAATATTTTACCAGTAGAAAGCTACATTATCCCTGAGAGATAGAAATAAACCAGCCCATTTTTGTCTCACTGCTGGGCACTGGCCTCTTCTTGGAATGAAAGCTAGGCTTTAGTCCATCACGCTGGCCTAGTGCAGGTAGGTAAACTACACACACCATCGAGGACTTGAGTGATATAGGCTATATTTCATTTATAAAATACGCTGAATAGAATAGAAAGCATTTATTCGATAAAGGACATACATTGTCAGTACAAAAAAATATTAAAATTGAAACACAGAGATCACAAAAAAAAAAAAAAAAAAACACGGATAAAAAATATACAGGAGATTTTACTGCACTGCCATATTGCTGGTGAAACCTCGGTCAATAGCTATAATTATATTCAAATATTTTCGATTTCTTTACATAAAACATGTAAAATATTCCCCTTTATGTACGGAACCTCTCAACAGCCCTGTATATCTGTATATTACTTATTTCGGCAATAAATACGTCTTCGCTCCGCGTATATCACTCGGATGCCGACGCAATAAATAATTGTGAACGCGTAGCTGTTACGCACTTACAACCTACGTACAATTAATTTATTTATCTTAGAATTTAAGATAGGTATGTGGAAATAAATAAAATAATGTTAAAGACAGCATTTGTTAGTGTTTTTCATGTCGTGGCTGCTTTAAAACATAATTTTATGTAAACTCATGAAATGGTATTTCCAATGTTTATACATGAAAATATTTTATGTATATATTAATGCGTGAAGAGAAAAATTTGTACCCCTTTTTAAGGATATTGCGCCTACAGATAAGCGTGAGATTTGGCATAGTTAAAGTTTATATGGAGGAGTGCAAAAAGGTAAAATTTATAATTACATATATAATTACGGTAGACTTTCGACCACTGGGCGACCGCTATAAGTATATATAATAATAAAAACCAATAAGGTTACAATAACTATTTCTTTATTATAGTACAACAGAACTAAGAAGTCGGATCGGCAAACTTCGTAAAACCGATCAGTTCCGAACTGCGCGTACTCAAGGACCACGAATGTTTTTTAGTACTGCAGTAAAACATGATCTTTACGCTGATGCAATAAGTTTTACAATTATTAAAAGACCGACTGCCATTGGTTTTTCGATCAGATACATCGATGTTACTTCTTAGTTGTGTCGTAGTATACATACCTTTATACCATAAACAAACTACTCAAAAAATTAGTATTTAAAAAATAAAGCCTCCATTCTACACCAAGTTGGTTATAAAGGGCGTCCCTACTTACATGTGCAATCATTTTGGTCCTATCTAGAAAGTTAGGACAAGAAAAGTACGAACAAAAAGAAATAATGAAGAAGAAGAGGAAAAAGGACAAGTAGGAAAAGATTGGGACTAAGTCCCAATCCCTTTAAGAGGTTATTGTACTCATAATTATGAAGAACTTTTACACAGGAACCAACTCTGAAATCGCGAAAACTAAATCAGCTGTTCCATATATTTAGTCGAATAATATTGATTTATGGATGGAACTCCAGTTTTTTTCCGCTATTTTAATCGATTATATATTGAAATAAATGTATGCAACAGCAGTTTCTTTTTTTTGCGATATCCGGTTTAATCCCATAGTGAAAGTTGTTCATAATGATAAATAGAACAACCCCTTAAAGGGATCGGAACTTTCTAGAAAGGTAGGAACTCAAAATTAAGATAAACTAACATTAAAAAAAAATCTAATTGTTTGGGTACTAAAGATACATTGATTTGTCTTATAATTAACATACAACAATATTTTGTTTAACGAAATTTAAGACGAAAATTATTGTACTCTCTGCAACACGTGACGCCATCTAGCGTCGAGTAGTGAAATTAAAACATGAAACTTTCAGGAAAATGTGCATGTTAAGGACAATTTAGTTAGTAATTTATGAAATTAAAAATACATTCATATTAAGAAAAAATTTACTTAGTTTTCATAAGATTTTTCAGTAAATAAGTAAGAACTTTAAACTTCCATCCAATTGAAAGAACTTACTCGTAGAACATTATTATTATAAAATTACGTAACAAATTATTTGATCACAGGTTTGCGCATAGATTTCTTAAATAATTATTTGGATGAAACGGTTTCGTAGACGCGTAGCTGTACCCCGAGCTACGGTGTCTACGAGTCTACGATGCTACGCGCTACACTCGCTCTAAGTTATTATACGATACGAATAATTTATCACTATTAGCAATAGTTTATTATTATTATTACCGGTGTGGTCACACCGTATTCTGTCCATTCGTCAGTTATTACTACTGGATGGACAGATAGTATGGCACCTTTATATAAAAAAATTCGTTCTCCTTGTCTTCACTCAGTGCAGTGGACAATTTTTCGTGAGAAAACACTTGGTGGATTACGGGACAAAAATTATTATGGACAAAGTGTATTACAAAAGTACTTTATAGCTATTATTTTGTCGATAAAATGTGAATTATCTCTATTCAATTTCAAATTTTTGTGAATTAGTTTAATATTTATGTACAAAAAGCTAATAAAGATAAAAAAATCAATATAAGATCAGACTAATTCACCTAAACTAAACACTGATTTATCAAACTGTTTAATTGATAGTGGATCAATTACAGCTAGAACTGGTGACATGGTGGTTATAGCATAAAGCCTAGCGGTTGAACGCTTGCATTCCATGCAGGAAGGTCTGAGTTCGAAACCAGGCCTCTTCCCAGAATGAGAAGGGTTAGGTCTTAATCCACCACGCTGGCCTAGTGCGGGTTGGCGGACTACACACACTATCGAGAACTCTATGAGGCCGTCTCAGGTGTGCAGGTTTCTTCAAGATGTTCTTCCTTCACCGCTAACAGAAATCATAATCAATGTGCGAACATACAACAAATTGAAAAGCAAGATCCTTAAGTATCTCGATCTGGATTAGTATTTCATCATCTCACATGTAATGAAAATTTGTTTCAATAATATAGGTATTTATTTTTATTTTATTTTTCTTTTAATTTATGTCAACGTTAGTCTTTTTTTTTCTGTAAAATTCTTTATACTAATGCATGCAGAGTGATTGTTACACTTTTGTCTTATATTTAACATGTTACCTTTGTCATGATAGCAGTGTAAGCAATTGTTGGTGAACCAATAAATAAATAAATAATAAACAAACATAAATTCGAAAAGCCAGAGGTACGGGCCGGGTTCGAACTCAGACCATGGCATGGAAGGCAATCGTTCAACTGCTAGGCTATCATTACACTAATTATAACCAATGATATTTCAACGTGTGCCTTTTTCCACCCCTTTAAGTAAATTCTGTATCCCATAGCTCTCTCATTAAGTAATGAGACATGCTCTCCAACACATAAATATCACTTCCTTCCTCATTTTACTACACAATTTTCGTTTTAAGCCGTCCACGACATCTCTTTATTGTTATTTATATTAATAACTTTGTTTTCTACTATATTTAGGCGTAATGGAGTTATATTTGGTTATAATTGGGTATGAAATTAATAAAATTAGTTATGGTTCTTGTAATAAACGGTGATCCAATTCGAGTTTCGTGACTTCATTTAAGAAAAATTATACATTATGTAACAATATCTTAGTTATTTTTTTTATTAATCGAATATTTAGTATTATTATTCCCTTTATTCAACTTTAACATACTATTGTATACTTTTAAATAATTTTAAAAATAAATATAAATTAAAAATATAGAAGAGTAGTAGGCCACCGGCGTCGGAAACAGGGTCCAATTTACCGGTGGTCAGGGCTCTAGAGTATTATTATTATTTCGTTTATTACTTATATATACATATTTTTTACATTTTTAAATACATATTAGAAAAATTAAAAATAAACATTTAAAAACATGAAAAAATAGGGAGCAACTAGCATCGGTAACAGGGTCCAGGCTACCGGTGGCTAGGGCTCTAGAGAGAGGAACCTCCTCCCAACGCGAGCCGTGTGGAGGAGTACCGTCTTCTGTATCAACAATCTTATCATTTAAATATTTATATGTATCTAATTTATCTATCTATCTAATCTATTAAATCTTTATTTATTAAAGCAGGTTTGTTCACACATAAACATGTCACCTCCTTAATTATCAATTTACTATGAAAATTTTTGTCAAACAAATGGCCGCCTCTGGACATTCTGCAGCAGTTGATTCTTTCGAGTTCATTTTTGATGATTTTTTCGTAAGTTTCAGAGGTCATCTCGGCTATAACTTGACGGATTTTAGTTCATAGATCCTCTATCGTTGCAGATTTGTTATTCTAGACAGAATTCCACAAAAAAATCCAACAGCGTTAAATCGCATGATCTTGGCGGCCAGATGACTTCACCGATAATGTACCCTGTGAACTTTTTACACAAAACATATACCATTACCTGATACCTACATACTTTATATATCAATGTGATAATTTAAATTTCTGTTTTTTAAATTTTTGTTTTTCTTGACGTTTTTTTTTTTTTTTTTTTTTATTATTATTGCATGTGCTGCCTTAATTTTGCTACCAAATAAATTATTTTTCTTTCTTTCTTTCTTTCACTGTACGCGACGTGTGGCAGCCTTGATACCACCATTGCTGACTAACTAATCATTCCACTATCATGTGCTACGAACTCTTATAGCAGAGCTGAAATTGAACTACCCAGACATTTCCAGTATGAGCTGACCTACCAAAGTATAGGCTTTTCATACAGTGAAAGGTCAGCTTATTCTGGAAATGTCTGGGCAGTTCAATTTCAGCCCTGCTATACAATTCAATTCAATTTCAATTTATTTATTTCATAACAATTTAACATTGTGTTGAAACTATACAAATATAAACATTCAAATTACATTTTAAATTAAACATTAAATACACACATATCAATTTACTATAACAGGCATAGGCATAATAAAAACAGTCAAAACAAAAACCCATAATACATGTCAAACATCAATAAGAATTCATAATAATATGTCAAAAATCAATAAGAATTCATAATAATATGTCAAAAATCAATAAGAATTCATAATAATATGTCAAAATCAATTAGATGTCAAGTATACAAATTAGGTATATCAGAATTTATTCGAATTATATTAATTAATAGATAGGAAGGACCACAGCCACACTCATAAATTACATCCAAGAACATTACAGGTCATATACAGAATATAAGGTCCTTCCTATAAGAAAAGCCTTTAATCTAGATTTAAATTCTGTATTGTATACGAGTTTTTTAAGGGGTATGGGAAGTCTATTGAACAGTTTAACTGAATTATAATATGAACTATGTTTGACCACATTGAGAGTAGGAGCTACATTTATCGGTATATCCAGTCTCCTTGACCTCTCCCGGATTTGTCTCTCATCCCTTGTTTCATAATGATGCATGTATTTTGCTAAATTCATCATTAAGACCATTACGTATAAGAGCTACCACAAGCTCTTATAGCCTCCTGATCGTGCTAACTCGATAAAAGATGACTATAATGTTACTTAACCGTTACGTTAAAAATAACCAATATCCAAAAGTAAGAGCTTTCAGTTTTCAGCTATTTCAGTAGGTATATTCAGCAGTCGCCCCGCCCATCCACGTATTGGTTTTGAGTATCGGTTCGAGTCTGCGCACTGGAGGTATTGGGATACGACCGGGTAACATACGCCTCGTGGCGTTGTCTGTTTTACAGCATAAAATAAAGAAGATTTTGGGTTGATCACTGAAGTTGAATGCAGCCGGATCTTCTCAATAGGACCTACTATTTGGACTCGCGCACCTAGAGTCTCGACATTTCATAAGTGGTTGTATCTGGTTTATATGAAATAAAAATCTATTCTATTGTATTTTAAAAGTGGTGGATAGATGAGCAGTTAGTAGTTCGTCCGAGCATAAATTCCCGAGGCGCGCCGAACGAACTTGGAGAGACTTTTTTATAATTAATTTATTTGGCATTCAAGCATACGGCCCGCCGAAGGTAAGTGGTTACCATAACCTATGGATGCTTGCAACACCAAGGACATCATTCGCGTGTTGCTGACCCTATAAAAATCTTTTAAATCCATTTTTCAAGAACGCCTTGCGGTCTCATTTTATGAACGAGAAATACGATAACAGAATTATTAAAAAACTGTGAAATTACGTCAATACACGGTACTAATTCGATATCCGTGGTACTAATACTCAATAGAAGAAATCAAGCCCATTACTGTCCCACTACTAAGCACGGGCCTCGTCTCGGAATGAGAAGGATTAGCCCTTAGTCCATCACGCTGGCCTGGTGCTTGGCGGACTACAGACACCATCAAGAACTTTATATAAGACCCTCTCAGATGTGCAGGTTTTCTCACGATGTTTTCCTTCACCGTTATCGCAAGTGATAATCAAACTCTGATCCGCATTCTCTTTCTGTTTGTGTGTTTGTTTCTTTACGTACGAATTTTATATTTCTGTCTTAGTTATGTACTTTTTTAATTGGGATTACTATAATTATTATTAATTTTAACTGACGACACGGTTGGCGCAGTGGCTAAGCGATTAGTCTTCTACGCTACGTGCCGCGGGTTCGATCCCCGCACGGAACAAGTATTTGTATGATCTACAGATAGTTGTTTCGGGTCTGGGTGGTGTGTGCATGTGACATGTATGTTTGTAAACTGTACCCTCGATACAGGAGAAATCCTAGTGAGGGGCAACGTTTTTAAAAAAAAAAAAAAAAAATTGTTGTTTTTTTGTCTTATAAGTTTTTTTTTTTCTTGTTTCGGTGGTTACAATGTGATGTAGCACCCAACGAACGACGACGACGAAAATGCGCGATTCTGTTGCTAAAAATTATCGGGTGTGAACGAACGCTAAAACGCGGACCCGTGGTGGTTCGCGGACCACTGGACAATAAAGGTGTTTTTCTTTCTTTCTCATGAATACTTAATAGCTATATTTAAACTAGTAGAAGCATGAACTTCTGACCACCTCACATACTGAAACAGGCGAGAATTGAATACACATGAAACAATCGACAGGTCGCTAGGCGTGGTGTATCGATAGCTATCGAAGTATTGAACGCCACGCCCCGTGAAAAAAATGCGCCGATATGCGCATGTCCACGCTGATCGGATCCGAGATAAAAGTATCTATAGATCGAGGTATCTTTCAGAATATCTACTCTTACAGTAGGCGTATCGTAGTGTCTTATGGGATTCAGAGTTGTTTGATTTTGAGAGATGGTTTTTATGTTGAAATTAATTGTTGATTAATAAAATCCATAGAAAGAGAGAGGATAGAAAAATTACAATTAGAATATTCATTCTAATAATGCACAATGCAGAATGAATATTCCAATTGTAATTTTTGACAAACATAAATCTTTAATAATGTAATATAATAAGAATTAACACATACCTAGCTCAATTATAATAATAACATTATATTTTTAAAATAATTATGATAGTAATATAGCCTTCAATATTGCATCGCTTGTAAAAGGCCACTAAGTTATAAGTACCAAAACAAAATGTAACACCAATGTATACACTTAGTACGCAATAAATCTTTGAATCTTTGGAGAAAGAAAGAAAGAAAGTAAATTATTTTTTTGCACACACACAGGACACCAAAATTACAATAGCATGCATACACAAAACATAACAAACATAAATAGCCAGAAAAAAAAAAAAAAACGATGAAGAAAAAAAAAAGAAAATAACAATGCATGGAAGTGTGTGTCCCTCATGTGCAAAAAAATGGGCATCGATCAGCTTGTTGTCATTGGGAACACCAATGACGCTGATTATCATCGACGACCGACGGTCGTGGGTATGACGTAATCACGTAATGTCGTGTGGTAAAACATGGCTGAGCCCAAACTCCTCTATTCCACCATGCTTTGTGTATTACCCATGTTAGCAAAATAAAAATATCTATATCTTTAAATTTAGAAAAACAAAAAAGTATCACTTAAGTTTTTACTTCATTATTTAGACAAGCACTCATAACCTAGCGGTTGAACGCTCGCCTTCATGCAAGAGGGTCTAAATTCAAAACCTCTGACTTTTCGAATTCATGTGCGGATCAGAATTTGATTATCACTTGCGATAACGGTGAAGGAAAACATCGTGAGGAAACCTGCACATCTGAGAGGGCCTCATAAAGTTCTCGATGGTGTATGTAGTCCGCCCGCACTAGGCCAGCGTGGTGGACTAAGGCCTAACCCATCTCATCCTGAGAAAAGGCCCGTGGCCAAGAGTGGGACAGTAATGGGCTGGATTTATTTAGACAAGAGAATATAGATTTTTTTTTAATGGCGGGCAAAACAACTGCAACCTTAGGGTGGACTGGTTCTTTGGCCGCCTGTTAAGTAACCTACTTGCGAGTCTACCGCGTAAATAAAATGGTAATGAACATCGACTCTGGTAATAAACTTCAATACGATCGTGAGAAACTAAACTTTGAGTTACCTTGTATATGTTTTACTGATCATGAAATTGGGACTCCCATCTTCATGATCGGTAATTCTTTTACAAGGTAGTTCGAATTTAGTCTCTCACGATCGTATTGAAGTTTACTACCAGAATCGATGTTCATTACCATTTTAGTTACGCGGTAGACCCGCTGATTGTAAATCGTAATTTAAGGCCTATGAACCTACTATTTGGAACCGCGCACCTAGAGTCTCGACATTTCATAAGTGCCTGTATCTGGTTTACATGAAATAAAGATCTATTTTATTCTATTCTATGGAATATATGAACACAGTACCTACATATACTCGTATGTACAGTATAAACGAATAAACATCAAATCTTTCTCCTTCCCATAAATTCCTTTCCCAATATTTTCCTTCCCTCCCACACATTCGCGACATAGGCGTGTGTATGCGGGCGTGCCAGCCTTCGCTCCGGTTGGCTGATCGGAAACCAATCGATAACCAATAACCGCCTATCGCCCGCTTCCGGTCGACGTTGGGCGGGCGGGAGATGACGTGGCATTTTTTTAAATAGGTTGGAAATTGTTTTTGGTATAAAAAACAAACTTATTTGCTTGTTTTTTTTAAGGTTTTAGTAACTGATTATAGTATAGGTGGTTATTATTTATCAAAAATAATTTCGTATGTAATTTTTTAATAAATACGAAATATATAATAAAGAAATAACGAAAGAAACGTTTATTCGAGATCAAATTATAACCTACAACCAAACACTAAAAAAAATAACTTTTAAGACAAAAAAAATAACAACAAATAAAAAAATACGTTATAATATACGGTTAGTCGAAGAGGGTTATTTTATGTAATTATGAAAATCTTTTACTAATAGGCAACCCTGAAATCACGAAAATACTCAGCTGTTGTATACATTTAGTCCAGTAATATTGAATGATTACTCGACTAAATGTATGAAACAGCTAATTAGTCAAGTAATATTGAATTTATAGAATATATAAAGATGTCTAGTAGATACAATTTAATAAAGTGACAAACAACTCAGTGATGCAAGCGTTGAGGTTGGACTAAAGATGAACATGTCAAAGACCAAGCTGATGACTAATACCACCGAATATAGGCTTCAAGTTAATGGCGAAGATATGCAATATGTCCATGAATACCTGGGCCAGTTAGTCTCTTTCCAGTGCAGACAAGAAAAGGAAGTTACAAAACGGACTGAAAATACCTAGAAGAGCTACGAGTACTGGTCCATGAAAGAACTAATGAAGGGTGACCTTCCAATGTCACTAAAGCGGAAACTCATGGACATGTGTATTCTTCCCATTCTTACCTATGGAGCTCATAAAGTAAAATACAAATAAAATTAAAACATATTTTCGTGGCGATGTAAACGGTGCGTAGTGTCAAATACTTTTTTAATATTTACACTTCTGCCGACCTACCTACTAGCTAGTCATTATAAAACTCGGCACGCAAGACTATGCCCGTAGCATTAATGTTCATTTGTTAGCTTATAATTATTGTCTCTTCGCAAAGAATTGTCTCAAAAGGGTTAATTACTATGGACTAAGAATTGAATTAAACCTTACCGATGAGATATTGTGGATATGACTTTATAATATCAGAAACCAGAGAACAGTGGAATAATGTAATAACTATATTAAATTAAAGTACTAAATAACCTAACCGTCAAAAACCCCCGACTCCAACTTGAAAAAGAGCTGTAACTTTTGAACGGCTGAACAGATTTTCATGGAACATAATATTTAATAATAATTAAATTATATATAATATAGTATAATAATAATTTATTTAAATAATAATATAATTTAGCTTACTTCTTTGTACACTAAAATATAATCAAGCCCGTTACGGTCCCATTGCTAGGTACGGGCCTCTTCTCAGAATGAGAAGGGTTAGTCCACCACGCTGGCCTAGTGCGGTTGGCGGACTACACACACCATCGAGAACTTTATGAGGCCCTCTCAGATGTGCAGGTTTCCTCACGATGTTTTCTTCCACTGTTAGCACAAGGGATAATGAAATTCTGATCCGTACATAAATTGGAACAGCCAGAGATGCGGGCTGGTTTCGAACTCAGAGCCTCCTGCATGGAAGGCAAGCGTTCAACCGCTGGGCTATCACTGCTAAAATATCTATTATTATTATCAGCCTATGCTGTCCCACTCCTGGGCAAAGGCCTCCCTCCATTTTCTCCATTTCTCTCGATCCCGCGCCTTTTAGTTTCAGTCTTCAAGGAATGTATCCATTTCATCCCGCCATCTCTTTCGTGGTCTGCCGCGACCTCATTTTACTATTTCAGGGCACCAGTTTTGTGCTATGTGAGCCCACAGTTCTTTCAATAAATTAAATATATGTAAACTAGTTAAATATTATTTTCATTTAATAAGCACATCCATACAAATCCAATGCCTAGCCAATGGATAACACAATGAGACGGCGACAGATCGCGTCTCGGGCCAAAGAAAAAGCAAAAAAAACGAAAAAAAACGCCTGCCTGCTAGGAAATATCTTTCATCTTGTAATTATTTTTATCCTTTAAGCGAAATAAAGAGGGATATAGATAAAGGAGACGAACACATAATCAGTTTGTCTAATTCACTCGCCCTGCTATTGTTGTATGACCATTGTATTCTTACCGTGTTTAATTTTTTAATGAAATGCTGTATTGTCTTTGATTTTCGTATTGCGTATGTTTTTGGCACTAGAGGGAAGATTCTGACAAGCATCTTTGTCCATTTGATCTTGCGAATAGATATCGGTAATAAGATGATTATATGACGCATGAGTCATGCTCATGAGCGGGTGCCGTCTGTCGGTCCTGCGGGTCTGCAGCGTAACTAAAATGGTAATGAACATCGACTCTAGTAATTATCTTTAGTACGAACGTTAGAGATTAAAACGTCGAGCTACCTCGAAAAAAATTACCTATCATGAAGTTAAGACTCCCATCTTCATGATCGGTAAAAAATTTACAAAGTAGTTCAACGTTTAGTTTCTTACGATCGTATTGAAGTTTATTACCAGAGTCGATGGTCATTACCATTTTAGTTACGCGGTAGACCCGCTGGCCAGCTTGTAACTTTCATGGCATCATTATTATTATCATGATCGAATTTATTTTTATTCACATTAATTTAAATTATTCTCGCAGCTCTTACCACAATATTGTACTGATCAAGATTGTAATCTATTATTTTAAATGAGTTTTCATAGAGTTTCTTGCCTATTCTTCTCCATAGGACCTACTATTTGGAACCGTGCACCTAGAGTCTCAACATTTCACGAGTGCCTGTATTTGGTTTACATGAAATAAAGACTTATTCTATTTTATTCAATTCTATTCTATATAACTCTAGCCGATTGATGAGCATATTTGGACAGAAATCAAACAAGGGATATAATGATTCCCAGTGGTTAAGCGAATGGCCCGCACGGAACAAATATTTGTATGATCTACAGATATCTAGTTGTTCCGGGTCTGGATGTGTGTGCATGTGACATGTATGTTTGTAAACTGTACCCACGATACAGGAGAAATACTAGTGCGGGGCAACGTTATGTATAGCCAAACAACACAAAAAAAAATATTTTCAACACAACTTCACATCTGTTCACTGTTCTGTTCGAGAACACACACCAAAGGTCCAACCGCTTTCTAATTAACACTTTTATAAAAACCTCTAAAACAAATAGAGTTGTGCTAATCCCGGACAGGTAAGGCCCGCATTTAACTTGCGCCCTTTCCCCTTACTCCTTGCTCTGGTCATTACGAGACACCAAAGAGTAAAAAACACATAGGATTATGTTCGTCTAGAAGACACTGCAGGATTATTTTATTTATTTATGTACACACAAGGAAACATGGTAATAAAAATGTTACAGACATATGAGCACAATGGAACTACTTATTTCTAAAGAAATTTCTTCCAGTAGTCCCGCGATTGGAAATAAGGATGACAGACACGTAGACACAGTGTGTAAAAATGACAAAAATAACTTAATGATAATTTATTGAATCGAAAGGCAATTAAAATGAATAAATTCAACCCATTACTCAGAATGATAATGATTTGGCAATTAAATTGTATACCTAATATTTTAATGTTTAAGCTGTTACTTTTAAACTGCGTTATGGACTCCTCCATAATTTCCAGGAAGGTTGTACAGGTCTTTTTTTAAATTCCTTGCCCCACTAAGTATTTTTTCTGTATCGTGGGTGCATTTATAAAATACACACTTAGACCCGGCGGACCACCTATCAGGTCCCCCAACTCCAACTGGAATAAAAGCTGTAACTTTTGAACGACTGAACAGATTTTCATAAAATATAGCTAACGTAATACCCGATTAAACTAGCTTTCAATTAAAAAATAACTGCATTGAAATCGATCTATCCTTGTTGGAGCCACGATGCCACAGACAGATACACAGATGCACAGAAACACAGATCCACGGATACACAGATTACACACTACAAAGTTATAAGACCCCTCTTTTTTGTCAGAGGTTAAAAATGAGATAGGACGGATTACCTTGGTCTAGTCGCAAGTGTGGCTGCCAACCGTGATGTCGAGGATTTGATTCCTAGGTCGGGATGTATTATTAGGAACTATCTTCAGCAGCGCACCGAAAGTCATGACATTTCATAAGTGCCTGTATTTGGTTTACATGGAATAAAGATCTATTCTATTCTGCCCATGGTTTCGCGGTAAGTTAAATACTAGGTACAACAGTTTCTTAACTCACCACTGGAAATAAACCTAACCAAAAATAATTTACGAAATTATATACCAAAAAGCAGAAAAGTGTCTCATCTGCGTCATAATCTCTATCGAAGCTTCCCCACCGGTCATCTTAATCAACCCTTCAAAGGACAATCGGTCCGCTTGACCCCAGGGGATCGGACCGAAATCGCCGAACTAATTATTGTTATAAGCTATTATTAGTATATTAGGCGAGCTCAATTATTTATGTTTTCATTAGATAGATTTTGTGGGCACAAAGTTTCTTATTGCTTTTGGATATTGATGGGGTTGAGTTTTGTAATGTATGAAACGGTACGGAACAATAGTGTTACAGTGCCACAAACTTATCTGACCCGGTGACCAAAATTGGAACTAACGTCGCTACGGAACAAAAATGACATCAAAATGTCTTTCCTCGACATCCGTATGTCATAACCTGGATCCAGCAGCATATCAGCGTCAGGTGTCATAGCCTGGCACATGCTGAGCTGGACACCCATTTGCTACAGCTCGAGACACACACCGAATAGTCAAAAGGCTGTTGATGTTCAGTCGGTGCAGTATACCCACATAATTTTTGTACTCAATTTTACACTGTTACCATCTTAAGTAAAATGTCTCCTCTGTCTATGCACCTGTCCTCTTCTTATTACCTACGTCTATCATTCTAATGTGTCTTGTTTTTATGGCAAACTAGCTGTGCCCGCGACTTCGTTCGCGTGCTGTAGGGGTGCTCGAGTTATGTTTTGAAAATACATGTTTCTAATAATATAAAATTTTATCAATTAGTATTAAATACAAAAAATAAAAACACGGGGACCGGATTTGAACCTGATATTTGTCGGCTTCTATTCTACTATTTACCGCTCCACTTAGCCAGTTACGATGGGTGTCGAAATAAACATTTTTACCGAAAATCTATACTTATAATAAAATGTTAAATAAACTCGTTTAAATCACAAATTTCTTAACTATCGACCTTAGTAACCACGGATACATATCGAGCTATAAATTTTCAGTATAATAAGCTGAACTCTTATTGTAAGGGAAGCCTATACAATACGTGGTCAGCTTTTACTGGAAATGTATAACTTAATAGTAGCCGTGTGTACACAAAAAAAGAAAAGAAGAAGAAAAAGTTACACTGTTCAGTTCCTGTGAGCGTAGCGTAGCGTGATGATACAAATTTATGTTAAAAAGTCGACCCCTTAGTAGCGCTACTGTGAAAGTTCTATCGAAATTGTTAAATTCTTACGTTTCATCACCATCATACATTATACACAAAATATGTTACATTGCTCGACTCCTATGAGTGATAGTGCGATGAAATATGTTTACTATAAGTCCTCGATCCCTAATAAATTATACTACAGTGAAAGTCGCATCAAAGTAAGTTCAATACAACATTATTTTGTATAACCAATCAATCGTGACCTCTGCTTTGTATGGGACTGCTTACAATGGAGCGATCAAGCTACGGATCTAGTCAACTGTTGCAAATGAAAGTTGTTAAGTTAGACTATTATCTACCTAAACGAATACTGTAAAGTTTCATTGAAATATTTTTCGCTGTTTTCCCGAGATGGGGGTAACTTTTTTTTTTTTGTTGGCTCTCAGACTTTCAGCCCATAAATACAAAGTCGGTGATCTAGCGATACCTTTATTTTGCCTACACTCTACTAACGACTAACAACGACAACGACGTAGTCCGTGAGAATTCGGTGACCGTTACTGCCCCTCGTAATGATTTTATCGTCTTGAATCTAACAATAGTAGCTATTTAAAATACTTGGAGAAAACATCCAAATTATAAACTTTACATTTTCGTAAACACATAACCCAATTAAAAGAACAAATATTTCGATCCCAACGCTATCTAGGGAGACTAAAGACAAATTTAAAGAAACACATTAATATTTAATTAATATGAAATGAAAAAATGAAATGTGCTGAAAATAAGAAAGAAATAGGTAATAATTATATTATCTTTTCACTGAGAAATTGGTAGCCGACAGATTATTCTAGTCATCCTCAAGTCAATGAATTTTCTGCTGCCGTGCATCAGGCAAAAGGCTATGTTGTAAAAAGAATGTTCTATGAACTTAATTTGCTGTTCTCCAGAATGCAAACGATGTTAGCC
This sequence comes from Allophyes oxyacanthae, assembly GCA_932294325.1. NCBI lineage: Eukaryota > Metazoa > Arthropoda > Insecta > Lepidoptera > Noctuidae > Allophyes > Allophyes oxyacanthae. Next base: position 1,739,090 of record OW028628.1, read on the forward strand.
CTTATCAATTTGCAATGGTAGCAGTAAACAGCAAACACACGTTATTATAATACTGCCAATAAGGCTTTGAAATTCCTAATTACCTATTCAATTCCAAAAAGCCCATCCTACAGGTTTCCGACAACTTCTATTGATAAAAAAAAATCTACCCAATCCTAATAAAATCTTAATAATTATCTTATCTCAATATTTACTGGAAATACAAATTCTCGGTCTTGGTTAAAAAGTCTATTAACGCCATCTAGTTTCAGAAAAATGTAATAAAAAAATAATGAAATCACAGTTACGTCGAAATATGTGGTAGCGCATTTAAAAAAGTAATTATCTCGTGAGTAAGGTATTATTGTCGTATGCTTTCATCACGCTTCACCTTTTGGAGCACAGCAGTCAGTGAAATACGTACCTTAAAGTAAGATGCCGAAGAAAGAACGTTTATCAGTAAAAAAAAAATTACTGGGCATTACTAAATATACCATTTTACTAATTTAAGAACTGGATCAAGTGAGGAGTTAAAATGAAAACAGGAACTGTGAAACTAAAACGAAGATTAATTTTGCTTAGCCCCCTAGACGAATAGGGTGATGATTATTATTACATATTTTGACCGGACCTATGAATTATAATAATACAATATTTCATTAAGATTTGGCTCTTAATAATGAAGTGGTAGCTCATAATAGTACACAGACATAATGCACTTTAGCTCACCCCCCATAGATAATAGCGTGATAATTTATAGCCTATATGTTGACCAGCCCTTTGACAGATATTACTGCAAAATTTCATGAAAGTCTGTTCAGCGGTTTGGCCGTGAAGCTCGGACAGACAAACAGACAAACAGACAAAAATTCTAAAAACTATATTTTTGGCATCAGTGTCGATTATAGATCACGTAGCAATTTTTTTTTTTTTTAATCTTCAATGTACAGTTTTCGCTTCGTTACGATTTTATTATAAGTATAGATCACGTAGCAATTTTTTTTTTTTTTAATCTTCAATGTACAGTTTTCGCTTCGTTACGATTTTATTATAAGTATAGATAAATGATATTTCTTACTTTCTATACTATAAAAAAATAACAAAGGGCAATTTTTTGTGTATTTTTTATTTTTGTATTTTGTAAGTGATTTTCGAAAAACAATTATAAAAAAATAACAAAAAAATGTCGCTTAGAACAAATAGCCTCTCAACTCATAATGATTTTAAAAGCAATACGGACTATAATTGTCTTACAGACCCTCTAAGATTTTATACCTATTTACATAATATGTTCTTGGGCACAGTACTTAAGGGCAAACTTAATGGTTATTCGTAAGGCCCGAGTCTCGGCCGATCGTGAGCTCGATTTGTGTTGTGCGTACTATTACACCAATAGCTTACACTGACCAAGTGTGCGTACAGTTATAGGCACATTAGGCACTAGTGATATGGTGGTATAATAAAAAAAAATCGTTACTCCACTAGGACTATTGCACAGTGATTCAGTGTTTGTTACTAAATTGTGCTTTGTGTTTTTTTATTTATTCATCATAAGTATTAAATTATTATTATTCTATATTTTGTATGAGGTATTCTTATTTCAAGAGAAGAATTATTATACACATATAATTATTATTATTTACACATTAAAATTAAAATGATACAAAACTTATTCTATAAAGGATCACGATTGTCTTATTATTATGTTGGTATATGAATATGTGTTTCCTCCGTCCGTGTGTCACGGCAAGGCTGCCAGCTGAAAACTATCACTGGGTGTTCTTATGCCTAGTATAATGCTGAGTTGGCAACCCATTCGGTACTGGCATGCCAACAGTACATGTTTTTTTTAATTCTTCTTTTTTTTTCTCTTTGCATTGTGTTATCTAGTGTCTAGTGCGAATAAATATAAATTTATATTTTTTTCTTTAAGTACAACCACAGTATTGAGATTCATTTTAAAACAAAATGGAAATTCGACTTAGTATGGAGGATGCGCATAATTAATTAAAGCAAGCCATACAAAATTAAAATTTTATTTTGTTTTGTTTTGGACTGAATTTTAGTACTGAGTATTTTGTATTGTTACATTTGAGAATGGACACTGAATCAATCTGCAAATTATGCGCACTACATATTAAATTATCCTGTAAAATAATATTTGTTCTTTGTGGGAATCCAACCCGCGACCTATATCATAGAGAGCCGATCTATTAGCTACTCTACCAACCGTTCAGTCTAAATACAAGTTTTGTAATAAATTGGATAAAAATAAGATATCACAATAATTTACGGCACTGATAGGTAACAAGAGGTATCCCGTTCTTTGCCAACAGCCAAAAGGAACCATTTTTTTTCTTTTTTCGTTATTTTAAATGTGCACGTTATGTGTACGCGGTTGTATGAGTGCGTTCTCGTAAAGCGGGGGGCGACCCTTCTGGTTTAGTGTCCGCGCGCTGATATCTTTACGATATCCGACCCCTGATGGACTGACCTACAGAGGGGCGAATTCTATCTTATTGTTAAACTATTGAGGAATTTATAACTGTAAGAAGTTTAGACTTCAGTGTCGATTTTCTCACTTAAAAACACACGAGAATTGTTGAGTCAAAAAAGCTGTCAAACATTTGATTATACAACGTGTATCAGAAATGCGTGGTCATATTTAAGGGTGTGGATCAGACCATCAAACTGAACAACTTTCTCTATGGGACCAACATCGTAATCGCGAAAAAATAATTACCTGTAGGACCAAATTAGTACGTGTACATGGTCTAGATAAATAAAAACATAATTCTGATCTCATTTTATGACGATGCTCTTGAAATCGGGACTCCAAAGGTATCTAAAAATTTCATGTGTCATCATTTATTTTCCTTGTGTTTTAAATAATAATAGTGGTCGCCCTGTGATCGAAAATCGTCCACATATTATTTATAAATTTCAGCTTTCTGCATTCTTTTTCCATATAAACTTTAACTATGCCAAATCTCACACTCCTCCGTGCGCGCAATATGCTTAAAAAGGGGTACAAAGTTCTCTCTTCACGTATTAATATACAGGGTGGTGACGACGTTACGACGTTACGACAATAAATGAAACCACATATTTGGTATCACGTTCTGTGACCGTACACAAAATATCTATCAAATCCAATCAATACTTTAGCCACAGGAACTAATTAAATTTTTCTTAATTTTACACATATCACGATCTCTAAGTGAAATTTGAAAAGTCTCTGACTTGTTCTTACCAAAATAATCTTTATATACACGAAAAGAATAGATAAAGATGACATAAGTTTCTACTTTGATGTCCCTTCACCTAGACGAATGAGAGTAGAGTGAAATATTATGCAAAAATTATATGCGTGAATATCGTAATTTTTTTGTGCACGGCTTACCAAATACGTGGTTTCATTTATTGCCATAATGTTGTCACCACCCTGTATAGATTAAATGGAATATAACCGTGAAAAAACGACAATGTATCGATGTTTCGAATAGTCTTACAACACAAAGTCCAAGCCATTTGAAACAGAATTCGCCCCTGTCCACCCAATGGGCCGTACACGACCGAATATAATTGCGTTCGGCAAACTGGCCAACGGACGAGTGGAAACTGTTTAATGTGAAAACTAGCCAGTGTGGACCGCCCCTTAGCCTTCGATAGTTTAGTGGAGACACGACTTTTTGTTAATGTAAACCATTGCCTAAAATTATCAATTTAGTGAACTATAATTATTATTATCGTGTAATAAGTCGTTTTTTTTTTATTCTTTTTTAAATCCTATGTCAGAAGATCTATCATAAAGTAGCATATAGTTTGCATTTATATATTTATTTATTATTTATTCTATATATATTTATACATATATGTATTTGTATGAGTTTGTGTGTATTTATGTAGGTAAGTATTAAGTATATCTTTTATTAGGATGTAATAATAATATAATGTCATCAGTTTTATTTAATTAATTCCACACTATAGTCCACATTTCTTTTTCTTTTCAAACTCTCCTCTCGCAGGTCTGCTGGAAGATATTTCTTTAGAAATAAGCAGTACCTTTGTGTCATCTTTCCTATTTAATTGTAATTATTCTTCTTTCTGTGTGTACATAAATTGATAAATAAATAAATATAGAAAAAATAAATGACTTCATTTGCTGAAGACCGATACTTTTTTCTGTTTTGGTGGTTCGAGATGATTCGCCTAAATTATTAAATATTATTTATCACTACGACAAGGGCGATTCTGATAATTTGTAACGACATATCGAAGAAGAATCGGTACCATAGCCACAATATCCTGGCTGATTTCTTACCAGGAAACTGACTGGTAACTGTTTTCGAATTTGAAACTGACCCATCCATCCAAAACCATCGTCTCGTTAGCCATTACGTACACGGAATTACAGTGGGAACAAATAAGTCTTGGGAGGGTCGCAGCCTCGCAGGTTCGATAACCGGTTGTGTATGTTGACTTTTGATTGCTCTGTTTTAATGGATGTCGGAATGTCCTGTCCCCTTTTAGGTGAGGCGTGATTGATGGGCGATAACTGGATAAAAATAAATAATAACTAAATCCAGCCTATTGCTGTCCCACTGCTGGGCACGGGCCTCTTCAAATCAAATCACACGACACGATCTAATTTGACGACACGGTTGGCGCAGTGACTAAGCGATTAGCTTTCTGCGCTACGTGCCGCGGGTTCGATCCCCGCACGGAACAAATATTTGTATGATCTACAGATAGTTGTTGGTCTGGTTGTGTGTGCATGTGACATGTATGTTTGTAAACTGTACCCTCGATACAGGAGAAATCCTAGTGAGGGGCAATGTTTTTAAAAATAAAATAAAAATAAATCAAATCAAATATCTTTATTTGTAAACACAGGTTATAGTGGATGGTAAGTTTAGTTAGGCTCAGCTATGTTTTGCCATTAAGCATACAAATATTTTCGGATATAGTGTATATTACTATTGATTAACATACATACATGATGTAATACATTATTCTTCTCGGAATGAGAAGGGTTAGGCCTTAGTCCACCACACTGGCCTGGTGCGGGTTGGCGGACTACACATACCTACCATCGAGAACTTTATGAGGCCCTCTCAGGCACAGTTAAAATATAGTATAATATACTGTGTATCAGGTGTGCAGGTTTCCTCACAATGTTTTGAACTTTGAACTACCTTGTAAAAAAAAACCGATCATATAGATACACGTTTGCTCGAAGTTTAGTCTCTCACCATCTTTCTTCTTCTTTCTTTCTTTTTTTTAAAAACATTGCCCCTCACTAGGATTTCTCCTGTATCGAGGGTACAGTTTACAAACATACATGTCACATGCACACGCACAACCAGACCCGTCGTATTGAAGTATATTACCAGAGTTGGTGTTCATTACCATTTTAGTTATACAGTAGACCCCCAGGTAGGTTACTTAATGTTCAGTCTGTCCAAGCAGACAAAGTTCCTAGAGTAGTCATACAATAGAAAGACATCAGACAACTGTGATTACACATTCATTATCGGAACCCATCCAATTTAAGGCCGTTAATCAACAATTCAACACAAAGGGATCAAAATAAAAAGGGGTTGTTTGTTAAATCAAGTCTTACAGATAAAAAAAGACAATCACGCAGCCTCGTCCCCTTTTTTCCCTTTTATTTTTTCTTAATTTCAACTTGATCCCAATCAGGAGTAAATTATAATGGTGAGTTGGCTAGAAGAATGTTCTTGTATTGTCTCCGAAACAGTTTTTTTCTTTGGTCTTTGCAGATCATTGGTAACTATATAGAGCTGTTTTTAGAGACTTAATTACTAATAAACATATTTTTACAATATTTTTTTTGTCGATACAGCGTTTATTAGTAATAGGGTATTTTTTTAAAGTAAAATTAGATACTAAGCGCTACTTTTTAAGGGATTTTAAATGTTAATACTATTATACTGTGCAATTGCATCTGTGCTAATTTCTAATGTGTCTACATTTGTCTATCATTTCAACCTTTATCCACCCACTCTGTTGAGTATTCTTCTCTCTTATGCCATTTGAACCAGTCCTGTGCTTTCCGCATCCACAATTTTCCACCCAGCTGTTTAAATTTCTGAAAATAAATTGAAAATGAGGGAGAAAGATATTCTTTCTCTGAAAAGTGAGAAAAAGAGTGATAACCAATATAGTTATGATAAAGCGAGAAACCTGAAACACATGAAGGAAACAAAACATGAAAAAATTTATCACTTCCTGAGGAGTTTATTTTTATTATTTATCAATTCAGACTTGAAAGGACGACACATTATCGACGCATTCCATTATGACCAGCTCGTCACACCTAAACCATCCCCAATCACACTATAAAACCCTCGTACAAAACAAATAAATATAAAAAAAAATCATCGCCGCGACTTCGTTTCTCGTCGTTTCTCGAAGTTAAATTAACTTTTTTTCGCCTTTTTTGTTTATCGGCAGCCATCTTAACCCCTTCCCTTTGCTATATCGGCTACAGAATTGTCAAAGATGATAGCAATGAACGTCGGGCTAAAATTGAATTTGTTATCGAGATGCCAATTTAGGGTTAACGATTCGATTAGGCAACGAAAAGAGTGTTATTTTTTCAAATGACGCGCCTCTAATGTTTCGAGTTGAAAAACAAAATGGCTGTCGTTTTGGCGGGAATTTCCGTTCTTTGGTTGAAATTACAGTTTGGTTATATTTGATGGTTTGACGTTTGAAATCTAAAGAGTTTTTTTGTTATTAACTTAATTCACTTTGTGGTACTAAGATTTTAAAGTGCCCGTTTAATTGGCGAGACAGCGTAATAAGATGTTTTTATTTTTTATTCTCTGAATTATTATAAAATGTTAAAAATACAATTTACAGACAAAGATTACTTGAGTCCTTAGAAAATAGACTAACAGATAAGTACCAGCGCACTGTTTTACAATTAGATATAGCCCTAAACAATTAAAATTAATGCCAAATAAAATTGAGATTTAGAACTGTATAAAAATTAACATTTAGGTACTAGACATTATATTAAAAATAATTTTATACGTTTGTGTTTTGTGAAATCGGTTTTTTTTATTTTTATTTATAAAACCAAATATCGAATTTCCAACCAAATATAACACTGAGTACCATCGACATTACTTCGCTCCATTAGGTTAAATCCGGAGCTAAATCCTTTAAAAAAACCGTTGTATTTTTCGTACCATAGAGTTTAAACAAAACACAGTCGTACTCATATTAATTAGCTGTGACATACAAGTGTCAGCTCAACTAGAGGGGAGGTAACAGTTCGCTTGTTCGTTAATTGAAGTCTTCGTGACAAATCGCCGAGCTGTAATCTATACTACTTATAATAAAATCGTAACGAAGCGAAAAATGTACATTAAAGATATCTTGAAAAAAAAAAAGGCACGTGCTCTATATTCGACACTGATGCCAAAAATATAGTTTTTAGAATTTTTGTCTGTTTGTCTGTTTGTCTGTTTGTCTGTATCTCTGTCCGAGCTTCACGGCCAAACCGCCGAACAGATCGTCATGAAATTTAAAAGTAAAATCCGTTAATGGCCTGGTCAACATATAGGGTACAAATTATTACGCTATTGTCAAAGGGGGGTGAGCAATAAACCAATATGTCTGTGTACAATTATTAGTCGCTACCTATATGACGAATCCATTTGAAATATTGGATGATTGTAGTTAATAGATCCGATTAACATTTTATATACAATAGAAATCATTTCGCATTTTTTTAAACGTACTTTTTCATTTATTCTTTAGCCTTATGTATTTTAATTCGTCTGTTTATACCTAGATGGCATTAGTAGTAATTTATAGGCGAGTTTTTAATTTACAATATTTTTAAAAGCGATTTTTTTATTGATACGGCATCCAAACTCCTGTAGGCCGAGTTCTATATAATAATTTAATTTGTAACGTTCAAATATCTTCTATACTTATACTTATTAATAAATAAAATCGTAACGAGGCGTAAACTGTACATTGAATATTTTTCCAAAAAAATGATTGCTGCGTGTAGGTACTAGGAATGATACTGAAGCCAAATCAGATGATTTTAGAATTTTTGTCTGTTTGTCTGTATGTCCGTTTGTCTGTTTATATGTCCGAGCTTCACGCCTATACTACTGGACAGATTTAGTTGAAATTTTGCAGTAATATCTGTCAAAGGGCTGGTCAACATATAGGCTATAAATTATCACGCTATTATCTAAGGGGGGTGAGCTAAAGTGCATTATGCCTGTATACTATTATGAGCAACCACTTCATTATTAAGAGCCGAATCTTAATGAAATATTGTCTTATTATAATTCATAGGTCCGGTCAAAATATGTAATATAAGTCATCACCCTATTCGTCTAGGGGGCTAAGCAAAATTAATCTTCGTTTTAGTTTCACAGTTCCTGTGTTCATTTTAACTCCTCACTTGATCCCGTTCTTAAATTAGTAATTTGGTATATTTAGTAATGCCCAGTACTTTTTTTTTAACTGATAAACGTTCTTTCTTTGGCATCTTACTTTAAGGTACGTATTTCACTGACTGCTATGTTCCAAAAGGTGAAGCGTGATGAAAGCATACGACATAATACCTTACCCACGAGATAATTACTTTTTTAAATGCGCTACCAGATATTTCGACGTAACTTTGATTTCATTATTATTTTATTACATTTTTCTGAAACTAGATGGCGTTAATAGACTTTTTACCCAAGACCGAGTTTTTGTGATAAGATCATTATTAAGACTTTATTAGGATTGGGTAGATTTTTTTTTTATCCATAGAAGTTATCGGGTACCTGTAGGATGGGCTTTTCGGAATCTAATAGGTAATTATGAATTTCAAAGCCTTATTGGCAGTACTATAATGACGTGTGCTTGCTGTTTACTGCTACCATTGCAAATTGATAAGGGCTAACATCGTTTGCATTCTGGAGAACAGCAAATTAGGTTCATAGAACATTCTTTTTACAACATAGCCTGTTGCCTGATACACGGCAGCTAAATAATTATTACCTTATGTTTCTTTAAATTTGTCTTCAGTCTCCCTAGATAGCGTTGGGATCGAAATATTTGTTCTTTTAATTGGGTTTATGTGTTTACGAAAATGTAAAGTTTATAATTTGGATGTTTTCTCCAAGTATTTTAAATAGCTACTATTGTTAGATTCAAGACGATAAAATCATTACGAGGGGCAGTAACGGTTACCGAATTTTCACCGACTACGTCGTTGTCGTTGTTAGTCGTTAGTAGAGTGTAGGCAAAATAAAGGTATCGCTAGATCACCTGCTTTGTATTTATGGAATGAAAGTCTGAGAGCCAACAAAAAAAAAAAAGAAGTTACCCCACCTCGGGAAAACAGCGAAAAATATTTCAATGAAAATTTACGGTAATTGTATAGATAATAGTCTAACTTAACAACTTTTATTTGCAACAGTAATTGACTAGATCCTTAGATACAGCTTGATCGTTCTATTGTAAGCAGTCCCGTACAAAGCAGAGGTCACGATTGATTAGTTAAACAAAATAATGTTGTATTGGACCTACTTTGATGCGACTTTCACTGTAGTATAATTTATTAGGGATCGAGGACTTATAGTAAATATATTTCATCGCACTATCACTCATAGGAGTCGAGCAATGTAATATATTTTGTGTATAATGTATGATGGTTATGAAATGTAAGAATTTAACAATTTCGATAGGACTTTCACAGTAGCGCTACTAAGGGGTGGACTTTTTAACATAAATATGTATCGTCACGCTACGCTACGCTCACAGGAATTGAACAGTGTAACTTTTTTTTTTTTTGTACACACGGCTACTATCAAGCTATACATTTCCAGTAAAAGCTGACCACGTATTGTATAGGCTTCCCTTACAATAAGAGGTCAGCTTATTATACTGAAAATTTATAGCTCAATATGTATCCGTGGGTACTAAGGTCGATAGTTAAGAAATTTGTGATTTAAACGTGTTTATTTAACATTTTCGGTAAAAAACCATCACGGAAAATTACTATACATATAAAGGAAACTAGGTATTTTTGAAATGTTTATTTCGATACCCATCGTAACTAGCTAAGTGGAACGGTAAATAGTAGAATAGAAGCCGACAAATATCAGGTTCAAATCCGGTCCCCGCGTTGTAACTATTTTTATTTAATACTAATTGATACAATTTTATATTATTAGAAACATGTATTTTCAAAACATAATTCGAACACCCCTACACCACGCGAACGAAGTCGCGGGCACAGCTAGTCCACAATATGAGTGACAATACAATACAATAAACTTTATTATACACCAGAAATAAAAAACATACAATATTTATATATATATACATGTACAATGGGCGGTCTTTTCGCTAAAAGCGATGTCTTCCAGACAACCTTTGGATGGACATGATTCGGAAGAAATAGAAAAAGGGCAGTTTGCGGTGTACCATACATTATTATAAACAGATAAATGACGACACGGTTGGCGCAGTGGCTAAGCAGTTAGCTTTCTGCGCTACGTGCCGCGGGTTCGATCCCTGCACGGAACAAATATTTGTATGATCTACAAATAGTTGTTTCGGGTCTGGTTGTGTGTGCATGTGACATGTATGTTTGTAAACTGTACCCTCGATACAGGAGAAATCCTAGTGAGGGGCAATGTTTATAAAGAAAAAAATAAAAAAATATGCATAAAATTTATATTACACTTACATACAAAATAAATAAATATACAGTGTTATTAAGTGTTGTGACAATGTTACCTCGATTTTTACAGTTGCAGGACTGAAATACGATTTTAGGTTAAAAGATATTATAAATTAATAAAATTTCATTATGATTGACAAAGACAAGTAGTTATAAACAGAAGCCCAATTCTCGTAATTAAAAATATTCAAAATATAGTTCCGATCTCGTTCCAATCTAGCCAACAACGTCACACGTGAAATTTAATTGTAATGAGGTCGAAAGTTATTGAAGCCAAATCGGTAATATGCTAACATTTTGAACTCACACAGATAATAAAATTGGTATTCTCGTCTATACTTATAATAAAATCGTAACGAAGCGAAAAATGTACATTAAAGATATCTTGAAAAAAAAAAAGGCACGTGCTCTATATTCGACACTGATGCCAAAAATATAGTTTTTAGAATTTTTGTCTGTTTGTCTGTTTGTCTGTTTGTCTGTTTGTCTGTATCTCTGTCCGAGCTTCACGGCCAAACCGCCGAACAGATCGTCATGAAATTTAAAAGTAAAATCCGTTAATGGCCTGGTCAACATATAGGGTACAAATTATTACGCTATTGTCAAAGGGGGGTGAGCAATAAACCAATATGTCTGTGTACAATTATTAGTCGCTACCTATATGACGAATCCATTTGAAATATTGGATGATTGTAGTTAATAGATCCGATTAACATTTTAAATACAATAGAAATCATTTCGCATTTTTTTAAACGTACTTTTTCATTTATTCTTTAGCCTTATGTATTTTAATTCGTCTGTTTATACCTAGATGGCATTAGTAGTAATTTATAGGCGAGTTTTTAATTTACAATATTTTTAAAAGCGATTTTTTTATTGATACGGCATCCAAACTCCTGTAGGCCGAGTTCTATATAATAATTTAATTTGTAACGTTCAAATATCTTCTATACTTATACTTATTAATAAATAAAATCGTAACGAGGCGTAAACTGTACATTGAATATTTTTCCAAAAAAATGATTGCTGCGTGTAGGTACTAGGAATGATACTGAAGCCAAATCAGATGATTTTAGAATTTTTGTCTGTTTGTCTGTATGTCCGTTTGTCTGTTTATATGTCCGAGCTTCACGCCTATACTACTGGACAGATTTAGTTGAAATTTTGCAGTAATATCTGTCAAAGGGCTGGTCAACATATAGGCTATAAATTATCACGCTATTATCTAAGGGGGGTGAGCTAAAGTGCATTATGCCTGTATACTATTATGAGCAACCACTTCATTATTAAGAGCCGAATCTTAATGAAATATTGTCTTATTATAATTCATAGGTCCGGTCAAAATATGTAATATAAGTCATCACCCTATTCGTCTAGGGGGCTAAGCAAAATTAATCTTCGTTTTAGTTTCACAGTTCCTGTGTTCATTTTAACTCCTCACTTGATCCCGTTCTTAAATTAGTAATTTGGTATATTTAGTAATGCCCAGTACTTTTTTTTTAACTGATAAACGTTCTTTCTTTGGCATCTTACTTTAAGGTACGTATTTCACTGACTGCTATGTTCCAAAAGGTGAAGCGTGATGAAAGCATACGACATAATACCTTACCCACGAGATAATTACTTTTTTAAATGCGCTACCAGATATTTCGACGTAACTTTGATTTCATTATTATTTTATTACATTTTTCTGAAACTAGATGGCGTTAATAGACTTTTTACCCAAGACCGAGTTTTTGTGATAAGATCATTATTAAGACTTTATTAGGATTGGGTAGATTTTTTTTTTATCCATAGAAGTTATCGGGTACCTGTAGGATGGGCTTTTCGGAATCTAATAGGTAATTATGAATTTCAAAGCCTTATTGGCAGTACTATAATGACGTGTGCTTGCTGTTTACTGCTACCATTGCAAATTGATAAGGGCTAACATCGTTTGCATTCTGGAGAACAGCAAATTAGGTTCATAGAACATTCTTTTTACAACATAGCCTGTTGCCTGATACACGGCAGCTAAATAATTATTACCTTATGTTTCTTTAAATTTGTCTTCAGTCTCCCTAGATAGCGTTGGGATCGAAATATTTGTTCTTTTAATTGGGTTTATGTGTTTACGAAAATGTAAAGTTTATAATTTGGATGTTTTCTCCAAGTATTTTAAATAGCTACTATTGTTAGATTCAAGACGATAAAATCATTACGAGGGGCAGTAACGGTTACCGAATTTTCACCGACTACGTCGTTGTCGTTGTTAGTCGTTAGTAGAGTGTAGGCAAAATAAAGGTATCGCTAGATCACCTGCTTTGTATTTATGGAATGAAAGTCTGAGAGCCAACAAAAAAAAAAAAGAAGTTACCCCACCTCGGGAAAACAGCGAAAAATATTTCAATGAAAATTTACGGTAATTGTATAGATAATAGTCTAACTTAACAACTTTTATTTGCAACAGTAATTGACTAGATCCTTAGATACAGCTTGATCGTTCTATTGTAAGCAGTCCCGTACAAAGCAGAGGTCACGATTGATTAGTTAAACAAAATAATGTTGTATTGGACCTACTTTGATGCGACTTTCACTGTAGTATAATTTATTAGGGATCGAGGACTTATAGTAAATATATTTCATCGCACTATCACTCATAGGAGTCGAGCAATGTAATATATTTTGTGTATAATGTATGATGGTTATGAAATGTAAGAATTTAACAATTTCGATAGGACTTTCACAGTAGCGCTACTAAGGGGTGGACTTTTTAACATAAATATGTATCGTCACGCTACGCTACGCTCACAGGAATTGAACAGTGTAACTTTTTTTTTTTTTGTACACACGGCTACTATCAAGCTATACATTTCCAGTAAAAGCTGACCACGTATTGTATAGGCTTCCCTTACAATAAGAGGTCAGCTTATTATACTGAAAATTTATAGCTCAATATGTATCCGTGGGTACTAAGGTCGATAGTTAAGAAATTTGTGATTTAAACGTGTTTATTTAACATTTTCGGTAAAAAACCATCACGGAAAATTACTATACATATAAAGGAAACTAGGTATTTTTGAAATGTTTATTTCGATACCCATCGTAACTAGCTAAGTGGAACGGTAAATAGTAGAATAGAAGCCGACAAATATCAGGTTCAAATCCGGTCCCCGCGTTGTAACTATTTTTATTTAATACTAATTGATACAATTTTATATTATTAGAAACATGTATTTTCAAAACATAATTCGAACACCCCTACACCACGCGAACGAAGTCGCGGGCACAGCTAGTTCAAAAATAAACGTCAAAAATGAGATTGAAATGAGTTAGTAAGAAGATTGAATTCATATCATAGTGGAATCGGACTGAACTTTAAGAGGATTAGAATACCGATTTTTTGTCAATTCATAATAATTATAATCACAGTTTGGTTATCATAGTAAATTAATTACACATAGCATTACTATACTTATAAAAGTAGGAAAATGAAATAATATGAGGAACGCGTCAATAATATTAGCTATTTGGTTTTTTTCGTAATTAGACCAACATGGATGCCTTCAAATATCATTAGTTTTAACCCCCGACAAAAAAGAGATGTGTTACGAGTTTTTAATATGTATCTGTGTGTCTGTCTGTGGCATCCTAGCTACAAAACGAATCGACCGATTTCAATGCAGTTTTTTTAATTGAAAGCTTGTTTAATCGGGAATCATCTTAGCTATGTTTCATGGAAATCTGTTTAGCTGTAAAAGTTACAGCTCTTTTTCTTGGTGGAGTCGGGGTTTTTTCACAGTTAGGTTTTTTTTCTTTTTACACAGCAAAACAACTGGCCCAAAAAAGTCTACAAACCCTTCATTTACTGTATCTCCTCATTGAAATTCTCCAAGAAACAGTAACGATGATAAAATTCAAAATTTGTCACGCCAAAAATTATGCCGAAACATCTCAGCCAGAAAATACGGGCTTATTACTCAAAAACGCCGATCCCCGATCCAGTTTTTGGAAGACGTCAACTATTCGACCGCCGAGCGTCTTATCCGAGGCGTATTTGAATAATTTTTACATTTAAAATCATTCCCTACGACAACATCCAAAGGGTAACCACTCTGAATCGCGACCATTGCCACGAGATAAGGAGAAAACTCGATGGAGTGGGGCAAGTGATGAGAGATTAAGGAATAGGTACAGACTGTTGGACAAATATTTCTTTAACATGCCAGTCATAGATATCATCCATCATGAGTCATCCATATTCAAATATCATATTTATATAATACATATCGACGATGAAGTCACAAGATCTCCTAACTGGCATTTTGGCTATTTTAAGATTTTTACGTAGATAGACTTCAAATAATCGTTTACGTAAACTGGCAAAAACATATTCCGAGTAATATGTTAGCGAAATTTCTTTTTTTCATACATTATGTTCTAAAGAAAGAAACGTTTCTTTTCGTTCCCAGTAAAATTTAATTTTGGCAGATAGAAGTTCTTGTCACTTCATCGTCGATATATGTATAATGTACCTCATTTATCTTGTCTTTGAAATCATTTTTGTAATTAAAAACATATTAAAACTAATTAATTGTTATAATTATATATCTTATATTTCCCGTTTTTTAACCGACTTCCAAAAAAGGAGTAGTTTCTCATTTCGACTATATATGTATTTTTTTGTATATACAAAACTTCAATACCTACTCGACCCAAACGTATAGGACAGGTGATTATTTTCACGATTACGATGTTGGTCCCATAGAGAAAGTTGTTTAATTTGATGGTCTGATCCACACCCTTAAATATGACCACGCATTTCTGATACACGGTGTACACATGCACTTGAATGGTGCTTCGTCAATTTTTAGTCTTTGGGTCTAATTCCGCCATCTTCCTTGAAACGCTTTTCACCCATCCATTGCACCGCCTTACAAATAAATTCCGAGTGATTCTTTTAATACGGATTTTAAGCAGATTTTCTGTAGAATAAGTAAAAACGAATCCGTCACTCCGGCTAAAGGTTTAACTCTGGTCCGTGAATATTTATAAGTTTTTCTATTATTTTATATTAAGCGCCTTCGGGGGATTCCAGCAGCTTTTATTTTAATCGCTCTATAGATTAATTTTAATTTCACTTATTTAAATAAGCCTCTTTAAAGATATTTCCATTTGTTGTAATGAAATGATTTTGTTTTGAATTGTAACTGTTTTGATAAGTTACACTTATACTCAACACAAGGATTGCTTTTAATATTTCTGTATATTATACTTACAGGATGTTAGTATAAGTAACATAGTTACAAAAACTAAACCATGGATTCAGCACATGATTTTGTACACCAGCGTAAAAAAGTTGAGTTGGATTTTTCAAAAAAAAAATGATTTTATTCACAAATTATTTAGTTAGTTGTAAAAATTGCGAATAAAATCTCAGTCCTGAGGTATATAAAATCATGTACTAAATCCTTTGTTTTCGTTTTCGTAACGATGTCAAGCACCCTGTATATTAATGAAGCATGCACAGGCGTTCTGATTCTTACCAATCTTCATAGACCATAACCTAACCGTCAAAAACCCCCGACTCGAACTAGAAAAAGAGCTGTAACTTTTGAACGTTAAACAGATTTTCATGTAACATAGCTAAGATGATACCCGATTAAACTAGCTTTCAATTTTTAAAAACGGCTTTTAAATCGGTCCATCCGTTTTGTAACTACGATGCCACAGACAGATACAAAGCATGAACAGTGGCGTGCACTCTATAAAGACAATAAAATAAACTTTAAAAAAAAGTAAAAACCGACTTCAAAAAACTAAAAAGTATAAAATAATTTTCTTAAAAAACTTAACAGCTTCTGAAGTAACACCCGTCTTTTATGTTATGGTTTACTAAGATATATTGACACCATGCCAAATTAAAGCCGATAGTAAAGTTATTGTTACTCATCATTATAAACAAATTTTACTGTGGAACAAATCCTAAAATTGTGTAAAAACATCTGCTGTGCCATACAAATAATTCAATAATACTCGACTAAATGTCAACGTTAATGTCTTTAGACAAAAGTACTTTTGACTGGTTTTTGCAGTTAAAAGTATCTTTGACTGGTTAATAGTGGTTACTTATTACTGGCTTATTATTGGTATTGTTACTTTTATTATATATTTTTTTTGAATCGTGTTTTTAATTTTTTACTTTTAATTTTTTGTCTTCATTTGTTACTTCTTTTTTTTATTTGTTTTAATTTGAATTTTTTTACTTTTTGTGTGTCGTAATTTGTGTATAAAATAAATCGTTTTTCTTTCTTCTTTCTTTCTCTTTTCTAGTTTTGACCACAGTTTTGACTTAAGTAACTAACTAGCTGTTGACCGCCGGTTTAAATTTTATTAAAATAAAATATAGCCTACTTTAACTTCTACTTTATAAAACACGCAAAGCGACCTCAATCCACAGCCTAACAAATTCAGGTAGTCACAGCCTAACTATAATACTAAATTACAAAATGTAATGTACAAACAAGATAATGTAGCAACTAGCGTATATTTAGTACCATGAACACTGCCTCCGCGGGACTGCCTCTGAAAACCTTTTAATAACAAATGAACTCAAAATTGGTACATGTCAAACGGTATTATTAGGTGGAAGTTGTAAGAGGGGATGATACCATATCTGATTGTGTTTATTTGCGTTCATGATAATGACATAAGTATTCTTCCGGATCCTAAAAATAAATTTGTTAAGGGCACTACACGTATTTTTAACGCGCCAACGACACACATTTCACGAACGCACGCTAACGGCGGGCGCCCGGCGCTGTGGATGTCCAAATTATAGAACCCGAATTTCGTTTTAAGCGCGTTAACGTGAGTCATCTGCGCGTCATATGCGCGTTAAAAATGCGCCATGTGCATAGGCTCTAATTGTTAACCAACAATTAGGCGATTTATGTACGTTTCCTGCTGCTATATTAACATTCAACAGCAGCATTCCGAATGACAACCATTCAAGTAAAAAAGAAAAAAAATTTTCCTTACAAGTAGAATGACGAATACATCATAGCCTGTTCAATCTTTTTAGCCTTTTTTTAACACAGAGTACTTAAGTACAAAAAAAGAGGTTAGTCTTGAAGCACAACTCAGCATTCGGCTGCTATATTATCACTCAACAACAGCTTTACGAAAGTCCCCCATTAAAATAAAAAATAAAAAAAATTGGCAACAAATAGAATGACTGTTCAGTCTTTTTACCTTTTTACTTTTTAACCTTTTTTAAACACAGAGTTGGTATTAACAGCTCTATATTGTTACTACTATCCTAGCGCTAAATAATCATAGCGGCGCGCGTATGATTACGTATTATAGCGACGCGACTAGTTTCGTTCGCAGCGGTTGTTGCAACATTTATGTATCGACGTGTGGACCCAGCCTTATGTCGCTGTGAATGGGCTTAATCTGATTGCACGTTATTTTGATTAGATTCGCTAATTTTGTGGCTCATAATAAAGCCTTTACGGTTATATTCTAAAGAGGTACAGAGAGATGTGTAACGACACCTAGTACTACGAGAAATAGCTACTACCTCCTTGTATTGTATAAATTTTAATGGTATTTATTTATTTTATTATTTATGTACACACAACAAAAAGTAAAACACATAGAATAAGGAACACTTAAGTACAAAGGTACTGCTTATTTCAAAAGAAATTTCCGCCAGCAGACCTGCGACTGGAGAGGGTACAGAAGATAACGTAGACACAGTGTGTAAACTAAGAGGGAGAGATTAGAATACGGAACATTGATAGACATATTACATAGGTACTTATAATGCTATGACCCCAGATATTTATTGTCACTTTGGTTTTTTAAAAGAGTATCCATGGAGTTTCTTGCCGGTATCTTCTTCAGGACGAAGGAGGAGAATGATGCTCCAATGTTGGGGCATTTTTTCAATGTTTTGATGCGACAAGGTAAACATTGTCGTTCATAAGTTAGGTTTTAAAATTGTTATTATTAACCCGTAGTTCTTAAGATTTTTACTAACAAGTGGGCCCTTGTTGTCACAATTAAAAAATAAATAATTATTAGTATTATTATTTATCTCTTAATATCCTGTACGGTATTATCTTGTACGGCGTCGAGGGGTGGACGATTACTAAAAGCATAGAAACAAAAATAAATGCATTTGAAATGTGGCTCTACAGAATAATGTTGAAGATATGGAGACATAAAATAACTAACGTTGAAATTTTAAGAAGGATGAAGAAAAGCCTTGATACGCGTTAAGGAAGATACTGAAAGGCAAGATAGATGGCAAAAGGAGCAGGGGAAGAAGGAAATTACCCTGGATTGATAATATCAAAAGCTGGACCAACATCAATGGCGCTGCCAGTCTGTGCAGACTGGCACAAGATAGAGACGAGTTCCGTGTGGTGGTCGCCGACATCCGCCGAGGATAGGGCACATGAAGAAGAAGATCCTTGTTTATTTAATTACCTTCGTCCGTGTGTCACTGCAGGGGTACCAACTGAAAACCAGCGCTGGTTGTCCCACGCCTAGCACATGCTGAGTTCGTAACCTTTTCTGTATATTCTCGACATCATTTAAAAATTATTATTTAATTTATTAAATTATTTACAAATACTTTTTAAATTTATAAATATTTTGACAAGTAAATAACATGAAAACATTTAAAGATATAAAAGAGTAGTGGTAGTAGCCCACCGGTATCGGGAACAGGGATCAAGCCACCGTCGGCTAGGGCTCCAGAGAAAGGTTAAAAAAAATAAAATGATTACAAGCCTGTGGTATCCCACTGCAGAACAAAGGCCTCCCTCCTCCTACCACTTTTCCCGGTCTATAGCAATTTGGGGCCAATCCTTAAGATAGAATTCCTTCAAAATCAAAAATTAGAACCTATATTATAAACCTTCTTCAACAAATATACTAAGAGAGTACAGTATCCATACGCTTACATACTACAGGACCATCCTTTCCACATTTAAAAATAATAATAATATTTTTCTTTCTTTTCTTAGAACTTCAAAATCACTTTCCTTCCACAATAAATCCGGGCACCACCAAAGTAATAATTGCAATTATAATTATACACGCCGACGTGCCAACGAGGTATAATGCGTTACACAGTTTTGAAAATTTGATAACTTTACAAATTCGTAGGTCCGTAGCACACGTTGGGGAAATCTCGGGGACTCATTATTGTTTCTAGTGAAGCCCTGGGAGGATGCGTTGACGGAACACTAATGCCACCTTTACGGTAATGAGCGTAGAAGATGGAGATGCGGTATTAAATTATAAAAATCATAAATCAATTTATTATACACGACGATAATTTTATATCACCATTTTGATAAATGATTGCGCATAGATCATGATGGACTATAAAAAAATAGATTAACTTGTTTTTTTAATTATTTAACAATTAGGCCAATACTACTACTAAGTTTACAATTTTTACATAATATTAAAATCAACTTTCTTTTCAAAAAAATTGTAAAAGAAAGAAAGAAAACGATTTATTTTTTACACAAATTACGACACACATAAAAAGTAAAAAAAAAAACAAATAAAAAAGGAAGTAAAAAATGAAGACAAAAAATAAAAAGAAAAAAATTAAAAACACGATCCAAAAAGAAAATAAAAGTAACAATTTTTAATAATAAAAGTCTGTGGACTCAATGAGTAGGGATGTGTAAGACTACAAAGGGTTAAAATGTTTCCAAAATATTCCATAATTATTATTATAAATAAAATATAGCCTTTCCTCGAAGCCTGAGCACCAAAAAAGGTCATAAACGTACAACTGTCTGCAAAAATCTCTACGCCGTAGCAATATTCGTAGCTCGTAGCAAGAACGTAGCGAGTGGTCGAGTTACGAACTAGATAGCCCTTAAGTGCCAAGTTCGAGATGGATTTTTGCTGTAACCGACTGTGCCTAATTGTGTTATGTTATTGGGAGAATATGTGTCAGGCTTTCAGCGGTGGCTTTAGGGATATTTAAATTCATTAGGTGGACTTCTTATTGTGCTTAATGGGGCATTATTGCCCCTCAGACAGATGGCTTCTAAAAGGCCTAGAAACAGAAGTTGGTTAATAATTAGTTGTGAGGTTAATGTTGATGGTGTTTGCCCGTTCTCATGATAACTTGGAATTACTAACCTAACCGTCAAAAATGATTTGAATGAAAACCCCCGACTCCAACTAGAAAAAGAGCTGTAACTTTTGAACGGCTCAACAGATTTTCATAAAACATAGCTAAGATGATTGCCGATTAAACTAGCTTTCAATTAAAAAAACTGCATTCAAATCGGTTTACCCGTTTTGGAGCTACGATGCCACAGATAACACTGATATATTTTTTGTAGGAGCTTAAACAGGTTACAATGTGTTGTGAAAAATTTCAGGACATTACGTGAATCAAATTTTAATGGTATACTTCTTCTTCTGAATCAGGAATGAGTATGTTATAGGAAGTATGAAAGTGGCACAGTTACAGAAAAGCTGCAAAGTAAGCGATTTTCATAGATATACGAAATTAAGCAATGATAATTTCGAAACTTTACTTCATGAAGAAGTGTATAAACAATAATATTTTATTCAGAAATTAATATTTTGAAATATTACACAATTTTTTATTTTATTAGGAGTAGTCAAATGTTGTTTATATTTAGATTTTTCCTTTTATGAATAGATTATTATTGTAAGATGTAGTGATTTAAATAAATACAGATAATATTATAATTAATTATTAAGTTCTCACTCCAACCACTATTGGACCTATTTGGTTCACCTTTGAGACACATACCCATGAAGTTTTTTTTTATTATTAAATTCTATGCCATTGTCTTAGTTCTTGTATTATATTAATTATAATTCTGTATGTTTCGTCTCATTTTGTTGCGTCCAAATAAATGTTTATTGTATTCTATATAAACAAACACCTAATTCAAATGAAGTAAGTTGCAAAATAATGGCACTTATCAACAAACCCAATTGCATTTTAACTGTAACTTCAAACATAATTCTCATTTCAAAAAAACAAAACTTCTTCAAGAATTGCCATAAAAATGGTGAATTATTATCTTAGATAAATAATATTGTATTTTATTGCTCTGGTAACACCTTGTGTCTTTTAAAGAGGCGAAGTTTTAAACATTAATAGGTCTTCCCGAGTTTGGTGGGATTAATAAAATGCGACTGCCTTACTTCTTAATTAATAGCACTTTCTAAAGAAAACAATATCATTTTATTAGCATAACCTGTTAAGAGGATTGTACACGCAATGAGATCAAAATCGCAAAAAGAATGGAAGATTTATGCAGAATAAAAAAATTACTGAAGCTATGCAATAATTTTGACTTAATGCGTAGTTTTTAAAATATTTTAATTGATGAGTATACCGATTTGGTTATGATAAGCAACCCAGTACCTAGTTTTGCTCGTCATTCTACACAACTTTTATATTTTTTACTTTATTTTTCTTTCTTTCTTCTTTCTTTCTTTTTCATTATTTATCTTTCTTTCCTTTTTATTTTTTTTCTTTTATGTTTTGTCTTTTTACTATAGAATAGAATAGAATAGTCTTTATTCGCTGAATACTATAGCAACATCTCTCCATTTCTACACATTGTGATGCTAAAAATGCCTACATTTCTGAAAATATATGAATGAACTAGCGACCCGCTCCCGGCTAATCGCACGGGTACACTTTCTCTACTATCCTAAAATTAAATATGAAAGTATTATACATTTAAAACCTCCGGAAAAAATGCTCAAAATGATGGTGGAAATCCCATCAAAATCCGTTGCGTCGTTTAAGAGGAGTTAGCGGATATACAGACAGACAGACAGACGCGGAAAGTGACTTTACTTTATAAAGAAAGAAAGAAAGAAAATGTTTTTATTTTTACGCCCAGTATGACGCACTATGTAGAGATAGAGATTAATATTTACAATCTTCTTCTTCTTAAAGTGTCTCTCTGACTAACGAAGGTTGGCAGTCAGCTCTGCATATTTCTTTTTGTCTCTCGCGAGGCGACACAGTTGTGCACTCGAGACTCCAGTCCACTCCCGAAGGTTCCTCAGCCATGATTTCTTCCTGCGACCAACGTGTCTCTTGTCGGCTTTGAAATATTTACAATGCACGGAGTAATTTTAAGACTTTCCAGCTACATCGGCTCTTGCCCCAGTCTACAAGCACCTTTACCCAGCCCTAAATAAACTCAGTGATGACAAGTTAAGCAAAGTAGCCGAGTTGAGCAGTTAACGTTACTTTGATAAACTTTTTTGTTGGTGTTGATGTCTGCATTGATACATGGCGTCATTACTTACACTTGCGCGTTGGGATTACCTGCTTATGCCTTATATTTGTTGATATTAAATCCAATACATCCAGCCCACTGTCCCACTGCTGGGCAAGGGCCTCTTCTCGCACTAGTCTATCACGCTGGCCTGGTGCCGTTCGTGGACTACACACACCATCGAGAACTTTATGAGGCCCTCTCAGGTGTGCAGGTTTCCTCACGATGTTTTTCCTTCACCGTTAACGCAAGTGATAATTGACGACACGGTTGGCGCAGTGGCTAAGCGATTAGCCTTCTACGCTACGTGCCGCGGGTTTGATCCCCGCACGGAACAAATATTTGTATGACCTACAGATAGTTGTTTCGGGTCTGGTTGTGTGTGCATGTGACATGTATGTTTGTAAACTGTACCCTCGATACAGGAGAAATCCTAGTGAGGGGCAATGTTTTTCAAAAAAAAAGAAAAGAAATAATGAAATAGCGATCCGCACATAAATTGTAAAAGACAGAGGTGCGTGCGGGATTCGAACTCAGACCCTCCTGCATGGAAGGCAAGCGTTCAACCGCTAGGCTATCAGTGCTATAGATGACATCAATGCGACTTAGCGCTATTAGTTGTGGTTCTAGCTGACTCTTTAGGACCATCATTCATATCATTGTATTTATATTTAGGTATTATTTATTAAAATATAAAATATTAGAAGGTATTAGAAAATTTATTTTTTAATAGGTATATGGTTGTGCACCAGACTGTACCCTCGTTTACCATCATACTTTCTCTATCACTCCAAGGTTTTCTGGTAGAAAACTCATGTGTACATACCATCTCAATTGTATTTGTTTTATTATCTCATTTCGTGTACAATAAGAATTAAGAACAGCAACTTTTACAGATCCTGTCACCAAAACAACTTGTCTTCAAATTAAAATGTCAAAACGTCACCAACAAAACTTACAACAATATCAAAATTCGCAATAAAACAAACAGAAACGGACATAATATCTCAAAAGTATTCAAATTAACGAAATCAAAGTTAGACGTTAATAACTATAATTTAACATTAACATAAAACAACACTTAGGATTCCGGAGCCATCTTAAACTTTATTAGGAGATATCACCACGATAACTTTGAGAAATATAAATAAAATGACAATAGAATAATTACCTAGCACAAACATTCGGAGGGTTGGGCTGAGTTAACCCTTTTGTGCTGTTTCGTTTTTCAACTGAGCAACACTGTTATTTTGTGTTTAAAATTATACAGGTTGTTATTTTTGAAATATCTGCTAATTCTTTCATTTGACGAATAAAAATGTCGATATTTTTATTTCACAAAAAAAATCATCTTGTATAATTGTGAAGAGTTGTGGGCATTGTTTTATTATTAAAATTCTTTTCCCACACTATGATTTGTTCTGTATCGTGGATACAGTTTACAGACAAATCTCAAATGTCCACACAGCCAGACCCGGACAACTATCTGTAGATCATACAAATATTTGTTCCGAGTTGGAATCGAACCCGCAATACGTAGCAAAGAAAGCTAATGACTTAGCCATCGCGCCAAATTGTGTCTACCATTTGAAAAACGATGGTTAAATTGAATAGGATTCAGTAATATTAGAGTTTAAAAAAAACTAAAAAAAACGCTTTTGTCATCCAAACTAAACGTGTAAGCAAAATTTCAGCTCAATTGGAAACCGGGAAGTGGGTCAAATTTAACTTCCAAGATTTTTTTACATAGTTAGTGACAGGTGAAGCTAATAAAAGCGTTTTAAAAATACGATCGAGGCCTTCAAAATTTATGCTTTTTATAATAAGATCCGATACACATCTTTGACACAATTCCCTGTGTAACCATAGAAATTGACTCGATATGCTCGAAACCAACATTACACAAAAGTCTACCTTATCCAACCTACTTAAGGTTCATTATCTCTTGCAGTTTCAATGTGCACAGTGGTAGGGGTTTCTTGGAGGTGGCAATAAAGTCTTGTTATGCAAATAATGATACTGGTATCGCCTCCTTATAATCAATATTTTAATAACCATAGATACCCCATGGAGACTGCCGAGTTAATTCCCTTGTTTTATACGAGAAATAACTGATACTGTCGGGAATATTCTATTGAATAGACAGGGAGATGAGTCGTGAAGATACTGTAAGAATGTAACCTAACCGTCAAAAATCCCCGACTCCAACTAGAAAAAGAGCTGTAACTTTTGAATGACCGAACAGATGACTGATGTCTGTGGCATCGTAGCTCCAAAATGGATGGGCCGATTTCAATGCAGTTTGTTTTATTTGAAAGTCATTTTAATCGGATATCATCTTATACTCCGTTCGAAATAACATTAGAAATTTAAATAACTCCATTTACACTTTATTCAACCGATTTTGACTTCTATTACATTGGGGACATGACAAATTACAGCTGCAGTAAACATTTGTTATCGTAAATACGTTTTTGCTTTTAATGCCATCCTTTGCGTACGGAATAGAAGTCAAAATCGGTTGAATACACTGTAAAAGGTTTGTTAAACGTGTCTAATCTTATTTCAAACGGAGTATAGGTATGTTTCATGAAAATCTGTTCTGCCGTTCAAAAGTTACAGCTCTTTTTCTAGTTAGAGTCGGGGGTTTTTGACGGTTAGGTAATGTAAATCTGCATCAGCTTAAGTCAAAAATCATTCTAATTATTCGTTGCATGTTGTGATATTTTTTGCCTCAGAATATTGCCATGGCAGTATTCAATCTATCCCACAATCATCTCCACATCTCGCTGAATAGTTCCAAGTATCCGTGTTATGCACAGTGGTCATAAGAGATACACAGCTGGTCATTCCACTCCTTTCAGCGCTGGACAAATGTTGACCGACTCTGAGTGAATACCAATGGGGGCATGTTTGTATGAGGAAGTGCACTTGAATGGGGAAAATGGAGAAAAAAGGAGGAAGTGGTTTTTTTAAATTTATACTGTAGATGTGTGCGCCGATGCCGGCGGCGGCGTCATCGGCGTCTTCGGCGTGGATGGTGAAAATCTTATTAATATCAAAATATGGCAGACTTATTCGCCAAATGACTGTGACGGATGAAGTTAACGGCAAAACGCGCTATTTAAATTATGGTAATATAATTTTTTTAATATAATAATACGTGAAGAAAATACTTTGGGCGCACGGAGGAATGTCAGATTTGGCATAGTTAAAGTTTATATGGAGAAGGAGTGCAGAAAGCTAAAATTATGGTCGAATGTCGACCACTGGACGACCACTAGTTTTAATTTTGCGTAAACAAATACGTTGACATAAACTAATAAGCATATATTTAAACATTTCTAGTGTTTAGTTTACTAGTATATGTCTGCATTGTACCTAAAACTAGAATATTACATAGTATGACATTGGCAAAGAACACGCTGAAAAAAAATATTTTAAAAAAATCAGCAGCGTGACACGCCTATATTCTATAGCAGACAATCCATATTTTAGGCATGGCATTCATATTGGCAATTCTTGTCATGTTAACTTTCTTATTATCTATAAATAATTTAGATTTTTAACACGCCTTTATTAGCTTCACCTGTAACTAACTATGTAAGAAAATCTTGGAATGTAAATTTGACCCACTTCCCGGTTTCCGATTGACCTGAAATTTTGCATACATGTTCAGTTTGGATGACTAAAGCGTGTTCTATAGTTTATTTAACTATAATATTTTATTTGTATAATAGATGTTTTTCACCTGTCTCTGCCTAAGTTCAAAAAATCAATTCTAGCTAAATTACCATCATAAGTTAACTTGTTTCTTTTTAGTTCATTTTCTTATTTTTATTCATTTGTTTGCAATTAAACTAAGTCTTTTTTGATTACTTAATCCGTTGGCATTTGTGAATTACAATGTGAAAAACTATAAAAAAAAATGTATTGCTTATGTTTATTAAATCTTACTATTATAATACAGGGTGGCGACGACTGTATTACATTAAATGAAGTCAAAATAGGGTTTTTATTTTTTTATTCATATTTTTGTTAAGGCTACAGTTCACCCAGCCTCGTAAGGTCACTCTTATACAATAAATGAAAAAACTTAACATATTAAATTAATAATGACTACGACAAACTACTACATTTAATTAAATAAAAAGACAAAGAAGATTTTATTAGAATTAATCCGTATTTAACAAATTAATTCTAATCAGATCGTCTTAAAAATATCTCATAAATTACATTGAAATGGATTTTTTAGAGAGAGGTTGGCTAAGTATTATATTAGAAGGACACTGCAAAAAACAACAATTACGAGATCAATCCAACACAATTTAAATAGCAGAAATGGGGCCCAGGCGAGTAAACTATATAAACAACTCTCCTCTTACTATCCCATCTAAACGCAGCACCACCATCCCGCGCATGTAATGATGTGCTATTGACTTGCGCCGTCCGAGCATTGAAAGAAACGTCTTCCGGTCAGTGTAAACATAGCCTAATAGGCTGCATTCATTGCATTCAAAGGCACGATTGCGACTTTTGGTATTACAGTTGGGAAAAGCCTTGGGGTGAGTGGACACCGTTTTACTGAGTATTAGGATTAACATGATTCGCGGTATTGAAGGAAGTAAGGAACATTTTGAATGGATTTTGTATGAAAAATGCATGGTTTTCTCTGTCAAAGCCTTATCTTCTGTATTTTGTTGATTTTAAGGTTTCGTTTCTTAAAAGAATAAAAGGAACCCTTAAAGGATCATTTCGTTGTGCGTCTGTCTGTCTGTCAAGACCCTTTTTTTCAAGTACGCGTCATTTCAGTGTTGGTCCTATAATAAAAGTTATTTATAATTATGAGTACAAAGTACTTCAAGTTAATTACCAATAACCCAGTAAATACCTATTTAAATTACTTTGTGTCATCAATCATTTTACTTTCTTTCTTTCTTTTCTCCTTTCAAACAATGCAGGTTGAATAAAATATTGTAAAGCCTGCAAATACATAATACAATAAAAAGAAAACTATTGATCTAGATGCTAATATTTATTATAAAAATATTCTATTCTATTAGATTCTATATCACCAAATAATGAAATTAAATATTGATTGAGTCTTGATTTTGTGATTATGGCTACGTTCCCACACAATATTCACTATAACAGTTAATGCGGAGGCCTATATTCGGCATCGGCAACGGACGAACGAGAACATAAAGTAAGGTTTGATTACATATTATTGTCAATGTTGGTAATCCCGAAGGCGATACACGCAAACCACAGACTGCGCTAGTATCCATAGACAAGCAACATCTAACTTGCTCAATATGAGAGCTATGTAAGTTTAAGTCAATACTACAACCAACAGATGATGAGCTCCATATTCATAGAGCAACTAGCAAATGGAGTGATGATACGCAGTGTTTCGCAAATGTCTTTATGCAGAGACAGTTGCCCATCGATGCCATAATAATAGAATTTTCTCTCACCTCACTAAATTGGTAAGTGATTCTGTGGAAAAAATGGGTACTCTTCCTGAGGACCAAGTTCGAATTTTTTAGATGTATTTGTAAAGTTAACGTAAACAAATTTTGAAACACACACGTTTAATCAATGATATTTAAAAAAAATATATGCTGTATTTTTATGAAACAAGTGTGTTATGTGAAATTTCAAAAATACGATTGTATTTTTTATTCAAAATACGTATACGTTAACGTTACGATACGTCAAAAATATTCGTGTTGGCCTATTCGTATCTATATTTCCTGGTATGGGAGCCCTTCTTTAACCGCTCGCTTTATTGGTCTAGTAGGTACAAATATGGCTTCCAATATTTGAGTTCATCGGATCCATCTCTCAAGTCGGCCAAAACGTCATTAGGTTTTCTATTAAGAATATGATAATAGTTTGGCGATTGGAATTATTCCCGATAATAGCAGTTGGCTAGGCGTTAGGCCAACAATCAGCCAAAACATCATTAGTTTATCTGTTAAGAATGCGTTAATAGCTTGGGGATTGGAATTATTCCCGGTAATGGCAGTAGGCTCGAAATAATACGATTTCGCCAACAAAAAATACAGGTAAGATAACATACACTCCATTTGCTAACTAGTCCGTGTCCATATTACTTCGGGATGATATAGCGAGAGAAACTTTCGATACGAAACCATTGTGGAACACAAATATAAACTGAGCCTACGGAGTCGGACTAGGCTTAGTTGGGCAACTGTGGCGCCATTATTGGAAAGTGGAGATATGGAGTAAATATTTACTTTCACTTCTATATGATTCGACTACAAAATGAGTAGGTATAACTTCACAGTGGCAAAACAGCGGTTGAACGCTCCGTCAAACAAGTGCATTAATACGAAAATGCGTTCTGCCTGCTTGTCACATAGCTGCGTTTTCATATAAATATCTCAATCAAAATTCATAATCAAGTCAAAATTCTTTTTTTTTTATTCACATTAAATTACATTATTCTCGCAGCTCTTACCATAACATTGTACTGATCAAGATTGTAATCTATTATTTTAAAACAGTTTTTCATAGAGTTTTTTGCCGGTTCTTCTCCATAGGACGTACTATTTGAATCCGCGGGGCTAGAGTCTCGACATTTCATAAGTGTGCATATCTGTGGGCCTAGCCAATGTTTTGACGTATGGTAACGTAAACGTAAGCAAATTTTGATTATAAAATACAATGAACCTCTCGAATTTTTGTTCAATTTTATGCAACACACACACACTTGTTTCATGAAAATGTAAAAATACTGCATGTATTTCCAAAACCTATCATGGATTAAACGTGTATTTTTTATTCGAAATTTGCTTACGTTACGTACGTTACCATACGTCAAAACATTCGTGCTCGGCCCACTGGTTTACATGAAATAAAGATCTATTCTATTCTAATCTATTCTAAACTCTTAACCGGTCAGAAGTACATTTAACAGCAAAAAACAATCAAAAGTAGTTTTGACTATAGACTCTAAAGTAGATACTTTTAAAGAAATTTATAAAAAAAAATGATTTGCTCCAAAAAAAAATTTCGATAAGTACTATGCCGAGAAATTTTTTTAAAGGCAAAAAGAAACATTTTAAAAAATTGTAAATAAAATTCGGTTTCTGCGGCATTTCCGTAATGCCTCGCCTTAAAACAGTTTATAACTGCAGTGTGGCCCCATACATTTGCTTGTCTTCACTGGTCTGTAAAAAAGAGCAAATCTCTTGGAATCTTCCCGGACCTCCCGCCTCCCGCATGACCCTTCCACTTGTCCAAACAGGCAAATCATACATAACCCCTAATTAGCCACCACTACAAACTTCACAGTACACCCCTGGATTGATTAGAGATCAAACAATAACCCTCGTGGCAGCCCTGTGAGCAACTATGTCCAAGTTGTACATTTTGAGTTTTGGGTCAAGTGGCCATGGGTTAGGGGAGATGGTGGGATTTCTCAAATATTAACATCAAGTATAATTTTTTAGAGCAGTGATAACCTGTTGATCGCTTGCCTTCCAAGCAGGAGGGTCTGAGTTTGAACCCGGCCCACTTTTCGGATTCATGCGCGGATTAGAATTTGATTATTGCGATTATACTTGCGATTACGGTGAAGGAAAAACATTGTGAGGAAACCTGCACATCTGAGAGGGCCTCATAAAGTTCTCGATGGTGCGTGTAGTCCGCCAACTTCTCATTATGAGAAGAGGCCCGTGCCCAGCAGTGGGACAGAAATGGGCTGGATTTATATTTATTTTTCTGTCTCAAATCCCAAAGTCAATTCCAACATTGCGAAAAGAGTATCCATGGAGTTTCTTGCCGGTATCTTCTCCAGGACCAACGCACTTGGAACCGTGCACCTAGAATCACGACGTTTTGAGAGTATCTGCAAAGGCCCAGTTGAATTAAAAAATAATAACTTTGACTTTGATTGTTCCGATAGAAAGGGCAGATTTCTGACGAATAAATAGGTGTTCTGTCTTATTCTGTCTGACAAAACTATTGTGTTTCTTAGCCTTAAGGACTTGTTGATGATAACGGGCCATACTTCTTAGGACAGTTCCACCATACCTTCAAATCATATCCACACTACTCCAAGACAGGTCCAAAGGTGGAATATTTGCGGACCAAGTTCCTGGCCGGTGTTGACACAAACGATTTGTGCCCCGCCATTTCTCACATGCTAGCGAGTTATTAGCACAATCTAATTGATGTTTGCCGAGGTTAGCGGTTGCAGGTGTAATAGGGTTATGAAGTTCTGTGGTGTGTGAGTAACGACTGCTCATTGGTTAAGGTCCATCCATCCAAAATTTAAGTGCTTGGCACTTGTCGGTGTAGCAATTTCCATCTAGTCCTATCCAGAGATAGGGATGTTCCGATACCCATAAGGTATCGATACGTACTTATATAAGTAGTACTCAGATCATTTTTCGATACTACTCATATGAGTACCCCTAAAGTACCGATACTTACTCATATCGATACTTTTTTTATCTATATTGTAAACTAACATTCGTTCAGTCTGACTAGATTCGATACCAGGTAGGTACTTTGGTTTCGGTACCGTGTGAGTATCGCAAGATTGAATCGTTTCTAAAATTACTTGGTATCGAAACAAAATTATCTAGTATTTACTCGTATATATTTGTATCAGAACGACCCTATCCACAGATGTATAAGATACGTTATAAAAAGCATCTGGAATACAAGTTACAAGATACTTTTATGTTTTTAAGTAAAGTATTCGAGATATCAGATACAAAATACTTTTGGAAATAGTATTTGAAATACTAGATATAAAATACTTATTTTCGAAATACTTTTCTTAAAATAAAATACTTTTTGAAAGAAATCATATTTTTACCTAAATTACGTATAACTTTGACTATTTGACCATACAGTAATACAGACCACACAGTCTTTTGATAGATAGATAAATTAAAAGAAGGGTTCGTTACAAAAAGAAACCAATAATGAACCAATGCTGCTTCTAACACGTATTAATCAAATAAAAAGCTTTTATTATAAATACGAGGCTCAGAATCGCGCGGTCTATCAAAATCATTAAACTTAACGCGAGGACAGTCGCGGTCGTATTTCGATGGATACGCCCAAATTTCCATCAAATATATGACGCGGTCTAAGAAGGAAGGAGATAGCGGATTTACATCCTTTATTAAAAGCTTTTAGTCATAATAAAAAGAAGGAAAGAAACAGGTTTATTGGTCAACACAACGTTCATCACACCATATACAATATACGAGTAGAAACACAAAAACCTTTTTTTTTTTAAACGTTTCCCCTCACTATGATTTCTCCTGTATCGAGGGTACAGTTTACAAACATAAAGGACACATGCTCACACACCCAGACCCGGAACAACTATCTATAGATCATACAAATAATTGGTTCGTGCGGGGATCGAACCCGCGGTACGTAGCGCAGAAAGCTAATCGCTTAGCCACTGCGCCAACCGTGTCGTCAAACTTTGTGTCATAATAGTTACAGTTCTTTGTCTAGTTGGAGTCGGGGGTTTTTAACCCCGTTACGTTTAACATTTTTTTTATTTCTCGTTCTTTAATAACTTGTATTAGCTACATATTTTTATTTTCTAATTTCTGTAAGTTCTGTGTACTTCTATAAGTGACAAATTCACCATAATCTGGAACCTTTTTAATACATTATAATTATTAATGTCT
This sequence comes from Allophyes oxyacanthae, assembly GCA_932294325.1. NCBI lineage: Eukaryota > Metazoa > Arthropoda > Insecta > Lepidoptera > Noctuidae > Allophyes > Allophyes oxyacanthae. The sequence goes on from OW028628.1 coordinate 1,771,801, forward strand.
GTTAGTGGATAAGTCGTTGAAGTACATACCTTATAATAAATAAATAAATAAAAACATTATTTATTCATTTAACAATGAATGCATACATAAAATACATGAGAAATATGAAGTAGGAGCATAAAGTACAAAGTTACTGCTTATTTCTAAAGAAATCTCTTCCAGCAGACCTGCGAGAGGAGAGATTAAAAAGAAGAAATAATTATTTCTACGTATCTTTTACACAGTGTGTAAAGGATACGTAGAAATAATTTACATAAAATACATACCTAACAAGGAAGAATACAAATACATACAATAAATACCATCTAAATCGACACGACACGACGACACGGTTGGCGCAATGGCTAAGCAATTAGCTTTCTGCGCTACGTGCCGTGGGTTCGATCGCCGCACGGAACAAATATTTGTATGATCTACAAATAGTTGTTTCGGGTCTGGTTGTGTGTGCATGTGACATGTATGTTTGTAAACTGTACCCTCGGTACAGGAGAAATGCCAGTGAGGGGCAATGATCAAAAAAAAAAAAAAAACATTATCTAGTAGTAGGTAGCCAGTTTCTCAATTTTTTTATAATTAGGTTTAATTTTCATTTGTTTAAGTATTTCTTGCGGTTACGCGGAAAAAAAAAGTCATATAATTGACGGGACCACGTAAGTTATTTATTTTTTAACTACCATTCTTAATTAATTGAAAAGGCCAAGGATTCGTTTTTACGATCTTAATTTAAATAAAAACGAACTAGGTAACATACTAATATGTATTAAAGTATTCAAAAACATTAGAGTAATTTTATAATATCTATTTTTTTAAGTTTACTGATGTGTGTACAGGAGAAATACTAGTGAGGGGCAATGTTTTAAAAAAAAAAAAAAAAAAAGAAAAAGAAAAAAAAAAACTATCTAATTAAACGTTCGTGGTAAGCGCTCTGTAATTTTGTTTTTTTTTTTGTATGCAGACCATCCGCTACCGCTCATGCCTTGACCGCCTCATCGCATGCCAGCCGCGCCCAAATTTCGTATAGACTAACACGATATGCAAATATGGGACATAAAGGTAATATTTCGTGATAACGTTGTACGGTAATTAATAAAATATGTCCTCTCCATCGCCGTTAGTGGGCGAGGATTGGGGCCGTATGTATTAGATTTGATTGTTTCGTCGCATGATTTATTATTATTGTTTCGACCTTAATTACGTTATTTTGTTTTTGTAAAATAGAAAAGAATAAATCTTTATTTCATGTACACCAGATACAGGCACTTAGGAAATGTCGAGACTCTAGGTGCGTGGTTCCAAATAGTAGATCTCATGGAAAAGAACCGGCAAGAAACTCCTTAGAATCTCTTTTAAAATAATACATTACAATCTTGATCAGTACAATGTTGTGGTAAGAACAGCGAGAATAATGTAATTGAATGCGATTAAAAATAAGACTTGGATAATAATGATTTGCCTCTGAATAAGATTGCCATGGCAGTTACAAGCTGACCAGTTCCGAAAGACTGCACCTGTTCACGAGCATGAATGTACGCGATATGATAATATTAAGTCAAACTCAAAATACTTTTTTTTTATGGAAACAGTGGGCCGAGCACGAATGTTTTGACGTATAGTAACGTAAACGTAACCAAATTTAGAATCAAAAATACATGTTTAATCCATGATATTTTTTTGGAAATACATGAAATATTTATACATTTTAATGAAACAAGTTCGTTTGTTGCATAAAATTGAACAAAAATTCGATAGATTAATTGTATTTTATAATCAAAATTTGCTTACGTTTACTTTACTATACGTCAAAACATTCGTGCTCGGCCCACAGAAAGCTTTTATGTACCTACCTTATTAATAAGATTACATTATCTCTGGGCGTTCTCGTCTTGCTAATGGCGAGTTAATTTGCACAGGCATAACCAAGTGACCAGGATTATTCAACAGCAACTGGCTCTAAAACCTAACCTAACCTAACCTACCTAACCTTGTAAAATCCGAAGTACCGTTTTTTTTTTTAAAGAAATATGTATACAAGATGAATATAGGAATTAAACTTAGATTATTGATTGGTGGTCCGGCTGCAACAACCAATCAATAATCTAAGGAGTTACATAAAGTAATAAATAAAACTTAACCCTATAGTTTCCATATACAGGATAATTTTTTATATAGGTAGTGTGCAAAATAAATTGTAGAGTTATTCAGTGTCCGTTCCCAAATGCAACCGCAGTACTAAAATTCTCTCCAAAACATAATAAAAATTTGATTTTGTATGACTTGCTCTAGTAAATTATGCGTGTCCCCCATATTAAGTCGAATTCTCGTTTTGTTTTAAAGTGTATCCCAATATTGCAGTTGCATTTAGGAACGGAGACTGAAACACTACAAATTATGCGCACTACATAAAAAAATATGCTGTATGTATGTTCCATGTTACCTGCCATTCGCAAAAAATATGAGACTCTTTTTTTTAAATTCGTTCCCTCAAACGACTATTTGTGGGTTCTGATGGCACCTACCCGTGTGCCAAAAACAGAAAGAATGCAAAGATAGTATACCATAAGTTTGTGTTCTTTTTTTTTTTTTTTTTTTTTTTTATCGTGGTAAAATCATCAAATGAGTCCTCCCACCCCGGGCAGGGCGGGAGGGACTATCAGACTTGTACTGACAAAAATCCACGGTGTTCCTTCAATAGCCCTTTACGTTCCGGGGTCACGGTAATGAGATAAGTCCCGCGACCCCGGCAGGCTTCGGCCCTCTACAGGGGGGGCCCCGTCATCTTGCTGACGTTCTTTGAGGCGCGCGTGGAACACAACGCGCCGTCGACCCGGGCATGGTCCATGGTCGGACAGCGAGTTGCCCTTTACTCGCTGTCCGCATGCCCGCGCCTACGGTGGCCGGAGATCGTCGGCCGGCGCCCGACGCCGTGGGCGACCACCACTGCGGCTGGGCTGGAGGGAGGACGCCATCCTCTCCCTCAAGCGGCCCGCCTCCTCCTTCGATAGCATGACTGCTTCGCAGAAGGAGGCGACCGCTTCCCACTCCGTCTCGCCCCGCAGCATGGCCTCGACCAATGCCGGGCGCGAGAGGTCTCCGCCTAAAGTTTAAGTGGTGTAAAGTAGTTATTTTTGTAATTTTTACACACTGTGTCTACGTGTCTATCATCCTTATTTCCAATCGCGGGACTACTGGAAGAAATTTCTTTAGAAATAAGTAGTTCCATTGTGCTCATTTGTCTGTAACATTTTTATTACCATGTTTCCTTGTGTGTACATAAATAAATAAAATAAATAAATAGTAAAGGCAGCTACGTTATCTTTTTTCCACTGTGCAGGGGGTCTTACATGTACGCAATATTTAAAGTCAAAGTTTAATCAAAAAGTGATTTATAAAAACCCCGAACACTACTCAATTAGGGACATTAAAATACCACAGTACGTTAACAAAAGTGAATTAGTGTAGTAATATTAATAACAGCTACATCGCATGCGTGTGGGCAATTAGCGGACCACTGTGACATGTTATGTTTGATTTAAATATCGAGAATGTATACTGTATCCTTCATTTTTAGGGTTGCGTACATCAAAAAGAAAAATCTCCCACTCCAACTGGAAAAAGAGCTGTAACTTTTGAATGGCTGAACAGATTTTCATAAAATATAACTAAGATGATACCCGATTAAACTAGCTTTCGATTAAAAAAAACTAAATTGCAATCGGTCCATTCGTTCTGGAGCTACGATGCCACAGACAGATACACAGGTACAACGATACACACATACACGCTACAAACTTATAACACCCCTCTTTTTTGTCGGGGGTTAAAAAGGAACCCTTGTAGGATCACTTCGTTGTCCGTCTGTCTGTCTGTCTATCAAGACCCTGTGTCTGAAAAACGCGGGTAGGAATCAAGTTGAAATTAATTTCAAATACTCAAGTCTGCAATTCCTTGAAGCTGTGAAAAAATCAAACTTCTAAGCCAACACAATCAAAAGATATGGCCGTTTATTAAATGCCGCATATTTTGACACTCGCAAGGAAATCAAAACCTATAGGGTACTTCCCGTTGACCTAGAATCATAAAATTTGGCAAGAAGCAATTTCTTATAGCACAAAGTAAAGGAAAATATCTTAAAACCGTAAATTTGTATGGAACCCTCAGTGCACGAGTCCGACTCGCACTTGGCCGTTAATTTGTGACAAAACCGCATTCATAAAAAAAAAAGAAAACCATTTATTTTCCACAAAACAGGACACATTTAGGTACCTATAGTGTGGAGGAATGAAGTATGTTTTTTTTTAGATTCCGCTTTGTTAGCAAATAAGCATACGACTCGCCTGATGGTAATTAAGCGGTTACCGTAACCTATGGACGCTTGCAACACCAGGGGTATCGATCGCGCTTTGCCGATTCTGTAAAAATCTGGTAAATTTAATATGGTGTTCCTCCATTGAAAAGAGAGGGTCCTCCGACCAGGCGAGGTGATATTGCCTGGCGACCCAAAGCCCGATGGTTGATGTCGGACAGTTCGCGTAAAAATAAATCAGCTGTTCCATACATCGAGTAGATAATATTGAATTATTTCAAATTCAAATTCAAATCTTTATTTCCAAAAAAATACATAAAAATGGTAGGATTTCTATTGGCCCCAAACTAGGCAAGCCTGTATTTGTATGGAATAGTAGATCTTTTTTCACGATTTCAAGGTTGTTCCAATATTAAAAGTTGTTCATAATGATGACTGTTTTAACATACATCATGTAAGAGAAATAGCCGACACCTCTGACTTTTCGAATTTATGTGCGAATTTCATTTTTTTTTTCTTTTCTTTTTTTTCTTTGCCCTTCACTAGGATTTCTCCTGTATCGAGGGTACAGTTTACAAACATACATGGCACATGCACACACAACCAGACCCGAAACAACTATCTGTAGATCATACAAATATTTGTTCCGTGCGGGGATCGAACCCGCGGTACGGAGCGCAGAAAGCTAATCGCTTAGCCACTGCGCCAACCGTGTCGCGTGCGTGTGTGTCGTGTCGTGTCGTGTCGTGTCGTGCCGTGTCGTCAATTTAATTATCACTTATGAATAGCGGTGAAGATATCACCGGTCCGGTCGGGATATTATTAGGAAACCTGCACATCTAAGAAGACCTCATAAAGTCCTCGATGGTGTGTGTAGTCCGCCAACCCGCACTAGGCCAGCGTGGTGGACTAAGACCTAACCCTTCTCATTCCGAGAAGAGTCCCGTCCCCAGCAGTGGGACAGTAATGGACTGGATTTATTATTATTATAATGAGACATGATACATATAATTTTACCACGATCAGCAAACCCAGTTCCAGATTACAGCAAATGTGTGATATTACTGAACCACTTCATATAGAGCGCTCGAGCCTGGAGTCTTATTTCGATTTAGATACTAATATTTTCACAGTAATATTAAACAGAATGACAGGAGATATATTGAAGAAGGGTATTCAGTATTCGATTCTTGTTCCAAATATGTAAATTATTTAATAGAATACATTATAGTTCAAGATTTACATGACTAAACTTAAATATGTACACAGCCTAATTGCTTAAAATATAAAAATAAAAATAAAGTTAAAAAAAAGGAAAAACCGACTTCAAAAAAACATTTAAATGGAACCACACGGGAAGCACCAGTTTTCAAATAAAAAAAGAATCATCAAAATCGGTTAATCCAGTCGAAAGTGATGAGGTAACAAATATTAAAAAAAAAATACATACGCGTCCAATTGAGAACCTTGAAAAAAAACTTTTTGAAGTCGGTTAAAAATATAAAACTGAGCACCTAAGCATCAAAGTACTCCTCCTCATCGCTGTCAATACTTATAACACCCCTCTTTTTTGTCGGGGGTTAAAAAAACCTCCCGGGACGAACTTAAACCAGTCAACTTACATGAACCAAATATCAAAACATACGTACATTTAAATCTATTAGGAAAATTAAAAAAATCGCCCCATAATATGGAGATAAGAATCTATTATTACAATAAAATCCTGGTTTTTGACCGCTCCCATACAATAACAGTGGTATTCGTGCAATTATTTATAATGGTGACAAACACTTTATGGAGCATTAGTCTCTATTTAATATTTCGTTTAGTTATGAGTAATTAAAAAGGGGTATTTTGTTCTGTCATTGTTTTTTTATAGAATTTTGTTTTGTAATTGTTATACAGGATGGCGCAGATGTAATCACATTAAATGAAACCGTGTATTTACCACCACCTATATTACCTTTATCACTTGGTACGTTTAAATCACATTGCCACAGATGGTTATTAATGAAGCAATCATTGGTTTCTGGGATTCAATTATAGAGTTTGCGGTACATCCATTTCATTGTTTACATTATATTACGGCATTTTTATGTATAGATATACCTATTTATTACTATAAAAATTGTGTTCTATTCAACGCATGACTGGCTTGGACAGAATATCAGCAGTTGTGCATGCCTCGCGCTGCCAGCTATTATGCTGAGTCCAAGACCTTTTTGTCTTTTACCTTCTTGTATGATGTATCTCTTTGCTACCTATGTAATTTGAAAGACAAATAAAAATCTTCTATTCTATTCTATTCTATTTAGTATCATGTTCTGTGACCGTACACAAAAAATCTATCAAATCCAATCTGTAGTTTAGCCACAGGAACTACATAAAATATTCATAATTTTACACTGATCACGATCTTTAGGCAAAGTTTGTAAAGTCTCCAACGAATTCTAACCAAAATTATTTTTATTTACACGTGTAGAACAGATAAATGTGACATAAATTTCTACTTCGATGTTTTTTCACCTAGTCGAATGATAGCAGAGTGAAATATGATGCAAAAAAAACTTACGTAAAAATCGCAGATTTTTTGTGTACGACTTCAGAACATGATACCAAATACGTGGTTTCATTTATTGTGATGATATCTGCCGCACCCTGTATAAGAAAAATAAGAATTCGTATTTTTTTTTTTCATCTCTTCCTAATGTAAATAGCCTCGCTTTAATCCTTAGATATCATTAATATCAATTTATTTTATTTTGTTCATATAATTTTTTTAATTAGTATTAAGTACCTATATTTATTTGTATCGTGATTGCCCGTGGTAGCATCACTACAACGGTCCCATCCGTAGACGCCGGTCCCATCAGAATACCAGCGCTGTGACATTTTCTATTTCTAAATGCCACAGCATTATGCTGAGATCGGAGCCATTTTTGGTCTCGTTCAGGTTGCTTTGACTATTTTTTTTCTATTGTTATTTTTTATGTTTTATTTGTTGTTTTATTTTTGTACCTTTTATACTTTTATTCGTTCCTGGCGAGTCCAGAATAAAAATGTTTTCTTTCTTTCTTTCTAATATTTCATCCAATTCAAAACATCCCCGTAAATATAAATATATATTATCGGCACACATAACACACGCTATGTAGCGTCTCGTGTGCCGGTAATATATATTCATATATATAGATATATAAATATTCAGAGAAGAGTACATACACGTCTCTGAAGTCACCCTCACATTAAAATTGCACTCCCTATTATGACTCAAAGCGAATGACATACGAAGAAAGAAATCACTTGACGGCCGCTATCCTGAATATTTTATGTTTCATTACAGGTTTTACAAACTTATTTTTGCATCTCAACCTACGTACTTTCAACTCTATTACGTTGGTATAAGGTTGATAGTGTGTTTAAAAGTCTTGTTGTAGGATTAGATACGGCTAGTCTAAGCTCTCAATAATTATGTTAGTGAGACGGCTTATTAACGTTTTACTAGTGGTCGTCCTGTGGTCGAAATTCGACCATAATTTTAACTTTCTGCACTCCTTCTCCATATAAACCTTAACTAGGTATGCCAAATCTCACAATCCTCCGTGCGCACAATATGCTTAAAAAGGGGTACAAAGTTTTCTCTTCATATCTAGCTAAGGATGTCAGTTTATTTAAGTACTAATAACACTAACATAGCATATAAGCACAATTTGTTACTAACACATCACTAACAACTTATGGGCTTCAATGCCTGAAATAAAGGTTTTTTTTTATTTATATTTTTATTATTTAGTTTCAAGTAATACCTAATATGGACCATGTAGAATGTAGGTAGATCAGTCCAAGCCAACGTGTATCAGAAATGCGTGGTCATATATTTAAGGGTGTGGACCAGACCATCAAACTGAACAACTTTCTCTATCAGACCAACATCGTAATCGCGAAAAAATTATCAGCTGTCCCATACGTTTGGGTCGAGTAGATATTGAAGTTTTGTATGGGACAGCTGTACCAAAACGCTTCGTCTGGTAATCCAGTATTTACTCATCTCTGCACATCGACGGTGTGCTGATGAGGTATCTTTAGATATAACTCCCACTGAGTGCGCTGATAATGCGTATCACATATTGTTTAAAAAAATTGCCAACAAGGCCGATCGCAGCTGAAAGAAACATTGTATAATATCTCGGAACATGGGGATAAATATAGAGATAACAAGACTACCAAGTCTAACATAGAAATAGAAATAGAAATATACATTATTGCACACCAACATAACAAAACATACAATACAAAACAATAGAAAACAATGCACAATGGGCGGTCTTATCGCTTAAAGCGATCTTTTCTAGACAACCTTTGGATGGACAAAAAGTCACGGATAAAATGGAATGGGGTAGTCTGTGGTGCACGCATTTAAATACATAAAGCATACAACATTTAAAACATACGCGAAGCGACAGAATTTTGTTGTCATGACGAAACAAAAACCAGTTTCCGCAAGAGATAATGCAATGACAATATTATATTTTTGAAAAAAAAAGTTTAAAAGAAGAAGAGGTCAAGTAAATTAAGACGGGTAGTTGTGTTGTAAGTTGGCTAGATAAAAAATCCATTTCAAAGTATATATTTATGAGACATAATATTTTTGAGACGATCTGATTAGAATTAATTTGTTATATTATACAGATTAGATGAGATCTTCTTTGATTTTTTATTTAATTAAATATAGTAGTTTGTCGTAGTCATTATTAATTTAAGCATATTATGTTGAGTTTGGTAATTTATTGTATAAGAGTGACCTTAAAAGGCTGGCATAGTCACCACGGTGAACTGAAGCCACAACAAATATAAGTAAAAAAAAAACTTAGGCTCCATGGTACGCCACTAACTTTGAAGTCAAGATAAAGAAAAACATGTGTTCGAACAAGTTTGTCGTTCTTACAATCCGTGTGTCACATAAGCCGCGTTCGTGGTTTGTATTGAAATTTTTGAATATGCCAACACTCGAGAAGCCGGCTTTTGAGTGTATCCAAAAATATTCGGAGTAATACACGCTAGGGTATCTCGATTTTAGTTGCCGTATGTAATGTTTGGCACGCGAGTATGCTTACATTTTTATATTATTGATGCATTTTATATTATTGATGCATTTTATATTATTGATGCATTTTATAAATAAAGAGTATAATTTTATAAGGCACCTAGTTATAACCACCTACAACGTGATCGTTTTGGCTGTGCTGGTTTTTTTTGGACTCCTGAATAGTAGAAAAATATTACTGAAAAATCTTTTTTTTTTTTTTTTTTTTCATTGGCATTAAGTTTTCGGTCTGTAAGTGTTCAAGTGTGTAAGTTACCGTACCCTATGGATGCCTGCAGCACTAGCATCATTCACGATTTACTGAAACTGGCCAGTAAAAATCTTAACCCTCCCTTTTTGAATAGGTAACCTCATGTTGTAGTCTCTTGGGAAAACCTCGATGGGAAGCTGATTCCACAACCTAAGGGTTAACATAACGGCTATTATAGATTTTCATTCCGCCTTAAAAAAACCAATCATAAATCAATTGGTGGTAGTGGTGTCTCGCTAATGCCAGCATGAATGGGTCGGCACGACTGGGGAAGTACTACCCTCCCACAGAATATCGACGTTAAGTAGCAGTATGCATACTGTTGCGTTTCGTTCGGTGAGTGTGGAGCGCTGGAGGTCCAATTCCTCCCTTAGACCCCTTCTTTCTCCTTTCCCTCCCCTTTTTCCTAACCCCATCCTAAAAGGTCGGCAACGCATCGGTGACTCCTCTGGTGTTGCGGATGTTCATGGGCGGCGGTGATCACTTACCATCAGGTGAATCGTACGATCGTTTGCACACTGAAAACAAAAAAAATCTTCCTAAATTAACGAGCACAATTCAATTTCTTTGATAGACAAACATACTTTTGTCCGTTTTTGCATGCTATGAGAATTATCCGCGAAATCCAAGGGGAGGCAGCGTTGTCTAGCCACTCGCTGCTGTAATGTGCATGCTGTGGAGATACGAGCATGAGGAACAGTGGATGAGGTAGTGACACAGATTCCTAAACCTATCCAACATTGGTTTAGGTTTAGAAACATGAAAAATGTTGAATGCTAAAGAGATTAAAATATCTTCCAAGGATTGCAGCCTTTTTGACACAGCTGCGATGTACGAGTTATTTAATACCTATTTTACTATGTTTTTTATTGTTTGCTGTGTCAAACCAAATTATACAACGTGTATCAGAATTGCTTGGTCATATTTAAGGGTGTGCATCAGACCATAGAACTGAACAACTTTCTCTATGGGACCAACATCGTAACTGCGAAATATTTTCAGCAGATCCCATACAAAACGTCAATACCTACTCGACCCAAATGGTTAATTAAAAACAAAATAACAAAATAAAGCACAGGAATAATGTGTGGGACTCACGGCTGTACCAAAAAGGTTCAGTATAGCGTGATGACGTAGACATCAATGACTCAAGAAAGTCTTTTTTTTTTTTTTTTTTTTTTAACTGTATCTCAAAAATAAATGGAATAGAGAGATTGGATAGTTGTTGCGAATCTGGATGTATTTGCTTCAGAAGATCTATAATTTGTACGCACCCATGATCCAGAAAAAAATCCAATTGTCAATGATATAATAAAAAATTAAAACTTGCCATTTTTAAACCCCGACAAAAAAGAGAGGTGTTATACGAGTAAGTTTGTAGTGTGTATCTGAGTGTCTGTCTGTGACATCGTAGCTTTCAAACGGATGGACTGATTTCAATGCAGTTTTTTAATTGAAAGCTATTTTAATCGGAAATCATCTTAGCTATTTTTCATGAAATTCTGTTCAGCCGTTCAAAAGTTACAGCTCTATTTCTAGTTGGAGTCGGGGGTTTTCGACGGTTAGGTTATTCTTCAGGAAAAGTGGAATATCCATTGTCTCCCATTCCTGGCTCCAGGATCAATGCACATGGTTTTGTTTGCACAAGTCTCACCCGTCAAGTTATGTAGCTTTCGTTTCTTTGCAGCGTCCTGTCAGTTCTTTGGGCGCCATTTTTGTAGGTCCTAATGGTCCTAATACTGATGGAAACTGATGTATGTCTACTTTGATCGTGGATTGTAACTTTACGAATCTCTATATAATATAATATATTACAATATATATATAGTATAAAATAAAGTCGCTTTCTGTATATCCGCTAACTCCTCCTCAACCACGCAACGGATTTTTATGCGATTTTCACTATCAGTTAGATAATTACTTCCGGAAGATTTATAATTATGTATAATACTTTCATATTTAATGTAAGGATAGTAGAGAAATTGCACTCGTGCGAAGCCGGGGACGGGTCGCTATTTTATATAATTATATTATTATTTTGAGATATACATATTATTTTAGACTTTTTGAATACTTTGAAGCATTTTTTACATTTTTATATTGACTATATATATAAAGCTCGATTACCACTGACTCACTGACTCACTGACTCACTGATTGACATAATTGTTCTCCCAGAAGGAGCCGTGGGGGGTTAAAGTGATGTATAAGACTCATAAACCTTGAGGTCCAGTGAGTCCGGGAAAAATCCGAATTGACCTGAAAGTGGAACGCTGACCGGAACTGCCCTACGGATCTCGAAAATGGCAAGTCGAACACCCACACTGCCGGAACTAAAAATGTCAAGAACCCTGGGCCGTTTGACGAGCCGGTGAAAAAAAGATGGCGTCCATACAAAAAAAGATGGCGGCCATACAAAATTGAAACGCTCACCGTTCTGAAACCGTTGGAGATAGTGGGGGGGTGTTCGACCAAATGTCATAGAGGACGATGGGGGCTTTCCGGTGGGGGTCATAAAAAACCAAGATGGCGGATTCAAAATGGCGGCCAAAAAAAAATATGGTCCGAGGCGGCTGAAAATTGGCGTCCGAGGGTTTTCGGGGTGACCGATTCATAATCCGGGATCATATTTTTTTTTCCGCCATTTTTCAAGATGGCCACCATACAAATGTTCATTTTGGATTTTCACCCAATTGTTCTCCCAGAAGGAGCCGTCGGAGGTAAATGTCATGTATGAGGATCGTATAGAGGGGGGTCCAGTTAGTTCAGGAAAAGTCCGAACTGACCTGAAAGTGGAACCCTGACCGGAACTGCCCTACGGATCTCGAAAACGGCAAGTCGCACACCCATAGTGCCGGAACTAAAAATGTCGAGGACCTTGGGCCGTTTGACGAGCCGGTGAAAAAAAGATGGTTTCCATACAAAAAAACATGGCTGCCATACAAAATCAAAAATCATATTTTTTTTAGTTATGTTACAAGCTCCACCTAAAAAGCCCTCGCGGGCCGCATGCGGCCCGCGCACCCGCGCGACCTCTAGTTTAATTTATAAAAATTAAAATCAATATAAATTAGTTTATTAAATTATTGAATATAGCTGTTTATCTATCGAATTGTGCAGGTCAGACTATGTTCTTTTTTAAAAAAATTGAAAAGAAATGCAGTTCATTAATATCGTGTACCTAAAAACACCTAATTTATGTTAGTCTGTACATATAAAACCTCGCTAGCACTACAAGAATAATTTAAAAAAACAAAACTGTCCAGCAATTGCTATTATTGTCGTGTTGGAAATTGCCAGCGCATTATTTCGTTGGATTTCGTTGCGTACTGAAAAGAGCCAATTGAAGATTATTATTTTTTTTGAGTAATGAAGCAGTTTTCGATCTATTGGGAGAAAAATAATTTATGTAAATTTTATGAGATGAGCGTAGGTACTTATTGTATGGAAAAGTCACCCCAAACTCCAAGATCTAAGAAGAATTATGTGTATATAATACATAAGAAGTAAACAAATACAATTATTCAATGAATCTACAGAACGACAATACCATCAGACACATTTACTGAGAACCAACCATATTTGCATATTTTAAAATATTTACAAACATCCTTCGTAAACGAGAGCGGCGGTCGCACAAACTTAAACATAACCTCAAAATTACAAATACCAACTTTAATACTATCAAAATAGAGTTTATAGCAGCGACAAAGGTTAAAATTGTATAAAATACCGATATCATTCGTCCCCCAAACCGTATCATGCATAACACACACAAAATATCACTGATAGAAACCTTCTTCGCGCCAAAATAATCCTTACTGTCAAACCTTAAGAATTTGAGGTTAGAATTTTCGGCGGCAAACATGTAATGTGTTCTATATTTAAAATTCAAAGAAACAATATCGGGTGTGCATATAGTTCTATTTTCATCGCATCAGTATATTTTATGAGCGTAGTGGGAAATACGACAGTTTTTCTTTTTTTGAAAAATATAGCTCTCGAGAATTTATTATGCGTCCTCGGGCGCCATTTTTTAATCACGCGTGAGTGTTGCCAGTTCGTACAGGTAATTTGTTCTGCATTGTTTTTAATGTTTATTGCCGTAGATATTTTATTGGCAAAAGGAGTGGTTAGCCAATTAGTTGAACGATTTTCCGCATATTATGACGAAATGAACTGACTCCTTTTGGATAGAATAGATATTTATTTCATGTAAACCAGATACAGACACTTATGGAATATCGAGACTCTAGGTGCGCGGTTTCAAATAGTAGGTCTTATGGAGAAGAACCGGCAAGAAACTCCATGAAAACTCTTTTAAAATAATAGATTACAATCTTGATCAGTACAATGTTGTGGTAAGATCTGCGAGAATAATTTAATTTAATGTGAATAAAAGATAAGAATAGGATAATAATGATTAGATCTAGAATATTTGTGTGACTTAACTTGGTGTAACTTTCTTTTTTTTCATTGTTACTTTTTTTTTAATTCTTCATCGCCTAATTTACCTTCAATCTCAATTACACGAACACCGCTGAACTCATGTAAAGTCCGATCGGACCTCGCATGTCATTAAATGTAAAGGTAAAATTATAATAAATAAATATATCCAGTCCATTATTGTCCCACTGCTGGGCACGGGCCTCTTCTCAGTGTGCGAAGGATTAGGCCTTAGTTCATCACGCCGGACTAGTGTGGACTACACACACCATCGAGAACTTTACGAGGCCCTCTCAGATGTGCAGGTTTCCTCACGATGTTTTCATTCAATTTTGTCTTTGCTAAGATTTCTCCTGTATCGTGGGTACAGTTTACAAAAAATCCAGATCAACAACTATCTGGAGGCCATACAAATATTTGTTCCGTGCGGGGATCGAACCCGCGGCACGTAGCGCAGAAAGCCAATCGCTTAGCCACTGTGCCAACCGTGTCGTCAAATGAATGCAAGTAATAATCAAATTCCGATCCACACATGGATTCGAAAAATCAGAGTCAAATTCGATTCCACACAAAAACAGTGAAAGGGGAGAAACGGCACAAAATAACCAAGCGTCACTTGAATCGAAATAAACATAAAAACGAGACCCCAGGGCGATGGTAACAACCCGATCTCGTGTCCAAATCTTTGGAATCTATTCAATAACACGCTAACCAAATGGGGGACTGACCCTCGTTTGTAACAATATGGAAAACATATTGGAGATTCTTGAGAACATCTTTTGAATTGATACAGAAGAATTCTGCCGTATGTTTTGTAAGAAATGATTTTGTTTACGATTTTTACGTTGTATAAATTCAATAAATTATTAAGTAATCAATCGTTTATTTGTTTATATGTAAATAATTTTTTACTGTAGGTACACAAATAACATCGATTTTAATGGTTTTTAAAGGTAGAACTAATATAAGGGGTGCATAATATAATCTTTTTTTTAATTTGGAAGTTTCTTATTAATTTTAGTTTCTTGTATTCTTGTTTCTTTAAAAACGTTGCCCCTCAGTAGGGTTTCTCCTGTATCGAGGGTACAGTTTACAAACTTACATCTCACATGCACACACACCCAGATCTGAAACAACTATGTATATGTAGATCATACAAATATTTGTGCCGTGCGGGGATCGAGCCCGCGGCACATCGCGCATAAAGCTAATCGCTTATCCAAAAACCTTAAATTTTAACCTTTTACAGTTTAGGGTTAATTCAGGGTCACTGAGTCCCATGAACATTAAGGCTCCTGGACTGTGAAAAGGTAGGTTTAATAAATTGGGTGAAATTCTGAAATAGTACCTAGACAATTACCTCCATCGGAATTTTGTACCAAAAAGAAATATTTACTGATTTTTCACACATCGACGCTGATAGTAGAGTCGGCAACGCGCGAGTGATGCCCTTGATGTTGCAAGCGTCCATAGGTTACGGTAACCACTTACCATCAGGCAGGCCGTGTGTCTGTGTGCCACCTTAGAAGTATAAAAAAAAATCATTTTCCTTCAAAAAACAATCCACTTTTCCCTAACAAGATAAACATATCTTCATATAAAAAAAAATCGCACGTTCCTTCACACCGTAACAGATAACATTTTATTTTCATTTTTCGAATCGCAACATTGGAAGCGTTTCTTTTACACACTTACCAACTTACTCCTGCGTTCTAACTCCACCTTATAGCTTACAAAATAGAGTATATTTTCCGGTGTATTTTTAGCAAAATAAGTAATGTATTAACTGCGCTAGATGCAGGGAAATTGAATAGGAACAGCCGCCATAGACAACTGTCACTATTGTCCAAAGAAACGCGCCGCGCGGGAAATACGAGATCTTTTAATGATTGCAGTTGCAAAATGTAAAGCTTAAGTGGTCGAATGACAAATTAAAAAGATGATAATGATGAAGGGAGATATTTTTCCATCGCTAATATGCTTGGATTGCTTTTTGACTATTTATTATGTACGAGCGCTCACCACAGTCAATATTGTCGTGAGTCGGACCTATTGTATTATAATTACCTGTGGTCGGTATTCTCTGTCTTATCTCATAAATAGAACGGAATAGAAATACTCTTTATTGTACACCTGATAAAAAGGGCAATAAAATTAATAATCCTTAATTATTATTTTAATTTAATATTAATACCTCTCATTTAAGTTTGTTTTTTGGTGCATCTACCTTCATTGTCTCTGCATCACCCTAAGGTTGTCTGGTAGAGAATACCTATGGCATTAAAACCGCCTTTGTACATGTACATGAAGGATTTTAAATAAATAAATAAATTACAGTTAATCATTTTAAGATTGTACAATGGGCGGTCGGAGAACAACCTAACCTAACCGTCAAAAAGCCCCGACTCCAACTAGAAAAAGAGCTGTAACTTTTTAACGGCCGAACAGATTTTGATGAAACATGGCTAAGATCATTCCCGATTAATTTAGCTTCCAATAAAAAAATCATTAAAATCGGTCTATCCGTCAGATATACAAACACCCGTCTTTTTTGTCGGGGTTTAAAAATAAGATAATAGAATGCTGTATAGATTATTTACCAAATTATCTATACATCCTTATTAAGGCCACAGAATTAGTCAACACACACTATTTTCTGCGACAAAATGAAACAAATTATCGAGGAGAGACGCAGAATGCAATTTCCTCGTCTGACCGCCCAATATGTCTCCTCTCCGGCGATCTCGGGAAGCAAATGAATAAAAATCAACCGCACACATTCGCCTATTTGTTATCTCACACAGAGAACTATTGTAAATAGAAGGTTTGTTTGTGTGTGTGTATCTATCTCGGAATTTTCTACATAAACAGTGGACTTCTTGTCATAGTTATATAATACATACTTTTGTTTATCCGCTGTCCTATTTAAGTCGAGTAGGTATTGAAGTTTTGTATGGGCCAGCTGATAATTTTATCGCGATTTCAATGTTTGTTACTTAGAGAAAATTGTTCAGATTGATGGTGTAATCCACACCCTTAAATATGACCACGCATTTCTGATACACGTTGTATAACATTTTAAAATACAAAAAAAGAACAAAAAAATCCCTGAAAAATCCAATTTAAAATTTTAACCCAAAATTAATTTCGGTACACAGTCCACTGTTTCGTACGCAAGATTACTGCTCAAAGATAACGTACTATAATCAAGTTAAGGTCTGCATTGTGCCATCATAAGTAGAGGTCGGGCCAGATTAAATTTATGCCCCCCTAAAATAATTAATTCCCTTTAACTTCATTAAGAAACCCGCATAGGTGTAATTACAATGAGCTAAGGAATCTTAATTGTCGAATAGAAAGCGTGACACACGGACGGGAAGGATAGTGAACGTGTTGTGACATTAGGACTTGAATTATATGATTCAATTATAGACAGACACAGTTTGGTTCACTAATAATCATAGGTTATCGTTTTGTGAAAAAGGCCTGTTATTAAAACGCATTTATTAGCTTCACCTGTAACTAACTAACTAATTAACTAACTATGTAAAAAAATCTTGGAAGTTAAATTTGACCCACTTCCCGGTTTCCGATTGGGCTGAAATTTTGCATACACGTTTAGTTTTGATGACAAAAGCGTTTTCTTTAGTTTTTTTTTTTTTAACTATAATATTTTATTTATTTATTTATAACTAGAGGTCGCCAGGTGGTCGAAATTCGACCGTAATTTTGGGTTTGTACTCTCCTCCTCCATATAAACTTTAACTATGCCTAATCTCACACTCCTCCGTGCGCGCAATATGCTTAAAAAGGGGTACAAAGTTTTCTCTTCACGTATTAGTATAAAGATTATTATTTTTTAAGCAATTATGTATTGTTTACTTTTTTAACCCTCGACGAAAATGATGTTATAAGATTGTAGTGTGTATCTGTGTGTCTGTCTGTGGCATCATATCTCCTGAACGGAAGAACCGATTTTGATTTAGTTTTTTCGTTTGAAAGGTGTCTTAATCGAGAGTGTTCCTAGTTATGTTTCAAGAAAATCTGCTTAGCTGTTTGAAAGTTACAGCTCTTTTTCTAGTTGGAATCGGGGTATTTTTGGTCTCTATTATTGATTTCATGGCCAATGTCATGCCCACCTGTTATTTGTATGATTGCTATAATATCTATTTTAGTTATTATCTTTATCTGAATTGAAAGAGGTTACAGTGTTATAGTGTTTTGAATTGTATTAAATATTAAAAGTTTTAACGTGTAATGAAAATTATCAATAAATTGATTTATGATTTGAAAGAAAAAAGAAAGAAAGAAATTAAATTTGGTTTATGATTTATGAAGTCCAACATGTTAGCCTCTCAACTCAGCTCTCCAAACCGAAGCCCCGTATGTCACCCCACACGCCTTATTCAAGATCACATAATGGGATGAATATATGGGTTACTGTCGGTCAGGCTGTCAGGCCACAACAATAAGGAGTAATATTGCCGTATTGTGTGCCCTGATCCTCAGACAAAGGGCTCATAAGGCTTTCAATAAGACGTGGCTAAACTGTTTATGAATTTGGATATTAGGGTAATCGTAGGTAAGGTTTGGATACAATAATATCCAAGATACGGGAGATAGTGGATAGAATAGAATAGAATATATCTTTATTTCATGTAAACCAAATTCAGGCACTTATTAAATGTCGAGACTCTAGGTGCGCGGTTCCAACTAGTAGATCCTATGGAGAAGAACCGGCATGAAACTCTATGGAAACTCTTTTAAAATAATAGATAACAATTGCTGTGGTAAGAGATGCGAAAATAATGTGAATAAAAAATAGGACTAGGATAATAATGATTTGCCTCTGAATAAGATTGCCATGGCAGTTACAAGCTGACCAGTTCCGACAGACGGCACCCGTTCACGAGCATGACTCATGCGTCAGCATCGCCAAGCTCGACCACAATGAAGGGAACTCAACGACCCGACACACAACGCCGCCATTAGCGTCCCGACAGACCTAAACTCGGGAGATAAGGCTCAAGATTGGAAAATAATTCAAAATAAAATTTGATTCCTCCCTTCTTCCACCGTTCTCACAAGAAGATCGCTCATACCATAGAGTCTTTGTATCCAGCTGGCACCGCTCAACAGTGTACTGGGGCTATAATAGCGGCCCGTCCCGGCTTTGCAGGGGCGATTAGAGTTTCCGTAAGGCTCCCAATTTTTTTTTAAATAAGTTATTGCCTATTTTTCTCAGTGATAATATATAATTCTCCTGGTGAATTTTTTTTTAAATCGGTTCAGTAGTTTTTGAGTTTATTCATTACAAAGAAAAAATCAAAAAAAAAAAAAAAACATACGCGTCGAATTGAGAACCTCCTCTTTTTTTTTGAAGTCGGTTAAAAATACAATATTTTTCTCATAAAACATTAGTGTAGATTAATATCTACTATAAAGAGGTAAAATGTGTTTGTTTGTATGTAGGTAATCACAGGAACTCCTGAACCAATTCTAAAAATTCCCTCACTAATAGAAAATTCCATCCCTGAGTGAAGCTATATTTTATTCTGATAAAAATCTAAAACTACAGGCAATATACATAAATATATATAATTCATATTTTTATTCAAAACAGTAAAATATACTGAAAATAATAAAAATATTATAGGTAGGCCGAATAGAAACAAACCAGTGCAACAGTCCTTATTAGAAAAAACTTCATCGGAATGCTGAGAAACTACCAAATTATTAAATACAACAATCATTAATCTATAGCCCCTATGTATATTGAAATAAGGTCTGTATCTTTGGCATTTTAATTTTGTAGACTGAAAAATATAAAATGGCTGTTCTCTAGTTAATATTGACTCGTCAACAGTGGATTTCGTTTCAAACTTTTCTCATTTCGAATCCAGTCAAACCATCCTTTACTAGTATAAATTGTAGAATTGGTTTTTTTTTCTAGACATTAATAATCGAAATTGTTTTTAAATGACCTAACCGTCAAAAACCCCCGACTTCAACTAGAAAAAGAGCTGTAACTTTTGAACGGCTAAATAGATTTTCATGAAATATAGCTAAAATGATACCCAATTAAACTAGCTTTCAATTAAAAAAACTGCATTGAAATCGGTCTATCCGTTTTGGAGCTACGATGCCACAGATACACACTACAAACTTGTAACACCCCTCTTTTTTTCGGGGGTTAAAAATGGAAAACCATCGGCAGAGCCGCACTTTGCGATCAAGTTATAATTTATATTAATAGTATTGGCTTTTTCCCCAACGTGTTCATTTTCTATCATTTTTCACCTCACCCCCTGACCGCTGTGTTGTGTTGATTTGTCTCAGTTATCTGCCAATGGATTAATGATGGTCATTCCGTATATATTCACGCTATTTCTCTTACAGTGTAGGTAGAGTGTACCGTGCATCTACAATTTTAGGTTGCCTGTATTAGGTAGGTCTTGTAATTAAGGGATTGATACTTTTCATGGAGAAAAAGCTATAAAAAGCAGTGATAGCCTAGCGATTGCACGTTTGCTTAGAGGATTTGAGTTCGAACCCGGCCCGCACTCCGACTTGTCGAATTCATGTGCGGGTCGCAATTTGATTAGATATCACTTGCATGAACAGCTACACCGATTTTGACGGGACTTTCACTGGCTGATAGCTGATGTTATCTGTTACATAAATTAGTCTGACATTTCATCCCTTTGTGTATTATGTACTTATCTCATTTTTATATTAGCTGAAATTTGTATTTATTAATAATTATTACTTCGATATTACTATATTTTTCTGGTGTGACATTTATATTATTTCTTGTGTATGGGTGTAATTTGCCTGAAAAAAGATGTTTTTTTTTTTTTTTTTTTTTATAAGGACTTACTTTTCACTTAATGAAAAAATAATTTTGTTATATTCCACGCGGATGAAATCGCAGATGCAGCTAGTAAATAATAAAAGTTTACAATGTTTTATACCTAAACTAGCGACCCGCCCCGGCTTCTCGCGGGTGCAATTTGTCTACTATCATTACATTAATTAAATATCAAAGTATTATACATACTAGTGGTCGCCTAGTGGTCGAAATTCGGCCGTAATTTTAGCTTTCTGCACTCCTTCTCCACATAAACTTTAACTATGCCAAATCTCACACTGCTCCGTGCGCGCAATATGCTTAAAAAGGGGTACAACATTTTCTCTTCACGTATTAATATATAGATAAACCTTCCGTGAAAAAATATCTAACTATGATGAAAACCGCATCAAAATCCGTTGCGTGGTTTAGGAGGAGTTAGCGGAAATACAGACAGACAGACGCGGAAAGGGTCTTTATTTTATACTATGTAGAATTGGCTATAGGGTAAGGTGGTGCAAGAGTGCGCACTTTTTAAACGAGGCATTATATTATAAAAAATTTAAGAAAATTATTTTATACTTTTTAGTTTTTTGAAGTCGGTTTTTACTTCTTTTTTAAAGTTTATTTTATTTTTCAATTTTGAGTGGCATAAACAATACATAAACATGAGATTACAGCAATCGCGAGTGATGTGCTGTTATTCATTCAAGAGTTCCATTGTCTATCTCCGAAGATCTTCATCAGATCTTCACCAAGTTGGAATGGGACCACTTTGGGAGTATACCCTTTCAAACAAAAAAAGAATCATCGAAATCGGTTGGCGTGATATTGAGTTATTCGACCATTTGTCGCGTACATACTTAATGTAAATTTAAGACTTATATGGTTTTCTCATGGATCCCATTGTCAGAACTGGACCAAATTAAAATTGGACCATTCGGGAAGCACCAGCTTTCAAATAAAAAAAGAATCATCAAAATCGGTTCACGCAGTCGAGAGTCATGAGGTAACAAATATAAAAAAAAAAAAAAAAAAAACATACGCGTCGAATTGAGAACCTCCTCCTTTTTTTGAAGTCGGTTAAAAAAGAGTAATAAAGTTAAAGAAATCAACTTTGTTTATTTTAATTCTCTATCTATCTTAGAACAAATAAACATGAAATTAAACTATTTATTGCTACTAACTGGGGTATGAGAACCACATATATGAAAAGTGTGTGTATCATACTTCTAAGCTAAAGGCTTTGCATGCATGTAGTAGGTGCATAAAGTTAAAATTTATTGATCTTGAGAGGTAGGTACCCCTGTCGGAGCTGAACAAGGGACTTTTGCCTATAAATTTAGTGTTCCTGTCACTTGCTGTAATTAAGAGCATCTTCCTCCCTGATGTGTGCCATCACGCCGTGTTCATGAAGGGATAAGCTGACTACTAAATACTTTATTGTACATCAGAAATTAAAAAAAGATATAAATATCTTCTTCAGTACAAAATAAAGTCGCTTTCCGCGTCTTTCTGTCTGTATATCCGCTAACTCCACCTAAAGCACGCAACGGATTTTGATGCAGTTTTCACGATTAGTTAGATAATTTTTCACGGAAGGTTTATATGCATAATACTTTCATATTTAATGTAAGGATCGTAGAGAAATTGCACGCCGTGGGAAGCCAGGGACAGGTTGCTAGTTATTATTATAAATCCACCATTTGTGAAAAAGTAGCAAGCAATTATTATACAACGTGTATCTGAGATTCGTATTAATATTTTTAAGGATGTGGATCAGACCGTCAAACTGAACAACTTTCTCTATGTGACCAACATCGTAATCGCCGAAAAATTATCAGCTGTCCCATACAAAACTTCAATATTTACTCGACCTAAACGTATGGGACAGATGATTAATTTTTCGCGATTACGGTGTTGGTCCTATAGAGAAAGTTGTTCAGTTTGATGGTCTGATCCACACCCTTAAATATGAGCACGCATTTCTATACACGTTGTATTCTCAGTGGGCCGAGCACGAATGTTTTGACGTATCGTAAGGTAAACGTAACCAAAGTTAGAACCAAAAATACACATTTAATCCATGACATTTTTTTGGAAATACATGCAATATTTTGTAATTTTCATGAAACAAGTGTGTTTCTTGCATAAAATTGAACAAAAATGCGATTGATTCATCGTATTTTATAATCAAAATTTGCTTACGTTTACTTTACCATACGTCAAAACATTCGTGCTTGGCCCTCTGATCATAATTTTAATTATCAAGGATAATATTGTAAGGAAACCTGCACACGTTACCCAAAAAGCGTGTATACATATCGAGGTATTTTTGTATGCAGTATATTTTTTTTTTATGTAACTTTTCTCCTCTCTCATATTTCCCCTGTATCGAGGGGTACAGTTTAATACATACATCTCACATGCACACATACCCAGACCCAAAACAGCAATCTGTAGCTCACACAAATAATTTCGCCGTGCGGGGATCGAATCCGCGGCACGTAGCGTAGAAAGCTAATCGCTTAGCCACTGTGATAACCATCATCTGCCTGGCCTTTATCCCAACTAAATTGGGGTCGGCTCCCAGTCTAACGAGATGCGGCTGAATATCAGTATTTTATACGGAGCGACTGCCATCTGACCTCCGCCACACAATTTCTGGGAGACACTGATACCCTAAGGTTACACCGGTTGTCAGACTTTTTGGGTTGCTGACTCCCGTAACGACTGTCATAGGTATTCGTATGACAACCGGGACCAACTGCTTAACGTGCTATCCGAGGCACGGAGGGGTCTCGATGTTCGAAGTAACGGTCACCCATCCAGGGACTGACCGCAGCAACCGTAGCTTAACCTCGCTGATCGACGCGCGGTAGCTACGAGCCCTACGAGCCCAAAAATTAAGTGAAGTATGCTAGGAATAAAATTAATAATAAGAAGTTATCTTTCTTATTAGTCATAAATAAGAAATTCCTGCTCCAAACATGTCATTACATCCACAAATATTCGGGTTCAAAACAAAATATAGTGCCACAAACTTATCTGACCCGGTCAGGGCGTCGCTGCCGTCGCTTTTACCAATGTCATCTCCCTACAAAAATTACATTTTGATGTGTCATTTTTGTTCCGTAGCGACGTTAGTTCCAATTTAGGGTCACCGGGTCAGTTAAATTTGTGGCACTATATTACCGTGTCATATAATTACTGTCATAGTGATAAGTTTACAGTGATATGAAATTGTTTTTATTATTACACTGATATCTGCGTAAGTCAATGACTAGAGTACATAATAATATTATCTTTAGTCATTCTGTTCACTTCCTACTTGTATAATTTCAGTTGTTTGTAAAGTAATCATCTTTAATAGCCAATTCAATATCGCCTTGTCATTGAAATTAAATAATACAAGTGTTACGCGCGACTTCACTTCTTTTTTAACCCCCGACAAAAAAGTGGGGTGTTATAAGTTTTTAGTGTGTACCTGTGTATCTGTGTATCTGTCTGTAGCCTTGTAGCTCCAAAAAGGATGGAACGATTTCAATGCAGTTTTTTTAAAAGAAAGCTAGTTTAATCGGGTACCATGTTAGATATTATGTTTCATGAAAATCTGTTCAGCTGTTCAAAAGTTACAGTTATGAACTACATAAATGTCACGTTAGATATGACTGGGTCACATATAAAAGTTTCTTTCAACAAACTGATAACCACATCACCCTTATTAGATATGAACATGAATGGACAACTCTCATACGATAAATAAGTGCATGATAATAATGCCGAAGTGATAAAATTATCACTACTAATAGTACGACACTACTAAGAAGTTGCATCAGCAAACTTCGTAAAACTGATCAGTTCCGAATTGCGCGCGTCTTCAAGACCTCGTGGTCTTGTGGTCATGTTTATTAGTACTGCAGTAAAACATGATCTTTACGCTGATGCAATAAGTTGTACAATAATTTAAATGAGTGACTGCCAATGGTAGTTTTTTTTTTTTTTTTCAATTTCGTATTTCTTATTTCAAAAAACAAAACATATCTTAATTTCTAGGATACAAATACTTTGAGATACAGCTTAACAATAAGAAAACACAAATCTGTGTCTGAACTAGATAACTTAATATCTGTGTATCAGACAGCAGCGTGTTCGATCAGGCATATCGTTGTTACTTCGTAATTGTGTCGTACTGTATATCCAGATGCATAGTATAAATAAAGTGATAATAGTACATATTGCGTCAGTTGTCATTCATATCTCTCACTGAGTAGACGTTAGTACAATGAGTTCCTCATATTTTGCAAAGAAAGTGGTCCTCGTCACAGGCGGTAGTGCTGGTATTGGTGCTACCACAGCCGAGTTCTTTGCTAAAGAAGGTGCGACAGTCGCCATCGTTGGCAGAAACGAAGCCAAATTAAATTCAGTTACTCAGAGTTGTCAGAAATTTGGAGCTACTGTATTCAGCATCAAAGCAGACATATCCAAAGATCAAGAAGCAGATACAATAGTCAAGAAAACCATCGACAAATTCGGTAAACTGGATATTCTTGTCAACAATGCTGGGATATTGAGAAGTACAAAAATACTTGCGGATGACTATCTGGATACATTTGATGAAACTATGAACACCAATATACGAGCTCCCGTCCGCATCACGCACTTTGCTGTGCCTCATCTCATCAAGACTAAAGGTTCGATCATCAACGTGTCAAGTGTCGCTGGAATCAGTCCCAAAAGACCAAATTACACAGCATACAGGACATCAAAGGCTGCACTAAACCATTTCACTAGATGTCTTGCGTTGGAACTTGCCCCACATGGAGTGAGAGTAAATTGTGTTAGTCCTGGACCAGTCCATACTGATATCTTCGCAGGCACTGAAACAGATGCTGAGGGGCTAAGAGAATATACAGCACTTGATAGAGTTTCGGACACGAAAGAGATCGCTGATATGATTGTATATTTAGCCAGTGATAAGGCGAAGGGCATCACTGGTGTTGATTACGTGATTGATAATGGATACTTGTTGAAATAAAATGCTTCTATTTTTAATATACCTACTAGTTTAATCAGACAAATAATCGTCCACAGTTTTTATAACGTAATAATATTGATTATGTGACCCATTTAAATGTTTGTATTATTTATTTAATCAATCTTATTTATTCATGAGTGGTTTTGTTTTAAAGACCAGACTCTGTCTTGGACTGAAGTACTTATTATTTCCATGCTTAGACTTTTTTTCATAAATAAAGATCATTTTGACACAGACAGCTTTTGATTTAGTTCTTTATGGTTCTTTATCTAAGCCATGGAAATCTCATAGTAGGAGTAAGTACTAAATGGAAACAAGCGTAATCCTAAGTCTATGCATGGAAATAATAAGTACTCCGTACAAGAAGTACTAATTTATGGAATCTGGAATCTTTCTTTTAATACCATAGAGTAAACGTTCTGTCGCGTTCTGTCGAGTTCTGTCATGATTCTGTCATTTGTTACCAGTTTTTTACAATGACGAAATAAATATATGGACCCGAAATACCTACAAAAAAACGGTGTATACCTAAACTTAATTTAAGGACTAAACATGGCTACCATTACTAGGGATGCTTTAGCTAGAACAATCGATTCATCGATATCGATATTTTGATATCGAGGTTCGTATTTTTTTTTTCACACACAATTTTCACGTGTGATCTTGGAGTAAATTGAAATGACTGATCGGATAAAATAAAATCATCTTCTCATATTGATTTGTTGAGCATATTAATTCTTTCCCTAACTGACCATACAGCTTTGGAGTACAACTTAAGGATGGGTTTTCTATTCTTATTCTACACAAAATATTGAATATACAAAAAATAAACAATTTAAAAATATATGCACAAAGGCGAGCTTTTCTTTTCCTTTATTAATAAAATTAAATAGGGTACCAATTTGAATGCACCCCAAGTGTAGGTTAATACCTACAATAGGGTTGCATTCAAATTGGTACCCTATTGATTCGTCCAGTATTCACTATATGGAATTTATCATGACATCATATACCTTAAAACACTCTCTGGACCAAGACGAATCCAAGGATTATCTCATTTGTTGAAATCGGCTTAGTGGTTTAGGCTGTACGAGGTAACAAATTAACTCACATACATATAACCAGTGAGATTCATAAATTATCCTCTCTACCGTAGTCAGGTAAAAATGAAAACAAGATTTACAGTAATATGTTTAATCAATAATCACAAATGAGTAGTTTAATAATTTCTAGTTAGGTAATATTAATTTACTACGGAAACTTTGATGAGACACTTTATCATTACCAGACTGCGCGACGCAAAGAAGGGTTATTTTGTTTTTTTTTGTCCATTGTACCTGAACCTTAAATACGTAAAAGTGTAATAAAAGATTACACTTTTATGATAATGTTATCACATACGTCCGCAGAGTACATAAGTCACTATCGTCTTCAGTGACGTCAGTGAAACTTTTTCTTTCAGTCAAGTCATTGATTGTTAGTGATACAAAGGGGTTTTTACAAGAACAAATCAAAATGTTCAGTTGCTTTAATGGAACACAATTACCAACGCCGCCATCACAAGCCCGTTTCACATAAAACAGACTTTTCTTGTTCATCAGTAAGGGACCATCCATAAAGTACGTCACACGTTAAGGGAGGTGAGGGGGTCGATGAAGTGTGACATTATGTGACAAGGGGTGGGAGGGGTCCTAAGTTTCGTGACGTCACATTTCAAAATCATATTAAAAATTAATTTTAATGGAAATAAAACTAATTTCGGAACTGCTGTTTTAATTTAATCATTTCTAGATGTAAAATTGCAAAATATGTGACGTCACACTAGGGAGGGAGGGGTCTCACAATTGTGATCAACTGTGACAATGACGGAGGAGGGGTCAAAAAATCACGAAATTAGTGTGACATACTTTATGGATGACCCCTAATCTGAAAAAATATATTTTGTGTTACTGAAAATAAGGTTTTAATAATTATACAACATTAGTGCTGTTGTTTAGAAACAGAACTAAATTTGGTCTGTTTCTAAAAAAAAATCCTAAGAAAAGTATAGAAGTTAGTTAATAGTGGTTAAACAAATTATAAATGTGTAAGTTTTCAACTAATATAAATTTTGCTACAATTTTTTTTTTAATATACCAACTACATATTTAGTTATGACCGGCGATAAATTAATAGGGTGGCTGCTTATTAGCTTTAGTCTAAACACATAACGGTGTAGCCGCACTTTGGGGTTGAGCTATAACTTATTAAACTTACCAAACGCAAAGTCGAGAGCACTGCGTTATCATGTAACCACATTTCGTCAAGTCTTGTTAAAACTGCTCTCCTCTAAATGTAGTGAGCATTTCAACTATATACTATTCTTTGTGTCGAGGATTTATATTTTCTATGCTAATAATCATAATTTTTTTCTTGATATATCTCATTCTTAGGCATTCTGAAAACATAAAAACGTATATTTTTATTTCATTCTTGATTATTTTAATTCCTTATGTAAAATTAATTTTATTTATTTTATCGATATACGCCCAATAGCAGTCACTTCACTATTAGCCCGCATGTTATTTGTTTACAAAAGAAATAGTTATAAAAACGCATTTAAAGTAAAACTGGACGAAGGATTCCTAATTTACACTGTAATATTATTATATGGGGTTGAACTTATCGAAGAACTTATTAAGATTTTACGAGATATTTGATGGAAACGAAACTTACCTATGAAATGTTATTAGAGGTCGATTTTTGTTCTTACGAGCTCTGCACTGCACAAAACGACACTGAGACATGTTGAACTATAAGCTCTTAACATCCAAATGTAATATATTTCACCAATAAATCACGTATATCTCGAAAATCTCAAAAAAACTTTCCTTATCACGGTCATTTGACAGGCAATGTACCACGCTAGTCACGACAAACTATGGCGAATCGGCACCCGGCCATATTATCGTGACGTCACAGGTTAAATGTTACCATTAGTAGTAAAAACAACCATTATATCGTCTCGCTTACCTTACACAATATTGTATGCGTTAGAAAGAGACAATATGTGATTTGTTATTGCTATGTCGATTTCATCCATATATGTATAATGAAATGTGTCTATAGAAGACTACTACATTTCCATAGGTTTCATATTTCAATGGTTTTTTACACATATAGTTTTTTATGATTTTTGACAGCGTCAGCTGGCGTCAATGGCGTCAACTAAGGAGTGAATATTTATGTCATAGACTTAAGATTTCATAATTATAATAAATGTAATTTATTACTTTACATATTTTTAAAATATCTTATGATATGAAATTTCAGTGAGCTTACAAATAAGTAGTAACTTTAAGTCATTGTGAAATTTAAAATGCACTCGTCTTGATAAATAAATTGATTGTTTTATCTGAGGTTTTATCACGTTGGAAGTTAGTAGTAGTAATATCTATCGTGGAAAAAGGATATAGAATGAGTTTCATACAAAAAGTGGTCTTAATCACGGGAGGTGGTTCTGGCATTGGTGCTTCTTCAGCAGAGTCGTTTGCTAAAGAATGTGCCACAGTCGCTATAGTCGACAGAAACGAAGACAAATTAAAATCAGTAGATCAGCGTTGCCAGAAGTTTGGAGTTTCTACGCTAACCATCAAAGCAAATTTAACTGAAGATCAAGAAGTAGATACAATAGTTAAGAAAACAATCGACAAATTTGGGCAACTGGATGTGCTGGTCAATAATGCTGGAATAATGAAAGCAGCTGGAATACTTGAGGAAAACTTCCTTGATGTCTACGAACAAGTGATGAACACCAATATACGAAGCCCTGTCCGCATCACGCACTTTGCTGTGCCCCACCTAATCAAAACTAAAGGAAATATTGTCAACATTTCAAGTGTTGCTGGGCTTAGTCCTACAAGACCTAAATTCATATCATACAGGATATCAAAAGCAGCATTAATCCATTTCACTAGATGTCTTGCTGTTGAAACTGCCCCACATGGAGTGAGAGTGAATACTGTTAGTCCTGGTCCGACCTACACTAATCTCTTTGAAGATTTGCACGTAAATGCTAACGGGATGAAATCAAATACGGCGCTGAAGCGCGTTCTGGACACTCAAGAGATCGCTGATATGATTTTATATTTGGCCAGTGATAAGGCAAAGGGCATCACTGGTTCTAATTTCATCATCGATAATGGCTTTATGTTAATGTGAAGTGATCCATTCGTACGTACTCGTAATCGCAAGATAAATTAACGTGATTAGCTGTTTACGTAATATTTTGTAAATTGAATGCTATGGTAATTTTTATTTGTTTCTACTATGACTGATTTAGATTCGAATGATGATAATGCTGAAGTTTACACTTTAACTGATCCAGTGTATCTGAAGTGGACTATATGTATTGTGTATTTATTAAATCGGAAAAATAATCCCTGTATGTTTTTTAATGTAATAAGCAAAACATTACCGTCCTCTTTAAAAAGGTATTTTTCTTTAATAAAAAAATATAGCAATGATTCTGACAGACAGCATTTGACACATTTGTGATTTGAAACCGTGGACGGAGAATTTGAAACCTTTGAAATCAATTTGAAACGAAATAGGAAGATAAGATAAAACTCCACTGGTAATTCATTAATACATACAACAAACTGATGACGATATCCATATTACAGTACCCGTTTATGGAAAATTCTGAAAGAATATTTTATAAAAGCACTTGTTTTCATAATAATAAAGCTGAATAAAGCGGCCACATACATCTATCAAGGAGAAAACGATGTAGAATCAATGTAGAATGAGTTTCATGAAGAAAGTGGTTATAATCACAGGAGGTGGTTCTGGCATTGGTGCTTCTACAGCAGAGTTGTTTGCTAAAGAATGTGCCACAGTCGCTATAGTCGACAGAAACGAAGACAAATTAAATTCAGTAGATAAGCGTTGCCAAGAATTTGGAGCTCCTACATTCACTATCAAAGCAGACATATCTAAAGAACAAGAAGCAGATACAATAGTTAAGAAAACAATCGAAAAATTTGGGCAATTGGATGTGCTTGTCAACAATGCAGGAATAATGAGAGAAGCTGGAATACTTGCGGAAAACTTCTTGGAAACCTACGATGAAATAATGAACATCAATATACGGGGCCTTGTCCGTATCACGCACTTTGCTGTGCCCCACCTTATCAAAAGTAAAGGAAATATTATCAACGTTTCAAGTGTTGCTGCAATCAGTCCTAGAAGACCTAATTTCATATCATACAGGATATCAAAAGCTGGACTAAACCATTTCACTAGATGTCTTGCTGTTGAACTTGCCCCACATGGAGTGAGAGTGAACACGGTTAGTCCTGGTCCAACTTACACTGAAATCTTCAAAGGAACGGAAGTAACAGCAGACAAGCTGAAAGCTCATACAGTTCTTCATAGAGTTTTGGAGACAAATGAAATCGCTAATATGATCATGTATTTAGCCAGTGACAAAGCCAAGGGCATAACTGGTTCTAATTTCGTTATCGATAATGGCTACTTGTTGATGTGAACATAAATACTCGAATAAACGTGATTAGTTTTTTACGTACGTATTAATTTATTAAATAATGACTACTGATAAAACCCCAGTTTAGATTTTTGTATAATTATAAAATATTGTTAATTTGCTGTGGTTAATTTATTTGTTTCTATTATAACAGAGTTAGAAGAAAGCTTCAAATATTGAGGAACTAGGTGACACAGATTTGTTGTGTCCCATTCTATTACTGCTTCTATCTATCTACTCAGCTAAGCCAATGCACAGCCCATGTCATGCCCACTGCTGGGTAAAAGTCTAATTTTTTCACAGTCACCATCTATTCTAATCTTATTATTATATCGAATAATACAGCATTTCAAAAATTCTTCCTTTTTTAGCAATGATAGCCTAGCGATTGAACGCTTGCCTTCCATACAGGAGGGTCTAAGTTCGAAGCCTTATGAGGCCCCCATCTGGTGTCATCGACAACTTTCTCGATGGTATGTATTGTCCGCCAACCCGCACCAGCGGGGCTACCGCCTGACGGAAATGGTAATGATGAAAATCAACTCTAGTAATAAACTTCAATACGATCGTGAGAGACTAAACTTTGAACTATTTATTACCTTGTAACTTTTTACCGATCATGAACTCTAAATGGGACTCCTATCTTCATGATCAGTTTTAGAATAAAATAATAATGTTTAAAATAAGAGTGTTTAGAATATGAATTATCAAATAAACCATTCTTGGCATGATAAAAAATTTGAACACCAATACAATACAAATCCACTTTATTTGACATTATAATAATACATACACTACATGTTAAAATAATCTTGATAATTTCTCTATTCATAAGAATCAACAATCCGAATCGTGATCATGATAAAACAGTTTTTTCTATTTGGTGCCAAAATTCTTATCAGATAATACTGTGCTAGATTTCTTTTAAACTTTTCATAAATAATGGAAAATTACAGAGAATAACTTATAAAATAATAATTATAACAATATTGCTTAACACAAAAATCAAAAGTGGTCTACTTGAGCAATGCACCGTTATCAATAACATAACATGAACCAGTAATACTCCTAGCCTTGTCACTTGCTAGGTACATAATTATATCACCGATCTCATCAGCATCTGAAAATCTTCCCAAAGCTGTCATACCCTCTGTATTCACGTCTACAGGTATGTCGATATTCGATGACATTTCAGTAATAACTGGTCCAGGATTAACAGAATTCACTCTTACTCCAGAAGAAGCTAATTCGAATGCAGCGCCTCTGGTAAAATTGTCCAGTCCAGCTTTAGAAATACAGTAAGGAACCAATCCTGGTACTATCTTGTTGGCAGTAGACGCAATACTGGATACATTGACAATGTTCCCTTTTGTTTTGATAAGATGGGGGATCGCGAAGCTGGTGATGAGGATAGCAGCACGTAAATTCGTGTTCATATTTTCATCGTATATTTTTAATAGATCAGGGGGGCTAAAAAGGCCGCTTTTGGTGAATCATAATATGATCCTATTACGATTCTATTTTCAAATCACAAAATGGCCACTTATAGCAATTCATATTATGATTCATAATATGATTCCTAATATGAAATGCATCTGTTTGACAGTTTTCTATGGAGATTCGTAAAATGGCTCAATTAATAGGAATTGCAAATGTGTCAAATAGCAGATTCATAAGAAGTTACTTGAAGACATCATATTTCAATTCATCTTTCAGATTTCTTTGAAATCTTAATTAATAATGGCAGATTTAGGGCATTGTTATTGTTAAGTCTGAGAATATGAAAAGGTTGTACATAACTTTATCACTAGAACTTCTCGTACTCATTAAAATATCGCATAGGTAGCATAGTACAATTAATATTATTGTAATAGGTATTGAGCTAATGTGGTGAGTAAGCAGTGATAGCAATAAATTGATCTTTATCTTTAGCCTAGCGGTCGAACGCTTGCCTGCCGTGCAGGAGGGTCTGAGTTCAAACCCAGCCCGCACTGACTTGACTTTTCTGGCAATTTGACTATCACTTGCGCTAACGGAAGGAAAACATCGTGAGGAAACTTGCACACCTGAGAGGACCTCGTAAATGTCGATACGTAGTGTGTGTAATAAGCCAACCCGCACTAGGCCAGCGTGGTGGATTAAGGCCTAATCCTTCTCATTCTGAAAGGAGGCCCGTGCCCAGCAGTGGGCTGGATATATTATATATTTTTATTTAGGTAGAGAGCTTAGATTGTTGATTGGTCCAATCATAAATCTAAGGTAGTGAGTAAATTAATTTGAATGTAGATTGGGATATTACTATTAGGTAGGTTATGAAATGTTTATGAAAATGAAACAAAGTTTTGAGGTCACAGTCACATTTAATACTTTATTATAATAAATGGGTGTTATTTATAGTTAATCATGTAGTAGGTATGAATCTGGCTTAATACATTTCAACCTCTCCGCTCGATTCAGGTCCGAATTGAAAACAATAGATTTCTCTGAATAAGGCTTGATGCTAGGCATGGTGAGACAAATCATATTGACAGCATGAGCAATAGCAGCATTAGCCGCTGCTCGCAAAATGACAGGATTCTGCGAGCCTCATCTAGTGGAGCCAGCGGGCAACCTGAAACAATAAATTTATCATTATTCTATTGTAATTGAATTGGTAGTGTTGTATGCACAGACAAAACTTTCGTCTGTGGTTGTATGTACCATCGTCAACAATAATAATCAATATCTCAACCTCATTATTATTAGCTGTAAAGATAGTAGGTAGTTCCGTTTACTACGGTGTCGCCAGTCTGCCGAAGCAGAAGTAAAATTCCATACTCAGGGCTGGGAGAAAGTACTATTATAACTGTGTATTATATACTCATTATGAGAAAGAGAGACTGGCAAAAACACATTGCCAGACCTAGGAATTGAATCTAAGACCTAACGCTCAGCTGCTGCACTCGACGAATGAAGCTGTCGGTGTTACATAATATTAACATAATAATGAAAATTTGTTGTTTTACTCACTGAACATCTTCCGACATGAAGTGTAAACATTGTCCATTGAAATGTTTATAGACAACATAGTTCCTTTGCAGCTCCTTCCAAAAATGTAGAATTAGTAGTTATTTTATCATATTCACTTTTACAAAAAACGCACATTATAAATGTATGAAAGTAACACAACGAATAGTTAATTCCGTTAGACATTTTATTATTTAAATTGTTGGCCGCCATTGCAGTTGTCATGGCAACCTTACTTTTTTATACTTCTCACTTGTTGCCAGTCGAAGAAAAAATAACACTTTTATAAATGATTATTTTATGCTTATATAAGGCTTATATACACAATCCTAATTGTTTTAATGATTATTATTACCTCTATTTTATTGAAAAATATATTTATATTAACACAATATATTTAATAATAGCTTTTACAAAAAATACTGATAAGAAACAATAACCGGTAAAGTGACGGTTTTCATATTTTTAGTGTGGCAATAATGACACCTAATACGAATCTGCTAATGAATTGAATTGCATAAAATGTGTGACCATTTTACCAAAATTAGACGAATTGCTAAGGATCTGCTGGGAATTCGGAATATGAATTCGATTTAGATGAATTGCTAAATGTGGCCGTTTTAGCCCCCCAGGTTGAAGTACACTCGTGAAACGTACTATACCTGCGTTATTGACAAGTACGTCGAGTTTTCCGAATTTATCGATCGTTTTTTCGACGATAGATCTCGCTTCTTCATCGTTGGTGATATCTGCTTTGATAGCGAGGGTTTTAGCTCCATGCTTTTCACAACGCTGAGCGACTTCCTTCAGCTTAGTTTCGTTTCTTCCGTTGAAAGCAACGGCAGCTCCCTCTTTAGCGAATAATTCCACTGTAGCTGCGCCGATACCAGCACTGCCACCGGTAACTAGGATCACTTTATTTGCAAACATTTTGGATAATTCTTCACCCCACCACACGTGTTAGCATACTAAGCTATACCTACAAGCATGAACCTTATATTCTAATGTCGTTATCGGCTAACGCTTTTAATCATAGGTAGGTACAAATCAAAAGATTTAGATTAATTCACATGACACGATAAGAAACAACATATTATAAATTGTTATGGTATGATGAATTATTAAGAGCTCATGGCCTTAAAATATCATTATTATTTATGTAAGGCCCATGGAAATATTATGCACTACTGTTACTATGTTCATGATAAGACCATACTTAAACCTACTATTTTTAATAATAATCATCAAACAGCTTCAGTTCTCTTACTCATTCGAAAATAATGTAGGTTCCAACCACTTTAAATACAAGTAATTGTTTCAAAACTGCTTCAACGATACATTATTTATCAATTAACAGCATGTTAAGAACGGGGTATTTACCATGTTTATACTTCATTGAGAGCTTCCGATATTTCGGCAAGTACCAATATCAGAAACTCGCAACAAAATATAAGCATTTCAACTCTAATAATAATCATTATCAGAGTATTTTGATTAAAAGATCACTAACTGAAGATATTTGATACAGAACTTTACCTCGTGTTCCTTGGTTTGAAAGATGCAATATATGAAGGCATGACATTGTGACGAGTTTCAAACTTCGTTCTGGACACATTCCATTAAATAAGTTTGGATTTTTGATGGGTAAGGTCAGTTCTTCGAACTGTACTGAATGTCATCTTATAGAGGACGTATACCACATTTTGTTGGAGTGTGTTCGGAACGAGGTATTTAGGGAAACTATCTGTCAATATGTAATTACTCGTAATGTTGGCTGGTGTAATAGCATTTTGTCTTTCCATCTGTCAGCGGAAGCCAGACTGCTATATAAATTAACGCATATTGGCATTAAGAACAGATCACCATAAATTAATCCACTGTACCTATGCTCTGATTGAATTGTATTTTTTTTTATATGTTTTCAAAGGTTATCCTTACGCTCGGGTGACGTGTCCAAATATGAACAAAACTCCATTAATAAATAATGATTTAAAAAACAACATCATCGTATGTAGTCATGGTGACTTGCATTGTACTAAACATAAACAATCTTGGAAGTTTTCTGATAACGTATGAATAATCAATAGAGCTTTAGCTAAAAATAAAGCAATTTATCTAAAATTTAATCACAATTTTAATTCGCTTTGTCACCGTTATTGTCAGATATCAAGTGTTGGACGTAAACATAATTATGATAGACTAAGGCCCAAACCGTTCTCATTCTGATAAGAGGCCCGTGCTATGGGACAATAATGGGCGAATTTATTATATTTTAATCATAAAGTTATTATTACTATTACCACTAGTAATAATAACTTTATGATTTTAATATCAAAATATGAAAAGATGGATGGACTGTCTGAAACATGACATGAATGTGAAGAAAGTGAATCCAGAAATGACGCCTGATAGAGATGAATGGACGAAAAAGACATATTGCGCCGACCACAAATAAAATGGGATAAGGGCAGGAGAATATTGGTAATGATGATCAAAGTATAAGTAAAATAAATAAATCCAGCCCATAACTGTACCAACGCTGGGCACGGGCCTCTTCTCCGAATGAGAAGGGTTAGGCCTTAGTCCACCACGCTGGCCTAGTGCGTGTTGGCGGACTATAACACACACCATCGAGAACTTTATGAGGCCCTCACAGATGTGCAAGTTTCCTCACGATGTTTTCCTTCACCTTTATCGCAAGTGATCATCAAATTCTAAAATTCAGAGGTGCGGACCAGTTTTGAACTCAGACCCTCCTGCATGGAAGGCAAGCATTCAACTGCTAGGCTATCACTGCTTTTGAATACGCAGAAGGACTTCGTCGCACTTCTTTGTCAAAAAGGAACCGCTAAGACCATGTTGATGAGGTAGATCATGTAGTTTTAATCTTTACAGTGTTCTTATTAGGTAGACAACAAAATTAAGTATCATTCGTTTAATATCTGCACATGAGCTGTTGCACGCGATTGTACGTTTGGTTGCTATTTTATTAAATACAGGCAAATTGTATATATTGTAGAATATTTACTTAGTCAGGCGTTATTTCACCGCTGCGTCTGAACTTTTTTATCCTTAGAAATTTCATGGTTGAGGAAATCAACAAAAAAGAAGTATTTTCTATTACTACTATATTTTATAAGTATGCACTGCACTGCAATGAATTTCTTTGACAGTTCGCAACCGATCGCGCTGCGTGGCGCTGCGTCTGCTGTCGCGTGGCTGTCGGTCCGGATTACGTATGATAAATATGACACTTGTTGTCGCAAATAAACGTCCTATTCCATAATTATCCTCTTATGAAAACACCTATAAGCGAGAAGACTTTTCTTTGTCAGATTTTTCTTACTTAATCAAGACGCGAATCAGGTGAATTTTACGTAATCAGGGTGCCGATCCCTTTAGGGGTTAAGTACTCATCATTATGGACAACTTTTACTATAGGAACAAGTCTGAAATCGAGAAGAAATAACAGCTGTTCCATACAAATAGTTTAATATTACTCGAATAAAGGTATGGAACATTTAAAAAATAAACGCCATTTCAGTAGTTGGGCTCATAGTAAAAGTTCTTCATTCTGATGAGTACATCCCCTTAAAGGGATTGGGTTTAGAAAAGGAGGACTGTTATAGTGCCTACAGTTCGACTCTGGTGCTAAAACAAATATCAAATCAAATCAAATATCTTTATTTGTAAACTAAAGTTTTACCTGTGGAAACTATTGAAATTACGAGTACACAATACATTACAATTATTATAGCTATATAACAAGATTATGATTACAATAGTAGCCATTAGCCTTCGATTGCAAACGAATCCTTAAATGGTTTTCATTTTTCAGCAGGTCTTCTTTTTCTTAATTTTATTATTCTAGCTATATACTGCCATTGCACCGAAAATTAAACTCTTTTAGAATAATAAAATATTGTCATAATGTGAAGCCGTGTGATAATGCCGTTCACAACAGCGTTATGGCTTCACAGTATATTAAATATCAATTATATGAATTCTTGGCATGATAAAAAAACACTTAAATAACCAATACAACACAAATCCACTTTATTTCACATTATAACAATACATACATTACGTCATGTCAAAATAACCTTGATAATTGAAATGAAATGAAGAGTGACGTCATAAGAATCAACAATCCGTATCATGATCATGTTATAACAGTTTGATCTATTTTGTGACAAAATTCTTAGTAGATAATACTGTGCTAGATTTATTTCATTCTTTCCATGCGTTCAGTTACAGTTACTTATAACATTATTGCTTAACACTAAAAACAAAAGTGGTCTACTTGAGCAATGCACCGTTATCAATAACATAACAAGAACCAGTAATACTCCTAGCCTTGTCACTTGCTAGGTACATAATTATATCACCAATCTCATCAGCATCTGAAAATCTTCCCAAAGCTGTCATACCCTCTATATTCACGTCTACAGGTATGTCGATATTCGATGATATTTCAGTAATAACTGGTCCAGGATTAACAGAATTCACTCTTACTCCAGAAGAAGCTAGTTCAAATGCAGCGCCTTTGGTAAAATTATCCAATCCAGCTTTAGAAATACAGTAAGGAACCAATCCTGGTATCTTGGTAGAAGTAGACGCAATACTGGATACATTGACAATGTTCCCTTTTGTTTTGATAAGATGGGGGATCGCCACACTTGAGATAAGGATGACACCACGTAGATTCGTGTTCATGAGTTCATCGTAGATTTTTATTAGATCAGGTTGAAGTACACTCGTGAAACGTACTATACCTGCGTTATTGACAAGTACGTCGAGTTTTCCGAATTTATCGATCGTTTTTTCGACAATAGATCTCGCTTCTTCATCGTTGGTGATATCTGCTTTGATAGCGAGGGTTCTAGCTCCATGTTTTTCGCAACGCTGAGCGACGTCCTTCAGCTTAGTTTCGTTTCTTCCGTTGAAAGCAACGGCAGCTCCCTCTTTAGCAAATAATTCCACTGTAGCTGCGCCAATACCGGCACTGCCGCCAGTAACTAGGACCACTTTATTTGCGAACATTTTGGACAAGTCTTCACCGCACGACACGTGTCAGCATACTAAGCTATACAAGTGTGTATCTTATATTCTTATGTCATTATCGGCTAATGCTTGTAATCTTAGGTACATAATTTATCAAAAGATTGTGAGTCATTCAAATGACACAACATAATACGAGTATATTGTTATGGTATGACGAATTATACTTATGCTATCTTATAAGTACCTAATTATTATCGTTGTAATTACATTGTATCTAATGTTTT
This sequence comes from Allophyes oxyacanthae, assembly GCA_932294325.1. Classification (NCBI taxonomy): domain Eukaryota; kingdom Metazoa; phylum Arthropoda; class Insecta; order Lepidoptera; family Noctuidae; genus Allophyes; species Allophyes oxyacanthae. The sequence continues at coordinate 1,811,613 of OW028628.1, forward strand.
TATTTTTAGGCCTCTATAATTGATTTCATGTTTAATATCATGCGCACCTGTTATTTGTATGATTACTAGAATGTCTTTTTTATGTTTATTTGAATTATTGTAAGTGGTGTGCAGTATAATTATTAATTTATTACGAATGACTTGGTAACAAACAGATGCCACACCTTGTATAATATACTCTATTATAGGTCACAAGGAAGCCTGATATTTTTTTTATAAAAAAAATCACCTATTACTTTTCGAATTTATGTGCTGATCAGGATTTGAGTACCTATCACTTGCATTAACGGTGAAGGAAAACATAACGAGGAAACTTGCGCATTTGAGAGGGCCTCAAAATGTTGTTATGGTGTGTGTAGTCCGCCAACCCGCACTAGGCCAGCGTGGTGGACTAAAGTCTAACCCTTCTAATTCTGAGAAGAGGCCCGTGCTGAGCACTGGGACAGTAATGGGCTGGATTTTCTTTATTTTTATTATAAATGCATTTTTTATCAAGAATGAGGTTTTTTTTTTTTTCTTTTTTTAGAGACATTGCCTCTCACTAGGATTTCTCCTGTATCGAGGGTACAGTTTACAAACATACATGGCACATGCACACACAACCAGACCCGAAACAACTATCTGTAGATCATACAAATATTTGTTCCGTGCGGGGATCGAACCCGCGGCACGTAGCGCAGAAAGCTAATCGCTTAGCCACTGCGCCAACCGGTTTCGTAAACATTAGTCGAAAATGTTTTCAATCGACTTAGTAACAATCAGAAACTGCAAGTGTACATACTTTTTAGAAGTCACAAGGAAGCCGGAAGTTATGTTAACCCATTTACGCCCGCTGTCCCCATATGGGGCCATTTCTTGCTTGTTCTCGATCCGATAAAAAATAGAATGTGTTTGTTTATGGGCGGCGGTGATCACTTACCATCAGGGGAACCGAAAGACCGTTTAATAAACATAAAAAATATAAAAAAACTTTATTACAAAACCACAATACAAATACTGCCTATCAAAGCCTAGCGAGGATGAAAGCCATTAATAAAATATACATATAACAATAACACAACAATTGCTTCGAATTTATTTTTTTCACATGGCACTGGCATTTATGCTCACCACTTTGATGCCCACGCGGAACAAATGTTTTTGAGTGACGTAATAGATGTGTGGTATTATTTTTTACAAGTCTTACTAACTAACTAACTATGTAAAAAAAAACTTGGAAGTTAAATTTGACCCACTTCCCGGTTTCCGATTGAGCTGAAATTTTGCATACACGTTTAGTTTGGATGACAAAAGCGTTTTCTTTAGTTATTTTTTAACTATAATAATATAGACTAACCTCGTGAGTACTCATAGATAAGTTTGTAGAGTATCTGTAAACGCTTCATAAATTAATAACATTCCTAATAACTACTTTTCTAGTCCCGATACCTTTAAGGCTTTAGGGTTTATTTTATTTTTAAAGTAGTTCATAATGATGAGTTATGAACTACTTTTATTAAAGGATCAATCGTGAAATCGCCAAAAAAGAATTATCTGCTGCTCCACCATTTAGTCGAAATTATATTGAATTATTTGTATGGGACAACAAATTATTTTTGTTCCGCGATTTTAGTGTTTATTCTGTGATAAAAGTAGTTCATAATGATAAGTACAATATCCCCTTAAAGGATCGGGACTAGAAAAGTAAGACCTTATAATAATAATAATTATATAGAAACGTTATATTATATCAAAAGCAAAAAAAAATTGAAGTTTAATAGTACTTCAAATACAAATACAAATAAACAACTGTATATAATTATGATTTCAAAGATTTATAGGTACCTTCTTCTTCTACTCCATAACTTTAAGATTTTTAACCTACTTGTTAAGTAGAGTACCATTATCAATATAATAATTTGCGCCTGTTATACTCTTGGCTTTATCACTAGCTAAATACACAATTAAATCACCAACCTCTTCTGGTTCCAAAACCTTTGGTACTTTAAACACTTCACTAGTCTCTTCCCATGTTCTTCGGAGACCAGCTCTTGCAAAAATATCAGTTTTTGTTGGTCCTGGACTGACAGTGTTCACTCTCACTCCAGCAGATCCAAGCTCTAGTGCAGCACCTCGAGTGAAGTGATCCAGACCAGCCTTGGAGATGCTATATGGCAAGTAATTAGGATTCCCGAGGAACGAGACTCCTAGTACACTGGATATATTAATGACATTACCTTTAGCTTGAATAAGGTAAGGAGTGGCTAAGCTAGTAATATAGACAGCAGCACGAAGATTAGTGCTTATCGTTTTATCGAAGTGCTCCATTGCATTTCCTTCGACGAAGGATCCAAAAGTCAATATTCCAGCGTTATTGACAAGAACGTCTAGTTTTCCAAATTTTTCGATTGTTTGCTTGACTATAGTCTTTATATCTTCATCTTTGGTCAAATCTGCTTTAATGGTGAGTGTGGAAGCGCCGAGTTTCTCGCAGAGTTCAGCTACTTTCTTCAGGTTTCCTTCGTTTCTTCCTACAATGGCAATAGCAGCGCCTTCTTTAGCGAATAGCTCCGCTGTAGAAGCTCCGATTCCGGAGCTCCCTCCCGTGATCAAAACCACTTTGTTTTTAAAACTCATATTTGTGTAACACCCGCTGGAGCTATACGCAGACTGAATGATCCTTGAATCTGCAGCCTAAATATTTAAACTTAAGCTTATATATGGGTAGGTTTTGTCCATTTTCCGGTTAAACAAGTTATAACGAGGCAATGCTGCCAGTCTTCTGGGCACGCTGCCAATTGACAGCGATGAGGAGGAGTATTTTGACGACTAGGTGCTCAGTTTTATATTTTATTTTATTATTTATTTATTTAACAATAATTAGTACCTATACCTACAGTTCGTTTTTTTTCTTATTCATGTACAAAATGTTTTTTTTAGGGTTCCGTACCAGAAAAGTAAAAAGGAACTCTTATAGTCACACTATTTCAGCAACTACTTATTTGAAATTTAAATATTCTTACATATTACTGGCCCCTAATTTATTTCATAATGAAAAAGTTGAAAAAATATTTTTATTTTCTTTGCGAAAGGGGTCGAAATTTCCAAGTTTACTAGTTCAAGTGGAGTTATCATATGAACGGGCTTTATTTGCACTAAAACAGGTTTTTATTTATATTGTGCCGCCTGCTTTTCGACTTATAATAAAATATTACAAAAAAGTACCATCCCTATCATCGAAGTATGAAAACCGAAAAATCTGAAATAATTACAGTTGATAAAAGTTTGTTTCACTAACAGTTTTTTAAAAATCATGAAAAATCAATTAGGCCTTTTTTTATGTGGTCTGGTATACTCGTATAGCTAAATGACTTTATATACGTCCAAGGAAGGTACGAATCTGACTCGCACTTGTCCGGTATTTTTTATATATATACATATAAACTTTCATGTAAGGTACGAAACCCTCGGTGCGCTAGTCCGACTCACACTTGACCATTGTTTCGTAAACTATTCATCAGACCCACTTCACATAATCAAGTCAGTCACCTTTAAAGGGGTAATTGACTTCATGTTTTATGAGCCCCAGGTGGGGCAGAGGACGACCTCAGTGTCAGATCGGCGCCCGCGCCGGCACGCATCGCCAAGTTGAACAGGAAAGTGAACAATTCGTAAAACAACAACTTATTTTAACTAAGGAATTTATTTATAATGGAATAATATTTACAGAGGTATTTCTAAAAAAATAATGCTATGGGACCAAAGTCGTAATCGCAAAAAAATTATCAGCCGTCCCATACAAAACTTCAATACTCAATATACAAATAGAATATGGTTAATTTAATTCAATAAATAATATTATCAGTATCTCTTCTCTTCTTCTCTACATGGTATTAAAATAAAGTCAAAGTAATTTTTTTTTATTTCGACTGGGCCTTTGCAGGCTCTTTCAAAAAGTCGTGATTCTAGGTGCACGGTATTCGCTTTCCGCTTCTGTCTGTCTGTTTATCCGCTAACTCCTCCTAAACCACGCAATGGATTTAGATGCGCTTTTCATTATCATTTTGAGCATTTCTTGCGAACGGTTTATATATATTATTATAATACTTTCATATTTAATGTAAGGATAGTAGAAAAATTTCACCCGTCCGCAGCCGGGGACGGGTCGTCCGTATGATAGAATTTGATCAAATGAATGATATTAATTAATGATAATGATAATGATAATAGCCTTTATTTAACAATCATACAGTGGTTTACATCTAATACAAAGTATTTTTATTCAGTAATTGACACCGGTAAAGTGTGACCGGTGAGTGTTAAGTACGCACCTACTAGTATTGTATAATTATAATATTATAGTGGTACTTATGATCTTTGCTGTTCTTTTTTTATTTTTTTTATTGTAATATTGTGTAAATTGAGGTCGAATTTTAGCCGGGGCCGCTCCTGCGGCCCCACATTTGTTGTGTAGTACCTAAGCTTGATTTATGAAAAGAGTATCCATGGAGTTTCTTGCCGGTATCTTCTCCAGGACCAACCCACTTGGAACCGTGCGCCTAGAATCACGACGTTTTGAAAGTGCCTGCAAAGGCCCAGTTGAAATAAAAATCTTTGACTTTGACTTTGACTTTGGTAACTGAAGATTGTCTTGCTTTCCAGCATAGGCCTCCCCTAGAGCTGTCCATATTTTGCGGTTCTGCGCTAGTCTCATCCAAGTAGTACCCGCTGTTCTTATAAAGTCGTCCTCCCATCTACGACGCTGTCTCCCTGTATAATATTAATTAGCAAACTATTATTATAAAATATGTATACTGTGTTATTTCTTTTAAAAACGTATTATTGTATACCTGTAATAATTGCAGTGCCCTAACAGGGTTCATGTTTGGAAACAACATAGCTTATAACACCAATGTACCTATAACATGAAGCAATAAACGTTCTGATTCAATTAATTTTTTAAATGATTATCCTCGTGTGACAATATTAATTGCCTAGTTCCCATAAATTAATTAATTCAAACTTATACGAGATCTATTTCATCTTTTATTAGATAAGTATAAAATTATAGTACGTGGTAGTAGCCAGTTTTACAACTTTTTTTATAATTAGGTTTGATTTTCATTTGTTTAACTATTTCTTGCGGTTACGCGGAATAAAAAAATATATTATAGTTTTTAAAAAAACTAAAGAAAACGCTTTTGTCATCCAAACTAAACGTGTATGCAAAATTTCAGCTCAATCGGAAACCGGGAAGTGGATCAAATTTAACTTCCATGATTTTTTTACATGGTTAGTTACAAGAGAAGCTATTAATTAAGCGTTTTAAAAAAAAAAAAAATTGACGGGACCACGTAAGTTATTAATTTTTTAACTAGCATTCTTAATTAATTGAAAAGGTCAAGGATTCGTTTTTACGATCTTAATTTAAATAATAAAAACGAACTAGGTAACATACTTTATGCAAAAACATTAGAGTAATTTTAGAATATCTATTTTATCTAGGTGTTATGCCTACTCGTGAATGAGTTCCGTCTGTTGTAACTGGTCTGCGGGTCTAACGCGTAACTAAAATGGTAATTAATACTAGAAATAAACACAAAATAGTGGTCCCTAAGTTTAAATTGACCGAAACAAATAAATCATTTCTAGGGAACGGTGTACGCTTCTACGAGTATAACAAACTGCCAAAAAGTATAACCGATCTTACTGTTAAAAAATTTAAAACTCGCGTTAAACTTGTCCTCATAAAGAAAGCCAAGATACAAACAAGATCAAAGACTATGTTGACGATGGAGACGTATGGAAGTGACTATTTTCTGCACATGCGGCTTCCCTGGTGACCCGCTGCTTCCTGTCTTCAGAAGCTAATTTTAATAACGTTTCCCTTGTTTTGAAAACTGGGTGGCTTGAGTGTTAAGTATGCAACTACTTGTACTGTTAAAATTGTAGTAGTACTTAATAAGATCTTTGCTGTTCCTTTTTTATTCTTTTTGTAATATTGTGTAAATTCTGGTCGAATTTTAGCTAGGGCCGCTCCCGCGGCTCCATATGTTATTGTTAACTTGATTTATGAAAAGAGTAGGTATCCATTGAGTTTATTGCCGGTATGTTCTCCAGGACCAACCCATTTGGAACCGTGCACCTAGAATCACGACGTTTTAAAAGTGCCTGCAAAGGCCCAGTTGAAATAAAAACCTTTGACTTTGACTTTGAATGAACATTGACCCTGGTAATACAGGGTTATTTGTAATTCACCGGAAATGCTTTAAGGGTTGAAACTACTCTACTACTAATTTAGTAGTTTTAGTTAGTAGTTTCACCCCTTAAAGCATTACCGGTGAATTGCAAATAACCCTGTATATGTGTATCTATATAATATAGGCTGATAAACACATTATCCTCCTTTGCGTCGCGCAGTCGGGTAAAAATCAAACTGTCATCAATAAAAACAAATGAAATTAAAAAAAAAGTTGCTTAACTCGCAATAAAGAATACAGCTGTTCCATACAAATAATTCAATAATAGTGTTATACTAAATGGATGGAACAGCATATTTTTTAATGGCGATTTTAGTGTTGATTCCATAGTAAAAGTTGTTCATAATGATGAGTACTATTATCCCTTAAAAATATCTCCGCTAATAAAGTTGGACCAGACCTTACATAGGATATTTTTTTATGTAGTGCGCATAATTTGTAGAGTGATTCAGTCTCTGTTCCTAAATGCAACCGCAGTATTGGGATACACTTTAAAACAAAACGGAAATTCGACTTAGTATGGGGGACACGCATAATTTACTAGCGCAAGCCATACAAAATCAAATTTTTATTTTGTATTGGAGTGAATTTTATTCCTGATTTTGCATTTGGGAACGGACACTGAATCACATTGCAAATTTTAATGCGAAATACATAAAAAAAAAACTTGTATACCTACTGTCGGAAAAAATATTGCAACTGTCATTGAATTCAAGTGACTCATTACAAGTCAAGTGCTATTATAATAAAGACCACTGTATTTATAAGTGTTTGTGTATTATTACATAATAATCAATGCAAAATTCTTGTCATTTATATCATTTACGTAGTACTATTAATTACTTCCTGGTGTATGACACACACACATTAAATGAAACCATATTGTATTTCGTATCATGTTCTGAAGACGTACACAAAAAATCTGCGATTTTTACACAAGTTTTTTTTTGCACCATAATTCACTCTGCTATCATTCGACTAGGTGCAGGAACGTCGGAGTACAAATTTATGTCAAATTTATCTGTTCCAACGTATTCAAGATACGATTGGAGCTCGACCGCGTCCTTGCCAACGAGTTGGATTTTTTGAAAGAAAGAAGAAAGAAAGAAAATTCATTTATTTGCCACAAAAACAAGACACACTGGAATCACAGACACAGGTAATAAGAAGAGGACAGGTGCATAGACAGAGAAGACATTATTTTAGGATGGCAACAATGTTAAATTGAGTAGAAAAAATAATAATTTAAAATAATAAAAAATATGTGGGTATCTGCGACTGCGCATCATCTAATCAGTGTGTGTCCCGAGCTGTAGCAAATGGGTGTCCAGCTCAGCATGTGCCAGGCTATGACACCTGACGCTGATATTCTGCTGGATCCCGGTTATGACATACGGATGTCGAGCAAAGCAGTAAAGGAGTTTGCGTGTGTGCATTTTGTCGAATGTTGTGAAATCGAAGTAAGTATCATGTACATTATTTTACTTATAAACGATGATTATGCGTTATTCAACTGAGGTAACTGATAAAATTAAATAAAAATACTTCTGGGTGCTACTAATATCATTTAGTGACACTGAATTAGCTAAATATTCAATAAGGAAATAATAATATTAATTTGTATAATATTTGTATAGAATAATATTTAGTTTAAAATTAATAATTACTTGATTTATTTATTTTGTATTTTGCGAACTATGGCGTAATAGTTATTGGTATGCGCAGATGCGAACATACCAGACATGCTACAAAATTATCAGTATGCGCAGATGCGAACATACCAAACACGCTACAAAATCATTGGTATGCCCAGATGCGAACATAACAGACACACTACAAAATCATTAGTATGCGCAGACGCGAACATACCAGACACGCTACAAGATCATTAGTATGCGTTGATGCGAACATACCAAACACGCTACAAAAACATTGGTATGCGCAGATGCGAACATACCAGACACGCTACAAAATCATCAGTATGCGTAGATGCGAACATACCAGACACGCTACAAAAACGCAGCAGTCCCAATAGCATCCTAAAGCAGTTATTGTACTGTACTCTACGTGCATCCATTGACCGCTTAGTATAGTTGATCCACAAGCCGCTCGTGTAGAAACTCTGGCAATATGCTTTAAAGAGTATAACCCTCTGACCCCCAACGCCCTTCGCTCACGCTCTACATCCCAGCAACAATATTATGTCCTAGGTACTTGAATATTGCGACTCTTTCGAGTTGCATTCCCTTAAGAGTAATTACTGGGTCACTATCCATTATATTTACCGGAGGCCTTATAGATCATGTAGACACTTTTTTTGACATTGTACACAAGTCCATGGGTACTAACATACACGTTACAGCTCCCTAAAAGGTCCCGCCGTTGGACCCAGCAGGACCATGTCATCTGCGTAGCTCAGATTGTTAACACAGACATTATCTATCCAGCATCCGCCACGTTTCCTGCTGACTCCAACGACTAACTCGTTAACATACAAGTTAAAAAGCTTGGGCGAGGTCTACCGTCTCACGCCGTACTTCAACCTGTATGCTTCGAACAACGTCGCCCCCATCGAAAACTATTCACTTGGGTATTATACCAATATTGGAACATTTTTGTAAGTTCAAGAGGTATGCCAGCTTCCTCCATCTTCCCCAGAGCACATCCTAAGACACAAGGTCAAACGCCTTGGAAAGGTCAAAGAAACAGGCATAAATTGGAGTGTTTCTGTCCGTGTAGTATTGCGACCGTATGCTGCCAATACCTCCTAAGTATCTTGAGGAGAATTTTACAGGGTAGTAAAAAAACTGAGTATTTTTAATACGTGCTAACAAATGGCGCAAAAAACAATATTTGGATAAAAATGTTAGTTAGAAAGTTAGAATTGATAGATTGGCCAGTCTGCTTGACACTTAGAATTGCGCTCTCAGTGGACAATTTGCGATGCAATTTTTTTTTTCCTTATTTTGTCTCTTCTTCACCTCATGGTAGACTAGTAGAAAATGCCTACGGCATTATTATTGTTTCTATTTTATTTAAATACCTTGCCCCTCACTAGGATTTCTCCTGTATCGAGTGTACAGTTTACAAACATACATCTTACATGCACACACACCCAGACCCGAAAAAGCTATCTGTAGATCATACAAATATTTGTTCAGTGCGGGTATCGAACCCGCGGCACGTTGCGCAGAAAGCTAATCGCTTGGCTACAAATGAACAAAATTTTTTTTTTTTTTTTTTTTTTTTTTAAATATTAAATGTTATCAGAAATGCCCGTGGTCATATTTAAGGGTGGTGATACACATTGTATAAATGTTATTGCCGCAAACATCAAAATTATATCTTTTAACTAATGTTAACTTATGTAAAATACAAATAATATTTCCCGCCCGGACATTATCTTTTACCATAAACTAGAGCGTGATTCTGAGAGAAACACATTTTAATTGTTAAATTTGGGTACAAACACTTCTTAAAAATCAACATTTTAACATAACTCCATTGTCTACAACATAGTTGGATCCAGTCACACCTTTAGCTTTGTCACTAGCCAAGAACATTATCAGATCGGCAACTTCTTCTGGTTCCGATAATCGTCGCAGAGCAGTAACATCCTTATAATCTGTCGAAGGTTTAGTCTGATTTGCAGTCGCCAGCATTTCAGTACGAACGGGTCCTGGGCTCACAATATTCATCCTGATCCCTGAAGCCGCTAATTCTAGTGCTGCTCCTTTGGTGAAATGATTCAGCGCAGCCTTAGAAATACAGTACATCATAAATTCAGGAGATTGTACATACGTTTGACCAAGAATGCTGGATATGTTGATGATGTTCCCTTTAGTCTGCGCTAAGAACGGAGCAGCTAAGCTGGTTAAATGGATCACAGCGCGTAGATTTATCTTTAGCACTTCATCGTATACTTGCAGAATATCGGGACTTGCGAGAGTACTAGACTTGAATATGGCAGCGTTGTTGACAAAGACATCAAGCTTACCGAACGTATCAACTGTTTGTTTGACGATCGTTTTTGCTTCTTCTTCATTTGCAATGTCTGCTTTGATGGCTAGTGCAGTAACTCCATATTTCTCGATGCGTTTAGCGACTTCCTTTAGTCTAGCTTCATTTCTTCCGACGATAGCTACATTGGCACCTTCTTTAGCGAACTGTTCAGCGGTGGCTGCACCGATGCCGGCGCTCCCGCCGGTAATAAGAACTACTTTGTTTTTGAAGCTCATGTTGCACGACCGGTGGTTACCAAGGCTGAGGGCGTACTAAAGGATACGGCTGTAACAAGGATATTATAGAACACTCGTTTTAAAAATTACTCATCCGATTACGTAACATACATACCTAATTTAAATTGGAGACGCATGGTCGTATGATAGGTGTAATAACAGTAAACTAGTTTATATATACACGGATCGTGACAGGAAAAGGTTTAGCGCACACGTTTGGTAATTAAAATTGCCAATTAAACTTGAAACAAATATTCGATAACAGTGCTCTAATGATTAAGGAAAAATCGTGAAGAATCCGTCATAGAACTAAAAACAAATATTATTGTATTATCCACAGATTTTTTTTAGGGGTTTTTAACTTTAGCTTTGGGGATAAATATTTTTGTACGTTACCAACTCTCAAAAATATTTATCCCCAAAGCTAAAGTTAAAAACCCCTAAAAAAATTATACCCTGTAAAAATAATAATTAAATTGACATAATATAAAATCACTGAAACATTTTCAAAACGTTTACAGCCAGGTGCGTCACAATCATTATAAACTTTAGAGTAAAAGTCAAGACTAAAAAAAATCCCTAAGAATACCCCAAAAAAAATCCCATCCCTCTTATTTACCACCTAAACCTTATTTTCCACCTTTGGGGGGAAAACCCCTAAGTTGGGAACCCTGCCACAGATCCACTCTGGACCCGCGTGGTACGAACCATTTGATGCTTAAATGGAAGAAAATTTATCTTGTTGATTTCTTGATAAAATTGATTAATTTACTGTAAGAAATGTGTTAACAATAGAACGGACAAAAGTGTACTTATTATTTAGTATTGCAAACATAATTTACGGTTAATTGAACTTACCTGTAAGTGAATTTAAACCAGAATTATATGAGATGATACATCAGAAGAGATTTAATTATGTTATGGAGTTTCTTGCTGGTTCTTCTCCATGGAACCTACTATTTGGAACCGCGCACCTAGAGTCTCAACATTTCATAAGTGCCTGTATTGGTATAGGTACATGAAATAAAGGTCTATTCTGTTAGCGCTATTTGAAAGAAAGAAATAAGGTTTATTGGTCAACACAATACATGCTTAAATCACACCATAATTATACAGTACAGAAACAGAATAGCCGAGAGTGACACAGCAATAATTGCACATTAAAAGAAGAAAGAAAGAAAGAAAGAAAATACATTTATTCAGCACGGACATTGACAACACAGAAGAGAGAAAAAAAAAAAACTTTAACCTTTAAACAGTAAAAAAAAAAAATAAGACACAGAACACAGTAAAAAAAAAAAAAAAAAATAGTCATCCTATTGATTAGTTATTAAGTGCATCAACCTTTGCTTGAATACCATGGGCCAACTGATAACCGGTTCAGAGGGCCTACCACGAATGTTTTTGACTTATCGTAACGATAACGTAAGCAAACTTTGAATCAAATATACCTACACGTTAAATCCACGATATTTTTTGGAAAGACAAGCAGTATTTTTAGATTTTCATGAAACAAGCGTGTATGTTGCATAAAATTAAACAAAAATGCCATAGAGTTATTGAACTTTTCATTCTAAATTTGCTTACGTTATCGTTACGATACGTCAAAAACATTTGTGGTAGTCCATGCGCGGTGGCAGGCAGCCGGTCGAGATCTATTCGGAAATTTCACGACACATGACAATCAAGACGCTCCCAACGATACCTCATTTGTCGAATTATGATAAGAAGTTTATAAGTTATGAGGGAACTGATGAACATACATATATACACACCGCATACATACCGGTCAAACATATACTTAACCCTCTCCGTAGTCGGGTAATGAAGAAATATTCTCCGTCTAGTTTTTAACCTTCTGCCATCCAACTTTCGTACCTCAATCTTCACATACGATATAATTGACAGACAATTACCTTGTCAATAATTGTTCAGTGGAATAGGTAGGAAAATAAGTAGCCGTTCTTATATATATAATTTATCATCTGTCTGTACTTATAATAAAACTGCCTTCCTATTTGGTACATAAAAGTATAAAAACATAATAGGCTTTTTCAAAAGAACCTCATAATAAAAACATGATGTGACTCTAGTTTTTCAACAAAACTAGTTTCACATCATGTTTTTGTCATATATAATTATATATATTATTTATGTTATAATATATATACTATAAATTACTTTTTGGAATTCAAAAAGTCTGAGGTTTATATTTTTTGATGGCCGAACTCTGAATCACCCAAAATCCGGATCATCGTCCCGATCATGGGTAAATCGGGACATGTTCACAGACCTCTCGAAATCGGGACGTCCCGCGCAAATCGAGACACCTGGCAACCCTAAATCACAATCACACCAGCAATTAACACTACGCTAACTTGAATTTTGGGAAAATTCCGTTTTAAATGCTAAATTGTTTATCGTATGCACTTTAAATCAATACAAAATAAATCATATAGAAATTCCAAAAAATAAAGAAGTTGTGAATTGAATACATCGATAGGTGAATGTAATTTTTGTAATCGCCCGATATCAGTGGCGAAGAGTCCATATAACTCGATTCCCATCGGCTCATAGACCAACGTAATATTAAGTTATTTACTCATCCGAATGACAAAAAAAAGGCTTGTTATTCAGTTAGTACGAGCTCTTCCTGACATGACTAATAGATTACAAGAGACGGTATGGATTTTTTTTTGCAGCATTATTTGGTGAGTGAGCTTTTTGGGACGTCTTCCCCTATAAACATTTTCAGAGTTCGCCACTGCCCGATATGTATTACGCTTCAACTGGCTCTCGTGTAAAATCGACTTTTTCAAGTTAGCGTATTGTATAATAATATCCTGGCCAACAAAACTCACAGCAAAGAAACTTCACAAAAAACTTTCAACTCAAGATTTCCAATATACTTGCATAAAAATCTTTTAAACTGCACTTGCTTCCATTATCCGAACCTGCATCTAGACGGAGAGCCTCCAATCTTAGTAAAAAGGCGTTAAGGTAAGTGGTCGTGTTGTCGTCCTAGCGCTAATAACCGGCGTAAATATTGCCAGCGGACTTAATATTAAAACGATGTAAAGTGAACGTTACGTCGAATTAATGGGGTAATATTTTTAAGGCTTTGGTATGTTTTTTCTTATATTTTTTGTTTTTTTGGTATATTTTTTGTTTTGCGTATTGCGTGTTGGTCTAGCTATAGGCTGCGAATAAATAATTATGTAGACTATGATTTTCAGAAAAAAATGGTGGAGCGATACCTAGAGTAAATTTACATTAATTTGTTTATAATTTTGGAATGGAATTATAGATTAGATTACAGATTTTTTTTCTAGTATTTTTTTTTAATAACTTCTAATTTTAAGTTCATGATTTAACTTTAAAATTGGAAACACGTTAAAGTGTACAAACAAAAAACAATATGTACCGAAATACATATCCATCGATACTTCGTAAATTGTGTTCCGTACTTATTCATATACCCAAAATCCTAAGTCACTTATCACTTTTTTTTTTTTTTTTTTTTTTTTCCATTTTACAATATATTTGTTTATATCTATATATACTCGCCAAACTACATCCATCCATGTACCTATTTCATACATTATTATTATAAACCTGCAAGATTAACGTCCAAAATACCAATATAGTTTAAGCAAAATGGACCAAAAAGCGCCAAAAACATAATAATGTTAGCGGCGCTTAAGCCAAGGCGATACCAAGACTCTCCAAGGAGATAGTGCTCGGGGGTCATCGCAAACAAATGAGGGGTGTAAATCCTACCCTCCTCCCCGCCCACACCCCCACAGGTAGCACTTACTCAACCCTTTCTTGGCTAACATATGGCTGGTACACCTTGAATTATTGTAAATACTGGATAAGGATGGCGACATTTTAAGATTGATATGGTCTTACATACATCAAGTACAGCAGTAACTTTGCTTGAATTTTATACAGAAATCGCTACATAGTAAATATAAAATAAAGTCAATTTCCGCGTCTGTCTGTCTGTATATCCGCTAACTCCTCGTAAACCACGCAACGGATTTTGATGCGGTTTTCACCATCAGTTAGATAATTTTTCACGGAAAGTTTATATGTATAATACTTTGATATTCAATGTAAGATTAGTAGAGAAATTGCACCTGAGTGAAAAATACCGACAGACTGTACCTATTTGAAAGAAAGAAAAAACGTTTATTAGACATCACAAAGTAACCGACACCGAAACAATAAAATATAACATACAAAATATTAAGAAAATAAAAATAATTAACTTATAAAACAAAAAACAACAATTAAAATTAATAATTATTATTATTATTATTCATTTATTTCAGATATTAAATCCATAATTACAAAATTACAATTATTTTAAAATGAATTAATTAAATTACATATTATATTATTGTGTTAGTAAAATTTTACAATCATTTTAGTCAACACCCATCACAACACGCATTCATTTATTTTGGATTATTTTTATTTTTATATTTATTTATTTGTGCACTTGTCTCCTGTTTAACCTTTGGTTGTACCAGTGTTTAAGGAAGTTTTTATTATTTAGTATTCAACATTCGTAAAACCACTGGCTAGAAGCCAGACAACATTTTAGTACTTAATATAACATTATTTGCCTATCATTCCTATGCTTAAACACGGCCTTTACGCTTTAGACCTACTGATTCTATTGAATTCAATCATTTATATTTCTTCCACGTATGTATAATACATGATTGCGTATGCAAGGCCATTTATTTTATTTTTTATGTAAGTTTATGATAATATTATTTAATTTTATAGAATACTTATTTGTGTTAGTGTTAGTAGTAGCAGCCGGTTTTTACCGTGCTGGTCCTGTAGGCAGCACTAAACAATTTTATATCAAAAATTAAAATCCTTATCCACATTCACACAATCCCGGTAACACTCGTACGGGCACACGCGGTTAAGACAGCTGAAGTGTTTCGGACGTCCCGCCGGATTTATAGGCGGACTGTATTGGTTCCCTTAGTGTGTCCTGTACCTAATGCTCGTACCTAGTTCTCAAGTATTGTGTAATTTGTAATTGCTTAAATTTAGCATTCAGATATTTAATTGTTTTATGAAAAGAGTATCCATGGATTTTCTTGCCGGTATCTTCTCCAGGATCAACCCACTTGGAACCGTGCATCTAGAATCACGACGTTTTGAAAGTGCCTGCAAATGCCCAGATGAAATAAATAACTTACACTTTGAATTTGTGCTTTAATTTTTCTTACACAATTTTTCTGAACTAGGTATTCAACCCAAACATATGGGACAGCTAATTATTTTTTGATCCACACCCTTTAAATGGGCTCGCATGTCTGACACAAGATGTAAAAAAAAAATGAGTAAAATATGCTGATCGAATCTCAGATAAGTACCTAAATCTCACGTCAATCACATGATTGATTATTGATTTTGGTGATTTTATTTATTTATGTACACACAAGGAAACATGGTAATAAAAATGTTACAGACATATGAGCACAATGGAACTACTTATTTCTAAAGAAATTTCTTCCAGTAGTCCCGCGATTGGAAATATGGATGATAGACACGTAGACACAGTGTGTAAAAATTACAAAAATAACTTCTTTAGACCACTTAAACTTATTTAATTTGAGATTGTGAGCCCATTGACTCTAAAATCCAAAATATTAACTAAAATCTGCCTTTTTAGGTTATTATAGGTATTTTTTATACCACTAAGTTGGCAAACAGGCATGCGGCCCGCCTGATGGTATTTATTATTTATTTTTAGAGGTAGGGTACTAAGGCCCTTGGTCACTGCGACCTGCGAAGATCTATTGTGACGCCGCCTGATGGTAAGCGGTGACCGTAATCTATGAACGCTTGCAACACTAATAATAACATTACTAAGCAAGTAATCATTGTGCCGATAGTCGTAACGGCTAATGGCTTAATTGCCAAGAGTCTCGACCAACACCTCGAGAGGCTCTCGCTAGGTGGCTGGATCAAGGGCTTGATTCAGAAAGCAGTACTCCTTGACACTGCGCGCATTGTCAGGTTTCTCTCTCTAGAGCCCTGACCACCGGTAGCTTGGACCCTGTTCCCGATGCCGGTGGCCTACTACTCTTTTATATTTTTAAATGTTTTTATAATCTTTTTTTTTATTTAATTGTAAAATTATTTAAAAATATATAAAAGTATGTTAAAAATTAAATAAAGGGATATAAAGACATCACTAGCGCGTTGGCGACCCTAAAAAGCGGGTACGAAATATCTTTTGAAACGGAAAACAAAAGGAAAAGAAAAGGCTCTATAATCATTTTAATTTTAACTAAATCTAAGAAGATTACATACGTACACTATTTATACCAAAAACATTGGTTATTCTACTCACAAATTCGCAACATCACCCCGTAATCCAATACGCAGTATAAGATCAATCATAGTAATTACTCCACGACGTTTCCCCAAGAATAGACGACAAATACGACAAAAGCGACAGATCCGACAATTTTTTATCATACAACACTGTCCCAATTCCCAGGTCGAGACCCACGAAAGTAATAGATAGCCGGTGTGAAACAATTCTAACGGTAATTGGGGTAGATGCCTCGTGAGCGTCTGTGACACACTTGACATATGACGATATTGTGTAAATTGTATACCCATATTTCGTACGTGACAGAAACTGGTGGTGTCACCCTATTTTGGATTGTTTTAAGAATTTAAGATGTTATAGAAGATTTGTAGTTGTGTCGGATGTGAGAGGATAGTTGGGTTTTGAGCTTGTTTTGTTGAAGCAGTAACTGCCTCAAATGGGAAATTGTATGTATTTATATTTTTAATATATTATCTTACGGATTATGGCATAAACATAAAACATTTTTTTTAATAAAAATATCACAAATAAAAACATAGGATTTTGGTGCTAGTAGTATCTCGCTGGCATGCCAGCATGAATGGGTCGGCACGACCGGAGAAGTACTACCCTCCCACAGAATATCGACGTTAAGTAGCCTGTATGCATACTGTTGCATTTCGTTCGGTGAGTGTGGAGCGCTGGAGCCCCAATTTCTCCCTTAGTCCCCCTTCCTTCTCCTTTCCCTCCCTTTTTCCTAACACCATCCTAAAAGGTCGGCAACGCATCGGTGACTCCTCTGGTGTTGCGGATGTTCATGTGCGGCGGTGATCACTTACCATCAGGTGAACCACAAGCTCGTTTGCCACAAGGTATTTTTTTTACTATTTCTAATATTCACGCAAAAACAAAGAGTCACGTGACATGACGTAATCGATAAATAAATTTATACCAATCGTAATTCAGGCCGTTCAGAGCCGTTGTAAATTTGTTGTTTGAAATTAGGAGTATTCATGGAGATTCTTGCCGGTATCTTCTCCAGGACCAACCCACTTGGAACCGTGCACCTAGAATCACGACGTTTTGAAAGTGCCTGCAAAGGCCCAGTTGAAATAAAAAACTTTGACTTTGACTTTGTTCGGTGACTGAACGGCGAACTGTCAGAAATGAATTCTCTTGACGACTGTACTTTTATTATAAAAACTAGTGGTCGCCCAGTGGTCGAAATTTATTTATTTATTTATTTATACTTTATGCACTAAGTAGGTACAGAGGCGGACTTAATGCCGTAGGCATTATCTACCAGTCAACTTAAGGGTGATGCAGAGAAAAATTCGACCGTAATTTTAGCTTTCATACTTCTTCTCCATATAAACTTTAACTATGCCAAATCTCACATTCCTCCGTGCACGCAATATACTTAAAAAGGGCATCTACATAGTTTTCTCTTCACGTATTAATATAATAGATTCTCCAAGAATCCATACTACAACAAAGCTAAATATTCTCACATATCTTAAACAACGCACGTCCGTCACAGGCTAATGCCCGCAGCATATAGATGCGAATAAATATTGTTTGTTGGTATCATAAATAAGGGCCGAGACAGACGGCGGGACGCGCGTCACCTTTTGATACATTTCTACTGTCGTTATTAATGACAAGTCATCGGCGTCCTCCCAACGGGACTGCTCAGGGTTGGCGGGAAATATAATGGAGGATGTATGGAGATGTGTAGGATATGATAAAAGGAAATAGTGATACCTATATTCAGAGTACGAAGGTAAATTCGATGGAATATTAGTGTAATGTGTGAATTGAATGGAATTGAATTGGAGATAAAACTTATCATTAAATCAAAGAAATAAAGTATCAATACGACAATTTTTTTATCTTTTATTAACTTTGAACACAACTTTGTTAACATTTTTCTAAGAAGATTTACAAAACCTACGTACAGGATATTTTTTTAAGTAGTGCGTATATTTTGCAGAGTGATTCAGTGTCCGTTCACATAAACCACATTACTAAAATTCACTCCAAAACAAAATAAAAAATTGTATGGCTAGCGCTAGTAAATTATGCGTGTCCCCCATACTAGGTTGATTTTTTGTTTTAGTGTATCCCAATACTGCGGTTGCATTTAGGAACAGAGACTGAATCACACTACAAATTATGCGCACTACATAAAACAAATTCCTGTATAAGATCCCTCCTTTCTAGTCCCGATCCCTGGAGTTATAGAAAGAAAGAAAGAAAAGAAGAAGAAAGAAAAAGTTTTTATGTTATTGTACCTACTCATCATTATGACCTACTTTTACTAGGGGGACCAATCCTGAAATCTCGAAGAAATACAGCTGTTCTTTGCTGCTGTGTTTTTTTATATCACAAGTTTAGGGTTGGTCCCACAGTAAAAGTTGTTCATAATGATGAGTACAACAACCCCTTAAAGGGATCGGGACTTGGAAGTTAGGATTTAGTATAATCACTGCACAAAAAAAAAAATAGTTTACAAAATGCAATTTTTTATATTTTTACACTCACGCCTCACACCATGTCCAAACTACAAATTAATACTTAAACAAAAAAACTAACACTGACCTATTAAAAAGCGATAACTAGCAGCCCTATCTCTAGACCTGCCCAGCATAATAATAGATCAGGGAGGCAGGCATATTGCCACATTTGCCACCCCTAAATACCATGTGAGAGTCCTGCTAAATTTATCAATACTTAGTTACTTCGCGACCATCCACTCAACATTCCTTGTATTACTTATTCAGTTTGTAACTCCAACATTGATCTTTGTTTCAAAAAATCCGGTGTGGTTTGGCAAAAGCAAATATTACTTCAGTTTGTTTTGAACTAATGCATTGTACTAATTAAGATTGTAATCTATTATTTTAAAAGAGTTTCCGTGGAGTTTCTTGCCGGTTTTTTTCCATAGGACCTAAAATTTGGAACCGCGCACCTAGGCTGACATTCAGAGACGACAGAAACGAGTCTAAGCGTGAACTTACGCTTCCATCTGTCAAAATTTGTTCGTAAGTTCACGCTTAGACTCGTTTCTGTCGTCTCTGAATGTCAGCCCTAGAGTCTCGACATTTCTTAAGTGCCTGTATTTGGTTTACATGAAATAAAGATCTGGGGGGCTAAAAAGGCCGCTTTAGACGAATCATAATGTGATTCATATTACAAATGTCAAAATATCTACTTAATTGACGACTCTTAATGTCATCCGCATAAAGTTCATATTCAGTAATCATCTGTTTGACAGCTACTAAGCAGATCATTAGATGAATTGCTCAATGTGGCCTTTTTAGGCACCCTGTTCTATTCTATTTTGTTACTGCGACATAGATCTCTGTTTCAAAAAATCCTGTGTGGTTTGGCAAAAAGGCAAATATTTTTCATAGTAGGTATATGGTACTGCAGTTTGTGGCTACGACATCGATCCTTGTTTCCAGAAATCTAACCAAATCAAATCTTTATTGCTGAACACAGGTGCAATTTGGTACATTGCAAGATGTTGGGTGAATGCGCAGTTCACTATGTTCTACCAGTTTAGGCATGGTACACAATTATAAAATATTAATATAATTATTTATGATGTCACAACAATCAATTTCTTCTTCTTCTTCTTTTACTTTTATGGCTCCATCGTAATTCGATGATTTTGCCAACGTCAAGGTAGGAAATGACAGGTGATCAGTTTAAAAAAAAAATTGTGATGAAATTGACCGGTACAACAATCAATTTATTTAAATCTGTGTGGTTTGACAAAAAGGCTGATATTATTCATAGGTAGTAGGTAGGTATGTTATTTCAGTTTGTGAGTAGGTACTACATTGTGTAAAAAATATTATAATTATAATGTATTTAAAATAAACTTCCGGTCGTTGTAATATGAATAAATATTAATTTAAGAAATCAGTTAGCATAACAGTTAATCATTATATGGTGAATAATAATTATAGAATTGAATAATTTAACCTGAATTTGTTTATGATAATACGTGTTTAAGATACTAGTCCATCATTTGACTAAAAGTCACGCGATCGCCCACTTGGCAGTTATAAATTGTTAAAATTATAACGATTACATTATTGGAGAAGTCAGTCTGTTCCCGCATGTGAAGCTGAGTAGTACCTAACTAGTGCCTAAAAGTACTGTGTGTCTGTGAAAATAAACCAAGTTAAACTATTCCTGTGTGTTATTTCTTCAGTTCAGAAGTGGGATTACTGCACGTAAGTAGTTACTATTAATTTCAGAAATTCTATCAGTTTTAAAGTATGTTGTTATAATATAATATCTAATCCGAGTAATTGGTAGTCTGCTTAATATTAAATCATATTATATTGTTGAATAAGTACCTAATTATTAATCATGCAACATTTGGATTTCGGTATTTTGCTTTGTTTGACGAGACCTCGTGAGTTACATTATTGTCATAAGGTTGAATCTTTCGAGGCTTAACAGTTTCTTATATTGACCACCTACTATAAGTTAATATTGTCAAAGCTACCACGACGGCAGTATGATATAATATCGGGTCTTGTGCCATAACCTAAGATCTGTATTATTTTATACTTAAAACTAGCTTAAAGAATCGCTCTGTCCATATATTTTATAATATCAGGTCTACGAAAATGAACAACGAAGATGGTAGAAGTTTGATACCGACGGCGATGTCACCGGTGCTGGGCCAGCAGAGCAGTCGTCGCCTCGAGACACCGAGACGAAGTATAGCACCCCGAAGTCGCAGCCGTAGCTTGCATCGACAGAGCGTCGTGCGCTCCAGTCGCAGCCGGAGGTTGCGGTCGAGGTGTCGCAGCCGAAGCGTGGATCGACGAGGAGAGGAGCGCTCCAGCCGCAGCCAAAGGTCGCGGTTGCATCGCAGCAGAAGTAGCAGCTCTCATCGAAGAGGCGGAGGTCGACGAAGTCGCCGTCGCACACGCTCTCCAACCAGACGCAGCGGCGCACGTGAGTCGGACATGTTTTCCAAGTTTACTGAATTTCTTGATCAAATAACAAATAGGGGGCGTGAAAAACTAAGTAATTTTAATGTAGTACCCGAGTTCGACCCTTCATCTAAAAATCAAAATATTACAAATTGGATCCATAAAGTTAATGAAATAGCCAGTATATACGGATGGACTGATAGGCAGGTCATTCATAACACGATTCCTAAACTCGTCGGTAATGCAAAGCGGTGGTACGAGGGTCTCACTACAGTTAATTATAGTTGGAGTGAGTGGCAAGAAAAGCTCAAAGCAGCTTTTCCTGCTGACGAAAATTATGGGCAAATGTTATCGGATATGCTGGATAAAAGGGCTAAATTTGGAGAATCGTTAGAGGACTATTATTACGAAAAAATTGCATTGTTAAATAGGTGTGAGATTAAAGGAAAAAGAGCAGTGGAATGTATAATCTTTGGCATAGATGATAGGTCCATTAGATTAGGAGCTGAGGCGGCTCAATTTAACGATCCTGATAAACTTTTAGCATATTTACGTAATGCAAAAAGTATAGGTAGGCGAAACGATGCCCAAAGAACATTAGTGAAGAAATTTCCAAATAAAGACAGCAAAACACCTGTAAATTATAAAACAAATAATGTCAGGTGTTTTAATTGTAAAGAGGAAGGTCATGTTATGAACAAGTGCACTAAACCACTGAAAAAGTGTACAAACTGTTCCATAATAGGGCATGAAGCCAATGAATGTTATCGCAAGAAGGAGGAGATAAAATCGGTTTTGGAAATTTCTTGTACTAATTCTCAGTCTAACGATAAATATGTTCAAACTTTAACAATTAACGGACGTGAAAAACTTGGTTATATAGATTGCGGTAGTGAATGTACCCTTATTAGATTAAGCGATGCTTTAGAAATATTAGGAACATGGGATAGCTCAAGTTTAGTAGCTATGAAAGGTTTCGGTGGAGCAATAGTTCATGCGATTGGTAGTTGCCCCGTTGTTTTAGAGATTCAAGATGTTATTGTTGAATTAAATATAATTATCGTTCCTGATCATTTCTTAAAACACCCCTTATTGATTGGTCAGTCGTTTACTGAAGCACAAGGAGTGAAGATCATTAAAACTAGTAATGAGCTGATAATTTCCCGAGAAATTAAGGAGAGTACTAGCTTAATTAAACTTTTCGCAAAGGATTGTTGCTCTATTCAACCTGGAAGTTCTTGTATAGACGTTTATTCATCACAAAATATAACCGGCCCAATATTAGTGTTCGAAAGCTTTAGATCCATACCTAATCATGAACATAGCATAGAGGGCGGTTTATATTCAATTGATAATGGCAAAGGTGTACTGTTGGTTGATAATATTTCTTTGAATGTTGTTAACTACAATAAAGATCAGTTAATAGCCAGAGGTCAGATTTTGCAAGTGAAGACTCCACAATATTCCATTGTGAATAAGATTGATAGTACTTTCGAACCTTTTAATTTGAATGATCTGTGTTTGGACGAAAGTCTTAATAGAGATGAGAAATTACAACTGCTGGATGTAATAAATCGTTATCGACCATGTTTCGCTACTAAATTGTCAGAATTAGGTTGCACCAATATAGAGAAAATGAACATTGATCTAATGGATCCCCAGCCTGTAGTTTACAGACCCTACAGGTTATCACACAAAGAAAAACAGGAGGTTAGGTGTATAACCGATGAACTATTACAATGTGGTATTATAAAAGAATCTTGTTCACCTTTTGCAAGTCCAATAATATTGGTACAAAAAAAGAATGGCGAAAAAAGGCTTTGTGTAGATTACCGGGCATTGAATCGGAAAACTATCAAGCAACACTACCCTCTGCCAAGAATAGAAGATCAGATGGATAGGTTAGCAGGGTTTAAACTCTATACAACCTTGGATCTTGCGTCCGGATACTATCAAATAGAATTATCTGAGCGTGATAAGGAGAAAACCGCTTTTGTCACACCTGAAGGGCAATTTGAATTTAATCGCATGCCATTCGGTTTGACAAACGCCCCGGCAGTTTTCCAGCGGACCATTAATAAGGTTCTTGATAAAATGAGATTCGATACAGTAGTCGTATACATGGATGACGTACTTGTCCCCTCAGTTTCATTCAAAGATGGATTAGTTAAATTAGAGTCAGTTTTTGATAAAATCCGTAGTGCAGGTCTAACGTTAAAACTTTCAAAATGTAACTTTTTCCACTCAAAGATCGAATATCTTGGGTTTGAGGTATCTGGAAATGGAATTAAGCCTGGCAAGGGAAAAATAGACGCTGTAAATAAGTTTCCTACTCCCAAAGATGTTCATAATGTAAGACAATTCTTGGGCTTGGCAAGTTTCTTTAGGCGCTTTATTAAGGATTTTGCTTTAATAGCACGACCATTGACGCAGTTGCTAAAGAAAAATACTCCCTGGGTATGGGACAAAAATCAAGAAAACGCATTCCTCCAATTAAAAACTAGATTAGTATCTCGACCAGTGTTGACATTGTATGATCCTAACGCCAGTACTGAACTACATACTGATGCGAGTAAACATGGGGTAGGTGGTATGATCTTACAAAAACAACAAGATAATAGTATGAAGCCGGTTGCCTATTTTAGTAGACGTACTTCACCAGAAGAGCAGCATTTTTCATCATATGAATTGGAGACTTTAGCCGTAGTAAACAGTTTGACAAAATTTAGGTCTTACCTCATAGGAATAGAATTTACAATAGTAACTGATTGTAATTCGTTAAGAGCTACTTTTACCAAAAGGGATATGATTCCTCGTGTTGCTCGCTGGTGGAGTATGATCCAGGAATTCGATTTTAATATAGTATACAAACCAGGGTCCTCCATGAATCATGTAGACGCGTTAAGCCGGAATCCCGTGCAAGATAATGTACCTAGTACCGACCCAGTTGATTTACAAGTCTACCACATAACATTAGATTGGTTAGCCACAGTTCAGATGAGTGATGACGAGACGCAAAGAATTAAACGGATCTTGGATGATAATGAATCTGATACTATTACCTACATGAAACAAAACTTTACAATAAAACGTGGATTGGTTTATAAAATAACGGATGATGGACTTAGATGGTATGTGCCGAAAGGTGTTCGATGGCAAGTATTACGCTCTTGTCATGACGACATCGGTCACTTTTCGTATGAAAAGACCCTCGATAAAATTAAAACTAATTATTGGTTTCCGAAAATTAATAAGATAGTTAAAAAATATTGTCAAGCCTGCATTCAATGCGCTCATGGGAAGCTGCCTGGTGGCAAGAGGTCTGGGTTTCTGCATCCAATCCCAAAAGTATCCGAACCTTTTCACACCTTGCATGCCGACCACTTGGGTCCTTTTAATCAAAGTAAGAAACATAATAAATATATATTAGGTATTATAGATGCTTTCACAAAATTTATTATCTTAAAACCAGTTAAAAACACAAAAACCCATACAACTATTTCAGTATTCAAAGAGTATTTCAGTTTATTTGGTATACCTACTAGATTAATAACAGACAGGGGCACCACGTTTACAAGCTCTAAATTTAAAGAATTTTTGTCAGAAAAAGGTATCAAACACGTCTTGAATGCTGTTGCTACCCCTCGTGCAAACGGCCAAATAGAACGATACAACAGAACTGTGTTGGATTCGTTAACATCTATGATCCATGGTAAGGACGAAAGATTGTGGGATGAATATTTACTACAGATTCAATGGGGACTAAATAACACTATAAATAGAGCGGTAGGTAAAACGCCCGCTCAATTATTATTCGGATTACGGCTCAAAGGATCTACAGAAAGTGGATTAGTTATGTCAATTCCAGACTGTGATGATAACAACATAGATACAATAGAAAAAAATAGAAATGAAGCTTTAGATAAAATAACGTTGATACAGGAAAAGCAGAAGCAAATATATGATAAATCTAGAATTCCCCCGCGTCAATTTACTGAAGGACAGTTAGTAAGGGTCGAAAGAGAAGTAGGTGAAAAGGGTAAAAGTAAAAAGTTAGTAGCTAAATGTTTGGGTCCTTATCGCATAACCAAAGTTTTACCAAATGATCGTTATGAAGTCGAAGATACACCAATTACTAAGAAAAAGGGTAAACAAAAATATGTAGGTATATTCCCTGTTGACAAAATTCATCCCTGGCTCGTATATCAAGCGGTAGATGAAATAGAGGATAGTGATGACAACTCTATTTTAGTAGAGTAGAGATATTGGAGAAGACCAGTGCTATTATTTTTGTAGTGTTGAGACTATTGATATAGTTTTAGATCTAATTCATGAGCAGCTAAATATCATTTTTGTATTGAATTAATATTTATTATGGTAGTATGGTAGGAAGACACGTCAGTGTTTAGTATGGTAGGAAGACACGCCAGTGTTTAGTATGGTAGAAGGACACGTAAGTGTTTAACTAGTATGGCAGAATAACACAAAAAAAATGTGTTGTTAGTATGATAGTACGGTAGTATGGGAAACGAATTATGAATGATTAACAAACGAAAAATTTGTTGGTATTGTTGAAACATACGTAAATGGTTTCTGAAAATGATTACTTTATAAAAGAGATGATGAGGAAACATCTTTAGTGCTAGTATTGAATTGTTTTTTTTTATGTATTGTGTAATTTATGTTGTGAAGTGTTATATTATCATAAAATGAAAAATAGAGAATTACTTATCCAGACTGTCTCTTTGATTGTTGATTGATATTGTATAATGAAGTATTTTTTGTATTTTATTATATCGCGAGGACGCGACTTTTAAGTCAGGATGGACGAATGTAAACAATATTATAATTATAATGTATTTAAAATAAACTTCCGGTCGTTGTAATATGAATAAATATTAATTTAAGAAATCAGTTAGCATAACAGTTAATCATTATATGGTGAATAATAATTATAGAATTGAATAATTTAACCTGAATTTGTTTATGATAATACGTGTTTAAGATACTAGTCCATCATTTGACTAAAAGTCACGCGATCGCCCACTTGGCAGTTATAAATTGTTAAAATTATAACGATTACATTATTGGAGAAGTCAGTCTGTTCCCGCATGTGAAGCTGAGTAGTACCTAACTAGTGCCTAAAAGTACTGTGTGTCTGTGAAAATAAACCAAGTTAAACTATTCCTGTGTGTTATTTCTTCAATTGATTGTTCCAAGAAACCCTATGTGGTTTGAAATCAACAAAATGAGACAAATAAATAAATCAAGTGTGTTTTTAGCACCTTTTAGCCTTTTAGGTACGTGGAATTGTTAGTATCGAATTATAGCTGTTGTTTTTCCTCTTTTTTTTTTTAAGTTATACTGTTTCGTTTTTAGCGACCGACCGAGTCAATGGACTTCAATCTTTCTGACAGGAACTATTAGCTATAGTTTAGCAGTCGGTTGCCTGCCTTTCGATGCAGGAGAGTTTGAATTCGATCCAGGCCGCATCTGACTTTTTGAATTCTTAAATCAAATCAAATCTTTATTGCATTCCATAATGTAAAGTTAAAACAGATGGTAGGCTTAATCTAAGGATCAATTATAGACCCTGTCGGGCACAGCATGGTTTGGTAGGAGAGAGGAAAACCTGCTTTATTAATACTTTATTTATTATAGTGTAGTTATTTAATTAATGTAGTTAATGTAGTTGTTATTTATTATTTGCGGGTAAAAGGGTTAAAAAATGTCTCAATGGTGTGTGTAGTTCGACAAACCCGCATAAATCCAGCGTGTTTTTTTTATACCAATAAGGTGGTTTTATAATGTCTGTGATTTCACAAAACTGTAAAGTTTCAAAACAAAACACAATCAGAACGATGCACTCAAAACAACGAAACGTATTCTTAATCACAATTCGACTAACGGCTCCCACTCATTCAATGTCAACAACAATTCCCGATCCTTTAAACCATACAAAATATTAAATTACAACGAAAATTCACGTACGAAATCTTGCAGAATGGAATTTATCGCCTCCTATATGTTGTTTTATTTATAAGAAAGCATGGGCCGCGCTGGGAGATGAAATTACGTGATACCATTGCGAATCAAAGTGATATACAGCTGTGTGTCTGTGTGTGTAATCAGTTACAATACAACACAACTAAGAAGTAACATCGATGTACCTGATCGAACAACCAATGGCAGTCGCTCGCTTAGAAATTGTAACATAATGCATCAGCATAAAGGTCATTTTTTACTGCAGTAGGTACTAATAAACATTCGTGGTCTTGAAGAAGCGCGCATTTCGGATCTGAGGGCTGATCGGGTTTACCAAGTTTGCCGATGCGACTTCTTAGTTGTGTCGTACTACCTACACCTGTGTGTTTGTTTTCATTTGAGCCTACTCAGTCGATTAACTTAATAAAAATTTGAAACGAAGCAATTGACTTCTTATTAAAAATCTGCATTAAATAACTTCGAATCCGCAACTGGAAAGACAGGGCCACTGCCAGCACTTATGTGTTTATGCCTATACAACTTATGCTTACCCGACTGGGAACTATAGTCGTGACGGTTGAAACCATAAAGTTATTATTACTAGTGGTAAAGTAATAATAACTTTATGGTTACAAACAGATGTACGTAAAAAAGATTTTACTTTCTCATAATTATCAGCCCTTAAAAATATCCTCTTCTGAATTTCTGTGTGGTTGTGTGATCGTGACGAAGATATGGCTCTAATTACAACTTGATTGGCAAAAAATCTGAATAAACAGAAGTAGGTATAGCTACCTTCCTTAGAAAAGGCTGCTGACGTATTCCCTGGCCAAAATTAAAAAACGGACTTCAAAGAGGTTCAGTTATTTTTCTTTGAAGTCCGTTCATGAAAATGTTTCATTTATTATTGTAGATACCTATAAAACAAAAATATTTTTGTTTTGAAGATCTCAATGTATGCATAATTATAATTTAAATTCTGCATCAAAAGGTGATCAATAATAATCAACTAAACGTATTTCAATGCAGAATCGAAACGTAACAAAATACCGCGACAACTGACATTAACTGTCAAATTGAACTTTGTGCTTGTGACGTCAAATTATCGTTAGTCAAACAAAACAAGAGTTAATTTAATTATTTCGCGATGGATAGCCGTTTGTATGAAAGTAAATTACCAAACCATAAAATATTAAAAGATCTAAAGGACAGTTTGAATGAAAATCCTAGTGGAAAGTTGCGTAATTTGATCGAATTAAAGGACGATGTCTTTTACGTTTGGAACCCGAATGAAAACTGTTTATTGTGCCTAAATCTCAAGCAATTGGAAGAGAATGGTGATGAGACGCCTTATCAGGTAACGAAGCAACTATTTATATAGTATTTTAATGGTTTTTAGACTAGTATTGAGTGCCGGCATGACTTTTTCTCTTAAACATTTTGAGGTTATGTTGTCTTGTTATGGATACATTGGAAATTTGTTTTATTGTTTATACTCTTTTGTATCGAAGTAAATACTCTAAACTACAGTTAACTGATGGGAATAACAATCACGATTTTAATTTCACTCATTTAAAATAATTATAATTTATGTAATAAGTATTTCAAGATGCATGTACCTTCAATTTGTAAAGTTATAATTTTGTCCTTTACATAATATTACATAGTAACTGGCTGCATTTTCACAATTTTACTTTAAACTAGTTGCACATTGATATCACATTATTCCTTTCTATATTTCAATAGGTACTGTCGGGACCGGGGAAATGAATCAACATTTAATATCAGGACAATTATATTTTCTTAGACTTATCACTTCGAATCCTCATCTCTGAATTATGCTGCTTGTCACTTTCTAAAACATTCTAAGCTATTACATATTTTAAATTGTAATGCCGATGTCCAAATTATTGATCGCCAATCATTCCCTGAAAGATGTTGACTTCTGCCATAAAACCTTACAGGACTATCACCAAAATAAGGCCTTTTCACCTTAAAGTTGCATTTTATATACCTACACTGATGCACTGAAGAAACCCTGCCCTTTGATTCTGCCTTGGATCTCTGTTTTTGTGTACTAATAGAATATCTGGATGGTAAAATAATTCAAAATAAGTCTCTGTTACGTAAGGCCATGTATACATACATTTTTGTCAATTGTGGGAAACAAAAACCTGGATTAAATTCAATTTGCTTACTGTATTTTAAATTAAATGTGTTATTCACCGTTGTTACATGTATGAATCATGTGGGTACTTTAATAACTAAGATATTTTCATATACCTGCCTTTTGAACAGTCAGTCATTGTCTAGTACTACCTAGTGCTTATCAAGGAATGTAACAATGTTACATAATTGTTGTTATATATTGGACATAATAACTGTGTTATCGGACTATCTCGGGGGAAAGGCATGTTATGTACTCAACTGAGGGTACATTATAAAGTTAGTATGGAATTTTCAACCTAACCAGAGTCAATTATGCTTCGTAATTTAATGGATTTAGTGAGTATATAATAATTGGGTATCATCTTAGCTATGTTTCATGAAAATCTGTTCAGCCATTCAAAAATTACAGCTCTATTTCTAATTGGAGTCGGGGGTTTTTGTCAGTTAGTTCTCTTCATATTTTTTGTGAAGTGCAAAGCATGTGGTGTATTTTTTCTTCTCGCATACAAACTGATTTGCATACTGCTCATGCGTGTAATCTACTTTGACGAGGTTTTTAAATCACTTATTAGTATTAGTTAGTGCTATTTCTGTGCTCTTATAAATTGAAGCACATTATAATTTTTATAAAATATATTTCATAAAACATGACATCTGAAAGTACCAGTTTGTTCATAGCTCCTGAAAACTGATTTTTTATAATGTAAGGGCAAATGAGTCTATTTCTTGGTAATGTACAAAGTCGTGTTTTGTAGTTCGCCAGATTCCCAATTCTATACACCGAATCTGTCGAAACACAATTGACGAAACGTAATTCCGATCACGGGCGATTCTGAAATGCGAATAAATAAATGAATGGTATGGTTGTCAGGATTGACAATATTGCCAAGCTAGCCAAATAGGTTGGCGACTGCAGTACTTTCTGACTACCGCATAGAAGGATCCTGCTACCAACCCTATTGAGTGTTAATGTGCAACTATTATTTAAATTATTGTATTGTTATTTTCAGGTATGTTGTATGGAGAACTAGAGTAAAACAAGTGATACTTTGTTGGTAAGTTTATCGAATAAGTAGGTTAGGTACAGTGCTATAGTACAACTGCTTAACTGAGACAGTTGGTGCCAAGTTTATGAAGAAGTTGCGCGGTGCGGGAGGGGTGTGACGCGAGATGTCAGTCACAAACCCATGATACGTACCATAAAGTAAATTGACCATTGTATGCGCATCAAGGACCTATTTCTGTTGGTGAGAACTTTAACCCGTTGGTGCTGACTGTCATACGGATATTTATGACAGTCGTTGCGGGAAGTAAGAACACTCAAAATTGATCTCGGCTTAGGAAATTCCTATCCCCCATTAATTAGGATGCGGAGGATCAGGGTTCGAAGTGATAAAATTATCAATATTGATAATTTATAGATTCATTTTTTATACTTAAAACATATTATCGCCAAAATGCCTTCTAACGCGATATTGCGTGCTCGTATTTGAACGCGTCAATATTTTAATTTCCAAAAAAAAAAGGAGGTATTTACTCGTCAAAGAAAAATTACAGAGCGTGGATTTATTGGATTGGTATTGGATAATGATCAGTGACTAAATAATTATCTGAATGACTTCGAATCCTGCAGAGAACCGTTGGCAATCGCACTATGTCAAATACCGATCTTCAATCGCATATAAAAAAGACTAAAAAGGTGGATAATATGTATCACAAACATATACGAAGAATTTGTAAACATCGTTTGGAAAATGAGGTAAAGTAGCCGGTACTTTCCCACTTCTGGGCAAACACCTCCCCATTTTTTTTAATGACTTTATTCTGTTGAACCAATTGTGCGTAATTTTGTGGCATATACGAGTAACTGATAGCCACTTATGAATAAAGGCCTGTCCGATTTCTGTAATGTCCGGTTTTAGACGCTTGCTTGCATCTACGAGCTCCCGTCATCTTTTACCAAGTCGATGCGACTTAAAAATATATCCTTGATTTCAGCACCCATAAATAAAATTCCAGGCAACCCAATACGTAAACTACTTATATCCTCCATTGAATTAACCAAGTATTCTAATAAAACAATATCCAAAAATACTCCTGAAACTCTGGAAATCAATTAACCAAATTGATGAATAGCAAAACATAACAATAAACATGTTGCAAACGACCATTGAAAAGAGCTTTCGATCCGACCGCCATTAATCTCACTTGAAACGTTACCACAGAATTAATTATCCTCTGACCATACGATTTAATGGGCTTCCTGAGGGACCCTGAGGTTTCCGATTAAATCACTACATCTCATTGGCCGATTTATAGTGACCAAAGTGCCCGGAATTTAGTGGTGCTAGATGAGGTCTGTTGGAGAAGTGAAATATTGCTTGGGTGGAAAGTATTGCAGAATTATCACTACCTTTACAGGTTTCATATGTTCAAATCCTTTTATTAAACTTTTCATTGTTATATATCTCAACCGTTTCTGGTTTTCGTAATCTTAGTAGTAAGCACCGAAAAGTTAAAACCAGGAATCTTTTTATATAAGATCCAAACTTTCTAGCCCCAATTCTTAGGGGTTATTAAACTCATCATTATAAACAACTTTTTTTATGGGACAAACGCTGAAATTACGAAAAAAAACAGCTATTCCATACAAATAATTTCATTTTACTCGACTAAATGTATGTAACAGCAGATTTATCGCGATTTCAGGCTGGGTCCTCTAGTAAAAGTTATTCATAATGATGAGTACAATATGTTAAACGGACAAATTGATTTAGATGAATTATTTCGCACTATCGTGTTATTCTGTGGCTAGAGGAGCAGGTTTCAAATTTAATTATTTTTTAATACTTTATTGTATTAGGTAAACAATACTGGATCACAAACCCTAAAACTCTGGACCAGAAATATGTGTCACTTCGCGCAAGTATTATGTTTAAATCCCTTCTCACACATAGCTTTATTGCCATGGTCTTTCCACCCGGATTTATTGTTGAGGATCCGGTCCTTCGGTCCGAGTAGCCCTTTGCCCTGCCCGATTGTTAATCTGAACTTAGGTGTACTTTTCACCTTGGCCGTTTCGAGCCAAGACGGTCTTAAATCGCCGGGAATGTTCAGTTAAGGGGTGGTCTCTGTAGCGGTTATGGCGGAAAAAATCTTTGGAGCTGAGATTATGGAAAATGTTGTGTTCTAGAAATTGTTAATTCGTTTGTTTTAAGAGCTGCACATTTTTATTACCTTTATTTTTGTTAACCTGCCATCATTAGTTAGGATATTTCACAAATAAACAATATAAGAACGGCTGACGCTTGCTCTGGCTTCCTTTTAAAAAACTTTTTAAGAATAGGTATACATCACAATCTTTTGTTTTAGATATCCATCGTCTAAAAAACGTGACTGTATCAATTCTTGTAATCACGTTTTCTTTTGGAATAACCAACAAATACCTATCACACGCTATACAAATTGACCTCGACTAAAGGGTCCATCTAAAGTCCAGACAATATACATCGTGTAACATTTTAATTAAAACCCTTAAGTGACCCACTTAGACCTTCGATTTAATCAGTTACTCAATAGGTAATTTCGGGGCACTACACCTGGGCGGAACAATTAACTGGACCCGCCTTCCATACATAAATGTGTAAAGCAAATATTGTCACAATTACGCGATAGCATCAGCCTGTAAACACGGACGAAGAGTGGTACCCTTCGGCGTATATCTTGAGGCACCGGAGGCCCGTGTGGCAATTGAGATACAGCGTTAAGTCTTAAGAATAAGCGAGAAAGCTCCTAAGACTCCTTGAGGAATCGTTATAACTTACTGATGGTTTAGATTAGAATGAGAGCAACAGTAATTTCTTGGTATTTCTTTCTATGTCCAGTAGTTGAGTGTGACAAGATTGTTACATTTGGAAAAGTTGCCAATCTATTTGAGAATTCTTGCAAAACATGAGGTAAATGTTGGCTTTTACCGCAATCTAGCTTCTATAAAAGACACATAAACTTCAAATAATCTAACATTTTCTAATAATGTCTGCTTTCAAATTAAGGCCTTCCATTCTATGGTTTTCTGTACAGTGTTCACCTTTTTCAAAGGTGCCAACTGAATACCAGCGCTGGGTGTTCTTATGCCCAGGGTTGACAACCCATTCGGTACTGGCATGCCGACAGCAAATGTTTTGTTATTCTTTTGTTTTTGTCTAGTGTCTAGTCCGATTTTTCTTTTTGTATTTTCTATCTTCTTTCAAAGTAAACTTTAACTCCGTAAGTTTACAACTTAGCACTCGCACTCTAAGATATTTTCCTCCGTACCTTAAGATCGTTTTATTACCAACCCGGATGGACTTCTGGGATGGATGGTGGGGAATGTAAATT
This sequence comes from Allophyes oxyacanthae, assembly GCA_932294325.1. NCBI lineage: Eukaryota > Metazoa > Arthropoda > Insecta > Lepidoptera > Noctuidae > Allophyes > Allophyes oxyacanthae. The sequence goes on from OW028628.1 coordinate 1,845,934, forward strand.
TACTGTACGGAACCGGACGCGAGGAGGTGAGCATCGGATTGTTTTGTTTTTGGTCGGGCCGCATTAAGGATGGCCGTGTTTCACACCGCTACGCAACTTGGGAGAAAACTTTCTTGGGTGTAGATTTTTGGGCATAACACATTTCTTTCAACGAATGGTTTGGAGTTTTTCATCCTTTTCAGTTCTCTTTAGCTATGTGATTAAGATGTTGGCGTGATCGTATACTTTGATTACTCACAAATTAGGAAAAATATTTTACATATTTTTCTATTATTGCAGGTCAGGTATGCTCATTTTGTAGCTTCTTCATTTTGTCGACCGTGGCCAGGATATAATGGCATTCTTCTGAAGTTTCATCTTTTTAACTAAACACATTTCGATATAAAATCTTAATCGATGAAGGATGCTCTCATTTTGTTTTTACCTCACTGCACAAACTATTTCACAGGTTTTTATTTTAGTCCTTGTGTCCTTTGTGCAAAGAATCAATTTATTTTCTTTCGTTCTTCTTTCTATTAGGTCCTTCACGTTATGTGTCATTATACTTGCACTTACCTTACAGTTTGGTATAACCGACAACATTCCACCAATTCTTTACCCCGTTCCAAACGATTCCAAACTTAAACGTCTCGCAACAAGGTTTAAATTCAAACAGGGTGAAGCAGGCAAAGATTTGGGAGGTGAACTTAAGACAATCGCGTGTTCGGAGGCATTTCGCCGCGGCCTTTGTTTAGACGTGTTAGATCGATGTGCCTAATGTATGTGGATTGAACAGCGTGGGTTTAATTTGCCGCCTGTCCATTTGTTCCGATTGTGGCCTTATTTATTGTGTACCGTGGATTGGTTTGTAATTAATGGTTTGTGTTGATTTTTGCAGCTGTTTGGGGTTAATTTCTTGGGGTCTCGATGACTCCAGAAGTTGTCAACACATGTTTTCTTTGACTTTCTTTGAATTTTATTGAATGATGTAGTGTCCTGGACGTAATGCTTCTTTCTGCAACGTATTAACAGCTATCTGTGAGAGTTTACCTTAATAGCTGATAGTTTTCCTATTGGTCAGCTCATAAATTATGAAAACAATCAATCTATATATATACCATAAAGTTATTATTAGTGGTAATAGAGGAACACAGTGTGCGAGTGAGAAACCGATCTTTACGAAAATCCTACGTGCGAGAAAGAGACACAATTAAATGTTCGTAGGACCGATTTGAAACAATGTATGAACTATTAGGTACTTGTCAAAATAAGATCTCGTATTATTTTATGATTTTCTTCACAATCGTTCTGTATTTTATTGGATAAATATCAATAATCGAAAAGGTTTCGTGTCCTGTGTTAGACTGCAGTGTAACTTACAGCAATAATGCAAATAAAGAGACCTTTTACAGGTAAATACCGTACAGTGCAATATTACTTTCAGAGTGCATATTTCCATATAAAATATTCCTAAAATTATTTAGTAATACATTTATAACATGCAGTAAGCCCTCTATTTTCTAAATAATATATTATTTTAAATAATTATGTGTAAGATAAAAAAATATTGTGTTCGTGAAAATGTGAAAATTAAACCGTTTGGCATAGGTTGTGTGTACAAAATCTATCGATATGTCGATATTTCCAAATTAATTTTTCGTACTACCTTGCTTCGTCCATTGCATAACTTGAGAGTTATTGTTAATCCTTGCTTATTTGTATATTGAAAGGTTGATTTAGTCCGGCCCCGCACATTGTCAGAAAATCATAGTCGGAATATTTCTGACGCACCGGAGGGCACTCGACACTATTCACACCATGTTTGTACTATTACAACATTTTAATAGTACGTACATAGTCCATACCCGCATTTTGTACTAGCCCCACAGATGACAGAATTTTCCGAATCGTACGTCCGCTTCTACAAGAAGCAAACTTACGATTCCGAAGATTCTGATTCTGTCGCACATTAAAATGCATAAAATAGCGCTATTTCCAGACAAAGAGTAGCCTGGTGAAAAAAATAACTTCATTATATTGACTGGCTAACTTCATAACTTCCAGGTTTCCGGACCACATTTCTCGGCCTGTGTCAGTGTACAAATACAGGGACCTATCACCAGAACCTTCAACATCAAAACCGAAACGTCTGACGTCAAGAAATAATGAATATGATAATGAATGATTACATAATGTTTACAAAAAAAAATCTTTTTACTTACCTATTCGTCACTTTCGTGACGTTAATAATTTTGCCATCCTAATATAAACCTCTATTACGTAACTGTTAATATTTTAAAATGACAGATTAAATATGTCAAATATGGTATTTTATTATATAGAACATTTGAAAGATTTAATTGGTAATTTTAAAAGATTATAAGTTAGGTACATAATTTAGCCTAGCAGATTCTAAATGATATTCGACTCCTTATTAGTATAGCCGATTTTGATATCGATATTGCAGGGATATTGTCAATTCGGTGATATTATAATGTCACAATAACACGGCCATATCGATAATGCGGAGACGTCAAAGTCACATCCCTAAACTTCACACACATGTCAAATGCGCTAACATACGTATTTCTTTTTTGGTCTCGCGATAATGAAGACAGTGTTCCTCTATTACCACTAGTAATAATAACTTTATGATATATACTATCTTGAATAACGTTTGAAATCATAATTTTAAGTTGTAATATTGTGATTTGTTTCATACAGGGTTACAAGGTCGGTATGCAACAAAACCCTTAACAAAAATAACTTGTTTGTATGTAAGGGGTAATCTCTTAGACTACATACTGAACGAATTCCAAAAACTCTGTCACCAATAAGAAGCTACACTATCCCTAAATGATATTATAGGCTATATTTTATTTAGATAAAAATAAAATGCGCTGGTGATACTGTGGGCAGCGGCTACACTAAATATAAGTTTGTCATAAACAAATCTTCAACAAATAATAGCAGAGACCTTTCTTAAATGAAGATTTCTGGCTAACACAAATACTACTCAACAAAGCCCAACTTCCTAACTAAACCGTAGAACTTACTATCCTAAAACTAATCAAACTAAACCACACAAAATCTATTAAACATAACAGTGCTATCGATAGTCTTGCCCGGACTACCCTCAAGTTCGGCCCCAGGCACATCGGTTCTTTGTTTAAACCGATTGGAGTGCCCAAAGGAGGTATCTTGGGACAGGTGTGTTCTTGCAAGGATTTTAATTAATAATGTCTCGATAGTGTGTGGTGTTAGGTAGCTGATTTATTGAGGGTGGGACAGAAGGGTGGACTACTAAAGTTTGTTTAGTCTTGGATTTATTTCCTGTGATAATGGATCTTGGACTAAGAAAAAGTCTGATGAAGATAGTGAATCCGAAAAGCTTAAGTACCGTTAATTGAATTTTGGAATAGTAAGAAAGAAAGAAAGAGTAGTTTTCGAAAATAATGGGCAATTAGGACTAGTAATGGATGTGAAGTTTAGCGATTATTTTTGTTAGGACGACCTTAGTGGTTAGAAACCTGGATTACAACTTAACGGCAGTTTAAAATTTACCAATAGTAATGATTTCTTCCAGTCCAATCATGCGAAAGCAAAATTGAAAGGTTTTACTTTAGTTACTTGAAAAAAAAGATGTAGGTAATATAGATAAGTATAATAATAAGCCGTTGATCATAATCATAACATCAATTCTCAAAATTGAACATTATTTCACGAAAACTTCAACTTCAACTTTTGATGTGTATTTTTTTTTTTTTTAATCTTCTCTCTCTTATGTTGTCAATGTGTCTGTGCCGAATAAATGTCCTTTTCTTTCTTTCTTCTTTCTTTCGAAACTAACTAAACACGTGGTTTTAACATAAATATCACTAAAATTGTTATAGTAAAATGTAACCACCCAGATTCTAGATACTAGAAGGCAATTATTATTTTACGATTACTAGATTTCTACTTCCACAGAATTCAATGAAATCTATGTCCCTCCAAATAACGCAATAACACATATTTATCCCCATCTTAGTTTCACTTAAACCATCGGAATATCGACACAATGGTCTTAATAACTCACCATAAGATAAACAAGTCCCATAGAGACGATATATCTTGGGGCCCTTCGCTAACGAACATTCTGGAATTAACTGCACATTGCTGACGTCACAAGTTATTAGTTGTATCTCATGTGTATTGTCTGATGTGCCAATAGTTGGATTAATTTGTACAGCCAGCGATATTTAAGGGGTTTCGGTAAGGGAAACTTGGACGATAAGCTGAGGTCAAAGCGGTTACGAAGTCTGTAGAGATGAGAGATACAATTAGCTTGTACAAGCCATAACTGCTAACTGTTAAATATTTATCTACTCGTACGGTTTTGTCATTATTGACTCTTCATGAAACTTGTAAGCTGGAATGATTAAGAATTACTATAAAATCTTGACATTACATGTAGGTATGATTTAACTTGACATAGCTTGCAGATGAAGGGCTGGCCATGTCTATCAAAAGACCGATAGCCGTTGAAGCAGACGAGTCCTTGAGTGGAGACCATGAATCGGCAAATGTAGTGTGGGACGCCCCCCAGCCAGGTGGACCGACGACCTGGGGAATACCAGGTTATGGCGCAATTTGGGAGAGGCCTATGTCCAGCAGCGGACTGTGATAGGCTGAGTTAATTGACTGATTGATGATTTCATAAAAAAATAGCTCCCTACAAACATATCATTTAAACAGGAAAACTTAGAACGGATACATCTCTCACAAAGGATAATAAAAGCACTGTTTTGTAAAAGTACTTACCTACCTTTGTGAAAGAAAATACGAAACAAAGTATATGGTACCTAATTTTTAAGTTTATCAAAAAACTAGTTTTACATAGATAAAACGAATCTTGGAAAACATCCACGATAAAGTTGCTAAATATGTACATTATCTCCTTTCCTTACTAGTTCTAACATATTAATTACTAATAAAACTTTAAAACGTGCACACCCATGCGAGTGTCTCAAGGCTCTAAGACGGTTCACCACCCACCACCCTTCTCCCCCCACCCCCGATGTCCGTACATGGTTAGTGTGAATATGTAAGCCCACGGGTGTTCATTAACTCGGCATGTTAAGCCGATGATCGTAGATAGTGTTTGTGGTCGCTCCATCGGCCCCGATTGAGAAAAGACGCTTGAATCAAAGGGCTAGTAATCATGAAAGATGGCGGTAGAGGATTAAGACTGCCCGTAGAAAGATTTGTAGGGATTTTTCACGGTGACGAATTTAAAAATAGCAGTCATTGTTTAATTTCCATATTTCCAACAAAGGTGCCATGTGGTTGATTGTCTGTCTTGAGTCATGAGTTCATGATTTCCTGGTATCCAAGAAGTATATTTCTATTTGTCACTCACTGTGTTGCTATATTTAAAATAAAATAATTCATGGAGTCATCTATGAACACACAAGCAACAAACTTTTCAAAACAAATTCTGATAACCAAACCTTATTATCAAAGAAGTTAACGCCTTCAAACAAATTGATCCCAACATTTAATTACGCCACACAAACTATGAATATTTATTTTAAATCCACCACTGATGAGCGTAGCAGCGCGTTCACCTTGCCACTCGACATTTACACGAACAAATCCAAAATGGCGTCATGTAAAACGTACATCGCGGTGAACACTTGAAACTCGTTCTTTTCCCGCCTCGGAGTGTCGTTGCCGACATTAAATCTTAATAAATCCCTTCATGCATCACGATGGTAGGTCCTTTGATTTTTCACTCGGCAAACCACGTCTGCGTGGTATCAAAGAAAATCACAACTCTTTCAATGCACGTCGATATAATGTTCACAAAGACCACCTTAATTGATCCCCCTGCGCCCCATTCCACTTTTGAAATATATAAAACCGGTCAGGTGTGAGTTGGACGAACTTTGATGGTTCCAGGGCTATTGAAAAGGAAAAAAAGTCAGACTGAGGGTGGAATTTCTTTCGTTAATAACTGTACATTGATGATTGCTTAATAGCGAGTCTTTGTAGATCGCAAATTATTTCGACAATAAGGGACTAAATTCTATTTCATACATCTATGTAGATATTCTGGATTTTGGTCTTTAGGTACTGATAGCTATTTAGGATTAAATCTAGTTTATAGATAGATAGTAGCAAATAAGAGAATCATATACTAGAAGTAAGTATAAAAATACAAAATATTCTAGTTTGAATATTTTGTCCACGGTGCCCAGAAAGTTAATGTCAAAGGGAAACGAGAAATGCAACGACGGGGCTCTCAATAGACTGGACAGTGTACCTTCAATTTACTAATACAAATAAGCGCGACTCGGTCCTTCAGGCCCCCGACAACCGCTATAGGCGACGCTTTTAAAAGGACCTCGTCTATTGTGTTCAACCCTCAATCGTGGTCTCGATTATCGGAAAGAAAACACTCTCATCTATATTTTAAATAATGATCAGGGTACAAGAGACCCTTGGACGGGGGAAACAACGGTTGTGATGGATTGTCGGGATACGGGCCAATATAGGCATTGTGTTTGTCGCCTTGTTCGTGTAATATGGGTTTGATGTTGTTTGTGGATTTTGGAAGGGAACTTTGTCACGACATAGACCGGTATTTATGGAATCAATATACAATATTTCAGGAACTTTGATGCACTTAAATGTGAGAAAAATGGTAGATATCTATGGGCTTATCGAGTACATTTATTAGGTACTGTTAACCCTTAGTCATTAGGTCTTAATTATGCATTAAAACCATCAAACATTCTCTAAAAGATTATTATAACCCCAACAAACAGCAACTATCATCAGATAATATTTCAAAAATTCTAAAAGCGTGCGAAACAAAACATAGCGGGTAATGAACCCCCATACATCATTAACTGGTAGCGTAAGAGTGTCACACAAACAATCCCGCTCCAGTTTCGCGAAAGGGACTGGTTGATAGTACGCAGTAGTGGATTCGTTACAGCGAGACCTCTAGTGGAGACCATTGTGAGTCGAGCACGTCTGCGCTGTTGTGTCCGAGATGTGGATAATTGCCCCTGCTGCCTACTGGAGGAGGGAAAAAATCTGGATGCGATTGAGAATTTTTAGAGGCAGCTTTTTGGTTGATGCTTTACTTATTTTCTAAGGAAACTGGAAATATTTTGTTTTTTTCTTTAGAGATCAACTCTTTTCCTTAATTTAAATAAACATTTTTAATTAATAGTGGCCTATTTATATCTCCGTTTGAACGTTTTACAAATACAAAGTTATGGTTTATGACTGTTCATTGTTTCTGAAAGTCTTTTTGGTCCTAAGCTCTTCAAATCAATTTCAGTACCACACAAAGTCATTACCACTTTACGATATACTTCAACGGTTATACCACTATGTTTATTCTCTAAAGGCTCTTGAAGGTCATCTAACTTGAAGATATGGGAGGTCCCATTCATTAATTTTACGCCCTTACCCCATCCAGAAGCATACGGATCCCTTAATAAACCGCGACCGATGTCTCGCCCTGTTTATATGCATATAATAGCGTCCCAAATCTTCGTATTGTTCCCGAATATGGTTCACAGAAGCTCATGAACAGGTAATGACATTATTTATTGGCACTAAAGGAGCATCGAGGTTAAAGACAAAGAGTCCAAATAGTTCGCTGCCTCGCAGGTCGGGTTCTTGTTGGATGTTATGATAGTTGGGAACTATGTGAGTTATGGCACCTTCATTGATTCGACCCTCGCTTACACAGGCCACATTCCAGAAATTATGCATCTCATCAAAAGAAACTTCACTTTATGACATTGTGCTTAGTTTTGGGAATGTCTGGTATGGGAAGAGACTGGTTTAGTCAACTAGGTAGATGGATAAGCGTGCCCATGTTTAAATTAAATAAACATTTGGGGTATTTTAGTGAGAACCTTAATGGCTAAGTTATTTTATCTTGCAATCTTTTCAAAACCCCTACTAAGTCTGAACGTTCTATTTGATAGTTTATTTTAAATTAGTATTAATTTATTTTTTCTTCGGTTGCGTCTGCTTTTTGGATGAGACTAAAATATTTTTCTTTTTTATTTACTGATGATATTCTGGCTAGGTTTACTTTCATGCAAACAATTTTTTCGCTACTTGGTCTCATTAAAACCTCCCATAATTAAATCAGCTCAATCGAAGATCAAATGAACTGTTGCCCCAACAAAATTACTACCAACCTAATAAAATCAAACTGGGAAGACGGGAGTGGCGTCGAGTTTGACGAAAGCCCGGCCATCTTGAAGTCAACAATGGTTTCCCGGCTTGTTCTTTGCGTTGCACCGTTATTAAAATCTCGTGAAACAATCGACTCGAAAGCGCACTTCCGCGGGCTGTGTGCAGACTTGTTGACAGGATCAGGATTTATAGTGAGATGAGACTTAAATTTGTTGGATTTGAAACGCCATTAATACCTTAATAATATTACTCTTTCTACTTATTTGGAGTCGTAAACTTTTTTTTATGCGCAAAAGTTGCTAACTGGCATACGGCCCGCCTGATGATGAACGGTTTCCGTAACCTATGGACGCTTGTAACAGCAGCATTACTCGCGCATTGCCAACCCTACTACAAATTTTTATTGACGACCAGAACTGAAACATTGGTAGATAAAATCTCTCATTCTTGTGAATGTTATATACTTGAGATGTTCCCAAAGTTGATGAAAATCAAGGTGGTTTTGCAGCATTTATGAAGTTTTTTTAGCATGAAAGTAATTTTAAATTATAGCTTGAAAAATCGTCTATCTGTCTAACTTACGCAATCATGTCCATTGTCCAGTTCACAAAATCTGTACCAGCACCAAATGCATGGAATATTCATACCGGGCCTCACCGATGGTGACTCCGAACGGATCATTAAAGGATAATTATCATGCCACTTCACAGGAAACTGAAGGGTTCCCCACTCGGAAATCTGATTCTTTCTCTATTTCTCCCCCGTGAGGCGATTTTTATCCGGAAAATAATGTTGACAGCCCTGCTTTAGGACTTGCTTACAGGTGCTAAGACATAATTTCGAATGAATTGGACACTTGACGTAAATATTTTTTTTCTGTAACAAGTATCACGAGTGCTTATTATTATTAGGTGCCTAACAAGTCTTTATTGTAACATAATGAATGTTCTTGTACAAAATGTTTAACAAATGGGAATGTTGTTATTTTCTTGGTCTTTTCCCATTTTCTAAACATTTTAGATTCAAGATTACGAAGTTGCGTGTCCTAATTTGTTTGAGTAAAACTGTGTTACTTTTGGTTCTACTACCAACTTTGATTCACTATTAATTTCCAAATTACAACCGCTACCGATATACGCGCTCTGCCGAAGATATCCAAAGGTTCCGATGAATTTCGAATAGCCCTAAATTTTTTATGGGTTAACACCACCATCTCACGCCCGATGCGTCGAACGGCGTCCAGCCGACCTCGACTTCGAAGGTCCGAAACCGGATTGCATCATTAATGAACCACCGACCACATCTATTGTGCACTATTTAACAACTACCCACACCGACGGGGATTTCGTACCAAATTAAACCCAACAACGATTGTATAGAAAATAATACTGGGAAAACTCTTTGTTAGAACACACGGGCGGACGGTGCAAATAAAACTATTGTTACAAGTAGTATTAATTAATGGGAATGGTAAATTAATCTGTAAGGTCTCGGCTAGGACCGATGTGGGTAGATGTTTGACTTGTTCGTATCGAAATTGACCCGTGTGAGAAGGATGGAGGGCTTTTTACCGACGTTAATAATAATTACGTGGCATTTCGTGTTTCGAGTATTTTGTCCGGTTCTCATGCGTATTTCGAACGTTGACTTGAAGAGAAGAAAGTAGCTGAAGTGGATTGGATGCGGAAGACGAAGGACCAAGTGTTTGTGTCATTTGGGAGAAGCCTACGTCTTGCATTGCACTGCGATAGGCTGATTTGATTGATTGATACATACTTCATTGTTGTGATATAATTGCTTCTTTCTAAAGTCCACCCACAGTTTCCTATTCTGCAGGTGTATATTTTATTTGCTTACCCTCAATTTGAAACTCGGCAAAAAATACATAAAATTTTCCCTAAACTGAAAAAACCCAATGCATATAGACAGAGTTTTCTTTGCCTACACCTCAACTTGTCCCGAGGATATATACTCACTGAATAAACGCAGCACCATGTTATCACTGGATATTTCTCCATAATTAAAAAGTAGGGAATTGCTCGCGACGGGCGTTGGAATCGGGAGATTTTAATTATGTTAGTGAAACGGCGCTTTGTCCTGGCTAGGACTGCGATAGCTTTTTTGCGATACCCCCAGACTTTTTCTGAGAAGTAAGCACTAACTAGAGAATTCACAAATAAAACATTCTGCAATGAAAATGTTGGATGTAATAGTTAACGATTGAACTTTGTGCTTTCTGATTTTTGCTTTGAGATGTAGATCGTTGTTAAGTTTATATAGGTTTTAAAATGAATTCATTGAATCAAGTGATTTTGCGCAGTCCAAGACCGATAAAAAGCTAGTTTGAAATAAGTACACTTTGTAGACCCCGGCTGAAATCGTGAAGTACGCCGGACGACTGCAGATGAGACTCGGCAGTATGTAGGCTGAATAGATAGGTACTTTGTATGGATCGATTAAAATCTAGACGGGGAATTGTATCCACAATAACGTTTCTACAAAATAGTTTGTTCCATTGTTCCAAATATTCACAAATAAACAAGGTCTGATTTCAGTTTAGCAAACCGTACAAAAGTTATAACAAAATCTCATTTCGCGCGAACAAACATTTGAATTTAACATGAGTAACGTGTATTTGATTGCGAGACTTGTTAGTTTTCATTAACAATCACATGTACCGTTAACAGCATCAAACAAACAACGGATTTTGATTCACAAACATTTTGTTCTATATGTGGAGCTGAAATTTTAGGCATGTCCCCGGGTACATGTTTGCCATAGTCCGACTCGGACCTCTCGCGCGTAAAATTACTATCAGCTACACCTTAGGTAAATATGTTGGCAAGAAATTCGCTTTGAACCCTTTCAGCCCTTTGTTGTTCAACTAAAACTATTCTCAGTTAATCCCTGGATAAACAGTGCTTGTTAATAAATTAACGTGTTATTAATATATGTTACTGTGACCCTATGGTTGGCAGGTGTCCCTTCAGGGTACGTTCTCTATTCTGTTTCATTTTACAACAAAGGTTCAGAGTTAAGAAACAGTAATTTCGGGTCAACTGTAAATATTGTAGCCATTCCGCTTTTTGTGTTGTTAATAAATTACGATATGGTTGGGTGACGTGTTTGTTTTGCTCTCATTATGTTGGGATATCTTTGTGAAGCATTTCAGTCGGTCAAAGACAAATCTGTGGGGGCTTTGAAAATATGGACTTTCTTCGGTCTCGTTCGTGCGACGACTGTATTAGTTCGAAAGTGAACCTAAAGATACAGATCAGAAGATCTATTATTTAAAATAAAGTGTCCCTAATCGTCTCTCGTATCTTTGCCTGTTTAAGTACCCGTAGCAAATTTCTTCTATCGAATTCAAATCTTCATATTTTTAATTTCGTAATGGACTATTTGCTATATAGACACACATGATTAATATAATAACATTCTTCTCAGTTCTCTATAAATTCTTTAAAAGCCTGGCATGACATTGAGTGGTTTGGAGTTGACTCCCAAGTCCCAAGTACTGTCCAGCCAATTACATATCATTTAGAATAGAATAGAAAAGATCTTTATTTCATGTAAACCAGATACAGGCACTTATGAAATGTCGAGACTCTAGGTGCACGGTTCCAAATAGTAGACCCTATGGAGAAGAACCGGCAAGAAAACTTAGCATAGATACCAAAATTGCGTCTGAAACTAAATAACTACTTTGACTTTGTGACCAAAACTATCATCCAATACCAGTACACCATAATTAACGACATCACAAACCCTCATATTGCATCGCCGAAAAATAATCCCGACGAATCTTCTTTTCATCCTCGAATGTATCCTAAGCTAATAAATAGAAGGAGAAAAACTCGGTCAGGGGGAGGAGGGAGGTCTAAGTGAGTGCTTTACGTCATATCCGAAATCCCGGTAAAGTGAGTCCGGTAAAGCTTGGCGGTGTTCGATGGTCCGCTCTTCGCGATCTCTGTAATAGCAATAGCTTTGTGTTAAAGCTGCCAGCGAGGTCTTATTGTTTGGTGCAAAGATGGGCGAATATGTTGGTTAAAGGCTAGTTTTTCGTTGTTTGGTGGGATTTGGTGGTGATGTGGTTGTAAATAATATAACGTTATAGTACGTTTAAAGAAAGGGTCGTAAACTTGCTGGTGTAAGTAAAAGGGAATTAAGTTCGTCTTTGTTTCAAAAAATGTATTTGCTCCTGTGCCTTCATAGGGTTTTGACTATGTTTGTTTTATTCGAAGTACATGAACGTAGTACTTTTACAGCACTGTGGCCAAAAGTAGCCGTTGCTTGTTCTGCAAGGTTAATGGAACTGTATGCAGTTCCATCCATTTAGTCATAACTTTATTTAGTATACTGTACTTACTTTCACTGAACATTAGATCCTGCTTATACTCGCCCCAAATCAAGATCTTAATCCCCGCTCATCTCCTCTATCTTACGTCTCGCCGTTATATCGGCGTGGCTTAGCGCTTTTTCATCAATCCTGCTTTATTACAGCGGATTCGCTTTTGTCTACGGCCGGATGTCGGTCATTTAGCCTGACCGTGCCAGTCTCTATTACACCCATCCGATTTCATTCGTATCTGTCGTCCGGAACCGCCCGGAATCCGTCTTCGGACGTCATCTACAGTTTACTTTCGGACGAATTCCTTTTTTTCGGCTCTCTTTTTAAGGCACTTGATGTATAACTACCCGCCATTGTCAGTTTGTTTTCTGTTTGGCAATTTTTAACGGGATTACTCGCCGACCCCTGGTCTGATCACGTCTTTGCAGCTGCCCGCCTATTTATGAGGCAATATTTCATGGAATATTGAGTAAAGTGGTCTTTAATCTACTAATATAATAGGGTTTAGCGGAAATATTACCACGCGTTCAATTGTTCGGTTTCCCATTGTGTCCGAGTCCTGGTTTAGTGGTCGTCTTGAGATTATTGTCAACACATTTTAGGGGATCGACCGGCTATTTATTAAGAAATATGAATTGTTTTTGCCACTGGTTAGATTATCCTGCTTTTGTATTAAGATCAATATTTTACTGACATAACTTCTAGGGCATTACTTACCGTCTCTAAATCATCTCGCGCGATGTTTCGAATGATCTATTAATATTTTCAATGCACCCGAATAAAAGGACCAAACTTGAAGTCGACTTATTTTACTCAATTATACTAATTGTTTAAGTGTCTAATTCTAACAATAATCTCATTATTTTCCAAACCAACTCAACCTAAAATATTGATCAAATTTCCAACACCAAAAACACCTATTCAGTCTCCGCATCACCCCGATAGCTATCCCTGGCACAGTTCCCAATGAAATGGGATTAAATCATGCGACATTAGCGTTGCCTCGTCCGCAGCACTAAATAATCTTCCTTTTATTAAACTCGAGAATAAATGATTATACAGTCGACTGTCCCTTGTTTGTCTGTGTGTCGCTAGATGGGAAAGCGGAATTTTTCTTCGGAATTAGAGGGTGTATTTCGTGTCGATCTTGGAAAGAAAGAATGTTGGACGTGAATGTTGTGAAGGGAAATGCTGGCATCTGAAGTAGGTAGTAAATTGGGTTTGTTATTGATAGCTATTGACATTGTTTATTGCAGTTCGGAATGTATGTATTCTATATTGTAAGATTTGCTAAATTGTTAAGACAAGAACCTAAGCTAAATATTATCTTTCCTCTTAGTATCTAAGATTTCCTACTATATAATTATAGCAGCACTGTGATCAAATCAAATGTAAAGCTTAATTTCTTTAAACATGGAAGATATATCAATGTCTTGAATTTTTATCATACTTATTTATTTATTATTTGCATGCGTCTCTAAGATGAATTTAAAAGATTGGTCCTATGAGCCGCATTTGCGTTTTTTATAATTTACTCTATAATCTTATTTCTATCCAAAATTATAATAACATATCCAGAATTTCTGCCATCTTGGAGGTTATTTCCTGCATCGCGTGTCCATGTCCATTGTCCATTATATCGGTGACACGGCTTTAGTTTTGAGTAATTGTGTCCCCGACAGGCTCTGAGACGAAGATCACGTAATATATGGTCCTGGGTGATACTTTCCATTCATTGTTCTATCATTTATCATAGGTTCAATATTTAGTTAGTTTGGGACGAATGTTTTGTATTACTATGCTTTGTAACTGGTTTTGGTGGTGAAAATGGATAGTTTATTAATTATTGCAATTTTGAAATTGTCTAGATTTGAATTATGTTTTGACTAGCTGTGGGAGGGGCTCGTACTCTCGTAGCTACATAGCTATTACGCAGATCGGTGGATCAGCGAGGTTAAGCGGTGCTTGCTGCGGTCAGTCCCAAGCCTACCTGCCAAATTTCTATATTTTAAAGAAGTAAGAAATAATGTTATGTTATAGAGACTTGGCCAATTTTTATGGGTAACAGCATCATCACTGCGAAGTCTCATTTTGATCATCAACTCGCTTGCGGGCTGACTATAGCCTGTATCGCTTTTTTGGTCAAGTTATATTCAGCAGCGGACTGCAGTAGGCTTTATAAAGATGTCGTATTGTTATAACAATTACATTGTCCGTTATTTTCCGCTATACCACCTACGTACTGTCACCAATACTAATCGAATGTGTCGTCCGCACCACTAATGGGATTACCCTTATTAATCATTTGCCATTCGCTCCTCGTACCGACGCGCAGACAGAGGCGCTCAATCTTTTGTGTGTTGTCTTTTGTTTTATCTTGGTCTTTGAATACGCATTGTAATTTCAACTACAATATTACCCGTATTGTATGAACAGTTAGGGCATCAAATATAGGAAGGTTTTAATAGGTAAATCATAGTTTCTCCCGCAGTTCCAGCTCTATTTCTGCAGTGTCAATACACTACAACAAGTCCATATCGAGAATCAAAACAGTATTTTTTTAAATTATTTGTGCACAATATGAAGATTATAATTAAGAAACTTATGCAATCAAAATAAAAGTTAAATAGTAAAAAAATTAAAGATAAAACTCAGGTACCCGTTATTAACAAATCTTTTGCACACTGTCATGTTACATAATATTATGTATTTTCCATACTGTCAAACTAATAACAAAATTAATACCTAAGTCATAGAAATATTTAGCTTTCTTTTCGGCCCAGCCAGTATGTTGCGATCGCGCCTCCGAGTGACCGAAACGTAAATTCGTGCTATTAACCCCCCACAAAAAAGAGGGGTGTTGTAAGTTTGTAGTGTCTCTGTGTATCTGTCTGTGGTATCGTAGCTCCAAAAAGGAAGGACCGATTTCAATGCAGTTTGTTTTAGTCGAAAGCTAGTTCAATCGGGTATCATCTTAGCTATGTTTCATGAAAATCTGTTCAGTCGTTCAAAGTTACAGATCTTTTTCTAGTTGGAGTTGGTATTTGACGGCTAGTTTACTTTTAGGTGTAATTTTAATAATAAATAAATACCTTACAAAACTTTGACTACCCCAGCTGCGTGTCGCGTATTGTCACCTACTCACAGGCAGGAAAAGATATTTGATTAGCCACCGCTGGCCGCTAGGGGGCGCCACGGAGGGCGGGCTGGACATATGTTATTTATCTAGATGTGACCTCTTGAGTGCCTTATGAGGAAATATCGGTTTCTTGCGGAATTTATGGTTCAATCCGGACAATTCTAATTGTTATTATTATTATTTTGTTTCTTAAAAAAATCTGGTGCATGAATTATCACACTATCGACAAAGTTGACGAGGCATCGACTTATGAATGCTGAATAGAAAAGTTTTAATTTCTAATTAACCAAATATTGGCACATTTTAAGAATTAAAGACTGCAAAAGAGATTGGTCCTTAGAACCGGCAAGAAAGACCACAGATACTCCCTCACACTCTCTTCTTTTAAAATTATCTTGTTACAATCTTGTATAATATTTAAGCCTTTGGTACCAATATCCAATATTGTATGAAGCTTATCTGTTGAAATTTAAAATATCGGAAGGAAATGTTATCATCGCTGCATCAGCCTTCTCAACAGAAGTTGAAGCTGCGCTCCCGTGAAAATGTTATTTAGGTTTTGCTCCAGGATGAAAAGGTGGTCCTAAAATGTAACACTGTAAATATAATTAAGGTTACTACCACCCACTGAAATAAACTATTGTCACTTTGAAAAATTGTGTATATGTATTACTAACAGCTACAAAAACCTGTTTACACATTATAGACACGTAATTCTCATCTAGTATATACATTTATTTCTGTCTACCCCTGTAACTAATACTGCGCATTGTGTCCAGGGAAATATGTTTAAATAATTCGATACGCGCCCCGTTGGGAGGGGGGGCTGCCGTTGACGTTGTCATCGAGTATGGGGGTTATTAGATTAAGAATTCCTTGACAATTGCCTGCATTGTGAAGAAATGTCATTTGAGAACAAATAAAGTTTGAAAGAGAGATAAAATGCTGCGAAAATTTTCTTAATACTTGCGCTCGTCAGAGCTTCGCGCGGAGCTCGAACATAATAGATCTCTCAGAATCGTTACTCAAAGTATAGGACTATAGGCCATAGCACACTCGATACTTTTAGCTTCAGCGACTAGGGATTTTGTTATAGCTAAATTGAAAAATAAATCATATGTATGTAAATATGAAGTGTTTTTAACACCAGACAGAAAAGTGGGGTGTTATAAGTTTGTAGTGTGTATCTGTGTATTTGTGTGTGTACTATCATATACTATACTTACTGTGTGTACTATAGATCGTAGCTCCAAAACGAATGGACAAATTTCAATGCAGTTTGTTTTAAATTGAAAGCTAGTTTATTCGGGTATCATCTTAGCTATATTTCATGAAAATCTGTTCAGTCGTTCAAATGTTACAGCTCTTTTTCTAGCCAACTACAACTACTCTAAGACTCGGGGGTTTTTAGCATTAGCGAATAGCGATTTTGCGATGGCATCGATGCTGCATCGCGTTTTAGCGAAATTAAAAAATAAATCATTATTTTGAACCAAATGTACGTGTTTAATATTTTGTCCCGAAAGAAGAAGAATAGGTTCATAATGTTGAAAAATTTATCTCACTGTAATTATATCTAACTCCCCGATTCAATAATAACCCACAGTTAACCTAAACTTCTAAAGGTTACGTGTATTAATCTATGACCACCCATTACTGCCATCGACTCACAATTCAATTACATTCTAATAACTAATAATCATAAAAGGCTGAAATCCCCTGACGATTGCCGATCGCATCGCTGTCAGGCTGATTAATAATAGTGACTATTATATAATGACGGGTTACACCCTATCGATGGAATAACTAAAATTACTGACATTTATGACTTTAGGGCGCGTTTACACTGGTAAAGTAACCGCCGAATATTCAACACGTATTTTACTTTTACTTGTGGTCGCCCAGAGGTCGAAATTCGACCGCAATTATAGCTTTCTGCACTTCTTCTCCATTTAATTTAGCTATACCAAATCTCACATACCTCCGTGCGCGCAATATGCTTAAAAAGGGGTACAAAGTTTTCCCTTCACGTATTAATATATAGATGTACATTAAAAAACGTAGCGTCTAGAAATAAACAAGTTATTGCTATTAACAACCGAGTACTTGGTTCGGATGGAGCCTGCAAAGTTGACATATCTACACTGAAATAATGTAACGGCTAGAAATAAATAAGTGATTCCTATTTACAACCGAATAACTTGGTGCGGATGGAGCCTGTAAACTCGTTTTTACGTTATAAAGTACGTTTAAATATTTATTTAATTGAATTATTTTACATAACTATATACATCCATAAAATATAAACTTAAATATGTACACTAATAATTATTGTTAAATAAATAAATCATAAAATAAATATAAAACTGAGTACCTAGGCGTCAAAGTACTCCTCCTCTTCGCTGTCAATTGGCAGCGTGCCCAGAAGACTGGCAGCATTGCTACGTTGAATGGCAATGCTTTTTCTTTGACCAAAGAATAGGCCAGCCCTCGGGTCACGCGTAGCGTCGACCAACCGTTTTGCAATGTCTCTGAAGAGGAGACATGCATTCGGTCCCCATGACTTTTTTCTTTATAACTAATATTATAAAGAGAAAAGATTTGATTTTTTGTATGCTTGTTTGTTTGTTTGTAATGGATAAACTCAAAAACTACAGGACCGATTTTAAAAATTCTTTCACCAGCAGAATGCTACATTATCAGTGAGTAACATAAGCTATAATTTATAAAGATGTCACGCGGGTGAATGCGCTGGCGGAAGCTAGTATTTTATTATAAAGTGCGGGTGCCAACCCTAATTGAGATAGTCGTCGGTAGGGTTTAATAGTAGATTGGCTAAAAACTAGGATAGGTTAACTCTACTTACTCTACCAATGTAAATGCGCCTTATGTTTGTTTATTGAAAATGATAATAAAGGTTAAGTTTGACGATTATAACGATGGGTTACACCCTAATCGATGGGTCGGTGAAGGCGTAACCAAAATGACTGTCATTTAGTTGAATATTGTTTGGTTAGTGGAAGCGATTTGCATGGTTGAGTTTTATATAAAAAGTTTCTTTTTTGACCATGTTATCTTTGATTAACCAAAGTTAACGGTCATATGTGGCTTCGTTTTACCCTAGTTTAGATCCATTTTAAACTCTTTATGCTTTTTAACCGACTTCCAAAAAAAAAGAAGTATCTCAATTCGACTGCATGTTTTTTGTTTTCTGGTTTTTTTTTTTTTTTTTTTTCAGTGATTTCTTCGTCATTGGTTAACCGATTTTGATTATTATTTTTTGTTTGAAAGAGTATTCTCCCGAGGTGGTCCCATTTAAATTTGGTGGAGATCTGATGAAGACTTTCAGAGATAGATAATGGAACTCTTCAATGGATATTAGCAAATCACTCGCAATGCTGTAATCGCATGTTTATGCCAATCAAAATAGAAAAATTAAATTACATTTAAAAAAAGTATGACCCGACCTCAAAAAACTAAAACTTATAAAATAATTTTCTTAAAACTTAACAGATTCTGATGTTGTATTTGCGTTAATGGAGATATAAAATTTAAGTTATTTTTTAAAAGTGATCATAGATTTTGCTTCTTTTATACCTATAATTCGGTAATTAGTTTACCAATGTTTATGTCCTATAAACAGCCGCTTAGGTATACCATACTAGTTCAATAAACTATTTAATTAGAAAGCTCCGCCATCAATTAAAATGACGCGAAGGCGTGGTCACACATCGGCGATATTCAGTAATTAGTGATGGCTTCCACGACACTTTGTCGTCTAATTGACGGCACCATAACGATGTTTACAACATTTTTGTCTGAACCATGGGAGCGGTTATTGAATGTCATTATGGGGTCATTTGAAACTAGGTACCTATGGCTAAATAGAACGTTTAATCATAATCATAACTCATCATCATCATTTATATCCTGGTCTTATTTTTATTGACATTAAATTACATTATTCTCGCAGCTCTTACCACAACATTGTGCTGATAAAGATCACTATCTATCTATCTATTAATTGAAAATAGTTTCCATGGAGTTTTTTGCCGGTTGTTCTCCATAGGATCTACTATTTGGAACCGCGCACCTAGAGTCTCGACATTTCATAAGTGCCTGTATCTGGTTTACATGAAATAAAGATCTATTTTATTCTAAGCGCATCTCAGTTCGTCTGTATGTTAAATTCTTTTTAGTTTTACTATATTTTTAGGTGATAATATCACCAATTGTGAGCCGTTTTTTTTTTTTTTTTTTTGAAATATTATTTTTCTGATGTGGTCCCTTTTAAATTTGGTGACAGGTTTAATATGTTAGCAGAATATCGATGTGGCTTCAATCAATTTTCGACCTCATTACAATATAATTTCACGTTGGACGTCGTTTGTTAGTGTAAGAAACAGTGATACTAGATCGGAACTATATTTTTACCATTTTTAATTATGAGAATTGCTCTTCCGATCATTCAATGGTAGTGGCGTGCAGAACTTACAAGGTAGGTAAAACCAACTTAGTGTTGTCTTGTCAAGTTAATTTATGTTTGTAATTGGCCACGTCACCCTAAGACTTAAATTAACTGATATTACAGACATAATATACTTACTTTTCATAATATATTTACATAATACTTAATACTTAATTTATTAGGGTAGACAGTATATTTTTACCCGACTACGGAGAGGGTTATATATTTGACCGGTATGTACGTATGTTCACCTGTTCCCTCATAACTTCTGAACAACTTATTGTATTTATGGAATGCACGCCACTTTCCAATGGTAATTTAATAAACATCTAACCCTATTCATGAAACAATTTCGGTAGCTACCCAAACGTAAGAACATAACGGTTATAACTAATTATGATTATTACACCAAAAAACTGCACTAGTACGTACACACATCGCGCATGATTCCGTTGCATATTAGATTTAATGGCGCGCTCCGAATGTTTTAATCACAATTTAAGGTGAGTTCCTACTGGAGGAACGGGCGAACGATGTTCGGTGAGGCTGTGAATGTTCTGCGATTACGATTTACTGTTTTTCCTGGTGCTTTCAACTTTTACAGACGTGGTCAACTGATCTAAACAGGGCATGGTAGTACTTCTGCCAAGTATTGCTTCAAAAGCGCTTGCGTACCCATATACTAATAAAAACGCTGTTATAACATTTAATGTCCTCGAAAGTGGCGCGGCACGCATAAATATAGGTACCTATGCACCACGTAGGAACGTAATTTTCGTCCACCAAGCACTTTCTTGAAATAGCCTTGCTATGTGTAGCACTTTATACAAGAGTGGTGGTCAAAACACGTGTTTGTGTTTTTGTTTGTTTTTATCACAAAAGCTCGTTTAAAGCAAGTTCAGTAAAACCCAGACTTAAAATATATCCGTCACTTTGTAACGTCATATAATAAAAAAGACAGGGCTATATTAAAACCTAGGTTTTACAAAAGGTTTGGCTTTAAACCATTTTTTTGTAATAAGACTGGCTAAGTCCAGATATGTATGTGCTAATCTTGTAATGCAACTTTTAAAACTGCCTGTTTCACAATAAGTGTAACCCATAGGTACTCCAAAAACCAGTCAATGTAAATGATTTTAATTAGGTACGAAAAAAAAACCTGTTCGTCATATCGCGACCACACCTTAATCAGTGCTCTCACAGAGCAGGCAGGAGCTCGCTCAAAGCGAATAAAGATATCTATATTCATTAAAATTTAAAACGCGAGCGGGTTATAAGATTCAAAAGGAGGGTGTAGAGGACGCGTGAGTGTGTACACACTACATAGTACATACATATTAGGTATATATAATTCTAGTTCATATGGGACGCTAATTTATATACGCAAGTATATAAATTGTAGAGGCAGAAAATAGTAGTTTAATAACGTCATCATCATCATCTGCCCGCCCTGTATCCCAACTACATTGGGGTCGGCTCCCAGTCTAACCAGATGCGGCTGAGTAACAGTATTTTATACAGAGCGATTGCCATCTGACCTCCGCTACCCAATTACTGGGAGACACTGATACTCTAAGGTTAGACCGGTTGTCAGACTTTTTTTGGGTTGCTGACTCCCGTAACGACTGTCAAAGGTATTCGTATGACAACCGGGACCAACTGCTTAACGTACTATCCGAGGCACGGAGGGGTCTCGATGTTCGAAGAAATGGTCACCCATCAAGGGACTGACCGCGGCATCCGCAGCTTTACCTCGGTGATCGACTGATCTGCGCAGTACCTAGCTATGTAGTTTAATAGCGTAACCGTCGAAAACCCCCGACTCCAACTAGAAAAAAAGCTGTAACTCCAAAATTCAAACATCCAAAAAATATATTATTTAATAAACCACGAATTCTTGGAAGATTTTACACTGTCTCCATTATCAATTTAATTCGAAATTCTAAGTGGGTAAAAAACCAGAGATTCTACCGCGTAACTAAAATGGTAATGAACATCGACTCGCTTTATTAACTTCAATAGGATCGTAAGAGACTGATTGTCGTGGTATGGACATGTAATGCGGAGAGATAAAAATCATGTTATAAGAAGAGTTGTAAGTATGAATGTGGATGGCTATCAGAGTAGGGGCAGACCAAAGAAAAGATGGATGGACTGTGTGAAACATGACATGAATGTGAAGGAAGTAAATCTGGAAATGACGTCTGATAGAGATGAAGGGAAGAAAAAGACATATTGCGCCGACCACAAATAAAATGAGATAAGGGTAGGAGAATGATGATGATGACGATCGTAAGAGACTAAGCTTCGAGCTACCTTGTAAAATTGTGGTCAATCATGAAGTTGGGATTCCTATGTTCTAATAAGGTAGCTCAAAAGTTTAGTCTCTCACGTTCGAATTGAAGTTTATTACCAGAATCGATGTTCATTACCATTTTAGTTACGCAGTTGACCAGCGGGTCTACCGCGTAACTAAAATTGTAATGAACATCGACATCGGTATTAAACTTCAATACGATCGTGACAGCCTAAACTTTGAGCTAACTTGTAAAAAAATTACCTATCATATAGTTGGGACTCCTATCTTCATGATCGGTAAAAAAAATACAAGTTAGCTCAAAGTTTAGGCTCTCACGATCGTATTAAAGTTTAATACCGATGTCGATGTTCATTACAATTTTAGTTACGCAGTAGACCCGCCGGTATCGGCTTCCAATATTCAAATTGAACACTATCCAATTCGGCAGCTTAAATTCAAAAAGCACCCAAACCGTCGGCAATAACAATTACGATTCGGAATCACGCACCCGTCATTATGCGAACATTTTATCTTAAGAAAACGTAACGCCTCCCAAACCCTTTAACGTCTAATCGTGAATTATATACGGTAATAAAATTCTTTAATCAAAGAAAACAACCGAGCGCCCATTAAGGCGTGAACACGTCGCCACCTCGAGTCGTTACAGCGAATATTTACATACATGTGTCATTACATTACCCACCCACCCCCTACCATAATTAAGAGTATAACGGAATCTTAGCGTCTTATTACGCGAACGTAACGATATCCTTTCAGAAAATTGTAACTGTGTCGTTATAACACCCTACCTTTCCCCTTTTTAAATGATCGCTCCGTTTGCTACTCAAAAGTTGGGAATATCACTGGGAAGCTAAGAGCACACACGAAACTTAAATGTGGAATATCCTCTAATGAATCAGACAATATTTTAAGGCGTGGGAGGCAATAAAAACACCCCGCCACCCGCTAATGTACACCAACACTTTGTCTCAGTTTAGGGATGGGGTGATTTGGGTAAATAAGTGTCGATGTGGACAGGAGATAGCGGTGGAAGGACGTTTTATATCGATAATCAGAAATGTTTATTTTTTACCCTCGACAAAAAAGTGTGGTTATAAGTTTGTAGTGTGTATCATGTATCTGTGTATCTGTCTGTGGCATCGTAGCTCCAAAACGGATGGACCAATTTCAATGCACTTTTTTTTAAATTGAAAGCTATTTTAATCGGGTTTCATCTGCTGTTTCATAAAAATATTTTTAGCCGTTCAAATGTTACAGCTCTTTTTCCAGTTAGAGTCGGGGGTGTTTGACGGTTAGTTTATTTGTCGATAGTTTAATGGGAGCTTTTAAAATGATGCCTAAAGTTACGCTTAAGGTTATTGTCTACTCGTAGTCAGATTGTTTTCTATCATAGAGTTCGAATTACTTTCAGGACGTATTTTTTATAACCTGAAATCAATCTATTGAACTTTATTTCTTTTTACTTTATGATTTATATCATCCGTAATCAATATTACATGACACCACAAAAGTTATAGGTATAAACACTAGATACTTAAATAAGCAAATTAAAAAGACAAAAAATAAATTACTTATAATAGCATTATTAATAGAGATTTGAGATATTCTACCTGCGTAGACATCTCAAATAATTGTTTTTACCAAATTCCTATTTCCGACATAAAATTTTATTGCCAATAAAAACTATCGATACGCCCCCATCACTAATGTTTCGGTCATACCGGGTTTTTGCCACAACGGGGGTCGAAATTATGTCAAGATGCCGATGGTGTTACGTCCTCGAACACAATACGTTTCCAACTAAGACACAGAGATTCTTGTGTCGCTATATAACTTTACCTTCTTCTTAACGCTTTTATATCATCCAGATAACGTTTTCGTTTAAGTTATTTGTTGTGTGTACATCATACAAGCACAGTATGCGATTTTTTCCGGTAGTATGTCTGTTAGTAGATAGTTGACCTACTGATTATACTATAGATGTTTTGGGAAAGTATCGTCTGAATTAGGAAAATATCGTAAACTAGACCGGAAGCTAGAAGGTAGTGGTTGACCGCATTTTATCAATGCCTATTAGCTGACAATAGATCAAAGATGAATAATCCGGATCATCCGGATCGGTCCATTTTTCGGTCCAGTTTTTTTTTATCCTTCTTTCTACAGTATGTTTTTTTTAAACGGAACACAGTACGGGGAATTCTTAAACCAAAGGAGGTACAGGAAAACTGTCTTAGGAAACATTTGCTTAAATTTTTATAGAACCAAAGGTAGAATAACATTTTTGACCAAGCGTATACTTTCTATTCATATTAATGAAGTTTTGTTTTCTGTACACCTTTCTCCTGTCTCATTTCAGGATAAATTCACTGTATAACTGTTGCTATTAAAATGCAACTATTTTAGTTTCTAGAACATTATAATGATTCAACTTTGGCCCAATTACTTTCAAACACTAATCAGAACTTCTAAAACTTCTTCTTCAGCGTTTGGCTCTCAATGCCCAGCAAATGCTGAGCTGGCTACCCTTTCGGCATTGGCATGATTGACAATTCTTGATTGTTATTTGTCTTTTTTGTAGTGTTATTTTTATCTTGAATCTTCTCTCTCTTGTTTTGTCAATATGTCCGTGCTGAATATTTTATTTTCTTTCTTTCTTTTTTCTGATACCAAAAGGACCAACGTCAAATTACTTCAAGTCCTATAAAAACCCTGGTACTCCATGCATACAGTAACATTTTGTAACATTGTGTACGATGTACGAGCGGATCCCAGGAGGGCGTTTTGTGGTTACACTTGCGAGTGACTTAGGCCTACAAGTGTTCGCATGGAACTTTGTTTTGTTAATATGTCTATGGTTTACTGGTAGAAATTTGAGCGAACAAATCCTGCCAACAATGATAATAAAGGCAATTCGGTTGTCTTCTACTCTTGGATGACACAGAAAAGTATTGCTTAGGTCCGCGTTCTTCAGGCAATCATTCGCACGCTTATAAAAAAATACACTAGTTTTTTCATGACCAAGAAACGCTTATCCTACTAAAATCTCGCCTAATCTCATCGTAATCCGTAACGCAAAGTGATTTTAGACTTCTGTAACACTTAGGAAAACAATGCTTAAACATAATGAGGCTTCGGAAAACTAACCACAGTTAGTAGGATGAAGCTGCTGCTAAGGAATCCCTTAATTGACAAGCACCAAGTTTGGTGACCTATTCTATGCAGAAGATCGCACGGCATAAAATTGGGTCTACGGTTTATAAAAGTCTTGTTACGCCAAATTGAACCAAGTTTCATGATAAAACCATCCGTGTGTATCCAACAAAGTACGAGCAACATTTTGAGACGAGATGATTTATTGATTCAAGCGACCACCCGGGATCAGAGTTCGCGATTAGATCCGCGGCCGTTTCATTATCATCGCACTAATTGGGTTGGGGAATATATGTGCGTAAACTGGAGTAAGCGTAAGTATTTATGTTTGGGTCCGGACGTTTTTTGATGGATTTTCGGTGGATTTGGGATGTTACGGATGTTTGGAGGGCATTAAAGAGAAACTTAGAGCAAATCGCGCGTTTCTTATCACCTGTATTTCAGGCCCATATTTCCGAACCAAAAGTATGATCCAACTTTCGCTTCATACAGTTTTATTTGTTATGGGTTCCATCCAACTCGAATGTCCTATATAATGAACGGATATTATCTAATCTAAAGTAGCAAATCTAAAGTATAGCATCCATCTTGGTTTCTGTCTCGTATTGATAGAACCCTTCGGATTTGTAAGTGAACTATTGACAGACCTTGAAATGGACCATCCAACGGACTAAGGGACTTGAAATACTTCTGAAACTACATTTTCAGACTTAAAAGCGACGAAAATAATGACTTAAACCCAAAAATACATCAGAACACTCCATAATTCCTGTTAAAAGTCGGTCTGAAACGATCAAAGATACCAATTAGGCAGGTGAGAGCGATATGACGCGATCGCTGCCGCTTTTTAACGCGTGTTTACCGCGGATCGTAAACTACGTTAAGTGTTGTGTACGGCCCCTAAGTTAGAGCCTTAAAGGGAATGGATGGCTTTAAAATTTTACTTAGTTGGTCAGACATGGAGGTTTTTACAGAAGACTAAAAATGATCAGCTATTATGAACAATTAGCTCGCTTTCATCAAAGAAACTAAGTTACACATTTATTAACAAGCGTATCATCAGGAACGAAATACCTTTATCTTAACCGAAACGAACATTATTTCGAAATAAATTTTTTCGATAAACTGTTGCTCGATGGAATTCCTTAGTGGCCTCGATACATTCTGCGGATACCATAAATTAATTTATTGATCCACCCTTAATTAATTTATTGATCCGCTGAGACTTTATTAGATACTAGCAAAGTAGTATTATTTATTGGAAGCCCAAAGGGAATATTCTTTTCTGTGACGAATTTCCTTGTATGTGGAACTGGTACAGCTCGAACTTCATCCTTGTAGCAGCTAAAAAGTTATAATGTAACCATAATATTTTTCATATATCGAGTGATGTTCTGTTATTTTACTTACCTTCCCTGTATTTTTCATAATACTAGATTTCAGCTCAACTTGCCTTCACTTTCAAGTTTTCACCATTGTCTTAAGCCAGTCTTGTTAGACCAACCCCATATTTTTCGTTTTAAATCTTACAAGTATTTTTATGAGAGAAATTATTATTTTTATACTTTTTAATCAAGAATAAAAACGTAGTACCTATATTAAAAAAAATAACTTTATCTTAATACTTTTACTATTTTTAAATAGTTTATATTGCATTGTCATCCAGTTCTGTGCTATGTTTAAAGTCTCTAGCTCATCAGGAAGTTATTTTAAAATCGTTTACAAAATTTGTACCGATCAGACAAATAGACGGACAATAAAGCGAGTTAATAAAAAGGTGCCTAACCTGTAACAGCAGTTCTGTATTCCGCTGTTTTTAGAGCCTCAGCTATCACCCTTCGCACTTCAGGTGCCTCATTAGACTCTACAAAAGTAATAATAGTTCAAAGCATAGTTTTTGTATGCATGATGTTTGATTTCACTCGTAGATTGCAAGGCGATTAAACTGATTGAAGGGTGCAATAATTTTCACCCTTGTACTAATTTGAGAATTGCTAGATGCACAGTTACTTAAAGCGTTTACATAAAGAATGGATGACCAATATCAATGAAAATTGTTGTCAATTGGATCTATAGATTGTTTCATTTATTTATACCACAAAGATGGCAAACAAGCATTCGACCCGTCTGATTCTAAGCGGTTACCGTAACCTATGGACGCTTGCAACACTAGGAGCATCACTCGCGTGTAGCCGATTCTACTACTAGCGTTGGGAGACCCCTATTGCCAACACAACACATCCGCAAAGAGCACTGACAAGATTTATCGCATTTGGAAAGAGTACTCCAGGGGTCAATCTTAGGTCCATCATCAAAATCACTTAAAATATTGACTTGAATTCTAGAGTCGTCCATATTACTACTATTTTACTGTCTTACTAAAGTTCAGAAGCATTTGGTGACACTAGAAGCAAATCCCGTTATACCTGGGAATAAACTAAGATGATCTATAGATACCCTTAACACAGAAGAGCATTAGAAATGCTTTATTGTGGCATTTATAGATCATTGACTTACACGATGTCAAGCAACTGCCTGGTCTTTCATCCCTACACACATACAAAATCTAGAACTGAAAGCACTTATCAAGGGGGTTAGACATTATTAGCGCCACAGAATTTATCGAGCAATATCAGCTAAGTAACAGCGCACAAAATGCCCAATTAAAATATTAATTACACTGAGTTGTGACACTTTGGCGGTCTGCGCCCGTTCTTACGCTTAATAGCAGGGGGGACTCTTGAAGGTTTAAACTTTAAGCTTTTATGTACTTATCGCGAGCCGAATATTTTCCAAGTTATTTTACGGAGAAATATGTTATAGGTGTTTTTTAAGGTGTTGGTGTTATTTTTGGCAGGTAGGGTCAGCTAAAATTTTATTAACTTTATTGAAATTAAAAAATATGGTAGAATATTTAATTCGTTTGTTGATTGATTTGAGTAGTCTACTGTTAGAGACGTACAAGAGCGAGGTGACAAGAGTGAGGTTCTTTAATTTAATAAATCTGCAAAAAAAGTTAGTAATCCACTATTTTTTACTTTCGGTTACTTATTTAGATTTTAACGCTTACTAAGTAAACACAAAAAGTAGCTCACAAAAAGTAGCTGAAAAGGTTGGCTGTAATGGACCTAAGCAACCAGGACATGTGGCCTAAAGCATATTAAGAAGAGCATTCTCGCTGGAGAAACACTACACCACCATACGTAACAACAAACTTGCTCATAGTCCAAACTGACCGCAAAAGAAAACACATGCTGATTCTCCGGAAACTTTTTTATCATCAAGGATGCTAAAATTCGGACCAGTCTGTTGATACTAGTAACTAGCCTCATCTTTTATAGTCAAACATTATTAAAAGACCGGTCTCCACCTATTCAGAAAGCGTTAAATAGAAAAAAGAACTAATTCCAAAACAAACTTTTAAACCAAAACATTCTGGTTCAAACAAACCAACATAACATCCATCCTCAACGGTGGATAGCAGTTAACTAAACACATTTCACCCCCCGCCACTAAATATTAAGTGTTAATAATGCTGGTGACACCCCCTCCCCTTAAGATCAAAAATTCACCAATTCGTTACGCACAACTTGCCGCGGAAGGGTTGCAGTCGATTTTCGAAGTCGTTACCCTAACAGATCGGATATTGGGATGATATTAATCTTAGACTTTCGCCTTTGTTAGAAAGTAACGGATTTTGAGATAAATTGGGCAAACTGATTTAAATGTAACCCCAATTTGAGAAGCAATATCTTTTAACGAGAAATGATTTATTTGAAGCCTCAAACAGAATCGAAAGTTAAAGAAATAAATCTTGATTTTATTAACGAATGATGCATGAGAACAACGATTCATGATCCCAAGTGAAGAAGATAGGTATAAATAGAATCAATGAACTATTATTAAAAGTTAAAAACCATCGTTAATACTTATTGTGTGCCTATCACTGAATATATTCTCAGTTTCAAAGATACTCCAGATAAAAATTATACACACGTTGATCACATTCCTTTCAGAACTTTAATTTCATCAAAATTAATAGATTTTTTTATTTCAGGTATGTGGCTTCAAGCTTAAGATCATACTTACACACGGCATAGCGCAAGTAATATGATTTTGGACCAAGGTCAAACTAAACTTTCTAAACATTCGCTAAAACCCATGATTCGTAAAGATGTTTTGACCACAGACTCGAGAAAGGACAGGATATACCGAGAGGGCTACTTACATTTAGGTACATCTACAGGATGGTGACGACATTACGAGTCGACAATAAATGTGTATCACGTTCTGTGACCGTACATAAAAAAACAATAAAATCCAATCAGTATTTTAGCCACAGGATCATTTTTTTTTTATTTTTACACATCATGTTCTCTAGTCAAAATTTGGAAAGTCTCTTAAGCTGTTCGTACCAAAATAATCTTTATTTACACGTATAGAATAGATAAAAATAACATAAGTTTCGACTTTGATGTCCCGACACCTAGACGAATGAGAGTAGAGTGAAATATTATGATAAAATAACATACGTGCAAATCGTTGATTGTTTGTGTACGGCTTCAGACCGTGATACCAAATACATGGTTTCATTTATTGTCGTCACCAACTTCGATATGTGTTATTTCTCAAAACTCAAATGAGTTCCAACCAATACACACACCTAATAACATACCTTTATATTCACCCCTTACCTACGCAGCGAACACAATCAATATATAATGCAATCAAAACACATAATTAAAATTGCTCCCGAGACATTTGCATATGAAAACCTCTATAATTGATCATTCATGGGCCCCGCAGTAGAAGACAATGTTAGGGGAAGAACTAAACAAATTAGGCCTCAGGAAAACAGATAGAAAATACAGCATCCCATGTTATTATTGCTAGGTTTGCGTGGAGCGGTTTTGTGGAAAAATAAATTCGATAATTGGATTCTTCAGTTTTATTTAGGGTTCGATTCATATCTGTTATTTTCTATACGGTATTAGAAGAGTTTGTTTTAACATTGGTAAGGTTTGTTTTTTCTTTATTAATACTATCATGTCAAAGTTCAATGCAGTATCAAGTTGCTTTTGCGTTTGAATAAACATCGAACTGTAGATCGCTGGCGATTTGATTGATCTGAGTAAGTCAGTCTATAGAAGAATCATTTACCTCTATTGTCTAATCTATCTAACTCGAAAGCTTTTAATGTAATTAGCAGCACTATGAAATACCGTACCCTTATTGCGCGATTTTCTAAAGGGTTTGAATCATCTAATAATCACTGGCCCATCATAAACCGAGTGCTGTCAAGATTATTGAAAAAAAAAAACACTATTAATACGAGACAATATTTTGTTTCAATGCAAATTCACGTTGACTCCATATTTTACTAGCATTGCGTTTCTGTATTTTTGTGCGTCCTCCGTAATAGGGCTATGAGACTAGCGATTGAGAATAAAAGTAGGATTTATCTGGATGTGTATGCATTTAAAATTCATAATTTGTACTTCCAGCAAAGCAGTCTTTTTGGACTAGTAGCTAATCATTTTCTAGTTACTTATTCATTAATTAACTTTATAAAATTATAAATGACATCGTTTCTCCAAGTCATTTTTAGAACTTCATTTTTGTTTTTAATTTTATTATTAAAATCAATCTAAGGCAGCTACTTAAAAAAATTCCACACTACAATTACCTTTTCATTTACTTGAGTTCTTAATTCTTCTACATCACAATACACCTTACTTCTAATAGATCTTAATTCAACTCTACTTTCTTCAAATACACTTCAAAGATCACGACAATCTCGCAACACACAATAATTAATATATTCTCCCATTTCGAAATCCCATTTTCGCTTCGTTCTCGCTCCGCTGGTTCCGTAGCTCACCGGCCAGACAGACGCGTCTACAACACTCGCGACTGTCTGCGACGCCAGCGGCGACATTTTCAAGAGCACCACTGCACTCGTTGAAAAATTAATATACCGCACGCATCGTCGCTGTGTTGTGACGCTAGTGTTTATTTGGTAGGCAGTGTATGATCATGTTTAAGGTTCACTTCTTCTATAGTTTATGGTCTTTTAATTGAGTCATTTCATTATAATCATTCATAACCTTGATAGCTGTATGCAGTGAACATGACGCTATATAAGGTTTTCTTTCGAACCCTGATCCCTTTAAATGGTTTTTGTACTCATCATTATGAACAACTTATGGGAAAAAATCTGAAATCACGAAAAAAATCTGCTGTTCCATACATTTAGTCGAGCAATATTTGAATATCGGTATGAATCAGCAGACATGTTTTTTCCACAATTTTTTTTTTCCCATTTTTAAGTTGTCATATATAGTGATGAGTACAATAACTCTTTAAAGGGATTGGGATTAAAACGGTAGTAAGTACCATGTACCTCTAAGTACCCGTGTCTCTTACAATGACTTCTAAAGCTCATTATGACTTGTATTTAAAACCAAAAAATCATCATCATGAATAAAGGTACAAATTTTTCGGTGCTCAGATCGTGAATTCTAGTAATTTAACATAATTACAAACAAATCTATACATGTACATAACTCCGTTACTATTTTACATAGAATCAATCAAGAAAATCGAAATTTCTCTGTTATTCGGCCCCAAAATTGAAGGGTAACTATTAACTCCCCATAAATAGACAAGGGCCACCGATAACACCTTATCGAGTTGTTTAAGGGCGATATCGGTCCGATGATTGTACCCTGCGGGCCGCCAGTAGTTAATCAAACCTATTATAGTTCACCTCTGATATTGCCCTTAGAATTAAGTTATAATGACGTCGTGATCTTCGTAAATGGGAATTATGATAGCTGATGCTTAACCGGTTTGTCTTGTTGAGTTTTGAAAGATTAGTGGTAAAGTTATTTTGAAAAAAAAATAGTTTAGTATAGAAAATACAAGAACAAGTACCTTATGGCCGTTTCTAGTTTCGAAGAAATTTCATGTTTTGTGAAAATACTTTTTTTTTGTTTTTGCTTATTTTGTATAAAAAGTTCATGATTTGGATTAATATTAAAAAATGTATATCTTTGTACACATCTGATGAGGTTGTTCTTTTTGATGTTGATAGCTTATCAATTGCAGGTTATAGGTATATGAGTACCTCCATTACGGCCATAGGTACCTTTGAATGTGGACTGAGACATATTACTAACGTTTATGGATAAAGTATACATAATGTAGGCTCTGATATCTTCGCAGTCTTTATTTTAGTTTTCAATGTTGCCATCATTTTGTTCACATGAAGTCTAATTAATACTAATAATCGTGGTTATATTAAACTACATGCCAAACTTAAATCGAGAAATTCGGACATACGAGCACCCAGAATTAATCTAAACAGGTAAGTACCAACAATTCGTACCAATATACGGGTGTTGTAACATTCAACCCTTATCCAAACATCGCCGACGGTGACCAATAAACACGAAACAGAATTTAATATACACCACAACAAACGTACAACACACATACATATTTTCGTCGAAATAATACGACAGTAGTAATTGAATCGGCCTCAGGCATACTCGGGGTGCGTCGTTAACGTTCCTGGGGAGTATTCTGTACTGCTCTACCCTAGATATGCACTAGAATGCTACTACAAAACAAACGTGAGAAGAAGACGGCCATATTGCACTAGAAGCCAGTGTAACAAAGACAGAGATAGGGAAAGTGTTTATTATAAACAAAGGATAGAGTCTTATTGGTAGTAAGGTTTTAATAGACTATTGGACAAACGTGGGTGAAAATTTCACCTCGTATGAAGACACAAATTGTAGAGGGTCCCTAATACCGATGTTTAGACGATTTTGCTCTGAGCGTATTTAGATAGTCTTTGATGTTTTGTCCCGTTTGGGTTTGACCGTTAATTAAATGTAGATTGTATCTGGCCGTATCCGGTTCAATCGTGTTTTGGGTTGTAGTACTGTTCTTTTTGATGTATTGTGTATCGGTTAATAGTTAATCCTGTTTAGTTAAGGGATTTTAATTTAGTAGAATGTCCACTTCATTAGGAGTATTAAATACCGTTGTTCTGGTACTGGTCATCAATCATATTATCTTGATTATAATAATCTGCTTAAGGCTATGTGAAGTCATTAATTCGCATCAATTTTATGATAAAACATGGAGTAAAAATAAAGCATCTGCTTCACAAATTGAAAATAATAAAGATAATCCAAAATACATTAGCAGACAATACAACACTTCGATAAACATCGATCTACCTTCCATTATCGCCATAACAGTTCAAGGGTCCTACTGTGACACGTAGAAAATAATGGACCCAATCATTTCTTAGCACTCACTCCTTGTCAAAGAACGATTGTCGACGATTGAGCGATGGACCCGTCAAAAGACCATTCGGTCGGCATACAATCCATCATAATACCCATTTCGCAAACCCAACACCAATTTAGCAGGAGCTTCTCCCCTCTTCAAAATGTTCCCAACTTCTGGACTGTCAAGGGGAATTTGCTGTGGTATAAGGATCAAAATATTTTGGACTGGTTTCGAATGAAATTATTTTCACTACTGGTCCAGTCTGACGTTTCGATCTGTTCCTAGATGGATTAATTTGATTATATCAGAACAGATGTTTCTTAGAGGTATTAAATGTGTTGGATTTTCGAGATACCTTGTAATGAAATATTGTTCGATGATGGAGATGTAAGTAATGAAAGGGTGTGAGAAGCTTTTATTGACTAATACACGTATCAGTTCCATGCGTTTGGATCCTGGAGTAATAGAGGTTTCCTTTTATGTTTTCTTTAGAGCACTGATTACTGGTAAATTTTATTGAGCATTTACTCGTATGTATGTAAATGTTCTATGTTATCCTTATAGACTTTCATTGTCAAATTAAATCGACTTTACTTTGTATCTATTGATTGTAAATATGTTTTTACAAAATAGAGGGACGTAACCCTTTTTTGATCATTTCTCGCTACAACTTCAATTTCTTCTATTCTGGATTTTTCCATACCTCCAACCAATTCTAATATATCTTTCCAAGTTATAATCCGGAACGAAACGTCCAATATAACAATAAAATCAGATTCACCTGATAATGCAGTAAAGACTGCCGGGAAAAACGGTCGCCCGTAAGGCAAACCGGGCAAATTTAATTATGCCGTTCGGAAATGGACTAGAAAATTGAATGGAAGGTACAGATATTCGCGGTAGATGTTCAGGTGTATCGGATTGAGGTACACTTGGGTAATTGAATTAAGGTACGGTAGGATTTTTAATGTGGTGTGTTCGTGCTAGGGGCATATTGTTAATATGTAGTATAGGTGTTTAAATTCACAGTGTTGGAACATTGAATGTGGATTTTCGTTCATTAATACTTATTATCTTTTGAGGAATCTTGATGATTTGAAGATATCAAAGCTTGATATAAGGATTTTTTTATATTGTTTTATATTTTATAATGCGTAATTAATAATCACACGTTAACTTGATAGTAGAAGAGTTCCATAGAATTTATGACCACCTTATAACTGTTTATGCAATCATTGATCATCTCGGACATGGCGTCATCTAGTATATTTGTATTACTGTAGAATTTGGAGCTTTGATTTTCAGGTTATGCAGCTTTATTGGAATCTTGATCCAATAAAGCTGCATAACCTGGAAATCAAAGATAGTTCCATTTAAATGAATTATGAATCAAAATCAGATCTAATCTAAATAATTCATTTGGATAACAGGTATACCTACTCTTTTTTTTTACTTGTCTTATTTAGTAAACAATTTTCTCGTGTCTTTAACGAATAACGTTAATTAAAAGTATGAAAACCATGTTAAATTTAACTAACTGTCTTTGATAAATTAATCACTTTTTTACAAAATCTACATGTGGTAAACGACTTGTTGTATTTCATAGATGATTATTTTATTAATGGATTATATAATTAAGAAAAAACAGAGTTTATATAATATGATACACATCATCCAGTGTAACCATCTTCAAGACACTAAATCTCAATTAAACATGCTGAATCTAGCTAGCTAATTGTCGGAGCTCAAATGCCAAGCGTAGCACACAACCGCGGGATGCGTTTGATTACAACCGCTGCAGCTGGAGCTGTTAGCCAATTGCTGCGAATACCTGCTAGAGATGCGTCGATGAGATCTGTCTAGCTAGTCTGTTACCTGTTGAACATTTAAATGAGATGTTCAAATAAACAAGCCTAGGTTATGTCATTACGCTTGTGTTGTTGATGGCATACTGTCTGAATTTAGCATTCGTGACATAGATAAAGTAAACCTCTGGATGAAGTGACAGTGTAACAGGTTTTATATCGGTGTTTAATTTGTGCATGTGTGTGTGAATGTTACCAGATTGAACCCAATTTACCCATAAATAAAACTGAGATGTATCGAATAGTTTATTTTTTAATATTCATCAATTTTATGCATTATAAACTTTAAAAAAAATATTGGCGACATTGACGTCTTCCTGGCTCTTCAACCTATATGTTAATGACCTCATAGTCGATCTTAGCAGCATGAGTGTTCGATGTCGGGTTGGTGGTGTTTGTATTATCAGTTTTAACTCCGCAGACAACATGGCGCTGCTGGGCCCGACTGCAGGATCCATTAGAGAGCTGTTGAAAGCATAGACAATTAAGTTTTTGCATAAGATAATTTTTCATGATCGGGATAAAATCGACTAAAAGGGAAATAATGTATAAAATTTAAAATTTACTGAATTTTGTTAACAATTCTGTCTAGTTTATAGATTTTTATTTATTAGAAAATTCGAAAGTCAATTCAGATTTCCCTAATTAGTTGTAGTTATTCATTATGTGTTCTTAATAGGGCGACATAATCGCTAAGCGACAAAGACCAAAAAGAAAGAAAAAAAAAACAGATTTCCCGTATTTAGGGGTATTTCAAAGGCGATAAACTGAGCACACTGAATGACTTTTGATCTAGAGGTTATGGAATCAATTATTACCTATTATTTCTTAATAATTGGTAATATCGACATAATTGAATTGTATTAGTAATTTTATGTGTATAACGGACATTCACCTAATCACAAACAAAGCAATTTTAGCATATATTTACAGTAAAACGTACCTGTGAAACGTAACATTCCCGGCAGCTCTTTTTGTACGGTTTTTGCAACCCCTCACACTGCAGACCGCCATATTCACAATGATAATTTATTTCTACGATTATATTAACAGAATAACACCCACAAACAATAATACAAGCTGCTAAAATTAATTATTTTATTAATTTTCGTCGAACAATAACAATGCTACGTCAATTTTGTCTCTCGATTGTCAAAATGACAAGGTGAAGACGGCAAAAAAGTTGTTACACGAGTTCATTATAGTCTTTCTCGCTCTTTCTACAGACTAATGTATAGGTTCGCCACCCTCTCACACTAACGATGTGTGCGTGTAGCTTGATCTTTAGGTTTATATAATCTAAGATTCGTGATGACTAATTTATTACTTATTTATTTCTTTTTAACCCCCAACAAAAAAGAAGGGTGTTATAAGTTGGTGGGTTGTAGGTTGGGTGTTTGTACTGTGTATCTGTGTGCCTGTCTATCTGTCAAAACGAATGGACCGATTTCAATGCAGTTTAATCGAAAGCTAGTTTAATCGGGTATCATCTTAGCTATATTTCATGAAAATATGTTCAGCTGTTCAAAAGTTATAGCTCTTTTTCTAGTTGGTATCGGGGATTTTTGACGGTTAGGTTAGTTATCACTCGCTCACTCGCTACCCAAGTCTTACACTAGGACTTCAGCCGCCTTGAGAGAATGACTTCTTCAGTATAGACTACTTCAAAACTTTCAGTTGTTCTCTCGTCACATCATGAAACGATCCGTTAACGTTGTGTTCACGCGTTATCATTCGATCAAAGCTCAGAACAGATTAGGAACTACACTAAGATCCAAGTAACAAGCTCCCTCAGTAATACTGAAGTCAATTGTTTACACGGATCCAGATCTCAATGGAAATTGAAGGTTTATTTTAGGGTATTTAGGTTTTGTTTAACTTCTAAGGATTTTAGGATCGAATTAGAAAGCTTACGGTGGTACTTTTAAGTTTGAGGTGAAATGATGATTACAGTATTTTTCAGAGCAAAGGTCAGAAGGGGTCATATCACTTTTAATTGTTTATTTGCAAACGTCAAATCAAACGCTAGTGAAACAATATCGGTCACTGAAGTTATAAATACTTTGTCCATCGTAATATTCCGATACATTTGCATGCCGCAAGGTTGAATATGGCTATGTTTTTATAAACTTGTAACACCTAAGTAAAAAACTCCATATTTGAAAAAAAAAAGAATGAAAATTTTGAAATGCGACTCGATCAAATCGTAAAATATAAGGTCCTACCCTTTAAAAGGTTATTGTACTCATCATTATGAACAACTTTTACTATGGGACCAACACTGAAATCACGAAAAAAAAGCATAGCTGTTCCATACATTTAGTCGAGTAACATTTAATTATTTGTATGGAACAGCAGACTTTTTTCACGATTTATGGGTTGGCCCCATAGTAAAAGTCGTTCATAATAATACAATAACCCCTTACTGGGATCGGGGCTAGAAAGGTAACCTTGTATATCACATATTTATTGTAACTAGTGGTAGCGCAGTGGTCGACCATAATTTTAGCTTTCTGCACTCCTTCTCGATATAAACTTTACTATGTGAAATCTCACACTCCTCCGTGCGCGCAATATGTTTATAAAGGGGTACAAAATTTTCTCTTCACGTAGATTTTCAGTTGCAATAAGTATTGCAATTTTCTCGCATGTTAAAATGATATTATTATTTGGTAACAAAACCATCTTCAATAGTCCCCAAAAACTTGAACTACGAAGACAATGACATCTTAATCAAAACTCCGCCCCCTACCAAAAAATACAATAAATCAGAAACATGCAAATCCCGCTAATAACATGCACAAAACCGAAAACCATTTCACGGTGCCGAAGCGGGCTGAGCAGTAATCCACGAATATTTTATACAAGTACGCAATGTAGGGGAGACGGACTCTCGGGTGCTATTTCCATGCTGATGTTTAATAATTGATAATACCCCGCGAAAAACGCACGGGTACCGCACCCCGCGTATGTTTATAGAGGTGTTAATACCGAAATTTTGCATTGTAAGGAGTTGTGAGTTACTGAAACTATCGAGTCACAGAAATAATATAGTTTATAAGAAGAATATGGGTTCGTCCTGTTATACAGCATTATATTTATTGCTGTCCTTAATTTTTAAAGACTTGTCCAATGTAACTAACTACACTACCAATACTAAAAATAAAAGTTATTGTTTTACCAGACCTCTGCTTAGTCACTTAATTATAAGTAGTTAGCTCATAGTACCCTACTGCTAGTTATAGACCGATGAGGCCTATACTAAACTACTGCATACCACTTTTATTACCATTTTAATCGCTTCCTTCTTTCCAGTGCTTTTAGTGCTGCCCCGATTTGTAATTCTGAAAACAAGATTCCAATTCCAATTTATGATAATGGCTTCATCGTTATTCGATGATTCTGCCAACTTCAAGGTTGAAAAGACACTGAAAACAAGATATTATCAATGTCACACCAAAAACATTAATGCACACTTATACCACTCCGTAAAGATACCACGCTACCTGTTAGGTAGCTATCTTGGCATCATATTATCAGCCTCCGCGACTTGTAAACTGAGCAACTCAATCGATAATCATCTCGGATACCAACAAAATTTGCAAGAAGAACGCGGAAGCATTATTCGTAATACATGTATAATTTTGATTGAAACGTATGATACTCGGGGTGAAGCGAGAATAGGGATGAATATTGTATGTTTGTAAAGAATATTATGATTGGCAGTGACTGAGGAAGGGGTGCCAGTGGAGGAATCTCGATTTTCTTTTTGTTTCGAATCATTATCGTTTGGCGGAAATGTTTTGCGCTCAATATTTAAATTCTCGAAATCTTCAAATGCAAGACACGATCCGGGTGACATTATAATGGATATGTCAATCCTTCAGTTACTTAGATGTTTTGTTTGAAGAGTTTACTGTTATTTTTAACCTGCATCATCCCACTACTGGGCTTATCTTAGTAGTGGGATTTAGAACTTAAACGACAAATTTAGTATGTCATTCAATCATGATGAATATACGAATTCAACATAGCTATTCTATAAGAACATTTCAAATCTGGATTCGAAGTGTCGGTTGATTTTCCACGAATTAACATATGATAACTTAAAACGGAGTTATGTTCACAGCTCCTGTTATTAAGTTACGCGTTTATTATCGTATGTCAATTAGCTGTGAGGCTTATTTAGCGTCAAAAATAAAAATAACTGATAACAATTGTTACTGCCAATGCCACTTAGAGTCTCGACATTTCATAAGTGCCTGTATCTGGTTTACATGAAATAAAGATCTATTCTATTCTGTTCCAATTATCTGTTATAAAAAATAACAGACACTTTCATTCACTGCAAACCTTGCTTGTTATTTAGTTAAATAACAGTTTTGCTCTCATTCTTACTAACTGGATTGACGCTTGCTAGAAAGAGAGACACCTAGTATTTCATACACAGGTATAAGTACTTAGTTGGTGGGTTATAGTGTGGTAGTATGAAAATAACAGGCTGTTATTTAGTAACAGATATTTCATTCTGTTATTTTTGTGTAACAATAACAGAGATAACAGGTAACACATTTGGCTGTTATAACCCATCGCTAATGTCAATTCGACCGACAATAAGAGTGAAATTCGAATGAGATGTTTTTACAGAATAGTTACCCTGATGATGAATATGGATAATCGAGTTGCGGAATTGTAATTTAAGAACCGAAGGACAAACTGAAACCTTTGCATTATTATCTCGTACAATCGCATATAGGCCACGCGGCCCATGACGTCATTTGTATGACTCATCAACTTTTATTTACATTTTATTTAATTTTTATTTTCACCATCTTTTTTTTTATTATTATTATTTATTTATTATATATATTTATTCTTAGCCCCCCGCCATTATTTGCATTTTTTTAAATCATCCGATTCGGCTATAATTAGTTTTTAGCGCGCGTCTACGGGCCTATCGGTTAAAGTCATTTGAGCCACATCGTACAGTCTTAAAAGTCACTATTTAATTATCCTCCTCAAAAAACCAAGGATAATATATTCCCCAGCACATATAACAATCTTCTAATTATATTCAAAAATTCCTCACGTAATTCTCAAGTCGAGATATTTTGACCCCGGCCGCTCCGAAGGCTTATTATTTTTCCACAGGTAATAAAATAAATGATTTTCCCTTTTTCATCACTATGCAGTAATCTTGTTGAAGAGTCCCGACGCCTGTGTTCGCGTTTTATTTAACACCGTCGTCGGTAATAATTCCATCTGCATATATATCGGCCGTGAGAACGAGCCTAACATAGATTATTTGTTGAGGGATAAGAATGGAGAGTATTTTGTCTTGGAACGCCGCATTTTGGG
Organism: Allophyes oxyacanthae; assembly: GCA_932294325.1. Classification (NCBI taxonomy): domain Eukaryota; kingdom Metazoa; phylum Arthropoda; class Insecta; order Lepidoptera; family Noctuidae; genus Allophyes; species Allophyes oxyacanthae. The sequence continues at coordinate 1,887,082 of OW028628.1, forward strand.
TCTTTCTGTGTTAAATTCAGTGTGAAAGATACATCTCGCTACTCCGGGCCTGACAAAAATGAATGCTAAATTATTCTAGCAGGTATCTTTGAAATAACTAAACTTTCTACATTCAAAAATGTCGTAAATAATCAGTAATTTTTCCATAGAGATTATTGGGCTTCATTTTAGATCAATTTACAGACATACCTAAATTGAAGCCAATGTCAGTTCTAATGATTTTATCTCTTTCTTTCCTTTTTCATGCTTCTATCTTATTTATCGTATACATTAAACACAAAACAATTAAAAAAAAACTATACTTTTTAGCTTCAGTCGTACCATTTCACCTAACTCTATCGATATCATCCGAAATTTTAAAACGCCAATTGCTTTTGTTGGAACTAAAAGTACCTAATTCCCTCAAAAATGTTCCTCTTCTCGACCCTCCATGATCTTTGCTCCCTGGATAAGCGTGTCTCGCCGCAATTGAAATGTTTATAGATACAATAATGCTCCCGGATCAATCCCCCGGCCGGGTAAAGGTGGTTGTTTAATTTATTTTTCTAGATATACCCTCCTGTTCGTAACTCCGCCATCTTATTTACAAGACCTTATTTGTGTATTACGCTCCTTGTTTGAAATGCGGGTAGGGATAAATGTTTTGATGAATCTTGTGTAAATTGAGGTGAATTTAGATGTTCAAGGTGTTCTAGTTTTGTTTTTTTGAGATCAGATGAGTTCTGGAACAATATTTTAAAATGTTAAGCTATTGAGAATTACCAAAGCGGTGATTGGCTGGATTAGTTTTGCACTATTTCGTATTTTTATTTATCTTGATACAGTATATCAATATTTATGTTTGTTTATAATTATGATTTTGATGTATTTATCCCTGTAACTTAAAATTTGTTTTCTTTTCAAATTATGATTAATGTTGTTGCACCTACCATATTTTGTCACTGCATCATCCTAAGGTAGACTGGCAAAAAATGCCTATGGCATTAAGTCCACCTTCGTGCAGTTATTTTTTTACTTATGCATAAAGCATTAAATTAATAAATATTCCATTGTGTGACAGTTATCTATGTGGCATACAACATCATTGGTCCTGTTGGCCGCATCATCAATACATCTGTCCTTCGAGACGAATATCTTCGAGTTAATTACAAATAGAAACTTCTTTATAATGTTTAAGAAAAAACAACATCAAATAAATCAACTATCATAAATTTTTCTATTAATTCTTATTAGATAATTAATTTTGTAATCAATGATATCCAAAACAGAGAAACAACTTTGCTATGAATTTCTATCTATCCAACTTACCCTAAAAATATTTACACCGTATTCAATACCAGAGCACCGGAATGAAACGGGCTCGTTAAAAAAATATTTGTATATAATATATATGTGCAAATTGGCAACGCGCGTTTTCGCTGAAGAGTACTGATGAATAACTAATGAACCGACCCTGCCTAATGACGATGCATTTATTCTGGCGGTGAGAATGTTCGGTTCTGAAGTCGGTTTTATAAGTGGTTATTTTACTGGCTATGAATTATCTGAATATAACGGACCTTGAAGATGGTGAAAGAAGTGCAGTTTTTGAAACCTTTACTCCAGAAGTTACTCTAAATGTGAAAGGAAGTGAAGTTGACCCTAGTATCGGAAACAATCCTGAATTAAGAAATATTCATTTCAAATATTAACTCTTTTTAAATTTTGTCCAACTTAGAGATCAAATTAGGTATCGTGGTCAGGATTATTATTTTTGTTTGACATAAAAAATTCATGGAGTTAAATTTGAGAGAGAATTCTCGGTGCACAGCTTGGAAAAGCTTGAAGCCAATAAATGAACATTGAGAGACTGTTTAAATAATAGTACATCGTAGCTGGACGAGCCATCTTTAATTCTTAAACTTACAAAAATGTAACCAAGATATAAATCAAAACGCGAAACCACTAATCATGAAGTGGTGTTGAAAGAGGAATAGAAAATCCACGCCAACGTTTAAGCTCGAAGTGTTAACGGCATCTAAACACGAGGGCATACTTGTCTCTAAGCGACAACACTTCACAAGGAAATCTTAGTATTAAACATTAAATAATTTCTTCATCATAGCACCTTAAATTGAAGTATAAACACTAGAAAAATTCATAAGAAAAATGTTGCCGATATATCGACCGCAAAATCGATTCCAGCCTATCTGGAAAATAAACTATAATATTTTGTACTGTATTTGGTGAATTAGGTAGGATCCGTGGAAGTCCCTAGGTTATCGTGACCTGCACTTCTCCAAGCCACAATCCAATCATCAAATCAACTAATTATATTTTAGAATATCGCACTTCTTCTTTTGAAGTTTTGGAGCTAACATTTACTAGAATTGCTTTGTCAGACTTAACTTATGTGCAATTGAGAAAAGATTATCTTGCCAGCACATTTCCTAACGAAGCTAACTGCCATCGGTCCATCTGACGTAAGTAGACAAAAAATATACGTTTATTTCTAAATATACTATAAGAACTTTAATATACTATGTGTGGTGATCATTTTACAAGTAGTGTGCCTTCAGCAAGAAGGTGTTGAGGCCATAACGTTTCCAAATAAGCAGACTGCATATTCTGATCTAAGTAATTATTATTGGAAGGAGTACTTTTTTTGCTCACATTTTTTTTTTAAATCTATTCCTGTTAGTGAACACTTATTATTGGCTTTCCGTCGACTAACTTGTTGTTATTTAGATTAATTTAGCTGTAAGTTTTCCATGCTCTAAATAAATAAATATATTTACAATTTCACCCTCCCAAAACTAAGTCATCACTATAACCATCAAATCCTTTGAGTGTTCAATCGTTAATACAACTAATTTGACTCCTCTGATCCACATTGTGCTACGGGCACTGATGCAGAAGCGATCCCGGTCAATTATAGCTTTGATCATAGTTGCGGATGCGATGACATGGGTCCCGCCATGGTAGCCCGCCGTCTGCGTGTGAGATCACTAGGCCAAAATATTGTTTGGGATTTACAAGAATGAATACATAATTAAAATATTGTTAGTTATTTTGGGGAACTATCATTTGGGATTTTAGTTACTAAAGAACGTTATTTTAAGTGGTATTAAAGATTACTAAAGAACGTTATTTTAAGTGGTATTAAAGATGTGTAGGCTGAAACACGTAAATAGAAGACAGGTGATCGCCTGCAAGTTGAAGCAGGTTTTTTTTTAATTGGATTTATAGCTTATGGGAATGATAAACTGACATTTTATTTATGTTTTGCTCTACGTAGGTATTATGAAGTATGAAAAGAAAACGAATTGTATTCTACATTTTTCAATGTAAAAGTAAACGAAGACGCCATTCGTCATCAAACCGTCCAAATTTGGTCGTGTCCCTTTTGATATTACCATGATAACGCAACCGTTTGGCCAAACAATTGCAAATTCTAGAAAACTCCCACCTTTCCTGGAAGATAGCGGGCAAACCCATCCGACCCGAGTGGCGAACCTACCAATACATCATTCAACTTCGCCCGACTTTTTATGCCGGCGACATTATCAAAATTGTGGAGACTGGAGCTTGCCCCCACCGTGTTTCACCTTAATGAGCGTACCCCACTGTCTCCCGATTTTACAACTGCCGATAACACGGTAACATTGAATAATTGTCGTAATTTAGACTGCTTGTTACGCAAAAACATGATACTTGGGGTTTTATTACGTATCGTTGCGGTGATAACGTGTATCGGGTATAGGGATAATTACCCGTGTTTTGGCTTCGTTTTGATTAGGTGTTTTGTGAAGTAAATAGACGGGAGACTGTTCTTTTAGATGTTTATAAGATGTGATCATAGGAAGTGTGATAGAATAACACTGAATATTGCTGAGAGCTGAAAAGTAAGTTTGGGCACGAGAAACATCTCCGCAATTATTAATTAAGTTATGAAACGCAGACGTTGGTATTGTTCTCGGACGCAGGCAGGTTGTGATTAGAAACGTTAATAAAAAATCGCTTAATTCTGAGTAATCTATTATGTTTTCAATTTAATCGAGCGGGTAGGTTGAACTTATGCTTCTCCACAATCCACATTTTTAATTAACAGAAAAATTTGATGGTCGTGTTTAGCTCATCATTATGAATAAGTTTTATTATTGGACTAAAGATGAAATTGCGAATAAAAAACAGCTGTTCCATACATTTAGTCGAGTAATATTTAATTGTTTGTATGAAACAGCTGATATTTCTCTTGCGATTTCAGCGTTGGTTCAATAGTAAAAGTTGTTCATTAAGAACAGAAGATTGCTTAAAAGTTTTACAATATTTCTTTGTTACTTATTTATTTTGATGACATTGTTATTTACCTCAACAATTAATCATACCTAAACATTGTGTATGTTATCACATCTCTTTAAGTTCAGATAAATTTTGTTAGTGGCACTTAGAATTTATTTTTTGACATGACCAATGTCTAACAGTCATAGCAATAGCATTGAAAAATCTTACTTAATACGAATAATGTCTTTCTATACGTCAGTCAACGTACCTTGTAACTTACTAATGGGCGCGACTCGTGAACCTTTATTATCTACCTAACCGACAATTTTTCGCATTGGCCTACCCTCATTTGAAACATGTTCGTCACTAATAAGCCACTTGTATGTTTTAATAACGAATGTTGTCTGTATCATTATAATATCGGAACGTGAATTTAATGCTTTTTATTTAAATTTTGATCCTTTTTTGCGTCATCTTCTGCGTATAAATAATTATTATGAGTTTTGAAATTACTCTTGTATGTTTATTTTATTCAGCTCATTATTGAGCTCAAATTTATTCGCGAATTTCGAAGCGTTCTAATTTCGATCCTATAAACGAACACTTTCTTCAAGTGCTTGAATAAAAATAAAAGGTGTTAATTACAAGATTCCAATTTATTATTTCAATAAAACCATCATCGTCACTAACATTCAAAAAGTTGATCTAGATCGCCGCTCAAACCAATTAAGCTACCAATCTAACTTCAATAACTTGATATCGTTAAATACTATAATTTTTTTCTCCCTACCTGTCCCCCGCGGGCTTAATAAGGCGTTGGCCGGTTGACGCGAATTTTTACGCTACGGTCCTTCGAGCCACGGAACCCCACTTTTATGGTTTTCATTAATGAAGATGGCTTCGGGGCTGATCGTTCGGGTCCCTGTAAACCTTGATCATGGGGTGATGTTTAATGCCTATTATTTTTTAAGATTGCAAGTTGCTTGTTTATGCTGTAGGTATTGCACTCTTCATTTGTGAAATGCCCCCGGGAGTAGAAATCAATTGTGGAAGCTTACTGTCATATAGACATGTTCTGCAGAGTTTTAAAATTTCTTGCGTTTGTCAAATTTTAATTAATGGTATTTTCCTAGCTCGTCATTTCTTTTCCGTGTAAAAATACGACGCCTTTTTGCCAATTGTTCATAAAAGTACCAAAGGATTATCATGTGGATGTGCAGCAATCAAGAGTTGTGGAAGTCCCTCGAACTGAGCTTCGTACCTTAGGACCAAATTTCTTTACACGTGGATAAAACAATGGACAAAACAATTAGAACAAAGTGACCCCTACTAAACACGTGTTTTATTTAACATTGGATAGGAATAAATGGAAATTGCTACACCAACTAGTGCCTAGCACTTAAATTTTGGAGCGATGGCTATCTATACGCAGGATAAACATAAGTTGAACTATAATGAGAATGAAAATTTATGCCAATTACAACTCTGTTGATCAAGCTTAGTTCATAAACGCACCTCATTTTAAACGCGTTCGGCACTTCCTTAACAAAAACAAAATAACACATTTTAGCTTTCAATATATAAACGAAAATTAAGACACAAGTTAAAATTTCTTTGGTCCTCCAATATTCTTCCGCATAACAAATTGACCATCCCGAAAAACAAATTCAATAGGAAAAAACGAGCTTTCAATTATTCACGAATTCGGAACGAGTCCCTGTCCACGGCAGATCTTTATTCAAATCTGATAGAGGCCGCCATCTTAGCAGGTTTGCATCACAAATCGGTAGGCAGTACTTTTTCCGATTTGAATTCGTACACTTCACCCCAAAATTGCCAGTTTGATTGCTATTTTAATGCCTTTCCATCGTTCTTTTGCGAAATTATCTTTGAAATTTTCGGATAATAAGCGATGGAAGGTGTTTTTTTTTTTTTTGGATATTCAGAGGCAGCTGACGCTTCTTTTTTCGGTGTTAATGTTAATAAATAAGAAAGATGTAAAGAGATATGAGTGTTTTAGTTGGTTTTCTTGAACTAGGAAATGTTGGTGATAGTTTCTTTCACATCACATCTTTAGGATTTAGAATTCATTATATCAAGATAAATATGAGCATTCTTTTCACTCTAGTAGCTGTAAATACTTTTGATAGCGTCACATTCCCCTGTGATTTTCCTATTATGATCGATTTTTAAATTTTTTATGTACAGCAATAAAGTTTAAAAAATGAGGCTCAACGATAATACCTGTAACAGGGTTTGTCGTCTTTCTTATGGTATATTTTTCTTCCATAAAGCATCAGACGTCTGTCCGCTTGATAATTGCGCAAGCGATTGTTATTTCCGTTTGATCTTGATTAATTAGTGATTGCAAACAGAATGCGATATTACCGCTCTGATGGGGAGCGATTACTCGTCAAATTGCTTGATGAGTTTAATCTAAGCATCGATGCATAAGTGTTTTGGTGATACTTGAACATTGTAGTGTCTATGACACAACTTGGTAGAAAAGATATTCATGTTATTCGACTCGGTGATGAATCAACCTTTGGGAAGGGACCTAAAAGTGATGAAACTTGTCCTTTTAGTGATGCGATTAGGTGCAATGAAATACTTTTTTAAACTTTTGAGAACATCTTTGATGATCACAACTAAGCATACATTTCCAGGCATGTTACTGTTAGCCTGTAACTGTATCATCCCACTGCTGGGCAAAGGCCTCCCGCCTTTATTTCCATGTCCTGTTGTTCGGTCATGTGATGATGATAAGTAGTCTTTGTTGAATGTGTTTGTTCCAGGCATATATGACCAATAAATCTCTGAGGACAATATTAGACTTAATGGATTGGTTGCATCAAATGCATCATTGTAATTAATAGGAGTCTATTGATTAGACAGTAATATTTGAATGATTATCTCGGATGACATTACTTACAAGAGGCACCCATAACCCGTAATTTAATCACACAATCGATTTAAAGCTCCCACGGACATAATCGCGCGCCGGTCTTTAAGACAGTCTCCACGAAAGGGGAGGGCGGGGTGATGATGGCATTTTTTTTTCAAGTCGTCAGATAGATTGGATGACACTCGATCTCCCCAAGAGGGCGAAATTAAAACAGCGGCGATGAGCCAAGCACGAAACGGCCGGGGAATTATTTTCCGTTGAGTGATTCTCGGCCATAAAATTTCTGATTGATCAATTCATCCGGTGTTTCCATTCCTCCTTAATGAAGAGCACGTTGCTGGTCGACATTTTTTTCCTCTAGTCCTCCCCCGACTCTATTTTTCCGCCTGTTTTCGCTTTAGTGGGTGTTTTATTAATTTCCTCTGCGTGTTTTTTCGGTCGTTGTCCCTGAATTTGCATTGCGTTTTTTTCGATAGTCGAAAACAGATTTGGGGTATTTGTTCCAAGTTTTTTGTTCGCATTGGAATCGTATTAAGATCGCAACTCTCTCCTTCTTTTTGTTGTTCTATCGCTGTGTATTTTTTAAACCGTGAATAATTTACCTTCTGAACCAATCAATTAAGACGACACATTTAAAACTATACCAGATATTTACGAACAACAATGCCTTATCTAAACAAAATATTTTCTGCTATAAGCCGACCCTTATTCCCAAACAAACCAATCCCAATCAAGAATCCCCAACATAAAACGCATCACAAACTTTATCTGCCATTCTAAAGTTGTCACACGATCAGTTCCACGCAACCGAGGTCCGAAATAGCGAAGCAAATTTTATTGCGGGTCCTTCAGGATATTAAGAGGGAAAAGGGGGATAATGGACACCGATCCGACGGACAAAGCTTCGGCGCCCATCATTTCGGTCACATTTCATTAAAAACAACAATAAGCACGATAACGACTGTTCGGGTGGTCTGCGGACGATTTGATCATGTTTTCTTGCTTATGTTTTGAATTTATATGTTTAGAAAAGTTTTATGTAGTTCACTGAAGGACAAATGACGAGAAAGTTTGATTGTTAAGTTTTTTTTATCGTTTTTGCTAATTATAATCGTTTGTCTAGTCTAGTTTGTCCATTTATTGATCCCGTTGATAATTTGATTTTTATAAACATGTGTGGCCATGTCAAGCCAATAATGACTCAAACTCAAACTCAAAAATGTTTATTGCGTTCATATGTTCATTGGTTGAAAAAAGGTTTCAAGGATCAATATGAAACCCTGTTAGGGCACAGCAATTTTACTATAATACAATACTTAACATTTCATGCCTATTAGAGACTGCATAACAGTAGCAGTTGCACTTAGAAACTGCTATTATAAACAACTGCTATTGTTCGGCATTTTTGCCTAATACAAATGCTTGTACAAGATCTCGCATTTTATTAATGAATTGACGACGAAATTGAGCCATTCCTTTCGCAAACATTTTCGACTTCTTTCAAGTTTATTAAAAAGCTCAAAAATATACCTGATCCGAACACCAATTCCCCCTCATTACGGGAGCCCATTCAATTTTAACGAGATCGTATACGCAGTAAAATGCCTTTGATGTTAATCTATAACGTGGCTCCTCGATCTACCGATAAATAACGAATAAACAAACAAAAGAAGGAAAAAGCGAAAGATGGGCCGCCTCGCCCCACTCTCCCCTCCCGGCATAATTTCATTATTTGCTACGAGCACATCACTTTAAAATATTCTCAATCTATACGAGGAACTCAGGTCGTTATTACCCACTAGTGCCTTTTTCACGGTTTCGCTCCTTTGTTTTGGCGTTTTTAACGATGTTTTACACAAATTATAATTTATGCAAGACGCTTTTGAGTTTTCTTTTAATATTCTCGAGCATTTATTTGTAAGTGATGACAGACCCCAAAAGTGATCATTGATATTTCAAGTAGGTATAAAAAAAAGATTCAGTCTTGAAAATCATCGTTTTGAACACATTCAATCACACCATTGTAAACATGTGTTCAGCAAATAAATGATTGATTGATTGAATAAAGTTTTAATAACAATTTTATTACATTACCCATACAAATCTACCACTGGCTAATGGTATACGAGAACCAAGAGGAATAGTAAAAATCACCTCGATTAACCCATCCTCACAACTTATCATATAAAACTTTAATCTCTCAATGAATCCTTACCTATCATTATAAGAAAACAAAAAAATCCCCTTTAAAAATTCACAATCAACAAACAAACAAATCGACGATCCAACGTTTTGGATCTACATTTCACCTGTAGGTGTCGCCTCCCCACGGGCTCCGGTAGGGGGATCCCCAAGAAAAGATGTGTTTTTGTCGTGTTTTTATTAGTGAAAAACAATGATGAATTAGCGGGGAACGCGTTTATTAGTCGCAAGCGATTTTTTTACGTGAGGGATCTGTTCGAAATTAGAAACCAATTATACAGAGTGTTGGGTTTTCATTTTGCTAAATTGATTTAAGATTATTGAGAAAAAAAATATTCTTTCATAGGATTGAGTATGTCTATGTAGCTGAATAAATCTTCACGCACTTATTTTTTCCAGAGTCAGGATAATTCTAGGAAAAATTAAAGTCCTACTTCATTAGCGGAGGTCGTTTTAAGGTGTCATATAGAATAGAATATAATAGAATAGATCGTTATTTCATGTAAACCAGATACGGCACCTATGAAATGTCGAGACTCTAGGTGGTTTTCTGAAATGGTAGTTGTGCGTGACATACGCTATACATATATTTATACATGTTTGACATAGATTCAGCTCAGCATGGTTGATATTTGACCCTCTGTCCCAGCCAAAACAAAGCTCCAAAAGTCATTTAAAACATACAAAAATAAATATCACACAGAACCCATACATCAAAACACAACACAGCCGAATTTAATTTATATTTTTACCGTTTCCACGTAACACCAAGCGATGGCCCGTGCAAAATTTATATTAACAAGGTCTGCAATATTGGAGTACATCATCGGCCGAGTTCGGGCTTTCCCGGCGTTCTTAGTTTAAATTACATTGTTCGGCGTCTTGGTAGGACATTGGGTGAAATTGGGCGGTCAAATGGGCCAGGTGATGGAGATATTTGGTCCAATACTGTCCTTAACGAATTGTTGGTGTACAACGAGGATAGTCTTCAATCTATGTCGGGATTACTTAGTGAAACCGATGGTGATTCTTAATATACTTCTTCTGATTCCGTTGATTTTGACATAGGCTCTCGCATGTATATTGCTCATGACGCATTGGAATTTAACATTATAGAGAAACTGAACAACTTTCTCTATTATGGGACCAACATCGTAATCGCAAACAAATAATCAGCTGTACCATACATAACTTCAATACATAACCGACTCAAACGTATGGAAAAGCTGATTATTTTCTCGCGATTACGATGTTGATCCCGTAGATAAAGTTGTTCAGTTGAATGTTCTGATCCACACACTTAAATTTGACCACGCAATTCTGATACACGTTGTATATAATCACTAGAAACAAATAAATAAACAAAACTAAATACATACATTGTTATCGTTTAAAACCACAGAGTAGCAAAACAGTTTCCCAAAGTAGTTTCCTGCCGGAAAGGGCCTTTCCGACTACTTTATATCAGGAAACCGATGTGTTACCTTTAAGTTGAAATAACCCGTAGGTACTTATTTTATACTTATCGAACAAGTATTTAAACAATACAAATATTTAACCGTTTTGCAACTATCAACTACATATTTCACCTATGAATTTAATTTTTGGATATTTGTTGCTTTGTCTTCTTAGCGTTTCGCCGCATTATTGTCAGCTGCAATGATCAAAGAAATGTCATTTTCCTGCATTACCTACATTGCCTGCCTGTCTACCTTATACCTCTTTAGCTTCTTAGAAAACCCACGCAACGAAACTACATAGACTAGGACAACATAACTATATTCTATGAAATTCTCCTCATGCAAAATTCTCAATACGAACTAAATCTCTTTCAACATCAAACTTATATCTATTAACATCTTCAAACTTCTTTAGCAAGAAAACTTGACATTTATATACATAAACAATGTCCCTATTACAGCAGACAAGTCCTATCGTCAGGCTAGACATGTTCGTTAATATGAAAATTAGCTGGAATGAGCTGTACCAGGAAATTGGCTTCACCTTCCTTCGCAGCAACGTAGTTATGCATTGATGAAGCGGATTTTGTTGCAGTATCCTGGGAATGTATTTGAGATGTGAATTTATAGGGAGTACTATAAAATTACTAGTGTGCAGGTTTGCCGTCGTAGAAAGATATTGATACTAGGATTCATTCTTTTTTTTCACGTTCTTCTTTAATAAATGGGATCGTAACGGCCTCACGCTCTTGAGCATGCATGCTAAGTTATATCTCAATTGATTGTTATTTGACAATCATATGCTTTCTGTGTACGATCTTTTAAACTATAGGCATGACTATTTGGCTATTGATTTTCGTTAATGATTTGTAGCAATTAAAGTGTAAATTTTATGCATATGACACAACAAACTAAGTATGCAGAATCATACCCGCGTCAATCTATAATGAACAACAGTTAACGTCCAAAACGATAATACAAACAGTAATTAGGAAAACGATTAAAAATTCGAACCCAACATTAATTTTCAACCACTAAAACAAAAATGTTAGACCGACACAATCTAAACAAGATAAAATATCAAAGTATCTCACCGCTCTTCCGAGAGAAAAACGGATTCCCATAGCGTTTACCAAGAAAAATTACATATACGGAACTAAAACGTCACAAAGTGTACGTAAAACAATGTAGTTACGACGTTTTCTTTTGAAGGCGCCTCAGAGCGGCCATAATGGCTCACTTTGACTTACTAGATGGAATTTTTAATGCAATAATTTCGATAATTTATCGCTAGATAGCGCTCCTTTGTGGTAGGGGCGGTGCGGAGTGGAACACAAATTGGTTTTCTTTTTATCAGTAAACATTAGAGTGGCCGACTCGATTGACCTCCGGCTGTTGTGATATACGGATGGAGAAAATGTATAGCTTGATGGCAGTTATGTATGTAGATGACATGACTATCGGACAAAATAATACCATGATCTCGTCTCATCATGTCTGCGTGCATCTTCCTTCTAGTTCTATTAAATGTAAGGTATGCGAATGAACTAGTTGTGCGTGGATCGTTTTACCGACTCATTGCACTTATACAACACTACAAATATTAGTTATTATATTATGATTTAATTTATGGAATAAATACCTTAACTAAATTATTGTATGACTTCTTGGCAGATCCACCGGAATCCCACACAAAATGCAATTTTTGCATCACATCTCTGCATATTGAGGTGGTAGCAAAATGATCATCACTAAGTCGTTATTATTTACAACAAATTCAACTCATATAACTAGCCATGTAAAGACCAGGAAAGAATGAGTTGTAACAGTGTCTGTAAGGTCTATTTATTCGACAAAATATCGCGTACCTAAGGACCACAATATACACAGTTCCCGGACCCTCGCACCAATGTGTCCCGAAACTCTAGGTTTCAATTCAAAAGCGTCACTTTTGAGGCTCCGCAGTGCTGTAATTAAATACGTGACGTTATTTAGTCGGCCTCTCCCGGTAATTTGCGGTAATGGAAAGATGGCCGAAACGATTTCGCGAACGGTTCAACGTTTTTTGATATTAAAAATAATATCGCATGTTCAAGTTGGCGGAAAATTTCGTTTGTTATGCTGTATTGTTTGAGAGTTGATGTTTTGTTTTGGATGTCATGGTCTTAAAGGCACTTAGAATTGGTTTAGAAAATCTCGAAGTGATTTCACAAAAAAAAATCTTGAGAAATGTCCAATTATCTTTATTACTGAACAAATACACCACAATCTCAAAAGTTTTATGAATTTTCGGTTGTTAAGCACATATGTAAACAATTTATTTTTCAACATAAATCAAAATACACATATTTCAAATGCACTTATGAATAGTCCTCTTAATTAGTACAAAGTTGTGGTAAGAGCTGAGAGAATAATGTAATTTAATGTGAATACAAAATAAGAAAAGGATCATAATGATTTGGCTCTGAATAAGATTGCCATTGCAGTTGCAAGCTGACCAACTACTACTAAGCTACTCTTAAAACAAAAATCTATCAACTCTAAAAAATGCACAAAATAACGATACAAAGCCTTAAAACCAGTACGTCAGCATTAGCGAAGGCCGGGTAGACTGGCTCCGTGCCAGGATATCGGCTCCATCGTGTGCGCTGCTTAGATACCGCTGTATTAACTGTATGATGAGATAATTTGCTGCCCGATGTAAGGATAAATATATTGTGATGATATTTTTTGTAAGAGACTGCAGACATCTTGAGATAGTTGAAATAATGATTTATGGTCTGTTTACAAATCTTGTTTTTAGATTTTGATGGGTCAGGCTATTGTTATGGAATCGAAAGAGACATCTTTGTATTTTCTTTGTTTTTTAATTTTATGTGCCGTCAACTATGTCGTCGAAGAAATGATTTTCTATTCTATCTTATTGCGCCTGAAATATAATTGAAATTGCTGATCGGGGTAATTCTAAAACATGCACTTCTGCATCATAAAAATCATAACTAATCAAGTGTGTGTAACATCTTCTTAGTTCGGCATCATAAAGTCCAGCACGCAGAGACTGCATCAGGAGTTTGATTCTCGCGATAAGAATTCTAGGCGATTATATTCTGGATTTCTCGTAGTTAAATAATGTCAACTGTTTTCTTTGCTTCTAAGAGGCCTATTTTTAGATTGCCCGCCTGATGAATTAGTTCTTCCATGATTCTGACAAACTTTTTGATTTACGCAAAATGACTGCTCTCTATCCTCCAATAAAGAATCAAATGAGAACCCAAGTCTGAACCCAAAACCGTCCCGAAACTGCTAAAATAACGAAGTGTTTGCGAGAATAACTAAATAAGTTTTTAATCCGAGCTAAAGTATTGGTCATAATATTCAGAGGACGCGCGCCGATAACAGAGCTTGGCAGAATGCCAGCGCAGAAATACGGACATGTATAGCGTATTAACATAATATCGTTCATATTTCTGGTTTAGAGGCAAATAGATGAAGTATGAGTAATAGAAAGGATGATAGAGAACGGTAAGAGTAATACGGAGAAGAATTGGTATTTACCGCGTGAGGATCTGATCGACAATGATAGGCTGTAGTATATAAACTAGATATCTAAAAGCAATAAAAAAATCAAGTAGAAAGAAAGAGATAAATTAATTATTAATTTGTTCACTAAATAGCCTGTAAGTACAAATGGCAGTCCTCCAAACTAAATCATTGGCTACGCTGGCAATAACTTAATGTAATTACATGTTGATCTAAGATCAACAAATAATGTTGTTCTTGGTGTTGATAAAAGTTTTTCTGCAAAATGATGGGCATTTGCAGTCAAATATGTTTTTTGAAATCTACTGCTGGCCATAACCGTTTCCCAAATATCCGGTCGTTCACATTTTTGGAGACATTATTTCTCAGGTTGCGATCTGGAACGCACTTGTGTGGATGATGGTAACAGAACATGGAAATTGGAACCTCATAATAAGCCGACTTACTGTCTACATATAATTTTTCTGTGTGTGTTCTACCGTTTTACAATGGACAGTGTTCTGAGGAATTATTAGTTATGATGCCAATGGATTTTTTTTAACATCATACCTTCACCATCAGCAGGGAGTTCATCCACATACCCAAGAGCCACAGTTTTCTCCCACGCACGCTCCGGTTGTGGAATCAGCTCCTCATCGAGGTTATCCCAACATACTACAGCATGGACTCAAAAAGGGAATAAAAAGATTTTTGCAGGGTTGGCAACGCGGGAATTATGCCCCTGGTGATGCAAACGTCCATAGGTTACGGTAACCGCTTACAATCAGGCGGGCCGTATGCATGTTCACCACCCAGTAGTATATAAAAAAAATACAATGTAATATACAATGGCTTCATTTCACGAAGGGCTGAATTTCTTTCTCCATAAAACCTTTCAAAAAATCAAATATTTTTTTCTTTCGTGAACTTTTTCGTAAACGCCCAATGCTCCGATACGTTAAGGATAGCGAAGAAGCGCCGAACGTTTCATTTACCAAACTTTTAATCTCAAAGTGGCCGTGAAAGAAAAATGGTGGCGTTAAGGAAATCGCCAGATTTACCTATTATCAACTCCGATTCGGATAAAGGTGTGTTCACGGATCTTAGGACCATGAATGCAGATAAATTTGGCTTTTGTTAAATTATTATTGCTGCTATTTCAAAGATTCGATTTTCTTTATAAAAATCTGGCTCATAAAAGCTTGTAAATACAAGCTCACTGCCAGTTATTATTATTTTTGTCATTCATAGTCTTCCTGAATTAGAAAAATAGGATTTTAAAAGTAAGATACCATCATCAAACTTGTATCTCGACATAATCCTAAGTTTTTTTTATATACAAAGCCGAAGAGGAATAATATAATCCATAGTGAAAGTTGTTCAATTTGATGGTCTGATGAACCACACATTTCTGATACACATTGTCCAAAAAAATGACCTACTAAGTAAAAGTGTCAAAACTAAAAATGACCGACTCACACACACCTTAATCCAATCTTAGCCCAAATATTTGTTCACTTCACAATTATAGCATAACTTTTGAGCTAAACTGTAAACGCGACTTAATCCGCGAGCAAATCCGCATCCCACCTCCTCATCGGCATACCAACTCCAACCATAACATCTTAAAATAGAGTACATTTTCGAATGGAAGGATCAAGGTGGTTATGCAACGCGATACGAGACGAATTGTTGTAGAAGAGTCATAAAAACTAAGATATTAATGTATCGCGGGAGGCATTAGACGGTCTCTGGATCGATTCCTATGCATAAAAAATGCTAATGGTCCTGAAGAGAGTACGTTATGCCGGAGTTGGCTGATTTATGCCCGGAGTTTTGTAACTATTCGCGGTTCGATGTCGTACCCTCGAGTTTTTAGGACAGGTGGACCTCGGAAGTTAGAAAGAAGGCGCTAATGGTGGTAAGGACTTTTTCCTTTGTTATTTTTTGTGATAAAGGCAGGATACAAAGTCATGGTCAGGTGGATATATTGTAGGAATTAAAGATTATACGTCAATTGTACTATGTTGCACGGGTTTTTCTGAGCTCTTAATTAACCCATCAGACGACGTAAAATAGAGATAAGAACATCTGTTGTGTGCGGGCGCCGGCAACCGTTCGCAGCTTAATGAATTGAGTGCTATTCAATGAATTGCAGTGCGATAATAATATGATAGAGAATAGAATAGAATAGAATAGATCTTTATTTCATGTAAACCAGATACAGGCACTTATGAAATGTCGAGACTCTAGGTGCACCTACACAATACCTACCACGTGTTGATAGAGTGTGTGCGGAACGAGCCAAAGAGGCTACAGTTAGGCAAGCAATGCCACATGGAACCTACTAGGTGAAATAATGCTACGCTACTTCAAACATCTTGTTTGTGATATTTATTGACTTTGTTAACTATACACATCACATTATATCGGTCAAGTAAGCCTGTACAGTGGAACTGGAACCTCATATAACCTATACATAGTTTTTTCACCCATATACGAAAACTGTTCGGTGTGTGCCTCTTATACAAACACCTGCCCAGTACATCGTAATATGAGTAGTTAGGAAAAGCGGAGTGCTACGCGTCTACGGCAAGAGCTACGAAGTCTACGTACGTAGCGATCGTAGCCGACTTTGTAACCTTTCTGCAACATGGATTTCAGATATGCGCGAGAAGAATAAAGAATTTAAAAAGAACTCATTATTAGCTTATTTTACTCTCTGATCTCGAAAGATAAAAAAATAAGAATAAAGTATAATCATTAAAATATTTCGGTGCAGATTCCAAAGCAGTGGTAATCAATCTATCACTGGTATAATAATCTATCACACTCCTTTTGGTACATTATAACTTCGTTACACTAAATTACCATATAACAAACTACATCAGTCAAAAAATAGTACATCAGTACTATTTTTTGTCTAAATTGATACTAAACTGACATTGTATTCTTTAATTCATCGTTGTATTCTTTAATTCATCTTTGTAATTTATTATTATTATTATTTATAGACTGACATTATTGCTATTTTATAATCATCTTTTGTATAATGTGACGAGCAGGTGTAATTTATTGAGCTAAAATTCAATTGCATGTTATTAATCTTGTAAGCGTTTTGGATGTCACATCTGTTAGCTTGTAAGATCAAATGAATAAATAAATCAGTCTAAAATCGCAACAAAATCATTACCTCTAAAATCCCGTACGACCTACGCCCCAACTAACGCCATCTAGCGTCGAGTAGCGGCACCAAATTTAATAACGTGTCGACTTACTCTATTTTAATTCATAATAATTAGCGCTGCCTAGCTCGGATCGGTTTATGTGTAAAGTTCAGGAGCATTTTATAAATTATTGTAAAGCCTTAATAGGTTCTTCATGTAATATTGGTGGTTTCGGTTTTCGTTTGATGGAGCTTCTATAGGTAATGTTCGGGTAAGATTATAGTATAGTTTCCATTTAAGTATCGCAATTTAGTTAAGGTTAAATACAAACGAAATGGCAATTGGGTTAAAATATAGTTGAAGTTTCGTAAAAGCAATATTGATAAAATCCGTCTCTAAGGACCACAAAAGAATTCATTAGTAAGTGTATAAATATTATACTTACATTACATGTAAAACTGGCGACTGACCTAAAATTGAATTATAACGTAACATTCGTAACGAACGTGTTACGTTACAGCGTCTACAAAAAATCTGTGTAACGTACTCGTTGAGAGCAGTGCTCAGCCGTGCTCCACTTATTCGACGACGCGTCGTCATCTACTGAATTGTAACATAACACTTCAAAGGGATTCGTCGAATAATCGACAGCGTGTGGAGCATGCGAGGCAAGCGGCGAGCGGTTCAGCTCGCCGTACTGCAGGCTAATTCACGTAACTACAGAAGTGTAGTTGCCGCGCAGTTGCAGTAAAATTTTGATCGAAACATTACATTTGGTATTCTCTTCAGTGATATACGCTCGCGTCAAGTTCGAGCGTCACTGCAATATGATCGGCGCGTCATAAAATTACGTGAATGTGCAGGTCAATCATATGCCTGTGATATTATATGGGATGTTACCTATTTAATTGTCCCACGTACCTATTTGATATTGAATGAAAACTCTCAAATGGTTTGGTCGAAATTACTAAAAGATAAACCGAAAAGTGATTCCCGTATTCCTAAAATAACTGACCACCGCTCTTAATCCAAAGGCGATTTTCCTTTTTAATCCTACTCCGAAAATTTTATATAAACGCTTAGCATCCACCAATCTTTTATACAAACGCATCATTAAAATTCCACCCGTGGAGGAATTAAAATGAAAAAACACAAACAATTATTTGAATACATGCACCGTTGTGGCAATCTTCGCGAGCCGTTCTACGGTCACGTAAAACAGAATGGCGAAAAAAAAATTTATACATATCTGGCCGGGACACCGATCACGATACACGGACGTACGCGGGTTGAATAATTTAATTTTTTTCATAATATTATTATTTTATTAAAAATATGGCGGAATAACCCTGCTCCCGCGCGGTGACCCCTTAGACGCCCACCTTCGCTTAATTGTATGGGGCTTAGCTATATGTGTGTACCTATCAGGAATTTTAATACGTTACCACAGTAATCCCCGGCTCTTATTTTTATTGTACTTTTGCTGGTTTATTTGCATATATAATTTATTTTTTGATATAAAGGTTTTATGTGAATAGGTGTAATTATTTTGATAGGGTAAGTCTCCATTTACTGTTGTGGCGTATGAGTCTTAATTTTGTTATTAGTCTTTATTATTTCATATGAAAGTAGGTATGATGAATCAATATATCTGTCCAGCCGGGCCGCACCGACTCGAGCGTCGATTACTTTACGACATCAATATTATAAGTTTACTCTCAAATTGATTGACTCATAAATAAAATTCATACATTTTCACGATTTTTGTTATTCGTAATGACGAGTAAAATGCCTTTAAACATGCTAGTTATATCCTATATACCTTCACAAAATGCAAGTCAAATAGCAGTAGTAACAGATAACATTAGTGTACAAACTTGTTAAAATAACTACTTTGTTTATGTTATATCTTTTATAAAGACATAACGTAGTCTAAAAATCGCGTTATTAAGTTATATAAATAAATAAATAAAAAATATCTAATGTAACAACCAAAACGTAAGTATTTTGTATTTTATATCTTAATAAAGAAAATTCTAAATCAATCAATCAATATTTAACTTAATTTATGGGGGTAGAGAAAAAAAAGCTTTCTGCTCAAAACCATGGCTGAAAATTTTATCCATAAAAAAATCCTTTTTCTCAAAAAAAGTAAACGGCCATATTTTAGGTGTGAAATTCGAAGCCATTATCGCGTCGCGAAGGCTACGCTTCGGAACTGTCGGAGGTTTTCGTCGTCTGAATTTATGCCCGCCCCGCTGTGACCGCAGCGTGCGAGTTTGGGACCTCTGTGGGGTGCCAGTCACAGAGAATGGATATAGATGACAGAAAAGATATACCTACTTTTTTATGTCTGTGCAGCGCCATGCCATGTCTTAATTCAAACGTGTCATGATATTGCATGTAGGATAGGATAGGTCTGTTTTCTGGTGTAGGTACAGCAAAGTGTATTCTTTTATGTATGGTTTCCATTTCCTTTTGATAACAATATTAATATCTATTATTTATTAATGTCCTGATAAGACAGCGTAGTGCAGAACGTCCGTGCTGAGCTTTTGAATCACGCGTTCTAGGCGTTCTTACTTGTAACTGTGCAAATGTTAAAACATACAATTAATGGCTATGAATGCCTACTTTTTAAATCGTTAAAATCTAATTATTGCCCTCTTCCATTTATTTAAAAAATATCTTCGCTTCCACTTGAACCCCAACTTAACGTTACCGCGTGGGTCAAAACGTTCCGGGTTCCGTTCGGTAGGGTTAACCCACTTTGATTCTTTTCGATAATCACCCGCTAATGCACTGTGGCCGTTTGGGTTTTTCAATGTTTTAAATAATGGCCGAAGAGGGTAAACTTCTATTGTATTTTGTGTAGATAATTCTATAGATGGTTCTTTGAATCCACCCATTCTTTATGTATATATTCGCATACACTTTCGCATTTACAGATTGAATAGAAATAATATTGTAATGATAAATGTTTTCAACATTTCGCTTTTTCATTCATCCTATCGGTTTGTCTACTATGTGTTCGATATAAATCACATGATCAATTGCCATGTTGCTGGTTTTTCGAGTAGTGACTGCCTTTGCCCTTCGAAACTAGATTCATTTCAACAATGGAAGTGATTTGTCAAGCCATGGGATAGTTTGAAACATAAAAAGGTACCCTTAAATCTGAGGAAAGACCTTGCCTCTGTATGTGTTCTACCGCTTGGACAACGGGTAGTGTTCTGAGGAATATTTTGGTATGATTCCAACGGCTACTTTTTACCATCGCACCTCTCGCCATCGGCGGGGAGTTCATCCGCATACCCTAGAGCCACACTGGTCTCGTACCGTGCGGTTTTAGAAGATTTTTCTCTCACGCACGCTCAGGTTGTGGAACCAGATCCTTATTGAGGTTTTCCCAAGAGTCTACAGGATGGGGTTCTTTAAAAAAGGGAGTGAAAAGTTTAAACAACGCGCGAATTATCAACAATCAAGCTGCGGCGGACCCCCTGATGGTTGCCAGTTTAGTGGAATAAAAAAAGATACATTGTACAGGTAAAATCTGATGACAATTATATTATAATATTAATAATTATAATATTATTATTATTAGATAGAATATTAGTATATTCTAAGATGGTGTCCATGTTTATTTTTCCACCATTAATACAACTGTTACCTATATCTCCATTCTTTATATTATAAACACCATAGTTGCCCTTTTGTGCTTTTAACAATTAACAGACTTAACTTACTCCATCAACTTGACAACAAAGATTCAAATACAGCCATTGACAAACCTTTGACCATCCGAATATTAATAGAGCATTATAGTACATTGAACAGTTAGAAACAGTTTGTGCTCGGCAAGTTCGTGTAACGGTTAATGTACTGGAAACAGTGCAATAGTTAGTATCGCGATCACACTATTAATATCTGGTTTGGATAGGTTGCTGTGCATTGATTTAGGTTTGTTTGGGTTAGAGAGATTTGGTGATGTTTCTTTTTGATGTTGTTTATCGCGTAGTAGGACTTTAAAATGACCATTTTTGGCGTTGTCTATGTTAGGTATATCAAGTCTGTTTGCTTCTTCATTCAATTTATTAATCATTATGATCAGCCTGTGAGAGTCCATCGCTGATACTACATCGCTGCAATAAACTGTCACAAGCATTGCCATAATTGGGTCACCATAGTTTGATCAAGTAGGTGAGATATCTGCGAATTCATTGACAAAAGACTCTCAAGTTCAAACAAAATAGAGAAGGAAAGGACAGTATTAATCTTAGTTTTGAAGAACCATGACCAAATAGTCATTTAAAACAAGCATTTCACCATCCATCAAAACTGAAATCGTTAAAATATATCAAAACAAAAACAATCAACATGAGAATCCTCACCATCTCCGATAACCTAACTATCTCGCGAGACGAAGGAAAAATATGATTAGGAAACTTTTTTAATCAATAAAAGGAACAAAAAATAAAGTAGGAAGCGAGCTCGGCTTCCTGGCTTCGTCGGATTTTTTCGCCTTATTTCTCATTACACCGGCGCCTTGGCTCGTTTCCCGTGACGTCATAGTTATAATCATTTATCGTTTGACGGCCGCCCGCGGTCCGCACAGCGCTTATTTCTAAAGGAAATTGAAAAAGTTGCCTTGATCGCGGAGTGTGAAATAGAATCGGGATCGAGTCTTAGCGCCTGGAAGCTTGTGTTGATGACTTGTTTTAAGGGTGAAATGAACGTGCATAACATCGCTTGGGATCTAACTTCACTAATTATTTATTATTGCCACATTTGGCACATATCGTGGCTAGAATGAGAATAATTTTGAGTTCGATCTTTACCTTATTGAATAAGAGTTTCAGTTTTCAGTAATAAATTTAAAATAACTATAAAAATTGACAATCGATTAGATACATATCCTAAAGATAACGTATAGCATTTTTGGTCAATTCCCCACGGATATAATATAAAACTCATACTCATTAAGTTGTCTTAATCATGTCATTATATCAAACCAGGATCAATCAGATCAATCAAAAGTAACGACAGTCTCCAACCATTTTTTTTTTATTCCAGAAACTCCACTTCCTATCCCCACCATCGTTCCACGTGGAGCGCATCATGAGCAGCAACTGCGGCAGCCGAGTCTGCGTGTGGGGATCTCGAGGAGTTACCATCGCTGAGCTGCCGTCCAGATGGGGACGGGCAGGACTCTTCGATTCTGGGAACCAGACTGTGCTTTGCAAGTAAGTGAAGTCTTTTTTTATACGAATATTTCATACAAAACTTGCGTCTCTCTGTGGTTATACCTATCGGGAAATACAGACAAGACAGAGAGCAAGGAACACATGCCGTTTTATATTATCCATTGTATAAAATATTATCTATTTCATATTCAGTATTTTATGGTAATTGACGTGGCTGTCTTCGCATCAAAAACATATGGCTTCTATTTTAAATATTATGGCGTACGAAAGATCACCATTTTGATTTTAAAAAACATGTAACCGAAATGACAAGTGGCACCTGATGAAATCCAATGATAAAGTCAAACGAGAAAATCGCGTATCCCCCAGCTGGTGTCTTTATCCTAGCATATCGTATTTTCATTTTTTTAAGATTTGCTGTGCTTATTTCTGATGAATTAACAATTTCTCAATGTTTTATGCTCCGACCGATGACTTTCTGACCTCTACAAACATTTCTCTAACAAGACTTCAATCGTTATTCATGATTTTAGTATAAATTCTGAATCCTTTTGTTATTATAGGCCTTAAAGTGGCTGGTCAGCCAATAAATACTACCTCATCAAACACCCTTATAGCACACAACCTTCCGTTATCCCCATAACTATAAAATTTTCAAATAAATCTGGACACCAAAGTTTTACGTTAACAAAGCCAATATAGTGCAACAAATTTCAACTATAAAATGAAGGCTTAACCGCGTCTAGTGAAGAAACTAAACACCTGAAATCTAATAAAGCCTGATAAGTTCCCGAGAAAGCTGGCACGTAAGCATCGTGTATTTTCTACTATCACGGTAAATTTTGTAACCTATTAAGCTCCTCGAAGCGGCTATAATGTTAGCCTGAGGTAACGATTAAGTCATAGAGTATTGTTTAGATGACAACGTGCAGAAGGGACTGTTCTTTGTAATTTGATAAGAGTAGAAACTTTATACGCTACCTGATAAAATGTAATCTTTATGCACTGCTAGAGAGATATTGTAGTATACAAAGCTGATCATATGTACATGTTTTTAACACATCTCGCCCTCAATGAGTATTGGATGATGATGGATTAGATATTCTTAGTATAGGTTTTAAAGTATACTGATTCAATTGGTCAACTGATCTTGATCTATAGGATGTAGCGACAAACGAAACGAAACAAACGAAAGCACTCAAATAAAGTACTTCAATGATTTACGCAAAAGCTGTATCCAGTGTTAAATCTTATGATTATGAAGATTTCCCTCTTGAACATTAATTTGATTTAGGAGTCTTTATAGTTATAAGCTGTCATCATCTGCCGAGCCTTTTCCCACTATTTTGGGGTTGGTTTGACACACAAAGCAACTGCTAGCAGCCCTCCGCAATCCAATTACTGTAAATAAGACAACTTAGGAATAAGATACAACTTAAGAACTCTCAGAAGCTAGAACCAATTAGGCACAAAGCTACCACAATACCCTACACAGTATAGTCTAAGTGTTTCGCGCGCCCAAGTCACCACTCTTTTGTACATGTTATTAGGCGGCTATA
Organism: Allophyes oxyacanthae; assembly: GCA_932294325.1. Lineage (NCBI taxonomy): Eukaryota > Metazoa > Arthropoda > Insecta > Lepidoptera > Noctuidae > Allophyes > Allophyes oxyacanthae. Next base: position 1,911,361 of record OW028628.1, read on the forward strand.
TCTCCAAATTTGCATATTTCGGCAGTAAAATTAATTCGAAGATTTGCCCGCATCCACCATCCAGACGGGAGCTTCAAGGGGGTGGCTTTTGTAATGTTTTTGGATTTCTGCATTAGAATTTATACGTACCGATACGTATTGCGGCTTCGTCCCTAAGACGAGTATTATACGAGTCGATGACTTTCAATTAAGCGTTGCGATTGAGCGGCGACCAAGTATCAAAATTGTTTCCAACTTTATGATAAGTAGGTTAGAGGATTGATTTAATTTTTATTAAGTTAGGGAGCTTGGTAGAAAAGCGAAATGACGTAGTTTATATTAACTGTAACAACTGCATCTAATATCTATCTATAGTTCAGGTATATTATTTAATAATACCCGTTTAAAAGCGTTTCACTGTATTTTAGCTCATTAGTACCATGAGTTTTGACTTAGTTAAGTTTTAGTTTACTGAATTTTGCTCAAACCGGTCCTATTTTGTCTGCGAAAATACCAGTCTTAAATCAAACAGAGAAAGATTACTAAAAATAGATCACTTATTTCCTATATTCTTTTAACTTGATTTTTTATTGTAAAATTGGATTTATATTTATATATACATTGGTATGAATCTGCGAATTCTTTGTTTATGTATGCAAGTAATTCTTCTTCGCCATGAGCTCTCACATAGAAGTTGCCCATTACGTGGTTGAAAGATTAGTCAGACAGCGAGGTTCTTATTAAGGCTTGCTCAGAGTACGCTGTCCTTACTAAAATATTTGTTTCCGTGTACCTCAAAGTAATAACAGTAATCCTTCTATGTTATCCTCACTTAAAACACCCCAGTCTGCAAAAAACCCGATCGCACACCAAATACATCGTCTTACCCCGCTCCTGACTTATGCTAATAGCAGTTAACAGTCGCAGCACAGCTCAGAACCCGTTACTATTAATCCGTACAACTAATATTAGCAATAAACGGCCCCTTTTGGCTAATTATGCTAAGATGTTCAGACTTGCCGTCTGCACCGAGGATTTGAGTTTTACACTTTGTTTATATGCTGTGTATTTGGATGATAGCATGATTTTTGGCAGAGTGTAGAGACTAGATAGTTTAAAACTATGTTGGTTAGTTATTTGGAGTGATAACAAATTCTGCTTTAATACTATTTGTAATGAAATTACTCAAATACTAATTACAACTAACTTTAGGACTAGTTCAGTACTAACTGTATTATCGGTTTACATAGTTTCATGGAAACCATCCCATCCTTTTATCATATTTAATTTAATTTAATTAAATCATGCTTTTTTATTGTAAGATAATATTACTGACTTTATTTCTTCCACTTTGCTTAAGCATCCTTCGGTCTCATATCTTTCAAAACATCATGTCAACATTTTATATCAGAAATGGTAACAGAATAAAAAAAGCTCAGCGATAGTCTTTTACTTCAAAAACCCTCTGTTAATCTCTAACCTTACACAAATAACCTACGCCTTTATAATCATCTTGAAACAACACCCCAACTAATTTACACTGTGTCCCAGCATCTTCAGCTCAAGCTCGTATATTCTTTGATAACCCCTTATCTTCTCCCGTTCGGTGCATCCGAGCTTCCGAAGCGAATCTCCCTCTGCTTAAATATTATGTTGTATTATTTACTGTGTTTGGTTCTGTGGTGTTATTTAGGTTCAGGTATATTAGCAAGGTATAGAATTATAATTTTGAAGTTAACAGTATGTTTTGTCTGTTTTTGTCTGTTTTTGTCTGTATTTGTTGGGCTTAATTTCTTTTGTATCTACTGCAATTGTATTAATAACGTCATTTCCAGAGTACAATTCTCTGTTCCTCATTCGTAAAGGTATAATTTAGGTTTCAAAAACAGGTGAAAATCTTAAAAATACTATTAGAAGACCCCAACAGCACATTATTTTGAAATTTACTCTAGTAAACATCATGAAAAATCATTCTTATATTATTTTCCATATAATTTGTTTCTTAAGGACTAAAACCTGAAAACAGTAGAAACCCTCAAATAATTTAATGTCCATTATTGGCACAGACAGACGTCAAACACCAGTCGATCCTGTTTAAACACAAACGAAACAAGTAGATTTCGCACGGGAATAGAACCTGCGTCCAAGGAACTTTGTTTCATATTAGTTCGAAAGTAAAGTATTGATTCTGTTTTGCTGGAAAGGCTTTAACGTAGGTCTATACTGTGAATAAATATGTTTACTTTCAACTACTTTTTGCGAAGCTTTCGTCCCTAAAGGAGGAATTTTATACAGCTACCCGCATACTAATAAACATGATAACGAAACCATACATTTTACTAGAGCGGCTACGTTTAGCGCGAAATCATTCAATGGTTTATCAAAAACAATATTTTATTTTCGTCTCAAATCACTAATCACTCTAACTTTATGACTCATATGTAGCGACCCCGACAGCCGTGTTAGTTCATCATCATGAACCATCATCATAACATTAATAGGCTTAGGCATCCTCTCTGAGACAGGAACTGGGCCGTTATCCACCACGCGTCCCGGTGCGGATTGTTGGATTGTCGGTTGCCTCATTTAAATTGTCCCGGGTACAGGTGGTCATGTCCGACAGACAGGAATGTAGGTGTGAGATATACGGAGAGTCAGGCTGTATTTGTAAAGAATCGATTATACAATTTGGTCAAATTATTTCTGCAGTGGTCATCTGAGAACTACGATAAATGACCTGGATTACTAATAACAAAACAAATGACATAAAATCGAAACCTCACATCAACAGAACGCCATAATCTCCTACCATAACCATCAGAAACAAATCCCATACATTAAACAACCCAAGATCGATAGATAGCGATACATCGCAACCTAATCCTTCAACCGCGTCGATCTACCCGCAAACCGAACGATCCTGTAAGTCTCAATTACTGGGTAACCCTGATTTACCCGACGACCGATCCAATTTGTAAACGGGACTCGATCGGAGAAAACTATCCACGACAACCACAATCAAAATTCAATTTTAACTTTCGTACATAAGGTCTAATTCAGCAATTCGGTTGGAAAAGATCACCTTCCAAGTCGATATTGTCTAGTCATGCGAGTGATGACCATGGAAAATGTTTTTGCACCAAATTACGCTTTGATTAGAAGGGATAGGGTGTGTTTTGGAATGGCCGTGTATGACATCGGCCGGCCCGACCTGAACCCCAATTATAGGCCACAAACTATTTTATCTAACACCCGTGTGACAACACTAATCTTATTAGAATCTATTGGAATCGAAATCGTGCCAAGAAAGTAAGGAGTGGGTGTCTGAGTTTTCAGAGAAAAAATTTGCCATTTTACTAAAGATTTGTAATTCTAATTAAAATATTTAGATTTCAAGTTGAAGTTCTGTAAATGAGTTAGAACATAATTATGCTCTAGTTAAAAATTGTGAAATATTTGTAAATGATATCCTTTGTTTTACATGCTTAAAAAGAGTAGAAAACTGTCTTTCATCCATATAATCATACAGTTCTGATGGCCCTGACTTCTCTTTAAAATATTGAAAAATTAACTACATGTCCTAGTAATTTAATCCAAAACCTCTAACCATTTCCATCCTTACCGTCACGTCTCCAGCTATCGGGATTGATTCTCTCGCGGCGTGATCCGGGCTTTTGGCTTAAACCAATTTGCCGGTTAATCCGAGGTACACGTACGGACGCGCTGGGACCCTAGCAACACACCCAGCTTATAGCTCCTTATTCTTTGTCTTTACGTGAGATTTTATACTTATTGCTGTTCTAGGTGGATTAATATTTGAGGCTCGTGCTGAAATCACGGAATTTGGCGTTGTACAGCATATGATAATATTAAATTACAACAATTATTAATACATAATTACATTATTTATTAATACAACTATTTATTATTATTTTAGTAATTCATCAGAATATTCACATACCTTATCTAATTTACTACATATTTTTATTATTAATGATCTATATCTATATTTCAATTATATACTGTGAACCAATATTATATTTTATATCTACTTATTATCTATTCACTTACCTACGTCCGTGTGTCACTGCAGGGGGTGCCAACTGAAAATCAGCGCTGGGTGTCTCACATCCAGCATATGCTGAGTTGGTAACCTTTTCGGTACGGGCATGCTCGGCGGCATGTTTTCAATTTTTTATTAGAATTAGTGTACCTATTTCTTTTTTATTGTGTTTTGTCTATTGTGAATGTGGCGCCGTCATTATCCTGTACGGAATAAAATTATTTTTCTTTCTTTTCTTTCTTTATTTCTTTCAAATTTAGTTTAAATGTATCGAGTCCTCTGCTGGACATGAGCTCCTCCTATCATCATGACGCTTACTTAGTTCTCCGTCTTCCACATCTGTGTGTGAGTTAGGCTCTACCAAATTATCTACCTTATTAAGGTCGTTAGTCTATCTAACTGGAAGATTGCCTCACCACGTTTGCCAGTTCGCGAGCTCCACTTAAGAATGCCTCTTCAACCGACACCGACCTTCATGGCCAATTACAGCTGTATTTTGAAGTCAACTCGTAAATAAAATGATTGAGAATTGAGCTCCCCTAAACTTGCACCTTTCAATAATCCTAAAACAAAGCAAACTAACTACCCTAAACTATCACGCAAAATGACCATCACATCTTAGCCAAACTGTATTAACAACATAATCTCATAGACGCCTCAATAAACATGTAAGAGACCGATATGCAAATACCTAGCCCCCGTACAGTTTGTACGAGGCTGTTTGAACAAGACTGGACATGGATCGCCAGTGTAAACATGTTTGAGCAATGTTGAGGGTAGTTATTGAGTGTAGCACTAAATATCTCTGTATGGTTCCTACGTTAGCTTGGGGTAGAACAAAATTAATATATTTAATGAATCAATATTCCGAAGTATGATTAGCAGTTGCGACGATTGATTCCAAAATAATAATACAATTAATGAAAAAATTACCTATCATAATACTGACCTGGAATTAACAGATCACGGAATACACAAGTACGGAAATCATTACTCATCATTATATAATAAACATATTAAATATTTAGGCATATGTTTTGCTTTATCGGCCCAGTTATAAGTGTGTACACCAAACAGAAGATCGCCATACAAACCATACAAAAGCTTTCTACAATCTTTAAAGATGTCCAATTCACAAAATACAAGATAAAATCACGACATTTCCTCCCTAAAACCGATCAAACGCTATAAAAAGCTGAAGAAAAAGAAAATCCCTTTCTCACGTCGAACCTAAGTACCTTAATCGCCCCCTATTGTGTGTACACCGATTTGCGGGTAGATCACAGAAAGAATCCCTTTTTTATCCCTTCAGGGAGTCGCCCTTGAACCACTGGACCGTGTTACCGGTATCGATAACAAATTGGGGATGCAATTCTTAAAGGGTTGAAAGGATTTGGGAGTTCCTTACAAGATAGGGGTTATTGAATCTTTTGTCATGTCTCTGTGGATTTGTGGCACATGAAAATGATGTGAGTTTAGGGACTTAGTAGCCTGGTTTTATTGGTTAGTTGATTCCAATCTGTGACATAAATGTTGGTTGTCTTTCTTGGGATAAAGGGTTCGAGGTCACTTGGGTTTGACTACATAAATGCTTTTTTTAAATACCTCGGATTACGCTTGAGAGATGCTGTTTTAATTCAAATCCCAGTTTCAATTGAAACAAATATTACTTTATCTTAGACCATCGTTCATACTGAATGCGTTTTGATATTTTGACCACAAAATTTTAGAAAAATCTCATTTCTAATAGCCACGCAAGTTTGGACTATGAGTTCAAAAGAGGAATTCAAAAAACCAGTCGGACCTTTGATTAATCAGTAAAATAATGCACGCAACTCTGAAAGAGAGGTCAATAAACCACCTGGCCGTAGTTGTGTATAGCAATTAACGGCGGTTGCAATCCGACTGTTTAATTCCGAACAACGCCGCAATAAACGTAACGGTACCGGACCGGTGCCGTGCCCACCCACCGAAACGGAATGCGATGAAAAAGGCACGATGTCCACACACACTTGAGAAGGGAAATTACAAACGGTGGTAGCGTCCGCCGACCGTAATATCATTCCGCACGAGTCTTGAAAACGAAATTAAATTTTGCATGAAATGATACAATATACAAAGAAAGTGGCCGGACAAAGGCAGAGTGGCGCCCAACGTGGGGCCACGGTTGGTTAGCCCCCCGCGAGCCGGACTTATCGTGGTCGCGTGTGTAATTTGTTTCTAATCATATTACATTTTTGTTTCGTCTGTTTCTTTGTGATGTGGCTTCACTAGGTAAGATTTAATTTTAATTAGGAATTTTTTCAGCTTTGTTTTCATTGCTGTTTTAGATTTCAGTTAGCCACTTATAATAAGTACATAAAGTAACTATAACAACCAATTTGAACAAAATACTAAACCGTCGTTAAACGATGAAAAAACAAAACGAACCGTTTGACGAACGAAATATAGCAAATGTCAATATTTTATAACATGGGATATCAAAATGATGTAGACCCTAGATTTTTACCCGCACCAATATAACATTAGAACTACGCAGCATCTCCTCCATTATTAACAGCGCCCGAACTCGGCCGGTTAATTAGCCCCCTTCATAATGTACCAACGGTTACAGAATACCTCTAGAAAATTTACGCACTCATAAATACACACCGTCTGGCACCCGGTGATCTCAGCAATTTTCAGTTTTCGGCAAGCACCTTAATAATTCAGAACGTAGGCGCGGCCGTAGCAAAAATGAATTCTCTAATGTGAATGGAACTTAGACTGGCGCCCAACCGGGGCCAACGGCAAAATAATTAAAGCATAGCATTAAAAATTCTTCCAGTGAGCTCCACTGCCCGGATATGTGATAATATTAATACGGCCGGCTCGGGCTTTTTGGTTCGGACGGTCTTAGGTCTGACTCCTGATTATTACAATTATAATTGTGAATAATTTAACAGTCAGACATGTGTGAATTAATTTTAATTAACACGTGTATGTTGATGAGTAAGAATTTTGGACTGTGTTTGTTCTAGTTGAATGTTAAAAAGTGGACAAGAACTCCTTATAAATCCTGCTCTTTTTGAAATAGTTATTGTGCCATGATGATCATTTTCACAATATTGTACACACAAATTGCTTTTGCATTTAGTGTGAGTGTTTGTGTATCGTTTAGCATATAGTGGCCAAACTGTAATGATAACACAACACATTTAATTACCTATCCGAGAGAAGTTAAAAAATATTATAAAAGTAGTTATTTTTTTTTAAAAAACCTAATTATTTCCCTACTTTCACCACCATAAGGCGCTATTCCAATCCAGGTGATACAATAAATAGTTGAAATCCATGCCCGAATGCACCATATACCTGCTTCAGTCACCTTACATGAGAGGAAATTCTTCAATCCAAATCCTCCCGTAGTATCATCTACTACAGCCATTTCTACACAAAGAAAGTTCTTAAATATACAGCCAACACGCGCGAAGTTGGTCTAGATTTAGTGTTATTTCGCTACGGACTAGCTTCTAACTTACATTCGGAATATATCGGTAAGGAACTCTTAGTTGAACTGTTAGCACAATGGATGGAGTTCATTTTGATTCGCTTCTAAGTTTTCTTGTTCGTATGGAAATGGAAAAGGTGGTGTAAGATAGTTTATGCTCATTTTGACTGGGTGTGAGGGAAAAATTGGACGTAGGATATCACCTCGAAACATTTCGGTTCATCCTGCCGTAGACTGCGATTATCCCTTTCAGTGGGAATGATAATCACAATTTTGATAGTATGATCTCATTTCTCACTTAGTACCTTTAAAACTCTTGTACATTTTTGAGACCTATATTTTCTGTTCCTGTAGTGACAAATACTTAAAACTTGATGCCTAGCACCGAAACTCATCACAAAACGGGAACTGTTTCTCATCAAACATTTAGTAAAAGACCTCTCTTCAAAATTGACCACTCCAACGTTCTACGCACTGTCACACACTCTCCTAGTCCTAAAGCCCGTAAGAAACACGTAACAAGCCACAACGTCAGTTCGTACGTCACGCCAGGCGCGGCCGCAAACCCGCAGCGCCTTGCAGAAATAACCTTTTGCGACAATCGTATGCATGCGGCGAGCCTTGCCTATGTAAGCCTCTGAGATCTGTGGCGACCCTTAGCTTAAGAGGTTCAGTGAGTGATGGATTAAAAAGCGATGTTTTGTTTTGAATAGGGGAAGAATCTATATATGAAAACTTTGGACCCCTTTTTAAGCATATAACGCGCACGGAATAGTGTGAGATTTGGCATAGTTAAAGTTTATATGGAGAGGGAGTGTGAAAGATAAAATTACGTTCGAATTTAGACCACTTGGTGATCACTAGTCTAAATGATTGCTTATAGTTTTAAGCTGTGTCTCATTTCGAAATATCTCGATCTCTGTTTTAATAGGTATACGAAATACAAAAATATACATCCAATTTACTAGTTGGAGTCACAATACCAATTTTCCAACGTCATACCGTCATGGATGAGGAATTTCGGTTATAAGGTATAAAATATAAATTATTCTCACGAAGAATAATTTACCAAAAACTTCGCATCCTACAGTATACTAATACGTATTCCTAATCAAACTCACTATTGTACCTGCGAGCGAAGCGTAAGCCCTGTACCTGTCATTTAGCTACCGGATTACCGACCAATTAACGGAATTGGGTGAGAACTCGTTAAATAATCCAGTTAGTCGATCGGCGGCAGCGAGATCAAAGCGGGGGCAATGGGGTGCATCGATAGCTCCATCTTGCACCCTCTGGCTTGTGGAATTTTCGCATTTGTTCTAAATAAAGTACAAATTGAAGGTGAGGCTTTAGCATCATTAATCTTTTTTCATCCTAACGTCTTCAAACGACGATCCTTGCAAAGTGAAATTATAAGGTGCGTTGAAAGTTTAAATCTAGCATCAGCGAACTGTTCGTCTTGCTTCATTATATTCATGACCATTTTCCTGCATTACATCAAGGAACTTACCACCTGTAGATTCTGTAATAACTCTACCTACCCTACCTTCGTAACCTATTTTTGTAGCTACTCTAATATTTAAGAACCTCACCCAAAGTAATCATAATCTACACTTAACATCAAAAATACTTTACTAAGCAAGAGACTTAATCAATTTTGCTCGCATACCCGCTTCACAGGTGGCATTAACATATTTTTGCGATGGCCATGTTGTTTCAAAGGGTCTGAATTTCAAAAATACGACTCCGACACATACTCTCATTAAGTTTGGAACACGTAAGGAGAGAGACTGAATACTAATTGAGAGCTAAGAGTGATGAGAACAGATCCGACAGACGGATAATTGGCAAATAACTTACAGACGTGCGCTGGGTTGGTGCCTACAGATAGATGATTTTAGACAGATTTTGTAAGAATTTGTTTGGAGCTATCTGAAAATAAAGTTTCCGTTTTTATTGTTATAAAAAATAACAAGTTAAATAGAAAGGGGGAATCATTGAATAATTAGAGGAAAATAATTTTCAAGTGGTTTTTGAAAGTAGATACAAAGATATAGGGTTCCTCATCGGTATCGTAAAAAAAGAAAAACTACAGAAATCTTCAAGCTAACATACTATTTAAAAAAAACGTGACTCCTATGGTTTGCGGGAATCAGACTCATTCATCAAACAAGACTATTCTTACGATATTAAACCATGATTTTGGTGAAGGAAAAAGCCTTTTCTGATCTGCTTGTGAGGGGTATAGGCAATAAGCATTCTGAGTTTTCAAGAGCATAGTATGAAAATTCGCCTTTATTTCTCTAAAACAGTTTTTTCATAGCTTATTATTAAAATAAACAAACCCTTATCACTTCATTAAGGTATCGCATCTGCGTCCACTACTCTATAGCTCACCGACGAAGGTTCTCGCGTGGGGTGTTCAGGGGATGCTATGGTGTTAATTATACGATTTTCTTTGAAATAAGTTAATAAATATTGGATAAGGCCCACCCTCGCTGCCCTTTTAATGAACCCGCTCGATACCTGGCGATGTTTTGATGCACTTATCGGCTGTTGATTTCTCTTAGTTATAATGTTTTTCGGCCCTGCCTTCATTTTATCTTAGTAGTAGTATATTGGCACAGTATTCGTGGTTATTGAAAAGTTTTTTGTTTTTAAAATGAATCAATAATTATCTGTTACTCGGTTGCAGTTGGTCATAAAGATGAAAGTATTTTTATTCTTCTCTCACTTTCAATTAAAGAAACAGATTTTTTTGCGTCTTTCATTATCATTTCATCTCTCTCATACTCGTCGTTTCCTTGCTGACTATGTCATGAACGACAAAATTTGTTTAACATAAAGTACAAATCAAACCATCCAATTAAAATACAGACTAATAAAAACCCATATTCATAACTCCATTGACGTGTATAATAAATTCGGAGAGAGGTGTCATAAAAGGCCTCATATGAAACACATCTACATTACAAATCGGGCTCATCTCGACAATGATCGACAGCGACGGGTTATTAGACCGCCTTATCTCGCCGCATCTTGTCATTCGGTTTTTACGATTCATATTCATTGTTTTTGAGAGTGCTCGCAGGGTTAATGTAAAGGGAGATACTGTAGTGTAGAAACAGAAGTACAATGACTGTAATATAGTCCTTGAATACTATTAGAACATCTTTTCTTGTTGGTTTTGAAGAAAACAAAAAAGATGGTGTGTAAGAAGAGGAGAAGAAATTAAGACACATGGTTAGTTATGTGCATACATCACCTGTTAATAATAATGCGAATCCGTCCACAAGGACTTCGAAAGCTGCGATTTTTGAACAAAAAATTGCCTATGTCTTTCCTCATGAACTTAAAGGTATACTATTTCCTTGTCAAACATGAAGATCGGTTCTACTATTTAGATGTGAAAAGGTAACAAAACGGAGACAAAGTTACTGTCGATTTACGATATTAATAAGAATGTTTGAAGATTTTAATCACTAAAAAATCTAAAACTACATGTACCTACATTTATATTAGTGCTCGTGACTGTACAATCGGCAATTATTCCGGTCGACCATCCTAAAGGCTAAAATCGTCTGCCCCGGCCGTCCGAACTCTAAGCGGGCCGCAGTCGTTCAAAGCATTTTGTTCGCAAAATGTATCACCACGACGTATCATGACTATACTTCATCTGTTACTTATGATGCGATATCTAGTTTCTTTAAAATATACTGAGGGCAGAGGAAACCTTTGCAAGAAGGCATAAAGATACCCATTCATGATATGTAGCTTTTTTTTAGGAAATGAGACCCTGGCTTTGTTTTCTGATAAAGTATTGGATGAAAAAGAATAAGTTTTAGTTTTTTTTCTTAATTTGCCCTTCACTAGGATTTCTCCTGTATCGAGGGTACAGTTTACAAACATACATATCACATGCACACCTTAGTTAATCATTTACTCCCAGTTTCTGAAAGGGACCAGCCATTAATCTCTGACTATGTGAAATATCATGTTAGCTGTTGTGATTGGTTGACCAACATCAACAATCAATCCATCAACCAATTGATGATGACAATTGATGTTGATTAGATATTTCTTTTCTAAAGCTATCCGCAGATAATTTATCTCCTAATACTCATTTTTGGTACAAAACTGCAACGTAATTAAATATCCAATCTTCTGATCCTTCCCTGCAGAACAAATTTAAATTTCTGCCCCATACATTTTGCTTATGAGAACACCGATTCGGTTCGACATTTTCGTATAAGAGCCTGTAAAAACTCCATACGTTTGCACCGAGTTTTCTCTTACTCTTCCAAACAGACAGCCAAGCAAAAATCACCCTTATGTCACTTGACAATAATGGTGAGATATGCTTTTTTCAAATGGAGGGTAGAAATTTGCAAAGTGCTACAGAGACTGAATACACGCTTGAATTATTTAGATAGCAATCGTGGGTCCGTATTCTGATCGTTTTTCTCATCGGTATCGGATAGAAGCACTATATCTGTCCCTGTCTCCACAATATTGTTGGAAAAGGATGGATGAAGTCATAGGTGGGGCTGCTTTTGTTTCGTTTATTCATAGCATGTGTCATGAAAGTGATGTCTAATACGTTTGGGGTTGAACCTGGCGTTTGAATGTTGGCTTGAATAATGTACCTGAGGAGCGTAGAAGCCTTCACGAAATAATTTTGGAACATGATCGATTGTTTGTTGTTTGTTTATAAAAGTTTTATATTGTTGACAACGATGATTGGAAGTTATTATTTACAGAAGATGGTAGAATAATAGATGTTTTTGATAAAAAGACCATACAACCAGCTTTTTGCACTGGTATAACCCAAAAGAATGGCTACCGATAGACGGTAGAAGAAGTGTTGGAAGACCAGCAGCCAGATGGACAGATGACCTGCAAAGTATCGCGGAAAAGACCAGGGAAACATGGCATGACATGAATGAATACAAATAAATAAATTTTAATTTGAAAGGGAGGAGGCCTATACTCAGCAGTGGGTAGAAACAGACTGTCAATAATGATGATGACGATAACCCAAAAGCCAACATCTCAATAAATCAAAGAGTTCACAGTCTCCTGAAAAATCACTTGTATTGTCTATTAGGAAAGCCTTGTCTCGAACCTTTACAATCTTAATTTTAACTGGTTACCAAACATCTATTGACATATTTACTTTAATCCACTAAAACATCATCCACATATACCAAACAACTGTCGAATGATCGCAAGACATTTTTCCCCGTTGCGACTGGCCAGTGCCGGGCTTCGTAAATTAAAATGTGAATAATTAACACCGACCTACCCCCTCCTCCCATCTACATGCTACCCCCTACCCCCACTCCAGTCACACGCCACCCAGATGTATTAGTTTTAAGCTCTCACTTCGTATGAACGCGATTTAGGGTGAATTCAAAAGGCAGATAGTTGACCCCTCTATGTATTAAAATTGCTTGGAGGTTTTTCGCGTTTTTAGGTAATCCGTTCTTAGGTGGGCGGGACTGTGTAAGCGAATTTGATCTTTATAGTTATTGTAATATTCTTTGATCGACAAGATAAAGTTTGGAGCGAATTATCTCCTGTCTAGTTGAGTTTTAAATTAGAAATAATTTTTAAGAACTAAATTAAAATAAAGAAAACTAAGGGACTGTTTTTACGACGCTAATCTCCAAAGCTTTTGTGAAGGCTGATTACTTTGAGATTAAATTAGATTTTCCTATAGACTTTCTTATTTTTTCTGGATGAAAGTCTGTTAGTCTCGAATTCTCGATTACCCTGGCTTACTTGGTGAACAGAAACTGATACGTATAACTTCTTTTGTGTTTGTGTTGGGTTTAGATGTTGCCATATCACAATGCAAGTACCAATAATTTTTTTAACTTACCATCAGAACACCAGTACAACTTTTACCTTTATTCCAATTTAATACACCAATATTATAAACATCAAACCCAAAATTTTCCGTATTTCCTACATACCTATGTATTTACAACTGATCTTTACCAATCAACACCCAATTTCAAACAACGAACGAACTTATTACATCATCAACGTACACGCAATCAGTGACGAATAAAACACGGAGCCAATCAGAGGGCATAACTAATTCAATTTGCGAATGCGGCCGACCCGCTGCGGAAACACACGAAGTGTTCGCCAATCGTTAATATTGATCAGTATTATCCCGGATCGACGATTTACGTGAAACACCGGACTCCCACATCGCTATACATTTAATTATTAAAAGGTTTACACGGATATAGGTTTGCTGAACATGGTAAAAACATTTCATTGTGGTACCACTTTTACTTGGTCATTATTTCATAAATGTGGCATTATTATCTACTACAACGGTACGTCAACTGCAAGAGTTATCACTTCTACTTATTATTCCTCCAATGAAAGAATCATTTCTTCAAAGGATGCATTTTATTAATTAATAATATAATTATTATGTATAATTAAGTTTTCAATGTAAGTGAGTGCGATACGAGAAACGTCCATCGCCAATAAAATTTATCTCGTAGAGTCTACGGGTGCTACGGCGTAGACCGTCGACTACGAACGGTCTTTACAACACAGTGTACCTTTCTGCAGCTACACCACGCTCAAAAGTTGCATTGGTGATAATAGTACGATTTTGCCAGTATGGACGGTTGGAAAGGCTATTTGCACTAAGCCACATTTTTTTATGTGTATATGTTTTCTGAAACAAAAAAATGTCGCTTAGTACAAATAGCCTTACAACCGTCGTAAATATGTATTACCAACACACTGGGACTATGTTGGTAACACCCAACTTATAAGAATCATTAGTTTTACTAGTCCTACCCCTATCATACACCAAAAATGGTACAACTTTACTAAAATAAGAAACAACAATAAAATGTTTGATAATTTTATTGCAGACATTTCATACCTTGATGACTTCCTAGTAGTTTTATATAATAAAACTCCGTTTTACAAAAAAGTAAAGAGAATCAACTCCAAAAACTTTAATTTATAATTTTTTTGAATTCATTGGAGTTTTTATGTGATTCAGTTTTGTAATTATAGATATTATATCATATTAGTTATCCGGATATTTGTAGTAGACTGTGTGAGGGGAGTTGCATCTGCCAACAAACAGTTTTACAGTTTGGTGGAAGTACAGAATTAAGTGTAATTTGTTGTTTTCCTTAAATAAACAATTTTTCTTTCTTTCTTTCTTTAAATGCATAAGATTTTGTCATTTATTAACCAATTTATAATATCTAGTCTTTTTTAAAAACAATCAAAGGAAAAATAAATACTTGTCCATTTCTCTTCAAATGTTATCCCATCCATATTCTCAACATCCTTGGGGTTCACCTCGCGAAAAATGTTGTTGTTTCCGGCGTAAGGTGAAAAGTCGGGGTTTGGCGAATGGCGAAAGCCATTTCCACCCCAAATATTTTATTGTGATCATTCCGTTCGGTGCGTTGATTACCCGTGGATAGAGTACTTGTAAATGTGTTTACCTACTCACAACGTGTATTGATGATACAGGTATAAATGATTAGCACGTTTTTTGGAAAAAATATATTTGGAATTTTTATTATTTTTTATTTTTTTATTTTTGGATTTTTTTTTGAAGGCCCAGTTGAAATAAAAATCTTTGACTTTGACTTTGACTTTTGACTTTGGAATTGTAAAAAAATTTAAGCTGCTCAATTCTCCATTATAGTCCTAAAAACGTTGAAAATTTAGACTGAAAGCTACTACTATCCTAGAAGGTATCTAGATAGGTAAATACGTAGTAAGATGTCGTTGTTGGAGTCTGGGGACTGATGTTCCTTTGTTAGGACCTATTATTTATTTATTAAATACTTTATTGTACACCTGAATATATAAAGTTTCTAAATAAAGGAGACCTATTTGAGGAGGACATGAAAAGAGCATGTTTATTTACAAACAGCGCCTCTACCGAGAAAGCGCGAATGCCGCATTTAAGTTTATTACCAGAGTCGATTTTCATTATCATTTTAGTTACTCGGTAGACCTCGGTTAGGTATCCATTTTTGTATGGAACACCTGTTTTTATTTTCTGGATTTCAGAGTTGGTCCCTTAATAAAAGCTGTGTAAAATGATGAACAGAGCATATCCTAAAAAAAAACTGGTAATTATAAATTAGGGGTGTATAAGTGACTACTGTTTACTGTTAGCCTGTATCATCCCACTGCTGGGCAAAGGTCTCTCCCCTTGATTTCCATGCTGTTCGATCATGTGCCAATGATGACCAGTCCTTATTGAATGTGTCTAGTTCGTCCCGCCGTCTCTTTCCCGGTCTGCCGAGTCGCTGTTTTGCTGTGTCAGTTCTCCACTGTGTGGTTATTTTGACCCACAGTTCAGATGGCATAGGGCAGTCGTGGCCAGCCCAATCCTACTTTAGTTTAGCAACTTTTCGAGCTACGTCAGTGATTAGAGTTTTGGAGCGCAGTGTGGTATTTCGAACCTTATCCGTTAATTTAACATCCAGGATGCTACGCTCCATTGTACGGTGGCAAACCTTCAGTTTGTATAATCCGGATAAGGTTCATATTCAGTAATCATCTGCTTGACAGTTACTATGCTGATCAGTAGATGAATTGCTCAAAGTGGCCTTTTTAGGCCCCCAGATGTGTGTTGCTAATTATACCCACGATACGGGTCTTCTAAAAACCTAGTTCAACCTAGTGGGTCCTAGTGTAAAAATAGTACAACAAAATGAAAAAAAAGCAAAGTTACTTCAAAAATATAATTATTGGTCGACTTATAAAATACACAACACACCACATTTAAATCGTCCAGTCTCATGCATTATTAATATAAATAGCTCACACACGATGATCCCTGGCTTAGATACGTTATAAATAATAGAAACAGTGCTGCCAACCCTAAAGACTCGTAACAGGGCATGCATATTAACCATCACGCGCAAAAATAGAATAAATTAATAATTCTATTTTTCTATTCAAACTCCCCTATTCATTAGTTGGAAGTACTGCTGCAACTCGATGGTAGGTAGCTGTAAAATGTAAAAAGTATCAAGATTATAATGAAAAGTTTCTAAAATTTGTATTAAATTGGATTTTGAGACTTGAGAATCTTGAAACTTACTCAGCAGTAAATGTATACACGGAAAAAATCACTTTATCGGCTCCAACCAAGTTATTAGGTTGTAAATAGCAATAACTTGTTTATTTCTAGATGTTAACGTTATTTCAGTGTAGATATGTTAATTTTGCAGGCTCCATCCTAACCAAGTACTTACTCATACTCAGTTCAAAGTTAAAGTCAAAGTTTTTTATTTTAACTGGGCCTTTGCAGGCACTTTCAAATGGTTGTGATTTTATGTGCATGGTTCCAAGTGGGCTGGAGAAGATACCGACAAGAAACTCCATGGATACTCTTTTTATTAAACTTACAATAATATCTTGTAGTTGTTGAAAATCAGATAAATCAGTACAACATACATGTTCTACTGATTTATCTGATTTTCATAGAAACATTTCCAAAATGATTACTTTTTTTTTCCTTTTTCCAACCAACTGCAACACGCTTTTGAATTAAATCTTCTTTTTTTCTACAACTTTCTATTTTAATAAAGAGTTAAAGTATCAAGACTTTTCTCAAATAATTAACGAACGTACCAACCTAATCCAATCCATTTTCGTCAATTCCTAATACAAAAACCAACCTGTCCATGGTAAACCATAAATACCAAAGTATACCGTATTCACGTCACATATAAATTTGAACAATAATAAATTAATATGTTGAAACAAATGGTAGGTGTTCACAACTCATCTATAAAGTGTCGTTAGGCCGGCCGCACACGTATAAAATTGCCACCGTATATTATATTCGGTTTGTTTAATTAAAACGAGCACGGGAATTGAACCGGCGACCCGGTGTACGACACGATTTTTTATCATATATGTAAATATATCATAAATTGTAGGCAGGAGTTTTATTGACCTCTGCCTTAAAGGGGTTAAAACATTTAGGTTGATTTTTATGGAATTTATATATTTTGGTAATATATTCCTTGCTGGTACTGCCTTAATCTAGGAAAAAAATAAAAAATACAAGCACCTTTCAGATTCTGAAAATACATCGAAGACGAAGGACAACGCTTGTTGTTTTATATAGGGTAACAAAAAAGTCAAAATCAAACGTGATTACCGACCGGTTTCTTCAAAACAAAATATTCCATGAATTTATATAAAGTCACTGTATGCACTAAAATTAGAGGCCAAACAGTCAAATGTCGGTTCCAGTAATTTTTTTTTTTGCTTTTTCTATTAATTTAGTTTACGAATTCGTAACTTATTAAGTATATACGAGTACCTATGGTAGTGACAACGTTACGACATCTCAAGTTCACAAACAACATAAAAATCGATTAGAGCAAAATCAACCGTTTAAACATGAATTATTGTATGGGTCATCGGCCGATTTCCTACTTTGTCGGTGGAAATGGCCCTAAATGAAACCTCGTATTAGGTATCACGTTCTGTGACTGTACGCAATAATCAATCAAATCCAATCAGTAGTTAAGTCACAGGAACTAATTAATTTTTTCTTAATTCCACACATCTCGATCTCTAGGCGAAATCTGAAGACTAACTTGTTCTTAACAAACTAATATTTATTTGTAGTAAGTATAGAATAGATAAAGATGACATAGAGTTTCTACTTTGATGTCCCTTCACCTAGACGAATGAGAGTAGAGTGAAATATGCAAAAATAACATGCGTGAAAATTGTTGATTTTGCTGATACCAATTCCGTGGTTTCTTCTTCATTACCACCCTATATAAAGAATGTGTTTAGTAATCAATACATTACCAAAATTTTGTAAATGTCTGCCAGTGATTGTTAAAAAAGTAGGACCAAATAATTTGAAACGTTTGAATAAATTGATCTAAAAGTACCCTTGGTAATAATATTTATTATATTTGCGTTTCAATAATATTCATCGAGCTTCATTACCATAACACCCGATTCTTTTGTTCTCCCATATATCGCCAACGCATATATTTATCGGCGTTAGAAACAGCCAATCGCACAGACCGCCGGCCGTTCAAATAATCGTAAATTTACCAACGGACAAAATATAATAAATTGCCGATGAGATCTGTGCGCACACTTCAACAAAAAAAAATCTGCAGTCGCAAAAATCTAACGTGTTTCTTAAGTTAAGGGCGTAAAGTTGAAAATTGAACACAAAAAGTGCTTAGGGATAGAAGAGTGGTTACCGATGAGTCTATATTTGCACTCTGAACCCTTTGTTGTCGCTTTTTTTCGGTTGTTTCCGAATACAGGCTGATAGAACACGTTTTTCAAATCATTAAACAGTTTCGACCGCGGACGCGGTTGCGGGCAAAAAGAGGTTTGTGGCCAAAAAAAAGGAGCTGGAATAAAATTGCTAAGCGTTGGCCTGGGACGAAGTGATCGTTGTTTCGCCGCGATAATAATGTAGTGCGATCGGAAAGTTTTGATACTGGTAATGGTCATTTTTGTTAGGAAAACGAATAAAATCAAGTGACTGAAGTCATTTTTTATCAATAAATAAATAAAAATAGTTTTTGCCATGTGAGTTCTAATAAGACGTTAATTTTTTTAAGTTTTTCTTATGTCTTGAAGGCTTTTTTGTAAGTTTATTTGCTTTAAATGAAAGACGTACCTTCTTATAATTGATAACAGAGCATACCGTTGCGTATTTAAATACTGTTTCTTCAAAGCCTACTTTTTTTAATTTCAATTAGTCCTTGCAGACAATTTTAAAAGTCGAGATTCTACGTGCTAAGATTTTCGTTCTCTAGTATCTCTCGTAATTGAAAGAGAAAAGGCATAATTAAATTCGTTACAAAACAAATGGGATCAACACTTTGATATCAAACTTTATTTACCCCAATAGCCTAGTGTGAAAGCATGTTAATCTAAAACATTTGAACAAAACTAAAAAGAAAACAAGTATCAAAATCGTATTTCCAACATTTTCGCAGCCAATACTTTACGTCACATGTCGCGTCGGTTCGACACTCAACGCAGGGTTTTCCTGCTAAACGCGCGTAAACGCTGCTCTCACGACTCATTTTTGCAAACGTTTGGGAAACGAACACTGTGCTCAAAATCAACTGTGTGTGTCGCTGATAAAGAATGTTTATCTTGCAATTGAGAAACCGATGACGTGGCGATTTATTTTAAACAAATTGTTTGACCGTTCTGATTTTATTATAGGTCTAAATTATTTGTTGTCAACATTTAAAATATATATGTTACATGCATCAGCTATTATAAAGAGTCAAAGTGCCGTAATTCAGTCGTATAAGCACAATTTATGTCATATATCGCTTTTAATAGGCCTCTTTCAAAATGGACTTCAATATGGCAATGACAACTTCTATTAAAAACAATTGGCATTAAAATAAAATAAAATATTTACCCATACCTACTATGTCACAACTTGTTCACGATAATTATGCTTATTTCTGATTATATTTAATGCAATTTAACTCAGTTAGCAGGCGCCTAGCCTATCATCATAGTACATTATTATATTACATTATTCTCGCAGCTCTTACCACTACATTGTACTAATCAAGATTGTAATCTGTTATTTTAAATCAATTTTCATGGAGTTTCTTGCCGGTTCTTCTCCATAGGACTTCGGAATCGAACACTCTAGAGTCTCGACATTTCATAAGTGCCTATTACATGTAAAAAGATCTATTCTATTCTATTGTAAGCAATCAGATTTCCGTCGCAGGCAGCATATTATTGTAGTTATGGAAATAATGACTCGATTACTTTTGGGAAAAGACTAATATAGTCCTTAACGAAGACTATAATATATTATGATAATTGTGTATTAAAAATCTTTGACTAAGACCTAATATGGCTTTGTTTACAATTTATAGAAATGTAACAATTCCCGCAGTCGCTAGCCGTTTAGTATCGATCTGTAAAGAGCAATAAATGTTAAAAACTCCACTTTCGGGAGGGCTTGGATTACTTTCCTATAACCCGCAACATAATTCAAAAAACAATACATTACCCAACCCACCCCATTTTAAAAGCTCCAAACAAGAAGAACAATATCTTCCGTAACATAAAATTCGAAAAAAAAGTTTAATGGGACCAAAATCCTGGCTCCAATAAAACATAAAAATACCCCAATATATTACACGAAATTGATATTGTATAGATGATCCTATTATTACGGCGGTGTGAGCACAGTGTACTGTTTTGCATATAGAAAAGCGATTCTTTTTTGGTCCCACTTTTTGAGGAGCGATGGAAAAAGTGCAGTGGACTGCGTGCAAGAATTAATGGTGTGAAACTTTGGGCCGGGCCGTCGTGGGACTCGGTTATACGCCTTCTAAATTTATGTACGTTCACGATTCCGTTAGCTGGCTGGTTTTTCGGTGGATTTTTGCTGATCGTATTTTAGCTGTTTGGGCATTGATTAAAATATTTAGTGTTACTTAGCTCTACGTGTAAGCAAATTCCTGGAAATAAGATACAAGATCGCTTAGCCGATTGATAGACTATGGTCTGTCAGAATAATTTTCATTTACAAATGATTCGATTGATAGGTCAAAGCAAAAAGCCATAAAATTTTCGACTCCCTAACCGACACAATTTGTCTTCCCTCCACAAAAATTGTAACCTAATTGTAGCCACAAAGGCGAACCATCGATCACGGACAGAACCGTCATCGCATTCAATAAGAATCTGCATCAAACGATTGCCACAATCAATCCTCATTTGCCAGGAGACGCTGAAAAAATCAGCCGAGAAGGCACAGATGGCAAACCATTTTTAATAGTCGCCAAGAACTCGCCAGTCACCAACAGACGAATCTAATGTAATTAATGACTATGAGGGTATTTTTTTTCTCTCCGATACCAATAAAGGAGACATTACTGAAGGGACAAAACAAAACATTGCGCCCGGTGTCGAACGAAAGGAGAATTTATCATCTAGACGGCACCGGCAGTCGGCGCACCCGCCAATGTCCATTTGGATAATGCCCAACGCGATTAAAAATATAAAAATACCCCCACCCGACCCCTGTGGGGAGTGGGGGGATTTGACGGAGGACATCGCGCTGAGGACACAAAAGGATTATAAATGAGAAGGAATTTTAGATAATATTTGTACGTTGGATGTGGATTGTAATGTCGGTAGAGATCGGACGGCGGGGGCCGCGCACCCCACCGGGGGGCGCCTTCCGCGATCCGCACCTAATGAGTGTTTGTATCAATTTGTTAGTATTGTATTTGAATATTTTTATACGTTCGTTACGATTTTAATCCCTTGTGGTTGTGGCAGACTGGATCGATGTTTTTTTTTAATTCTCGGCCGTTTGATCGCCGGGTGCGTTTGTGTTGATTAAAGGCGTTGTTCGAGGTTTTGCGGACCCATGTCTCAACCGCACTCTCTTTTGTACTTTTTACTTGCGTCCGACAATTTGGATGGGTATAGAATATTAAAAGTGTGATTATGCTCTAGCTACCTGTGTTTTCGGCCATAACATTTGATGAAGCAGTTAGGAAAGTAGTTCATTGTTGACATAACGAGTCCTAACTTTAACTAACACAGTAAAAACCAAAATTTCCTAATTTCCCGCTGTGCTATAAAAAATTAATTAATTCTAATTACTCCGTAGGCCTTAAAAAATACAATTTGCGCGTGTAGGACCCCACGATAGTATAAAGGGTCAGATAAACATGGAAAAAATATAATTCGTATTCATAATTAATACATTTAAAAATATAATATTTTTCAGGGCGTTTTCAGGCTACGAAGGATGAATCCGAATGAGCCAGAAAAGAATAACACAGCACTGAGCGAGCGACACTCGGTGTTTTCAATTCATTATCTCGAAAACAAAAATTTCATTAGCCCCGAGATTTCCTTTTTAAATTTAATTATTCATATTTAAATTAAACAAAATATAATAGAGGTCCGCCAGAGAAAAAAGCGGCTTTATCGTATCATATTTTATTAACCGAATTTATAATTCTACGCCGATTCGAGTAAATCCCCTACAGTGGGTAGACGGAGGGGGTACGCGGCTTCTCCCTGGGAAATATTTATGAATGCCAAGCAGAAAAATCCACAATAATATTTCAGGGTGGACGTCGGCCGCGGTCTTTACTTGCCAGCCCCTGATCTATTTAAAAAAAGGCCTCCCGGAAGGACAAAAGGGCTGCGGGGTGCTCGTAAAAAAACTGGACACGTATAGAGGTTACCGGCCGTCCGGCCGCTTTGTCTGATTCTTATTTTTTACCGGATCGGATCCTTTTCGCCGTTTTTTATCGGTTTTTGTTCCGGAGACACTACGGACCGGGTCGGATACCCCGTTTGTTCTAATGTCATCCCATTTGTAATTTTTACGTTTCACTGTATGTGTATTTTTTTTAGTTGACCGCCTAATGGTTACCCTTTTCTTTGGTATGTAAAAATTGTTTGATTTATATTTTGAAACTGACCAGTGGAGGTTTTCTTTAGGTTCTAATTTAATGTTTCATTGTGTATTCTACATTTATGAATATCACGTAATACATTTTTGGAGTACAGAATAGGACACAGTGATCTAGACTTACCTAATGCTTTTGTAAGCAACGTTTATCCAAAAATAACATAAGTATTACAACCAAATCGATCCGTACATAGAGCGAACAAATGAAGCTCTACTAAGTAAAGTTAATATACACGGTAGGATGATAATCCACAAAATTCGGAAAAAGAAAGCGAACGGCCACCGTTAAAAAAAGTCATTTCAAAGTATTTGGTCAGATAGCCGTTTAATTCGTCTTAGAGCAAGTGTTTGACATAACGATGAATGTTATTGACCTCTGACTTCCCAAAAGAAGAGCCAACCGAATAATTCTACATGACAAAGCTCGTTAGACTAAGTTCAGCGTATCAACAAATTCAAACATTGGCAAAAATCCTGAACTCTTTGCTAAGCATCACCTTAGATACTTACCTTATTAGATAAATGTCATCATTCTCCTGCCCTTATCCCATTTTATTTGAGGGCAGCTCAATGTCTTTTTCTTCCATTCATCTGTATCAGACGTAATTTCCGGATTCACATCCTTCACATTCATGACACACACACACACACACACTGTGTCACACACTGTGTGGGTGACACAGTCCACCCATCTTCTCTTTGATAGCCATCAGCATTCATACTTACAACTCTTCTTATAACATGATTCTCATCTCTGCATGACATGTCCACCTTATTACATAAATGTGATGTCGCTTAATTCCCAAAAGCTAAGTAACAGTTCTACCATCAATAGTATACCCTCTCGAAATTTTAGGTAACAAACAATGAATGAAGTTGGGCACCATTAACCGGCTGGACGATGTTACTGAATCCCGAACGTACTCGACAATGGGATTAACCTCAAATTGGACGTGTAGCATGCGCTGTGCCCCAGTGGCTTGCATGAGGATGTATTGATAGACACTTGAATTCTGTAGCACCGTTTTTAATAGCTACTACCAATTTGAGTTGTTAACCTTTCTATTTACAACCGGATGCTTGAAGCCGGGAACAATACGAATATATGCATTTCGTCATTAAATTAATAACAAAGGCCCAATATTTTTATAGCCATATATTAAGAATATGTATCTTTTTTAAATAACAATTTTTAACCCTCGATGAAAGAGAGGTTTTTAGAGTATATCTATGTGTTTGGATGGACCGACTTCAATGCATCATTTTTTAATTGAAAGCTAGTTTAATCGGGTATCATCTTAGCTATGTTTCATGAAAATCTACTCAGCCGTTCAAAAGTTACAGCTCTTATTTTAGTTGGAGTAAGGGGTTTTTGATTGTTAGGTTATTGTTTTAACTTCGCTATCAGTATAACAACCAACGAACAACATCAATATGGTCCAAGTAACTGTAAAAACGTACTACATAAATCTACCCGCAAAATGTAGCATTTCACGTAACCTTTGGTTCGGAATCACAGACCCCATTTTAATATTAAACAAGTAAATCCGACAAGAAAGCGAATTCTAAACGCACGATTAATCCAGACCGCACGGTTTCCCGCCAAAAAAGAGCCGAAAAACAAAATGGCCGGCGTAATAATCAAATTTTTAGGAAAGCAACGTTAGAATCGCGGTCTTACAGCTTATTTATCATAGATAATGGATGTAAACTTTTAAACATGAAGTGCGTGAACACCTTCGCACCAAATTGGCAGAATTATCTCCGCTTTCCTATTACTAATAGTACCTCTACATAGTATAAAATAAAGTCGCTTTCCGCGTCTGTCTGTATATCCGCTGACTCCTCCTAAACCACGCAACGGATTTTGATGCGGTTTTCACCATCATTTCAAACATTTCTTCCGGAAGGTTTATTTGTATATATACTTTCATATTGAAAAGGATAGTAGAGAAATTGCACCCGTGCGAATCGGGGGGCGGGTCGCTAGTTGGATACAATTTGGCTCTGACCTGGTGATCGCTCTGATAGTAGGCAGGAGAAGCACTGGGATTAAATAAATTACTATGAAGGTATACTTTACTAAGTGCTTTTTTTTTATACCACTAAGATGGCGATCCAGCATTCGGCTCGCCTGATGGTAAGCGGTTACCGTAGCAATTGTGCTTATAACAAATCAATGATAAACACTGTGTCCTTGTTACAGGAGTTACTCACTCGATGAAAGGTTCCTGTACTCCCAAGGTGAGATTCGTCGGGTCCACTGGCATCCTGGCTCGCTGTCTCATGTGCTGGTGCTAGGCTCTGATAACACTATCAGGTAATATTTATGTTCAGCATAACACAATCAAGTTTTTCCTTCTCTGATATCTGATCTACTCAACATTCTGTGACTTTCCAGGCTCTACAACATAGCTCTAAAGAAAGGTCCTAAACTGGTTAAGATCCTGACCATCGGCCCCAAGCCCTCAGGTCAGCTGGCGGGCCGTACTATACTAGACAGCCTGGGAGACACTGCAGTGGACTTCACTCCTATACCTGATTCGGAGACCCTGGTCATATTGAGGGGCAACGGTGATGTTTATATGATGCAGTGTGAACTGGAGGGCAAGAGGTAGGCCTAGGTCAATAATCTTGTTTTTATCAGAATTGATTAAATGTATTTTAAAACGCTTTTATTAGCTTCACCTGTAACTAACTATGTAAAAAAATCTTGGAAGTTAAATTTGACCCACTTCCCGGTTTCCGATTGAGCTGAAATTTTGCATACACGTTTAGTTTGGATGACAAATGCGTTTTCTTTAGTTTTTTTTTAAACTAATATTTATTTATTACCACGTTGTTATTAAATTGCTTTCTTGTCAGTTTGTTTGTATGTCTGTTCGGTACAAAATACAATACTCGCCACGAATCTTTATGTCTCTGAACTTAGGATCAAATAATTAAACAACACAATGCTACTTTATTTTACTTTATATTACTTTTCTTTTTTGTTACTTAAAATTCTAATTTAATATTTAATAATCATAATTATATTGTAACTATCGCATAATTTGTACACCATCAAATGGTAGGATATAGAGATCATGATATTGTATTTTAACACCTATTGTAACCTATGTTCACAAATAAATAAATTGAAATTGAAATTGAATGCTTTTGAGCGAAAATCACGATGAAATTCACTATCTTGGAAGGTAATTCTCGTTTCCTACGAGATCATCTCGGAATCGAGTTTGCACTTCGAAATGTACTTATTAGAAATGTTTGTCTCGAATGGTACCGATCAGTCGAAACTATTCAAGCGGCTTCGAGAAATATCGGGCTCGGCATATCCAGAATAGTTCGATTTCAAACATTTTCTCGAATTTTTGACTACCTCGATTGCACAAGAATTGCCCCCATATTCGACACGACACGACTCGTAGCAACTTCTCTACAAAGATCCGTGGTGAGTATTGTGCATTGTATTTTAATACACAGACTAGCGACTCGGACCCAACTTCGCAGGGGTGCAATTTCTCTACGATCCTTACATTAAATATGAAAGTATTATACATATAACTTTCCGTGAAAAATATTCTAACTGATGGTGAAAACCACATCAAAATCCGTTGCGTGGTTTAGAAGGAGTTAGCGGATATTCAGACAGACAGACGTGGAAAGCGACTTTGTCTTGTACTATGTAGAGATGGTTAGGTGCCTGATATTTCTTTGGTTTTCAGTTCACTCCAGTCGAAACTATCGGGCCCCCTTGCAATGTACCCTCCTGCTGATGATAACTACGGCTCAGAGTCGTGTTCTATCACGGCTTTGGGAGGTGGTGATACCCCTCCACTGGTGGTAGTTGCTACCTGCTCAGCAGCGTTGTATCACTGTCTACTGCTGCCTAACGTAAGTGAATATGGTATTTGATAGTAATTTTTTTATCTGCAGAAATAAAGCTTTCCTGAAATGTAAAAATAAATTAAATATTTGTAAATATGACTAAGTTCGTTTTTTAAATTTCTTAATAGACAGAGATGGCGCTACTGAATTATGGCGTCATAAACTAGTAATGACATTATTAAATTATGACAGTTTCATACATAATTCCATTTTGCGGAAAAAGTATGGATAGAGTCTCATATAGAAATTTCTAAAACTTATATCTCCGGCATTTAGTCATCGATTTTAATTATTTTGTCAACTAGGGTGTTCTTTATCTGCCTACTATAAGAGCTCAATGTTTGTAAATTTTTATTAGTAGCCAACTACCCTATTATTTTACCACTAGCGTTACTAAAGTTAAATTTAAAGACTGATTTTCTTCTCCATCATCGGGCGAAACGTCACAAGCTCTTCTGAATCCGATTTGACCATAGAAATATGATAAACCTAGAAGAGTAGCTATTAATAGAACTTTTAAAATGTAGTGGTACTATTTTATCAAATACACATGCTTATGAAATTGAAAGAGACAGCTAGCTGTAATCGACTTGTCATTCAACTCCAAATGAAGCCGGTTTTTGAAATTTCATAACTAAAGGACTTAGCGATTTTCCTTAGGACTTGGTGACCAGACTGGTGACCATAGATATCGTAATACGGCTACATAATGATTCTGTTCTATTTGACGAGTGCCGAGATTTAACTCATTACACTGCATATTATACTTCGTGCCTCGTCCTCAAGATTAGCAATTTACACTTGTAGTACCACATATAATGTCGCCACTCATGCACTTAGTTTATAGAATAACACTTTTTTTTTTTTTTTTTGCGGGTAGATAATTATCCTCTATTCTGTTCACCGGCAATACTTCATTCACATTTTAGTGCTCCGCCAGTCAGCACGCATTTTAACGTTATTTTAGATTTTTCGTTAAAAAGCGTTAGTTATTATCATGCTGAAAAGGAAGCGTTCTGATAGTGACTCCATCGACCGCCTAAAGAAGAAACTGAAGAAGTTAGAAGAAATTGGCGCGGGAACGACGCAAGTCATCGTCAAGTTCGGATGTTTCTACAAGGTCACAGGACCCACAAGGTATTGTTATTTTTATAAAGGTTCACGTTTCAACGAATCGAGTTGTTACTTACCTGTAAACAATTGAGACTAACGTCACAACGATTTGAGGTGTGACTTGTCTTGGAAATAAACTCGGGTTCACGGTACAACGCTTCGAGGTGTACCTTACCCGTTGTTAACGCATTACAATAAAATTATCTTAATGCATGATTACTTGACCTACTTTAGTGCTGCTCCCGCTATTGCTTGCAGAGTGGGTAGTTGTTTTAATAATCGTATGCATTTTTATGCACAAATACATTGATTATAAGTACACTGGTTAAAGTAATCACTTAATTCATATCACGAATATGAATCTATACCTACCTTCGATATCTATTACGCAATACATATCATAGGTACTAGTAGGTATGTAAATATTGGTATACTGAATTCCAAGTGAGCCAATAGAATCCGACATTGTCGAAGATTTTACAAGCGAACCAGACACGGCTGCGCCACCTGGCGGCCAAGTGTCGGAAACTGATTGCGAGCCGGTAACACTTCCGGCAGTGATGCAGTCGCTGCTGCCGCCCGCTATACCGTTGGCATTGCCATCGGCGTCCACGGCTGAAACATCAGTCGCCGAGTTAGACGAGGTAACATTGTAGATTTTGGGAGTGGATCCCTCAGTATATAATTCCTGTGGAAAAAATATACAAAAGGATTTAGCAATCCGTTATGCACATTTACATAGTTACTTCTGGTTTGAATAAGGAGTTACGTAAAGAACTTGTTGACAAGTACTTACCTCCTGGCAACTGTTGTCTGATTGACGCGCCTGTTTTGAATCCCGAGATTAAAGCCGCTGTAACCGAGATTGTGATCAAGAGGGATAAAGCGATTTTTGATAAACAAAAACAGACTGCGTCTGCAATATCCTCAGTCAGTGAGGCAATCACCATGCAGCCGTGATGTTATCGAAAGATGATAAAGATCCCTCAATGTTAAAGATCTTAATGAATACAGGTAGACTATTGCCTTAGGCAGTAAGACCGTCTTTGTACATATTTGTATGAAAAACATTAATTAAATAAATTAATTATTGTGTGATACACAATATAACGATTCGATAACTAGGCGTAATTTTTTTCTAACAGTTCTTAAGAAGGAACTAAAAAATCAATGACAGCGAACAAAAATTGAAAATTTTTTGTTTAGAAGAATTACCAGAAACATTAAAAGCAATTCATAATTTTACCTATATGTAATATGGGTTTTACCTGAAAGAAATGAATTTAAATTAGTTTAATTTATAAGTCAGGAGCAGAATTAAAATCGACACCTCAATCAAAACCTGTGCCGAACAAACAAAACCTGCCCCTGCAAAAAACTGGAAAGGTCCGCCCCCGAGTCGCGGGCCGCCGCAAGCGTCGCCATCGGGGACATCGAGGACCAGAGAGCCTGCGCCGACAAAGCTTCAGCGCTCGCACTCGTCGAGAGCGTCGCAGCAGACGCACTTCAGCAGCCGCCGCTAGATCCGGTACGCTACGCTGGTAAACTATCATATTTTTACAAGCAATGGTTACGGATTACATCCGATAGAACCATACTTTACTGGATAACCGGATATGAGATTCCATTCTCATGTCCACCTATCCAAAATTATACTATACCTACTTGTAAAAAGTATACTGAGGTAGAAATAGTTCAATTCGATCAAGCTATTAACAAATTGTTAACAATAGATGCTATTTCACAATGAAAGCCCTGTGAAGGGCAATTCATAAGTAGCAATGGTAAAACTAGGTTTATTTGAATTTGAAAAATCTTAAAAAATTCATTGAATCAAAACATTTTAAACTAGAGGACTTACGTACCACTATAAAGTTAATTTCTAGAGTAGGTTTTATGAGCTCTATTGATCTAAAGGATGCATACTTTCTAATTAAATTCAAGAAAGTTTCTGCGGTTCATATGGAAGATTAATTATAATCTATATCAGGGTAACCGTAACATACCTATATAGCAAGGGTGGTCAACCTGATTAGACCCAAGATCTACTGATTACTGACGAAATCCTGTGCGATCTACCAATTACATACTTCTTGAAATTTTAAATGAAAATGAATATTAAATGGTTTTTGCCTTGTCACGGTCGACTGGACTAATAGCCGCGATCGGCCGGTGGATCACGATCGACCAGATGGCCATTCCTGATCTACATGAATTTAACGTCTTACCACTTGGAGTTAATACAGCGCCGTATATCTATACAAAAATTATGAAACCAGTAGTTAGATTACTACGCTCATGTGGTTTCATGTCTACCATTTATTGGATGACCTTTGTTTAATATTATTATTTTTTAATAGCCATAAATATTACGAATGTAATCGTAATATTGACACCACAGTCAAACTTATAACAACTTTAGGTTTTATTATTAATACAGAAAGTATAATAATACCTAGTAATACCTGCAAGTATCTTCGATATATAGATTCTATAAATCTGCAGATCAGCTTACCACCTGAAAAAGGAATAATAATTAAAAACGAATTAATAAAATTTAACTTACTTACCCGATGTAAAATCCACGAATTTGCACGCCTAGTAGGACAACTGTCGTCTGCCTGTCCCGCTGTAGAATACGGTTGGTTATATTATACACCAAACAATTTTAACGATGCAAATTCCCAAATCTTAAATCTGATGATGATTATCAAAAATATATGTCCATATCAAGTTCATTACATTCAGATTTCGAATGGTGGATAAAAGCCATTGACCATTCTGTCAACAAAATTAAATTCGACGAATATTGTGTTGAGATATTTTCGGATGCCTCAACTACTGGGGGGGGGTGTTGCCTGTGCAGACGAGACAGCGAGGGGTATTTGGAGTAAAAATGAAAAACTCAAGCATATAAATTATCTAGAACTCCTTGCAGCTTTCATTGGACTAATTTGTTGCGTATTGATAATACCACAGCAATATCATACATAAACCGCATGGGTACAATCCCCTTACCTCACAAATATTACTAAGAAGTTATAGCAATGGTGTGAGGAACGTAATTTATTTGTATTTACATGATATATTCGTTCAGCTGACAATCATGTTGCAGATACTGAGTCAGGGAAAAACCATCCTGACATACGAGTGGGAACTTTCTGTTTACGCCTTTCAAAAAGTAATAAACACTTTAGGCACCCCTAATATAGACCTTTTTGCAAATAGGGTCAATAACAAATGCCAAAGATATAATATCATGGCATAAAGGTCCAGATGCCTATGCCATAAATGCCTTTTCTGTAAATTGGTGTGGTTATTTTTGCTATGGTTTTCCACCTTCTTCAATTATTCTTAAAACCTTAAGAAAAATCATGTCAGATAAAGCTAGAGGTATACTTATAGTACCTTTATGGCCGACCCAACCAGGCAGCCGCCAAATACATCGGCGGACTACCCTGGTGGCCGGTATATTATCCGGGCATTTCTATTGAAGAAGCAAAGGGCATGTCACCCTATGCCATAGACGTCATGCTGGCATCGCTCTCTGAAAATTCCTTCAAGCAATATGATTCATGTTTGAAGAAATGGTATTTATTTCTGCCAAAGAAGAAGTTTTGATATTTATAATATATCGGTATCAAACATCTTAGATCTTTTAAATAAAATATTTAGTCTACTGCGCAGTACGGTACTGTAAATACTTACCGTTCTTCTCTGGTTCTTATTCTCAGACGTCAGATTAGCGAAGATGATATCGTTAAACGTTTTCTTATAGAAGTATTTCATTTATGGCCCTCGTTACCCAAGTACGATTCTACATGGGATACTTTAATAGTGTTAGATACTCTAGCCAATTGGGTTCCAAATGAGAATCTATCATTAGAAAAAATTCGCAAAATGTTAATCACACTACTCGCCTTAGTAACGGCGCACAGGGTACAAACATATTCAAAAATCTTAATTAAAATATTGATATTCTTCCTAAACGAAATTTCAATAAAAATCCCTGATCTTATTAAAACATCTCGGCTTGGTTCCCTACAACCTAGGCTTGTTCTCCCATATTTTGAAAACAAACCAGAAATTTTCCCCGTGGAAGTACTTTGTTTGTACCTTAATTTAACAGAGACCTCATCATGTTTGCGTAAAACATGAGTTACTGTTTATTAGCCAGAAAAAACCTCATAATGCGGTATCTTCGCAAACTTTAAGCAGGTGGATCAAAAAATACATTAGCATCAAGTGGGATTGATGTTTCAATATTTTCTGCGCATAGTACCAGACATGCTAGTACATCAAAAGCCCACAGTTTAGGTGTAAATTTAGATATTATTAGAAAAACTGCCGGATGGTCAGATAATTCAAAATCTTTTGCAAGATTTTATAATAGTAGACATGTATATGCTTCTAGCATAATTCACTCTTAAATACGAGTAAATAAGAATTATTTTTTCTTGTAATTACAGAGATGATTAAAGAATAAGTTCAAGTACAACTGTTCTTTCATCTGATATTTTACGATAATTTCTCAAGATCTACAAGTGTAAATTGCTAATCTTGAGGACGAGGCACGAAGTATAATTTGTGATTAAACGAACTTACCTGTAAGTGAAGTTCTATCATAATTATACGAAGGGCCTCGTCCGAAGAGATTAGCAACCCACCCTACCCATTACTTTTCAGTACGTCCCCTATACGTAAAATATCAGTTGAATTGCATTATAGCTCTAAACTTAATGAAGTATTGCCGGTGAACAGAATAGAGGATAATTATCTACCCGCAAAAAAAAAAAAAAAAAAAAAGTGTTATTCTATAAACTAAGTGCATGAGTGGCGACATTATATGTGGTACTACAAGTGTAAATTGCTAATCTCTTCGGACGAGGCCCTTCGTATAATTATGATAGAACTTCACTTACAGGTAAGTTCGTTTAATCACAAATTATACAAACAATATTTCTATGATAATATAAAAACTTTTGATAAATAAAATAAAAATCTACACGTAATAACAACCTGTATAACCAGTTGCAGAACCAGTTGTATGTCGGAATAAATGCGGCGACCGGCTGCATCCATTCATTCATTATCGGTAGGTGACATCAATATTATAAAAGTGTAAAATGTTTTATCCGGCCTACCTTCCTACAGTGGCGTGCACAGACATTTACAACAGGGTAGACAAAAAAACTTTTATATGTTACGGTTACGATCGACTTTCGCATTATGTTTGTTGATATTTATTTTTAACTGAGAATTTAAACGCGTTTCGATACCTACGATTTTTCCCAAATAAAATATATTTTATAGAAGCTTCTAAATGTTTTTCAGATCGTTCATGTTTTTTTGCAGCTGTAGTGAAATTATGTACGTCCTCGTAAACAGAACCGGTCCACACATTATGCCAATTTGAAAATAATTACATGGAAAACAAGAGACGATTGCTATGTTTGTTTGCAACCTGATAACCAACCATAATATGTCTGATATTGTATAGGATTGAATTTTCTTGTAACTTTACCTTTTATTTGAAACAATTCTAAATCCGGTACGCACCGACCTTTTTTAATTACTCAAATTTTATCGTCAAACTTATGTGAAGTAAAGACGCCTGTCTTAAATTTTTGCAAACACACATTTCCCGGACAGCTCTCACATGTGACCTCTTCCATTTTCGGCAATAATTAATAACGTAATTCACTTGATATTCACCACAAACGATAATAAAAACAAACAAAAACAATGCGTAATTGCGTATGACAGCTTCTGCGGTTGCTAAATTATCATTTGTCGAGGTGGCATGAGCTGTCGCTCATGCTCATTGGCTAATACAGATTATCAACCAATAGGAGCGCCGCTAGACCGATTTACGCCTATAACGTCAACAGAAATTGAACGACCAAATTGTAATGTACTATAATCTCTATTGAAATGACATCGAACATGCGTATTTTGCAATTTGACGGTTAATACACATGCATATCGGTCAGAGCCACTCAGAGCCCCGCTAGACAGAGAACGCGTATACGACTTATCTTGTGGTCGCGTCGCTCGCACACCGAGCGTATCTGTCTCTTTCACGCAAAAATACGCTTAGGCGAAAATGCTAGTGTGCGTGTATTCCACCGATAAATTGTGTGTCGGTATAGGATATAGATGTTTGAATGTGTACATTTGAAGAATTTTTAGGCTGTCTTGTTATTATGAGTGAGCGCCGCCGCACCGCCGCCGCGCGGGTATATTTGAATAGAAACCGCCGCGCCGCGCAGCTATAAGAATTTATAGCAACAAAATAAATAATATAGTTTTATAAAAACATACATAAAAGAAAAATAGCCATGTATTACTTAATTTATTAGGGTAGGCAGTGTCTTTTTGTCTCTATGGAATGCACGCCACTGCCTTCCTACATTATCTAATTATTAGTAATTATATATATTCTTTTCTTTTTTATCATGTTATTATGTAAGCAGTACGATAATTTCGAATGTGAGTACCAACACAAACCATCTTGGTTTAATGGTACAAAACAAACATGTAATGTAATGTAAAGTGATTAAATAAAAAAAAAATAAAAAAAAAAAAAAAAAAAGATAGAAAAGTCACGATATGCATTACAGTTCAATTATATGTCAAAAAATTGTTACTGTTCTAGGCTTTTAATATTTCTATGGATTTGACAAACTGAAAAATGTGGTGTCGCGCCTGTACCCGTTCCAGCTTTAATATCGCCTGTCCTTCAGCACTGTTTTGCTAATGTTTCCAGCCATCGGAGAAAGATGATGGCGATAGTCACGCCCTCTACGTGGTGGAGGCTGTGGAACTTAACATCGTTCTGAACCCTGATGATGACTTGCAGTACTCATATCCCGTGCATCTTTATCCAGTAAGTGTTCTCCTATAATCTATATGTATTATATTAAATTTTTGTGGTGTAATTTTAATTGTAATGATTAGATGTGTGCGCCGGTACCTTTATTACCGGCGGCGGAGTCCGACGTAAAATTTGTCGGCGGCGGCGGCGTCATCGGCGTCATCGGCGTGGACGATGAAAATTAAGAGCATTAAATTATGCTCATATAAAAATGATTATTTATTAAGTTTGCGTAAACAAATACGTCGAAATAAACCAATAAGCATATATTTAGATATTTCTATTGTTTAGTTTTCTAGTATTTATATCTGCATTTTACCTAAAACTAGAATATTACATACAGCGACAATGACGCCGATCACGCTGAAGAAAACATCGGCGGCGGCGGCGTGGCTAGAATTACCGGTGGCGTGCGCCACGCCACGCCGATTGGCGTACACTTCTAGTAATGATAGCCTAGCCGTTGAACGCTTGCCTTCCATGCAGGAGGGCCTGAGTTCCAGCCCGGCCCGCACCTCTGACTTTTCAAATTAATTTGCGGATCAGAAAATGATTATCCCTTGCGTTAACGGTGAAGGAAAACATCGTGAAGAAACCTGCATATCATAAAGCGTCAGCCTCATAAAGTTGTCGATGGTGTGTGTAGTCCGCCAACCCACACAGCGTGATGGACTAATACCTAAACCTTCTCATTCTGAGAAGAAGTCCGTACCCAGCAGTAGGACAGTAATGGGCAGGATTTATTTATTTTTAACCTCCGACTAAAAAGAGGGGTGTTATAAGTTTGTAGTGCGTATCTGTCTGTGGCATCGTAGCTCCAAAATGGATGGACCGATTTCAATGCAGTTTCTTTTTAATTGAAAGCTAGTTTAATCGGGTATCATCAGCTTATGTTTCATGAAAATCTGTTCAGCCGTTGAAAAGTTACAGCTCTTTTTCTAGTTAAAGTTCGGTGTTTTTGACGGTTGAACTCCGATTTCATTGTTCCAGTGCACAAACAACACATACGCATGCGTGCACGCAGGTGGTGTGCACGCGATTACTCTGCCGATGGTTGGACATCTCATGGACTATGCGCTGGCTGATGATGGTGAGGAATATTTTCATATTAAGTCCAATGATTGTATATAATCTATATCTACACTAATATTATAAAATGGTAAAATTTGTTTGTTTGTATATAGGAAAAATCTCTGGAACTACTAAACTGATTCTAAAAATTATTTCACTAATAGAAAGCTATAATATCCCTGAGTGATATAGATAAATAAATATAGGTAATGTTTTATTTAGATTAAAATAAAATGTGCGGGTGGAACCGCGGGTAATAGCTAGTCATTTTAAAAGTGTTGACAGTCACCACAGCACAATGAAGTTATGAAGATAGGAAGTATATAAAGTATTTAGTTTTTCCTTAAAGTTATCTAATATCTTGCAAGACACATATAGAGTGTTATAGGTCTTTAATTTGTCTCATTCCTATTATCAGTCTCACTTCATCATCATTTTCAGTTTTTGTCCACGCACTGCAGGCTTTGATCAACATAAGCCTCCTCCCTTTTACGCCATTCTTCCCAGTTTTGGGCCAATCTCGACTAGTCTTCCAACCAGCTTCACAAGCTCAGTTGCCCATATTGACATCGAATTTCCAACTCTCCGTGTGCCTACGTGGAGCGCTGGAAATCCGATGCCAAAATGAGCCGATGAGTTTGTGAAGCTCATAAGACTAGGCACTCTTGGCCACTATTTCTTCAGGGATTTACTCCACCTGCCGTTACCAAATTTTACCAAATGTCCTGCACGTTCGTTTGGTTACTGAAAACTATTAAATGATATTTTTTGTTTATAGCGGAGATGGAAACAGTCCTGTCAGCGATGTGCAGCGCTCGCAGCGTTGCACGTCACCTGGTGTGTACAGTGCGGACGCGCGGCGCGCTGCAGCCGCCCGTCGGACTGGCGCTGTCGCCGCCGCCGCTGCCGCGCCTGCTGGTGCTGTGTGCCGAGTGCAAGCTGCTGGCGAGGTAACGTGACAGTAGTATGTGCAGCGCTCGTAGTGTGCACGGTGCGCGCTGCAGCCGCCGCCGCTGCCGCGCCTGCTGGTGCTGTGTGCCGAGTGCAAGCTGCTGGCGAGGTAACGTGACAGTAGTATGTGCAGCGCTCGTAGTGTGCACGGTGCGCGCTGCAGCCGCCGCCGCTGCCGCGCCTGCTGGTGCTGTGTGCCGAGTGCAAGCTGCTGGCGAGGTAACGTGACAGTAGTATGTGCAGCGCTCGTAGTGTGCACGGTGCGCGCTGCAGCCGCCGCCGCTGCCGCGCCTGCTGGTGCTGTGTGCCGAGTGCAAGCTGCTGGCGAGGTAACGTGACAGTAGTATGTGCAGCGCTCGTAGTGTGCACGGTGCGCGCTGCAGCCGCCGCCGCTGCCGCGCCTGCTGGTGCTGTGTGCCGAGTGCAAGCTGCTGGCGAGGTAACGTGACAGTAGTATGTGCAGCGCTCGTAGTGTGCACGGTGCGCGCTGCAGCCGCCGCCGCTGCCGCGCCTGCTGGTGCTGTGTGCCGAGTGCAAGCTGCTGGCGAGGTAACGTGACAGTAGTATGTGCAGCGCTCGTAGTGTGCACGGTGCAACATCGCTGAACAAACATACAGTTGAATTCAGAAACTCTTTACATTTAAAAGACGGTTAAATAAAATTCGTTACATAAGAGATCTCATCGAAGCTTTGAAAGCCTAAATTCAAAATGTGGCTACAATATCTGACCCATGTTATGTACCTCACAGGACACTGGAGCCGTTTGACTTGGAGGAGCAGTTGTACAAAGAGTTGCAGCTAAAGAACCCCGCGCTAGAACAAGAGGACATCAACAATATATTGAAAGAGGTATCATATTTTCACATACACTCGGAAGAAAGAAAGATAAATAATTTATTTGGATGCAAAATTAAGGCACCACATGCAAAAATAAAACAAAAATAACAAGAAGAACAAATATTTAAAAGGCCTAACCCTTTTCATTCTGAGAAGAGACCCGTGTCCAGCAGTGGGCTGGATTCATTCATTTATTATTATTTTATTTTATTTTAATTATTTTCCTCATAAATTTTGTCTTGCATTTTTTAGCAAGTAATTTTGTTATTTTTGCTTTTTTACATAACATCTTGTTAAGGCGACATAATTTTGATTAAATCATTCAATAATCGAATTATCAATATAATGAGGTTGTAGGTTTATTAAATTATTACACATTGTATTTATCTATTTTTAACCCCCAACAAAAAAGGGGGGTGTTATAAGTTTGTGGTGTGTATCTGTCGGCATCGTAGCTCCAAAACGGATGGACCGATTTCAATGCACCATTTTTTTATTGAAAGCTAGTTTAATCGGGTATCATCTTAGCTATGTTTCATGAAAATCTGTTCAGCCGTTCAAAAGTTACAGCTCTTTTTCTAGTTGGAGTCGGGAGTTTTTGACGGTTACGTTGTGTTGTTATATTTTCAGAGACAAAAACTATCTTTCACATCGATCATACAAGAGATTCTGACGAGGGACGTCTCTCAACCCATACTCCAGATCAGCAAGAAAGAGGAACCCAGTCCGAAAGAGTGCTTGGAGGTAACTATAATATTATTTATTTATTTTATAAATTAAATTAAATTAAATTCATTTATTTCAGGTAACTAAAACCCATATTACATATTAAATTAATCAAGCAATTATTTAACAGAATAACATTACAATAAACTAAATTAAAATATCAATACAATTGGAATATTTTGGCATTACAATTAATAATTAGTCAATTCACCGCAAATATTGCTACTCTGGAACCCATATGGATAGTGTTCCAGTAGTACTCGTATTATATTAGGTCCTTACATAAATGAAATTGGTGTTTTATATGGAATAAATATTATAGTTTAAAAAAAAACTCCTTTGTCATCCAAACTAAACGTGTATGCAAAATTTCAGCTCAATCGGAAACCGGGAAGTGGGTCAAAAACTTCCAAGATTTTTTTACATAGTTAGTTACAGGCAGGTGAAGCTAATAAAAACGTTTTTTTTTTAAATTAAATTATAGATTAAATCAATGAAAGTATGTAGTATTGTTTGTTGTTGTATGCACTTTAGCCATTTTATAGGTACCCATTTCATTGATTCCTTTGCTGAATTGTGGGAACGAAAATTAATAAAAACTTTGAAGGCGATTTTGCCTGCCATCGGAATTTAATACATTTTGATGGAGCAAAGTTAATCTTTTGTATGAAAAGTTTGTTTTTTTTTTGCGATTTCTTGGTTGGTCCCGTAGTAAAAGTTGTTCATATTGATGAGTAGTTTCACCCCTTAAAGCATTACCAGTGAATTACAAATAACCCTGTATAGATACAATTCTGCGAGTGCCATGAACCGCCGGCTGCCACGGTCGTCGGCTGCCGCGGCCGGCGCGTCGGCTTACAATTTTTATAGTATAAAAACTACTGGACCGATTCGCCTCGTGTATGGCTTAAAAGATTCAAAAAATACGGAGCTTTCATTTATAAAAAAAAAAAAAAAAAAAAAAATTTCGCCATTTTTGCGCAAACCAAAAGTTACTTCCGGTCGTAATTTTTGCTGAGTCTGCCGCCGCTGGCACTAATCACTTTTGGCGTCTAGAATCTGGCATGCAAGGGGTTATGAGCTTCAAAATCTTGTTGTAAATGTTCCAGTTCTTAACCCAAGCGACGCTGAAACTCCGCGGCGAGTACATTTCACGTCAGCAACGCGCTAGCGACGCCGTCGCTCGCAAGCTGCACACGCTGCGCTCGCTCAGCAACCAGCACCAGGACTGGTTGCAGGACTTGCAGGTTAATTTATTATATCATTTTATTTACACACTAGCGACCCATCCTGGCTTCGCACGGTTGGACATTTATTTTTACTATTGGTCGCCTAATGGTCGAAATTCGACCGTAATTTTAGCTTTCTGCACTCCTTCTCCATATAAACTTTAACTATGCCAAATCTCAAATTCCTCCGTGCGCGCAATATGCTTAAAAAGGGGTACAAAGTTTTCTCTAAAAAAAAACATAGGTACGCATCGAATTGAGAAGGAACCTCCTCCTTTTTTTTAAGTCGGTTAAAAATTGAGTATTACGGTCTTGGAATAAGTTAAAATTTTCTTTTGCTCAATCGAGCGTGGGTTCGGCGAATTTCATATTACAATAAAAAAACCTATATTAAAAGTTATTGAAATCGATTCAGTAGTTAATGATGAACAAACCATATTAAAGTTTTGCGTTTTTTCAATCACACCGTGTTAATATAATATTATTTTAATTTTAGAGGGAGATAGACGACGTACAACTGGATTCTACAGTACTCAAAGAAAAGTGCATGTTAGCTGAGAAACACCAGGATGATCTTAAATACAGGTCAGTACTCATTCATCATTATGACGGTTAACGGTGAAGGAAAACATCTTGCAAATAATCATAATTATTGTTTTAAAAAAAACTATAAAACACACTTTCCTCTTTGGGAGTCCGCCATATTGAATTTAGAGTGACGTCATTTTATTTTTCGTATTTTTCTCAGCAAGTCCTTTCATTTAATACCCATATCATGATGGTAGATAAGACAATTTGGTCCGTCATCTTCGGGCGTCCGCCATATTGGATTTAGTGTGACGTCATTTTATTTTTCGTATTCTTCTCAGCAAGTCCTTTCATTTGATACCCATATCATGATGGTCGATAAGACAATTTGGTCCGCCATCTTCGGGCGTCCGCCATATTGAATTTAGAGTGACGTCATTTTATTTTTCATATTCTTCTCAGCAAGTCCTTTCATTTAATACCCATATCATGATGGTAGATAAGACAATTTGGTCCGCCATCTTCGGGCGTCCGCCATATTGAATTTAGAGTCGTCATTTTATTTTTCATATTCTTCTCAGCAAGTCCTTTCATTTGATACCCATATGATGGTAGATAAGACAATTTGGTCCGCCATCTTCGGGCGTCCGCCATATTGGATTTAGAATGACGTCACTTAATTAACAAACACTTAGCTAGTTTTTCCAATTTATGTAAACGGACAATTATCTAAAAGCCATACAATTGAAGCTGACTTTGAGAAGCACCGTCGAACTACGTTTGTTGCAGAATTTATAATATTGTTTTTAACTCTACGATTTTCTGCATTTCCTGTCATCTACGTTTCGTTTTCTTGAATACAAAGAAAATATATTTTTGTTTTTTATTTAATTGTAAAATTGTTTAAAAATATCTAAAAGTATGTAAAAGTTGAATAAAGGGAGTAATAAATAATAATAAAATTGTTTTTTTAGAAAAAGATCAATACAACTAACAATAGGTGTCTTATTTTAAAATAAACCACAGTTGCTTATTTGCCTGAACTAGGTTGAATCTGTGCCTGGCTAGGTAGTGCATACTTATTATAAATTAACAATAAAAACTTAAGTTGGAATATTATTATTATGTTTAAAACAATGAAATTATACATAATGGACATTAAAAGGTAGTTTAATCATGTAGTAATGATAATTTAGGTCAACGTTAAAGTAAGTCGGTTTAACAGGTTTATTTGTTAAATAACATGAACTAGGTTTCTGTGTTAACATTTATATTGAACACAAACATAAACTAGCATTTTAAACAATTATTTTGGGTCGTGGACTCCTGTGACACGTAAAAACACGAAAAGTCAAACATCAGTCACGCAGGCGTGCGGGGACCCTAGTAGCGCGTGCGGGGCGCGGGGGAAGGGGGCGCGCGGCGGTTGTAGAATGTTCTTCCCGCCGAGTGAGCGAGGCAGCGGGCGGCGGGGGGCGGGAGCGGCGCGGTGCGCTCCAATTTTTGGCCACGTTATATCTGCGTTTTATTTGCATACTACGAGTAAGATGCCGCCGGAAGAACCCATTTGATTGGTTTTAGGGTTGAAATTTATTTTTCATCCCACCATCTCGGAAAGAGTATTTTTAATCTTCAATATCTGAGTGGAAAAGCCGTTTTTATTCTCTAGAGGATAAAGTAAATTTTCATCCCACCATCTCGGAAAGAGTATTTTTAATCTTCAATATCTGAGTGGAAAAGCCGTTTTTATTCTCTAGAGGATAAAGTAAATTGAATTTAGAACATCGTGTGCACTAAGTTTGTGAATTAAACTTTTTTTTTTGCATTTAGTCATTTCCTCGCTGAGGTGGAATGAAAAGTTACGTGTTGCACTCGAGTGCAAAGATTTTTCACCTCGTGCTCTTTTGATTCCCTCGCTAACGCTCAGGATTCTAATTTTGAATCACTCGCTGCGCTCGTGATTCAATTTTAGAATCCTTCGCTTGCTCGGTCATCAAAATTGAACACGCGGTTAAAAAGCAACTTTGCACTCTTGTATAACAAATAACTATTTTTGGTAATTTAAAAAAAGATTGTGTTATTCTGTGTGTGAGATGTGACTACAGTATGTCGATGTCCTGTCCCTTGCAGATGCTCTGCGGTGACGCGTGCGCTGCGCGCGTGCGGCGCGGCGTCGCCGGCGGAGCGCGAGCTGCTGGGCGAGCTGGGCCGCTACCAGCGCTGCGGGGAGCGCCTCGCCGACCTCATACACATGCTCAAGCAGCACGCGCACCATAAGACCCAAGAGGTAGGTATTTTATGTAACTTATCAGGACTTTATTTTAACGAAATTGCATTGTAATAAGGTGTGTAGAAACAAATAAAGTTAATAAATAAAAATTAAATAAATCCAGCCCATTACTGTCCCACTGCTGGGCTCGGGCCTCTTCTCAGGATGAGAAGGGTTAGCCCTTAGTCCACCACGCTGGCCTGGTGCGGGCGCACTACACACACCATCGAGAACTTTATGAGGCCCTCTCAGGTGTACAGGTTCCCTCACGATGTTTTCCTTCACCGTTAATGCAATAATACTAATACGGTGATATTTTTATTTAATTATTTTTGACTATGAAAACGTGTCTTCGGCCGTATTTCACAACAGAATTTAATAATAAATCAATTTATTTTCCAGCTGCAGAAATGGCACGACGATTACAAGAAGAAGGACATAGCGCTGGGCAAGTCTCACAGTGACACCATCTCCTCCATACTACAACAACAGTAAGTTATCTTTCAACAAAAAGTTTTCTTGAGAGGAAATACCTCTTTTTCTCTAACATCAGTCCTCCTGTAAAAATTACATACTCCATGCCTACTTTACTAGATACAATAAGGCTAAGAACAAATACTATAGAGTCCTTCTATCGAGTATAAACAGAAAACCTATAGACATTTCTCTTTACATAAACAAAACGTCATAAGAGTAATAGAGATAGATATATTCTAACTTTTACCGCTCAGCGAAGTAATGCCGCCATTTGTACTATAGAAACATCTATCAATTTACTGAAAATGACTTACCGATGAAAATATTTTTTTTTACCGTTTTCAGTCAAAACACCCATGTCGCTGTTGCAGCCGGTAGTTGCACACAGTATTTTCATTATTGTATGTGCACAAATAGTTAAAATCACCACACACTTGATATTTTCAAAGATAATCTCACAAAACACTTGACGCACCGAGCCCTCCAGCTTGATGAAAACAACTCGACTGATGGCACGCAGCGTTTCAAGATGACGTAGAAACTCTATCGCTATCTCACTTTGCTTATAGAGCTAATACATTAGTGAGAGTAGGGCCATATATATGTCTCCTGCTCTTACTTGATATACTCCCTCTATAGTATTTGCTCTTAGCAATGAGGGCTATCGCGTATTAATTCGCCGCTAGAGGCGCTAGTGTAGCGTGAGGTCTTCGAAATGTCAAATGTCACTGTTTGTAGGTGGCTACGCGGGTTTATTTCTAATTACAAAATAATGTTGTGAATATTTTGCAATACCTGAGATTAATTATGACAAATATGAATTACGGGACAATTAATGTCAGTGTTTTAAAAGCGGAACAAAGAAAAGGAGGTGCAAAATTAAGCGGGCTGAAAGAACAGCTAATTCAGAGGTTAGATTGTTTACTGTTTACAGTTATACGGTTTTTTAAGGTATTAAATACGATTTAAATGTAAACTTTGTTTTCACGCCCGTATTAACAAACTTTGACAGCTATACTTTAGGACCTTACTCGACAGTGGAGCATAGTGAGCATAAAAACGGCAGCCCTCATTCTATAATTACTTATGGTAGAAATAAAGAAAGAAAATACATTTATTCAGCACGGACAGAGACAACACACGAGAGAGAAATAAAATAAAAAT
Source organism: Allophyes oxyacanthae (assembly GCA_932294325.1). Lineage (NCBI taxonomy): Eukaryota > Metazoa > Arthropoda > Insecta > Lepidoptera > Noctuidae > Allophyes > Allophyes oxyacanthae. Next base: position 1,955,519 of record OW028628.1, read on the forward strand.
TAACTTAAACCTTTAAACAGTAAAAAATAAAATAAAAGTAAAATAGTCATCCTATTGCATTATGTTGTCAAGCATGCCCATGCCGAAAGTGTAGGAAGGGTAGGAAGGGTGAGTATGAAAAACTTAATAAGCGGGTACATACAAGCCTTGCAAGGCGTTTTTCGCGTGAAACAGCTCGGTTATTAAGGACGTGCGTCGGGCGAGGCAACCGTAAGGCCTTTGCCTGGAATTGTGCGGGCAGCGGGGCGGCAGCGGCGCGGGAGCGGGGGGATCTAATGCGTACAATCAAATGGACCGACCCTCGAACACAGCGGCGCGGGCAACGAGCGGTGCGCTCCAGTCAAGCGGTGACCGCCCGCGCGTATGCATTGCAGTGTTGTGCGATTTATTTTTGTGACGTCGAATAAATAAATCGAGCGTTAGGAATAAATTTGAATCAAAAAGATGTTGTCGCCGTTGTTCAGACATTTCGTTAGCGAATAAAAACAAATATCTCGACGACACAACCACGAACACACCACGCGCGCCGCGCGACTTGCCCGCTGGTTTCGAGAACGGGCCTGCGTTGCCCGCCCCGCTCCCGCCCCGCTCCCGCCCCGCTCCCGCCCCGCTCCCGCCCGGCTCCCGCCCCGCTCCCGCCCCGCTCCCGCCCCGCTCCCGCCCCGCTCCCGCCCCGCTCCCGCCCCGCTCCCGCGCCGCCGCCGCTGCCCCCGCTGCCCGCCAACTTCCAGGCCTCTGCCTAAGCGCCGCTTGGCCCCCGCGCCGCCGCGAGCGAGGCATGCGGTGTCAGTATTTTCGCCTTGCATAAAGGTGCCGCAATAGTCAGCCGCGCGCACTCTGGACGGATGCCTATTTTATTTCGTCTTTTATTTTTCCAGAACAAGCCAGATATCCACCCTCATCGAAGAAACCAAGCTACTCAAAGACCAACTCAGCATTGTTTAGATATTAATTAAATTCTAATAAAAATAAGTATTTTTTTCCTGTTTGTAATGATGATTATATTGTGAATTATTCATAGAACAAAAGTAAAAAAAGTGAAACACGAAAATGTTCAAAAAATCTGTATCATAAATTCCTAAAGGTTCTCGCGCACTGTGTATACCTGGCCACATCGTCCAGACGTAAGGAAGGGTACACACCGCGAGCATTCGCGTGTAATGTTACAAAGTCGTGTTCGATTTATGAACATTAAATTACAACGATACTACTACTAGCTATTCTATTATTAAGTACTACAAGATCAGTTTAAATTCTATTCTATTCTATTCTTCAATAGTGTGCCAGCTCAACATACTGAGTAGGCGTTTGTAACTCTTTACGGAACCGACTCACTGATCCGGATCTGAAGTGATGTGGCCAATGGATCTTCGTGAAAGGCCGCCTGGTGCGACGATCCCTTGGCAGTGGCATAGCCACATAGATCACTGGCCCAGGCGTGGTCTTAGGGCATAGCACACTAACACATTAAAGCTTTTTGTAATCAAAAGACAGCCAACGAACGCGAAAATGCGCAATTCTGCTGCATTTCTAGTCTGCCATGGCCCTAAATGTGTGCGTGACTGCAGGTACGAACAGAGCGTTCCAGGATTCACGTACATTGGAACACGCAGTCCGTACAAAGCTTTACATTACACGCAAATGCTTCTGGTGAGTACCTAACACCATCTAATATTTCTATCCCGCGCTAAACGCACCGACCAACCCATGCTTGCGTCCAGTGGTATTGGATTAAGCTAGTGTGTGAGAACCTTAAGATCTTTTAAATGCGTCTTTAGTGTGTGTAATTTTGTGTGGTAAGGACACCATAAGATTTTGGTCATCATCTTTGTTTTATAATATACAGGAATTATTTTTATATAGTGCGCAAAATTTGCAGAGTGATTCAGTGTCCATTCCCAAATGCAACCGCAGTACAAAAAATTCAGTCCAAAACAAAATGAAAATTTGATTTTGTATGGCTTACGCTAGTAAATTATGCGTATCCCCCATACTGTCGAATTTTCGTTTTGTTTTAGTGTATCCTAATACTGCGGTTGCATTTAAGAACAGAGACTGAATCACTCTACAAATTATGCGCATTACATAAAAAAATAGTCCTGTATAATGTAGAAGCTACTTAACAAAATTGGAGTTAATACAAATATTTTTGTCACTAAATACTCGTATTTAAAATAATGTCGGAAGTGTTTGCAGAAATAATATTCAAATAATCTATTTTTTTTTCCTGTGTATGAAACTGTTGTGATTGTTAGAACTGACTTTAATTTGTATTGTTTCTAAATAAATATATTAATTATAATACCATTACGTTACTTTATTATATACTAGCGGCCCGTCCCGACTTCGTTCGGGTACAAATTAGCCGGTAGATACTTTTTAATTTTCATCAATTCCTGACCTCTTACAAATGCTTCGGCTTCAAAAAATACAGACTCTCATATAACTATTTCATCCGCTTAGAGGTTGAATTTCGAAAAACACGAAACCGATTTTGTTTTTAATTTTAAACAAAAGCTTAAATACAAAATTTCACGTTTCTAACTTCAAAAACATTTTTCACTCCTTTATCGCCCCTTTGGGGGATGAATTACCAAAAACGCAGAAACACGTGTTTCTTTATTTCTAACCAAAAGCCTAAATCTCAATTTTCACGTCTCTCACTTCAAAAACAATTTTCACCTCTATTTCGCCCCTTTAGGGGATGAATTTCCAAAACCGCGGTAACACGTGTTTCTTTATTTCTAATCAAAAGCCTAAATCTCAATTTTCATGTTTCGCACTTCAAAAATAATTTTCACCCCTATTTCGACCCTTTAGCGGATGAATTTCCAAAAACGCAGTAACACGTGTTTCTTTATTTCTAACCAAAAGCTTAAATTTCAATTTTCACGTTTCGCACTTCAAAAACAATTTTCACCCCTATTTCGCCCCTATAGGGGATGAATTTTCAAAATCGCGGTGACACGTGTTTCTTTATTTCATACCAAAAGCCTAAATGTCAATTTTCACGTTTCTCACTTCAAAAACAATTTAACCCCTATTTCGCCCCTTTAGGGGATGAATTTCCAAAAACGCGGTAACACGTGTTTTTTATTTCTAACCAAAAGCCGAAACACCAATTCTCACGTCTCTCACTTCAAAAACAATTTTTAACCCTATTTCGCCCCTTTAGGGGAAGAATTTTCAAAAACGCGGTGTCATGTGTTTCTTTATTTCTAACCAAAAGCCTAAATCTCAATTTTCACGTTTATAACTTCAAAAACAATTTTCACCCCTATTTCGCCCCTATAAGGGATGAATTTCCAAAAACGCGGTGTCACGTGTTTCTTTATTTCTTACCAAAAGCCTAAATCTCAATTTTCACGTTTCTAACTTCAAAAACAATTTTTACCCCTATTTCGCCCCTTTAGGGGATGAATTTCCAAAAACGCGGTAACACGTGTTTCTTTATTTGTAACCAAAAGCCTAAATCTCAATTTTCACGCTTCTCACTTCAAAAACAATTTTCATCCCTATTTCGCCCCTTTAGGGGATGAATTTCCAATAACGCGGTAACACGTGTTTCTTTATTTCTAACCAAAAGCCTAAATCTCAATTTTCACGTTTCTCACTTCAAAAACAATTTTCACCCCTATTTCGCCCCTTTAGGGGATGAATTTCCAAAAACGCGGTAACACGTGTTTCTTTATTTGTAACCAAAAGCCTAAATCTCAATTTTCACGCTTCTCACTTCAAAAACAATTTTCACCCCTATTTCGCCCCTTTAGGGGATGAATTTCCAAAAACGCGGTATCACATGTTTCTTTATTTCTAACCAAAAGCCTAAATCTCAATTTTCACGTTTCTAACTGCAAAAACAATTTTCACCCCTATTTCGGCCCTTTAGGGGATGAATTTCCAATAACGCGGTAACACGTGTTTCTTTATTTCTAACCAAAAGCCGAAACACCAATTCTCACGTTTCTCACTTCAAAAACAATCCCAATATTCACGTTTTAGACTTCAAAAATAATTTTCACCCCTATTTTCCCCTTTAGGGGATGAATTTCCAAAAACGAAGAATCACGTGTTTCTTTGTTTGTAACCAAAAGCCTAAATCCCAATTTTCATCTATCTCACTTCAAAAATTAAGGGACTCCCATACAAACTTTCACCCCCTTTTTCCCCCCTTTAGGGGCTGAATTTTCCAAAATCCCTTCTTATTGCTTGCCTACAATACAAAAGGGACCTACTCTCCAAATTTCGTGACTCTAGCTTCAGTAGTTTCGGCTGTGCGTTGATGATAAGTCAGTCAGTCAGTCAGTCAATCAGGATTTCTCTCTTTATAATATTACTATGATTACATAATATGTCCATTGCATTTGGTGAATGATTCAAATGAACTAACAGTCGGCGTCCAAGCTACTGAGCTATAGAAAAGCTAGAGTTTAGGGATTATTGTACTCATTTTGAACAACTTTTACTATGTGACCAACCATGAAATCGCGACAAAAAATGCTATTCCATACAAATAATTCAATATTACTAGATTAAATGTTTGGGACAACATATTTCTTTTTCGTGATTTTATTATTTTTCCCGTACTAAAAGTTGATGATAATGATGAGTACAATAATCTCTTAAAGGGATCGGGATTAGAAAGGTAAGACTTTATATTATATCATTATTTTTCCACAATGACTTTTTTTTAAAGAGCTTAAGCCTTTTATTTAAAAAAAAACAGGTAACAATACTATTGTATCGGTTGTGTTTCAAATAAAACAATTCTTTTTTTAATAATTTTTATTAAAAATTTATTAAGAACGAGATTCTAGCAAATAATATTTTAATAACGTTCTTAAATAGGAATGACTTACAATAATAATTATTAATTCAGCGTCATAAGACCTTAGCAATAATCATCTACCATTAGGTACTTAATAATAGCGTAGTTCAGTAAATCGGAACGTTTAGACATGGTTACAGCACAAATATGAACTTGAACAATAGTTTAGCATCTCGATTCGAATGTCACTCTTACAGCTAGCGCGCACTGGTGACTTTTGTCACCGTGACAGTTTCGTCACTGTCACCACGGCTATAGACCCTTGGGTGTGTTCAGTTATTACGGCAGACGACGCATTATCATCCACGTGATCACACTAAACGGGTCTACCGCGTAACTAAAATTGTAATGAACATCGATATTGGTATTAAACTTCAATACCATCGTGAGAGCCTAAACTTTAAGCTAACTTGTATTTTTTTTACCGATCATGAAGATAGGAGTCCCAACTATATGATAGGTAATTTTTTTACAAGTTAGCTCAAAGTTTAGGCTCTCACGATCGTATTGAAGTTTAATACCAATGTCGATGTTCATTACAATTTTAGTTACGCGGTAGACCCGCCGATCAGTTATTTGAGCGAGCGTCGTCGGACGATCGCTCCGGTCACTCCGTAAAATAGTAGGGTGAAAGTCGCACTCGGTCGCACTGCTGTCAACCGACCAATGACTGTAGTCATAGGATCCAATAGATATTTTGAGGTCGTTCGATTGGTCACTCGCGTAACGTTCATTTTTCGTTGTGAAAGTCACTCGTGCGATTGTCGCTCGCTCATCGGGAAATGATCGGGAATAATTGAACGGCTTCGGGCGACCCACAGCTGCGTTACGCGAGTGACCAATCGAATGACCTCAAAATATCTGTTGGATCCTATGACTACAGTCATTGGTCGGTTGATAGCAGTGCGACCGAGTGCGAATTTCACCCTACTATGTTACGGAGTGACCGGAGCGATCGACCGACGACGCTCGCTCAAATAACTGATCGGTTTAGTGTGATCACCCGGAAGATCGAGCGTCATTGAGCGTCGTCCGCCGTAATTACTGAACACACCTCAAAATATCGGTTTATATTTGACAAATTGACAGACGATAACTTACCCTGCGGTCCGAATTGCGCTAAAAGTGATAATATCGCGAATCCGACCAAAGTCAAAATTATTATTATTACTCAATAGCCCTTATATTTTGTGACTATTAAATTTGGTCGGATTCGCGATATTATCACTTTTATCGCAATTCGGACCGAAGGGTTAATAACAGGAGCTGTGAACATGCTCTCGTCATGTTCACAGCTCCTAGTTACACGTTTATTATCAGTGATCGGAATAAGTGGTGCTAATTCACCTAAACTTCGAGGCACAGAGACAAAAAGTCCGACTTCCTTACGACAACATTTTTTTCTGGGACAAAAAAATTCCCAGATTTCGGGACATCACTTATGTACTTGATAATTAATGTTATTAATACATTAAGCGAATTGAATTGAATTCTGGTTTTTGTTTCCCAGAATTGACAAAAATTCAGTAGACACGATTTTTATCGTTTTAAAAAATAGAAGGCTTTCTCGTTATCTTATATTTCTAAATCGTATTTTTTTTATTGTCATAGGATGTAGAAATATATAACAAGGAAATAACCGAATGTACCCGAAATCTAGTACAATTTTTGTCCCAGAAAAAATATTGTCGTAATGAAATCTCCACTTTTTGTCTCTGTGCCTCGAAGTTTAGGTGAATTATCACCACTTATTCCGATCACTGTTTATTATTGTATGTGATTTTTGTTTGGGTAAAATATTGTACTAAGCATAAAACACGTTCAAAAAAGCGATATCAAAACCTTTGTCTCTCCTCTCTAAAATACAGATGGCGTTAGTTGTCTGCACGCTTTATATCTCTTAACGACCTTAATTTATACCATACCATACAATAAAATTCTACACAATTAAACTGCTTTCTCTACAAAAACACATAACATCATCACATCATACAGAATTTTAAATATAAAAATAATTGCACGCTTTACAAAACTACAGTCAAAAACGACTCTTATTTGCTAATAATAAAGTTATAATTATAATGACTTAGTTAATCAGGGGCCCCCAAAACATTTTGGAAACCCTTTTCATGTCATCAGTGCAGAAGAACTCTTTACCGAGCTTCACAAATTCTTTTTCTGATATTTTGCCATCCTGCAAAAAGAAAAGACATTGGTTTAATAGTTGATATAACCTAACGGTCAAAAACCCCCGACTCCAACTAGAAAAAAATTAAGTTCAAAAACTAAAACTCGACTACTGAAAAGTATGAAACAAGAAAATAATAATACATATTCATAGTGATGTTCAGAGGATAGCCGTGGTCGTGTGCCACTTTTATGATCGCTTACTACCTACTGTTAGAATGTATTGTTTTGTTAGAGTAACAAACAAAAACTAAAACCCGTTTTTTTTAAATACTGGATGTATTTTAGTGACTGCTTACCCCATTGACGTCTATAACAGCGAAGGCGATGGCTGCGTGTTCGTTCTCAAGCCCTAAGCACTGGAAGAACAACTTGAACTCGTGCACCGATATGTACCCAGATTTGTCCTTGTCCACCGCCTGAAAAATATTAATACCTATTAAAGATCAAGTATGCATGGCACGCATGGGAGGTTCCGCTCTCTGGAGCCCTAGCCACCGGTAGCTTGGACCCTGTTCCCGATGCCGGTTGGTAGTTACCTATTTTTTATGTTATTAAATGTATATTTTATTAAATTTTATAATTATGTAGCTATTTAAAAATGTAAAAAATATGTATATATCTAAACTAATATTATAAAAAGAAAAGATTTGATTTTTTGTATGTTTGTAATGGATAAACTCAAAAACGACTGGACCAATTTTAAAAATTCTTTCACCAGCATTATGCCACATTATCAATGATTAACATACTACATAGGCTATAATTTATAAAGATGTCACGCGGGTGAAGCCGCTGGCGGAAGCTAGTAATGAATAAAGGAGATCTTAATAATATTATAAAATAATGCGAAATTTTGTGAAGATTTTCAGATGATTCTTACGTGTCGCGCATCAACAGCTGAACGGATTTAGATTAAAGGAGACAATTTTTTTTAAGGTCATATATTTTAGCGTATATAAATCATATTTTTATCAAAAAAATTACCTCAATTAAATCTAAAATAAAACAAAACTAGATTTAAGTCTAACCGGAACCATGCAATCTTTATAAAGAGTAATTAAAAGTAATGTTTTGATGATTTAAACAAGCACTAAACAAGGCGCAATGCAATGCAAGTAGAGTTGAAAACTTCCAGGAAAGTTTCCTTTTCTGAAGAAACTTTCCTGAAAACTTCCAAAACTTCCGGAACTTTGGAAGTTTTCAAATTATGTTTTTCTATTTATGAAATCAACAAATTCGTTGCTTTGGGATTACTCAGAATCAGTAACGCCAAATGAAAATGATCCTTTAATTTAATTCTATTTTCTTTTATTATTTTAATTATTTATGGCACCTATTGAAGCTAATTGATGAAATAACGTTTTTTATTCAATCGGCTTATTATCATAGAAGGCAACGGGCATAATGTAAACACTGAGCGGTATGACGGAAGTTTTGGAAATATTCATTTTTAACATGTACCCTACCCCGCATCCCGTCCTGTGCTCGCCGTGTTCGAATATTTAAAATCTAGCTAAATGTAATATATTTTAAGCACAAAGTATCCCTAATTACTGTTTTTATTAGTAAAAAATCTTTTCTGAATACTTCCAAAACTGCCGCAGTTTTGGAAGTTTTCGGGAATATTTCCGGTAAACTTCCAAAGTTTCGGAAACTTTCCGCAGTTTTCAACTCTAAATGCAAGATCAATTTGACCATTTCGCCGAAAGAAACAAAAAGTAAATCTCATGTCGATGTCATGAATTTGGAGAAGACCAAACTCTTTATTGCATTCCTGCGTACAATTAGTAATTTTTTCCGGTTGACCATCCTTAAGGCTAAAATCGTTTGCGCTCAGCGTCCAAACGCAGAGTTACTAACTCTAAGCGGGCCGTGTTGTTCAAAACATTTTGTTTGCAAATTGTATCACTGTAACTCGTAACTGTACCTGTACTAGACGTGTGCGCCGATGCCGGCTTCGGCGTCATCGGCGTCATCGGCGTGGATGGTCGGATGGATACGGTTGTTTTAGATACAATGCAGACATATTATACTAGTAAACTCAACACTAAAAATTTCTAAATATATGCTAGTAAACTAAACACTAGAAATGTCTAAATATATGCTCATTGGTTTATTTCGACGTATTAGTTAAACAAATTCAATAACATATCTACCATTTTTATGTGACCATATTTTAAATAGCGCGTTTTGCTGATAACTTCGTCCGTCACAGTCATTTGGCGAATAAGTCTGTAATATTTAGTTTTTAATAAGATTTTCACCATCCACGCCGATGGCGCCGATGATGCCGCCGCGGGCATCGGCGCACACATCTAGTACCTACATTATAATAGCTGTTACATTCTTCTTAGAATGTCGATGGCAAATTAAATATACTTGGCCCAGTATTCCGCCACGCGGATTGCAGTATCAGTACCGCTCATTAGCTCCTCGCGCGTGCAGGCGGTAGCACGCGGCGCAGGATGGAAGGAGAGACGCCGCACTCGCACTGCAGGTCTAATCCGTCTGTAAAATTCCACCTGTGAAGATTATCTTAGCTTCGGCCGACTTGGGATCGTAGTTCATTAAGAGATCTCCAAGTCGGCCGTGGTAGTTCATGTCCAGGTGAAATGGTTTCCGATGGCGGGAGAAAGTATACAGGTGGATCGAAATTTTCTCGCCAGAGATTGCACCTAGCTTTAGAGGCATCGATATCAGCGGGATCCACGCACTTTAGGAAGTTTTTGCGACTTCGTAGCCTTTGGGGCACTGTGATGTAATTGTGCATTGGCTGACGTGAGTCATCTTCCGCCTTAGCTCTCTCGGTACGACTTGTTATGGTTACGGACTTTCGGAAGGGCCAGTCAGTGGGTACAGCATTCGTACCAGGGTCGGCTTTAGACAGCCAGTAATAATCCGGCAGGTTTCATTTCTCCACTAACCGTGCGTGGACGGAACGGCTCCATACTGGATAAGCATATTCGCCGGCGGAAAAGAAGAGCGCCAACCCGGTCGTTCGCAGGACTCGGGGCGTTGCTCTCATTTGGTTTTGGTTTCGAGCGTGCACTTTTAGTTTGATACTTTCGCAATTTTTCCCGTACGTTAGCGATCGATCTAAGATGACACCTAGGTATTTCGGGTGGCTGTTACGGGCAATTGGCACCCCTTGCCATGAAATCTTAAGTTTTTGACCCGCTTGTCTGTTGCAAAGTTGGAAGATACACGACTGAGTTTTGGAGGGGTTCGATTTCAAGCGTTTTCAGCGTAGTAACGGCCGAGGTCATTAACAGCCGAAGAGACTTTTACCAACTTCCTCAAAACCAGTAGTCGTGTTTGGGCATGTAGGTTGATCATTTGTGTAAATATTAAACAAAGAGGGAGCCAATACACTGCCTTGTGGCAGACCGTTCTTTAATGCACGCCACCTATTAATATCATCAAGGAGATGGACTTGAAATCGCCGGTTTCTGAGCAGTTCGCTGAGAATCTTTGTGACTTCTGATTCCCCTGTCAGGTTGTCCATCTTCCATAATAACCGTTTTAGGTTTACCGTGTCGAACGCTGCTGATAGATCCACAAATACTGCGCCCGTAACTTTTCCGGTTTCGAATCCGTCCTCAATATGTTGAGTGAGCTTTAGGGTCTGGCTACAGCAGGATTTGCCAGGTCTAAATCCAGCTTAATCTGGGATTAATTCTGAGTCTACTAGGTTTCCGAGGCGTGTGAGGTGTGGCATAGTAGCGAGATAGGCGGGAAGCTTTTACTTTTACAGCTGTTACATTTATACATAGACTGTTCCAAGATAAAGCTTAGGGTCATGTTACATGTCATTTTAAGACAGAAAGATGTTCACATAGGAAGATTGAAGACAGTATGGCAAACTTCATTGAGGCTTCCCATCACCTATACTACAGTACTTGAAGCCAAGAGTCTCCCTACCTTCTGTATGCTATCAGGACTTGGACTACCGTTTATCTCCAGGCATACTCCACGAATTCAAGGTCAGTAAAAATTATCAAGATAGTTACCGAAAACCATAGATACAGGAGGAAAAAGATGACCACTTAAACTTCTTTATGACAATTTTAGAAGAAAAGAGAGAAGTCTATGGCAGCAATCGGACTTTTTGATATTAGTTGGTAAATGATAATAAACTGATTCTGGTTTGAATTTAAAGTCTGACAGATTGCTGGATGTGATCCCGACCTTAGATTTCGATGAGTATTTTCAGTGGTAGATTGCTGATTTTGATACCAATAGCCAAAAGAAAATATTATTATTCAAAGTTATGTGTTGCCATACCAATAACTCAATTTTGTTAAAAAGCCTAGATGCCTTTGATTCTATATGACTCGGAGGAAGGGGAAAACGAAACAATACATTGTATAACAAGTGAAGCGAAAAAGTGGGAGTCGTGTCGTATGAAGAAGTCTAAAAGAAGGCAGAGGATTAATAGAATAGAATAGATCCTTATTTCATGTAAACCAGATACAGGCACTTATGAAATGTCGAGACTCTAGGTGCACGGTTCCAAATAGTAGATCCTATGGAGAAGAACCGGCAAGAAACTCCATGGAAACTCTGATTGAGAGCAGAGATAAGAACTAAGCACTTAAAGAGAAAGAAAGATAATCAAGCGTGTTCACAACTTTACATACTTGAGTTAAAACTAAGCGGTCTTCCCTTAATCACGTGAGGGTTTTAGCCCCCCCCCCCCCTTGATGATACATTACATTTATTTATTGAAAAATATATTTATTATTATTATCTAATATATTTTCAGAATCTGTTTAATATTGAAAAATTATCATGGAGTCAAATTTTGAAAACGATGATACCTAGATATTAATAAAATCGAAAATTTAGTATTACTGCAGTTCAACCTTTATTTTGCTTTTTAGATACAAATTCGCTCGCTCGGGATATCACGTGGTCGCACGAAAATGTACACGTGATTGTCTCAATAATTAAAATTCATCTATGGTAGTTAAACATCTATATTATATATATCCTCGAAAACATCGACACATGGATGTTATGAGAATAATATTATCATCCTATCGATAACAATAAGTCATCTGCGTGAAAATAGAAAAACTTCTGATAAAGTTACTTTTTTTACAGAGTGTACCCAAAAAATACTGGAAATGTTAATTTTATTTTGTCTAGTTTGCGTAGTAAATACAATTAAGAATTGTTTATGTTGTCACCTAAAACATCGATATTTTCCTTCTCATATTTATCGTACATCGATACTTTTGAATCGATGTTTTTTCTAACGATCATTCTTAACATTATCCCCCCTCCATCGTGATGTTATTCTGACCCCTGCCCCTTTTGAACCTCGCGTGATTATAGGATGAGCTTTGAGTGAAGAATTGATGAAGATTTTACCTTGAACAAGTACGGTAGCCAGCGGTGCGCCTTCTTCTTAAGTGTCTTGTCGTTGAGGACATGATACATGTCCTCCAAGTATTGCTCCACGGTGACGAAGTTGTATGGGTCTATGGCGCCCCATTGCTCCTCCCATGTAAGCTGGAACAGAAATGTAAGTTGTCAACTTCGCTATACTGCCTAGTTTCAGATTTTATGCTCTTCATCTGACATACTGTGTGATACAAATATAATTATTTATTAATATTTAAGGGGTCGTCCATTAATCACGTGATGTGATTTAGCAACTTTTAAAACAATGTCCAGACAGACTAATGTCTGTGCTTTTATGCCAGACAGAAACAAATCTACAACCTTAATAGGTTGCAGGTTGTTGACTGGCATAAAAATAATGAAGGAAAGGAGTAATCATGTGAAAAATGGCGCCATAATAAATAAATAAATAATCACAGACTTATAGGTAAAGCTGAAATGGGGTAATTGTAGGTAACTATGTACAACTTTTGCCACGGGACCAACCGAGAAACCCGAAACAAAATTTGTTGTTCCATACAAATAATTCAATTCTACTCGACTAAATGTATAAAATAGCTGTTTTTTTTTTCGCTGTTTCGTCTTATATCCTTTCCGAATAACCATATTGAGAATTTTTTCAAAGGGTATTAAAGATAAAAAAGAGAAAAATACCTTGATAATACTGGTAAACTCCTGCGCCTGCTGTTCAGTAAGGTGGCCCAGCGACTTGAACCTCTCCGCGAAGAGCACGAAGTCGTTGAACGAGATCAAACCATCCTTGTCCACGTCTAAGATGTTGTGGACGGTGCGCATCTTACGACGCCAGAACTCTGACTGCAAGAACGGAAATATATTATAATAAAAAAAAATACTTTTTTTACGAAGAAAAAATGAGGTGTAAGAAACGAGTAACTACCCACAGAAAAGTTTTTTTTTTTCTATCTGTAGGTATGGCAATTGATTTATTATATATTAAAAAAAATGGAAATAAAACTAATCTTGGAACTGCTGTTTTAATTTAATAATTTCTAGATGTAAAATTGCAAAATATGTGACGTCACACTAGGGAGCGTCTCACAAATGTGATCAACTGCGACAAGGACGGGGGAGGGGTAAAAAATCGCGAAATTAGCGTAACGTACATTATGGATGACCTCTTACCTATGCAATAGAAATTTGCAGGGGCGCACCATTTTATCGTAGTTTATCTACATATCTTAAGCATTTTAAATCAATAAACTATGATCTGTGTTTGATCATAATTTGATCACCATTAAATAATAACTCACCCTATCAAATCTCTTGCACTCCGTATTCAAGTCAGAGTCCGACTCACTATCTGAGTGTTTTCGTCTGTCTTCCTCAGGCCTCCCATGCTGCTTGCTGTACTGCCGTTGCACGTCACTAGGAGAGTCCGATAAGTAGCAAAAAACGCCGTTGCATTGCCTTGTCTTCATGTGGATTAGCTAAAGAAATAAAAAGGCTTGTTAAAGTACCTGTTTTCACTGCACCGAATAATGCAGGTCTACCACGATCATAAAACTACTCAACAAAGATAACTTGTCACTTCCACATACGCCGTCCATGTCGACCGCAAATTTGATACTGTATCAGTGGCGAAGTGTCTATATTATCACGTTTCCCATCGGCCCAGTAGGTATCAATATTATGTATTAATAAATATGTGAAGGTAGGTAAGTTGCTTCATGAGTTCATGCCAAAGTTAAATTAATACTGCACAGCATGTGGCATGCCTACCAAGCTATTTTTTGAACGGGTTTCCTTATAAAAATATTCACCCTTCGCCACTGTACTGTATGCACTGAAACACACACAGACAGGGCCAGATTAAATCATGAAGTGGCCCCTAGGCCCTCCCCTAACACCCCTTTTTATATTTTCTTAATTCAAAATCTTCAAAATATTTTAAAAAAATAGTTTTTTTTGTTTCCAATAGTTCTTTGCTTTCTTCGACCGCTCGCAACTTAATGAATTAAAAAAAAAGTAAATCTTTTCGGACCTTGGGGTCCATAAGCATTCAAAGGCTCATAAGCAGTTGCCAGTAGGCAAAGTACCTATAAGTTAATCTGGCCCTGCACACATACCTACTAGACGTGTGCGCCGATGCCCGCGGCAGCGTCATCGGCGTGGATCGTGAAAATCTTATTAAAAGCAAAATATGGCAGACTTATTCGCCAAATGACTGACAGACGAAGTTATCGGTAAAACGCGCTATTCAAATTATGGTCATATAAAAATGGTATTTTGTTGAATTTGCGTAAACATATATTTAGACATTTCTAGTGTTTAGTTTACTAGTATATATCTGTATTGGATCTAAAACAACCGTTTCCGTCCGACCATCCACGCCGATGACGCCGAATCCGGCATCGGCGCACACATCTAATAGGTACCTAATCCCAGCTTTTGTTGGGCGCCAGCGGGCTTGCCGGAAGTGGGACGCCGCATGTCGCCGTTATAATTGTCAAGTAGTATCTTAGAGGAATGACAAGTCTGGGGAAGTAGCAATTAATTAAACTTTTCAAATGTAGTGGTAATTTTATCAAATACACGCGCATAGATAGAAAGAGACAGCTAGCTGTAATCTACTTGTCATTCAAGTCCAAATGAAGCCGTTTTTCGAAATTTCTTAAGAAGGACCTAGTGTAGTGACGTGCTTTTTATAATATCGATAATTATCGCTGAAGAAATAGATTTTAATACTGATTTCCATACAAACGATTTATTAACATAATTCTCAGACAATAATTATTATTAATAATTTTTTTAATCAATTATTTACATACTGTTTTTAAAGTCAAAGTCAAAATTCATAAATATTTTTTTATAAACATTTTTAATTAATTCATAAATATTTTTACAAAAAAATATAAAATCATTAAAAAATATAAAGATATTATCTATTATTCCCTTTATTAATTTTTTTACATACTTTTATATATTTAAAAAAAATTAATAAGTACATTTAAAAATATAAAAGGGCCACTGGCATCGGGAACAGGGTCCAAGCTACCAGTGGTCAGGGTTCTAAAAAGAGAAACCTCCTAACAATGCGCGCAGTATCAAGGAGTTAGGCGTGTGTAACTCTTTATGGAACCGACTCACTGATCTTTGAAGTGATACAAAAGATTGGTTCAGTAACAACGTTTCAAACGCATCATTCGGATCTGAATCTTTCCGCGCGACGCGTCACTTGCAAGGCGACTGAGCAAGGAGCGAGAGAATAATTGAGATACTGAGTTACTTTACTACTGATGCGCGAGTCGCGAGTGATCGAGTCACATAATTACAATCTATACAAGTCAGAAAGAGATATAAAATGAGATGTGTACCTATCACTCACACTCTCACAGTTTTTCGTTGTCGTTATACATATCAAATAGTTACAATAAGGTCGTTTTATGCATATTTCAATTATCCGTATCAGTGAGTCGGTTCCGTAAAGAGTACACGCCATTTTATATCCTTTGAGCCGATGAGCCAAATGATACAAATGAAACATAATATCAGTATTGCATCATTTCAGTAAGTTAGGTGCAAATGTTCCAATCGCAAAAATGATACATTTTGCCCACGTCTACAAAGAGTAGGTACTGCTTTCTGAAGCAGGCCCTTGATGCATCTACCTAGCGAGAGCCTCTCGAGGTGTTGGTCCAGACTCCTGGCAATTAAGCCATTAGTCGTTACGACTATCGGCACAATGATTGCTGACTCCACGTTCCACATATCGACAACATCGTGTGCCAAGTCCACATATTTGATTTTATTATCTTTTTCGGCTTTTACAAGGTTCTCATCATGTGGGATGGTAATGTCAACAATCATTGCACGGCGTGCTGATCTATCTATCACCACTATGTCAGGCATATTGGCGACAACAGTCCTGTCAGTGATGATAGATCGATCCCAATGTAACGTGACATGACCATTTTCGAGAGCTGGGTTATGTGCACATACTTGTAGTACGGTAATTCAGAATCCACAAGTTTGTATTTCAAAGCAAGTTGCTGGTAAATTATCCTGGCCACTTGGTGATGTCTATGCAAGTACTCATCGTTAGCAAGACGAGAGCAACCCGATATGATATGTCTAAGGGATTCGCCGGGACAGTGGCATGCCCGACAAATGTCAACCGTCCCGTCCTTTATAATACATTTGCGGTAGTTGTTCGTCATTATAACTTCGTCCATAATTGCACAGACAAAACCTTCGGTTTCCCCAAACAAGTCCCCAAAACGTAGCCAGGCAATAGACGCTTTAAAGTCAACATCGGGCCCAAGAAGGGCCCGGTAAAAGCGTCCGTGGAGCTCTTTGCTTTGCTATACCTCCCTGCGGCCGTCGATACTTAGTACGGTAGGTTTGCGCCAGTTCTCTTTAGCCAAAGAAAGCGGGGCGGGGCCTTCGTCCACTGCAACAACATCACGGTGCATCCCCACATCAGCATGGAGAAAATATTCCCTGAGACTGCACAAATATATGTCGTTAATTATGCATAGGTACATACTACTAACATGACGTGAGGTAATTATACAACAAAGCATACAACTTATAGATACGCGTCCACTGGTCCGTACCGGCCACAAATCCACAATACACCCAACGGAATTTTGTTTGCATTTTATGAATATGATGATATTAATACTGATATACTTTATATGAATATTAATACTGATAGTGAACGCAGTGCTATATGAATTATTCATATAGCACTGCGTTCCACTATCAGTACCGTTCACAAAACACTGAGCACCGGCAAAGAAATGCGTTGCTTGCAGTGCGTGTGTTGCACCCGGTGCGAGCCAGTTGATGTGTACCTTATTCGTGCTGAGAGTGCAACGGGGCCATTCTGTGGGTAAGGAAAATAAAACAAAACTTTTGGTATAATACATTCCTTATTTATTTACAGTTACGCACAAACTGTTATCGCAACTTTTCCACGTAACGATCGCGTTTAGCGCCCCGATTGGTGAAGAGCTCGAATAGGGCCCATCAACATGCAGAATGCAGATTACTGTCACCTGGAACTCTACAAATAACAGGAGAATTTTTGATTATACACGACGCGGCAGATGGAGTGGTTCGTCGAGCCTTCAGCAAAATATGTCCCTTACCTCAAGAAGAGGATTGTGGTTGAGAGGGAAGAAACCTCTCAACGCCCGGGGGGATGATAAAATTAGAAAAAAGTCAGTCTAGCTTTAGTAGGTAGATACTGGCAGTTACTGTGACGATGAAAAATAGTTCATTTAGTTGATGTTTATATTTTTGATTCTATTTTTAAAGATTTTATTGTCATTTGTTTTTTAGTTATTGAAATCCCTTTATTACAATGACAATGCGTAATACCTACATTGGAATTAGACAAATTGTCACCGTTGTGATTCTGGTCTATTATAAAATAGCCATTTAATTTTAATATTCCAATTGTATTGTAATACCAATTTATTTTTGTTATTATTATTGTATTTTTGTTTTGACATAATAATTGATAATTTTAAGTTTAATATTCCAATTGTATTGATATTTTAATTTAGTTTATTGTAATGTTATTCTGTTAAAGTTAAAGACGTGATTAATTTAATATGTAATATGGGTTTTAGGTACCTGAAATAAATGAATTTAATTTAATTTAATTTAATATTATGTTCCTAAGGAATTGCAACATCATTGGTCACAGTTACATTCGAAAATATCGATAACAAAATCACAGTTAGGTACACAGCACTATTGATCACTTTTTTTGCATATTTTAATAATATAAAGCAATTAAATGATTTCCTAGATTATTTAACAGACAGTTTGGAGGGTTGTTGCGAACATCAGAATCAGCATCCGCGGAATTTCAGCATCATTTTCAACATCAGCATCCGCATTGATCAATGCTGATGTTCAAGTCGTGACATGACCGCAAAGGGTGCAGGACTTATAGGCTATACAGGGTGTAAGTGACATCGTAACGAAAACTCATACCATGGGTTCAGTACATGATACTGGATCATTCAGCGTTAGAATTTTGTGTCGGTCTTATCAAAAATTTTACGATTTTGTTCGCAGATTTTTTAGTTAGGTATAAAAACTGCGAACAAAATCGTAAAATTTTTGAAAAGACCGACGCAACATTCTTTCACTTAGTCTTTCAGTATCATGTACTGAACCCATGGTATGAGTTTTCGTTACGATGTCACTTACACGCTGTATATAGCACGTGTTGTTTTCAGTTGCGAGTTTTGACCAATCCAGGGGTCGACCACGGTGATTGCGATTGCAAACTTACACAAACTTGTCTCATTATGCAGTAGGTACTTAGTTTGACTTAAAAAAAAATATCACTACGCAAAATTACTCCTTTATCCCTGTTTTTTAAGAAAATTATTAAAATCAGCATCAGCATTAGCATCCGCTGAAGTGAAAAAAATATGCATCAGCAACAACCCTGGTTTGGACATAGCAATTTACCTACCTATCATAATCATAATTCAATATATTTTATCAGTTTGCAATATTATAGAATAAAATTATCCAAAAACACAAACCTGGGAAATGTCAGTTCTCAATTTTCGTAGAATTTCCTTCAATTATGGGTTGTACAGCCGTAAGCAACGCATGGCATGTTATTGTCACTTTATCACCTCGTAAACACACAATTTTAAAAGTAACAGTCTGAGATTCACAATATTTCAAGAAAAAATTCACACCGGACCGGTAAGCTGATATCGAAATACGGCTTCATATTGTGATTCTGTTCTATTTGACGAGTGCCAAGATTATATATATATCTGTTTCTTTTTAACTCATTACGCTGTATATTAGATAGAAAAGTCACGCTAGCACGTTACAGTTATTTTTTTAAATAATCGTTGGGCAATGATTATTAAAAAGAATAACTCTAATAAATAATACTCACTAGGATTTCTCCTGTATCGAGGGTACAGTGTACAAACATACATGTCACATGCACACACAACTAGACCCGAAACAACTATCTGTAGATCATACAAATATATTTTGTTCCGTGCGGGTATCGAACCCGCGGCATGTAGCGCAGAAAGCTAATCGCTTAGCCACTGCGCCAACCGTGCCGTCACAATTAAAGTGATGTGGTTAAATTCTGGAATGGATTCGGAATGAATTTGTCACATAGAGCTTAAATTTATAATGACTGCAACATTAGTAAAGCCTTTTTACTACAGCAGATAGTGTTGATTATAATATGTCAAAAAAAAAATACTTCTCTAGGTTAGTCATTCCTCTAAGACAGGGGTGGCCAACCGGTCGATATTAAGCTTCAGTGAGATACGCTCGCGTCAAGTATATTAGTCCAGTCGCTAGTCGATCGTGGCAAGGCAAAAACCATATATATAAGTTTACTATACATATTGATTTTAAAATTCAAGAAGTATATAATTGTTAGATCACACAAGATTTCTTCAGTAATCTGGTTGGCCACTCCTGATCTAAGAGTAGTTTATATATCTATCTCACACGAGACTAACTCATAGAGATAATATATTGTACTATTTCTATGGACTAACTAGACAAATTGACAGATCGCCATCGGTTACTCGCACTCTTTGATGCTCAGCTGTCATATAGTGCTATTTCACAGCTGGCGTTCCATGTTATCGAATTGGTTCACCTACAATATCTGTCACCTTTTTGTACAGTGCCACAAACTTATCTGACCCAGTCGTGGCGTCGCTGCCGTCGCTTTTACCAATGTCATCTCCGTACAAAAATGACATTTTGATGTCAATTTTGTTCCGTAGCGACGTTAGTTCCAATTTTAGTCACCGGGTCAGATAAGTTTGTGGCACTATACGCAAAACTTTATGAGCTCTCGGAAGTTGAACACGAGTGGCTGCGCAGTACGCTTATTATAGGTGCTAGAGGGACGCAAGAGGGTGACGGGGAGAGTACCGACCCCGCGCGCCGAGCGCAACACCCGCTCGCATCTGGCAGCGCCACGAGTTAGTGTGAGTGATACGTTCGTACATAAAATACATGCGCATTGTCTTTTGAAGTACAGTCGAGTACGTCAGTTAATTGTCATTGTTATTGTTAATATATTTTGTTTTAGTGACATAATTATTTATTTGAAATGCTTCATGTACATCGTACAAAGGAGGCATTTTCTACTAGACAATGAAGGTAGATGCACCGAAAAACATAATAGGGAGTTACGTAGATATAATCTAAGTACTATAAAATGTTTCATCTCTTACAATAATGATTGTGCACTCAACTATACTCTGGCCTACGTTCAGAGGGCTCATAAAAATTTGCGTACTATAAAACACATGTCTTGTCAAGATCGTGATAGGGCTACTGGTGCCGATTCTGTGGCCCCATCTCAACTAAAGACATGGTCTTAAATTATTTCTCTGTCTAACACTATCGGATTGAAAAGGATAGCCATAAGTTTCTCTCAGGTGCCACAGAATTGGTTCCAGTGTATTGTGAGATAAAGCTTACTTTGTAAAGCTTCATCATCATCCGAGCCTTGTCACACGGGTGGGACTGGCACTTAGTGTAAGTAGCTGTAGTTGTGATGGTATATCTATATGTAACGCAAAGCGGCATCCCTTTGTCCGCATCATTTTCGAATATCTATAAAAGTTTAACCACCGGTATGAATAGTATAATAGAAAAGAAAGTAATTCAAGAAAGAAGAAAGTCTTTTATAATATTAGAAAAAGGACACGTCCTATTTTAAAAGTCGCTACGCTAATTCGTGCGCACGGTTACGTTGACCCGACTGCGCGACGCAAAGAAGGGTAATAAGCCTATACAATGCGAGGACAATTTATACTGAAAATGTATAGCTTGAATTAAGAAGATGATGATGAAGTTATCATTTTAGTTAGGGACCATCCATAAAGTACGTTACCTCCCTTAGGGGGGGAGGGGGTCGACGAAGTGTGACATTATGTGACAAGGGGTGGGAGGGGTCCTAAGTTTCGTGACGTCACATTTCAAAATCATATTAAAAAATAATTTAAATGGAAATAAAACTTATTTCGGAACTGCTGTTTTAATTTAATAAGGTCTAGATGTAAAATTGCAAAATATGTGACGTCACACTAGGGAGGGGCGGGGAGTCTCACAATAACGACCGCGAAAATCCGCGATACTGCTGCTAAAAGTATCAGGTGTGAATGGGCCCTAAAGGACAATCAAGTTTCGATAAGCACTAGGATCTATTTCTGTGGCAACTCGACATAATTAAAACTAAATTAAGTTAACTTAACTTATCAATTAGGTACACAACAACCGCAGATAATGCAGACCTAACAACAAACTGAATACTGTACGAACACACACACACACACACTACCTACACACTACTGCTGCTGCTGCTGCTGCTTATACTTGCGACATGATAGGATAGTCGAGACCGTTGACCGCATTATGCACGCGCGTTTGTGCACAAGCGCAACTTATGTACCTCTAGCTCTACACATCATTCAGCTGTGTGTCATTTGGCGCACTGTTACCGATTGTATTACTGCCTTAGTTCATAGATTATAATGGCAATTTATTTTATGTTAAGTAAATAAAAATAAATAAAATACTGCCACAGCCCAAACCGCTGGTCTAGAAAGTTATGCACAGAAGATCTTTATATTTATTTATATACGTAATTATTTGATTAATTAACAATTAATGTACCTACACATATAAAATGCATAAGAAATATCAAGTAGGCCCCATAAAGTACTTACCTACAAAGGTACCGCTTATTTCTATAAATGCATACCTACCTACCTAACAATAACATGATATTTCTCTACTTATGCGTTTACGTTTAGATCACGAAATCGTGTATTTATCGTTGATTATTGTTATTATTGTATTGTATTAGTTGTATAGACCGAAAATATTTATCGAAGAGTCCCAAATATATCAGACCAGAGCAACCAGACCAAGAACCGCGAAAGAATTATTTGGAATAACGTCCAACACAGAGTGGTTTATACGGAAAATTAATGCAAGATGTTTTTTCGGGACAAAAGAGGTAATAATTTAAAGCAGTAGGCTTCACTCGCCCCCTAGATTTCGCCCCTTTTAGTAAAATGTACCGCTCACCCCGTTTCGAGGCCCCACTCGTACCTTACAGACGGACGGACGGGATGAGTGACTTTTTCATATTTGGTGAAACCATTGGCTCCTTGCGGTATGTGTTCAGTTCAAAACGATCCCACACAAGGTGCCCAGTAGGCTAATTGACGTAACTAAAGAAGTGCAGTTGCCGCGCAGTTGCAATAAAATATTGATCAAAACAACACATTTGGTAATCTTCTTCTTCTTTATTCGTTATGGCAATTGAGCCGATGTCGACTATTCTGCGATTTGGTATCCTCTGGGCTTCAGTGAGATACGCTCGCGTCAAGACTCAAGTTCGAGCATCACTGCAAAGTTCAATGGCAATACGATCGGCGCGTCTTAAAATTAAGTGAATTAGCCCTCAGGTATTTATGATGGAATCAAAGAAAACATCTAGGTCAGGTCGAGAGAACTTATTATAAACAGTGCCAGAGAGTCGTTAACTCGAGAAAAATCTTGACGCCGCCATTTAGAAAAACGCGTCATAGGCACAACGCCATCTATCGGGGGCAGGTTTAATCAATTTTTGTTTATAAGACTTAACAATCTGTTTTGAAATTTGTTCTGAATAGGTACAATCCTACATAACCCAATATTATAAATTACATTGAATTATTTAAATAATTGTGTTCGTCTCATCATTCTTGTCTGCTCTTGCTACCTGGCTTACCCGGTATAACAAAGAGAAACCTTTTCTTAGCTCCCATTGGTGAACTAGACAAAGAGTTTCCTATAGAAATGGTTGGCTATTGTGTGAATAGTATAACTCGGTATAACGCTTTTTCTTTCGAACTACTTAATAATAATAATATTTTTATTATACTGAATTCACTGATTGTATATTTTAAGTTTCAACCAAATACTCAAAAACTTGTTTTACTTGTTGTTGAAAACTTGTCTGTTCAGATTCCGAATTTTATTTTTTTATTCCAGTAGCAGTTTTATTTAACTCCACCCCTTTCCATTTTATTTTTATTAAAGACATCTACGTGCGGCAAAAAAAAATGCATCATTAAAACTCTTAACGTTTCTGGCTGTACTTTTAACCAATTAACAATCAGGGGCGAGTTTGAGCTATACGGGGGCGAGTATGAGATTGTAAGGAGACGAGGTTTAGCGTACACGGGGGCGAGTTATAGCTGTAAGGGGGCGAGTGGGGACACTTAGCCAATTAGGGGCAAGATTTGCGGGGCGAGTGGTGCGGAGACTGTAAAGTCAAGCCGGTTGTTAAACGAAGGGCTGCAAATAAATTATTAAACAAAACAGGTGCCTCAGGCACATATAGAAAGGTCCTCAGGCCCCGTATAGAGTTGCACCAAGAACTGGTTTACCCTATATTTACGTAGGCTTTTATTCATTGAAGCCTGTGTGCTCGTTGTTATTTATAAGCAGAGACCTGCACGCTTTCGTTAGGACGGATGCACATTAATAAAAGGTTTTGCTGTACAAGATAAACAGTAGTAATTATATCTATAAGACCCTATAGGTCTTTTTATAAGTTATAGTATGTACTCATCATTATGAATTTCTTTTACTATGGGACCAACAATGAAATCGCGAAAGAAGAAACCGGCTGTTCCATACAAATAATTCTATATTACTCGACTAAATGCCAGTACCGAATGCTCACGTCTGCTTTCTCATTCTCTCGTTTCCACTACGAGCTAAGCTATGTTAGAACAGATCGAGATCAACTAAGCTAAAGGTTTAGCTTAGTAGACTTAGGCTAGGTTTCCACCAGAGCTGTGCAAAGTGCGCGAGGAAAAAATCCAGCCATAGGATTACTTCATTCTAAGTCCGCAATAATCCTATTGGTGTATTTTTTTCATCGCGCACCATCTCTTTACCACGCATGATGCACAGCTCTAGTGGAAACGCAGCCCTAATTTCGTAGTGCGCTTACGCACACAGTCGCAGCCGGCTATAAATACCTCCCAAGGCCACTGTAGAGCGGGCGATCACTTTAACTTTACTAGGGTGCATATGCAATGAATGGCCATGCCTACATAGAGACTATTTAGGTATTGTACTCGAAAGAAGGCTCTATCTAGGACTACCAACCGTCCAAATTTCCCCGGATTTGTCCTAGCTTGGAAGGGCGTCCGGGCGGGGTTCTCTAAAAGTGTCCGGGAGAAACCCGGACGCCAGCCATGTTGACAATTTCGTTCGTTGACAATACACTATTTATTTATTTATTTAATGCTTTAGGCACAGGTAAAAAACACACTGCACAAAGGCGGACTTAATGCCATAGGCATTTTCCGCCCGTCTACCTTAGCCTAGCCTAGCCTTTTGCCTTAGCTTCTGCCTTACCTTATTTAATATATGTATAAATATGAAAGTTTCATGTTTTCAGGGGTGTCTGGGGAAAAATCCCGGTTTCAACCAAAAGTCCGGGCTTATTGAAATCTTTGTCCGGTGTCGGCGATTTAGGTGATGGCAGCCCTACTCATGACAAAAGTAGCCTTCTTTGGACTGTTAGGGTTGTTATAAATTAAAGGATAGTCCCACCACAGACCGACAAGGGATAGGTACCTATATACCTATCTACACCATATTCTTATTCATATTATTTATTTTAACCTGCAAATCTGTCCATCCTAAGGTTGTCTGGTAGAAATCGCCACGTGCGATAAGACCGCCCTTTATACATTTTTTTTTTCTAATTACTGTATCTTTTCTTCTATTACTGGTGTGCAATAAAGTGTATTGTATTGTATTGTACACCAAAAAAATAAATATATAATTATTTAAGTAGGTTCACCTATCTGACCTATCGAAAATTCGAATCTGTATCTCAACATATTTCTACAAACAACAAATCATATTTTATGTAATAACCTGCAGGTTATTACATAAAAATATGATATAAGGTTGTATTTTACGACGATTTCTTACTTTTGAGGGGGTGAAGTATCAGCCTAAGTCCCGCCCACTAGGGGAGCTCCGTTCACGCATATCGTTTGTATTGCGCAATTGACGTATCAGACTGTGTGACACACGTGTCACAGAATACCAATATTAATAAGCAACATGCAGTATGACACCAGCAAATACTTGAAAAATATAAATCCATAATATCGTATACCCAGTGTCCTATATTACGCTAGAACATCTGTTAGTCCGTTTTGTATTTGTAGATTTTATACCCATTTATCTATCTACTTATAAACTATTGGTCATACCTATTGTGTATGAGTTTATGCAAGTGCATATAATTGTCTCGACCAACATTGGGCATTTTCACATTAAGCCGATAATGCCGTAACGAAACCGATATATCGGTACGACAAAGCTGATGACACTGCCAATGTGTGTGTAATGTTAGAAGAATAAGCCAACTCAAATCCATGCCTTGAGACAATAACCTACCCTCACCCACACCTGTAGGTGTCGTCCGTTTCCGAAGTCATAGTCATACCTACTTAAGTTCGTTCACAGGATTGCTTTTTTACCAAAAAAGAAATTGCATATTCATAGTTCAGATTCCTCGCTATGTATGCAGGTGAAGAGCTTCAAAATTGAAAGACAGAAAGAAAAAATATTTATTTCGGACTCGCACACGAAATGCCTAAGGCATTAAGTCCGCCTCTGTACATAGTCCCTAAAGTATAAATAAATAAATAAATTACATAAACACACAAAAAAATCAAATAATGATAACAATAACCTAACCGTCAAAAACCCCCCGACTCCAACTAGAAAAAGAGGTGTAAATTTTGAACGGCTGAACAGATTTTAAAAACCATCCCGATTTGTTGTATTTAAAATAAATAAGAACTTTCTTATTGGCTATGGACTCAAAATCAAATAACATAGTTTCTTGGGCTTTACTACTTTAGCCATGAAAGTTTGGCCATTTAATATAACTCAGTAATGGCAGCGTTGCATTGCGTAACAAACAATACTTAAAGTCCAATCATCTAATCTTAATAAAATATCCGGAATTCAGCTACCTACTACAATTAATTTATTAGTCTACAATTACAACTAGTAATGGACCATCGACGGACCGACGGTGCATGGAAAAACCAAACAAATGGTTATAGTTTATTAAATTTTATTTATGTATTTTTCATTAGTCTGTATAAAAAAAATGTATGAATAATAAATAATATATGTTATAGTATAGAAAAAAATCCAATTCAACTGGTTCTCTCGGTAGACAAGTCAATTACGAGGTTTACAAAAGTTGATAAATATACGTTCATTAGTAGCGGGAATATTTGTCGGAGTTCCATCGCTATTTTTATAAACTGGATAATATTGTTCTATAAGTAAATAGAATATAAATAAAACTTCATACTCTTTCTTCTCAACACTACAAATTGTCATACTGATTTTTCTATACTATATCCTATAAAATGAATTCTTGACGGAGATGTCAAGAAATTATTTTAGCATATTGATTTTATAAACGAAATACTTAGATTTTCTGAATAAAAGGCAAGTTACTTATACTTCCTATTTCCTTTTAATATATTTTTTAATGATTATACTGTCATTCTTTCTTTTGGTTTTTAATAAAGGGTAAGCGCAGGAACGTCAAAAAAATTAGCACAGGTCCGACCTCGATGCGCGCCGAAACGCGACTGATTGATGGCAGAGATGACAGAAATCACGAATTTTGGGTTTTTCTCAAATTGTGACGAATATACGTAATATAATGAAAAAATAACGACCGACTTGCCTTGGTATACTTGCGACCAATATTGTGATGTAAAAATTATTTGAAATAATATAATATTTTAGAAATAATCTTGTAAAAATATTTTTAAAAGGGGTAACTTCGCGAATTTTTTTTATCGAGCCAACTTTGTCCAATCATGTATCGGACGACCGAAAAATCCGTGTTACATTTTCAAGTTTGATATATATTTTTTTCGGGGCAAAAAAATAAGAATTTCTATACAAAAAATTGTAAATAAAAATCGGTTTTTGCGGCATTTCTGTAAAGGACCCCCTTAAGCTATAAAATATTTATGTCAATTATGTAACTTACTTCCATAATCATAAATTTTCCGTTTATAACAAGTTAGCGAAAGTGTACCTAGAAGTCAATATTTACGCTGTCAACACCAAAGTGGGACAAAATCGTTTTCCTGTTTATTGACAACAATTTAAAATGTATTTATAAGTTTTGATATTAATTAGTTGAATACCTACTTAGTTATCAATCAAGATAAGATAACGTATCATTAGGTAGGCTTTACAAAGTCTTACAACAACTATCAACAACGACAACAACAAAATAGGACAAAAATTGTATTTCTGTTTATTGACAATGTTTACAATGTGTTTCTATAAGTTTAGATAATTAGATAAATACTTTACAAATGCTTAGTTATCAACTAAGGTCTAAATTATGTTAATGTATTATTATTATAGCACTATCATAAGTTTGGGTCGAGTAAGTAGTTAGGTACTGAAGTTTTGTATGCGACAGTTATTTTTTCGCGATTACGATGTTGGTCTCATAGAGAAAGTTATTCAGTTTGATGGTCTGATCCACACCCTTAAATATGACCACGCATTTCTGATACACGTTATACAGGATATACATTTTTTTATGTAGTGCCCAAAATTTGTAGATTCAGTGTCCGTTCCTAAATGCAACCGCAGTAGGTAGGTACTAAAATTCACTACAAAACAAAATAAAAATTTGATTTTGTATAGCTTGCGCTAGTAAATTATGCGTGTTCCCCATACTAAGTCGAATGTTCGGTTTTTTTTAAGTGTATCCCAAACCCAATACTGCGGTTGCATTTAAGAACAGACACTGAATCACTACAAATTATGCGCGCTACATAATTTTTTTCACAGGAATCCTCATTTCTGAAGGGGTCAACGACCATAACTGTCATATGTGACAATCGGAGCACTATCATGCATGCGGGTGATCATCCGCTGACCTCACTCGTCCATCGCGACGATTTGCGAATTAGTTCACGGACAAGAATGATATCTGTCGACTTGTTGTTAACTGATAATTTAAAATAACTGACAATCATTGCTAGGGGTCAAAAGTGTTACGTGAGTTAAGGCATGTTTGTTTGCAGGACATAAAGACAGTATGTTAAAAAGTTATTTAACTTTTTGTGCAATCACATTCAAGTGGCCTATTTGAATGTCGTTAGAATAGAATAGATATAAGTATTCGAAATATCAGATACAAGATACTTTTGGTAATGGTATTTGAAATACTAGATATAAAATACATGTTTTCTAAATACTTTTTGAATGAATAAATATTTTTACATACAATACATAATTATTTATAATTTAACTTTAGCAATTTGACACACGAAAATAAATATGGCGCGACGAAGGCAGCGCAGCGACAACTGCAGACAAAATTAACTAGAGCATAGACCCTTAGCATAGACCATTCAGGTAATTAACAGAAGAACTGTGAAAATCAAACGAAGATTTATTTTACTTAGCCTCCTAGAGGAATAATTAAAAGAACCGATGCCGTACAAAGAAAAAAAAAGCATGGGTAATACTTAGTAAAAGTATCATAACAAACTTAGTATTTACAAAATACTAAGATACTAAAATAACGTATCTAAATACAAGATACTTATTGAAATTTATAATTTAACTAGAGGTCGCGTGGGTGCGCGGGCCGCATGCGGCCCGCGGGGCATTGTAGGTGGTGCTTGTAACATAACTTAAAAAAAATATGATTTTTGATTTTGTATGGCAGCCATGTTTTTTTGTATGGAAACCATCTTTTTTTCACCGGCTCGTCAAACGGCCCAGGGTCCTCGACATTTTTAGTTCCGGCAGTGTGGGTGTTCGACTTTTCATTTTCGAGATCCGTAGGGCAGTTCCGGTCAGTGTTCCACTTTCAGGTCATTTCGGACTTTTCTTAAGCTCACAGGACCCCCCTTTATACGACTCCCATACATCGCTTTTACCCCCGACGGCTCCTTCTGGGAGAACAATTGGGTGAAAATCCAAAATGAACACTTGTATGGCGGCCATATTGGAAAATGGCGGAAAAAAAAATTTGATCCCGGATTATGAATCGGTGCCCCCGAAAACCCCCGGATGCCAATTTTCAGCCGGCTCGGACCATATTTTTTTTTGGCCGCCATTTTGAATCCGCCATCTTGGATTTTAATGACCCCCACCGGAAAGCCCCCGTCGTCCTCTATGACATTTGGTCGAGCACCCCCCCGCTATCTCCAACGGTTTCGGAACGGTGAGCGTTTCAATTTTGTATGGCCGCCATCTTTTTTTGTATGGACGCCATCTTTTTTTCACCGGCTCGTCAAACGGCCCAGGGTTCTTGACATTTTTAGTTCCAGCACTATGGGTGTGCGACTTGTAATTTTCGAGATCCGTAGGGCAGTTCCGGTCAGGGTTCCACTTTCAGGTCATTTCGGATTTTTCCCGGACTCACTGGACCTCAAGGTTTATGACTTTATGTATGACTTGTACCCCCCACGGCTCCATCTGGGAGAACAATTCTGTCAATCAGTGAGTGAGTCAGTGGTAATCGAGCTTTATATATTAGAGATACAATTTAAATATTTGTACGCCTTCAATGGTATAACATGTAGCTCTATGAATATGTAACACCATTGCATGCACGTCATTGTAATTTACACATGTTACAGCAAATAAATATATCTTTATCTTTATCTTTATCTTTAAGAAAATGAAAAAATATAATGTAGTATTTTGTATCTGTCTTTCAAATACTTGTATCTAAAATAAGTCGCAACTCTACAAATCACAACATTATACTCTACCACGAATTTAAAGATTGATATTCCGTATCAGTAACCCACTAAAGGGCCCCAATATAGAGCTACCTAGTACCTGCATTTAACCAATTTACCGGTGCCGGAGGTCAATGACACACCCAGCGATGTTGGTAATAAGCAACATTTTATGCAGTTGGTAACATGTTGCTTTGAAATCAGATAGTATCTGGAAATATCTTTCGTATGAAAGGGACTCGTAACTACATAGCTACCGCGTATAGATCAGTCGATTGTCGCGGTCAGTCCTTGGATGGGTGACCGTTTCTTCGAACATCGAGACCCCTCCGTGCCTCGGAAAACACGTTAAGCAGGTGGTCCCGGTTGTCATACAAATACTGACAGTCGTTACGTTACGTACGGGAGTCAGCAGTCCAAAAAGTCTGACAACTGGTCTAACCTTAGGATATCAGTGTTTCCCAGTAATTGTATGGCAGAGGTCAGATGGCAGTCGCTCCGTGTAAAATGCTGATATTCAACCGCATCTGGTTAGACTGGGAGCAGACCCCAACTTAGTTAGGAAAAGGCTATTATAGGACGCTAGGTAGATAATGATTATTGGTATGATTTGGAGTCTTATGTTCAGCAGTGAACATTTATGGGTGGGTGTTTATGTGCAGTATTCTTAGGGTCTGTTTCACGAACTTCAAGTAAAGTGTTAATTAGTTACTTCTTAGTTAACGTTACTCAGCTAGTAAAAGTTACAATTAACTTTTATCAGTACTTGAAGATCGTGAAAGAGGCCCTTAGTGTTCTCAAACTGTGCAGTATTCTTTGAGGTCTCAAACTGTGTAACTTGAAGACGAAAGCGGTTATTTATTCTACTAAATTAGACTAAACGCATCTGTCACTTTCTTTCTTTCTTTTTCTATTGAAACAGAAAGAGACATCGCCCATAATTTAGTTTAGTCCAACGATGGAGCCACAATAAAAAAAAAGTAAAAACCGACTTCAAAATTCAAAAAAAAAAAAAAGTTTTTACAGCTTCTGAAGTCGGTGCCACTGCCAAGCTAGGTGCATTGAAGAGTTATAGGCCTCGACTTCAGAAGCTGATAAGTTTTTGGAAATAAAATATTTTATACTTTTTAGATTTTTGAAGTCGGTTTTTACTTTTATTTTAAAGTTTATTTTATTTTTCAATTTAGAGTGGCATAAACAATACATAAACATGCGATTACAGCAATCGCGAGTGATGTGCTGTTATTCATTCAAGAGTTCCATTGTATATCTCCGAAGGTCTTCATCAGATCTTCACCAA
Organism: Allophyes oxyacanthae; assembly: GCA_932294325.1. Lineage (NCBI taxonomy): Eukaryota > Metazoa > Arthropoda > Insecta > Lepidoptera > Noctuidae > Allophyes > Allophyes oxyacanthae. The sequence goes on from OW028628.1 coordinate 1,987,083, forward strand.
ATTTAAATGGGACCACTTCAAGAGTATAACCCTTTCAAACAAAAAAAGAATTTTCAAAATCGGTCTGCAATTGGCGGAGTAATGGCGTAACAAACATACAAAAAGAAAACAAAAAACATATTGTCAAACTGAGAATATCCTCATTTATGAAAGGAGGTTTACAAAAAAAAAAACCTGTCAAATTTCGCAACAAAATCGACGCCATCTTCTAGCTTTGCAAGTCTTGCAGTGCTTGGCAAGCCCTTGGCCCTATTTCAATCGTGGCTCAATCGTGTCAGATTCAGAATGTATTCGTAATATGTATTATTGTTAGTTTTTGCAGTGTCGTTCAACCTAATTTGACTTCTATTTCGTAGGTAATAGAAGTAATAATCGGTTATTTTCCAGTTATTAAGTGTCATTCTATAGATTTTGACTATTACCCATAGAGATAATAATTATATGACTACTATTTCTATGCTATTACTACGCAATAGGAGTCAAAATCGGTTGAACGACTTTTTTAAACCCAACAATTAAGGGACCATTGTGACATGATTGAAATAGAATTAGGGCTGTCGCATGTCAAACTTATAAACAAAGTTTTATCTATTTGTATATCCGCCTAGTACAGGGGTCGGCAACCTTTTGAGTCGGAAGAGTTAAAAATTACAATAAGTTATAAAAGAGCCACAATTTTTTTTCTTGCCAACAATAAATTGTACTTGCATAAAGTTTTTTGATAAAAAAGAACTGGATCTGGTTCGCTAGATGCCCGGCGGGAAAACTAGTCCGTTATTCGCCCGGTGGGAAAATTATATTTACCTATATTAAAAAAATTCAGTATGGTATTAAATAAATATATGTATTTAGGTATGGAACTAAAGAGGCGCAGCTTCACATCCAAAGAGCCGCATGTGGCTCGCGAGCCGCAGGTTGTCGACCCCTGGCCTAGTACATTGTATAATAGTTTGTCCTTGCAAAGGGCCGATAGTACCTACCGAGTACCCACGATTACCATTCACGAAAAACATTAGTGATTGTTAATACAAAAAATGACCTCGCACACGTACGCCACATAACACATTATAAACAAAGACAAAATAATCAACACATCAAATTATTTTAAGGCTAAATTGAAGTACCTAATTGATCATAGAGTATAAGAATTTAGTTGTAGTAAGTACAATAATTATTAGTACCTAAGTTATAAAAATCTCAAGATTTTTTTTAAAGTACTAAATAGTGAAATTGAGCTAGGCACGTCTCCATCTTATATGAAAACCTGGTTTTGTAACATTTTACAGAAAATCTTTTTACGTAGGTAGAGTAGGTAGTGTAGGTACTTATTAAATCTTGTTAACATTATTAGTTTTACGTTTTTACAGGTTCTAGGATATCAAAACAGTTTTTCGGTCTATAGTGTCTCATATTTTTTTTATTATTATTTATTTAAATGTCGGTTTTATTTTTCCTAATAAAAGTTTTTTTTTTCATTTTTTTTTTTCATGATGAGTTTTAAATTACCTATGAGAGGAACTGTTACAGACTCCAAACAGCGTGTGTTTGTTAAGCCCCAACGATGTCAAAGTTTATTATATAAAAATAAACTTACAGACGTAACTGACCTAATATCAATATCACACAAACATCACCTTTATTGCTAATGATATAAGTGTTATAATTGAAACTGAAGTCACAAATAGGGACATTAAGATAAAAGTCATAATAGGTTATCCTTATCAGTGAACAACTCGGTTTACTTCAATTATGTTATAGTTAACTTTAATGAGTACATGCCTATTTGTAAACAAGTATTTTTACCATAGCATCATTGTTAGTTAAATTCCTCTGTTTATCAAATAATTATTGAATGTTTTTTTTGTTTACATTTAAACATCTGTCCTTCATAGATTGTAGAATTAGGTACTTAGGCACCTACCTACTTCTTGCTATAAATGTTATAGGTTCGTTGAGATTTCTGCTGTTTAATTTATTTATCAGTTTTTGTACACAGAACACGAAGAATAAGTAAAAACAATTAAGTAAACAGGAAACACGACGCGATGGTCTCTTTCAGCATAGGGTTTTTTTTTTTGCGAAACTTGATAATATGATTCTTATACATAATAATAATAATAAGTCTAGGCGTTTTTAGTGTTATGCGGATTCGCTCACGCATGCGCACGAGACATTGGCCCGCATGCGTGAAATTGCAATGTATTGCTAGATTGCTACCTGCGACTATGGTTGCCAACATTTTTTCGGTGAAATATAGTATTTTTCAAAATAAGCTTTTAAAAATATAGTAGGATTCAGTAGGCTTCAAAAAAAATTTGTATTTTATAGAAAAAGCAAAAAATAAACAAATATATTATTTGTTACCTATTTATTTATTTTTCTTGGCAGTTCTTGCACTTTTTAACATTTTTTTGTCGAAATTTAAAGTGTTAAATCAAAAGCTCATTTTTTATTCATGAGATACTTACTAGGTACATCTGTTTCTTTCTTCTCGTCATTTCGAATTCATAAACGAAAATATACTTTCTGTGAATGAAAAAATATAGTATTTTGGCATACTATATATTTCTTCAACAGTATATGTATGTATAGTACGCAGACTCGAAATATTGTAAAATACTATATATTATAGTACGGTTGGCAACCCTACCCGCGACCCGCGTGCCTCTATAGCACGCATCACAGGTAGTACACGATGATTTAAAGTTGTACTCTTTTGTTCTGTTTATCTTTTACTTACCTATTCGTAGGTATTGATTAAAAAAACAAATGTGTGCTGGCTGGGACACGTAGTAGAAGTGAAACTTCAACGGATATAATATTATCGTCTACCCCCTCCACGCGGCCGTAACGCTCTTTTACGTGACGGAAAAATCCTAATCCCCGCGTCTATATTAAGAAGTTTCACTTCAAAAACCTTTTGTTTTTTCTTATTATACTCACTATTAATAATTATCTTGAGTTGAACATGGGAATTTGACCTTTATCTTCACACTATTAACCAATGGCGTGTATTCCATTCAGACAAAGACCTACCCCAATAAACTAAGTATTGAGTAACGGACGCAATGGATCCGGGTCACCAAATTATAAACCAAAATTAAATATTTGAAAAAAAACCTGCAATAAAATTTAATGTGTTCATAATAAGTAAAACAAATAATTAATTTTATTTGAGTAGAACCTATTTAATAGTCTTTAAAATACTTTTTATTTGATTAGGCTAACATTCTTTGTTTCCGAGATTATTATTAACCCGCAGGCATCCCGCAGGTCTACCGCGTAACTCTGGTGAATATCAATTTTTGGATTTTTTGACGTTTCCAAGCCATATATGGACTTCGTCGTACCGTGTAACTATTCGATATTCATATAATGAATTGAACCCAGAATCGAACGACAATGCGAGTCCGAGTGTACCTATAACTGTAATAACAGAATACACAGGCATTCATAATTCTCAAGGCCGCGACTGCTTGTGATTAGAAAGTTAAGTAATTCTATTTGAACCGGTTTGTCGTCTTATGATGAGGTGGCCAATCACAAACACGGTAAGTTGTGTTTGCATACACTCATACATTACATTGTATGAAATGACTGTGCACGCTACTGATCATAATCACTGAGAAAGCACAACACATTCAACATTTAACAGTTAGGTTAGGTTAGTTACAAATAACTACTTATACCCCATACTGGGAGAGATACGCCTGCGTACTGCGTACTACAGCGGCGTTAGACCACGTAGTTTTATTGTATTTATGTTTGTTATAACGAGAGTTTGTATAGGCAGTCAAATATTGAATTTTATAAATGATTATTATTATAAATAATGCAGTTGTTGTACTTGCATCATAATAGCTTCGGTACACAACCGCACTTCAAGAATCATTTTATTCACATATAAACCCCAATTTATAAATCTCCTTTACCTATTATGTTCGAAACTGCAAGCATTTTCCTATGTACAATTTTAATGTGACCGTGACTAAACTTCGAACTACCTTGTAAAAAAAATACCGATCATGAAGATGGGAGTCCTAACTTTATCGGTATTTTTTTTTAATGGGAGCTCGAAGTTTAGGCTCTCGCGATCGTATTGAAATTTATTACCAGATTCTGATGTTCATTAATACCATTTTGTTACGCGGTAGACCCGCTGACCCGAAGTGATCAAAGACGCGAGAAGAAATCCGTTTAGTAATACGGTAAATATTTCGAATGGATGTTTACACTCGAGCAGCACAAAAATAAGGACTAGACACGTAAATAAACATTACAAGAGTCCATTTTGCGTACCCAAATAAAATGGACGCTGTAATCTAGTGAACACCGTCACCGACCTCTGAGTTTAAAAACTATATACAGAGTAACTACAACTTATTTAAGTCTATACAAAGCCTAAATAATTCAATTATTGAACAAACATGTTAAATTTCTTAACGCACTAATTCTTTGTACGTTTCTAGACTAATAAAAGATGCAAGTTCTGTCCTAGACATTGCAAGCTAGATGCATTGGAACGAAGCGTATTCTAATCTATGGAACGAAGTAACGCTTAGTAGGTACCTAACGCTTAGAAGTCAGTGACACTTAACTTTTACCCAAACATTTCCTAGGTATATATTCTAATAACTTATCAATAATTATATTAAACTTACTTTAAACTGTTTCGGGACACTGGCCACTGACAAAACTGCTGCATTCCTCTCGAAGTTAACAGCAGATCTCAATCCGAACCGCACGACTGACAACGCCATTTTGATCAACACAATTCTTAATTCAAACAATTTTAAACATCTCTGAATGCATAGACCAACGCGCGCGATGCAGTCTCGATAGCTATTGGACTGATTCGAATTTCGGACGCGCGTCCCGTTATATTCTGTCCCTTCAAAAGGGAAAGGGGGAGGGGTGTTTATGCCGGCAAGTACATGTGCCTGTGTTTGGGGTCCTATGACCATTTAGCAGTAAAGCGCTTTAGTGAAGAAATAAGCTTTACCTAAGTAATTTAATTTAACGATATTTTGTATCAAGTGTCTTTCTGGTTTTGTTGGTTCTCTTGGGGATTGTAGAGTATCACGGAAACTATGGATGATGAGCATCCATTACCTCCATTCCAAAAATGAACACGATAATAACGACCCGCCATCATTATATCTACGTATAATTTTTTCTGCAAAATGCAGTGATTCAGACAGTATTTTTTTTTACAGGTAGTACAGGTTCAGTAATTTTGGTTTCCAGTTTTCAATCCGAAAAGAAGGCTGCGTTATTAATTGGAGCTTGCGTAATCCACTCTCGGCAGCATCGTCACTTGCCTATTAGGTGAGATGTAACCAAACGCACTCAAATATAAGTAATTAAATAAATATCTTGGAAGAAAAAGTCTTGGATTAGGATCCTGAATTAGGACCCCGCCCATAATGACAGCTGACCTCCGATAGAAGTCGATGCAAGCAGAAAAACAAATCTAGCTGCCTTATTTAAAAGCAGATTAAACATTCCCTCCATTGGAAGAACATTATCAAGCGAAGGGAACAGCATCCATTGATCTTACCTTAAGCAAATGACTTATCTTTCCTCTCCTTAAAATAAATGTTTGGCTGGCAGGTCTGAAAATTCTAGAAAAAATTAAATTAAAAATAATAATACAATACAATGTCTACAACCGAATGCAGCAGCTGCAAACGCTTCTAAACACATTCATGCCCTTAGTGAACGACAAAACATACCATTTTCAGCTCTATTGCATGCTGTTAAGGGTGATTTGTAATAAACAGTAGACAAAAACGTAATTCTGTCATAACAGGTAGTAGGAAGCAGAGGGTTCAGACAATGTTTGTAAATAATAAGACCGTGTTTACACCCCAAATTTCGAATCTCGTTTGCGACAAGAAATATTTTTTTGACAACGGAGAATTGTCATTGGATGTGTGCAATTCGCAAACCCATCGCGATTTGTGAGATCTATACAGCGGAACATGGACTCAGATAGGACTCGAAAAAGAGCGAAGTGCAAGTTTTTAAAACTGGGAATTATGGGCCTGTCCACGTTCCGACATTTTTTTTTTTTTTTGGAAGACATACAGCTCAAATTCACTTACCTATAAAAATACATTGTAACAATAGTACAATTATGCTAGAGCAGATATTACCAATACTGAACTGTCCAAGTTCAGTATTGGTAATATTTGCTGCAGCAAGTAAAAACAATTGATTTTTGGTTTTTAAATAAGAATTTTTATATTTTGTTATGTTTATTTTTACGGCTCTGCGAGTAGTAAATAGCTACAAGTATCTGGGGCACATAGTAACCGAGGAACGAAGAAAAGATACCACAGTTATGTACTGAGAGGCTGCGTAGAGCGTTGCCGGTCAGTGATAATTTGCTTGCTAGCAGATTCCGCACATAGACCGCAGATGGGCTCCCGCCTATTATTTGATCTGGGACTAGAGCGAAACCTAAGCACGTGATAAAACAGCACTCATGTAGCATGACCTTTAAATGACAATCCCCAACAAAAAAGAGAGGTGATAAAAGTTTATAATGTGTATCTGTCTGTGACATCATAGCTCCAAAACGAATAGCCCGATTTCAATGCAGCATTTTAATTGAAAGCTAGTTTAATCGGGTAACATCTTAGCTATGTTTCATGAAAATCTATTCAGCCGTTCAAAAGTTACAGCTCTTTTTCTAGTTGAAGTCGGGGGTTTTGACGGTTAGGTTATTGTATGCAGCCGATTTGAGATTTATTGTTTATCACTGCGTCGCCTTAATTGCCTTGCCTATCTCTATCTAAACATGCACGGCCTTATCAGTGCACTACAGACTACGCATTCGAACCCACGTAGGCCAAACTATTGCAAATTAGGTAGGTTAAGTAAATTACTTCTTAAGTACTGTCGATTATTGTGAACTAACGATAGGGACACAGTGATATTTCTCACGTAACCATTAAGTACACCTATACAAGACAATTTGTTATGTAATGCGCAAAATTTGCAGTGATTTAGTGTTCGTTCCCAAATGCAATCGCGATACTAAAATTCACTCCAAAACAAAATAAAAATTTGATTTTGTATGGCTTGCGCTAGTAAATTTTGCGTGTTTTACTAAGTCGAATTTTCGTTTTGTTTAAAAGTGTATCCCAATACTACGGTTGAATTTAGGAACAGAGACTGAATCACTACAAATTATGCGCACTATGGGCTGGCATACGAGGGGAGCTTGAAGCAGTCAAGATCGACTGCTTCAAACTGCGACTGCATAGTGAACTACACACTTCTACGTACGTACATACACGAACAGCGGGTCTACCGCGTAACTAAAATTGTAATGAACATCGACATCGGTATTAAACTTCAATACGATCGTGAGAGCCTAAACTTTGAGCTAACTTGTATTTATTTTTGTACTTTTTTGTATTTTTTTTATTTGTATATATATTGTATTACTTGAGTCCCAACTATATGATAGGTAATTTTTTTACAATTTATCTCAAAGTTTAGGCTCTCACGATCGTATTGAAGTTTAATACCGATGTCGATGTTCATTACAATTTTAGGTACGCGGTAGACCCGCCGCTCAAGCAGTTACCTACAACTGCTTCGGGCGGTTGGCAGCACGGTGAAATTTCATCATGCGGTCAAGCAGTCGCCAGGCATACACTGACTGCTCGAGCTGTCGACTGCTCTCGCGCAGTTACCTCCGCCCGCGCTCTTCATCCCACGTCGCGCACGCTTCCCGCCCGCCCGCACGCTTCGTTTGTTTATTGAGAAAAATGTACGACAACATCGATTGTGACGCGCAGTGCTGCTGCCAACTGCTCGAGCAGTTATCAATGGCAGCCTCAAGCTATTGACTCTTGACTGCAAGAGCGGTCCGTGTATGTTGATCACTAGGTAACTGCTCCAGCAGTCCGTGTATGGCGGGCCTATATTAAAAAAAAATCTTGTACAGCGATGTTCGGCCAGATTGTTTACGGTTTTTGTTCAGGTCAAAAATTTACATTTAAAAAGAACTAGCTGTGCCCGCGTGCTGTAGGGGGTGCTCGAGTTATGTTTTGAAAATACATGTTTCTAATAATATAAAATTTTATCAATTAGTATTAAATACAAAAAATAAAAACACGGGACCGGATTTGAACCTGATATTTGTCGGCTTCTATTCTACTATTTACCGCTCCACTTAGCCAGTTACGATGGGTGTCGAAATAAACATTTCTTATGTTGAAAAACCACGATCGTATTGAAGTTTATTACCAGTGTCGATGTTCATTACCATTTTAGTTACGCGGTAGACCGATAGTGATCGATATGATCGGTAGCTGGCAGTCATGATAGCTCCTCAAATCATGTCATGTACTGGGGGGCTAAAAAGGCCGCTTTAGATGAATCGCAATATAATTCATATTATGAATGTCAAAATATCTACTTAATTGTCGGCTCTTATTGTCATCTCCATAAGGTTCATATTCAGTAATCATCTATTTGACAGTTACTATGCAGATCATTAGATGAATTGCTCAATGTGGCCTTTTTAGGCCCCCTGAAGTCAAAATAACTACTATCATAACAAACCTTTGATAATAAAGGGCGATAATGCAACACCACTGCCATTGCAACATGAAATCATTTTAACAAGATTACATAATATGATGTCAACGACCTGTAGGCCTTGTTAGCGCTATAGGTAGACGCTATGAAGGCAGTTGTTACAGTGCAAGCGATTATGAGTTATAAATATAAGGTGCAAAGGTGTTTTTTTGATTGAAAGGTGTGTGATAGAGACTTAATAATGATAATGAATATTGATGTTTTGTCTGACCGTGACGTGAAGACAGATGTAGTAGGATTTTTATTAAAAAAAACCATAAATAAAATAATATATACATCTTTATTACCGCTGCTTACAAAATAAATAGTAAAATTATATAATTATAGCTGTTACCTACGGATTCACCCACCCAAATATAGCCTATATCCCGCAGGGATAGTGTAGCTATCTATTATTGTTTTTTTTTTAGAATCGGCTCAGTAGTTTTAGAGATTAAGTACCCCCTGCATACAAACAAATACCTCTTTTTTAAAACCCGAAAAAGAAAGAGGGGTATCTGTGGATCTGTCTGTGGTATCGTAGCTCCAAAACGGATGAACCGATTTTCGTTTAGTTTTTTGTGTCATAGATAATTTTATCCCGAGTGCTCTTAGCCGTGTTTCGTGAAAATCTGTTCAGCCGTTCAAAAGTTACAGCTCTTTTTCTAGTTGGAGTCGGGGGTTTTTGACAGTTAGGTTATTATTATTAGTTTAAAGGATATATTTTTATGTAGTGTGCATAATTTGTAGAGTGATTCAGTGCAAAATCCAACCGTAGTATTGGGATAACTTTAAAACAAAACAAAAATTCGACTTAGTATGGGGGACACACATAAATTACAAGCTATACAAAATCAATTTTTTATTTTGTTTTGGTGTGAATTTTAGTACTGCGGTTGCATTTGGGAACGGACACTGAATCACTCTGCAAATTTTGAGTACTACATAAAAAAATATCCTGTAGACTATATGCCTCTTATACAGGTGGTATCATGTAAGTTACACATTGTAACCAAACAAAAATCTGTCATACAACTTAATAACGTCAGTGGATTCGTTGCCAAACTAACTTAAACTTTACAGGGGCACATTTTAAAGTTTAAGTTCGTTTGGCAACGAATAGGCGCTTTAGTAATTTTGGCTTTCCATTGACGTTAAGATTTACCTGATATGATATGATATGATACCAGTCTGATTCAGCCTCAGGTAATAAACTTCAATACGTGCGAGAGAGAATAAACTTTGAGCTACCATTGTAAAAAATAGTCCCAACTTTATGACCAGTATTTTTTTTTACAAGGTAGCTCGAAGTTCAGCGGGCCTACCGCGTAACTAAAATTGTAATGAACATCGACATCGGTATTAAACTTCAATACGATTGTGAGAGCCTAAACTTTGAGTCTACTATTTGGAACCGTGCACCTAGAGTCTCGACATTTCATAAGTGCCTGTATCTGGTTTACATGAAATAAAGATCTATTCTATTCTATTCTATTCTAATACCGATGTCGATGTTCATTACAATTTTAGTTACGCGGTAGACCCGCAGTCTCACGATTGTATTGAAGTTTATTACCAGAGTCTGATGTTCATTATCATTTCTTTGCACGGTAAACCCACTGATTCTGAACTTTAAAAATGTACGTGTATTTAATTTTCTCTGCCTGTCTATATAATTAATATCCCATTATTGTCCCGCTGCTACGTACGGGCCTAAGGCCTTAGTCCACCACGCTGGCCTGGTGCGGGTTGGCAGACTACACACACCATCGAGAACTTTATGAGGCCTTCTCAGGTGTGCAGGTTCCCTCACAATGATTTCCTTTAATTTTTCCGCAAGTGATAATCAAATTCTCATCTTATTAGCATTGACATCTAAGTCTTCACACTGAACAATTTTCTCTATGGGACCAACATCGTAAAAAGATTCAGTTATCCTAAACGTTTGGGTCGAATAGGCATTGTTTTATATGGGGCAGCTGATAATTTTTTCGCGATTGGTCCCATAGAGAAAGTTGTTCAGTTTGATAGTCTGATCCACACCCTTAAATATGACAACGCATTTCTGATACACGTTGTATTTACATAATCTTAAAATAATGATTCAGCTTTCAGTGTACTAACACTCTTTCGAAATGTACAAAACGTTTCAAACTTATTCACAGTACATACATAATGACAAACTTATTTTATCAATATACTTACATATTTTTACTATACAGGCTGGCGGAAAATTTTGGGGCATTAAGAGTGGATACATTTTCTGTTATAGTAATGAGTTCTGGTCTTAGGAAACTTTCAAATGAATTTTGAAGATAATAAAAACGTCATTATTAGTTTTTTGATAAAAATTACAGAAGCGAGAGCATTTGCTTTTTTTCACATTTGGTTTATCAAAAATCTTAAGTGTGGCTCAATCGACTATGTCTCAACAGGAATGTTTCATCAAAACAAGCAACGAAATCGTTCTTGCGGAAATTGATAAAAATACAAAAAAACCGCCCACCGCCATCCTGTATATTTTTACGAGTTTTTGTATACAGAAATAATATTCAGATAAAGTATTTATTTAACTAACTTAACAATAATTATGCTTTCTTATACTCGATTCTCTCGACTTTGACCTCATCTCCGAGCAGTTTGTAGACGTAGGTCACTACTGTGGAGCTCTGGATGTCCATCAACACAAATGATGGAGTCGCATTCCTGTAACGTAAGAATGTTAATATGAACAACAGAAAATGGACAAGAATTTATTATCCCCAATATCCGAAAGTAGGTTTAATAACCAAACCATCGAAATCCCCCGACTCCAAACTAGAAAAAGAGCTGTAACTTTTGAGCGGCTGAGATTTTCATGAAATAAATAATAAATAAAATAAAATAATAAAATTTTATTTAATAAAAACGTATACAAAAAAGGGTACATTTAGTGAACAGTAGTAGTCGGAATATGAATGTTAGGTAGCGACCGGCCCGATCTAGGTTTATTCAAACCTGTGTTTCGGGGCATCACTTTACATTTCAATAAAATAAATTTGGACATTAACATTTAAAATGAAATTAATATAATAAAATAATCTATTAACAACTATGAGATAAAGCATATTGGTAATTAACATTAATACCTTTAACTAAGCATAAAATTATCGTCATGACATAATTTCTAGAAGTTTTTCTGTGTCTGCGTAATTGAGTAACGCTAAGTATTCTGATAACTTAGTACTACATTTTTTATAGCTTAAACTATAGATGCTCATTAATTTGTTAATTCTGTTATATAGAAAAGGACCTAAAAACACATAAAATCGATGAGCAAACGCATGTCTAGTTTGAGGCTTTGTGCAAACTAAATCCTTCCTTCTCTTGTCGGAAGGTACTGGGTCAAAAGGAAGTGCAGTGTGCTGGTGTAGTACTATGCTTAGAATGAATAATTGCCGAACTGTTAGTACATTACAAGCAATGTAAAGCTGGTGCGTAGGAAATCTAAAAGGGCGAAAGGTAGCAACCTTCAGAATTGCTCTTTGAGCACGCTCTAGAGGGAGTAAAATGGTTTTTGCTGCACCACCCCAAGAAGTTACGCAATAGCTAAGAATGGATTGACCCAAAGCTAAATAAACCTGTTTAATTAATTTATAGTCGGCTATGTTCCGTAAATTCTTAAAAACATATATTAATTTGCGCACTCTAGTACATAGTAAATCGATATGTTTACGGAAATTTAGATTCGAGTCAATAGTGACACCTAGATATTTCAAATGGTCAGCTTTAGCTAAAGTAGTGCAAGAACATGCAGTGTCAGCGTACGTGCTACAATTATGTGCGTAAATGTTTAGATTAGTAAGCGGTATGTTAGTATTTCTCATTGCAAATAAAATGTATTTTGTTTTATCTGCATTTAATGTTAGGATGTTATTATGGAGCCAATGGGACACTATGTTAAAACCATTTTGAGCATGTTTATAGACCTCAACTCTTGATTTAGCTGAGAACAGTAGAGCGGTGTCATCAGCATAAGACATTATGACACCATTTTGAAGTGGCAGGCTGCACAGTTCATTTATATAGATTAAAAATAACGTGGGGCCCAAAATGCTGCCTTGTGGAATTCCAAAACCACTGTTTTTAAGTTCAGAACTTGTATACTGACCTATTTTTGCACATTGATGACGCTCGCTCAGATAATCAGCAAAAAGTAGAAGTTGTGCTCCTCTTATCCCTAATGTTTCAAGCTTGTGCAAAAGTAAATTACAAGAAATAGTGTCGAAGGCCTTGGCAAGGTCTAGAAAGATACCAATTGTGTGCATACCATTATCTAGATTGGTAGCAATATAATTAGTTAATTTGTGTACTGCCTGGACCGTTGATCTTCTGGGCCTAAATCCAAATTGATTATCTGAAAGTAGTTTGCTATCTTCCAGATATTTTATCAACCTACAGTTAATAATTTTTTCTAAATTTTTTACATCCGTTTTGGAGCTACGATGCCGCAGACAGACACCTCTTTTTTTTCGGGGATTAAAAAGAAAAGGAATGTTGCATTAAAAAAATCGGGAGCAACTTTCCCGCAAATATGGAGTACGTCATAAAAAATCTTCAGCTTTTTTTAAATACTATAATAATTATGATACAATAAGACTAGAAGGCGACGCGGCAGACCACGAAAAAGATGGCGGGACGAACTTGATAACGCTAACAACGAATGGTTCACACTGGCTCTAGACCGAAAGCCTGGAAATCACGGGGGGAGGCCTTTGCCCAGCAGTGGGATGATGTAGGCTAACAGTAACAATAATTATGTTTTTAAGTACACAATTTAAAAGTTACATTGATGTACCTGGCTTGATCGATTAACCAATGGCAGTTGCTCGCTTAGATAATTTTACAACTTATTGCGTCAGCGTAAAGATCATGTTTAACTGCAGTACTAATAAACATTCGTGGTCTTGAATTCGCGCGCAGTTCGGAAGTGATCGGTTTTACGAAGTTTGCCGATGGCACTTCTTAGTCATGTTATACTGTACCTACCTTAGTAGCTTCAGTTTTGAGGAAATTCAGCCCATTTTCGGCAGAAACGTATTGGACTTTTAACAGTGAAATTAGATTCCCATACAAAATATTTTGTGACAAATTTATTACCTGAACAGTGGACTGTAAGCCCCAGTAGCAGATCCAGGATTGATATAGAACTTGTTCTCATGTTCGTAGGCCTCAAACCGATGTGTGTGGCCGGATATCAGTATATCCACATCCAGTTGCCTCTGTACCAGAGCGAGGGACTCCTCGTCACCCCACGGTACGACCTGGTGACCATGGATGAGACCGATGCGGAATTGACCGACGGTTATCACCTTTTGTTCTGGGTAGGTCGTATTCTGAAAAAAATATTGTTTTTGATGATTGTTATAACAGATTTGAAATATATTATACTAGCTTCCGCCAGCGGCTTCGCCCGCGTGATATCTTTATAAATTATAGCCTATGTTACTCACTGATAATGTAGCATTCTGCTGGTGAAAGAATTTTTAAAATTGGTCCTGTAGTTTTTGAGTTTATCCATTACAAACAAACAAACATACAAAAAATCTAATCTTTTCTCTTTATAATATTAGTTTAGACAAATAAGCAACTGTGACTTATTCTAATGTAAGATACCTATTGTTAATTGTATTGATCTTTTCCTAAATAATCAATTTTATTTATTATCAAGAAATATTACATTTCTTTTTAAGAGTATTAAAGTAATGGTGTTTTCAGAATTTTTCAGTGTAAAATACATTGACCTCCTACTATGATAGACATTGGGTCTGCGCCAAAAGAGTTCCAAAATGAAAAAAGAGTTCCAATGCAAGAACTATATCCAGCAGTCAACAAACAGGTTAATTTGATTGATTTATGTAAAAACAATAAATAAGCTTAGAGATTACAAAAAAAAAAAAAATGTAAGCCTTTAGGAAAAATAATCTAAAAAAAAATCCTCATACCTCATCGAAGTCTCCTCTAACAACATGCACATCACTGGCCAGGGTTTTCAAGTAATCGTACGACTCTTTCGTACATAGATTGCCTGTACACAGTATGTGTTGAATCCTGCCAGGAAGTAGCAGCTTCTTGAACTTCGGCGGTAGACTGCTGCAGCGGTGTTGAATGTGGAGGTCACCGAGTACTAGGACCAGCTGAGGAAGTCGTTCATAATGATGTTAGGTTATCTATAGATGACGGCAGATGAAGATTGGTAATGGTATCCTTTTGTGCAGTAGTGTGTAAAGAATAACAAAATAAAATAAAAATTATAAAAAATGATGATAAAGGACAATATTCTAAATTGAAATTTGGAAGCATAAAGAGGCCAGTGAATCCAGTGATAGAGGAGATTGCCAATAGGTACTAAGTGTTATAATGATCACCTCACAATAGGATCCATGATAAGAGCCTCAGAGATGATAGCTGAGTACGTCCGGCGCACCATGGGCAGTCAGCCTCGTTACCAACCTTGCAGACTGTCCGATCTCTTCACCATGGCATGAAATATTCGGCTATTTCGCTCCGAGAGCTTATACCGATGCGATAGAAGAGAGTTATGTAAAACTCCCTCCAACGCTGAGCTCGAGCATCCTGCGCGGGGCACCGAGAGGAGCTACACATCATCCTTGTTTTTGTACCGACTCGCCTAATTAAAGTAATTCAATCGGAAAAAGTGGGTGTGCTGTTCAGTTTGTAATCGCGATGAAAACTACTTACCATGATGTTGGGAGAGTAGGATATTGTTAAACTAAGCCGTTGGTTCCAGAGCTACAATTAATGCAATTTTTGGTATTATGGTTACAAGGAAATCAAGTAATTATTACAGAAAAAAGCAATCGGAAATCGGCAATACAATCGTTTGGGCGACCATTTACTTTGACATTGACACTTCTTGACAGTTATTTTGACATTGACAGCAGAGGTTTTTAATTTTAAGCTTTTCCGGTTTTTCATGTTTTTGGACCATGGACGGTTTTTGGTCTTTTTAAGAAGTACCTCCTACCTATAAAAATTCAATATTTAGGAAATTGATTACTGTTTTAATATTAGTAGCTCAGTTGGTTTATTCTTTTTGTCTTGTAGATTTAAGAAAATTTATACAATCCCAAGTTGGCTGATTAGTATAATCGTCAGCACGCATTTGTACCGTTAAGATTAAGAATATAACATTTTTCTCTATGAAAAAGTGTTGTAAATAGTTACAAAATATTACTAAAATCGTGTTATTCTATTCTTTGGACTTAATAATAAAATTCCTAAAATTCATTTAATAAATGACTAATTTATGAATAACTTTTTAGAATAGTCACATAGTATCTCAATAATTAAGCGGATAAGTATTTTACTACTTTTGCTTGCGTAGTTGTGTCATACTTTGATGAACCGCTAACTAATGATTACTAACACAGTCATTATGTAGATCATTTCAGTACTATTTCATGCGATTTCATGAATACTATAGTTGCATTGTAAAATATTACATGAATTTGTGTACGTCATCATGAATTAATTTTAGTTCTAGACTTAGTTTGTTGTAATATCGCGTCACATCACTTCCATTTATTCTTTATGGTTCAGGTGCGGATAGAAAAGAAAAATTTCATGGTGTTGTGGGTGACACATATACGTAGAAAAAATTTAGTTTAAGTTATTCACATTGGCACCAACTGCAGGGAAATGGAATCAATGGAATATGAGCTCGCTAGGAACCTTACTCTGTTGTTCTTCGTGGAACGCCTGCTCGACAAAGGCGAGCCGCGCACGTTGCACGATCTTTCCTGCCAGTTTGGTGCCAAAGGTTTCACGAAGGAGATGCGACAGATCGCTGGCGGGTCGCAGTCGGGCTTGAAGAAGTTCCTGGCTCAGTACCCGGCGTTGTTCAACATAGACGGGGACTATGTTGATATCAACACGTTCCAGAAGCATGTAAGCGGGGCTGGCGTCGGATCCAACAACGACTACATTGAGGAAGCCAAGGAGTACTTCGCTGGCAAGATGGTCCAGTATGGCGATGGCACCGAGGTGCCCATCAAGAGCCTCCTCGGCCACCGCAGCCAGGCCTCCCCGCAGGTGCGTCACATCTCCGGTCAGAGGATCAAGGAGTTCAAGGACTTCCTGCTGAAGCATCCTGACACCTTCCAGATCATCGATGACAACGTCGTTCTAGTCAGTGAGAATCATAGGAGAGGTAACGCACACACAAACTCTGAACAATTCCACAATCTACCTGTAGCTAATATTAACACAGACACTGCCCAACAATTGTTAGATTACGTTGCACAGTGCATTGAGGCTAAAGGGCCTGTAATGGTGGACCAGCTCTTCCACTTAATTGTGTCACGTTTTCCACAAGAGTATTGGTATCAGATGTTCAAGTCGCCTGCAGATTTGAGTGCTTTTTTAAAAATATTTTCTGACTCATTCCATGTTCAATCGAACTTGGTCACACTTATAAGTAAACCAAAAATACCTGTTATGTATCTAAATGCAAAAGCTAAAGCAAAGACTGACATACCAAAGCCTGTGGTCGAGGAAAAACCGGTGTCCCCAATTCCCCCCACGGTTGTGAGTCCAACTCCATCAGATGGCAAAATGAGCCCTGCAAACAGAATACTCAGTCCTACTGAATCTCCCCGAGGACCTCAAGCTAATATTGCTAACCAGACTCTAAAGCAAAGAATCAATTCTATTGTCATAAAGAATTTGGCCGAGAATATGGTAAGAGATAGGGTCAATAATCATTTGAATGCTCGGAGCGCTGAGGAAACAAATGGTACTCCAAGTATAAGGAATAATGTGATGGGTGAAGCATGGCGCCAGAAGGTGCTCCAGTGCACAACTGTCATAGCTAATATTAGAGAATGTGCCACATTGATGGAAAACATAATGACACCAAAACGCAATGCAAAAAGCATTGTTTCTTTTGACTGTGAAGGAATAAACCTTGGCCTCAAAGGAGTATTGACATTGTGTCAAATAGCAACCATGAATGGTGAAGTGTACATACTAGATATAATGGCATGTCCAGGCATGGTTGTGGAGGGTAAAATTAAGGATTTATTAGAGAGTGAAAATGTTGTTAAAATTATACATGACTGTAGGAATGACTCAGTCAATTTACACAATCAATTTGAAATTGTATTGAAGAATGTTTTTGACACACAAGCTGCTCATGCTGTATTGCAGTTGCAACAACAAGGTGTGCCTGTTTACAAAGTCAAAAATCTAAGCCTTAATGCCTTATGTGAACTGTATAATGCTCCCATGAATCCCATGAAGGAACAATTGAAAAATGTATACCGCAGGGACCAACGTTACTGGGCACGGAGACCGTTGACAAAAGATATGATCATTTATTCTGCTTCAGATGTACTGTCCTTGGTCAACCCAGCAATTTATGCTTACATGTCCAGCAATATTAAGTTGGATAATCAGCTACTATTTGAAGAGTTGAGCAATGAGCAAGTATTCATGCATATTCAACCAACAGAAGTGAAGCTGCGCAAAAGACAGAGAAAAATTAACACAGAAGTTGGTGAGTTGAAATATAAGTTGGCTGAAACAACTAAAAATATTGTCTTAAGCAATAGAGAAATCAGATTGCTCAGATACATTGAACTCACAGAAGAGGAAAAGGAGAAATTGAAAGGTTGTCATAAAATATCTAAGAAATTGGAAAAACTTGAAGCTATTGGACATGACAAGGATTCTGATTCAGATGATGATGAAAGAGAAAATGAAATGGCTAGCTTAGAGTCCAACCCCTCTGACCCAATATCATCCCCACACTCCACACAGCCACCAAGTCTCACAGAATCCATGCAAATGATGGATGAAATTTTATCAGACACAAATATGGATAAAGTAGAGAAAATTAATCGCCTGGAGGCTATTCTGTCGGCTGTCGCCCCCCTCAGTGGAGAGTTGGAGGACAAATTCTCACAAACAATGGAACAAACACTGCCATTGCTCAAAAACAAGGACTGGTCCAATCTAAGCCAAATTTTGAACTTAGGTGAACCAGATAGGAAAAGCTGTAGCTGCAGATGCCATAATTCCACTTATGATGATGTTAAGTGCAATGATCTCAATGAAACTAAGAAATCAGAGATTGGTTCACAAACTCTTAGTACAGGGGATATTGTGATCACGCGGATTCACTTCAGGGAGGAGGACAAAGTGAACGAAAGAATTCTTGATGCATCTCCTCTGAGCAAGAGGGTAGGCATCAACAACATGTCTTGATGACGCTCAGTATATCATTGTACTTCCATTTTCTGAGTGCCACACTTTAGTTTCGGAACTGTTTATGTATGTGATCATTTTATGTATTTTTTAGGTTCGATTATATTTTGTTAAGCCCCCGCCCGTCTGCTAAATCACTCATTACTTTGAACTAGTTTGCGGGGGTATGTTAGCGGCGCGACTATACGAGATGGAATAAATTAAGTGTTGTGAGGTCGTGCATTGCCAAGTGTATAAACGCCTACGCTATTTGTTCATTTGAGCGGAGACTAGCGCGTACACTCGAATAAATGCAACAGTAATTCGCATAATAGAACAGCTACTTAATCCCGTCATCAGGAAATGGTAGTATTTGCTGTTTTACAAGTTTTATAGTAATTTATTTTATGTTGGCTATTGCCTGTTAAGTATCCCAAACTTAAATGTGATAGATTTCAAGGCCTTTTTTCTCGATCTTTTCTGAATTGTAAATAAGATAAATTTTGATAAGCATGCATAATCTTTTCGACTTGAGAAATCATGATGATCGAGCGTCTTTCCGTTATGTAAGTCAAATGTATATACCTATTTATTTATTTAAATGCTAATGTTTAGTAGCATCGAGTCTACTAACTTATATCGAAGAGGGCAATAATAGGTGTATACAATAAAGTTTTTTTATTGTAAAATATTTATAAAAACGTTAGTTTAAATTTACTAGTAGATTATTAATCACGTTTAAAAAATATTAAAAAGTGGTATAGGGTTAGTGTTATTAAAAGAGATGTTTTATCGTAGTAAGAGGTGCTTGGAGAAATCAAATTGAAACTTTATTTCACGTAGAATGTTATAGAGACATACGGTAGATCGTATTTGTTACGTAGTTATGCAAATTAACTTTATAACGTAGGTACTTGTGATCGGTAACCGCAAAGGTTATAATCTTAACTTTGGTTTAAAAAAATGTGCCTTCGAGTCATATCCGACGAATGCCTTTATATTCAATTAATATATGAATTAGTAGGTTTTTATACAATATTTAGTAGTAATTCTGTAACACGGAGGTTTAGATGAGATTTGTTGTTTGTGAATAACACTTTGGTATACCTACTTACAAGATTTAACTAAACATACCACTGAAACACTAACTAGATAGGGTAGTTCTCAGAATCTATTGATGCTTTCGTCATCAGCCTATTTTAGGTGTTTACCTACAAAAAGCTACGAAATACCTAGTTCACGACGAAAATATTTCTAAACATGTTGAATTCATTCGAATAGTTTATTTTTGTGTTATGGTTAAGTAGAAATGTGTTAAAAATTAAGTGATATTTTAATGCTTATTGCTTATTATTGTAGCAAAACTGTTGCTTGTATTATACTTTATTATTTTCTACACTGAAAAACTCGAAAGGTTAACTGTAGACATGTCGCAAAACAGTATCTATGCTAGCTTTTTTAGACTATAATATTTATATTAACTAAACGCAATAAATACCTATGTGATAAATATTATACCTAGTGTAAGCATAATATCTAAAATGAGACTTGAAATACGATTATATGCCAGATTTTGACCTGGTTTCCTCGACGCGATGTTCCTAGCGCATCGCGCATTCAGTTTCACGAAACTGGGTTCCGCATGTTTACAGTTCAACATATTATCATTGTTTACATGAGGCTTAACAATTAGGTTGCGATACACAGCGGTATGCGATTACGCGTAAAATAAGCTATTTAATTCGTGATAATGTGTTTAGTTGCTTGCTTTGTATTACACTGAGCTATGGTTCAAAGGACAGGTTGCTCTCTCTTTGTGGTCCTACGATCCAGTCTTGTTAGGCCTCATTAAATATATCAACAGACCGGTGTAGACACTCCGTCATGTATTAACCATCAGTATTGTATCCTTTATTTTCAAAATAGCATCTACACGCTAAACGGATTTGTTAGTAAATGCAACAAATGTCCGTTTGCATTTGCCGTCACATGTTATACTCAAATTTACCTCCTCTTTACTTAGTATCAATGAAATAATTAGGCACTTTTATAAGCATAATGAATTGTATTTTTAAAGTATTCAGCCATATTTGTTATTCGGCGTTTGAAATTACTTATACATTTTGTACGTTACTAACTGCACAATTTCGAAAATATTCTGTGTTCTTCTACACATTTTTTATGGGTTTGTAGAACGTTTATCAGTGCCACTAATATTGTTTTTTTTACTATTTGTAAGGAGCATTTTGTTAGTCAATATAAGCGTAACCACTTTCAGTTATTTTTAACTTAAAAAGTCTTTAGAAACTTTTATTTTACCCTACTTACCAAGAGTAATTGCATACGACGTGAAAGTCGGTAATATTGTAATGTGGCAAATAGACGGTTAACTAATTTGCGCATTGTTTATGTTTATTACGAATAAAAAGTTGTAAAATAACTGTTTTAATTCATTTCTGAAACTACCCTCGATTTCATACTCATACAAAACCACATGATAAAGTCTTGCAATTCTGAAGAATTGAAAACTGTTGCCGAGCGGGAGGTCAGGATTCCACCGTTATAGTTCCAGTAAGTGGTTCCTACCTATCTCATAATACTGTGATGACCACAAATAATTTTCTGTCCACCCCGTCGAAAAAAAAAGTTCTACCATCAATGTTCAAATCTTCAAATGTAGGTACTTGTAGGTATTTTATAAAACGATAACGTCTGACTAGTAAATACATAATCATGCTACAATAGGTAGGTACCTACTAAAGCAATGCAGTTTGCATAATACACTAAGGAATATCAATGGCGTTTGCTAATTAATATTCTTACGTCTTCGTAGCTCATTATACAGCAAATAGAAAGTTCGACAGAAATACATAAGTACAAGCTAATTGCAACGATTCAACACGCAATTTCTAAAATTGTAAACATGTTTTTATTATCAAATACTAAATGGAATAAATTATAAAAAAATAATGTAAGTAAACGATCAAGTGCTGAAATCTGCGCAAGCGCATCAGTATTACCGGAAATGTGGCTTTAGTAAATCGGAACGCAAACGTGATAACGGATTTGTGTAAATGCTATTACTTGCAATGCGTCAAATCAACACGCAATTTTCGTAATTATTACATGTTTATTGATGTTTATGTATCAAATTATAAATTGAAGAAAAAATTATACACATGTTCTGAAATCTGCACAAACCGCATAAACGCATCGCTATGTACGGAAATGTAACTTTTGTATAACGGAACGTACTTATAACGGTTTTGTCAAATGAAGAGCGTTCCATTATCTACCTACCATAATTGTTAGCCTCTTTAATAAGAGACCATCTCGTGTCCTGAACATCTTAATTAAAGGGTGTGAAAGAGAAATACAATCAGAAAGTGTTCAATTTCATCAAATTGTGACATTAAACCTATAAAAAAAAAGTCCTCTTACCGAATGCCGAATGTCAAATTTGAATTTTTGAAAACATTTCAAGCCAGTGCTCGAAAATAATACTTTATGTTTTAAAAGTTGAGAATTATGGAGGATTTCGATGTATTTACAAATGAGATTAACTTTACGAAGCCGCTGTTTATGAACATATTGAACAAATATGTCAACGAAGTGCCATCGACTCCTAACGGACCGAATTATCAAAGTAAGTCTAAATATTGCACCGAACGTTGATAATTTTTTACTTATTTAGCAAATTCTCTCAAGTTCTATCTAGCGTTTAAAATCACATTAGAAAATCTCATATGTACCTAATAAATTAGCAGTATTTCCATGACAAAAGATCTTTGTTTACATATTATAAATGGTTATGATATTTATGTTATTCTGCCTTACAAGGTGGCAGGAAACTTATGGCTGAAGAATGTCTAGCTGGTAACGATGACGTAGGCTGCGCATTCCATTTGAGTGAGGCATCATCAGCCTCGCTGAGGACCATGGCTGTTTACAGAGATGAACAGTTGAAGGCCGCTGGTACGTAATCATTGACTTTATTACATAAGTATGTTTATCCTCTAGCTTACAGTTTATTATGTTTATTTTAAGCAAATGGAAATGTAGTTTTATGCACTATTTGATTTTATAGATAACTAGCTTTTGTTTGTTGCTCGAGTTGTATGGAGTTAAATAATAATTCATATAACAAAATCAATTCTACAAAAATTCGCAGGAAAGGCCTGGATGTGATTGGCACAGACCAATCACCATGGTATAATAAGGAGGGAGTCTAGATTTAGCAGTGGGTAGAAAAAGATTGTCAATTATAATGATGATGAATCAATCCTGCAAGTTAAATCAATTCAGAGATTTTTATTACATTCTCAGTCACACCATACTGAATTCTTCTAATGTAATTAGCTGGGGTGTAAGGAAAGAGCTTCCCCGAGTGATGAGTACCGAGACAGTCTGGAGCAACCTTGGACATCAGCCTCAACAATCCTCGTAAATATTCTACTAATCTTTTCACTACAATATGAGAGATTCCTATGTGATTGCTTATGTGTGACAGATTACGAAGCATGAGCTCTCAAATATCACTTATTGCTCATGCTGTGGTGGAAAGATCACCCAGTCAGCAAGATTCATAATGGGGCTGACTGTCCACGGTGACTCTTTCCGAGCACCTATTGCCAAATTGGATTTGATAAATGTCCTATTATGTATAAAATTATCTTTTGATGCCTACTGTCCCACTATAGTGTTAATCTATGTATGATAATATTGTTCTAATTGTATATTTTTCTAATCTGTTTTAGGTAATAAATTGCACAAAATCACAAGTTACATAAAACCTATTAAAGATTTGATAGATTCAAATCCTATGTAAGTAAACTTATTCTCTTTAGAAAACTATATTATAAATACTAATTAGCAGTGGCGAAGAGTCCATACAACCCGATTCCCTCCGGCTTCCCTTTAGGAATTGGTTAGTGCATAGACCAACGTAATAATATATTATTTAATCATCCAACTGACAAAAAAAGGCTGGTTATTCAGTCAGGTCGAGCTCTTCCAGACATGCCTACATATAGATTACAAGAGATGGTATGGATTTTTGTCTTGCAGCATTAATTGCAGAAATTTTTAGAGCGCATTTTTGGGACGGCTTCCCCTTTTAAAACTGTCACCCTTCGTCACTGCTAATTAGAGATAGTTATTCTTTCTGCAGTATTTTTTAGCATGGGTCCAGATGTCAGTCAACTGGTATTTTTATATTTTACATGAAGTAAATGCCACTTGACCTCTACAGCCCAATAACTTAATAGGATACTCTAAAAGTTAAACTGGTTGTCAGACTTTTGGGCTGTTCATAAAAACTCATAGATTGCGTATATCCCCCATTCGTTTCACCGCTGGCCTTCCCATCGCTGGCCGTCGTCCCGCTGGTAGGATAATCGGGACTACATTTAATTTTCCTGATCTTCCCACTGATCTTGTTGGTGGGAAAGAATGGCATTATACTATGAATATATTCTTATTCTTCCCACTAAACTGTGGAGTGGGTTAGTCAGAATAAAATTTAATAATTATGTTTTTAAATTCCCATTTGTCGCACCAGTGATACAACGGTGGATATCAGGATAAATATATCAAAGGCACAGAAGTGTCTCAATTTATAAAGAATTTATAGATACCCATCCTAGGACTGACCGCGGCAAGCATAGCCATTCCTCTGATCCACTGAGTATGATATTTAAGTATTAAATAATTATTCTTTTGCAGACCAAAGAAAGAAGCTAAGCTGTTAGATTTGCTATCAGATGGTACGGACAATATCACAAATGTGTTGGAATCATTTGCTATTGAAGACGAGGAGCCTTTCTACAAGAAATACCTTCACTTCTCGAAAGAAAACAATGTTGACAACTTTCAGAAAATACTGAAAGAGTTGCCTAAAGGTATGTTTAACTAATGTCAGGCATTTCTTCGTTTTTTCATTTCTTGAATCGGCAGCTTGTAGTGCCAATGTAAATTCACCATGCTGTCAACATTGTTGTAGCTAGGAAGTTCCCTTAAAGGGGGCAGCCAGCCAGCTGAAAAGCCACTGCAAGGTTTATAAGTTACATAAGCATTCTCGGAAATGGTTGAAACGATTTCGATAATATTTGATACAGGGCTTTTCAGAGATGATATTTTTTTTTTCTCAAGATTAAAAGATTGTTAACAGTATATTTCTTCAATATTCTCGGTTTTTTTTAGGGTGGGCAACATAGCTACACCCATGGCTGTCAACCTTTCACATTCACTAAGCAGATTAGTAATTTGGTAACCATATAGCTTCTTTCTTCATGTGTGATGCTGCCCCCAATATTAAAAATAAAATAAGCAAAACTATTTCTTAATATCTTAATTAATTCATTTTAATCTAAGAACTGTAGAGATTTGTGGAGGCAGCTCCCCACCGAGGTTTTCCCAAGAGACTAACCGAAGACCTTGGGGTTCTTTAAAAAGAGAGTGAAAATATTTTTCCATGGTCTGCAACGCCCGAGTGATGTCTCTGGTGTTGCAAGCGTCCATAGGTTACGGTAACCGCTTACCATCAGGCGGGGCCGTATGCTTGTGAGCCACCTTAGTGACATAAAGAAAATAAAGCTAATTTTATTTTTCTTAGACACTGATCCATGTTTCACACCAATAGATAAATATGACTGTAATTAATTGTTACCATTTTTCTAATTAATGAATTCCAGAATGGACTGTAGTACAATTGACTGTACCGTACAACCCTAACGAGAACTTGAAGCCTTTGATGGAGTACAGGACAGATGTAGACTCAGTATATTTGAGCATGTTCACCAATGACTACTTGGACGACCACGGATTAGGTCCAATGACAGTTCATATACCTGCTAATGTTACTAAAGGTAAGACCAATGTTACTAAAATATAGCATTCCGCTGGTGAAAGAATTTTTAAAATCGGTTCATTCTTGATTGATTTTATCCATTGCAAACATACAAAAAGTAAAATCTTTTCTCTTTATTATAATATTATATATTACTAGCTTCCGCCAGCGGCTTCGCCCGCGTGATATCTTTATAAATTATAGCCTATGTTACTCACTGATAACTGATAATATAGCAAACTGGTGATGCTGGTGAAAGAATTTTTGAAATTGGTCCATTCGCTTTTAAGTTTATGCATTACAAACAAACAAACATACAAAAAATAAAATCTTTTCTCTTTATAATATTAGTTTAGATATTTATAGTTGAGATTTGAATGTGAAATTTATGAATGCTAGAATAATGTACCTACTAATATTGTTTTAAGACCGTAGATTCTAACAATACTTATAGATATGCACAAAATTAAATACTAAGTCCGAAATATATATATTTATTTTTATTTTTTAACATATTATTTTGTTTCTTTTAAAATTTCAGAAGGGGAAAAGCCGCTGTTCACGGAGTTGTACTCACTACTAGATGAAAACTACAAGACTATAGATAATGCTCAGTTCTTGAACAACAAACGACTTGTACTGAACTATTGGAGCCGACGAGAGGACATTGATTTGCGGATGAAGGTATACATAAAATATTATAGTTTGAAAAAACTATAGAACACGCTTTAATCATCCAAACTGAACGTGTATGCAAAATTTCAGCTCAATCGGAAACCGGGAAGTGGGTCAAATTTAAATTCTAAGATTTTCTTACATAGGTTAATAAAAGAATTCAATAAAAATTAAAAAAATAATAATATTTTAAGTTCAATACGAGGGCGCCAGCGGTTTGACGGCACTGTTGGCGCAGTGGTCAAGCGATTGGATTTCTACGCTACGTGCCTCAGGTTCGATCCCCGCACGGAACATAAAATATATTAGTATGTCCTACAGATAATTGTTCCGGGTCTGGGTGTGTGTGCGTGTATGTGAAATGTATTGTTTGTAAACTGTACCCTCGATACAGTAGAAATTCTAGGGTGGGACAAAGATTTAAATAAATAAAATATTTTTTTTTTGGATGCCTATCTTACTTAATATTTTAATTACTAGTAAATTGAAATTAATTCTTAACTAAAATTGCCCATCACACTTGCCGCGATACCCCGTAGCCGCGCTAGCAGTGAACGTAATACTTTTAACGATTTTCAAGTAGAAATATTTTGATATTTCTACTTGAGAACTGGAAGTTGCGGCGTGCGTTCTTAAATGAGATCATTTAATCAATTGATACGCCCATGATCGTATACAGGATAAGTTTTTATGTAGTGCGCATAATTTGTAGAGTGATTCAGTCTCTGTTCCTAAATGTAACCGCAGTATTGGGATACACTTTAAAACAAAACGAAAATTCGGCTTATTATAGACACGCATAATTTACTAACGCAAGCCATACAAAATCAATTTTTTATTTTGTTTTGGAGTGAATTTTATTACTGCAGTTGCATTTGGGAACGGACACTGAATAACTGCAAATTTTGCGCAGTACATAAAAAATATCGTGTATTATCAATCGTTCGGTGATTGCTAAACATAGCCCTTCCTTACAAATAATACAGTTCGATATTTTGTAAGTTATAGATTTTGAATACATGCTATTTTCAAACATTAATAAAAAGAGTAAGTAAGTCGAAAAAATCAAGGAAATCTGTATGCTGCCTTAATTCCTCTCTTTGTGGGTCATTGGACAACATTTTTTTTGTTCTCGTTTTTCACTACAATTTCTCCTGTATTGAGGGTATAATTTACAATACATATCACATATTGCACACACACCCAGACCCGAAACAACTAGGTGTCTGTAGATCATACAAATACTTGGTCCGTGCGGGGATTGAACCCGCGGCACGTAGCGTAGAAAGCTAATCGCTTAGCCACTGCGCCAACCGTGTCATCGAATTTCATTGTATCTCCATCAGAATTTACCAAAAAATTCTGTTTCTCATAGAGCGTAATCAATGTGATGGACAAAGAATGGCTTGGCGGTTGGGGATGTTTGTTGACCGGCAGGCTCGTGGACAAGACTTTGAAGGAAAAGGTCGTAAAATTAGTTGACGCCACCATATTGGATTGGGGGTAAGTTTTAGCATAAGAGAGATTTACTAACATAACATAATACAGGGTGTAAGTGACATCGTTACGAAAACTCATACCATGGGTTCAGTACATGATACTGAAAGACTAAGTGAAAGAATTTTGCGTCGGTCTTTTCAAAAAATTTACGATTTTGTTCACAGTTTTTATACCTAACTGAAAAACTGCGAACAAAATCGTAAAAATTTTGATAAGACCGACGCAAAATTCTAACGCTGAATGATCCAGTATCACGTACTGAACCCATGGTATGAGTTTTCGTTACGATGTCACTTACACCCTGTATAGTGCGCAAAATTTGCAGAGTGATTCGGTGTCCGTTCCCAAATGCAATCGCAGTACTCAAAGTCACTAAAAGACACTGACGACACGGTTGGCGCAGTGGCTAAGCAATTAGCTTTCTGCGCTACGTGCCGCGGGTTCGATCCCCGCACGGAACCAATATTTGTATGATCTACAAATAGTTGTTTCGGGTCTGGTTGTGTGTATGTGACATGTATGTTTGTACACTGTACCCTCGATACAGGAGAAATCCTAGTGAGGGGCAATGTTTTATAAAAAATAAAAAAAATAAAAAATTGTATAGCTTGCGCTAGTAAATTATGCGTGTACGCCATACTAAGTCGAATTTTCGTTTTGTTTTAAAGTGTATCCCAATACTGCGGTTGCATTTAGGAACAGAGACTCAATAACTCTTCAAATTATGCGTATGGTAGTGTGTGTGATGTTTTTTTTATTAATTTAATTTATTTCTAATACATATTTTATAAAAATATTAGGAAAGTATGAAAGTGGCACCGGTGACAGAAAAGTTGAGAAGTAACCGTTTGTCGTGGTATGGGCATGTGATGAGGAGGGATGAAAATCATGTAACGAGAAGAGTTTTAAGTATGTATGTGGATGGATGTAAGAGAAGAGGCAGACCTAAGAAAAGATGGATGGATTGTGTGTTTCACATGGATTATAAGAACGTAATCTCTAAGATGACGTCTAATAGAGATGAATGGAAGAAGAAGACATATTGCGCCGACCCCAAATAAAAAGGGCAGGAGAATGATGATTTTATAAAAATATTAGCTTTCTGCACTCCTTCTCCATATAAATGCGCGCAATAATATGCTTAAAAAGGGGTACCAAGTTTTCTCTTCACATATTAATATATAGATTAATCTCTTTTCAGTTTCATACGACTAACAAAAAAACAGAAAATTCTCCTGTACAACCTAATAGAATGCTGCCCAGTGTTGCAATCTCAACAAATAAAATCGTGCATCAGAAAAATATTAACCGAACATGGCAACACAGAAGACGTCAGACACGTTTTGAATACAGAATGCGAATCTTGCACCAAAGAGTTTAGATTTTTAAACGAACTATGTTTGAAATGTCTATCGAAATGCTTTGAGAAGCTGCATCATTTTAGCTTAGTGGACGGTATTAGGGCGTTTTCGCAAGCAGCTATGCAAGTCAAGGAAAATGATGAATGGGCTGGCTTGAAGAAAGCTAAGAGGCATCCAGTCATACTGATTGTAGATGAGGTAAGTTACTAACTATCTTTTTAACACGCTTTTATTAGCTTCACCTGTAACTAACTAACTATGTAAGAAAATCTTGGAACTTAAATTTGACCCACTTCCCGGTTTCCGATTGAGCTGAAATTTTGCATACACGTTCAGTTTGGATGACTAAAGCAACTATAGTTTATGACTATAGTTTTTTTTAAACTATAATATTTTATTTATTTAGGGTTCCATACCCAAAGGATAAAACGGGACCCTAATACTAAGACTCTACTGTCCGTCTGTCACCAGGCTTTATCTCATGAACCGTGATAGTTAGACAGTTGAAATTTTCACAGATGATGTATTTCTGATGCCGCTATAACTGTTGATGTGGTTAAGGTTCAATATTGTACGGGAAGTGTGAGTGAAATTAGACGAACGTGTGTTGACAATGAGCATTTATTTGCAACTAAGATAGTGGGTAAAACAGTGGACTGTATACTATAATAATCTATCTATAAGTACATAGGTATATCTAAACGTGAGGCGCATACATAGCTTAGTATCGACTTTAATTAATTACTTATATGTTGGTATGTAGGTTGTCTTAAAATGTCTTGAAATACCTAACAATAACAACAAATACTAAAAAACAATAAAATAAATATTTAAGGGGGCTCCCATACAACAACCGTGATTTTTTGACGTTTTTATAGATAATGGTACGGAACGCTTCGTGCGCGAGTCCGACTCGCACTTCGCCGGTTTTTAGCTTTATACGTAGCAGTAATAGCCTAGCGATTGAACGCTTGCCTTACAAGCAGGAGGGTCCGAGTTCGACACCGACCCGCACATCTGACTTTTTTTTTTTATGTGTGTATTGTAATTTGATTATCACTTGCATTAACGGGAAGGATAACATCGTGAGGAAACCTGCACACCTGAGAAGGCCTCGTAAAGTCCTCGATGGTGTGTGTAGTCCGCCCGCACCAGGCCAGCGTGGTGGACTAAGGCCTGACCCCTCTCCTTAGAGAAGAGGCCCGTGCCCAGCAGTGGGACAGTAATGGGCTGGATTTATTTATTTATTTTTATATGGAACAGCAGATTTGTTTTCACTATTTCGTGGTTGGTCCCACGGTTGGCGCAGTGGCTAAGCAATTAGCTTTCTGCGCTACGTGCCGCGGGTTCGATCCCCGCACGGAACAAATATTTGTATGATCTACAGATAGTTGTTTCGGGTCTGGTTGTGTGTGCATGTGACATGTACGAGGGTCATTCAATAAATACTTAGCCTACAAAAAGTAAACGAAAATTTTGGAAAAGTGGGAATTTATTTTTCAACATAGTCTCCTTTTAGTTCGATACACTTAGCCCAGCGATGCTCCAACTTTTTTAATCCGTCCGAAAAATAGTTTTTGTCAAACTCTGCAAAATAGGCCTCCGTGGCGGCGATGACCTCCTCATTCGATCCATATCTATTCCCGGCGAGTGATTTTTTCAGATTAGGAAACAGAAAGAAGTCACAAGGGGCCAAATCTGGAGAATACGGTGGATGGGGCAGCAATTCGTAGCGTAATTCGACCAATTTGGCCATGGCAACGGCAGACGTGTGAACCGGTGCGTTGTCGTGGTGAAACAGCACTTTTTTCTTCGCCAGATGGGGTCGTTTTTTCTTTAATTCGGCGTCGAATCGGCCCAATAAATCGGCATAGTAAAGCCCTGTAATTGTTTTACCCTTCTCGAGGTAATCGATGTAGATCACACCTTGTGAATCCCAGAAAACGGTGGCCATAACTTTTCCGGCCGATTTTACAGTTTTCGCCTTCTTTGGAGCACGTTCCCCGGTCTGGATCCATTGTTTTGATTGCTCCTTGGTCTCTGGTGTGTACCAGTGGATCCAGGTTTCATCGACGGTCACAAAACGACGCAAAAACTCCGCTGGATTCCGCTTAAACAGCGCCAAACACGTCTCCGATGTGGTCTCACGGTTGCGCTTGTTTTCTGGTGTGAGTAAACGCGGCACCCATCGCGCCGACAGCTTTCTCATGCCGAGTTCCTCGTGAAGAATATGATGCACTGTTCCTTCTGAAATGCCTACAGTCTCAGCTAGCTCCCGAACCTTCAATCGGCGATCTGCCAATACGAGATCATGGATTTTTTTAATGTTTTCCTCCGTAGCAGCTGTTTTCGGTGCACCTGGACGTGGTTCATCAAAAACCGACGTACGGCCACGTGCAAACTCGTTGAACCAATTCTTGACGGTGGCCATCGATGGAGAAGAGTCACCGTACACAGCATCTAAGCGCTCTTTGATTTCGATGCGCGTTTTCCCTTCCAAAAATAGGAATCGAATCACCGAACGATATTGCTCTTTTTCCATTTTTGTAAAACCGATCGACACGTTGGCTTCCATAAGTTGTCAAATTAAAACAAATGAAGGGATTGGAATGAAAATTTGAAAAAAGAATTTAAAAAGAATGTGCTACACTGTGGTAAAACTCTTTTGAAACTACAGCGCCCTCTGGCGATGAGGCTAGGTACTTATTGAATGCACCTCGTATGTTTGTAAACTGTACCCTCGATACAGGAGAAATACTAATGAGGGGCAATGTTTAAAAAAAAAAAAAAAAAAAGTTGTTTGTATATTATATAATATATTCCTCTTTCCTCAAGTTAATATTTAAAACTGATATTTCAGATGCTAGACACGTTCCCTTGGGAGACTCTACCAATACTGAACCAGCATCCCGTGTCTCGTATGGAGAACATACACTTTCTGTACTACTTGTACAAGATACATGAGAGTGACGTCATCGACGGATACTTCTCGACCAAGTGTGATGTCGGTAGATACGTCATCAATCCAGGTTAACACTATACACTTTATTGCATGCTAGAAAGAGAAGAAAAAGATACAATAACTATGTAGAATAACCTAACCGTCAAAAACCCCCGACTTCAACTAGAAAAAGACTTGTATCTTTTGAACGGCTGAACAAGTTTTAATGAAACATAGCTAAGATGATACCCGATTAAACTAGCTTTGAATAAAAAAATACTGCATTGCAATCGATCCATCCGTTCTGGAGCTACGATGACACAAACAGACACACAGATACACAGTACAAACTTATAACACCCCTCTTTTTTGTCCGGGGTTGAAAATAACAATAAATTAATTTAAGAAACATAAAAAAATCATCTTTAATACAGTAGCTTAGTTTCATTCGCGCCAATGGGAGGCGCGCGGTCTTTGTTATTTTTAAAAACTTTTGAAAAGAAATGTGTACGCTCTACCATTTTTTTTATAAGTTCTCACGTTGTGTTTCTCTATTTCCAGAGAAGAATCTTGACCGTATGGAGAACCGTATGACGTCATTCGTGGAGTACTGGTGCCCTAACTGGACTGGGCATATTGGCGAGCCGCCTTCACCTGCCGACTTCATCACACACCTTAGTGAAGCTGATATTTTCTTGTAAGTTCAATTTCTAACCGACTTCGGCAAAGCTTCGTTAAGCGATTTTCATGATTCTTTTTGTTTTTTTGTTATAAAGCTTATTCTCCCGAGGTTGTCCTATTTAAAGAAAAAATCTTATGAAGAGCTTCGGAGATAGACAATGGAACTCTTCAATGGATAACAGCAAATCACTGTCAATTTCTGTAATTGAAAATTACAGTAAATTTGTGTGAAAAATTATTTAATCTAAATGAATAACCAGAAAGCAATGTGTGGGAGGAAGAGGACGAATATTTGGACGATTTTTTGTGTCACTAACAAGCATGAAGCAACATTTTTAATGCAAATGTTACCGGTAGAATGCACGGCATGTTAGTTAAATATTCGGCTGAATACGAATGTTCGGTAAATCTGCTGAATACAACGAATACTGAACATTCCAACGAATATTCGTCCCATCCCTAATATTTATGATAATATTTTATTATCATGTTATAAGCTGAGGCCTTAACTTTTTTCTTTCTAAAACAAGAGGTTCTTGTCTGTAATAGGCTGAATAATAATGTTGTTCGTCCAGTGGTTGAAAGTAGACCGTAATATTATATTTTTAGCTTTATGCACTCCTTCTCCATATAAAGTTAACTGTACCAAATCTCACACTTCTCCGTGCGCGCAATATGCTTATAAAAGGGGTACAAAAATTTTCCTTTACATATTAATAAATATAGATTTGAACTGTAAATAATAACTTAAAATCAATACCTACTCGACCCAAACGTATGGGACAGCTGATTATTTTTTCGCGCTTACGGTGTTGGTCCCATAGAGAAAGTGGTTCAGTTTGGTCTGATCCAGACCCTTTGATGTATCAAAAATGCATGTGCATATTGCACATGCATTTTTGATACATGTTGTGTAGTTAACAAAATCTATAATTACAATAATTAGTATCCAACAATATCGCATGTCTAGTATGAAAATGCAAATATCTCGCTGATTAAAATTCTACAGTTTTTTCTTTATGTATTAATATCGTCATTCTCCTACCCTATCCCATTTGTGGTCGGCGCAATATGTCTTTTTCTTCCATTCATCTCTATCAGACGTCATTTCCAGATTTACTTCTTTCACATTCATGTCATGTTTCACACAGTTCATCCATCTTTTGTTTGGTCTGCCCCTACTCTGATAGCTATCCACATTCATACTTACAACTCTTCTTGTAACATGATTCTCATCTCTCCGTATTGCACGTCCATACCCACGACAATCGGTTACTTTGCAGCTCTTCTGTAACTGGTGCATGTTTTGTTCACGTATTAATATATAGATACTATAATCGCTAGGTACTGCGGTCACGGCGACGGGTGCCAGCTGGCGGCGGGCGGCGGCGGCGGTGCCGGCGTGGAGGGCGCGCGCGGCGCCGCCGTGTGCGTGCTGTCGGGCTGCGGCTCCGTGCGCCTCACCGCGTCGGCGCCGCGCGCGCCTCCCGCGGCCGCGCACCATCACCTGCACATCGCTGGGTGGTGAGGAATAATGTTCTGCTTATTATTATACTATCTAAACTGCATGAACAACATAACATGATTTATTATAAAAGTACATATATTTCAGCAATAAGAGTTTATAACCACTTACATAGACATAAAAAAACTGGATGGAAAATTATTTAAGAGAGTTTTAAAAAAATGGTTAATTAAAAATGTATTTTATAATATACAAGATTTTTTTACCAAAAAGTGATTGTAATGTAAATTATTTTGAGGTTAATCCATACTTGTAGTGTTAGCTTTTTCTCTAAATACTATTGCAACACCCGACTGGGTAGGCTGTTGATACACTATATTTATACAAACACCTTTGTACACAGTTTCTGCAATAAATATCTTTATCTGCATCCCCTAAGAATGTCGTAAATAAAAGTTGTGCAAAACTTATCTGGAAGACTTCGAAGACACCGCTTTTGGCAATAAGATCTCCCATTGTAAATGTTTATTTTTATAATCTTTTGTATTGCGGGTGGTGTAAAAATTGTATTTTATTTTATTTGAGAAAACCAACAATTGTACATTTAAATATATGATAAAGGTAGGTTAACGTATAATCTACAAAGTTTCCAAAGATTACAAAAAAAAAATGTACATATAGTGAATAGCCTTCACTATATGTACATTTTTTTTGTAATCTGTGGAAACGTAACGATTTAATAATTAATATGTTCTATGCTTATTTTAGTGATAATTTGAAATTAAGCTTTTAGTGAATTTTAAATATTATTTTTAATTATTTATTACGAGTTAGGGTATTTTAAACAGTGTAACTTCAGAGTATCGGTGTTTATGAATTAAACAGCTATTATAGACAAAACTGTATAATTTAATAATTAATAATTTGTTGTAAGAAGTAGGTTGAATTATTTGTTGAGAGAAGCGTTATGCGCAGTCGAATGTCGTTTGCGGAGTGAACCCGGCGCGGGCCAGTGTTGCCAACTAGGCTAATAGGAAATAAGCTAACTTGCTGTTAAAAAAATGCCAAAAATATGCTATTTTTTTTAAAAAGTGCTAAAATAAAATGCCAAATTAATTTCAAATTTTTAACTATGGCAATAGAATATAAAAACTTAAAATCACAACATTTGCGTTTTTTTTGCGGGCGGCGCTCGCTGGCGTCCCGCCCCCGCCCCCTCGGCCCGCCTCGCCCTAGTGCTGGGCGTACCATCGGTATATTTGTGGGGGTATGCTGATTGTAGGTTTATTGAATGAAGAACATCATGAAATATATAAGTTTACTAACTGGTACCAAACACTCTTTAAACTACAGCTTAAAAAACTTCTCATAGCCAAGTGTTATTACAGCTTATCAGAATTTTTGAATGATCGCAATTAATAAACTAAAATGTTAAACCTGGGTTAGACTGCGACAGTTCTCTGTATTAAACATTATTTCGTTTCCTATGTTATATGAACTCAGAATTTATTATTAGATTAGATATTAAGTCAATTTCTGTTTTTTGTACGCCTTTAATGGCAAAACATGAAAGCACTTCCTCAAACTTAACACCTTATGCACTTGTACTGTTTTACTCATGTTTTACAAAATAAATATATCTTTATCATAATAATGAGGACCTAACTATGTGGTTGCGGGGAGACGACTGCTGCGCCGCGCTAATGCAGTCATGCGCCTGAGTATACAAAACTAATTCGTCAGCAGTGTCGCTACATATTTAAATTAACGACGATCAGCTACTAAGATCGCTGACTATACTCCAACGTCTCCAACCACGAAAAATAGTAACTATTAATTATATTCAGAAATATTTCCCAATGTAACACAGCTTTTGTTTTGCAGTCCAATGGTAGTGGGCATGCTGTGGGAGGTGACGGACCTGGAAGTGGACAAGGTGGTGAGTACGCTGCTGGCGCTGTACGTGCCCAGCGACGCGGCCGTAGCGTGGGCCCGCGTGGGCAAGGCCAGGTGGAGCAGCCGGGAACTGGGTACCTATACTTTTTTTTTTTTTTTTTCAATCAAATCTTTCATCTATCACAGGTAGAAAACCTAATGCGATAGAGAAGCTAAACACAAAATTTACATTAAATAAAAAAAAATACACATTAAAAAAACATTGCCCTCACTAGGATTTCTCCTGTATCGAAGGTACAGTTTACAAACATACATGTCACATACACACTACAAACTCATAGTACCCCTCTTTTTTGTCGGGGGTTAAAAATGCACAGCATAAATCATGATTACCAACTTATTTCTCTTTCCAGATACAACAGTGGAACAGCAACAAAAGAGCCAGTTTATACCGGAGAGGGATTTACTTCGAGCCGTATCAAGAGCTCGGGCGTCTACCAACTACGTGATGATAGCCAGCAGTGTGGTCGCCAGGGGGCTGCCCGTCAGGATACGAGACTGATGGAAGGTAAGGTCAGAAGACTTTTACTTTTTTTTTAAAACATTGCCCTAGGATTTCTCCTGTATCGAGGGTACAGTTTACAAACATACATGTCACATGCACACACAACCAGACCCGAAACAACTATCTGTAGATCATACAAATATTTGTTCCGTGCGTGGCGTGCCGTGGCGTGCACGCCACTGCTATGTGGTCAAGAGAGACAGTGATAGCCTAGGGGCCGTCCTTTAATCACATGATGTACTTTTTTATCCTCCCCCCCCCCCCCCCTTCTCCCTCCCAAACCTCGGGTTCGATCCCCGCACGGAACAAATATTTGTATGATCTACAGACAGTTGTTTCGGGTCTGGTTGTGTGTGCACGTGACATGTATGTTTGTAAACTGTACTGTTGATAGGCGAAAACAACTTAGTGTTGTTTCGTCAAGTTAAATGATGTTTGTGATTGGCCGCCGCACCCTAATACTTAAATTAACTGATATTATAGACATATTAACGTTAGTATTACTTAATACTTAATTTATTAGGGTAAGCAGTGTCTTTTTGTCTTGTATGGAGTGCACGCCACTGCCACATAGTGTGAGAAAAACTTGTCGTATTTCTTGTTATTACTTTAATTACGTTTTCTGATGTTTCAGGTGGCGTAAGAAATTGCTTTATTTAAGCAATGACTGATGTTCATACTATGTACAATCGGCAGATTTTCCTGTCGACCATCCTTAAGGCTAAAATCGTTTGCTTGCGGCGTCCAAACGCAGAGTTACTTACTCTAAGCGGGCCGCAGTCGTTCAAAGCATTTTGTTTGCAAAATGTATCACCACATCGTATCGAGACTGTATATACATTTAGTACTATTATAAGTAGGTAAATAACTATTTGTACTCGCATATACCTAATATAGTACACGCAAATCTTTATGAGCCCTCGAACTCTCTCCCTCTCCCTCTAGCATCTATAATAGTACACTTATTATAGGTGTTAGAGAGAGTTCCGAGCTCAGTTCAGGGCTCATAAAGATTTGCGAGTACTATACAATTCTAACTCATGATTTCGACACCAGGGGGGCTAAAAAGGCCGCTTTAGATGAATCATAATATGATTCATATTACGAATGTCAAAATATCTACTTAATTGACGACTCTTAATGTCATCCGCATAAGGTTCATAATCAGTAATCATCTGTTTGACAGTTACTAAGCAGATCATTAGATGAATTGCTCAATGTGGGCTTTTTAGGCCCCCAGCAATGATCTCTACGCTAACTTGAATTTTGGGCATATTCCGACTATTATGCCATATTGTTTATCGTATGGACTATAAATTAATACAAAATAAATCATATGGAAAGTCCAAAAAATAAAGAAGTCTTGAACTAAGCACAACGCTAAGTGAATCTAATTTTTGTAATCACCGGATAATACATATCGGGTGATTACAAAAATTAGATTCACGCTTCAACTGACTCTGGTGTAAAATTGACTTTTTCAAGTTAGCGTAGTGTTCTTTGCTGGTGTCGATTTAAGATTGGATTTGACTGTAATTTCAATGTATTGTAAACTTTTCTTAAACGTTTCTTGAACTACAAGAACGTCAATTCTTTTCTTTTAGCGCCTGTATTTTCCATAAAACAATTTCTTCACAAATAATTCATAATTGATGATTTCTGTGGAATCAAATCGGACGTACTTTATCCTATATAAGGTCTTATTTTAATAATGCTAACCTAACCTAACCAATTTTTGCGAAAATATTTTCAATGTATTTTTCGACATCTACGATTTTATCTATCAGTGACGTCAGTGCCACAAGATAATTTAATCATCACTTTCTCCTTCTAACAAAAACATGAGAAAAGGATAGAAGATATTTAGTACCGTGAAATTAGTTCTTTTGCTTATAGTCAACGAGAATTTAGTCGCCATCTTGGTTTCTCTGTCTACGCTATCGCCATATTATGTTGTGTCTATTTGCCATCTCTACACTAATACTTGCATATAGTGCCACAAACTTATCTGACCCGGTGACTAAAATTGGAACTAACGTCGCTACGGAACAAAAATGATTACAAAATGTCATTTTTTACGGAGATGACATTGGTAAAAGCGACGGCAGCGACGCCACGACCGGGTCAGATAAGTTTGTGGCACTATACAACAATTTGATAGCGCTAAATACATTCTGTCCTTTTTTAATGATATTTGTAAGAAAGAGATATTGTGTAAATATTATTAAGGGTCAGATTTCGAATTATTTATAATTATTTGAATTTTTCGAGTTAGTCGAACTTCATTGTACATAGCTTATGTTAAATAAATAAAACCATAATTAAGTTTTAATGATGACTTTTATTGTTTTCACTGCATATGACGTATGACGTAATGTGTAATTGCATAGTTTGTTTCAAATACGTCAAACGACGCGCACTTATGACGTAGCGCAATGTTGGTTGCAAGCAGGTAATTGGGGGGCTGAAAGGTTCTTTTTTAACCCCCGACAAAAAAGAGGAGTGTTATGAAGTTTTTAGTGTGTATCTGTGTATCTGTCTGTGGCATCGTAGCTCCAAAACGGATAGACCGATTTCAATGCAGTTTTTTTAATTAAAAGCTAGTTTAATCGGGAATCATCTTAGCTATGTGTTATGGAAATCTGTCCAGCCGTTCAAAAGTTACAGCTCTTTTTCTAGTCGGGGATTTTTGACTCTTAGATTATTTTAGTACCATGTGTCCAATCATTCCTAAGCGTATCCTTAACTACACAAAATGCACCAGGTTTAAGTAGTTTTTCTTGGAAAAATGGCTAGAGCTACAGATGCCATTCATATATAAAAAAAAGTAAGTAGTTGATTTATGGTGATGATATTTTGAATGATGATCTCATGAGTGTTTGTCTCTTGATACATCAGAAGCCTGTGATTCCCTTGGGGTAGCCTAACAGTGATTAGTTGATTACGCTTGCGCAGGGATTTGCGTATTCTCCCTGGGTCTCTGCGTAGGCGCAGGACGTGCGCGCCGGCGACGAGTTGAGGGCGGAGTACGTTCTTTGGACTCCATCTGACGCTGGATAGCCTGTAAATGGAACCGTTATGGTTTATTCTAGTTTGCGAGATAGCTTCCCATGCTTATTGAACCAGATAAGGATATTGATCAATGTAGGTAACTGTCTACGCACATACGTGTGGGGCAGCCCTCTAGAGTTGCTAGCCTGAACGAAAAGTACCAATCTAAAGTTAAACTCAAACTTTGCGCACGCGCGCAATTTACGTGTGCGATATGAAGAGAGGATTCTTTAGTCATTGGCGATATAGCCGCCCATTGTGCAATTCTGTTCGTGCTTTTATCTAAATTATAAAGAGAAAAGATAAGATTTTTTTTTATGTTTGTTTGTTTGTTAGTAATGGATAAACTTAAATACTACTGGACCGATTTTAAAAATTCTTTCACCAGCTTATTGCTATATTATCACTGAGTAACATAGGCTATAATTTATACCTTATGGCGGGCGAAGCCGCTGGCGGAAGCTAGTATAATATTTTTTTATGGTGAATACACGATATCATGTACCGGTCAACCGCCCCAACTTTGCCTAGAGTCCTAACTTTGCCTGGGATAGAAAGTCTTTAAATGCTTAGGTACTTGTCATAAAAATGACAGTGCTTAGTCCAGAAATGTTGTAGGTGCTTCAAGGCAAAGTGACTCCTAAAGTTGTCGACTCCTAAGTTGACGATAGAGATGTATGGAAGTGATTATCTTCTGCACATGCGGCTTCCGTGGTGACCCACTGCTTCCTGTCTTCACACACTAATTTTAACGCTTCCCTTGTACCTTTTTGGTACCTATTCTTAATTGGGTGACTGACTTGAGTGTTAAGTACGCACCTACTAGTATTGTATAATTATAATATTATAGTGGTACTTATGATCTTTGCTGTTCTTTTTTTTTATTGTAATATTGTGTAAATTGAGGTCGAATTTTAGCCGGGGCCGCTCCTGCGGCCCCACATTTGTTGTGTAGTACCTAAGCTTGATTTATGAAAAGAATATCCATGGAGTTTCTTGCCGGTATCTTCTCCAGGACCAACCCACTTGGAACCGTGCGCCTAGAATCACGACGTTTTGAAAGTGCCTGCACAGGCCTAGTTGAAATAAAAATCTTTGACTTTGACTAACTCAGGCGCGCAGATTTAACGATGTTGTACTAGGCAATATTAGGAGTCTAAGTTGGGGCGGTTGACGGTACCTAAATAAATAAACTTTTACCTCGTCAACTCTAATGACTTCGATTATCTCCAGGACCTTCATTTCCAAGCTCTTGATGTAAAGGCGCGCGTTCGACACGTTAATGTCAAACTGTTTGCCTAATAGCTTCAGGAGCGGCAGCGAGTCGCAGTCAGACGATCTGGGAAATCGGAATAAGTATCTCATCAATCAACTCTGTTTATCATTGGCAATTGGCAGATATAGGTCTCCCCGAACCAAGTATTTTGCCTGTAGTAGGTATGTATCTGTGGATCTGTGTATCTGTATGTGGTATTGCTCCCGGATGGATAGATTTAAGTGTAGTTTTTTTAATTGAAAGCTAGTTTAATCGGGTATCATCTTATCGATGTTTCATTAATGTATCATGCGGAGGTAGATCAAGTAGGACATAATATGTTTTCGTGTCTGGGCGGCCTCTGCGTGGAGTGTGCATTATTCAAAATGTTATATTTGTACTACTAACACTAGAATATAAGTAAGTTGTTTTGTAATACTAACACAATATGGATCTCTGTTGTCCGAATTAAATTAATTTGAATTTGAATTAAAATCTGTTCAGCCGTTCAAAAGTTACAGCTCTTTTTCTAGTTGGACTCAGGAGTATTTGACGGTTAGGTTATCAACTAAAATGGGGAGGGATATATATGCAGAAATGTCTTGGGTAGGTACTAACAGGGCCAGAACGTAGATATTCCGCAACAGTGTACCCAGTACTTGTGAGCTTTTCTCGCAGGTGTCGCGAGCGCTTGCTGTAGCCTTTCGCCTCTCCTCCAGCGTGCTTTGAAGAGATTCGATGCTGTCCTGCTGCTTGTAGAGCTTCGCTTGGTGCTTGGCGTTTTCTACCTCTGTGAACATAGTTAGTTGATCAGTAGAAAAGTAGTGTGGAGAATTGAAATCGGTTTCTACAAGGCCATGGTTATTTTATAATATAGGGAATCCGTTTGTCCTTCATGGAACAAAATTTGTGATTTTGTATCAATGTTCTTGAGTTGTACTGGGAGCCTAAAAAGGCCACATTGAAGAATTCATCTAATGATCTGCTTAGTAACTGTCAAACTGATGATTACTGAATATGAACCTTATGCGGAAGACATTAAGGGCGACTTGCACCAAAGTTATTTAAGCTAAACACGTTTGGATATATTTCTCTCCCTTTCTATTTGTATACTGTGAGATAGTGACAGACTGATGGCTAAACGTGTTTAGCTTAAATATGGTTTAAATAGCTTTGGTGCAAGTCGCCCTAAGAGTCGTCAATTAAGTAGATATTTTGACATTGGTAATATGAATCATTATTATTATGATTCATCTAAAGCGGCTTTTTTAGCCCCCCTGGTCTAATGTCAATGTACACGCCAATGGGAAATTACAGGGGGTACAAAGTTTTCTCTTCACGTGTATAGATAGAACGACGTCGACGTTGACGTAGACGTCTATAGATGAAGAGGAAAACCTTACCAATGTCAACTTTAAGCAACTTGACGTTATCGCTGAGATTC
The DNA here is from genome assembly GCA_932294325.1 of Allophyes oxyacanthae. NCBI lineage: Eukaryota > Metazoa > Arthropoda > Insecta > Lepidoptera > Noctuidae > Allophyes > Allophyes oxyacanthae. The sequence continues at coordinate 2,029,610 of OW028628.1, forward strand.
TTAAGCTCCGTGCACACTTCATTAATATAGTTGAACAGCGCGTAGTTCTCTTCTTCTCGACGCGTGAACTCTTGGATCAGCTTGTCTACGTCCTCTTCACCGGCAAACTCCTGGAATGTTACTGCATGTTGAAAAGAGACCACACTTTGTTCTCGAAGATATCAAAATAAAAGGCTAGCTGTCGCCGTCAAAATTTATAAATAGCGCCACCATTTTATATTGTTTTATAAACGAAGATCTCTGTGCCAAAATATGATATCTCTGAATGAATATTATGACTTGCAGCCAGAAAACAATATTGATATGAACAATGAACTGCCAAAGATACGTTCGTTCAGCGAGAACTAATGGCCATTAAGCGGGATCGGGAGAGGACCGATCTGGCTCGAATATGGAACCACCCAGCTTAACTTAAAACAGTTACACGCAGCACTCCAGTCCTTACTACATGGAAGCCTTTGGGGTTGTGAAGAGTAAAGTCTTGGGCAAAAGGCAGCATGTAGTCATGTGGTGCTGTAAACACCGTGAGACAGTGGCGGATCTTGGTTTGGGAGGGGCTTGACCCAGTTGAGGTCAGGCTTTATCGAGGTCACGTTATCACCTTATAGAAAAAAACTTGAACTAGTACTATAGATAGTACAGTAGGTTTTAAAGTATAATATCAAGTGTAATTTGGGATTTGTCAGAGGTGGACCCAGATGCTTTTGGGGAAGGCTTCAGCCCCTTAGCCACCCCCCTGGATCCGCTACTGCCACAAGATTATCGAGACGACGAGGAGAAGGGCACCGGTGCGTCCAATTTCTGGTTCACCTTCGTATGTTATGCTACTGAACTGTATTTTATTGGGTACCACCCAAACTTGGCATCCTCAGATAAACCCCACTTTTAAGTCACCCAAAAATATAAAAGACAGTTCATATCGTTATTCTTGGATACGTCCATTGTTTCCTACCTTTATAGCATCCAGGATGTTGACATAATTGTTATACACCCTCATCTCCTCTTCCTGCTGCTCTAACTTCTTGGCTTCAGCCTTGGCATCGGCCGCTGTCAGTCGCACCGTGCCCTTAGTGCGCAGGAACTCTTCTAGTTTCAAGCTGTGGTCTAACTGTCGCTGGAGTTCTCGGACTTCCTAGAATAAAAAGAATAGTGGTACAAGGAGACGTTGTGTACCTTTCTTGATGCTTTGCCATAACTATGGTAGATCGACGCAAGAGCCGTATTTTTTTCTTAGTTCGCAAAAGTGTTTTCGGTTCACCTGATGGTAAGTGATCACCGCCGCCCATGAACTTCCGCAACACCAGAGGAGTCACTGATGCGTTGCCGACCTTGGATGGTGTTAGGAAAAAGGGAGGGAAAGGAGAAGGAAAGGAGGAATTGGACCTCCGGCGCTCTATACTCCCCTGCTCTCACACTGCTACTTAACATCGATATTCTGTGGGAGGTTCCCATTCATGCTGGCATGCTGCATGCGAGACATTACTATCACCAAAAGGTTACATTGACCAAGTCTTAATAAAATACATTGTGTGAATTGACGAGGCCTTGATGACGGAAAGATGATGCAGTTACCATCCAACTGACCAAAATTACCCAATGACGGTGTACAGCGTCTTCGGTGCGAGAGAACTGCGTCTGGACCTCATCAATCTACTTGACCAACTCCCTTTAGACTTTGTGCTACAGTTATTATAGACTTCTTACCAAGCAGTGTTTCCTATAATCAATCGCAGCCTTCTCCTTCAGCGCGTCTAGCTTAGAGCACCACTCTTCGCGCTGGTCGTACGTAGAGATGGCCTGTTCTAGCAACTCGATGATCATGGCTTTACCGTCCATCAACCGCTTCAGCTGGTTCTTCCAGAGCGTGTTGAAGAATTGTCTAGAAGATAAGAAAGCCTCTCCTGAGAAAATATTCGAACTCCCTAACATTGAACGACATTTTTTTTCTATATTTCTAAGGTGGCAAACAATTATACTGCCCACCGCCTGATGGTAAGCGGTTACCGTAACCTATGGACGCTTGCAACACCGGGGTATCACTCGCACGTTACCAACCCTATTACTACCCTATGGAGCACTGGTGACCGTGCTCACCGTTAGGAATACAACACAGCAAAAGAGCAGTGTTATTTGTCTACGATATTCTGCAAGGTGGAGGTACTTCTCCAGTCGGACAACTCCAATTATGAGTGTAAAGCTCCGCTATGCCCTACCTATTATAAAACACATGCAATACTTAAATTAATTATGTTCAAAATGAGCTTCGTTCAGATACGTTCGGGACTGGTCAGCTTGTAACTGCCATGGCATTCATATTCAGAGGCGAATCATCATTATCCTATTCTTATTCACATTAAATTACATTATTCTCGCAGTTCTTACCACAACATTGTAACTAGTAATCAAATTCTAATATATAATTTTAAAAGAATTTCCATGGAAATTCTTGCCAGTTCTTCTCCATGGGACCTACTATTTGCAACCGCGCACCTAGAGTCTCGACATTTCATAACTGCCCTTATCTGGTTTACATGAAATAAAGATCTATTCTATTCTAAATGCTTCTGTTTGTCATAAAAAATACAGGGTATTTTATGAATGCCATTGATACATAACTACGAGTAGGTTTACTAGTTTTCTTATAAAACATTACGTCACTCTAGTATTTCTTCTGTATAATACCTATCAATACAGTACCTAACTGTTTACAAACACACATTTCACATACACTGAGCGCATTCACAAGTCATCCATCTGTCTCTCAGGCTTCAGCTGAAAATCAGCGCTGCGGCCTTTTGTACACGGAATTCCACACCATTGTGCCCGTTATCATGCTAACTTTTTAACCGACTTCAAAAAAGGAGGAGGTTCTCAATTCGGATGTTTATATAAAAAATTATGCATGTTCTGGAATAACGGATTTGCAAAATTCTTTTTTGTTCGAAAGGGGTGTATGGCCGAAATGGTCCCATTTAAATTTGGTGAAGATCTGAAGAAGATCTTCTGAGACAGACAATGGAACTCTTGAATGAATAACAGCATATTACTCGCGATTGCTGTAAACGCTTGATTCTGTTTTGTTTATCCACTCAAAATTGAAAAATTAAGTAAACTTTAAAAAAAGTAAAAACCGTCTTCAAAAACCTAAAAACTAGGTATAAAATACTTTTCTTAAACAATTTAACAGCTTCTAAAGTCGGGGCTTTTAATTCTTCAATGCACCTAGCTTGATAGTTGCACCGACTTCAGAAGCTGGTAAGTTTTTTAAGGAAATTATTTTATACTTTTTGGTATTTTTAAGTCGGTTTTTACTTTTTTTATACTCTTGCTATTTTCTGTTTTTTGTTTATTGTATACTAACCAAAAGCCTAAATACCAATTATCATCTTTCTCACTTCAAAAATGAAAGGACTCCATACATACCCCCCATACTTAGTGCAGTATGGAGGTAATGACCTAAGCTGGCGCCACAGTGTTGCAACTTCATATTTTGTTTATATGTGTAATTAATTACCTATGTGCCTATCTTTTATTATTGTAATTGGTTTCGTACCGTTTTAATAAAAGTAAATAAATAAATAAATAGCAAAACTTTCGAAGAATTATCATTCCCTGTGATTTCTACGTACCTACCTATTTCAAAAGTTTACATAATAATATGATAATGTAGTATCAACAAAACATTCTTATCCTGAGGATCTCGATACAATCACTTTGTGAAACAAGAAAATCTAATTAGATATGAAACAGACCGTGTAGTCTCGTTGGGCGAAGATATCAAGTCGATCCTAGCTCGAACTCTACGCGTCGACAGGCTTTTTAACCACGTGAGGGCCCTACATACTATTGTTTAAAGGAAGGTATTTTTTTTCATCACGTGTCCTTTGTCCTACCTATTGATTAAAGGCATTTTTACCCGACTACGGCAGCGAGGAATGTATGTATGTAAAGAAAGAAAGAAAAACATTTATTCAACACTGACCACGGACACATTGGCAACACAAGAGAGAAGATTAAAAATAAAGCACTATAGAAGGCGACAAATAAGAAACGAAAGGTAAAATTCTTAAAATATATAGGTAAGCTGTCAAGCATACCCATGACCATGAGTAGCAAGCGGGGTATGTGAGAGGGTTTCAACTACAAACACGATTTCAACAAATGAGTTGTCTTTGGATTCGTCTTGATCCAGAGTGTTCTAGGATATATGACGTCACAGAAAATTGTATATAGTAAGTATTGAAGATAGTTACCGATCTCTGAGCAGGCGGTCTATCTCGAGCCTCATGGAGTAATTCTCGCTGTTGACCGTGTTGAACTTCTTCATGGCCGTGTCTAGTCTGTTCTCCAGCTGACTGATCAGTGTCTGACCGGTCAGCACGTTGGCGTATGCCTGGAGGGAAAGATAAGCTTACGTCAGTTGTTAATTTATCATTAGTAGTACCGACATTAATTATGACTAACCTAACCGTCAAAAGCCCCCGACTCCAACTACATAAAGCGCTGTAACTTTTGACCGGCTGAACAAATTTTCATAAAAGATAGCTAGGATATAATACCGGATTTAACTAGCTTTCAATTAAAAATTCATTAAAATCGGTCCATCCGTTTTGGAGCTACGATGCCACAGACGGACACACGGATACACACTACAAACTACAGCATCCCTATTTTTGTCGGGGGTTAAAAAATACGTAAAACCACCAATTTTTTCCGGTCGAGCATCCAATACGGCTAAAATCTGAATCTAAAAACTGATCGGTTTTACGAAGTTTGCAGGTGCGACCTCTTAGTTGTGTCGTAGTTTAATGTAGGTATATTAGATTGTTAGCAGAGATTCTTAATAAATTGAAGGAGTTAGGTCTCTTAGGACCATTAGTTCAAAATAATTATTTAGCCTTGACGTCCGAAAATATAGAAAAAAAAAGTTAATTTAATAAATCAAAAAACTCGACTTTTATTTTAAAGTTCAGTTTTTAGCAGTCGGATTTTTTGATTTTAGCATTCCAAATTACATTTAAACATATAAGTTGTACTTATATATTTTTGTTACCTTTATTAAACCCAACCCCTTTATTTTTGTTACGATAGGAGTAGAGGAAAAAAAAAATGGAGAAATATTATGGCGCCAATCATCGGCCATTTTAATTGTTATAATTTTGATATAGCCTGTGTCACTCATAATTAAGACGAATTTAACGACACTCTCAAGCTAAAATCTATCAAGCCGTTTAGGCTACAAAGAAATATACATTCTTACATCATACATACACTCGAAAAACATAAGCCTCTTTCTGGCGCAGTCGGGTAAAAAAGGATAACACTTACAATTTCAAACCCTGTTACTTTGGACCGCAGCGACTTGATCTCCTTCTGCACTTGTTTCAGCAAGAAGTTCAACTCCCTGATGGTTTCTCTGTGTTCCCTCACTTCTGCTGCATACTTCTCGTGATCTTTTAAAAGGGCTATCAGCTTTTCCCGGCTTCTAGCACCGTCTTGGAGGTTCGACGTGCTTTTTGTGAACTACGAAGAATAAAGGTATGTGAACACTCTATTTATGTTTATTGATACACCAACTTGCCTTCCATTTAGGAGAGTCTTAATTCAAATTCGGCCTGCACCACTGACTTTTCGAATTTATGTGCGGATCAGTATTTGATTATCACTTGCCTTGACAGTGAAGGAAAATATTGTGAGGAAACCTGCACATCTAAAATGGCATCATAAAGTTCTCGATGGTGTGTGTAGTCCATCAACCCGAACTAGATTCTGATAAGAGGCCTGTGCCCAGCAGTGGGACAGTAATGGGCTGGATATAACTAGCTCGTACTTAACTACGGCCCGACTCCGTCCTCTAGAATTGTCCCAGAAATGATAAGCCTGTAGCCTCCGGCTCGAGCCTTCGAGTTAGTATGAGACTGTGAATGTTACGTCCGTACGCGAAGCACGCATTGCGCTCTGTGTGAGTGTTACGTCAGAACGCGAACAGCGAATCTCACATGCACACTGCGCGGTGAGAACTTCAGAGCTGCCAAAAGTTTGGAGACCACTACATGATGACCAGTACCTTGAGCTCTAACATGATTTTCTCCAGGTCAGCGTTGAGGGTGTTGATGATGTTCTTCTGCATCCTGAGGGTCGGCTGCACGCTGCTCAACACCGTGGCTCTGTCTATCTCCATTACCCTGAACTGGAACAACGTAATATCTGCCACTATAACTGATATGAAAGGCCCTTGGTTCTTCTTCTGTTGTTCTGAATAGTTCGTGACTTGGTGGAAAGATTAAAATAGAATAGAATAGAAGATTTTTATTTGTCTTTAAAATTACATAGGTACCAAGGGAATACATTAAACAAGAAGGTTTAAGACAAAAAGGTCTTGGACTCAGCATAGTATTTGGCAGCGCAAGGCATGCTGAACTGCTGATATTCTGTTCAAGCGTGTCATGCGTTGAAAAGAACACAATGTTTCAAAGTCAAAGTCAAAGATTTTTATTTCAACTGGGCCCTTGCAGGCACTTTCAAAACGTCGTGATTCTAGGCGCACGGTTCCAAGTGGGTTGGTCCTGGAGAAGATACCGGCAAGAAACTCCATGGATACTCTTTTCATAAATCAAGCTTAGGTACTACACAACAAATGTGGGGCCGCAGGAGCGGCCCCGGCTAAAATTCGATCTCAATTTACACAATATTACAATAAAAAGATAAAAAAAGAACAGCAAAGATCATAAGTACCACTATAATATTATAATTATACAATACTAGTAGGTGCGTACTTAACACTCAAGTCAGTCACCCAATTAAGAATAGGTACCTACCAAAAAGGTACAAGGAAAGCGTTAAAATTTGTGTGTGAAGACAGGAAGCAGTGGGTCACCAGGGAAGCCGCATGTGCAGAAGATAATCACTTCCATACATCTCTATCGTCAACATAGTCTTTGATCCTGTAATAGGCCTTCCTTATGAGGATAAGCTTAACACGAGTTTTAAACTTTTTATCAGTAAGCTCGGTAATACTTTTTGGGAGTTTATTATAAAAGCGTACACCGTTACCTAGAAATGATTTGTTTGTTTTGGTCAATCTAAATTTAGGGACCACTATTTTGTACTTATTTCTAGTATTAATTTTATGAATATCGCTATTGATACTAAACATATGCAGGTTTCTTCGGACGAACATAATATTCTCCAAAATGTACTGTGATGGCAGTGTTAGAATGTCGGTGTCTTTGAAAAAGTCTCGTAAAGACTCGCGTGGGCCCATGTTATAGATCGCACGGATCGCCCTCTTCTGCAATATAAAAACCGAATCCACATCAGCCGCTGATCCCCACAACAGAATGCCATAGGACATAATGCTATGAAAATATGCGAAGTACACTAATCTCGCCGTAGCTGTATCGGTTAACTGTCTAATTGGTCTATTATTGTCTAATTGGTTGGTGTCTAATTGTCTGGTTTATAGTATTAAATAGGTATATCGATATGTACAAATGCTGTAGGTACCCTAGCCACTATAATCTATTAGCCACTTAGCTAGGTGCATACGTCAAGGGGCTGACTGACCAGGGTGACCTGAACGTCATTTGCTAGTCTTTCGAAGAGGATATCATTAGAGATGAGCTTTTTTGAAATAAGATGCCAGGCAGCGATGCCACTTACAGATGCGGCATATCGGATGCCATGTCATGTTGAAAACGGATTTGTATCATCAACAAACTTAAGCTTCGTATCGCAGTTGACGATACGAACATTGTTATAGTAGGCATCGATGCTAAAAATTACGCTGCTGACATCGAATGCTGCATCTTTGATATCGATGCGCATCGATGACAAAAATAACCAAAAACGCTGCTAAACACAACACTTCTGTTGCAGAAGAAATAGGAGAGAGGGGCAATGTCTTAAAAAAATATGTGTTTTGGAGTATTATTAAGTGGAGGTACTTCTCCAGTCGGGCAGCTCCAATTTTGAGTGGAAAGTCCCTTCTATGCCTGACCTATCCTAAACGGTTTGCGCGTTAAGACATTTACCTGTCTCTGTAGCTTAGACAGTTCATCTTCAGCGATCTTTTCCATCTCCATGTCATCAGCAGGAGCTACTAACACTGCCATGTTTAATTATTAAAGTAAAACTTTGTATTGTTATAAACTCAGTTGATTGTTTCCACAGCTGTTCGTCACAATGACGTTGGATCGATAATAACGTCGCTCGGATACCAAATATTGACTATGTCGACGATTGCGTTGTAGGCAAATGTAGTTACAATAAAGTAAATAAAAAAAAGAACCATCCCATTACTGTCCCACTGCTGGGCACATGCCTCTTCTCAGAATGAGAAGGATTAGGCCTTAGTCCACCACGATGGTCTGGTATGAGTTGGCGGACTACACACACCATCGAGAACTTCATGAGGCCCTCAGGTGTGCAGGTTTCCTCACGATGTTTTCCTTCATCGTTATCGCAAGAGATAATAAAAAAAAAAAAAACTGATCCGCACATAATTTCGAAAATTCTGAGGTGCGAACCGGGTTTGATCTCAGACCTTCCTACATGGAAGGCAAGAGTTCAACCGCTAGGCTATCAAAGTCAAAGTCAAAGTAGTGTTCACATACCTTTATTCTTCGTAGTTCACAAAAAGCACGTCGAACCTCCAAGACGGTGCTAGAAGCCGGGAAAAGCTGATAGCCCTTTTAAAAGACCACGAGAAGTATGCAGCAGAAGTGAGGGAACACAGAGAAACTATCAGGGAGTTGAACTTCTTGCTGAAACATTAAGCTAAAAAGAAAAATAAGTATACAATGACAGGATTCATAGTAAAGAAAAAAAAAACTTATGGCTAAGCATAGCCATGGCATAGGCTGGGTCAAGTGTTAAATCTTTACATATCTTGACAGGATTCATTGAAGAACTTATGGCTAAGCATAGCCAAAAATGGGTCAATTGTTAAATCTTTACATATCTTGTTGTTGTTGTAGCATGTAGGTATCTAATATTTAAACTGATAGGCATTCCTAATACTGTGTATGAAATGCTCAACTAGTCACAGTGAGACTCCTCCGGGCTCCATGCCTTGGAGACGCGATTGTCATAAGAATTCCTATGACATTCTTCACGGATATTTATTTATTTATTTATTTAAAATGCTTCATGTACAATGTACAAAGGCGGTCTTAATGCCGTAGGCATTCTCTACCAGTCAACCTTAGGGTGATGCAGAGACAATGAAGGTAGATGCACCAAAAAAAACTTAAATGAGAGGGTAGGTATATTCTATTATACATAAAAACAACTATAATTATAAACTTACATAAACATTAACATATATAAATAAATATGTATTATTATATGCTAAATAATCATAAACATATATAAATAATAAATATATACAATTCAGAAAAATTAGAGTCGAGATGAATCTGCCGATGTCTTGTCACGAAAGTATTTTCGTAATTTAAATTTAAAAGAGAGCTTACTGTTAGCCATCCTGATTTCAAGGGGGAGTGCATTCCATAGTAGAATAGACTGAACGAAGAAGGTGGAATGAATGAAGTCAGAGCGATGAGTGGATATTCAGAAGCCCTAAAACTGTTCTAATTAATTCAAGGTATTCTGAAGAGGCGATTAAGGGATTACATAAGGTTGCCAAGGTTCTTAGCGTTTTAATTAAATTTTTATATCGCCATGGTGCTCTTAGATTCCATTGCTTACATGCAATTAGAACTTGTAGCCCAATTCTCGTAATTAAAAATGTTCAAAATATAGTTCCGATCTCGTTCTGATGGAATATCCAGACAAGTTTGCGTCTAGTGTGTATTTAAAGTATTTTCACAATATAATATGATTCGATTGCCCCCTATCTCCTTAATAAGACCAAAGTATAACGGATATGCATCCTTTTTTATGCCACCATTCAAATCTGCTTGCGAAACTTAATCTGTAGTTAATTTTTTTTCTCAGCGTTCGAATATAAGATTCAAGGTTCATTTTTTACGAATAAACTGATTTAATTTAGATGCGAATTTTATAGGATCACTATGAGATCATTTCCTTACGTTAACTAACAATAAAAATAAATGTTTCGACATTTTGTTTGACCACTCTCTTTGTATCACCTTGATGAGGTATCGCTGTCCTTGTCTCGCGTAAAGCTTTGGAATTACCTTTCTGCTGCCGACTCGCTCTGGCGCACGTGTTGATTTACACCAAAGATTAGATTAGAGAAGTGTTTGCGGTCGTTTCTGCATACTTGGATGGTTCTTATTGCATTCTGAGTTGGCAACCTGTTCCGTACTCACACGTAATTTTTATTTCCTATCTTTGCTAATCTTATTTTTTTTATGTTTGAGCATTGATTTGTCTGTCTGTTGTCTAGTCCGGATGAATGATTTTTTCTTTCGTCTTATTGTTAGTTTTTTGGTTGATTTGGTAGAAAAATAGGTTTAATTATCAAACAAATAATTATTTGAGAAAGAAAGGAAAGCTTCTCTACTGTTTCTTAAATTAAACCATCCAAAATTTTAGTGCTAGGCACTTGTCGGTGTAGCAATTTCCATCCAGTCCTATCCAATGCTAAATCTTCTACATTTGCTTTTTCTTTCAATTGATTAATGGTTCTTCTTGGTCTTCTTCTTTTTCTTGTTGCCTCTATTTTCCCTTCTATAATTAATAAAAGAGTTAATTACTTTCTTTATTGTTTTAAAATGGCGTTCTTTCATTACAAGTTATAAATGTCATATTTATAGATTTTTTTTAGGTACTTAAGCAGTATGAGTTTAAGTTAGGTATAGCTTTTTATCTTTCTTAATATTATTTAATTAACGTAATCACTTAATCAGCACTAATTGTTTGGGGAAATTAAATGGTAATGTTAGTTATTCACACAAAGTTGAATCACTGATATGATAAAGAATATTCCGTTGATACGATAATTTTTTATAATGTAAAAGATTTATCAACTTGAAATATCAATAATATGTTTTAATTTCACTGTTTTTCTTAATTTTCACGATAATTTTTAGAACATTATTCAATAATAATAAGAAAATAAAATTATGTTTTACAATTACCGACACTGGAAGCATACCTATTTTACTTGGGAGATAGCTAGAAGGTTGACTTTAAAAATAATGTCGTATAAAAATCTCTTGCTATTCTACCTACTTTCACCTCTGCTCGCTATCATAATCTGTGTCCATCGCGGCTGTTCTGCCTCGAAGGTTTCGCAGGCAGTCTGTTGTGTCCGCACCGTTGTCGAGGCAACTTCTGTCCGTGCCTTCCCGCGAGTGTATCGACATAATAGTGCCGTGTTGTGAGTGCCAGTGAACCGGAAATGTTACTATTGTGATCCACAAATTGTTATAATGGCATTAAAAAAGGATTTCGACATAAACAAGAACATATTCAAAATAAAACTTCCCAAAACAGTGAAATTCCAACAAGCGATCGACAAAATATTCAAAAAGAATAACTATACCAAAATAGTGCAAAGTTAGTTCTACACTATCGTTATAAAGACTCGTCAGAATAAATGGCTGGTGAAGTTAGTGCTAATATTAGTAGAAGTAGAAAACACAACACTGAACCAGAACCGCCAGATCGCAATAAGTCACCCAACTTTATAACTGATGAAGCAGAGTTTGTTGGTAAAGGAGTCATTAGAACATCAACACCAATTATAAACAAACACAGACGGAGTAGAAGTAAGAGTGCTACGAGGAAGACTCCAATACCTTTGAGTTTTTCTGACGAACATTTTTATGAGGATTTAGAAGCTTATGTTAGAGAAATGTCAGTGGCAAGGCAAGCAGGTACCATGGATACGGGTCACGAGCAGGACTTGTGGACTCAACTCCAACAAAAAGAGTCCGATCTACTCCTAGCAGCTGAACTAGGGAAAGCCCTTTTGGACAAAAACGAGGAGCTGAAGAAAGAACAAGAGCGCGTGACGGAAGAATACTCCAAAAAACTCGAGGTGAGTCAATCAATTTCACTGTTTGTTACTGACACAAACACGCGATGTGCACTGATATTTTTGCGGTCGTTAAGTGTAAAACCACAATCGATTTTTAACTCTAATCCAATCTTGATAAGGTTCAATTATGTTTTTGTGATTGTTGTTCTATTTTTTAGAAAGACTGGCCGTTCTGCGGTTGTTAAAATTGTGCAATTTATACTCTTTGTTTATGTCCTTTCATTTGCTGACGTTATCATAATATGTTTAAGTTATTTTACTGAAGTTATGTTATATTTTGGTGTTTATATAACACTTTCTTTTTGATAATTAGTAATCAAAATTATTATTTCTAGTTTTATGCGACGGACTTCTTGTTGGTTTCTTTAGGATCAAAAACTTGGAACATTGTGCTACATAAAAATATCACGTAAATGCATTATGACAAAATCCCATTTGTCATTATTACAAGCTGGCATTGTGTCATTCTAAATTATTTAGCAACCACATGAAAAGGGTAAGCAGTTTTTCTCGATAAATCGACAATAATCGAGTTGTTTTTGCAAGAATTTGGCTCGGTTTCGTTAACAAAACCTTCCACATACCTACTTATTACCGAAAAATGTATGCATATGCAATTAAAAGGCTTCATTATCTACGTATTTTCGTAACAATAAATTGTTTCCTAACCGCTACTTTGAATAATTTTAATACTATGATTCAAAACCACTTTTTTAACGTTAGTTCTATAACTAAAGATAATGTTTTTTTCATTTTACTTCTAAACTTGTTTTTATAATCTTTAGATTATATTGACAATAGCCTATCAAACAATATTATTGTTATTAAATTGCATTTTTTGCAATAAATCTATAACAATAGAATTGATCTTATTATATTAGAAATAGAACACTAACTAGGTGAGTGTTACGTGATACATTTTCTGAAAGTCGACTTTGCCGTGCACTTCCATGCACCCAAATAACCGTGCTACCGTATTTTTCACCGACCAAGTTCAGACCACTTTGTGTCTTAAGATGCAGTTTTAGAAGAAGAATCGGAAAAGTGCGCTCGAGCATCAAAACTTTTAGTAACGAATGCTCTCGCGTTTCTAATTTTGACGTCCGTATCCTTGGCCTAGTATTTTTCAGTATAATTTTTCATTAGTGGCTGTAATCCATCGTCCAATCCTATTTTACGTTTACTACAATCCTAAAAATCAATTGGCCTATTTTTAAGAGTAAGCATATTTCGCCACTGACGTTGTTTCCATCTAGGCTCGATCGCACGATCCGTTGCTTGTTGCATCGAAATTGAACGCGGATGAACTTGTAAGCTACATTTTAACAGATTTATAGATAATATTGGTCGCCCAGTGGCCGAAATTCGACCGTAATTTGAGCTTTCTGCACTCCTCCATATAAACTTTAACTATGCCAAATCTCACACTTCTCCGTGCGCGCAATATACTTAAAAAGGGGTACAAAGTTTTCTCTTCACAACAGACAAACCAGTAATCAGTCATTTATGAATCACACACTTAACATTTTTTTCAAATGTTTTAGTGGTCACGATTATTTATAATTTGATCACGTTTTTACTTGAACGTTTAAATCCAACGTTTTATGATAGTCATTAGAATCATTAGTCGTGATTCTTGTGCAATGGTTAGACAATGTGAAAAATATGTATAAAGGTATGCGGTGAGATCAATGAGAAAAATACTTGTTGTGTCTATAGAAAAATATCAGGAAATAATAGGTATCAAGAATTATCAATCTTATAAACAGGAACTCGAATTGGCTCTTCATCATGATCATCATTTACTTATTTAATGCTTTTCATACAAATATGTACAAACGCAGTCATAATGTCTAAGGCATTCTCTGCCAGACAACCTTAGGGTGATGCAGAGACAGAAACATGTGAGTAATTATTACTAGTGGTTGCCTAGTGGTGCTCCTTCTCCATATAAACTTTAACTATATTGCCAAATCTCACACTCCTCCGTGTGCACAATATGCTTAAAAACGGGTACAAAGTTTTCTCTTCGCGTAAAGTTAATATACTTAAGTAGAGTATCACTCGCAGCTTTTATCCATCCACTGGAGGGCATAGCCTCCTCCCTTGCGCCAATCTTAGCCAGAGTCTTTCCGATAAGATTATTTATGTCATCGACCCATCGTGCTATCGGTGTTCGTACTAGGGACCGAAAACCGCTATAAATTAGGGTACAGGTATCGGAGAATTATGGTTACTTCTAAGAATACAGTTACCGCTATCTGGGTATCCAAGACAAATATCCTATATTAACGAATGAAGTATGGGATATGGAAGTGAGGCCAGTACGCCATAGTATCCACTGGAGCATTAGTTAATTATTTACTCGTTAACTTTGACACGGTTTTGGCACATTACTCATAGCACATCATAACTTCTGTTGTATTCAGTTCAATATTTTTTAATAGGAGAAAATTAGAACAATATATAATATTTATATTTTTAAACTTGTAAGTAGTTTTTCAAGAATCCGCACCATCATCGCTACCATTTAAGCCATCTCTATTTTGTGTGATGCTTCACTGTCCATTGCCGAATTCATCCTGGTTTTTCCTGCAAATTATATAATTATTATTATTTATTTGAAGAGGTGGGGTACTAAGCCCCTTTGTCACTGCGACCTGCGAAGATCTATTGTGACGCCTCTTGTCACAGTACTCCCTCTAGCCGTAAGTCAATGATAAAATTGACTATATTCTTGGGGTGGAGGGATCTATTATTTTGTCTATTCTTCCGTAGACAAAAGCTGTTTATATGGTGGTCATGCTACACCTGCAGCACATAACAGTTTTATTTCACTTCTCTATTCCTCTTATAATGTTAAAAGTTATCTATTATTAAAATAATATAGTACCTATTTCCAGTCACCAGTTACAGAAATTCCATGCGTTAACGCTGACATCAGTGTCAACTACAATAACATGTTTTCTATTATCTTATCAATATCACACAGTATTGATATCTCTCTGAGATGTACTAATTCGTCAAGGTGATTCTGTGCATGCAGCCGATAAGACGGGATCGGCAGATCTTGAATTGAAACTCCCTTTAGATAAAATTTACCGAAGAAATCATCATTCTCCTGCCCTTATCCCATTTTATTTGGGGTCGGCGCAATATGTCTTCTTCTTCCATTCATCTCTATTAGACGTCATCTCAGAGTTTACGTTCTTATAATCCATGTCAAACACACAATCCATCCATCTTTTCTTGGGTCTGCCTCTTCTGTTACATCCATCCACATACATACTTAAAACTCTTCTTGTTACATGATTTTCATCCCTTCTCATCACATGCCCATACCACGACAAACGGTTACTTCTCAACTTTTCTTGTCATCAGTACCTGCCACCGAAGAAATATTTTAGCAAATAAATAAAAACTGTAGATAATGGTCAGTGGAACTCTCGTTCTTAATTATTTTTGTATTGTATCGTGTTCAGGCTAATTTACGTCTTCCCCTGTGCCTTTTGCCCTCCTTCCAGTATTTTCCTGAAAATATTATATTTTTCGTTTCAATGAATGTGACCAATATATGAAACTTTCCTCTTCGTAAATGTTTTTAACCCCCAATAAAAAAGAAGGGTTGTTATAAATTTGTAGTATGTATCTGTGTGTCTGTCTGTGGCATCGTAGCTCCAAAACAGATGGACCGATTTCAATGCAGTTTAATCGGGAATCATCGTAGCTATGTTTTATGAAAATCTGTTCAGCCGTTTAAAAGTTGGGTTTTTGGCGGTTACGTTATAATAAGTCTCGGTTCGTTCTATATTTCAAATGCAACTCAAACGCTCGATCAATGGTTTACTACGTTCTTCCTGACAACCTCAAACCACAGAACATGCAAATAAGGTCCCAAATACGTACTGTAGCTATCAGTATTAATCAGCCCTTTTTTATGTAGGTAATAGCCCAAAACATTAACTAATACAAGTCCTTGAACACACTGTGAGGTAGTGACGACAGTTGCCCTAAATCATATTAAGCCATCCCATTGCCCTTGGGGGTCGCCATTACGTTACTGTTTTATTCCCTCTATTAATATTATACAATGTGTATCAGAAATGCGTGGTCACATAATATTTAAGGTTGAGAGTTAAAAAATCTCACAAATATGGGTGCCATTTTTTAACAATTTATCTCAAACTCTGGAGAGAGGCGGCGCCATTATCAAGTTTAGAAAAATAAGTAGATCTGACCGCCTGATTACGTATGATAAATATGACACTTGCTGTGGCAAATAAACGTCCTTTTCCGTATCCTCTTATGAAAACGTCTATAAGCGAGAAAGGGATGCATTGTTTGTTGGTTGCTGTGGCTATGTCAGATTTTTCTTACGTAACCAAGGCGCGGAGCTGCTTACTGACGTAGGTATAGCCGTTAGGTATAACTCATACGAAGCGATAAAAATGTTGCAAAATTATGTTATTTTATCTGGGTAGCTGCAATGCAGATAAGCCGCCATTCTATAGAAATGTACTTTTGTAAAGTGGTTTTGCAATATCTGATACTTTTGTTTTGATATTATCATAATTCCCTGAAATTCATACCAATATTTTTAATCGACAATATGACTTATTTGTTCTTCTTTTTCTGTTGTTAACTGTAACCTCGATACAGGAGACATCCTAGTGAGGAGCAATGTTACTTTTTTTATAAATATCGGAAGGGACCAGTTCGACCTCGCCTGCCAAGACTGGAAGCGGTCTCGTAGGCACAGTCCACAACGCTGGTGTCTTCATCGTCATCCCTCTAACCGGGCTGATAGTTATCCAGTGAGACGGTAATCTACAAACCAAAAGATCTTTTGAACAAAGACCATAGCCATTAGCTCATCCATAGACAATTATGTTTTTTTATGTAGAAGAGATAGTTTTTACACTACCTACTTAGTTTAAAGTCTTTTGTTGTTTTTTGCCACCTTTTGGTCCGTGATGTTTATTTTTTTTAAATAAAAGGTTATTTGTTGTAGATTTGCATGTGAGTTGCCTATACCGCAATGCTTGAAGTTAATGTTTATAAAAGCGTTTTTAGCCTGAGTGACAATGTGAATTATGATTAGTTTTCAAATAGAATAAGATTATTTGTTAACAGTGTGTCATAATTTATGTTACTAATAAAGTAACCTTTAAAAAACAATCAATCAATGCTTGAAGAGGAAAGTCTAACCAATGCGTCCTGCCTATCATGACATACGGTGCGGAGACACCATTAAGTAGTTAAGTAACCTAACTGTCCAAAACCCCCGACTCCAACTAGAAAAAGTTATTCCCTGATTAAACTAGCTTTCAAGTAAAAAACTACATTGAAATCGGTCCATCCGTTTTGGAGCTACGATGCGACAGACACACAGATACACAGATTACACACGAAAAACATAAAACAACCCTATTTTTTGTCCGGGTTTAAAAATAGAAAAAATGTTATTAATCTAATTGATCAGTAGATATATCACGTTAGATATATCTGATTAGCATTTGCCTAGATAACACAGTTAAAATACGATAACTTATTAGGTTAACTCGTACAATAGCCGTCTAGACTCGCCCGGATTTGGAGTTATTGACCCGGTTATTGCGAACAATGACTACGCTTAGATATGCGTATATAACTTTAGGATAATTGTCAGTACGTTTGTTGCTTCTGAAATATTTGGAGCGAAAACTTAGGGCAAGCTGTGATGATAATCGCGTAGGACGATGACATGGCATACATAGGTAACCTAACCGTCAAAATCCCTGACTCTAACTAGAAAAAAAGCTGTAACTTTTGAACGGCTGAACAGATTTTCATGAAACCTAAATACTATGATACCCGATTAAACTAGCTTTCAATTAAAAACAACTGCATTGAAATCGGTCTATCCGTTTTGGAGCTACGATGCCACAGACACACGGATGTACACTACAAACTTATAACACCGCTCTTTTTTGTCGGGAGGTTAAAATCGCCGTTATATACTTTACGGCTCATTATAACTGTGATAATAAATTGTATAAAAGTTATCTATCTACTTATCTGTCAGCAAGGAAAACCTATGACTAACTACACAATCATTTGCCATTCAACGTGGCGATGCTGGCAGTCTTCTGGGCACGCTACCAATTGACAGCGATGAGGACAGATCACACAGGAGAGATACAGGAGTACAGTTTGACGCCTAGGTGCTCAGTTTTATATTTTTATTTTATTGTGTAAGTAAATAATTAGGCTGTATAAATAAATAAACATTATAACAAAAAAAACATATGTAATGCACGTAATAAAAAATAATAAAAAAAACATTTGTCTAGAATTCATTCGATCTTGCAATAGATCGGTATGTAGCTATTAATTAATAATAATTAATTGTTTCTACGCTATAAGGATCTGCTAAATCTTTATCAGGTTTAGATTGACTGATATCAAAATAACAGATATCATAGATATTATTTACGTATGGATTAGTGTGTCCGAGACTCTGTAAGCGGGAAATGCGAAAGCTGTTAAAAAAGAACTTGCCGGTTCTTTTTCATAATTCACACAATTTCCTTGTCAAATTTAATCAAGATCGGTTCAGCCGTTTAGTCGTGAAAAGGTAACAGACATTTAATCATTCTTATTATACAACTTTTTTTTAGCATACGCAAAAACCATAACTATGTTATTATACATCATTATGAACAACTTTTACTATAGGAAAAAAACAGAAATCGCGAAAAAAAAATCATCTGTTCAATAGGCTTATTCCCAAAGTACTCCATTCTTTTGTTCTAAAAAGATAAGAATCTCATACATTACTTCCCAAGTTACTCCAAGGAATTATTATTATTTAAAAATACTTATTAGTTTGTTCCCATTCTGCTCCATAGGTATCTGGAATTATTCTCAAAGTACTCCACCAATTATTCGTTATCAATTCTCAAACTGCACCATCTACATAATTACCTATAAAATACATATACCTATTTCATTACAGTCAGTCACAAAAATTCTTAAAAGAAAGATTAAAGTTTAGCTTTTTGTTATAACAGCCTGTGGGCTAATCATACCCAAAAAACGGACAATACCTTGCGCATTCAATATAATAATGCCTTCAGGGCGTTGTTGAGGCTTCCACCGCACTGTAGTGCATCAGGTATGTTCGCTGATGCGCATACTGATGATTATTTCGCAATTATGCGTAAAAAAGTTGCATCAATAATACGCAGAGTGAGGGGAAGCACCAACGGCATCTTGAGGGTATTTGCGGAGAGGCTGGATGGGCCGACCATAGGGAGGTTCATCAGGCTGCATGTCAGACATGGAGCTGGATGAACCTTCTTGTGAGGGTGATCTCTGTTTGTAATGTATTGTAATGTTATATTGTGTTGTGATATTTATTGTACCTACATGTTTTACTAACATAGTTGTCTAAGTTATTTGTAATATGCTATGGGCCTAGATGCCTGTGAATAAAAGTTTTTTTTTTTTTTTTTAATTTTTTTTATTTATCACGGCAATGCATATTATTTAAAATTGTAGGCTTTTTACGATAATCCCTAGTTCACAAACAATTCGTAATCATAAGATAGTAAGATTAAAGTCTATTTTAGAATCATAATATTTTTTATGCGTCATCTATCGGATAAACTCGACACTTTACATAGAACTTCATTTGCACGCCTAGAGCTAACAATTGTGTGTGAGCGAGATATTGCGATAGTGGCGACGTTAGTGACACAGAGTACTTTTTAATATACGGATACTCAAACCGGTTAAGGGTGCTGATTAGTGTTTGTTATCTATGTTTACGTAAAGTGCAAATCGCATGGTCTTTTTACAATGAGCGAAATAGAGGTTTATACGTCATCAAGGTTAATTGGTCACACAAACTATATAGGGATGCTAACGCATCAGACGGAGCACTCCCGAACAAAAAGTCTAACATTTTGGTTATCTGTGGACCTCTTTTATAGATATATCTAAGTTTTTAAACTGTCATGGTCACAAGATATAAACATGGTAAATACCCCGTTTCGAACTCTCTTTTATAGACTTTGACTAATGTTTACTTTTTTAGAACCCCCCCCCCCCCCCCTTTTGGGTTCATAATTTTGAGGTAGCTCCCTGATGTTTTAAGTGAAATATTATTTCAGGAATAATAATAAACAAAGAAAAGAATCATTTATAATTTTTTAACTTTGTTTTATATTTAATAAAAGCCTATAAACGGCATCGGTGGTATTCCTATTTCAAAGCCGATACATACACATCTGTACCTTTAAGAATTTTGTTTATTACATTCCACCAAATATGAATCGTAAAGTAATAATGCAGAATTTTAAAGCACTCTGTTATCATATCATAATTATACATATACTTATGTATTTTGCAACTGAGGAAGTCATAAATATATACTTAGATTTAATATTTTTAATTATATTATGATGGTGTGATTGAATTTCTAAGTATATTAGCTCCCTCATTTATTGACCCCAACAACCTCACGGCCTGCTCTGTAGGGTAGGTCAATTTTTCAGCCTTGACACTTTTAAATTCACTGAAGGAAATCCATGTAATAAGAGAATTTCCTTCTATTTCGGATTCTTTCAAAGTCAAGTCAAGAAGGCATGGGAATAAATTCTGAAAATAAAAATAGTTTTGTTTTTTATTTCAATAATTACTTAAGAATGTATAAAACTGTGACTTTTAGATTTATAAGTAATTTTTACCATGTTATGTAAATTTTCAAATGATTATTGGTCAAATTTTTAAAATATTTTATGTTAAGCTTAATTGCCAGATATCATTTTAGATTTTTTATTATTTGTTTTTCATGTTTTTTAGACTACTGAATCCAGAGCCTCACTTTTTAATTTTGTCAGTTGATTTTTGAATATTTTTAATCGTTGAATTATAATAAAGCAAATATTGATTGTTGAATTATATTATAAAGTCTTTTATTTAACAATTTCTTTATACTTAAAAAAAATGCAATGCTTTTGAGCCTGACTGTACGTCAGGTACCCTTTTATAGTAAAATGCAACATAAAAATCCGGTACATATTTAAATTAACTTTTTGATTAAAATGGTGTGGAGTACTTTGAGAACATTTTAATATTATCATGGAGTAGAATGAAACCTAATTAAAAATATTATATTTTTCATGGAGTAGTTTGGGAACTCTTTTTGGAGTACTTTGGGAATAAGCCGTTCAATACATTAAAGTCAAGTAGTATTGACTATTTGTATGGGATAAAAACTTTTTTTACGCTATTTCTCGTTTCTTACCATAGTGAAAGTTAGTTAGAGTAATATTATAGCGGACCGGATAATTAATTATCAATCAAATTATTTTAAAACAGTTTCCATGGAGTTTCTTGCCGGTTCTTCTCCATAGAATCTACTATATGGAACCGCGTCTCGACATTTCATAAGTGTCTGTATCTGGTAATACATGAAATAAAAACAATTGTATTCTAAATACATGGAGATACTCAACCTTGTGGTTCTACAATCCTTAAAAAAACACAGTCGTGAATATATAGTATATTTGAGGTTAAAAACATAACACACTCAAGTAAAAAGCCTTTAAAATATGTCCGTTGTGAGAGTTGACGCAATCTTCACCGTTAAAATGAATCATCGAGTAACAAAGACTCAAAACTGTATTTGGGCTTCATACGAATTATAAAATAGTTTTCCACTTCGCGGATTTTATTAAGGTTAGACTTATTTTATGCTAGATGACTAATTTTAACTATGAATACTACTTTAGAAAGAAAGAAACGAGAAACATTTATACAAGACAGACACATTGACAACACAAGAGAGAGAAGATTAAAGCTAAAAAATAACACTAAGTACAATAAATGTTATAGTTTAAAAAAAAAACCAAAGAAAACGCTTTTGTCATCCAAACTAAACGTGTATTCAAAATTTCAGCTCAATCGGAAACCGGGAAGTGGTTCAAATTTAACTTCCAAGATTTTTTTACATAGTTAGTTACAGGTGAAGCTAATAACAGCGTTTTAAAAAGAGACAAATGAAATATAAAATTCTTAAAAATATATAGCTATCAAGCATGCCATGCCGAAAGGGTAGCCAGCTCAGCATTTGCAATATCAAACAATTATAAACAATTTAATAGTTATATTAACAATAAAATATTATGACTATGACTAAAAGATACGTGTTAATAGTTTTACTAATACATAAATACTTACATCGAATTTGTAGAAACAGGCTTTCTAAGTTCATACTTGAATTTCCCTAGTTTCAAAGTTCCAATCCTTTTCGATATAAACTCCAAGTTCTCAACATGTGACCGTCCAAACATGTTAAACGTGGCACTACATGTTGACCGGTGGACCGGTCAGACCTGTTGTTGATTACCGCAGCCCTTGATACTTCCGGAGACCTGTGCGGATTTCAGACAGGTTTCCTTACTTTGTGTAAAAAAGGAAGAAAACTAATAATTTATGATAAGATGAACTTATTGTTGTAGTGTATGAAAGTTTTGTTGAATTTAGTGATTATCAAACCATTATTTTTGAGTAATCATACTGCGACTGATTGGCATCTCGATATAATATTCGATATTTCTGTACATCAGAGGCATTAGGTACTCGTAGGTCAAACAAATTGTCAGTACAGTACAAATTGTCGCCTTATTTTACCCTGGAAGCGACGACATACATCCGACCTAATGCCTCTGATGTCGAGATTTATGCTACACGTAAAGATGTGAGGTAATTTTTGACCTCCGACAAAAAAGAGTCTATCTGTCTGTGGCATCGTAGCTCCAAAACGGATGGACCGATTTCAATACAGTTTTTTTAATTCGAAGTTAAAAACTTAGATACTTAAAATCTTAGATATTAGTTGGATCTGGGAAAAAATCTAGGATCTCACTGTTTGAAGCCGTGCCTACTACCAGGAAAGCTAGCTACTTGTGTCAACTTGTGTGTAACAAAATACGTAACACCCAAAGGTATTCGAGAGACAATTACGAGAAATCAACACGCAACTTATCATGCGATCAAGATGTTTGGTAACAATGATTACCGCGGAAGCAAAACGTATGGTAATTCTGATTACCATGGTAAAACTGGTTATTAACGGCTGGCTTTTGAGGTCATTCGTTCGGACAGTAGTCTAAATTATGGCGTTATTGACCTCTAGATGCGGCCCACAGCTTGTCTGGACGAGTTTGGGTATGAAGCGGTGTATTTAAATAAATAAATCCAGTCCATTACTGTCCCACTGCTGGGCACATGCCTCTTTAGAATGAAAAGAAAGAAATAAGGTTTATTGGTCAACACAATACATGCTTAAATCACACCATATACAGTACAGAAACAGAATAGCCGGGAGTGACAGCAATAAGTGCACATTGCAGCAGGCTCACTTGCGCACACAAATGTAAGCTATGACATTAAATTAGGCTCGGTGTGGTATTGCGTGACCAAAAGGCCTCAGCTCAGCATATGCTGCAGTAACATTACAGCGCTGATTTTCAGCTGAAACCTAACGAAAAGGGTTAAGCCTTAGTCCAACCAGTGGCGTAGCTAGGTAACCAAGGGCCCTGGGGCAAATAAAAAAATGGGGCCCCACTACTATCTAAACTTGTTAGGTTTTATCAAGTAAAAATAATAAATATACAAATACTTTAAAAATGCTAAGCTACTTTATCATCAGCTCTTTTTCGTGCACTGCAGGGCAGGTAATAATATTTCTACATAGGTAGTATCTATAAAATAAAGTCGCTTTCCACGTCTGTCTGTCTGTATATCCGCTGACTCCTGTTTTCACTATCAGTGAGATAATTTTTCACGGAAGGTTTATATACCTAAATGCATAATAGGTACTTTCATATTATTCAATGTAGGTAAGGATA
The DNA here is from genome assembly GCA_932294325.1 of Allophyes oxyacanthae. Lineage (NCBI taxonomy): Eukaryota > Metazoa > Arthropoda > Insecta > Lepidoptera > Noctuidae > Allophyes > Allophyes oxyacanthae. The sequence continues at coordinate 2,053,484 of OW028628.1, forward strand.
TTAGAGAAAGTGAACCCGTGTGAAGTCGGGAGGTAGCGAGTCGCTAGTTTGTAACAAGGTAGGCATTTTATTTTGATGTTGAATGAAGTTGATAGGTAAGTACTATTTAATATTAGGTACTACTTATTAGATATTCTTTGAATTTATAGTAGGTAGGTATCGACTCCTAAGCAGTGTAGTCAGTGAGGACAGTTTCAGATGTTTTAAATGCCGCCTACGTTCTAGGATAGCTTTCGTTGGCCAGACTAAGGCTGACATTCAGAGACGACAGAAACGAGTCTAAGTGTGAACTTACGCTTCCATCTGTCAAAATTTGTTCGTAAGATTGACAGATGAAAGCGTAAGTTCACGCTTAGACTCGTTTCTGTCGTCTCTGAATGTCAGCCTGAATGTCAGCCTGACTGTAAAGCAGTAATCTTTATAGGTAGGTATTGTCTGGTATTGTCCTACTTTTCAATGGCCAGATGATTCTTTAGCTGTTAGTTTTAGTTTTTCTTTAGCTGTATAGTATAAGCAGTTTTTGTATACTCTTATCCATGTCATAACTTAGTCATATCATAACACAGGAAAAGTTACATAATTTATGTATCCAAGGATTGTCCAGCTCATCTGTAAAGCTATTGAAAAATCGACTTTTAATTACTTAAGTAAAATATTACACAGTAGGTACTTACCTAAGTTATTTAAAGTTACCTACCTTTTTTTTTCAGTATTGTGGTGAATTGCATAAGTATCTACTATTTAAATAAAAATGCATTTTATCTACAACGTCTTTTCTTAAATATTGCGAGCTCAGATGGAAAACTCGCTAACCGCTTTAGTTCTTGAGGTAAGATTTGATTCAAAGAAAGAATTTAGGGGAATTCCCTAGGAATAACTTTCGAATTTCTCTCAACTGAGCTGTCATGATTAAAGTCGGGTTGCAACCTGTCATATTTATTTTGAAAATAGGAGAAATTTTCAAAAGTTCAATTCGATCGAGATTTTCTGGTAAGGATTCGAGGGCCCCCTGAGCTTGAGGGCCCCGGGGCACTGCCCCGCCTAGCCCCTAGGTAGCTACGCCACTGAGTCCAACACGCTGGCCTAGTACGTGTTGGCAGACTACACACACCATTGAAAACTTTATGAGGCCCTCTCAGATGTGCAGGTTTCCTCAGTGGGCGGTGGAATTGTTTTTCTTGTAAAAGGTTGGGAGTCTCTGCTCTACACCCTAAGGCTTACATTCAGAGACGACAGAAACGAGTCTAAGCGTGAACTTACGCTTCCATATGTCAAAATCAACAGCTTGCGCTTACATTTGTATTCAGAGACGTTCGGAACACGGCTTAAACTTAACGTAAACTAAGATAAGCCAAGTAGTGAATATTGACTACTTAAGACGACACTAGCGCCACCAAGCGGGCTAAGGTGGAGTTAATTTCGACAATTTGAGATTTTCAAGTCTGACTAACCTCATAACTTAATTAAATAGGTTTATGTCTCAGATATTTTGTTTCGCTCACTCCAACTGCATTTTGTATGTATTGCTATCCTGTTATAATTTTTATATACGCCTGCTTACACATTTTCATAAAAACCGTAACTTACCGATAAACATTTTGCTATTAAAAATGGCCATAGAGAAGACAGTCTTAGCTAAGCTTACACTGCGTCTCTGACTACGAATTTTGAAGATGCGGTTAGCGACGACTTTGCTTAGAGCGGTCTTCGCCCGTCTTAAGGTCATGTCTCTGAATGTCAGCCTAAGAATAAAAACACAGATAAGACATGTCATAACAGGTCCAAAACGTATTACCCCAATGTTTCTTTCCGCATAGCAAATATAATGGAACAAAATTACCTAGTTTCAAAAACATTAAACAAACAATATTGCGATATAACTTTGTTATGGGGCCCATTGTTAAAGTTCTCACTAACAATAGGGAAGGTAGAACCATTGTATTGTCTAACTGACTTCAAATGTGGTTATCAAAGACCTTAGAATTATCCGTAACCATATAGTTTGAAGAAAGATTATAGTATTAAGAATTCACAAGTTTGTTAGCTTAGAACAGATCACCCATCTCAGTTCATGGAAGTCGATATAAGGAATTAATAAGAATAATTTATTTTGCATGATAATTAGTACATTATGATGGTATAAGTATTATACCTACTTCTCAATTAAGTTTGATTTTTGGTGCATCTACCTTCATTGTCTCTGAAAATCGGTTGTCTGATAAAGAATGCAAATATCGGCAAAGACCGCCTTTGAACATTCTGATCATGAAGCATTTTGAATAAATAAATATGTTAGTTGTTAGCTGCATCCTCGGAAGAATTAAGTAATTCCTCTTCGAAGTCTTCTCTGTCCAGTGTCAAAAGTATTCCTCTTTGCTTGTTCTATGATCAGCACATTCATGACGTCATCCTTCATTTAGACCCAATGTCCTGTAAAACAGTTGTCCAATTTTTTAATTTTGTTTCAATAATCATTTCATTTCTTATTCTATTAATACAGACACATATACAGGGTGTCACAGATGTCACATTAAATGAAACCACGTATTTGGTGTCATGTTCTGAAGCCGTATTCAAAAAATTTGCGCAAGTTGTTTTTGCAATAAATTTCTTTCTTTAATTGATCTCACCTTTATCTGTTCTACACGTGTAAATAAAAATAATTTCGGTTAGAATACGTTGGAGATTTTTTAAACCTTGCCTAGAGATGAGATTAATGAGATATGACTGTGAAAAATTATGAAATTTTAGAAAGAAAGAAAAATCATTTATTTGGACTAGACGTTACAACACATTCAACACACACATTTTAAATTAATTCCTCTCGCAAAACCACTGATTGGATTTGATTGTTTGGTTCCATTTAATGTGATACTACTTTGCGGCATAGCTATAGCACAAAAAGAAAATCCAATCACATCAAATGAACTGAACGAGTATTGTTGTACAATATGTGCGAGTGACCACAGATTTCGTTACTATGAGTCACCGCTGGAATACGTGCTGCCCGCAACATTGATCCATCATGAATGCTGATGAGAACGCATTGGAGGTTAGGCCATGTGACTAAGGATAATGAGCTCTAGTTAACTTTGCATTTGGGTCATAAGTCTAGCGAAAAGTCTTGGTCATTTGGCAGTAAAATAAAAAGAAATGAGCTTGCTTTATGAGTTGGTTTTGTTTGGAAAGAAGGAAGAAAGAAAGAAAGAAAAAACATTTATTCAGCACAGACACATTGACAACACAAGAGAGACAAGATTAAAGCTAAAAAAAACACTACAAAAGGAGACAAATAAGAAATAAAATATATAATTCTTAAAAATATATAGCTGTCAAGCATGCCATGCCGAAAGGGTAGCTAGCTCAGCATTTGTTGGGCGCTGGCTGTTTGGGCCGTACATACGTACTTTTAGCATCAGCAATCAGTGATTTTGTCACTTTTTGGAAGGTCGATACAGTGATAGAATAGCTAAAACGCGCGATTTTGATACCACGCTAAAACGCAACGACTCGCCAAAACGCGATGCATTTTAATAATTTTTACATACTGACTAAGTAGTAAGTAATAAATTTATTTTATTTCATTTTTGTACAGTAGGTTCTGGTTGATCATGACGGACAAAATATGCTATAATTATATTTTATGCGCAACAAAATCGGCACCATTGTCGATCTGTTAAAATTGAATTGGTTACGAGCGTGTACAGTTATTACGCTGCAGGAAGGCAATTCTCATTTCATTCACTCGATCACTGCGAGATCATTTCGGAATCGCGCTTGCACTTCGAGCGCTCTTCTGACTACAAAATCTTGTAAATAGCAATTACACTTAGGTACGACTTGAAGTTTATTTCAATTAATTACAAGATTTTATAGTCGAAAAAGTTATCGAAGTGCAATCTCGAGATTCCGAGATGATCTCGCATGACACGAGAATTGCCCCTATGATAGCTAATGATCTCATTTATCTATCGTGGTCTTCTTTAGTCCTAGCATTTCTGGGTTTGCATGTGGCCATGACTATTTAAAGCTACGAAGCAATCCGTCACTCCGTCTCGCACAAAGTGAGAGTCGCCATATTGAGGGCACGACCTTCAGTTAGCTTAGCCAACGAATCCGATGCATTCAAGTAATTAGTTTTTTGTTCATTATTAACTCTTAATCGGAAGTATTACTATTTAGAATAATATGACGACTAAAGTGGGCCGAACACGGATGTTTTTGATAATGGTTACCTTAACGTACACTTTGAATCCAAAATATACGTCATGATATTGGAAAATACAAATAGGAATAAGAGTCACACCAGTTACAGAAAAGCTGGCAAAGTCCCTGGATGGGTGAACATTTTTTCGAACATCGGGACCCCTCCGTGCCTCCGATAGCACGTTAAGCAGTTGGTCCCGGTTGTCATACGAATACCTTTGACAGTCGTTACGGGAGTCAGCAACCCAAAAAAAAAGTCTGACAACCGGTCTAACCTTAGGCTATCAGTGTATCCCAGTAATTGGGTGGCGGAGGTCAGATGGCAGTCGCTCTGTATAAAATACAGTTACTCAGCCGCATCTGGTTAGACTGGGAGCCGACCCCAACGTAGTTGGGATACAGGCCAGGCAGATGATGACATAGGTAGGTACAGTATCTACTTTTACATTTGAATGAAAAGTGTGTTTGTTGCGAAAAATTAAACAAAAATGCGATGGATTCATTGTATTTTATAATTAAAACGTATCGATACGCGAAAACATTTGGGCTTGACCCTTTGGTAGGTACTTCTTACACGAAAATTGCCTCCCTGAGAAACATGAACACTGAACTGTCATTACCAAGATCTTAAACGACTTTGAACCGGTAGCCTTTAGGCCAGTCTTCAATTAATTGTGCAGAAGTCTTCGCTGTGTCTAGACGTTAATTGGAGATTCCATGTAAACGTTTGATGGTTAGCGTCGTTAACTGATAAACATGACATAACTGCGGTTTGACGTCACTCCTAATGGGTTCTTGTATGGCTAAGTGTTGAACTAACTGTCGTTAACTAACCAAGTTTATTAACAATGGGATTTCAAAATTGACTAGGTTGACAATGTAGTAATAAATACGCCATTTTATATTACCGCTATATGCTATTGCAGTGTGGTTTTAATAACTTTTGTGTGTTGCGAATATGTACATTTTTTTTTTAAAACATTGCCCCTTACTAGGATTTCTCCTGTATCAAGGGAACAGTTTACAAACTTACATGTCACATGCACACACACCCAGACCCGAAACAACTATCTGTAGATCATACAAATATTTTTTTCGTGTGAGGATCGAACCCGCGGCACGTAGCTCAGAAACCCAATCACTTAGCCACTGCACCAACCATGCTGTCAACATTCTTTCAATTTGTATTGATTGAAAGAATGATCTAATTAGACCATTTTATCTTAGCTTTTTCTACTGATCGTTTGGATCGATTTCCACTTTACTCAAGGCATAATGTCAGTAATTATAATCAAAATATACGCTTCCATACTCCAGCTGACATCTAAATAACAATATTTTTAGATTTCTCATGAATCTACACGAAATTAAACATTACACTATTTTCACTCACCTAAATATTGATTAAAATAACAGACTTTTACGTATTCGACCGACCTAGATTTACCAAAGAGCCCCAGATCCGTACCCTTGGCGTGTCATGTGGATATTTATTAAATGTGAAATCGTTCTAAAACGCAGTATATCTATAAGGCAGTACAGATCGACTCGCTGTTATCCAATTAGAAACTGTTCGGTAATAGACGGGTACACGTGTCTTACTGCTTTATTGTCCGGTTCTTATACAATAGCAGTTTAAGAGGTGGGGGGGGGGGGGGGGGGAATATCAGGGTCAGGTGTCATAGCCTGGCACACGCTGAGCTGGACACCCATTTGCTACAGCTCGAGACACACACCGAATAGTCAAAAGGCTGTTGATGTTCAGTCGGTGCAGTATACCCACATAATTTGTATTGTTTCAGATTATTATTTTTTCTACTTAGTTTTACACTGTTGCCATCCTAAGAAAACTGTCTTCTCTGTCTATGCACCTGTCCTCTTCTTAATATCTCATGCGTCATGCTCGTGAACGGGTGCCGTCTGTCGGAACTGGTCAGCTCGTAACTGCCATGGCAATCTTATTCAGAGGCAATTCATTATTATCCTAGTTTTATTTGTATTCGCATTGAATTGCATTATTCTCGCAGATCTTACCACAACATTGTACTGATAAAGATTGTCAAGATCTATTATTTATTTGAAAAGAGTTTCCATGGAGTTTCTTGCCGGTTCTTCTCCATAGGATCTACTATTTGGAACCGTGCACCTAGAGTCTCAACATTTCATAAGTGCCTGTATCTGGTTTACATGAAATAAAGATCTATTCTATTCTATTCTATTCTATCTATGCCTATCATTCTAGAGTGTCTTCAAATAAATGTTTTTTCCTTCTTTGTGTGTATTTTGCTTGTTTTGTGCTTGTGAAATAGAATTAAGTATCAGAAGATAGCTTGATTTGATTGGTCCACTTGCCGAACGGTTTAGCTGTGTCAAAGCATAACAATGGTTTCTTTGAGAGGATCTTGTACAGCACCTGTTATGAAAACATTGGTAACAGTTGACTGTAACTATTGTTCGACCAAATGCTACGAAACAGCTGTCGTTGAATTTAAAATTTGGTCGATGCTGTCATTGGAAAATTATTCAAGTAACTAAAGAACTTGATTTATGGCTGAAGAATACCCCCTCCTGCCGACTTCAAAACCTGTGACAATCTCCCTGTCGGATAAAGCATCTCTTGGTCTACATGGAAATCACTAAACCGACTCCGTACTCAAGTGGGCATGGTGCAGGTATTATATGAGCAAGTTCGGCTATATGTCGGCAAAACGGCGACAAATTGTAGATGCAGCATAGTCTTCAAACGATGTTACATCTACTGTCCTGGCTATTTTACTCCAACACCCGCACCTTGAGCGACCTCTACTCTGCCACTTATAACGTCATGGTGGAAATTTAGCGATTTAACATCACCTCGAAGAAGAAGGACTGAATATGTTTTTTTTTTTATTAGTGCACTAGATTTTTATTTCATGTAAACCAGATACAGGCACTTCTGAAATGTCCAGACTCTAGGTACGCGGTTCCAAATAATAGATCTTATGGAGAAGAACCGGCAAGAAACTCCATGGAAATTCTTTTAAAATAATAATAGATTACAATTTTGATGAGTACAATGTTGTGGTAAGAGCTGCGGGGATAATGTAATAAAATGTGATTATAAATAAGAATAGGATAATAATGATTTGCCTCTGGATAAGATTGCCATGGCAGTTACAAGCTGACCAGTTGCGACAGACGGCACTCGTTCACGAGCATAACTCATGCGTCAGCATCAATTGATTAGTCATTGAATTAAAACCACAGCTAATCATCTGGACCTAATTCAACCACGTACTTAATTAAAAACTCCAGCGCACACAATTGTTTATCACGATATTAAAAAGTTCACTTGTGAATAATGTGTGTGAAAATCAGTAAAGCCGTATAAGCACAGTATGTTTCAAATGTCACAGCCTTCCCTTGGCTGAGGTCAGGCAGCCTCACCCTTGAGGTACTTGAGGTGACCTCGGCATTGCTAACCCTTAAGTAATAGAAATTTATTACAAGACTGAGAAAGTTAAAGTATTTATGGCTTGCCTTTACTGCTATTTAAATACATACATAACACATATTTTCCTATGGGACTAGGTAGAAACTACAGAACTGTGCTGTGATACTTCCGTTTTGCTTCTAACATATTGCATGTATCTATCCGTTATTTCTATACGCCCATTTCAACCTCTCCGCTCGATTAAGGTCCGGTTAAATTGAAAACAATAGATTTCTCAGAATTGGTGGTCAAAGGGTTAACTAAGGTTCTGGCATGTGATAGTTGGAGGCGAGATCACACAATGTTCTTAACATTTGAATTCATGAAATCTCTATATTATATCGCCTAGTTGGATATAACTCTCCTTCATGACCATCTGATAATGGTGCAAGAAAAAAAATACTTTCTAGTCTCCATCCGAAATTCCGAACCAAGTTATTCGGTTGTAAACAACAATAACTTGTTTATTTCTAGCCGTTGTGTTTTTACACACAAACTTTCTTATTCATAGTATTTTATAGAATGTTCTACGTGTAAGGATATTTACTGCTATGTCATCTGCGCAATTCGAATGCTGTTAGGAACTAGGTTTGGAATGTTCGTCAATGCATGTAAATTGAATGTGGCATTACGGAATCACAACTGTACCCATCTTGGGATCATTCAGCACTTCCGGCTAAAGGAGTCAGGATTCCAAGCTGTTACGTAACTAGGGGCTTCCATCTTTTTTTTTTTTTTTTTTTTTTTTTTTTCAGCCTTTGTTGTCCCACTGCAGGGCAAAGGCCTCCCTCTCCTTTTTCCACTCACTTCTGGTTATGCTAGTACGGACCAGTTTTTCGGTAGGAGTCAAGCTCGTCCCGCCATCTTCGCCTCGGTCTGCCGCGATGCCGTTTAATATTTATTGGGATCCATTCAGTTGTTCTTTTGGCCCTTTTGGCTTCCATCTAGCCATACAAAATTAAAATAAAATCTTGTGAATATTTACTATTTCTATAAAAGCAATTCCTTACAATAAGACGGCACGGTTGGCGCAGTGGCTAAAGGAATTGGCTTTCTGCGCTACGTGCTACGGGTTCGATCCCCGCACGAAACAATTAATACCGGATATTTTTTTATGTATTGCGCTAAATTTGCAGCGTGATTCAGTGTCCGTTCCCAAATGCAATTGCAGTACAAAAATTCACTCTAAAACAAAATAAAAAATTGATTTTGTATGGCTTGCGTTAATAAATTATGCGTATCCCCCATACTAAGTCGAATTTTCGTTCTGTTTTAAAGTGTATCCTAATACTGCGGTTGTATTTCGGAACAGAGACTGAATCACTCTACAAATTATGCGCACTACATAAAAAAATATCCTGTATTTGTATGATCTTCAGATAGGTTTTTTTTTTTTTGATAAAACGTTGCCCCTCACTAGGATTTCTCCTGTATCGAGGGTACAGTTTACAAACATACATGTCACATGCACACACCACCAGACCCGAAACAACTATTTGTAGATCATACAAATAATTGTTCCGTGCGGGATCGAACCCGCGGCACGTAGCGCAGAAAGCTAATTGCTTAGCCACTGCGCCAACCGTGTCGTCCAGTTGTTTCAGGTCTGGGTGTGTGTGTGAGACGAACGAGGAAGGAACGTAATTTTTTTTCTCAAACCGCAATTCGATACATCAATCTGTGATAGACATGTCCAAAGATTATAATCGTAATTTGTCATATGGTTCCGGCATGTAAATAGGTCGAACAATTTGACCAATATGGCCTGCCCATAACTTCGCTACTACTGGCCTTTTATGGTCAACTATGTGGGCTGTTAAATTATGGTCTAATGAACTAACCAGCGCAGCGTATGAATTTGGCTTTTTTGGGTTACTTGCGTAACTCGTAACGTTTGAGTAATTGTTTTTAGATGTATACCGACTTCAATAGATGTGTCATGTTTTCAGTATTTTTTAACTGATGTCTAAAAATGGAGGATATTCTAAATTCGATATTTTTTGTATGTTTTGTTCAGCGATATCTTCGTCAATTGTGAACCGATTTTAATGATTCTTTTATTTGTAAGATTTTTCTCCCTAGGTGGTCATTTTTATGGTGAAGATCAGATGAACACCTTGCAAAATCTCTGGATAAAGTTTAATCCCCTAAAGTATTATTTTATTTTAAGCTGCAATTCGTGTATCATATATTTTTCTAACTATCCGAAATCATAGATTTTTCTTGATCAATTTAATTTCAATCCGTTTTAGTTTGTAGGTACTAAGATTTTATTTATCTCTTAAAATTTTGCTATATTTATTCAACTAAAATCTCTATAGACCACCTTGAATTCTGAGGATGAGTTAAAATCAGATAGTTTTCAATAATTTCATGCAAATGGATCGTTGAGAGATGTTCGCGTGGGTGGCTAGACGTACGGACGGAATAAGAAATTCTTATGTAAATACATGCATCTCTCGGACATACGTACTGTATAATTTGTAGCTAAATGCCTGAGTAATGTGCGGTATCGTTTTTATGATTCGAAGAAAGAAGCGTTTAAGAAATTGTAATAGATGAATTGGTAACAGATTCCGCCTTGTATGAGTGAAATACTCCGAAATAAATAGTGGTTTTTCTTAAAAATTGAGAAGATCAGACAAAGGTCAGAGCTCCCGTATATCTGGAAGACAATTCTTGTTTCCGCGCTTCGAAGGTTTGACCTTAATGATGGTTCGAATTCGAAATGTACGTCTCGAACGGTACCGATCAGTCGAAGCAATTCAAGCGGTTTTCATTCAGAAATGTCGAGTTCGAATATTCCGGAATAACTCAACTTAATTATCCCTCGATACAAAATTTGAATTCGAATTTGAAACCTGCTTCAATTGTTCGAGAATATACACATCAGGGACCCCCCGTCCCTGATGTGTATACTCTGTCGGTTAAATTTACCATCATGTGAAGCGTTGATACAGGTATATCGCCTAGCGACATACCACACAGAAGATGACAGGTTTAAAGCCGGGCTTCGACTGGCAGCGTAGCGGGCTCTGTACGGACTTCGTTTGACTCGCTACAGTAAACTTCATAAAAGTGCTTCCACCAACAAAGAGTCTAGCAGAGAGGACTGAAAGAGTAAAAATAGTTAATAACGAACTCTTTCTTCATTTCTCTTTTGCAATGGAAGGTAATTGTCAAAACTTTTTCTTAATGGAAGGTAAAACCTATTTTAGCTATTTGGGGTCCGTTCCGTCCAGCTATTACTTGCTCATTACCCTTTCACAGTGGAAGCTCGGCCAAATAGTCGACTACTGCTAGTTCTTCCAATAGTAAACCTTTCATCCATAAAGACTTTGAAAGACTACATTGCTTTATTGTTAGTGTTAACTGTTTTCTAAACAAAGAATAGTTTTTCACGTTACATAATAGCAGCTACCAAGCACCGGTCCACTAAGGTTGTTGATAAACAATATTGGTATAGCTCCAAACGTCGCATTGGTGGGAGACTTACCGAATTTAAATTCAGAGTACTTAAAAGTATAGTATGGTTTTAACTAGGAGTGGATAATCTTATTGAAGTGGGTGAAGCAGAAGTGACTGGGGAGGAGGATGAGTAGGAAGAAGAAATATTGTATGGTACTGGTAAATCTTTCCATCACAATATGAACAAGAACGCTGATATCGACACGAGTCACGACAGAAGATGAAAATTGTACCTTTAATAGAAGAAGAATAAAGTATTGCTAATTGAATAAATGTGGTCACCATTGAAGTATGCTGATAATACTAAACACAACACAAGTTAAGTTAAGTTAAGCACCCTTAAGTTACACAAATCACAAAATAAAAACAATAAAAAAAATCTCCCAGGATTATTCGGAGTTTACTAAGGTTCTGCATTGAGGTATGAGGACTTTAAAATAAATGGATAGGTACAATGGGCAATATTTCCGATTGACCACCCTTTCTGCGCTCGTCATCCAAACGCAGAGTTACTAACTCTAAGCGGGCCGTAGTCGTTCAAAGCATTTTGTTTGCGAAATATAACACTGCGACGTATCGTGACTACATTGATGATCTTGTTATATTATGTTATACTAAGAAGACGATACACTGTATTGAACGTTTGGACGTTTTGCTACAGAAATATAATATGTTTTATAACAGACATGACTGACATAAACAACAAAAAAATGCTTCAGTTTTGCTTTGCTACTTGAATGGCATTGTAATTTGAGAAATTGAGTCGCTTGCTCAATCCGAGGCCGACCAAACTAAGGTTTTTTACCAACAATATTAACATATAGTCGCATATCTTCATGCTAATATAGATGTAATCACGGCAGTGGAAAATCGTTTGAATAAAATTAACAAAGGCTTGCACGTCAGTTGCTACTTTACGTAAAACAAAGTAGATATAAAATTTATGAGCCGTCCAGCGAAAGTGGAATTAGGGCCGATTTTTGTTGGTTTTCCGCATGTGGCAAGACCTATTGCTATTTCATTGTTAATGATGGGAATAGCCTCTCGTTAATTTAAATGCTCCACATAATGTCTTTGCTTGAGGTCTTGTAACTACTACTTTGTTGGCACAAATAAGCTGAGTGCTTGCAAATCTGTCCATTCCAAGGTAGTCTGGCAGGAATGATAAGACCGCCCTTTGTAGATACTTTGTACCTTTGTATTATTCTATTCTATTCTAGATGTCTTTTTCTATTTATTGTCTTTTCTTCTCTTTCTAGTGCGCAATAAAGTATATTGTATTGTATAATATGGAAAAGAACAATAATGAATATCGTAAGACTTATGTAATTTTTTAGTTTCCCTTGTAGAATTTATTTATTTGCCATTCAAACTAGTATTCCTAAGTCAAATAATAACAATATTGTGTTTTTTTGCTGCGCTGAAGATGGAAAAGTATTGCTAGGAAACGTTCATATCCTAAAGAAAACATCAGTTTTTAAGATAAAAATGTACTGTGAAATTAGATTTTCTTTTATCTTTGAAAGTCATAAGAATTAGATAAATCCGATAATCCTATCGAGAGTCTACTCGTAGATATCTCCTATCATATCTAAATTCTAGACATGAATTTTTTTACATCAATATGCGTAGTTGATATTGTTTCTAAAAAACGTGACAAAAGCGTGTTCCTTAAGAATATAAGGGTGATTAGAAAGAAAGAAAGAAAATGAATTTAGATAGATTTAGATTAGCGTATGTTAAATTATCTGCGATAAAACAACTTACTGTGATCACCATTCCGTTTGGTGATCATGACCATTCATTATAGCGATTGTTCTTACTCGGGAACAATTAAGAAATTAACTGCAACCTGTTAACGAACATCCACGCATAACAAAAAAGAAAGCGACCGGACTCTTCGTTCAATCTATGTACGGCATTAGAAGTATTTATCAGTTAGCACTATCTTACGTAATAAACTAAATGTTGTAAATGTTTCTAGCGTGACGCTAATAAGTATTGTTAATCAGGAAAGGCAGTTCGCGTGCTTACATTCGGTAGTAGAGATGGGATTGATGCAAGAAATAGAGACGCAAGAAATACAAGAATATGAGGCAAATGTGGGAACAGATTTGTTTGTAGGACTTGCAGTTACAGAGGTAGTGCTTAATTTATACCATTTTTTTTAATACAAATAATTGTGGATGAAATAACAAATAGAAAGAAAAATTAAATTTAGGTTGCTATTTCCAATGCCATCATGGCTTTCGCTAGTTTTTTTTTGGATTTCAATAGATTCCGCTTCAAATCGAGTCTTCTACGTTATATCAATCTACTTTGCATCTCATATCAGCTTCCACATGAAAATATTATTTATTGGTACGTTCGTCAACCAAGAAATATAAACTATTTTGGGTATACCACAGGGTTACATTCTAGGTCCCATATCAATACGAATATTGGAACAATGTTATTTAATTCTAACACAATTTTGCCGATGATAAACAGTGTAACTACTAAGTCATAAAACCTATTAAGGCTATATTGGATGACCAATACACAGGCGTGGGTGTGTTGTTAAATGTCACGTCAGACTTGTTAATAACCTCACTAGAAGCTAGGAAACTAGCTTTTTGTTAGATATCGTTGTTATTACTATGTGTCCTTTTAAAGACAGACCCTGACATTAAAGTGAATGACTTCTTTATAAGATTGTTATTATTGATGATGTAAAGACCGATTTAATTAAAATCTTTGATATAGGGGCTAGTAAGACCATATAAGAGAAACAACTTATAGACCTTGAAATCGAGTAGCAACCCGTGGTTATCCAAACAAGTAAAATTGGGTACTTATGATTAAAAAATGCCCTGGTTTATGGGTTGTTCATGTGTCCCTTATTAATTGTGATGGGCTTTCTTTATCATCACCCCTACCGCGTGACTAAAATGGTAATGAACATCGACTATGGTAATGAACATCGACTATGGTAATGAACATCGACTATGGTAATGAAATTCAATACGATCGGGAGATACTAAACTTTGAGCTACCTTGCAAAAATGTTACCGATCATGAAGATGGGAGTCCCAACTTCATGATCGGTATTTTTTTATGAAACAGCTCGAGGTTTAGCCTCTCACGATCGTATTGAAGTTCATTACCAGAGTCGATGTTCATTACCATTTTAACTACGCGGTAGACCCCCTTATCTAAGAATTTACATATTCTATCTAAATAACTACTGTTAAATAAGATAATCTCAATTTATGTCTCCGAAATACTGTGGTTGTATGACAATAAATATTTACTTCTTAAGAGATCATCATAATTTTTAACAAATAATCCTGTTTTATGTATTATAATTTAAGTAGCCGTCAGCTCATTAGTCGTAACTTGCGCGGCGTGCGTCCATCACTATTCGGAACATAGGCGCACGCGCCGGTTTCACCGCGTTCCCTACATGGTCGGGGGCCGTGAAATCTATTGGTTTACACGTTATCTTACGTTTAGTTAGTACGCAGTTTTTGCTGAGGCTATTGTCTTGAGAGGTTAAACTCTCGTTTAATTTTTATGTGATCAGAAATTGACCTTTTTCTTCTAAAGGGTGTTTTTTAATCCTTTTATCGTCAACCTGTAACCACGAAAGTCATGCTGCAAAAACACTTGCGGTACTTTTTTTGAACATGATTTCCCCTCCCCTAACATAATTTTCTCTTGTATAGTGGGTACAGTTTACCCAAATCTTACATGCACATACATCCAGACCCGGTAGGTATACTTGATCCTAGGAACTTGCCAGATCATGGTTTTAAAGGGGTGCAGGAACAGAGCCTCCACGAATGACGAAATAGCATAGGCATAGGCAGTGAGCAGTCAGCCTCGATACCAACACTGCTGACCGGCTTATCATTCCACTACGCCATGAGCGATTCCCATACTCGTGCCGACAGAAGAAGATGGTTTTAAAGCTGATAAAGATATAGATACGTATTCGCTAAAGATATGGTACAAAAGTTGTTATACATAATAGTTTACAAACATGTTTAAGAAGCATACGAATATTTTCCTAATTCTAGGTCATAAAGTATTTAGATTTATACTATTCTATATTATTTACTTAATTAGCGTTATTATTAAAGCTCAGTAAAATTGAAGTAGAAATAGGTACAATAAACATTATTAATGTAATTATATTACTATTAATTTGTTGGTCATGGACATCCTATGAGAGCATGACAGGTTTCCTTAAGTTTAAGCATAGAAATAGTACAATATATATTATCTCTATGAGTTTATGCAAGTCCTGACAATAAGACTAGGAAAATTTTCGTTAACAAAGAATGACCAAGAACTTACTTCATAACTGGCTTTCATTTGCTTCCTCTTTTTTTCATACAACTATTACCCACCACACCCACCATCACTAACTATTAAAATAGCGTCAGGTGGCCAGTATCACTGCCTCCTGACATTATGCTGAGCCGCGGCCCCTTTGGCACAATAACTCAACTTATTGTATATGTTTTCTTTGATTTCCCATTTATTCATAGGTACGCTTTTATTAGCTTCACCGGTAACTAACTAACTATGTAAAAAAAACTTGGAAGTTAAATTTGACCCACTTCCCGGTTTCCAATTGAGCTGAAATTTTGCATAGGTACACGTTTAGTTTGGATGACAATTTTTTTTTAAACTATATGTATATAATATTATTTTATGTTGTGCTAATGAACTCTTTTTCTTTCTTTCTTTCTTGATTATTATGGGCACTTAATAAAAAAATGCGCCGTAGACTTTCATTTACCTTTAACATTTAACATTGAAACTATCAGTATATCGTTACTAAAAAGAGCTCATTTATAGCATGTCGATAATGTCCCACATTAATCATAGGTGCGCCCTTGAAAAGACCTATCATATTGAAATATCAATGGCTTTCGAAAGCCTTTGAAAGAACTAATAGTTTTTATCAAGGACGGATCTAAATGGCGGTAAAAGTTGTGTTAAATTATGGACATGTTTGTAAGTGTGTCATTATGATTTGACGAAGTATTTTGTTGTCAAGTACACAGGTCTTCTGGCGTTCCATTCATGTAGTGTTGGCGGATTTATAATAAATCCAGCCCATTAATGCCCGCATGCTGAGCATGAGCCTCTTCTTAAAATGAGAAGGGTTAGGCTTTAGACCACTGCGCTGGCCTAGTGCGGGTTGGCGGACTACACACACCATCGAGGCCCTCTCAGGTGTGCAGGTTTCCTCACGATGTTTTCCCCTATAAAGGAGGAAGGCGTTCAACCGCTAGGTTATCATTCCTTAGCTTCAAAATAAGCAGTTTTTTTGGATCTGAACTTTTGTGACTCCTGGTTTTTGTGATCTTCTATTAGCAACCCCGACATATTTGAAGGCGCTTGTATTTTGCATCTATAATTCAGTCTTGTTATTGCAATGGTGTTGTGGTTTCTAATGATTCTATAATGGAAAAATCATGTCGTCGCGAAAAATGCCCCTATGTCCCCTATGCCCTATGCCCCTATGTGTGTGACAAATACCTAGATGATATCATCGTTATACTAGGTAAACAGAGAAATAATCTGGCAATTTATCGCTTGCAAATTATGTTTTTTATACCACCTATTCAGTTAGACGTTTATAGATATAAGATACGACAGTACCGATACCGACACTACACCGTTTACGATATCGGTAGACATAGATTTGAAACTATTTATTACCAACCGCTGTCGTATTACGTCGTGTCGTTGCTAACACCGATATTTTCGTTACCTCGTATCGATGGCTAAGGGAAAGTCTCCTCAACTCCGATCCAACGTTGGATATCTGAGGTTGCTAACGCAAACAAATCAAAAGACGGAAAGAAAAAGAAAGAAAGAAAGAAAACATTATTATTCTGGACTCGCCAGGAACAAATAAAAGTACAAAAATAAAACAAAAAAATAACAATAGAAAAACAATAAAGTTAAACTGTACGAGACCAAAAATGGCCCCCATCTCAGCATAATGCTGTGGCATTTAGAAATAGAAAATGTCACAGCGCTGGTATACGTATAAGCATGGATTTCTATATCTGATGGAGAAACTAAGTTCATGAAAGGAACTAAAAAGTTCTTGCACTCTCGGCATTAGAATATAATAGATTTATTTGCTTAAAATGCAGGCAATACTTATAACAAATGGTATAGTAACTATTATAGACTCAGACATATAATGTTTTTACACGTTAGCTTTTAGGTATAGGTACATTTCAAAATCAGTCACTAATAACACCATAAACAATAAATTAAAAAAATGTCATTAGTTCGTAAGCCCTTATAGCAGCCATAGATAATAAATTAATGATCATTGTCATCTTCATCATTGATCAAAATGCCTTTCCAACGACATCGACACTAACTTGTAATATTCAATTGGTGTGAAAAAAATATTATCAACAATCACATTTTTGCCAGTAGGTGCAACTAACATGGTTTAGCCTTCCGGGCGAGTTTCACATGGCTAGGCATGGTGTCAGGGACCCATGCGATCATTGTATGAGGTTGTTATGCACAGTTATAATCGTAAATCTGTGTGATTTATCAGTCTCTTGTTGCTCTGATTTTGAGTTTTTATCTTTCGAACCTATGGTTTTGTTTCTCTCTGGTTTTGGTCGGTGGGTTTGGTTGTATCAGTTCTCTATGCATATAAGTGTGCACTGCCTGTATAATATAATAGAATAAATTATATGAATAACTTAACTTTAGATTCAGTTTAATTTTAATCTAATTAAGATGAATGTGATTCTAAGTAGTATTTTAGCAATGACTGTATTACGTATAAACTCGGGCTGGATCTAAATAGAATAGAATAGATCTTTATTAATTCATGTAAACCAGTGAGCCGAGCACGAATGTTTTGACGTATAGTAAAGTAAACGTAACCAAATTTTGATTATAAACTACGATGAATCTATCGCATTTTTGTTCAATTTTATGCAACAAACGCACTTGTTTCATGAAAATGTAAAAATATTGCATGTATTTCCAAAAAAATATCAGGGATTAAACGTGTATTTTTGGTTCTAAATTTGCTTACGTTTACGTTACTATACGTCAAAACATTCGTGCTCGGCCCTCAGATACAGGCACATAAGAAATGTCGAGACTTGTGCGCGGTTCCAAATAGTAGGTCCTATGGAGAAGAACCGGAAAAAAAACTCCTTGGAAACTCTTTTAAAATAATAGATAATAATCTTGATTATTATAATGTTGTGGTGTACTATAATAAATGCAGTATAAGTTAAAAATGTATGATTAAAATGCTGTGAAGGAACTACAATTTCCTTTGTATTTTTTTTTAAATCTCCGCACGTGTATTTCTCATGTATCGTGGGTACAGTTTGCAAACCTATATCTCACATGCACGCACACCTAGACCAGAAACAACTATCTGTAGATCATGCAAATATTTATTAGATATCTACGATGATAATTTTACTTGCGTGATTCAGGCTTCGTTATCTGATTGGTCGAATTCGTATTATATGCGCCCGATGTAGACGTTGCTACATAGTTTCTTATTGTAGCGCTAGATGTCGCTATAATGCCATTAATCACGTCATAACTATTTTGTCAGTAAGTACTATAACTCCTACTAAATATTTGTTCCAGTTTTTTTCTGTCAGTTAAAACTTAAACTTTTGCGGTTCCGTATATAACCTAAGACTGCTTTTACCTCCAATAATCTTGAGATTTTAAAAGGAACATAAGGTTTGGATGTTTGCAGACGAATTTTTAAAAGAGGTGATTCGTCATGATTTTTTTGTGAGATGATTTGCATAAAATACTGCCTCTTGTATTTTTTGCGGGCTTTTAACCTTTAAAATCTTTGTATTTAGGAAAGAAGAACTTAAATAAATTGAAAAACACTATGAGTGTCAATGACCATTATTTTGACCTTAATTTTATCTCAGTATCATTGAACACTAGTATAGTTTTTTTTTAACTATCTGCAGCTGCAACTGCCAGTAGGCAGCTGAAACTGCAACTTAAATAAAGCTCATAAATCATAATCATTATCAAATCACTTGGATTAAACCTTTGAATGATTTTAAAAGGTCATGGGCTTTTTCAGAATAACGATGTCAGGCATCAGTGCCACTTACAGATCTCGTCGATCTCGATCTCGATATCGAATGCCGTGTCATGTTGAAAACGGTTGCCGGTGCAATCTAGTTTTGTAGTAGATGTCGTTAGTTTCGGTTGGATACGTGTCATCAACAAATATCAGCATCATATCGCAGTTGATGATACGAACATTGTTATAGTAGGCATCGATGCCAAAAGATGCCGCATTTCGGATATCGATGCGCATCGATGACAAAAATATCCAAAATCATGTCTATAAGCAACGATAATTAACTATGATGCATCGCATTGACTTTTAAACTTTACATTTAAATTAAAACTGATAGTTACCGACCTTTACCAAGATCCACCTGTCAAATTCTATTAGCAAATGTTTGGCCAAATGAACTCACTACAAGCTGTCATCATCATTTACGTAAGTGTATGTCTTGTAATCATAATGTGACCGGGTCATATTATGTCTTATTGTCCATTGTCTTGCTAGAATCACGTAATTATTTCTGTTTAAAATGGAGAAAGGCGTGGCCATGAAGATTTATATTATGATATGTTTAATTAGCTGCCCTTGTAGCAAATTAGCACAGATATTAATAGTCTATTATTGGTGATGGAGATGTGAACCGGAGGCTATTTTTGGCTCGGGAGATTTTTCAGATATTAATTCAATCACCGGTGATTATCCGGAGAATCACCGGTGTTTCAACATAATTTAGGAACATACAGGATAATTGTTTATGTAGTGCGCATAATTTGTAGAGTGATTCAGTCTCTGTTCCTAAATGCAACCGCAGTATTGGGATACACTTTAAAAGAAAACGAAAATTCGACTTAATATGGGGGACACGCATAATTTAGGAAGCCATAGAAAATTAATATTTTATTTTGTTTTGGAGGGAATTTTTCTACTGCGGTTGCATTTGGGAACGGACACTGAATCACTGCAAATTATGTGCACTACCAAGTGTCTCCTGACGTTTTAGTGGATAAAAAAAATATCCTGTTTAGAAAATTACATTTTTTTAAAGCTGACGCGAACCCAAGGCCTCTCATCAAGTGTTCCTTGCCAAAAGCGCAATTCAATTGCATAGAAAAAAAATGCGTTTAGTAGCATATGTCGGAAACAGATGTTATACCGTGTGCGGTGATGCGGTCGCCCTTAACGGTACAGCTGGACTGAACAATATGGATGGGACAAAGGTATACCACTTTTTTGGACGAATTATAATAAAAATTAGTACCTAGCACAGGTGATAACTTTGTGGTATTTACAATTATTATGAATAAAAAAGCAGTGATAGCCTAGCATTTGAACGCTGGCCTTCCATGCAGGAGGGTTTGAGTCCCGGCCCGCACCTCTGACTTTCCGATAATATGTGCGGATCAGAATTTGATTATCACTTACGATAACGGTGAAGAAAAACATCGTGAGGAAACTCTCACATCTGTGACGGCCTCATAAAGTTCTCGATGGTGTGTGTAGTCTGCCGACCCGCACATGCTAGCGTGGTGGACTAAGGCCTAATCCTTCTGATTCTGAGTAAAGGGCTGGATTTATTATTATTTATGATTTTTTACACAGATATATTGTGAGATTTACAACACAAGCTAGAACTAAATAAATAAATAATAAATATTTATAAAAGGTTTCGAAAATCGGTACCACGTTTTCTTTGTTACTTCACAACTATATTTAAGGCATCAATCAGTTCTGTCGCAACATTCTCGCGGTTGATTTGCGATGATGAAAAATACGCAAACCGGCTAAGTAACCAAAACTAATCAGATTATTAGGTTGCCGACATTTTGGCTCTAAAAGTACTTCGGGATTGCAGACCTTATTACATAGAGTGGCATAACCATAGATACATAAGCATGCGATTACAGCAATCGCGAGTGATATGCTGTCATTCATTCAAGAGTTACATTGTCTATCTCCGAAGTTCTTCATCAGATCTTCACCAAATTTAATTGGGACCATATCGAGAGCAACTATATCTACCCTTTCAAACAAAAAAGAATTTTCAAAATAGGTCTGCATTTAGCGACTAATCGCGTAACAAATGTACAAAAAAAACATACATTCGAATTGAGAACCTCCTCCTTTTTCTGAAGTCGGTTAAAAAGGACATAAATTCATACTGTAATATTAATATTGTTCTTTTTAATACGCTTGTTTCCTTTCAATCCACCTTTTTGTTTCTCCTCCGTCTGCTTGGCTCAGGGTCATAATCAACTTTATAACTTTTTCTCAATTCTAAGTACAGTTGTAGGTACTTCTGTACTGCGAAGTACTACAAGTATATACGTATCCTTCCGATTCGCTTGAATTATTGGAAAATCGTACAAGGTTCAAGACGACCACGCACGATTTAACATTAAAATTATACATATGAACTAATTGCTACTCGATTATCAATCGTAATGATGTCCTTATTAGGTTTAAAAATACATGTATCAATATCGTTACTTGTGATTATTTGCACGCAATGGGCCTTATTTGTGGTAGTAATTGTTCATATCCTAAGCAAAATTAATAGCTGCTTATATCTAATAATCTAATAAGCTTGGACCCTGTTCCCGACGCCGGTGGCCTAATACTCTTTTATAATTTTAAATGATTTTATTAAAAAAAAAATTGTCAAATTATTTAAAAATATCAAAAAGTATGTTAAAAATTGAATAAAGGGAATAATAATAATATAATAAAAATAATAATAACATATAAAAGTATGTTTTATAAGTTGAATAAAGGGAATAATAATAATATATAATTGCAATTATAATAATATATAATTGCAATTAATAACTTAAGTAATAAAACAACAACTATGTATAAACATCAGCTTAATATAAAACTAAATACTAACAATATAGTCTTAATATAATTGATTTAATGTAACTTGTTAGCATAGAATAAAATACTTTTTTGTTTATTTATTTATTTTACCTAACTTGGTTCGGATGGAGCCCACAAACTTCGTTTTGTCCGTGAATATTGACTATTTTAACTATTCATAACTGTGACCAATTATCCACAACGTTCTAAATTATACCTAGCTCCTAGTACTATTTAACGATTTATGGTGAAATGGTAAAGAAATAAGGCTGGCACGCCTCCGACCTTCGACTTTCTCTGTCATTTCTATTGTTGGTACGGTTGGTACCGATCAATAAATATGTGACGAAGTCATATATTATCACCTCATTTACCATTTATTCCTGGCAATCATTTTCTATCTGGCCACTTTACCTTCCAAATTTAAATTCAAAATTAATGTTTTAATTTTAAAGCGCCTCACATTTTTCATTTTCTTCGCCATTCGACTCGGGACCATCAAAGAGACACAGCTGTGGTCCTTTATTTTATTTGCTATAAATTTTACAAGTTCTCCTTACCTACTAACAAAATAATCATGTTTTAACAGTTTATTTCTGTTACTAAGTTATTCTATATTATTTTAATAATATTATACCTAATGAAAAGGTGTAGATACCTAATGTAACGACAAAAGAACAAAATAAAGTACAACTGTTCTCCCTCTCACTCTACTCCCAACGACTGAGTGAAGCCGAGGCACTTAGAGGGAGGATTCCGGGACAAATATACGCCTATATTGTTCTAATATTATTTTATCTGGTTGAAATTAAATTTATTCTGAGATCCGTATTATATATATACAGGGTATCGCAGATGTTAACACATTAAAAGAAGCCACGTATTTAGTATCACGTTCTGTGACCGTACACAAAAAATCAATCAAATCCAATCTGTAGTTTAACCACAGGAACTACATAAAAATTTCATAATTTTACACTTATCTTTAGGCAAAGTTTGTAAAGTCTCCAACCTATTATAACCAAAATTATTTTTATTTCCACGTGTAGAACAGATAAATGTGACATAAATTTCTACTTAGATGTTCTTTCACCTAGTCGAATGATAGCAGAGTGAAATATGGTGCAAAAAAACTTGCGTAAAAATCATAGTTTTTGTTGTCACAGAACATGATATCAAATACGTGGTTTCATTTAATGGGAAAACAACTGCGGATTCATTTATTTAAAAAAAAAGAAAAAAAAAACCGGCCAAGTGCGAGTCGGACTCGTGCAAGAAGGATTCCGTACCATTATCTATAAAAACGGCAAAAAAATCATGTCTGTTGTATGGGAGGCCCCTTAAATATTTATTTCATTCTGTTTTTTAGTACTTTTTCTTATTGCGGCAACAGAAATACATCATCTATGAAAATTTCAACTATCTAACTATCACGGTTCATGAAATACAGCCTGGTGACAGATGTACAGACAGACAGACGGACGGACGGACAGCGGAGTCTTAGTAAGTGCGTAAGCAGGTAATAGGGTCCCGTTTTACCCTTTGGGTACGGAAAAAATGTTGGACCAAAATATCGGTCATACATAGCACAGCCTTTTATTCTGACCTTACAAAAGAAATAAAAAGGCGCAAACCAGCAAACCCAAAATCTGAACAATACATACGCTCTGTTACTAGGGTAGGTAGGTACCATAGTCTACCACGATTCCTATAAGTTCAGTGACATACAAAACTAACCTAAAACGTACTGAATGACGAATAAAATAAAATGCTATCATGATTTAGCGTTTTCATAAAGAATAGGTCCAATGACCTCGGCAGAGGTTTTTATACCACGTTTCTCATGCACTATCGGCCAGTCGGCAATGCTGGCATGAAGGCTCACTATTGTTCGGCATTTGACCTTTTGGATACGTAAAATGGCGCCGGTTTAATAAATTAACTTGGTTAGTAATTTAGCAAGAAATGACGTAGGTTAGAGCTACACATAGAAGGAGAAGTAAGAAAGAAAATATATTTATTCGGAATAGACATCAGACAACTTATTACACAAATAATAATAAAAAAGATGGGACAATGAAAAAACAATACAAAAATTAACAATAAACGAAAAACAATATGTAGGTACAACCAATGATATTTTACAAATAGACGGGCCATACACCAACATTAATGCACTACAACGTAAACTTTACTAAAGCTACATAGCAGTACATATAAATTATACAGTGTGCGAAGAAAGGGAAAGAAAGTGAAAGCCTCCATACGCCATGTCCGTTGTTAGAAAAAGATGAATATAGACGTTTAGTTACATGACATTAGATGCTGCATGCTCATTCTCTCAGTCGGTGCAGGGCATTTACCTTACATTTATCTTGCCAATATAGAGAGCGGGCAACACTTCTATTTGTAAAATGTCATTGGGTACAACCAACAAATAACGTACTGACACCCAACATTATGCTGAGCTGCTGGCCCGTTTGGCACAACTACTGATTTTATTTAATTTTTATTTTCTGTGTTTTTAGCATTTATGTGCCAATAAACTTTATTTCTTTCTTTCTTTCTTTCAAATATGTGTACGTGTAGGTAGGTATACAAATCCTAACCAATCATCTGTTATCCCCATAGGCTAACTGGTTGACTACCGTTTAGTTAGAGAAATAAATGATTTTAGGCAACATAGTTAAAATCTTACTTTTTAAAACTGATTTTCCAAATAAAGTAAAACAATAACCTAACCGTCAAAATCCCCCGACTCCAACTAGAAAAAGAGCTGTATCTTTTGAACTGCTGAACAGATTTTCATGAACATAGTTAAGATGATATCCGATAAACAAGCTTTCAATTACAAAAACTACACTGAAATAGGTCCATCCGTTTTAGAGCAACGGTGCCACAGACAGATACATAGTACAAACTTATGACACCCCTCTTTTTTGTCGGGGGTTAAAAACGACAGATATAGGACGATATGATATGTAGGTAATATTGAATAATCTATGAGTGAAATTTTATTACTTATTGCCCCAGTTCTAATGCGGTATGTGGAATATCTTAGGAAACCAGCTTGTAAGTAAAATGATTGATGATCGCAATTTATTTCAGATATCAATCACTTGAGAACACCATTCAATCTCTTCAGAACACTATGCAATTTTAAATTAAGGGGATTATATGACTCAAATACAATATGTTATAAAATTTTGTTGATGAATCTTTGAGTGTATTAGCCATATTAAAAAATATAATAAGGAAACTGGCATCAAAAATATAATGCAAAGTAAAAAAAAAATTAAAAAAAAAACTAAACAACATAAAAGATTTATTTAAGAGGTTTTAAAAAAAATTATCGTTATTATAAATTTCGTAAAACGGAACGTCATTTCAAATAACAACATCGTAATCGCGAAAAAATTGTCAGCGTTGCATACGTTTGAGTCAAATAGGTATTATAATTTTGTATGGGACAGCTGATTTATTTTTCGCGATTACGATGTTGGTCCTATAGAGAAAGTTGTTCAGTTTGATGGTCTGATCCACGCCCTTAAATATGACAACGCATTTCTGATACACGTTGTATAAAAAAAAACTAATTCAGCTGAAAATATTCGTGCTACGCGTAGAGCAATTTTCTATTTTACACTTATTATTCGGCTGGGACCTAGATTTTTACCGATAACCTTTTAGTTAATTTAGTTCGCATGTTCAGGTCATTGAGCCAACAGACTGAATTGCATGTATCACGCTATCTTCGCATATTATGGAGTAGGCAGTGCTTCAGGCTATACTTAATTTGGAATTAGTTAAGGATTCGATGTTTTATTTGTAAAAGTTATTTTGTATTTGTAATAAATATGGTTATTTTCCGAATAGAGTTGTGGATATCCACAGATTTTTCAGTTTATACAACGTGTATAAAAAATGTGTGGTCATATTAATTTAAGGGTGTGAATCAGACCATCAAACTGAACAACTTTTTCAAAGGGACAAAAATCATAACCGTGAAAAATAAACAGCTGCCCCATACGTTTGGGTCGGGTAGGTGTTGAAGTTTTGTATGGGACAGCTGATAATTTTTTCGCAATTACGATGTTGGTCCCATAGAGAAAGTTGTTCAGTTTGATGGTCTGATCCACACCCTTAAATATGACCACGCATTTCTGATACACGTTGTATGTATTATTGAAGAAATAGTTGGCAATGGTCAAAAAATACTAGGAAGCGTTTCTCGAAATTACATAGGTAATTTAAGACTTTATTCAAGTTTGTTCCACTTTATTTCTTTAATACGTGTCTATAAATTGTCTGTACAGACTACAGTCTAAAGGCAAAGACCTAGATTTAGTAACCTTTCAGATTATTTGTCTGGCTCAGTTAGTGCCACCACAATGAATTAATGATTGTCATTTCACGCTTATGCTAGTTTTGTTATTAATGTAGCGAAATGATTGCTTACTGAACTTAGTTTCTTTAATTCTTTTTAAATCAAATCATTATTCTTTATATTTTGGGTATTACAAGAAAAAAGCTTAAAAAATTAATTACAAAAAAAAATACCTACTACCTATAAATTGTTGAAATATAAATAAATACAGTGAAGGTTGGACAAATATAGGATATTTTTTTATATAGTGCGAATAATTTGTAGTGTGATTCAGTTTCTGTTCCTAAATGCAACCGCAGTATTAGGATACACTTTAAAACAAAACGAAAATTCGACTTAGTATGGGGACACGCATAATTTACAAAATCAAATTTTTATTTTGTTTTGGAGTGAATTTTAATGCTGCGGTTGTATTTGGAAACGGACACTGAATCACTCTGCAAATTTTGCGCAGTACATAAAAAAATAACACCTCGCTCGCCTGTGTAGGTACATACCATCTCAATTTTTTTGGTTTACTATCTCATTTCGTGTACAATAAAGAATTAAGAAAGAATCCTGTATGCATGAACAGTAAAGACTACTAAAGTTAAGAAATTTACCAACTGATCGCCAGTATTTTGAAAGGAAACAGTCATCCTAAGTAAGCCGACCTGAGTAGAATTTCTAAGAGGCATCATAATAACTGCATTGGATAAAACCATCGATGTCTATAGATACGCTATGTCATACAAAGGGAAGCTAAAGAAATGAGACGTATTTTTTGAAGACGTCAAATTCTAAATTCAACAATGTTCGAATTATATTTAAATAGAACAGCGATACATGCACTAATGGAATAGCTACTGTTATTATATATTTATTATTCAATACACAAATTAATAATTATGTTTGTAAACGGCATTTGACTGGTGATCAACTACTCCATTTTTCTGAAAATGGAGTACCTGACACGTCTCACTTTTTGAGTTCACTAAGCATATCTATAGACATCGATGGTTAAAACATACCAAGTTAAAACAATAGTAGTACCCAGTGCAACCATAGAGTATAGAGTGCAGTAAGTAAGGTCAATAACCGCAACAATGCAAGTAATAAGTCAGGTGACACCCACAGCATACTTGTTTAAAGTAATTACTGTGGTTGTATCATATTTGTATAAGTAGTCATTATGCATGAAATGTATGCGCCATAGTTTTTTTACGTAATTAGTGATATATTTATTGCAAATGATGATAGCTTGCTGCAACGCTATGCAAAATTTTCCAGAACATGATTTTGATTAGCATTTGATAAAAACATTTCGTAAAAATCAAGCGTTTCTAATTTTATATAAGAAAATGATTAATGGTCGTCATAAATAAAGTAATCCTCAGAAATAAAAAGTAAAATAGAAGGCAGCAGTGGCGTGGACAGACATTTCTTATAGGGTAGGCAAAAACAACTTGTATTGTCAAGTTAAATGATGTTTGAGATTGACCACCTCATCCTAAGATTTAAACTAACTGATATTACTAATTCCGTCTTCATGTGACTGGCAGAATAGCCGCCATAGGCTCAGTTGCCATAAAAAAAAAACTGATATTACAGACATAATTAACGTTTGTATTAGTTAATACTAAATTTATAAGGGTAGGCAGTGTATTTTTGTCTTTATGGAGTGTACGCCACTGGTAGGCAGACCTTTGAACACTTGAATCTTCAGTACCTGCTAACGTGGCGATGAAGGATAGCTGTAAAGGAGATGCATATAACAAAACGTTCAGTTCCTTACTGGCTAATGAAATTTAGCTAAATTGTAGGTGAGAGGAACGTCGGTAGATTTTCTAAGAAAATTATTGAACATTTGAAACAAATTCTACCAACTCACAATCTCGCTAGTGTTTATTGTCCGATACAAATGACTAAAGTAAATTACCGCAATAAAACAAAAAATGATTTAGAATAAAATTACAAAATAATAAATAAAAACGATCAGAACATTACAGATATACATTACAGACTTAATACAGATCCAACAAAAAATATATCCGACATTACCCATGATCTGAACAAATTGATCCAAATGACACTTATAAACAATGATTATGCTCCGATCGATTCCCAAGGCCGAGTGAACGTTACAATAATTCTAGTAATCGCTTATATTTTTAGTTCAGTAGCCTGTAATGGCATTGAAAATAGCAAAAAACTAGCATTATATCCTATAAAGCAAAGAGGTTTGTTATAAATAATAGTCTGTGCGTAGATAGAAGATAAAAACAAATTAGATTCAATAGGAAACATAGAAGCTGTAATTTCAATAGTGAGATAAAAGATATGATCTGGCTGTTAATTTGAAACTGAATCAGATTTTTTTGTATCAGAGGAACTAATCGGAGGTTTTATCTAGCTAATGTAAAATTAGTCCTAGTCTAATTGTAATTGGGCATTTTTAGTAGATATTTTGTTGGTTGTATTGTTCTGTGCCATATTTCCTCTTTCAGTTGTATTGTTTTTTAGAGGTACCTACTTGTACTTGATTTTTTCGTTGCAACTTCCTTCCTGCCTCCTTTAACCCGTAATTCTCAAATTGCAGAGATTTTTTGAAAAAGTTTGATTGCAGTTGTTCTTAACTCTAAAATCGATGACATGGCACTTTCGAACAAACTCTATCTCTTATAGTTTCGGATTTTCCCATACTGAACCATCTTGATGGTAAATCGTGTTTTATGTCCTTCGTATAGAGAACAAAGTTACAGTAGCTATGAATGACAATTCGGAAAACCCTGATGACGCATACAAAATAAAAACCTACACGACTTATGTTGAACTTTCCGTAACAAAAACTGTTTTCAAATGAAAAACTACTTCTTTCCTGAATCAGTCAGCGTCGGTTAAGACATATAAAGTGTGCATTGTTTTACACCAGTACCACTGCGGCATGTTATGGACTCACTGCGCAGAAGCACGTGTCCTGAATATCTGCCTCCAGACGTTTCCTGACCAACCTCAATGAATTATAATGGATTGATCGATTGTGTATTTATAAACTTTTATTTCTATTGCATTAGAAAACACATGGTCCTATAGCTATGAAAATTATTATGTTTGTTATGAGATGTTATTAAATTTCCCAAAAATCAGAAAATCAAGTTTTATTTCAATGATAAGTATAGTATAGAGTTATAGACTATGAAACAACCTATTAAGAAACGTGTAAAAGAGCTTTATCTCTCCCTCTCATAGTATCTTCTACTTACAGTTTATATATGTGTGTGTTTGTGTTTATTTATGTATATTTGTTTTATGTAGGTATTTTACTTAAGGTTGTATTTTACGACGATTTCTTACTTTTGAGGGGGTGAAGTATCAGCCTAAGCCCCACCCACTCGGGGAGCTCCGTTCTCGCAATTACGCAATTGACGTATCAGACTGTGTGACACACGTGTCACAGAATAGCAATATTAATTAGCAACATGCAGTATGACACCAGCAAATACTTGAAAAATATAAATCCATAATATCGTATACCCAGTGTCCTATATTACGCTAGAAAATCTGTTCCTCCGTTTTGTATTTGTAGATTTTATACCTATTTAACTATCTACTTATAAACTATCAGTCATACCTATTGTGATTTGTGTATGAGTTTATGCAAGTGCACATAATTGTCTCGACCAACATTGGGCATTTTCACACTAAGCCAATAATGCCCTAACGAAACCGATATATCGGCATGACAAACCTGATGACACTGCCAATGTGTGTGTATTGTTAGAAGAATAAGCCAACTCAAATCCATGCCTTGAGATAATAACCTACTCTCACCCACACCTGTAGGAATCGTCCGTTTCCGTAGTCATACCTACTTAAGTATGTTCACAGGGTTGCTTTTTTACCAAAAAAGAAATTGCATATTCATAGATCAAAATCATATTCCTAGTTCAGATTCCTCGCTATGTATGCAGATGAAGAGCTTCAAAATTGAAAGAAAGAAAGAAAAACCATTTAAATCGGACTCGCACACGAAATTACATAAACACACAAAAATTCAAATAATGATAACAATAACCTAACCGTCTAAAACCCTCGACTCTAACTAGAAAAAGAGGTGTAACTTTTGAACAGCTGAACAGATTTTAAGAACCATCCCGACTAAACTAGCTTTCAATTAAAAAAAACTGCATTGAAATCGGTCCATCCGCTTTGAAGCTTCGATGCCACAGGCAGACACACAGATTCACAGACACATAGATACACAGATACACATTATAAACTTATATCACCCCTCTATTTTGTCGGGGGTTAAAAAAGTCCTGCAAGAGGCCAAAGAAAGTCCCTATCTCAGCATATCCTGACAGTTAATCCTGACAGATAAAATAAATACCGCAGCGCTGGTTTTCGGATAGGACCGTGGTGATGCCACGGACAACCACGATAACTAAAAATAAATATAATTTTTAAAAACGTTTTCTTTCCTTCTTTACATACTATCTATCTATCTCTCTCTAACTTCTAAATTTTATTAACTACGGACATGTATCATTCAAATTCGAAGAATTTACAACAAAAAACCACATAGTAAAAGTTATGAAATTTGGTTCTTGTTCAGAAATAGTACGCATTTCTTTTTTTTGTGGCTAGTTTTCCTAGATTATTATACCATTTTGGAATCTTGGATAGTTGCGTCAATTTTTAAAAAACTTGCCATGGTAGTGTCTGTACTTTTTTTTACACCACGATGAGTGAAAGTGGACCAAAAGTAAAAATCTTTCAAAATTTTAGGGTGAAAAATAATTTTGATTGATTTTTGTGTCAAATCTACAGGCATTCTGGGATTTTTAACGATTGTGGTGGATAGAGCAACTTAGGTTGCCGGTACAAAAAGAAATTCAGAAATATCTGAAACATTGTGGTCATGGTAATTAAAAATATCTTAAGGGGTGTAAATTTTTGAAGGATTTCAAATTTTTTATGTAACTTCTTGAAAATTGAGATTATTTTTAATTTTTTTTTGTTCTCGAGTAGTCATGAGCTGGTCAACCCTCTGGTGCCCGCTTATCGTTGAATTTTGGGAGATGGTGTATATAAAACTTCATACTCTTTGTTCTCAACACTACAAATTGTCGTACTGATTTTTCTATACTACATCCTATAAAATGAATTCTTGACGGAGATGTCAAGAAATTATTTTAGCATATTGATTTTTATAAACGAAATACTTAGATTTTCTGAATAAAAGGCAAGTTACTTATACTTCCTGTTGCTTTTTAATAATTTTTTTAATGATTTTACTGTCATTCTTTCTTTTGGTTTTGAATAAAGTGTAAGCGCAGGAAAGTCAAAAAAAATTGCACAGGTCCGACCTCGATGCGCGCCGAAACGCGACTGATTGATGGCAGAGATGACAGAAATCACGAATTTTGTGGTTTTTATCAAATTGTGATCAATATACGTAATATTATAAAAAAATAACAACCGATTTTGGTTGGTATATTTGCGACCAATATTGTGATGTAAAAATTATTTGAAATAATATCATGTTTTAGAAATAATCTTGTAAACACTTTTTTAAAAGGGGTAACTTTGCGAATTTTTTTTATCGAGCCAACTTCATCCAATCATGTATCGGACAACCGTGCAGAGATTGTCACATCTTCAAGTTTGATATATATTTTTTTCAGGACAAAGAAATAAGAATTTCTATCCAAAAAATTGTAAATACAAATCGGTTTTTGCGGCATTCCTGTAAAATACCCCCTTAAGTTTATATTAGTAAGTATTATACTTAATTTGTAGTTTTGATCTATTCTTGTACATCGCTGTCTACATTTCGTGTTTTAAATTCTCCTCTCGCAGGTCTGCTGCACGAGATTTCTTTTGTGAAATCAGCAGTACCTTGGTGCTTTGTTATCCTACATTTTTTTCTGTGTCTTTTCATTTGTGTTTATGTTCATTAATTATTCAATAAATAAATAAACATTCCTTTATAGTATTATAATCGTAAAAAGTAATTTCAAACGATATATATTTGTCAACAGCTATTGTTATTCAATTTTTTTGCTGCGCAGTCGCTGCGTGGGAATCGTGAATGCTCGTTCACTTCTCGTCCATTTCCTCATGCGTTGAAATCGCTGCGATTAGCTGTCGCAATCGTTATTGTGCGCCTGTACTTATTTTGTCAGCGGGTTATTGATGCAGCTGGAATTTATTTTTGTTTTTCATTCAGTTATTTGGTAATTTTACAACTGTTGACAGTGATAGTCGGTATCAAAGTATATACAGTGCCTCTATTATGAGTTTACAAAATAATATGAGTAATAAATTAAGCATACAGAAAGAAGAAAAAAAGAAAAAAACCTGATTCATTTGGTTACAAAATTGAAGTACCATATGCAATAATAATAAAAAAACAAAAACAACAAGATAAACACCCATAATGACCCTGATTTGTAAAATTTTAACATATTTTAATAGCTTCAAATTAATTATTGATTAAATTATCTATAATATGACCCGCCATAAAGACATACAATAGTTAAATAAATTGTATGTCTTTATGGCGGGTCATCAGCACTACATTCTCATGTTTAATAACTTTATTTTACCTCTGTACCACAATATTGATAGATAAATAAATAAATAAACACAAACAACTTTAACATAGAATATATCAGAGGAAGTATGAAAGTGGCACCCGTGACAGAAAAGTTGAGAAGTAACCGTTTGAAAGCTGAAAATTGCCTGAATTACGCGAATAAAAAAGTACAAAACAAACCGGACTTTTTATTCTTTTTAAATTCATAAATTTCATTTCGTATAATGCAATATTCACACGAGCGCTGAAAAATTGCTAATTGAGCATAAAAAGCAGCTATTTTGATACGAATGAAAAGCAACACTTTTTTCTTAGCAATAAAGTTTTAATTAGTACTGATGTTAGGAATTTCAATTTTAGTGTTAATACATAGGAAAATGATATTTTTGTTATACGTAATAAGGTTCATAATTGTTTATTTCAGTGGGAATCTAAAAAGCGATGCCACTATCAAAGATATAATTTTAATTAGTGTGTTATTTGCGCTTTTATACTAGACATGCGATATTGTTGGATACTAATAAAATTATTGTAATTATAGATATGGTTAACTATTTAACGTGTTCGAGTTCGAACCCCGGGTACCTCTGACTTCTTGAATTTATTTGCGGAGCGCAATTTGATTATCACTTGCGTTAACGGTGAAGGAAAACATCGTGAGGAAACCTGCACACCTAAGAGGGAGTCATAAAGTCCTCGATGGTGTGTGTAGTCCTCCAACCCACACTAGGCCAGCGTGGTGGACTAAAACCTAACCCTTCTCATTCCGAGAAGAGGCCCGTGCCCAGCAGTGGGACAGTAATGGGCTGGATTTATTTATACAACGTGTATCAGAAAAGCGTGGTCATATTTAAGGGTGTGGATCAGACCAAACTGAACCACTTTCTCTATGGGACCAACATCATAAGCGCGAAGAAATAATCAGCTGTCCCATACGTTTGGGTCGAGTAGGTATTGAATTTAAGTTTATTATTTATAGTTCAAATCTATATAAAATATTATTACGTGAAGAGACAACTTTGACCCTTTTGCGCGCACGGAGGAGTGTGAGATTTGGCATAGTTAAAGATTATATGGAGAAGGATTGCAGAAAGCAAAAATTTATATATACACTGGGCGACCACTAGTTAAATATTAATCTAAAATCTTGGAAATTGATGTAAACACCTGGTACGCACGGCTACATATATCAAGCTATACATTTTTAGTATACGCTGATCTCTTATTGTACTTTTATTCCATGTTACAATATATTTGTTTATATCTATATATACTCGATTTGATTCGCAGATTTTTTACGTACCTAGTTATAAATCCTGCGAACAAAATCGTAAAAAATTTGAAAAGACCGACGCCTTATTCTTACGCTGAGGTGTTCAGATTCATGTACTGAATTAATGGTATCAGTTTTCGTTACGATGTCCCTTACACCCTGTATACAATGCGAGCTCAGCTTATACTGGAAATGTACAACTTGATACATGGGGCGTATTAAATAAGAACTTTTGTCTTTATCTCTGTTTAATTTTACTAACAACTCCCGATACGCACTTGACCGCATTTTTTTACCTCACCAGTAATCATAAAAGAAAAAACGCAGCGAAAACCGCGAACACTCAGTTATGTCAGGTAAGTGCTAACCGCGAAGTTATTGCGTGACAACTTGTCTAAATTATTAGATTACGTGTTACATTACTGTGACGGTTAGTTTTTCATCTCTTATCTGAAGATATCGAGAGATTGGATATGATATCTATGTATTAGTATAAGTGGATCTTAGGGCGGTAACACACCGACTTCACTTCTTTTCGTGACATTATATAACCATATACAACTTGTATTAGAAATGGGTGGTCATATTTAAGGGGGCGGATCAGACCACCAAACTGAACAACTTTTCCTATGGGACTAACATCGTAATCGCGAAAAAATTATCAGCTGTCACATGTGTTTGGGTCGAGAAGGCATTGAAGTTTTGTATGGGATAGCTGATTATTTTTTCGCGATTACGATGTTGGTCCCATAGAGAAAGTTGTTCAGTTTGATGGTCTGATCCACACCCTTAAATATGACCACGCATTTCTGACACACGTTGTATATTTATCTAACTTAACTAACGCGATTACGATGTTGGTATTAAGAATTGTTCATAAAGATGAGTACTAGAAAGGTACCTACATTTTATTTATCACTAGCGCCCCGTCCCCGGCTTCGCACGGATGCAGCGTCTCTACTATCCTTACATTAAATATGAAAGTATTACACATATAAACCTTCCTCTTGAATCACTCTATCTATTAAAAAAAACCGCATCAAAGTCCGTTCCGTAGTTTTAAAAATCTAAGCATACAAAGTAAAAGAAAGTCGCTTCCCGCTGTCTGTCTGCCCCTATGGCAGACAGACAGCGGGAAGCGACTTTGTTTTATATTATGTAGGTAGTGATTGTTAGCAAATGATAATTGTGTAGTAAAATAGACTTGAAACATTAATAGACGTAATTCAATTTTTTATCGCGATTGCTCTCGCAATAAGTAGGTTCTATCAATCATAATAAAACGACTTACAGTCAATATGTTGCAATTTATTAATTGCACTCGAAGACCCGCTGTCATATTGTTCATTATTACGTGGTTACAAAGAACATAGGACTGTAGGACCACAATATCTTTGTAAGTGTAAATTATAAACAAGGTGTATATTAAAAAAATCGGCTGTTCCATACATTTTGAAGCCATAATTTAAAAATAATATAAAAGCACTAAAAACTTTTTTTCTTTTTTTTAAACGTTGCCCCTCTCTAGGATTTCTCCTGTATCGAGGGTACAGTTTACAAACATACATGTCACATGCACATACAACCAGACCCGAAACAACTATATGTAGATCATACAAATATTTGTTCCGTGCGGGGATCGAACCCGCGGCACGTAGCGCAGAAAGCTAATCGCTTAGCTACTGCGCCAACCGTGTCGTCCAATTGTTACTAGTATAAGCCCTAGAACAATTACCAAATTTAGAATAACCTCCACTGTATGTAGATACCAATACTTTTTTTCTGTTGGAAAGTATTGGATTTTATTTTAACCTACCTTTATGTATTGTAAGACAAAATGTACAATTTTTGGTTTTACCAAATAAAATAAAATAGATTTTTTTTCTCGAGTATTTAAATATTGAATGATTTATATGGAGCAGACGATTTTTTTTGTCGCGGTTTCAATGTTTATCCCATGTTTAAAGTTGTTCATAATGATGAGTACAATAACAACTTAAAGCAGTTGTTTAAATATACAGCCTGTAATGAGTGGTACGGTACATAATACAATCTTTTTTTTTTCTGTGCACAGTGCATAATCTTCATGGCATTTTGACATAGATAGTACATTGACAGATAAGAGATAATTCGATTATCAGTACCTCTACCATGAGTTTTCCGTGCTGTCTAACGCTATCGTTCACATGCAATATTTTTGTATAGTGACTTTAATTCACTAAAGTTTAGTTCACTATTTATACCGCTAGAGGCGCTGAAAAAATTCCCATACAAATATTGCATGTGAACGTGAACGTTAGACGGCACGGAAAACTCATGGTAGACGGTGAAGGAAAACGTCGTGATTCATCTGCACATCTGAGAGCCTCTTAAAGTTCTCGATGGTGTGTGTAGTCCGCCAACTCGCACCAGAGGGCCGAGCACGAATGTTTTGACGTATGGTGACGTAAACGTAAGCAAAGATCATAAAATACGATGAATCTATCGCATTTTTGTTCAATTTTATGCAACAAATACACTTGTTTTGTGAAAACGTAAAAATATTGGATGTATTTCCAAAAAAATATCATAAAGAAAGAAAGAAATAAAGTTTATTGGCACATAAATGCTAAAAACACAGAAAATAAAATCAGTAGTTGTGCCAAACGGGCCAGCAGCTCAGCACAATGTTGGGTGTCAGTACGTTAATACTGATTAACCAACGCTGGTTTTCAGCTGCAACCCAGGGTGCCATACGCTCGAAACAAAACACAAAGATAAATCAAGGAGAAAAAAGAAAAAAAAACTGTAAAATATAGATAAAACGTAATACGTCATAGATTAAACGTGTATTCTAGGTTCAAAATGTGCTTACACTTACATTCGTGCTCGACCTACAGGTCAGCGTGGTGTAGTAAGGCCCTTAATTAACCCTTCTCATTCTGAGAAGAGGCACGTGCCCAACAGTGGGATAGTAATGGGCTGGATTTATTGCCAGATTACTTTGATGGGTAAACAAAGGCAGTACTCGTAGTAACGGAAGTCTACGCTCGGTAAAATATAATTATTACCATGTACTATGTAGATAGTACATAATTACTTAGATTTATAATTTCTTAAATAACTAACAATATGTTTATTATTTTTACAGGTAAGAATTCTTCTATTCTGCATCATTTCGTAAGTAAATTAGTTTTTTTTTTTTTTTTTTTTTTTTTTTAGTTTTTTTCTCTTATAACCTCTCGCTATCTAACAATAAAAATATTAGGAAATAGTGAAAGTGTTATAAAGCAAACAGTAAAATATATCGGTAACATAGTATGGCCTAGACGAATAAAAAATGAATCTGTAAATATGATATTATGTTGTCTGTATGTAAGTGTTCTAAGAAAACGTTTTTTCATATAACATAACTGTAAAGTGCAGTTATGTTATCTTCGTGACATCTTTATTGCAGATTTACGGTTGCTCGTGTTATATTACCATTTATGTATTTCATAGGTCTATTTTAGTAGACATAACACTCAATAGCGGTGGGTATTGAATCAAAGAAAGGCTTTTTAAAGAAATGCGTAAAAAAAAAGCCCATTGTAAAATTTACGAACGAATTACTTCAAAAAACCAACTCAATTTTCATTCAATTTAATACATTTTTGAATATTTAAATATAACTGCGTAAAAAAAATTGAAGAAAAAAAAAATGCCATTGAGAAATTGTCGAACGAATTACTTCAGAAAAAACCAACTCCAACCAACCAACAAGTACGTTTGGGTGGAGTAGGTGTTGAAGTTTTGTATGGGACAGCTGAATTTTTTTTCGCGATTACAATGTTGGTCCCATAGAGAAAGTTGTTCAGTTTGATGGTCTGATCCACAACCTTAAATATGACCACGCATTTCTGTTACACGTTGTATATTTACCTAACTTTGTTGATAGTATAGTAGGTACCTATATTATGTCAAAAATGCATTTGTAATTGTAACTATCTACTTTCTTTGTTCGCTTTTAAGTCTTATTCATTTTTTCCAA
The DNA here is from genome assembly GCA_932294325.1 of Allophyes oxyacanthae. Taxonomy (NCBI): domain Eukaryota; kingdom Metazoa; phylum Arthropoda; class Insecta; order Lepidoptera; family Noctuidae; genus Allophyes; species Allophyes oxyacanthae. Next base: position 2,091,842 of record OW028628.1, read on the forward strand.
TAGCACTGTCCTGTTTCTTTTTATAACCATGCTTTGTACACTTGTATAGGAATACTGCCTTGTTTGGAACTAGCTACCTATTATGTGTATTATTGACTGTATTCTGTTTTGTGTGCAAATAAATAAATAGTGCCGAATGAAGCATAAAGTTTATTACAGTAAAAAACTGAAAACATAACTAAACTGTTTATTCGGAGCTGCAGAAAAGTTCTTTGTGATGAGGTAACTGGTTTAATGGCTCGGTTCTAACTATTGTATTTTCGTTAGAATTACTAGAGCGTTGCCAATCTGGGTAAAAATAACGACCTACGTCACATGTCATGTGTTTTGGCGTTTCTCTATTGATACACCGCCATCATAGAAATAATAAGTAGGGCTCCCCCCTACAACCGCCATTATGTTTTAAATGTTATATTCTATTTTCAAATTAAATTCCTTTTATGGTCACTAGCAACCCGTCCCCAGCTTCGCACGGGTACAATTTCTCTACGATCCTTACAATAAATATGAAAGTATTAAGCATATAAACATTCCGGAAGAAATGCTTCAAATGATGATGAAATCAGCACCCCTCCGCGTAACTAAAATTGTATGAACATCGACATCGGTATTAAACTTCAATACGATCGTGAGAGCCTAAACTTTGAGCTAACTTGTAAAAAAATTACCTATCATATAGTTGGGACACTTATCTTCATGATCGGTAAAAAAAATACAAGTTAGCTCAAAGTTTAGGCTCTCACGATCGTATTGAAGTTTAATACCGATGTCGATGTTCATACAATTTTAGTTACGCGGTAGACCCGCCGCATCTAAATCCGTTGCGTGGTTTAGCAGGAGTTAGCGGATATACAGACAGACAGACGCGGGAAAGCGACTTTTTAACCGACTTCAAAAAAGGAGGAGGTTCTCAATTCGACATTTTTTTTATTCATTTTTTAAATGTATGTTACCTCAGAACTTTCGACTTGGTAAACCGATTTTGATGATTCTTTTTTTTATTTTATACTATGTAGAGAAGAGATATTCGTTAGGTAGAATATGTACTGGAGGAGTTGGTAAGAGATTTAGAAGGAGAGTTAAAACCAGGGGGATGGATGTAATGCATAGAGATATGGCGACATGCGAAGTTACCGACGCGGATGTCAAGGATATAGCGAAGTGGAAGCCAAAGATAAGGAAGAGGTCATGCTCGTTAACGGGTGCCGTCTGTTGGGACTGGTCAGCTTGTAACTGCCATGGCAATCTTCCCTCCTCCAATGTCGGTCCCTCAATGTTGAGGATCGTGACCCCTTCCCATGATCCTCCTGATGCTTGCTCTCTATTTGCTGCGGTCTGTGGCTTGGCAATGGCAATCTTATTCAGAGGCAAATCATTATCATCTAATTCTTATTTTTGTTCACATTAAATAACATTATTCTCGCAGCTCTTACCACAACATTGTACCTACTAATCAAGATTGTAATCTATTATTTTCAAAGAGTTTCCATTGAGTTTCTTGCCGGTTCTTCTACATAGGACCTACTATTTGGAACCGTACACCTAGAGTCTCCACATTTCATAAGTGCATGTATCTGGTTTACATGACATAAAGGTCTATTCTATTCTAAGGCAGACCCTACTCCACCATATGGAATCGACAGTCGGGAAGATAAAGAGAGACGAATTACTTATTTAAAAATTCAAGGATTTGATTCTGGAGATGTAGGTTTATCTTGCCAGACAAAACGACGGAAATACCATTAGATTATCATTGAAACTCATTAAAACAAATTAACCAAGCATAGGTACTATCTCTCTGTATAAATAAACAGTGGATCCCCGAAAATGCCGAAATCACTTGACGGCCTAGTGCATTTTTTTTAAATTATAAAATGTAATATAATTATACTAAGTTGCCTTTATTTGATTATCTTTATAATCATTATAATACATCGATAAAATACTTATCTATACAGGATTTTTTTTAACTAGTGCGCATAATTTGTAGAGTGATTCAGTCTCTGTTCCTAAATGCAACCGCAGTATTGGGATACACTTTAAAACAAAACGAAAATTCGACTTAGTATGGGGGACACGCAAAATTTACTAGCGCAAGCCATACAAAATCAAATTTTTATTTTGTTTTGGAGTGAATTTTTGTACTGCGGTTGCATTTGGAAATGGACACTGAATCACTCTGCAAATTTTGCGCACTACATAAAAAAATATCCCGTATATAAAGTATTATCATTTTTTCTTTTTCTTTTTTTTTAAAAAGCATAGTGCGCTCACAGACTATTGCGAGATTTGACATAATTAAAGTATTTATAGAGAACAGAAAGCTATAATTATGGTCGAATTTCGACCACTGGACGACCACTAGTAATTATAAAAGCTATACAACCTTCATTTCTGCCGCGATCCGGTTACATAGAGACGTTAATTATAACATAATTTGATATTGAAATTCGATTATATTGTCAAGTCCGCGGTTTGCGGAACGACGCGACGACATAGTTTTGACAAGTAGGTATCATAATTACAATGTAAAATAATTATTGCCTTGAAATTTTAACGCAAATGAGATGTTAATTCATATTTTTACAGGTGAAAAAAAACAAAGAATAGTGTTCAGTTTGTAAACTTATTAATATTAATATTGAAATTAATTAATATTAATTTCAATTTAAGTATTTGAGATAAGATAAGATAATGTTTTATTTTCTCACCACAATATTACATAGGGTACATGGTATCAGAGTATGACATGGATGTTTAATATTGTGGGAGACTGGTGCCTAAACTAAGCTTTATGCTTGTGTTTCAGGACACCAGGTCTCCACTCTTTATGAATATACATTTATCTTGATATGTATTTGTACACTGACAACATTGGATTAAAATATTTAATTTACCTACTAGGTACCTATACTTGAAGTTCTTTGAACATACACGCAGCGCGGGGCCTTCGGAGACGCGGGGCCCGTGTTGCTACTTTCCTAATCCGGCACTGGATTCACTTCCCCGCCAGATGCAGCGAGTCGCCAAAACGTGATGCAGCATCGATGCAGTCGCCAAAACGCGATGCAGCATCGATGCAGTCGCCAAAACGCGATGCAGCATCGATGCAGTCGCCAAAACGCGATGCAGCATCGATGCAGTCGCTAAAACGCGTGATTTAGCAACCGCGATCGGACGCAGCGAGCAGTCTTTTTAATTGAAAGCTAGTTTAATCGGGTATCATCTTAGCTATGTTTCATGAAAATCTGTTCAGCCGTTCAAAAGTTACATCTCTTTTTCTAGTTGGAGTCGGGGGATTTTGACGGTTAGGTTATTATTAGAAGAAGGTAATATAATTAAGTATTTTTTTGTGTATTAAGTACGGTTATCACGTACTTAATTTTTCACAATTTTTCCTCTCCATAATTATCGTAGTTTCTTCTTCCCGTACCACGGAAAGTCCACACAGCACACGAGCCCTTAAAACAATAACACTGCAGCTTTGGCATCAACACAATACATCAAACAATAGGTGCTTAAGGTAAAACACAACCGATTTTCCCTGTCAATTGATTTCAAATAAATTTATTCGAGTACTTCTATAAAAGTATTGAAATATTTTGATGTAAGGAACACCGAATCATTAATATTCGCTGCAGCTAATTATATTAGCATACAATTAGTTTGTCTGTCCTTGGACCTAGGCTGGACGCCGTCTAATTATAGTACTACAGGGCTGGATTTAACTTTAATTATTTGAAAAAAAAAAAAAAAATCGGACTAGACATTAAACAACACAAAGCACAAACATAAAAAAGTAAAAAAAAAAAAAAAACAAATGTAACAATAAAAAAATAATATCTAAAAATAATATTATAAATAATCCAAAACCTATTTGGTACTGGCATACCGACAGCACATCAGTGTGCTGTCGGTATGCCACCAAATGGGCTGCCAACTCAGCATTTGTTGGGCATAGGAACAACCAGCGCTGATTTTCAGTTGGCACCCTTGCAGTGACACAGCGGTGCAGTGGTATTTGAAGTCCATTGTGGATTTGGTGGATTACGAAATCCACCAATCCACAATGGGCCCGGTAATGTATTGTTGTATTCTGAACATCAGTATGGCAGTCAGGCACTGAGATTTGCATTCCACATGAATTTGATATTGAAAGACAACAATGTCAATTATTAACGCGTCCTAAATTCGTCTCTGTATATTTGTTTATTACATGTAGTATCTGATTGTATGTGCTCGTTTTTTAGAAGCACAACAATAAATTCACTGGAATTTATAGGTGTTGTCTATTTAACAGATTATAATACATATAAGTACACATATTAAACAGTCTTAAATTTTGTTTGTGTATAAATAGTTCAATAGGTACTAAGATCGTTGATGGTTTAGAATATCTATATTTTTTTAGCATATTACATTGTTTTATTATGAATTTAATTCTTATTCTTTGTTAGAATAGATCTTTATTTATTACTTATGAAATGTCGAGACTCTAGGTGCGCGGTTCCAAATAGTAGGTCCTACGGAGAAGAACCAGCAAGAAACTCCATTGAAACTCTTTTAAAGTAATATTATAAATAATAATAAATAAATAAATGACAATAAGAATATTTCTTCTTCTTTCTTTTTCTATATACATTGGCGAGCTTAACTCAAAATTAAATAATTAATTTTACTATACTTAACTTATACTTAATTTTTGTTTAAAATGTACAAAAGCGGTCTTCACGTCGTTTGGTAGGTCTTAGTTCAATACTTAATGCGTTTATCTGCACTTCCACAAAAATATACAGGATGTTTTAAAAAAAACGTATCATCGTGTAGGTACCCCTTCGGGAAACAAAAAGGGTAGGAGAGAGGAGGATTTATTTTTGGAAATCTTGATTTTTATTTAGGTATTTTTCATTAGTCTTTATTGCATAGCTTTTCGTGGCTATATTAGAAATAGATGCTGGAGTTCTTTTATGCAAATGGTTGCATACAGATCCCTCTGTTGTATTTTTATACAATTACTCTTTTGACGAATTTATTATATTGTCTTCAGAGAAAAATGTGTCATTTAGGTAATATATGGTTATTGGAATTCTAGTTGCCCATGTACAGAATACTTAAAATGTGAATAGGTTTCAGCTGGACAATACACATGGAATAAACACACCCTTTATCATAGCATTGGTCCACCATTTCTGCTTAAAATGGTTAATAAATTTTTTTTGTCTTTTTCGCTAGCTTCGTCAAGTGAAATGCGTTTAACCTTTTGGCACGTAGGGCAGCTGCACACGAGATCAAGTTGATCCTTTGTTCAAATGTCAGTTACGCACCTTGAAGCGCGTGCGCACAGCAGCTGTCAACTTTTTGTCTAATAATGACGTTTACGGCAGTACCTATAATGGGTTATAGAGAGTAACTGAAGTATTATGGAGTATTTTTTATCGGCTGTCAGAATTAGACTGAATTGACAGCTGAGGAAATGACATTTCGCTTATAAACAACCAATTTTTTATATAAAATGCCATTCTTGTTTTTATAACATAGCATTACTTCTGCATTCTCCGAATGGAAACTTTGAAATAAATAATTAAGCAAAAAAAAAACTGCTGTGCCATACAAATAATTAATTTAATTTTTTTTTCGCGGTTTCATTGTTTGTCCCATAGTAAATAGTTGTTCATAATGATGCATAAAAGAATACAAATATCCGAATTGAGAACCTCCTTCTTTTTTAAATTAAATTAAATATTCTTTATTTCGAGCATCTAGACCCATACATTATTCAATTCATAAGTACATAAGAAAAAAAAAAAAAAATAATAATAAGCAAAGCTTTTTTGAAGTCGGTTAAAAATTAACAATACCTAGTCTTTTTTTAAAACGAAAATTACTTTTTTACGCAAATGCACAAGCTAGCTCACGCGGGTTTATGTATGCAGCTGATTCGAGATTTGTTTACCACTGTAAAAAATAGGTATAGTTATACATCTCATACGAAGTACTATGAATCATGGAGTGTTATAACCAAGATATGAAAGATTTGTTTACGTAATTCTTATCGTTTATTTTTATTATGCTTTCGTAATTTTGCAAGAATGCGTCATTCACTCATGGAATGTCGCATGATGCTTCAATGATGTTGCCAATCTAAAAGTTAGGCATTAGGCAGAGAAGATTACTAAATCGTCTTGTTTAGGTTCCAACAGACTTAGTGTTAAGAAGCCCAATTCTCGTAATTTAAAAATATTCAAAATATAGTTCCGATCTACTACCAATACAAATGTCATAAATGTTACAAATGGTATTCTCCTACAGTAACAAACAATGAAATTGAAATTATATTATAATTAGGTCGAAAGCTGATTGAAGCCAAATCGGTATTCTGCTAACATTTTAAACCAAAATAGATAATAAAATTGGTATTCTCGTCTATATATAAACGTCATGTTACATTACCACCATATCCATTATCGTCATATTGTCAAATTTACACTATGACAGAAAGTTGACCGAACCATAGGACCGAACTGAGATTATAATATTATGAATTGACGAAAAATCGGTATTCTACTACTCTTAAAGTTCAGACCGATTTCAGTAAGATTAGAATTCAATCTTCTTACAGATTCATTTCAATCTCATTTTTGACGTTTATGTATGAACGAGAATACCAATTTTAATGTCTATGTCGGTTTAAAATGTTAGCAGAATAGTATTAATATTAATTTATTAGAATAAATAATAAATGAATTATATGAATAGAATTCGATATTTTTTGTTGACCTGTGTTATTAATATCGAACTTAACTTTAGATTAAGGGCCGATTTCGCCAACGTCAGATAACGTTATCCAGGAGATAAATTTTTCATACAAAAGGTGTCAAATTTTTTATTCCTTGGATAATAGATAACTGACGTTGGTTAAATCGACCCTTAGTCTGTTTAATTTTAATCTTAATAAGATGAATGTGATTCTAAGTAGTATTTTAGTGTAGACTGTACTTATAAACTCGGGCTGGAACTAAATAGAATAAAATAGATCTTTATTTCATGTAAACCAGATACAGGCACTTATGAAATGTCGAGACTCTAGGTGCGCGGTTCCAAATAGTAGATCCTATGGAGAAGAACCGGCAAAAAAACTCCATGGAAACTATTTTAAAATAATACATTACAATCTTGATTATTACAATGTTGTGGTAAGAGTTGCGAGAATAATGTAATTTAATGTGAATAAAAAATAAGAATAAAATAGATAATAATGACTTGCCTCTGAATAAGATTGCCATGGCAGTTGCAAGCTGACAAATAGCCTGACCAGGCTCAGCCTGAGCTTACGAACTCTTGAAATTGAACTGCCCAGCCATTTCCAGTATGAGCTGACCTCGCACTGTATAGGCTTTTCGTACAAATGTCTGGGCAATTCAATTTCTGCCCTGCAATAAGGGGTCGTAGTACGCCCCCAGAAGCTGAAAATATCTTAACAGCAATTCTGATACGAGAAAGCTATTAATTCTTCTCTGATAACATACATGACAGAGATAAATAGCAGCTGCCTTCATCCCTTATCTTCAATCTGTAATATATGGGGAGCCAATCAAGATAAAAGCACTCTTGTTCCTCATTCGGCCTCCTCTCATAACTTCCGGCCGACACTTGAGCTTTAAGTAGTTTCCGGTTAGGGCCACTAAAATGACGGTGTTGTTATAAAAAGCTTATTTATTTTATGTAAGGTTAAACTTCAGGCCCTCTTAGGGCCGATTTCACCAACGTCAGATAACGTTATCCAGGAGATAAAGAATTTTTGACAGATTTGTCATACAAGGTGTCAAAATTAAAATTTATTCTTTGGATAATAGATAACTGACGTTGGTTAAATCGACCTCTAGTGTGGTTAATTCTGGTGAATTTAAATTCAAATCAGGGTTGTTGCGTTGTAGCGCAATTTACATTAATTAGTTACACACAGAGGTTCAAAAAAATCTAAAAAGTACCTACTTAAAAATCATATTCTTTTCTGAGTCATTTTTGGATCTGCTTTTAATGTCGCTATGTTTGTATGAAATTTAATTCACTAGGTATTCTTAAAACTTCTCCATGCCGTCTCTAAAATGAAAACACGCCAAGTTCTATAAATTACTATCTATAATTAAAATACATGGTAGTAATTTAATTTAATTTTACGACCCATGCTTTGTGAATTAAGAATGTGCATTACTGTTCTTTATCCGTTCATTATCAGAAGCACGTGCTACGGAAGAGGGGTCAGAGTTCAATTCCCCGGTGGTGCATTTTTTATCAAAACACTATTCGTGTGTGGAACAGCTGAAAGAACGGAAGGAAGTTCTTTTTTGTCTATGACAAATGGCGAACATTAAAATGGTAAAAATATAAATTCAGGGTGTTCACATCTGGTACCGTATTTTTTATACAGAATGTAACTACGCGCGCTACTGCTTATTACAAACAATATTTACTATTAGACAAAGACAGAAATCGCGAAAAAAAATCTGCTGTTCCATTCATCTAGTAGAGTACCTAATATTTATTTTATTTTCGCGATTTCTTGGTTGGTCTGAAATAACCTAACTGTCAAAAACCCCAGACTTCAACTAGGAAAAGAGCTGTAACTTTTGAACGGCTGAACAGATGTTCAAGAACCATTTTGATTAAACTAACTTTTAATTTAAAATCTGCATTGAAATCGGTCCGGAGCTACGATGCCACAGACAGATACACAAACAGACAGAAATAGGCGTCAAACTTATAACATCCCTTATAACATCACTCTTTTCGTTTTAGGGGTTTAAAAGTAATTTAAAGTCAAAGTTTTTATTTCAACTGGGCCTTTGCAGCCACTTTCAAAACGTCGTGATTCTAGGAGCATTTACAATCTGCAAATATCAAAACGCGTTTCATAAATAAGTCCGGTCACTTATATAAGCACAGCTACAGCTAATTCCAACACTACTTTTCCGAGGTCCGAACATAACCTCATTGTGATTCAGGTCCGGCAGTCGGAGCACACCTGAGTCATGAGGCCAGTGACATCATAGTCACTGACTCACTGCTACAGTATCAATGGGTGCAGCCTTGAGGGACCGACCGAGAAAGTTCATAGGCTTTGTAGGAACTTCGTTTAATGTAACCTAACCGTCAAAAACCCCCGACTCCAACTAGAAAAAGAGCTGTAACTTTTGAACGGCTGTACAGATTTTCATGAAACAAAGCTAAGATGATACCCGATTAAACAAGCTTTCAATTAAAAAAACTGCATTGAAATCGGGCCATCCGTTTTAAAGCTACGATGCCACAGACAGGTACACACTACAAACTTATCATTGACCGTCTCACAATTGAACGGCCTTGCACATAGAGTGAAATTGTCAAAATATTACTACCTTGCAATATCACTGCGTGTGTCCAATGGAATTATAATGTCACTGAAATTAACCCATGAGATTGTGGGAAATGGAGGCGGCTTAGATTATTGATTGGTTGTCGCGGCCGCTCCAACTAGATACCGCACTACCTAAGAAAAATGGCTCCTTGAATGCGTCAACTCATTTGACATGTGATTGTCATGTGGTGATTGTCATTCATGGTTTGTTTATTTATTGTTGAAATTATTTCGGAAATTATACAATCTTTACTGATGGTACATATCCCAGTGTTTTTTAAATTTTGGTTGTATTGTTTTTGCACAGTTTTACTACGCAAACCGGCATTTTAATCTGACCGACTCACTCGAGTACGCCTATTCTTGCGTAGTATGTTTTGCCGCATTTTATTAGTACGCCGGCGGAGTCTAGTTGGAGCGGCTGCGACAACCAATCTAATGCAATAAACCAATAAATAAAAACCAAATATAAACCAATCTAATGGAGGCGGTTTACAAAGTTTTGTGCAATTATAATTTCACTATGTTTTGACAATATTCCTGCGACATAATTATATATTAGTAATTTATACTGTACGAAATGTAATACTATTAATACACACAGCACAGCATTTTATCAGTTTAGGCTTACTTACAGTACCAAGTCTCTATGTACTGGTACTTTTAAGTAATATGGCCAAGTACATTCAAAACTATGAGACAGTAGAAGAACGATACATAAGGGAAGTCACCCGTAGACTGGACTTGAAGAGTAAAAATTTTACAAGTCATAGCTTTAGAATTGTTAAACACAGTCCACGATACCAGTCCGTAAAATTATTCAACAGGTAACCGTTGGACATAAAACGTGCTGTCTATAGTAGCACCTTCAAAATAAAACTAAAGGAATTCCTGTTGAATAAGTGTCATATGCGGTACAAGAGCTGTAAATTTTATTGAATTGTAATTTATTTTTATTATTCATATTATTGTGCTTATTATCTTATTATTGTTGTTTGAATTTAGGAAAATCAAATGTAATTTATTTTAGTGTGTCTAATTGTGCTTAATTGTCTTACTGTACTTGTGTTATTTTAGTGTTTAAATTCAGATACAATTACTTGTTTATGAATAAATGACTATGACTATGAATAAATCAACAGTTTTCGATCTGTTACAAATGTTACAATCTTTTTCAAATCTAATAAAGTTATTGTGTGCTCTACATTGTGAATGCACTTTGCATCAATGAGTGCAATGCGATGCTTTATTTATAGTCGATACAGGCTCACTGGCGATGTTTCTAAATATCATTAGGTATGCTGATAGTGTTCCTTTGATGTTTGGTATAGCACGACACAACTAAGAAGTAACATGGATGTTCCTGATCGAACAACCAATAGCAGTCGCTCGCATAAAATAATTGTATCTTATTGCATCAGCCTAAAGATCATGTTTTACTTCAGTACTAATAAACATTCGTGGTCTTGAAGACGCGCTCAGTTCGGAACTGATCGGTTTTACGAAGTTTGCCGATGCAACTTTTTAGTTGTGTCGTACTATAGTAATGTGTCGAATTGTAGATTAGTCCTATCGGTTGTAGCACTCTTGATTTTAGCTTTGATTTAGTTGTAAGTATTGAGAACCACACTTGTATCCTTGTGTTGAGAGATCAAGATTAGTTCAATGTTATTATAGTTCAATTGGTTATAGGTATATCTTATTTTAGTCTGACTCCTTCATTATATAGATCTTATTAAGTAATAAACAGTGCGGAGCTGTAGACTAATTCATATAACTAAAGAAGTGCAGTTGCCGCGCAGTTCAAGTAAAATCTTGATCAAAACAACACATTTGGTATTCTCTTAGGTTCAGTGAGATACGCTCGCGTCCAGTTCGAGCGTCACTACATGATCGGCGCGTCATTAAATTACGTGAATTAGCCCTCTGATTCCACAAGCTGAGAGTACGTGAGAGGATACTCCTCTGAAACCGCACGGTACGAGACCAGGGGGCTTACTATGAACTCTTATAGCAGGCCAGAAAATGAACTGTCCAGACATTTCCAGTATGAGCTGACCTCGCAGTGTATAGGATTTTCGCACAATAAAAGGTCAGCTTTTACTGGAAATGTCTGGGCAGTACAATTTCTGTCTTATAAGAGCTCATTTTAAGCCCCCTGTGTGACTCTAGGGCAGGTATGTGAGTCAACTTCCTGCCGATGGCGAGAAGTGTGATGGCATACAAATTCCTTCATGTAAAACTGAGTAAATCATTCTTTAATAGAGTTACTAGTAAAGATTGTACTTTCTATTTTCTCTGAAAATTCTTTATAATTTATTTCGCATAACTAATACAAAAATATGTTAAATATGATACACAGCAGTAAGTTCGGCAAGGCGTTGCGAATATTTTAGCGTGGCCTTCTTTCGCGTTCGTATGTAGAACGAATAGCAACGGCAAACAGAACTCCATTTGTTATAAAACCGGTATTCATCGTCTACAATATCATATCGACTTTAAAGCACAGGCTACACCGTGAGCTAAGCTAACTTAGCTTACGATGCTGAGTTTATTCATACATCGGTACACACCGCGAAATATAGAGCTTTTGAAGCGCAGGATTTACCGCGAACGAAACTGCGAAACCAAGGCACCTAAGCTAAGCTATTCGCTTAGTTGAGCTCGGTCTGTTCCAACTTAGCTTAGCTGGTATTGGAAATGAAAGTATGGAAAAAACTCGTAGCGATGTGAGCTAAACTAAACTAAGTCCTAACTTAACTTCGCTCTCGGGGGAATTTGCGCTAAAGCTGTTGGACGCTAAGCTACGTGGGCTAACTTAAGCTAAATTAGCTTAGTTTAGCTCACGTAGCTGCAGCGTCTTTTCACACTTCGGTACACACTGGGAACTACAGAACTTCTAACCTGTTGCATGCTAAGCTGCATACTATAATTTAGCTTAGTTTAGCTCATGAAGCTGTGGCGTTTTCTCAAGTTAGTATGAGAAAACGCCATTGCTAACTATGGAGCTTATAGCTTTTGTACGCTACTACTTGAGGTAAATTAAGCTACTCTTAGCTCGCAGTGTGGCCTGTGCTTTAGTTGATGGAAGTTCATAAATGTATATTAGAAACCAGTTTTGATTTAGCTTTTGACTGTCTGCGGCTGCCGGGCATTTTTAATAACACATAACTTATATGAATTATGGAGCCTAAGTTAGGAAGTTAAGTCAAAGTCAACGTTTTTTATTTCAAATAAGTTTTTGTAGGCATTTTTAAAACTAGACTAAACTAACTAGATTCTAGTAAGGGGGTTGGTTCTATGGAGTAAATTAAGCCCTCTATACATAGGTTATTGAATTCAATTGAAATAGCAATAAGAACACATGATGTATAACGCCCAAACTTTTCCTGGGAAAATCCGGAGTTACCTGTATAAGTTAACAGAATATGACAAAAAGTGGATTAAGTTTTCAACTTCGTCCAAATAGAAATTGTATCATTTTATTTACTATTAAGCCCCATTTCTTAGAAGACTTCAATGTAAAATCCTTCTTATTGTACAATTAAATAATTTAATAGTTTATGATTAATTTTGTTTGTTGTGGCTTATGGTTCACTAGAACATTGTGTTTTAAAACCACGATAGTCTATATAGATGACCGTATTATTGTTGCGTAGAACAATAACTTGGTAGGTCTAATCTATTTAATAATGCAAAGACCAGTTGCTAGCTTGTACATGTTTTAACCCAATCGATACTTTGTCTTGCTTTTTATGTTGTTTATATCTTTATTCCCGTACCTTCTGTGAATAAAGCTATAGAATAAAATTTTTGAGTACCTAAAACTAAAATCACAATCACAAATAGGTATCTAAAACTAACCGTCTGTCGGAACTGGTCAGCTCGTAACTGCCATGGCAATCTTATTCAGAGGCAATTCATTATTATCCTAGTTTTATTTATATTCGCATTGAATTGCATTATTCTCGCAGATCTTACCACAACATTGTACTGATAAAGATTGTCAAGATCTATTATTTATTTGAAAAGAGTTTCCATGGAGTTTCTTGCCGGTTCTTCTCCATAGGATCTACTATTTGGAACCGTGCACCTAGAGTCTCGACATTTCATAAGTGCCTGTATCTGGTTTACATGAAATAAAGATCTATTCTATTCTATAGCATACGTCCTCAATGACATTAGATCGTGTTGAGAGCTAACTTTCTATATTACGTTCGTGATAGGTTAGAGCGCAGTGATCAAGACTATAAATTATTTGACCATTTGTTTGAGACTAGTCTCGAAAAAATACATGCTAGATAAATCCCCACGTCAAATTCAAATCAAACAACAAATCAAATCGCAAAAACGAAGAGATGAATGCTGTGGTCTAAATCTTAGACCTTATTGTGGTCTAAATCCTGGAACTTAACCGCTAGTAGCCTTTAAAGATATTCAATGGAAGAGATGAAGTCATCCTATTTTTTTTTAATTTGCCCCACCCTTTCATATTTCCTGTATCGTGGGTAAAGTTTAAATATATAAATCTCACATGCACATCCCAGGATAATTTATGCAGTGCGCAAAATTTGCAGAGCGATTCAGTGTCCAATCCCAAATGCAACCGCAGTACTAAATTTCACTCCCAAACAAAATAAAATTTTGATTTTGTATGGCTTGCGCTAGTAAATTATGCGTGTCTCCCATACCAAGTCGAATTTTTGTTTTGTTTTAAAGTGTATCCCAATACTGCGGCTGCATTTAGGAACAAAGACTAAATCGCTCTACAAATTATGCACATACATAAAAAAATATCCTGTTTATCTAGACCCGAAACAACAATTTGTAGGACATACAAATATACGATGCGTAACAAATATAGGATGGAATTCATGACACATAATTAAAACTCAATAAGTGATAGCGCTGATAATGTCATCAAACACCTTTGAAGATGATGCCATGTTGATGACACAGAAACTGCATTGAAACTGCGCATGCGTTCTAAAGTTTTACATCACTTTGTTAGTCATACTAACCGAATAAGCTTTTGTAATCCTCGTGTGGAGCAACTTCAAGAAATGCGCTAAACGTGCGTCTGATTACTAATAAAATACGTGACATTTTAAAACATTCTAATTTCAAGAATGTTCGTTTTATGAATGTAAATATTATGTCGTTGCTTCATTTTGCAGCTATTCATAATTCTGATGCGATAGTATTATTTTAATTTGTTTCTTTTTATGACTGAATGAGTTTTGAAATATCTGATGCAGTAGTTTCGAAATCGAATCAATGAATTAATGTTATGTGTAATTTTGATTTTAGTGAAATGTTGTACTATAAGGTAAGGGTTTTGTACTATATAAAAGTTAATAAATACGTGAAGAGAAAACTTTGTACCCCTTTTTAAGCATAATGCGATAAAAGTTTATTTCTTATTGACTCTTCGGTCAGTATTCGATGATTCAAAAATTATAAATTGCGCGCACGGAGTAGTGTGATATTTGGTATAGTTAAAGTTTATATGGAGATGAAGTGCAAAAAGCTAAAATTACGATAAAATTTCGACCACGGCGACCACTAGTTAAGATTATTAGAACATATATTTTATTAATCTATCGCTCACATCTTGAACTCATATCAATCTCCTACCATTCTCTAGCTATTAAATCATTAAGAACATCAATAATTACGGTCAAGTAATTGCTGATACAAATGATAATTACCATTCATATTATATTGCAGATTTGAAGTAATATGGTGATTGGCTCAGTATTGTTATAATACCTTTTAGTGTAATGTGTGCAAGGCTTTTTAACCCAAGGTTCGCGAATGACGTAAACACTTTTAACTTCATTAATTTTAATGGAATTGTTGGAAATTATTAACATTGTTTAGTACTTTATTAATTTGGTAATATTTTAATTTTTGGTATATTAATGTTTTTTAAAGGCTTGATGTGTATAAAGGTCTTAATTTAATAATGCAAAATATTTTAGAAGGTAATCTATAGGCTAAAAAAAATCTATAGGTTACAAAGACAAATTTTACCAAAAAAATAATTAAAATAATAATCATTAAGTATTATCTAAATATTTTTGGTTCGAATAGGTTGAAGATTTTACAAACTTTGCCTAAAGATCGTGATAAGTGTAAAATTATGAAATTTTTATGTAGTTCCTGTGGCTAAAACTACAGCTTTTTTTTTTTTTTTTAGCTTGGTAAAATCTTCAAATTAGTCCTCCGACCCCGGGCAGGGCGGGAGGGACTGTCAGACTTGTATTGACTAAAATCCACGGTGTTCTTTCAATAGCACTTTACGTTCCGGGGTCACGGTAATGAGATAAGTCCCGCGACCGGCTAAACTACAGCTTGGATTTGATCGATTTTTTGTGTACGGTCACTGAACGTGATATCTACTAAATACGCAGTTGATAACATCAGTTGATAACATCTGCGCCACCATGTTGATATTTTTGATTTGTGGACCATGGTCTGTTTCGGACGTTACGGTCTGACTATAATACGATGATTAATGACCTCTCAGGGCATTTAGCAGTGGCGAAGAGTCCATACAACCCGATTCCCATCGGCTTCCCTTTAGGAATTAGATAGTGCATAGACCAACTTAATATTAGGTATATTATTATTTACTCATCCAACTGAAAAAAAAAAAGGCTTGTTATTTAGTTAGGTCGAGCTCTTCCAGACATGACTATATATAGATTACAAGAGACGATATGGATTTTTGTATTGCAGCATTCATTGCAGCAATTTTTAGAAGGCATTTTAAGGACGGCTTCCCCTTTTAAAAGTGTCACCCTTCGTCACTGGTATTTAGTGTGATAACTAGAGGTGATTAACCTCTGATTAGCTGAAAAGCTTTATTCTGCGTTATTTGAGGTAAAAATTACGTAGGACGATGTACAATCAGATTATGCACTCAAGACTCACGAATGTGGTCACGACTTCAAGAGATGAGGTCATATATATCCGTGTTAGAACTGTAGACATAAAGTCAAGTAATGTATGATTCAGAATAAGTATGGTGACTGTCGGCCAACCTTTACTTGTCCGTGAAAGGGAACCATGAACATAATATCAAGACAGAGAATAATGGATATTCAATATTTTGACTTTAAATGCTTGCTTCCTGATACTCAACGTTTTTTTCATTCATCCTATCTCTACATAGTATAAAATAAAGTTGCTTTCCGTGTTTGTCTGTCTGTATATCCGCTAACTCCTATACCACGCAATGGATGCGGTTTTCACAATCAGTTAGATAAGTTTTCACGGAAGGTTTATATGTATGATACTTTGATATTTAATGTAACGATAGTAGAGAAATTGCATCCGTACAAAGCCTGGGACGGGTCGCTAGTAATATATATTGAAATATATGAATGTTGGATATTTGTGAAATTGTGAATTTAAATGTTTGTGAATCAATCACGAAAAATCACGTTGAATGTATATTTGACTATTATTTTATATCTAATAATATATCGTCACTGGAATAGATCAATGCATAAAAATTCGCTGCTTCCGAATATGTATGTAGCCCAATTTGGCAGTTAAGGAATTTTTCCTTTCCAGTGATGATTATGTATTTATAAATGTAAAAAATATGTAGGGATATAAAATTATTAAAGAGGATAATGATATAGAATAGGTATTACTAAGCACTAACAAAGTGGCGAAGCAATAGAGGCTAACACGCTAATCATGAACAGGTTTCAATATTTTATGACTAATCTGAGAGATCTTGTGTAAACAACATCAATACAAAAGGATCTCACAAAGTCATGATGTCATGTTCGGAAAATAATTCTTTGGCAAGTTAGCAACAGTCATCATGTTAGGTGTGGCTGTACCAAAACAAAAATAAATTTGGTAAAGATTCGCAAATAACATCTATTTTAACCGACTTAAAAAAAGGAGGAGGTTCTCAATTCGATTGTATGTTTTTTTTAAATGTTTGTTACGCGGTTACTCCGCCAATTGCATTTTTGTTTGAAAGGGTATACTCTCGAGGTGGTCCCATTTAAATTTGGTGGAGATCTGATGAAGACCTTAGGAGATAGATAATGGAACTCTTGAATGAATAACAGCATATCACTCGCGATTGCAGTAATCGCATGTTTATGCCACTCAAAATAGAAAAATAAAATAAACTTTAAAAAAAAGTAAAGACCGACTTCAGAAAACTATACCTACAGTATAAAATAATTTTCTCACAGAACTTAATATCTTCTTATTTCGGGGCTTTTAATTCGTCAATGCACCTAGCTTGCTTCAGAAGTTTTTTAAGAAAGTTTTATCATAGAAATATTGCTTCACAGTCACGTTAACCTAAAGATTTAAATAACGACGTGTGTTGTGTTATATCTGAATTCTGAATACATCTCACTTCTGAATCCGAAGTGAAATCGCAACACCATAAAATCAATTGACTGTCTATCAATACGACAAATATCAATTTGACAGCTGACAAAGTAATATGAGAATTAAGATGCAGTATGTATTTGTATTCACGAAAGGAAACCGGTTTTTTTGTGTTCTAGTGTAATTAATACTGCTACGAACTCGTCTAATGTTTCCTCAGCCACCTATAAAAAAGTCAGTCGCAAGATATTGGCTATGATTTTGTTAAAACCATGAATTTCTAATAAGTAGCAGCACAGTCAAAAAATGTGGCAGAAGATGAGGTGCTTACACGCTGATGCTATGAAATGTTATATAACAATATAAAACACACACTTCTGGTGAGGAGAGCGGGTGGTGTTCGAGTCCTGAAAGAGAACTGGAGCTCCACCATTACTACTTCAGTACTACTGAGCTACTACTTTCAGGAGATCTGTGGGTACTTCTTCGTCACCAGGAGCCTTGCATTTTATAATGTTATACAGGATGAGGACGACGTTACGACATTAAATAAAACACGTGTTTGGTACCATTGTGTGACTGTACACAAAAAATATCAAATCCAATCAGTGGTTTAGCCGCAGGAACTAATTTAAATTTTCTTAATTTTGCACACAACACAATCTATAAGCAAAATTTGAAATATCTCTAACCTGTTCTTACCAATACCAAAATAAATTTTAATTTACACGTATATTAAAGATAAAGATGACATTAGTTTCTACTTTGATGTTTGGGTGATGCAGAGACAAAAACATGATAGATGCATTAGTCATTATTATTATTAGGCGAGGTAATATACTTAAGTAGAACCTATATGTACCTATATATACTCATTCGTATAGGTTCTACTTAGTAGAGTGAAATATTATGCAAAATAACATTCGTGAAAAACGTTGATTTTTGTGTATGGTTTCAGAACATGATACCAAATACGTGGTCTCATTTAATGTCGTAATGTCGTCACCACCTGTATAACCATGTTATACAGGATAACATGTTATAACCCCAATGTGAGGGCACCTTTATACAACTAAAGGTTTACCAAGATTACTGAGCATGAAGCCAATTCTGATGATTCAGATCTCTTGAAGGCCAGATAAATTTCGCCGCCAATTCCAATTTCTCGTGCAAATCTGCGGGTAACAGACAGAACAATACAGTCGGGTAAAATCGAAAGTTTAACTCGTGTTTCTCACGCGATCGAATGTACTGGGTTATGTGAAAAACATTCGTGTGTAGTGCAAAGACTTTACCGTTAGCAGGTGAACAGCTAACACGGGATGTGCTGGTTCGAATACCGTTGGAAGTAAATCAGTATAGCAAGGTTTTTTATGCCATTAAAACTCTATATATTTTACTTGTGGAATATCTGGTTAGTAGTCAAAGTCAAAATCAAAGTATTTATTAGTGTGGGTTTTGGTGATACATTAGGTCTTATAATTATTTAATGGCAACTCAAAAATCTACGCATTAAGGCATACACTACATAAGAATAAGAAATTATAAGAAATATTACATAAAAATTAACAAAAAAATAAATTATTAAAAAATTACCAAAAAAACCCGACTGCAAAAAAACGATCTAAAAAGATGGAAACAAGATGAAAAGAATACCGAGTATCCTTATCAAAAATTATAACATGCAGTCGGAGGCATGTTTTTCAGCGTTCGTTATATCCTAGATGCCAGTGTCAAGAATGATTTTGTCAATGGTAGCACTTGTCAATTCAATTCAATTAAAATTTTAGGGCTCCATCGTTTTGACGATGATTCTGCCAATGTCAAGGTTGAATAGAACATGTGATAAGTTGAGTGGAGATTGGCCGGAGAAATGGTTGCCGGTTAATTACTCTTTAGTAAAGTGGTTGAGGCACCTGAAATACAAACAGACAGCACAACATGAGTTAGTATGTTAGGGGTTAGGTTTGGTTAGGATAAGAATACATATAGGACAAAACATAGTTAGGTATAATATACATAAATCAAATTACAGGATGATTAAGAATTAGTACTGTAAATAATTAAAAATTTACATAGTTTACGTTTAAATTGTGCCAAGTTTGAATCTTTAATGTCATTTGGTAGCGCCATGCAAAGTATGTTCTTATGCTTAAGAGCAGTAGTTGTTGGTATACGAAGCCTTTTTTTCGTGCTGATATCCTCATGGATTTAGAATTATTCTGGAGTCTTACCGGCTAAAATAGTATCGTATTCCATCGGACGACCAATTCCATATGTAATACCCTTCGTTTAGGAATCCTGTCAATGTTTTTTTTTGCATTACTAACATGCCACAGTATTAGATCTAGGTAGTAATTTAAACTGTATTTTATTGTAACTGCTATGTTTTTATACACCCAATGGGTATGTTACAGTGACACTATTATTATTAAGATCTTTTTAGTATTTACCTGTGACAAACAATAAATAACTATTTTATTCTAATGAAGTCTGCTTTATCAAGTTTTAGCAACTGCTTTAAATAATCCAAAAGCGACTAGACAATAATTACAAGCCTGCTGGTCCCGTTACGGATATTTTTGATGCATCCTAACTTTCTTTTACTTTAAAAATCATTTTGAGAATGATTAAGTGGCACTAGTTTTCAAAAAACTCTTCAACGATTATAAAATAATAATAAAAGACTATTTTAATACTAAATTAAGGTTGCTAGAGCGTATAGAAATCACGTTCATCTAATAAAGCGATGAAATGGAGATTTTAAATTTATTTTACCTCCACTACAGATGTTAGATTCGATAAACGTTTAAAAAGTAAAGAAAAAAGCGTAAGCACTTAATTTGATGAAAACCAACTGGTTGAATATAGATAGGTATTTGAGATTTATTAGAAGTACAGTTAATATTTTTATTTCTTCTGAGTCACCCTCACAATAATTTCTGTGCAAAACGGTTGGTCGACGGTACGCGTGACCCGAGGGCTGGCCTTTATTTTTTTTTGGAAAGGATTTTAGTACTGCGGTTGCATTTGGGAACGGACACTGAATCACTCTGCAAATTTTACGCACTAAATAAAAAAATTATCCTAGTAATCCTAAAAAGATGGAAGTTGTATTACCAAAATTACACAGAAAGATCAAATGATCTAAATACTGTACCTACAAAACTCAGGTGTTAAATCGCAATAGCTAACGGTTATGTATCGAATAGTTTGAACTGACCTGGTTCTGCCAAATTAATGTGTCTGTACGAAATATACCGCGTTTATGACCATGTGACTCATACTGAACGAGGTTGTTTACCCGACTGAGACCAAATAGGTGAAGTTATGTTTGGTACGCTCGTAGGCTGATATGGTACTTGTGGGAGAGGATTATGGGCATTAGTGTAAAGTAGCTTATATGATGTCGTTATATATGACAGCTTTTGATGTCGGCCACTTTTCTTCATATGGCGTAAGTAGTCCTCCAAAAGATGCGTCATATAAACAAGGATGCACAAGACCTTGCAAAGTGGACAAGACTAAATGGATCCTGACATCAGACCAAGATAATATTACATTGAATAGCTACTTCCGACCAAGATAACAATCCAAAGAAAACCTTTTTCGAAGATTATTGCAGATTTCAATTCTTAAATAATGATACTTCCCACGATTTCTATATTTCCAACTCATCCTAAAATAGGGAAAGTATCAATATTTTCAACAACAATAACTACTTAACAAGCTATAATACTATCTATTATACCCGACCTTGCATTCATGACATCAAAATAATAAAATTAAACTAAATTTCAAAAATCCGCCTCAATTTTCTTGTCACCATCAGCCGGATCACTTTCGCTTGTTCCAGTTTCTTCCATTGTCTTGTCAAGTTTATATTTCCCATGTTGCTATTCGAATATCATCCGTATTATAATGACAATAGGATTTATGACGTGGTTTCGGGAAGTTGAGAAAATGCATTCTTCATCGTTATTCGTTATCAAATTTAAGGGAAGGTCGTTCGTCTCTGTCTGACTTGTATATAAACAAATAGCATTGTCTATGGTCACGTTATGTAATGTATGAATGGGAGCAGAAAAATTAAACACTGATTGTCTATGATATGGCATTGTTTATGGTTATTGCAGAACATCAAAGGTAGCAAAAATGTCGATGGGGCCATAAGAGGTATGCAGATGTTCCTTAGAAAATTAGACCTTGTTTCCAGGAGCGTTGGCATTTGCGTTACCGCCATGCTAACGCTCGATTAGAGCATCACTTTTTATTAAGAAAATGTAGTGTTGAAATAATATCGCGTTATCGTTTTTAATGTTGACTTTCAAAAGTAGTCGTCCGCGGATCGAGGGTTAGCAATGAAGAAGCAGACACTGTCCTATATGAGCATTGGCGTCAGTGTTAGCGATGCCAACGCTCCTTTAAGACATATTTTTTATGAAAATGTAATATTGCTTAATATTGTAAGTTACCTTTTTCGTGTTGACAAAGAAATTAATTGTCATTAATACATTAATTGACATTTAGATTACATACACATTTATCTCAAGAGAACGTTCTTTATAGGTCACAGAAACAGGTGACCACTCACTAAGGTAGAAGGGACAAATGTCAGCCCTTCACTTCTCCCTCGAATAATAAATTCACTACAATTTACATTTAAACATAATTGCTGTGGTATTTATCTTGTTTCTCATTTTACACGTGTAGCATAATTGGGTTTCTACCTAAGCTGCCTTATTAATTATTTAATTCCAGCTCTATTAGTATTAAAATTGTTATAGGAAATAGGTAGTTATGACAAAACTTGGTTTATGTAGGACACAAGCCTATTTCAAGGACTTATGTGCTTTATAGTTTTCTCTCTATACCTACTCTAAAACTTCAGATAATTATAGGCGATGATTATCTTGCACTCCATAAAGACAATAACCTAACCGTCAAAAACCCCCGTCTCCAACTAGGAAAAGAGCTGTAACTTTTGAACGGCTCAACAGATTTTCATGGAACATAGCTAAAATGATACCCGAATAAACTAGCTTTCGATTTAAAAAAAGCTGTAATGAAATCGGTCCTTTTGTTTTGGAGCTATGATTAAAAAGACGCTGTCTACCCTAATAAATTTAGTAAAAACGTTAATATGTCTGTAAATATCAGTTAAATTAAGTCTTAGGGTGAGGTGGCCAATCACAAACATCATTTAACTTGACAATGCAACAATAAGTTGTTTTTGCCTACCCTGTAAGAAATATTATGTCTGTGCACGCCACTGTCCCCAATCATCTGAATGGACCTAAAATATAAAATCTGTCAATTGTACTCCTGCTCAGGATCATTATAATGTATTCCGCCAACATGACTCAAATCTTTAGATCAATGATTACCTTTTATTTCTTCTACATAAACTTATTATCCTTACAAATTTTCTATATTACGAAATAGTGCCTTTCAGATTTAAACCTTGATCTGTAATGGAGATAATGAACACTAATTGTTACCATCAACTCTCAATTTAAAGACCTTCGGCTTTGTGCTTATATCTATCTACATTAGACAGTATCTGTTTCATTCCTTAAGTACCTACCTGTATCTGGGAGACTACCGTGTAACAAAATGGTAATGAATGTCGACTTTAGTAATAAACTTCAATACGATCGTGACAGACTGAACTTCGAACTTCATTGTATAAAGTTTACCGATCACGGTGATGGGAGTCCCAACTTTATGATCGGTTTTTTTTTTACAAGGTAGCTCGAAGTTTCCGATTTGAAGTGCCCGCTTCCTCATCCCCCGATTCCTCGGAGTTCGCTCGCGGAGTATACCTGTATGTACCTACATTGAAGGCAACTAAAATAATTCTGATTTTTATTCTGATTTATACTTCGTTCCTCCACAGTTTAATTACTATTCGGTAAAGGAAGTTCTCTTTCACAATGCACAAATACCATGTCAGTAATAAATACAAATTGAGTCAAAATACTGTTACAGACGGCTAACGGACGTGTCTGACAAGTTTTGTATCCTATTTGACCAACACGTTGGGAAGTCGATATCCTATGTAGCAGAGTCGGGGCAATAAAAGTTGTTTTAGGGCCTACATTAAATACTAGATTCTTAGGTGACACTGTGTAGGTAAACTACAGAAGGTTTAACATTATTGAAGAAAGCAAGAAAGAAAGAAAATCATTTATTTGGATTAGAAATCAGACAAAACAATGCACAAACATAAAAAAATCTGAATATCACATTGCATGAAATACAATTATTATATTTATTGCTTCATTTGAAACAGAAACTGTCCATCCGTCCATAGTCGCGTACCACCAGGCAGGCTGTATGCTGATTTGCTACATAAGTGGTCTAAATGGTATTAAAAAAAAAGTTAGTGAAATAAAAGAGGCCAACGTAAACTATTGTAAGTAACAGTTTTTGGTACAAAAGTTAACAGGATTATTATTATATAGTTACTACGTAAAAATTCCTATTCAACTTATTTTATTTATTTATTCTTTGGAAAGCTTACAGACTAATAAAAAAATTATTAACTACAGTACAATATGTAAATAAGTTGCTAATGAAAAGCTTCCACATATAAAAACTATAATTAACTTTATCAACAATTCAAAAGTTGTAAGACCAAATGTAAATCAGAAGGTAATTGTTTTCTTTTTCCTACTTATCAACCTTTTTCTTATCATTTCTTTTTGCAAAACCTTTTTGAAGATTCCTATATCCAAAAGGCTTTTTATATTCTTGCACTTTGAAAAAGAAAAGAAGAACCTCTAGTCCTTTATCACTGATATTACACGAGACAAACAAGTAGGAAGATAAAGCTACTAGCTGGTACTTCTGATTTTAAGTTCTTTGTTATGATATATTTACAGAGGCAAAGCACAAAATTTGCTATTGACTAAACCTACTGTATATTTTCTGTACGATGGTTCAGATAGGTGTCGAGGCGATCATAGGGTTGACCTAGTTGGCCGCGAAGGTTATGCTACGAAATAGAGTGTAGTGTTTCATTAACTTTTTGTTGCCTATGAAGGGCAAAAGGGCTTTGGCAATTTGATGCGAAAATAAAGATTAATATGTAATGAGTCATTTCGATGTATATTTGGGTCAATTAGCTGTTTAAAAAGCTTTTTATTGAGGACATTAAGTCTAAATTACATTATAAAAATGTACGTTTTGTACCTATTACAGTTGACTGTCTTATTTTTAACCCCCAACAAAAAAGAGGGGTGTTATAAGTTTGTAGTGTGTATCTATGTACCTATCTGTGGATCTGTGTATCTGTCTGTGGCATCGTAGCTCCAAAACGGATGGAACAATTCCAATGAATTTCGCTGCTGAAATAAAATATTTTTCTTTCTTCTTTCAATGCAGTTTTTTAATTGAAAGCTAGTTTATTCGGGTCCGGGTATCAATTTAGCTATGTTTCATGAAAATCTGTTCAGCCGTTCAAAAGTTAGACAGCTCTTTTTCTAGTTGGAGTCGAGGGTTTTTAACGAGGCCGAATTACCTACTATGTGACTAATCGAAGGTTCCACATTGGTGCGTCGTATGCATCATATATCGAGTTACATCATGTAAGCATCATAAACTTAAGGATATTATTTCATTGCCAGTGTCGTACTCTTGAAATAAGGATATATTTTATTGATATTACCTTTATAATATTGGTAGTTTTTCGAATTTATTACTACGAGTCGGGGGTTTTTGACGGTAAGGTTATAAAAAATGCAATCCTTAAAATAGTTTAATTTTCCACGTGTTAAATATTTACCTACATGAAAACTATATTGGTTGCTATTTTAAGAATTAAAGTACTTGAGTGTAGACATAGTTATGTTTCGTATTTTATTGCGATTTGAAATAAACGTGCTGAACGATTTGAAAGACTTTCACACGTGCTCGGGTAATAAAAACAAACAGTAAAATAACAGTCCAATCAATGACAAGTTCATTGAGTGTTGGGTAAATATTTCAAACATGTGAACTATGCAGGGTTCCCAACTTTTTCTTTTTTTTCCACCCAAATTTAGGGGGTAAATAAGTGTGATGGGATTTTTTTAGGGGTTTGATTTTTTTATGGGTCTTTTTAGGGTTATTTTTACTCTTGACTTTTACAGTGAAGTTTATAATGATTGTGACGCAGCTGGCTGTAAACGTTTTGAAAATGTTTCAATTATTTTATATTAATACAATTTATTTATAATTTTTATTGGTTTTTTTTTGGGGGGATTTTACGGGTTTTTAACTTTAATTTTGGGGATAAATATTTTTGAGAGTTGGTAACACTGGAACTATGTTAAGTATAATTTAAAAAAGATTGAGGAGATTTCGATACACTCCACGTTTTTAATTTTATATCTTACAAGTCTTTTCATAAGAGAAATTATTTTATACTTTTTTGTCCGATTAATAACGTGGTACAAACTTATATTAATAAAAACTACTGGTCGCCCAGAGGTCGAAATTCGACCGTAATTTTAGATTTCTGCACTCCTTCTCCATATGAACTTTAACTATGCCAAATCTCACACTCCTCCGTGCGCGCAATATGCTTAAAAAGGGGTACAAAGTTTTCTCTTCACGTATTAATATATAGATAATATCACATTGTCATCCATTCTGAGCTGTTTAAATTTGAAAGTATCTAGCTCATCGGGAAGTTGGTTTTAAATTGAAAAATTTGAACCGAACAGAGAAACAAAACAAACAGACAAGAAAGCGAGTTAATACGTGTTTTTTTTTTTTTTTTTTCACATTTTTGTTGAGGCTTCAGTTCACCATGGTGACTATGCCAGCCTCGTTAGGTCACTCTTCTACAATAAATGACAAAACTTAACATTATACTTAAATTGATCATGACTACGACAAACTACTATTTATAATTAAATAAAAAGACAAAGAAGATCTAATAAGAATTAATCTGTATTTAACAAATTAATATACGTGATAAAATGGTGTGGCTGAACCACATCACTTTTTACTTTTCCAAGAACAAGCCTTCAGTACTATTTTATGTAATAAAACTACTCACGATGAAAATGAAACCCCTAGATTTAGCATTATGTAGTTGTATGCAACCCAATATGGCGATGTCCGTAATCCGTAATGCGATATCAATAGGCGAGCGATAACTTACGTCATTTACTGCAACCGTGTCCTATACGTTAGTGGGTATACCTACTGAGAAAACGAAGATGCGGTTTTGTATGGAGTTATTACAATAACCTAACCGTCAAAAACTCCCGAGTCCAACTCGAAAAAGAGCTGTAACTTTTGAACGGCTGAACAAAATTTCATGACACATAACTAAGATGATTCCCGATTAAACTAGTTTTCAATTAAAAAAAACTGCATTGAAATCGGTCCATCCGTTTTGGAACTACAATGCCGCAGACAGACACACAGATACACACTACAATTATTAACACTCCTCTTTTTTATCGGGGGTTAAAAACCGTTTCTTGTGACCAGTTTAAGCCCCCCGTTCTCAGAGCACTCAGTTCTCCATGGGATTGGTTGTTTATGGGATCCTGTAAAACTGGTATTACCTATATTATCGTGTCTGCATGAGCAATCACATTGGAATCGATCATGCTGTAGTGGAATAATTAGCCAGTCAGCAGTGGTGGTATCGAGGCTGACTGCCCAGGGTGCGACAGACGATATTTCCTTACCCCTCAAAAAACTGGTGTAATCCCCCTT
The DNA here is from genome assembly GCA_932294325.1 of Allophyes oxyacanthae. NCBI lineage: Eukaryota > Metazoa > Arthropoda > Insecta > Lepidoptera > Noctuidae > Allophyes > Allophyes oxyacanthae. Next base: position 2,119,329 of record OW028628.1, read on the forward strand.
CACACACCTCCCAAATAATCAGCTGTCCCATACGTTTGGGTCGAGTAGGTATTGAAGTTTTGTATAGAGCTGATTATTTTTCCCGATTACGATGTTGGTCCCATAGAGAAAGTTGTGCAGTTTGATGGTCTCCACACCCTTAAATATGACCACGCATTTTCTGACACACGTTGTATGTGACAGCTAATATTCCAGTACTGGCGTAATAACTATCCATCCATTGTGTAATAGAATTATGTGAGGAGTTCCGTAAAGTGTCACTAGCAAAGGTGCTAGGAGAGGCATCGTTAGCCAATACGATAAACGCAACGAAGTGCATAATAGAACATACTATCTATGCCCGGGAATCCGTCCTGAATAAGAATAAGAATATTTATTTGCATGAAATATGGTCGGTGTACATTTATGTTGTAATTTTACAGGTACAGCATATCTCACCGTATAAACGGCATGCAAAACTGATTTACCTGGTTACTAATTAGGTACCTGCTAATTATAAATCTTTACAAAAATAGAAAATTACAAAGTTTACTTACATACACAAATTACTACAAAAATAGAAAATTACGAAGTTTATCTACCTATACGATTTAGACAATGAAATATTTACATAATAGGTACGACATGGTTATTGTAAAATGAAAATGCCAAAGCTGCGATTTAAAAAAAAACCTATGTCCTTCCGCATGTATCTATATCATGTACCTATATCGCATTTATTCTATTTCCTTGTCAAATTTTACGATCGGTTCCGTTAATACCAATGCTTAGGGCCCATGCACACTCCATAATTTTAGCAGCAGAATCGAGTGTTTTCGCGTTCGTTATTCAATTTTTCCAAAAGGCAGTCGACGAATGCGAAAACGGGCGTTTCTGCTGCTAAAAGTACCGAGTGCCGCATTTTGTAAGTAAATTCAACGCCGCATTGCCATCGTGGACCTGGCCTTTAAAAAGTGCATATTGTAATAATTTTTTTTAATAAAATTATTTTATTTTTATTCCCAACCTTTTACAATCTAATTGCACTTACTGATTTAAAAATGCAGTTAATGAACCGTTTATCTAGAAAACTATCATTACGTCTACCATTAGGCTGTTGGTGTACATAATTATATCAAAGACTTTCTTATCCGGTGCTTAGGGACAAATGCATTCCTCGAATAATTCTGTGAACACCTCACAAGTTTTAATGAAAGGACGTAAATAACTTATTTTTTTATTTATTTTTTATTAACCAACTTACATTTACAGTTATTACTAATCATGTAAGTTATCAGCCAAATTACAGGGACATATAAGCATAAGGGTCATTCTCCGAGCAGGATTCTCGGCGTCATATTCATGGCAATTTTCATTTTTAATATTTTTATGTAACTAACTTTAAAATATTAAAATTTACAATAATACAAGTTCATTGATATGTATAACAACAAAATTAGATAAAAAATGAAGATAGAATTCAATTTAGAAAATTTTGCTTCCACGAAAATGACTGACCAAACCATGAAAATGATACAGTAACATATGATGGTAATATCGATACTAAAAGTCGCTAAACAATCCCTGCTTTTAGACGAAGCAAGACTTACATTTTTATAATATTGTCTACCGACTTAATAATTATCTAATTACGCATTATATAGTAGCTCAAACTATGTATCTGACATTTGTCACAACCCCCCTGGTAGTTGTTTTCACTTGTCCTATTATTAATAACACTAGCTCTATTAAATAACTTGGTATTATAATCGACGAAACTCTTTCTTTTAAACAGCATATTGCCACTTCAGCGAATAGAATACGTAAGTTAACATTCGTCTTCAAAAACCTGCACTATATTTCGGATAACAAATTAATTAAGCAGGTCTACCAGGCTTTGGGTCAATCAATTATCCAATACTACATTACTTATTGGGGAGGTGCCCCAAAAACCATAATGCTAACTATTGAATGAGCCCAAAGAGCAATCCTGAAGTCCATTCCTTTTTCCAACACGCCTATTGCATGAAAGTTGTAACGTATTACCAGTCCGCCAAATAATGCATATTGTACTATAACAGCACAGATCCCTTACGTATATGCCAACCTTTCTAACTCAAAGTAACCGCGAGTCGCATATCGGCGACGAATAGAACCAAACGTGGGTATGATCTTTTGTCAAGGATTCTAGCCAACGCTCGAGGAAATGCTCAACAGTTAAAATACCCAAAAAACCACCTAGATCGACCCAAAAACACTGTTAGCTACGTAATAACTAACCAAATATCACAAAGACGTCACCGTTCTAAACAAATAACACACTATGAGTTATTTATGCTCGATAATCGTTTTCCACATGCAGGAAATCCCAAACCAACTTATTTAGCAGTAAAATAAGGTTCATGAAAGCTAAGAAAATAAAAAAACCAATTAGTTTTCAACGTTATTAACGAAATAAATGATGAAAAGCGTGTTAAAAAGTAGAAATATATTTTATGGGTTGATAAGTGATTTTCGTGGACACCACCAATGCCACGTAACTGATGAATTTTAACAATAATCTGAAATAACTACGTAAATAATGACATAATTGCAACTCCAGGTACCTTATCAAAATCTCGATTATTTATGCTAACTTATAGCCAAACTTAATTGTTTAAAAAATCTATTAATAGGTAAAACTTAGTGTCCACGAAACTTACCTACGAATCGTGTGACCGATACATTTTGTCTCATAACTTTTAAACAACTTATGGAATATGAAATATATTTATTTTACGAATTCTACAACTATTAACAAGTATTCTGATATACAATACATAGGTGTTCATTAAAACATTGAGAATATATTCACGATTGTTTGAAGCAAGCGGGCAGTGTGACACGCGAAGAATTGCGAAATGAGCCCCGTTTTTAGTATTCTGATTTAGTTTATGGCAATTTATTTTTAAATGATCTGGATTAAAGTATATTTTTTAGTTACAGTAATAAGTGAAGAAATATATAAAAAAAATTCAATACTGTATCTTTAATAACTACAGATATATTGTTGTGTGACCACCAAAATCGACCTCTCGGAGAATGACCCATAACTTGGTACTTTGAAATGGAGTGTGAATTGCGTAGGTAGGTACTACTGTGTGCGTAAAATAAATACCTATAAAATTGTCTTGAATAACGTTGTTTTAGAGATGAATACAAACAGAAAGAGTTCCTTTTAAAGTGGCTTGCTCATCATGGTACCGTTTATGCGCGATTTAATAACTAATATTGAAACATCTACACATATTCTGTTTTAAGGAAAGGGATTTGGAGTTTCTTACCGGTATCTTCTCCAGGACCAACGCACTTGGAATCGTGCACCTATAATCACGACGTTTTGAAAGTGCTGTAAAGGCCCAGTTGAACTAAAAATCTTTGACTTTGACTTTTCGAATGTTAAAGTGAAAATGCCGTGACGCACTAGAAGGCACACTGACCGTCCTTTATAACGGTCAGTTCAGTAATCGATCCCGAAACTTCCAGAAACTTTCACAATTATAATATTAATAAAATAGGAAGAAATAAGACAATACTAATCAAGATTGTAATCTATTACTTCAAAAGAGTATCCGTGGAATTTCTTGCCAGTTCTTCTCCATAGGACCTACTATTTGGAACCGCGCACCTAGAGTCTCGACATTTCATAAGTGCCTATATTTGGTTTACATGAAATAAAGATCTCTTCAATTCTATTCAATAAGATTAACCAATCCATCTAAGTGGGAACACGTTGCATCGGTGGCAATTTAATCCAAGTATCAGTGTGTTTGTCATTATTTGTAAATATTGACAGGTCGGTAACCTCATTAAACAATATGAGCTCACTTCCTGTTGGCAAGTCTTACGAGTACTACTGACGTTGGAATGATAAACAAAAACATTACGTTTTTCTCACAGTATTCCATTGACTGTGGATAACTCTGTTTGTACTGGTACTTAACGTCCAGTTACCTAGGTCATAAGTGGGTAGTTGCTGAATAACTCCAAACTGATATTTTAGATTGCTACTGCCTTACCGCCATAATAAACGGGGAATAATTTGTATCCCCTTATTTCGCATAATTTTGATTGGCATAAATTATTTGGCATAAAGTTTTTTCGCATAATTGTTTGTGAACATAATGGTTTCATCGAAGTGAAACACTGTTACAGGTCAAGGTTCGGCTGGCAATGTCGCGAACATACAAAATATTTTTTGCAAAACGCGAACGCGACGCGCTGATGACGCCTAATGAGCGTTATGCAGATAGACTTTATGCGAAATGACGAGTATGTTAAGTACAGTTATGCGACAACAAAACATGACTTATTATTAGAGCAAATATGGAACCGGAGTAGTTCACTGAATGTCAAGAAGAATGAAAGAAAAAGTGTTTATTCTGGACTTGCACAGATAACAAACAATGTATAGCAAGCAAACAAAAACAATAGAATAACATAGACACATAGAAATATTATAGGTAGGTACTGTACTATAATATTATCTCTATGCATAGACATGACGACACGACGATGAAGTGACAAGAACTCATAATTGACATTTTGGCCATTTACGTTTGGCTTTTTACGTCGATATACTTTAATCATTTGCGTAAGCTGGCTAGAACAGATAACTTTATTACCAATTTTATGGGAGTTAGAAAAACTAGAAAATTAGAGAAGTTTCCTGTTTTCATACATTATGTTCTAAAGAATGAAACGTTTTTTTAATTTCCTGTAAAATTGAGTTTTGGCAGATAGAAGTTATTGTCCCTTCATCGTCAATATCTCAGTATAAATAAAAAACAAAATATCTCTCTCTGAAATCCCGGAATGATAATAAATCATTACATTCTTATCCCGGGATTTTAGAAATTACTATTTATTATTGCATCTTGAATACATTCGCAACAAATTAACAGTACATCAAGCAGACGCATTCGCAATATAATCAAGTAAATACACACAATAACTAGCCAACTTAATTTTATTTTCCTGTATTCAGAACATTTCCTATTATGTAACAGTAAACACAGTACGGAACCTTAATACATAAACTTTAAAAAAAAGTGAAAGCCATCTTCAAAATACCTACTAAAAAGTATAAAATAATTTTCTTAAAAGTCGGTGCCATTGGCAAATTAAAGTGCTTTGAAGATTAAAAGGCACAGAGGGCAGAATATGAAGGAACTAAAAAAAATCGGACCTCTAACAAAGGCTACACAAACACAATAATTATGATATATTAAAAAAAATCATTGGTTGGTATTAATTGTGCGCCTCCAATTTATAGGAGACCATTTGCATGCACTTACTAGGTACCAGGTGAAACCAGGCTTATTTGACCCTAAAACCACACAAAATCTAAACTTCTTAAGTTCCCAAATGTAATTATGGTAATACAAATACAAAAAACCGAACAATGGTTTGTTTTCTGCTGGTGCGTGATCGCGGTCGTATTGTTCGTCGATAACGCTATCGATCGGTACTTAATGACTGAGATATAACATATAATGTAACACGTGTGACTAATCGCCATACGGAGTGACGTAAAACGTGCGCTATGGGATTTTTATGGTGCTATCAAGTTCGGGGCTCTTGAGATGTGATGCTGGAGGAGAATATACGATGCCATATTTATCTCCTACTACAAGTTTGTACTGTATGACATTCATGGAGCACAAAGGTTTCATTAAAATCTTTAATATTATCTATCCTAATTTATTTTTATTCACATTAAATTCCATTATTCTCGCAGCTCTTACCACAACATCTCGTACTAATCAAGACTGTAATCTGTTATTTTAAAAGAGTTTCCGTGGAGTTTCTTGCCGGTTCTTCTCCATAGGACCTACTTTCGACCCACCCACGGCCACGTCGAGACTCCAGGTGGGCGGTTCGAAATAGTAGGTCGAGAACTCGAGATATTTCATAAGTGCCTGTATTTGGTTTACATGAAGATCTATTTTATTCTATTCCAGATGAAAACCAGCATCAAGCACTTTGTGGTGCTTTATTTAATCAAACCACAACATCTCAGTGCATTTTTTTTTCGTTAATGCTCTGCTTTCAGACCAAAAAATCTTGTCACGTTTTTAAAAATACCATAAAAAGATAATTTCTTATCATGACATAACTCTTTACAAACACTTTTTATCATCTACCAAAAGAAATAACAGTTAACCTGCGCGCGCGCAGTTAACACAACAGTTTTAGAGATAAGCTTGTTCCCAGCACGACTCCAGATTAACTAACTGTTACTAGCAAATCGTGACCATCTGCAAGAGGGATGCTGTGAAGCCTATGGTATTGACATTTTTTGTGTGTTCTGTAGAGACTTTATTAGATAAAATTACTTAAGTTAGTGGTGTCTTTAATAATCCTTCGATTTACGAGTTGATAATATTATAGGGCTGATTGAAAAAAAAGCACTTTTCTTATACTAGAAGGCAATCCGAATTCCGATCCCAAAGTCGCTACTGGCAGTTGAGATTATGTCGTTCGCCCATCGTTTCCTCGGCCTGCCGACTTTCCTTTTGCCAAATGAGCTGAACCAAAAATCTAATTATTGCTTATCTAAAATTCGAGGTAAGTAATATCTAATCTTCTTCTTTATGTGCCATATCCTCAGCGGGTGTCGGCGACCACCACACGGAACTCGTCTCTATCATGTGCCAGTCTGCACAGACTGGCAGCGGCATTGATGTTGGTCCAGCTTTTGATGTTATCAATCCAGGTTAATTTCCTTCTTCCCCTGCTCCTTTTGCCATCTATCTTGCCTTCCAGTATCTTCCTAATATAAATATCTAATCAACTGTTCTTATAAAGTACTAGGTAGCTTTTGACCCGGTTTCAGTTGCGTGGATCGTTTCCAGAATAAAAAGTAACCTATGTCCTTTCCCCAATTATGCCAAATTTCGTTAAAATCGGTAAGGAACAAACAGACACATACCAGACAGAAACTCCCTAATTATATTGTAATTATTGATAGTGTTATTGTATTTAAAAGAAAATTAAGTGAATTTCTATTAAGTAAATGTTATTATGATTTAAAAGAGTATTTAGATGATAAGTTGTGACATTATTTAATTTATGATTTTGAGTAAATGTTGTTATTGATTAATTGGGTGATAAGTCTTGACATTGTGTGGTTAGTTTTGTATTTTATAGTCTGTTGAGTTCATGTTTTGTTGGTAACGGACTGATAATATTACCACGTGCTTATTATATTTTGCATGCCTGAGGGCCGAATATGTTTGGAACCATAAAATTATTGTAATATCTTTATTCTGTACCCATATTCGCGAAATAAACGATTTGATTTGACATTTTCAAATCTATATTATTAGTATGGATAGTAGGTATGGATACACGATCCGTCATAGCTATAATATTAATTATAGTAATTCATAGATATAATCCTACAGTTTCTTTGTTGTTACAAGGGCAATGCTTTGATCTTGATTTCATTCGCTCGTATTTTATAGTTCCGCTTAGAACAATATGCGGTACGTTATGTGTTTTTAGAGTTATTACACTTATTACCTACATTTATCGATGGAAGAGCTCGGATTTGAGATTACAGTAGAATAGAATAGATCTTAATTTCATGTAAACCAAATACAGGTACTTATGAAATGTCGAGACTCCAAGCACACACACACACCCATATTCATGTGCTCTAGGTGTGAGATTCCAAATAGTAGGACCTATGGAGAAGAACCGGCAAGAAACTCTTTTAAAATAAAAGATTACAATCTTGATTAGTACAATGTTGTGGTAAGAGCTGCGAGAATAATGTAATTTAATGTTAATAAAAATTATGAATAGGATAATAATGATTTGCCTCTGAATAAGATGCAGTAGATACATACGTATTGCCTGCTGGCTGTCGCGCATACGCAAGTGAATCCCGCGCTGTGCCATAGGTCGTCCGAGGGAAACCTTGCTGTTTTAGCTGGTACAAGTCCAGCATAACCCTTCGCTTTCCCCAGGGCGAAGGTTAAGCTAGCCACCCCCACATTTTGCTTCCACCAATTATGGCCACTTAGCCTAAAGACGGGCTTTCACTGCGAAAGGGTAATGAGCAAGTAATGGCTGGACAGAACTGACCCCAAATAGCTAAAATAGGTTTAACCTTACCTACATTAAGAAAGAGTTTTGACAATTACCTTCCACTACAAAAGAGAAATGAAGAAAGAATTCGTTATTAACTATTTTTACTCGTTCAGTCCTCTCTGCTAGTATCTTTGTTGGTGGAAGCACTTCTATGAAGTTTACCGTTGCTAGTCAAACGCAGTCCATACGGAGCCCGCTCCGCCGCCAGTGGAAGCTCGGCTTTAGGCCCTAGCTTTATCGTTGCCTCCTAATAGTACACGCCGTGTCCAGCTCCAGGAGTACCGTGCTCTGTATCAAACCCCCGACCCAGCTGCCCAACGCGAGCCTCTTAAGATGTTGGTCGAAGCTCTTAGCTATTATTATTAATTTTAATTATTACTAATGAAATATCTTTTTATTTACAGGTAAATCTACAATACTCTCCACATCTTTAAAATTACGTAAGTCAACAAAAACTTGAACACTTAAAAATCCTTTTTTATTGAACTAGGTATGTGAACCAGCACATTCAAAATGCTTTGTTCAAAATTAATTCTCGTAATTAAATCTTAATTTTGCCAATAGACAATTATGTAGCTTATTTTTTTTATGCATCACAACAGTTCTTTGCTGTACAGCTGTGAGCATGAGGCGAGGCGATTTAATTTAAATTGGGCATATATTAAAAGAGGCCTGTTATAAGTATGTAATGTGTATCTGACTGTCTGTCAGTGGCAGCGTAGCTCCAAAACGGATGGACCGACTTCAATGCAGTTTTTTTTAAATTGAAATCTATTTTAATCATTTAGGGAAATCATTTTAACTACGTTTCGTGAAAATTTGTTCAGCCTTTCAAAAGTTACGATCTTTTGCCAGTTGGAGTCGGGAGTTTTTGACCACGGGCGACCACTATTTATTTTATTAATTTTAACACTATTGTTTTAGAAAAGATTCAATTTTACTAATAAAAAACATTTGCTAATAGACTAAAACAGTCTAATAACCTCACATTCTGTCGATGGTCGGCGGATCAAGTTAGAACTCTTAAAGCCACATCATACCAGTAACATGCCAACGCCAGCCTTAATTTTCTGAAATCTTTTTTACAACAATTCTACAAAATAGTACAATACGTGAGAAATGCCACAATAATAGAATTCCTTATTGCGGTGTTACACGACAACATAAATTAGGGTCACTCGAGCCGCGCGCTGTGCTGATTGCCTTGCGACACCATGCAGAGTATTGTTGAAGGGACGTTGAAACTTCATGACCATGTGTTGCAAAATGAGGAAGACTTAAATGTGGTTGTCATACATTCTGTTTGTTAAAGGAAGTTTCTAGAAGCAGTAGTTGTCAACATTTTTTATTTGCCTATCCTGATGTGCTACTGCAAAACGGGTTAGTGCTCGTTGTCCCCCGGCTCACGTCTCCAAGTGGGGACAAGCAATTTGTCCCCTCCCTGGTAGCACAAGGCATCAAGAAATAACCGTCAAAAACCCCCGACTACAACTAGAGAAAGGGCTGTAACTTTTGAACTTCTGAACAGATTTTCTTGAAACATAACTAAAATGATACCCGATTAAACTGGCTTTCAATAAAAAAAACTGCATTGAAAATCGGTCCAGCCGATTTAAAGCTACAATACCACAGATACACACTACAAACTTATAACACTCCTCTTTTTTCTCGGGGAATATAAATATAAATTCAATTAAAAGAACTAGTGTGTGTCGAAGTCGAGTCGGCATGAGCTATCACATGGCAACTGCCATCTTGGATAGATTAGGCCAGTAATGGTGGTATCGAGGCACTAGCTCAAAAGTATTACTTCAGTGCGGGAAAGAGATGGAGCTATACGTTCTGTAGAGCTTCATCTCTTTCCCACACTGAAGTAATATTGGTGGTAGGCCCAGGGTGAGCAAAACGATCTCATGTTTCGCCATTCGTGGAGGCTTTGTCCTTGCACCCCAGACGTTCGTATCAAAACACTATTTATTTATTAGGATCTCCAACAAGAAATACACAATACATCAAAAGAAAGAAAGAAAAATACTTTATTAGCACAATAAAAAATAAATAAAACCAATAACAAAGAAAATATAAAATAAAACACAGCATGCATATTAAAAAAAAACCAACAAACAGTAAAACAACAAATTTTAAATTAAAAAAAATTATAAGTACCTAAAAAAAACAATAAACATTAACTTAAACAATTATGCAAATTAAACTAATAAAAGAAAGAAATGAATCAATTTTCAATTGAGTTATTATTATGTCTAAGTTAAAATAAACATTACGTCATCATATTCCACATCACGTCACACATCATAATTATTTAACAAACAGTAAGAGTGTAACGAATTCCATACAAACTCGAATACGAATTCAAGTGAAGTGTAATTATTGAGGGAAAGTTGTGAAACTCGTATTTTCCGAGTCTAATGCTCTGCCTGTGACTAGGAGATTTACTTCGACTTTTATTCTTGAAATCAACATAGATGTTAAAAATAAAGAAATTTAAGTAAATATATTTTATTCAAATTAGACAATTTGAAAGTCAAAAAAATATGCAGGATATATTTTTTATGCAGTGCGCAAAATTTGCAGAGTGATTCAGTGTCCGTTCCCAAATGCAACAGAGAAGACATTTTTCTTAGAGTGGCAACAGTGTAAAATTAAGTATAAAAATTATTAATTTGAAAAAATAAAAATTATGTCGGTATACTGCACCAACTGAGCACTGAGTATCTGTCTGTGGCGTCGTAGCTCCAAAACGGATAGACCGATTTCAATGCAGTTTTTTTTTTAATTGAAAGCTAGCATCTTATCTATGCTTTATGAAAATCCGTTCAGTCGTACAAAAGTTACAGCTCTCAGCTCAGTTGGAGTTGGATTTTGACGGTTAGGTTATTGATGTTTATGTATGGACGAGAATACCAATGTTATTATCTGTGTCGGTTCAAAATTTTAGCAAAATACCGATTTGACTTCTATCAACTTTCGACCTCATTACAATATAATTTCACGTTTGATATTGTTTGTTAGTTTAGGAGAACAAAATTTGTGTCATTTATGACATTGATAGTAGATCGGAAACCTATATTCTGAACAATATAAGACCATAATTTTAACTTTCTGTACTCCTTCTTCATATAATCTTTAACTATGCCAAATCTCACACTCCTCCGAGCGCGCAATATGCTTAAAAAGGGGTACAAAGTTTTCTCTTCACGTATTAATACTGTTACTGTTAGCCTACATCATCCCACTGCTGGGCAAAGGCCTCCCCCCATGATTTCCAGGCTTTTCGGTCTAGAGCCAGTGTGAACCATTCGTTGTTCGTGTTATCAAGTTCATCCCGCCATCTCTTTCGTGGTCTGCCGCGTCGCCTTCTCGTTATGTAAGGGCTCCACTTAGTGATTACCTTGGCCCACGGTTCATCCGGCAGACATGGCCAGCCTAATCCCACTTGAACTTTGCAGCCTTATGAGCTACGTCACGTATTAATATATAGATGTAAAAACTAAACCCTTTAGTAATGGTTACAAATACAATAGGTATAGCAAATTAAATAATGACCGTATACTTTTGTATGAAGTGTGAGTTCTGTATAATTGTAACGTGCGATACGAAACTATTTCTATTCGGATCAAGAAAGCGGAAAACAGATAGATTTTCACTTTCACTTTCAAAGTAATGTATGCGTTACATCGCTTCATTAAAACTGTTAAAACACTGCGTTATAATTAATGCTGAGATAAACGGATAGCTTGATTAAAGCGACATTTTTTTTGTACTTTTTTATTTTTAACATCCTTTTTTATTAGCTTCACTTGTAACTAACTAACTATGTAAAAAAATCTTGGAAGTTAAATTTGAACCACTTCCCGGTTTCCGATTGAGCTGAAATTTTGCATACACGTTCAGTTTGGATGACTAAAGCGTGTTCTGTAGTTTTTTTTAAACTATAATATTTTATTATAATTGCTTTTCAAAAATAAAAAAGATATCACGCGGGCGAAACCGCTGGCGGAAGCCAGTCTTTTATAAACCTGATCCAAATATCACGACTTCATAATATTCACAAAATTCATCATCGTTTACATAGCGATTGTCGATGGGTCGCAAAAACCAAGTGTTACGTCGTACAATATCTAATAATCGCATTATCCAATACTTGCGTGGGATGTTGGGCCAACATCTTGATCTAAGTATTGGTTTTGATAATTGCAGTCAGAAAATCCGACTTAAGATCCACACAAAGATTGAGGTCTGCCTTAAGAGGGAAAGAATGTCCAAGGAGGAAAAACTAAATTTCTGGCAAGTTGACAGTTAAATTAACAGTTGACAGTTAGATAAATTGCTTTTCTTTCTTTCTTTTTGTAAAAAAAAACTTGAATTCAATTAAGATTAAAATTGCGCATTGTATGATATATGAGGAAATATTCTGGTCTGTCTCCCTGCTCTGTACACTTAGAGGGACAAACAGGAATAAAAAGTTCGACTGTTTCCCCTGTTACCTACGAGGGGACAGAACTAACTAATTATTTCCGGTCTGTACCCCTGCTGTTTTCTCAGGGGGGACAAACGGGAATAAAAAAATCGTTCTGTCCCCCTGTTACCGATGAAGGCACAGATCGAACTAATTATGCCTACATGTCCCGCAAATTAAAAATAAAATTAGAAATATCATTTTGTATTTGAGAGCTAAATTCGCGTATCTTGTAAAATTGGATGTATTTATAAAAAACAAATATTTGCAGCCAAAAGTTGGACAAGTCCACTTATAATACGAATGGCTTATACTTTATGTAAGTTGTTTGAAACGCAAGGTAATTTGTGCGTACAGTCGGTCATGCAGCTGTACCTCAGATCTCACACCGATATTATACTGATAACGTCTGCAACTTGCGTTGATAGGTGTACGTGGCTGGAACCATGTAATAAATTATTTAGCTCGTAACAAAATAATGGGCTCTCTCTGTTAAGAGGCCTTTAATTAAGATGATGTTGTTTACACACTACACTGTTCCGGCTACTTGTTTTCCTGGATTTGTAAGAGAATAATTATAATTACTAATTATAGTTACTGTGTGCGTGTGTGTCAGTGTGTGTGGTTTTGGTGTAAGGTTGTAATTAAGTTTCGTGCGTCGTACTGGACGTAAAAATGAAAACATTTTCTTTATTTCTTATACAAACTCCGGTTATGGCTGTATTACTCAAGGATTTGGTACTTTTGAGGGGCCCACTATGGGACCTAGGTCGTTCACGCATTTCGAGTGTATAAAAAAATAAAATTCGTTTAATTCAGACAAGGTACTGTCCATATTTTGCAAATAACAATATAGTCTTAGATTATTGATTGGTTGTCGTAGCCGCTCCAACTAGATTCCGCCGGCGTACTAATAAAATGCGGCAAAACATACTACGCAAGAATAGGCGTACTCGAGTGAGTCGGTCAGATTAAAATGCCGGTTTGCGTAGTAAAACTGTGCAAAAACAATACAACCAAAATTTAAAAAACACTGGGATATGTACCATCAGGAGAGATTGTATACCTAATTTCCGAAATAATTTCAACAATAAATAAACAAACCATGAATGACAATCACCACATGACAATCACATGTCAAATGAGTTGACGCATTCAAGGAGCCATTTTTCTTAGGTAGTGCGGTATCTAGTTGGAGCGGCCGCGACAACCAAGCGACAACCAATCAATAATCTAATGCTGGCGCCTCACATCGCTATTCGTGTTCGCGTATTCATCTTGTTCGCCCAAATACGACGATGTGTAGTCACTCTATTCGCCTATATTTGCCTATATATGCACGAATAAGACGAATACGCAAATACACGAACATCGTATCCGCCGGGTTGTCGGTATTTGGTCACATATCAAAGGATTGCGAATATACCGAATATGTTCGTATACCGTCCACACATGGCTTGCTCAATAGAGCGTGGTGCGCGACAGCGACGGACGTGTTTATCATAGATAATATTGTGGATAATATATTAAGTTTAGTACTTAGGAGTTTTAATACATACAGTACATCACATACACATCTATATACAGAAAATAATAAGCCGCTGCTGCCGTCAACAGATCCATCTTTGCGTTCAAGAATATAGCAAAAATATTCGTGAATGTTCGGCATATTCGCTGTTCGTGACGATGTGTGGACGGTGTGTTCGAGTTATTCGGACTTCTACACGAATATAGCCGAATAAACGGCGAATAAAACCCCGAATACCGAATAGCGATGTGAGGCGCCAGCATAAGAATATAGTACCTATAGCGCAATTGGCGGGTCAAACCGTATCACAAACGTATCAGAAAATAGCAATATTTTATCATGGAGCACGTCTATGAGGTAGCATAATTTACGTTTTTGAAACATATCTTGTTACAGAACAACATTCTTATCGTACCTACACAGCTGTAATATTATTTGCGAAACCACTAAAACAAGTATGCAAGAATTATGAAACGCAGTTGCAATGACAATAAAGATTGCAACAGGAATAAAAGAATAATATAATATCTCTATGAATACAAACGTGGTGGGTCCATTATGCTTTCAAAAGGTAAAGTCGATTGTTTGAAGCCGAGTAGGTATTCCATTGTGGTTAGAATGGACCATGGGCCACCCTCTTCGATTGGTATTATATTTAGTAATATAGATATACGGAATACGGATATACAATTTCTTGATTGAAAGTAAAAAAAACTTGTTGTAAAATGAAAACTTCTTGCTTGTAATTGTATAATAAAACTAAACTAAAACAAAACCAAACTAAAACTAAACTAAAACTATACTAAAACTAGACTAAAACTAAACTAAAACTAAACTAAAACTAAACTAAAACTAAACTAAAACTAAACTAAAACTAAACTAAAACTAAAACTAAACTAAAACTAAACTAAAACTAAACTAAAACTAAACTAAAACTAAACTAAAACTAAACTAAAACTAAACTAAAACTAAACTAAAACTAAACTAAACTAAAACTAAACTAAACTAAAACTAAACTAAACTAAAACTAAACTAAACTAAACTTCTTTTAATTTTTATCATGTTTAGCCAAGAACCTTTGTAATATTCTTGTGTTTAGCAAATGTCGGATGTGTCGGGCGTCTATGGTCAATCAGTGTTGCCAGCCGTCGAAAAATAATAATGCGGCACTGGTAGCTGCTAGTGTTGTCGTAGACATAATTATGCCCTTGGCAGCGGCTGAGGCAACAGGAACTGGAACTGCTGAAAATCGCCGGACCCAACTAGAATAAGAGCTGTAACTTTTGAACGGCTAAACAGATTTCCATGAAACGGAGCTAAGATGATACCCGGTTAAACTAGCTTTCAATTAATAAAAACCGCATTGAAATCGGTCCATCCGTTTTGGAGCTACGATGCCATAGACAGATACACAGATACACATTACAAACTTATAACACCTCTCTTTTTGTCGGGGTTAGTAAGACATCCTGGATGACTTAAAATCTTTTTCCACCTCATTAAGTAACGTAATTCTCATGCATGTAAGCTCATTAAACATAACACGATGACAAAGTGTTTGTCGTTCGCGGAAAATGACGACATCATGGGAAAATGCTCGCAACAAATCGTTGAAGAAAGACTATTGCACTCACTGCCGCATTTTTAATGGATTTAGATGAAAAAGGCAATGGAAATATTACTTATCTAATATTTGGTTCCTGGATTCTTGAGAAGTTCATTTACTATTACTTATGTAGTGTAATCACTGGTTTTTTGCTGTGGATTTTTAACAGTGGCGTGAACAGTTTCTTAGCATGCAAAATAAAAGCAAAGTTTAAAAAAAAATTGTTTTATAGAAGATGAATTTTACAATTAATAATATGTAATAACCTAACCGTAATAATAAAATATTATAGTTTAAAAAAAACTATAGAACACACTTAAGTCATCCAAACTGAACGTGTATGCAAAATTTCAGCTCAATCGGAAACCGGGAAGTGGGTGAAATTTAACTTCCAAGATTTTCTTACATAGTTAGTTAGTTACAGGTGAAGCTAATAAAAGCGTGTTGAAAAGCCCCCGACTCCAACTAGAAAAACAGCTGTAACTTTTGAACGGCTGAACAGATTTCCATGAAACATAGCTAAGATGATTCCCGATTAAACTAGCTTTCAATTAAAAATACTGCAATGAAATCGGTCCATCCGTTTTGGAGATACACACGACAAACTTAAAACACCCCTCTTTTTTTTCGGGGGTCAAAAGCCACTAGTAATCTAAGTTCACGACTTCCTAGTCAGCTGTTGGTCCGTATTTTTTCGTAGCATTGAACATTTGCCGGAAGATTATGAAGATCCTTATATGGAGTTAAAAAGCAGTGAACATTACGTCTAACTATTACGAACAGTTAACACCGATTGCAGTTGATTACCAGTAGTACCTAATTACAGACAGCTAATAGTCTGTGAGATAGTAATTACAGTTGCAGTGAACAGTTACGGAGATGAGATCTTTAAAGAAAGAAAGAAAAGCAATTTATTTCTACACAAATTACAACACAAAAAAAAACAAAAAATTTAACAAAAAAAAGTAAAAAATGAAGACAAAAAAAAGTAAAAAATTAAAAACACGTACTTTACGGATTTATACCTAATTATCTATACAGGATATTTTTTTATGTAGTGCGCATAATTTGCAGAGTGATTCAGTGTCTGTTCCTAAATGCAGCCGCAGTATTGGGATACACTTTAAAATGTTTTTGAGTTTATCCAGTACAAACAAACAAACAATCAAATCTTATCTCTTTATAGATATAGATTACTCGACTAATATGTATGAAACAGTTGATTTATTTTCGTGATTTCAGGGTTAGTCCCATAGTAAAAGTTGTTCATAATGATGAGTAAAATAAGCCCTTAAAAGGATTGGGAGTAGAAAGGTAAGACCTGTTTATGAATGCCATACATCAAGACAAATGCACATAAATTAAAAACAAACTTTCTGCAACCGATACATAATACAATGATCGGCCCAATCTGCTTCTCACACCAACAAAACAGTTTTCCGAATCGAATGCGCGCGCGCATGTTGTAATAAAACAATGCTCAGTTTTTGCGGAAGCCATTGCCCAAGCGGTTCGTGTGACCTTTGTACTGTGGTACAAGTCATGGGAGGATGGTGATGGAATTTAAGGTCTTTGGGGCTTATAAGTATGATATATTACTAAAGGAATTTTGCTAATTTTTAATATACAAACATGTATCAGAAATGCGTGGTCATATTTAATGGTGTGGGCCATTAAATATGAATCCAGAAATGAGGGCTGATGGAAATGAATGGAAGAATAACCTAACCGTCAATAACCCTCGACTCCAAATAGAGAAACAGCTGTAACTTTTGAAGGCCTGAACAGATTTTCATGAAACATGGCTAAGATGATACCCGATTAAACTAGCTTTCAATTGAAATCGGTTATCCGTTTTGGAGCTACGATGCCACAGATATATACTTACACAGATATACAGATCCACACAGTTCGCACATTTTAATATTCATAATTTTGATATACCCAGTGTCACTCTCACAATTAAGACGAATCTAACGACACCTCTCAAGCTAGCGCTGACGAAATCCATCAAGTCGTTTAGGCTAGATATGTGCGCCGATGCACGCGTCGGCGTCATCGGCGTCATCGGCGTGGATGTAGAAATTTTTATTAAAAACAAATTATTTCAGACTTATTCGCCAAATGACTGTGAAGGACGAAGTTATCGGCAAAACGCACTATTTAAATTATGGTCATATAAAAATGGAATTTTGTTGATTATGCGTAAACAAATACGTCGAAATAAACCAATTAGCATATATTTAGACATTTCTAATATTTAGTTTACTAGTATATGTCTGTATTGTATCTAAAACAACCGTATCCGTCCGACCATCCACGCCGATGACGCCGAAGCCGGCATCGGCGCACACGTCTAGTTTAGGCTACAGAGCGTCTCAAAGAAATATAAATACATACTTACATTACACTCGAAAAACAGAACCGTCTTTCTGGCGCAGTCGGGTAAAAAAGAACATCTTCTTTATTAAATTATTATTATTACATAGTATAAAATAAAGTCACTTTCCGCGTCTGACTGTTTATCTGTCGGTCTGTATATGTATAATATTTTCATATTTAATGTAAGGATACTAAAGAAATTGTATCCGTGTGAAGACGGGGACGGCTCGCTAGTAAAATCTTCAACTAAATAAATCTTGCAACTATTTCTCAAATAGCCACCGCTAAAACTCACAACTTGAGTACATTTTAATTGTATTGGCAGCAGTGATTGTAATCACTGTGGCCCTAATTCTAGCTTCGGAATGTAGGCGGCCTAGTTGTGGAGATGAAAGTGCCTCATTATTATTATTAGAGACTTTATAATTGCATTATTTATGCCGCTATAAATAGGTACTCCTTGGTTATTCGTATGTAAGATAAATAAATCATGAATTTACGCGGCTTTCGTAATTGGTTTTTAAAAAAGTGTTTTGGTGTCTTTGAGCTGAATATAAATGTTGCTTTGGATTGGTATTTTGTTTTTCTAAATTCAAAAGTTATGGATTAAGAAAAATACTATGACGTCTTTCTTTATTCAGATCATAGAAATAATAAGTAGGGCTTCTTAGTTAATAAGTCAATGATTCAGATCGATTGGTGTGGGAATTATGTCAGTACGCATTTTCACTGGCGCCACATAATTATAGTGAGCAATATCAGCGGATATTTACTGAATTACAAGTATTAGACTTGGATTAACATTGCAATAATTTTCTAATTATTTTCAGGAATAAACTCTCTTGTACGCTATTTCCAACTCTATCTTAGTTGTGATTTAGTTCATTATCAATTTATAAATGAAAATTGGTCCAATATTTTGCTACTCGTGTGTGCTGACCCTTAGCCATAACTTAATAAGATTGAAGGTATGATTATACTAACCAAATATACAGTATATTTTTTTATGGAGTGCACATAATTTGTAGGGTGAATCAGTCTCTGTTCCAAAATGCAGCCGCAGTATTTTGATACACTATAAAACAAAACAAGAATTCCACTTAGTATGGGGGACACGCATAATTTACTAGCGTTTTACTAATTGTTTTGGAGTGAATTTTATTACTGCGGATGCATTTGGGAACGGGCAGTGAATTACTCTGCTGTGCACTAAATAAAAATTATCCTGTATATATTTATTTCTTAGATAGGTATATTGCACCACTCCAGGCAAATACTTCATTTCTGTTTGCTGCCACTGCTGCCTCTATGGCCAATACACTTGGCAGTAATCAAACTCGTTCCGCCAGTAAAATACATTTTTATTTATGAACTAGATAACATTTAAAACGCATTATCCACAAATTATAATTTAAAATGATATTAAAACATACTTATTTATAACTCCGTGACATACAGATAGAAAAAATAAAAGGATTAGCTCATCAACCCGTCACGACATTGGATAGTTAGTGATGTACAGTAACCAGAGTTTCTCAAACTTCGAATGAGAAGTGCGCATGATTTATGTTGCTAAAATGATTAGGAAAGTTGTGTAAGTAACAAACCTATATTTAGCCGAAATATTTTTACTAGTGGTCGCCTAGTGGTCGAAATTCGACCGTAATTCATATTAGGTACCTACTTACACAGAGTTATTTGTAATTCACAGGCAATGCTTGCAGGGGTGAAAGTACTTACTCATCAATTTATAGAATTTTTACTAAAGGACAAAACATGAAATTGCCATAAAAAAAAAATTCATACATTTTGATCGAGCGAGGCTGATCTTTTGTATGAAAAGTAAGTATTTAAAAAAATATGCATACGAGTGAAAGAAAAGAAAAGAAAGAAAAAGTTTTTATTTTTACGCACAGTAGCACGAAACTTAATTAAAACCTGACACCAAGACCATACACAGTGAATATACCTAGTACAAATTAATACAATATTTAAACATATCAAAATTAAAGCGACAAGTCTCTTTACACGTTCAAGAGCTCGAAGTGAGCCAATCGGTATGCAGAACGGGATCGATACGTAAAATCGAAATAGTTATAAGAACCATACACTATGTAACCACGGGTCTCTCAATTAGCATCATGTTAAAAAGTTTGACAAACATAGTCCACGTTGTTCGTTATATTTCCTGGCCAATTCGAATTCAGCCTTGACTTTTATGCCGAAAAGATGGCTTTGAGATACGACAGACCAATGCCAACGGACAACAGAGCCTGAATAAAATGCAAAATTCTATATCTAGGGCGTTATTCATTATGACAATAACGTGTTTTGTTACAGTGAAACATCACTGAACTACGTCATTCTCATACAACATTTGACAAATATTGGCAATGTTTTTGTTCCATATATTTAGTCAGGTATATTATTGGATTATTTGTAAGTTACAGCAGAAAAAAAAAAACTACAATACCCCTCAAAAACCTTGAAAGACCCCCGACTCCAACTAGAAAAAGAGTTGTAACTTTCGAACAGCTGAACAGATTTCATGAAACATCGCTAAGAACCATCCTGATTAAACTAGCTTTCAATTAAAAAAACTGCATTGAAATCGGTCCATTCGTTTTGGTGCTACGATGCCACCGATAGACACACAGATACACAGATACGCAGATATACACTGATACACACTACAAACTTACAACATCCCACTTTTTTGTCGGGGGTTAAAAAGAAAACAACTCAGGCGCCGGGACATTTCATAATGGAACAAAAGCAATTAGACTACAACATACCCAAAAATTACATCAAAAATACACGGTTCAATAACTGCTCAAAACTATCGGTGCTCTATGCTAGCATCAGTGAAAGTGTATCAGGACAAACAGTTGCGTATGTGTGCCGCCGTTGAATTGTACGCGACGTGCGCCCGCGCAGCCAACAGAGACGGATTAGATTGATAGGTATTTAATAGATACAGATCTAAGAATCAATTGACCTTATTATTGAATAGAATATTAGTAGATATATATTTAGATTTTTCAATACGAATTTGAAAGTAAAATAAAGAAAAAAACAGATATTAGCTACGTAGCCACGCAAGTCTTATAAATGAATTGTAGGAATTTTTGTAACAACTTTTGATAGAAATACTGTAAAAATAGACGTTGACATAATTATTAAATTAAGAGCATATTTAAAAAAAATGGAATATGACAGATTCGTGCCTGCAACATTATTTTCATAGTCGAAACATAACCACGACTGGAGTGACGGATGACTCTTGCGCACGACGTGCAAAGCACGGCGCACGCGCATCCTAATCGATCATTTCAAATTCTGCAGGCAATTCGAGACTTGAATGCATTATGTTATTGTTTTTTTATTTTATTTTTATTTTATTATTTTACTAGATTTCTCTTGTATCGAGGGTACAGTTTACAAACATACATGTCACACAATCTTATTACCTCACATAATAACCTACCGAAATTCCAAAATACGCAGACATTAAGAGCCAGACTGTTGCCGCCACAATCACATCGTCTAGGTAAACAATACTATAATTTTCTCCGTCATTCAACAGTCAGAACTGACATCTAAAGGTCTCATTGTTCGGGTAAAAGTTCTAGAGATGTGAAAATGCCCCAGTTCTATCGCAAATGATAATTATCTGGTATGGTTCAGGGGTTCACATAAGTTGACAAGTTGGTGCAAAGCAACTGGGTCGCCGCGCTTTGTAACAATGACTTTCGACAACCCTGTTTCCATGTAGTTTCTAATGTCAATGTGTTCGCACTGTCATTAATCAAATTAACTGTGGAGATCATATTGTTTGGAGTTAAGATAAATTAGACGAAATAATTTAGCAAGAACGAAAGAAAAAATAGTGTTATTCCGGACTCGTATAGGAAATTACAAAATCATAATACAGTCTTTTTATATTTTTAACCCCCGACAAAAAAGGGGTGTTATATAAGTTAACTATAAGTTCTAGATACTCAAAGGTTTGTAGTGAGTATCTGTGTACCTATGTATCTTTCTGTGGCATCGTAGCTCCAAAACTGATGGACCGATCTCAATGCAGTTTGTTTAATTAAAAGCTAGTTTAATCAGATATCATCTCAGCTGTTTCATGAAAAAGAAATCTACCGTTCATTTATTCTTTGTTTTGCTGTTATTCATTGAAGAGTTCGATCGTCTGTCTCCGTAGGTAACCTCCACCTTTTTTGAAGTTGGTTATATAGATGATATTCTCATATTTTGTAATGATAAGTAGTCTTTTGTTTAGCCTAACACATATCAACTTATGTCAAAGAGTCGAATGAAGTATCAAGTCAGAGTCGACCACTTTCTAGAGTCAAACTATATTCACACAAGCTTTTAGTACCAACATTCACAGGATTTAAAGATTAAATCTTAATGTTTAATGACTTTAAACTGGATCTGTATTATTATGGTAGATCCGGTGATTTGAACAGACAAGATAAGCTTATCCGGTGGTAATGCGGAGGAAATTATAATATCTTATCTTATAACCCATGTCTAAACGATATCTGTAAGGTGCTAGATATCGTGTACCGCCGCCGTCTGATAGTGAATCATTGAATTTGATTTTCATCTTAATTCCTACCCTTACACAGGATAATTTTTTATGTCGTGTGCATAATTTGTAGAGCGATTCAGTCTCTGTTCCTAAATGCAACCGCAGTATTGGGATACACTACCTATAACAAAACGAAAATTCGACTTAGTATGAGGGACGCGCATAAGTTAATAGCGCAAGCCATACAAAATCAAATTTTTATTTTGTTTTGGAGTGAATTTTAGTACTGGGGTTGCATTTGGGAACGGACACTGAATCACTCTGCAAATTTTGCGCACTACATAAAAAAATATCCTGTATATTAATTATAATATAACTACCCTTTTATATTAATTTCACACTAAAGTCTACATTTATTACAACTCTCCTCTCGCAGGTCTGCTGGAAGAGATTTCTTGAGAAATAAGCAGAACCTTTGTCGTCTTTCCTATTTAATTGTAATTATTCTTCTTTCTGTGTGTACATAAACTGTTAGAGATTATATATTTTTTAGAACTTCTATATTTGCTTACCCCATATTACTTTTATCTTTGTTTAACTGCACATAGGTATTGTCATTCGAGAAATCTCTTTCCTCTTTTTGACGAGCACTTGACATACTTATCCTTCTAATTTCATTCAGCCCACATCTCGCTCTGTTTTTTGCCTTATTGCCGAACGCTCATTAAAATGATAAAGCCCACATAAACTCACTTTCAGTGTCGGTCACAAACTCATGGCACTCTCAATCTCAATTTCAATTTAGGAACAAAAATGAAAGTGTACTGTGTCATACTGATATTCAGCTGCGTCTGGTACTCTGGTTACACCTTAACAAACCAGAGAATAGGATACGTTGATAATGAAACTGGTAATGGCGTAAAATATAAAATTAAATAAATTGACTATATATATAAAGCTCGATTACCACTGACTGACTGACTGACTCACTGACTGACTCATTGACACAATTGTTCTCCCAGAAGGAGCCGTGGGGGGTTAAAGTCGTGTATGGGAGTCGTAAACCTTGAGGTCCAGTGAGTCCGGGAAAAATCCGAAATGACCTGAAAGTGGAACGCTGACCGGAACTGCCCTACGGATCTCGAAAATGTCAAGTCGAACACCCACACTGCCGGAACTAAAAATGTCGAGGACCCTGGGCCGTTTGACGAGCCGGTGAAAAAAAGATGGCGTCCATACAAAAAAAGATGGCGGCCATACAAAATGGAAACGCTCACCGTTCCGAAACCGTTGGAGATAGTGGGGGGGTGTTCGACCAAATGTCATAGAGGACGACGGGGGCTTTCTGGTGGGGGTCATAAAAATCCAAGATGGCGGATTCAAAATGGCGGCCAAAAAAAAATATGGTTTGAGCGGGCTGAAAATTGGCATCCGGGGGTTTTCGGGGGCACCGATTCATAATCCGGGATCAAATTTTTCTTTCCGCCATTTTCCAATATGGCCGCCATACAAGTGTTCATTTTGGAATTTCACCCAATTGTTCTCCCAGAAGGAGCCGTGGGCGGTAAAAGTCATGTATGGGAGTCGTATAGAGGGGGGTCCTGTGAAATTAGGAAAAGTCCGAAATTACCTGAAAGTGGAACACTGACCGGAACTGCCCTACGGATCTCGAAAACGGCAAGTTGCACACCCATAGTGCCGGAACTAAAAATGTCGAGGACCTTGAGCCGTTTAACGAGCCGGTGAAAAAAAGATGGTTTCCATACAAAAAAAAATGGCTGCCATACAAAATAAAAAACCTAATTTTTTTTAGTTATGTTACAAGCTCCACTTAAAAAGCCCTCGCGGGCCGCATGCGGCCCGCGCACCCGCGCGACCTCTAGTGATATACTATAAAGCTCGATTACCACTGACTCACTCACTCACTCACTCATTGACATAATTGTTCTCCCAGAAGGAGCCGTGGGGGGTAAAAGTCATGTATGAGGGTCGTATAGAAGGGGGTCCAGTGAGTCTGGGAAAAATCCGAAATGACCTGAAAGTGGAACGCTGACCGGAACTGCCCTACGGATCTCGAAAATGAAAAGTCGCAAACCTATACCGCCGGAACTAAAAATGTCAAGGACCCTGGGCTGTTTGACGAGCCGGTGAAAAAAAGATGGCGTCCATACAAAAAAAGATGGCGGCCATACAAAATTGAAACGCTCACCGTTCCGCAACCGTCAGAGATAGCGGGGGGGTGCTCGACCAAATGTCATAGAGGACGACGGGGGCTTTCCGGTGGGGGTCATAAAAATCCAAGATGGCGGATTCAAAATGGCGGCCAAAAAAAAAAATGGTCCGAGCCGGCTGAAAATTGGCATCCAGGGATTTTCGGGGGCACCGATTCATAATCCGGGATCAAATTTTTTTTTCCGCCATTTTCCAATATGGCCGCCATACAAGTGTTCATTTTAGATTTTCACCCAATTGTTCTCCCAGAAGGAGCCGTCGGGGGTAAAAGCGATGTATGGGAGTCGTATAGAGGGGGGTCCTGTGAGCTTAAGAAAAGTCCGAAATGACCTGAAAGTGGAACACTGACCGGAACTGCCCTACGGATCTCGAAAATGAAAAGTCGAACACCCACACTGCCGGAACTAAAAATGTCGAGGACCCTGGGCCGTTTGACGAGCAGGTGAAAAAAAGATGGTTTCCATACAAAAAAAAATGGCTGCCATACAAAATCAAAAAACCAAATTTTTTTTAGTTATGTTACAAACTCCACCCAAAAAGCCCACGCGGGCCGCATGCGGCCCGCGCACCCGCGCGACCTCTAGTATATGTATATAGATGAATCTGTGATTCAGTGTCGTCTTTTAAACTACCATCTTCTTCACTTTGCTTGATAGAGCGCATCTTCAATCTCTCGGATCGTTTTAGTAACATACCGTTTTTTTAAAATACATAGAAAGAATCTGCTTCGACTACTCAAATAGCAAGCAAGTATGTTTTGTCTCGGGCTATCAAAAGTTAAGAATCATTGCATTCACATTTATGAATAGTTTTTGACCTAAATATAAATAATAAATGTTCTATTAACTCTATTTAGGTCAAAAACTATACTATAATAATATTAGAATTTGGGATCAATCCTTTTCATAGGAGTCCAGCTCATCTGATAATTTTTTACTAAGATTATGTAAAGACTGAATTATCAAGTGAATCTGTGATGAGTTCATTGACTATATAATATAAAGCTCGATTACCACTGACTGACTCACTGACTGATTGACAGAATTGTTCTCCCAGATGGAGCCGTGGGGGGTTAAAGTGATGTATGAGACTCATAAACCTTGAGGTCCAGTGAGTCCGGGAAAAATCCGAAATGACCTGAAAGTGGAACGCAGACCGGAACTGCCCTACGGATCTCGAAAACGGCAAGTCGAACACCCATACTGCCAGAACTAAAAATGTCAAGAACCCTGGGCCGTTTGACGAGCGGGTGAAAAAAAGATGGCGTCCATACAAAAAAAGATGGCGGCCATACAAAATTGAAATGCTCACCGTTCCGAAACCGTTGGAGATAGCGGAGGGGTGTTCGACCAAATGTCATAGAGGACGACGGGGGCTTTTCGGTGGGGGTCATAAAAATCCAAGATGGCGGATTCAAAATGGCAGCCAAAAAAAAAAATGGTCTGAGCTGGCTGTAAATTGGCATCCGGGGGTTTTCGGGTGCACCGATTCATTATTCGGGATCAATTATTTTTTTCCGCCATTTTTCAATATGGCCGCCATACAAGTGTTCATTTTGGATTATCACCCAATTGTTCTCCCAGAAGGAGCCTTCGGGGGTGAAAGTGGTGAAGTGGGGGAGTCGTATAGAGGGGGGTCCTGTGAGTTTAGAAAAAGTCCGAAATGACCTGAAAGTGCAACGCTGACCGGAACTGCTCTACGGATCTCGAAAATTACAAGTCGCAAAGCTATACCGCCGGAACTAAAAATGTCAAGGACCCTGGGCCGTTTGACGAGCCGGTGAAAAAAAGATGGATTCCATACAAAAAAACATGGCTGCCATACAAAATCCAAAATCTTTTTTTTTTTAAGTTACAAGCACCCCCTAAAAAGCCCTCGCGGGCCGCATGCGGCCCGCGCACCCACGCGACCTCTAGTTTTATATATAAAGACGACTAGGTATTTACACAAATGCAACTAAAACAAATGAAATGTGACGTCATATTTCTCTATTGTCTTTAAACGCGTATGTTTGTCCAATATGGTGGATTGAAGAATAATTCATTATCTTTAATTGTTGTGCAAAACTATTGTTTTCGACAATAGTCTTAGACTTACATACTTTAAATTTATGTCACAGTAATATAGTTAAAGTTGGGATTTTGCTAAATCTCCAGGGATTTAGGCCCATGTTCACCGACAATTTAACAGATATTTAAAATGAAATTGGTTGATTACTCATACAATACTCATGTTTAAACGGCAGATTTTACTCTAATCGTCTGTTATGTTGTCGTTGAACTTAGGCCTTAGTGTACTTACCTAAACTAACTGACCCACATTATTCTACCAGCTCCTTCTAGCACCACAATATTAAGTACTCCACAAAATTTATGGAACAGTAGTATTTTTTATTTCACGATTTCAGGGTTGGTCCCGTAGTAAAAATTGTTCATAATGATGAGAACAATAACCCCTTAAAGGGATTGGGAAGAAAGGTAGAAAGGTAGAACCTTTTACTGTCAGTGAACATGGGCCTAAGGCCCAATATATTGACCTTAATAGCCTTCCTTAAAAACCTTCCTGCCTGATAAATAAATAAACTTGATATTTCTTTACTTATTTCTACTGTAACAAAAAGTAAATCGGCAAATCGACGACACGGTTGGCGCAGTGGCTAAGCGATTAGCTTTCTATGCTACGTGCCGCAGGTTCGATCCCCGCACGGAATAAGTATTTGTATGATCTACAAATAGTTGTTTCGGGTCTGGGGCATGTGCATGTGACATGTATGTTTGTAAACTGTACCTTCGATATAGGAGAATTCCTAGTGAGAGGCAACGTTTTTTTAAAACAAACAAACAAATCTAATCTTTACACCATCGCCATCTTTTCCTCAAGTGAATCAAATATTTCCCATAGCCAACAATAATTAAGTTTTATTTGCGATAAAGTGTAAACTATGCTTTCTAATAGCACACTTCACAACCATAGACAATGGATGAGAATTAAGATGGCGGGCGGAAATAATTCGTTCACATTGTCTTCCGTCGCGGAAATGATAATGTTTTTGTTAATGCTCGTCTTTCAATGAATCCGTTCAGTGCTTTTAATTATAATGTTTGCTATAAGTAAATGAAGTGGAATTAATTTAGGAAGTCATTTTGGATGGATGGTTTTAGACTACAGTTTAGATTTCAGCCAAGGGAATAGGGAACTTGCGTGTACATATTTTTATTTTTAATTCATCGTTAACATTAAAGGCTTAAATAAACATAGTAAAAACAAAAAAAATCTGCACGTATTAAATTAAAATATCACAAATAAAAATATGACTTTCAAATGTTCGCGCCAAAACACAGAGTCACGTGACATGACGTCATCGCATCGATCGTTCATAGCATGTGAATATGGTTACCAAAGAAACACGAAGGATTGACGCCATAAACTCTATGATGGTGTCAGAAATACCGTTCCATTTTACGTAATTTATAGTAAATAAAGATAATTTAAAAAAGGAATAATTTAAAAAAATATATTATGGCACTTTTCACAATATTCATTGTCTTTCATAATTTATCACTTTTTACCAAATCTACTTGTGGTAAACGATTTGTTGTATTTTATAAAAGGTTATTTCACTAATGAGTTGTGTGAAGATTGTTTACTAATCAAGACAAGAAAGGAAAAACAGTGTATAGACATTTTAACTAATGCTTAACCTTTCTTTCTCCAGAAACTAGAACAAGAGAAACACCTGCTGAGACGACGGTTGGACACAACAGAGGGAGAATATGAGGCGAGGCTGCTGGAGCTACAGAATGACATTCGGGAGCTCACGACCAAGATCGACTCCAAGGATACATCTGTCAAACAGGTACGTTTGGGTTTTATCTTTTGCAAAATGAATACTATTGAATATTGTTAGTATTGCCTAAAATACCTCAGCTTAACGATCATGCGAGTCGACCTGATGTAATGTTATTCAGTAGCGGATCCATGGGGGGCAAAGGGGCTCAAGCCCCTCCCCCCAAAAGCACCTGGCTCCACCCCTAACAAATTAAACTTGATATTATCGTACTTTCTTATTACTACACTACCTACAGAACAATTTTCATCACTTATGTTTATAAAGTACAGTTTTTCAGTACCTATAGTTTAAATAATCTTCGGACGACCAACAGCTTTTAAAATAAATCGTAAACAATAACTTTAAGTAAAAGAAAGCCCATTAGTCTTGACATAAATGAAATCGATTATAAACGAAAAAAAATCCAATCACATTAGTTTATGTACTCGTACCTACCTTTTCCGATGTGTTTCTTTGTTACCCACAGGTTGACTGGTAAAGAATCCCTCGTGCCATTAAGTCCGCCCTGTGTACTGTTTTTGTACATAAAAGTATAAATTAATTAATTAAACCCCGTTAGAATAAGGTGTACTGGCTTATGCTGCATAATTGCCATGGACACGGCTGCTAAATCTTTCTTTTTTTGCTACTTCGCTAACGAGATAATTATATGTTGGTTAGATAGTCATGAGTTACAAAAACAACGCTCGAATCGGTTCAGTTAATTCCGAGATTAATGTTAACAATCTTACGCAAAATAATGTTTGCATTCATAAAAAGTAACCATAGTCTTGTATAACTTACGTCGTAAACCTTCAAAATAATTGTTAAATTTCCTCTGAACCATCAATTACAGTCAAAAGATCTCATTTGTATAAGTCTATTTTAATCATTTGTAAAATAAACAGAAACTGCTTGTAGTAAAGTTAAAAAGGTTTTTTTACTGTTTTTATTATTGTTAAGTCATGCATCAGCATTTTGCATCTTAAAAATCTCAGTACAAAGCAAATAAAGTGAAGAATGAGTGAAAAGAACTTTGCGTGTAAGATTTTACAAACCAACAAAAGCAAGTTAAGTTTAACCAATGACCATGCCCTCAATGTTGTGCCCTAATAGCTATTCATCTTCACTAGTTTATCCTTGGCTTATTGCCAAGGTCCGTGTACCGAAGTAACTAGTCGTGCCCTAACAATAATGAACATGAGGAATTCATCCTTTGACATTGTTACTATTGCTAAGTAAAATACTATAGAAAAGAGCAAAGCATCTCCAATAACCAACCAACAAATACAAAGTCATCGAAATAATTACTGCTACTGCAGAACCACGTGATAAAATTTCTTAGTCATCTCTAGATGCGGTGAAGTAAGATGCTTACTACATAACTCTTACCCAATCTTAAGGGCTACATCATAAATCTCCACATGAATACACAATTAGGTAAATAGGCTCATAGATCTATTTGCTAAAAGCTTCTACTACTATCGAGTAATAAGAATGATCTATTTAGTATGCAAAGACAGTTAAACAAACGTAACTGGACGAGTTTCGTTTATAAATTGATATGTGGACAATATAAAGTGAAATTAAGATGAGCTATGTTTACGTAAATATTACGTAACGTTAACGTATTGACCTGCTTTTTGTTATAAATAATCTAAACAATTTCTACTGTTTACCATTTACTTATGTACAATTGTGCATTGAATATCGGTCTCTCAGTTCGCTTTGCTGAAATAAAAGTGATTGAAAATGCACGAGCAATTCATTGATCCATGCTATGACAAATGTATCTAGTTTACTTTACATCTGACCTCCGTCATCGTTCAGCAGACAAAGTATCCGTAGAATCAAGTTCGGTAGATGCTCTTGTTCATCAATCAGTTATATTCGCTTCATATAAGTTTGAGTTGGACGACACGGTTGGCGCAGTGGCTAAGCAATTAGCTTTCTGCGCTACGTGCCGCGGGTTCGATCCCCGCACGGAACAAATATTTGTATGATCTACAAATAGTTGTTTCGGGTCTGGTTGTGTGTGCATGTGACATGTATGTTTGTAAACTGTACCCTCGATACAGGAGAAATCCTAGTGAGGGGCAATGTTTTTAAAAAAAAAAAGAAAAAAGAAAAGAAAAGTTAGTGTAGTTTTAGTAGTCCTGTACCCGCGTGTTTTATTTTTATCATTATAGATACAAATATAGCCTATATTACTCAAGGATAGTGTAGCTTTTTATTAGTGGGAGAATTTTTTGAATCAATCCATTAGTTTCAGACATTATTATGTTACATGTATTACAGTTAAGTTATATACATAAAACAGCAAAAATCCCCTTTATTGTATATCTTAAAAAAATATAAAAATTAGGGAAAAAGTAAAGTACCTTCAGCGATCTTCTCGTAATGCGGTGATCTCGTCCAGATAAACATACAGATTGGAATAATTTATTTGGTATCACAAGGCAGCCTGCGGTGTACAAATTGCAACAACAATTCATAATATCATAAATAAATTAAATAAACAGTAAATATGACCGATAAAAAATTACAAAATTAATAAATAAAAATATGATTTCTCATAGCTTCAGCTTGCCAACCTGCTGGGCACAAAATTAAGAATAACCACAATTACTAGTACGCAGTGAGACACAAAGACCCATGAAATGACCCATGAAATTGTACAAAAACGTTCATGTCGCAACTAGCACTAACTAGATAATAAAGGTGACTGTCATAACGCCCCAGTGGTTAATCGATTCGCTTTTGAAATCGATATCAACATCATTTCACTTAATTTAAACGATCACTTATCCAATATTTATAACAAGGTTTGGATAATTTATTCATTTGACGACCGACACCGTACCTTAATTTGTTTGTTAATATTTAAAAGCTGGCAATTTAAAATAAATCGGCAATGTTTACTGTTTATTGTAAAAAGTAACTAAGGGATCATATCCTGCTGCGGTGATCAAGTAAAACTCGATCTCTATGCTGATAAAATCATTCTGGATCACGAATAGGGGAAAAGCAGTTGCTACGTGTTAAATAAAAGGTTATAAATAACAGAATTGGCTCACTAGAAATAAGAAAGATGCAGTCATGAGAATCTTAAAAAACTTTAACTAGGAGCTTAGATACAGTCAGCAATAAAAGTCGATTAACACGTAGAGAAATTTAATGTTCTCTGGCTATGCTAACTGTACTAAAAAATATAATTTTGTGATTGTTATAGAGCCTAGCTTTCATATTGTGTTAATATCTAAAATTGTGAGTTATTTATTTATTTAATCATTTATGTACACACATGAAAAGACACAGCAAACATTAAAATAGGAGAACAAAGTACAAAG
The DNA here is from genome assembly GCA_932294325.1 of Allophyes oxyacanthae. Taxonomy (NCBI): domain Eukaryota; kingdom Metazoa; phylum Arthropoda; class Insecta; order Lepidoptera; family Noctuidae; genus Allophyes; species Allophyes oxyacanthae. The sequence goes on from OW028628.1 coordinate 2,151,397, forward strand.
GTACTGCTTATTTCATATAAGAAATCTCTTCCAGCAAACCTGCGAGAGGAGAATTTAAAACACGAAATGTAGACAGCGATGTACAAGAATAGATCAAAACTACAAATTAAATTTATTAAAATAAACATAAGTTAAATACATACTACAAACAAATACACATAAATATAAAAATATACATAAATAAATACAAATACATACAAACATACATAAATTGCAAACAGAAGGTATTATGACAGGGAGAGATAATGCTCTTTTATTTACACGTTTCGTTTCGTGAGTTGTTTTTTAAATATTGATAAGTATCGGAAACTCAACGGTTAATCAACTTTCCTTGCTGACTGTACGTACATACTAACGTTTGAAAACAATATTTCCTTTCAATTTTATTCCTATTACTCTCGATGGCCTTCAGTCAGTGCTTTTCCTAGAATAAATAACTTAAACATAACTTCAAACATAAGTACAACTTTGCAGATTAACGTTCACTTTACTAACGTTAACTACATAATAAACAGTCATTTAAACCAGTCAGTTCGAACACCTGCTGTAATAAGTTGGACATTATGTATAATGGCCGTGTTGCAATAATGTAATGTCATTTGATTATTGTCAAGTTGGTCGTTAGAGAGAATTATAATCTTCGTGTATGAGCTTTTAAGTTTTTGTCTGTGTACGATCTTGAGGCGATGTTACAATGATAATGATTAGACTATTTGTAATACTTCTATAATTACGACTAAGTTAAGTTATTAACTCCTTCAAAATCGGCAAAGTAGGTAGTGATTTACTTGCGAATACCAATTTTAATCCAGATTAGGCTATGGTGAAACTTAAAAATAGTTTATTCTTGGAATAACTACTAATTTACTCTCGAGTAAGACTTATTCCATATTGTTGAAGTTGGGCCTTAGATCCGAACTATTATTACTCTACAAAAAATCATTCAAGTATCAATTAACAGCGTTGTCATTGTTTCACTTTATACAATTCAAAATGGCTAGTTTGAAACAATTGTGTCTCCTTGACCCTACATTTGGCACAAAAAGGCTTTGTGTCCAAAATTCGGCGTTTAGATGTAATTAACATTGAAAATGTACATTACCACTTTAATGAACTAAGTCAAGGCTGTATGGTGTATGACAGGCTGTTTGAGAGAGCGAGTTGTTAACGACAGTTAAAAAATATATAGACGTGTTCCGGATTAACTTTATTTTTAAACCCCGACAAAAAGAGGCGTTTTATAAGTTTGTAGTGTGTATCTGTGTGTCTGTTTGTGGCATCGTAGCGCCAAAACGGATAGACTGATTTCAATGCAGTTTTTTAAATAGAAAGCTAATTTAATCGGGTATCATCTTAGCTAAATTTTATGAAAATCTATTCAGCCGTTCAAAAGTAACAGCTCTTTTTCTAGTAGGAGTCGGGGGTTTTTGACGGTTAGGTTATTGTGTATAGCCGATTTGAGATTGTTTACCACTGCGTCACCAACGAAACCTTACTTTTGTTAAAAAAACGTACAAGAGTTTATTTTCGTTGATCGTAATCCTATTACTGCGAGGGTTTAGCGTCCTTTAGCACGTTTCGTTTAACGTGCTTTTTGTTAACTAAATTATGTTAACAGTCTTATAACGTCCAATATAATCCGTTTAGTACATATTTCATGCGGCAATCACTTCTGAAATTCCCGGATCCAAGGACCATTTTTAGCAATATCGTTTTACGAGCTGATATAATATAACATCAGAGGGTTAATTCAGGTAATTTTATGACGCGCCGATCATATTGCAGTGACGCTCAAACTTGACGTGAGCTTATCTAACTAATGTGTTGTTATAATCAAAAATTTACTGCAACTGTGCAGTAACTGCGCTTCTTTAGTTACGTGAATTAGCCTATGGTATCTCCATAAATTTAACGTATTTTTGAAGAATATCTCCTCTTCCTCTCTATCTTAGGCTTCAAAACTTGAACTAAAATGTGACAGAAAATCGCTCTTTACTCTTGCTGTCAAAAAAAAACACATTATAAACGCTAGTAGTAGGGTCGGCAACGCTTGTATGATGCCCCCCTGGTGTTGCAAGCATCCATAGATTACGGTAATCACTTACGATCAGGCGTACCGTATGCTTCTTTACTATCTTAGCAGTATAAAAAATAAGCTTCTTGTATTACTTCTAAAATCAGATCACGTTTTGCCCAGCCACGGGCCCGTGAAAGCCGGTCCATCACTAAAGGGCTATTTTCTGCCCTAATCAATTGTCAATGGACGTAACAGACACGAGTGTTGAAATTCCGTTAGATTGTGAGCAAAAAATCTGATACTTGAAATTACGAATGCGTGCGAGGTCGACTGTCATACGGTACTAACTTTTGTAATGGTGATGAGGATATGTGTTCGTGTAATGATATGCCTAAGTTTATTTATTTGGGACAACAGATACGTCTTATAACTGATATTAAAGATTAGTTATTTTGATGTTATACAACGTGTATCAGAAATACGTGGCGATATTTAAGGATGCCGGGATCAGACCATCAAACTGAACAACTTTCTCTATGGGACCAACATCGTAATCACGAAAAAATACTCAGCTGTACCATACGTTTGGGTCGAGTAGGTATTGAAGTTTTGTATGGGACAGCAGAAATTTTGAAAATGTAAAAGGGGAATTGCTGTTTCATATCCAGTCAGCAATCAGCCTTGATTCCAAACAATCTTATCTGGTTAACCTCGTTTTCTTGTTGATAACATCTGTTGATTTTCATCTGCTTTTAACAACAGAACTCCTCTTCTTGTACATACATTGAATTGTACACACATGGCTGATCATACCATAGTGTATGGTTTACCCAGGACACAGCAAACTTTTTTTTGATATGGACTTGTTAGATATTTTCAAAATCCATATAAAAATTACACCAAAATATTTTGTATAGCATAGAATTCATCTTTATTTCATTTAAACCAGACACAGTCAGTTATAAAATTTCGAGACTCTAGGTATGCGGTTCCAAATAGTAGCTCCTATAGAGAAGAACCGGCAAGAAACTCCATGGAAACTCTTAAAATAATAGATTACAATCTTGATTAATACAACGTTGTGGTAAGAGCTGCGAGAATAATATAATTTAATGTGAATAAAAATAAGAATAGGGTAATAATGATTTGCCTCTGAATAAGATTGCCATGGCAGTTATAAGCTGACCAGTCCTGACAGACGGTACCACTAAGCTCAACCATAATGAAGGGAAGTCAATACCTATTCCATATTACAAACTAGAACCAACAAAAGTCCCTTTTCCCAGTACACGTCAAGTTGTAGGGGTACGTCAATATACATTATGCCAACGAATATGGCGGCAAAGTCAAGGTCTCTCTGACATTACACGTTAGTATTACGCAATTCCAGCGAATTTATTATCATCGGGCCGGCCCATGAAAGCTTTCAGGGCCAATTAGCCAATTAGCGCCACACCTTGTTGAAGACCTTTTCATTTGATTGTCTAGCAGCCGTTTTTCATTATGACGTATCATTGTAATCAATTAGGAACGGTTCTGTGTGAAGAAAGGCAAGTTTTGATGAATGAATTTTGATGGGCTTAATGGCTGTTATAAATCTTGTCAGTTGTCAATAATGTTGCCACTTGTAAAAATTCCATGTACGTTGTATATCTGTTTGGAAAACCACCACTATTTCAAGTCCAATATGAGCGAAGTATTTCTTAATTTGGCTGTTTTCTGCATTTTCGATTTCTTTATTTTTCTTCTCGATTGTAGCCTCACTGCGGAGGGTCGTGACTCCGTTATAACTCGCCAAAGATATAAGATAGAAGATTTCTTTAGTAAACGGTTAGATACCTTAAGTTATAACTTTTTCTTTGCTTCGGATCAACAAGGAATGAAAGCATTTACAATCCTACTAAATAATGACACTTTCAACCTTCGTCATCTCTGTCTTCGCAAAGAGGCCATGGAAACAATTTGTCCTTTTGTCCACAAAAACATCATCAAAATCTTCTAGCCCATGGCATTGGCTTCATAATGTGAGACCTTCGTGGTCTTCCTGTCTACCAGGATGCGTTTGGTTTCCGTCCCATCGCATCCTCTGCAATTACCTGTGTTGGCAACCACTCGAAGGGTTGGCTAATGAGCATAACGAGATGTATGCTGATATAAAAGTGTATTGTTTTCCATATTTGATGTGTGATGCTTTAATGAGTATGGTCATTCAATACGGTGATACACGTCGTAAATTGTGAGACCGACTGTGACAATTTACCTACTGCTAACAATTAATAAAATAATGTTCCTGTTCCCGATGCCGATTATTCCCAATTTTTTATGTTTTTAAATGTGTAAAAGTATACAAAATGAATAAAGGAAATATAAATTAAAACATAATAAGTATTCCAACTGTTGGTTCTTAACTTCATTCGTTCTTTTAACTATTCATTTATAGTCATCCATCATTTGAAATATATATTTTTCAGAAACATCCTCAAATTAATTATAAAGTTTCATCAACACTTGTTGAAAATTGCTAGCTGAATCATCATTTTCACCTTGTGGTTTTCCGAACGGATATACATTATACCTCATAAGCAATTGTCAACACAAGGTTCATATCTAATGATTGTATTACATGTAGAATAATCAAAATTGTTTTTGGACAATGCCAAGGATTACTTTCAAACACTGATTTGTCATATTGCTCTCATATTTGCTCTATAATGACAATATTGCAAATACAATACATGTGTAAGCAAGCATCTTACGGCTAAAGACAATGTTGAAACGCGTCACGCCTTTTGCTCTGACGTCCTTCCAAAACCACTCCGAAAAAACTCTTTCGCAAATTATGTAGATGACATTATGATCTTTATAGCAAGCGAATGAAAGTTCAGATTATGACGGCAGACCCAAGTTTTGTTGTTACACCCATTAAGACGATTAACCACGCTTGATACTCAGAACAATGTAGTTTAGAAGTATGGTTAAATGTTTGATTGCAGTATCAGTAAAGTGTATTATTAGTCATTTGTTTCGCTCATTTGTGTGTATACTGGCAAATGTCGAGGGTCGGCTCGTATATTTTTTCTGGCTTATCACAAGATAAGATACGTATATGCGTTTCTTTTTTGCGTATTGGGATAAACTAGAGTCCGTTAAGTTGAAACGATTGATGCAGCTAATGAAATAATTCAAACTATAATAGATTTATGACAAATTGATTTATTTATATATTTTTATGGTTAATATTAGTAATATTTTAAAGTTCAAATAACAACGCTATATTAAAGGAAATGTTCCTTTAATTAAGAAACAAAAACAAAATGATCATTTGAAAAAACTAATGTGGAAGTTGAAATAATCTCTTCAAAAGTTCGCCAAAATAACAAACAAACGTTCAAATAAATTGACAGTTTTATTATACGCATTTGTGTTACGCCTAGCGAGTCTCGAGAACAATATTTTGCCATAAATATAAATAAAGTAACCAGAACTGCTAGCTATTTTCCGCTTCTTTATGATTTCACGTATCAAAACCATGAAATACTTTTGGCCTTCGAACTTCATTCGCCACATTTATATACTTCCAAAAATGACGTAATCTTACAATACTTGCACAAAGTATGATTTTAAAGATTGATTTTTGTAGTTGTCTAGAATGCAGGCTCCAAAGTATATAGGTAAAAATAATTAATAATTAATTGCCTAGCTGTACCCACGATTATTAGTTCGGTCAGTAGTGTTGTTAATGCCAAATACATAAATGTACGAATGAGCTTCTTCACAATGATGAGTTAATCAATCCGTATAACTGCAATCACACGAAGGTCATTTACTGTTCATCATTTGGTGTCATCTATCATTAATTTATATTTCATCCATCCATTATTTTACTAACTGCTACAAAAGTTATAGAACTGGATTCATCTTATTGATATTCATTTACCAAATTATCAACTCAAATCAGTTATCTATTAAGTCGAATTGTGTTTTTTTTTACGCTATAAATGCTAGAATATATTGGCTTTTCCTCAAATACCTTCCTTATACACTTTTAGATATTATTTACTCATGTTTTACAAAATAAATATATCTTTATCTTTATCCTTACGTTTCTCAAACTCCAGATTTGGTCTCCAATTGGAGCAAATTAGTGTTACTATAAAGCTTATTATAAATATGGGAAGAGTATGTTGGCTAATCCACAGTATTACGATTATCAGTTGTATTATCAATGACAAAAAAATCTTTACAAATTAACCAAGTATTAACGAAATTCATTATAATCTGTGTCCTTGTCCACAGCGCGATGAAGAGAAAGCTAGCCTTATAGCAGAGTTAACGGCCCAAAATTCCAGACTGACTGTACAGCTGAAAGAATCTTCGGCAACAGAAGCTCTTTTGCTGGCACAACTGGAGGGACTGAAAGACCAATGCTCTATGAGGAAAACAAGCTTACAGGTAATTTTGTCTAAATATTATTTGACCAAGATGTTATGAGGACGTTCATAAGATCCTCTTGTTCTATGTACCTATATTCCCTTAATACTACCGTGCATGTGTGTACCACTAATTATTTTATAAAGTGTCAACACTTAAGACAAGACCTACTCTTACCTACCCTTTGAAATAAAGTATGCCAACGTATGTAAAAATACGCCTATCCGATATCATTGACTGATACTGAATGCATTAGAAAAACATTTAAAGATTTCAAATGAAACTAATTATTCCAATCTATTCCTCCAACAGGACCATGTCCACAGTCTGGAATCCCTGAAAGCGGAGCTAGCGATGGTCACAGACAAGAGGTCAGATCTAGAACGAAGGCTAACGGGATCGCTGAACGACAAGGAGAACCTGATGCAGCAGCTCGATGAAGCCAACGACAGGATCGTCGCGTTGGAGAGGCAGCTGAAGGAACAGGTAAAGAAACAGGAGAATTTCCATCCTTTGAATTTAACCTATAATACTATATAATAGAAAATCTATCCCTTACGTAGCTTGATAAATTAAGACGCTTAAGTCAGAGGCAGTTTAATGTTGTGATCTGGAATTCATTGAAAAATTCGGTGTAGTTGCTAATTAACATCAGAGGCAACTTAAGGAAATATATAGCAGAGAACACATTTTGAAATAATTTATTTTTATAATGGGCTCCAGTAAGACGAGGTATGCTAAAGTCAAGACATTCCTAGATAGAAAGTAAAGTGTAGATACAAAATATCGAAATGCCTGACCTTAATGACACTAATGACGAACCATTTCAGTGACACTAAATGTAATAAACACCATCGTTAACGATACAGCAATAGGTAATTATAGGATAATTTCCACTTGAAGTAATGATTTTATGGGCTTACCTTTGCCTTGAAGTAAGAATTTAAACGAAATCTGTTTACACGTAATCGGTCTTGAGCATGACTTTCCTAAGTTATTATTTTTAGCACCAGTGATTTGATAATTTTCTTCTAAAATCTATTGACAGTTTAATGTGATGGTTTATAAAATACTAGCTGTGCCCACGAGGACATTGGAAACTGCGATATTTTAATAAAAAAATTACCTATCTCCTTCTCCATGAAGCACACTATTTCCTTGTCAAAAATCAAGATCGATCGATACAGTGTATTAAATTTTATTAACCCGCACATGTTTATATAGACACGATATCTGTTTAAGTTATTATAGTTAGTGTAAGCATTTTTAAGGAGCCTCTTTTGGACACACCTCAAAGGTAATTTTAGAATAACTTCCAATATGAATATTGATGTTCTTATACAAAATAAGAACCTCGTTTATTTATTTATCATTAACGGTGTGTAAGAATAAATGTAGTTAGATTATTATGTCATCCAAATCTTAACGTTACATACTTTCAAAAATAGATCGCTCAGTCAGGTGATTGTATTGAATCATTGCTTTTTGCTTTGCATTGATCGAAATCAACGTATTTAATCAATACGACCTCCACCAAAGCAACAATACTTAATACTCTTTTGTACCACATTTTAATATTGAATTGGCTTTCACAATGCTAATGACGTCGATTTTTTTCTCAGATCAAAATTAGATTCGGATCTATTTAGAGTGATAGATGTGCAATATGTTGAGCAACCGCACTCAATATCTCAAGTGTTGATTCAAGGAAGTTCCGTTTACAGAAATAAAAATACTAATGTAGGGCACTTCATAGCTTTTTATATCACAAATTACCGATGTAGCGTCTTTATCCTTACCTTTTCTTGTCTTATTGCTTATGCACTTTGCTTCTTACAATCATACTACCATCAGTTGCTTCATCGATTCAGGTATTTACCAAAGAACTGTCATCTAAACTCCGCAGTCCTCAAGAAAAAAGTATTTGTGTCTTGGTTTTATCAAAGATTTGTCATTTGCCCATCTGTTTTATAAAGAGAATATTCCTCAATCACCCTTTACCTCTATAATGACTATATGAGTTAGGATAGCCTTTTCTCATACAGTATTAAGTAATATACCTAATTACCTACTCATTAGTGCTTATAACGTTGAAATGTTTGTGCGTAGGTCTAGGTTACATGATTTCCTGTGCAACCTACAATAATATAATTCAATTGTAAGAAATATCATCATCAGTATTATAGGGCTTCATAAGTATGGTGTATGGGAAGTGCTCGATGGAACGCATTATTACGTACTAAGCCTTTACTTAGGGTTTGTACCGAGCAGGCATACCTGTTACTGCCTGTCGCATCCCATTGCTGGGCATAGAAGCCTTTGATTTCTTTGTTTTTTTTTAATGATTCTAGTTCGTCCTGCCCTCTCTTTCGCGGTCTGCCGCTACGCCATTTTGCTATCAGAGCCCACAGTTCAGACGCTATCAGGCATACCTATGTATTGATATTTACAAACAACTTTACAATAAAATTGAATTCATGGGGATTTTTTTCTAAATCTCCTTTCAGCTGTGCAAATGGGTTGTGAATAAAGATTACCTAAATTCTAAATTTTCGGGTCGATGTTTTATACCAAACAAACCAAATTGTCACCAACCAAGACAAATTGAGCACTTTATCCAAATTGATCAATCTCAATCACGGATATCTATGATCTCAATTGATTCTTTTTTCTTGTTTTCATCTTTAACCCAAAGGTTGACTGGCACAGAATGCCAATGGCAAAGTCGGCCTTATATACCAGCATTGTATTGTGTTTAAATAATCTGGTTAGACATTTTGTTCGATTAAATTCTTATCCTAACCACAAATAGGTAATCCTTTCACTTCACAATATCCGCCGGGTTAGTCAAGAACAATGAACAGTAATTAAAAACAAATCTTAACTCGAAGGTCTTCGGCATTGGGCAATGCTTTGGGCAAATCTATTCGTAATGGTCCTTGGAAACCTTTGAATGACTTTTTCAATTGGGTAATGGTTATTTTAAAGTATGGTTTCTTATGTACCAAGGTTGTACCGGCTCTTTTTTATTTTAGCCCTTCGTGGCTTATTAATCGTTTCCTGTTTTATTTTTGTTTTTATTAACATGGTGAGTTGCATCAATGTTTGGGACAGTTCATTAATATACAAGGTTCAACCTTTCTAGTCCTGATCCGTTGTACTATGGGAGCAATAATGAAATCGCAAAAGAAAATCTTGTGTTCCATACATTTGGTCGTGTAATATTGAATTCTTTGTATGGAAAAGCTGATTTTTGTACGCGATTTCAGTATTGGTTCCATAGTAAAAGTTGTTCACAAGATTGGAGTACTACAGTGGCGATCAACCACTGCTCTTCGTGCTGATACTCGAGGACAGACCGTCGGGCTATTATGACTTTAATAGCCATCCGACTCGAAGGACCAAATGTTAGGGTCCCAACAACTGTCCAAGAAAACGTATGGAAGGCGGTAGAACGCCATCTAGGGAAGCGAATGGTAAACTTTACACTGAACACTTAGCAATAATTATCTAGCCGTTTCATTATTTCAGTGTAGATATGTTAATTTTGCAGGTTCCATCCGAACAAAGTACTCGGTTGTAAATAGCTGTAATTTGTTTATTTCTAGCCGTTACGTTTTTTCTGGGAAACTCTCCTAGTCAAATGAGTTAGGGTTTTATAAATAAAACACTTACATTTATGTACATATTACAGAGTAAACTCTGTAATCGTACAAACGTGTCGATACACTTGGACTTAAGTTGCACAATGCGTTTATTCAAGTGATATTTTTTTCCAAGGCTCTTTTGTTTGTTTCAGAACACCTGTTTTTTAATAGTACTTGGTATTCTGTGCATATGTTTTGAAACCAAAATCTTTTTATATAGCTATGGTCTTAGTTTATATGAACAACTTTTACTACGGAACCAACACTGAAATAGCGAAAATAAATCAGCTGTTCCATACATTTAGTCGAGTAATATTGAATTATTTGTATGGAACAGCATAATTTTTTTTCGGGATTTCCTGTTTGGTCCCATAGTAAAAGTTGTTTAAAATGATGATTACAATAACCCCTTATAGGGATTGGAACTAGAAAGGTAGGACCTTATTTAACGACTACCCACAAACGTGTATAAATGTAAAAATTTATACAAAATGGCTGAGATATACAGACAGGCGAACAGAGGGACAGAGTGACATGACGAAACTTTATTTATTTATGTACACACAAGGAAACATGGTAATAAAAATGTTACAGATATATAGCACAATGGAACTACTTATTTCTAATGAAATTTCTTCCAGTAGAACTTTGTTATCCTTATATGAATATGGAACCCTAAAAATAATGGGTTTGTTTTAAAACAGCAAACAATGATAAGCGTCCAATTAACACACATTTTTTACGTTGATAACAGTTTATTTCAGGGAACGAATATGAAGTTGGATTGGAACTTAGTTTTAAGTACATTTATTATTCAAACGTTGTAACTGTAAGTCGTTATTTCTTTTTTATCCCGTTATAATCCGAAAGTTACCAAAATCCTTAGGTAGATACTATACAGTTCGAATTTGCCCGTTCGATAGCTACCCTTATTTAAAGCCAGTGCCGAGACAATTCGCGAACAGATTAATAAAAAAAAAACATTTTGCCAACACAACGCTTGTTTTTCAAAGGGTCGGCAACGCGCGATTTATGCCCCTGGTGTAGTAAGCGTCCATAGGTTACGGTAACCGCTTACCATCAGGCGGGCCGTATGCTAGTTTGGTACATATAAAGTGGTATAAAAAAAAGAAAAAAATAATTGTCTAACCTCTAAATTTGTACCAAATTGTAACAACCGTAGACATGAGAAGATTTGTCCAATTAAACCCGACATAACTTAAAATCGCAAACGATTAAAAGTACTAAGTACCATAAACTCTAAATCCATATCAACCCTTGAATTTCTTACAGGAACACCTCTACCAGAACACTTTGAAAGAACTGGAGCGCCTGCAAAGATCTCACGACACTCTAGCCGAGAGGATCGGTGCTCCAGATCCTATTGACACCACGGACACGGCAAGGTCTCTTCACGCGGAAATGGAATCCGAACCTGAGGACCAGGACGATGGATGGCTGAGGAGCGAAGCTGTCCAGGTGTATAAGCAGCTGAGGTCACTGGCGCTGCAGCTGAATACTGGTCATGATGACGATTCAGGTATGTGGAAGTCTTTTAATAGGTATTAAATAAGCATGTACACAAAAAATAAGGCGCGTCGTGAATTTCCGTTCGTGCGGACACGAACACACGATTGCCGACAGCACCCGAAGCTAAGTTTCTTTTTTTAAATTATATTTTTTGTTTATATTGTTAGTCGACTAATATTTTATATATTATCGAATTATTTGTATGGAACAGTTGATTTCAGGGTTGCTCCTATAGTAAAAGTTGTTCATAATGAAGAGTACAATAACCCCCTTCTAAACCAAAATATCGAAGCTTGTAGACGTGTATCGAACGAATACCTAATAACCTCAATATCTAGTTTGGCCAGCACGCGATCACATCGATCGGTTTGTTCAGGCTATTCGGACTAACAGCGTAGGTATAATCTGAATTATTTATACGTATTTATACACAACAGCAGTGATAGCCTAGTGGTTGAACGCTGGCCTTCCATACATAGACTCTGAGGTCGAACCCGAGCCACACCTCTAACTTTTAGAATTCATGTGCGTCTCCAAAGACCATCACTTGCGATAACGGTGAAGGAAAACATCGTGAGGAAACCTGCACATCTGCGAGCCTCATAAAATTCTCGATGGTGTGTGTAGTCCGTCAATCCACACCAGGCCAGCGTGGTGGACTAAGGCCTAACCCTTCTTATTCGGAGAAGAGACCCGTGCCCGCAGTGAGACAGTAATGGGCTGGATTTATTTATTATATATAAAAAAATCAAGAAAAAATAAAAATATCTTACTGATCCGTCAAATAAAAAGTAACTTTCAGTATTTATATATAAAAAGTCGTTAAGTTAAATAAATGGTCCACGACCACACTTCCTACACGGAATGGCATAAATAACCAGTTAAATGTAGCCTAAGTTCGCGTGACCGTTTTGTAGGGCAACACGCCAGCAGTGGAGAGACAGAAGGCTCACTTGAAACTGTCTTTGAAATGATGCGTCTCTTCAGTGACATCATTATAGTCGTTTCTCTATACAAAAATTAATGGCCATTATTTTACTAAAATTCTGGTGCTGCCTCATGACACGTGGGATGTCACAGTCAAAGTTTTTATTTCAACTGGGCCTTTGCAGGCACTTTCAAAACGTCGTGATTCTAGGTGCACGGTTCCAAATGGGTTGGTCCTGGAAAAGAAACTCCATTGAATTATTTTTTTATTATTATCCTTGATAGTTTTTTTTTATAATTTTATTCTTTGAGCACTATGCGAAGTAATTGAAAAAAACTACAATTGGTCATAACTTTTGAACCGTAAAAAATTGCACTGACATTCTCAAGGTTAAAAAGTTTGGAAATGACCTTGCCCTGTTCGGTTTGATCCTTACTTCCAGGGACATCTTGTATAGAAGTGCGATGGATGTAGTTTTGTATTTGACCGGCCTAAATTTCGTGTAGAGAGGATAAAAACTAGTAAAAATGTAAATTACACAGTGTCCAATTTACTTCAGTCTAATTACTAATTTCATACGGTATGTGCTCATATCATGTAAAATGGGCGTAAATTATAATGATTTAATTACAATGTGGAAACTGCTTATTTATATTATTCAGCGTTATATTTTACTTATATAAAAATATACCTATATTACCCTTAAAAAGTATTTAATATTCATTTTGTAGGGCCAGAGGGCTAATTCACGTAATTTTAAGACGCGCCGATCGTATTGCAGTGACCTTCGAACTTGACGCGAGCGTATCGCACTGAAGCTCAGAGGATACCAAATGACAGAATAGTCGACATCGTCTCAATTGCCATAACGAAAGCACTTCTTTAGTTACGTGAATTAGCCTACTGGTCAGCTTGGCAAATCATTATTATTATCCTATTTTTATTCACTTTAAATTACACTAGCTGTGCCCGCGACTTCGTTCGCGTGGTGTAGGGGTGTTCGAATTATGTTTTGAAAATACATGTTTCTAATAATATAAAATTGTATCAATTAGTATTAAATAAAAATAGTTACAACGCGGGGACCGGATTTGAACCTGATATTTGTCGGCTTCTATTCTACTATTTACCGTTCCACTTAGCTAGTTACGATGGGTATCGAAATAAACATTTCAAAAATACCTAGTTTCCTTTATATGTATAGTAATTTTCCGTGATGGTTTTTTACCGAAAATGTTAAATAAACACGTTTAAATCACAAATTTCTTAACTATCGACCTTAGTACCCACGGATACATATTGAGCTATAAATTTTCAGTATAATAAGCTGACCTCTTATTGTAAGGGAAGCCTATACAATACGTGGTCAGCTTTTACTGGAAATGTATAGCTTGATAGTAGCCGTGTGTACAAAAAAAAAAAAAGTTACACTGTTCAATTCCTGTGAGCGTAGCGTAGCGTGACGATACATATTTATGTTAAAAAGTCCACCCCTTAGTAGCGCTACTGTGAAAGTCCTATCGAAATTGTTAAATTCTTACATTTCATAACCATCATACATTATACACAAAATATATTACATTGCTCGACTCCTATGAGTGATAGTGCGATGAAATATATTTACTATAAGTCCTCGATCCCTAATAAATTATACTACAGTGAAAGTCGCATCAAAGTAGGTCCAATACAACATTATTTTGTTTAACTAATCAATCGTGACCTCTGCTTTGTACGGGACTGCTTACAATAGAACGATCAAGCTGTATCTAAGGATCTAGTCAATTACTGTTGCAAATAAAAGTTGTTAAGTTAGACTATTATCTATACAATTACCGTAAATTTTCATTGAAATATTTTTCGCTGTTTTCCCGAGGTGGGGTAACTTCTTTTTTTTTTTTGTTGGCTCTCAGACTTTCATTCCATAAATACAAAGCAGGTGATCTAGCGATACCTTTATTTTGCCTACACTCTACTAACGACTAACAACGACAACGACGTAGTCGGTGAAAATTCGGTAACCGTTACTGCCCCTCGTAATGATTTTATCGTCTTGAATCTAACAATAGTAGCTATTTAAAATACTTGGAGAAAACATCCAAATTATAAACTTTACATTTTCGTAAACACATAAACCCAATTAAAAGAACAAATATTTCGATCCCAACGCTATCTAGGGAGACTGAAGACAAATTTAAAGAAACATAAGGTAATAATTATTTAGCTGCCGTGTATCAGGCAACAGGCTATGTTGTAAAAAGAATGTTCTATGAACCTAATTTGCTGTTCTCCAGAATGCAAACGATGTTAGCCCTTATCAATTTGCAATGGTAGCAGTAAACAGCAAGCACACGTCATTATAGTACTGCCAATAAGGCTTTGAAATTCATAATTACCTATTAGATTCCGAAAAGCCCATCCTACAGGTACCCGATAACTTCTATGGATAAAAAAAAAATCTACCCAATCCTAATAAAGTCTTAATAATGATCTTATCACAAAAACTCGGTCTTGGGTAAAAAGTCTATTAACGCCATCTAGTTTCAGAAAAATGTAATAAAATAATAATGAAATCAAAGTTACGTCGAAATATCTGGTAGCGCATTTAAAAAAGTAATTATCTCGTGGGTAAGGTATTATGTCGTATGCTTTCATCACGCTTCACCTTTTGGAACATAGCAGTCAGTGAAATACGTACCTTAAAGTAAGATGCCAAAGAAAGAACGTTTATCAGTTAAAAAAAAAGTACTGGGCATTACTAAATATACCAAATTACTAATTTAAGAACGGGATCAAGTGAGGAGTTAAAATGAACACAGGAACTGTGAAACTAAAACGAAGATTAATTTTGCTTAGCCCCCTAGACGAATAGGGTGATGACTTATATTACATATTTTGACCGGACCTATGAATTATAATAAGACAATATTTCATTAAGATTCGGCTCTTAATAATGAAGTGGTTGCTCATAATAGTATACAGGCATAATGCACTTTAGCTCACCCCCCTTAGATAATAGCGTGATAATTTATAGCCTATATGTTGACCAGCCCTTTGACAGATATTACTGCAAAATTTCAACTAAATCTGTCCAGTAGTATAGGCGTGAAGCTCGGACATATAAACAGACAAACGGACATACAGACAAACAGACAAAAATTCTAAAATCATCTGATTTGGCTTCAGTATCATTCCTAGTACCTACACGCAGCAATCATTTTTTTGGAAAAATATTCAATGTACAGTTTACGCCTCGTTACGATTTTATTTATTAATAAGTATAAGTATAGAAGATATTTGAACGTTACAAATTAAATTATTATATAGAACTCGGCCTACAGGAGTTTGGATGCCGTATCAATAAAAAAATCGCTTTTAAAAATATTGTAAATTAAAAACTCGCCTATAAATTACTACTAATGCCATCTAGGTATAAACAGACGAATTAAAATACATAAGGCTAAAGAATAAATGAAAAAGTACGTTTAAAAAAATGCGAAATGATTTCTATTGTATATAAAATGTTAATCGGATCTATTAACTACAATCATCCAATATTTCAAATGGATTCGTCATATAGGTAGCGACTAATAATTGTACACAGACATATTGGTTTATTGCTCACCCCCCTTTGACAATAGCGTAATAATTTGTACCCTATATGTTGACCAGGCCATTAACGGATTTTACTTTTAAATTTCATGACGATCTGTTCGGCGGTTTGGCCGTGAAGCTCGGACAGAGATACAGACAAACAGACAAACAGACAAACAGACAAACAGACAAAAATTCTAAAAACTATATTTTTGGCATCAGTGTCGAATATAGAGCACGTGCCTTTTTTTTTTTCAAGATATCTTTAATGTACATTTTTCGCTTCGTTACGATTTTATTATAAGTATAGATTATTCTCGCAGCTCTTACCACAACATTGTACTAATCAAGATCGTAATCTATTATTTTAAAAGAGTTTCCGTGGAATTTCTTGCCGGTTCTTCGCCCAAAGACCTACTATTTGGAACCGCGCACCTAGAGTCTCGACATATTCTTATGTGTCTGTATTCGGTTTACATGAAATAAAGGTCTATTCTATTTTATCATGTTATATTTTTTTTGTACCTATTTATTCTTTCAGTCTCTCCATTTCTGAGTATAAGTCTTCTCCTTCGTTATCCACTGGGTTCGGTTTCTCGCTGTCTTCATCCAGTTGGTACCTGTGGTGATTAAGATGTCATCTCTCCATCTCTTTCTTGGCCTACCTTGGTTTCTTTTTGTTTCTTGTCCTCACAACATAAACAAAAATTAAGAAAACTACACAACAACAACACGCAAAAATCTTCTACTTTCGAATCTTTTAACAGCAGTCTCATTTAACACCGAACCTTGATCTTCTGTTACTAATCTGTTGAGTGGTAATACATCGGCAGTGTACGCGATTCTGCAGACTATTGTACGACCTTCATAATCGGTTCCTGGGTTGTTTCACGGAAACAATAAAGTACGGATGATGTATGAAAATCATTAAAAATTCACTCCGAATCACGATCTTATACAAATTAATTACGTAGTAGATAATGTGCTAACGATTATAATAAAAAACAGGCTATTTAAAGTGATATTTGGTGCGTTTTGCGTTTAGCGCTTTAATTTTGCTTCCAAAAAAACCCCCGACTCCAACTAGAAAAAGAGCTGTAACTTTTGAACGGCTGAACATATTTTCATGAAACATAGCTAAGATGATACCCGATTAAACTAGCTTGCGATTATACGGTCACAAACCGTGATACAAATACGTGGTTTTTTTTAATGTTGTAATTTCGTCACCACCTGTAGATATACCGAAACGACAAATTCAGTACCTAAGTACACCTAACCCTATCTATTAATTACTACAAATGGTATTTAAAAACTAAACATTTATCAATTTCTTCACATTTCAACGTAAATACCTTCAATAAATCTATCAAATCTCATTGTTTTTGTATTATTTACCAACATGCGGCATTTGGCATGCCCTGGGTCGAGGTGTCATGGCGTACCATGCTCTGTCGTGACGTGGTAGGTATATGACATCATTCTGTTACTGCCACGCGTACCTGAAAGTTTCAGAAGGTTATACTGGAAAAATCTAGAAAACGAACACATTTATCTAAGAAACCATCATCGATCTAGTTACAAACATTTCCTCGTAGATGATGCGGCGTAGACAATACGCGAAATTGCCAACACTTAGCTTAGGGAAAGTGATGCTGATAGTGAAAGTGGTGTAATTTCTACAATATTCTGTTATATTTTCCTGGGTAAGATGATTAAATGACGTGTGTGAAGATTTTTGAGATACCAAACTATACCAAAACAAAAACCAGGATTGAAATAAAAATACCGGCTGAAACACTTGATTATACTTAGTAGAACCTTGTCAATTTGCAAACATTGATTTATCCGTAGAATAGAAGAGAAAGATTTTTTTTCAAATAAACCAAGTATTAGGCACTTTTGAAATGTTTAAGATTAGGTACATGGTTCCAAAAAAAGTTTCAAAATAATAGGTCTGTTTAAAATACTGATATTCAGCCGCATCTGGTTAGAATGGGAGCATACCCCAACTTAGACAGGAAAAGGCTCGGCAGATGATGAATGTCGATGTTAATTTCTTTAGAAATTTGCAGTACCTTTGTATTTATGCATCTACACTTCTTTTATAAATACTTAATATCTATATCTATTTATATTAATAATACGTGAAGAGAAATAGTTAAAGTTTATAATTATAGAGAAGGAGTGCAGAAAGCTATTTTATTTATATATTTAAATAAAATAGCTTCCGCCAGCGGCTTCGCGTTATATCTTTATAAATTATAGCCTATGTTAGTCAGTGATAATATAGCATTCTGCTGGTGAAAGAATTTTTTAAATCGGTCCACTAGTTTTTATGTTTATCCATTACAAACATACAAAAAATCAAATCTTTTCTCTTTATAATATTAGTTTAGATGTGGTGGTATTTCAACCACTGGGCGACTATCTACTGGTATAAATAAATGAATGGTAAATTACCCCCTGCAATATTTGCAATTTGTGGATGTACAACTGTCTTTAAAATAAGTCATACGTCGACATTTAATAGAAGAGAAAGAATTTCATGCGGCGAAATTTATAAAATCCTGCTTTTATAATTAATTTGTTATTAATTTACCGGTGAGTGATCGATTGTTGTAATATCTCACGACTGTTAATAATGACATGGGAAATTCATTGATGTCATTTTATATGGAATTTTACATCCGCTATAGATTTCAATGAATGGGAATCTTTATGATGTGCTGAAAGGAATTTAATAAAAATATGGTAGATATTATGTGTTTGATCGTTTACTTTTCTCAGTCTCAATGATTATCTTTTTTAATCTGAGATTTTCAGACAATAAGTGTTATAAGTTTGTAGTGTGTATCTGTGTATATGTGTATCTATCTGTGGCATCGTAGCTTTTTTAATAAAAAGCCAGTTTAATCGGGTATCATCTTAGCTATGTTTCATAAAAATTTGTTCAGCCGTTCATAAGTTACAGCTCTTTTCCTAGTTGGAGTCGGGTGTTTTTGACGGTTAGATTTTTAGTTTATCATAAAAACTGAAGGCTTAAAAAACATAGTAAAAACAAAAAAATAAAATTAAAATACCCAAATAAAATCTGTCTATTAAATGTTCGCGCCAAAACACAGAGTCACGTGATTCTGATGTCATTGCATCGATCGTTCATAACGTGTAACTATGGTTATTAAGGAAACACAAAGGATTGCCGTCATAAATTCTATGATGGTGTTTGAAATAACGTTCCGTTTTACGTAACTTAAAATAAATATTTCATTAAAGAACTTTTCTCAAAGTATTATTGATTTTTAACATAATTTCAATTATCTTGTCCGTGCACCTACCATTATTTTTTCTCTTCATCACCCTTAAGTTGACTGGTAGAAAATGCCTAAGGCATTAAGTCCGCCTCTGTATTTAGTGCATAAAGTATAAATAAATAAATAAATTTCTCATTGTAATTTTGTTGCAAGTTCCCTATTACAACAATCATGACGCAGTTCAAATAATAAATCCAACATTGTATACTAACAATTTAACTATTACCCTAATTCATCTCTTCTTCCTTCCAGGACTCCACTCCGACCTATCCATCACATCGCTGGACGGCGAAGAAGGCGAGACACTCCGGCGCGGCGCGCTAGCAGCAGCCTGCGCAGACGCAGTGGCCGCGTACGCCACGCTCGAAGGATCCCGCGTCAGAGACTCCATAGCGGCGCACGCGCGTCGTGCGTTGGAACGAGAGCGGCAGATCGATGAGAAGAATGAGCTTATTGCTGATTTGTCGTCTAAGGTGAGTTCATAACCTTGTTCTTTTTTGTTTTGCTGTGTAAACACAGTCGGCGTGTACAGCGCAGGAAGGTTTACACGTATAAGACTCAATAGCTGCGACCATGCATAGTGCCTTGAAACGAAGGCAGCTCGATGAAACAAACGAAGTTAGCCGAAGTCTTTTTTTTATTTAACTTTGATCTCTAGGATTTCTCCCGTATCGAGAGTATAGTTTACAAACATACATGTCACATGCACACACATGCAGACCCGAAGCAACTATCTGTAGACCATTCAAATGTTTGTTCCATACAGGGATCGAACCCGCGGCACGTAGCGCAGAAAGCTAATCGCTTAGCCACTGCGCCAACCATGTCGTCATTAGCCGCAATATCATCATAATTATCCTTAAAACAAATGGACGAATGGTTATAATGAGCAAGAGATAAAGACATGTAAAAGTACATAATGTAGTGCGATAATTTTCCAATACAATATACCTAGGTTTACCTATAATTTACCTGAAAAAGAAGCGATAAATTCCGATGTTTCTGATACAAGACGTTATAATATTTACGAGATTATGACTAAACAGCGCGATGGAAAAAAAATTATATTATAGTTAAAAAAAAACTATTGAAAACGCTTTAGTCATCCAAACTGAACGTGTATGCAAAATTTCAGCCCATTCGGAAACCGGGAAGTGGGTCAAATTTAACTTCCAAGATTTTCTTACATAGTTAGTTAGTTACAAGTGAAGCTAATAAAAGCGTGTTAATATAAGACAAGAGAATCAAACTCAAAGTTTTTATTTCAACTGGGCGTTTGCAGCTTTGCAGGTACTTTCAAAACGTCGTGATTCTAGGTGCACGGTTCCAAGTGGTCCTGGAGAAGATACGGGCAAGAAACTCCATGGATACTCTCTTCATAAAACAAATTAAAATAAGAAAAGAATATTAGTGAGAGGTTCTTCAAACTACATATTGTAAAAAAAAATGTATCTAGAAGAAAGAAGAAGAAAGAAAGGAAAATCATATATTTGGACTAGACATCAGACAACACAGTGCACAAACATAAAAAAGTAAAAATAAAAAAGCAAAAAGTAACAATAAAAACAACGTGCTGTCGGAATGCCAGTACCAAATGGGTTGCCAACTCAGCATTTGCTGGGCATACGAACACCCAGCGCCATAGACATAGGATAGTTATTAGTCTATGCCCAGCGCCGATTTTCAGTTGGTACCCCTGCAGTGACACACGGACGGAGGAAACAAATATTCATATACTTAAATATAAATATGGTAAATACGATACTATTTAAAATTATAATTAATACTTATGATAAATAAATAAAAGAGTTGCGGCCTACAAATAAAAAAACATAAATAATATAAAACATCTGGGGGGCTAAAAAGGCCGCTTTTGGTGAATCATAATATGATCCTATTACGATTCTATTTTCAAATCACAAAATGGCCACTTATAGCAATTTATATTATGATTCATATTATGATTCCTAATATGAAATGCATCTGTTTGACAGTTTTCTATGGAGATTCGTAAAATGGCTCAATTAATAGGAATTGCAAATGTGTCAAATAGCAGATTCATAAGAAGTTACTTGAAGACATCATATTTCAATTCATCTTTCAGATTTCATTGAAATCTTAATTAATAATGGCAGATTTAGGGCATTGTTATTGTTAAGTCTGAGAATATGAAAAGGTTGTACATAACTTTATCACTAGAACTTCTCGTACCTACTTATTAAAATATCGCATAGGTAGCATAGTACAATTAATATTATTGTAATAGGTATTGAGCTAATGTGGTGAGTAAGCAGTGATAGCAATAAATTGATCTTTATCTTTAGCCTAGCGGTCGAACGCTTGCCTGCCGTGCAGGAGGGTCTGAGTTCGAACCCAGACCGCACTGACTTGACTTTTCTGGCAATTTGACTATCACTTGCGCTAACGGAAGGAAAACATCGTGAGGAAACTTGCACACCTGAGAGGACCTCGTAAATGTCGATAGTGTGTGTAATCAGCCAACCCGCACTAGGCCAGCGTGGTGGATTAAGGCCTAATCCTTCTCATTCTGAAAGGAGGCCCGTGCCCAGCAGTGGGCTGGATATATTTTATATTTTTATTTAGGTAGAGAGCTTAGATTGTTGATTGGTCCAATCATAAATCTAAGGTAGTGAGTAAATTAATTTGAATGTAGATTGGGATATTACTATTAGGTAGGTTATGAAATGTTTATGAAAATGAAACAAATTTTTGAGGTCACATTTAATACTTTATAATAATAAATGGGTGTTATTTAATCATGTAGTAGGTATGAATCTGGCTTAATACATTTCAACCTCTCCGCTCGATTCAGGGCCGAATTGAAAACATAATAGATTTCTCAGAATAAGACTTGATGCTAGGCATGGTGAGACAAATCATATTGACAGCATGAGCAATAGCAGCATTAGCCGCTGCTCGCAAAATGACGGGATTCTGCGAGCCTCATCTAGTGGAGCCAGCGGGCAACCTGAAACAATAAATTTATCATTATTCTATTGTAATTGAATTGGTAGTGTTGTATGCACAGACAAAACTTTCGTCTGTGGTTGTATGTACCATCGTCAACAATAATAATCAATATCTCAACCTCATTATTATTAGCTGTAAAGATAGTAGGTAGTTCCGTTTACTGCGGTGTCGCCAGTCTGCCGAAGCAGAAGTAAAATTCCATACTCAGGGCTGGGAGAAAGTACTATTATAACTGTGTATTATATACTCATTATGAGAAAGAGAGACTGGCAAAAACACATTGCCAGACCTAGGAATTGAATCTAAGACCTAACGCTCAGCTGCTGCACTCGACGAATGAAGCTGTCGGTGTTACATAATATTAACATATTAATGAAAATTTGTTGTTTTACTCACTGAACATCTTCCGACATGAAGTGTAAACATTGTCCATTGAAATGTTTATAGACAACATAGTTCCTTTGCAGCTCCTTCCAAAAATGTAGAATTAGTAGTTATTTTATCATATTCACTTTTACAAAAAACGCACATTATAAATGTATGAAAGTAACACAACGAATAGTTAATTCCGTTAGACATTTTATTATAATTATATTGTTGGCCGCCATTGCAGTTGTCATGGCAACCTTACTTTTTTATACCTCTCACTTGTTGCCAGTCGAAGAAAAAATAACATGTTTATAAATGATTATTTTCTATAATTTATTTATGCTTATATACATAATCCTAATTGTTTTAATGATTATTATTACCTCTATTTTATTGAAAAATATATTTATATTAACACAATATATTTAATAATAGCTTTTACAAAAAATACTGATAAGAAACAATAACCGGTAAAGTGACGGTTTTCATATTTTTAGTGTGGCAATAATGACACCTAATACGAATCTGCTGATGAATTGAATTGCATAAAATGTGTGACCATTTTACCAAAATTAGACGAATTGCTAAGGATCTGCTGGGAATTCGGAATATGAATTCGATTTAGATGAATTGCTAAATGTGGCCGTTTTAGCCCCCCTGATATCTTTATTTATAAGCAGACTCAGTAGAGATACATGAGTCTTGAGCATAATATTTATTTATAATAATTGCATTCTGTCACGTAATAATATTGTTACACCCAGATTCGTACGATTTTAAACAATTCTAGCAGTCTAGAATACATCACAGGGCACACGCCTATTTTGTAGATTGAAACAGGAATTTTCAAAGGCTCAAATCAACGCGGTATTTGGCAAGAATTTGGAAACAAAAGATTCGTTTCAAAAACAAAAGCTAGCAACAAAACTAAACTATAATTTCAATCCATAGCTCAAACGTGTGATAATATTTTATATTTGAAAAAAGAATGCGTTTATTTTGTTCTTTTCATTAAAACCTGAAGAACTTTAAAAGATATGTTTAAGTTAAATTAAGGTGCGCCTACGATCAATGCCTCATTTTCTATACAAGTATTTTCACATAAGTGATTCATTACTTCTGGGTAATTTTAACATATTCCCCTACAAAACTGAGCAACAAGCACTCTTTCATACTTTTTACAACTTAAATTTAATTACCTATAAAACCACTACAATAGGCTACAAAAGAAAAGTGTAATATAAAATTATTTTTACCACCACAAAATAATAGATAAAAATATATTTTACATAGCTACAGACAAAACAAAGGGAAATATAGGCATAGAATATATAATTGAGATATATACTTGAAAAAAAAAAAACAAAGTATTTTTGTCTTTTGTATTATCGATATATTTTTGTCCATATGCAACCAATAATACTCCATAGATATCGAACGTTGCCTTACTGAAGGTGAGGCACCTTCCGAAATCAATCAATACAGAATTATACGTCAATATGTAACGGTGGACCTATAGCTATAGGCCTAACAAAAAACGACAACAAAACGTTTTCAATGATACACATTCAACGTTTACCGTAAAGTATTCAATGGACAATAATGGCACAGATGATAAGCGTTTTTGGCAAACATTGAAGAATTTTGTTCTGGATGTATTTA
Source organism: Allophyes oxyacanthae (assembly GCA_932294325.1). Taxonomy (NCBI): domain Eukaryota; kingdom Metazoa; phylum Arthropoda; class Insecta; order Lepidoptera; family Noctuidae; genus Allophyes; species Allophyes oxyacanthae. The sequence goes on from OW028628.1 coordinate 2,175,877, forward strand.
ATGAACTATGTCCATGCACAGAACAGCGGGTCTACCGCGTAACTAAAATGGTAATGAACATCGACTCTGGTAATAAACTTCAATTCGATCAAGAGGGAAGACACTTCGAGCTACTTTAAAAAAACAATAAAGATCATGAAGTTAGGACCTATCTTCATGATTGGTAAAACAAATTACAAGGTAGCTCAAAGTTTATTCTCTCACGATCCTATTGAAGTTTATTACCAGAGTCTGATGTTCATTACCAAATGGTGTTCCGCGGTAGACCCCCAGTTCAGTTAGTTCCAAATGTGTGTGGAAAATAGGCCCTAAGTCCATGCTAGCGAGGCATATCTCCTAGATGCACTGAAAAAATGTAACGGTTAGAAATAAACAAGTTATTGCTATAACAACCAAATAACTTGGTTCGGATGTAGCCTGCAAAGTCGTTTTTAACCTCCGACAAAAAAGAGGGGTATTGTAAGTTTGTAGTGTGTATCTGTGGATCTGTGTATCTGTCTGTGGCATCGCAGCTCCAAAGCGGATGGACCGATTTCAACGCAGTTTTTTTAATTGAAAGCTAGTTTAATCGGGTATCATCTTAGCTATGTTTCGTCAAATCTGTTTAGCCGTTCAAAAGTTACAGCTCTTTTTCTAGTTGGAGTCGGGGGTTTTTGACGGTTAGGTTATGTCTTCTATCAAAGGGTGGAAGAAATAGGTTTATCCACCCGCCTATATTGGATGGGCCGCTGTGTGTCTCCGTTAAACATTAGCTAATAGGTCTCGTAACTTTATAGATCAATAGCTGTCGATTTCATCGATACAGGTAACTTTCGATGTCAATGCATCAGCCACAGTTACCGCACGTAAGCCAATTGAAATACCGTTTGTGCTCTAAACCGATTTAAATCGATTTAACGCGAAATCGATTCGGTTTTAACGGCGGATTGATCGGTGGTTAGCGTTTAGTTTTATAGCTTTGCGATTTATTTTTATTTTGAGGTAAACAGAGACTGTAATGTAGATGTTAATAAGTGGATTGGCGCGTAGGCCATAATTATGTAGAACAAATGCGCTTGGTTAAATCATAATTATTGTAATACTACGTTCTTGATCTAATTTAAAAGACGAAGAAATTTAAAAAAAAAAATGTTTTTCCTTCCTCGTGATGCACACTAGTTTTCTTGTAAAATTTCATCAAAATCGCTTCAGCCTTGAAAAGGTAACAGACAGACAAAGTTACTTTCGCATTTATAGATAATATTAGTAAGACTATTATTAAGGATTTAAACCATCTTTAAAATTAAATAAGGACGTAGATAACTTTGGAACAAATATGGAACTTCTCCTTTTCATTTGCTTTGCTGATTCGAGTTTTAAAATTATAGTCATTTTAATTCCAACTTTTAGATTTTCCGAATCTATACTTATAATAAAATCGTAACGAAGCGAAAAATGTACATTAAAGATATCTTGAAAAAAAAAAAGGCACGTGCTCTATATTCGACACTGATGCCAAAAATATAGTTTTTAGAATTTTTGTCTGTTTGTCTGTTTGTCTGTTTGTCTGTTTGTCTGTATCTCTGTCCGAGCTTCACGGCCAAACCGCCGAACAGATCGTCATGAAATTTAAAAGTAAAATCCGTTAATGGCCTGGTCAACATATAGGGTACAAATTATTACGCTATTGTCAAAGGGGGGTGAGCAATAAACCAATATGTCTGTGTACAATTATTAGTCGCTACCTATATGACGAATCCATTTGAAATATTGGATGATTGTAGTTAATAGATCCGATTAACATTTTATATACAATAGAAATCATTTCGCATTTTTTTAAACGTACTTTTTCATTTATTCTTTAGCCTTATGTATTTTAATTCGTCTGTTTATACCTAGATGGCATTAGTAGTAATTTATAGGCGAGTTTTTAATTTACAATATTTTTAAAAGCGATTTTTTTATTGATACGGCATCCAAACTCCTGTAGGCCGAGTTCTATATAATAATTTAATTTGTAACGTTCAAATATCTTCTATACTTATACTTATTAATAAATAAAATCGTAACGAGGCGTAAACTGTACATTGAATATTTTTCCAAAAAAATTATTGCTGCGTGTAGGTACTAGGAATGATACTGAAGCCAAATCAGATGATTTTAGAATTTTTGTCTGTTTGTCTGTATGTCCGTTTGTCTGTTTATATGTCCGAGCTTCACGCCTATACTACTGGACAGATTTAGTTGAAATTTTGCAGTAATATCTGTCAAAGGGCTGGTCAACATATAGGCTATAAATTATCACGCTATTATCTAAGGGGGGTGAGCTAAAGTGCATTATGCCTGTATACTATTATGAGCAACCACTTCATTATTAAGAGCCGAATCTTAATGAAATATTGTCTTATTATAATTCATAGGTCCGGTCAAAATATGTAATATAAGTCATCACCCTATTCGTCTAGGGGGCTAAGCAAAATTAATCTTCGTTTTAGTTTCACAGTTCCTGTGTTCATTTTAACTCCTCACTTGATCCCGTTCTTAAATTAGTAATTTGGTATATTTAGTAATGCCCAGTACTTTTTTTTTAACTGATAAACGTTCTTTCTTTGGCATCTTACTTTAAGGTACGTATTTCACTGACTGCTATGTTCCAAAAGGTGAAGCGTGATGAAAGCATACGACATAATACCTTACCCACGAGATAATTACTTTTTTAAATGCGCTACCAGATATTTCGACGTAACTTTGATTTCATTATTATTTTATTACATTTTTCTGAAACTAGATGGCGTTAATAGACTTTTTACCCAAGACCGAGTTTTTGTGATAAGATCATTATTAAGACTTTATTAGGATTGGGTAGATTTTTTTTTTATCCATAGAAGTTATCGGGTACCTGTAGGATGGGCTTTTCGGAATCTAATAGGTAATTATGAATTTCAAAGCCTTATTGGCAGTACTATAATGACGTGTGCTTGCTGTTTACTGCTACCATTGCAAATTGATAAGGGCTAACATCGTTTGCATTCTGGAGAACAGCAAATTAGGTTCATAGAACATTCTTTTTACAACATAGCCTGTTGCCTGATACACGGCAGCTAAATAATTATTACCTTATGTTTCTTTAAATTTGTCTTCAGTCTCCCTAGATAGCGTTGGGATCGAAATATTTGTTCTTTTAATTGGGTTTATGTGTTTACGAAAATGTAAAGTTTATAATTTGGATGTTTTCTCCAAGTATTTTAAATAGCTACTATTGTTAGATTCAAGACGATAAAATCATTACGAGGGGCAGTAACGGTTACCGAATTTTCACCGACTACGTCGTTGTCGTTGTTAGTCGTTAGTAGAGTGTAGGCAAAATAAAGGTATCGCTAGATCACCTGCTTTGTATTTATGGAATGAAAGTCTGAGAGCCAACAAAAAAAAAAAAGAAGTTACCCCACCTCGGGAAAACAGCGAAAAATATTTCAATGAAAATTTACGGTAATTGTATAGATAATAGTCTAACTTAACAACTTTTATTTGCAACAGTAATTGACTAGATCCTTAGATACAGCTTGATCGTTCTATTGTAAGCAGTCCCGTACAAAGCAGAGGTCACGATTGATTAGTTAAACAAAATAATGTTGTATTGGACCTACTTTGATGCGACTTTCACTGTAGTATAATTTATTAGGGATCGAGGACTTATAGTAAATATATTTCATCGCACTATCACTCATAGGAGTCGAGCAATGTAATATATTTTGTGTATAATGTATGATGGTTATGAAATGTAAGAATTTAACAATTTCGATAGGACTTTCACAGTAGCGCTACTAAGGGGTGGACTTTTTAACATAAATATGTATCGTCACGCTACGCTACGCTCACAGGAATTGAACAGTGTAACTTTTTTTTTTTTTGTACACACGGCTACTATCAAGCTATACATTTCCAGTAAAAGCTGACCACGTATTGTATAGGCTTCCCTTACAATAAGAGGTCAGCTTATTATACTGAAAATTTATAGCTCAATATGTATCCGTGGGTACTAAGGTCGATAGTTAAGAAATTTGTGATTTAAACGTGTTTATTTAACATTTTCGGTAAAAAACCATCACGGAAAATTACTATACATATAAAGGAAACTAGGTATTTTTGAAATGTTTATTTCGATACCCATCGTAACTAGCTAAGTGGAACGGTAAATAGTAGAATAGAAGCCGACAAATATCAGGTTCAAATCCGGTCCCCGCGTTGTAACTATTTTTATTTAATACTAATTGATACAATTTTATATTATTAGAAACATGTATTTTCAAAACATAATTCGAACACCCCTACACCACGCGAACGAAGTCGCGGGCACAGCTAGTGAGATAATAAATGGAAATCAATAATTCCACATTTATTTTACGTGTACTTACATTGCTTTTCCATAGCAATTTGTCAACAATACTATAGTAGAAACAGATATCGACATAGTAGAAACAGAGTTCTGTGTCTACTATATCGATGCCCTAATGTTTTGCGTTAAAAGTCAAGGGTAAAACAGAATTAGTAAAACGTGATCCTCTAATGGACTTATAAGGATTATCTTGTAGGGAATTTAAGTGGTTTCTACCAGTGTGGGGCGTAATAGGATTACAGCGTGTAAAAGTTTTGCGAGATTCTTGGTCGTTCTTTTCTCTCTTTCTTGGAAGCAAAGTTACGCGTAACGTATATAAAATATACCCTAAGAATTACGAAACACGTTTTTGTGCACTACACTTTATTTTTACAAATACACAACCAATACAGACCCGGAACGCAAGGCTTACAGTGCAGTGCAATGCAATTTGCGTCACCCGTCTCGAACATTAATTCGTTGCATAAGCCAGTTTAGCTCATTTGCTGTATTTAATAAATACTGTTATGTAAAATATATTCTTTCATAATTGGGGCGTTTTTATTGACAATACCAATGTATTGTCAATAAAAACGCCCAAAAAATATTGATTAGGTAGTACTTAATTGATTTTATACAGGATAATCTTGTATGTAGTGCGCATAATTTGTAGAGTGATTCAGTATCTGTTCCTAAATGCAACCGCAGTATTGGGATACACTTTAAAACAAAACGAAAATTCGACTTAGTATGTGGGACACCCATAATGTACTAGCGCAAGCCATACAAGATCAAATTTTTATTTAGTCTTGGAGTGAATTTTCGTCCCGGGTCTGGATATGTGTGCACGATTACAGGAGAAAACAAAAAGAAATAGAGAGGTACCTATGTTTTGTTCGACATACGAGGATTTCAGGATAATAAAACATTAGGAAAAAAATCATCTGTAATCGTTGACAACACAATTTTTTGCAAAGAAATAGTTCTCATCAATGACGAAATGGATACTAAAAACAAGCCTTTTTCACTGCAATGTACCTAGCTTTTTTGTCTAACCTTTTAAATCCACTCACTGTGCAAGAACTTTTTTATTCTGTCGTTTCTCAATCTTATTAGCAGGATCCACTTTGGTTTAAGAAATACCGCAAATTTACAAATACCGGAAATATTGTCGGCTCTGCAAAGTGATATGAAATGCCGTGATTGGCGCAGTGGGTAAACGATTGGGTTGCTGTACGAGTAATGGGTTAAAAATCCCGCGTGGAACAAATATTTGTATGGCCTGATACAGGCAAACTCCTGTAGTAAGGCATTGATTATTTTTAGAGCAAAAATAAATATACTGTCGTATTTAAAATTATCTTTCAAGTCCTAAATAATCCATTGGTCGAGGAACACAACGAATATGCTGTATTACACTTTGATGTTAGCCAAAAGGCCGAAGTGGTGGTGGTGGAGAAGTGGTGTTTATTTTTTATTGCTCTAAAAATCATTCCGCCTCCTAAGACCAAAGATAAACACAAAAGTCCTAGATATCTTTGTCATGTAAGTCACATACGCCTACAACCGCCCACAGATGCAATAATATCCACTTAAGACTATCCTTCAGCAATCTACCTCTGTTAGTAGTCTTGTAACAATAAAGAACAGGTTCTCGCTTTATGGAAGGATTTGGAAACCGATGAGGTCATGTAGTGGAACAATGAGAGCATGTCAGCGTCATAGTTGGAAGAATAATGCCTAGCTTGTTATTTTTTAAACGGTGTTTATGTATTACAGATGTTAATTAGTATTTTCTCCCATTTACTCAAAAACTACTTCATTATTAAAAAATTCATCAATTGGCTAAAAAAATATAACTGTCCAGCAACTTCTATTATTGTCGTGTTAGAAATTGCTGGCGTGTTATTTTGTTGCGTACCAAAAGAACCGATTGATGTGTTGTTTATTTTTTTTAAATAATGATACAATCGCATAATGATATTTGATTATAAAATCCTTTTTTTTAGCTGTCCCGAATTGAAAACCAATATCGCGATTTTTTCTTACCTTCTTTACCGAAATTTGGAATACCTGGACTTGGCAAACACTAGTAACATCCGAAAATTATCCATGGAAAAGCTGATGCTAATGACCCCGTAAAATCTTCAAGCAAAACGATTAGATTATAATACCTAGATCTGGAAATGAAAATGCTATAAATCCTCAACCACATTAAGTCTATTTTAGGCTTGTGTATCTATTGTAGTCTTGAAACCTAAGGACTATCTAGCGATCTAGACTGAACTGCTGGCTAGCTGCATGGCGTGACCCCAGTGACGTAGGCACACGTCACAGTGGTCAATGACCTCGGCACGGACGTCCACGGTACAAATTGCTATTTAAGTATTTTGTAGCAAATCGCATTTTTTGTAGCGACACAATTTGATTTGGTATTTCGTGCCTTAAGTTCCATGATTAAATGTAGCTGAAAATAGATTTTAGGATGATGCTAAGGTAAAGTTTTACTATGTTTTATTTTCGCCAGAGTTGACAAGCATGGCCTAACTAAATAAAATAAAATAAAACGTGTGGTCCTTTGGCCGGCTCAAAGGACCAAAAGCTTACCTGAATAAATTTAAATAAAAGGGTCATGAATGGAAATGCTTATATTCAAACAGTTCTTAAATGGGGTTTAACCATTAAAAACAATAATTACATTTTGGGTGCATCTAATACTAACTCAATACTCGTAAAATAAAACGATTATTTATTAAAAAAAAAAAAAAATACACAACTAAGTACCTTTGTAATTATTTGTCTTGTTTTGTTACTTACAAACTGTATTGGTAGACTAAAAATAAATAAATAATAGTACACACAGAATAATATCGTACTGATTCACTGTTTATTGTATAAAGAGATTAACAGATCCTGGAAACTACGTTTTTGTTGTTAATGAATAAAAAAATGTAAATAAAAATTGGAATTGATACTGTGATTCAAAATGTCTGAATACCTAAATATCTTATTCCGTGTACTTACACTCTAAACTACACAGATTCTTATACATCTGATCTGTAATAATTTAATACAACGTATAGGTACCACACGTAAACCATAAACCGAATAAACCATACCGCTAATGTATCCCCAGCCTTACAACAAAGAGAATTAATTCTTTTTACACGTATTTTTAATTATGTATTAAGGCTAGTTCTCACATTAGACGCTATGATCTACCATAAATGTGTGGGTAACATGCGATGCCCCACTTTCTTTTTTTTATTTGGCCATTTATTGTGGCCGAGATCATTTTTTTTGTTATATTTTTTTATTGTTATAGTCAAGGTGACGAGTGTTAAAAGCAGTTTGTCGATATTTGCTAGGGTTTTATTGAGGATTAAATGAACACGTTAACCGTTATGCGGATCTAAAGACTTGATTTAGTTTTGCAATTTCGGAAAAACATAATAGCTACACTAATGAAAAAAGATTTGGGCAGCGATTGGCATTTTAAACTTTTAAAGGTCTGACTAAAAAACTACTTTTAAATATATTTTATTGAATTGAAGAATCAAAGCATATGAAAAATTATTTATTGAAAAAAATGTTTGATATTGTTAGGTATTTTCTGTTATAAAATTTACGAGTTTTTAATTTCACTTTTTATGTATTTTCATATGCAGAATCTTAGACGGAAATCCTTTTAATCAAAAAAACATATCGTTATTTCCATAACTACATACATAATCGAAATCACAATGGTGATGTTTTACGATGCGCGTTGCGAACCCAAACAATAGTGCTATAACTGAACCCGGGCAATTCACGGAACTATCGGTTGAAGCGGAAATAAACCGTGGGAAATACGGAGAAAACGTTATGTGAGAGGAGTTTTATCAAATATTATTGTTTTTATGAATTGTTTGGATCATTTCCATGTCGGTTTAGTAACTAGGTACCTATACTATAGACATAATGATTGTGTCGTAATGTGTGTAATTTCCACGAGAAAAATTACTTTCTATGTTCTGTAGTTTATCTGCTCGCGTTAAGTAAAATCACATTTATCATCTTATTTGCGGCAATTAAAAAGCAATATTTTTTTATTAAGCAAATTAAAACTCGTAACTAACAGTGGGCTAATACGTAATTTTATGACGCGCCGATCATATTGCAGTGACGCTCGAACTTGACGCGAGCGTATCTCACTGAAGCTAAGAGAATACCAAATGTGTTGTTTTGATCAAAATTTTACTGCAGTTGCACAACTAAACTAAAGAACTAACTAAACAACAAACAACTAACTAAGAAGTAAGATTGCCGCTTATTTAAGCGGCAATCTTACTTCTTTAGTTACGTGAATTAGCCAACAGTAAGCTGAGTGTATTGCTCAAAAATGGCGTTAAAAAATTAAAAGAAAATTCTAGATCTAGTCCAAGCATTTACTTGGTTCATAGCTTTGAACCACTTTCCTTTAAGGAATTGGTCATGCGCTCATTAGCAAACTCACGACAAGTTCCTTTGTCTATCATTTAGAAAGTCATTATTTTATTTACTTCGTAGACATCCTTTACGGATAAGTTTTTCACGGCATACAATACAATACAATACACTTTATTGCACACCAGTAAATAGAAGAAAAGATACAATAATTAGAAAAAGAAATATACCTACAAAGGGCCGTCTTATCGCACGTGGCGATTTCTACCAGACAACCTTAGGATGGACAGATTTGCAGGTTAAAAGAGAGGTAGTTCACGGTGTAACAATAATATTAAGAAAATAATTTTGTTCATAAATACTATACAAAACACAATACATAATAATATATCGACATAATAATAATAGATAATACATAAGTATATAAGCAGTACCTACTCCTTGACACTGCGCGCATTGTTAGGAGGTTTCTCTCTCTAGAGCCCTGACCACCGCGCCGCCGGTAGCTTGGACCCTGTTCCCGATGCCGATGCCGGTGGCCTACTACTCTTTTATATTTTTAAATGGTTTTATTATTATTTTCTTATTTAATTGTATTTTTTTTTTTAAATATCAACAAGTATGTAAAAAAATTGAATAAAGGGAATAATACATAATATTTAGATATTATTATTATTTATATTTATTTTCTTTTATATTTTAAATGATTTTTTTTTATATATTTGTAAAACTATTTAAAAATATACAAAAGTATGAAAAAAAATTGAATAAAGGGAATAATACATATAACAATATATCTACATTATACAGGGTGGTGACGACGGTACGACAATAAATGAAACCACGTATTTGGTATCACGTTCTGTGAACGTACATCTGCATTTTGCCTACCAGGACTTCACCAAAAACAAATAAAATTAATAATGAAACGTTCCCTTCTTCTAGCTGTCGGTGGCTGAAGTAGAACTTCGTGCAGCGGCTGAAGAGCGTGACAAGCTCCTGAATGATGCCAACTATGGCAGTCTGCAGAACGACGAGGCTGTTACGAAGGCTAGGCAGGAGAGGGACGAGGCCATGGAGAGGAAGAAGGCTGCTGAGGTAAGGACTTATGTTTCCGGTTCTTTAATAAGATTTACAGAATGTCCCGAAAATCAATGTCAAGCCGAAAACGGGTGATAGGCCAGGTGGTTACGGTTATCAGAAAAATAATTTAAAAAATGTTAGTGACATACTACCTATAACAATTTAAAAAATATCGATGGTAATTTTACAGGAGGGTTATACCCCAAAAAATAAATGAAGAAAAGTAAAGATTTGTAATTATAGTACTTGAAAGATCACCACAGGGTATCAATTTTTTCGATATTTTTTAAAGTTCATAATTTTAAAAGTATATGATTTTTTTTATAATTTTTCTTATATCTGTCACCACCTAGCCTATTACCCATTTCCAGCTTGACATTGGTATAAGGGACACCCTGTATATGGGTGAGGCTCATGACTTTAGTATCTAAAAATAAAGAGAGATAATTTGCAGTATGTTGTCATTTATCAAGCTGCAGATGTTAGCTAATCACACGTGATTTAATCACAATATTATTATTCATCCAAGCAACATGAACAAGTGCAGAAACAATTCTTTCAAGAATCACATCATAACTATATGTGCAAAGCTATGGTTGTTTTAACCAGACTATGGTGACAATTGGAAGCCAGCCCACTATCAATCTTCTAGACGAATCAATCATCCACCATTTAAGACCTTTTGGGGATGAAATAGTTTTCTTTTCTTAAATGAAGACCACTTCTCATAACACCTGACAAAGCATTGAATATTGCATGTAATTAAATGTGTTCTACTTGATTTTCAGGTGTCCCTAGCAAAGACCAGGGTGGAGCTGATGCAGGCGAATAGCCAGCTGTACGAAGCTGTGCGCCAGAAGGTGGACCTTGGACAACAACTGGAGCAGTGGCAGGTATGTGATAAAACAACATTATTTCTTATAAAGAACTTCGATATTTGAGAGACGGTGGTCTTACCTACAAATAAACGATAAAGAAAGAAAGAAAGAAAGAAAGAAAAATAATTTATTCCACATAGGACAACACAGCACTCACAAGAAAATAACAACACAAAAGTAAAAAAAATATTAGTAAATATACCTAAATGTGCTCTCGAGCATGCCCAAGTAGTAAAGCAATTATTTTAGGCTGATTTAGAGATCTAGATGAGGAAGGTCACTAAATATCTGAGGGCCATAGCGCGTTTTCGCGTACATTATTCACTTTTTCTAAGCAAAACGCAGCTAACGAACGCGAATTCGCCTAGGAAGTTGAAGACAAGCGGATTGAACTGAAGAATTTTTATCTCTTTACGAATCGTACTGAAACTTTTATACAGGATATTTTTTTTATGTAGCGCGCATAATTTGTAGACTGATTCAGTCTCTGTTCCTAAATGCAACCGCAGTTTTGGGATACACTATAAAACAAAACGAAATTTCGACTTAGTATGAGGGACACGCATAATTTACTAGCGCAAGCTATACAAAATCAATTTTTTATTTTGTTTTGCGAGTGAATTTTAGTACTGCGGTTGCATTTGGGAACGGACACTGAATCACTGCCAATTTTGCGCACTACATAAAAAATTATCCTGTATTTAAATACTTGCACTTTCCAAAATCAGTTGCGGTCTACTAAATCCTAATCTTAAGCACTGTATTGGACATTAAATTTAAAATCAACGTGAAATCTTTAAAACCTGAGAGCCGTGGCTAATTCCGGTAAGGCTTTAGAATAATGTAAAGACCATGGAAATACCAAAAAAAAATGGCGCATTGCTAGTGCTTTTTAAGTTCATGGCCACGCAGTGGCGTGAACAGACATATCACAGGGTAGGTAGGCAAAACCAACGTTGTTGTATTTTCAACTTGAAAGATGTTTGTGACTGGCCATGTCACCCTAAAACTTAAATTATCTGATATTACAGACATATTAAAGTTTGTATTATTTATTAGCGTAGGCACTAGGCAGTGTATTTTTGTCTCTATAGTGTTCACGCTACTGTGGCCACAAGTTCTCCATTCATGCATCACAACAGAAGTAAATTCAGGTCATAAGATTGATTCCTTTGAAATTCTAAATAATTATTTCAATATTTCAGATGGATATGCAGGAACTCATCGATGAGCAGATGAAACACAAGCTGACCACGCAGGAGAAGCGAAGGAAGCTTCCAGAACAGCCTGTTCCCACCAGAACCTCTCGACTCCTCGGATTTTTTCACCGGTGATCTGTTGTACCCCACTCTTGGTGCGCCTCTATGAAGCCATAGACCACACTACCATATCAACCCTCTACCTTATCATCATCAAATATTACCATCCATCAACATTACCAGCTGCCTACAGTTTATTTTTAATACTTTTGTACAAAAATCTATCATTATCAAAATTGATCATAGCGACCGCCATCTTGGTTTACCGTACGGACGCGTTCGCAATCACCGAGTTTTTAGGTTATGTTCTAATTTTATTTTATAAACCGTGTGATTTTTACGCTATCGCATTGATAGTTAGTATCGTAGTTAGATTGTTTATAGTTAGTTTACATTTAATTTTTAATGTTTTACTGTGTTTTTTTAGTATTTCACTGTAAAATGGCTGGTATGATTTGGCACTTGGGCATTCTTTGTTATATAATAGGGCGGATTTAGTACAACAGATATATTTAACGGACGTATATCCAAGAGAATTAACATCTTTAGTCCGTATTACTCGAGTAACGACACAAATAAAAACACGAATCGAAAATGAAAGCTAACATAAAATAAGTCATGTTATAATCCGCCATTTTGTAATATGTCAGCCATTTTAAAACTTAACCTAACCTACCCATTGCTTTATTTGTAAATAACGTTTTAATTATTGAGATTACCTTAACTATATATGTATAGTTGGTACTTATATACGTAAATCGTCACTTCAAGTGAGATGTTTGGTGCACCTAAAGTGTAAAATTAGATTTACTGTCTGTTTTCACCACGGAGAATACTAATTTGGTAGTTTCTCTATAATTTAATACAAATATTGTTTTAAGAGACTGAGTAATAGATGTTACATGTATTATTGGGCTAGTGAGGGCTGGTAGGCAAAAAGTAACATAAGTAGGTATGGTAATGGACCTTGAGAATTTGATTCCCAGGTCAGGCAAAATTATAATTGGATTTTTCTATTAGAAAAAATCTTCATTATTAATAGTTAGCCCACAATTGGAATTGTATCTGTTAAGAGCAATAAGCTCTTATTACGAAGTGTTTATATATAAAGAGCCTAGAAAGCATTTAAAGTTGTTAAAACTTAAGAAAAAACAAAGTTTTATAATTAAAGCCCAGGTTTCAGAGAGAGAGGTTCGCTAAATACCGGTACCGCTCTCTTTGGAAACCGTACCTTAAGTCTTTATTAATTTGGTATTACTCAGTCTCTATAACTAATTATGTTATAAATGGGGTAAAACAGGCTTTTAGATGTAATAGTATCTAATAGATTGCTACTAATGAAGAACATTTAAATACCTAGCCATATTATTTACATTACCTACTTTTATTATACTGAATATTGGTAGGATCCACTATGAAGTCGAATGTCTACATTGACCGGAGAATTCATACATTGTCTGGTTACAACACTGTTTATATCTTAAAGTGGTTAAAACCGCAGCCAAACAACAGGACACAAAAAAAACACATTTATAAATGTCAAATGTAATCTCTTAGTTAAAACAGTTAGGAGTTACGACATTGTTATGCTTTCTCCAGACAATGTCGATATTGTCCAGTAAGTAGGTATACATCAGACAAGAATTAAACATGATCTGGTGGAATTTTTAGAATAATTTGTGTGTAGTTTTATTCACGAATATTAGTAAAATATCACATATTTAAAAATATATTTTGAATTGTTTTGCAATAGTAGATAATATAGTTGGTACTTAATTATAGTTATGTGCCTTAAAAGTACCTGGCCTTTTAAAGTGCCTTTATCTACGGAAACGTCAATTCTATTTATTGAACATACCAATACAGCCTTAGAAGATTTTATCTGGTGGATTTTCGCACTAAGGCATCAATAAAAACTGTAAGGATTTATAAAACATCGATTCATATACGTTCACATAAAAACAACTGCAGTTGGGCCATTAAATAAAATATATTAGGTAAATAACGAGGGATTTATTAATTGCGCATTAAATCAAACCAAAAATCCCTCAATACATCGACGCGAGCGAATGCGAAGATTCTCAATAATTGCTGTCAAATAACCGTCAATAGTGTGTAACTGATAGATATTTATTGCTCAGGCGCTGCGCAGATGACGAACTGCCGCGGACAAGAATGACCAGATATATAAATCTATATCTGTGAGAATGACCATGGTTGGTAGTTGTGGCCAGTGAGGACACTAGAGTTCTAACAACAACTACGAACAAAATAACCGTCTTGTGCGATGATTCCGTGCCGAATTTTCTTGACACCGGTAATGTTTTGTCGTAAAAAAATTTGTCCGCGGCAATGTTTTGTCGTAAAAATTCTTGTCCGCCGCAATTTTCTGTCGCAAAAATTCTTGTTCGCGGCAATTCGCCGGAGAAAAAGTCCTTCCTTTGCTCAGCGCCTTTGATAGCAACTATTGTTACAATCGTTGTCTAATCGCCACCCAGCTCTATCGAATTTCAAGTTCGTGGCATAGACATAATATACTACTAATGGTTCGTGGCAATAAGCCCAATAGTATCAACAAATAATTTAAGGGGCATAATAACCTTACAGAAGAACAGGGAGATTTTATTTAAGCTCTCTGAAATGCATTTATGCATATAAAATAAATTATGTGTGTAAAATCTTACCGCATTTTTGTCAGTAGGAATAAGTTCAGAAAAATAGGTAACTTTAAGTACCTACCTACTATTTTACAAATATCTATATGAACATGCTCAAGGAATAACATTATACTTATTGCTTATATTATATATACCATTTTGTAACTTGTTCTTATAGGTAGGTACCTACTGGATTCGGATGCAAAACGGGATAGAGCTAAACATTTTTTGTATAACTTTGGTTACTGAAAATATCGGTTAGCGAAGCAAAAGAGATTGGAATACATGATACTTTTTTTATTAAAGTTGGTTTTGCTTTTAATACATCTACAAGCCATCTTGAAGCTTAGAACCTATGCAAGGAACAATGTTATCATTTACCGATACAAATAAAAGGTCCAACATTTCTAGTCCCGATCCCTTTAAGGGATTCTTATACTCATCATTGTCAACAACTTTTACTACAGGACCAAAGCTAAAATCACGAAAAAACAATCCACTGTTCCATATAAATAGGTAATTCAATATTACTCAACTAAATATATTATGTACAGAACAGCAATTTTATTTTCTTCGCGATTTCATTTTTGTTTCATTTGTAAAAGTTATTCATCCCCCCTACCTCGACCTCGGGGGTTCGATCCCCGCACGGAACAAATATTTGTATGATCTACAGATAGTTGTTTCGGGTCTGGTTGTATGTGCATGTGACATGTATGTTTGTAAACTGTACCCTCGATACAGGAGAAATACTAGTGAGGGGCAACGATAAAAAAAAAGAAAAAAAAAATGATAAGTAGAATAAACCCCTTAATTTAAAGAGATCGGGACTAGAATGTTTGGATCTTGTATTAAACATTAAATTACTAACAAATATACCTAAGTAAGCAGGTAATAAATATAACGTGTATTAGAAATGCGTGGTCATATTTTAGGGTGTGGAATTGTGGTTAAGACCATCAAACTGACCAACTTTTTTTATGGGACCAACATCGTTATCGCGATAAAATCATCAGTTGTCCCATACAAAACTTCAATACCTACTCGACCCGAACGTACCACACCCTTAAATATGACCATACATTTACACGTTGTATAAATAAATTATGAATATAAAATGTGAATTTCTTTCTTTTTCTTAGAATATAGAACGGCAAAATAACAATACTTTTTATGTTAACGAAACAGATTGATAATTTTCAAATTTTTCAACATACGCGAACTTTTACCGAAAATACCGTTAACCAGGTAAATCATATTTTTTCTATCTGTAGGTATTCTAAGATAATTTTGTTTGCATAACAATGCAATAGTATAATGCAAAAGCAATTTAAAAAACTACAATATATATTTATGTGTATTATAGTTGCACAATCAACTTTACACTTTATGTCATTAAAATAAGATTTAAAATATAAATATCATCCCTGAATAAATCGGCAGATATATTATTGTACTTAATTTATTTTTAAGACTGAACTACTTAATTATTGAATTAAATATTGAATTTATAGATTTTGCTGTACCTATCCGAAATTAATTTTATTTTGCAAAACATTTTATTATTAACATTTTCTGTAATTTTACTTTTTTTTCTATTTAGCACAAACACTCTTACGGCGAGTATAACTTCTTAGTCATTCCATTTTTCTAGTAATTCTTGGGATTTATTACATTACAAACATAAATAAATAAAAATTGTCCTATTTAAAATGAAATCAAAATTAATTTGAAATAATGAAATTGTTTTTTATCTTTTTGACAGACTGCCGTCTCTCTACAATCTATTTTTTTTTCTTTACAAAACATTCTCGTTTTTACCTTTTAAAAATGACTATTGTTTTACATAAAGAAAAACACTTAATAACAGGCTATGGAATTAAGCACAGTTATAATTTATCTACTTATATAAAATATTTTATTGCATTTATCCAATCTAATAATTTTTTATTTGGTTAAATGCAACTAATTATTTGATTAATAAAAATAACGATTTCTGTACTTATTAAGTAGATATAATAAGTCCCAATGAATTATTATTGTACATTAATATTTTACAACATGAACTAATCCATCGTTTTATTAGTGCAAGTGTACTTAATAAACACATTTCATAAGTACTTAAATAATCGTAATTTATAAGATCTTAATAGTGACTAGAAGATATCATTATAAATAATTATGTTTATGGAATTAATAAATAAAGAATGAGTTTAAACCTAACCACTTTTTTATTGCAAACCTACATATTTTTATTGCAAACCTTCATAGTTTTTTCTTGATGTTTTTTCGTTTTAGGATAGTACCAAGATAGTACACAATGAATGATTGATAGTACTATCCGTGCGGATGAAGAATGGGATTAGAAATGGCGGCTCATCTAGCCTGTACTGTCAGCATACATGGTACAAGGTTGAAGGTACAACGACGCACATAATAATCTAAAGTCTGCGCGCGAGCTCCGAGGAATCGAGGACTGAGGAAACGGGCACTGTGTGCTGCGCCCGACCGTCGCTCATACCCTGCACCCAATGGCTTAAGAGAGGATTCTTTGGTCATTGCCTGCACCCTCCCAGTACAAGTCTCTTGGGGTACCACTAGTACTGGAAGAGTGCGGGGTATGAGCGACGGTCGGGCTCAGCGCACAGTGCCCGTTTCCTCAGCCCCCAGTTCCTCGGAGCTCGCACGTGGACTTTAGATTATTTGTATGAAACAACTGATATTTTTTTCTTGAAGTCTCGTCGTTTCATCAAAGTAAAAAATAAACACTCAAGCCAAGAAAAGGTCTTAAATCAAGACCATAATTAAAAAATCCTTGGCAACCAAATAAAAGAATGACAAATAAAGAAGAAAACACATTTCAAATACACCTGAAAATGTCAACGTGAACGAATTGCGTTGTGATGTTGTGATAGATTGTTTATTGGATATTTTATTATATTTCTTTTGTGTATAATATTTTAGCAAAATGCCAGCCGTAGTAGAACAGAAGGTTGTGGATCCCGAAGCGGAACTCAGCAATGTCCAGCGAATGGTAAGGATACAGTGGGTCTACCGCGTAACTAAAATTGTAATGAACATCGACACTGGTATTAAACTTCAATACGATCGTCGTGAGAGCCTAAACTTTGAGCTAACTTGTATTTTTTTTACCGATCATGAAGATAGGAGACCCAACTACATGATAGGTAATTTTTTTAATAGTTAGCTCGAAGTTTAAGCTTTGACGATCGTATTGAAGTTTAATACCGATGTCGATGTTCATTAAAATTTTAGTTACGCGGTAGACCCGCTGATTACGAGAACCTAACTACCTTATTGGCAGAATGACGAAGAATTAGTACCTACTTTGTTCTCAAGATGTCATAGGTAATTCCCAGCAACAAAGTAGGGCAGATAATGTATGATAAGAATTGCTTATGTCCAGCACTAGACTGCTATAGGCTGATAATGAATAAGAATATTATTCTTCTTAGCGTGTCGATGGCAAATTATATATATATATATATATATTTATTATATATATATATTATTTATATATAAATTATATATATTATATATATATTTATATATTATATATATATAAATATATATATATTTATATATATTTTATATATTATATATATTATATAAATATTATATAAATATAAATATTATATATATATAAATTATATATATATTTATATATACTTGGCCCAATATTCCACCACGTAAATTGCAGAATCGTTAGCGGACATTAGCTCCTCACGCGTGCAGGTGGTAGCACGCGGCTCAGGATGGAAGGTGGGCCATGGTCTGCGGAGTAAGATTATTATGATAGCTGCAGTACTCCCCAAAAATTTTGACCGCGCATGGAGTAGCACGACAAAAAGGGAAGAGAAAAATGGGGGACAAAACCATTTCTTTCTCGTTTTCTCTTCTGTCAAGGCGATAAAGTGAGAACAAAACGGGTTTTTCTACCCGCCGTGCTAGCCACTTTTTGACCTCTGAAGTTCTCAGACCGCAGTGTGCGTGAGTTTCGCGTACGGACGAAACACTCACACTAACTCGAGGGCGCGAGCGGGGTTGGTGTCAACGCGGAGGACCGCATTCGACTCACCTTGCTCCCGCGCACCTTCTACGTCCCGCTGATACCTAGTCTCCACAGAGCCGCATTATAACAGGATATTATCCCAACGCATTATTGCGATATCTACCGATAGTAACGCGGCTGTGTGGGGGGCAGCCTTAATTTTGCATTATGCGCATCGGCTTGCGCTAAGTTCAAAGCAGCCAAAAGGATTGGAGACTAAAGTAATTCAAACACCAGGAGGTTCCTAGAGATTTTGACTTGGAGTGTAGAATGAGCCACAAGGAATTGTTTCCCGTCCAAAAGCTAAAAGGTTTAGAGTAAAACCAGTTATAGCATGCAACTATTAATCGCGGGATGCTTACTGCATCAACTGAGAAGTGAGAACCATCTTTATTAGGTATTTAGCATTTTTGAGATTGTCGAGAATCTCTTTTATGAGTGGAAGACTATAGGCAATCTTAAAATGCTAAATACCTATAAAAGTTGGTTCTCAGTCGATGCGCTAAGCAGTACTACCTTCCCTACTTTCAAACAAGACGAGTCTGTTAGCAAAGCAATTTACGAAGATAGTGGAATGAATAGCTATTGACCGAATAGTCAGAAAATCATGGCTAGGTATGACTTAACCTATACTCTTGAGGAAGACTCTTGCTCTTTTTACGGAGTCGATGGCAAATTATATAGTTTTGTCCCAGTATTCTGCCCGAACTGCGTCTTCGGTAGCGGTAATTAGCAAAAACAACATAAAACAAACTATTTATTCACAGTACATGAAGCTGGCGCCTATGTGCAGTGTCGAGAAGCGTGCTGGTGGTATACCGCAGCTAGCTCCCCAAGAGAAACAGCTCGGCATCCTTACAAATGAACTGCGTGAGACACGGCTGTGTATCAACGTTAGTTAACTATCTACATATTAATACGTTTATTAGAGAAAACTTTTTACCCCTTTTTAAGCATTCATTCTTATTCTTTTTTGTACAGATAAACACAAGTAAAATACATTAAAGGAAAATACATGTACATAGGCGAGCTTAACTCAAAATTGAGGTTTCTTACATTAAACCGAGTAAAAAAGTAAATATAAGAATATCTAGGTTCAGAGGACAGACTCAAGTGCTCAACAAAAGATAAACATAGATACTTTTAAACAATATTAATATAAATACGAGAGGCGAAGAGTCCATACAACCGATTCCCATCGGCTTCCCTTTAGGAATTTGTATAGACCATTTATTTGCATAGACCAACGTAATATTATATTATTTACACATCCAACTGACAAAAAAAAGGCTTGTTATTCAGTTTGGTCGAGCTCTTCCAGACATGACTATAATAATTATATCGATTACAGGAGACGGTATGGATTTTTGTCTTGAAGCATTAACTGCAGCAATTTTTGGAGGGCATTTTTGGGACGGCTTACCCTTTTAAAATTGTCACCATTCGCCACTGATAGATACTAGAACTAAAATATATATAAAAAATACATACACGACATATCTACAAAATATCTATATGTATATGCACCATTTAAAAAGGATTTAGCTCCTCAGCTTACTTAATATCACAATATTTTCAGCTCGCCAGAAAAGGTCAGCATGCAATCCGCGACGCCAATGTGAAAAGCGGAACCCGCAAATCCATTGTCGAATACGAGCAACTGGAATCAGTTCTAAGAGACGAGAGGGCGCAGCAAGCTGAACTGGACTGCCTCAACTACCTCGCGCAGAAGAACCTCATAGAACTGTCCAAGAAGGTCCCCACAGAAGCAGATGTGAGTAAAGGGTTGCGCTATTAGAAGACGATCTGTCTTTTGGTGACTATAAAACATATTCATTCAAAAAAGGTGAACGTTTGGGTCTAAATGATGGAGCAACAAAAAATTCAAAATCAGTAATCACTCTTTGGTAAATTTACAACGCAATAAAGTTCATGATTGAGATTACTTGGGTTTTATGATTAACCAACTGATTGATGTTGACTGTTTTATGATGACCCCTGATTAACCAACCATTTTAAGCACTACTATAAAAAACATTTAGCATTTTCATTACGGGTGTGCACCTAGAATCACGGTGTTTTGAAAGTGACTGAAAAGGCCCAGTTGAAAAGAAAACCTTTTTCTTTGGAGTCACGGCCCAAAAAGTCTGAAAGTCTGGCCTTACCTTAGGGTATCAGTGTGTCAGGCATTTCCGTCTAGCTATATTGGATACTATGTCTTGGACCGTATTGGTTCGTCTTACGGGTACTATAAATGGGTAAAACTTCCCATATTGAGAAGGGCGTATGTCCGACTAAATGGCTCATTTACAAGATTTACTGTTCTTGTTATTTACTGTTTGTGTTAAGCTTCCTGATCAATTAAAAAATAAAGTATTAGGTACACATTGGTCAAATAACTTGATTGTCAGGAGCTGGGAATGATAGAGAATGCGAACAACCGTCTGCGTCGCATGGAGAACCGACTGGACCTGGCCACGAAGAGGTTCTGCGTGGTCAACGCTGATAACAAACGAGTGAGAGAAGAGATACACAGGCTGCTCGTTGAGAGGTTTGTTTGGCAAGAGAAGACTTAGTTTCTTTAAAATCTCCCAGAAATCCGGCGATTCCACTTTGAGTTGTCAGCCTTGTTAGACCATGCGCTCTTATCTTTCTACCAAGGAAGCGATGAGTGCTCACGCCGACACAGGGGTTGCTTCGCAAAGCCATAGCCTCACTTGCAACGGTGAAGCTTGCTGCCTCTTACGACAGACCTCACAATATACATGAACCTCCTAATAGACCACTAGATTGCAAGAAATCAAAAAGCAGGGCAAATGCTTTGGTAGTCTGCTAAAGAGTAAAATTCGTAGCTGAAGTTTGGATTCCTCATAGTTGAAGTAGTAGTTGAGTCTGGAAGTAAGTAAGTAATCATTTATTGCTTCAAACAAGACACGCACGGGTGAATAAGTTACTTCTAAGCAAACGTGCACATCTTCGACTCCATCATCGCTTATCATCAGGTGAGATTGTACCAAATGCAAGACTACAACATAAAAAAAACTTGCTAAGCATCCTTTTACATACAATGCTTAAGACGATTGTAATGGGATACCATCTCACTATACAATACTGTACCGGTAAAACTTCCCAACTTTGCCTACACTCATAATTTTGCCCATACAACATCGGTAAATCTGCGTGTTTGAGTCAGGAGTCACTTTACCTTGTACTTACCGACAAAATTACCGGACTAATCGTTGCCCTTATTATGAGGAGTACCTAAGTAATAGAAAGCTTTATATCCCAGGCAAAATTAGGAGTTTAGGCAAAGTTGGCTAGTTTTACGGTAATGACTTAGCAACATCACCGTCACTATTATATAAAAAGAGTTTTCTCGTGATTCCCAGGAACGGCTTCAACATCCAATGGAATCGCACCATAGGAAAGCTAGTGAAAGGCAAGATGTATCTGATGGACATATTCGAGATAGCTGCGACGGCCTTCGGGGATAGGGACGAGTGCTGCCGAAAACTGGAGGCCCTGAAGTGGAAGGGACTGTTCCAGTTGAACAAGGATATCTCTGTGCGTATTTTGAGGACGTTCTTAAAGTAATGAATGATATTAAATATGATGAAAATGTGAAGAAAGCCAACCCAAAGATGACTTTTGATTGAAATGACTAAAATAAAAAGACATTTTGCGCCAAATAAAATGTGATTATGAGATCACGTTTAAGATAACTTTATTTCTTAAAAGAATTGACATTCACTTACATGAGAAATTTAATATAGTTACTTAACTAAAAACATGTTGGCGGTGACAGTAAATACTAATAGGCACTAACGTCAAACACTTACAAGGCAATTCAAAAATAAAATCAACAAAAACCATCCAAACACGAAGTCCAGTCGGCAGATGATGATGATGTTATTAAAGTAATTAAAACTTTACTTGAGTATTTTATTTAGGACTAATCAACGCAATAACAATAACAATTTTCAGGTCTTTCAGAAATAAACACAATATTACATTTTGATAGTATAGTTGAAGCAAAGTACTTATTAAAACCCCGTATCCAGGAGATGCAATCGTACGAAGGTGAGCTGAACCATCTTGCGAAGCTAGAAGAGTTCCTACGAGTGAAGGGCTCTCGGAGGATGTGCGAGGCTGATGAGAAGGAGGAAATTAAGCGGCAGGAGGAAATACAGGCCTGCGAGCAAGATATTGCCAAGCATGACGCGTTGCTGGAAGAAATATTCGTAAGTAAAAAGAAATCGTAAGTAAAACCAATGAGGTATCATTGGTTGCAAGCGCGGGTGCTGAGGGTGAAGGGGTATTTTAAACATATTTTCCACCTTCATGCAATAACCAGGGTGACTGGTTGAACGTGGGCAATATTGAAGAAGGGTATTGTAGGTACTCATCATTATGAACACTATTATAAAGTTCAAAAGATAGGGAATTACAATAAACCACAGCTATCTATATATTATTACGTGAAGAGAAAACTTTGTACCCCTTTCAAAACATATTGCGCGCACGGAGGAGTGTGAGATTTGGCATAGTTCAAGTTTATATGGAGAAGGAGTGCAGAAAGCTAAAATTACGGTCGAATTTCGACATTTAGTATGTTTAAATCACTGTATTTAATACTCAACTCGTCTTATACCAAGAACACTCCAATGCACACTCTACTAGATCTACCAAACGAATGAATCTCGCAAAGTCGTTTCGTATCGTTTTATATTAACTAAGTAATCATTTCGGTTTTGTAGAAATACTGCGGCTCCGACAAAGTGTCTACGATCATAAACCGCTTCCAAATTGGCGAAATCGAGAACTTCTCCTGTTTTATTCTTCTTTGTCAAGTTCTGCAAGAGTCCATCATTCTAAGAAGGGAACTAGAGGGCCTCAAGCAAAGGATCTGTAAGTTTTTTGTAAATGTTTCTGTCAATAACTAACTTGGTAAAACTTGACTTGAAAATCATTCAACGAGTAAGTCAACGAGGATACCATGCACCAATGACAATACTCAATTTAGGTAGGTCTTCAGAAAAAGTAAAATAAAGCTATTTGACTACCCTCATATAGGTACTTAATTTTAGCATAATTCTAGCGCATAGAGCCGAGCTTGTGTCAGAAATGCGTGGTCATATTCTAGTGTGTGGATCAGACCAACAAACTGAACAACTTTCTCTATGACACCAACATCGAAATTGCGAAAAACTAATCAGCTGACCCATACAAAACTTCAATACGTGTTGGACCCAAATGTATGGGACAGTTAATTATTTTTCCGCTATTACAATGTTGGTCCCATAGAGAAAGTTATTGAGTTTGATGGCCTGATCCACACCCTTAACTATGACCACGCATTCTACACGTTGTGTACCTAACGTTCTCTCAATCGGCTGCAAAGTGCGATCTTGATCACAGAACACAGAAAGAGGTCTCTTTTCTGTGTTCGGTGATCTTGATGGCTTGATTAATATAATTCTAGTGGACCAACGCGACATAAACGAGGCTCGTGAAGAGAAACAAGACAAAAGAATAGCTGAAATGTCGAAAAATTTAGAACAGCAGCGCACGCGCACACAACAAAAAATGGATCTTAATAACACAGCTGATGCCACTATAATGAAGGTGCTGAAGGGCGTCGACGATCTGGTTAAGTGAGCATCCATTCAACTTTACTCATACCACATCACCGCCTTTGTCTTTGACAATTAAACCCCCACAAAAAAGAAGGGAGTTATAAGTTTATAAGTTTGTAGTCTGTGGCATCGTAGCTCCAAAACGGATGGACCGATTTCAATGCAGTTTTTTTTGTTGAAAGCTCGTTTAATCGGGTATTATCTTACCTATGTTTCATGAAAATCTATTCATGTTTGGTGGTGGTTTGGTGGTCGTTGTGGCTGTCAGACTTTTCTTACGTAATCAAGGCACCGATCCCAGGGGTTATAATGCTCATCATTATGAACAACTTTTACTATGGGACCAATAAAGAAATTCCAAAAAAAAAACGCATTTCATTTCGTACTCATAATTGAGATGGAGAACTGCTACCTAATCACAATGCACGCTTGTAATCGGAATCGACTCAATTTTGACACTACAACAGTGTTCATTGCGTTGCTCAAATTGTAGGCGGAGTGGTTTTAAAAGCATACCGCGCAATGTAGTTTGTTGGACTGTCAAAATTAAATCGATTCCGATTGCGAATGTGTATCGTGATTACCCTGCCGGATGGAACAACTTAATTCACTGTTAGTTACTGTTACTGTACTGTTTAGTTTAAGTTCAAGTTACTTATTTCTTGTAGATTAGCGAAATGCGACTGTACCCCCCTACTGTCACTCCTTGGTAACCACAAAGACGTCACCAAGTGGAACGTGCCTAAGTTCCTCAGGATCTTGGAGGCAGAAGTCAAGAGTATTATCCAAGTGGTGTATGGCGCTGTCAAGGTTAGTGAGGACTTGTGTAACGAAAGTAGTGGTAATATTGATGGTCAAGACAATGACACCATTGTCTTGACCATCAATATTACCAATATTCTGTAGCGTATTTTGACAGTAGGTATTAAAACTACCCACATTTTAAATATATCCGTCACTTTCTAACGTGGTTTAAAAGAAAGAGACGAGGCTATCTTAAAATCTGGGTTTTACAAAATTTGCTCAATTTGTAATATGATAAGAATTGTATGTTCTTCGTTTTGTTTGCACATGTACTGCCTACTGTTAACATTTCCAACTACACTAAATATGCTTGTGGTAAAAGTATGTCCACGTCAATAGTTCAATTCACGACCCGTCGCTAATTCCGACGCCTATCGTTTAGCTATGGCGACTTCATTTTTGTTTCACCTTTGCCAGCCACCAGCCCCAACGCCGAAACCCCGGAAAGGCCCAGCAGGACCGCCAACTACCAAGCTTGTAGCAGACCCATACGTTGAGGTCCTGCGACCCAATAGGATCGAGAAGCTGGTCCCGTACCAACCCTGTGCTTAGTAAGTTTATCATTAATCAATAGATAAGTATCATGTCCTTTATGCAAGGTAGGTGAACTCGGATCTCCATTTTTTATCTAGTCATAAAAGACAAATCCTAAACCACAATGGCGCACGTGGTTTCTAATTCACATTATTTTGTTTTTCATAAGACTGGAGTTTGAGTTGTAACTCGAATCCACACAGATAGTAAGATAACTACCAAAACATGGATTTTTTTTCGTTGGCAACACCGCGCATCTCCAACTTTACTTACCTACCCTTATGCCGCGTATAGACCGAGCAAACGCGTGCCAAAGAACACTAACGAGCGGAATTCGTATAAGTTTGCATTTACACTTGGTTCATGTTTGTTCGCGTTCTTTCGCTTTTGTTTGCTTGAAAATACCGCCCTGAACTTTTCTATACCACTTTTTAGCCGTAAAGGTACTTCTAATCTAACAATCTGATAACTCACAGTTGCGTGGAAGATTACATAATGAATCTGGTGTTCGAGACTCCAGCCGTGCCAGCTACCCCAGAGTACATCGACGGAATCTTCCATCTCGAGGATATTAACACCAAGTTTAAAATCTATACCCTCACTATACCAGCGTAAGTTTTAAGGCTGACATTCAGAAACGAGTCTAAGCGACTACTTTATATTTATTTATTGTAAACGTAAGTTGTTGGACTATTAAGAATTTAGACAACCATTGAAAATTTTTAATTAGGTACTTATTTAATTTAAACAACCTTTATTCAATCTATTTTATGGTTTTCCAATGCTTCTAGGTATCGTTCAATATTTTTCTCCAGTAATTTATTCTCTTTGACTTTTCCAGAAAACGCCACCCATACCGAGGATCGAAGAAAGACTGAGGAGATACATTTTTTTTTTTTTTATACATCGTGTTGATTTGGTTAACAACTTCCGTGAAAGGATTCCGTGCCTTGGGGGTTTTAAAACTACGCATTAAAATTTAAATGAAAATAGAAATCGGTACACGATGAATTTTAAAGTCGTTTCGGTACCTACGTAAACGAATGATTGTACTCGTGGAAATGAAGATATCAGCAAAAGGAAAAAAAAATCGCTGCAAAAAACATTTTTACTTCACTCTACAAACTCAACCAGTTTATCGTATCGTAGGCCCCACAGGATTTAAAAGTTTGTCAGGCCTACTGGTTATTATTTTATTACTTCCCGTCACCGCCGCAGGCCAGGTGTCAATTTTGAGCGAGAAATAAAAATTTTAGCGCCTTTTGAGTTGGTAGTCACGTCAGGCGATTGTGTTCATAGAACGCAATATCTAGAGCTAGTCAAAATCAATAAAAGTTTCATTTTTTTTTAATAAACATAAGATTTTTAAGAAACTGAAATATAACTGATTTGAAAGCGTCTTGGAGTATCTACAATGAAAGCGTCGACCAAAGGGCGCCAAAATACAATCCCGCTCTACCTTGTTAATGGCCTAAGCCCGGCACTGCTTCCCATGTAATGAATAAGTGACCTTCACATGGAAGAGTGCTTCAGTCAATACCAGTACAGCCTAGGCGTGTTAGGAGAAGCAGGTGATTACACAGTTCAGTGGTTCTGTAAAACAGTCTGCGTCTCTGGATAATATGCCTGCGGGCTGAAAGTTGACTAATAATGACTGAAACTAATAAAACGTATATTACTAATTTAAACTTAACTTATTTAGGAAAATTTTGGTTTTCTGTATCAATTAAAATAACATGATGAAACGGTGTTGCCGAACAAATCAACACCGTGTAGAAATAAATAGTTAAATTAAAAATTAATATTACAGCTAAGCTATCACTGTTAGATAAGGTTGTAATTTCTTGGCTTACAATGTTAATATTTTAATTCTGGAAACTTTGTGGATGTATTGTAAAAAGTGATGGTAAATAAATATAGTGAACTGAATTTGTGTTTATTTCTGTTCAATACTGATTTATTTATAAACTGACGCGTGCCCGAAATTTTGGTAAAGTAATTCGGATATCGAGTTAAGTTGTGTGAATTTGGCGCCGTTAGACCTTTGAGCATTAGACCCCATAGACATAGATTAGACCCGGATCGTAGGAAAATAGTAGAAATTGGATTTTGTGTGTTGGCAGTTTTAAATGTTTCAAAAATTGCAACATAATTTTTTGTTAAATGGCGACATTCGTAGGTTTTGGTGTTTCCAGCGACAAAAAGTTACCATGAATCTGGCAAATTCAGTATACAAAAGACTTAAGATCCTAAGCTTATCTTTTCAGATAAATATTAGTCGAAATACTTCATTTTATGTACAAAGGGTGTGTTCAGTTATTATGCCGGACGACGCTCGACGACGCGGGCGATCACACTAAACCGTTCAGTTATTTGAGCGAGCGTCGTCGGACGATCGCTCTGGTCACTCCGTGAAATAGTAGGGTGAAAGTCGCACTCGGTCGCACTGCTAACAACCGACCAATGACTGTAGTCATAGGATACAGCAGAGCAGCAGATAATTTGAGATCGTTCGATTGGTCACTCGCGTAACGCAGTTGTGGATCGTTCAATTATTCCCGATGAGCGAGCGACATTCGCACGAGTGACTTTCATCCGAAAAATGAATTACTGAACGTAGCCATAGTATTGCTGGACGTGTTCTAAAACTAATATGAAATAAGCGCAGTATGCATTCATAACATTTCTAAAACAAACTCGTAAATGAAATAAATTATTATACTTATTGGAAAAATATCTTTATTTTCCCGGCTTTTTATTTTGTATTTTGCGTAAGTTAGTGGAAACGTAGACTCTATAGCTGGGAACACCGATGATGTGTTTCCCTTGTTTGTGTGTGTGAGTGATGTCTCCGCCATTGAAATTCATTTTAGCCGAGAATTGAAATAGGTTGTACCTTTCACCAATCGGCAAAAATCCTCATAATCTTTCTTCCTTTGCCTGTTCTATTTAGCTATATTCCGTGCACCACAATTATATCCAATGGCAGACAGAGACACAGATGAGTTAAACATCGATAATGTTATAAAAAAATTATTAAAAGGTAAATGTTGATACGGTTTGAAATAAACAAAGTTACAAGTGTTACGCCCTAAAGTCAGTGAAAATAAATAACTATTGGTGTTGAAACGTGATAATTGTGTGAAAAAGTTGTGTTTTTTTATGTGTTGGTGATATGTTTACGTTTGTTTTCAGTTCGGGGCGAAAAGCCTGGAATGAATGTACAGTTAACGGAAATAGAGATCAAAGGGCTATGCTTGAAATCACGGGAAATATTCTTGTCACAACCGATATTGCTTGAATTGGAAGCGCCGCTAAAAATTTGTGGTGAGTACTATTCTTGTTCATTCCTAACCAAGACTGCCACTTTCCAATGCAACCTTACACTTTCGAAACGATGAAACTGCAATTCTTAGCCGTTTATGTCACTGTTGAACTTTATAAAAGGTGAATGTCGGTGTAAAACATTGTTATGTGAAGGTATTACAACAAACTCCGTGATAATTACCCTCTTCGGGCATATTCTGTGTTGAACTATCTTGTAACCGCTTTTATATTATCCGTCGTTGTCCTTTGTAAACTTTGGGGAGTGTTCTTCCTTGACATTGCTCAAAGGGCAAGGAAATTGTATTGATTTTGTCCATTATTGACCATTTTTCATATCCATGTTTGTGATCATAATGATTACAGTATTGTATAAATTGCTTAAAAATCGCTCAAAACATTATAATGACCATAGGCCTTCAAATACTGACCCGTGACATAAAATATTTATAATGGCCAAACAAAATAATTATTTTCTCTGCACCAATGAATGAAACGTCTGGTCATGCACCTGTTTATTTGTTTCAACTTCACTTTTTATCTTGTTCAAAGTAAAAACAGATTTATCTTACTTGTTTTATTTAGTAAACAATCTTCACACAACTCATTGTTTAAATAATCTTTTAACACATTGATTTGGTAAAAAGTGACTTTAACAAAGACAGTTAAATTTAACATGATTATCATATTTTTTTAATAATGTTTTAATAAATAAATAAAGACATGAAAATGTTTAGTACTAAGCAAAAACTGAGTTATAGTTGTTGATAGTCCCATACCGCATAACTAACATTGTAAAATTCTACTTAAGAACAAAAAATAAAACAAAATGGAGTTTTAGCGTCTATCAATTGCCAATTCACAATCACCTACAAATGCAAAAGCTTGCTTTTGATTTATGTAGTCATTGTGATGATTCACAATTACGTTACATGGTACGGGATAATCAATGATGATATGCACAGGTTGTTCTACTCTAATGTGCTGATTATTACAATATCTCTTCATAGAGTAAGCAAGATGCAGCTGGACAGCTGGAAAAAAAAAATACAGAAATAAAATGTCACTTAGTATAAACAGCCTTTCAACCATTCATATAGGAGGTTCATAGAGGATTGTCATCATCTATGTGGTCCAGCTGTATATTACTTGGAGTGATGCTGTCATTACAGTATCATGTTGCATCATTATTTTGTGTTATCAATTTGAATTTCAAAACTAAATAATCTATCAGAATACCTACTGAAAAGTAGCAATTGTATAATTTAAATAAAAGAAAAAACAATTCTTTTTTTTTCATAATTCAGATTCAGTTACAGTAAATAATTATAAATTCAAGTTTGACTGTTGTCGGTTTTTCATTCCATTATTTTCAGTAAATATAAACAACATATCAATATTGTTTTTGTTATTTCACACTGTTTACATTTTTAATGATATTTCAGATTACATTCAAGAAAACACTATTTCTCTAAATCTTTATTCAATGAGTTTCTATTCATTAATATTAAGACCATAGCATGGTATTAAAATCTACCAAAAAATTGTAATAAAAAAGCCTTGATTTGAATTTGAAAGATTCTCAAATTGAATTAATTTGTAAATCAATTATTTCTGGTGTGATTTACATAAAAACAAAAACATATTATCATTCAGAATCACTTATTAATTTCTGTTTTATTTTTCCTTGCTGCTAAAGAGAGACAAACAACCTATTTCAGGAGTCCTTATAGCATGGACCATGATTCTTTTTCTGGCCTTATCTCATTTCATCTGTGGTAGCTGCAAATATGTCAGTTTCTTTCAAATATCTCTAGATTACTAACTCATATTAAAAAATATAATGAAATAGCCAGTAATAATAATTCTGTAAAAAAGTATTGTGTGACATGTCGCCAACCTTATTTTATTAATTATTAAATCGGCATGGTTGGCTCAGTGGCTAAGCGACTGGTTTTCTGCGCAAAAATCACAAAAATCTGTAGTTTCAATTTGATTTTATAACATAATTTCAAAGATGCGGGATTGCAATCCCTAGCTATGTGTCATGGGTTAGATCCGTGCTTTAATAATATTATGAAATAATAAGTATGGCTTACACATAGTTGTTCCGAGTCGGGGTGTGTGTGCATATGTGTTTGTTAACTGTACCCACAATACAGGACAAATCATAGCATTCCATTTTTTTTAAATAAGATGAAATTAAATAGTATTTTTTTATTAGTAATTTACAACCACAAATCATTGTAAATACTATAAAATCACATGTTTTTGTTAAACATAATATACTTCATGGCCACCACAAAGGTGCTGTTGCATGCTCAATTATCTTAAAATGTTTTGCTCTATCTAATCTTCATGATAAATTGACTGAAACCGGTCATTTCCTTGAGTCTATTATTATATATCTTTGAACATAGAAATATTGCAAATTGTTTCACCATTGTACTTAATTTTGGCTGCAGATTGGTACAATGATAGCAATTATAATTATGTGATAATAATTGATGATAACTGGATTAACTACTGTTTTTATGTGATAGGCTTTTGTTGCCTAATTTGTTAGTAATAAGCTTCGTATACACTGGAGACAAATGTCCCGCAACACGTGTCGCTAGAGATGTCGTCGAGCGACGTCGTACGACAAGTCTGGCAACATCACACGACTTGTCCATTGTCGGCGTGGCGCTTCAGTTGAGGGATTAATGTAATCGGTTGCCATGAATAATAATATATTCGATTGATTGATTGAAAACTTCCTTCCTCCACAGGTGACATCCACGGCCAGTACTACGACCTCCTCAGGTTGTTTGAGTACGGAGGCTTCCCCCCAGAGTCCAACTACCTGTTCCTCGGAGACTACGTGGACCGCGGCAAACAGTCCCTGGAGACGATATGTCTACTCCTCGCGTACAAGATCAAGTACCCAGAGAACTTCTTCCTTTTACGTGGCAACCACGAATGCGCTAGCATTAATAGAATTTATGGGTGAGTTTTTTTATTTTTTAAGTTATTAATTGTGTGAAGTTTTCTATTCTTATGTAGGAAAAGGTGAGCACGGGGTTAATTTAGCCCTATAATACAACGTGTATCAGAAATGCTTGGTCATATTTAAGGGTGTGGATCAGACCATCAAACTCAACAACTTTCTCTATAGGACCAACATCGTAATCGCGAAGAAATTATCAGGTGTCCCATACAAAACTTCAATACTATAGGTATTGAAGTTGTGTTGTTACCCAAACGTATGGAACAGCTGATTATTATTTCACGATTACGTTGTTGGTACGTAAATTATATCTATGGTGTAACAGCAAATTTTATTTACGTGGTTTTGTGCGCGAACGGAATCTTGCTCCAGCATAGTTTTCAGGTTTGGTTTTTGAGGACTAATTTTGGACTCGCTTTGGCACATAGCAAATGTCGTTTCTTACCATATCAGTCTCAGCCGACATAGGCCTCTTAATTTCCTCTACAACGTTGACGAATATCACTGATGAGTTCATCTTCTTTACACAGTATAATAAAGTCCCTTTCCGCGTCTGTCTGTCTGTCTGTATATTCGCCAAATCCTAAACCACGCAACGGATTTTGATAAGGTTTTCTCCATAATTTTGAGCATTTCTCCCGGAAGGTTTATATGTATAATACTTTGATATTTAATGTAAGGATAATAGAGAAATTGCACCCGTTCGAAGCCGGGGACGGGTCGCTAGTATTATGATATTTTTGGAAATATTCTCATTTTATTTTTTTATGGATAGCATTTGCCTGTCCGGGGTCACTATTATTACTCAACCTTGGACAAAGGCTTTAAAATTTGCTACCTGGGAATTTTCGAGGAAGGCAGCCACTGTCGCGTCGTCCCTTTTGTGGTCTTGGAAAACCCAAATTACCTTCCTCAAAGGATCTAGGCCTGATATGAATGATCTTTACATTTTCAGACATAATCATACATAACGTCGTATTTTGTAAAGCAATACAATCTTTTATGTGAATAACATGTGCATTGATTAATGATATAAGTTTTTTTATCGTTGATCCAATCGGTACTGAACCACTATCAACTGTTTTTATCGTTTAGAAACACGATTGACAAATTGTACGCAATATAAAGAGTATTCAAAATAATGTCTCTGGTTTATTGAACTCTTGCTTGACACAATAGGTGTATAGAAATATTAAAGCTATTTTGTCTAACTCTACGAACTCTTTAGTTTGTAGTATCGCCAAATTTCTTGAACAGCTGTTATAGTTGTGTCATAAATTCACGTTTTATGCAAATAAACTTTGTTATATACGAGTTATGGTGATGTCTGATGAGTCTCGTGAACGATATTGAGACACGATTTTTTTT
The DNA here is from genome assembly GCA_932294325.1 of Allophyes oxyacanthae. Lineage (NCBI taxonomy): Eukaryota > Metazoa > Arthropoda > Insecta > Lepidoptera > Noctuidae > Allophyes > Allophyes oxyacanthae. The sequence continues at coordinate 2,209,260 of OW028628.1, forward strand.
AAATATTCTATTGAGGTCTTACACTTAACTACTTTAATGCTTATTATCCAGCAGTTGGTGGGATAGAATGGGTAAGGAAATGGTTCCTTAGAATCGGTACTAGGATTTTGTACAACAATGTTATCTATATATTCTTACGTGAAGAGAAAACTTTGTACCTCTTTTTAAGCATATTGCGCGCACGGAGGAGTGTGAATCTGGCATAGTTACAGTTTATATGGAGAAGGAGTTCAGAAAGCTAAAATTACGGTCTAATTCCGACCACTGGGCGACCACTAGTTTTCATAAATAGTTTAAATTATTCCACTCTGAAGATACTCTACATACAGTACTAGGAGATAAGAGGATTAGAAGGGGTAAGTGTGCTAGTTAAAGATCTGAGCGTATTCAATTAGCAGAGACACGACTACTTGGGATTAGGATAGAAGATACAGTCCTACGATAGCCTTAAACCGTGTCTTGTAATTAACTTACTCATTAAAGTTAAATCTACGTTAACAGACTTACTAATTAACCCTTGGGAAGTTCTGTTATCCTTTAAGGACAAATATAAAGGTCAACACGTTTGAATAACAACAAAGTATTTCTTGGAAGTTGATAAGTCTTGAGACAAATTTCGTTGAACAAATCTCTATTCTCACCTCATCTGAGTTTCAAAATTATAAGAACAAGACAAAACAAAGATGACATAATAATTTACATAATACAATTATATTATAAAAGTCCTATAAAAGGCGCCATATTAAATTTCATGTGACGTCACATAGCCTATAACCAGCGGACAATTAAGAAGATTCCAACGTTACCTCATTTGTCTAATTATGATAAGTAGTTCAGAAGTTATGAGGGAACAGATGAACATACATAAATACCGGTCAAACATATTATTATAACCCTTTCCGTAGTCGGGTAATAAAAAAGAGTAATGAAACTAACATTATTATGCAAATATTTCATTAATCGACGTGACTGGTAAGAAATCTAGCCCGTCACTATCCCACTGCTGGGCACGAGCCTCTTCTCAAAATGAGAAGGATTAGGCCCAAGTCCACCACGCTGGCGTGGTCCGGGTTGGTGGACTACACACACCATCGAGAACTTTATGAGGTGCTCTCAGATGTGCAGGTTCCTTCACGACGTTTTCCTTCACCGTTAACGCAAGTGATAATCAAATTCTGATCCGCACATAAGGTGAGGTGAGGTGCGGGCCGGGCTGGAACTCAGACCCTCCTGCATGGAAGGAAGCGTTCATTCGCTAGGCTATCACAGTTTAGTGCTTTTATGATTAACGGTAAATGAAGATGATCTGAAACCCTACTTGAAGAAATGGTTCAAAAACATTTGTGCCCTTTTGTCTGTTAATAAAATATATGGAACAGTGGCGAAGGGTGACAGTCTTAAAAGGGGAAGCCGTCCCAAAAATGCCCTCTAAAAATTACTGCAAGACATGTCATATAGTCATGTCTGGAAGAGCTCGACCTAACTGAATAACAAGCCATATTACGTTGGTCTATGCATTAACCTATTCCTAAAAGGAAGCCGATGGTAATCGGGTTGTATGGACTCTTCGCCACGGATATGGAATATCCAACGTGTTTCAGAAATGCGTGGTTATATTTAAGAACTTTAGGAAACAGATCCAATCGATTCCCTAACATATTACAAAATTTTGTTTGGAATCCATTTCGGGTCTCGCAAATGATGCTGATGTTAAACGTCCCGGCATTATTTGCGACGGTTTTCTAGATGTGAAAGTCTAAAGGAGAAACTGCCTAATGTGTTCGTCGATTGTCTAGCGTACTTCCATACATGGCTAGGCATTGCTTTCAAACGTCTAGCTCGTAATTGTAAAGAGAATCGAAGATAATTTTCTTTTGCATTAAGGGCCCATCCACACTATACTTTTAGAAGCACAAACGCGCGTTTTCGCGTTCGTTATTCACTTTTTGTAAGCAAAAAGCAGCCGACGAACGCGAAAACGCGATTCTGCTGCTAAAAGTATATAGTGTGAACGAACGCTAAAGTAAACTTAATTTACCTACGTCTTAAATTCTAGTTTTCTATCCGATTTACGTCTTCTGATGTAATTAACTGCAACACTCCTTCCCGTGTTAATAGAAAACAATTAATGTTAATGGTTTTTTGTAGATCTTTTACAATATATTCTTCCCCAAAAGATACCCGGATTCTCGTTTAAGACATACTAGTGGTCGTCCAGTGCGCTTAATTTGTAGCGGCATTGTGTGTTCCTAAATGCAACCGCAGTATTGGGATTCACGCATCGGCATAATTTATTAGCGCAAGCCATACAAAATAATTTGTTTATTTTGTTTTGGAGTGAATTTTTGTACTGCAGTTGCATTTGGGAACGGACACTCAATCACTATAATGATCACTATAATATTCTGTATATAAATTTTAGCTTCCTGCACTCCTTCTCCATATAAACTTTAACTATGCCAAATCTCACACTCCTCCGTGCGCGCAATATGCTTATACAAAGTTTTCTTTTCACGTATTACATAGACATACATTTAATCACATTTCTAATTCCAGCTTTGTTTCAAAGACTTGACTGTGAGTTGCGTACCCATTTGAAGCCCTTTCTTAAACGATACGCACCATATAAAAAAATTAAAAAAACAAAAGTTTATTTTCAGACTTCAGTCCATAGTTTTGTTAGTATTAAAGGGTGGATTCCTTACCGTTCCGAAAATATTCTTGCCCTCAAAACTACCCTAGATAAAATACAAAGAAATGGTCGCATATGTTTCGCTGCGTGTCATGGGAAGTGAGCACGCATCCGTCATGCACCGACGGTTCTCAAACAAAACCTGACGCCCGCCGTCTGAGTATGCCGTACTGGTATGCATGTACCTCGAATGGATTATACAGGGTGTCCCATAAATAAAAGTCAAACCGGAAACGGGTGATAGGCTAGGTGGTATTATTTAAATTTTTATAATTTTTAAAGTAGGCATGTCACTAAGGTTTTTTTAAATTATTTTTCTAATAACTGTGACCACCTGGCTTGTCACCAGTTTTCGGCTTGACGATAATTTTCGGGAAACCCTGTATACAAGGGCCTACCTTCCTAGTCCATATCCCTTTAAGGGGTTTTTGTAGTCATCATTAGGACCAACTTTTAGTATAGGACCAAATAGAGCAGTTTATTGCATCGATCTCATATTTTTTGTAAGGTTTTGACAATATGAATGATGAAGGATAACTCCACTTTTCAGGAGGTCAAGTTAAATGTTGTTAAACTTTCGCGACTCTTACAATGTTGAGTCACTTAACTTAGATTAATCGAAATATTGTCACGTGGGCAAAGCCGCGGGTACAGCTAGTAATTAAATATTATATTTTATTATATTAGGCGGAATACATTCTGAGGTATCTAACGTAGAGCCTTTTTGATCATAGCAATTTATTCATAGTCCTAAACAAATTAAAATGATATCTGTTGTTGATATTACGTATTTCTTTTAATAAAACTGCAATTTAGAAAGAAACTCAGCGGATCATGTTGCGTGCCTTTATTGAATTAATTTAAATTCTATACGATTTCTAATATATAATCATAAGCATCTCATTTTCAATTAAATCATTTTTACGAAGACATGGATTTCGCGTTTAATATTTTCTATGGTTATAATCTGATGACGTATCACTCAATTTCACCAAACATAAAGGATACATGCGACAAAAAAAAGTCTTGATGTGGTTGAACTTACGTCGTAGATGAGGTATTAGCCTTATTTGTTCTCGGGTCCATTGAACTTTGCTTTTTTGCGGATACCAACCAATACAAAAACTTGAAAAAAAAAGAGAATTCTGCAAATACCGTAGTGTCGTACCTACTATACATTTTTAGCGTACTCGTTTTGTCGCTACAAGTCTAAATGATTGGTTAAGAACGGAAATGCTTATCTTAACATACCAAAACGTTCATTTTGAATACAAAAATAACCTAACCGTCAAAAACCCCGAATCCAACTAGAAAAAGAGCTGTAACTTTTGAACGGCTGAACAGATTTTCATAAAACATAGCTAAGATGATACCCGATTAAACTAGCTTTCAATTAAACAACTGCATTAAAATCGGTTCATCCGTTTTGGAGCTAAGATGTCACAGACAGATACATACTACAAACTTATAACACCCCTCTTTTTTGTCGGGGGTTCAAAAATAAGCCTTCGAACTCTATCGGTCTCTTTTTTTACATTACGTTAGAATGTGACGGATATATGTTTAAAACCTAAGGTTTATTTGAATTTCTTTAAACCATCCTTTGTAATATGAGAGTATCAGTTATTCATACTTATAGTACGCACAAATCTTTATGAGCCCTTTAACTCTCTTCCTCTAGCACCTATAATAGTACGCTTATTATATGTGCTAGAGGGAGAGAGAGAGAGAGTTCAGAGCTTAGTTCAGGGCTCATAAAGATTTGCGAGTACTATACTACAATGTAAACTTTAATTTAGCACACATAGGTACTATTTTCTTGTTCTGTCGTCATAATTATGTCGTACTCACCTTAGAATTTCTTATGCTGTAGTGGAGATATTATTTGATTGAACGTACTTAGAAATCCGAATCATTCCATGCCCTGAACAAAATATCGAAGTCCAAAACAAAGCAGTATTCAAAGTAATCAATACAACACTAATCTCTCGAAATCATAACGAATTGTTCCCTTGCCAATCACTCAACCCAACACACACGTAACGCTTGCGTGTGCGCCGTGCGGTAAACACAAATGAGTCACTACCACTGATTCATTGCGGAGCAAGGCCGATAAGCAGCCAAGTTCGAGGAATAAACGTTACCTCACTTTTGAAGTTCGATAGCTAATGTCAATTTAAATGGTGAAGGTAATTATTTGAACGTATAGTTCATTATCGAAGAGAGTACCTATCAGATTCAATTTCGATGCGTTTGAGTTTTTATTTATGTAAAAATGTGTATCTGTGTTATCTGTTTGTGGTGGCATCGTAGCTTCAAAACGGATTGACCGATTTCAATGCAGATTTTTTTAATCGAAAGCTAGTTTAATCGGGTATCATCTTAGCTATATTTCATGAACATCTGTTCAGCCGCAATAGTTACAGCTCTTTTTCTAGTTATTATATAAAGGTGCCAATAATCAGGCCCGCAATTTGTTGATAGACTAGACATGTGCCTTGTGTACTATGCTTTACATAGTTCCTTATACCATCGAGCCAAGTATCCAGAGTAGCTAAGATAGGAACTATACTCTCGTAATAGTATAGAATAAATCTTTATTTCATGTAAACCAGATACAGGCACTTATGAAATGTCAAGACTCTAGATGCGCGGTTCCAAATGTAGGTCCTATGATGAAGAACCGGCAAGAAACTCTATGGGAACTCTTTTAAAATAATAGATTACAATCTTGATCAGTACAATGTTGTGGTAAGAGGCTGCGAGAATAATGTAATTTAATGTGAATAAAAAATAAGAATAGGGATACTACTATACTCCTTTGTCCAACTCTGAGTTTGTTATCAGTCTTCAGTTTGGCGGAAGTACAGAATCATTTGTAATTTGTTGTTTTTCATAAATAATCAATTTTTCTTTCTTTCTTTCTTTGGATCTTTGAGGATCATCAGTTTCTATGTAACTCTGCCATTAATCCTATAATTCGCGAATCATTTATCATGTTAAACAAACTTTTTTCCTAATGACATCAGACCTTATCTAGAGCTACCTTTAGATAAGGCTGGCTAAACACGATAATTCCATTGATTGATACAGATAATCTTGTCGGAACCCAACAACAATGTCACATTGGCCAAACATTTTAGAACTTATCCATATCGTAAATCTTGAAGGAATTCAACAACAAAACGTGGGGAAGTCCATTATTCCGTTAAGTTAATTTGGGGGGGGGGGGGGGGGGGGGGAGGTGTTGTGGGAATCACGTATATACTATACCTACACGGTCCAACTTTCTTATACCTGTATAAACTTAATTAATCAGTTTAAGATAGACAGATTTTTGTTGTTTTTTGTATTTTTCTCGGTAAGTATGATTTCGTCGGTTGTTTGAAGAAAACATTCCTGTTGGGAAATTAAGCCATTTCAGTCCGACTTAAGTTTTTGAGAAATGTCATTTTTGATGACACGCTGACAGACCCTTTTAAACAAAATCTAATAGGTAATAGGGTATTTATATTATTAGTTTTTTTTTTTAATTTACGTGAAGTTTCCCAAGACCAGAACTCTAACCATAACAGAAAGGGTAGCCACACTTAATGCCCCAAAATTTTGCGCCACCCGGTATAAGGTCTTATCTTTCTAATACCGATCCTTTAAGTGGTTATTGTACTCATCATTATGAACAACTTTTACTGTGGGATCAACCCTGAATCCCTGAAATCGGACATCAAAACATTTTTTTTTATAATTACAAAACATTAAAAAAAAAAACTGTTGATACAATGTGAAGTCCAATTTGATGCGTTGAGAGAACTGTTATGTTCTGAAAATTATAGCTCGAAACATACATATAATTTATATCGTTGTTTTGTAATAACGTTACTGTTATATCAATGTTTATAATTTTCGGATTATGTAGTGCAGTTTACGAACGATGTATTATTAATTGTTGTTGTAAACTTCCGCTCTTGTCTTCGACTGAGAGGAAAACATACGATGTTCAAGACGCATATCATTCTGTACGTGGCATGCAATGACATTTTACAAATAGACGCGTTGCCCGCGCTCTATAATGGCAAGATAAATGCAAGGTAAATGCCCTGCACCGACTGAGAGAATGAGCATGCAGCAGCTAATGCCACGTAACTAAACGTCTATATTCATCTTTTTCTAACAACCGACATGGCGTATGGTGGCTTTCATTTTCTTTCCCTTTCTTCGCGCACTGTATAATTATATGTACTGCTATAGCTATAGTAAAGTTTACGCCATTTTGTAGTGCATTAATGTAGGTGTATGGCCCGTCTATTTGTAAAATGTCATTGGTGGCATGTCTGATGTCATACATTGAATTGAGGAAAACTGTAGCTATCTACCCAAGTCTTCCGTCGGTTTTGTAAACTTTTAATTCCACAACATACGTACAAAAAAATCACCTCATTACTCCGCGTAACAAATATACAAAAAGAAAATATACAGCCGAATTGAGAACCTCCTCCTGTTCTTGCAGTCGGTTAATAACCTAACCGTCAAACCCCCCCGACTCCAACTAGAAAAAGAGCTGTAACTTTTGAACGGCTGAACAGATTTTCATGAAACGTAGCTAAGATGATACCCGATTAAACTAGCTTTCAATTTAAAAAAACTGCATTGAAAACGATGCATCTCTTTTGGAGCTACGATGCCACAGAAAAATACACACTACAAACTTATAACAGCCTTCTTTTTTGTCGGAGGTTAAAAAGTAAAACCGACCGCCCATTGTACAATCTTAAAATTATTAATTGTAATTATTATGTTTATTCTTCCTTATAAATCAGGTGTACAATAAAGAGTATGTCTTTTCTATTCTAAAACAAAAATTGTAGTAGATCAATCTATGATCCGCAAATACAGCTAATTATTAAATTGGTTCAATTTGCCATGAACTGCCAACGGTTGCGTTCGTGCTTACTGTAATAATACCTTTACCTCCTATTATTATGTGGCCGATAATAATACAAAAATAACGACCATTAATAAACACGGAAGACGCATTTCGACTATTTTAACATTCAAAACGCAACTTCGCCAATTTTAATTATTACAATGAGCAATAACAAAGTAGCTTAGTATTTCCCGTATGTAAGCACGTAAATAATTGTGTCAATGACTCATGGTCTGCAATCATATGCCATTGCTTTATACAATAAATAACAAGCAAATACTATGCACCAAAATTTTGTACTACGTTAAGTTTCCTATAAACAAGATTTCATAATTATGATAATTTCTATTATTATACTTACTGGCCCTCTTCCGTTCGTATTTAAAAGGATTTTTTATAGAATAGAATAGATCTTTATTTCATGTAAACCAGATACTGCACTTATGAAATGTCGAGACTCTAGGTGCACGGTTCCAAATAGTAGATCCTATGGAGAAGAACCGGCAAGAAACTCCATGGAAACTCTTTTCAAATAAATAAATTATGGTACTCATATTCGTCCAGTCGATCAGATCTTCCCACAATTGCCTCCTGAAAGCCATGTTCATTGCAAGCTCTTGGAGTCTGTAATGGTTTTAGTCCAGGAGTGCAAAGGACGTTTATTGCCGTTAGACCTATTTTCTACTAAGCCGAGCGGCTAATCGCGGGCGGCTGGCCGCGCGCTTTTCCTATTTATTTAGACTAGAAGTCGCCCAGTGGTGGAAATTCGACCGCACTTTCAGCTTCCTGCACTCCTTCTCCATATAAACTTTAACTATGCCAAACCTCACACTCCTCCGTGCGCGCAATATGTTTAATAAAGGGTACACAGTTTTCTCTTCACGTATTAATATATAAATAAGTCATATATACCATACCCATTGGCGCGATCACGGCTCGGAAATCGCCGCGACTGTAAAAAGACACTAGACTTCAGTCAGACACCTTAGGACATGGAAAATAGTGTACAGTGCCACAAACTTATCTGACCCGATGACCAAAATTGGAACTAACGTCGCCACAGAACATAAATGACTTCAAAATGTCATTTTTGTAGGGAGACGACATTGGTACAAGCGAAAGCAGCGACGCCATGACCGGTAACCCTCATCACGATACCGACTCGTAGGTAATCGGGATCGATTCACGTTTGACAGTTTAAGAATGTACATTGCGTTGTCCGAATTGTCGTTCAGAATAATTTTTAAAGCATACTGCGCAATGTACATTGTTGTACTCTCAAAATTCCGATTTCGAGCGTTCATCGTGATTACCCTGCCGGTCAGATAAGTTTGTGGCACTTTACCTATTCGAAGCTGTGATGACTTCTTAAATATCTTTAAAACTAGACAGTCCAAAAGTCAAATGGTGTGTGCCAGTCCTAAGAGTTAAATGTTATCTCGTTGTAAACAAGCGTCAAAGACCAATAAATAATATCGTATAGATGAGTCACTGTTTATGTATGTGTTCAGAATGGAACTAGATCGCTATTTAGGTTTATTGCTTCAAATTATGTATGATTATTTATGAAACACCATTTTAATGTTTTGAGTTTTCTTGCGTGCCATTATTTTTCATCTTATTTTGTAAGATTTTTTTGAAATTATGTGGTTGGGTCATTTCTACATTAAAAGGTTATTGCCCTCTGGCAGAAACAACTATACGGTATTAAGTAGATCTTATCGAGGGAAACATTTTCCAAATTAAGCAAAAAAAAAAAAACATACGCGTCGAATTGAGAACCTCCTCCTTTTTTTTGAAGTCGGTTAATAATGAATACCGGGAAAAAAACTTACGTAAGTCTTATTGCTTTTCTGATGTAATTGTATAACTCTGGGGTATAAATCTCTGCTTAACCTTTTGGGGAATGCAGTCGCGATGCTAAGTTATGTATCATAATGTAGGATAATAGTTTTGTTTACAGGAATAGTAATATGATCGATACCAGGTTATTGTTATCTCTCAAAACGATGGTACAAATGTTTTTTATTAGTTTTTCGGTACGAATTACATTATTTCATAAGGATATCCTCGGGCTGATTTTAATGCAGTTTCATTCCCAGACATGGCCAAATGCATAAATATAGTTTCTTTTCTAGGCGGCATTTGGACCAAATCCCATAGCAAGCGGTCTGTACATCCACTAACTCCTAAACCACGCAACGGATTTTGATGCGGTTTTCTCCATCAATTAGATAATTTTTCGCGGAAGGTTTATATTATTATTAAATCCTTATATATATATTATATATTATTATTATCCTTATTTAGGAACTATATTAGTAAATTGAATTTGCGGAGGATTTGCAGTAGGTATAATACTTTGATATTTAATGTAAGGATAGTAGAGAAATTGTACCCGTGCGAAGCCGAGAGCGGGTCGCTAGTATCGTATAAAATATAAAACCAAACCCAACTACACATTTTAAAGTTAAAAATATAAAAAGTTGCCTTTCAATTCCAATAAAACCAACATACCACTGTATGAATGAAGGATTACAATATATACTTTAAAATTAAATATCTCAGCTGACTGTGGGTTGGATCCTTTTCGTGTATAACTATAACTACGTCCATTTTATAAACATTGATTAGGGAAATCCCCACACATAGGTAAATACATAATAATACACCAGGATAAACACTATGAGACAATATGACGATGACATCAGTATTTGGACCATTGCCAAACGCATCTCAAATCTCACGTAGATATCTAGTAATTTGAGTGCTCCTGCTCATACGCATAACAAATAGTTACTTGAGCGAAATTATGGGAGAAAAGAAACTTGTTATTGAACAAAAGACGATCATAGACAGTAACCAATATTATAATAGTATACAGTTATTAATTTCTTATGTAAGTTAAATTATAGTGGTAGTTTATTTAAAGTCAATGAGCAGCTTTACAAAATGGTATTTTTTTTTAAAGCGCTTCCCTTTTTTTTTGCTAGGATTTTAACAATTGGGTTGTGAACTTGTGACATAATATGTCACATCCCAATTGTGTTATAATATGTCACAGGCCAAGTGTATATTTTACACTAAGCCAGTATGTCGAACTGGCAACGTCGTTGAAGGTAGACTGGATGCGAAAGATGGAAGAAGGGATGTTGTGGTCCAATTTGGGATTTATTTGGATTGCGTTAGGCTATATAATTGCTTGACTGACGTTCCGATACATGCAGTGTTGCAAATGTGTAGTATTTATTTACCGGTACATTATATATGTGCGCATAATGTCTATTAACATAATCATTCTACCAACAAGTTGATGGATCACGCGATTAGCGATAGAAAGTCAGTGTCATGGTGACTGAAGGCTCTTGTGGGTTGTCGTAATACAACTAGTGTATTATCGCTAATGTGATAACACCTACATGGGTCGCCACGTGGTTTCGATGGGATCTTTGGAACGGAGCGAGATCATAAAATATGAAACGTCAATGTGGGAAAATGCGGTATTTAAGCGTTCGTTCACACTCGATACTTTTAGCAGCAGTTTCGCGTTCGTCGGCTGCCTTTTGCTTACAAAAAGTTAATAACTAACGCGAAAACGCGCGTTTTTGCTGCTAAAAGTATCGACTGTGGATGGGCCCTAAATTAAGTAATTCTACTGGATGGCGCAAAAATTGTCACACGATGTTCTTTGTCTGTAATTTTTTTTATGAATGAAAAACTTATTTTGCTTTTGGATTATGTTCATTTGATGTCTTATTATTTTTTTCCATTATGTCGAGAAAATGATATCGTATAAGTGGCCGCCGCCAGAATTGATGACCATTCTGGCATTTTCCATCACTCCAGTCAGAACTTTTAAGTTCCAGCGATAGGTCTTATCATTCTTGACGGATTCTCTTTGAGGGCTTCAAGATTCTGAGGCTTGTTGATATAGACGCATCACTTCAAAAAATTCCACAAAAAGAAGTCTGGAACGATTAAATCAGGCTACCTTTCCAGCCAGTGCAAATCGCCATAACGAGAGATTAGGCGACCCAGAAATGAAGTCGAAACAATTATTCCGCATTCTTTAGGAGAATAGCGATTCCATGTCTTATTGATGTGGATTTTGTATCTGTTTACTTTACAAATGTCAAAGTAAAATTGCCATATCCCCCCATTTGCAAATATTATAGCATCTTCCAATAGGGTGATGACTTCAGCGCCCTCTGGTAATATGTTCATGAAGTATTTCTCTTGTCCAACAGATTCTACGACGAATGCAAAAGGAGGTACAACATCAAGTTATGGAAAACATTCACAGATTGCTTCAACTGCTTACCTGTCGCCGCGATAGGTGAGTCCTAGACTTAAACTCCAACCAGGGGGTGAAACCCCAGGTTTTAAATATATCCGTCACTCTCCAACGTTATACAACAAAAAGAGATGGGGTTATCTTACAACCTGGGTTTAATAAAACAAACCATCTTTTGTTGTAAGACAGTATAAATTATACCATAATCTACTATATCAAACGTATATCAGAAATGCGTGGTCATATTTAAGGGTGTGGATCAGACCATCAAACTGAACAACTTTCTCTAAGGGACCAACATTTTAATCCCAAAAGAATTATCAGCAGTCCCATACAAAACTTCAATACCTACTCGACCCAAACGTATGGGACAGCTGATTATTCTCTCGCGATTACGATGTTGGTCGCATAGAGTAAGTGGTTCAGTTTGATGGTCAGATCCACACACTTAAATATGACCACGCATTTCTGATACACGTTGCATAGGTACTTGTTACATACACAAATAAAAAACATCTATTGCAAGATACAATTAATTGTACGACGTAAAAGAAATAAAAACGTAGACTATAAAAAAAAAATACCAGAAAAAATCGCAACGATTACATTTCTAGCTATAAGATTGCGTGCGATTAATCGCTTAAGAATACTCCTATTAGCATCTTCTAAGTAAGTAATCAAGAGCGGTTTCTAGGGCATATATAAGCTAGCCATAAAATATCTAGACCGAGCTCCATATAAGGTGCAGTAGGGCAATGCTGGTGAAAGGCACTACGCTTCTATAGATTGATATGCTCTGAGCAGGCTAGGGCAAGGTGGTGGCTTCGTACCTGATACCTCGGCTGAGATCTAGTGCGTATTTTGAACTTTAGAATAGAATAGATCTTTCTTCTACTTTTTTTTTTTTTTTTAAGTTTGCCCCTCACTAGGATTTCTCCTGTGTCGAGGGTACAGTTTACAAACATACATGTCACATGCACACACAACCAGACCCGAAACAACTATCTGTAGATCATACAAATATTTGTTCCGTGCGGGGATCGAACCAGCGGCACGTAGCGCAGAAAGCTAATCGCTTAGCCACTGCGCCAACCATGTCGTCATCTTTATTTCATGTAAACCAGAAACAGGCACTAATGAAATGTCAAGACTAAATGCGCGGTAAATAGTAGGTTCTATGAAGAAGAACCGGCAAGAAACTCCATGGAAACTCTTTTAAAATAATAGATTATAATCTTGATCAGCACAATGTTGTGGTAAGAGTTGCGAGAATAATGTAATAAGAATAGGATAATAATGATTTTGCTTCTGAATAAGATTGCCATGGCAGTTACAAGCTGACCAGTTCCAACATACGGCACCCGTTCACAACTTTAGACAATCAACTCAATTTTGGGTTAAGCTCGCCTGTGTACATACTATCTCAATTGTATTTGTTTAACTATGTCATTTCGTGTACCTACCTACAATAAAAATTTATCTAGTATCTCAATGTACACATAAGCATCCTTAAATAAGACCAAATGGCTTTAAAACCCTCTTTAAAATTCTAAACGGTTAGCATAGACAATTTCGCAAATTTTCGACACATTCTCGTAAGCTCGGAATTTCGGAAATACCTGAGTTGTTTACGGGACGATATTATGAACCGCTTTTAGGTCACCAATTTAGAATTTAATAGCGTTGGAGCATGGGTTTATTTTAAAGCCTTATTTAAGCCCATCTAGTTCAGTGAGCAATCAACTATAAATTGCCAGATTTATTCAAAATAATTTGTATGATACTGAAACTACAAAGGAAATAGAACACGAACGTAACATTTTTTTAAATAATATTATGTTGTTGACCCCCGACAAAAAGTTTGTAGTGTGTGTGTATCTGTCCGAGGCCTCGTAGCTCCAAAACGGATGCTCCGATTTCAATGCTGGTTTTTTAATTGAAAGCTATTTTAATCGAGTATCATCATAACTATGTTTCATAACAATCTGTTAAGCCGTTCAAAAGTTACAGCTCTTTTTCTAGTTGGAGCCGGGGGTTTTTGACGGTTAGGTTATTAACGTTTCTAAAGTATCTGTAGTTGTCTTACTTGAAATAAAAGGTATTATTTATACTATTGTAGCTGTTACTTAGAGTCCCATGTGGTCTTGTTCCGTGGTGGACGCTTGCAGTCTGGAATGATGAAGCTCGTCCCAGTATTAGTATGTTACATTCAGTTCGGTGATCTAATTAGTCGTTCAACCAACTGTAAACTGCGCTCAACAGATGAACGCTATGTCTAGTTCGAAAGTTGTTACTTGAAATTGTTGGGAAAATGTCGTGTAAACAGAAAAGCAATTGATGTTTTATAATAAGTAACTTTTAAAGTTTAAAAACGTACGTTAATTCAACTATAAGATAATAAACCAGGAATGCAAGGAAAGAGCCTAAACGAAGGACGAATTCTGAGTTCGTCTGGCGCACTTTCTCTCATGGCTTTTTCGTTTTGTCTTCTGTCAAGGAGACAAAGGATGGAGAAAACTAGTTTCTCCACCCGCCGAGCAGATCCTACTGCACCCCTTACACCCCCAGGTAGAGACGGCCCTGATGCCAAGTTAAATCTATTTCGCGCAATATTCAAACACGCTTACTGGCGTCTTCGGTAATCTTAACATATGGTCGAGGATAGTTCAATACCGCGTAAGTAGCATTGGTAAATACCGCTTAAATGACAAAAGTAGCCAGCGGGTCTACCGCGTAACAACATGGTAATGAACATCAGACTCTGGTAATAAATTTCAATACGACCGCGAGAAAAACCGTGGAACTGCCTTGTAAAAAAATTACCGTTCATGAAGATGGGAGTCCCAACTTCATTATTGGTGACTTTTTTACAATGTAGCTCTAAAGTTTAGTCTCTTATGATCGTATTGAAGCTTAATACCAGTGTCGATGTTCATTACCATTTTAGTTACGCAGTAAACCCGCTGATTGAGATTTCGCGACAGTATACTACTGACACTGATAAGCAAACATTGAATTTCTCTACTGAAAAAAATTGTATTTTTACACTTACGCGGTATTTACCCATGCTTCTTACGCGGTATTGAACTATCCCCGACGATGTGTTGATTCATATGTATATCCTCGACCTCATTTAGAAGTATCCCATATTCGCCAGTCGTGCTCAAGTTCGTCCCAACCTTGTACCTCCAGATTTTTCTATAACAAACTTTTTTATACGTAGACGACTCGCTCACCGCAACACGAAGGTCGAATATACGTCAGACTATATTTATCTGATCACGCTACGCTTTTGATTCATAATATTTATAGAGACGATAGATAGTAATCATATGAATATTGTATTATAGAGTGTTTTAGAGGATACACCTGTCTGTCATGAAATCATGTGTTGAGTATTTGTGGAGACTGAGAAGTTCCTGTGGAATATTATGTTGTTTGATCGTGTTCGTGTGGGAATTGTATGAAAGTTGCCAAAATGCTGGTATGCAGGGTTGATAAAAATCGAGATTTTGTTAAAATTATCTCAAATCAAAAAACTAGAATGCTTAAAAAAAAAAGAACATTAACACCCATTCTATGTACCCTATTTATAGCAAATAAAGAATTTGAATTTAATATGGCGCCAAAAAGTCAACCATTTAAATTTTTATAATTTTGATATAGCCAGTGTCACTCTCACAATTAAGACAAATCTAACGACACCTCTAAAGCTAAAATCCATCAAGCCGTTAGGCTACAAGCGTCGCAGTGAAATATACATACAAACAAACACACACTCGGAAAACATAACCTGTCTTCTGGCGCACAGTCGAGTAAAAAAGCCGATATTAAAAAAAAAAAATCTGATTTAAATTTTAAACAGTCCGATGTAATAAAAAGGGGTATTTTTTAAGCAAAACAATAGGAGGGAAAGCTATCTTAACGCAATAAATACTGTTCAATGGAAACAATAAAGTGAAATAGTGTCAAGTGTCTATTACTTGAACAGTTTCCGGTGCCGACACTCACCATTGACACCTTTCATCTTATCCACGTTGAAGATGAATTTGTATCAGAATTCAGAAACGACATCAAATTTCATATTTTATTCTTATAAAAATAGACGTCTGTAAGTGGCTTCGCTCTCGTAGTGTTAAATCAAAAAGCGATCAGTTTTTTTACATATACAAACGAGAAAACCAACTGTAAAATGGAGTTTAGATCTAATAGGGTATTTCATTGTATTTTTTTTATATGCAAAAATGAAGCTTTTCCGTAAAACTTAAGCAATAGTATAAAAATAAATTAAATATTTGTAAATATGCCTAAGTAATAAGCTTTATAAATTTCCTAATAGACAGAGATGACGCTAGTGAATTGTGACGTCATAAACTAGTCATGTCATGGAAATTGTGACAATTTCATATATATTTTATTTTGCGGGAAAAGGATGGATAGTGTCTCATATTTATAAATGTCTAAAGCTTATAACTCCGGCATCGGTTTGAATTATTTTGTCAACTATGGTGTTCTTTATCTGCCTACTACAATTGGTCAATTTTTGTTCTGGCTGCTAGGGTTTTGGAAATACGTCCGTTTCAAAACTTTTGAGCCAAAACGAGTCGGATCTCAATCGGAATTTCCGACCTTTCGTTGTCGGAAACGATGCTCTGGGTGCGTTAGAAACTACAGTCTTCCGTTTCTTTGTAATATTCCGCTTCGCCATAAATACAAGCTTTACAATAATGAGGAAAAAGAAACCAAAACAATGGTATAAATCACATCTGCCAAAAGA
The DNA here is from genome assembly GCA_932294325.1 of Allophyes oxyacanthae. Classification (NCBI taxonomy): domain Eukaryota; kingdom Metazoa; phylum Arthropoda; class Insecta; order Lepidoptera; family Noctuidae; genus Allophyes; species Allophyes oxyacanthae. The sequence continues at coordinate 2,225,947 of OW028628.1, forward strand.
TAATGTTTTCAAGAAGCGTAGGCGCATCTCACGGCCACTGACAAGTAAAAGTGAATAAATTGGCGACCCGACACCGGAACCAGATATAAATAAGCAGATTTATATAACGATAACGATTTGCTTATGTTATTAACATAGAGAAGTAAATATTAACATACGATTCGCGTTCGGTAAGGAATTAATCAAGTTGATTCTTTAGAAGAATATAGATGACAGATTAGAAGGTTTTTAACCGACTTTAATAAAGGAGGAGGTTCTCAATTCGACTGTAGGTTTTTTTATATGTTTGTTACGAGAATATTCCGCCAATTGCAGACCGAGTTCGAAAATTCTTTTATTGTTTGAAAGGGCTCTCGAGGTGGTTGGTGGTCCCATTTAAATTTTGTGAAGATCTGATGAAGACGTTCGGAGATAGACAATGGAACTCTTGAACTAATAACAACACATTATCACTCGCGATTCCTGTAAGCGCATATTTCTGTATTGTTAAATAATAAAATAAACTTAAAAAAAAAGTAAAAACCGTCTTCAAAAAGTAATTTTCTTAAAAAACCTTTAATTCTTCAATACGCCTAGCTTGGCAGTGGCACCGACTTCAGAAATTGAAAAGTTTTTTAAGAAAATTATATACTATATAGTCACAGAATCCGTCCCTACAGATATTTTATTCGTAGAGCCGCAAAAGTTAAAGTTACCGATACAAAATTGCCCTTAATTTGGCTGTAACAATATTGAACTCGACTCCACAGTTTACCTGAAATTGTTGGTCTGGAAACTGAAAACAAACGCCAGTTGAGGTGTGTTCCAGAAAACTTTTGAATTTGCCCTGAATTTGATTACAATGAATAATTTTCAATTAAAATTAACAAAATATGATTGTTTCATTAACCTTACGAGGCATTTGGGCCATAGTTGATAGTAATGCATTTAGAACTTCGAGGCGACTTTCTGATAGCAGATACTTGCTGGTTCAACTAGACCAGGGATGGCGAACCTTTCTACATCAACGTGCGAATTTTTTTCAAACATATTTTTACTGTGGCCTTATCGTGCCAATAAGCAATTTATAGGGAACAAGACATTAAAATTCTTGAGGGTCCTCAATTAATGCCGTGCCCACTATTTCGTGTCGTGTGCCATCGATGGCACGCGTGCCAATGGTTCGCCATCCCTGAACTAGACCATTTTTAACCCCCGACAAAAAAAAGGGGTGTTATTTATAAGTTTGTAGTTTCTATCTGTGTATATGTGTATCTGTCCGTGGCATCTTAGCGCAAAAACGGATGGACCGATTTCAATGCAGTTCCTTTTAATTGAAAGCTAGTTTAATCGGGAAACATCTTGGCTATGTTTCATGAGAATCTGTTGAACCGTTCAAAAGTTACAGCTCTTTTTCTAGTTGGGGTCGGGGGTTTTTGACGTTAGTTTATTATCGTTGGATTCCCACAACTCTCACATTTATTCCAACTTATTTCTCAATTACCGTTTCTTAAGAAAAAAAAGCTAGAACAAGTTTGTTCAACTCGAAGAAATCTAGATATTGATCGCAGCACATGTGATGCGAGACTCGTTGCATGAATATTGAACAGTTTTCTATGCATTTGCATCACAATAAGGCTAGTTACGCACTAGGGAGCCAGCCTGCATAGGCAGTAGCGTTAGCCAACGCGTATTAATTGAAAATATCTTTATACTCAAAAGCCAGCTAAGTGACCGAGTTGAAATGCTAAAGTCTTGGGGCGAGAGCTTCTAATAATGTGTAAGTTTTCTTTGGTATAGCTATAGATAGAGTATAGACGGTGACACAGTCTAGATTAAATAATAGTAAAATCAAATCAAATAATTTATTCAATAAATTCAAGTAACAATCGTTGTCTACATTTCGTGTTTTAAGGTTGTATTTTACGAAGATTTCTTACTTTTGAGGGGGTGAAGTATCAGCCTAAGCCCCACCCACTAGGGGAGCTCCGTTCACGCAATTGCGCAATTGACGTATCAGACCGTTTGACACACGTGTCACAGAATAGCAATATTAATTAGCAACATGCAGTATGACACCAGCAAATACTTGAAAAATATAAATCCATAATATCATATACCCAGTGTCCTATATTACGCTAGAAAATCTATTTGTAGATTTTAGACCTATTTAACTATCTACTTATAAACTATCGGTCATACCTATTGTGTATGAGTTTATGCAAGTGCACATAATTGTCTCGACCAACATTGGGCATTTTCACATTAAGCCGATAATGCCGTAACGAAACCGATATATCGGCACGACAAACCTGATGACACTGCCAATGTGTGTGTAATGTTAGAAGAATAGACCAACTCAAATCCATGCCTTGAGATAATAACCTATTCTCACCCACACCTGTAGGCGTCGTCCGTTTCCGTAGTCATACCTACTTAACCCTTTCCCAGTCCCATGAACCACATGTGGTACATGTCGATTGTTTAACTATTGTGTCTGCTGTCGGACAGTGAACGTGTTAAGTTCGTTCACAGGGTTGCTATTTTACCAAAAAAGAAATTGCATATTCATAGATCTAAACCATATTCCTAATTCAGATTCCTCGCTATGTATGCAGGTGAAGAGCTTCAAAATTGAAAGAAAGAAAAAATATTTATTTCGGACTCGCACACGAAATTAAATAAACACAAAAAATTCAAATAATGATAACAATAACCTAACCGTCTAAAACCCCCGACTCTAACTAGAAAAAGAGGTGTAACTTTTGAACGGCTGAACAGATTTTAAGAACCATCCCGATTAAACTAGCTTTCAATTTAAAAAAAAACTGCATTGAAATCGGTCCATCCGCTTTGGAGCTTCGATGCCACAGACAGACCCACAGATACATAGATACACAGATACACATTATAAACTTATAACACCCCTCTATTTTGTCGGGGGTTAAAAAAACCTGCAAGAGGCCAAAAAATGTCCCTATCTCAGCATATGCTGCGACAGATAAAATAAATACCGCAGCGCTGGATTTTGAACTCTAATACTAAAATCAAATAAATATACAAGAAGATAGAAATACATATTATGTGCTAGTTGTTATGTTGAATAATAAAATATAAAATTGTAAAAAATAAATAATTAAACGAATTTTATGAAGTAAAACTGAACTTTTATTATTTAAAATAAAACAACACACATTCGTGATTCATAGAGTAGAGAGTAGTGAACCATAGAACAACATTGACACTGATAAAAAAAACCAACGACAAAGAAAGGCGGCAATTTTAAACTATCTTCATCAAAAATAACTTGAGTATAGTCTTTTGATTTACATGATTCGTTGTGTTCGATCACATTTTGCGTAATGGACTGTTGACAGACCAATGGTGCATGGAAAAACCTAACAAATGATTATAGTGTATTAAATTTTATTTATGTATTTTTTATTAGTCTGTATAAAAAAATTGTATGAGTAATAAATAATATATATTATAGTATTCAAAAAATTCCAATTAAACTGGTTGTCTTGGTAGACATGTCAATTACGAGGTTTACAAAAGTTGATAAAAATACGTTCATTAGTAGCGGGAATATTTGTCGAAGTTCCATCGCTATTTTTATATCAATATTGTTCTATAAGTAGGTAAATAGAATATATATAAAACTTCATACTCTTTGTTCTCAACACTACAAATTTTCATACTGATTTTTCTATACTACATCCTATAAAATGAATTCTTGACGGAGATGTCAAGCAATTATTTTAGCATATTGATTTTATAAACGAAATACTTAGTTTTTCTGAATAAAAGGCAAGTTACTTATACTTCCTGTTTCTTTTTAATATTTTTTTTAATGATTATACTGTCATTCTTTCTTTTGGTTTTTAATAAAGTGTAGCGCAGGAACGTCAAAAAAATTTGCACAGGTCCGACCTCGATGCGCGCCGAAACGCGACTGATTGATGGCAGAGATGACAGAAATCACGAATTTTGTGGTTTTTATCAAATTGTGACCAATATACGTAATATTATGAAAAAATAACAACCGATTTTGGTTGGTATATTTGCTACCAATATTGTGATGTAAAAATTATTTGAAATAATATCATGTTTTAGAAATAATCTTGTAAACACTTTTTAAAAAGGGGTAACTTTGCGATTTTTTTTTATCGAGCCAACTTCTTCCAATCATGTATCGGACAACCGTGCAAAGATTGTCACATCTTCAAGTTTGATATATATTTTTTTCGGGACAAAGAAATAAGAATTTCTATTCAAAAAATTGTAAATACAAATCGGTTTTTGCGGCATTCCTGTAAAATACCCCCTTAAATTCTCTCTCGCAGGTCTGCTGAAAGAGATGTCTTTTGCGAAATAAGCAGTACCTTTGTACTTGGTTCTCCTATTTAAGAAGTTATGAGGGAACAGATGAACATACATACATACATACCGGTCAAACATATAACCTTCTCCATAGTCGGGTAAAAAGTAGGCCCTCCAGAAAGTCCAAAAGATGAAATGTTTTCTGTGTTTTTTCATGTGTGTACATAAATTATTAAATAAAATAAAAAAAAATACTTATAGTAACAGATACTTGACTCTACTTCTGAACTAAGATGGTTTATTATTTGTTATTATATCAGCGAACCCTGATTTTGTATAATTGACAATGCACTACAGCGTGGTTGCCATGGCCACACAAATGCAAAACCACTGCAGTGCAAATTATGAACCATATTAATGCCGGTCGTTGACCCCACGCTGTCGGGTTCACAACTGGGTGGCGTTATTAAGAAAGTAATATTATAACCTCGCAAAATGTGACACGTTCAGAAACTTTTATTTGGGTTAATTGGATGAGAATATGAAATTTGGGAATATTATTTCTGGGTAAGAAAATTTAATTTTGTTCGCAAATTCGCAGATGTTTTAACGTTGTGTAAAGGTCTAACAAGGCCACACTGAGCAATTCAGCCACGAATCTTCATAGCAACTGCCATACGGATGACTGCAGAATTTATATATTTTACTTAGATTAAGAATCGTCAACATTACAAACGTACACAATAAATAAATTACATAAAATTCTCGGTATTCTGGTGTTGCAACAATTATAGACAACCAAATCATTAATAATAACCTAACCGTCAAAAACCCCCGACTCCAACTAGAAAAAGAGTTGTAACTTTTGAACGGCTGAACAGATTTTCATGAAACATAGCTAAGATGATACCCGATTCAACAAGCTTTCGATTAAAAAATCTGCATTAAAATCGGTCTACCCGTTTTGGAGATACGATGTCACAGACAGATACACAGATACACACTACAAACTTACGAGGTGCATTCAATAAGTACCTAGCCTCATCGCCAGAGGGCGCTGTAGTTTCAAAAGAGTTTTACCACAGTGTAGCACATTCTTTTTAAATTCTTTTTTCAAATTTTCATTCCAATCCCTTCATTTGTTTTAATTTGACAACTTATGGAAGCCAACGTGTCGATCGGTTTTACAAAAATGGAAAAAGAGCAATATCGTTCGGTGATTCGATTCCTATTTTTGGAAGGGAAAACGCGCATCGAAATCAAAGAGCGCTTGGATGCTGTGTACGGTGACTCTTCTCCATCGATGGCCACCGTCAAGAATTGGTTCAACGAGTTTGCACGTGGCCGTACGTCGGTTTTTGATGAACCACGTCCAGGTGCACCGAAAACAGCTGCTACGGAGGAAAACATTAAAAAAATCCATGATCTCGTATTGGCAGATCGCCGATTGAAGGTTCGGGAGCTAGCTGAGACTGTAGGCATTTCAGAAGGAACAGTGCATCATATTCTTCACGAGGAACTCGGCATGAGAAAGCTGTCGGCGCGATGGGTGCCGCGTTTACTCACACCAGAAAACAAGCGCAACCGTGAGACCACATCGGAGACGTGTTTGGCGCTGTTTAAGCGGAATCCAGCGGAGTTTTTGCGTCGTTTTGTGACCGTCGATGAAACCTGGATCCACTGGTACACACCAGAGACCAAGGAGCAATCAAAACAATGGATCCAGACCGGGGAACGTGCTCCAAAGAAGGCGAAAACTGTAAAATCGGCCGGAAAAGTTATGGCCACCGTTTTCTGGGATTCACAAGGTGTGATCTACATCGATTACCTCGAGAAGGGTAAAACAATTACAGGGCTTTACTATGCCGATTTATTGGGCCGATTCGACGCCGAATTAAAGAAAAAACGACCCCATCTGGCGAAGAAAAAAGTGCTGTTTCACCACGACAACGCACCGGTTCACACGTCTGCCGTTGCCATGGCCAAATTGGTCGAATTACGCTACGAATTGCTGCCCCATCCACCGTATTCTCCAGATTTGGCCCCTTGTGACTTCTTTCTGTTTCCTAATCTGAAAAAATCACTCGCCGGGAATAGATATGGATCGAATGAGGAGGTCATCGCCGCCACGGAGGCCTATTTTGCAGAGTTTGACAAAAACTATTTTTCGGACGGATTAAAAAAGTTGGAGCATCGCTGGGCTAAGTGTATCGAAATAAAAGGAGACTATGTTGAAAAATAAATTCCCACTTTTCCAAAATTTTCGTTTACTTTTTGTAGGCTAAGTATTTATTGAATGACCCTCGTATAACACCCCTCGTTTTTGTCAAAGGTTAAAAACATTAACAATTTGGTGTATAAACAAAAATAATACGTACAAAACTACATAAAATCACATTAAAATAGGTTTGTCATAATAAATTCAAGTGATGAAGTTAATGAATATGAATCTTACGCTAATGATATTAAGAGTTATCAGTTATGTGGAAATTTTGATAATGTGAATCATATTGTGATTGTGACTCATATAAAGCGGCCTTTTTAAATCTTCAGAAAGGAATTTGAAAAGGTTGTTAATAATATGAGTACCGCTACCGACTACCGTTATTCGTTATATTGTAAAAAAGATAAAAGAAATGGCTGAATTTGCCTTAAGGCTTGTCTGATCTGATAAAAATAATTAATTTTCATAAAAAAAGTAGAAGTAAAATGAAGAAAAAATAAAGGAATTCCAAAATGAAGAATCTTTTTAAGATTTGTAAGTAGTATTTTTTTTTTCTTTTAACTCTCGTAACTTTGATTTAGGTCGATTCGATTGGGTTTCGGAGAAAACTGTATAATGGCCACACATTCGCAAACACGTTAGATACGTATTTACGTAACTATGATTTTTAAAACTAAACACATTCCAATTCCAAGTTCGACATACTTGTTAATCGATTTGTGTTTAGAATAGAATAGAATAGAATAATATTTATTTGCTTAAAACATGGTATAAAAGATGGTAAAATACAAAATAACAAGAGCATACATGTTTTTGCTTTACAGTTAGAAGCGTACAAATTTTCACAAGCATATTTAACATTTATTATCAAAGAAGTCCTTGAGACTATAAAAACTATGACTACACAACCATTCATACAATTTATTTTTGAATGATCTCATATTTAGGGTCTTGAGATTACTTGGTACGTTTAACAAACGATTATCGATTTGATGATTATGTTTATATCGAATATTAGTATTAACAGAATTGATGCCATTACCTATAACAAACGTAGCTTTATGATATTGTTTAGTATTGAAAGAAAGAAAGAAAGAAAAATCATTTATTTGCCACAAACTAGACACACTAGAATGATAGACATAGGTAATAAGAAGAGGACAGGTGCATAGACAGATAATACATATTTTTTGGGATGGCAACAGTGTAAAATTGAGTAGAAAATATAATAATTATTGCTGTCACAATCAGTCTCAGCAAATGTTCGTAATGGATAAGATTAATATCAATACAGGGGGCTTACTGTGAACTCGGGCAGAAATTGAACTGCCCAGCCATTTCCAGTATTAGCTGACCTCGCACTGTATGGGCTTTTTGTACAATGAAAGGTTATACTACTGTTCCCTTATGTTCCCTTTGTTGTTGTTGTTTGTTTGTTGTTGTTGGTTAAATACTGTTCCCTTATGTATTAGTGTATTTATGTTTGTATATCTCAATATTTTATTGAATTGTAATAGCGTGTATTATATTATTATATTTAAGTATTGGATGTAAGTACAATAATGTACCAGCTTGTACACCTGGACTGCCCATTACCTATTTCTTTTCTGTTATGTCCATCCAAAGGTTGTCTGGAACAGATCGCTGTGCGCGATAAGACCGCCCATTGTACATTAGCTTAAGTGATTCTCAATCCTGTATTTATTACCGGTGTACAATAAAGAGTATAAATAAATAAATACTGGAAAAGTGTAAATGTCTGGGCAGTTCAATTACTGCTGCTTTAAGAGCTCGTAGTAGCCCAGTTGCGTTAATTGAAATGTAAGAAGGGTTCTTCAAACGGGACAAGGCTCTTTGCGAAGCTATTGGTTTTGTTCCAAAAGTGGAAAACTTGTATGTATATTAGAACTCAGAAATATTTCTATCAGTACTGATATTCTGTTTCATCTCAAACCTACTCGCATCTAACTTAGAAGTTGTTTGCTAACAAATATTTATTGCTTTTATTTGAAGTACTGTTTTAGTTAAGAGAGATCAAAATAAATGAACAATTTTGGAATAAGTTTTCTCAATTTCGTACGTAAATTAAGAAACATGGTTATAGCTATTAAGCTTGAATTTATAGTCGCTTTGAAATCTTGTTGGATTTTTTGCAAGAAATATAAGAACAATGAATGGTAACCATATTGTTAGTTATTCGTTGTAACTTGTCTTTTTTGCGTCACTTAACCAAGACTAACAAAAACAGGATATTGGAATACAAAGCATCCATCGCTAAAACAGTGAAGATGGAAGTGGAAATACTTTATTCAAATGTCAATAATGGCCTGGAACTTGATATTTCACACACGTGCCTACATACGAATCTGCTTGAACTAACTCAAGCAGGTATTCTGAGAAAGGCCACAAAAAAAAACCATCCAACTCTTTGACGTTCAAAATATCCTTTAATAATTTAGTACCTGAAACAAGTATAGATACAATCACCTCTATGCGGTTCGCATGGGTTCAAATATACACCATATTCCTCCCTACAGTTTCCTGAACGCTTAACGGCAGATAAGCCCAAAAATATTCTGCACATGCTAGGGCTGGTCACGTTCCCTTTCTATCTCCTCCGTGGGGAGCATACGAAACGCTGCCTAACGAACCATCACGTGCGATCCTGTAATGGACCTGAATTGGACGTTTGGCAGCCCTGATTACTTAGAACGGTCGTTAATGGTGGAGTGTAAGTACATTTTAGGTTGAGATTTAGGAGGCTTGGAATGTTTGAGAGGGAGAATATTGTTTGTGATATTTTAAGCACATTATCATTAGCAGTGATAGCCTAGCGGTTGAACGCTTGTCTTCCATGCAGGAGCGTCTGAGTTAGCACCCAGCACTGCCTCTGACTTTTCGGATTCATATGCGGATTAGAATTAGATTATCACTTGCGATAACGGTGAAGGAAAAACATCGTGCACATCTGAGAGGGTCTCATAAACATGCCTCACTAGGCCAGCATGCTGGACTAAAGCCTAACCCTTCTCATTCCGAGAAGAGGCCCATGCCCAGCATTAAGACAGTAATTTTTTATTATATCTTAAGAGCTAAATGGGCTAAATGGGTTTGCGAGGGATGGTTACATCACAGCGTCCACGCATTTCTAACCTCAAGAATGATGATTGATGCTCCTGGATCGAAAAATAAACCGGTATTTTAGTGTTCTTCGTGTCTATTTCAATCCTATCCTAGTCCAGGATTATCCGTGGCCTCGCACAGGTCTTTAACTTGTAGGTATTAGTACACAACGGAAAGAACCAGAAGAGAGGCATTGTAATGCGATTTTGCATTTTAGTAACTGGATTGGACGACGCGCTGGTTTTCTAGACTGAAATGAAAAAAGGAGAAAATGGTAACAAGCCAGTGCTGGATCATTTAACCTGAATAGTGTAAACTGGGCATTATGTATACCTATACGTACAAAAAGTGACGCAGCATACACGTGACGATGGATCGTGACATTTTCACTAGCATGACCGATAAGGAAGGAAAGGCATCCTTTAATAAGGAAACAAGAAATGTATCAGGCACGATCATTTATAAAATAGCAGCCGTTAAATCAGACAGTATCAAGACAGTATTTGCACAGCAAAGTAAAAAAACACTTCCCAGAGAATTCTTAATATTCATTATCAAGGAATTGTTAAAAAAGAAAAATGTAAGGAAATATTTATGGAATCTTGAGCGTTTTTCTTTCGCAAATTAGGCTAGCTTCACATTTATTCGCTTTGTAAATAGATTGAGAAATAAACAAGAAATTTCTTGTTTTTTTTTTTTTTTAAACTTTGCCCCTCACTAGGATTTCTCCTGTATCGACGGTACAGTTTACAAACATACATGTCACATGCACACACCACCCAGACCCGAAACAACTATCTGTAGATCATACAAATACTTGTTCCGTGCGGGGATCGAACCCGCGGCACGTAGCGTAGAAGGCTAATCGCTTAGCCACTGCGCCAACCGTGTCGTCAATCACATCAATCACGTCAATCAGTGTGTTGAATCAGCAATATTTAGCTAAGGGCACAGCAAAAGTTTCATCAGCCCTAATGTTGGACAATGGGCTTCCTAATACGTCGTTAATTGTTTGTCGTCTAATGTTCTCTGTGCCACCCAGTAAGTAATCATACAGTTAGCTATGCAAATATTTTTACAGATATCAAACTTGCTTTTAAACACATTAGGCTTCTAGATATTTTAAAACAATGTACGAAATCATTGTTGATATTTAAGGAAATAAGGATCAAGGTAGAAACGTTTTTAAAGCGACACAACCTCTTATCGTGTTCTTCCGACAGATTGAACACTTGTCTACTACACTAATATTCGACATTAACAAATTCCCTTTCTGTGATCGTGGAAACAATTCTATTAAATATATGAGATAATGCCAGAAAGTCACATGAACAATATCAATCTTCAATCTTTATCATTATGTCGACATCGCCGTCGAATGGAAAAAGAGAAAACAACAGAAACACACACACAGAAACACACAAACAGACAGAACACACACACAAACAGAATTACTAAGAAGGGTAAAGAGAAAAGATAAATATTCAAACACAGACAAAAGATGAGGAAGCATGATTGGTCACTTGATTAGACACGATAAGCTTATTACCCCCATTATAGAAGGGAAAATAGAGGCAAAAATAAAAAGAAGACCAAGAAGAAACTACATTAATCAACTGAAAAAAAAATCAAATATAGAAACATAAAAAATTAAAATATTTTGCATCTAATAGAACTAGATGGAAATTGGTACACAGACAACCGCCAGGCATTTAATTTTAGGATAGATGCATCTTTAACTACATTTGCTATTGCAAACGCAAAAATATTGGCTCATGCTACCTATCAAAATTGTTGAAAATTTTCTAGTTTTGCCTCACATTTTTTGTACGGGACCGAAACTTGGACGTCTATTTCAAACTCGGTTCTAAAAGATTTCCTGGAAGTAAAGTCAGTACCTATTTCAGCGGATAACAATTTCTCGAACCTAACGTCAACCAATTTTAGCTAGAAATATCCATTACAGAATATTGGTTTCTATAGACCGCTAGTAACATTGAACGGTCCTCAGGGAAAATTGCCGTAATCGCCTCGCACGAACCCAATATGTCCAAAATAACCTAATACAATTTTGAGATAGTTTCGAAATACAATTTACCTTGTGGGGTATGAAAAGATGAAAACGTGAGAAAGTTGTATTTAATTGACACAGCACAAAAACGATTAAAAGATCAAATAAAAAAAATAAAAAAGCATGTAGAATTAAGATAAATCTTTAAAAAAATGGATGGTACGTCGCAGCTGTGTCAAAAAGCCGAAATCTTCGAGACAGTCGACCAAGGTGAATATTTTACATTCAGCTTTAAAAATTAATATCAAAATATCGTTCAAGCTAGTAAAGTTATGTTAAAAAGTTTGACCGATGTACCTAATTCATTTACATTACATTCGTAAATGAAAAAACCAGGATTAATAACGGCAGGCAGAAGAATTTTCATAATAAAACTTCAATGTAACAAACAAGTTTTAAAAAAGTGCCCCTAATGTACCTCAAAGTGGCTATAATCGTTAGTGACAACATTACGGAGACGCACTTACTGTTAGCTGGTACACTCGACTTACGGCTGCTTTTCCACTAGAGCGGTGCGCGAGGAAAAAATCCACCAATGGGATTACTTCATGTTACAAGGCTAGGAAAATAAAGTAATCCTATTGGTGGATATTTTCCCGCGCACCGCTTAGCTATCTCGCACTGATTTGGTAGAAACAGCCTTACATATTTTCTTAGGTATACTTGTGCGTGTGTAGCCAACATAATGTGGTAATGATGGTAAAGATTAATCTGAAGTGCAAGTCGTCCGATTTTACCACGTAAACGAAGTCATCTACATAGGTAATGGCATCGAAAGTATAAATGTCAATGAGCAATGGTGAGCAGATAATAATATTATAAATACATCTGTGAAATCCACGACATATGTAGTGGGTTTGACAGATGTATTTACGAGCGTAGTTCAAGGTCCCTTGACGCTAGCTACTATGTTTTACGTCGAAGGTACGTACGATATTATACGATACGTTTGTTACGTATAATATTTCGTAGTTAGATGACCCAAGTCGTTCGTTTGCTAAATCTCTAGATACTTAGATAAATAACGGTTCGTGTGGTTAAACAATTCTGCCCATCTTCGTGTGACGTAGGTAAGTAGGTATACACAGAACCTTTCAAAGCAATGATTAATCTGAAGTGCATGCCTTCGGCTTTTACCACGTAAACGGTGTAATCTAGGTAATGGCCAGGAGGTAAATGCAGTGGGTTGACAGGCGTATTTATGAACATAGTTCAAGGCCTGCTGTCGTCAGCTGTTTTACGACTCCTATCTCCAGTAACAATCGGAGTTCTTTATAAAGGGTGGTTGTATAAGTGTCTAAAAAGCGATTATTGGTTGTTTGTTCTTTGATACCATTGGTACGTACTCCTTTTGTTCTGTATATATAAAAGAGAAATTCCCTAAATACCAATTCTTGAACTTGTTATAGTATATCATGCTAATTCAAATTAATTATTAATTAATTCTTCATCTTTAGCCTTCGTCGACCAAATGTTTGGTGTAGGCCTCCTTCAATCCTCTCCATTTCCCTCTGTCTTGGGCAGTTGTCTGTGTTAGGCTGTGTTAAGATCCAGTTGCTGCCCGCCCTCATTTTGATGTCATCTTTCCATCTCATTTGCTGTCTCTTTTTAGGTCTTTTCTGGTTCCATGGTCTCCATTCTACACCACTTTTACACCACGAGTCGTACTTCTTGGCAACATGACCAGCCCACTCCCACTTCAACCTTGCCATTCTTTCTTTAATTCAGTATAACAGTTGTTATTGTTTGTTGTTGTTGTTGTTGGATTTGATAATTTTCGTGGAAAAAATTAAAGATAAAACTTGACTGTACCCTCATTTACTATCATACTTTCTCTATCACTCAAAGGTTTGCTGGTAGAAAACTCAAATTTGGGTTATCTCGCCTGTGTACATATCATCTCAATTGTATTTGTTTTATTATATCATTTCGTCTACAATTAAGATAAAAATATTTGTAAATTCATTATTATGCAGAGAACTATATTTTATTTCCGTTAATATAGTTGTATGATAAACAAATATTTGAACTTGAAGCGTAAAATGAATTGTTAACTATACCAATAATTTACAAAGTAGAATATTAATTCTATTCATGAATTTAAATGTCATTGAAAACTGCCCGAGCTAGTTTATTTTGCGCACCAATAATTTTGATAATAAAACTAATCAAAAGTTATAATCATAGAGCGGAGCTGATCGACTTTCCAATCACCTTAAGGTACCCTTCAGTTCCCCAGGGATCATCTGAAAATCTGACCCACAAGATGTGAACAGAATTGGCCCGATAGAAATGTAATTGATCCGACGAATGATAGGTTGTGTAAGCGTTCTCCATAGTTTTGCTGACGTTGTTTTCAAGAGTTCTCTAGGTAGGTCTGTGGTTTACGTCGTACGGCGATGTCGACGCTTGCAAAACATTCTACTTAGAGGAAAACCAGCATACCACGGTTTTGGAATTGTCAGAAAGCTTGTTGAATATGTAGAGTTACCATTTCGAAATTCGAAAAGTAGTGACAAAAAGCTGGAAAAAAAAAAGGCCGCGCATTAAAAAAATTATCAGATATTTTAGTCACAAAATTAAATAATTATCTCACGCGCAGCACACGTTTTACAGTGATTAATATTTTATGTCTGCACTAGAGGTTGATTATTTTAATTTGAGATGAGACTAATCAGTCTTATCTCAACTTAAAACAATCAACTTCTATGTATGTAGTTTAATAAATATTGAATACAGATTTTATACTTATTTGTTCGGACAAAATCCGTACAGAAAGCCGAATGTCCGGATAAATCCGGACGGATAGTAACCCTGAATGTGCAAATTACTAAAAATATATTTTAGAGTATTTGTATACAATCAAGCTCATCGTTTTATTACCTGCGATCCATTTATCGATATTGCCGCTAGAATTTGGAGCATTGTAGACTATTATTCAACCTCGTACACATTCCTAATTGTACGTAAACATTATTAAATCATACATCCCAAATGTTTCTTACAGAATACCGTAACATTTATTTTGGAAACATTACATAGATTGTTTCTACAGTGTAAATAGCAATTAAGCAATCGGGAAAACAACTGAGTGGTGTTTGCAGTACTGCGTTATTTATATTAATCGTACTAATTAAACGCATCTGCTAGGTTCAAGGCCTCAGAAGGTTAGGATGGGCTATTTTTGTCTGACACGTGGCTGACTTCAAACAGATGTAACGTAATGACACGTGACCAGCAAGGCTAGTTTGTTGCAATGCGCTATTTTTAAAAGAATAGTCTGACGATGGTAAGTGTTTCCATGAAGTAAGATATAACCCGATTTACCGCGTAACTAAAATGATAATGAACGTTGACTCTGTTAAACTTCAATATGATACTGAGAGACTAAACTTCGAGCTACCTTGGAAAAAATTTACACATCATGACGTTAGGACTCCCATCTTCATGACCGGTAAAAAAAGTACAGTACAATTACAGAAGTTTAGTCTCTTATTTTATGAGAAGCAAGAATTGAATTGCTTCGCGTACGATATGTTCCAAATTAGTATTAGGTAAAAATTATGGCCGTGTAGCATGTAGGAGAATTTCGTATTTATTTTGCAGAAACGCGTAAGGGGTATAATGTCTACATTCTATGAAAATTGGAAAGGTTAATACCACATCTGGAAGACTTATATGTTATTTATAAAAAAGACATTATTCTGTCGCATTTTTGGGGCCCAATTTTTACATAAAATATGAAACATTTTCCCTAAGGGCTCCGTTTAACGGCTTGTTACGTCAGAATATACATTTTTAAATTCATAAATAACCTTGTTTACTGTTTTCGTAGAACAAAAAAGGTAGAAGCCGGCAGACTGTTGCCATAGAAAAAGTTGTCCGTTTGTTTGTCCAAACTTGGTCGTGAAAACACACAAGTTATATTTTCAACGCATAGCCGGGGGAAATGCTGGGTCACGTTGTCCCCGGGGGAAAACACGGTTTTTATATGCAAGGTTTCTTTTGAAACTAGCAACATTTTCCCTGTATTTCGTTATGAAGAAGTTTGGTAAAGGGGACAATGAAAAGTTTCGAAGAATCTTTCCAAATGTTGCAGGAGGAAGTTTAAATTTTTTACAACGTTTATATTCAAATTATTCTCCCTCTTTATAAATGTTTCTTATTTTTATGTGGGTGACCCTAGTTTTTAATAACAATACGAGTTTAATTTAACTACAATTCTTGCTATTCCGACGGTATATTTTTAGGGTCAGTACTTTGTTTTTACTGGTTTCATTCCATTTTATTTTATACAAAAACTGCTGCAGGCGGAAAGTTGGATACCTACGAATGCTTTTAAATAAAATACAGTAGGTATTCACGTTTATTTATTATAACATTTTATACATTTATGTGCAGTCTTATCGTAATATAAGTACGTCTCATTACAATACATAGAATCTACAATCCTTGTAATATCAACAAATAGACTATTAGAATAATGCGTACATCTTGATAAAAATGTAATTATCCATGCCTCCAATATAAAGCCTCGTATACACTAGGAGACAAATGTCTCGAGCGACGTCAGGCGACGTTGCCCGATTTCGCCCGAGATCTCTAGCGACACGTGTCGTGTCGTGCGGAACATTTGTTCCCTAGTGAATACGAAGATTAATCCCTCAACTGAAGCGACACGCCGACAAGGGACAAGACGCGCGATGTTGCCAGACTTGTTCGACGTCGCTCGACTTCGCCAGACAGCTCTAGCGATACGTGTTGCGGGAGATTTGTCGCCTAGTGAATACGAGGCTTAAGATAATCTTATTCAATATCGTGTTCATATTTCAGTCAGGCTATCGTTTTATTATATTCTAGTGCTATATATATTCCTATTAAAAATGTCATTGCGAACATTAAGATAAGCTACATCAAGATGAATAGAATAGAAAGTGTCTGCTTTAATCCCTGTCATATTCTTGTCACTTATTCGGGACTTATTGAATTTTCCATTGAGAATATAATTTCCATTCAAATGTGAATATTAAAGGAATGATAGTGAGCGAAATGAAATGGGTGAAGCTCTCTTGACCCTTGTGGATAGACCCGAAAGTTTACTAATTTTACATACTAGTCCTTCATTTATTGGTATTGGTAACGCGAGCAAGTTTCCGCAACTCCGTCGATGCGCGTATTTTGCGTAAGGATGGGACTAGCTTGTTTTATTCTAGCCAACCCAACTCCTCGAGGAAGGCCAGCAAACATTTGATGTTGCTGGCGATCTCCCGTAGAGTACTCAGGTTACTGAAGTTTCTCATTTAATAAAATATTAGCAGTACCCGCGACTTCATCCGCGTGGAGTTCAGGTGCTCGTTTTATTTTATACAAAAATATCACGATATTTAAATACACTGATCAAACTTGATATCTGTCAGCTTCTATCTTAACATATAGCACTAGCCTGTGTGGTTAGTCGCTATAAATGTGTTCAAATAACCGTCCCTAATGTGGAAAATATATATCTTAGTTCCTTTTGTATTATAGTCGTATATCGTGATGTTTAGAATTTGTATCCTGAGGAGTGAAAACCTGAAGACCCACGAGGGACTCCTCGTGGGTGCCATTGCAATCGGATTGAATCGTTGTAACAAACTTCAAATGTTTATCCAAAATGAGACTCCAAACGGTAATCCGTAACACGAAGTGGAGTTGCGGCTATTGTTCGTCAAACGTATTGCTAAACATTTGGCTCGAAACAGCAAACGACTCCGTTGCGTGTTGATGGTGTTCAGTGACTTCGGTTCAATTAAACTTGAGACAAGATTAGCTATGAACATTGAACCATTTAACATCAAAACTTCCTAACATTTCTGTCTTCGTGAAGGAAACTCTTCGTGATGAAATGGACTTGTCCTGGAACCAAAAATTTTAGGACTTGTGAAACGACACTTGATACTATCCGCACTTGGTCCGCGTAGTGGATTATGGCAAATCCCACTCCAAGCAAGGTCAGAGGCCCAATTCTCGTAATTAAGAATGTTCAAAATATAGTTCGGATCTCATTCCGATCTACTACCAATGTCTTAAATGTCACAAATGGTATTCTCCTACCCTAACAAAAAACGTCAAACGTGACATTATATTGTAATGAGATCGAAAGTTGAATAAAAGGCAAATCGGTATTCTGCTAACATTTTGAACTGACACAGATAATAAAATTGACACTCTCGTCTATACACAAACGTCAAAAATGAGATTGAAATGAGTTTGTAAGAAGATTGAATCCAAATCATACTGGAATCGGACTGAACTTAAGAGGAGGAGAATACATGACTTTTTGTCAATTCATAATATAATCTCAGTTCGGTCAACTTTCAGTCATATTATAAATTAATTACGAGAATTGGGCTTCTGAGCAGTGGGAATATTAATTGGCTATGTTGATGACTTTCTAACCTCTCGACTTATTAGCAGTTGCAATTGCTCTAGTGATCTTACACTAACCATGTCATTAGAGTAACTTTGGCGCAGGTCCAGGTATGGGTAACTGTAGATAGTTTACTTTCCCGGTTCCTAGGTGTCACTGTCATGTATACTGCTATTTTGTAAAGCCATTTGACGTCTGATATTTTGCGCTGTTACTTTTATGAAAAGGAAATTGAGTGTCATGTCCGTTCCGCATTTGGCGAATGCCTTATGGCTTTGTTCGTTCTCCACTCGTCTCAAACGCTTATCACATAATAGTGACCCGTGATAGTTGGAGTCTGGATCTGACAATTGGTTTTGGGTCGTTGTGATCTTTGTGAGTGATGCCAAACATTATCTTTTGTAGTGATCTAGTATAATCGATTGCAGTAATTTGGGTGATATGTTTTTTGACACTTATATTAAGAGGTTTGGCGGGATTATTAGAAGCTAGGACTTCTGCAGCTTCAACAGTTCCATAAGACTTCTTATCGGGAGGGTTTTTCCTATTGTGGCAAGCTTTGATTTCGATTGCTCATGAAATTAAGTCGTTACAGCATCTTGAGACATATTTTCTCTACGTAATACTTCGCTAAAAGATGTTAAGTAAACTTGAACTGTCTTATTACAAAAGATGTTTTAAAGCGAGTCTTGTAAAACTTGGGTTTTACTAGACTTGCTTTTAATCCATCTTTTGTTATACGGGAGACATTGTTGTCTGCGCCAAATAAGTTTCGTATTATCACTCAACTGGTTTCTACTGACGTTTCAATATAGCTGGGATCAGGAAAATCTTTGGCCCCGTACCATCTTCCTGCTTTGACGCCTTTCTCTGAATTTTATATGAAAACAAAACAGATTGTTATTACTATAAAAGCAAATAATATGACTCAATCATCCGTAGTAACCTAACTAGTGAATTCGTGTCAATAGTTTTGTACAAAAGGTTTACAGCTGAGTGGAGAACAATAAAAGAGTTCAGTGATACAATGTGATTACGACACTGGATAAAAATGGACATAGACCGCCAACTGGGCTTTTTCAAACCACTCTTGAAGCAAATCTAGGTTAGGTAGTCAGCTACACTTGCAACAAAAAGTAGGTTAGACTGACAGGCGAGGACCAGGGAAAATTTATGTCTGTTGTGAATAGGGTTGCCACGTGTACTCGGTAATAAAGTATTTGTTCGTTATTTCGGATAAACGTACCTGGTTTATATTTTATGAGAGACTTAGTACCTGAAAATGCTTAATTTTGCCTTTTTTGACTTCAAGGTTTTATTTAATTGGGTACTTAGAGAAACCAAAAGGATAAGCGATGTTTTGCTATCCCTAAACTTAGTGAAAATTGTATTATTTATTTATCTTAAGTTAGGGATAGAATGTGAAGATGCTCATAAAGTGTTCACTAGTAAAAAGTACCTATTTGTGAAATGTTGCTAAAAGCAATAAAAAATAAATATGGAAAATTATTGCAAGTCAAGTAAATAATACTTTATTTTCTCCAAAAACAAAAGGTGGCAACCCTAGTAGTGAAGGAAACCTTGACAGAAAGATAACGACATAAACTCATAGGCATTCCTGTAATTATTAGTTTGTGTTTATTTTTATAATCAGCATATAAATATAAATATTAAGGTGTTGGCATACATTTCTGCCCTCATTTTCTAGACCAACTAAGACTTCTAATTAATTTACTAGATAAGCAAGGAATATGAATATTGTCGGTATTGTTATTTATTTTAAACATAGATAAGGAAGAGATGATTGGTATGTACACTATTTAAAATATTATAAAGAGAAAAGATTTGTGTTTTTGTTTGTAATGAATAAACTCAAAAACAACTGGACGGATTTAAAAAAATCTTTTACTAGTAGAGTGTATCACTGAGAAACACGGCTAAAATTTATTTTCAAAAAACAAAAACCTAAACCTACTTCAATTATTTTATTTTACTATTTTGAGTGGCATAAACATGCGATTACTGCAATCGCTGTTTGATTTGATTTGCTGTTATCCATTGAAGAGTTCTATAGTCTATCTCCGAAGATCTTCATCAGGTCTTCTCCAAATTTAAATGAGACCAATCTGAAAGTATATCCTTTCAAATAAAAAAAGAATTTTCGAAGTGCTGAGAAAATACAAACGAATTGAGAAGGTCTTCCTTCTTTTGAAGTCTGTTGAAAATTCCTTACATCGTGTTTTTTTTATCACAAAATGTTTAATATAAATAAACTTCCACCCGTGCGAAGCTGGGACGGGCCGCTTATATCCAATAAGTTACTCGAATTCTTATTACACCACTGATGCATTATTGAACTCGATATCAAACGAGGCCGAAGATATTGAATAGACTCACGCAAAGTTGTTATCTGAAACAGGAAATCTAACATCAATGTTTCTCTCTTCTCGATAACACAACGACATGATAAAAATATCTCTATTTATGATGTTCAATAACATTTAGAGATCGACTATTTATAACATCTTATTTTAGTCGAGCAACATGTTTATATCGTGTACTATTAGTATCGTATCGATTATAATTTATATTCGATCCTAGGAGTCATACAAAAGACAGTCCCTTAATCTAACATCATGCCATAATAGTCTCGTATCGATTAAAACTCGTCTGGATTGTTCGATTGTTGATACAATCGTAAAACCGATCAACCCGTATCAATGCGTAACTGCTCCGATCAAACTGCGACCGTCAACCCACGCTGCCAAGCAATTCACGTGCCATCGAACTGTTAGTGTTCACAACGTGATAAAGAATCCAATTTTTGACATTAGAACAATGAACCTTAAAAGCAGTGTGGGATTTGATATCAATATATTATGAAAAAAAACATTTTTTCTGAAACTCACGTGGGATTACGTAAAACATCGAGATGACAAATTAATGGCTTGACGAAATGAGTTCAAAAAATAAAAAGCTCCAGTATATAAAGAAAGATTTGAATGATTTTCATGAAAAATTACAATCTGTTTTCATTTACGAATCCGGTCATAAAAATATGGCGGTCTTCGAAAAAGGTCACATAAAGGAAGGTCGAAGAACTTGTTAAAAAATGTATTATATCGCCTCTTCTTATGTCCGAAATGGGAGGCAATAAAAATATAACGAGCCTTCTTTCCAAGAGGTTGCAGAGCTTTTAACGATATCGAAATCGATCACTTACCAAATTCGTAGCAGTTGATAAATCACAAATGTTTTTGAGAAGAGTAAAGTGCTGATGACCTAAAAAAGGCAGCTATGGTGGATTGTATGCTGATTGCAGAGGATAAGGAATAAGTTTATTTAGCAGTGACCTACGTGTAGCTGAAGACTACAATAGTTTAATTGATATCTTTCGGTCATTCATTGTTCCTCAAGTGATATCAATGCCCATCTGTAAATTAAGCGTCAAAAAGAAGAGAAAAGCTCCTGTTAGGAGCTCTATGGGCTGGAAAAGAAAGAAATATTTTATTAGAAAGTTAATAACCTTTCAACAATGTTGGCCGATCTTGACAATTCATTTAAATATGAAATGGATTCCGTTTTGGAAATAATTGGAAATGATATTCAGTCGAGCAAAATTGTTTTTAAAGCAACCGTTTTATTACTTTTAAAAGGGAATTTAGAAATGAGAGTTCCGTTTACGATTACAATGAATAATTAATATTCGATTCTCTACTGTAATCGAAAATTTTCAAAGGAGGCCTCTACCATTGGTTCTAATTTGCAGAGTAGTTCACCAGAATGCCCGCTAAATTGGGACATCTGTTAGTACCGGTACCTATTATTATTTATTTATTCGTTAAAATACAATATAAACCTACTATACTCAGCCTAGTGGATGAACGCTTGCCTTCCATGCAGGAGGGTCTAAGTTTGACCCCGGCCTGCATCTCAGACTTTTCGGAATTCATGTGCGGACCAAAATTCGATCATCACGATGTGAACATCGATGTGATCAATGTGATGAAAACATCGTGAAGAAACCTGCACACCTAAGAGGGCTCCGTAATGTGTGTAGTCCACCAACCCGCACCAGGCCAGCGTGGTGGACTAAGGCCTAACCCTTTTGAGCAGAGGCCCGTGCCTAGCAGTGGGACAGTAATGGGCAGGTCTTTTTAATACTTAACCTAATGGCATACTGGCATTTTATATCCTTTAGATAAAAGCTTTTACGATGATGTTATAGCGACAATCCACCGAAACCGCCTTTAATTTTTACGACAGCGCAATATTCGCAGAACGAAGGCAAGGCCCAAGAGAATAATAATGTTCAGTGAAGTATCATGTGGACGTTTGGGCTTCGAAGCCGATCTTTGTTTAACGTAGTCGATATCGTTAACAAGAGAAATATTTACACAACGCTCTAGTATCCTGTGTAGTAGTCAGTATACTTGAGTTATCCCAGCCTTTCTTTTGGGTTTGTTTTGGTTTCCAATCATCGCCCTGTGTGCTCGTCTGAGTACTGTTTGAGGAACGGTGTTTGACTGTCCTTCAGATTTCAAAGTGTCAAACATTTTTATTTTTTTTGCTCCCAATCGCTTACTATTTATCAAGACGTCTCAGGTGGTTTGGAATGAAATACAGAAACTGTTAAAAATATCGAGAGCTCTTCAAATAAAAGGAGTGGTCGTCTTCACATTTTATTAGCGATAAAGTGGATTAGCAACTAATTCGCTAGAATTATCAATCAAGGTGATGACATTGAATATAACAAAGACGAAGGTTAATTAGACCTTTTAAATTTATGAAGTGTCTTCATCTTTTTCAAGTTCAAATAAGGTTTTACTTAATTATCGGAAAACTGGTGGATTAGTCTCATTAATGCAAGATTACTGAAGAAATTTCTCTGTAAATAATAGAAAATTTAATAAGCAATTAACGAAGGCTTCCGAAAATATTATAGTATTTACATAATAGGCTATCTGGTCTGATTATCATAAGATAACTGAAAGAAAGTTACTTACAGATTTATTTAAGATATGGAAGGTATGATTTACGTCTTGCAGATCTAAATCGATTTGATTCCGGATACAAAAATGCAATCTTTGGATCAAAACAAATGTCAAAGTCAAATATTTTTATTTCAACTGGGCCTTTGCAGGCACTTTCAAAACGTCGTGAATGAGCTGTAGGATAGAGGAGATGTTGATAATAGAGAGAGGCTGATGAATAGGACGTTAAGCTTATATTTGGTACGAAAGATACCTCTGCTAGAGGTAGATCTATTAGGACTACATCAATGGACTCAAAAATAATTATACAATACAAGGTAACAGTGAGGTCCAGAAAAACTCAGATATAGCGTTCAATTATTGCGGTGTTCCACAAGGTAGTGTTTTGGAACCCTTACTAGTTTTCCCATTATCACGACACGACAAGAGGATATTCGTATATTCATAACTAAATTTATTACCTAACCCCTTGTTGTCTACTCTATAGTCGGGTAAATTCTAATACGTCTAATTCTTTGCATATGAAATTATTTCCTCGGCCATTCAACAAGGTTAACCTTCAACAAAACATACACAGCGCCTGCATAAATTATGTTGTTTTACAATAAACATTTCTAATTATATTCACCCATAAAGGAAGATGGACTGCAAATGTTACACAAACAGAAGATGATGGAAGAACAGGCGAAAATGTTTTCATATTCTATGATAATCTGGAGTAATATTAAGAATTTCGTCCTGTTAAAGTGAATTGTGGGTGAGGGTTTATGACAATGCTTATAGGCAAAGGACTGTATCCTCGACTAAGAATTGTTCGTCCGCCCCAATTTCCCGTGAGTGTCATAACTTATAAGGTAAACCATATAAAAACAAAGTTTCAGTGAGTGTTACGATCTTACGAAGAATAGACAAAAATCGCTTTGTCGAAAACCATGCCAAAGAGCCAGGATGTAAATAAAGAGATTGTTTCTGCATTGCTAATTTGAAGAGAAGATATTTTAAGTTTGAGCAGTGTATTTTGGTAGCCGTGCCGTGGGACCATTTTAGGAAGAAGACAGGCGATGTTAAACATATTTATTGTAATAATTAAATTCAATAATTCTAACATGGGCTTTCAATGGTAGGTTCCAGTGCAGTGACTGGTCCGCTTAAAATAAAATTCTCGTAAAAAGAAAACAAACCATAATAGAGATGTAACATCAACATCTTGCATAGCTAAACAAGCAACATAATTCAAAACCCGGTTTTGAATGACAATGAGTCCAGACGTTGAAATGGAAGATCGTCTCCATAGCGCGGTGCTTAGAAACTAGGTCGCGTGTCGTGAAAAGTCTACTACTGCAACGACGCATCGGAAGGGACGAGAATGAGACACCCACTCCTCTCGGAATGATATAGGTACCACGAAATGAAGTCAAAGTAGGTCCAAGTCATGCAAAGTTCGGAACAACTCAAAACATAGACGCTAAATGAAACAAAACTGCTCGAGCACTTCGGTAGATGAAGAGTTTCGATTCTGAAATAGCTGCGATTTTGGAATAGTTAATTGATGGCATGGCATAGCTTTTGTTTCCTTTCATTTTATGGCACCACGGTAGATATAATTTTACATACATAATATTCGTATACCATGACAGCTTAACTAGAACTAGTGGTCGGCCTGTGGTCAAACTTCGACCGTAATTTTAGCTTTCTGCACGCCTTCTCCATATAAACTTTAACTATGCCAAATCTAATACTATACTCCTCCGTGCGCGCAATATGTTTAAAAAGGGGTACCAAGTTTTCTCTTCACGTATTAATATACAGGGTGACTGGTAAATCGAGGGAATCGTTGAAGGAGGGTGTTCTACTCATCATTATATACAACTTTAACTATGGGACCGAAACTGAAATCGCGAAAATAAAATCAGCTGTTCCATACAAATAATTCAATATTAATCGACAAAATGTATGGAACAGCTGATTTTTTTTTCGCGATTTCCGCTTTGGTCCCATAGTAAAAGTTGTTCATAATGATGAGTACCATACCCTTCTTCAATGATTCCCTCGATTTACCAGTCACCCTGTATAGATAACGTACATTACGTCATTCTAGCGTAGAAAAGTTAGACAATGTGTTATGGATTTCTGGCGCGGGGAAATTATTGTTCTGACAGGTTAGGTTACGAGTCCTATGTTGAGTGTATGAATTCGAAAATTTTAAAAGAGCTTACCAGAAGTGCCTCATTTTACTTTTATATAAAAGTATATAAGGCCCAACCTGTCCCGATCCGGGATTATTGTACTCGACACTATGAACAACTTTTACCCTGTGACAAACACCGTAATGTTGAAAAAAAAACTGCTTTTAAATACAAATAAATCAATATTACTCGAGTAAATGTTCGAAACTGGAACAGCAGATATTTTTTTCGAAATTTCTGTGCTGGTTCTAAACTATGTTCAGAATAATGAGTACAATAACGCCTTAAAAATATCTGGACTAGAAAGATAGAACCAACAGTAAAGCAAAATACTAGTGAAGCACTAACAAGAAGCAACACAAAAGTAGTAACAAACATCAATAAACCCGGAAAAAGTATTGTCTTTACAGTAAATAAAACATAACTGGTTGCACATTGTATTGCACACAGATTGTGTTGCAAAAATGTTACGAATACAATAAAGAGACTAAAAGCATCTGTGAAGCAAGTGCTCACAAGATTTTTAAGAAATTCTGCTCGAGATCTGAGTATTCTTGCCAAAATATAGTCGTTAAACTGAACTACCTAACTTTTATTAAGTATGAGAAAAACAGGCTTTTGTTCAGGTAAATAATGTTGGCGAGCTACAAAAAGACTACATTTATTCGGAATAAAAAGTGTTTGTTTAATTCAATGAATACGATCGCAGAATGCCCTAAAATTAATGCTTCAACATGAATGAAAAGCACTATATTCAATTCTCCCAGAAACCTAAACAAAAACGAAATACTAAAGAAAGTAGGTGATCAATAACGAGAAAGCGGTGTCTTTATAATGTTGTCCCTGAAACGATGACGTAAAAGGATGTTTGGTTAAGCCACCGAGTTATTTTTACTTAGCCTGTCTCACTAATTGAGCCAAGTCTGCTTTAGACCATTAAATATAACAGCTAAGCGTGCCGTTTTTATTTCGGTAATTATCTTTATAAACGAGATGTTGACATCATTTCTTTTGGCAAAAATTATATTAAGTAATAATTCTTCGTCGTCTGAGATAATATGAAATTAATCCCAAGGTTAGAAGAAATTGAGGATAACAATAATGAAATAATAGGTAGGATCTAATGCCGTAATTGAATTCGTTTGTGCGAAAATGAAAGTGTCAGTCTCAAAGGACCACGAAACATTATGAAGACCATACAAACATGATTATAACCTGGCTGACCTGTGGAAGACCAACAAAGTCAGTCGTTAATAAAAAGGCTCTTATGGTCGATAACACAGAATAGTAGACAACTCTGTTTTTTATTATTAGTTTCTCATAAATGAAAGACGGTCACCATTCCACGTAAGTGATAAAAGTTAACTAAGTTAAAAACATCAATAAACCGTTTCTGAGTGCTGAGTCACCGATATTTGCAGTTTTCATTCACTCTGTAGCTATCTTTAACCGCACACAGTACGTGAGGAAATAATACTACTATGTCTTTCTTTTAAACTTCAAGTAACAAACTAGACAAATCGCTGTTTGATAGTAATTATTTATCATGTTTAAACCCATTAACATTCTCAATCTACTGTATATCTTTAAAACTATAATTGCTATACTCTACGAATCGGTTCCACTATTATCTCTCAATACATTACTCGAAGACATTAAGACACACGTACAAAGAACAAACGTTTGTCATGTTTATGTATCAGTTAGCAAACATCCGAAGGAAATGGTTTTGCTCTTCGTATGGAACTACTATTAACTGATAAATATAGATATTGTTATTGTGGCGACGGTGGTTTAATATCCTCTATTGCAACAAAAGCAATTTCTGAAATAACAACACTTGTGTTCTTGTCTTATGATCTCGCTGTTTTTATATTTTGCTGTTTTTTAGTTTACAGCTATTATACTTATTTTAAGTAATTTCGTGTGTTCCAAAGTCCAGATAGGATTATTTATTACCTTTCTTTCTATCTGATCTTTTGTTTTGATCTAAATCCAAACGAATATTGCACAATTTGAACAAACCGTGATTGAGCGAAATTCTTAAAACAACTTGATTCATAGCATAGCCCGTTGCGCCCATAAACCAAACTACTTTAGGGTTACTTTTAAAATTTTCACATACAATAACAACTGAAAAGCAGATATCTTATTATTAGATTTTATAGGATTTTGATCGACCATTTGTCATGTATCAATCAGCACATCTGCTAAAAAACAACTTTGATATCGTTTCTACCAATAGTGTGGCAGCGCATTGTTTATCACGGAACAAAGTTCTCAGTATTGCACTGCAAATTGAAATTACGATCTATTACAGGAATAAACATATTTAAATTACTGGTATTATACAATGTATGACTGAAGGTTATTTAATCACGAAGTTCTTTGTTTCCGGGATGAAAAGTAATAGCTGTTGCGATTAGCATTCTTAGATCTTGGTTTTTTATATTCTGAGATACATTCATCCTCTGGATCTAAACATTCAAATCGGATCCACAGCTATAACACGATTGATGAACCAAATGTTAAAATTCATCCATACGTTCATTCAAGCTTTTATATTCATAATATTACAGTGATCTCATTTTTAAAAGGTATCAGTGAAGGTTATTTGACCATTAAATGTATCTATTAATTACTTCATAATTTTTTCCTTTGTTATAGAATATAGTTCGGTAAGCCTTGAAATTTGTGTTTTGGCATGCTCTACATAACTTGAATTGTTAGCGATTCATAAGCCTTGTTCTGTACTAAACAAATATGTACTTGTATACTTAGCAGAAAGGTCGTCCTCATTAATTTGGTATCTACTAGTAGGAACATTAACTACTGTTGTTTGGATTTTAATAACTATTACTTTGTCAAGTTATGAGCACCTTGATTTTCGTTCTTAATATTAATTCAGTACATAAATCAATTTAAGAATGGGTTTTAAAACTTGACAGTAAATATTTCCTTCTTATGATCATCTGAACAATTCATAAAGTTATTATTAGTGGTAATAGAGGAACACAGTGTGCGAGTGAGAAACCGATCTTTACGAAAATCCTACGTGCGAGAAAGAGACACAATTAAATGTTCGTAGGACCGATTTGAAACAATTCATGAACTATTAGGTACCTGTCAAAATAAGATCTCGTATTATTTTATGATTTTCTTCACAATCGTTCTGTATTTTATTGGATAAATATCAATAATCGAAAAGGTTTCGTGTCCTGTGTTAGACTGCAGTGTAACTTACAGCAATAATGCAAATAAAGAGACCTTTTACAGGTAAATACCGTTCAGTGCAATATTACTTTCAGAGTGCATATTTCCATAGAAAATATTCCTAAAATTATTTAGTAATACGTTTATAACATGCAGTAAGCCCTCTATTTTCTAAATAATATATTATTTTAAATAATTATGTGTAAGATAAAAAAATATTGTGTTCGTGAAAATGTGAAAATTAAACCGTTTGGCATAGGTTGTGTGTACAAAATCTATCGATATGTCGATATTTCCAAATTAATTTTTCGTACTACCTAGCTTCGTCCATTGCATAACTTGAGAGTTATTGTTAATCCTTGCTTATTTGTATATTGAAAGGTTGATTTAGTCCAGCCCCGCACATTGTCAGAAAATCATAGTCGGAATATTTCTGACGCACCGGAGGGCACTCGACACTATTCACACCATGTTTGTACTATTACAACATTTTAATAGTACGTACATAGCCTATACCCGCATTTTGTACTAGCCCCACAGATGACAGAATTTTCCGAATCGTACGTCCGCTTCTACAAGAAGCAAACTTACGATTCCGAAGATTCTGATTCTGTCGCACATTAAAATGCATAAAATAGCGCTATTTCCAGACAAAGAGTAGCCTGGTGAAAAAAATAACTTCATTATATTGACTGGCTAACTTCATAACTTCCTGGTTTCCGGACCACATTTCTCGGCCTGTGTCAGTGTACAAATACAGGGACCTATCACCAAAACCTTCAACATCAAAACCGAAACGTCTGACGTCAAGAAATAATGAATATGATAATGAATGATTACATAATGTTTACAATAAATTTTCTTTTTACTTACCTATTCGTCACTTTCGTGACGTTAATAATTTTTCCATCCTAATATAAACCTCTATTACGTAACTTTTAATATTTTAAAATGACAGATTAAATATGTCAAATATGGTATTTTAGTATAAAGAACATTTGAAAGATTTAATTGGTAATTTTAAAAGATTATAAGTTAGGTACATAATTTAGCCTAGCAGATTCTAAATGATATTCCACTCCTTATTAGTATAGCCGATTTTGATATCGATATTGCAGGGATATTGTCAATTTGGTGATATTATAATTTCACAATAACATGGCCATATCGATAATGCGGAGACGTCAAAGTCACATCCCTAAACTTCACACACATGTCAAATGCGCTAACATACGTATTTCTTTTTTGGTCTCGCGATAATGAAGACAGTGTTCCTCTATTACCACTAGTAATAATAACTTTATGGAACAATTATAAGTCCGTGAATTTTTTAATGCACCTTTGTTTTATTCTTCTGTTTATTTGTTAGTGTCTAAAACTTGTTTCGTAACATTAAAACTTTGCCAGTACTAGTTGGAATTAATAATTTAACTTTCACCTCTGCCACTTCCATAATCCAAAACTAAACCCTGCTCCACGCTGAGCGTTTCCATATTTCAGTTCTAAACAATCTTCCCTCATCAAATCTTTCTAATAATAAACGATTAAACAAACTAATCTAAGACAGTCATAAAGTTCTGTAAAATAAACAACAGACAAATTCGTTAAAAATAACACCAGGCAGGACCTGGCGTTTTGAAGGCTTTCCAAAAATTCTAACAAAATTGTGAAATTAACGGTTCATTGTATTTATGTTCACATTATTGTTTGTTATTCTTATTCTTATTCTTCTTAACTGGATTAACTGCCTCGTTAATAAGAGAAGTAATACTAATTCCACGGTATTTCTTAACATTTCTGGAACAATTCTAATCCACTATAACTGCTGACATAAAGTTGGCAGTCTCCGTACATACACTTAGTTCACCTCACCCCTTCCTGGGGTGCGCAAACATCCATTTCCTGTGGCTTGTCACTTTCCTATCAATGTCACGGTCACCAGGCTTACCGTTGGCCTTGTACCACATTTTGGCATTGGTTATTTATGGCTCATATCTTTAAAAACTATGGTTTTGCCTGTTTGTCGGTATACGCAATGCAGTGTGACTTACTATATTCTACCTTGATTTTTCTTTTTTCAATGGAAATCCGTATGTTTTTCTGCTTGTATTTTGACGTAATTTATATTCAAACTTTTGAATACCTCATATTTCGTTAGAAGATAAATATTTTAGAGCAATTGCTATAAAATTCTGTGTGGATCAAAGTTTATTTTCAGGAAACAGAAATAGGTTCTCTGAATCCTTTGTGATCTCTTCTAAACAAGATCTCAGAATTTTTACTTCCATTAATAAACGATGAAGCATCTCAAGATTAAGCCATCATACACCTGATGATGCCTATAATAGATTCAGTAAATACATACGGCTTACGATCGTTTCTCTCGTCATTACCCCAGCCTCAAACACTCATTCGTACGATACAACTATAAAAACCCCGAATTCTCAATGTACACTTCACTGTAATCTATCGCTACAGTGCACCTTAAAGTAACAGTACTTAAGGATAATTTAAAATTGAGTTGCATTTGAGAATTCGGAAATACGAAATAATAAAAGAATGTAGCGTCCTTATCAAACAACATAGAGGTTCGCAACATGACAAGAGCTTGCTTGTTACTCCGTATCTCTGAGTGTCATTGTTCGAAGTGCAGGTGGGAAAGTGGGAGGGTTCCTCTTGCCATGTTTTATGGAGTCTCGCTGTCTACATGAACACGTGTTGAAAACTGAATATATTTTAAAAATAACTGTAATGAAAGATGTTGGCAGTATTGGGTACGTCGTGTGCTTACGTCATTCGGTTGAGAAGTGTTTAAGAGTCAATTAATCGATTACCAGTAGGGTTATTTTGGGAAATCGTTCTTTGTAGTTTATGGGAGCAATAAAGTACGTGAAAATATTTAATTGTTTACTAAAAGAAACAAAAGTGTTAAGCCATTTTTAGAATGTAAAGCTTCTTCAATAACAAGCATTTGTTAGATGTTGCTAAAAGCAATAAAATATGTACTAGGGAAAAAATTGCAAGTCGAATAAATAATACTTTTTTTCACAAGTATTTTATTTTAGAAAAGTCAGCTTTATTTGTTCAAACAAAAGGTGGCAACCCTAATGGTCCGTGCCCTTTTGGATCATCTAGTCTCGACTTCAAAAGCGTTAGAATAGAATAGAATATTCATTTATTTGCTCAGAATGTAGGTAATTACAATAAGGTGGCTACAATAATGTCAAAGAATCCTTGTACATTCTACCATTTTGGCATGCAAACATTGATGTAGTTCATCATCAAACTACAAACATTCTTACACAAGTATATCAGCTAGGAAATCCGATACGGCGTAGTAACATTCATTTAATAGAAGCACAGTTAGTTTCTTTTTGAAACGTTGGGAGTGCGATAATAGAAATAAAAATAAATATACTTAATGCTAGTAACAATTGGCTCTAGCTTCCACACCAGAATTCCCTGTGTCGTGGAAGCTAGTTACTTTCGTCTTGGACAATTACATTGCAACTATACGTACAAAAAAACTGAACATAATTTTTATCCATTAAAATCGACTTAAAAGGTGCTTGGCTTATGATATATAAGAGGAATCAATGATATTTCCGTCTTCAGTCTAGGAGACTGTCTATACAATATATCTTGACATGCTTACGTCATTCCATCTGAGTTGTGTTTTTGGTAATTGATTGACTGCCATTCTGGATAATGTTCTACGGTTCATCGACTTCTGGGTTGCGAAAATAGGAGAACAAAATATTATTAAGCATTAGGTACATCATATATTATATTTACTATATTGCTCAACAGGGATAGCACGAAGGGTAAAACAGGGGAAACCAACGCAAAATCGAGAGAGAAAACGGTAAAGAGATGGTTTTGTCCCCAATTTTTAATCCCCGACAAAAAAGAGGAGTGTTATAAGTTTGAAATCTGTCTGTGGCATCGTAGCTCCAAAACGGATGGACCGATTTCAAGGCAATTTTTTAATTGAAAGCTAGTTTAGTCGGGAATCATCTTAGCTATGTTTCATGAAAATCTGTTCAGCCGTTCAAAAGTTACAGCTCTTTTTCGAGTTGGGGGGGGGGGGGGGGTGTATTGATAATCTTGGATGTCTGAATCTTTCTGTTGTTAAGATCAAGATCGATTAAAGTACATATTTTCTTTTTTCTGATATTCGTGGAAATATAAAATCTTAAATAGTGGAAAACTGGATCCAAAACAAAAACAGAAGCCAGTTGAATAAATAAACTCGTCCGCGTATGACGTGAGCCTGCCGTTTGATGTACCGAATCCGTCCCATCGGGTCTCACCACTTTCCTTTACAATCTCTGACGTCACTGGTTACGATACAAGAATGTCAAATTGAGGCGTTAAAAGATGCAGGACACTGCTTGCTTGAATACGGAATTGGTGATCATGAGAGGGATTTTTTTTTGCGTTATTGCAATATCCTGTATAAGCCGAGTGGTGAACATTTTTTTTAACTATACACAATACAATACACTTTATTGCACACCAGTAATAGAAGAAAAGATACAGTAATTAGAAAAAGAAATGTACAAAGGGCGGTCTTATCGCACGTGGCGATTTCTACCAACCTTAGGATGAACAGATTTGCAGGTTAAAAGAGAGGGGTAGTTCACGGTGTAACAAACTAACGGTTCACGGTGTAACTATTGGAATTATATGTGATTATAAGCAGTTATAGCCTAGCAGTTGAACGCTTGCTTTCTACTACTATCATTAATTCCACATTTATGCCACAAGGAGCTCAATTCGGATTAACATTGAAAGTTCCTTAATTAGGTCGAGCCTAGCAAACATCCCTTGAATACAGAAATAGGTTCCCGCTAACCTTTACTATGCCGCTGTGGCTTATTTTCACGTAATAAGCTTGTGAATATGAAAGTGGAAGTTTGTTGGGGTTGTGGCTGTAGGCGTTTCGTTTTGTGCCTGCGTCAAGAGACTTTGAACATTTAGAGCAGGCCAGGGTTGCCAGATGGCGACTTTATTTTCTCGTACCGGGGCTACCAAAAATCTCGTAATTTTAATACTTAATCTCGTAAAAGTATATGTTACCTCCTTTTTTTGCAGTCCATCCTCCCTTTTCTGTTATTTTACTAGGTGGAGTAGATGAAGATTCACTGTCACTACTCATTATGTTAAATTAACCACTGAATAATTAGGGTGAAATTCGGAACTGCGGTGGAACTACAGCTATTACGTGTACTAGCGTGAAAATACATTGCCCCACCACACCCACACGTTTCAGTTAGTGCAAAAGAGATAAGAAATTGAATCAATATAATCATTAGTGGATGAAGTATAACAACAAAAAATACATC
The DNA here is from genome assembly GCA_932294325.1 of Allophyes oxyacanthae. Taxonomy (NCBI): domain Eukaryota; kingdom Metazoa; phylum Arthropoda; class Insecta; order Lepidoptera; family Noctuidae; genus Allophyes; species Allophyes oxyacanthae. Next base: position 2,259,817 of record OW028628.1, read on the forward strand.
TCAGTGGGGATTCCCCGGTAACGACTAAAGATACATGATTTAGTGATGAGCCGATGAGGAAATGAATCTAGTGATGTGTTAGGGCGATCGTTTTTTTTTCTTTTTTATAATGTTTTTAGATTATATATGACGCAGGCAGTCACATTGTTAAAATCTCGTAAAAAAGTGTACGAGATTTTTATTTTTCTCGTATCTCGTACAGATCTGGTAAATCTCGTAAAGTTACGAGATTTCTCGTACGTCTGGCAACGCTGGAGCAGGCCTTTAGTTATATTCAAGTAAGCCACTGGCAAATATAAGTGAAGAAGAGAATTCATTTTTAATGATAACTAGCGGCCCGTCCCCGTCTTCGCACGGGTGCAGTTTCTCTACTATCCTTACATTAAATATCAAAGTATTATACATATAAACCTTCCGTGAAAAATTATATATCTAACTGATGCGGTAACGGATTTTAGGAGGAGTTAGCGGATATACAGATGGACGCGGAAAGCGTTTATTTTATGAAATGTACCTACATGTTCTTCTGTTCTTAAATTCTTAAATTAATCATTTTAATTAGAAAAAATACTAAACATAAACGAAATCAGAAGATAATATTTTATATCTATTGTTGAACTAAGGCTCTACCAAAGTTCCAATACATGTCATAAAATCATCATCATGTCATTTTATTTTCTAATTTCTGTAAGTGCTGTGTAATTGTATACGTGACAAATTCACCATAATCTGGAACCTTTTTAATACATTATAATTAATGTCTGTTAGTGGATAATTCGTTGAAGTACCTTTAAATAAATAAACACCACGCCCGATGGACGTATTAAAAGTCGCGTACCATGTTGTCTGGTGTAAAAAACATTAGGTGAACATTTTTTCGCAAAAATATCTAAAATCAAACCGGTTTACTACCAGTCACTAGTGATCTAACACAGATGACACGGTCGACGTACCGTAAAACTATCTTGATAGCGCGCGCGCAGATGGATTGCCTTCACGTGCGCGTGCACGTGATCGATCTAACCGACGCTTACGGATTCACTGACACTCCCTTCTCAATTAACGCTTATAAACTTAAGAGTTCAAATCGCCTGAAATCCACCCAGTTTCTCAAAGACTGATCAAACCAGTACCAGCCGTCAAATCTCAGGTCAAGTGATATGTATGATTGGTTGTTGAATTTGTAAGCTCATTTAGTGGTTTTAAGTCTCAGTTGTCTCAATATATAACTACACATTTTACACCTCCCAATTGAGGCTCTGAAACTACTGAATGAGTGTTCGGCGACCATTAGAATAAGTTTACTAAATGTTATTACTATTTTCATGTAAGTGACTTTGTGTCTTTATGAAAATAAATTCTTTAAACCTATTCATTGTTGATGTTGGTCAACCAATCACAACAGCTAACATGAGATTTAACATGATGACCAACCTTTCAGAAACCAGGGGTGAACTTCCCAAAATTTGTTTAAAATACACTTGAATACTTCAAGTAAACTCGAAATACTTAGTCAGTTTTATTTTAAAAGATAAATTTTCTTAGAGTCTTTATAGTTTATAACTAGTGGTAGAAATTCGACCGTAATTTTAGCTTTCTGCACTCCATCTCCATTATAAACTTTAACTATGCCAAATCGCAATTTGCTTAAAAAGGGGTACAAAGTTTTCTCTTCACGTATTATTAAGTAGATTACTTCGTAAGTTCGTATGTATCAGCAGTAAATGCGATTGGATCATTAAACTTTTTTATTTATTTATACACAGACAATTATAATTACCAATTTTGTTTTGTATCATTAAACCAGGATGGTTTGTATTCGTACCTACACTACCTACTCACATTCTATTCTATTTTTCGTTGCTTGATAAAGTAGAGTGGTTGTCACATTTAAACATAGTAGTAAAAGGTTTCCAGTCTCATCTAAATACTACTCACTCCGATAAAATATTCAGAGAGAAAGAATAAATAAGAGATAAGTACATATACACATTGTCGATAAAAATATTACGTATAAATAGATAAGTTATCGTTGCGATAAGTCGAAGGAAACACGCCCCCAAAATAGTCTTTTTTTTTTTTGGGATTGTGTATTTCCCCTCTGAAAAATCTTCAAAAAGTAGCAATATCATCAAATAATATTGTATACCATTAACTTATAGGACATTTAACTACAATTAAAAACAATTCTCCCAAACTATACAATAATGAAGGTAAAATTCTCACATAATAACAGGAGCAATTTGCTTACCATTCTGGCTTCGATAGTGGATATGCTAAGAAGCTAATATACCTATCTACCAGTGGCGAAGGGTGATAGTTTTAAAAGGGGAAGCCGTCCCAAAAATACCCTCTAAAAATTGCTGCAAGACAAAAATCCATACCGTCTCTTGTAATCTATTTATACTCATGTCTAGAAGATCTCGACCTAACTGAATAACAAGCCATATTACGTTGGCCTATGCACTAACCAATTCCTAAAGGGAAGTCGATGGGAATCGGGTTGTATGGACTCTTCGCCACTGCTATCTACCAACATCATTCAATGTACCACCAGAAAACTGTTGTTGCGAAGAAGCATTTCGCTAACATGAACGCCGCTATAAAATGTTGTCATCGCTTTACCTTATACAGAATCAGGTTTTTAAAGGCATTATCTTGTCTTGTTATGCCGACAAAACTCTGTCGCGGATGTTACCTACATGGCCGTACTTTGCTAGTAGTGCTAAATGAGATAAACTTCCCTGTAATATTTTCTGGAATTCTCAGCATAGCCAAGAATTAACAGATAGAATTATTTTTCGCTCCTGAAATGTTCCAAATACCGTTAATCCTAAACTAACTACAGAACTGTCCAACTGGAATTAGCAGCCTCTTTTTGGATCCCTAAAAAGGACATTGACATCCCAACATCACAGTTTAACTTCGGGACCCATCGATTAGGAGGCCGAAAAGTTTGTAACTAGAGCGCCACGAATAACACCAGACCGGCCATAGAAATCCTCTTATTTATCCGTATAGAAAAGTTTAGACACGTAAACACGTCTTTATCAAATTAATTTCGCGTGGGATGCTATGGAAGCTCTTTGGCACAGATCCAAGATACCTATAGCGTTCCCATGTTTGAATCGGCTACAGACAATTTTGTTTTTTTGTTTTTCATACGTAATCACATAAAGACCTTTTACAGCTGTACAGTCAGAATAACCTTATCAAAAACCCCCGACTCTAATTACAAAAAGAGCTGTAACTTTTGAACGGCTGACCAGATTTTCATGAAGCATAGCTAAGATGATACCCGATTAAACTAGCTTTCAATAAAAAACTGCATTGAAATCGCTCCATCCGTTTTTGAGCTATGTTGCCACTGACAGATCCACAGATACACACTACAAACTTACAACACCCCTCTTTTTTGTGAAGGGTTAAAAATAACACGCGTTACAATAATTTCATAGGACTTAAAACTGATGTTTTCAGGACTTCCAATAGTAGCAAACGATCTGTTATCCCGTGAAAAGCATTCCTTGGCCCCTTAACCTTTTTACAACAGCAGCTGTTCTAAATTTGGATCCTTTTTATTAGAAACTCACCCGTTTCACGAGCATAGACTAAAGACCTACATCCCAGTCAAGGTTAAGCATTTATCAGAGACACTATTGATCTTTTGCGCAGTTGTAAACCTGTAAAGCGTGTACATACCTCGCACGTTTCGTGTGTCCATGTGCTAAAATATTACTCACGATTTCATTCGTAGAACAATTCTGTTACCCTTCAAATTGCTCTTGGATTGAAGAATGACATTATTAAGTCCTTTTTTAAATTGCCCTTAAAGAAATCCTTTTGACTTAAAAACCTTTCAACGCGTAACAATGTTAACTCCTGATCATTACGATAACGGCTTGAAAAATGCTTCTATGCCCTTTTCGCTTAACATCGTACCTCATTAAGCCCCTAAATCCTTGAATGGAGAAACACGCACTTCGAAATCTTTTCAAGTATTTTTGCAGACCTGACGACGTGAAAAGATTTTGCGAGACAAAATGAATGTTTTGTTTTGCATTCTTAAAATCGTTTCTACGTTAAAGTATATTTGGGATGTCTGCCCTTCGCAGTTCAGATAAAATCAATAAGGCTTTGGATTACGTCTAAACTATAGTTTAGGGTTCCCTAATGTGGTATTGTGTTTATACGAAACATTTATGTTTTAAGCTGAACGTCGGCCTCGGATCTATCCTGCGATATCTTTAGTAATTTAAACTACGATCTCTGCTCAAAATTGTTTCTGTATACGGAGTAAGTAAGCTCCTTGTAACCACTCCCAGGTTTCAACTTAATAAATATAACAATTCCAAAGAAATATACTTCACGTGTTCTGTTCCAAAAAGGTTGCTTTTGATGCCAAATATTACCAAGCAACGTTCGTACAGTTTACTGTGATTCATGTGTGCATTATGCTTTAAAGGCCATGGCATTGAAAGCTGGGGGAGGTGACAAATGGCTTCCAGTCTCCCCCCTCAAGCATTTGTTCACTGTACAACTTATTCATAAATTTCTTGATGTTTCCTATTGCTCTGCCAAAATTTAAGACAGCTCTTGAAAATAATACAAACCTTCTTTCTCGAGATTTTAATGTTTGAACTGGTACAAACCTTAGATCTAACTTATAGTATGGTCCTGTTTTTCAGGAATAAAGTATTCTATCCGAGGCAAGAATGTTTATAGGAAAACGAAGTACATAATCACGAATCATCCGGTCCAATTTCCCGACAAGAGCCTCTCCATGCTTCCCTCGGATTATTGGAACAAAACCGTTAGGCGTATACGAGAATAATTTAGGTATATATCGATTTTCAATTTTGGACTCAAGTTGAAAAGTTATTTCTTATATTAAATACGTACATTATTCTGTAATGTCAAGTTACGGGATGAAGCAATGTCTCGACCAAATTCAATTAAGTATTACAGCAGAGTACCAATATTGATTTGCTAGGTCTAATAGAAAGTTGGTCAAACGTTCAAGCGTAAAATTTCCAAAAAGGGTCATAGTTATCAATATTACCTATTTTATAAGATAATGAGGCCATCTTTTAAAGTCACTCATTCGTTCTGCAAGGTGAACGCGGTCACCTTAGTAATCCTTTTACTGTATCAAATTTTCAGTCTATTTTACTTTGCTTGATCATACAATATGCAAATACAGCCTCGACCTCATAAAGGACATAAACTGTTAGCAAAATTAGATTTGAAGAACAAATTCCTTTACTTCTGAACAGATGCTGATCAAAATAAGTTTCTCAAGAGAGATAAAGCATAGCGGAACTTAACTCTCGAAATTGGAGCTGCCGGACTGGGGAAGTAGCTCCACCTCGCAGGAATCGTAGCCAAATAACACTGCTCTTATGTAGTGTTGTGTTCCTAACGGTGAGCAAGGTTGCCAGTGCTCCTTGGGAAAGCGTCGTATTGACTGGATCCCCCGACTGCCAACATGACGCTAGTAATGAGATCGGCAACGCGCGAGTGCAGTCTCTGGTGTTGCAAGCGTCCATAGGTTACGGTAACCGCTTACCATCAGGCGGGTATGTTTGTTTGCCAACTTAGTAGTATAAAAATAAACCATAAAAAATTTCTAGTTGTACAATACGTGAATATATTTTAAGGCTCTTCCCAGCATCGTCCACATTTCTAGATTGTAGAGTTTTACATAATGGTATTCATTAAACATCGATCGTGCATGATGTTTGGCGCCGGCCTGCCGACACCGATAACCCTGTCTACTGTTTACTTCTAGCTTGTCAAATAACTACTATGCTCTCAAAATTTCACGTACAAATATAACTAAAAGAACACATTACTAAGGTATTTTAAAATGTCCAATATCAGCTACGGTTAGCTGCTAGGTCTTTTTGGCCAATAATCTTAAAAGTCAATACAGACTATAGACTCCAAGGACCACTTTTGGTATAGTCTTTAGTGGTCGAGTCAATACAGACTATAGGCTCCAAAGACCACTTTTGGTATACCTACTCTTTAGTGGTCTTAAGAGTCAATACAGACTATAGGCTCCAAGGACCACTTTTGGTGTACGCTTTAGTGTCAACAGACTGATGTTTTCAGTATGAACCCTTGATAGTACCTACATAAACATACATGTTTTATTTAGCTACCGTCTCTATTCAAGCATTCTATCAAGTTTTACATCTAAGCACCGCGCAGTTCAGTGAAACTCCCTCGAGATGTTATTTATTTACAAAACGTACCTTCTAAGATAGTGTCGACGCCCTTTGCTCGTCATCTCATGAATCATAATTTTCTCGTGATCGATCCCTACATGTGAGTATTCGGCGTTATATGTAAGCAATGCAAAAATATTGTTTACTCCTGAAGAAGTTTTGCTTATTTAGCTGTCTTTGATAGATTGTACGCGTCACAAGCTGTCATATGATAGATATGTGGATGAACGAGGTATGGTGTTCCTCCATTGATAAGGGAGGATCCTCCGACCAGGCGACGTGATATTGCCTGGCGGGCCGAAGCCCAACGGTTGATGTCGGACAGTTATGTGTTAGATACGATAATCTTTTTCCTTGCGTGATGCAGCCTTCGTAATCTGATTGGTTGAATTCGTATTGTATACGCGCATTGAGACTACGGACGCGTACGTTGCTACGTAGTTCCTTTTTGTGGCGCTAGGTGTCGCTCCAGATACAAAAGAAAAAAAAACTAAAGATGTTTTTTCACTTGTTCCAGTTGACGAGAAGATATTCTGCTGCCATGGCGGTTTATCTCCGGACTTGCAGGCGATGGAGCAGATTCGGCGGATCATGAGGCCGACTGACGTGCCCGACCAGGGACTTCTCTGCGATCTTCTGTGGTCTGACCCAGACAAGGACACTGCTGGCTGGGGCGAGAACGACCGTGGTGTCAGTTTTACATTTGGAACAGAGGTAAGGGGAACATTCTAAAACTTTTTGTATATTATTATCATCGCTGGAGGGCCAGGAATTTAGTTCTGAGGGGGAGTTGAACCAGTTGAGTTCAGGGGGACAAGAAAGATAATGAGGAAGTACGTTTTAAAAACTGTTTTTAATTCCCAATAAAAAAGAGGGGTGTTAAAAGTTTATAGTGTGTATCTGTAGTATCGTAGCTCCAAAACGGATACACCGATTTCAATGCAGTTGTTTTTAATTGAAAGCTAGTTTAATCGGGTATCATCTTAGCTATGTTTCATGAAAATCTGTTGAGTCGTTCAAAAGTTACAGCTCTTTTTCTAGTTGGAGTCGGGGGTTTTTGACGGTTAGGTTATGGTCTCGGTCGCAGGCAACCAGTTGTGATTAGAAATGTTAAGTACATGAATAAAGGTAACGGCCAGAAATAAACAAGTTATTTTTTTTTTTTTTTTTTTTTTTTTTTAATAATAATAAATTTATTCAGTTCTGCGTTACATTGAGTGTGATCTTAATTTTAGGTGTACAGAAAATTTTAAAAACTAAAACATCTTGTAACTTAACACAATTGTTGTGGTATTGTTAGACGGCGGCCCCCAAACTAGGCGTTTGCCTGTATCTTGGGAGCCAGAGTTACGACAATCATTTGAAATTTGCGTAAGTAGTTAAGAGGTTACATAAAAAATAATACAAGGTAATAAAAAGAAAAATTAGTTTAAAATTAAAGTAAGTTAAAAATTAACATGAGGGGGTGTGTAGCATTGGGGGGGAGCATTGTTGTTTACAACCGAATAACTTGGTTCAGATTGAGCCTACAGTCCTTTTTTCCGTGTCGCTTGATGAATTAAGATAGGTCATCTTGCCTCCATCGTATCCTGTATCTGTATTTAATCTAATTGTATCTAAAATAAGTCACATCTCTGCATGCTGCAACACACAACCTTCCCGGAAAGTGACCTAGTGGTACGCCATGTCTTATCAGCATTTGCACTGTTCTAAACACGCATGCTTGACCTCTACGAACGATATCTTGATACTTGACGTCGTAGTCTGCCTGTCACTGATTACAGTATTTATATTAGCGTTCGTTCACACTCGATACTTTTAGCACCAGAATCGCGTGTTTTCGCATTCGTCGGCTGCCTTTTGCTTACAAAAAGTGAATAACGAACGCCAAACCCGGGATTCGGCTGCTGAAAGTATCGAGTGTGGATGGGTCTTTAGATATCTCGATGGAAGTCGACCGTGTACAGCGGGATAGTATTACCATTTCACTTTATTTGTTAACGTTCTCCGCAGTGGTGGATTTACCACAAGGCTGAGTAGGCTGGAGCCTAGGGCGGCAGATTTTAGGGGCGGCAAATTTGAGGTCAAAATTTTGGCATACCTTACCGCCTTATTAGTAGTAGGTACATGATTGAGCTTTTCATAACTCAGAAATTACCCAAAAACTGTTTTGTGTGCAATCGTTGGGTTGAAAAAATAATCTGACAAATCGATCTCCTAGTTCACAGTCATACTAATTACGGGAAAAAGGTGGTTTAAAAACGTATAATTTCATTGACAAAAAAATTGAAATTAATAATATGATTGTGAACTGGGGTATGGAATTGTAGAAGTCGGTAGAGGCGGCAAGATTTGAATAGCCTACTAGCGGCAAATGTATAAATCCGCCACTGGTTCTCCGGCTATGGTAGGCGGAGGGGTCTGTGGAACTCTTACCGATAAAAAACCGCGGTGTTACCTACTCCCCCTGGCAGGCCAAACACGCCACTACATGTTAAACTAGCGACTAATGGTGGGTCCTATACGTGATGGTATTACCTGCGGGTCTACCGCGTAACTAAAATTGTAATAAACATCGACATCGGTATTAAACTTCAATACGATCGTGAAAGCCTAAACTTTGAGCTAACTTGTAAAAAAATTACCTATCATATAGTTGGGACTCCTATCTTCATGATCGGTAAAAAAAATATAATTTAGCTCAAAGTTTAGGCTCTCACGATCGTATTGAAGTTTAATACCGATGTCGATGTTCATTACAATTTTTTGTTACGCGGTAGACCCGCTGGAGATTTCGAGTATCGTCGTGTCCGCAGTAGACTACGTCGCTAGTAGTAGGGTCGGCACGCGCGAGTGATGCCCCTGGTGTTGCGTCCATAGGTTACGGTAACCGCTTACCATCAAGCGGGGCTGTAAGCTTGTTTGCCACATTAGTACTTATTACTTAGTACAAAAAAGAACCTATCTTTAACCGTAAGTCCGTAACACATATATGACATTTGTGCTCGTGTATAAAGAAAGAAAGAAAAAGAGTTTATTAGCACAATAAAAAATAAATAAAAGAAAACATAAAATGAGTTATTGTGCCAAAAGGCCGCAGCTCAGCATAATGTCAGGAGGCAGAGATACTGGCCACCTGACGCTGATTTTCAGCTGTAACCCACGAGTGCCATACGCTCGAAATTATCAATATATAGGTATACTTACTACAAAATAAATACTAGATATCGGTACATAAAATATACACAAGCTACAATAAACAGGGTGAGAGAATAGAACTGTATAACCAACTTATATTAGGGACCTATTTGTGCTAAGGGCAATAGGGCAATACCGTACCATAAAATTTAGTAAGCTAGATGGGGCGTGCGTCGTATTATCGCAAAAGCTCTATAAATTGAGTAATAAGATTATATAAAATAATTAATTACGATGTATCGTGCGTGTATCGTCGTCATTGTCTTTATTCGTGACCTGCCATCAGACTTATCATCGCGTGCACCAATCTAAACAAATCCGCGTCCGCATGATCGACCTCTACGAACGATATCTTAGTCTGTTTCTGATTAGAAGTATTTGTGTTAGATATGATGACAAAGTCTAAGTTATATCACGTGTTAGTTTTATTTGTACTGTTAATGGTGTTTATATTTTCTATCATATGGATGACTGCACGGTTCCATATTGGCACGCATATAATTATAAGTCATATTTTGTATTCGCATAACTTTACTTGTCATACTCGTCATTTCGCATGAAGTCTATCCGCATAATCGAATTAGGTATAATGACAGTATTCGCCATTAGCGTTTGGCTGACATTCTTTTGCTAACCTCCGACAAAAAAGAGGGGTGTTATAAGCTTATAGTGTGGATCTGTGTATCTGTCTGTGGCATCGTAGCCGATTTCAATGCAGTTATTTTTAATTCAAAGCTAGTTTAATCGGGTATCATCTTAGCTATGTTTCATGAAAATCTGTTCACCCGTTCAAAAGTTACAGCTCTCTTTCTAGTTGGAGTCGGGGGTTTTTGACGGTTAGGTTATTTTTGCAATCAACGACGAAATCGTACTTACCGAAATTGAGAGATATAAAAAATACTATTTCCCATATTAACCCTGTTTCGTCCTTATATTTGCAGGTGGTCGGCAAGTTCCTGTCGAAGCACGAGTTCGACCTGATCTGCCGCGCGCATCAGGTGGTGGAAGACGGTTACGAGTTCTTCGCTAAACGCCAGCTCGTCACGCTGTTCTCAGCGCCGAACTACTGCGGCGAGTTTGATAATGCCGGTAAGTATTAGCGTACTATCGATAAACGCTACATCTTTCCAGCTGCGAAACAATTTCGCTTGCAAGCAGCTATTGTAAGCAACTGCCCTTAATTTTCTCCACCAATTAGGGGTTATAAAACACCACTCTAACTCCCGACATAAAGATGTAGCATCGTATCTCCAAAACGGATGGACCGGACAAAAACAAAAGTCAGGGTTTCTTCAGTGCATCATTGTAGATATACAAAGTGCAACTTGAACAGCGTTAGCTACTGTAAAAAAAATCAGCTGTTCCATACATTTTGTCGGTTTTTTAATCGCGATTTCCGGGTTTGTTTCTTCCTAAAAGTTGTTCATAATGATGAGCAGAATCATCTCCTTAAAAGATGCAGGTCACTAAATCGCCACCCTGTATTAATGATTATTAAAAAAATCTTAAGTCTTAAGTTACATCAACAGTTCAATTTAGATTTTCTTCCCACTATAATAAGACCTGTGACTGCCAATAGTCTTACGATTACTGGAGGCCTAAAAAGGCCACATTTAGCAATTCACCTACGCTGCAATGCACCAATGCATCTCCATGGTAACTGTCAAACAGATGATTGCTGAATATGAACCTTACGCGTATGATATTAAGTGTCATCAATTATGTGGATATTTTAACATGTGTAATATGAATCATATTACTCAGTTCGCCGATGATCATCCAGTAAATTAACCCATATGTTTCCGATTCCAGGAGCCCTCATGTCAGTGGACGAGACGCTAATGTGCTCGTTCCAGATCCTAAAGCCGGCCGACAAGCGCAAGCTGTACTCCGGCCTCAACATGGGCCGCCCCAACACGCCGCCGCGTGCGCAGCCCAAGAACAAAAAGAAGTGAGTCCTTACATACATACAACTGTTGCACTCGTACATACACTGGGACATGTGGGACTGTAGGCGCGGGTTTGGTAATACGGCATGGTAAACGAAATCTTAAAGAATTGCCAGTATAAAAAAATACAGGCAAAATTTATTATGGTAATACCAAGTTAATACAGTATTGCCAGGTTGGCTGGTTTGCACTCAGTGTTGCCAGGTTAATTAATAATTTATTTCTATTTAATAGAAATTTTTGAGTAGCCTCGAAGTAATTGTCCAATAAGCAAGTCCTGGACCACACGATTTTGAAATCACATGGTATCGACAAAATTACGCTAGGTAATAACTGTCTAACTAATATAGCACAAAAGCTTTTATGCTTTAGATTAGCTTAGTTAAAACGGTAAACAGTAAGTGATCAGCACTTACAAATAGCTAGGATTCTGTATAAACCTGTGTGGCCAATTCAAAGACTCGGGTGTTGCTAGTTTAAATAATGTGTCAAATTAAATCATGTCTTAAAAAATTGGTGAGATTTCATAGGTGCTTCGTTATATATAACTTCTACCATTGCAATGTTGCCAGCCCGTGTGCCAAATGTAGGAATGTTGAAAAAAAACTTATAATAAATTGTTTATTGTAATGTGAAATTGTATGCAAAAACTTGTTATTATGTCAATGTTATTTATAAGCTGGGGCGTTAACAATAAGTGTATGTTTTTAATATTTAAGTGACGTAGAAAATAAACCATTCCCCATTGATTTTGGTAGTTTCAATTTCTATAAAAGTGCACACGGCTATCAAGCTATACATTTCCAGTATACGCTGACCTCGCAATATATAGGCTTCCCGTACAATGAGAGTTCAGCTTATACTAAAAATGAATAGCTTGAAATGTAGACGAGCGTACGTTCCATGCAAAGTTTTAGACAAGGATACATCCCATAGGAAAAGACGATAGCACAGATTAATAAATAGTTACTACGTAACAGATACATCACTCCCTAGAGCGAAGTACGGTATTTTGAGCTCAATTGCCGCGCCACTAAAGTTCATATTCCTTCGCTCGCTACTGGCGAGTCTGCTACATAGAACGTACCCGCACCCTCCCTCGAACGGTTCTCTGTTGCTTGCACGCTCGTGCGTGTACTTACCGGTACATATTTAACGCGCGGCCGACAGCGAGGGTCGAAGCCCTAACCATAGAGTCATTATGAAGCTGAAGGGAATCAATCAATCTTCCAAGATTAATTTAGAAGCCATAGTTGTTTTCCAATCAATATAAATATCACAGTTTTTGAGTGAAGCAATTCATCTGAAAATACAAAGTCACATAATGCTCGTATGTTGATTCCTGTCAAAAGAAGCAATAATTATTTCCTGTAGTCACGATACGTTGCGGTGATACATTTCGCAAACAAAATGCTTTGAACGACTGCGGCCCGCTTAGAGTTATTAACTCTGCGCTTGGACGCCGGGCGCAAACAATTTTAGCCTTTAGTATGGTCGACCGGAGAAATTGCCAATTGTACTTTCTAGCTTAATAAATCTCTGTATCTCGAACACACGTATTAAAGTTCTTCGTTATTAGGATTCCAGAGTTATAATTCCTTTGTTTAAATTGATATAGTTATCGCAAACCTTTATGACCTCTCGGAAGTTGAACGCGAGTGGCTGCGCAGTACGCTTATTACGCTAGAGGGAGAGAAGGAGAGAGTTCAGAGGGCTCATAAAGATTTGCGCTTACTATACCAACAAAAATTACACAAATATTTGATGTTAAAGTTAATATGTTTTGTTATCGCAGAGACATATGAGGCCGTCACATTAAGGTACAGAGTACTGTGTGTTTTGAATGCATTTCGCCAATTTAACATATTAAGTATTTTTGCGCTGGTAACATTAACTAGGGCTGCGTGGTTGCACAAACTAATCATTTTTCAAAAACGACCTATGACAATAAAACTAAATTTATTGTTTTTTTTTTAACTAAGATGTTTTGAAATGTATAATTGTGTATTATATTTAAAAAAGGCCAGCCAATAGAATTAACTTAATATTGTTTTGTTAAAATTCCACGAGTACCATATATTTTGTTATTTAGTTTTGGATTTAATAATGAATATTAACATGTTAGTGCATGTATGGTTTCTCTTCATGGCGGCGCGAAGCGGGGGAGGTACGTGGTAAACGCGTTTTCATAAAAAAAGGGCTAAAGCTAAGCATTCACTAGGCAACTAATTGCTGGTCATTTTAGCTCAACATGTTTCGTACCAACGCGCGACTTGTGTCACAACTTTGTCTACATCATCAAGCTAAGCAAGTCGCAAACCACGTGCCGCGCGTCTTTGTTGTCTAGTTGATACTAGCTTAAGGCTGTGTTTCCACCAGAGCTGTGCGAGGTACAGTACTATCAACTTATCTGTGAAGTGGCAGAAAATGGAACTACAACAAATTCATACGATTTGACAGTTGAAATCTTGTCAAAAATGCTTTTTCTTAGCCAACAGCGCCATCACTCTGTTCACGGATAACGTGGTCGAACTGTAAGCGGTGCGCTAGGAAAAAAATCACCAATAAGAACTTCATTCTAAGTTCGCAGCAGTGGTGTGCACTCCATAAAGAAAAAAAGACACTGCCTACCGTAATAAATTAAGTATTAAGTAATACAAACGTTAATATGTATGTAATATCAGTTAATTTAAGTCTCAGAGTGAGGTGGCCAATCACGAACATCATTTAACTTGACAATACAATACTAAATTGTTTTTGCCTACCCTGTATGTCTGTGCACGCCAATGGTTCGCAGTAATCCTATTGGTGCATTTATTCTTCGCGCAACGCTTAGCTATAGTCCGCGCGGAACTTGTTGGCCGCGCCTTAGGTCCACGGGGGTGCGGGCGGCGGGTTGCCTATTGTTGACGGCGCCGTACTGAGGAATGACAAAGCGTCCCGCCCCTCCGTCCCACCGCTCACATACCTAAGGCGCGGCCAACTAGTTCCGCGCGGACTATACCTCACACAGCTCTAGTGGAAACGCGGCCTAACGGGCTCTGTCAAGTGGGTGTTGGGTGACCACAATCGTATCAACCCTCGCGCCGCCATCTTTCATCTAATGAGAAAACTTGCATCCAAACAATTTAAGTGTTTGTTTGTCGACCTATCCTGTGTCATCTTACCATTGTTTTTATTTTTATCTAATTATTAATTATAAGCAATTTGAAATGATAAACATACATGCTTGGTAAAACATTTGTAATGTGCAATGTATAAAGTAATTCAATGTAAGAAAAAGTGTTCTCAATGAGTCTATAGAATCATAATCTTCCATAAAAAACACAATATCTTGGAATATTAATGAAAAAAGCATTGTTTTTTATACTTAAAACACAATGTATACTTACATCATCTCACATATTATTTTGTTTGTTCCCGATGACCAGTTAATCGCCCCACCCTGCGCCCGCGCCGCTTCGCCGACGCCACGCATGGACTCCCACGTACCTACTTATTACCTACCTGTATGTTATTATTTACGTAGTCAGCGATAAGGGACACGTTAAGGCATTTAACGCGACAGTTTGCTAATCTTAACTTCCATTGCGTGTTTAAAATTCGATTTTGTACAATGATCATTCGAAAAACGCGCAATGGATGGTAAATTAAAAATTTGTTTGAAATTTCTTCTTGTAATTTTTTTTATGCTTGTGGGTTTTGTATTGGACTGGATCGTTTTACTCGTTTCCATGAAAAAGGAAATACGTTACTTTTTCCATTCAGCCTATTCGCGTCCATTGCTCGACATAGGACCCTCATAAATAGGAAACAAAAACCAAGATTTTAAAATGTGCTGTAAATTTTTGAGTTCCTAATATTGATGTTCTATAAAAAGATGTGAGTGAAATGATATCAGCTCAATGCAATATAATTAATGATTTAAATATGATACTCATTATTATTGTAAACTGATTTTAAAAGACCACTATGTCGCAGCGACCGAAAGATGCTCTCTCAAGCAGTTTTGAGAGAAAAGAAATTGATTGATCTTTGTCATTGGCCATACAAATAAATTGTTTTAGCAATGAATTATAATTTTTAAATCATACAGGACTCACCAAAACACTAACTAAACTACGACTTAGAACTAAAATGTTGTTGTCCCTTTCGCTCGTCAAATATTACACACTTAAGTTTATTACGTTCATTATGTTGATGAAATTTTCAGTTTTAAAATTGGTCACACAATAATGTTAATAAGTTCTAATGAGAGCGAAGTGAGAAAATATATGAATTGATTGTTTACTTTATTTAAAGTAAGAAACATTTACAAACCCCGTAATTTAATAGCATCAAGTTTTATTACAAAATGACTAAAGGAACCAAAGTCTTCCTGATTATAACATCTTGTCTCGCATCGCTCCCTTTACAGCTTAAGCCTGGAGCACACAACCCTCTATTTCTAATTTAAACGCGCGTTTTCGAGATCGATGCCTGCATTTTACTTTCAAAAAGTGAACAACGTACGGAGAACGCGCGTTTCTGCTATAAAAAGTGGTTTAGTGTGTTTAGACTCTAAGTATAGCTCACCCAAGTCTGTTACGCTTACGCACGTTCTATATTTATCAATTGCAGGACAATTGTGTCCGAAAGACGTATGTATTCGGACTATAAACTGTTGTTTGTCGGAATTTAAAATGAGACCAGAAGATCACGAACAAAAGAAATAAAAATGGTGACCGCTGGTCATTAGATTCAGTAAAATATGATTGCTTTCCAGTGAACGATATTTACTGTTAAATTTTTAATCTTGAATGGTCACATTTTTATTTACGGCAACACCAAACTGTTATACAATAAAAAGTCTACTAATTGTTGAAATATAGTGTCGTGTTGCACCATAAATTGACGTCAATGTTTTTATTTTTTATCATATCCATAAACTAAAATAAATTGTAGTTTTACAAGAGAAAATGTATGTAGCAAACTGTCTTTAGCGGTATATTTTTTTTCTTTTAAACATGGCGGTCTAGTAATCGGTATTCGGCTCTGGGACTCTCTGTGGGCGTTTTAGATGAGGACGGATGCACTAGAATGCTGCGTAATGATATTGTCTGTGCAAATGCGTGTATGTATGACTGGTCCCCAGTATGCTTGTGTCGTATTCAATATCCAACAATTTAATGTAAGGTTGTGCGCGGGAGCAACTTCGGCGTCAACGCCGGCGACTTACCCGGGCGACTTTTTGTCGCTCTTCATTTTATTGAGATTATTTCATTGACCGCAAATACGCGATATGATTTTGTCGACGTCGAAGTTGGAATCGCGACATGTCGAAGTAAAATTTAATGACAAAAGAATAATTCAATGATGGAATGTTGGAAGTTTATTATGATAAGTAGTAAGCATAAATATCGTAACGAAGCCGTAGTATCTTAATAATATAATGAACAAAACTGCGCCCACTATATTGCTCATTTGCTAAGTACGAAGCTAAAATTTCTGAGACGTCTTCCTTTGTAATACAATAATTTATACGTCCCAAATTGTAGACGGTATTACTTACATTCCCCACACCAAATACACATCTTGTTAATAAAAAGGAATGTTCTAGATGTAGAATAATAATTTCTTGAAGTTTTCATGTGACAAGTAATAAACTCATTTTGAAGTGTCAAATGTTTTTATCCCGGTAACTGACTCTGAAACACACTTCCTTGCTGCATTTAAAGTATAGTTTTAGTAACTTCATAAATAGCTAACAACTCTTAACTTAAGCTTTTATGTTGGAGCCAAATGGGTCAATAAGTGGGCGTACTTAGTAATAAAAGGTTCCCGTCCCTTTAGGTCGGTCGATAGAATTTTTGTAGCATTGCTTTGACACCCGACTTCTTATGCGGCCGTAGGAACGCACTACGCTTTACGCGAAAATGGTCGCTTACAATTGTTTAGAATACCCGGTGATGGGTTTAACCGTTGACAAAAGTCAACTAAAACTAAGACTAAAAAGTCATTTCGTTTGATATTTCGCTTGTTAAGAAATTGACATTTGATAAAACGAAACGTTCGAAATAAAATTTGAATTTCGTAATCAACGGTTAAATTAATCAGTGTTGCCAAACTCCACCGATAGTTACCATACGAAAAAATTAAAAGGTCGCATAAGAATGGGTAGCGATAACATTAGTTTTTTTTATTATTGCTATTGAATGTGTTAGACTGATAACCACGGCGGACTGCCGATCAAATTGAATCATTGATCTATATAATGAAAAAATTGTATATTAATTTCTTAAATAAATACTTCTGATAACTTTTATGTTTTATTTATCGTTCCCATACATTCTACATAAATAATAACACACACTTGAGATTTTTAACTATTTATTTGGCAATCTAGGTGCGAACAATCTACAAGATGTTTGAAAATAATATGTTTTTTACTTCTCGTTCACGTTGACCAACAAAGTGTAATAAGAAAACGACGTTTTTATGATCTGCAAAGTAAAAATATATATTTGTCAGTATTCCATTCAGCACAATATTTAAAAGAAATACCATCTTATGTGAAATCAATGATCATAAAAGGCTCTGATCACAGACATTCTCCGGCAGACTGCCGCGGACAAGAAAGTTAGGCACGAACCCTACGTAGGTACACGACAGTAATTTTAATTTAATTTTCGTAGTTGTTAGAACTAGTGTCCTCACTGGCAACAACTACCAACAACGATCATTCTTGCCCGCGACAGGCCGCCAGACAAAAAACCCGTCGTCTGCTCAACGCGTAATATGGCAGCACTCAATAAGGGGAAACACACAAAATAACTTAACCGTCAAAAACCCCTGACTCCAACTAGAAAAAGAGCTGTAACTTTTGAATGGCTGAACAGATTTTCATGAAACATAAGCTAAGACAGTTCCCGATTAAACTAACTTTCAATTAAAAAAACTGCATTGAAATCGGTCCATCCGTTTTGGAGCTACGATGCCACAGATACACACTACAAACTTATAATAACACCGTTTTCTGTCGGGGATTAAAAATACATACGACGACAAAAGTGTGCAGATCCATGGTTAGGAACCGGCCAGCCCTCACGGATACTGGTCTTCTGTTCGCTAGCAGTATGTTCAGCAGAACTCTTCGCGGACGTACACCCATCGTGTGCCAGGCGCTCTGGTAAGCAGCCGTCGAGACGCGGTCCGCCTGCGCGAGATGAGGATGTTTACCGGTGATCCGGGCCTAACCAACAGAGACTGCTATGGTCTCACACACTAAACAGCTAGACTGTGTAAGACAGTTGATCTTGGCCCTACCTATGCGCTATGCCATGCTAACAAATATCATCAGTGGCGGGGTTACCAGCAGGCTGAGGAGTAGGCTTGAGCCTAGGGCGGCACATTAGGGGACCGAATCTTTAAAAACTAAAACATTTTTAGCAGCTCTGACAGTACGAACATCAAAGATATTTATTTCTGTAAGACGGTTTTCTGATGTCTTGTAGAAAAAATGTGTTCATAACCATTCCAGCTTTAATTACCTACCTCAAAAATATAGATACATATCCAAAAAATATTATTTGTGCAATTTCAACTAAATTGTTGAATTGCAAAAATAAACTAGGAACCTTAGATTATTGATTGGTTGTCGCAGCCGCTCCATGCGACAACCAATCAATAATCTAACCTAGGAAGTGACAATTGTGGAACGCGGCAAAAATTTAGCATCCTATACTTGGAAAATGTGTAAATCCACCACTGAATATCATACAAGTACGATAATGCACGATATTTTTTCACATGGCATTCGTACGCATATAGGCTCGTGCGATAGTTTTGTGGCATTCTCAAGTGGTTGTAGAAAATTCTTACCTGCAAAATGATTTGATTCCCATAATAGCAGTAAACAAATATGTCCAGTGCTACCGCCGCCAAATACTCCACGGTGATCATGTCGAAATTCTGCGAAATGACAAGAATGTTGAATTTTATCTCCATATCAGCCTACCACAGTCTTCTGCTAGCTCTATTTGGATCATCATCTAAGTATATAGGTACCGGTAAAGCGGGATTATTTGGGAAAAATGGGGCTATTTGGTACTAACACTTGTTTTTAGGAATTTGGTTATATTTTCTAAACTAAATCGAAAATACCTTTAGAATTAAAAACATTCAATTCAATAGGTATCTACTACCACCGCGACCGGTTAAAATTCAAGCACAGAATAGCACAAATAATTATTCCTTTACTAAATCCCAATTATTTTTTTATGTAGTGCGCAAATGCAGTGATTCAGTGTGCGTTCCCAAATGCAACCGCAGTATACAAAACGAAAATTTGCCTCAGTATGGGGGACACGCATAATTTACTAGCGCAAGCCATACAAAATATTTTTTTTCTTTTTTTGTTTTGTAGTGATATTTTGTCCTTTAGGTGCATTTGGAAACGGACACTGAATCACTGCAAATTTTGCGCACTACATAATAAAATATCCTGTATAATCTCACCAGTGTAGCAGCATATAGTAGCGTGCACAGATACAACGTGACCTGTACCACTCTGAGAGCCAACAGTGGTGATACGAAGTTCTCAAACTTCTCCTTGTACTTGTTTACTACTTGGCACAAAGACGCGCAGTCTCGCATGGCGTTCACCGTCGCAGAGTCGTATTCTGGACTGTATATATCTGTTAACATAAAAAACAGGTAAGTACCTAAGTGGTTATTGCCTATTTTTCAAATCGTAAGGCGTTTCGTCGTAAATCGTTTTTAACCCCCGACAAAAAATAGTGGTGTTTTATTTTGTAGTGTGTATCTGTTTGACATTTTGCTCCAAAACGGATGGACGGATTTCAATGCAATTTCTTTTATTGATAGCTACTTTAATCGGGTATCATGTTAGCTATGTTTTATGACAATCTGTGCAGCCGTTCAAAAGTTACAGCTCTTTTTCTAGTTGGAGTCGGGTCTAGGTTATTTTCCGTTTTGGTAGCTAAGCCGAGCTAAAAATCGTGTGATTAATGGGTACTTGATAACGCTTTATTATTAAGGCACATTCTAGCGTTTTTTCACCCTTATTTCTTGTGATAAAGTCACATGCTAAAATTATCTTTCCGTTCGATCTTAAGACTCCTAATCTAAGGCCACAAGAAATACTATAAAAGGAAACCTTAACACGTAACTGATTACGTACCAAACTGACTTCTGACATCCACAAAATTGTTAGCCTGAAACAGACAGCAAAATATGTTATATAAGTACCGTCAAAATGTATTTGTATGAACAGATAAAACTAAGAAAACTATACAAAATAAGCAGTTAGGCGTCTAAGTACTCCTCATCGCTGTCAATCGGCAGCGTGCCCAGAAGACCAGCAGCATTGCTACATTGAATGGCAATGCTTATTCTTTGACCAAAAAATAGGCCAGCCATCGGGTCACGCGTAGCGTCGACCAACCGTATTGCAATGTCTCTAGAAATGAGACGTGCATTCGGACCCCAGGACCCGAGCGTTTCGAAGCCAAACAGCTTAAATATATAACTACTGATAAGGTTAGTATATTTGCGCTGTTTGTTTCATATATTTTATTGTAGGTACTTGTCAGTGGTCGTGTGTGAATAGGCCGTAAATCTTCCGTACCAAAGTTTTCTCATCATAATGATAGGCGGACTCCTTAATTTCAGACACATTGTACATGTAGTTATGCTTTTCGTCATTCTGTATGTCCGCCCCGTGAGCTGCAACCAACGCTGCGTGTTTCACGCCGAGTTGCAGCAACGCCGTGTAGCGTGCATTGCGCAGGCTGCAACACAGCAATTCGAGCTGGCCGCAGATCAAGATCGAGTTTGATGCGAAGAACACACCTGTTTGAATTAGGTAAGAATAATGGAATAATCAACAATAAACATACCTATAGTCCGCGCGCGAGCTCCGAGGAATCGGGGGCTGACACACGGGGACAACAGATTACCTACTGAATATAAACCTTATGCGGATGACCTTAAGAGCTGTCAATTAAGTAAATATTTTGACATTTGTAATATGAATCATATTGTGATTCATCGAAAGCTGCCTTTTTAGCCCCCCAGATGTGAGTAAAAATACTGTACCGTCATGCAACTATCTTATCTTCCATTTGTTTAGACTCCTAGATCCCATAGTCAAACCAATTACACTGTTTTGTTGATCTATGCCAATGCGAAGTACAAATAAAAATTTTAAAAAGAAAAAAACAATTGTGTATTTTCAATAAATACACAATTACACATAATATAAAGATATCTTACCAAATTGTCCCATAGCGAGTCCAACGTACATCTGCGTCAAACAGGACAGCAAGAACACGAACTCGTAGTAAGGTGACTGAGTTACGTCCATGTAGATCCAACCCTGAAGCGGCTGTTTTGTCCACACTGAACACACAATCTTATATTAACTAGGGTCCTGTCCCCGGCTTCGCACGGGTGCAATTTCTCTACTATCCATACATTAAATATCAAAGTATTATACATAAAAACCTTCCGTGAAAAATTATCTAACTGATGGTGAAAACCGCATCAAAATCCGTTGCGTGGTTTAAGAGTTAACGGATATACAGACAGACGCGGAGTCGTTTACTTTATTTTATACTATTTAGAGATACGTCCATCGCCACTGAGCATAATCTCTCCCGAATTCCATACTCGGACTCCAGTTAAATCTTGTAACCTAGTTACTCGTGATATTAAGACTAGGAAAGCGAAACTTTTTAGCCGAGTGGTTTCAGGCGGCTAGGGACAGTATCAGAAGATGAAAACCATCTTTCCAGGGCTACAGAAGTCAGTTTAGCGCCTTTAAAAAGAAGGCAATCTGCCGATTATCAAAGGAACTGTTGTCCCGGGGCACCTGCCCCGCCGCCTGATTACGTATGATAAATATGACAGTTGCTGTCGCAAATAAACGTCCTGTTCGGTATCCTCTTATGAAAACGTCTATATGCGAGAAAGGGATGCATTGATTGGTGGTCGCTGTGGTTGTCAGATTTTTCTTACGTAATCAAGGATTCCCCCGACGACGCCAAAATCATAATAACTATAATATGTTTGAAAAATACTTGTTACAGGAGTACAATATCCCCAAGGGATCGGTACGATCTTATATACACTTTCTGTATACTTACAATGCATGATGACCGGCATCGTAACATACATCGTCACACTGAACATAGTGCAAGCAGTGTAGATCCTGCCAAACTTCCTCGCCGTCAAACAGCTTCGAGACATGGTCATATTCGTCAGGCCCCTCGCAGAATGATGTTTGAAATTCTTATCCATATACTCCAGTAGATCATACAACTCATTTCGATACATAGCGTGGTAGGCAACGATGATTAGGGAGACTATAAGCGGTAAGGAGTCGGCAATTGTGCTTAAACTAGACATGATATCTTGCCATTCCATGTACAGATGTACTGTTAAAACCATCGGGTTATGAGTGAGAACGAACAGTACTATCCCCAGGTACAAATTGTTGATGAGGATCCGACGCTCGTTGTCAGATTTGGGGAATAGATCCCAGCACGCCACCATCTTTAATGGCGTTTCTATGTAGTGAAGGTAGGACTTTGACTTTTGAGAGTCCAATGTTGTTTCAGGTAGTTTGTTGAACGGCATTTTTGATGTGACTTTACCAAGCTTTGTAGGAACTGAGTATTCTACGCTTTTGAACTAAGAATTTATATCGTGTCTCTATGATCTAAAGGCGCTTTTACATGAGTCTGATAGATAATATTACGCTGAAGCGGGCGCTCGGGTTGGTTGTGCCCTTTGATTACTGGATTCGATGATCATTCATTCTATTCTTCAATTCCAGTTATGTTTTTTTTGTATCTTTTTCGTAGTGTTGTTTTTAACTCAAAGGTTGACCGGCATAAAATGCCTAATGGCATTAAGTACCTACACCATAAGAACCATTCTTGTACATGAAGTATAAATAAATAAATCATGCCATTTAAACTGATTCATTGTTTTTCCTGTATCATGGGTACAGTTTGCGAACATACATGTCACATGCACACACACCTAAAACAACTATCAATTCAATTCAATTCAATTTATTTATTTGTGAACATAGGTTACAATAGGTGTTAAAATACATCAAGATCTCTATATCCTACCATTTGATTGGTGTACAAATTATGAGATAGTCACAATATAATTATGATTATTAAATATAAAGAGACTCCTATACAAACTATCACCCCCTTATTCCCCCTTTTAGGGGCAGAATTTTTAAAAATCCCTTCTTATTGCTTGCCTACAATACAAAAAGAACCTACTCTCCAAATTTTGTGACTCTAGCTTCAGTAGTTTCGGCTGTGCGTTGATGATAAGGCAGTCAGTCAGTCAATCAGGACTTCTCTCTTTATAATATTACTATGATTAAATCTGTAAGCCTCCTAAACGAAATCCTGTATCCGCGCCTGGTTCAATAAACAAAAACAATAAAATTAATTTTAATGAACCCTTTCGCCATGTATGAAAGGCCCATATGACAACTCATACCTAAAGATTAACAAGCAGTTTGAAACTTCGCTAATTTGAATTGTAAAACTAATTACTTACTAACTAAACGAGAGCCAATTAACAACTGTAGTTTCAATTGGTTTCAAATTTAAACTTAGGAGTTTGCAAGTAGTTTGTAATTACACATAACTACCTAATTACAAAATGCATAATTATATTAAACTATTGGTCGCCCAGTGGTACCAAATTCGAACACGTATTATATTATAAATTTTAGCTTTCTGCATTCCTTCTCCATAATTATAAACTTTAACTATGCCACATCTCACACTCCTCCGTGCGCGCAATATGCTTAAAAAGGTGTACAAAGTTTTCTCTTCACGTATTAATATATATAATTCCGTATAAAAAGAAATGGATTTCCCTTTTTTTTTCGATTTGGGCCTTATTGCACTTCTACCCTATTCCTATGGCATGGGCTTTTTGCAGAACTGTTTTTATTCGGGATGGGATCCTATACAGTGGCGCAAGAGTTACTAGAGCGTTCATACGAGCACCATGTCTGCAAGATCCTGCAAAAAATCCGGATCGGCCAGCATGTGTGAATACACCATAATACTCGTATTCTAGTTTTACCGAGGTTTACCGTCAAAAAACCGATCTTGCAGATTTGGATAAATCGTGACGAATTTGAAAATGAACTAAAGAATCTTTTTAGTTTAACATTTATTGAATAATTAAACATGTAATAAATAAACAAATTACAAATATTACAACATATTAAATGATAAATTAAACAATTTAGACAAAACATTGGCATCTCTGAGATCAGATAGTTTATTAATACTATTTCAAGACATCTTCGCTCCTTAGGTCTTCTCTGTCTGCGTTGACTCAATGTCCCTGAAAATTAAACAATACAATCAATCAAACGGTTTATACAACGTGTATCAGAAATGCGTGGTCATATTTAAGGGTGTGGACCAGACCATCAAACTGAACGACTTTCTCTATGGGACCAACCTCGTTAGCGCAAAATAATCAGCTGTCCCATACAAAACTTCAATTCCAACTCGACCCAAACCTATGGGACAGCTGATCATTTTTTCGCGAGTACATTGTTGGTTCCATACAGAAAGTTGTTCAGTTTGATGGTCTGATCCACACCCTTAAATATCGCATTTCTGATACAATTATTTAGAGGTCCTTGTTTTCGCCTCTCATTTGTTTCTCAGCTTTCTCCTTAGATCGGAAGACGATCAAAAAATTGTAGGGAATAACCTACAAAGTTAGTGACTTCACTCACTTCTCCTTGGATCTTCTCTGCGCGATTCTGTAAATCCTGCGCAGTTCGAGCAACGCCCTCATAATGACGACGAGCTGCTGTTCGAAGTCGCTGGTAGCCACGTCGATGGGCAAGCCTTTCTGCTTGCAGATCTTCACGTAGAGACTCCAGATGGCGGACCTGACGTGGCACAACTCCACGTGGCGTCTTGCTGCAGTTTCTTTGAGCCGGTTCAGAGCTAGTTCCCACTTGATTACCCTGTTTCGGATCTTGTCATAGCGCCACTGAAGAATTTTGATAGATAGATTAGAAAAGTAGAGATTATTTTCGGTTGCAATGTTTGTTTGTTTAGGTCAAATCTTGCAACTGAATTTTGAACCATTTCCACCCAACCGATTTTGCTGAAATTTTGCATACATCTTTAGTTTTGGTGACAAATGACAATGCAATATGCAATACTTAATATTAACAAAATGGCCGCCGCCACAAGATGGCAGATTGATGGTGTATATTTTGTCAACCCTGTTAATATGTGTATCAAATGAAAGCTTGAAGAGTAGGAAACAAAGTCAAAGTTTTTTTAATTTCTACTGGGTCTTTGCTGGCACTTTCAAAAAGTCGTGATTCGTGTAAAAGCTTGTTTTTTAAAAATGAAGTCGGTTAAAAAACTGGACGGCATGACCTTTTTCCTAGATATTACAAATTCAAAAGCTTTTACCCTGAGGTTAGCCAGTGTATTGTTGAGTCCCATGATGAAGAGTTTCTTCTCCTCGGTGAGTGACGCGATCTCCTGGCGAGCGTTCTCCAACATTTCTAAGTCTCGCTCCTGACGCTCCGCCAGCGTCGACTTGGCAGCCGCTACATATAGACTAATTTCAAGTAGATTGATAATGATTTATCTGTACACAGCCAGAAGGCTAATTCACGTAACTAAATAAGTGAAGTTGCCGTGCAGTTGCATTAAAATTTTGATCAAAACAACACATTTGGTGTTCTCTTAGCTTCAGAGAGATACGTTCGCGTCAAATTCAAGCGTCACTGCAATATGTTCGGCGCGTCATACCATTACGTGAATTATTTCTCAGGCCGTTTTGCTGTGTCAAGCCTCCTCTGCGTGATTCCAAGAACGACAAAAAAAATCTATAGGAATTTTAACTTTTCCTTTAGGTACCTACTTTTAAAATAGAACGACGGAACCTCAATTTTGAGTTAAGCTCGCCTGTGTATCTACCATCTCAATTGTATTTGTTATACTATGTAATTTCTGTACAATAAAGAAAAAGAATAAAGACGAGAAAGAACGTTCTAGAATTGGAACCATTACTTACCTAAAGCTTCATAGCGGTTGAGCACGTCCAGCGGTTGTTTAAATTCTGGATAATTGTGTACCACCGACATGAGGTAGTCCTACGCAAACATTTACCGAGAGAATTAAAATATTTCATTAAAATTTTATTTATATTCAAAGTGTAGCTACATCTATCGCCACATAGAATAACTACTTACAAAGCAGCAAGCTGACAACAATAGTGGCGCGAATATATGAATTCGACCAATCAAATAACGAAGCCTGCATCGCGCAAGGAAAAAGATAATCGTATCTAACACATATACAACTGTCCGACATCAACCGTCGGGCTTCGGCCCGCCAGGCAATATCACCTCGCCTGGTCGGAGGATCCTCCCCTTTCAATGGAGGAACACCATACCTCGTTCCTCCACAAAAGTATTATGTTTGCGAAATTTATCACCGCAGCGTATCGTGACTTTACCGGTACTGGCTGCTGACATGTTGACTGATTTCGACCTAAACCCACCTCGTAAATGGTATAATCCTTGACTTGCTGCTCCATCAACTTCTTGACCTCTTCCATGTCGATGACCCGCTGTCTCATGGCCTCCGTCTCTTTCGTCTTTCGTTCTAGAACTTCGTTGTCGGCCTGCATCTTCCGTTCGGCGCGGTCTCGCTTTTCCTGGTTCTCTCTTATAAACTACGTGGAATTAAAGACTATTTTTAGATTCAACTCTCGTATTTGAAACCTGAGACTGTGAAATTACATATAAAATAATATAATACACTCGTTATTAAATTTTTGTTTAATGCATTACTTATTTATCGGTTTCCTTTAAGTATTAGAACATAAAACAGTTTTAAATAGGTTGTTCCTAATTGCCTTTCGTGTTCAGGATTAAACCCCCCCACCCATCACCCCGAACGGCCTTATTCACATGAAATTCTCCTTCATTCGTGATACACGAAAGGTGACTAGGTGTTAAGGACAATGTGTGGGCCGCAGCATCCACTCCACCTGTGCGATAACATATTATTACAGCGCTCGTCAATCCGATGCTCAAGCGTATTAAAGCCTGAATCACATGTGTAACACACCACGCCACGCAGCGCGAACAACGCGTGCTCATTGACTGTAGTCCATCATGTCAGGCTGAATTGCTAAGCGGCCAATAATTATGCTTGGGGTGTGATAAGTGTGTCCGAGGCTTTATTCTGCCTATTTTTCCTCACCACCACATTTTTTCGGTCCATATTCCAGTGAATATGATACTCTATTAATTACCTTGTTGAAGCTTATAAAAGACTCCTTTAGCAGTATCTCCTTTTTCCTCAAGTCCTGCCATTTGGCGTCCATGACAACTCTGTTGCGTTTCTCCTCCTCTCGTTTGATCATAAGCTTCGCGTCCGCGTCCATGAGGTCGCGACGAGCTTGCTCCATCAGGACCTGTGGCGTGGGACGCGCGACGTCCCATACTGGATATTTTCTAGAAAACCATTTGATTCATGGTGATGAAATGGTTGAATCATTGCCATCAACTTTAAAATTTATATGGTGGAGTGGTGACACGTCCTAGCTAGTGCATGAAATACCTAGCAATCTTTAGGAGTTCCTGAAGTACACCATCAGGGGGTCAACCGTGTAAATAAAATGATAATGAACATCAACTCTGGTTAAAACTTCAATAATAAAAGTTTTACTGATCATGAAGTTGAGACTCCCATCTTCATGATCGGTAATTTTTTAACAAGGTAACTCAAAGTTTAGTCTCTCACAATCGTATTGAAGTTTATTACCAGAGTTGATGTTCATTACCATTTTAGTAACGCGGTGGACCCGCAGCTGCCGAAAGTGAACCACCGTGGTGAGTTTAGCTGGTAAGAGACCGGCACACCCTTCCGCCCTCCCCAGGCGAAGGATAGCCCCTGATAGATTCTCACCACGATAAGTGGAAACAGTGATTTGAAAGCGTGATAACTCACAACCAAATTCGTAACGTTACCGTGGTTCCCGGGAAAGGGAGGAAATGTTGTTGGAGAAATATCTCATTGAAATTGCTGTTACTGATTGCAAATATTATTTAAATAAGTTCATTATGCGGGCTTTGAGGTATGAATTACTAAAACAAGGGGGGAAATGTTTTATTTGCGTTCACTGGGGAAAAGACACTACCCGCATGTGTTACCTAATGACCCTGAGGCGATAGATCTAGCTTAGCTAATAGGGTTGATGGCTACAGGTATTCAGATAGTCTACGAGTACTAGTTAGTAGGTTAAGCCTACTCACTTCACCATTCTGTCGCTTTCCATCAAGGATTTGAAATACTCCGAAGTACATTCCACAGGTGGTCCATGTGGTATGGCAATGGGTGCCAAGTCCTTGGTTTTCTTCATGATTAAAGTTTGTGCTGTACTTCAATCCCTGATAATCAATTCAAATGTTATGTGATTTAATGTTTATTGTTTTTAATAGATCGCGTCAAGCCGTCAAAATAACATTATTGGTTGCTTAGCAATCAAAATCTAGATTGAACTCCGGTTTCGTCATCTGCATATTCCTCGATATTCTTACTCCCTTTACGATATTCCTGCATTCTACCCATGCCCTGGCAACTTAGAACAAAGATATTTTCTTGTGAATCGCACCATCTATCCCGCACGCATGGAACTTTTTTCTTCAGGGTTACCACTTCTTCGCATGATATATTTGGTAATTTACACAAACTGACATTTTTGCTATTTTTCTCATATACATGGACAGTTGATGAATAAATTATGCCTTATAAACTTAGTGTAATTTATGATTCAATTCTAAATAAACAATTTTCAGTATGTTATAAATAGTTTTAAGATGATCGAGTAGTTTACTGTTAGCAAATCATAGCAACACTCGTACTAAACGTCACAAGATTTTTTTCTGCCGGTGTGATTACATGCTCGCGCGCATTTTTCTTGTAATTTTTGATATTTTACTGATATTTACGTTGATTTGAACTTGAGTTCCTCCGTATTACCTTCAGGAATACCAAAACTCCAGCATTGACTGTGTTCTTTGTGTGTTTGTGCCATACATATAGATAGGCCCTCCGTAAGTAGTTTGGACCATATATCTGTGAAGTGTAGTGTTATTGTACATTTAAAAAAATTGAAAATAAATTCATTAATTATCATAATTTTGTATTATTTAACTCTATTCCTAACTAAATAAACCTACTTTTTATTTGTGTTCTCGAAATATGAAATGTACTGATTCGACCGATTTGTATATGGAATTATTTACTTAATTACAGAAAATAAAGTAATTAATTCCATATACAAATCGGTCGAATCAGTACATTTCATATTTCGTGAACTAATCATAAAGATCTATCTATAGGTATAAATATTTCGTCTTGCTTGGCGTTCAGATGTCGCTGAACGATAAGAAATGAAAAAATTGAGAGTTGCCAGTCTATCTCCAGTATTATATATTATTCTATGATTCTACTAAACGTAGTGATTACATACTCTTTGGATTCTACCAACGTTTGATTTTGTAAGCTGGCAATTCAACTATCAAAACTAGCGTTCCTGGTTCCCATGGTTGAATAATCAAATATATTATGCATAAAATGAATAGTCTCTTTTTATCTTGTGAGTAAAACGGATATTATCTCTTTCAGCTCGAAGGAAAAAAAAACAAAGATTTTTGTATATTTCAGTCAGTCACGCTTATACGTAGTGATTACATACTCTTTGGTCACGCTCACGGTTCACACTTCACCGTTCACGTCGCTGTCAATGTCAAAAGAAAGCAGGAGGAGGGTGTCACAGGATTTTACAGAGATTGTATTTAATACTGCACAAATAATTACAAAAATACGTGCCTTATAAATAAATCGTGTAGAAGCAAACCCAATCATTTCATCGCAACGGAAAATGGAGTTAAATTTATCTTTTTTTACCGGCTTAGGCTGCGGCCTTTGTATCGGCATCTCTATATTTGCATTTAAAAAGTATTTTGGTGTAGTTTCTGATGCAGGAAAAGCAATAAAAAAGGTAAGTCTGTCGTAATTTTGTATAGAGATTGTTAATCATAAGTTTTAGGTACCTATTTATTCCCTTTCAACAATTCACATATAATTTTTACCTAACCTCAATGTTCAAAAGATATTATTTTTGTAACTACGTAGCTAATTACTATGCTAATTACCCTTAAAACTACATTTACATCTGGCAAGGATAACATATTGATATCTTCAAATATGTATATTGAGTCGCAGCAAAATAATTGTCAAGATTTTCATGTGATGAAATTAAAAGAAATATTGCTTTTCTCATTTATGTAGGTAAAATCGTAAGTGTAAAGATAAAACTCATTAAGTGATACAAGTCATACAGATTAATGACTTTTTCCTCTATAATGATTGTGATTTTTAACATTTGAATACAAAAATCAAAATTTGCCAAAAACATTGCTTAATGAGATTTAGAATACCTTCATACACATGAGATAACTATTTTATTACATGAAATAATGTAAAATTATTGCATCCGCAAAGTTGCACAATTTACTGCCACAGTATCACCATATTCTTTTACTGTAAACATGGTTACATTATCAAGCATACATTTCCAGTATAAGCTGACCTCTCATGGTATAGGCTTTCTGTACAATGAAATGCTTTTACTGAAAATGTATAATAAATAACTTGATATGTAGCCGTGGTCGCATGCCACCTACTCTAACAAAACACCATATCCTCCACGGCCACGACTACGGCTATCCTCTGAACATCACTATAAATATGTAATGATATTTTCTTGTGTCATCCTTTTTCAGTAGTCAGGTTTTAGTTTTTGAACTTATTTTTTATATAATTTAATATCACAAAACTAGCTGACTGTGGGTTGGATCTTCTATGTTTAACAACGTCCAATTAATGTTTTCAAAATTTTTACAGTTCGCATCAAACTCGGAATACAAACTAGTCCTAGTTGTACGAACAGATCTCAACATGAGCAAAGGGAAGATTGCAGCCCAATGTAGTCATGCAGCAGTTGGTGCGTTTGAGAAAGCTCAGCGGAAAGATCCCGAAGGACTGAAACACTGGCAATACACTGGGCAAGCAAAAGTAGCACTCAAAACAGACTCCTTAGACGAAATCAAACAAATTTGTGATAATGCAAAGAAGATGGGACTAATTACATCATTAATTCGGGATGCTGGTAGAACACAAATTGCTCCTAATTCGATCACGGTTCTTGGTGTTGGTCCTGCACCTAAGGATGTTATTGACAAAGTCACTGGACATTTGAAACTGTTGTAAAATATATTTTTAAGGATGCTTAAGAGTAATTTACATTAAAGTCTAGTTTTTAAAAGATAAAATATTTGTTTAACCCTTTTTTTACTATAACAAGTTTCTAGATCCAATCCCTTAAAGGGATTGTACTCAACATTATGAACAACTTTTATTATGGGAGTTATGGAACCAACATGGATGTTAAAGATAAAGATATATTTATTTGCATAGAATACAGGTGTTACCAGATATAACATTGGTGGTTTATGTACAATACTACATTCTGCCTTAAGGCATGCAAATTTAAACAGATTATTTATTAATTTTATTATTACATTACAATTATTACTTAATATTTACACATGTCATCTTTATGTCGCATGAATTCTTCTAAATTATAAAAACAATTATTTACCAACCATTTACGCAGCCTAATTCTAAAATATTTAAATGGAAGCTCCCTTAACATCTTTGGCAATCTATTAAAAATTGTTATGCACATATGGAATACATTTTTTTTATTTAATGTTGTCCTACAAAATGGTATTATGGTTTTTGTTGGATCTCTTGGTCTATATTTTGCAAAATTGTCACCTTTGAATTTAAAAAAATCATTATGTTTTCTCACAAAAATAGATACCTCAAACACATACATGCAGGTTAAGGTTAGTATATTAAGTTTTCTAAATAAAGGTCTACAAGAATCAAGGGGAGCGACACCACAAACAGCTCTAAGACATTTCTTTTGGACAATGAATGCTTTACCTATATCTGTGGAGTTCACCTTTGAATTTAAAAAAATCATTATGTTTTCTCACAAAAATAGATACCTCAAACACATACATGCAGGTTAAGGTTAGTATATTAAGTTTTCTAAATAAAGGTCTACAAGAATCAAGGGGAGCGACACCACAAACAGCTCTAAGACATTTCTTTTGGACAATGAATGCTTTACCTATATCTGTGGAGTTTCCCCACGCTATTAGTCCATACCTTAAAATTGACTCAACATAGCCACTGTATGCAATACGCGCTGTCTTTTCATCGGAAATTATACGAAGCTTTCTAAGTGCGTACACAAATCTACTGAGTTTACTGCAAACATTGTTTATGTGCTGTTTCCAATTGCAAAACATATCCAGTGTTATACCTAAAAATTTAATGCTGTCTGTTTCTTCGACGGCTTCGTTTCCTATTTTAATGTTAATATTGTCGTTATCTTTACTGTTGTATGTACTAAATTTTATAAATTTTGTTTTGGATATATTTGCACATAGGTTATTTAATTTAAGCCACTTTAGCACAGACTGTACTGCTTCAATTATTTTATTTTCGTGAGATGTATATTTATTGTTATTAGGCACTATAATAGATATATCGTCAGCGAAAAGGACGCTCTCATAATTTATAACATCGGGTAGATCATTGATATACAGCAAAAATAACAGAGGACCCAAGACGCTCCCTTGAGGTACGCCATATTTTTTAGCTCTAAACGAAGATCTATATACAGTGGATTTAAGATTGTCATCCAAACTAGTAATTTCAACATATTGCTGGCGCTCCTTTAAAAAACTTTCTATCCACTGTAAAGCAACGCCTCTGATACCATATTTTTCACATTTATTGAGTAAAGGACATTGCTAAAGCTCCATACATGATTAGCCCTGGAGTCTACAAAACAAAGATTATGCTTACTATGTACAACTCGATGAAAACAATATGTTTCAAGCAATTTTAAAACACGGACAGTGCTGAATATATTTTTATTCATAAAAATTGAAATTATTTTGAGGTTATGTTTTGCTTTCTTTCAAAAGTTGTGTCATGTCAACTACACTACAACGAAGATTTCAGTCGATGCATTTCAAATGTATAGAGTATTTATGGAGTGTATGGAGTATTTTTTTAAAACGTTGCTTCCTTCTAGTCGTCCTGTATCTTGGGTACAGTTTACTAAGATAGGTATATATCTCACATGCACACCCAGCCAGACCCGGAACAAACATCTATAGTCCATGCAATAGTACAATAAAATACAATTGAGCTAAGTTAGTCATTATAGGTACTCGAGGCTGGATTGCAGCCCGAACCGAAAGCAAGGGATGGAGCGTAATGGAGCCAAGAATGTAATGACCAATGCTCACGCATTTCATACGACGTTTTTCAACACACTTGCGAGGAAAAAATAAATAGAGTTAAAATCCTATTTTGCGTATTTCTTCGTTTGTGATTGGATGAGTTAGCTATGCTCGCGCAGGATGAAGTATGCGCGCGCAGGTGGAAGAATGCGCGCGCAGGTCGAATGAGACGCACTGAGGAAGCCGTAAACCTACTATTAAAAATATAATAAACGGAATATTTGTGTATTTATGTTAATGTTCTGTTAATTACATAAATTAATGTTAATTTGTTGACAAAAACAAATAATTCAATGAAATTAAATTAACGAAAAAAAAAAACAAAACAAGTCTTGGCAGTATAGATTAGTGCCTTTGTCTGTCCATGAAAAGAACGTATGTTTATCTCGGTATACCTACTTATAAAATGTTTGGGTTATGTTCATGTTGTTTTTATGTTGTATAAAAGATCAAAATAATTTTGAAAAAAAAAAAAATCAATAGCTTATTTTTATTTATTCGAATTTTGTTTCATTGACTTAATTGTAGCTTAATTGTACTACGCTATTGGCTTAGATTAATAATCTAAGGCTATTGGCAAACAAAAACAATATGGACGATACTATCATTTCCGATAACGTCATTATTGAGTTGATTACTTTTTAAAATGAAAAATGATTCAAGTACTGTCCGCATAAAATGAAATTAATAATAAGTACTAATAAAATACACTTGTAATTGTAGTATATTGTTCATCTTTGTAGACGACGGGGCCAACCGTAGCAATGTCCTTTCATGGTCCACAAAATCAAAAGCTTTACTCATATCGAAAAATACTACTACTACCGGAATTCGTTCGTCGTTGTTGATTTAGTCAAGTAATATTGAATTTTGTGTATGAAACAAAATCTTTTTTTCTCAATTTCATTGTTGTTCCCATAATAAAAGTTGTTTGTGAACAGTAGAAATGATTTTTCGTGATTTCAGGGTTAGTCCTATAGTAAAAGTTGTTCATAATCATGAGTACAAGTAAATTTAAATTAAATTAAATTAAAATGTCTTTATTTCAGGCAAGTTATTAAGGTTATTGTACTCATAATTATGAACAACCTATGATCTTTCTAATCCATCTGGATTAGAAAGATCATAGGTAGGATCATAGGACTTTATATAGCAAAACATCTTGACTTTTTTAACCCATTCAATGTGGTCCATTAAGTAAAGCTAGCCATTTAGGAGTATTATTTGATACAGCTATAACTTTAAATTTTTAGTAAAGCACAGCATTACAGTAACAGGTATTTCTGGAGACAGTAACATGCCAGAATTTCATTCATTAAACATGTTTGGTGGTGTGAAGGATCAAGCTAAAAAGTTAAATCTGGTCTTCCGAATCAGCACACAAGCTAAACTTGGGAATCGCTCATGCTGAAGTGAAGTGGAAAGATTAGCCAGTCAGTAATAGTGGTATAGAGGCTAACTGCCGGTTTCTGTTCCAGGACCCACCCACTTGGAACCGTGCACCTAGAATCACGACGTTTTGAAAGTGCCTGCAAAGGCCCAGTTGAAATAAAATTCTTTAATTTTGACTGCACAGGGTGCGTCTGTCGAGCTCATGTTTCGTCACACATGGAGACTCTTTTTAACCCCCGCTAAAAAAGAGGAGTGTTATAAATTTGTAGTGTGTCATCGTAGCTCAAAACGGATGGACCAATTTCAATGCAGTTTTTTTAATTGAAAGCTAGTTTAATCAGGTCATTTTAGCCATGTTTCATGAAAATCTGTTCAGCCGTTCAAAAGTTACAGCTCTTTCTAGTTGGGAGTCGGGGTTTTTGACGGTTAGGTTATCTGGTAAAAAATTGCAACTGAATAGGTTTCTAACTTATTTATTGGTCTTGGAATTGTACTTAACAATTTACGCGACAATTTCAAATGTGCGTAATAAAACTGAAATTACATTTTTATTAAAAGAAATTAAAAACAATCAAATTTTAATCTTATGAACTAAAATATAAAATTAAGTCTTAATCTATCAATACAACTTGTATTGTACAATTTATCATACATGTATCCAAGATATAAACGTAAATGAGTTTATTAAATTGAGTAGACATATAAAACATAGTTCTAAATTATGCAACCACAAATATATCTTACGAAATATATACTTTATATTACAATTACTATAATGATTACATCACCTTAGTAATAATTGCACAGACTTAGTTTGTCTACACCTTTACTTATTCGTCCTCCATTTTTAAGCTTTTTAATAGTGATTTAACGATTACGATTAATCGTAATCAATGACTAAAAGCATTTAAGCCTAAGTTTACCTACAACATAACAGATGATTAGAGCAAAATCTGCCGTTTAAACATAAATTTCTGTATGAGTAATCCGCTGGTTACATTTTAAACATTTGTTATATTGTCGGTGAACATGGCCCTTTAGCGATTAATCGTAATCGTCGATTATCATTATTTAACGATTATCGTGCAAAAATATTTTTAGTGAATTTTGTTTAAATTCTCGTCCTAACAACCTTTTTAACGTGTTTATTAGATTGCATGACATATCAGAACGCAAATTTGTTTGACGTTTCAGGGAGTTCCCCGCTGCGGTTGCAAGTGACAATTAAATACATCTAGTGGAAACGAAATATAAGATAAAATTGTAATTGGTTAATTTAGCGTTTGATGTTTTAAGTTTCTAGGAATGTCTTACTGTCGTCTGATAGAGATGAATGGAAGAAAAAGACATATTGCGCCGACCCCAAATAAAATGGGATAAGGGCAGGAGAATGATGAGGAATGTCTTACTGTGCTTTTTGAAGAAAAATCTGCAATATTTTAATTTTGATTATTTACTTTATATTTTCTTGATTTTTGTTGTGGCTGATAATCGTAATCGCTAAATAATAATAATTACAGTTTGTCAAGAAAGTCATGAAAAGGATTTTGAAGGAACTAAAATTCTTCTTCGCTCGCAACCCTAAATAAGTACCGTAGGAGTCAGTTTGGGTACAACGATGTGTTTATTTTACTATTCTGTGTAGATTTTTTGTGATAAAAAAATGTTTTCGGCATTAATATAATAAAAATAAACAAGAGAATATACAAGTGGCGCCCTCAATCCTTTTCATGACTTTCTTGACAGATTATACATCACTACTTTATAATAATTTTTCATTCAATAAACAATTTGGATAACCAGGAAGCACATAATCATAAATTCTAAACATTTTTCTATTCAATTCAAGGGTAGACATAAGGCACAGAAGTAGGTAGGTACATACTTATTTGATATACTACATCGTATATTTACCTATAACACCGATAA
Source organism: Allophyes oxyacanthae (assembly GCA_932294325.1). Lineage (NCBI taxonomy): Eukaryota > Metazoa > Arthropoda > Insecta > Lepidoptera > Noctuidae > Allophyes > Allophyes oxyacanthae. The sequence goes on from OW028628.1 coordinate 2,297,013, forward strand.
AAATATTCAACAATTATGTGACGTTTTGGTTCTTTATGTTACGGGTCATTCATTATTTACGTGAGAATTCATAATTATTCTCTGCACGCATGTAAAAATAGATAATGAAGTATATTGTAAACATGGGAACCGTTGACCCAACAGACATTAATTTTTGTATCAGCCCCCAGACTAGGTTGCCTAAATTTTTAATATAGATACTATATTCACACATAATTTACACCATTATTTTGTAATTACCAAACAATTTTTAAGTACTTTCTCTGCTAGTCATTATGAACAAATTTTTGATAGGACCAATTCTGAAATCCGAAAAAGAAGAAGATCAGCTGTTTCATACAAATAATTCAATATTACTGGACTAAATGTATGGAATAACTGTATTTTTTTCGCGATTTCAACTTTGGTCTCTTAGCAGAAGTTTTCATATTGCTGAGCTGAGAAGCTGCATGAGCTGAGAAAGACTTTAAAATAATTGTTCTGGAAATTAATTAGGGCGTATAACGAATTTATTACTTAAACAAACAAATACGTTAACAATGCCTGTAAGATACAAATGTGGTTAAAAACAGTTTCAACAAACATGATATTCTAAAAACAAATTGTTCAAAAATCAAGTATAAAAAATCAACAATAAGCACAAATTCGGTACAATTTTTTTTTTGTTGTCTTATTATTTTACAGTTTATGTAAAAAATGGTATAAAACGTAATTTCTATGTGGTAAATTTGTTCGTTTACCAAAGTTTATGGCCACCACCGAATGAATTAGTATTAATGATTTAATCAGTCTTTTTTAAAGCCAACGACGGTACTTACTGAATCTATGACATTTGAGTATTTCTCAGAACAATGACTATAGTGCCACAAACTTATCTGACCCGGTGACCAAAATTGGAACTAACGTCGCTACGGAACAAAAATGACAACAAAATGTCATTTTTGCACGGAGGTGACATTGGTAAAAGCGACGGCAGCGACGCCACGACCGGGTCAGATAAGTTTGTGGCACTATAAATCATTGTTCTGAGGAGTATATTTTAAAAGAACCTTCATAAAAAATTTTTTGAGCAATAATAGACACCCATTTCTTCTCATGTATCGGAAGTAGCGGATAAAGGCGGATCTACATGTGTCTACTCTTGTCTCTGGTCGCGGTCGCGGCGCGAACCGCCACCTAAAGGGTCGCCCGAAGCCGTTCAATTATTCCCAATGAGCGAGCGACATTCGCACGAGTGACTTTCACACCGAAGTATGAATTACTGAACGTAGTATAGTTGGTATAATAGTCAAAGAGCGGCGACGACGACGGCTGCATACCCCATCGTCGGCAACATGTCGCTCGTGCCTTACAGCGCGTGTTATTCGAATTTGGAATAAATAGACCATGTCACAAAATCAGGCTCCATATCACACTGTGCAGCGCTTAATCGGCAGAACAAGATTTATACTACAAATGTCATCTCGTCGTAACGTAATCTCATAAGACTATCAGCACAAATAAATGCTTATTGTTTTACTTAAAAATATGCCTTAAGTAAGGGTGGGACCAGACTATTAAAGTATTTTTGAGGTAACGAGAGAAGCAGTGCCTGTAATTTGGTTTACATAGAAAAGATGAAGATTTTCTTGAGTGATGTACTTAAGTCGTACTCAAACGCAACTCAACTAAGTTACCATTGTTTTTTCTTTGTAAACATAACACCGCACTGTGATCACTGATCCAAGCACGTTGGCAACACTAACTCCAAGGGAGATTTTTTCTAGCATTCTAAGAAAATGAGACATTTCCTGTTATAATAAAAGAGGCACTGCTTAAACTAGAAAAGTAAAAAATGTCATGATTACAAAATACGAACTGACAAATAAAACTGGGCATATCAAATTAAAAAACAATAAAAAAAAATGTCTACACACTTGTTTTAAGTATGAGAAAACTATAAACTAAGATTATTCTATACGGTAAAAGGTACGAACGTTACTCGGGTGGAGTTTTGGCTTTGTCCAGCTTTTGGATGGATTCCTTGAAGTCGGCGATATGCTTTTGGTGTAGAGCCACGGCGTCAGGGTCGTTCTTCCGACATTCGGCCGCTAGTTCCATCATTTCTTGCATCATCTTGAGGCCGCACAGCATCGCTCTGGAGCCAACGACTTGTAGCTGTAAGCAGAAACATAATCATAATCCATAGATATTTTTCGGTGCCTGAATCCAAAAATCCCTTCTTAGTGTATGCTTACGTCATAAAAGGAACATACTGTGAAAATTTCAAGTTTCTAGCCCCCACGGTTCAGGCTGTGCATTGATAGATCAGTCAGTCTGTGAGTCAGGACAAGTCGTTTTATATGTATAGATAGAAGATATCAGGACGGAAACGTTTAATAATTAATTAATTACTTAATCAATGTATACCTATAGTGAATTAATTAATTAATTCTTAATGAATGAATCTCTCTGAATCTAAATTCTAGATTTTGACATTATTATTTTTTATATTTTTTCGTATTTGACATTTAATGACATCCTTTAAATATTATTAATTCTTGTTATTGTTAATTTAATTTTGATAACATTTAATTTATCCTAATGTTTGTATGCCTAAATTAAGGTATAATGTACTAGGATCAGAAAAATTCGTTGGCAACCTAACTTAAACTTTACAGGGGCACATTTTAAAGTTTAAGTTAGTTTGGCAACGAATTGGTGCTTTAGTAGTTTTGCCTTTCCACTGACGTTATGTACCTACATTCTATGCAAATAAACAAATATTCTATTCTATTCTAAAATAAAGAACTTAAAAATAAATAGGTTAAATATACTTATGAGCATTATCAGTATCTATTAATTTAAACATTTAATTATATTAAATACACCTACTAATTGCAATACAAAATATTTAAGCGAATAATTAATAATAATATTTAATTTAATATAACAAATTCGTAAATAAATAGATAGGCTTACACATTTTATAATAAAATAAATAAATAATAGAGAAAATAGAGAATAAACAAATAATATAGATGATAAGTGATAATATATATTATATATATTTTTAAATAATATGCATGCCAAAAGAGAAACCATTTTCATATTATGGAAAATTATTAAAGCGCTCCTCCTCTCTCCTACTTATTTAAACTTTTGCTGTGCCCGACAGGGTCCATAATTGTTTCTATATTTTATACCTGTATGACTGTGTACATTATGGATTGCAATAAAAATTTGAGAATTGAGAACTTACCGGCGGCAACGTGTGCACGGTGTCATCAAAGTCGGTGAGTGCTTCCAGCTTGATCTTCTTAGTTTTGTGCGGGTCGAGCTGGTTTGCGGGGATCCTCTTCTTGCCGCTGTTGTGCACGTCCTCCGCGGCCTCGTCCCGGCGCATGTCCCGCCGCGGCACCGCGCACACTCGCGCGCCGACCTTCTGACGCCCGTGTACTTTCCCGCTGTCAATTAATTCACTTTTTATGAGAAATACAAGTTATTCTTATTACTAAATATGTTGACATAAGAAATGTAGGTACACAAATAAATTAGTTGGTAGTAGATGCACAATAATTTTACAATGTTGTGGGTAACAAGAAAAGTACATCTTTGTTGTGTTAGTGAACTAATTACGTATCGTTTCTCGAAGGCAAGTCCATAGCAATTGCACATTGTTCATTATAGCACATTTTTTATTTATGTTTTGATAATTTAAGTTTAATTATTTGACTACTTGGGTATACCTAAACTAATATTATTAAAAATAAAAAATGACTTTAGAACATCTTTGCAAATTAGTAAGAGGGAAATTAGAATAGATCTTTATTTCATGTAAACCAAATACAGGCACTTATGAAATGTCGAGACTCTAGGTGCGCGGTTCCAAATAGTAGGTCATATGGAGAAGAACCGGCAAGAAGAAACTCGACGGAAACGCTTTTATAATAATAGATTACAATCTTGATTAGTACAATGTTGTGGTAAGAGCTGCGAGAATAATGTAATTTAATGTGAATAAAAATAAATTAGAATTGGATAATAATAATGGAATGTCATAGCAGTTACAAGCTGGCCAGAATCTGATGTGTATTACAATTTTGCTACACGATAGATCCCCTGAATTAACCACTGTATAAAATACTTACAACTTATCCTCAAGAGTAAAAATGATAGCGATAGCCCGTCGATTAATGCCGGTGGCGCAGGAGTTCTTGCAGGAGAACTGGTAGGCGTGCGAGCAGGGCTCGTGGCTGGTCCTCGTGAACTGCACCAGCACGGAGTACCAGGAGTCGGCCAGCTCCACCTGCCCGCAGTAGTGCACGCCCTGGGTGCCGATCTCTCGCGAGGAGTGCAGCACGTTCTTCGCAATTTCTGTTTGGATTCCTGAAAAGGGGGTAAATGTATTATTTATTTTATTTATTTAAAACTAACGACCCGTCCCCGGCTTCACGCGCATGCAATTTCTCTACTATCCTTATATTAAATATCAAAGTATTGTACATATAAACCTTCCGGATGAAATGCTCAAAATTATGGTGAAGTGAAATCTAGCCGCGGTAGCGACCAAAGCAATATGAACTTTAGTGGCGCGGCAATAGAGCTCAAAACAGTGTACTTCGCTCAAGGGAGTCAAGTATCTGGTACTATTATTATGACTGTATCACTGTCTATAGCTATACCAAAGAAAACTTATACATTAATTGTTACCCGCCCCCGGCTTCACATGGATGCAATCCTCAATCCTCAATCAATTTCTCTATCTTTAAATTAAATATCAAAGTATTATACATAATTATAAATCTTCGGGAAGAAATGCTCAAAATGATGTGAAAACCGCATCAAAATCCGTTGCGTGGTTTAGAGTTAGCGGATATACAAACAGACAGACGCGGAAAGTGACTTTATTTTAAAAGATAAAGATGATTCATGTACAATGGATGGATATGCGTGTTAATCCTGAATCCGCCCTTGTATAAGGGAGTCCTCACGTTTATCGGCGCGGAATCGGCTTAAGCCGGTCGGAAAAAGCTTTATGTCTACAGTTAGAACAAATCCGTCGTTTGAGTCGAGCGATTTGTTCATTTACACCCTAATGATGTAAACCAAAAGCTTTTTTCGACTAGCCTTAGCTGTTTCCGTATCGATAAATGTGGTGAGACTCTACTACATATTTGAAACCGCGCACATAGAATATCGACATTTCATAAGTACCTGTATTTGTTTTAAATTAGTTTCAATATTAATATGCGATTCCCCATGGGGCTGGCATAGTCACCTAGAGCGACTGAAGCCCCGAAAAAAATAAATCTATTCTATTCTATACTCAAAATACCTCTGAATACTGAAACACAACTCAATTTTAAGACACTCTTACAAGTCATTCTGTCGCTACTGTCCACCTTAAAATGACAGTGACAGCATGAGACTTAATCGCAACTTAAATTTGAGATGTGTTTGAGTATTCAGGGTATAATAACTTACCTTCCTTAGAGCTCTCGTGTAAGTGTTGCACGCACCGCTCCACGCGTTTCTCCGCTTGTGTCTCGTCTGAAAATACGACGGTTGATCGCACGAACATATTGGGCGCCTGCATATAGTCCCAATTGAATTGAACGCTGAAATTGCACCTCATGTTCACGTAGATGCGATTCAGACGGTGGGAGTACTGGTGACAAGTGGTATGAATTAGTTGAAATTGACAGAAAATATACGCCAACAGTAGTTCCTGTAATAATAAAATTGTTTCTTTTTCAGCCACTAACAACTTCCATAAGTAATTGTCCGACGGTTGCACTGAATTCCGTCTTCACATGACTCTGGCAGAATAGACACAAAGGGCTCAGTTGAGATATAAAAAAATAATTAAAAATAAAATATTATTGTTTAAAAAAAACTATAGAACACGCTTTAGTCATCCAAACTGAACGTGTATGCAAAATTTCAGCTCATTCGGAAACCGGGAAGTGGGTCAAATTTAACTTCTAAGGTTGGTTAGTTAGAAAGAAAGAAAGAAAGAAAAATAATTTTATTCCGTACGGGATAATGACGGCGCCACATTAGTCACAGTCGTCATTTTATTAGTTACAGGTGAAGCTAATAAAAGCGTGTTAAAAACGCACGAGTGATGCCCCTGGAGTTGTGAGCGTCCATAGGTTACGGTAACGGCTTACTATCAGGCGGGCCGTATGCTTCGTTTACCGCCTCAGGGCTGATTTTTTAAGTGCTTTTTTTTTATATGTGTGTCCTCTATAGGTTTTGTAATAGGAAAGCTGTCAAAAATTCAAATTTATTCCCTTGTATAAAATTATCTGGAAATTGAAAAATCTGCCTTTAACTGTGCCTTAGTGGAATAAAAAAACAAAAATACATCTTGGTGATAATACCCAAGCCAAAATCCAACTTTTTAGATATACATACAATGCGACAAAGGATAACGTGTCATCCGGTGTCAGCCCAATTCTTCGCACACTCGCTCGCGCTTGACATGAGCGTACGCTACGATGTATTGTGCCACAAACTTATCTGACCCGGTGACCAAAATTGGAACTAACGTCGCTACGGAACAAAAATGACATCAAAATGTCATTGTTGTAGGGAGATGACACTGGTAAAAGCGACGGCAATGACGCCCTGACCGGGTCAGATAAGTTTGTGGCACTATAATTATGTATGTGTGAATGCACTGTATCAATTTGGCGGGCGACAGAGGGTGGACGTGCGTGGAAGAAGGAGACGCAGAGTGACAAGTTACCTTTGTTAACACGCTTTTATTAGCTTCACTTACAACTAATTATGTAAAAAATCTTGGATGTTAAAGGACATTGCTACGGTTGGGTTGGCCCCGTCGTCTACAAAGATGAACAATATACTACAATTACAAGTGTATTTTATTAGTACATATTATTAATTTCATTTTATGCGGACAGTACTTGAATCATTTTTCATTTTAAAAAGTAATCAACTCAATAATGACGTTATCGGAAATGATAGTATCGTCCATATTGTTTTTGTTTGCCAATAGCGTAGTACAATTAAGCTACAATTAAGTCAATGAAACAAAATTCGACTAAATAAAAATAAGCTATTGTTTTTTTTAATTTCAAAATTATTTTGATCGTTTATACAACATAAAAACAACATGAACATAACCCAAACATTTTATAAGTAGGTATACCGAGATAAACATACGTCCTTTTCATGGACAGACAAAGGCACTAATCTATACTGCCAAGACTTGTTTTGTATTTTCTTTCGTTAATTTAATTTCATTAAATTATTTGTTTTTGTCAACAAATTAACATTAATTTATGTAATTAACAGAACATTAACATAAATACACGAATATTCCGTTTATTATATTTTTAATAGTAGGTTTTACGGCTTCCTCAGTGCGTCTCATTCGACCTGCGCGCGCATTCTTCCACCTGCGCGCGCATACTTCATCCTGCGCGCGCATAGCTAACTCATCCAATCACAAACGAAGAAATACGCAAAATAGGATTTTAACTCTATTTATTTTTTCCTCGCAAGTGTGTTGAAAAACGTCGTATGAAATGCGTGAGCATTGGTCATTACATTCTTGGCTCCATTACGCTCCATCCCTTGCTTTCGGTTCGGGCTGCAATCCAGCCTCGAGTACCTATAATGACTAACTTAGCTCAATTGTATTTTATTGTACTATTGTATGGACTATAGATGTTTGTTCCGGGTCTGGTTGGGTGTGCATGTGAGATATATACCTATCTTAGTAAACTGTACCCAAGATACAGGACGACTAGAAGGAAGCAACGTTTTAAAAAAATACTCCACACTCCATAAATACTCTATACATTTGAAATGCATCGACTGAAATCTTCGTTGTAGTGTAGTTGACATGACACAACTTTTGAAAGAAAGCAAAACATAACCTCAAAATAATTTCAATTTTTATGAATAAAAATATATTCAGCACTGTCCGTGTTTTAAAATTGCTTGAAACATATTGTTTTCATCGAGTTGTACATAGTAAGCATAATCTTTGTTTTGTAGACTCCAGGGCTAATCATGTATGGAGCTTTAGCAATGTCCTTTGACCCACTTCCCGGTTTCAGATTGAACTGAAATTTTGCATACACATTTAGTTTGGATGAATTGTCATACTAAACATCTATTGGCATGTTTAGCTAAGTACAGTCATTCTAAATCCAATATGGCGGACGCCCCAAGATGTGGGACAAAATTTTCTTATCTACCATCATGATATGGGTATCAAATGAAAGGACTTGCTGAGAAGAATACGAAAAATAAAATGACGTCACTGTAAATTCAATATGGTGGACTCATAAAAAAGCATGTTTTTTTTTAAACTATAATAATTATTATTATGTAATCGTTTATATTCTGCACAGCCATTATTGCAAATTAGACTTACCAAGAAGCTTTTTTTGAGAATATCGTTGCTGTTTACTTCCACGAAGAAATTGTAGTTACCAGGGTAAGTATTTCTCTCAGGTGGACCCCGTGGCGAGCACTAGACATAAAAATGTTGCAATTATTATTTATATCAAACTTTGTGTAAAGCGTTTTACTCATGGATGTCGCAACACAGACTGAGAATGCTGAGAAGAGATACTGGATAATGAAAGAGCTAGTGAAGGGAGACCTTCCAATGTAGGAATGCGGAAATTTGGCACAGATAGACCATGTTTAGAGGTTTTATTGTAATGTAACCAATTGCGTATCGATCGCGTTTGGCACTCAGATGCTCATTCATTCAGATCACACAAGAGCTCGGAGCGCGCCAATCGGCGTGCAGAACACAGTCGATGCGTAAATTGAGATTGTTAAGAGAAACATACACTAAAGCTGAATTCAAACAGGTTTTTTTTAAAACGTTGCCCAATGGCGTAGCTAGTTTTTCTAGGGGGGGGCAGCCGGCCAGCTGATTAGCAACCGCAAGGTTTGTAAGTAGGTAATATTTGTGTTTTCAGAAACAGCTGTAACGATTTTTATATATGATAAACGGCGGTTATCGGAGATGATTAAATAATTTTACGTGAAATGGTATTGAAAAAATATTTACTTTAAATTGTGGGTTGCCAGTTGCCGAAACAAATTTCTACGTCTGCACAGCCGCTTAGGATGGGAGTAGAACCGCGGGGTGGCACCACAACTTCATCCACTTTTTAATTTACACAATTACAATAGAAGCAGTTATAAGCCTAGCGGTTGAACGCATGCCTTCCATGACTTTTCGAAATTATGTGCAGATCAGAAGATGTTTGAATGTCACTTGTGTTAACGGTGAAGGAAAATATCGTGAGGAAACCTGCACATCGGAGAGTACCTCATAGAGTTTTTTATGGTGTGTGTAGTCCACCAACCCGCATCGGGCCAGGGTTGTGAACTAAGGCCTAACCCTTCTCATTCTGAGAAAAGTCCCGTGCCCAGCAGTGGGACATTAATGGGCTGGATTTACATTTATTACATTATACACATATTTTATACTTATGTTACAAATTACTTGTTAAGCTGCTACCTTACATTAAAAAAAAAATAAAAAAAAACATACGCGTCGAATTGAGAACCTCCTCCTTTTTTTTTAAGTCGGTTAAAAAACGTTTCATGCAACTAACTCACATACACATTGGTGGAGTGTGACCAGTAACGCAGTTTAAGATGTCGGATTATACCCCACTTGGATCTTAATAATGGAAACCTAAACATTATATCGTCAAAATCAGTGTTGCAAGCTTGTAGAAAGATTTTCTGTTACGTAAGGCTATGTTACCGTTGAATGACGAGAGTTTATATTTAGTTTTTAATATTTAATATGCGATTCCCCAAGCGGCTGGCATAGTCATCTAGAGAGACTGAAAGCAAGAAAAAAAAACTAACTCACAGGAAACTCATTAATCTCGATGGGTTTGGGGCATTCCATCGTCTCCGAAGGTGGAGACGGTAGAAACGCTGTAGACAGGTCGGGCAGGTGTAGCCCGCTATAATCAATCTCCCTGAGGAAGAAAACACATGTGTGAGTGTGTATAAGAGAGAAGTTGTGGTAGCTGACGTCAGAGGTCACGTGGCTGTTTTAGCGCGAAAATTTGAAAGTTGATATTTTATTTAAAAGAAGAAGAAAGAAAATTCATTTATTCGGCACGGATAGAATACACGAGAAAAAAAAATTTAACAAAAAAGCAGACACATATGAGAACAAAATTAAAAGTAAAAAAAATAATAATGATACAAAAATAAAGTTAATAATCATAATTATTTTAATTATTCGTGCATTTCTTTTTGTTTTTTTTTAAACAGTGTCAAAAAAAATAGTTGTTATACACACTACAAACTTTAGTGTCTATCTGTGCTGTGGGCATCGTAGCTCCAAAACGGGTGGACCGATTTCAATGCAGTTTATTAATTGAAAGCTAGTCTAGCTAGAAAGCGAAGCTAGAAAGATGATTCCCGATTAGACTAGTTTTCAATTTATAAACTGCATTGAAATCGGTCCATCCGTTTTGGGAGCTATGCTGCCACACAGATAAACACACACTACAGATACATGCAAGATCGTATTGGCAAAAACTTTACTATTATAGTACCAACAGAATATAATGGCGGTAATTAAAAAAAGCAGGAATTTAAAAGTGTAATACATACAACATTAACTCTTGATCATCAATGCAATGATATTCTAGCTGACTGTACATCTTGGCTGGCGGCATTCAAGATATCCTAGAAACGAACAAAGAAGAAATTAATATGGAAGAAGTCGGCAGTGCCGGATTAAGGCACCACGGGGCCTGTAGCAAATGTCTATGGCTTATAAGTAGGACAAAAAATATAATACCACATCATTCTCCTGCTCTCATACATATATACACACACATATACACACAGCATTAACAACACATCACACACAACAGTTAGAATTCTTTTATTTTATTTCATTTTTTCATTTATTCGTCTGTCTTTAATTACTAATAGGTATTAACTTTAGAGTAAGATTAGATTTAATACAGTACGTGACTATTATTCACGATTTATTGCTTTCTGTTTATTTTATTTTTTTAAATTATTTTATTTCTAATTACCATAATATTATGTAGTACATTCGAACATCTCAACCAATGTGGACATGTTTAATTAATTGGTTCCCAAGATACAGGCTTGCCTAGTTTGGGGCCAATAGAAATCCTACCATTTTATGTATTTTTTGGAAATAAAGATTTGATTTGATTTGATTCATCCCATTTTACTTGTGGTCAGCGCTATGTCAATGTGTGTGTCAGTGTAATTGGTATGTTACCGTTTTAATTAACTATAAATAAATAAATAATAATAAATGTCTTCTACTATTCATCTCTATTAGACGTCATTACCGAATTCAGTTCCTTCACATTCATGTCATCTAAACTAATATTATAAAGAGAAAAGATCTGATTTTTTGTATGTTTGTGTGTTTGTAATAAACAAAGATGAACCAATTTTTAAAAAAAAATCACCAGCAGAAAGCTTTATTATCTCTGAGTAACATAGGCTATAATTTATAAAGATATCACACGGGCGAAGCCGCTGGCGGAAGCTAGTGTTTCATACACTTCATACTTAAACCCTTATAACACGATTCTCATCTCACCACATTACATGTCCATAGCATAACAACCGGTTACGTCGCAGCTTTCCTCTAACTATACCACTATAATACACTCATTCCTGATTCTGTCCAGTCTTGTTTTGCCACAAATTCCTTGATAAAGTAATATACCACATTTACAGGCAGAGACAGACCAAAGAAAAGATGGATGGACTGTGTGAATCAACATGAATGTGAAGGAAGTGAATCTGGAAATGACGTCTGATAGAGATGAATGGAAGAAAAAGACATATTGCGCCGACCCCAAATAAAATGGGTTAAGGGCAGGAGAATGATGATGATGTTGATATACAAAAAAAAAAAAAATGGGGTACCTACGTTCAAATTTTTTTTGGATTACGTACTCCTTGATCCACTTCCTACCAAACCGTATAGTCACCGAGTGGAATAAATTCCCTGAATGTGTTATAATGGCACCCACATTGAATTGGTTCTAGAACAGATTACACAAAATCTCCAAATCTTAAGACACACACGCCTCAGCTTATACTAGTAGTATGTTTATAACATCGTACCATTCTAGTCCCAACCCCTTTAAGAGGTTATTGTACTCATCATTATGACCAACTTTTACTACGGAACTAAAGTTGAAATCGCAGAAAAAAAATTGGTAAGTACTCCATAGATTTAGTAGAGTAATATTGAATTACATATTTGTATGGAACGGCAGAATTTTATTTTGCAATTAAAAGTTTTCATAATGATGAGTACAAAAACCCCTTAAAGGGATCAGAACTCGAAAGGTAGGACCTTGTATTGGAGGTCAACGTACTGCAGCACTTACGCTCTTTTGAAGTTGAAAAGTAAACAGTCGATATTTTAATAACCTACAACTTTGATATTCTGTATCTTCGGACTAATTCTGTGTGTAGTATGATGAATTAAAAACGATTTATAGACATTCCTAATAAAATTACACTGAAACGATAGGGTTGCCTAAAAAATTCATGAGGAAATTCCATTTTGGATGCCAAAAAAACAGTACCTAGACATAAAAAAAATACAGTAGGTACTTAAATTAAAATTATGTTATTTATTAATAAAAAAGTTCAGACCCTACAACTTACATTGTTTTTAGTATTCACCTACTAATTTCATTCATACTATTGATGTATGACATACGGGAATACGTTTATTGTTGCGTGTCGTGTTTACCTCACTGCTTGCTGGCTGGCTAAAATATACCAGATTTGGCTTAATATTTTCCAACGGTATTAGAGTATAATCTTGGCCCAAAATATATAGAAGATAGGTACTGTAGTAAATAGTGTATTTAGCAACCCTACATAACGCATACGACAATTCGGGGTGAAACATTTTTCATATTTGTTGAACTGTAACTTTTAGAACAAACTCGTTGATAATATAAATAGTATCGTACATTATCCACACACACGATACCTAAACTTACAAATATTGTGTTAAAGGTTTTATACATAATACAGTAGCAGTATTTAGTACAGTAGAAATTCTCTTACGTTGTATTCTTCTCAATAATCAAGTCATAAAGAAAAAAGTTGATTTTCAAACTTTAGCAAAAAAAATGATGAAATTTTACAAGGTGTTCTGAACTTACCTAAACTAACACGAATACAACGAAAACGGTACTTCCAATTGTTTTTGTTGATTATTCAGTTGAAATGGTGATATTATGAGATCGAATTGTTATAAATAAACTTCCAATACAAAATCTGCAAATGTTTGTGCACATGCACACCGCTACAGTGTTGCCAACTGCTAGCCACAGACTACTTAGAGATACTACGTATCCACAGTAGTACAAATATACATTACTATGTATTATCTCTATGCAAATAGGTACTATGCTAGGAACAAGCATACCAATGGAAGTAGCATATTTTAGACGAAATTTTAGCACCGGTTTGACTTCTCGCTCTAAGAGATTATGACATAAGAAAAAAAGAGATGAATATATTTCCTCCGGTTACATTTTAATACAAATGTGGCCAGTGTGATATATTTCCAATAGTTATTGTATATATCCAAACTAGAGATGGGAATTTACGTATCGATATAATTATGATTTTAAAATAGTGAGCAATTTGTTCAACATCTTAACCCAGATATTGCTGAAACCTCTGAATTGCTCCGATCTTTATGTAATTTATAATATGATTTATATTTGATCTATTGTAAATAATAAAAATATTAAAAAAAAAATCTTACTCTTAAGGGAAAGTCGGAAAATGGTGTTCGTTATAACAAACGCTAGCAAAATGCACTACTATGAAGTGGTCCAACAATGTTGAATTTCAGTTAGATTTATGCTGGCAATTTATATAATTTTACAGGCTTGTTGTTACTTTATTGAAATATCTATAAATAAAACAAGAATGTAGCTTTTGCATCGGTAATTTATTAGAGGAAACACTGAGTACACGGGAAATATGAAAGGAAAATAATTATGTTGAAAAGACATGTTTATATCAAATTATGATAAAGTTCAAAGCAATAATTAGGGTGAAGGGTAACATGTTACACAGATGATGATGATGGTGTACATGTTATGCAAAATACATGCATTTTAGTGGCAGCTAGCACAGAGAAGTTGGTTAGATCTATGCTTTATCATAATTATGTCCAATTATCATTACGAGGACTTTGAGTAGTGCCCATTCATGTCTTTCAGGTTTCTTAACCATTTCTCCTTTAACTCTGGATCTTTTGGAAACCTAGAAATGAACAATATGTGTGTTAATAATTTTTATTTTGGTTAATAATTTAATTGTTTGACTGTAAGATACAGGAAAATTCTATTAAAGTCTCTCAAACAGAATCTTTTTAAAATAATTTGGAGGGACCTGCGATTACATAAATGAGTTATTTCTGTAAGTTGTTTGAAAAAGTATAATAATTTAGTCGAAATTATACCATTGATGCGTTCAAAAATATAATATAAATATTAAGAATTTTTGTTGCTAATCAAATATATCATCCAATGCTGAACATGAGCTTCTTCTTTCAAATTAACAATTTGTATTTATTTGATTAAAACAAGGGTAAATCCATGTTTTAACAACAAATTTATAACCCGACAATACATCGATAAAATCGAACTATCGACAACAGTGTACGTAACTAAGTGCCATCAAAATAGTATATCAAATGTCATTTTCTCATAGGTTACTACGATTTAGGCGAATTATAAAAATATTATGATAATAATCTCTAAATGACTTTATCGAACTGTTATAATATTGTATTTACTTTATCCCTACGGCAAAATTGACAACAAACTACAAGTAAAAACTTAAATAATCAAATCAATACTTACCGATGGAAAGATGTCCTATTGTTGCTTTCACATAATACGCCCATTCGGCCTTTGCAACCAAGGGCTACACAAGCCATGTTAAATTAGGAAATCGAATTTATATTATATTCCGCACAATAAAGCACTGAAACTTAGCAAATTGCAATTATTGTGAACCTGAAGTGGTAGCCGAGCGGATACCAAGCCGACTCAACAACTGACACTTTGTCTTTCAAGATGACGTTGAAGTTATGTTGCTGTCACTTTCTTTTACAGAGAAAATTGTCATAAGATAAAACGAAAAGTATGACAGTTATTTCTTCGTTTTAAAAATAATACTTCCATTGGTATGCTTGTTCCTAGGTACTATGTAATAACTCTATGATGCAAATATATTAGTCTGTGATCCACAGACTAATACTCTTACTATACTCTTTGGCCACATACTACTTAAGGTG
Source organism: Allophyes oxyacanthae (assembly GCA_932294325.1). Lineage (NCBI taxonomy): Eukaryota > Metazoa > Arthropoda > Insecta > Lepidoptera > Noctuidae > Allophyes > Allophyes oxyacanthae. Next base: position 2,312,365 of record OW028628.1, read on the forward strand.
GACGCACACCTGTCCGAATCGACCGCGCCGAACGAGCCGAATGAAACAAAGTTTCATATGGCCTCGCCTTAGATTATATTACTTTATCTATGGGCCTCGCACACCTATCCGCGCCGAAAGAATCATCCGCGCCGACCGAATCGACCGCGCCGAAAGAAATGAAGTTTCGTTGCGTGATTGCATGCATTTCCTTGACGCATATCGCACGTTCATTACGTTTAGTTTCATAATTTGTTTTCTGAAATCACAGATTTATTAATTAAATAATTATGGTTTTTAAAAGAAGCAAAACAAAATACCTAGACTGCTTATGTTATATATTTGTTAAAAGGTTCATAAGCCTATACAGATTAGAATATCATTCAGATTGTATACAGATTTTAGCATGTTAAACTTAGATTTAAGACAGTTTAAAAACTTAGATTTAACAGTTCCTTCTTCAGATCATCCTAATACATCTGGCAACAGTCCGCATCGAATCTGATGACGTCATCCGAATTCGTCTGGGATTTGGAGGCCTACCCATGGCCTACCGAATTCTTCCGGCGATTCGTCCGATTCGGCGCGGATAGGTGTGCGAGGTTTCATAGGATTTCATATAAAGAATTCTAAAATTCGTTTTGTTCGGCTCATTCGGGCGCGGTTGATTCGGACATTGATGGATTTGTTGATGCGTCTGGATCTTTGAGTAGTCTAGATACTCGTTATAGGTACTATGTATTATCTCTATGAGATACTCAAAGGTCTGGATCTAAAAAGGATAAAAATATGGATCTGGATCAGTGTTGCCAGATGTATTAAGATGATCTGAAGAAGGAACTGCTTAAATCTAAGTTTTTAAACTGTCATGGCCACTAACATTATCACATAGAGATAATACATAGTAGCATTATCATTTATAGTTATGAACGGGGTATATGCTAAAATCTGTATAAAATCTGAATGTTATTCTAATCTGTATAGGCCTTTTAACAAATATATAACATAAGCAGTCTAAGTATTTTGTTCTGCTTCTTTTAAAAACCATATTTAATTATTTACTTTATTTCTGCACTATGTACAGAGGCGGACTTAGGCTTACATTCAGAGACGACAGAAACGAGTCTAAGCGTGAACTTACGCTTCCATTTGTCAAAATTTGTTCGTAAAATTGACAGATGGAAGCGTAAGTTCACGCTTAGACTCGTTTCTGTCGTCTCTGAATGTAACCCTTAATGCCTTAGGCCATACCTTAGGCATTATTAATTTAGGACTGTCTTAGCATATACATAGGTCTACTTACTGTTTAAAGACACAATGTGTATGGAGATTAATATAAACGTAATTATTAAATTACAATATTAAATGTAAGTAAATTAAATTATAAACTATATCATAGAAACTGTGCATTTTGAATTTTTGAAGAATAAAATCTCAGCTAGAGGACCTGCATGTCATAATTCTCTATATAAGAATAAAATGGACATTATGATACGATTGAGACACGATTGAAATAGCAGGGTTAGAACTGCTGAATACATGTCTGTAATCTGTCTATGATAATTTGATAAATAGATACATACATGGCATACATGGTGGACAATGGAATTTTTCAATATTGAATTTATCATACTGACGAATGCAGTAGTAAACCGAACCCGTAACTCGTTTACTTTATTTAATGTAGCAAACACAGACCTGCCTTCGATAATGGTAGCAAAGGATTTTATTTTACTGCAAAACAATAGTTACCTAAATAGAAAATTATTTTACACAAAAAGAAAAAGTTGATAACTAAAGTTGCCATTAAGAAAAATTACGAAAGAATGAGAAAAAAAATACTCAAACTCCGCTTCACTTGTGTTTTTTTTCTAATTTTACTGTCATTAGGCCGATATTATTGATGCATATTTTGTATGCAACAGTTATTTTGACTTGATAAAGTGCTGTATTATGTACCAATTCATCGCGGGGAATGCTCTAAGTGCGTCTATAAACTAAAATCAATAACAATCATTGACCAACAAAGGTACGCTTGTGTTTGCTTTTGCTGAGCATATAACCTGTGTTTTGTGCTGGCGTCCGGTTGGCGTCCGTCACAATTAACGCGAGAATGTTTAATATGCGTTGTATGGTTGCGATATCGGTGTAGAAATGAGTTTAATCGCGAGCGCTTTCAGAGGTATTGTAAGTGGTTTTTGTTTTTAGTTAACAAGATGAATTATGAAGCCGAAAGAGCCATGAATCAGAAGCGATTGCGAATGGAGGGCGAACCGGGCCACGGTGTTGTCCAGGGGAACGGTTTGCCGCTAAATTACATAGGTAAGTGACGTTTGGGCGCGAAAAATGCAGGAAAACGTTTATATTTCGGTAGTATTGACGTTGTTTTCATTGTTGTAGATAATGGTCACCAAATACCGTACCAGCCGTATGCTGGTGCGTATAACACTCATTACCCGCCGCCAGAGGCGTTTTCACCGTACGGGCCTCCGCCTCCGGGGGGCTATGCCCCTCAGAACCTGTCCTACGCGCCTCCCGCACACCAGAATTACCCGCATCACCAGAGTTTCCCGCCACAACAGCCTCCACAGGCGCAATTGCACATGCCACAGTCCCATATGGGTAAGTTTTTTTGTAAACATTTTCATATTATTTTTTACTCTAAAAAAACAAGCATAACAGTAAATTCTTAGACTATAATAGATTGTATTGATTAGAAAATAGAGACCATAATTGTGTGTATATTTTTGACAGATTTATAGAGATTGTTTACAACTTTACAGTACTTAATTGAAGAAAGCTGTATTAGAACAAAACAGTATTAATATTAAGGATTCAAGTCGACAATTCAGTCTATCATAGTTTGCTAGTCATGGAATTTCCTATTTGATTACATATTTTATTTATACAAAATATTCATAATACAAACTCAGTGCTTACAAAACTCTTTTCTCTCTGTTAATGTCTTTCAAAATGAAGCTTTTCTAAGTACAATTTTTTTATAATATTCTTTAATTAAATAATTATAATGTTAAATATTATCTCTTGACTGCACTTCATCAGTTCAAGGTTACGGAGACGTGGGGGTGCACAAGCCGTCGTGGCCTCCTCAACCGCACTTGTTGCCACCGCTTGATACCCAGAAACCTCTGGATGTGAATAAACTCAAGTCTGAAATCAAACTTGAACCAACGGATGCTCAGAAACGACCACACCCTGAGAATGAAATGCTTGTGAGTATTGAACCACAACAGAATGGGATTATAAATTGTGGTTACAACACTTTTTCTTCAAAAGCTTGTGAAGAAAAGAATAGAAGAAGTGCTATTTATAATCCCATTGTTTAAATTGATCAATCTGCATACTTCATTTTGCCATTATTTTCTTTCTGTTATTAGATGTAGATTTTTGCAAGTGTGACTGTTCATTGCCATCGCTTGCGAAAAGTTACTTTTTTGTAACAGTCTAAGACTTTCCGGGACACTGACCACATATAGACATGATAACAATAAAGCTTCTATTGTTTCCATTTTCTATTGTGTACAATAGACGGTGGGTCTAGAACAAAATTCACGAAAATTGTGTCCCGAGGCAACCTATATAAGCGTAGGTACATATCGTCAGTGGAAAGTCAAAACTACTAAAGCGCCAATTTGTTGCCAAACTAACTTAAACTTTACAGGGCACATTTTAAAGTTTAAGTTAGTTTGGCAACGAATTGGCGCATTAGTAGTTTTGGCTTTCTGCTGACGATATAAAGAAATATAAAAAACCATAACATCTTATTTCAAACTGTATCGTCATTAGTAAACAGCTTGATTTTACTTGTGACAGTGTATCAGTCTATTCAACTTTTGCACAATACAGTAAGCCATTTTTGACGTGTATTCTGTCGGTTGACAAAACAAAGACTGGTGCGCGATTGGTTCTCTTTTTTCGTTTTGGAGCTCTTCAAATTCAAATTCAAATAATTTATTTTGTAAACCACCCAAAGAATTGAGTGTCCCGCAAAGTGTTAAGGTCCATATCACATAACAATGCTCAATGGTGATTTCTATTTGAGGCCAGATTTGAGTCTGTCATTTCATACAAATATTTCCTTCAAACCCTGCTCAAGTAGAGATGACAACTGAGCATTGTTCTGTAATAGGGATCTAAGAAAGTTAATTATTTATGTATGCACCTCCAAATTGATTAAATCTGTTAATTTACAATTCATATGGCAACACTTTAATATTAGAGAGTGGCAACAAAAAGTGATAAAATAAATATGATGTGTATTATTCCTATCTATTAATGATCTGTGTATATGTTCAATCAGGCACTACAAAGCAGGCAGAGAGAGTTCAGTATCCAGATTCCGAGTTCTTTGGTTAATATTACAATAATTTATTACACTAAGGAGTGATTTTTCAATAGCTAGATAAACCTCAGTTAATTTATCCCTCAGATAACTCCATACAAAAACTGTTCCAATTTCAAACTAACAGATAGATATCTTTTATCTGCCCATTGAGAAATCAGCCCTAAAGCTTAATTTGCTAATAGCCAGATAAGAAATAGCTACATGTTAATTTGAAATTGGAATTGGAACAGGGGTCTAAAAGAAAGAAAGAAAATCATTTATTCTGGACTTGTACAGATAACAAAATATATAATATAATACATCTAAAACAAAAAATAAAATAAAAAGCAGATTAATAAAGCAATCTATGCTATACATACTTATAACATAATATCTAATTAGAATAATTTTATATGCTGTATGAAGCCAGAAAAATGTACCTAATTAATGACTCTTAATATAAGCTACATAAGGTTCACATTCAGCAATCATCTGTTTGACAGTTGCTAAGGAGATTTAAAGATGAATTGCTCATTGTGGCCTTATAAGACCCCAGTTCGTATATCAGAGAAATAAAATTGATCTAAGTGTTATCCAGCTATTGACAAATTGACCCTAAGGGCTTTCCTATTGCACATTTGTCCGCGCGTGCGTGTCTGCCCCGTATAAACTATGGAGTCTGCGGGTCTACCGCGTAAATAAAATGGTAATGAACATCGACTCTGGTAATAAACTTCAATATGATCCTGAGAGAATAAACTGCGAGCTACTTTGTAAAAAAAATAACCGATCAAGAAGATTCCTAACGAAGATTCCCAACTTCATGATCGGTAAAAAAAAATACAAATAGCTCAAACGAAGCTTAGCCTCTCATAATCGTAATGAAATTTATTACCAGAGTCGATGTTCATTATCATTTTACTTACGTGGTAGACCAGGGTCCGCATGTGGGTAAATAGCGCGCATGTTTGAAACGATAGAATGCGGGCGGCACGCATGCGGGCGCAAATCCATATACCAGCAGACAACTGTAACAAGTCACTCCATGTCTCCTATTTCCATATACATCCCCAGCCCGCTGTAATGATGCATCGTGCATAAATGTAAACAGTGGTGATTGGAAATGTCCTTCATTATATTATTCATAAGTCTGTGTGATGAATGTGAAACGAAACGTAATTTCGATTTGTATTAACTTTGTACATGGATGGTGTAATTTTCACGGTCATCAGAAAAAACGTATTCATGCCAAAATTATGGGAATCGTTCTGGTGGCTTCCCTAGGCCCGTGGGTAATCCACGGGCCGCGTCGCGCCAGCTCGGGCTATCGCGCCGTGGGAAGAGTGTAGCTCGTGCCGGCCCGTCGGATTCACCATGTGTCGGTAACTTCAAAGGCGGGGCGCAGCGGGCCTGTCATCTGGCGATCATTCGTCATTTCCATCGCCAGGAGCATGCGGCCGCCCGCGCTTCTCCGGGCCGCCACGCAGCACTCTGGTGTAATGGCGGGCCGCCCCGCGCCTTTGAAGTTTACCTACACACAATGCGGCACAATGGCGCGGCCGGCAGGCAGGATAACTTCGTACAGCTTTATGAACACTACAGCAGGGCTCCAGATGGCGGGTGGGGGAAGTGTGACGCCAAGTGACTTGTTACAGTCGTATAGAAACATTTAAGGTATAAACAGACTCTTCTTATAATGAATATGTGTTGCAGGGCGGAGATCTAGATCAACCGAAAATAAAGATAAAGACAGATATATTCAAGCCGGATGACCTAGCGCTAGCCCACAGACAGGACAAGCCTATTGGTATGTGTATATAAAGTATATTATTTACCTTATTATCGTTCACTAGGTCCATGACACACGTGTGGGTCATTTGGTCACAGCTCCCTAATCATGTGGGTCGTTTATTTTAATTTGTTAAAAATAAAATGCGTGAGTGAAACAGCGGGGTGCATGTTTATATGATACGTTTATCTACATTCATATCGTAAAGTTCTAATAATTATGAATTCAAAAATAGTACTATAATGACAGACTTGATACACATGCAATATACCTAGTAAAATTAAATAGTTTTATTATGCAACAGTTTAATTAATTACTATTGTTTACTGTGCAATGATTTTATGATTTAATTTCATTCTAGATGTGGGTCAAAAGTCCATGGAATTATCACAAAAGCCACCTGATCTTCAAAGCAAAGGTAAATGTTTAATGTATACTCATTTTTCTTCTTGTCTGTGGTAAGGACAGTCACCAACAAATTTTATCAACAAAACTTAATCGATCAGTGTAAGATACGGTGATTTCAGATTACGTTCATACAAAGCTATGTTTTCATACAAAATGTATGGAAAATAGTTTTTTGTATTTTTTTTAAATTCGGAAGAAACATTTCTGTTGGGAAATAAACTCGATTGAGCCCCACAAAATTTTCTCGCTGACAGTACCTTTTTTCAAAACTCACCTAAATTTTCCCAAGACCAGCGGGTCTACCGCGTAACAAAATGGTAATGCACATCAGACTCCGGTAATAAACTTCAATACGATCGCGAGAGAATAAACTTTGAACTACCTTACATAAAAATTACCGATCATGAAGATGGAGATGGAGAGACGAAGGCGATGGAGAGACGAGCTAGATAGAACTAATAAAGAATGGTCCACACTGGCTCTGGACCGGAAGACCTGGAAGTCATGGGGGGAGGCCTTTGCTCAGCAGTGGGATGATATAGGCTATCATCATCATCATCATCATCAAGATGGGAGTCCGAACAGCATGATCGGTATAAAATTTACAAGTTAGCTTGAAGCTTCGACTCCCACGATCGTATTGAAGTTTATTACCAGTGTCGATGTTCATTACCATTTTAGTTACGCGGTAGACCCGCAGAACTCTCTAACACAAAGGATAGCCATTTTTAATGTCCCAAAATTTTGCGCCACCCTGTATAGAAGTTAAAGCAATATATTACCTACACATATAACAATAATTAATAGATTTTTATAGCTATTGAACATTAAAAAAAATTGTTAATCTACTTTTGTTTTTTACTCTGTCTCTGGAGCCACACTGTAACTTGAACCCTGTTCCCGATGCCCATTAATTTTTTTAGTAACCCCCGACAAAGAAAATGGTTGTTATAAGTTTGTAGTGGGTATCTGTGTATTTGTGTCTGTCTGTGGCATGGTAGCTCCAAAAAGGATAGACCGATTTCAAAGCAGTTTTTAAAATTGAAAGCTAGTTTAATCGGGTCGGGAACCATCTTAGCTATGTTTCATGAAAATCCTGTTCAGCCGTTTAAAAGTTACAACTCTTTTTCTAGTTGGAGTCGGGGGTTTTTGAGGGTTAGGTTATAATTATTGCCGACACGGTTGGCGCAGTGAATAAGCGATTAGCCTTCTGCGCTACGTGCCGCGGGTTCGATCCCCGCACGGAACAAGTATTTGTATGATCTACAGATAGTTGTTTCGGGTCTGGGTGTGTGTGCATGTGACATGTATGTTTGTAAACTGTACGCTCGATACAGGAGAAATCCTAGAGAGGGGCAAAGTTTTATAAAAAAAAAAAAAAAAAAAAACAAAATGTTTTTTTTTTAATAATTATAATAAATATGATTTTCTCTTACAGATGACAGTCATCCAATCATTGGACTTGAAAATAAGGCAATTGATAAACCAGCGGGTGAGTTTATATTAATTTGTTAAACATTTAGCCATCTGATACACTGGAACAGCTAAAACAACAAACAATAACCTGGGGGGCTAAAAAGGCCGCTTTAGATGAATCATAATATGATTCATATTACGAATGTCATAATATCTACATTGACGACTCTTAATGTCATCCGCATAAGGTTCATATTCAGTAATCATCTGTTTGACAGTTACGTTAAGCAGATCATTAGATGAATTGCTCAATGTGGCCTTTTTGGGCCCCCTGGTGATGATAGCTAGCAGACTGGATTGCGCGCTTGTGAACCACTGCTCCAATGTTTCAGCTGGATCTGTGGCCTTGCGGTAGTGGTTTTGTGAACTTTTGTGTATTAAGTTAAAACCTTTGTGCTAACATAGATTGTAAGTAAATTGTAACTAACACTATGAGTCTTGATACTTGAAATAAATTTATTTATTAATACGTGAAAAGAAAGCTTTGTACCCCTTTTAAACCATTTTTTTTTTTTTTTTAAATCGTTGCTCCTCACTTTATATATTGTGCGCACGGAGGAGTGTGAGATTTGGCGTAGTTACAGTTTACATGGAGAAGGAGCGCAGAAAGCTAAAATTACGGTCGAATTTCGACCACTAGTTATTATTATTATAAAACATTGTACACACTTCCCACTTTTGTTTGTATAGTGTGTACCACTAACGAACAATTTTCTTTATACCACTAAGGTGGAAGAGCCTCGGATTTTTTTTTTTTTTTTTTTTTTTTTTTAACGTTTCCCCTCACTATGATTTCTCCTGTATCGAGGGTACAGTTTACAAACATACATGTCACATGCACACACAACCAGACCCGAAACAACTATCTGTAGATCATACAATTTTTTTTTTTTTTTTTTTTTTATTTATACATGTGACGTTTGTTTAGATGCGTGTAAAGCGGAGGGCGCGGCCGAGGGCGTCGTGGGCGACGCACAACGGGCTGCTGAACCTGTCACGCCTGGCAAAAGGTACATATTCAAACAACATACATAACATTTTTTGTTTAGTTGTTAAGTTTTTTCTGATTTTTAATCCCTGATAAAAAAGAGGGGTGTTATAAGTTTGTAGTGTGTATCTGTGTACCTGTGTATCTGTCTGTGACATCGTAGCTCCAAAACGGATGGACCGATTTCAATGCAGTTTTTTTAATTGAAAGTTGGTTTAATCGGGAATCATCTTAGCTGTGTTTCATGAAAATCTTTTCAGCCGTCCAAAAGTTACAGCTCTTTTTCTAGTTGAAGTCGGGAGTTTTTGACGGTTAGGTTATGTTATTGTTTCTTCTTTATCCCGTAGGTTGAAACTTTTCACCAGCTACGATTATTCTATAATAATAATTCATTGTTATATTGTCCGTGGTTTGTCCGAAATAAATGTTTATTATTATTATTTCTTTGTATACGTTTTTATATTTCAACAATACAAAGTCCAGAATAACCTAACTGTCAGAAACCCCCGACTCTAACTAGAAAAAGAACTGTAACTTTTGAACGGCTGAACAGATTTTCATTAAACAGAGCTGAGATGATTCCCGAATAAAAAAGAATTCAATTTAAAAAAAAAACTGCATTGAAATTGGTCCATCCGTTTTGGAGCTACAATGCTACAGACATATACACAGATACACTACGAACTTATAACACTCTTCTTTTTTGTCGGAGGTTAAAAAGGCAATGTATTTATGTAAACACTATTTCCCTTCTTATCCCTCTAACAATGTATTCAATTGTTTCAGTGAAGAGGACCGAAAGCCGTTCAGCAGTCCAGAGCTTCCAAAATCGGGTTCAATACCTGGAAAACTGCCGACCCCCGGAAGTGAGGTAAACTAGTTTTGAACTTATTTTTTAATGAACTTATTCATTCATCAGCTTCATCGTCATCACCATAACATCATCACTGAACATGGACCTCATAATTGACGTTTAAATTGAGCAGTGGTGTAAGGGATAATTTATGTTTCTTTTTATGGTGTATAAAAAAATTACAATCTTCGTTGGTAGACTAAGGGCTCAATCATCGATGTCTATAGATACGCTCTGTCATACAAAGGGAAGCTAAAAAAATGAGACTTATTTTTTGAAGACGTCAAATTCTAAATTCAGCAATGTTCGAATTATATTTAAATAGAACAGCGATACATGCACTCATGGAATAGCTACTGTTATTATATATTTTTTATTCAATACACAAATTAATAATTATTTTTGTAAACGGCATTTGACTGGTGATCAACCACTCTTTTTTTCTGAAAATAGAGTACCTGACACGTCTCACCGTTTGAGTTCACTAAGCATATCTATAGACATAGATGAGCTCAATTATGGAATGACGGAAAGTCGCGCGGCGTGCAAAACGGCGTGTCGCTCTCTCGCTCACTCTTCATGAACGGAGATAAGCGTCTTTATCCGTTTGTGCGCCGCGTTGCACTCCGCGCCACTTTCTGCCTCTCCATAATTGAGCCCTAATTCTTTGGCCGACACAGCAAAGTTGTGCTCAGTGAGATCATAAAGCTTTTAATTTGCACTTCTATAAAAAATAGCAAAAAAAAAGAACGCTTGTGCTTACACACTGCAACTGTCAAATCTCGAGAATAAAATCGTCACTTTGGCCAGCCGAAGAAGAGGGGGCGACCAAAGGGCTCCACCAACAAGCCCAAGCAGGCGGGCGCGCCCCCCCCGCGCGCGGCGGCCCCCCCGCCCCCCGCGCCGCCCCGCCCCGCGCCCCCGCGCCCCGCGGCGCCCCCCGGCCGCCCGCGCGCCGTGGGCTACCAGTACGCCATCCGGCCCTTCAGGAAGGATTTCTCCGGGATACAGTTCAGAAGGTAAGTGGCGTTTGTTTCGTGGTTACCTAAGTTACAGTTAAGTTTACATTTTGAAACAACACCCTTCTAAGCTCTAATTAATGAAGATTTAGACAAAACAACCGAATATAAGTACCAAGGATCATGACCGGTGTACAGTTTTTTTAAAGTGGAGATTTTTTGGAATATTTTTAGATTTTAAAATAAAAGATAATAATAATAAATAAACTACTTCTTAAAAATGCAATACTCCAATATTAATGAATATGGTGTATTCACAAAATAATGGTTATTTGAAACATGACTTGTATCATGTAACTATGTTGGTCAGGCTAATTAATGGTCAAAGTGACAAAAAATTATCCTAATTAGTACTTAAATACTCAAAATAGGATGGCGTCGTAGCCTCAGCTAGTGTTACATATAAGATATATTAATATATAATATCCATTCTATTACATCTATAAGTTTCGAACGTACAGCACTCGTGGGTTGCAGCTAAAAGCCAGCGTTAGGTGGTAAGTAATATTGCCACCTAACTTTATGCTGAGCTGTGGCCCTTTTGGCACTATAACAAAATGATGTATACAGGGTGTAAGTGACATCGTAACGAAAACTGATACCATGGATTCAGTACATGATTCTGGACACCTCACCGTAAGAATATTGCGTCGGTCTTATCTAAAATTTTACGATGTTCGCTTTTTTAGATTTTTTAGGTAGTTATAAAAACTAAACAAAATCGTAATTTTTTTGAAAAGACCTATGCTTTATTCTTATGCTAAGGTGTTCAGATTCATGTACTGAATCCATGGTATCAGTTTTCGTTACGATGTCCCTTACACCCTGTATTTATATACAGTGGTGGTCATATAATTAGAAACACAGAGTCACTTGGTAGTGTTAATTACTTTTTATGTTATTATTGCAATTAATTGGAGGAAAAAGATTCGTTTACCACATTAAAATGTACACTCGTAACTCTAGTTTAAAAAATATCATTAACATTCTGTTAATTAAATAAAAAATAAAAATAATATATAACTTTGAAAAAAATTATCAATTTCTTTAGTACTGGCAGTCGGACAACTAATTAGAAACAAAGTGTAACTTATTTTCTGGAATTTAATTTTGAAACTATAAAACATCTTTCATATTGTCATCACATTAAGCAGTTTGCCGCCTTTTCTTATTTATTAAGTTAGGTTACATTCTGAGTGATTCAATTATTAAAAAAGGGGAAAAACAAGAGCTGTGATGTAGTAACAAGAAAAAATATTGTGAATTTTCATTTCAAACGCAAATGAGCTCACAGAATAATAGTCGCTCACTTAGAGTGTTCCGTAAAGGTGTTATTTAACGCCATAGCACATTACAAACAGCATGGAACATCGGATAATGTGCCTAGAAAAGTTCGGCTAAGGAAGATCACAATTCAAGAACACAAGCTTATGATTTGTTTAGCTAACACTGACCCCTTCCAAGGTTCTAATGTTATTCGAAAAGAAGTATTTTTACAGGAGGACCCTCGAAACGAGTCCGCAAGACTAGTCCGTAGGCGGTTGGTTGAAGGGAAATTGTTTGGAAGACTTGCTACGAACGTACCACTTCTGACCAGGCAACATAGAGAAAATTGTCTAGCCTTCGCTAGAAAATATGGCAGTTGGACTGTTCATCAATGGAAAAATGTTTTATATTCAGATGAAACTAAAATAAATTTGGTAAATTCTGACGGAAAACGATATGTACGACGACCGATTAACGAGGTTTTAAATAATAAGTACATCAAAAAGACAGTTAAGCACGGCGGTGAAAATTTTAAAGCGTGGGGATGTTTTTCGGTGTATGGGGTTGGTCCCGTGAGAAAGATTGAAGGGCATTAGGATCAGTATCAGTACAGAGACATCTTAGAGGAAACAAGGACCCCATATTCCGATAAAAATTTGGCAGTGACTTGGATATTTCAAGGCGTTAATGATCCAAGCATACAGCAAACAGCTTAAAAGTGTTTCTCAGATAATAATCGGTCACAATGTTGGAGTGGCCTGTTAATAGTCCGGATTTAAATCCGATAGTGAATTTGTGGCACATCAGGAAGAAAACACTGTCGGACAAACATATCACTAACGTGAACCAGCTTTACGACGCATTTATTGAAGTTTTAAGAGGTATTCCATTGGGAACGAGTGAAAAATTGATAGAGTCAATGCCACGTCGTTGTAAAGCAGTAATCGACAACAGAGGCTACCCAACCAAGTACTAATCGGTTATGAATAAGGTATTCGATAGTATCCATTTCACGATTAATCCAAATTATTGGAGTTTTGTTTAAGTTTTTAGTGTTAATTTCTTGTGTTTCTAATTAGTTGTCCGACTGCCACTACGAAAGATATTGATAATTTTTTTCCAAGTCATATACTTTTATTTTTTATTAAGTAGTGAACAGAATGATAATGATAGTTTTTAAACTAGAGTTACGAGTGTACGTTTTATGTGGTAAATGAATCTTATACCTCCGATTAATTGCAATAAAAACATGAAAAGTAATTAACACTACCAAGTGACTTTGTGTTTCTAATTATATGACCACCACTGTATATATATATATATATTTTTAAATCGCTTGTTCTTTTATTATTATTGTTGATCTATATGTGCCAATAAACACATTTTCTTTATTTTCTTTATAAAATGTTAAAAATGGCATCATTCATTTGTAAACTCGATGCACACCTGATTCCTTAATTAATTGTTTTTATCCCCAAAGGCGATGGAGTGACGACTGCCTAGACTCGTCCCACATACCCAACGAGGTGTTCTTCGGCGACGTGCCGGTGTCCATGGAGGTGCTGTTCAACTACTACGACGCCAACGCCGAGAGGGAGAAGCTGGCGACACAAGCCGCCCAGATCGCGGCGCAGAAGGCCGCCGCCGCCAAGCTCGCTGCCGCCAAGTTACAGGCCAGGGGGCTCATGACGGCTTCTAGTGAAGTAAGTTGGTTCTATTCATTTAACCGTCTGTCAACGTCCGTTGACGAATATAAGTTATCTAGATGATATCATCATCATGTCCATTACCATTTTGGTTACGCGGTAGATCCCCTGGTTCTTATTCTTGTATTTGGTATCTGCTCTTCTTTTAAATACCTCTGTCTTATTTTTATTCACATTAAATTACATTATTCTCGCAGCTCTTACCACAACATTGTACTGATAAAGATTATAATCTATTTTTTTAAAAGAGTTACCATGGAATTTCTTGCCGGTTCTTCTCCATAGGGTCTACTATTTGGAACCGTGCACCTAGAGTCTCGACATTTCATAAGTGCCTGTATCTGTCTGTAGTGTCTGTATCTGGTTTACATGAAATAAAGATCTATTCTATTCTAAATCGGTCCCTCATGGTTGAGGATCGTGACCTGATCTGTTTGGATTGTCCCGGACAAGTTTGCGTAATGCAATTCGATCTTATGCTTGTCCCGATATGGTAAATAAGCAGCTCTGACTATGGAGTATTTTACCTAAAAGTAAAATAGTTGTCTACTCAGGTAACGACAGTGGACTCATCGTCAGACGACTCGTCGGGATCTTCGGGCAGCGACTCTGAAGAAAGTGACGATGTAAGTGTATTTACTGATAACAATATTCTTCATAGGGACCATCCATAAAATACGTCACACGTTAAGGGGGGGAGGGGAACGACGAAGTGTGACATTATGTGACAAGGTGTAGGAGAGAGGTCCAAAGTTTCATCACGTCACATTTTAAAATCTAATTTATCTTAGTGTTAAAATGCCAAATTTTAACTATTAACGAAAAACCTAAAAATATTTCCAACTATCTGTATGGCAATTGATTTATTATAATATTAAAAAATAATTTAAATAGAAATAAAACTAATTTCGGACCTGCTGTTTTAATTTAATAATTTCTACGTGACGTCACACTAGGGAGGGGGGGTCTCACAAGTGTGATCAACTGTGATAAGGACGGGGGAGGGGTCAAAAAATCACGCAATTTGTGTGACGTACTTTATGGATGACCCCATACATGTTTAGAATGTTTGAAATTCTGTGGCTTTCATACTTATGCTGTTTTCTAAAACGTCATTAAAACATTTTCTTATCATTGCATCTGTCGCCGTGTTATAGTAAAACCAGTGAAATTATTGGTCCGTTTTCAATTGTAACTGACAATGAGTTAGGTTAGGTTATATTTTATATGATTAATCATTGACCGTCTCACAATTTAACGGCCTTGCATATACAGTGAAATTGTTAAAAAAATATTGCCTTGCAATATCACTGCGTGCGTCCAGTGGAATTATAATGGCACTGAAATGAGCCCGTGAAATTGTCAGAAATGGAGGCGGTTGACAAAGTTTCATGCAATTAAATTTCACTAGTGAAATTATAATATCACTGGTTTGACAATATCCTTGCGATATATCTATTATCATTTTATGCCTGAAAGTGCCAAGTACTGAGTTTAGGTGATTCTATCTATTTTTCTTCGCTTAAAAAAAATTTTCAAAACATTTTTTTTTGATATTATGCTTGTCTCTATTCTGGTATTTAAAAAAAAAATTGTTTAGATTGATGGATTGATAAGATACCAGATCTTTGATTTGCTGCGTCAATCCAAGCTCACAGAGTGAACTGTTATCACCCCACACATTTTCAGACCAACCCAAAATCATCCACTACTCACAAACAACAGTGCCGAGTGAAATAAACGTGTGTAACCCACAGGACTCGCCCCTGAAGCGCGGTCCGGGCCGGCCGAAGGGGACCAAGAACAACCCGCGCACCCCCGCGACCCCCGCGACCCCCGGCACGCCCGGCCCCCCCGCGACCCCCGGGCGGCGCGGCCGGCCCCCCGTGCCGCCCGAGCTGCGCCAGCCGGGCATCACCGACATGAAGAAGTTCTGCAAAGCTGCTGGCATACGGTTTGACTACAAGAAGCTAGTTGACGGTATGTGCTCATTATTATTTATTACTAACTAACCCGGCAAGCTTCGTACCGCCAATAAAAGAAATATGCACCTACCTACCTACCTACCTTACCTACCTACCTACCTTACCTACCTACCTACCTTACCTACCTACCTACCCTAGCCTATCTACAATACCTACCCTAGCCTACCCATTTTTTACTCACTTTGCCTCACAATTTATTGTCAGACAGTGATTGACGTCATGTATACTAATGAATATCATCAACTCAATTTTGTTAAACATATTTCATTAATAACGGCCAGTGGATTATTGACCTAAAAGACATTGCAATTGATATTCAAATTATGTTCAAGAAAGCCTTTGCCTTTGTCGCGGTATCGGCATTTTCGTGCGCAGGCGACGCGCTTTCCTCGTGTGCAAAGGTTCCACCTGATACATCCATACCAATCAACATAAAGCCTATTACTCAATTAACGATTATTTAAATGATAATTGTAATTAAATTAATATATTAAGTCACGATAAAATTATATAATAAATAATTAATTAATTTCATAATAATGGTTATTCTAATTCTAATATTTGTAATAGTAAAGTATAAGTATGCCTAATGTTTGTATTTATATAATCTACTTGTATCGTAAGTGAATTATATTATCTAATATTTGCACACCTAAGGTAAGGTTAAGGTAGGATATGGTCTAAGAACTTTTATTATATGTACCACCCCATGTATACCCATATTACGGCAAATAAATGATTTGATTTGAACTTTGTCTTCATTCCAGGTTGTACGAAAAACAAGGAGCGTGTTCAGAAGATGTTAGACCTGCTGGTAGCGGCAGGTTTGGATGGCAAGCCGACGACCGAGAAGTGTCAAGCGCTGAAGAAAGCCAAGATTGAGAAGAAGGAGCAGGAGAAACAGGCGAAAAAGGAGGCGAAGGTTAAGCACAAAGAAGTGGCGGGTAAGATCTGATCTATACTTCTGTATCGTATACGAGATTTATAATAATAATATATAATCAATCTAACCAACCCACTCAAAGCTAAGGTCACACTTTGGTATATGCCCGTGTGACTTTAAAAAACGAAGCCAGGTATTCCTAAGAAAAAATAATTTTAAAAACGATAATAATAAATAAATTCTTTATTTGCCTGAAATATGGTATTTTAACAGATCTTATAATAATTATATAGTTCTTCATATTTCGCCTACTTAGTTCAGGATGCAAATTTAACATTGTCAGTTAGTGAAAATTACAATAATAACAAAAATTATAAGAAATTATTCAATTAATTGATATAGATTACTAATAGGATGTTAAATATTAAGCATACAATTTGCTCGGCTATTTGAACAATTACCCAATCAGCAACGTTTATAGCGTGACGGACTATCCAGCGGGTCTACCGCGTGACTAAAATGGTAATGAACATGAACTTTGGCACACATTCAATAATGTAACAGATACTTCACTCCCTTGAGCTAGTATGCTATTTTGAGCTCAATTGCTGCGCTACTAAAGTTCATATTGCTTCGTTCACTACCGGCGAGTCTGCTAGATCTAACGCACCCGCGCCCTCCCATGAAGTGGCAGTCCGGGCAGTCCATTGGTTATTTGATTCCCCGAGCAATCACGCGTCGTTGCCATTTAGCTTGAGCTACTTTGTAAAAATGTTAGCAATCAAGACATTAAAAAAAAAGAAAATAACCATAGTATTATCAGCCTATGGTGTCCCATTACAGGGCAAAAGCCCCCCTCTTTCCACTTTTCCCTGTCTGCTGCTATTAAGGGCCAATCCTTAAAATATGAGTGTGGTTTACCGTGGATATATCTATGTAAGACGTCTCAGCAGCAACCGCAACGCATTGTGTGGACAAACATTTACTGCCCTCTATGAAAGTCTTGGAGAAAAGACCTTCTCTGCTTGCACTTACTGAAGAACCAATCATCGTTCATCGAATAGATGGAATGAATAGTTATTTGTTATGCAAGGCTGCAAAGTTGTTATTTGGTGCGAGTGTTTGTATTGAATACCGGGCAAGCGAAGGATTCAAAGGCACGAGATGCAAATAATTTTGAAGCCGTGCGAAAAACACAACTTTTCATCTCACTAAAGCGAGGAAAATGTTAGATGCCTAATTATATTTGAATTGGTCTTCTGAAGAAGACCAATTCAAATATAGTTGGCGCCCTGGACACGTGTAGAGTGGAGAACCACTCTACACGTGTCCACGGCGCCAACCCCTCACTCGCGGCAGAATTAATTAACAGAAATTAGCAGACTTGGGGCCCAGGTCTGTGCGCGACACCATAGTTCGTCACGTTCGAATTTCGAATAACTTTTCCGTGCTAGCGGATAGAATAGACTTTTGCGCTCAGATTTCGAAGAATAAAGGAAGCCTTTCCGAGCTAGTGAGATGAATAATGAATGATTATGTTCCGCAGCGGACAAGGAGGGCGCGCCCCCGCGGCGCATGACGCGCGGCGCGACGGGCGTGAAGCCGCGCCAGCGCATCGTGATCTCGTCCGACGAGGAGGACGGCACGCCCGCCGCGCGACGCACGCTGTCCAAGCTGCGCTCTTCTGTCAACGACGACTCGGATTCGGACTAGGTAAGTCCCACTATATCAGCTTGTAAACGTACGCTGAATCTTACCCTGCGGTCCGAATCGCGATTTCAGTACTCACGGTGCTGACGTCACAGCGCTGTCAGCGCGATAATGAATCGAACCTAAGATCGGACCTCTTTTTTGTTACAACACAACACAACACACAAAACTACACACACCACAGAAGCCATTCACCCAAATTCTCTCGTTTAATCTCTTGTGGCATCTAAGAATGCGCAAACTGTCTCCCTGTACCTTCATCGCTTACAGGGACTCCAATTTTCTCGAATTTTCTCCATTTATATCATAATTCCACAAAAAGTCACATGGTGCAAAGCCAATTTGACGTTTGGCTCACAGTGATTTCACGCTCCAGCAAAGGCTCTGTAAGTCCAATATGGCGCAGGTAATGACGTCATTCATGACGTCCCGCCTTCTGTCGTTAGCGCACTCACGCCGATTCGGACCGCATCTTTGATCGATGTTATCGCTCTTGACGTAATTCGGACCGCAGGGTTAATCCATATATCGATTCGGCCCACATCTACGTACTGCTGTCTTTTGGCGCCACCAAAACTGAACTAGTTTTCCAAACTGTTGGCCCACAAAATTCACGATGCCAACGTGTACATTAATACTGCAATTAACAAACGGATTGGTGATCGAGGTAGCTTGAAGGATGATATCTCCTATGACCCCATTGAAAGGAAAAGTAAATTTTTATTTGAAGAAAAAAATCTAGCGAACAAGAACCTTTGGCCCAGTATTCCGCCACACGGATTGCAGTATCAGTAGCGCACATTAGCTCCTCACGAGTGCAGGTGGCAGCACGCGGCGCAGGATGGAAGGTGGGCCATGGTCTGCGGAGAGACGCCGCACTCGCACTGCAGGTCTAATCCGTCTGTGAAATTCCACCTGTGAATTTTACCTTTGTTTCAGACTTTGCTTATAATAACCACTAAATAAAACAATCAGTTTGCTCCGTCGTTATAAAAAATTTGACAGGGTGTCCTGCCATCTGTATTTCAGAAATCTAACACCAGTTTTCCCATTTTCAGGTAATCCTTAACTTCTCTGCCTGGTAGAGTATCATGGACAGTACAATAATACACAAGATACAGTACTCGTCGCCGGGCAGTGCAAGTTACGTGACCTCTAGAAAGTGCTTCGACGGAGGTTGGACTATAGACCGTAGTGGCGGTATGAGTGATTATTTCCTACTAATATTTAGTGTTTGCGTCGAAATTAGTGGTCTTTAGCGTCAAATCAAAATGGCGGCGCGACGGGACAAGAAATTGCGTAGACGGAAATTTTTGAAGTCACAAAGGCAGTGCCTTGTATCCAGCCCACATTAAATCTTTCACGGAAATATGTAACTTATATGTAAGGTAATAAATTCCATTTTAGATTGCTCTTGTCTCGTCGCGACGTTAGTTTGAGCTGACGACTTTAGCAGTCTTCAAGATGTTTAGTGCAATGAATGATCGTGTAGCGAACTAAGTTACGGTCAATGACAATAGAATATTGAAATTGCATAATTTTATAATCACATTCGTGGTTAGGGCGTAGAGTAGGGATAGATGGTTCAATGTCAACAGATTTTGTGAATTTGTGGAGAACAAACCCGAATGGTTTTAGTAGAAATGAAAGATTTATAAGTCTACCCCCATTTGAGAAGATTTAGATGCAGTACTGAGGAAATTACAAGATTTATAATACCAATTTTATTTTGAAGCGTTTTTTTGTACTGTATTCTAAGATATTCGTTATAATGGGTAGTATTATAATTCTAACAGTGCTTACAGATAGTGCCATCCACGAAGACACGCCCCACGCGTCTTCCTCATCACTTACAGACAACAACAACACTTACAGTACAAGTGTGCAACATTCCGCTAGTGTTGTAGTTTTGTCGATACACACTATGGGGTAGTGTGTATCGACAAAACACACACTACACCTATGAGTGCACACTGCGATGAATAGACCAATCACGAGAGACCGTTACGGTCGGAAAGATGCGTCAAAAATTTGTGGGGGCCGCGTGGTTGTCGATGGTACTATTTGTAGTGTCGCGAAGACAGTCCATTGGTGACGTAATTCCATTGCTGGCGGTATTCACAGCTTATACTAACCCTTTTATACGAATGTCCTGAATATAGGACATTGACAGAGAAGCCTCAGTGGACATTTGCCTTAAACAGGTTTCTTATTTCTTTTATAAGACTACGAATTGTAGCATGTTGACTAAAATCGCGATATATTATCACAAAATGATTCGATCTCTCATATTTTTATTTCAAACTGCGATTGGAAAGCACTAGTCATAATAATATCGAAATTATATTAAAAGAAAGTCTGCATAATTTCTTTTTTTAAATCTGGCAGCTTTATTTATTTCCTAAAAAACTATAAAATCAAATCAAATTGGACGGAATTGTCTTAGATAATTGGACGTAATTAAACGACAAGGATCCAACCCACATTCAGCTAGTTTTGAGATATTTAATTTTATAATATCATAAAATATGAAACCAAACCTAACTACACATTTTAGAGTTAATAATATAAACCCCCTTATTACAAAAGATGGCCGTCACTTTCTAACGGTATACAGGGTTATTTGTAATGCCTCGGCAATGTTTTATGGGGTGAAAGTACTCATCAATATGAAAAAAAAATACTAATGGACAATTCCTGAAATTACGAAAAAAAAAGAATCTTTTCATGGAAAAGATCAACCTTGCTCGATCAAAATGTATGAAAAGTTGGAATTTTTCCGCGATATCTGGGTTGGTCCCGTAGTAAAAGTTGTTCATAGTGATAAGTACTTTCACCCCATTGCATTGCCGGTGAATTACAAATAACCCTGTATAACAAAAAGAGACGGGACTATCTGAAAACCTGGGTTTTACAATGCTGTAAATTGTCTTTTGTAATAAGATAGAAAAAGTTTGCCCTTCAATTCCAATAAAGCAACAAATTCACAGCACTGCATCAATGAAGAATTAAAATGTAAACTTTTAAATTAAATATCTCAAAATAGATTTTTGTAGGTTCTATCCTTTTCATGTAACTACGCCCAAATGTGTGTAATTTCAAAGGAAAAAGTCCCTTAGTGAAAATATGAATATATTTGTAGGACTAAATCCCTCGCCTACTTTAAGTAGTGGTAGTGAAGCTTAAGGCACTCAATATTGTTCATTTGTGCCTATAATACTATTAAAAAAACTATATATAATTCTATGTGTGCGAGTCTTACATTATAAAGTAATCATTTTCACTAGAATGTGTTGTATTTTGATTGGAGTCAAATTTTATACTCTAGTTTATACTATAACAAATAATTAATTAATATCAATAAATTGGTAACACCAAGACGTTTATTAAATTTAGATGTTGTATATATTAAAGAAAAAAATACATAATATTGTGTGTCCTGCGTTATTTTTGTACAAGTTTGAGATTTGGACAAGATTTTGTATGACATCGGCTTTGTATATATGCGTGGGTATGAATGGGGGAGCGAGAGGTGCGATTATAACTAAGCCCGGGGAGGTTGTCCTTGTTATTCTTTTGTACGCGTTGTTCTTCGTTAGACCAGAAGTGCGGGGTGACCAATTTTTTAAGTACACTATAATTTGCAAAGAGTTTGCAGAAAATTAACGAATAGCAATAGAAAGTGTCTGTCTTTTTAAGAAACATTGTTTTTACTAAGCGTTCGTTCACACTCGATACTTTTAGCAGCAGAATCACGCGTTTTCGCGTTCGTTGGCTGACCTTTGCTTACAAAAAGTGAATAAAGAACGCGTTCGTTGGCTGACCTTTCCTTACAAAAAGTGAATAAAGAACGCGTTCGTTGGCTGACCTTTCCTTACAAAAAGTGAATAAAGAACGCGTTCGTTGGCTGACCTTTCCTTACAAAAAGTGAATAAAGAACGCGTTCGTTGGCTGACCTTTGCTTACAAAAAGTGAAAAAAAAACGCGTTCGTTGGCTGACCTTTGTTTACAAAAAGTGAATAAAGAACGCGTTCGTTGGCTGACCTTTGCTTACAAAAAGTGTATAAAGAACGCGTTCGTTGGCTGAACTTTGTTTACAAAAAGTGAAAAACGAAAACGAAATCGCGCAATTCTGCTGCTAAAAGTATCTAGTGTGGATGGGCCCTAAGACGGGAATATTTTATGATTATCCCTTATTTAATAGCTAGGAGCAATACTTAGCCGAAGAACGAATTTATATTTTATATTTATTACTTTATCGGGTTTAAGAATCTCAGTGAACCAGTGGCGAAGGGTGACAGTTTAAAAAGGGGAAGCCATCCCAAAAATGCCGTCTAAAAATTGCTGCATGACAAAAATCCATCCGTCTCTTTTAATCTATATATAGTCATGTCTGGAAGTGCTCGACCTAACTGAATAACAACCCTTTTTTTGTCAGTTGGATGAGTAAATAATATAACATTACGTTGGTCTATGCTTTAACCAATTCCTAAAGGAAAGCCGATGGGAATCGGGTTGTATGGACTCTTCGCCACTGCAGTGAACACAGTGTTGGATGTAGGAGATATATTTGTGTTCAAACGGGAAGTAGAGGCAAAATTAAAAAAAAAAAACAATACCATAATATAATATATCGGTGTCCTTATATAATATATAATAGTTGTATAATTTAGCAGATGAGTGTTAGCATCGGTTATATTAAAGCGCCTTAATCAGACACCAATAATGCAATACTTTTTTTATATTTAAAATATTAAGTACTTTTGAGAGCAAAAAAATTGTCGTGTCGTCAAAATTTTCGTTCCACATTTATGGAAATAATTTATCTCAAATTATATGACGCGATTGAATAGTATTTTTAAACAATGCTTATAGAATACGGAAAGTGACTTTTAATGAATGATATAGTGCGGAAATTATCACAATATCATTAAAAATATATGAGTTGTACATATTAGATGTAGTTTAGTTTTAAGATTTATTATTACTTTTAAGATGTAATAGATATTTGTATTTGTAAGATATATTTAGATGTGTTTCTTTTACCATAACATATAAATCACGGCCACGTTAATTAGGTTATAACTTATAATACAGGATATTTCTTTATGTAGTGCGCAAAATTTGTAGAGTGATTCAGTGTCCGTTCCCAAATGCAACCGCAGAACTAAAATTCACTCCAAAATAAAATAAAAATTTGATTTTGTATGGCTTGCGCTAATAAATTATGCGTGTCCCCCGTACTAAGTCGAATTTTCGTTTTGTTTTAAAGTGTATCCCAATACTACGGTTGCATTTAGGAACAGAGACTTAATTACTCTACAATTTATGCGCACTACATCAAAAAATATCCTGATAATCTTATTAATTAAGAAAAAAGTCTATGACTTACATTAAAAAAATAAGTGTCTTAATAAATTGTCGCCGCCTTCGTCACAAAAAAAGTTATTTTTATTTTTAACGTATTGACAGTAAAAAGTAATTACTTTTTAATATTTGCATTTTTATAAAGGTTTCATAAGCGATACGTACAATTTTTTTACCTATTTAAAGTGTTACTACCGACCTTAACGCGGCCGTGTTATATTAGTCACCTATATATTAATAAAAGTATATAACATTAGTTTAAGAGAACATGCTTTTCGCCGGCACACAATGTTTTTTATTTATAAATAATATTTCCCTTGCCAATACATGAGGCGTATAGAATTTTACATATTTACTCAATTGATAGGCGTAATAAAAAGGATAGGAGTGCATTTTGACCACAACTGGTACCCTTTAGCAGATGATAAAAAGGCATAATGAAAATGATAGTGAGTGCAATCGGAATGTTTAAAATAAGTAGCAGAAACGGGTTTTAAGATTTTAATATGGAGCCTAGCTTAATCCGCCATTTCTTTTTTTTTTCAAAATGTCTCGCTTATATCATTGTACAAACAAGCAAGTCTTTGACAAAACTTCGTAAAGTATCACATTTAAAAAAGAAAAAAGGTTAAAGATAAAGATAAAAGATATTTAATTTTGCAAACATGGGTACAATAACATGGTGGTATACATAAAATAAATCAGGATCAGCCATATTTTACCTGTTGGCATGCAAAAAATTAGGGTAAATTTTAATTTTCTTTAGGGGTTTTGTGTTTGTATTGATATGAGTTATCGATTTTTATAAGAATCATTTTTGGAGACATTTTTATGCAACGACGCTTGCAACACCAGGGGCATCACTCCCGAACCTACTACTTCCCCAATAGCACTGGCGACCTTGCTCACTGTTAGGGACACAACACTGCAAAAGAGCAGTGTTATTTAGCTACGATATTCTGCAAGGTGGAGGTACTTCCCCAGTTGGGCAGCTTAAATTTTGAGCGCAAAGTTCCACTAGGCCCTAAATCTCATGACACTATTCTGAAAAAAAAAGGGCTGGATGGTCAACATCTTCAAACCCAGTACGCAATAGAGTATTGAAATAATAATTTCAGTATACAGACTCGGATGTTCACATTAATTAATTTATTATTTATATTTATATTAAAGTATTGTTGTATGTTTAAAATGTGTGTATCTTTGTTTTGTAAGAAAATTGTAAAATTCTTAGGTGTTTTTTAGTTATGGTACAGTCAACATCAAAAATAAGTCATGATCAGTCAGATGTCAAAACTGGTAGGTAACCCATAAATGTTACAATAACTTTAAATGAATATTTCAGTAATTCGGTATGTAAAGAAATCTTCAGATTACTCTGTGACGTTAGCAGCAGCAAAACTTTGATAATTTATTACTGATGGAAAGTAAAAATATTGAAATGAGTTGCCTAAAATTGTCCAATCTATAAAATAACATAAAAAAATACCGAATTACCCTATTTTGAAATTCGACTTATCATCACTTATATTTGTTGCTTACTGTACACACTGCTAACGTAACCAGTGGTGGACAAAATGTTATCGATGGCAATTTAATTATTTATAGAAAAAACGGCAGTCTTAGCGAACATGAAACTAATAAATATTTGTGATTGATCATCAGCAGCCTAATGACGTAACCAATTGTAAGGAGAATCGATTTGATTTCACAGTTTTATCTCTAAACAGACGTAGAAAGTTTAACAAGTATTCAAGACTCGAGTTTCAGTTTTCAAGCTACAACGAAACTGTATTAAAACGGTAGTAAACTAAACGATATTGGCAGGTATAATACAATACGGTGGACTGGCTATAATACCTAACAAGAAAAAGTAAAAACTGAATTCAAAATTCCGAATTTTTGCTTAATTTACTTGTTTTAGTTTAATTATCTTGTCCGTGCACCTACCATCTTTTTTCTCTGAATCACCCTTAGGTTGACTGGTAGAAAATGCCTAAGGCATTAAGTCCGCCTCTGTACTTAGTGCATAAAGTATAAATAAGTAAATAAATAAAAAACCAAAACTCTCAAGCTAAGGTGCATTGAAGAATTAAAGGCCAGACTTCAGAATTTGTTATTTTTTTTATGAAAATTGTGTTTTAGATTGATTGAAATAGTTTTTTACTTTTTCAAAGTTTTTTTTTTTCTCGGTAGAATACTCTTTCCAACAAAAAAGAATCATTAAAATTGGTTTACAATTGACGAAGATATCGCGGAACAAACATACAAAAAAAAAGCTTACAGTAAGTAGCTAAATGGTTCAGCTTTTAAAACTTCATATTGGTAAACGCTATGTAATTTTTACAGACACTGTCTTCGTCATTTTCTTTACGGCAAACTGAAACGGCGATTGAGTTGTAG
This sequence comes from Allophyes oxyacanthae, assembly GCA_932294325.1. NCBI lineage: Eukaryota > Metazoa > Arthropoda > Insecta > Lepidoptera > Noctuidae > Allophyes > Allophyes oxyacanthae. Next base: position 2,338,542 of record OW028628.1, read on the forward strand.
AGCGATTTAGTTTATGGTCGTAATTGGACGTTTATGAAAAAGGGACTAAAGTCGGTTCACAAATTTAATTATCTTTACATGCCAAACGACTAAAAATAATGTTTTTTAAAAATTATGGAATGGAAATCATGATTTGTTTTACAAATCAAGAAATTATGCTCACACATAGAACGTTCTATGAGTAGGCATTTTATTAGGCGTCAGTAGGTCTTATCTGTCACAAATTATATGATGCGGAAGCCTTTTACATGGAGATCCAAAGAAAAGTCTCAATCAGGCATTAGTAGAATCAATGAAAAACAAAGATTTAACGCAGGTGCGACTCTACCAACGTCATGTGACGTTAAAGTTAATTTTTTAAACAATCTAGGCTGTAGTTTGAAGAAGGGTATGGACTAATATAAAAGCATAACATGCTTAAAAACTGTGAAACTCATATTTTTTGTAAGAACTTTGCATTTTGGTGTGTTTATCACGTAATTGCTTCAAAGTCGGTAATGCAATAGGTGAACAATTTATATATCTATTTTGCATTCGACGTATTTCCAGTGTGTGCCAACTATTCTTAGATATCATCACGTAGGTAGTCATTCCTTTATATCTTCTTGAAGTTACTAAACTAAAACTGAATGTGCCAGGGTTTCCTCCAAGGTTGGCTAGTCTCTGAAAACTATTGGTCTTTTGACAGACATGGCCAAATTATTGGGTTTTACTTTTGACAAGTTTTGTTCTATTAACGGGTTTCAAAAGATCCATAACGAAGCCGAGAGTCACGTATTCTTCCCATTCCATAATGGGAATTAGACCTCTTTGGAGTATTATTAAATCTATATTTATACCTACAAATAAATAAAATTGAAGTGTGTTTGTAATGTCAAAATAACAGCTTTTTACTAAATGCTTATGAAAGTAGACAGGGTACTCATTAATAAAAATATTTTATTAAAATTTTTGTCTCTGTCTATTTGTTTCGACTAATTTCCGAAACGGCTGAGCCGATTTTGACGGGGTTTCACTGGCAGATAGCTGCTGTTTTATGGAGAAAATTAGGCTACTTTTACTTAAAAAAAATAATTTTGATTAATTTCACGCCGGCGAAGTCGCGGGCACAGCTAGTTAGCAATAATTTTAAAAGCATTTAGCTTGGAATTTTGTCTTTTGTCCACCGTGCCACAGATTGAATGTGGAGGGAATAAAAATTTGCAGAATTTGCTCAACTATTGTTCGCACGAGTGCAGTCTGAAGAACCGGTTTACCCCCGAATCCCGATCTGGTTTCAGACAACTTGTTATCAAACCAGTCGGGAAAACGAGTTATTCACACAACTTATTTAAACAGCTTTTTAGAAAGAAAGTCTTATACAGGATATTTTTTTATGTAATGCGCATAATTTGTAGAGTGATGCAGTCTCTGTTCCTAAATGCAACCGCAGTATTGGGATATACTTTAAAACAAAACGAAAATTCGACTTAGTATGGGGGACACGCTTATTTTACTAGCGCAAGCCATACAAAATCAATTTGTTACTTTGTTTTGGTGTGAATTTTAGTACTGCGGTTGCATTTGGGAACGGACACTGAATCACTGCAAATTTTGCGCACTACATATAATTATAAATGGTAATTTTTAGTCATACCCTTCTTCAAACGGTGTTAAATGTAAATAATGATGAATTGGATTGTGATTGATGAAAAATGTATCAAAATTCTAAATTATCGATGTAAATATTCGCGTAGTTTGCAGTAAGTAGGTGGTTTAAGTGCGGATACGTTCGGACATGTTCGGATATTGTCGGTGACAGCTATCGTAATTTATTTGCAATAAGAAAACGTTTTGTACTATATTATTTCGGATGTAGAATGCCATATTGTGATTAGTTTGTTAGCTACACGAAATATTTTTCAAATAAAAATATCTATGTATACATTATTCTATTGTTTTATTTCAAATGGAAACATTTGCTTAACTATTGTCTATACTCCTTAGGGCCTTATCACACTGACGATTTGCGAGCGTTTTTACAGAGAAGCGATTTGTGAACGCGTAGCGAGCACGCCACGAGCGCGCAATGTGTTCGCCGTGTTTTCATAATATAGTACACTCGCTTGTCTCCTTCTCTCCTGTACACTCATGTCAATCGCTCTCATTACGCAAACGCGGTGAACTCGCTACGCACTCGCGGCGTTCTCGTTGCGCGCTCGCCTCGTTTTCAACTCGCTCGCAAATCGCCAGTGTGATAAGGCCCTTATAATTGCGTGTTATGTTACCTTATATTTATGCATCCTCCCATGGTTCCACTTTGATTACTGTTATTATATTGGTCCTTCCGGAACCTAAAGAAAAGTCCGTAACTCTTTCACTCAAAATACATGAGGCATGACAATTTTACCTAAATACACATCTCCAATCAAATGGTGTTTATGGTCCTTCTTTATATATATAGGTCCTTTTTAGGGAAACATTTATGTGAAGAGAAATCATTTAATTCTAAAATAATAAAATGACTGGTTTCTTCTCGGATTTTCATACGGACAGCGGCTTCATTCATATTTTAATATTGGCGCTGGACAGTTTTGTTAATCCGAGAAAAAAACAATAAATCAATAATTTCTATTGTATTTTTCGTTTTCGTAAAAAACTAATTTTTAATTAATATCTCAGACTCAAATTATTTATTTTCACTTAAATACATATTTACCCCTTAAACAGACTTCCGCTAAAAAAGTAGGACCCTATATTTTTTATTCTTTCAAACCAACTAATTATCTGGATTACATACATTCTGTAGGTTAAGATTGTGGACTGTGGGTCATTTCCGATGGTCCGGTCCGTTGTCCGATTGATTGGACGAACGAATATTATATAATATGGGAAATTTTCAAAGTTGTTATTTTATTGACCTGATTTCAAGTGAATAACGCTATGAAGACAATAAGGAAATTGTTACACTGATATATTTATATTTGTATCAACGGATTTTCCCATTTCAGTAAACAGTTTAACGAAAACAAACTGTTTACATTACTAATTCAATTCCGTCATAAATTGAGGTGACACCATTTTGTGGGATTTTGTGGGTAATTCGTATGACATGGAAAGATTTTATGAGTCGTGTGATAAGGGCTTAGATTATTGATTGGTTGTGCGGCTGCGACAACCAATCAATAATCTATGGATTGGTAATGCTTTATTTCGCTGTCAATTTATTTATTTAGGTATGTTTGTGTACAGGGAAAACTTAAACAATTTTTTTATGAAGCTTGCTATTGGTGAGTTATCTCAGGTAATGTAAATGAAGCGATTGTACTGACTTCTCGTATACAAGTAAATTATTCCTGTAGAAGCAAAGGGAGACCCATTTTTACTGACTGTCTTTGTCGCAACTTTGAGGGCCGATGTTGTTTTTGCTACCAACTAAAATTTAAAACATTCATTTTGTATTATAATGCTGATTATGGTACAATTTATTGCACAATGTACACAAAGTCTTATAAAATAACCTGGTACATGACCCTGTTAGGGTGTTAAAAAAAAATCTGGGTATGTGTACCTACTTTTGCTGCATGGTCAAATCAGAAACAGAACCGAACAAATACGGCATGGGGAACAAAGGAGTCTACACTATCTTAAAAAGTCGGCAACGCATCGCTGACTCTGGTTTTGCAGATGTTCATGGGCGGCGGTGAGCGGCCTGCTCACCTGCTTCTGCTGCTTGCTTTCACTCCGTTTGCCCCCTATTATATAAAAAAGTCGAACGAAAAGGAAGGATAGGTTGTGTCACTAAATTATTAACTAGTAGGTTAATAATTTAGTAACACAACCTATCCGTGAAGGCATGGGACAGCAAGTGTAAGTTCGGAGGATTCTAGATTTGATTTTTTATTTCATTTTAGCAAATCGATTTACCAGGGGGAGAATCCGGGAAGATTCTCCTAGGGCTGTTAGAACCCCCCTTGACGCTGTTGACAGGCAACGTGATTGCAATAGATTGTATTGATAACCGTCATAAACCATTCATGATGACAAGTTTAGCTGATTTATGTGTGAGAACCGTATCGTACCTATCTATCTATTGTTGATCGAAAATCGTATCGCTTATCTTTACACGGAATCAAACCTTATCTCCTGGTTAGTCTACGAATGATACTCTGAAAGTTCCTAAAATAATAGAATGTGTAATGAGAAAAACCTATGACTGATGATTGTCATATCTAAGCCATCAAGTGATCACATGTTCCATGAAGATTGCCTCATTGCTCATTTCAGATTGTGTGTAAACAATTTTATCGATTTTGTCCTTTTAGAAGACATGGTTAATAATCGAAGAGGGGTTTGTGGAGTTTCTTGCCGGTTCTTCTCCATAGGATCTACTATTTGGAACCGCGCACCTAGAGTCTCGACATTTCATAAGTACCTGTATCTGATTTACATGAAATAAAGATCTATTCTTTTATTCTATTCTATTCTAAAGGCACTAAAATTATGGCACTGACTAAAGTAATACAAGGATTTCTCTTCAGAAAATGCTAGTAGATAATATTACTGCTTGTGCTGGGAGTAACTTTCCTTCCTGGACTAATGCAACAGATAAGGTGCGAACTCACGACCCCACGATTGCTGTTTGGATGTTTTGTTACCATGATTCTCAGGTAGATTACAGTATTAATGATCTGATTTTCATGAAATAGGTATGGTTAAGAACACTCGGGATAAAATTATCTATGACACAAAAAAAAACTAAACGAAAATCGGTTCATCCGTTTGGGAGCTACGATACCACAGACAGACACGTTAAACTTATAACACCCCTCTTTTTTGTCGGGGGATAAAAAAGGTTACTTATTTCTTAGAAATTTCTCGGTAATAGCCGGGGGATTGAGATTGTAGCAAATCCCTGGGGACAAATCTCCCTGGACTTGGGGACCTGGCGTGGCATCGTGATGGGCTTCAGGACGGTCTTTAAGAGTTCCCAAAGTCCACCATCAGGTACCGAAAGTGGACCACCGTAGAGATTTTACCCTCCCCTCCCACCCTCCAACCTCCAAGTAAAGCCCACGATGGGTTGTCACCACGTAATTAAAAAAAAGCATAGGTACTCCCCAAAACCAGTGGCGTACACAGACATTTCTTGGAGGGTAGGCAAAAACCACTTGACTGTTGTATTGTCAAGTTTAATGATGTTTGTATGAGTGGCCACCTCACCCTAAGACTTAAATTAACTGATATTACACACTAAAGTTTGTTTATTAGGGTACACAGTGTGTTTTTGTCTTGGAGTGCACGCCACTGCCCGAGACTGTTATCTACCTATGCATTTGTCATATTTTTTATCAAAAACTTTAAATGCGTAATTCATAGCTGCGTCACTGTTTTCACCTAAATACATAAAATGTAGGTAATTTTATGAGTTATGAACGGGAAATTACGAATATTACCTATGTAGACTAATATTGACGAAAAACATTAATATCAAGAGTTAGTAATACTTATTATGAGATCATTGAGTATCGCGTGATGTTTTTTATTCGATTACACATAGTTTATTGAATCAATGGAATTAAACGCTTGTGAATCGTTCTTAAAAGTCCGTACTTACGCAAAGTCAACATAGGCCCAAATGTAATTTTCTCCATAATATCGATTTTACGCATCGACTGCGTTCGACGCTCCGATTGGTGAAGAAATTGGTGCGAGCCAATCAGCATACAGAACCCGGTCGATGGATAAAATCGAACCTTACACTAAGGCCTCAAAAGACTCTAGGTTTTAACCAAACCGTCAAAAACCCCGATTCCAGCTAGAAAAACAGCTGTATCTTTTGAACGGCTGAACAGATTTTCATGAAACATAGCTAAGATGATTCCCGATTAAACAAACTTTCAATTAAAAAAATCTGCATTGAAATCCGTCCATCCGTTTTGGAGCTACGATGCCAAAGACAGACACAGATATATAGATACATACTATAAACTTATCACACCTATCTTTTTTGTCGGGGTTAAAAATAAGGATAGTATCGTTCTCAGTAATGTTATCAATCAATCAGCCCAGTCTACCGCAGTCCATTACTGGGCAAATGAGAGTGGGGAGGGAGAATGCCCTCCCAAGTTGCGCCCTCGGACTTAACACCCGATTCTCAGCATTCAGCTACCTATACCTACCAACGTCGATGTGGAAACGATTACTAAGCTTATTTGCGGTGTAAAAACACGCCATCCATAGATTGCGAAAGCAACGCCACAGCAAACTGCTTGGTAATACAAAGTTGTGTACGTTAGTAGTAACGTACACAACTTTGTATAACCAGGAAAATCTCTTCTAGAACGAATTGAGTTCAACGAATAATTGGATGCCTTAGTTCTAAAAGTCACTAAGTCCATTCTATTAATCCTAATTCTTTCGTAGACAAAACCCATTGCTATAGTGGTCATGCTACGTCTGCTGGTGTTTTCAACCAGACTGTAAGCGGTTATGATCACGCCCTTTTTAACCCCCGACAAAAAAGATGGGTGTTGTAAGTTTGTACTGTGTATCTATTTAACTGTGTCTGTCTGTGGCATCGTAGCTCCAAAACGGACGGACCGATTTCAATGCAGTTTTTTTAAATGAAAGTTAGTTTAATCGGGAATCATCTTAGATATGTTTCATGAAAATATGTTCAGCTGTTCAAAAGTTATAGCTCTTTTTCTAGTTGGATTTTCTAGTTGGAGTCGGGGGTTTTTGATGGTTAGGTTATTATTCAATTACTTAAATTCGCTTCTTTATTTTGCCCTATCATGATTTATTTAAGTATTTCATTAACAACATGGCCTTCCTAAGACTTGTTCGCTTTCTAGACGATGGCATTGGCGGTCAGGTGTTTTTATGCTTTTATAGGAGGTGCCTTTACAGAGATTTCTTTTAGCAAAGTGCTTCTTTGGATCAATATTCAATTGGGTTCAAAATTAAGCTGCGTAGGTACTCTATTCCATCCTATTCTACTGTCTTTAGAACTTAAATGTCAGCGAATAAGCTAAGTATCTAGGTACTCCTTTATGGGTCAGGGCGGAGTGTACTGTTAACACCCACAATCACTAGTGCCATAAGTCCCATCTACCCCGTACTCCCCCGCCGCCTGCCCCCATGGCCAGGGGGCCTATTGTCATTTACCGGGCACACTGCCAATTTTTAGGCTGCCTTGTGTACCTATAGAAAAACCTAATATCAGTTTACACAACATCATACACAAGAAATAAAGAGTTGAATCACAAAACATCGGTTGATGTTTGCGGTGAAAACATTAATTAGAAAAGGTCCCAATATTGATCCCTGAGGTACTCCAACTGGAATTGTCCCGTTCTCTTTGTAAAAGGAAAACCATCGGTGAAAATTGTTATTTAGGTACCTATTCTTGCCGACAAAGGTTACGTAAAAGGAACAATGATGACTTTAAAAGTTATGGTTTAAGGAATGCAGTGAAGTTTATGTGGGAATTAACTGTTCAAATATTGATCATATAGGCAGCAAGTTAGTTTACACTGTATTCAAACTAGTACCAGGCGTAGCGTGTTCGCATAATAAAAGGCATGAGTAATAACTCTTGTACGACTGCCGAGTGCCGTCGCTAGGTCGGCCCAGGTTCTTGAACCCTGACTAGCTTTACGTAACCCTCCCCCGCCCGGGCTCGACTTCAAGTCGTTACATAACCATCATTTTCATTTTTATAGGTTAGCTGAAGACTCCGCACGCGATGGAATATCGAATTCTATTTAAGAATGTTAATTTGACTTTGTCAAAATTGTGAAGATCTAAGAGTTTCTTCGAAGTGCTTCGGACTTGTATGCTGCTCTGAACTGCTCATGAGTTCCGGTCCTTGAGGTTACAGGTTACCGCATGAAGCTGTTTATAATGTCACACGTCACGTCAGCTTCGCGTGCTGGCCGGCGCAGACGTCCAATCGCGGCGCTCGTCCAAGACACACCTCCGCGACGCTCCGACGGATTTAAAATTGGATCGGGTGCGCGCGCAGACTACTCGGTATCGAGCGGACGTCAGTGTCAGTTGTCAGTCGCGGACGACGGGCGCGTGTTGTGTACGTGTTGTATTTCGCGGAGCTCCGAACATGGCTCTGCTCAGACGGCTTGCGGTGAACGCGCCCCGGAATGTACGCGCGCTGTCCTCCTCGCCACCGTCGCGGGATGATCTCGACCTTAACTTCAACAGCCCCAAAGATGCGTTCAAAAGTAAGAAGACGAGCGAACTGGTGCGGGCGTACTTCGTGTACCAAATATGTTCGGTGAATTGGCTGGTTGAGAACAATGATATGGTGAGTAGATCGAAACGCCTCAGCTGTTAGCTTACGTAAGATCTGCATAACTATGTTTACTCGCCGGCAACGGTGCGTTAGGTACAGCTCTAAATTAACTTTTGTTCGTGTCCTTGCGTCTGTTACATACAGCTCTAGTGATTGATGAACGTGTACCTATTTGATTCACGCGGCGTGGTTTTTCTTAGTTCTTTTTTAGTGTATTGCTAATTTGGTTGCGACGACATAATGAAGCCGCATATAGCGAGATACCAGAAAATCATGTGGGTTGAGGAGATCGAAACGAAGCGTGTTACCTAACAGTAAGAGGAATGAATGGATTTTTGATCGGTTGTTAACGCGCATGCGTGTCGTCTGGTCAGCTCCGGTGATCCGTACACCGGTGTAGACCGAGGATAGACGCGCCTCTCGTGTGCGTCTCGTGATCTTGAGCTTCAGCATGACTGCCTGCGATCAAGGTGGCATGATCTTGAAAAGTATTCACAAACCGACACTTAAAACTTAAGAATTGCCTGATTACTTGACAAAATCTAATTACACGCTCAATTTATTTGAATAAGTACTTTTTAATGCGCTGTAGGCATTTTTTATGTTAGCACAATGTATAATACGCATTAATAATGTCAAGATCAATTAATAAACGGGAATTCCAACTGCATTTTCTCGACTATAACCGCATAATCTTGATACTTCTATCATATGAAGAGGCGTAGCTAGTTCTAATAGAAGTTTCTCTCGCAGAAGGTACATATTGGAAACCATCCATCCAAAATTTAAGTGCTAGACACTTAAATTTGTCGGTGCAACAACTTCCATCCAGTCCTCTCGAATACCAAATCTTTTGAATCTTTATGTTTGCATTTTCTTTCAGCTGATCAATGTAGTTTCTTCTTGGTCTTCCTCTTTTTCTTTTTGCCTCTATTTTCCCTTCTATAATGTTGGTAACGAACTTATCGTGCCTATTCAATTGACCAATCTTGTTTCCCATCAACCAATCTATTCAATCTTTTTTCTATGTGTTTCAATATTTGTCTTTTCTCTTTTACTCTTCTTAGTATCTCTTCGTTGGTCACTTTTTCTGTCCAGGGCACTTTCTCCATTCGATACTGATACTGGAAACACCTGACATAATTTAACTTTGTTGATAACTTGACATATGTAAATAGACTTAAATTAAGTTTCAAAAACTTAATTGTGCAGTTTATTATCTAATTGGATGATTTTTCCAATTTATAACAATAAGGGTACAATTATAAAGTCGAAAAGGGTTATTGAACCTACTCATCATTATGAACAACTTTTACTATGGGAACAACCATGTAATCACGAAAAAGCAATCTGCTGTTCCATACAAAATAATTCAGTATTAGTTAGAATTACTTGACTAAATGTATGTAACAACTGATATTTTTTTCACGATTTCAGGGTTGGTCCTGTAGAAGATGTTTAGAAGTTTCCGCTTTATATAATACTAGCTCCCGCCAGCAGCTTCGCCTGCGTGATATCTTTATAAATTATAGTCTATGTTAGTCAGTGACTGATAATATAGCAATAGGCTGGTGAAAGAATTTTTAAAATCGGTCCAGTAGTTTTTGAATATTTCCATTACAAAGAAATATACAAAAAATATATTTTTTTTTTCTTTATAATATTAGTTTAGATAGTTAAGATTTAGATAGGTACATATTGCGATTTTTTTTATTACCAGATAAAAATAATTGTTGAGCTCTGGTCATCATTTTGAACAACTTTTACTATGGCACCAAAGTTTGAATTATTTGTGTTTTTTGTTTGTATCTGATTTTTTTCGCGATTTCAGCCTACTTGTGGGCTCCATGTTCCGTATCATGGGACCATCTGGCTGGCTATCATAAATTCAAGCCATTGTTTATAGTGGTTACTAGGGCTGGCAAAAAAATTCAAGAGGAACAGGATATTTCTATTCCGAATGCCAAAAAAAGGGTAAAAAAATAAAAATTGTAGATATCTTATTTATTTTTCAAAAAAAGATCAAACTCTACAGTTGACATTGAGTTGTTTTAAGCACTTAAGCATTTAATAAAAAGCTGTTATTTTGACATTACAAACAGATACTTTAATTTTATTTCTTTGTACAGATTCTGCAATTAAGAAAAAACAATGTGACGACAGACTTTCGACTACATGACTGTTAATTAAAGATTTTAATTACTTGCTAATACATTGTGATTTTACCTAGAGAAATAACATGGTGTAAAATAGCCATAAAATGCAACCAATTAAAATTGGTTGATTAGAAGATTGACTGGTGAAATCATACTCAATACTCAATATTTATTGCGATCCACAATGTAATATACTTATGTGGTAAAATAACAATTATTTCGATCATTATAGACCCCGTCGGGCACAGCAATGTAGGAGAGAGAAACCACTATGTGTCTATGATTATATAATATTATACATGTATTATTTATTTATTTTATTATTTATGTACACACAAAAAAAAAATAGAATAAGGAACACTTAAGTACAAAGGTACTGCTTATTTCAAAATAAATTTCTGCCAGCAAACCTGTGACTAGAGAGAACTGGTGGTATTATAAAATATTTTATAGAAAAAAAAAAATCACGTGTTAATTCTATTATATTGCTTTTTATTATATTTATTCTTTATTTTTAAAACGCTTCTATTAGCTTCACTTGTAACGTTGTAACTATGTAAAAAAATCTTGGAAGTTAAATTTGACCTACTTCCCGGTTTCCGATTGAGCTGAAATTTTGCATACACGTTTAGTTTGGATGACAAAAGCGTTTTCTTTAGATTTTTTTAAAACTATAATATTTATTTTATTATATTTTTTCTATGAGATATATTATATGACTTAGGATATTTCCGCTTCCCTCAACCTACGTCTATGGGTGAAACTGATTTGATTTCTAAGTACCTAGGTATCTATCATACATTTTTCAAAGCAGTAGATTGCTATAGTAATTAGTAACATTAGACAAATATCGAAGACCCATTTTTAACCAACTTCAAAAAAAGTTTTCAATTCGACTGTATGTTTTTCTTTTTTACTGTTCCGTACCCAAAGGGTAAAACGGGACCCTATTACTAAGACTCCGCTGTCCGTCCGTCTGTCTGTCTGTCCGTCTGTCACCAGGCTGTATCTCATGAACCGTGATAGTTAGACAGTTGAAATTTTGACAGATGATGTATTTCTGTTGCCGTTATAACAACAAATACTAAAAAACAGAATAAAGTAAATATTTAAGGGGGCTCCCATACAACAAACGTGATTTTTTTCCCATTTTTATAGATAATGGTACGGAACCCTTCGTGCGCGAGTTCGACTCGCACTTGGCCGGTTCTTTTTATTTGTTTCTTGAGCGATATTTTCGCCAATTGTGCAACATCTAGTGTAAAATATTTTAATAAACCTCCCGCAATTAAACCTTGTAATCGGTCATGGCCGTCGCCTAAAACTTAATCTCTCACAATAAAGTCGTTCATTATAGTACTGCGTCTTGCGACAGACTAATTTAATCCTTTTTACAGCCTGCACGATGTTCAGTAATAAATCTTATATGACAAGCATTTGGTTTTGTTTGCCTCTGCCTTTAGGCTGCCTTTTCACCAGAGCTGTGCGACCAATGACATTTTACAAATGACATTTTGTAAAATGTCATTGCGTGCGACAGTAAACTAGCCTTTGGCAGAATCATCGTCAAAACGACGGAGCCATAAACCTAAAATTTTAATTTAACTAGCCCTAAATCTAAGGGTCTAATTTACACCATGCGCATCTGTCCCATCATGACATACGCCAGCGCTGTATTCTCACACGTGAGGCAGTCTACAGACAGTCTACAGACTACAAATATTGCAAACCCTCCAAAATCGTTCCATGCGGAAAGGCACGGAAGATTGGAGTCTCAATTTTATGATCGGTAAATTTTATACAAGATAGTTCGAATTTTATACTGTCACGATCATATTGTAGTTTATTACCAGAGTTTGATGTTCATTACCATTTTGTTACGCGGTAGACCCGCAGATATAAAACGCTAGTCATAAAAAAACGTAGTGTTGTGCGAGGTAGCTTAGCGGTGCGTGAGGAAAAAATCCACCAATAGGATTACTTTATTTTCCTATAGTCTCGCGCAACGTAGTAATCCAATTGGTGGATATTTTCCTCGCGCACCGGTTATCTACCTCGCACAGCTCTGGTGGACACGCAGCCTTAGGGTCTCCTTAACATCTACAGTGCATCGGGCTCTGTTTGCCGTAATTATGATACGTCTAACTAATTACTTTACGTTACCTATGGGAGATGAAAATATTATTATTCGAAAAATTTCCGCAGAAGTGTGAAAGATGAAATGAAAGTTGGCGGAATAAAGCCCATCACACACGTAGCTATAATATATATTATAGCAAGACATATTATATATATATTTTCCATAGTAATCTTCGAGCGACCTCAGACGCAGCTATAATATATATTTCTATTACGTCATCAAAATATGTTATAGTATAGCTACCACGTATGGGCTTACTATAATGTAATATATAGCTCAGTATATTAATATATATTATAGCTACGTGTGTGACGGGCTTAAAGCCAGGGTGTAGAAAAATATTATATTGGGATAATTTTGTATCTAATAAAAATACTAAAATTCAGCCTGCTTTTTTCTAGAAATGAATAGATACATTTGATAATAAAAAAGAAATACCATACTCAAATCAGAATCTGTCTGTAGCAGCGCACGGCTGGTCCAATCTCAAATTAAATAATTATGTAAGTAAATATTACGGAATAACCCTTTTATTTTTCTTTTAATATTATTTTGGTTCTTGCAAAGTTACATTATAGGTAATTACTGAACTATTACACAAGGTACCTATACTGCATGAATAGTAAAGAAAAAACAAAAGTTTTTTTTTATCTATAGTCATGACTTAAAGGTTATTGAATAGTATCTAAGGAAAAAACAAAAGTTTTTTCTTTTTTATCTATAGTCATGACTTAAACAATCTTTTAAAATATAAGATTATATAATTATTCGTTTTACATTACTTACAGATAATTTCATAAAAATTACGCCTGATGTTTTTCTTCAGTCTAGACTGATTAAATATTTAATCGTAAACAAGAAAGCAGGGAAGCCGGTTCAGTCCGAACCCAGACATACGACAGACATGGAGACGCGTTTCATATCATATTTATTATACCTACTTCGAGTTTATTTCTAGATAAACGTTATCTTTCAGTGATATGTTGCGTTTGTGAGCTACAATATCTTTTGGAATGGGAAAAAGCATGATGTTGCGCTTCTATTTTTTTTTAATAATGCCTTTTCAATTTCCAAATAAAGTTTGGAAATTGAAAAGGCACTGACTACTTAGTTTATAACTTTAAATTTCATTTCAAATTAATCAATAATAATAATACAGTAATAGTGCAATAGGATGACTCCTTTAATTTTTTATTTTATTCTTAGTGTGTGTTTTATTTTTTATTTTTTACTGTTTAAAGGTTTAAGTTAATTTTTATTTTATTTTTCTCTCGTCTGTTGTCACTATCCGTGCTGAATAAATGTATTTTATTTCTTTCTTTCTTTTTTCTAATAATTAAATTCTCGAAAATATTAATGCAAAATTTTAATAGCATTATTTTAGTTAAATCACCAATTATTAAGCTATTTAAAAACTGTTGCTAAGAAAATATGTTTTGTAATTATGCAAAATGGTTTCAGTACACACTGTCACATTAGGTAGGTACTAATTATTTTTGAGCGAATTTTTGTAAGCAACTGGAGTAAATTATACGTGTGCGATTTACATGAGATATGAATAGGATCAGGGGGGCTAAAAAGGCCGCTTTAGATGAATCACAATATGATTCTTATTACGAATGTCAAAATATCTACTTAATTGACGACTCTTAATGTCATCCGCATAAGGTTCCTATTCAGTAATCATCTGTTTGACAGTTACTATGCAGATCTGTAGATGAATTGCTCAATGTGGCCTTTTTAGGCACCCAGGCACGTGCAAAAAACTATACACACATTGAAATCGCAGTGCTTTATTATGTGTAAATTTAAATTATGAAATATTTTAGGCGGTGGTTTCAAGTATTTTACAATTCTATGGATAAATAGTTATTTCAAGATTTCAGTTCTCATAAGATTTTGTTACGCTACACCTATCTACCCACCTACGCTCTGTACAAGTGACTATATTCTCTAAAGTCACTTTCAGACAATATATTTTTAGGTACTAGGTTTTGTTTGAAAGAGCATTGAACTATTTGAAATGGGAAAATATTAAAATAAAATTATTATTGGACAGAATAGACAGGATAATTATTTATTAACGTTCTATCATAGAATAATCCATAAGGAGGATAATAAATAATTAAAAAATAGATTTGCAATACCTAACAATAACTGGGTATTTCGTACATGTGATCGAATCATGGCACAAAAAGGTAAATATATGAACACATCTTCATAGAAACCACATTGTTCCATTGCCTATTTGACGTAATTTTTCCTATTCATGTAATAATCAGGAAAACCGCGGTAAATTTGTTGGCATATTTGGTCATCTGTGTAAAACCTAGAAGTCATATTTTATCATGTTATTATTTATAATAATAACAGCCATGAAGAAAATATTGAATAGGTACCTACTAATTATAGTCATGTATAAATATTTTGAAAGAAAAACGTTTATTCGGACTAGACACTAGACAATAAACGTAATTCACAGAGATTTTTTTAACAATTTTTTTTTAATTTTTTACAATAAATTAATTCAAATAAAATATGAATAAAATTATTCGCACGGCTCAATTTAAGCCCCATAGTAGACGGCGTGATAGGCTGAACCATAGATCACAGAATGTTTCTGTAATCTGTGAGCTGAACCTTCGATTATCCTAAACCTTAGTTTTAACTTTCCTTTTCTTCGTCATTCCGTCGATGTGTGTCGAAAGAAAGCAATTATATTAGAATAAGTCTTGCTTAGAGAAGTCCATCAAGTTATATTTGCAACCACATCAATTTCTTTATTGAGTACTTACTATACAGGGTGCCGATTTAGTTACATGCATCCTTTAAGGAGTTGATACTACTCATCATTATAAAAAACTTTTATAACGGGACCAACCGTGAAATCGTGAGAATAAAATAATCTGTTCCATACATTTTATGTTCACATATTTCGACAGAATATAGGGATCAGCAGATTTTTTTTCACGATTTCAGGGTTGGTCCCGTAGTAAAAGTTGTTCATAATGATGAGTAGAATCAACTCCTTAAAGGATGCAGGTGACTAAATCGCCACTCTGTATAGCGGCCTGTCCCGGTGACGTACGGGTGATTGGAGCTTTCGTAGGGATCCATATAAATAAAAGAAAAAGTAGCCTTTGTTGCTCAGTCATATAGCATTCTACTGGTGATAGAATTTTTAAAATCGGTCCAGAAGTTTTTGAGTTTTTTCATTACAAAGAAAAATACAAATGTTTTCTCTTTAAGATATTATTAATGTAGATATTGGATGAACGCATTACGCATGCGAAGCGAACTTATAGTCAATAAGTTTTGTGGATAGGGAAACTCCACCATTTTCCTGCTAAATTTTCCTATCCACAAAAATTGTTGACTTGAAAAATTCCTTTAATTATTAAATTGTCTGTGTCTCTTATTGCACCAAATAAATATGATTCTATTCTTCTATTTTATTTATTTTATAAGGTGGACTTAATATTTTGATTGACTGCCTGAACTGTCTTTTGACCTCTGCAACCTGCCGTCAGATCTACGCAGAAGCATAGATATTACAGCTTTTATGAGTTATCAATGTACAGTCAAACAAACAGATAAGTATACTAGGTCACCAGAAGGCCTAGGGTAAGTTTCTTTTAACCATTTAAGAAATAAAGAAAGAAAAAAATTTTATCAGCACAGACACACTGACAACACAAGAGAGAGAAGATTAAAGATAAAAAACAAAAATGCAATAAAAAAATAAATTCTTAAATTAAATAGGTATGCTGACAAGCATGCCCAGTCTATACCGAAAGAAGAAAAATAGAAGATTTGCAGTTGGCACCTCTGCAGTGACGCACGGACGAAGGACGCACGGATTTCGATTTTACGCATCGACCGCGGTCTGCGTGCCGATTGGCCGTTGAGCTCTTCACCTATCGGACCGTCGAACGCGATCGATGCATAAAATTGAGATGGTTGAAAGCAACTTACACTAGGGCTTTATATAGGAGAAGTTCCCTTAAGAAAATATGGATGCATTCGAGTAATGTATTACTTAATACTAGACATAGCTGAACTATATTAATTTAAAATGCATTTAACAAAAATCCTACATCAGTTCTTTAGTAAACTTGATCTATTTCTGGACTCTGGTGGCCCTGTTCACTTGAATTTTCGATTCGATTCGATTGTACAACTGAGTCGCACTTCCATCCGCTGCAGTTCACGTAGAGAGACAGGTATTCTTAGCTGCGCTCGCGCAAATCGAATTTTAAGTAGACTTTAATCACCATCAACTAGCTTTGCACCGCGACCTCGCTTGCGTCAAGCTTGTTTACAGTTCCGACGAGTTCAGTTATTGTTACAATAAAAGTACCGTTAAAATACGTTTATTACGTTCCGAGCTGAGACGTGCGCTTGCGAACTTCAAAAGCTTGATTTGGGACACTGTACTGTAGGTAGGTGTTCTAACGTTGTGACTGAGTTTGTTACTATAAAACATTAGTGCGATCTATTATAACCTAACCTAACCGTCAAAAACCCCCGGCTTCAACTAAGAAAAGAGCTGTAACTTTTGAACGGCTGAACAGATTTTCATGAAACGAAGCTTCAAAGTAGATAGACCGATTTCAACGCAGTTTTATTTATTTGAAAGCTACTTTAATCGGGTATCATCTTAGCTATGTTTCATGAAAATCTGTTTAGCCGTTCAAAAGTTACAGCTGTTTTTCTAGTTGGAGTCGGGGGTTTTTGACGGTTAGGTTATTATTACGTATGTTGACCCGATAGTACTTCCGGTCTTAAATTTCAGAGTATCAGTATTGCGGGGACCATTTAGACCATAGACTAGCATTTGATCAAAGTCCCAACCCAGTTTCCAAGCCAGGATCCAGTAGGCTAATTCCCGTAACTAATGAAGTGCAGTTGCCGCGCAGTTGCAGTAAAATTTTGATCAAAACAACATTTGGTATTCTCTTAGCTTCAGTGAGATTCGCTCTCGTCAAGATCGAGCGTCACTGCAATATGATCGGCGGGTCATTAAATTACGTGAATTAATCCTCTGGATTCTTCTATTCTTTTTTTTTATGTGTCTAAATGTGAACGAAGAAGAAAGAAAGAAAATTGCGTTTATTGGCACAATTAAAATTAAAACACATAACATTTAATAGATAAAATAAAGTACATTTATGTTGGCGCGAAGACAAAATAAATAGTTTTAGTAAAAAGATGTATCAAAATGAGTTCACTAGAGGGTAGTCGTATTTATTTGTACGCACTACGACCACTATAAATAAGAGTGATGTAACGTGTTTGACTCACTGGTGCTCGAGACGTCGGACTGTACGGATCTATCTAGTAAAGCTAAGTAAACCAATGCAAATGATGCAAATGAATTAAAAAGAGTAACCATGGAGTTTCTTGCCCGTTCTTCTCCATAGGAAGTCTACGCTTTGGAACGCGGCACCTAGAGTCCTGACTATTCATAAAGTACCTGAATATAAACCTTTAAACTTATCTTGTCTTTTTGTGTTTTATTAGGAGTGACAAACTATTATGGAAGTAATGACGTCAGCAATACTGACTGCATTCTCTTCAAAAACACCTCTGGAGACCCTACTCCGACATCAGAAGTGGGATTGATAACAAAAACTACGCCTACGAATATTTTATGATTCTAGGAGCCTCGGAATTGATATAGACGAATCTGCTGCAACCAAGGACAAGCAGCCTCGGGAAGCTTCAGGAACGACTACAACAACTGGCCGTTACGCAGCCATGAACAATGACACCGCCCAGTGAGACACCGCTCCATCCAATGGTGATGCCATCACCAGTAGTTCATCAGCAACAAGTGACACCCGTCATACATGGGAAGTAGAATTTGTACTCGGTGTATCAAAATATGATACAAGAAATAGTAACTCGATTAATTCGCATTAAAAAGGCGAAACAAAAAGAACACATTGAAAATGCCAAAGAGCACATTGAAGTGCCAAAAAAAGACCAAAAATAAAATGCCAACAAAAAAGAGTGATGAAGAAGAAGAAAAAGAGCAATATAAGAACAACAATGAGAATCAAGTATCAATAAAAGAGTACGAATACGTGCCACAATAAAAGAACCTATGCTTCTGAATAAATGTTACTTAATGAGCGTGATAGCAATTTAAAAAGGGCCACCAAAAGAGCACATTATAGTGCCACCAAAAGAGCATATTATATTGCCACCAAAAGAGCCATTAACACGTTCACTGCCAAACAGCAGATAATAGAAAATCAACTGTTTGTCGGACAATGGTGTCCGACATGGCGCTCAAAGAGTCATTTAAGTTCCACCAAAAGAGCACAATATAGTGTCACCAAAAGAGAATATTAAAATGCCATCAAAAGAGAATATAATGCCACCAACAGAGAATATTAAAGTGCCACAAAAAGAGTACAATAAAGTGCCACCAAAAGAGTCATTAAGGTGCCAACAAAGGGTTCCCTATGCTAAACCGAATGGCCGATCAATTGCATTTAAATGTCAACAAAAGAGCATAATCAAGTTTCCACGTTCTCCTTATTTCAGATACTAATAACAGGCCCGGTGCAGAGCGCGCACCGACTGTCAGAATGGCCGTGTTGGCGCGAAGACAAAATAAATAGTTTTAGTAAAAAGATGTATCAAAATGAGTTCACTAGAGGGTAGTCGTATTTATTTGTACGCACTACGACCACTATAAATAAGAGTGATGTAACGTGTTTGACTCACTGGTGCTCGAGACGTCGGACTGTACGGATCTATCTAGTAAAGCTAAGTAAACCAATGCAAATGATGCAAATGAATTAAAAAGAGTAACCATGGAGTTTCTTGCCCGTTCTTCTCCATAGGAAGTCTACGCTTTGGAACGCGGCACCTAGAGTCCTGACTATTCATAAAGTACCTGAATATAAACCTTTAAACTTATCTTGTCTTTTTGTGTTTTATTAGGAGTGACAAACTATTATGGAAGTAATGACGTCAGCAATACTGACTGCATTCTCTTCAAAAACACCTCTGGAGACCCTACTCCGACATTTATGCCAAAAGGGCCTCAGCTCAGCATAATGTCAGGTGGCAACACCAGGTGCTAACACCTGGCGCTGATTTTCTGCTGCAACCCACCGACCAATGTGGCACCAAACATAACACTTAATATGTGAAGTTAAAAGTGTGAATGTACGATGTTATCATAGGTGTATATTAAAAAAGCGTGACGGGTCCATATCACGTGATTGCAGTACGTGATACGATAAATTGAGCGAATTGGACTCACCCATGCTTTGTGCTAAATTGCCTCAGCGTAACAAAGAGACTAAACATACAGGGTTATTTGTAATTCACCTGCAATCAAATCAAATCAATTTACTTGCATAAAATGCGGTATAAAAGATGGTACATTATATCATATTTTAGTGCAGACATATTTTTAAGGGGTGACAGTAGTCATCAATATGGACAACTTTTACTATGGGCGTTACACCGCAATCGCGAAAAAATATTCAAACTTTTCATACGTTTCGATCTAGCAAGGTTGATCTCTTCCCTACAAATCTATACAAATAAATAAAATTGAAGTGTCTGTTTGTAATATCAAAGTAACAGCTTTTTACTAAATTAATTTATGAAAGTATATACGGAACAAATATAAAAGATATTTTTTTAAAAAAATTGTCTGTCTGTTTTTCCGGCTAATCTCCAAAACGGCTGTACCGATTTTGACGGGACTTTCACTGACAGATAGCTGATGTTATAAGGAGTAACTTAGGCTACTTTTATTATAAAAAAGAAAAGAAAAAGTGCTACGCGCAAAACAAAAAAAGGTTAAATTCCACACGGACGAAGTCGCGAGCACAGCTAGTAATTGAATATTTACTCGAAATGTATGGAACAGCAGATTTTTCTTTGCGGTTTCTTTTTTGGGCCCATAATAAAAGTTGTTCATAATGATGAGTACAATAATCCCATAAAGGGATCGGGACTAGAAAGGTAGGACCTTATATTATTATATGTGCATGTTAAAAGAATAAAGAAAATATCTATTATTAATAAAACGTTTATTTCGAGTAGTTTATTTAGATAAATGATTTGCTAATCTTTGTTTAAAAAATCAGAGAATCACCCTGCTACAGTACAATATAATACAATAGTCTTTATTCGCTGAATATAGGTAAATACAATGGTGTTACAGATAATATTGGTACAGTCCTCAATATTCTACACAATATTCTACCATGTGGCATGCAAATATTTGGATTAAAATTATTTTAGTTACATTGAATTGAAAATGATTATACGGATAATAATTTGTGTTTATAGAGATTGGCAAATGTCAGTTTAAATTTAAATGTCAGCAAAACTAGTAAAAAATAAACTTTATTTAAAAAATCAAAAATCCCGACTGCTTAAAAAGTGAACTTTAAATAAAAACTGACAAGAAAAAAACAAGTCCAGTAGAATTCTAATGTGGAACATAGCGACTTTAACAGTTGGGACCCATTATTGGGAAGATTTGAGCCGGTCTCGATTTTTACTGTTAAAGTCACTATGTTCCACATTAGAATTCTACTGGACTTGTTTTTTGGACATCCTTATGCGCAGTCAGCTAAAAAATAGTTTTCGAGTCACCGTATTCCAGTATTTCCAGTGCGTTGCGGGCCCGTTAAATGTATCTTGTCCTTAAGTGGAAATTGTGGAGGGGATTTACCTAGAGGGGAGACATAATTCATTCGGTAGTAATAGTAGCGGAATTCAGTATTCATGTCGTAACATCATGACATGGTATAACGACCACGTGACCGGATAATCACAGTGTATATTTCATGCATTTATGATTTCGCTTAATTCATCTAAAATTGCTTGGTAATCAAAATTTTCCGTTAAAGTGACTTCCTTTCTAAAAATGCTGAACCAAAAATATTCAGAGTAATTTAAAACATCATCAAGCGTTTATGTATTTATTCGTTTATGTAAATATATGAAAATACACATATTAAATACGAGAAAAAAGTACAAAGGTACTGCTTATTTCTCCAAAGAAATCTCTTCCAGCAGACCAAAATTTAATGTGTGAATGAGAATTTAAAACACGAAATGTAGACAGCGATGTACAAGAATAGAACAAAACTATAAATTAAATATAATATTATAAACAAATAAAATACCTACATAAAGCAAATACACAAAATATCTGGGGGCACGGCAGTGCCCCAGCCAAGTCTCGAGCAAAACAGAAGTACTTATGAAACTATGACAAGAAGAGATAATCCACTTTTATACATTTTTCTTAAAAAAAAAAATACTATAAATCTTTTCATGATACAACTCTAAGATATCGCTAATTCCATAAATATAAAATGCTCCAACATGAACTGGTATAACCCAGTTTTCACTGGTTCACCTGTAACAAGATGTTAACAGTATTCATAAATAAAATGAACTAGGTACCTATATGCGTGAGGCAAATTCGTGACTTTACAATCAAGTGCATCAGATTTTTTAGTCACGGATTGAGGACATTTCCATTTCGTTTATTGACCTGCATGTCTTTCCAAGGCACGATGAAGCGACAATTTTCTTTTGCCTTTGCGTGTACCTACTCTACCCAATAAATTAAAGTAATTTACAAATAATCGTATAAACACAAAATCATTGTACGTACGTATGAAACCACCTAAAATTTAGCAAGTATAGTTGCAGCCAAAACCACTTTTAAACTTAAAATAGCTTACTTCAAACAACGTATATGATCTTTTCTGTTGGTAGTTCGACAAAATCTAAATAAACTACCGGTAAATTATTATCTAGCCAGCAAATTTTTGTTTTTATGGGAGTATGGTTCAAATTCAGCACGATACCGACATGATTCCGACAGCATATAGCTGTCGGGAACTTTTCCGTGAATTTCCGTATTCGTATCGAGATGAGGTGTCAAAATGTTTCGATTTCAGATTTGTGAATTGCGTTTGGAGGCTACCTTCGTAAACGAAGATTCGGATCGATAACGGACATTGGTGATGGGTTCTAATTAGCCATACTGGATTTTTTGGGCTACACCTAAAGGACATTCAAGAAGTAGATAAACATGTTGTGAATAGATTTGACGAGGGAATTTGTGGCGTGGAGGTAATGGAGTCCAATAGAAAACACTGGATTACTTTATTTGTATTATAATCTAATACAGCACACAGTAGCGTCTTATTAGTACAAGATCGGAAACTACAGAATGTAGCGTTGCCAGACATATACGAGTACAATATAATAAGTCCAGCCCATTACTGCCCCACTGCTGGGCACGGGCCTCTTCTCAGAATGAGAAGGGTTAAACCTTAGTCCACTACGCTGGCCTGGTGCGGGTGGGCGGAGTACACACACCATCGAGGACGTGAGGTCTCAGGTGTGCAGGTTTCCTCACGATGTTTTCCTTCACCGTTATCGCAAGTGATAATCAAATTCTAATCCACACACAAATTCTAAAAGTCAGAGGTGCGGGCCGGGTTTGAACTCAGATCCTCCTGCATGGAAGGCGAGCGTTTAACCGCCAGGCTATCACTGCTTATATAGACAATAATAGGCAAATATTTTTAACATTGCAACTTAACAAAAATGGCAACAAAGCAGAAACGAAGACTTCAGTTTTGTCAGCTGACAAATTACCTCTCCACAAAACATTTTGTCCAAATTAAATTAGATTTCATTAGCACTTTCGACTGTTTGGACGTGCCGGTAAAACAGCTGGCTCAGTATAATGGAAACGTGACCAAACTGCGCAAACCTACGGAATATTTCGGACAAGTCAATGGAACGTTTGGAAATCAGGAAAGTCATATCCGATTCTGAATGCACAATAGACTAGGTCGCCATGTGAGTCACCCGTGAGGACAAACAATTGATTTTATATTGTTTTAATATAGAATCTGCTGAGTGGCAGTGAATGTTTTTATCAACGATTGTGCTAAGAGCTGGCTTGAGAGTTGAGACAGACGATCCTTGGATTTAATAGTAAATTATCCTAATCGTCAAAAATCCTCGCCAACTACATGTCAAATATTCTACTGTTCTGTTCAGTATTTAAATAAAAGTCAAATAAGTCACCCATTAAAAATAAATACTACTAGAAAATAACAGTAGTTAAATAGATTTGAAAGCTATTGCTCTTAATGTTGCTAAATTTTATTACGATGATTGTATAGTGTCTTAAAACACGTTTTTTTTAATATTCAAAAGGAAAGAACAAAACCGTCAAAATCCCCCGACTCCAACTAGAAAAAGAGCTGTATCTTTTGAACAGCTGTACAGATTTTCATGAAATATAGCTAAGGTGATACTGGGTGATACCCGATTAAACTAGCTTTCGATTTAAAACAAACTGCTTTGAAATCGGTCCATTCATTTTGGAGCTATGATGCCCGCAGACAGATACTCAGATACACAGATCCACAGATACAGAGATACACACTGCAAATTTATAATACCCCTTATTTTTGTCGGGGGTTAAAAAAGGAAGCAGGAATAAATTCACTAATGGGGATTCAAACTTTAGACATCTTACATAATAGAAACTGTTCTGTCAATGAACTTAGCATTCACGATAAAAACCCTGAAACTGGTTTGCAAACGGATGAGGAATATTAATCATCTTGCAACAGCAATGCCAATAAACTGCAAAACTTATTTACTTACAAATAGAGTACAAATTGAGTTGTATCACCATTTTGAAAATTATGAAGGAAAGGTATTCGATGGGAGCTAAAAATATCAGTGTCAAGGTGAAACCAGCGTTATCTCTTTACATTACGGTTCTATTTCTGTTTGATTGAGTCCAGGGATGCCTAAGCGCAAGAAAGTTGCACTGTGTTGTAATTTTATCTGTTGATCGATTGTTGCTAGTTTAATCCTCATGACCTAGTTTAAAGTAGCGGTTAGCGACCTCTATTGTGTTATTTTCTCACCGTAATCGAGTTTTTTTTATGATCGTCAAGTGTAGGTGTATTATTCTAACGGTTTGTCGATTTGTCGACATATTGCGATTTTTATTGACCAATAGTTCTATGGATTGCGTCATTACGGTAGTCAGCAGCCCAAAAAGTCTGACAACCGGTCTATCTCTAGGGTTTCAGTGTCTCCCAGTAATTGGGTGGCGGAGGTCAGATGGCAGTCGCTCCGAATAAAATACTGATATTCAGCCGCATCTGGTTAGACTGGGAGCCGACCCCAACGTAGTTGGTATAAAGGCCAGGCAGATGATGGTGAGTTCTATGGATTGCCACTTAGCTAAAGGAGAGAGCATATTTGGCGATTTAAATACATAATAATATCACAAATCATCTAAAATAGAACTTATGAGAAAAGTAAAGCATATTATACACCAATGTATTTTGTGTAAAAAAATCTATTGTCCGCCATAGACAAAACCGTTGATTGATCTTAAATAAATCAGGAATTTCTCAATCATATTAGTTTATCTGACCTCACTTCTACTACTGTAACTCTTTTACGATGGTCTTAACACCCGCTGTTTTTGGTCGGTGTGCCCCAAGGAACTATTTTGGGACCCGCAAAGAAATTCATAAGAAAATGAAATAGGAGGAATGGGTTAGAAAATCGAATAATATCAAGGTATTATAATATTATTATTTATGTATACGTTATTAATCTTAGGTACGATTAAGACAGTATAAATAAGAATTTAGTTCCAACAAACAATTCTTACTGGTCAGCCATCACAATAGCGTCTAAGCTAGTCGAGCACTCTCACAATAGAAAGCCACATTGCCAAACAATAAAGATAACATAACATTGGTTGCACCTGATGGATATTTCCCTACTGGTCTGTTGTTGATAATTTCTTCTAGTCCTGTGTTTAACCAGGGTCCAGTTTTTGACCACACGTAAGTAAGTAAAAACTGTATTACTGATTGCAGTAATATCGTTTTTACTAACTCAAGAATTAAGGTAATTCCTTAGTTTATGGTTTTCTAATACAAAAGGAAGTGTCAAAAGGCCTAGAACAATTCTTCATTCACAAGTATTACTCTTCTCATTAATCTTAAAGACACTACTATCAAGATATGTCTATGATTTACTAAAACCTTTTCATAATTTAATGTTGAAGGTCGTGGAAATTAAAATTTTCTATTAAAATGAGGTATACCAGAAGGAGAACCAGTAAAAGCTAACATTTATGAACTACAAGCACTAAACTAAATGCGGTAAATAGAATAGATTTTTATTTCATATAATCCACTTTTTAGAATAGATCCTTATTTCATGTAAACCAGATACAGGCACTTATGAAATGTTGAGACTCTAGGTGCACGGTTCCAAATAGTGGATTTCAGACTCTTTTGATAGATGTCAGACGCTAGGTGAAGAAGAGGTGATGGTAGTGATGGTGATGATCATGGTATCAAAGGCCATTAAACGTCCTATGTTAAATATGGACCTCTTAACTGCCACAAATAAGCTGACGAATGGAATCTTAGGAAATTGTATACATCCTAAAAATATACTAATTATACAAGGTGATGTAAATGATAAAGTTGTTGCATCACTAAATCCATTCGATTCCTTTTACGTGTCTCATAAGCAAAAATTTTGTTTTTTATTTCGACTGTTCGACTCGTCAGCGGTCAAGTCAAACCAGTTTTGCTTCAAGCTGCAATTTTATGACAAAAGGAAGAATCAACTAAAAATATGCACAAGCTTCTTTTATATATCAATGTAGTTAAACGTGAAACTCGTGGCTTTTTTGGATTTCCTAGAAAGGACGAGGCCACTACTATTAAAAATTAAAAACAATAAAGGATAATAATTGTTTAATCTGCAAATAAAGCAATAGTTTAAGAACACTCAATAAACATTTTTTTTATACTTCTAACTGGCAAACCTGCCTATGGCCAACCTAATGGTAAGCGGCCTTACCTATGGATGCTTGCAATACCGACCCTACTATTAGCGTCGTGTTACATAAAGCTTCCCCGAGGATCACTGGCGACCTTGCTCACTGTTAGGAACACAACACTGCAAAAGAGCAATGTTATTTGGCTTTGATATTCTGCAAGGTGGTGGTACTTTCCCAGTCGGGCAGCTTCAATTTTGAGCGGAAAATCCCGTTATACCCTATCTCTCATAAGATTAAGATTTTGATTGTTTCGGTTCCCGTCTTAAAGAAAGAAAGAAAAGAAAGAAAAAGAAAAAAGTATTTATTTGACACAGCACAAAAACAATTTTAAAGATAAAGTAACAAAAAATAAAAGAATAAAACATGTAAAAGAAAAAAATATTTATCTTAAATAACAAATGGGTTGTACGTCGCAGCTGTGTCAAAAAGGCTTCCGCTCAGCTTAAGCTGACGCGCTGCGAGCAGTACAGTACAGTAGTAGTCTTAAGTAGTTGCATCTAAATATGAGTAGGTACCTATACCGTTAATATTAACAACTGTTTGACCGACGTCGGCGGTATCACAATTAAGGATGCCAGTAACCGCTTTTTGCTCATGCGCATCTACATATTATGAGCAAAAACTAGCATGATAAAACTAATCTTTATCAAGTTTAATTCAAGTTTTATTTTTAGGTATTTTTTCACCGTTTGATGTGATGCTATGGTGACCGTTATGTACGCCTGAATTATCGTATGCATCGGATCATTAGGTATATTTTTTATGGCTTCATTTGTTATGTGCATGATCACATGATGTGGCTGCACTATTTTAATAAATAAATAAATCTTTTCATTATTTAGTATGACGTTCACAGGCGCATAATAGTAGGTTTTTATAGAATTTTATTTTATTTCGTTTACCATCCCACATATTGTTCATAAATACTAAATCGATGAGTGTCTATAACGGCGTTAGTTTTTAAATGAAATGAAATGAAATAAATTAATTTGCATAATACTGGTTTAGAGGATGTTATAGAAGCTGACAGAGATGATAATGATGATGATGTAGATGTTGTTTCGTAAGCATAATGTAATACCGATTTACATTATTACCTATTATTACTGAAGTCGGTCTACGGTGGAACAAGATGCGATAGAATATCTATTTAAAAGAGTTCTTAAATAGTGAAGGTCATTATTCTACCTGCATTTTTGGCACGATTTTAACACCGCTTGTACAGAATATAAATAAATGTTTTAATAGGTTTTAGGTTTAAATCAGCGTTGGGCTCTCCGTGCTAAGCAAATGCTGAGCTGGCTACCATTTCAGCATGGCATGCTTGACAGCATACCTGTATAGTTTAAATAAAAATAAAAAAAATATCAGACACACTGACAACATCAGAGAGTTCGCTCTCTAGTGTTGTCAGTGTGTCCGTCCTGAATTCTTTTTTTTCATTATTTTCTTAGGTTAGGAAAATGTACGTTAGGTATACTTCGATGGTCTGAATAGATCCTAAATCATTATTGAATATGAAATTACTATACCTACCGTGTATTGTAACTTTAAGATCTAAGTCAAAACTTAAACCAGTCTTTTGTTACCGAGGATTTTCTTTTGAAATGAGTTCTTAAATACCATGGAGTACATTAAATACCTAGTCTTAGGTTTTCTTATAACGTCGTAACCCAAAAAGCGCCACAACTTCCATCAGAGGCCCAATTCTCGTAATTAAAATTGTTCCAAATATAGTACCGATCAAGTATCAATGTCATAAATGTCACAAATGGTAATGGTATTCTCCTACACTAACAAACACCGTCAAACATCAAATTATATTGTAATGAGGTCGAAAGTTGATTGAAGCCAAACCGGTATTCTGCTAACATTTTAAACCGACACAGATAATGAAATTGGTATTCTCGTCTATACATAAACGTCAAAAATGAGATTGAAATGAGTCTATATTGAATTCAAATCATACTGAAAACGGACTGAACTTTAAGAGGAGTAGAATACAGATTTTTTGTCAATTCATAATATAACCTCAGTTCGGTCAACTTTCAGACATTGTGTAAATTAATTACGAGATATTGGGCTTCAGATTTGGTGATTCATCTAATGTGTGCAAGATTTTCTGCTTTTCTAAAGGAACGCCCAGCGTTTCATGTGCGCTCTGGGAATTTTCTCTCGGAATTAGAACGCCATTTAACATTTCCAACGAAATGAGGCTATTGAAATTTTATGGACTATTCGGGGTTTATTTATTCCCATTAACTCGTTTGTCGTTACTTTTACGATTATTTAGTGGTTTGATTGGTTCTTTTAATTTACTGTATTGTTTTCTTAGTAACTTGAATCGTAAAGGTAAATTGTAATCATGTAGAGAGAAAATATAAAATCCTGAAGCACAGGTCCTTAAATTCTATTAAAAAAACTGTTGAGAGTTAGGCGAATAACATACGGAGTGGTCCGCGGTCTAATTTTGTACCACTATGTAGGTAATCCGTCCAGTCTTGGCATAAGGTACCCCGTCGCCGCGTCGTCTCCGCACGGAGCAATTTCGATGCGCACAACCGCGTGTCGTCGCGGCAGGCGGCGCTTCACAGCTCCATGTGTTACTCACTTTATTATTATAGTTTAGTACGACTGCTGAGCGTGAAGTCCTGGGTTCGATTCCCGGGTCGGCCACAGTGTTATTGGTTTTTTCTGTTTGGGAATTCTCAGTAGCAGCCTGGATTATGGAATTGTGCCCAGTAAATGATAACAAGCTCGCTACCTATTTACATAGGACTCAATAATGGTATAGGTGAAACGTGCATACATCTGTGCTGGAATGCAGCCATAAATCGTGATGCTATGTTTATAATCTACTGAGATATGCTAGAATTTAGAATAGGTGATTGTTTATGTATCAACCTATCGTATCGTATGGCGCAAATGTGTATCATCTTCTAGTGACGTATAGTGCCACAAACTTATCTGACCCGGTCGTGGCGTCGCTGCCGTCGCTTTTACCAATGTCATCTCCATACAAGAATGACATTTTAAGTCAATTTTGTTCTGTAGCGCCGTTAGTTCCAATTTTGGTCACCGGGTCAGATAAGTTTGTGGCACTATATAAAATTAGAAACGTCATAATATTACGTCGATTGACATCTACGTTTACGCTTAATTGTTATCGGGAACATTGACTCTATCTATCATTACTAGAATGATAGATAGAGAGTGGTTTTTTTTTGTTTTTTATAAAAACATTGCCCCTCACTAGGATTTCTCCTGTGTCGAGGGTACAGTTTACAAACATACATGAGAGTCAATGTTCTCAATTATTCTTTTTCGATATATTACGGAAACCGCAACGCGGCAGGCTCAGAAGGAGAGGGCGTGATGAGCTGGACTCTTATTTAAAGGATTGGCCCCAAATTGCCATAGGCCGAGAAAACTGGAAGGATGGAAGGGAGGCCATTGCCCTGCAGTGGGAAACTACAATTTTATTCTGTTATCGGAGTGAGAATTCTCGTACATATCGTCCTTTGCTTTGACGAAGGTTCGTTTATAGGAGTCCCGAATATTGGAAATTGAAATAATTTGAATCTGCATTGTGAAGTACCTATAAATTGTGAATTTGACGACATGATTGGTGCAGTGGCTAAGCGATTAGCTTTCTACGCTACGTGCCGCGGGTAGGATCCCCGCACAGAACAAGTATTTGTATGATCTACAGATAGTTGTTTCGGGTTTGGGTGTGTGTGCATGTGACATGTATGTTTGTAAACTGTACCCTCGATACGGGAGAAATCCTAGTGAGGGGCAAAGTAATATAAAAAAAAAATTGATAAAAAAAGGAAAATTAAAAAAAAGAAATTGCTTAGTCGTAAAGGAAAATAGTATCAAATCTTCATTGATGGATTGGTAACAATGTTGCTAACTAAAAAGCTCAATTCAAAAAAATCTTGAGCCATACATTTCTTGCCAGCTTTATTTAGATGATGTCGCTATTTTAGAACCACCTTCTCTACTACGAACGGTAGACTCGTAGGCTTATGATGATTTTTATTTATATTCCTGACTCATAACTTGCTTGGCTTACTTTTCTCGCCGGGGTGCCGTGATTTTGGCATGATTCTTCAAAGATTCCTTTAGCGGTTGGATTCAAAATTATACATCTCTGTTAGTTAAAATCTGAGTGTTTTGTTTTCAAATCAGCGAGAAGAAAACAAAACACGTCTGAGATAATAGCAGTATGAGAAACAGACGTAGATCTTTTTTCTTAATAAAGGTAAGCAAAACATTAGCAAAAAAAAATTGGGCCAATTATTCTATACCTAGCTAGCTACCTTATAAGAATGATCCTGTAGTTCATTTAAAACTGGAACAGTTTCTGTATGGACATAACTGAGGATAGAAAATAGCCCTTAATGAAATTTTGATCTGTTTTGAATTTTCATTCAAATCAAATCCTTTATTTGCTGAAGTAGGTGCATTCTCGTACGTACGTATTATTTATACTTCAGTCTCGGGATGACCCAGTTTCCACGCATTCTGCTGTGGGAGCTTTTGTCTGCGACTTTCACCATTGGTACATCCATTTAGATTTGCTTCATTTCTACACTTTCTTGAGGATAAAATACAATCAATAGCTTGGTTGTTTGATAGATGGTATAAAAACACAATATGCTTTCATACTTGTATTGTTTTCTCAGCAAATATATCTACAAAAACATTAATTTTAATATTTTACAATATAATCTATATTTATTAAAATGCAAGGAAGTTCAATTCCCACAATATGGTCCCGATTATAACCTGTTAAATTCTCACTCCGATAAAAAAAAATCTTTAATAATATTTTATTTGTACCTTTCCAACCACCATTTAAACACCATTAAAACGCAACGATTTAATAATTATCGGAATAATTAAAAATAATATAAATGATTGCAATGTTATTATTAGAATTAAAATGGGGATATTTACCACGTATTAACTTTTTGTGAGCTTCCGATATTTATAGCCATAGATGGTAGGTACCTAAATATCCCGATTTCAATTCTATTAAAATGTTTGTGGCTATGACAGTTTAAAAACCTATAAGTAAATGAAATATTAATTGGATTTCCTCGGCTGACAACATGTTTGGCAAATTAGTATGTTTTCTGCCATTTAATTAATCAACAATTATTTATTCAATTTTTTTTATTTTTTTGCTCAATTTATACAAGTACTGTAACGTAATTTAGTAATCAGAATAGAATAGTTCTGTAATAGTTACTATTACTGAATTTGCATGGTACAATTCATTAGTATGCGCTCAATTTTTATCGGTGCGAGAATGTGAATTATCAAAAAGAAAATAGCACAGTAAGGAAAGACTGAAATTAAAACCGTATCTATTGAGCTAGGTACTTAATAAAATGTTAGATAAAAAACCGGTGCATAGAAACAGAGGTAAATGATACATTTATGTAAATAATATTCTATTGAAATTTTCCTCCCGTTAATAAGAAATTAAAAATAGAAACAAGAACTACCTATTGGCTTCTGTTCAATACATATTGGACAGGCGATCGAAACCGCATTTTTCCGGTCTCTACTTATTTTTCAACGTTTTTACAAACAAACGGATAACTAGTTTCTGTAATGGTATGTAAAATGCGATGTTTATAGCTTTACGAGGGTTGAAAGTATCTAAAGAAAGAAGAAGAAAGAAAACAATTATATTCTGGACTCGCCAGGAAAAAATAAAATTACAAAAGTACAAAAATAAAAATAAAAAACAAAAATAATAACAAAAGAAAATCAACCTAACCTCAACAAGGTCTTTGCGAAGCCCTCAATCTAGATATTTTATTACTGCGTTTAAAATAGCCGTTATAGAGACTATACAATCACGTATAGTGTACATTTACGTTCCTAGAGAAATATGTTAGTCACCTTTTACGATAACTGCCCGAAATGAGTTGCGTAAGTATTTAGCTAAATAATTATTGTCATGGCAACAAATTTACTCTCATTTACTCGAAGAACACATAGTTTTTATGTTTATGATTATTCTTGGCAAGGTATGTGGGTTTTTCAATGAAAAATCTCGTCAATATCTGTTGTTGCTTCTTCCGTATATGACAACTAGTGGACGCCCAGTGGTCGGAATTCGACCGTAATTTTAGCTTTCTGCACTTCTTCTGCATATAAACAAACAAAAAAGGTCGTTTAAAAAAATTGTACTGGTAAACAGTAGTTTTTAACCGACTTCCAAAAAAAGGAGGAGGTTCTCAATTCGACGCGTATGTTTTTTTTTTTTTTTATGTTTGTTACCTCATAACTTTCGACTGCATGAACCGATTTTGATAATTCTCTTTTTATTTGAAAGCTGGTGCTTCCCGATTGGTCCCATTTTAATTTGGTCCAGTTCTGACAATGGGATCTATGAGAAAACCATATAAGTCTTAAATTTACATTAAGTATATGCGCGACTTTTTATGTTTGTTACCTCATAACTTTTAACTGCGTGAACCGATTTCGATGATTTTTTTGTAATGTTCCCGTTTAAATTTGGTGAGGATCTGATGAAGATTTCCGGAGATAGACAATGGAACTCTTGAATGAATAACAGCATATCACTCGCGATTGCTGTAATCTCATGTTTATGTATTGTTTATGCCACTCAAAATTGTAAAATAAAATAAACTTTAAAAAAAAGTAAAAACCGACTTCAAAAAAAAACTAAAAAGTATAAAATAATTTTCTTAAAAAATTTAACAGCTTCTGAAGTCGGGGCCTATAATTCTTCCTATGTGGCTTGGCAGTGGCCCCGACTTCAGAAGCTGTTAAATTTTTTAAGAAAATTATTTTATACTTTTTAGGTTTTTTTTGAAGTCGGTTTTTATTATTTTAACGTCTGTTATGTTGACGGTGAACATGGCCCTAAAACTCGTTAGAAATATTATGCTATGCAAGGCTTCGTAGTTCCTAGAACCCATCTCAGGCGACAGTTGCGTGCAGGCAATTTTTTTGAAGTGAGCAAGTCGATGTAACGCTGTCCTCTGGTAACAAGGTAAGAAGTGATACCTACATTACCTACCTACCTGTTTGCTATAGGTATGGTTGACTTGAAGAAGATAATTATCTACTTGTAAACTTTAGGTCTTAGGACAGTAAGACCGAATTTCCCAGTGTTATGAATACATATTTTTTTCCGTACCTTTGTCAATACAAAGGTAGATATGGATAGAAAATGTATGTAACCCATATTTGTGTCATAAGGATGTTCACAAATCGAAATTTGTGAACAGCCTTAACACACATGAATATGGGTTGTATCTAAGCCCAGTCTATGTAGCTTCTTCTTCTTCTTGATAAAAGAAAAGCTGGATGTTAAAACGTACAAAGAAGTGAAGGAATTGGTGGAAATGAAACAAGAATAGAAAAAGCTTTACAAGAGTCAAACTCTTAATTTTATGATGATGATTAGCCTGACTTAACGAAGCAACTAACACTAAACTGCCTAGTAACAGTAGCAGCAGTAGTAGTGTCTGTGTGTAGTATCTGTGTCTGCGTGTGTTCAGTAGTAAAACTGCACTGTCCTCTTTCTAATACCTTCGTTGAATATGAATGTATGTCTTTACCTATGTAGCTATCAATCTCGCTGTTGGAATTTTGTTTACTACTGCGTAATGCGAGCCACAGTATACAAACAGTGTTGGCTTTAGTAAACTTGGCGCTTTGAGCAATTTTTTTGTCGTGTGTGAATCATAATTATGTTTTCAGGCCAGGATCTATTTTTCTTTTTCTTTAGCATCATGTAAGTGTACCATAAACCAAGATATCATGAGTTTCTGGTTCAGAGGGCCAAGCACGAATAGTTTGACGTATAGTAACGTAAACGTAAGCAAATTTTGATTATAAAATACAATGAATCTATCGCATTTTTGTTGAATTTTATGCAACATACACACTTGTTTCATGAAAATGTAAAAATACTGCATGTATTTTCAAAAAATATCATGGTTTAAACGAGTATTTTTTATTCAAAATTTGCTTACGTTTACTTTACCAGACGTCAAAATATTCGTGCTTGGCCCACTGGATGAGTCTAATCAGTAACAACCCGATGTTTTCATTGTATGTAGTTTATAGAATGGCTTGCATACTATGTAATATTTTTGCATGAGGCTGTCTTATACATAAGCTAAAGGTAATATACCTTTAGCTTATGTATAAGACATCCACTTATGTATAGACAGACATCTGCTTTAATTTTAATATCACTGCCACATGATGATAATTCTTTGTACCTAGGTATCTGTGTTTGACCTAATTTCAAAATGGCATTTGGTATGGCTTTCACAATCTGCTTCTTTATGGGATATTCAAGGAACGTTTTAGTACATTTTAGAGTATTAATGCCGCTGGCAGATTGGTTGTTTTAACATAGTAACTATTCAATATGCGCATTATTCCGCATAGCAACTTTTTGGCAAAGTGACTTTGGAGAAGGTCACGTTTGGTTGGTCAAACTAAACGGACAGTGAAGACGAACTTTATCTCACTGCTTTTATCGCAGTCAATTCACAGTTTAAATTCGATACTGATGCACTGCTTTTTTTCCTATAAATCATCCTTGAAAGAATCAAGAATTCACTCTAAATATTTATAGGTACTGTTTCAATATCGCTATGTCCATTCCGAAAAGGAAATGGGCGGATATGAAAGAAAATTAAAATGAGCCATCGTCAAAAGGGAGTTTTTTTTTGTTTATTTCCAAAAAACATAATTGGCATACATATTAAAATTCAAGCCTTAGAAGAAAAAAAATGGTAGCCAAATCTATCCAATAGCATATAGCAGTCATAAACGTATTAGCTTCAAGCATTACTAATAAGATTTAGCGTTATTTCAGTAGTTATTGGCACAAAACACTCAACACTAAATCGTATTAGAAATGCTTGTAAAATATGACATATTGTTTCACAGCGGCGAGCTACAGTACTACCAACTTATCTGTGAAGTGGCAGAAAATGGAACTACAACATATTCATACGATTTGACAGTTGAAATCTTGTCAAAAATGCTTTTTCTTAGCCAACAGCGCCATCACTATGTTCACGGATAACGTGGTGTCACTGTAAGTCATTGTATAATATGCGGTGTTCATTGCCAAGGCCGTTCTGTTGAAATAACCGGCCTCTGCCATCTCCACACCTGTTTTGGTTTGCACTCGCTATATCTATACATACACAAAAACCAACAACGTTTTCTGCGGAAATTACGACTTACATTTTAATACAGCTCGCAATGTTCAGTGGTATTACATTGGCGTAACTATGGAGTTTTCCTAGGGGGGCAGCCGGCCAGCTGATTAGCTAGTGCCTAGCCTTACCGCCCGTAATTACATCAATGGATATTTAAGACATCCCTACATTAACTAGTTATCAATAACTTTACGCGAGCGAAACCATAGGTTGTAATTTTTATGTATTTTTTTTTTTTTTTTTTTTTAAACTTTACCCCTCACTAATATTTCTCCTGTATCAAAGGTACAGTTTACAAACATGCATGTCACATTCACACACATCCAGACCCGAAATAACTATCTGTAGATCATACAAATATTTGTTCCGTGCGGGGATCGAACCCGCGGCATGTAGCGCAGAAAGCTAATCGCTTAGCCACGGCGCCAACCGTGTCGTCTTCTGCTGTCGTCTGTCAAGTCAGCAAAAGCTATAACATGGGAATTGCTTCTGCTGTAGTGAAAAGATGAGCCAGGCAGCAATGAAGGTATTAAAGCTGGCTGCCCAGGGTCCACCAAATGATCTTAGGTTTCGTCACTCGTGGAGGCACTTTCCTTGGACATTTTTCAGTATTCACAATACTAAATAAATAATATGTAAAAGTAAATAAATATTATATATAGTTTAAAAAAATTAAAACATACGCTTTTGTCATCTAAACTAAACGTGTACTTATGCAAAATTTCAGCTCAATGGGAAACCGGGAAGTGGGTCAAAAACTACCAAGTTTTTTTACATAGTTAGTTAGTTATTTAGTTAGTTACAGGCTTTGTGAAGCTAATAAAAGCGTATTAAATAAATGGAAAGTTTTTGCTTAACCCCTGCTATCTTGATTGATGTGTAACCTTCACTATCGGATAGGTTATTTTTGTTTCCCGTGATAGCTAATTAAATTTCCATAGAGTTCAATGCTCCAATTAAAAAAATCTTAACGAAGGAGATGAGGATGCGATGACACGATTTAATTTTAATAAATTATCGGTGCGAGATTACTTTTCTATCAAAGTGATTTCGATTCATTCTCGCGCTGATAATTTTAAATTTCTATTTAGGATTTTCATTCGTCTGAAGCTGGTGTGAAATAATACGACAAAGTTCTAAAATGTGACGAAAAAAAGTATAGTTTCTTGCCCTTTTTCTTGTGCCATGCGCTTCATCTCTCATAATGTGTGAACTGTTTGGCTCGTTACGTAAGATTCGCATGTAGTAATAGCATCCCGCATTGCAGATTTTCTTTCAGCCGATAGCAGTAAGTTTAGGATCTTTATCGTACCAATTATTTTCGGCAAATTGATTCTGAGGATTTTCGTTGAATTGCCAAAAAAGCTCGTAGAATCATTAGCCGATAAAAAATATGTGACAAATCAATTTACGATGGCTCTAAACAATTTTGAATTAATTTAAAGATTAGTATTACATAAATAAATTTGTTAGTCATGTGACTCGTTTTAATAACGTGGGAAGAGTAATTATGTTTTTTTTTCTTATGCTCAGAGCAGTATGGCAACATTGTTGATGTATTGTACTTATGTTTGAACAGCTGACGATCTGATGCATTATGGAATAAACAATTAAACCTACCTGGATACACGAATATGGGCGTTATGTCGATGGCATAACGGATATATTAGTGTACACCATGGTGTGGTTATGGTGCTGAGAATAGATCGTCTTATAGCCTTTACAATGACCCGAGCCATGTCAATAGCATGTCTTTTATATAAAAATACAGTTTTGTCGATAATACGACTGTTTATGAAACCATGCATTTTCGATCATCGATTAAATAGTCGCTCGACCTAAATTCGAGTGATTGACGTTACTGTCGAACTTAAGGCGACACAGTGGTAAATCTCAAATTGGCATCAAACAAAAACGCGCACGAACTAGCTTGTAAATATTACGTCGAAACAGTATTTGTCGTTTAAAATATATTATAAAATCTAATTTGCATATTGAAGTGCGGAAAATTTAGAGGCCTAAATCGGTCTCGTTTCAAAGTAAAAGTCAAAGATTTTTATTTCAACTGGGCCTTTGCAGGCACTTTCAAAACGTGCGTGATTCTAGGCGCACGGTTTCAAGTGGGTTGGTCCTGGAGAAGATACCGGCAAGAAACTCCATGGATACTCTATTCATAAATCAAGTTTACAATAATACTTTTAGAATGAAAATTTCTGTTTTTAAAGAGTGGTTTTTGATAGATTTTTCTCTGCTGTAAAAGGAAACGAATCATGTAAAGCTATTACCAAAATGATGTCAAAAATATGATTAAATGAGGTGCATAAGTATGCTTCCCAATGTTTTGTAATTTCTGAGGAAAATGTAGTTCTATGCCGCCAACATTTTCAGTTCGTCGTCGTCTTAAAAATGCAGTGATAGGTACATCATCGTCCTACTTATCTTCGGGCTTGAACTACCTCATGTAAACTAGACCGATTTTAATGCAGTTTTTTAATTGAAAGCTAGTTTAATCGGGTATCATCTTAGCTATGTTTCATGAAAATCTGTTCAGCCGTTCAAAAGTTACAGCTCTTTTTCTAGTTGGAGTCGGGGGTTTTTGACGGTTAGGTATGTTATGTTTGTGTTAATTCTATTTTGTGGCTCATTTTGTTGTGTCCAACTAAATGATTATTCTATTTATTTATTTATTGATTGCTTTTCATACAAATATGTAAAAGGCGGTATTAATGCCTAAGGCATTCTCTGCCAGACAACTTAGGGCGATGCAGAGACAAAAACATGGTAGATGCGTTAGTCATTATTATTAGGTGTGGTTAATATACTTAAGTAGGACCTAAGCAATTCAATACAGATTGTAATACATTACAATATAATTTAATATTATCTATTCTAAGTTTTAATAGATTTTTTCTTTGTTTCCAGTTGATGAAAAGAATGCGCCAGCTGGTCGGCCAGAAAATGTTCGAGATGATCATGAAGGCCACCTTCTACGGCCAGTTCGTCGCCGGCGAGGACCAGAACACGATCAAACCAACCATCGAGAGGTAAAGAAATGTAAATCAACGCATACCTACCAATATCATATCAGGACTATTCAAAAGGCCAATTCTCGTAATTAAAAATGTTCAAAATATAGTTCCGATCTAGTCGATATCATAAATGTCACAAATGGTATTCTCCTATACTAACAAACAACTTCAAACGTGAAATTGTATTGTAGTTAGGTCGACTACGAGTATTTATTTTATTTTATATTATTAAGAAAACTTACAGCTAATAACAAAGAATGAGTACATTTTTTAGTAAATTGATTGTTGATTGAAATCAAATCGGTTTTCGGTTTTGTCTTTGTCTACGTAGGAACGCGAGTCTAGATATCGACATGGATAGAATATATAGATATAGAGTAATATAGATATTGTTATATAATATTTCCAAAAACGCAGAAACACGTGTTTCTTTATTTGTAACCAAAAGCCTAAATCCCAATTTTCATCTTTTCACTTTTAAAATGAAGGGACTCCCATACAAACTTTCACCCCCTTTTTCACCCATTTAGGGGCTGAATTTTCAAAAATCCCTTCTTATTGCTTGCCTACAATACAAAAGGGACCTACTCTCCAAATTTCGTGACTCTAGCTTCAGGAGTTTCGGCTGTGCGTTGATGATAAGTCAGTCAGTCAGTCAGTCAGTCAGTCAATCAGGACTTCTCTCTTTATAATATTACCATAATATAATATATTAATAGACCTTTGTCTATTGGAAAAAAAGAAATAGAAATGATCATTCTACGGGTGCTGGAGGAAGAAGAAGATATTTACTTGCTGTTATATGTTAAAACATTTGGAGAAGTTGGTGGAGATTCCTTTAGTTGTGCAACAATTAAAGTTACCTTTATAAAATTTCAGATTGCGCTCTTTCGGAGTGAAGTCAATCCTCGATTACTCCGTGGAGGAGGATTTGTCACAGGAAGAGGCGGAGAAGCGGGAAGTGAGGTAAATATTATCATGACTTATTATTAATAGTAACTATCTTGGTGTAACGATGCTCCATCCTTTTTCGTTCTCAAACAAACGACGATGACAGAATTAAAGTGAAACTGAGGATCATCCTGGGATCTTTAAGGCCCTGCGCAAACGTAGACACTTTAGTGTCTTGTGTTGGATACAAGCAACCGGCTACTAGCAGTTAAAATTTTATTTTCATATAATGACTAAGAAATCGACCACTTCATACGCAGACGCAGGCACTGACACCCACCGATCGCCGATTAATAAGTGTTTGGTGTTAGCAACTAGACACTAAACAGTTTTTAGCGGAAGACACAAGCAATAATAATAAATTTCCATACATGCAAATACTTCGTCGACATCCATTTTGACACTGGCGGAACACAACCACGGTACTGTTCCCGGTATCCAGTAGTAGCAACCGGCGACTGTGTCCGGTTGCCTTTACTGGACACTGCAACCACGGTTTCCTGTGATGGTGTCCCGTATCGGTAGCAAAAAAGTGTCTACGTTTGTGCACTGCCTAATCCTAAGATAATCGTGCTTTATTGATAAGGCAGTAGCTATTTTTTAGTTGTCCTAAACCACACTAGTTGTAGCAACAATTCGATTGATAGATGAGTAAACTACTCAATTTATTGTTTATGGATAATGAAATAGTAAAAAATCCAGCCCACTGCTAGGCACGGGCCTCTTCTCGGAAGGTGAAGGGTTAGGCCTTAGTCCACCACGGTAGTCTGGTGCGGGTGGATGGCCTACACACCATCGAGAACTTTATGAGGCCCACTCAGATGTGCAGGTTTCTGTGGCGTGTTAATGCAAGTGATAATCAAATTGCGATCAGCACAAATTCGAAAAGTCGGAGGTGCGGGCTTGTTTATCGATATTAACTATTTTATGGTTAAGTAGGTCAGAACAATGCTCACGATTTTAAAAACAAAAGCTGTTTTACGTTTCGGGAAAAAGTATTTTAATTAGTCTACTAATCGCGTGGCCAATTAACATTTCAATTTCATGAAATTTTTGTATGGAAATTTTGACGTTCAAAGTTCTTTTTACACGTGTTCTTAAAATTAGCTGTAAGCGATAGCAGATAAATGACAAATGAACGTGTCACAAGTACTAAAATAACTTCTTTAGTTCTACGTTTGTTCACGTCGTATACAACTAAATTGCTCGGCAGTAATCATAGAAACTCAAGGAAAATAATTATATGTATCTTCTTTGTCTTTAAAATGCATGTTGTAGATACAAATGTTACAATATTGTTAATTGAATTTTTTATTATATTCTTTTGTAATTTTTTATCAGCACCGAATTGGTTTGCTATGTTAGAATGGCTCATTTACACGTCTCCAGTCATTAGTAGAGCCATAAATAAAGTTATCAGTATCTCGGAACAGAAAACCTAGATGCTTTTGGTTTTCAGTTCAGGGGGCTTAATAACAGCTCTTAAAGTAGGGCAGAAATTAAACTGCCCAGGCATTTCCAGTATAAGCTGACCTTTCATTGTATGAAAAGCCTATACAGTACGAGGCCAGCTCATACTGAACATGTCTGGGCAGTTTAATTTCTGTCCTGCTATATATTAACAGTTCGTAGTAAGCCGAACCTGTAGACAAGCGTATTTACCAACCACAATCGTTATAGAATAATTATAAATGTATTGAATACACATTTGCGGTCACAATACATGGGCGAAGTAGCTCACTGAAAAGAAAAAGAGCGATTAGCTCTTTTGCTCTAAAATGCTATATTACTCTTTTAGCTCTTTAGCTCTTCTATAGCTCAGTAGCTCAGAGCCGACTGTTAGTTCAATTGAGACGGTTCGGCTCGCTTATAGTCAATATCTTTTTTGAAGTTTGGACTTGATCCGAAGTATTCCGAAGCGAGCCGAATGACCCGTTCGGTGACTTCGGTGCGTACTTCGGTGTTTCGGTGAGAAGTGCCGGCCGTCGAGAGCTACTGAGCTAGTGAGCTATGTAGCGAGTGAGTGAGCGAGCAAGAGCGACATCAATTAAAAAGAACTGGCTCTTTTTTATCATTCGCTCACGAGCTACCCAAGTCTAGCTGTTACATAGTCACGTGATTCGACATTTTGCTGGCTTTTCTAATAACTAAAGATTGTAGATTGCATCTTGTCTATGGCTATGAGGTGTCGATATTCATTCGAGAGGTAGAGTTAAAAATTGATACCATGTAAGCAACTTCTTAACATACTAAACTACGAGTAATTATTATAATAGTAGGTAGTTTACAAGATTCGAGTTACTTTAGGAACTAAATTTAAATCTATTGAAGACTGCAGTGTAAAAATAAATCGAAATAACCGAACCGTCAAAAACCCCCGACTTTTTCATGAAGCCGGCTAAGAACACTCGGGATAAAATTATCTATGACACAAAAAAAACTAAACGAAAATCGGTTCATCCGTTTGGGAGCTACGATACTAGAGACAGATACGCAGATACACAGACGGACACGTTACACTTATAACACCCCTCTTTTTGCGTCGGGGGTTAATGATGTTCTAAAAACTAAAAGAACCTTCAAAATATCACCGAGTTTAAATAATTCTTTCGTATACAGCAAGTTTAAGTAATGTCGTTGGTTTTACCATTTAAAATAAACAGTTGCAAATCAATAACTTCAATATATTATAACATTTCATTCTTTTACTAAAACTCATAAAATCATGCTCATAAAGCATCGTAATGTATTACTCGCAACTAACATTGTGAGTAATACATTACGATTTCAACGTGTTACGTCGGTTACGGCCTTTTAAATTATGACGTGGTTCGCATAGCAACGTTTTCAAGGCGAAGATCAAGTGTAAGCTGAGCGATGTTGAGCGAGGCCAGCGAGGGAAAATGAGGAAGAGTATCAGCCGTAAAATTTGATTTTTGACATTTACGAGGTTAATTGGAATTTATTCAAGAAATACGTGGTCATATTTAAGGTTGTGGATCAGAGTATCAAACTGAACCACTTTCTCCTTGGGACCAATATCGTAATCGCGAAAAAATAATCACTTGGGCCCTTAGTATAAGTATCTAAAGCCTGGGCCCATACGAAAATTAATACTATATTCTCACAACTGATTATTTTT
This sequence comes from Allophyes oxyacanthae, assembly GCA_932294325.1. Lineage (NCBI taxonomy): Eukaryota > Metazoa > Arthropoda > Insecta > Lepidoptera > Noctuidae > Allophyes > Allophyes oxyacanthae. The sequence continues at coordinate 2,381,401 of OW028628.1, forward strand.
CCGCGATTACGATGTTGGTCCCACAGAGAAAGATGTTCAGTTTGATAGTCTGATTCAAATCCCTTAAATAAGACCACGCATTTCTGATACACGTGGTATAGCGTACTCTAAGAGGCGGAGCAGGAAATGCCTTCGCTCCGATCCTCTCCGCTTCGCTCGCGACTTGACGTGTGGTCATGGAAAACGTAATCATGAAGTCTTATTGTTATGATAATGTGGTCTAACCTTTCGCTACATTGTTTCTAGCCACAAAGATGAGCCTCACATGTTTCCAATTACATAATCAATACATAAAACTATTACTAACTACTTTAGTTACAAGAATTTTGGTCTTAGCCTTAATTTTTGTACTTATTCGTCTATAAGTATACTGGGTGAATATACTAATTACTAGCGCAAGCCATACGAAATCAAATTTTGATTTTATTTTGGAGTGAATTTTAATACTGCGGTTGCATTTGGGAACGGACACTGAATCACTCAGCAAATTTTGCGCACTACATAAAAAAATATCCTGCATGATGTATTCAGTAATTAACTCTGCAGTTTTGTATTTTTATTTTAAAGAAAAGTCCCTATATCTTTTTGTAAATCAACACTTCTTTGATTTAACCACTTGATATGCCCTGTAATAACAGCCCACAACCGAATAATAATCAGAATGAGCGATGTCTATAGGAAATCATGGTGACGATTCTGTTGCGTAAAATAAATTGCTTTTCTTTCTTTCTTTCACTTTGACAGAACTAAACTAACTAAACTAACTAACTAAACTAAATAACTAAACTAACTAACTAACTAAACTAAACTAATTATCTAAACTAATTAGTTTAATAGTGTCAAAATGCACAATAGAATCGACACCATTACATTTTATTTTTAATTTGTCCTAATTTTTGTATTTTTTAGTTCTAGAATATTTTATTAAAGGCTTCCCTTACTACCTTATTTCAGTGGCAGTCTGACGAGTGAGCACTTAACGGAATTACTAAAACATGGACCAAAAAATTTACAAGAGCTTGCATTTACCGGGTTTTATTTTTGTTCTTTTTATCACTCCACTAGTTTTGTATGGCACGACGAAAGTATCTGGAAATGTTGGCCTATCTACCGTCCCCTTTAAATGTCACGTTTTTTGTGACATTGATTGGTGGAAGCGACACAAGGTTTAACAGATATTTTCGTCATGTTATAGTTTTCATTATATAATTGTCACATGACGTCATTTGCCATACTTTTGACGTAGAAGTCTCATTACAGTTGACCTTCGCGTTTTGTTTTCATGATTGTTCCATTATTTTGTTATTGCATTTTAGTTCAATCATTATTCTTGTAGTCGTTTCTTTAAGAGGACTTACGAGTTAGTTGGATAGTGAAACATTGTTGGATCGTATAATGATTTGTATTTATAACATTGTAAAGTTATTGTTGGCCAGTACAATAGGGTAGTTTATTTAATAGGTTAGTACATAGTTCTTTTTTAATTTCTATAGATTTTTTTTTTCCTGGTAAATCTTTTATGATAGGCATTACGTTAAATAGAGCAAAATACTCATAATTTTCATAGACAATTGTTTTTTTATGAAAAGGAATTAAATGAATTTTTGCAAGTACTAGGTTGTAGACAACAATATAAAAATAAAAATAAATCCAGGCCATTGCTGGGCGCGGGCCTCTTATCAGAATGAGAAGGATTAGGCCTTAGTCTACCACGCTGGCCTGGTGCGGGTTGGTGGACTAAACACACCATCGAGAACTTTATGAGGCCCTCTCAGATGTGCAGGTTTCTTCACAATGTGTCCTTCACCGTTAACGCAAGTGGTAATCAAATTCTCATCCGCACATAAAGTCGAAAAGTCAGAGGTGCGGGCCGGGTTCGAACTCAGACACTCGTCATTAATATATCTATATTTTCGAACTCAGACACTCGTCATTAATATATCTATATTTTATCTTTGTGTATAGTATAGTTTTTTGCAAAATACCTATTGGTAGCAGGTACATGACATGTCACGTCATGTATGTAATTATGCCTAACTGTGCCAAGATACGGCTTCATTCAATTCATGTCAGCAAATGAGAACACTTGTTACGAACGTCACTGTATAAATTGTTGAGATATAAAAATACCGGTTTTATTATACTTAGTAGGAAACTTATTGAAAATAAATAAGTTATTATAGGAAAAAAATTAAACCTGCCAAGTGCTAGTCGGACTCGCGCACGAAGGGTTCCGTACCATTATCTATAAAAACGGCAAAAAAAACATGTTTGTTGTTTGGGAGCCCCCTTAAATATTTATTTTTAGTATTTCTTGTTATAGCGGCAACAGAAATACATCATCGGTGAACATTTCAACTCTCTAACTAACACGGTTCATGAGACAGCCTGGTGACAGACGGACGGACAGCGGAGTCTTAGTAATAGGGTCCCGTTTTACCCTTTGGGTACGGAACCCTAAAAAAGATCTAGTCTATATATTCAGTACCTATATACCGATCTCTTTAAGGGGTTATTGTACTCATCATTATGAACAACTTTTACCATGAGACCAACCAAGAAATAGTGAAAAAATAAAGCAGCTGTTCCATACAAATAATTCAGCATTACTCGTCTAAATGTATGGAACATCAGATTTTTTTTCACTATTTCTTGGTTGGTCCCATAGTAAAAGTTATCCATAATGATGAGTATACTCGTAGTAACCCTTAAAGGGTTCAGGACTAGAAAGGAAGGACCTTATATAATCAATTAATAATTATGTCAATTACCGTCTGAAGCACAACTTAAAATAAAACCACGATTACTGAATGTATCGGTTCCTAAATACTGCAACGAGTCTGTTCTTACCAAAATATAAAAAAAAACTGCCCTTTACTGTCCCACTAGGAACGGGCCACTTCTCAGAATGAGAAGGGTTAGGCCTTAGTACACAACGTTGGCCAGGTGTATAAATAATTTGTAAGAATGTTCTAATTCGCATAAAATCTTATTAACTGTAATCCACACACGCCCGCATTATTCTCAAAGTCGAACTAAATAAATAACTGTGGAAAAGAAATAGCTATCACGTGCACAGGCGCCGGCGCCGTGACAGTAAAAAACTGTTCTTCAAAACCTTCCACTATATATTTAATCAAGCCATTAAATCTTCATTCAAACGTGTTTATATTATAAAAAACCAGCGTGATCACGGCGTGCATAAACCAGATTCGTTTACTTTTATTCGATTTCTCACGTGTTCGCGAACTATTTGTTAAGTCTATCTAATCTATTTGATATTTGGATGTTGTTAAGCGAAGTGAAGGTGATGATGCCGAAGGTTGCGTAGATGTTCATTCTCAGGGGTCACCACTGTGGAGGAACGAGGCATGGTGTTCCTCCATTGAAAAGGGAGGATCCTCCGACCAGGCGAGGTGATATTGCCTGGCGGGCCGAAGCACAGACAGTTGACAGTTGTATATGTGCTACGAATATAATATGTGTATACGAATATCTTTTTCCTTGCGCGATGCAGTCTTCGTAATCTGATAGTAGTTATTCTATGTGGCGATAGATGTCGCTACAAAACCCACCTTCTAGCGAAGTTAGTTTTGAGATATTTAATTTTACTAGTCGCCCAGTGTTCGACTTTAGCTTTCTGGACTCCTTCTCCATATAAACTTTAACTATGCCAAATCTCACACCCCTCCGTGCGCGCAATATGCTTAAAAAGGGGTACAAAGTTTTCTCTTCACGTATTAATATTTTATATAGCTATAACACTTCTCCTGCTACATCCAATCTATTCTTCTGTGTTGTCCATATCTGCATGGATTTTGTCATTAACTTCGTTGCCTCTTTTTGGTTTCCTATCCAGCTATTGAGGACTTGTTTCCTAAAACATCTTTATTGAAACTCTTAATTACCGTAGTTTGCCACTTGAGTTACCTACCGTGAAAAGCAACAATAGAATAGAATAGAATAGATCTTTATTTCATGTAAACCAGATACAGGCACTTATGAAATGTCGAGACTCTAGGTGCACGGTTCCAAATAGTAGATCCTATGGAGAAGAATCGGCAAGAATCAATATATCAATAATCAGAGAGAAACATAATTTATTTCTCTTCAATTAGATTTACAACTCAATCTGCAGTAGCAATCTTATTAATTACTCTGGCAAATATTTTAGCTCGTAGATAAGTACCAGTGGAGAAAGTAAAAGCGAAAATAACTCTCAATGAACTATTAAGATGACCCAGATACGTCTCGTCTTCAGCCGAGGATGCAAATATGATTTGCTCACTTCACTTAATTTAGACCGTGTTGAAGAGGAAATTAGGTCGATTTTACATTGGACGTCAAAAAGACAAGCGTGCCAATAATTTGACAGTGAAAGTGGCTTCTAGAGGAGATTATTTTTAAATTGATGATGTTAATCGTTTGTTAGAAATGTGGGTTGGGGAACAACTGAATATGCTTCACTAAATAGAAGAATTTATTGATTACATAAATCGTAGGTTCCTATTACAATAGGGTATTCTACTGTTATTTTTTATCAGCTAATTTGAAGCTCCAATCGTTTCTAGTACGTGGCGGCCGCTGTTACGGCACCTTTAGCTACGCTCGCTCAGCTTGTGCGTTGCGTGGTCACAGTTCTAACCTAACCATTCTCCCCGTTAATCGCAATACCGGGGTAAAAAGATACTTGATATGTGCCATCTTCATCTGTGCCATTCTCCCTGTTAAACGCCGATGCCGGGGCTACCGGGGACGATGAAACTATTTTATCTGCCCTGTTGACCCCTGCTGTTGGCCAACTCACTCCAAATCTGTTACGTTAAAAAGAGGGAGGTAGAACCAGAATGGCTATTCAGTATTCATACACAAACATTTTACTTTTCAAATTCAAATTCATTTATTTTGTGAACATAGGTTACATACAAGATGTTAAATTACAAATATAATATCCATCCATGATCCGCCGATAGGCATAGACAGTAAAAGTGATTCGAATCGAAATGCGGGATGTTCTTATAGAATAGCTCCCCAGTACGTATAGATTAGTCATCCCTACAGAATGAGATTGAAAGCGAATGGGATGTGCTGATGATTTATAATGGCAATGAAAGTGTCACTGACTTGAAGTATGACTATTACTCTTGGCATGTGACCGGCGCGTGCACAACAATCATTGACAAGAGAAGGATCAACATTTTATGCCCAGAGACTAGTATCGATTTTATTCGTAGAGGCTTTTGAAGGGTTAATATTTTGGGTCTTTATTTGTGACGAACTTATTTAAGAAATGGTTTTATTGAAATAAAAATTACCAGCCATATTTTGGGTGGCAATCAGCTCTATGAAAATGAATAGCTTTTCCCAAGAAACATAGGTTGAAAATTGAAAACGCTAAATTGAACTTCTCATGCAAACGTGAGTCACTTTGTATGAGAAGTAGATTTTCAGTTTTGAGATTTCGACGTATGTTTCTTGGGGAAGTTGTTCAGTTTCATGGACCAGCGGGCCTACCGAGTAACAAAATGGTAATGAACATCAGACTCTGGTAATAAACTGCAATATAAACCTGAGAGACTAAACTTCGAGCTACCGTGTAAAAAAATTACCCATCATGAAGTTCGGACTCCCATCTTCATGATCGGTAATCTCAAAGTTGAGTGTCTCACGATCGTATTGAAGTTACCAGTCGATGTTCATTACCATTTTTGTTACGCGGTAGACCGGCTGATTACCTCCTAAAATTTGACTGGGCATTTTAATTTCACTCTGTATATGTTAGGAAATTTAAATTTTAGCTTTTACAGGAAATAAGCAAAAGATGATCTTCAATTCCTCGTTTAGGTCTCGTAGGTGTAGGTAACAAACGAGAATGCATTTAGTTAGACTGGGAGCTGACCCCAACGTAGTTGGGATAAAGGCCAGGCAGATGATGATGATGGTTGTAGTTCAATTTGATGTTTATGACTCTGGCAATATCATTCATAAAAAATGAACCCTCGGCTGAAGTGCATGTCTTTCCCAAAGTGTGTAATGAGCTGAAAGAGTTATTTTGCGTGCCAGTATCTTTGTTTTATTATGCAGTGTATTCGGTCTTTGAAATGGCTTCTTTGACACTCCTCATAATCCAAAACTCCTGCACCTATTTGCATTTTGTCAGAGGATTGACTTCCCCATCACCTGATACATTTTAGTAGGTATAGTCGTACGCAGAGTGAGTTTATTTGATCAGGATATAAAAACTAATAGGTTCGTAGTTATAGTTCCCAAAAACTGGAACTTCTTTTATGTAGAAGTGGGTTTACAAAGGAAAAGAGTCCATAAAAATACCTGCAAAATAAGGCACAATGCTCACGAACGATCTCTTTTTCCAGTGCTTCAATATCAGCCTGTGGAGACAAGCAGGAGGAAGGCCAGTTGAAGCAGTACCACGTGGAACAGCGGTTCGCAGACAGGCGGTACAAAGTCACCAGCGCTAGGACCTACTTCTATCTCAACGAGGCGTCCTGTGAGAAGAACATGGAGGCCTTCCTGAAGAGTATCGATGCTGTTGCTGGTGAGGATCCATTCTCTTTAAATACAGGATACTTTTTTATGTAGTGCGCAAAATTTGCTTGATTAAGTGTCCGTTCCCGAATGCAACCGCAGTACTAAATTTCACTCAGAAACATTTAAAAAATCTGCTGTTCCATACATTTAGACGAGTAATTTTTTTTTTTTAAAACATTGCCCTTCACTAGGATTTCTCCTTTATCGAGGGTACAGTTTACAAACATACATGTCACATGCACACACAACCAGACCCGAAACAACTATCTGTAGATCATACAAATATTTTTTCCGTGCGGGGATCGAACCCGCGGCACGTAGCGCAGAAAGCTAATTGCTTAGCCACTGCACCAACCGAAAACCGCAAACCATAACCACCGTAACCGTAATTGAATTATTTGTACCTATAGAACAGCAGTTTTTTACTTATTTCGCGATTTCATGCTTGGTCCCATAGTAAAGGTTGTTCTTATTGATGAGTAAAATAATGATTTTAATACTAATAATAAACATTCCATGTTTTCTTTTCAGGCATTACCAAAAGCACAGGTTTGATGGCTGTCAAACTCACCGCCCTCGGCAGGCCGCAGTTACTTGTAAGTTGTTCCGTTTTTTATCTATATATTAATATGGGAAGAGAAAACTTTGTACCCCTTTTTAAGAATATTGCGCGCACGGATTAGTGTGAGATTTGGCATAGTTAAAGTTTATATGGAGAAGGAGTGCACAAAGCTAAAATTACGGTCGAATTTCGACCACTGGGCTACCACTAGTTTCAATTATTACCTGATTATCCTAAACCCATGGTTGAGTACCACAGCCTCAGTCACCCAGCCTTCTCGCTCATTCTAAGCTGATATTTGTCATTGTCATTACATCCGTCACTTTCTAACAAAAAGGGACTTAAAACCTTTTACAGGACTTGCGCTCGGCTAAACCATTTTTTTAAATAAGGCAGTTTAGGATTCCAGCAAGTTAACCTGTCATTTAACATCAGAGAATTTTTACATGTTTAAATTTTGATGGCGGTTCCTTTGCCTCTCCCAAAAATAAAATATAAACAATATTTTTCCAGCTGCAACTCTCTGAAGTGATCATGCGCGCCAGAAACTACATGCAGCAGATTGGTGGTGGTACTGGCAACGTATTGACTCACCACAAAACCATTGAGGACTTCCAGCGGTACTTCGGAGACCACAGCTCCAAGCCCCAGGTGCAGGAGTTCATGAAGAAGATCACCTCGGATAAAGAGGGGTCAGTACTGACTTATATTATAGATGATTATTTATTTAGCATTTGGGATTTATATGGTTGTCAAAAAGAGGGCCATTTTGTAATCATCTATTTAGTTCAAGTGAAGAAGTGAAGGTTTTCTCTGAAGATAAGTGAGCAGATATTCACAAAATGGCGCCCATCCAGTTGGTAAATTGTATTAAAGATAAACTACGATAACATGGCGCGCCCCTCCCAAATATTGTTTCAATGTTTCTAGTCACATCTTACCGAGCAACAAATCCTTGGATTTATTTGGTAGATCTCTTTATTTGGTATGGTCTCAGTATGCATACATATGTTGTGAGTCTTAGTTTTGAATTTTGGAGGGGCGCGCCATGTTGTCGTAGTTTATCTCTATCCTTGGAAGAGTCACGAATTGAAGTGTGCAGATTTTGTCAATCACTGATTGTAAGCTTTTGCTATTGGCCGAGATGCCACATTGTCATGGTTCGGATTGCTCGTCATGGGTTTTAATTATTTGCTTCACCATTGGCCATCTGGAATTATGGTTGTTTCATAATGTCTTATGTGCTAATAGGGTTCCTGATTTGCAATTAAATAGTCCATCCCATATAGTCAGCCAATAGGCTCAAACACACACAACACAAAACAGATGAGCTCAAACTGCAGACCATGGGAAATATCCCATGGTCTGCAGTTTGAGCTCATCTGTTGTAATCTGCAAAATGACTGACTGTCGGACGTCACCTTATACATAGAAGCTGGCGTCCGACAGTCAGTCGACGGAATGAACAAGTTTGAGGACGATGCCGCACCGCACCTTTGAGATTACTCGTGGGGGATACGACGCACCGCTACGAATGCCTCTGCATTACCACAGACGTGCCTATTTCCCATGGCCTGCGATCCGAGCTTGTCTGTGATAATTTGTAAAATTACTGACCGTTGGAAGCCAACTTAACTCTTGACGGAACCAAATTGATCTGCACGGCTTCCAGGGCTTTTTGCGTTAGTTTAGCCTAGCGCCCTATGCATGACGTTTCGTTTTAAAACTAAACAATTTGCATCGCGAAGAATGGATTTAACTGTAGATTTTTTTTTGTTCACCATCAGAATAAAATATTTAGTTGTTTTTGTTATTCCTTTGCATGAATTTTGGAGTTTTATTTTGCTTCTGACGTCGTAGCAGGATATGGTAGTTAAGGTTTTTATATCTCGCTGTACCTACAGTTAGCAAAGCAAGCATTTCTTACTACTGTTCTTTATATTTTTATTATCTTGCGGTACAAAGGCAAGGATTTTTTTTGTTTTTATTGGTTTACCCATAGATACGAAGGTACTGTGAGTATGTAATCAGAGCCACGTTTGGTACTTTCAGCGTCGTCTGCATATTCCCGGGGGACCGGTCAGTGGCGTCATCTTTTAACAGTTGTAAGAACTGCATCGTAAATGTTGCTAGTTCTGTACCGTCTGTGTGACCCTTTGGAATACTCATGTCTCCCCTTAAATAAATAGATGGAGAAATGAAGACTCCAACAATAAAAAAAATAAACATTGTAGAATCCTTGGTTGTAGGCTACATACGATTGAGGCTCTGTATATAGGATTTTTACCTTTTCCTTATTAAAAAACGGTTCTTGTTTAAATGAAACGATAATGTAACAGTATGCTAAAGCTTGATTTTTGTAGTTTTTATACGATATATTTTACCCTACGTCAACAAGATGTGTTAGATTTTTTGTGACATTTAAAATGGAGGAGGACGGAACCGTTTATCACTCGGTTTGAACATCATTTTAGCAGACCGAACTTGTTCAATGTTTGTGACGAAACATCTTTTTCTTAACTTTCTGTCTCGACATGATAATGAATCCCTCGCTTGCTTTCGTGATGGTGCTAATTACAGACAGCCGTGTGACGTTTTAGAGCTACGACATCGGAAAGAAGTTGTAGTTTAATTTAAGAGCTAGTACACATTGAGTGATTTGAATCGCGCGCTTTGGTAACGGGCATTGCAAGGTAGAGCAAAAGCGCGCGTTTGAGTGTGTAGGTACCTACGCTGCATACTATTATCTCGTTACTTATAACCGTCAAAACCCCCGACTCCAACTAGAAAAAGAGCTGTAACTTTTGAACGGGTGAACAGATTTTAATTAAACATAGTTATGATGATTCCCGATTAAACTAGCTTTCAGTTAAATAGAACTGCATTGAAACCGGTCCATCCATATTGGAGCTACGATGCCACAGACAGATACACACTACGAACTTATAACATCTTTTTGATGGGGGTTAAAAACGCGCGGTACCAAAGCACGCGCTTCAAAGCGCCTAATGTATACTAGCTCTAAAAGTTTTACTCTTGTTGGTGTATCATTGTCTATTCTTGTCTCTTTTCCGCCAGTTCTTTCACTTCTTTGTACATCTTGACGTCGAGCTATCCTTTATCGGGTCTACGTACCTCCTTCTAGATCTTCCTCTTTCTCTCTTTCCTTTTACTTTGCTTTCCATAATGGTCACGAGGAAAGAGATGCCATTGTAAAATTAATTTAGTACCTACACCTATCAATGGTGTTGATTCATTTGCGCTTTTTGACAGAACTAAACTAAACTACCTAAGTAAATTAGAATGCATACAAATACTTGTAAAATGTGAGCATGATGTAAGTAATAATGTTATAGATATTTCCTAAATATCTACATGTTGTCTGGTACTATGAGTCTGTCATGCTCACTAAAATGTCTCGCTGATGGTGGCGTTGTGTGTCGGGTCATTGAGTTCCCTTCATTGTGGTCGAGCTTGGCGATGTTGACACATGCGTCATGCTCGTGAACGGGTACCGTCTGTCGGAACTGGTCAGCTTGTAACTGCCATGGCAATATTATTCAGAGGCAAATCAATAATATCCTATTCTTATTTTTTATTCACATTAAATTATCATCATCAATTAACACTTATAAATAAAAATCTCACAACCTTCTTTCCATTCCAGTATCGTCCATTTGTTCCCCTGGTCCAACATTTTGGACGAGGACATGAACCTGTCCGACTCCTTCCGAGTGCCGGACCCGAAGTCCGGACAGATGCGGCGCCTGATCTCCCAGATATCGCCCAAAGAAGAGGAGATGTTCCGCAACATGCTGCGGCGGTTGAACCACATCATCAAGATCGCGAATGATGCGGATGTGAGGATCATGATCGATGCGGAGCAGACGTACTTCCAGCCTGCGATATCCAGGATCTGTTTGGAAATGATGAGGAGATATAACAAAGTGAGTATTAGGGAATGGAAATAGTTTTACAGGGTCGGGAATGCTCGAGTGATGCCCCTGGTATTGCAAGCGTCAATAGGTTACAGTAACTTACCATCAGGCGGGCCGTATGCTTATTTGCCATGTCAATGGTATTTTTTTAATATTAATTAAGGACCTAGAAGTTTTGTTGCAGAAATTCTTAAGATAGTTTCTTCTAGAAATAGTTGCAAGTTATTTTACATCTTCCGTCCTGTACAATAGGCGTTGAACTTAATTGCTTTCGCTAGAATGCATTTCCACCCCTTGTAATGATTCGGGATATTTTGGAAACTAATTATTGAGACGTCCTGTGAACTCTTAGCTGAATGCAAATAATGCCCGTATTTGTTTAAGTCTTGTACTATAAAAAAAATTGATTGCTTACTGTTACTGTTAGCCTGTATCATTCCACTGCTGGGCAAAGGCCTCCCGCCTTGATTTCTAACCTGAAATAACATATTCTAACCTGAATTTCTCTGTTCCAGGATAAGTTCCTAGTATTCAACACGTACCAGACGTACCTCAAGAACACGTACCAGGAGATCCTGACGGACCTGGAGCAGGCAGAGCGACAGAACTTCTACTGGGGAGCCAAGCTGGTGCGCGGCGCGTACATCGAGCAGGTACTTGCACTGTGCATATTGACTGGTCTGATTACGATGAAACGACTTGAGAATTGCTTTGACTGAGTTTTGTGAGCCAGCAAGTGGAATATACTAGATTAGAAAAATTTCACGTAGTTACACGAAAAGGATCCAATCCACATTGAGTTTGTTTTGAGATATTTAATTTTAAATTTTACACCGTATTTCTTCGTTGATGCAGTGCTGTAAATTTCTTGATTTTATTGGAATTTGAAGGGCAAACTTTTTATATTTTTAACTTTAAAATGTGTAGTTAGGTTTGGTTTTATATTTTAAAAATGTGCTAAATGCGGGTTGGTTCCTCGGTCGTTTAACTGCGTCCAATTGGACCACTGAAGTTTTTAGGCTTCGGGCCGCCTTTGACAGTTTGATAGTTGTCTGCTGAAACCGAGGCGGATAGCCTTAAGAATTCTTTAAGGCTTGGGGGGGTTTATTAGCTTAAGCGGCGGTAGCCCACTTAAAGTATTACTATAACAACAATGTTACAACGTGGTCGATCAAGAGATCTCCGAGGTAGCCACAGTTTACTTTAACCACGACTGTTGAGAAAGTTAGTTTGGCGAAAAGAAGTATTTACCTTATTTTGTCTTAAATTAATCTTTGTGACTGGTTCCAGGAACGCGCTAGAGCAGCAGCGATGGGCTACGACGACCCCACGTGCGACACCGTGGAGGCCACCACCGAGTCCTTCCACAAGTGTCTCAAGGAGATCCTCAGCAGGGTCAAGGTTAGTTTGCCAAACTTTAAAGGTCCAAAACCTTACAATGACTAGCCGATCATTTCCTTCAAATGCTTCCTGATAACCAATTCTCGTAATTAATTTACACTATGACTGAAAGTTGATCGACCTGAGATTATATTATGAATTGACAAAAAATCGGTATTCTACTCCTCTTAAAGTTCAGTCCGATTTCAGTATGATTTGAATTCAATCTTCTTACGGATCATTCTTCTTCGTATGGACGAGAATACCAGTTTTATAATCTGTGTCGTTTCCAAATTTTAGCAGAATACCGATTTGGCTTCAATCAACTTTCGACCTCATTACAATATAGTTTCACATTTGACGTTGTTTGTTAGTGTAGGAGAATACCATTTGTGACATTTATGCATAGAAATAGTCCAAGTGCATTTATGACATTAAACCTAGATCGTAATGATGATTTGAACATTTTTAATTACGAGAATTGTGCTTCTGTTCATCGTCATCCCGTGTTTGAACTCATAAATCTAATAGGATTTTTATCCCGAAGTTGGACCTTAGAGGACTTCTATCTCCGATCTGCAGAGAATAGAAACGCGCGATTATAAATTATCTAACGGATGCAGTTTTTTTTTGTTGAAAGCTATATTAATCGGGAATAATCATAGTTATGTTTCATGAAAATCTCTTCAGCCGTTCAAAAGTTACAGCTCTTATTCTAGTTGGAGTCGGGGGTTTTTGACGGTTAGGATAATATATATCATGGATGTAGCCTGTCAGATCGATGTTTCACATAATCTCTACGACGATGTCTCAGCTATAACTTCTGTTTTGTCCCTAGGGCCCCAACAAGGAGCGTCTGGGCATCATGGTGGCATCGCACAACGAGGACACGGTGCGGTACGCCATCCAGCTGATGAAGGAACACGACATCAAACCCGAAGACAAAGTGGTCTGCTTCGGACAGCTGTTGGGCATGTGCGACCACATCACCTTCCCGCTAGGTATGTAACCTCATGGTATTGTCAGATTTCCCCTATGTAACCGTCAACTTTACTTATGCAAATTAACAAACGAACAAGGTTATGAGAGGTAGGATATAGCGGGACTCTTTACTCAAAATTGAAGGTGCCCGGCTAGGGAAGTATCTCCACCTTGCAGAATATCGTAGCACACGCTACTGTTAGTATAGATATAGATTATAAGTACTACTGTCCTGATTATTGTATTGTTACGTTTGCAGGCCAAGCTGGTTACTCCGCCTACAAATACGTCCCCTATGGCCCCGTACTGGAGGTTCTGCCCTACCTGTCTCGACGGGCGAACGAGAACCGAGGCTTCCTCAAGAAGATCAAGAAGGAGAAGAAACTCATCCTCAAGGAAATCGTCCGCAGGGTCGTCACCGGACAAATGTTCTACAAACCGGTCGGGCACTACACGCCCGTGTAAATATACACCTTAAGTCCACATGTTATAGTCTAATTTACTTTGCGGGATGTTAGAGATGCCAATCATGTGAGAAATAGCGTGCAGTGTGGTGTCGTAGACTTCTAGTCGCAGTACAGTTGATGCGTTCGTAGTACGAGGTGGTTTCGAAACAATTCAATGCGATTTATTGATAGAAAGTTCCTTGGTACAGGACGCCTTGTACCATGAAACCCGATTAATACCATCTTAACGATAGTGTTGGTTAGTTTCTATTGCTACAATCGTGTCGAATTAAAAACTTGGTAGTAGTTTGTCTGTGATTGATTGTTGGTAATCCGGTTGTCTAGGAAGATTTCCTTAAAACCTATTTCGAATAGATATTTCTAATAAGAACACAATGTTTGTGTAGGTATATATTATACTATTATAGGTAATTTAATCGAGTTTGATAAATACAACTCAGTATCATAATCTTGTCATTAAAGTTTAAAAGGTGTAATTATTATCAGTTAATTTAAGTTTATTTATCAGGCTCCTTGAATACCAAATTGTTAAGCTTAGAAATTATCATTTGAAAAAGGTTTTATGAACCATTTGGACGAAGGAGGATGGTGGGGATATAGAAAAATTATGGCATAAAAACACATGATAATAAGCACTATAAAATGTAATTGATATAGAAAAAAAAAAAAAAAATTAGCTCTTTTTTTTTTTTCTAATTCATTACATAGCATCTGGTATTCATTACTAAAGAATTTGAAATTATGTGAATACGACAGTAACACTGAAATATACCTATTTCAGTTTACAAAATGTTCGCTTGAAATCATTAATATTATCCATAATCACCACAACATGTACTTACTATACCGTAGTTACCGTTCTGTATTTGTTCATAATATTAACAAACTGGAACTGTAAATATAAATATATAGTATGTTCAAAACTATGGCAAAATGTCAGCGTTGCTTGTGCATTTTCATATAAAGTGATCATGCTAGAATCTCAAACAACTTTTACTATGGAAACAAAAGAGAAATTTAAAAAAAAATAAGGATAAAAAAAAATCGACGAAATGTATGGAACAGCTGATATTTTTTCGCGATTTCAGGATTGGTCCCAAAGTAAAAGTTGTTCATAATGAAAATGACCCCCTTTCGGGTTGGTACGCACGGCTACGTATAAACCTACACATTTTCAGTATAAGCTGACCTCTCATTCTACGGAAAGCTTATACAATGCGAGGTCAGCTTATACTGGAAATCTATAGCTTGATAATTATGTACCCGTGTGTACCGTCTTTCCGTGACAGCTTGTATATTGAGACAAACTAATGGAAAATACGTTTATTTGATAAAAAGAGACTAGATATCAAGAGGCCTAATACCGATCGAGCTGGCTTTGATTAGAAAGGGCTATATTGTTTCTAACTCTGCCATAAAATATCATGATGAACTCTTTGAGTATCATGGTACGTTTACTGATACCATGACTGACAATCATTTCCATAATATTCGCTGGTAACCCAACAGCATTTACTGACTACAATTTTTATACATGGCAACACAGATATCAATTTTCAAAAATCGAATGACAAGATTCAAAATGGCGTACAGTATTGATTGTTTATGCTTCTTACAGTATTTTTATTTATTATGGTATATTATTATGAACGCTTATATTATCTATAGTGTTAAAAATCAAACTTAGATCGCTGTTTATGAAATGTAGATCGTAAAATATTATAACGTTATGATAATTAAAATCGACATGTGTTGCGTTCACAATTTAAAATTAATATTTTTTATAGAACAGGGTTCTATAATACAATAGATTCAAAGAATTGAATTGTAATTTGTTATTTATTAATTTCAGAATTCTCGTTAAAATATTTGATACAATATTTTAGAATATAATCTAAAAATCGATGTAAAAGGAAAACACGAGGCTCTTGTTTATTATAAACAGTGCTGTCAGATCCGTTGTAGTATTGGGAGCGAACTCAGTCTGAAAAAGCGCTACATTATGATGCTATTTCGACGCCTCCCACGCAATAGGTCGTAAGGCAAAAAATCTATTTTTTCAGGAGAGCCATTTTTGTGAACATTATTGTTATAGTTGATTTGTGAAACATTTTCAACCGGTGTTTTTAGACTATACGATCAATAATTAGTTTAAGAACATTATACTGGGCTCTGGATGCAATAAAAAACCATATTTACACAAAAATTGGCCATTTTAGTAACTTACGACCTTATACTGGTTACAAAAACGTCGTATCTTATTGTTACGACTTTATGCTTTTAATCAGACTGATATAGACGCCGCGAATAAAGTCGTATGTTTAAATTACGACTTTATGCTCCGTGTAAACTGTCACAATCTCTCAAAAAAGGGTCGTATGAAGGTACTTGATGAACAAAAACCACAACAAATTTTAGCTCAAATTAACTTTATTAAAATAACTTTAATCAAAGATACATAATTCAGTGTTCTTGCATCACTATGATCATTATAATAAAGATATACGTTAACTTATATTAAACAAACATAAATAAAAATTCTCAAGACTTAAACAAAATTAAAGGCACTGGCTCATGGCGTTTAAAATAATAAAAATTATATAAACAGTCATGGTCAGTCTTTCAGTCTATGATTAGTTATTTGAGTTTATTGTTAAAAATAACAATAACTAAAAAATATATAACCTTGTAACAGAATACAAAACATAGGTAACTAATAATTATAATCAAATTATATAAATTCTAAAATTTATAACCTCTACAAAATTAAATAAAAACGACTTAAAATGAAATAATTAGTTATTTTGTACGTAATATTTATGACAATATAATAACGGATAACATAATGTAGTAAAACATGAATCACTACTGTTCTGTTCTGCAACAGTGTTGATAAAAATTATGGTAAATATTGTATTCTTGTTTTTGATTTTCTTCTTCAGTCATTGTATTATTGTTTGTATTGTATATTAAGGCACTCGTTACAATTAACCTTTTTTGGTTTCTGAAATAAAATATTCAAGTTTTGATTGATTAGATGACGATGGTGTCGTACCATCTTTCTACAAAGAAAACATTTTTGTAAATATAAGATAGCTGTTTTTATAAAGCTTAGTGGAATCTTTGCCCACATGAGATTCAACTGGCTGGAACGTGTTGACCTGCCTTAAAACTCCCTGTTTTATGTCATCGTCTATGTCAATAGTAGGTACCACTACGCAGATCAGGAAAAACAGACCCACCACGCTGTTTGAACTGTTCTCTAAATGTATTCAGGAACGTAGTTTTGCAGACAAACACCTTACCTCTTTAACACCTTACCCTTATTGAATCCAACTCTGATTTACCTTACATCAAAGTTGGATATAATAAGAGGTAAGTAATACTTAACCGATTTCTTACACCTAGATACAGTATTTGAAGTAGTAGGATACATAGTATTGCCTACTTCAGTATGATTGACGATGTAATCCCATGTCTACAGTGATCTTGCAATTTGCCAAAAAAAAAAAAAATCGTTCGCGTTCTAGTGCATTAAACTTTTTAAAGCATTTAAGACGGCAAGTAATTGTACATGATTATTTTAAAATCTTTGCATCCCTATGAAATCCAATTCTTCTCAAATACGCTTCCCCTAATTTAATTACATTTTCTTTTTATATCTTTCCACTAATCATAGCGTCGCTGTCGTTTTGTTCCAATTCTACCTGACGGTGTACTTTCATTAGACAAACAAACAGAGGAATCCTAACTCGAAGCGTTACTAAGCTGCCAGGAATCAGTATTGACTGTACTAAAACTACTAGACGAACAATTATTGGCATCGGAATAGAATAGAATAGATCTTTATTTCATGTACATACAGGCACTTTGTCGAGACTCTGGGTGCACGGTTCTAAAAAGTAGATAAATAAATTCTAAAGAAATAAATAAATTCCTAAATAGCAGAAAGGAAGCGGCTACATCACATTAAAAAAAATCGTTATAATATGTGGAGAGCATTGGTATTATTTCCAAAGAAGGCCCTATAACATCATCTGTTTCGTGTGAAATTTATTCAGCACATGGCTCTAAATCCATACATCTAACAGGGTTTTCATTTGACGTAGAAGTCGAAGTTGATGGTAAAATTGCAGCTGAACTGGTACAATTTGAATTGATAGGTGGTACCTCGTGAATACTTGCTATATAACTACTGACTTGACTTCTGCTACTATTATTAAAAGATTGGCCGAACATCGTCTAGTACAAATCCCTTTGGTGTTCAGACTCAAGTGACACCGGTGATTCTGAAAACAAAAACTTCCTATTAATGAAATTCATACTACAAAACACAATTACAGTTATAAATAGCTTAAAAATCCAATTTTAATGATATTTTAAGCTTTTATTGAAAAGCAAAGAATTGTATCTTTAAATTGTAACAAAGCATAAAGTCTTATGTCTATGATACGTCTTTATACGTTTACATAATTTTAAATTGCAACCACGCATATGGTCGTTAGTATAAGTTACGACTTCTAGACTAAAATTGCTGCGTAGTATAGAGTCTTAACTGATCAATTCTAGGGATTGTTAACGGCGCATACAGTCGTAACATAGAAGTACCGACGTTATGCGCTGGAATTATATTTTTTTGTCAATCACAATTGAACACTATCACAATATATTAATATTATTTATCTGTATGATAGTATGTCATAAATAAACAAGTATATTTCATAATAATACACAAAAATGCAATAAAACTTACCATTTCCAAGAAGTTCATCAGCCGTTATTACTTCGCTGTTTGGGTTTGAATAATTTAACACTAATTTCAAAGTCTTTGACTAACGTACGATACTCAATTTCTCAAGTTTATAATTCTATCGGTCTTATTAATTAAAAGTAAATAACAACAACACCACCTGAAACTTTTGTGCAATATTATTTTCAATATTCAAAATTGTGATTGCAATCGTGTCATACGACGTCGGAACTGTGCGCTGTTTGGTCGTGCGCGGTCCAATAGATCGGTGCACATCGTCGAAACTAGCGACGCGACCGTATGCGCGGGAGCGATCCATTGTTAAGACTATTATCAATTCCAAAACTTATTATTCATAAAAGATATTAATATTCTGAATCAGGAATATTGTATAATGGTATAATCTGGTACTAATGGGACAAAAAAATCATTTTCCTCAAAAAATGAGTTCCGACTTTATGCGTAGGAGGCGTCGAAAATGTAAATCGGAGCAAGCCATCTAACGACTATAGTGTTTGAAATGACCAAAAAATTACATAGGTACTCAACGTGAGTTTGTTCGATTAATAAGGCCGACCGCCGTAAGCGCAGCTCTCCGCTCTCCCCCGATGGTCTGCGGGACGCGGGAGGGAAACTACTTGTATCCCTCGCACGTTCCACTTCCGCCGATAAGCTAGTCTGTTTTGCCGCGCGCGGCTCTCCCGTAGGTCTGCGGGGCGCGGGAGGAGAACAAGAGCGTCGATTTCAATAAAGCGGTAGATTTTCAGCTAGGAATTAACTGAAAATAATAGGAGTTGATTAAACTAAAATTCCGCTAGATCTAGCCCCGAATCCGCTAAAATGTCAACACTGTTAAGAGCTCTTTTGATGTAAATTTTAGCGTGGGTGTTGTGGCTGTTTCGTACTCAAGTTAGTAATGCAGAAATAAAACGCATATTCTTCATCCGTTTGGCTGGCATTTACAAAATATTTATGACGGCCCAAACGATGATAATTAAAATTGTCATGTAGTAAAAACGCTCCCGATAAGAACATTATTCTTAGAAAACTAGTCATTGCAACTAGTTTAAAAAGCTGAAATGCTTATTAAATACACTTAGGCGATGAAATAATGCATTTTCATAGTTCCACGAGTTTTTGTCTTAAGTTGTAATCAAGTTTTATGTTATTTATTGTGTAATATAGGTAGCCTCCTGTTTTGTCCGACACTCCGGGTTATTGCAGTAAAGTTTACAATCGTGTATTTATGTAAACATGTACTTTAAAATAGTAGTATAGCTGTAAATAACCC
The DNA here is from genome assembly GCA_932294325.1 of Allophyes oxyacanthae. Classification (NCBI taxonomy): domain Eukaryota; kingdom Metazoa; phylum Arthropoda; class Insecta; order Lepidoptera; family Noctuidae; genus Allophyes; species Allophyes oxyacanthae. Next base: position 2,401,319 of record OW028628.1, read on the forward strand.
GAATAATTTTGTATTTAAGCTGCGGTATCGTAATAATTGCAAATTTTATGAGTATTTTATGAACAACAAATAGGAAATTGTGAATAAACGTCCAACGATTTTATTCGTAACATTTTTTTAATTTATAATATTTTGTAAGTATATGATCTTGAGTAATGCCGTAGCTACGCTCAGTTCCTACAAACTTAGTTAGGTACTTTTAATCAAGTCCTCGTTTAGATTCTAACACATGCCGATGTCTTTGTCAGTAAGTTGTACGCTGTCAGTCAATACCCTGACTTTGTACAACAAAACAAATGTTTTGTTATACTAGTGTTAATGTCATCAACATGCATCCATTTTAAAAATGGAATGCACGTAGAGTTTAGTTCTGAAATTGTGTTTTGTTTTTTAAACGTTTATTTCGTCCACAATTTAATTTATTTGTAAGCTGTTTATAATTTTCCTTGCGCTAATTAATTAATTATTGTGATGCTATTTTTAGATTATTTTACGGATAGACTTTTAATAAAGACAAAACTTGTTTTGATATTTTTCTTTTATTTTTATTTTTCCTATTCTTACCTTCTTCTCCTTTTAATTAGATTTCAATGTGACGGAAAATAAATAATGCATGATGGTTAATTTTTTTAAAATAAACTTTGTTTTAATAATTACATTATAATTGAGTTTTAAATAAAGTAATGATGCTGTTTTATTAATGGGTAAATAATACGAAAAAATCTGCTAACATAACATGCGATGAAAATAAAATGTCCTCGAATTGGTGTTTATTTAAAAGCTTTAAATTTCTTATTTAAATGTCAATTAAGTACCTACTTATTTATTAAATAAATAAATAATTAATGTTGTTAGATAAATGTTTTATGTAGGTACAGTACTTGATCGCTTTTATTACAAAAAATCCTTGAAAACAAGTGCTTGCAAGAAAAGATTGACTGACATTTTTGATAATGTCAGATTGTTGACGTCAATTTGTCAAATAACTGACACGGATTTGACAAAATTCAGAAGATACTGTAACTGCCCGGTTGTACGTTTTTGTCAGCTAGAAATATAAATCGCAAATTATTGCAGACAATAATAGTATGGTATAATTATGTGTTGTTAGTATTTATATCCTTAACGTATCATTAATGAAAGGCAAAGATTATTTCTGCAATTAAGAAGCAGAGGCACACGTGAAAATCATTTAACTGTAAACCATAAACTTAGAATATTTTCGCTTCCCCTGTAAACAGCCATTTTTTATATCCTGTTGTTCAAATACACAGTATGATCACATACTTTATTCTACTTGTAGGTACGAGACTACAAAAATACATATTAAATTTTGAGCTACATTAGGTACAAATTATAATATTATTTTAAAAAGATTAGGTAAAATAGAGAAAATTCTTACAACTGGTAATACAATGTATTACCAGTTGTAAGAATTTTCTCTATTTTACCTAATCTTTTCATGTAGATACCTATGCTTCTTATACTGATGAGTTGATGATTGCAACAACAACTTTATTCTTTCATGAAGTAAGGATATTATGTATAATTTGGGATGCTATTTGCCAATAAAAACGTAGAAATGATCTTTGTCACTAGTGCTATGCATTATCATACTTATAACGGATGTAATCTACCCTATGTCGCGGTTGTCAAATTTAGAACGAAGCATTGAGATTAAGTTTTTGTTACTTTACGTTATTTTATAGAATTGACGTCGTTATGTCAAATTCTACAATATTTCTCTTTTGAGAATTGACGTTGTTATGTCAAATTCTACAATTTACATTTTGATACAAAGTTTCCATAACAATATTTTGTGATTTTTTTGTGAATTTTGTGGACATTGGTTTCACACATTATTTTAGATTTAATTTTGATGTGTTCAAATTAAGAAGCTGTGAAAATGACGACAATGCGATGGGGTTCCTAGTCTAGATAACAATGGAAAAATAAAAATAAAGTGTTAATGTTGATTGTTCGTTTCATTTTAAATAAGAAAACGACCTCATCTTTAAAATTAATTAGTATTGTGTCCTTTACGTAGGTACTTACATACTGGAATAGGATTATTATTTGTTTAAATTCAGATTAAATTTTATAATATTACTACCTATATAGTGATCCGCACCCGGCTCGCATGGGTTTCAATTTCTCTACTATCCTTACATTAAATATGAAAGAATTATACATATAAACCTTCCGGAAGAAATATCAACTGATGGTGAAAACCGCATCAAAATCCGTTGCGTGGTTTAGGAGGAGTTAACGGAGATACAGGCAGACAGAAGCGACTTTATTTTATACTATGTAGAGATGTTATATCGTACGTAGATATACAACGTTATTTTTGTAATTGGGCCAATCGCAATCCTGCGCTACCAAGAATATAATATTCTTGTGTGTTACCATCGTGACTCGTGAGCGCCATCTTGCAAAATCTTGTTAAAAGACAGTAAAATATAGGTAAGGCCGCAACGAGACGCGCTCCCCGGAAAAAAATCAAAATCTAATCAAAACTTTTTGGGTGTATTTAGGAATAGATACTGAATCACTCTACAAATTATGCGCACGGTACTATATATTATCTCTATGTGCGCACTACATAAAAAATATGCTGTATACATAGATGTTGTAAAGAATACTTTGTCAATTTATTAACAATGGGCCCCTGTTGGGCTCCAATAAAAACAAGGTGTAAATAATTCTTATATTTTTAAAGACATTGGTTAATACTCGTATAATTATTAGCCAATGTCATTTAAAATATAAGAATGAATGATTATCACAATCGGTTAAAATTGGCACTAAACATGGCGGGTGAAATAAATAAGAAATCCAAATTCAGTCAACAATTATTATTTATTCTCGTATTCTCGTCGTAAATACAGCGTTATTCTAAACACTCACATCCAACATCGTTATTTTAGTGCATATCCAACTAATATTGTCAGATCATTATTATGACATTAATTAAAGTACATTTTTTTATAGCCAAAATGTCAATTCAACGTTCGCGTAGGGAGTTATTTAATTTGACAATTAGATGTCAACATCAATATTAGTCAAGAATATTATTGATATTAGTTAAGAAAGTAGCAATATTGTGAATTTAGAAAACCATTTTGAATATAGAATATTTGTAACACCCAGAGCAGTAAGCCTTCTAAAATATTGAAGTATTAATGTCTGTCCACACGACACGTTGCGGTGTAAAGGCGGCGCGGCGGCGCGGCGGCGCGGGGCTTGAGCGGTGCCATTGCGCCGTCCTACATAGAAATATCCATGGTATGCCACACAGTGCATGGAGTTTCTTGCCGGTATCTTCTCCAGGACCAACCCACTTGGAATCGGGCACCTAGATTCACGACGTTTTGAAAGTGCTTGCAAAGGCCCCGTTGAAATAGAAAACGTTGACTTTGACTTGTACGTTCCGGCGCCGCCGCTCCGCACACACATCGGATTTGCAACCAGCGAGACGAGTTTGTGAGGGGTGTACGCGTTGCGATGCCAGTGTTGTTTGTGCAGTTTAACAAACTGTACTACTGTTCGTCCAACACTCTCCTGACTTAGCTACATATCGCCTTTGCGACGCCACGCCGTAGCAATGACGTTGCAATGCCGCACCGTCCGTGTGACCACCTATGCGGCGCGCCGCAAACCCTTTGTTGTGCGGCGCCGTCTAAACCTCGTGTGGGCAGACCTTTATCAGGTAGACTTACTAACGAAATATTACCCGATTTTATTTAGTTCTGATAAAATGATTATTTCTTTACACAAACAAAGGTTGGTTTTCTTATAAATTCATACAATCCAATCATAAACACAATGAAAAAAAAAATCATTTTTTTTTTTCAATTCTCTATTTTTTATTGTGTAATACAATAAGGAAAGCAATAGAAAATCGAGTAATTAAAAAAAAAACAAATTTTTATACTGCCCTTTCCTGTCTTATAACCCGCGTTCGATTTCAATCCATCAGTCTAATTTAACGACATAACGCTAAACACTTATAAAAGATTGACTTTAGAGTAATAAACAGTCAGTCGAGGATATATTAAAGGAAGTAAGATATTAAAATAACTTATTTTTTATTTAACAGAAGAGGTAGTTATATGGCCATGGCTTAGAAAGAAGGAGATTTGACAGCATTGTCTGGAAAAAATGAAGATAATTTAATAAGACGTGGTTTTTGAGAGGTGTAACTATTAACTGCTCGGCGCTGTAGTTCAATACAAACTCTTATTACCAGCTAGATGCTAAACGCTAACTCTCGTTTACCATGAAAATCTTCCAAGCGGTAACTTGGATGCGATTTTGTATTAATACGGTCAAAAAAGAGGAAAGAGAAAACCCAGGGACAAAACTAATACTGGACTATTGTGGAGGAACGAGGTATGGTGTTCCTCCATTGAAAAGGGGGATCTTCCGACCAGGCGAGGTGATATTGCCTGGCGGGCCGAAGCCCGACGGTTGATGTCGGACATTGTATATGTATTAGATACGATAAGTATTCTTTTTCCTTGCGCGATGCAGGCCTCGCATTCTGATTGGTCGCGCTACTGTAGTTAGCGTGCTGCCTTGCTAAGTAGTTATTCTATGTGGCGATAGGTGTCGCTACACTATCACTCTCGATTGTTCGTTTTGTCTCCCGTCAAGGAGACAAAGGGAAGAGAAAACGGGATTGCACCCGCTGGTGCTAACTCTGTAGGTCTAATATGAAAATGAAAATCAGCATTTTTGGTTTTAATTCCGTAATTACCACAAGCCATGGCCTTAGTGCCCATGACACAAATTCTTATGCTTGGGTCTGAAGTACAAATAGTCTAAAAAAAAACTTATATAATTACCTTTAAAGAGATAAATGTCTAATTACAGTAGATAGACGCTGAAATAAATAGAACAAAAAATCACAAATGAAAATTGAATTGGTCCTACATCACAGGTAGGTACGTCTTGTTACGTCCATAAAAGTTAGGTAGGTATCAAGAAGTAAATAGGTCTCACTCGTTTATATAGAACAATTTAGTGCTTTTGAAAAGTAGACAAATCTGTTAACATTATAAAGTCATTGTATCACTAAACAACGTTCAACGTCACTTCACGTTGTCACACATCACGTCCAACGACGTTCACTACTAACGGCATTGCACGTCAGCCAGCGACGTTAACTGATGACGTGGCATGCAACATCGGGGACGTCGGGTTCATCGACGTCGTCAGACGTCGGTGCTAGCGCCGCCAATTGCGTCGCTGTAGGTCTTCGCTAGGATCTTTGGCGGTTCGCATCACCTGTAAATTTTATAAAATCATACTAATAGGTAAGTATTATAAATGTCAAAGTTTATGAAGATGTTTGGATGTTAACGGTTGAACGGATGTCATGTCCTGAATATATAGGTGATGCTTTTAAAGTATTTATGAAAAAAATAAGATTTTTAAGTATTGTGCTTTGAGCAAAAACAACCACACAGTGGGTCCCAAATAGCCAGAAACGGCAACGCGGCAGGCCCAGAAGGAGATGGCGTGATGAGCTGGACGTCTATCTAAAGGATTGGCCCCAAATTGCTATAGACCGGGAAAAGTGGAAGGAGGGAAGGGAGGCCTTTGCCCTGCAGTGGGATACTACGGGCTATTAATAATTAAAAAAAAAAGTATTGTCCCAAGATACGAGTGAAACCAAGGACAAGAGGGCAAAATATAATAATTTACGATCTTCTTTCTTTTCTTCCACGATGACTATTCGACTATTAATAAGAAAGGAGTGTTGACATGAGATGGTAGGGCAATTTAATGCTCCGATAATCATCATCATCCATATAATCAACAGGATATTTTTTTATGTAGTGCGCAAAATTTGCAGAGTGGTTCAGTGTCCGTTCCCAAATTCCGTAGCGACGTTAGTTCCAATTTTGGTCACCGGGTCAGATAAGTTTGTGGCACTATACTTTGGTTGGTAATTTGGTGGACGTTCTTATCTTATCTACGCTTCGTAGTTTATGGTCAGGGTCTAGGTGTATCATAAAATAGAAGAAGTATTAATATTCACCTCGGCGCAACCTAAGCTCGAGCATGGTATGCGACGCAAGCGCAGCGACCAGGGCTGCCGCCAGTCCAGCTAGCTGCGCGCGCACGCACAGCATCTGTCGAGCCATGCACGCGAGCGCCAGCCCTGTGTGGCGTGCCGCCAGGGTCACGGACCATGGGCCCCGCCAGCCTGGACCTCCGATGCAGATGCCAGCCTGGTTAAATAATGACTTATGAAAATCATGGCTACGATCGAATCTGTAGCGACTCCTATCGCCACATAGAATAACTATTTAGCAAGGCAGCAAGCTAACTACAGTGGCGGGTAAATATGAATTAGACCAATCAAATTACGAGGCTTGCATCGCGCAAGGAAAATGAATATCGTATCTAGCACATATAACTGTCGCCATCAACCGTGGGGTTTCGGCCCACCAGGTAATAATACCTCGCCTGGTCGGAGGAACACCATACTTCGTTCCTCCACAAATCTAAGTTAGATAAAGGCCTTTTTTAGGCATTGTAACAGTTTGTGACGAACTTTGAAATATCAGCCCATAGAGAATCAGTGTATTTTTATCTCAATAGAATTTATTTTGGTATTTTACCATTTTTTTCGCTTGGAACACTTTCGAGAACAAAGAGAATCATAAATTACTCTTTCAGAGGGTTTCGTTTTGGTAAAAAATATGGGAGACGATTCTTATTGACATGATGTTTTTTCATAGAGCAGATAAGAAATACAACGAATAAAAACCAGAATATGAACATTTCTTTCTAAAATTTAAAAGAGATCAGTTATGACAAAATCTGTACCTGCAGTACATCCCAAAGCGCAGCACACGCGCCCCAAGCAGCAGCTGCCAATGCAGGTAGCGCTAGATCCGTCTTCGCTGCTCTCCAGCGAAGCAGCGCGAGCACCAGCGACGCGTGCGCAGCGCCACCGCCAGCTGCGAGCGCACCGCGACGTCCGCGCGCTGCTGCCATGGATAATACGCCCGCGGCCAGACCCTGCAGGACACCTGCCCCGCACAGTGATCGCCACGCACACCACCAGCCATCCACACATACCCCGTACCACTATGATACACATTATAATAAAAAATAATCGGAAACACTTAATTGTATCAAATGTGTATTCAGAGGGGTAGGACATAGCGGGACTTTCCGCTCAAATTGGATCTGCCCGACCGGGGAGTACCTCCAGTGCTCCTTCGGGATTGGGGAAGCGCCGTGTTGGCAACACGCGAGTGATGCCCCTGGTGTTGCAAGCATCCATAGGTTACGGTAACCGCTTAACATCAGGCGGGCCGTATGCTATGCAACCTAGTGGTCATGCAGGTTTCATACTGTGATATGCCTTGTGATGATAAAAATTCTAATCTCAATATGTAAAGCACTTATCTATCGATATAAGGCATCGCGAAAAGTAATCTTTATCGATCCCCGTACCTTAATATACGATGTATAAATAAATCCCTGTTGGAGTCCTATGAATAGTCCCATGGGAGCGCCCAGCAAAGCGCGTGGGTCCCTGATGATGGAGCGCGCGTCGGGTGGCGGCGCCGGTGCAGACGGGGCGCCGTAAACTCCCAGTCCCACTGACAACAGAGCCAGGAAGGCCCATGCAGCTACCAGCACCATTCTGCCGTCAGCGTCCAGTACTGTCCCGGATAAGGTTTGCGTGTCTGGGCAACCCGCGGCTCCGCAGGTGCGCTCCTGAAAACAAATTCAAATAAAGACTTTACAATAAAATACAAGTAGTTAAAAAAAAAATGAGTATACCAACATGAGGTAATCATAGTTCATATATTACTGAATATCTAAGTGCTTATATTCCGGCGTATTTAATCAGATTGGAAGCTATACAAGTTCACCATAATATGGTGTTAGTGATAGCTAGGAGCATTCTGTAGTAGGCTGGGTGCCTGGGATGAATCATTAAAAGGTAGACACGATTTCTATGTTTGGACTCACCTCATAATCATCTTCTAAGAAGTATTCCTCAGGTGGCGGCCACCTCGGCACAGATATATTAGTTGGTGCCGAGGTGGAAGGCTTGGAAAGCTCCTCGGACCACACTAGTAGAGCGAAACCTAGAAGAAGCGACCCAAACACAAGGCCAACATCCTGAGCTGCTCTTAACGCCCTCAGTGCTCGTCTGAGAGCAACTTTTCTTCTAGCCTCATCGCCTGCCGCTTGGGCCAAGGACGTCGCTGACGCCGAAAGGGCCAAAGACATCGGGGATAGTGTCATACCACAGATACCGTACAAAAATAGCAGAACAGGTAGCGGAGTCTCTACGGTGTGAGCAGTTAGGAGCACGCAGACTAAAGTGTGAGCAATTGCGATGACTAATCTCACTCCAGTCTTTTGGAGAATGAGAGGAGAGAATGGAGCGACTATAGCGGCGAGTGTGTGCATGATAGCAAGTGGCATGGCTCCGGCTTCTGCGCCAGCGAAGGCTGTGAAAGGCAGCAGTGCTGTGGCACAGAGGCCGCTGGAGATGCAAAGGAGAGTGAACCGGTTGACAAGAGGTTTGGGGAGCTTTGGCGGTTGTCGGGCTAATAGTCGGCGAACTGAAGCTGCTCCAACGGATGACGCAGCCGAGTCTCGTCGACGAGGGCCAATGCAAGACCCAGGGACACGGATCGGAGTTTTCTGCTTCTTCCATGGCCATTCTTTCTTGCATATTGTGCTTACTGGAATCTGTAAAAAAGAACTGCTGTTATAAGAACCTAATGGTCTTTTTTTTAAGCGGAAGGATACTTAGCTAATTCTCCTGTATTCCGAGTACAGGTAACAGACTATATGCACAGATATACACATAATACATAGACCCACCCTCTAATTATCGAACTCAAACTCAAACTCAAACTCTTTATTGCTTTCTTTATTTTTTTTTGTTTTTTGCTTTTCGATGTAGCAGACAGTTTGCGACAGGCGTAAATCGCGCGGTAGCTGCTGTCAAACATCACTTTGCTATTACGTATTTGCCGATAGCAACACGACAGCCACCGCTTACGGGTTTGCCCTCTGGCGGACAATAAACAAACTAGAAAGTGCATACTTGGCGCTGCAAACGTGACAATTAGCCACAGGCGGACGAATGCCGTACTACGAATTTGTTTGACAGTTTGCGACCTATCGCGCTCCGTCTGCTGTCGCGTGGCTGTTGGTCGCTGTCAGGTGATTTTTACGTAATTAGGGTTCCGGAAAAACTATTTTTCGTTTAGAAATCCCAACTCACCACTGTGCTATTCATGCCGTCTAAAATTTATATCTACTTATCTATCTATAGCTACGTTTACAGGGCCCGTTTTTGGCATTGTGACGATTAATGATAATAAATCGACTACCTGCGTGATGATTGCCCGGTGCCGGTGTGGATCGGACACGGTCCGCACGGCCGCGCGGACGGGCGCCGGACGCGAACGCTCCGTCAGGTCCGGTAGGCTGCCCATGCGCAGGCTCGGCTACACACCGGCGAATGCGCGCTCCGCTCTCATACCTGATGATGGGAATATCCAAAATGCATGGAGCATCCAAAAGAGCGCATGACATATTAAATACTTAACCAAGTGCCATAATAAAATAATCCCAACTAGAAATGGAGAATATAATGAAAATTGAAAATATAATGACATTATTATGTATGAAAAGTACAAATTTTTTATGCCTACTTGTAAAATATAGCTGAGCCAGATTTTTCTTGTATATCACCATGTTTTATATTACCCGCAAAATATTGCAAAATAAAAATATTTTTACAATTCCCGTAAAAGCATTTAAGGCTGGGTCCACACAGAGGTATTGCGTTACTTTAATGCGTCCCGCGTTCTCGCCACACATGCGCGTTTTATCTTATAGAAATAGAAATAGAAATTTATTCGCAGGAACATGTGTTACAAAGTTCTTATAATAGTATGCAGTACAATGTATTCCGCCTTTTCAAAGGCATGCAAATATTCGTTTCCACAATAATTATGGTAAACGTAGGCAAGTGAGTCCACAACAGAAACAATTAAACTCAAATCAAATACAGTAATAATCAGAATAATTATGAGTCAAAATTATAAACTTAATACCATTATGAAAATACAATATTATACAAATCAAAATCAACGGTCAAGAGGTAGGTAAAGGAGCAAAGTAAAATTATTCTATGTAATGTCAGTGAATTAAGATTAGATTAAAGATTAAATTTCCCTATAATTTTATGGTTTAGGAATTCATTAATATTATAAAAACACTTTTCAATCAACCACAGTTTTAGTTTGACTCTGAATTGCCGTAGAGGTAGTTCGCGAATGGTTTGAGGTATCATGTTATAGACTCTATTGTCATGATTGAACAATTTTTACTAATAAAAGCACTTCGGCAACTATTCATCTTCAGCTTCGTTGGATCTCTATGTAAAAACCTATTATCTTCACTCGCTTTGGGAAACATGTTATTATGGTTTTTTACAAATATACCAATTTCAAAGATATATAGAGATACCAAAGTCATTACGTTTAGTTTCTTAAAAAGTGGTTTACATGTTTCTAGAGGTCCTACTCCGCATATAGCTCTTAAGCACTTTTTTTGAGCTATAAACGCTTTGTCCATGTTCGTCGAATTACCCCATAACAGTAGGCCATATCTCAAGACAGTCTATCATATCTAAATACCAATATCTTGTTATTGGTATTTAACTAATAGTGCTTTAAGGGGTTTTTGTAGGTACTCATCATTATAAAACAACTTTTACTATGCAGCTATGGGACCAAAACTGAAATCGAAATGAAAAAAATCTGCTGTTCCATACTTATACTGAAACTTCCAGTATAAGCTGACCTCTCATTGTACGTAAAGCCTATACAGTGCGAGGTCAGCTCATACTGGATATCTGGGCAGTTCAATTTCTGCCCTGTTATAAGAGTTCGTAGTAAGCCCCCAGTTATTATACATAAATTATAATGGAATCGCAATTAGAAATTATCATGAAAAAATCATTCAGTATTTAATAAAATTTATTGACTAGTAAATAGTTTTCTGAGGCGTTTATTAAATATTTTATCATTTTCTGCAATTTTAATGTCGTTTGGTATTATATTGTAATTTTTTTTTTTGATGTCACGTGATTACTCTTGGTTAATTAAGAACAATAATTATTTCCTTAGATAAATCAATGAAAAGACAAAAATAAAATAAATACAGCACGGACAGTGACAACACACGAGAGAAAAAAATAAAATAAAAGAGAACATAAAATTATAAACAAAGAAATACAAACAAATAAGAAAAAAAAAATATCATTATAAAATATTGCATTATGTTGACAAATATTATGTAGCCAGCTCAGCATTTGCTGGTAAAACAGGCATCGCTGCATAAATAATAAGAATTTTGTAGCAAAGTGGTAAAAAATTACTATCATTGTTTTGGCTACGCAATCTCGGTCTTGAAATATCGAGAGGCGTCAATCCCTTCAACACCTCTCGATATTGAATTGGTCCCCCAATTCAATTTTCAACAGTTGAGTTTGGAATCGGCGAAGTAGGTCAATCCAAATAAATCTGTTAGGGCTGTATTTCACGACGATTTCGTAGTTTTGAGGGGGTGAAGTATCAGCCTAAGCCCCGCCCACTAGGGGATCTTCGTTCATGCATTTTATTTGTATTGCGCAATTGACACACGCGTGTCACAGAATAGCAATATTAATTAGCAACACGCAGTATGACACCAGCAAATACTTGCTTACATTTTCATGGAGTCTGCCACACATTCTGACTACTGGGACTTCATAAAACAAGATCAGCGGGTCTACCGCGTAACTAAAATGGTAATGAACATCGACTCTGGTAATAAACTTCAATACGATCATGAGAGACTAAACTTCAAGCTACCTTGTAAAAAAATTACCGATCATGAAGTTGGGACTCCTTGAGTTGGGTTCATGATCAAATCAAATCAAATCATTTATTCGCCAAAAGATATCGTACATGAAGATGTTACATTATTATTAAGTACATAGGTCCGTCATATCGGCGTCATATCATATTGTCCGTCATTTTTTTACAAGGTAGCTCGAAGTTTAGTCTCTCACGATCCTATTGAAGTTTATTACCAGAGTCGATGTTCATTACCATTTTAGTTACGCGGTAATACCGCTGTTCAGTCCAACGGAACCTAACACTTTTGCCAATATACGTACATTTAAAACATATTTATACGTTCACACGTTTTGCGTTATGGCATTATCAGCCGTGTGTCACATTTATAACTGTAAAAGTTAAAAAAAAAACTAAGAAGCGGTTAAGTGCGCGCGTTTTGGGGATGCTTCCATGTGATGTTAAAAAGTACTACACTCCGCGCAATCTGTCTCGCTTCCCACGTTTTATGACAATGCCTGCAGCGAGATATTGCGCGGAATATAGATTTGAATAAACGATATTTAAATTGAATCACGCTAGAAACCATGATCAGATTATTTAAAAACATCGTACATAACCTAACCTAATCTAAATAGACAGATAAGTAAGTGGTTTACAGGGCTAAAGTGATCGTTCCACTTCGGTCCCTAATCGGGTTGTCTGAGAGCTCGGGCCGCGCCGCAAATGGTTTGATCAAACATTGGTGATCCAATTCCAATAATACGGTTACCTTCGCGATCTTTGTTCTTACAGAGAGAGTTAATACTTTGAGAAAAAGAAAAAGTTTGTGTAAGAAATGGTTAATAACACCGCCAATACAGGATATTTTTTATATACCCAGTGCGCAAAATTTGCAGTGTGATTCAGTGTCCGTTCCTAAATGCATTACAAAATTCACTCCAAAACAAAATAAAAATTTGATTTTGTATGGCTTGCGCTAGTAAATTAAATTTTCGTTTTGTTTTAAAGGGTATCCCAATACTACAGTTGCATTTAGGAACAGACACTGAATCACTACAAATTATGCGCACTACGTAAAAAAATATTCTATATTGACTACTATTAAAAATGGACAAATGGATGGCTATTTTAATATAGCAGCCCGTCTCGGCTTCGCACGGGTCGACATTTATTAATATTTAATTTAATTTTATAGGTAATATTTTTACATTATTAGAGTTTTCGTAGGGGTCACAATTTTACGTGTTTTACTCAGTGATAATATAGCATTCTACTGGTGAAAGTTTTTTTTTTAATCTGTCCAATAGTTTTAATGTGTATTCATTACAAACAAAAATATAAATCTTTTCTCTTTATAATATTAGTGTGGATTTCCTTATGGCGATAAAGAAAATCATAAAATGAGTGAATAAATACAAAAATAAACTCGCTTACGATCCCAAGACCAATGAGACAGATTAAATTATTTACACTGAAATACCTATGTAATTCTACAGTTTAATATCAAAGCTCGCCGATCTTTAATTTCCACTGGGAAACGCAATTTCAACCACACAAAGGATTTCTGTAATTCCCTGGATGCGATAAGATGGCCCATATAATAAAAAGATAATATAATAAGATGGATAATATAATAAGATGGCCCATATAAAAATGCTTTATATTTATTTGTATATTCACTGTGAAATTTAAGTCTTTTCGAATACGTTAATGAATAATGTACTCATATTAATGAACAACTATGTAAAAGGAAAACCTTTTCCATGCGATTTTTTTTTCATATCTCATGCTCGGAAAGTAGTGCTTGTTTGATCTGAATAGCGGGTGGAAAACGCTGCTTCCCACTGTTGGACGGAAAAGACTCATAGTAATTACTTCCCACACAAGGGCCAGAATGAATTTTAAAAATAGAACTAAATTGGGTTAGGAAGTAGACTATGAAAGTTTTGACATAATTTAAAAAAAAAAATCGATAAAAAAAAACCATGTTGCGGTACTTGCGGTAGTGTATAAACAGCCAGTGTGAATTAAAAAAAATACCTATGAAGCGGGAGGGACCGCGGTGGCGGGGCGGTGACTCGGTGTGTTCCATATTTAAAACTTTATAATACAATTCGAATATACACAACACAATACAATTAGAAATGAGAGAATTTGACGGGATACTAACTCTGTACTAAGCTGTACCGAAATTCAAAATTACTTTTTATCTTATTTAACTTATTAACTATTTTAATTGAAACTGGCAGAATAGTCGACATCGGCTCAATTGCCATACAGAAAGAAGAAGAAGAAATTCAAAATCTCGGTTTTATTTTATTTTAGAAAAGCTACAAATTTTAGTTTCCTTATATTCGAAATGAAAAGTAGAGTGTTTAACACGGGTGAAAGTCACCAATTCCTGCGCTCGGGCGTCATTAAGTTTGTTATAGTTTGTTACATGGTTTTAATTTTTTTTTATGTAAGCGGTTTGGTCGCAAGCCCTGTCAACTTATGTTCAAATAAATAAATAGGCTACGAAATGGGACAATTTGAACGACTGAAGTTGTTCATATTGTCCCATGAAAATGACCCAGAAAGTATACGGGTCAACACATCAGAAGGTTTTAGTGGCCCGAAACTGTGTTTATCACCGACAGGCCAATGAGGAAACAGGCCGAACGATGTGAACGACGGGCAGCAACGTCACGAGAAAATGAAACGGAAAAACAAAAGCTTTCGACGAAAGTATATAAATCACTAGGCTTTGTGATGCGTATGTCAAAGGATTTCAAAAATATTAAAACTATTAAAATACTATACTGTACCTATGTAAGAAGCACTTGGGAATACGCATCGCAAGTATGGAATCCCGTATACAACAAGTACATTAATGACATGACATGTCTAATTAAATAATTATTATATTAATTAAATACTTAATAAAATATGTACCTACTTACCGAATGTTAATGTTTAAAATTAATTTTATTGTAAAAAATATATATTAACTTAATACATTTTGCTATGCCCTACAGGGTCCATGATTGTGATGTTTAACATCTTTTATACATACATTGTGGAACGCAAATAAATAATATGAATATGAATATGAATAATCAAATTGAACAAATCCAGAAGAGATTTATTCATTTTCTTAACTTTAAAACTTCATTCCCCCCGGACTACATCTCAGCGTTTAAAAAACATCATCTTCTGACTCTGTCTAAACGTCGTGAAATTGCAGATTTAACTTATCTACTCAAAATTGTTTCTGGTTCCATTGACTGTACTCAAATACTTGATTCTATTAACTTCTATATCCCTTCTAGATCCCGTCGCCAGATCCCATTGTTTAGCCTACCTCTTGTTAAATCGAACTATAGCCAAAATGCGTACATATGGCGTGCTTGCAACAACTATAACAAATTAATTAAAGATACTGATTTTGACATTTTCAATACTAGTGTACCTCGTGCGAGAAATACCCTGTGTGTGAACTTTTTCTCTTGAGTTTTTTTTAGAATAGAATAGATCTTTATTTCATGTAAACCAGATACAGGCACTTATGAAATGTCGAGACTCTAGGTGCACGGTTCCAAATAGTAGATCCTATGGAGAAGAACCATGTTTAATGACTAATATAAATATTCTATTAAAAAGCAAAACTTTTTTACCTGTGTCTAAGTTTAGTATATCTGCTCTAGCATAATTGTTACTATGTTGGTAATTGTGAGGACATGTATTTGGCCTACTATTGTTGGAATGTTTTTTTCTAAGTGAATTTGTGCTGTTTGTCTTCCTAAAAAATAAATAAAGTAAGTATGGTTCAAGTAGTTTTTATAATGAAGCTTAAAATATATAGGTTCAGATAATATTCTTGCTTGATGCAGTTTTATTTTATGAAAGTAACTACCTATAGTCAGAAGATTTTTTTTGCTATGGGGCCATTCAAGTATTACCTACGTAAGCACTACAGGGGGGCGGGGGGGTCTTTGCTTTGCTTATTTTTGATGACATGGGGGTCGGGGGGGTCTGAATGGTGAGTACGTCAGCAGTACATTTTTTTTTTCTTTTTCATATTTTTTACAAAATTTGTCGATTTTGGTTTAAAATAAAGATCTATTCTATTCTATTTATCTATTCATATTTGTACACCCACGGTAAAATATAGTCTAAACTATTCCTTTAGGTACAGCTATAATATGCATGACTTGTATTATTATTTACACGTGTTTATGCAAATAAATATATATATATGATCATCGTTATAAAATACCTATTTAAGTAGTCCCATGGCGCAGCGTGGGATGCGGTATTCACGAACGATAATAATAAATTACACTCCATTGATCGCTAGTAATTTTACGAAAATTAGTGGGATGAAAAAATTGGTAGATATTATCTAATAATATCGCTACTAATATGGTTAATTACGTGGTGTAAATTCTGAACATCATAATCATAATGTGTAACAATGGAGCATACAGGG
This sequence comes from Allophyes oxyacanthae, assembly GCA_932294325.1. Taxonomy (NCBI): domain Eukaryota; kingdom Metazoa; phylum Arthropoda; class Insecta; order Lepidoptera; family Noctuidae; genus Allophyes; species Allophyes oxyacanthae. The sequence goes on from OW028628.1 coordinate 2,417,696, forward strand.
CCTTACCTTCCTAGTCCAGCGGGTCTACCGCGTAACTAAAATTGTAATGAACATCGACATCGGTATTAAACTTCAATACGATCGTGAGAGCCTAAACTTTGAGCTAACTTGTAAAAAAATTACCTATCATACAGTTGGGACTCCTATCTTCATGATCGGTAAAAAAAATACAAGTTAGCTCAAAGTTTTGGCTCTCACGATCGTATTGAAGTTTAATACCGATGTCGATGTTCATTACAATATTTTAGTTACGCGGTAGACCCGCCGATCCCTTTAAGGGGTTTTTGTAGGTACTCAACATTATGAACAACTTTTACTACGGCATCAAAGGCGAAATCGCGAAAAAATAAGTAGCTTTTTAGAATAAAATATATCTTTGTTTCATGTAAACCAGATACAGGCACTTATGAAGGTCCAAACTTTAGGTGCGCGGTTCCAAATCCGACAGCACATTGTTTTTATTAATTGTTACTTTTTGCTTTGTTTTTTTACTTTTTATGTTTGTGTACTGTGTTGTCAGTGGGCCGATCACGAATGTTTTGAGGTATAGTAACGTAAACGTAAGCTAATTTTGATTATAAAATACGATGAATCTATCGCATTTTTGTTCAATTTTATGCAACAAACGCACTTGTTTCATGAAAATGTAAAAATATTGCATGTCTTTCCAAAAAAATATCATAGATTAAACGTGTATTTTTGGTTCTAAATTTGGTTACGTTTACTTTACTATACGTCAAAACATTCGTGCTCGGCCCACTGATGTCTAGTCCGATTTTTCACTTTGGGGGTTTTTTCAATTATGAAAATGTCACCCCCATGATTGGACTGATTTTTCTTTCTTTCTTTCTTTCAAATAGTAGGTAGGTTCTATACATTTAGTCGAGTAATATGGAATTATTTGCATGGAGGAGCAATGACATTTTACTAATGTAAATAAATATTTGTAAAATATCATTATGGAATAGCTGTTTGGTTTTTTTCGCGATATTAAGGTTAGTCCCATGTTAAAAATAATTGTTCTAAAAAAATCCCTAAAAGGGATCGGGACTAGAAAGGAAGGACCTTATATACGCCTGAATAGAATAGAATATATTATCTTTAAAATATATCGAGACAATGTGCGCGGTTCCAAATAAGGAGTAGGTAGGTAGTCCTATGGAGAAGAACCGGCAGGAAACTCTAATGGAAACTCATCACTACATAGTATAAAACAAAGTCGCTTCCCGCTGTCTGTCCCTATGTTAGCTTCGATCTTTATAACTACGCAACGGATTTTAATGCGGATTTTTTAATAGATAGAGGGTTTCAAGAGGGCGGTTTATATGTATAATACTTTCATATTTAATGTAAGGATAATAGAGAAATTGCGCCCGGGCGCAGTCGGGGACGGGTCACTAGTTTAATATAATAGATAACAATCTTGATTAGTACAATGTTGTGGTAAGAGCTGCGATTAATAAAACAAAATAGGAGAGTAATATTAATAATGATTTGCCTCTGAATAATATTGCCATGGCAGTTACAAGAGCAAGAAGTCTACTGCGTAACTAAAATGGTAATGAAAATCAACTCTGGTAATAATCTCCAATACGATCGTGAGAGGCTAAGCTTCGAGCTACCTTGTAATTTTTTTACCGAACATGCTGTTGGAAAACTCATCTTCATGGTCAGTAATTTTTTTAAAAGGTAGCTCATGGGTTATTCTCTCACGATCGTATTGAAGTTTATTACCAGTGTCGATGTTCATTACCATTTTAGTTACGCGGTAGACGGTACCCGTTCACGAGTAATTAACTTAGATAGATTGATGAGTGATGCTATAACATGAACTTCAAAAACCCCCGACTCCAACTAGAAAAAGAGCTGTAACTTTTGAACGACTGAACAGATTTTCATGAAACATAACTAAGATGATTCCCGATTAAACTAGCTTTCCATTAAAAAAACTGCATTGAATTCGGTCCATCCGTTTTGGAGCTACGATGCCACAGATATTTTTGTTTTATTTTTGTTTCTTTGTTCCAATTTTTATTTTTTATGTGCTGACAATGTGTGTCCTGTATCGAATAAATGGTTTTTATTCTATTCTATTTTTATTCTAAAAAAAAACATACTCTTCGAATTGAGAACCTCCTCCTTTTTTTGAAGTCGGTTAAATAACGCAGGATTCTGCTGCTAAAAGTATCAAGTGTAGATAGGCTCTAAGTCCCTGTTTTGGGGTACATGAATAAAAATATATCTCATTTTGCAGTGTTATTTTTTATCTTTAATCTTGTCTTTCTTGTGTTGTCTGTTTGTCCGTGCTGAATAAATGTATTTTCTTTCTTCTTTCTAATTTGATTTGATTTGATTCAACGGAGTTGCGGGCATCAACGGCTATTTATTTATTTTATTATTTATTTATTTAGATTAAGGATCGCCAACTTTACAGATACTACATAATTATTAAATTACATAAAATCCTCGCTTTTCTTTTATTAAATCAACGTCTCGTGTGTAAACGCCCAGCTTAACTAGTACAAAAATTTTAATGTTCAGTGGCGTGCACTCCATAAAGACAAAAAGACACTGTCTACCCTTATAAATATAAGTAATAAGTAATACCATAATAATATATATCAGTTAATTTAAGTCTTAGGGTGAGGTGGCCGATCACAAACATCATTTAACTTGAAAATACAACACTGAGTGGTTTTTGCCTCCTCTGTATGTAATGTCTGTGCAAGTGTGCACGCCACTGCAACTGTTGTGTTTGTCTATCCTACGAGAACTGATGACCTCTTAAAAATAGTGGTTTGGCCCAATACAAATAATTATTTTGTCTGCTCAATTTCTTTCAAAATTAAGGCGTCTACTTATCGATAAATTGAAAAAGAAAACATACCTATAAACTCCAGAATGCACACCAAATATTTTCCATAGAAAATCGAAATTTTCTCGCACCGTTTTCCCCCGAAAACACTATAAATAACAATTTTCCAACCACAAAAATTTACTCACTTAAAAAACACATACGTTGTAAACCTATTTTATTAATTCACAACACGATTTTCTCACTGTTTCACTATAACACTGTAATATCACTGCAGTTTATTTAACAAGTGGTAAAATTGTTACAAAATAGTGTTCCTACTCTTGTTACTGATATGGTTTAGTGGTGGATATGTTATGTATTGTCTGAATGCTAGTAAAAAGTTGTTGGTCTGTCCGCTTGTACGAGACGCTTGAAATGCGTCAGAACACTGGGAACGCAGCGTGGAGTGGGATACGTAGGGTGACCATGCGTGCGGAGGCTGGGGGATCCGTTTAGGACCGACTCTGATAAAATATTTGTACAAAACTCAGACAGACGACTGTCGTAACTAAAGAAGTGCAGTTGCCGCGCAGTTGCAGTAAAATTTTGATCCAAACAAAAAAATTGGTATTCTATTAGCTTCAGTGAGATACGCTCGCATCAAGTTAGAGCGTCACTGTAATATGTTCGGCGCGTCATAAAATTACGTAAATTAGCAATTGTTGTAAATGATTTGACTAGGTCTAACATATCAAGGGATTTTGCCAGACGCTTTAGGTACAGGTTTATCGATAAAACCATGTTTTAGTTTTAATACCTTTGTATCAATAATAAAAAATACAAGCAGCTGCTAAACACACAAAATAAAACATTAAAAACAAATTTCTCAAAAGCGTTTATTCAAAATAGACCAGTTTTAGTAGAACGTCAACATATAACAGGAGTATACCTCATAGTTGCGACGAACAAATGACCGACAAACGTTGTTGCGATGCACGGAGCCGCGACTGATCGCTATTGCGACACACGTTACCCCGACAGCATGTAGGTAGTTGCGACGCACGGGGTCGCCACAGAAATTTATTACAATAAAGCACTCGCCAAGGTTCAATATCCATATCCTGCTATGTTTTTCAAAGTAGGTCATAGGTATCGGGGTCGGCTTTCAGTCCAACCACACTCGCTTGAATATCAGTATTTTACCCCCGCAACGCTATTAATGACGGTTACTCTGGTGGACTGACTTTCGGGGTAGGTATTTGTATGAAAACCCTCACCAAATTAGATGTGTGCGCCGATTCCCGCGGCGGCGTAATCGGCGTCATCGGCGTGGATGGTGAAAATCTTATTAAAAACAAAATATTGCAGACTTATTCGCCAAATGACTGTGACGGACGAAGTTATCGGAAAACGCGCTATTTAAATTATGGTCATATAAAAATGATATTTTATTGAATTTGCCTAAACAAATACGTCGAAATAAACCAATACGCATATATTTAGACATTTCTAGTGTTTAGTTTACTAGTAGGTATAATATGTCTGTATTGTATCTAAAACAACCGTATCCGTCCGACCATCCACGCCGATGACGCCGAAGCTGGCATCGGCGCACACGTCTACATCAAATTCATGGTTACCACAAGCCCCTGGTAGCTCGTTACACATCGTAGCTCGTAACACATTAGGTCCACCTACTTGAAAATTCAAAATCCCATCCAATCTATCAAAATGAACCTCCAGAGTAAATCCACAAGTGTCTATAAATACGTATTTACTTTTTTATCACACACATTAAACATATTACCATAAATTTTATTGCCCTCAATTAACAATCATTCAACCTGTTGATAGTCACATTATCCCTATGTTCTCGATATGGTGGTCACCCTACCATGTCAGGGTGAATTCAGAAAGGGAGATGGTGCGGTGGACGCATGCGCGAAGCCCCGGCCCATCTGTCTGAAGCTTGGGAGCACATATTAGCCTATATACCTACGCGTAGCTATATTACCACAAATTGACAACAGTAAGACCAGTGAGGGCCGTTTTTAACCCCCGAAAAAGAAGAGGGGTGTTTTAAGTTTGTAGTGTGTATCTATCTGTGGCATCGTAGTTCCAAAACGGATGAACCGATTTCAATGCAGTATTTTTAATTGAAAGCTAGTTTAATCAGGTATCATCTTAGCTATGTGTCATGAAAATCTGTTCAGCCGTTCAAAAGTTACAGCTCTTTTTCTAGTTGGATTCGGGGGGTTTTTGACGGTTAGGTTATATAAAGTGTTATTTGTAATTCACCAATAATGCTTTATGAGGTCGGAGTACTTATGTAGGTACACATACTAAATAAAAAAAGCAGTTCCATAGAACTGACTTTTTATTTCGCGCTTACGTTGTTTTTCCCTTAGAAAAATGTGTCAGTTGTTGTATTCACTGTCCGAATAAGACCTTCTGTATCAATACTTTACAATGACATCGCTAACGCACATCAATTAGGTATAGAAACATTGAATGTTACACCAAAGTCATGCGACGTCACCCGTGTAAAGGCTTTATTTTTAAATGTGATTGATTTTGTCACAGGTACAGATAAAATGTGACATGATTTGAATTTGGAAATTGCTTTTCTTTTGTTCATTTTACGAATAGTTTTAAAAGTTTAGACGAAAAACCAGTGGAATGTATTTTATTAGATTTTCCTAGAATAATAAAACAAGATAAAAATCGACTTCATAAAATTTAATCGTATAATGCGTATAAAATAATTTTCTATAAAGTCAGTGCCACTGCCAATCTAAGGTGCATTGAAGAATTAAAAGCTGGATTTCAGAAGCTGTTACCTAAGTTTTTTAAGAAAATGATTTTATACGTTTTGTTTTTTATGAAAGTCGGTTTTTCTTTTTTTTGGTTTATTATTTATTTTTCTATTTTGAGTGGCATAAACAATATAAACATGCGATTACACAGGTTCTTATCAGATTTTAACCAAATTTAATTGGAGAAACACAACCTCCTGCTTTTAAGTCGGTTAAAAAGATGATTATTCTTCTTCTGCTATATGCTTCTTTTCTCAATATGAAAAACCTAATGAGGGTCGCCTCCCTGTCTCACCCATAAACATTATACTCTAGTATAATAAGTTTATGGTCTAACCAGATGTGGCTGGATATCAGTATTTTATTGAAGCAACTGCCATCTGACCTCACCCTATTACAGAGACACTGATGCCATAAGGTTAGACCGGTCATCAGACATTTTGGGTTGCTGACTGCCCGCAAAGATTATCTGTGGTATTCGTATCAATAGTATATATGGTCTTATTTTAATAATGCAAAATATTTTAGGAGGTAAACATAGGTTACAATTGTTACAAAGACTATTTTCAGCAAAAACAGATCAACTTTTTTTTATACGTTGTCAAAATTATTAATTAAAGTTTTCGTTTGCATAAAAAAATCTCTAAGATTATGAATAGCACTAAGGTCATGAGCTCGACCGCATGACCTGGCGGACTCGGCTACTCTGGCACACACACGCATCGCGTCGCGCGCCGCCCGATCTTAATGCCTACATAATTTATGAATCTACCGCAGCTTTAATTTGATATTTGAAATGAATTCTATAATACCATTCATACAGCCTAGCTTTAAAATATTTTGTGTTATTAAAATAAGACGTTATATATTCCCAATATCCTCGAAATCGTTTATCACAGTAATTTCAGGCCCAATATCCCCCGAATTGTTCGTCTTTGCAGCAATTCAAGGGGCTCATGTTCGGCTGTGGACTTTACGGGCTCACAGAGCTGGCTTATTTCTTTCGATATATTTGCATACCGCTATTTGCTTTTATTTTTACGACATCTTTTACGTGCCGCCATCAAAGGCTACTTTCTATTTGAACCGGGTAAACAAACAATTTGATACTTTATCAGTATTATTAATAATAGAGGAAAACGAGCTAGCAAGTTCTACGTATGAAAATAAAGAATTATTTACTATTATATATATATTATATATGTATATTATTTATTCAGATTTATTATACAGGATATTTTTTTATGTAGTGCGCATAATTTTTAGAGTGATTCAGTGTTCGTCCACATATGCAACCGCAGTATTAAAATTCACTCCAAAATAAAATAAAAAATTCATTTTGTATGGCTTGCGCTAGTAATTATGCGTGTCTCCGATACTAAGTTGAATTTTCGTTTTGTTTTAACGCGTATTCCAATACTGCGGTTGTATTTAGGAACAGAGACTGAATTACTCTACAAATTATGCGCGCTACAAATAATAATAAAATATCCTGTATATAACAAATAATCTTTTACTTGCACATAAATACATAGTCACACTGCAAAGGACTCTTCACCTCCAAACTAAGTTAAAATTTGTAATAGGGAATATATATAATATTATCATTATATTTATAAAAATATATATAGGTACCTAATATATATTTTATTGTATTCCATAATGTATTTTTTGTTGCTATTAGCAACATCTAACAAATATTTGTTATTAGAAAAGTCAAATTAGTTAAAATGCAGTATTTTCCCGTACTTTATTGCTCTCATAAACGTACTGTTACTGCTAGCATACATCATCCCACTGCTGGGCAAAGATCTCATCTCTCCCCGTGATCATACAAGACTTTATTATAAAGTATCTATGGCGTGCAACACTACATAGAACCTAATGATAACGGATGCGTGATCGATGGAATGTTCTGGTAATATCAATGGCTGTCCCTTCCCTACCTATAACTACGACGGGTACAACGGGTGAAGAGTAAATAGCTCTGTATACAAGATCTATCATAGTCAATTTTGATTGCATATAAAACTTTGAGAGACTTTAAGCCATAATCGAAGAACTGTGTGTGTATTAAGAGAGGTATTGCATAGCGGGAGTTTCCACTCAAAATTGGAGCTGCCCGACTGAAGAAAGAAAAGCAATTTATTTGGCACAAAAACGAGATAAAAAATTAAAACACGTTCCAAAAACAGAATACAACAAGAAAACAATCTTTATCAGGATTCTTTATCATTAAGCGTCGCATTTGTGCAAAAAATAGGTCATCGTTCAGCATATTGCTGAGGTATTGGAACGCGAAACAGTGATAGCTTAGCGGTTGAACGGTTGTCTGCCATGCAGGAGAGTCTAAGATCGAACCCGGCCCGCACCTCTGAATTTTCGGATTAGAATTTAATTATCACTTGCGATAACGGTGAAGGAAAACATCGTGAGGAAACCTGCACAGCTGAGAGGGCATCATAAAGTTCTCGATGTTGTGTGTAGTCCGCCAACCCGCACTAGGCCAGCGTGGTGGATTAAGGCCTAACCCTTCTCATTCTGAGAAGAGGCCCGTGCCCAGCAGTGGGACAGAAATGGGCTGGATTTATTTATTTTATTTATTGGAACGCGACTGACGCAGTCCAACGCCCCCAGCGCTGTTTTTCAACGAAAACCTGTGTGACGCATTGACGCCCACAGGCGAAGTAGGTACTACCACCTTACAGAATATCGTAGAATAACAACACTGCTCCTTTGTAGTGTTGTGTTCCTTCTTAACGGTGAGCATGGTCGCCAGTGGTCCTTGTAGAAGCGTCGTGTAACACGATGCTAGTAGCAGGATCGGCAACGTGGGAGTGATGTTTGGTGTTGCGTCCATAGGTTACAGTAACCGCTTACCATCAGCCGGGCCGTAAGGCCGTCTGCCACGTTAGTGGTAAAAAAAACTGTTTTCAACAGTGTCCAAGTTAATCTGAGAAGTAGCCACGCTAAGATTGAGAAAGATAACAATTTTTTTTCACACTTACACACTTAAAAATGAAAACCGGCCAAGTGCGAGTCGGACTCGCGCACGAAGGGTGGCGTACGTTATCTATAAAAACGGCAAAAAAATCATGTTTGTTGTATGTATCCTTAAATATTTATTTTATTGTTTTTTAGTATTTGTTGTTATAGCGGCAACAGAAATACATCATCTGTGAAAATTTCAACTGTCTAACTATTCATTCAGTTCATGAGATACAGCCTGGTGATAGACGGACAGCGGAGTCTTAGTAATAGGGACCGTATTACCCTTTGGGTATGGAACCCGAAAAAAACATCTATTATCATCTGGTTAGTGATCTCACTGCCGCTACTGAGCACTTATTACTTATATGCCCTAATTTGTTTAGACTTACTGATCAAACCGATTACACGGTTTTGTTGCACTATGCCAATTCAATGTACATACAAATTGTATATCTTCAATAAATAAAACTTAATAATAATTTAGAATGAATAAATAGAGCACTGACCACCGTAAGCTTGGACCCTATTCCCGATGCCGGTGGCCTACTACTCTTTTATATTTTTAAATGTTTTTATATATTTTTTATTTAATCATAAAATTATTTAAAAATATATAAAAGTATGTAAAACAAATTGAATAAAAGGAATAATAATTTGATAGTAAAGTAACTAAGTTGTAATGAGTATGTTTACAAACAAATCAATAAGTGATGTTAATTGACACTTGAGAGATAAACGTAATAGAGACACAAATAGAGGCACTTGATCGCCACGTGTAGTGACGTAATGTTTGTTGATTATACTAAAGTATTTTATCTACTAGATGTATGTACAGTTTCAAGTTGATCCAGTTTGAGAGACATCACGCTTGCATTTCTCAAAGGTAGCCAGAGAATACCTAAGACGAGTTGTTGGAAGCGAACCGATAGACATTTACTGGGAATAATTATTCTACACCTATGAGCTGCTTTGAGAATTACCTAACTGAAAATCCAATTAAACAGTTATCTTTTAATGGGTACCTAGATTTTCAAGGGTTATTAATTGTACTCATCATTATGAACAACTTTTACTATTGAAGTAACCCTGAAATCGCAAACAAAATATCAGTAAGGCAGAAATTGAACTGCCCAGGCATACAATATAAGCTGACCTTTCATTGTACGAAAAGCTTATACAGTGCGAGGTCAGCTTATTTTGGAAATTGGAGTTATATTGAATTCATTCAAATGTTAATTCTATTGGTCCTATTCTATTCTAATTATTTGTATAGAAAAGCAGATTTTTAAATTTGTGTTATAGTTTATACACAGGTTCCTTGTATTGATGCGGATTTAAAAAAAAAAAAAATTACGTTTATAAAGTATCCTAGTCGTTTCAAAAATACCAAATTCAACAACAAAACATTACAATAATATGACGTCATTGCGTGTTTTTCTGTAATTTCGTCAAGTGGCACCCTGGGTTACAGCTGAAAATCAGCGTTGGGTGATCAGTATTACCGTACTAACACCCACATTATGCTGAGCTGCTGGCCCCTTTGGCACTAAACTAGGTACCTGCTGATTTTATTAAATTTTTTATTTTCTGTGTTTTTAGCATGTATGTGCCAATAAACTATATTTCTTTCTTTCTTTAAGTGTCCTGTTTTCCCTGCATGGATGGAAGCAATCCCTAGTTGCCAAGACTAATATTAGAGACACGGAAAGGTCCAAAAAGAAACGATGTGAAACCTGGACAATAATGGCCAATTAGGGACATTTCTCATTATAGAGAATTTGGAAGAAAATGCAAGTTCAGATTTTCAAGTATTATTTTTTAAACACACAAATGCAACTTTGTTGTTAAATAAACACGAAGTTAATTAGGTATTAAAATTTTATGTTTTGCTTCTATAAGCACTTAGAGGTCTAGGTACCTCTACCGATATGGGTAGACTGTTGAGCTTAAAACTGTAAGGTTTTCTTCTAATAAGAACATATGTACACAGTTATGCAATAAATTGATCTTTATCTTTAGGTATCTTTATCTCTTGTTAAAGAAGAAAAACATAAAAATTATAATAATAATTATCTATTAATAACATATATTTATACACCAAAAAAAATGTCTCAAATCACTTTGAAAAGGTCACATTTTTTATGCTGGAGTTATTTTTACCCATAAAGTTATTATTACTAGTGTTTTTACCACTAATTTTTGTTTCTTAAATAAAAGCAAATGACCAATTACGTATTTTTATGTTTTTAAATATAAAACCTACTTCCAAAGAGGTTTTCCTTAACATTAGAAACTTTAAAAAAGATCTCAATTTCCGAGTGATTACAAACTCTTTTTTTTGTGAGTGAATAAAATTATTGATATAAAATAATTATATTAGTGAATTGATTTGATTTTTCAAATCATAGGTGCGTATGCGTTGCATGTTAACACTTTGGGAACTTTTACATACACAAGCATATAATACTTTTATCTAAATAAGATTATGGATCTACATTAATAAATAAAACTAAATAATTTATCACTTCAACAAGCGTTCCTCCCATCTCTCTCTTTGTACAAACTTCAGTTGGATCCCTCCTATCGGCTGAGTGACGATGGCTTTAGGTTCGAAGACCAGTTCCCTCTTCATGCCCGGAGCTAATTCCACTCTGTACTTCTTCAGCAATGTTATCAGGCCCGCCATCATTTGCATTTTCGCGAATCTTACTCCTAGAAAAATAAGAAAATTTATTACACAGGCTATTTTTTAATGTAATGCGCATAATTTGTAGAGTGATTCGGTATCCGTTCCTAAATGCAACCGCAGTATTGGGATACACTTTAAAACAATACAAAAATTCAACTGAGTATGGGAGTCACGTTACTAGCGCAAGCCATAGGAAATGATATTATTTTTTTGTTTTGGAATGAATTTTAGTACTGCGATTGCATTTGGGAACGGACATTGAAAACTCAGCAAATTTTGCGCACTACATAAAAAAATATCCTGTTTAACGTCCTACCTTTCTAGCCCCGATCCTTTTAAGGGGTTTTTGTACTTATCATTATGAACAACTTTTACTATGGGACCAACCCTAAGCTCGCGTAATAAAAAAATAACTGGTGTTTTATACAAATAATTGAATATTACTCGACTAAATGTATGGACCAGCAGATAATCAGAGCGGGACTACTGGAAGAAATTTCTTTAGAAATAAGTAGTTCCATTGTGCTCATTTGTCTGTAACATTTTTATTACCATGTTTCCTTGTGTGTACATAAATAAATAAAATAAATAAATAAATAAATAATTGGAGCTGCCCGACTGGGGAAGTATAATCTCTACCTTGCAGAATATCGTAGCCAAATAACACTGCTTTTTTATAGTGCTGTGCTCCTAACGGTGAGCAAGGTCGCCAGTGCTGCTTGGGGAAGTGTAGTAGGTTCGGCAACGCGTGAGTGATGCCGCAAGTGTTGCAAGCGTCCATAGGTTACGGTACCCGCTTACCATCAGGCCGACTATAAACATGTTAGCCACCGTAGTGGTATAAGAAATAAAAAAACAAAAACAAAACGTACCGATACAAATTCTTGGTCCTTCACCAAAAGGAATATACGTATACGGTTTTATATCCTTTTTCTCTTCACCTAAGAACCGCTCCGGACGGTACTGATCCGGTTCCGGAAAGTAGTCAGGGTTTTTGTGCAGGTGGAACACCGGAATATGGACCCGAAGGCCTTTCTCGAGCTGCAAGCCTGAAGGAAACGTGTAGTCTTCTACCACCTCGCGAGCTAGGATGCCCAAGACTGGGTATAAACGAAGAGCCTCGTTAACACAAGCATCAAGATATGGTGACTCCGCAACGCACTCGTATTTAAGCTTGTTGTCATGGCGACGCAGGTAGTCGTCCACTTCTTCCAACGCACGCTCCTGAGCTTCAGGATGCTTAGCAAGCTCAAACAAAGTGTAGCTCAACGTAGTCGCCGACGTCTCAAATCCCGCCGCGAAAAATAACATACACTGCGCTATCAACAAATCATTATCAACATCCAAATGGACTTTCTTTCCCGAATCAGACTTCATGTTGGTTAAACTGTCACCCGTCATTAATTTGTTGTTCTTCAACTTCAACATGAGATCTACAAAGTCATTCCTCGATGTCGGTTTATATTGGCGTCCTTCGAAAATTCCAGTCAACAAATTAATGAAGAAATTGTCAACCTCTGTTGGAAAGGATTTGAAGCCCAGTCCATAGAAGATCGCTGGCCAAATAGCTCGTGCAACGTTTTTAAATGCTTGAAAGCATTTTGCTTCGAAAATCGTGTCACCAATTTTTTTGAATGGATTTTTCTCCGTCTTCTCCATAGTATTTGTTTCAACTCCAAATGCGCAGGATCCGATGCAATCCATGGTGAATCTTGCTATGATGGTCCTAACTTCGATCTCGTTGCATTTCTCAATTTCTTCGTCGAGCATCTTCTCAAAAACGTGAGAGCAGTTCTCGATCAAATGGAACATGTTCTTCATTTTAGCAGAGGAGAACAGTGGAGTCAGATTCTGACGTAATACCTTCCACCTATCACCGTAAGTGAAGAAGAGGTTTTGGGTGAATAGTTCTCTGTGGGAATAATTGGAGACTTCACGGCCGCTGAAGAAATAGAAGTCCTTGGTCATGACGAGCTTGATGAGATCCGGATCTTGGACGAGCAGCGTTGGTTCTGTACCGTAGAAGGCGCCAATATACGGCGCGTTCGGAAAGTTTCGACAGAGCTCCTGTGTGAGTTGGCCAACATATTTCTTTTGTAAAATATATTCAGAAAAGTTTCCTAGTATCGGGATGGGATGTATATGTGGCACTTTCTTTTTCTTCCAATATTGGAATTTTCGTTTCGACGTGAGGTATACCGCGAAGATGATGAAAAGTAGCGTGAGGAACAGGAGTAGCCCGACCATGTTTGTAAGTATCGTCACACTAAATAAGGCGTAGATAGGCCAAGCTATTTATACTTAAGTAACAGATTACAGATATGTTGACAATGTATTCATATGTCCGTGGGCCTTGAGAAATGTGAACGTCTGTGGTTAGTCAGTTGAGGAAACATGGATTTTCTCGTTGATGGTTGTCATTTGTTTTTGGTAGTAAAAGGGAGGCTCTCATTCTGTAAGAACATCTAGATAACGTGGCTGTGAACGTGCTCTAGTCATGTTCACAGCCAAGTTACATGTTCCGTTATTAAGATATTGTATGTCAATTTTTTTTTTAAATTCTCAGTAGGTACTGATGTTCAATTTCACTTACAATTAATTCCAGCTAATTACACGTTATTTTAATTAACATCTACTAGATGTGAATACGGCTTTCATAAACTTAAGATGTAACGTAATTAATTCAATAAATTACTACTACACTTAAAAATATTTGTTAAGGCAGTACCCTGATCAAAACGCCGTTTTACATCTCCATCTCCTCCGCAATTATACCATATACAAATAAAAAAAATATACAGTCTTAAAGTTCAAGATCTCTACTTCAAATCCAACGTTTCAATTTTTTTTTTTAAGTAGATTATACTATAGTAATTGGCGATTATAAAACACCTAAATCAGAATTTAAACCTTCATCTTCTTCGGAACTTGAAGCTTAATTTATTTCTGATTTGCAGCAATAGATAAATAATTCTTTTATTTATAAGTCCAACGTTTAACATTAAAAAAAAAGTCATTTTTCAATTTTTCCTTGAATTTAAACGTAAATCTGTGACAATTTTCAGCTGAAGGGTCGTGTTCGGGCGATGGGCGGTAGTCTGCCGCTGGCTCTCGGACGTGATACCCGTGTCGATCGAGGCTATCGCGTTCGATTTATAAATTCAGAATTTATTTTGCTCTCTAGACACAATATTGTGTAGAGGGGGCAACATATATAACTTGCCTCAGTAGTATGGCATGTACTTCTATAAACATATTTTGATTTTTTTTGAGTACATATTTGAAATATTATTATTTTAGTAAAATCAGATATAGATAGAGTCTACTGATCTGTCACTTTATCTGTCAAGTCAATACAAATTGTGTTTCATCTTCTAAAATATACTTTGTCTAAAAATATAGAGACCATCTTTCTGATGTTTTCTATAAACATAAATTCAAATTCAGTATGTGACCACGTGAACGTGACCGAATGTTTGAAAGCTCTAAACTATGGGACGGAGTCCCATCATGTTGGTATTCAAACTTCATGTTTTGGTGAGGTCTATTCATATAAACCGTGACCACGTGACTACGTGGCCAAAATTCAGAGCTACCTTCTATTAATGAATTGATAATTTGTCATAATCAACGTTTAAAATAGTAAGTACGAGTAATAATATGTTGATGACGATGTTGATCAATTTTTTTTTTTTTTTTTATATAACATTGTCCCTCACTA
Source organism: Allophyes oxyacanthae (assembly GCA_932294325.1). Classification (NCBI taxonomy): domain Eukaryota; kingdom Metazoa; phylum Arthropoda; class Insecta; order Lepidoptera; family Noctuidae; genus Allophyes; species Allophyes oxyacanthae. Next base: position 2,432,710 of record OW028628.1, read on the forward strand.
GGATTTCTCCTGTATCGTGGGTAGAGTTTACAGACATTATCTCACATGCACACACACCCAGACTAATATTTGTTCCGTGCGCGTATCGAACCCGCGCGGCACGTAGCGTAGAAAACCACTACACTACTTGTAACAACCCTAGCCTCCATGCACTATCGCCACACTGTCTTGACGTTGTCGGCGAGATCACAGACGCCGTCCTACTGTTGTTTTTCTTTATACTATTCCTTTACTATATATAATAATAAATACTATGTACCAACCTAGTTTTATTTTAATTCATATCGATTATACTTTATATATTACTATTCACCAACACTGCTATTCCCATTTTTAATCGACTTCCAAAAAAGAAAATTCTCAATTCGACTGTATGTTTTTTTTTTGTATGTTTGTTACGCTATTACTCCGCCAATTGCATACCGATTTTGAAAATTCTTTTTTTATTTCAAAGGGTACTCTCAAGATGGCATTTAAATTTGTTGAAGATTTGATGAAGAACTTCGGAGATATACAATGGAACTCTTGAATGAATAACAGCATGTCACTTGCGATTTCTGTAATCGCATGATTATGAATTGTTTAAGCCACTCAAAATAGAAATATAAAATAAACGTTAAAAAATAGTATAAACCGACTTCAAAAAACTAAAAAGTATAATACATATAATTTTCTTAAAAAACTTATCAGCTTCTGAAGTCGTTGCCACTGCCAAGCTAGGTGCACTGAAGAATTTAAGAAAATTATTTACACTGTTTAGTTTTTTGAAGTCGGTTTTTACTTTTTTAAATGCTAGGTATTAATATCTAATAATCGTGATATATTTATATGAGTGAATATTAAATGAATCAAGCAATTCTTCAAATAAAAGAGCAAGTTATAATTAGTTAATACCAAATCATCTAACAACTCGGCAAGTGTAATGGGCATTTTTTGCTCGGAAGCTCGGTGACGAAGCATAAATTTTTTATTTCCCTTTTTTATAAAATCATTCATCATTGTAGTGATTGTACCACTGTTATTGGTATTAATTTTCTAGTAGTAACTCTGTTACTATACAGACCTATAAGTGAAACAATCTACAAATATATATTTTACATTGCCACCTCTATTTATTATATAGTTTTTTAGTGTCTGGCGCGATGCTCGCGTTGACATGCTCCGAGCGGTTTCCGTAATATTACAGGGGGTCGCGCGGGTTGCGCGGGTGGAGGAAGCGAAATCGACAAATTCGTTACCTCACTGACGCGCCTTAACCGATATTAATATAACGATATTTGTAGGCGCGCGCTAAAAACTAAAAATAGCCGAATCGGATGATTTAAAAAAATGCAAATAATGGTTTAGTAATAAACATAATAAATAAATAAAAAAAAATGGTGAAAATAAAAATTAATTAAAATGTAATGAGTCATGTCTATATTAACGTACCTATTTTATTTTGGAGTTTAGATTTTACTGAAACTACAGAACCAGAAAATGTGTTTATGTCACTGATCAACTAAAGCCTCAAAAAAATTTGAATTAAAAAAAAAAAAAAAGAAGTCACTGATCACAAGTGCGGGATGTTTAAAGAGGTATACTCGTAGCATTATTTTCGGAACATTAGCATTATATCAAGTTCTCATTTTGAAAGTATGGAACTACACTCGGACGCCATGAATCCGGGTCACCAACATAATAAACATTAATATCTCGGAAACTAAGAATGATAGCTTATTCAAATAAAAAGTATTTTATTTATAGACATATTTAATACTACCCAAATAATACGCTTCGACAATCGACAGCTGATAATTGCGTTGATAGAGGAATGCGAGAATATTCTCCATCATCACTTCAGAAACTTTAAATATTTTAACGAGGAACAATTGGAGGGCAAGTCTGGTGCCAGCAGCCGCGGCGAGGCCTCGTAATCGGAATGAGTACTTTAAAAAATCCGAAACTTATTTCACTTCATTGCGTCCGAGTGTATACAGGGTTATTTGTAATTCACCGGTAATGCTTTGAGGGATGAAACTACTCATCAATATGAACAACTTTTACTACGGGACCAACAATGAAATCGCGAAAAAAATCTTCAAACTTTTCATACATTTTGATGGAGCAAGGTTTAATTCTTTTGTATGAAAAGGTTGAATTTTTTTTCGCGATTTCATGATTTGGTTCCGTTGTAAAAGTTGTTCATATTGATGAGAAGTTTCACCCCTTAAAGCATTACCTGTGAATTACAAATAGCCCTGTATATTAGACATACAACTTCGCGGACTGTCCCACAATCACCATTAGCACGTTGTCATAGAACACGTGTCGATTTGCATGGGTTGTATGATAGTGCACTTGTGTGATTGTTAGGAATTTGACTCATTATCGACGTTAACTATGGTCATATATTTTTTTCCCGACTTGAAGAAAAGGAGGACGATCTCAATTCGACCGTATATTTTTTTAATATGTTTGCTTATTTACTCCGCCAATTGCATACCGATTTTGAAAATTATAATATTATATTATTATACATATTATATTATACATAGGTATAATGTAATAAACAACTTTTAAACTGTTTATATCATTTTATTTCTCGGCTAATATTCCGCAAAAGGTAACGGTTTCTGTTGTTTAATTTTTTATATAAATAATCTTTCATTTTCACTTTATCCGTGTTGAACATAGACTTATTATCTATGTAGGGGAGAGCCCTACTTATTATTTCTATGGTGTTGAATAAATGTATTTTCTATAGAAAGATAGACAGAAAATACATTTATTCAACACGGATAAAGTGAAAAATAATCTGACATTGGTGCTGGGAATGGTTACGACAACAAAACGCTTCCTCAGTCATACTTACTTGTATCAAAATAAATGCCTATTCAAATAGACAACGGAGTTTCTCAACTGACAATAGCCCTTATAATTAAAGTAGCAAGATAATGTTATGAAGTATCTAATAATATACAATAATAGATAAGTATACAGCAGCAAAGCAGTGATAGCCTGGCGGTTGAACGCTCGCCTTCCATGCAGGAGGGTCTGAGTTCAAACCCGGCCCGCACCTCTGACTTTTCGGATTCATGTGCGGATTAGAATTTGATTATCACTTGCGATAACGGTGAAGGGAAACATCGTGAGGAAACCTGCACATCTGAGAGGTGCTCGTAAAGTTCTCGATAGCGTGTGTAGTCCGCCAACCCGCACCAGGCCAGTGTGGTGGATTAAGGCCTAACCCTTCTCATTCTGAGGAGAGGCCCGTGCCCAGCAGTGGGACAGTAATGGGCTGAATTTATTTATTATTCTCGCAGCTTTTACCATAACATTGTACTGATCAAGATTGTAATCTATTGTTTTAAAAGAGTTTCCATGGAGTTTCTTGCTGATACTTCGATGTAGGACCCACTATTTGGAACCGCGCACCTAGAGTATCGACATTTCATAAGTGCCTGTATCTGGTTAACATGAAATAAAGATCTATTCTTTTCTATTGTACCGTGTTTATAACATACATTATAGTTATAATCTAACAAAGATATAAGTTACCGTATTTCGTTTTTTTAAGTCGTGTCCCCACTCTATACCTAATTACTGTTGAATCGTGGGAACAGTTTACAAATATACATGTTACATGCACACACACTCAGACCCGGAACAACTATTGTAGATAGGATTTTCAGTCGCAAACAAAATTACTAAAAATAAAGGAGCAATTATTTATAATGTTTGTAAATTAAACGTTTAAATTACTCGGCAGAAATCATAAATACAGTGGCGCGTGTAACAGTCGCAATGTCATTGCATTCAAGTGGGTACTTATTATCATGTTCCTACAAACCGGATATTAAGTCGTCTTTAGGCTCAAAAGACCACCCACACACACGAATGTTTTTGACGTAACGTAACGTTAACGTAAGCAAATGAATAAATAACCTAACCGTAAAAAACCTCCGACTCTAACTAGAAAAAGAGCTGTAACTTTTGAACGGCTGAACAGATTTTCATGAAATATGGTTAAAATGATACACGATTAAACTAGCTTTAAATTAATAAAACTGCATTGAAATCGGTTCATCCGTTTTGAAGCTACGATGCCATAGACAGATACACAGATACACACTACAATAATTCGCATATACCTACCTACCTATTTAATTTTACGCAACATACACACTTTTTCCATAAAAATGTAAAAATAAAGTATGTATTTTCAAGAAATACCACCAAACAAAGTGAACAACTTTCTCTAGAGGTTCAACATCGTAATCCCGAAAAAATTATCAGCTGTCCCATACAAAACTTCAATATCTACTTGACCCAAACGTACCTATAGGACAGCAGCTCAGTTTTTCGCGCTTACGATGTTGGTCTCATAGAGAGAGTTGTTCAGTTCAATGGTACACGTTTATTTATTTATCAATTTGGCTCCTCAACAATGAGCACACCGCTACATCTACAATTAAACATTTCAACTTAAGTCTAAGGCTGACATTCAGAGACATGAACATAAGACGGGCGAAGACCGCTCTAAGCGAAGTCGTCGCTAAGCGCATCTTCAAAATTCGTATTCAGAGTCGCAGTGTAGGTAAGCTAAGACTCTCTTCTCTATGGCCATTTTTAATAGCAAAATGTTTATCGGTAAGTTACTTTTTTATGAAAATGAGCAAGCAGGCGTATATAAAAATTAAAACAGGATAGCAATATATACAAAATGCAATTGGAGTGAGCGAAACAAAATATCTGAGACATAAACCTATTTATTTAAGTTATAAGGTTAGTCAGACTTGAAAATCTCAAATTGTCGATATTAACTCCACTTAAGCCCGCTTGGTGGCGCTAGTGTCGTCTTAAGTAGTCAATATTCACTACTTGGCTTATCTTAGTTTACGTTAAGTTTAAGTCGTGTTCCGAACGTCTCTGAATACAAATATGAGCGCAAGCTGTTGATTTTGACAGATGGAAGCGTAAGTTCACGCTTAGACTCGTTTCTGTCGTCTCTGAATGTAAGCCTAAGTGCCTCATTACTTAAAGAAGAGCACTGCATGCACTAAATTATGCGCAGATATAACTAAAAGGAAAACAACAAACAATTATAGTAACTTACGTAGTAGACTTTAAGGCTGACATTCAGAGACGACAGAAACGAGACTAAGCGTGAACTTACGCTTCCATCTGTCAAAATTTGTTCGTAAGTTTGACAGATGGAAGCGTAAGTTTACGCTTAGACTCGTTTCTGTCGTCTCTGAATGTCAGCCTAAGTGTAGACGTTGTATAAGTATAATTATCAGTAACTCATACATAATTACGTGAAAAATGTGTATTACTATTACTACACAACTACTTAACATCAATTTAATAGTCATTCCGCAACAAGTCTATTCTATCCGAATTCTCTGGACTCTGTTCAGTGGAGGAGGAACGCTCCATTTTCCATTCCATTCTCCAATGTATTCTATTGATCTGGATAACAATTTTGGTTTAGAATGAGTAAGATAATGCCGATGATAATAATATCTACAATTATTTTGCATCAATTAAAGAAACTAGATTTTTTCTTCGCATATAAATGCGCGCACAAAAATGCAAATCAATCATAATTAATGAGGTTTTTAATACTTTTAATATCTCGTAATAAATCAAATGCATGTTCATGGGGACGGATTAATATTCAGGTAAGCTTAAAAATATCATTTATCGACCATAAAAGATCCTTCCGAGCGATGTTATAAATAAAAAATACATTCAGTGATTCTAAAACGTCCACGTGCAATACGCGCGCACATTGAAAACGCCTATTTTGTTGCATTTTTAACCGACGACAAAAAAGAAGGGTGTTATAAGTTTGTGGTGTGTATCTGTGGATCTGTGTACATACTTGTGTCTGTCTGTGGCATCGTAGCTCTAAAACGGATAGACCGATTTCAAAGCAGTTTTTTTAATTGGAAGTTAGTTTAATCGGGAATCATCTGAGCTATGTTTCTTGAAAATCTGTTCAGCTGTTCAAAAATTACAGCTCTTTTTCGGACATTTTTGACGGTTAGGTTATTTTTAAATGCGGTCTCTATTATTTGTACAAGAACTTAAAAAAAACAAGTCAACGACGTTAAAAATACGGTATTTCGGAAGTAAAATTAACTATCTAATCTATAGGTCAATAATTGTACTGACCAGCAAATAGAGCTGACTTAGTGTACCGATCACCTACTTGTCGTACTTCAAAATTCCTGTCACAAATAAAACTTATCGTTTTTAATTTAGTACCTACTTAATTACTTTTTTTTTTTTGAAACCTTGCTGTCTCTAGTGTTTCTCCTGTATCGAGGGTACAGCTTACAAACACACATGTCATATGCACACACACCCAGACCCGGAACAGTCATCTATAGATCATACAAATAATTGATCCGTGCGGGGATCGAACCCGCGGCACGTCGGTCGCCAATTATACAATGACTCGATTTTTTTTTTACAATGATCCATATACCAGCTACATAAAATAAATAAATAAAAAATAAAAAATCCTTTTATTACATGCATTTACATATACATATCTACACATTTTGATTATTTTTCCGTTTGAAAACTTAATTTAGTAATAGATTCCGTATCAGTAATGTAATAGATAGTTAAGTAATTTAATTTAATTAATTTCATTTCATTTGTTCAACAATAATTAATAAATTAGAATAAAATAACTAGATTTAACATGTTTCGCTTAAAATGAAAAAAAAAAAAAAAAAAAACGTCCAAAAATACTTGAGTAAAATATACCAATTCCTCATACTCAGACCTTAGACCTATAACATTTATTTGCGGCTGAAAAAATTAAAAGATATTCAGGGGCAATAACTCCCTGATCGCCTTTTTAATTAAAGAACCATCTTGAGTTTTTATATCAACGTTTGCGACGAACCAATTTATAACGACATAAATTATTAAATTATAATCCTTTAATTATTATTATTTGACAGGTAAATGTAACGAATGTTTTTTAACACATTTATGAATCGTTTTATTAAGAGATTACTGATCGCTACATTTGTTTTTGTCATGAATTAATAGGTAATGGCCGAAACGAGTTTCCAAACTCTAGAAACTCGTTACGGCCGTGACATATAATTTTAATTACTTTAACTAGAATCTAGAATATATAGTTTAGTTTAATAGTTTCACAGAAACGCGAGGTTTCGCGAATACCCGGAATAAGGCGTTAATGTAATAATTAGGTATGAAAACACTGGACTTAGTCCGTAGTTGTAGGAAGGTCTGAATTCAAAACCGGCCCGCACCTCTAACTTTTCGAATTTGAGCGTTTTGCAATTTGATTACCTAGATAACGTGAAATCTGCACACCTGAGAGGGCTTCACAAATTCTTCGATGGTGTGTGTAGTCCGCCAATCCGCACTATAAGAGGCCTAAGGCCTTACCCTTCTCATTCCGAGAAGACGCCCGTGCCCAGCAGTGGAGCTGTAAAGGACCTGGATTTATTATTATTACCTATTCGGCAGTGTTGTATAATTAGCTGGTTACTGTCAAAATATAAACAATTATAAATCTGTCAAGTCATCTGACATGTTAAATTATTATCTTATTTATAAACAGACTCTAGAGATAAGCTAATAAAATATTATCATTATGACTGTTTGCATGCATGACATGGCATGACATTTATAATTTTATTCTGGGGGTCTACCGCGTAACTAAAATTGTAATGAACATCGACATCGGTATTTAACTTCAATACGATCGTGAGAGCCTAAACTTTGAGCTAATTTGTAAAAAAAATACCTATCATATAGTTGGGACTAATAACTTCATGATCGGTAAAAAAAATACAAGTTAGCTCAAAGTTTAGGCTCTCACGATCGTATTGAAGTTTAATACCGATGTCGATGTTCATTACAATTTTAGTTACGCGGTAGACCCGCTGATGGGTTTATTTAATTACATGTAAATTCTTCTTTCTATCCTGTATCGATATTTTTAAATAATTATACAAATAATTTTTATATTATTACTGTGGTACTCAAGAAGTACCAGTAACAAAGCGATGGTAACAATGTGATCACGGTCTCTCATTTCACGCGATTCGAATGCAAATACCGCGATCAGAAACCATTCCGCGTAGTTAGTTATACGCGACAAAGATAAACTAAGCATACGTAAATCGAATACAATATTAATGCACAAAAGTATATTCTGCATGTGTCCCGTTATATATTATAACAAAATACCCAACGAAATCAAAGAATTAAATATTACTTTGTCTAAAAGGCGGCTAAAGAATCTACTGATACGCAAATTTTATTAAAATATTACCGATTTTCTAAATGAAAAAAGCTTTTCCCTTTAAATTGTTTGATATCTTTGTGTGTGCTGTGTGTTTTATTATTATTTTTTGTTGATATCCAAATTTAAATAATTGACATTGGCTAATCTCTATACCTAATTTATTAACTGTGTAATCATTCAATTCAATGTAATTTTAATCAAAATATTTGCATGCCGCATGGTAGAATATAGAGGACTGTATCAATATTATCTGTAACATAAATCTCTGATCTGTATCTGTATAATAGAATATACCTACCCTCTCATTTAAGTTTTTTTTTGGTGCATCTACCTTCATTGTCTCTGCATCACCCTAAGGTTGTCTGGTAGAGAATGCCTACGGCATTAAGACCGCCTTTGTACATTGTACATGAAGCATTTTAAATAAATAAATAAATAAATCATTGTACTTACCTATATTCAGCGAATAAAGACTATTCTATTCTATTCTTAATTAACATATTTCGTTCTTGTGGTTATGCTAATTTAACTTGTATCAGAAATGCGTGGTCATTCATTAGGGTGATGGATCAGACCATCGAACTGAACAACTTTCTGCATGGACCAACATCAGAATCGCGAAAAAGTTTTCAGCTGTTCCATACGTTTCGATAACTGATTTTTTCGCGATTGTTGGTTGAATTCTCGTTGGAAAAACATTCTGCTACGTAAGAACAATTGCTCATAGTCCAAGGACTGATCGTAGACGAAAAATTCTATTACTTGAACAGCCGCGTGATACATTTTATCACGCGGTCAAAGTCAAAGATTTTTATTTCAACTAGGCCTTTGCAGGCCACATTCAAAACGTCGTGATTCTAGGTGCACGGTTCCAAGTGGGTTGGTCCTGGAGAATATACCGGCAAGAAACTCCATGGATACTCTTTTCATAAATCAATATTAATAGTCATTATCAGTAGGTCAGACGTTACCCAAAAAGCTGCCAAGCTCAAGTGGGATTGGGCTGGACACGTCTGTCGCATGACCGACGAGCTATGGGCCAAAAGAACAACTGAATGGATCCCAGTAAATATTAAACGGCATCGCGGCAGACCGAGGCGAAGATGGCGGGACGAGCTTGACTCCTACCGAAAAAACTGGTCCTTACTAGCAAAAACCAGAAGTGAGTGGAAAAAGGAGAGGGAGGCCTTTGCCCTGCAGTGGGACAACACAGGCTGAAAAAATAATAATCAGTAGGTCATTGCTTCAATATTTCAATAATATGTAAATTAATTCAATTGGATACGTTAACTTTATAAATTTTGTCGGATCGCCTAATCCGAAGATTCGCGTAAACGCAAGGGGTTTCGCGAAAACTCAGATCATGGCGTAAAAGTAGCCAAGTTACAGGATCTTACTCAACAGTTGATTCTAGTTTAGTAATTTCGCAAAACAAAGGATTAAAGGTGATCGCGCACCTATATGCGCCGAAAACGCCGCAAGCAGTAATCGAATTTTAGTATTATTTTTATGAAATTATAATATATGCAATCTCATGCACCTAACCGTACCTTACGCGCTGCTCTTCAGTAAAATGCTGATAGATAGATATACCTACCGATTACATTTGCGAAAGACGTCATCAGATTGGGCGCACGCGGTGCGGGCGGTGCGGGCGGCGCGGGTGTCAGGATTCTGATGACGTCATCCGCATTCTGGCCCGAAAATTTTGCGATTCGGGCAATACTGATCGTTCTGCGCGTACGACGTGTTTGATGCGGATAACAGCACGAGACCATCAGCAAACCAGGGAGTCTACCGCGTAACCCAAATGGTAATGAACATCGACTCTGGTAATAAACTTCAATACGATCCTGAGAGACTGAAGTTCGAGCTACCTTGTAAAAAATTACCAATCATGAAGTTAGGACTCCCATCTTCATGATCGGTAAAACAATTACATGGTAGCTCAAAGTTTAGCTTCTCACGACCTTTGGTACAATAACTCAACTTATTTTATATGTTTTTCCGTTTATTTTATGTTGTGCTAATAATCTTTTTTTCTTTGCGCGTACGGTGCGTTCGGGGCTTATAAATATTATGGGCGCGTTCACCTTAAGTATATCCATGTGTGGTCTTTAGCCTAATGAAATGAGCAGTTTCCCAGTAGGCATACAAAGCATTATTTTCCCTCGCTAGATGGCGTTGGCAACAGTTTTGATAACAGTAGTGTGGTATGACCGCATCCATTCTGCGTTCCCTTCTTTGTCGTTTGTTTGGTTCGCTTGTGGTTTGTGTATTTTACGGTAAAACGCTGTTTTTACCCGTAAATCTCCATAAACAAACAAAGAATATTTTTTTTTAGTAAATATTTCAAAATACCTAACTAATATATTAATTAAGTATTATATATAATTTTATAGGATATTTTATTTTTTTAAACATTAGTGAACTATCTACTTTAACTGAACGAAGCTTTCCAGTACCATGATAAAGTTTTAAAAGTAGGTAGGTAAATACCGAAAGTTACGCGAGCGCCATCTCTTGATGATAAAAGAACTAAACTGACAATGCCTACTGGAAAACTCATTGTGCTACGCTCTAACGAATCTCCTTGCTTCCCAACCTTCGCGGGTGACCATCTTCAGCTTAAGACCCTGATCTCTGGGTTGTGTGAGGAAAGTCCTGGGGTCTAAGGTGATATCCTCTGGCATACCCTCAGCCAACTCCACTCTGTATTTCTTCAAGAAGCTGATAAGACCCGAAATTACTTGCATTTTTGAAAAACGTTTACCTGAAATTAAGAAACATTCAGATAGTTCATTTGTAAACAAGATTGTATCCACGACTTTGTCTGCGTGGATTGGAATGCTTACTTTAAAACCCCTTTTCTGCACCTTAGGGGTTGAATTGGCACAAATCCCTTCGTAGTGCTTGCCCACATTATTTAAAGTTTCTAAAACCAGTGGTTTAAGCTGTACATTGATATGTTAGGCAGTCCGTCAGTTTCTTCTTTTAACCTCTGTATGCTTAATTGCTTATACAAGGTCCTGGAACCTTTCTAGTCCCGATCCCCTTAAGGGGTTACCATTAAGTTAGGTAACCGAAGTAAATGAAGAAGCAAAAGAAATATAATTACCGAGGCACATCCTGGGTCCCCCTCCATATGGGAAGAACGTGTAGGGTTTCAGATCATCCTTGTTTTCAGGCAAAAATCGTTCAGGTTTATACTTTTCAGGCTCCGGGAAGTAATCCGGATGGTGATGCATATGGATGACTGGTATATGGATCCGGACGCCTTTGTCTAACTGCAAACCTGTAGGAAGGACGTAGTCGTCCATAACTTCGCGAGCAAGGTTTCCTAACACTGGGTACTTTCGCAGAGTCTCATAGATACAAGCTTCAAGATACGGCAGATCATTCACGCACTCATAGTTCAACTTGTTCCCATAACGTCGAAGGTACTCGTCTACTTCCTCAGCTGCCCGTCTCTGCACCTCCTGGTTCTTTGCAAACTCAAACAAAGTGAAGCTCATCGTAGATGCTGAAGTCTCGAAACCTGCCGCAAAGAACACGATGCACTGCGCCACTAATAAGTCATCATCCACCTTCAAATGCACCTTCTTGTCCTCACCAGTCTTCACGTTACTTATACTGTCACTCGTTAGTTGTTCGTGTTTCTTCAAAGTCAGGACCAGATCCACGAAGTCGTTCCTTGAAGACGGCTTGTAGCCTCGACTTTCAAACACTCCCTTCAACAGTTGTGAAAAGAACTTGCCTATCGAAGGTGGGAATACATTGAATCCTAAACCATAAAAAATTGCCGGCCATATTGCTCTGGACCTAATTTTGAAACCTCTATAAGCTGAAGAGTCGAATATCTCGCTTGCCATTAACATAAAGGGATTCTTATCATCTTGCCCCATGGCGTTCGCATCGACTCCGAAAGCGCAGGAGCATATGCATTCCATGGTGAACCTCGCACAAATTTCTTTTGCTTCAATGACGTCAGATATGCTGGTCTCATGGTCCAGCATATCTTCTAGGATGTGTCCACATTTCTCTATCAAATGAAACATGTTCTTCATCTTCACGGAAGTGTAAAGTGGGGTTAGATTTTTCCGTATGATCTTCCATCTGTCGTTGCTGGCGAAAAACAGATTCTGAGTTACCATTTCCCTTGATGAGTATTTAGATACTTCTCTGCCGTTACAGAAATAGAAATCTTTAGTGAGGACATGCTTGATGATCTCGGGGCTGTGCACGACGAGGACAGGTTCCGTGCCGTAGAAGGCTCCGAAGTAGGGTTGATCAGGAAACTGTTGGCACAGTTTTTGCACTAGATGACCCGGATATTGTTGTTGCAAAATATATTTCCCGTAGTTACCTAAAATAGGCAGAGGCTTCAAGTGAGGTACATCCTTCTTTTTCCAGTAACTGAACTTCCTTTTAGATATGAAATATATTAAATAAAAGATTAATGTTAATAAGGTCGCGATCACGAGTAAGGTGTTCATTTTAGACAACGGTTAGTCGACAACTAACCAAACCAGATGGAACTAGATTGTTTTCTTTGTGTTTGTACAGTCAGCATCAGAATTAGATTATTATTTAAGTTTCTAATTTAAATATTTTAAAAAGAACCAAAACCCACAAAATTATATATTTACACCATATTATTATATGCATCTAGGCTCAATATTGTTGATAATACAATACTATATTAATTAGATAATTTACTGTATTTGTCAAAACTGGTGCCCTGAAATAGTAAGACCAGGTAGCAGCAGACCACGAAAGAGATAGTGGGACAAAATAGATAGATTCCTTGAAGACTGGAACGAAAAGTTACGGGATCGTGAGGAATGGAAAAAATGGAGGGAGGCCTTTACCCAGGAGTGGGACAGCATAGGCTGATAATAATAATAATAATTTTTCATAGCCAAAGGACATTAAATTTCTACGTGTTAATCAACTATTTATGCTGACTGTACTTGTATATTTAGAGTAGAACATATTTTGTATGTGTGTGTGCGGAACTAATACTAATATTACAGTATATTATTATGTAAATAGATCCTTTTTCAACTGACCTTGAATGACATATTGTATACAATTTTTTTTTGTTTTAAAGGCGTTTTTGAACTCTGTAATTATTATTATTATAAAAAATGTTTGGTTTGGCGCAAGAATACCGCGCACCAGTGATGGATTTACCACAAGGCTGAGTAGGCTGGAGCCTAGGGCGGCAGATTTGAGGTCAAAATTTAGGCATACCTTACCCCGCCTTATTAGTAGTAGGTACATGATTGAGCTTTTCATAACTCAGAAATTACCCAAAAACTGTTTTGTGTGCAATCGTTGGGTTGAAAAAATAATCTGACAAATCGATCTCCTAGTTCACAGTCATACTAATTACGGGAAAAAGGTGGTTTAATAATGTTAATAAAGTATAATTTCATTGACAAAAAAATTGAAATTAATAATATGATTGTGAACTGGGGTATGGAATTGTAGAAGTCGGTAGAGGCGGCAAGATTTGAATAGTCTACTAGCGGCAAATGTTTATATCCGCCACTGCCGCGCACGCTCGCTTCCCTCGCTCGCATTTTTTTTTTTTTTTTTTTTGCATTTGTACGCTGATTACTCACACGAAATCTACAACGTGTATCAGAAAGGCATGGTTACACTCGTGGACTAATAATACGGGTCGATACGAAAAAATAAAATAACTCTTAAAATAATAGAGCTAGCGGCATGAATGAAACTGTATGTTGAACTGTAACATTATAAAGTAACAAGTAATTTTATTCAGTTCTACGTTACATTGTATGTGATCTTAATTTTAGGTGTACAGAAAATTTTAAAAACTAAAACATCTTGTAACTTAACACAATTGTTGTGGTATTGTTAGACGGCGGCCCCCAAACTAGGCGTTCGCCTGTATCTTCGGAGCCAGAGTTACGACAATCAATTCAAATTTGCGTGAGTAGTTAAGAGGTTACATAAACATACATTATTAGTAAAATTGTCAAAATTACACAAAAAAACAAAATACCAAAGTAAAGTTTCAGGTCTCAAAGTGTCGCTGAAGCGGGATTTCGATTTTTTATACACCTCCCAAGCTCGTCCCAAGCGTGTTCAATTGGATTCAGGTCCGGCTTTGTCGCGGGCCATTCCATGCGATTGATGCCAACGTTCTGAAAATACTCATTTACAATTTGAGCTGTATGTGGACTGGCGTTGTCAAGCATGAATATTGAATTTTCACCCATATTAATTAAATATAGGCCGACATGCTCAATAAAATTTCTACCACATATCTTGCACTAGTTAGCGTACCGTTTTCTATCAGTGGTAACTCCGTGCGACTCTCTGAAGTGTATAAACAGTGTCGTTATTGTGGCTCAGTTCATTAACCCAACGTGGGCCCAACACGCTGACCCTTTTTCATCAATACCTTCCTATTTTTGGTAGGTATTAGGTTATTTATAACTTGAATCTGAATAATAATATGGACTTTATCATTTGCATTTGCATCCTACCATAATCTTTATATAATTGTCACTTAAGGTCAGTGATTTACGTATGCAAGGGTATGTATGTATGTGTAACTGCACGGTTTTAATCTACACACGATCTGGTAGGATAGACACGTATATACTAATGCAAGACAATCTGGTTCCACTCAGTTACCGGTTAAGCGTTATCGAAAATGAACGCCCTTCTCGTGGTCGCGACCTTATTAACATTAATCTTTTATTTAATATATTTGATATCTAAAAGGAAGTTCAGTTACTGGAAAAAGAAGGATGTACCTCACTTGAAGCCTCTGCCTATTTTAGGTAACTACGGGAAATATATTTTGCAACAACAATATCCGGGTCATCTAGTGCAAAAACTGTGCCAACAGTTTCCTGATCAACCCTACTTCGGAGCCTTCTACGGTACGGAACCTGTCCTCGTCGTGCACAGCCCCGATATCATCAAGCATGTCCTCACTAAAGATTTCTATTTCTGTAACGGCAGGGAAGCATCGAAATACTCATCAAGGGAAATCGTAACTCAGAATATGTTCTTCAACAGCGGCGACAGATGGAAAATTATAAGACAAAATCTATCTCCTCTGTTCACTTCCATTAAGATGAAGAATATGTTCCATTTGATAGAGAAATGTGGACACGTGTTTGAAGATATGCTCGACCATGAGACCAGCATGTCTGACGTTATTGAAGTGCGAGAAATAAGTGCAAGGTTCACCATGGATTGCATATGCTCCTGCGCTTTCGGAGTCGATGCGAACGCCATGGGGCAAGATGATAAGAATCCCTTCAAGTTAATGGGAAGAGAGATATTCGAGGCTTCAGCTTATAGAGGTTTCAAAATTATGTCCAGAGCAATATGGCCGGCCATTTTTTATGGTTTGGGATTCAATATATTCCCACCTTCGATAGGCAAGTTCTTTTCAAAACTCTTGAAAGGAGTGTTTGAAAGTCGAGGCCACAAGCCGTCTTCAAGGAACGATTTTGTGGATTTGGTCCTGACTTTGAAGAAACACGAACAACTAACGAGTGACAGTATAAGTAATGTCAAGACTGGTGAGAACAAGAAGGTGCATTTGAAGGTGGATGATGACTTATTAGTGGCGCAGTGCATCGTGTTCTTTGCGGCAGGTTTCGAGACTTCAGCGTCTACGATGAGCTTCACTTTGTTTGAGTTTGCGAAGAACCAGGAGGTGCAGAGACGGGCAGCTGAGGAAGTAGACGAGTACCTTCGACGTCACGGGAACAAGTTGAACTATGAGTGCGTGAATGATCTGCCGTATCTTGACGCTTGTGTTTACGAGACCCTGCGAAAATACCCAGTGTTAGGAAACCTTGCTCGCGAAGTTATGGACGACTACGTCCTTCCTACAGGCTTGCAGTTAGACAAAGGCGTCCGTATCCATATACCAGTCTTTCATATGCATCACCATCCGGATTACTTCCCGGAACCTGAAAAGTATAAACCTGAACGATTCTTGCCTGAAAACAAGGATGATCTCAAACCCTACACGTTCTTTCCCTTTGGGGAGGGACCCAGGATATGCATCGGTAATTATTTTTTATTTTCTTTTTGCCAATCGTTTGTTCCTCGGAGGTGGAGAGAAATCGAGAAAGTCTGTTCGTTCCTCAGCATAGCTATTCAGTACGAACATCTCGTTCTCGATTCGAATCTCATAAAGTCGATTAATATTTGAGGAATTGACTTACAATAAATGCAATAAAATGAATGAGGTAGTATACTTTGACGCCTAAGTGCTCAGTTTTATATTTTAATTTAATATTTTAGATAATTAGGCTATATACAAAGAAGGTAGGCTGTTATTATAAATGTCCGATGTTAATATCTATTTATAGATCAAGGTAAAGCAAAGATCGGTCTAGTTATCGTATTTGCGCATAAACTATAAAAGTTTCCACTTCATGCTACCGTCGTAAAATAAATCCGTTTCTTCCACATTTTAATTAATTAATAGGTAATCAAGACACATTACTAGTTTCGAAATATAATTCAAAGACCATAGTTAAATGCTATTTCAATAACCCTTAATGGCTGAAAATATCTGGATTCTTAAACCTGTATTATACAGACAGACAACAAACATTACTGTTTATCTATCTAAGACTTACTAATCTATGTAACTGTTTCCACTGTCATTTGTATGCGTAGGCATAAATATTCCAAGACGAAACATAAATTAATATTCTAGTAATAAATGTTATATCTAGGCATATCTGTACCTACACCGTATGTATGTATAAAAGAAAAATAGACAAGATAAGACAGATTAACTCACATTAACGTATTATTACGAAATTGAATTAATTAAGGTCTAGAAACTTGAACTTTGGCACAAAGATTCCTTACATAATTCTTGAAATTCAACCCCTAAGGGCTCAATTGTGAAGACGCGGAAAATCGCGCGACGCGCAAAGCGGCGTGCAACACGGACAAAGACGCTCAACTCAGTTAATAGAGAGCGGGCGAGAGAGCGACGCGCCGCATTGCGCGCGCGCGACTTTTCTTGTCTCCATAGTTGAGCCCTGACTTTGAAAAGAGGTGTCAAAATTTGTATGGAAATACTCTCCGCGGAAGTCACGGGTACAAGCAAGTTAACAAATAAACTATTTGAAAGTCAATCAATTTTTATAGAACATCATTCTTTGTTTCAGGTAAACGTTTTTCAAAAATGCAGGTATTAGCGGGGCTCATCGGTTTCCTGAAGAAGTACAGAGTGGAGCTAGCTGAAGGCGTGTCAGAGACTGTGCCTTTAGACTCCAGGACTTTCCTCACCCAACCCAAAGACCAGGGTCTCAATCTCAAGATGGTGGAACGCGAGGGTTGGGAAACAAGAAGATTCCTTAGAACGTAACCGGCGTAAACATTAGAACTTTATACTTCATTATTGTTATTTGAGCAGGAATGGTAACAACTACCATTAGATTACTAATTCGAGTAGAATTAGGAAAAGGATATTATTTAATTGAATATGATCAAATTTATACTAAGTACTGTAACAGGGCATGCTTTTATTATAATATACTTTTTAATATCGCATTTATCGCCATCAGCGGTGAGTTCATCCCAGTTCATCCGCATACCCTATAACTTTTTCGAGATTACGTTAGCGAATGTCGTTCAATTTGATGGTCTAAACCACATCCTTAAATATGACCACATATTTGTGATCAATATGTGGTGGGTGGACAAAAAATTGGATTATTCAACACTTTTGACATCTTTATGTCAAAAGTGTGTGGTGGTATCTAGGTATATTTAGATAATTGAAAATATCACCAAAGTTTACTCCATTGGCTGTGTTGCACCGATGCCACAATGTAATATGTAATACTGGAATAGGTATGTACCTAATATTTCCACTGTGCCGAACACTTGGTTAGTGTTCAAAGATTCCACAATCAATACTTTATTTTTAAATATTTTACTTTGTTAAATGTGTGTGATAACATTAAATTAAGTACCTCTAAAGGACTACTTTAATGATAAATTCTGATTACATTTATTTAGTATATAATTTAATTCAATTGAAATATTTTTACACCATAAATAATAATTATAATTTATTTTTTATTACAAAAACATTTGTAATCTTATTTGTAAATGGTATAACATGTACATGTAGGTCTAATAATATTTTAATATTGGTAAGTCATAATATTTTTAATGTTATTTTTTTACTTTTGACATTTAAGAATAAATAAACAGACTCTAACCCGTAATTTTTTGAAATCTTCATTTTATGTATTTTTTTTTATTTGGTTCACCAACCGTTGTTAAACTTTATCATGCACAAATATAATATAACATTCTAAAACAGATTTATAGTATATAATAATCACTTATGGGTAAACATCACTTGTACAATAAACAAGAAGAAGACAATTGACACTACAGCTTAATTTACAGCTAATTAGCTTACTACAGAATATACGATGGATCTATAACTTACATATAGCAACTACAATTTAACAAAAATACAAAATTACACTATAATTATTTGAACAAAATAAGGATGCCAAGAAGTTAATCGAAAGAAAACACTTTAACTGTTATTTATTTATTTATTTAAGGTCTACCAACGTCTGTTACAGCAGTACATGATAAATTTTACATATACAATAAGGTTTTGAGATTACTGCACAGTCAATTATAGGTAAACACAACATGCAATGTGTTTTATTTTAAATTTTTAATAATACAACACAAGTTTAATTAATGGTTAAGTGTTAAGACACGTGAAAAGACATCGAACATGGGCACGCATAGATTATAACTTTGTATTGCGGATAAATGATACTAGACCATCTCCGTGGATGTCGTTCAGGTCTCTGTATTCGTTAACTAGTCTACATAAGCGTGGAATCGGGGAGCTAGTGCCAAATTTGGTTCGTCAGAGGGGTGAAGCCAAAGGGGTAACCGGTTTACGAGGCGGTCTACGGGGGACTCTAAGGCAGAACTTGGTCAGAAGCTGAGGACAGTCAATCTGGTTTCTAAATAACTTATAGATAAACTTAAGGTCCAGAATATCTCTACGACTTTCGAGAGTCTTCATTTTGAAAAATGATAGCTTCTTAAGATATGACATATTTTTGCATTTGTTCCCAAATGAGTAACCCAAGTGGTTGAGAAACCTTTTCTGAACCCTCTCTATCCTCAGCGAGTGAACGGCATAATGCGGTCTCCAGGCCACACTACAGTACTCCAATATGCTGCGGACTAAACTGTTATATAGAATTATTTTAGTGCATGATTTTTTGAATATCTTGCCGTTTTGTTAAACATAGACTATAGATTACTGATAGATTTGGTTAGAGAGACGAAATGTATAAATATAAATTTGATAACTGCATGCATTATTGATCTTGCAGAATTAATCTTTCCGTCTATACCTACTTTTATATCCATTACTAGCGACTCGTCCCCGGCTTCGCACGAGTGCAATTTCTCTACTATCCTTACATTAAATATGAAAGTATTATATACATATTTAAACTTTCCGGAAGAAATGCTCAAAATGATGGTGAAGACCGCATTAAAATCCGTTGCGTGGTTTAGGAGGAGTTAGTGGTTATACAGCCAGACAGACAGACAGACGGGGAAAGCGACTTTATATAATACTATGAAATAATAATAAAGAAGACGAAGAAGATAAAGAAGAAGCTGAATCTCAATAATAATAATATTATGAGCATTATTATTATTATCTATTTAATGACAGGTACGTTAATCTTTCACTTCTTATTAGAATTGAAAATTTTGGCAGCAGGGATCTCAGCAATTTGGTAATGGCTTAACATGATTGATTATCTCTTACAGCAGAGAAAAAATATGAAACTGCAATTTAAGAACAGAGATGAAAATCTCTGTTTTTAAATTGCAGTTTACGGGAAAACGAAATCGATTTAAGCCTCTAAATTTTCTGTATAAATCAGTCTAAACACACACTTCAATATGTTTATTTGATTTTATCAAATAAACGATACTTCTTTATTTTAAACGACAAATACTGTCCACTGTGTCTACAATGTGTATGCAGCCAATTTGAGATATTGTAAGCGATTGCATCATCTCAAGGTCATTCTTTTGCATTTAGTATGTTAAGTGAATCGTTCTGTGTTATTTCATTTAATCAACAGATACGTATATAGATAAGGAAGATAATCTGATTCCACTCAGTTACCGGTTAAGCGTTATCGAAAATGAACGCCCTTCTCGTGTTCGCGGCCTTACTAACATTAATCTTTTATTTAATATATTTGATATCTACAAGGAAGTTCAGTTACTGGAAAAAGAAGGATGTACCTCACTTGAAGCCTCTGCCTATTTTAGGTAACTACGGGAAATATATTTTGCAAAAGCAATATCCGGGTCATCTAGTGCAAAAACTGTGCCAACAATTTCCTGATCAACCCTACTTCGGAGCCTTCTACGGCACGGAACCTGTCCTCGTCGTGCAGAGCCCCGAGATCCTCAAGCATGTTTTCACAAAAGATTTCTATTTCTGCAATGGCAGGGAATCATCTGAATACTCAACAAAGGAAATTGTGACTCGAAATCTCTTCTTCAGCGGCGGCGACATGTGGAAGATCGTAAGACAAAATCTGTCTCCGCTGTTCACTTCCGCGAAGATGAAGAATATGTTCCATTTGATAGAGAAATGTGGACACGTCCTAGAAGATATGTTGGACCATGAGACCAGCATGTCCGACGTTATCGAAGCGAGAGAAATGAGTGCGAGGTTCACTATGGACTGCATATGTTCCTGCGCTTTCGGAGTCGAGGCGAATGCCATGGGGCAAGACGATAAAAATCCCTTCAAGTTTATGGCAACCGAGATATTCGAGGCTTCGGCTTACAGAGGTTTCAAGCTTATATCAAGAGCAATTTGGCCGGCCATTTTTTATGGTTTGGGATTCAATATATTCCCACCTTCGATAGGCAAGTTCTTTTCACAATTGTTGAAAGGAGTGTTTGAAAGTCGAGGCTACAAACCGTCTCCAAGGAACGATTTCGTAGATCTGGTCCTGACTTTGAAGAATCAAGAGCAACTAACGAGTGATAGTATAAGTAACGTGAAGACTGGTGAGAACAAGAAGGTGCATGTGAAGGTGGATGATGACTTATTGGTGGCGCAGTGTATCATGTTCTTTGGGGCAGGTTTTGAGACTTCAGCGTCTACGATGAGCTTCACTTTGTTTGAGTTCGCAAAAAACCAGGAGGTGCAGAGACGGGCAGCTGAGGAAGTAGACGAGTACCTTCAGCGTCACGGGAACAAGTTGAACTATGAGTGCGTTAATGATCTGCCATACCTTGACGCTTGTATCTACGAGGCTCTGCGAAAGTACCCAGTGTTCGGAAACCTTACTCGCGAAGTTATGGATGACTACGTTCTTCCTACAGGTTTGCAGTTAGATAAAGGCGTCCGAGTCCATATACCAGTCTCCCATTTGCATCACCATCCGGATTACTTCCCTGAGCCTGAAAAGTTTAAACCCGAACGATTTTTGCCTGAAAACACGAAGGATCTGAAACCATACACATACTTCCCCTACGGAGAAGGACCCAGGATATGTATAGGTAAATATTAAGTAATTAACAAAATATATTTTTATTATTCTTAATCCATAAAACACAACTTTTTGTTGAACAAATAACTGAGAATAATAACTGATAAACTGTCATCTAAACGCTTTTTTCGTATATCCTGAAATATTTTTACTTTATCATTATTAGTACCTAAAACAAATAAAAAAACTATAAGTTCCACATAAAAAAATATAACTACAGCAGGTAATTATCCACGAAACTGCGCAGTTTCGTGGAAAATTACCTCAACTAATAAATAAATTACCGATAAATATAAGAACATACAAAACTAAATACAAACTAAAAGAGTACTATCTATCTTTTTTTATCTAAATCCTTAATGATTTATTAAACTTAGATTTTTTTATTTTGTTTTAAAACATTGCCCCTCACTAGGATTTCTCCTGTGTCGAGGGTACAGTTTACAAACATACATGTTAAATGCGCACATACCCAGACCCGGAACAACAATCTGTAGGTCATCGGCACCTAGCGCAAAAAGCTAATCACTTAGCCACTGCGCCAATCGTACTGTCGACTTTTATTATGTGTTTACATTTTATTGCGATTTCTATGTTTTTACACAACTTTGTACGTTTCAGGTAAACGTTTTGCAAAAATGCAAGTAATTTCGGGGCTCATCGGCTTCCTGAAGAAATACAGAGTGGAGTTGGCTGAAGGTATGCCGGAGAATATCACTTTAGACCCCAGGACTATCCTCACACAACCCAGAGATCAGGGTCTCAACCTGAAGATGGTAACCCGCGAAGGTTGGGAAGCAAGGAGATTCGTCAGAGTCTAGCAGGGTAATATCACAAAAAAGATTTAAAAAAAAGTTAATGATTTCCGTTTAAAATGTGT
Source organism: Allophyes oxyacanthae (assembly GCA_932294325.1). NCBI lineage: Eukaryota > Metazoa > Arthropoda > Insecta > Lepidoptera > Noctuidae > Allophyes > Allophyes oxyacanthae. The sequence goes on from OW028628.1 coordinate 2,455,487, forward strand.
GCGTTCAATACAGGGTGGCCCAATTAAAGTGGTCCAAAATTATTATTTTTGTATAGGTGACTTTGTTAAGTTTTTTTTAAATTGTCTACCCTTGTCACGTACAACACGCTAGGTTGGAAATTATTGCACTATAGTAAATAAAATTTAAGTCTAAATTGCTGTAAATTTTTTTGTGCCACACTGTTTATGTATGTCGAGCATTGATTAAATCGGCTCATATGCAATGTATTTTATATGTGTATTATAATTATATTATCTTTGCAAAGATGAGATATTTTAATACTGAAAGTATTCTATTATCAATTATTTTTTCCTAAATAAACAAAAATGTATAAAAAAAAATTGGTCTATTTTTATGTGTTTTTAAATATAGAACTTACTTCCAAGGTTTGTCTTAATATTAGAAACGATATACAATATATCTCATTTTATTAGTGATTTCAATGTGTAATTATAGCTAATAATATTAATAATAAATAGCTATTGTATTGTAATTGTGACTCTATTAGCATCAAGTGTAATCTATTCATGTAGAAGATGTGTATTATTTTAATACTTTATAAGTTTTATTACATATTACACAAATCACAAAGTGTTAGAAATAAATACAAAAACTTTAAGTCATCATTTTTATCCCTTAATTTTTTTATGTTTGACATATAAGGATAAATTAACAGACTTTTTTTTGGCGTCATTATATTTTGTATTTCATTAAATATATGTATATATTTGTTTTACCAACAGTTTGTTTATAGTTTTTCATGCACAAATATAACAAGATACTAAAACAGATTTATAGCATAACAACCACTTTTAGGTAAACTCCACTTGTACAATAAACAAAAAGACAATTGACATGAGAGCTTAATACACAATATACGATGAACATCTATAACTTATAGCAACTACAACTTATCAAAAATACAAAATGACACTTTAATTATTTGAACAAAATAAGGATGCCAAGAAATTAATCGAAAGAAAACGCTTGAATGTTAAACATGACTTCTGTTTGGTAAGAGAGTTGAAATGTACATCAATTTGATCAATAAATGCATTATTGATCTTGCAGAATTAACATTGATACAATACAAACATTTTTTTGAGACTTGCAAGTACCATTTACAACCATGTAATTATACAAAACTATCATACTTTTTCATAAATAAACGTAATTATAGCCTTGTACCTACTATTTTTTGCGCACAAACCAAAATTGTGCAAGAACTGATCTTATCCTTTATTGTACACAAAATATGGAATATACAAAAATAAAAATTTTAAAAAACAAATGCGAGCTTAACTCAGAACTCAAATCTTCTTCTTCTTTTTATAGTGCCTCTCCGACTAGTGAAGGTTGGCAGTCAGCTCTGCATATTTCTTTTTGTCTCTCGCGAGGCGAAACAGTTGTGCGGCACTCGAGACTCCAGTCCACTGCCGAAGGTTTCCCAGCCACTTCTTCTTCCTGCGACCAACGTGTCTCTTGCCGGCCGGCGACTTTAGCCATCATAATAAGTCGCAAAAGGCCGTATCTGTCGTGACTAAATAGGTGTCCCAGATATACATATAACTTTCCTTCGTCTGATGGTATACCAAAGCTCACGCTTCTTACCAATACGTCGCAGGACCTCCTCGTTGGTAACTTTCTAGGTCCAACTAATTCATCATTCTCCTGCCCTTATCCCATTTTATTTGGGGTCGGCGCAATATGTCTTTTTCTTCCATTCATCTCTATCAGACGTCATTTCCAGATTTACTTCCTTCTCATTCATGTCATGTTTCACACAGTCCATCCATCTTTTCTTTGGTCTGCCCCTACTCTGATAGCCATCCACATTCATACTTACAACTCTTCTTATAACATGATTTTCATCTCTCCGCATTACATGTCCATACCACGACAATCGGTTACTTTGCAGCTTTTCTGTAACTGGTGCCACTTTCATACTTCCTCTAATATACTCATTCCGGATTCTGTCCAATCTCGTTACCCTACACATCCCTCTCAGCATTCGCATCTCCGCTGCATGCAATTGCCTTTCATCCGTCCCTTTTGTGGCCCAACATCCTGATCCATACAACAACTCTAATTCATACTAATTCAACTAATTCATAGCATTTATTATATACATAATTATATATATTTTCACAAAATCATAAAACAGACATATAAAAATAAGTATTTTAATTGTTATTTCGTTATGAGACGGAGATTTTGATAATAATGTTTAGCAGTATAACCTATCTGTAATTAGTCACTTCTGGTCGTCATTATGTTTTAATCAACCGTTAAAGTTCTATCATATATTCATTTCATTATTTAAATATATAGCACAATAAAATTACTATTGTACTTCGTGTAGATCCGCGTTCTGGAAGAGATCGAGCTCGATAAAACTAAATTATGAGGACTATGTTTTCGCCATTCAGCTGAGGAACCCCAGAAATTCAACAAAAAGTGAGTGAAAGGACCGTGATATTTCCGTAAAAAATTTCACATTTTTTAAACTTTACTCTTTCCGCCAATACCTACTTTTATATTCATTACTAGCGACCGGTCCTGGCTTCGCACGAGTGCAATTTCTCTGCTATCCTTACGTTAAATATGAAAGTATTATACATAATAAACCTTTCAGAAGAAACGCTCAAAGTGATGGTGAAGACCACATTAAAATCTGTTGCGTGGTTTAGGAGGAGTTAGTGGCTTTACAGCCAGACAGACAGACAGATGGGGAAAGCGACTTTACATTATACTATAAAATAATAATAAAGAAGAAGCTGAATCTCAATAATAATAATATTATGAGCATTATCATTATTATCTATTTAATGACAGGTACTTTAATCTTTCACTTCTTATCAGAATGGAAAAGGTTGGCGGCAGAGATCTAAGCAATTTGGTAATGGCATAATAAATTGATTAAAGCAGAAAAATTATATGAAATTTTACTTTAAAAACAGAGATTTTCATTCTACGGGAAAACAATTTATAAATTGGATTTTATAAAATTAACGATACTTCTTTATTGTAAATGACAAATACTGTCCACTGTATCTACAGTGTGTACTGTCTGTGTGTATGCAGCTGATTTGAGATATTGTAAACCAGTGCATCATTTAAAGGTCATTCTTTTGCATTAAGTGTGTTCAAGTGAATCGTTCTTTGTTAGTTCTGTTAATCGACTGACACGTATATATGAAATAATGATAATCTGGTTAAACTCAGTTGCCAGTTAAGCGTTGTCGAAAATGAACGCCCTCCTCGTGGTCGCGACCTTATTAACATTAATCTTTTATTTAATATATTTGATATCTAAAAGGAAATTCAGTTACTGGAAAAAGAAGCATGTACCTCACTTGAAGCCTGTGCCTATTTTAGGAAACTACGGAAAATATATTTTACAAAAGCAATATCCGGGCCATGTAGTGCAAAAACTATGCCAACAATTTCCTGATCAACCCTACTTCGGAGCCTTCTACGGCACCGAACCTGTCCTAATCGTGCACAGCCCCGAGATCCTCAAGCATGTCTTTACTAAAGATTTCTATTTCTGCAATGGCAGGGAATCATCCGAATACTCAACAAAGGAAATAGTGACTCGAAATCTCTTCTTCAGCGGCGGCGACATGTGGAAGATCGTAAGACAAAATCTGTCTCCGCTGTTCACTTCCGCGAAGATGAAGAATATGTTCCATTTGATAGAGAAATGTGGACACGTCCTAGAAGATATGTTGGACCATGAGACCAGCATGTCCGACGTTATCGAAGCGAGAGAAATGAGTGCGAGGTTCACTATGGACTGCATATGTTCCTGCGCTTTCGGAGTCGAGGCGAATGCCATGGGGCAAGACGATAAAAATCCCTTCAAGTTTATGGCAACCGAGATATTCGAGGCTTCGGCTTACAGAGGTTTCAAGCTTATATCAAGAGCAATTTGGCCGGCCATTTTTTATGGTTTGGGATTCAATATATTCCCACCTTCGATAGGCAAGTTCTTTTCACAATTGTTGAAAGGAGTGTTTGAAAGTCGAGGCTACAAACCGTCTCCAAGGAACGATTTCGTAGATCTGGTCCTGACTTTGAAGAATCAAGAGCAACTAACGAGTGATAGTATAAGTAACGTGAAGACTGGTGAGGACAAGAAGGTGCATGTGAAGGTGGATGATGACTTATTAGTGGCGCAGTGTATCCAGTTTTTTGCGGCAGGTTTTGAGACTTCAGCGTCTACGATGAGCTTCACTTTGTTTGAGTTCGCAAAAAACCAGGAGGTGCAAAGACGGGCAGCTGAGGAAGTAGACGAGTACCTTCAGCGTCACGGGAACAAGTTGAACTATGAGTGCGTTAATGATCTGCCGTATCTTGACGCTTGTGTCTACGAGGCTTTGCGAAAGTACCCAGTGTTCGGAAACCTTACTCGGGAAGTTATGGATGACTACGTCCTTCCTACAGGTTTGCAGTTAGATAAAGGCGTCCGAGTCCATATACCAGTCTTTCATTTGCATCACCATCCGGATTACTTCCCTGAGCCTGAAAAGTTTAAACCCGAACGATTTTTGCCTAAAAACACGAAGGACCTGAAACCCTACACATACTTCCCTTATGGAGAAGGACCCAGGATATGTTTAGGTGAATATTATTTACTAAAAAAATATATGTTTTCATTATTCTTAATTCATAAAATAATTTTTAGTAAACAAATTCAACTGAGAAACTGTCATCGATACACTTTTTTCGTATGTCGTGAATCAATTTTACTTTATCTTTATTAATAAAACCAAAAAAATAAAAAAGCTATAAGTTAAAGATAAAGATAAAGATAAAGATATATTTATTTGCTGTAACATGTGTAAATTACAATGACGTGCATGCAATGGTGTTACATATTCATAGAGCTACATGTTATACCATTGAAGGCGTACAAACACACCTATTACTACGGCAGGCGCTAAGTTTCGTGGATAACCTCAACTAATAAATAAACTACCGATAAATATAAGAACTGAAATAATAGATTTCTATCTATATTAAATCAATAAATATTTACGTATTCAGATTAAATAATAATTATAATAAAAGATAATACCATCACCTGAATCCCGTATGCAACGTACATACATTATTCAGTTTACGCGCGGTGATTATTTTTTAATTTTGAACCGGTCAGTGGCATACTAAGATATACCATAGTGGTTTAATAATATGTCTAAGGCAATGAATGTTACCTAATTATGAAATAAAATAAATAAATAATGTTATACAATAATTAATATGACCTTAATAAAATTAGTAGAAAGACCGCTCAAATGTTGATGTAGTTGACCTTTATATTGCTCTTATATTTTATTCTTAATTGATTAAAAGCGGCAACACCCTACAGTGCAGGGAGTGGCCTTCACGTCTAAACTGTAGGCCCCACGGCCACGGTCACGGTTGACATGTGGTTCAAGTTTAAGCTACAGTAGTTGAAATATATAATATAAACAGAACAAGCCGAATCTGCGACTTCGTCCACTCGGAAGTCGAGTGCTAGAAAATGTTTGAAAAAAAAAATGCTCATGTCCTTCTTCATGATGGAAAACATTTTTTTTATCAAATTGCATCAAGATCGGTTCAGCTGTTTAGTCGTGAAAAGGTTGCAAACATATAGAGAGACAGAGTTACTTCCGTATTTTATAACATTAATAAAAATCGAACGAAATTTCACCAGATTCGCCTAATTGTGTTGGATTACTAGACTAAATATTAGTCGCGTAAGAGCATTCAAAAGTGCTGTTATTACTCTGATTTCAGAATAACAACTTTTTTATTAGAAAAATAACAAACTGCATTAAAAATAGGCCGTGGTTGGCGCAGTAGCTTAGCTTTCTGCGCTATGTGCCGCGGTTCGATCTCCGCACGGAACAAATAGGTATTTGTATGGCCCACAGATAGTTGTTCCGGTCTGGATGTCTGTGTGAGATATATGTCTGTTGTAAACTATACCCACGATACAGGAGAAATCCGAGAGAAGAACAAAGGTTTTTAAAAAAAATGGTAGCATTTCTATCATTTATTTACATTTTATTGCAATTTCTTAGTTTTTACACAACTTTGTATGTTTCAGGTAAACGTTTTGGAAAAATGCAAGTTATTTCGGGTCTCATCGGCTTCCTGAAGAAATACAGAGTGGAGTTGGCTGAGGGTATGCCAGAGAATATCACTTTAGACCCCAGGACTATCCTCACACAACCCAGAGATCAGGGTCTGAACCTGAAGATGGTCACCCGCGAAGGTTGGGAAACAAGGAGATTCGTCAGAGTCTAGGCTGGGTAGTGTGTCCAATGAAAGTGGTCCAAAATTATTATTAGGTGACTTCATTACGTTTTTGAAAATTGTCTATGCTTGTCGCGTACATAACGCTAGTTTTGAATTATAAGCAAAATTCTTGATAATAACAACCTTGCTTTGCCTATGGACTTTTTTTGTCTGAAATAAATGATTTTTACTTTATTTTTTATTTATTTTATTTAAAATGCCCAAAGGTCATAAGCCAAGTCTATATTATTGTGTTTAACCAACGTACACATTATATTTATTTTAAAGAAATAAATGAAGTCAGCCATGCTTAATATTTAAGTCAAAATTGTCGTTTAACATTTTTGCCACACTGTGTAAGTATGTCGAGCATAAATAAAAATCGGCTAGTATGCAACGCTAATAATTATTATAATTAAATGTTTTTACAATATTTTATTTTTATTTAATTGTAAAACAAAAAGTATGTAAAGAAATTTAATAAAGGGAATTAGGTATAATTATACAAATTTAATAACCTTTTTTCTTATACTTATAAAGTATAACCTATTTTTATGCATTTATCTTTAACTAACGATTAGTTACCAACTGCTTAAATATACCTACCAATACACATTAAAAAAAGAATTATCTTTGAAAATATGAGATGTTTTTAAAATACCAAAATTATTCGATTATCAATTATTTTTACTATAGTTACTTAAAATATAAATTAATAATGTATAATTAATTAATAATATGAGTTTATGGTAAGCCATCCTTGATTATGACTTGACTGACTATTATAACGTGCTCTCAGTGGTTTTTTTTTTCTTTTTCTTTTCTTCTGGCTTCGCACTATTCGTGCATTTAGCTAATTTCGAGTAAAGGCTCTCAGTGGTTAGTGTTGGTTTTATTTATAACCCTTATCATGAACACTATGTACTTGCTTGAAATACAGACACTAGTTATGATTTAAATAACATGACTACCCATTTATTTAACTGCATTCCTCTTGCATACACCCTGTTTCTGACAATTATGACTACGCATTTTTGATACACGTTATTGTATTGCAATTATAAATGTTAAATAAATTTAATTGAATTTTTTTTGCATTACTTCTAGGTTAATATGTATAAACACGGGTATAAATAACAAAGTGTTGTGTTAATTTTTTAATATTGATAAGTCATAATTTTTTCTCTTCATTTTTGACGTTTGACACATAAGGATAAATAAACAGGCACAACACGTAATTTTTTGCTGTCGTATTTTTTGGATTTCATTTAAAAGAAACAAAAAATTATTTACCTACAGTTGTTTATACTTTTTCATGCACAAATATACACTAAAACAGATTTATTATTATAACATAAAAATCACTTATAGGTAAATCCCACTTCGACAATAAACAAAAATACAATTGACATCAGAGCTTACTACACAATATATTGTGTAGTAAGCTCTGATGTCAATTGAATATTGTAATTGTCATAGATATCCGTCGTATACGATGGATATCTATAACTTACATATATGATAACTACAACTTAACAAAAATACAAAATGACACCATAATTATTTGAACAAATTAAGGATGCCAAAAAGTTAGGAGTGAAAGGACCGGGATATTTCAACATGACCACAAGTATCTGAAAAATGGTATAGAAAGAGTGGATGCAGCACGTAATTTAGGCCTTGTCACAGATCCAGAACTTAGATTTGAAGCTCACATTAATAGCGTAGTAAGGAACTGTTTTTATAGACTTAAGATTTTATATAGAATAAGAGAGTTTATAAACGTTAAATTAAGGAAAAGGTTGGTAGATAGCCTGGTTTTATCAAAATTTAATTATTGTGACACTGTATATGGCCCATGTTTGTTGTCCAGAACCGAGCGACTTATACAGCGTGTGCAAAACGCATGCGCCAGGTACTGCTTCTCCATACCGCGAAGAAGCCATGTCACACCCTTTTTAAACAAACACGGCATTTTGAAAATGGCTGCCAGACGGAAGATACACTTGGCGAGCTTGCTCTTTGGGGTCATAAATAATAAAAAACCACATTACTTGCATCAAAAAATGGAATGGAAATACAACCATTATAAATACACAATCCGACCCACGGTGAGTCCACTGACGATACCTAAGTATAGAACTGCAGCGTTCAGGGGGTCTTTCAGGTATGCCGCCACGAGCTGCTGGAACAATATCCCACCGCCAATAAGAGACCTAAAAACAAAACAAAACTTCATTTATAAACTTAAAAAGCTATTTTTGCAAAAGCAGCAGGAATAATCGTATCGGGAAACAACTCACTTACCGTTTCAGTTTGGCCTACGGGTAATTGGGGTACTATGGCCAGCGCTCGGGGCGTTATGACCCTTCGTCCCGCATCCACATTTTTGGGTGTCGTCACTCCAACATAAGCACTTCACTGAGCTCTGTACTGCCGAAACTTTCAAATCAACTAAAATAGCCTGAAAAAGACAAAGCCAAAAAGGGTAAGTTAAGGTCCCTAATTCCACTAAACAAAAACATAATTATAAATTTTATGTTACCTACTTTCTTGAATCCATGGTTGTTGGTTGACCTCTTTATTAATTTATTTTATATTTCATATTTATTATTATTCTGAAAATTTTATGCGATCAATGCAACTTGCGCGCTGCGCGGGCCGCGGGCGCAGGCGGAATGGCAAACTGGTTTCCTTTCAGCCATTCCGAGATGGAATGTACTGTGCGGTCCAGCAGCGTGAAAAATACACTACTTTATAATAACACACGTTGTTTTTTAAAAATTATTATGTAGTTACCCTCACTCAATTACTATTTTAGATATAGTACAATAGTAAAATGTTACCTTCACGTTTTATTTTCATACAATAATCACTTCAACACACACAAGTTCTTTTATAATTGTTATTTATTTAATTCATATTCAATTAATATATTTTCTGTACACGTAGGCACACATAACGTCACTCGATGTGGCTCCCGCTGAAAACCAGCGCTGTCGGGCTGCTCGCAGCGCGTCAGCTTAAGCTGAGCGGAAGCCTTTTTGACACAGCTGCGACGTACAACCCATTCGTTATTTAAGATAAATATTTTTTTCTTTTACATGTTTTATTCTTTTATTTTTTGTTACTTTATCTTTAAAATTGTTTTTGTGCTGTGTCAAATAAATACTTTTTTCTTTCTTTCTTTCTTTCTATCTACATCATGTGTCTTTTTGATATGTTTATTTGTTTTAACAACAAGTGTCATAAATTCATATACGAATTTTATTACATAATATTTTATTTATTTGTATTGATATTGTTGCGTCACTGTAGTCAATACCTACCTGATTTTATCTGTTTCCACTGTTTGATCTCAATAATAACATGAGAATTATCATTATTAGGTATCTATTTAATGATATGTATAATCTTTTACTTCTTATCAGAAAGGCGACTAATTGATAATGTTGGCAGCAGAGATTTGATACATAAAATTCGGAAATGATATTTTATGTACTTCATTTATCATGTCTTTGGCATCAATTTGGTAATTACTTTACAGGATTGGCTAACTTTCAAAGCGGAGAAAAAATATCAAACACTGCACTATAAAAACAGAAATTTTCATTCTACTTAAAAACTAAACCGATTTATACCTTTAGGGATGTCCTCATGACGCGACGCGATGCGACCGATATCGCATCGATTGTCCACTCAAATTGCATGTAGGTCCTCATGGAGCAACGCGACACGATGCGACCAATTTAAGTCACCGACCAACTATTTAACAAACTTCAAAAGGAGAAGGTTCTATGTTCGACGGTAGGTATGTATTTTATTAAAATGTATGTTCACCGATTTCTCCGTCAATTGTGAACCGATTTTGAAAATTCTTTTTTTGTTTGAAAGGAAAAAAGGAAGGAAGCAAGGAGGCTCTCAAGGTAGTTTCAATTAAATTTGGTGAAGATCAAGATTGATCAAGACCTTTGGAGATAGACGATAGAACTCTTCAATGGATAACAGCAAATCGCTCACGATTTCTGTGATCGCATGTTTATGTGTTGTCTATGCCACTCGAAAAAAGTAAAAACCGAATTCAACAATCTAAAAAGTATAAAATAATTTTCTTAAAGAACTTAATAGCTTCTGAAGTCGGGGCTTTTAATTCTTCAATGCACCTTAGCTTAGCAGTAATGTGAAACCCCTTCCACGGACATAGCGTCGTAATTTCGACGTTGCGTTCTTTTCGCATCGGTCGACGGCAGCAAAGGATTTTAAAGAAGGTATGCCAACCAAGGTCATATTGGATGACAAAATAATATGGTAAATAAAAAATACTATTTTTTTTTACACACAAGGCAATTTTTTAAATTTTTTAACTTTGTTCGTCACTAGGATGTCTCCTGTATCGCGGGTACAAATACAAACATACATATCACATGCACACATACCCAGACCTGGAACAACTATCTGTAAGCCATACAAATATTCGTTCCGTACGGGGATCGAACCCGCGGCATGTAGCGTAGAAAGCTAATCGCTTAGCCACTGCGCCAACCGTGTCGACAAAATACAATAGGCTATGCATTTCCGTACAATGACAGCTCAGCTTATACTGTAAATGTATAGCCTTATATGTAGCCATGCGTTTACCAGTATAATTTTTCTAGCAACAGTGTTCTATACCAATCATTCTGTTGTATGGCGCTATTAATAGTGTGGTAGGGTGTGGTTTTACCTCCTACACACTACAACTTTTGCAATGTGACCAAACCTGAAATCGCAAACGAATTATCTGCTGTTCCATTCATTTTATTGAATTATTGGTAGATATGGAACCGTTGATGTTTTTTTCGCGATTTCAGTCTTGGTCCCATACTAAAAGTTATTCATAAAGATAAGTACAATAACCCCATAAAGGGATCGGGTTTAGAAAGGTAGGACCTTATACAGGCAGAGATGATTTTTAATTTCTTGTAGGATCAATAACTGAATGGAATTTTACTCAGTATTTTCTATTTTTTATTAAATTAATTATTATTGATACAAGTACCTACCTAGTTGCGGAACTGAAGTCGCTCATCGACATACCAAACAAGAAATCGCATGCTCGCAAAGGAGTCGAGCGGTCGCGCGCCCACGTACATTTGATGTGATATCGCACGCCATGAGGACGTAGACGCGATTCGACGTCGATGAGACCTGTGAGCGATATCGTCATAGGTTCGTAAGGTTATGTGATATCTGAACGATGTCAACAATCGATGCGATGTCGAGTCACGTCGCGACATGAGTAAACACGCTAAATTTTCTGTATAGATTAGTCTGCACACACACTTCAAAATGTTAATTGGGTTATTTCAATATTTTTAGGGTTCCATACCTCAAAAGAAAAAGGGAACCCTTATAGGATCACTTTGTTGACCGTCTGTTTGTCTATCTGTTTGTTAAGACCCTTTTTCTCAGGAACGCGTTGAGGTATCAAGTTGAAATTAATATCAAATACTCAGGTAAGCAATCCCTTGGAGCTGTGAAAACTTCTAAGTCAACACAATCAAAAGATACGGCTTTATATTCCGCATATTTTGACACTCGCAAGGGAATTAAAACCTATATGGTAGTTACCGTTGACCTAGAATCATGAAATTTTGCAAGAATCATTGTCTTATAGAGTTATAGCACAAGGAAAGGAAAAAATCCAAAAACTGTAAAGTAGTAACATACCAAAAAAATTTTTTGTCAAATATTATATATATTTATTATATTATAAATATTATAATGTATTTGCAGTTGGTGACCGCGACCTAAGTCAGTGTAAGAGACAACAGTTTTCCAACAGCAAAGTTAAGTTTGTCCCTCAATCCAGCTTATCTTTTCGTTAGAGCAATATTAGTTGCTTTTATAGTTGTTGGACGAACTATTTATATAAGTACAAGTTTGAACGGAACCATTGGTGCGCGAGTCAGACTCGCACTTGGCCAATAATTTTTTGGTATATATCTATGTTAGAGTGAATCGTTGTATGTGTTAGTTTTTGTAATCAACAGATAGGTACGTATATAGTAAAGGAAGACAATCTGGATCCACTCAGTTGCCAGTTAAGCGTTGTCGAAAATGAACGCCCTTCTCGTGGTCGCGACCTTATTAACATTAATCTTTTATTTAATTTATTTGATATCTAAAAGGAAGTTCAGTTACTGGAAAAAGAAGGATGTACCTCACTTGAAGCCTCTGCCTATTTTAGGCAACTACGGGAAATATATTTTGCAACAACAACATCCGGGTCATCTAGTACACAAACTTTGCCAACAATTTCCTGATCAACCCTACTTCGGAGCCTTCTACGGCACGGAACCTGTCCTCATCGTGCAGAGCCCCGAGATCATCAAGCATGTCCTCACTAAAGATTTCTATTTCTGTAACGGCAGGGAATCATCGAAATACTCATCAAGTGAAATCGTAACTCAGAATATGTTCTTCAACAGCGGCGACAAATGGAAAATCATAAGACAAAATCTGACTCCGCTATTCACTTCCACCAAGATGAAGAATATGTTCTATTTGATAGAGAAATGTGGACACGTATTTGAAGACATGCTCGACCATGAGACCAGCATGTCTGGCGTCATTGAAGTGAGAGACATAAGTGCGAGGTTCACCATGGATAGCATATGCTCCTGCGCTTTCGGAGTTGATGCGAACGCCATGGGGCAAGACGATAAGAATCCCTTCAAGTTAATGGGAAACGAGATATTCGAGGCTACAGCTTATAGAGGTTTCAAACTTGTGGCCAGAGCAATATGGCCGGCCATTTTTTATGGTTTGGGATTCAATATATTCCCACCTTCGATAGGCAAGTTCTTTTCACAACTGTTGAAAGGAGTGTTTGAAAGTCGAGACCACAAGCCATCTTCAAGGAACGACTTCGTGGATCTGGTCCTGACTTTAAAGAAACACGAGCAACTAACGAGTGACAGTATAAGTAACGCGAAGACTGGTGAGAACAAGAAGGTGCATTTGAAGGTGGATGATGACTTATTAGTGGCGCAGTGTATCGTGTTCTTTGCGGCAGGTTTCGAGACCTCAGCGTCTACGATGAGCTTTACTTTGTTTGAGTTTGCGAAGAACCAGGAGGTGCAGAGACGGGCAGCTGAGGAAGTAGACGGGTACCTTCGACGTCACGGGAACAAGTTGAACTATGAGTGCGTGAATGATCTGCCGTATCTTGAAGCTTGTGTCTACGAGACTCTGCGAAAGTACCCAGTGTTAGGAAACCTTACTCGCGAAGTTATGGATGACTACGTCCTTCCTACAGGCTTGCAGTTAGACAAAGGCGTCCGTATCCATATACCAGTCTTTCATATGCATCACCATCCGGATTACTTCCCAGAACCTGAAAAGTATAAACCCGAGCGATTCTTGCCTGAAAACAAGGATAATCTCCAACCCTACACGTTCTTTCCCTATGGGGAGGGACCCAGGATATGCATCGGTAATTTTTTTTTTTTTGCTTCTTTGTATCTATGTTTACTTCGGAGATGGAGAGAAGCCGAGAAAGACTGTTCCTGAGCATAGCTATTCTATAAGAACAGTTCGATCGACATTGATGTATAAGTTTTTTTTTTCCAAAATACGGTTATCTTCAAGCCTTCGCTAACTAATGGATCTTCATTCAATTGTGTTGGATAACAAACAAAATTTCCTAGCTTTAATTTTTTTTTACTATGAATATTGGTTATTTCGCTATATCATTCTTTCTCTTTCATTTGTTCTTAGATAGAAAGATACAACTATACCTATTAGTCGTCAACGGTACTGAAATTAGCTGTAGAATGAGTTTACGTTAATTTTATTTCTCTAACGATACCGCTAGAGGCGCTGAAAAATTCCCATACAAATATTGAACGTGAGCGTTAGATGGTAACGCTATCTCATGGTAGATACACAGGGTATTATAATATGTAGGATGTTAATATCTATTTATAGATAAATTAAATCAAAAAATTAAATCAAAGATCAGTCTAGTCATCTTTTTTGCGCAGAAATTATAAACCATAGATAATTGCTATTTTAATAACTCTTATTGACGGACAGTAACTGGTATCTTAAACCTGTATAAGCAGACAGAATGATAATAAGCATTACTGTTTATCTATTTAAATCTTACTCATCTATGTAAATGTTTCCACTGTCATTTTTTGTTGGCAAAAATATTCGAAGACCAGACATAAATAATACTAGTATGATTTTATATAGGCATATCTGTACCTACCGTATGTACCTATTTATTAAAGAAAAAAAATACCGACTTACTTATATTAACGTACAGCCCAAACTACTGGGTCTAGAATCTTGAAATTTTGCATAAAGATGCCTTACATAATGATGGCAAGCACGCCGAAGAGATTCTTGGAAATTCAATCCCTAGGGCGTTGAAAAGGGGTGTCAAAGTTAGTGGGTATGGACATACACGCGGACAAAGTGGCGGGTACAATCAAGTTTACAAATAAACTATTTGAAAGTCAATCAAATTTTACAGTACATCGTTCTTTGTTTCAGGTAAACGTTTTTCAAAAATGCAAGTATTAGCGGGGCTCATCGGTTTCCTGAAGAAGTACAGAGTGGAGCTAGCTGAAGGCATGTCAGAGACTGTCCCCTTGGACTCCAGGGCTTTCCTCACCCAACCCAAAGACCAAGGTCTCAATCTCAAGATGGTGGAACGCGAGGGTTGGGAAGCAAGAAGATTTGTTAGATCGTAACCCGCGTAAACATTAGAACTGTATACTTAATTGTCGCTATAGGACCAACGTCGTAATCACGAAAAAATATTCAGCTGTCCCATACAAAATTACAATACCCACTCGACCCAAATTATTATTTTTTCGATATTACGATTCTGGTCCTGTAGAGAAAGTTGTTCAGTTTGATGGTCTGATCCACAACCCTAAATAATTATGAGCACGCATTTGTGATAAACGTTGTATAATTTGTTGGTCCATCGCAAAAAAGTGGATTGGTTAACACTTTTGACATAATGTAGATAATTAAAAATATCACCAAAGTTAAGTCCATTGGCTGTGTTATACCGACGCCATGATGGAAATACATATGTAATATGTAATAAAATATTATGTAGTAAATATGTATTATTTCCACCCCATGCGATGTGATAAATTAAAAGTTCATACAGGTTAAACTGGAAATCCATCTTTTGATAAGATTTAGTTTACTTAAATATGAGTTTGGCTGAATTTACACTTGTATAGTATTTCATCATTTATAATTCTTCTCCATCCAAAGGTTACCTGGAAGAAATCGCCGTGTGCGATAAGGCGGCCCATTGTACAATTTACCTTTGTTCATGCAAGTTTTATGTGTATAATATTTGTTTTACTGGTGTATAATAAAGGATATATAAATAAATAAATAATTAAAATAAAAAGGTACATAATAAAAATCTAACATTTATAATTGCAATTTTTTTGTATTATTTCTACGTTAATAGCTTCAAATCACAAAACGTTGTGTCAATATTTTAATATTAGATTATTGATTGGTTGTCGCAGCCGCTCCAACTAGATTCCGCCGGGCCGTACTAATAAAATGCGGCAAAAAATACTACACAAAAGTTGGCGTCCTCGAGTGACTCAGTCAGATTTAAATGACGGTTTGCGCAATAAAACTGTGCAAAAACAATACTACCAAAATTAAAAAGACACTGGGATATGTACCATCAGTAAGGATTGATTGAATAATTTCCGTAATAATTTCATAATTTCAACGATAAATAAAACAAACCTTGTATGACAATCACTACATGACAATCACATGTCAATACATGAGTAGACGCCAGGAGCCATTTTTCTTAGGAGGTGCGGTATCTAGTTGGAGCGGCTGCGACAACCAATCAATAATCTACGATTTTAATATTGGTAAGTCATAATTTTTTATCATAATGTTTGACGTTCTATATAATTTATAAGGATAAATAAAATGACGTAATCTAACCTAACCCGCAACTTTTTGCTGTCCAAATTTTGTTAATATTTGTTTAGGTATCCAAATTCATACTTTCTCATACACAAATAACCACTAAAACTGATTTATAGCATAACAACCACTTACAGGATAACACCACTTGTACAATAAACAAAAAGACAATTGACATCAGAGCTATCTATAACTTACATAATTAGCAACTACAACTTAACAAAAATACAAAATGACATTATAATTATTTGAACAAAATAAGGATGCCAAAAAGTTAATCGGAAGAAAAGACTTAAGTTTGGTAAGAGAGTCGAAATATACATCAATTTGATCACTACATGCCTTTGATCATGCAGAATTAACATTGATACAATACAAAAAAAAAATTAAATGTGCAAGGACTATTTACAAGTTTTACAACCGTGTAAGTAAATATACAAATTTATTGTTCTTTTTTATAGCCTATACAGGATACTTTTTTATGTAGTGCGCATGATTTGTAGAGTGATTCAGTCTCTGTTCTTAAATGCAACCGCAGTATGGGGAATTAAAAAAAAACAAAAATTCGACTTATTATAACACGCATTATTTCATTTTTTGGAGTTTATCTGTATTTGGAAACGGACACTGAAACACACTATAAATTTTGCGCACTACATAAAAAAATATCCTGTATATTTATGTAATAAACATAAAATACAGGGTAACTTCAACGATAGACACTTTCTGGCAAAATGATGATATTTTGAATAAACCTTTGATGTATAAAAAAAAAAAACTTAGAATCTAAGAATTATAGCAAATACCCTGCGATGGCTAGTGTAAGTACAAAAGGTGCTCTTAGCAGCCGCAGGCGCATCCTCTCCGACGATTAACACCTTGCACTTATTTTTACGCGTACAAACATTGTACGTTATAATTAAGTATTACACTCATTACCTGATAAATTAAAATTACTATAACTAACAATGGGTACGTAAGTATATTGTTTATCAAGTGACTCATAATTAATAACGAAGTGATTGTAAATCAACAGGTAGTAAATAATAATAATAATAGTAAATAATCAGTGATTATTTTAAGTATTATGGTTATTATTTCATTATTTTGGTATAACTTATCTGTTAGTCACTTGTGGTCGTCATTATGTTTTAATTAACCATTAAAGATATATCATTTATTCGTTAGTATTTTATTTGGTTCATTATTTAAATATTCTGTTAACTGGTTAAATGCCGCTGTTGAATAAAACCACAAAACTTTGGTTGTCTCCTGTAGATCCGCGTTCTGGGAGAGATCGAGCTTGAAATACATATATCTAGGTACATTGAGAACAAAACTAAATTATAAGGACTGTGTTTCTCGCCAGTCAGTTGAGGAACCCCTGAAAAATCAACAAAAGGCAGTGCAAGGACCGGTTTTACTTAAATTACACTTTGCTCTCTCCGTCAATACCTACTTGTATTTATTAAAAAAAATTGGCAGCTGGGATTTCAATTTTTCTGAGCAATTACAAAACATTCGGATCTTATATTTATGTACTTGATTTAACATGTCTTTGACATCATTTAAGTAATTGCTTTACATGATTGGTTAACTTTTGCAACAGAGAAAAAATATCAAACACTGCTCTTTAAAAACTGAGATTTTCAATCTACGAGAAACCGAAACCGATTTAAGCCTATGTAAATGTTCTGTATACGTAGATTAGTCTAAACACACACTTTAATATTATGTTAATTATATGTCAATCGAGTAAATCGTTTTATATATTAGTTTTTTTAATCAACAGATACCTACGTATATAATAAAGGGAGACAAACTGGTTCCAACCAGTTTCCGGTTAAGCGTTGTCGAAAATGAACGCACTTCTCGTGCTCGCGGCCTTATTAACATTATTTTTTTATTTAATATATTTGTTATCTAAAAGGAAGTTCAGTTACTGGAAAAAGAAGGAGGTTCCGCACTTGAAGCCTCTGCCTATTTTAGGTAACTACGGGAAATATATTTTGCAACAACAACATCCGGGTCATCTAGTGCAAAAACTGTGCCAACAGTTTCCTGATCAACCTTACTTCGGAGCCTTCTACGGCACGGAACCTGTCCTCGTTGTGCAGAGCCCCGAGATCCTCAAGCATGTCTTCACTAAAGATTTCTATTTCTGCAATGGCAGGGAAGCATCTGAATACTCAACGAAGGAAATTGTGACTCGGGTTCTCTTCTTCAGCAGCGGCGACACGTGGAAAATCGTAAGACAAAATCTATCTCCGCTGTTCACTTCCGCAAAGATGAAGAATATGTTCCATTTGATAGAGAAATGTGGACACGTGTTTGAAGATATGCTCGACCATGAGACCAGCATGTCCGACGTCATCGAAGCGAGAGAAATAAGTTCGAGATACACCATGGATTGCTTATGCTCCTGCGCTTTCGGAGTCGAGGCGAACGCCATGGGGCAAGACGATAAGAATCCCTTCAAGTTAATGGCAAGTGAGATATTCGAGGCTTCAGCTTATAGAGCTCTCAAAGTTACATTCAGAGCAATATGGCCGGCCATTTTTTATGGTTTGGGATTCAATATATTCCCACCTTCGATAGGCAAGTTCTTTTCACAATTGTTGAAAGGAGTGTTTGAAAGTCGAGGTTACAAGCCGTCTTCAAGGAACGACTTCGTGGATCTGGTCCTGACTTTGAAGAATAACGAACAACTAACGAGTGACAGTATAAGTAACGTGAAGACTGGTGAGAACAAGAAGGTGCATGTGAAGGTGGATGATGACTTATTGGTGGCGCAGTGTATCCAGTTTTTTGGGGCGGGCTTTGAGACTTCAGCGTCTACGATGAGCTTCACTTTATTTGAGTTCGCGAAGAACCAGGAGGTGCAGAGACGGGCAGCTGAGGAAGTAGACGAGTACCTTCGACGTCACGGGAACAAGTTGAACTATGAGTGCGTGAATGATCTGCCGTATCTTGACGCTTGTGTTTACGAGACCCTGCGAAAATACCCAGTGTTAGGAAACCTTGCTCGCGAAGTTATGGATTACTACGTTCTTCCTACAGGCTTGCAGTTAGACAAAGGCGTCCGTATCCATATACCAGTCTTTCATATGCATCACCATCCGGATTACTTCCCGGAACCTGAAAAGTATAAACCTGAACGATTCTTGCCTGAAAACAAGGATGATCTCAAACCCTACACGTTCTTTCCCTTTGGGGAGGGACCCAGGATATGCATCGGTAATTATTTTTTATTTTCGTTTTGGCAACCGTTTGTTCCTAGGAGGTGGAGAGAAATCGAGAAAGTCTGTTCGTTCCTCAGCATAGCTGTTCAGTAAGAACATCTCGTTCTCGATTCGAATCTCATAAAGTCGATTAATATTTGAGGAATTGACTTACAATAAATGCAATAAAATGAATGAGGTAGGGTAGGCGTAGAGAATTCGATCCCGGGCCTAATTTCTAATCCCGGGATTTCGGGATTGTACACAGTCAATCCCGGGATCCCGGGATAATCCCGGGATTTAAGATTGCAAACAAAAAATTACGTAAGGTGTATAAAAATCTGCTTTTTTATTGACAATGCAAATTAATGTCCATAATGTAATTAGACGAAAAAAGTAAAGTAAAAATTCTACAAAAACCAACTAAAATCCTTTTTTAACCCCCGACAAAAAAGAGGGGTATTATAAGTTTGTAGTGTGGATTTGTGTATCTGTGTATCTGTCTGTGGCATCGTAGCCATAGATCGTCGCTCCAAAGCGGATGGACCGATTTCAATGCAGTTATTAATGGAAAGCTAGTGTAATCGGGTATCATCTTAGCTATGTTTCATGAAAATCTGTTCAAAAGTTGTATAATCTCTTTTTTCGTTAGAGCCGGGGATTTTTGACGGTTAGGTTCACCAAACACAGAAAGCGGTTTCTCTCTCGTTACTTCTTTTCTGTGTTCTGTGGTTACTGGTTAGGTTATTTAAGTAAAAACACAAGTTTTACTTAACAAAATTAAATAAACTTTGAACATTATCATTACATAGTATTAAACAAAGTCGCTTCCCGCTGTCTGTCCCTATGTATGCTTAGATCTTTAAAACTACGCAACCGATTTTGATGCAGTTTTTTTAATTGATAGAGTGATTCAAGAGGAAGGTTTATAAATGTATAATACTTTCATATTTAATGTAAGGATAGTAGAGAAACTGCACCCATGCGAAGCTGGGGAAGGGTCTCTAGTGTAACATAAACATAACAAGTGTTAATTAATATAACATAATATAATAACCAATAATAATAAAATAACCAATAATAATGTATATATGTAATCTGACACATTTCTCATATAGGTAGCATCATAACTATGTATAAACAACAAATTGAACGATTATAGTAACACTTTCGTCAATCCCGAAAATCCCAGGATTATGAAAATTTTATCCCGAAATTTTCGGGACTGGAATAGGGCCGGGATCCCGGGATCCCGGGATTCGGGATCCCGGGATCGAATCCTCTAGGTAGGCGTCAAAGAGGTAGGATAGTATACTTTGACGCCTAAGTGCTCAGTTTAATATTTTAATTTTAGATAATTAGGCTTTATACAAAGAAGGTAGCCTGTTATTATAAATGTCCGATGTTAATATCTATTTATAGATCAAGGTAAAGCAAAGATCGGTCTAGTTATCGTATTTGCGCATAAACTATAAAAGTTTCCACTCCATGCTACCGTCGTAAAATAAATCCGTTTCTTCCACATTTTAATTAATTAATAGCTTCAATACGTAATCAAGACACATTACTAGTTTCGAAATATAATTCAAAGACCATAGTTAAATGTTATTTCAATAACACTTAATGGCTAAAACTATCTGGTTTCTTAAACCTGTATTATACAGACAGACAACAAACATTACTGTTTAGCTATGAAAGTCTTACTAATTTATGTAAATGTTTCCACTGTCATTTGTATGCGTAGGCATAAATATTCGAAGACGAAACATAAATTAATATTCTATAGTAATAAATGTTATATCTAGGCATATCTGTACCTACACCGTATGTATGTATAAAAGAAAAATAGACAAGATAAGACAGATTAACTCACATTAACGTATTATTACGAAATTAAATTAATTAAGGTCTAGAAACTTGAACTTTGGCACAAAGATTCCTTACATAATTCTTGAAATTCAACCCCTAAGGGCTCAATTGTGAAGACGCGGAAAATCGCGCGACGCGCAAAGCGGCGCGCAACACGGACAAAGACGCTCAACTCAGTTAATAGAGAGCGGGCGAGAGAGCGACGCGCCGCATTGCGCGCGCGCGACTTTTCTTGTCTCCATAGTTGAGCCCTGACTTTGAAAAGAGGTGTCAAAATTTGTATGGAAATACTCTCCGCGGAAGTCGCGGGTACAAACAAGTTAACAAATAAACTATTTGAAAGTCAATCAATTTTTATAGAACATCATTATTCCTTGTTTCAGGTAAACGTTTTTCAAAAATGCAGGTATTAGCGGGGCTCATCGGTTTCCTGAAAAAGTACAGAGTGGAGCTAGCTGAAGGCATGTCAGAGACTGTGCCTTTGGACTCCAGGACTTTCCTCACCCAACCCAAAGACCGAGGTCTCAATCTCAAGATGGTGGAACGCGAGGGTTGGGAAACAAGAAGATTCCTTAGAACGTAACCGGCGTAAACATTAGAACTTTATACTTCATTATTGTTATTTGAGCAGGAATGGTAACAACTACAATTAGATTGCTAATTCGAGTAGAATTAGGAAAAGGATATTATTTAATTGAATATGATCAAATTTATACTAAGTACTATTGTAACAGGGCATGCTTTTATTATAATATACTTTTTAATATCGCACTTATCGCCATCAACTCATAAAGCAATATTATTTTAATATTACTTCAGTGTGGGAAAGAGATGAAGCTCTACAGGACGTATAGCTCCATCTCTTTCCCGCACTGAAGTAATATTAAAATAATACTGCTTTTGAGCTAGTGGTAGGCCCCTGCGGTGAGTTCATCCGCATACCCTATAACTTTTTCGAGATTACGTTAGCGAATGTCGTTCAGTTTGATGGTCTAAACTTAAATATGACCACATATTTGTGATCAATATGTGGTGGGTGGACAAAAAAGTGGATTATTCAACACTTTTTTTTTTTTTTTCTTTAAATAAAACGTTGCCCCTCACTAGGATTTCTCCTGTATCGAGGGTACTGTTTACAAACATACAAGTCACATGCACACACAACCAGACCCGAAACAACTATTTGTAGATCATACAAATATTTGTTCCGTGCGGGGATCGAACCCGCGGCACGTAGCGCAGAAAGCTAATTGCTTAGCTACTACGCCAACCGTATCGTCAATTTTTGCACATTTTCACACACACTTTTGACATCATTATGTCAAAAGCGTGTGTGTTATTTATATTTAGATAATTGAAAATATCACCAAAGTTAACTCCATTGGCTGTGTTGCACCGATGCCACAATGTAATACTGAAATAGGTGTGTACCTAATATTTCCACTGTGCCGAACACTTGGTTAGTGTTCAAAGATTCCACAATCAATACTTTATTTTTAAATATTTTACTTTGTTAAATGTGTGTGAGAACATTAAATTAAGTACCTCTAAAGGACTACTTTAATGATAAATTCTGATTACATTTATTTAGTATATAATTTAATTCAATTGAAATATTTTTACACCATAAATGGTTTAACATGATGCCTGTCTAATAATATTTTAATATTGGTAAGTCATAATATTTTTAATGTTATTTTTTGACTTTTGACATTTAAGAATAAATAAACAGACTCTAACCCGTAATTTTTTGAAATCTTCATTTTTTGTAAAAAAAAATATTTGGTTCACCAACCGTTGTTAAACTTTATCATGCACAAATAAACATCACTTGTACAATAAACAAGAAGAAGACAATTGACATCTGAGCTTACTACAGAATATACGACTGATCTATAACCATAGAGATAATACATAGTACCTATAACTAGAGAGCTTACTGCTATAATTAGTTGTACGAAATTTTGTGCCCACATGAAAGTCACCCGAGATTTAGCGGTGTCCCTCTCGCACACATGGCCATTACTCATCAACTTAGTAATCTACTAAATTGGTATTTTCAGAATCGTTTTTACATACATATTAGAACTAATGAAACTTCTACCCACGGCTATTAAAATAAACATAATAAAAATTATAATTGACGTGCTTTAAATATTATATTAAATATTATTATTTCCATACGTTATTCAATAAGATTGATTATTACAATATTTGGATACCAGTAGTTAAAGAAGTTTGCATGCGGGAAACACTACATCATTCAAAATGGCTTACATTGTCAACTTAGTTGTCAACCTATTGTCAACATTCGTGGTTTTCATAGTTCAGAAATAAACGTGATCAAACATTATTTTTGTGCCTAGAATATTTTTTTGGCGACAAGATGGTAAATACTTGAGTTATGATTGGGTGCAAGCGAGAATATTATCCTGGTTGTGGAATATCGTTCCATAGGTAAGTTTCATTGAGTAGTGTGACAATATATTTTTATTTTGTGGGATATAGTTGCTCCAAGTACTTATTTTAGATCGTTTCACATAA
The DNA here is from genome assembly GCA_932294325.1 of Allophyes oxyacanthae. Lineage (NCBI taxonomy): Eukaryota > Metazoa > Arthropoda > Insecta > Lepidoptera > Noctuidae > Allophyes > Allophyes oxyacanthae. Next base: position 2,479,391 of record OW028628.1, read on the forward strand.
CATACAGTCCACTAAGTTAAATAATTTACGTACTTTAATAAATTTGGATTTGTTTTCCATAATCTGTAATGCGTAGCATATTTTCGATGCATTTATTGTTTTGTATAATTTGAGTGATTCCAAGTATAGTATAAGTATACATACAGGGTTATTTGTAAAACACCGGCAACGCTTTAAGGGGTGAAACTACTCATCAATATGAACAACTTTTACTATGGGAACAACCATGAAATCGCGAAAAAAAAATCAAACTTTTCATACAAAAGATTAACCTTGCTCCATCAAAATGTATGAAAAGTTTGAATTTTTTTTCGCGATTTCATGGTTGGTCCCGTAGTAAAAGTTGTTCATATTGATGAGTAGTTTCACCCCTTAAAGCATTGCCGGTGTTTTACAAATAACCCTGTATATAGTTTAAGTTAATTTGTTGAAATCATTTGTTGTTTGTTGTGCCGAATAGATAATAATGTTTTTTTGTATCTCTTATAAAATTATAGACTTTATTAAAATTCCATGTTTGTTTTTTTCAGGATTCCAGCTGATAATAAGCAGAGGGTGTTATGGATAACAGCCACGAACCTTGACATTAGTGTGTAAAAGTTCGCATGTGTTTGTGGCGTAAATTTTAAAGATAATGAATTATTTAACAGCAGCAAAAATAAAATTAAAACCTGAAGCAGTTCCTTCAATATTACCATAGGTACTATTGTAATATGTTTAATAATTATCAGTTGTTGTATGTGTCTGTTGTATAATGTTGTGTGTAATTGTCTGGTCTGTAATAGTTTATACTAATATAAAGTATAACACATTGCACAAACTTAAGATTCACACACTTTGCTTATTGTTTATTTGTGTTTAATATTTTCCTATTAGTATAGTTAGATGGATTAAACTTTTACTGGATTGGATATTGTACTTAGATATTGTGCCATAATGAAGATCATTTTTGACATTACAGATAGCCACAAAAAGAAAAAAAACTGTACGTGCAAAATAAATTGTACGTGCAGGAACATCTGGTGAATCAGGGCATGTAGGATCTTGTAGTAAATGGGAAGATGTTGCAGTTTCCAGTGAACCACCAAATAAGAAAGTAAAGCAAGAGGAAACAAGCACATAAACCCAAAATACAACTATAATGCCAACACAATTAAAATTACAATCAACCATTAAGTTTCTAGCCGGTCTCGACGAAAAAAGAAACGACGACGACCTTTTTATGCCGTTTTGAAATTAAAAAAAGTTTTGCTTTGACTTTCATTCATTGTGTTTTATTGCTTAATGTTGTGAATGATGATTATACTTGAGTTTGCCAAACAAGAATATTATAATAAGTGATATTCGATTCTGCAGCACTAAGCATGGGTTACCCTTTCTGCTATAATAGGAAAGATCTCATAAAGAAAGGTCGTAGGATGGTCGCAAAGCTAAAAGAGAAAAAGAAAAAAGAAAGAAAAAGTAGAAGAGGAATTAAATTTGTATCTTAAAATGTTAAAATCTAATGTTTCCTATGACTAGAGCTGCCAGATGTCCGGAATATTCACGCATGACATTTTATTATACACGTAATCCTGTGTATAAGAAAATGTCCGGATTTTTCCGCAATGTCCGAAATTTTCTCTAAATTTTCTTTTTTATTATATAGTAACCTTGCATATACCTATTTATATATTATGCCTTGCCTGTGACTCTAATTATAACCAAAAGGGTGTATGTATATTTGTAAGAACGTTTAGATACACTGTATGGACCATATATTTCACTATTTACTAGGAAAAAAACAATTCTTACTATTCGATATCAGTAGTTAATTACCTGATAACTATTCTCATAACATAATTAAATATTTCTATCATGTCCTACTTTTAACTAAAATGTATGGTTACCCTATTAGACAAGGACACGGTTACCACAAAGTATTCTCCCTCAGACCGGCTTTACGGCACTATTAAGCGTTCCAGTACTTGTACTATTTCTATGTCTATAACTTACATAAATATAGCAACTACAATTTAACAAAAATACAAAATTACACTATAATTATTTGAACAAAATAAGGATGCCAAGAAGTTAATCGAAAGAAAACACTTTAACTGTTAAACATAGACTATAGATTACTGATAGATTTGGTTAGAGAGACGAAATGTATAAATATAAATTTGATAACTATCTATCTGTCTATTGATCTTGCAGAATTAATCTTTCCGTCTATACCTACTTTTATATCCATTACTAGCGACTCGACCCCGGCTTCGCACGAGTGCAATTTCTCTACTATCCTTACATTAAATATGAAAGTATTATATACATATATAAACTTTCCGGAAGAAATGCTCAAAATGATGGTGAAGACCGCATTAAAATCCGTTGCGTGGTTTAGGAGGAGTTAGTGGTTATACAGCCAGACAGACAGACGGGGAAAGCGACTTTATATAATACTATGAAATAATAATAAAGTAGACGAAGAAGATAAAGAAGAAGCTGAATCTCAATAATAATAATATTATGAGCATTATTATTATTATCTATTTAATGACACTTACGTACTTTAATCTTTCACTTCTTATTAGAATTGAAAATGTTGGCAGCAGGGATCTCAGCAATTTGGTAATGGCTTAACACGATTGATTATCTTTTACAGCAGAGAAAATATATGAAACTGCAATTTAAAAACAGAGATGAAAATCTCTGTTTTTAAATTGCAGTTTACGGGAAAACGAAATCGATTTAAGCCTCTAAATTTTCTGTATAAATCAGTCTAAACACACACTTCAATATGTTTATTAGATTTTATCAAATTAACGATACTTCTTTATTTTAAACGACAAATACTGTCCACTGTGTCTACAGTGTGTATGCAGCCAATTTGAGATATTGTAAGCGATTGCATCATCTCAAGGTCATTCTTTTGCATTTAGTATGTTCAAGTGAATCGTTCTGTGTTATTTCTTTTAATCAACAGATACGTATATAGATAAGGAAGATAATCTGATTCCACTCAGTTACCGGTTAAGCGTTATCGAAAATGAACGCCCTTCTCGTGTTCGCGGCCTTACTAACATTAATCTTTTATTTATTATATTTGATATCTACAAGGAAGTTCAGTTACTGGAAAAAGAAGGATGTACCTCACTTGAAGCCTCTGCCTATTTTAGGCAACTACGGGAAATATATTTTGCAAAAGCAATATCCGGGTCATCTAGTGCAAAAACTGTGCCAACAATTTCCTGATCAACCCTACTTCGGTGTGTCTCGGGAACTCGAGGTATGCCAATAGCCTATGAAGCACTTCAGATAATACACCAATTACAGCAAAAATTTGTAAATATTAAACTTCAGTGGATAACTTCTCACGTAGGTATTACTGGCAATGAGGTCGCTGATCGACTTGCTACAGAAGCCATTACAGATGGTATTGATATCTTGAGTAAACCCTATTTTACAGAACTTATCCCGAGTATGAAGAGGTATTGTTTTAATTCATGGAAAAACCATTTTGAAATCAGTACAGCGGAAAAGGGTCTGTGGTACAGAACTATTAATAAGGAGATACCTCGAGTTCCTTGGTTTGATGGTGCTGGACTTTCCAGAGAACTGTTAGTTTTAGCCTTTAGAGTTAGATCTGGTCATGTACCAACAAATAGGTTTTTACATTTAATAGGCAGGAAACCATCACCGTTTTGTAATACATGTCATTCTAAAGTAGACGATTTGTATCATATATTGGTAGAATGTAGTGAATATGCTGATATTAGAGAGAGGTGGCTGGCACATTACATTGGCTCAGAGATTTATAATGGAGAAATTAATATAATACTCAGCCAACCTCTCTCTAAGAAATCCATTTCAATGTATATATTTATGAAACATATATTTTTAAGACGATCTGATTAGAATTAATTTGTTAAATACAGATTAATTCTAATTAGATCTTCTTTGTCTTTTTATTTAATTATATAGTAGTTTGTCGTAGTCATGATTAATTTAAGTATATGTTAAGTTTTGTCATTTATATAAGAGTGACCTTACGAGGCTGGCATAGTCACCACGGTGAACTGAAGCCTCAATAAAAATTTGAATAAAAAAAAAAAAAAAAAAAAAAACCCTACTTCGGAGCCTTCTACGGCACGGAACCTGTCCTCGTCGTGCAGAGCCCCGAGATCCTCAAGCATGTTTTCACAAAAGATTTCTATTTCTGCAATGGCAGGGAATCATCTGAATACTCAACAAAGGAAATTGTGACTCGAAATCTCTTCTTCAGCGGCGGCGACATGTGGAAGATCGTAAGACAAAATCTGACTCCGCTGTTCACTTCCACGAAGATGAAGAATATGTTCCATTTGATAGAGAAATGTGGACACGTCCTAGAAGATATGCTGGACCATGAGACCACCATGTCCGACGTTATCGAAGCGAGAGAAATGAGTGCGAGGTTCACTATGGACTGCATATGCTCCTGCGCTTTCGGAGTCGAGGCGAATGTTATGGGGCAAGACGATAAGAATCCCTTCAAGTTTATGGCAAGCGAGATATTCGAGGCATCAGCTTTTAGAGGTTTCAAGATTATATCCAGAGCAATATGGCCGGCCATTTTTTATGGTTTGGGATTCAATATATTCCCACCTTCGATAGGCAAGTTCTTTTCACAATTGTTGCAAGGAGTGTTTGAAAGTCGAGGCTACAAGCCGTCTCCAAGGAACGACTTCGTGGATCTGGTCCTGACTTTGAAGAATCAAGAGCAACTAACGAGTGACAGTATAAGTAACGTGAAGACTGGTGAGAACAAGAAGGTGCATGTGAAGGTGGATGATGACTTATTAGTGGCGCAGTGTATCATGTTCTTTGGGGCAGGTTTTGAGACTTCAGCGTCTACGATGAGCTTCACTTTGTTTGAGTTCGCAAAAAACCAGGAGGTGCAGAGACGGGCAGCTGAGGAAGTAGACGAGTACCTTCGACGTCACGGGAACAAGTTGAACTATGAGTGCGTTAATGATCTGCCGTACCTTGACGCTTGTATCTACGAGGCTCTGCGAAAGTACCCAGTGTTCGGAAACCTTACTCGGGAAGTTATGGATGACTACGTCCTTCCTACAGGTTTGCAGTTAGACAAAGGCGTCAGAGTCCATATACCAGTCTTCCATTTGCATCACCATCCGGATTACTTCCCTGAGCCTGAAAAGTTTAAACCCGAACGATTTTTACCTGAAAACACGAAGGACCTGAAACCCTACACATACTTCCCCTATGGAGAAGGACCCAGGATATGTTTAGGTGAATATTATTTACTAAAAAAATATATGTTTTCATTATTCTTAATTCATAAAATACTTTTTAGTAAACAAATTCAACTGAGAAACTGTCATATATACACTTTTTTCGTATGTCCTGAATCAATTTTACTTTATCTTTATTAATAAAACAAAACAAATTAAAAGGCTATAAGTTCTACTTAAAACATACCTATTACTACGGCAGGCGCTAAGTTTCGTGGATAACCTCAACTAATAAATATAGGAACTGAAATAATAGATTACTATCTATATTAAATCAATAAATATTTACGTATTCAGATTAAATAATAATTATAATAAAAGATAATACCATCACCTGAATCCCGTATGCAACGTACATACATTATTCAGTTTACGCGCGGTGATTATTTTTTAATTTTGAACCGGTCAGTGGCATACTAAGATATACCATAGTGGTTTAATAATATGTCTAAGGCAATGAATGTTACCTAATTATGAAATAAAATAAATAAATAATGTTATACAATAATTAATATGACCTTAATAAAATTAGTAGAAAGACCGCTCAAATGTTGATGTAGTTGACCTTTATATTGCTCTTATATTTTATTCTTAATTGATTAAAAGCGGCAACACCCTACAGTGCAGGGAGTGGCCTTCACGTCTAAACTGTAGGCCCCACGGCCACGGTCACGGTTGACATGTGGTTCAAGTTTAAGCTACAGTAGTTGAAATATATAATATAAACAGAACAAGCCGAATCTGCGACTTCGTCCACTCGGAAGTCGAGTGCTAGAAAATGTTTGAAAAAAAAATGCTCATGTCCTTCTTCATGATGGAAAACATTTTTTTTATCAAATTGCATCAAGATCGGTTCAGCTGTTTAGTCGTGAAAAGGTTGCAAACATATAGAGAGACAGAGTTACTTCCGTATTTTATAACATTAATAAAAATCGAACGAAATTTCACCAGATTCGCCTAATTGTGTTGGATTACTAGACTAAATATTAGTCGCGTAAGAGCATTCAAAAGTGCTGTTATTACTCTGATTTCAGAATAACAACTTTTTTATTAGAAAAATAACAAACTGCATTAAAAATAGGCCGTGGTTGGCGCAGTAGCTTAGCTTTCTGCGCTATGTGCCGCGGTTCGATCTCCGCACGGAACAAATAGGTATTTGTATGGCCCACAGATAGTTGTTCCGGTCTGGATGTCTGTGTGAGATATATGTCTGTTGTAAACTATACCCACGATACAGGAGAAATCCGAGAGAAAAACAAAGGTTTTTAAAAAAAAATGCCAGTATTTCTATCATTTATTTACATTTTATTGCAATTTCTTAGTTTTTACACAACTTTGTATGTTTCAGGTAAACGTTTTGGAAAAATGCAAGTTATTTCGGGTCTAATCGGCTTCCTGAAGAAATACAGAGTGGAGTTGGCTGAGGGTATGCCAGAAAATATCACTTTAGACCCCAGGACTATCCTCACACAACCCAGAGATCAGGGTCTGAGCCTGAAGATGGTCACCCGCGGAGGTTGGGAAGCAAGGAGATTCGTCAGAGTCTAGGCTGGGTAGTGTGTCCAATGAAAGTGGTCCAAAATTATTATTAGGTGACTTCATTACGTTTTTGAAAATTGTCTATGCTTGTCGCGTACATAACGCTAGTTTTGAATTATAAGCAAAATTCTTGATAATAACAACCTTGCTTTGCCTATGGTGTTTTTTTGTCTGAAATAAATGATTTTTATTTTATATTTTATTTAAAATGCCCAAAGGTCATAAGCCAAGTCTATATTATTGTGTTTAACCAACGTACACATTATATTTATTTTAAAGAAATAAATGAAGTCAGCCATGCTTAATATTTAAGTCAAAATTGTCGTTTAACATTTTTGCCACACTGTGTAAGTATGTCGAGCATAAATAAAAATCGGCTAGTATGCAACGCTAATAATTATTATAATTAAATGTTTTTACAATATTTTATTTTTATTTAATTGTAAAACTATTTTAAAATGTCAAAAAGTATGTAAAGAAATTTAATAAAGGGAATTATAATTATACAAATTTAATAACCTTTTTTCTTATACTTATAAAGTATAACCTATTTTTATGCATTTATCTTTAACTAACGTTTAGTTACCAACTGCTTAAATATACCTACCAATACACATTAAAAAAAAGAATTATCTTTGAAAATATGAGATGTTTTTAAAATACCAAAATTATTCGATTTTCAATTATTTTTACTATAGTTACTTAAAATATAAATTAATAATGTATAATTAATTAATAATATGAGTTTATGGTAAGCCATCCTTGATTATGACTTGACTGACTATTATAACGTGCTCTCAGTGGTTTTTTTTTCTTTTTCTTTTCTTCTGGCTTCGTACTATTCGTGCATTTAGCCAATTTCGAGTAAAGGCTCTCAGTGGTTAGTGTTGGTTTTATTTATAACCCTTATCATGAACACTATGTACTTGCTTGAAATACAGACACTAGTTATGATTTAAATAACATGACTACCCATTTATTTAACTGCATTCCTCTTGCATACACCCTGTTTCTGACAATATGACTACGCATTTCTGATACACGTTATTGTATTGCAATTATAAATGTTAAATAAATTTAATTGCAATTTTTTTGCATTACTTCTTGGTTAATATGTATAAACACGGGTATAAATAACAAAGTGTTGTGTTAATTTTTTAATACTGTTAAGTCATAATTTTTTCTCTTAATTTTTGACGTTTGACATACAAGGATAAATAAACAGGCTCAACACACAATTTTTTGCCGGCGTATTTTTTGTATTTCATTTAAAAGAAACAAAAAATTGTTTTACCAACAGTTGTTTATAGCTTTTTCATGCAAAAATATACACTAAGACAGATTTATAGCATAAAAACCACTTATAGGTAAACCCCACTTGGACAATAAACAGAAAGACAATTGACATCAGAGCTTACTACACAATATGACAATATACGACGGATATCTATAACTTACATATATGACAACTACAACTTATCAAAAATACAAAATGACACCATAATTATTTGAACAAATTAAGGATGCCAAAAAGTTAGGAGTGAAAGGACCGGGAAAGGGGAAGTATTTATATAGTAATTATATACTTTTTTCTTTTTTTTTAGCGTGGTAAAATCATCAAATGAGTCCTCCCACCCCGGGCAGGGCGGGAGGGACTGTCAGACTTGTACTGACTAAAATCCACGGTGTTCCTTCGATAGCCCTTTACGTTCCGGGGTCACGGTAATGAGATAAGTCCCGCGACCCCGGCAGGCTTCGGCCCTCTACAGGGCCCCCGTCAAGTAATTATATACTTGGATAAAAATATACATATAAAAGACAGCTCATTAAGGTGTAAACATAAACCAAAGTAGGTTTTTCGATAAGTCGACAGTCGATTACAAAAAATGTGGGTACACACTACGCGTCGCGCCCACACCCACTGGTTTACCCTCAAATTTTAAGAATCACCAAAGACTACAATATATACTTGGACAAGAATCACATTCAACATGACCACAAGTACATCATGTGTCTTTTTGATCAGTGAACGTGCGTTCACTGTTTTTGATACGTTTATTGATATGTTTATTTGTTTTAACAACAAGTGTCATAAGTTCATATACGAATTTTATTACTTATTATTTTATTTATTTGTATAGATATTGTTGCGTCACTGTAGTCAATACCTACCTGCTTTTATCTGTTTCCACTGTTTGATCTCGATAATAACATGAGCATTATCATTATAAGGTACCTATCTATTTAATGCTATGTATAATCTTTTACTTCATATCAGAAAGGCGACTAATTGATAATGTTGGCAGCAGAGATTTGATACATAAAATTCGGAAATGATATTTTATGTACTTCATTTATCATGTCTTTGGCATCAATTTGGTAATTACTTTACAGGATTGGCTAACTTTCAAAGCGGAGAAAAAATATCAAACACTGCACTATAAAAACAGAAATTTTCATTCTACTTAAAAACTAAACCGATTTATACCTTTAGGGATGTACTCATGACGCGACGCGATGCGACCGATATCGCATCGATTGTCCACTCAAATTGCATGTAGGTCCTCATGGAGCAACGCGACACGATGCGACCAATTTAAGTCACCGACCAACTATTTAACAAACTTCAAAAGGAGAAGGTTCTATGTTCGACGGTAGGTATGTATTTTATTAAAATGTATGTTCACCGATTTCTCCGTCAATTGTGAACCGATTTTGAAAATTCTTTTTTTGTTTGAAAGGAAAGAAGGAAGGAAGCAAGGAGACTCTCAAGGTAGTTTCAATTAAATTTGGTGAAGATCAAGATTGATCAAGACCTTTGGAGATAGACGATAGAACTCTTCAATGGATAACAGCAAATCGCTCACGATTTCTGTGATCGCATGTTTATGTGTTGTCTATGCCACTCGAAAAAAGTAAAAACCGAATTCAACAATCTAAAAAGTATAAAATAATTTTCTTAAAGAACTTAATAGCTTCTGAAGTCGGGGCTTTTAATTCTTCAATGCACCTTAGCTTAGCAGTAATGTGAAACCCCTTCCACGGACATAGCGTCGTAATTTCGACGTTGCGTTCTTTTCGCATCGGTCGACGGCAGCAAAGGATTTTAAAGAAGGTATGCCAACCAAGGTCATATTGGATGACAAAATAATATGGTAAATAAAAAATACTATTTTTTTTTACACACAAGGCAATTTTTTAAATTTTTTAACTTTGTTCGTCACTAGGATGTCTCCTGTATCGCGGGTACAAATACAAACATACATATCACATGCACACATACCCAGACCTGGAACAACTATCTGTAAGCCATACAAATATTCGTTCCGTACGGGGATCGAACCCGCGGCATGTAGCGTAGAAAACTAATCGCTTAGCCACTGCGCCAACTGTGTCGACAAAATACAATAGGCTATGCATTTCCAGTATAAGCTGACCTCGCATTGTACAGGCTTTCCGTACAGTGACAGCTCAGCTTATACATATGTATAGCCTGATATGTAGCCATGCGTTTACCAGTATAATTTTTCTAGCAACAGTGTTCTATACCAATCATTCTGTTGTATGGCGCTGTTAATAGTGTGGTAGGGTGTGGTTTTACCTCCTACACACTACAACTTTTACAATGGGATCAAACCTGAAATCGCCAACGAATTATCTGCTGTTCCATTAATTTTATTGAATTATTGGTAGATATGGAACCGTTGATGTTTTTTTCGCGATTTCAGTCTTGGTCCCATAGTAAAAGTTATTCATAAAGATGAGTACAATAACCCCATAAAGGGATCGGGATTAGAAAGGTATGACCTTATACAGGCAGAGATGATTTTCAATTTCTGGTAGGTATAGGTACACCAACTGAATGGAATTTTACTCAGTATTTTATATTAAATTTATTATTATTGATACAAGTACCTACCTAGTTGCGGAACTGAAGTCGCTCATCGACATACCAAACAAGAAATCGTATGCTCGCAAAGGAGTCGAGCGGTCGCGCGCCCACGTACATTTGATGTGATATCGCACGCCATGAGGACGTAGACGCGATTCGACGTCGATGAGACCTGTGAGCGATATCGTCATAGGTTCGTAAGGTTATGTGATATCTGAACGATGTCAACAATCGATGCGATGTCGAGTCACGTCGCGACATGAGTAAACACGCTAAATTTTCTGTATAGATTAGTCTGCACACACACTTCAAAATGTTAATTGGGTTATTTCAATATTTTTAGGGTTCCATACCTCAAAAGAAAAAGGGAACCCTTATAGGATCACTTTGTTGACCGTCTGTTTGTCTATCTGTTTGTTAAGACCCTTTTTCTCAGGAACGCGTTGAGGTATCAAGTTGAAATTAATATCAAATACTCAGGTAAGCAATCCCTTGGAGCTGTGAAAACTTCTAAGTCAACACAATCAAAAGATACGGCTTTATAATCCGCATATTTTGACACTCGCAAGGGAATTAAAACCTACATGGTAGTTACCGTTGACCTAGAATCATGAAATTTTGCAAGAAGCATTGTCTTATAGAGTTATAGCACAAGGAAAGGAAAAAATCCAAAAACTGTAAAGTAGTAACAAACCAAATTTTTTATTGTCAAATATTATATATATTTATTAAATTATAAATATTATAATGTATTTGCAGTTGGTGACCGCGACCTAAGTCAGTGTAAGAGACAACAGTTTTCCAACAGCAAAGTTAAGTTTGTCCCTCAATCCAGCTTATCTTTTCGTTAGAGCAATATTAGTTGCTTTTATAGTTGTTGGACGAACTATTTATATAAGTACAAGTTTGAACGGAACCATTGGTGCGCGAGTCAGACTCGCACTTGGCCAATAATTTTTTGGTATATATCTATGTTAGAGTGAATCGTTGTATGTGTTAGTTTTTGTAATCAACAGATAGGTACGTATATAGTAAAGGAAGACAATCTGGATCCACTCAGTTGCCAGTTAAGCGTTGTCGAAAATGAACGCCCTTCTCGTGGTCGCGACCTTATTAACATTAATCTTTTATTTAATTTATTTGATATCTAAAAGGAAGTTCAGTTACTGGAAAAAGAAGGATGTACCTCACTTGAAGCCTCTGCCTATTTTAGGCAACTACGGGAAATATATTTTGCAACAACAACATCCGGGTCATCTAGTACACAAACTTTGCCAACAATTTCCTGATCAACCCTACTTCGGAGCCTTCTACGGCACGGAACCTGTCCTCATCGTGCAGAGCCCCGAGATCATCAAGCATGTCCTCACTAAAGATTTCTATTTCTGTAACGGCAGGGAATCATCGAAATACTCATCAAGTGAAATCGTAACTCAGAATATGTTCTTCAACAGCGGCGACAAATGGAAAATCATAAGACAAAATCTGACTCCGCTATTCACTTCCACCAAGATGAAGAATATGTTCTATTTGATAGAGAAATGTGGACACGTATTTGAAGACATGCTCGACCATGAGACCAGCATGTCTGGCGTCATTGAAGTGAGAGACATAAGTGCGAGGTTCACCATGGATAGCATATGCTCCTGCGCTTTCGGAGTTGATGCGAACGCCATGGGGCAAGACGATAAGAATCCCTTCAAGTTAATGGGAAACGAGATATTCGAGGCTTCAGCTTATAGAGGTTTCAAACTTGTGGCCAGAGCAATATGGCCGGCCATTTTTTATGGTTTGGGATTCAATATATTCCCACCTTCGATAGGCAAGTTCTTTTCACAACTGTTGAAAGGAGTGTTTGAAAGTCGAGACCACAAGCCATCTTCAAGGAACGACTTCGTGGATCTGGTCCTGACTTTAAAGAAACACGAGCAACTAACGAGTGACAGTATAAGTAACGCGAAGACTGGTGAGAACAAGAAGGTGCATTTGAAGGTGGATGATGACTTATTAGTGGCGCAGTGTATCGTGTTCTTTGCGGCAGGTTTCGAGACCTCAGCGTCTACGATGAGCTTTACTTTGTTTGAGTTTGCGAAGAACCAGGAGGTGCAGAGACGGGCAGCTGAGGAAGTAGACGGGTACCTTCGACGTCACGGGAACAAGTTGAACTATGAGTGCGTGAATGATCTGCCGTATCTTGAAGCTTGTGTCTACGAGACTCTGCGAAAGTACCCAGTGTTAGGAAACCTTACTCGCGAAGTTATGGATGACTACGTCCTTCCTACAGGCTTGCAGTTAGACAAAGGCGTCCGTATCCATATACCAGTCTTTCATATGCATCACCATCCGGATTACTTCCCAGAACCTGAAAAGTATAAACCCGAGCGATTCTTGCCTGAAAACAAGGATAATCTCCAACCCTACACGTTCTTTCCCTATGGGGAGGGACCCAGGATATGCATCGGTAATTATTATTTTTTTGCTTCTTTGTATCTATGTTTACTTCGGAGATGGAGAGAAGCCGAGAAAGACTGTTCCTGAGCATAGCTATTCTATAAGAACAGTTCGATCGACATTGACGTATAAGTTTTTTTTTTCCAAAATACGGTTATCTTCAAGCCTTCGCTAACTAATGGATCTTCATTCAATTGTGTTGGATAACAAACAAAATTTTCTAGCTTTAATTTTTTTTTACTATGAATATTGGTTATTTCGCTATATCATTCTTTCTCTTTCATTTGTTCTTAGATAGAAAGATACAACTATACCTATTAGTCGTCAACGGTACTGAAATTAGCTGTAGAATGAGTTTACGTTAATTTTATTTCTCTAACGATACCGCTAGAGGCGCTGAAAAATTCCCATACAAATATTGAACGTGAGCGTTAGATGGTAACGCTATCTCATGGTAGATACACAGGGTATTATAATAAGTAGGATATTAATATCTATTTATAGATAAATAAAATCAAAAAATTAAATCAAAGATCAGTCTAGTCATCTTTTTTGCGCAGAAATTATAAACCATAGATAATTGCTATTTTAATAACTCTTATTGACGGACAGTAACTGGTATCTTAAACCTGTATAAGCAGACAGAATGATAATAAGCATTACTGTTTATCTATTTAAATCTTACTCATCTATGTAAATGTTTCCACTGTCATTTTTTGTTGGCAAAAATATTCGAAGACCAGACATAAATAATACTAGTATGATTTTATATAGGCATATCTGTACCTACCGTATGTACCTATTTATTAAAGAAAAAAAATACCGACTTACTCATATTAACGTACAGCCCAAACTACTGGGTCTAGAATCTTGAAATTTTGCATAAAGATGCCTTACATAATGATGGCAAGCACGCCGAAGAGATTCTTGGAAATTCAATCCCTAGGGCGTTGAAAAGGGGTGTCAAAGTTAGTGGGTATGGACATACACGCGGACAAAGTGGCGGGTACAATCAAGTTTACAAATAAACTATTTGAAAGTCAATCAAATTTTACAGTACATCGTTCTTTGTTTCAGGTAAACGTTTTTCAAAAATGCAAGTATTAGCGGGGCTCATCGGTTTCCTGAAGAAGTACAGAGTGGAGCTAGCTGAAGGCATGTCAGAGACTGTCCCCTTGGACTCCAGGGCTTTCCTCACCCAACCCAAAGACCAAGGTCTCAATCTCAAGATGGTGGAACGCGAGGGTTGGGAAGCAAGAAGATTTGTTAGATCGTAACCCGCGTAAACATTAGAACTGTATACTTAATTGTCGCTATAGGACCAACGTCGTAATCACGAAAAAATATTCAGCTGTCCCATACAAAATTACAATACCCACTCGACCCAAATTATTATTTTTTCGATATTACGATTCTGGTCCTGTAGAGAAAGTTGTTCAGTTTGATGGTCTGATCCACAACCCTAAATAATTATGAGCACGCATTTGTGATAAACGTTGTATAATTTGTTGGTCCATCGCAAAAAAGTGGATTGGTTAACACTTTTGACATAATGTAGATAATTAAAAATATCACCAAAGTTAAGTCCATTGGCTGTGTTATACCGACGCCATGATGGAAATACATATGTAATATGTAATAAAATATTATGTAGTAAATATGTATTATTTCCACCCCATGCGATGTGATAAATTAAAAGTTCATACAGGTTAAACTGGAAATCCATCTTTTGATAAGATTTAGTTTACTTAAATATGAGTTTGGCTGAATTTACACTTGTATAGTATTTCATCATTTATAATTCTTCTCCATCCAAAGGTTACCTGGAAGAAATCGCCGTGTGCGATAAGGCGGCCCATTGTACAATTTACCTTTGTTCATGCAAGTTTTATGTGTATAATATTTGTTTTACTGGTGTACAATAAAGGATATATAAATAAATAAATAATTAAAATAAAAAGGTACATAATAAAAATCTAACATTTATAATTGCAATTTTTTTGTATTATTTCTACGTTAATAGCTTCAAATCACAAAACGTTGTGTCAATATTTTAATATTAGATTATTGATTGGTTGTCGCAGCCGCTCCAACTAGATTCCGCCGGGCCGTACTAATAAAATGCGGCAAAAAATACTACACAAAAGTTGGCGTCCTCGAGTGACTCAGTCAGATTAAAATGACGGTTTGCGCAATAAAACTGTGCAAAAACAATACTACCAAAATTAAAAAGACACTGGGATATGTACCATCAGTAAGGATTGATTGAATAATTTCCGTAATAATTTCATAATTTCAACGATAAATAAAACAAACCTTGTATGACAATCACTACATGACAATCACATGTCAATACATGAGTAGACGCCAGGAGCCATTTTTCTTAGGAGGTGCGGTATCTAGTTGGAGCGGCTGCGACAACCAATCAATAATCTACGATTTTAATATTGGTGAGTCATAATTTTTTATCATAATGTTTGACGTTCTATATAATTTATAAGGATAAATAAAATGACGTAATCTAACCTAACCCGCAACTTTTTGCTGTCCAAATTTTGTTAATATTTGTTTAGGTATCCAACAGTTATTCATACTTTCTCATACACAAATAACCACTAAAACTGATTTATAGCATAACAACCACTTACAGGATAACACCACTTGTACAATAAACAAAAAGACAATTGACATCAGAGCTATCTATAACTTACATAATTAGCAACTACAACTTAACAAAAATACAAAATGACATTATAATTATTTGAACAAAATAAGGATGCCAAAAAGTTAATCGGAAGAAAAGACTTAAGTTTGGTAAGAGAGTCGAAATATACATCAATTTGATCACTACATGCCTTTGATCATGCAGAATTAACATTGATACAATACAAAAAAAAAATTAAATGTGCAAGGACTATTTACAAGTTTTACAACCGTGTAAGTAAATATACAAATTTATTGTCCTTTTTTATAGCCTATACAGGATACTTTTTTATGTAGTGCGCATGATTTGTAGAGTGATTCAGTCTCTGTTCTTAAATGCAACCGCAGTATGGGGAATTAAAAAAAAACAAAAATTCGACTTATTATAACACGCATTATTTCATTTTTTGGAGTTTATCTGTATTTGGAAACGGACACTGAAACACACTATAAATTTTGCGCACTACATAAAAAAATATCCTGTATATTTATGTAATAAACATAAAATACAGGGTAACTTCAACGATAGACACTTTCTGGCAAAATGATGATATTTTGAATAAACCTTTGATGTATAAAAAAAAAAACTTAGAATCTAAGAATTATAGCAAATACCCTGCGATGGCTAGTGTAAGTACAAAAGGTGCTCTTAGCAGCCGCAGGCGCATCCTCTCCGACGATTAACACCTTGCACTTATTTTTACGCGTACAAACATTGTACGTTATAATTAAGTATTACACTCATTACCTGATAAATTAAAATTACTATAACTAACAATGGGTACGTAAGTATATTGTTTATCAAGTGACTCATAATTAATAACGAAGTGATTGTAAATCAACAGGTAGTAAATAATAATAATAATAGTAAATAATCAGTGATTATTTTAAGTATTATGGTTATTATTTCATTATTTTGGTATAACTTATCTGTTAGTCACTTGTGGTCGTCATTATGTTTTAATTAACCATTAAAGATATATCATTTATTCGTTAGTATTTTATTTGGTTCATTATTTAAATATTCTGTTAACTGGTTAAATGCCGCTGTTGAATAAAACCACAAAACTTTGGTTGTCTCCTGTAGATCCGCGTTCTGGGAGAGATCGAGCTTGAAATACATATATCTAGGTACATTGAGAACAAAACTAAATTATAAGGACTGTGTTTCTCGCCAGTCAGTTGAGGAACCCCTGAAAAATCAACAAAAGGCAGTGCAAGGACCGGTTTTACTTAAATTACACTTTGCTCTCTCCGTCAATACCTACTTGTATTTATTAAAAAAAATTGGCAGCTGGGATTTCAATTTTTCTGAGCAATTACAAAACATTCGGATCTTATATTTATGTACTTGATTTAACATGTCTTTGACATCATTTAAGTAATTGCTTTACATGATTGGTTAACTTTTGCAACAGAGAAAAAATATCAAACACTGCTCTTTAAAAACTGAGATTTTCAATCTACGAGAAACCGAAACCGATTTAAGCCTATGTAAATGATCTGTATACGTAGATTAGTCTAAACACACACTTTAATATGTTAATTATATGTCAATCGAGTAAATCGTTTTACATATTAGTTTTTTTAATCAACAGATACCTACGTATATAATAAAGGGAGACAAACTAATACCAACCAGTTTCCGGTTAAGCGGTGTCGAAAATGAACGCACTTCTCGTGCTCGCGGCCTTATTAACATTATTTTTTTATTTAATATATTTGTTATCTAAAAGGAAGTTCAGTTACTGGAAAAAGAAGGAGGTTCCGCACTTGAAGCCTCTGCCTATTTTAGGTAACTACGGGAAATATATTTTGCAACAACAACATCCGGGTCATCTAGTGCAAAAACTGTGCCAACAGTTTCCTGATCAATCTTACTTCGGAGCCTTCTACGGCACGGAACCTGTCCTCGTTGTGCAGAGCCCCGAGATCCTCAAGCATGTCTTCACTAAAGATTTCTATTTCTGCAATGGCAGGGAAGCATCTGAATACTCAACGAAGGAAATTGTGACTCGGGTTCTCTTCTTCAGCAGCGGCGACACGTGGAAAATCGTAAGACAAAATCTATCTCCGCTGTTCACTGCCGCAAAGATGAAGAATATGTTCCATTTGATAGAGAAATGTGGACACGTGTTTGAAGATATGCTCGACCATGAGACCAGCATGTCCGACGTCATCGAAGCGAGAGAAATAAGTTCGAGATACACCATGGATTGCTTATGCTCCTGCGCTTTCGGAGTCGAGGCGAACGCCATGGGGCAAGACGATAAGAATCCCTTCAAGTTAATGGCAAGTGAGATATTCGAGGCTTCAGCTTATAGAGCTCTCAAAGTTACATTCAGAGCAATTTGGCCGGCCATTTTTTATGGTTTGGGATTCAATATATTCCCACCTTCGATAGGCAAGTTCTTTTCACAATTGTTGAAAGGAGTGTTTGAAAGTCGAGGTTACAAGCCGTCTTCAAGGAACGACTTCGTGGATCTGGTCCTGACTTTGAAGAATAACGAACAACTAACGAGTGACAGTATAAGTAACGTGAAGACTGGTGAGAACAAGAAGGTGCATGTGAAGGTGGATGATGACTTATTAGTGGCGCAGTGTATCCAGTTTTTTGGGGCAGGTTTTGAGACTTCAGCGTCTACGATGAGCTTCACTTTATTTGAGTTCGCGAAGAACCAGGAGGTGCAGAGACGGGCAGCTGAAGAAGTAGACGAGTACCTTCGACGTCACGGGAACAAGTTGAACTATGAGTGCGTGAATGATCTGCCGTATCTTGACGCTTGTATCTACGAGGCTCTGCGAAAGTATCCAGTGTTAGGAAACCTTACTCGCGAAGTTATGGATGACTACGTTCTTCCTACAGGCTTGCAGTTAGACAAAGGCACCCGTATCCATATACCAGTCTTCCATTTGCATCACCATCCGGATTACTTCCCTGAGCCTGAAAAATTTAAACCCGAACGATTTTTGCCTGAAAACTCAAAGGACCTGAAACCCTACACATACTTCCCCTACGGAGAAGGACCCAGGATATGTATAGGTGAATATTAAGTATTAATTTTAAAAAATCTGGGTTGTTTTTTTCTTTATTCTTACATAATTGATAAAATACTTCAATAAATATTTATGGATTTAGATAAAAAAACATATAAAAAGATATCCCAAATGCCACGTAAACGTTACGCGCGGGGGTACCTATGTTTATTTTATTTGAAACCGGTCAGTGGCTATTGGCATGCTAAGACAAACCATAGTAGTTTAATAATATGTCTAAGGCAATGAATGTTACGTATTTGTGAAATGAAATAAATAAATAGTTTAATAATTAATATGATATACTTATGATATTTGTAAATTCAGGTCGAATTTTAGGCCACATTTATTGTGAGCTTGATTTATGAAAAGAGTATCCATGGAGTTTCTTGCCGGTATCTTCTCCAGGACCAACCCACTTGGTCCCGTGCGCCTAATCAAGACGTTTTGAAAGTGCCTGCAAAGGCCCAGTTGAAATAAAAATCTTTGACTTTGACTTGACTTTGACAAAGATATCGCTGAACAAACGTACATAAAAATAAAAATAGAAACATGCCTTCGAATTGAGAACCTCCTCCTTTTTTTGGAAGTCGGTTAAAAAATAATAGAATGACGCCTCAAACGTTGATGTGAATCATATTGACCTTTAAATTAAATTATTATTATTATTTTTAAATTGATGGTAAGCGGCATCTCCCTACATTGCAGGGAGAGTGGCCTTCGCGTTTACGCTGTAGGACCCACGGCCACGGCCACATGAATACTTGAGAAGTGGGTCAAGTTTGCATGGCAGTCGTTGAGTTCTATCCATATAGAACTCTAGGCCTACAGATAGTTATTCCGGGTCTGGGTGTGTGTGCATTTGAAATGTATATTAATTGTAAACTATTCCCACGATACAGGAGAAATGCAATAGGCAAACTTTTTTTTTAATCATTTCTAATATGTAGGTATGTACATTTTATTGCAATTTCTCAGTTTTCACACAACTTTGTACATTTCAGGTAAACGTTTTGCAAAAATGCAAGTAATTTCGGGTCTCATCGGCTTCCTGAAGAAATACAGAGTGGAGTTGGCTGGGGGTATGCCAGAGGATATCACTTTAGACCCCAGGGCTCTCCTCACACAACCCAGAGATCAGGGTCTCATGCTGAAGATGGTAACCCGCGAAGGTTGGGAAACAAGGAGATTCGTCAGAGTCTAAGTAGGGATGGTTTGCGTTTATAATGTGTGCGTTCAATACAGGGTGGCCCAATGAAAGTGGTCCAGAATTACATCGTTTGGATTCATATAAACACAAGTTCCGTGAAAATCATTAGTTTAGAAAATACAACATTTTTAAAGTTTTGAAAATTCTCTACTCTTGTCACGTAAAATAAAATTTAGTTTATAAATAGGTAGTATAGTCACGTATTGGCCAACTTATATAATGTATGTGTGCAAAAAAATTAACATAAATTATTAGTGTATTATTTTGACATAATATTATCTCATTAGGTTAATGCCCGAAGGTCATAAGCCAAGTTTAAATGATGTAACCAACGTGCACATTAAAGTTTCAAGAAATACCTAAATGAAGTCGGCCATGTTGAATAAGATTTATCTAAGTCAAAATGGCTGTGAATAATTTTTTGCCACATTGTATAAGTATGTCGAGCATTGAAAATATTAGCTCGTATGCAACGCTAATATCATTATAATAAACATATAACCTTATTTTCTTTTATAAATTATGTGATAAATTATAGACTACTTTTATGTATATCTTTAACTAACGTTTAGTTACCTTACCTAAATCGAAGAAATATAACAAACATACCAAAACAAATAAACAAAAAAAAATATATCTTTGAAAAGATGAGATATTTTAACCATGGAAGTAGGTATCTGTGTTGTAAGATTACCGCTTCCATGATTTTATTACCAAAACTATTCGATTTTCAATTATTATTTTTATAGTTCAAACTCAAACTTTTTATTGCTTTCATGTGTACAAATTACAGATGTTATCATATCATAGTATCATATCATAGTAATAATATTATAAAGAGAGAAGTCCTGATTGACTGACTGACTGACTTATCATCAACGCACAGCCGAAACTACTGAAGCTAGAGTCACAAAATTTGGAGAGTAGGTCCTTTTTGTATTGTAGGCAAGCAATAAGAAGGGATTTTTGAAAATTCAGCCCCTAAAGGGGGAAAAGGGGGGTGAAAGTTTGTATGGGAGTCCCTTAATTTTTGAAGTGAGAAAGATGAAAATTGGGATTTAGGCTTTTGGTTACAAATAAAGAAACACGTGATTCTGCGTTTTTGAAATTCATCCCCTAAAGGGGCGAAATAGGGGTTAAAATTGTTTTTGAAGTGTAAAACGTGAATATTGGGATTGTTTTTGAAGTGAGAAACGTGAGAATTGGTGTTTCGGCTTTTGGTTAGAAATAAAGAAACACGTGTTACCGCGTTATTGGAAATCTATCCCCTAAAGGGGCGAAATAGGGGTGAAAATTGTTTTTGAAGTGACAAACGTGAAAATTGAGATTTAGGCTTTTGGTTACAAATAAAGAAACACGTGTTACCGCGTTTTTGGAAATTCATTCCCTAAAGGGGCGAAATAGGGGTAAAAATTGTTTTTGAAGTGAGAGACGTGAAAATTGAGATTTAGGCTTTTGGTTAGAAATAAAGAAACAGGTGTTTCTGCGTTTTTGGTAATTCATCCCCCAAAGGGGCGATAAAGGAGTGAAAAATGTTTTTGAAGTTAGAAACGCGAAAATTGAGATTTATGCTTTTAGTTAGAAATAAAGAAACACGTGTCACCGCGTTTTTGGAAATTCATCCCCTAAAGGGGCAAATTAGGGGTGAAGATTGTTTTTGAAGTGAGAGACGTGAAAATTGAGATTTAGGCTTTTGGTTAAAATTAAAAACAAAATCAGTTTCGTGATTTTCGAAATTCAACCTCTAAGCGGATGAAATAGTTATATGAGAGTCCGTATTTTTTGAAGCCGAACGATTTGTAAGAGGTCAGGAATTGATGAAAATTAAAAAGTAGGTATCTACCGGCTAATTTGTACCCGAATGAAGTCGGGACGGGCCGCTAGTATTTTATAAGTAGGTTTCATCATGAAATCCTGTAAGGGTACAGCAACTTATAACTATGTAGCTATAATATATAATTATGTATAAGTACTATAAGTAGGATCAAACTATAAACATATCTATACTTACTTATAGGTAGTGGTATTTAAATTATATTGAATTGCAAGTATAATTATTATGTATTTTATTTTATTTTAAGTATCATGTATTATAATTGTCTTATGTTATATTTATATATAAAATAGTAATTATGTATATTATTTGATTTTAAGTATCATGTAATTTTAATTGGTTTATTTTTATTTATTTATTATTTATGTACACACATACACATGACAAAGAAAATAAGTAAAGATATCAAGTACAAAGGTACTGCTTATTTCTAAAGAAATTTCTACCAGCAGACCCGCGACAGTTATGCCGTTTATGTTATATGTATATATTTATTTATAGCAAGGATTCTTCAGTCATCGATTTATAGTAAATATGTATTTTATTTAATATAGGTAATCATTTTATTGGCTTATGATAGGTAGATATATTATTTTCTCCTATGTGTCTATCACATTTGCTAATGATTTTATGTTAGATACTCTGTGAGTTAGTAATTTTGTATAGTGCCACAAACTTATCTGCCGGTCGTGGCGTCGCTGCCGTCGCTTTTACCAATGTCTTCTCCATAAACTTAGAATATTTTCGCTTCGTACATCCTAAATCTATGGTCTTCTCCCATTCTCCCAATGACCAAAGAAGCCTCTTGGTTTCTTAACGTCACTGCATTCTCCGTTCTCCGTACAAAAAATGACACTTTGATGTCATTTTTATTCCGTAGCGACCATAGACTTATATGTTCTATGTCTATGGTAGCGACGTTATTTCGAATTTTGGTCACCGGGTCAGATAAGTTTGTGGCACGATCAAGGCACGATACTTAGGTTTTAAAGGTTTTTATCTATGGTTTTTAAGAATTACTTACGTTTTTTGTGTTTTTAAATATAGAACCTACATCTAAAAAGGTTTGTCTTATTATTAGAAATGATATAAACATATATATAACTCAACTTCTTGGTGATTACAAACTTTTTATGATGTGTGTAATTCAATGACCAAAAAAGCTTCTTGGTTCACGAGATTGTCGACATGTGGGATGTGGACTCAGCAGTCATAGTGCCGATCGTCGTTACGGCCAATGGCTTAATAGCCAAGAGCCTCGACCAACATCTTATGAGGCTCTCGTTGGGGGGTTGGATCAAGGGCTTGATGCAGAAGGCGGTACTCCTCGACACGGCACGCATTGTGAGGAGGTTCCTCTCTCTGGAGCCCTAGCCACCGGTAGCTTGGACCATGTTCCCGATGCCGGTTGGTTCCTATTTTTATTTTTTTTAAATGTATATTTTATTAAGTTTTATGATATTTCAAAATATAAAAAATATGTATAATAATGAATCAAGGACATAATAATAGATTTATTTATTTCTCTCATAAAGGTACAGTGGTTACAGATAGTAAAACAAAGGTATACCTACAGCTAAAACTCTATGTTGCACACGGTGTATAAAGTCTATCTATAATAAGTATATGGAGTTTCTTGCCGGTTCTTCTCCATAGGATCTACTATTTGGAACCGCGCACCTAGAGTCTCGACGTTTCATAAGTGCCTGTATTTGGTTTACATGAAATAAAGATCTATTCTATCATTATGGTCCTATTTTGGAATTACGATATGAGTGTAGATAAATATTATTGTAGGTATTATTGTATTGTTTCGATATTTATCGGTCCTATTAGTGTACTACCTAAGTAGATTATAATTTTTTGCGCAAACGAGATAACTTAATCACTTACGAAAATAGTACCTAATTAGTTATCTGTAAAAAGGACATGTTAGGTTTTTGTATGGAGGCTGGGCTTTAATTCGAAGCTGCTTTGGACGGTGAAGAAATTATATTTTTATGAAAGTACATAAAATAGGGAGGCTTTGTATATACTTTTTTTTTTTTTTTAAAGCGCCCTTCCTATATTTATTGTATTTTTAATAATTATAATTTGAAAAATAAAGTTGCAACCCTCATTAGTTATTGACTTTGGCAACTCTATTCTGTTGGATGTCATTACTGTCATTGTGAAATGTGAACGTCAATCAAATGTCATGTTATGTCCCTAATTCCCTACTAATTGTTTGTGAACGGAACCCGGAACGGACACAAGTGATTTGAATTTGTTTGAGTTTTTGTTGTTTGTTATTTTTGTTCACGTTTCTTATTTTCTTTATTTGACCTGGCTTTTAATTTGGATTCTTTGATACTGCACACGATTTGAACACCCGACGACCGGCGATACTGACGACCCTGATTTCTCACTTGGACTTTGATTTTGCAAATAAACATTAATTTATCGTAGCTGTTATAAGGTTAGTACCTATTTTATATACGACGGGTTTCTAACAAACAATCGAGTCAAGGTGCACGGCCTAGAATAGTCTACAGTCTTGTGGCTATTTATCAAGTTTTTATTTATCAAGCACACAGTTTCATCTATTGAAGATTCACCAACAACAGGTAAACAGAAACTTCAATTATTGATGCTCATTAATCAGCCTTCTTATTCTTTTTCTTTTTTTATGTTCTCACTGCTGGGACACAAGGCCTCCTCTCAGAGAGAGGAAGTTGGACTTGTAATAGCTTGATTACATGAAACAAGTTCATATATGCCTCAATTCTACATGTTCATATGAAACGAACTCTCAGCCTAGTGTTCTTACTTGGCACTGTACTCATTACATACATTGAACCCATAAGTCTACTACCAGGCTACCACTGCTCCAGAAAGAAATCACAAAACAATGTACCTATTTTCTTTTTTCAGATTTCTTACCTTCATCCTCTGACTGAAGTTCATAAGGAAACCACTGGCAACAATACACCTATAGCAAGAGGTAGGACCAATGATTTATTTACTTTATTATGTGTGGGTCATAAATAATCCACTCACACAATACTTGGGTATGTGTTAAACTAGAAAAATTCTTGTACATAAAATGGATGTACTATAGTGTCATATTATTCGAATATTAATAATTGGAATGATCAATAAACTGTATGAAAACTGATATAGAACTTAGATAACATGGTGGTTATGGCTGATGGCTGCATGGACAAAAAATCATGATGTTTTGACCTAAAATAGAGAAAAGGGCAAGAGGATGATGATTTTCACATAATTGTTCCATAATTATAATAAATAGGTACTTATTATTCTTGTCTTATAAAAGTTGTTTTTTTCTTCTTGCAGGTCATTATGTTGATGGCAATGCAGTCAGCAAAACACTGAAGAACAGCAGAAATCGTGTTTTTTATTTATGCAGTTTATAAGCTTTTATTAAATATAAAACAAAGTTAAAAAATTATAAATGAGTCTTTTCTTTGTTTATTATTATTCCTGAAATAATATTTCACTTAAAACATTAGGGAGCTACCTCAAAATTATGAACCCAAAGGGGGGGGGGGGGGTTAAATATATTAATGAAGCTTAAAAGGCTTGATTTCAAATCAGTACGTCAAATTGGCTGATTTTCTAAAAAAGTAAACATTTGTCAAAGTCTATTAAAGAGGTCCACAGATAACCAAAATGTACGATTTTTTGTTCGGGAGTGCTCCGTCTGATGCGTTAGCATCCCTATATAGTTTGTGGAAGAGATGTATAACCATCAGTAGGCATTCTGCAGTTTACCGACTTCATGAAGTTTTTTTCATAGATTCCATTACGTGACAAAGGAATACCATACATCCAAATCATGTAGGTAATTCACTGGTTTTATTTTAAATATTATTTTATGATATTTTAAATAACATAAGGTGTCTTTTTTGCTATAACAAATGATATTTAACAGTTTTTCCTTTCTTTTAATGTACTAAAATAATATTACGATACAAAAAAAAAACTGATTTTAAAATATTTATTTATTAAATAAGGGTGCTAATAATATTTTTTTTGTTTTTGTAAGCCCATCCTGGATAATGTTCCCTATCAGAAAAACCGCACATGAGAGTTGTCCAAAAATAAAATTAATTTAAGCCCATTTCCTAACATGTCCTTTGTGATTGTCATCCGTAGTCATCGTTTTAAATTAATGTTATTTGTAGATAATAGGTATTATTACTTTATCTTCACCAAAATACCTATGTTTAACAAATAAATTATTTTGATTTGATTTGAGTAGCTCCCAGCGGCTTCGCCCGCGTGATATCTTTATAAATTGTAGCCTATGTTACTCAGTGATAACCATAGAGATAATACATAGTACCTTGTACTATTTCTATGGTGATAACATAGTATTCTGCTGATGAAAGAATTTTTAAAATCGGTCCAGTAGTTTTTGTGTTTATCCATTACAAACAAACATACAAAAAATCAAATCTTTTCTCCTTATAATATTAGTTTATATGTATCTTACTAAAACCGGTACTTATATGCAAATGTTTTTGATGTCATTCCACAACCATGAATTCTCCATAAACTACTTAATAATGGACCTTTAATTATTTTTTCTACAATTTCCCATAATAACTAACTCGTTTCGATATGGGCGTGCTCGTCAGTACAGTAAAATCTCCTGTTTATTTTTTATCCGTGTTTGTTATAATTTTTTTGTTTCTTTGTGATCTCTGTTTCAAATTTTTTTTTTTTGTACTGAATTGTCAGTACAAAAGAAAATTAAAATTGAAACAGGACATACATTGGTATTTCCTGTATCGAATAAATGCTTTCTATTCTATTCTATTCTATTTTATAGCTACGGCGCAAATCAGTCGATCAACGAGGTTAAGCTGCGGTTGCCGCGTTCAGTCCCTAGATGGGTGACTGTTTCTTCGAACATCGAAATCCGTGCCTCGGATAGCACGTTAGGCAGTTGGTCCCGGTTGTCATACGAATACCTTTGACAATCGTTACGGGAGTCAGCAACCCAAAACGTCTGACAACCGGTCGAGCGGTCTAACCTTAGGGTATCAGTGTCTCCCAGTAACTAGGTGGCGGAGGTAAGTTGGCAGTCGCTCTGTATAAAATACTGATATTCAGCCGCATCTGGTTAGACTGGGAGCCAACCCCAACGTAGTTGGGATGAAGGCTAGGCGGTTGAACCACGGTTGACAGACAAAACGGTGCTTCCAGGTGACCGCACTATTGCCAAGACGCAGCAGACATGATGATAAAAAAAGTATGTTTTTTTATTTACCGGACTATAAGATGAATATATGCCAGTCCTATTGTTACAAAAAATACATAGGCACTACCACATGTAACGGTTAGGTTATTTTCATCAGAACTCTTGCCGGGCGCCACAAAAGTTATATCGTAATCGGATGAGTATGATAAAAGAATTAACGCATTGACGACGAATAAACAGACAAACATTAATTTTTACCTAAAGAATAAAAAAAAATGGAGTACCTACACAAAATTTGCAGTCATTCACTGTCCGTTCACAAATGCAACCGCAGTACCTACTCAAAATTCACTCCAAAACAAAATAAAAATTTAATTTTGTAAGGCTTGCGCTATTAAATTATGCGTGTCCCAAAGTCCCCATACTAAGTCGAATTTTCGTTTTGTTTTAAAGTAGGTATATCCCAATACTACGGTTGCATTTAGGAACAGAGACTGAATGACTCTACAAATTATGCGCACTACATAAAAAAATATCCTGTATTAAATATTCTGCAAAGGTGCCTATTCACATGACGTTTCTATATGAAAGTGAGCAATAGTAGGTATATTGTGTCGTCGCTGTGTGTTCTACTTTCCTGAGTTGCTAGTTTCCCGCAATAGCGTCGGAAGCGGATGACAGCCTCTTTGATAATAACGTCTGTGTATGTCCTTCTCCGTAAAATGTATGCTATTGTATACATAACGTGGGTAAGAAATAAACAAACACCGTAGGATCGTAAGTAACTGTTTAAATTCGGTAGTTGTCTGCGTACTTAAGTGCGAACGAACATTTTGCATATAATTTCTAATTGATATGGCAATTACTATTATTACGCTATCAATACCGTATCGTGATTCTAGTCTTATGTTGGCGCATTTTTTTTTATACTTCTATTTTTTTCTTCATATTAAGCTATATTTTTTAGTTTTAAATCATTTTAATGTTGTCTGTGTCTCTTGTTGCAATGAATAAATATTAATAATTAGTATATTATACGACACCATCAATATATCCTCGATACAGTATAGCAAGTATAGTATAGTATAATAAAGGCGATATACAGGGTGTAAAAAGATCCTTGACTTAGCTCAGATTTTACTTAAACTTTGCTAAGCTTATTTATATGCTTAGCCTATACTTTAATTTGAAATTAATAGTCAACACGCTGAAATTGTGGTAAACATACGCTACGGCCGACAAAGTCAATAAATTTAAGTCTAAAAGTCAATAATTATAGAACCTTATTCCAAAGCAAAGTCTAAAATACGCTCTATAGGTATCAGCCAGCATTGCCAAGTAACACTGTGAAAAAATATACGATGACACATAAGTTTTATTTTTAGTACTAAAGATAAGATATTTTCTGTACCTCGCCTTAACAATCATATCGCTATATCGTTTTCGCACCAAATTGGCAAAATCATATCCGCTTTCTTATTACATATAGTATATTTATGTATATATGTCGGTTGATGTTTTTATTTTTAAGTTTATTAGTAGGTAGCAACCTTGGTAGCAACACAGACTAGTGTCATTTGATTTGTCAAAAAGAGATTGTCAAATATGATGTATGGCGTATGTATGGTGTTCAGAGGTTTGTTTTTTGTGTGCAAACTAAAATAAAGGATTTAATTTATGAGATTTACTTCTTATCATCAAAACCATTCCCACATCTTTGGGGGCTCGTCCGGGATATGTACAATTATTGATATGAAGTAGATCGAAGACTGAAGATGAAATTCATGAAGTAAGTCATCCAAAGCCTAACCTACAAATTGTGCCGGTTATAACTTCAGGTGCCGCCATTAAAACTGCTTTACTGACGTATGGCTGACGTTATCTGATTTGTCTGCCATAATGACATTCTGCTTTACCGACTTGCTCTGAGGCGTAGACTGAGAAGGCTATAGACGGCGGGGTAGCGTAACCGCTATATTCCCTTTCATTCGCGTATCACAGTTATACCACTTCGACTATGTTACCCACAAAATAGGGAGATTTTTATTGTGAAGCGTCAGTCAGTAATTTTACCCGTCCATACAGTCTGACAGAGGAAATCTAAAGGGAATTTTGATACTAATCGTTCAAAGGGGATTTTGACATTTCTTGTGTCAAAATCCCCTTCAGCTTAAATTTCTAGGACCAAAGGGGTTAGATGAAACGAAAAGTTTCAAAATCCCTTATAAAGAGGATATCGAAACGGGATTTTGAAACTAACCCTTATAATATACATGTTATCATTAGGATAGAATAAACACATCGACTGTCCGGGTTATTCTGGGTTATTTATTATTATATTATGTAAAAGTAACGTTACTAACTGTCACCTTTTGTTCCCGATTCGACAAGTATGATGTTACAAGGTCTATTGATCTATCACGAATTCCATTGTGTTTTAGTTTCAGGATAAGTGTGAGGTGGTCCACACTGTCAAACGTCTCTCTCTGTAGATCGTCCCTTCGTAAATCCGAACTATTTCTCATGCAGTATCCTATTTTTGTTAAAATGTGCCAACATTTGATTTTACGGACTATTAGATTGCTTTCAAAGTGCCTTGAGCAAAGTCGAGAGTATTTAGTGGGCTCCCAATTGTTCTTGCTGGTAGCAGAAATCCATTTATTTTAAATTTCCGTGTCAATTGGAAAACTGAAAATAACAAAAACTCCAAGATGAGTATTCATTACATACTTATCTTATACATAAATATAAATTTCATAATCGTAAGTCACAGGTATAATAATATGAACATAATGGTAAATATTGACATTATGTAGGTACGGGACGCCATAATTGTAAGCGAAGAGGTCGGACCTCGGGTAATTTTAAAACTTTAGCTGGCAACATAGTTTTGTGGTTATAATTGCGCGAATATTTAAAATAACATTATTACGAATTGAAATAAATGGTCGTGAACCTCAGCTTAAATAATACTTACAGTTAAATCGTGATTCAGAAAGTAATTACAACATACAATCAAGAAATATGTTTACTTACGCGTGAAATGTAATACCTTCAATTTTTCGTTCACTACGGCTTTTACAGCCCATAACACTGCACGCCACCATAATAAGTTAACAAATCAAATAGTTTTCTAGCTTATAACGTACAATTAACGAGTTGTAAAAGCATAAAACAATGAAAATCACTGAAACAGTCATTGACAGTCGCATTGTCTGACATCAAAATTCATGTCAAACGAGTTGCTAAGATAAACGGTGATAAGGACAACTATATTGTAGCTACATCTCTTTCTTACAAGGGCTAATATGATATTATGTGTCCTTTGTTGTGTGAATGAAACAAAACATATCATGCCGTCTATAGCCTTCTCAGTCTACGCTCTGAGGTCTATGATTGTTTAAGATCGACCAAGGAACTTTTATTCACTTTTGACTGATCTATGGTAAAAAGTGTTGTCACCTTATGAAACTCAAATGAAAATGGTCGATTTTGATGATGCAAATGAAGACGTTGATTTTTGAAGATTGAAGATTAAAGATTTAAAAGGATTATTTAATGAGCTCTAGAAGACTATCGTTTTGCACGACGAGTAAAATAAGGTCTATTAGAAGTCCTAAGAGTAAGAGTAATTTGAATACCAGTATCACAATGCCGCCGAAAAAAGACGAACAGGATGTTGAAGCTAAAGAACAGGAGTGTGAAGTACAGATTTCATTCAGAGATTTAGAGAAGTCGATGACAATTTTCACCGGAGATGACACTTATCCGATTGAGAGTTTTATTGATGAATTTGAAGACATTGGACAAATTATGAATTGGAGTAAAGTGGAAAAGTTGATTTATGCCAAGAGACTCTTAAATGGAACTGCCAAGCTGTTTTTACGATCTTTGGGAAGAGTGAAAGACTATGCGAGCTTGAAGAAGGCGCCCAGAGAAGAATTTGGACCTAAGATAAACAGCGCAATTATTCACAAGAAACTTGCTTCTCGTAAGATGAAAACCGACGAGACTTATCAACAATATTTCTTGTCTATGAAAGAATTAGCATTGCATGGTAAGGTTGAAGATGCAGCACTTATAGAATACGTCATAGATGGTATTCGTGACATCGAGACAAACAAAGCAATCTTATACGGTGCGTCTGACTTAAAAGATTTTCGTAAGAAGTTGGACATCTATAGTGACTTCAGGAAGAAAATGTCTGGTAAACCTGCACATTCTGGCCACTCATCTGCTAGTCATTCAGTCCGCAAGCCGAACCAAGCACCCACAGCCCATGTGAAAAGATGTTATAACTGTGGTGATTTAGATCATCAATCACCTGCATGTCCAAAGGGAATCAAATGCTTTAAGTGTAACGAATATGGTCACAAATCGATGGACTGTACTAATGCTAAACCTAAGAAGTCATTGAATATTCAAAGTAAAAATGAAGAAGAGAAAGTTCCCTATAAGAAGATTAAAATTAACGGAATAGACATGATATCTCTGATAGATACAGGAAGCGACGTCAATTTAATGACAAAATCAGAACTTGAAAAGATTAAAGAAGGAATTACGAACTAAGATACAGAAACAACAATATGTCTAACAGGAATAGCCGAGCAGAAGATTTACACAGAAGGTACATTCACTACCAGTGTACAGATTGATAATTACTACATAGACGTCAAGTTTCATGTCGTTAAAGTCAACGAGTTACCAGTTAGCGTAATAATTGGAAACCCAATATTAAAAGATTTTGAAGTTAAATTCACCCCCGATGGTGTTTACATGGAGAAGATTATGCATCTTACACTTTTAATGGAAGAGAAGAATGATGATCAAAGATATGATTTAAAAGATACTACATACAAAGACAAGATTTATAAAATGTGTGAAGATTATAAGCCTAACGAGAAGAAGAAAGAAAGCAATGTTCAATTAAAAATAATACTTACCGATGAAGACCCTGTTTTCCAAAATCCAAGACGTCTGTCACCTTTAGAGATGGATATTGTAAATAAGCAAGTAAAAGAATGGTTGGATCAAGGAATAATCAAACATAGCAAGTCTGATTTTGCATGTCCGATAGTTTTAGCTGACAAGAAAGATGGATCACGTCGAATGTGTATGGACTTTCGAAGATTAAATAAGAAAGTTATCATGGAACGATTTCCGCTACCCATAATAGAGGATCAGATAGACAAGCTGAAGGAAGCAAAAGTATTTACATCTCTCGATTTAAAAAATGGCTTCCTACACGTAAAAGTTCATAAGGACAGTCAAAAGTACACCTCATTTGTAACTCCTCAAGGACAATATGAATTCCTCAAAATGCCGTTTGGTTTGTGTACAGCGCCATCTGTTTTCCAAAGATTTATCAACGATATTTTCCACGATCTAATTGCTGATGGTACTCTGCTGATTTATCTAGACGATTTAATAATTCCATCGAAGTCAGAAGAAGAAGGACTAAGAAAGTTAAAAGAAGTATTTAAGAGAGCTGAAGAATTTGGACTAGAGTTCAATTGGAAGAAATGCCATTTTTTGAAGAAGGAAATTCAATATCTGGGCTACATTATTTGTGACAACGAAGTCCGGCCCTCTGAAGAGAAGATTAACGCTGTAGCTAAATTTAAGAAGCCGAATAACGTGAAGACACTTCAATCATTCCTTGGGTTGACAGGTTATTTCAGGAAGTTTATTCTAAAGTATTCCCTGATTGCAAAACCAATGACGGATATGTTGAAGAAGGATGCCATATTTAACTTTGATGAAAGATGCGAAAGTGCCTTTATAGAATTGAAGCGAATATTGTGTAGTTCTCCTGTTCTCCGAATTTACAATCCTGAATTAGAGACGGAACTACACACAGACGCTAGTGCTGATGGGTATGGAGCTGTTCTCCTACAGAGAAGTCCTAAAGACAATCAACTTCATCCAGTCCATTACATGAGCAAGAAGACAACTTCAGCTGAGAGGAAGTACCATAGCTACTATTTAGAAATTTTAGCTATTATTACCGCAATAAAGAAATTCCGAGTATATCTTCTGGGCATTAAATTTAAGATAGTGACCGATTGTTCCGCTCTGATTATGACACTGCAGAAAAAGG
Source organism: Allophyes oxyacanthae (assembly GCA_932294325.1). NCBI lineage: Eukaryota > Metazoa > Arthropoda > Insecta > Lepidoptera > Noctuidae > Allophyes > Allophyes oxyacanthae. Next base: position 2,512,644 of record OW028628.1, read on the forward strand.
ATTTACCACCAAGAGTTGCTCGCTGGGCTCTGCTTCTAGAGGAATACGACTACGTCATTGAGCACAGACCAGGAACTAGAATGAAGCACGCTGACGCATTGAGCAGATATCCTGCCTGTTTGATACTCACCGAAACTACAGCTCGTTTGAAGAAAGCTCAGGATGAAGATGACCATATAAAATTATTGAAGAAAATTTTAGAGAAAGAACAGTATCAAGACTACGTCATACAGAAAGAAATACTTTACAAAGAAAAAAATGGAAATAGACTAATTGTTGTACCTAAGAAGATGCAATATGAGATAATTCGGAAGAACCATGAAAGAGGACATTTTGGTATCACAAAAATAGAAGAATTAATTAACAGAGAGTATTATATTGAGAATTTACTAGAAAAGATAAGAAAAGTCATTAGCAATTGTGTTGAATGCATTCTTATATCACACAAGAGGGGTAAAAAAGAAGGACTTCTACACCCAATCGACAAAGGTGATGTTCCATTATCGACATACCACGTTGATCATCTTGGACCATTAACATCAACTCATAAGAATTACAAATACATTCTCACCGTTGTAGACGCTTATACTAAATTTACTTGGATTTACCCTGTCAAGACTCTAACTACCGAAGAAACATTAGAAAAATTAAGACTACAACAACAAAGTTTTGGTTCGCCAGAAAGGATTATCACTGATCGAAACGCCGCATTTACTTCAAATGATTTTAAAGAGTATTGTGGAAATGAAAACATTTGTCACTACACGATCACTACTGGACAACCCAGAGGAAACGGTCAGGTCGAGAGAGTGCATCAAATTATCATCGCTGCGTTGAGCAAGCTTAGTGCAGATGATCCGACCAAATGGTATCGCCGAGTGTCCAGAGTACAACGCTGTTTGAATGGGACATATCAACGAAGTATAGGAATGACGCCGTTTGAGTTACTTTTTGGCACCAAAATAAGAGATAAAGATGATGAACTTCAGAAACTAATAGAAGACGAAAACATAAAGATCTTTAATGAACGAAGACAAGAACTTAGAGAGAAGGCGAAAGAATCAATACAGAAAGTACAAGAAGAAAACATAAGAAATTATAATAGGAAAAGAAAGGAAGCTACTTTGTATAATATTGGCGATTTGGTAGCCATCAAAAAGACTCAATTTTCGCAAGGAAGTAAATTATTTCCTAAATTCTTAGGACCTTACGATGTAATGAAGAATAAGGAAACGATAGATACGTCGTGAAGAAAATTGGAAACAGCGAAGGCCCAATTAACACGACAAGTTCCGCTGATCTTATGAAGCCCTGGATTGCGTCAGAAGATAATTCATCTCGGACAGATGAATGAACAGGACGGCCGTGTCGGTTGATGTTTTTATTTTTAAGTTTATTAGTAGGTAGCAACACAGACTAGTGTCATTTGATTTGTCAAAAAGAGATTGTCAAATATGATGTATGGTGTTCAGAGGTTTGTTTTTTGTGTGCAAACCATAAAGTTATTATTACTAGTGGTAATAGAGGAACACTGTCTTCATTATCGCGAGACCAAAAAAGAAATACGTATGTTAGCGCATTTGACATGTGTGTGAAGTTTAGGGATGTGACTTTGACGTCTCCGCATTATCGATATGGCCGTGTTATTGTGAAATTATAATATCACCGAATTGACAATATCCCTGCAATATCGATATCAAAATCGGCTATACTAATAAGGAGTGGAATATCATTTAGAATCTGCTAGGCTAAATTATGTACCTAACTTATAATCTTTTAAAATTACCAATTAAATCTTTCAAATGTTCTTTATACTAAAATACCATATTTGACATATTTAATCTGTCATTTTAAAATATTAAAAGTTACGTAATAGAGGTTTATATTAGGATGGCAAAATTATTAACGTCACGAAAGTGACGAATAGGTAAGTAAAAAGAAAATTTATTGTAAACATTATGTAATCATTCATTATCATATTCATTATTTCTTGACGTCAGACGTTTCGGTTTTGATGTTGAAGGTTTTGGTGATAGGTCCCTGTATTTGTACACTGACACAGGCCGAGAAATGTGGTCCGGAAACCTGGAAGTTATGAAGTTAGCCAGTAAAAATAAGTAATAATGAAGTTATTTTTTTCACCAGGCTTTGTCTGGAAATAGCGCTATTTTATGCATTTTAATGTGCGACAGAATCAGAATCTTCGGAATCGTAAGTTTGCTTCTTGTAGAAGCGGACGTACGATTCGGAAAATTCTGTCATCTGTGGGGCTAGTACAAAATGCGGGTATGGGCTATGTACGAGTACGTACTATTAAAATGTTGTAATAGTACAAACATGGTGTGAATAGTGTCGAGTGCCCTCCGGTGCGTCAGAAATATTCCGACTATGATTTTCTGACAATGTGCGGGGCCGGGCTAAATCAACCACAAATAAGCAAGGATTAACAATAACTATCAAGTTATGCAATGGACGAAGCTAGGTAGTACGAAAATTTTATTTGGAAATATCGACATATCGATAGATTTTGTACACACAACCTATGCCAAACGGTTTAATTTTCACATTTTCACGAACACAATATTTTTTTATCTTACACATAATTACTTAAAATAATATATTATTTAGAAAATAGAGGGCTTACTGCATGTTATAAACGTATTACTAAATAATTTTAGGAATATTTTCTATGGAAATATGCACTCTGAAAGTAATATTGCACTGTACGGTATTTACCTGTAAAAGGTCTCTTTATTTGCATTATTGCTGTAAGTTACACTGCAGTCTAACACAGGACACGAAACCTTTTCGATTATTGATATTTATCCAATAAAATACAGAACGATTGTGAAGAAAATCATAAAATAATACGAGATCTTATTTTGACAGGTACCTACTAGTTCATAAATTGTTTCAAATCGGTCCTACGAACATTTAATTGTGTCTCTTTCTCGCACGTAGGATTTTCGTAAAGATCGGTTTCTCACTCGCACACTGTGTTCCTCTATTACCACTAATAATAACTTTATGGTGCAAACTAAAATAAAGGATTTAATTTATGAGATTTACTTCTTATCATCAAAACCATTCCCACATCTTTATCTATATATATTTACATAAGTATTATGTATATATGTATATATATAGAGCGTAAGTATATTATATAAATTCTTATGTACAAATAAGTAACTATGCTTATTTTACTTTATACAGTATAATTATCTTGTCCGTGCACCTACTATCCTTTATTCTCTGCATCACACTTCGGTTGACTGGTAGAAAATGCCGCCTCTGTACATAGTGCATGAAGTATAAATAAATAAATATAACGCGTGCAATCGACTGTTACTAGGTACGTGTGTGTTGAGGTGGGTGAGCGAGTTTAAGCGCGTAAGAAAGTTTATTAATAAAAAAATATACAATATTAATGGTATAACTCAAATACCATAACAATAACATAACAAATAACATAAATGAAACCTGTTTTGAGCAAAAACGTAAAAAAGATTGTAATTTTTGGCCTTCAATATCTCCATAACCAGTCTATTCCGAGTTATGGCCACAAAAAAAAATCGTGATGGTAGGTAGGAAGATTACGTGACTTGTAACTTCGTTATGAGGGTTTTTAGACTGATTATTTCGTAAGCTTTGAGTAGGTAGCTAGATGTGTGCGTGGATGCCCACGGCGGCGTCATCGGCGTCATCGGCGTGGATGGTGAAAATCTTATTAAAAACAAAATATTGCAGACTTATTCGCCAAATGACTGTGACGGACGAAGTTATTAAAATTATGGTCATATAAAACAGATATTTTATTGAATTTGCGTAAACAAATACGTCGAAATAAACCAATAAGCATATATTTAGACATTTCTAGTGTTTAGTTTACTAGTGCCTGCATTGTATCTAAAACAACCGTATTCGTCCAATCATCCACGCCGATGACGCCGATGACGCCGAAGCCGGCATCGGCGCATACGTCTAGTAGGTACCTCAATTCACGGTAGTATCATATCATAGTCATAGTAATATTATAAAGAGAGAAGTCCTGATTGACTGACTGAATATCTGACTTATCATCAACGCAGAGCCGAAACTACTGAAGCTAGGGACACGAAATTTGGAGGGTAGGTAGGTTCCTTTTGTTTGTATCAATACAAATAAAATAATTATGTAATGTAATTGAATGAATAAAATATGTATTTTCAACACAATGTTAAATTGTTATGAAATCTTTTCTCTTTCTTTTCTTTTTTTACAAAATGTTGCCCCTAACTAGGATTTCTCCTGTATCGAGGGTACAGTTTACAAACATACGTATGTCACATGCACATACAACCAGACCCGAAACAACCTATCTGTAGATCATACAAATATTTGATCCGTGCGGGGATCGAGCCCGCGGCACGTAGCGCAGAAAGCTAATCGCTTAGCCACTGCGCCAACCGTGTCGTCAAAATAAAAATAAAATAAATATCAAATAAAATTGAATTGAATTGAATATCGTAGGTAAGTAATAAGTAAGGCTTTTGAAAATTCCACCCCCAAGGGGTTGAAATAGGGGGTGAAAGTTGAAATATGGGAGTCTGTATGTGTGTGTGGTGAATGTATGGTTCCCATTTTATTTGGTGAAGAAATAAGCCTCATTCTTTTTTGTCTACGTATTATTTTAATGATAACTTCATAAGTTGCTGTTAACATAAGTTAGGAGTAAAAAAACTGGACGGGCCACTTTTTGCTAAATAGCGTTATGTAGTAGTAAGTTTTAGTGGATTGTCCTTGCCATTTTTTTTTTTTACGAAAATCAGTTGCTTGTATACTTCCATACTTAATATTATAAATCCGAAAATGTGTCTGTTTGTTTGTCCCTTCTTAACGCCTCCTGCTCATTAGTTATTTACTTGTCATCTTTGTTGGTAATTCGTATAAATAAAAATTGTAATAAAACAGCCATGCTTGTCTCTGCATCACCCTAACGTAGACAGAAAATGCTTATGAAATTATGTCCACTTTTCTGCAGTTTTTTTTACCTGTGCATAAAGCATTAAATAAATAAATAAATAAACAGCCATGCCTGAAAAACTTGTAAATTTATTAAAAGGCAGTGGTTTAATATTATCAGATAGCTAATATAACATAATATAAATTATTTCTGTGCATATTATTTTATTTCATTAAATAATTAATTAATTAGATATGCTTTTATAGACCGTGTCACAAAAAAGGTTCATGATCGTCAAATATTACGTTAAGTAAGTATAAAAACCCTTTTAGGAATATTTCATTATCGTATTACTCGTAAAATGCCGCTACAGAATTAATAAACCCATCCAATTTTTTACGCGCCTGGTAGGTAAATTTTTCAAACGGCCATTCGAACGTTTTGTGCTCTAAAAATTCAATCAGGCGCGCAGAGGTAAGTTCAAAGGTATCGTTTACATTAACATTTTAAACAAAAGAACACCGTAATTAAGTAGAAACAAGGGGATCGGAGAATACTTAGCATTTGACATTTGTCCCCTGGTGAATACAAAGATTAATCCCTGAACTGAAGCGACACACCAACATAGAAGTCGCGCCATGTTGCCAGACTTGTCGTGCGACATCGCTCGACTTTGCCCCACATCTCTAGCGACACGTGTCGTGGAACATAATTATGTAGACAAATGTTCTAGCAGCTGTACTGTGTAGCAAATTTTGTACGTGCTAGCAGAGGAAGGTTTGTATTCACTAGAAAGGTTTTTCTCTGCTAGGGCAACAAACGGGATTAAGTATATTTTAAAAGCACAGTAAATGTCAGTATGTCATAGATATAGGTCGTTCGTCTCATGGAATGGGGTCACGAGTCGCGCTCGTGTTGACCTGTGGCGTCACTGCAAGTTCATGTTCAATATTGTTTTGAGCCAAACTGTTTTCGGTAATTATTTGAGTTTAGCTGAAATGGTAGAATGGTTTTCACGTATCGTACCGTATAAAAAATACAAGTTTAATCTATAATGATATATTTGGAAAATACATGGAATATTTCTACATTTTCATGAAACAAGCGTATTTGTTGCGTAAAATTACACAAAACTGCGATGGATTCTATTCTATTCTATTTTTCGTTATGGCAAGTGGTGCCGATGTCGACAATTCTGCCAATGATTGTATTTCATAATAAAAAATTGCTTACATTATCGTTACGATATGTCAAAATCATTCATATACGGCCCTTTGGTGAAAAACAGACATGGAGAATGGAAAATGTATCTATGGGAAAATGTTACACCGATAAGCGACACTCTTATATAAGACGAAGAAGTGGTTATGATAGCGCCTTGAAAAAATCTCTTGGCAAATGTTGGAATTTGCTTAATTGCGCCTTAGTTCTTAATATTTTTATTTGAGATACCTCCGAGAACTACTTCATGTATCTGGTTAGCGAGATCGCGGCGACGGCGTCGAGTCGGTGTCGAGGTGTAGTCTCTATGTATAGTCGAGGGGCGGGCGACTATGCTTCCTTCACACATTCCAATTCATTCAACATGTCGTCGTCAGAAGATGAAGACGTACTTGGACTCCTAAAAGTTATTAACATTACATCATTTTGAATATAAGCTGACCTCGCATCGGCTTTCTGTACAATGAGAGATCAGCTTATATTGAAAATGTATAGCTTGATAATTTGATATGAAGCCGTATGTACCTACTGCCTCTACTAACACTCCTTATAGATACTGCAGAACACCATCCTCCAACCGCGAGCTGCATTTAGCGGGGATTTTCCGAGAATTTATATACAAAGCCCGGAATTAAAAAAAAATGCGAATATTAAACCGAGTCGTTCTGCAGGCAGCGGTAATGAGAAACATGGAAACGCCCCGGATAATGTTGAGCATCACGAGCGTAGGGGAGGGGGGCAAGGGAGGGAACAGCCCACCTTCAAAACTCATTGCCCACCGTAGAAAAATTGAGAGTATTGAAGAAATATTATTTTTTAACCAGTTTCAAAAAATGAGGCGGTTCTATGTTCCACTGTATGTATGTTCGCCGATGCTTTCGTCAATTGTGGACGAATTTTGTAAATTCTTTTTTGGTTTGAAAGAGTATATTTAAATTTGGTGAAGATCTGATAAAGACTTTCGGGAATATACAGTGGAACTCTTCAATGGATATCTATTAGAAAATCACTCGCGATTGTTATAATCGCATGTTTATGTTGTCTATGCCACTCGAAATAGAAACATAAAATAAACTTAAATAAAAAAAAACCGACTTCAGAAAACTTTAACGTATAAAATAATGTTCATAAAAAACTTAACAGCTTCTGAAGTCGGAATTCGGAATTCTTCAGTGCACCTTAGCTTGGCACCGACTTCAGAAGCTGTTAAGTTTTTTAAGAAAATTATTTCATCCGTTTTTGTTTTTGGAGGTCGGTTTTTACTTTTGAAGAAAAGATGCAATGCTATTAAAATTCCCGTAAAATTATTTTATCATATCCGAAAACCCCCACATACCAAAATATTATTTATCGAAATCGTCACAGCCATTTCCGAGAACGCTAATAAGTGCCCGGCCACGGACTTGCCGCTATGAGCGGTGGCTTAGAGCGGGGCGGCGAGCGGCAAAAACAAAATGTATAAAAATGTATTAATCATGCCACGAAGCACCGCTCACAGCGGCAACGCTAGCGGTTTTTGCCGAGCGGTTTGCGGCAGCGGCGGGCGGCGCGGCGCGCGGCTTGAACAAATGTACGGACGAGTGATTGAGATGCCACGACTCCGAGCGGTACGGCGAGCGGCATTGCAGCGGCGGACTCAGCGGCGAATGGACGAATAAAATATTTTAGACGATTGTTGCGACGATTGGTGACAACACGTTTGGATCTGATATTTTGATGTTGCAAATGAACTTTTATGTGTTGAAGAATATAATCAAAAGTTTCTAGACTCATTCATGTGTACTCATATTTTTGTCATATATTTTATTTTTGTACTCATATATTTGTGTCCGGATTTTTTCTGTATTATTTGTATAAATCACGCTACTGAGCAGTACGTGGCATGCACAACGCGCCGCCTGCCGACACCGCGCCGCGCCCCGCGCCGCACCCCGCTAAGCCGAAAGCCGTGGCTTCCACGTAATAGAATCTATTAGCGTTCTCGGAAATGGCTGTGACGATTTCGATATTACTTACAAAACTTGAGGTAGCTGATCAGCTAGCGGGCTGGCTCCTAGGATAACTCCCAGCTACGCCAATGTTGCAGTTTTTCTTGACTATAAAATCGACGATATAATATATGATATGATAATAGTTTCTTCCATCACATTTCTCTGTCACATAGTTAGTGGTGGACTAGCAGGTTGAGTAGGCTGGAGCCTAGGGCGGCAGATTTTAGGTAAGCTTACCTTACCCCGCCTTATTAGTAGTACATGATTGAAAACTATTTCTTGATGCCATTTTTACTAAATCGTTGGGTTGTACAAATAATCTAGGAACTGACACATCGATACCCTAGTTCACAATCATACTAATTACGGGAAAAAGGTGGTGTGATTAGGACAAATCATAAAGTTACAATTTTATTGACAATAAAATTGTAATTAATATAATAATTATTATTTTCAACTAGGGTATCGTAATTGTGAAATAGGGTATCGAATTTTAGAGGTCGGTAGGGGCGGCATTTGAAGAGCCTACTGGCGGCAAATGTTTCAATCCGCCATTGATCGAGATACAAAAACATATACCAAGGAATAACCTACCCGTCAAAAACCCCCGACTCCAACTAGGAAAAGAGCTGTAACTTTTAGACGGCTGAACAAATTTCCATGAAACATAGCTAAGATGATACCCGATTAAACTAGCTTTCAATTAAAAAAAACTGCATGGAAATCTGTTCATCTGTTTTGGAGCTACGATGCCACAGACAGATACACAGATATACATACACTACAAGCTTATAATACCCGTCTTTTTTGTCGGGGGTTAATAATGATAATTACGAGTAATAGTAGGTATCAGTGGCGAAGAGTCCATACAACCCGATTCCCATCGGCTTCCCTTTAAGAATTGGTTAGTGCAAAGACCAACGTAATATGGCTTGTTATTCAGTTAAGTCGAGGTTTTCCAGACATGACTATACCTATATAGATTACAAGAGACGGTATGGGTTTTTGACTTGCAGCATTAATTGCAGCAATTTTTAGAGGGCATTTTTGGGACGGCTTCCCCTTTTAAAACTGTTACCCTTCGCCACTGGTAGGTATGTCTTCTAACCTTAGGTAAAGTATAAAGGAGTCACCGCTGACCCATTTTCGGTTCACTTCGTCTGAGTTCGGCTTACCGATTTAGCAGCCTATAAAATACTGAAAGCTGCATTCACACCTAAAGAGAGCAGCTAAAGAATTGTTGGCACGATGATGCGAGGCGTGGAGTGGGGTGCCACGGCTCAGTACCCGATTACCTCCGGTTACTTCCGAACCACTACACGAGGCGGGCACTATAGGCTATTTACGTGCTTATAGGTTAGCTGCTGCTGTTTTATTGTCTATGGAACTTTACTGAAACAACCATTGAGGCTTAATTTGTGGCTGTGCAAAATCCTATAGGCTCTACTAACGTGAATTTTAACAAGAGGTATGGCTTAGCGGGACTTTCTATTCAATATTGGAGCTGCCTGACTGGGGAAGTTCCTCCTGCTCCTATCTTGGAGAATATAGTAGGTAAATAACACTCTTTTGCAGAGTTGTGTTCCTAACGGTGAGCAAGATTGCCTGTGCTTCTCGTGGAAGCGCCGTTGGGAAACACGACGATAGTGTTGAATAATTGAACGTAGCCATTTACAATATTATAATCCAAATAACAGCAATGTCAAACCATCAATGTATGTCGAACTATGTCTGTCTTAATTTTTTCATATGTCTGTCTCACTCTCTTGTCTCCTGGTGTCTCGATAATAAAACGCTGATTAAATTCTCATTAATTATAAAAAGAGCTTCCATAATTCTAAAACGCCATCTAATCATAACAGATATTAGTAGGGTTGGCAACGCGTGATTTACCCCCCCTGGTGTTGCAAGCGTCCATAGGTTATGGTAACCACTTACCATCAGGCGGGCCGTATGCTTGTTTACAACCAGAGTGGTATAATTTTCTTCTTCTGGATTGACCCCTTTATAAACATAACCGAAGTCCCTTTTGATTAGTTGTTCACGCAGCGAGATCACGAGACGAACTGTTCTTTAATAATTATGCGAAAATACTTTATGCCAAACATTTTATGCCAATCAAAATTATGCGAATCAAGAGGTGGTTCAGGCATCATATGAAGGGTACGAGACAAGGCATATATCAAAAAAATGTGAAGATAATTTATAAACAGACCCTACGGTACATTCTCATACCCTTTTAATATAAAGCGTTTCTTTTACAAAATCGTTAGATTTAATGATATCCCGAGGCTCATTCTCTGAAAGGGTAAATTTTTTGTATCAAAATGCCTTTTACAATATATCGCAGTAGCTTTTTTCAATACCTTTTTTGTAATTGTAGCTACGTTTGGAAATAATTAAATTACTCTTCTAATAATAATATCTATCAAATTCCAATGTTATTAATAAACAATAGGCCAAAGCTTAAGTTATGGCGATAATCGCTGGCAGATTGGATTACCTTTACATTCGGTATTACTGCGGCGGACATTTTGCCTACAAAGCCAGCTAACATGACGTTTTGTAACTTGTCTTTTGTGAACGGGTTGTATGATACCTCAAAGTCAAAGTCAAAGTTTTTTATTTCAACTGAGCCTTTGCAGGCACTTTCAAAACGTCGTGATTCTAGGCACACGGTTCCAAGTGTGTTGGTTCTGGAGAAGATACCGGCAAGAAACTCCATCGATAGGTACTCATATTAGGTACTTATATAATAATAAGTTGGTTATTAATAAATAAATAAATAACTTTACAATAATTAATCTGTTTCATTCAGTTTCATTTATCATTTTAACCATACTAAAATTCAAATAATTTAACTTGTAGAAGGTCACACAAGCGAAACCGCAAGTAAAAGCTAGGTAGCAATAAATCATAAGCTTACCAGGGATCGTCAACTTTGTTTAGGCAAGTACTTACAAAGGGTCCTTTGGGTTACATACATACTAATGTGGCGACAGATGCTATCCTTTACGATATACATATCTACATATAATAATATATCCATAGTACCTAAATCATGTACATATTTTATGCGATATCGGTATACCTACTCGTATACAGGGTGTCACAGATGTAATCACATTAAATGAAACCACGTATTTGGTATGGTATCATGTTCTGTACCTCTACCATCAGTTTTCCGTGCCGTCTAACGTTCACGTTCACATGCAATATTTGTATAGTGACTTTAGTTCATTATTTATACCGCTAGAGGCGCTGAAAAAATTCCCAAACAAATATTGCATGTGAACGTGAACGTTAGACGGCACAGAAAACTCATGGTAGAGGTACTGAAGATGTACACAAAAAATCTGCAATTTTTACCCAAGTTTTTTTTTTGCATATTATTTCACTCTGCTATCATTCGACTAGGTGAAGGAACATCGGAGTAGAACTTTATGTCACATTTATCTGTTCTACACGTGTAAATAAAAATAATTTTGGTTAGAATAGGTTGGAGACTTTACAAACTTTGCCTAAAGATTGTGATAAGTGTAAAATTATGAAATTTTTATTTAGTTCCCGTGGCTAAACTACTGATTTTATTTCATTGATTTTCTGTGTACGGTCACAGAATGTAAATGCGCGGTTTCATTTATTGTGATAATCTAACATCTGTGGCAGCCTGTAGGTATAAGGTCCAACCTTGGATACGAGTAATTTAGAGATTTTTTGTTTGGAGTTTTGACGACACGGTTGGCGCAGTGGCTAAGCGATTAGCTTTCTGCGCTACGTGCCACGGGTTTGATCCCCGCACGGAACATAATATATGTGTATGATCTACAGATAGTTGTATCGGGTCTGGGTGGTGTGTGCATGTGACATGTATGTTTATAAACTGTACCCTCGACACAGGAGAAATCGTAGTGAGGGGCAATTTAAAAAAAATAAAAGTAAAAAGAAAAGAAAGAATTCTTATACCATTATCTTTCTCGGCTTTTCGTTTTGTCTTCTCCCCAGGAGATAAAAGTGGAGAAAACGGGTTGGTCCATCCGCCGTGCTAGTATTATTGCTGAACTGGGTCTATTTAGCGCAGCCGTGAGGCACACAATTGGCTGTTTTTATTTTATACCAGCGACCCGTCCCCGGCTTCGCATTAAATATGAAAGTATTATACAATTAAACTTTCGGAAGAATTGCTCAAAATGATGGTAAAAACCGCATCAAAATCCGTTGCGTGGAGAAGGAGTTAGCGGATATACAGACAGACAGACGCAGAAAGCGAGTTTATTTTATAACGTGTAGGTAAAGAAGATGTCCTTTTTTTATTTTTGTTTATTTAAATTCTATCCCACTGTCTAAATAAATTTACTTTTCGTTTAAGTCGTGTCCTTTTATGGGACTGTCTAAATAAATTTTGTTTTTTTTTTTCAATAGTAGCCTACGTATTTTTACTGCGTTCACCAGACAACACAATTTCTGCATTTGACTTGGGAATTTGGCAGTGTCAAAATTGTCACCTTGTGTACTTGTTGTCACTTAGTAGTTGTAATCGTGTACTACTTGTCTAGTTCTTGTTTTCACTTCCGTTTCCGAGATCCGAACACCGAACAGTGCTGACCTCAAAAATGTTTATGATACCTGTCCTTAGGAATGTGTGCGTGTAATGTAGGTACAGTCCAAGTGATAACTCAAGGGTCATTAGATGTAGGAAGATGATGTTTTCTCAGATTATAGATATAAGTTTTTAAACTGTCATGGTCAGTAACATTAGTATTAGAGTTCAAAACGGGGTATTTACCATGTTTATATAATTATTGTTCTAAGTTTCAGATATTTCGGCACTATTGCAAGCGCCATGGTCACGAATAAACTAAAAGTATTTGCGGGTGGCGCTATGGCGCTTGCAACAGTGCCGAAATATCGGGAACTCAGAACAATTATATATAAACATGGTAAATACCCCGTTTTGAACTCTAATACTAATATTATAGATGTATTCCAGGAATGTTATTATTTAATTAATAACTTAAGGATAATAAACTTTATTCGCAATTTGATTTATACTTGTATTAACCTGAGAGGGCCTCATAAAGTTCTCGATGGTGTGTGTAGTCCGCCAACCCGCACCAGGCGAACGTGGTAGACTAAGGCCTAACCCTTCTTGTTCTGAGAAGAGGCTCGTGCTCGTGCCAGTGGGACAGTAATAGGCTGAATAGAAAGAAAGAAGAAATAAATAAATAAGCTCAGCATATGCTGCACTAACACTACAGCGACAGGCTGACAGAACAAGTCATGATAATATGATAGGATCAGGATTAATGTTGAAGACATTAGGTATGTCTAGTGGACATTACAAGGTTCAATGAAGGCTAGGTGAAGATGATGACATACTATTGCGTAACAAGTAAATACAAATGGTAACGAGGAAGTTGTAAAACTTGACTTCGACCCAAATGCCAGAAGTTAAACTTATTTCACAACATTCCAATAAAAAAATATACGTCGTACGCATTGATATAAAAACACAAGATGCACAGTTCCCTCGTATCATAAATAGTTATATATTTCCCGCCAGAAAGATGGGTCATAAAGTCCGTAGACCAGATCTGTCGCTAAAAACTAAATATTGTGTACTAGAAACACATAATTTGTATTGTCTCATTTTGTTGATCTCCTATAATAAGTACACTGTGGTACCTAAACTGGTGTTCAACGCTAAAAGTGTTTTATTTTATGATCTGTGTATCTGTCTGTGGCATCGTAGCTCCAAAACGGATAGACCGATTTCAATGCGGTTTTTTTTTATTGAAAGCTAGTTTAATCGGGTATCATCTTAGCTATGTATCATGAAAATCTGTTCAGCCATTCAAAAGTCACAGCTCTTTTTCTAGTTAGGGTCGGGGGTTTTTGTCGGATAGATTATTGAAGTAAGTAATATTTTTGCCTAAGATTATGTGTAAGGTACTTACCGCGTGTCCAGACAAAATATACGCACAATGTCGATTTAAGCGTGTCTTTTTTCGGTAGTTTTTTGACTCGCTGAATGTGTATCTCGAAGTTTTATATCAACGGACGTATCTTCAATATCATATTAGCAATTAAGTCGGAAAATCCTATTTATACGTGGGTTTAAATTATAACTAAAGTGTGACGTTAAACGATTTATTTATTTAAATATTTAAGTTATTCTTACATAATTAACATAATTTGAGGGGTTTTGGTGACGAAGACGAATCTAGTTATACTAACTAGCTACTTCCTTGGCTTTAAATCCTAGTTGTTATTTTAGGAAAATTAGCAATTCTGTTAGTTCTTAATACGTAAACCTCAAAATTAAACTTACCGAGGCTAATAGGTAGATATATTAATGTTCTATTTTGTTAAACAAGGAAATAAAAGCGGTTTTCATGTCTCTATTATCATTTTGATCTTAATTTATTATATTGCCATTTTAATTTTAAGAATAGAATAGATCTTTATATCATGTAAACCAGATACAGGCACATTACGAAATGTCGAGACTAGGTGCGCGGTTCCAAATAGTAGACCGTCCTATGGAGAAGAATCAGCAAGAAACTCCATTGAAACTCTTTCAAAATAATAGATTACTATCTTGAGCAGTACAATGTTGTGGTAAGGGCTGCGAGAATAATGTAATTTTACGTGAATAAAAAATAAGAATCGGACATAACATACTCGTAACAAATTATCCTATATAAATCTTCCTAGAAATTGACTCACAAATAAAGAGCAATGCATACCACTTTTCATCCCATTTTTCTAATGATAAGCAAGCGTGATATACTGGTTTCGATTCATGGGTCGGGCTAATACATTTTGGATTTTTCTGTATTAAAAAAATTATCCACATAATCTACCTTATTATTTGAATAATCGTCAAAAAATTACGCGCGGAAATGTTGATAAATGAGTGATACCTGGGCCGAGCACGAATGTTTTGACGTATAGTAACGTAAACGTAAGCTAATTTTGATTATAAAATACGATGAATCTATCGCATTTTTGTTCAATTTTATGCAACAAACGCACTTGTTTCATGAAAATGTAAAAATATTGCATGTCTTTCCAAAAAAATATCATGGATTAAACGTGTATTTTTGGTTCTAAATTTGGTTACGTTTACTTTACTATACGTCAAAACATTCGTGCTCGGCCGTGCTCGGCCCACTGTACGCGCGCGGGCTGGCGGAGTTCGACAGTAACGGCAACAAATAAATAAATCCATAACACGGCCCCGCGGTGTGTGGGGAAACTTGTCCACGTAACAAATGCGTCCAAAATCCGTCCGTCAGCCTAACACGAGCCTTAGTAATAATTTACTGCCTACAGGCGCGCTCGGTTGCACCAATTAATCTTCGTGAACCTGTGCCCGTACTTAGCGGATGTAAACCATGACAGGTACTACCTGAGATCGATTTTTTTAAGCTGCCTGTATCTACATACGTCTGTTTGTTCCTGGAGAAATGTTCCGAGGTTTTGGGAGTCTTATTTATGATGATTGTATGTGAAGATGCGTCGTGCGAATCACAAAAAAGAGGGGTGTATCTGTCTGTGGTATCGTAGCTCCCAAACGGATAAACCGATTTTCGTTTAATTTCTTTTGTGTCATAGATAATTTTATCCCGAGTGTTCTTAGCCATGTTTTACGAAAATCTAGTCAGCCGTTCAAAAGTTACAGCTCTTTTTCTAGTTGGAGTCGGGGGTTTTTGACGGTTACGTTATTTCAAGGTTTGTCAAGCGCGCGTGCCTGTGTGCGCTGAAATTGACTATGGCGAAACATCGACTGACTATAACTAGTAAATGTATTGGGATTAAGATTTACAACGCAGTACCTGACTCAATAACTAATTAATTTAAATTTAACATATTTAAAAATAAATTGAAATACTTTTTTAAAGATATGACACCATATAGCGTTGAAGAATTCATTCCAATAATTATTCAATATACTTAATATTCTTATTTCTGTGAAGTTATTTTAATATTATTATTATTAATCAATTATATACATATTATGAATTATTTTTAATCTTTATCACCTAATGAAATGTTTAAGTGTAATTTATTATTATGCCTGTATTATATGACTTTATGTATCGAATTATTTACATAAAATAAAAAATCTGAATCAAGTTGTGTCATTATTGTTACTTGATTGTTCTTTGTAGCTGTCTCTAAGGAGTGAGCAGTGGAGGTCTACAGACTGCATTATTATTGCCATTAAAATAAAAGCGAATAAAATTGTATCTCTTTATCGAATCAATTCTCCTCTAATATAATTAAAAGTATTAATTATAATTATTGTCAGGGGTACATGCTAAAGTTGTCAGACATTATTTCACTTTTGTCATTGACATTGACTGCATGATTGATATGCCCGCTTAAGCATGTAGTACAGTCAGCGACATAAGTAGATGCACCTTTATTTATTTTGGAATCAATTTATCAACGAAAGTAATAATTGTTCTTAGCTAACCATTACATTAGTCGATAAAGTTAGGTACTCTTCAACATGTATCACAAATGCGTGGTCATATTTAAGGGTGTGGATCAGACCATCAAACTGAACAACTTTCTCTATGGGACCGACATCGTAATCACGAAAAAAATATCAGCTGTCCCATACAAAACTTCAATACCCACTCGACTCAAACGTCAGCTGATTATTTTTTCGCGATTACTATGACCAACATAGTAATCGCGAAAAAATTATCTGTTTGATGATTCATTTTGATGGCAGACCATCAAACTGAATCGTCAAACTGATTAAATCATAAATGCGTGGTCATATTTAAGGGTATGGATCAGAATCCACACCCTTAAATCTGACTACGCATTTCTGATACACGTTACACCTATAATCCTTACTAATTATAGGCTGAAAGTATGTTTGTTTATTTGTTCCTTCTTGACGCCTCAACAAATATACTAATTTGGCATACAACTTAAATACAACATGGGAAATGTCATTAGGATACTTTTTATCCGGGAATATAACTCATTTTTCCAGGAAGAGCTTTCATGTTCACGCGGACGGAGTATAGTATAGTGCTAGTATATAGTATATATGTATATATAGTAGTATAGTATAGTGCTAGTAATAATTTATAGTAATTTTTGCAAGTTTTCAATCATAAAAAATACTAATAAAAATTTATATTTGCAGTTGTTGCTGATAGTACTGTTTAAACCAGATTGAAACATTGTTTACCTTGGTAGAGAAATGTAAGCATGACACATTTTATATGTGTGTATGCATATTATGCATGTGTGTATCGATTTTCGACCTAGGCCCAACCTAGGCCTCCAGGGCTTCATTAATAAGTGCATTTTATATTAGTCTAATAAAACGCCTGAAGCCTTTTAGATCAATATCATGCATATTATTATCAGTTATTATTAGAATTAAATACTTTTTACTATTATGAAAAAGTTTTTTTAACGTAAATTATTCTTTAACGACGAAGTATGCTATTCTTAAATATATTTACCACCCATCTGTAAGTACCATACTTCAGGCAAATAACATTTCATTTACATTACATTACATACATGTTGCATGCCCATAACAGGCGGAACATGATGTACCTCAAATATTGTTAACATCCCATAACCATGTTTCTTGCAAATAAACATTTCTATTTCTATTCTATTTCTATTTCAGGATATTTTTTTTGTAGTGCGCAAAATTTTCGCAAATGCAACCGCAGTACTAAAATTCACTCCCAAACGAAACAAAACGGAAATTCGACCTAGTATGGGGGACACGCATAATTTACTAGCGCAAGCCATACAAAATCAATTTTTTATTTTGATTTGGAGTTAATTTTAGTACTGCGGTTGCATTTGGGAACGGACACTGAATCACTCTGCAAATTCTGCGCACTATAAAAAAATATCCTGTATATCTCTAGAGAAGTATACATATATATTATATATAACTATTGCTCTCCCATCTAAGCTATCGTGTCTCTGTATCTGAGTATCTGTAGATATCGTGTATCGATTCTCAAAAGAGAGGTGTAATAAGTTTGTAGTGCGTATCTGTGTATCTGTCTGTGGCATCGTAGCTCCAAAACGGATAGACCGATGTCAATGATTTTTTTAAATTGAAAGCTAGTTTAATTAGGTATCATCTTAGCTATGTTTCATGAAAATCCGTTCAGCCGTTCAAAAGTTACAGCTCTTTTTCTAGTTGGAGTCGGGGGTTTTTATTTCGTATCACGAATTGTGTCGTTTTATACCATAACACAAATTGTGATATAAATGTGGCACTTTCAGGACGCCGCAGAAAGTTTGTCTAAAATAGCCATAGTCGACATGGGGCTCGTTTGTGTGGTTAAAGGGTTAGTTGACGCCAAGGGTCTCGTTAAAGAACATTAAGTCTATGTTGACCTTAATGTGACAAGAAAACTTTTAAGGAAAACTGGCGAATTCATGACTAGGCAGTCGCCAGTGCTCCTTGGGGAAGTGTCGTGTTAGTAGCCTGGTTGACAACGCGCGAGTGATGCCCCTGGTGTTGCAAGCGTCCATAGGTTACTGTAACTGCTTGCCATCAGGCAGGCAGACATGTTTGCCACCTTAGTATAAGTATAACAAAAAAAAAAGGATATTACAGGACGTTACAGGATAAAATTAGGAGCATCCTTGCCCAACAGTGGACTGTGACAGGCCGAGATTAACCCTTTCGGAACGGATGGTACAATATATCCCATGCTATAATACTTGGGACTAATGGGACAATTATGTTACATGGTTAGTTGACACGAGGTCGCGAGCACACAGAGTGGGTACTTTGTTGCACTCTCACCGAAGCGACCCCCGAGAAGACGGCGCGCACTGGTTGGTCCTGCGCGCCGTGCACCGCACAGCGAGGGTACCGGGGGGACTTCCTTACAGTCTCCCCCGGGACGTGCCTGGGAGGGGGATCTCTTTACAGTCTCCCTCCCCGAGAAGTGCTCTAACAGGCGTGACACCGTGGTAGACTTCGGCGTGGTCTTTTAAGACTACTCGAAGTCCACCTGTAGGTGCAGAAGTGGACCACCGTGGTGGGTTTAGCCGTTAGGAGTCCGGTACACTCCTCCGCCCCCCCCAGGCGGAGGACAGCCCTATGGTGGGTTCGCAATAGCATTCGCATTTTTATTGTCAAGCACAGACAAGACCTCTACGCTATGTTTATGAGGCATAGATAAAAATAGCCACTTTGTTATCTGCACCGATAATGGATCATAATTATGCTTTCCGTTGACTTTGAAATCAATAATTCTTGTTTCAATTCAATTCTTGTAAGTCATAGAGGAAGTAATTGTATATAATAATTTATAGATACGGACCTAATTGGAAATAGATCCGCAAAAGATTCAGCTTGTCGTGTTTAAACGTGTTTTGTCGGCTTCATGTGAGATGACATTATTATTTTATTTTATTTTATATGATTATTGTACCTACTAACATTGTTTTTAAGACCGTTGATACTAACAATATATGGGTGATTTAGAGCCTGTTTTTTTTTTTTTTTTTTAATAATTCTTTCTTTAGAAGAAGTTATATAACTTATAAAGATCTTATCTTTCTAGTCAGATACAGCGATCAAGTTTGCTCACTCAAAATGTATTTAAAAGCTTGATGATTTTTTCGCGAACTTTTGTATTTTGTATGCTACAATAGTGGCAGAATATAGAGGCATTCACAATATTTTACCTTACTGTACCTACCTATAATTCACCTATATTCACAAAATAAACATTTTTGACTTTGACTTTGACTTTGGCGATTTCATGGTTGGTCCTATAGCAAAAGTTGTTCATATTGATGCGTACTTTTGGTGAAACAAAATAATAAACGATAGTGATAGTCATTTATTTTGAAGGTTTCTTGTATCCATTCCACTGTAAATAAGTAGTGGATAATGTTGACCGGTTTTGGCAAGCCTCAAAATATGTACTTGTTTATGGTAATATTATCGTTTGTAATTCGCAAGCTTTTAGATTAGTCGAATCGCAAAATTAGGACACGTTATTAATTTTAAATTGTTGATTAAACCAATTAGTACCTATGCTTGACATATGTACAGAAAAAAATGCTAATATATTTCAAACACAGTTACTGATACATTATGTAGTTTTTAAAATGAACATTTTTCTGTGATGTGTTGATTTTAAAAGAAAAAAAAACACAAATAGTGCGGAGCCATTTTTATTAAAAATATTTTTCTTTTTAATGTAATGACGGCAATCAATAAATCTACACATAAGTAGCATTTCATTAGTTAGTAATCTTTTTCTTTTAACTTAAAATAACGTTTTTCATTAAATTAAATGATAATAAAAATCTCAAAAAACAAAACGCAGTGCCGTTCCTGTCTTCTAAACACCGGTCATATTTATTCGACCATGACCAGTCAAGGTCATGGTCGAATTGTAAATTCTTAGACAAATACTTCAACAGTCAACACGTCATGATTTTGAGTTAAGAGTCAGTTAATTAATGTTTGAGTTCAATGATGCTTGTATATTTAAAGTAGCTTCATTGAACTCGAACGCAAATGAGCGAATGGACGTCACCACCTTCGTAATACTTAATTATTAATGGCATCTTAAGCATTGTATAATTTGGTGATAAATTGAAATTTAGTTAGCATTATCTCATTATCACATTTTAGTTTAACCACGTAAATATAAGGTCTTATTTTGATAATGCAAAATATTTTTGGAGGTAAATCTATAGTTCAAAAAGACTTATGTTAGCAAAAGAAAATGTTTATAAAATTAATCAAAATAATTTATGCTTCCGTTTGCATAAAACCTTTATTCCTCTATGATTATGAATGGCACTAAGGTCATGAACTCGACCGTATAACCAGTTATAATAGCTTTCTGCGCTACGTGTCGCGGGTTCGATTCCAACACTGAACAAATATTCCTATGATAGTTGTTCCGGGTCTAGGTGTATGTGCTTCTAATATTTGTCTTTGTAAACGCACCTATGTGATACGATAGACATTCAAATTTTATTTTAAAAGCAAAGTAAAAAATCGACTTCAAGTAGGGTAGTTGATTACTATAGAATAGATTGGATTAGCATTTATAGAACACCATAGTCGACAAAGTAATTAAAATCTTTGGATAAAAGCCGGAGTTTTGAAATTTCTATATGAGGCACTATCCATCCATTTCCCACAAAATGGAATATGCATGAAAGTGTCACTATTGAGCATGACATTACTAGTTTATGACGTCACAAGCCAGTAGTGCAGTATCTTTCTAATAACCAATTTAAAAGGCTTGTAACTTAGGCATATTTTTAAATGTAATTTATTTTTACAATATTGCTTATTTTTTTTGGAAAATGTTTCATTTTTCTGATAAAAAAATAACAGTCAATTACCCAACCAAAAACAAACATCAGACATGCATACTTTAGAGAATAGTAATCAAAGTTAATATCACAGTTAGCTTGTTTTAGGACGGAGGGATATTGAAGTTGAAAAGTGTGCTAAAGTGACAAGCTTTTCCTTGTGAATTGCAAAGGTAAACTACCTTCCCTCACGCCTTGGTGGAGATAAGGATAATGAGATGTTTCCTGTAACGACTTTCCAGAGACAATGTTACAAAGATCTGGAAATTTGTTACAAAGTTCTCAAAAATACCTGGAATAAAGTTAACATTGAAAGCAGTTTTAATCCCCGACAAAAAAGTGGTAGTGTTAAAAGTTTGTACCTAGTGTGTATCTGTATGTGGCATCGTAGCTCCAAAACGGATGGACCGATTTCAATACAGTTTTTTTAATCGAAAGTTAGTTTAATCGGGTATCATCTTAGCTATGTTTCATGAAAATCTGTTCAGCCGTTCAAAAGTTCAAAAGCTCTTTTTCTAGTTGGAGTCGGGGGATTTTGACGGTTAGGTTATAATATACTTAACACTAATGGTCGCCCAGTGGTCGAAATTCGACCGTAATATTATATATAAAATTTTAGCTTTCTGAAAGAAAGAAAGAAAGAAAGAAAAGAACATTTATTCGGCACAGACACATTCTGCACTCCTTCTCCATATAAACTATATCTATGCCAAATCTCACACTCCTCCGTGTGCGCAATATCGGTTGGCAACGCAACGGTGACTCCTCTGGTGTTGAGAAAAAGAAAAAAAATGTATAAAACAGGGTAGGTACTTAGATAGCATTTTTCATTAGTCAAACCAAGGTCAATTCTTTCTCCGTCCTTCTAAACAACCTTGAAATGCTACACACTTCGCGTCATTAGCGTGCGTAACATTTTTTGTTCCTAATTTAAATTAACTTAATGATACCATAAACAAAAACATAAGGAAGTGGCGAGTGAAAGTTTCATTTTGTTTCGACCTTCAGGTTACTGGCAGGAACGTGACGATTGATTGTTGCTACTGGCCATAGATACGCTGTGAATAATTATTTCTAATCTGTGTCTATTAATGTTTTTTCGGAGGTATTAAACTACAATTATTATCATGGTTATACCTAAGTATAAAATCAATTTCGTTACTAAGACCTATTAATACTGGCAATACAGAGATGTTGATTTTATCGCGCGCATTATTATTCCAGCTGCTGCATTTAAAAAAAGAACGCAATAACTTTTTCTTCAATTGGCGCGAAGACAATATTTGTGACAGAAGTCGAGAATTGATAGTCTCGTCACGTTTTCCATTTATACAGCCATTTCTTTTCCAATCTCATATTTATAAGAAATTTTGCTATCAAAATGTCATCCATAATTGAGTACCTACCCTACAAAGTGCGACAAAGGGAATCGCGAATGTTGATAGTGCGAAAAATCTGTAAATAACAATAGTTCGAACGCGCGCTGGTGCGACACGTGAAAGTTTGACATCTCTGTAGTTCTAATTATTGAGCGTAATGTGGGCAGAAGATCCTGGCCGATGTGGTTGGTGGTCACAGATGTCACAGCTCAAAGATGAAAATTGTCGCACTATTATTAATTCGTTCTTCCGTTTGTCACACTAGCATACGAACTTTTATAATTCGCAATGGATATTCGTACATCCTACTGTTGCAATTCCGAAGGGCACTTTAATAAAGAGTTAGTCCGTTCTTCTTTTACCTACATTATCATTCTGTCAATTTCATTGTCATTATTTCTAACGTTTTCTAGACTCCATAATACAACCGCAATTCCTGTTGTAAAAGTGGACGACATTCAAAAGAACTTGCGTGACTAGGACACGCGCCGTCGCGCAAGCCTTAGGTACTATTCAAACTTGAATTGTCTATGGTTCCAAATAAAACAAGTAACGTTCTAAAATCAAACCTGCAATTTACTAAGCGATATCCATTATAATGGCATTTTGGATATCAACGAACAAACTCCGTTTACAATTTACACGTTTTGAAATTAGAATACTAGTTTGTTTATGGTTATAGTCAAAATGCAGCTTACAATTAGCTCTAATCAGGAGGTCAATTCTCGTTTCCTGCGAGATCATCTCGGAATCAAGTTTGTACTTCGATCGCTTTATCGACTGTAAAATCTTGCAAAGTCGCAATTTTTTACTTCAATCTCTTACACCTTACGACTTGAGGTTTATTTCAATCAATGCTAAAAATACGAGATTCGCGTAAGCAAATCCTTTTTGCAATATTTTACGATTTTATTTGCCCTCCTGGAACTAAATATCTTCTCGATAATTATAAAGGTCTCGATGACAGACGTAAGTCAGCGAGATATTGTTTTGGTTGATTAGTTTTGGTATTGCTTATTTTTTACACACTTTTTAACACGTTTTTTGTAGAGCTTTACAAAACTAGAATGGGCGTACTGTTTGCCAATGAGTATCATAACTCTTTTTACCACAGTTTTACGAGATAATGGAGTCCATTCTGTTGCGCATTTTGACAGCACTAAACTAGACTAAACTCATCTGTCATTTTCTTTATAACAGACTTCAAAAAAGGAGGAGGTTCTCAATTCGACTGTACTTTTTTTTTTTTGAAGGCATTTGCAGGCCGATTTTGAAAAAAATAAAAACCAATTTCAAATAACTAAAAAGTATTAAAAAAAAATCTTAGCTTCTGAATTTGGGAACGGACACTGAATAACTCTGTAAATTTTGCGCACCACATTAAAAGAATATCCTGTATAGTAACCTAAGCATTTGTTAGATATCAGGCACGAGAGCGTAGAAACAGTTTTATGACTTATACGACTATATGACTCTCATGGCACGAATGAGTCATAATATTTATGGTTAGCCCATAGATATGACTCATTCATGCCATAAACCTCGCGTAAAAAGCACAACTACTTACGTGACCATTATGTCAGCGTCTTATCACATATGCACTTAGGGTTGCCAGGCCCTAAAATATAAAAACCGGACTTAGCGGTATATTAGGCCGGACATTTTGCCCTAAAGGCCGGACATATCTAGTTATATAGTAATTCGTGAAGAGAAAACTTTGTAACCCTTTTTAAGAATATTGCGCGCACGGAGGAGTGTGAGATTTGGGATAGCTTAGGTTTATTAATTTTAGTGACAGTTAGAAAATAAATTAATGTTAGTGACAGTTAGAAAATAAATACCAATATAAGCTGTAATTGTGTTTTTTTCATAGGTACCTATTGCAAAGAATTTATACTTAATACACACCCTTTGTACATGCGCGCGCAGCTGATGTAATAGAAAATTTAGATGCAATAATTATAGAGTGACTGTATTGAGCATAAAGTAATTATTACTAGTGGTAATGAGGTTCTTTGACAAAAGAACCTCAATAAAGTTCAAAATTATTATTTTTATGAATTATTAATGAAATAGATAACCTTTTTAAAGCCGGAGATTCTTTTTGAAGCTGAGAGTTAAGACATAATTATGTTTTTAATAAAAAAAAACCTCGGTGAAGTATTTTAATTGTTTATGAAGTACAAATTAATCCAATATTCAGCATTGCTTCGCTCGTTCTGCAGACGCTGCGTGCGACTGCGTTACACTGACAAAAAAGCCGGACAGGCCATACACGTAAATAAGGCCGGACACGACAGTAAAAAGCCAAACATGTCCGACTTAAGCCGGACGCCTGGCAACCCTATACGCACTGGAGGTCAATACCAGGTTGACATGAGACAATCAGATAACAGGTCCAGATATCAGCTAATAAATACAATATCATTGCCAATACGCGACATGTTGGAGTTTCCGGTGCTGGCAATACGTGACTGACCCGCACGTTGGTCAAGTAAGATTTATGATATCATGCACTTGTTTTAATTGATATGATCGTTTTTATAATGCAGGTATGTAATTCGCATGATAACAAGACAATGTTAAATTGATACGCGGTGCAACCTGCTACTAAGTATTAATAGGAAGACGGCGGAGGATAGATCTTCTTCATCGTTCCCTCACTGATGAGGATCGCGACCACATACAAGGCGCCTCCAAGCCATGTGGTCTTTCGTTGTGTGGACCGCTTTGTGCATGCTGCCTCCGCCAGCCCTCCTTATTGCGTCCGACCATCTTATCGGCGCTCTGCCTTGAGTGCGTTTCCCTTCCAACCGAACCACTACCGTACTTCGTACTTTCGTTACGATGTCACTTACACCCTGTGTAGTTCTTCTATTTTACCACGAAGTAGTATGTGAGTATATCCATTATCCAGCCCATTGCTTCCCACTGCTGGGCACGGGCCTCTTCTCAGAATGAGAAGGGCCTTAGGCCTTGGGTGGTTTTTTAACCGGGAAACAGAAAAAGTTCGTCAGAATTCTATATTTAATACTTCCTGCACGTATGCATGCCCCATTACCGTAACCAAATCGGATCGTGTAGTTAACGGAGCTGAAAAATAACGAACTTCCTGTGAACCGGCTTCCTATTAGGGATTCACGGAAAAATGGGTCACCCGAACGATAGGAAACCATCATTATCGAAGCTTATTGAACACAGATACCCATTATTCCAGTGGTGCATAATATTACAAAATTTATTCGATACTAGCTGTACCCGCGGCTTTGCCCACGTGACAATATTCGATTAAATTATGATAGTCACTTGAAATTAAAGAAAAGGAAAGATAGTTTTCAGAATTTGTATTGACAAAAACTTGCATAATATGAGATCTGTGCCTTGTCTTCCGCACGTATGGGAGTGAAAACAATCTACATGTTACTTGGATGGGTGATCGTTCTTTACTTGAGACCCCTGAATGAGCACGGCAGGTCGCATTCACGACTATTTTAAACGAATAATCTATGATCTATGATAATGGTAATGGTTAGGCACTCAAAAAGACAAAACCGTGCCTTCAGCTTTATGGTTTAAATTTATCCAGTTTTTACTGCCACCGTGCACCGTTAAGACTACGCTTTCTCGCTATTTTGTGTGTTATTGAAGTTTACGAAACCTGATTCTCCGCTAAGAAACAATAGGAAAAATTAATTTAAAGTTTAATTATTTAAATCTATTGTATGAATATTGTCTACGAAATGGGTAATAAGTGCAGAGTCTGCTGCCGACCGTCATAACAACGCCTTGATTACATCAACAATCTCATCTGATTGTAATTCTGTCCGGCGCTTCTTGGGCAGTGAGCTGTTACGAAAATTGCTGACTCATCTATCCACTACATCATGAGTGAATTCAATATGAACACTCATGGCGAGGCGACAGAAGAAGATTCAGCTGTTCTCCGGATTGTTGACTTTAGTCCTTCTTCTTTGTGTCAATGGTACTACGTCCCTAGGCTTGTATAATCTGCAAATTTTGCCACCTCTATGATGTTAATATTGGCAAAACAGAGGTGGCTCAATGTGCAGGTATTGGGGCATATTGAGCAACACAGTAGCTGAGACATCGTTTGAGGGACAATACCACATCTCCACCCTACCGCTGTTTCCTCGATATAGCCCCACTTGCTCATTTGCTCATACTGCACTTGCATCTGCCTAATTGGGTCCAGAGTCGGTTAAATAACTTTCATGTGATCCAAGAGATGATCGTTCGATCGGATCGTATCTGGCAGAAAATTACTCATCCCGGGCTTGATTACTGGTGAAGAAAGTTTCTCCAACCACAATGTATCTGCAATGGGCATCGGCTGAACCACCCGATAGTGCCTCTCTAGTGTTCTAAGGAAACTGAGCCGACTTTTTAAAGGCTGTGCTGATGATTAAGCACTGAATTGACTTCTGAATAGTGGATGTCTGGTATCGGACTCCTTTTTGTGTTTTTGTACGCAACGTCTCTACTAATTTGTAGAAGTGCTATGCTCACCGTAGGATACGGTATACCCATATTGATAGTGATCGGTTTACGTCAGCCGGTGATAGTACAACATGTGTCATTTAGCTGACCGAAACTTTTAGGTACCTAGTTCTTTTTATTTGATTTTCATATAATGGTTTTTTCAAGTTAACGCTCTGTCCAGGGTGACTCCCAGGGGTATTGCTGTGATTAATTTCGAACCCTACGGTGATTTCAGCCCTGATCCCACTCGAAAACTTAACGTCGACAAACTCTTCTTCGACAGACGCTGTTCCAACACTCCGAAATTACGCTACTCCTGAATCATGAGCAATAAAATCGGAAAAAAGTAAAAGCAAGAAAGAAAGAAAAAATAAACGGTAAAGCAAAGAACAAATATAAAATGAGTTGAGTTATTGTACTAAAGCATATAAAGCATAATGTCAGGAGGCAGTGATACTGGCCACCTGACGCTGGTTTTCAGCTGCAACCCACAAGTGCCATACCAGCAGTCGTCATTAATATGCCTTACGCCTATAAGTATTTTGAAAACCCTTAGATACTTACCTTTATTGTGAATATTTGAACATTACAAATTAAATTATTATATAGAACTCTGCCTACAGGAGTTTGGATGCCATATCAATAAAAAAATCGCTTTTAAAAATATTGGAAATTAAAAACTCGCCTATAAATTACTACTAATGCCATCTAGGTATAAACAGACGAATTAAAATATATAAGGCTAAAGAATAAATGAAAAAGTACGTTTAAGAAAATGCGAAATGATTTCTATTGTATATAAAATGTTAATTGGATCTATTAACTACAATCATCCAATATTTCAAATGGATTCGTCATATAGGTAGCGACTAATAATTGTACACAGACATATTGGTTTATTGCTCACCCCCCTTTGACAAAAGCGTAATAATTTGTACCCTATATGTTGACCAGGCTATTAACGGATTTTACTTTTAAATTTCATGACGATCTGTTCGGCGGTTTGGCCGTGAAGCTCGGACAGACAAACAGACAGACAAAAATTCTAAAAACTATATTTTTGGCATCAGTGTCGAATATAGAGCACATGCCTTTTTTTTTTCAAGATATATTTAATGTACAGTTTTCGCTTCGTTACGATTTTATTACGATTTTATTATATTATAAGTATAGATATTTGAACATTACAAATTAAATTATTATATAGAACTCTGCCTACAGGAGTTTGGATGCCGTATCAATAAAAAAATCGCTTTTAAAAATATTGGAAATTAAAAACTCGCCTATAAATTACTACTAATGCCATCTAGGTATAAACAGACGAATTAAAATATATAAGGCTAAAGAATAAATGAAAAAGTACGTTTAAGAAAATGCGAAATGATTTCTATTGTATATAAAATGTTAATTGGATCTATTAACTACAATCATCCAATATTTCAAATGGATTCGTCATATAGGTAGCGACTAATAATTGTACACAGACATATTGGTTTATTGCTCACCCCCCTTTGACAAAAGCGTAATAATTTGTACCCTATATGTTGACCAGGCTATTAACGGATTTTACTTTTAAATTTCATGACGATCTGTTCGGCGGTTTGGCCGTGAAGCTCGGACAGACAAACAGACAAACAGACAAACAGACAAAAATTCTAAAAACTATATTTTTGGCATCAGTGTCGAATATAGAGCACATGCCTTTTTTTTTTTTCAAGATATATTTAATGTACAGTTTTCGCCTCGTTACGATTTTATTACGATTTTATTATTATTATATTATAAGTATAGATATTTGAACATTACAAATTAAATTATTATATAGAACTCTGCCTACAGGAGTTTGGATGCCGTATCAATAAAAAAATCGCTTTTAAAAATATTGGAAATTAAAAACTCGCCTATAAATTACTACTAATGCCATCTAGGTATAAACAGACGAATTAAAATATATAAGGCTAAAGAATAAATGAAAAAGTACGTTTAAGAAAATGCGAAATGATTTCTATTGTATATAAAATGTTAATTGGATCTATTAACTACAATCATCCAATATTTCAAATGGATTCGTCATATAGGTAGCGACTAATAATTGTACACAGACATATTGGTTTATTGCTCACCCCCCTTTGACAAAAGCGTAATAATTTGTACCCTATATGTTGACCAGGCTATTAACGGATTTTACTTTTAAATTTCATGACGATCTGTTCGGCGGTTTGGCCGTGAAGCTCGGACAGACAAACAGACAAACAGACAAAAATTCTAAAAACTATATTTTTGGCATCAGTGTCGAATATAGAGCACATGCCTTTTTTTTTTTCAAGATATATTTAATGTACAGTTTTCGCCTCGTTACGATTTTATTACGATTTTATTATTATTATATTATAAGTATAGATATTTGAACATTACAAATTAAATTATTATATAGAACTCTGCCTACAGGAGTTTGGATGCCGTATCAATAAAAAAATCGCTTTTAAAAATATTGGAAATTAAAAACTCGCCTATAAATTACTACTAATGCCATCTAGGTATAAACAGACGAATTAAAATATATAAGGCTAAAGAATAAATGAAAAAGTACGTTTAAGAAAATGCGAAATGATTTCTATTGTATATAAAATGTTAATTGGATCTATTAACTACAATCATCCAATATTTCAAATGGATTCGTCATATAGGTAGCGACTATTAATTGTACACAGACATATTGGTTTATTGCTCACCCCCTTTGACAAAAGCGTAATAATTTGTACCCTATATGTTGACCAGGCTATTAACGGATTTTACTTTTAAATTTCATGACGATCTGTTCGGCGGTTTGGCCGTGAAGCTCGGACAGACAAACAGACAAACAGACAAAAATTCTAAAAACTATATTTTTGGCATCAGTGTCGAATATAGAGCACATGCCTTTTTTTTTTTCAAGATATATTTAATGTACAGTTTTCGCCTCGTTACGATTTTATTATAAGTATAGATTATACAATGTTTATCAGAAATGCGTGATCATACTTAAGGGTGTGGGTCAGACCATCAAACTGAACAACTTTCTCTATGGGACCAACATCGTAATTCCGAAATAATTATTAATCATCTGTCCCATGCAAAACTTCAATACCTACTCGACCCAAATGTATGGGACAGCCGATTATTTCATTGTGGCAGGATTTAGTTATTTAATTTAACTTAATTTAAATATAGTTTAAATTTAATTACTAGATATTTAATTTATTGAAACTTTAAATTTATTAAAAAATTTAATTCATTAATGTTTTTAATTTTTCCTTAAGTTTTTCTTTGAAATTTAATTACTATCTAATTTATTTAAGTTTAATTTATCGGAATTTATTTTATATAAATTTAATTTATCCAAAATTTTATTTAAATTTAATTTAATTGTGCCCGGTAGATAGAAATAGGCTCGGCAACTATTACCTGGGGCTCAAACAAAAACTTTGACATTGACTTTGCTGATCTATATAAATATCAGCATCTCCTGATTATTTGACAACAAAGATTGTAACAATCATTGAAGTCGCTGATAGCATATCTTAGTATATAAATTTTATTTAGTACTTCCAATATCACATGCGTAACTAATTAAACTATCTATTACCATAAGCACAGGGTTACTTAGTTTAGTTGTAAGTCTAATAAATGATCGTAAATAGTTTTAGGCGCTACACATCAACGACAAAGTCGACGACCTTGTTGGACTCAGGTTCGGCTAGGGTTACCATCTGGCCGGATAAACCCGCCGCCTGATGACGTATGATAGATATGACAGTTGCTGTCACAAATAAACGTCTTACTTATTCCGTATCCTCTTATGAAAAAGTCTATAAGCGAGAAAGAGATGTATAGTTTTTTGATCGCTGTGGCTGTCAGATTTTTCTTGTTTAATCAAGGCGCGGGTTTTGGCCGGATTTTAAGAGCCGAGACCGGACTCCGCCCGGATTTCTTTACAGACCGGCTACCTAATCACGATGCACGCTCGTAATCAGAATCGACTCAATTTTGACACTACAACAGTGTTCATTGCGTTGCTCAAATTGTAGGGCGTAGTGGTTTTAAAAGCACACCGCGCAATGTAGTTTGTTGGACTGTCAAAATACCTACCCTGCGGATTTTTATAGGTCTACAGGTTGTGCGACCCGTGCCACGTCCCTCGTCTTACATGTAAACAAATGATAAATTCGAGCGTTATTGTATTGACACAATACAACTTCAAACACTACTTGTGATGAATTTTTCAATAAAATTTGTGGAGAAACAACTTTTTGAAAGAAACTGCTACTGGCAAAAATATGTTATAACCTAACCGTCAAAAACCGACTCCAACTAGAAAAAGAGCTGTAACTTTTGAACGGCTAAACAGATTTTCTTGCAACATAGCTAAGATGATACCCGATTGAAATAGCTTTCGATTAAAAAAACTGCATTGAAATCGGTCTATCCGTTTTGGAGCTACGATGCCACAGACAGATACACAGATACACACTACAAACATAAAACACCCCACTTTTAAGTCGGGAGTTAAAAATAATCTAATGAGTTTTATTGCTAGCTGAAAATCTGTCATTTTTCCAGAAATCAGGATTTTTAACAACTTACGACCGGATTTCCAATTAGAATTGGTAACCCTAGCTATGACTAAGTTGTTCAATGGCCTTCAAATTATAATTAGTTATTTAAACAATAATAATAAATAAAACAATCGGAACTAGTTAAATGACACATGTTTCCTGTTAGAGTAAATTTAATAAAAGGTTCACCTTATATGTAAAGGTATTGTAACTAATAGATATTTATTATGTTATGTATCGCCCGCCCGCCGCCCGCCGCCGTATTAATTGCCCGCAATTAATAACACTTATTATCAGGTATTCCATTGTTACTATCAAAGGAATGGGACTGGAATGAGAGAATGCGTGGAGTAGACTTTTGTATACATTGTAGTGGCGAAGGGTGACAGTTTTAAAAGGGGAAGCCGTCCCAAAAATACCCTTAAAAAATTGCTGCAAGACAAAAATCCATACCGTCTCTTGTAATCTATATTATAGTCATGTCTGGAAGAGCTCGACCTAACTGAATAACAAGCCTTTTTTTGTCAGTTGGATGAGTAAATAATATAATGTTACGTTGGTCTATGCACTAACCAATTCCTAAAGGGAAGCCGATGGGAATCGGGTTGTATGGACTCTTCACCACTGATACATTGTACCATTTTATTAATTACATTATACCTAGTGGTCGCTGAGTGGTTGAAATTTGACCGTAATATTATATATAAATTTTGGTTTTCTGCACTCAATCTTCTTATAAACTTTAACTATGCCAAATCTCACACTCCTCCGTGCGCGCAATATGCTTAAAAAGGTGTACAAAGTTTTCTCTTCACGTATTAATATATAGAAGATGTAGATGTATCATGTTTATGACTCCTACAAAACTTGTATACAAATAAAAGAAAGAAAAAACATTGACATATTGACAACTTAAGAGAGAAGATTCAAGACAAAAAGAAACAAAAAAATATATTAAAAAAATAACACACTTCAAAGGTTGACAAATAAGAAATCAAATATTTTTAAATAGGTATATAGAATAGTCGACATCGGATCAGTTGCCATAAAGGAAGAAAAAAAAAAAGTATGCTGTCAAGCATACCATGCCGAAAGGGTAGCCAGCTCAGCATTTGCTGGGCGCAAAACACAAAGAAATACAAAAAAAAAAAACAATAAAAGTATTTCTATATTATTCTATAGTTAAAACTTTTCAGCAAATGCATCTTATTTATTTATTTAATAAGGTTTTCCCACAGCTTGTTTACAGTAGATTAATTAACAAGGAATATTATTATTCTTAAAAACAAAATAAAAAAATGTTATCAGAATAATACACAAATAAACATGCATGTACCTCTAATTTACAAATTAAATCGATTTATTTTATTAAACAATTTATCGTGTTTTTTATGCGGACAGCTTATCAAGTAGGCGTTTAGTTTTTGAACCGGAACTATAAATCATTAAAATACGCACGAATTATGATAAATTAATCGTTCAAACAACACCATGTAGATTAATGATAAAGCTAAAAAAAAATTATGGGATGGCAAAAAACTTGTACCTATCTATGTATAGGCCAACTGCTTAAACCCGGCTTCATTTCGCTTCATTTGGACTTGAATAAAAGTCTATTACAGCTAGCTGTCTCTTTCAATCTCATAAGCGCGTGTATTTGATAAAATAGTACCACTACATTTGAAAAGTTCAATTAATAGCTACTTTTCTAGGCTTGTCATATTTCTATGGTGCGTATCATGAGCCCGTGACTGACATCTCGCGTCACACCCCTCCCGCACCGCGCAACTTCTGCATAAGCTCAGGTACTAGTCGTCTCAGTTGAGCGGTTGGCCTATAGGCACTTAATATGATGCCCGTTTACATCAATATGTAAATCTACCTCATCTATGCCCACGTAATTGAAGACACACAATAAGTTATACATCCTTCATTTTTAATTACCAAAAAAATACTGTCGCGCTCTGCTAATCATTCCACACAGTATTTACTTAAAAAACAACTGTTCCATACGAATAATTCAATATTACTCGACTAAATGTATGAAACAGCCGATTCTTTCGCGATTTCTTCTTTGGTCCAATATCGAAATTCGCGATTTCAGTGTCGGTCCCGTAACAAAAGATGTAATATAGAAAAAATAGAAATAGAAAGCATTTATTCGATAAATGACATACATCGTCAGGACAAAAATAAAATAAAATTGAAACACAGAGATCACAAAGAAACAAAAAAAATAATAACAATCACGGATAAAAAATATACAGTTGATTTTACTGCACTGACAGGCACGCCCATATCGAAAGGGTTGCCAGCTCAGCATTTGTTGGGTGTGGAACACCAAGCGCTGGTTTTCAGTTGGCACCCTGCAGTGAGTCACGGACGGAGGTAAATAAAATCATACATAAATAAAAATATTAAAAAAACAACAACAAGTAATTCAAAATGTAGTAATGTGTTGAATGATGAACCAAGAATGTCCTTAATTTTTTTTTTGGTTATAACGAAATTCTTGTGTACAATAAAACATACTATTACGAAAGAATTACTCAACCTCATGATGTTGCTAGTGCAGCCAATGTTTAGTTTGGAGGACTGCTATTTATAATGTAGTCGTAATTTTGCAGAAATAAATTATTTTTCTTTTTTCTTTCAACTATTATAAGTAATTAAATTGTTTAAATGTTGTATTTTGGGACTAGTTGTTATAAAATTTAAGTTTCTATGTATTGTTTTCTTTTTATTATGTCTCTTTTACTGTTCTCGTGATCAATGTCATGCACATCTGTTACTTGTATGACTGCTAGCATCTCTTTTTAACCGACTTCAAAAAAAAGGAGGAGTTTCTCAATTCGACGCGTATGTTTTTTTTTATGTTTGTTACCTCATAACTTTCGTTTGCGTAAACCGATTTTGATGATTCTTTTTTTATTTGAAGGTGCTTTCCGTGTGGTCCCATTTTAATTTGGTCCAGGTCTGACAATGGGATCTATGAGAAAACCATATAAGTCTTAATTTACATTAAGTATAGAATAGAATAGAATATAAAAACTCTTTATGGTACACCTGATAAAAAAGGAGCAATTAACATAATAATTACAACTAATCGATTGTACAAAGGTTGTGCCTATAATTCTTCAATGCACCTAGCCTGGCAGTAGCCCCGACGTCAGAAGCTGTTAAGTTTTGAAAATTATTTTATACTTTTTAGTTTTTTGAAGTCGGTTTTTACTTTTTTTTTTAAAGTTTATTAGTTGTTTTTTTTTATTTGAATTGTAGTAGTTATATAATATATTGTTGGTGTGCTTATTATAAATAAATAAATAAATAAAAAATAACAATAATTAATGTTCTACCAACTCTACTCCAACAATTTCTATGTGCTATGTGCGGTGTTGATTCCGGTAGTGTTGACAGATACAATGATTCTGAGTATGTGTGTTACTGGCTAATTAATTATGACTACCGAGGTAAACCCGGGTTTTTCTATAACGAACTTACAAGCTTATGTAGGTGTCATTCCGATTAGCCGGCTAAAATTGTTCCAAATAACCGAAACAGGTTTGTTCCGGTGAAGACGTATTTTATGTTTTTTTATTTGCGTGCGTATGTATCTACTGTTGATAGGGTTTTTTTAAGTACACAGTAAATTAAAATATTAGTATTAGAGTTCAAAACGGGGTATTTACCATGTTCATATCTTGTTCTGATATTAAAATATAATCAGTAGCAGCTATAAGTCTTAGAAATACAAAAGAAATATGCTTTTCTCACGCATATTTCGTAATATTTAC
The DNA here is from genome assembly GCA_932294325.1 of Allophyes oxyacanthae. Classification (NCBI taxonomy): domain Eukaryota; kingdom Metazoa; phylum Arthropoda; class Insecta; order Lepidoptera; family Noctuidae; genus Allophyes; species Allophyes oxyacanthae. The sequence goes on from OW028628.1 coordinate 2,548,431, forward strand.
TCTGTAAATAGTATGATTTAACCTTTTTCTATGAAAAGGTGACTTCTTCACAATTTCAGCTAACTATACTTTATTGCTTAATATATCTAATATATTTTAAATTAAAAATTATAAAGTCCCAGAGAACCCAAGACGATATTAAATAAATTAATACCTAATAACAGTAATAATTATTGTTATCCTCTTTATTTTTGAACAGTTTTAATTCAATTTTTTTTTATTTTTTATTCAGTTTTATTTGCCATTTAATTTTAGTTTTTTGTTCAATTTCATTTTTCTATTGTTATGATTATTTATTTTAATGTTGTCAATTACCTATCAATGTTATTTTTCTTATAGTATCTTATTTTTATTGTCTCATATTTTTGAATGTTGGTTTGAAATTGTATGATTGAGATTATTAGTTATAACGTAGAAACCTTGCTAAATAAATAAATAAATAGCTCTACCAACATTACCAACAAGCGCCTTTTCTTAAGAACGTCGGGGTCGGCTTCTAATCTACCCATAGGTATAGGTAAAAAATAAAAAAATAAAAATCTTTGACTTTGACTTTGCTGATAACTTCTCGGCTATCGAACATACCGATCAATTTATAGAATTTGTTTAGTATGTTGTTGATAATCGTAGTTATTATAAAATCATCCCTGGAAGTTAGCCTTACCACTTCTTCAACTTAAGCTCAAGTAAGCTCTCACTTGAGAATTCGGTAAGTAATTTTTTTTTAGGTATTTTTTAATATTTGCGCTAATGTTTTTAACCCCCAATAAAAAAGAGGGGTGTTATAAGTTTGTAGTGTGTATCTGTCTGTGGCATCGTAGCTCCAAAGTTGATGGACCGATTTCAATGCAGTTTTTTTATTCGAAAGGTAGCTTATTCGGGTATCATCTTAGCTATGTTTTACGAAAATTTGTTCAGATGTTCAAAAGTTACAGCTCTTTTTCTTTCCTTTTTGTCGTTTAGGTTATTGTTTTATAGATTAGACTATTTTAAGAAACTAATTTCTATATTTTTGACGCTCGTAGCTACATAGCTACCGCGCAGATCGGTTGACCAGCCTCTTGTCGCGGTCAGTCCTTGGATGGGTAACCGTTCTTTCAAACATCGAGCCCCTCCATGCCTCGGGAAGCACGTTAAACAGTTGGTTGGTATAATCATTATAATGAGTTTTCTTTCTCATTAAACTTTTATTGCTTCCCGGCGAAGATAAGCGGACAGATAATATTCACATTTTTTCCTCATCAACGGGGATTGAAGGAAAAATGGCAAATGCGTTCTGTACACAGTGGGCCATGTTGGCTAAACTTAAGTGCTGCAATTCGTCGTCTATCACGTAAAAAATCATCACGGCCCTAAGTCTTAAAGATCGCTTCATTATCTGGTGGTGATTATGAACAATACTGAATAGCTTCTATGTGATGAACATCCCTTATCATATAGAAGACTTAGAGTAGGGACTTCGAGCCAACACCCGAGGGCGGGGAAGACCACCACAGCGCTGGGTGGACGACATTAGACGATACGGAGGTCATGACTATGACTCTATGAGGATGCGTCGGACACAAGATCGCCAGGAATGGAGGAGAAGGGAAGAGGCGTATATCCAAGATTGGATCTCGAAAAGGTCCAAGACCATCCGTGCACTGCTTTGTGTCCTTACCCATACCGTATTTTCTGCGGTACGTTGACGCACGTTCCAAGTCCGCGAGCAGTCGCGCCTACGTGCGTAGTCGAACGGTAGTTTGCTACTACGCGCTGCTACATGCAGCAAGGTACTGCTACGCACGTAGCGGCGCGACTACGGTCGTAGCGGTGCACCTACGCGAGTCATAGCAATTACACGCGTGACCGCATTTCCACGTGCGTAGTCACATGACCAAGCAAGGAACCGATTTTAATATGCCAAGTGTTAAAGTACGCATAAACTTTTTTTTTTTTTTTTCCAACATGGCTCATTATATAGGAGCTATAAAGATATATAATGTGTATGCAAAAACTTAATAAATAGACCTACATCACGCAAATATTACGTAATTTATGAATCATTATCATTATTGTATGCGAGTATTGCAAAACTTAATTGTTGTCAGATGTAGTTGTAAGTTTTTATTTATTGTTAACTACGACACGCCTCGGCTTTTGGGCCCGTTCACACGAGCTACTTTTAGCATCGGGGACTAGCGATTCAGTCGCTTTTCGGAAGCTAGATGCAGCGATTGATCGCTACCCTTTTCACATGCGATACTTTTTGCATCGGTGACTAGCGATTCGGAGGCACGTTCACACGAGCTACTTTTAGCAACCGCGATCGGACGCAGTGAGTCGCCAAATCGCGATGCAGTATCGATGCTATCGCAAAATCACTAGTCGCCGATGCTAAAAGTAGCTCGTGTGAACGGGCCCTTATTGTTAACTACGACACGCCTCGGCTTTAATCAGACATTTTTAATATTGTAAATTATATTGTGTGATTGTGTTAATACTTTAAATGTATATTAGAGGTCGTGTCAAGGTCGGCCCGCATACCCCTCTCCAGTAAAATAATTAAAGTTATGTGCCTCGGCAACTTCCGCCTGTCTTCGGAAATACGAATAATTACAGTGATAAAATAATACAAACAATAATATAGATACAAGAGAGTCTTTGCCGACAAGAGAGCTGGCAGCTACCTCAGCCAGCGAATAAGTTTAGCCATACAACGAGGCAACGCTGCCAGCCTCCTAGGTACAATGCCCCGCAGTGGTGCGCTAGAAGAGATTTTTTATTTGTAGATTATACCAGATTATATCTAATATTAAATTATACATTATTATTATTATTCTTTAGTAATAGATTTATGTTTCTATAGTTTTAATATTTAGTTAATTTTTTGGTCGTTTTGTAAATATTTTAAGATATTTCCTTGTGTGTACATACATAAAAAAATATCCTGGACTTAATATATAAATATTTTAATTATAAATTATTATTAGAATAGGTATATAGACACACACTACAAACTTATAACACTCCTCTTTTTTGTCGGGGTAAAAACTGCCATTATTTATAACTAGCGGCCCGTCCCGACTTCGTTCGGGTACAAATTAGCTGGTAGATACTTTTTAATTTTCATCAATTCCTGACCTCTTACAAATCGTTCGGCTTCAAAAAATACGGACTCTCATATAACTATTTCATCCGCTTAGAGGTTGAATTTCGAAAAACACGAAACCGATTTTGTTTTTAATTTTAAACAAAAGCTTAAATACAAATTTTCACGTCTCTCACTTCAAAAACAATTTTCACCCCTATTTCGCCCCTTTAGGGGATGAATTTCCAAAACCGCGGTAACACGTGTTTCTTTATTTCTAATCAAAAGCCTAAATCTCAATTTTCACGTTTCGCACTTCAAAAATAATTTTCACCCCTATTTCGACCCTTTAGCGGATGAATTTCCAAAAACGCGGTAACACGTGTTTCTTTATTTCTAACCAAAAGCTTAAATTTCAATTTTCACGTTTCGCACTTCTAAAACAATTTTCACCCCTATTTCGCCCCTATAGGGGATGAATTTTCAAAATCGCGGTGACACGTGTTTCTTTATTTCATACCAAAAGCCTAAATGTCAATTTTCACGTTTCTCACTTCAAAAACAATTTAACCCTTATTTCGCCCCTTTAGGGGATGAATTTCCAAAAACGTGGTAACATGTGTTTTTTTATTACTAACCAAAAGCCGAAACACCAATTCTCACGTCTCTCACTTCAAAAACAATTTTCACCCCTATTTCGCCCCTTTAGGGGATGAATTTCCAAAAACGCGGTGTCATTTGTTTCTTTATTTCTAACCAAAAGCCTAAATCTCAATTTTCACGTTTCTAACTTCAAAAACAATTTTTACCCCTATTTCGCCCCTTTAGGGAATGAATTTCCAAAAACGCGGTAACACGTATTTCTTTTTTTGTAACCAAAAGCCTAAATCTCAATTTTCACGTTTCTCACTTCAAAAACAATTTTCACCCCTATTTCGCCCCTTTAGGGGATGAATTTCCAATAACGCGGTAACACGTGTTTCTTTATTTATAACCAAAAGCCTAAATCTCAATTTTCACGTTTCTCACTTCAAAAACAATTTTCACCCCTATTTTGGCCCTTTAGGGGATGAATTTCCAAAAACGCGGTATCACGTGTTTCTTTATTTCTAACCAAAAGCCTAAATATCAATTTTCACGTTTCTAACTGCAAAAACAATTTTCACCCCTATTTCGCCCCTTTAGGGGATGAATTTCCAATAATGCGGTAACACGTGTTTCTTTATTTCCAACCAAAAGCCGAAACACCAATTCTCACGTTTCTCACTTCAAAAACAATCCCAATATTCACGTTTTACACTTCAAAAACAATTTTTACCCATATTTCGCCCCTTTAGGGGATGAATTTCCAAAAACGAAGAATCACGTGTTTCTTTGTTTGTAACCAAAAGCCTAAATCCCAATTTTCATCTTTCTCACTTCAAAAATTAAGGGACTCCCATACAAACTTTCACCCCCTTTTTCCCCCCTTTAGGGGCTGAATTTTCAAAAATCCCTTCTTATTGCTTGCCTACAATACAAAAGGGACCTACTCTCCAAATTTCGTGACTCTAGCTTCAGTAGTTTCGGCTGTGCGTTGATGATAAGTCAGTCAGTCAGTCAGTCAGTCAGTCAGTCAGTCAATCAGGATTTCTCTCTTTATAATATTACTATGACTATGATATGATAACTATTGACCAAAAATGTCTGAAACTGTTTCTCTATTGCCGAGACAGACAGACAGTTAGACGCGCTTTACAAATTTACATTATAAAGTTATTCAAACACGACATAGTTACGTAAACAGAGTTGTATCAATTATACTTTACTTAAATATGCATCACTTGAAGTAATATTTATTACAAGTGTCTGTTTACTTCGATGTTAGAGTTTAGTTTCCTTGTTTCCAAAAAAAAGCGTCTAAAACGCATTGATTTTGAAATCACTTATATTTTATTTAAATTATCTTGCTAGCGACGCATACAATTTGAATGCAATGATTTATTGTGGTTAAAAAAATATAATAGGTTTCTTGTAGTACACGTACCTAGTTTATGTTTTCCTCTCCACAAAAACAATTTCCTTTATCAACAATATACAAACTTATTACCTACTCATTTATTTAGGATAAAGAATATACTATAATACAAAATAAATTGCATTTTTTAATCATTTAAAAAAGTCCATACAATAATACGTGAAGAGAAAAATTTGTACCCCTTTTTAAGCATATTGCGCGCACGGAGGAGTGTGAGATTTGGCATAGTTAAAGTTTATATGGAGAAAGAGTGCTGAAAGCTAAACTTACGGTCGAATTTTGACCTCTGGGCGACTTATATGGGTACATATAAATTTATCTAATGAATAATTTTCTGTAAAACGTATATTTCTAATAAATCATACGTTTTACAGAAAATAAAAATTAAACTTTTAATTGTGACCCTGTTATGTGTTGGCGCATTAGTCATTTTGCTTTTCCAGTGTAGATATGAAACAGAAGTTTATAAAAGAAAAATGTATGTACCATAGACAAACAAAACGTGCATAATTTATCTTTGTCTATATTAATACCTATACTCACGTTTCCGGTAGCACTGTTACCTTAGTTAAGAGCAATTAACAACAACCCATTGTCTGCACCTAAGTACAGTCACGAACACAAATATGTATATACAAACAGAAGAGATGTTAAAAAAAAAACTAGGTATCTATCGATTATGAAATATTTGAACATAAACCAAGTATTGAAAGAAAAGAAAGAAAGAAAGAAATAAGGTTTAATGGTCAACACAATACATGCTTAAATCATACCATATACAATACATAAACAGAATAGCCGGGAGTGACAGAGCAATAATTGCACATTGCAGCAGGCTTACTATGTAGTAGGCTTACTTGTATTTATATGTTTGTGGGTATTACGTGAATAATTTAATAATTCTAATCACTAGAAGTTCTTCTAAAATTCACTTTTGAATGTTGCAACGTGTTTATACATATTTGTGCACGTGACTGTACAAAGTATATTTTGTATCAGCAAGCCAACAACCTAGCCACGGCTAACGGCTTAGTTGGAAACCGCATAAACTTCTGTAAAATCCGTAAAACCCAGCATTATTCTTTTTTTTTACAACCTTGGTAACTCTATGACATCGATTCTATAATGGATGACGGCTGCATCTCATTGACGGCCCTATTTTTTATGCACCTCGACAACAAAGCGACACGGAGGACTGTATTACTAAAACATTGATCTAATTGAATTGTTACCTAGAATGAGAAGGCGGGTGGGGCTTTCAGTAGCTTTCAAGGTTCGTATGGAAACCAGCTTAGGTTAGTAGTCGACGCGCACCATACCACGGCGCACGCGCCAATGTTACCGCTACAACCTATTTGGTTCACATAGAGGTTGTATAGGAACATCATAAAAAAAACAAAAAAAATATCAGGCAATCGAGTTCGAAGTTTAAATTTTAAAATTCGAAGCGAACGTGTTTGAATTTTTTTCGAATTCCGCGCATCTTAATTTGGCGGGATTTCGTAGTGTTGCAAATTGAAAAAAGGTGATAATAATTGAGAAGTGATTTGCAGTCTTGGGTAAGTTGTAATTTTGTTTTATTTTAGTAATAACTGACTTTTATTTATTTTTACATCATAGTCGTAAAGTTGTAGGATAATCAGAAAGCAATTATAATATTTTTTGTGCAGGATATTTAAATGGAATGTTAGCACGATTATCAAAATGTTTTGTTTGAAAAACTTACATAATGGTTGCAGAGATATCACAAAAAGTGCATAATTTCCTTCCTGTGTTTTAAATTCTACCTAGACGCCAAAATACTTTGAATTTCGCGCGGCAATAAATCTAATGGCACCTTATTCACTTGGCATATTTGTACAAAACATATTTTCGGTATACGGCCAATGCAAAGAAATCTTTTGTAGACTATAGTATGCAAGATAGATTTTGTTTTGTTTTCGTCAAATAAAGTGCCGCCATATCTGTGCGGAATGGTGCGTACGCACGAGTGTCAAGACGATTCAAAACGTTATTTAAAAAAAACATATCCAAATTTTGTAGCGTTATACTGACACGAATTTGCACACGTCTACTTCAAATATTATTCTAAGTTACTATTTTGTTTTTTGAGATTTTTTATTGTACAAGAGTACTTAAAAAAAATTAAGAAGACACTGTCTCCTGCAACACAGGTATAACCTAAGCTCAGGAGTTTTCAACATATTATTTTTACATAAGCTAATTAATTATTTTAATTTTAATACTAGCGACCCGTCCCCGGCTACGCCCGGGCGCAATTTCTCTATTATCCTTACATTAACTATGAAAGTATTATACGTAAAAACCTTCCTCTTGAATCACTCTATCTATTAAAATAAACCGCATCAAAATCCATTCCAAAGTTTTAAAGATCTAAGCATATATAGGGACAGACAGCGGGAAGCGACTTTGTTTTATACTATGTAGTGATTATTATAGTTACATAAATAATTAAATTGCATAGTGGAAGCCGTATACTAAATTCAAAATAAAAACAAAAGAATACCGAATATTTATGCATTTTAAAAATGACTGTATCTCAAAACACAATTTGCAAATGGCATTGTTATTGCATGCGAATATTGTTAAGAGAGACATTGGATAATAATGACGGATAATACATAGTTATTATCCACTTGCTTTAACAGCTCTTGTTTCTTTTTTACATTAATTAAACAATGGTCTGGGTTATGTAATTATGAATTGCATCTTTAATTAAGAAACTTGCTTTTTTCCGCGTCAACGTTCGCGTGGGCTGGAACCTTCAAGATAAACATCCCGATTTAAGGCTGAAAATAACCCTACGTTTCCGTTATTTATTAATATTGCATTACTGTCCCACTCCTGGGCATGGGCCTCTTCTCTGATTGAGAAAGATTATCCCTAGTCCACCACGCTGGCCTGTAGGCTAATTATTCACGTAACTAACGAAGTGCAGTTGCCGCGCAGTTGCATTGATCAATACAACACATTTGGTATTCTCTTAGCTTCAGTGAGATACGCTCGCGTCAAGTTCGAGCGTCACTGCAATATGATCGGCGCGTTATAAAATTACGTGAATAATGAATTAGCCCTCAGGTGTGTATTTCTGTCAATTTTTCTTTTAGAATAGCATTTTATGTGACTACTTAAAAAGTGTCAGTCCATTCACACATGAGGATACTGTCTACTCATCCAATGAATATGAGTGATATCCTTAAAATCACTCTGTATTTTTGAGTCGCTTATTGCCGCACTTATAGAAATTCCTATACTCGCGCTCGTCAGAGGTCCGCGCGGAGCTCGAACATAATAGATTTCTCAGAATCGTTACTCGAAGTATCAATAATAATCAATCATTAACTTTAATTGGCCAGTATAATTTGACACACGTGAACAAATCCGTCTTCTAATTTGTTGAACCATGAAACATTGAGATGGGGGGTTGTGAAATATTGTGCAATAGTTTAGAAGATCTGAGAACGAACAGCTTTATAGTATGTGGAATTTTCGAAGCATACCTGAAGGAAAAGTACTCTGAATACTGAAGACCGCAAATTTAAATCAAAGGAAACATTTCTTTATTTAAAAAAAAATAAAAAACTGCATTTAAGTATTTTTGAAAATACGCTTGCCACACCCGGAAATCGAACCGACTAAAATCCGAAAAAATTGCGTCCCATACTTTTATGGCACCAATCGATAGGGTCAATCATAAGGATGAAATCTCTCTGTATGATGTTTCTTTTTAAAAATAAAGGAATGTTTCCTTTGAGTAAAATTTGCTGTCTTCAGTACTTAGAGTACTTTTCGGTACGCTTCGAAAATTCCACCCTGTATATGTTTCATGCTGTAACTACAGAAAAAAAAACTTCAATAGACTACTTCAATTTAAGTTTTTTTTGAGTTAGGTTAGATGTCACTTCCGAAAGACGTATTTAAATTAAAACCCAATACCAACAGCCCAACAATAAAATATAGGTCTTATTTTATTTTTTCGGTTAGGGCGTGGCGTCAATAACACAGATATTGATCGAAATAATTAATTCGTAGTTCTATAGTTAGAAGCCGAGCTCTGGCTGGAGTCTGAGCTATTTCTAGGAAAAAGAAGTAGGTCGCACTGGCATGTTGTAAGTAGTAAATACGTCATTGAACCAAATCTCTATAAAAATGAATGCTTGTTTGTTTGTCTTCTATGCGTTTCTATACCATTCACGCGATTTCGATGAAACTTTGGTGAGTTACGGGTTCTACACCATTCATCCGATTACGTTGAAACTTTTGTTATGAGCGCGCCCGGGGTATATTTGGTTAGTTAGTTAGCACAGCTAGTTTGATATAAAATATACTAGTAAGAGGTACAGAGTTTTCTAATAGGCTCAAAAAATAAAAATAAACTATTATTATAAAAATAAATTATTATAAGTACGTGCGTGACTATTTTAATAATAAAACTGTAATAAAAAAGTTTCATCAAGGACAAATACAATGATGCATTTGCTTTTAAAAACCACAATGGTAAAATATTTGCCATTTCGCGCACAAGCTTGACCAGTCTCGGGTCAATATCCGTAATAATGCGATTAGAATGGACGATGTTATGCAAGAATAAAGCGGGAATTGTAGCTGTTGCAATATTTTTGTTTCGGTTATAGATACTTACTTAAGATTATTCTCAAATATCAAATATAATAAGGATTCTTGAAATTTTCTTTCTTTCTTCTTCTTTCTTTTCTTTAAATATTTTCGTAGTAAAAGGTACAAAAATGGAGCCCCCGCAGGAAAGCTGTCAAGTTTTTTTTTTACTTTAAGTATATTTTGGCCTCGTTCGAACACGACGCACTAAAAGCATTAGATGATCAAAACCAAATTTACGGAAAATGTCTGTAAAATGAGTGGTGCGTTTAGGTATAATATTAAGAAGCCTAGAATGAAATTAATTCACTTACAATGATTAAAAGTGTTTCGTAACCAGAAATTGTGATCTTCATAAATACATAATTTAGGTGCCTGAATTAATGTTGCTAAACCAGCCGTGTCTACTTCCCTATAATTTTGAAAATCCTGTTATTTTAACTAAGTAATTTTAATTTTAACTCTCAGTATTTGAATTTTGAATTATTTTTAACAATGTGTTTATTAAATTAAGAGAAAATGGTAATACGAATGGTTAGGCTACACACATCACATTATTTAAATTAATATTTAAATATAATATAAATTTGTTTAAATTAATATTTATATTACGTTTTAAGTTCGCTAATTATACTACCAAAATATAAAGATTTATAAGAATAATATATACAGACGGGATAATATAAAATAAATAAACTAACTCAAAAATATTTTCAAAATACTATACTACACTCCTGTAATTACGAATAGGTAATTTCCGCGTGCATATTGTAATTATGTATTTATTACTCACGTATTTATTTATTACTCTATGCTACGACAAGTGATGAGACATAATAATGTAGGTAATAATGTAAATATTAATTAACCACATCTGTCGTCGTCTTGGTTATAATATAATATTACCAGAGGCAAAATGTAATCAACACTGATTTTGTGCACATTTATCAGTATGATACTACGCTTGCTAATAATTTTCTGTAAATAAAATAAAATCAAATATAAACATGAACAAGCGTGTTACGTACGAATTAACTCTCTACAAATTATACCATGGTTAAATCGTCTGTATTTAAAACATGGCATCTTACATAGTCATGCTTTAATTTACTCGCCTTTTTGTATTATAATACTAGATTTATAATTTCTTGACATTAGTAGAATTTTAAAAGATAAAAGATAATTTATTTGTCAAACATGCGTTTACAGACAAATTAAGCATGCAAGATGTTTAAATTTTAAAAGCACGTACCTATGTGCATGTATTGCCTACTTGCGCAAAAATACTTGCGTAAAATAAAACAAAATACAAGTAAAAATAAAATAATAATAGTTTTAAGCACAGAAAATCTATATATTCAATAATAGTAATATTTACTTAAAACCAAGAAAATATGACAAAAATTGTCAGTCATAAAATCAATTAAATGCTAATAGCACTTGTCTGTTATTAAACTTCGCATATTTTTTTGAACTTTGGCCTGTATATGATGAGGGCCATACAGAAAACAATTTTTCGCATGAAGTTTTAATCGAGTCAACATCGTAAGCGTTATTCTGGGCTCCTTAGGGACAAATATTTCAATATCAGCGTTCTCCGTAAAAATGATATCCACGGCATGTAAATTGCCTCTAAAGAGAATAAAATTAAAAGTAATTACAGCTTTAACTAATTAAATTAATTGCCTTAAGACCTAGGCTGTAAAGTAAAAATTAACCAGAGATTAGGTATTTTTAAAGCCTCAGGGTAAAGTTAATTATTACCTATATTCTTTTGAAATATTTTTAATTAAAAAAATTACATCAGAAATAATGGATACTTCTGTTCGATTATTTATGTTTTAATTAGTAAATAATCGCCTTAGCCTTATTTTATTAATAGTCTTGTCTATGCGCCCTTAGCCTAAAAAGCGTAGACATGTTATGCCTTCATTATCTTATTTGTCTATACTTGTCTTACTATTATATATATTGTATACTTACATCGTTATTGATTAATAATAAGGTATATAAAAGTAATAAAGGTAACTGACACTATAAAAATAAAACAGACTTTTGTCGTAAAAATCATCACTTATTCTAGTGTAAGTTTTGGTTTCTTAGTAATTTTTTTTCATAATGATAAGTACACTATCCCCTTAAAGTGATCGGGACTGCAAATGTAGCACCGTACAAACAATTTTTTTTTTAAATTTGGAACTCTTTCTTTCTTTATATTTTTAATCGTAAAACAATAGAATAAGAATGCTTTATTTGAATAAGTAATGCATAATGCCATCCACCCTTTCACTGTATTCGGCAAGCTTTCTTGAAGTTCAAGGTTGCGCGCAGTTTTTACTGTTCATATCTTGCATACTTTATTTATTGCAAGTATCTGCAATATACAAGATTATGACATGACAACTGACGCACGTGTCACGACGGGGTATAACTTCCGTCTATTTTTTGTTCAAATCTATTAGTTATTGATCTCTACTTATTTAATTGTAGATATACCGTGAAACTTTTATAGTTTATTGATCGTACGTAAAGCTGGTCATAAATATTTAAAGAATATAAATTGGAGCGATACCTCCATATAAGCAATGTAATACGCACTATCATCTGAGTTTTATTGATGCCAGAAACGTGTTCTGTTAGCAAACAGAAACACGACCGTCCTAGAGACAAATCCAGAACGATATGAGATTAATTTCCGTACGTATTTACGCTATTTCGTAGTGTTATTTTATTATTCCTAGATATACCTACAGGATATTTTTCATGTAGTGTGCATAATTTGTAGTGATTCAGTCTCTGTTCCTAAATGCAACCGCAGTATTGGGATACACATTAAAACAATACGAAAATTCGACTTAGTATGGGTAAACGAATAATTTACTAGCGCAAGCCATACAAAATCATATTTTATTTTGTTTTGGAGTGAGTGAGTACTACGGTTGCATTTGGGAACGGACACTGAAATATGCGCAATACAAAAAAATATATCCAGTACCTACCTATTAAAAAAAATTGTGTCAATTTTTTTTAATAGTTAACAGAAATGAATATCATTCAAATTTATCACATATTTTATGATTGTATAATAAAACCTATACGATAGCTCATTCATTTAATTCGGAAACATAACCTTCTTTTACTGAAGTCGGTTAAAATGATTTAAGGAAGCAATAAATTCGTGATGCAAATTATACACGTTTAGTCGGAAAGAGTAAGTATATTGCAGATATCTGCTGTTTCAGCAGATTATTGAGAAAAATTTAATTATCGCTTTGTTGAGAATCTGAATTCATTGGAGTCTTTATGTGATTCAGTTTTGTAATTTTTATATTATTTACCCAGCTATTTGTAGTAGACTGTGTAAGGAGAGTTGCATCTGCCAACAAACAGTTTTACAGTTTGGCGGAAGTACAGAATTAGTGTGTAATTTGTTGTTTTCCATTTTGAGAAAAAGGTATTTACATATATAGACTAAATATTTACAAATTAATTAAAAATTGTTTTCCATAAATAAACAATTTTTCTTTCTTTCTTCTTTTTTCGAGTTTTCATTTGTGGTCCCATAGTAAAAGTTGTTCACAATAATGAGTACAGTATAATATATCCCTTTCGGCATTATAGTTATACTGTTTCCGACTATCCGTGTATAAGTAGGTACTATTAGGCAATAATTTTTTTACTCTAATCCCCAAATAAAGAATTTATTTATGTTCTTGTTTAATATTTTAATCGCTTACATTATGCGTCGGTTTATCCTTGATTGTGACCGCAAGGTAACTGGTTCAATTCTGATTTATAAATAGTAAATAGCAGCATTTTCTTGTTTATACAATGAATAGGTTCGCAATTTACTTTTTATGCTATGATAAGCAGGTTCGTTTACATTGTGAATCCAAGATTTTCTTGAAACATTGAGTATACTTGTTTGTAATTTAATTGAAAGTCCATACCTTTTCGATACGGGCATGCTCGTCAGTTCAGTAAAATTTCTTGTTTATTTTTTGTTCGTGTTTGTTATTTTTGTTTAGTCTTTGTGTTTCTATTTTTAACCCCCGACGAAAAGAGGAGTGTTATAGGTAAGTTTGTAGTGTGTATGTGTGTGTCTGTTTGTGGCATCCTAGCTCCAAAACTGATAGACCGATTTCAATGCAGTTGTTTTTAATTGAAATCCAGTTTAATCGGGTATCATCTTAGCTATGTTTCATGAAAATCTGTTCAGCCGTTCAAAAGTTACAGCTCTTTTTCTAGTTGGAGTCGGGGGTTTTTAAGGTTAAGTTATTATGTGCTGCCATCTATGCCCTGTGTCGAATAAATGTTTTTCTATTCTATTCTATTCTTATGTCATTATAGCTCAATTTTCTTTATGAATCGCTTCAGAAATAAATATATACCATATTAATACTTTCCAAAAATCTTTTGAATGTTCATTCCAATTTTTTATTGCGATCCTAATCTTTATCTCTCATCCAATTAATATTTGAAGTCTATTAGCCTAATTCACACGTTCTCGATTAGAAACAAGAAATCATGTGACTTCTCTCATAATCGGAAATTGAATTCGATTATGACAAAACTCATTCACAAACGTAAACGAAGATCCGCTATTACGTCAGAGGTCAGTGACAAGTCTGAAGGTAAAAGCTGTGGATGTGGTCAGTTACAGTCTTTTAGCGGTCTAACCGCTAAAGAAATCCTAGCTTTGTTTGCTAACATTATTAATAGAAAGTGTCCGACTATTTCAATTTCTTGAGTCAAGTCGTCACTGTTAAACTGAGTAACTGAGTTGAGTGATCTCCCCTGACGAGGGAAAATGTCCATAAACATTGCCTTGGATATAAGTGGATTGTGAGCAGACTATGTCTAACAAGCTGTTGTCAATAGCCAAGGCCAAACCGACCTCGCGAGGCGTGAGTCGCGAGGCTGCCTCCTGGTGCGCAGCCACATTCGGGCGAGCGATAAGTTTCAGCGTGTTTCGATATGTTGACTCTTCATTTTGCTTGGGGGAGGAACAAACATGACGTCGGACTGAGGCATCTTTGAGCACGAATAAAAACCGACACCGCTCGGCTCGTGTGAGCGCGAAATAACGAGGTATTCCACGAATAGCACCGATCCGAACGGCACTAAAACGAATAGCACCAACGCTATTCCACGAACGGCACCGATCCAAATTTTGGTTTGGTGCGGTTCGTGGAATAGTAAAATAATATTAATTTTATTCCACCGGCCGAGTGTTTGCCTCGCGAGGCGGCCTCACAATGCGACTCGGCCACTCTGGAACTGAGTAATGATATACTAAAACAACAACCGAATGGCGTCATTTAGTACCATCATAATAATTACCTACTAGAACAAATCTGAACCTTCACACTTAGTCCGCACTTCCACAGTTTCGCGGATACCATAAAGTTATTATTACTAGTGGTAAATAATAACTTTATGGCGGATACTAATTACTGTGATAACGGTCAAGACCGAGTGTCGACCTCGGAGTGGTCGGGTGCGGAAGCCGATCGTGTATTGATATGTACTATTGAAATACACTATTCCTACGAGAAATTTTGTAAAATTCCTGTTACGTCCGGCAACAGAACGATAAATACCAAGTTCTACTCAGCTAAAGGCCAAACTGCTACGATATTCTCGATCCAGACTAGACAGAATAAATTATTAAAACAACCCTGTATACGTCTTATGCACTTCTGACATTTAGAAGCTTGCACTTACAAGGCTCTTGTTTTAAGAGAATCTGAATCAGAATTTTCTTTATTTGCAGGAATTATTTGTACAGTTCTCATTACGAAGTCACAGATAAGTTGCCTGGTTGTCTGCCATATGTTTGACCATTTAAATGGTATGCAAAATATGCTTAAAAATAATAATTGTGCATCGTAACTAGTGTCCTAGTAGTTCTTTCCCTTTGCTTTTCTTTTTACCCGACTGCGCCAGAAGGAGGGTTATGTTTTTCGAGTGTATGTTTTCATAAAAACATTGCCCCTTAGTTACTAGTTTTTCTCCTATATTGAGGGTACAGTTTACAAACATACATGTCACATGCACACACACCCAAACCCAGAACAACTATCTGTAAATCATACAAATAATTGCTCCGTGCGGGGATCGAACCCGCGGCACGTAGTGTAGAAAGCTAATCGCTTAGCAACTGCGCCAACCGTGGTTAAATGTGTGGAGGATGCATAATGATTTTTTGATACACGAATGATCTAAATGAACGAAATTCACTCACAAATAACATTTTAACATAAAACAACATAATTTCTTTCCTATACTATAAATAGAGAAAATATAGAACTACCTCAGATTAGAACCTTGTATGGAAATAAAAATGTATAATATGAACTCAGCTTTACAAGTAGAGCTTCCGCCAGCAGCTTCGCCAGCGTGATATCTTTATAAATTGTAGACTATGTTACTCACTGACAATGTAGCATTCTGCTGGTGAAAAAATTTAAAATCGGTCCAGTAGTTTTTGAGTTTATCCATTACAAACAAACAAAAAATCAAATCCTTTCTCTTTATAATATTAATTTAAGTTACCCAAATATATAAAAGACTCTGTATCTATTAATGTTTTTAAAAAGATATACATAATTAATAACTGATATTTTATAGAACTCTTCTTTTAATTAAATTAATTTTAATTATATATTATTTAGATAAGTTTCTCATAGTGAACAATGTTGTTCTTCTGGCAATATGAATCTTCAAATCGAAATGACCTCAGAAAGCATTTATATACGCTACAATTAATATTATAATACTTTGAAACAAAAGGTTACAGCATGCAGATCGGGAAATAGATACTAAGTCGTGACTCGCCCCAAGCGATCCAGCCAGGTATGGTAAATAGGTAATGTTCAAACCTCGTCACGGTTGTGTGTTTGTGGCCAGGTCGTGACCAGACCCTCTCGGATATGACTGTATTTACTAAATAAATCATTTATGTGTCTATGTCAAATGGTAGTAATAAACGGCACGCGGCGTAGTAGTACGAGTGTACGGCACAACTAATAAGTCGCATCGGCAAACTTCGTAAAACCGATCACTTCCGAACTGAGTGCGTCTATAAGACCACAAATGTTTATTAGTACTACAGTAGAAAATGATCTTTACGCTGACGCAATAAGTTTTAAAATGCGACTGCCATTGTTTGTTTCATCAGGTACATGTAACTTCTTAGTTGGGTGGTACAGTACAGTATGTACCATAAAGTCATAATACCTAGTTAAATTGCCAGTTCTTCTCCATACGATCTACTATTTGGAACCGCGCACCTACAGTCTCGACATTTCATAAGTGCCTGTATCTGATTTACATGAAATTAATAAAGATCTATTCTATTCTAAATATTATTGAATATAGTAGATACCGTGAAGAATGCATTGAATTGACTCTATTTGTAATATGAAAGTAGACCGTAGCAGATAATACGGTGTATAGAATTGCAGAATATTTGTCATTCAATCCAAATCGCATCTAATCGCCATTTTACATAGACCGATGCCATTTGATCCACAATTCAATGAAAAATAATCACTTGACCGAGGTCAAACCTACGTTAAACCCAATTATCAGGTAGGTCGAAGTTAAGTCTCTCACGATCGTATTGAAAATTGCCAGAGTCGATGTTCATTACCATTTTAGTTACGCAGTATATCCCCAGGGTTTTTAACTTGAAAAAGCATATTTTCCAGATATTTATTTCCTTAATTTCCATATTTTAATTATTTTTTCCATTGCTATTATCCTACCTTATTTGGATAACCTCACCTAAATATATTTTTAAACTTACACTTTCGGAATTATATTCACTTCATGATTTCCTAAAAGATATAAATTTAAAAAAAATTACCGGTGGAATTTTCTAATGAAGAATTGTCTGTAATTTATTTTTCTCTCATGATTTATATTAAAATTGTATTTTTAGATAAAATACCGTATTTTTTTGATAATGCCCTATTCATTTATACAAACAATAATTAAGTAGATCATCCAATCATCTGCGGTCGACATCCTCCGATATTTTGGGCCCCCGGCGCCGCTATTTAAATAATTGCTTAAATATAACCAAACAAATATCACTCAATGGTTATAAAATCCAACCCTAAAATATTTAAGTACAAAAGTAAACACAAACACCGTAAAACCCCACCGTATTGTGAATGTGGCGCCGTCATTATCCCGTACGGAATAAAATTATTTTTCTTTCTTTCTTTCTTTCTTTAAAAAAACAAAAGAGTGTAATTCGCACACAAAACTGCTTCGTCAGTGGATAGTAGGTATGTAATAAATATGTAATAACATACCATCATGTCATTCATCAGTAGTTGTAAGTTAATAATGTTGTGAATCCATCAATTGTCGGCTACGTAGGCTCTACCACTAGATAGAAGGTTTCAAAAGGCCTAAGTAGACCAACGATAAAGTAAAGTTTGTTCAAAACTTTAAGTCATTTGACAGTTCATGGCAAGATTTTATTTTCACAGTATTTTGACGTTTAGTAAAGACAAAATAGGTACTGTGCAAGACAACATTGTACTGTGGGCCAAGCATTACTATATATTATCTCTATAGGGCCAGCATGAATAGTTTGACGTATGGTAACGTAAACGTAAGCAAATTTTGATTATAAAATACAATAAATTTATCGCATTTTTGTTAAATTTTATGCAACATACACACTTGTTTCATGGAAATGAAAAAATATTGCATGTATTTCCAAATAAAAATCATAGATTAACCGTATATTTGTCGTTCTAAATTTGGTTACGTTTACGTTACGATACGTCAAAACATTCATGCTCGGCCCACTGATCAAGAGTGTAGTCTAATTTTAAAAGAGTTTCCATGGAGTTTCTTGCCGGTTCTTCTCCATAGGACCTACTATTTGGAACCGCGCACCTAGAGACTCGACGTTTTATAAGTGCCTGTTTATATGACATAAAGATCTATTCTATAATGTTTGAGCTTGTTGTACGTTGTGGAGATGATCTTCTGTTTGTTGTTATATTGTGGTCCCAAGTATGTGTGGTCCACGGTCATTATCAGAGCGATCGCCCTTGACATAGTTGCGAGATATTACGCGAATGATACTATTTTATTAGGCTTGGTTATGTTATGACTATGATATAACAATGTGGGTAATAATAGTATTTTTCTTTACAACTGTAGGAAATATGAGATTTTTACTGTCTGCAACATTCCAATTTTTTTTATAGTAACTTCTTAGTTGTCTTGAAGTCTTCCTACATATTGGGATAAACAAGTATACAGACAACTTCAGAATAGATGATTTAGGAGTCACGTAAGGAGCGAGGACCTGCATGTTTCTCTGCGCTTATGATATCTACATACATTAACATTTGACCTACTACAATAAACGGTGGGTCTAGAACAAAATTCACGAAAAATGTGTCCCGAATCAACCTATATAAGCATAGGTACATTTAAAGAAACATAAAACTTTAACATCCTAATTCCAACCGTATCGTCATTAGTAAACAGCTTAATTTTACTTGCGACAATTTATCAGCCTATTCAACTACATATTTCACAATACAGTAAGGCATTTTTGACGTGTATTCTGTCGGTTGATAAAACAAAGACTGGCGCGCGATTGGAACTCTTTTATCGTTTTGGAACTTTTTTGGCTTTGACACTTTTGAGCGTGGACCCAATGTCTATTGTCCAATGTAGTATTAGATCAATGCCTACATACTACGATCGAGATCAATAGTACAATTAGTTAGCCTGCTCTACGGTCAATATGTCGGCCACAAGCATTAGGATTATCATTTCCTTCTACGATCATTTTTCGTAGCAATCGTAGCGATGTGAGAATCGTAGAATCGTAGCCCATATTAAAAAATGGACGTCTACAACGGGATCCAGATTTGATCGGAAACATCGCAAATACAATATTCCAAAACACAGGCAACTCAAAATCATCTGCCTGGCCTGTATCCCAACTACGTTGGGGTCGGCTCCCAGTCTAACCAGTTGCGGCTGAGTAAGAGTATTTTATACAGAGCGACTGCCATCTGACTTCCACCACCCAATTACTGGGAGACACTGATACCCTAAGGTTAGACCGGTTGTCAGACTTTTTTTGGGTTGTCCCGTAACGACTGTCAAAAGTATTCGTATGACAACCGGGACCAACTGCTTAACGTGCTATCCGAGGCACGGAAAGGGTCAAACAGGCAACTCAAAATATTAACCTGTAAATGCGGGATACAAAAACATCAATCGTTTTTTTTTCTTTAGTCAACCATATTTTTTTTGTAATGCGAAGCAGTCATCAATCATCACTTAAAAAGAACACAATATCCAATACCCCACAGTTTATAAAAACTAAATATAAATAAGTCGCAGATTGTACAATACATAACGGACGTGTAGGATTTTTAATCAATCCAAGATCAAGTATCCTAACAAAAAAAATATGTAAATCGAAAACACGTGCCATTAAGATTTTTTGTTCAATTGCTAAGTAGATTACTAATACTCGTTGGCAATAGTGATCTAAGTTCCGTAATAATTATCTATGATCTGTATCCTGTCTGTAGTTATTATAATACTTGCTAACCGCAACGACAGTATAAAGCGCCGCCCACACCGCCGCAGTATACAGTGGCGGATAGTTGTAATTCTGTAAGTCTAGATCCGCAAGGTGCAGAATACCAAATTAAAAAAAATCGGGATACTGGTCTTCAATATCGATTTCATCACCATTTTTATTAATAATTTGCAAAAGATCACATATCATAAAAAAAACATAAACGCGCGCGCAGAGTTTATATATTTTTTGATGACCGAAGTCCGCCTTCGCTACTGCTATCGCCACCGTCGCCACCACTGCCACCCTTACCACCACCGCCACCGCGACGGTGTGGACGGCGCTTAATGCCGGAAACTCAATCATGTACGACTTTTCTGTCTCAAATTTCGAATATAATATGTACTGCCGAGAAGTGAAACATGGAGTTCGCTTTAAAATGCAATCTGCCTATAAACAAAAGATGGTTCAAAGCAAGTCTTGTAAAACCACCGACAAGGTTAGGGTTAAACCGTAGACAGAGAAACCAAAACCGATTAATTCGATTAATTTTTTGGGCTGCTGACGACTGCTACCGACTGTCATAGGTATACAACCGGGATCAACTGCTTATAACGTGCTATACGGGATATTTTTTTATGTAGTGTGCATAATTTGTAGAGTGATTCAGTCTCTGTTCCTAATGCAACCGCAGTATTGGAATACACTTTAAAACAAAACGAAAATTCGACTTAGTATGTACACACATAATTTACATACGCAAGCCATACAAAATCAAATTTTTATTTGGTTTGGAGTGAATTTTAGTACTGCGGTTGCATTTGGGAACAGACACTGAATCACTCTGTAAATTTTGCGCATTAAATAAAAAAATATCCTGTAGAATAGAATAGAAGTAGGTACTCTTTATTGTACACCTGTGATATCTTAGGCATAGACGCGTAGACTGATAGATGAATAATCATTGATCATCCATGCAAGGAGTGATGCCGCATGCGCAGATTAAGCTTGCAGATTGATTGGACAGCCGTTATACGAGACTATAATTTGAAGTGTGATATTAATATTAACTAAAGACACTTGACGTTAGTCACATGACAAGACCACATTCCTTGTGTTCAATGACCAATATAGGCACTGAAGTCTGTTAAATTAATGTAGATTACACAGTTTATTTACTACAACATTGTACTAATCAAGATTGTAGTCTATTATTTTAAAAGAGTTTCCGTTGAGTTTCTTGCCGGTGCGTGGAATCGCGCACCTAGAGTCTCGACATTTCTTATGTGCCTGTATCTGGTTTACATGAAATAAAGATCTATTCTTAAAAATAAAAGAGAGTGACATAATTACAGAAGTGTTTTTCTTAGGTTTCATGTAGGCGGAATCTTAACGTTTATAAATTTTAATTCGGATATGTAAATCATATACTTACCTAGTATTAATACCGTAGAGATTTTGGTAATGGTAGTTTCATTTAAAAAAATCTTGATTGTGTTATTTAAATACATACTGGTAAAACTCTATCCGTATATATCCATCACTTTCTAACGTCATTTAACAGTAACCTAACCGTCAAAAACCCCGACTCCAACTAGAAAAAGAGCTGTAACTTTTGAACGGCTGAACAAATTGTCATAAAACATAGCTAAGATGTTACCGGATTAAACTAGCTTTCAATTTAAAAAAACTGCATTGAAACCGATCCATCTGTTTTGGAGCTACGATGCCACAGACAAATGAATTAAGTAGGTACGGTCGGAAAATTCATTTTCTATTAATTATGACGCATGTGTCAAGGCGTACATTAGTTCTAGTGAATACATTTAATAGATTTCATCATTATCTGTATGTGGTCATGCTTCGTAGAATTTATTTGCTAGATAAATAAAATATTACATCTATATTTATGAGTACCTACTTATGGTCGCCCCAGTGGTCGAAATTCGACCGTAATATAAATCAATTATTATTTTAGCTTTTGTAGTAAAAAAAAGGCTCGAATAATTTATTACCACTTCGTACTATTAAGTAATAATGTTTCACTATCTAATTATTTAATTTAATAAATAACCAATCAATCAAGTTGCTGGTGCTGCAAATTCTTGTCCACCACCTTCGACCATCGAACAATAGAAGTTAAGGAAGCTTCAAGTCATGGACAGACCAGAAATAGCTTTTGATAGTCAGTGTGACAAATCAGAACAGCGTGCGACCTGGCCCAAGGTCTTCAGATAATTGACCAAGAGGATGACTTTCACTTTAGCGATAATAGGCAAAAAACTCAAATTATATTGAATAACGCAAAAAATCTTAGTAAGCACTATGCACGCGTGAAGCTAGAGAATATTTACGCTTATATTTTGTTTCTGATACATTTCTACAGTACTTTTTTCAGAGGAATGAAATAGCATATTCTTGGGTGGTCTATTTATAGTAAGTCACTTTTCAGATATCTATGAGTAAGCTAGAGAAATCTTGGTACATCCAAAGTGACTCGTCTGACCGTTGATTAGGCCTATCGTTATTTAGCCAACTTTACAACCTGTAGCTTAGCTAAATCCCTAGGGATTTAAACTAAACTCAGGGAGCTATCTTGATGCGCCATTTAGAAGAACACTTTGTTCGAAACAAATTGCATAATTAACTTACTGTAGCAGTATATACTATCAATATATTGTATGAATCAGAATGTTGGACCACAAAAGGGACGGATGAAAGGCAACATACAGTGGAGATTCAAATGTTGAGAGGGATGTGTGGCGTAACAAGATTGGACAGAATCAGGAATGAGTCTATTATAGGAAGTATGAAATTAGCACCAGTTACAGAAAAGCTGCAAAGTAGGTAACCGATTCTCGTGGTATGGACAAGTAATGCGGAGAGATGAGAATCATGTTAAAAGAAGAGTTGTAAGTATGACTGTTGATGGCGATCAGGGAAGAGGCAGACCAAAGAAAAGTTGGATGGACTGTGTGAAACATGACATGAATGTGAAGGAACTGAATCTGAAAATGACTTCTGATAGAGATGAGTGGAAGAAAAAGTGCGCCGACACCAAATAAAATGGGATCAGAGCAGGAGAATGATGATAGTAAGAACTCCTATGCTAAAGCTCATACAGAGTAGCAAATTTATTAATTTATTAATTATTGTACACACATAAAGACACAGAAAACATGAAATAGGAGAACAACGTACAAAGGTACTGCTTATTTCACTAAAGAAATCTCTTCCAGCAGACCTGCGAGAGGAGAATTTAAAACACGAAAT
The DNA here is from genome assembly GCA_932294325.1 of Allophyes oxyacanthae. Classification (NCBI taxonomy): domain Eukaryota; kingdom Metazoa; phylum Arthropoda; class Insecta; order Lepidoptera; family Noctuidae; genus Allophyes; species Allophyes oxyacanthae. The sequence continues at coordinate 2,572,005 of OW028628.1, forward strand.
GTAGACAGCGATGTACAAGAATAGACCAAAAAAGAATATAAACGTAAATAAATAAAACAAATATAGTCACTGAATATGATACAATATTTTTCCTCTCAATTTCATTCGTCGGATATATTATTAAGTATAGTATATATTACAGGGACCCGGATATTTTGTATCCTGTTCCATAATGTTTAATATTTTGTAGCTCGCACGATATGGCGAGGTACGTGACATGAATACATTCATTCTGTGACATGATGGAACGAGATTTTCCATGTTACATCACTGTATATAGTTCTAGTAATGTAAATCCGCATTATATGTTTATATTGCTTGGCGTTTTTATTGTATGTCGTGATTCCTTGACAGTCATTAGATTCTTAGAATGAAACCCACAGTCATGAGTGCGACAAATAATGTAATCTGTGTTCAGTTATTGTAAGGTGACGCAGTGGAAAATAATTAATCTCAAATCAGCTGCATATAAAAACGCGCGCGACTCTCTTGTACCGTAACCAATATTAATTTTATTAATAAAAAATTATTATTAATAAAATAACAATTAGCTAATTACAGTAGTGTCCTTTAGCGCCTAATACCGTTTACAGAAGATCATAAGATCCTTTATTTAGAAACATACAGAGCATTACGAAAGAACGGGGACGCCTGCAAAAGAAATACCCGAAACTTCTTATTACTAGCTTCGTATCATGATATCAAACGTTTGTTCTACGGCTTTGAACAAAACTAAACAGATTAGCCAAAAAATAGTTTTTCGTGTCTAACATTTACGCAAAAAACCACAGGTAGGTACTAAGACTAACGTTAAAAGTGATAAAACAAACTTCTCGTCCATTTCATTCTATTTTTCGACTGTCTCATGTTTATGCAAACTACAGAGTATATTTATATGAAGAAAAAAAAGGTTTGAATTATGAAAAGTCGTAGAACAAACGTTGTTTCGGTTCACAGACAACTTAGCTCAAGTTGGGCTTGGGCTAAATTGTTGGTCATAATACAAAGTTAGTGCTAAGAGATTTCAGGTATTTTATGATTTATCCTGTACTTGCGACCCGCGCCTGGATTCGCACGGGTGCAATTTTGCTACTATCCTTACATTAAATATGAAAGTATTACGTACATAAATTTTCCGAAAGAAACGCTTAAAATTATGGCGAAAACCGCATGATAATCCGTTGCGTTGTTTAGGAAGCGTTAGCGGATACACAGACAGACAGATGCGGAAAGTGACTTATTTTATTCTATGTAGAGAAGACATAATTATTAGTATTCAACATATGACTGTGATAGGATTATTAGTGCGAATAAAAGGCATCATCAAAAATTACACAAATAAAATTACATATAGTGAAATCCTCTACAAAATATATTTAATTTTAAAATCCATCCATTCCTCGGTGTCCGTGTAATAACACTGCTAAACTTAACGTACAAGAATGTATTTCTGTAAGATGAGAATTAAGATAATATACCTAGATAAATATCTAGAACAAGGTCAACACCGCGACGTGAAGTGTACGAATTTTAAATAAAATGACTGACATAATCGAGATGGTTGACAAATTAACTAGTTGGCCGCGCCTTAGGTATGTGAGCGGTGGGACGGAGGGGCGCTGTCAACAATAGCCAACCCGCCGCCCTCACCCCCGTCCCCACCTAAGGCGCGGCCAACAAGTTCCGCGGGAACTATAGCAAAGTCATTTCAGCATTTTCTTAGCAAAACTTTTTTTAATTTGGCCCTTTCTGCGTCGTCTAGTCAAGTCAAAGTTATTTGTTGGAGTTTTTTTTTGTCTAGTAAGATTTACTGATTCACTGGTCCCATAGCAACAGTTGTTCATAATGATGACTACAATAATCCCTTAAAGGGGTCAGGGCTAGAAGGGTAGGACCTTATTCGTAGATAGCTAGAAATATCCGACGCGTGTCCGCTACAATTGAATTCCCGTATGTTTTATTCTAAGTCATTTCTTCCCGCAAAGAGTCCAATTATCGCCACCCTTATAATAGCTTACTTACCCGTTAGCACAATAACTAGCCGGTTCACCAACAAATAAACACAAGTTTAATATGAAAACGACTGTTTAAAATTAACTACCGTTTTGATAAATGACTCTTTTTGTTTTAAACACCTGTTCTTTGTTGATGAAGCTATCGTTACGTATACAACGTGTATGAGAAATGCGTGGTCATATTAATTTAAGGGTGTGGATCAGACCATCAAACTGAACCATTTTCTCAATGGGACCAACATCGTAATCACGAGCTGCAATCACGTAATCCGCCGCTGACAGATACACAGATACCTACACCGATACACAGATACACACTACAAACATAACACACCTCTTTTTTGTTGGAGGTTAAAAAAGGGCTAATAAAGATTAAGTTCAAAACAAAACATGGTCTTATCAATAATAATATTATAGTTAAAAAAAAAACTAAAGAAAAAGCTTTTGTCATCCAAACTAAACGTGTATGCAAAATTTCAGCTCAATCGGAAACCGGGAAGTGGGTCAAAAACTTCCAAGATTTTTTTACATAGTTAGTTACAAGGGAAGCTAATAAAAGAGTTTTAAAAAGGTTCTAGATACTCAAAGATAAAAAGGTAACGAACCTTGGTCTAACACTGTCTATTTTTTCGCCCTTCGAATGCGTACAAACACATATAAAGGTTTTTAATTTGATAAGGAAACAAAAATACCTACTATCAAACCCGTATATTGTGTTTATAGTGATATTTCCCTACACACAACATATCAAATTGTACATATAGTGCCACAAACTTACCTGACCCGGTGACCAAAATTGGAACTAACATCGTTACGGAAGAAAACTGACATCAAAACGTCATTTTTGTATGGAGATGACATTGGTAAAAGCGACAGCAGCGACGCCACGAACGGGTCAGATAAGTTTGTGGCACTATAGACAATGTGATATGCGTGGAAGAGCGTGTTTCCTAATTTGTGAAAAAAACAAAATCATTTACTAAAAAAAATTGTCTTTACAGTAGTTAGGTATCTACTTGCTGACGTAATTAATCTCGAATCTATAACCGACTTAAACGGTTTTTTCTAATAGGATAGAATATAATCTTAATTTCATGTAAACCAGATACAGGCACTTATGAATGTCGAGACCATAAGTTCGCGGTTCCAAATAGTAGATTCTATGGAGAAGAAACTGCAAGAAACTCCGTGGAAACTCTTTTAAAATAATAGATTACAATCTTGATTAGTACAATGTTGTGGTAAATGCTGAAGAGATTTTCATGAAACATAGCTAAGATGATACCCGATCAAACTAGCTTTCAATAAAAAAAAAATGCATTGAAATCGGTCCATCTGTTTTGGAGCTACGATGATACACACTAGGTACAAACTTATAACATGGGATCTTTTTGTCGGGGGTTAATAATTAGTCCATTACGCGAACCCGGCAATGGGTTCTTTTAATGACTTGCATTAACTTCGCTAAATGAAAAGTTTATTAAATTCTCAACGTAAACCGTAATTTTTTTTAGAAGCCAAAGTTCATTAATTAATCATTCTACAGCTCAAAGAAACAAAAAAGTTTAGTTGAAAAAGGAGAATAATTTGATTCGCAGAAAAATTGCAGAATGAAATCTAGTTGGTTATATCAAGGTTCTACCTATGATAAATAAATAAATCCAACCCATGACTACTGGGCACGGCCTCTTCTCAGAATGAAATGACGCCTTAGTCCACCACGCTGGCCTAGTGCGGGTTGGCGGACTACACACACCATCGAGAACTTTATGAGACCATCTCAGGTGCGCAGATTTCCTCGCGATGTTTTCCTTCACCGTTAACGCAAGTGATAATCAAATTCTTATCCGCACATAAATCCGAAAAGTCGGAGGTGCGGGCCGGGTCAAATTCAGACCATCCTGCTCAAAACACTTCTATAGTATATCATTCATGATATTAAGATGTCCTTCAGTACGCGTAGCATGACTACCGTAGAAACGGTGTCTGTCTAACTACGGAAGAATAGACAAAATGAGAGATTGTAGAAATATTTCTACTCTTCGGTAGCATTTGGTAGAATTTATTCATCACCGACTAATTCCCCGTTAGTATGGAAAGAATATTTTGCCTTTGTCTACATAGAAATAGCGTAACTAGATGTCGAGATGGATAGAAAGAGCTTTGTTTATTCTAGAAAAAAAAATTGATCATGCTAATGGTGCAGAAATAAAGAAAAATACTTAAAGAATCTAAGTCTAACGTAAATTATGTTTCACCTGCTACATACAACCTTACAATATATTAACACAAAGATACGCCACAGAACGAGCCAAAAAAAAATATAAACAATATTTTCGTACTCCATTTACTTCGAAATGCGTGACATTTATCCATCCATGAAATAATAAACGATACACTTTAGCTAACCATGCGTTGTGGGGAGGACAAAATATAAAACAGTTGTTGAAAATGCAGAATAAAAAATTTGTAGAACAATGATAAAAAAAATGTTGAGGTCGAAACATAATTATTGGGTTGATCACACAAGCACAATGGAGATGTCTAAAGGTGGTACTGAATATTAGATAAAAAACTATTCAATACTTGGGTAATTATTAACTGAGGTACTGCATCGTAAGGAATTTTGTATCGATATGGCTAATCAAGCAAAACATCTATTGTATTGAGGACTATGAATACGTTTTGAGAACAGTCTAAGCAAATGGTAATGTAATTATTCTACAAGATAGCATTTTGTTAATTGTGATCAAAACAAAATATTATCAAGCAATGATGCCGTGACCATTAGAATAGAATAGGATAGAAATACACTTTATTGTACACCTGATAAAAAAGGAGCAATAAACATAATAATTACAATGAATCATTCATTAGAATAACAATATAAAATTATTAAGCTATATCAGCGCAGAATTGTAAATAAATTCATCAGAATCCTTCGTCATTCATGCTAAGGTCAATGCATAACTAATTTCTTCAGAGAAAATACAACAAATTAGCATAGGTACAGAAAATTACAGATTCAACAATAGGTGTCCTAGATGACTTACTCCAAAAATGCGATTTCATTTAGAATTCTTCGGTCGTATTTTTACGATAATTTCAATGTCACTCGACTCTAGTATTGTGATCACAATGAATTTCGTCACCACAATCGAAACGTATTTCGTAATTCGGTAGGCCGTTTTCTAGTATAACATGATGTAAGATTTTTTGGAAACATAATAGGTAGGTATACGTGTAACACGTGCTAGACAAAATGAATAATGGATGGTGCTACCTGGTTATGGGCTGAATGATCTTCAACTGATTGGAGAGTGTTTTGCCAAACTGTTACAGTTCAATTACAATATTTGACATATGAACAATGTTGAGATCTCAATATTAGATTTACTAGCTAAGGATGGACTGTGTGAAACATGACATGGCTGTTAATATAGAAAAGTGGTTATTTTAATAAAGCCAAATATTACGCACTTTTGAAACGTTAAAGACTCTAAGTGATAAGAAAGTAGAAGAAAGAAGAAATAATAAAAGAAAAAACAGGACACCCTAGAATAACAGTCATAGTAAGAAGAGGACAGATGCATAGACAGAAAAGACCTAAAATGATTTATCTGTATTCATAAGGGCAAAGGGTAAAACATTGTCTCAAATGCTATAAATAACGGAATCGAATAAAAATAAACAGGCCAATACAATAATGATCACCTAATATGTAAAGATATTAATGACTAGAAATGAGGTCAGTACTGCCCTGAATGTATGTAACAACTTCAAGTAGACATATACGATTAAACTAGATCAAATCCAATATCAATTAAAATAGTTATTAAAAAGGTATGATAACGACATACCTTTACAACTATAATCGCGGTGAATGACTATTGCTAACATAAATTATTGGAACTTATCTATTCTATCATCAAGGAGATAATCATATTTATTACAATAGCAAACATTTTGGTAGCTTCTGATAACTTAGTTCATTCTACAACTTGTACCAGAAATGTGTGGTCATATTTAAGGGTGTGGATCAGGTCATCAAACTGATTAACTTTCTCTATGGGACCAACATCATAATCGCGAAAAAATAACCAGCTATCCCATACAAAACTTCAATAGCTACTCGACCCAAACGTATGGGACAGCTAATAATTTTTTGGGATTACGATGTTGGTCCCAAAGAGAAAGTTGTTCAGTTTGATGATCTGATCGATCCACATTCTTAAAAGTATGACCACGCATTTCCGATAAACTTTGTATATCGAACAATGAAGAAAACATCTGTTATGATCTTTTAATTAAAAGATAAAATTGGTTATGAAATGATAAACACATTACCGGAATTGCTGGAGTTTGCCAAGGCTATTCTTGAAGATTCAAATTCGAATTTCATCATTACAAGCAATGCAGCATGCATTTTATTTTTACCTCTTTATTTTATTTACTTGCAATCTGAATAGAACGGAACACTCTTGACATTTCAACTGCAAACGAAAGAAAGTGTCTATCAAGTCTGTTAGCCTTCGAAGACGTAATTACTGTTCATACATTTTGTCTTAGATACTTCTCTACTTTATGCGGTTATAAGCAAACATTATTATATTAAAAGCTATCCAAACTTACGCAATATTGTTCAGACCATTGCATCGTGTAGACCTCACTCGAGTTATATTCCCACATACAATATGATTTGTAAGATCGAAAGCAAATCGATTCCTAATGACTATACTTAATTTACTTTTTTCAGTATAATTATCTTGTCCGTGCACCTATCATTATTTTTTCTTTTCATCACCCTTAAGTTGACTGGTAGAAAATGCCTAAGGCATTAAGTCCGCCTCTGTACATAGTGCATAAAGTATAAATAAATGACGAAGCTGAACGACTATTCTGTGGTTTTTCATCTAAATTCTTGATATGTAATGTAACTACTCTTCATTATTTAGGTGTCAGCTTCATCTGCATACGAATACCATCTGACCTCCTTTATCGATGTTACATCACGAACCTGCTCGGCATCTTTTCATCAGTGGGTGTTTTTTATTATCTTCAATTACCTCACAACTGTGGTTCTACGGTTTACTTACTTAGTGTTAGGCGTCGTCCTAATAGAACTCGATTACGCGACCATCGTAAGTTCGCGCGAATTTTGTTCATACATTACATGTTACATCGCCCGAATGTCAATTAGGACACATATTCGACACAGTGTACGTGTGATCTCGTTCTGTTAGGACGATGCCATAATAGAGCTCATGACCTTCTTCGTCCTCTGTTGTCGCTCATCCCGTAGTGGAACCACTAAACACTTTCTCTTTCTTATCTTTTCTGTGTCAATCATCACGTGCATTATTTGTACTGTCATACGTAACATAAGCTAACGATTATAGTCATGTTACCTAATCTTAAGCAACTTTTCTTTCGCTAGATGTAATTTCGGATTTTATACCATTTATCTTGGTTCCGCCTTTCTCATCGATTTCTTCCACTATGATCGGTCTTTTATAAGCCACGCCTATAGGTATATTGTCACGCTACCTAATTATAGACAGTTCTTCTTCTGATCTAAGACCCGCATCCCTGCTAGATTTCTTCTACTTTGACCTGCCTTTTTCATCGTTCTTGGCTTCCTTAATGACAATCCTGCCTTTTTTGGGCAATCAAAGGTTACTTCTACTCCTCAAACAGTCTAGACGTAAGCTTACATAACTAAATACTAAAATAACTACCAGATCAACCTTTACTATCGTTTAACATTTACAAAAACAATTCGAAAAATAATGACTTGAGCCATCAATCTGCGAAATTCTCAATCGATTGTAAATGGCGTGAAATCGATGTAAATGCTAAAGTTTATTTATACTTTAGTTAATTAACGTGAAGTCGAAGACGTAAGACTCAAGTGCAAGGCCATAGTTGAAGGATAGATGAACTGTTTTGGAAACAACTTTCATTTTTAAGAAAAAAAACAGCCTAATCATAATTAAGTGAATTTTTTCGTAAGTATAGCCAAAAAATTGCAAGTAGAACCTACAGAATTATCATGAAAAAAAATGTGTATACCACATGTGTACAACTACACACAACAACACAATCAACAACATAGTATACGAAGGTAAAATTGCTTAGTACCTTTGGAATGACTATTTAAAAGTTCAACTTTGGTTGTAACGAATGAGTAATGAGTAATTTCATATTTTTCCGATGATACTCGTATACTCGAAAAATATTTACGTCTATTAAAAATATTATTTGGAAGAACAGGCAGTTCAGCAATGATTCATGTAAGCAATGATAGGCTAGTGGATGAACGCTTGCCGTCCATCCAGGAGAGTGGAAGTTCGATCCTACTCCGCACCTCTGACTTTTCGGAATTCACGGTGAAGGATAACATCGTGATGAAACCTGCACACCTGAGAGGGTTCCATAAAGTTCTCGATGGTGTGTTTAGTCCACCAGCCCACACCAGACCAGCGCGATGGAGCAAGGCCTTAACCCTTCTCATTCTGAGCAGAGGCCCGTACCCAGCTGTGGAACAGTAATAGGCTGAATTTATAGCCAGTTAAGAATTACGAATTAAGGAAATTGTGATTAGCGTTGTCTATTATAACACCTAATATTAAAGTTTATTTTCACTGAGCATTTTCTTTACCCTAGTTAATCTTTTAAATCCAAAACCAAACACCGCCAGGCGTCATCAACAAAAGTTGACAAGACAAATATTTTCTCCCAGCATTATCTATAATTAGTTTCCAAGAGCTGGCTACTTAACAGATCTGCGCTTGCGCTCGCACCGCAACACAATAGAGACACGCGACGTCAAATTCACTTAATTACGTCATTGTTATCAAAGACTACAATATATACTTGGACAATTGTTATCATCTGGGTCATTGTTGGGTTTATATTATCCCGAAATAGGTCTCCATGACAGGTTAATAAGCCAAAATTTAATATGGTGTCTGTTATTTTTTGGAGCTATTTTTAGAATGTACGTAAAGGCCTATAGGACAGGTCTATCTATTAAAACTAGAGGTCGCCTAGTGGTCGCAATTCGACCGTATATGAATAAATATATTTTAGGTTTCTGCACTCCTTCTCCATATAAACTTTAACTATGCCAAATCGCACACTCCTCCGTGCGCGCAATATGCTTAAAAAGGGGTACAAAGTTTTTTATTCACGTATTAAATTTAGATTGCCTAGTTTGAACGCCATAAACAAACGTTCAATATGAAAAGTTTGACAGTGTATTCCAAAAAAGCAAAACGTACAGACAGAACAATGTATTCGCATACATAGAAAAAAAAACCACAAATATACCGGTGTGAAGTTGGCAGCCAAAATGTAGCAGCCAATAATCCGACCAAATTAAGTAGGTTCTTTTTTTCGTGCTGTTTTAAAACGTATTTATGGCAGAAAAATGGTTAAAAATTATAGGAAAAGCCTGAACAACTTAATAGGTATAAAATGAAGACAGCAGGACATCCAAAAATTAAAAAAACCACTTTCTGAATTAAAAACGGCTGTTGCTTTTATCTTTTTTATTTAACCATGTAAACCCCTAAATTGTGGAAATTTTATTCATAAATTACAAAGAACGATACCCAAACTATCAGAGAAATATAATAAGAATGTGGCTAAACAACTAACTAACCCTCTAAAACTCGACTGAATACAACATTCGATTTTATTCCCATTATCTGGATATAAAAAAACTGCTGCTACCCTGTAAACCCCTGAAATATCAAAAATTTATATATACATTGCAAAGATAGACATCTAAGCTATTAGAAAAAAATAGAAAGAATGTGGCTAAGATACGATTTGTCCTCTAATTATCCTTTGAAAAAGCATTGATTTTTTAATCCCATGATTTGGATTTAAAATGGCTGCTGCTACATTTCACCATGTAAACTCCTCAAATAAGGAATTTTTATTCATAAATTACAAAGAACCATACCCAACCTATCAGAGAAATACAGTGGGAATGTGGCTAAACAACTAAATAACCCTCTAATAGTCGACTGAATGCAACATCAGATTTTATTCCAATTTTCTGGATTTAAAACAGCTGCTGACCCCGTAAACCCCTGAAATATTAAAATTTTATTAATTAATTGCAAAGAAAGGAACCCCCGCTATCAGAAAAATATACTAAGAATGTGGCTAAATTACTATAGAACCCTCTTAGAGATGACTAATTACAACATAAGATTTCTTCTCATTTTCTGAATTTAAAATGGCTGCTGCTTCATTTCACCATGTAAACCCCTAAAATATGGAAATTTTATTAGTAAATTATAAAGAACGATATCTACCCTATCAAATAAATGCAGTGAGAATGTGGCTAAACAACTAACTAACCCTCTAAAAGTCTACTGAATGCAACATTAGATTTTACTCTCATTTTCTGAATTTAAAATGGCTGCTGCTTCATTTCACCATGTAATCCCCTAAAATATGAAAATTTTATTCATAAATTACAAAGAACGATACCCAACCTATCAGAGAAATACAGTGGGAATGTGGCTAAACAACTAAATAACCCTCTAAAAGTCGACTGAATACAACATCAGATTTTATTCCAATTTTCTGGATTTAAAACAGCTGCTGACCCCGTAAACCCCTGAAATATTAAAATTTTATTAATTAATTGCAAAGAAAGGAACCCCCGCTATCAGAAAAATATACTAAGAATGTGGCTAAATTACTATAGAACCCTCTTAGAGATGACTAATTACAACATAAGATTTCTTCTCATTTTCTGAATTTAAAATGGCTGCTGCTTCATTTCACCATGTACACCCCTAAAATATGGAAATTTTATTAGTAAATTATAAAGAACGATATCTACCCTATCAAATAAATGCAGTGAGAATGTGGCTAAACAACTAACTAACCCTCTAAAAGTCTACTGAATGCAACATTAGATTTTACTCTCATTTTCTGAATTTAAAATGGCTGCTGCTTCATTTCACCATGTAATCCCCTAAAATATGAAAATTTTATTAGTAAATCACAATGAACGATATCCACCCTATCAAATAAATACAGTGGGAATGTGGCTAAACAATTAACTAACCCTCTAATAGTCGACTGAATGCAACATTAGATTTTATTCCAATTTTCTGGATTTAAAACAGCTGCTGACCCCGTAAACCCCTGAAATATTAAATTTTTATTATCTAATTGCAAAGAAAGGAACCCCCGCTAACAGAAAAATATACTAAGAATGTGGCTAAATTACTATAGAACCCTCTTAGAGATGACTAATTACAACATAAGATTTCTTCTCATTTTCTGAATTTAAAATGGCTGCTGCTTCATTTCACCATGTAAACCCCTAAAATATAGAAATTTTATTAGTAAATTATAAAGAACGATATCCACCCTATCAAATAAATATAGTGGGAATGTGGCTAAACAACTAACTAACCCTTTAAAAGTCTACTGAATGCAACATTAGATTTTACTGTATTTTCTGGATTTAAAATGGCTGCTGCTTCATTTCACCATGTAAACCCCTAAAATATGAAAATTTTATAAGTAAATTACAAAGAATGATATCCACCCTATCAAATTAATACAGTGGGAATGTGGCTAAACAACTAACTAACCCTTTAAAAGTCTACTGAATGCAACATTAGATTTTACTGTATTTTCTGAATTTAAAATGGCTGCTGCTTCATTTCACCATGTAAACCCCTAAAATATGAAAATTTTATTAGTAAATTACAAAGAACGATATCCACCCTATCAAATAAATACAGTGGGAATGTGGCTAAACAACTAACTAACCCTTTAAAAGTCTACTGAATGCAACATTAGATTTTAATGTATTTTCTGAATTTAAAATGGCTGCTGCTTCATTTCACCATGTAAACCCCTAAAATATGAAAATTTTATTAGTAAATTACAAAGAACGATATCCACCCTATCAAATAAATACAGCGGGAATGTGGCTAAACATTTAACTAACCCTCTAATAGTCGACTGAATGCAACATTAGATTTTATTCCAATTTTCTGGATTTAAAACAGCTGCTGACCCCGTAAACCCCTGAAATATTAAAATTTTATTAATTAATTGCAAAGAAAGGAACCCTCGCTATCAGAAAAATATACTAAGAATGTGGCTAAATTACTATAGAACCCTCTTAGAGATGACTAATTACAACATAAGATTTCTTCTCATTTTCTGAATTTAAAATGGCTACTGCTTCATTTCACCATGTAAACCCCTAAAATATGGAAATTTTATTAGTAAATTATAAAGAACGATATCTACCCTATCAAATAAATGCAGTGAGAATGTGGCTAAACAACTAACTAACCCTCTAAAAGTCTACTGAATGCAACATTAGATTTTACACTCATTTTCTGAATTTAAAATGGCTGCTGCTTCATTTCACCATGTAAACTCCTAAAATATGGAAATTTCATAAGTAAATTATAAAGAACGATATCCACCTTATCAAATAAATACAGTGGAAATGTGGCTAACCAATTAACTAACCCTCTAATAGTCGACTGAATGCAACATTAGATTTTATTCCAATTTTCTGGATTTAAAACAGCTGCTGACCCCGTAGACCCCTGAAATATTTAAACTTTATTAATTAATTGCAAAGAAGGGAACTCCCGCTATCAGAAAAATAAACTAAGAATGTGGCTAAATTACTATAGACCCCTCTTAGAGATGACTAATTACAACATAAGATTTCTTCTCATTTTCGGAATTTAAAATGGCTGCTGCTTCATTTCACCATGCAAACCCCTAAAATATAGAAATTTTATTAGTAAATTATAAAGAACGATATCCACCCTATCAAATAAATACAGTGGGAATGTGGCTAAACAACTAACCCTTTAAAAGTCTGCTGAATGCAACATTAGATTTTACTGTATTTTCTGAATTTAAAATGGCTGCTGCTTCATTTCACCATGTAAACCCCTAAAATATGAAAATTTTATTAGTAAATTACAAAGAACGATATCTACCCTATCAAATAAATATAGTGGGAATGTGGCTAAACAACTAACTAACCCTTTAAAAGTCTACTGAATGCAACATTAGATTTTAATGTATTTTCTGAATTTAAAATAGCTGCTGCTTCATTTCACCATGTAAACCCCTAAAATATGAAAATTTTATTAGTAAATTACAAAGAACGATATCTACCCTATCAAATAAATATAGTGGGAATGTGGCTAAACAACTAACTAACCCTCTAAAAGTCTACTGAATGCAACATTAGATTTTACACTCATTTTCTGAATTTAAAATGGCTGCTGCTTCATTTCACCATGTAAACTCCTAAAATATGGAAATTTCATAAGTAAATTATAAAGAACGATATCCACCTTATCAAATAAATACAGTGGAAATGTGGCTTACCAATTAACTAACCCTCTAATAGTCGACTGAATGCAACATTAGATTTTATTCCAATTTTCTGGATTTAAAACAGCTGCTGACCCCGTAAACCCCTGAAGTATTAAATTTTTATTATCTAATTGCAAAGAAAGGAACCCCCGCTAACAGAAAAATATACTAAGAATGTGGCTTAATTACTATAGAACCCTCTTAGAGATGACTAATTACAACATAAGATTTCTTCTCATTTTCTGAATTTAAAATGGCTGCTGCTTCATTTCACCATGTAAACCCCTAAAATATGAAAATTTTATTAGTAAATTCTAAAGAACGATATCCACCCTATCAAATAAATACAGTGGGAATGTGGCTAAACAATTAACTAACCCTCTAATAGTCGACTGAATGCAACATTAGATTTTATTCCAATTTTCTGGATTTAAAACAGCTGCTGACCCCGTAAACCCCTGAAATATTAAATTTTTATTAATTGACTGCAAAGAAAGGCACCCCCGCTATCAGAAAAATATACTAAGAATGTGGCTAAATTACTATAGAACCCTCTTAGAGATGACTAATTACAACATAAGATTTCTTCTCATTTTCTGAATTTAAAATGGCTGCTGCTTCATTTCACCATGTAAACCCCTAAAATATGAAAATTTTATTAGTAAATTCTAAAGAACGATATCCACCCTATCAAATAAATACAGTGGGAATGTGGCTAAACAATTAACTAACCCTCTAATAGTCGACTGAATGCAACATTAGATTTTATTCCAATTTTCTGGATTTAAAACAGCTGCTGACCCCGTAGACCCCTGAAATATTTAAACTTTATTAATTAATTGCAAAGAAGGGAACTCCCGCTATCAGAAAAATAAACTAAGAATGTGGCTAAATTACTATAGACCCCTCTTAGAGATGACTAATTACAACATAAGATTTCTTCTCATTTTCGGAATTTAAAATGGCTGCTGCTTCATTTCACCATGCAAACCCCTAAAATATAGAAATTTTATTAGTAAATTGTAAAGAACGATATCCACCCTATCAAATAAATATAGTGGGAATGTGGCTTAATAACTAACTAACCCCTTACAAGTCTACTGAATGCAACATTAGATTTTACTGTATTTTCTGAATTTAAAATGGCTGCAGCTTCATTTCACCATGTAAACCCCTAAAATATGAAAATTTTATTAGTAAATTATAAAGAACGATATCCACCCTATCAAATAAATATAGTGGGAATGTGGCTAAACAACTAACTAACCCTTTAAAAGTCTACTGAATGCAACATTAGATGTTACTGTATTTTCTGAATTTAAAATGGCTGCTGCTTCATTTCACCATGTAAACCCCTAAAATATGAAAATTTTATTAGTAAATTGTAAAGAACGATATCTACCCTATCAAATTAATACAGTGGGAATGTGGCTAAACAACTAAATAACCCTCTAATAGTCGACTGAATGCAACATCAGATTTTATTCCAATTTTCTGGATTTAAAACAGCTGCTGACCCCGTAAACCCCTGAAATATTAAAATTTTATTAATTAATTGCAAAGAAAGGAACCCCCGCTATCAGAAAAATATACTAAGAATGTGGCTAAATTACTATAGAACCCTCTTAGAGATGACTAATTACAACATAAGATTTCTTCTCATTTTCTGAATTTAAAATGGCTGCTGCTTCATTTCACCATGTAAACCCCTAAAATATGGAAATTTTATTAGTAAATTATAAAGAACGATATCTACCCTATCAAATAAATGCAGTGAGAATGTGGCTAAACAACTAACTAACCCTCTAAAAGTCTACTGAATGCAACATTAGATTTTACTCTCATTTTCTGAATTTAAAATGGCTGCTGCTTCATTTCACCATGTAATCCCCTAAAATATGAAAATTTTATTCATAAATTACAAAGAACGATACCCAACCTATCAGAGAAATACAGTGGGAATGTGGCTAAACAACTAAATAACCCTCTAAAAGTCGACTGAATACAACATCAGATTTTATTCCAATTTTCTGGATTTAAAACAGCTGCTGACCCCGTAAACCCCTGAAATATTAAAATTTTATTAATTAATTGCAAAGAAAGGAACCCCCGCTATCAGAAAAATATACTAAGAATGTGGCTAAATTACTATAGAACCCTCTTAGAGATGACTAATTACAACATAAGATTTCTTCTCATTTTCTGAATTTAAAATGGCTGCTGCTTCATTTCACCATGTACACCCCTAAAATATGGAAATTTTATTAGTAAATTATAAAGAACGATATCTACCCTATCAAATAAATGCAGTGAGAATGTGGCTAAACAACTAACTAACCCTCTAAAAGTCTACTGAATGCAACATTAGATTTTACTCTCATTTTCTGAATTTAAAATGGCTGCTGCTTCATTTCACCATGTAATCCCCTAAAATATGAAAATTTTATTAGTAAATCACAATGAACGATATCCACCCTATCAAATAAATACAGTGGGAATGTGGCTAAACAATTAACTAACCCTCTAATAGTCGACTGAATGCAACATTAGATTTTATTCCAATTTTCTGGATTTAAAACAGCTGCTGACCCCGTAAACCCCTGAAATATTAAAATTTTATTAATTAATTGCAAAGAAAGGAACCCCCGCTATCAGAAAAATATACTAAGAATGTGGCTAAATTACTATAGAACCCTCTTAGAGATGACTAATTACAACATAAGATTTCTTCTCATTTTCTGAATTTAAAATGGCTGCTGCTTCATTTCACCATGTACACCCCTAAAATATGGAAATTTTATTAGTAAATTATAAAGAACGATATCTACCCTATCAAATAAATGCAGTGAGAATGTGGCTAAACAACTAACTAACCCTCTAAAAGTCTACTGAATGCAACATTAGATTTTACTCTCATTTTCTGAATTTAAAATGGCTGCTGCTTCATTTCACCATGTAATCCCCTAAAATATGAAAATTTTATTAGTAAATCACAATGAACGATATCCACCCTATCAAATAAATACAGTGGGAATGTGGCTAAACAATTAACTAACCCTCTAATAGTCGACTGAATGCAACATTAGATTTTATTCCAATTTTCTGGATTTAAAACAGCTGCTGACCCCGTAAACCCCTGAAATATTAAATTTTTATTATCTAATTGCAAAGAAAGGAACCCCCGCTAACAGAAAAATATACTAAGAATGTGGCTAAATTACTATAGAACCCTCTTAGAGATGACTAATTACAACATAAGATTTCTTCTCATTTTCTGAATTTAAAATGGCTGCTGCTTCATTTCACCATGTAAACCCCTAAAATATAGAAATTTTATTAGTAAATTATAAAGAACGATATCCACCCTATCAAATAAATATAGTGGGAATGTGGCTAAACAACTAACTAACCCTTTAAAAGTCTACTGAATGCAACATTAGATTTTACTGTATTTTCTGGATTTAAAATGGCTGCTGCTTCATTTCACCATGTAAACCCCTAAAATATGAAAATTTTATAAGTAAATTACAAAGAATGATATCCACCCTATCAAATTAATACAGTGGGAATGTGGCTAAACAACTAACTAACCCTTTAAAAGTCTACTGAATGCAACATTAGATTTTACTGTATTTTCTGAATTTAAAATGGCTGCTGCTTCATTTCACCATGTAAACCCCTAAAATATGAAAATTTTATTAGTAAATTACAAAGAACGATATCCACCCTATCAAATAAATACAGTGGGAATGTGGCTAAACAACTAACTAACCCTTTAAAAGTCTACTGAATGCAACATTAGATTTTAATGTATTTTCTGAATTTAAAATGGCTGCTGCTTCATTTCACCATGTAAACCCCTAAAATATGAAAATTTTATTAGTAAATTACAAAGAACGATATCCACCCTATCAAATAAATACAGCGGGAATGTGGCTAAACATTTAACTAACCCTCTAATAGTCGACTGAATGCAACATTAGATTTTATTCCAATTTTCTGGATTTAAAACAGCTGCTGACCCCGTAAACCCCTGAAATATTAAAATTTTATTAATTAATTGCAAAGAAAGGAACCCTCGCTATCAGAAAAATATACTAAGAATGTGGCTAAATTACTATAGAACCCTCTTAGAGATGACTAATTACAACATAAGATTTCTTCTCATTTTCTGAATTTAAAATGGCTACTGCTTCATTTCACCATGTAAACCCCTAAAATATGGAAATTTTATTAGTAAATTATAAAGAACGATATCTACCCTATCAAATAAATGCAGTGAGAATGTGGCTAAACAACTAACTAACCCTCTAAAAGTCTACTGAATGCAACATTAGATTTTACACTCATTTTCTGAATTTAAAATGGCTGCTGCTTCATTTCACCATGTAAACTCCTAAAATATGGAAATTTCATAAGTAAATTATAAAGAACGATATCCACCTTATCAAATAAATACAGTGGAAATGTGGCTAACCAATTAACTAACCCTCTAATAGTCGACTGAATGCAACATTAGATTTTATTCCAATTTTCTGGATTTAAAACAGCTGCTGACCCCGTAGACCCCTGAAATATTTAAACTTTATTAATTAATTGCAAAGAAGGGAACTCCCGCTATCAGAAAAATAAACTAAGAATGTGGCTAAATTACTATAGACCCCTCTTAGAGATGACTAATTACAACATAAGATTTCTTCTCATTTTCGGAATTTAAAATGGCTGCTGCTTCATTTCACCATGCAAACCCCTAAAATATAGAAATTTTATTAGTAAATTATAAAGAACGATATCCACCCTATCAAATAAATACAGTGGGAATGTGGCTAAACAACTAACCCTTTAAAAGTCTGCTGAATGCAACATTAGATTTTACTGTATTTTCTGAATTTAAAATGGCTGCTGCTTCATTTCACCATGTAAACCCCTAAAATATGAAAATTTTATTAGTAAATTACAAAGAACGATATCTACCCTATCAAATAAATATAGTGGGAATGTGGCTAAACAACTAACTAACCCTTTAAAAGTCTACTGAATGCAACATTAGATTTTAATGTATTTTCTGAATTTAAAATAGCTGCTGCTTCATTTCACCATGTAAACCCCTAAAATATGAAAATTTTATTAGTAAATTACAAAGAACGATATCTACCCTATCAAATAAATATAGTGGGAATGTGGCTAAACAACTAACTAACCCTCTAAAAGTCTACTGAATGCAACATTAGATTTTACACTCATTTTCTGAATTTAAAATGGCTGCTGCTTCATTTCACCATGTAAACTCCTAAAATATGGAAATTTCATAAGTAAATTATAAAGAACGATATCCACCTTATCAAATAAATACAGTGGAAATGTGGCTTACCAATTAACTAACCCTCTAATAGTCGACTGAATGCAACATTAGATTTTATTCCAATTTTCTGGATTTAAAACAGCTGCTGACCCCGTAAACCCCTGAAGTATTAAATTTTTATTATCTAATTGCAAAGAAAGGAACCCCCGCTAACAGAAAAATATACTAAGAATGTGGCTTAATTACTATAGAACCCTCTTAGAGATGACTAATTACAACATAAGATTTCTTCTCATTTTCTGAATTTAAAATGGCTGCTGCTTCATTTCACCATGTAAACCCCTAAAATATGAAAATTTTATTAGTAAATTCTAAAGAACGATATCCACCCTATCAAATAAATACAGTGGGAATGTGGCTAAACAATTAACTAACCCTCTAATAGTCGACTGAATGCAACATTAGATTTTATTCCAATTTTCTGGATTTAAAACAGCTGCTGACCCCGTAAACCCCTGAAATATTAAATTTTTATTAATTGACTGCAAAGAAAGGCACCCCCGCTATCAGAAAAATATACTAAGAATGTGGCTAAATTACTATAGAACCCTCTTAGAGATGACTAATTACAACATAAGATTTCTTCTCATTTTCTGAATTTAAAATGGCTGCTGCTTCATTTCACCATGTAAACCCCTAAAATATGAAAATTTTATTAGTAAATTCTAAAGAACGATATCCACCCTATCAAATAAATACAGTGGGAATGTGGCTAAACAATTAACTAACCCTCTAATAGTCGACTGAATGCAACATTAGATTTTATTCCAATTTTCTGGATTTAAAACAGCTGCTGACCCCGTAGACCCCTGAAATATTTAAACTTTATTAATTAATTGCAAAGAAGGGAACTCCCGCTATCAGAAAAATAAACTAAGAATGTGGCTAAATTACTATAGACCCCTCTTAGAGATGACTAATTACAACATAAGATTTCTTCTCATTTTCGGAATTTAAAATGGCTGCTGCTTCATTTCACCATGCAAACCCCTAAAATATAGAAATTTTATTAGTAAATTGTAAAGAACGATATCCACCCTATCAAATAAATATAGTGGGAATGTGGCTAAATAACTAACTAACCCCTTACAAGTCTACTGAATGCAACATTAGATTTTACTGTATTTTCTGAATTTAAAATGGCTGCAGCTTCATTTCACCATGTAAACCCCTAAAATATGAAAATTTTATTAGTAAATTATAAAGAACGATATCCACCCTATCAAATAAATATAGTGGGAATGTGGCTAAACAACTAACTAACCCTTTAAAAGTCTACTGAATGCAACATTAGATGTTACTGTATTTTCTGAATTTAAAATGGCTGCTGCTTCATTTCACCATGTAAACCCCTAAAATATGAAAATTTTATTAGTAAATTGTAAAGAACGATATCTACCCTATCAAATTAATACAGTGGGAATGTGGCTAAACAACTAACTAACCCTTTAAAAGTCTACTGAATGCAACATTAGATTTTACTGTATTTTCTGAATTTAAAATGGCTGCTGCTTCATTTCACCATGTAAACCCCTAAAATATGAAAATTTTATTAGTAAATTACAAAGAACGATATCTACCCTATCAAATAAATATAGTGGGAATGTGGCTAAACAACTAACTAACCCTTTAAAAGTCTACTGAATGCAACATTAGATTTTAATGTATTTTCTGAATTTAAAATGGCTGCTGCTTCATTTCACCATGTAAACCCCTAAAATATGAAAATTTTATTAGTAAATTACAAAGAACGATATCCACCCTATCAAATAAATACAGTGGGAATGTGGCTAAACAACTAACTAACCCTTTAAAAGTCTACTGAATGCAACATTAGATTTTAATGTATTTTCTGAATTTAAAATGGCTGCTGCTTCATTTCACCATGTAAACCCCTAAAATATGAAAATTTTATTAGTAAATTCTAAAGAACGATATCCACCCTATCAAATAAATACAGTGGGAATGTGGCTAAACAATTAACTAACCCTCTAATAGTCGACTGAATGCAACATTAGATTTTATTCCAATTTTCTGGATTTAAAACAGCTGCTGACCCCGTAGACCCCTGAAATATTTAAACTTTATTAATTAATTGCAAAGAAGGGAACTCCCGCTATCAGAAAAATAAACTAAGAATGTGGCTAAATTACTATAGACCCCTCTTAGAGATGACTAATTACAACATAAGATTTCTTCTCATTTTCGGAATTTAAAATGGCTGCTGCTTCATTTCACCATGCAAACCCCTAAAATATAGAAATTTTATTAGTAAATTGTAAAGAACGATATCCACCCTATCAAATAAATATAGTGGGAATGTGGCTAAATAACTAACTAACCCCTTACAAGTCTACTGAATGCAACATTAGATTTTACTGTATTTTCTGAATTTAAAATGGCTGCAGCTTCATTTCACCATGTAAACCCCTAAAATATGAAAATTTTATTAGTAAATTATAAAGAACGATATCCACCCTATCAAATAAATATAGTGGGAATGTGGCTAAACAACTAACTAACCCTTTAAAAGTCTACTGAATGCAACATTAGATGTTACTGTATTTTCTGAATTTAAAATGGCTGCTGCTTCATTTCACCATGTAAACCCCTAAAATATGAAAATTTTATTAGTAAATTGTAAAGAACGATATCTACCCTATCAAATAAATACAGTGGGAATGTGGCTAAACAACTAACTAACCCTTTAAAAGTCTACTGAATGCAACATTAGATTTTACTGTATTTTCTGAATTTAAAATGGCTGCTGCTTCATTTCACCATGTAAACCCCTAAAATATGAAAATTTTATTAGTAAATTGTAAAGAACGATATCCACCCTATCAAATAAATATAGTGGGAATGTGGCTAAATAACTAACTAACCCCTTAAAAGTCTACTGAATGCAACATTAGATTTTACTCTCATTTTCTGAATTTAAAATGGCTGCTGCTTCATTTCACCATGCAAACCCCTAAAATATGAAAATTTTATTAGTAAATTCCAAAGAACGATATCCACCCTATCAAATAAATACAGTGGGAATGTGGCTAAACAACTAACTAACCCTTTAAAAGTCTACTGAATGCAACATTAGATTTTACTGTATTTTCTGAATTTAAAATGGCTGCTGCTTCATTTCACCATGTAAACCCCTAAAATATGAAAATTTTATTAGTAAATTGTAAAGAACGATATCCACCCTATCAAATAAATATAGTGGGAATGTGGCTAAATAACTAACTAACCCCTTAAAAGTCTACTGAATGCAACATTAGATTTTACTCTCATTTTCTGAATTTAAAATGGCTGCTGCTTCATTTCACCATGCAAACCCCTAAAATATGAAAATTTTATTAGTAAATTCCAAAGAACGATATCCACCCTATCAAATAAATACAGTGGGAATGTGGCTAAACAATTAACTAACCCTCTAATAGTCGACTGAATGCAACATTAGATTTTATTCCAATTTTCTGGATTTAAAATGGCTGCTGCTTCATTTCACCATGTAAACCCCTAAAATATGAAAATTTTATTAGTAAATTGTAAAGAACGATATCCACCCTATCAAATAAATATAGTGGGAATGTGGCTAAATAACTAACTAACCCCTTAAAAGTCTACTGAATGCAACATTAGATTTTACTCTCATTTTCTGAATTTAAAATGGCTGCTGCTTCATTTCACCATGCAAACCCCTAAAATATGAAAATTTTATTAGTAAATTCCAAAGAACGATATCCACCCTATCAAATAAATACAGTGGGAATGTGGCTAAACAACTAAGTAACCCTCTAAAAGTCGACTGAATGCAACATCAGATTTTATTCCAATTTTCTGGATTTAAAACAGCTGCTGACCCCGTAAACCCCTGAAATATTAAAATTTTATTAATTCATTGCAAAGAAAGGAACCCCCGCTATCAGAAAAATATACTAAGAATGTGGCTAAATTACTATAGAACCCTCTTAGAGATGACTAATTACAACATAAGATTTCTTCTCATTTTCTGAATTTAAAATGGCTGCTGCTTCATTTCACCATGTAAACCCCCGAAATATGAAAATTTTATTAGTAAATTACAAATCAAATCAAATCAAATCAAATCAAATCAAATCAATTTATTTGCTATAAATGTTGGTACAATTTCGGTCTTAACATAAATTTTCATAGATCCATAACATTTAGTCAAAATTATTGTGACATGCAAACATTTATGTACAGTTTATTGTAGAATTAAGGTTACAGATTTATTATTATATTAAAAAACATTATTAAATTACTGAAACTTCTTATTGAAGACATCGGCTACCGTGTAGAAGTTTTTTTCTCCCAACCATACTTTAAGACACCTTATAAATTTATTAGCTGGTAAGGCTTTAATATTGTCAGGTATAGCATTATATATACGACCACACATAGTATGGCTACTCTTACTATACAAAGCTGTCCTAGGAAGTATGGGCACGACAATTCGGTTCCTATTCCTATTACTTCTCGGAAACGTTTCATAAGCTTTTGTAAATAGCTCTGGATGCATTTTAACGAATTTAGCACATTCTAGGATATACAGACTTGGCAGGGTTAATATCTGGAACTTTTTGAAAAAGGGTTTGCAAGATTCCCACGGGCGTAATCCCGCTATGGCGCGAATACATTTTTTCTGTGAGATAAATACTCTCTGACTATCTGTTGAGTTACCCCATATTATAACACCATATCTTATCACAGAATCAACGTATCCATAATATGCAGATAGTACTGTTTTCAGCGCTGATGTTTTAGAGAGTTCGTATAGCACGTACACGAATTTATTTATTTTATTACAGACTTTAGTACAAAGAACCATATCCACCCAATCAAATAAATACAGTGGGAATGTGGCTAAACAATTAACTAACCCTCTAATAGTCTACTAATATTGCATTCAGTCGACTATTAGAGGGTTAGTTAATTGTTTAGCCACATTCCCACTGTATTTATTTGATAGGGTGGATATCGTTCATTGTGATTTACTAATAAAATTTCCATATTTTAGGGGTTTACATGGTGAAATGAAGCAGTAGCCATTTTAAATTCAGAAAATGAGAAGAAATCTTATGTTGTAATTAGTCATCTCTAAGAGGGTTCTATAGTAATTTAGCCACATTCTTAGTTTATTTTTCTGATAGCGGGAGTTCCCTTCTTTGCAATTAATTAATAAAGTTTAAATATTTCAGGGGTCTACGGGGTCAGCAGCTTTTTTAAATCCAGAAAATTGGAATAAAATTCTATGTTGCATTCAGTCGACTAATAGAGGGTTAGTTAATTGTTTAGCCATATTCCCACTGTATTTATTTGATAGAGTGGATATCGTTCTTTGTAATTTACTAATAAAATTTTCATATATTAGGGGTTTACATGGTGAAATGAAGCAGCAGCCATTTTAAATCCAGAAAATTGGAATAAAATCTAATGTTGCATTCAGTCGACTATTAGAGGGTTAGTTAGTTGTTTAGCCACATTCCCACTATATTTATTGGATAGGGTGGATATCGTTCTTTATAATTTACTAATAAAATTTCCATATTTTAGGGGTTTACATGGTGAAATGAAGCAGCAGCCATTTTAAATTCAGAAAATGAGAAGAAATCTTATGTTGTAATTAGTCATCTCTAAGAGGGTTCTATAGTAATTTAGCCACATTCTTAGTATATTTTTCTGATAGCGAGGGTTCCTTTCTTTGCAATTAATTAATAAAAATTTAATATTTCAGGGGTTTACGGGGTCAGCAGCTGTTTTAAATCCAGAAAATTGGAATAAAATCTAATGTTGCATTCAGTCGACTTTTAATGGGTTAGTTAGTTGTTTAGCCACATTCCCACTGTATTTATTTGATAGGGTAGATATCGTTCTTTATAATTTACTAATAAAATTTCCATATTTTAGGGGTTTACATGGTGAAATGAAGCAGCAGCCATTTTAAATTCAGAAAATGAGAAGAAATCTTATGTTGTAATTAGTCATCTATAAGAGGGTTCTATAGTAATTTAGCAACATTATCAGTATATTTTTCTGATAGCGGGGGTGCCTTTCTTTGCAATCATAGTAATATTATAAAGAGAGAAATCCTGATTGACTGACTGACTGACTGACTGACTGACTGACTGACTGACTGACTGACTGACTTATCATCAACGCACAGCCGAAACTACTGAAGCTAGAGTCACGAAATTTGGAGAGTAGGTCCCTTTTGTATTGTAGGCAAGCAATAAGAAGGGATTTTTGAAAATTCAGCCCCTAAAGGGGGGAAAAAGGGGGTGAAAGTTTGTATGGGAGTCCCTTAATTTTTGAAGTGAGAAAGATGAAAATTGGGATTTAGGCTTTTGGTTACAAACAAAGAAACACGTGATTCTGCGTTTTTGGAAATTCATCCCCTAAAGGGGCAAAATGGGGTGAAAATTGTTTTTGAAGTGTAAAACGTGAATATTGGGATGGTTTTTGAAGTGAGAAACGTGAAAATTGAGATTTAGGCTTTTGGTTACAAATAAAGAAACATGTGTTACCGCGTTTTTGGAAATTCATCCCCTAAAGGGGCGAAATAGGGGTGAAAATTGTTTTTTAAGTAAGAAACGTGAAAATTGAGATTTAGGCTTTTGGTTAGAAATAAAGAAATACGTGATACCGCGTTTTTGGAAATTCATCCCCTAAAGGGGCGAAATAGGGGTGAAAATTGTTTTTGAAGTGAGAAACGTGAAAATTGAGATTTATGCTTTTGGTTAAAAATAAAGAAACACGTGTCACCACGTTTTTGGAAATTCATCCCCTAAAGGGGCGAAATAGGGGTGAAAATTGTTTTTTAAGTAAGAAACGTGAAAATTGAGATTTAGTCTTTTGGTTAGAAATAAAGAAATACGTGATACCGCGTTTTTGGAAATTCATCCCCTAAAGGGGCGAAATAGGGGTGAAAATTGTTTTTGAAGTGAGAAACGTGAAAATTGAGATTTATGCTTTTGGTTAAAAATAAAGAAACACGTGTCACCACGTTTTTGGAAATTCATCCCCTAAAGGGGCGAAATAGGGGTGAAAATTGTTTTTTAAGTAAGAAACGTGAAAATTGAGATTTAGGCTTTTGGTTAGAAATAAAGAAATACGTGATACCGCGTTTTTGGAAATTCATCCCCTAAAGGGGCGAAATAGGGGTGAAAATTGTTTTTGAAGTGAGAAACGTGAAAATTGAGATTTATGCTTTTGGTTAAAAATAAAGAAACACGTGTCACCACGTTTTTGAAAATTCATCCCCTAACGGGGCGAAATAGGGGTGAAAATTGATTTGAAGTGAGAGACGTGAAAATTGAGATTTAGGCTTTTGGTTAGAAATAAAGAAACACGTGTTTCTGTGTTTTTGGTAATTCATCCCACAAAGGGGCGATAAAGGAGTGAAAAATGTTTTTGAAGTTAGAAACGTGATTGTATTTAAGCTTTTGGTTAAAATTAAAAACAAAATCAGTTTCGTGTTTTTCGAAATTCAACCTCAAAGCGGATAAAATAGTTATATGAGAGTCCGTATTTTTTGAAGCCGAACGATTTGTAAGAAGTCAGGAATTGATGAAAATTAAAAAGTATCTACCGGCTAATTTGTACCCGAACGAAGTCGGGACGGGCCGCTAGTTAATTAATAAAATTTTAATATTTCAGGGGTTTACGGGGTCAGCAGCTGTTTTAAGTCCAGAAAATTGGAATAAAATCTAATGTTGCATTCAGTCGACTATTAGAGGGTTAGTTAATTGTTTAGCCACATTCCCACTGTATTTATTTGATAGGGTGGATATCTTTCATTGTGATTTACTAATAAAATTTTCATATTTTAGGGGATTACATGGTGAAATGAAGCAGCAGTCATTTTAAATTCAGAAAATGAGAGTAAAATCTAATGTTGCATTCAGTAGACTTTTAGAGGGTTAGTTAGTTGTTTAGCCACATTCTCACTGCATTTATTTGATAGGGTGGATATCGTTCTTTATAACTTACTAATAAAAATTCCATCTTTTAGGGGTTTACATGGTGAAATGAAGCAGCAGCCATTTTAAATTCAGAAAATGAGAAGAAATCTTATGATGTAATTAGTCATCTATAAGAGGGTTCTATAGTAATTTAGCCACATTATCAGTATATTTTTCTGATAGCGGGGGTGCCTTTCTTTGCAATTAATTAATAAAATTTTAATATTTCAGGGGTTCACGGGGTCAGCAGCTGTTTTAAATCCAGAACATTGGAATAAAATCTAATGTTGCATTCAGTCGACTATTAGAGGGTTAGTCAATTGTTTAGCCACATTCCCACTGTATTTATTTGATAGGGTGGATATCGTTCTTTATAATTTACTTATAAAATTTCCATATTTTAGGGGTTTACATGGTGAAATGAAGCAGCAGCCATTTTAAATTCAGAAAATGAGAGTAAAATCTAATGTTGCATTCAGTAGACTTTTAAAGGGTTAGTTAGTTGTTTAGCCACATTCCCACTATATTTATTTGATAGGGTGGATATCGTTCTTTATAATTTACTAATAAAATTTCTATATTTTAGGGGTTTACATGGTGAAATGAAGCAGCAGCCATTTTAAATTCAGAAAATGAGAAGAAATCTTATGTTGTAATTAGTCATCTCTAAGAGGGTTCTATAGTAATTAAGCCACATTCTTAGTATATTTTTCTGATAGCGGGGGTTCCTTTCTTTGCAGTCAATTAATAAAAAATTAATATTTCAGGGGTTTACGGGGTCAGCAGCTGTTTTAAATCCAGAAAATTGGAATAAAATCTAATGTTGCATTCAGTCGACTATTAGAGGGTTAGTTAATTGTTTAGCCACATTCCCACTGTATTTATTTGATAGGGTGGATATCGTTCTTTGGAATTTACTAATAAAATTTTCATATTTTAGGGGTTTACATGGTGAAATGAAGCAGCAGCCATTTTAAATTCAGAAAATGAGAAGAAATCTTATGTTGTAATTAGTCATCTCTAAGAGGGTTCTATAGTAATTAAGCCACATTCTTAGTATATTTTTCTGATAGCGGGGGTTCCTTTCTTTGCAATTAATTAATAAAAAATTAATATTTCAGGGGTTTACGGGGTCAGCAGCTGTTTTAAATCTAGAACATTTGAATAAAATCTAATGTTGCATTCAGTCGACTATTAGAGGGTTAGTTAATTGTTTAGCCACATTCCCACTGTATTTATTGGATAGGGTGGATATCGTTCATTGTAATTTACTGATAAAATTTTCATATTTTAGGGGATTACATGGTGAAATGAAGCAGCAGCCATTTTAAATTCAGAAAATGAGAGTAAAATCTAATGTTGCATTCAGTAGACTTTTAAAGGGTTAGTTAGTTGTTTAGCCACATTCCCACTATATTTATTTGATAGGGTGGATATCGTTCTTTATAATTTACTAATAAAATTTCTATATTTTAGGGGTTTACATGGTGAAATGAAGCAGCAGCCATTTTAAATTCAGAAAATGAGAAGAAATCTTATGTTGTAATTAGTCATCTCTAAGAGGGTTCTATAGTAATTTAGCCACATTCTTAGTATATTTTTCTGTTAGCGGGGGTTCCTTTCTTTGCAATTAGATAATAAAAAATTAATATTTCAGGGGTTTACGGGGTCAGCAGCTGTTTTAAATCCAGTAAATTGGAATAAAATCTAATGTTGCATTCAGTCGACTATTAGAGGGTTAGTTAATTGTTTAGCCACATTCCCACTGTATTTATTTGATAGGGTGGATATCGTTCTTTGTAATTTACTAATAAAATTTTCATATTTTAGGGGTTTACATGGTGAAATGAAGCAGCAGCCATTTTAAATTCAGAAAATGAGAGTAAAATCTAATGTTGCATTCAGTAGACTTTTAGAGGGTTAGTTAGTTGTTTAGCCACATTCTCACTGCATTTATTTGATAGGGTGGATATCGTTCTTTATAACTTACTAATAAAAATTCCATCTTTTAGGGGTTTACATGGTGAAATGAAGCAGCAGCCATTTTAAATTCAGAAAATGAGAAGAAATCTTATGATGTAATTAGTCATCTATAAGAGGGTTCTATAGTAATTTAGCCACATTATCAGTATATTTTTCTGATAGCGGGGGTGCCTTTCTTTGCAATTAATTAATAAAATTTTAATATTTCAGGGGTTCACGGGGTCAGCAGCTGTTTTAAATCCAGAACATTGGAATAAAATCTAATGTTGCATTCAGTCGACTATTAGAGGGTTAGTCAATTGTTTAGCCACATTCCCACTGTATTTATTTGATAGGGTGGATATCGTTCTTTATAATTTACTTATAAAATTTCCATATTTTAGGGGTTTACATGGTGAAATGAAGCAGCAGCCATTTTAAATTCAGAAAATGAGAGTAAAATCTAATGTTGCATTCAGTAGACTTTTAAAGGGTTAGTTAGTTGTTTAGCCACATTCCCACTATATTTATTTGATAGGGTGGATATCGTTCTTTATAATTTACTAATAAAATTTCTATATTTTAGGGGTTTACATGGTGAAATGAAGCAGCAGCCATTTTAAATTCAGAAAATGAGAAGAAATCTTATGTTGTAATTAGTCATCTCTAAGAGGGTTCTATAGTAATTAAGCCACATTCTTAGTATATTTTTCTGATAGCGGGGGTTCCTTTCTTTGCAGTCAATTAATAAAAAATTAATATTTCAGGGGTTTACGGGGTCAGCAGCTGTTTTAAATCCAGAAAATTGGAATAAAATCTAATGTTGCATTCAGTCGACTATTAGAGGGTTAGTTAATTGTTTAGCCACATTCCCACTGTATTTATTTGATAGGGTGGATATCGTTCTTTGGAATTTACTAATAAAATTTTCATATTTTAGGGGTTTACATGGTGAAATGAAGCAGCAGCCATTTTAAATTCAGAAAATGAGAAGAAATCTTATGTTGTAATTAGTCATCTCTAAGAGGGTTCTATAGTAATTAAGCCACATTCTTAGTATATTTTTCTGATAGCGGGGGTTCCTTTCTTTGCAATTAATTAATAAAAAATTAATATTTCAGGGGTTTACGGGGTCAGCAGCTGTTTTAAATCTAGAACATTTGAATAAAATCTAATGTTGCATTCAGTCGACTATTAGAGGGTTAGTTAATTGTTTAGCCACATTCCCACTGTATTTATTGGATAGGGTGGATATCGTTCATTGTAATTTACTGATAAAATTTTCATATTTTAGGGGATTACATGGTGAAATGAAGCAGCAGCCATTTTAAATTCAGAAAATGAGAGTAAAATCTAATGTTGCATTCAGTAGACTTTTAAAGGGTTAGTTAGTTGTTTAGCCACATTCCCACTATATTTATTTGATAGGGTGGATATCGTTCTTTATAATTTACTAATAAAATTTCTATATTTTAGGGGTTTACATGGTGAAATGAAGCAGCAGCCATTTTAAATTCAGAAAATGAGAAGAAATCTTATGTTGTAATTAGTCATCTCTAAGAGGGTTCTATAGTAATTTAGCCACATTCTTAGTATATTTTTCTGTTAGCGGGGGTTCCTTTCTTTGCAATTAGATAATAAAAAATTAATATTTCAGGGGTTTACGGGGTCAGCAGCTGTTTTAAATCCAGTAAATTGGAATAAAATCTAATGTTGCATTCAGTCGACTATTAGAGGGTTAGTTAATTGTTTAGCCACATTCCCACTGTATTTATTTGATAGGGTGGATATCGTTCTTTGTAATTTACTAATAAAATTTTCATATTTTAGGGGTTTACATGGTGAAATGAAGCAGCAGCCATTTTAAATTCAGAAAATGAGAGTAAAATCTAATGTTGCATTCAGTAGACTTTTAAAGGGTTAGTTAGTTGTTTAGCCACATTCCCACTGTATTAATTTGATAGGGTGGATATCATTCTTTGTAATTTACTAATAAAATTTTCATATTTTAGGGGTTTACATGGTGAAATGAAGCAGCAGCCATTTTAAATCCAGAAAATACAGTAAAATCTAATGTTGCATTCAGTAGACTTTTAAAGGGTTAGTTAGTTGTTTAGCCACATTCCCACTATATTTATTTGATAGGGTGGATATCGTTCTTTATAATTTACTAATAAAATTTCCATATTTTAGGGGTGTACATGGTGAAATGAAGCAGCAGCCATTTTAAATTCAGAAAATGAGAAGAAATCTTATGTTGTAATTAGTCATCTCTAAGAGGGTTCTATAGTAATTTAGCCACATTCTTAGTATATTTTTCTGATAGCGGGGGTTCCTTTCTTTGCAATTAATTAATAAAATTTTAATATTTCAGGGGTTTACGGGGTCAGCAGCTGTTTTAAATCCAGAAAATTGGAATAAAATCTGATGTTGTATTCAGTCGACTTTTAGAGGGTTATTTAGTTGTTTAGCCACATTCCCACTGTATTTCTCTGATAGGTTGGGTATCGTTCTTTGTAATTTATGAATAAAATTTTCATATTTTAGGGGTTTACAGGGTGAAATGAAGCAGCAGCCATTTTAAATTTAGAAAATGAGAAGAAATCTTATGTTGTAATTAGTCATCTCTAAGAGGGTTCTATAGTAATTTAGCCACATTCTTAGTATATTTTTCTGATAGCGGGGGTTCCTTTCTTTGCAATTAATTAATAAAATTTTAATATTTCAGGGGTTTACGGGGTCAGCAGCTGTTTTAAATCCAGAAAATTGGAATAAAATCTAATGTTGCATTCAGTCGACTATTAGAGGGTTAGTCAATTGTTTAGCCACATTCCCACTGTATTTATTTGATAGGGTGGATATCGTTCTTTATAATTTACTTATAAAATTTCCATATTTTAGGGGTTTACATGGTGAAATGAAGCAGCAGCCATTTTAAATTCAGAAAATGAGAGTAAAATCTAATGTTGCATTCAGTAGACTTTTAAAGGGTTAGTTAGTTGTTTATTCACATTCCCACTATATTTATTTGATAGGGTGGATATCGTTCTTTATAATTTACTAATAAAATTTCTATATTTTAGGGGTTTACATGGTGAAATGAAGCAGCAGCCATTTTAAATTCAGAAAATGAGAAGAAATCTTATGTTGTAATTAGTCATCTCTAAGAGGGTTCTATAGTAATTAAGCCACATTCTTAGTATATTTTTCTGATAGCGGGGGTTCCTTTCTTTGCAGTCAATTAATAAAAAATTTATATTTCAGGGGTTTACGGGGTCAGCAGCTGTTTTAAATCCAGAAAATTGGAATAAAATCTAATGTTGCATTCAGTCGACTATTAGAGGGTTAGTTAATTGTTTAGCCACATTCCCACTGTATTTATTGGATAGGGTGGATATCGTTCATTGTAATTTACTGATAAAATTTTCATATTTTAGGGGATTACATGGTGAAATGAAGCAGCAGCCATTTTAAATTCAGAAAATGAGAGTAAAATCTAATGTTGCATTCAGTAGACTTTTAAAGGGTTAGTTAGTTGTTTAGCCACATTCCCACTATATTTATTTGATAGGGTGGATATCGTTCTTTATAATTTACTAATAAAATTTCTATATTTTAGGGGTTTACATGGTGAAATGAAGCACCAGCCATTTTAAATTCAGAAAATGAGAAGAAATCTTATGTTGTAATTAGTCATCTCTAAGAGGGTTCTATAGTAATTTAGCCACATTCTTAGTATATTTTTCTGTTAGCGGGGGTTCCTTTCTTTGCAATTAGATAATAAAAAAATAATATTTCAGGGGTTTACGGGGTCAGCAGCTGTTTTAAATCCAGTAAATTGGAATAAAATCTAATGTTGCATTCAGTCGACTATTAGAGGGTTAGTTAATTGTTTAGCCACATTCCCACTGTATTTATTTGATAGGTTGGATATCGTTCTTTGTAATTTACTAATAAAATTTTCATATTTTAGGGGTTTACATGGTGAAATGAAGCAGCAGCCATTTTAAATTCAGAAAATGAGAGTAAAATCTAATGTTGCATTCAGTAGACTTTTAAAGGGTTAGTTAGTTGTTTAGCCACATTCCCACTGTATTAATTTGATAGGGTGGATATCATTCTTTGTAATTTACTAATAAAATTTTCATATTTTAGGGGTTTACATGGTGAAATGAAGCAGCAGCCATTTTAAATCCAGAAAATACAGTAAAATCTAATGTTGCATTCAGTAGACTTTTAAAGGGTTAGTTAGTTGTTTAGCCACATTCCCACTATATTTATTTGATAGGGTGGATATCGTTCTTTATAATTTACTAATAAAATTTCCATATTTTAGGGGTGTACATGGTGAAATGAAGCAGCAGCCATTTTAAATTCAGAAAATGAGAAGAAATCTTATGTTGTAATTAGTCATCTCTAAGAGGGTTCTATAGTAATTTAGCCACATTCTTAGTATATTTTTCTGATAGCGGGGGTTCCTTTCTTTGCAATTAATTAATAAAATTTTAATATTTCAGGGGTTTACGGGGTCAGCAGCTGTTTTAAATCCAGAAAATTGGAATAAAATCTGATGTTGTATTCAGTCGACTTTTAGAGGGTTATTTAGTTGTTTAGCCACATTCCCACTGTATTTCTCTGATAGGTTGGGTATCGTTCTTTGTAATTTATGAATAAAATTTTCATATTTTAGGGGATTACATGGTGAAATGAAGCAGCAGCCATTTTAAATTCAGAAAATGAGAGTAAAATCTAATGTTGCATTCAGTAGACTTTTAGAGGGTTAGTTAGTTGTTTAGCCACATTCTCACTGCATTTATTTGATAGGGTAGATATCGTTCTTTATAATTTACTAATAAAATTTCCATATTTTAGGGGTTTACATGGTGAAATGAAGCAGCAGCCATTTTAAATTCAGAAAATGAGAAGAAATCTTATGTTGTAATTAGTCATCTCTAAGAGGGTTCTATAGTAATTTAGCCACATTCTTAGTATATTTTTCTGATAGCGGGGGTTCCTTTCTTTGCAATTAATTAATAAAATTTTAATATTTCAGGGGTTTACGGGGTCAGCAGCTGTTTTAAATCCAGAAAATTGGAATAAAATCTGATGTTGTATTCAGTCGACTATTAGAGGGTTATTTAGTTGTTTAGCCACATTCCCACTGTATTTCTCTGATAGGTTGGGTATGGTTCTTTGTAATTTATGAATAAAAATTCCTTATTTGAGGAGTTTACATGGTGAAATGTAGCAGCAGCCATTTTAAATCCAAATCATGGGATTAAAAAATCAATGCTTTTTCAAAGGATAATTAGAGGACAAATCGTATCTTAGCCACATTCTTTCTATTTTTTTCTAATAGCTTAGATGTCTATCTTTGCAATGTATATATAAATTTTTGATATTTCAGGGGTTTACAGGGTAGCAGCAGTTTTTTTATATCCAGATAATGGGAATAAAATCGAATGTTGTATTCAGTCGAGTTTTAGAGGGTTAGTTAGTTGTTTAGCCACATTCTTATTATATTTCTCTGATAGTTTGGGTATCGTTCTTTGTAATTTATGAATAAAATTTCCACAATTTAGGGGTTTACATGGTTAAATAAAAAAGATAAAAGCAACAGCCGTTTTTAATTCAGAAAGTGGTTTTTTTTAATTTTTGGATGTCCTGCTGTCTTCATTTTATACCTATTAAGTTGTTCAGGCTTTTCCTATAATTTTTAACCATTTTTCTGCCATAAATACGTTTTAAAACAGCACGAAAAAAAGAACCTACTTAATTTGGTCGGATTATTGGCTGCTACATTTTGGCTGCCAACTTCACACCGGTCACAAATATCCCCTTTTGGAGGAGAAAACAGGGGAATACAAAGCTCGATTTTGTCGTTTTTATTTAGGTCTGTTCAGTTTGAGGGTCTGAGGTGCAGTTTTACAGGTTACAGGTTTTCTCAGTTATATTTTGAAAGACACAACTTAACCTTAACTAATACATTATTATTTTATCAATATACTTACTTGAAAAATTGAGATTTTGCATAATTCATCAGTTTTGCTTTGAATTTAAAAATACATAGATTGTGTTATGTTACTTACATCTAAATGGTTTGCACAAAAATACATTCGTGAATTTGTTGATAAACTGTGAGCATCACCCTCTTTGCAAGTTTTAGCTACATGCTCATACGTTTAGATCATATTTATATAATTTGTTTGGCGTTTTTATAGTTGTGCTTTTACACTTGGGCACTTAAACAGTACTTGTAAATATTTAGTTCATTTTTAATTCAATGAAAACTTCAATTGCCCTACACAGATATTGAATGTTTCGCACGGCATGACGTCATTTAAGACGCCATGACAGTCTTGAGCGTTTTTGAGGTAAATGTCAATTGGTTTTTGAAAACGCAAAGTAAAGAATGGAAATGTTAGAATTTTTTAAAAATAATATGTTTTTGGGGTCTAATAGTTAATAAGGTAAAGTATTAACCGATTTTTCAAATTTAGTCAACTAGCCTATTGTGAGAGCGATATCCGACAGTGCGAAGTGTCCGCTGCTAGGATATTTAACTAGTTTGTTAGAACCAATAGCTAAATTTAGTACTAGTACTTACTAAAGTTGTAAGTCGTTACTAACAACCATTTTGTTAGTAACGACTTACAACTTTAGTAAGTACTAGTACTAAATTTAGCTATTGGTTCTGGTTATCTGGTTATCTGAAATAAAATTATTATTATTATATCCTCTTAAGGGCTGATTTTTCAATCGCCAGATAATGTTTTTCCAATGAATAAATTTGACGTTTGACACATTGTGTACAGGAAAGTTGTCAAAATTCAAATTTATTCACTCGGATAAAGTTTTCTGGCGGTTGTAATATCAGCCCTAAGTCAGATAGATGAAGTATAGGTAAGTATAATGCCATTCTGCGATCAGCAATCTGCGTTCTATACAAAGATATTGCCAACGTCACAAAATCATTTGTTACATCGGCTTATGAGAGATGCCCATATTCCGTAATGAACTTTTATGGGTTAATTGTCTCCTTTTATATCATAATTACTTTAATTATTAGTAATTATGTTATAAAAAGGAAACAAAGGATTAAAGTTTACTCCTGATTGAAGTCAACAATTAATTCTTCAAAGGTAAATTGTTTGAACAAAAACCACTATCCATAAAATTCTATTCCATTCAATTCTGAGCCCAAAAAGGTGGTGCCGAAGTAGCTTCTTTCTGCAGCAGAATAGCGCATTTTCGCGTTCGTTATTCACGTTTTATAAGCAAAAGAAAAAGAAAAAAAGAAATCAGTTTTATTCTGGACTCACCAGGAACAAATAAAAGTATCTACAAAAGTACAAAAAAAAAATAACAAAAAAACACAATGATTAAAGCAACCTGGACGAGACCAAAAATGGCCCATCTCAGCAAAATGCTGTGTTATTTAGAAATTTAATAGAAAATGTCACAGTGCTGGTATTATGATGGGACCGTTATGCCACGGGCAACCAAGTTACAAATAAATAAATATAAGTAATACTATAATAAAAAATATCATATTAACAAATTATAATACTTCATATAAAGCAATTTCAAAAAAGTACATTTTAGAAAGGCACCTAACGAACACGAAAACCCGCGATTCTGCTCCAAAAAGTAGTTTAGTGTGCTTTGGCCCTTACAGCTTGTATGCCATAATGACTAAACACCCATTAAGCAGTCGTTACACCGACCTCCACTGTCCACTAGTATCCTTAGGTTGACACATGTCACATAATTCACGCGTTTCCGTCGACAGTGCTCATTTAAGGGGGGACGTTCTTAAGTTATTGTTTTTTTCATTTTTTTTATTTATTATTTCAACATTCTTTCAAAACATACAAAAACTTACAATCTAAAAACCACGGTCCAGTTTGCAGTGAGTACCATTTTGCACAAAGTCGCAATAATGTTTAAAAAAATTAAAATGATACTATTGATATAAATAACATTACCTCAGCGTAAAAGTTTATTTAATTTTTCTATTTTGAGTGGCATAAACAATACATAAATATGCGAGTCAAAAATCGCGAGTGATTTGCTGTTATCCATTAAAGAGTTCCATCGTCTATCTCCGAAGGTCTTCATCAGATCTTCACCAAATTTAAATGGAACCTGATTGTGAGTACGCTCTTTCAAACAAAAAAAGAATTTTCAAAATCGGTCCGCAATTGGCAGCGTAATCGGTGAAAATACAAATACATACAGTCGAACATAGAACCTCCTCCTTTTCTGATGTCGGTTAAAAGGAGTTTCTATGGAGTTTCTTGCCGGTCCATCTCCATAGGACCTACTATTTGGAACTGCTCACCTAGAGGCTCGACATTTCATAAGTGCCTGTATCTTGTTTACATGAAATAAATATCTAAAAATAAATATATATATGGGTGTGTCAACATGCTTTCAAAACATACAAAAACTTACAATCTAAATACTACGGGGGTTTGTCCAGGTTGCAGTGAGTAGCTATCATTCTGCCCAAAGTCGCAATAATGTTTAAAAAAAATAAAATGATACTATTGATATGAATAACAGCATAAACAACAGCAAATGCAGTAAAATCTCGTGTTAATTTTTATTTGTGTTTGTTATTTTTTCGTTTCTTTGTGAACTCTGTGTTTAAATTTTTATTTTTTATGTGCTGACAATGTAGGTATGTCCTGTATCGAATAAATGTTTTCTATTCTATTCTATTCTAACGAACTACACTAACTCAATACAAAACAATGCAGTATGACGGAAGAACCCGGCCTTAACGTTAATGGCTAATAAATACTCCAGGGCGTATGGAGGTTTTTCTTTCAAAATGACAACAAACTATGTCAAGAACTTGATACAGTTTACGCCGTATAAGGCCTAATTATTATAATTTGAGGCCGAACACACATGGTGGTGATTAAAATATTTGCTTACACGTTATTGATCTCATCCGGCGTTGATTATAATTATCAATAGGTGCGATCTAGACAGCGGTATTTAAAGTTGGTTAATTAAGTATTGATAGGTTTAAGTTATCATAATGCTGCTATTTAGAGATTACAACTATTTTTTTATTTATTTTTTATTCCATGTTACAATATTTTTGTTTATATCTATATATACTCGCCAAACTTTTAAGTTTGAGGGCGAGTTAATATTACTAAGTTATTGATGATTATTACTATGATGCGCTTTCTGAATCTCATCTCTACATAGTATAAAATAAAGTTGCTTTCCGCGTCTGTCTGTCTGTCTGTATATCCGCTAACTCCTCCTAAACCACGCAACGGATTTCGATGCAGTTTTCACTACCAGCTAGATATTTTTTCACTGAAGGTTTATATGTATAAAACTTCATATTTAATGTAAGGATAGTAGAGAAATTGCACTCTTGTGAAGCCGGGGACGGGTCGCTAGTTCACTATAAAGATAATTATCTCTACTCCTCAAAATATCTAGATAAACCTTAATATTAGAGTTAAGAACGGAGTAACGCTTGCAACAATACAGAAATATCGGAAGCTCGCAAGAAAGTAAAAACATGGTAGGTAAATACCCCATTCTTGGCTCTAATAATAATGTTAGCGACCATGATAGTATAAAAATTTATATCTAGATAAACCTGTTTAATATTTTAGCAGCATAATGTTACCAATTGAAGTGTACTTTGCAACCCATCATTTCTGCCAACTTCCTAGGAAACTAAACACAATTATCTATTTATGGGTACTAGTGGTCGCCTAGTGGTCGAAATTCGACCACATATTAAACATTTAGCTTTCTGCACTTCTTCTCCATATAAACTTTAACTACGCCAAATCTCATAGTCCTACGTACGCGCAATATGCTTAAAAAGGGGTACAAAGATTTCTCTTCACGTATTAATATATACACTCGAATGCAATGAATCCGGGTCATTAATAAACCTTAATATCTCGGAAACTAAAAATGTTAGCTTATTCAAATAAAAAGCATTTCATAGACCATTTAATACCACTCAAATAAAATTAATAAAAGAACTTAGTTATCATTTGTTTTACTTATTAAAAATACATAAATTAAAAATGCGAAAATTTTAATGCAAGTTTTTTTTTAAATTTCATTTTTTTTCAAATATATCATTTTCTCACATTTTAATACTTTGTATTACCTCCGTGTATTGTTAATACAGATGTCATGCGATTCGGTATACGGCACAAAGTTTCTGAGCCGAAGTTGGGGAATATTCTCGCATTCCTCTATCAACGCAATGATAGAAAGAAAGAAAGAAAGAAAAAAAAAGAAAAAAGTATTTATTTGACACAGCACAAAAACAATTTTAAAGATAAAGTAACAAAAAATAAAAGAATAAAACATGTAAAAGAAAAAAATATGATCAGCTCTCGAATCGTATTATTTAAGTAGTATTAAATAGGTCTATAAAATACTTTTTATTTGAACAAGCTAACATTCTTAGTTTCCGAGATATTAAGGTTTACTCTTCTGGTGACCTGGATTCATTGCGCCTGAGTGTAGTTAAAGAAAATAATCAGCAAAAATTTATTAGAAATATTAACGGTCCAATATTTATTTTACTCTTTTTTTAAAAAACGTTGCCTCTCTCTTGGAGTTCTCCTGTATCGTGGGTACAGTTTACAAACATGCATCTCACATGCACACAGTGCTAATGGATTTCTTCTATTGTCCACAGAATAAATCAAAATGTTCCACGGAGGCATTCTGACAAAGCTGCAAGGCTTCTACAAGTGGTATGTCCTGGGTTTGGTGTCCATCGGCTACATCCTAGGAGAGCTCGGACATTATCTTATTGGTAAGTTCATATTTCATTGTATACAACGTGTATCAGAAAAGTCAGATTTAAGGGTATGCAGTGGACCGAGCACGAATGTTTTGACTTATAGTAACGTAAACGTAAGCTGATTATAAAATACAATGAATCTATCGCATTTTTGTTCAATATTATGCAATAATGCACTTGTTTCATTAAAATGTAAAAATATTGCATGTATTTCCAAAAAAATATCATGGATTAAACGTGTATTTTTGGTTCTTTTGGTTACGTTTACGTTACCATACGTCAAAACATTCGTGCTCGGCCCACAGAACATCAAACTGAACAACTTTCTCTATGGGACCAAAATTGTATTCACGAAGAAAATTATCAGCTGTCCCGTACGTTTGAGTCGAGTAGATATTGAAGTTTTGTATGGGATAGCTGATTATTCTTTCGCGAATACAATATTGGTCCCATATTAAAAGTTGTTCATAATTATTATGAGTACAAAAATACCCTTCATTTTGTAAGGCCATCTTTGTGCGAGGATATTATTTATAATAGATGCAATTTTTTTAAAATAAATATCTAATATATTGATAGATATTTAGTATAATAAAAAGCAAAATAATAATAGAAGTTTATGAAACTGCTGCATAATATAACTTTTGAACGGCTGAACAGATTTTCATGAAACATAGCTAAGATGATACCCTATTAAACTAGCTTTCAATTAAAAGAAACTGCATTGAAATCAGTCCATCCGTTTTGGAGCTACGATGCCACAGATAGATATACAGATACATACATACACAGAATGATAAAGACTACAAACTTTGAACACCCCAGTTTTTTGTCAGGACAATAAAGTGGGGTGTTCAAAGTTTGTAGTGGGTTAAAAACACTTGTGTTGGTGTTGTCTAGATGATTATGAATACCAGAATTTATTAGTATAATCATTATGACAATACAAAACAATTTTACCAACGAGAAAGCTTAACAAATATTTATGAGCGCTGAATTGGTAGGTATAAATCCGTGACAAATAAAGAGACAAGCATAAATCTCCATCCGATCTACATACCTAGTGAATCGTAAAAAAACAATTTATGTATAAATAGCAATATTTACATTTTCCCTCTAGCATGGTAAACAACGCGAGATAACGAATGTGTCGAGTGGGG
Organism: Allophyes oxyacanthae; assembly: GCA_932294325.1. Lineage (NCBI taxonomy): Eukaryota > Metazoa > Arthropoda > Insecta > Lepidoptera > Noctuidae > Allophyes > Allophyes oxyacanthae. The sequence continues at coordinate 2,612,696 of OW028628.1, forward strand.
TGCATGAATACATACATTATTTCCCAAAGGATCCGTATCCGATACGTAGGTTCCATTGACCTGACCTGGCGGAATAAGCTTCGGTACATTATATATAAAAAAGTAATAACCTAACCGTCAAAAACCCCCCACTCCCACTAGAATAAAATATTATAGTTTAAAAAAACTATAGAACACGCTTTAGTCATCCAAACTGAACATGTATGCAAAATTTCAGTTCAATCGGAGACCGGGAAGTGAGTCAAAAACTTCCAAGATTTTCTTACATAGTTAGTTAGTTACAGGTGTAGCTAATAAAAGTGTGTTAAAAAGAGCTGTAACTTTTGAACGGCTGAAGAGATTATCATGAAACATAGCTAAGATGATACCCGAATAAACTAGCTTTTAATTAAAAATCGGTCCATCCATTTTGGAGCTACGATACCACAGACAGATACACAGATACACACTACAAACTTATAACACCCCTCTTTTTTGTCGGGGGTTAAAAACCGACTTCAAAAAACTAAAGGGTATAAAATTATTTAAACACAAAACATAATTAGTCGGTGCATTGAAGAATTAAAAGCCCCGAACTTTCTTGAAGTCGGTTTTCCTTTTTTATTTAAAGTTTATTATGTATTTTACTTTTTTTAGTGGCTTAAACAATACATAAACATGCGATTACAGTAATCGTGAGTGATTTGCTGTTCCATTGAAGAGTTCCATTATCTATCTGCGAAGGTGTTTATCAGATCTTCACCAAATTTTAATGAAACCACTGTGAGAGAATATTCTTACGAACAAAAAAGAATAATTAAAATCGGTTTACAAGTGGCGAAGATATCGGTGAACAAACATAGTCGAATTGAGAGACCTCCTTTTTTTAAATCGGTTAAATATGCCATAAAATAAGGAATATATCAAAAAAGTCTAATAATTATTATTATCAGTCCGTCACAAAAGGTGATAATATTTGTACAATTAGTTCTCTGAAAATACCAAAAGCAGTGAATCTGTAATCTTAATAAATCCATACTAATAATTTCGTGGTAACAGATCTAATTGAATTAATCACAGAATGAATAACGGTCGTGGGAATCAGAGTAAATCTTAATTATTTAATTTGATTTATGATACCTCAATTATACTTCAATCAGAAGCTAGAAGTTCTACGATTAGTTACTCGCTTCGGCAGTCTTAAGCTGGCTGTTCACGCCACGACCGCGACCGGAGACCGAGACCAGAGACAGGAGACCGCGACCGGTACTTGTCATTTAGGCTTTGTAGGGCGCCAGTTCACGCGTGCGACCGAGACAGGCGACGCGCGACTAAAGAAAAAAGTCGGTCTCCGCCCCGGACCAGCACTGTCTCGTGTCGCGCTCAAAAAGCACGTGTGTTTTTTGTAAAAAATGACTGCTTTTTCTGACGAATACAGTGAAAAGTAAATTAATGACACAGTACAACTGACTCCATCGACAGAGACTCTACGATACTGAATGAATAGTAGCTTTGGTTGCGGTGTCGGTCTCGACCCACAGTACATGCAGAAGAAACCGAGACACTGGTCGCGGTCTCTACTCTGTCTCTGGTCTCGGTCTCCGGTCGTGGTCGCGTTGGGAACCGCCACTTTTACGCGTGACGGTACGCGTAGTGTCGACCAAACACTTTGCGATTAATTTTTTTGGTTCTTCATTAAATATTTTATTCTCTAATCAGAATTGATGTTCTTAGTCGCGTCCCTTTACGTATTCACGAATGGCTATAAATACTTATGAATCGGACGTGCATGGATCTAGGTGTCCCATTAACCTGCATAGCCTTCAGACTGTCACAGCGCTAAATGTCAGCCAAGACAGATACTGGAGATTGTGTATCTGAGTATGTACTAACTGACTGATTGACCTGTATACCTACTAGTGTATACTACACGCAAATCTTTATGAGCCATGAACTGAGCTTTGAACTCTCTCTGTCTCTCCCTCTAGCACCTATAATAAGCGTACTATTATAGGTGCTAGAGGGAGAGAGGGAGAGACTTCGAGGGCTCATAAAGATTTGCGCGTACTATATATTGAACGAACCTAAAATTGTTGGCCATTCTTCTTATTCTTCTGTCCCGTGTGCGTCTCATGGTATCATCCCTCGTTGGTCTTTTCTTGCAACCTAAGTAGCAAGAAAAGACCAACAAAGTGTTTGTTGCAAGAATCGTGATACACCTAAAATAGTTCATAATTTCGAGACCTACCTACAAGGAATACTTCCAGCAAATCTGCCCGATACTGTTCAATGTGTAATATCTAGTACGCACTAGAAGAGGAGACATTGGTATCTCTAGATACCAATGTCTCCTCTTCATAGATACCAATGTCTCCTCTTCATAGATACCAATGTCTCTTCTTCATAGATACCAACGTCTCCTCTTCATAGATACCAATGTCTCCTATTCTAGTGCGGATTATGCCACTAAAAATAGTGGCATAATGTCGAGACAAAAATTGTGTCTCGAGACATGTAGGTATTCTTGTATCCGTCAGCGGTCCGTTTTTCCAGAGATGTCAAAGCTAAAGACAGTGTCACTTGGTGTCACTAGACTTGTCTTGCATGTAGACATGTTTGGAGACATGGTACGCTAGTGTGTGAACAATACATCTCCCTAAGACATCACGACATGTCTACATACTAAGTTTTAGACAACGAAGTAAAACAAAAAAAGATTCTATTTGATTTGATCAAAACAATCAAATTTTGCTATAGCATAAGCAAGTAGGTATATTAAAGGAATTTAACAAAAAAACATAGATTTTTAAATTTAATCGATATAACCAAAGCGTTTAGTCGAGCACCAACAAAAAATGCGTTGCGAATCGGTCTATAAAGTTAAATTAATCTTTCGTAAGTCATTGCCGAGGCCGCTCAATGTCATTATCATTACCAAAGCGTACGGCCTTGCTCACACGGCGCCAGTAATTCGGTCAAGCGGCCAGTATTTTGGTCGAGTAGCCAGTATTTGTCACATACGGCCCGTTTTCACGAGACATGTTTATTCATGGAGTACTATACTCCATGTGTTTATTGCACAGTGACGATGAGAATCCGATATTAAGTCAGTTAAAAAACTAAAATGCAAATGATCTTGCTTTTGCAATCCGGGATTTGTTTGCCTTCAACCTGCTAAAATACGCGCTATATTTTTATATGGGGTACTAAAAAGGTAAATGTTTTTAAAAACGACCAAAGCATATCAGCTACTATCTGCTGCAAAAAGTTGTTACAGTTAGTGTGATTTGGACCTAAAAAAATCATATGAGTAATTTTGTAAAAAAAATATTATTACCTGTTGCGGTATCACACGCGCTTTTTATTTTTAACAAAATAAAATAATAGCCTTTCACTCACGGATCGTTTAGCTTTCGATTAATAAAAGAACTTTTAATATCGGTTCCGTAGATCTAGATATTACCTACAAACAAACAAACAAATTTTACCTCTTTTCAGTATTAGTATAGATTATTATTTAGCCATGTTCTCACTCACAATCAACCAAATCTCTATCTCTGTTCAATCTCACTGCTGGACACAAAGGCCTCCGTCCACTCTTCGCTGTTAAATAATTCATAATTTTCTAGAATAGTTTTGGCTTTTATCTGAGTTGCTTTGTATTTCTTCAATTATATTTTACAGTTTCAATATAGCACCGCCATTTACTTACCATTACACTATTTACGTCTGAACACGATAGAAGACTGCGGATTGTTTTGCGTAAGCGAGCGTGAGAATTAAACGCATAGCTTTTTACGATTGTACAAGTTTCTTAGTGACATGTAGCCAACAGTGGAAAAAGATTTTAGCGACTTCAGAATATTCTGAAAATCATTTTAAATACCGCATGTTTTATTATGTAGTGGGACACAAAGAAACATTTCAACAAATTATTAATTAAAGGTCCTAGAATCGTTGGGAAATAAAATAAAATTTGAAATGTGTCCGAAAATCTTTAAAAAAAATCTAATAATAATCTACCTAAGTATAAATCACTGATTAACATACTGTATTGTATATCAGCGATTTATACATAATCACCGCTATTGGAAAACGAATTGGTGATCACAGGATGACTCCAATGTTTCATGCAATATCCGTAACAAGCGCTATTTCCGTATCGATTCGCGTATAAGACTAAATTATTCTAATCACCTTCAAAGTAGACCTCCGATAACTAACGATTAGGCGAATTGCGACAATATCCACGAAATTACGACACGCGTTACGCTACTCTTTGCAGATTAATGGATGGATTAAAACTTTGACGATTTAAATCCGTAATTTGTATGTTATAACACCTCTTTTGGAAGGTCCTTCGAAGCCTTTACGTCATTTATGCTGTGTGCATGTTGAAACTAAATTGTAACGTGGGAAGGCAGAGATACTGAATAGCTAATGCTTAGCTCACGTCTTTGTATAAACACGTTATACTGAGTTTGTACAACTGATGTTAGCTTTAGCCTTTTAGCCACGCGTTGCAATGTGTTTGGGATTCATAATGAAACCCGTTGTCTAATTATACTAATGTTCAAGCAACCTTATATTTACTTACATATTTGGAGCTCTGTTTTAGTTAGATAGTAAGTTTATGATCATTTTCATATTAAAATCATTAGAATAGTCCAACCGAGTCCAACTGATACAGCCACCAAAGACAAAATTCTATAAAATGGGAGATAAACAAGGAGGCTGATGTTAAGCAGTGGATAGACAAGCTGATGATAAACTGTGATCACCGAAGCCCGAAAATCTGACAATCGGATCACTGAGTCATACATGATTGGAATCTCCACGGATTATTTAAAACACAAAATAAAAGAGCAAGTAGGCGGAGCACGTGTGCCACAATTATGCGGGGTTACGCAAACTTTATAATAGTTTGTTTTTTAATGGACTGCTTTCAATGCAGTTTTAATTAAAAACTAGTTTAATCGGGAATCATCACTACATAGTATAAAACAAAGTCGCTTCCCGCTGTCTATCTGTCTGTCCATATGTATGCTTCGATCTTTAAAACTACGCAACGGATTTTGATGCGGTTTTTTTAAAAGATAGAGTGATTCACGAGGAAGGTTTATATATATACTTTGATATTAAGTCTAAGGGTAGTAGAGAAACTGCACCCGTGCGAAGCCCCCCCAGGTCGCTAGTCTTAGCTGTCTTTCATGAAAATCTGTTCAGCAGTTCAAAATTACAGCTTTTTTTCTAGTTGGACTCTGAGGTTTTTGACAGTGAGGTTATTTATATAAAAAATAAAATAAAAACACATTATATTCCATAACTATTAGTTAATAATAATTTAAAATAACCTAAATACATATTAGGAAATATTACTAATAAATTAAAAATTATAATATGCTATCCATATTTATTAATAAATTAAAGCAATAAGTAAACATAAGTAATTCCTCTCTCCTATATTTTGCTGTGCCCTACAGGGTCCATGATTGTAACCTACCAAATTTTATTTTTACCACCTTATGTACATTGTGGAATGCAAATAAAGAATATGAATATGAATATAATAAATAAATAACTTGTGAATCCGTGAAATTTCTATTTCTGAGGCTAACGTATATATTTTGGTCCTTAGGTACAACGTCAAAGGTGACAGCAGATGATCTTCATTACGGAGACAAGTCCTGTATGCTGAACTTGAGTCACGTTTCACTCATTGATCTACCAGTTGTGTGCGAGAAGGTCAACTCTAGCGAAATGTAAGTTAATAAGGCCTAAGTTCACCGACAACATAACAGACGATTAGAGCATAATCAGCCGTTTAAACTAGATTTTTTGTATAGTTAATCGATTTTGTTTTAAACAACTGGTATATTGTCGGTGAACATAGCCCTAGATATAATAATTTAGTTTAAGAGAAAACTCTGTGATACATAGATACAGTAATACCTTCCTATATTGAAATAATCTCTTCATTGTATAATTTAATATTATTAGGACCTACCTTTCCAGTCCCGATCCCTTTAAGGGGTTATTCTACTCATCATTATGAACAACTTTTACTATGGGACCAACCCTGAAATCGCGAAGAAAAAACACAGCTGTTCCATACAAATAATTCAATATTAGCCGACAAATGTATGGAACAGCACATTATTCTTTTTCGCGATTTCAGTGTCGGTCTCATGGTAAATGTTGGTCATAATGATGAGTACCTACAATAATCCCTTATAAGGCGATCCGTATTCAAAGTGAAAAAACAGCCCCAAATCGTCCGTCATCTTTTGGTGGACATGGGGGTTCTTCATAATCCAATTATCGTATTAACGGTAACGCGATATAATTATCAATAGAAGCGTACATGTATTAAATAGTCGATTCATATCTTATTCGTAGAATATTATATTAATCATTTTCGTGAAGATTTGCAGCATAAAAGATCAGTTAATTAACTCATTTTCCTTTATTGAAGTATAATTCATGGTTCTTCTACATAAATGACCCTACCTATACAGGATGGTATAGGGGAACTACCCTTTCTGTTATAATTAGAGAATTCTGGTCGTAGGAAATATTAGGTGAATTTTAAAGATATTAAATACCCAGATAATAGGTTTTTTTTAAGGTATCGAGACAGCGAGAAAATTTACATTTCTTAAAAACTTAAGTGGGGCTGAATCGGCTCTATTTCCCAATATGAATGTTTCCTCCAAACAACCGACGGAATTTTACTTACCGAATTTGAGAAAAATACAAAAAACTATTTCCCATTTTTCGATGAAAACTTTAGAATAGAATAGAATAGAATAGATCTTTATTTCATGTAAACCAGATACAGGCACTTATGAAATGTCGAGACTCTAGGTGCACGGTTCCAAATAGTAGATCCTATGGAGAAGAACCGGCAAGAAACTCCATGGAAACTCTTTTCAAATAAATAATAGATCTTGACAATCTTTATCAGTACAATGTTGTGGTAAGATCTGCGAGAATAATGCAATTCAATGCGAATATAAATAAAACTAGGATAATAATGAATTGCCTCTGAATAAGATTGCCATGGCAGTTACGAGCTGACCAGTTCCGACAGACGGCACCCGTTCACGAGCATGACGCATGTGTCAGCCTCGCCAAGCTCGACCACAATGAAGGGAACTCAACGACCCGACACACAACGCCACCATCAGCGAGACATTTTAGTGAGCATGACAGACTCATAGTACCAGACAACATGTAGGTAGGTATTTAGTAAATATATCTATAACATTATTACTTACATCATGCTCACAGTTTACAAGTTTTTGTATGCATTTGAATTTACAATTATATAAGATTAGGTATTAAAATAAAACATTTGGTACACCAAAAATAATTTCAAAATATAAAAATTAATAGGGACATTATACACAATGTCACAAAATAAGTTTGTAAACCAATTAAATACTCAATTTAATCACCAATATAAATAAATTACTCCATCGTAATAATAGTAAAGATTAATGCGATTAATCGCATTTTAATTATGTAAATACCTACATACAAAATTTCAGACAGTGCCAGAGGGTCGCAGTGTGCAGGACGGAATCGTACGCCAGACATCTTTATCTTCGATGTACTGATTTATGGTGTAATAGGCTTTGGACATTAAAGTTTGCTTAATAAATGCTTTAAACTTTATATCTGGTAATTCAGTAATGCAAGTTGGAATTTTGTTATAGAACCTAACACTGTTTCCCATAAACGACTTGCTAGTTTTGCTAAGTCTAATACCAGGTACAACTAGCTTGTTTCTATTGCGAGTATTCAAGTTATGTATGTCACTTAACTTATCAAAATTAACTATGTTTTTACGGATATACATAATGTTTTGTAAAATATACAGCGACGGTAGTGTAATTAAATTAATTTCTTTAAATATTTCACGGAGCGAGTCACGTGATCTTAAATTATAGATAGCTCGTACTGCTCTTTTTTGTAATATAAAGACAGTCTCAATATCAGCAGCAGATCCCCACAGTAAAAGACCGTAGGACATGATACTATGAAAGTACGCAAAATAAACTATCCTAGCCGTAGCCACATCTGTGACCTGTCTTATTTTCCTAACTGCAAATGCAGCAGAGCTCAGTTTGCCTGCAAGAGCCTTGATATGAGGTCCCCATTGCAGTTTAGAGTCTACTGTTATGCCCAAGAAGACAGTGGAGGAAACTAAATCTAACACTTTGCCGTCAAGTTTTACATGAGTATCAATGTGAGTTACATTTGGGGCCGAAAATTTAATACATTTCGTTTTCCCTGCATTTAGGAGAAGGTTATTAACAGAGAACCAATTTGATACTGTATTCAGTGTATTGTTAGGTTCTACAAGATCCCTATCCTTTCTATTTACTTTAAATATGAGTGATGTGTCATCGGCAAATAGGACTATATTTGACATAGTATCCTTGATCATGTGAGGGAGGTCATTAATATAAACAAGGAACAGAAAAGGGCCCAAAATTGATCCTTGTGGTACTCCAATTTTAACTTTTGAGCCGGTAGAAGTAACGTTACCAACTGCCACCTTTTGTTCCCGATTCGACAAGTATGATGTTGCTTTCGTATGCACATAAACTAAAATCACTGTACTATACTGTAAAGTATCCTAAGATGAGAACTCTCTAACTGTAAGAGAAAGGGTAGCCACTCTCAATGCTCAAAAATTTTGCGTCGCCTACTACATATAACGTAAAGTTAACTTCATTATTTAATTGACCGATAGTTTATTAACTACTACTCTTAATAAGTATATTCTTTTAACTTATTGAACGTCCATATGATACTTGTTTAAAAAACGAGTGGACAGGGGCAAAACATCACAATTGTTTAATTATGTCAAGCTCAAAAAACAACATAACTGAAAAAACGTAAACAATAAAATTAAAGCGCTATTCGTCGTAAATTAAAAGAAATAATTAATTTTAACAATAATACAGGAAGCAATAAATGCTAATTTTATTATATAGGTACACATGCTTATTTGTCGTTTTGGATAACAAAAATATTTTATTAGTCACAAAGTATGTTATAATTAACGAAGGCTGTTGTGTGTTGTGTGTGTCGAGGCTGGGAAATATATTTAATTAAGTGTCGTCGAGACCAGGTGGGCAGAAAACCGGTAGATACACCTAATGCCAGATCATTCTGCTAAGAATGTCACCGAGAATCAGAGAAATAAACACATTACTTAAAATATGTACCATAATCTAACAACTACAAACAACGGACTCGGAAGGGCTTATAGCTACATAGCTACCCACTGATCAGTCGATCAGCGAGGTTAAGCAAGCGTGCCGCGGGCTGTCCTTCGATGGGTGACCGTTTCTTCCAACATGGAGACCCTTCCGTGAAAGCACGTTAAGCAATTGGTCCCGGTGGTCTTACGAATATCTGACAGCCGTTTCAGGAGTCAGTGGCCCTAAAAGTCTGACAACTGGTCTAACCTTAGGGTATCAGGGTCTCCCATTACTTGGGTGGCGGAGATCAGATGTAAAATACTGATATTCAGCTGCATCTGGTTAGACTGGGAGCCGAACACAACGCAGTTGGAAAAAGGCTAGGGAGATGATGAATCTAACAACAAGACAGAATTACCTACGTGTTTGCTTAGTAATATGTTTATCTGTGGTGTGATTCGATATTCTTCTCAAAGTAACTACCTAAAATTTACTAACATTAATTATTCTCCGGTCAAAATCTCCATTACTTAGGTGCTCCAATCATGATGATAAAAAGCAAAACAAAGATAATTTAAATATGATCTGTATAACCGTCATGCGTATGAACACATTAATTAAGACATTTCCTAGTAAAAAATCGTAGCAAGTCGTTAAATACGTAAAATACGACAAGTAGTTTAAAATTTAGTATTATCTTTATTGCTTTTTAACTATTAATACACACTGAACGCAAAGCCATAGAACAGGAAATCGAATTCAAATGAATAATTAATTATTCTAATTCTAATCGAATAATTGGGTCAAGCCAGCGAAACCAAATTATTTAATCCATCGTTAAACATCAATCGATTGGACAATTGTCAGACCATTATAAATGTAGTCCCCTAGTCGACCTTGACTCTATAATAACTTATAAACCCACGCATGCATAAAACGTTTAGGAATTTTTTACCCATCGTCCCCTTTCTTCGGGGTTTTAGATAAAGGAAGGTAATGAAGCAGAATAACAAGAGAGTTTTGTCACATTTTCCTCAACGAAAAACTGAGATGTATCCCTGGCTCTGCTTCATCATTCTCCTGCCAAAATTCTGCAAAATGCAAAATCCTGATATATAGCCGCATCTGGTTAGACTGGGAGTCGACCTCAACTTAGTTAGGAAAAGGCTAGGCAGATGATGATGTATAGCCGTACAAAATACTTGTTTAACCGAATTATGTGCTTATTCGGCAGAAGTACATTTCTTCGAGTTATAAGCACTGACTTTATTCAGTAGGAGGAAATGAGCTAATGAAGTGACAGTATAATCGCTACCAACTAGAACAGTGGGGCGAACACGAATTTTTTTGACGTAGGTACGTATCGTAACGTTGACGTAAATAAATTATGAATAAAAAATACATGATTTTATTTTTTTAAATACATGCAATATTTTTTAAAAAATTCATAAATAAGTGTATGTTGCGTAAAATTAAACAAAAATAAGATAGATTCATTGTATTTTAGAGAAAAAAATTGCTTACGTTAACGTTACGAACTTCAAGCCTTCGTTCGCCTGTTTATAACTTATAATACATTAAACACGCTAGATATCCTTTATTATTTATTACACAAGATGATCATAGACATGATTCATTCCTTTGACAATCATTTTATTTGTTAGCTTACCTCATTTTCATCTTAACCTTCAGGCGGCGACATGAAACCGAGCTTACATTTAGTCAATTGGTTTCAATTAGACAAAACTATTAAGACATTATCTGAGCGTGACAAGTATTTCTGTTCATTATTTTAATTAACAACTATGATACTTACTGTTTATCTGCAAAAAATGAGGCAAGAAAAAACGATCTCAGTACCTAAATGTTTTGAAATTGATTCGTATTTGGTTTCATATCCCACAGTCAGATAAAACTATGTCTTCGCAATAGTTATAATAATTGTAGAGAAAATGTAAAGAAATTCCCAACAAATTCACTTTATTTAAAATATATACAATTTCGTATCCAATGTTTTATATCATTACATCGACGGATAAAATTAAAACTATAAGTAGGTCATCAATATACACCAATAATATTAACCTTGCAAAGTACACGCTATTCAGGACTTAAGACTACAAATTGCACGACAAACCCCTTTTGCATAAGAAGTAATGTGAATGTACATATAATTTACAGTTAACTGAACAAACCTATTAAAAAAGAGTTATGCCTAATGACTACCATTTGGTAGTAAGCCAGCAATATAGCAGCTAATATTATTATCGCTGGATGCCAATGTTAATCCTTCATCCTTAATGTGCGTGCGTTTGCCAAATTGAAATGATCTTTGGTCGAATCGAAAGTTATCCTCATTTCCTTATCTAACATTATTTAATGAGGATCATCTTCGACCAATTTTAATTACAACGGAGACCGTGATTCTGTAATGAAGGCTTCTTCTTCTCAATCGTTGTTTCACAGCTGAGGATCGTGACTCCGTTTTAGCTATCCGTTTGTTGCGATCACCCTGTTTGTGGAGTGCGACGATGACGAGTATCTCCAGTAGGTCGGATATAAAGAAAGAAAGGTATAAAGAAATATAGTTTATTGGCACATACATACTGAAAACACAGATAATAAAAAATAAAATAAAATCAGTAGTTTAGTGCCAAAGGGGCCAGCAGCTCAGCATAATGTTGGGTGTCAGTACGGTAATACTGATTACCCAGCGCTGGTTTTCAGCTATAACATAATTATATCAGCTATATCTGATCGGTCCATCGTTTTGGGCTCCGTTCTTCTAGTGAACGCCTACACACTGATATTATGATGATAAGTAATAAAATGGATTTAAGTTATTTTTCCATCCATCTAAAATTTAAGTTTTTTTTTTTTTTTTTTTTAAACTTTGCCACTCACTAGGATTTCTCCTGTATCGAGGGTACAGTTTACAAACATACATGTCACATGCACACACAACCAGACCCGAAACAACTAGTGCTAGGTACTTGTCGGTGTAACATTTCCATCTAGTCCTATCCAAGTAACAGATGCTAAATCTTTAAATTCTTTATATGTTACTACATTTGCTTTTTCTTTCAGTTAATTAATGTAGTTTCTACTTGGTCTTCCTCTTTTTGCCTATATTTTCGCTTCTATAATATTGGTAATAAACTTATCGTGTCTAATCAAGTGACCAATCTATTGTTTTCAACATAACAATAAGTTATTTTTATCCAAGATATTTGTATTTGTACCATAACCTTTCTAATTACTATACTGTGCTGACTGCTGATATTTATTTATTTATTTGGTTCACCAACAATTGTTACACACAAATACATACAAAAGTTGAGAATACAAACTACATTTGTAGTAATTACGACCTGAGTGTACAATTTGACTAGGTAAACACCACATCCAAAAATTATAACAATAGCTTTTTTTTTTTAAGTGAAACTGAATTTATTTTATACATGCATATCTTTAAAAATTATACAGTTATAGTAAACAATAACAATAGCAATAATAATGCTGATATTAATACAGGTGTGCATTTTGACTATAAATAGGTACCTTAAAGGCTTAAAAGATACAATGAGTAATGACTGGGTAAGTTCCATTATACATTTGTCATTAATCTTTTCCTGGGGAAACGATCAAGGTTAACCGGTAGTTTAAACCCATAGTGGTCATAATAAGTGATTGTAGTTTTGAAACAATACCTAAACAATTTGGTTCAGGTTTGAGAATGGAAATATACTTCTTTTTTATCCGTAGGTTATAGAACCTATAGGTAAGGTGGTCACAACTCCCACCACGTTACCTATTTACCTAGTGACTTTATTGACGTAATTATTGACCATGACAGGCAAATACCACACTTACATTTATAATTTGCGGTTTAAAGCCCAAATGATACATAAATTAACAGAGGTAATTACCATGTAATTCGTTCCATCTGGTTAAGAGAATCGTAATTGTTCATTAAATCAGCCACTTATTACGTAAGTCAAAATGAGTATCTCTTTTAAGTCCATTCATCAAGTTAATATTATTTTATTTATTTATGAGATTTACCATGTTTATGTTGTAATTCCTTAGAATAACAACATTAATTATAGTTTGGTTAAATAAATGCTGATTACTATCATCTATTTATTCTCATCTAAAGTATGATTTATATTAAAGATAATCTGCACAAATAATATAAATAGAATAGTATCTATGCATGCAAGGCAGAGAAATAGATAATATCCCAAATTGTTTCCCAAGCAAAATTTACCAAAACCGTAGTAATTTTTAAGGTTTGTTTCTATTCTGCCATTCTCACTTCTATCATTGTATAATTCTCAACTTGAACTAAAGTAACTGCTTTAATTCAAAATCTATTAGTATTAGGTAGATAAACTTTCGCAATGTCCACAATTTGCTAACTTATTCTAAAGTGAACTCGATCAATCTCAGGAATACAGAACGAAATCCTACCTCTAACCTATAAAAACAGCATTATCTTTTAAGCCTCAATTGGTGAAAACCTCGGCGCGGGCAACATGCAGAACACGGTCGATGCGTGATATCGAAATTGTTAAACAAAACTTCACTGGGACCTCAGAACGGCAGCCCCTTAGGCGTCAACAGTTCCACATTAAGGCTCAAGCCAAGCCAGGAGTTTCTCAGGGTGCTTAGAGCTATGCTGCATGCTAGATAACATACCCTTGCGAACCAATGCATTGTTTACTATCGCAATGGCCACACTGAACAGAATAAAATAGATATTTATGTCTTGTAAACCAGATACAAACACTTCTGAAATGCCGAGAATCTATCTAGGAGCGTGGTTCCAGATAGTCTTAGAGAAGAACCGGTAAGAAAATCCGTGTAAACTTAAAATAATAGATTACAATCTTGATTAGTACAATGTTGTGGTAAAAGCTGCAAAAATAATGTAATTTAATGTGAAAATAAGAATAGGATAATAATGATTAGCCTCTTAATAAGATTGCCATGGCAGTTACAAACTGACCACTGACGCTTGGAGCCGCAAATTATCACATAGTGAGTCTCCAAGTAGACGGATTCATCAACGTGTCAACCAGAGATGAGTATTAACAGTTCAATTGTGATATATCTGTAATAGATAAGCGTAGTTATTAGCACCTTTTTTTATTATCCTGGTGAAAACCATCATGGACTGTCCTCCACCTGGGGGCCCGGTGGAGTGTGCCGAACTCTTACCGGCTAAACTCACCACGGTGGTCCACTTCGGCACCTACAGGTGGACTTCGGGTACTCTTAGAACACCGGGCCGAAGCCCACCACGGTCACACGCCTGTTAGAGCACTTCTCGGGGGGGAGACTGTGAAGAGGTTCCCCCCAGGCAACAGTTAGCATCTAGTTCAGCATGCCATACTACGCGCTTCGAGCCACTCTACTAACCAAGCGTAAATAAAACCAAATTATAATCCTGCGTGTGTTATTTCGATTCCTCAAACCAATTGCTATTGAAGACAAGAAACAAACTTTATTACTATACTCAGCAATTACGTGGGTTGATCGGACCTCTTAATTATATACCTCAATATAAAATGACAGTAAAATAAATCACGATATATCATCGCTTATGGGATTATGGCGGACTCCAAGGCCGCGTGATTCCAATCTACATATAAATCAGGAAACGTTTAAAACAATAAATTTTAATTAAGCAAGTTCCTATTTACCTATTATAATTATTATTTTTAATAAATATATAATAACCGGACAATGGGTTGTTAAGATTATGTTTTTTATAATGGTCGTTAAGCATGATAATATCTGTCCTTATGTTGACTATAGCGTACATAGGTACATGTTTTACGTCAAAAAGTAAATCGTTAATTTGACTTTCAAAGGATATCAAACTGTGGAACTCTTAACCTCAACCTCATATTAACTACAGTGTTAGTTTTGCTAAAATACTTTTATGACAGCAAAGCAGCAACTACAAGAGTGTTATAAATAGGTAGGTACATAGAAAGCGACAGACAGAGACAAACATTTTTTTTGCTGAATTAAACTACAAACTAATTGTTTTTTGAGTTCGCTACCGAAGTAATCATGGTCAATCCCATTAAATGTACTTTTTTCACCAACACCCAGACCTAAGAAATTACAAAGTCATCAATATTTACTCCGAATTAAGCAACTTTTACTCAACTAAAGCTGACTGTTTAATGAGTTTTACTATGTAATTCGTGGCCGCTACCGAAGTTATCATCGCCAATCTCATTAATTGTACTTTTTTCCCCATAACTTACACCCAGACCCTAAGAAATTACAAAGTCATCAATATTTACTCCAAATTGAGCAACTTTTTCTCAACAAAAGCTGTCCGCTTAATCATTCGCCTACCGGAAAACTTTGTTATACACAACATTCATTATGCACCTTCAATTTTGCATATTGTCCACAGAACTACCTATAACTAGTTAGTTCTTGCACAAGGTCAGGTAATCTAGGTTCTTATCAACTACAATGTATACCACAAACGAACTAATAAATGTATTTACGCAACTTTTTGCAAGTACGCGGAAGCTGAGCTAAAAAATGTAAAATACAAAACATGTGGCAGGATCCGTTTGTCATTTGGCTTCTTATTGCTCCTGGTTTTTCTTGGAACATATTTTTTGCTATGGACAGCCCGGTTGGTAGGTACCTATTCAGTAGATCGTGACTTTGCAACCTGTATTTTCTTATTAATGTATTCGACTATACCTTAGTAGCTAGTCTATTTACTTATGTAGAACATGTAGGTGGTCAATTGATGGTACAACAAAACATTGTTTTGTTAAACTCTAGAAAATTACTGTTCCTCTATCATGATGTTAATGGAAGGTATTACATTGGAACACCAGCAAGGAAGACAAACTTGTTTTCTCCAGGTAAAACGAAGAATCGAGAGAGAAAACGGTAAAGAGATGGTTTTGTCCCCAATATTTCTCTCTCCGTGCTAGCCCTGCTGAAGGATGCTTCACGGTAGCTTTATCCTCTTAATAACAATTAATTATTAAATTACAAAGACTTGTAATGAATTTATCATTACTAGTGATCGCCCGTGGTCGAAATTCAATCATAATTTTAGCTTTGTGCACTCCTTCTCCATATAAACTGTAACTATGCCAAATCTCACACTCCTCCGTGCGTGCAATATACCTACTTAAAAAGGATTACAAAGTTTTCTCTTCACGTATTAATAACATTAAGTATTCGGAAACACCAGTGACATTAAAACTAGGAATATTTTCAGTACCCCCCTATTCTTTGTCTGGACCGTTTCTTTTTCAACATTGATAACTATTTTATAAATAATAACAACAATTATTTTTTCAATAACTCTTCTAGTTAGACTTAAAGCATAGTTTTTGTGCACAAAATAATTATTTTAACTTTACACGATAAATTGTTACATGAATCATTGCCACAAAAACATGCATGTTTAGCGAAGTTTTTGCTAGTTGACTAACATTTTTGAGACACGCAATGTTTTTATAGCATTTTCTAGGCAAGCATAATTATTTCTTCCAATATAAATCAGAATAAGTTTATCCCTAGAGCTCAATCCAGTCTCCAAACATACAAACAAAACAAAATAAAATACAAAGCTAAATAAACTCACATTGTACCTCGAGCGGGTACACTTGCATATTGTATAAGTTTACACCAGTAAAACCAGATTTCTAAAGTAGTTATCAAGCTAAGTTACGACTTGATTAGACCAAACCCCTGACAATGCTTTCATATTATATTCATCTTGTTTTGATACCTTTCACATAGTTCACTTCAGTACCTAAAACCTTGGACACACTGAATGCAGAACGTTTGCAGCGCCGCGAGTAGAATAGAATAGAATAGATTTTTATTTTATGTAAAATATGTATGCGCAAATCAAGATTGTAATCTATTATTTTAAAAGAGTTTCCATAGAGTTTCTTGCCGGTTCTTCTCGATAGGATCTACTATTTGGAACCGTGCACCTAGAGTCTCGTCATTTCATAAGTGCCTATATCTGGTTTGCTAGAAATAAAGATCTATTCTATTCTAGTGCGTCAGATGTTCGTGCCTATAGCAATAATATAAAAGTTTGTGAAAATGTTTGGATGCTTAATTTTTGGATATTTGTTACTCAATCACAGACAAATGGCTAAACGGATCTGGACAAAACTTGGCAATAATGTCACTCAGGGAGGCTTGTCAGGGGTCTTACTACGAGATCTTATAGCAGGGCAGAAATTGAACTGCCCAGACATTTCCAGTATGAGCTGACCTCGCACTGTCTATGCTTTTCCTACAATGAAAGGTCAGCTTATAATGGAAATGCCTGGGCAGTTCAATTTCTGCTCTGAAGCCCAATTCTCGTAATTAATTTATAATATGACTGAAAGTTGACCGAACTGAGATTATATTATGAATTGACAAAAAGTTATGTATTCTACTCCTCTTAAAGTTCAGTCCAATTCCAGTATGATTTGGATTCAATCTTCTTACAAACTCATTTCAATCTCATTTTTGACGGTTGTGTATAGACCAGAGTGTCAATTTTATTATCTGTGTCAGTTCAAAATGTTAGCAGAATACCGATTTGCCTTTTAATCAACTTTCGAATTCATTACAATATAATGTCACGTTTGACGTTGTTTGTTAGGGTAGGAGAATACCATTTGTGACATTTATGACATTGGTAGTAGATCGGAATGAGATCCGAACTATATTTTGAACATTTTTAATTACGAGAATTGGGCCTCTGGTATAAGCGCTCGTAATAAATCCCCTGTATAAGTTTTAATGGCGCACCACATTGATGTGTTACAAACACTGGATTCTTGTATAACATTTCATACATAACAATCTCTGCTTCATAGCAGAATGCTTCACTGCACGCGCTGGTGCATTTAGTGTGAGCCTGCCTTTATCGGTGAATGAACTTGGGGACGAATTTCGAGATCGTTTATCTTATATTAATATGGAAAATTGCTAATATACCAGAATACAGAATGAAATAATAATATATTGCTAGAATTTCTTCGCAAGTAAGGCGCTGCGCAAATGTAGACACTTTTTGATACCGATACGGGGCACCATCGCAGGTAACCGTGGTTGCAGTGTCCGGTAACGGCAACCGGACACAGTCGCCCGTTGCTACTACAGGACACCGAGAACAGTAGCATGGTTGTGTTCCGCCAGTGTCACACACAATGTTTATCGACGAAATATTTGTATGGAAATTTATTATTATCTAGGTATTGCTTGTGTCTTCCACTAAAAACTGTTTAGTATCTAGTTGCTAACACCAAACACTTTTTGATCGGCGATCGGTGGGTGTCAAGTGGAAGCAACTGGAAACCACAGTGACTGCGTCTGAGTATGAAGTGGTCGATTTCTTAGTCATTATATGAAAATAAAATATTTACTGCTAGTAGCTAGTTGCTTACATCCAATACAAGACACTAAAGTGTCTAGGTTTGCGCAGGGCCTTATGAGTACCGGTTTCAATCTTTAAATTATTAAAAAAAAAAAATTAAATTCCCTTCGCAAGCGTAATTTGTTGTTCTAATATAAATCAGAATAAGTCTATCCCTAGAGCTCAATCTAGTCTACGACCGCAAATCCAAACAAAATAAAGCTAAATAAATTCACATTTTACATCGAGCGGGTACACTTGAATATTGTAAAAAATACAAAAATCGTAAGAGCAGCGCAGAATTATCTAGTAAAAATCCAAAATTGAGACACCTGGTGGTATGAAATTAATTATTAAAACATTCTAATTCGATCTAATAAATTATGTAATTTAATCTCATCTGTATCGGCAATGTCCAATCATTGTGCGTCAGACAAAAAGAGAGACATTACAGTATCTACCCACCCTGTATTGTCTAATCCTCTAGGATTGTCCTCTGTGCTCTTACAACAATGAATAGAATAGAATAGAATAGATCTTTATTTCATGTAAACCAGATACAGGCACTTATGAAATGTCGAGACACTGATAGACCCTAGAATGGACTTTTATAATCTAATTTCATAGAATATTTTTATGTTCGCCAATTTAATGAATAATGTAAGAATTGGTCCTAAACCGTTGTCATTAAAGTAGATAATATAAATAAATATTATCGAGCAACTCTTAATTAAAAATATCGTCACTCAACAACACCTGCCATGCAGGCATCGCAATTAGAAAATTCGAATCCGTTGTAACTACACTGAAAATCCCGGGATCGGGTTAGCCCCGGGATTGCACATAAAAACATACGAAAGGAATATAAAACCAAAGTAATTAAATATTCTCAATGAAATCAGTACCTCTACCATGAGTTTTCCGTGCCGTCTAACGTTCACGTTCACGTTCACATGCAATATTTGTATAGTGACTTTAGTTCACTATTTATACCGCTAGAGGCGCTGAAAAAAATCCCATACAAATATTGCATGTGAACGTGAACGTTAGACGGCATGGAAAACTCATGGTAGAGGTACTTACAGTAATGTTAAAATTCTCCAAAAATCCCGAAAATCCTAGTTTTATGAAATTTAATCCCGAAATTTTCGTGACTGGAACAGGGCCGGGATCCCGGGGTCAAATTCTCTATGCAATATACTTTAACACGGGCACGCAAACAGTTTATGAACTTAATAACAATATCTCGCTATAATTTATGATCAATATAAACAGCGGGCCAAGTCACAGTTATGATTTATGGGTGTAATAAGGATGACATAACATGAGCATATAAATTCTTTGTCATTTATAATTGTAAGATAAATTGCAACATTGGTTTTTTTAGGGTTCCGTACCCTAAGGGTAAAACGGGACCCTATTACCTACCTACTAAAATTCCGCTGTCCGTCCGTCTGTCACCAGGCTGTGACTCATGAACCGTGATTGTTAGACAGTTGAAATTTTCATAGATCATGTATTTCTGTTGCCGCTATAACAAGAAATACTAAAAAACAGAATAAAATCAATATTTAAGGGGGCTCCCATACAACAAACGTGATTTTTTGCTTGATAATGGTAGAAACGGAACCCTTCGTGCGCGAGTCCGACTCGCACTTGGCCGGTTTTTTATTATTAGACGCCTCCATAGTCAAGCGGGTTTACCGCGTAACTAAAATGGTAATGAACATCGACAATGGTAATAAACTTCAATACGATCGTGAGAGATTAAACTTAGAGCTACCTTGTAAAAAAAATATCTATCATGCTGTTGGGACTCCCATCTTCATGATCGGTAATTTCTTTAGAGATAGTTCAACATTTTGACTTTAATGGCTTTTCCCAACCTTTTACCAATTGTTACAACCTTACCTATCCCTTTATCCCTATTTACCCTCGGAACATTGTAGAGGTCCCCGATAGATAGATATTGCTTTTCTGTTTCAGACGTGATCATAACCAATTTTTATCTATTGACAGATGTGCGACTCTATTGCTGAACGGGACGCGGTACTGCGAGTGGGGCTACAACGGGCTAGGCATAGACTACCAAGTGCTAGCCGGCCCCGCCTTCATGGCAGTCTTCACCGTCGTCGGAGTCATCCTCGGCGTCGTGGCTGACAAGTAAGTTATTATTACTGGGTCAGTGTGGAGGAACGAGGTATAGTGTTTCTCCATTAAAAAGGGAGGATCCTCCGACCAGGCGAGGCGATATTGCCTGGCGGGCCGAAGCCCGACGGTTGATGTCGGACAGTTGTATATATGTGTTAGATACGATTATCTTTTTCCTAGCGTGATGCAGGCCTCGTAATCTGATTGGTCGAATTCATATTTTCGCGCCACTGTAGTTAGTTTGCTGTCTTGCTAAGTAGTCATTCTATGTAGCGATAGATGTCGCTACAGTCAGTGCTAAGACTTTTATACCTTTGAGTGTGGTGTTTTGATTATGTGTAAAAGTGTATAATCGACAGTCTGATAATGTTCATAAAGATAAGCTTGCCTAAGAATATGCTATGTTCACGATTTTACGCAATTAGAATAAGATCTTTTTGCCTACCCCCTGTATTATGACATCATTCAAGATTTTTTTAAATCAAATCAATCACTGGTCTGTGTCATCATTGAAGCCCACGACCTTAAATTGAATGAAGAAGATAAGATTAGATTTATCCCATAATAATTTACTTATAATAATTATCTTACTAATGACCCCCGCACTAGGACGAGGCTTATCGCGGGTGATCGATTATATACCTACATTACCAACAGTTATTTTGAACGCTCATCACATCCGAATTTATATATAATATAGGTAAAGTCCTACCTTTTTAGTCCCGATCCCTTGTTTAATGTAAGTAAGTACTCATTATGAACAACTTTTCCTATGGAAACAAATATGAAATCGCGAAAATAAATTCAGCTGTTCCCTACATTTCGTCGATTGTGTGGATCAGTTGCTTTTTGTTTTTCTCGATTTCAGTCTTGGTCCTGTAGGTACTAAAAGTTGTTATGAGTACAATAACCCAGCAAAGGTACCGAGACTAGACAGGTAGGAGTTTATATAGTTACCTATATACATGATACAGAAAATATTATAGTGTGAGACAACATTTTTATTAAAAGAATAACAAAACTATCAAGACCTGTCAATACGTGTGCAGTAGTCTTGTTTAATTAAAGGACAATGCTCGCCGCCCATACATTTCTATCCTATGCACTAAAAGGAACTTTATCCAACTCAAGATGTTTAATAAATAGGCTCAAAAAATTTAACAAGCCAAGGTTACATTGTCAAACTGTGACAAAAAAAAATACATACGCGACGAACATTAACCTCCTCCTTTTTGGAAGTCGGTTAAAAATGGAAATCCTATGAAGCCGGATACCTATTGTAATCATCAACTACATTACTCTATAAATCGGTAACCAAATTTTAAGGGGTCTGTTGGATTCTAATCACAGTGCGTTGCACCATAAAAATTACAGTTTATTATAGTGTAAGTCACATGCTTATCGCTTAGTACGATTAGAGCAATGTCCTTTATGGGCATTAACATTTTATCTATGGGCTGTTTAAAAAATGTGCAATAAATTAAAAATAACACAATATTTCCTCCACAGATACAACAGAGCAAGAATCCTGTCATTCTGCACCCTCGTCTTCGTGATCGCGATCCTGCTCATGGGAAGCGTGAAGGAGTACTGGCATTTAGTGGTCCTCCGTATGATAATGGCGGCAGGAGAATCCGGGTGTAATCCCCTAGCTACTGGCATACTGACGGATCTGTTCCCGGAAAAACAAAGGGCTTTGGCACTGTCAATCTTCAACTGGGGTATCTATGGAGGGTACGGGATCGCGTTCCCCGTAGGACGGTACATCCCTGATGTCAATGCTTGGGGACTGGTGAGTTTCAAACTTGTATACTTAAATATTAAGGTCTTACCTTTCAAGTCCCGATCCCTTTAAGGGGTTATAACTCATCATTAAAAACACTTTTACGATAGGACCAACCCTGAAAATACGTAAAAAGAATCTACTGTTCCATTTAATCGATATAATATAATATAATAATATAAGATAATATTGAATTATTTGTATGGATTAGACTGTTTTTTTCGCGATTTCATCTTTAGTCCCATAGTAAGAGTTGTTCTTAATGATGAGTACAATAAAACCCTTAAAGAGATTGGGATTAAATAAAACAAACGTTAATAGGTCTGTAATATTTGTCTGTAGTTAGTCTGGACTTAAATTAACTGATACTCAGTGGCGTGCACTATAAAGACAAAAAAACACTGTCTGGCCTAAAAAAGAATTATATTAATTAATACTAACGGTAATAATGTCTGTCTGTAATATCAGTTTAAGTCTTAGGGTGAGGTGGTCAATCATAAACATCATATAACTTGACAATACAAGACTAAATTGTTTTTGCCTACCCTGTAAGAAATCTTTGTGCATGCCACTGGTACATCGATGGAATTTACACCTTAGCACATGATTTTATTCCTTTTCAAGGCTGCTCATTGCTCAACATTTTACCTCAAACGAAACAAGTTTAATTATTATTGTCGTGTGAATTCTAGCAATTTCCGTCCAACGAGGCAGGCTTAATACTTGACGGATTAAAAGGTTCGGTTTCTTTTTATAAGTTGCTACGCACTTATACCTACATTCAGCTAGAGGACATCTCTATATTTATTATTTTTGTTTATTTATCTATAATATAATAGGATGATTTACTCTAATCATCATTCTCCCGCCCTTATCCCATTTTATTTGTGGTCGGCGCAATATGTATTTTTCTTCCATTCATCTCTATCAGACGTCATTTCCAGATTTACTTCCTTCACATTCATGTCATGTTCCACACAGTCCATCCATCTTTTCTTTGGTCTGCCCGTACTCTGATAGCCATCCACAACATGTCTTAATAATCCACAACATGTTCTAATACATAAATATTAAGAATGTACAAGTTACATTTCTTTTTTAACCCCCGACAAAAAAGAGAGGTGTTATATTAAGTTTGTAGTGCGTATCTGTGTATTTGTGTGTGGCATTGTAGCTCCAAAATGGATGGACTGATTTATTTGCAATTATTGCTGTGTAACTCCCGGTTTATTGCGTTTCTGTATTGTATATGGTGTGATTTAACCATGTATTGTGTTGACCAATAAACCTTATTTCTTTCTTTCTTTCTGTTACCACTTTCCACCACCATCCACCCTCTCTTCTAGCACTGTGTCTCGCCCATAATGTCCTTTACATGATCAATATGTCTTACAGAGCTGGCGGGTGTGTTACTATGGAGCGGGCATTGTCGGTGTGATCATCACTTTGTTCACCTTCCTCACGCTCAGGGAACCTTCCAGAACTACCATCGGAGAAGAAGGTACGATCTAAGGTTTTATTTCTAATAGTAACTTCAACATCTACCTTTACTAAAACCAGGACTTTCTATGGGTCGGTAAGTAATGTCATATGGGTGGCTAAATCAGAAACCATATATTTTATTGGTATGCCAGAAGTACTGTGAGAGGAATTTATGAAAGTGTTGTTAACCCTCCTTTATTTATTTATGTTTTCACTTCAAATTTTACTTTAATTTGTTTTTTGTTACATACTCAATGTGTGTTAATTTTAGTTACTTTAATTGGTTGTGTTACAACCGTTGTAATTAAATAAATAAATAAATATTTTGGAACAAAGAACTTCTTCTTTGGAGTCGGCACAATCTATCTATCAAATGGGAATCCCTCATGCGTAGTGGAAACATTAGCCAGACAGCATTGTCGAGGCTGACTGCTCAGAGTGTGCCAGACGATCAGTCGGGAAGGCCCTTTCCTTACCCTTGTGGGTAATGAGTATAGTAGGATTCGATGCGAAGGTAGCCATTTACCGCCCGCGCGCTCGCTCCTCTACAACGTACGTTTGTCCCACGCTCACACGCTTTCGCGGTTTGCGGCTACATTCAGAGCCGTCAAGAAGTTTGACGCCAACTATGTAAAACAAATTCTTCATCAATACAATAATTATTGTGTATTGAACGAATACCTTTATTAAGCTCTGCATGTCATTCAATGAGTGTTTCTTCCTTCCTCCAAAGTCTCAAAAAAAACCTTCTTTCTTCAGGAACCTCAAAACCAGGAGATAGTTCGCTTGAATCAAACAAGAAGATGCCCCAGGTCACCATCTGGCACGTGATCGCGCAGCCCAGGATCATAATGCTGTGCCTCGCCGCCTCTATCAGACATTGTGGTGAGTTCTTAAGTTTCATACTTCAGTCCTGGCTTAGAACAGGCTAACACAAGATAACATGCACGTGTTATGAGTTTGTGGTGTGTATCTGTCCTTGGCATCGTCGCTCTAAAACGGATGGACCAATTTCAGTGCAGTTTTTTTAATTGAAAGCTAGTTTAATCTCTCACCCAAAGATATTCTGAAAAAGAACTCAACAATGAGTTAAGCTCGCCTTTATACATTTTTATAAAGATTTTTTTATTAATAAGTATACAAAGGCATTTTTATTTTTACTAGTGGTCACACAGAAGTAACGATTATACGACAGTAAATTTTAGCTTTCTGCACTCCTCCATATAAACTTTAACTATGCCAAATCTCACAATCCTAAGTACGTGAGCGCAATATGCTCAAAAAGGGGTACAAAGTTTTCTCATCACGTATTAATAATATAGACAGGTACAATGTTATTTCTTTGTGTAAAATAAAGAATCTATTTATAATATTACCTATTACTAGAAATTGATGTAACATTTTGACATTTTGACATGTTGTAATATATTATACGTGAAGAGAAAACTTTGTACCCTTTTTTAAGCTTTATTGCGTGCACGGAGGAGTGTGAGATTTGGCATAGTTAAAGTTTATATGGAGAAGGAGTGCAGAAAGCTAAAATTACGGTCGAATTTCGACCACTTGGTGACTACTAGTAAAAATAAATACATCATTCTTCGTGTTTTATATCCAGCTGCCATGCGTAACGCAATCTGCGTTTACCATATAAATTATGTATGTAGATAACAGAGATAATTTATTATAATATAGCTGCAACTTTATACTTTGTAAGTTTTTATTACTAACCAAGGATATTCAATTATAATATTTAATCGACTAGATTATAAGGTGTAGGTTACTTGTAAGTATCTTGCACCTACCTACATTTATCACGACAAAGACTTTAAAATAATCCTTATTTATACATATTTATAAACTTTATTCCCTTTATAATAAAGGTTAAAACACTTAAGCCTTTATCTTAGGAGGGTTAACGTAAATACAAGTTTGTGGTTAGTATCCTACCTAGGGTTGCCAACAGTACTATATTTTTTTGTATTGTATTGTATTTCGAGTCTGCGTACTACTGTGAAAGAAATATATAGTACGCAAAATACTATCTATAAATATAAGGTCCAACCTTTCTAGTCCCGATCCCTTTAAGAGGTTATTTGTACTCATCATTATGAACAACTTTTACTATGGAATCAACACGGAAATCGCGAAAAAAAATCTGCTGTTCCGTACAAGTGATTCAATATTAGGTACTTGACTAAATGTATGAACCACAGAACACAGAAAAAAGTCACAGAAAAGACTCTTTTTGTGTTCTGTGGTATGAACCTTGTATTTATTTGAGCTGGATGAATCAATCTTTATTTTGCAATATCGCAACTAATAAGAAATAGACCCCCTCGCTTTGTATTGGGTAGGTAGAGACAACAGAGTAAAATTACAAAACTTAAACTACCAGCGCTATTCTGAGATTCAACACAACAATTGTTATTAAAACATAGGCACCTTTATCTTTTTTACTGATTCCTTATAATACTATATTTACTATAATTTTTTTATAGCTTAGATATTCATAAAAATACTATGATCAGCTGAAATAATGCTGGCAACCCTGATCCTACCAGTCACGACAAGTTGTCATGTCGCAAAATTGAAGGTCGAATTAGTGTTACTAAAAGCCTTTGCAGGTACCTATACTAGATACTATTGTTGTTATTTTTTCCGCAAATGACAACAATATTATCATATTAGCTATGTTTCATGAAAATCTGTTCAGCCATTCAAAAGTTAGGTACCTACAGCCATCCTACAGCTCTTTTTTTAGTTGGAGTCGGGGTGTTTTTACGGTTGCGTTAAGTATACTTACAGAAGAATAGACGAAAAAACAAAAAACAAAATGTCAGATTGTAAAAACGATTTGGTAGACTAACTACATCTATCAACTACCTCCCCGTTGCTATGTAAAGAATATTTTGTCTTTGTCTACGTAAAAACATTTATACATAATCTAAGATGTAACGCGAATCTAGATGTCAAGATTTTTGCTGTGCCCATAGATATCTACTCAAAGGCCCATAATGATCAATTTTATAATTTACCTTTGTAATACATTATGGAAGGCATATGGAAGGCAATAAACTATTAAGTATTGAGATGGATAGAAAGAGCTTTTTCTATTCTTGGAAGAATAGATGTAGAAAAGAAATGGTCATGGTGCAGTCGCGGTGGTCGTAAGTAAGCACTAAGGCTTACATTCAGAGACGACCGAAACGAGTCTAAGCGTGAACTTACGCTTCCATATGTCAATTTTACGAACAAATTTTGACAGATGGAAGCGTAAGTTCACGCTTAGACTCGTTTCTGTCGTCTCTGAATGTAAGCCTAAGTGTCGCTCGCAGGTGAAGTTGGCCTTAAGGGAATCTGGATGAGAGTAAAGTAACTAAAAGCCTTTATCGTTGTTGTTTCTTCTGTGAATTATAATTAGCCGTAACCTAATTAGAATTAACAACTGTTTTCGGTAACTTTCCCGCCTTCTGTTAAGTTTAACTCGCGTTAAATTAATTTAATATTGTAGGCGTTGAGGTAATGAATAAAGTTTCAAGTTATATTTGGCGATAGTCCATGGTTAAAAATATTTTTAATTTTCCCATTTTCTTCGACCTAACTCCCGGCTGATTAAAATAAAATGGGTACGCCTCATCATTCTCCTGCCCTTATCCCATTTTATTTGGGGTCGGCGCAATATGTCTTCTTCTTCCATTCATTCATTCATAAATGGGTACGCCTCTAGGTATACAATTACACATATACAAACAGCAGACATCCATATAGAAATATTCGTTCCGTGTGGAGATCGAACTTGCGACACATAGCTCAGACAGCCAATCGATTAGCCACTGCGCCAACCATGTCTTTAAGATTATTTTCGCCAGCCTCCAGTATACAATTACTACCCACAGATCATAAGCATTAACAAATACGAAATCGAATTAGAATGTTTTTGAATTTGTAAATGGCGGGCCCGTATTTAGGGCAGCAGAGAGGGGCGCAAACCTCTTCACTTAATAGGGTCTGTCACAACCAACCCTTTGTAGTTGTTTCAAGATGTCTTTGTTTGTTAGTATAGTTTACATAACAGTACCAACCTACATATCTCCATTTTGCCCTAATTGAATTCGTAACAGCCCGGTGGCCCATCTATATGTATTCCATTTAGTAAAATACTTTCCGCAAACGTTGAAATATTCAATTAAAAAAATCGACTTTTGTTTCTCCTTTTCTATATCATAACCATTATAAGTTTAATAATTATAGGTTTAATTACTATGAATCGTCTCAACTCTCATGTAATAAGCACTAAATTGCCTTATATAAATTTCATTAATGATCTTGAGCTATTATGGTTAATTCTCATTTCAATTTCGAGTTAGAACTTGGAAATGGAATTAAGGAAATCAAATCGTACGTGAAGCGGCAAGACATTTTTAAAAATCAATTTCTTTGCTCGTATTATTACGAATATCTTTTTCCTTGTGTAAGATAGCATTCCTGTCAAAAACTACTTCAATCATAAAAGTAATATCGCCATTCACCAACCCGCCGTCCATGATACTTCTCATAGTAAATCAGACGCTTGTAGGATAAGCCAGGCAGTAATACATTTTATTATATTTCTTTTCACCATATCTAGGTCAACAAGAAAAGGCATTTATTAAAGCCATTAGCAGTAACTTAGCTATACAATCTTATTTATCCTGACACCCTATCCATTACGAACAGTGGAAAAGCCTTGTTGATGCCAGTGCAAGACCAGATTGTAACCTTCCTTTTATTTTTCATTTAAACATTTCCATATAAATCTAGGGGGATTAGAAAAGAGTGCTACTGTGCTACCGGTAAATAATTTGGATAATGGAACTCGTTATTTTTGATCTTTTGTGACGAAACAACGCGTATTGTTCTCAGCTACAGGTGTTCTCAAGTTAGTAAATGAGTTAAAGCGATTTGCTGTTACATTTAGATTTCATCCCGTACCTACACATTTATAGGTGTTCGATTTTCCTTGTTGGGATCAGCTACCTTTGAAAAAATTACCTATCATAAAGTTAGGACTCCCATCTTCATGATCAGTATTTTTTTTGCAAAGTAGTTCAACGTTTATTCTCTCACGATCTTATTGAAGTTTATTACCAGAGTCTGATGTTCATTACCATTGTGTTACGCGGTAGACCCCCAGTTTCCACTCTGAACAGAATCGACTGAATACGAATCAATACAACAACACAATTCTTTATTGATAAGTGATTACCATAGGTTCACATACTGAATTATAGTTGTTATTATTACATGAAAGAACAATTCTCAAAACTGTATTGACACCGTCATCGTAGCATTTTAAAACCCACCATTTTATTGTATGACAGTGAAACTGAAATGTCTGAATGTTTATTATTATTTTCCTATTTCATCACTAACCACATATTAATTGATTTGCAGGCGGTATGACCTTCGCATACAACGCAGACCTGTACTACCGTGACTACTTCCCTGATGTCGATCTAGGCTGGTGGTTGTTCGCCGTCACCGTCGGTATCGGCTCCATCGGTGTTGTGGTTGGAGGAGTCATCTCAGACAAGTAAGTTACCATTCCAATAGATAAGTATCTAGAAGTATTTAACACAGACATAAGTGTAAATACAGGATTCATATCGCCGATAATAGTATCTAAGTATCTAAAACCTAAGAATCTCTCCACAGGCTTTAAAAAAATCTAATTGAATAAGCGCATTGCACTTTGCCTTACCAAACCGTGATTGAACACATAAATAATAATTCATCAAGCTTTTTTCACCTTCCTCACTTAACTCACAATCTACAGGGTAATAAAATGCTTGTTTTTCTTTCATTAGAGCTCAGAATATAAAATGCAATGTTCACTTTGCTGATAGGTAAATTTTGTTTGTCTTTAATTAATAAAGTCAGCATAAAAATGCAATCATAATAAATCGCAGCCTCGGTACACAGATAAAGATGCGTGCAAAAGGTGCAAGTTTCGCCTGAATGTGCCCAAAATGTGCATAACTATTCTCAAGGTCGTAGGCAGGAGGGTTTTTGGGGTTCAAACTCCCCCCGAAAGTTTAGTCAATGGAATTACTTTTTAAATGTCTAGAACAAAAAATAATTCCCATCACTAGAAGAAAAATTTTCGTAGGTCGCCCTTCGTGGAATAAAATTAATATCTAATATTTTACTGTTCTACGAAGAGCACCAAACCAAAATTTTGATCGGTGCCGTTCTTGGAATAGCTTTGGTGCTATTCGTTTCAGTGCCGTTCAAACCAGTGCTCTTCGTGGAATACCTCAGTTAATGCATGTCTGGGCTCGCAAAAATTAACGTCTCGTTATAATTCAATTGTGGCAGCATTCCTTATTATACTCGATATCCTACGCTTTACTTATCACACCCGAACTGGATATGCTAACGTGGTCATATTCTTTACACCTCTTTATTCCTTTTTTTTTTTTTTCTTTTTTTTTTTCTTTACTAATACCGCAACTTTTTTCGACAGATACGTAGAGAAGATGGGTGTCCGTTCCCGTGTATTGGTGCTGGCAGTGTCCCAGCTAATCGCCACTCTGCCAGCCTTCGGATCCGTGGTCTTCGGACCTATGTGGGCCATGATCACTCTGGCTATTTCTTACTTCTTTGGTAAGCATCAATACAAACACTATAATAATATGTTTTGAACAGCTTCTTTAGCCAATTAACTTTCCAACCAAAACTTCACAGCTGAATGTAGAAGCCAAAAATCATAAAAGGCTGCAAGCTGCTGTTTCATGAACTGCTTTTTTATGTGTCGTGTGAAATGGAAATTGCTCATGTCGTGGTCAGTCAGAAAGGCAAGCCCAGGGGCTGAGTCACTCGTCCGCACGTGGCAACCATAATTGCCAAGATTTTTTTTTCGCGCTCCACTCTCTTACGGCCAACTTCCGAATTCTGTTTTTTTCCTTAGTTTACAAGTCAAAGTTACATTTTGGACAAAATCGAGTAAAGTGTATTTTCGGTTTTTTATGATCATTATCTACCTAGATTTTTGTAAAACATTCCATGATTTTATATCACCTATTTTTCAATAAGTAGGTACCTACATACAGGTTGCAAGAATAGTTTGATGCGAATAGGTAGGTACTGTATAGCTCAATATCACGGCACTAAACTAAAAAGAAACTAAACTAAAATGTTGATCACTTGTAAACTAAAATGTAGATCACTTGTAAACTTTGATTTATGTCACTCGTAAGCTTAGATTTAGATCACTTGTAAACTAAGATATCTAATTAATTCTATTATTCATCTTTACAGCTGAGATGTGGTTCGGCATCGTATTCGCTATCCTTGTGGAGATTGTGCCGCTGTCCGTCCGCTCCACCACTGTTGGCGTGTTCCTCTTCGTCATGAACAACGTGGGAGGAAACCTGCCGATCCTGGTCGACCCCGTGTCCAAGGCTATAGGCTACAGGGAGGCAATTATGATCTTCTACGCTGGATTTTATGGTTTAAGTAAGTCAGATAACCCCTCTGTTAAAAAAAATTGAAAAGAATTCTTAATTTTATTTTATTTCCTTCCAAAATTCTTACGCACGAAATGCGATCTAAAAAATACTTTTTTAAGGGTTGCGGAACCCTAAAAACAAGTACCTATCAATTTTTAGTTCGCCGCTGTGTTAATTTTATTTTTCTGTGCAGTTTTGTGGTATTAAAATAAAAGAAAAACAAAAGAACAAAGCAACATTTCCAAATGTCTATAAAACGATGTTTTTTTTAATATAAACGGTCGTGTTTGTAAGCCACTAACATAAAGAGAATGTTTGCAAGAAAAGTACAATATTAATTTGAACTTGTATACTTCAAAACAATCATCTATATTCTACAAATCATTTACCAATGAAATCCAAACTACCATCTAATCATAAATTTTCTTCCACAGGCAGTATAATGTTCTTCTTAACAATGTTCCTCATGGACGGGCCTATTGAAAAGCCAGTAGCAACCGGGGAATCCGCAGACAAAACCATCGGCCTCGACAACAGGGCCTTCACTCAAGATGAACTACCCGCCAGAAATCCAGGCAGAACTCTACCTATTGCACCCAGCGAAAGACTGTAAACTAAGACATTGTTATGTTATAATATTACAAGGCCATACCATAAACTTCTAATTCCATTCAAGATCCGTGCAGTACTGTTTGGCCTATCCTAGGCCACAGTAGGGCAGTTCGGCGGAGATACACAACTGGCAATATTAATAGCCAGGGCCGTAATCAGGACGTTTATGGGTGCAATAAAGTACAAAAGGGTGCATAGGTTTAAGATTTCTTTGCGTGAGATGGCCTAAACGACACAGCTAAAGATATTGGTGAAATGTTATTAGTTATGCATTCTTTCCAAAGTAATTAATTATTTTTAATTTAGATACGATGTTTTTATATTTTAATGTAATCGAAAACCAATAATTTATCTACATCAATAAATTGTCACAGTTAAGTCTCATGTTTGAAGAAGTTATTTGAAAGCATGTTACTAAATTCGAAAATAAAAACTTCATTTTTTATTAGAAAACAGGAATATCTCGTGAATTAGATCCGCCTATTAATGTCACGAATAAAATCAAAATTGATACGTGGCTGTGACAAACAAAAGAAAAGTGTGTATGTTGATAGGAAAGCCTAAAAAGGCAAAGATGTACGACTCTTTCAAACAATGCATGTTCCTTTAGGGGGTACAAAACAGATCAATATTCATCTAGTTATACATACAGAGCTTATGTCTTTGAGTGGAATTGTCCTGTAGGTATAAAGATGGAATGATTCTCTCATTGTACTAATTGCCGTTTGTACCAATAAGGTTTGTCTGAGTATACCTATAAGTGTTATAATAAGTCGTTATAGTTTTACTGTAAGTCCAGTGTCATGTTGAATACATTTATTTATTTTCATGAATACGCAACGTATTTGTATGACATAGAGAGTACGTTTTAAATTATATTTTACTGTCCAATGTTTAAAAATAGGTATTGAAGAAAACGTTGAGGCCTTCAAACGATTAAAATTTTAACACATCATTTTTTTTTATCTTGGATATAACCATAATCCAAAATGTTCTAAGATAACAATAACAAATATTGTTAAACATTGTACAGGTAAAAAGTTAATAAATTAATATTGATCAGACTGGTATATCGTAATACAATTACCCAAAAATTGTTGCTATTGTATAATTTTGAGTTTGTTTGCATTTATTTGTATCATTACCTACAAATTATAAAAAATGTACACAGCGTGTAGAAATACTACAAAGAAAACTTAAAAAATGTACAAAGTAATTTTTACCGGTAGTTAGATTACATGTTTGTTTCTTGTAAATCTTGAAGAACAAAACTTCCTGTCACAAAAGTGAAATAAATTACGAAAGACTATCATATTCAATAATTACAGCTAAATGTATTTTTGCAGTGTATAAATGTCCACTTTAATTGTATAATGGAAACATTAACAGCAAGAAACCACCCCCGTGGAATGCAGTTATTAATGTGATAATGATCTTTTGTACATATTTATTTCTTAGTTATGTGATTAATGTAAATAAAATGTTTAATGTTTATTAAACGTGTTTTATTTTCACTTGATTCATCATCAGTAATCCAATATCTATCAGTAATAAAAAAGAAGAAGAAAAAACATTCAAATACACTTTCAGTTTTAGATCTATAAAAAAGTAAGTTGTGTGATTTTCACGTTATTTCCAGCTCTTCCAATAAAAACATATAAATCTATTCCACTGCTGTCAACATTTTACTTTTCTTCTGTGCTTTATATTTGAAAAGCTTTTCTTTTCGTCTAGACTTCCAACATTTTGTATCATCTTTAGACAAAATATACTCTCCGCTGACTGCAACTGCATTCACTTTATCTGTAAAGTACAAAAGTTATTATTTCATGCGCTCCACTATACTGGTGTATGCTGCTAACAGCCCACCAAGCCGCATTTGGTATTATCCCTCACCTTCTATGAAACACAACGGAAGAAATTGGGTAGAGTGTTTAGCCAGTGCCCAACTGCCCACAGAAATAACAGAACTAATTATGTGCTATTTGATGAAATAATTTTAGTTTCAATCTGATATTAGAAATGGAGCTATCATAGGGCCGATGCTATATAAAGATACTGATATGATATAAAATATTTGTGATGAATTAGTTGCAAAGAATTCACATTGATTGTTTTCGTTATCAATTCTAAAAATATTTTACCATACTCATTTATATTTTGCTCTTCCGCATCAATTTTCCTCCTTTTCGTTTTCAGTGTTTTCGATTGAATATTATGATTTTCGGTGTACGTGTCCTTTACTTCTTCACATGACAAAAATCCCTCAGATGCCTTAAATAGTTTCACACCACCCTTGATCTTACGTTTTCTAGAAAGTAAATAACAATTTAAACTGAAGTCTGCAACATAATTAGACATGCATTACATCTACTACATAAAAGATAATACGTACTAATACCACGTAATATACATAGATACAAAAAAGATTTCATAAAATTAGTTACTTAGTTTTGTATTCCATGTCTATGAATTCGACATTTTTCTGTATTATAGCAGATACTTTGGAGCCTATTCGCTTCTGCATTTCTGCCGGTACTTTCACATCATTATAGTGAGACGATTCTTCTAAATACCTCTCCGACTTAGGCTTTTCTTTACCTGAAAACGTAATTTAAATAGTTACATCAATAGAGCACTAGAGTCTGGCAAAAAAAAGAAAAAGGCCGGCAATTTAAAAAATCTGTAGATGTTCTCACTGAATATACACTGCATAACGGAGTTGATACAATTTAATATTCAAGGCTTATTAAATAGTATCAACTCCGTTTATGAAGTGTATATTCAGTGAAAATCGCTACAGATTTTTTTTATTTGCGACCTTTTGCTTAGACGACTTTCGTTGACCAGGCTCTAATAATGTAAAAAATACCTACGCTAAGCTTGTGCTTTAATTTTATCTACCAATAAAAGTACTACAATAGTTCGGAATATGAAAATCACGTTATGCACATGCACCTTTTTTCCGCAGCTTTGATACGGCCCTGCCCTCCCCCTCCCCAAGTCAAAAGTGAGGTTAGTTCAAAATAAACAAATAAAAACCAGGAAATATTAAATTAAATGCATTGTATTATACAGGCTACTTTTTTACTAGAATAGGCATTATTATTTACATTTATTTATCTTGTAGTTTTATGAAAATATGATTGAAACTTACTATTTTCGTGAGGTACCTGGTTTGCTGAGTCGCCGCGTGATTCGTTAATCAACTTGGTAAATGATGAATCTACCATTTCTCTAAAACGTGAAAGATCCTCATCTTCTGAAGAGTCGGACATTTCTAAATTATTATTGATAAAACGAAAATGTATCCCTCCTGTCTCAAAACACCTTGTTTAATTTTGTTCACGAAGCTAGCTAATCTACATAGTTAGGAAAAAACCGCGCCGGCTTTGACTAAAATTATATTCCTAATTTTTGTTCATGTTTTATACCTACTTATTTATTCTGTTAAGATTATCTTTATAAATATTTAATAATTATAATAGTACATTTTATTTAAAGTTCGTAGTTTTCTAATGTTTATATCTGATTTCGTAAACACAAAATAACTGTCGCTGTCAATTTACCTGTCATTGATTCTGTCAAATTATCAAAGTCAATATGAATACCAGCTGAATTTTGTAGGTTATAAAATTTAACATCGATTGGTGGTCAAAATATTTTTTAAGACATATTTCATGTTTCATTACAAACTTATTTAAGGATTCGAGTGTAATCAGCATTTCACAATGACGGAATTAATGTATAAACCACCACCTAGAGATCCACATTTAACTAATTTTGTGGAGAAAAATGACTACGATTCACTAGCCAAGTACCTAGTGGGGAATAACGAGAGATTTCGGGAGAACATCATCATTCCAAGGATTCTAGGTCCTGTCATCATTAAAACGAATGAGGAGAAAATGATTGAGACCACTGTTGAAAGCTGTCCTTTTAAATCATTGACTAGTTGCATCATTGGTAAGTGTTCTTTGTATATAATTTCTGGCAGTGTTTATAAATATTTATGAAGATCTGTGGTGTACAATATGTCCGCATAAAAAGTTCGGTGGGCTCATCCCACTGAACATAATTTTATCCACTGAACAACTACACTGAACTGTTACTTTGAATTACTAAACTAACGTTTGATGGTCTATCACTTTAAGCGAAACTAGCGAAATTGTTGTCATTCCTCCACAGAAGCCACTAGCCAAGAGTTGAAGTCTGATATCTATAGTGCATACTCGGACTTGGTTCAGACTTTACTTATACTTTGCTAAGCTTCTTTATATACTTAAAATACTTTGATTTGGAATATAATTATATAATCATAAAACAATGATATTGTGCTGAGTATATACTTAGACTGACAAAGTCAATAAAGAAAGTACTTACCTCATTCCTAAGCAAAGTCTAAGTATGCTCTATAGGTCTCAGCCTAAGAGTTTAGTAAAGAGACCATTTGTATAATTTATTCTAACTGTTATCCTTAGACAAATGAATCTGTATTTTTTTATGATATTAATTATACAAAAATCCTAGTGAATATTGTATTGTCTACAGATAGTTGTTCTGGGTCTACGTTTGAGTGCATGCGAGACATATTTTTTTAAATTTTATCCATGATACAGGAGAAATCCCAGTTTGGGGTAACATTGTACAAAAAGAAAAACATTTGTATTATAAAACAATTTTCTCTTTTTCAGGTTATGGTCTCGGAGCAGCAGTTGGTCTATTCACGTCATCCTTAATGCCAAATGTAACGGACCCTACGGCCCAACAGAGCACATCAGCTAGAGAGATATTAAGAGAAATGAGAGTATCTATGCTCAGTTATGCAAAGAACTTTGCTATCCTTGGTGCCGTGTTCTCCGGTGTAGAATGCTGTGTAGAATCTGCTAGAGGGAAAACTGACTGGAAAAATGGGACATATGCTGGTGGGGTTACGGGCGGACTAATAGGATTAAGAGGTATATTTACTTTTGCTATTACAACTTACAATCCTAAAATTATACTTTGTAATTATCTGCGGTATTGCCGCATACAGCTTGTACCAGCTATTTAAAAGGCAGTTTTTCCACTAATCACCATATGTGATAAACACATTGGTGATTGATGATTGGTGATGCCTTAATCATTATTATAATTTCTTATATTCAATGATTTATTTGGTAATAAATCATACAAAGCAAACTGAAGTCAATCATTTTTGTGGAAAGAATAATCAAATGTGACTATTCTGGTTGAGTACACCAGCCAGAGAGTATGAGAGCTGCAATATGGCTCAATACACCAGCCTCTCTGGCTGGTGTATTGAGCCATATTGCAGCCTAAGGGTCGCCCAAGCAGTTACATTTTTCCCGATGAGCAAGCGACATTCGCTCGGGTGACTTTCACACCGAAAAATGAATTACCGGGGGACTAAAAAGGCCGCTTTAGATGAATCACAATATGATTCATATTAATATTACAAATGTCAAAATATCTACTTAACTGACAACTCTTAATGTCGTCCGCATAAGGTTCATATTCAGTAATCATCTGTTTGACAGTTACTATGCAGATCAGTAGATGAATTGCTCAATGTGGCCTTTTTGGCCCCCTGAACGTAGCCTACTTATTGTTCGAGCTATCGTGATCCAAAAATTTTGTTTATTTTTTTCAGGTGGTTTGAGAGCAGGAATATTTGGAGCAGCTGGATTCGCAGCATTTTCAACAGTCATAGATTATTACATGCATCAACGTGGTACATAATTATTTATAACATTATAATATATATTTAGTAATTCTTAGCAATAAACAATTTAGACATTAAAATTGAATTTTATTATCATAACCACAAGTCATGCAGGCCCAAACTTTATCTCTTTGAAATAGTTAGGGAGTTTGCTTTGCCTAACGAGTTCAGGCTGAATTTAGCCCGCGAAATTCAAGAAGCAAGACATCGATCTGTCAACACTCTTCAATGAACACTGTGGGCTCAGGTGGGCTCAATTGTTGTGGAGATGCGGGACGTAGCGCGTCGCGTCGTGCAATTAAAGGCGTCGCGCATACATGGCAACTTTAGTTGAAGCAAATGTGAACTTATTACAAGTTTTTATACACCAAGCAGTTTCCGAAACTCGCAACTAAGTTGCTGTCTGCGTAGTTTCTGGAAAAGAGTTTCTCGAGTAGCGGACATCAAGACTGAGAAGGGCATCATACGAAGAGCTTTTTCGAAGATATGTCCACAACGGGATGATGAGAACAAAGGTCACGCACGTTGAAAGACAAGCTTTCAAGGCCGACAGGATGAATTACACATATACCAAGCAACTTCACGACAGGTTGCGTGTTGCGGTCAAACTTTGCCAGGCGTATGCGTAAGTGCAAAGATAATAATACATTTGAGTACCTGCCTACCATAAAGTTATTAACTAGTAATAATAACTTTATGCTGCCTACCTTCACACCCCAAAATGAATGAAAATCGTTATATACAGCTCTCATACAGCTAGTTGCGGGTTGCCAGTTGCCAAAACAAATTGCTACGTCTGCACAGCGCCTGAATGTCTTCTAAACGCAAGCAATTTGCGACTTTTACATAACTTCTACGAATACCTTATTTATAAGGTAAACAATCATTTGAATTTATAATATAATCAGGTAAATGTGTTATTTGTCCCGACTCCCTAATCCCTAACATCAAAATTATATTTCTCTAATGTTATCTTAGGTAAAAATACAAAAAACTGGAAAAATATAATTATATTTTCCGCCCCGGATTCTCGCTGAGTTTTTGACTGAGGTGTTTGTTATTTAATATCATCGTAGTCATTTTTTTTTTGACATTGAATTTAATTGTATTGTATTGTTGAATTTTTTATGTTTATGATTGACTTATATTTCTAATTATGAATCCAATAATATTGCTTATTTAATTGTATTGCACATTGACATGATTATTTATTTTTATAGTAGAATCAAATAAAATCTGTAAGCCACTACAGGTGGCAAACATGACTAGAAATTGTAAACTGTAACATCTGCATGCACACTCGTAATGTATGTATACCTACTCATGTTTGAACAAATAAAGTTTATTTATTTATTTATTACATTTGGGAAAACAAACAGTAGTATATTAAACATTAACATTAAGTTATCTTATCTTATCTTTCCTTTCACTTTAATTTCTATAATAATGTATGAAAACCAGTCTTAAGTCTCTTGAGTGCTAAGCTTATGCATCTAAACTATGGTGATAAAGAGTGCTTGCTTCACGGACGAACTTTTTGAAATTCGCGGTTAAATCCAGTCTCAACTATCGTTAGCCCATTGCTTAGCCATTTCCGTATCCTGTTAGAGATTTCTCTGCTTGTGCACTACACGGAATTTTAAGAGCTTAGATTAAATACTAATTACAGTATAATAGAGAAACAATTGCGACATTCATATACTTAAAATTGACTAAAACCTATATAAATTCCAAACTAAATCATAAAACTTACATACTCTGGCACTGGTAAATAGATGGCACAAGTATCAAAAGACAAGTATTCAAAGCTGGCTCTAAAAGAAATTATACAATTTCCGTTATAAAAAATCAACAAAAGCAACCGAGCAACGGTCATTCATTGTCGTTTTTAGCGTGATCGATTTTTTACATCGATAAAACGGAAAATGTGTATCGAAGTATGAATTTTCTATAAATTTGTAGCAAGAAAGTAGTGTTGGTAGTCTGCTAGTGTATTTAGATTTATAGTGCGACGTATAAATTATACAAAATGAAGGATCCTTTTGTTAAGGATTCGGCTATCGATTCGCCGGCACGGGAGAGCCTGAGAAATGTTGACGGTTGTTATAACAAGAATATATTTAAGACTAATTCGTTCGCGAACTCTCGTCGCGCGTTGCAGTCAGGTGCGGACAAGATATCAAGAACATTTCGGAGCGTCAGAAACACCTTTGGAAACCTGTCACAGGTATTGTGAACATTATTTTCTATACCCTATTTTTTAAAATAGGAGGATCTAATACAGTAGTAATCACCAAATAATTATAACTCTAGAAACTATAAAGTACGTTATCGCATCTAATTTATTATAATTTATCAAATTAAACAGTGGTCCAAGAATCCCTGGTAACCATATGCCAACTTTTCCAGTTTTCAATAAACATTAGCATAATAATTATTACTTATTAGGTATATGAGTATATTACTAAAGTTGTGTGCATAACTTTAGAGCAATACCAACTTGAATTATTACCTACAGAAATAGCAAAAGTCAATGCCCTGTTGTGACCTTTTTAAAAGTCAAATTTTAAATCAATGACCTTTTGGTCAGATTTTGATTGATTATGAAATTTCTTTATTAATGTAAAATAAACATACTTGTTTTGGTAATGACATACATGGTTTGTGTTGGTGGTAATGACAGACTTAATAACTAGCATGATTTTTAGGCTAAGTATAAAACATATAACAATAACTATTAAGTAATCTCTTACTACTGCTGTTTGACTTTCATAAAATTTTGTCAATATAGGATATATCTATCTACCTTTTGGTCAGAGGGTCATTTTAGGCTTGATTTATTTGGAAACACATCTTGTTACTGGGCGGACTGGACTAGCCGGAAGGACCCCAACCTGTAGAAGGTAGCTGATGGACAGGATATGGAAGGCGGAGAACCATGTGGTAACTTGGAAGAAGCCTATTTCCAGTAGTGGGTTGCTTTGATTTATTGGTGTTTTAATATTGTAGGCAATATGAAATGGTATTATTTAATTTAATTTCTCCTGCCAATGGCTTCACCCGCGTGATATGTAAACTTATAGCCTACATTACTCAATGATAATATACCATACCGCTGATGAGAGAATTTTTAAAATCGATCCAGTAGTTTTGTGTTTATTCATTACAAACAAACATTCAAAAAATCAAATCTTATTTCTTTATAATATTAGTTTATTATTTCCTGTGGGTAATATTTCAATTGTTATTTACCTGCTGATGCAATTCTGTACTTGTCTTGTATGCTATTGCTACACGTAGATATAAGCTCTAGTGTTTTTTTTTTTTTTGTCAAATTTTTTTCGGGGCTTCAGTCACTCTAGGTGACTATGCCAGCCCTATGGGGAATCGCATATTAATATTCTAGTAAGTGATGAATAGTAATTAGTTAGTTCGGCTCTCGAGCGCATACTTAGTGGACTGCTGCTGTGATTTATTATTATTTCCATAATTAACATGTACTAGTGCTAATAAAATAATATATCTCCTAAAATTCTTGGTACACTCAAAGGTAGTCTTTTGTCGTCTATAAAATATTATGTCCCATAATGATAAGAAATATTTGCATTTAGCATTTCAGACTGGGAGGCAGGCGTCGTCACCGGCTTGCTGAGGCTGGCTCTCCTTGCCGGGCGCCGACCACACCAGTCATGAAGAAGAAACAGGTATGAGCAGAAAAGCTAATAATTGTTTGATTGGTATTCTACTGGCAATACTGGCATATTTTTTTTATTTTTTTTTATTTTATCTGCGATCTGTCCTTGGACTATAAACAAATTTGTTGCTATGTATTGGTGGTGCAGAGTGTTTCTCCAGCGAGAATTCCCTCCTTATTATGCTTTAGGCCACATGTCCTAGTTGCTGAAGTCCATTACAGCCAACCTTTTCAGCCGCCTTATGTGATCTGGCTTAGTAAGCGCTTTCGCCAAGGGATTCGGATGTTTCTCCAGGCGTGCTCTGTATCGGTCTGTCCAGAGTTTTGCTTCCTGGTGCACTGTCTTTTGGTTAAGGTATTCATGTACCTTGCATTTTCTTATAAACCATGGTGCATTTGTGATGTTTTTTAAGATATAAGATATTCTAGCATATAAGCATAAGCGTTTTCATGGAAATATCTCATGATATGTCAAGATTAGCCGGGTAGAAAGGTTCATATTAGCACTTGGTGCACCTAGATATGCATTACAGAATAACGCTCAGTGGTGACCTCTACTCGAGCGGCATTTAATATACATATTACTCAAATACTACTAATGACGAAAAGTACTTAACTTCAAAACAAAGTTTAAGTCAGCCTAAGAGAGATCCAAAGATGCAGCAACATTGTTGCAATATACATGTTCTGCTCTGGAGTATTTTTAAACACTAAAACTCAATGGTGATGATTCTGTTACGCACTTTGACAGGACTAAACCAAACTAAGGGTGATTGTCTCTTTCTGTTTCTATAGAAAAAGAATGTGACAGATGCGCTAAGTCTAGTCACTCTCAAAATGAGCATCAGAATCAACACCAATATCTCCATAATTTCCAGATTCTGGGCAGGAGTCCCACAAAGCTGTACAGTCCTTTCGGCATAGAGACACCGCATAGTCGTGACTTCAGAATGTCACCATACATGCCTGATACACCAGACCATGGGTAAGTTTTTTTATGTATATCTACATTAATATAGGCCTCATACACTTCTAACAAACAGTCCTTATTGAATATTGAC
This sequence comes from Allophyes oxyacanthae, assembly GCA_932294325.1. Classification (NCBI taxonomy): domain Eukaryota; kingdom Metazoa; phylum Arthropoda; class Insecta; order Lepidoptera; family Noctuidae; genus Allophyes; species Allophyes oxyacanthae. The sequence goes on from OW028628.1 coordinate 2,655,315, forward strand.
ATCATCTATACATATAAAAGGCTTTGTCCTGAACTACTGATGGATCAACGCACAGCCTAAACCGCTGATCGTAGAGACCTGAAACTTGGAGGGTGTGTTCCTTGTGGAATATAAAAGATCAAGAGGTAGGAGCATTGATATTTCTTTCTACAAGAATTGGTGCCGCTTAAGTCATAAATCTACAACTCACATATTAACAACTCATAAACTTAATTTTATCAACGAAAAATTAGAGAAATCACATTTTAAAAAGTCTGTATGAAATAACGTAACGCTGAAAAAGTAACTACTGTAAAGTTTGAGTAATTACGCATAATTATTATACTTGTTCTTTCCTCTTGTTTTTATACATTCCGTGATTGGCTCACCATTCCTGGCAAACTGATTGTTAACCACAATGTGCTGGTTTTGTGACGTGAATACATCTTTAAATTTGGTTCCATAGTGGGAGGCAATTCAGAAAACTGATGATAACAAAATCGGGGGATACAGTTTAGTGATGCAGCTACTTATCTGTCATCTACATCCAACATTTAATGACACCTCTCGACAGCCAAAGGTTGAAAGCATTCGTTACGTTGAGTGAGGGCATTGGTGCATCGGGTGCAGCGGAGGGGGGAGCGCCGCCATTTTGAGGTCGTTTCGCTGCGCCGTTTAGTATAAATTTTGACTCGGAGAAGCTACGTCGTTCGTTTGAGTTTTAATCGTCAGCTCTCGTCAAGATCTATCGATAACCTGGCTCCCAGTCTGACCAGATGGCTCAGTATCAGTATTTTGAATTGTTTTAATTTTATGTTTCCAGCTTGTCTCCAAAGCGGCGCAAAGGCGTCACCCATTCGTGGCACATCCTCGCCAAGAAGAGACCTCGAGCGCTCTTCCATTGAAGCTTTATATTTATTACTACATGTAATAACAAACGCACAAACAATATATCCCACCGCTTACTGTAAGACTAGCTTCTAAAGCGACTTGAGATTGTCAATCGCGAATGTTTATCAATCGAATTATGTTTAAATAATTTAATTTTATTCCTAAAAGTTTGTCGCAGTGACTTACGGGGCTTAGTAGTACCCTACCTCTTCTCCAAATAAATAAAAACCTCTGAACTATTGATCGCTAAAACAAATGGTCAATCACCATATTTGGACCTGCATTGTGAAGGCAGGCCCAGTTTCTCTAGAGAGGGGTCGGTCCCAGGAATGGGAAGAAATAAGAAGTCCGGTGTGATCAGAGGTCTCCGGTGGCCTAATGATGACATTTGCTCAGAGTCGTGAATACAAAGATACAACTATGCCCAGCAGTGGACTACAATTAGGCAGCCGATTAGTAATGACATTCGAGATTTACAATATCTAGTTGTCTGTATTGTCGATATTTTGTATGCAATTGGTGCTATTCTAATAGTATTGTCTTATTATTGTAATACATTGTGATTGGCTTATTCCCGTCGACGTGGTACAGGCCTACCGCTTAACTGAGTCGGTTTTTGAGGTAGTTGCGCGGTGCGGGAGGGGAGGCAGTTGACGTAACATATCGGGCTGCACACGAGATAGTTTGGTCATGATTTTTCTGACGATAGCCAATAACAAGTATCTACCGTTTTAGTCAATTGTAATAGTGTGAAATGATACTAAAAAAGAAAAAAACAATTATTTTATTAATTAAATTTAAAAATGAGTTAGGTCTACCGCATAACTAAAATGGTAATGAACATCGACACTTCTGTATTACTCGTCTTCAATTTTCTTTACGTGATCGCCGTGATGATGTATCGAAATCTACCCTGTCGAATCAAATTTTCATGGCTTTAAATATTTACAAACATTATAAGCAACTTGTGTCGTTTGGCTCTTTATCAGAGGACTCATCTTGTGTTGCCAATCTCGTGTGTGTTTTACACAAAGCGGCCGAAACGAAATCACGTGTTGACGCCACTAAAGCAGACGCTAAACATGGGTAGCTTGTGAGCTAGTGATAAAAAAGAGCTAATTGTTTTCATTTGATGTCGCTCTAGCTCATTAGCTCTCGGTGGCCGGCACGTCACCGAACGGCTCATTCGGCTCGCTTCGGAATATTTCGGATAATCAAAGCGAAGAAAGAACCGTAAAGAATCCAAACTTCCAGAGACCTTGACTATGAGTGAGCCGGGCCGTCTCCTTCGACGCGCGGGAGTTAAATGAACTAATGGTCGATGTCTGAGCTACAGAGCTATAGAATAGCTATAGAGCTAAAAGAGTGATTTATTTTAAAGATAACACAGAAAAATAAAAGAATAAAAACATGTAAAACAAAAATTAAAATATTTATACGTTGCAGCTGTGTCAAAAAGGCTTCCGCTCAGCTTAAACTGCCGTGCTGCGAGCAACCCGACAGCGCTGGTTTTCAGCGGGAGCCAGTCTTTAGAGCAAAGGAAGGAGCTAATCGCTCGTTTTCTCGCTCTTGCGTTACGTCACCACTCCCCTCCCGCACCGCACTGCTACCTCAGAAACCGTCTCAGTTAAACGTTTGGCTTATAGGAAAGATAATGAACAATTAGTACATGTAATATTTACTTCAAGAAGTGGATCAAATCTGTAGAAGATTTCTTAAAAAGAAAGACGTTACATAATACTTTAGAATAGTCTAAAACTTATGAGTATTGAATCAGTATTCCTTATGTACTAATATTATTGACTTTCCTATAAAATAATTATGTATTTTCTTTGTGAGTTGCGTAATTCCGAAATTTCATTGAATTTCGTTCTAAAATTGATATTTATATACTTATTCCCAATTGAATTGTATTAAGGTAACGAGTATTATATCGTATTCAGTATTATAACGCCAAATTGTATAGCTTTGGGTACAAATTGTATAAGTACAGTCGGTCGAATGGAGTAGCACAAAATATAGGCAGAAAACAAAATAGGTATCATATTAAAAAACAAAAAAGTAGAGTACGGTCAACTTCAAATAGACTAAAGCATCATAAATGCCCGTAATAATGGTGTTAGGCAAAAAAAACCTTATTCACCGGTCACCCCGTAAAATAGTAGGGTGAAAGTCGCACTGCTGTCAACCGACCAATGACTATAGTCATAGGATATTTTGAGGTCGTTCGATTGGTCACTCGCGTAACGCAGCTGTGGATCGCCCGAAGCCGTTCAATTATTCCCAATGACCGAGCGACATTCGCACGAGTGACTTTCACACCGAAAAATGAATTACTGAACGTAGCCAATGGGTTAATGATAATGTTTTTTTTACTGTACCATATAAATATTTATGTTGACTGTTATGTGTTTACTGTAGGCCAAGGAAAAAATATAGTTTTAGGATGAAGTAAGCAGTAAGAGGAAATGCGGTTGTTCAAATATTTGAAGAATAGGTAAGTATTTAAAAAACCTATCGCTATCGTTGGCGCATGTCGTATATCGAGCGAAACCGAATGGGACAACAGCACCTCAGACTTATCAGCAGGATATTTTTTTATGTAGTGCACATAATTTGTAGAGTGATTCAGTCTCTGTTCCTAAATGCAACCGCAGCATTGGGATACACTTTAAAACAAAACGAAAATTCGACTTAGTATGAGGAACACGCATAATTTACTAGCGCAAGCCATACAAAATATAATTTTTATTTTGTTTTGGAGTGAATTTTTGTATTGCGGTTGTATTTGGAAACGGTCACTGAATTACTGCAAATTTTGCGCACTACATAAAAAAAAAATCGTATTTATACAAAATGACGCCCGCGTTTCCTCTTAAAATTTGTTAGATTTTTGGAACTATCAGTTATTCTTTACGTAACTAACGTGATTAGATAAAGAAGATATTTGATGGTAAGTAACTAGAAGGGGATTTTTTTCTACCTACTGCCTATTGAAGTCCACTGCTGGATATAAGACTCACAAAAAGGTACAGTTCGTAACTTAATTTTATGCTACTCCAATCGTCCAGCGATGTAACACGTACATATTTTTTTTACACATATACGCTTCGCTGTGACAATATTGTAGTCGGCTAATTTATATGTAGGATAAGATTTTGTGATTTTTTCTCAGGAATCTCTGAAGTTTTTCTTTATTGGCGAATACAGTCGCGTCATGAGATAGATAATAATTTTTGAAGAATTATAGGAAGTATTGATGTCGGCAACTATTATTTTTGAATAAGTGAGTAAATGACGTTGACTGTAGGTACTTTAGAAGACTGATTGTCTTGTAGTAATTATATTTTTTACTTTATTTCTCGAGGCTCAAATGTACCTATTTTTTATTACGGTAGCATGTATTATTTTTAATGGATTTTCATGATTTGTATGTAAGCAGCTATGATGCTACAGTATCCTATAATTATATTTGGTTTTATACTAAATTTCTTTTATTTATGTGTCAGTCCATGACTTGAGATACGAATAAACCGATTTTGGATCAAATAAATATTTCGATCGTCCTCGTCGTTCCTTTATGGTTTTCTCTATGGTGCTGCAGTACGGCATATTACCTATAGGTAAATCATTAATAGCAGCGGCTGATATTGGCAAAAATGTGATAAATGTTTCTCTAGGACGGTTTCTAGATAACATTTTAACAGCTAGAACAAGTTAGTAACATGATAATTTATATGCCTTTAATTTATGGGTCTAGATGGCCTTCGCTCTAATTCTGCTAATTCAATCGTCTCAGAGTGGTATCGTAATTGTTGGTTTTTACAATGCCAATCAACCGATTTTGGCTTCTATTGCGCAGGTAATAGAAGTCAAAGTCGAGCGCTAGAGCGATGACTATCATCGAGTCTTTTCCAGAAAGAAAAGAAAATAGAGTTATTTTTTATTTTCCTTTTTTTTTTGTTCAAGAACCAGCTTGATAATTTGTAAACACTTTATCCGGTTTACCTACGCATATCATCATTCTCCTGCCCTTATCCCATTTTATTTGTGGTCGGCGCAATATGTCTTTTTCTTCCATTCATCTCTATCAGACGTCATTTCCAGATCCACTTCCTTCACATTCATGTCATGTTTCACACAGTCCATCCATCTTTTCTTTGGTCTGCCCGTACTCTGATAGCCCTCCATATTTATACTTACAACTCTTCATATAACATGATTTTCATCTATCCGCATTAGATGTTTACCTACGCATATAAAGAAGTTAATAAAACATGAAACTTTCAATTATATCTTTATTATTTTTAAAAATAACTTTACAGATCAACACTGATAACAATCATACTTATGTATTTTTTATACAAGATAGCTTAATATTATGATACAAACCATTGCTATTTCAAAGTCGCATTGAGGAGTTATTAAAATACTTTCTGGATAATGAAGAGTGGTCTTTAGCCTCTTAAAAGTAATATCTAAAATTGAGACTGAATAGTTAACATTTGAAGAGCACCTGTTTCAGAAAGACCCCAAAAGAGCAATGGCTTTTCAAAATAAGGCTATAACATAAACTAAGGATAATTGAAAAAAAAAAGCAAATGAAACCGTATTGTCATAGTCACAGAAATGACGATACGCTTTAGCATCGAATAACAACATTTTTATTATTTTCAGGCTTACAAAATATATTTATGGTTTAAAGTTTCTTACTTGTACTAATTAACATTTCTAATAAAGCCTAGTTTTATCCGCCGAGAGAATGGGTTCCTGATATAGAACGGTTTTATTTTGAGGACTCTTTATTTTGACATTTTGTATCACCAACGCAAATCTCTCGGCGCCTGTACTGTACATGGAATTTAATAGGAGTTCCAATAGCCTTACTAACAATTGTTCCCGCTAGGAGGCGCCACTATGTAATAACAGAAACTTTGCAAAATTAGTCTTAATTTTGACAGGCAAAACGTAAACACGGCGGGCTATTTTTATCTGCCTGTATAACTTGTATAAATCTACCCGCTTCATTTGGCAAGTTTTGGTAATGTGGTGGCGCCATCTACTGAGTTTTATGCACGGTTCGATATTTTCAGTCAGCTTTTTTTTTGTACCACTATGGTGGATAACAAGCATACGGCTCGCCTGATGGTAAGCGGTTACCGTAAATACATTTATATACAAACTCCTACCTTTTTAATCCCGATCCTTTTAAGGCGCGTATTGTACTCATTATTAAGATTATACTATGGGACCAAACATGAATCATTAAAAACAAATTGCTGTTCCAATTAGTCAAATAATATTGAATAATTTGTGTTTGCTGATTTCTTTTTCTTGATGTCAGGGTTGGTCCCACAGTAAAAGTTGCTCATAATTATGAGTAAATTAACCCCTTAAAGGGATCGGAGTATGAAAGGTAGGACCTTATGTACCACAAGCACGTATTGTGGTTTAGGTTTTGGTATATAACCGTTCAGAAACTAGAAAATATATTACAAAGTCGAGACAAGATTCGTTAGATCTTCCTGCTATACATGTTACAAATAAGGTATGTACGGTACTTCAATAAACTTAAAAATAAAACTCGATTGTCACATTTTAGCAAACCGTGCTGTCTTAATATTGAAATTAAGATTAAATTAAGTCTAAATATTTACATTTCAGAATATTAAACTAGGAACCTATAATTACATTGAGGTGGTTGAAATAATAAAGCTAGAAGCTTTTCTTGTTGCTTAAAAGAAATAAAATGGTATACGCTATGATTTCAATGCATTTAGCACTATTTAAAGCCTTTCTAGCCCCGATCCCTTAAGGAATTATTGTACTCATAATTATGAACAACTTTTACTATAGGACCAATACTGAAGGAACGAAATAACAGATCTGCTGATCCATACATTGAGTCCAGTATTATTAAATTGTTTGTATAGAACAGCTGTAATTTTTTCGCGATTTCAGCTTATGTCGTATACCTAGTGAAAGTTGTTCATAACCTTTCGACTTTATATAAGTTGCAGTTTTTTTTTATCGCGATTACGGTGTTATGTCCTATATAGGATAGGTCGTGTATAGGACAACGTTCTAGGACCAAAAATTTGAGGACTTGTGACGTTCACTAAACGGGACTAGACACGCGTAGTGGATCATAGCTCAGTCCCTCGCGGAAAGAGGAGGCCAGAGTCAACATTAAAAGGCTAATAGCATGATGATATGTATAAATTCCATTATGAATGATACAGAATTCTTGTCAAAAAAATGTTAGCTCCATCAAATAGCTCTGATATAAAACTATGGGTAAAAATGTGTATGTCTGCATTAATAAGCTTATGTCTATATTAGACACAGAAAACTTAGACCAATAGACACCTCATTAAGAAAATTTTGTTTGAATATAAATCGCCAAAAGTCGAGGGAGTGGGGGCACAAATTGAGTTGAGATTGGCTATTTCAAGGTCAACGAAACTGTTGCCATGTATGTAAGTCATATATTATTAGTTTTAAATTAAAACGTGAAAGGAAAGAGATGTATAATATTAATACGTGCAGGGAAAGCTTTGTACCCCTTTTTAAGCATATTGTGCGCACGGAGGAGTGTGAGATTTGGTATAGTTAAAGTTTATATGGAGGGGTGCAGAAAGCTAAAATTACGGTCGAATTTCGTACACTTGGCGACCTCCAATATTTTTTTAAAAGACATCATCGGTCGACACAGCTTCGCATTTGTTTTGTATTCAAATAATTACGTTAAATTTTATAATTATTTTATGCTATAATAACTTACTGGTTAAATGTAACCGTCTTTCTGTTAAATCGAAATTTTGATACATTTTCCGCATCATTTCACTGCACAATACGGTATTTTGAATACTCATATCGAAGTTTTTTTTATTTTTAGAAACTTGCTAAGCGATTTGTTGGCTGCGTGGCAATCACATATGAGGCCGTAAAACTAATCCTTGGCGAGCGTATGCGGAGTCTATTGTTCAAAGTTGTGACATAGACTAGTCCTAACAAAAAAGTATAAAAGCAAGCACCGTTCTCCAAACTTCTCTACCTATGTATACAGACAGACAGGCGCGAAAACCGACTTTGTTTTATACTATTATAAAACAAAGTCGGTTTTCGCGTCTATCTGTCTGTATTAACTCCTCCTAAAGTGCGGCCGCCGAGAGAATGCGTTTCTGACACCTGTCAGTTACGAACAAACGAGAATTTTTTGGTATCGAAACATTATTACAAAATAGTACCTATCTATCGTTTACATGCACTACTGATACAAAATACTATTAAAATTAACCTTTAATAAACTAAAATAGTTTAGCGCTAAATATAATCTAAAATAAAAAAGAAACATGTTCAATTGGCAGGTGTCAGGAACGCATTCTCTCGGCGGCCGCACTATAAACCAATGGATTTTGACGCGATTTTCACTATCAGTTAGATAGTTTTTCACGGAAGGTTTATATGTATAATACTTTGATATATAATGTAAGGATAGTAGAGAAATTGCACCCGTGCGAAGCCGGGGACGGGTCGCTAGTATTTTGGTTTTAAAATTTTAAGATTTTCTTGGTTTTGCGCGTGTAATTTAGTCTGAGATCTATAGAACGTACTTAAGACATAGCTATGTAATTACTTTATTTATTAATTGACTTTGACTTTGTTTATTGAGTTCGTCGGTCTTAGCGTATGCCCAGTACAATCTCAGCGAATATGACAAAAATATTCAAAAATATTATAAGCTAAGCATACAGGATAATTTTTTCATGTAGGTAGTGCGCATACTTTGCGAAGTAATTCAGTCTCTATTCCTAAATGCAACCGCAGTATTGGGATACACTTAAAACCAAAACGAAAATTCGACTTAGTATGGGGGGGGGACGCGTAATTTACTAGCGCAATCCATACAAAATCAATTTTTTATTGTTTTTGTGAATTTTAGCTCTACGGTTGCAATTGGGAACGTACACATAACATACAAAAATATTTTGTATAAAATTTAATAGATAAGCTTAGTTAAGTTAAAGTCTGTGCTAAGTCAAAGTACGCACTATAGATCGCAGCCTTAGTATTAACGAGAACAATACCAAACAGAAATTAGCTATTGGACTTTTATATGTTTTATATTGAATTAGGAGTTAGGATTTTGCTCGAAAGAAATGTTTACATACAAAGACTTTCGCCACGTTGTCAAAGAATTGAAATGGTTTGATTGTTAGTCAATGGCGAACATTTTTTTTTCTTAGTTTCTTTAGTTTACCAATTTTTATTATTATCACAAGAATTATTATCACATTCTACAATTTTTTTAACATAACTTACACATTAATGAGGTAGTTATAGTCTGTCAAGAAAGTCATCAAAAGGATTGAGGGCGCCACTTGTATATTCTCTTGTTTATTTTTAATTAATATATTAATGCTGAAAACATTTCTTTATCACAAAATATCTACACAGAATAGTAAAATTAACACATCGTTGTACCCAAACTGACACCTACGGTACTTATTTAGGGTTGCGAGCGAAGAAGAATTTTAGTTCCTTCAAAATCCTTTTCATGACTTTCTTGACAGACTGTACATATATATTTTGCTTAGATACAAAGTTTAAGAAATATGATATGAAACATAATTGGCACCTTTGAAGAAGTCTGTCAAAGAATTTGAAGATACATAAAAATAAAAAACTTGTGACCGACAAGACGCGGACCTTCGGACATTAGAAGTACCTATTCGTATTAATTCGGAAACACGAAGATTGCCGAAGCGTATAACTTTAATCATATTAGGTACTGTAAGCAGTTTGATTGTGCGTTAACTTATAAGTTAAAATTAGTTGCCTGGGGACTAGAATTTTATTAGTTTTTTATTACATAGTTTGTTTTTGATGGGCTGTATTTAAAAAGCAAGCTGGCTATAAAGCGATAGCATGTTGTTACCAAGCAGTGAGATTTGGGTTACCAATGTTACCATTACAAATTATAAATATTGTAGTTTAAAAAAACTAAAGAAAACGCTTTTGTCATCCAAATTAAATGTGTATGCAAAATTTCAACTTCCAAGATTTTTTTACATATAGTGCGGCCGCCGAGAGAATGCGTTTTTGACACCTGTCAGTTACGAACAAACGAGAATTTTTTGTTATCGAAACATTATTACATAATAGTAGATATCTATCGTTTACATGCACTACTGATACAAAATTCTATTAAAATTAACCTATAATAAACTAAAATAGTTTAGCGCTAAATATAATCTTTAATAAAAAAGAAACATGTTCAACTGACAGGTGTCAGGAACGCATTCTCTCGGCGGCCGCACTTTAGTTACAGGTGAAGTTAATAAAAGTCAATACCATCGCATCGCATGGTCCGCAGCTGCAAGTCGACTCGCTTGTTAAAATGCAATTTTTCTAAGTTCACTATTATTTCAACCTGTAAGGCGCGTGCACATCGGCGATAGCACCAGCGTTGTAGCGCAAGCGCCAACGTAATAAACATTTAACAATGCAACGACAAAATGCAAGGAGTTTCGAGTAATTTCATACTAAATATCGTATCGTCCGCCCGTGTGAATACGCCCATAAACCTCATAATAGCATTTTTATAAGAGATCAATAAATTTATATAGTTTCATTGACATTTAAAAATCACTGCCTACTATACTATTGTTACATAACAGTCACACATATACAGGTTGAGATAAAAATGATCAGCCATATTTTAGGAACTGTCCATTAAACTGTGGGCCGAGCACGAAAGTTCTGACGTATGGTAACGTAAACGTAACCAAATTTAGAACCAAAAATACACGTTTAAACTATGATATTTTTTTGGAAATACATGCAATATTTTTTCATTTTCATGAAACAAGTGTGTTCGTTGCATGAAATTGAACAAAAATGCGATAGATTCATCGTATTTTATAATCAAAATTTGCTTACGTTTACGTTACCATACGTCAAAACATTCGTGCTCGGCCCTCCTGAACAACTCTCCCCAGAACATAGGTCGAAATCTGAAAACGAAAATTCAACTTCTCATAAAAACGTGAGTCAGGTGGAAAGTGGTTCAGTTTCATTGACCTGATTAACTCCAAAAATGTGGTTGGTTATTTTTATTTCTTGTATAAGGCCGTGCGCTAACTATAGTCAAGTCTGTCGAAAGTTTCGCATTGAACTAAGACAATTTAGTCCATTAGATGTTTTGTTTTAAGTGTGCACCCCTTCAATGCTTTCTTTAAGCGGTAGTTTGAGTATGGTCTGCGCAAGCCATAAGTGAGTGAACAACATTACAAAGTACCCCCCTTACTAAAGGCCAACCGTTTAATTTAGAAGCAGCGCGGTGCGGGAGGGGAGTTTTGACGGAACGCGAAAGGTCAGTCAGGTTTGCCTGCTTTAGTGGAGTCAATACGTGTTTTTTTCCGCTTTGAGTGAAACGCACTCGGATTGGTAACACAAGATGAGTCCGAGGAAAACCCAAACAAAAAAGTATTTAACTGTTCTAATTAGTTTTAAAATGTAATTAATAAAATAGATTTTTTATCATTTTACACTTGACTACAAAAATTGACTAAGTAGGTACTTGTTATTGGCTATCGTCAAAAAAATCTTGTTCAACCTATCTCGTGTGCAGCGCGACATAAATGTTACGTCAGCCATCACCCCTCCCGCACCGCGCAGCTACCTCACGAAGGACTCAGTTAACCGGTAGGCCAGTAATAAAAACTTGCACTTTTTAAACACTGATTAAACTATACCTGTCCTTGTCATTTGTATGCCAATGAATAGAAAGAGCTAGTTTAATTAAATAACGTTTAATCATCGTTTTTTAGTAAGGGGTAAAAGTTAAGAATACCGCTTAGGTAAAGCTAATATCGACAATTAAAACATTGAGGGTGTATGTCTATACAAACTAACTTAGTAACTTACTTATCATACTAGCTAATGTCAGTACTTCGGCCCAGGTTGTCGACCATAATTCTGAAAAAGATTACCAAATGTATTAGAAAATAATATAGTAATTATAGAATAAAAACAATTTTAAAGTCATTTATTCTTTTTAATTGCTTTATTCCTGTCACGCGAATTTGCGGCCGCGTGCGCGTCTGGCCTTTTATAATCTATGGGTTCTGGTCCGCATGCGTGAGTTAGCACGATGCGGGCCACACGCAGTGCAGGGTCATTTTTAGAGTCGTGCAAGATTTTTTAATTACTTTTTGTTATTATTATTTTAATGTTATCTCTGTATGATTATGTAATTTTCTGTACGAGTCCGAAATAAATATCTTTTTCTTTCTTTCTTTCTTACTATGTATGAAACGATAGGATGCGGGACGCACGCATGCGCGTCAGACATGAACGCGGGCGCAAATCTACATGATAGGAAAAAGTTCCCTAGATATGTACGCGGGCTTGGTTTTGATATTTAAAAAGGGGAAGACGCATGAGCGTAGCTGGCCATTTTATGGTACTGCGGGTCTACTGCGTAACCAAAATGGACTCCAGTAACGAACTTCAATAGGATCGTAAAAGATTAAATTTCGAGCTACCTTGAAAAAAATTTACCAATCATGAAGTTGGGAAGGGACTCCTATCTGCATAATCAGTAAAAAAATAATAATAGATAAATTTAAATTTTTATGTAATTTTTGAGCAGCCCGCATAAATATTAATTTATTATGGTGGTCAGCGGTCCACCGGTTGGGAACCTCAGAGAGCCGAGCACGAATGTTTTGACGTATAGTAACGTAAACGTAAGCAAATTTTGATTATAAAATACGATGAATCTATCGCATTTTTGTTCAACTTTATGCAAGAAACGGACTTGTTTCATGAAAATGTAAAAATATTTTATGTATTTCCAATAAAATATCGTAGATTAAACTTGTATTTTTGGTTCTAAATTTGGTTACGTTTACGTTACTATACGTCAAAACATTCGTGCTCGGCCCACTGTTCTAAGGAGTAGGCCGTGCAATCCTGTCTCATTTTAACTACGCCCATGGGAAAACGGGACACTGAGTCTGATGTAACTGATTTTAATTAGAACTACATGAAGGCCAAATCTTGTTTGTTTCATATTTAATATTTTGTCTATTTTTAAATGCTATTCACACCTATAAAACTCTATTCAATCTGTATAATTTGTTAATGCAGATTCAAGGGAACTCTTGAAAAATGTATCCATTTGATATCATATTATAACCATATAAAAAAGCTCCAAAAATTTAAAAAATGGCACGTTTCGACGTTTCATTTCCCTTTGACTCAAGTAAAAAGTTTGACCTATTAATATAAATCGCTCCATCTGAACCTTGGGTTAAAATACGTATCACTTCAATCTTCTATGGTCAACGGGACAAAGTTTCAACTAAAACGGTTTTAACATTTTATGGCCATAGCTATAAAATCAGGTATACATACAATAGGGCCCCTGAACGTCACCAATCGTTCGTTGAAGTTTCTTTGTCCGTGTCGCATGTGCGGGCGCGGGGGGCGCATAGCGGTGGGGGGCGGGAACAAGTGCGGAAATACCGCCCTGTTGCGCCATTTCCTGACGTTCTGGGTAACATTATCGTCGCTGTTCGATGATCCTGAGCTGTTGTAACCTCGCGAGGGTCCGGCAACGTGAGCTCGGTTGCCCCCAGGACTGGTCTGGGCTCGGTGGCCTCCAGGACTGGTCTGGACGCGGTGGCCCCCAGGACTGGTCTGGACGCGGTGGCCTCCAGGACTGGTCTGGTGGACCCGGTGGGCCCCAGGACTGGTCTCTCGGTTGAAGAGGATCGGTGGGTTCATGCCTATAGTCCTCGTTATTAATGGCTTCAGTCTCTCTTCGCCCATTTTGTTCTGTCAAAAGGCAGAATTAGTTTTGAAATTGTTCGGATATATAGTCAAAAAATTATTTGCTTTTGCTCGAATTTGATAGAAATAATTTACTTTTTAAACTGTTTTTGTTATTATTGATTCAGTTATTATATTGTCTATAGCCAATATTAAACCGTTCCCACACTACACTACTCAAAAGCAACAAAATTTGCTACATAGATTAAATTAAAATGTAAAATATAAAAAGAAATAGGTAATTATTTTCTACTTTTTAGTTAATTATAATTATATAAATAGATAATATTGCATTGTCATCCAGTTCTAAGCTATGTTTAAAGTTTCAAGTCTTTATCTCATCGGGAAGTTAGTTTAAAATTGATTGCAAAATTTGTACCAAACAGACAGATAAGAAAGTATTTTGTTTTGTGTATTTTGATTTTATAGCTTTTGCATGCAGATCCACATTGGTTTTTATGCGGCGGGAGACCCATAAGTATCCAGAAATCAGTATCTGGACGCAATGCGTTCCCTTTATTCCCCGCATGGTCGGTTTTCGACCCAAATTTCTAACACAGCAATTTTTTTTTTAATCCAAACTTTATCTTTTAAAATTGGTTTCGAAAGCTTTGTCAAATATAAAAGTGATTTACAAACAGGCAGGACATTTCATTTTTAATATTAGTAGAGATATAATAGTTTGAAGAACTCACCATGTTATCCAGGTTGGTGGTGTCGGGCGAGGGCGCGGGCCGCCCCTCGTCCCGCGGCTCGGGCGCGGGGGGCGCGGGGCCCGCGGGGGGCGGGGGGCTCGGCGTCACCACCGACGACGCCAGCAGAGACGCGAACTCATATCGGTGCTTTAATAAGGAGTACTCCTCAAACACATCCTTGTTCACCGCTATCTGATCCTCAAAGTGCCTGATATTCGAATTTTTGAATATCTCAGGCCGCGTCATACGCATCATCTGTATCAACGCCCTCGCAATAGGCTCCTCGAACGGCAAAATAGAGATTCTTTCCAATATATGTTCCACAACATCCTTATTAAAAATTCTATCGTTGTCAACCATAAAATAAGTAAGATTTAAAAACACTTGCTTGAACCTCGAGAAATTCTGCGTAATCGACATTGTTGCCATGAACACGTCGCAAAGTAAGGTCCTATTGGTTTGATCTGAATGAATGGTCAGTTTCAACAGATCTTCACATACACTCAAGTCCACGTTGTTCAAATGCAACAGAGTTGCTTCTATTGTATCAACTCTTAATTGCGTGTCTCCTTCTATATTTTTGGCTTTTATAATGAAGTCGTAAGCTATTTCTACGAGTATCCTAGTGAGCCCTCGCTTCGCACATACCTCTACATAGCATATGCCATATTGTCTCCTCAGGTACGTCCAGTTCCTTAGGAGCAAGTACTCCTGGACTAACGTCCTTTCGTCTAATAAAGTAAGTTTAGCTTTGATCTCATCAGGCATTGGTTTGCGGTGTCTAAATCGACATTGCCCTGAGACCATTTTCCGGCAACAATTCATTAAATTGTAAAAACACAAGCCACCAAACACAATGCTTTTCGTTTTTGGAACAACTTGGATCAAAGTCTCCATCAGTCGGGGCCTTGTGATCATTTCTGGGGGACCCATTTTTGTATCCAATTCAGTATGTTCATTAAAGTCCTGGTAACTTTCAGCGTCATCTGTACTATTACTTTGTTTATATATAGATGTTGAATCAGCATTTTGTTTTTCGCAAATAGTTTTAATTTTGGACGCAATAATTTCGGCCTCTTCTCTTATTTTCGTTGGGCAGTATGTGGGTTTCTCTATATGTGGCACAAAGTCGTCTTTGACTGGTTGAGGAATGTATTCTTCAATTTGGCGGGCATTAGGAGCAGAAGCGATCGAAGTATTCATTCTAGAAGATTCGAAACCAGTTATACTTTCAGCGAAAAGAGAAAGGGCGTCGTCATCATCATGATGGTCATAATACGGGTAGTTCCTGGTGTTTCCTGTCGGGTTATCATCGTCTGAACTATCGTCTCTGGCATTATTATTGTTCGTAATTGAAAGATTCCCGTCGGAAATATTGGATAATTTTCTACAAGGTCTAGGTTTTACAAATTCTACATCCTTATTAATCTCTACTTCTTTATTGATCTTTACTTCTTTATTAATCTCTACTTCTTTATTAATCTCTACTTCTTTATTAATTTGTACTTCTTTATTATTTTGTACTTCATGATTTTTCTCTAAAATTGGATTATTATCAATATCATTATTAGCAGCAGTATCTTCAATCGGCTCATGAATGCAGGGGTTTTCAATTCTCTCCTCGGTAACTCGAGGCTCTAATATTTCTTTTAACCGGCGACAGTGCGTAATAACTCCGAATTCATGATCTAAGATTTCGAACATTTTATTTTTAAATTTTGCGAGATTTTCATTGACGTCTGTGTTTTCTGAACTGATCCAATTTATTATTTCCATGTCGATCTTTTTCACTGTCTCCGCTAGTTTGTCCGCTGCTTTTGTGTAATCTTGACTACCTTCTTTGGTACGTACTTGAGACAAATGGCTACTGGATGGAGAAGAGGCGCTTAAATGTAGAGAGTTGACTTCTATTGAATTATTTAACTGTTCTGTAAACTTATGCTCACTATCCGAGCTGTCAGAAGAATCAGATGTGTCCGATGAATCATCATCTGCTTCATTAAGAACAATAGCAGTCTCTTTCTCATTATTCTTGCGTTTGTTTACTTCACGATCAATGTTAGTAAGTTTAAGTATTGGCAACTTCTTATTGAAACGAACGAAATCATTTGAAGAAACTGTAATGCAAGTAGTAGTACTCGAACTGGATATGTCTTTAGTCCATGACAAGTTCGAATTACTACTTATAGAGGACTTCCGAGAATCTACGAGTTCCGCTGGTTTGGGTTGAATTTGATGATTTTTTATTTGGTTCTCGGTTTCTTTATGCGGCAATTTTCCCATTTTTTCTAATATTGAAGCCGAATCAGCACCAACAACTACATTTTCTTGCTTACCTCTAGGTGCTCTCTTCTTTCGAGCTGCAGGTTGTTTCACTGAAGGTGGTGGCTTGACTTTAGGCTGTGGTTGTTTGACCATCGGCTGCGGTTTTTTCATTCTAGATTTTGGTTGTTTAACTGCACGTTGTGGTTGTAGAACTGTAGCTTGAGGTTGAAGACCTGTAGCTTGAGGTTGAAGACCTGTAGCTTGAGGTTGTACAACAGATTGTGGTCCTAAAATTATAGGCTGTGGTTCAACTGTATTACTGTCAGGTAACTCTGGGAAAACTGGGATATCATCAGATAAATCCTCAGTTTTTATTACAGCACTGAGTGGGGCTATACTTTGTTCTAGTTTTAAACATTTTGATTCATTCTGTGCTGTTGAATCGGCTAATCTCTTCCTGGTTACTGTAAATAGGAAAACCATATTGTGTAATGTAATAAACATTACTCTGTTTTTGAACCTATAAAGAATTCTTTGTCAATCTGTTTATGAAATAATTATTTACCAATTCTCCTAATAGGCGCTGGCGTATTTTTCGCAGGCTTTTTAGGAGATGAAGCAGCAACATCTGCAAAAAATAAATGGTCATTTTGTTTGACAGATATTGTGTTTTATAGTAGTAATATGTTCCTTTACAGGCATTTGTTGAGGTTCATGGAAGCTATATTATATGTATCTATATTATATGTAGTATAGTATTCTAAGTATTTTCGAGCTATAGGCTGATATTGAAAAGACGAGTAGACCCCAGTTCTGCTACCACAAATCTTGAGTTTAATCTGCTTCTAAGAATTATCATCTCAAGTTTGATGATTATTAAACCAACTTTGACATGTGATAGGCCTGTAGCAATATCTATCGCCACATAGAATAACTCCTTAGCAAGGCAGCAAGCTAACATGAATTCGACCAATCAGATTACGAAGCTTGCATCGCGCAATTAAAAAGAATATCGTATCCAACACATATACAACTGTCCGACATCAACCGTCAGGCTTCGGCCCGCCAGGCAATATCATCTCGCCTAGTCGGAGGATCCTCCCTTTTCAATGGAGGAACACTATACCTCGTTCCTCCATAGGCCCATTTGTTCGTCCATGCGAGGGCAAGTTATTGCAATATCCCTTCATTACAGTACCTATGGAAAAATTCCTCTAGTCCAGCAGTGGCATCTGATCGACCATTTGATTATCGACAAATAAAATTGATAACTAACCTGTGCCACTATTTTCGAAAACAAAACGGTTTTGAAAAAAATTGGAAACAACTTTCTCTTTCTTCTGTCTCCCTCTTTTACGACTTGGAATAACATTTCCTATTTCCAACTGACGAGCCTCTACTTCCAGTGGATGAGATTCTACTTCCAATTTATGTACTGGTGGTACTTCTATATGATGAGCTACCGATTTCATCAATTGTTTTCTAGCAACTGAAACAAGTAACCAACAAAATCATACAAATACGCAAGACGGTTATTTCAGACTTATTCGTAGATATCCAACAAGCTTTTGACAGAGTGATATTATCATGATAATTTTTTGTATGAACAAACTATTTTATTATCTACTATAAATATAGTGTCATTTTTCTAATTATTCATGTTTTCGTAACAACTCTATTTACATCTATATAAGTTTACATGAGCCTTTTTGGCTTTATAAATATACCCGTCTGGGTATATTTATAAAGCCAAAAAGGGGTTAAATTGTGCTCATCATTATGAACAACTTTTACCAACCATGAAATTGTGAAAAATAATCTGTTCTTTCATACATTTAGTAGAGTAATATTTAATTATTTGTATGGAACAGCTGTTTACTTTATATTCCAAGAAAAACAGCTTTACTTTTTAGTCAAAGATACAACTACAATATTACAATACAATATATATATTACAATATTTTAGAGCTCTACAATATTTTTTTAAAGTTCATAACTAGCAAACTATTGTAGTTACTTGGGTATTTTTATTTTTCTGAACATAATACCTACTTACTTTTATCACCTATTTCTCCAAACAGAAATACAGCTATGTATATAAAAAAAACAAACAAAAAAAAATATAGTATTGTGTAAAAACACCCCCAGTAGTTCATGTTTCAATATTTTTTTTCAAGGACCCATATGTTCGCCTCATACAGTTGCAGGGTTATCCATTGTATACGGGACGCCCTGTATATTACAGACTTTATAATATTATTACCTTCATTTGCTAGTTCTATTCTGGTTTCATAGTCCAAAGTTTTTTTTGCACGACCACGTAGCTTTAGCTTGTCATCGCTGTCTATAAGAAATGAACAATAATTTTAGTTATCTATATAATAATACATGAAGAGAAAACTTTGTACCCCTTTTTATGCATATTGCGCGCACGGAGGAGTGTGAGATTTGGCTTGGTTAAAGTTTATATGCAGGAGTGCAGAAAGATTAAATTACAGTCGAATTTCGGCCACTGGGCGACCACTACTAACCTTAATTACCCAGGCATAACTGGACAAAATGACAGCCAACCACAATATTTATTATGGTAAGTGTATTATGATATAGTTTGTTGGTGGTTTGTTGTGATTTGAAAAATATTCTGCTGGCTAGATTTAAGTTATTAAAAAGAAAATAACATGAAATTAGGAATAGGAGTCACTAAGTTTTATTGGTGATTCTAGTTTTATGTACCTACCAATTTATTGCAATGGAGTAAGGAATGCACACACTTCACTGTGTTCATATTTCGAAATTAGAAATCGCATAAAGAGCATAACATTATGAACTTGAATCGAATAACAAAACAAACAAGTCTTTCGTGTTCTTAGAAATAAGATAGGTTGATGAAATTCGAAACCAGTAGGATAAAAGTGCAATTTTACTGAGTTTGCATAAACTTAGATAGGTACCTGTACTTTTTCTGGTGAGTGGTATGCTAACTTTTAAGTTTAAGTTAGCGGGCATATTAGGTTTCGATTTCTCTTTTTTCACAGTCCGTTTTGGCATTTTTTCTGAAATCTTTATTTTTGATGTCGGATTTTTAACAGTTTTCTTTGGTGACATTCTTGACAAAGGTTACTTCGATTACGATGCTGTTGTCAGGTCAGGGCTTAGAGGGTCAGGGTGGGTATTAGCCGGTAGTACTTATCCATGTTATATGGGTTAAATAGATTTCAAAATCTCCAGTTTTCTTTATACAAACAACTGGGGTTAGAATGGTTTTAATTTCGCTTCGTAGCGGATGACTTTTTTTCAGTCTACTAGTGTTGTACCTTGTATAACCTACACCGATCAAAGTGATATATTAATTTTAGTCGATTATTTGATTTCAAGTTTTATGTATGTCAGCGGTACCTAATAACTAAACAAAAATAACGACGTATCTATATACTACTTTGAGTATTTATAAACTACGATAAACTACCTGAAATTGAAAATAATATTGTTTAAAAAAATGTTTTATATCCTGTACTTGAAAGTCTGGAACGTGGTTTCATAATGACTTTAGTGCCACAAACATAACTGACCCGGTGACCAAAATTGGAACTAACGTCGCTAGGGAACAAAAATGATATCAAAAATGTATCAAAATGTCATTTTTGTACGGAGATGACATTGGTAAAAGCGACGGCAGCGACGCCGCGACCGGGTCAGATAAGTTTGTGGTACTATACTATACTCTAGAGGTAGAGGTCAAACGGGTTATTTACGTCAAGAGGAAAAGTGTCGGCTTCGATTACATCGCCGGTCTTAGATTATAATCCTATACTTATTTATTAGTTCAAAATGCCTGGAAAATACAAGGTTGTTATGATTCGCCACGGCGAAAGTGAATGGAATCAGAAAAATCTTTTCTGTGGATGGTTTGACGCCGATCTTAGCGATAAGGGTAAGTCTTTCAACATCTAACTAACCAATAATCAGCATTATTTCTGATTATCTTAATTATATATTTTATTTTCATGTTCTAGGCCGTCAGGAGGCTGTCGCTGCCGGAAAGGCTTTGAAAACTGAAGGTTACGAATTCGACATCGCCCACACTTCAGTATTAAAACGCGCTCAAATCACACTGAACACGATCTTGAAAGAGCTCGACAAAACTGACCTGCCAGTGGAGAAAACCTGGCGTTTGAACGAGAGGCACTATGGCGGTCTTACCGGCCTTAATAAAGCCGAGACCGCTGCCAAGTATGGAGAAGCACAAGTATGTATTAATTAAAATATAATAAACTAGTATTTTTACACACCCGTTTGAACTGAAAATTAATTACCTAGTTGGTTCTCAACTTATAATGTAAAATACTATTAATTATAGGTACAAATCTGGCGCCGCAGCTTCGATGTGCCCCCTCCACCTATGGAGAAAGACCACCCTTACTATGAAACCATTGTCAACGACACCCGTTATGCTGGTGACCCAAAACCTGAAGAGTTCCCCATGTACGAGAGTCTGAAGCTCACCATTGAGAGGACACTTCCATACTGGAACAATGTTATTGTACCTCAGGTAAGATACATGACAACTCGATAGGGTAGTTATACCCTTTTTTAATTATACCTAATGTAACGACTGACTATAAAAATAAACCTTTGAAAATAATAAATAAAAATCAATATTTTTTCTCAAGAGTGACTCTCTGCTGGTCAAGAGTGAGTCGAACTTATGAGCAAATCTTAAATTTGAGCAATTTCAATACAACCAGTATTAGTTTTCTTAAAATAAGAACTAACCCCAGACACAAGTATAAAATTACTATGTACTCCTGACTGTGTAATTTTGTATTGCAAACAATCACCAGATCTTGATTATAGACCCAAGTATTATAACTACTGATCTAAGTTAGAAAGCTGGTAATAGTTGCAGTCAAAATTATTGCGTTTTTCATGTATATTTTCTTCGCTTGTTCAAAGGTTGTAAGAAGATTACTTTTCAATGCATTTATCAACTTTCTTGACAGCTAGCTATAAATAAGCGACTGATAATACGTAATTTTTATTTTCAGATTAAAGCTGGCAAGAGAGTTATTATCGCCGCCCACGGTAACAGCCTTCGGGGTATTGTCAAGCATTTAGATGGTATGTATTTGATTCAGTAACACTTGATTTATTATGAAGATACTACAAATATAATATATATATAATAGTTTCGTGGTTATATTATCACCAAATCAATACCTAGGGTTTTTGTATAATGTTTAAAGTTTTGACCCTAGTTTATCAGATATTTAAGGCTTGCTAAAAGCTTTGTAGTGAAACTCAAATGACAAAGAAAACTTCTGGGCTAGAGTGAGGTGATATAACTATTGAGCTCAGATAGACTGTGACGGTCAAAAGGTTAACAAATGACATTTGAGTCACTGAAGGACACATAACACATTAATATATTACGTTATTTCCAGGTCTCAGTGATGCTGCCATCATGGGACTGAACCTGCCGACCGGCATTCCATTTGTGTATGAGTTAGATGAGGATATGAAGCCCGTTGACTCTATGGTCTTCCTTGGTGATGAAGAAACTGTCAAGAAAGCTATGGAAGCCGTTGCCGCCCAAGGCAAGGCCAAGTAAAATAGGAAAATCAGTAATTTATTTTGTTGTAGTAATTAAATATTATTCTATTAATGTTTGGTATTATCGTGCGGATCTAATTTGTATATAAATGAAAATTATCGTTCTGTGAGCAAGTGAAAAATGTGCAACAGAATGTCTACAGAATTTTAGATTAATAATCAAAATTTGCTGAATATAAAATACTATTAGATGTATGAAAAATGTGTAACAGAATCTCTACGAAAGTTTAGATTAACAATCAAAAATAGCTGAATAAAAAAAAGACTATTGGATGTATGCCAAGACATACCATCAAGTTGTTACCATTATAGGTGTTTACAATATTTATCAATGTAGAATGCTTGTGGATTAAGAATAAAATTAAACATAACTAAAATTTATGATATTTCTTTTATTCTGGTAAACTTTCTTTCAAATCTGCCAATACGTCGTCCATATTAACGTCTTTCGTAGTTTTAATACCATCATTTTTAGTAAATTTTCTACCGGTGTATTTAGCAAACGTTTTTTGTTTACTAGTAGAGAGTACAATTTTATTTTTTCCTTTGTTAGTACATTCGTTATCTAATTCCATAGACATCTCATTGCCATCAGAAGTTTGTTTAGCTTTGCCTTTTTTCTTGTTTTTATTTTTCGGTTTCATCTCGAACCGGAATTCTTTTGGCAATTTGTGTTCTTCGACACAATGCTGTAATCGTTCATCGGCGCTCGTGAATTTTTGTTTGCATTCTTCAATGTAACAGCAGTACTGTAAACGTCGTAAAAGACATATTAATTATTTAATATGTAGAATATCTTACCGACGAATACTCAAACAGATCTCAATTTTAAGCTGCCATTAAATCTCATGCTGCCCTGTCTCTTTAAGGTGGACTATAGTGAAAAAATTACTTTTAAGAGTATCTTAAAATTGAGTTGTGTTTGAGTATTAGTCTTTCAGTTTTTACTCACCGAAGGCTTTCTTTCTGCTAAAACTGCGAAAAATGAGTCGTGATTTTCTTGTATGTGCAGATCCAGCAAATGAGGTGAAGGCAAAATCTTTTTGCATTGAGCACAGGAATACCTATGTGATGCATTGTAGTGATTTTCGAATTCTAACAAAGATTCTGCGGTAAACGCGCAGCCAGGAATGTTGCAAGTAGAGTTAATGCTAAAATGTAAAAAAATCGAGCGTGCTTTAATTAAAACACCACGTTATACCTACACCTAACTTATGATTGCGTGATTTGGTAATAAAATCCGCAGATTGTCACACTTCACAGATTATTGCTCTACTGAGTTTATGCAACGGTTCAAGGTTTTTTAACGATGAATTAATTGTAATACTTTATGCATAGAAAAATTTATAGGTACATTGTGGCCTTGAGTACGAATAAACGATCTGCATATAACATTTTTCGTTACAATTCTGGTAACTCTCAAGCGTTTGGTTACTTTCGTAGTAAAGTATTACCTACTAGCAATAATTATGAAAAAACTAAACGCGACTATAAGACCATAGTCCAAACAAGATTTTCCAATATAATATCTTTCGGAATTTTTGTTTTACTATTCTATATGAGAAGTAAAGAGAAGAGTTTTGAAGGTCTCAAGCGGCATACTTTTCAACCCATCAAAATACTACATTTTGGAATGATTTCGAAGAAAGCAGCTAACATTAGTCCCTTGTAATGAACTCTGGAAAGTTGTTTTTATTAGACTCTCTAGAAATATGAAACATCTACCTACATTAGATACATATTCTTTGCATAAGCTACTTACACTTCATGGCAGAGGTTTTCGTCGTCAAAGTCGTAAACGCCGAGTCTGGGAGGCGGTTTGTCGCTACTGAAAAGTATGTCATCCAGTTTCCTGCGACCAATGCCGTACGATTTTAACTTGTCTAGAAAGTACTGGTCATGCTCCATCGTTAAAAGTGAATAAGATACCTGCAAATTTAAAATGATTAATCTTTATAACAACATCTCGTACTCACTCATCCTCAAGAATCTCATTCTAGTCAATATGAAATGGTCCCACGGATTCAAACAACCGTCGTTTTGGTCTTTACAGGTCGGAACGTAATAATTAGTGGAATATGATATTGTAAGTTGTGTAATGAATAATGATAAAAAATATTTTATTTAAAAATGGACATAAAATAAATACAATTGCAGCGTGGGTCACGCACGACGGCAGAAAATGCAATCACTGCCATGCAGCTCACCCTATAAACCCTAACACGAATAAAATAATAATTTTATTAAAACCTTCACAGCTTCTGAAGGTGCATTCAAAGCTGCGACTTCAGAAGCTGCTATTTTTGTAAGAAAATTATTTTATTCGTTTCAGTTTAATTGAAGTCGGTTTTTACTCCATTTTTAGTGGAATAAATAAACAAGCCTAAGACAATATCAAAATGCTTGACGGGTTTTTTTTTCTGTTTTTTCTATTTAACCAATCTATCAATATATCTAGAAGAATTATATCATTAAAATCGGTTTACAACTGGCGAAGATATCCGGTAAAAAACAAAACCAGTAGGTAGCTAAAGTGACAATCTAAAAACGGGTTTTTCCGATTTCCTAAAAATTGTTTGATTCATGTATTCACGTCGTAGAAAACATGCCGAAAATCAGTCGGTTGCAAACGAATCTCATAATCACCACGATGATTACATTTATGATGAATCCTGCCTATTCTCTTGTCATAACACCTAAGTCACCTTTTATGAGATGCTAATGGAATACAGACGGTATTTTCGGGAGCTACTCGGCCATGTATGACTAGACTAGAGTATAAAAACGGCATCATATTAGGAATAAATTGATCATCAAGGTCAAAAACATTTCAATCAAAGAACCTGCTACTTTATCTTACCTATCATCGTTATCACGTTCGAAATGTTATGTTACTGGTTGGCTACCTAATAATAATCGTGCTGTTAATCATAAGGCGAACTTACAAAGTCATGATTATTACACGATAAATTATAGGTACTCGACCGACTGTGATAAAGTGCTACCAATGATGCTCAGTCATCATCATAAGTTTTTGTAGTAAAGTTGTCTAGTTCAGTAGTCTGTGGTTCTATACTTTTGTGATGCGCACGTCTGCTATGTACTTGTGATAAATAACTAACTACGTAATATTCAAGGTTAAGTTATAATTTACTTGAGTTAACAGTTATGTAAAGTTTAGTTTACGATCGGCAAGTATTCAATGAGGTCTTTTTAAATAATTAATATTTATAATAAAAATTGAAACAGAAGCGACAACCGGAACTTTATTTTGTGGTTAGGTTAGCTGCGGAAGTGTAAAATATTACAAAATGAACGTACGCCAAAGAAAGGTAAGTACCTAACTAAGTAAAAAGTTAAATTTACTCGGTTCAAAGGTAAAGTCAGAAGTAGGTACCTAATTGTATTGATTTAGTGTTTATTTTATGAATACAATTAAGTTTTTATTATTTAGATAGGTAGGTAACAAACCACAAATAAGTCCATAAGTAGGAATAGAATTAGGTACCTAGGTAATATAGGAAATTGATACAAGGAAGTTAGCTAACTTACCTACCTTGTTGATCGGTACAGCGAGGTGCAGGTTGTGTACCTACTTTCGTTACCTTTATTCTATGTAGACGAAACAATCGCCGAGACAATGTTTATTTCACTTATTGTTTATCAATTTAACTTGATATATGAAAATCTTCAAACTCTCAGTTAATAAAAGAAATCTAACCTACAAGCTTGTAAATTCCATCAATGTCACTTGTACAATATACACTTGTGTGAACTGCAGTGCAAATAACAAATACCTAATAATTTTATTATCCGGGGTGTTGCATTGGTTGCATTGACCAACTTTATTTTGTGTATATTTTCTTTTTGGTCATAGTCACAGGAAACTAGGAACGTGACGTGCAATATTTAAAAGTTTTAGTCGATTATCGATTACAATACAGTATACGCAGCGTTCTTCAGTTTAGTTACATTTGACAATATAGTGACTGTGTGTGCCACTGCTCATCACTAATTGACATTTACCCAAAATATACATCGGTGCGACGTTGTGTTCCGAGATTATTCCGTAAAAATAAATTTAAAATAATGTCTTCGTACCGATTAAAAGTTAGAAATATAATTTCATAATCTGATTTATCGGTTGTGATGTTTATTTTAAGTCAACATGGGAAAGTTCAGCACGTACAGGTACTTAGAGGTGTGTATTATTTTTATGTAAATAAAGTATTCAAGAAATGTTAGTATTTTCATGGTTGTCGTTCTAATTTATCTGTACTCACATTATTTAATAATACAGTAAACGGTTCTACTATTTAATTAGCTCACACTGGGTACATTTATATAAAAAGCTACTTTCAATTTATTATTGTTGAGTTTTACGTATACCTAGGAGATTCCAGGATCTAATTTTACTATTTAAGTAACAATCGGTCAGAGAGTTGCCTTATGTCTCGATGTAGGTTCTCAGTTCCCTCTTTACAATCCTGCCCTTAAGGGATATAGTAAGAATCTTACTGACAATATAGTTTTTCTGATTCAACAATTAAAAAAATTGTGAAAATAAAAAACAGATACAATCAAAGAGAATGGCATAAAATGAAATAAAAATAAGAAAAACTTCATGGATAGGTGTAGGTGTGTTAAACTCTCAAAGTGAGACCAAATAGGTGTCCTGATCAGCATAATGGCAAGCAACAGAAAGCGCTTGATGCTAGTTTTCATATTATTATTTTAAATACACATTGCACTGACCCCAAATAAAAGGATAATGGCAGGAGACTGATGAATGGTGATGATATACCACTAAGGTAGCAAACAAGCATACCGCCATTCAAATCTTGCATTGCGCATGACGTTAGCTACAACACTAGAGTCTACCATACTGGTAGTGATGGCCAACTACATACACCATTGAGATTTTTTTGGAGTGCAGGAGAGTGCACACATTTATGTGTGTGTTGTCAAAAATGAAAAAAAAACTATAAAGAAAATCAAATTCTCATATGCACATGAATTTGGAAAGTCACAAGGTATCAAACTCAGGCCTCCGTACATCGAACGTGAGAATTCAACCATTAATCTATCATGGTGCTAAATAAAAATGTAATAAAATAACTAGTTAAATTTTATAGTTCCTAACAGCCAGTGAAATGAGTTTGTAACATTTAATAGTAATGTAAAGTATTTTCCTAGAAACATCGAATGTCCTAACTATAATTATGTTGTATTATAATTTTCAGTTAAAAGATGATACCTCAGCCCCGCATATCAATGTACGAAGTAGAACGATAAAGCACCCGAGGAGACTGAAGAAAGTTTTTATCTTCCTCATCATATTAGCACTATGTGTTACATACTTTTTGGGTAAGTTCAAGTTTTTTTTTAACAACGTGACTATGATTTCTCCTATATTGCATGGGTGCAGTTTGCAGGAATAATTCTTCAGATCGGGAGTAGAACTCGCTACTTGTAGCACAGTAATCGGTAATCTGTTATCACTTAGCCAATAATATAACTATTTACTTGCAATATGCATTAAACTGTAAAAGTCCTTCGGCCTGGGTACATTCTTGTGTAAATATTTTTTGCATCAACCACACAATTCATAACATTTTTTAAACAATAATCATATTATTCAATTTTATTAAACAATAGATTAATGATAATGGTGTTTATGTAATTAATATAATTATACACATATAACAGGTGTGCTAAAACTAAATATTATAATTTATAAAAATATTTGCTTAAACAAAGGGATGAGAAAATCAATAAACACTATCCTTTATAATTAAGGGGATAATTGTTCTTCTTATGAAGAAGAAGCAGATAATGTATTAGCTTTTACATTGTCTGAGGTGTGTGTGTAATGAGTATGACCTATTAACAAGGCCTGCATATGCCTATAAAATGCCAATTATATTTTATCAATGTTGCCATGGATACCAACTGTATGTAAAAATGATTGCATAAAATATTTTACTTACTATACAGGGTGCTGAAAACGTTACGACATTAAATGAAACCACGTAATTTGGTATCACATTCAGAAGCTCTACACAAAAAAATCAATGATTTTCATGCATGATATATTTCATATTTCACAATACTCTCATTTGACTAGGTGAAAGGACATCAAAATAGAAACTTATGTCATCTTTATCTATTCTATACGTGTAAGTGAAGATTATTTTGGTAAGAGCAAGTAAGAAACTTTTCAAATTTCGTCTAGAGATCGTGTAATGTGTAAAGTTAAGAAAATTTAAATTAGTTCCTGCGGCTATACTACTGATTGGATTTGATTGATTTTTGTGTACGGTCACAAAACTGGATACCAAATACGTGGTTTCATTTAATGTCGTAATGTCGTCCCCACCCTGTATAATCGCAATAATATCTCATTGTCTTTTACAAAAATGGCGTAGGTAGATTTCGTATGAAAGGTCGTGATGACTTAACAAGCCATTTAACATTGTTAATTGGGTCATAATTAATATAATTAGAACATAAGGGTGGCCATTCTGTTGTGTACTTTGACAGGACTAGACCAAACCTCCAAAACAATACTTGTGAACATTCTTATTATCATTAGATCGCCGTAATCAGGCCGACACGAAAGATGAACAAGATAACTAATTGAAACATAGAACGGCTGATAATATCTATAAAAAAGTATACCTACCCTAACCTACCTGCATGAATAGTAAAAGTGTTCTAAGAATGTCCTATCCAGGCTACCTACAACTCTGCCAAACCTCAAAACCTTAACAAGCAAACAAACAGACAGACACATGAACTGACTTTCACATAAAAAAAATAATTATAATAAATGAAGGCCTTAGTCCACCATGCTGCTGCACTAGGCCAGCGTGGTGGACTAAGGCAAGGTTGGACAAATTTTACCTCTTTTCAATATTAGTATAGATTCCTGGATCAGCATATAAATTCGAAATTCTAAGGTGAGGGCTGGGTTAGCACATTTTGAACTCGGAGTTCGGACTCTCATGCATGGAAGGCAAGCAGTCGACCGCTAGGCTAGGCTAAGTATGTATGAAGGGTTCTCACAACGTAAAAAAAAAAAAAAAAAAAAATGCTGAGTATGTTAGATTAGAATTTAATATAATCATGACTACTTATACGTCTTGTATTGTTCATAACAGTAATTCAATTTCGAACATGTCATTTTCTGTATTGTATATTTATGTCGGCGAAGGCTGAAAATTAGACAATGACATGGAAATTTGAATTCCCTCTTAGGAAATGTGACCGGCGTTTTGCCATACAAACGTATTCCCCGATTTGCTCTCTGGATTTCGTTATTAGCGTTTTGTTTTTTATTTATATGATATGTTTTTATATGTATAGATAAATATCGACCACTAGCATGTTCCTAAGTTTAGCTTTTTTTGATTAGTTACATCCTATAGGAGGTGTGACCCCTAAAATTCCATAAAATTGCCTAGTTTGAACGCAATCAGCAGACGTTCAATATGCAAAGTTGGACACTTGGACAGTGTATTTAAAAAAGCAATACGTACAGACATAGTACAAAGTTATCCAATAGAGTACGAGAAAAAAAAAATTGAAGGAGGAAATAGGGGAATACAAAACCTCGATTTTCACGATTTGCTTTAGGTCTGATCAGTCTGAGGCGCAGTTGTTCGGTGAACGGTAACCCGGAAGGCAGGAAAACAAAACACTGCTTGCGAACAATCTTTATTACAGCAACCATACCATAACAGTAAGACTCCACCTCCTCTAGGGTTGCAATCCCTACCATCATCATCATTGCCAGCCTGTCTCTACTCTACCCACTGCTTTGGTTGCACTGATTTTTGCTAATCGCATCCAGATCTTTCCCGCGATTCTTTGCAGGTCATCTGTCCATCTGTCGGCCGGTCTTCCAACACTTCTTCTAACGTCTATCGGTAGCCATTCTGTTAAGGCTCTACTCCACCTACCGTCATTATGTCCTGCCCATCGACATTTTAGAACCGTTATACGTTGCACGACGTCTTAAACTTTAGTCCTGCGTCGAATTTCCGTATTCCGGACTCTGTCTCTCAAAGAGATACCTAAGATGGCACGCTCCATGGCCCTTTGTGCAACTCTCATTTTACGCATAGTCTCCTGAGTGAGTGTCCATGTTTCGGCTCCGCAAGTTATAGTGGGAAGAACACATTGGTTGTATCCCTACCATACAATATAGTATTTTAGAAAAACTGTATTCTGCACCATAGAATGACAACCCTACTCTGATATAACAAGAGTAGTCAACTTCCTCTCGGGTCGAACTTACCTGTGTAAATAAAAATATACCTACGGTACTCCGTACGCAACGGACGCAATGTTTGACATTCCCATATGTGCGTGTAAACACTGCCAATCTGTAATTGGAAAACATTAAAACATTAATTTCACGGTAATTCAATATCCGTTCATAAAAGGGTTTTAGTGGGCAGGCTAATTTTTTCACTGTTAATCGGTGCTTCTAGTTAAAACGACGAATTGAAAATGTTGCCAGATGTCAATTTTACAAAAAATTCTGATCTCATATTTACATAAAATAGAGGTCGCCAAGTAGTCCAAATTCGACCGTAATTTTAGCTTTCTGCACTCCTTCTCCATATACCTACCTAAACTTTAACTGTGCCAAATCTCACACTCCTTCATGGGCGCAATATGCTTAAAAAGGGGTACAAAGCTTTCCCTTTACGTATTAATATATAGCTGTGCGTTTTACAAATAATTTCTGTATTAGTCGACTAAATATGTGGATTAGTAGATATTTATTTCGTGATTTTTTGTTTTGTTTCATAGTAATTGATAATGACGAGTACTATAACCCCATGAAAGGTCAATGGCTATTAACTAATAGTGCTAAAGACTTAATTCACGTTGAAAATAAGCAAGTGGGCAAATTTGACAGGACTAAATATCAGTGGCGAAGGGTGACAGTTTTAAAAGGGGAAGCCGTCACAGAAATGCCCTCTAAAAATTGCTGCAAGACAAAAATCCATACCGTCTCTTGTAATCTATGTACAGTCATGTCTGGAAGAGCTCGACCTAACTGAATAACAAGCCTTTTTTTTGTTAGTTGGATGAGTAAATAATATAATATTACGTTGGTCTATGCCAATTCCTAAAGAGAAGCCGATGGGAATCGGATTGTATGGACTCTTCGCCACTGCTATACGTATATCTTCCATACTTTTCATGTTTTTGATAGAAATAGACATAATTAAAAGTAGTTTACTTTGTAAACAACAGAATCGGCCCCATTGTATGCGTCAGATTTTGTGACCGACATATTTCAAAAATATATGCTGTATAATTTAAAATATCGCATGGCCAGCTTAATATTGAGACTTTTGTTATGCTAGTATTATATCTGTGGTTAAGCCAAGTTTTTCTCAAATTAGTCATGAAGCTGTGAGCATTACGTGTCATATTAATTGGGCCCATGCCCAGTGCGCACGATTTGTCATTATTGTATGACATAAAAAATATATATTAATATTTTAAAGAGGTATTTGTTTGTTTGTATGTAGGGGGTAATTTCTAAAACTAATGGACTAATTCTAAAAATTAATATACTAAAGAAAGTTACATTATCTCTGAGTGATATATGCTATATTTTATTTTAATAACAATAAAACGCGCGGTTGAAACCGCGTGCAATAGCTAATTTTAATATTAATTATAACTACGTCTATTTTTGATTTGCTAACATCCTTTTAGTGATACGGATACTTTATAATCTAACTGTCAAAAACCCCCGACTCCAACTAGAAAAAGAGCTGTTACTTTTGAACGGCTGAACAGATTTTTATGAAACATAGCTAAGATGATACACGACTAAATTAGCTTTCGATTTAAAAAAGAAATCGGCCTACCCGTGTTGGGGCTACGATGCCACAGCCAGATCCACAGATACGCAGATACACAGATACACACTACAAACTTATTACCCACTTTTTTGTCGGGTGTTAAAAAAGTACGTCGATAAAATAAAAAAAATTACAATAAACATTCTAAATTATTCATAATTAATGGCATTTTATGCAAGCTCACAGCGTGATCTAAGATTTATGTTGTCGTTTCTCTCCGCTAGGTGGCGCTTGAGTACTTTTTGCAATGTAGCTAGTGACAACAATTTATTAGTCTCCCAATTGTCCGTAGATCTGCATCAAAGGATAACTACAGTCAGGCCCCTGACAAACGCAATTTGCAATGTGACCTTCTAAGCTAAATTGATTTATTGTCTGTGACGTAAATCATAAGATGATTCGGTGGGAAAGAACAATCTTTGTTCATTTTATGGTATCATTGCGATAGGCCCACTGTTCGGGATTTGTCCAGACACCCACAAGTAGAGGCACCTGATGACAGGAATTATCCTGACATGTCAGGAAATTTAATTATTAATTTAAAAAAAAAAAAAAAAAACAATAATTAAAGAAACGTGGATGAGACCAAAAATTGCCCCCATCTCATTATAATGCTGTGGCATTTGGAAAATGTCACAGCGCTGGTATTCTTATGGGACCGTTGTAGTATTGATATTGACTCGAAGTCACGAAAAATCAGACATTCATTCACAGACAGATCATTGCATTTGGTAACTTTAGTCTGGGACGACTCACGACGTTGATGTTTCGCACATGTTTATTATACAGGGTGACTGGTAAATCGAGGGAATCGTTGAAGGAGGGTGTTCTACTCATCATTATAAACAACTTTTACTATGGGACCGAAACTGAAATCGCGAAAATAAAATCAGCTGTTCCATACAAATAATTCAATATTAATCGACAAAATGTATGGAACAGCAGATTTTTTTTTCGCGATTTCCGCTTTGGTTCCATAGTAAAAGTTGTTCATAATGATGAGTACCATACCCTCCTTCAATGATTCCCTCGATTTACCAGTCACCCTGTATATACATTCAAGCTTTATCGCAATATCTCAACATACACCTCGTCTTATCAATAAGTAAATGACTTTTTAATTAGCGTTATCAATTATTATCGTTGAAGTGGAAGTAGTTTGTTAATCCTTATCTGTCTCACTTTATTTCCGTATTATTATATATTAATCAATTAACTCTAAGCGCATTTTCAGAATTCCCCTTCCACGAGCAAACTCTCTTTTAGCTAGACGCTGTCCCAACTATATACACATACATATATACAACAATGTTAGAAAGCATTGCGATATCAAGGATATGAAACTGTTATCAAGTAAAAAACTCATAAAAAATTGGCTTCTATCCCTATCTCACGATGAGACTGAAAAAATAATTTACTAAGAAGAAGAAACATCACGCATACACACATCACACATACACACACATCACACATACACACACATCACACATACTTACACTTCACACATAACACACCCCCTCATGTTAATTTTTAACTTACTTTAATTTTAAACTAATTTTTCTTTTTATTACCTTGTATTATTTTTTATATAACCTCTTAACTACTTACGCAAATTTCAAATGATTGTCGTAACTCTGGCTCCCAAGATACAGGCAAACGCCTAGTTTGGGGGCCGCCGTCTAACAATACCACAACAATTGTGTTAAGTTACAAGATGTTTTAGTTTTTAAAATTTTCTGTACACCTAAAATTAAGATCACACACAATGTAACGCAGAACTGAATAAATTTATTATTATTATTATTATATATTTATTAAGGTTCAATTAGACTTAATAAATTGATACTTTTAATCTAGCAGACATGCGCATACAGTATTTTAAAACACTTTTATTAGCTTCACCTGTAACTAACTAGGTAACTATGTAAAAAAATCTTGGAAGTTAAATTTGACCCACTTTCCGGTTTCCGATTGAGCTGAAATTTTGCATACACGTTTAGTTTGGATGACAAAAGCGTTTTCTTTAGTTTTTTTTTAAATTATAATATTTATTGGTAAATGTTTAACTAATTATAAGCTAACACTACTTGCAATAATATTTATATATTACAAAAGGACAACAGCAAACAGAGTTCAAGCCAATTTATACATCCATTAACATTCTTCTTCTCCATAGGATCTACTATTTGGAACCGTGCACCTAGAGTCTCGACATTTCATAAGTGCCTGTATCTGGTTTACATGAAATAAAGATCTATTCTATTCACAACATTTCTCCTTCCGGTTATTTGACTTCGTAAAATTATATAGCAATATGCATGCATGCATTGCATGTATTTTTATTTTTAGATTCACGTAAAGATTAAAGGCCAAATAAACATTTAAAAAAATGCGTCAGTAAGTAAAATATATGAAATAAAAATATGACACTCAAATGTTCGCGCCAAAACAGAGTCGCGTGACATGACGTCATTGCATCGCTCGTTCATAGCTTGTGAATAGGGTTACCAAGGAAACACGAAGGAGTGGCATAAACCCGTTGATAGTGTTGAAATAACTTTCCGTTTTTATTTTTCTTTAAATCTATTTTCACAACTTTAAAGCGGGGCTTCCACTGGCAGCAGAGCAGGCACCGTACGGACTCCGTTTGACTCGCCCCCGTAAACTTCATAGAACTGCTTCCACCAACAAAGAGTCTAGCGGAGAGGACTGAACGAGTAAAAATAGTTAATAACGAACTCGTACAACGTACGTACGTACTGTACCTGTATTTACAAAATAATATATCTGTTATCTTAAATGAGGAAATAGATTCTGTTTTAATTTATGATAAGAATTTATATAGGAATTTCCTTATATGATCTATTAATTATAGGCGTTTCAATACTATAAATAATATTTAATCAATAGTTATTTGGAACAAATACACGTTTTACATATAAACAAACATGAAACAAGGATACTGGCATATAGGCCGCCCATTGTACAATTTACTCATGTTCGTGCAAGTTTTATGTGTAGGTATATTTGTTTTACTGGTGTACAATAAAGAATATATAAATAAATAAATAGAGCTACTGGCATTCAGAACTTTTGTAGAGGTAGAATGTTTCCTGGAGGCTGGATAACCCATCCATCTAAAACTTAAGTGCTAGGCACTTGTCGGTGCAGCAATTTCCATCCAGTCCTCTCCAATGCCAAATCTTTTAAATCTTTATATGTTTCTATATTAGCTTTTTCTTTCAGCTGATCAATGTAAGTTCTTCTTGGTCTTCCTCTTTTTTTTTTGCCTCCATTCTCCCTTCTATAATGTTGGTAATGAACTTATCGTGCCTAATCAAGTGACCAATCATGCTTCCTCTTCTTTTTTCTATGTGTTTCAATATTTGCCTTTTCTCATTTACTCTTCTTAGTATCTTTCCTGGATAACACTAAACACATAGTTGTAATTTATTTAATTTAGGGCCCGTACACATGAGCTACTTTTAGCATCGGCGACTAGCGATTTTGCGATAGCATCTATGCTGCATCGCGTTTTAGCGACTCGCTGCGTCCGATCGCGGTAGCTAAATCGCGCGATTTAGCGACTGCATCGATGCTGCATCGCGATTTGGCGACTCACTGCGTCCGATTGCGGTTGCTAAAAGTATCGCGAGTGAACGGGGTAGCGATCGATCGCTGCATCTAGCTTCCGATCGCTAGTCGCCGATGCTAAAAGTAACTCGTGTGAACGGGCCTTCGCGTCGCTAGTCGCCGATGCTAAAAGTAGCTCGTGTGAACGGGGTAGCGATCGATCGCTGCATCTAGCTTCCGAAAAGCGACTGAATCGCTAGACGCCGATGCTAAAAGTAGCTCGTGTGAACGGGCCCTTATAACAACAACAGCGATACATATATTATGTTGCAGAATGTGTATTACGCTATTGTATTGTATGGTTAGTAATAGGTTTCCCTGTTGAACTAAGATAAGTATAAAACATGCGAACGGAATACAAAATAGATTTAAATTTAAAAAAATACAACATTTAAGATTGTGTTAATCATTATAATTTATTATGCCGCATGGCTTAGTTGCTTGTCATCTGTCTTCGCTTATGGGTTTTATTACGTAATTTTAATTTAGTTTAGTCAATATTATCAACACCATAAGAATAAAATTATATAATACTAGTACATAATTATACCGGTAGTTCCCCCTGATTAAATTAAAAACCGGCACCGAATATGGCGCCGGCCTTGACTACCACAATTAAGTATAATTTTAATCGTTTTTTATTAAAGTATTTACTGGTATACTTAGCTGCCGTTATCGCAAATCCTATCGAATAAAGTGAAGCTTAAAAAATTTGTTAAACTTGCCATAGTGAGTATTTTCTGATAGAAATACGACTGTTCTGGATTTACGTCCTACCGTTCTAGTGCCAATCCCTTTAAAAGGTTATTGTACTAATAATTATGACAGTGTTATCAACTCTCAGAAATATTTATCCCCAAAGCTAAAGTTAAAAACCCCTAAAAACCCCCAAAAAAAATAATACTCTGTAAAAATAATAAATAAATTGTAATATTATACAATACATGAAACATTTTCAAAAAGTTTAGAGCCAACTGCGTCACAATCATTATAAACTTCACAGTAAAAGTCAAGAATAAAAAAATCCCTAAAAATACCCCTAAAAAAATAAAACCCCTAAAAAAATCCCAGCCCACTTATTTACCCCCTAAATTTGGGGGGAAAACCCCTAAGTTGGGAACACTGAATTATGAACAACCTTAGCTATGGGATCAACACCGAATTCACGAAAAAAAAATCAGCTGTTACATAAATTCAGTCGAGTAATATTGAATTACTAAGGTAATTTTAGTATGAAACATTAAACTATTTACAACCATAATATATAAACTTAAATACCTACTAATTATTGTTAAATAAATAAAAGATAAAATTAGAAAAAAAAAAACTGAGCACCTAGGCGTCAAAGTACTCGTCGCTGTCGGTTCCCCTAGGGATTTTTTTAAATTTTTATTAGAAAGAACCATTTATAACTAATTTCAATTATTTTGCACATTCCTTGAGTAGGGAATTAGCGGTAGAGTCTAGAGAGCTGGAAGTTAAAAAAAAAAATATGATAATAAAAAATACACACCGCAATTACACTACTCACGAAAATATCAACAAGTGAAATAAAATTGATCACAGAAAAAGTATTTTACCACACACAATACGACTTTTTTATGGCAACAATAAATAAAATATTTTTTTTAATCTAAAATTATGGCCATATTGTATAACCTCTAGAACGAGTTTTAAAAGAAACAAATGCTTGCACGTTTTTAGTTTACAATAAATTAAATGTCGCGTTACTTTAACATCAACTTTGCAAAAAGTAACTTTAAGATAAAGGTGTAGAGATCATTATGCCTTAACAATGATCTTATAATGATATTATCTCGTTCGTTATAAGGTGGATTCGGTTATTGACTACTACAGTCGACTTTGTTTCACAGACAAATACATATCGACGTTTTCGGAAACAAAAAAAGTGAAAAATGGCAAATGGCACGGCGGCCACGTTAGTGCGTACAATTATATTTTTGTCAGGTATATTGTTTGTAAATTATTATGTAGAATTAAAGACGCCTTATGTAACGGGACGCCACGTTATAATGAGTTTGATATGTTGGCGACAGCGGCTTCACATAAGACAAGTTTGTTTTTAAATTTTGGTATTTCGTATATTATACAGGATGTTTCTTAACGAAAATTGATACCATGGATACACTACATGATTCTGAACCCCTCAGCGTCAGAAAAATGCTTCGCCCTTTAAAAAAAGTACGATATTGTTTTTGTAACTTATTAAAAATACTACGAAAAATATCATAAAATTTATGAAAAGACCGACGCAAAATTCTGACGCTGAGAGGTCTAGAATCATGTACTGAATCAATGGTATTTGTTTACAACCAGAGGGCCTAGCACGAATGTTTTGACGTATAGTAACGTAAACGTAAGCAAATTTTGATCATAAAATACGATGAATCTATCGCATTTTTGTTCAATTTTATGCAACAAACACACTTGTTTCATGAATATGTAAAAATATTGCATGTATTTCCAAAAAAATATCATAGATTAAACGTGTATTTTTGGTTCTAAATTTGGTTACGTTTACGTTACTATACGTCAAAACATTCGTGCTCGGCCCACTGTATATAAAAGCTGATGAGATGTTACGTTACATAAGATCGTCTGTTTGTGCCGTAAGTAATTATTATTAAGCCTAACCTCTGACGTTTTATCTGGAAATTTTCGCTTCCACTCGATTTTCTTTAGAAATTTTAGTATAATATTATGGGTCTTTCCAAACGAGTTAAGACTGTAGTTAATCTACCAATTTAAGAATATGAATACCTATTGTTAATTGTACCTATTTCTGCTTGAATTGTGTGTAATAATAATAATGCTAAATAAGTACTTAATATAGAATAATATAAAATATTTTATAAAATATACAATTAGGAACATATTCATATGCCTCTTATAGTAGCGGATGTGTCGGAAAAATTATTATATACAGGATGCTTTGTAATTCATATACTTAAAGTTGTTCCTATTGTTGAGTACTTCTACCCCTTGAAGCATTGCTGGTGAATTACAAATAACCCTGTATAACAACTTATCAACTTTTTTTTTTTCTTTTCTTTGGAGAATAAATATTTTTATCTTTTAAAAAAAAACCAATAAAGGTAGATGTCCACACAAAAGTCAAGTGCAGTCGATAATTTCCTGCCAAAACGTCTAAGAATACGGTTAATATTCAATTGTAGTTCATAATTGGTAAAGTAGACCATGTAAATTACTACCGTTTTTGTAACAATTGTGTATTGTCCATTTAAGAGGTATTTTTAAATGTTTTGAATACAAGAGCATCAGACGTTTGCCAGACATTGTTATTTATTTAGTTCTCATCTCGGAAGATTTTGAACACTTTTAATTTTTATTTAAAAGCATTCTTTCTTAATTATAATTCTGTAGAAGACCGCATATAAAATATTGTGTTGAAATTAAAATAGTTTAGTAATTAAAATAGTTTTAGACTAGTGAATATAATTTATAGACTATTTACAGTCCGCGCGCGAGATCCGAGGAATCGGGGGCTGCGGAAGCGGGTACTTTGCGCTGCCCCCGACCGTAGCTCATACCCCGCACTCTCTCAATACCAATGTACCTCGAGATACTGGTACTGGGAGAGTGCAGGGTATGAGCGACGGTCGGGGGCAGCGCAAAGTGCCCGCATCCTCAGCCCTCGATTCCTCGGAGAGCTCGCGTGCGCACTATATGTGTCAGTCCACATGCAAAGGAACCTTATGGCCTGTGTGGAGTAACGTATATTTCTATAATCTGCAGTTTGATAAACTATCAATACCAAAAAAGATCAACCTCTTAAGAGGTGTAGTTAAAGAGGTATTTATAAAAAATATATAGATCGAAATTATGCAGTGTCTCGAAACAGTCCAGTCGTTAAGTATGGTGACAAAGCAAAGAAATAAACAATCTTATATAAGCATTTTTTCACAAAACATTAAATATCTTTGAAACTAAAAACAGCTTTAAGGTACTTTTTCTTGTGAATTGATACATAACATCATTAATTCTCGGTACCATCGCTAACTAGATTTTTTTAATATTCGAATTGAAATTATCTTTTATAAAATTTTATTTTAAAAACTTCTGCAGAAATATTCATTTTTCAGTATTGATGTTCTCGTGCAAAATGTAGCCAACTGGTTTTGTTTGAATTTGAATCGGTAGTAAAATCTCGGTTGATTTGATAAAATCTCGAAAGCATTCATGTTTTTATTCAGTGCGCTAATATCCATTATAATTCTATGTATGTTTCTTATTGTTGACAATTATTTATGGATGATTATATACAATCTCGAGCGGTCGAGCATTAATATAAATATTTGAATTTTCCTTACGCGTTGATTATATTGATGATATAAGTTGGTTAATGCCCATAATCGCGGGCAGCGTTCGACGCTACCCTAAGGAATTTGATATAGCAAGCGCCCCCAAGTGAAGGCAAAATGTATGACGCTCTATGGAACGAAATTCAACAAGCGCCTGCCGCGCGCCCCTAGATCGCCATACAATTAGCGCCCGCGCGTCCCGTTCGCAAGCCCGGTCTCTTACTATATCAATTCCCAAATTGTTTCGGGTTCTGTTCGATATGTAGTTTAGTAAATATTCTTATATGTATCCGTTTATAAGATATTACTGTATTTTATGTAAGTTTATTTTTATGGGCCTTAGTTGCCTGAAATAAAGAGGTACCTACCTACTTAAATAAATAATTATTAATCGGAAGAATTACCCAGGAAAGTTATTTAACGAAATTTATTTATTTATTTAAAAATAGCTTGAATATAATGAAAATACTATATAACGCAAGTATGCGATATATTTATTACACTATAATATTATGATACTTATTATTAGTTAGTTATAAAAACTGCGAAAATTATCGTATTTTTTTAAAAAGACCAACACTAAA
Source organism: Allophyes oxyacanthae (assembly GCA_932294325.1). NCBI lineage: Eukaryota > Metazoa > Arthropoda > Insecta > Lepidoptera > Noctuidae > Allophyes > Allophyes oxyacanthae. The sequence goes on from OW028628.1 coordinate 2,696,051, forward strand.
TTCTGTTTGTCTGGTATCCAGAATCATGTACTGAACCCATGGTATCGGTTTTCTTTACGATCTCACTCACTCACTTACTTACATCCTGTATATAACCATCTTGTATCAGTCGATATTTAGATACCACAACTATTGAATATACTTATAGTATTACGTTTAATCATGGTCATCGTATGATTGTCAATTTTTGTATAAGAAAATTTCGAACGCGTGCAGGAATGGAGCCTGCGAGCCGCTCTCTCGCCTCTGAGCTACCGTTGTTTGGAATCGTGCTCGCAGTATCGAATTTTCCTTCGACATTTTAATTCGTGCTATGGTGACGGTTGTGAAATCTATTGGAAACTGTTATAGATATCCAACTGACACGAATTGCAGTCACCATACCATATTAATTCTAATATTTGTTATGTCCGAAGCAAACTTTAGAGTTAATATTAATACGTCATCCATTGATATTGGAATAGGTCATCATAAGTAATTAATCATTAGCATAATTAATATTATACATCGTCCTATCAGTAATTAAACATTATTATAATAGTTTATGGTCGTACTGGTCACCTAACAGCCGACTGTATTTAAATTTAAAGAAATAAATTTTTGACGGGTATAAACGCGGGAAATATTGTGACAGAACTTTTTTTTAAATTATAAAATGTTGGCAACAGTGTTGTCTGTGTTCTTCCGATTCAGCATGAGGTTTTATGTTATAGGGTTGTTCGCGGGCCAGTCGCAATGGCTGGATGGACTCGCCAAGAGCCTGGGCTACGAAAGCGTGTTCCACCACGCGGTCATCATCGACGCTGGCTCCTCAGGCACCAGGGTGCTTGCATATAAGTTTAGAGTACCTTTTACAGGTGAGTACCTTTTATGTTTTTATATAACTACACTCACAAGCAATGAATCCGGGTCACTAACATAATAAACCTTATCGTCTCGGAAACTATGAATGCACTTATTCGAATAAAAAGTATTTTATAGACCTATAATATAATACTATTTAATTTTCAAATAATAATCTTGGACAGCTGATAATTGCATTGATAGAGGAATGCGAGAATATTCCCCAATATCGCCTCTGAAACTTTGTGCCATAAACATACCGAATCGTATAAAATCTGTTTAACAATACGCGGAGGTAATAAAAAGTATTATGTGAGAAAATGATATCGACGCCCCCACCGAATAAAATGATAAAGTCCTTTACTGTAAAATGTTTTTAATGCATATTCGTAAACTTCAGACTTGGTTACGCCTGCTAGTTTTTTTTTTTTATTTTTTTTTTTGTCTCTATTTGTTTCAAAAATATTTTTTGTTCGATGGAAGGTACACATTTTTTTTGTATGTGAACAAACCTATTGTAACCATTGTAGCTCATTGTCGACTAGCAATGACCTCAACGATTCAGTAATATGCAATGACAATAATATTCCAGTAAACATACTATTGAAGGAATTCGGCAATAGAAAGAAAACAACGTATTTTTATTTTTAACACGCTTTTATTAGCTTCACTTGTAACTAACTTAGCTATGTAAGAAAATCTTGGAAGTTAAATTTGATCCACTTTCCGGTTTCCGATTGAGCTCAAATTTTGCATACACGTTCAGTTTGAATGACAAAGGCGTGTTCTATAGTTTATTTTAAACTTTAATATTATTAGTAACGAAACCAACCCGTTAATTATTTATTAAATTATAATATTTTATTATTCCTGTAAAGTTAGACATTTCGGGTTACCATTTTATTCGGTGGGGGCGTCGATATTAATGTGCAGTCGCTCTTACTCTGAAACCGGAAAATGTGAATTTACTACATTGTTTTTCCATTAAGTTTGTATGACTTGTGTAACGTAATCTGTCTTATCTTACGAAGGTAAACTATTAAATGCGATAACGTAGGTACTTCATTAAGAGTATGTTATGAATGTGGCTATAAAGTTCTTAACAGCAAAACGTCTTTTTTTGTTTGTAGAAAAAAGTATAATATATATATATTGGTTAATAAATAGCTAAAGTATTTGTGTGACCAGATTTGACTGTTTGGAATTTGCTTGGTTATAAGTAAATGAATACAGAATAGGTTTGATTTACTTTCTAAGCTAAAATTGAATGTCACTACATTACGAATTAATTATGTATTGTAATCATCTAAACTAATATTTGAAAGAAAAGATTAGATTTTTTACATGTTTGTTTGTTTGTAATGGATAAACTCAAAAACTACTAGACCGATTTTAAAAATTCTTTCACCAGCAGAATGCTACATTATTAGTGAGTAACATAGGCTATAATTTATAAAGATATCACGCGGGCGAAGCTGCTGGCGGAAGCTAGTAATAAATAAATCCAGCCCATTATTAGCCCACTGCTGGTCAAGGGCGTCTTCTCAGAATGAGAAGGGTTAGGCCTTAGTCCACTACGGCCTAGTGCGGGTTGGCGGACTACACACACCATCGAGAACTTTATGAGGCCCTCTCAGATGTGCAGGTTTTCTCACGATGTTTTCCGTCACCGTTATCGCAAGTGATAATCAATTTTTGGTCCGCACATGAATTCGAAAAGTCAAGTGCGGGTTAGGTTCAAACTCAGACTCCTGCATGGAAGGCAAGCGTTCAACCGCTAGGCTGTCACTGCTGATCAGAATATCACAAAATAAAAAAATATACAGCATGGAAAAAACAAACGAGACACTGAGGGAAACTACCTTAAATATTGGAGATAGTAAATTTTACTCAAAAGAAACACTATCTTAATTTGTTAAATTTGAAAAAAGAGACAGATTTTCCAAAATAAAAACTTACCTGACCCAGTCATTGAATCGACAAATGTGCAAAAAAAATCATTCTGTATTTTTAAAGCATCTACCTATTGGGTCAATTATAAGAATCAAATCATTCTAACATTGTGTGACATTATTACAACATAGTAAAAAAAAAAAACTCGTATCTTATAGAACAATTTTGGTTGAAATTGAATTTTATAGTATCATAATTTGTTGAATATTTAAGTACCAGTATTTGTTCACACGGTTTGGATTGTCTTCGGGTGTGTGGCTTGTGGACAGTCAGCTTACAATGGATAATAATTCATATACACATGACGATGCCTGACGTCATCATACAACATTAATGACTACCTAACATTGCTGGGTGCCGTCTGTCGGACCAGCGGGTCTACCGCGTAACTAAAATTGTTATTAACATCGACACTGGTATTAAACTTCAATACGATCGTGAGAGCCTAAACTTTGAGCTAACTTGTATTTTTTTTACCGATCATGAAGATAGGAGTCCCAACTATATGATAGGTAATTTGGAGCGTTTGGAGCGTTTGGGCGTTTTGGAGATAAGCCGGAACAAATTGAAGAGACAAAAAAATTTTTTTTAACCTTTTTTTTAATTTCCCTATTTACTTTCAAATGCATTTATAAAAATTCTGTTATTTTGATATTACAAACAGACACTTCAATTTTATTTATTTGTATAGATGTGATTACTAAATAATCAATTAACCAATAGTATATAATTTTGTTCCAGTATTCGGCCAAGCCAACTTGGATTTAGTAGATGAATATTTCGAGCAATCGAAACCGGGGCTGTCGTCATTCGCTGACGACCCAGAAAAGGTAATACAATAATATTATTTGTTTAAATCACTTCATTCTATTGTCCAGTGACCAGTGGTCACTCGGGCAACAAAACTAAGGGCTGCGGTCACTGACAAAATTAAAAATATAACATTCGTTTCCTCTCAATATAATACTAATAAAGTTATGACAAGCTTATACAACGTGTATCAAAAATGCGTGGTCATATTAAGTTTAAGTTAAGGGTGTGAATCAGAACATCAAACTGAACTACTTTCTCTATGGGACCAACATTGTAATCGCGAAAAAATCAGCTGTCTTATACATTTGGGTTGAGTAGGTATTGAAATTAGTATGGAATAGCTGATTATTATTTCATGATTATCACGGAATTGTTTGTCTATAATTTGTCTATAAATGGAGAAAAGCATGTCACTATCAGAGGCCTGTAGTTCTTCGTAAACTCAATAGACTGCATAAACTTTCAGAAAAAAAAAGCGTAACCTGATAAATACAATTAAAAAAAATCCCTTTATATTTCCGAATTATACAACATGTAACAGGAATGACGCACGCTCTCAATCACCCCAATTAAAATATTGAGATAAAAGCATAATAGAATAATAAAACTTAAGAATTTTAAACCTAAGGGTGCGTTCAGACGACACGCGCTGACCACGCACAGGCGATGTGCCCGCCTTACACCCGCGCTCCGCACGCGCAAAATCAGCGTATATAGTATAGCAAAATAGCGCAAGGCGTACGGAGCGGGTGGGTGCAACGCGTGTGCGGTGTGGGAGCGAGGCGGGCGCGTTTGAACTTCGATAAATGCAATTTGAGATCTATTGCTGTGTCATAAGACTCAAATTATAAAAAAAATCAAAGCGAGTTAGACGCGGGTGCTGACGCGCGGTGCGTGTCGTCTGACCGCAACCTTAGGTACTATTATTTTTAGTAAATAATGGTGAGTTTAGCGTTATTTACTGCAATTTAAATTGAGTCTTATCACTTTGAAATAACATTTAATTTTCTTTGGCTCAAGCGACTGTCAATTTGGCTAAATTGATAATATTTGAAAAAAAATACCTACTTCGTAAAATAGCCGATTCTAATCAAACTGCTTTCAGGGTGTGTTTATTAAGTTAGGTACATGCTGTATACAATTTAAATAATTAAAGGTATCTACAACCTATTATACCCAAGTACGACTATTTGGTTAATTATCTTTGTCACGCGCGAACGAAGAAGCTGATTAACGCTGGAAAATGCCGGAAGTCCTCTAATGGCATGTATCTCTGGAAAAAAAAACATTACAATAAAAAAAGATAAAATAATAATGAGTTACATGTTCTAAAACATAGATATGTAACAGCCGCACCTGGCCAAATTCGAGTTTGAAAAAGATTGGATGGTTGTATTTTTTTTTGCAGTCTCTCCCTTTTATATGTTACTGTTACTGTTAGCCTGTATCCTCCCACTGCTGGGCAAAGGCCTCCCCCCTTGATTTCCATGCTGTTCTATCCTGTGCCAGTGATGACCAGTCCTTGCTGAATGTGTCTAGTTCGTCCCGCCATCTCTTTCGCGGTCTGCCGCGTCGCCGTTTTGCTGTGTCAGGCAGGGACGGATACCGATATTTTAGAAATATCGATATTCGGCTGTAAAATACCGATATTTTACAAATATATCGGTATATTCAAGTATCGGTAAAATATCGATACTAAATATCGCTTTTTTAAGTACCGGTATTAAGGTATCGATATTTATATCGATACTCAATACCGATTTTAATATCGGTATTGATACGAATATAGACAAATAAAAGTATCGATATTTATGTACTGAAATTAAATATCGGTACCGATATCGATAAAAAAATACCAGTATATCGGTATTATATCGATATTTTTATATCGGTATAAATAAATATCGGTAATCCGGTCCCTGGTGTCAGGGCTCCACTGCGTGGTTATTTTGGGCCACAGTTCAGACGGCATACGGCAGACGTGGCCTGCCCAATCACACTTTAGTTTAGCGGCTTTTTGAGCTACGTCAGTGATTTGCGTTTTGGAGCGCAGAGTGGTGTTTCGAACCTTATCCGTTAATTTAACACCCAGGATACTACGCTCCATTGCACGCTGGCAAACCTTGAGTTTGAACTTCTGAATGTTAGTCAAAGACCAAGTCCCATTTTATTTGGGGTCGGTGCAATGTCTTCTTCTCACATTCATCTCTATTAGACGTCATCTTAAAGACAACACAATAAAGTATATTTATGAAATAATAATTGTTTTAATTTGACTTTTGTTCCTTAGGGCGCGGACACAATAGTGCAGCTAATAAAGAAAGCAGAGTTTTTAACGCCCCCAGAGAAGAGAAGAACAACGCCGTTAATAGTCCGGGCGACGGCAGGCTTGCGTCTACTGCCGGCGGAGAAGGCGCAGCAGCTTATATCTCATGTAGCTAAGGCTATTGCCAAGTAAGTGTGCGCTAGGAATTATAATAAAGACGTTTACTGTCGTGTGGATGAAAAAAAAAACGGCCAAGTGAGAGTCGGATTCGCGCACAAAGGGTTCCGTACCATTATCTATAAAAACTGCAAAAAAATCTCGTTTGTTATATGGGAGCCCCCTTAAATATTTATTTTATTTTTTAGTATTTGTTGTTATAGCGGTAATAGATATACATCATCTGTGAAAATTTCAACTGTCTAACTAGCACGGTTCATGAGATACAGCCTGGAGACAGACGGACAGACAGATAGACGGACGGACAGCGGAGTCTTAGTAATAGGGTCCCGTTTTAACCTTTGGGTACGGAACCCTACAAATCAATGTATGACCTAAAATCTTTTGAATCAGAATTTTAAAAGTAAATAATATTTTAGTAGTAAATATAACCTAACCGACAAAAACCCTCCACTACGACTAGAAAAAGAGCTGTATCATCGTAATATCAGGATGGAGCCATTAAATTAAAATAGTGAAGTGAACTTGTGAACAGATTTTCATGAAACATAGCAAAGATGATTCCCGATTAGCTTTCAAATAAAAAAAACGGCATTGAAATCGGTTACGTTTTGGAACTACGTTACCACAGACACACAGCTAAAAGATCTAAAAAAACCGTTATGGAAGCAGACGTCTACACAACCATTACATCTAACCAAGTAACATTGTGTAGAAGTTAGAGATGTGCCTACTATGACTTTGGCCGACTAGCCGATTATTCGGCTGTAAAGAGACCGACTAGTCGGCCGAGCAGATCACGATTTCGGGGGTATTCGGAAATTTCAACAACATGAAAACAACTTGTATATTTCAGGGGCCGAAACTGGTCACCAAAAGTCAGTTTTTTTAACATTGGTCAGTATAAGTCAGTTTTTTCTAAAAATGGTCAGTAAAGACAGTATTTAAGGCACCTATGGTCCTTTCGCTACAGATTTTCTTATACAGGCTGACCCAGAAGTCGACGCCAAGTTGGAAACGGGTGATAGGCCATGTCATAATAGTTATCAGAAAATTACAAAAGTTATCTAATTTATTTAATTTTAAAATTACAGGCATTTAAAAATCAATAGAAAAAATCTACACCCTGTGATGGTCTTTTAATTCCTGAAACTACAAATTTTTACTTCTTTTAATTTTTTTATTTAATTAGTAATCCTGAATAATGCTTCTGTAAATTGTTGCCTAAAATTTAAAGCCAACTAGCTCTAGATTGGAAGAAAATGTCACTTTTTCCCCAACCAAGTATTCTAAATTAATACTTTGCCTAACCGAAACTATTGAAAAAAAAAATTGTTCTACGCTAGTTTGGCAAGTAACTTTAAAAGTTGGCGCATATAATAAGGATTCGAAAATAGTATGACATTTGCATTAGATTATTACTTTAATTATCGACAATTATTTCACGCTTTTATTAGCTTCACCTGTGGAACTAACTATGTAAGAAAATCTTGGAAGTTAAATTTGACCCACTTCATGGTTTCCGATTGAGCTGAAATTTTGCATACACGTTCAGTTTGGATGACTAAAGCGTGTTCTATAGTTTTTATTAACTATAATATTTTTATTTTGTAAAGAAATCCAGTTTTGAACCAATTTCTCTTACTTACTTAAAATGATTCTAGTCTACCCAAGGCTTTCGTTTTCGTCAATGCCGTATAACTCTATTTTATTACTTGTTACATAATTTAATATGGTGGTGCAGGTTGGCTATGGGGGTGGTGGAGCCAAACAGAAAAAAAAAAAAAAATTACTTATTACCACTGTCTGAAATCCCCTTATTCAGACTTTGAAATTAAGTCAGTAATACGAGGTGCATTCAATAAGTACCTAGCCTCATCGCCAGAGGGCGCTGTAGTTTCAAAAGAGTTTTACCACAGTGTAGCACATTCTTTTTAAATTCTTTTTTCAAATTTTCATTCCAATCCCTTCATTTGTTTTAATTTGACAACTTATGGAAGCCAACGTGTCGATCGGTTTTACAAAAATGGAAAAAGAGCAATATCGTTCGGTGATTCGATTCCTATTTTTGGAAGGGAAAACGCGCATCGAAATCAAAGAGCGCTTGGATGCTGTGTACGGTGACTCTTCTCCATCGATGGCCACCGTCAAGAATTGGTTCAACGAGTTTGCACGTGGCCGTACGTCGGTTTTTGATGAACCACGTCCAGGTGCACCGAAAACAGCTGCTACGGAGGAAAACATTAAAAAAATCCATGATCTCGTATTGGCAGATCGCCGATTGAAGGTTCGGGAGCTAGCTGAGACTGTAGGCATTTCAGAAGGAACAGTGCATCATATTCTTCACGAGGAACTCGGCATGAGAAAGCTGTCGGCGCGATGGGTGCCGCGTTTACTCACACCAGAAAACAAGCGCAACCGTGAGACCACATCGGAGACGTGTTTGGCGCTGTTTAAGCGGAATCCAGCGGAGTTTTTGCGTCGTTTTGTGACCGTCGATGAAACCTGGATCCACTGGTACACACCAGAGACCAAGGAGCAATCAAAACAATGGATCCAGACCGGGGAACGTGCTCCAAAGAAGGCGAAAACTGTAAAATCGGCCGGAAAAGTTATGGCCACCGTTTTCTAGGATTCACAAGGTGTGATCTACATCGATTACCTCGAGAAGGGTAAAACAATTACAGGGCTTTACTATGCCGATTTATTGGGCCGATTCGACGCCGAATTAAAGAAAAAACGACCCCATCTGGCGAAGAAAAAAGTGCTGTTTCACCACGACAACGCACCGGTTCACACGTCTGCCGTTGCCATGGCCAAATTGGTCGAATTACGCTACGAATTGCTGCCCCATCCACCGTATTCTCCAGATTTGGCCCCTTGTGACTTCTTTCTGTTTCCTAATCTGAAAAAATCACTCGCCGGGAATAGATATGGATCGAATGAGGAGGTCATCGCCGCCACGGAGGCCTATTTTGCAGAGTTTGACAAAAACTATTTTTCGGACGGATTAAAAAAGTTGGAGCATCGCTGGGCTAAGTGTATCGAACTAAAAGGAGACTATGTTGAAAAATAAATTCCCACTTTTCCAAAATTTTCGTTTACTTTTTGTAGGCTAAGTATTTATTGAATGACCCTCGTAGGTCAGTATTTTTGAGTCGTACAGTCAGTAAAATCAGTATTTTTGACCATGTAATCAGTTTCGACCCCTGAATTTTTTATAGGTGTTATATCGCGCGGAACAGACTGCTGTGTGTGACTGTGTAATGTTTGTAGAACGGATGGGTGGGCGTATAGGCGCTTTTATTTGAAAGCTAGTTTAATCAAACTCAAAGTCAAAGATTTTTATGTCAACTGGGCCTATGCAGGCACTTTCAAAACGTCGTGAATCGGGAATCATCTTAGCTATGTTTCATGAAAATCTGTTCACCCGTTAAAATGTTACAGCCCTTTTTTTAGTTGGACTCGGAGCGTTTTGACGGTTAGGTTATTACAGGCGTAGTTGGGGGGAGGGCAAGGGTGGGGATTGCCCACCTTGGAAAAATTGTCAGTATTGAAAAAATATACAGTTTTCATTCTTTCTATCTTGAGAAATTGATTCAATACCTCGTTAAATTATTTTAGCATATCCAAAATCCCCGTTTACCATTTATTATCGAAATTTTCCCAGCCGTTTCTGAAAACGTTAATAAGTATTACTTGCACTGGCTGATCAGCTGGCCGGCAGCCGCGCCTATGAAACCTCCTTAGCTACACCAATGCCTGTATATTGTATTGCTGTGGTTCAAAATTCAATCAGCGAATTGTGTTTATTTCCAGACTGGGCTATGACGTAGGCTCCGACGGGGTGAAGATCATGGATGGCGCTGATGAGGGCATCTTCATCTGGTACACGGTCAACCTGCTTCATAGTAAGTATCAAGTGTATAAACACAATTATAAACGCTTATAATAGTTAGCTTACTACGTTGCTACGTAGTTAGCTCTAAAGACAGTAAGAAAACAGTTTTATTTTGGACTCGCACATGGAACAAAGAAAAATACAAAAAATAATAATAATAAACAACCAGTAGGCTAATTCACGTAACTAAAGAAGTGCAGTTGCCGCGTAGTTGCAGTAAAATTTTGAACAAAACAACACATTTGGGGTTCTAGAAGCTTCAGTGAAATACGCTTGCATCAAGTTTGAGCGTCACTGCAATATGATCGGCGCGTCATAAAATGACTTGAATTAGCTCTCTGAACGAGATCAAAAATGGCCGCTATCTCAGTAAAATGCTGCAAAACATGGCTGAGCCCAACATCTTATATTCCACCATGCTTTGTGTATTACCCATGTTTGCAAAATAAAAGCATCTTTATCTTTATAAAATTGCTTCCTTGTATTTCAGACCTAATGGACGGCGAGACGATGGCAGCTCTGGACCTGGGCGGAGGGTCCACGCAGATCACGTACCAGCTCAGCGACAGCGACGCCCCGCAGTACCCCATCGCCGACCAGTACGTGGTGCCTGCTGGTACCAACATCACTCTGTACACGCATAGGTAAGACGTGCTCCATTAAGTATTTGACAGAAAATAAAAATAAAATATATTATATTTCTACTCGTCTAGTAACGTACCTTACTATCATGCTGTGCGATTACGCTAGGGTTTCAATCTGTACTAAACCTACATAGAATTAAATTCATGCTAATCGATTGTTACCTGTTGTAATTGTCTAATAAATAATTAAATAAGACAAAATAACAATCGTTTATAACAAAAACTTCACTTGTGCGTTTTCACAAACAAAAATGTGAAATGAGCTATGTCCCATAATGAAATAACGGGTCGCATTGACAATCGATAAAAAACTCAGCTCTGGTTCAATTATAATTATAATTTTTTTCCGGTTTATCTATACAGGATAATTTTTATTTTTTTTGTATGTATAAATGTAGAGTGCAGTATTGGGAATGGGATACACTTTAAAACAAAACAAAAATTCGACTTTCGATTCGATTCGGGGGATACGCATAAATTACTAGCGCAAGCCATACAAAACCAAATTTTTATTTTGTTTTGGAGAGAAAACAAAAAAAAAATTGGGCTCGCAGTACTAAAATTCACTCCTCGGATACTGAATCACTGCAAATTTTGCGCACTACATAACAGAGTATCCTGTATAATTTATATTTATTTTACTATACTCTTTGACAAAAGAATCTCAATAACTTTCAAACTATATTTTCTTATGAATTACGGTCGAATTTCGACCACTGGGCGACCTGTTGTAATAATTTCCGTCCACACTTGTTCCAGCTACTTAAACCTGGGCTTATTAGCGGCTCGCTACGGCGTGTTCCGCATGGAGTCGGGTGATAACGAAACGGAGGAGTTTACATCTGTGTGCGTCGACCCCATCATACAACGGGAACCGTGGACTTACGCTAACAAGAACTATCTCGTCAGGTTAGTATTAAATAAACAAAAAAGAAGTTAAAATCGACTTAAAAAATCTAAAAGGGCTAAAATCATTAAAAGAAAGAAAGAAAGAAAACATTTTTATTCTGGACTCGCCAGGAACGAATAAAAGTATAAAAAGTACAAAAATAAAACAACAAATAAAACATACAAAAATAACAATAGAAAAACAATAGTCAAAGCAACCAGAACGAGACCAAAAATGGCTCCCATCTCAGCATAAAAAGAAAGAAAGAACACTCACTAGGATTTCTCCTGTATCGAGGGTACAGTTTACAAACATACATGTCACATGCACACACAACCAGACCCGAAACAACTATTTGTAGGTCATACAAATATTTGTTCCGTGCGGGGATCGAACCCGCGGCACGTAGCGCAGAAAGCTAATTGCTTAGCCACTGCGCCAACCGTGTCGTCATATTTATTTGACACAGCACAAAAACGATTTTAAAGATAATATAACAGCAAAATAAAAGAATAATATCTTAAATAAAAATGGATTGTATGTCGCAGCTGTGTCAAAAATGCTTCCGCTCAGCTTAAGCTGCTGCGTTGGGAGCAACCCGACAGCGCTGGTTTTCAGCGGGAGCCACTTTAAAAAACTTTATAGCTTCTGAAGTCAGTGCTACTGCGAAGTTAAGGTGCATTTGTGAATTTCAATGTGTTATTCAATTTTTTCAAAATACAGTGCAGTGCCACAAACTTATCTGACCCGGTCATGGCGTCGCTGCCGTCGCTTTTACCAATGTCATCTCCCTACAAAAATGACATAATTAAGTCATTTTTGTTCCGTACCGACGTTAGTTCCAATTTTGGTCACCGGGTCAGATAAGTTTGTGGCACTATACGTCATTTTTGAAGACGTCTAAAATGTTTGACACATTCTGTCGGTTGAAAAAATCAAAGACTGGAGCACGATTGGAACTCTTTTCGTTTTGGAACTCTTTTGGCTTGGATACTTTTGAGCGCGGACCCAATGTCCAGTGTAGAATAGAATAGAATAGATCTATTTCATGTAAATCAGATACAGGCACTTGTGGAGGAACGAGTTATGATGTTCCTCCATTGAAAAGGGAGGATCGGTGATATTGCCTGGCGGGCTGAAGCCCGACGGTTGATGTCGGTCAGTTGTATATGTCTTAGATACGAATATCTTTTTCCTTGCGTGATGCAGGTCTTGTAATCTGATTGGTCGAATTCATATTTTCGCGCCACTACTGTTTATTTTTATTTTTTTATTTTACTTTTATTAAAACTGTACGAACCCAATTACAATAATAAAAGATAGGCACATAGGTAATTAATTACACATATAAACGTATAAACTGTTGTCAGCTTGCTGCCTTGTACGTAGTTATTATATGTGGCGATAGATGTCGCTACACACTTATGAAATGTCGAGACTCTAGGTGTACGGTTGCAAATATGTAGTAGTATTAATAATAATAAATCATTTATTTCGAACAAACGTCAGTCCATAGAATTATATTTACATACATTAAGAAAAAAAAAAAAAATTGAGACGAGCATGGCTGCTGGCTTTTGCACAGTCAGCCAGTGTCTCATAATAACAGTCTCGAAATCCTGGGCCACAATAGCCAGAAGACTGTTGGAACTACCCCGCACCCGATGCATCAGGGATGCAATCCTTTTACGCATGACTGCATAAAAGTCCTCGATGCGAGCCTCATCGAACATCCCTGACGCACTACAGAAGCGAGGCAGTCTCAACAGTCCCCTGCACCCGGTATTGTAGTAAGTCAATGTGTTCGTATATTTCTCCAGCGGTGCCCAGCGCGTGCCCATGAAGCGCAAGGCGGTGTACTCGGCGTGCCACGACGTGGTGCGGCGCTACGTCATGCGCACGCTGGACTGGGAGCCCGCGCAGCCGCCGCGGGGGACTGTCGCCGCCATGAGCTACTTCTACGACGTGGCGGCCGACGCCGGCATCATCGGTCAGTATCACCGACAGCTAGAGGAGAGTCGACGAACACGGGGGCGCGTGGATCCGAATCGGGGGGATGCGCGCCAACGACAGAAGGCGTGACGTCTTGAATGACGTCATTACCTGCACCATATTGGACTTACGGAGTCTTTACTCCTGCGTGAAATCACTATGAGTCAAACATAAAATTGAAATTTTGTGGGATTCTGATATAAATGGAGAAAATTCGAGAAAATTGCAGTCTCAATAAGTGATAAAGGTATAGGGAGAACAGTTTGCACTTTATTTGACGTCACAAGATATTCAACGAGCGAATTCTGGTGCATGGTGTGTGTGGTTCTGTGTGTATGTTGTGTTGTAACAAAAAAGAGGTCCGATCTTAAGTCCGATTGATTATCACGCTGCTGTCAGCGTGACAGCGCTGTCGCTGTGAGCGCAGTTTTTTTTTCGGACCAACGATTATAGACGTCAGTACCGTGAGAACTGAAATCGCGTTTCGGACCGCAGGGATATTCTCCCAAGAGTAAGGTAGCGGTGTACTCCTGTACACCCATTTCGGCTGTTTATTCAGTGTTATATGTACGTCTGCAGACGTGATGACGGGCGGGCAGGTGTCGGTGGCGGGCTACCGCGCGGCTGCAGTGCGCGCGTGCTCGGCCGCCAACGTGGAGCAGCCGTGGGCCTGCCTCGACCTCGTGTACATGGCCGCGCTGCTGCAGGACGCCTATAAGATCAAGGACAGCGAACGGATCTCGGTGGGTACCTATTCATTCATTATTAAGAGGGCCCTTCCCGGTCCGTCTACCATCAACGCGAGCATGATCGAAAAGCTTGTTGTTCCATCCAACACAATTTTGAAGACGGCCGTCTCATGCCTACCCCGCACGACTCTCCTCCCGCGTACTTTATACCGCCCGTTGGCTAAAGGCAAGTGAGAAGGCGATCATTTAACAAAAATGGCGCGCGAAGATTTCAGAAAAAAGGTTCCAAGAATTATGAGTTTTTGAAAAAGCCTTCCTAGTTCTTGGCAAAAAAAAAAATTGTTATTTAGAATCTCTATTACATGTACGAGGTTTCTATGAAAATGTTTTCTTAAATTTTACAATTTATGAGTACATTATGAACGGCCAGAGTTTATATAAAATTTGTGCAAAAAAGCTGTTTTTCAGATGTCTTTACTGAATTTGTCTCTCAAAAAATTAATATTTGTTAATATAGAAACCTAGATATAGACCACAAAATACCTGTGTATTCAAAATATCTAGAGGAAAAATTGTTATAACGCCATAATCACGTAGGAGCGTTTGTATGGGAATTATGACGGGTTGGCCGCTCTTAAGGCTCTTACACACTATGCCGGCGGGTTACCCCACCCGGCTCGCTGCACATAGGAACCCATACCCGCGCAGCAAAACTGCCAGGACGTGCCGCCGGTATGCATCTAGAGGAGCCTTTATTGACCACCAATTGGGGTGCAAGTAAGAGCTTCCACTAGTGACGAAACATGACCGTCTGGCGCACCCTGGGCAGCCTCGATACCACCATTACTGAATGGCTAATCCACTATGGCATGAGCGAATCCCATAATATGATAGTTTGTGCCAACTCTTCAAAAGAAAGATCGACCAATGATATTTTATAACTTAAGTAGGTATCAATATGTTGTAGAAAGAAAAACTCGACTGCGAGCAGGCCTCGAACGTGCGACCTTCTTCTGGTTCAGTAAACTAGCCGCTATTGCCAACCAAGCTACCGTGACCCCCACCAAATTAACCAGTTATTTGATGGAGATTCCTTAATGGATTGCTCATTGTGGTCTTTTCACGTCCCCTGATATTTTTATACTAACTAATGAAAACAGACAGCAAGGATAGCCTAGCGGTTGCCTTCCATGGAGGAGGGTCTGAGTTCGTCGTCCCGCAATACATGACTTTTCGAATGCATGCGCGGATCAGAATTTGATTATCACTTGCGTTGACGGTGAAGGAAAACATCCTGAGGAAACCTGCACATCTGAGAGGGTCTTATATAAAGTTCTCGATGGTGTGTTCAGTCCCCCAGCCCGTACTAGGCCCAGCGTGGAGGCCAGTGCCCAACAGTGGGACAGTAATGGGCTGGGATTTATTTATATTTTCTAATGAAAACATTTTATTTCCAGTTATTTAAGAAAGTGAACGGCCACGAAGTCTCCTGGGCGTTAGGCCTGGCGTACACGACAGTCATGAACAAAATCGTCATTACGCCTTAGTGTCGAATGACGTCACTTGTCACTAGCTGTGACAAGAGAGTAGCTAGGACTGGGTTGGAATGAAACGAATAATAGTGAAACTTGTCTGAAAAAAGGTATGTACGTTTTGTCTCAGAATATGTGAAAATGTCATGAAATGGTTATACAAGGTGGCGATGATAAAATACGGTCAGTATTAAAATTATTATTCAAAAACTAGCTGTGCCCGCGAATTTGTCCGCGTGGAATTCAACCAAATTATTTTTTCTTTAACTAAAAGTAACAGTAGCCTAAGTTACTCCTTATAACAACAGCTATCTGCTAGTGAAAGTCCGAAATCGGTCCAGCCGTTTCGGGGATTAGCCGGAAGAAACGCAGATAAAAAAATTTAAAATAGTTTTTTTGCCTACGTACCGTATATATTTTCATATGCATTTAGTAAAAAGCTGTTATTTTGATATTACAAACAAACACTTCAATTTTATTTATTTGTATACCTACTTAGATATAACATTGATTCAAACATATCTGATCTTATTAAATGTATACTTTTTAAATTACTGATTATTTAAAAAAAATCCGTAGAATAATTATGGAATGTATGTGATAGATTTTTATCTAAACTCATAGAACGCATCATCGCATTGTTGCATTGTCATGTCCACCTTGTATGTTCCGTAACTGGCAGAGACAAGTATTTTTAAACTATGCATTTTTCTGCGTACGTATGGATGTTGTAATCATGTTAGTGGCACTGGTAAACCCCAGTGGGTTTACCATGATCTACAATTTCCAGTTCTATCCCGTGCTTAATCTAAATTTTTTATGAAAATGACTTCATGGTACGAGTAAGCGAGGCAATTTTTTAGCATTGCTTAAACTTACTGGCTAAAAGTTCATGGTTAGCCCACTGAATTAATATTTAATCGAATTTAAAGGTGTGTGTTCAATATCTACCCTGTATGATTTCAAACCTTTTATGACATGTTTTTTATGATAGAATATCGTATACATATTTATTATACAGGGGACAATACAGGTAATTCTTTTGCGATGGCACTTTGGTGGCACCCAAAAATATTATGTTTGTAGAGTGAGACAAAGCTATATGACGGCTGCGGGCTAAAAAGAGAGCCTGCCATGATTGCCATCGCTAAATAATCTATACTAAAACTAGTTTTGTTATGAGTGTTATTCCGGTCGGACCATCTTCGAATGCCGAACAATCACATAAAAAAAACCGGCCAAGTGCGAGTCGGACTCGCGTACGGAGGGTACCATTATCTATAAAAACGTGAAAAAAATCACGTTTGTTGTATGGGAGCCCCCTTAAATATTTATTTTATTCTGTCCGACCGGCATTATATCATAATTTTCTCTCTACCTATACTTTAATTCAGTTTAAATTATAACTTTATAAGTTAATTTCGACCCAGTCCTTACTATTTTAAACCTATACTCCATTTGAAATAAGATTAGACACGTTTAACAAACCCTTTTACAGTGTATTCAACCGATTTTGACTTCTATTCCGTACGCATAAGGATGGCATTAAAAGCAAAAACGTATTTACGGTAACAAATGTTTACTGCAGCTGTAATTAGTCATGTCACCAACGTAATAGAAGTCAAAATCGGTTGAATAAAGTGTAAATGGAGGTATTTAAATTTCTAATGTTATTTCGAACGGAGTTTAAGTGATTTGACCTGCAACCATTACCTCTACGGTACGAATGTGATATAATTAATAATATATGTATTATAGTATTTTATTATTTCTGTCTATTCCACTATTTTGTAAATATCGCTGGAAGCTCATTATATTTTCAATACAGCAAAAACTTGAAGCACATTTGTGGAGTACGTTGTAATATTTTGCCAATTAGAAAATGTTCGAATTTATGTCGTGTGATTGAGGCAGCACCGAAACCATAATTGTTGTGCAGTTCAGCGGGTCTACCACGTAACCAAAATGGTAATGAACTTCATTACGATGGTGAGAGACTAAACTTTGAGCTACCTTGTAATAAAATTACCAATCATGAAGATGGGAGTCTCAACTTCATGATCGATTTTTTTTACAAGGTAGTTTGAAGTTTATTCTCTCACAGTCGTATTAAAGTTTATCACCAGAGTCTGATGTTCATTACCATTTTGTTACGCGGTAGACCCACGGGTAAAGTTTAGTAAGGGTCACACTAGCTACTTGGGTCATCCATACAGGATGGCGCCGACCGATGGATTCGAAATTTGGAGTCGCGGGCACTAGTATTATAATTGGTATAAAAATAAATGTTTTATATCAATTATATTAGTGCCCGCGATTCCGTCCGTGAGGAAAAAGGAAGTTGAGATTGTAATACCTATAAACTATTTCCTATATCCTTCCTCATGATGCACACAATTTTTCATCAAGATCGGTTCAGTCTTTTAGCCGTGAACAAGTAACAAACAGACAGAGAGATTTACTTTCGCATTTATTTTGTATTATGAGTATCCCTTGCATTTGGTGATGTTTTTATTTCTATACTGTTTCTTGGATCTATTTTTTCTATGGTTTTCACGATCCTATTTTAGTTAGAGATACGAATAACCTAACCGTAAAAAACCCCCGACTGCAACTAGAAAAAGAGCTGTATCTTTTTAACGGCTGAACAGATTTTCATGAAACATAGCTAAGATGATACCCGATTAAATTAACTCGGTTCATCTGTTTTGGAGTTACGATGCCACAGACAGATACATACTAAAAACTTATAACACCACTCTTTTTTGTAGGTGAAAAAAAAAATGCGCAAATGAATTGCAAATAATTGTGGTTTCGGTGTATTATATTTACAAGCGAGTTTTAAACCATGATGAAATGTTCAAGTCCTTTATAATTGAAAGATTTTCTACCTATCCTAGCAACGTATAAAAGTATTATAGATCCAATAAATAAAAAATGTGAATTACCCCCTATACACACACACAAAGAAACGTAGTATCCCCCCCCCCCCTCTCCCCACTCCTGTGTACTTTGGTGTTGTCCACACTCAAACTTATTATCTTCATGTACTTAAATAATGACTTAGGCTGACATGCAGAGACGACAGAAACGAGTCTAAGCGTGAACTTACGCTTCCATCTGTCAAAATTTGTTCGTAAGTTTGACAGATGGAAGCGTAAGTTCACGCTTAGACTCGTTTCTGTCGTCTCTGAATGTCAGCCTTAGTCTGTTGGCCAAGTTTTACCAAAATTGGTACAGCAGTTTAGTTGTCAAAGCATAGTAAACGGATAGACAAACTCACTTTCGCATTTATAGTGTTAGTAGGTTTTTTGGTTTCTGGCTGCATGGGCTCACCTTCCTTTGCCTGTCATAAAAAGAATGAAAAAAAAACTTTTTGGTTCATGTTTTTTGTTGCATCCATAGACTAAGAATGCTGTTTTGCACATTAATGTTATATCAACACAATTATTTATATTATGCACAATTTATTATTTATACTATAGGTACAGTATATTTTTTTATGTAGTGCGCAAAATTTTCCAGTTAAAAGATTCCAGTGTCCGTTTCCAAAAGCAACCGCAGTAACAAAATTCACTCCAAAACAAAATAAAAATTTGATTTTGTATGGCTTGCGCTACTAAATTATCCATGTCCCACATACTAAGTCGAATTTCGTTTTGTTTAAAAGTGTATCCCAATACTGCGGTCGCATTTAGGAACAGAGACTGCATCACTCTACAAATTATGCCCACTACATGAAAAATTATTCTGTATTGCTCATTTTTTAGTCTATTAGAATGAATTTTATTACGTTAGGTATAAGACCTTGTCCATGCTTTGCTTAAAAAAGTGATATTAGATGTTTCAAGTCTTTTTTTTGTAATCTACAAAATTAGGCTTCTAAGAGCTATGGCGTAGAGACGCCACGCTCGTGTGAACAGACCTTAGAAAGTCATGAGATTCAGGGGTTGTTAATTGAAATTAAGTTTCCCAAGTTACTTGTTACAATTTTAATTATTTGGCATCTTCAAAAATGGTTATTTTGTTTTTTTTTAAGCCTCGTTGTGGCTAGGAGACAAATGTCCCTCAACACTTGTCGCTAGGGATGTCGAGATATGTCGGGCGAAGTGTAGCGACGTCAGGCGACGTTGCCTTGATCGCTATTTTGAGCGTCACGTGTCTTGAGACATTTTTGGCCCCTGGTGAATACGAAGATTAATCCCTTCTGACGCGACACAAGGGACAAGTCGTGCGATGTTGCCAGACTTGTCGTGCGAGATGGCTCGACTTCGCTCGACATCTCTAGCGACACGTGTCGCTCACAGTGTGTCGCAGGACATATACCAGGCTTTAATTAAACTGAATGTTTTCCAGAAAGATACATCAATGTACACTTTAAAAGCAAAAGCAATATAGATAATAAATGACAAGATAATAGTATAATTTTGAGTGAGACAGTTTTTAAAAATTGAAAAGACATCTCTTGGGATAGTGAATTTTAGCTTATTTTTAATTTACCTGTGAACTGTGAATTTTTGTTCAGCTAGATTTATTTATAAAAGTTACTATTATGTGAAAACCATTATTTTATGTTCCAGTTAATTAATTATTATAAATGAAGGTTGTATGTGTGATTTAAGTTATTTAATAACTTATTCCGTAAGTTCTTATGATAAGCACTTTCCAAATAATATATTCTAAATGCTATTTTTATGAAAATATTATTGTTTTTCTTTTCTATGCAACATATGAAAGATTTTGTAGCTTACCATGCACTATTTAGGTATGTAAATACCTAATCGACGTGGTCAAATCGGTGTTATATGTAAATTGTACAAATTTAATAAATGTTGGATCTTAAAATTCTCGTTTTTAATTCCAATCTGTGCCCTATCCTAATCCCTATTTTTTCCATAAAAGGTACGGTTGTGTCGGCAAATAACTTGAGCGCTCGGCGGGGTATAATCACCGGGTAGGTTACTTAGACCCAGGACCGCGGCGGTTAGTTAGGTAGAAACTTTACCTTATAACTAAATTATCCCGTGATAGCCTACCGGTTAAACGCTTGCCTTTCTTTGTGGAAGGTTTGAGTTGAAACCACCTTGACTTTTCGAATTTATGTGCGGATCAGAATTTAATTATAACTTGCGTTAACGGTGAAAGAAATTATCGTGAGGAATCCTGCACATCTGAGAGGGCCTCATAAAGTTCTCGATGGTTTGTGTAGTCCGCCAACCCGCATCAGACCGGAATGGTGGACTAAGGCCTAAACCATCTGATTCTGAGAAGAGGCCCGTGCCCAGCTGTGGGACAGTAATGGGTTGGTGTAATTTACATTTATTTTTGCTTAAATTATGGGATTGATAAGTGATAATAAAACAAAATAAAATACTGAATTTTTATACTTTATTAAGAACCATTTAATAGGTACAATAAAAATGTTATTCTAACGCACTTTAATCAGATAACGCTGCGTTCAGTCTCGTCTAAAATGATTACTTTTAAAATCTATGGTTTCTGAGATTACACAATATATAACTAGAAATATGTATCGAGTCAATGGAAATAATGTGATCATGATTTAAACTGATTATGGATATACCTTATTATATGTAAAAATATTAATAGTATTTACTCACTTCCATAGACAAATGGCGATGTAGCCACGCCAAGCCACACGTTTACATAAGGGGATTACATGGCTGAAATACAGTATGCCAAAAAGTTTGTTGAAGAAATCCTTAAATGCCTAAGCCATCTGAAATAGTTATTTGTTATACAAGAGTGCAAAGTTGCTTTTTAACCGCGTGTTCAATTTTGATGACCGAGCAAGCGAAGGATTCTAAAATTGAATCACGAGCGCAGCGAGTGATTCAAAATTAGAATCCTGAGCGTTAGCGAGGGAATCAAAAGAGCACGAGGTGAAAAATCTTTGCACTCGAGTGCAACACGTAACTTTTCATTCCACCTCAGCGAGGAAATGACTAAATGCAAAAAAAAAACGTTTAATTCACAAACTTAGTGCACACGATGTTCTAAATTCAATTTACTTTATCCTCTAGAGAATAAAAACGGCTTTTCCACTCAGATATTGAAGATTAAAAATACTCTTTCCGAGATGGTGGGATGAAAATTTACTTTATCCTCTAGAGAATAAAAACGGCTTTTCCACTCAGATATTGAAGATTAAAAATACTCTTTCCGAGATGGTGGGATGAAAAATATATTATGTTATACCTATGGACATAACGGCAACAATTTTTTTTTTTACTTAAATAATATCCATTATTTCTAAAAAAAAAACTTAAAATAGATTTTTTAACCAAAATGTTTTATTCTCTCTATCGTTATAGAGAGAATTAAATTAACACGAATTCTTCTCAAAAAAAAATTATTGTAATGTTCTCTTTAAAAATTTGTATTGATTTCTTTCTCAAATATATTTGAAATGCTTAGGTATCTAATAAAACCTTTATTTTTGGTCGATAGGTATGACGCTCGCGGCCCTCTATTGCTGTCTCACTCACGTGGGGAAATACATGCTGCCATCCCTTTTTTGCATTTCAAAGTCGTTACCATGTAATCCCCTTAAATAATTAAATTAAAAATTGCACTTCACGTTATTTGGCTTCTCGCTCGAACAGTTTGCGAGCGAACAGCGAATATTGGAGCCGCCATTTATTCCCTTTTTCAAAAACTGAAGGCTGTAAGGTAACAATCCCCTATTTTTAATGTTACATACGCGGTAAAAATGAATAACCTTCGTGCATTTAATTCAAGCTTTTTTTATATAATATAACTCGGTTAATAATCATCTTATTTTCCATTGAATCGACATTAAAAATGTTTTAAATTGAGAATTGCTTACTTTAACACGAATCTTAAACGTTGATCTAACAGCTTATAATACACGCTCAGCTAACGCATGCAAGGTACCTATTGCAGATAAAAATAGTCAATTATTATTCCCAGAAAATTGAATAAACATCTCGAGTTGAAAATTTTCTGATAACATTATTGACTACGTTACAAATTACATGATTATTGCACTTTCAAAATATAATGCATATTAAGTAAACACTGAATTAATTGTTCCTTGCGTAATAGAACCTACGATAGGTGTTCTAGCATTCGATACCTGGATACAAACAGGCACACACACACACACACATATACAACACCGAGGGATACAGCCCTCAAAAAAGGTTGTGGTCACGGCCACCCGAAAATCGGCCAAGTGCGAGTCGGACTACGGACTCGCTTACGATCGATACATTGCATTCCTACAAAGGAGACATTTATAAAATGTATGACGCCCTGGCCAAGACCTTGTACAGTGTATAGGTCCACGTGGACGAAGCTGCGGGGGAACATTAGTAAATTAATAAACCTGTAAAATGTTAGTCGTGTTTGCTCACTAAAATTACAAAAGTAAATGTATTTGTTTGCACATCACAATATCACATCTAGAGTCCAAACTACTGAGCCGATATTGACGAAAGTTTTACAGCTTAAAAGCTAGATTTTGGATTTATTTAAAAGTATACATTTTACACTGAACCTTTTTATTTAGGCATATCAGCCTATCGACCTTTAATTAGGGTTGAGGATATGCCCACTGTGCCCACAATAGTGGGTCTGCGCCTGGATGCACTTGCACACTCACACAGACCAGAAACAACCATACAAATGTAATGTTCCATGCGGGAATCGAACCCGGGACACGTAGTGCAGAAAGTCAATCGCTTAGCCACTGCGCCAATCGTGCGTGTACTGTAAGATCAAATTGACCAGCGTTCCAGAACTGGGATTGACATTTTCATTTTGTACTAATTATTTTATAGAGCTTTATCCAGATATCGAATGCTAAAAAACATGAAAATATTTACATCAGAATCAACCTCCTCGGGCACGTGATGGAGAACAATCTTTGGTATTTGTCACAGCAAACATTGTCAATCATTCTTTAGAGAAGAAACTAATAGCATTATAGCGTAGCGTTAGAGAATTGACCACTGAGCTAATCTATATCTCATGATAAGATCAAGTACTACGATTAAAGTAATACGCTTCGGCAATCTTCGTCTATCTTCGGAAATACGAACGGGCGATAACGATACATAATATAGGATAATTTTTTATGTAGTACGCAAAAAAGTGATTCGTTGTCTGTTCTAAAATGTAACCGCAGTAATAAAATTCACTCCACAACAAAATAAAAATTTGATTTTGTACGGCTTGTGCTAGTAAATTATACGTGTCCCCTCTACCATACTAAGTCGAATTATCGTTTTGTTTTAAAGTGTATCCCAATACTGCGGTTGCATTTAGGAACAGAGACTGAATCACTACAAATTATGCGCACTACATAAAACATTGTCCTGTATAGTGATATAATAATAATTATAAATATCTCGTAACTGGTGAGGCTCGGATGGCCGGGCATTTGGAAACATTCGTCGGAAACACGAAGGTTGCCGAAATAACTTTTATCCTGATTAGGTATTATTTATTGTATTGCTACAAAATGTGCCAGATTTAATTAGGTATTTATCATACGATGGTTTGATACATAAGTTTCTAAATCTATTCCTTCTATTGGTATAGTTTATGCGACAATAACGACAAAACACTTAAATTTAAATTCCAGGATTTAACGATGTTACAGAAATAGGTTATCAAAAAATGGTATAAATAATACTGAGAATGGTATTCTCGACTAAGGTTTGGTATAATAAACGAATTACAATCAATTCAGTAATGAAATGATGCAGAATTACAACTTCTTGTACCAGAACAGGTAATGTTCTCCATCTTCAACTAATAAATCGTCCACACCTGAAACAGAAAATAACAATAAATTAAAATTTTATTAAAAAGAAAATTGTAATTAAAAAAAAGTTTGTTCACGTCTGGGATTTCTCCTGTATCGTGGGTGCAGTTTACAAACATACCTACTACACATGCACATTTCTTACAGGGTAGAAAAAAACAATTTATTGTTGTATTGTCAAGCTGAATGATATTTGACTGGCAGTGGCGGATTTACACATTTGCCGCCAGTAGGTTATTCAAATTTTGCCGCTCCTACCAACCTCTACAATTCGATACCCTAGTTCACAATCATTATTAATTACAATTTTTTTGTCAATGAAATTGTAACCTTATAATTTGTGCACTATCGTCTTAATTACACCACCTGATTTCCGTAACTTTTATGATTGTGAAATACCCTGATTGATGTGTCAGTTCCTTGATTATTTTTACAACCCAACGATTTAGTTAAGATTACACAAGAAATTGTTTTTGGGTATATTTCTGAGCTAATAAAAGGTCAATCATGTACTACTAATAAGGCGGAGTAAGGTAAATTGTAAGGTAAATGCCTAAATTTTGGCCCCAAATTTGCCACCCTAAAATCTGCCGCCCTAGGCTTCAGCCTAATCAGCCTGCTGGTAAATCCACCACTGTTGACTGGCCACCTCACCCTAAAACTTTAATTAACTGATATTACAGACATATTAACATTTGTATTATCTACATAATACTTAATTTATTAAGGTAGGCAGTGTCTTCTTGTCTTTATGGAGTGCATGTCATTATAATAATTGGTCATATAGGTCCTTACTGATAGATTATGAAATAAGTAAAGGCGTAATCAAGTTTTAACTGTAATTTAATCAAATAATTAGCACACAACCAACATGATACAGGACCACGGACAAGAGAGTGCGCACACCAAAAGAGCCACAGATAACTAACTATATATTGACATATAATATTCGCTCACCTAGCAGTATAATGACATATCTACTGTTTTCTTATTTTACAGAAATGACAAATAAGCCGTTGTTATGCGCGGAAGCGGGGGGACCGTACCAAGTGCTACAATGACACTAAACGCCCTCTCTCAACAAATACGAAAACTAACACCGTGCCGTTTTACCGCTTTATAAATTATCCACTTTTAAACACTTAGTCCGTGTAGATGTGCCATTATACTGCTAGGTGAGCGATTATATTGCGTTTAACCTCGTTCTCAACACTTGCCAACACTTACCAACTGGAGCGACGAGCTGGTTGCCTGGTGGGCTAATAGGGTCAGGAATCTCTGGCAGACGGTACAGCAGCCAGTAGTGGTAGCCCATCGGTTCTTCCTTGTGTCCCGCTAGCGTGTGCACATAGTGACCGTTAGGCCATTCGCTGGCTTCAAACTTGAATTTAGGGTTGTGTTCCGCTGCCATTTGCATCACGTGGTAGAAGGATACATTCCTGTAAATTAATGATTTTTGTGTTAGAAATGGGTTGCGGAAATTCGCGGAAGAAATGGCGGGACTAAATATTCACATTTAGCAATATGATCATCATTGGCACATAATCGAATGATAATTATGGAAATCAAAGATGAAGCCTTTGCCCAGCAGTGGGATGCGACAGGCTAAGAGTAGTAGTAGAAATAGGTTCCGATATTTGCAGCAGAAAGTTGTTCTAGTGCGAAATATAAAGCATATTATAACGCAAGACAATCAAATTACCAATCGAAGGTACCTACAGTACGCGCAAATCTTTATGAACCCTCTGAACCCTCTTCCCCTCTCTCTCTAGCACCTATAAATAGTACGCTTATTTTATTATAGGTGCTAGAGAAAGAGAGAGAGAGATTTCAGAGCTTAGTTCAGGGGTCATAAAGATTTGGAAGTACAACGGCTACAAACATCATAATTATTTTCAGTATAAGCTGACCTCCCAAAGTACGGAAAAGCCGTCAGCTTATGTTGGAAATGTACAGCTTTATATGTACCCGTGTGTATTTGAGTAGCGTCTCGTTTCCTCCTAGTATTACACAAAGTTCCTAAGAAGGATTCTAAGAGGCAAGGTTCCTCATTTACGTTTACATAATGTTAAGCAAGCGGGTTGGTCATCACAGAGTTAGTTTTATCACACTAGGACCTAATAACTGCCAATGTTTGGTTTTCCCTGCACTGTTAACGTCGGCGAGAAGTTGCACCGCGTGCAAGTTAGTTCCGTGGAGAATAAAAAAGTAGGACATGGTTCCTACTTCCATCAACAATTTGGGTCTGGACACCAGTGGCGAAGGGTGACAGTTTTAAAAGGGGAAGCCGTCCCAAAAATGCCCTCTAAAAAATTGCTGCAATTAATGCTGCAAGTCAAAAATCCATACCGTCTCTTGTAATCTATATGTAGCGACACTGCTGACGCATTAGTTTGTATACTCAGGCGCACGATTGCATTAGCGCGGCGCAGCAGTCGTCTCCCCGCAACCACATAGTTAGGTCGTCATATTGTAATTAATATAATCATGTAATCTGGTACCAGTGAGTAAACATATATATTTCAACATGTTCTTCATTCAATAAGCCCACAATCATTATACCCCTAAACTATATAATAGTCATGTCTGGAAGAGCTCAACCTAACTGAATAACAAGCCATATTACGTTGGTCTACGCACTAACCAATTCCTAAAGGGAAGCTGATGGGAATCGGGTTGTATGGACTCTTCGCCACTGGTGGACACATCTTCCATCTAATACGTCAATAGATAATATGCTATGTTTATATTATATAAATAAAATGACCTGGGAGCGACCATGTGCAGCGTGTAGTTTTCAGTGACATTGGTGCCGAGCCAGAGCGTGTACGTGAAGGATACGTTGCGAGCGTCAGACTCGTTGCTGGTACTGCCTGACTGGTAGGCCAGCTTGAGAGTGCCGTCGCCACCGTTGTTGTCTGGAATGAAAAATGTACGTGTATGTGAAAAATGTAGCGACCCGTCTCTGGCTTCCCACGGAGTGCGATTTCTCTACGATCCTTACATTAAATATGAAAGTATTATGCATATAAAACATTTCGGAATAAATGCTTAAAATTATGGTGAAAACCGCATCAACATCCGTTGTGTGGTTTAGGAGGAGTTGGCGGATATACAGACAGACGACAGAGATGCGGATAGCGACTTTATTTTATACTATGTTGAGAAGTGTTTAAAGTGTGTTGTTGTGTGTTTAGTGTGTAAGAAATGGAAAAATCCGAGTCCTTTTTAGGACCTCTTCTCTCCTGAGTTCAAGAAACAACACGTAAATAATTATATGTGTAACAATACAAGTAGATAGGTACTCGAATTCGACTAAATGTTGGAGATTGCCGTTAGAATCTGGAAGTAGTAAGCTCCCAAATACATAGAATAACCAGATCAAATACTAAGTTTGCCCAAACGATTTTAGCTGTCTCCGCAAAATCCTCACCTAACGGTTCATGTCGGTTATCGAGCAGCTTGTCGCTGCAGTGCGGGGGCCGCACGGCGGCGAGCGAGGCGGGGGTGAGCGCGGCCACGGCGGCGGCGGTGTTGGCCACGTCCCCCCCCCAGCCGCCGTCCGCGCCCTGCCGCTCCAGCAGCCACTTGCGCGCCGCCGGGAAGCTCCAGTGTTGGTGCGCGCCCGGGCCGCTGTCCGAGTCCTCCAGAGCCTGGGAATTGCGTGGAAGTGGGGTTATATTATGAGGGTGCAAAACTACAAATAGTCTCTGATTCTTCTTTTATGATTTATGAAGGATCTGTATAGATCTGGCGAACGCGCCGTGAATGCGCTGCACGAGCCCAGCACGCGCGTAGCACGCGTGCAGTTACTGCAACTGCTTGTTGCGCCTCTTTTATACCAGTCACGCAAGGCTCGCACAATGCGCGCATGCTACGCGCGGTCTGCGCGCATGCAGTTTAGTTCGCTTCCTTTGATACACATGTTCAACCTCCGGTTGTTATAGAGCCCTGAGGTGAAGGTGATGGCGGGAGAAAGCAAACACGCGTGCTGCATGCAGGCAGCGCTAGTGCAGTTCACGCACGGCGCATAGATAGCGCGCGTGCAACGCATGAGCAGCGCGCGACTAGATCGCGCTACATAATCCACTCGTGCAACTCGTGATGTCGTGAGCCTATCGCACATACGCGCATTCATCAGATCTGAATACACCCTAAGAAAGACAGTGTCGCGACTTAGGTATAGGGAACTAGTAGGTATCCTGGATAACTTGAGCCATACCTGAATAGCGAGTGCGGTGGTGGTGAGAGTACCAAAGCTGCCGTCGGTGTGTTGCTGGCGCGCGAGTCCGGCCATGGGGCGCCGCACGAAGTGGATGAGGCTGCGGTGACGGTGGTCCTGCACCACGCACCGCAGCGCCAGGATCACCATCGAGATTGTGTCTGGAATGTACAATGGATTCGGTATTTCTCGCTAACCATACTGCGTCCATGACATATTTCTAAGGCCCTACATCTTTTTTTTTAATAATAAATAATAAATCTTTATTCATTTTTTTTTTATTCATTTATTAGCGGAAATCCTTTTATGGGGTTATAGTACTCATTAGGTAAGGAAAACTTGTACTAGTTTCGTTCGGTGAGTGTGGAGCGCTAGAGACCCAATTCCTCCCTTAGTCCCCTTCCTTCTCCGTTCCCTCCCTTTTCCTAACACCATCCTAAAAGGTCGGCAACGCATCGGTGACTCCTCTGGTGTTACATGTTCATGGGCGGCGGTGATCGCTTACCATCAGGTGAACCGCATGCTAGTTAGCCCAATATAATATTTAAAAAAAAGGCCAGAAGTAATAGGTACTTACCAAGGCTATGATCGGACGCAGCATTCGCAATATCCAGAAGCCTCCTGATATGTCGGCGTCTCACATGGGCAGCTGATGAGCAAGCTGCCAGGGTAGCATAGGCGAACTCCAGATCATGAGGAGGCTCACGATGCAAGAGAGCAGCTACCAAGTCGCGACCGTGGAAGGAGCGGGGATCTTTGCAAAGCGCGCCCAGAGCGAGGGTGTACGCAGCAAGACGTCCCAATGGAGGGGGAGACTCGTGGTGCCTGGAAAAAAATTAAGAAAGATCAAGTTTGCAATCCTATTGACGCAGAATAGATTGGAGTCCTTCAAAACTAATTATAACAGGACCAGGGGGTTTACTACGAGCTCCTATAGCAGGGCTGAACTTTAACCGCCCAGAACTTTCCAGAATAAGCGGATCTTTAATTGTACGAAAACCTTATGCAGTGCGAGGTCAGCTCATACTGGAAATATCTGGGCAGTTCAATTATAGTCCTGCTATAAGAGTTCGTAGTAAGCCCCGATTCATATTACAAATGTCAAAATATCCACCTAATTGATGACTCTTAATACCATAGGCGTAAGGTTCATATTCAGCAATCATCTGTTTGACAGTTACCATGGAGAATCGTTAGGTGAATTGCTAAACGTGGCCTTTGTAGGTTTCCAGAGTGCAAAATACATTGCGCCAGCCATTAGCTACTGGGCGAGTTAGAAACGATGTAGACGACTTTTTACGCCATTTTGGCTACCTCTTGTATTTCCGAAAATATCTTTTGAGATGTCCAGTGCACAATAACGAGCAGTTCAACAGCACACTCTCCTGCATTGACGACATCATGCTGCGACCTTCTACTGCTAAGTAATAGGACAATAGGACCCAAGTTTATTGGACAGTATGGTTTGCTATGCTGTTCAGATATAGACCCATCTTAGGCTGTTGATTCTACAGGCTCATTGTAAACTTCTGCTCCCTTTTTACAAAAGATGGTTTAAACCAAGGTTTTAAATATATCCGTCACTTTTTAACGTCATATGACAAAAAGAGACAGGGGTATCTAAAAACCTGAGTTTTACAAGAGTTGCTTTAAACCATCTTTTGTAATAAGACGGGTAATTTTTAAGACTCCATATAAATGCAGTGACTCACTTGGACATCATGAGCAGTATCTCGATCTCCATCTGCTTGGCTGACAGCTGCATCTCCAGACCTTGCTGTTCTATCTCCTTGCCGGTGTTGTTGGCCAACTGCGAACAAAATACCATACTAAGTACACGCAAGATCATGAAGTCTTTGCCATCAATAAGCTGAACAACTTTACCTAGTCATTTGGCGTGAGACTTCTCCAGTATTAATTGAGAGGACAACAGACGGGCGACACCCGAAGTAGTAGACACGAAGACTTCGTGACCAAAGTTGTGTAAATTGACGAGATTTTTTTCTAGTAATTGTTTGATACGATGCCAACGGCCACTTTTTACCGTCGCACCTCTCGCCAGCAGCAGGAGTTCATCCGCATACCCTCGAGCCATACTGGTCTCGTCCCGTGCGGTTTCAGAAGAGTTTCCTTCCACACACGCTCAGGTTGTGGAATCAGTTCCCCAGCGTGGTTTTCCCAAATCACAGCAGGGGTTTCTTCAAACAGGGAGTGAAAAGATTTTAAGAGGGTCTACACCGCGTGATTTAATGTCCCTGGTGTTGCAAGCGTCCATAGGCTTGGTAACCACTTACCACCAGATGGACCGTAAGCTAGTTTGCCACCATAGCCGTACAAAAAAAATGGGTTCTATTTGGCATGACCCTCGTGCTTCGCTACCAAATAATTAATTGATGCAAATCTTACCTGCAACGTAAGCATAACATGATGCGTATCGTTCCCCCACCCCCAGTCGGGCTGGCGATGCTGCAGCAGATACTGTAACGCCTTCTGTATCGCCTGGCCCTCGTTCAGCGTTTCTGTTTCCCACGCTGTGGTCGTGGATGTTACAACAGTGGTCGTTGCAGGAGCCTTCGTGGTTGCAGTCGTTGGGGGCTCGGTTTCTGGAGATGGTCCAAAATAAAAGTTTTCATTTCTTATAAATAGACTTAGAATCGTGTTCTCTGTCAAAATGCTTGGCAATGAAAATGATTTTCTGTAATAAATAGGGAATTCTACGAATAGGTAGTTTATTAATATTCCTACCACGTTGGGTGGAAGTGTGGCAATACTCATGATAGGTAGCAAAAGTGATTAGGATAGAAATGGACTGGATGGACTTAATTCTAGAGGGAACGTGTCACTACCGGAAAGATTCAGAAGCAATCTATAAATTATTGATAAATCCATACCAAAATATTTATAGCCTAGGTATCTTTTACCTGGCCATTGAAATATTTGAAGAAAGAAAAGACAAAACAGTAATACAAATAGATAGATAGGTATTTATATAATATATAATACAAAAAAAAGAAAACAATGTCATTTATAACTTAAGCGTCAAAAACCCCCAACTCCAACTAGAAGATGAGCTGTAACTTTTGAACGGCTGTACAGATTTTCATGAAACAGCAGTTTCAGTGTGTTTTTGTAGTTGTTTTGATGATTTCAGATTAAACTACCTTCCAATTAAAAAAACTGCATTGAAATCGGTCCTTCCGTTTTGGAGCTACGAGGCCACAGACAGACACAGATATACACTACAAACTTATAACACCACTCTTTTTTGTCGGTGGTTAAAAATGGACAGAATTGGGCCTATGTGTTTAAAGTTTTACTTACCAGTTTGACAGTAGCCCGCCGTGACGAAAATCAAAGCACATAAAGTTATTAAGTATCGCTGGCCCATGATGAAGATCTGTAACAAAAGAAAATTAACGTTAAACTTCATCTCTCTCTCGTGTTAAATAAAATTAACACGGACTCCGAGTTTCATATCAGTTCATAAGTTTTCTATCATCCAGTTTTGTTTCTCGTTTTGCTATTATATTTATTTCACCAAACTTCACGAGTAGCCCGAAGAGGTGGTCAAGCCAGGTGTCAGACCAAATGGAAGTACCGGTGAATGTGGCACTCCATCAAGCCACAGACCGCAGCAAATGGAGAGCAAGTATCAGGAAGATCATGGGAAGGGGTCACGATCCTCAACATTGAGGGACCGACATTGGAGGAGGAACGAGTCATACTAACTAATCTAACCGTCAAAAACCCCCGACTCTAACTAGAAAAAGAGCTGTAACTTTTGAACGACTGAACAGATTTTCATGAAACATAGGTAAGATAATACCCGATTAAACAAGCTTTCGATTAAAACATACTGCATTGAAATCGGTCCATCTGTTTTGGAGCTACGATGCCACGGACAGACAAGACACACAGATACATAAATACGCAGATATACACTACAATTATTTTTTTGTCGGGGTTAAAAATAGGTTTACGATGTGTTTAATTCGATAATGTTTTGAATTCATTGAATATAACTTCTATTATTGTATTTTCAAAATAAAGATGCCTATCCGATATAAAAGAAGTGGAAAATGTTGAACACCGAGGGAATTCATACGTCAAAAATAACAGAAATACGTATAAATGTTTGTTATAGATGGTAGGGCTGTCTGTCATCTAAAATATAAAGATAAAGAAAGAAAGAAAGAAAAATTATACATAAATGTTCTGTCGAGCATGCCCATGTAAATTAGGTTACCAACTCAGCATGTGCTAGGCGTGGGACACCCAGCGCTGCTTTCAGTTGGCACCCCTGCATTGACACCCAATATACATATTAATCTATGAGTGACACACGGACGAAGGCAATTAAATAAACACATAAAAAGGATAATAAAAGATACATCGCTAATAATAATAAAATATGTGAATAAATATTATGTTATAAGAATATTCAGTAAGATCTGTTATACGAAGCCATAGTAAAATAATTGTTAGGCGGTTGCTTTCTCCGCGGCTCTGACCCTGTCCCGATACCGGTGGGCTACTACTTTTTTTTTATTTTAAAATGTTTTATTATTATAACTTTTCTATAAAAAAAAAAAACTTTTTTTATTTTAATTCAAAATAAATGAAATTTTAATTTTATTCTTAGTGCATATAATTTTAATTCTGTTACAATTTCATTTTACTCGTGTTTTAATTTAACGTGGTTTTACTTATTTGTATATTTTTATTGTTTTGACAATATCATTAAGTAATTTTAATTTTTATATTTAAAAACACTGGATATTTTTCAAAATAATATGGGAATAACCAGTTTTTTTTTTTTTTTATCTCGTTACCTATCTAACAAGACCAATAGGTTCCTAGCTATCGATATAATCAATACACATCCCTAAGAACCATAATAAAGAATGCTAAAATACGAACGTCAATTCAAATATTGGATTTTTGATTACCTCCTCATACATAAGTTCGGTAAAAGTGGAGCGATTGAGACCCACTTTAGATGGCAGCACCGTCGTTAGATACGACACGTAGCCAATCTACGAGCGATCTTTGATAACAGCCAGGAAATTGACTAGACAGACCAATTAGTTCCACTTCGGTAATAAGGTGAATTCAATGGGTTTTTTGTAGAATCCGATATCATACCTGCTAAGCCTGAATGGGACGTGTTTGCGGACGGATGGAAGTCGCTAATGTTGGTTGGTATGCTTGGAGCACTGTGAGATGAGCGTATGAATGTTATTTGTAGTATATTAATAAATTTAAATGTGTATAATTAATTTAATTGGCCTGCGGCCGTTTTAATTATGATAAATAAATAAATAATAAATAATCATGTCACATGTATAAATCATCGATATTTTCAAATAATTTCGTCATGCAGTGACAACGATAAAATCAACAATGCCTAAAATCGTCACTCGATAATGACCATGACAGAAATAACGTGAACTTCGGCTTCGGCTGTGACATGACAATGACAAGCATTGCGTGATAACATCACGCAATGCAGTGACAGTTAGAGAAAAATCATTGATGATTTTGTCATTCCGCGTCATCGATATTTTTTGTCATTGTCATGTAATCATTGATATCGAAATATCAGCCCATCTCTAGTTTTTTGCTGGAAATCGTCCTATTGCTTCAATGTTGTGGTAGGTTATAGATATTGCTTTGGACATCTCGCGAGTTACATCTTCGTCCGTCCAAGAGTTCGCAAAAAAAAATCGTCTCCAATTTTCGAGTTACAGAGCGTTGCCTCAATGTTAAACTCTTGTAACAATTATTTGAAGGCCATACAAATATTTGTTCCATATAGGGAATTAACCCTTCTCATTCTGAGAAGATGCCCGTACCTAGCAGTGTGACAGTAATAGGTTGAATTATCATATAATTTATATACATGTGAGGATCGGGTTCACAAACGTTGGCGCAGAAAACCAAGCGCCTCAGACATTGTGCCTATCGGTCGCCAATATTTTAGACAAGATTGTGATAAAGATATGGATAGACTTTCTTATTCGGGTGAAAGGGATTATTTTACGATCGATATTTTCTTTTGTTTATCACTTAGATATCGTCAGTGGAAAGCCAATACTACTAAAGCGCCAATTCGTTGCCAAACTAACTTGAACTTTACAGGGGCACAATTTAAAGTTTATGTTAGTTTGGCAACGAATTGGCGCTTTAGTAGTTTTGGCTTTCCACTGATGATATATTCTCGACCCGTCCCTGGATTCACACGGATGCAATTTTTCTACTATCCTTACATTGTACAAAAAAAAGTATTACATAAATATTACAAATCATTTCATAATCTTTTTTCACAATTTTATTAATGGATTTCTAACATAATTTCTCATTATAATTTTAATGCAACTTTATTGCAACTTCTAGACTTTTAGAAACAAAATCTTTGTTTAATCATTTCAAGCGACTATCTATAAAATCCAGATAATTATCTGAAAAAACGCCTTTAGCACAGAGTAAATATATTTCTTTAGTCATGTATTATAAAAGCCACGATCATAAACATAAACATCGGCTAAAGATGACCAGGCAATATTTCCTATAGGCGCCTACGTTAACAAATTGCTATTCCTGTGCATGATTTATTCTCCCCTGCAAAGCTTATTTGTACCAGCATAATATAAAATCAATACCGTGTTTGTCTTCTTCATTGAACACTCTATACTCTGGAGGTAATATTTAAATGATTCAAGTATTTATCACAATGATTTTTATCTTCTATATTAATACGTGAAGAGAAAACTGTACTCCTTTTTAAGCATATTGTGCTCACGGAGGAGTGTGAGATTTGGCATAGTTAAGGTTTATATGGAGAAGGAGTGCAGAAAGCTAAAATTACGGTCGAATTTCGACCACTGGGCGACCACTAGTTAATAATAATTGTGGATGCTTTAGAGACAATTTATCTTTAACGTGTATCAGAAAGGCGTGGTTATTTTTATGGGTGTGGATCAAACC
This sequence comes from Allophyes oxyacanthae, assembly GCA_932294325.1. Classification (NCBI taxonomy): domain Eukaryota; kingdom Metazoa; phylum Arthropoda; class Insecta; order Lepidoptera; family Noctuidae; genus Allophyes; species Allophyes oxyacanthae. The sequence continues at coordinate 2,731,774 of OW028628.1, forward strand.
ATCAAACTGAACAACTTTCTCTATGGGACCAACATCGTAATCGCGAAAAAATTACCAGCTGTCCCATACAAAACTTCAATACATACTCGGCCCAAACGTATGGGACAGCAGATATTTTCTATCTGTCTGAACCACACCCTTAAATATGAGCACACATTTCTGATACAAGTTGTATTTACTCTGCGGCGCGCAATGATTCGTATACGAACTGACGCGTGATAGATGAAGCTCTTGTTATGTGCTGTGAGCCTGGTAGCTCGAGCGATGAAGATTGGATGTTGTTGATCTCTCTCTGTTTCAGAAAACAACAAGATGGTTGGACAAACTTCCAAGAAAGACTACTTGCGGTTGTAGTGTTTTGGACGTTTGTGTGACACCTAACCTATTGAACTTATTATTATGAAGGTAACTTATCTCTGTTGCGGTGGTATTGCGGTCACAATCCAATCTCACTGTAGGTCTAAACTATCTACTTATATCAACACACTACCACTAACTATCTACTTATACAAGGAATCATATATATAAGTAGATAGTTTAAACGGAAACTTTATCTCTAATTGGTAATTAACTGTATGTCTTATTCATTGAACGTTGGGTAGGTATTTTGAAGATTCTCGGGAGTCGCTCGGTGGACTCATTGTTGTCATGTGGCGGCGTACATTGCACAGCGGGGGTAACAGGGGGGATCTGATCTAAGCCAAAGTACGCACTATAGATCTCAGCCTTATACATGGGCGGTAGAGATCATACTTCTAATGTCCAACCGAAGGTCAGTTAATGGTTGAAGACGTACTATTTGGACGAAAGTGCCCGAAGTTTCACCAATTTGTTTTATATAATGTAAGCCGCTTATTTCATTTCAAAGAAAAAACAAATAGAAGAAATTCCTTTAAGAATAACACCTGCTTACATAGGCCCATTTTATAAATGTTTCACACATACAAATCAATGTGATACGTTCCATTCGTCTTAAAACACGCAATACCTGAAAATAAACAAGATAAAAGGTGATATGGAGCGTCGCGAGTTTTTCCCGAGGCACGGGTAAGTGTGTGTGATGCCTCTGAATATGTATGAGCACGAACATCATTTACTTGTTCTTACGTGCGGCCATGAAGCATGAGGGGTTGAATATCGCAGGTTGAATAATATCGTAGGGTTGAATAATATCGTAGGGTTGAATAAAATGTGTGGTAGAAACAGGTTGATGTTGGACATGATTTAACGTGGTTTTATTAAAATAAGTGAAGTGTTAAAACAATGTATAAATATATTAAAAAAGACAATCTAAATGTCTGTATTGTAAATAAAGTGAAGTTAGTTACAATGCGAGGTCAGCTCATACTGGAAATGTCTGGGCAGTTCAATTTCAGCCCTGCTATAATAAGAGTTCGTAGTAAGCCTCCTGGCCATTAAATTATAAATAAATAACGTGGATTTTTTTTTGTTAACATGGTTGGACTGTTTTTGCTTGGACATTGATGTATTCTGTTTCGAGGCAATATTAATACAATGCCGTTTGCGCTTTGTGTATTTCTCCAATCAAATTGATAAAAAACTCGATCAGTTTTAGACTGTGGCTTTAATTTTACAATACAATAATAATATTCTTCTTATTTCAACAAAATTTTAAAAGACAATATTTTGTATTCCAAGATTTAACACACCCAGCGCTGTACTTAAGGGTCCTACAGTAAGACTAAGGTTTGTTAGTCTTCCAGTGTAATCACTAATCATGATACTCGTTGGTCATCAGAATCGATGCAATTTTCACAGTTCAAGAAAGTACATTGCGCAGTATGCTTTAAAAACTACTCCACTCGATAATTGGAACAACGCAATGAACATTATCGAATCTATTCAGATTCCGAGAGTACACAAAGCTCTGTAATATTTTTGTGTGTAGGCATAATGTACACTGACAAATTATCTACTCTGTGGCGCGTAACGATCCGTGTCCGATCTCATGCATGACAGATGAAACTCTTGAGGTGTGCTGCGATCCTGGTACCATGAGCCGTGAAGAATGGATGCTGTTATTCATGTTGTCTCATTCGGAAAAGAAAAACATACCTATGTTGATGATCCCTTGCATTTATTTCATAAATCGTTTAAGTACATACGCAGTCCTTGATATTTATAAATGCTGCGATGAAGAATGTACATTTTTCTCTTTACAGATAGAGATGAAACATGAATATTTCAAGGTTTCAGTCCATAGCGCATAGCTTCTGTATGCTTCAGAGACAATTTATCTACTACGCGGCACGCAATGGTCCGTATGCGTATCGACGCGTGATAGATGAAGCTCTTGTGGCGTGCTGTGAGCCTGGTAGCCCGAGCGATGAAGAATGGATGTTGTTGATCTTTTCTATCTCTCTTTTAGAGAATAAACAGGTGTGCAGGTGGTTGGGAAAACTGCCAAGAACTACAATATTACTACTTGCTGTTGTGGTTTGTTGCACGTTCGTAAAACCTAAACTTAGAACAAATACTCAAAGAATCCTAACCTATTGAAGGTAAATTAACTTTGTCGCAGTTGAAATCCACTCTCACCTGTGCTCTAGGTCTAGATTATCTACTTTTTTCAAGGGATCACTAAAACGCTATAAATATTAATCCGAAACTTTTCTCTACCTGTTAATTAACTAACACTAAACAAGAAAAAGGAACAGTCTTTCCTAATGTAATTAACGTACAAGTTAGACAGCCTCCTTAGTTCTTCGAACGTTACCATCCTAGAACTTTGTTTGAAATAAACTCTTAATTTTTTATTAGGAATCTTACTATATTCGCACCAGATAGCTTGGCAATAAAGTCCATTGACGGTAGCGCTACCGGTCTAATTTTAACATCGATATTAATTTCAATAAAATAAACACTTATAAAAATAATTAAAACCGACCTCAAAAAACTAAAAAGTGTAAAATAATTTTCTTTTGCTTGAAAAACTTAACAGCTTCTGAAGTCGGGGCCTTTAATTCTTCAAAGCATCTGGCTTTGCAGTGGCACCTTAGCAGCTTAGTCTAAAACCCCACCACGTGTCACCAGGGTCAGAGGGGGGTAAAAAGTTTTTAAAAAACGTCACGTGATGGACCACCAATAAATAAAAATGTTATTTTTTTTTTAACTTTGTTTATTTCGGTTATTCGCGCAGAAATAAAGTAGGTGTGCATTTAGGTGACGAAAGCTAATTTTCCGTCTAGTGCGCTAATTGAAGAGGCGTCCGCGCACCCGCCCGTGAAACGCTCAGAACACCCATTTACTTACTATGCTATCCTATATTTGTGTACGTTTCATTTTATGCTCGACGGGCGTTTACCCTCGTTTCGGCGTCAAGAGTCGCGGAAAATCGACTAAGGACCGCTCTTAGTCGATTTTAAGTATTTTTTTTTATAAATTGTATTTGATGTTCGAATTGCGAGTTTCGTCAGTGCCCGGGGGAAATTATCGAGAAGTGATATTATTGGATAATGGTGCTTTGAGAATCGGATACTATTTTTGAATTTATATTTAATGAGTTTGTTAATTAGCCAGCAGTGTAATAAGTGTTTTCAGGGAATTGCTTTTTTATAAATTATCGAACACTTGGAGAGGATTTATTCGACATCTAAAACAGCAGTAAATTAAATCATCATGAAATAAAATAAAATAAACCCAGCCCATTACTGTCGCACTGCTGGGTACGGGCCACTTCTCGGAATGAGAAGGGCCACCACGCTGGCCTAGTGCGGGTTGGCGGACTGCACACAGCCTCGAGAACTTTATGCGGCCCTCTCAGATGTGCAGGTTTCCTCACGACGTTTTCCTTCACCGTTAACGCAAGTGGTAATCAATTGTAACACACATAAATTCGAAAAGTCAGAGTGCGGGTCGGTGGGTCTGCCGCGTAACTAAAATTGTAATGAACATCGACACTGGTATTAAACTTCAATACGATCGTGAGAGCCTAAAATTTGAGCTAACTTGTAAAAAAATTACCTATCATATAGTTGGGACTTCTATCTTCATGATCGGTAAAAAAAAATACAAGTTTGAAAATTTAGGCTCTCACGATCGTATTGAAGTTTAATACCAGTGTCGATGTTCATTACAATTTTAGTTACGCGGTAGACCCGCGGGTTCGAACTCATACCATTCATGGAAGGCAAGCGTTCAACCACTAGGCTATCACTGTTTATCCTAACATCATACAAGAATAAATATATTTGAAAGAAGACGGTTTTCAATTCCTTGGGACTTGATTCGGATGAAATTTCCTAGAAAACGTAACATAATTAAAGGCCAACCCAAACGCGTAGGTGCAGTGACTTCTATGAAATCTTTAGGAAAATGGATAGTCGTTTTTTATTCGAACGGATTCGCTGCATAATGTATCACCGTATCACCCCTGTATTCCTGGAAGATGTGGGCAGGGAATGTTACGATGTAGGTAACTTCGATATCTATAGATACGTTTGCACGGTAAAAAATTATAATTTTAAATAAGAAAGGTAGTTTTAATGTATCTACAGTCTGTCAAGAAAGTCATGAAAAGGATTGAGGGCGCCACTTGTATATTCTCTTGTTTATTTTTAATATATTAAGGCCGAAAACATTTTTTTATCACAAAAAATCTACACAGAATAGTAAAATAAACACATCGTTGTACCCAAACTGACACCTACGGTACTTATTTAGAATTGCGAGCGAAGAAGAATTTTAGTTCCTTCAAAATCCTTTTCATGACTTTCTTGACAGACTTATACATTATGACAGATTGTGATTGAAAACATTGAGTTCTAAATCTAATATTAATACGTGAAGAGAAAACTTTGTACCCCTCCTACAACCTCTTAAAAGGATCTCCGCAAATAAAGTAGGACATATAACGAGAACAAGGACAAGTTAATATTAAAGTACTTACAAGACTATCTCTTAATGTCTTATTCACTGTTAATAGATGTAAGTTATAAGCGAAGGAACAAAGATTAATCTTACAAAGTTCCACACATCAATCAAGGGTTGTCTCACTTTACAAAAGATTAATTACTTTCCATGTATTCACATTCATACGATTACTTCATGTTATTTAGTATACCATCCAACCAGTTATAACATAGAATAGAATAGATCTTTATTTCATGTAAATCACACTTATGAAATGTCCAGACTCTAGGTGCGACAACATTAACACATAATACCGAACTTTATCGACCTTTTGATAACCATTGTCAATTAAGTAAATTAAGTATGTATCTATCTAATATAATAAATAAATTTAATTATGTATAAATTTTTAAGATTTCTTAAGTTAATGTTTGTTAAAAATTCTGTTGCTTACAAGTATCATACTATTTTTTAATTTTTATTATTCAATTGGAACAACAAGTAGCTACAATATAAAACGTAGGAAAAAATATAAATACACAATACTTATAAGCAATGCCCAAAACACTGTTCACAGAAAAGCAGTAGAATAAATAGAAATGAAATAATCACTAGGATTATGAATACATATTGATACAACTAAAAAGTTAATTAAAAAAGTAAAAACTGAAAAAGACAGCCAAAAATCTTTTTTTTTTTATCCTCTCCTGCCGTTTTGGCTCAGGTTTATCCTAGTACAAGAACCTAACATTGTAATACCTTTATCATTACTGAGATTTTTCTACTAGCTGCTGCCCGCGGTTTCACTCGCATCCCAGAGGAACTGCATCATATACCCCGATAAAAGGTACTCTCTGTGTTAATCCAGGTTCTGGTCTGCCTGTGTGCCAAATTTCATCCAAATCTGATCAGCCGTTAAGGCGTCTTTGATTAACAAAGATTTGTTTCTCAAACAAACACCCAATCTTTCACAATTTTATAATTTTAGTAGGCTTTTACAATTTCAGTTTTGAATATTGGTATTGTTCCGGATGGAAATATGTAGATGTATTCTGTTTGCTGTTTTCCTTATAAATATAAATATTATTGCATGTACTGTTCGCTTCGAATTGGTTAAACATTTAGCAAAATACTGTATGCGCATGTGTGCTAGAATATACATATAAAGTATTTTTTATTTTTTTATTATTAATTTTATAGATTTTTACATAATGCTCACATTACAACCTAATCTTAATCTTTGAAACATTCAAAGATTAATCATACCAAGTTACATTTATAAATCTAGGGTTGTCCTACTTTACAAAAGATAAATTACTTTCCTTTTGCTCACGTATCCTATTCATGCGATTACTTCACGATTCTGTTATTTCAGACTTTGGACGTTTCTTTGTCGTATGACGTATATATGTGTGACGTGAATGTTGATTCTCTTGTTATTTATAACATGTATAAACATGTTATAAATAAGAAAAGAGAATCAACATTCACGGCGCCTTAATAATAAGGCGCTGCGCAAACGTAGACACTTTAGTGTCTTGTGTTCGATACAAGCAACCGGCTACTAGCAGTAAATATTTTATTTTCATATAATGACTAAGTAATCGACCACTTCATACACAGACGCAGTCACGGTGGTTTCCAGTTGCTTCCTCTTGACACCCACCTATCGCTGATCAAAAAGTGTTTGGTGTTAGCAACTAGACACTAAACAGTTATAAGTGGAAGACACAAGCAATAATAAAAAATTTCCATACGTGCAAATACTTCGTCGACATCCATTGTGGCATTGACAGTAGTAGCAACCGGTGACTGTGTCCGGTTGCCGTTACCGGACACTGCAACCACGGTTTCCTGTGATGGTATCTGGTATTTTTCTCGATCCTTCGAGACTTTTCTTTCTATCAATAGTATTCCCACTAAACACAGATAAGGCCGCATCGGCCTAGATTAAAATTGGATATCGCAATAGGCTTGTCGTCCGAGATTTAAAATAGCCTATTAGCCATCATCCCTTTCCTTTTGAGGATTACCACAAGGCACAAAAAAGCCGTGTCGTTCCAAATTTAAAGTCCCTGTCCTATATCTTATCATGCGTGTAGAGGACTGAAGTTTTACTGTGGTATTACCTACATCAATTGGATTAGATAGAGGTGGCAAAATTCTGGGCCCACGAAGTATAGGGGCGTACTATCGACATTCGACACGATGAAGAAGAATGGCAGTAGAGTTGTAATAAAAAATACTGTTCTGTTATCGATAAAATATATGAGTTCATATTACATATTTTTATTTAATAAGGATTTTTTTTTTAAATATCACTTTAATTGCTCAAAATAATAGACAACACTCACTGAAGTTTACATAACAATTGTGTGATGACGAACATGACGATTATTCCGATTATGATCATCATTATAATTTCATTTATTTTTAAAAAGAAAAGAAACGTATTATACTCAGAGTATTCATGATACACGCCTAAAGCATAAAGTCCGCCAATGTTCATTTTTATAATGGCACAAAGTTTAATAAATAAAAAATAAAATACACGATCAAACACCGAAAAAAAAACTTTATGTAAAAGCAACTGACAATATTATGAAAATGCAAACTTGAAACTGGTTGTAAGAGGCATCTTAACGACCGGGTTAAGATAGATATCTCTTCAATAATAAAGACACACTTTAGCTCTTCCCCTCTGAAAGCGTCGTCCACAACATTTTGTATTAAGCTCTCAAAAGTCACAGCTTAGTCATTAGACTTCCAACGTTAATTTACGTGATTTTAAGGCGAGACTTTCATCAAAATTATAGCACTCAAAGTGGCTATTAAAATGAGAAATGTGTACCATTTACAACTTCTCTTAGCGCATAGATACTTATGACGGACGGTTTAGCCGAATTTATATTAAGAGTACGCATGCCTTGCGAACGAACTCACTGTTGGGCGCGAACAAAATGCTTTCTATTTCACCATGCGCCGTGTTAGAAAGGGATACATTCAGTAATGAGTAGTTAGAAATGGCGATGGGTTATAACAGTCAATTGTATTACCTGTCAACTCTGTCTCTGTCTCGATGGTGTGTGTAGTCCACCAACCGGCACTAGGCCAGCGTGGTGGACTAAGGCCTAACCCTTGTCATTTTGAGAAGAGGCTTGTGCCCAGCAATAGGACATTAATGGGCTGGATTTATTTAATAACGAGACAAATTTATATCATGCTAAGTTTTGAGCGTTTAATATCAAATAGTGAAGTTATTACCTTTCTATGTTTGTATGGAAAAATAACCCGCATGCGCAGCCTTAAGCTCACCCTAGCCGAATTACGAACTGTCAGGAGAATAGGTCTAGGAAAACATAATAAAACAATATTGTGGGCGGGTATTATAAAAAGTTTTAAAGGAAAATCTTTTTGTGAGAATATTTTTTAGGACTTGAATTCATAAGTATCTGATTCTATAGAAATACGAAACGAGATTAGTTTCGTTTATTTTTAAACCCCGACAAAAAAGAGGGGTGTAAGTTTGTAGTGTGTATCTGTCTGTGGCATTGTAGCTCCAAATCGCATGGACCGATTTCAGTGCAGTGTTTTTTAATTGAAAGCTAGTTTAATCGGGTATCACCTTTGCTTGTTTCATGAAAATCTGTTCAGTTGTTCAAAAGTTACAGCTCTTTTTCTAGTTGGAGTCGGTGGTTTTTGACGGTTAGGTTATATCTGGATAAACGGCCATTTTCATTTTAAAACCTGTTAAGTTGTCAGTGCACATGATCCTTAATGTACCCGGATAAAAAATATCCTACGTATTAATCCAAGACATGGTCTATCAGTCTGCTAAATTTCATCCGAATCAGTTCAGCCGTTTATGTGTAATTGAGTAACAAACATACCAAACATCATCACAAACTTTCACGTTAAAATACCAGTAAGATAAAAAGCATTTCGGTAAACGATAACGATTCCTCGGAACTGATAATAGCTATTAAACTTAACCACCCCATAACCTTAAAACGAACAGTTCAGAAACTCTTAAAACCGCTTAGTATGCAAACTTTTGTTCAGAGAACACGTTAAAAATTGTACCAGGCGCACATAAAGATAAAGACCTTCCTCAAACGTTAACACATGCTTTGCTTATCGACACATGATATGATATGTAAAATATGCATTACAGCTACGTCGGCCGAGCTTTCAAATGCGAGGAACAATTTACATTTTTACCTCATCCCCTACCATTGTTGCCTGACATTTATGATACTCTAATCCCGAATATGAATGGAAATATGAATAAACCTTCTTTTTCATATTTTCAGGAAAATGGGAGAAAGGCGTAAGCTGCTTATGTCTATAGAAATCTACCATGGGAAGGCAATTTTTTTTTATTCCTCTATAAGCATTGCCTTACGAAAGTGCGATAGAACGATGTACGCTTATTGCAATATTATAGGGCAAATCAATCAAATGTCCGCTATCAGCGTTGGACTCTCCGCGTCCAGCAAATGCTGATCTGGCTATCCTTTCGGCATGGGCATGCTTGACAGCATACCTATACAGGTGGTGCAAAATTTTTGGCCATTAAGGGTGACTATCCTTTCTGTTATAGTTAAAGATGTTAGTTAAGTCTGGTCTTAGGAAACTTCAGGTGAATTTTGAAGATATTAAATACTCTGTTAATAGATTTTTGAAAAAAGGTACAGTCAGCGAGAAAATTACACTACACATGAATGAAACACTTGACAACATGAAACACTTCTCAATTAACTTAAGTGGGGCTCAATCGACTGTATTTCCCAATAGGAATGTTTCCACCAAAATACTGAAGAAACCGTACTTACTGAATATGAGAAAAATAAAAAAAATCTATTTCCCATACAATTTCTATGAAAACATACCGTATACACGTAATCTAAAATCACTGTAACTTGCACACGAACGAATATCAACGAATGCGGCTTCGACACGCTCCTGTTCGCCTCGTTATATCCTCCGTTCGCTTCTATTCGCCGAATGTGTAAAAGGCCCTTTATGCTAATATTAGCTCAGCAAAATCAATTTGTGTTTCTCAGTTATCAGGCGTATAAATTATTACGCCTAACTTTCGGTCTAGACAGATACGATCATGCTAATAACGACCCGTCCCCAATATTACTGATACGGTTGAACAACTAAAACGATTTGTCAATGCTGTGATTTATTGCAAATTACTTCGTATGTACTCAGGAGTTCAGATAATTTATGGTACGGATAGTTTCATTTTTAATTTTCCACCCGTTTTGGTATGAACTCACAAGGGAATTTTTTCATTCTGCATGCCGTGGCGTGGGGTATAATAGACATTGCCAAGATATGGTAGTTTAAGTAGATCTCGTCGGGGGTACCATTCTGGACAGTGAGCAAAAAAATAATTTTATTCATCCCGGAAAAATAAAGTTACGTAGGTCGTAACTTTTATAGCCTTTGTAATGTAATTGCACAACTCTGGGTGAAAACCTCTGCCTATCCTATTGGGGAATACAAGCGTAATGCTATGTTATGTGTCAAAATGTTGGTTATTAGTTTTATTTTAAAGGAATACTAATATGACCGATACTAATAATAATTCCTCCCTTAGTCCCCTTCCTTCTTCCTTTCCCTCCCTTTTTCCTAACACCATCCTAAAAGGTCGGCCACGCATCGGTGACTCCTCTGGTGTTGCGGATGTTCATGGGCGGCGGTGACCACTTACCATCAGGTGAACCGCAAGATCGTTTGCCCCATATACTATAAAAAAAATCTTTGCTAGTCGTTCGAAAGGTTCGCGATGTTGACAGCCCTAACTGTGACTTGTTCTGATGCAGTACAGCTTTCGGAACAGCGAATACATAAAGGTGTTTTGGCGGTAACATACCAAAGGAACAAATGTTAGTAAAAACGCATAGGTACGTAAAACGCATTTTGTTTAAGATGTATAAATATTTATTACTAAAAAAACGCTCAAACGACGCAAATGTATCCTAAGCCTTATAAGCAGTTACATATCCGAATGCACGTCTCCTTTTCAGCGATATTACAAAACGGTTGGTCGTACTATGCGTGACCTATTCTTTGGTCAATGAACAAGCATTGTCATTCAACGTGGCAATGCTGCCAGTCTTCTGGGCGCGCTACCAATTGACAGCGATGAGGAGGAGTACTTTGACGCCTAGGTGCTCAATTTTATATTTTTATATAATGTTTTAATTAATTAGTTTAAGAAAACGCATTATATTCTGATCATGTTTTACGACAACTGGGTGAACAACTCAGAGTGTGTTGTATCCCGATCTGTAACACTGCTTCTCGGGACCGAAGCCCATTTTCCATTATCAAGAAAATCTCGCGTAGACGGACTGTAAGTATAAACTGTGATATTATCAGCATCCTTATCTTGCAGATTTCGTGAACATAATGGTAAGTCATTAGAATACAAAGTGGATGCTGTTATCCATCCAGCCGATAAAACCCTTCTCGAGTTTTACGATGGGCGGTTTTTAGCTGGTGTTTTGGTATTATTAAGCCTTTGAACGCCATGTAGGTCACCCGTGAGTCCGTGACCTACAAGCAATCGATATCCTATTGTGTTCGCTGCAGTGGCAGTCAACGTGCCACTTTGTACACTAGGCGCGCACGGGCGGTAAATAACCGCTGCGGTTTGTAACTCTCCATACTATTACTACTATACCCTACTACTACTATTTCTACTATTATTATTATTCTCTTCTTTATTTTATAAACATATTTTTTTGAAAAAGCAATGGTCGCTTAGCTGTTGAACTCTTTCTTGCCTTCCATGCAGGAGGGTGTAAGTTCGAAACCGGCCCGCACCTTTGACTTTTCGAATTTAAGTGCGGATCAGAATCTGATTTTCACGTGGGTTATCGGTGAAGGAAAATATCGTGAGGAAACCTGCACATCTGAGAGGGCTTCATAAAGTTCTTAATGACGTGTGTATGTGTAGTCGCCAACCCGCACCAGGCCAGCCTGGTGGATTAACCCCTCACTTTCTTCGAGGCCCGTGCCCAGCAGTGGGCCAATAATGGGCTCGATTTATTATTAATATACATATATTTTCCAATTTTACACACATATTATAAAATAATAAATAAAAAGTACATTTTAAAACATTAAAAATAGGGACCAACCGGCATCGGAAACATGGTCCAAGCTACCGGTGGCTAGGGCTCCAGAGAGAGGAACCTCCTCACAATGCGTGCCGTGTCGAGGAGTACCGCCTTCTGTATCAAGCCCTTGATCCAAACCCCCATCGAGAGCCTCATAAGATGTTCGATTTTTAGAAGAAGGATTTTTATTGCCTGTTGCATGTCGCATCCCACTGTTGGCCAAAGGCGACTCCCCTTGATTTTCATGCTGTTCGATTATGTATCAAATACCCGTACTAAATAAAAATAAAATAAAAAAAGCCTTTTATTCCATGCTAACAAGTTAACAACAAATAAGAATAGAAAAGGAAAAAGGAAATAAAGCTGTAATCAAATATAATAAACTGGTGATATCAAAAACTTAACTGAAATTGATACACCAGGAAAAAAAGGGATGTCTCTCAATACCAGTACTACTGTGATTTAAATACTCTAAAAATAGCCGTATGTGTGCGGACTCATACGGCTATTTTTAGAGACACTTGATGCGCGATAAATCGAATCGACTATTTGACCGCGCGGTCATTTGGCCGCCCGTGCGTGCCTACTCTTATATGTTTTCAATTTGAATTTTTGACATCTTTTCTATATAAAATCTGTCAATTGTCAAATTTGTTCGTTAAAAATTAGCCTTTGATGGAAAAATATTAACGGAGACAGTATAAAAAATATCTTAAAATATTTGTAAATAGATATTCCCTGCTAATGCAAAATGATTTTTTTTTAATATTTCTCGTCATTTTAGAAGTGAGTAATGTGTGAATTTGCGTAGTAGCACTCTCGGTATTACTGTTAATATTACGGACAAAATATGTCGCGGGTAACGCTCCAGGGAAATGCTTAGCTCGAACGTTGCGACAATGACGTTTCGACAGGGCTGACACCTCTAATGAAAATTAGCTATCGCCTGCGCATTTTATTCCCGTGTGTACGTGGCTTTATGTGTCAGACCGAAAAACTTGCTAGTGGAAATACAATATTCGGAAAATGTTTTTTTTTTCATAAAATTTATATAGGTACTATAGTCAGAAAGGCCAACGTGTATCAGAAATGCGTAGTCATATTTAAGGGTGCGGATCAGACCATCAAACTGAACAAATTTCTCTATGCGATAAACATCGTGATCGCGAAAAAAATATCAGCTGTCCCATACGTCTGAGTCGAGTAGGTATTGAAGTTTTGTATGGGACAGTTGATTATTTCCCTATATAGGAGGTACACATGTTTCATTTATTATTTTTAAGTACTGCAGGTGTGTTCACAAAATGTAATGGATGAAACGTGTATTTTTTATTCAAAATTTGCTTACGTTTTACGATACGTAAAAAAGATTCGTGCTTTAATAATAATCATTTATTTATCAGACAATATAGATCCATATTTGTTAGTATATTTGACCCACAGGTTTCTTTGTTAGTAGGTATTATTAAATTGCTCTTGAAAAATTCAATATCCGTTCGGATTTACCTTGTTCGGGAAAATTGTTTGCGTATTTTCGAGTACTATTTAATCAAGTGAAATTGCAATCCTCCAATATTGCATAACTCACAGTTTTGATCCATATTTGTAGCTGAAGTGGGGAGTATTTTGCGACGAAGCTATTTCGCGAGATATTTATGGATCGGATTTATATTTGCTAAGACTAACGAATTTTAATTATGAATCTGAATTTATTGATAACAACCGTCTCGTTTGAAATTATAAGGAGTAAGTTGAGATGTCCTCTCTTGAGTACAGTGAGCAAATACCAATGTGAGCATTAAGCCATTCTAAATTCAAAGATTAGACTGCCAATAAAAATGTCTCCTTTAAAAAGTTTAAAAATAATTTGTATGTTGAATCTCGAACCTCATATTCAAAAAAGTGTACAGTGCTACAAACTTATCTGACGGTCGTGGGGTCGCTGCCTTCGCTTCTACCAATGTCATCTCCCTACTAAAATGACATTTTGAAGTCAATTTTGTTCTGTAGCAACGTTAGTTCCAATTTCGGTCACCGGGTCAGATAAGTTTGTGGCACTATAGTCTTCTTAATTGACCAAATCAAATCTCAATTTTTATTTTATTTTTTATGAACTGTAGCTGTGACAATTTTGGTTGACAACGAAAATATAAAAAAAGTTTGTCAATAAAAGTAAACGTCGCCTGTACAATCAACGCGGAACACTAAAAAGACTTTTATTTCACTTTTTATTATATTTGTTTGATGAAGTTTGACGTGTGACGAATAAAGTACTCGAGAAGTGTCAAAGAAAAAAGAAACTGATTTGGAACATAAGGGTTTTTATTTCCCGAAGGAGTAGGCAGAGTTACGTAATCAAAGTCAAAGGTTTTTATTTCAACTGGGCCTTTGCAGGCACTTTCAAAACGTCGTGATTCTAGGCGCACGGTTCCAAGTGGGTTGGTCCTGGAGAAGATACCGGCAAGAAACTCCATGGATACTCTTTTCATAAAACAAAACAATCATATCTGCGACCGCAGGAGCTTAATATACAGGGTGACTTTTTAAACAAGGGAATTATTAAAGGGGAATCTTGTAATCGATTCAAAAATTTTCATTTTTTCCAGCCTGCTTTGTGTTTCTCTGCTGGGCAAAGGCCTACTCTACTACTACTCTTCTTGTTATGTCTACCCTGCATACATGTCCGGGTCTACCACGTAACGAAAATGGTAATAATGAACATCGACTCTGGTAATAAACTTCAATATGTTCGTCGGAGATCGATTTAGTATTGGGTATGCTACGCATAAATTACAAGCGCAAGACATACAAAATAAAAATAAAAATTGTTTTAGAGTGAATTTTAGTACTGCGGTTGCATTTGGGAACGGACACTGAATCACTCTGCAAACTACATAAAAAAATATTCTGTAATAAATTATAATATTGTCACTCGTTAAAAATGTTACTCTGTATTATAAATTTTTAAAGAAAGGTTTTTCGAATTGTGAATAATCACTGCTGCTACGACGTAGCTCTCGCGGAATAATTTCGGCTACGCTGCTACGTCGTAGCAGACAACTTCCGCTACGCGTCATATTTCTTGGAACCTTTGCTGTGCATCCGACTTTTAGTGATTAATTTAAATTGTTAGTAAATATGTATTAAATTATTAGTTTTTATTTATCCGGGCATCTCATTTAACTAAACCGGGACTGAATCTATCGCCATTACCGGACATAGATTTGAACCCTAAGATGTAAATGGATTGATATAGAACCCAATTACATTTTACTTCCCCACCTGGGAAATGAACATAAGACCCTTTGTTCCACAGCCACACTTACCATCACCAGAATAGAATAGAAAAGATTTTATTTCAAATAAATCAAATATTAAGCACTTTTGAAAAGACTCGGTGCATGGTTCCGAAAAAGTGGGTCCTTTTGAGAAGACATAATATGCAGTCAGAATGGCTGCAATTACAAGATAGCTTTTCCAATAGTGTATTACAAATTCGAATTTCCACTAATCTAAACGAATCTACCAAGTACGAGATTACAAACAAAAAAGAAAAAAATCTGTTTCGAATTTAGAATTTTATTCGAACGTTCAAGCTCATCAGATTAAAGTAATACTGGTAATACCCTATAAATTGTAGGTTGCCTGTACTCTAGTAAATTACACACTAGGATCGCATACGAGTCTGGATCACTGGAGCTCTAAGAATTATTTATGACTGGAAGTGGGGCTATTACTTGTGCTGACTGTACATTCGATTGGGAGTTTTAAATTGATAAAAAAAGACGAATTTGGAACGGCACAGGAATTTGAAAGTGAGTTGGTTGCAGTTGGGAAACGTTTTCAATATTTGATTGAAAGATAGACGGTCGAGTTGGTATTCCATCGATTGGGTAGCAAAGGTTTTATAAAAAAAAATACAGTTCACTAATATACCGTATGGTACTTCAAGTAACATTGGACCTCACGCAGTAGCTAGTGAATAAGATTATTACCATTAAGCTATTTTGTACTATGTACTAGAGGCTACACGACAAATAAACGTCATGCGCCTCCAGGGAGAGATAACGCTACGTATTTTTTACCGGTATTGTACCAAAAAAATCTATTACGTTACGTTAAGTTACCAATTACCGGTATTTTATAACTTTACCGTAACGTTACTTTCCATTTACTTACCAACTTTTTTATTTCTATGTCGACGCACGACAAAGCGACGATAAAACGTTAAATTTAATTTCTCTTAAAGTCTATACTGTAGGTACGAGCCAACGACAAGCGCAAATCAATTACACTGTGAGAGTGAGACCGCGAGTGAAGTGCGTAATTAACAGTGACCACAAATAGGAAAAATAAAGCACTGTTGATAACGTTACAGTTAACGTTACAAAAAATGGTAAAATTGTCGATAAAACGTTACATATAGCGTTATAATCGTAACGTTAAAATTTACCGGTAAGGTAATCCGTTCCCTGTGCGCCACACGGGGAAAGTAGGAACGTGGTGGGCTGAAAGAGGGTAGTACAACAAATGCATGAAGTGCGGCGTCTCCGCTTTCGTAGTACATATTAATTCAATGATTATTACAGTACTATTGCTGTGCAACTGAAAAAAAATGTCAAAATATTTTTTTCGGCTTCCCATACATAATTATCTACGTTGTATATGTAAAGTCGTAAAAAAAATAATCTTTTGCTGTTTTTTTCATTACTATGAGTACAATCATTCGTTGTATCCGAAATGACTCAAAGTCAAAGATTTTTGTTTCAACTGGGCCTTTGCAGGCACTTTCAAAACGTCGTGATTCTAGGCGCACGGTTCCAAGTGATCCAAGTGACGGGTCCTGGAGAAGATACTGGCAAGAAACTACAACTTTAAATTCACCGTAACAGACAAGTGCTATTAACATTTATGTGATTTCCTGACTGACACGATTTGACATTTTTAAATTTTAAATTATTGATTATATAAATTATTATTAACTATTATTATTTTATAGTTTATATGTATTTTATTTTATTTTGATTTGTAAGCCTTAGTAGGCAAGACATGTACGTGCTTTTTAAAATTTAACATCTTGCATGGTTAATTTGTGTGTAAACGCATGTTTGACAAATAAATTATTTTTATCTTTATCTTTACCGTGTATAATCGTATCAATATTATTATAATCGTCGTAAAAGTATTAGCACTCATAAAATACATCTATAACACTGTAATATAACAACACAGGCGTGTAACATAACTTAACGTCTAAAATATGGCGGTATAGTGTGTTCTAGCTTATCTGTTCACATCGTAAAAATCATCTGCGCCAAAGGGTTGTTAGGGTGCCCGTCCATCGCAGCGTAATACGGGCAGAAATAATCCAAAACGTACGCGAACTTGTAAAAACTTTTGGTTTATTTGTGCAGCTTTGTGTCGCGTCATTCGCTTCCGCTTTATTGGAATGCCGGGCTAATTTGATAGACCGAGTAATCACCGTTTGCTCGTTTTAAACAGGGAGGTAAATGTACTGTTTGTGCACTTGTGAGTTTTATTGGTTTCAATCTTAGAATTTTATTGGTATACCAATTAATTATCGCTGTATTTATTATTTGCACAATTATAATTTCTTGATAATACTTAATAACATTAATTAGTACCTCTACCTGCATAATGAAATAATTCTATTATTGTATATACACATTCAAAAATTATATTTATAATAAGACGATAGAAATATTTTATTCATGTATCTTGTTTTTCTAGGTAACATTTTTTGGTTTTCTTATGTTTTTATTTTAAATTATGTCTCGAAATATTATATACAAATTTTTATACCTACCTACGTATTCATAGTGGAAATCTTCCAATTATGATACGCAAACAAGGGTGCCTCGTTACAGCCTTTATCGTGGAAAAGGAAAAACAAATCGAGATAAGCCCGCGGTCTTCTCGCGCATTTTGAGCAAAATATTGTATATTGTGTATTTTTTATCTTGTTATTGCAGTGTGTCGAGACCTCAACAAGCCTGTGAATTGTGTGCGGGAACGGAATGAAACGTCATCAACTGGGAATAGACATGACTATTGTCCGTTGTTTATGTTTCTTTCGTATCTTTTTCGGTATTTTGGTGTATTTCTGGGCTAGTACTGTGGTTTAAAAGGAAAACGACATTTAACATAAACATTGGAGCATTGGATTGGTAGCATTTGGCCGTATTTGGATCATAAAGTTCAGCTTTTTCGTGGAAAGATGGACTGTGGATGAAAATAATGGACAAGTATACAATTATGTATTTCCGATTACTTACATACGTTATGCATATAATCTGAAATCATTCTTTCTGTGTAAAATGTATGGAGTTTTCTTTGTTGTAATGCTAACTTTTTAACCCCCGACAAAAAAGAGGTGTGATAAGTTTGTAGTGTGTATCGGTGGATCTGTTTATCTGTGTATTGGTGTATCTGTCTGTGGCATCGTAGCTCCAAAACGGATAGACCGATTTCAATGCAGTTTTTTTTTATTGAAAGTTTGTTTAATCGGGTATCGTCTTATATATTTCGTGAAAATCTGTTCAGCCGTTCAAAAGTTACAGCTCTTTTTCTAGTTGGAATCGGGGGTTTTTGACGGTTGGGTTAGTTTACAATTTGGGTTCGATGCGACAGCCGTTTAATATTATACCAGTGCATCAGTTCATGCCAATTCTTAGTCTCACTCGCGCTTTTTTTTCAGTTCAAACTTATAAATCTAGATACTAACAATAACTAAATTATAATCATATAATATTTCGTCAAACAAACGAAAGAAAATCCATTTACGCAGGCCCTTCTCACACAAAATACTTTGTTCGCAAATTTGTAACAATTGTTTAACGTACGGCGTAACTGTACGTCATCAAAACTTGGCGAAACTCCATTAAAAGTTGACTCGCTTACACATACGCTGACAATAGTCTTCTTTGACACTTACTTGGAGTCAACTTAGTCCGTGTTTTGTTAAGTTTTCTTTCACTTTCGCGTATTATATTGAGGATCAAGTTACGCGAGGAACAGTTTCGTGATTGCTTACCGTATCTAACCTCTATATTTTGTCAAATTTTAGGCCCATGTTGGACAATGGCTGACAGAAATACAGTCGGAAGCTCAACGCTTCGCCTGACATCTGTATTAACGATACGCGAAGGTAAAACAAAGTACATATTAAAATGGGTGATAAAAAAGGAAATTAAAAAAAATCTTGTTTTATGCATTGTTTTATTTAAGTATGTGTTTTTAATAAGTAAAACAAATAATAACTAAGAAGTTTTAATAATTTTATTTGAGTAGTATTAAATAGTCTATAAAGACCCCCCGACACAAAAAAAAACTCTAAAAACTAACAAATAATATTTTAAACCTATTATAATTATTATCGTCACATATATTATGTAAGTTCAAATATTTATATTTTCCAAGCGTCATCGCGTTGGGGGTCCGCTAAAGTGAGAAAAAACAGGTGAAGTGCCACAGACAGACAGATACACAGATACACAGACAGACACGTTAAACTTATAACACCCCTCTTTTTGCGTCGGGGGTTAATAAAATACATTTTATTTAAGTAAGCTAACATTATTAGTTTCCGAGATATATTCCGGCCATATGAATCGAGTTATTCGGCCGAGTACGAGTAATCCAAAAATTGCCGAGTAATAAACGAGTACGGCCCATCTCTAAGAACCTACATAGGTACAAGATAACTTTTCCTGTTACAGCTTGCCAAATAAAGTACTTACTTAAGTTTTCTAATATTTCAGAACCTAAACATGAATCTATAGAGTTTCACGTTATTGATGTATGGCAACTTTTTGTGTAGTTTCAGAACTTCTATCCGTTCAGGAACAATTTGTTTGTTCACAATAGTTACAGAAGTTTGTTATTCACCTTGTTTGTTATCAAACTTAGTTTATTATGTTATAGATTGCTTTTTGGATCGCTTTAATGTAAGACCACCTTTAATGTGTTTTCAGCTGATTTCACTTCTGCTAATGTGAAATTAGTCATCTCGTATATAAATATATTTTTATGTAGTGCGCATAATATGTAGAGCAATTGGAGTGGGACATGAAGTTTCTTGCCGGTATCTTCTCCAGGACCAACCCACTTGGAACCGTGCGCCTAGAATCACGACGTTTTGAAAGTGCCTGCAAAGGCCCAGTTGAAATAAAAATCTTTGACTTTGACTTTGTAGATCATACTAATATTTATTCCGTGCGGGGATTAAATCCGTGACACGTATCGTATCGTGATTTGCAGCGGTAAGCGTCGGTGTACTAAAGGCGTAATATCTTATTCACACTTACACACTCACTCACCTACTCACTCACCGACTCACCCTTACACACTCACTCACTCACTCACTCACCGACTCACACTTACACACTCACTCACTCAGTGGTTGCAAGTGTAACTGTTTATGGTAAGGTCGTGAGTTCTCATTTGTAAATAAAGAAGGAGAAACACTTATTCGTAATAAAATTCAAATAAAATTGACCTATCGCACCTCCATTACTGTGACGTGATTGATAGTCGCAAGTGCCGTAACAAAAGCGTGTTCAGTTAGTTATTGGGGCATTGATCGTATACTACCGGCCCTCAATCTGTCCAGTCGTGATGGATTCCCGCGCTATCCAGTAGCGTCATTTAGCTTTGTTTATTGTTGATAGAGGATATGGGATAGTCTTTATAATAACAGCAAGAATACACAAAATTCGTTTCTAGATCACCGCCAATAGATTCTATTCGAATATTTTGCTAAGTATAAATAAATATTTGTATTATATTTGTAGGTACTACTTACAACCCTTACTAACTCAATCTTTGTAAAAAATTATGGACGATATGTATGTCTGAAATAAAGATATAAAACTAGTGGTCGCCTCGTGGACTAAATTCAACCACAGATTATATATAAATTTTAGCTTTCTGCACTCCTTCTCCATATAAACTTTAACTATGCCAAATCTCACACACCTCCGTGCGCGCAATATGCTTAAAAAGGGTTACGAAGATTTCTCTTCGCGTAGTAATATAATAGATTAAATAAACATTTCAGCTCTGTAAAAAGTTTAATGTTATCAAATAAAAATAGACAGTAAATAGTAAACGAAAGAATACTTTATTGGCGACAATAAAATAAAAAATAGGTTGCGATATGTAGATATGTAGCCTTGCGATTGATCACTCGAATTGGAAATAATGAAAAATCATAGTAGTTAATTTAAAAAAACACTGAAAGCGTTGATTTAAGTTTAACTTAAAAAACCACTTAGTTTAAAAGCAATGATTTCAGTTTTACTTTAAATTATATATTGTATTGTTCGATACCAGAGGCGTCGTTTGTAAATTCTAACTCAATTGCGAATACCGAAATCGCTTCAGGCCCTAAATCTTGATAACAGTTAGGTAATATAAAATAATCAAACACGTACCTATCTAAAACATTTACCCTATAGAAAGTAATGAAAAATAAAAAGACGCTCAAAAGATTCTTTGTGTGACAATTCAAAAATGGAATCGTTTCTCCATGACCGATTATAAAGAATCCATTCGCGCGCCGATCAATCAATGTCCTTTGCCAAACACGCCGTTATTAAAAAAAAAGCTTTATTGTAAAGAACGTATTCTATTTTCAAGATTTGGATGTTCGAAAAGTAGAACGAAGCTTGACATATTATGAAATAATTTGAACGGGATTGAATTGAATGCGTGTTTAGAATTCTAAATCTGAGTACAAAAATTTAGTTACAAGGTTTATTTTACGTTATTGGATTTATAAAGATTTCTTTGCTAATTTGCCTTATGGGACTGCCTTACCTATTTATCTTGATGTACGATGGTGGGGTCGAAGTAAGTATGACAATACAAACTGTAGTACCTAAGTACAATATTAATATAATATTATCTGTGGTTGATGTTGGCTGCACGTACGATAAACGTTTACTTTATCATGCTAATGTTGGCATGTCTGTATTTTTAAAGCACTTGAGGAATATGCTCTCCTAGTACCGATATTGCGAATTTTTGTTATTTCTTCCAATATTTCTTTAAGTTTACCGAGGAGACAAGGTAGAATTGAGTGGTGGGTTTATGCGGAAATGCATGCGCCACTGTGCACCTTTCAAAATATTTTATTTGAACTGTATATTTTTGTATTTTTATCCTAATGCTATATTAATACTAGTTGTTGCCCACAGTTACATCCACGCGTTTTATTTTTACCAAAATAAACCAATTATGCCAAATCTCACACTCCTCCGTGCGCGCAATAAGCTTAAAAAGGGGTACAAAGTTTTCTCTTCAATTATTAATATAAAGATAAATGAAGAAGGAGTGTGGAAAGCTAAAATTTATATATATTAAGTGGTCGAATTTGGACTACTGGGCGACCACTAGTAATAACTGTTACGTATCACTATTGAATTGACTCGCCAGTTATAAATATAGATTATTGATTTCACATCGCTGCTTAAAGTGACCGACTCAATTTCCGAGTTATACAGTCTGGTCGTCTATCCCATACGTTTGGGTCCAGTAGGTATGTTAGTTTTATATGGGACAGCTGATAATTTTTTCGCGATTACGATGTCGGTCCCATAGAGAAAGTTGTTCAGTGTGATCCACACCCTTAAATATGACCACACATTTCTGATACCCGTTGTATCAGAACTGCGGGTCTACGGCGTAACAAAATGATAATGAACATCAGACTCTGATAATAAACTTCAATACGATCGTGAGAGCCTAAGCTTCGAGCTACCTTTGAAAAAATTACCGAGCATAAAGTTAGGACTCCCATCTTCATGATCGGTAATTTTTTCAAAGGTAGCTCGAAGTTCAGTCTCTCACGATCGTATTGAAGTTTAATACCATTGTCGATGTTCATTACAATTTTAGTTACGCGGTAGACCCGCTGGTCAGCTTGTAACTGCAATCTTATTAAGAGGCAAATCATTATTATCCTATACTTATTTTTTATTCACATTAATAGTAGATTATTAACCAAGGGGATAAAGCAGTGTCTTCTGTCGCGGGTGACGATTTAAATCGCGAGCGTAACGAAGGACTCGAGGTTTACTCCCGAGCGTAGCGAGGGTGTTAAAAACTTAAATCACGAGCGAAGCGAGGGATTTAAGACGAGTCCTGAGTGTAGCGAGGGATTTAAGTTCACCCAAGACTAAGACAGCTTTATCACTGAGGAAAATACTCTACTTTTCGTACCATTTGCGAAAAAATTAACACAATAATAATATGAGATAAGCATTTATTAAAAATAATGACAATTAAAAGTAAAATGCGTATTCCTTTTTCAAAAAGATGTATAATGCTATATATACAAACTCAATGGTGTAAACACAGATGTAGTTCAGTATAAATTTCGGTAAGTATTCCAAATTTAAATCACATTCTCCCCCTAGAGGATGAATGAAATTCAGTACAATTTTCTTTCCCTGTTTTTAACAGATTAAAAATGACTATTGTTATGTTCGCTTTTTGTGGCATAGAATGTCACTTTTTTGAGCAAGTGGTACGAAAATTACATTATTCTCGCAGCTCTTACCACAACATTGTACGAATCAAGATTTTAATCTGTTATTTTAAAAGAGTTTCCATAGAGTTTGTTGCCTGTTCTTCTCCATAGGACCTACTATTTGGAATCGCGGACCTAGAGTCTCTTTCATAAGTACGTATTCTATTCTATTTTTGAAATTGGTTTCGATGTAGTTAAGTCCGAAATACGTAGTTAATTCATAATCGAATATCGATTTCCTGTAGCTATATTTCATTAGCTGATAATTCTTGTTACCTTCGCTTTATATTAAAATTATGCGGCAATTTATTTTCTCCGATAAAGTACTTGATTTAATTGTTTACTTTTCAAGGCGATAATATCTTTATTTATTGGCTACCATGTTTAAAACATTATCACTTGCGTTAACGGTGACGGAAAACATCGTGAAGAAACCTGCACATCTGAGACAGCCTCATAAAGTTCTCGATGGTGTGTGTAGTCCGCCAACCCGCACTAGGCCAGTGTGGTGGACTAAAGCCTAACCTTTCTCAATGAGAAATTCTCATTCTGAGAAGAGGCCTGTGCTCAGTAGTGGGACAGTATGGGCTGGATTTATTTATTTTATTTTATTTTGCGCTTTCTGACTACCCTACGCGCTTTACTTAATATAGAATATAGGAAATATATAGCACAACAGTATCGCACAGCATTCAATTTTATGCACACGTTCATACTAATATATGTATATTATACAGGGTGGCGCAAATCTTTGGGGCATTAAGGGTGGCATACCT
Organism: Allophyes oxyacanthae; assembly: GCA_932294325.1. NCBI lineage: Eukaryota > Metazoa > Arthropoda > Insecta > Lepidoptera > Noctuidae > Allophyes > Allophyes oxyacanthae. The sequence goes on from OW028628.1 coordinate 2,756,115, forward strand.
TTCTATTTTAGTTAGAGAGATCTCTGGGTGTAAAAAGGCTACATTGAGCAATTATTCTATACGTATCTCCATAGTAATCGTCAAACATTTGATTGTGGAATATGAACCTTATGCGAATGACGTTAAGAGTCATCAATTATGTAGATATTTTGACGTTCCTAATGTGAATCATATTATGATTCATCTAAAGCTTTTTTATTCCCTGGTGGAAACTGTAAGTGAATTTCTAAATCTCAAGTAATAGGGGGCGAGGTTATATTCATGTACCGGACACATTTCTTTACTCCGGGCTACTGAGAATATCCGAACAGAAAATTCCAATAACGCTTTCCCTGACAAGAACTCACGCTCAGCAGTCGTACTTGCAAGCACCAGGGTGGCAAATCTGATCAACTAAAACAAATCCGTTTAAGTATAGTAGATATTCATCTAAATCTAATGTTTTCCCAGTCAAGTTCTCACCTAACAAATAGTTGGCTACTCTACATTATCGAATGTCTATGGTTCTCGTGTATGGATTGGCTCTGAAACTCCAACGGTTCAAGTGTTTACTTTGAGAGCGACTTGATCATGCCTCGCATAGAATTTAAACTATTGTTACTACTTTGTGAGGGAACGAAGTGTGGAAAACACTTTTCTGGAAAACATTGTATTGTGATCGGGGAATTCAATTCTCAGAGCGTTGATGTTGGAACAAAATGTAGCGAGACATGTTCTGGTATATACAGGGTGAATTTGAACGCTACATGTAAAAATACATCCAGTAATCGATTCTTATTTCAAACTAGCTGTGCCCGCGACTCGGTTCACGTGGAATTTAAAAAATAAATAAAATATATATATATTATATATATTTAAGTAGTAAAAAGTAGCCTAAGTCCTATTCGTGGCTATCCTCTGAACATCACTATAAATATGTATCTATTAATATATTATTTTCTAATTTTTCACGTTTTTATTGAATCAATAATACTAAAAACTAACTAATAATTATATACAACCATAAAATATAAACTTAAATATGAAAGAAAGAAAGAAAGAAGAAAGAAAAATACTTTATTAGCACAACAAAAAATAAATAAAACCAATAACAAAGAAAACATATAAAATAAAAAGTTGTTGTGCCAAAAGGCCGCAGCTCAGCATAATGTCAGGAGGCAGTGATACTGGCCACCTGACGCTGGTTTTCAGCTGCAACCCACGAGTACATACACTATGAGTATGAACACTAATAATTATTGTTAAATAAATAAACCATAAAATAAAATAAATATAAAACTATTATATTAATATTTTCTTGATTTATACCTTTTCAGTAGTCGGGTTTTAGTTTTTGAACTTAATTTTTATCACAGTCTAGCAAAAACTATTTTCATTTCTAAAACAAAAGCTTTTCGCATAGATCTTTCCATAGACAGTAGAGTGGTGGAGTTATTGCAAAAGTGCAATTTCCGGCTGTAGTGTCGGCCAAGTGCTGTATTTCAGACTGTAGTAGGCCGCCGGGGGCAATGTCCGGTAGCCACTGGTCGGAACTACCCTCTGCATTTAGTTAGCGGAGTATACGTCGAACAGACTTTATACTATTCTTTTAGCGTTAGAAACATTTATAGGAATAGACATGCCTCGAAGAAGGACTAGAAAAAAAAGTTCGTTAAGTTCGAGTTTGAAAGTTCGTGGCATGCTTGACAGCATATTATTTATTATATATTCCTATTTAAAAATATTTTATTTCGTTTTATTTCTTATTTGTCAACTTTTGAAGTGTGTTATTTTTTTTTTATCTTCTCTCTCATATGTTGTCAATATGTCTGTGCCGAAGAAATGTTCTTTTCTTTCTTTCTTTTCTAAAACTACCACGTTATGAACGTCAAAACGGACGATATTTGTTCCGTGCGGGGATCGAACCCGCGGCACGTAGCGCAGAAAGATAATCACTTAGCCACTGCGCCAACCGTGTCGTCAATTTTATATGTATACTCAACCTTTCAGCGGGTCTACCGCGTAACTAAAATTGTAATGAACATCGACATCGGTATTAAACTTCAATACGGTCGTGAGAGCCTAAACTTTGAGCTAACTTGTAAAAAAATTACCTATCATATAGTTGGGACTCCTATCTTCATGATCGGTAAAAAAAATACAAGTTAGCTCAAAGTTTAGGCTATCACGATCGTATTGAAGTTTAATACCGATGTCGATGTTCATTACAATTTTAGTTACGCGGTAGACCCGCCGGTCGATTAAGATCCGATCGGATTGCGAACATAATAGATTTCTTAGAATTGGAGCTCAAAGGGAGCTCAAAAGCAACGGTCGATGGTGCGAAAAAATACTAGGTGAGATTAGTGGTAGAATAGTTGCTGGAGTTAACTTTCCTAGATGGCAAAACTTCTCGTAAGAATCTTGGGAAATATCGTGATCATCAATTAAACACACATTGGGACAAACAAATGATCTTTGCAAATCAAAATAATCCATTGCTCCATGCGTTCTAAAATTCAAAAAGATATAACCGTTGCAAAAATCGCGGGAACAAAACTGCGCGCTCTTTGGTCGACCATTCGAATAGTATCGCTACTCAAGAGCAGTGGGGAACGAAGCAGGAGTGGAAGCCCACTCGACATAGATTCAGCTGAGGTACCATTGTTGGGCAAAACTCGCAACCAAGTCGCTGGAAATTGGGTGAGGTTGTCGCTTGTGTGAGTTCTTTATTGCGTTTAAGAGTACACGGCGTATATTTAACGCGCCGAAGACGCGCAGATGACGCACGGTAACGCGCTTTAAACGAAATTCGGGTTCTAAAATTTGGTCATCTACAACACCGTGAGAGCGCGTTTTGAAACATGCGAAAAAAAATTGGTTAGTAATCTTAAAAAAAAGCATAATATAGGAGATCCATTAGGTGAAAGTGTTTTTGAGGCAAGGACCGAATTATCTGTAAATTACGGTTCAAATTCATTTATTTCTCTAAGATTACAAATCACTTACGAGGAGAAATAAATTACAATACAAAAATACAAATTATTAAGTTCACAGAATATATGTACAATGGACGGTATTCTTAAAACACTTCCAGGTATGTAGGTAAATCCAAATACTTTAGTCTTGTCCGTGCAAATTTCACGTTACAAAGTTCAGCAGATGTAAGGTAATTTCAATGAACGTTACGATTATAACGCTCTATGTAACGTTATAACGACATTTTTACCATTTTTTGTAGCGTTAAAAATAACGCTAACTGTAACCTTATTAATAGTGCTTTCTATTTCTTGTTTGTTCTATTTGTGGTCGCTATTAGTTAATAATAATAATAATAATAATTGGCAACACTAGGTGTCAGGCTGACACATATTTTTCTCATATTTTCCTGAAATTATACAATTTAAAATCTTGAAATTTGCAAATAGGCATAATGTTTTAAAATGAAAACTACAAATAAGTAATAGATATCAGTCACCCAAAGTTTTTTTTGAAATAGATACCTAATCAAAAATTCGCAATAAATAAAATGTCAAGATGACATATCAATATATTTCTGTGAGGAATGCTGTGATGTCAGTCAATGATAACTAGGAGTAAAACCAGATGCGCACCCATACCATCTTCGGCTTCGTCGCTCAGCTCCGCCTCGCAGCTGCCGGAATCGGCCTCAATAGTGAGTGCTGACACAGCGGCCGCTGCAGTCGCGTCGAGCTCGAGTGACGAATACTTTTCCCCGCCGACGAGCCCACCACCACAACGACGGCGAGGAAGAGGCCGACCGCCGACGAGCTTGGGACCTGGAGGCCCACCGGCCTCTGTCGGGATCCCCGCTTCCGGCGGACGTGTGCAGCGCATGCGATGGACACGGTCAATCGACGAAAATGTCATGCGCGCATACTTTGGGGCTACAGAGGGGGGAACTAACCTCACAGCGTACCGAGGTCGGATGCTCTCTCTGTTTCAGGAGCTTGAACCAGCAATCAACAGGTTCGCCGTAACCGTAAGGATCTAACGACATGCTGGATAGATTACAAGAAAGCGTATGACTCGGTGCCCCATACATGGCTCATGAGGGTGCTGGAGCTGTATAAAGTAAATACAATCCTACGCACCTTCTTAATGTCATGTATGAGGCAATGGAGGACGGTCCTTCAATATCCAGGATGTCGGCGGATTTTGGGAAACGGTGAACCGATAAGTATTAAGAGGGGCATATTCCAGGGTGACAGTTTGAGTCCCTTATGGTTTTGTCTAGCTCTGAATCCTCTCAGCACTCTACTGGAGGAGTCGGAGCTAGGATATCGCTTGCGGAGAGGCGGTCAGGTCATTTCTCACCTTCTCTACATGGATGACTTGAAATTATTTGCCCCCACCAACTTACAACTGATGAAGTTACTGAAGGTAACTGAAACCTTCAGTAATTCCATCAGGATGGAGTTTGGTGTGGACAAATGCGCAGTCATGCATGTGAAGCGAGGTGTGATTGTGGAATCAGATGGATTTCATCTTTCGGATTCCACAAACCTACGATCCCTCTCTTCAACTGAGACCTATAAATACTTGGGTATGTCGGAGGCGTTAGGCATCAGTGAGGCTGATATGAGGCAATCATTGAAGGAGCGCTTCTTTGGCCGCCTAAAAAAAGTACTTAAAAGTCTTTTGTCAGGCGGAAATAAGGTGCGCGCCTACAACGGTTGGGTCATGCCAGTCTTAATGTACTCCTTCGGCATACTCAAATGGACTCAAACAGAACTGGATACCCTGGATAGAAGGGTCCGAACATTGCTGACCACAAATCGCATGCATCACCCACGTTCTTCGGTAATGAGATTGTACATCCCACGGAAATGTGGGGGTCGAGGCTTTTTAAATGCCAAAACCCTACACAACTGTGAGGTGTACAATCTTAGAGAATATTTTCTCCACGCCAACGTGGGGATGCACCGAGATGTGGTCGCAGTGGACAAAGGGCTCACCCCTCTCTCATTGGCTAAAGAGAACTGGCGCAAACCTGTAATACTTACTACTAATGATCGCAAGGAAGTATGGCAGAGCAAGGAACTACACGGACGCTTTTATCGGGCCCTTCATGGGCCCGATGTTGACTTATTAGCGTCCGTATCCTGGTTACGTTTCGGAGACCTATTCGGGGAAACCGAAGGTTTTGTATGTGCAATAATGGACGAAGTTATCATGACGAATAATTACCGGAGGTATATTGTGAAGGACGGCACGGTTGACATCTGTCGGGCATGCCACCGCCCAGGTGAGTCCCTTAGACACATTATCTCTGGTTGTTCACGTCTTGCTAACGGCGAATATTTGCACAGGCATAACCAAGTAGCCAGGATTATTCACCAGCAACTCGCTTTAAAATACAACCTTGTGGATTTTGAAGTACCGTACTATAGGTATGTGCCCGACCCAGTTCTCGAAAATGGTCATGCCACGTTGTACTGGGACCGATCTATCATCACTGACAGGACTATTGTTGCCAATAAGCCTGATATAGTGGTGATAGATCGGTCAGCGCGCCGCACGATGATTGTTGATGTTACTATCCCACATGATGAGAATCTCGTGAAAGCCGAGAAAGATAAACAAATTAAATATCTTGACTTGGCTCACGAGGTTGTCGACATGTGGGATGTGGACTCAGCAATCATAGTGCCGATAGTTGTGACGGCCAATGGCTTAATTGCCAAGAGCCTCGATCAACATCTTATGAGGCTCTCGTTGGGGGGCTGGATCAAGGGCTTGATACAGAAAGCGGTACTCCTCGACACGGCACGCATTGTGAGGAGGTTCCTTTCTCTGCAGCCCTAGCCGCCGGTGGCTTGGACCCTGTTCCCGATGCCGGTGGCCTACTACCTACTCTTTTGTATTTTTAAATGTTTTTTTTTTTTTTTTATTTGTAAAATTATTTAAAAATATGAATGAATGTAAGTATAAATATTGAATAAAGGTCATAATAATAATAATAAATTCTTTATTTAATAAACACACAGTTAAAATACAATAGAAGGAAAAATTGAGAAGTGCATACAAAAGACATCTTATGAACTAGCGGTGGGCCCCAAACTAGGCAGAGCCTGTATCTTGGTGACCCATAGTTACGCACTCCTCTCCCTCACGGTGAGTGTATTGCCAGGCATAGTCCAACTTGACAACGTCGCGAAAGTAATGTTACGGTAACGTCATAAAATACCGGTAATTGGTAACTTAACATAACTTAACAGAATTTTCTGGTACAATACCGGTAAAAAATAAGTACCGGTATTTCTCCCTGTTCTGAGGTGCTAAAAATTTAATCAGCGTTTTGTTCAAACGGTGACTGTAGCTTACCTACAAACTACACAGCGAATCAATTAAGTTTAAACGTGGTTTTGCAGTAAAACGTCTGTTAACACCGTGAGTGAAAATCTAGCTCACACGAAAATTACAAAGGAAAGGTAATTCTAGACGCGGCGAGGTGAAACAGCAATTGTTTTTAAAACGTTTCTCGCACCGCGTTCACTGTTCCATGTCTAATATTTTCATATGAAATTCAACAATCAAGTACACGTGGGACGAGTCTTCTACGTGAAATATGTTATGACAACAGGTAATCTGTAACTGTCTTACAGTGGCGAAGGGTGACAGTTTTGAAAGGGGAAGCCGTCCCAAAAATGCCCTTTAAAAATTGCTGCAATTAATGCTGCAAGACAAAAATACACCCCGTCTCTTGTAGTCTATATATAGTCATGTCTGGAAGAGCTCGACCTAACTGAATAACAAGCCTTTTGTTGTCAGTTAGATCAGTAAATAATATAATATTACGTTGGTCTATGCACTAACCGATTCCTAAAGGGAAGCCGATGGGAATCGGGTTGTATGGACTCTTCGCCACTGCTGTCTTATTACAAAAGGTTTATAAGAATAGAATAGATCTGTATTTCATGAAAACCAGATACAGGCACTGGTAAAATTTCGAGACTCGGTGCGCGGTTCTAAGTAGTAGGTTCTATGGAGAAGAACCGGCAAGAAACTCCATGGAAACTCTTTTAAAATAATAGATTACAATCTTGATTAGTACAATGTTGTGGTAAGAGCTGCGAGAATAATGCAATTTAATGTGAATAAAAAATATGAATGGGATAATGATTTGCCTGTGAATAAGATTGCCATGGCAGTTAGAAGCTGACCAGTCCCGACAGACGGCACCCGTTCACGAGCTGTTTACAACCGTTTAAAAGCTAGTTTTGGAAAACCCAGGTTTTAAGATACCGTCTTTTTGTTATATGACGTTAAAAAGTGACAGATATAATTATTTAAAACCTGGATTTTAATGGATCTATTTTAACTGTCTGTTGTAATAAGGGGGAAATGTCGACGTTAAATGTAAGGCTCTCTTAAACATTGCGAACGATCTATGGACAGTGATAACAACACGTTGGCGCAGTGGTTCGCGGCTTGAGAGAATTGTGCTATATTTAGTCATCACGCATGGCCTTCAAATCAAAGATGTCATAATAATCCAAAGTGAGATCGCATCGAGTGAACCACTAGTACGCAGCTCGTTATGGCGGCAAAATGTTACAAATGCAACACAGAACCCGGCTGTGTTCATAAATTTACGGTCAATTGTTTTGCATAGCAAGCTAAGTCATGCGGTTATTTTGGTTTTCAATTGTCTTTGCTTTTAAATAAGTAACTAAAATCTAAAGAAGTATTGTACTTTTATTACGAATAGGCTTTGAGTATAATTATACTCAAAGCGAATAGGTATTATCTGGCTCGCAAAAAGAAATCCGTGTCCTAATTTATAACTGTTCAAGTAGGTATTAAATGGTTCAAAGCGGTTTTAAAATTGGGCGAAAACAATAAGACAATACGCGTTATACTATATGTTAGGTTAGAATTGATATGGTGACAAGTTGACACGTTAACGTAATGTAATGTAAATTTAACACGGCACGAGCCGAGCGAGCGAAACAAGCAGTGGCCAGCGAGTGCCAGGACCAGGACCAATTTGGATCATTTGATATCTACTACTTTGAATTTTTTTTTTATGAATAAAGAAATGTGTTTGTATAGGTATTATGAATCCTTGGACTTACTCACGTAAATAATACGTGCTCAAAGTAAGTAATGCAGCAATTTGTAGCTACATCTTGTTTCCATTTCCATTAACAGATTTTCTCAAAACTACATTATTTTTTTCAGCTGTAAATATGAACTAGAGCCGATTCACCGAATATCAGTGTTTGTCTTTACTGTGACGTGCACACAAAAAACGAATAAGTATAGTGCCACAAACTTATCTGACCCGGTGACCAAAATTGGAACTAACGTCGCTACGGAACAAAAATGACATCAAAATGTCGTTTTTGTACGGAGATGACATTGGTAAAAGCGACGGCAGCGACGCCACGACCGGGTCAGATAAGTTTGTGGCACTATATTTGGTTCTAGCACTCGATAGCCGCTGCCACAGCACTGTTCGATTTCCTCTACGACTTCTGTCTTATTCTAATCTAATACTGTTATTACTATTGTTGAACATTTAGATAGGGTGTTCAGAAAAGTACTATTAAATATTAAAAACATTTGCATTTTCTATTAGAAATATAAAGATTGTGTAAATGCGAAAACCGAGTACGTCATTAGGCGTCGTTCGACTTTAACGTCCCTAAAACGCTTAGGGGACCATGAAACTCATAGTGAAGAGCCAAGACATCTAGACGATCGATATAACCCATCAATTTTAATGCTAAAAATACTAACGAATAATAATAGGTACTAGTGGTCGCCAAGTAGTCGAAATTCGACCGTAATTTTAACGTTCTGCACTCCTTCTCCGTATAGACTTTAACTATGCCAAATGTCACAATCCTCCTTGCGCGCAATATGCTTAAAATGGGTACAAAGTTTTCTCTTCACGTATTAATATATAGATTAATATGTCGCCCAGTGGTCGAAATTCGACCGTAATTTTAGCTTTCTGCACTCCTTCTCCATATAAACTTTAACTATGCCAAATCTCACAATCCTCCTTGCGCGTAATGTGCTTAAAAAGGGGTACAAGGTTTTCTCTTCACGTAGATAAAGCACCGCCCGAACTGCCGTGGTATGTGGTGGTGGGCAATTGTAATGTCCTATCTTGGGACACCTCTAATACATGCGGTGGTGGGTATCACTAAAATGCTATCGCTACCGCCACCGCGGCGGTGTGGGCGACGCTTATGGGAGGAGAAATTGGACAGGTCAACTCAAAAACAGAGAAGCTATGACATGCTATGGGTGCATGGAAAGAGACGATTTTATTTTTAAATAGTTTATAGGGCAAACGTGTGTACGGTTCACAATGATGGTAAGTGACCACCGCTGCCCGTGAACATCCAACACCAGAGGGGTCACCGATGCGTTGCCAACCTTTTAGGATGGTGTAGGATTTCAGTAATGTATTTCAAACAGCTAATGTCTACAATTATGACATTATAAGCTCTGTTCATGTCTAAAAATCGTTTATTCAGACTAAAACCACTTTTCATTTTGACTGTACAAAAGAGATGAAACGGTAATTTGCAAATTAGTCTGTATTAAATAACAAAGACGTGTCAGACAGAATAGTAAGAAATAATTTGTAGATAAAATTCTGACAAGTTCTGACTTCTGAAGGTAATTTTATTACTAGCCGGGGTTTCGCTCGCCAGTATTGAATTTATGAGATCTACGTACTGCTGTATTATATTATTTATTTTTTATTTGTTATATTATTATTATTTTGCTGTTATATTTTATTGTTTCGGTGTCGGTTACTTTGTGATGTCTAATAAACGTTTTTTCTTTCTTTCTATATGCAAATAAAATACAAATATTTTCTCCTTATAATATTAGTGTATTTTAAAAATGGAAAGATTTGTATTTTATTTTTGTATTTACGTAGTTCTCATAAATTCAATACTGGCTAATTTATAAAGATATCCGATAGCCGCTGGCGGAAGCTAGTCTCCACTAATATTCTATGGAGAAAAGATTTGTATTTTATTTTTGTATTTACGTAGTTATATTAAGTTACTCAGTGATAAAATAGCATTCTGCTGGTGAAAGAATTTTTAAAATCGGTCCTTTATTTTTTGATTTTATCTATTACAAACATGCAAAAACTCAAATTATTCAATTTTTTCGTTTTATATAGTTTAGATTTAGATGACAACCTGTGATAAGAGCTACAATACATATAAAATAGTTGTGTACAATGTAATATAATGCCTATTTTACATAGTACAAACTTTATTACTTCTTAAGAGGCCTATCACAAAATTGCGTTTTGACTGATTAGATCAAGATTAATGTATGGAAGCACGGCGACGCATCGCATTATGTACCTAGCAATTTGGCAGTTGTAATTACACTTATGTTGAGGTTTATAATTTGTGTATTTAAAAAAAAAATGTATGAAATTTTAATTTCTTGTGAAGTAACGTTTATTCTGGTATAAATTTTACGTAATAATATTAATGTAGTAAGAAGAAATTTACAGTTAATACTGAGCGTTTTTAGTAGTTTTATGGTTTTGAATGGGATTTTTTTATAGATATTCCATACATAATTCAATATTCTGAGGCCGCTATGAACTAAATTAATGTCTATTTAAGAGATATTATTATATATTTTTAACTTCATTTGCTTATTGCAGTCGTTCAATCCACGAGCTCGAAAAAGTGCCGTTGCGCATTTTATGAAATTTTAATACTTACTTCGGAATTTTGCCTTTATATAAATTCATTCATTCATTCATTCAGCCTGTTTCTACCGACCGCTGAGTATAGGCCACTTCATTTTTTTTTATAAATTGATAAGAAAAAATTGTGAAAAGCAAGGCCGCTATAAACTATATTAATAACTATTCTCCACCACTCAATAAGTCAAAGTTGTCGAAATGTTTCAATTGCTCAGAATAAGAACGCCAAAGTTTGCCATTTAACGCAAAAATCACGGTCGAAATGTAACATTGCTCTTAATCCTTTTTTTTAGTAATAACTCGTTGGCTAACCGCCGAAAACCCCGTTACCGCGGCCATGTCGGGATTTCATTTCCGTTGGGAAATGCGCGAGATAGCTATTCCCACTGTAGGTCCGTTCTCATTATTTGTTTGCGACGAAAAAATTCGGATACGCACACCGAAATATTTTATGGTACACAGCTTTGCTTCCATTGACCTTGTGTGTATCCGGGCGATGCGGACGGATTATGAATATACTTTTTTGTTGAACATGTTAAACATTGTGGTTTATGTGACTTGTTTTGGAACATTTTTTGTGAATAAACCAGAGGCTGGATTATACCTGATAAGCTGCGTTATTTATAATACATGGACTAGCTTACAATTATTCGATTTCGCTCGCTCAGCGCTGCAGGCAAATGATAATTTCAATTTTCGCGGATAATATTTTGATCGTGTTTGTATTTCTCTTTTAGGTAAGAAAGTTGGCAAATATTTATTTTGTGACCTCATTAACTTTAATTAGAACGCGTTCATTTATTTTGTTTAAAAAGAACTTGTTATTATTTTGTGTCATCTCTACATAGTATAAAATAAAGTCGCTTTCCGCGTTTGTCTGTCTGTAGGTATATCCGCTAACTCCTAAACCACGCAACGGATTTTGATGCTGTTTTCACTATAATTTCTTCCGGGAGGTTTATATGGTATAATACTTTCATATTTAATGTAAGGATAGTAGAGAAATTGCATCTATTCGAAGCCGGGGACGGGTCGCTAGTCTTATTATAATTGCATCCATATTAATTGATAAAAAAATTGCGTTTGCCTAGCTTTGCGAGCTTATGTTATACTGGTTTTATACCTATATATACTAGGCTATCAGAAACAATTATCGGTTGGATTGTACCATAGTACATGCGAGCCATAAATAAGGATTGTTGTTCTTGCCGAAACAACAACCGATACGGGCGCTTCTGCGTTCATGTTTGCCTGGTACTGGAAATGTTTGAAAACGAGGTAAGCCTGTTATATCCTATCACATTATTTAATATATTATTTTATGTACCAATATGTAAAATAATAGTAGATCATGATAATACCCATAACAAAACGCCGGTAAAGTGGATAAACTATTTAAAAAAAATTGTATATGACTGTAAATAGGTCAATGACTTGTTGTTCTGATAAAAAAATAGGTACAGTGCCACAAACTTATCTGACCCGATAACCAAAATTAGAACTAACGACGCCACAGAACAAAAATGACTATAAAAAGTATTTTTTGTATAGAGATGACATTGGTAAAAGAGACGGCAGGGACGCCATTACCGGGTCAGAAAAATTTGTGGCACTGTAAGTACATTAATAATTAATTCTATACAAACAAAAGACAGGTAAAAAAAAATACTATTCAGGGAATAAAGGAGGACATCATTTTATTAAAAGTTAGACACTGTTTATACAAGTTGTTACGATTCCCATCCAACAAAAATAATAAAAACACCAGACTTTTATTACCTACGTCAATAAATACTTCTGAATAAAATTTGACAGACAAACTTAAAAGCAACAAAAGTCAGACATTAAGGCCCATGTTAGAGCTTAAATTGTTCTTGTTCTTCGTATGCCAGGCGCGGATCCACCGTTGTGGGCACGGTGGGCATGCCCATAAACCAAATCGTTAATCGATAGACTGATATGTCTGAATAAAGTACCTAAAATGTATACTTTTAATTAAGGCTAGGGCTTTTAAGTTGTACATGTTTCATCAAAATCGATTCTTTATTATTAATTGTCATAAGCAGACTAACATTTTCAGGTTATTTAATTTACTAGTTTTCCTTGCACCTTCGAGTTCGTCCGCGTGGACCTATACAATGTACAGGGTCTTGGCCGGGGCGTCATACATTTTGTAAATGTCTCCTTTGCAGGAATGCCATGTATCGATCGTGAGCGAGCCCGTAGTCCGACTCGCTTTTTCCGATTTTTGGGTGGCCGTGATCACAACCTTTTTTGAGGGCTAGATCCGCGCCTGTCACATGCTTGAGCCTTGCTATGAATACATGGAAAATATTGAATTTCCCGACCCGGATATTATCTTTCACCAAGAATTAATTATCCTGGTACCTAGGAGAGGAAACAATAGTAAGGCAGTGTGTCCACTTGAGAAAAATGTACGAATTTGTCTTGAGTCAGCCCAGCTCCTGTGGGCGGCACTCTACGTGATTAATGAGCTCTCTGATGGAAAAGCTACAACTATATTTATTATGTTCGAATAATACTTGAGAGGATCTGGGAAGTCTGACAAATGTTTATGAAGATCATTTCCGCGGCTGCCGTCTGAAACGAACTACAAGAAAGCTATTTTGGGTTTCTTATTCTTATATTTGGTGGATTATAATAGTGAATGATTGTTACTGTTACTGTTAACCTGTATCATCCCACTGCTGGGCAAAGGCCTCCCCCCTTGATTTCCATGCTGTTCGATCATGTGCCAATGATGACCAGTCCTTGCTGAATGTGTCTAGTTCGTCCCGCCATCTCTTTCGCGGTCTGCCACGTCGCCGTTTTGCTGTGTCAGGGCTCCACTGCGTGGTTATTTTGGGCCACAGTTCAGACGGCATACGGCAGACGTGGCTTGCCCAATCCCACTTTAGTTTAGCGGCTTTTTGAGCTAGCTACGCAGTGATTTGCGTTTTGGAGCGCAGTGTGGTGTTTCGAACCTTTAATTATTGCTGGTTGTGAATATATGTTGTATAAGATTACGAAGCGTTTTTCAAAAAATTAAATGTCATTAATTTTGATTTTAGAAATTATTTGTACTTGGTGAGCCGTAACTAAAGCTAATAAGGAGACAGTTTTCTTTGAAAGCTGTTCTAAAGATAAAACTTCATTCGGGGACAGGGTACTCAAATGATCAAGAACACAGTTGGTATCCCAAGTCACATTATATTTGGGCTATGGAGGTCGAAGCAGATAAACTCCCATAAGAAATCGATGTAACTTGTCTACTTGGGCAAGCGACGGCCCAAGTATAAGAGATACAGCAGACTTATATGAATTAAGGGTACCGTACTGATAACCTTCGGCGAACAATTGCGTCAAGAAGGAGACAACATTAGGCACAGAAGCTTAAAAAATAATAATTAATTAAATTGTTCTTACAAAAAATCCACCACTTTTTAAGGCACGTATCGTACTGCCTTGTTGATTTCGGTGACAATGATGCCAGCATAATTTCTAGTGAAGACGCTGGTAAACCATATAGGTTTAAAAAAAAAAAAGTTGATGTTTAGTGTTCTTTTTTACACACTTCCTACTAAATAGTCCTCTCATATGAAAAAAGTATTGCGCATAGACACCAAGGCGGATAAGGAGCGAATCACTATTGTTTCTTTAATTAAAAATTATATCGTTGAAATTCTAAAATTAAATATCAGAATACTGGCTACAGATTATTGAATATGGCCACGTGCAGATTTAAAAACTGTTAAATTTCTATTTTATTTTTATTTCCGTAGATATCCTGCCTCGGTCAAGCAGTACCTGCACCAGACAGTACCTAACAACCCGATCAGCTTCATTTTCGATATCGCCAGTAGCATTAACTTGTTTAAACTAGTTACTGCAATGACCAAGGCACATGCGCGTCGCGACAAAAGTTTGTCGTCACGACAAGACGAGATAATGCCTCTAAAAACCTGTTTCCGGACGAGATAATGCGACGAGAAAATTATGTCGCAGTGCTCATGTCAGTTGACCCGTATGGTAACCATGGGCGGGACATACCAGTCTTTTGCATAATTTACAAACCTAGGGTTGTTAACATTTTCGTTTGTGTAGCTAAGATAAATAAGGGCGGGAAAAACGGGAAATAAAAATGGAACAAAAAGGTCCCTTGATTGTAAAAGCGTTAATTATGATAAAACTTGTTTGTATGCAGGTTAAACATTGCTAATTGCGACGTGTATAAGGGTAGCAGTTTTTTAAAAATAGGCTTTTATTTTAATTAAAATACGTAGGTATACCGAAATTTTGTTTATATGTTTTTTAAGGATGAGCATTTTAAGCGCCCGTCCTTAAAATAGTAAGCTAAGCTAGTTAAGCTTTTTAACTCAGTAAAGCTATTATAAGTGTTAAAAACATTTAATATCCTGTGAAATATTTTCCATATTTCTGTAATTCGATAATAAATAATGTTTAACATTCATGCAATAATTTAACAGATTGTTCACGCTAGATTAATTCGTGTTCACATGAAAATTATAATGACATGATTAATGAAACGTGAAAATAAATGGAAAACTATTTGCGATATTATAAACATAAAATTCCATTATGCAGTACATTCAATGATGATAAAGATAAAGATTTTTTATTTGCAAGGAACATGGTATTTTTACAGGTGTTAGTGGTTTTTAGCAGTAGGTACATCATGTGTCACCGAATGATCGGCACGCAAAATATTATTAAATAGACACAAAAAAAAAAAAAACAAAATACAATTATTATCAAAAAGAATAGCTATACAATTATTATCAAACGAGTAACTTATTAAACTTCTTGTGTTATTTTTACAAGCTTTTATTTAATTTGTAATGTTTGTATGTATGTTTGTTTGTTTGATTAGGTCAAATTATGCAACTGAATTCTGAACCATTTCCATCCAGCTGATTTTGCTGAAATTTTGCATACACCTTTAGTTTTGGTGACAGTGCAATATGCAATACTTAACATTGTAATATTTTCAAAATGGCCGCCGCCACAAGATGGCGGATGGTGTATATTTTGTCAACCCTGTTAATATAGGTATCAAATGCAAGAGCTTGAAGAGTAGGAAATAAAATCCAAAGCCAAAGCTTTTTATTTCAACTGGGCTTTTGCAGGCACTTTCAAAACGACGTGATTCGTGTAAAAGCTTGTTTCCCCGAACACTTATGACATGGGGACCTTCAAGAAAAGAGCTTACAACATCCTAATGGGTCGGTAACGCATCGGTGACTCCTCTGGTGTTGCGGATGTTCATGGGCGGCGGTGATCACTTACCATCAGGTGAACCGCAAGCTCGTTTATTCGCTCGCATATTATAAAATAACCTAACCGTCAAAACCCCCGACTCCAACTAGAAAGAGAGCTGTAACCTTTGAACGGCTGAACAGATTTTCATGAAACCGATTAAACTAGCTTTCAATTAAAAAACTACATTTAGATCGGTCCATCCGTTTTGGTACGATGCCACAGACAGATACACAGATACACACTACAAACTTATAACACCCCTCTTTTTTGTCGGGGGATAGAAAACCGTTTTTCTTAATATAACATGGTGGCCATAGAACCCGAATCAGTATAAATATCTACGAAAAAACATAATTGAAAAGCAGAAAATGAAAAACCTTATCGTTTTTACGGCCAGTGGCTTGGAAATCACACGCCGATGTTGATGTGTCGAAATGTGATAAATTCTCCTACTTACCAATATCTGATCGTTTTTAATATGTTTTTGGATTGATCGGAGGAATCCGCCGGGCAAAATAGCCTCGCGACTTGTATTGCCAGATCCAAGGCAACACAAGTCGCGAGGCTATTTTCTTAATTTTGGGCTCTGTCAATTGGTTAATGGATATAAAAATGTTGAGAAATGATGGCACTCAATTATTATTTATTATTTATTTATTATATACTTTATTTTACACCTGAATATAACAATTTTGTAAGTGCAAATGCTCAATGTGCTAAAAACAAAACTAACCCTGCGTATTCTTCAGAAAATAATTCGTTAACGTATCCGAAACGACTTAAAATTCAGCCTGTATACGTCTACGTACACAGGGTGTCAAAGAAGGTAAAATAGTATAGTATGTATAGTCTTGCTGTATGCGTCCATGCATATATTCAGACTGTCGCATGCCATGTGTTGCTAAACTCCGACACCACAGCACGGAGCTGTGGGGACATTTGTTTTCGCTTGACCGAATAGAAATCTACGTAGACCTGTGAAAGTTACATTAATAGTACCATAGTATGTCCTGAATATACAGTGTGGAGATTATAATTTATTGACAATAAATTTTACCACGTATTCTATGATGCGCTCTACACAAAAATTTATGACATTTTCGTTGCAATATTTTTAATTTTCCCTCATCCGAACTCTAAATAAAGGGATGTCTAAGTAGAAACGTATTTCAGTTTTACCTGTTCTCTAAGTGTTCTACATAAATCTGTTCGCCTAAACTTTGCCTAGAGACGCGGTATACTCGTAATGTGTATAAAATCATTAAAACGACAGCAGATTTCTGAGACTGGCTTAGTGAATGTACTTGACTGTTTTGTGTTTTTAGGGTTCCGTACCCAAAGGGTAAAACGGGACCCTATTACTAAGACTTATCTGTCCGTCCGTCCGTCCGTCTGTCTGTCTGTCTGTCTGTCCGTATGTCACCAGGCTGTATCTCATGAACCGTGATACTTAGACAGTTGAAATTTTCACAGATGATGTATTTCTGTTGCTGCTATAACAACAAATACTAAAAAACAGAATAAAATAAATATTTAAAGGGGCTCCCATACAAACATGATTTATTTGCCGTTTTTAAAGATAATGGTACGGAACCCTTCGTGCGTGAGTCCGACTCGCACTTGGCCGGTTTTTATTTAATTTATTAGGGTATTTTATGTTATCTTGTATTATTTTATTGTCATCTCCACCTTGTATAAAGTCTACAAGAAACCACCATATTTTATTATAGTCAAAAAATAAATGATTAGTGTTATAAGCGTTCACATTACTTATTCTGTCATATGACGGTATGATATATTTTTTTCCTTTATACAGCAAAAATATTTATGCCACAGATATTACCTGAAGGCTAAGCTTCGAAAAAATATGTTCATAAAATGTGGTTTATACATTTAGATTTATTTGCGAGCACGAATTGTAAAAAACGCCGCCTCGCCATCTGTACCCCGCTGCCTACGTCATGAGCCGTATTTTTTAAGTATTCTATGTACGGACCTGGCTTTATTCTTTTACCTGGGACGAATATCTAATGTAAGACGGTACTTTGATCTTTTTTCTTTTTAAAGGTCATCAGCTGTGAGTCAGTTGTGACAAAATGGATTTTCTGTTTTTCTGTATCATGAGAAAAGGTCGCGTAGTCCTCTTGTAGTCATCTATTCGTTTACATCTAAGATGTATCCTAACCGTCAAAAACCTCTGACTTCCAACTAGAAAAAGAGCTGTAACTTTTGAACGGCTGAACTGATTTTCATGAAACATGGGCACGATGATTTCCGAATAAAACTTAGCTTTCAATTAAAAAACTGCATTGATATCGGTCCATCCGTTTTGGAGCTACGATGCCACAGACAGACACATAGATACACAGATACACACTACAAACTTATAACAACACTCTTTTTAGTCGGGGGTTGAAAATGAAATGAAAACCTCTTCTATAGGTTGAACCATTATCAGTAGCCCAAAATCGAGAGTAGAGAATTTTCAAAAACTTAAAAAAATTGTAGCTTCTTAACTGCGGATTTTCGCTTAACTTATGTTGTGTTTAAATGATTAACTACGATGTCATATAAAAAATGTTGGACCACTGTAAATGGGCCACCTGTATAATATTTACATCTACTCTATGATATTTGGAAAACAATTTAAAGAAATTAATCATTTATAGATGCTATTTCTGCTGGAAAGTACCTAATTATTTATTATATACTTTATTGTACACCTGAATATAACAATTTTATAAGTACGGAGATTACAATATTAAAGTGCAATGGGCGGCCTTATCGCATAAAGCGATTTCTTCTGGGCAACCATTGGATGGAATAAAGTGACAAACATCAAGTTATGGGGCAGACTGTGGTGCACATAAATATGATGTATTGATGAAATAAATAATTATACTTCAAAATTAAAAAAAAATTAAATATAAATATATATAAATGACTTAATATAGCTTAATATAGTACCTAATGTAATTATGTTTCGCGCGTTTAATATCGATTGTTATTTTATCTGTGGTACGTACATCTTTTACGATTATGTGCCTGTATCCAAATTATCCAAAACAACACAGTTGATAGCACATGATAGGCATCGGAAAATTGGAAACCTCCCTAGGGATGCCTCTGAATGGATTCCAGATTAAAACGGAGGATGTTTATGGATTTATTTTTTAACGTAAATATTTTGTAGGTACGTTTAAAGTGGCCTGATTTGGATAGTCATGGTATTTAAGTGTACTAATATTAAATAATTGATTGGTCTCCGGGCGGAGACCAATGAATAATCTAAGGTACTAACACAAACAGTTGGTATTATAATGTTTTTAGATTACTTGATTACCTGAGCTGTGATAAATACATACGGTCCATACAAAACACATACGGTCGAATTGAGAACATACTCCTTTTTTGGCAGTCGGTTAAAAATCTAAATAGTTTCATCGTATGCACCTGAAAACTTGCAGTCTACACAATGTATTCTCTCGAATAAACTTTGAGTTAATTATGAAGAGCAGCTGAAATTCAATTGAAACTGGTACAAGTTAGCACTCGGGTCTCGGATACGTGAAGTGATATGGAGTGCATCTCGGAATGTGCACGTATTAACATAATAAAGGTGTTTTCGAATACCAAGAACTTACTATAGGTACAGTCTGTCAAGAAAGTCATGAAAAGGATTTTGAAGGAACTAAAATTCTTCTTCGCTCGCAACCCTAAATAAGTACCGTAGGTGTCAGTTTGGGTACAACGATGTGTTAATTTTACTATTCTGTGTAGATTTTTTGTGATAAAAAAATGTTTTCGGCATTAATATATTAAAAATAAACAAGAGAATATACAAGTGGCGCCCTCAATCCTTTTCATGACTTTCTTGACAGACTATACCTACCATTATACAGGATATTTTTTTATGTAGTGCGCATAACTTGTAGAGTGATTGAGTCTCTGTTCCTAAATGCAACCGCAATATTGGGATTCATTTAAAAAAAAAACGAAAATTTAATATGGAGGAAAAGCATAATTTACTAGCGCAAGCCATACAAAATCAAATTTTTATTTAGTTTAGTAGTGAATTTTAGTACTGCAAAATTTGCAGAGTGATTCAGTGTCCGTTCACAAATGCAACCCATTTGTGAACGGACACTGAATCACTCTGCAAATTTAGCGCACTACATGAAAAAAATATCCTGTTTATTTATGTTTCTTATAGCATGAATAAATCTAATATTTGTTCGTTCTAGAAATATATTGTCAAAATCAACGACTTTTTATTTCAACTGGGTGTTTGCAGGCTCTTTTAAAACGTCGAGACTCTAGGTGCAAGATTCCAAAGTGAGTTGGTCCTATGGAGCAGAAACAGGCAAGACCTTCAAACTCTTTTAAAATAAATCTTAAAGTAGGTACCTTTTATATCATTTCAAGATGTTGTCTCATGTTTTCTTTCTATTACCAAAGATTGTTGTCAAACCCAGATTTTAAGGCTTACATTCAGAGACGACAGAAACGAGTCTAAGCGTGAACTTACGCTTCCATCTGTCAAAATTTGTTCGTAAGTTCACGCTTAGACTCGTTTCTGTCGTCTCTGAATGTAAGCCTAAGATAGCCTTGTCTCGCTTTGACATTAGAAAGTAACGGATATATTTAAAACCTGGGTTTTACTAGATTTTAAACCATCATTTGAAATAAGGGGAGTATAACTACCCATTGTTATATCTCACATTTTTGCAACCCAACCTATGTTTAAAAACAAAGCATTCTAATTCTTTGTTTAATTTTATAAAATTTGCCAACTCTTTGTTGCCATTTAAATACGTGATTGGGCATAATTTTACCTACTTTGCATAACACCATTTGAGATTTACAAACAAATGAATAATAATAAAACACCATTTTATGCAAATAACCCGTAATTTCCGTGTTTGTTATCCAGGTAACAGAAATGTGTCGTGTAACGAAACGGTACAGAAGTACCAGGGCGACATGAAACCGGACTGGTACTAATTTGCATTGCTAACGTATAAATTTCATGAACGGTCGGACACGCTCTCGCTTCGCTGAGTTTCTATTACATTTCCAACCAATTAACATTACAATAAAACATTTTTTTTTGTAATAATAACGTTTTGAATAAAGAATTGGATTTTGTAAATCACCTTTATAAAACGTTTAAATTCTTAGAATAATAACGCATAGAAGCCTAGTATGCGGATGCAAAGTGAGGCAAATCCACTAGAGGGCCAAGCACGAATTTTTAACGTATCGTAACTTTAACGTAAGCAAATTTTGATTATAAAATACAATGAATCTATTGCACAGTTGTTTAATTTTACATAACAAAGAAAATGTAAAAATACAGAATGTATTTTAACGTTAACGTTAAACGTTTAACGTTACGGTACGTCAAAAACATTCCTGCTTGGCCCTTAGAAAAATAAATGATCATGTTACGGATGCTGCGAGAGGAGAGTAGACTTCAGTGAGGTTCAATTTATTAAAGTCATTATTTTATAATCTAACTAACCTACATAAAATAGGTACATTTATTTAGATCGTACTCCAAGTTTCGACATAGATAACATTCGCGAACACGAAATGTGTGTTGCTATTAGAATATCAGAGTCATTAATACACGTTAGCGCGCCGAACGAACCTTATCTCGGCAATTATGCGACCCTGGTATTAAGGCAAAGATATTGATATAATAATTTAGCAAATAGGGCTTCTAGTCGGGAAAATACGACCGCAGACCGATATAAAACTTTTAAGGCTGGCACATCTAATTTATATTGGTTTTTTTGATTCAATTAATTCAAAGAGATTTCGATAATTGTCCCGTTGTATACTAATGTTATCCAACGAAAATTTATACAGGGTGATCCATCAAGTTGGATCAGTATGGGAAAGTCTGAAACTAGATAGAGAAATTGTTCGAAGGAACCACGTCGACGGCTATAGAAATAAGAAAACCTACAATAAAAAAAATTATATCTTTACGATTGAAAAGTTTATATTTCCCTAGTCAACCTTGGTTAGTGACAATAATAGAATAGGTGCAAACCCTGAGAATTTAAAATAGTGTTAAATTAATCTAGCTCAAACCAACCATCCAACCTACGGCTTGCAAGTCGGGATCACGAACATTTAGGGCACACTTGATACTTTTATCATTCGGCGACTAGCGATTTAGTCGCTTATCGATTTTAACGCTACACTCCGCACACTCTCAGCGATTTATTAAGCGCAGGCTACACCGTGAACTGGCCGGCGGACAGGCTGGTGGACGAGCATCCTTTTCATGTTTCGGTTCACACCGCGAACTTCAGACCTAGCTACGTCAGTGACTCAAACGATGTGAACGAAATATCCGACGATTCCCTCGTTTTTAAATCGCTAGTGTAGCTTAGCTCGCCATAGCTTCGCTTATTTCGCATAGTTTCACTGTCTTCGCTTCGCCCACCCACCCGCCAGGTCGCAGTGTGGCCTGCACTTTAAGTCTTTGGAGTGCTAGTACCCCGCCCGCTCTCCCCTTTGCTTCACCTTTCTGCCAGATGCAGCGAGTCGCCAAAACGCGATGCAGCATCGATGCAATCGCAAAATCTATAGTCGCCGATGCTTAAAGTATCAAGTGTGCTATGTCCCTTAGCTCCACAAAATTAATTGAGATTGAATTACATAAACAAATACTTCAAAGCGGAGATTTATAAAGAGCCAAGCGATTCCGTCACGAGTTTCCTTTTCAATTAACTCAGCCGACAGCTCTTTCCTTAGGATATGTAAAATTGAATGCGGTTGGATTAGACTCGGAATTGCGTTGCGAACTGTACCTATAAGTACTTATAGTAATGTAGATACGTTTACGTTTTAAATCCCTCTTTGAGACCATACGTGGGGTAAAATCTCCAAAGATAATGGTTTATCTGCCATTGGGCAAGTCTATGTAGTGGCAGAATCTGGAATTTTGAGGTTCATACTTATCTATTATACTTATCTAGTTCACTATTTTGAGAAGATAAAGAACAAAGGCAAGATTCCATACATCATTTTACTTGATATCGACTTGAAGTGTCTATGAATGAAAAGCTGTTTTAACCATAGGGATTACATTACTTAAACATAATCACCGATTCTTATTTTTTCTGTCTGCGACTTTTCAGGCAAAATACCGTCCCAAGTCAAGTCGACTTTATGATCTGGCAATACTGGATCGCCACTTTGACAGATCAATCAAGATGGCTCTTGTCATGATTTATGGTATTAAACATCGAAGTACAGTCTAATGTAACACTAAAGCCATGGTTTTATCGATACAAGAAAGTATCTAAAACTGTTATATCGGTCCTTTCCAGGCTTCGTATTGGACATTGCTGCTCTCCTGTCTTTTTAAACAAAATTCGTGTTCGGGACTCATCCCTCTGTGAGTGTGGGTTAGACGAAGGTAGCTTGGAGCACATATTTTTTAACTGTTCCAAAAACAATCAGTCTATTGATTTGTACGGTCACCTAATAAAATTAAAGATTCCCGCTCCTATTAATTTCCCTTCTTTACTAACTCATTCTTCCCCAAAACTGTTTGAAGCACTGATGTCTTTTATCCGTGTTAATGATATTAAACTGTGAATGTTGGTGTGTTGTATTGAACGTTTTTAACTTTTTAATTTTTATTTATGTATTCTACTTGTTTGTTTCAGTGTTTAGATCTTCGTCAACAAGTTTCACATTTAGTTTCATTAAGAATACTCAGAATATTTTTTAAATATTAATTTTTTTTCCTAGACCACGCTTCTTTTCTCATTACACTTCTGACATTGGCAGAATTGTCGACATCGGCATCGCTTGCCATTAAGAAAAAATTGAATTGAATTGAATCGATGCCTGGCATGCATGCATGGTATTGATTTTGAAGCATCCCGAGTTGTATAAAGATCCTTTCAGTGCTTAGGATGGAAATGTATGGGCGGATGTCCTTTCAATGGCGTCGGTGCGTGCTCAACAACAACTCAAAAGGTAAGTAAAACTTGTTTTCTAGCAAAGATCAATCATTTATTGAAGTGTAAAAGAACACAAGTAAACTTTTTATTGCGCCATGTTTTTAGGCAATTTTTTGTCTTTGTCTCTCTAAACTCTAAAGAGTAAAGCTAATTAACTCTAATAAAAACGATACTCTTTGTAAACGCTCTCGCTCCTCATTTTCAAATAAAAAAGAACGAACTAAAGCCGTGTGCACACATTTAAAAGCGATGACGGTCTATGCTCGGTGAGGTGTCTCGCCCACACGGTCGGGCGGATAATCGTGTTTGATCAGCGCTCATGCGTGATAACCGTTGGTGAACGCACGCCTTTATGCCTCCGGCTATTTTTATACCGAGTAATGTTGCGTATGGTGAAGTATAGTTTCAACAAGGAAATTACACTTTAGGTACCTATAATAAATAATAATAAATCCATGACTGTCCCACTGCTGGGCACGGGCCTCTTCTCGAAATGAGAAGGGTTAGGCCTTAGTCTACCACGCTGGCCTGGTGCGGGTTGGCAGACTACACACTCCATCGAAAACTTTATCGAGGCCCTCTCAGGTGTGCAGGTTTCCTCACGATGATAATAAAATTGTAATTTTAGGTATAACCCTGTATTTTTTTTCCAGCGGTATTTTCAATGAAGGCTGAATACTGTACACGGAATACAAGGTGGTAATTTCAGTGCCGATCAATAACGATTAATAAGTAGGTTAGATTTGGTATGGTGACCATACCAAAACCAATTTGGACTATTTGATACCTACTACTTTGAAAACTTATTAATTGGGCCACGGACTATTTTCAATCGATCTTTTCGCCACGGCCAGAGCAATTGCTATGTTTAAAGAGTTTAGAAGTTAGTTAAGCTTTAGAAGCTGATTCACATTACGAAACCAAGATGCAGCGATCGATCACGAAATACGCATATCTGCTGCAAAAACTAGCTAGAGTGCCTATGGACTAAAAAAAAAACAAGCACAAGTACCATTCATAGATCAGGCAAGAAATAATTAAGTCCATAAAATAGAAAAAAAAAATTACAAATAGTAAACAGCAGAGACAACATTTAAATCAAATCGAAATGGTTTGCATATTTATTCTATATTTATTTATATACATGTAGGTATATATTAAGTATGTCTTTTATTAGGATGTACTATAATGTCATTAGTTTAATTTAGGTATCCTTTTATATTAATTCTTCACTAAAGTCTACATATCTTTTTTTCAATCTCTCCTCTCGCAGGTCTGCTGAAAGAGTTTTTTTGAGAAATAAGCAGTACCTTTGTGTCATCTTTTCTATTTAATTGTAATTATTCTAATTTCTGTGTGTACATAAATTGTTAAATAAATAAATCAAGTGACCAAGTACCAGGATTACATTACAATGCCACAGGTGTTCTGTCCCACGTCAATACAACCGACTTCATCTGGACTGACCGCATTCTTGAAAAGGGTTTTGGGTAAACATTCTACAAAAATATGTGTCCAAATATTCGCGTGTCATCAATGTAATTAAATTGTTGCCTGACGACAGCTGAAGTTAATTAAAGTGAACTACTTTGTTTTTATAAGTGCCTGGTACATTGAAAAGAAACTCCAGTTACATTGTCGCAAAAACACTTATTTGTCCAATTTTATAATTTATTTCATATTAAATCTTTTTTACTTACCTACTACTAATATACTTTGATTCTTTGATGCGTCTCTGAAGTGTCCATGTATAGTTATCTATAGTACTCGCAAATCTTTATGAGCTCTAAACTCTCTCTCTCTCCCTCTAGCACCTATAATAAGCGTACTATTAAAGGTGCTAGAGGGAGAGAGGGAAAGAGTTCAGAGCTCAGTTCAGGGCTCATAAAGATTTGCGCGTACTATACATTATTTTATGTCTCCACGGAGGATTGGCCTGGTGATCTGTAATACAGGTTCTACCTACGTCAGATACCGAATTTCTGTTAATAATGTATGTTTCTGTGATGAAGAGAAAATAAAGAATATTCTATTCTATTCTATTGTTGCGGTTATTCTCAATGAATGAAATGATCAAAAAGGAAAAACGGTAAAAGTCAGAAGTCTAAAGATATAGATTTTTTCTAGACATGTATTTATAAGAAAATACAGTTTTATCAAAACTAATAATCTCACCCTCATTGAAGCTATATCCATGCAAAATCACATTAATACAATTTTTTTTTTTCTAAATATTTATAAATTATCTTGTTTGTCTCACATAATGGAGAAGACAAGATAGTGTTGTACAGTACGAGCGACGTATCTTGGCTGGACTGAAGTTAGAATTTAGTAGGTATTAAGAACAAAATTGTACTATGACTTGTATATTTACTATTATACTTTGGGAATTCCTCAGTTTCAGAATACTACCTGACCGTTCTCAATGATATCCAGGGGCCGGATTACCGGTATATTTTAAATAAAGTTACGATTATAACGCTATGTGTAACGTTATAATGAGAATTTTACCATTTTTAGTAACGTTAAAAAATAACGATAGCTGTAACGTTATCAATAGTACTTTGTCTTTCCAATTTGTGGTCGCTGTTAGTTACGCACTCCTCCCGCACGCGGTGGGTATATTGCCACGTATAGTGCAACTTGACAACGTCGCGAAAGTGACGTAACGGTAACGTTATAAAATACCGGTAATTGGTAACTTACCATAACTTAACATAATTTTTTGGTACAATACAGGTAAAATTAAATAAAGTTATCTCTCCCTGATGATATCACAGACTAAGACAGCCTAAGGCCCAAGTTTACCGACAACATAACAGTCGATTAGAGCAAAATCAACCGTTTAAAAATGAATTTTTGTATGGTTGATCGGTCGATTTTATTTTAAACAGCCGTTATATTGTCAATGAACATGGCCCTAAGTCCTTAAAACTAATAAACATTTTATCCAATTGAGATTCTATGGAAAGTCCAATAAAATCCACTTCGTAGCAATTTCAGCTCAGCTGGTGCGGATAATTCTATTATAATATGCAAATTCAGTCCAATTTGATTCGGGTAGTGATCGCTATACTCATCAATCATGCAATTGTCATCAATGAATACAATTCGAGAATCCATGCCAGTCATGTTAATATTATGGTAAACCTGTCTACGTTGAAAATATATTATATTTATTTAATAGATTAGTCTGACCATTCGTTATGTAAACTAATTTCTTCGAATCTCACTTGTGTTAACGATGAAGGAAAACATCGCGAAGACAACCTGTAGGGGAGGCCGGGGTTCGAAGTGCCGGGGGTGCGTTGTTCCGATGCAAATAGCTTCGCCAAGAAAAGGGATAGCAATAAGTTTAAAGTGCACTGCAAAACGTCATACCATAGCGCACTTTCGGCAGCCATTTTGGTGACGCCTTGACGACGAGCAAGTGTGGTAGTCGCTTGGCGGTACATAAATGGCACGTAAGTAAATATTTTCGTATTTAAACTTTTTGGTCTAATTCGGTCCATTTTTTAGCTATTAATGTGTAACTTGTATTAATTTATTGGAAAAACTATAGAGATCGATTTTTTTAATATCACTGTTGACGCTATGTTACCTATTTTGTAATATTTTATATAACCTTGAAAATGAAATTTGGGGCTCTAAGTTCCGCTGACTGGGGGCTGGTTGTGCCGGGGAACAATCTACCCCAACTATATCTAAATAAAAGGAATCTGATTAATTTAAAAAAAAAATGTTTTAGTATGAGAACCTACATAAGAAAAACGGCACGTGGGAAGACTTCAGGTGAATTTTAGTTGATTGATATCAATTTTAATATTAATACAAAGTCTTAAAGTTTATAAAAGTTGATTATTGATATCTGCTTAGAATTTTTGATTATTTATCAAAGACAACGAGTTTATATAACCTGTAATTCTCATTTTTAATAAACAATACATGGATATTTAATTCAAGTACTTTTGTGTTTGATTTATACATATCCATATACTACTACTGTACCATTAATGATTAAAAATGCTACCAGAACAATTTACCTCAACGATGGAACAACCAGCCCCATGAAGGGGTGAGTTGTTCCTTGTGATCTTTTCACAAAAAAAGTATCCTAATCCAAAAAGTATTATTAATTTAATAAATGCGTCTACATAATTTAAAACTAGAATAAATTCTGCATCTATACATGCCCAAATATTAGAGTCCAGTCCCTTTTCTGACGTTCTTTTTACGTGATATTTAAAAATCGGCACTTCGAACCCCGGCCTCCCCTAATCATCGTGTTAGTTTCTTTTTAACCGACTTCAAAAAAAAGGAGGAGGTTCTCAATTCAATACGTGTTTTTTTTTTATATATTTGTTACCTCAGAACTTTCGACTGCGTGAACCGATTTTGATGATTCTTTTTTTATTTAAAAAGTAAAAACCGACTTCACAAACTAAAAAGAATAAAATAATTTTCTTAAAAAACTTACCTGCTTCTGAAGTAGGTGCCACTATTAAGCTAGGTGCATTGAAGAATTATAGGCCCCAACTTCAGAAGCTGACAAGATAAAAAAAAAAAAAAAAAACTTTTTAGTTTTTGTCGGTTTTTACTTTTTTTTAAGTTTATTTTATTTAACTTTTTTAATGCAGTTCCATACAAATAATTTAGTACTACTCGACTAAAGGTATGGATTAGCAGACTTTTTTTTGCGTTTCCGACTTTCTTCCGATAGTAAAAATTGTTCATAATGATGCGTACAATAATCCCTTAAAAGGATCGGGCCTAAAAGGTATTACTTTATACACTTTAATCATCGCATAACAATATGGCAAAAATATATTTAACCTGCTTTCATTCATTCAAACTAGCTGCGCCCGCGACTTCCTCCGTTTCTTTTTTGCGCAGAACTCTATTTCTTTTTCTAAAATAAAAGTAATCTTAGTTACTCCTTATACCTAACATCAGCTATCTGCCAGTGAAAGTCCCGTCGAAATCGGTTCGGAAAAAGTAAAAATTCGTTTAAAGTAGTATTTACACTAGGTATATACTTTCTTATGCATTTAGTAAAAATCTGTTATTTTAACATTACAAATCTTAGATATTAATTGGTTTTAGCGGCCGCTCGCACCGCGACAACTAATCAATAATCTAAGTTACAAACAACACTTCCATTTAATTTATTTGTATAGATGTACAGATATAGATTTTCGTAAACGTGATCGTTTCGTGATCTGTGGAACCAACTACAGGAAATATCACTCCGTCCCTTGATAATCACTGACCTCTGCATACCCCAGGGAGAGCCAGGGTCTTTTCCGTGTGATATATCCGTACATAGGTAGAAGATGTTGCCCATAGCCGCCATTTACGACACCCTTGGAATGAAATGTAGGATTACCGGAAATCATAACTGTGTAAGTGGACTGATATCCTATTAAGGTTCCCCCTAGCGCGCTCCATACACGCGAAATGTGATCTTATTTATATATTTATTAATAGGTAATAATTATTTATTTATGTATTTATTAATAGGTCATCATCATCTGCCTGGCCTTTATCCCAACTACGTTGGGGTCGGCTCCCAGTCTAACCAGATACGGCTGAGTAACAGTATTTTATACAGAGCGACTGCCATCTGACCTCCGCCACCCAATTACAGGGAGACACTGATACCCTAAGGTTAGACCGGTTGTCAGACTTTTTGGGTTGCTGACTCCCGTAACGACTGTCAAAGGTATTCGTATGACAACCGGGACCAACTGCTTAACGTGCTATCTGAGGCACGGAGGGGTCTCGATGTTCGAAGAAATGGTCACCCATCCAGGGACTGACCGCGGCAACCACAGCTTAACCTCGCTGATCGACTGATCTGCGCGGTAGCTATGTAGCTACGAGCCCCTCTCATTTATTAATAGGTAAAAATTATTAATTTACATATTTAGTTTACGTAGTTGTTTTAGGCACATTCGAGCGTATGGCACCCGTGGGTTGCAGCTGAAAATCAGCGTCAGGTGGGAGCACCTGGTGTTGCCATCTGACATTATGCTGAGCTGAGGCCCTTTTGACATAAATTTACTTCTTTTTTTCTATTAAATACCTATTATGTGTTTTAATTTTAATTATGCCAATAAACGCAATTTTCTTTTTTTCTTTCTTATTATAAATATAAATACATTAAAGTCAATACAATTATGTGAACACGATCTAATCAATAACGTGGTATGACAAGAATGGACAGAATAAGAAATGAGTATATCAGAGGAAGTATGAAAGTGGCACCGGTGACAGAAAAGTTGAGAAGTAACCGTTTGTCGTGGTATGGGCATGTGATGAGGAGGGATGAAAATCATGTAACAAGAAGAGCTATAAGTATGTATGTGGATGGATGTAAAAGAGGAAGACCCAACAGATAGATTGATTGTGTGAAATTTGACATGGTTTATACGAACGTAAACTTGCAAGATGACGTCTAATAGAGATGAATGGAAGAAGAAGACATTACGCCGATCTCAAATTAAAAGGCACGAAGGCAGGAGAATGATGAGGATCTTAAAAAATAATGTCTAAAGATAGAAAGAGAAAAAACATTTATTCAGCACAGACATATTGACAACATAAGAGAGAGAAGATAAAAGGTAAAAAAAATTATAAAAAAATAACACACTTCAAAAGTTGACAAATAAGAAATAAAATTATTATTTCCTTTATTTAATTAAACACATACTTTTTTACATTTATAAATATTTTTACATAAAGAATAATGTAAAAACATTTAAAAATACAAAAGAATAGTTGTAATTTTTAATTTTTAATTTCTTTTAATTTATGTTTGTTAAGAAGTGATTCATTATCAAAGACAGTTAAATTTAACATGATTTTCATATGTTTAAATAACATTTTCCGTATTGTTTAAAAGAAGTAAGAAAAAATTGAGTATAAAAATAAATATGACCTTTAATATCCCTCAGCAGCCGCATACCGCATTTAAAAATTGATATTCCAAAACAAGATAACATTTAACTTACAATGCAGATTTAACTTGTAAGTAAAAGTCGGGTCGCAAAGCAAGACTAGTAGTTTCGTAAGTCAGGCTAAGCGTACAAATCTTAAATAAAAATACTACGACAGTATCGCTAGAATACGACAATTTGACTACACTACGTCAGTTTCGCTAGACGCCGTTAGTCGTATTGTTGTCGTTTACAAAGAAGTTTAGAGTTTCTGAGATTCTTCATGTGTGCAAAGTTAAACGTGTCGTCTTGAATATTTTGCGAGTTTGGAGCGTGACTTTTGAAGTAATAATTAATTAAAATAAGCTTACAAAAGAGGAAGTAACATATCTCAGTATTTGTAGGCTTTTGTACATGGGAGAAGCCATAGAATTTATTGCCGTCTTCTGCAAATGAGTGAAAAATTGGAAACAAGTAGGTACCATTCATAAATCTGTAAATGGTTTATGGAGGGAGTTGCGGGCGCAGCTAGTAGGTATGTAATAAATTTCTTTAGAATAGAATAGATATTTAATACAGGCAGTTATGAAATGTCGAGACACTAGGTGCGCGGTTCCAAATAGTAGGTCCTATGGAGAAGAACCGGCAAGAAACTCCATGGAAACTTTTTGGATTCAATAAGACATATTTGTTATAAAGTTTAAATATTTTATACAAAAATTGGCCAGTTCACTACATTTGAATATGGTTATAATCCACTATGCAAATATGAACTCCTCATAAATATAGAATGTTTTAAGGAGCGGTTCAGGTGCATCCGGACTCTAGGCGTATTCATTTATAAAATATGCAAACGAAAATCCGAACTCCGTGAATTCACTTGACCACTTCCTCGCGGTATCATTATAGGTCAATATAGGTGCTAACATTTTAAATACCTACATTGGTCCCTGGTCTGTCTAACAGTGCCTCTAATTGTTGGGTCTTGACTGAGAATATATTTTGATAAAATTGAGCAAAGAGTATACCTAGTTTCTGTGAAAATGAAATTACTAAAAACAAGCTTTATTTTATAGATTTTGAACTTTTCATAACATACAAGTATTATAGTGCTCTATGAATCAATAATGTAAAATTACAAAATATTTAAAATGAAGTCTTTCTTCAAAATAGAACCAAAAAAATATTCTATTATAAAATGAAATCATTGCCGTGGATTGAACAAAATACCTAAGCACTGAGGCAACGATAAATAAACTTCTGTTAAAGGATATAGAACAATTATTATTGTTATAAAGAGCGGATCAGGTGCATCCGGACTCTAGACGTTTTGATTTCGTAAAGTCCGTACATTTCATTCGTTCAAATGAAAGAAATGTAAATGTAATATAATGTATCCACGCGATATTCATTCCCGTATCAATAAAGCAATAAAGATATCATCTGCATTGCATGTAGCGAGTATACAGGATGAAGGAACGAATGAATGAATATTTTATGAAAGTGGGATATTATTTAGCATATTTCATTCTACTTTTGATGAAAAACATATCGAAAATTATCTTTAACTTCAATTAGATACACTTTATGATTCTTTATTCCAAAGTCAAAGTCAAAGTTTGTTATTTCAACTAGGCCTTTACAGACACTTTTAAAACGTGATTTCTAGATGCACGGTTCCAACTGGATTCATCCCGAAGATACGTTTAATAATACGTGCGACAGCCAATGCGACAGCCGGAATAAATTCAAAATGGCGTGGTTTACAGGCAGCTGGCTACACCCCATTCGACGATTAGTAATTATTGTACTTTTTATTCTAAATAGAATCAATGCGATTCGTAGAAAAATTGTTGGGTACATTAAAAAAATCTTACATAATACCTATTTATTTATCCGTACAGAGGCGGACTCAATGCCTTAGGCATTTTCTACCAGTCAAGCTAAACATAATATTTGAATTAAGAATCGATGTCTGTTGCCTTCAATACGTCCCTCGTTTAAACAATCGGACCTGTATACAGGGTGTGAGTGACATAGTAACGAAAACTGATACCATGGATTCGGAACATGATTCTTGGACCCCTCATAGTTAGTATTTTGCGTCGGTCTTACAATTTTGTTCGCAGATTTTTTCGTTAGTTATAAAAACTGCGTACAAAATAGTAGGTATATATTTTTCAAAAATCCGAGTCCAAAAATTCTAACGCTGTTGTGTCCAGAATCATGTACTGAATTTTTGGTATAAGTTTTCGTTACAATATCACTTACACCCTGTATATTATGATCATCAATGCAAATTTCAATAACGGTTCAGTATCGACGTTGATTGGCAATAATCTGGATGAACCGAGCACAATACACGGCGTAGGCGCGTCTTGCTATTAATTAATATCAGCTGCATACGTGTTCTGGCGATAAGCAATGAAAAAATTAAAGAGCAAACAGCAATACATTTGTAGCAACACAAATGTTGCTCAGTTATTTGTATTGCTGTTCACAGCTTTTTTTATGTAGGTAAAATTTGTAAATATTTAAATCCCTAACTGTGAATCAAACTGACTCTGAGGACCAATTCGTAGTGTCATTGTCCGCCTTCTGTGCAAAGGGTCGTAGGTTGATTTCTGTATCCTCGGACACATTGGTATGGCCTACTGACAATAATCAGTTTCTTGGTGTTTCAGTTCCTAGATTCAGTACAAAATAAATCCTAAAGTCATCTGGCTGTTTTTAAAGAAAGGTATAGATAATAGAAAAATTATCTATTTCTTCTATCAACAAAAGAGACGGGTATATTTCCTTACTCCTCAGTGGTTTTTTTCCAATTTGTGTGGACAAGTGTGCAATTTCCCTGGGTTTCCCGGAGTGCCGTCTGTCACTCACAGATGTGCTTACCTAGCTATTCCGCCGTCTGCGATGCGTCGTTTCCCCTTCGCGTTTGTTCAGCACTGTGCAGCTTTGTTCAGTACCTATATTCTGGATAGTTTAGTTTGGAATAATAATAAAACGAAAAAGATCCGACCCACATTGAGCTAATTTTGAGATATTTCATTCTTGAATGATGCAGTGCTGTTTTGTTGGTTTTGTTGTAAAGAGAAGGGAAACTATTATTATTGTTAACCGGACAACGGTGTATATGTTTATCTATGGTTCTGTGTATCTGTGTATTTGTGGCATCGTAGCTCCAAAGCGGATGGACCGATTTCAATGCAGTTTTTGAATTGAAAGCCAGTTTAATCGGGTATCATCTTAGCTATATTTCATGAAAATCTGTTCAGCCGTTCAAAAGTTACAGCTCTTTTTAACACGCTTTTATTAGCTTCACTTGTAACAACTATGTAAAAAAATCTTGGAAGTTAAATTTGACCCACTTCCCGGTTTCCGATTGAGCTGAAATTTTGCATACCTACACGTGTAGTTTGGATGACAAAAGCGTTTTCTTTAGTTTTTTTTTAAACTATAATATTTTATTCTAGTTGGAATCGGGGGCTTTTGACGGTTAGTTTATGTCAATTGCCGTATTTCTCGTTAATAGCAGACAAGTGAATGGTTAATAAATACTGGTATTGTGAGCTCGCAACATGATAGTCATACCCAAATAAAGGTGGTTTGTGTGAATAGGTACTAATGAAATTAAATTGACCGTTTAGTAATTAATTGAATAAATATTCTGTTTCATTTTCGATAAAGAATATTTTAGCTTATGTTATATTGTTAATACACCACAAATTAACGATCGATTAATAATGTTAGTGACCAGTTTAAAATCTTATATTATTTTGATATTTCGCATGCCTAGACGTAAAAGCAGAATAGTTTAACTACTAATTTACATATTTGAAGATCCTATTGTATAATACCCGTGTCTTACGAAATAAATTATTTAAATTTGAATTTGAAAAGATATTTTATTATTATGCCATTAATTGTAGATATTATATACCTTTTTAAGATTTTACGCGGCCTCATAAATAATCCTACGTACCTGATAACTATCTCCGTGCGCGGCGACACTCTCTGTTCGCGGTGCCGGCCGCTAGGACTAATATGCTACAGCAAGCGCCAATTACAAGGGCTCTTCGTATTTTAAATAAAATTTGCGAAAATGAAGATCTCGTCATTTTCACATGTTCATTGATGAAATTCACGGATACTGCACTTAAATGTATTAGTAGTTAAGAATACTTACACTGTCGTATTGGTTATGTACTGTAAAGGCAATGTAAAGATTAATAAATAAATAAATATTTTACATTCTATTTTCTCTACATAATAATCAACTCATTTTGCGATATAAAAGCATAAAAGATAGGTATTGTTGAGTTCAACAAGTGAAGTGGCCGAGTCTAATAAAAACCTTTTTACTTTGTAATAAGTAGTGACTAGATAATGAGCTCTCTTCCAATATTGAAGTATGAAGAACCTCTCTTCTACTTGAAATCAACTAAGTTAAGACATTGAGAATTGAAAAGAATATTCTCAAGTTTTTCTAGAAAATTTTATACAATTCTTTGATGCGCGGGATAAAGTAACAGTTTGCTAAAAGAGCGGGACTGCTAACTAGCGGTCATAAAAAAATTGTGATGAGGCTGGCGTTAAAAACAGCCTTCTAAACAGTAACTAGATATATCGAAAATGGCCTGTATTGGCCCAGGACCAGGGTTGACATCTCTGATCATCATTCAAAAGGCCATATTTTACACTAGCAACATTTAAAATTAATAGCAGTACCGTATCGCTCACATGAAATCGAAAATATTGGGAAAAACAAAAGACAAATATTTGAACAAATATTGTTTTGTATACAAAATTATTAGGTATTTATTTCAATCGTATAGTGTTTTACCTTTATTGTTAAATAAAACAGTTGTTCTCACAAATATTAATTTTACCCAATTTGTTCTGCATGGCCGAAAAAAATATAATAGAACTGACTTTATTAATTTTGTTTCTAATTTCAACAATATAAATAATAAACAGCAAGATTTAGTGGTTCAAATTCACATACCTATTGGTCATCTAATCTGGCTGATACAACGATACTATTAATTACTGTTCTCCTAGTACTTCGATGCGACAATATGATCTCTATTTACTACTGCTGTAGAGATTTATTTGACGTTAATTGTGCAATAGAACTACTGCAATGCGCAATCCATTCTTTATTAACACATCAAGGAAACTAATGGTCAAATAAATTATTAAAACATACAGGACAAAATACATAACTATACAGGATGTCCCTCGAAGTATGGATCAAATCGAGCAGGGGCGTGGGCAAGGTCTTTTCCAAACTTTTTAAGCCTGAGAAATGAGAATGCCGGTGCAATTTTTTACGGTTCAAAGTTATGACCAATTTGTTTTCTTCAATCACGTCGCCTAGTTCTCAAAGAAAAAATCATAAAAAAACTATAGATCAAAACTGCATATGAAAGATGTGTTTATTATTCCCCATAGCCCCTTCCTACGACGCGGACGTATCTATCGTTTGTAAATGTTAACGGTGCTGCTGATTTTTAACATTATTAAAAAAAAGATACGGGCAGCCATCTTGAATTTTACTGACCGATTTAGCTCGTCTACGAATTTAAGCGACATTTGTGCCTAAAGTATTTATGTACCAAGTTTCATCAAAATCTGTCAAAAAAATGCGCTAAGTCGCAGTTTCTACTCAACTCCCAATAATGTTTCATTAGCCGTACCTTCTTTGTTATAAGTTTTTCTATAGAAATGTACAAAAATACAATAAGGATAATAATAATCATAGTAATATTATAAAGAGAGAAATCCTGATTGA
This sequence comes from Allophyes oxyacanthae, assembly GCA_932294325.1. Classification (NCBI taxonomy): domain Eukaryota; kingdom Metazoa; phylum Arthropoda; class Insecta; order Lepidoptera; family Noctuidae; genus Allophyes; species Allophyes oxyacanthae. The sequence continues at coordinate 2,792,829 of OW028628.1, forward strand.
CTGACTGACTGACTTATCATCAACGCACAGCCGAAACTACTGAAGCTAGAGTCACGAAATTTGGAGAGTAGGTCCCTTTTGTATTGTAGGCAAGCAATAAGAAGGGATTTTGGAAAATTCAGCCCCTAAAGGGGGGAAAAGGGGGGTGAAAGTTTGTATGGGAGTCCCTTAATTTTTGAAGTGAGAAAGATGAAAATTGGGATTTAGGCTTTTGGTTACAAACAAAGAAACACGTGATTCTTCGTTTTTGGAAATTCATCCCCTAAAGGGGCGAAATAGGGGTGAAAATTGTTTTTGAAGTGTAAAACGTGAATATTGGGATTGTTTTTGAAGTGAGAAACGTGAGAATTGGTGTTTCGGCTTTTGGTTAGAAATAAAGAAACATGTGTTACCGCGTTATTGGAAATTCATCCCCTAAAGGGGTGAAATAGGGGTGAAAATTGTTTTTGAAGTGAGAAACGTGAAAATTGAGATTTAGGCTTTTGGTTACAAATAAAGAAACACGTGTTACCGCGTTTTTGGAAATTCATCCCCTAAAGGGGCGAAATAGGGGTAAAAATTGTTTTTGAAGTTAGAAACGTGAAAATTGATATTTAGGCTTTTGGTTAGAAATAAAGAAACAAGTGATACCGCGTTTTTGGAAATTCATCCCCTAAAGGGGCGAAATAGGGGTGAAAATTGTTTTTGCAGTTAGAAACGTGAAAATTGAGATTTAGGGTTTTGGTTAGAAATAAAGAAACACGTGATACCGCGTTTTTGGAAAATCATCCCCTAAAGGGCCAAAATAGGGGTGAAAATTGTTTTTGAAGTGAGAAACGTGAAAATTGAGATTTTGGCTTTTGGTTAGAAATAAAGAAACACGTGTTACCGCGTTATTGGAAAGTCATCCCCTAAAGGGGCGAAATAGGGGTGAAAATTATTTTTGAAGTGAGAAACGTGAAAATTGAGATTTAGGCTTTTGGTTACAAATAAAGAAACACATGTTACCGCATTTTTGGAAATTCATCCCCTAAAGGGGCGAAATAGGGGTAAAAATTGTTTTTGAAGTTAGAAACGTGAAAATTGAGATTTAGGCTTTTGGTTAGAAATAAAGAAACACGTGACACCGCGTTTTTGAAAATTCATCCCCTAAAGGGGCGAAATAGGGTTAAAAATTGTTTTTGAAGTGAGAGACGTGAGAATTGGTGTTTCGGCTTTTGGTTAGAAATAAAAAAACACGTGTTACCGCGTTTTTGGAAATTCATCCCCTAAAGGGGCGAAATAGGGGTTAAATTGTTTTTGAAGTGAGAAACGTGAAAATTGACATTTAGGCTTTTGGTATGAAATAAAGAAACACGTGTCACCGCGATTTTGAAAATTAATCCCCTATAGGGGCGAAATAGGGGTGAAAATTGTTTTTGAAGTGCGAAACGTGAAAATTGAAATTTAAGCTTTTGGTTAGAAATAAAGAAACACGTGTTACCGCGTTTTTGGAAATTCATCCGCTAAAGGGTCGAAATAGGGGTGAAAATTATTTTTGAAGTGCGAAACGTGTAAATTGAGATTTAGGCTTTTGATTAGAAATAAAGAAACACGTGTTACCGCGGTTGTGGAAATTCATCCCCTAAAGGGGCGAAATAGGGGTGAAAATTGTTTTTGAAGTTAGAAACGTGAAATTTTGTATTTAAGCTTTTGTTTAAAATTAAAAACAAAATCGGTTTCGTGTTTTTCGAAATTCAACCTCTAAGCGGATGAAATAGTTATATGAGAGTCCGTATTTTTTGAAGCCGAACGATTTGTAAGAGGTCAGGAATTGATGAAAATTAAAAAGTATCTACCGGCTAATTTGTACCCGAACGAAGTCGGGACGGGCCGCTAGTTATAGATAAAGTCAGTCATCAGGGTATATTTTAAGGTGCAACAAACAACCGAACAGAACCGAATTAATGAAACATTTTGTTAAAATTATCACGGAGGTCAATTTGTATTCATAAAAGTTTAATTAAGTCACACTCAATTATAAGAGGAAACTTTTAAATTTAAATAAATTCAGTGGTTAAGTACTAGGGGGGCAGAGCGTCGAAAGAATAGATTAACTCGACCGCTTGTTGGATATTAAGCGCGGCAACTTTACTACTTGGTAAACCGTTTGGATGCTCCAAAAATTTATTCTGTGACCATGCTAATGAGCTGTTTTTAAAGCTCTTTCCGTATCCTCGTCCCCTGGTACCTGTACCAGCTAATTTACAATAAGGTGTCGTAAATTACAGATGTAATTTACATGTAATTTACGAACGAAATGTCTAACATTTTTTATAAGGGAATGTTTTATGGAAATTCCATGGATTACGAATATATTTCACTTTTCAATTTAAATTTATTTTACTGTACACAGATTGGTGTTATGATGAACTATAATTACAAACATACTTAGAACAGTGTATTGTATGTAATACATGATAGTTCTCCATGTTCTAGGCTACTGGCAAATAATTATAAGTACTGTAATGATTATAATGATTAAAGATTACTGGATGCTGAATATTTATGTAGGCAGACAACGAAATATATCAGACAGAACATGAAAGTAATATTTAACCCGAAATGCGAGCACTCAAAAATGTGTGAAGTCATGCTTAACCGAATAAAAATGAAGGGGTTGGTATGAACGGAGGGAGGAGAGTTGGAGCTTAGAGAGGTTCATGTAAAAATGAGAACCGGAATGATCTGAATGTCGGGGGAATGACGGAAAAGTTTTAGAATTTTATTCAAAACTGGAGCAAAAGCGAACGCAGAACAAGTTTTATTTGAGAGGAACTTTTTTTTTTTTTTTTTTTTAACATTGCCCCTCACTAGGATTTCTCCTGTATCGAGGGTACAGTTTACAAACATACATGTCACATGCACACACAACCAGACCCGAAACAACTATTTGTAGATCATACAATTATTTTTTCCGTGCGGGGATCGAACCCGCGGCACGTAGCACAGAAAGCTAATTGCTTAGACACTGCGCCAACCGTGTCGTCACGGAATTTTGTAACGGACTTGCCTTTTTATATGTATTTTTAGGACATTTTATGCAACAAAACATGCCTAGCATAGCTATTCTGTAAGAATAGTATTATCGTATATCAATTCGTTAAATATCCACCGACATGCGACAGTGAGATTCGAAGCGAGGTACGAGATGTTCATACATTAAATAGCTCCCCAGCTAACTTTTTTCAACGTTTTGCGGCGCACATGTCCTGCATGCTAGAACAGGCCAGACTGACAGGTATGACAATTCAGTGCAGGACAACGGTCACTGAATCGCGTCCGCCATTTTATGGATGGTATTTTTTATGTGCACTGACGTGCGTGGAATAACTGTTTGATTTTTGAATGTTGAATGAGTGTCTGCAATTTAAAAATACTGATGTAAAAATTTACAAAAAGGAGGGTTGTGAAGGAACTAAATTCTTATTCCTCTGAGGCTTAATTTCACCAAAATGGTTAATTATCTTATTAGAGAATTAGCTAAACTATTTTTAAATCTCAACATACCCTAATCGGGGATTAAAACCGGTATTCGCGAGTAACTGACTTCTCCGCCAATTTCAAGGATTCTTCCATTTTAATCCCGATGCATTTAGGGGGATAATTTTACTCATTGTCAATATAAACAACTTTTACTATGTGACCAACACTGAAATCGCGAAAAAAAAAACAGCTGTTCCATACAAATAATTCAATATTACAAGATTAATGACGTATGCAACTGCAGATATTTTTTGCGATTTCGCGTTTGATCACATAGTAAAAGTTGTTCATAATGATGACTACAATAACCCCTTAAAGGGATCGGGATTAGAAAGGTAAGACCTTGTATAAATTCTAATTAACAAAATTAAATTAAATTAACAAAACTTAAAAAAAATACTGGCCAGTATTTTTGTTAAGTTTTGTTAGTTTTTGCAGCCCATTGTTGAAATAATCATATATTTCACAAAAAAAAATCGCATTCATTTCTAACTTTAAAAATAAAACTCCGGCAGTAAAAAAGTACCTAACGTAATTTAAAATGGCAAAGGACCGTCGCCGCCATCCATAACCGTAAAATATTCTTCCTTGTGTACCATACATACATAAATCTTCATGAGCCGCCATCTTGAAAGTGCATTTACCACGTACGTAGGTAATTTCGACGCGTTCCTGGCAACATTTATCATCATTCGTTCTGGCAACACTGAGAAAGATGTATCATGTTCGGAAACTATGTGTACTTACGGTTTCTTATCTTTTTAGCCAGGTGTTTGTTTAGTATTGTATAGTATAGTTGCAGTCGGGAATAAAAATGATAAATGAGCTTGCTCCGGAAAGAGGTTGGCTAAGGAAGTTAATGACATAGTGGTTTGTTTTATTTCGAGTTTATTTAACCAAATGTATTCTTTCTTTGCTTTAAAGGGGTTTAATACACTAAGCCTGGGTTGCAACAAACATCGAATCTTCAGTTAAAGTACCGGTTTAAGCAAAAAAATTGTTGCACCATTTGACAATTGTTAGCTAATGTCATAATTTTAACTGTAACCGCTAAACCGCCCACGCTTCGCTAGTTATTGTTATCGTTAATGTTAACTACTGTCAGACACGTCGAATATAACCTATATAAAACGTCTTGTCAGTTGTTGTCAAACTTTTAACTTTAACATTTTACATGACGGTGCAATAGTAGACAGTTAAATTCTATGGTCATTGTTAATGTTACGGTTAAAGTTAACTTTGACAGTAACAATAGGAGCCCTTAGTGCAAACCCACTCTAATTTTCGCTTCCCACACTAACTTCTCCCTAGCCTATTTTCGCGAAAATATTTTAAATCCTACAGACATTTGGGGCTCTACGATTTTATTAAAGTATAGATGAAATTCAACCACGAACACAATTTTCTGCTTACTATCCTTACATTCTGTGTCCCGTGGAAGGTCTGCCGTGAGGTCTACAAACGCTTAACTTTATGCTGCCCTAGTAGGCTACTGTTTGTACTACTTTGGTGAGCTACTAGTAGTAGTAGCACTAGTAGCTCACCAAACAAAACAACCTTTATTAAGGCGGCAAATTGAATATGTGCCAACATATATAATAACGTATATATAAATATATATATACAACGAGACCAATTAATGACTTAAATTTTTTTATAATCACAAGCCGCCCCTTTGGACCTTGAGAATTATAAAAGTCTGTGTTTAGTTAGATGAGGGATTATTAACATAAATAATAATATATATTATTAATAATAGGTATTTTTTGCGTATTAATCTAAACACACACTTCAATATTTATGATAATTGGATTTTATAATATTATCAATAGTCTTTATTTTAAACGACAAATACAGCTGTTTTGACGCAATACGCACTAACTAGCACGCACATTTTTGTATGAATTCAATTTATTTCCATAAATATTTAAAATAAAATACCTTCCATTGGACCCAAACTAGGCTAGGCCTGTATTGTGGGCACCTTTAGAGCAGCCGATTTGAGATTACTTGTTTACCACTGCCCCGCCTTAATAGCTTTCACTTAATTTTACGTAAACAACATGTCAAAACACCTCCTTAATTTTATATTCTCCTAATAGCTATTTAAATTTACGATATTACAATAAAATTTTAATCTCGCCTTTAAAGGCTCTCATAATATATTCTTTCCCATAATTATACTTCCCAAATTAATAACCTTGGATATTTTGTACCCGAGGTCTTTTGTGAGTGAACTTTGTGGCCGGGATGTAAGATAAAGTATAATAACAGGGGCCTATACGACCCAGGTAAGAGGGTATTACTTACCGAAACGGTGCCTCCTCGACGGGTTAATATTCTGAAAAATAAAAAACAGAGTTTGAATATAGGCGTATATTAAGGCGCTGTTTATGCTGCTTTTTATTTTAGGCGTACTCGGAGATATTGTAAAAGTAATATTTTTTATAAAATATATATAAACTTTTTTATTTACGATCTTATTCTTAGACAATTCCATACAAGGTCCTACCTTTCTAGTCCATTAAGGGGTTATTGTACTTAACGTTTTGAACAACTTTTACTATGGGATCAACATTGAAATCGCGAAAAAAAAACAGCAAATAATTCAATAAATGTATACCTATTGTATACATTATAATTATCCGCGATTTCAGGGGTTTTCCTATAGTAAAAAATGCACATAATGAGGATTACAATAACCTCTTATAGGGATCGGCACTAGAAAGGCAGGACCTTATATTAGGACTTTAGAGTAGAGATAAAACATGCTTTTATTTTTTTAGTAAAAGCCAAGAAGGAGAGAAAAAAAATTTGCTGTAATCTTCCTACCAGTAGCTCTAACCCTACCAGCGCAACAAACCAACATTACAATTAATCCAACACTCAGCCGCGGATTACCGTGACAGGAGCCTTAAATCCCAGAGCGCCGATCGTAAATTAACCCTCAAATTGTACAATACAATCCACCAGCCAGTATTAATACAATTTCAACACGTTTTCAATTTTCAAACTCCAATGTGAAATATTACTTCAAGCTCCTCTTTCGCCCTGGTATCCTGGTATATGGAGTTTCTGGATTAAAGATTAGATTGTTAGATTGTTCATTATAAGAAATATGTACAACTTAACCGTCAAAAACCCCCGACTCCAACTAGAAAAAGTGCTGTAACTTTTGAACGGCTAAACAAATTTTCTTGAAACATAGCTAAGATGATTTCCGATTAAACTAGCTTTCAATTAAAAAAACTGCACTGAAACCGGTCCATCTGTTTTGGAGTTACGATGCCACAGACAGACACACAGATACACACTACAAACCTCTTTTTTGTCGGGGATTAAAAATATTAACGAATCTTTAACATCCATCCGTCCATGTTACCCTGGTTTCTCTATTTATCCAAACTATTGGTCGCCCAGTGGTCGAAATTCGACCGTAATAATAGATATAAAATTTTCTGCACTCCTTCTCCATATAAACTTTAACTATGCCAAATCTCACACACCTCGGTGCGCGCAATATGTTTAGAAAGGGGTACAAAGTCTTCTCTTCACGTATTACGACGTACGAGTAATACAGGGTATAAGTGACATCGTAATGAAAACTGATACCGTGGATTCAGTACATGATTCTAAACATCTCAGCACAAGAAACAGGCGTAGTTCTTAGAAAAAATACTGTTTTGTTCGCAGTTTTTATAACTACCTAAAAAATCTGCGACCAAAATCTTAAAATTTTTAAAAAGACCGACTCTAATTCTTCCGCTGAGTTGTCCAGAATCATGTACTGAATCTATGGTACCAGTTTTCGTTACGATGTCACTTACACCCTGTATAAATTTCGTCAGTTTAAAACTGAATACTGATTAGCTGCCTATCCTGGTATAATATGGGTGACTAACAATCTACATGTACATGGTTTTAAGAACCAAACCCAAGATCAAAGAGCAAAACTTTTAAGTCCCCCTACGATTTCGTACGTAAAGTAAAATAATGTACCTACTGAACAAAAAGGCCAACAAATCGTGTTCAAGTGTTCGTGAAAAATATGGCTACTTCTGTAATGAGGCGGAAGGCCATTTTAGACAAGTTACAGCTAGAAATGTGAATTATGCTGGAACATGGCCCCACAGTTTGGCTAGTTAAGCTCACACGTGTTTCCCGCGTGACACACGGTATACTCGTGTTTTAATACCTAGTGGTCGCCCAGTGGTCAAAATTCGACCGTAATTTTAGCTTTCTGCACTCCTTCTCCAAATAAACTTTAACTATCCCAAATCTCACACTCCTCCGTCCGCGCAATATTCTGAAAAAGGGGTACAAAGTTTTCTCTTTATATAGATTATGCAACAGTTTCAAAAACTGCTATTCGGGTCTGTATAATGAAAAATAAAATGTATGAAATAGGTATTTTTTTTTTTTTTTTAAACATGAAAATCATGTTTTTATCTGTCTTTGATGATAATTCACTTTTTACCTAATCTATACGTGGTAAACGATTGGTTATATTTTATAAATGATTATTTAAATATTGTGTTGTGTGAAGATTGTTTACTGAATAAGACAAGTAAGAAGGTAGGTACTTAATATTAGGGGTTGCTATATGATTAAATTAAATTATGGTCTGCGATTAACTGCACATTTTGATATTATGATTGTACATTTTTAAAACTTTGAACACAAAACTTGCGCTACGAAATTCGTAGACATTGCTACGATTCGTAGACAAAAACTTTATTCACTTATTTGAAATTTTATGGATGGGTTTCAAGTTGTACACTTTCATTTAGAATAATTGTGGTGTGTTCACGTTTGACAAACTACTGGCCAGTGTGTGACCTATCCTCAATTAATGACGTCACACGCGCGCGCCGTAATAAATATTGATAACGCAGTTCCGTTCGAACATGTCGCTCTGATGTTTTAGTGATGTAACACTGCATTTCTATGGGCGCCTAGTATTTTATTGGAATGGTACTAAGCCATTTTAACCTGGACAAAAAGAGGGTGTGTTATAAATTTGTAGTATGTATCTGTGTTTGTCTGTGGCATCGCAGCTCCAAAACGGATAAACCTATTTCAATGCAGTATTTTTTTATTGTAAGCTAGTTTAATCGGAAATCTTCTAAACTATGTTTCATGAAAATCTGTTCAGCGGTTCATAAGTTACAGCTCTTTTTAACACGCTTTTATTAGCTTCACCTGTAACTAACTAACTATGTAAGAAAATCTTGGAAGTTAAGTTTGACCCACTTCCCGGTCTCCGATTAAGCTGAAATTTTGCATACACGTTCAGTTTGGATGACTAAAGCGTGTTCTATCGTTTTTTTAAAACTATTATGTGTTTTATTCTACTTGGAGTCGGGGGTTTTTGACGGTTAGGTTATTTATATATCTATTTCACCTGACAGATCCGGACCATACAAATTCGGTGTTAGGTTAATTTATTAATATGAACCTAGATGTTGGACCTGCTAATAGACACCTCTTAAACATAAATCTAATGCAAGGCCCTATCTTTCTTGTCCCGATCCGTTTGACCCTATAACCCCTGTTATTGTACCTACTCATCATTAAGAACAACTTTTACTATGGACCCAACAATAAAATCGCGAAAAAAATCTGGTTTTATGGTAGATCCTCTGGACGTGAAGATTGGTTATTTTTAACCGACTTCAAAAAAAAGGAGGAGGTTCTCAATTCGACGCGTATGTTTTTTTTTAATGTTTGTTACCTCATAACTTTCGACTGCGTGAACCGATTTTGATAATTCTCTTTTTATTTGAAAGCTGGTGCTTCCCGATTGGTCCCATTTTAATTTGGTCCAGTTCTGACAATGGGATCCATGAGAAAACCATATAAGTCTTAAATTTACATTAAGTATGTACGCGACAAATGGTCGAATAACTCAATATCACGCCAACCGATTTCGATGATTCTTTTTTTGTTTGAAAGAGTATACTTCCAAAGTGTTCCCATTTCAATTTAGTGAGGATCTGATGAAGATCTTCGGAGATAGACAATGGAACTCTTGAATGAATAACAGCACATCACTCGCGATTGCTGTAATCTCATGTTTATGTATTGTTTATCCTACAGTCAGCAGCATAAACTCTGAGCTTAAAAAAGTGAGGTGTATGTACTAACTACTCCGCATGCATGGCTTTGCATGGAAGGCTAGGCTATCACCACAATGTCCAAACAAAACCGAAATATAAATTTTACTGTGATATCGTCAAAGCGAGTCCAAACATAACTATAATAAATATTATTCTCAAACAAACACGTTTACGAGGAACGTCGGTGTTAAATCTAGCGATAACGCTGCCAACAAAGCCCATGTATTACGCGGGAAAAATTAAAATGTGTCAAAATGGCCGACCGCGCCCCTTTACACGACACAGGGTTATTAAAAATGCATAGTTTTCGCAGTATCACTCCATTTGACACTGTTCATGTTATTTCGTTACGTGGAACAAGTACCTAACTTGCTTCACAAAGCGTTTCAATGGCCGACGAGTTACGTGAGCAATTTGCTTGATTTATATTCCGACTGAAATGTTTTTGTGGATTTGTGACGGAAACTTGACTGTATTTATTAGTTTGAAAATATAATAATCTTGCAATTTGATTATCACTTGCATTAACGGTGAAGGAAAACATCGTGAGGAAATGCACACCTGAGAGGGCCTCATAAAGTCTTTGATGGTGTGTGTAGTCCACCAACCCGAAATAGGTCAGCGTGGTGGACTAATGCTGAATCCTTCGCATTTGGAGAAGAGGCCCGTGCCTAGCAGTGGAACAATAATGGGCTGGATTTATTTATTTAATTGTTATTTATTAATTTAATAATCTTATTGTTATCTATTGCTATTATACAGGGTGGCGATTTTGTCACCTGCATCCTTTAAGGAGTTGATTCTACTCAACATTATGAACAACTTTTATTGTGGGAACAATCCTGAAATCGCGAAAAAAAAATACAGCTGTTTCATACATTTTGTCGAGTTATGTGAACATCGGATTCTTTTTCGCGATTTTTGTATTTGTCCCATAATAATTCGTTCTTAATAATGAGTAGAATCAACTACTTAAAGGATGCAGATGACTAAAGCGCCACCCTGTATAACTTTAAGTACCTTCTTTTCTTTGATTCCGTAGTCACCAATCCAGTGTAAAGAATTTAAAATATCAAGTAGAATTTCAAGTGGCACGGAGTGTTGGAAGATAAAAGACATTTCTGAGTACTTATTGTCTCTCAAGGTAGGCACAGGCTTGGCACAGGTACCTTTTCAGCTGGATTATTTCGACCAAATCGGTCATAATGACTACATCTGAGAATTTTAAGTGCTTTCCTCAATTTCCAAGTACCTATTTCGATTTCTTAGGGCCGCATACTACCTTACCTACTTTTTGCACCATAAACGCGCGATTTCTCGTTTGTTGGCCGCTTTTTGCTTAAAAAAGCGAATAACGAACGCGAAAACGCGATTCTGCTGCAGAAGCTAGTATGCTATGGCCCAGAAAGCGTTGGTTGCTTAGATTATTATTGATATTTAGATTCAAATTTAGAACCGCAGTATTTTCAAATGAATTCTACTTTTGAATTCTGAATTTAAAATTTATATTGATTTTGTAAATGTTTGATAATGTTTTTTTAATAGGCAGGCGGCAATGTGGCCAGTATTTTGATTATGTATCATTATTTATTGGTATTCCCTTCTGATACGATGGCTTATATTTGGCACCATTTTACGTCTGTCTCCACTGGAATAAATCATAAAAGTAGTGAGCAATCTATCACGGGATAATAATGTATTAAACTTTTATCATTCACGGGATCCAATAAAAGTGGTTCACAAAAACAAGATTATCATGATACAGTAAAAATACTAACCTAAACCTACCCTGAAATATGATAATAAAGCATCAAATATCAATTATTCAGAGAAACATTAACTTTGGCCACCCTCTGGTAAATGTGTCTCTGAATACATTCTCCTATCCAATAATATTGACAACAACCCGATATTAGGTCGAGTCCCCCTAATTAATTGCTATTCATTACGGCACCCGACACCGATCATTACGATCCACATAAAACAAGCAATAAACCTACCTGCCAATATCCATCTACTCATTTAAAAGTCGCGGCGAATCCACAGATAGAACCGACGAAAATAGAATAAAGAATGAACGGATAAAAAGCGCCTGGCTGAATATAGGCTGAATAATTTTATACCTTTGCGTAAAAAACTTTAGGCAACGCCTTGTTCAACGTACCTATTCATTCATTCGTGTAGATATTTAGATTTAGAATATATTTTTTGAAATAAGAACGTTGTTTTGCAATTATTCTAAAATGGTTGTCATTGGACATAGGTACTTCGCGACCATTATAGTTGATTGATTTCTCTTCACAAACAAAGAGACTTTATGGATTACTAATAAGCTTGATGGATCAGCTATGTACTAAGGGAGTATTGAATTTTAGATAACTCTCTCATAATTTATTGACATCGCGTGTGTCCCTCAACCGCTCAGGCCAAACTTGCACAGGATAGCTATTCTGTAAGAACATCTCGTATCTCGATTCAAATCTCACTTATAATGTCTGTTGATATTTAAAGAATTGACATAGACAATAATAAATGTGTAACAACAAACAGGAGAACAACAGGAGCTGTAAACATGACTAGAGCATGTTTACAGCTCCGCTAAATTAAGTTATCGATGTCAATTCATCAAATATCAGATCGAGATTCGAATCGAGAATGCGAAATGTTCTTGCAGAATAGCTATGCAGGTCAGCCTTTTCAAATGGCCGCTAGGTATAGTAGCCATAATATTATTTTAAAAAAATGGTTCACTTTCTTCCCTATCCTTTTTCAAAATTCGAAAAAGGTTTAAACGGCCTCCATTTTGCAATTAATATCAAACGAACTCATAACCTTCCAAATTCAAAATTCAAAATATTTACTATACAGATGCGTATTTCCAATCTACTGTGGTGACATGGCGCTGAGGTTGCCATTAATGTCCACACATTTTCCCGTATCCCATCTCCATACTAACTCAATCGCGGTTGAGGATCCTACGCTATTCTCCGTACTGTTTGACACAAATTCCACAAAATACGATGCTATTTTGCAACAGGCATCACAAAATGTATTAAATATGGTTATGTAAAGTAAAACTTTAAATAAGCCTGTTAGTACCAGCGACCCTTTGTAGAGATTATTTCCCTAAAATCCGGGGACCTTTGCAATCTGTATTATATATTACCCTTAATCTTCTTAGAGGTTGTATACAAAACATGGTTGTAGATAAACATATACTGGTAGCGTAGTTTTGAACAAAAACATATACTTATTATGTGCTTGTTACGAATTTAGTCTACTCTTGGTACAGTTAGATTGGTTAAAAAAGTTTTTTTATGGCGTTATTGGATTCAGTATAACACTTGTGTGCCTGTTTATTTTGGGTTTTCTTCGGGATAGATTTTGAATATTTTTAGTTGAAAGGGTTGGGCAGTTTAGTGGAGTTATTCGGTAAGCACAATTTGGTCGAAATTACATTTTGAATCCGCAGTAAAGTTGCAAAGCAGTATGGCATAACGTATAGAAGAAAGAAAGAAAGAAAAAAAAATCGTTTTGTTTTCTGTCAAGGAGACAAAGGGTTGGAGAAAACGGATTTGTCCACCCACCGTGCTAGCTCAGCAGGAGGTTAAATATGGGATGGATAAAAGATAAAATTCTTAAAAATATAATAGGTCAATTAAATGATACCTATATATTTTATATAGGGTAAATATATAGCCGCATATCCATTGTATATGAAGCTAGAATGCAGGTTGGGTAAGACGTGACACTTGCAGGTAAGAACCTGCAGGGCTAGTACGCCAAAAAAGAGAAGAGAGCAAATGAACAAGAACATTTCTAGAGCTTTCTCTCTCGATTTTTCGTTTTGTCTTCTGTCAAAGAGACGAAGGGCGGAGAAAACGGGCTTGTCGACGAAAAAGTCGTGGATAAAACCATATCTTTATTTAGCAATTAATGGACACTTAAAATACATGAGAAATATGAAGTAGGAGCTTAAAGTACACAGGCTTGCTGAAAACATTTGCGGCTTGTGGCTTAATTATTTATTTTCGCATTTCCGCTCATCTCAACATATTTAAATTACAACGTACGCGTACAATGTACCAGGCTACTAGGAAGTTAAAGAGCTCACTCGACTAATAAAACAGCAGAAAGTATGAAAGCAAAACGTAAACAAACGATATTCCCTAGAGACGCACTACCGGTAGTTGTATGTAGTGCCAGCAACAGACGGATAGCGATTTATCTATTAGCGAATCAGAGATACGGGACGCTTGGCACAATGCCACCGACTTATGCATTCATGGGGTGACTAAACAGGTAGCGTTGGTAAAAAAAAAGAACTATTTAAAAGTTCTAAAATTCTAATTTTAAATTTGTATTTTTTTGTTTTGTTAGCAACGACTGCCAGACTGTTCAAATATTTTTTTAATTTTCAAAGTAGGTTGCTTCGATCAGGTTTGTTCTTTTTTTAAACTCTAATTAATAGCATTGTAGTACTCTCAAACTGCCTCAGGTGAGTTATATTAACGAATGAAAATATTCAGACCGACGATTTTATTAAAATAAAGTTGGTAGGTACACAAAGTTATATAATTTTAGCATCTACATTTCTAAAGCGAAATTTTTAAAATCATAGGAACGTTCTTCGTTTCTGTAGCAGCATACCAAACAGTGAGACAAAACGAAAATTTGCGGCAACAGGATAAAATTGCGGGTAAAGATGGCGGGGAGGGAGAGTCTGCTGTTCGGCACAATTGGCGTCTCGCGAGGACCTAACCGAATTGCTCCACGTTGGTAAAATCATGGTTATTCTCGACAAGCTTACTTATTTTATGTATAAGGAAAAATTGGCTTTAGTTCTACTAATTTGATGTACCTATTGCGGCTGTAATATCTTCCTTGAAATATTTTATTTATTTATGTACACACAAGGAAACATGGTAATAAAAATGTTACAGACATAATTATGAGCACAATGGAAATACTTATTTCTAATGAATTTTCTTCCAGTAGTCCCGCGATTGGAAATATGGATGATAGACACGTAGACACAGTGTGTAAAAATTACAAAAATAACTTATTTAGACCACTTAAACTTATGGTATACTAAACTAAACCAATAATTACATAACTATGAAATAAACTACATGGATAACAAATACAATGAACTACATATACCGTACGAATAAATACCTATCTAAACATATAAAAACAAATACTTATATATTACATATAGGAATTATCTCTAATTATATTGTAATCGACAATCATTGTAAAGTAGTTTTTTTTTTTTTTTTTTTTTTTTATAACTTACAGCATCTAACATCTAGATGGCTAATTACATGTAGTTAGTTCATTGGGGTATTCACAAATAGCGCCAAAGTAATGGATAGCTCTGCCTTAATACGTAGATATTTTGAATTTTATGCAAATGAAACCTTTTCGGGTCGGTACAGGGGTAATAACCAGAATCATATTCAATTACCTCGAAAAAGGTGGCCTATGAAATTAAAGAAACTAAATTAATTAAGGCCAAACATACAAAGTCACATCGAAACGTACTTTAACGAGAATTTTATTTAAATTGGGGACCAAACCTGAAACTGCGACGAAATAAATTTGCTATTCCATAAATACAAATAATTCAATATTATTCCCATCATCTATTTTCATTCGCTTTACTGTGGCTTCACTACTTTACTTGACGATAATGGCACATAATATAGGTACTATCTGTGGGCCGAGCACGAATGTTTTGACGTATAGTAACGTAAACGTAAGCAAATTTTAGTTATAAAATACGATGAATCTATCGCATTTTTGTTCAATTTTATCCAACAAACGCACTTGTTTCATAAAAATGTAAAAATATTGCATGTATTTCCAAAAAAAATTCATGGATTAAACGTGTATTTTTGGTTCTAAATTTGGTTATGTTTACGTTACTATACGTCAAAACATTCGTGCTCGGCCCACTGGTACATAGTATACCTATTTTATAATATAATATTGATAGTTTTTTTTTTTTTTTTTTTTTTTTTTTTTTTTTTTTTTTTTTTTTTTTTTTTTTTATTGGCAAGTCGCTATTTGCGCAATGCCACTAACAAAAACGGGGAAACTTGGTAGAAATAGTAATATTGTAATTGAGGATGCGGAATTTGGAATAGGTTAAACATTGGAAAGGATCAGGAAAATAGAAATAAAATTAACACAACTACATTAAATAGACATCATACACGAATATTGTTGAGATTAATAAAAAGCGATAGATATTTATATATTATAGGGTTATTGGAAGCCAGTAAAACATTAATAGATGTAGGAAAGGGAATGGAATAGGAAATTAATGAGTTAATAAAAGGAGCATGATCATGAAGAGGACAAGAAAAGAAAATGTGGTTCAAATCCCCCACACTTTCACCACATTCACAAAGATCACTATTAATAATCTGGAGTCGGGCAAGATGGGCTGGAGAACAAACATGTCCCAACCTCATGCGAATAAGGCAGCTAGTAGCAACCTTGCCTAAATTTAATTTGAAAAACCAGGGCTTTATAGGGATATAAGATTGAATATATGAATACTGTTTTCCTTTGCACAAACTGCTATCTACCCATGAATCCCTCCAGGCCTCCTGAAGGAATTTCATGGGCAGACTCGCCAGATCATAACTATAATTTGTGTAAGGAAATTTATCTCCACAGTCTACAGCTTCATTAGCTAGCTGATCAGCTTTAACATTACCCATAATATTGTTATGACCCGGAATCCACGCGAAAGACACGGTAAGTCCACGCTGGAAACATTTGTATAGAAGATTCCTAATAAAAAGGATGATAGGAAAAATGGTTTTAGATTCAAAAGGGTTTTTATTAATAGCTTGCAATGCGCTCAATGCATCCGAAAATATGACTGTTTGTTTTAATTTCATAATATGGATATACTCAATTGCTTTAAAAATACCAAAGCATTCTCCAGTGAATACAGAAGATTCAGGTGGAAGTTTAACTTTCTGTACTATATTGTATTGAGAATGGTATACTCCAACTCCCACAATTCCTGAAATGGAGTGCTTAGAAGCATCAGTATAAATATGATGTCAATTTGCCCAATTGTTATCTTTAACAATATTAAATGACACGTTTGCAAAATTACTTTGTTTATTTATACCTAAGTTAAAGTGAATATCTGGGATGTACAATAATGATTCATAACTACTGGAAAAAAGAGGCAATGAAACTGAATGATAAGTTGGAGCTTGTAAAGCAATATATTTTTTATAGCTATGAACAAGACAAGGCAAAGATTTATGGGACCAATAATTAGAAGAATTTATTTGATAAAGAAGAGAATGAAGTTTTAAACGTAGTGGATGATTAGAAAACTGCAAGGATCGGAATAAAAATTTATCAGAAAGGTACTGACGACGGAGGTAGAGAGGAGGGTCTACACATTCGACTTGTAGAGCATTAATTGGGCTTGACTTCATAGCTCCGGAGACAATTCTCAATGCTTTTGATTGTATATTATCTAATTTCCTAAATGCTTCTTTATTTGCAGGCTCTAGTAAAAATGTTCCATAATCTACAACACTTCGTATTATTGCATTGTATAGAAGTTTTAAACTATAGGGATGGGCACCCCACCAAACTCCCGCGAGGCATCTTAGCATGTTTAGTCTTTTTTCACATTTGGTCATGATATATTCACAATGCGGAATACCTGTAAGCTTGGAATCCAAAAGGACCCCTAAAAATTTAACAGAAGATTTTACGGGAATTAGATTACCATCAAAATAAACAGAAATAGGAGGAGGAAGACGCATACGAGAAAATAAAACTACTGAGCTTTTAGTTGGAGATAAATCAAGCCCATTGGAATCAAGCCAATTTTTTAATAAAGTTAGAGAGGAAGATAATATAGAGCATGCCATTTCAATAGATCGATGAGAACAGTACAGAACTAGGTCATCAGCATATTGAAGCACACTAACTTTACTGTTTAAGGAGGATTCCAAATCATGTGTGTAGATGTTATATAATAAAGGACTTAGTACTGAACCTTGTGGAAGTCCTTTCCACACTACTCTGGCTTCATAACTTAAATCATCTAGTAAAACATTGATATGTCTCTCAGATAACATATTCATAATAAAATTAGAGAGAATTATGGGAACATTTAGGAGACGAAGTTTATTTTTTAAGATTGAAATAACCACATTATCATATGCAGAAGTAATATCAAGGAAAGTAGCTACAAGGTGGCTATTTACAGAAAAACCTAACCTAATATCAGTGACAAAAATACCTAGACTATCTATAGTGCTTTTACCCCGCCTAAAACCAAACTGACTGTCACTCAATAACCGATTACTTTCTATGTACCATTCTAAACGGTTCTTCACCAAATGCTCTGCAACTTTTAACAAGACTGAAGAAAGTGCAATAGGCCGATATGCATTACTGTCTGAGGGACTTTTATCAGGTTTTAAAATTGGTAGAATTATTTGCGATTTCCAAGAATTTGGAATATTGCCAGTTAACATAATAGAATTAATAAGATTTAAAAAGTAAACAAGTGACATTTCACTCAAATTTGACAGAAAAGAATACGGGATGCCGTCAGGTCCAGGTGCAGAATCTTTAACGTGGGACAAAATACCTTTGAACTCAGCGAGAGAAAATGGACTATTGAGTTCTGAAAGATTATTATAGTCTGAAACAGGAACGGAATAAGTGATTATTTCCTCAGGGACATATGAAGGTGCCAGCTTATCTAGAAACTGGTCTTTTATTGACGATGGAAGTAAAGGTGATGAAGTTTCCTTGAATGCAGATCTAAACCTACGAATGTTACGCCACATAACCGATGGATGAATACCAGGGGATATATTTTGACAAAAACGTCGCCAACTTTCAAACTTCTTCTGTTTAAATAATTTACGAGTTTCAGTAATCGCATTACAAACAATATCGAAGTTTTCATCTGTGGAATTGTCATAGTATTGAATCTCTGCTTGTTTTCTCTTATTAATTGCAACTGTACAATCACTATCCCACCATGGAGGAGATGGAATGTAACCAAGAGCTGAATTTTTAATGGGGAAAAGGCTATCTGCAGTTTTTATTATTAATTTTGCCAAAGCTTCAGCACATAAGTGTTCATCACCAAACTTTATTTCAGGAAGTTCAGAAATTTTAAAGTCCAACTGTTCCTTAAATAAAGACCAGTTAGCATCAGTAAGTTTATACTTTAACCGTGGAGGAGGCTTAAAAGAATGTTTATTAGGAGAGGGAAAAGAAATTACTATTGGAAAGTGATCACTACCATGAGAAGAAGGTAAGATATCCCAACACAAAGAAGCTGCAAGGCTGTTAGAGCATAGTGACAAATCAGGAGCACTAGTTCCTTCATTGGGAGCCGTGCGTCGTGTTGGAGAACCATTATTAAGAATGCACAGGTTATGAGTGTCAATCAGATCTAGAATATTAATCCCAAAACTATTGGTTGAGGAGCTACCCCAACACTGGTGTTGACAATTAAAATCACCCAATACTATAAAGGGTTTAGGAAGAATAGAAAAAATATTTACAAGTTCATTAAAAATCAAAGTAGAAGGTCTAGGGATATATACAGAAACAAAACAAATGTTATTTACAACTGCTGCAATAATAGAAAAATCACTATTATGAGTAGGGATAGAAAAGTGAGAAAAAGATTGAGGATGTTTGATGAGTAAGGCAACTCCACCATACCCATCAGACCGATCCTCTCTGAGACATGCATAACCTGGGATCTTAAATAAAGAGTCCGGTTTAAGCCATGTCTCCTGTAGTGAAAAAATGCATGGTTTATGTTTATTAATAATATAATATATTTCAGACTTTTTAGGAATCACACTTCGGCAATTCCACTGGATTACCTTGTCCATTAATAGAAGAAATACAAGAAACTGCGTTGGGTGCAGAAGCAACGTGGGACGGTGAAATTAAATTTGACTGAGATAACGAGTGGATTAATGCTATGATTAAATCTCTTGTTGATTCGGATAAATTATTCTTGGGAATCAGAGCAGTACCATTACTTGGTGAAGAAAAGTGATTATAGTCCTTGATAAGATCATTATGAGATTGACGATCATAACCTTTTGGGGTTTTTGGAGGAATACGAGGTTTAGAATACACAGATTTTTTATAAGAAAAAGTTTGATTTGATGGAGGCTTATCATGGGGAATTTGAGAAGAAAAATTATTTGAAAGAATTGGAGTAGAAGCTAAGGCATCAACATATGACATTCTAGAAACAAAAGGGTGCAGTTTAGAAGCTTCTGCATAAGAAATACAACTTTTGGACATAGACTCTTTAATCAACTTCTGCCTCTCAAATTCAAGGCACTTTTTACTAATAGCCTCATGAGAGCCCTTGCACAAACAACAAGAGACATCATATTCATGAGTTGAACAGGACTCACCTGTATGTCCTTCTCCACATTTATAACATCTAGGCTTGGACCTACAAATACTTTTTACATGGCCATATCTGCAGCAGTTATAACATTGAATAGTTGGGTATATGTATAAGTCAACTGTCAAAGCTGTATAACACATAAACACCCGTTTTGGTAAAACCTGACCATCGAATGTTAAAATGACTGTCTCTGTGTTTTTATATATATTATTACCATCAATATTGGTTTTTCTTTTCATTCTCCTAACTTTAAGAATTTTCCCACAACCTATGGGAACAGAAATTGTTTCCAATACCTCATCATCGGACCAATCTACAGGAACGCCTCTCACGACGCCCATGCGAGTAATAGAAAATGACGGTATAAACGCCTTGTAATTTTCCTTATTGAGTTTTACGTCACTTAAAAATAAATTGGCGTCTTCATATTTCGAAAAGCCTAATGTCAACCTATTCCTCCCAATCTTTTTTAGACTACCATTTATAATATTATTAAAATGATTGCGTTTTAAAAACCTCCCAAACGAAATAGGATTCAGATACGCATTTTGTTCAGGTGTTAGTTGTTCACGTTGTATGTGAACAACGTATGGAGCAGCATCTAAAGAGTTAAAAGTCAATCTAGCAACTTGAGATGTAGACTGCAGAGGCTCATTTTGGGTTACTATGTTTCGATCAACTGATTGAGAACACGATTCCTGTGTGGGATTAATGCTTTGAGGTTGGGAAGTGTCCATTTCCTTCACTTGATCACAACTGCAATCATTCGCTTTTTTGCCGCCATTTTTACGCCTTTTTTTATTACAATGCCTGCAAATCGTAGGCCGAGCTGATATTCTTTTTCTTTTAGTATTTACTGAGATTGAACCATCAGTATCAACAGTCGAATCATTATTTGAGATGACAACGAAATGAGCTACGTCTGATGGGACAGTCCCTCCAGGGTCCCCTGGAGGGTCCATACCGTAAGAAAAAACCAATAAAAACTTACCTAAATATACACCATACACTAAAACTAACTAAACTACTAAATAAATATACACAATATGACTAAATATTTACACTAATTGACCCAATCCAACTTATTTCTGAATAAAAATTCAACGAGAGAAAAAATACACGACCGCCGTATTTTACGTTTCCCGCGCTTTTCCATATTGATAGTTTCGAGCGTATGGCACTCGTGGGTTGCAGCTGAAAACCAGCGTCCGGTGGCCAGTATTACTGCCTCCTGACATTATGCTGAGCTGCGGCCTTTTGGCACAATAACACATTTTTTATTTTATATGTTTTCTTTATTATTGTGTTTTTTTTGTTGTGCTAATAAATTATTTTTCTTTCTTATTAATGGCTTCTTTTTTTTTACTGTTCTTTTTTAAGTGTTCAAAAAGCCAATGGAATCTGTCTGTTGCGTGTCGTATTAGGTTGCGTAGGCCGAACGTAACGTCAATCAATGACCATGGAAATAGACATACAGTCTCACTTAATTACCGTGGCACTTTAAATCACTTATTGCGCTAATTAACTCGAAATGGACTTAAATGACAGCGTTAAATATAGCGACATCTAGCGCCACATGAAATAACTACGTAGCAAGCTAACCACAATGGGCGTATACAATACTAATTCGACCAATCAGCGAGTCTACCGCGTAACTAAAATGGCAATGAACATCGACTCTGGTAATAAACTTCAATACGATCTTGAAAGACTAAACTTTGAGGTACCTTGGAAAAATTATACCGATCATGAAGACGGGAATCCTAACTTCATTGATCGGTAAAAAATAATACAAGATAGCTCGCAGTTTATTCTCTCACGATTGTATTGAATGTCGATGTTCATTACCCAGACACCCAGATTACGAGGCATGCATCACGCAAGAAAAAAAAAAATCGTATCTAACACATATACTCGCTGTCCAACATCAACCGTTGGGCTTTGGCCCGCCAGGCAATATCACCTCGCTTGGTCAGAGGATCCTCCCTTTTCAATGGAGAAACACCATTACCAGTTCATCCACATAAGCATGACTAACATCTAATTAAAATAGACTATTGTCTATACCGATTCGCAGAAAAAATATAGTCGGCAGCGGGTATTTTTATGTAAAAAAATACTATGTACTGAAATATATTTTTTATAATACTGGATTTTTGGGATTTTTCTGTATTGTGATTTGTGGGTATAGATAGATATTGGAATAAAAAAAGAAACATAATTTTTATCATTTTTCTATTTTTAATCTCTGACACCAGGTGACAGTAAACATTCTTAAGAACATTCAATTGGAAACGAACTCGTACAAAGAATTACTTGATCGAACACAAATCAAAAAAGGTTTGTCAAAAATCTGTGGCACTTCGACCGATTGACAGCTATTCCATTTTCCAGCGGAACGATACAAATAGACAGTTGCGAACTGTCAAAATCAAAGGCTTACTATCTGTTACACAAAAAGAGCCCATCTCTTTTAGAACTCGTCGTTTTACGAGTAGGGTTGCCACCTTTCTTTTGAGCTAGTAAAATATATTTCCTTTAGGTAAATAAAATTAAGTACAACATGTGCGAAATAAAGTATTATTTATTCCACTTGCAATTTGTTCCATACATTGTACAAATACAATAGGTATGTTGTTGTTTTTAGTAGCATCTAACAGAAATACTTGTTATAAGTGAACACGTCCTTAATTAACAGCATCTTCACATTATACATCTAAGTTAAGATATAAAAATAATTCATTTTTTATTAAGTTTGAGGACAGGTTACAAGCAAAAAATAACTTAACACTTTTGTTTCTTTCAGTAAACAATAAAATAAAACCGTGAATAAAAAAGGATTTTCACATTCTCTTACGCCTCTCATAAAGTATAAAGTAGGTACGTTTTCCCGAAATAATGTATAGGTAATACTTTATTATAAAGTACAGGTGGCAACCCTGTTTACGAGTCACACTCAGGGACCGAATTACCGGTAAATTTTAAAGAACGTTACGATTATAACGCCACATGTAACGTTATAACGATAACTTTACCATTTTGAATAGCGTTAAAAAATAACGTTAACTGTAACTTTATCAATTGTGCTTTCTCTTTCCTATTTGTGGTCGCTGTTAGTTACGCTCTCCACTCGCGGTCTCACTCTCACAGTGTAATTGATATGCGCTTTTCTTTGGCTCGTACCTACGGTATCGACTTAGAAAAGAATTAAATTTAACGTTTCATCGTTGCTTTGGAGCGCGTCCTCATAAAAATGGACAACATGGAAAATGGAAAGTAATGTTACGGTAATGTTATAAAATACCGGTAATTATAACGTAACAGAATTTTTTGGCACAATACCGGTAAAAAATACGTAACGTTCTCTCTTCCTAGTTACATGGAAATTGTGTAATAAAAATTACAGATTGTGTCGACAAATAAAAATAATGCTGCTATGTTTAGTTATATTGAAACTCAATAGTTTCAGAATAGAATCCAAAAGTTACTTATATGAAAGTTCAGAAGGTACCCAACCTTTGGTATCGGATGCCGCTGGGGTTGAAACCAGATCGTGTTTAATTAACCAAAGGGTTGAAAGTCAACTCTCCCAATAGGTACTTCTGAAGTTCCAGAAATTATGCTAATTAATTATTACGGAGTTTATTGTTAAGGGGCGACCGCGTGTTTGACCCGGGTTGATAAATACTTCAAAGATATTTTAAAAAAAAAACCTATACCTACAGGATATTTTTTTATGTAGTGCGCAAAATTTGCAGATTGATTCAGTGTCCGTTCCCAAATGCAACCGCAGTACGAAAATTCACTACCAAACTAAATAAAATTTTGCTTTTGTATGGCTTGCGATAGTAAATTATGCGTGCCCCCCCCATAATAAGTCACATTTCCGTTTTGTTTTAAAATGTATCCCAATACTGCGGTTGCATTTAGGAATAGAGACTGAATCACTCTACAAATAGTGCGTACTTCATAAAAAATTATCCTGTATATTAGCCCGGTTTACTAATAAGTAAACGATGGTCATCACCGCTGCTCTCAATGCAAGTTTTTCTTGAGTAGTTACCGTAAAGCCAAAAATTTATGAATTTCAAACAAATGCACGTTGTTTTCCAACATTTTTGACTTTACGTAACTACGGCCGAGGCTGAGGAAAACTCGGAATATGCATACGGAAAGATATAAGGAAAGATACCACGAGGTCGTAGTCTTAAGCGCTTGTCCGACCAAATCCGAACCACACTCGACACTAACATGCACGAAGCCATAGAAGCTGCCGAAAACAGACCCAGATGGCGCAATGTAGTCAAGCAAAAAGTGATTCACTTTGGTGACTTTGGTTTTTGCAGAATTGAGAATAACGACGTGAGGAGGAGGATCAATATACATTTTATAAAGTTATGTAAAGCTGTATACGTCAAAAAATGTACCTATAATCAAAATACCGTAATTCGTAACAAAAATAAAACTTAAAAAAAGTAAAGTAAAAACCGACTTCAAAAAACTGAAAAGTATAATATAATTTTCTTAGCTTCTGAAGTCGGTGCCACTGTCAAGCTAGGTGCATTGAAGAATTAAAGTAATCGCGTAACAAACATACAAAAAAAAACAGTAGGTACAGTTGAATTCAAACCTCCTCCTTTTTTTGAAGTCGGTTAAAAAACAAACAAAATTTAAAAAACATCGTAAAAAGTCAAATAATCTGAATGATGAAGACTGAGGCTGACATTCAGAGACGACAGAAACGAGTCTAAGCGTGAACTTACGCTTCCATCTGTCAAAATTTGTTCGTAAGTTTGACGGATGGAAGCGTAAGTTCACGCTTAGACTCGTTTCTGTCGTCTCTGAATGTCAGCATATGAGAAGAATGGAGTGCAAAGTAGGTGACCAACAATGGCTGAGAAAGAAGAAACCTTATAATTTTTGCGACCATAAACTAGAAGTCACTAATGAGAATGAGCGTCATGAATTAATTAGACCTTCACACTAAAACTGAGGATAAGGAAAAATAGAAACTTCCTTTTCTTCTATCTGTACTCGCCTCGTACGTGTATACGTCTCAAGAGGTTTAAACAATAGATTGTTCACAATAAGCATTCGAACGCCGCGTACAAAACGACTCGGTACTAAACTAGCTAACATATTCAATATCTTTTACATACAGTTACGAATTTTATTGAAGAATTTAAAATAGAAACGTAGCAACTTTTCGTTCGAGGTTAGAAATATAGTGCCTAGTAATTTAACTATACAGGATGCAATAGAATAGATCTTTATTTCATGTAAACCAGATACAGGCACTTATTAAATGTAGAGATTTTTTTATGTAGTGCGCAAAATTTGCAGATTGATTCAGTCCGTTCCCAAATGCAAACGCAGTACTAAAATTCAGTCCAAAACAAAATATTTTATTTTATTTTGTATGGCTTGCGCTAGTAAATTATGCGTGTCTCCCATACTAAGTCGAATTTTCGTTTTGTTTTAAAGTGTATCCCAATACTGCGGTTGCATTTAGAAACAGAGACTGAATGACTCTACAAATTATGCGCACTACATAAAAAATATCCTGTCTAAAGATATTTTTTTGTCTTTAATTTTAGAAAGTATGATCACGTCTCCAACTTCCGCAAAACTCTTAAGTGGCTCCCAATCAGACTTCGCAGGAACACTCTGATATTGTGTCTCCTTTTTAATATTCTACGTAACCCAACAGCTCCTTCCTACCTGCGGGAACGCCTTTCTTACACTCGTTCACCTGACTCGTCCTGCAGGTCACACCTACCCTTCTT
The DNA here is from genome assembly GCA_932294325.1 of Allophyes oxyacanthae. Lineage (NCBI taxonomy): Eukaryota > Metazoa > Arthropoda > Insecta > Lepidoptera > Noctuidae > Allophyes > Allophyes oxyacanthae. Next base: position 2,818,691 of record OW028628.1, read on the forward strand.
ATATTCCCATCCCACAAAACCGACTTCTATTCTTATTTCCTATCTGTGCAGAAGGTTGTGGAACTCACTTCCTCCACCTGATACATGGGACTGTACAACTATTTCAATCTTTAAAAAACGTGTAAAAGAGCATTTCGAGAGTTTTTCGTTTGTTACATTATTTTGTATTTATGATTTATTTGTAAAGAGTATCCATGGAGTTTCTTACCGGTCTCTTCTCCATAGAACCTACGAACTTTGGAATCGTGCACCTCTCAGATAAAGAACCCGCTTCATCTAAGGTACACCTAGAATCATGACGTTTTGAAAGTGCCTGTAAAAGCCCAGTGGAAAAAAAAGCTTTGACTGACATTTTGAAACGGAAATTTTTTAAAAGTTAGACAGGATTGTCCGTGTCGTCCTTGGTCGTTTATTAACATTTTTCTTGAGAAAATCTGTACCGTTTTGAATGTAAATTGGGCGTTTTGTACTACGACGGCGCCGACGGCTATTTTTAATTATAATTATTTGAAGCTTTGGCTTGCTCGTAGGTACCTATTTTAGGAACATGGTCGGGATTAAGGCTGTCTCGAGACTTACGCCTGTTCCAGATAACTTGAATAATTTTAAGAAATATTCTCACTAATTGTGCCCCCGGGCTCTACTTACACGACTGCTCAAGTTTGGATACCATTCCAAATTGCATTTCCACGTACCGTAGAACTACGAAGTTGGCAAATAATATTTCATAAACTTATTAAGTTAATTCAGTGGCGAATAAGTTTGTTAAGTTGCATAATATTCTCAAAGTGGAGCCGAGAGCGAATGAATCCCCATCGCGTATAATTTTACAAAGCCATTGCAGCCGTAACTAAGATTCTCTGTAGGCGACTGACGTGCGCTACAAGTTACAAGCGCCGGCGTTTTGAAGATATTTTACTCAATTTTAATTTCAAAATTGATTTGTTTGTACAGCATACAGTTACTAGGTGTTTATGTCTTATGAACACCTAGTAACTGTATACAGGATGCGACAGATGTTATTACATTAAATAAAACCACGTATTAGTATGTTTTGAAGCCGTACCTCTACCATGAGTTTTCCGTGCCGTCTAACGTTCACGTTCACATGCAATATTTGTATGGGAATTTTTTCAGCGCCTCTAGCGGTAAAAACAGTGAACTAAAGTCACTATACAAATATTGCATGTGAACGTGAACGTTATACGGCACGGAAATCTCATGGTAGAGGTACCGTACACAAAAAAGTAATATGAATAGTCAAATAGTAGGTCCTATGGAGAAGAACCAGCAAGAAACTCCATGGAAACTCTTTTAAAATAATAGATTACAATCTTGATCCGTAACAATGTTGTGGTAAGAGCTGCGAGAATAATGTAATTTAAAAATAAGAATATGATAATAATGATTTTCCTCTGAATAAGATTGCCATGGTAATTACAAGCTGACCAGTTCCGACAAACGGCACAGACAACTTTGATGAGTGCATCTCTCTCAATAAACTGTCCTATATGTGAATTTTCAATAGCGTATCTACTTTTTACCCGACTGCGCGACGCAAAGGAGGTTAATGTGTTTATCAGCCTATGTATAGTATGTATATATGTTTATTCCTGACTGCATGTTATATTTTTTGATAAAGGATACACGGTTTTCTTTTCATCTTATTTCCATCTTTTTAGTTCGTTTTTTTGCAGTTGGGTTTTTGTAATTTTTTTGTTATTCTTCTATGATTAAAGAAGGCAATCGCTCAGCTTATAAATTGCATTCAATACAAATGCGCAGTGGACAATGGCGGCGCAGTCCCCTGTGAGATAAACAGCTAATCCTGCAGCGCAGCGCTTGCGTCACTAAATGCTACGTTGCACTGTCCTCAACGATGGCTCGTTAATTACCCATAAGTTATATTTTTATCTAAATAAAATATAGATTATATTAATCGGGGATAGTGTGTGTAGCTTTCTATTAGTGAAATTATTCTCAGAATCTGGTTAGTAGTATTTAGAAACAATTCAATAGGTAGGATCCTAAGATAATCCCCTACCTAAATACAAACAAACAAAATAATTTACCTCTTTATAATCTTAGTATATAGATGGGAATTTTTACAGCAGTCTCAGCAATTCCTAGAACCGTACAAAACTCTTCAGCTGTGCTCAGCTGGGCTGTCAATTTGAACCTGACAGCCAGTTTGTCAACAGACTTTTTACATTCATTTAGTAAGTAATTTTGTTTCAAAGAATACGGAAAGCAGAAAAGAAGAAAGTTTTAGACATAACACTCGATTTTCGTACTAAGTCGTAAGTAAGGGGCCGGTTGTGGTACCCGTCCACACCTAATCCTGCCGAATCGGCGGCGTTAAACTGCCTACTTTGTGTGAACACGCTACAACTTTCTGCCCGCCTGGTAATATTGTCGCTCACTATGTTATCTGTCGTACAAATAATATTAAATTTTATCTGTCTGTACTTACGTGTTTATATAAACTAGTGGTCACCCAATGGTCGAAATTCGACCATACGTATATAAATTTTAGCTTCCTGCACTTATTCTCCGTATAAACTTTAACTATGCCAAATCCTCACCTTCTGTGCGCGCAGTATGCAAAGTTTTCTCTTCACGTATTGATTGTATAGATAATTAATCGAATACCAAGGGAACAGAAAACATATCATAGTTATGTTAAAATAATTAATGTATTTGTAACACATATTATATATAAATTTTAGCTTTCTGCATTCCTTCTCCATGTAAACTTTAACTATGCCAAATCTCACACTTCTCCGTGCGCGCAATAAGTTTGCTCTTCACGTATTAATGATTTCTACTTTATCTAATAGCAGCTTTTCTTCCAGGCTCTTTCGACTAACATTGGTACTGCTGATTGGATACAAACGTCACATATTGTAACAGCCCTTTATTTGCTAAAGAAATGTTATGGCTGTGTCTCCTTTATTAATTTTCTCCTAGTTCTCAACAGAATGTGTACGTGCATCTTTCTTTATTGGTCCAGGCTGCTTATTAATATGAATATCAGATTATCTAGTCTTAGTAATTTTTGTATCTAAGCTAATTTAGTGACAATCGAATACGTACGCCCCTATACTATTTCATTGGTCTAGTTTTGAAAATTCAATCATGTTCATTGCGCTTTTCCAATTAAATAATGGAGTGATGTTCATAGCACAATGCGCAATGTACTGATTGAGCTGTCATTAAAAAAACAAATAACCGACTTCAAAAAACTAAAACGCATAAAATAATTTTCTTAAAACACTTAACAGCTTCTGAAGACGGTGCCACTGCCAAGCAAGCATTGAAGAAGTAAGTGCCCCCGACTTCAGAATCTGTTAAGTTTTTTAAGACATGAATTTTACATGGAGCGACTGCCATCTGACCTTCGCAACACAATTATTGGAAAAATCGATGCCCTAAATATAGGCCGTTTGTCAGACATTTCGGAATTTTGAACCAGGACTGACGCGACCACCTAACGTTCACTCCAAGGCACGAATGGGGGACATCCTCGACCCCCTCCCTCTTTGATGTGTGATTAGAGAATTTGATCCCGGGATCCCGCCCCTATTCCAGTCCCGAAAATTTTGGGATTAAATTTCATAAAACCGGGATTTTCGAGACTGAATTTTGAATTTTGATTGAATTTTTTGGGATTTTTATTATGAGAAATGTGACCGATTAATTTACATTGTCAATAAAAAGCAGATTTTTATATAAATAGCTTACGTATTTTTATACTTCAATCAATCAAAGCAATCTAAAATCCCGGGGCTGACCCGGGATCCCGGGATTGACTGTGTACAATAACGAAATTCCGGGATTAGAAACAAGGGCCGGAATCGAATTCTCTATGTATGAAGCAAGGTGACCGCAAACAGGTCACAGTGTTATGTAATTTACATCAAAAGATAGATAGCTAAATATTTTTGTAAATTAAAAAAGTTCTGCTCAATTTGATGGCTTCCGTGGGGAGGGTTTTGTGTAAAGGTGAATATCCACTGGAGTAAAATATGCGATACACGAAGGCTCAAAATAATTTCTGTATTTTCTTTTAGCACAAGGATACAAGTAATCTCTGATCTCTCTAGTGTCTTCTTTTCTTCGTCATGTGTTTGTGTACTTATATAACTAAATAATACATGTGTACTTAAAAAAAAACAGAAACAAAAATCTGTAAAGACTGACTTCATTTCACTGACACTTAAAAATTATCTTTGGTCTGAAAATTATGTAATAAATTATCCTTTCTGGTTCATTTTGTGTTAGGGTCCAGGGATAGTCATTGCATGATTTTATACGAACATAGACTTTGGACAGTATGAATAAACAGTTTAATTTATTTGTGGACGAACGAGGTATGGTGTTCCTCCATTGAAAAGGGAGGATCCTCCGACCAGGCAATGTGATATTGCCTGGCGGGCCGAAGCCCGACGGTTGATGTCGGACAGTTGTGTATGTGTTAGATACGATATTCTTTTTCCTTGCGTGATGTAGGCCTCGTAATCTGATTGGTCGAATTCATATTTTCGCGCCACTGTAGTTAGGTTTTGTTGCCTTGCTCAGTAGTTATTCTATGTGGCGATAGATGTCGCTACATACATGCGAGAACAGTCTCTTCATTGTATCTGTAATACCAATGTATTTACATATATTCAGCGAATAAATATTATTGTATTGTATATTGCTGCTGTAGCGACATCTATCGCCACATAGAAGAACTACTTCAATCAGATTACGAAGCCTGCATCGCGCAAGGAAAAAGATATTTGTATCTAGCATATATACAACTGTCCGACATCAACCCCGTCGGGCTTCGGCCGGCCAGGCAATACCACCTCGCCTGGTCGGAGGATCCTCCCTTTTCAATGGAGGAACACCATACCTCGTTCCTCCACACTGCCAAATACATTCTCGTGGGTAGCGCTATAGGTTATCGCTTAGCGCATCCAGTGGAGTATCTCCTTTACTATCTAAAACGCAATCCCAGTGCGTCAGTTAGAACGAAAGTTATGTTAAAAATTACAAAGTTCTCTTTAGTTATAAAGTTAGAACATTCTGTAAGACTATACCGACCGAGTTTTTGTTTGAAAGAAAGAAAGAAAATAATTTTAACTTTTGTTTAACATCTTGAAACATTGAAACTTAAGAATGGTCCTAATATGTAACTGAAATTGTCTGTTCATTAATTCATAACATGAGCAAAAGGAGAGGCTCTTTTCAGAAATATATATATTTTTAATCTCTACATAGTATAAATTGTATATAATACTTTCATATATATTGTAAGGGTGTAATGTAAGGTGAAAAAATAAAAATAAAAGAAAAAATCAAGCAAGGTTGATCTTTAGTATGAAAAATTTATTTATAATTTTATTTGTCATTTTAGGGTAGGTCCCATAGTAAAAGTGGTTCATGTTGATAAGTACTTTCAACCCTTAAAGCATTGCCCTGAATTACAAATAACTCTTTATATATGATGTAATCTAAGGTCCATTTAGAATTCAGTTATCACTTTACCAACATACGAGTAACCGTTTTAAACCTGAAAAGCGGGCAGCACATTAAACATTAATGTTATCTACCTAATTCATAAGACATTCATTAGCGAACATTCAGCTTCGCTCATGTGTCCACATAGCCAAGCCGTCCTCATGTCAATTAATGTTAACTAAACACATCATGGAACCTTTAAATACTAAATAAGGATTGGATTAAGACATGATTCGCAGTCTACTGTTTTCCAAAATTCACTCAGAATATTCTATAATCACTCTTATGTTTTAAGAATAGGGTTCGAAATTCCGTGGCAGTTATAATAGTACATAATTTGTACCGGACAACTGACGCGACCCAGGGGTCAAATAAATGGTTAATCTCGTGAATAGTGCGCTTTACAGGATTATATTTTGTCTGTGTCCGCCGCGGTTTTCAATTTAAATATGGAATGCGACGGTTGAATTACACTGACCCTAAAATAGGAATGGATTTATGGCTGAATTAGGTTTAGATTTTTGTCCAAAAAATGTCCCAATACGATATTTTTTAAAGCGTAGCTAAATTTTTAGGGGTTAACAACTTTTAGTACGGGATAAATCAAGAAATTGCAAAATATATGTGCTGTTCCATACAAATAATAATACAATTTTACAGCAGTGAACTTTCGGTCCGACATCCAAATCCAGTCATGGTATAGAAACAATGAGACAGTAGATATGGACAGTTTGTGGCGGAATATTTTCCCTAGTGCCACACAGCCTTAATTCAAACATTTGTTATTTTAGGCCCTGAAACAGTGCCTAGTAGTAATAGTAGTAGTAGACAGACATAACAAAAACAAAATTGTATTAATTTAAAATTCACACCTCCACTTGAAATCGAATAGAACCTTCAAACGACATGTCAAGTTACGTACTCCTATATCCCACTTCCCTTATCAAATATTTTCCATCTAAACAATGTTTCTTTGTGAAAATTGTGTGTACCATGTAAAAACACAGCTGCGGCGCATATAAACACATTTGGGGTCCGCCTAAGGCAAGTGTCAAACGCCACTCTTTGATCAGATTCAGCGCAAACTCATTTGTCGTATATAAATGTTACTTGGGTTAATATTTATTTACGTACTGTGCTAATGTGACATTTTGGGAGTCAATTCGGGCTGTTACAAATAGTTAAAACGACTTTACAAGCTGTATCCGCACCAAGTACTCGGTTAAAAATAGCAATAATAACTTGTTTATTTCTAGCTCTATTTTATTTCAGTGTAGATATGTTAACTTTGCAGGCTCCATCCGAACCAAGTCATTCGGTTGTTAATAGCAATAACTTGTTTATTTCTAGCCGTTAGGTACATTTTTTCAGTGTATGAAGAAATTTTTACCACTTGACAATTTTGTAAAGATTAGGATGGAAACTACGGCTTGTTAGTTTTAGTTTTTTGTTAGACACTGTTTTAATAGCCTAAACAATAAATAAAGACTAATCATAAGTTCCTATTTTTACCCGACTGCGCGACGCAAAGGAGGGTTATGTGTTTTATTTTCATTTACATTCTTTCTATTAATTACATTTGTGAAAAAAACATTGCCGAATTGTATACTTTCTCAATATAGGAAATCTTTTTAGTCCCTTTGAACACTATCACGTGTGCAACTATCATTCAATAAAAGATTTTATTAAATATAACTTGCATGAATTTTTATTCTCGGTTTAATACGGTAGAAACAAAAACAATAATGCACGAATAATTAAAATGTCACAAATAAAAATATGATTTTCAAATGTTCGCGCCAAAACATAGAGTCACGTGACATGACGTTATAGCATCGCTGGTTCATAGCGTGTGAATATGGTTACCAAGGAAACACGAAGGAGTGACGTCATAAACTCGATGATGGTGTTTGAAATAGCGTTCCGTTTTACGTAATTTATCATAAAGATAATTTGTAAAAAAGGTATAATTTATTTATAAATCATTTATTACAGCATTTTGCACAACTTTTATTATTGTTTTTATAACATAATTTCTATTGATAACTTAGATGTTCCTTATTAACACAAAATACAATAGCGGTTCTACCTGAAATCATCAACCGTGTGTATCACGATGTTAGTATAACAAAATACAAGTTTGTTAGCTGAATGCATTAATAATAATTACACGATTAAGGTTACCAGGATATCATAACATACCGGCTGATGTAATTACAAATTCATTTGAATTTCGAATAGCAGTATTTACTCTAATGCCTCCAAATGGGGAGATTCGGCCTTGTTCAAATATACCCTTCATACCTATAGGTTTGTGTGTTTAGTAGTTTAGTATCATTAATTAGAATATAGTTGACAGTTTATCGGAGGCGGAGCGTTGTCAGTTTCTTGAAATATTAAGTCTATAGGGGTTTAATTAAGATTGTGTTATAGGTTTGTACATTTTATAGGTTTGTTCTATTTGATTTTATACAACGTGTAATAAAAACTTTATGTATGTTAGTTGTTCATAATATATACCGTACTAGCGACCCGTCCCCGGCTACGCCTGGGTGCAATTGCTCTATTATCCTTACATTAAATATGAAAGTATTATACATATAAACCTTCCTCTTGAATAACTCTATCTATTAAAAAAAACCGCATCAAAATCAGTTTCGTAGTTTTAAAGATCTATGCATACATAGGGACAGACAGACAGCGGGAAGCGACTTTGTTTTATACTATGTAGTGATATACCTTCTAACTTTTAGTAACTCTTCCAAATCATGTATTTTTAATATAAAGTGCTGGATAATTTGAATACAAAGTTGCTAAATACTAATCCGGCTCGAAGGACCAAAAACTTATTCGTCGTCACTCCGCTAGGTCTTCGTCTAGTAATTTTTTTTTGTTAAATAATTATATTTACCAGCAAGGGTTAAATAAAATAAAAAAATATCCAAACTGTAATCGAAACAGCAGTTGATTTCTCAAAATCACCGCAAATTCTTCCATTTAAACGTTAAACGGCGCATTTAAGCTCTATAACCATTTCAAGACATAATAGCAGTCAAGTGCACTCCAGCAAAATATAAGGTAATGTGTTGCGGCTAATGTGGGGAGACTGGGGAAAACCGAGTATGCTGTGATTCACACGATTTATGGGACGTTTATACTGAAATTGCTAAGAAAGTTCTGTGTCAAGTCTTTAAAGTGCATTTCTATATCTATATCTTCTATAATTTATAGACTTATATTTTTTTTTTTTTTTTTTTTTTTAAAACATTGCCCCTCACTAGGATTTCTCCTGTATCGAGGGTACAGTTTACAAACATACATGTCACATGCACACACAACCAGACCCGAAACAACTATCTGTAGATTATACAAATATTTGTTCCGTGCGGGGATCGAACCCGCGGCACGTAGCGCAGAAATCTAATTGCTTAGCCACTGCGCCAACCGTGTCGTCAATCTATACTAATATTATAAAAAAGTATTTGTTTGCTTGTGTTTATGTAGGAGCTAATCTCTGAAACTACTGAACCGATTCTATATCTATTCTTGTTTCAATAATAGAACGCTACACTATCCTTGAGCGATATATATAGGCTATATTTAATTTTGATAAATATACAGCTAATTATAAATGGTTATGTTATAACATTGAATTTTGATTATTGTATTAACCCATCACGCCACAGACCATAAGCGTAATCTAACTGTAAACGTGTGTCAGAAAGACCAACATCGTAATTGCGAAAAAATAAGCAGCTGTCAAAACGTATGGAACAGCTGATTATTTTTTCCAATTTACGATGTTGGTCCTATAGAGAAAGTTGTTCAGTTTAATGGTCTGATCCACACCCTTAAATATGACCACACATATCTGATACATGTTGAGAAATCCTAATTGCAAAATAAACAATTTAATTTCATATAATATTATGAAATGTCTTTCTACGTGAACGATGTTGCTGGAGTGCATCACTATAAACAGTAAACCAGACATCGCTACATCACTATCACTCAATAACATCTCGAATAATCTCTCAAGTGAGATTGACAAGACAAATGACTCGGACGGTGACCATCTATTTGCAAACCTTGACAGATCGACAAATACAGAGATTGGGAATTGTAGTTTGTTTTGGTCAGTATTGTGTGTTATTTATAACCATTAAGCCTGTTATCCCCTAAGGGGTAGGCTGAGGTATATTATTAAACCCCGACAAAAAATAGGGTGTTTTAAGTTTGCAGTGTGTATTTGTGGATCTGTGTATCTGTATCTGTCTGTGGCATCATAGCTCCAAAACGGATGGACCGATTTCAATGCAAGCTGAAAGCTAGTTTAATCAGATATCATCCATGAAAATCTATTCAGCCATTCAAATGTTATAAATAGCTGTTTTTCTAGTTAGAGTCGGGGGATTTTGACGGTTAGGTTATCCATATTATGTTCGTGCGCTGCGCAAACGCAGACACTTTTTGTTACCGATACGGGACACCAGCACAGGAACCCGTGGTTGCAGTGTCCGGTAGCAGCAACCGGACACAGTCGCCGGTTGCTACTACTGGACACCGGGAAAAACACCGTGGTTGTGTTCTGTTCCGCCAGTGCAGTGTCACAATGGATGTCGACGAAGTATTTGTATGGAAATCTATATATTAATATTAATCCCGTAATAATATGCCCAATTGATTTCCCAAAAAAAAAAAGCTTTTGTAATTATTTACAAAAGCTTTTTTTTTTGGGAAAAAATTGGGAATTGAGATTATGAATTATGCAGTTTCTCTATAGAAACTGCATAATTCATAATCTCACTTCTCCCGGTTGTTGAGAACCGGGTACAAAGTGCCGGGTGGAAGTGGTATACCGGTTTCAAACAGGAAGCCGCCCGCTAGAGGGCGCAATATCCGCTTCCTAAAGAACCTGCGAGGAACTTCTGTTTATTATAAACTTCTTAGCGCTATACTCGCCTAGTACTTGTGGAATTGTCGTGTTGGCGTTTATGAACTGAAAATACAATTTTAATGGATAAATAAGAATATTAATATGGGTGATGGCGTTAAAAAAGCCTACTTTGGTGCCAAAAGTTGTGAAAAGTAAGTATTGGAGATGCTATTGTGGTCGAACTGATAAATCAAGTCACCGACAGAGATGAAGTTCATATTCTGAAAATGACACTAATAAATATCGACTTCAAAAACTAAAAAATCGATGAAAAAATAGACCACACTCACATGGATCGGGTCAAGTATTTTTTCCTTAAAAAAAGGTAGGTACTAAGTTACTACAAACCTAAGTATTAGGCAAATCGCCACGTGCGATAAGACCGCCCTTTGTACATTACTTTTGCTAATTATATTCAAATTAGTCCAAGGTAGGTAGGTTAACAAGTAGTACCGTCTTCTCTTGCTCTAGGTCACGCGAATCTTCAGAGTTATAAAAATAAAAATCTCCACCTGGCAACACTAACGTTACATATCATTCGTTTTTTTCGCGCTCGTTGAGACGTCAAGAAAAAGTTTTTTGTTTTCTTCAAATTTCAAAAACAAAGTGTTATGATTAGTTTAAAGTGTTTAAAATTGTTAATAAACATGCACAATAACAACACGGAGACAGGAAGGACGTAAGGAAGATAGGAAAACTAAAACAATTGGAGAGATGTAAATCATTCACAAGGTCGCGGAACAAAGTCTTTTCTGTTGGTTTTATCGAAACTAACACAAAATAGTGGTATTATGTGTGACATTTTACCACCTCTTCGTGGAAGAGGTTCTTTTTCCCGCAACAGTAATTATACCTACCGAGGAACTCTGCCTAACAGGCAATAAACAATATAGGGTATTATGTGTTACATTTTACCCCCCTTTTCGTGGAAAAGGGGATACTGTTGAACCATGCCCCAAGGAGGCACATAACACATCTGCATAACAGGAATTAATCAAGATACTGGTAAGTATTATGTGTAACATTTTATGCCATTGTCATGGAGGAGCTTCTTGCGGCAATAATAATTATGCCACACATGCGGAGACGCATGACGCTCGCTCGGCCGGCCACCTGCCTTCCCGCAGGCGATCCCAGCTTGGGACCAGACCAAACACCCAAACAATAATCTGCATATTCGAGTGTCGATATGCAACTCTCCCGTGGGGAGAGTATTGAACAAGTGATATGCTCGGTTGGGAGATAATTGATCTCAATTCTAATCAATACTGAGTGTCAGTTGTGCACTTCCCCTGCTATGGGAGAAAAGAGGGTTAATTTTAACCTGACATTCAAGGCTCTAAACGGAAGGGGGTATTACCATGAATACTGCCTACCTAAACCTAGATAGAATTCACACTATACACACAGTATTTAAAGTCCATAACTTTTACTCTCTAGCGCCAGAGCCAGAAAATCCCATTGTGTAGAATAATCATTATTCTTTGGCTGATGGTCAGTGTGGAGAAGAGTATATGTACAACTCTAATATGGCTGAAGATGTACACCATAGTGTAAATTAAAATAGGGTATTAAATGATGAATTACCCGATAATATTATTTTATACCTGGGGGAAAGTAGATTGCTGAAGAGGATTACAGCAATTAAATACACCTAAACATTATTCTTTAATAATAGAAAAGTTCTGTTAAGGTTATCATATAGGACCAAAAAGGCAACCTTTACTAACTAACCCCTACGCATGCAATGCATTTATTTGCTGTCCCAAGACTTAATTATGATATAAAAGGAATCCCCAGTGCCTCGGCAATAACCAGATATAGCCTGAGAGGGGGTTGTTAGCCAGACTTGGAGGCTAGCTATAGGCACTACCTATCAAGCAATACATGAAGTGTGCAATAAAGATAACAACAAGACTATGTTATTAAATTGCTTGGAGAAGGCACCAGTCTGTTGTCAAATCTAGTCGTCTAATATACCAGTCTATGAATTAGACTTATTCACCCTTTCTGGACAACGCATTGTACGTTCAAAGGAAAATATTATCTCCTCCTTTTTGGAAGTCGGTTAATAAGGGGACTGAATTTCTGTATTTTATTCTAAGAAACTGGAAGTACGACAGCATGTGCTGCCAAAGCAATGGAATGCAAAAGGAAGTTCACATTTGTTAATTTCACAGAATGCAAACAGGCTAACAGGTCCATCCACCTCACAAACAATACAACCACCAACAATCTTCATCTAGCTGAGGCTGTGCCATACACCCATAGAGACAGATTTTATGGGACCATAACATTCTCAAGTATTTTTACCAATATTGGAAGATACTACAGAATGATCCAGTGATAGTAGAGTGGGTAGAAAGATATTCTATTCCCCTCTTATCTCGGCCAAGATAAGGAAATATTCTTTATTTTTTAATAATACTGGAGGACAAATTCTAAGAAATGAGATAATCTTATAAGATTGGGTACAATTGGTCAATTATTACATTAGGTACAATTAGACAATTAGTTAATGTCAACCGCTACCTGATCAATTCTTATCTTCAATATTTTAATATATTATGATGACAGATCACACAGATATTTACAAGATTTTTTTAACAAATCTATGAACCTAGGACTCTTGTTTAAACTGGTCTTGAGTGAAGATTATATACTTGTATTGTTGACCTTAAATTAATAAGCATACTATTTAGTGGCAATTATAAATAATAATGAATAGATCAAATTTATTTAAAACATTTACAAGAAGATGTACAGATAGCCACAGTAGTATTAATAGTAAAGTCCTATTATAATGTTTTTGTTAGTGCCTAAATAAGAGCTATATTATAACTTAAACATAATTGAATTTCAGATGTAAGAAGTGTTCACTAGGAATTAGAATTATATGTAGCAACCTGCCTGATCTAGGTTTATTCAACCTGTGTTTCATGGATGAGATATTTAATAATAATTATTCAATTATTTAATAATACTGTTTATGAGTTGCTGCTTGCCATTTGGCTTATCAAGAGCTCCTTTTATATTAAATAAAATTCTGAAAGATGCTGTTAAGTATTTTAGAATGCAAGGTATAAGATTCGGTCTACTATTCTATATTACATGACAAAAGTAATATGCCTTGTATCATCTTATTAGGAATGCTTACTATAATAACAAGAGTAAGAACATTTTTAGAAAACCTAGAATTTGTTATTATTAAGAAAAGATATTTGATATTAATAGTAATATAAAGAGAGATTTACTTTGAAGGAGGAAGAATATTAATATCATAAATAAGTGTAACCGCATCAAACAATATAAACTTTATTTAAGACATTTTCTCAGGTGCCTCTATAAGTGGATATGGAACACATTGGATAAGTTTAGAACACAGGAGGTAGATAGTCAGAGAAGGAAAGACAATTAAATATATAATAATTATTATTAACTCTGTCTTGAGAAATGATGCTGATCAATTAAGGAGTTGTAAATATATTATCAACTCATTGATTATAATTAAAGTATTAACCAGATGGGTGGAGTAAATAGATATATATATATATATAATGCAAAACTTTGGCAATGATGAGAAAATAGGATTATATCTACTTCCTATATGGGTTTTTCTTTTTAATCTTACTTATAAGGTAAGATAATAAAAAAGCAGATTTTGAATCTCGGAATTTTAACATAAGTAGATACTGAATGGGATCATAGATTGCTGTGATGGGATCTTACACAAGTCTTTTTTAAGCTATTAATAGATAAATTAGGCAATACGGAAATAAACCTCTTTGCATCTTGATTAAAACATAATGTCCAAAGTAGATTATCAGGGCATAGAGACCCTTTTTTGCTTGGTACATAGACACTCACAATTATAATGAAGTGAGAAGTTCTTTTTATGCAATTTCCACATTCAGTATGTTATTAATAACAACTTTTAAAAGTTCTTCACAAATACTAAAAGAGACAAAAGTCAGGAATAAATTTCTAATATATAATGCTTTTCTAATATAGTCTCACAACTATTTATAATCACTATTTGATTCAGATGCGTTAACGTTAGGTCCTTCTGACGAATTTAATATCTCCTTTCAGAATGACACACCCCTGCGATTTATTCACTCTGGTGTACATTATCAGGAAGGTCATCAAGAGGAGAATGATATCAAAGAATTAAATTGACATCATGATAGCTTCTTTATCTCAAAATTTTATTAATCTATTTTATAGTTATATGCGCCAACAGTGGGCCTATAGAAGATCATATTACTAGTTATATATTTACTAGATATGAATTCCTAGAATAGTTTGATATACCTACAATTATAATTTATTGAATGATAACCATTTACCTTTCACTCAATTATCACTAGTTGGCGCTCTCTTAGGTAACATAATTAAACGTATGGATTTTTAAATTACAGTTAAATCAAAACACGATAATGTATCAAGGTATTAGCACATTTAAGTTCTTGGTATCCATTTGATACTTATGCTTGAAAGAGCTTAGAGTTGATAGCAGCATTTGCTATTGGACCTTATTCAAATTTAAAGTTGGATAATTAGGTGTCATTATAATGAGAACAGATACCTTTAGGTATTGAAGACTATGTTCAAGTAAAATCTCACTCAATGTTTTTACTATTTTTTAACAATATGTCAATAATATTTCTAGCAAAGTCGCTACAATATCTAGAAAGAACTCTAACAGTCAGATAAATAGACAGTCCAATAAAGACATAATAAGTAAGTCAATAAGTAAAATTTAAAAAGTTGCCTATCAAACTGATATACCTAAAGATATATCTGTGTTTGCTACGCATTCAATTCTGCATGCGTCGTCATCCCAAGCATTATAGGCAGGGTTTGACGGTTGATAGCTTAGTATGCTAAAAGCCTGAGCTAAAATAAGTATCTACCTATGGTAATTGGCAAAGTCATCCTTTGCTAATCATTATAATAGACCCCTTCCAAATGAATCTGCTAACGAAGATAGTTTTGCCAGTGCAGTTTTTTAAGATTAGGGTTTGCTATAAGATCTCAAATACTAATTATTCATAGTATACTTTTTAAAGTTAGATTTCTCTATTAAACATTTAAAATTGTTATTATATATATAAAGTTCCTAAGTCTACTGGAAAAGAATATTAATTACGGATCATAATCATTGTAGACATATTACATCTTTTAGTCTTCAGTAATAATGAACTATAAAAGATAAATGACATAATATTATGTTCTCTGAACATCTACTTGTTAACCTACCTAACTTGGACTAATTTGAATATAATGATAGGATTAAACGAACTTACCTTAAGTGAAGTTCTATCCTAATTATATGAATAATTAGTCCAAGGTAGGTACTTCCCACCCACCCAAGATTAACACATGTATACATGGTTAATTCTCCCCTATTTCATTACTGCTCTAAAATTAATGATATGTAACGTTAGTGTTGCCAGGTGGAGATTTTTATTTTTATAACTCTGAAGATTCGCGTGACCTAGAGCAAGAGAAGACGGTACTACTTGTTAACCTACCTACCTTGGACTAATTATTCATATAATTAGGATAGAACTTCACTTAAGGTAAGTTCGTTTAATCCTATCATTATTGTATCTTTTCTTCTATTACTGGTGTGTAATAAAGTGTATTGTATTGTATTAGCAGTCAAATTCATTTCCCCAGTGCAATTAAAATGGTCAAAAGCACTTAAATATAAGTGGTACGGATGATCTGATAAAAAAACTCGAAACAATAAAATAGCATACAGGTAACAGGTGAGGTGCACACCAATTTAGAGCACATCGCTTTCAACGTAACTCTTCTCATTGCTGAGCAAAAAATTAGAATTCTAAAGACTAGGAAATCGTTTTTTAAGTGCTAATGGATTTTGCATATTATAATAGGACGTTGGCCGCTGGGGACGAATATATTGTTACCAAATAAATGATTTATGTACTAGGAATACACTAACTCTGTTACAAATTATTTTATCTATGCTCAAGGATACTAGGGTCACATAAACAAAGTTGCTAAGCTGTGTATCAAGATTTGAATTTGCTTGAATTCCAAAGTATCTAGGTAATATGAAAGCACTAAGGCTGACATTCAGAGACGACAGAAACGAGTCTGAGCGTGAACTTACGCTTCCATCTGTCAAACTTACGAACAAATTTTGACAGATGGAAGCGTAAGTTCACGCTTAGACTCGTTTCTGTCGTCTCTGAATGTCAGCCTAAGTACCAGGATCGCATAAAAGACAAGAAGTAATTACCACAAAAAATCTAATATCGTAAATAAAGATACAAAAAATAACGCAAAATAAGTTAAAATTGCCAAGTAAATAATCTTTTTTGCATGTCTTGGACATAATGAACCGCTGCCAAGCATTGAACGACGTTTCTCTTTCCCGTTCGTCCCTGTACTGTGGTTGCATTGGACACTAAAGTGTTTTATTGCAAATAAAATTAAGCTTCGCATTCGATTTAATGTGCTTTGTCCAAATAATGATGATTTGATATAAAACCGTGCTTGAACAAAAATTTAATGAATTTACGTAAATTGGGCGATTTACAGTGAAATAATAAATTTATTTTATCATTTATACAACGGTTGCCATTCATTATAGAAATAATGTAATTTATTCTGGTATTAATTTGTTAGGTAAATTGATTTAAAATCCTATTATAAATATTGTCATGCAATTAAAATTGCTAACCAAGCTAGATTTATATTTTAAATGTAAAATATGAATAAGTTTGTTCTAACTTTCTTAATTCAGTCTCTCTTAAGCTCTATTTATTTTATTAAGAGGATGTATTCGGATCCCCAAAACGATATTGGAGTCTCATTCAAACTGAGAAATTAATTACGTTTCTTATCATATATCCTAACACATTTTAAATCGCCGCTTTAATTTCAGTGCTATCATGGTAGCACGTCTACGCACGTAATTTCGCAGTCATAAAAGTGTCAGAACAGCACTGTCCGTAGATGTCGCGGTAATCTGCATAATTCAATCGCTGCAACCACAGAACAAAGAAGACCCCTTTTCTGTGTTTTGTGGCTGCAACCACTCGCGTGTTTATAAGTGTCTTGCGACACGTATTTGCACGTTACTGTATGTATGGCAATGTACCTATGCAAACACGTCTGTTGGCGGACACGGAATACGCCTCGAAACGCTGCAGAAATCACCGTGTGTGAAAGCACGTCAGTCCGTAAAGTTTACATAAAACCCAACCATTTTACTGGGATCATTAGCAAGCAAATTTAGATGCAATTTACTCTGTTATCAAAACCAAGACGTTAAAATAAACGCCACAAACACTGGCAGCTCTAAAACGGTGACCTTAATGGGAGTGTGCAGTAACGAAGGAAGACGGAGGGTCTTAAACAATTGGAACGGGGCCAGCGGTGACCGACCCAGACCGACGTTATGTGACGTTGTTATTGCTTGAACACTCACAGATGAATGTTGAGACCAGATAGGTGTGGAAATTGCACTTATTTGCACTTTTTTCTTTTTCCTTTTTGGCTTAGAGATGAGTCGCATCCCGTTCTAATTAACAGTTATTCTTTCCTTTCTTCTAGAATCAACTATTTGGCACCGTGTACTGTTTGTCGTGGTATGGGCATGTGATGAGGAGGGATGAAAATCATGTAACGAGAAGAGTTTTAAGTATGTATGTGGATGGATGTAACAGAAGAGGCAGACCCAAGAAAAGATGGATGTATTGTGTGAAATTTGACATGGATTATAAGAACGTAAACTCTGAAAGGACGTCTAATAGAGATGAATCGAAGAAGAAGACATATTGCGCCGACCCCAAATAAAATGGGATAAGGGCAGGAGAATGATGATACTAGATTCATAAAGTTTTAAAAGTGTCTGTATAATTTGATTTAATTGAAATAAAACCATTATTTTATGTAGGAAAAAAGTAAAGCAGTAAGCGTTCGCTCACACTCGATACTTTTAGTAGCAGAATTTCGCGTTTTCGCGTTAGCCGGCTGCGTTTTGCTTATAAAAAATGAATAATGAACGCGAAAACCTGTGATTCTGCTGCTAAAAGTATCGAGTGTGGATGGGCCTTAATATATAGTCCACCTAGCGATTGAACGCTTGCCCTTCATGCAGGAGGGTCTGAGTTCGAACCAGCGGGTCTACCGCGTAACTTAAATTGTAATGAACATCGACATCGGTATTAAACTTCAATATGATCGTGAGAGCCTAAACTTTGAGTTAACTTGTAAAAAAATTACCTATCATATAGTTGGGACTCCTATCATGATCGGTAAAAAAAATACAAGTTAGCTCAAAGTTTAGGCTCTCACGATCGTATTGAAGTTTAATACCGATGTCGATGTTCATTACAATTTAAGTTACCCGGTAGACCCGCTGGCCCGCACCTCTGACATTTCGAATTTATGTGCGGTTCGCAATCGCAATTGATTATCACTTGCGTTAACGGTGAAGGAAACATTGTGAGGAAACCTGCACATCTGAGAAGGCTTCATAAAGTCCTCGATGGTATCTGTAGTTCGCCAACCCGCACGAGGCCAGCGTGGTGGACTAAGGCCTAACCCGTTTCATTCTGAGAAGAGACCCGTGCCCAGCAGTGGGACAGTTATGTATTGGATTTATTATTTTTTATGGCTGGGCTCTAGCCGATTTTTTGCCGGGAACCACGTGGGATAACAGATCACAAATATGATGTCACGGAATTTGTTATAAACCACTTACCGCAAAGTTAAAAGAACCGCAGAATAATCATTAATATTCTACTAATTTAAACTTTTAAGATGCGATCGGAAATTCATTCCAGACCACATTTAATTAAGAGAGATTTTCATAATTAAACAAGTACACTGGCAGCTGGGATAGTTGCCAATCTGAATCCCGTTATCTCAATCCGACGGCTCAGATTTAATTTTGTAAAATTGAAATAAAGGCTGTAAATTATATTTTAAAAAAACATTAAAAAAAACAAAACAAATATATCATTGATAAAAAAATTCAAGATACACAGTTTCCTACCGGAACTTTACCTATCGAAATTTAAGTTCAATTGAAATGACTTAATCACAAAACAATATCTACACGAATAATAATAATATCTTAAACAATTTCAAAAACTTCCAAATCAAGAAGCCCACGTAAAAAGAAATCTTCATACGTATAGCTTATGAACCATGCACAGTGTGCCAATAGCTAATAAATTCTGAACAAAAATTTCACGCTCGATTTGGTTCCACCACACAATGAATATGTGAATTTTAATGCGGCACGAAGGGAAAACTTTTCCTTGCGTATTTATTTTATATTTTACAAATTTTTTTGGTGAACACCGTCGAGTTTTTGGGGTTTTGTGGGTGAATGCGGGATCTTTCTGGAAAGCACGCATGATATATTTTGTACAGGATTTAAAAACGGATTTAAAGTAAGTGACTTTTTTACCTACATTACTTTTGAAAATCGTGGGTACAGTTAGCATCATAAGCTGAGTATTATTTATCGGAATTTTGAAGTTATAATTTTGGAGCAAATTTTTGTTTTCTATCATAAAATGTTACAAAAATATTATTTGCAAAGTTTTCATACACAAAACACTCCAACAATCACTTAATTTTGATTAGTGTTGAGGCTGAGGGCAGAACTTTTTACACCGTGTACCTTATTTTTATTTTTTTTAAAGAAACCTTGCCCCTAACCTTAACCCTCAACCTTGTCTCCTGAGTCCTGTATCGTGGGTACAGTTTATAAACATACATGCCACAAGCACATACACCCAGACCCGGAACAACTATCTGTAGGCCAAAAATTCAAAAATATCCAATTATGTTTTTTTTTACAATTTTTTTTTATTTTACCTCATAAAATATTTTGCATTATTAAAATAAGACCTTATAAACGTCATTTATATAAAAGGACAGTTTATAAACGCAGCGACATTTTACCTCCCATCAGTTTTATGTTGGTACTAATAGTGACATCGTAATGACGCTGGCATCGTTAACGAAGACCTCTTTGTTTGACTGAAGTTCACAGATCGTGCTCGAGCCGAATTTCCGTCGACACGACACTATTATCTCAGTGTGCAGTGCAGGTAAATACGCGACAATGAGGTAATTGCCTCGCTTATGAAACCCAATGCATCCACTGGGTTCAAATAGTTAGCCGGAGGCTGGAGTAGAAATTAGTAATGGAGTATTATGTCCGTAGAGCACAAAGGTTCCAGATGACAACGCAACAAGATGTGTACGCCGATGCCGGCGGCGGCGTCATCGGCGTCATCGGCGTGGATGGTGAAAATCTTATTAAAAACAAAATATGGCAGACTTATTCGCCAAATGACTGTGACGGACGAAGTTATCGGTAAAACGCGCTATTTAAATTATGGTTTTATAAAAATGGTATTTTATTGAATTTCCGTAAACAAATACATCGAAATAAACCAATAAGCATAATATATTTAGACATTTATAGTGTTTAGTTTACTAGTATATGTCTGGATTATATCTAAAACAACCGTATCCGTCCGACCATCCCCGCCGAAGACGCCGCCGCCGCGCCGCATCGGCGCACACATCTAGTAGTAACCTTACATTGGTTGATGTCCCAGTGAAGGAATGACATGACCAAATGAACAACGGGAAAATATCCATCACTAGTACCAGGGTAACATGGGTATGTCAGAGGTAGTAAAAATAAAATTAACGCGTTCGAAATGCGAGCACTCAGAAAAATGTGCGGTGTCACGGTCGATTTAAAGAAAAGGTCATTTTAAATGTGGACGGGCTATGTGGGTCGGACATGGGGAAGAATGTCGTAGGAACATAACGAACGAGGATACAATGACGGTAAACAAACAGTGGTGAAAGAACGTATCAAAATTAACGTCTTTATTATTCTTTTATAAGAAAAATAAAGACATGACTCAAGCAAAACCGTCGCATTTGAAAGACAGTTTTACTACCTTATACAGAGTGGCGCAAAATTTTGGAGCATTAAGGGTCGCTACATTTTGTTAGGTCACTTGCATACGAAGGTGTGATTTCATAGAAAATGTATGAGAAATTGGTTTTATATCATTTTCAATTTCGGCAAATCCGATTTCGTCGGTTGCAGGAAACATCTTTATTGGGCAATAAACCTGATTAAGCCCACTTTTGTTTTTTGAGAAATATTAATTTTCTCGCTGATTTTACATTTTGCAAAAAGCAAAAGATGGGGTTTTTAATATCTTCAAAATTGACATTCATCATTAAAGTTTCTTAAGACCAGAAATTTCACACTTTTTTCTCTGCATCATCTTAAAGTTGACTGGTAGAAAATGCTTATGTCATTAAGTCCGTCTCTGTACCTACATAATTCATGACGTATAAATAAAATATTAATAGAAATATAGCCTTATCCAGCGTCGAAAAATACCACGATCGTAAATATTGGTTTAATGTTAGTCACGCTAAGGTTACGCATGTTACTGCTGTAAGAATAACAGTTTATATGGGTGGAATTAGCTTCTAGTAAATCAGGGCCCGACTTAGGGCCTAAGCACACGCGCCGATGACGTAAGTTTCAAGAACGCGCGCTCACGGCCGCGGCTTTGTAGATGACCCTTTGGAATAATATTGCACCAAATCCCAGGCTAATTGCATCAGTGTGTATAATTTCATTTCTCTATCTGGATCGAAAACTATGTACTAATAGAAGTCACGAAAAAAGCTTATTGATAATAAATTGTCGAGCTGTTTAGAACCTGAATTTCGAGCGTCTTTGATCATTATTTTCCGGGATTCTTCATTTGGAAAACGGGATATTTCGGAGATGATAAAATAATTTTACGAGGAATAGTACAATAATCTTTTTCTTACCACGCACCTAGAGTCTCGACATTTCATAAGTGCCTGTATTTGTTTTACATGAAATAGATCTACACTCGGAGCCAATGAATCCGGGTCATCAAGAATCATCGACAGCTGAAAATTGCATTGATAGAGGAATGCGAGAATATTCCCCAACATCGCCTCAGAAACTTTGTGCTGTATAGCGAATTACATGACATCTGTATTAACAATACACGGAGGTAATAAAAAGTATTAAAATTTGAAAAAATTATATTACGGGTAAAACAAGGTTATCAAAAAAAAAATTGCGACAAACATTTACGCATTTTTAATTTATGGGTTTCTAATAAGTAAAGCAAATACTAACTAAGAAGATTTATTAATTTTATTTGAGTAGTATTAAATAGTCTATAAAATACTATTTATCTTAGTTTCCGAGATATTAAGGTTTATTTCTGACCCGGATTTCATTGTATCCGAGTGTATTCTATTCTAAAAAGATTCCAATACTTTCGATTTTTCAAGGGTGGGTAGGTTGCCCCCTCATCTACCCATCTTGGCAGCATCTGAGCCGCTCAGATAGAATTTAATTCCAAAATTCATAAAAGTAATAAATAATAATCGTTGCACGTTTTTCATAAATCCCGGAAGGAAAAAGGAATGAACGATAATTTAAAATGCCTCTCAATTCAAATGCGGATCTCTAAAAATATCAAACTCACACACGGGATTCAAAGAATTAAATATGAACATTGAACATTCAAACCATAAACCTCATTCTACATGAAATATGAACACGGAATTCTGAGCCGTTATACGAGCCTTATTTCGTGGGTATATTAAAAAAAGCCTTTTAACATAAACACGTGCCGGTCGTTCACAGGTTTTATCTCTTTTACACTATTGTCCCGAGCAAAAACACCCGGTCCACATAAAATATAGGGAGGCCTTCATACTGCCTCTCGTTAACATGAGAAATAACTTTGAAAATATGCGCGCCTAGTACATCGAGTGTTAAATTTGCCGGTTGTGAGATTTATTGCATTTAATGTTTTTTTTTAATTCGCGGCCAATCAATCTATGCTTCAGTTATTATCAAAAGAAAAGGAAAGAAAGAAAGAATACAGTTCTATTCTAGACTCGCCAGGAAAAAATAAATGAAAGTACAAGAAAAAAACAATAATTATGTAACCTGGACGAGACCAAAAATGGGCCCCATCTCAGCATAATACTATGACATTTAGAAAATGTCACATCGCTGGTATTCTGTCGTAGCTCCTTGTGGCATCCCAGGGGACGTTGTAGTGATGCCACGGTGGGAGCTACGACACAAATAAAAAAATAAATATAGGTAATACATAATATAAAAATCGCAGAGTTATTGCGTTTTTTATTTCACACAATATATGAGCACAAACTACACAAATAAATACATAATACATTAATACATAGTATATAGTATTTTTGTCAGCTATATTAATATTGTTGTGCATTGTTGTGATCGTTAAAATGTCTGTTAATTTTTCTACCACTATCCGTGGAAACCTGTACATAATTGGCTTAATGTTACTTATGCTTTCTGTCTATTTACTTTTGTACAGCTGTTGGTTTTCCTAATTATAAATAAATAAATAAATGTTTCTAGCATCTTACCCAAGACTTATTTGAAAACGCCACGACAAAATAATGCTCGCGAGCATAAATAAATCGAAAATCCATTTCATTAGACTAAAATATGGTCTCGTATTTCTGAAATTCACTTCGCATTGCCTACAATGACGCTCCTAATGAAAGAAACTATTAGGCGAAAAACCTTAAAAATATTGATTACATTTTGCTGAGAAAGGAAAGAATAACAAAGACTCGAATGCGGACCAAAGACAATAAGCGGTAGACAATACGCGCGGATATTATCGGATTTTCTCCACCAACTTATATTTTCCTGGTATCGCAATAGAGATGGATGGATTTTTTTTGTATTCATGTCGATTGTTTCTAGAATAAAGGAGTACTAATAAAATTAATAAATCTTCTACACAATATTTTATGTTAAACAGTGTTATTATTTCTACTGTTTTCTTCGCAAACTAAAGATAAAATAATTTTCTTAAAAAAACTTAACAGCTTCTGAAGTCAGTGTCACTGCCAAGCTGGGTGCATTGAAGAATTAAGGGGCCCAACTAAGAAAATTATTTTATACTTATTGGCTTTTTGAAATCGGTTTTTCCTTTTTTTAAAGTTTATTTTATTTTTCTATTTTGAGTGGCATAAACATGCGATTACAGCAATCGCGAGTGATATGCTGTTATTCATTCAAGAGTTCCATTGTCTATCTCCGAAGGTCTTCATCAGATCTTTACAAATTTTTTATAGGATCACCTCGAGACTCCTTTCAAACAAAAAAAATAATAATTTCAAAACCGGTTTGCAATTGGCGCGTAACAAACATAAAAAAAACATATTATACAGTCGAATTGAGAACCTCCTCTTTTTTTTGGAAGTCGGTTAAAAATAAAACGCGCGTGTGGAACGGCGGGCAACAGCTAGTAAATAACCTAATTCAAAAATTTATATGGAAAAAGCAACATTTGGTAACATTTACTTCTAACTTTTGCCTGTAATTTAACTCGCATTTTTTCTAGCTTGCCATACATAAAACTTGACAGAGAAAAAAAGCTTCATCAATCATATTATACTCATCATTATGAACACATTTGTTGTGTAGTACCTAAGCTTGATTTATGAAAAGAGTATCCATGAAGTTTCTTGCCGGTATCTTCTCCAGGACCAACCCACTTGGAACCGTGCGCCTAGAATCACGACGTTTTGAAAGTGCCTGCAAAGGCCCAGTTGAAATAAAAATCTTTGACTTTGACTTTGAACAACTTTTACTATGGCAACAACCCTGAAATCGCGAATAAAATAGCAGTTCCATACAAATAATTCAATATTCAATACGATTTTTTTTACTATAATTTGTTCGAGTTTACACCCCATGGCATAGGTAAGCTGTCTATAACCTAACCTAACCGTCAAAATCCCCCAACTCCAACTAGAAAAAGAGCTGTAACTTTTGAACGGCATAACAGATTTTCATGAAATATAGCTAAGATGATACCCGATTAAACTAGCTTTCAATTAAAAAAACTACATTGAAATCGGTCCATCCGTTTTGGAGCTACGATGCCACACAGAGATATACAAATACACAGATACACACTACAAACATAAAACACCCCTCTTTTTTGTCGGGGGTTAAAAATAGTTTTGGCCCAACCACAGAATAAAATAATAGTTACTATACTAAGCCCAACTCTATTTCCAATAGTAGATATTCTCAAGAGTATCTTCGGGAAAACATTATAAAGGTAATAGAGATATAGGGTGTTTTATGGCGCTATCTGAACTGCTCTTTCCCAAAATACCCGTTGTATAGTTATTGTATCGTTTTATTACTTTAGGGAAATTTTTAGTTCCTTTGTTTTATGTGATCCTGGTATCGGGAGCAATGGCACAATAAGATCAGAATCAGAACTTTGAGTGCTTCATGTGGAATATAGGATATTTTTTTATGTAATGCGCATAATATGTAGTGATTCTGTTCCTAAATGCAACCGCAGTATTGGGAATATTGGGATACACTTTAAAACAAAACGAAAATTCGACTTAGTATGGGGGACACGCATAATTTAAGCGCAAGCCATACAAAATCATTTTTTTTATTTTGTTTTGGAGTGAATGTTAGTACTGTGGTTGCATTTGAGAGGAGAGAGAGAAATAGTCCGTTTACAGAGACTGAATCACTCTAAAAATTATGTGAAGTAGGTACATGAAAAATTATCCTGTAAAGCACATTATGGTCGCACAAGTATTTCCATACATCTGATCCTATACTCTCCTGGTACAAAGAAAACATTCTCCTCACACAATGGTTCATTGTGTTTGCTTTCAAAATATTATTTTCGGCGATCCCTTACATAGATTGTTAGTTAACACGTAGGGAAAAGAAAGATACGGTTTTCGGGTCTCAATATTCTCGGTATTTTTCCTTTTCCTAGTACCGGTCTATTTCCTACGTTACGTGTACGTTATGTGACTGCAATATAATTTATTTGGGACCTTCGGAATCCTTCAGCTTACTCAAAAGCCAGTAGAATCAGATACGAAACGAATTTTCGTGAGTCTTGCGAACTGAAACGTGAGCAGTGATAGTCTAGCGGTGGAACGCTTGCCTTCCATGTAGAAGGGGCTGTGTTCGAACTCGGCTTACACCTCTGACTTTTCCAATTTATGTACGTATTGCAATTTGATTATCACTTGCATTAACGGTGAAGGAAAATGTCGTGAGGAAATGTGCGCATCTGAGAGGGCCTCATAAAGTCCTCGACGGTGTGTGTAGTCCGCCAACCCGCACCAGGGGTGCTAAAAAGGCCGCTTTAGATGAATCATAATATAATTCATATTACGAATGTCAAAATATCTACTTAATTGACGACTCTTAATGTCATCCGCATAAGGTTCATATTCAGCAATCATCTGCTTGACGTTACTAAGCAGATCATTAGATGAATTGCTCAATTTGGCCTTTTTAGGCCCCCAGGCCAGCGTTGTGAACTAAGGCCTAACCCTTCTCATTCCGAGAAGAGGCCCGTGCCCGGTCAGTGGAACAGTAAAGGGCTGGATTTATTTAATAATTTATAATCTTATTGATATTGCTATTATACAGGGTGACGATTTAGTCACCTGCATCCTTTATGAAGTTGATTCTACTCATCATTATGAACAACTTTACTATGGGTAGTTAGTTAGTTAGCTAGCGCAAGCCGACTTGTAATCTGAACAAGTTTAACATAAACGAGACACAACTTTCCCTCTACAAATGTATAAGATTCAAAAGAATTTGTACCCGGCTAGCAGAGGTTACTCTTTTGAAAAAACGTTGAGCCGAGCGTTTTGTAATAATTTTCTTATGAAAACGCGAAGCTACCGAACCATTTAACGCTTGGATGCAATTTACTTTGATGTGAGCGTTCCGTCGCGTCGCCATGTTTGCATTTAAAACAAAATATTGATGTATTGTGCGCTTATAAATTGTAATATTATCACATTATAGTCTTTTTGTTCGGCCATTGAGATAATCCGTATAATAAAGGCATTAATAAAGCTTATAATTAAAGTCAATGTAGTGGAAATACGGAAAATATTTTCACCTGAAAAGTGAATTTAAATTTGGCTTTCAACTGCAGATAATTCAAACAATTAATTTTTATTTCCCTTTTCTTCTAAAATCTTTGTCACCGCTATCACTCTTGTTGGTATTAATTTTCTAGTACTATAAAGATAATTATACTCATTGTTGTCTCGTTCTCGATGATGATGATGGAATACAATAATACAATGTAGTAACGATTCCTTCAGTCACTGACGTCACATAATTCTGAAGAATTAAGTAAAAATGGAACGCATCCTTACGTGTGCTGCCCTCCATCACTGCAACTAACTTCATTAAGTTCATAGCGATTTATTGGTTTTACAACATAGGGCCCATACTCATCATGTATCTACATAGTATGGAGTATTTGGGTCGGGCGGGACTCATCATCTTCGAACGAGACAACAACTTCGTATAATTACCGTCGAACTTCACTTACAGGTAAGTTCGTTTGACTATTCAAATATTTAATATTGTAGTTTAGCCACAGGGACTAATTTAAAATTTCATAATTTATCACGATCTCTAGGCAAAGTTTGGAAAGCCTCCAACGTATACTAACCAAAAACATTTTTATTTACTCGTGTAGAACAGATAAAGGTGACATAAATTTCTACTTCGATGTCCCTTCACTTAGACGAATGATAGCAAAGTGTTTATTGCAAAAAAATCTTGCTAAAAATCGCAGATTTTTTTAGTACGACTTCAGAACATGATTCCAAATACGTGGTTTCTAACATCTGCGGCACCTTGTATTTATGTTTAAAGAAACTTTATTCTCAATAAAAACATATGTCACTTACTAGGGAACAATACTAAACATACTTAAAATTACAAAAGCTCGCCATCGTCAGTTACAAACTTGTTAATGAGATTATTTATCCAATGAATTAATTTCTCCAAAGTGATCGATTTGCGATTATATACTGATTAAGTTTTGAATGCATTAAATGAGTTTACATTTCTTAAACGTGAAGGTAATTTATTATATAGTTGTGCTCCTTCAAATGTAAGCATTTTTTTGCCATAGTTCGTTCTGATTTTTGGTAAAACTAGTAGTCTAGCTCGTCTTGTGCTACGTTGACTAATTTGTTTAAATTGAGTAAGTATTATGCTTGTGTGAATACTTCTGTTAAGAGCTATTTCTGATGAAGATACATATGTTATAAATATATAGTTGTTTGATATTCATTATTTTAGTCTCGCTATTTTTACTGGTTGATGTTAAATACGGATAGCTGAAAAGCATTTTCATCAGTTTATTTTATATATATATTATTACTATACAATGGATGATCCAAAGGTTTCCTAAGGTCCAAACTCATTGTCCCAATCCTGTTATCCGTCGAAACAAAGTAAAAACCAGTGGAGTAGAGGTCAAGTGTTCGCGTAATGAACAAATGACTGTCGGCAATAAGATAACGAGCGGTGGGTACATACAGACAGGACACTGCGTTCGTTAGAGCAGACGAAGCTAATGATGTGGCCAAGAATCCTTGCGATTCTTAGAAGAATCTTAGAGGTGAAGAACACTGCAAGACTCCATTTGGAGTTATAATTTTTTCTCGGATGAAGATACCTGCTAAGTACCCGCTGTATATTTTTTTTTTCTGAGGCCTTTTTTTATATGCAAAGCGTTAAGAGTCTCACCGACTAAAACAGCACAATGTTCCATCAGACGACCTACAGGATATTTTTTTATGTAGTGCGCATAATTTGTAGAAAGTCAAAGTCAAAGATTTTTATTTCAACTGGGCCTTTGCAGGCACTTTCAAAACGTCGTGATTCTAGGCGCACGGTTCCAAGTGGGTTGGTCCTGGAGAAGATACCGGCAAGAAACTCCATGGATACTCTTTTCATAAATCAAGCTTAGGTACTACACAACAAATGTGGGGCCGCAGGAGCGGCCCCGGCTAAAATTCGACCTCAATTTACACAATGTTCGTTCCCAAATGCAATGCAGAGAGCATTGCATTTGGGAACGAACACTGAATCATTCTTATTTCTTCAGAAATTGAACCACCCAGACATTTCTATATAGGTTTAATTAGTTACTGTTATTAATTATTATAAATATTATACTGCTCTGCACTAGTGACTCGCTGCGTACCACTGCTGAGTAAACTCACCTACACCGCAAACTTGCACTAATTATGGTTTAGGCAAACTGTCCTTAATCCAGTTAATATTATATAGTTACTTACTTTAATTTCTTCGCTGCTATTCGTACTATATTTTACTGTTTTTTTTTTTTCATGTTTCTGCTTGATTTATCTTTGTTTTTTGTTTCGAGCTATTGGCACCCTGGGTTGCAGCTGAAAACCAGCGTTGGGTGATCAGTATTAACGTACTGACACCCAACATTATGCTGAGCTGCTGGCCCGTTTGGCACACACACAACTACTGATTTTATTGTATTTTTATTTTCTGTGTTTTTAGCATGTATGTGCCAATAAAATTTATTTATTTCTTTCTTATTTCCAGTATAAGCTGACCTTTCATTGTACGAAAAGCCTATACAGTGTAAGCCTAGTCAGTTCATACTGGAAATATTTGGGCAGTTCAATTTCTGCCGTGTTATATGAGTTCGTAGTACATAAAAAGTACTAAGTGATTGTCTGTGACCGTTTTTGTGGTCGAGCATAATCTATTAGTTATTCTAAGTGGAAAGCCAGGCTTCCAGATAATACCAAAGACAGGCCCTGATTAAAATCGTAGTCACCTCACTCAATGTTTTTGATAGCCCCGACCTTAAGGATAATTCTAGAACTAAAATGTTAATGAATCCCAGACCAGACTAAAATATTAATAATGTGGATAGACTAGGCCACAGGACTAGGCCATGCGTACGAATAGAAGCCTTATTTATTCTTATAAATATCTTTGAACAGGTTATCCATGAGGTCTTACTTTAATAATCCAAAATATTTTAAAGCTAGGCTCTATGAATAGTATAGAATTCATTTCAAGTATTAAATTAAAGCTGCAGTGGATTCATAAAATAAGTAACAATTATGCTCGGGCGGCGCGGCGACGCGATGCGTGTGTGTGTCAGAGTAGCCGAGCCCGCTAGGTCATGTGGTCGAGTTCATGACCTTATTGCCATTCTTAATCATAGAGGAATAAAGGTTTTATGCAAACCGAAACATCAATTACTTACGAACTTGCGAAAACGTATAAAGAAATGTATTTTAATTTTTTTTGGTAGAAATTATCTTTGTAATATTTACCTCCTAAAATACTTTTCATCCCACCATCTCGGAAAGAGTATTTTTAATCTTCAATATCTGAGTGGAAAAGCCGTTTTTATTCTCTAGAGGATAAAGTAAATTTTCATCCCACCATCTCGGAAAGAGTATTTTTAATCTTCAATATCTGAGTGGAAAAGCCGTTTTTATTCTCTAGAGGATAAAGTAAATTGAATTTAGAACATCGTGTGCACTAAGTTTGTGAATTAAACGTTTTTTTTTTGCATTTAGTCATTTCCTCGCTGAGGTGGAATGAAAAGTTACGTGTTGCACTCGAGTGCAAAGATTTTTCACCTCGTGCTCTTTTGATTCCCTCGCTAACGCTCAGGATTCTAATTTTGAATCACTCGCTGCGCTCGTGATTCAATTTTAGAATCCTTCGCTTGCTCGGTCATCAAAATTGAACACGCGGTTAAAAAGCAACTTTGCACTCTTGTATAACAAATAACTATTGCATTATTAAGATAAGAACTTATAATAGTATATAGATACGTTAAAAGTAAACTTTGTACCTACCTACTCCTTTTGCGCGCACGGAGGAGTCTTTAAAGAAGTATTTTTTTTTATAAATTTTATATTGATCATGGTCACTAACATTAGTATTAGAGTTCAAAATGGGGTATTTACCATGTTCATATATTGTTTCGAGTTCCCGATATTCCGGCACTGTTGCAAGCGCCATGGTCACGGATAAACTAAAAGTTTTTGCGGGTGGATGTTTATTGGCAGACAAAACGGTCTACCCTCCTTCTGTTACGTTTTGTGCGCTCGAGTCCAGTACCACTACCACTTTTTTTTTATTTTTTATTGTAAAATCCACTATTTCTAAGTAAATACAAAACCGTGTAATCGGAAACCCACTGTATAAACAATATATAAACATGGTAAATACCCCGTTTTGAACTCTAATACTAAAATTTGTTTGTTTGTATGTAGGAGGTAATCTCTGGAACTACTGAACCGATTAAAAAAAAAATCAAGCTAAAGCTGCACTATCCTTGAGTGATATAGGCTATATTTGATTTTTATTAGTTGATAAAAAAAGCTAGTAAATATATATTTATGAATTTACAACAGCCTGTATTCGCTAAAGGGTTAGCAAGACGTCACTTTAGTGCTTATTTGTTCAACCTCAAAGCTCCATAGTTCGTTTACATGGTAATAATCTATAAAAAATCTACCACATGTACCAGGAAATCAGGAAAGAGCAGTAGGTATTACCTGTTAATTTTCCGCAGATCGTAACAGTAGATAAGTGATAAGGGTCGCTGCAGACGGGTTGGCGAAACGTCGGTACTTAATGTCTGTGGACCGAACGATGTATGTAGTATACGACCTACAAGGGCAAAGGTTTTTCACACGTAGCAATGAATATTTATACTTGGTTTTGTTAACTTGAGCTAATGAATTTGGGTCGATTAGATGTTTGTTATTTAATTTGAGTCAGTATACGAGAAGAATGATTTAAGTGCTACTGCAATCAGAGTCTAGAAACTCGATTTATTAAACACACAACACACACAATAAATAATTATAATCCGATTAATTATAATTTCATGTGACTTATACGGGACTGGTCAGCTTGTAACTGACATGGCAATCTTATTCAGAGGCTAATCATTATTACCCTATTATTATTTTTTATTCACATTTAATTACATTATTCTCGCAGCTCTTACACAACATTCTAATAATCAAGATTGTAATCTATTATTTTATAAGAATTTCCATGGAGTTTCTTGCTAGTTCTTCTCCATAGGACCTACTATATGGAACCGTACATCTACAGTCTCGACATTTCATAAGTGCCTGTATCTGGTTTACATGAAATAAAGATGTATTCATTTCTATTTTATTCTATATTAATATATTCATAATTTTGGCTTAATTTATAAAAATGCGTTTTATACTTGACATGGTTATGTAAAAGGTTATTATGATGCTGTACTGTAATAATATTAAAATCAAGATTTGTATGCATGCAATTTAATATTTGCCTGCCTTTTCTAAGGTGGAACATGATTCTATCGACCAATAACTGTAAGACCTTGTAAAACTACTGTTCCTGCAAATAAACGTTCTATTCTATTCTAAGTTTGAGGAGATTTGTAGGTTATTTACCTATAAAATTTCTTCCTAAAAC
Organism: Allophyes oxyacanthae; assembly: GCA_932294325.1. Lineage (NCBI taxonomy): Eukaryota > Metazoa > Arthropoda > Insecta > Lepidoptera > Noctuidae > Allophyes > Allophyes oxyacanthae. The sequence goes on from OW028628.1 coordinate 2,851,588, forward strand.
TTAATAGATATGTAGATATTTCTACTTAATTTTTTCCGAAGATATTTATTAATTCTGAACGTTACCCATACTTAATATTCAGGACACCTTTATCTAAGCCCCGAGGATAATATAGTGCATAGAGAAAAGTAGAATTTATAATTATGAACACGTATTGTATAGGCGATCTGAATGTTTAATGTGTCACAAACAGGGGATTATGAAAATGACTTTTGTCTTGAAATTGATACAGGGTTAACTTGGAATACTTTGTGAACATTTAAAAAACACAAATACTTCTTACAGCCAAAAATATTGGGCTCATGTGACGTAATGCCACGTTATCTGATATATGAAAGTGTGGACGAACGAGGAATGGTGTTCTTTCATTGAAAAGCAAGGATTCTCCGACCAGGCGAGGTGAAGCCTGGCGGGCCGAAGCCCGACGGTAGATGTCGGTCAGTTGTAATTATGTTGTAGATACCATATAATTTTTCTTTGCGCGATGCAGGCCTCGTAATCTGATTGGTCTAATTCATATTTACGCGCCACTGTACTTAGCTTGCTGCCTTGCAAAGTAGTTATTCTTATGTGACGATAGGTGTCGCTACAAAAGTATCTTGTGTCATTAGGTATCTACGTAATTGCGTATATTACACATAAAATCCGAACGCTTCAGACAACCGATCACGAATGTTTTTGACGTATCGGAACGCGACGTTACAGTAAGTAAATTTTGAACAAATAATACAAAAATTACTTAATTCTATCGCATTTTTTGTTCAATATTACGCAACTTCCATACTTGATGCATGAAAGGGTAGAAATAGAGCATGTATTTTCAAAAAACATCATGGATTAAACGTGTATTTTTTTAAAGAAAGATGTTGCCTGATGCTGGCTGAATATTAAAATTTAAAACAAAGGCTAAAGATACATTTATTTATGGATCACTTTGTCTCCCGGATCATATTCCCATGTGAGGACAAAGTACACCAATATAGCTGTTAACAATTATATTAATAGCTCTTGACAAACAAAAATACAAACAAAACAAATTGATTCAAGATGACATTATTCGATTCGTTTTTCATTTTCGTTAACATTTTGTGACAGCGTGTCACTGAAATTATAATAATACGCGGGAAGGGGAGTGAAATGATATTTTTATTAAATCTTCTTAGGAGCTTTATCTGGTACCATTCACGACGGAAATACATCTTGAGCCGTCGCCGTCGACACGAATGCCACAACGAATTTAAAATAAGTTGAGATGCGAATGTGGGAATTAAAATTCATTTGAAATATGTTGTTGAATGTTAATATGTACCTGCAGGGCTAACATGGCGTGGGGACTATCGCCGTTTTCTCCTCCCTTTGTCTCCTTGGCCGAAGACAAAACGAAAAATCGAAAAAGGTAAAGGTAAAGAGATTTTTTTTTTCCCGACTTTTCCGTGGATATTGGGGCCTTTAATTCTTCAATGCACTTAGTGGATGTGTGCGCCGATGCCCGCGACGGCGTCATCGGCGTCATCGGCTTGGATGGTGAAAATCTTATTAAAAACAAAATATGGCAGACTTATTCGCCAAATGACTGTGACGGACGAAGTTATCGGTAAAACGCGCTATTTAAATTATGGTCAAATAAAAACGGTATTTTATTGAATTAGCGTAAACAGCTTATTGGTTTACTTTGACGTATTGTCGAATTAAACTAATAAGCATACATTTATATCTACATTTCTAGTGTTTAGTTTACTATGTATAATTATGTCTGCTTTGTATCTAAAACAACCGTATCCGTCCGACCATCCACGCCGATGACGCCGATGACGCCGAAGCCGGTATCGGCGCACACATCTAGCACCAAGCTTGTCAGTGGCACCGTCTTCAGAAGCTGTTAAGTTTTTTAAGAAAATTATTTTATACTTTTTAGTTTTTTGAAGTCTGTTTTTACTTTATTTAATATTAGAATTAATTACCAAAAGTAATGAAAACTAGTTATGTAAACCTACAAAATGTTTCAGAATGATCAAGTAGTTTCAGGCCGTCTGTACGTTCCTTGAGAATGCTGAGATACACCTTAAATTGCGTTTCGTTATTTATTATTTGCTCTTAACGGCATTTTAATTAAAAGACGCTGAAAATAAATTCTCCATATTCTTCCTCAGATTCCAACATTAAACCTTAAAGAACAGACTGCAGTACTAACTTCTTTGTTCCATTACTGAATGTAGTAATACGTTTCTCTTCAACGATTTTACGACCTTCTGGCGAAAATGAGGAGCTGACGAAAGACGTCTAATGTTGCCCGTCTTCCGGGATTTAATTTAATTTAATATCTCGTAAAATCTCGTAAAAATTAAGTTGTCGGAAATACGAAGAAACCTACAATCTAGACTGTATTTATTAAGGCGTGATATCACACGGATCAACCAAATTGACAAACAATTCCATTAAAAAGCATTAAACATTGCACATTGAAGAACTTTACATAGGTAAAGTCGTTCTATGTGCAATGTTTGTATACGAAATTATTTAAATCTATTTACATGTAAAGAAAGAAAACTATTCTATTCTAAAAAAATGTATTCTCTGTCTATGCACCTGTCCTCTTCTTATTACCTGTGTCTGTCATTCTAGTGTGTCTTATTTTTGTGGCAAATAAATGATTTTTCTTCCTTTTCTTTCTAGATGTCTCAATGCCATTGAAGCAATCAAATTGGAAGCAATATTGAACCATATCATATTAGGTTGTCTGGCTTTCATCCGTAACTAACTTCAAGTACCTACCTCCTTTTTTGCAAAATATTAAATTAGCATACCATCTAGTGGTGGCTAATACAACTTGTATCAGAAATGCGTGGTCATATTCAATGGTGTGGATCGGACCATCAAACAGAACAATTTTCTCTATGGGACCAACATCGTAATCGCGAAAAAATTATCAGCTGTCCCATACAAAACTTTACTTCTATATAATATTATTAATAATAATATAGACTACTAGCTTCCTCCAGCGGCTTCGCCCGCGTGATATATTTATAAATTATAGCCTAAGTTACTCACTGATAATGTAGCATTCTGCTCGAGAAAGAATTTTTAAAATCGGTCCAGTAGTTTTTGAGTTTATCCATTACAAACAAACAGACAAAAAAACAAATATTTTCTCCTTATAATATTAGTTTAGAATAGTCGCCCAGTGGTTGAAATTCGACCGATATTGCATATAAAGTTTATTATATTTATGTTCTTATAAAACTTTAACTATGCCAAATCTCACACTCCTCCGTGCACGCAATATGCTTATAAGGGTACAAAGGTTTCTCTTCATTAATCTTTCTGTTTCTTCATTAATATCTAGATTTACAACAAGAACATGGTGGTTATAAAGAGCTATACTTCGCGCTAGAATACAGACAAATTGCTCCACCCACAAGATGACTAGACTTGCAAATTGCGAGACGGCCAGCTGATTTACTCGGCTCGCCTTTAATGACAGTGCCTGTCTGTCTGTGTGTGAATAGTTTTATATATTAGTGTGTAGAATGATGTTAATAATTTTCTTTTTAACTTAATAATTATAACTTTTCTACACAATGCAATTTTGCAATATTTATAATTTATTAAAATTATTTCAACTTACATGAATAATTACTCAATGATTTTTTTACAATCATTTTTACTTATTTCATGCATGTCACTCGCAATTGCTGTAATCGCATGTAAGTATATGCATTGAACCACTCAAAGAAAAATAAAAAATCTTTAATAAAGTAAAAACCGACTTAAAAAATAATTAAAAAGTATAAAATAATTTTCATGAAAAACTTAACAGCTTCTAAAGTCAGGGCCTTTAATTCTTCAATGCACCTAACTTGGTAGTGGCACAGACTTCAGAAGCTGTTAAGTAAATTATTTTATACTTTATAGTTTTTTGAAGTCGGGTTTTCCTTCTTTTTTTTTACCAAAAATCACATCTTCCCTAGTCAATACGGGCGGAGTCGCAAGCACATCTAGTAAAACATGGTTTTTACGACTCAATCACGTCTCAGCTGTCTCAAAGAAGCCTATTCGCGTCCTTTAGAATAAGTAATGCCGTAGAAAGAGAATAGAATATTATATTCCTTTGTCCGGCTGTCGGAACAGAATCGATAGAATAAACTTTAAGCTCAGGTAAATTAGGTCGTGAAACGGTAGTTTACCTGTGTATTCTTTATATAACATAGGTGGTAAATAAACAGCACACCTGAAGGTAAACGGTTACTGTAAACTATGTACGATTGCAACACCAGGGGCATCACTCGCGCGTTGCCGACCCACATGTGCGAAAAACGTTCTCGATATTGTTCACTCCCGCTTCTTTTAGGTTTTTAGCATTGACACTTTAATTTTAAGTTGGAATTAAATAATATATCTAAATAAAAGCCACTTAATTTCATAAGATAAATAGTTCAAATGATTACAATGAAGTGTGACAGCTGGTATATAAATAGATATTAATACTTTTGGCGTTAATCGTAACTGTAACAAATTTAATGTACTTTTGTTACAAAGTGTACATTAAAAAGAACCTTTTTTAACTTCTGTCTAATGCTATTGTAAACGGAGTATACATAGATGAAAACTATCTCAGCACAACACATAAGCTACTTTATCTTATACTTACTTCAAGTAAAATACTCAGACACTTAAGAAAGAAAGAAAATACATTATTCAGCACAGACATACATATAATAATATTATTACCCTAACCATAATAATCCTTAACCTCTAAATATGAATAGTGGTTTATCCAATCACATAAACGCACGCGGCCTATTTCGTCCCCTCTCGCCTATTTCATCCCCTCTGGCCTATTTCAAACATGAGAGGCTTTTAAGAATATTACCCTTATATAACATTATCAAGCCATAAGCCTGGACGTTGGTTTTTCCTCGTTATTAGGGTGAAATACCCAATTATCTGTGTGCGTTGATTGCGAGGCGTTATTTAATTTATTTATCATGATACGCTATTAGTTTTCGTAATATAAATTAGGTGTGAAAGTAAGGAGATTATTTTGTCAACCTCTCCGCTCGATTAAGGTCCGATTAAATTGAAAACATAATAGATTTCTCAGAATTGGTGTTAATTTTCCGTTTCGTTTAGAATACAATAGATTAGATCTTTATTTCATGTTAAAAAGATACAGGCTCTTATGAAATATAGACACTAGGTGCGCGGCACCAAATAGTCCTATAGAGAAGAACCGGCAAGAAACTCCATGGAAACTCTCATGGAAGCTCTTACCACAACAGTGTACTAATCAAGATTGTAATCTATTTACAATCTTGATTAGTACACTGTTGTGGTAAGAGCTGTGAGAATAATGTAATTTCATGTGATTAAAAAATAAGATTAGGATATGTTTTGTCTTTGAATAAGATTATCATGGCAGTTATGAGCTGACGAGTCCCTACAGACGGCACCCGCTCACGAGCATGACGCTGTTTATTTGAGACATAAGTGTAATTTTGTCTGCAAATATTATTATTGTTGGTAGTTTAATTCAGCTGTGAACGGCCCGCAAACATTTAGAGATTCCATTGTGTATAGTTTGCGTCGCTTGAGGGTTAAGTCAATTTGTCAGACAATGATCATAAAATAAAATTCCTTTTACTTCAGCCAATTCCGAGGTGAAACAACCGGCAAATTACGACACTTTCAAAGTATAAAACCATAAAATCAAGAAAATTCTCAGGCCTAAAACGTTTTAAATGCTCTCCAATGACATTTTAAATACACCGGCTAAACTTGAACTTTTTTAATAAGCCCTCCCGACGGAAATCCTTTGGATTAACTACCGAAGTTGAGTCGTAAAACACGAAAAAAGAAATCATTTGAATGTGGAACGAACGTATCTCGATTCTCAGGTAAAGAATTATGAATATTTAACTGCACTTACCTGAATGCCACTGCCGATCGTCCTCTGAATAAAAATGTAAAAAAAACACAGATTTTTAAATATGGAATGGAAAGTTCGGAAAATTTGTGAGCGCGCGCGAAGCGTCCGTTCGGCCCCACGGACTGGCGTAGACTGAACGTTTTTGGAAGTCGGAGGGTTGTTTCAACCCCCCAATGCAACGTGTCTGATAGGTACTCTTCTCACTATGGCAATAAAGACCCATTCGTCTAATTTCCGTCGCAGTTTTGACCTTCTTCGTCTTGATTTAAATCGTTTTAGTTATTTAAAAGATTCAAGATTGTTACGTACGAAATCAATCTTATGATTATAAGTTATAAGGTATAGTTTTGACTGTCGGATGTATATCGTTTGTGACTTATGTGTCATATGGCAGACGCTGAATCACTGGGGTCTACAATTTTGCACTATGGTATTGTAAACGTTATTATGCGTTATATTTGCGACTGTATACATTTCGTCGTCAGCATAAGGCGATTATGATTCAGTTCGTACTTGAATAATTTGTATATAGTTATATGGATTAAACATAATAATTCATTCATTCATGTAGGTATATTTGGTACTTAGGACATTAGGAGGACATTAATAGGTACTGGTATAGCGTGCCTGTTTCTTTGTTGTTTCACAGTGTTATTCCCACCCTGTAAAGCCTAGGTAGTGTACTTAGATATGTTTAACTTATTTAAGTATTACTTGTAATTTTCGGTTATAAATAGAGTTAAACTCTCGCTTAGTGAAGAAGACCAATCTACGTATACTACCTATGGTAAAAAAAAACTGTTTTCTGTGTGGTCTCTGCTTCAAACCCAACCTCGTTGCTGCATTCACCTGCAAACTCTCAGAACAATATCAAACTAATGTCATAATGCTGCGATTGTCAATTCAGCTGCAAAACGCGACCGTTCGTTATAGCGATGTACTTACTACGAACTCTTATAGCAGAGCGGAAATTGAACTGCCCAGAAATTTCCAGAATAAGCTGACCTTTCATTGTACGAAAAGCCTATACAGTGCAAGGTCAGCTCATACTGGAATTATGTGGGCAATTCAATTTCAGCCCTGCTATGAGTTCGTAGTAAGCCCCCTGGGCCCCAAGTCTGCTAATTTCTGCTATCTCGATCTTGTCAGAATGGTCTCATAATTGTTGAAATTAGCAGACTTGGGGCTGTGTAGGAGACCAATGTTTGATGGTGACCGCTTTCGGATTGATTTGCATGAATCTACTGTAACTTGTTTTTTTATCCAGCCCTTTGCTGTCCCTCTGCTGGGCACGGGCCTCTTTTCAGAATGAGAAGGATTAGGCCTTAGTCCAACACGCTGGCCTAGTGCGAGTTGGCGGACTACACACACCATCGAGAACTTCATGAGGCCCTCCCAGACGTGCAGGTTTCCTCACGATGTTTTCCTTCACCGTGATCGCAAGTGATAATCAAATTCTAATCCGCACATGAATCTGAAAAGTCAGCAGTGTGGGCCGGATTCGAACTCAGACTCTCATGCTTGGAAGGCGAGCGTTTAACCGCTAGGCTATCACTGCTACTGTTTTTTTGTACCTTTTTTGTACCCTTATTAAACCCAGACAACTACGAACGTAGGGCTATAAGTCTGAGAAACCCCGATCTAATAATTTATTCCACATTCGCCCCACACAGTTTCGCCTCGCATAAAAACATCCTAACAGATCTATAGATTTTTTATGCGAGCCGAAACTTTGTGGGGCGAATGTGGCATAAATCGACATGACAGATAGCAAATTTTAAGAAAAATTTATAAACCGTTGTATTCTGACTGTTTTAACCAACATTTATGAAACAGAAACCAAGTTTTCATCATCTGGTTAACGTTCAAAACGTTGTTATAAATATCTACGGCTACTTACGTAAAAATTATTAAAACCAAGCTTCAAATATTTAATGAGTGAAAACCGTCGGATCCTGACGCTGAAATGTTTTTATAGGATAAAGCCATTACTTCCGCCTGCCTGACCAATCTAGTAAGGGTCTGATCACACTACAACTTTGTAATGCGACAGTCTGAAAACAATCGCGTCAAAGTCGCTACATTAGTATGCATTAATACGTAACGAATTATGTAAGGATCAGTGTCCTTTCCTAAGTCAAGACATTATAGCATAACATGATTAAAAAGTGTTTCTAATCAAGTCAAAATAATAATAATAATGTTTATTTCGGGGAAAGTGAATACCAATGACAAAAACATCAGCCTATGTAGGTTCATTAAAACTTGCTGAGAAACCTTATCTGTCACTCGATTTGGGCCATCACACGTTTTACTCGTAACTTTTAGCAACTACACCCTTTAAATAAAATGAGAAGAAGAAAGAAAGAAAGAAAAGAACATTTATTCGACACAGAAACATTGACAAAATAAGAGAAAACACAAAAAAAAAAAAAAAAAAAAACTCACATCAGTAGTCTCAAAATCACTTCATTTCCGCCTTCTTTTTTTTAAAACAATGCCCCACGCTCTGTTAGCTCCTGTATCGTAGGTACAGTTTATAGACATAAATTTCACATACAAACATATCCAGACCCGGAACAACTATCTGCAGGTAATACAAATAATTGTTCTGTGCGGAAATCTAACCCGCGACACGAAGCACAGAAAGCCAATTACTTAACCACTGCACTGCACTGGCCTGGAATTGTACCTTCGATATAGGAGAAATCCTAGTGAGAGGCAGAAATAAAAATAAATAAATAAAATTAACTGCGCCAACCCTGCCGTTAATCGACTTTATGTGGCGATACAGTCGCGCGATTGAACGCCACGATATAACATTGATAAAGTGTCATCATGTGCACAGACCTGAAGGCTACAAGACTCCGTTTTTCCAGGTCAGCGAGCATCGCACTTTGAAAATAAATTTTCTTAACATTGGATACTAATTAAATTTTTTGTTGATGTTTTTCATTAGGAAACATAACAATCAGAAGCCCAATTCTCGTAATTAATTTATAATATGACTGAAAGTTGACCGAACTGAGATTATATTATGAATTGACAAAAAGTCATGTATTCTACTCATAAAGTTATTATTACTAGTATAATAACTTTATGATTCTACTCATCTTAAAGTTCAGTCCGATTCCAGTATGATTTGGATTCAATCTTCTTACAAACTCATTTCAATCCATAGAAATAGTACAAGTACTGGAACGCTTATTAGTGCCGTAAAGCCGGTCTGAGGGAGAATACTTTGTGGTAGCCGTGTCATTGTCTAATAGGGTAACCATACATTTTAGTTAAAAGTAGGACATGATAGAAATATTTAATTATGTTATGAGAATAGTTATCAGGTAATTAACTACTGATATCGAATAGTAAGAATTGTTTTTTTCCTAGTAAATAGTGAAATATACGGTCCATACAGTGTATCTAAACGTTCTTACAAATATACATACACCCTTTTGGTTATAATTAGAGTCACAGGCAAGGCATAATATATAAATAGGCATATGCAAGGTTACTATATAATAAAAAAGAAAATTTAGAGAAAATTTCGGACATTGCGGAAAAATCCGGACATTTTCTTATACACAGATTACGTGTATAATAAAATGTCATGCGTGAATATTCCGGACATCTGGCAGCTCTAGTCATAGGAAACATTAGATTTTAATATTTTAAGATACAAATTTAATTCCTCTTCTACTTTTTCTTTCTTTTTTCTTTTTCTCTTTTAGCTTTGCGACCATCCTACGACCTTTCTTTATGAGATCTTTCCTATTATAGCAGAAAGGGTAACCCATGCTTAGTGCTGCAGAATCGAATATCACTTATTATAATATTCTTGTTTGGCAAACTCAAGTATAATCATCATTCACAACATTAAGCAATAAAACACAATGAATGAAAGTCAAAGCAAAACTTTTTTTAATTTCAAATCGGCATAAAAAGGTCGTCGTCGTTTCGTCAAAACGTTGAGATTCTAGATGCACGGTTCCAAAGTGGGCCGGGTTCTATGGAGAAGAGACCGGCTAGAAACTTAATGGTTGATTGTAATTTTAATTGTGTTGGCATTATAGTTGTATTTTGGGTTTATGTGCTTGTTTCCTCTTGCTTTACTTTCTTATTTGGTGGTTCACTGGAAACTGCAACATCTTCCCATTTACTACAAGATCCTACATGCCCTGATTCACCAGATGTTCCTGCACGTACAATTTATTTTGCACGTACAGTTTTTTTTCTTTTTGTGGCTATCTGTAATGTCAAAAATGATCTTCATTATGGCACAATATCTAAGTACAATATCCAATCCAGTAAAAGTTTAATCCATCTAACTATATTAATAGGAAAATATTAAACACAAATAAACAATAAGCAAAGTGTGTGAATCTTAAGTTTGTGCAATGTGTTATACTTTATATTAGTATAAACTATTACAGACCAGACAATTACACACAACATTATACAACAGACACATACAACAACTGATAATTATTAAACATATTACAATAGTACCTATGGTAATATTGAAGGAACTGCTTCAGGTTTTAATTTTATTTTTGCTGCTGTTAAATAATTCATTATCTTTAAAATTTACGCCACAAACACATGCGAACTTTTACACACTAATGTCAAGGTTCGTGGCTGTTATCCATAACACCCTCTGCTTATTATCAGCTGGAATCCTGAAAAAAACAAACATGGAATTTTAATAAAGTCTATCATTTTATAAGAGATACAAAAAAACATTATTATCTATTCGGCACAACAAACAACAAATGATTTCAACAAATTAACTTAAACTATATACAGGGTTATTTGTAAAACACCGGCAATGCTTTAAGGGGTGAAACTACTCATCAATATGAACAACTTTTACTACGGGACCAACCATGAAATCGCGAAAAAAAATTCAAACTTTTCATACATTTTGATGGAGCAAGGTTAATCTTTTGTATGAAAAGTTTGATTTTTTTTTCGCGATTTCATGGTTGTTCCCATAGTAAAAGTTGTTCATATTGATGAGTAGTTTCACCCCTTAAAGCGTTGCCGGTGTTTTACAAATAACTCTGTATGTATACTTATACTATACTTGGAATCACTCAAATTATACAAAACAATAAATGCATCGAAAATATGCTACGCATTACAGATTATGGAAAACAAATCCAAATTTATTAAAGAACGTAAATTATTTAACTTAGTGGACTGTATGTTATGTGAAACGATCTAAAATAAGTACTTGGAGCAACTATATCCCACAAAATAAAAATATATTGTCACACTACTCAATGAAACTTACCTATGGAACGATATTCCACAACCAGGATAATATTCTCGCTTGCACCCAATCATAACTCAAGTATTTACCATCTTGTCGCCAAAAAATTATTCTAGGCACAAAAATAATGTTTGATCACGTTTATTTCTGAACTATGAAAACCACGAATGTTGACAATAGGTTGACAACTAAGTTGACAATGTAAGCCATTTTGAATGATGTAGTGTTTCCCGCATGCAAACTTCTTTAACTACTGGTATCCAAATATTGTAATAATCAATCTTATTGAATAACGTATGGAAATAATAATATTTAATATAATATTTAAAGCACGTCAATTATAATTTTTGTTATGTTTATTTTGATAGCCGTGGGTAGAAGTTTCATTAGTTCTAATATGTATGTAAAAACGATTCTGAAAATACCAATTTAGTAGATTACTAAGTTGATGAGTAATGGCCATGTGTGCGAGAGGGACACCGCTAAATCTCGGGTGACTTTCATGTGGGCACAAAATTTCGTACAACTAATTATAGCAGTAAGCTCTCTAGTTATAGGTACTATGTATTATCTCTATGTTTCAATCAGTTTCAATCTCATTTTTGACGTTTGTGTATAGACGAGAGCATAGACTAATAACTATAAGACTAGCAACCTAGCAACGGTATTGTTAGAATAAGATGTGTAGATACGCTATGGTACGAGTGCGAAAATGATACAGATACTTTTTTCTGTCCTTATCGGCGTATTCACTTTTTTGCTGGCGGAGATTGATAACTGTCAAAATGTCTGCCAAACAAAAGATCATAATGAATAGTTCATGTTTTCGTGTGGTGTTAAACAGTGCCGTATTTTGTGAGAACTCGTTAGAGAAAAAAGACAAAAGTGTGTTGATAATGGGTGGTTGTAGCATTTTAGGCTGTGATAGGCATAGTGAAAGAAAAGAAGATGGAATACAATTTCGACTCGTAAGTAAACATTTACGTATTTTTTCACCCTTTGATTATGCTGAGAATTTCCATTCTTATACATTTATTACCCACTTTGGTTAGTACATGGCCTACAAGGTCGTTCTATACCAATTTCGTCATAAAATATCTTATCAAACCCAAACAAACCTAACGACAGAAGAAAATAGTGTTGCCAGATAATTTTAAAAAATTCCCACTAAGTAATGATATACATTCTACAGGTTTCCATCTGACCCTAGTTTACGAAGAAGGTAGATTGATGCTACCGGACGTTAAAATCGGCTGCTACCAAGAAAAAAATTATTTATCTGAAGCCATTCGCTGTACCAACCAAATACGTGGATTATATTTATACATATCAGAATTGCTAAAGAATGATTTGGAAGCGGAACAGTCGACAAATTCTAAATCAAACAAAAAAACATACACCCAAAAATTTAAATATTCCACCGCTACGCGCGCCGGTGAAGAAACAAAAGTTGGTTAGTAAATTTGTAAATTGCATATTAATTTATGATGTCATCTTAGTATGTCGCCTCATAAATTGTTGCAGGTCGAGATTCCAATCAGCTAATGTACGACAATATACAAGAAAAAAAATTGGAGGAGCTTTAGTAAAACAATAACCGCGGACTTTTAGTAAGTAGTGATAGCCTAGCGGTTGAACGCTTACCTTCCATGCAGAAGGGTCTGAGTTTTCGGATTCATGTGCGGATTAGAATTTTATTATCACTTGTGATAATGATGAAGGAAAAACATCTTGAGGAAACCTGCACATTTTAGAGGGCCTCATAAGTTTCTCGATGCTGTGTGTAGTCCGCCAACCCGCACCAGGCCAGCGTGGTGGACTAACGCCTAACCCCTCTCATTCTGAGAAGAGACCCGTGCCCAGCATTGGGACAGTAATGGGCTGGATTTATTTATTTTTAGTAAAACATAGATTCTATAAGTATCTATTATTTTGCTTTGTTGTTGCTGGAAAAACAAAAACAAATTTCTCATCATATATAAAGGTCATTGAATAACTGGATATAAATTACTGTTGTAAAATTGATCTCATTTCTGCTTATTGATTCGAATTTTATAGAATTTTTAATTAATAATAATAACAGGTTTTTTGAATATACACTTTTAATTTAAACCTAACATGTTTCATTATTGTGAATTCCAAGATTTTAGTGGATAGAGAAGAACTTCTATATTCGCATGTTTATTTTGAAACCAGTTCTAAACGAAATTAAATATCGAATATATAGGAGATAGCGTATAATAAATTAATAACTCAATTTCGTGAAAATATCATTTAGTATCGGTTTCAAAATAAAGATGAGAATATGGCTGAATTTACCCTAATGTAGTGGAAATAGTATTTTGATGGCAGCACACATTGTTAAAGCGAGACACATTTTTTTTTTTTTTGTATAAAAACATTCTACACTCCTTTTCCATATAAACTTTAATTATACCATATTACCTCACACTTATTTCCAGAAATTGTAAAATACAGCGTGTATTTTCAAAAACTATTATGGATTAAACGTGTATTTTTAACCCCCGACAAAAAAGGGGTATTATAAGATTGTAGTGTCTATCTGTGCATCGTAGCTCTAAAACGGATGGACCTATTTCAATGCAGTTTTTCTAATTTAAAGCTAGTTTAGTCGGAAATCATCTTAGCTATGTTTCATGAAAATCTGTTTAGCCATTCAAAAGTTACAGCTCTTTTTCTAGTTGGAGTCTGGTTTTTGACTGTTATTTATTAAAAAATTCCTAATAACGTAAGCAAATTTCGACGTTACGATTCGTTAAAAACATTCGTGCCTCGGCCCAATGCGTTTTCTATAATAACCAAGTCAAAGATTCGTCCACCATGAGAGTCGTTCTTGGAACCTCGACGTTCACACAATTAAATTAAACTCAGTTTAATCTGGTGATTAAGCCACAGCGGTCTAGCTGACCCTACCAGGGTCGCAGTAACATTAAATCTATATTAGTTAAGTTTGATTAATAAAGTTCGTTTCTTTAGCGTTTAACGTTTTGGCAAAAGTTTTCGGTTAGACATTCAGACCATATGGTGGGTAAGGGTAGGAACACCTTTTCTTTGTAAAGTTTGGTTCTAATACCTACTTCACGCCTACATTCCGTAAAAGGCTAGAATTGTAAAAAAACATTTTATTTCTGAGAAGGAAAAAGAAACGCTGATAAACAACATAAATAACAATCTGTTTTTTTTCTGGGGTATGTTTTTACAATGTTATGGAAACAAAAATATCTTTATTTATTTATTTAATGGTACTTCAACGACTTATCCACTAACAGACATTAAATATAATGTATTAACAAGGTTCCAAAAGGCGAATTTGGCACTTGCAAAAATTTTGAAAACAAAATTATTTAAAAGAAAAATAATTAAATATTAAGGTGTGATTATAATGTTAAGGTGATTATCGTTAAATATGAGTTGTTAATAAGGAATTTTAAAATTTTCTTGTTTCTAGGACCGACTTATAGGCCGACCGCTCTAAGCGAGGCCTTCCCGACCCAGTAAGCGCAGCCCTCCTGATAGCTTGCGGGACGCGGGGCGGCGGGTGTCCACGGATATACCCGGTATATACTGTCATAGATATCTAGTAATAATTATGATACTATTATAAAATACATGTTAATTTGTTTCTTGTTTTGGTGTACCTACAATAAATAAAGAGTATTTTTATTCCATTCTATTTTAATTATTGTAGTCTATTAAATTGAAAGGCATTGTGAGAGTCGCGCTTACGGCAGTCGAGCTATAGTATTAGGTAAGGGGAGGTAGGGGCAGCCAGACACCTTTTTTCCCCAGTGTAATGAAAGTTTCTTTGTAGGTTCCGGGAAACCTTTATTTGTAATTAGCACCGAAATAGTCTGTTGGTAACAGGGAGGGTTTGTTTTTAGTGGCAGTAAATAAATTAATGATTGTGTAAATTCTAGGTTTCTGTATATTAATGGTTATACTGGTGGTTATATATTATATACTACTATTACTTGACTGTATGTAAATGGAACAGCTGATTTATTTTTCGCGATATTAAGATGATTTTTGCCACATTCGCCCCACAAAGTTTCGCCCCGCATAAAAAAATCCTAACAGATCTATGATTATTTATGCGAGGCGTAACTTTTTGGGGCGAATGAGGCATAAATCATTAAGATTGGTCCTATAGTAAAAGTTGTTCATAATGATGACTACAATAACGTTACATTTATCTTAACTTAAGTATATGCAAGCTGTATTCACATCTAGTAGATGTCAATTAAATAACGTGTAATTAGCTGGAATTAATTGTAAGTGAGATTGAACATCAGTTTTGTGAATTAAATTAAAAAAAAAAAAAAAAAAAACCTCTTAGAGGGATCGGGATTTCGAAGGTAGGACCATATATAGTTTATTATAATCTCTGAATAACTGCCTATGATAACAAAGCAATGCAGAACAAAGTCCTATTTATTGACATCAATAGAAAAAATTGGCATAGCATGACTCTTTGTGTGTGTGACCTCATAACAGCATCGCTCCAAGCAGTGCCAATAAATAATGTTAATACGCGGGTCACGTATATGACATATTTATTGGATTCAAATATGGCAATGCAATGTGCGGAGTAGTAAGTTATTGGAGTGTTAAGCGGTCGCAGAAACATTCGAAGGATGAATTTAAAAAAAAAACTATCGCTATCGCTGGCGCATGCCGTTCACCAAACGAAAGCAGAATAGAATAGAATAGAATTAAATAAAGAATAATAAAAATCGAGGTTTTGTATTCCCGTTTCCTTCTCCAGAAGGGGATCGTTTTTTTTTTTTCGCCTACTCTTTTGTAATTCATTTTTCTATGTCTGTAAGTTTTGCTTTTTCCAAATACATACTTCAAACTTTACTTATTCAACGTTTGTAGATGTCGTTCCAACT
Organism: Allophyes oxyacanthae; assembly: GCA_932294325.1. Lineage (NCBI taxonomy): Eukaryota > Metazoa > Arthropoda > Insecta > Lepidoptera > Noctuidae > Allophyes > Allophyes oxyacanthae. The sequence continues at coordinate 2,867,699 of OW028628.1, forward strand.
AGGCAATTTTATGGAATTTTGAGGGTCACACCTGCTATAGGAATTAACTAATCAAAAAAGCTATACCTATTAGTGGTCGATAGGTATATCATATAAAAAAAACTATGTACTAGTAACGATATCCATAGAAAAAATCGAGAATACGTTTGTATGGACATAACGCTGTCTGCATTTCCTCTTACGGTATATTGACTGAAGCCAGTATGCAGTTGTGGCGCACATTTTTTAAGCATAATTCAGAGGCTCTCGGTGTCTCCAGCTGCAAGCAAAAATGCGATCTGCCCTTGACTCAGTGACGTCATAGTCTGCAGTTGTTGCAGAAGTAAGAAGTAAATTCTCTCTAAAATGAAGCTCACCAAATTTGTGAGGTAGGTACGCGAAGGAAAAAATCCTCGCAGCGTAATTGGAAGCAAAATAGAGAATAATCATTCCACTTGCTTAATAATCCATGGCGCATTACTAAACAATCTAGTCAATATTTATGAGCCTTGGTTACACAATAAAAGACCAAGTCCTACTTAAAATTCTCCTTATCTGCTATTTGGAACCGCGCACAGTCTCGACATTTCATAAGTGCCTGTATCTGGTTTGCAAAAAAGAAAGAAAGAAAGAAATAAGGTTTATTGGTCAACACAATACATGCTTAAATCACATACAGTACAGAAACAGAATAGCCGGGAGTGACACAGCAATAATTGCACATTGCAGCAGGCTCACTTGCGAATATAAATGTAAGCTATGACATTAAATTAGGCTCGGTTGGTTTTGCATGAAATAAAGATCTATTCTATTCTATATCGCTCCCAGCTGAACTTGTGTAAAACTCCAAATCACTAGTGGTCGCCCAGTGTTCGAAATTCGACCGTAATTTTAGCTTTCTGCACTCCTTCTCCATTAAAATTTTAACTGTGCCAAATCTCACACTCCTCCATGCACGCAATATGCTTAAAAAGGGGTACAAAGTTTTCTCTTCACGTAATAGATCATCCTACATAATTATAGTCTGTCAAGAAAGTCATGAAAAGGATTGAGGTCGCCACTTGTATATTCTCTTGTTTATTTTTAATATATTAATGCCGAAAACATTTTTTATCACAAAAAATCTACACAGAATAGTAAAATAAACACATCGTTGTACCCAAACTGACACCTACGGTACTTATTTAGGGTTGCGAGCGAAGAAGAATTTTAGTTCCTTCAAAATCCTTTTCATGACTTTCTTGACAGACTGTATGTTTGCCTGGTAAATGTGTTCTCGGAATCGAAAGCCTAACCGGGAAGTACATACACATACTGTATGAACATCGTTACATATCAATGTTCAGAGGGTTCCAAGTCATAGACTCATATTATACAGCGTGTATCAGAAAGGCGTGGTCATTTTTAAGGGTGTGGATCAGACCATCAAACTTATTTCTGTATAGGACCAACATAGAAATTGCGAAAAAAAAATCAGCTGTTCCATAGGTACGTTTGGGTCGAGTATATTGAAATTTTATATAGAACAGCCGATTACGGTTACGCGTTTTACCTTTTTTAGTTTGATGGTCTGATCCACACCCTTAAATATGACCACGCATGATGATAATAAATTGTCATCATAGAACTGCATCCAATATGCGTCCATCTTCTATAATTGACTGGACTCAGACGGTATATACTAGGCTTACATAACTCGCTCATATGCCTTAGGCCACACAGTTGATACAGAACTCAGTGGTCACAAGTCAGGCTATGTCCCGCGGGACGTAGGCTAACGACTTCTCTCACTTATTTGCTTCGAACCCTCAAGACTTAGAGACTCCACGAAGTTCTTTGTGGGAAACTTCGTAACGTGTCTGCAAATTGCAGATTACAGACACATGTAGGAAGGCCCAGTTCGGAAGATGTCATTTACGGGCTGAAATGATGATGATTATAATGATAATCATCGGGTGTAATCGTTTACAGTCCAAGCCTCGCGCTTATGGAATGCATTGCCTGTGTCGGTAAGAAGAGCACAGTCATTGACTTCTTTTAAAGTATTGCTGAAACATCACTACCTATCTGTTCAGTAGAAATGTTATTATTAAGCTGTAAAATATTATACTTTAGGTCCAATATCATTTATGTATGTTAACACTGTATATTTATTTATTTTGTAAGTAAGTGTAATAAAAAATTATGCATAATTATTATTTATCTGTTTATATTAATATGTATGGTACACCGCAAACTGCCCTTTTTCTACTTCTTCCAAGTCATGTCCATCCAAAGGTTGTCTGGAAGACATCGCTTTTAGCGATAAGACCGCCCATTGTACATGTATATATTTATGATAATGTATTTTTTTTTGTATTTCTGGTGTACAATAAAGTTTATTGTATTGTATTGTATACCTACGGCATATTAATGACTTGCGGCGCATACGGTGCGGTTAGGGGCTCGAGGTTGCATGTTTTATTTTTATTTTTCTGTTATGTATGTAGTTTTATTGTGCACATCAAATAAATGTTTTCTTTCTTTCATATAATTTCATAAAAAGAATACTAAAATTCGATTCATACGGCGCGTGTGCGCTTTCACCCTTATGTACAAATAAATAAAATTAAAATGTCTGTTTGTAATGTAAAAATGACAGCTTTCTACTAAATGCATTTAAACTCAAAGATTTAAAAGAATATACGGTACTAATAACAAAGAAACCATTTATTTTTTATTTTTGTCTATTTATCTTTCTGTCTGTCTGTTTGTTCCGGCTAATCTCCGAAACGGCTAGACCGTTTTTGACAGGACACTGGCAGATAGCTGATGTTATAACGGAGTAAATTAGGCTACTTTTACTTTTAATTTAAAGATAGCCGTTTAAACATTAATTTTTGTATCAATAATCGGCTGATTTAATTTTAAACAACTGTTATTATTCTTAGTGAACATGGCCCATAATCAAGTAATATTGAATTTATTTATTTATTTATTTTATTTATTTATGTACACACAAGGAAACATGGTAATAAAAAAGTTACAGACAAATGAGCACAATGGAACTACTTATTTCTAAAGAAATTTCTTCCAGTAGTCCCGCGATTGGAAATAAGGATGATAGACACGTAGACACAGTGTGTAAAAATTACAAAGTAACTACTTTAAACTACTTAAACTTATGGTATACTAAACTAAACCAATAACTAAATACCTATGAAATAAACTACATAGATAACAAATACAATGAACTACATATACCGTACGAATAAATACCTATCTAAATATATAAAAACAAATACTTATATAAATAGGAATTATGTATATATAGGTATATTGTAATGGACAATCATTGTAAAGAAGAAAGGTAATGGTCTTTGACACATTTCTTAAAAACAGAAATAGAGATATATGAAACAGCAGATTTTTTTTCGCGATTTTATGGTTGTTCTCATAGAAAAATTTGTTGATAATCATGAGTACTGTATCCCCTTGAAGTACTATTAATTCATTACCAATAAGCCTGTATATTCAAATATTTTCATCTCCAGAATAATTATTAATTGAATGCTTGTAGAACAAAAAGCTCTTAAACCGCTCTTATACTCAAGAGCTAAGTTGTTTCAAGTTATTAAGTAGTGTTCAAGCACTTCAAGTAAATGTAAAAATAAATATTTATCCTCTTGTTACTTACAGAAAATTAATTAATTAATTCGAGGGGCTCGTAGCTACATAGCTACCGCGCAGATCAGTCGATCAGCGAGGTTAAGCTGCGGTTGCCGCGGTCAATCCCTGGATGGGTGACCATTTCCTCGAACATCGAGACCCCTCCGTGCCGCGGATAGCACGTTAAGCAGTTGGTCCCGGTTGTCATACGAATACCTTTGACAGTCGTTATGGGAGTCAGCAGCTGAAAAAGTCTGACAACCGGTCTAACCTTAGGGTATCAGTGTCTCCCAGTAATTGGGTGGCGGAGGTCAGATGGCAGTCGCTCTGTATAAAATACTGTTACTCAGCCGCATCTGGTTAGACTGGGAGCCGACCCCAACGTAGTTGGGATAAAGGCCAGGCAGATATCTTACAGAAAATTAATAGCAGTACAGTTTTGATATTATTTTACATGACGTAAACTTTATCAAATAATATCTACTATTTACACGACACCACGGTTGGCGCAGTGGCTAACCGATTAGCTTTCTACGCTACGTGCCGCGGGTTCGATCCTCGCACGATTCAATTATTTGTATGATCCACAGATAGTTATTCCGGGTCTGGGTGTGAGTGCATGTGACATTTGTATGTTTGTAAACTGTCCCCTCGATACAGGAGAAATAACAGGGAGGAGCAATTTTAGTGTACTCAATACCACGTACAGTCAGCATCATAAATAAAAGATTTTTTGTAAACTTACAGCCTTAGGTAAACAAAACAAAACTAACTCGGCATTGCTAGTGGCAACTTGTAAATTTTTTCCAATAAATTACAACGATACATGTCGCTGGTACTGTACTTACCCCGTTGCGTGCGAGTCGTAACGCCGCCATTTTGTTATGAGCGTAAACACTTTACAGTTTTAGTGTTGTTACCATCGAAGTCTCGGGAGAATATCGATAGAATTGAGTGTAACCTGTAAATGTTTTACTAAAGGGTGAAATATATAAGATCAAGATAATCGGGAAGAGAAGCAAACAAAAATCGTGAATAAAAAAATCTGGTGTTCCTTAATTATATATTTGGTTGAGTAATATTGAATTATTTGTATGTACCACTATTCAAAAATATTTCAAGATTTTTAATATACAATAATGATTGTATTTTACCATTTTAATTTAGAATTTAAAAAAAATATATATAATTTATTTGCTTTTTACATTTTTAAATATATATACCTACGTACTAAGTATGAAATATGTATATAAAATAAATATTGAAAAAATAATTCTAATATGGACCACCCGGCATCGCGAACAGGGTCATAGCAGCCGGTGGGTAGGGCTCCAGAGAGTGGAATCTCCGCACAGTCCGTGATTATTATTATTACCTATTATTAATTCAAGAGATAGAAAGATTATGGCAAGGATTTCTTTTTAATTTAATAATACTCTAAAAACATTACCGTCATTTTTGCTCGTAGACTTTACAAAAAATTACTAAAGAAGCGTATCTTTTTACTAATACTTGCGAATTGTTTATTAGTAAAAAGATACACTACTTTATCTATTTCTTTAAGTGTAATGGACTTGTAATATATTCAACAAGATAATGTTATTGTATTTACTAAAAATAATGTACTTTTCCCATCAGACGTCTAGACAACGTTTTTATAAACACAAAAGGTTGCTTAAAAGCCCTGTGGACGTTTGACACTAATTTGACAGAATAATACGTTGTTACACCACTCTACGCAGTTATTAAGTTATGACCCTTATTAAGAATTGCTTGGGAGAGATAAGAATATTTAGAAAAAAAGAAAAAATTGTACAGAATTTTGTGCTTCATTTTCATGAATTAACTTTAAAATAAATAAACTAACCGTCAAAAACCCGCGACTCCAACTAGAAAAAGAACTGTAACTTTTGAACGACTGAACAGATTTTCATGAAACATAGTTAAGATGATATCCGATTAAACTAGCTTTCGATAAAAAAAACTGTATCGAAATATACTCGTTGAAATATACAACTACCTGCTTTTTTTTAAATCGGTGGAACCATGAAAATGCGAAAAAATAAACGAATCATTAAATATTACTTGACTAAAATGAAACAGCTAAGTTTTATTTCACAAGGTTGGTCCCCATAATAAAAGCTGTTCATAATGATGAGTACAATAACCCCCTTTCTGCTGTATACAGGGTGATGATGATGGTAGGAAATTAAATTAAACCACGTATTTGATATCACGTTCTGTAAGTTTGCTCGTCACGTATTATACATAATTTACACCCTGTATATCATTCGTAATCCCTAACTATCTCGTAATCCTCAATATACACGGCTTAGTGCGCACATTTAATTATTGTTAGGTAATTAACACAGCTAATTACTGCCTCGGATTTGTAACAAGACACACAGACACGCAATAAACTAGAAACTAACACAAGATAATTGGTAACTCTAAAGAGATAACTGTTATTTAAGGTTCCGTACTTCAAAAGGTAAAAAGTAACCCATAGGATCACTTCGTTGTCCGTCCGTCTGTCTAAAGAAAAGAAAGAAAGAAAAAGTTATTATTTTTACGCCTAGGCTAATTCACGTAACTAAAGAAGTGCAGTTGCCGAGCAGTTGCAGTATAATTTACACACTTGTATAAACACACTTATTTTATGAAAATGTAAAAATATTACATGTATTTCCAAAAAAATATTTCATAGATTAAACATGTATTTTTGGTTCTAAATTAGAAAGAAAAAAGTATTTATTTGTCACAGCACAAAAACAATTTTAAAGATAAAGTAACAAAAATAAAAGAATGAAACATGTAAAAGAAAAAAAAAAAGAAAAAAAATTAGGTTACATTAACGTTACGTTACGTCAAAACACATTACCTATATAATTTTATAATTTAATTATTACCTTTTATGTAACATATTCGTCACTTATTGCGTAAGGAGCTCTCTGTTAGCAATAAGATATCTGTTGATAAATAAATAAATAAATAAATAAAATAAATAAAACATTCGTGCTCGGCCCATGGTTCAGTAATTATTCTCGAGAGTAAGTTTGTTAAGATAGGCCCGAAATGATGTTCTCTATACGAACGTACTCGCATATTCTATATCTATTGTTACTTTTTATGTTTTATTTCTGTACCTTTTAGGTATACTTTTATTCGTTCCTACTTCCTGGCGAGTCCAGAATAAAAATGTTTTCTTTCTTTTTTATATTCTAGGTATCGCTTTAGTCAGCGCATCTAGTATGAATACTAATTTAACAGAGATAATGCTTCAGATCATAACACAGCCTCTTAGCCCGAGACCACACTCTCAACAATTTCCTAGCTACTAAGATAATCCACTAGAAAACTTTCCAGCGATGCCCAACACTACGTGTATCGAGTTTGCATAAGGATTTTACGATGTGCGGTGGCGTGGATGTGTAATACGGGTGCGACGGTGACTTTGCATGCAAGCACCCGATTTACAACGCCTACTGCTAATATAGGAGGCCGCCGCTCGTATGTATTAAGCTTAAGTCCGATTTTTAGGGTTCTGTGTGAGAATAACAAAACCGTTATTTGTACTGTCTTATTACAAAAGATAGAGGTTTAAATTGTAAAACCCCAGGTTTTAAGATACCCTCGCCTCTTTTTGTTATGTGACGTTAGAAAGTGACGGATATATATTTAAAACCATAAATGTGTGGATAGATTTAAGAGTGTGGATCATTTCAGCACTAGTTTAAAAATGTCATGATCATGTAACTGCTCTCACCTAAATATACTTTTTTTTTTTTTTTTTTTTTTTTTTTTTTTTTCAGAAAGTTAGCGTCTATGGTTGGTTAGACCTCAATTATGGAGAGGCGGAAAGTCGCGCGGCGCACAAAGCGGCATGTCACTCTCTCGCTCGCTCTCCATGAATGGAGATACGCGCCTTTCACCGCGTTGCGCTCCACGCGACTTTCCGCCTCTCCATAATTGAATCAAAATCAATCAGAATTATTTTATTTGCCTTCAATGTAGGTACAGATGTAAGATGTTGTACATAAATAGGTACGTCCCGCTACATTCTACCTTATGGCATGCAAAATTATTACATTATTATATTGAAAAAATATTATTATATTGCAAAATTATTATTATATTGCAATTTTTTTTTTTTTCTTTAATAAAACGTTGCCCCTCTCTAGGATTTCTCCTGTATCGAGGGTACAGTTTACAAACATACATGTCACATGCACATACAACCAGACCCGAAACAACTATCTGTAAATCATACAAATATTTGTTCCGTGCGGGGATCGAACCCGCGGCACGTAGCGCAGAAAGCTAATCGCTTAGCCACTGCGCCAACCGTGTCGTCAAATCGTCGTTATATTGCAAAATTATTATTATATTGCAAAATTATTATTATTATCTACACGAAACATATCAACTAAAACAAACAGAACAATTAACTAACTAACACCCTTACACTGCGCCAGCCGTGCTGTCAAAACTTATTTAATCCACGGAACCCTAAACACATGTCCTACACGCCTTGACTGCTTTCCTAGAAGTAGTAAGGAGCGGTCAGGCGATGTATGGTTCGTGGAAGTCAGCACTATATTTCTTGACACGATAAGATGCTTTTTGCAGTTCTTATTGCGAAGGTAATGGAGCTTAAAGTATGTAGGGTGCGCCCTGCACGGCTAGCACGGCGGTTGGATAAACCTATTTTCACCCTTTGTCTTCTTGGCAGGAGACAAAACGAGAAATCGAGAGAGAAAATGGTAAATAGATGGTTTTTTGAACTTGTATACTTTGTTTAATGTTTAAAAACAAACAAAATATTTATATTTAGATTTATTATGACTTCGACGCTCAGCCAATAAAAATTGTGTTTCCCGCTACGAAGTAACAGAACTAATCACTCTTATTTAAAATCACTTAACTTTGAACTTTTTTATAAGACTAGATCAAAGCGCTTTCCTCGAGTAACCCACGCTTCTTTACTTCACACAGCAACGCGCTAATCCCTGTGAAGATGACATACGCGTGGCCGCGTAGCTTTCTCGTAGCTTTGACGAAACTCGTAGCAATGTTGACGTAGCTCGCGTAGCAGTTTAAGTAGATTTGCTACAAAATTTATAAGTTTTTTTTAAATAATACTTACAAGGGCCTAACCTTCTAGTCCCGATCCCTTTAAGGCGTTGTACTCATCATTATGAGCAACTTTTACTATGGGACCAACACTGAAATCGTGAAAATATATCTGATGATCCATAAAAAAAACTTAATATTACTGGACGTGCATAAACTTAACCTTTTCTACATGGCCATGTAGAAAAGTTTGTGCAATGTAAAATTTTACTTTTGTGGTGTTATTTTCTTGTGACTGTTGTGTTGTCCTATGTGGAATAAATTATTTTTCTCACTTTAGTTTACCAGTAATACCTTTAAGATCCAGATGAATGAAGATACTTTCTTGATACAGGTACTTAGTGGCACAACTTCTATAGTAAAACACTCAGTAAAGTTTAATGCGGCGTAGTAACTGATCCGTATCTTAAGCGCCTCGCGAACGACTTGCACCAGGACTCAAGAATGTATTACATCCGCTACTTTACTGCACAGCGGGAGATGCATTGCGCATGCACACATACTGACGGGAAGGTCGAAAAACATAAATTCTTGATATGGTATAATGTCAAGGCAATTTATTATGTCCGTCTTTTTGGCTATGGATAGAACTAAGCGGAATAGGTCACTGGTTTAAATCCGGCTCGAAGGACCATGTTGGGGATTATTAGCAGAGAAACAGAAATAAAATTATACATCCGAGAAGAGTATGCAATGGTATTTTTATTACCATCGGCTAAGAACAGTACAAGGAAAGCAGCCTCACGTCATGCATGAGAAGATAGGTAGGATATAGCAGGACCTTCCGCTCAAAATTGGAGCTGCCTGACTGGGAAAGTACCTCCACCTTGCAGAATATCGTAGCCAAATAAAACTGCTCTCTTGCAGTTTTGTGTTCCTAACGGTGAGTAAGGTCGCCAGTTCTCGGACCCCTACTGCCCCTGGCGACCTTGCTCACCGTTAGGAACACAACACTGCAAAAGAGCAGTTTTATTTGGCTACGATATTGTGCAAGGTGGAGATACTTTTCCAGCCAGGCAGCTGAAATTTTAAGCAAACAGTCCCGCTGCTTTTCTTGTTCTTTCCTATTAGATGCAAACGATCTCAGAATATTCTATGTTAAATATTTTATGACCCAATATAGAAGGTGTGAATGGAACGCAGTATTCTGGGATTCCAACTTACAGATCGTATAAGGAAACTCGATACTGCGCTCGAAAACTCAAATTGCCGATGTAGGTCAAACAGCTGCCAAGCTCAAATGGAACTGAGCTGGTCCTATCTGCCACATCCTGGAGGAGCTAAAGGCAAAAACATCGCGGCAGACCCAGGAGGAGGTGGCAGGACGAGTTAGACGCATATTTAAAGGATTGGCCCCTAACAGCAGCAGGGAAAGTGGAAAAGAGGGGAGGGAGGTTTTTGCCCTGCAGTAGAACACCATAGGCTGATAATAATAATGTAACGACATCTATCGCCACATAGAAGAACTACTTAGTACGGCAGCAAAGCTAACTACAGTGGCGCGAAAATATGAATTGACTAATCAGATTACGAAGCCTGCATCGCGCAAGGAAAAAGAATATCGTATCTAACACATATACAACTGTCCGACATCAACCGGCGGGCTTCGGCCCGCCAGGAAATATCACCTCGCCTGGTCGGAGGATCCTCCCTTTTCAATGGAGGAACACCATACCTCGTTCCTCCACAATAATATAGAAGGTGGTTGTTGTTCGCGTGTGTGTGTCACAAGAATTAAACTTGAATCGGGGGAATGCTGTGCAAGTTTCCCAAGCCGGCTTCCTTTGTTTACAACTAATTTATATCCATTACCGCTTGTGCCGCTAAACAGCGTATTATGCCGGTGATGTATTTCCTTATGAAGTCTTTACGATCTCTACTAGGGTGTGTCTTTGGCAAGTAAATCACAGATATGTTATTTATAACGGCTGCCATCTGTCGGAACTGGTCAGCTTGTAACTAACATGGCAATCTTATTCAGAGGCAAATAATTATTACCTATCTTCTTATTTTTATTCACATTGAATTAAATTATTCTCACAGCTCTTATCACAACATTGTACTGACCAAGATTGTAATCTATTATTTCAAAAAAGTTTCCATGAAGTTTCTTGCCGGTTTTTCTCCATATTCTCCAGAGGATCTACTATTTGGAACCATGCATAAAGTCTCGACATTTCATAAGTGCCTGTATCTGGTTTGCATGAAATAAAGATCTATTCCATTCTAAAGATCTAACCATTACAAGCTACATGACAAAACCATCATTTTAAGAGAGGTACGGCATAGCGGGAGTTTCCGCTCAAAGTTGAAGCTTCCTGACGAAGTACAGTGTATACTTCGCGGTGATACAATTCGCAAACAAATTGCTTTGAACGTCTGTGGGCCGCTTAGAGTTAATAGCTTTGAGTTTGGACACCGGGCGCAAATGATTTTAACCTTAAAGATGGTCGACCGGAAAAATTGCCGATTGTACCTCCACCTTGCAGAATATCGTAGCCAAACAACACTGCTCTTTTGCAGTGTTGTGTTCCTAACGTAACGGTGAACAAGGCTACGTAGTTGATACACGTTAAAAATAAAAATTCTCTTCAACAAACCACAAACATTTTCTCAAAAATGGTATCTATTTATGATGATGCATTACCGTTGTAACGGTGGTCGTGGTATGGAGATGTAATGCGGAGAGATGAAAATCATGTTATAAGAAGAGTTGTAAGTATGAATGTGTGTGTATGGCTATCAGAATAGAGGCAGACCAAACAAAAGATGGATGGTCTGTGTGAAACATGACATGAATGTGAAGGAAGTAAATCTGGAAATGACGTCTGATAGAGATGAATGGAAGAAAAAGACATATTGCGCCGACCCCAAATAAAATGGGATAAGGTCAGGAGAATGATGATTACCGTTGTTACGAATTGTTATTATTAGTTTAAATCCTAACACGATAATCAAATTGTAAAATGAGTGTCACATTTTATGTGTACACGGCTACATATCAAGCTATAGGTACATTTCCTGTATAAGCTGACCTCACATTGGGCTTTCGGTGCTAATTGAAATATTTCATACCTGCCTAACTATACAAATACAAATTCCCGCAAGCTATGCATCCACCGTCCAATTTCATTCGGAGATGAAACGAAAACACGGAAACGTTCATTCAAAAGCCCAACTTGAGTGCAGCGAGTAAAAAATATAAAGCATAGAATTTTAACGAAAATGTTTTCATATCACGATGTTTCTATCCCACATATGAAGAGACGCTCTCTGTTTTATTCCAATCATACATGAAAGCAAAATTAAAAATGTTGCTAAAATGTATGCGTGTTATTTTAGCGCTCTAGAATAGAATAAATCTTTATTTCATGTAAACAAGATGGCTCGTCTTGGCGGAAGCACTACCGTGCCCTCAGATAATGAAATGTTGAGATAGAGACAGTAAATTACATTATTCTCGCAGCTCTTACTACAACACTGTACTAATCAAGATTTTAATCTATTATTTTTAAAGGGTTTCCATGGAGTTTCGTGCCGGTTCTTTTCCATAGGACCTAGTATTTGGAACCGCGCACCTAGTCTCAATACTTCATAAGTGCCTGTATCTGGTTTACATGAAATAAAGATCTATTTTATAATTACTGATAATGGGGAGACCCTCTTGGGCCCTATTTATGGAGGCTACTAGTAGGCCCAACAGTTCCACAAAATTGTAGTTTCTGAGAAGAGTGCAAGCCTATCACAGCTATAACTAAAACAAAATAAAGAAACCAAACCCGGTACATTTTCGTACCATTCCAGACCAGAGAGAAGAGATAGGGTATAGCGGAAGTTTCCAATCAAAATTGGAGCTGCTCGACTGGGGAAGTACCTCCACCTTGCAGAATATCGTAGCCAAATAACATTGCTCTTTTGCAGTGTTGTGTTCCTAACGGTGAGCAAGGTTGCCAGTGCTCCTTGGAGATGTAGTAAGGTCGGCAACGCGCGACTGATAACCCTGCTGTTGCAAGCGTCCATAGGTTACGGTAACCTCTTACCATCAGGTGGGGCCGTATACCTGTTTCCCAATATAGTGGTATAAAAAAACATTGTAATAAGCCCCTATCTATAATGAAGTTAATATCAAAGACTACCGAAACTAGAACAATAGCCAACTAAGTTACAACTTGTTTCTGTTTCAAAGGTTCGGCCAGTGATAGTTACTGATTGAAACTTAAAGATTCGGTTCAAGATAACTGTGGCTTCGTCAGCTGCGCGCTCAATTGTCGGCCTGTAGATATAATTTTTGAATAAGTTGATCGTGAAACAGTAGAGTATTGTTCTGTGAACTAACTACCGATATCAGTTCATTAGTATTAGTTTCTGCAAGTATGCATGTCTATTTAGGTTTGTACCACTGTAGGTACTATTTGAAATGCATTAGTGTACGGATCCAGTACGTGTAGTTAGTTAATAAAAACTTTGTGTCGACGAAAAATTGTGTATAATTTGTCACTGCAAAAAGGGAGAAAAATATAATTTAAAAAGTAGGCTGAGTATAAATGAACATAAAAAGCGAAACATTCGAATTTAAAAAATATCAAGCAATGGTTTATCTTGTCATCCTAATGTTTGGAATTTCGCAACATTTAGTAAGACGCTGTTTATAATAACGCCAGCTATAGTACCTACGCGAAAATCTTTATGAGCCCTCTGAACTCTCTCCCTCTCTCCCTCTAGTACCTTTAGTAGTACGATTATTATAAGTGCTAGAGGGAGAGAGAGAGAGAGAGAGTTCAGAGCTCAGTTCAGGGCTCATAAAGATTTGCGAGTACTAGTACTATACTACTAGCAGGACGGAGACACTGCATATGCGCTGATTTTTGAATCGCCAGAAAATGTCTTCAATTCAATTCAATTTTTAGGTTTATGGCTCCATCTTTTTGACGATGATTCTGCCAATGTCAAGGTTGAATAGAACAGATGATACGTTGAGTGCAGATTGGCTGGGAAAATAGTTGCCGGTTAATTTACTCTTTAGTAAAAGAGGTAATCGCTCTCGTAACTATGTAAAAAAATCTTGGACGTTAAATTTGACCCACTTTCCGATTGCCGATTAAGCTGTAATTTTGCACACACGTTTAGTTTGGATGACAAAAGCGCATTATTTAGTTTTTTTTTTAAATATAATATTTTTTTCTTTTTAATGAGCTATTTGGTTCATGTCTACCGAGGGCCTTCACTTGGTATCTCTGTGAATTGACCCTTAGTCGCGGTAACAACAAGAAAGGAATATACATTGCCGTGAACCACGCCGTAGCTGTGACATCATCTTACGTTCCTTTATTCGAAAATATTAGCAAACAATTATTATTTGTACGTTCTTTGTATATCATGTGCCCAAGATACAGACTACCAGTCTAGTTTGGGGCTCACTGGTACTAACAGTTTAGAAACCTAAATAATATGAAGAAGTGGTTCGTCACACTACTATTGTATAAACTACATTCTGTACTTGTCTTTTGGCCAATAAAGATTTTATTATTATTATTAATTCCAACTAAGCTCACAATAAACTGCAGCATAGTACACTACACTCCAAAATTACCTAACTACTTATAAAGTACAGTGAGTAACAAAATCGCGCGCTGTTTAGTAGCTGGCAACTATGAAAATCTAACAGCAAAGTTGTACAGCAAGTTTTAATGTATGTTCTACGTTAAATACAAAGCTATGTCGTTCGTTCACTCGTTCATTCGTTCATGAACGAACGTTGGAAAGGTGAGAAATTAAATTAACATGTTACTGCAGAAATTATTTGTGGGGTAGTTCGTATTTTAGTTGGGTTTATTCGAATTGTTTAAATTGGAATAGGATAGTTACTACTATTAAAAATTGACAAATATTGTATACTTCCCTTATAGTAGGCAGATAAAGAACACCATAGTGGACAAAATAATTAAAATCGGTGAATGCAATAAATAAATGATAAGCTTCTTTATGAAACACTATCCTTTTCCCGCAAAATGGAATATGTCACATTACTAGTTTATGACGTCACAAGTCAGTAGCACCATCTCTGTCTATCAAGAAATTTAAAAAGCTTATAACTTAGGCATATTTACAAATATTTATTTATTTATTATATGTATACTATAGGTTAAGTTTTTCGGAAAAGCTTCATTTTTGCAGATAAAAAAATTGCAGTCAAATAATAACTTATTATTATGGTGATAACTTTGTAGAAGAAGACAAATAAATACTTCAGATCCAGACAACACAGTTAGGGCAGTTGCTAATCGTGTGACTTTCTGTGCTATGTGTTGCGGGTTCGGTTCTCGCACGGAAAAATAATTTGTATTACCTACAGCAGGCGTAGTATGACCACCATAGAAACGGGTTTTATCTATAGAAGAATAGACAAAATGACAGATAGTAGAAATATTTTTACCCTTCGGTAGGTTTTGGTAGAATAATTTAATTACTTAACTACTTCCCTGTTGCTATGGAAATAATATTTTGTCTTTGTCTACGTAGAAAGAAACGCGAGGCTAGATGTTGAGATGGATAGAAAGAGCTTTCTCTATTCTTGGAAGAATAGAAATAGAAATGGAAATGGTTATGCTATGCGTCCTATTAGTTGTTCCGGATCTGGATGGGTGTGCATGTAAGATAAGTAGGTATATAAACTGTGCCCACGACACAGGAGAAATATACAATTTTTTGTCTTATGGATAACAAAGTTGCCATAATAATATATGTACAAAGATTTTTCAAATATTCTGACCTATCATATCTCAACTCTGAAATATATTTCTTTCAACTAGTTTTAGAAAGGGATAAAATAAAAGAAAATTCTGAAATATTAATTATTTTTTTTACTTGAATCATAAAATTACTACTTATCTATAAATTATAATTAATTATTTACACAAAAATCCTAAAATACTACTTTTTTAAATAAAATATCTTGTTAAACTGGACGTAATTATTTAATTAACGAAAAGGTTCCAAGCCACCTTCTATCAAAGATAATTTTGAGATATTTAATTTTACTAGTGGTCGCTCAGTGGTCGAAATTAGACTGTAATTCAATATGCTTATAAAGGTTTCCGAAAACATACTCTCAGATATTGAAGTCAGTTATTTTAGCACCTAAAAATGATGATTGTACTTTTATCGAATACGAGGTGAACAAAAAACATATCATAGCTATGATAAAAGAATTAATGCATTTGTAACTCATAATGAATAAAAATTTTAGCTTTCAGCACTTCTTCTCCATATAAACTTTAACTATGCGAAATCTCACACTCATACGTGCGCGCAAAATGCTTAAAAAGGGGTACAAAGTTTTCTCTTCTCGTATTAATTTATAGATAATAACATTTAAATATGAAACCAAACCTAACTACACATTTTAAATTTAAAAATATATAAAGTTTAGTTTTTAGCTTTTAGCGATAAGACCCCCATTGTACATTTTTATTTTTTTTATTTCATTTTTCTTTTGTATTTCTGGTGTACAGTAAATTCTTCAAAGTATTGTAAAGTTTGCCCTTCAATTCCAATAAAACCAACAAATTCACAGCAATGCATCCATGAAGAATTACGATATAAACTTTAAAATTAAATATCTCAGCTCAATGTGGGTTGGACTCTTTTCTTGTTACTCTAGTAGGAACCTATATTTTGTTCCCCTTACTAATAAATGCCGGTAGCATATACAGGGTGCCGTAAATGATCCCCTTACTAATAAATGCCGGTAGCATATACAGGGTGCCGTAAATGATCCCCTTACTAATAAATGCCGGTAGCATATACAGGGTGCCGTAAATGATGCCCTTACTAATAAATGCCGGTAGCATATACAGGGTGCCGTAAATGTTATCACATTAAACGGAACCACGTATGTATCACGTTCTGTGACCGTACACAAAAAACCAATCAAATCCAATCAGTAGTTTAGCCACAAGAACTCATTTGAAACTTCATAATTTTAGACATATCACGATCTCTAGGCAAACTTTAAAAAGTCTCCAACCAAAACTATTTTTATTTACCTTCACCCAGACGAATGAAAGCATAGTGAAAATTCCAAAAAAAGCTTGCGTAAAAATTGCAAATTTTTTGAGTAGGCTTCAGAACATGATACCCTGTATTAGCTTGACATAATTTATTCAGCCATTATCAGTAGAGGGATGTGACTAGTACCAGCTAGAATCATCGCAGCATCTTCACTATTATCAATTGTCATATCTTTGGAATTGTATGAGGATCACCAAATACGTCGTCACTGCTCCTATTATCTGAGAAATAAGAAAAAAAATACAGTTTAACAATTAAAAGAAATTGTTTGTATTTTTCCTATTTGTTGTATTTTTATTTTTGTGTAGATTTATAATTGTTTATTTTAATTAATTTGATTTTGTTAGCTTAGTTAGCTAGTACGAGTATAAGTGAAGGAGTACACTTAAACGATACGTATTGTATAGATACTAAAATTATTTTGTGAATGTGTGTGTATATCTTTTGTTGGAGACCCTAAATAAATAAAATAAATAATTAAGAAAATATAAATCGCATCGGTTGAACGCTTGCCTTCCATGCCGGAAAGTCTATGTTCGAATTCGGCCCGCACTTGTGACTTTTCGAATATGTACGGATCGCAATTTAATTATCACTTGCATTAACGGTGAAGGAAAAACATCGTGAGGAAACCTGCACATCTGAGAGGGCCTTATAAAGGCCTCGATGATGTGTATCACTGCATGTAACTGCAGCGCTGAGCTGAAGCCTAAGGTGGCAGACGAACGATATACAACTAGTATTCATAATAAAAAATCAACTCACGGAAGCTACCAGCGGTCTGTGGAGTGTGCACATTCCCATGGGTGCGTAGCTGACGGACTGCAGCATCAGCTGGCGGGAGAATATCTCAAGCCTGGACGGTAGCACGCCGGTGGAGGGCGATGACGTCATGAGTCTGCAAACTAACCCCTCGGTTCTTTTGCCCTGGTATAATGAAGATGAAATTTTATAATAATAATCATAGTGCTTAGTTACAATTTATGTTATTAATTTAAAAAAAAAGGTTGTAATTAAGGGCCCATCCATACGCAATAGTTTTAGTAGCAGAAAAGCGCGTTTTTGCGTTCGTAACCTATTCACTTTTTATAAGTAAAAGGCAGCCAACGAACGCGAAAACGTACGCTTCTCTGCTGCTAAAAGTATCGAGTGTGAACAAAGGCTTACATAAAAGTCCGTGAAATCGCTATCGCAAGGTCACAAGTCCAGCTTAAACATTGCAGCAGTGGTTCCCAAACGCGCAGTCCAGTCTGCTAGCTGACATAATCTGTACCTCTACCATGAGTTTTCCGTGCCGTCTAACGTTCACGTTGACATGCAATATTTGTATGGGAATTTTTTCAGCGCCCCTAGCGGTATAAATAGTGAACCAAAGGCACTATACAAATATTGCATGTGAACGTGAACGTTAGACGGCACGGAAAACTCATGGTAGAGGTACAGGATGCTCTTGGCGCTGCACTGGCACGAACCCGACGGACTATAGATGCGCATCGCTTCCGCATGACCGAATGGGGGTGTACCGCGTAACTAAAATGATATTGAACATCGACTCTGGTAATAAATTTCAATACGATCGTGAGAAACGAAACTTAGAGCTACCTACTAATTTTTTACCAATATTGAAGATGGGAGTCCTATCATGGTAGGAATATTTTGTACAAGATAGCTCGAAGTTCAGTCTCTCACGATCGTATTGAAGTTTATTACCAGTGTCGATATTCCTTACCATTTTAGTTACGCGGTAGAACCCTTGGAGTTTCAATAGTTCTGAGCCTCTAATAACGATTATAATATTGGTTCGTGAAATATTACCGACACCGAGGAATGAACGGCTTATTATTGTGTTACTTTTTTGTTCCATTGTTGGGCCGTTCGAATCGGTGCAAGTAATATTTCGTAAACTACTTATAACTATATAGTGTTTCTCATTGTAAGTGAATTATATTCTGTTTATGAGAAATAAATATCTTAAACCATAATAACACGATCTTTTGTATTTTTGCGATTCAAACATACATGTTTATAAAGCTAATGTTATGAGTACCTCAGCAATAGTGTAATGTCCAGGCTCAACGACGACAATCATGCGCAGCATATGCGTCACACACCACAGAAACTGCAGCACTAGGAAGTGGACCCGGTTCGTGGACACAACTGCAACAGTGAAAGACAAGCTTTTAGAATAGAATATAAAACATTAACAGACTTATAGAGAAAAATCTACCATTAAACCAAAAATTTGTAACGGTAATTACCTGATACCATTTGAGAATTATGAGCGGCAATTTCTGGTAAATTTAATAGAACTAGTGGTCGCCTAGAGGTCGAAATTCGACCGTAATTTTAGCTTTCTGCACTCTTCCTTCTCCATATAAACTTTAATTATGCCAAATCTCACACTAATCCGTGTGCGCGCATTAAGCTTAAAAGGGGGTACAAAGTTTTCTCTTCACGTATCACTATCTACGAGTATATTATTACGTGAAGAGAAAACTTTGTACCCCTTTTTAAGCATATTGCGCGCACGGAGGAGTGTGAGATTTGGCATAGTTAAAGTTTATATGGAGAAGGAAGAGTGCAGAAAGCTAAAATTACGGTCGAATTTCGACCTCTAGGCGACCACTAGTATAGAATAACACGTACTCATTGACTTCACGTACAGAGAATCCTTTGATATTGCCTAAGAGATCATCTAAAACTAGAATTTACTGGTAATTGGCATACCCCTCTAACGTGTCTTTGGCCCCAAGTAATAATCCGTTATTAACTCCTCAGAATAAATTTTTCGAAACGAATAATACAGAAAATGTTCTTACTTATCTCCATAATCAAGAAGTACGGCGTAACAATAAGATGCAGCAGCGTGGAGATAAGGATGACGACTAGAGGCAGCCCATAGCTGTCATCAATAGAGTTCACAACGTCACATAGCGTGCCGTGGAGCGAAGCGAGACGCCGGACCGCGTCGCACGGAGACACAATGAGACGTGGCTCGCCGGTCGCTGAAATAATTGACACTATAAAGGAAGTCATCTGCCTAGCTTATTTCCAACTACATGTATTGAAATCGGCAAAAAGGTTTTTGGGGAAGTAGCATTTAAAAATTTGGCACACGATAGGGTTTCACTCATTGCCAGCAGTCTAAACCACACTTTTAATATATAAAAGCGAACTTCAACATGATAATAGTGAAATGAGTGACTAAGTTGAACGAACCTGTTCTCTTGATAATAACGACTTGTTCTCTTCCGGTCGTGGTGTCAACCAGCAAGCTGACGTTGGCTGACCGCTGTGAGTCAGCCGGCGCCACCCGGATAGCATAGATATTTAGAGGTGACGCGCTCTTGGGGTTCTCCACTGAAAAAGATGAAAATATTAAGATTAACTTACTTCATTGTGACGATTTAAAAAATCTAACTTAATATTTATTTGATGGAGTTCGTGTTTCTGATAGGCTGGTCAAATATTACATCATTGTAGATCTCATTTTAGCTGTTAAGATCAGCTTAATTTAACGACCTATCATCATTTGACAGGAGGTTAATTTTGATCAGCCTTTATGAAACTAATGGTCTCAATTTGATTAGCTAATACTAGAAACCGAATACAATGGTCCCAATTTGATCAGTTAACAATAACTCAACTTGAGGTGAGGGCAATCAAGCTCAGTAGCTTCAAAATTGTATTAATTCTGAAGAAAAAAAAGAAGAATGAACCATGGCAGTCGCTAATAAAACACCTAAAAAAAGACTCCAACCATCATATAACATATCGGAGGAAAGACAAAAAAAAAAGTAGCCATTTTTTTTTAGTCTTTCCTCCTTCCTTTGCGATTGGAAGCATTGTACAGCCCAATTATTTCAATCTATTTTTTTGAAATGCAGCCATATCGAAAATACTTAGTAATTTCAATTTACTTCTAGGTCAATAAAAAATCAAATTAATATTACCAGGAATGGAGACATGTCTGGCGGTAAGCGCGAGCGCATCGTTGACGGCTGCGAAGCGCGCGTGCACCGACAGCGCCGTGAACGCGAACTGTAGCTCCAAGATCATCACCACGAACCACAGTAAGTAGAAACCTATGTAATTCGTTACCACGTCCCCTGAAATATTTTTTTTTATCTATTATTATTATATTATTATTTTCAGCCTGTGTTGTCCCACTGCAGGGCAAAGGCCTCCCTCTCCTTTTTCCACTCACTTCTGGTTTTTCTTACAAATATGTACAAACACGGTCTTGATGCCTCAGGCACACAACCACAATAATTATAGTCTACAATATAACATAGCGCCAACACGCCGCTGGTAGGTGGTAGGGTCGGCAACGCGCGAGTTATACCCTCTGGTGGGTCCATAGGTTACGGTAACCACTTACCATCAGGCGGGCCGTATACTTGTTTACCACTTCAGTAGTCATTTATGAAACAGGACCAAAAAATGCACCAATTATTTATTAAGGTTGTGTGCTCTTACATTCTCTATCCAACTTCTTGGCTTGCAGTGTGTAGAAGGTGAAGTCGTCAGCGATGAGGACTGAGAAGAAGATGAGGATAGCCAGGATGATGACACACAGCTTGCGTTCCGTCACCACGGAGTACTGGCCGCCTATGCTGGTATCCACCTGTAATTCAGGATAAATATCGGTCCAAGCCTAATCAGAAAAAGAATGCAACAATTCGCCCTGATCTGGGGGCCTAAAAAGGCCACATTGAGCAATTCATCTAATGATGAAGTAAAACGCTTCGAGCAAGTGGAATATCAACGACTAAGGCGTGGAAACCCGCCCCACGCCTGGTCGAGTGATGATAGGCGAGTCTGGTCGAGTGGTTTTGAACATGACCTCAACAACAAACAACGTACTATTTGGAACCGCGCACCTAGAGTCTCGACATTTGATAAGTTCCTGTATTTATAGTTTACTTGAAATAAAGATCTATTCTGTTCTATTCTATTCTACATAGGTACCTACACTTTTTTACAAGCTCAATATTCTAACATTCTTTCATAGATACATAAAAAATTCCATGAATCTCTAATTTTACCGAAGCGATGTTCTCCATAAACTTGATCATGTTCCTCATCCGCCTCGGCGCGCCGTACACTCCGGCGCCGGCTGTCGCAACCACGACTAGAACGTCGCACGTCGACACCACCTGCGACATCTTTGATGACATGCGCACTGACAGCTCCACGCCTGCCTTGATCTCCGCCACTAGGCCGAATAGCGTGCATATTACTGGAAGAAGATAATTATAAATCATCACATTTAAATTCTCTGCATACAGCGGAGGTGCGAATGTTGGGAGGTATGTGGTGTGACAAGAATGGACAGGATAAGAAATGAGTATACCAGAGGAAGTATGAAAGTGGCACCCGTGACAGAAAAGTTGAGAAGTAACCGTTTGTCGTGGGCATGTAATGAGGAGGGATGAAAATCTTGTAACAAAAAGAGCTTTAAGTATGGATGGTAATGGTCAAACGGCAAATTCGCCGCACGAAAACGGTATATTTGCGCTTGCGAAAGAAAACGTTTCTTTATACAGGGTGACTGGTTGAACAAGGGAAACATTCAAGGAGAGTATTGTCCTCATCATTATGAACAACTTTTACAATGGGACCAACTCTGAAATCACAAAAACAAAATCAGCTGTTCCATACATTTAGTTGATTTTTTTTCGCGATTTCATGTATGGTCCCATGGGAAAAGTTATTAATAATGATGAGTACAATATCCTTCTTTAATGTTTCCCTCGCTTAACCTGTCATCCTGTCATCCTGTATAGCATGGATCCAATATGTAAAATAGATCACGGAAATAATAACATAATTGTTCGGTGTATGCTACCGAACAATTTACCTACTTGACGCGTGCGCCTATAAAGCGATGAATTACCTCAAATCAATTAGTGCATTACACAGAGTCATCGCGACCGGGTGCATTCATAACATGTAAACATTATTAAACACTAAACACTAACTTTCATACTTTTACTAACATAACATTAACTTTAGAACAGTTTTACTTTTATAACATTTTTACCTTTGAGGATATTTTAATAGAACTTTGTTTAAATCCCACATTGACTCTTATTTAACAAACCTCCCAACACTCGACAATCTCGCACCGCACATAATTTTAGTGAAAAGATATCTTACTCCAAGACTGCAAGTCGCATTCAAACCCTTCGATACGTACGTGAATGTTAAACTAACAAAACCAATACTTACCAAGTATGGTGACTAGAGTGTAGCTGTACACACACATAGCGCTAGATATGCTGACCGTGAAGCCATTGCCGCAAGACTCGAAGCAAAGCGGGGCTAGACCGAAGAAACTGGACACCTGGAATTACATATAAAGTAGTTACAATTTTTCAATCATTTACGGACTTCCAAGGAAAACGATATCAAGATTGGGATGAATTTAGGATGCGAAAGAACGGGCAACAGCTAAGGGACCATCCATAAAGTACGTTACACGTTAAGGGGGGGAGGGGGTCAACGAAGTGTGACATTAAGTGACAAGGGGTGGGAGGGGACCTAATTTTCGTGAAGTCACATTTCATAATCTAATAAAATAAAATCTTCAAAATCAAAATCCCTGGACTGCGTGTAGACTGCGAAAAACAATTCAAATATAATTAGGCATCTAACATTTTCCTCGCTTTAGTGAGATGAAAAGTTGTGTGTTTCGCACGGCTGCAAAATTATTTGCGTCGCGTTCCTTTGAATCCCTCGCTACGCTCATGATTCTATTTATGAACCACTCGCTTCGCTCGTGGTTCACTCTTAGAATCCTTCGCTTGCTCGGTATTCAATACAAGGACTCGCACCAAATAAGAACATTGCAGCCTTGCATAACAAATAACTATTCTTTCTTTTCTTTAGTAGGTACTAGGGCATCATAAACAGAGAGATATCTTACTCGAAGAATGAAGGCATGCGCTCCACCGACCACGCAGTGTGTGGGTCGAGTGCTTCGGGGCTCCGCCTCGCTCGGCACTGGCGCTGACGTTACTTCCTCCACCTTAGCTGACTCCACGCCTAAGGACAACACATTCTTTCAAATAAAAAAATTAAACTTTTCATTGGACGGGATTTGTAAAAAGAAAGTTTGTTTAAAAAAATTCGTGATTAGGAAAATGTTTGTTAAACGACCGCGAGCTAGACTCGATCCTGGGACCTTCTGCTTCATTAAAACCAACGGCTCGTGCTAACCGAACTACCGCGAACCCCGTCTGCAGAATCGAATATACCTACTTTTATTTTACTTAGGGTTGATTTTTCAATCGCCAGATAATGCCATGTAATCCAGCTGATTTTGACACTTGACAGATTTTGTATAGAAAAAGCTGCCACAAATTCGGAGAAAGTTATCTGGCTATTGAAACATCAGCCCTAAAATACATTAATTTAGAAAATACTCGAGTAAAATGCGAATATAAGGTTTTATCCATTAAATTTTTCTCATAATTACAAATGTGGTAAGTTTCCATGTCCTGACAGCTCATTAAACTGTCCTATCTATCAGTTTACAAGTGTCGATGGATACAACTTTTTAATTATCTTTTCAAAACTCTTCAACTTACATCGAAGTAAAATGAATTCTACAGGGTGGTTTGAACAGTGGAAATATTGAAGGAGGGTATTATACTAATAATTATGAACAACTTTTACTAAGGGAAAAATCCTGATATTACCAAAAATCATTATCAGCTATTCCATTTAGCCGAGTAATATTGAACTATTTGTATGGAGCAGCGAATATTTTTCACCATTTCAGTTGACCACTTCCGCCTAACATCCGCGAATCTAAAACTATTTTCTCTATCAAAAACGACAACAAAAGTCCATTATAATATTTATTTATATAGATAATACACAATAAGTATTAGTTTATTTAGGTATGTATCTATATATTACGTAAGTAAATATTTAATTATTATGTTTATTATATATTCCATAACATTAGCTCCTTAGTCCTCATCACCTGCCTTGTTTCTTGTAGTTACACACTGCGTCTTGTTTTCTTTTCACTCTATCCTGTCGCAGGTCTGCTGGCAGAAACTTTAGAAACATGCTGTAAGTACCTTTGTACTAAGGCTGACATTCAGTAACCAGTCTAAGCGTGAACTTACGCTTCCATCTGCCAAACTCAACTTTATCTGTTCGTAAGTTTGACAGATGGAAGTGTAAGTTCACGCTTAGACTCGTTTCTGTCGTCTCTGAATGTCAGCCTTAGTTATCTATGCGCTACCTGTGTTCGCATCTAGAAGGATACTATCACGCCATGCTGTAAGATAATTCTTAAATCTACCTTTTTATGATTTTTTAGTTTTGTGAACAGAATTAAAAAATAAATAAAAATAAAATACTTCTTTTCTGAGTCATGTGTACATAAATAATAAATAAATCCTGAAACTGCTCCATCTAACTTGATTGATGACACGTGATTAATTTAATATCTCAAAGTGTTTCATGTCAATAACATCTCCCCACTTTACTATAATTTGATCGTGGGAGGCAATTTATCGATCAATGCTATTATCTCAAATCAATATAATATATCAGAAGTGCCGACAAAAACACTCAACGCCGTTGATAAAATTGGGAACTCGATAAAAAAAAATCCATTTATTGGCCATTATGATTTATCTGTGTTAATGTTGACTATATAACATGTTTTATAAATATAAATAAACACATAAGAAAAAAACTCTACTTAGGACAACACAACAGTAACAATAAAGAACACAAAAATAAAAAATTACACGGGTAAATATCTTTGAGTATTTAGATACTCAAAGGTAAATATTCCTAAATATTCTGTTGAGCATGCCCATGTGGAAAAGGTTACCAACTCAGCAGTGGCGAAGGGTGACAGCTTTAAAAGGGGAAGCCATCCCAAAAATGCCCTCTAAAAATTGCTGCAAGGCAAAAATCCATACCGTCTCTTATAATCTATATATAGCCATGTCTGGAAGAGCTCGACCTATCTGAATAACAAGCCATATTACGTTTGTCTATGCACTAATCAATTCCTAAAGGGAAGCCGGTGGGAATCGGGTTTTATGGAGTCTTCGCCACTGCAACTCAGCATGTGCTAGGCGTGGGACACCCAGCGCTGATTTTTAGTTGGCACCCCTGTAACAGTAGTGACACACAGACAAAGTTATAATTATGTGTGGGTTATATGTGTTGGCATGCACTTGCAATTCAACAGGGATCTAGATATATTGTGTAGTATCTATCGGCACATTTTTATCTATGCCTATTTATGGTATATCTGTCGCAGGCAATTTGTATGATTCCGCTTTTTACAAAATGCCGGTCACTTTACAAAACAGCTGATAGTACCCTGATCTAGAAACTGCGACCAACTTGGATCAAGCGATCAGCTTTGATCGCAGTTCTAACGTAACCTAAAAGCTAGCTTGAAAGCGTTGCTACAATTCGGTTTTACAGAATTTACAACTGTTTTGTACAGCAGCTAGCCGTTTTATATTGCGACGGATTGTACAATTCAGTTGCCGTTTTGTAATGTGCCGGATTCCACACTTTGACCGGCATTTTATAAAAAGCCGAATCATACAAATTGCCTGCCACATATCTACAGTGAAATTCAAAGCAGCTAAATAACAAGACTAAGCTTCCAATCGAACTACGAACTTGCGAAGTTATAGAATAGAATAGAATAGAATAGATCTTTATTTCATGTAAACCAGATACAGGCACTTATGAAATGTCGAGACTCTAGGTGCACGGTTCCAAATAGTAGATCCTATGGAGAAGAACCGACAAGAAACTCCATGGAAACTCTTTTCAAATAAATAATAGATCTTGACAATCTTTATCAGTACAATGTTGTGGTAAGAGCTGCGAGAATAATGCAATTCAATGCGAATACAAATAAAACTAGGATAATAATGAGTTGCCTCTGAATAAGATTGCCATGGCAGTTACGAGCTGACCAGTTCCGACAGACGGCACCCGTTCACGAGCATGACGCATGTGTCAGTGTTAGGATTTTACTTCTATTTTCGGCTATCGAACTTGGCCATTATTTGACAATGTTTTTAATGGGATATAAAATTTGTTACTGTATGTCATGTCACTGAAAACAAAACTGTTATTAGCTGAAAGTCAAAACTCACTTGAGTTATTAGGTAGTTAATAGGCATGAAATTCGATACATGATCGGGTACACCTATATTTGGCGAAACGCTATAATAAATTAGATACGTAACATCGCAATTGGGCACTGGAACCGGATTACTGATAAATTTTAATGAACGTTATAGAATGTTGTTAGGAAAAAGGGAGGGAAAGGAGAAGGAAGGGACTAAGGGAGAAATTAGGCCTTCGATGCTGCACACTCACCGAACGAAACGCAACAGTATGCATGCTGCTACTTAAAGTCGATATTCTGTGGGAGGGTAGTACTTCCCCGGTCGTGCTGGCATGCCAGCATGAACGGATCGGCACGACCGGGCAAGCTGGCATGCCAGGGAGACACTAATACCACCATAGCCTATCGGTTCCTCGATTTATGTCTTTTGATATATTCTAAAAAAAAAAGTAAAAAACCGACTTCAAAAAACTAAAAAGTATAAACCAATTTTCTTAAAAACTTATCAGCTTCTGAAGTCAGCGCCACTGTCAAGCTAGGTGCATTGAAGAATTAAAGGCGGGGGACTTCAGAAGCTGTTAAGTTTTTTAAGAAAATTATTTTAATCTTTTTAGCCGTCGGATACTACTTTTTTAACATTAATTATTTTCCTATTTTGAGTGGCATAAACAATACATAAAAATGCAATTACAGCAATTACGAGTGATATACTATTATTCATTCAAGAGTTTCATTGTCTATCTCTGAAGGTCTGATCTTCACCTTTAAATAAGACCACTTCGAGAGTATACTCTTTCAAACAAAAAATATTTTTTTAAATCGCGAAACAAACAAACAAAAAAAAAAGAAACATCCAGGCAAATTGACAATCGCCTCCTTTTTTTGAAGTCGGTTAAAAATTAAATGCAAATGATACGTACCAGCTATGAGTCTCCTATACGTAGTAACGCCACAAGATAATTTATTTGATAGTGTCCAACTAGAAGCTATCATATTTATACAAACACCACTTAACTATCTACATAGAAGCTAATACGAATATAATAATTGTATTTTGGTTAATAACATTAAATTATTTGTCCAAAAGTCTTTTGTCACTTATAAAACATTTTGTAAATTTGTATTTCTACAGCGTATTGCATAAATGGGTGGTCATATTAAGGGTGTGGATCAGACCATCAAACTGAACAACTTTCTCTATGGGACCAACATCGAAATCGCGAAAAAATTATCAATGTCCCATATACCTACTTGGGTCGACTGGGTATTGAAGTTTTGTATAGAACAGCTAATAATTTTTAATAACATCAGTTTATAGATAATTTAAATAATAATTAATTTGAAGCTATTAAATTTTAAAATTTTACAAAGCAAGGTCATTCACGTATTCATTCAAATTATAATAGCATTTATCAATTAAAAATCTAAATAATGTCCTCTTAAATATAATAATGTCATTCAATTTGTATAATAGACTTCTACAATTTATTATATACATATATCAGGTACCTGGTAAAACACACTCTTATGAAATAAAGCAGTTTTATGAGGTAATCGTGTCATCTTATAATTTCGTCATTCGGTTACTGAATTCAAAAAGTTCAGCATTCTTTTTTTTTTTCTTTTTTTTACTTTTTTACTTGCATTACCTTGGTGTAGCTTTTTTTTCGCGATTTCGATGTTCGTCCCATAGAGAAAATTGTTCAGTTTAATGGTCTGATCCACACCCTTAAATATGACCACGCATTTCTAATACAATCTGTATAATGAAGGAAAAACTAAAAACACCAAATCGTTTTCACCCAGGAAGCCAGAAAAACGAATAAGTTATCAGACAAAATGATTAATTACTTATCATAAGTAAAACGTAAATCAAAACAACAACAAAGTAGCACTTAGAGAACACATACAGGGGAAAAAAATGACAAACAATAAAACATTTTATTTACCTACACTGTAAGTTATTTCTGCCTTGAGTTACAAAAAATGTTGATTTTTTTCAGACGGAAACAAACATTCGGAAAATATAGTTAAATTTTTTCTACAGTAGTACATTTTTTGTCAAAGAGTACGGAAATAAAAATATGATAAGGTGGTTATCGTTAAATATGTTATGAGTCTTTGAGTATCTAGAAAATATAAGTTGATATAAAAAATTTCGTTAAAGGAAATACATTTTTTTTTAAATATTGTAATATATATTATTATTTCATTGATTTAAACATAATATGACCGTGCTTTTTCTGAAAATAAAACCAAATTCAGAAAAAAAAGCGATGGTGTCAAGTATTTTTTCTTATAATTTTTTTCAAGAATGTGAAAAATATAAACATTTGGTTAATTTTTATTTTACTTTTTTATTCCTAATTATTAGTCCAGTGGTTGTAAGCGCAGTTTGATTCCCAGTTGGGGTAAAGTGGGTTTACTGTTAGGATAACGGTACATATCTGTTTAATCCATCTGAGAATGAAAGCGTGATGCTATGTAAATCCAGAAATTGAATTTTAACATTGCCCATTCCTCTACGAAAAGACCCGTCTACGTCTCTAGCTCTACGCCGTAGCCCGTAGCCCGTAGCAGACGCAAAAGCGCTCACTTAGCTTTTCTGTATACAGATCACGAATTCGATATTATGAAGGTAATTATGAATAATCAATCGAGTATTTTATCATTACAACTTGACATTTTCTGAAATCATTATTACGCAGTTGAGTCCACGAAGAGCACCGATTTGAACCACACCAAAGTGATTCCACGACCAGCACCACGGTTTTGGTGCAGTTCAAATTGGTGTTCTTCGTGGAATGCTTGATTTTCCCGCTGTATAAACACAATAACCGTATGTCACATTTCGTTCAAAATCATATTAAAATGTCTACCTTACTAAGCTGTTTATAATCTCTTTATTTTCCCTAGAACGGCCTGAACATTTTTATTGTTCGTGCATCTAAATGGTAGAACAGATGCATGAACAATAAATTGAAGCAATTTGTTTGTTATGTAGGGAAACTACATAATAAAAATGTTTGATATCTGACACAATGTTTGGGTTAAAAACAACACTACAAAAACAAACATAATTGGAATTAAAGGATAGAATAACTAACAAAGTAATCAACATAAACTATACTCTGCTATTTTGTATTGTGTGTGTCGTTTTTGCTGCAGAAATAAAATATTTTTCTTTCTTTCTTTCTTTCTATACTACACAAATAAGGTAAAAAATATAAAAGAGACATCAACTACACATACATATAAAGTATATATTACATAATTCATTCATCAATTGTATTGTTTCAATCATTCAATTATTAATTATAATACAATATGTTACATAAATATTATATAAAATATAATACATAATAATTTAATGTCCACATTTAAAATACTACTATTTATTGTTATAGTACGACACACCTAAGAAGTTACATCGATGTACCTGATCGAAAAACCAATGGCAGTCACTCGCTTTGATAATTGTACAACTTATTGCGTGAGCGTAAAGATCATGTTTTACTGCAGTACTAATAAACATTCGTGGTTTTGAAGCCGCACTCAGTTCGGAAATGATCGGTTTTTCGTAGTTCGCCAATGCGATTTCTTTCTTGTCGTACTGTACCTATATAATCATACTTTGACATCAAATTTATTCTGGCCTTCATACTAAACATCGAAGCCTCCCTTGCAGGTATTGTCAGTAAGAATAACACAAAGCCCGACAGCCGGTGACCACCACAATATGGTTGTTCATAAACATACCGGTAACTGACATCCATTGCTGTGAAAATAAGGTAAATACGAATTTTATAAAAACAACATTAGATAAAATCGGTCTATTGGACACTATAGACCGATTTTATCTAGTGGTGGATGTTATAAATTATGAAAGTAGAAGTCACATAAGTAAAATATGCTTCAGACAGCATAATAAATGAATATGTATTAGAAAATTCTTAGAAATAGCACCTAAGATATCTATACATTAATAGGTGTAGAGAAAACTTTGTAACCCTTTTTAAGCTTATTGCGCGCACGGAGGAGTGTCAGATTTGGTATAGTTAAAGTTTATATGGAGAAGAAGTGCAGAAAGCTACAATTTATTTATAATATGTGGTTGAATTTCGACCATTGGGCGACCACTAGTTATAATAAATTGCCAAAATCAAAATTGGATAGTAACAATACAGATGTATTTAAAAAACAAATAGATCTATTAATAATCAAGGGATAATATACTACAAACGAGTACTTGACAGATAGTAATATACATAATTAGTTATTATTTTCTATGGTTATTATCTAGAGATTATTTGACATGTGTATGTATGTGTGTCACAGAACGTGACACTTAATACGTGGTTCCATTTTATGTGATAAATATCTGCGGCAAACTGTATTTATAATAATAATAAAACTTTTTATTCGGACAGCAAGAGACACAATACACAAATTAAACAATAAAAAGTAAATAAAATAAGAGTGGGTACAAGAAAAAACAACAAAAAGCAATTAAATAAAAGAAAAGACATCATATTGTACAACACGGGGCATGTGTCTCACGGTTGCCCAAAAAGGTATCCAGATCAGCTTAATGCCAAACACATAATATGTGCTTGACGCTAATTTTCATCTGGAACCATTGGCTTGGCTATTTTTGTATAAAACCTTGACGAGTTACTTATGTGAAATCCACCAATCGGCAATGCGCCTGCGTTGATTATAATTATGAGTTATGACCCAGTGCGTCTCTGGCCTACGAAGACTGACATCACCGTAAATTATTTAAAAAAAAAGACACTATGGTTAGAACAATTAGTACTATTTAAAGGCGTGACCTATTCTATATAACACGCAATTTGCTACCAAAAAAAAGGTCCTGGTCATTTGTCAATGTTGTTTATAATTTGTTACAGTACCACGTAGGTAATTAGGTAGTGATTTTGATTAACTACCAGCGGCCTGTCCTGGCTTCGCACGGGTGGACATTTATTTATACTAGTGGTCTCCCAGCGGTCGAAATTCGACCGTAATGTAAGCTTTCTGCACTCCTTCTTCATATAAACTTTAACTATGCCAAATCTCACACTCTTCCGAGCTCGCAGTGTGCTTAAAAAGGGTATAAAGTTTTCTCTTCACGTATAAATATATAGATATAGTGATATAACTGTAGTTGAACATATGATATCGCGAATCTTTTTGTAAATATTATTCAAATCACGGAAGTTTTCAGTAAAAAAACGATCATTTTCTTTGCTCAATGCGTACAAAATGGTCCTTTTATACGCGGTTCTTTTAAAAGGTCAAAAGGCACCACTTATGTACTTGATAAGCCATAATTTAGTGATTATCAGAATCAAACGATGTTCTATCGAATTTACGCATCATTATTGCCACTCAATATTGGACCTTATCTCTTGGTAACAAGGGTATAGTTAATCGTTTAATATAAAATAGATACTCATAGATTGGGGTGCGACCGCTGACGTCATAGCTTATTGACAAAATGTTCAAACATTACCTTTGTAAATATTTACTATCATTGAACAAAATGATACTTTAACTGGGTAAAATGAAACACTAAAAAACATACAAGAAGAAATAAACAAGTTGTTACTAGGTATTTACAACCGAGTACTTGGTTCAGATAGAGCCTGCAAAGTTAACATAAAATCTACACTGAAATAACGTAACGACTAAAAATAAACAAGTTATTGCTATTTACAACCGAGTAACTTGGTTCGGATGGAGGCTGCAAAGTCATTTTGCATTTTATCTTTAGAATTAATAAATTAGGAGAACATTTATTTAAATTATTTTCTGGTTCAATTTGTCACGTGGCATAAGTACCTCCGTGAGATAGTGGCCCGCGACGCCCGCAGAAAGGTGGCGTGATTATCTAGACGCGTATTGGAGGAGCTGGTTTGAAGCGACGCAGAAAATAAGTGTATTGATGAACTTGGATTGGAGGAGTCGTTTGCCCAGCAGTGAGACAGTTTGGGCTATTATTATTATAAGCCTACGGTGCAAAGGCCTCCCTCCCTTCTTTCCACTTTTCCCTGTCTGTTGCTATTAGGGAACAATCCTTTCCTCCAGTCGTGATGTCCTTATCTGCTGTTTAGGCTCTACTGTGTGGTTGTTTTAGCCTATAGCTGATAGTTCCTCTGGCACGCGGTATATATGACCAGCCCAGTTCCATTTGAGCTTGGCAGCTGTGTGGCCTTCATCAAAATTTTGAGTTTTGGAACATAGTATCGCTTTATACAATCTGTCACGACACATGTATATGTCTTTAGATAACCGTCGTATCCATGTTGAAAATATAGAATTAAACCAATAAAATATATAGGAAGTAAATACCTACGTCATACGTCCATAGATAAACAAACAGGGGTAAAACATGGTTGAAGTTTGTTATACGTACCCACATAGTGACAGGTCTCTATCCACAACATTGTGAATCAGTTCACAAGACACAGTTTATTCAAGGAACTAAGTCGTCACACTTGTTTTCTTTTACGAGGAATAGCATTATTACAACACACGCAGAAATTCTGAGGGTTAAAAGATATCGTCTATGCCGTGAAAATTATCAATTTGTAAATGGCCACTTCCAAACAAAGTATAAAATATTGTTATTTAAATAAATCCTAGTACATTTTTTTCATACCAGACAGATTTGTCTTTGGAAATTGTTCAATGTTCCATATTTGAAACGTATTTACACTATTTATCTAAAATATAGTCAGATAAACATTTATTTTAAAACGAAAAAAATATTGGTCCTAATGTCCGCGCTATTCAAAACAATGTCACATAATAAACCACATAGATTTAAATAAACATGATACGGTTGACTTTGTTATTATTTGAAATGACCTACCAATTCGTTCACGTGCCTCGTGTAATTATAATACCTAACTATGATGTCGTAATTATGTAAAAACTGTGTTTATAAACGATATACTCGTAATGATAATATAGTCCCGGGCAATCTTGCATGTCAGTTACCGCACTATTTTGTTAGGTGACAGAATATTTTAATATCTAATCACGATATTCAAGTATTAGGTAGAACGCAGATGGTATATAATCGAGAGCCGACTTTTTGTCTGTTAAAATAGGACATTAATGACATTCCGTACTTTAATAGGCCCCGTCTCCGATGAGAACTTCGCGAATACTTAACTCACGATACGGCTCATCTTATCGGCAACACTTTATTATAACGATAGCCCGCATCACAATAGATACACGGTCAAAATCGGTATCGAATCAAAGGCAGTTCATAATTGTTCATTGCCTTGCTCCAATTGTAAATTAGACTATCCTCGCAATGAACATTGTTAAAAAGTCAAAATTCAATCGATTCCGATCACGAACGTGTATTTTGATTACCCTGTAATCTCGCAGTAATATAATAAAGTCTATCCGACATGCCAGCGACAAAATATTTTTGTACCGTTTGAATGCTGATGTAGACAAAAAAAATACTTAAATTGTGTCTGCAGGACTAGCACGGCGAGTGGACAAACCCGTTTTGTCCGCCCTTTGACTTCTTGACAGAAGATAAAACTAAAAATAGAGAGAGAAAACGGTAAAGAGATAGTTTTCTCCCCGAATTTCTCTCTGTCCTTTTTGCCGCGCTATCTCTGCTGGTGTGGATATAGTTTCCCGACACAACGGGATAAAGGACCAAATTTGAATATACTTCTAACTACAAAACATAAGGGATTCACTCAACCATTGAGATACGTTAAATTCAAAGTCAAAGTCACAGGTTTTTATTTCAACTGGGCCTTTGCACGCACTTTCAAACCGTCGTGATTCTAGGTGCACGGTTCCAAGTGGGCTCGTCCTGGAGAAGATACCGGCAAGAAATGGATGATATCCATGGATACTCTTTTCATAAGTCAAGTTAAAAATAATATGTGGCGCCACGGGAGCGGCCCCGGCTAAAATTTGACCTAAATTTAAATAATATTACAAAAAAAAGAACATCAAAGATCATAAATTATGTACCACTATAATTACACCGAAAAAATGTAGCAATGTTTCTTATCTTCTTCTTCATCGTTCCCTAACTGATGAGGACCGCGACCACATACAACGCGCCTCCAAGCCGTGCGGTCTTTCGTTGTGTGGACCGCTTTGTGCACACTGCCTCCGCCAGCCCTCCTTATTGCGTCCGACCATCTTGCCGGCGCTCTACCTTGGGTGCGTTTCCCTTCCAGCCAACCTACTATGAGTTTTTCCAGAATATGCCTAGAAGACCGCATGATATGCCCGAAAAAACCGAAGGTATGTTCCGGCAACCTGTGGAAGGTCGCTTGGTGATGTTGAGCTCCTGCAGAATGGATGCATTTCTTCTCATAGCAGTCCAAAGCTATCGCATCTTGAAAGCATCGATCTTACTGCAATCACGACTTTTTATGCACCCCGTTTCAATTTTTCTTATACCAAATTCTAAAACATTCCTTCAAAAAACAAAGCACATTTTTCACTAATTCACGATAAAGTAAACAACGCATCAAACATCAAAGGACCAAACGTAAACAAAACGAATTCCAATCGAATATTGGTCGTTGAAATTATCAGTTCCGGTATCAGAAAAGCATTTAATATCCATTAAAGCTACGAACACACATACAATTCGGCATCATTCACCGTATCATAAACATCTGTCAGTCGTCGCGATGGCATTCATTTCGATATCAACTGTATGTATGAAAACTGTTGCTAAAATACAATAAAATATGTTATATTTAAACATGACAACTGCTTTAAGTTATTACTGTACTCATCGTTATGAACAACTTTTATTATTCGACCAACCTTGAAATAGCAACCAAATCTGCTGTTCCATACAAATAATTAAATATTACTCGACTATACAGGATAATTTTTGTTTTTTGTTTCAGACAACAATTTTCGTAGGTACTAATAATCACACGGTGTATTTTTAACCGACTTCATTGTTTATTTTTTAATGTTTATAAAAAATACTATTCAATAAGAATAATTTGTTTTATTTTTTCTTCCCCAGTAAAAACCCTCATGGAACCGTGCACTAGAATCAGTTGAAATAAAAACCTTTGACTAAGACTTTATAAAAAAAAATACGCGTTTATTTATCAATGTGTTTACACTTGCTTATTCTCACATTAATAATGCTATAATAAACTATAAGATTAACTAAAAAAAAAAACTATTTTCTTTAATTTTTTCTCAACTTAAGACAAAGTTACATACCCATCGATGCAAAAATACAGTCAATGAACTTCTTCACAAAATATTACATGATGTAATAACATTTTTCACAATTTTTTAACACTTCTGAAATACCGTAACCAAGTACCAGGCTATCAGAAACACGTGGAGATGTTAGGCGGGCGGGGCGAGGACTAACAGAATCATAGCCTGAGAGCCGGCTGTACTGTGATTATTTTCTCTAAAACTTTATACATTGCATTCAATGTACTTATAGGTTTTTATTATAGTCTTAATAGATAACTGTAATGAATTATATTTATGTAGTTAATGCTGAGAAACGTAACGTAGTTCGAATGGAGCTTGCAAAGTTAAATATCTACACTGAAACAACGTAATGCTATGTATTTACAATCGAGGAACTTGGTTCGGTTGAAGCGTGGAAACTAATTTTTTTCCATGTAGTGACGCTCTAATAAAGAAGTTACTACGACTAGGTTTTTTTTCATCTCTAGTAGTTGTCAATTTTGACATAAATACCTATATGAATTAATTCAACACATTTATGTGAAAATTAACAATTAATTAGTCTAGACATCGAATTATTTTTAAAAGGGCCTGTCATGGCCGTGTCCTTCCTTTGCGCTTACGCTAGTCTGAAACCACAAAAGAATAATGTTAAGAATTCGCCAAAATATTTATTCGAAACAGTTTCAAGTCGTGCTGAGGAATAAATTATTAGATACTCGGCGTTAGATGCGTGAAACCGAAGAGCTCCGAAGAGTCATATTATCTTAAAAGAAAAACAAAATTTGTTCTAAAATTGAAATTTGGAAGCATGAAGTGGCCAGTGTTGAAGGATATTGCCAGTACTAAGTAATCAAACGTGAAGAGATAACTTTTACTTTGTCACCTAAATAGTTGCATTTAGTTACTTTTACATATAGTTTAGTTTAGTATACCTAATATACTAAACATAAGGGGGTTAACCAAGTTGATATAATGAGAAATTATGTTAAAAAGCATCAACGAATTTATGACGTCACTCCTTCGTGTTTCCTTAGTAACCATAATATTCACACGCTATGAACGATCCATGCAATGTCTTGCCGCAAACATATTTTGCAAGTCATATTTTTATTTCTGATATTATACGTGCATATATTTTTACGATAAATTAATAATTTAAAATACACGCAAGTTACTTATTAATGCAGGTATTTACATATCAGCATACGTATTACGTATAGACTCGTTAATATCCTGTGATATTAACGAGTCTATACGTCTATTTATTGGTATTTATGTGGTACAATGCAATAGATTACATGTTAACGGACATTAAATTACAATTTACAATTTCTTAATCTGACATTATATGATATTCTTGAACTGACCTATAAACATTGACACAATTGATTAATTTGTTGGATAATAATTCTAATTGATAATATATTATATACTTAATGGAGTTCCTATTTGTTGTTTTGTAATATTGTATCTTTTGTTTTTTTATTTTTTTAAATTATTAATACCATTGTTTGTACCCAACAAATTGAATATTTGCACACCATAATATATGTAATGGTAGACTGTAAATGGGCCATCATAATTATATAAGACCATACCTTGTACACCTGCACTCTGGCAAATAAATGAATTTGAATGACGTAGAAAATGTTAATAAATGTAAATGTAGCTATTGGCACGTTGAATGTCAATATAGTTCACATTCCACCTCTCTATCACTTGTCAGCGGTCACGAATCGTTATTGCAGCTTGAATATATGCTCAATGGAAATTTCTTTTTATATTCTCATGATCTTGACCTAGAAATCATCTGTCAAAAGGTGTAAAAGATAGTAGAATAGAATAGATCTTTATTTCATGTAAACAAAATACAGGCATGTATGAAATGACAAGATTCTAGGTGCACGGTTCCAAATAGCCAATGGACAGTATTACTTAGATATTAAATATTATTTTGTAAAATTATAATTCTAGATTCTTACTACCAAATATTTGTATGACTTGCAGGGTGAAACATAGTGGTACATAAAAACTTTTAATTTTCCACCAAACTTTTACCTATGTTTATAACAAATAAATAATTTTGATTTGATTTGACACGTTATTAGAAATATATTTTTAATCAGTTTAATTTAACATATACACAATGATTTAGTGGTCTTCGTGTAAGGTTTTAGTTAAGTTTCGTGCATCATACTGGGCGTAAAAATAAATACATTATCTTTCTTTCTTTTTCTTTTTTATTTAAAAAATACTTAGAATAGAATAGAATAGAATAGAATAGAATAATATTTATTTGCGTAAAAAACATGGTACAATTAAAGGTCTTACAGTTAGCATGATCGTGGACTACATGTTTCGCCATGGTCTGGCATACAAATATTTATACACAGCAAGCACATTCTTGCACTTAAGTATTTATCTTGTAAGTTGGATCATATATTGAGGTGCTCATTTGGAATTAGAATCTTAAATAATGAATGTTATGATGTCACTATATCGTTTGCCTTATTGTGATATTACGTATGCTATCTCTACTTCTATAAATATGCGAATAGATATTATCATAATACAACGTTTAACACTATCATCCCGACAACAACAGTTACTTAGTTTTCGATTGTTATCTCACCCTGTTAATATTCATGAACACCACCTCCTTCGTAAGCTATTTGCTGCTAAAACGGAGCAAACATGTCTCTACAGCATGTAGTACTCCTCGTTGCTCTAACAATACTAAAAGTAGAAACTTTACCACTCAAAATACTAAAAATAAATCAACAACAAACAAAAGACTACGATATCTTTAAAGATATTCTGATACAAAATCTAATTGTGACAACAGACAATCTGAAGGTAATTTTGAATTGGGAACGTGACAAATCTCGTATTAGTCTTGAAAATGTTAATAAAATAAATTATAACATTATAAATTATGATGTTTCCAAAAAATCTCCAATTCAATATAAAACAACATCTAAAAACGATTTAACAAGTAAACTAAATAAGGAAAATACAACTATGGACGAAGTACCAGAAAGTAAAAACAACTTTAAACTCCTTAAATACATACAAAAGTGGTCGTCAGAAGATGCTGATCCAATGAATACAGAACTATTACTGATGAACGAAGCAACAGATGAGGAAGATATCTCTGATGACGCAAAAGCATCAAATGAGAGACGAGAGGAAAACGATTATTCCCCGATAATATTAAGTGAAGAATATCTCTTGAATTATGGAAACAGTGACGCTATAGAGATGGATAACAATTCAGATGATGCTATGAATGTGAAAAGACAAGCTGATTCTGGTGATAGCGCTCTGCCTATACCAGTTGGTGATGGTGAAACTCAAATGTTTATGGGTACCTTTCAAGCTGTTATGAGACCTATGAAGCTACCCGGTAATTTAGGATGATGTGGTATATTTTCAAGGAATCAGATAAAAGATAGATTTTTTTTCTTTAATTTGTTTGTTTGTACCTACATTATAAATAACAGTCCTCCAAACTAAAACATTGAATGTACTACAATATGTGATACAATCAATGAACTGAATTATACTGTTATACCGACGACTATAACACAAATTAAAACCTTAGGTTATGTTAGTTGTAGAAGTAAGAAATGATTATCGTTACGTTTGTTCATAAGTATGTTTTAATGGGGATTGAAATTAAGAAATAAATACATCATAATTATTAAAGTGTAATTTTATTATTTACATTCAATAGACGCAACCTAATAACCTAACCGTCATAAATCCCCGACTCCAACTAGAAAAAGAGGTGTAACTTTTGATCGGCTGAACAGATTTTCATGAAACATGGCTAAGATGATTTCCGATTAAACTAGCTTTCAATTAAAAAGACTGCATTCAAATCGGTCCATCCGTTTCGGAGCTACGATGCGACAGACAGACACCAATACACAGACACACAGATACATACTACAAACTTATAACACCTCTCTTTTTTGTCGGGGGTTAAAAATGATCATCTCTATGCCGTTGTCGACCTGCGGTTTTGGCGCGGCGCAGATGACGGACAAATTGTCCTCCATCGTCCGTCGTTGCTGGGCACTAATAGCGGTGTATTTATTGACCGGTGAACTTGATGTCCGCCGTGTGCGTTGTTGCATAGGATTTCATTAGCTCTATCCCCGCGGCAAAAAGTCCGCCATTTGCTCAGCACCTTATACGGTGGACGCATTATAGAAATAAGATTAAAATCATGTTTACAGGGTGTTTGAACTGTGATACGAGTCATAGAAGTAACGGATTAAGTAAATACTAAGACTGTCACATTGTATAATAATTAATATTCTTTCTTTCACAGACTATGTAGTGTAGATAAACACTTATTATGGATATTCAGCTCATATTTGAGGCACTATTACAGTTAAATTCAGATATATGAAAAACATTGAAAGTTTACTTTAACGGCCTTTTTTTGGTAATCTATCAAACAACACAATCTTTTAGCTCAATGGCGGATACCTGTGGCCGAGAATAAAACTATAAATGCTTGCGTGTCGTCATTTAATTAATGAATAGTAACTTCTACAATTATGGTAATTGTCATCATATACCATCAGCCTTAACATATCCAATTGTCCACTGCTGAATGCCTATCTTCTTTTCCGCGGTAGTCCACCGGACAAAAAGTCAGTAGTCTGCTCAGGGCTTTTTCTATTATCAAGCTAAAACAGCTTGTCAATTAAAAATGATCGTCCAAGTATGTTGTTTTATGAGCACGATAGGATGCTTGATGCTTGCCGTTTTTTTTATACTACTAAGGCGGCAAACTTACATTCGGCCCGCCTGATGGTAACCGTAATCTATAAATGCTTGCGACACTAAGGTCCATTTTCACCGACAAAATAACAGATGTTTAAAATAAAATAAGCCGATTACCCATACAAAAAGTGATGTTTAAACGGCTGTGAAAGAAAGAAAGAAAGAAAGAAAATTCATTTATTTGCCACAAAAACAAGACACACTGGAATGACAGATACAGGTAATAAGAAGAGGACAGGTGCATAGACAGAGAAGACATTATTTTAGGATGGCAACAATGTAAAATTGAGTAGAAAAAATAATAACATATATATATATATTTTTCTTTCTTTCAATCGTCTGTTATTGTGTTGGTGAACATGGCCCTAAGGGTATCACTCGCGCTATGCCGACCCTACCCCTACTGCTAACATAACACTTCCCCAAGGAGCACTGGCGAACTTGCTCACTGTTAGGAACACAACACTGCAAAAGAGCCGTGTTATTTGGCTACGATATTCTGTAAGGTAGAGGTATTTCCCCAGTCGGGCAGCTCCAATTTTGAGCAGAAACCCACTCTATGCCCTATCTCTCTTACAACTCCTTTTCAGTCAGTGTTTCTGTCATTATTCGTTAGTCTTTATAACCTTGTCCTTTCAATTTTTGTTCACTATTTTCAAATATTAAATCTAACTAACTTTGTTATGGAAAAAATAAATAAGATTGACCTGTGATAGCGTACACCATTAATTTTATTGTATTTGTTTCTTGTGTTTACATTATGAAGTATTTAAAGTCAAAGGCCCAACTGTAATAGTTAGAAATTAATCGTTAGTCGCGACTTATATAGCGAAGTTAGAAAATCTCATTGGAGGCCTGAGGTTAGTGAATAAAACCTTTTAGAATACTGTAATTTCGGTATGGCTTCCGCTTCAGAACTGTCTAGTATTTCTCCGACGCGAGCTTCGTTCTTATAAGTCTTCGGCTAAACAGACAACGGATTTTTGCTGCAACGAAAGAGCTTATAGAATCCTTTGCAACAATGCACACGGCGGATACGAAATCCGCCATTGAATACCTAATGCCCGGCGACGACGAACAAAGGCGGACAAAATGTCTGTCGACTGCACGGCGCCTTCAAGAGTACCAAGAAAATGTGGCCCTAAAGAGATCAGTTACTAAAGTCTACTTAAGTCCCTCTGTACCCGATTTAAATAGCAGAATTATTATGCTAATTAAAATAACTCGCACAATAACCTAACCGTCAAAAACCCTCGACTCCAACTAGAAAAAGAGCAACTTTTGAACGGCTGAACAGATTTTCATGAAACATAGCTAAGATGGTACCCGATTAAACTAGCTTTCAATTAAAAGAAATAATTGAAATCGATTCATCCGTTTTGGAACTACGATGCCACAGACAAATACACAGATACACACTACAAAGCTAAAACACCGCTCTTTTTTGTCGGGGGTTAAAAAGGCTTCGTTCTGTTTGCGATCGGTATCTCCTTGCGTTCCTACACCCACTACCCAGAACGCAGCAAGTGCAAGCAACTAAACATATACATCAAAGCAAAGCAGGTTTCATCCTTCAAGAATTATTCCCAGGATGTTCTCCGCAGCACCATCCGAGTGCATAGTAACTGGCACGCTGGGCGTCGTGCTCCGTGTGTCACAGGTCGCCGGTGTGGCGCCCCTGACGTTGAAGAAGACGCGCGACGGGTACAGCATCCGTGTGTCATCAGCTGCGAACTGCTATGGACAAGTACTCGGGTTTGTTTTGTGTGAGTTTTCAGTAATATCCAGTCGCCATTTTTTTTAAAAATTCCTGTCGTTTAAAATTGTCACTGTATCGTGACTCGTGAGTACGCTTATAAACGACGACACGATTGGTGCAGTGGCTAAGCGATTAGCTTTCTGCGCTACGTGCCGCGGGTTCGATACCCGCACGGAACAAATATTTGTATGATCTACAGATAGTTGTTTCGGGTCTGGGTGTGTGTGCATGTGAGATGTATGTATGTAAACTGTACCCTCAATACAGGAGAAATCCTAGTGAGGGGCAACGATTTTATAAAAAAAAAACACAAATTTATGCATACACAAACACTCCGACATTATTATTATTATTTTAGAAGAGGTAGGTTCTAAGCCCCTTTGTTACTGCGATCTGCGAAGATCTATTGTGACACCTCTTGTGTAATTACAGCACCCCATCTAGCCGTAAGTCAATAGTAAAATTAACTATAGTTTTGGGGTGAAGGGATTTAATCTCATCTGATGAGATTAGGTGGCCTCCCAAGTGCTGGCTCCTTGTGTGGTGTACTACAACACCCAGACATACAAATATTTGTTCCATGTGGGACAGACAGATCTGTAGTGATTGATTGGTTTTTTATAACGACACCCTATAAGTGTGTGTGTGTATTTATTCTAATGTGATTTATTAAGAAAATATGGGTACATTTTATTTTAATTGTTTTAATAAATAGTAAAAAGGAAACAATTTAAGATTCGCGCCATCTATGAG
Organism: Allophyes oxyacanthae; assembly: GCA_932294325.1. Classification (NCBI taxonomy): domain Eukaryota; kingdom Metazoa; phylum Arthropoda; class Insecta; order Lepidoptera; family Noctuidae; genus Allophyes; species Allophyes oxyacanthae. The sequence goes on from OW028628.1 coordinate 2,911,213, forward strand.
TAGGTATGTTAACTAAATGGCGGTCTCCTTGCCAAGCGAACGAAACCGCAGAGCGTAGACCCCGGGGCCGCAGAGAGTTAAAATACTTGATGACTACAAATAACATTACTCGGTATCCATCTCGTAAGAACACTAATAGTTTTATTTGTCATCAATGTCCAACAAGACTGGCAACAGTTTTATTAAATGTACTATACAACTTGTATCAGAAATCGGTGATCATATTAATTAAGGGTGTGGATCAGACCACCATACTGAACAACTTTCTCTATGGGACCAACATCTTAATTGCGAAAAAATTATTAGCTGTCCCATACGTTTGGGTCGAGTAGGTATTGAAGTTTTGTTGCTTTATACGATGCATGCCTATAATAAATATTATAGTTTAGAAAAAAACTAAAGAAAACGCTTTTGTCATCCAAACTAAACGTGTATGCAAAATTTCAGCTCAATCGGAAACCGGGAAGTGGGTCAAATTTAACATCCAAGATTTTTTACATAGTTAGTTAGTTACAGGTGAAGCTAATAAAAGCGTTTTAATAAATAAACAGATAAAGCAATAAATTAAAGATATGTGGGTATAATGAGCGACTGTTCGGTGTGTGTCCCAAGTTGTACCAGGTTAACCCATCAGTGCATTGCGGCACCGCAACTCTAGATCTCTAGATTTAGGAAAGAAAAGCACACCGCAACAAAAAAATTATGTGTTGCGTGATGCAACTACAAAAGCCACCTTGAGCCACATGACTGGTCTCGTACCGTGCAGTTTCAGAGGATATTCCACCTACGCACGCTCAGTTTCTGGAATCAGGCACTGAGATTTTCCCAAGAGACTACAGCATGGAGTGAAAAGATTTTTACAAGGTCGCAACGCGTGAGTCATGCCCATTGTATTGCAAGCGTCCATAGGTTACGGCAACCGCTTACCATCAGGCTGGTCTTAAGCTTGTTTGCAACAAAAACTGCTTTTGAGCGTCGAATTAGGCGTTGATGCAGTCTCATAAACGAATACAGCGGTGCGGACTCGCATTACGCCGGATGAATTTCTAGTGAATTTCCAATGCGACGCACTATTGTTACGATATGTTTTCCCCTATACATAATGTAAATTAATAGTTTCCCACAGGCGTGTTGTCAGTAACAGCCATAGTCCTAGACGTAAGCTTCCATCCTGAGAAGTCTTTACGAATGCACACAAACTCCACGCGGGTCGTATGGATGGCGGATGTGGGTACTGTGGTGCTGGTGCTAGCCACTGCAGTGTTGACTGGTCCGCGCAGGATGAGGAGCCTCATCGGCTGCTTATTGGAGCTGCGGAAGGTGGGCAATTTGTTTTTATAGCATTATATAATAAAAAGATCTTAAAACCTGGGATAAACAGGCTGCAAGAATTGCTTAAATCCTCATTCTCAAAGTCTAATTCTGTCTTAAAACTAAACTAATCTAGTCTACTAAACTAAACTAATCTAATCTAACTAAACTAAACTAATATAGTCTACTAAACTACTATAGTCCACTAAACTAATCTAGTCTACTAAACTAAACTAATCTAGACAACTAAACTAAACTCGTCTAGTCTACTAAACTAATCTAGTCTACTAAACTAAACTAATCTAGACAACTAAACTAAACTCATCTAGTCTACTAAACTAATCTAGTCTACTAAACTAAACTAATCTAGACAACTAAACTAAACTCATCTAGTCTACTAAACTCATCTAGTCTACTAAACTAATCTAGTTTACCAAACTAAACTTATCTAGTCTATTAAACTAAACTAATCTAGTCTACTAAACTAAACTAATCTACTAAACTAAACTAATCTACTAAACTAAACTAATCTACTAAACTAAACTAATCTACTAAACTAAACTAATCTAGTGTACTAAACTAAACAAATCTAGTCTACTAAACTAAACTAATCTAATCTACTAAACTAACATAATCTAATCTACTAAACTAAACTAATTTAGTCTACTAAACTAAACTAATCTAGTGTACTAAACTAAACGAATCTAGTCTACTAAACTAAACTAATCTAGACTACTAAACGAAACTAATCTAGTCAGATTACTTTATTTCGTAAACTACAGAATCAGCACCAGTGTTTCCTTTCAGATAAATCTAAAATTAAATCTCTACCATGATGGACCACTAAATGAAAGAACTACGAAGTTAATAGTCATAGGGTCAATGGCCTTAGCCCTCTTCAATATATTCGTGGACTACTCCTTGTTTATATTCATCGTAATTTTCGAAAATGGTAAAAGTAAGTACCTATTTATTTATTTATATAATATAAGTCATCTTCCTGGCCTTTATCCCAACTACGTTGGGGTCGGCTCCCAGTCTAACCAGATGCGGCTGAGTAACAGTATTTTATACGGAGCGACTGCCATCTGACCTCCGCCACCCAATTACAGGGAGACACTGATACCCTAAGGTTAGACCGGTTGTCAGACTTTTTGGGTTGCTGACTCCCGTAACGACTGTCATAGTTATTCGTATGACAACCGGGACCAACTGCTTAACGTGCTATCCGAGGCACGGAGGGGTCTCGATGTTTGAAGAAATGGTCACCCATCCAGGGACTGACCGCGGCAACCGCAGCTTGACCTCGCTGATCGACTGATCTGCGCGGTAGCTATGTAGCTACGAGCCCCTCATTTATATAATATAAGTAAGTAATAGATAAGTCAAAAACCATTCGTGGTAGCCCCCGAAGTGCTGACAAAATTATGTCAATTGATAGTATATTAATTTCTCTTCCAGTAGTCACATCAATAATTTACATATTCTACAACATAAGTTCTGTAGTATTGCAAATTATGCACATCCAGTTCTATGCAATAACAGCGTCCGTGCTTACCTCCATCCAAACGCTGAACAGCTGCTTGAAGGCCTTACTAAAGGAGATGGTCAATGAGAGTAAGTTGATTTTTCTTCAGATGCTTTCCTAATCCTCGTGTCCTTGTTACTAGAATGATAAGACTAAGTAAGTGTTGTTAGATATCCCGCTTCCGGCGAGACATCTCGTGTTTCAGCCCTCTCTAGATACGTCCCACCAGCACCCTAAGAAAATCCAAGTGGCACAAAGTAGACACAATTGCCAACCGTTTAAATTTTATTCATTCTTGTTATTATTCATTTTAATTTATCCTGATGTTTGCATGCCATAACTAAGGTAGAATGTACTAGGATCAGAAACTGTTGTTAAAACCTACATTATTATGTACCTACATTTATATTCTATGCAAATAAATAAATAGTGTATTTTATTCTACAAATATAATACAAATAAATACTCTATTTTACTATTTGCAGGCGCCGCCGCGCCGCCGCGCCGGCGACCGATCGCAGCTTAATGAATTATTAGATAATTATAGTTATTATCTACTTATGAGTAGTTATAGATATGATAAATAGATTTATTATAATTTCAGAATCGATCCCCAAACATATTTTTAATGAGTATAGACTAAATATGGACGATGGTATTCCTTATAAATCAATAAACAGCGTTATCGACACAATGGCAGTTTACAGAGGTAAAAACATTTTGTAAAATGCACTTCTAATATTGACGACACGGTTGGCGCAGTGGCTAAGCAATTAGCTTTCTGCGCCACGTGCCGCGGGTTCGATCCCCGCACGGAACAAATATTTGTATGATCTACAAATAGTTGTTTCGGGTCTGGTTGTATGTGCATGTGACATGTATGTTTGTAAACTGTACCCTCGATACAGGAGAAATCCTAGTGAGGGGCAATGTTTATTTAAAAAGAAAAGAAAGAAGAAAGAATATTACTAAAATTTCTAATAATAAATCTTCTTATCTCCTATCGGTTAGCATAGCTGCCATAGAGAAAGCCTAAAAAACTAATAGGTTTCAGAATAAATACACTTGGGAGCAATGAATCCGGGTCAATAACAAAACCGGAAATTAAGAATGTTAGCTAATTCAAATAAAAAACATTGTATAGACTATTACTACTCAAATCATATTATTGTGTTTTTTACCATAAGTAATTTTGAATAAATTTTATGTTATCTTAAATAAAAATAATAAAATTTCTTAGTCATATTTTTTTTTTACTTATTAAAAATACATAAATTTAAAATGCGCTACCTAATTTCTTTTTTAAATATCCGTAGGTACCTATGTTTTATAGATATAACATTTTCTTACATTTTAGTACTTTGAATTTACCTCCATGTGTTGTCAATACAGATGTCATGTAATTCGGTATACCTACAGTACAAAGTTTCTGAGGCGATGTTGGGGAATATTCTCGCATTCCTCTAATGCAATTTTCAGCTGTCGAAGCTCTCATTTGAGTAGTATTAAATGGTCTATAAAATACTCTTTATTTAAATAAGCTATTATCCATAGTTCCCGAGATATTAAGGTTTATTAAGGTTCCGGCGGACGATACGGGCAACTACGATTCGAGGCGAGCGCAAAAATTAACCTAAATATTGCTATCTCTGTTTGACAAAGAGACGCGCGCGCGCGTGGTAGTGTGCGGCACAGACTACTCGAGATACTACGTATGTGTGCGGCACGCTGGTCGAATATGTTTTCATTCATTCTTATCGGATCGCGCGACTGGGTGCGTAATAAACTTTACAAAAAAGATGTTCATTGATTGTGTTATTTTTTTTATTTACTTTATTGGTGAATAGCTGTACCCGCGTCTTCGTTCGCGTGGACCTAAATTATTCTTTCTTTAAATTAAGAGTAAAAGTAGCCTAAGTTACTCCTTACAACATCAGCTATCTGCTAGTGCAAGTCCCGTCAAAATCGATACCGAAGCGCCGTTTTGGAGATTAGCCGGAACAAACAGACAGACAGACAGACAATTTTTTTTATTGTTTTATTTTTACTGTATACTTATAACTTTATAAATTTCGTGGAGTTGTTGTACTCATTATTATGTACAACTTTTACTATGGGACGAAACGTGAAATCGTGAAAAAAATATCAGCTGTTCAATACAAATTATTCAATATTACTCGACTAAATGTATGGAACAGCTGATATTTTTTTCGCGATTTCATTTTTAGCGATTTGATTTTAAAACCAGGGCTTCGCTTCGAAGTAGGGCCTCCTGGTATGGCGGGAAATGCAAGCGCTCTCAAGTAGGTATTGGTCGGTTGCGCGCGACTTCTAATTTCATATAGGTAGATTTTTTACTTTAGATCAAATAATATAGGTACCTACCTAATGTAGTAATAGTAGGTAATCTATATTTTTCATGTTTTATGCAATGTGTATTGTATGTGTTTTATTTATATATTTCCATAATACATAGTATAATAATAATTAATAATAATTAAAATCAAATATTAAATAATAATAATTAAAATCAAATGTCTAAAAAAAAAGTATTTGCATGTCGGGCACTGCCAGAAGCAGAACTGGAAAACACGAGAATTGAAAATACTTCCATGTGAAATCGATCCATGTCATAATATAAATAAGGAACAAAATCGTACTTGCGAAAAAAAAAAGTACCTACTTTGATCTCTCAAGTATTTTTTCGCAAATACGATTGTGCTCCTTATTCATATGACAACACGGATCGATTTCCTATGCAAGTATTTTCAAGTCTCGAAGCAAAGGGCGCGCGGCTAGGGATTGCAAATATTCGATGTTTTTCGGTATTCGAATATTCGAATGATTTTTCAGCCCTATTCGAATATATTCGAATATTTCAGAAAAATTAAATATTTATATAATTTGTCACATTTTTATAGCCTTACAAACTGGTATCATATTTTTATGTAAGTTCGCCTAACATCCCCAATCATTACCAATATTTAAACATCAAACTTGTAATCAAATGAAATAATTTTAACAAATTCTTAATACAAATGTTCGTCTAGTGAAGTTTTCTCTTCACGTATTAATATATAAATAGTTAAAAGTAATATGAACTTCGACCATAACCAGAAAGTCAAAATTTCACAAATAAAATTAAGTAAAGATTTTTTTTTTCAAATTGTCCTCCAAAACTCATAGTGGTCGTAATCAAAACAATGCCACCAGTATTCCAGTATCATTCAATTACCTTCCATTGAAAGTTGTTGAAACCAAATAATACAACTAATTAATCATAATGTTCATGAAATAAAAAATTTTAAATTCTTAAAAAATGATAGGAAACCTACTTGGTAGGAAAAACAATTAGAATCTCACTAGCAAAGTAACTATATGTACATGTGTGTAAATGTGTGTATATGTAGTAATATGTTAATAAACTTTATACAACATACAAAGTAAAAGTAGCAAAAAGGTATTATAAAGATTATTTGTATTATCAATTTCTTAAGGATAACTAGAAACGCGATCAAAATTACAATAAGAATGCACTGATAACTAGCACCTAAGGAGATATTTAAATTGCAAGTGCACGCAATCACTTAAATTGAAAGTTATGAGATCCAAGTGATCCAACGCGGTAAGTACCAATTATAATTAAATAAATGTGCGGTGATCGGATAGGCACATAATAAAATTATTCTTATTTACGAATCCTTTGAAAGTGTGACTAAGAAAACTTAAAGAGTTACCGGAATTATCATTTAATTTACATCTGAGATGATTGCATTATATTTGGTAGAAGAAAATACCCTTTCGCACTCTACGCTATAGGTGGTGGAATGCATATTAGCACGTCATACATAGGAATGACTTAGGTGTCTTGGCGTACCTGTGTCACTTATGTCCCATGCAAGTAAAATCCTCCTGCGCATAATTAACGCTAGACTATCAGCACATGTAGACCACCAGATATCGAGGGAACAATATGGTTTTGTTGCCGGAAAGGGAACTCGTGAGCAAATATTGAATGTCTGCATTCTCATCGAGAAATGTCGTGAATTTAACGTACCACTGGTCCTGTGCTTTATAAATTACGCAAAGGCATTTGACTACGTACAATGGCAAACTATGTTCGATGTACTTATTGAGATGGGCGTCCCCACGCACCTTACTTTCCTGATTCAGTATTTCTACCTTGATGACACCAGCGTTGTGAAACTGGAAAACCAAGAATCTAAGTCTTTCCACACGGAACGAGGCGTGCGTCAAGGATGTATACTGTCGCCAAAGTTATTTAACCTATATGGGGAACATGTTATGCGAAAAGCAAATAGAATAGAAAATAAATTAGTATAGGCAGTGAAAGACTCACGAACCTAAGGTACGCGGATAATGCCACTGTAATTGTGTCTAGTGTAGAAGTGATGGCGAACCTGCTAAAGCATATACGGGAACACTTCCACGTTCTAATCTACTTGACGGGTACGAGAAAGTCAGCGAGTTCGTGTATCTTGGGTCACTGATAACTAGTGAGGGCAGCTCCCGTAGATCCGGTATGACTAAGAGTGCAATGGCAAAACTCGACAAAATTTAGAATTCACCGTATGACCAAAGTGCGATTGATGCGTCCTCTGGTCTTCTCAATATATTTATATGGCGCGGAAACGTGGTGCATAGAAAGTCGTGATAGCAGTAAGATCGATGCTTTTGAGATGTGGTGTTGGCGCAGATTGCTTCATATACCCTGGACTGCTATGAGAACTAATGAATCCATTCTGTAGGAGCTCAACATCGCCAAGCGACTTTCCACAGTTTGCCGGGAGCGTGCCCTCGGTTTTTTCGGACATAATTATCATGCGGTCTTCTAAGCATTGTTTGGAAAAACCTTATAATAGTGGGCCGGCTGGAAGGGAAACCCACTCAAGGCAGAGCGCCGGTAAGATGGTCGGATGCAATAAGGAGGGCTGGTGCAGGCAGCATGCAGAAAGCGGTCCACACAACGAAACACCGCATGGTTTGGATGCGCGTTGTATGTGGTCGCGATTCTCATCAATCGGGAACGATGAAGAAGAGGGGGACCTATGTCATATAGAGCCATCCGCATTATTATTGATGTTTCTAGATCATGATGTTCGCAAGTGACCGTTGATTGGTCGAATGGCCGTCAATCTGAGCAGTGCCGATCTATTCGAAGATTTGACGACCACGCGTTAGACGTCGCGTTAATAATCAGCAAATAATGCTGTAACCTTAATTTTTGTGGTAATATTCGAATGTTCGAATATTTTATAATTTACTATTCGAATATGAATTTCAAATTGATATTCGAATAATTCGAATATTCGAATATTGAATTGCAATCCCTACGCGCGGCTGGCGGGGTCGGCCGCCCGCCGTTTCGGAGATTACCTAACCGGAACAAACAGACAGACAGACAATATATATTTTAAATTATTTTTTGTTATTAGTACTGTAGGTAATTTTTATATATATAAAGCTCGATTACCACTGACTCACTGACTGATTGACAGAATTGATCTCCCAGATGGAGCCGTGGGGGGTTAAAGTGATGTATGGGAGTCGTAAACCTTGAGGTCCAGTGAGTCCGGGAAAAATCCGAAATGACCTGAAAGTGGAACCCTGACCGGAACTGCCCTACGGATCTCGAAAATTACAAGTCGCACACCCATAGTGCTGGAACTAAAAATGTCAAGAACCCTGGGCCGTTTGACGAGCCGGTGAAAAAAAGATGGCGTCCATACAAAAAAAGATGGCGGCCATACAAAATTGAAACGCTCACCGTTCCGCAACCGTCAGAGATAGTGGGGGGGTGTTCGACCAAATGTCATAGAGGACGATGGGGGCTTTCCGGTGGGGGTCATAAAAATCCAAGATGGCGGATTCAAAATGGCGGCCAAAAAAAAAAATGGTCCGAGCCGGCTGAAAATTGGCATCCAGGGGTTTTCGGGGGCACCGATTCATAATCCGGGATCAAATTTATTTTTCCGCCATTTTCCAATATGGCCGCCATACAAGTGTTCATTTTGGATTTTCACCCAATTGTTCTCCCAGAAGGAGCCGTCGGGGGTAAAAGCGATGTATGGGAGTCGTATAGAGGGGGGTCCTGTGAGCTTAAGAAAAGTCCGAAATGACCTGAAAGTGGAACACTGACCGGAACTGCCCTACGGATCTCGAAAATGAAAAGTCGAACACCCACACTGCCGGAACTAAAAATGTCGAGGACCCTGGGCCGTTTGACGAGCCGGTGAAAAAAAGATGGTTTCCATACAAAAAAACATGGCTGCCATACAAAATCAAAAATCATATTTTTTTAAGTTATGTTACAAGCACCACCTAAAAAGCCCTCGCGGGCCGCATGCGGCCCGCGCACCCGCGCGACCTCTAGTTGACTATATATATAAAGCTCGATTACCACTGACTCACTGACTGATTGACACAATTGTTCTCCCAGATGGAGCCGTGGGGGGTTAAAGTCATGTATGGGAGTCGTATAGTGGGGGGTCCAGTGAGTATGGGAAAAATCCGAAATGACCTGAAAGTGGAACGCTGACCGGAACTGCCCTACGGATCTCGAATATGGCAAGTCGAACACCCACACTGCCAGAACTAAAAATGTCAAGAACCCTGGGCCGTTTGACGAGCCGGTGAAAAAAAGATGGCGTCCATACAAAAAAAGATGGCGGCCATACAAAATTTAAACGCTGACCGTTCCGAAACCGTTGGAGATAGTGGGGGGGTGCTCGACCAAATGTCATAGAGGACGACGGGGGCTTTTCGGTGGGGGTCATAAAAATCCAAGATGGCGGATTCAAAATGGCGGCCAAAAAAAAAAATGGTCCGAGCCGGCTGAAAATTGGCATCCGGGGGTTTTCGGGGGCACCGATTCATAATCCGGGGTCGATTATTTTTTTCCGCCATTTTTCAATATGGCCGCCATACAAGTGTTCATTTTGGATTTTGACCCAATTGTTCTCCCAGAAGGAGCCGTGGGGGGTAAAAGTTATGTATGGGAGTCGTATAGAAGGGGGTCCTGTGAGTTCAGAAAAAGTCCGAAATGACCTGAAAGTGGAACACTGACCGGAACTGCCCTACGGATCTCGAGAATGAAAAGTCGCAGACCTATAGTGCTGGAACTAAAAATGTCGAGGACCTTGGGCCGTTTGACGAGCCGGTGAAAAAAGATGGCTTCCATACAAAAAAAATGGCGGCCATACAAAATTGAAACGCTCACCGTTCCGAAACCGTTGGAGATAGCGGGGGGGTGCTCGAACCATTTTCATAGAGGATGGAGGGGGCTTTCCGGTGGTGGTCATTAAAATCCAAGATGGCGGATCCAAAATGGCGGCCGAAAAATAAGTTGCTCCGAGCCGGCTGAAAATTGGCGTCCGGGGGTTTTCGGGGACACCGATTCCTAATCCGGGATAAAAAAAAAAAAACCGCCATTTTTCAATATGGCCGCCATACAAACGCATCTTTTGGAGCAATTGTTCTCCCAGAAGGAGCCTTCGGGGTTAAAAGTGATGTATGGGAGTCGTATAGAAGGGGGTCTTGTGAGTTTAGGAAAAGTCTGAAATGACCTGAAAGTGGAATGCTGACCGGAACTGCCCTACGGATCTCGAAAATGAAAAGTCGCAGACCTACATTGCTGGAACTAAAAATGTCAAGGACCCTGGACCGTTTGACGAGCCGGTGAAAAAAAGATGGCTTCCATACAAAAAAACATGGCCGCCATACAAACGCTTCTTTTGGAGCAAGTGTTCTCCCAAAGGAGCCGCGGGGGGTAATAGTAACGTATGGGAGTTGTATAGAAGGGGATCCATTGAGTTTAGAAAAATCCGAAATGACCTGAAAGTGGAACCCTGACTGGAACAGCCCTAAGGATCTCGAAAACTACAAGTCGCAGACCCATAGTGCCCGAACTAAAAATGTCGAGGACTCTGGGTCGATTGATGAGCTGGTAAAAAAAAGATGGCTTCCATACAAAAAATAACATGGCCGCCATATAAGTGTTCATTTTGGATTTACACTCAATTGTTCTCCCAGAAGGAGCCTTCGGGGGTAAAACTCATGTAGAGGAGTCGTATAGAAGGGGGTCCTATGAGTTCAGGAAAAGTCCGAAATGACCTGAAAGTGGAACGCTGACCGGAACTGCCCCACGGATCTCCAAAATAAGAAGTCGCACACCCGTACTGCCCGAACTAAAAATGTGTAGGACCTTGGGTCGATTGACGAGCTGGCAAAAAAAAATGGCTTTCATACAAAAAAACATGGCCGCCATATAAACGATACTTAACACGCTTTTATTAGCTTCACCTGTAAAATCTTGGAAGTTACATTTGACTCATTTCGCGGTTTCCGATTGAGGTGAGATTTTGCACACGTTAGGATGACAATGCAGTTAGATAACTGACGTCATTCTAAATCCAATATGGCGGACTACTTATGTATTATGCACTACCATGATATGGGTATCAAATGAAAGGGTTTGCTGAGAAGAGTACGAAACTAAAATAACGTCACACTTAATTCAATATGGCGGACGCCCCAAGATGGTAGACAAAATTTTCTTATCTACCAACCTGATATGGGTATCAAATGAAAGGGTCTGCTGGGAAGAAAACGAAAAATAAAGTCAAAGTGAAAGTCGAATTCAAAGTCAAAGTCGATGTCAAAGTCAAAGTCAAAGCACTTTCCAAATCGTGTTTAATTATTTTTTTAAGTTAATTTAAGAGTTCCACCACAACCTCCGCGGGCCGCCCGCGGCCCGCGCACCGCGCGACCTCTAAGCTTTTTAAACCCTAACCGTTTCGAAACCGTTAGAGATAGAGTGGGGGTGCTCGACCAAATATCATCGAGGACGAGAGGGGCTTTTCGGTGGTCGTGATAAAAATTCAAGATGGCGGATTCAAAATGGCGGCCAACAAAAAATATGGTCCGATCTGGCTGAAAATTGGCGTCCTGAGGTTTTCGGGGGCACCGATTCATAATCCGGGACCAACTTTTTTTTCCGCCATTTTTCAATATGGCCGCCATACAAACGCATCTTTTGGAGCAATTGTTCTCCCAGAAGGAGTCATGGGGGGTAAAAGTCATGTGTGGGAGTCGTACAGAGAGAGGCCCAGTGAGAAATGACCTGAAAGTCGAACCCTGACTGGAACAGCCCTACGGAACTCGAAAACGGAAAGCCGCAGACCTATACTGCCAGAACTAAAAATGTCAAGGACCTTGGGTCGATCGACGAACTGGTGAAAAATCATGGCTACTATACAAACAAACATGGCCGCCATACAAGTGTTTATTTTTGGATTTTCACTCAATTGTTCTCCCGGAAGGAGCCGCGGGGGGTAAAAGTGATGTATGGGAGACGTATAGAGGGAAGTCCAGGGAGTCCAGCAAAAAACCGAAATAACCTAAAAGTGGAACGCTGACCGGAACTGCCCTACGGATCTCGAAAATTACAAGTCGCAATGCTATACCGCCCCAACTTAAAATGTTAAGGACCCTGGGCCGTTTGACGAACCGGTGAAAAAAAGATGGCTTCCATACAAAAAAAGATCGCGGCCATACAAGTGTTCATTTTGGATGTTCACACAATTGCTCTCCCAGAAGGAGCCGTGGGAGGTAAAAGTCATGTATCGGAGTCATATAGAAGGGGGTCCTATGAGTTTATGAAAAGTCCGAAAAGACCTGAAAGTGGAACGCTGACCGGAACTGCCCCACGGATCTCGAAAATGAGAAGTCGCACACCCATACTGCTCGAATTAAAAATGTGTATGATCTTGGGTAAATTGACGAGCTGGTAAAAAAAAATGGCTTTCATACAAAAAAACATGGCCGCCATATAAACGCTTCTTTTGGAGCAATTGTTCTAAAAGGAGTCGTGCGGGGTAAAAGTCATGTATGGAAGTTGTATAGTGGAAATTCCAGTGAGTTTAAGAAAAATCCGAGATGACCTGAAAGTAAAACCCTGACCGGAACTGCCCTACGGATCTCGAAAACGGCAAAACGCAGACCCATATTGCCCGAACTAAAAATGTCGAGGACCCTGGGTCGATTGATGAGCTGGTAAAAAAAAGATGGCTTCCAAAAAAAATACATGGCCGCCATACAAGTGTTCATTTTGGATTTTCGCACAATTATTCTCACAGAAGGAGCCGTGGGAGGTTAAAGTTATGTATGGGAGTTATATAGGGAAGGGTCCAGTGAGTTTAGGAAAAATCCGAAATAACCTGAAAGTCGAACCGTGACCAGAACTGCCCTACGGATCTCGAAAACTACAAGTTGCAGACGCACGGTGCCGGAACTAAAAATTTCGAGTACCGTGGGACGATTGACGAGCCGGTGAAAAAAAGATGGCTTCCATACAAAAGAACATGGCTGCCATACAGGTGTTCATTTTGGATTTTCACACAATTGTTCTCCCAGAAGGAGCCGTCGGGGGTAAAGGTCATGTATGGGAGTCGTATAGAGGGGTGCCCATTGAGTTTAGAAAAAGTCCGAAAAGACATGAAAGTGGAACGCTTACTGGAACTGCCCCACGGATCTCGAAAATGAGAAGTCGCACACCCATACTGCCCGAACTAAAAATGTGTAGGATCTTGGGTCGATTGACGAGCTGGTAAAAAAAATGGCTTTCATACAAAAAAACATGGCCGCCATATAAACGATACTTAACACGCTTTTATTAGCTTCACCTGTAAAATCTTGGAAGTTACATTTGACCCATTTCGCGGTTTCCGATTGAGGTGAGATTTTGCACACGTTAGGATGACAATGCAGTTAGATAACTGACGTCATTCTAAATCCAATATGGCGGACTACTTATGTATTATGCACTACCATGATATGGGTATCAAATGAAAGGGTTTGCTGAGAAGACTACGAAACTAAAATAACGTCACACTTAATTCAATATGGCGGACGCCCCAAGATGGTAGACAATTTTTTTTTATCTACCAACCTGATATGGGTATCAAATGAAAGGGTCTGCTGGGAACAAAACGAAAAATAAAGTCAAAGTGAAAGTCGAATTCAAAGTCAAAGTCAAAGTCAGTCAAAGTCAAAGCACTTTCCAAATCGTGTTTTAATTATTTTTTAAGTTAATTTAAGAGTTCAACCACAACCTCCGCGGGCCGCCCGCGGGCCGCGCACCGCGCGACCTCTAAGCTTTTTGAACCCTAACCGTTTCGAAACCGTTAGAGATAGAGTGGGGGTGCTCGACCAAATATCATCGAGGACGAGAGGGGCTTTTCGGTGGTCGTGATAAAAATCCAAGATGGCGGATTCAAAATGGCGGCTTACAAAAAATATGGTCCGATCTGGCTGAAAATTGGCGTCCTGAGGTTTTCGGGGGCACCGATTCATAATCCGGGACCAACTTTTTTTTCCGCCATTTTTCAATATGGCCGCCATACAAACGCATCTTTTGGAGCAATTGTTCTCCCAGAAGGAGTCATGGGGGGTAAAAGTCATGTGTGGGAGTCGTACAGAGAGAGGCCCTGTGAGAAATGACCTGAAAGTTGAACCCTGACTGGAACAGCCCTACGGATCTCGAAAACGGAAAGCCGCAGACCTATACTGCCAGAACTAAAAGTGTCAAGGACCTTGGGTGGATCGATGAACTGGTAAAAAATCATGGCTACTATACAAAAAAACATGGCCGCCATACAAGTGTTCATTTTTGGATCTTCACTCAATTGTTCTCCCGGAAGGAGCCGCGGGGGGTAAAAGTGATGTATGGGAGACGTATAGAGGGAAGTCCAGAGAGTTCAGCAAAAAACCGAAATAACCTAAAAGTGGAACGCTGACCGGAACTGCCCCACGGATCTCGAAAATGAGAAGTCGCACACCCATACTGCCCGAACTAAAAATGTGTACGACCTTGGGTCGATTGACAAGCTGGTAAAAAAAGATGGCTTTCATACAAAAAAACATGGCTGCCATACAAAATCAAAAATCATATATTTTTACGTCATGTTACAAACCCCACCCAAAAAGACCTCGCGGGCCGCTCGCGGCCCGCGCACCGCGCGACCTCTAGTCACTAATATATAAAGCTCGATTACCACTGACTGATTGACAGAATTGTTCTCCCAGAAGGAGCCGTGGGGGGTACAAGTCATACACAGGGTCATAAACCTTGAGGTCCAGTGAGTCCGGGAAAAATCCGAAATGACCTGAAAGTGGAACGCTGACCGGAACTGCCCTACGGATCTCGAAAATGGCAAGTCGCACACCCATAGTGCCGGAACTAAAAATGTCGAGGACCCTGGGTCGATTGACGCACCGGTGAAAAAAAGATGGCTTCCATACAAAAAAAGATGGCGGCCATACAAAATTGAAACGCTCACCGTTCTGAAACCGTTGGAGATAGCGGGGGGGTGTTCGACCAAATGTCATAGAGGACGACGGGGGCTTTTCGGTGGGGGTCATAAAAATCCAAGATGGCGGACTCAAAATGGCGGCCATAAAAAAAATTGGTCCGAGCCGGCTGAAAATTGGCATCCGGGGGTTTTCGGTTAACCTAACCGTCAAAAACCCCCAACTCCAACTAGAAAAAGAACTGTAACTTTTGAACGGCTGAACAAATTTTCATAAAACATAGCTAAGTTGATACCCGATTAAACTAGCTTTCGAATTGCGTTTGATTCGGCGAACATTACTTTATGCTGTTGAGGTGGCACTGGTGTATCATGCGAAATTCCAACATGGCATTGTGCTGAGCTAAAAAACATTTATGCGTTTGATACAAAAAAAATCTTTTCGTCTATAATTAATATAACCTAAACTGTATCAAAAACAGAAAAAAAATCATTAGAAAACAAAAACAATTATATTTAAATTTTTCCAAGTAGGTATATCCGACCATTAGGTAACGATTCGGTTACCTACACAACACAGGGAAAGAATTACCTATATTTATGAATATAAATACGTACCTATTGTTTTTCACACCATACCTTATGCTGGCGCTTCACATCGTGTATTCATATTCGCGTTATATGGCCAATGCAAAAGAAACCTTCTGTAAACTACACAAATGTGATTTTGCATTGGCCATATAACGCGAATATTCGCACAAATACACGACGTGAAGTGCTAGCATTAGGTTATCGGGCTCATTGAATGGAAACAACAATCACAATTTATTGCTGTACCTACCCGTGAATTAATAATAGGTAGGTAGGTACTAAGTACCCACTTATCGAAAAATAAAAACGTCAAATAAGTAATAGGACATATTATAAGTACCTACATACAAAGTTTTTTTTTTCATACATACAATATATAATACATAGGTATACGTAGTAATAGTACATGGGTAATATTTAAGTTTATTTATTATACATAGTTGTAAATAGTAATAGGTACCTAGATTCTAAGTTCAAGGTCGGAAATCTACAATTCGACAATCATACCAAATCATTTCAAATGGAGTATAGATAAGTACCATAAATACCTATGCGCCTATTATACGTAGGTACTCACCTTACTGGATAAATATTTTCCTTATTTTTTTGGAAATTCCTTTTCCTAGGAACTGATTGCCATAAACGTTTTTTATTTGATCGTCGCTTCTCTGTAAACAATTAGGTAGGTACTGGGTAGGTAGGTACGCAGATTATAAGAAAGTCCATTTAGGTAGGTAGGTACTTATGTAGGTAGGTAGGTACCAGTAAATAATAGGTAAAAAATACATTTACTTAGGTAGATATAAGTATAGGTACTTACTTACCTACATAAGCAGGTACCTACCTACTTATTGTATTACCTAACTTCTATATAGCCTATCATTTCGAACAGTAAAGAGTAAAGAGACACTAGCCGAGAAATTAGGTACCTAGGTCAGTAGTTACCTACCTACTAAGGTAGGAACATAATTACTCGAAAGGAAAAATAATGTTTTGAAATCGTGCTTTCGAAATAACAGATAAGACTTACATCATAGGATCAACATTACACCTACTCTATGTCATACACACTTAAATTTTAGCTAAATGTAGCGCCTATTTAAAATGGTACCTACTTACCTATATCGATTCACACAAACAATAAATGAATATTATCATGATTATAGGAAGTACCTAAGTAGCTAATTACCAAACTGTATAGGAAAACAATTAAATAATATCTAGGTAGAAGTAGGTACTTACTGTGAGATACATCCCAACGTTCGGAGTCCATTTCAGCAACTAAACCAAATCGTATTTATAGGTATAAATATCAAAATCCGTAAACAAAGCTAAAAATATTTATTTCCAAAACTAAAGTTAAAAACCCCTAAAATCCCCAAAAAAAAAAAAACACTCTGTAAAAATAATAAATAAATTGTAATAATATAAAATAATTGAAACATTTTCAAAACGTTTACAGCCAGCTGCGTCACAATCATTATTAACTTCACAGTAAAAGTTAACAGTAAAAAAATCCCTAAAAATACCCCTAAAAAAATCCCATCACACTTATTTACCCCCCAAATTTGGGGAGAAAACCCCTAAGTTGAGAACCCCGGCGGGCGGCGGGCGGCGGGCGGCGCCTGCACTGCATACAGCGAGCCTCACTCACACACCAACGCAAGTACAAACTACATGACGCATGTGTGAGTAGCGTTAGACTTAGAACGCGATAGCGCTAAGTTCGTTCAGAATATGTTCAAATTTTTGTTGTGATCCGTAATACTAAAAATTATGAATGAAAATTTAATGTTTTTTAAAATTATATTTGCTAATCCGTAATTTGACAATATAGGCTGTGTTTAAACAGAAACCATTTTATAAACATTGATCTTTTTAATACAAAACAAATAAGAAGAAAACATGTCGTTTTCGCCGTAAAAACATGCAAAATGCAATTCGCTTTAATTTCGTTTTAGGTTAGAATTTCGAAAAAAAGAAGAGGTTGTAACCTAGATAAATGCTATCCGAATCTGAATAATATCATAGTATGATGGAAATATGCTCGAATTATACAGGATTTTGGTATTGCGTTTGTATGGGCAAATCATCCGGCGCCGGATTCTTAAGTTGGTGACCCGGATTCATTGCGCCCAAGTGTAACTTCGAGGAAATTACAGGTACCATAAAAACAACTCAAAAATCAATGCCAGCAACGATTCGTCGTCTGATCCTTCTCTACTGCTCCATCTGTGACGTGGTGCGTCAGGTCAACGACAGCCATGGAACTGTGCTGGTGACACTGCTGCTATCCCTACTCCTGCACCTAGTCATCACGCCGTACCACATCATCACCAATACTTGTATACTCTGCTTTTTCTTATTTATCAGTTTAGTATAATAATTGATAAAACACATTACCCTCCTTTGCGCGCGCAGTCGGGTAAAAATACAACAAATCGTTTAATAATTTTCAACCCCCGACAAAATAGTGTTGTAAGTTTGTAGTGTGTATCTGTGTATATGTGTGTCTGTCCGTGGCATCGTAGCTCCAAGACGGATGGACCGATTTAAATGCAGTTTTTTTTTAATTGAAAGCTAGTTTAATCGGGTATCATCTTAGCTATGTTTCATGAAAATCTGTGCAGACGTTCAAAATTGACAGCTCTTTTTCTAGTTGGTGTCGGGGGTTTTTGACGATTAGGTTATTATAAGTAGCTACATGTTTACTGGCAAATATATTTCTAATGGCCTTTTGTATCAAATTTTGATTATATTCATTTTGACAGTCAACGAATCCAGGTCTGATCGTTCAAACCCTCTGCTGCAGTTCAGCTGGGTTGTGATACATTTCACCAATTTGCTACTTATTGTGGAACCGTGTCATCGAACACATGAACAGGTAAATAGCTCTAAATAGTACCAATACGAAGTCAAAAGCTTCTAGCTTTCTGGTCATGGTCATAGAGCAAAACAGACGCAGCGATCGCTTCGTATACAGAATATATTTTTTATGTAGGGCGCATTTCACAGACACAAGTCCCAGATCAAAATCAACAACATATATGAAAATGTTTTTTAATTTGAAAATGACAGGCCCGTATTTAGTTCAGGCGACAGGAGTGCAAACCTTCAATACGCCAACCGTACCTTCGATATGAATTGGCAATTCTGGTACACGTAGTCATTGATGTGTGGATCGCATCAAAGAATAGGTAGAAAGAAATGCTTCTTGTCGGTATCCTGGAGTTATGTCGTAAAACGGGATAAATCCAAGAGAAAGTGCAGTGACAGGCGCAGGGGCAGCTTTTATTTATTTAATGCTTTTCATACAAATATGTACAAAGGCGGTCTTAATGCCTAAGCCATTCTCTGCCAGACAACCTTAGGGTGATGTAGTCACAAAAACATGGTAGATGCACTAATCTATCATCGTCATTGTTGTGTGCTTTTAATTATCTTTTACTTAGAGTAGGTCAGAGATTGGCAGTGGAATTATGGACTTAATTGACTTGATATACATATCAGTCAACTGCAGAAATCAAACGACAGGGACTGCAGTTTCTACCATTTGATTTCTGCAGTGCATCTTCCAAACATCACTACAAATCCGAAGTTCTAAACAACTTCCAGATGGAACTGACGAAGCACGTGATCAGCCAGATGACGCGTTTCGCACCACCAGAGCATCACGAGCTATTGTCAGAGCTGGACATGTTCTATCGACACCTGATGCTGAACGAAGTCACCTACGCAGCCATGAAGATGCTACCCTTGAATAGGACACTTATTGTTACGGTAATAGCCCCGAAATTACTCTGTATATACTATATAGGTTATGTGATGGTAACAACACAGTAGCTACTTTTTTAATATAAAACATCTGGAAAGAGCACGTAGACGGAGTGAGTATGTCATAAATATGCGGAATTACGCAAGCTTCGTAATAGTTTGCAGTTCGCAAGGCACCGGCTATGAGTAAGCTGGTCTAGTCCTTCTCAAACAGAGAAGACGTGATCTCAGTAGAAGAACATTAAATATATTTTTCTTCCTTTTATCTTAACTTAAGTTGTTGATTTTTTAGCCCAAAGTTGACATAATCTATGGTGTATTGTTCGGGTATTTTAATTTCTTTGAGAACAATTTTATGTACATTTAATTTTCAGATTCTAGGAAGCATCACCACTTATCTGGTTGTCATGATTCAATTGTAGACACGACAAACACTGAAGATATTTATTATAATCACATCAGCTCAGAAGTGTCCTCATGGATGATTGGACGGACCATGTCATATCTTTAACGTCATATATTTTAAATCATAATCCTTTATTAGCAAGAAAAACAGTAGCAGATGTGATAAATTGAATTGAGTACATACTTGTTACGCCGAAGAGAACAAATTTTGATATTTTATCTGTATAAATGCATAGTTATAGTGTCAAGCAAACCATATCTAGTGCAAAACATATTACAATTTGTCACAAATTAAATTCTTTATTATTAACATTAAAAATCTGTTATTATTCTTTGCTTTTGTACTTAACATTTCCATGTTATGTAATTGGAAAAACTGAAACAAAAACATTTGAAGAAATCAACAAAAGAAACCATTGCTCGCAACAAATTACTTAACTATAACACAAGGAACTCTTAAGTGAAAATAACCATTTCTACAGTCTATCAATCACCCTCATCTTTTTTAGTATTATGTTCTTCCAACATTTTTTCAGCTGTAAGTATGCGTTCTTCAATATCTTCAGGCTTCAGATCTAATCCAAAGAAACTTTCAAATCCATAAAACGGATCACTGTAATCCCGAACCATATCACTAATGACGTCATCATGTAACTTAGCCGCAGCATTTCTTTTATTGCGACTATTGATGCTGTTTTGTTTTTTCAATATGTCTCTTTTATAATTTCTTTTATCTTTTAAATTTTTCTTATCGACCAAAGTGTTACGACCATCATAATTAGCACTTCTTTTAGAAATAACTTTATTACTTTTTAGTTCAGAATCGTCAAAGCCTTTCATAATAAAATTACTGTTCCCATATTCGTAAGCGATAGTTGTTTCTGATACATGTTTAGAATCACCCGTGTGTTTTTTGCGAACATTGTTAGTATTGCTATTTTCATCTTGTCCTTTACGATTATCGCTATTGGCATCTCGTTTTTCAGGTTTCTTTTCAGTGTCAGAACTCTCACATTCATCGGTATTCACTTCAATGGTTCTTTTGAATAGTGTTACATCATTTTTCTCCAATATCTCTGGTCTTTCTTCCAGAGCCTCTAAAAGGTATTCAAAAAATGCTGGAATGCTTCTAAATATTTGTATGTATTCATAATATGGATGTGATTCTTCATTTGATACTGAAAAAGTTCCAAAAAATTTTTTTATACAGAAATCATATCAATATTACAATGATAGAAAGACTCAAGAGAGATCTTGAGATGAGTTTTTAACTAATTATATAAAATTATCATTATTATTTTTTTAACTCATCGGAAAACTTTCAGTTAAACCAATGAGCGAACATCGGAAGCCAAGAACAATAGATAGGTACTGATGACTGCGTTTTGACACTTAATTAAGTAATGAATTGGTTCTGGGTACTTAGGAATCGATACTGCACTCAACATTACGCCTTTTGAAATAGCTTGTAACATGAAACATACAAAAATCCCGAATAGCGATTTAGATTTACTTGAAAATCTTAATACCTACACAATGACAACTCATACTTTTGATACACATATACTCCGTTTGAAATAAGATTAGACACGTTGAACAAACCCTTTTACAGTGTATTCAACCGATTTTGACTTCTATTGCGTACGCATAAGGATGGCACTAAAAGCAAAAACGTATTTACGATAACAAATGTTTACTGCAGCTGTAATTTGTCATGTCACCAACGTAATAGAAGTCAAAATCGGTTGAATAAAGTGTAAATGGAGTTATTTAAATTTCTAATGTTATTTCGAACGGAGTATAGAAGTTGTACTTTACAACTAATACTTTTTAATACTAAAACCCATAAAAGTGCTTCGATTGCAGTTTTACGTAAATAGATCGGTGCAGAAAAATTTGCTGATTCCGAATATGTATGTAGCCCAATTTGGCGGTTATCTTGGCGGTTGGCGGTAAATAAAACTTACCATCTCCAAACACTCCAAGAATATTACTATTTAACAAAACCACTATAAACAATGATCCTTTTCCCATTATAACTTATTTCACCACGACTAGTTATAACCCATTCGTGTGAATTACTGCACAAAAAATGATAGTACCAAGACGAACAGCGTAGTAATTTGTTAAAGATAAGATAAAAGGCTATTTAGAAATTCAACAGCTTAAACTTAAAGTGTAGAGCCAGTTGCTGAATATAAAAAAGTTAGATAAAAAGAATAGATCTTTATTTCATGTAAGCCACATACAGGTAGGTACTTATGAAATGTCGAGACTCTAGGTATGCGCTTCCAAATAGTAGCTCCTATGTAGAAGAACAGACTGATAAGAAACTCCATGGAAACTTTACAAACTTGATCAGTACAATCTTGTGATAAAAGCTGCAAGAATAAAGTAATTTAATGTGAATAAAAAATAAGAATACGATAATTTATTGATTTGACTCTGAATAAGATTGCCATGGCAGTTACAAGCTGACCAGTGGAACAGACGGCACCCGTTCACGACGAATGATGACTATAAATTATTATTTCGTTATTTATTCAACCCAAACTGTTTACCTTACAAAGATTTAGTGCTCCTTCTCGAGACACGTGTATATTTCACTCTGCTAAATAAATAACTGGTGAGATTTGGGTTGCGCTTGAATAATTTGTCAGAAAACAATTATTACGTATTCGGTCGTAAGAGGTAAACAATTTGTAAGTCAGTTAACAATCAATAAAGAACTTCCATATAAATTATAATGAGAAATAATGTTTAAAAATCAATAATAAATGTTGAGCAAAGTGCCTCAATGTAATATTTATTCCAATATTATAGCATTTTTATAAAAATAAAAAAATTAACTAGCGACCCGTCCCCGGCTTCGCACGACTGCAATTTCTCTACTATCCTTACATTGAATATGAAAGTATTATGCATATAAACCTTCCAGAAGAAATGCCCGAAATTCTGGTGAAAACCACATCAAAATCCGTTGCATGATTTAGAAGAAGTGAGCGCATATACAGATAGACAGACACACGCAGAAAGTGGCTTTATTTTATATACTATGTATAGAAGAGATAGAGATTACATATAACGGAACATTATTTCATACACCATCACCGAGTTTACATATGACGTCACTCCTTCGTGTTTCCTTGGTAACCATATTCACACGCTATGAACGAGCGATGCAATGACGTCATGACTCATGACACGTGACTCTGTGTTTTGGCGCGAACATTTGAAAGTCATATTTTTATTTGTGATATTTTAATTAATCGTGCATATCCTTTTTTGTTACTTTTACCACGTTTATTTTAGCCTTTAAATTTTTATGATAAACCAGAACTAAAAACACATGAAAGTTTCCTATTAAAATAACTGAAAAAGAATCCGTGGTAGGCAGTAGCAGTGGTGTAGCGTGGGTTTCAGTCACCCGGGGCGGAGGACAATTTCGCCGCCCCCTTATTCAGATATTTCAATTTAAAAGACTAAAATATACAGTAACACAACAAAATTTGATTTAAGAAATACGGGGAATCCCTGCAAGTCAGTAGAGACGGTGTTGCCAGTTACTAAAGATTTTTTTTTTATTAAAAAATATTGTACTACTATAAATAGACACATACCTATCCATAATAACGTATTTATTTATTTACAACACTTTTACTATGCCTTTATAGTTACAGGACCAATATGACAATCTTATTCATAGCAATGAATAATAGGTACTTTTAAGTGCACAAATAAATGTGATAAATTAGAGACACGAATTTTAAAAAAAGGTTTGTCTAGTGACATTGAAAAAGACAATTTGACATCTGGCTAATACCTATTATTTCACCAAAGTAAGTACTTAGAAATTGATCAATTGGACGAAATTATATAAAAATACGGGATGTGTGTTCTCACAGCCAATAAACAGATTTTCAAAAGCAATGATTACAAATTGCAACGATAATTATAATCGACGGCACATTATATCGTGGCCTCGCTCAATTTAAGGCTATTAACTGTGGTTGACAAAATTACACTGAAGGTTCTAGAGCGATCGATGTACAATTGAATACTGAAAAACACAACCTGTATGTAATGTTGTCTTGGTATTTCTTTTGTGCCTAACCCGAGCATTTACTATAAACAAGATTATTTTAAGAATCTGATAAAAACTACACATCATTTTATCTTGATTATTAAACAGGATCTAAAAAATCCCTGTCCGATCTGGAAGGGGGTTATTATAATTATCATTATGAACAACTAATACTTACAAAAAAACAAAATTGCGAAAAAATTTATCTGCTGTTCCATACAAATAATTCAACATTACCCGACTACCCGAGTAGATGTACATATGTAACAGCTGACATCGTTTTCGCGATTTCAACGTTGTTCGTTAGTAAAAGTTGTTAATAATGATAAGTACAATAACCCCCTTCCGATAGCATAGGGTTTTCTTTACAACCTGTATATTTTTAAAACGCTTTTATTAGCTTCACCTGTAACTAACTAACTAATTAACTATGTAAAAAAATCTTAGAAGTTAACTTTGACCCACTTCCCGGTTTCCGATTGAGCTGAAATTTTGCATACGCATTTAGTTTGGATGACAAAAGCGTTTTCTTTAGTTTTTTTTTTTATATAATATTTATTACTGTAATAAATAGTCTCCGGGGCAATGGAATAAAAATAAGTGAAAAAAAAAAACATGGCGATGAAATAAGTATTTTTTTCAACAAAATGTATTCCAATCAACTCTCCTTCTATCGAGTTGGCACAAGCTATCCAATGGTGATCGCTCATTCCGTAGTGGAAGGAATAGCCCGTCAGCATTCCAGTATCAAGGCTGACTGCCCAGGGTGCACCAGACGAACTCAGAATTTGCCACACATGGAGGCACTTTTCATGCACCCCAAATCAAATAAAATTAAGAAACACAAGGTGGAAACCAATCGTACAAAGTTAGTGAAAAAAAAAATATCCACAAACATACAGTACTTATCCACAATCATTCGTAGATAATAAGGTAGGGGTCGTAAACACTTTAAGACTTATTCCATTTCAGTATAAAAAATTAATCAAAAACTGAAAATTATAAAATAATTTTCTTAAATAACGTAACAGATTCTGAAGTCGGTGCCACTGCTAAGCTAAAAACAAAGAAATTTTGTAACAAACATACAAAAAAAAAATTCAGTCGAATTAAGAAACTCCTCCTTTTTATGAAATCGGTTAAAAAATATTCCCGTTTTAAAGGTTAATTTCAATTTAAAATGAAATCTTGAATAATTGACACGTGTTTCAGGAAAGTGGTTTAAAAGTAAAATTACATAATGTTATTTAAATTTTTGCTAATGCGTCCTGTAGGCTAATTCACGTAACTAAAGTAGTGCAGTTGCCACGCAGTTGTAATAAAATATTGATCAAAATAACACATTTGGTAATCTTCTGCTTCTTCTTACGTTATGGCAATTGAGCCGATGCTATTCTATTCTGCCATTTGGTAACCTCTGAGCTTCACTGAGATACGCTCGCGTCTAGTTCCAGCGTCACTGCAATACGATCGGCGCGTCTTAAAATTACGTGAATTAGCCCTCTGTACTCACGCACTTCGAGACTAAAGCAACCGATGGTTCTATTACATTTTGTGAAGTAATTAGTTTTAGGAAATAACCTGGCTTTAGTATGTATTAGGTATAAAGTTTTATGATTCCATCAATATAAATAATACGTGCCCATTGTAATAAGTTACTTGACTATGTAAGAAGAAAAATTAAAACACCAGATGTGTATTATCTGACTAGGTAAACTGGACTCACGTGCAAATTACACGTTTATCTCCAAAATTACCATTTAATTGTAATTTTAGCTTCTTATCTGAGAAAAAATATTTACAGAATGCTGTTAATGAGGAGTTCACTTTAACAAAAATAATGATTATTTCGCTACCACTGAACAATTATTAGCAGGCATGTCTAATAACATACTAGAACAAAGGTACATTTACCACATTAGGTTACATTTACAATATGGATATATAAAAGATTTTTTTTCGATAATTATAAAAATAAGTTCAAACGGTTCTCAACCCCTGCATCAATCAATTACTCGGTCCACATAAATAAGGACATGATACCCAATGTCACAGTAGATACGAGTACATTGCACCATATCAAAATGACGAAAGTTATTTTCGCCTTCATTTTGACACTGATTACATTCGCGGTAACAAGTTCAGCGGATACCAAAATGAGTGATACCACAAAACAAATGACGACAACTATGGCCATGAACCAGGATACCAGCAACAGCAGTTGGGATTTGGATATGGAATTGATAATGAACTCTTGCAATGACAGTTATCGGGTAGAAATAGGTAAATAATCAACTCTAACGCAGTCTATTAATAGACTCACAAATAAAAAAGTTAACAGCTTCTGAAGTCGGTGCCACTGCCAAGCTAGGTGCATTGTAGAATCAAAGGTCCCGACTTCAGAACCTGTTAAGTTTTTAAGATTTTTTTTTTATCCTTTTTAGTTTTTTGTACCTAGTCGGTTTCTACTTTTTAAAAGTTTATTATATTTTTCTATTTTGAGTGGCACGAGTGTGTACGGTCACAGAACGTGAATTAAATTACTGATAACTTTCGAATAACGCGGAATTAGATTGTGATTTTAATACTATCGATAAAGGCATATTTAAGGAATAGTTTAGTCTAGAAATCATAATCTAATACGTCAGTATTGTGTAGAAAAAACATGATAAAGAAAAATGAGAAAAAGTGTGATAACTCTACATTTATTGAAAGTAAATCGACGAAAACTTGTGTAAAAAAGTAGTATAATATGTTTAAATATTTACTGTAATCAGCACTCAAATAAGTAGTTTAATTATTTTTAAATATATTTTTTTGTCATTTTTAGGAGTCAGATTTAGGTGAACTTTGTGATTTTTTATAAAATAAACTGCTTGTCGTATCAATGCCGGAGTTTTACTCTCGTGCTCAAATTGATTACAACTATCGATTTTTACAATAAAATCGAGTTGCAACAAAAATGGGGTTTATAATACACTGTGTATCGTTATAACGAAGTAGATCTACATATCATAATGGAATGTGTAAGGAACGAAGTTTTTAAACATCATATATTATGCGAACCGAACTTGATGTGGTTCCTTATGACGTTGGATGGTGTAACAGTGTATTGTCTTCACCTCTATCAGAGGAAGCTAAATTATTGTATAAGCAGACACAGATCGGCATTAAAAACCGTTCCTGTATAGTTTTAAATTAGTTCTATTTTAATATTAGTTCCAAAGTGTTTAGTTTTGTTTTTGTTGCATTATGGTGGTGACATGTTCATGCATGAACAAACCTTCTACAAATAAAGATTTAAAAAAAAGAAGTAAATATAAATAAGTAAATAAAAAAAATATGTTTTCTCTTGCAGAATATCTAGAAGCCCTCAATGAGAGCGGCAGTTTTATTGATGAGACCGACAAAACGCCTAAGGTATGAAAGTTCTTAACAGTTTTTTTTAGAAGCCTATTAAAATTTCTGGTCGATCGGTTTTCCAAAAGTGCCTATTCCTGTGTTTAATATTTGGAAATTAAAATTCACTATTATACAACGTGTATCACAAATGTGTGATCATATTTAAGGGTGTGGATCAGACCATCAAACTGAACAACTTTCTCTATGGGACCAACATTGTAATCCGAAAAAATTATCAGCTGTCCCATACAAAACTTCAATACCAACTCGACTCAAACGTATGGTATAGCTGATTATTTTTTCGCGATTACAAACAAATACAACACCAATACAATATTAGTTAGTTACTTTTGATGTTGGCTGTACCTAAATTTACCCTTGAGTAAATATTAAGAAATAATTTCAATAATTATTTAAATGTTACGTTTCTCTAGTGTTTCATTCGTTGTGTGCTGGAGAACTTGGGCATCGTAGAAGACAATGGCGGACCTTTCAATCCGGCGCGAGCAGCAGTATTATTTGCAGGGGAACGGAATGGGAAGCCAATGGATGACATCGGAGAGATGACTGCTCTGTGCGCTGCAGACCGAAGTAAGTATCTCAATTTTTTTCATCGTAAGAGTTAGAAACTAGTCTCTTTTCCTCCAACACCTTATTATCTCTAATAAAATATCGTATTATAGTTTAAAAAAACTATAGAACACGCTTTAGTCATCCAAACTGAACGTGTATGCAAAATTTCAGTTCAATCGGAAACCAAGTGGGTCAAATTTAACTTACACTCATACGTGCGCGCAATATGCTTAAAAAGGGGAATTAAGTTTTCTCTTCATGTTTAAAATATATAATTAAAGATTTTATAAAATCATTATTCTGTATGTTTTCAGAGGAAAAGTGTTACTGCGAGAGATCCTACCAGTTTGTTAAATGTTTAATGTCAATGGAAATAGAGAGATATGAAAAGTCTTAGCAACCGATCCTGGAACCTCTTCTTTACTCTGCTGACCTGGTACATCTAGTGTGATACTGTTGATTTGTAGATATTAAATTATGCGTTGTGAATAAAAAAATATATATTTCTGATTCATAAATCGGTTATTATTTTGTATTTTATTAACCCCCGACAAAAAAGACGAGTGTTGTAAGTTTGTAGTGTGTATCTGTGGATCTTTGTATCTGTGTATCATTTGTGTATCTGTCTGTGGCATCGTAGCTCTAAAACGGATGGACGGATTTCAATGCAGTTTTTAGTTTAGTTTTTTTTTTTAAATTGATTGCTATTTTAATCGGGTATCATCTTAGGTATTTTTCAAGAAAATCTGTTCAGTCGTTCAAAAGTTACAGCTCTTTTTCTAGTTGAAGTCGGGGGTTTTTGATGGTTAGGTTATACATAAAAAAATGCGTTTTTGCACTACGGACCGCGGATTCCATTTCTGGACGTAACTTCTTATATGGCCTATATAGTCAAAGTCAAAGGTTTTTAGCACGCCCTTTTATAAAATCGTGATTCTAGGTGCACGATGCCAAGTGGGTCAGTCCTATGGAGAAGACACCGGCAAGAAACTCCATACATACTCTTTTATAATAATACATTTACAATAATATCGCTTCCTGCAGATAGTTATTCCACTGGGTGTTTGTATATAAGTGTGAGATATATGTATGGACTGTAGCAGTACAGTAGTTTCAAGAGAGGTAGGGCATAGCGGGACTTTCCGCTCAAAATTGGAGCAGCCTGACCGGGAAAGTATCTCCACCTTGCAGAATATCGAAGCCACATAACACTGCTCTGTTGCAGTGTTGTGTTCCTAACGGTGAGCAAGGTGCTCCTTGGAGAAGCGCCCCTACTGCCAACACGACGCTAGTAGTGGGGTCGGAAATGTGCTAGTACCCCTTGTGTTGCAAGCGTCCATAGATAAGAGTAACTGCTTAGATACCTAATTATATTTTTATTTAATTATTAATCTAGTATAAAAAAGTACAACAGAGTTAGTTTGTGAAATCTGATCTGATTTAGCATGATCAGAGATTTGACCAGCCTTTCAGAAACCGGGGGTTAATCTCGTCATCCATACTTTCTGCAACTTTTAAAACCTGTTTGAAAATAAGGAATAAACGCTGAAGTGAACAAAGAATAGGCACCAATACTTTTTACGCTTTATTACGTAAAGACTAGCATGTAAACTTATATCTATCAGATCTTTGTGGATTCATTACAGACAAGTGTAAACAAACTTATATTAACGGTTCTTTGTGCCGAACAGATTCTGGAACACGCCACCCATCCAGCCGGATTGAGGTTCTCTGAAAATTAAGAAAGCATTAACATAAATGAATGAAAGAAAATATATCCTGCCATGTTTCTTGGGTACAAAAAATCAATCTTAAATATTTTCTGTGACATATAAATTAATAGCCGGCGCACTGGCTTTCTACCCTAAGTGGAAATTCCACCTCTAAGGTGGAAAATAGGGAATGAGAGTTTATATGTAAATCCGTCATTTATAATGTTATATAACGTTACGTGTTATGTTATGGTAACTTTTGTGTAAACTTTTGTGTAATAAGTTAAAGCCTTTGTACTAACATAGATGGTAAGTAAATTGTAACTAACGCTATGAGTCTTGATACTTGAAATAAATTATTTATTATATATTTGGTATTTGGCGTTTCGGTTAGAATAATAAAGAAATACGTGTTGCAGATTTTATGACTGGGTCTAAGGGGGTAAAATGGGGTTAAAAGTTTGTTTGAAATTCTGTCATGTTTTAATTAAATCCATAAAAATCGCTAGAGCTAGAGCCGCAAAAGATCCCTAAAAATGTTGATAGGTACTCACTCTTTCTTGCAGTTGTACATGTTATTAAGTTTCTTGACGTCACCACGACTCAACCCTTCTCTCTGCCCCAATTTCACTCCTCCAACCTGCAATGAAAATACCCCATGAAACACAACAGGAAGCCCAATTCTCGTAATTAAAAATGTTCAAAATATAGTTCCGATCTCGTTAGTATGGATTCCTCGCGTTATACAACGTAGTACGAATAAAAACTCATCAATAGTAGACATTGTTGGACGTTGTGTTGATAAGGACGCGGATAGACGTTGTGTTAATATTTTTTTTTAATAAATTTTGCGTTAGATAACGTTGCTAGTCAGAACGTGCTAGGGAAAAAAAGCTGAAACCTTGAAAACAGAATTAGCTGTTCCATAAAAATAATTAAATATTACTCAACTAAATGATATTTTTTTTCGCGATTTCTTTATTATTTATTTATTTTATAGACATCTTATTGCTAACAGTTTTAAGTCCATGCACAATAAGAAGTAGAAAGTATAATAAGTAGAATAACTAGTATTAAATAGGTCGACTCAAGTCCATACCCTTGGCTCGATGGTCTTCTGCGTGTTCTTGGAGAAGGCGTACTCGGAGTAATGCATGACGCTGTTGTAGTCGTACGGCACGCTGAAGTCGTTCGTGTGCTTGGAGTCCGACTTCCTAAAGTTGTTCTCAGAACCTGGGCAAGAATATTTAAAACAGTGAATTGATACAATGGTATAAATACTTATGTTCCAATGCTTATATATGTACATAATCTATGCTTATACATATTTTGCAAGCCATATTCATTGCAAATAAATGATTTCTGATTTCATTCAATAGTGACATGTCATATTTTTGTCATTTATTATTGTCGACTTAGATTGTCGATCAGTTCTTTTTTCTTTTAAAGCTACAAATTTCTCAATTAGATTTTGACTACCTACACATTTGTACGCCTTCTGGTATAAGTATAACATAGTGCACTCTTTATATTATTTTTCGTACCAATGTTAAACAAATGAGTAAATTGTTTGGCTCAATTATAGAGAGGCGGAAAGTCACGCGGCGCGCAAAGCGGCGTGTCGCTCTCTCGCTCTCTCTTCTTCTCTTCTCTTCTTCTTCTCTCAATGAACGGAGATACGCGCCTATCTCCGAGTTGCACACTGCTTTGCGCTCCGCGCGACTTTCTGCCTCTCCATAATAAAGCCCTTTTACGTGGCTAAGCGCGTACCTATCTGTACTACATGTCGCTGGTTCGATTCCATCACAGAACAAAACACGGAATCAACGACTTTGCAAGCTCCATCCGAACCAATTTACTCGGTTGTAAATGCCAATAACTTGTTTATTCTAATTATTACGTTGTTTCAGTGTATTTTTATGGTCTATGGATTATTGTATTAGGTCTGGGTGTGTGTACATGTGAGATGTATGTTTGTAAACTGTAACCACGATTCAAGAGAACTCCGAACTTTTGTCTATCCAAAGGTTGTCTAGAAATGATCGCTTTAAGCGTTAAGACCGCCCATTGTGTGTTTGTTTCTTTTATGTTGGTGTGCAATAATAGTAGATTATTAACCAAGGGGATAAAGCAGTGTCTTCTGTCGCGGGTGACGATTTAAATCGCGAGCGTAACGAAGGACTCGAGGTTTACTCCCGAGCGTAGCGAGGGTGTTAAAAACTTAAATCACGAGCGAAGCGAGGGATTTAAGACGAGTCCTGAGTGTAGCGAGGAATTTAAGTTCACCCAAGACTAAGACAGCTTTATCACTGAGGAAAATACTGTACTTTTCGTACCATTTGCGAAAAAATTAACACAATAATAATATGAGATAAGTATTTATTAAAAATAATGACAATTAAAACGCATTTATTATGCAGTTATGATTATTAAATAAAATTTCGAAAATCGACGAGGCCGTATGAGCTTGATCCCTTTGCTTTTCCGACAAAAAAATATTAGTCTAGGAATTTGCCGCGTTTTTGTTTTCTTCAAATACAACGTTAAGTTTATTTTAATTTATTTTTATAAATAAGTTAATGTTCTAAAAATGCGTATTCCTTTTTCAAAAAGATGTATAATGCTTTATAATTACACAAACTCAATGGTGTAAACACAGATGTAGTTCAGTATAAATTTCGGTAAGTATTCCAAATTTAAATCACATTCTCCCCCTAGAGGATGAATGAAATTCAGTACAATTTTCTTTCCCTGTTTTTAACAGATTAAAAATGACTATTGTTATGTTCGCTTTTTGTGGCATAGAATGTCACTTTTTTGAGCAAGTGGTACGAAAAGCATATTTCTATTCTATTCTCCGATTGTGGGATCTTTTCTATTTGTTACCTGGTCTGATGTTGTTGTACCGCACCATGACGAAGTCGTCTCTCTCGGGACGGCTCTGCTCGTGCATGAAGCCGACGGCGTGCAGTAGCTCGTGCAGCACCGTGCCCTTCTTGGACACGCAGCCTGGAATCTGCAGGTTCACTTCTTGACGACCACCTGGATAGATAATAGGGCGATAAAGTTTTTGGCTCATCAGAAGCTGCTGCAGAGAAGTCCCAGTCCCTGTACTCATCGTTATGAACAACTTTTACTATGGGACCCACGCTGAAATGTCGATATCAAAATCTGCTGTTCCATACCAATAATTTAATATTACTCGACGTATGGAACAGCTGAATTTTTTCGCGATTTTGGAGTTGGACCCATAATAAAAATTGTTCATATTTATGAGTACAATAACCTCTTAAAGAGCTCGGGACTAGAAAGGTAGAAGCTTGTATTCTCTAAACTTAACTCACTATCGGTCCAGATCGGTTGATTATGTGGGAAAAAAGATAGCATTTTGACAAATCTAGTTTTTTCTTTTACTGTTAGGTACTGTTAGCCTGTACATACCACTGCTGATACCAGAGATTGTTATTTTTTTTTAAACGGTCTCATAATTAACCAAACATATTGTGGAGGAACGAGATATGGTGTTTCTCCATTGAAAAGGGAGGATTCTCTATATAATTGTGTTAGATACGATATTATTTTTACTTGCGCGATGCAGGCCTCGTAATCTGATTCGTCGATTATGTTTACGCGTCATTGCATTTAGCTTGCTGTCTTGCTAAGTAGTTATTCCATGTGGCGATAGGTTACGCTAAGTATTAAAAATCGTCCAGGAATGTAACTAATAAAAACAATATGAAAATTGTCTCACCTATTTTCCCAACACTAGACCAGCAGCCGGTGTTTTTGCCCTGAATAGTGATGTAGTCTTTTTGTCCGTTGTATGGCACGAAGCGTAGGCAGGTCAGTCTGTGGTAGTCCGCTAACGCCTTCATGATTGTTTCGCGTTGTTCAGAATCTGAAAAATAACATCTTATAAGTTTATGCATTCCTAGTACAAAACTTGAGTCCTTATTAATAAAGGGCTAGGCAGAGGTATATATTTTTCTTTTTATACTTTGAACCTCACTCGAAGGTACAGTTTAAAAACATATATCTCACATGCAAACACACCCAGAACCGAAACAATTATCTGTAGATCATATAAATATTTATTCCGTGCGGGGATCAAACCCCCGGCACGTAGCGCAGAAAGTTAATCGCTTAGCCACTGCGCCAACCGTGTCGTCAAGAAGATTGTATACCGTACAATTCGCCAAAGACGATATTACGTCTCATGTAATAAGCATGCATCATAAGCATCGGTGACTCCTCTGGTGATGCAGATTTTCATGGGCAGCGTGGATCACTTACCATCAGGTGAACCGCAACCTCGTTTGCCTCTCTATACTATAAAAAAAACACCATTTACCGGACACCTCTTCGCTGCATCATGAGGTTTTCTAATACGCTTTGACTATCCTGAAAATCGAACCTAAGACACACTTGCGACAACCGGACTAAAGAGAAAGTAATTTTTACTTACTAAAATTTCCCTCAATGACATAAGGAATGTGGCCTTTAGGCCAACGTAATGTCTCTTCTCTGACGCCGTTCCTGGACTGCTGGGGAGGCATCAGGATGTCACCCTGGGAGTAGTTTCCAACCTCCTCAGGGTTCATCAGAGACGATTCAGACCATTGCGCTAATGCATCGCCTGAAAATTAGGAAGAATTGTGTTGTAATGTTATTACTAAAACACGTAAGTAGGTATGTTAAAAAACTGTCTGGAAAATTATGTAAGAGTTTTAAAATAAAAACCGGCCAAGTGCGAGTCAGACTCGCGCACGAAAGGTTCCGTACCATTATCTATCCCTTAAATATTTATTTTATTCTATTTTTTAGTATTTGTTGTTATAGCGGCAACAGAAATACATCAATTCTGTGAAAATTTCAACTGTCTAGCTATCACGGTTCACGAGATGCCTATTTCTACAAATAAAGCTACCACGGTCTTATCGCCACGTGCGATAAGACCGCCCTTTGTACATTTCTTTGTCTAATTATTATTGTATCTTTTCTTCTATTACTGGTGTGCAATAAAGTGTATTGTATTTTAAAGATTTTGACTTTGACTTTGCACTAAGATTTACTCAGTAACTTTACGTTATAACGGAAACCGGAACCGGGAAAAACATTAATAAAGATAAAAAGTCGAAAAAAGTTGAGCAACATTGTAATGTGCTGCATAAATGCGATTAGGATATCATGGAAGTAAGGAAATGCGCTGTCAACGTACTTTTCCTTATTTTATTATCGGTTGGGGTGACATGCCTCATGTCATGTTTATCGTGTGAACATGACAGCATGCATCTTGTACTAATCGACCGACATTAATTATTCATTATTTCCTTGCGCTTCTTTTTTTTACATTTTATTTTTATTATACTTAGGTCGGCAACAAGCATACGGCCTGCCTAATGGTAAGCGGTTACCATAAGCGGTAGATATTGAGAGAGAGCATAGGGCACTAGCGGTCCGAGGTAATATGTTGGCACGTAGATTCTCCCGTTGTACGGACCAGATCAAAATCACCTTGTTTAAGGCGTACTGTCAGGGTCTGTACGCGGGAAGCCTGTGGATCAACTATACCAAAAAGTCGCTGGATGTCTTACGTATACAATGTAATAATATTTTCAGGATGCTTTTGGGACTGCCTCGTTACTGTAGTGCATCTGAGATGTTTGCGCAGAATCGGACAAACGGGTTTCATGCGATTTTCCGAAAAAAAGCAGCATCATTGGTTAGTAGAATGAGCGTCAGTGACAATAGCATCCTGAAAAGAGTGGCGGAGAATACTTTTTCTCCTTTTTTGAGGCATTTTGTGGGGTTGATGGTCGGGTAGGAAATGCATTTCTTGCTTGGCCGTCTGCTGCGCGGAGTACTTCTAACTTTTATTTTATTTTATATTTGTACATGGCGTGTATTACTAACACTAATTATAAGTTATTTTTCTTACTAACACAATGGGTCTTTTTGTTGTCCGAAATAAATAAATTTTGATTTGATTTGATAAACTAAAGACGTTTGCAACACCAGGAGCATCACTCACGCGTTGCTGACCCTACTACTAGCGTCGTGTTGGCAGTACCCTTACTGCCAACACGACGCTTCCCCAATGAGCACTGGTGACCTTGCTCACCGTTAGGAACACGACACTGCAAAGAGCAGTGTTATTTGGCTACGATATTCTGCAAGGTGGAGGTACTCGTACTTCCCCAGTCGGGCAGCTCCAATTTTGAGCGGAAAGTCCTGCTACCCTACTTCTCTTATAAGGGCGGTTGCTTTGTTAAAGGCTTCGTAGGATTTGTTGAAAGAAATACCTATACGCAATAAGGCAATAGGTATGTATCACATGAAAAAAAGCTGAAATCTCAATGAAATCGTACAAAGAAAGATTCTATATCAGCCCAAAGCCGGAAAGATACAGAAAATATTACTAATTTGACTTACTATAGATGCTACTAATTTATAGGATGTAAAATTATAAACAAAATGTATAACATTTCAGACATAAATATTTGATCTCAGAGTAGGTACTTCTACAAATGTCGTGGAAAGACCGAAGAAGTTTAATTTATTTATTTATTTATTCTTGAATTGAAAGACCGAAGAAGTTTAACATCTCAAAAAATAATTGCCCTACAAATCGATGAAATAGTAAGCTGTTTTAAACTTCTAAGAATATAAGCAGCTCGTTTGGCACCTAATATATAAAAAAAATAAGCTCATATTTTGGAAACAATAGAATCTATTATAATAATTCACTCAATGGAAGTGTAATGAGCCAACAATCTATAGATAATAAAAATATCAATATATATAAAAAGACTTGACTGACTGAGGATCTATCAATGCACAGCCCTAAATCGCTGGGTCTAAAAACTTTAAATTTTGATAGTAGGTTCCTTTTATGACGTAGGCACCTACCTACTAATAAGGATTTTTTAGAAATTCCAACCCTAAGGGAGTAAAATAGTATGTGTCCATTTTATTTGATTTATTTTTGTTTTTTTTACTTTTATTTTATATCTTTATAGTCATTGTCGTACTGTGTCAAATAAAAACTGTTTACCCGTCTCCGTTTCTTTCTTTATTTTCTTTAAAATATCGACTTCCACGCGAGTAAAGCCGTGGGCAACAGCTAGTAGAATATAATTTTGAACAGATAATATAGTAATAAATAATACATAGTATGTTTGTATACTCTACTATTTACTATAATAATTTAAATTATGCGTAATAGCCCGATTTTAATTCTTTTACTTGGAAAAATTCGTAAATAGAATATATAGGATTTTAATTTACCCGATAACAACATTGTCATTAAAATGTAAATTACTGGTGACAGAAAACATTCGTACTACTTATGCGAAAATTTAACTACATAATTAAATTAGATAATGATGACTTAATTGCGAATTTTATCAATGGTGTTATTAATTTATAATGACTACGTTACATATTACTTTTTAAAATGTTTTGTAGTTATATCATTATTTTATACCTTTCATACAAAAGTACTAGGCTTTCATATTTTCGTAGAGATCTCAATCACTCACCGCTCTCTTCTTTCGGGAGTCCATAAGCTTCGGGGCCCAAGCTCGATATGTCTATGGTGTCACTTCCATCATCAATATAGTTTTCTCCTACATCGTCATATAAAAAATCTACAAAATTATAACCACCACCCGCTGGTATAGCGTTATTACTACTAATTAAAACAATTAAAAAATATACTAAATTCATTGTTAATTTATTATTCATTTTAACACAAGTTAAAGTTAACTTTAATAACAAAAAAACTAAAGGAATAATAATTTATTTTGTAAATAAAATTATTTTATAAATAAAAAGGACTAGGCGATCAGAAAACAGCTAAAAGTATGTGAAGCGAATTGGTGTGTAGCGCGTTTTTATAAAGGTGCGCGACGACTTGTCATAGGGTAAACAGTCGTGGGCAAGGTTCGTTACTCCTAACTTCCTGATAAAAGGATGTAACTCAAAATATGTAAACTAATCGATAAGGGAAACCTTGAATATGCTTTTGATTTACATTTCCGTTAATTTTTTTTAGTTGTTATGGAATTTATAATCCTAATGTGTTTCCTGACGCTAATAAATAAATATAAAAAATATTTTTACTCTTTGAATATTTTATCTGAATCAGATCTTTAAGACTATTTTTTTGTATCTATATTAAACCTTTGTTACACATTCTGTCAAGTTATTATACATAAATGTGTCATATTTTATCATAATCAACAAATAAAAACAGATTTATGGAACCGGTTCACCTTTTATTGTTTACTAAACAGGTTTTTGTCTGTCGATGCTCGGAATATTTTTATCGGAAGCATCCGCTTCCGTTTCAATGAACATGAAGTACTATGAAAGACTGAAAACTTACAAGTCAATGATAATAAACTAATAAACGGATCTTTACCTGTTTCTATTAGAATTAAGATTCATTCGATACTCTGGTGAGAAGCGAGTTAGGAAAGGATCAATCTCGTTACTTTTTAAACTAGTTAAAAAAAGGAGGAGGTTCTATGTGGTGTTTTTTTAAATGTTTTTTCATCGATTTCTCCGTCAATTGCGGACCGATTTTGAAAATTCTTTTTCAGTTTGAAAGGGTATACTCTCGAGGTGGTCCCATTTAACTTCGGTGAAGATCTGCTCTAATTTGCATTGATGTCATATGAACAGACATGTTACAATCTACAATCATTAAGACTATATTTGATACGAGTCTGTAGGGCGTAAGCAGCCGTAACTTTGTTAAAAAAATAACTTAAATATCCGGACAGTACCTAAATAACATATAAATACTGGATATGGGAATTAGGGATTGCAATTCCATATTCGAATATTCGAATTATTCGAATATCAATTTGAAATTCATATTCGAATAGTAAATTATAAAATATTCGAACATTCGAATATTACCACAACAATTAAGGTTACAGCATTATTTGTTGATTATTAACGCGACGTCTAACGCGTGGTCGTCAAATCTTCGAATAGATCGGCACTGCTCAGATTGACGGCCATTCGACCAATCAACGGTCACTTGCGAACATCATGATCTAGAAACATCAATAAAAATGCGGATGGCTCTATATGACACAGGTTCTCCTCTTCTTCATCGTTCCCTCACTGATGAGAATCGCGACCACATACAACGCGCCTCCAAACCATGCGGTCTTTCGTTACGTGTACCGCTTTCTGCATGCTGCCTCCACCAGCCCTTCTTATTGCATCCGACCATCTTACCGGCGCTCTGCCTTGAGTGGGTTTCCCTTCCAGCTGGCCTACTATTATAAGGTTTTTCCAGACAATGCTTAGAAGACCGCATGATATGTCCGAAAAAACCGAGGGCATGCTCCCGGCAAACTGTGGAAAGTCGCTTGGCGATGTTGAGCTCCTACAGAATGGATTCATTAGTTCTCATAGCAGTCCAGGGTATATGAAGCAATCTGCGCCAACACCACATCCCAAAAGCATCGATCTTACTGCTATCACGACTTTCTATGCACCACGTTTTCGCGCCATATAAATATATTGAGAAGACCAGAGGACACGTTTCTTCCAAATTTTGTCGAGTTTTGCCATTGCACTCTTAGCCATACCGGATCTACGGCAGCTGCCCTCAATCGGTGACCCAAGATACACGAACTCGCTGACTTTCTCGTACCCGTCAAGTAGATTAGAACGTGGAAGTGTTCCCGTATATGCTTTAGCAGGTTCACCGTGTTAGATCACTTGGATCTCATAACTTTCAATTTAAGTGATTGCGTGCACTTGAAATTTAAATATCTCCTTAGATGCTAGTTATCAGTGCATTCTTGTTGTAATTTTGATCGCGTTTCTAGTTATCCTTAAGAAATTGATATAGAGTTTAATAACATATTGTTTGACTTTGCTAGTGAGATTCTATTTTTTTTCCTACCAAGTAGGTTTCCTATCATTTTTTAAGAATTTAGAATTTTTTATATCATGAACATTATGATTAATTAGTTGTATTATTTGGTTTCAACAACTTTCAATGGAAGGTAATTGAATGATACTGGTGGCATTGTTTTGATTACGTCCACTATGAGTTATGGAGGACAATTTGAAAAAAGAAAATTTATTTGATTTTATTTGTGAAATTTTGATTTTCTGGTTTTGGTCGAAGTTCATATTACTTCTAACTATTTATATATTAATACGTGAAGAGAAAACTTCACTGGACGACATTTGTATTAAGAATTAGTTAAAATTATTTCATTTGATTACAAGATTGATGTTTAAATATTGGTAATGATTGGGGATGTTAGGCGAACTTACATAAAAATATGATACCAGTTTGTAAGGCTATAAAAATGTGACAAATTATATAAATATTAAATTTTTCTGAAATATTCGAATATTATTCGAATAGTTCGAATAGGGCTGAAAAATTATTCGAATATTCGAATACCGAAAAACATCGAATATTTGCAATCCCTAATGGGAATACGGGATCAGACGCGAAATTCCGGTTATTTTCCGGATTTCCTGGCCATCTGGTAACTCTAGACGCACCCCACAGTTGGGACAAATTGAGATTTTTTTTAGTTTTCCACTGTTTTTCATCCGGTAGTCAATTCACTGATCGAACATAGGTATTATTCGGCAGTAGAATTGTGGCATAATCGTAAAACTTACAGTATTACGAACAGCTTTCGATTGAATTATATAGCAGAGCAGGCTTTTCATACAAAGTGACTGGTAACGTGACTCATGTGTTAGTATGAGAAATTAGGTTTTCGTTTTCATATTTCGACCTATGTTCCTTGGAGAAAGTTTTTCAGTTTAATGGACCTGATTACCTCTTAAAATATGCCTGGTCATTTTTATTTCACCTGTATAATTATGTAAGTTATTACAGATAAGGCTACTTGACTTTCAACTACTGGAGTGGACCGAAGCCATTCGGTGCGTGACATTTTATTTTATTTTATTTATTTAGGTCTACCTACAATTATTTACACTGACATTAACAATAACACATGCAAAAAAATATAAATACAAAAAATAAAACCCGACTAACTGAAAGAGTATGAAACAAGAAAATATTAATACATATTCATAGTGATGTACAGAGGTCAGCCTTGTTCGTATGCCACTTTGCACTAAACCATAAGATCGCTTACTGAATGTATTGTTTTGTTGGTAGGGGCGACCACGGCTATCCTCTGAACATCACTATGAATTCATATTTTCTTATTTGATACTTTTAATAGCGTAACAATTACTTTTGAAAAACACCACAAATGCTATATTATCAACTAAAGAAAACAATGCAAATGTGGTACCAAGACAGCACAGCTATTCTTTAAGATCATCTCGCATCTTAATTTGAATCTCACTTTCATTGTCGGTTGATATGTATTTGACGAATAGACATACGTTAATAAACGTGTATAGTGCCACCAAGTTCCACAAACTTATCTGACCCGGTCGTGGCGACGCTGCTGTCGCTTTTACAGTACTATCAACTTATCTGTGAAGTGGCAGAAAATGGAACTACAACAAATTCATACGATTTGACAGTTGAAGTCTTGTCAAAAATGCTTTTTCTTAGCCAACAGCGCCATCACTCTGTTCACGGTTATCGTGGTGTCACTGTACCAATGTCATCTCCATACAAAAATGACGTTTTGATGTCAGTTTTGTTCCGTAACGATGTTAGTTCCAATTTTGGTCACCGGGTCAGATAAGTTTGTGGCACTATAACTTAATAACAGGAGCTATGATTCTATGAACATTCTCTAGTCATTATTAAGCTATCGTACTCAATGTCAATTTGTCAAATATCAACCGACAATTAGAGTGAGATTCGAATCGAGATACGAGATGTCTTCTCTGTCTTATGTTGTCAATATGTCTGTGCTGAATAAATGTTCTTTTCTTTCTTTCTTTCTTCTTTCTAGATGTCCTTACAGAATAACTCCCCAGATCTACATCTAACCTGACAACGGCTAACGGACTTTAGGGACGGTACCGTCAACCACCCCAACTTTGCCTAGACTCCTAATATTGCCTAGTACAACATCGTTAAATCTGCGCGCCTGAGTTAGGAGTCACTTTGCCTTGTAGTACCTACAACATTTCTGGACAAGCGCTGCCATTTTTAACCCCCGAAAAAAAAGAGGGGTGTTATAAGTTTAACGTGTCTGTCTGTGTATCTGTGTGGTATCGTAGCTCCCAAACGGATGAACCGATTTTCGTTTAATTTTTTTTTGTGTCATAGATAATTTTATTCGGAGTGTTCTTAGCCATGTTTCATGAAAATCTGTTCAGCCGTTCAAAAGTTACAGCTCTTTTTCTAGTTGGAGTCGGGGGTTTTTGACGGTTAGGTTATTATCACAAGTACCTAAGCAATTAAAGACTTTCTATCCCGTTCTATCCCATGCAAAGTTCGGAGTCTAGGTAAAGTTAAGGCGGTTTACCAGCGGCGTTCCAATCGGAAACTGTAAAGATCTGCGCTTTACATGATTCACTTTCCGTACTGACCTCCTCCATAATTCGAATTCAGTTGAATCCGAATTATTCCGATCGAAACACTGCGTATGCGCCTTGACATAACTCTGATATTGACCTAGAACTCTCACTGCTTGCGTCACTTTAGGAAATTTGTCAACTAAGATGCCCAAATACAGTTCGTTGACATACAAGGCCCCGCTATCTAGACAGAAGGATTTCTTTGATGCGAACAACCTCCATGTAATGTTACAGGAAACATTATCATTTCCATATCGTGTATGACATATCACATATACACATATGTTTTGTCATTATGCATCATCGTTGTAATACAATGGTGTCTATTCTGTTGTTCACAAACTAAAAGTCCCATTACCTCTTTTCTATCAAAAAACATGAGTAACGGATGGAAGATTTTTATTAATCCTGTCAAATTAGTCGACTTGTTTGTTCAACGTGAATTTAGTCGCCATCGCCATAGGTCGCGTCTAAAGTTCCCATAAATTACAATGGTATACCTAGGTAATTTTACAGTTCTAAATATTTTCTGTCCTCTTTCAATGATATGTATGAAAAAAAAAAAAAATGTGCTGGGACACATAGTAGAAGTGAAACTTCAACGGACAATATATCGTGTACCCCCTCCACGCGGCCGTAACGCTTTTTCGTGACAGAAAAATCCTTACACCCCAGTCCAGTCTGGCGCAACTCCCTAGTAAAAAATTGATGTATGAAACGTGCGCTAGAAATAATGGCGGACAATGGCGGACTAATGGCGGATATCGCTGTCTTGCTTTAACATATTCTCGACTTTATTGCACGCAGCCGCCATTTTTGTTTTGGTTGTCAAAAGAGTTGTTTGGTTCGGTTTGATTCATGTTTGATTATAGTTTTTGCTTTCATCGTTCTTTTAAATAATCAAATACCTAAGTTGTTTGTTACCTATTGTGTATGTGTATGCGTGTGACGTATCTAATATTTGTAATGCATTGTAAAACGTGCGAAATATGTGGTATAACAACTGGTCGGCCAAAAACGAATCTTTATGGCAAAATTTCCTTTGAATGAAGACAGGTAATTCTTCTTTTACAAATAAGTGCTTAAATTTACAATTGTTAGGCTATTACAGAAAAGGAATTCCGTGATTATAACATAAATCCAGATTTTAGTAAATAACCTATCTTATTCAAGTATCGATAGTGTTGTGACATTTTTTCTCGACTGTCGATATTCTCATTTTTAAATTTTATAAATTTACTTTTGATTTTGATTTTCTTTTCCTTTAAGTTTTAACTGCTGCTTATATAATAATACAATAAATGTGTTTGCTAGATGTTAACAATGGGTTGAATACAGAGTTGTTTGCAAATGAAAATGTAATAAAAAGGAAAGACTTACCCCAAGTAAATTTTCATGATTAGGTTTAAATTTGAATTCGCTTGTGTGTCAGTTCACATTTTTTCTATATTACAGTACCTTCATTATCAACTGCTGAACCATTGCCAATTGCCATTGCCCTTTGACCACCAATTCTGAGAAATCTATTATATTTTCAATTTAATCGGACCTTAATCGAGCGGAGAGGTTGACGAAAATTTAACGAAAGGAAAAGATGTTCTATTGCGGGTAAGGCTTATGTTAATTTCAAATTATGTTTAACATTTAATT
Source organism: Allophyes oxyacanthae (assembly GCA_932294325.1). NCBI lineage: Eukaryota > Metazoa > Arthropoda > Insecta > Lepidoptera > Noctuidae > Allophyes > Allophyes oxyacanthae. The sequence continues at coordinate 2,955,082 of OW028628.1, forward strand.
CACTGTATTAACATGCCATAATGTTATCATTACAGGTTTTTCTGTGTCTATTACAAAACCATTTGCTTAAATTGATTAATTATCTTTACTATAAAAAAATCGTAGAAGTCGAAAAGTCTGTACTTTAAAAATATTTTCGCCATAATAGGCGAAAATATTTTTAATGTGCATAATAATTTTTGTTTTCTGGTTGTCTGTTTATTACATCACAGGAAAACCCGTTTAATTAATTATGTTAACATGTTTTTTGTAAATTTTCCAGAACCTTCACCCAGCACTGCAAAATAGCGCTTGCAAGACTTCGAGAAACAACACTAACGATGACACAATAAAAGCTACTTACACCTAGAAAATTAAACTTTTGAATTAATTGAAGATATATAACATTTTAATTAAAAGCCTGCAGAAAAAAGTTGCTCAAATCGAAAAAAAATCTCATAGAATCAACTGTAAAGAACGAAAAACGGAAATCAAGAGGTCGTCGGTGGTCTAAAATAAATAAATGTGTGGCTCTCCCCTTCTACAAGAAGTCTCCAAAGGCATAATTATAGATATTATTCAAGTCAACTTCTATCAATGCCAAGTGTGCGAATGTTTCAAACAAAATTGTTTGCAACGGTCACACATTTAGCATTGATAGAAGTTGACTTATATATCTATATATTATGCCTTTGGAGACAAAGCGAAGCGAAAGCGCAGCAGCTGAGCACAGGAAATTAAAATCCAAAGCTTTGTTTTATTTTATCATCATCACAGCAAATCATTCAAATTTCATCATGTAGTCAAAATAATTTGACTGCACAATGAAATTTGTCTCATTACCACTTGCGCCAATGTGAACTTAGGTTTATTGGCTTCTTTTTGTAATAAAATTGTTACTCAGTTTAAACAGAGTTCACGTTGGTGGAAATCAGCATATCTTAAATGTAATAAAAAAATAGGAACCCTACATTTTTGTAGCGATTTATCGATAGAATTACGCATGAATAGTACATCCCTATTTGGTGATTATGTTGGCAAATCTGCCTTTATGGCAATGGCTGCATTTCTTTTTGCTTTGTTGGTATACAGTTCTAGCGCACGTTTCATACAAGTGACGTTTTTCATCTTTTTCTATGGGACTCCCGTCTCTTAAACGTAGTGATTACATACTCTTTGCCCCAGTCTATATAGAAGTTTCACTTCAAAAGATGTAGTGTGATTAATTTAGTTTAGTGAAAGAAAAGAAAGAAGGAGACGAAAGAAAAATAATTTATTTGATTGCAAAATTAACGCACAACATGAAATAATATGAAACTTAAAATAATCACATAGTTTTATGCTCAACAGAATCTGCACCATTACGTATGGTTTAATATACCTAATATTTTTTCCTTATCGTATCAAGATTGTTTAGTCGAGAATCGTGACTCAATAAACGTAGATCAATTATTTTTGATGACTTTCTGGTTTTACCTGGAAAGTCTGCCATTAGACATTGCAATCCTTGAATCTTATTTTACAACACCAATTATTTATTATTCCATAAAAACACGGTGGCTTTTTCTTATACCACTAATGAGGCAGACAAGCTTACGGCCCGCCTGATGGTAAGCGGTTACTGTAACCTATGGTTACAATACTGGTGCCCCTGGGGGCATTACGAATCACGCGTTGTCGACCCTGTAAAAATCATTTTACCTACTCCTTTCTTGAAGAACCCCATGTAGTATTTCTGGAAAACCTAGGTGAAGAGTGGATTCTACCTCTATTTGTACTAAGAGCTCCTCCATACACTAGATCGACCGAAAATACGGTAAATAACAACATTGTTTCGCTGCGCGGTGAGTGATGAGTGCCGGTAACCCAAAAACCAAACTGAGAGGTAGACTGGTAGAGAATGCCTGGCGTGGCATTAAGGCTGACATTCAGAGACGACAGAAACGAGTCTAAGCGTGAACTTGAACTTACGCTTCCATCTGTCAAAATTTGTTCGTAAGTTTGACTGATGGAAGCGTAAGTTCACGCTTAGACTCGTTTCTGTCGTCTCTGAATGTCAGCCTAAGTCGGCCTTTGTGCAGTGTTTGTTTTTACCTGTGCATAAAGAATTAAATAAAAATAAAAACCGCCCAGTCTGAGTCTGACGACGGTAGAAAAGGTTGGTAGTGTCCTCTGGTGTCGCAGATCTTGCTTACCATCAAAGTGAAGAGAAAACTTTGCACCCCTTTTGCATATTGTGCGCACGGAGGAGTATGAGATTAGTTAATGTTTATAGGAGAAGAAGTGCAGAAAGTTAAAATTTTATGTTAGTAATAGTTAAAAAAATACCTACGAATACAAGCTGTAATTGTGTTTTTTCAACTGTTGCTAACATTAGGTACATTTTAAACTACATGGATATTTCAGGAAATTCAGGTAAACAACATGCGCTAATGACGTTTTTGTACACGATCGCAGCTGACGTAGGTAATAGAAAATAAATAAAAATAAATAGGAAACTTTCAAACTTATTGTTATGAATACCTGTCGAATTTCGACCACTGGGCGACCACTAGTTCAATATAAAGGCCTATTCAAACCTGAGCGATATTCGCTACCGCTGTGGGTAGAGGTACATACCGCGCGGGTTCCGCTCAGGTATTTAGTATCAAGTACTGCGGCTAGAGCGACCTGAGCGATATTCGCTGCCGCTGTGGGTAAAGGTACATACCGCGCGGGATAGCGAAATCCGTTTTGGTGTGAACAGTAATATTACCGCATACCCACTGGGTTTTCTCTGCCGCAGACGGTAGCGAATACCGCTTAGGTCTGAACAGTAATATTACCGCATACCCACTGGGTTTTCTCTGCCGCAGACGGTAGCGAATACCGCTTAGGTCTGAACAGTAATATTACCGCATACCCACTGGGTTTTCTCTGCCGCAGACGGTAGCGAATACCGCTTAGGTCTGAACAGTAATATTACCGCATACCCACTGGGTTTTCTCTGCCGCAGACGGTAGCGAATACCGCTTAGGTCTGAACAGTAATATTACCGCATACCCACTGGGTTTTCTCTGCCGCAGACGGTAGCGAATACCGCTTAGGTCTGAACAGTAATATTACCGCATACCCACTGGGTTTTCTCTGCCGCAGACGGTAGCGAATACCGCTTAGGTCTGAACAGTAATATTACCGCATACCCACTGGGTTTTCTCTGCCGCAGACGGTAGCGAATACCGCTTAGGTCTGAACAGTAATATTACCGCATACCCACTGGGTTTTCTCTGCCGCAGACGGTAGCGAATACCGCTTAGGTCTGAACAGTAATATTACCGCATACCCACTGGGTTTTCTCTGCCGCAGACGGTAGCGAATACCGCTTAGGTCTGAACAGTAATATTACCGCATACCCACTGGGTTTTCTCTGCCGCAGACGGTAGCGAATACCGCTTAGGTCTGAACAGTAATATTACCGCATACCCACTGGGTTTTCTCTGCCGCAGACGGTAGCGAATACCGCTTAGGTCTGAACAGTAATATTACCGCATACCCACTGGGTTTTCTCTGCCGCAGACGGTAGCGAATACCGCTTAGGTCTGAACAGTAATATTACCGCATACCCACTGGGTTTTCTCTGCCGCAGACGGTAGCGAATACCGCTTAGGTCTGAACAGTAATATTACCGCATACCCACTGGGTTTTCTCTGCCGCAGACGGTAGCGAATACCGCTTAGGTCTGAACAGTAATATTACCGCATACCCACTGGGTTTTCTCTGCCGCAGACGGTAGCGAATACCGCTTAGGTCTGAACAGTAATATTACCGCATACCCACTGGGTTTTCTCTGCCGCAGACGGTAGCGAATACCGCTTAGGTCTGAACAGTAATATTACCGCATACCCACTGGGTTTTCTCTGCCGCAGACGGTAGCGAATACCGCTTAGGTCTGAACAGTAATATTACCGCATACCCACTGGGTTTTCTCTGCCGCAGACGGTAGCGAATACCGCTTAGGTCTGAACAGTAATATTACCGCATACCCACTGGGTTTTCTCTGCCGCAGACGGTAGCGAATACCGCTTAGGTCTGAATAGGCCTTTACTCGACTAAATGTATGGAACAGCTGAATGTTTTTCTTCTGGATTTCCGGATTTGTTCTGTAGTAAAAGTTGTTCATAATAATGAGTTCTTTAACCCCTTAAAAGGACCTAAAGTAGGGCCATAAATAGCTGTAGTTATAAAATATATTTTAAACCCCGACGAAAAAGAGGAGTGTTATAAGTCTGTATCTGTATCGTCTGTAGCATCATAGCTCCTGAACGGATGAACCGATTTGATTAAGTTTTTTTAAATTGAAATCTAGTTTATTCGGGATGGTTCTTAGCTATGTTTCGTGAAAATCTGTTCAGTTTTAAGTTATTTGTATTCTATACTTCGAATCGGCTTCTTGCGGTGGCAGACTGGGGCGGTCCCTCGGACCCCGCCTAGATGATTTTGTACGTGTATGGCGACTCATGTGCTCATAGGATACTGAAATATACATACTTACATCAGCTTCGTATCAGTTTAAACCAAAATTATTATAATTTTCATCGGCCCCTTGACCTTGATATATTTTACTTAAGTAAACAATACAAAGATGACACAGCTTAAACAAACAGGGTGACAAAATTCGGAAGTGATTGCGGAAACAAAATGGCTAGACACATAACTTATACCGAATTTGGAATATGATTCACGTGATTACTGTTCATAACAAAGGCGATATACGCTTCGTGGAAACTCGGGGGCGGATCAAAACAAGGAAACGACTGATGATGAGAGATCTGCCGGAAGACTTTGTAAAATAGGCGAGATTGCGTATAAAACACGTGTAGTGATTGTTTCCTAAATTCTACGTAAAATACAGGCTGTATATTTAAACAGGACACCTGCTATATGGGGTTTTTGTACCATTGTACCTACTCATCATTTATGAACACCTTTTATTTTGGGACCAAATCTGAAATCGCGAAAAATATCTCCTGTTCCAATTCAACTAAAGGTATGGAACAGCAGATTTTTTTTTTTTCTCGATTTCAGTTTTAGGCCCATAGTAAAAGTTGTTCATAATGATGGAGTAGGTACTAGAGTCTGGTCAACGAAAGTAGTCCAAGAAAAAGGGCGGCTATTTAAAAATTCTGAAGCTGTTCTCACTGAATACACACTGCATAACGGAGTTGATACAATTTAATATTCAAGGATTATAAATAGTATCAACTCCGATATGAAGTGTATACTCAGTGAAGACTGCTCCAGATTCTTTAAATTGTCGCCGTTTTTCTAGGACAGCTTTCGTTGGCCAGACTCTATAACCCCTTAAAAGTAGGTACCTTCGCTAATAGAGTAGAACCATATTCGTTCTCTTCAAAATGACGCGAAATGACGCGCCACACGATGGCTATGTAATGAGACGCTCGCGTTGTAGAAGTTAAACATCATTACATGAGGGCGTTGTTATGATGTGAAAGTTTATACTTAGAGCTAATATCTATTATATTATCTATCAATGGCGAAGAGTCCATACAACCCGATTCCCATCGGCTTCCCTTTGGGAATTGGTTAGTGCATAGACCAACGTAATATTATATTATTTACCCATCCAACAGGCAAAAAAAAGGCTTGTTATTCAGTCAGGTCGAGCTCTTCCAGACATGACTAATATTATAGATTACAAGAGATTATATGGATTTTTATCGTGCAGCAATTTTTACAGGGCATTTTTGGGACGGCTTCCCCTTTTAAAACTGTCACTCTTCGCCACCACTGATATCTGTTTTATCTTATGATGATCCTGCTATTCATCGTCTGGTATGGTATAGCTGGCCTATTCTTTACCTACCAGTCAACAAAAAAACTGTCTTATGGCGTTGTAATTTAAAGAAAGCTAGTTTTTAATATAGACTAAAAGAAAAACGGATCTAATCAGGCATTAAAATAGAGGCAGTTCAAGCAACTTTTAATTGTTACTATTTTATTTAATGCTATAAAACGGAGTAATTTATAGATACAGCACTTGCTTAGACAATAAAAAGAAATACGGGTCCCGTATTACGCGAGTCTTGTAGTTATCAAAATCACTTGTAGGTACCTACATAGGGTTACCAGCTTAGTAAACCAATTTTCTTTCTTTCTTTCTTAGTAGTATTCTAGATCTAGTATCTCGATTCGAATCTCACGCTTATTTATTGTCGGTTGATATTTGACAAATTGACTTACGATAACTTAATAATAATAATAAAAAATTCAAAATTACAATGGTTGAAACACAATACAATAATAACGGAGCTGTCAACATAACTAGAACAAATTCAAAGCTCCGATAACAAGATGGCGAGATGTTCTAACAGAATAGCTCCCCTGATGTCAGTAATTTTCCTTGCAAGTCTGGGATAAGGTACTCCACCAGAAAATTAAGACAAATTTGCATATTTCGGGAAATTTTGAAAGAGAATAATTAATTGGCATTTATGTTTTTTTTTTATAGTGCTTCAGTCTCTCTAGCCACAGTATATAATATACTATGTGCTCTAGCTGACTATGCCAGCCCCATATAATGATTTATTGAGTAGCATTATATTTGTAATAAAAAAGTGGACTTTCTTTTCTCATATCAGGTTCTTATTTTCTCAAAAAACTGAAGAAAATATTTAGCCACCAAAATTGACAAAAATTTTCATTTGCTGATATTGACCCAGTTATAACATTAACGTAAAAAGTCAGGAAATTTACTGTACAATCAGGGGGGATCTTATTTTGGGATCTGGTAACCCTAATTGTACACATAACTCAGCATCACGCCTATATAACACGAATGGTTCGGCAGAGGTGTGCTGTTGTTAATTCACATGCCCGTTATTCTGTCTTATTATAAAACATGGTTTAAAGCAAGTCATTCTAAAACCCGGGTTTTAAGATAGCTCCGTCTCTTTTTGTTATATACCGTTAGAAAGTGACGGATATATTTAAAACCTCAGTTTTATTAGACTGTTTGACCATCTTTTGTACTAAAGGGGACCGAGTTTCATGTGTTAGGGGGCGAATCTACTGGCACACTGGGCACAATCTAGACTCCGGGCTACTGCTTAGAAATCTATTTGTGAAAACTTTTAATTGGCCTTCGATAACTATTATTTGTCTAATGTTGTTTTAGCTGTAAGTTTTCTAGAGAAAAAAATAAATAAATTATACAGTGTGCTGTGTGACCCTTTGAACAATGGTCATATTGAAAGGTATTGTATGTACTCATCATCACTACTCAACTTTTATTATGGGACCCACACTGAAATCGCTTTAAAAAAACCAGCTGTGCCTTACAACTAATTTAATGCCTATTATTCGACTAACAGTATGGAACAGCTGTTTTTTTTTTGCTATTTCAGGGCTGATCATGTAGTAAAAGTTGTTCATTATGATGAGTACATTATCCCCTTAAAGGGATCATGACTAGAAAGGTAAGACCTTGTTATAGGTAGCTGCAGTTTAAATAAAAAAATACGATAATAATATGGGGTTTAAGAGATCGTTAAACGGAGGAAACAATAAAACCAATCATTTATATGTAATTTCCTGTGTATTTCTAACATATTAGTTTTATACACTACTTCATTATTTACATGAGCATTATCGCTTCACAATATTATTACAATTAAAATAATTTTCTCTCTTTATTTATATTATTTATACATTTTTTATTTCACCTATCTCTTAGGCAAAGTGACAAAATTCTCGCATATCAAAAAGCATTAGAAAAAAATACTGTTTTTTTTTTATATTTTAAAAATAGAATCTACGTAGGAGCGGGCCTGGTATTATATTTTGAGCGACAAACATGGCGCTTATAGGCATACGCTGTAGAGAACAAAGAACAAATCACGAAATATATTTTAGAGCTTATGTATAGTTAAATGATCTTTAGTTTTAAAATAATATTTATATTTAGCAAACATGTGTAGGCTACCGGAAACTGTCCAAAATGTATTTTTAAGGTAAAAACATCACAGCCAATCATAACAATTTCCGAAATGTTTTAAAATATCTATTTATTTATCCCCTTTTCCATAAACTTTATTATGAGAAACTCTACAAATCTATTGCCGTCTCTTTTCATTGGAATGACGTAAGAGTAGCGTTATAGGATGTTTCAGAATATCACTTTTATGAATCGGGGAATTACCTAGTTTTTTTTTTATTCTTATACTTATGATAATTTAATTCAAAGGAAGATCTTTTGACTTTCATATAACTATTAAAAGAATTGGCCCAGTTTTTGTTTAGTATTAAATTAGCAAGACCGACGATGAAAAGTCACGAAATTAATATTTTTGCAAAAATATCGATTAGCTAAATTTTGATATTGCACTATAAGTAATTAGATTTTAAAGCTCGATTCGTGATAACATGTATTTTATTTTACAAAACAGTTCTTATATTAACGATTTAGCTCAGGGGCGTAAGAGCCATAGCACACTAACTATTTTTTGCAACAAAATCGCGCGATTTCGCGTTCGTTGGCTGCCTTTGCCTTGCAGACAGTAGCTAGTGTGTTGTGACCCTAAATGTAAACTTTGAAACAAAGACAAAAAAAAAAAGTTAAATGCTTTTTATACATGTACGTCTATTAACGCTATTAGGGATTCATAAGTTCAAGACTGCGTAAACTAACAGCAGGATATTCCACTCTGTCCCTAATTACGCCTTCTTTTAACATATTATGCAGTCCTAGTGACAATAAATAAATTAACTGCAACTACAGTTCTCAAGAATATCAGCTATCTAATGTTGGCACAATTAGGTCACATTACTGTGATCTATCTACCGCCATCTCAACTCTATTGTCCATTATGTCAAATTATACATTTAAAAACTGCACTAACAATTTCAGTAACTAATTCGCGATCTCAACAGATTATCTTATAAATAAACTTATGTCAATTCACCAAAATATCTGGATAAATAACTAAATATTGCGATTACTATTTTCCATATTTAACATGGCCATGAAAAAGCGAAAAGCTTCAATTTTCAATGGTTACAAAAATATATTGAGATCGCGAATTTTTCTAGCTGTCAACATTATCGGTATTAGTAACAGAGGGGTGAATTTTGTACATAACATTGAGTAGAACAGACTTATAAGTTCACTCTGCGACTTGAAAATTTACAATAACAATCCCCCTTACATTGTTAGTAGGCACACAGTGAGGACGGCCCCGAGGCCCGCGCAACCCAAAGAGACCTCGTTCTACTGCTAAACGACCAGGACAACATAAAAAAACAAAAGTTCCCTTGGCCAAACATCTAACGAACACACAAATTAAAATGAACTAACAAAATACTGCTATTTCATTACACGGTACTGTAAATAAAAACGTTTGAGCAGGACAGCACGATAGTCTACGTGTTCTCTTAACTTGCTCTGAACTTCTGGTCTCCGGGTGCAATGCCCACTTTTATCACAAGGTGTTAAAGTACATATTGCATTACGCGACAAATATAAGCCACATATTTATTTATAGCTAATTAATTCCAATATGTCCATTATTGACATGAATACACAACTGTTAGAAATTGACAACACCTAAAGAGGTCTTTGTACAGAGTTTCCATAACTACGGTACCTAACTGCACACATCACAGATATAGAAAAAATAAACTTTATTCTTGTTAGTCTATACATAACAAGTACACTTTACCCTAGATCTATATTTCACAAAGGGAGTCTATACAGGGTGATCCACCAAGATACCCAAAATCTGAGATAGAGATTTTTTTTCGAAGTAACTATGCCCTCGAATTTGGGGTTCAGGAAAAAGGCTTTCAAACCGGCTTTTCCAAAAAAATGATTGTGTAGGTTGCAAGAAATAAATCTTACTAATGAAGACATGTCTACGGTTAAAAATGCTAGATTTCATGATTTTATACAGATAGGGAACTTCCATTATCAGCATACACTGGAAACACATTTTTTTAATGCAATTTTTTTATCTCTAAAATCCACAACATGTTACCTTCGAATAAATTTCTCTATCTCTTATAGTTTATAGTTTCAGACTTCCCCATACTGACCCATCTTGATGGATCAGCCAGTATATCGTATTGAATCAGATTGACTTACAAATGAACTTGAGAACTAAAACTGGGGTTATTGACACGATGTTTGTGATAAGCGCAGTTTTATAGCGCTTACTGCATGACGTCACGAGAGAGACCCAGAATTTAAATATATTCTAAAACTGTATACATAATAAGACATGATTAACAAACACATGGACGCATTTCGCTAAGCTAGGTAAATGATATAAACCGTGCCGCACTTTCAGCCACTCGTTCGAAGGCTGCCGCTCCATTTTATTCCTCGATTCTACACAAACTTGCTTCTTAAATTGACTTTAAATAATAAATAAAAGTTAATAAATAATTTATACATCCATTCAAGTTATTGTTCAATTCGATCACAATGCGAAAACTTTAACCAGTAGAAAAATATGACGCGGATCAGTTTTTGTTGATATCCACTTGTGTCCATCACTATTTGTCACTTTGCTATCACCGTCTTTGAAATAAACGACCACTATTATTAGGCATTGCATAAAATATACATTCGCGCGGTCTTAACATAAGACACGCGATCCGCGTTCCTGACACACATGCGGCTACTCATCTCTTTCGCACATATTATTACAACTTGTAGTGTGATAAGGACGTCACTATACATCCCACCGTCCACCCGTCTTATGTTTCACAAGGAATGGTTCATCGTCATATCCAGGTGAGGTAGACGCACTGACATAACTGTAGTTTCGTGTTTCAAAGTTCCTGGGGCATTAAGGTATACGTATAACTGATTTATTGCTCGAAAATTTTACTTTGGCAGTGTATGGCAGTCCTGGCGATAGAGTTAACTAGCGAAGGAGTTTCATCTCAATTTTTTCCACACCTTGCGTTTATTTTAGGGGTTATCGAAACGCTCATCTGTGTAATAAGAGCACATTGGTCGAGACACACATCTTAGATATAATTCTCGAGATTTTTTACATCAGCGCTACCCACGTCTCTTCTCAAGTTTGACTGGAACGCTTCCACACTTCACAAGCGCTTCACGTCTGTTCACAAGCACAAGAGTTCCGTGTTTATATTACCAGGCGAGCATAGGCCTGAGCAGGCACTGATTGGACATCCATCCATATTTCTTGAATTAAACGAACGCACACGATAGTCCTCATTATGGCGTCAGCAGGCATCAGTCAAGACACTTGAGATATCTCTTCAAACGCACACAAACACAGAAGTCCAGTGTTAAAGTACCAGGCGGTCATAAGGCGTCAGCAGGCATCGGTCGAGACACCTAACTTTTCTTTAACACATCCTAAGAGTACCGGGCGTTATGGCGTCACCACGACACCCAACTTGATATTTCTTGAGACAAATGCTTCATACAGAAGTCCAGTGTTAAAGTACCAGGCGGTCATAAGGCGTCAGGCGGGCGCGCAGGCGACACCCTCACGAGGTGGGCGCGTTGCCGTGCGGCAGGCCGCCAGCAGCAGACACCACTACCACGGGCTTCACAATGGTCGTCGCACTCAAGTATTGGGTGCTCACAGTCAGAGGCGCCACTGTGCCTTTCACCATTTGTGTCTCCACCATCTGTAAATGTTATTGGATATTAAACATTTTTTTCTAAACGAATTTAAATCTAGAATCGTAAAATTGGAAATTGAAAAGGGGTGTTGGATTGGGCTTAATTTGCAAATTCGCCACATGTATAAGCTGCCTTGGGTCACTCTCGTACAGCCTACAGATCTAAAAAAGATCTAGTTTTTTATTGGACCTAAACGTGATATCACGTTGTGTGGAACTAAGCTCAAACGGATCTTTGTTAAATGTCTGCAAACCTTTTAGAAGGTGTGGTACAAATCATTAATCAATCTTTGCCGAAATGCGTTTTGCTGATAAAGCAATGGTAACGATTTTGTTGCGCATTTTGATAGTACTAAACTAGACTAAACGCATCTGCCACTTCCTTTTTAACCCCCGACAAAAAAGAGGGGTGTTATAAATTTGTAGTGTGTATCTGTGTGTCTATCCAAAACGGATCGACCGAATTCAACGTAGTTTTTTTTAATTGACACCTAGTTTTATCGGATTTGTTCTTAGCTATGAATCTGTTCAGCCGTTCAAAAGTAATACCTAGCTCTTTTTCTAGTTGGAGTTGGGGGATTTGACGGTTAGGTTATTGTATTGAAACAGTAAGAGAGAAACGCCCTTAGTTTTGTTCAAGCATATCGTCTCGCGTTTATTATACGAAAACGTCAGTCAGAGACAAAAAAAGATTCCATTCTATACTGGTATTATTTATTACTCGCGACCCGCCCCCGACTTTGCACGGGTGCAATTTCTCTACTATCCTTACATTAAACATTAAAGAATTATACATATTAGTGGTCGCCCAATGGTCGAAATTCGACCATAATTTTAGCTTTCTGCACTCCATCTCCATATAAACTTTAACTATGCCAAATCTCACACACCTCCGTGCGCGCAATATGTTTAAAAAGGGGTACAAAGTTTTCTCGCCGCGTATATATAGATAAACCTTCCGTGAAAAATTATCTAACTGATGGTGAAAACCGCATCAAAATCCGTTGCGTGGTTTAGGAAGAGTTAGTGGATATACAGACAGACATACGCGAAAAGCGACTTTATTTTATACTGTATAGAGATTCTTATGGTTTAGTCTTGTCATAGTGCGCAACAGAACCGACACCATTACCTCCCTTATAATAAAAGATGGTTTAAAGAAAGTTTAATAAAACCCACATTTTAAATATATCCATCACTTTCTAAAGTCATATTATAACAGAAAAAGACGGAGCTATGTTAAAACCTGGGTTTTAAAAGACTTGCTTTAAACCATCTTTTGTACTAAGATGGTATAAGTTGGATCTAAAAACATAAATACATAGAAGTTATCTAGGTACAGAACTAATACCATTACCGATACTCTGTGTGTACGACAGTACTCTGCCTAGCCCCTAGGGTCCATAAGCGTGATGAATGTGATGATTATAATAAACCTACATATCAAGCATGCTAGGCTAAAATGCGCGCCGTGACAAAATTTTGTCGTCATGACAAGACAAGATAATTCCTTAAAAACCCTGATTCTGTACGAGATAATTCGATGACAAAACTATGTCGCGGTGCTCATTTGTTAACCCGGCAGGAAGTAATTTAAAACACACTGCGCGTTCACATTGGTCGCTTGATAAAACGTAGAATAGTCCCGGTACAATGGAAGTGTCACGATTTTCCGCGTGAGACCAATGACTAATGAACTAATGGATACCGAAATGAATGGATAATAATTTAAAATGATTAATGTTTAAATGAATTTACCTCTAGGAAATTAATATACGAGTTATCTGAGTGCCTCGGCGTGGACGCGTGTTGCGCGGGGAGCGCGGGCAGCGCGGGCCGCAGGTAGGGGTGCGCGCCCGCTCGGTGGAACCGCGACTCTTTATGCGTCACGTCCTTATTTAGGTCACAAAAATTATACGTCAGATTTCATATTATCAGTCATGGACTGAGTAGGTACAGTACCACTGGTTTGCAGATATTTAACAAACACGAATACACAACAAGAATACAGGCATTATAATATACAGGATGTTGGGGGTTTTTGGACTCATCATTATGAACAACTTTTATTGTGGAAATACTCAGAAATAGCGTAACAAAATGTACTGCTATACAAATAATTCAATACTACTAGACTAAATAAATGGAACAGCAGATTTTTCTTATCGCATTTTCAGGGTTGGTGCCATATTAAAAGTTGTTCATAACAATGACTTCAATAACCCCTTAAAGCAGGTATCATATTTTCATAAGCATCCTGTATAATACGTAATATATCAACTAGGTCAAGTGTTAGGGTTGATGTGCGTTGGCAACTGGATCGAAGCATAAAAATAAATTGATCGAATTGAGAGTTTCTCTTCTACACCAATATTAAATCCATATACTATATGTATCAGAAATACATCGTCATATTTAAGAGGGTGGATCAAACCATCAAACTGAACAACTAAGACTATAGAGACAAAGATAAAAAAAAAACAACTGGGCCTTTGCATGCACTTTCAAAACGTCGTGATTCTAGGTGCCCGGTTCCAAGTGATTTTCGTCCTGGGGGGCTAAAAAGGCCGCTTTAGATAAATCATAATATGATTCATATTACGAATGTCAAAATATCTACATAATTGACGACTCTTAATGTCATCCGCATAAGGTTCATATTCAGTAATCATCTGTTTGACAGTTACTATGCAGATCATTAGATGAATTGCTCAATGTGGCCTTTTTAGGCCCCCTGGAGAAGATACTAACCAACATCATAATCGCAAAAAAATTATCAGCTGTCACATAGTTACGTTTGGATGGAGATGATTATATTTCGGGATTACGATGTTTGTCCCATCGAGAAAATTGTTCAGTTCTGATACACGTTGTTTTGTGATCAAGAATCTCTTCTGACGAAGCCTTCGTATAATTAAGATAGAACCATTCATTCAAGAATTCCATTCTGTAAATTATTCAGTATTGCCTATAATTTTATTAATACTCTTTATAATTCTTATAATTTATTCTTATATTAATTCATCTTGACATAATATTACTATTTATGACTGGGTATTTTGTTTATACGCTCTCTGGGATTTAAACATTTATTAAAATAATATATGTCATTAATTATCCTACTGGCATGCTTGAATTATTTTCTCTAGAATAGTTGCACACCATTGTCATGGTAGAATGTATGATCTACTTTTGTTATTAACATCTTTTTTGTACTACATTCTTGCAATAAATGATTATGATTATGAACTTCACTTACAGGTAAGTTCGTTTAATCTATAATTATTTTATCATCATCATTATTCTCCTGCCATTTTCCCATTTTATTTGTGGTCGGCGCAATATATATCTCTTTCTTCCATTCGTCTCTATCAGACGTCATTTCCAGATTCACTTCCTTCACATTCATGTCATGTCCATCTATTCTTTGGTCTGCCTCTTCTCTCTGCAGGCTGGTTAACAGGTATGACGAAATAACTATAGTAATAACAATAGGTGTTTACCTTATGTGTGAGTGTGTGCGTTTGCAGTAAATGTGTGCCGGGCTGCGATACTACGAGAGGCGTCAGCCCGCTTACAACCACGCTGCCATCTGCAATTAACATACAATTTTATTACACTTTTTTGAACACTGACTCCTAAGTTACATGTCTCAACTAGTTTAGGAGGCAGGGTTTCCATTATTGAAGCCACCTTTTGCCACTAAATATTTTTACTTGTAACCTTATTATTAAGTACATGTAAATAAGGTTTTGTGTATCAATAAAGTTGTTATTATTATTATTTCCTTTATTGCTGCTTGCTTTATTGCTTTATTCCAAATTATTTACACATCCTTTTTTTTCTAAATATTTTTACAAAAAAATATATAAAAACTCTTTCATAATGGAAGGTAAAATCCATTTTAGCTAGTTGGGGTCCGTTCCGTCCAGCTATTACTTGCTCATTACCCTTTCGCAGTGAAAGCCCAGCTTTAGCTTGGAGGACTGCTATTTTTAAAGCACCTACAGTCGTATCTTTACAGAAATTAATCTCTTTTCTTTCTTTCCTTCTTATTACAAAAAAAGGTTTAAAGTAAGTCACGTAAAACCCAGGCTTTCAATATACCTGTCACTTTCTAACGTCATAGAACAAAAAGAGAGGCTACCTTAAAATCTGAGTTTTACAAGACGTTCGTTAAACCATCTTTTGTATTAAGACAGTATGACGTCACGGTACTGATGAAGCGAGTACAAGTAGGTATCGCACGTGGCCATTATTTTTATAGTGCGGCAAATGGCCTATAATATTCTATTAAAATCTTGACTATTCTCAAAGATAAATGGCGAATTAAAAATGACAACAGTGTATATTTACAAGCATAATTTACTAAGTCAACGCCTCCATACATAACAAGCGTAACATAAAGATAGAGATTCAGTTCGAGAAATTTTAGTTTTATTTTTTTTGACTACATTTTCCATACAGGCAAGAATACTGTAAAACTAACTTTAAATTATAATTTAATTTACAGTGGTAAAATATAAATAATAATAGAATAAAACAAAAATGGATACCTACATAGACTGGATATAACGCAATATCGCGAGAAACTGAGAAATACAGAAAAATAAATAATATTATGGCTCAGCGATAGCTTGGACCCGATACCGATGGGCTACTTACTACTTCTTATATTTTTTAATGTATTTTTTTAATTATTATATTTATAATAAAAAAAATTAAGCATAGAGTAGCTTAATAAGTGAGACGCCATATTGAAAATAATTGTTAATTATGATTTATATATATTTTTTTATATTATTCATTTAAACTAATTATCTGTATTTTTTTACGAATTCCACGGATTTTTCTCGATTTTTTGAGGTACTGTATATGAACCTAGCCGACTTTGGAACATCTCCTTTGCATGTGTTGATAAATGAATAAAGGAATAATGATATTAAAAATAAAATAAAATATAAACGTACCTGTGGTCGTGCAAACGGGTGTCGGAGAAATGATTCCGTTTTCTTTAGGTATCCTACTGTTTTCCAAAGTTGTTACACCTGTTAACAGAATTGTTAAATTGTTTGAATGAGCTAAAATAAGGTCAACGTCTCCGTATATTTAATATTTATATCATTTCTAGAAATCTGAATACCGAGATTTACAAAAATTAACCTATGTCAATTAAATGCTTAATAGATTACGTAAGACAATAACTAAAAGATTTGCCAGACAATACAAAAAATAATGGCCCCAAAGTGCTACCCTGTGGTACACCACACTTACACCCAGATTCTTAAAAGCTGATAAAATGTAACCGACTACCAAACATCATGTCAACTGATATTTGATGGGTGGTTGATCATCAACAGCTGTTGTGGTTAAACAACAGCCAACGTGAGCTTGTAAATTGTCAAATATTTGACTTGTATTTGTCTTTCAGAAACCGCAATTTGTACAATAACTAGCGACCCGTCCCCGGCTTCGCACAGGTACAATTTCTCTACTATCCTTACATTAAATATCAAAGTATTATACATATAAATCTTCGATGGAAAATTATCTAACTGATGGTGTAAGCCGTATCAAAATCCATTGCATGGTTTAGGTGTCAGCGGATATACAGATAGGCAGACGACACTGAAATCGACTTTATTTTATACTATGTAGTGAAGTGTGGTTTTTACGTCAACGCGTACTCCTACGTGCTATTTGGCAATATATTTTTCATCCCACCATCTCGGAAAGAGTATTTTTAATCTTCAATATCTGAGTGGAAAAGCCGTTTTTATTCTCTAGAGGATAAAGTAAATTTTCATCCCACCATCTCGGAAAGAGTATTTTTAATCTTCAATATCTGAGTGGAAAAGCCGTTTTTATTCTCTAGAGGATAAAGTAAATTGAATTTAGAACATCGTGTGCACTAAGTTTGTGAATTAAACGTTTTTTTTTTGCATTTAGTCATTTCCTCGCTGAGGTGGAATGAAAAGTTACGTGTTGCACTCGAGTGCAAAGATTTTTCACCTCGTGCTCTTTTGATTCCCTCGCTAACGCTCAGGATTCTAATTTTGAATCACTCGCTGCGCTCGTGATTCAATTTTAGAATCCTTCGCTTGCTCGGTCATCAAAATTGAACACGCGGTTAAAAAGCAACTTTGCACTCTTGTATAACAAATAACTATTAATTAATATTCGAATTTTAGGATAACCAAACAGCAAAGCCAAGATGTTTGCAACATTTGTTTTCTTGTTTTTCTTTTCTTGTCATTTAATATTGAAAAGACGAGTTTTCCTCAATGTACCAGGAAATCATAACTCACCATTGGTATGGACGGGCGCTTGTAATACTCGCAGCCCACTGCTAGTGGATACCAACTGCAATGCCGCTGGGCCCACCACTAACCCGCTGCCACCGACCACCTATGAAATCCAAATAAAAACGTTTTATTTACAGGATCTACAGTAGGTTCTGTCGAAGTGAACTGTCGTGAAACTAAAGGGTGGTCATTTCAATCAATCAGCTACAGTTCACTCCAAAGTTACACCATCTTGTCTATCCAGAAAACTTCTAGAAGCAGTCCGACTATTAAGTGGCGTAAGGGCCATGTTCATATAAAAGCTACAAATTTTATTTTCCTCAGTAATTCACGTCTTAGATTTTTTATTTCAACGTAATAACTTGTGATCGTTTTAAATTGTCTCACCTGCGAAATAGGAAGATGTATTTGGGCTGGATGTACTAAGGTGCTGAGCGCGTTCGTTACGCCATTTTCTATCGTCTGCCCATTCTGTAACAAAACAAAGAGATTGTTAGGTTGATTAGTTATTGTTGGTCATGCACTTCTAGGGTACAATATAACATAATATGTAACATATAACAACATTGTCAGTTCAGCACCCGAGCAAAACTTGCTGATAAATCGATCTTTTCGTAGGTCAGAATTTTTGCGCAAAGTTGACAATAACCGAGCAATTCTGACCCTGCACAACTGTGTACTTTGATCATAATATGCAAATCAACGATGAAGATTACATCATTAAAGTAAAAAGTGAAATATATTATATCAATGCATCTACGTCAACAGTGCGCACATTTATTATTCGGATCTATAGTAAAATGACGGAATGAATATATTTGGCCGTCAAATGAAGGCAAAAACGTCATACAATATTCATATTTTTTTCAACAAACGTAAAACTGTATACGCCATTGCGTATTACAGATCAAGATCATCAGCCATACAAACGTTCATACAACTTCATGAACTTTAATGAGATCAGGTAGATAACACGATCCAAGGTGACACCAAATCTTACAATTCAATCAAATCCTTGGCCTTAATCATTGCATTTATACGAGAAGGAAAAACAACATGCTGTATTTTAGTTACATAACATTGTGCCATGCAAACAATAATAATGTTTATTTTGTTTGTTTTTTGGCTAAAATAGACTAGAAAAGTCATTGTTTTATATTCATATTTTACAAATAGTTAAAAATGGAAAAGCCAGCATACTAGCATCCTTACTGACCTGACTTAGCCATTTGAAACTGGTGAACTTTTTTTTTTCATAATCACATATTTTCTACTTTGCGATTATGTTTTTACATTTGGCAGGCACCGTGATTCTAATACAATATTTACTTTTATTCCTTTGCTTTTAAAATTTCAAGGTTTGTATTTTTCGAAAGCCTTTAACACATTATGGCATAAGAATACGGTTGCCCAAGCATGAATACCAATCCCATCGGTACTATACTTGATAAAACCGTTCTCTAGTCGCAGTTGCGAGATCTTAACCAAGCCATTACCACACTTTATTACTGTTCTGTCAAACACAACATCATCATAATATGCGGCGTTCCCCAAGGCTCGCACTTTGGACCCATTTAATTTTAATTGATATAGATCATGTCTTGTAAGAATTATGTTAAAAATATATTGCCGAATTTAAATAAAACTTTTGTATTTGTTAAGAATTAGCAAATAAATAAATTATAATATGTTTAAAACATAATCATCACTAATCGTTTAAAAAAATGCTTCTCTTGTGTCATTCAAAATTGTTATTTCATGCAATATAAGGATAATGAATGAGTTAGCAAAATAATGAAGTTTTATTTTTTTATGAAATCTCGAAAATGCTTCAAATGGGAGCGTTTTATACGATAATTCTATCTGTTTAATTACTAATACAGAAAAAAATATATAATTTTGTTATAACAAGATAAATGATAAATAAAGAATACAATACATAAATAAAAGAGGTGAGATCACAAATACTTACTACTTGTGTCGAAGGATCTGCGGGCGCAAGCGTGGTGAGCGTCAGCGTATTAGACCGCGCTGTGTACGACGTCCGTACAACCTGAAATAGTTAAATATAGCTAATTGGAAATTGTCTTCTAAATTACAAACCGTTTACTAATCGGCTTATTTATTAGAAAAATATTAGAGTAACGCTTATCCTAATCCAAGATTAGGTCAGCTCTAATTTCTAACATTGTACCAGGCGATCATACCTGCGAGGTAGTGGGTGTGATTTGTATAGGCAGCGTACGCAACTTCGTGCTTAGGTTTAGAGTGCGGGGAGGAGACGTATCCATTCGTGCTATGGAACGTGGCGGCGATGCCGATATCTGTAATGAAAACGGTTTATTTATTTGAATTTGAAAATAAGAACGCAGGTCAACGTATAAGAAAAACTATAGTACCTATTTATGTATAAAAACATATAAACACTTACGCTAATAGGAATTCCCAAAACTTGACCATTTACAGGATCTTCTATTACTTTATCTTCAGAGACGGAATCTGAAAATTAAAAGACAATTGGTTAGTGCAAAAAAGAAGTGATTATTTAAATCAACTGTATGTACAATATTAAAAAAATCACGACTAAATAAATAGCTATCATAATTCATAAAAACTATATTCCTGAAATATTAAATTAATTACTAAACACTATGTACAGTCGCGGTCTGAAAATGTTTACCACCTTATGGTCTATAATGGCTTGCACATTTTTGTTTCATAAGGCTGACTTTAATAAAGATGACAATTATCATAGACGTAGGACTTCGCTTACGCTCAGACTGGAGACTGTTATTGATCTATTAATAGGCCTGGATTGTATTTGACATGAAAAAAGAAAAAAAAAACATCTAAAGAGGTGAAATATAAGCTTTTATTGTAAAGAGGAGCCATCACTCTCCAATACCTAACTGAAACCGACCTTGACCAATCTACTGCCTCTTTCTATGCCCAATTACGTAGAAAGAGATAGATAGATACACCTTTGAAACCGTGGACGGAAACCGACCTTTAGGCATAGTGAATATGTGCTTTAGGTTTCAGTTAGGTATTAAGGAGTGATAGCTACACTTTATATTTAATTTCGTGGAGCAATTCAATAATAAATTCGGTCCTTAGATTAATTATTGATTGGTTTCGGCAGCGGAGACCAATCAATAATCTAAGATTCAGTTCATAAAAAATTACACTCGACATAAAAAAAAACTATTTCTTCTGTATCTATTTATTCTCATATTATTCTTACAATTTAAATATTTCTATATAAAAACAAAAACATTTAAAATATAAATGTCTATTAATAAAAAGAAATAATTTTAAAATCTGGTGTAGACTCCATCACCAGCTATGACGGCACGTAATCTATCGGGCATGGAGGCGACAAAACACACACACAGTGCACATAGTCCCTCTGATGTCTTCCCATACTCGAGCACAATGTGAAATGAAAAGAACTTGAGGGTTTATTTCCTTTTGGGAGTCCCAGCGCTGAACCATTAAGCCACATAGATTTTTGGTTACATTTAAATCAGAAGAACGGGCAGGCCACTGAATCAGCCGCATGTTACGATGAAGTTGAAACTCCCCTTCGTCTCCATGTCGCTGGATCCAAAATTTTACGGTGAATCGAGATATATTGAGTTCTCTTGATATAGCATAGCACTAATATTCCACCCGTCTTCATGCAAATACACATTATTTCTGCCTTTTGCTGCAAGGGTTACTTGCACAGAGAGTTAGCGAAGTCAGCTCTGTGGTTACTTGATTATTTTATTGAAATTTATTAAACTTTTATATTTCTATTGGCTTACAACTACTTGACAAATGTCACAATAATATAATTAAAAAATATATGAGTTTACGTCATTATTTAATCAAAAAGTCATTGACCACCTTTTTGGTATGCCAAATACTTCACAATTTTATACGCAATTTTAAAATGTAATATGTTTTTTGATATACTATCTTAGACCTTATTGCGCACAGATTGAGATAGAATCGAATTTGAAATCTGATAAACATTTTCAGTCCGCGACTGTACGCGTTAAGTGGTGTGTTTTTATTTATTTATTATTCCAAGAAATTCTAACCAAATTGTTAAATATTCATTGTAACAATAATAATCCAAATTCATCAAACTTATTGAGAATATTAGCAGATAAATAACATTAGAAAATTGGCACGTAGTAGTAGTTACGTATTAAATAATCTCGACAAAAAGTACCAGGAGCGCAAAGCAAGGCAGGAGGTTAACGCACCGATACTCCGCGGGCGAACAGTTGTTCGGACCGAGATCTCTCTTTTCAAGGCGGAGAGCCGCTGTTGCGCTGCGATCTTCTCGCGAGCCAGCCGCTCCATTTCGTGCTCACAATCGCGTTCCTTACGTCGAAGAACCTGCGGACAAAATACCAGGATATCATAACTCTACAAAGGTATACAATACGGTCTACATTTTTATTGTAGTTTAATCCACGATGCTGTTTTGTAATCATCGTGAATGACGTCATTTGAGTCTGTTATTTGTAATGTCTTAGGATACGAAACAAACAAGCATGAATGAATCTAATCACATTACGTTGAATAACAGTCCAAACTTAGAACTTGCAACTTTCAGAGGCAGTAGAGCAAATTTATTAACCGAAGGTTATTTACGTTGAAAACAAATTCAATTATTAATAAAAAAAATCATATTCGTTACGAAACATTTGAACTTAAAAATTGGACCCGTTGAAAGTTTGTAACGAAGCCGTAGGTACCTAGTTAATAACTGAATTACGAAATCAAGACGTTCATTGAATCATTGACGTATTTTCCTCAAAATATTCGACACGAACATAAAGCAAAAGTGAATGACAAAAACACTTACAAATGTAGTGAAATAGCAATTTGGCTTCGTAGAACTTATTCAATAAAACCAATTAAGTCTTAATATAACGAGAATACTTTTATGTACATAACTTCGTATAATTTATAGGTAACTTTAAAAGTCATTGGCCACATAGGTACGTATGTCAGAAATACAGTTACTACACATAAATTAACTTGAAATACAACATGATGGCGTAAAAAGCTTGTCCTTGGACATCCCTCAAGCACGATCTACTTTACATATTGTAAGAATAACTACTATGAATCAAGGCATATCAAGGGGATGCATAACTTACGCAGATGGATGCATACCTACATACTGTATGAATGTATTACAGGAATATGTGTCAACTAGATCTAACCAGTATCGTCTCGATTATTTTAGATAAAAGAAAAGTGTATTACGCGTGTATTACAGCCTCAAATTGAGGACACATTGATTACAGTGTGACAAATGAGATTGTGGAAGAAAATTATAAATTTAGCAGCTAGCTTTTCTGAGAAGCGATAAGTACCTACACGTGTATTTGAGTACTTTTTACAGTTATGTGACAAACAATATTAACAGACTGAAAATTACGACGAGGTATTGAATGAGACATTTCGCGACCTTTCAACCATTCCCAACAAAGATAATTTAGCAGTTTGTTTTGCAAAATTGATAGTCAAATACGTCAAGATCCGCAAAACTTGAAGATTGCCAAATCTCTTGTTTACAAATATTTATAATTATCATTCTGTATACCAATTCACTTTGAAATGGACTTACAAGTTACTAAACTTTTTGGGTTAGTACTAAGTACAGTATCCTTATATTAAGGAGAGCATGGTAGGTATGTTATAAAGAAAAAATCTGAAACATTTTCTGTAGAACATTTTGACGATGAAACAAATAGACTAGAGGGAAAGGCCATCGACATTAGCTTGAAAGGCGTTAGCTACCAGGGAAACAGAAATGCAGAGGATTATATAGAAACTAAGTATTATGTATGCATTATATTCGTATTTATATATGTAAGTATAGCATAGAATATTTATTTACTTGTGTTTAATTTAAATTTTAAAGTTAATTAGTTTATGCGACACCGCGACCTACCCTCGTTAGTTTTTACATGCTGTACTGTCCATCCAAAGGTTGTTTGTAAGAAATCGCCCAATGCGGTAAAACCGCCTATTGTATACACTCTTAAAATATTAATTGTAATTATTATGTTCATTACTCTTCTTTTATCAGGTGTACAATAAAGAGTATTTTCTTTTTTATTCTATAGAAACTAACCTGAATATATCTAATAGCGGAGCCTAGTATCGAAAGATTGGAGGTTTTCTTGTCATCTGGTGTGGCGGGCAGCTGTCTCTTGAGCAGTTCGAAGCACTCCTTGAGGTGGGCCCGCCGGTTCTTTTCCAGTTTGTTGTGCACCTCGCGCGTGCCGGCGCGGGGGGCACTGCCACTACTGCCCCCGCTGCCGCTGCCATTGCTGCAACCGCTGCCACTGCCGTTGCTGCTGACTGATGGAGGGGAAGGGATTGGGGGTGGCCTGTTGACAATGAAGGATTTATTACTTTAACTGCATCATCACTTTTCTGGTATAGTTTACCATTTCTATAATCCCTTTCCTCATCGGATAATTTTTTATAATGTTAATAAGTGAATCTTTTCCGTGACATTGAAAGATTGAATCAGTATCAAATTCAACCTTGTTGGATTTCGCGACATCGGCATCGTCACATGTTTTGTAATGAGTTGCACATACGTAACTGCATTCATAACATAATTTTGTTTGTATTTCACGTAACCATTTTACGCAATCACACGTTATTCTACACAAATTTTTCGTAGCGAATTATTTAAAATTTTGACGTTTTCAAAACTGTTTATCCTTAGAAAAAGTAGATTCGCAATAAGTTCAAAGTTTTTATTGCTACTGCTCATCCTCTTAACATCGTTGCGTGATCTTTTAAACGACGGAAAGAGAAGAGTAAGTTGCCCTAGGCCATACCGGAAATCACTTGGCAATATCCACTATATTTAAATCAAATGTAATGAAAATGTGTTTCATTATTATGGGTTTCTTTGTCTTATATGTTAACGTATACAATTTTTCTTGTATAACTTTTTATACTAATGTATGCAGAGTTTACATGTAAGTGATTGTTACATTTGTATCTTCCATTTAACATGTTTTAGTCATGATACCAGTGTAAAGCTGATTATATGGTTCAATTTCGATTCAATATTGCTTTCAATTTGATTGCTTCAATGGCATTGAGACTTCTAAATACATTAAAATGATTTTTTGTGTGTAGGCAAAGTCGTTCAATGTGCAATGTTCAATGCTTTTCAATGGAATTGCTTCAATTTGGTTGATCCTTGTAATATCGCCTTAAGCAATTGGTGAATCAATAAATAACATTTTGAGAAATTGACGTTATAAATATTGTTCCTCAAGCATCGTCCCATCATTTAGTATGATAATGGTGTCGATTTTGTTGCGCACTTTGATAAGACTAAACTAAACTATGGGATAAAGATATACTTTTTATGGGCGTTTGTCTCTTTCTGTTTCAATAGAAAAAGAAAGTGACAGATGCGTTTAGTCTTGTTTACCTATTACTGTCAAAATGCGCAACAAAATCGAAACCATAACCTAACCTAACTTTACTAAACAATTAAGGAAACACGAAGTCTTAGCTTTGTTGATAGTATGTATCATTATGATTAACACAGACATAAAGCTATGGATTATTCCATTATTTCACAATATTAATTAAATTTAATTGCTCGCTATCCTGCCGTATGCATTAGGTAAGTGCGTCAAATATTTGTATTCTAAGAGCGCATGTTTTAACAATACGAAATTAAAAACCAGAATTTTAAGAACTTGACATGCCAACAATATAACTTTTTTTTTTTTTAGAGATATAATATAAAAATATAATCTTGATGATTGGGTAGAATTAAATAAGCGACGGTTAATCGTTTTAGAAACAGGTAAGAAAAATATATTATGTTTTTGTCCATCGGATCTTCGAAATATATAACGGATTCATAAAAAAATTGTATTCATCGAAAAATCTACTCGATCGGATGAATGACTATAATGTATTATTATTATTATATTCACAGATAACAGGTTATGTAAATATTACCAGATATGCTGGGTGCACAATTTTTAGTTCGTTTTATTCTTTTTTGATCGTTTTATTCTTTTATTGTTAACTTTATTCTTATGTATCAATAAATATCGTTTATTACCTGTTACCGGATGCACAATGCAATCATATCAAAACAATATTTTCCTTAATTAACGAGACCAAAATAGATGTTATGTGTCACTAGTCAAATGATCAACAACATTAATTTTAAAACACAGTCTCGTACAAACATACCTTCGAATGACTGATGCATACAGATAGTGACAAGGACTTATCAACTGATGAATACAAAAGCCTACCAAGCTCATAAATTAAGTACCTATTTAATTCATGGTTGTTATATCCAAACCTTGACAGCAATCGACAGAAAAAAAAAGTATCACATGCGTTTATTACCAGAACAACAAAATGCTGATAATAATTATGGCAAGGATGAAATTAAAATTCTCATTAAGACATATTTACATTTTACATCGATGATATGTTATTGTATTTCTATGACGGGAACATTCTCGATCAAATTTATTAATTCACCATTCGCATTCGGGACTGATCACCTTGTAACTGCCATGGCAATCTTATTCAGAGGAAAATCATTATCATCCTATTCTTGTCTTTTATTCACATTAAATTACATTATTCTCAGAGCTCCTACCACAACATTATATTAATCAATATTGTAATGAGTTTCCATGGCGTTTTTTCCCCGGTTCTTCTCTATAGGACTTACTATTTGGTACCTAGTGCGAGTTGGTAGACTACACACACCATCAAGAACTTTCTGAGATTCTCATATGTGCAGGTTTCCTCGCGATGTTTTCCTTCACCATTCGTAGTAATGTAGCGTATTAAATTATAATTGAATTTTTTATCAACTGTTCTTAGAGATTTTTAAAATCAATAATTACATTTTTAAAATCAGTATCATATGGCTGGATACAATAGTAGGTTGATACGTTCTTTTAACTTGACTCAATCAACAGAATAGTTTCACTTTTAACTCATTAGTTAACGACCGGCCACCCGTGGTCGAGAACAATGTTAATGACATTGTTTCGTCACTTATCGAAAACTGTTATCATTGAAGTTCGTTTAAAGATTGAGGGTCTACAGCGTAACAAAATAGTAATAAACATCAGACTGTTAATAAACTTCAATACAATCGTGAGAGCCTAAACTTCGAGCTACCTTGTAAAAAAATACCGATTATGAACATGGGAGTCCCAACTTTATAATCATTTTTTAAAAGATTGCTCGAAGTTTAAGCTCTCACGATCGTATTGAAGTATATACTTCAATACGATCGTGAGAGCCTAAACTTCGAGCAATCTTGGTAATATTACCAGAGTCAGATTTTTCTGTTACGCGGTAGACCCGCTGGTCAGCTTTTAACTGTCATAGCAATCTTATTCAGAGGCAAATCATTATTAACTTATTCTTATTTTTTATTTACATTATTCTTGCAGCTCGCAGCTTAAGAGCTTAGATATTATTTTAAAAGAGTTTTCATGGAGTTTCTTGCCAATTCTTCACCATAGGACCTTCTATTTGGAACCACGCATTTAGTCACGACATTGCACTAGTGCTTGTCGTGAAATAAAGATTTATTATATTCTATTCTAAGAATTTTAAATATTGTATTTGGATGCAAACAAATTCGATTTAGAAAGGAAAGTTGAATAAAGTATAAACTATCTTCTACAGCCCCGAATTTACAAACTTCTTAGTGAAGCCAAGTCACTTGGTAATCTTATTGTACCTACTTAGAAAATACAAGGTCTACATGTCTAGTCCCGAATCCTTTAAGAGGTTATTGTACTCATCATTATGATCAACTTTTACTATGGGATTTTATTAATTTTTTGAATTAAACCTCTGGCAATATGTTTTATAGTTTCTTTTTATGTTAACACTTACATCCTATCGTGCTTCTTAACTTGTGTGTTTCTTTTACGTGCTCTTATAATAAATTCGTTTACTTTATTTTATATTGCTTTTACCTTAATCCAATAGAAATCGCGGAAAAAATCAGCTTTCTATACAAATGATTCAATATCACTCGACTAAATGTGTGAACAACAGATATTTATTTTCGCTATTACTATCTTGGTCCCATAGTAAAAATAATAATGGGTACAATGACCCCTTTATTTTTTTATTAGAATAGTAGGAGCTAGTGTTTAACAAGTGAAATTGTATTCATATTTCAAAAGAACCTCAATATCTCAAAGGAAAAGAAATTGCCTAATAGCGTGCCTTATAAAAAGCTTGTTTAGTTTCACGTTACAAACAAAAGCATGTCTTAACGCAACTGAAAATGTTTAAAAACATTACGGTAAGTATGAGCGACAACAAAACAACGATCGTCGTGCGAATCTCCAGCTGTTTCGGACACCGCTGTTACCAGGAGAACAGAACATACCCATGACTGTTACTCGTCGTCCGCGGCCTGGAATGTTCTTGAGCGAAGTCGAGGAGGGGCGCGGGAGGAGGGGCGGTGGTTGCGGGGACCGGCTCGAGCGCAACGACGGGGGGCGCAGGCGGGCAGGGCGGCGCTACCGGCACCGGCGACGTCGGCCGGACCACGCCGTTGCTGCGCGGCGTCACCGGCAGCCCTGTCACCACTCGCACCGACACCGGCGACTTCGGCTCCTCCTCTGTAAACAAAGACGACACGTCAGAAGGAGCTAAATACGCAACTACCTTGGACCCAATTATGATTACGAAAGGTTGTTTATCAGTTCACTAACGCCCAATTAGAAAATAAGCAGGCCATCCTAGGTCGTTCAACACTTGTCAAACCCGTGTCAACCACTCGTCGACGGCTGCAGTCCGTGGCGGTAAACTACCAGGCGAACATACACAGCGAGCGTTCAACACAGCCACGTAAATGAACTAGCCGTATCAGAGTGAATGAGACAGCAACATTCCACTTTACTTTCAGATAGTAACGTCACGCGATAGTGAACTTTACGCACTAGCAATAAAGTTCATAGTAAAATAAATAAGCCGAAAATCAGTCACGCTGCAATGACGAGTGAGACAGACGATTTGTTTGACTGTGGTGAAAGAGATGGAATCGGAGGCGTGGTCTCACGATAAAATTACGTCAGCACATGTGGTTGCGCGCGTGCTTTTGGTTTGTTTGGCGTTAACAGTTGCCACGCCGAAAATCAGCTGCTCAGTGAGGTGCCAGAAAAAACAAGTCGCGTCGTACGTAATCGGCCCGTAAAATTACTGGCGTCTGCTACTACTAGATTGGGCTTTGCTTGTTTTAAATGTACGGTTTTATAGATTTTTTACACGTAGGTATTTTTTACAGATAAAATTTTATTATCAGATGCTTCGGCGAATCAGTATTAATAAAAGCGTTTATTTTATCACGTCCGAAAGATATACAAAACAAAATAGTTACGCAAACGGCAAAATGTCGTCTTACAAAATTGTTTTTTATAGTGATTATCAACATAGCCTTTTCTCAACATAAGAAGGCTTCTAAGTGGCTGATAATCGGTAATTACCAAATTTATAGCCCCATCTAAATGAGGAGCTACCTCGCTATTAATATTTGTATCTGCTGCTACCAAATTTTTGCCAGCGGCTTTACGCATATAAACTTCTGAAACACAGTCAACATTGATGTTTGCCTTCTTATCTTACAGGAACTACGCAGTGGTACCAGCTAGGTACTTTGTGTGTTGTTTCTTGAAAAGAATTCCATGTATTATAAAACGTTGACTCGATGACTAACAGCGAACTGAGTAACGAATATCGTCACCTTTTAGATTCTTTTTGTTAGTCATTATAAATATTATTGCTTCTGTATTCAACGTTGGACATACTTTCCTGTCCTTTACTGTTTCATACAACGTGTATCAGAAATGCGTGGTCATATGGTGGATCAGACCATCAAACTGAACAACTCTCTCTATGGGACCAACATCGTAATCGCGAAAAATAACCAGCTGCCGCATACAAAACTTCAATACCTACTCGACCCAAACGTATGGGACAGCTGATTACATTGTCGCGATTACGATGTTGGTCCCATAGAGAAAATTGTTCAGTTTGATGGTCTGAGCCACAGTCTGTAAGAAGTTGCCGATAGCGATATGACCACCCATTGTATCTTAAAATTTTAATTGTAATTACTATTTTCATTGCTCTTTTTTATAATGGGTACATTAAAGAGTATTTCAATCCTATACTGAAATGAACCAAATTTAATTTTCACAAATATGACATAATAGGAGAATTCTAAAATGAAGATAAGTAGAAAAATAAGTAGAGAAATAAGTAGTTCCATTGTGCTCATTTGTCTGTAACATTTTTATTACCATGTTTCCTTGTGTGTACATAAATAAATAAAATAAATAAATAAGATATTAAAGACACTTACAAGTATCGATGTAGTAATAACGATGAATTTTATAACAAAGATGAGCATTTAAGCTATATTCTATAATTAAATTAGCTACACCAGACAGAAGTGAAATAATAGGAAAACATATAACACGCTTTACGAGTGGTTATTGACCGATATATTCAAGCTTGTTCGGTATGAATTAGAATTGTTTACGCGTGTCCTAAAGGTGGCCGGGGATTATGATCCCGTGACTTTGACAAACATCCCGACTTTGTAGAGCTGCTTTCATAGAATAAACTTAGATCAATGAGGCTTCAACTTACAAGAACACATGACATCAAATAAAGGGTTAATACTACCATAAACATGAGAAGGCAAACTTCTTAACCATCGTATTTTGAGTAAACCACTCAATAAAGTCGAAAGCTTAGCGAAGTCTGTCGCTATTTTAAATATTCGTTTAAGATTAGCATTAATAAATTCTGACACTACAGTTTTAATATTCGAATTTCAAATCGGTAGTCTAATTTAAGATTCAGCTTCTTTTGCTTGGACCAAGTTTAGCAGTTCTGATTGTAAGGGTACCTAATATAAAAATATGAACAACAGTTGATTGAGATTGATAGTTAAATAGAAAATTATACAAGCAATAATAGAAAATATAACTAACACTAATTCATAAACAATGATTAAACGTTATTTAACTAAAGTAGCTCTTAATTCTCTTGCCATCTCATTTCATTCATATACAAAATAATGACAATGACAGGTTTAATTTAATCAGTCTTTAATTTATTTAATTATTACAATATTTTATTTCTTAATACCATTCAAAATATGTAGTAAAACTGGATATGTTCACAAGTTTTTATATTTTTATTTCGTCATCTTTTTTGTATTTTAAATCTTCTTTCGACTTGTAGGTAATGAACTTAATGCTTGCAGAAAATACTAAAGTAATAATTATACTGCAGTTAGGCTGACATTCAGAAACGACAGAAACGAGTCTAAACGAGAACTTACGCTTCCATCTGTCAAAATTTGTTCGTAACTTTGACAGATGGAAGCGTAAGTTCACGCTTAGACTCGTTTCTGTCGTCTCTGAATGTAAGCCTTAGATTTTCTTAGATGACATAAATATTGTAAACAATCTTGTCAATCACAACAAAAAGACACATAACCATTGTTTACATTATAGGAAAACTAAGAAAAATGGAGGTTAAGGAGACTGCACTAGAGAGGGAAAAATAGAGAGAGCTCCAAAAGCTATACCAAAGGCTGAAAAGACACCAAAGGCTCTTTTTGAATAAGAAGAAGAAATGGTCCGTATTATGTGTTGTATTTGTATGGTGTATAAATCCAATGAGATTGATGAGAGACATCCTTTGTATAATTCAGTTCAGTGGGCTGTTACCATAACTAAATATCTCTTTGAGACAGGGCGGAACATAAAAAAACAACAAATACATAATGCTACAAAATAGAGAATTTAAAATAAGTTGATGATGATGATGGTCAGAAAGAATTTCAGTGAAGGTATGTTAATGTGACCTCTGTAAGTCGATCTGAATTTCACAGAATACTAAAAACCTAAAGCCATATGATGTTTTGCTTTAAATAAGACCAGACAGTTGAGTTCAGCAGATTACGATGTCAACTAGTTTGGAATTATTATGTATTTTACTGATATATTTTGAAGCAGTAAACAATAAACATGCGTGCTATATATTTTGATGATCACAACAACTTGTGTATCACATTTTAATGAATAAATAATTCCAGCCATTCAATTTCAAACTATAAGAAAATCCCATTCTTTATACTGTTACTGTTAGCCTACATCATCCCACTGCTGGGCAAAGGCCTCCCCCCATGATTTCCAGGCTTTTCGGTCTAGAGCCAGTGTGAACCATTCGTTGTTCGTGTTATCAAGTTCGTCCCGCCATCTCTTTCGTGGTCTGCCGCGTCGCCTTCGCGTCATGTCAGGGCTCCACTTAGTGGTTACCTTGGCCCACAGCTCATCGGGCATCCGGCAGACATGGCCAGCCCAATCCCACTTCAACTTTGCAGCCTTATGAGCTACGTCAGTAATTTCGTTGCCATTCTTTATAATGAGCAGAAATTGATTTAAAACTGTATGCTAAGGGTTTCTCCATTTAAGTCATTGGAAACTTAACTAATACATGTATGGAGCTCTTTAGCTATATTGACGATTACTATCAAGACATTTAGAAGCATGAAACTGGTACCAGTGTTAACACTCATAATAAATCTAAAAACAAAGCTCACTTTCAGTGTTCTACTAACACAACCTGACCTCTATATAGTATTCGGTTATTGAACTGGGTTTGACAAAATATTGTGTCTTACTAATTAGGGAGTGGGCACAAGGTGTGATTCAATGAAAGATTTTGCAGGATCTTCATTAAAAATAAGTATGGGATTGTTACTAATTATGAGTTAATATTCTTCATGAAATAATAGCGTGATTCGTGAAGGGCTCCAGTTTTTAAATAAATTAAAGTCTCCAACGAAGATAGGAAGGACAATGACCAACCATTTGGAGAGTATGTATAAAATACCGATATACGGAATTACATTATAAATATTTATCAGAATCACTCGCACGTCTATTGAACTTGAAAATTTCAATACCTTTAAGAAAAATAGATTTAGATTATTCAGTATTCTGATAGATACTGATTTCATTGCATTGGAACCGAAAAATAATAAGTTAAAAACAGTTATTGTTGGGAATTCGTTTAATTTTGTGGTAACTTTCATTTCAGATAAAAACGTCTCAGTGAAAATATAAGTAGAAATTAACAGCTAATTTCATGACCTTATGAGGTACTGAATCACCGAGTTTATTGACCATCCATAATAGAAGAATTATATAATTCTTCTATTCATTGGTAAACAAACATTTAAATCAACAAGATGTCTATCTATGATCAAGTCAAAATAAATAAAAAATTATGTAGGCTTATTGGCTGTCAATTGCAGACAGTACCAGGGCAGAATGAACGCGTAGGTAGTGACCGGGGAGGGGCACGCCGATGTGCGTCACTGGCCTTCTAGGAACATTACAGGGGGTTGTTACATAGACACAGAGATTCGCCCTTGAGAACCTTTGAGAATGTTTGAGAACAGAAAAGTGTAGAAATCCGTGTGAGATGACGTAAATAACATAAGTATGGACCGATAAATACTGTCTCCGAGCACTATCGATATCAAGTGTGTGTTTAGATCCAAGATTAGTATATTATCGCATACTCAGTTGATACCATGACTGCTTTTCATTTTTTATCGGCTTTAGTTCATTCTTCTTTAGTCATCTGATTATTTGAAATTTCATTGAACTGTTATGTTGATACGATTGCACTAGGTACTTAAACTCTACTTTGTTAGAAGAGCAAACAATAATAGCTAAGTTTGAGAGCTCTTTTAATAGGCTTAGTCTAAAGAGCCAAAAATTATCCACAACGAAAAAGCCTATAAAACTCTTAGCGAAAGCATTCTTATAAGAGTAACATTAATCCACAGTACTATTCGTATAGGTACGCTAAAAAAACAATAGTTCTCCTGTTGGATTATGCTCGCCTGGTAGAATTGCGCATGGCGGGCGCGCGCCTACAAGCAACAAACACGCAAACAGCGGCCGTCTCCCACGATGCGGGACACCCACACGTGCAAGTGAAACTTTGATTCCAGACACTAGTGAACCGGTATCGATGTTATGTGCATCTGGTGCTGATCTGAGACCGGTATTTAAAATACCAGCACCAAATAGGCGTCGGTCGTTTGCAGAATGTGACTTGCAAAACTAGCATCGTTTTATGCGAAGCTACTTGATGTTTTTCTCTTTCATAACATCAGTTAGGAAGCTAGCTTTACCATCTGTTTCATTTTATACTAAACTCAACTTATCTAGTCTATTCGTATTTTAAAGGTGGTTTACGCAAAACTAAAACCAACTTAAATCTTATCCGTTTATTTCAATAATAGGTCTAATAGTAAAGCTTAGTGGCCAGAATAACATAGGATTATAGGAAGATGGAGGTACCCCGATTTGACTTAAAACAAATTAATTCATACAAGACCAAAGTGAGAATCGCTCAAGTGCTTTTTTAATGGAGCTTTGTCACCGACGAAATTTTATTATTACAAATTGCATAAAACACAACCAAGTTCTTTTATACATGGTTGTACTTAATGCAATTTGTAATAATAAAATTCCTTAACGGTCCTTATAGACCTACTGTGATGGAGTACGTGTTTGGCTGAATTTGGGTGGTATTTATTTATTTATTTATTTAATCATTTATGTACACACAAGAAAAGACACAGCAAACATTAAAAATAGGAGAACAAAGTACAAAGGTACTGCTTATTTCACAAAAGAAATCTCTTCCAGCAGACCTGCGAGAGGAGAATTTAAAACATGAAATGTAGACAGCGATGCACAAGAATAGATCAAGATACAAATTAAATTTATTAAAAAAGAAAAAACATAAGTAAAATACATACTTCAAACAAATACACATAAATATAAAAATATACATAAATAAATACAAATACATAGATACATAAATTGCAAACAGAAGATATTATGACAGGGAGAGATAATGTTCTTTTACACGTTTCTTAAAGGATGAGATCGTTTTACAGTTCCTTATCTCAGATGGAAGTGAGTTCCACAACCTAACCCCATGCACAGATAGGGAAAAGGAATAGTAGTCAGTTTTGTGGGATGGGAATGTAAGAAGAGTACGGAGGTGTGGCCTGCAGGACGAGTCAGGAGAGGGTATATTTGATCCCATAACATAGGTACTCAAAAATATTTTATTGGAACTGTATACCTAATATTTATCATTAGGTAACTGTTTTTCTACCCGTTTATGCAAAATTTATTTTTATACTTTTAATAGTATCTAGTCCTAATTGCTCGATTGAAAAAGAGCAGTTGGGCGGTTCACAACGTGGTTCATGGGCATATAAACCAGTAATTGGATTGAGTTCCGTGGAGATTA
This sequence comes from Allophyes oxyacanthae, assembly GCA_932294325.1. Lineage (NCBI taxonomy): Eukaryota > Metazoa > Arthropoda > Insecta > Lepidoptera > Noctuidae > Allophyes > Allophyes oxyacanthae. Next base: position 2,990,448 of record OW028628.1, read on the forward strand.
TTATGTTTTATAGATTGTTTTAAAAAAACATAACTAAATTTAAAAAAATAACATGCTTGGTGATATACTCCTAAAGCCCCAGTATCTCGAGTGATTTGATTATAATAATCAATACCTTGGTAAAGCTTAGAAAAACTATATAACAAAGGGTTAACTGAAACAATAGAAAAAGTAGCAGCTTACATTTGATTATTGTCGCTATTGAAAGTATAACTTTTTGAGAAATTTCTAAATAACGCCTCAATGGCTTCTTGATCGGGAAGATATTTCGACACTATTTTTTTGTTTTTCTTTTAGTAATTTGGTTGCTATTCAATCGTAATCATTTTAAAACTAAGTTCTGTTTGGCCTTTGGCTCATATAAATGTAGATTTGACTGAATTTTCATCAAGGCTATTACTATTATGAAATTTTGGTCAGTAGTTTAGAACATTTAAAGTGAATGTTGTAATAACTTTAGGTACTACGAAAAACAAACGTTCCCCAAGGAATACGAAAGAAAAAGTATCTACTATCAAGACATTATAACGATTTGTCCAGTTAAATCTAATTTAAGCTCGATTTGAAAAGCTATAAGACTGGACTCAATTTAAATTTTAATACAGATCTAACTTCAGTTTTTTTTATTTATTTCTAACCTAATACCAGTTATCAAGATGTACAGGCTGTTCACCTCTTTAAAACATAGGTAGTATTTATGTGTAAGGAGATAATGTTTGCTACCGAACAAAAGCATTACGTGTAGGTAATATATTACACATACCTACTGAGGTAGTAAGAGAAGCGGGACCTAGTTCAGTAACGAAGTGTAGTGGGGGCTGAGGGAGCCTTCGGGTCTGGAAATGATAAGCGGGGCGGTGGGACCGCGCGGGTGGACAAGGGGGAAGGGGAAAGGTGACGGCTTGGGGGGGGAGCTCGGCATTGGCACGTGACAAGCCGTCACGCGGCACGAACTCACCCGAACGCATCGCCGATGCAATGAGCTCTCGAGGGATATGCAATCTAACAAGTACATGTTGACTTCTTGCCTCCAACGGACTGAGGCCATAAAATCGTGTCTTTTGTAGTTCTGCTACTCAGTGTGTGATTAACAAGCAGCACGTAGTACTCTTATGACTATGCCCTGCTTGAAAGGGACACATTCATGGAAATAATGACGGATAAAATAAAGTTCCTCAAGGACCAGTATAAAAGGACCAAGGATTTATATGTAAACATAAACGTAGGCTGGCACACCCAATGAGCATTCTATAATATCAAAATGTTACATAGGTATTCGAGGTGTGATATTTTTTTATCTCAAAGTCAATAACCTCGCCAATACCGTGGCGCCTCGTTCCATATTTTTACATCGCTTCATTACCCGACAAATACTCGACACGTGTAGCGCACTCTAACAATTAGATTTGCCTTGGCAATCTCGACTGGGCATTACCAGTTAGAACAAAATGACAAATCCGTGTTAGGTCGGTACCTACTCTATGAGTGCACTGAACACGTGTCTGTTAAGAAATAAGAAACAAAACTTTTGAATTTTTTACAAATGTTACGTAACTATCAAAGAAAATGCATAACTTAAATCAATAAAATATTAATAGCTTATTAGAGGTCACCTCGTAATGAAGTTAGTTCTAGAACAAAGATAGGTAGCGTCAAGCGTGTATCTCGTTGACGATAAAGTTTGCGCACTACGAATACAGATGACCACAATATAGCCGTTATTACAAAACACAAAGAGCACAGAATCTAATGAAAATGATACTCATTACGCGCGTGTGACGCAGACCACAGCTAACCGTATCGAAAGAGTGAAACAAAAGAAACCCCGATAAGATAATGTTTATGAAAACAAATATGGTTACGACGAGGTTAGCGACAGAATAACAATAAGTAATGGAACAAGATTTCACTATCATTATTGCGAAACAGCAAAAAGCCTTTAGATCAAATCTAATGAAAACAACAAATTATAACGCTTATTTATTTACGTATGGAACAAACTTGATGTTCTATTTACGGTTTTGGTGTGAAGATGCCTTGACACAACGTAGTGCTAGTGTCACGAACCTCTCCTCTCAATATTTTACTAGTTTAAGTAGTTAATCTCATAAAACTATGTAATTATGAGTGTTACGCAACCGTGCGCCGCGCCGACGCGACGTCACGCTGACACACGCCCGGCCATCTTTATTGGATTACAACTTTCATTGTGTGCGACATCCGCCAGTTATTACGTAAAAATATTTTCTTCTATATTACTATCTTCCTATTATTTTCTTCTATAATGGTAATTATACAGATACACGCTTATATTGTAAGTACATGCCTCATGTTGTTTACTTCCATCTATTCAGCGTTCATTCTGATTCACATCAACCAAAAAAATTTACGCTTGCGGTTTCAATATAAATCCGAAAAAAACTAGAGCAATAAAAACGAAGTAACTCAATCATCTTTGATCTTTCGTTGACAAATTCAAATTACTTGACCGTTGGAAAAATATCCCAAGGTAGAACTTTGTACAGCTTCGCAATAATTCAATCAAATGAAATAAAAAGAGCAACTTTGGTAATTAATACAATACAATCAGGTACGTACTCGGTAAAGTGCTTCTTTAGAAATCTCGCAATTATTCCATAACTTTTATGACTTCTTTCATCGGGACAAGTGAAACAGATTGTATAAGTCCTGAATTATCAGTGAAACCACAATTTGGAAATTGATACAGTATATTTCTGGGATCTTGACTTCTTGATAGAAACACAATTATTGTTATGTAACCTAGATTTGACTTTTATGTAAATGATGACAAAAATTTGGTCCTTTTAGTCGGAGCAAGTTATGACAAAAGGACCATTAATTTTCTGCAATTTACATCCAGGATGTATAATAGTTATACCAATTTAAATAATCACAACAAAAGGTAATGATAGCCAATGATAGAATAAATATTCTGAATTGTCCGTTATAATAAAACAGACAAGAGGCAAACAAGAGGAAAATATTTTATTGATGTGAGGTCACGAAGGAAAGCAAGTTCAGAACACGCATAGGCATTCGAGACCAACATACGGACACAACAGCACATATGCTACGATATTTACGACCTTGGAAAGAAGAACGCCTTGACGGTAACACGCTGACTTCTAGTACGCACGCAATGCCTCCATGTTTTGGTTAGTTGCTTTTGCTTCTCCTCCTCCAACTTTATGTTGCCCTAATACAATACCGTTTTCATGAACTTCGTTAAAGTTATTTTTAATTAGATCATAATTTGAATTAATCTTTACATGTCATTTATAATTACTATTGTTTTTATTACGGAAACAGGAAACTATGTTAGTAATTGTTCAGCTGCAAAAAATTACGTCTGTATGAAGCCAATGTGTTACAAATGCTGGCGTTAATTTAAAAAACTCTGTGACTAATAAAAACAATAAAAGCAAATCTTTGCAATGTACACAATCATTGTTCGCTGTTTGCCCTCTTTACAATCTTTACGCTAAGCAGTTTGAAAATTTGCAACTAAGGTCATGTGTGTTCACACAAACGTTAATTCGAAACAAAACTAAAAACGTTGTTAGCAAAAAATCTTTGCAATGTAACCAACGATTGTATACAATCATTGTTCGCTAGTTTCCCGAACGACAATCTTAGCTCTAAGCGGCTCAAAATCGGAACAATGTTGAATAGGTGCTAGGTCAACTTACAGGCAGTGTGGCCTATTTCGATTTGTTGTGTTCTATGTTTTTGCTGAATTCATGAGCATGTTCATGAATTAACTGAAACTTACATTTTACTGTATATTGAACAAGTACCTTATTCAAATGAAGGGAATATTCCCTTCATTCGTATTAACAAAATAAATATAAATTCTGATAACTACAAGTACACAGAATGTGTCACAATAAGTAGTCATCTAATTAGACACGAAGGCTGACATTCAGAGACGACAGAAACGAGTCTAAGCGTGAACTTACGCTTCCATCTGTCAAACTTACGAACAAATTTTGACAGATGGAAGCGTAAGTTCACGCTTAGACTCGTTTCTGTCGTCTCTGAATGTCAGCCGAAGACTCTTTTAGAGAAATGAAAATAGCACCTGAACATTCAAAGGGTGACGAGTAAGCTAGATTTGACTCCACGTGAAATAATTTAAAATGAGATAAATATAAATACTGAATGGGTGACGAATAAAATAATTATTTACAACGCCTGCTATAAAGTATCATAATTATGCGTGTTAGTCTTGCTCTTGGATTTTGTTGAACAAAAACAAGACGAGGTCATACGGCAAGGTCAAATAATGCACTCGTGTGGACAATTTGACCTATTGAATCAGAATCACTTTCAAATATCGTATCACAATTGAATTGTTGTGACTTCAACTACCATGATGAGTTTCAAGACTTAAATCCCCATAATACAAAAGATAGTTTAAAGCAAGTCTATTAAAGCCAAGGTTTTAAATATATCCGTCACTTTCTAACATTATAAAACAAACAGAGACGGGGCTATCTTAAAACCTGGGTTTTACAAGACTTTTTTAAAACCATCTTTATTAAGTATCAAGTAATTTGAAGGACCAAAACTATGCTGCTTGCCCATAACCACGATAAATTGCGAAAAAAAAATTTAAATAAAAAACCGCAAGCTTCAAGAAAAAAGTGTAAGGTCGCCGATCTTTGATTTTTTGTAACTCACCTAGATATTCTTTAATCCACTTCTTCTTAGGGGGTGGCCGGGTGATCTTTTGAGTTTCTTTGACCTCTTCTTTCACGGGGTTTGGTGTGAAGTTAGAGGTCGAGGGCCTTTCTACTTCGGGGACACGAGGAGGAGCGACCAAGGATGTGATCATTTGTTGCGGCGCGTATCCATAACCATTTATAGAATGTCCTTGTGCTTGGAGCTGTTTGTACGCTTTCAGTGTGATTGGTATCGGTTCGACGATGCTGCCGAATTCTGTTTCCCTGGTATTGATGGCGATGGTGTGGAGTGTGTCAGAGTAGAACTCGCTTGGGGCTCCCATCGCGCCGAACAGCTCTGGCTGCACGCGACGTCTCCGGTAACCGGCAGTGCCCAGTTTCGCTTCGGTGGTTTCCATAAGTATACCCATTCTACAACGGGCTACTACATTAACTAACTACGACTACTAGTCCTCATTGTCATAGACTCACTTGCGTCCTATTCATTTTGAAGTTAGTTTATTGTACAGTCTTTTTATTATTTTGATAATTATGTTATTTAATCACTTATTCACCATTTCTTAAATGCCGCAGAAATTTTCTGTAGAAAACATCGAAAAATTGTTGGATACGTTTGCGAAAATTTGAAAGGATTGTATAAGTCAATTGACGTTCAGAGCATTGTTAAAAGTTTGTGAATCGATTAAGAAATCCGTGGCTATTATTCAAAAAGTTAAGTGACTCGAAACATGGGGCTTCTTTTGAAGAGTTCTGACGCAGGGTAACCGTTTGCGCAACGAGTTTATTGAAAAAAGAAACAAGTGAAGTTTTGTTACAAAGTTCAACACAAAACTCTCCGTCGCGATGGAAAAATTGATCCAGAATGTGTACATACTTTGTAGGGACTCGGTGGACAAAGCCGTTGAGTAAGTTAGGAAACATTTGGTTCAAGGTTTTGGGAACTCTCTAGGTGGCTCTTTCCGCTCTCAAAATTAGAATTGAGTTTAGATTTCAATGCTATGCTTTTCTTATCCGAGGCATGCGTGATTTTGCCATGCAAGAACAGAGAAAAATTAAATTTTATTCTGAATTGGAGGCTAATTTGCAATTTTTCAGTTGATTCCTACGCAAAGCAGGTAATGTTGGCAAGAATGAGACGGAGAATGCATAAGGTAGGTATCACTGAGAATGGGTGTTGTAAGTGCGGACGACCTAGGCGCTGCCGGCGGCCGGCGGCGAACAGCGCGGCTGCGACTCGGCGCTCAACAAGTGCGGGGAGAGCGTCGAACGCATGGCACGACCCGCCGCGACGCGCCGGCACGTGCACTCACCGCGCCTCGACACCCGCGGGCCGCGCCTGCCACCGACAGACATTGACAGCTAGTTACCTCCTCCCATATCATGCGGCCCTGGTACTGCGGCCGACCGAATTGGCAGACATAGTGGATTTTCCATCGGCAAACAAAAGAACGTGCGGAAATGTGTCTGTCTGGGCAACGGACGGCTCTATACAAATGAAAAATAGGTATGGAAACTATACGGTTGAAACAAAATTAGTATCTAATGTTTGTAAAAGGAGATTTATTAGCTGATGTTATATTTTTTTTTACAAATGAGATTTATTAGCTGTTGTTATTTTTTTTTTCTATTTATGACTAAACAAAAAGTTAACGTGTTAACGGATTTTCCAGCTAATTTCCCAGTGTGACCCTGAATTTGGATAGGGTGCACAAACAAAAATGTGTGAAAAAAGACCAAAAATAAAGAGAAAACAATATAAATATTTTTTATACAATTAAAAATAAATGTTGCAGATAAAACAAGAGGAGGATTAAAAAATATTATGTTGTCTGTTGATACAAAATATTGTCGGTCTGTTTTTTTTTGTCTGTTCGGTACGTTTACCTTGATGACAGTGTAGTTTACGGAATGAGTGAAAAAAAAATCGATTTTAATCTTCGGTCTAGTATCACTCATTTTTGTTTGTGCACATTATCCAGGGACAAACTGTTAACTGTATAGAATTTGATTATATCGAATAAAATGGGATAAGAAAGAAGACAAATGGTTTTTGTAATATCTCTGATTTCGCTCATCGCTTCGCACTAGGACAGAATACAAGCCAAGAGGCGAATAAAGTATGACAAAATAAAAAAAACCAACAGGTGTTGGACTGTTCGTAAAATAAAGTGGGTAACGTTATCGGTTTGGTCACAACGCTAGGTATACACGTGCCTGGAAAGCATTACTGTTATCGTGGAAAGCAATAACAAACGAGTTAATACAACAACAAACGCCGCTTCAGAAACGTCTAGATCAAGAAAAGTTTGTGGGTGATGATAACTCCTTATCAAAATTACAGATAAAAAGTACTACCCTTTAAGCCTAGCGTAATTGCAGTACCAGAAGACTTAAAATTGATTGATCAAGTAATTTCTATATGACACAGTAAACGTTAGAAACCGACCAGGATATCATGAACAAGACGTAGGTAGGTCAATAATTTCCAAGACAATTTCCAGTAAGGCCTCAGTCATATCGAAGCGTCGGAAGCGAGCGTACACACGCGTGAGTTATATAAATGCGATACAAACGACGACACGTGTCCGTGTTTATATTATGTAACTCTACTTACCTACCGGCGCAATGGCTCGATATACATGCGCCTGTACTATACTATGTGTACTATTATTTCTATTAGCCATGCTATGCGATGATTGGATTGCGAACAGAAGAAACATTTTTGAAGAACATGTCTTGGAGCCATCTACATTGAGCCTGCCAAAGATGACGCCTCGCATGGGCTTTAAAACCCAAACATCTATAAAATGTCTTATGGATTCACATAAATCAAATATGTTATGAATGTCCAGTGAGATGGACATTTATAGCTGTCATTTGAGTTTGCACAACTCAATCTAAAGCATTTTTTATAGATTCTTGTTTAGATAGAGCGTTTATTTTGATATGGAACTCTTCTATAACTGAAAACAAGAATACTCTTCGGTTTCTATAAGGGTAAAACCTATTGTTAATTTTCTATAGACGGTAAGACATACAGGCTTTAATGAGGAAAATTCGTAAATAATGTACGCAATAAGTGACGTCACAATCGTCTCACCGACAACCAAGTGCTTGTTCTTGATAATTGCTCCGATGATTCTACACGTTTAGTTAGTCGAAAAGGGTTTTTAAAACCAAAAGCGAGCGACTCATCATTGTGATCAACTTTTACTATAGGCCCAACCATGAGCAAAACATACCTACGTTTTCTAAAAGAAAACTGAAGATAAAAGAATTCAACTATAAAGAAAGCCTACCTCAATTCGATAATGAAGTGAACCATCAGCAAAGATACGGCAATGCAACCTAATATGTAGGACATAGGATGGCATGCTTGCATTTTTTCTATTACGCAATGCAAATAGTCCATAACATAAGCGTTTATCCCTTGCGCAATATCAATAACATGAATAATTTAACAAAACATCGTTTCCATCACGACTTGAAACTTGCTCATACTTGATTGTTTAATAATCTCATCACAAATATGGAAATGTATTTAAATTAATTGGATAAACATAAGGAATCTGCTCCAGACGCTCCTCTGAACGTTGAGCAAATAATGTGTTATTTCACTAACATTATTGGTTCAATACATTTTCCTCTCATCGTGTAATCTGATTTGCTACAAAACTTTCTTATTTGTTCCATCAACTTGTAATTGTATCATTACGAGTGTTTGCGGAGTGTCTTCGCTGTCTATTGTGTTTTTATTACCTACTTGGTTTTAATTTAATATTAACTCCTCCAATTGATCTACATAAAAGCTTCCTTAAAGAAATATCAACGAAAGTTTACTGAAAATTACAAGAGCGTGATCTATAAATTTAATACTGACGGACATATGAAGTGGACTATCTATCTATATTTTCGTATTAAAGATTAAATTGTGCGTCCTCAATTCTAGGGAATTTTTAAAACAACCGAGTTCCTATATCATGATTATAGCTAACGTCATAAAAAAAATGGGACATTCGCATTTGTACTATTACTTCATCTTTATTGTTCTTAGCTTGAGATGTATTCATGTCATTAAAACCTAAAGGCCTTCTGAGCAAAATTATTGGTTATTGACGTCTCGGCTCTCATGAAATCAAATCGACCATTAATATAATAACAATCTTATCATAGGAAAACGCTCTTCAAAGAAAAATTGAAAACTACTCCATAAAGCCTTCACTAATTGACATATTGGGTAACAAAACGACAAGTCAAGTTGTCTAAGATTATTCAAAACGATACGTTTTACGAGTGGGATATATTCTGGAGAAATTCAACTTTAACAAAACAATTCGGTCATTTGGATTTAACAAAAGTAATGATTGGGAATAAGAATACAAATACAATGCTAAATAAACAAAGAGATTCTCACACCGGACCGGCAACGTATGAACTTAATTCAATAACATCAGACATGGACGAAATCTCAATGACACACATTCATAAACATAATTATGAAAACGCCTCCAGATATTTGCCAATTGTTAGTATTAACTACAATTTAACCGTAAGGTTTTGAAATTACCCGGAACATTATCAAGGTGCTCGATCATAGACACCTACAATAAAGATACTATTGTTACATATCTGTAATACCTTTGTTGCTAAGGTAAGCGATAGTTACGTAAGGAATTATTACAATAACATTACAAAAGTTAACTGGGTAGGTATACTATACACATTATTAATAATCGGTATCGAGACAGTATTAAATGCAAGTATATTTGTAAATGTTAAATATTTGCCTGCATCAGAATTTTCTCAGATGAGAGCTCCCACGTCTGAGTCGATTCGACGAAGTTCTGGAAAGCCATCCATTTGGGATGAACAATCAACCTATCTCCGAACGTCAATTGCAAAAATCCAAAGGTGTCGGCGCTACATGAGCGCGTCTGTGAGATGAGAGAGCGCGAGGGTAGTGCGCGGGTGGTTTTTCGCGGTCAGCAGGGTGTCGCGCCGCGAACATTGCCGTCAGTCGGCTGCACCGGATTGTGGTGGCGTGCACGTGGGGCGCGGCGCGGCGCAGGTGCTGCCGACCTCGCGCTATCTCGTCTCGCCGTTCGAGGTCGCGATGATAACGCACGCTATTTTCGACACAACGTCGTCAGCTCGACGAGTGTGTTCGTGACCGTCGCAAACGCAGCCGCAAAATCACTAAAGACTCCCGAAACGGAAGCGCGACCGGCGGTATACTGCAAACGCGACGTCGCGGGCGGTGCGATTCACTCGAGTCGTGTCAGTGACGGCATGTCGCGACAGCGGGTCATCAGACTAAACAGCGACAGCCGAGGCACGGAGCCGACCGCCGCCGACGCAATCCGCTCGACGACTGAGTGGCCGCTGCGGACCGCGGACCGGCTCCGTCTCCGAGGAGGGCGGAGGAGGCGGGAGGTGCGCGACCTCCGGAACCCCGCGCCGCCGATCGTGGCGAGTGAAACCGACGGCGAACGAAATCGCGAGGAGGGAGACGCACGCGGGGGGCGCGCACGCGGTCGAGCGCAACGCTCACCGCTGCACCGCTCTCAACTTTACATAACGCTGCATGGACGGCGCGCGTCGCATTCGCTTGTCGCCCGCGAAAAGAGGTCGCCCCGACGGCCACGCTGCGGGACACCTACAGAATTTAAAGAACTTCGTGGCGATCGGCCGTAGGTGATGAAACAGCAGCGGCATTAGCACGCAGATGACGTGTTCCGAGGAGTTAGTCGGTCGGCGTCGGAGTCACTGAACCTCGTCGCCGACGAATAAGGTGAATGGAACATTGCAACCGAATCGAGCGGCGCGCAACTGTGCGAACTAACGTAGGAGTCGACTGTCGTGTAGCGGGCTGCGACGCGCCGCTCCTTATGCACAAGCCACAATGGCGTATAGCTTTCTAATGATACGTGGCCGACGAAGCCAGTATTGTCAGACTTCCCCTTTACACACAAACATACTTTAACAGAAAACTGCAACCTTAAGTTTGACCCAGATGAAGCTAGAATTACTGTAAAGTCAGGACAGTTATGAGCATCCGGCTCGAAGGACCAGTCGCAATATGTATCGTATTCAATTAAATCAACCGAGAGTACTTCAGCCTAAAGGTAGCATGATATTAATAATAGTACTATTTACGCATCAGCGTGGAAATTAAGCATAGTTCTTACGTCACTGGTACTAATCTTCATAATAGGATTTCTCCATGTTTACGACAGAACGTTCAGTATTTGGCCGTTACGTCGAGAGCAAGGCGCGAGTGGCACGTGTTATCTCGGTTACACGTAGGTATATGCTTATGTTTATTTATCTCAAATTCGAGATATACGTCTAGCTATGTGCGATCAAGCCAAGAATAGTCGAATAAGTACGTATAAGTGTTGTGGAACCGTGAACCCTGATCGATTGGCGGAAGTGGAAAAAACAAGACAAGCCTTTTTACTGCAGACATGAACTGTTAAATCTTTTGCGGAAACGATTGATAAGATCGGACAGACAGAATTATAATTTGATCGAAGCTGCATTGAAATGAAACAAAGGAACGTACTTAGGTTTAAGTCTCCTCTGAAATTAGACGAGGTAAAGAGAAAACAGATCCGTGGCATGGGTCAATGAACATACTGGACGTACAAAAATTTAATCTCAATTAGCAAATTAAGTTCCTTATTGAGAGTCCATTTTGGCCTCATGTTATCCGTTGCAGACTGCAGCGCAAACAGTTCAGAACAGGTTATTTTGGCATATCATACCGAACATAGCTCTCGATGCAGTTCCTTGGCTGTTGTAATAAAGGCTATAAAAGATTCTACAAGTTACAGCGCTCGCTCGACGGTACGGACATTATTTGGAGTGCAACTCACAGGAACGCATAAGTGGCACGGGTGCAGGTTCCGAGTTCCGATAAGGTGGCAGGTAGGGGGAGGGACGCGCATGCGTGCGGCGGCTGACCTTGGTGCGGTGCAGCGTGCAGCCCGGGCCGGCACCGCCGCACTCCCCCCTCCTCGCGGAACCCCGCGCCCCGCGCCCGGGGAACACCACGCCGCACAAATACCTCCCTCGCTCTTCTTGTACCTTTTGCAACCACACCTGCCGGTTTAGCAGGTTGTTGCGATGCGACCTAGCATCGTGCCTAGATTCTATTTCTGGAGCCTAGTCCCCCATTAAATCAAGTGCTCCACGCCTCAAACCACCAGTGAATTCAATATTGAAAAAGATAACAATGGTATTCTCTCACGCGTCAATCGACAGACGACAAAAACTGACCTCATGTTTGCCGATGTCAATTCACAAGCTGTCTTCAAAATTAAACACGACATAACTGTGTAAGTTGGCAACATGTAATTAGCAACAGTAAACATTATATTGGATATTCGGAAAAAAAAAGAACTCGTATTTCAGCAATCAATATCAACATTTAACGACACTAACGACATGGGAGTCGTAGTGGAAACATTGGGAAAGGGGGGATCCACCCGCCGGATGTCGAGATATGATCCGTCTGCGTCGTGCGAAAGCTCCTTGATTTATGCAATTGATTTTGTCGATAAAATTAAACATACATTATATCAATATTCAGACACCCAAAACGTGTAAATAGAGAAGATCACAAGACACAACACACAAGTTGATTAATGATTCACATGAATCAAGTATAGTGGATTAGTATTTACGCGATGTTCTCAAAGAGGACAGCAAAAAGATGGCTTCTATCGTTTAAATAACTGGTTCGTCTGTTGCAGAATAACAAATTAATATTTCTACATCACATGTAGAAGTTAGTTACATTTCGGTTGAATCTATAATTGTATTCCAACTCATTGGAAATTTTAAAAACTAACGGTTGTTTTCTGATGTTACCGTTGTCAAACTCTAATACATAAGCAATATTTAGATAATGTTATACACTCTCTCTATTCAGTTTCCTGACTAAATATTAACAAGTCTAATAGATATTTAACAGGGAAAATTGAGAAAATCGAGCATTCAATCTTTGATAGATTTAATTCTGTTTATATACCCAGTCAGTCTTTCATTGTATAGCGAATACCGCGATAGGTAATAAATATTCAAATGTAAAGACATGTCCACGAGTAGGCACTCAGATTATCTTATCGGCTTTCTGCAAGTAGAAACACAGGCACTCGTTTGTGTGACTAATGGGTGCAAGTGTGCAACGCTTGTTCGTCGCATCGGTAGCGCGACGTTTCCTCCGAGGTTCAATATACTACGCTGCGAACGTACGCGTCCTCACCGAGCAGTCGCAGATGGCGAGGTCACGCGATCCCTTTCACCATTCTGCTCGCCCGGTACCGTCGCGGCGTCGACCTTACACGAGCCTTGATGGTACGATTGTTTGCCGCGCCTACTTAACCGCCGGCACCGAGGGGCCCACTAATTAGAAGCGGTGTAAAAGTATTATTATGAACAGTAGAATATCGCCGACCAACCGTGTCTGAATTGCGGACACGGTACATTTGGCTATAGCGTTTTGGATAAAGACGCAGCTTCTGCAGTTCTGCGAGAATGATCATAAAACTTTGTGACATTTTCAACATTAGCTTTGTCAGATTGGTAGATTAAAAGACATTAAGAAGGTTGTTCGTTGAACTGCGTTTGAAAGTTATGCAAATCTTTTAACTGTCTACACCCTGGCTTTAAAATTAACTGTTTAGTCAAATCATAAAACGGCATCTTTCTCTATTTTGGGTCTAGATAACAGCAAAATCGAATCACCTTTATTTTAGAGAGCAAAATATAATAGAATTTAGCAAAATACAAAAGGTAACTGATAACTGTTGATTACATGACGGAATAGATTATAATAATGTTTTAGTGGCAGTTCAAAACTGTTCAAAATATGATGCAATGGAACGACCATATCAATGAAGCGAGAGAAGGGATGAGTGTATGCAGACATTAAAACGCTCAGCGCAACTGCACCGTTGATATAATACATAGGTACTAATAGCATGAAAGATAATGAAAATGCGTGTTTAAAATTACAAAAGGATTTTGAAAAACTAAAATAAAATGTAACTACGTCATTAGAATAATGTTCGGTAGGAAAGCGTTGATTCTAGATAGGGTATCGTGATTCGCCTCCAGTCACGTCGGTCGAACGGTACTAAAGCCATTCCACTATACATAGGTATTGGCTAGCGGCGTCCACTGATAAGTGTCGGGTAAACATGATAACGCGGTAGCGAACAAACGTGTTGCCAGCCTTGTGTTTAAACTCAACTTCTTTTCTCACACCCTGGTAGCAAGCGTTCATTACTTTCTAAATAATATTGTTGTTCTGTACGTATATCTTAGTGTTTCTTTATATTTTATATCCTATGCTATAAAACTCCTGGATGAGTTTTGTCTACAGGAAATTTCTTTGATTTTTGGATGTTTCCAGGGTACATAGTTGAAAAATGCGACACAACATTTCATTTATTGTAGGTTTGGTAGCTATTTTCTTTTTTCCAATTGGTACATTTAAATTTAGGAAGTAACCAGGTTCCATAGTATAAAAATGCGGTCCTATATTTTAAATTGACATTCAGTCCGTGGTCATGGCAGATTAAAGAAAGTTCTCGAAACAATTGTTTGCTTTCATTCACGACATTTCATATTTGGATGTTTCAAGCCTACAAATATTCGGTACACAGGTGCCAAATATTTACCGTCATCGTTGTCCTTAGATTTCTATAGGACTTCAAAGGAAGTACCTGAAACTCTACATATAGGGTTCTTATACGGATAAATTAATATGATAAAAGAAATGGTAACGAGAACAGGCTTATAAAAAAAATAGTAAAGACTATTACCAGCTTACAGAGTTTTATAAACAAGCCAATTAATTATGCAACTTTTTAATAACCTTGTTTCTAGTATAATAAAGTTGTTTATGATGAAATAGGATTTTTGACCCTATTGTGAGGGCTCCAGTAGTTATGAATGCAAGATCGCTTGCTTTGCATTACAAAGCGAGTTAATGCGGAAGTTTTATATCGTAACACGTTGCGAAGCTCCACTAACAATTCTAGCTTGTGTTTATTTTTATCAATCTGATTTTTTTAATTAACTTGATAAGATAAATTATTATTTGTATACAATAACAGTCTTTCTTTATTTTACGTTTATTAATTTGTTTTCTGGTGGGTACTAATATATTTCATAAAGTAAGGGCAAGAAGCATGGTGACGATTGTTGCATCGATGCATCTGGCACATTTACGTTATGAACGAGTACGTGTCAAGTGTTTGAGTTTCGTGGAGTGGTACCTTTATGGTAGTAAATGGAGGCATTTACCACCAGATTCGATAATGCACAATAAGACAATGCGTTCATCGAGTAGTAAGAACAATAGATGGCTATGAAGTAGATACTAGCGCACGCATCGTTACGCAACCATGCCTTGTGCTAATTTTTCTTGAGGTAAACATTCGAAAACCTATGTGTCTACACACTTCGAGAGGATGTGGAGTTAAAATTACTTTAAAATGCATATAGTGAAGCGCATTGGCCGTGCCTTGCGATGCGTGTGCACACGTACCCCTCCCCCCGGCCGCCGTGCGCCCCCCTTGCTGGCCCAACACACGCGTCGATCAGCTGACCGAACTCTCGAGCGCCCCCTGCCTGCCTCGTCCAAAGCAATGCGTCATGCGTTATGTTGACTAACCCGCTCCACGTATACACTGCACAGACCGCTTACCTACCACCCACTCGAACTAGGAAAATACGTTGCGAGATTATTTTTTACGTGTGGCTTTTTCTGTCTTGTTTTGCATGCGCGAATAAAAACACTATCGAGTGCGTGCACACTTGCGATGTGAACATAGCCACATGCACATGACAGTTAAAGCTGCATCGTAAACGACAGAGGCAGTAATCATAAACGAAGGTGGACGTGCGGTGCGTGGCGTCCATCGAGTAAATTTCAGGCTTCCTTTGTTTACGTGGGGCGAGGCCTGCGCGCCGGGAGCGAGGGGAGGGGGCGGGGCGGCTGCGTGCGGCTCAAGGTCAAGAGCGGCGGGCGTCGGCTCGCTGCACCGGCGCGCCGGCGACTGGACGCGAGCGCGCACCGCACGCCCAGGGAGCGCGCGCGGTGTGACGTGTTCAGCGCGGCGCCCGCGGGCTGTGGGGCGAGTACTCACCGGCCTGGAGGCGCCGCTCCTGCAGCTCGATGAAGCGCGCCGCCTCGAGCAGCGTGTCGAGGAGGCTCATGTCGGGAGCGGCACGGCCGCGCGCGGTACAAGCGCGCCCGCTGTCACGCCGCGACTGGCCACGCGTGCTCGGCGGCGCTCACGTGGCCGCGCTCGGCGGCGCCCAATGGCGGGCGAGCGCGCGCCTCACGTGACCCGCGCGCTCCGCCAACCGGCGCGCGGCGGGCGTGCGCGATCGATGCCATTGCAGATCGAATGCATGCCCCCGCCCGCCAGCCGGTGACGCGGCACACTCTAGCATTGTTTATCTAATACTTTTCCTGTGTATTCGTGGCTCGTTCCTGATAAAAATTGATCTCAACGTTAGGTATTGCATGTAAATAAAGTAGTGCCTGCATTAATGCGTCACCTACTTTTGAGCGTGCACAGAGTCGCGCACGTGCGTAACTCCGGCCGACTTTCACTTCCTCAGTTACCGCGGACTTAACAAGTTGTTAGGGTCATTGAATTTTTATGTACCATCTTTCTTACGCTAGGTAGTATCCACAGAGTACATTTATGTAGTATCTATCCTTTTTGCTTTATTGTATTCACGCTTTTTGTCACTATGAAAACATTTTTTATAAAAGTTGAATTAGGTGCACAACTATTAATAGATAATATTTGTTAGGAACGGAAACCTGTACATTCATAGGTATGGCTAGCAAAGACTTTTCTAAAACGTGAAATAAACTGTATACTGTACCTAACCAATATAGTAATACCTAGTTAGTGCCGTAGATGGTGAGGAGGCGAGGACATCGAAGTTGTAAACAAGCAATTATGTGCCTTGTACGTACCAACGTGGCCACGTTAACATTATAGGGAAAGTAATTATTATTATTGCAACGTGGTGAAGGTAACCTTTCCAATAATTTTGGAACAAATCCAGGAAGTTGTTGTATTTTTATAAAACACTATATCAAATAAGTGTTGTATACCACTATGCAGTATAAATTATATTTCGCACAAAGGCATTTTATTTTTCTCTAAAAAATATTATGGCAATTTTATTTATTTCTTTAAAAATTATACTGGCATTAATTTCTATTTCTTTCTATATATTTTCTTGTTTTCGTTTTTTCGAAAATGTATTATTCGTTTTTTTTTATACCTCAGATTCTTGGATTATGAAATACCGATTATGATTATAAATGCCGAATGCGTGGACAGTGTGACTTATAAGAAGAGACTAGCTAGGCAGGTGGTGGATGTTCCTCAGGATTTCATCAATGCAAGGATAGGTCAGATTGTAATGGAAAAGTACAAAACTGCATAACACTTAGGTTTGAATAAATTTATTTTGCTATAAGGGAGATAATAAACATGTGATAACTAGTTGAGAAGCTGTCTTTAATGTGTTGGAACATTTCATCACAGAATAACCTTATTCGACGGATGATTTAACAGATATCTTAACTTAATAATAAATATTAAAAAGGAATAATTCCTTTGTATAAAAAAGTATAATGTTAGAATAAAAATTCGCTAGAAAAGCCTGTTTTTTATAGTGTTTATAAAATTCCTAATTTTCGTTTCTTATATTAAGAAATAGCAGACAATGTATTTCTTTAGTATTAGTACAACATGATTTTAAGTTTATTTCTAGTGCCTAGTTATTTTGAAAACAATAACATTTTGGTATTAAAAACGTTTTTGACTGAAGTGTTAAGTATGACTTTTAGATACATAATAAAATAATATTATTACAGAAGTATATACATACAAAGTAATATTGAGTAAGTATATAATAATAATTCATATAATTATTATATTATACATACAATATAACATGTCCATCTAGTTGTTACTAGGAGATAATAGCTCTACCAATATCCTGTTTTGACCGTGATTGAAAAACTTCGATAGAATACAAAAAAAAATAGTTTCTTTGTTTTCTAGATTTTTTCAGCGATTCGAGCGTTCTTATACCTTATTACTTGTCTAAAGTTGAAATCAATTATTATATAACATACATATTATAAAAAATAATGTTTCTTTGAAAATTTCTTACAAAGTATGTAGATACAATTGTGTAGGTTACAATTAATTATATAATACATAAATTATACAAATAATAAATTACTTATGTGTATTTGTAATGCAAGTGATAATGATTTGAGAGTAGTGTTAATTTATATCTAGTCAGTATAGATAAATACAATATGACACTTAAATATATATACAGAAAGTTCCGATAAAACATACAAATATAAAAAAATAAATACTTATGGCAAAAATAAAACTGAGTGAATTAAAATTAATAGTTTAGAATTGTATAAATATATAATTTTGATAGGAACTGTGAAGCAATCATTTCATTTGAGTATTACACGTAAATCTGTAGTTTGTATAAAATTTACCGATGGAATATTTCCGTCAAAAATTGTTCTATTAAAAATACAGTCAGGATTTCGGTCAAATATAATATTTTTATTACTCTTTTATGTTTATTACTCATGTATTTTATATCTAGTACTCCATATTTATTCCAGTATTTAACATTTCGTGGAAAAAACTTGATAACCGGAACATACGTGATATTTTTGCGATATTGCCTTACAAACACATCAAACATTTTCAATTTAAAAATATAAAAACTATATAATTTTTCGCACCAAGAACTCAGAAGGCACCCGATTTTGTTATTCTAAATATAAGACATAATGTTTGTATGTTTACAACATAAAAAAACTTTTTTTTTTTTTTTAATTTTGTACATATACTGCTGCTGTGCCAATTCAACTTATGGTGTTGATATTTTTTTCTATGATAATTTTGTTTCTATTGTTAATATAAATGAAAATATATAAACTAATTTGATCAATATAATATTTAAACAGGACTTCAATAATACTAAATTATTCCTAATGTGGACCTTAAAATAGTGAGAAAACAATTAACTACTAACAAGAAATAATAATTCGTCATAACAGCAACACTGATTATTGCTACAACCTCTCTTGTACTATATTACTTTCGAAATGTTATATTTTACACTATTAGGGATGGACCGAATATTCGTTATAATAATATGTTCGGTGCTAAAATGACGAACATTCTCTGCTGATATACTCGAATAAAAAAGTTGCCTCCATACTTATTAGTATCACGGATAAATTTCCAAATGGTCTAACTCTTTATCCCACATATCGATTTTTGGCAATTTTTGAGGTAAACAATTTTTCATACAACCGAATATTCGGTTCGGTAAACTTTTTACCGAAAATTCGTATTCGGTTAAAGCCATATTCGGCCCATCACTATACACTATATTACGTTTACTATAACGTAAGTCGAGTTACTCGACAGCAGTCATACAATAATACAGGTTGACAATTGAACTAGTGTACCGATGTAGTATGATACTACGCACTGGCTAACTACGACTAACCTACATCACTCGTTGATACGTGGCTTCGCGCTTGTTTGTGTGGCCGAAGATCACGTCTTCAAACATTCTGCTACCCTGGTACTTGAAGTGCTCCTGGGAAAAGCAAATAAAGAAAGCTTTATTTAAAGACAGACACGACCGGAATAAGCGGGATTACATAGCACAAACACAGTATTTTTAAAAAGATTGTAGGTAGTTGAATTCTTGAGTGCGTTAGCCATATAAAAATAAGATTATAATTAAGGACATCACGGAACATTTGGATTATTATTTTTTTATATAAATTTGCCGAATATTTGTAAAAAAAAATCTTTACCATCTTTGGCCATTTTGGATTTTATTGAAAATTCTTCCTAGGTATAACGGGTCATTACTTTTACATGAATTCTTCAGCAATAAAACTGTAATGTCTTCTTTGACAATTTGTATTGATTTTAGTCTTTATTTTTCAAATACATTTCAAAATAACTAATAAAAACCCATTTAACGCTCCCGGCCCTATATTCCTGGCTCATTGGCCTATGTGAGGCAATATAATATATTGCCAGAAAGGGATACCAGCATATAATGCTGGTATCCCTTTCTGGCACGTCAAGGTCGTTGAACCAGGTAATCCCCTTAATAAAATAAACAATTACTTTTTTATCAGGCACTGTTTCCGGGTCTATTTATTAACTTTATAATAAGTATTTTCTGTGTTTGAAAACTATTGTTTTTAAGCTGATTTGTGTACATTTCAGAATCTTTAAAAACTAAAAAAAAAACAGGCTTACACATAATCGCGGGACTACTGGAAGAAATTTCTTTAGAAATAAGTAGTTCCATTGTGCTCATTTGTCTGTAACATTTTTATTACCATGTTTCCTTGTGTGTACATAAATAAATAAAATAAATAAATAAATAAATAAATAATCCCCTTTTAATAGAAGTTGCATAAAGTTATGTCAAGCTTATACCTAAGTCAAAAAGATCATGATTAAAATGCCGTTATCAGGACATAACTTTTACAGCGTTTTTAGTATACGGGTAATTGAAAAATTACCTGAAACCTCTTAGGAATAACTTCGTATCAAGATCGTGAACAACATTTGTTATACGACTATGACCAAAACTAAACAGGTTATCCAAAAAAAAAGGATTTTCGTGTGTAAAATTTACGAAAATACCCACAGAATAGCTAATAGTAGGTACTAACGTATAGAATGATTAAAGGATCTTTTTCTTCCATTTCATTGTATTTTTCGGCCTTCTCAGTTAGAATATAAGCAAACTACAAATTATTTTCATATTTTTGTATGAAAAAATGTATCGATTTATGAAAAGTCGTAGAACAAATGTTGTTCAGGATCATTATACAAAGTTAAAGTAAAGAGGATAAGGAAATTTAAAAAAAACATCGTCCTGTATAAACAGCTTACAAACAGGATATTATAGCGGAAGACGTAAAAAATAGTTTTCCATAGGAAAAATGTTTTAGAAGGCGGTATTTCTGTGGGAATAATTTTAGAACCCAAGCAAACACTGCACGTGGACGTGATGATATAGTGTTATTTTAAACTTACAGTAAAAGGTTGAGTCGTGCATCCTTAACCTTGACCAACTTTTGGACTTGTATGTGTAGGTCAAGAGAGTTTTGAAAGCTACGCTTGAGCACGAGAGGAAGCGTGGGTTGTTGAAAAGGAGGCTAGTTATAATATTCTGTACCTCATGTGTTATAGCTGTTACTGTTAGCCTGTATCATCCCACTGCTGGGCAAAGGCCTCCCCCTTGATTTCCATGCTGTTTTATTATGTGCCAAAGATGACCAGCATTGTCATCATCAAAAAAAAAATGTATGATGATTGACAGGTTGGAGATTTTTTAAAAATAAATTAAATACTGGTCCCGAAACACGGGACAAAATATACTAAAATACAAAAGTGAATATGTTGGTGTGCTTCGACTAATGATGATCTAAAAGTGAACCAAAATCTTACAGCTTGAATTTATTGGAATGAGGTCCTGAGTTTGTTCGTTTTGTTGCACTTTTTTGGTGCATTTGCTTTTAGCATAAGCATATTTAGAAAATGAGTAACATAATATGCAACCCACATTGCGCAGGTTTTATTTAGTTCAGCGTTCATTAGTGACTACTGATATAGGGAAGAAAAAAAATGTATTGACGACAAAGACGAAACATTTTTTTGAAAATAATAAAAAACTTCCATTTCTCAACGGATGTAATTACTTACAGCGACAGCTATCATTTGAGATTGCTCCAGTAGACATTTATTTTTTGCTTAAAATGTAAGAAGCAACTCACCAATGTACCAGGATCGCAGCAACGGCAAGGATGTCTCCCGACATAGCGGTCGGGAAGGCTATCGGCTGAGATTGCTCACGTAGAGGCTCTTCAGTTCGGTCTTGGGCGTGTTTTCGAACAGGGCGGCACGGTTCTGACCCTCTCCCTTCTTCACCCAGTGTCCGTACACGCGGAACGCGCAACCGTCTATCACCTGAAAGAAAGAGAACAATGTAATCATTAATGATAGGTGTAACGAGTTTCAGATTTGGCTATCCACGCACACTTGGAAAATTCAGTTTGTATATGTCGCCGTGTTATTGTCAAACCAGTGATGTTATAATTTGTCAACTGCCTCCATTTCGGATTTCACGGTCTCATTTCAGTGACATTATAATTTCACTGGACCCACGCAGTGATATTGTAAGGCAGTAATATTTTGACTATTTCACTGTATGTGCTAGGCCGTTAATTTGACAAAGTTTCGTGCAATTATAATTTCACTAGTGAAATTATAATATCACTAGTTTGACAATATCCTTGCGACATATATATTTATAACTTCTCTTATTTTATGACAACTAGATAGACATATTCCTCACCTTTCTAAGCACTCTCATGGTATACGGGTCTCTAAGAGCGTCCTGTAGCGGCAAAGCTCTTGTTGACGTGTGTGGTAAACGACGCAGGCGCACAGCAGCGCGAACAGTCACTAGTCCCACGCGGAGTTTAGCGCGAGCGTTGAATCCGCCGCTCTTTATAGCCTATATTGTTGTACAAATGTTATTAAATGGTCAAAGATTTAGAAAACATTGGCTGCGGAGAACATGTCTTGAACAGTCCTGGTTGATAATTATGTGACTATGGCCCTATATTATAGCAACTATACGCAGTGGCGGATTTACCAGCAGGCTGAGAAGGCTGGAGCCTGTTGAAAATTTTTATCTAGGAACTGACACATCGATCCCCTAGTTCACAATCATACTAATTACGGGAAAAAGGTGGTGTAATTAGGAGGATAGTGCACAAATCATAAACTTACAATTTCATTGATAATAAAATTGTAATTAATATGATTGTGAACTAGGGTATCGAATTGTAGAGGTCGGTAGGGGCGGCAAAATTTGAATAATCTAGTGGCGGCAAATGTGTAAATCCACCACTGACTATACGCTACACCCATTGGAAATCAACGTGCCGGGGGCCTAAAGAGGCCACATTAAGCAATTCATCTACTGATCTGCATAGTAACTGTCAAACAGATGATTACTGAATATGAACC
This sequence comes from Allophyes oxyacanthae, assembly GCA_932294325.1. Lineage (NCBI taxonomy): Eukaryota > Metazoa > Arthropoda > Insecta > Lepidoptera > Noctuidae > Allophyes > Allophyes oxyacanthae. Next base: position 3,013,321 of record OW028628.1, read on the forward strand.
TTATGCGGGTGACATTAAGAGTTGTCAATTAAGTAGATATTTTGACATTTCGTAATATGAATCATATTTTGATTCATCTAAAGCGGCCTTTTTAGCCCCCCCCCTACCCAGGCGGCGTTGTTTTACTATACAGTACGATACAACTAAGAAGTAACATCGATGTATCTGATCGAACAACCAAAGGCAGTCGCTCGTTTAAATAATTGTACAACTTATTGCATCAGCGTAAAGATCATCTTTTACTGCAGTACTAATAAACATTCGTGATCTTGAAGACGCGCGCAGTTCGGAACTGGGGGTCTACCACGTAACTAATATGGTAATGAACATCGACTCTGGTAATAAACTACAATATGATCCTGAGAGCCTAAACTTCGAGCTACCTTGTACAAAACAGACCAATCATGAAGTTGGGACTCCTATCTTCATGATCGGTAATTTTTTTACGAGGTAGCTCAAAGTTTAGTCTCTCACGATCGGAATGAAGTTTATTACCAGAATGTCCATTACCATTTTAGTTAAGCGCTAGACCCGCTGATCGGTTTTACGAAGTTTACCGACTTTTGTTAGAGTTCTATGTTTCAAAGTGTTACTACAGTTGTTTCCAGTTTACCCGATCTATTGGACTGTGCGGTCGCACCATTGAAAATTTTGTGACCAACAGATTTTCTGTAGGCACCATAAGACATACAAAATGTGTTTTCCACAGCCAATGTCTTAATTACTTTATCAGTCATTAATTTTGTCGGACGTTGTCACAATAACAATACAAGAGAATAAAAATTCAAACAATCAGTTATTTTTAAAATAGAATATTATTTATTTTACGAGAAAATATTGGAAAACTAATTTCAGGAAGATTTAGTTGGAAAATTTAACGTTAAGTGAGTAAGGGCCATGTTCACCGCCAATATAACAGATGTTTAAAATTAAATCAGCCGATTACCCATACAAAAATTCATGTTTGAACGGTTGATTTGGCTCTAACCATCCGTTATGTTGTTGGTGAACTTGGGCCTAAGTAGGTGTCCATGCAAACGTGCAAAAGAAAAACCTTCAAGGCCGAATAAGCAATAATTTGTATGTCTTTGTAAACAGTGTGTGAATGACACTTAATTTAAAGAATGGTTTTACAAATGCGACTTTTCTATTGCTCTCGTTAGTTGCCTCTCGCTCGCTCATATGCTCCACGACCGAAAGGAGAATAGTTTAACCACCATGTATAGTCCCATTCTTTAATTGATTGTGTGGTAAATGTATAAATGTGTGTGTATTCAGTCAAGTTGGTATTAGCCCAAGCTTGAAGAATTTTTTTAAGATTCACAAACAAATTCCCTTTATACATAAAGTGGACATATAGGTACAGATGTTTACACACGAAGATTAATAGAATACAGTTTGATATAGTCAGGCCACTAAGTTATGTTACTACTATTTACTTTCTAAGTTTTAGAAATGCTACTGTAAGACCAGGCTAAGGGACTGTATTTTTAGTATGCAATCAAAGTAATCAGCATAATTAGACCACACAAAATCTTGCGGTAAAATTCATAGATATGACGCAATTCCCAAATTAATTTTCACTTTGTAGAACAACATTTTATATTATGTTCATAATTTTTTTTTTATGTGCAACCATAATGGTTTCTCGGAACTGATAAAAATGTGTGTTGTTTGTCGATTGGCTGATATCAGTTCTCACAATAACAATGAAAGAAACATTTTATTTTTTATGTGACATTACATAGTAGGTTAGATGACTCAAACCAACTGGTCACATGTTTCAACGAATATATCTCATGCAAGCATATAAATTTCGTGCCTACAATTCGAAATTATTTTAAACCGACTTTAAAACAAGGTTCTCAAACCGTAGTTAGCACCAATGAATTAAATTAATGATGATATCCCGTCATAACTATTACCCAATGTTATAATTAGTGACAATGACATTACCATGGTCAACTGGTCGATCCTAGACATCCGGCGGCCGGTACTGGACAACGACTTCTTGAGCGGCGTCATGTCTTGATCCCACAACTACCAGGGACGCAGAAAGTTGTAGGACTTGTATTGTGTTTAACATAATCGCTATCACTTATGCGTTCCCAGTTTAGCAGACAAGAAAAATTTAAATTCTACTGTGATTTTGTGTTATGTGATGAAACAGTTTAAAAATAGTGCAAAAATAACTTGAAAAATTAAACTGAGTTTTTACTTCTAATCCACCCACTAACTAGGAACCCATAAAAAGCAAAATAAAAGAAATAAGCTCTACAGTGGTTCATGCACTGTTTAAGTGCACATAGACAATGTGTAAAACGAGAATTATCAACATTTGAAGTACTGTTTGTCTATTAGTCAAATAAGCTTTTAAAAATAGCAGTTTAAGGCGATAGAAATCATAAGCGAAAATAAAATTGACTTTATAGTCGACTGTACTCTATTTACATTACCATAGACACACGTGGCGACTCATAAATATCTTTTTTTTTAGAGTTTCAGTTTATCATTTTACCGTTAAGGTTAAGGAAGCAAACATGTTGTTTATTTCTATATATTACTTTATAGAATAGATCTTTATTTCATGTAAACCAGATACAGGCACTATGAATAATGTCGAGAATCAAGTGCGAAATGTCGAGACTCTAGGTGCGCGGTTCCAAATAGTAGGTCCTTTGGAGAGGAACCGGCAAGAAACTCTTTTAAAATAATAGATTACAATCTTCCTAAAATAGGCCATATTTGTCTATAGTCATAGGTATGCATAGATGTAGCTAAATCGACCAAAAAAGTAATTTTAGAAATAAGCATAGCTTACCTAAGCTACAAAAAGTTATATAAACATAATTTTAAAACAGGAAAACATAAAATCGAAGCGTAACTCACCATAGTGTTGAAGAACGGATGAATGAGCGCCTGGACTATATCAATTCTTTCACTAGGTTCCACCACCAGGAGTCGTCTAATGAGATCTTTGGGGTCGTCTGCAATGATTATATTGTTAAATTACATACACAAAATTATATAAACAGGATTTTTTTTTATATAGTGCGAAAATTTTCCAGTGATTTAGAGTCAGCGGGTCTACCGCGTAACTAAAATTGTAATGAACATCGACACTGGTATTAAACTTCAATACGATCGTGAGAGCCTAAACTTTGAGCTAACTTGTAAAAAAATTACCTATCATATAGTTGGGACTTCTATCTTCATGATCGGTAAAAAAAATACAAGTTTAATACCAGTGTCGATGTTCTTTACAATTTTAGTTACGCGGTAGACCCGCTGTTCCCAAATGCAACCACAGTACTAAAATTCACTCCAAAAAAAAAAAAACTTTGATTTTGTATGGCTTGCGCTAATAAATTATGCGTGTCCCCCATACTAAGTCGGATTTTCGTTTTGTTTTATAGTGTATCCCAATACTGCGGTTGCATTTAGGAACAGAAACTGAATCACTCTACAAATTATGCGCACTATATAAAAAAATATGCTGTATTTAATATGCCATAACGTCTGGAACTGGAGAACCAATATTCTTCCAGTTTTTTTTTTTTTGCATTTTTACCCAAGTTAACATTAGTGTATGTTGTAGTAAGTTAATCGTTATTATATTACAACAAGCGTTTATTTTTTGTTACTATGAACTAACCTGAGATGTCCACCCATTCAGGGCTGGTGAAGGAGTATTTCCCCTCCATGATGTTGCGCAGCATTACCATTTGTTTGCGATGCCAGAACGGAGGACAACCGACCAGTCTGCAACGACATTGAACATTCAATATAATGTTCTTTTTTAAGCTGGATGGGGATGGCGAAGGACCGAATGATGTGACTAGGGTTGCCAACTTTTATTAAAAGAAATAGAGTATATCTGATTTCAAAGGAGGTAAATAAAGAGTATGGACTTCCAAAAAAAGAGTATCATTTATTATTCATTATCATTTATTTAAAAAAATGTATTTTTTTGTACTTTTTGCAGTACAATAATTCATGGTTTTTTAAAGAATTTTAGTAGTAAACATTGTGTAAAAAAGAGTATTTTAGCATACTCTATTAGTGTTATAGATTAAAGAGTACGCCTACATGATATAGAGTTCAAAACTCTATTTTAGAGTACGGTTGGCAACCCTAGATGTGACACGACCTGAGAGAAGTCTATCACAGTAAGCGTTACCGGATACGTTTTTCCAAAAACCGGGACTGAGAAAAAAATCGGGACACAGAAAAATTACTATATATAAATAAATTCAGCCCATTACTGTCTCACTGCTGGGTACGGGCCTCTTCTCGGAATGAGGGGGGGGTGGGATTGAGAAGAAAAAATGCAAAGTTTATATTAATCCCGCTCGCCTCGTGCGCCCCTGGTTCTTCGCTGACCTGCGTCCTGAGAGGGCTGATAAAAAAGAAGTCTGCGACATCTGGCAACACTAATCACAGTCCACCAGTGGACCACGATAGGCTGATTTGATTGACGGATTGAAGTTAGCAGGATATCAGTTAATTTATCCTAAGTTTAGCTTAGTTTCAATTTTAAAACAAACCGGTAAGGTTTGGCAAATTACAGTTATGTAACGTAATAATTAGTATAGAATTGCTTTACAGTTTTTAACGAAGCAAAAATTAAGCAAACGCATGAAAACTGTTATATCTATCAACTTGCGTCTTTCCAACTATTCCAACATATGTATTTAAAGAAATAAAACTTACAATGTAAACATGATGACTCCACACGCCCATCTGAAATGATAATACACATTCAAAATCAATCAGTGCCAGCAGAAATAAACGAAAACTCGCGCTTGATCGTGTTTTCTTTTTTTTTTCAATATAATGTAGGTATACGTCACGGGAGAAAACAAAACTAAAGGTACTCAAATACGAGCACATTGTCTGCCCCTTTACTCTTGCAAAAAAAAGAGCATAAATATTATGTGGCATCCCAAATTTTTCGATTTTGCGATTGCTCTTTCTTTTCATTTACAATTTTTAGACATAAATTATAAGATTTATGTCTAATAACCTAACCGTCAAAAACCCCAGACTCCAACTAGAAAACGAGCTGTAACTTTTGAACAGCTGAACAGATTTTCATGAAACATAGCTAAGAAGATACCCGATTAAATTAGAATTCAATTAAAAAAAATTGCATTTAAATCAGTCCATCCGTTTTGGAGCTACGATGCTACAGACATAGACACTACAAACTTATTAACCCCCCCCCCTCTTTTTTGTTGGGGGTTAAAAATAAACGGTGTGAAGCAAAGGGTCAAATTTGATATCTGTTGTATCTGTCTGACGCATGAATAATCTATCAGTTTGACGCATGATCGATGATATGGTCCGACACACGTGCCATTTATCTGAAGTCAAGCACACTTACATAAGTATGGGGTCAAAAGCCAGGTCTTAATGATTATTTAGACAAAGCTGACGTACCGACATATACATAAAGAAGTACCTATATTGTATACGGATAATATAACACGTACAATGAGCGACAGAGAACGTCAATCATATGACGGTTTCTTTGTACAGTCGAACAGAGACATAATATAGGTATACAGGTCACTAAATTCGATAGATTTTTTCGAAAAATTTAAAATCTTATTTTCATACTAAGTGATTCACGTTATTCATGTTTAATGAGAAGTTGAATTTTCGTTTTCATATTTAACATTATTTATACATATAAGAATTTAACTTTTTTGACAAAAAAATACCTGTAAGTATTAATGCCGATGCGAGGGTGGATAACTTTTACGCTATAATCTATAATGCTCAAAAAGTCAGCCTCACTAATTCGCCGAATGCGAGGGAGTGGCAACGGAATCCTAAGGATGATCTCCGAGAGACCAGAGTCTGCAATTGTAGGGAGGCTTATCAGGCTACATGTTGCCTGATGAAATTTTAATATAATTTATAATTTATTTTTATAATTAATGAAATAATAATTGATTTATAACATAATTTTTAAGATAATTGTTATCAACAAAATATGGACAGTACTATATAATTTAAAAAAAAATTTAAAAAAATAATCGAAGGGATGATTTTTTTTTAAATAAAAAATTTCTGATTTCTATTCTGTAATCAATTATAAACAAACTATATTTAGGTTTTGCTTTTATTCAATTACACCGTGTATGTATAGATATACCTACCTTAAGTTAATGACTTTCTGCTGACCGTCCGTAAATAATAATAAAATATTTAGCCTTCATGTAATTCTACACGCACAAATTTGTACCGGAACGACTATAGAAATCTATTGCATTCTTGATATGTGTTGCAATATTAATTCAACATACCGCTTGTACAAGTTTCCATCTCTTTAAAATGTTTCTCATGAACTTATGAGAGACTTAATTAATCATATTGGATGATAATGGTTTTAGAATGCTTATGGGGCTGCCCCGCTTCAACAGTGCGTCAGGTATATTTACCGAGGCTTCCGTAGATAGCTTTAAAGCAAAATTATGAAAAAGTAGCCTCCCTGATGCAGCGGATGTGGGATAGCTCCACCAGTTTCCTGGACACTGTTTTGTACAGGGCTAATTGTCCGATTGCCACTGGAACACTCTGCATAATATAGGTTCCAGAGCAGTAATATTTATAGTAAATTAAATATAAAAAGTTTATTATGTTTTTCTAATTAGATACTAACATACACATAAGTCATTACAAACAAACAAATATGAAATCTTTTAATATGATATAAATTAGTTAATCCCATAAGCTAACGATGACTCATGAGGGTACAAACGTGAATCCAAAGACTTTCCACCATTAGGTTAGCAGGTAGTTGGTAGTAGTGGTCGTGATGTAGGTGGTGTGTATTGTAAATTCGTAAAATAATAAAGAAACAAGTAAACTCACATGTCGACTTCTTTGCCGTAGCCAGGTGCGTCGTCAAACATGTTGGCCTTAAGCGTCTCTGGTGCCAAGTAGCCCGGAGTGCCACACAGCTCTGAAATATACAAAAAAAATACTAGTTATAAAACGCTCATGAAAATAATATCTTGCTGAGATGAAAAATACGATATGCCTGTGCTAGTTGTTATACAGGATGGCGCAAAGTTTTGGGGCATTAGGGCGGTTACCTTTTCTGTTATAGTTAGAGAGTTCTGTTCCGTACATTTAGTCGACAATTATATACAATTATTTAATGGGAGCACTGATTATTTTTCGCGATTTCAGGGTTGGTCCTATACAAAAAGTAACTTCAATGTTTCCCTCGTTCAACCAATCTCCCTGTATATAAAATATTTGTATTGGCATTATATTTTAATTAGCAGTATACAGGGTGACTGGTAAATCGAGGGAATCGTTGAAGGAGGGTGTTCTACTCATCATTATAAACAACTTTTACTATGGAACAGCTGATTTTTTTTTTCACGATTTCCGCTTTGTTCCCAAAGTAAAAGTTGTTCATAATGATGAGTACCATACCCTCCTTCAATGATTACCTCGATTTACCAATCACCCGGTATACAGTTGTGCACTTGACTGACCCTCATTTACCATCTTACTATCTCTCACTCGTAAGGTTTTCTGGCAGAAAGCTCAAATTTGGATTTAGTTCCCCTGTGTAAATAACATATCAATTGTATTTGTTTTACTATGTAATTTCATGTACAAGAATAAGAATAACGCGTTACTTAACGCAATTATAACATTAATCTCAGTTGTATGTAACAATGACTGAAAATCTCGCTTATCATACAAACTATACTATTAATAATAAAGAAGCCTCTCAGAACGATGTTTTTTTTTTTTGTATTAATTAAGCTTAGATATTTTTATGTTTTGTGCGTCATACTGGGCGTAGAAATAAAAACTTTTTCTTTCTTTCTTTCTTTCTTTCTAATACTAACAAATTTACGATCATAATAAACAAGTCGTTAGATGCAGATAGTAAAACAACAGAATTTAGCGAAAGATAAGTACTGAGATATTGTATTAGAGTACGTATGAACAATGGCTTTTGTTCAGGTGAAACTATTAGTATTGTTAAGAACTAGATGTAAGACGAGATGTGGCTAGGTGCATTAGACCGTGGCCCACTCGTAACACCGACCCTGCTGTTGCAACTATACGCACCGTAAATTTAGCTTAGGATGATGATAAAAGACCGCGGTACTTATTTTTAACCCCCGACAAAAAAGATGGGTGTTATAAGTTTGTAGTGTGTACAAGTAGGTAATCTCAAATCATGAATAAAAAACACAACCCGAAAATTTTGCGCCACCCTGTATACATAAAAAAAAAATCCTGTATAAATCTCACATGCACATTTGCACATCCACTCAGAGCCGGAAGAACGATCTGTAGGCCAATCAAAATTTCAAAAATTTATACCGGGCGGGAGTCGTAAGCGCTACCCGTAGCGCTGAAAGCTTGGCTACTTCAACAACCTTGCCGACAAAAATGTAAGTACCTACAGCATTATTTATTTAGAACTAGCGACCCGTCCCCGGCTTCGCACGAGTGCAATTTCTCTACTATCCTTACATTAAATATGAAAGTATTATACATATAAACCTTCCGGAAGAAATGCTCAAAATGACGGTAAAAACCGCATCAAAATCCGTTGCGTGGTTTAGGAGGAGTCAGCGGATATACAGACAGACAGAAAGACAGACAGACGCGGAAAGCGACTTTATTTTATACTTGCTTCCGCCAGCGGATTCGCCCGCGTGATATCTTTATAAATTATAGCCTATTTTACTCAGTGAAATATAGCATTTTGCTGGTGAAAGAATTTTTAAAATCGGTCCCATAGTTTTTGAGTTTATCCATTACAAACAAACAAACAAACGTACAAACAAACATACAAAAAATCAAAACATTTCTCTTGATAATATTATTATATATAATATTATAATTAGTTTAAACTACGTAAAGATAAAGATGGCAATTTATTGAACGTTTGTTGTGGTAAAGGAAGGCCGGTGTCATGCGGTGAACTTCTTGCAGATGATAGAACAAAGGATTTACTTACCGAACAATTTCTCCCCATCCTTCAACACCTTGGCGAACCCGAAGTCAGTGATCTTGACGTTGAGCTGGTCGTCTAGCAGGATGTTCTCCGGCTTCAGATCTCGGTGCACGATGTACTTGCTATGGACGTGCCTCACGCCTTCCAGGACTTGTCTGGAAGGAAGATGGAACATGTTTTGTGTTATGCTGTCCTGGTAGTTGTGGATTTAGTGCTTATGTTAGGGATAATGAATTAGGCCTGATTTTACAATCATGAAAGATAAGATAAAAGATTTATAATACACAGTGTAATTCAACTAACGCAAAACTTCACACACTCTAATTAGAATGTCTATATATTAATACGTGAAGAGAAAACTTTGCAACCCTTTTTAAGCATATTGCGCGCACGGAGGAGTTTGAGATTTGGCATACTTAAAGTTTATATGGAGAAGGAGTGCACAAAGCTAAAATTACGGTCGAATTTCGACCACTTGACGACCTCTAGTCTAGTTAAAAGCATAATGCAATAACCGCAACTTAAGATTTTTAAAGTTAAAAAATATTTTCAAGAACATAAGTTTTGAGCCTATCATTTAAAAATTTGTCTTATGATCTTGAAATAAGATTAAATTTTCTTTGGCTCAATCGAGTGTCTGTTCGGCGTTTTTTTTTTTAATTACCTTGATTAATAGTTATTGAAATCGACTCAGTAGTCAATTAAGAGCAAACTATATTTAGGTTTTGCGTGTATATTATAAATAAAGTAATTGTTTATTTTGAAATTTACGTTTTTAAATAATAAAAATGACATAAAAAAATATGTAATGTATATCTTTAAATTATTAATTTACTGTTCCCACAAAGTCAATCGCAGTACGAATTTTAATTTCCAACATAAAACAGAAAATTAAAAATTTATAAAAATAACTATTTGTAAAATAGCCCAAATGATAAGAGGAAATGTTAATAAAAAAACATGAACTTTACCTCAAATAATTACTAAACAAAACTTCTAAAACTAAATCGTAATAATTAACAACAAACTCAACACACGCGATAGATTCTTTCGGTTTCAGGAATCTCTCTTCAAATTCATGCTTGAAAAATATGCTCAAAGCCATTTTAGCAAGAAACAACGGAATTATAAAATAACCACAAAAAAATTGTCACTATCTCAAAGTACCAGGAGAATATAACAGCGCAGAAGTTAATTCAACACTGGGTTATCCGAACAACGTAGATTTTATGCGAATCCCAGTGTTTTATCTGCGCACACGCCACACGCATTCACACAGATAAAATAATTAAAATGACGCGGAATATGTTATTTATACAAGTAGTTATGTATACACTAAAGATTTTACCGGACTTTAGAGTCAATGTTTGCTATTATTTTATCTTTGATTCCGGCGAATTTTTTCTAGGCCGCTGACGTATTAGCCCCGCCTACTCGATAACAATTGTTACTCATTTGTAATAACAATTGTTTTATCCTGAATGTGTTATTTATTTAAGTAATAGAGATAAAAGTAATTAGGCTTGAGTGGAGATCGAGCCCCTATGTAACCATCTTTTCCAAAATCATGTTGTGGAAAGTTACTCGTATGTTTCAAGCTTAAAGTAATGTTACTCATATTCGTACCATGACATTTTAAGTATAAAAATGTTTTGTCTATGCCTTGCTCTAAGAGAAAACATGGCGGATTATTTACGATGACGTCACAACACTTCTTAGCAATACAATATTAAAGTAATCTTTAAGGACGTCATAGTACGAAATTTCGATGTAAGGTTAAAACAATACTGCTGTAAGAGATGATAGTAGGCCCCCGGAAACTATTATTTTTAACCCCCGACAAAAAAAAGGTGTTATAAGTTTGTAGTGTGTATCTGTGGAGCTGTGTATCTGTCTGGATATGGACCGATTCCGATGAAGTTTTTTAATTGAAAGCTATTTTAATCGGGTATCATCTTAGCTATGTTTAATAAAAATCTGTTCAGCCGTTCAAAAGTTACAGCTCTTTTTCTAGTTGGAGTCGGGGGTTTTTGACGATTAGGTTGTATAATAAAAATTAGCTAACGTTAACTTTACGATACGTCAAAGACAATCATGCTCGGCTCTCTGGTATCAGAACAGCAAAACAAAGTCAGCATGAAATGTATTTAGTTTTACTACAGTAAACAAATGAAAGAAAAATCGTAGCTAGTTTTTATAGCAGTTATTTAGTAAAATGGGTCACGATACTCATTACCATTACACCCGCATGCCACCTACATACATTAGCTAGCTATAATTATCCACCTTTGTCAATAAGGACTATAATGGCGCATTTTAGAGGCGATAAATAGTTGTGTAGGCGCCTGAATGATCTCTCGTTGTTCGTAGAATACGAATATTACTTTGTTGTAAATAGTAATAGGGTATTTGACTGCAATTTTTTTATTAGAAAAAATGAATCTTTTCCGAAAAACTTAAGCACGCAAGTAAAAATAAATTAAATATTTGTAAACATACTTAAGTTATAAGCTTTTTAAATTTCTTAATAGACAGAGATGGCGCTACTGAATTGTGACGTCATAAACTAGTAATGTCATAGTAAATTGTGACAGTTTTATACATATTCCATTTTGCGCGAAAAAGATGGATAGTGTCTCATATAGAAATTTCTAATGCTTATAACTTCGGCATTCACCAAACTCTAAAAATAAATTAATGATTTTTGTAAGATATAGATGGTTGAGATTACAAGAAATGGAACTAATTGGGTCAATGGCGTTTAGTATCAGATTCAATGAATTATTCTTTTTTAGAGAGAAGGTCATCAAAATAACGTATAATACTTAAACATGTTTTAATAAAGTAATTAACCACATTCAAGAAGAGCCGAGCAGTGGTACTGTAGTACCTAGTTATGACAAACGTCCCATTTTTCAACCCTCTCAGGACGTGTCCAGCCAGTATCCTGAGCGGGACACAAAAAATCCCGCTTTTTTTCTAAGTAGCCAGTTCGACGCGGTTCACAGATATCTATGATCATGATTCATGGATCTGGAAATAAGGATTGTACCTAACCATTGTTATGCATTTTTTTACGTCCCGGTTTTTGGCCTTGTCCCAATTTCTTCCCATTTAAGTCCCGATATTTGGGAAAATCGATCTGGCAGCGTAAGTGGTAGCCCCAAATCATAGCCCCGATTTGTTATGGAACCAAAAATTCGAAGACTTGTGACAGCCACCAATCCGTTCTGGGTCCAGTCTCTCCTTGAGAGGAAGACTGAGTATTAGTTCTCAATCTTCCTCTCTTTCTCTCTTCGACCTATTGGTATTGTTTGGTATTGTATTGGTTGTAAGAGGTTACATTATTTCAGACAGACAGTGCGAAGCCTATAAATAAAACCTGACACAGACAACGCCTTTGTTTAACACCCGGAAAATACCAGACAAAGTATCTTCACATACTTTGAGATAAGCAATGCTCACGCGCACTGACCCTTACCTTAGCCACAATACTTAATCGATTACCCTTGAATTAAATCATCCAAGTGTATCGTGTTAATATCACGTGCTAATTTTAGTACAAAATGTACTTAACCGTCTAGTTAAGTTTTATCTGTTACCTATAGGCGCAAACGCAACAACGCAAATTATGCAATTGTTTTGACGTCATAAGGGCCAAGGATGCTCGAGAAAGGGACTTCAGAAAAATTGATGTAGCCAATTAGCCATGATATAAAAACTCAAGATGCGCAACGGCTAAGGCGTTCAACTGCGGATCGTGAGGTTGTGATGTGTGTCATGTCGGCAACTCATACGGTGCTCCCACCCAGCAGTTATTACTTATAACATTATAAATCACTATAATATGAAGTTCCTGGCGTGGTGCTCCTTTTAGCCCTAAAAGAGCTACCTGCTTTCAGCTCACTTATAATTCTGTCATCACCAGGCCTTCTATTATTAAATTAACTATAGTCTTTATTTCAAATGACAAATACTGTTTAGAACGCAATACGCACAAGCTAACTTGCGCGTGTTTTTATATGCAGCCGATTTGAGATTAAGTATTTACTGCGTCGACTTAAGTTTTTATATCAACGGATGTACCAAGTTATATTAGATAAATTCATGCACTTTCAACGAACACTTGATAGAAATATATGACACGAGTTATGCACGCTAGTTCTAAGATAACGGACAGATCTCGCGTGCGTAGACAATAGGCTAATAAATATACGTATTTGCAGTTTAAGGCTTTATTCAATACACCTCACTATTATGATTTACAGATCACGTCATTGAGAGATCACATTGTTATATTTCAACTTCTATCGCAAAGAAAGTTAGGACCAAAATATACAACGTGTATCAGAAATGCGTGGTCATATTTAAGGGTGTCGATCAGACCATCAAACTGAACAACTTTCTCTATGGGACCAACAATGTAATCGCGAAAAAATTATCAGCTGTCCCATACAAATCTTAAATACTTACTCCACCCAACATATAGGACAGCTGATTACTTATTGTTTTGCGATTACAATGTTGGTCCCATAGAGAAAGTTGTTTAGTTCGGTGGTCTGATCCACACCCTTAAATACGTCCACGCATTCAGGTTTCAAAATTTAAAGCTGGAATCTTACTTATATACCTATAACATTTACAGGCCCATACAAGAAAAATTCTAAGTCTTATAAAAAAAAACTGCCACCGGAAACACTGTTTTTTTTTTTAAAATAATCAACAACACGTTTGGATCAGAGTCCAAGTGATTAGATTTCTACGCTACGTGCCGCGGGTACGATACCCGCACGGAACAAATATTTGTATAATATACAGATACAGGAGAAACCCTAAAGAAAATGCAATCTATATTAAAAAAATCATCAATCATTGTATTTATATTTACGTATGATTTATTATATATAAAATATTAGTAGTAGGTATTATATTTTAATTTGTAATAGGTATTTATAGTTGTGCACTTGACTGCAGTACCCCCAATTACCAAAAAACTTTCTCTATCATTCAAAGGTTTGCTGGTAGAAAACTCAAATTTGGGATAAGCTCGCCTGTGTACACACCATCTCAATTGTATTTGTCTTTTATCTCATTTTCGTGTACAATAAAGAATTAAGAAATAAAAAAAGAAAAATAGAAAAAAATAAACTTACCTCATAATATACCTAGTCTTTTTCTCAGACAGAGTGACCACAGACGTGAGGTAGTCAAACAACTCTCCATTCTTGCACAGCTCAAACACCAAGAATATGAATGTTTCTGACTCAAATACATCTTGCAGCTCAACTGTAACAAATTGCTTTACTTGAGGTGATTTGTTCTGGTAATTCATTATAATTATAACTAGCTATAGACTATAGGTTTGCTTTAGACTATACTTCTGTACTATAATATTATAACCTTACCATCAATAAAAATATTATAGTTTAAAAAAGAAACTAAAGAAAACGCTTTTGTCATCCAAACTTAATGTCTGCAAAATTTAAGCTCAATCGGAAACCGGGAAGTGGGTCAAATTTAACTTCCATGATTTTTTTACATAGTTAGTTAGTTACAAGTGAAGCTAATAAAAGCATTTTAAAAACCCCCGACTCCAACTAGAAAAAGAGCTGTAACTTTTTAATGGCTGAACAGATTTTCAAGAAACATAGCTAAGATGATACCCGATGATACTAGCTTTCAATTAAAAAAACTACATTGAAATTCGTCTTTCCGTTTTGGAGCTACGATGCCACAGACAGATACACATTGAATCTGAGATACAGCTTGACCCCTCTATTGCAAGCAGTCCGGTACAAAGCAGAGATCACGATTGATTGGTTGGTTTACTAAAGTAGCTTTTTGGAATTAAATATTTTTGGGATTAAATTGCTCATTGAAGTTTAGTTTGTTAGTAGCTTCTTCTTCTTTTAATCTTTCCTTTCACATTTTGAGTTTCTATAAATTCTAAAAATAATAAAATGAAAATAAATTACAAGTATATTTTTTTTATTATAATGAAATAAAGTAAGAGCATTATTAAAAAAAAATTGTGGTTTCCTTTTTTTGTGTAATTTGTGCCATCTAATAAACATTTTCTTTCCTTCACTTAATGATGATTTTTCAAGCAATATGTTGATAGATTGAGAAAATAAATTCAAAATATTTACATGACCTATTATACCTATCAGTATCAACAATGGCGTGCACAGACATTTCTTACAAGGCAAAAACAACTTAGTGTTATATTGTCAAGTTATATGATGTTTGTGACTGGCCACCTCACCCTAAAACTTAAATTAACTGAATATATTACAGAAATATTACTATTTATTACTTTTATTATTTTATTATTTATTTATTTAGTATTAGGGAGACCAACAGCAAATAACAATAATATAAATGACAAGATTTGTTGCAACCAGCCAATAACAGGTCTCCACGAATAAAAATCTGAATACAGTAATGAACATGGATACAATGCTAGACCAAAATGTTGAACAATAATTGCAACTCTTAATTAATACCTGGAGAAGAACTCCAGACTAAGTGCACATCTCACCGATTGCAGACTTGAATCAAAAATGTCAAACTTAAACTGTTTACATCTTTTATTAATGGTATTGCTCGCTCGCCACAGGAACGCATCTTGGCGATAATTGGAGGACACCAGAGGCAATTAATTTAATTAATTATTATTACTATTGTATTATTTAATACTTAATTTATTAAAGTAGGCAATGTCTTTTTCAGACTCTCATCACAAACTTTGATGATGTCTAAATATTTTTATGTTTCTCGATTTCTTTTGTTTAATGTTTAGTTTAACTTGTAAAATTAACTTTAATTTAACACAACACTCGTTTGTATGTCGCAACCGTAGCTGCCACCCGAAGGTGCCCAAGATACAGGCCTAGCCTAGTTTGGGACCAATAGAAAGTATTGATTGTAAAAATATTTTATGGGAATAAACGATTTTGAATTTTGAATTTTTGTCTTTATGGTGCATGTCACTGACTATCAGCTATCATAAATTATGAGGATCAA
Source organism: Allophyes oxyacanthae (assembly GCA_932294325.1). Lineage (NCBI taxonomy): Eukaryota > Metazoa > Arthropoda > Insecta > Lepidoptera > Noctuidae > Allophyes > Allophyes oxyacanthae. The sequence continues at coordinate 3,029,351 of OW028628.1, forward strand.
CAATCTTATGTCTCATCAATTGTCACAACAGTGTGTACAATCTCCTGTTCAATAAAGAGCCAACAACTCACTCACTAATATAAGGGTGTCCGGCAACCATCCGCAGTATGAGGATCTCCTGGCGTGTGGCTTCCCTCATGGTGTGCGTGTCCACCCCATCCTGGGATTCCTGACTCAGATCTATGATCTTGGCTGCATACTCCTTCCCAGTTTCCTTCTCTATGCATCTTCGTACTGTTGAACTTATGCCCCTGTGTGATTATAGATAGAATTTTATTTAACATGAAGGATTGGTTTATAATTCTATTAACCCGTTGTAGAACATAGTCACAATGGAAAATCTTTGTGAGCACAAGCGACACGGCACAGCTGAATGAATTAATAGAACTAGTGGGCACCCTGTGGACAAATTCCATCCGTAATTTTAGCTTCCTACACTCCTTCTCCATATAAACTTTAACTATGCCAAATCTCACACACCTTTGTGCGTGCAATATGCTTAAAAAGGGGTACAATGTTTTCGCATCACATATTAATGTATAGATTTGAAAATATCAAGAAAAGAATTAATGAGAAATAGTAAGAGACCTCATGAAATGCATACTTTGATATTACTATTTATTATGAAATGAGAATGAAAGTATGTACCTATTACTTTATTGCCCATTTTTTTTTTCAAGTCACTTACATAAAGGCTCTACTAGGAGGGTAATATATTTATAAAATAAAAAGGTAGTAAATATTTGGTACAGTAAAAAAAATTCAAGGAGGCCAACTTAATAGGTCAAGATAGCAATAAAAAATATTACAATGATAAAAAATTGCTACAATCATGCTTTAAGTTAGAACGGAATTTAGGCATTATTTAAACGCAGTAGTATATCCGTTAATAAAATTTATTTAGGAAAGGAAGATATGTTTCTCTCCCAAGGTCAGTCAGAAGACTAATGACTAACAACACTTGTATTGATGCCCAGACGCTTTAAATAATTCCCTAGTTTCTGAAAAATTGGCACCAACGCAACTGATCAAAAACCACGATAGACTTGTGATAGACACTATCATTTTCTCACCTGCCTATAATTTCTTTGGGTTCATATCTCGCATAAAATTCTTTAGCCGCATCCTTATCGGGCAAGTTGTCGTCGTCTTCCTCCTTCGCCATCGTGCCCACTGTTGCTGTTATTATATTTTTCGTGTACTAATTATACGTAATTAGCCTATTCACAATGACGAAAGGTTATTGTTGTGAAGTTATCCACTGATAGAACTAGACAGTAAACTTGTGCTTGCATCTGATAAACAAACACTTAAATGCTAACTGTTTATAAAAATATTACATTAATTAGTTTGTGGAATTGGATTGCTTCCAAATAACTCGGAAAAAATATTTATCAATTATCGCACCAATCGTAAAAATCACAAAAAAATTATGACAAGCCTGCTGTCTGTCATGTCATGTCACAAAATGACAAACCTTTGTCTATGCTCTACGCCCGTTTCGTTCCATGTTCGTTCCTCATCCGAAGCCGACTGAAGCCGAAGAATACCAAAGACAAATTGTCATAAACAGACAGCGCCATCTCTGGATTTGACTTTCGATAATGAATAACCATAGAAATAGTACAAGTACTGGAACGCTTAATAGTGCCGTAAAGCCGGTCTGAGGGAGAATACTTTGTGGTAACCGTGTCCTTGTCTAATAGGGTAACCATACATTTTAGTTAAAAGTAGGACATGATAGAAATATTTAATTATGTTATGAGAATAGTTATCAGGTAATTAACTACTGATATCGAATAGTAAGAATTGTTTTTTTCCTAGTTAATAGTGAAATATACGGTCCATACAGTGTATCTAAACGTTCTTACAAATATACATACACCCTTTTGGTTATAATCAGAGTCACAGGCAAGGCATAATATATAAATAGGCATATGCAAGGTTACTATTTATTAAAAAAGAAAATTTAGAGAAAATTTCGGACATTGCGGAAAAATCCGGACATTTTCTTATACACAGATTACGTGTATAATAAAATGTCATGCGTGAATATTCCGGACATCTGGCAGCTCTAGTCATAGGAAACATTAGATTTTAACATTTTAAGATACAAATTTAATTCCTCTTCTACTTTTTCTTTCTTTTTTCTTTTTCTCTTTTAGCTTTGCGACCATCCTACGACCTTTCTTTATGAGATCTTTCCTATTATAGCAGAAAGGGTAACCCATGCTTAGTGCTGCAGAATCGAATATCACTTATTATAATATTCTTGTTTGGCAAACTCAAGTATAATCATCATTCACAACATTAAGCAATAAAACACAATGAATGAAAGTCAAAGCAAAACTTTTTTTAATTTCAAATCGGCATAAAAAGGTCGTCGTCGTTTCGTCAAAACGTTGAGATTCTAGATGCACGGTTCCAAAGTGGGCCGGGTTCTATGGAGAAGAGACCGGCTAGAAACTTAATGGTTGATTGTAATTTTAATTGTGTTGGCATTATAGTTGTATTTTGGGTTTATGTACTTGTTTCCTCTTGCTTTACTTTCTTATTTGGTGGTTCACTGGAAACTGCAACATCTTCCCATTTACTACAAGATCCTACATGCCCTGATTCACCAGATGTTCCTGCACGTACAATTTATTTTGCACGTACAGTTTTTTTTCTTTTTGTGGCTATCTGTAATGTCAAAAATGATCTTCATTATGGCACAATATCTAAGTACAATATCCAATCCAGTAAAAGTTTAATCCATCTAACTATACTAATAGGAAAATATTAAACACAAATAAACAATAAGCAAAGTGTGTGAATCTTAAGTTTGTGCAATGTGTTATACTTTATATTAGTATAAACTATTACAGACCAGACAATTACACACAACATTATACAACAGACACATACAACAACTGATAATTATTAAACATATTACAATAGTACCTATGGTAATATTGAAGGAACTGCTTCAGGTTTTAATTTTATTTTTGCTGCTGTTAAATAATTCATTATCTTTAAAATTTACGCCACAAACACATGCGAACTTTTACACACTAATGTCAAGGTTCGTGGCTGTTATCCATAACACCCTCTGCTTATTATCAGCTGGAATCCTGAAAAAAACAAACATGGAATTTTAATAAAGTCTATCATTTTATAAGAGATACAAAAAAACATTATTATCTATTCGGCACAACAAACAACAAATGATTTCAACAAATTAACTTAAACTATATACAGGGTTATTTGTAAAACACCGGCAATGCTTTAAGGGGTGAAACTACTCATCAATATGAACAACTTTTACTACGGGACCAACCATGAAATCGCGAAAAAAAATTCAAACTTTTCATACATTTTGATGGAGCAAGGTTAATCTTTTGTATGAAAAGTTTGATTTTATTTTCGCGATTTCATGGTTGTTCCCATAGTAAAAGTTGTTCATATTGATGAGTAGTTTCACCCCTTAAAGCGTTGCCGGTGTTTTACAAATAACCCTGTATGTATACTTATACTATACTTGGAATCACTCAAATTATACAAAACAATAAATGCATCGAAAATATGCTACGCATTACAGATTATGGAAAACAAATCCAAATTTATTAAAGTACGTAAATTATTTAACTTAGTGGACTGTATGTTATGTGAAACGATCTAAAATAAGTACTTGGAGCAACTATATCCCACAAAATAAAAATATATTGTCACACTACTCAATGAAACTTACCTATGGAACGATATTCCACAACCAGGATAATATTCTCGCTTGCACCCAATCTTATCTCAAGTATTTACCATCTTGTCGCCAAAAAATTATTCTAGGCACAAAAATAATGTTTGATCACGTTTATTTCTGAACTATGAAAACGACGAATGTTGACAATAGGTTGACAACTAAGTTGACAATGTAAGCCATTTTGAATGATGTAGTGTTTCCCGCATGCAAACTTCTTTAACTACTGGTATCCAAATATTGTAATAATCAATCTTATTGAATAACGTATGGAAATAATAATATTTAATATAATATTTAAAGCACGTCAATTATAATTTTTATTATGTTTATTTTGATAGCCGTGGGTAGAAGTTTCATTAGTTCTAATATGTATGTAAAAACGATTCTGAAAATACCAATTTAGTAGATTACTAAGTTGATGAGTAATGGCCATGTGTGCGAGAGGGACACCGCAAAATCTCGGGTGACTTTCATGTGGGCACAAAATTTCGTACAACTAATTATAGCAGTAAGCTCTCTAGTTATAGGTACTATGTATTATCTCTATGTGAATAACTGAGTTTTAATCACAGACTACAATATATACTTGGACAGTTTTAATATAAAAATTACAAACAAACACGTAGGTACCTACATAATCAAATTCATACAAATTAGTTCCATAAAATTGAATATAAATAACTTGCCGGTTAAATAGGTAACTACCAATGCCACTGAGGAAGTAGGTATTTGGTGTAATTTCATTACAGAAAAACAATTGTTATTTATTTTTAATTTATCTAAAATAAAATTTAAATGATAAAAAAAGGTTACCGACCGTATTGGACGGGGACCGTAGCGAGTAGTTCTTTGCTGAGCTCCTTCGGAGCCCTAATATTATTTCCTCTGTCTACGATTATTTCTATGGTTTCTATGGCTTACGCTATGGCTCCTTCTCAACAGCCGTCAACAGCTGATTTTATTTACTCTATGTTCTGGTTCACTTAGTTTTTGTCTCTTTTGCGTTTAGCGCAACCTGAAGTACCTATTCAATAGTAGTTATCCTTTATCTCTTTTAGTCGTGTATAGAAAGACAGAGATACAGAATAATTTAAGCTCAAGTTGTCACCTTCTCTGTATTGATATGTCACTGAATCTGTCCTTGTTACACGCTTCCTCTTTGGTCGTTCAACGTTCGGTATGTTTTCGCTTGTTGTTCCGTCCGATGGTCTTGCATTTTCAGTGTTATGCAGATTATCCTTATCAGTAGTTTTATCCCGTGATTAGTTTACGTGGACTGTATATAGAAAGCTTGGATTTCGGTGTTTTAGTTCCTAAATCAAGATTTTCTGACCAGGTAAGTAAACTACGCACAATTTTTCTTGCTAATGACAATCATGTTTTATACTGTTGGCACTTGGAATATCTTTTTGACAACCTTGAAGCAATAAAATACCAGTTTGGTATCATTTCTTTGTTCAATAGTGTGTGGAATCAATTGAATATGTAGTCGATAGGTATGACCTGCTGCGGTTCCTTCAATAATTTCCATCAAAATGTTAATTTGACTTTCACATCAAATGGACAAATATATCACAATGATTTTTACCATCATTATACTGTATGCTATACTTGCAGTATGTTTGCAGTCTTGTCCACTTATAACTAGGTATAATGGGCGTGACAAAGTTCTATGTAAAAATATTTTACTATATACTAATTAAAAAATAAATACCTCTTACAATATGCCATGTTAACAAAGTAAATAATACATTGTATTGTCGAAAATGTTATCTTATATTATTTTTCACTATTCAACACAAATGATATTACAAGGTCAACTGTAGATAGCCAATGGCAGTAATATCAATACACAATAACTTTTTTAAATTGAGTTTTGCCATTTTCTACATGCCTTTATTCCTGATCTGATACCTAATGGTGGTTGATCCTTTATATCCATGTATATTATATTCGGACACATTACATCCATTGATGATTAGGTAACAGGATGTAGGTAACAATAACAAGCCATAAAATAGAATCCTGCCAATATTCAAACAACTGTTCAGTCTCACTTATTACATATTAGCCTTTGGAAGGCTTTGAGGAGACAAGGCATAACAAGCAGAGGTTCTTGTGAGCGTTTTAATGCAAAATGTAAACAACAGCTGGAAAATTTGCCCACACAAAGTGTCATATACTTACTAATCATTACCTACTTAAAACAACATAATCTGCATCTCTGAAATCATGATGCTCAAATGTTACAAAAATTCTTCTCAACTTTTTCAATTTTTATAGATTGATGCTGTTCTTCTTGAAGTCCATATAATTTTGTTCTTGACACAACTGAGTGTTGCGTCACTGGTGCTATCACCTGTGTAAATATTTTTAATACATAATTTATCTATACATATAAAAAGACTTGTCCTGTTTGAGAGACTGATTGGTGTATTAACGCACAGCCTAAACCTAAACCGCTGGGGCTAGAGACTTGTAATTTTGACAGTAGATACCTTTTATAATTTAAGGATCCATTAAGGAAGGATTTTTGAAAGTTCTACCCGTATAGGGATAAAATAGGGGGTGAAAGATTTTCTTTTTTAAAGTTAAATTTGGTACCATCAGTTAGAAATAAAAAAACAGTGTTTAAAAATTCTACCCCTAAGGGGTTAAATATAAAATGCAAGTTTGTACAAGTCTTTTGAAAACAAATAAATGATATTTTATATCCTTACAGAAGGCCTCTACAACAGCAATCTGACCTTAATGTTATTTGTGACTGATAACATAATTATTTATGTAATTAATAGTCAGATAAAATGGTTATTTTTTTATTGTAATTTAAATATTTTGTCTTCAGATACTCTAGCGAAAATAGTTTGATACACTACACTTGATGCATCGCGGGAACAAACACATAAATGAGATTACATAACATTACCAAATAAAGAGAAAGGCTAACAAAAATATGAATTTAACACTATTAGAAACATAAATATGTTTCTTACAAATTGTTGTACACAAAACATGGAATATACAAAAATACAGTTTAAATATGAATGCATAAAGGCAATGATAAATCAGAATGAGTTTTCTTTCAGCAAACCTTTTGGGTGAAAGAGAAATGAAGATAAATAGTGAGAAAGTCAAGCATACAATACCTAATCATTAATACAACTACTTAGTTAATTTCATTTTATAATTAGATACCTACAGTTACTCATATAAAAAGAATATCATGAAGACAAGAATAATATTCCTTTTCATTTCTTATTCAGGCTGTTGTCATGTCCTGTAATCGTCCTTTTAACTGCTATGACAAATAATTTAACAACAAAGGTAAATGTTACCAGACCATTCTGACACGATTGAGATAACAGAAATTAGCAGACTTGAGGCCCAGAAAGACGTCACATACTTTCTGTTTGGCCTCTAAATTAATTTTACTATTTCAGCCTGTGTGGTCCCACTGAAGGGCAAAGGTTTTTGTAAGGAGACTTTTCCCATTCGTTTCTAGTTTTTACCAATAGGGACCAGTCTTTTCGGTAGGAGTGAAACACGTTCCGCCATCTTTGTTTCGGTCTGCTGCGAATTGCGATGCTGTTTAAAATCGTTTAGTCCACTGTCGACCCCTCGACCCCTAATTTACTGCACTCAGTTTTTCTTTTGTTTCTTTGAAATACTGTCGCAATCATTCAATTTTTTTCTTTTTCTCGTGTTGTCACGGGCTTCCATATAAAAATCTCCCATGGTTTAGTGGAAACAGCAGTGGTGGTATCAAGGCTGCCTGCCCAGGGTGCGACAGAGGATCTCATGTTTCGTTACTCGTGGAGACTCTTTCCTTGCGTCCCCAAATCCTATAATTACTTACAAAATTTGGTAACCAGTAGGATGTCGCAACCATCTACTAATGAGCTCCAAATAATTTACATCGAATCTCCAAGCGTTTAAGCAATTAGCCAGATATAAATATACCATATCTATCTGTATCATTAACAATGTAGTTTTAATTGCCTTTTGACTTCTTGGACATTGCACCTGATCCCAACGACCTTTTGATAACTAATCACTCTCAGATAGTTCAGCACCTATTGCCGAGATGTCGCTACTTTTTGCATATTTTATAGATTATCTGAATTTGGCTCTTTCGCAGCTTTTGGCAAATCTATTGCAGGTTATACCTTCCTCCCTTTTACGCCATTGTTCCCTGATTTGCGATAATCTTATCCATGTTCATTCCGACATGTTTATTAGGCACATACCACACAGCGAGCTAAGCTGAAGCTCACGTAACTGCGTCTTTTACAACTTCTGGTGACACTGTGACCTACAGAACTAACAGCAGTTGGCATAGAAGACGCCGCAGCTTCGTGAGCTCAGTTAGCTTAGCTCGCGGTGTGACCTGTGCCATTGATTAAATTTTCCATCGGTTTTCCTACGCTCCGTGTACTATCGGCTACCATTCCGTCTTCACGGAGTTACTCCATTACCAGATCATCTCTATAAGTAGCCTGTCACTAGGCATTAGCCTCCAGAGTTTTGTTGTGGATCACGTTACCCTTAGAAGTAACTACCTGTGCCAATTGATCCTTTTTAGAAATTCGATCGATCAACAATTATTATTAATATTGCTATTTCTAATTATTTGAAACTAAATTGAATAAGAAGATACTTGGCAATGATCATCGCTGCTACTGCAGGATGCTGCCCCCATCCTGTTCACATAATGCCTTTACCACACCCTGAAAAGAGAAGAGTCGATCTATTCTTTATCACGAACCATTAGGCTTTTATTAACAGACTAACATTAAAGCCGGCTCTAGATGTCCATGAATTAATCAAGCTGCAATTCTACCAAAAATCTAAATTACCCAACACGCGTAAGAACGATCATTTTAACATAAAACATTGAATAGGAACTCATTAGATATCAGGGACATATTAAACAGACTTTTTGCACAAATGAGCCTAAACCCACGCTATGTGAATTTGTCTATAAATAGCTGTACAATCTAGGTTGGCGTGACGTAGATAAGGACAAGGGCGCAAATTAAGGACGTCTGGATCCCACACCCCTCCCAACCCTTCCCTACACCCCCTTCACGCGCCACTGACTACGAATCCGCCGTAAGGAGTTCTGCGAATATAGTAAATGTTGAAACAGTTTGTAAGGCGATCCATAATGGTTTCCTTTGAAATGAAAGTAAAATTCATCCTCGTCATTTTTTGTTTGTGGGCGGGATGTATTTTATGTACCTAGTTTAATTTTAAAAAGCCGCAGAGATTTGATCGTGAGATTGATTCGTGGTCGGAAAATCAGATTGTCCAGCCATAGCGTATAACTTAGTGACTACTAAGTAGCTAATAAATGTGACCTAAAAAATTAAGGGTGAAAATAGGCATAAAATTACTACATTTATGAAATTTAACATGATTTACCCATCTCAATTTTGCTTCCTCCACGTTTGTTCCAAATTCGTCATACAAAGGAAGTCTTCCTTCCAAAATAAACTTTCCCTTTATTGACTTACATGCACTTGCATTAAAATGTCTTAATCGTGGTTGCATGAGTGGCCGAATGGCCGACAAACACTTGGATCGCGTGATCAGCATAGGTACAGTAAGGGGACAAAAGTCCAGTGGCATGTTAGAGTTCATAATCGCGTGCTACGGGGCGTACGCGCTGTTTGTGTGAGTGATGACTCAACGCACACAACGTAATGAGACGTCACCACACACACTCAGAAGCACTCAGAAGTTAAATAAAACGAAAGAAAGAATACGTCTGTTTCGCTTGTCAGTATGAATGACCTTGGACGGTCTATTCCACTGTTGTAATTCAATAATTCAAGAAATTGCAATGAGCACCAATAGCTGCATGCGTTATGCGTAGGATTTCGATTTACGAGGCGTGTGGGTTCGCATCCTTGACAAAACATTGTATTTCTTTTTTTCATTTTTATTAATTGATGGATTCGCTTAATGATTTAATACTATAAATTAAGTGATTATTTTCTAGGTCATTAATGCAAAATTAAGAAAAATAAAAAGAATTATAACAAAATACGTTTATTTGTTTTAATTACAATAATAATCCTTACAGTAACACTTATTAGTTATTGAGGTAAGCTTAACGTATTCGTTTTCTTGACGAAAAGAAGATTGAAACTAAACCTCAATCTTTTAATTCTTTAACTACCGACTAACTTTAATATGGCCAGCAATTACAACTTAAATCTTTTACCCCTCCATCGTTTACTAATAAACTCATGGTTAAGTTTATTGTTATCTCTTTTCTATGATATGAAAATGATAATGAGTGAATAAAAATGAAGTGTTTAATAAGGGGGTAAAGCACTTGCAAATTTTCAACATTTAGTATGATCTCCATTGTTCTCGATACAGTCAAGTAAGTGTCGACACATTGAGCACAAGATTAAAACATATGTGGTGTATTGCATATCTGTAGCTAGGTAGTGTGTGATTAAAGTGACATTTGACGTTTGATAATAATAATATATTATGAAGGTACCTGCAAAATATGTGTCAAACAAATGTACAACTACCTGAGCTCTCAGTCTGGATTATCAAGTAAGTTTATAACAGTGGCGAATGTGGAAAAATTGTGAAAAACCAGTGAAAATATTGTGAAAACTGTGTGTATACAATGGCTGATATAAGATTTGAAATATTTGATATAAAAAATGGGGATTGGGAGTCATATAAAGAGCGATTTGGATATTTTCTAACAGCACATGGGGTGACTGAACCAATCAAACAAAAAGCAGTATTTTTCTCATCTTGTGGTAGTGATTTGTATAATTTAGTGAAATCATTAGTGTTTCCCAATACTGTGAGTCAGGTTACATTAATTGATATAGAAACAAAATTAAATAATCACTTTAGTCCGCGGCCAAATGAGATAGTAGAATCATTTAAATTCCACACCAGGAAGCAAGGTAAAAATGAATCAATGCAAGATTACATTGCAACACTTAGGAAAATGTGTAGATTTTGCAACTTTGTAGATTTGGAAAGGACTTTGAGAGATAGGTTAGTCTGTGGGGTAGTTGATACTAAACTACAAGAAAGTTTACTGAAGAAGGCCAACCTCACTTATGCAACAGCTGTTGAGTTGGGATTGCAAGCAGAAAAGTGTGTGGAGGACCTAAAAGTACTCAAACTGCCGGCCATTGCAGAATCGATTATCAGCTGCCCAGCGAGTACAAGCAGGGACAGTGAGGTAGAACCAATGGAGGTGAATGCAGTGGACGAAGATAAAAAGAAGAAGTTACACTGTTACAGATGCGGAGGAAGCCACTTGTATCACAAATGTAAATTTATTTCTGCTAAATGTAACGCGTGCAGCAAAATAGGCCACATAGCAAAAATGTGCAGAAAAAATAATGGCACTGGTGACGTCAAAGAGATTCGAGAAAGGGAAGTAGAATTCATGAATGGATTATATTGTGTGGGAGGAACATACCGTGAACCTGCAATATACATAGAACTTCAGCTGAACAAGAATTTAGTCAAGTTTGAGGTTGATTCGGGCTGCTCGTATACCATCATGTCACGGGAACAAGCAGAATTGATTTGGCCTACGGGAATGCATTTGCAGGAGTGCAATCTCAACCTGCACACCTGGACTAATGCCAAGGTGCAGGTGCATGGCAGAACCCAAGTTTTTATTGAATATAAAAACTTTAAAGGTTATCTGCAAGTAATCATTGGACAGGGGCGAGGTAACCTCCTTGGAAGGAATTGGTTCAAGCCTCTGGGGATTTCAGTTGAAGGTATAAATAATATAAATTTCCTGGAAAAAGATAAATCTTTGACAGATATACTAAAGAAATATGATGAAATTTTTGATGGTCTTGGTGAATACAAAGGACCTGAAGTGGTGATCCAGTGTAAGAAGGATGTACAGCCGAAATTTATGAGAAGCAGACCGGTACCATTTGCGATAAGAGATAGAGTATGTGAAGAAATAGATAGGCTGGTCAGTGTTGGGGTATTGGAGCCGATAGCTTATTCGAATTGGGCTACACCTGTGGTTCCAGTAGTGAAAAGAGATGGAAGTATTCGCCTGTGTGGAGACTACCGATTGACTGTTAATGCGGCAACAGAAACAGACACATACCCACAGCCAACGATTAACGAGTCCCTATCTGAAGTCGCGGGTGGAGTAATTTTTACTAAACTGGATTTGAAAGAGGCGTACACACAACTGAAAGTGGCGGATGAAACAGGAATGCTTCTGACGATCAACACACTAAAGGGATTATACAAAATGAAGAGATTACCCTATGGTTTGAAGGCTTGTCCAGGTATATTTCAACGGGTCATGTCGACGACATTGGCAGGTATTAAAGGAGTGACCGTTCTGCTGGATGACATATTGATAAGTGGAGATGAGAGACAACATAAGGCAAGGCTGGAAAAGGTACTGGCGTGTCTAAAAGATGTAGGACTAAGGCTTAATCGTAAGAAGTGTGAAATTGCAACAGATAGAGTTGAATTCCTAGGATATGTGGTGGATAAAAATGGTATTCACCCAAGTGATCAAAAGGTAAAATTGATAACCAATGCGAAGAGTCCAAGAAATGTTAAGGAGCTCCAAGCATTTTTGGGATTATTGAATTTTTATGAAAGGTTTGTGAAGAACAAAGCTACTTTATTAGAACCATTACATAGGCTTCTAGATAAAAATGCTGAATGGAAGTGGGGAAAGTTAGAAGCGGAATCATTCCAGAAAGCCAAATTTGTATTGTCTAGCGAAGATACCTTAGTACATTTTGACAGTAACAGGAAGGTTATATTAACTTGTGATGCTTCAGAATATGGGGTAGGAGCCGTATTATCGCATACTATGGACGATGGATCAGAGAAACCTATTGCCATGGGATCAAGAACTTTGTCGAAACCGGAGCGTAACTATGCACAGATTGATAAAGAAGCAGCGGCAATCATATTCGGTTTAGATAAATTTAATCAATATTTATACGGAAGACATATAGTAATATATACTGATCATAAACCATTACTGGGAATTTTTAGTCCTAATAAAGCTATACCGAAAGTGCTGTCCCCGAGAATGATGCGATGGGCTTTAAAGCTGAACTCACATGACTATGAGTTAAAATATAAATGTGGTACCAGTATTGGTAATGCCGACGCCCTAAGCAGATGGCCTATGGAGGCTGAAGATTGGGTACCTAATACTGATGATATAGAAGATATCTTATTACTGTCAGAGACACCAAGCGCGGTTCAATATTCAGCGAAGGATATTGCAGTACAAACTGGGCGAGATGAAATTCTATCTAAAGTGAAGTTCTGGATATTGCATGGATGGCCTGATAATGTAAACGATGGTCATCTAAAACTATACTGGCTGAAAAGAAAAGAGCTGTCTATTACTAATGACTGCATAATATGGGGCACTCGAGTGGTCATACCGCCGCCGATGCGGGAACATATGCTCCAAGCTTTGCATGAGACACATGATGGCATAGTGATTTCAAAATCAATCGCACGAAGCTATTTTTGGTGGCCAGGGCTAGATCACGAGATTGAAGTGTTGGTGGCAAATTGTGATAGCTGTCAAGTAAATAGGAACATGCCAGCAAGCACCGCACATTCCTGGATCACTCCATCCAACCCATGGCAACGCTTGCATATAGACTTTGCAGGGCCAGTCGACCGAAGGATATATCTAATTGTTGTTGATCCACACTCGAAGTGGCCAGAAGTAAAGATAGTGAGATCTACGTCGAGTGAATGTGCTATCAAAGCTTTAAGAGAAATTTTTGCCGAGCAAGGGTTACCAGAAGTGATAGTATCCGATAATGGAACAGCCTTTACATCAGAGGAATTCAAGAACTTTATAAAACGTAATGGCATTAAACATGTATTGACGCCGCCATACAGTCCATCCTCAAATGGTCAAGCTGAAAGATTTGTGCAAACTGTAAAAAAGAAATTGCAAAGTTTGGCCGGATCTGATATGGATATTAAATTGCCACGTCTTTTGTTTGGTTTGAGAGTAGCGCCAAGCTCTGTCACTGGTAAATCGCCAGCAGAAATGTTGAATAAACGTCAATTCAGAACGCGGTTTGACATTATACATCCCTTCTCCACAAAACCGGTTGCTGAAAGACAAATTGAAGGAAACATAGAAGTACCAGTAAGAGAATTTAGACTGAAGGACAAGGTGTGGTTGCGGAACTACACAAGAGGGGAGAAGTGGGTTAAAGGAGAAATCTTTAGAATCAAAGGTCCGGTTCGGTTCTTAGTGAAAATGGAAGATGGGCCAATAGTAACCAGACACGTAAACCAAATACGACGACGTGATGCAGATGAAGCTCCAGGCCCTAGTAATGAAATGCGTGACATACTGGGCATACCGGGCCATGCAGTTGTAACATGCGAAGGAGACATGTTACAAAGGAACTAAAATAAAATAAATAGTGTTTTGTATATAAATATTAGAATAGTTAGTTAGGATTAGGTAGAATAGTGAACTGTTGATTAGATAATATTAAAATGACTTTGGGGGAAGGTATGTGGTGTATTGCATATCTGTAGCTAGGTAGTGTGTGATTAAAGTGACATTTGACGTTTGATAATAATAATATATTATGAAGGTACCTGCAAAATATGTGTCAAACAAATGTACAACTACCTGAGCTCTCAGTCTGGATTATCAAGTAAGTTTATAACACATATTTACGTTCCTCTTATATTTTCTCATATCTAAAGAAAAGAAAGAAAGAAAACACATTTATTCAGCACGGACAGTGACAACACACGAGAGAGAAATAAAATAAAAATTAACTTAACCTTTAAACAGTAAAAAATAAAAATAAAACAGACACTGCATGCAATACGACATCATATAATACTTCCACATAACTATGTATTATTCACTATAGCGTGTGTTATCCTTACACCATAAATGAAGTTTTCCCTTTTGGCTAGATAGAATATTTTTTTCATCTGAAAATATAGTAGTTAATTGTCTCAGTTGAAGTAAGTATAAATATTCTCTTGCGAAACGTTCTTGATTTTCTGTCAAAAAGGGAGCTGGTCTTCGGTGATGCACACCTTCAGCGTGGAGTGCATGGCGAACAGTTAGTAATGACGTGTCGAATACTTCTGCAAAATATTTAGTTGGTATAAAACCACTTGTTTGATGTTTCATATTCGTTCACCATGTGACATCACTGCCCGGCCTTCCACTTCGCTCTCGACTACCAAGGCTACTTTCTTCCTCATAGGTATCTCTTAACCCATCGACTCATAGCATTTTTCTAGAACAATAAAAAGAAATACTATTAAACATCTTTAGGCAAAATACTAAAACTGATTACTATTATTATTATTATATATTTAATATTATTTTGTTTCTAAATTATTATATTATAATACCAGGGGCCGAAACTGGTCAGTAAAGTCAGTAAAAGTCAGTATTTTTAACATTGGTCAGTATAAGTCAGTTTTTTCTAAAAATGGTCAGTAAAGTCAGTATTTAAGGCACTTACGTTCCTTTCGCTACAGATTTTCTTATACAGGCTGACCCAGAAGTCGACGCCAAGGTGGAAAGGGGTGATAGGCCATGTCATAATAGTTATCAGAAAAATACAAAAATTATCTAAGTTGTTTAATTTTAAAATTACAGACATTTAAAAAGCAATCGAAAAAAATCTACACCCTGTGATGGTCTTTTAACTCCTGTTACTACAAATCTTTACTTTTTTTAAATTTTTTATTTAATAAGGAATCCTGAATAATGCTGCTATAAATTGTTGCCTAAAATTTAAAGCCAAAGCTCCAGCTTGGAAGAAAATGTCACTTTTTGCCCTACCAAGTATGCCTAATATTAATTGATTGTATTGAAAAAAAAATGTTCTACGCTAGTTTGGCAAGTAACTTTAAAAGTAGGCGCATATAATAAGGATTCCAAAATGGTATGACACTTGCTAGATTATGACTTTAATTATCGACAATTATTTTTTTGTAAAGAAATCCAGTTTTGAACCAATTTCTCTTACTTACTTAAAATGATTCTAATGTACCCATGAATGTACCCAAGGTTTTCGTTTTCGTCAAGGCCGTAACTTTAAGATTCTAGTTTGAGCGAGACGAAGAGTCGTTTTACGAAGCGTAACGTGCGAGACAGAAATCCTATTTCCAAATAGTCCAAGCGCACCACGGGCCATAGTAATGTTAGAAAAGTTTTAAATTACGCCTAAATTATTGGATTCTAAGATTAATACATTTACAACAAAGTTCAAACTGCCTTCCTTCAGCAGCAATACAAGCTCGACACCTTCTTAAAAAAGATCGGGTTATCAGACAGGCGAATCTTCCGTTATTAACAAATTCAACTACTTCCGTTATTCTTTGCCGTAGCTCAGCTAAATTTTCGATTGACTTTAATTAAACTTTTTCTTGCACCGCTACCCAGTAAAAAAAATCTAGTAGATTTAATTCAGGTGAACAAGCTGGCCACGAGATTGTACCAGACCGCCCTGGGTATTCCTCATCGAGATATTCTCTAACTGAGCGGGCTTAGTGCGCTGGGCATCCGTCTTGCTGGAACCACATGTCTCTGTAAATGCATAGTGGCACGTCTTCCAATAAATTTGATAAATGATTTTGTAAAAAATCCAAATAAACTTTACCATTCAAGACCCCTGGCAGCTCAAAAGGTCAATGATTCACCCATTTAAAATCGTGTCTCTCCGTCTGATATAGTGGCATCACTATCTGTCTCGCTCACACTTCGTAAAATGATTCTCTCCGTCTCACTCAAAGTAGAATCAATTTAAGTAAATTCGTAAAAAAATGGGTTTCTTAAAAAATATCCATAATTTAAGAAATAATTTAGCAAGTGTCCATAATTTACCATTTGGGAATCCTTATTAAATACGCCAACTTTTAAAATTACTTGCTAAACTAGCGTGGTGCATTTTTTTTTCAGTAGGTACAGTTAATTATTATTGGGCGAAGTATTCATTTTGAATAACTTGGTAGTGACATTTTCTTCCAAGCTGGAGAAGTTGGCTTTACATTTTAGGTCACAATTTACAGCATTATTCAGGATTAGTCATAATAAAAATAAAATTGAAAAAGTAATGATTTGTAGTAACGGGAGATAAAGACCATCACAGCGTGTAGATTTCCTCGTTTTTTTTATGCCTATAATTTTAAAAATGCGTAACTTAGATATTTTTTATTTTTTTCTGATTACTGTTATGACTTGGCCTATCATCCGTTTCAGACTAGACGTCGACTACATTTTATACAGGATGTCTCACAAGACAACCTGAATAAAATGTTTGACAGTGAGAACAGAAGAAATGTATAATATTATATGAATTATGATAATTTCTTAAATCTACCTTTGTATAATAGAGTTAAGTATAGTGAACCAAATTAAAAAAAAACAAAATCAAGGCTCAATGATGTGATGATGGTCGCTCCACCCACGACCAAGTCTGGTTCGCAAACCTGGCTGATAAGCATGTCAAAAGACAATCTCACTTCCACATACCCATTATAGTCCTTTTGCGTGCAGTTTCAAAGCAGAGTATGCGCTAACATTGTTGATTGATGTGTGAGATGTATTTTTTGGCCAGTTTAGCTAAGAATTAGTATGTTTGTCTGCATTTATAAAAAAAAAATGACTTTAATAACTCTATTTTATTACTTGTTACATAATTTAATATGGTGGTGCAGGTTGGCAATGGGGATGGTGGAGCCAAACACAAAATAAAGAAATTTTTACTTATTACCACTGTCTGAAATCCACACACATTCAGACTTTGACATTAAGTCAGTAATAGGTCAGTATTTTTGAGTCGTACAGTCAGTAAAATCAGTATTTTTGACCATGTAATCAGTTTCGACCCCTGTAATACTATATATATATACTATATATAGTAATATATACTATATATATATTATAATACTTATATAACCTAACTTCCTTTTCCCTGAGGGTCTAGGGCGCCGGGGTCGGAATAATACACCGGGATTTTAAAACTTGTGAAGAAAGTCCGTTTCTATACATTATATTATAATGTATAGAAATAGATTATATATAAGTATATGTTATATATTAATATATAATAAAAATATATAATTATACTTATATAACTAATAATTAAAGAAACAAAACAATATTAAGAATAAAGTTATTAGAATTCTTATTCATCATTCAATAATCTAAATAAATAAACTTATAAATGATTTATCTTTTTCTATTGTTTTATTTGAACATCATGATCAATAATAAACATTTGAAAAATAATTAAAGGATCATCAATCTTTGATTTAGTTTTATGTTTAATAAAATATATAAATTACTCACAGTCAGTCCGATTTCATTCGATATTTGTGTTTTATTTATAACGTCCACTTTTAGGCAGAGCAATAATAGGTATTCGCTCTCGCTTCGATAATAATACTATTGCCTGTATTTTGAAAACTTTATCCACAACACCACTATAATAGATTTAACACAAATCACTAACCAACAATAACTTCCAACAAAGTTCTATCCGATCTAAATGACTGAGTCGTAACTGCATCTGTCTACCTTACAGAAATCGAAATAATTTATTTAAGTTTTTGTTGTCTACCTACTTACTTTACAATTTATAATTGAACAAGACAACGCGATAGGCTTGTTATTATTATCGAACCATATTTTATAAAACTTTACAAAAACTATAACTGCACGTGAGATTCGAACTCACCGCATACCTTTGTACCGCATACCTACCACAGCACCTTACCCGCTACGCTAGCATGCCATATTCTAAGACGATTGAAATTATGTAATACAATCGGTTGCAGACAACAGTGCGTGTGTGTGAGTTTCTATAGTATGAACATGAACACGATATCGAGTATAGAAACTCGTAAAGAAGGTCGTAAGTCAACTCATTAGT
Source organism: Allophyes oxyacanthae (assembly GCA_932294325.1). Lineage (NCBI taxonomy): Eukaryota > Metazoa > Arthropoda > Insecta > Lepidoptera > Noctuidae > Allophyes > Allophyes oxyacanthae. The sequence continues at coordinate 3,048,038 of OW028628.1, forward strand.
GTTAATATATTGCTTTGTGAGACTGCTACTGCATTAATGACCGAGACTGTACCTATGTCGGCATAGGATCGCGTAATTCGTAGAATCGCGAAAACTGAATGTGTCGTAAAGGACATTACAATCAGTTAATTCTCGTAAATAGTAATTTCGTTAGATACAGGACAATACTGCTGGGCTAGCACAGCAAAAAGAGGAGAGAGAAAATCGGGGACAAAAGGGACAAAACGATCTGTTCACCGTTTTCTTTGTCATGTTTGTTTTGTCATCTTTCAAGGAGATCTGGTTTCTCCACCTGTTGGATGTATAGAATACAATAAAAAAACGTACTTCAAACAAATCAAATGTTTTTGTCCATAGCTTTCGCCCGCGACTTCGTACGAGGAAAGTGGGGTCCTTCCAGCGAAGCTAACATGAGCGCCGCGACAGAGTTTTGTCGTCATGACAAGACGAGATAATGCCTTTAAAAACCTGTTTCCACACGACATAATGCGACGACAAAATTATGTCGCGGCGTTAATGTTAGCCCGGCAGGTCGAAACCTTTTGTCCTTACGTCATAAACCCTATCCATCAATCACCTTAGCGTGTCGCAGTCCACAACTGGACAGTGGCTTTTCCTATATTGGGCAACAAAATGTTAAGCCTTCCGTATGTAATATGTCACAGCTACCTTGTTCAGGTCACCTTTAAGCAACATTCCTTCCAATTTTTCAAGAATGTTAATCATCAAGTAATCTGCAATCATAATAAGTTCTTTCTCGTTGCTCTAATTCCACGTCTTCTTGCATTACCTAGTTAGTGTGTTCACACGATGTAAAGATACATCACTTCACTATCAAATTATATACTGTTGTTACACTTATCTTAGAAAAGTGCTTTCTTGATCCTTGGCTGTGGTAATTACACAGCCGAGGATCAAGAAACCACTGCGTGGGGCTAGACAAAACGTTATTGTTTGTAGACTTTATAATAATCTTAAAGTTGAAAAACCAATTACACTGGCTATAGATCATATGAAAATTTTATACACTTTTGTGTATTTTGTTAATTTCACTTTTGTTAATTTCGGCGTATAATCTCTTTTTCAAAGGATCATCAAAACTATTGAGATATAGATGGGATTTATTTAAATAATTTAGCTTTGCAGTAGCACGGCAAAAAACGGGGGAGAAAAAAATCTGGGATTCTCTCCTTTCTGCTAACGGGTGACGGGCAAAGGGGAGATTTTTAGTTTTGCCTTCAGTCAAGGGGGGACAAAGGGTGGAGAAAACGGTTTGGGAACCGCGTGCTAGCCTTGCAAGAGATCTTCACCAAATTTAAATGTGACCACCTCAGGAGAATACTCTTCCAAACAAAAAAGAATAATTGAAAGCTGAACAAACATACTAAACACACACATACGGACATATCAACATATTGACGCAGCGTATCAATATGTATGTTTTCTTTTATGGTTTAGTATGTATCTATGTATTTATTCCTTGATCTTATAATATAATGCTTTTATTTTTTTTTCAATTTTTTTTTACTTTGCCCCACCATATTTGTCTCTGCATCACCCTTAGGTAGACTGGCAGAAAATACCAGCATTAAGTCCGCCTTTGTGCAGTGTTTTTACCTGTGCATAAAGCATTAAATAAATAAACAAAAACAAAAATAGTCGAATTCAGAACCTCCTTTTTTTTGTAGTGGTTGAAAAAAACACACTACATCGCTGATATTGCCTGCGAATTACATGTATCAACCATTCGTGTATTATCGTGTGCTTGGAAATTATTTACGATCATTTTATAGTCGCACTTGAATGTGTTTGCTACTCAATTTTATCAGGCGTTAATACCGGTTACTGCCTACGGAACTGCGGATCGTTGTCTTTAGTTCTACCGTAGCTTTTCACATAAATAGTGTTAGTTATCAGATAACTTACGGTTTGATATTTAAACATAGATCGCTATAAATTCTAACTAGGTTTACTGTCTTCGTCACTATTATTTATCGTCTGCAAGAGTCTTAAGCCCCCGAGCTACTCAGGGATATGATTATGGACGATCTAGATTAGGTCCGGACTCAGCATACCTATTCAGTAAGAACATTTTGTATCTCAATTCGAATCATGGCCTGGACTCTAGTCCTTCAGCCGAAGCTCTCCGCGCCCAGCAAATGCTGAGCTGGCTACCCTTTACTGACACCTTACTTGTCAACATAATGCAATATTTTATGATGATATTACTTTAATTTTGTTCTCATAATATGTCTGTTTTTTATTGTTTAAAGTTTAATGTTAATCTTTTATTTTATTTTTCTCGTGTGTTGTCACTATCCGTGCTGAATAAATGTATTTTTCATCCCACCATCTCGGAAAGAGTATTTTTAATCTTCAATATCTGAGTGGAAAAGCCGTTTTTATTCTCTAGAGGATAAAGTAAATTTTCATCCCACCATCTCGGAAAGAGTATTTTTAATCTTCAATATCTGAGTGGAAAAGCCGTTTTTATTCTCTAGAGGATAAAGTAAATTGAATTTAGAACATCGTGTGCACTAAGTTTGTGAATTAAACGTTTTTTTTTTGCATTTAGTCATTTCCTCGCTGAGGTGGAATGAAAAGTTACGTGTTGCACTCGAGTGCAAAGATTTTTCACCTCGTGCTCTTTTGATTCCCTCGCTAACGCTCAGGATTCTAATTTTGAATCACTCGCGATTCCTTCGCTTGCTCGGTCATCAAAATTGAACACGCGGTTAAAAAGCAACTTTGCACTCTTGTATAACAAATAACTATTCTTTCTTTCTTTATTATAATCGAGATGAGAAACGTTCTTACAGAATAGCTTCCCGGAGCCGTAAAATGATCTAGCAATAAATTCCAACGTTATCGATAACTATAGCCTAAACTGAAATAGTTATTTGTTATACAAGAGTGCAAAGTTGCTTTTTAACCGCGTGTTCAATTTTGATGACCGAGCAAGCGAAGGATTCTAAAATTGAATCACGAGCGCAGCGAGTGATTCAAAATTAGAATCCTGAGCGTTAGCGAGGGAATCAAAAGAGCACGAGGTGAAAAATCTTTGCACTCGAGTGCAACACGTAACTTTTCATTCCACCTCAGCGAGGAAATGACTAAATGCAAAAAAAAAACGTTTAATTCACAAACTTAGTGCACACGATGTTCTAAATTCAATTTACTTTATCCTCTAGAGAATAAAAACGGCTTTTCCACTCAGATATTGAAGATTAAAAATACTCTTTCCGAGATGGTGGGATGAAAATTTACTTTATCCTCTAGAGAATAAAAACGGCTTTTCCACTCAGATATTGAAGATTAAAAATACTCTTTCCGAGATGGTGGGATGAAAAATATATTGTGTCTGTAATCGCGCATTTAACGATCATTAAACAATATGCTGATCTTTTTGTATGTAATACCGTTTAAAAGAATTTATTTGAAAGGTTCTACCCAATTTATTCTGTTTACAATATCGGAACATGTGTATTTTTATAACGACATACGTTCACCATTTAAATAAAATTGGGCATTTATTTATGCGGAGGAAATACATACAGCATTTGTTATATTATTAAGTTTTATCCCAATTGTAGTGAACTGTCTGTCTGTTTCACTATAACTATCGGTTGATATTTGACAAATAAATGTGTAACTTAATAAAAGGAGATGGGAAGAACATGATGTTGACAGCTACCTTAATAAGTCATCGTATCAAAGTAAGTCATTGACGACACGGTTGGCGCAGTGGCTAAGCGATTAGCCTTCTGCACTACGTGCCGCGGGTTCGATCCCCGCACGGAACAAATATTTGTATGATCTACAGATAGTTGTTTCGGGTCTGGTTGTGTGTGCATGTGCCATGTATGTTTGTAAACTGTACCCTAGATACCGGAGAAATCTTAGTGAGGGGCAATTTAAATAAAAAAAGCAAAGCAAAGCAAAGTATGTGAATTAATCGACCATAAGAGATATTCGGATTAGCTATGCTGATGGCAACAATGCAATTGAATAACGTTAATTACCCTGTTATCAAATTTTATATGCATGAAGTATGTAGCCGTAATTGATTATTAGATAAGGCAGTATGTGGCTGCAAGATGCAATGGATTATGAAATTACAGGACGTGGACTAATTTATGTACATCATAGTAATATTATAAAGAGAGAAATCCTGATTGACTGACTGACTGACTTATCATCAACGCACAGCCGAAACTGCTGAAGCTAGAGTCACGAAATTTGGAGAGTAGGTCCCTTTTGTATTGTAGGCAAGCAATAAGAAGGGATTTTTGAAAATTCAGCCCCTAAAGGGGTGAAAAAGGGGGTGAAAGTTTGTATGGGAGTCCCTTCATTTTTGAACTGAGAAAGATGAAAATGTGGATTTAGGCTTTTGGTTACAAATAAAGAAATACGTGTATCTGCGTTTTTGGAAATTCATCCCCCAAAGGGGTGAAATAGGGGTGAAAATTGTTTTTGAAGTGTAATACGTGAATATTGGGATTGTTTTTTGTACATAAATTAATCCAGCCCATTACTGGCCATAGCAAACTAGTTCTTTCTGAAACAGATTCGCGCGTTTTCGCGTTCACTATTCATTTTTTCTAAGCAAAAGGCTGTCGACGAACGCTAAAATCGTAAAATTTATGAAAAGATTAACTCAAAATACTAACTCTGAGGAATCCAGAATCACATAATGAATCCATGGTATCAGTTTTTGGTTCCGATGTCACATAGGTACCTACATCCTGTATATAAAATGTGGATACAGAATTATATTTGTGGAACAAGTGGTACTTACATACAACTTAAAGTTAGTCATCCCGGGACACATTCCCGTTTATTACAAAAGTCATGTAACAAAAAGACAAGGAAGGCTATCTTAAAACGTGGGTTTTATAAGACCGATTAGGTTTCTTGTGATTTACACCGTCTTAAATCTGTTCAAGACATTAAACATTATTCCGGTTTAAAAAAAAAAATATAAATCAAACAACTAAACCTAATTGGTCGTTGAATTTACCTTAATTCAAGACATCTACTGCACATAACTTAAAGCTAATTAGCAAGAAAGTTGCGTTGTTTTATCTATTCCGTAAATCTCGACGAGAATGAAGCAATCGGCTAACAAAACAACGTTTATAAACGCCGTGTTGCGGTGGTTACTATTTAAAATATGTTGCTGCAGTTCCTGGGAGTGCGTTGAACCGCCCCCACCCTAGGTCTATTTTCTTACTCGACCAGCAAGTTATGAGAACACGAGACCGTCCATTGCAATTGACAATGTTATGAATTTTCTGTATACAGGTTGCAGTGTCACGTTCTGTGACCATACACAAAAAAACAATGTAATCCAATCAGTAGTTTAGCCACAGGAACTAATTTAAAATTTCATAATTTTTCACTATCAACTGAATCTCTAGGCAAAGTTTAAAAAGTCTCCAACGTATTCTTACCAAAATTATTTTTGTTTACACGTGTAGAATAGATTAAGGTGACAAATTTTTACTTCGATGTCCCTTCACCTATACGAAAGATAGCAGAGTGAAATGTATTGCAAAAAAACTTGCTTAAATATCGCAGATTTTTTTAATACGGCTTCAGAACTTATAATACTAAATACGTGGTTTCATTTAATGTGACTGTGCACGACAGACCATCAAACCCGGGACACGATTGAGCCCAACTAATGTGATTATAGTGCTAAGTTAATATATCAATGTTTAAGTAGTATATAAATGTGTTAATGTTGTTATTTAAGTCTGATTATATACTCTTTTAGTAACACCAATGATGTATGATTGTATTTGAACTGTTCTACACCTTTGTTAACCTTTTATGTATACCTATGTGAGTAAATGTACTTAGACTATGTACATAGGATAGTACATAACAATAATAGAGCTGCAATAGTACATAGATGTGCCTCCTGCGCCGCTCGGGCGAGTAATGGTAGCTCTGCGGGAAAACGCGTGGTTATATTTATAACCTCGGTACGCGGCAGATAAGGAACAATGCCGTTACCACGCGTTATCCCGCAGTGACCGAGCGATGCAGGGGGACAATCTGCACATGACACAACTTTTAATAATTGTTAAATTAGGTCATGTGCAGGTGTAGAGTCATTATTAGCCAAAAGTGGCTCGGTAAGGGCTGGACCAATCCTGAGCATGTACGCGAGTTTGCTTTGGACCGCTGGCCAGCTCTTTCCGAGCCGACTATAAATATAGGAACAATAGAAATGATTATTCAGTGTCTTCTTGTTCGCAATACTATGACGTAATGTCTTATTGACCGAAAAAGTATCTTCTTTTATTAATTAATTGTTTGATTGTTTACCTGTGTACTTTAATCTCTGTGTAATAATAAATAATGTGTCAAGAGAATAAATCGGTGTGATAAACAAGTCCGTGTCGTTTAACTTATCCTGAGTTCCCGATAGAACCGTTACGTCTCCGAGTGGAGAACCAGCTCTGCTGAGTATCTCTAACATTGGTCCTTCGCGAGCCGAATCTTCAGAAAATGGTGGTCACACGGAGCCGCAGCGGAGACTCAGGACAGGAACAGGCCCAGCAAAATCCTTCGGTGGCCGTCAGACCGGGGTCTAGTGAACCAGCCCCGGCGTCTGGCACGAGTCAGGCCACTGAAACGGATACGGTTAGCGGGTCAGAAGGAACGACCGGCACCGGTACAACTCAGACTACGAGTGACACCACAGAGAGAGACGATGCCGAGGCTACCAGCTCGCATAAAACGCTGAAGCCCGGCAGCATCCGGTCACGCCGCACCACAGCCTCTAAGAAGAAGCTTCTGACAGAGCTCGAAGCTAGAGAGCGGCTAGCCGAGATGAAGGTGAAACAGGCACAGGCAGAACAAGAGCTACAAGAGCTCCGCCTGCGACGAATAAGAGCAGAAGCGGACTCCAGTGAAGAAGATGACCAAGAAGACCTCACCTCCGTACGAATAGGGACGTGGCTGGCGCGAACGGCGCCGCCACCGGAGGGCGAAGCCCCACCGCCGCTCCAGGACGCTGGCGGCGGGAGGCCTACGGCTGAGTCAACGAAGACTAACGTCGTCGAAAGTGTATATCCAGTGAATACGTTGAATACAGTGAATATGGTGCATACGGAAAATGAAAATGCAGTAAATAATAAGATGATCGACGTGAGTACGCTCGCTGCGGCGCTGGCGCAGGCCACGCGCAGCACGCGCGAGCCGCCTAAGTATATACAGCAGCTGCCATTCTTCGATGGAAAGCCCGGTGAGTGGATATCTTATAAGGCCGCGTATCGTGACTCACACATTTATTTTTCTAAAATAGAAAATGTTGCTAGGATTAGGATGAGTGTAAAAGGTGCTGCCAAAGAGGCGGCCGGCTGTCTGCTTTTCAGTCAGCCCGATCCCGAAGTCGTCATAAACGCATTAGAGAGACGTTTTGGTAGACCTGAATCCCTAATACTAGCAGAATTAGATAAAATAAAGTTGTTACCTAGATTAAATGATAATCCTAGGGATATATGTATATTCGCGAGTCGTATAGCGAACACGGTGGGTACGGTAGAGGCGTTAAAACGTGTGCATTATCTACATAGCCCCGAGATGTCAAGAGTTATAGTAGAAAAGTTAACGCCTATACTTAGAAATAAATGGTATGATTACGCCGCGAATAAAAAGGGTGAAGATATACCCGAACTTAAACGACTGTCTACCTTTTTGAACGACGAGGCGGACAAGTGCGGCGCGTACGCGCAGCCAGAGCGCAATTACGACGAACCCAGCGGGGTACGGCAGCGGCGCAAGACAGAGCGCACGTTTAATGTGCACAGGGAAGCGGCGACACAAAGTGAGCGTTGTCCGGCGTGCAAACAATATGGGCACAAGCTACCCGACTGTGCTAAATTTAAACAGATGTCAGTAGAGTCTCGCTGGGAAATTGCTAAAACTAGTAACTTGTGTTTTAAATGTTTAATAAATAAACATAGGCGATATTTATGTAAGGCGCCCACATGTAATGTAAATGAATGCAAAATGAATCACCACAAGTTGCTACATCAGGAGCGGAAAATACAGGAGCCACTCAACGTCGCGACGTCTGTATCGACACATGAATCTGTGACGTCAGCGAGAGAGATAGTGACGGCGACCACCCCCCTCCAACGCCGAGCTTATCTGAAAATAGTGCCAGTAACACTTAGCGGACCGCATGCGACTATAGATACGTACGCTCTGTTAGACGACGGTAGCACGGTTACACTATTAGATGCATCGATAGCCGACGTTCTAGGTGCAGACGGCCCAACCCAGGCTATGTGGATACAGGGCATCGGCGCAGAAGTCAAACACGAGCGCAGCCGAATGGTCAACTTATATGTGCGAGGCAAACATCAGTCCGACATATTTAAAATAGATGCGGCGCGCACAGTAGACAGACTCGAGATCACGTCACAAACAATAACAACCGAGAACATAGAAAGCTGCGAACATCTGAAAGATATAAGAGATGTGCTAATATATGAACACGCGCGGCCTATGATTCTGATCGGTCAGGACAACTGGCATTTGTTAATGTCTCAAGACACACGCGTCGGACAGCGAGATCAACCTGTAGCATCGTACACTAAACTAGGCTGGGTACTACATGGCTGCCAGTATTCAGCCAACAGAGTTATGACAGTGTTCTGTGGCCATATTAAAACTAAAGACCACGATGATTCAATAGAAGCGCAGATGAAGAATTTCTTCAAATTAGAATCACTAGGAATTGAACCTAGAACGCCTAAAGACGATCCTCAACAGACAGCACTGCAGATATTGGAGCAGACAAGTCGCAGGTTACCTAATGGAAGCTTCGAAACGGGACTACTATGGAAGCAGGATGAACCTAGGATACCTAACAACTATCTAGGTGCCCTAAAAAGGCTAGATAATCTAGAAAAACGCCTAGACCGAGATCCTGACTTAAAAGTGAAATATGTAGAACGTTTAGATAACCTTTTCACTTCGGGGTATGCAGAGAAGGCGGACAGTACACCAACAAAGGACAAGACTTGGTATTTACCTCACTTTCCAGTGGTTAACCCATCTAAACCACATAAACCGCCACGTCTAGTGCACGACGCCGCAGCAAGAACAGCGGGTCTGTGCCTAAACGATCTACTTCTCTCTGGACCCGACCTGTTACAATCACTGCCCGGAGTATTGATGCGTTTCCGACAAGACAAGATAGCCGTGTCAGCCGACATCAAGGAAATGTTCATGAGGATTAAAATAAGGCAAGAAGATCGCGACGCGCTTAGGTTTTTATGGCGAGGAGACCGGCGGGAGGGAACGCCGGAAGAATATCGCATGACATCAGTTATCTTCGGTGCGACGTCGTCCCCATGTACAGCGTTGTACATAAAGGATCGCAACGCTAACGACTACGCCGATAGGTACCCAGCAGCGGTGTCAGCTATCAAACATAACCATTATATAGATGATTACCTTCAGAGCTTTCCCAGTGAAACAGAAGCTGAAAAGGTAATCGAGCAAGTCGATTATGTGCACAGTCAAGCTAATTTTCACCTGTGCGGATGGACATCGAACAACATGAACATCCTGAATGCCAGCGCAGCGCCTATCCGCGACACAAAAGTACTAGGCGGTAACGATGAAGAGAAGGCCTTGGGACTGCGTTGGAACACAAAAGATGACTGTTTTACATTTAGGATAAATAGTAACAAAACGCCTGACGAGTTACTAAGAAACACGCGCCCACCGACCAAACGTGAGGCGCTGAGCATTATCATGGCCATTTTTGACCCACTAGGATTGATATCACCTATCACTATCCCAGCAAAAAGGATACTGCAACACACGTGGCGATATAAAACCGAGTGGGACAAGCCACTACCTGAAGAACTACAACCGCAATGGAAACAATGGATGGAGTCGCTACGCAATATAGAGAAATTACGAATACCACGCTGTTACGATTATGGAGACGTCACCGCTCGCGAACTACATACGTTCGTGGACGCGAGCGAGGAGGCCTACGCAGCGGCGGTATATTGGCGAACAGAGCGACCGGATGGTACCATTCATGTAGCATTAGCAGCGGCTAAGAGTAGGGTGGCACCTCTGAAACCCATATCAGTGCCGAGGCTGGAACTTCAAGCGGCCTTGTTGGGAGCGCGACTCACAAGAACTGTCGCCCTCGAGCACGACTATGCGGTCGGAGACGAAACATACTGGAGCGACTCAACAACAGCGCTGGCGTGGATAAGGGCAGAGCCACGTACGTTCAAAACGTTCGTCGCCCATCGCATAGCCGAGATCGAGGAGCTCACTAAAAAGAACCAATGGCGATGGCTCCCTTCGCGTCACAACGTAGCTGATGACGCCACACGCGCTACACCCGATAATTTTGGATCGGATCACAGATGGTACCGCGGCCCGGAGTACCTGTACAAGGACCGGAGCGAGTGGCCAAAGGAAAAGTCAACAGCCGCGGCACGAGATACGGGAGAAGAGCGAGTAAAATGTAACGTACAAACAGCTCAAAACTCAAACGGTCATCTGCCGGACATAACGCGCTTTTCAAAATGGACAAGGTTAATAAGAACGACAGCGCGTGTCCTTCAATTTGTAAACAACTGTAGAAAAAATAAACAAACAGTAGAGTACAAGCGCACTAAGAAAAACGCGGATAAAGACCCAACGTGGGTGAAAATTAAGAAGAAACCCGTAGACGAGATAAAAAAGCCGAGCAGTGAACAAAATAAAACCAAATATGTACCTCTGCCGGCCGAGTATACACTAAAAGCTGAACAACTATGGATAAAATGCGCGCAAAAAGATAGCTTTGTCAAGGAAATAAGCGCCATAAAATCCAACGTAGCGCCGCCGAGCGATAGCAAGCTAACCGCGCTAAGTATATACCTAGATAACGAAGGGACTCTACGTCTACGAGGTCGCGTAACAGCCGCCAAAGGAATAGGCGAAGAAACAAAAAATCCGCGTATACTTGACGGTGGGCACAAGTACACGAGAATGTACATAAGCTATGTACACGAAAGTCTGCACCACGGAGGCACGGAAATAACGGTGAACGAGTTAAGACAGCGGCTGTGGATAGTTAGACTACGCCCGTCCGTTAAAGACGCGATAAAAAACTGCTTACCGTGTAGATTGCGAAAGGCGAAGCCAGCCAACCCCTCCACCGGCAATTTACCGTACCCCCGTTTAGCTTATAACGAACGACCTTTCACTTTTACGGGACTCGATTATTTCGGACCAATGTCCATAACAGTAGGTAGACATAAAGAAAAGAGGTATGGGGCGCTATTTACTTGCTTAACTTGTAGGGCTGTACATATTGAGGTAGCACAATCACTGAGTGCGGACTCAGCCATTGCCGCACTCAGGCGATTTATAGCTAGAAGGGGTTGTCCAAAAGAAATATGGAGCGACAACGCTACTTGCTTTAAAGCGGCCGATAGGGAGTTAGGTGAGAGCGCCTTAAGCGCATTAGAGTGTGAGTCCGATGCGCGGTCCATAAGATGGAGATACATACCTCCCGCATCGCCATTCATGGGCGGAGCATGGGAGAGGATGGTGAGAGCAGTAAAGGAGGCGCTTCACATAACATTAAAGGAGGTTCACCCTACAGAAGAAACACTCTATACTTTGTTAGTAGAAGTGGAGAATACCGTCAACTCAAGACCGTTGACGCATGTAACTGTGGCACCAGACGAACCTGAAGCCCTCACGCCGAATCATATTTTGATCGGCCCCAACTCTCACGTGCCATCACCGGGCACATTCACCAGTGAAGACCTAACAGCTCGCCAGCAGTGGCGGCGTGCACAAGCCCTCGCCGACGTCTTTTGGCGACGATGGGTGCGCGAGTACCTGCCGCTACTGCAAAACCGGAGGGAGCCCCACGGGAGCGGTGTACCACCCAAGGTCGGCGACGTAGTCGTGATCTGCGACTCTAACCTCCCGCGCAATACCTGGCCCAAGGGACGCATAATCAAGGTGCTCCCGGGCGCGGACGGTGAGGTTAGGGTGGTCGACGTAGTCACCAAGGGTGGCCACATCCTGCGGAGGCCTACCAAGCGTGTCGTCGTGCTACCCACCGAGTCGCCTGAAGGCGACGGCGGGAGATGTGTGCACGACAGACCATCAAACCCGGGACACGATTGAGCCCAACTAATGTGATTATAGTGCTAAGTTAATATATCAATGTTTAAGTAGTATATAAATGTGTTAATGTTGTTATTTAAGTCTGATTATATACTCTTTTAGTAACACCAATGATGTATGATTGTATTTGAACTGTTCTACACCTTTGTTAACCTTTTATGTATACCTATGTGAGTAAATGTACTTAGACTATGTACATAGGATAGTACATAACAATAATAGAGCTGCAATAGTACATAGATGTGCCTCCTGCGCCGCTCGGGCGAGTAATGGTAGCTCTGCGGGAAAACGCGTGGTTATATTTATAACCTCGGTACGCGGCAGATAAGGAACAATGCCGTTACCACGCGTTATCCCGCAGTGACCGAGCGATGCAGGGGGACAATCTGCACATGACACAACTTTTAATAATTGTTAAATTAGGTCATGTGCAGGTGTAGAGTCATTATTAGCCAAAAGTGGCTCGGTAAGGGCTGGACCAATCCTGAGCATGTACGCGAGTTTGCTTTGGACCGCTGGCCAGCTCTTTCCGAGCCGACTATAAATATAGGAACAATAGAAATGATTATTCAGTGTCTTCTTGTTCGCAATACTATGACGTAATGTCTTATTGACCGAAAAAGTATCTTCTTTTATTAAGTAATTGTTTGATTGTTTACCTGTGTACTTTAATCTCTGTGTAATAATAAATAATGTGTCAAGAGAATAAATCGGTGTGATAAACAAGTCCGTGTCGTTTAACTTATCCTGAGTTCCCGATAGAACCGTTACGTTTCCGAGTGGAGAACCAGCTCTGCTGAGTATCTCTAACAGTGACAATATCTGCGACACCCTGTATAAAAGAAGACAATGGTAACGATATAAATGTTATATGACAAATAAATACTTCAAGAACGCATTAAAGGATTTTTTAATTAATTTTTAGTCTTTAGTGTTAGAAACCCCTTCGCTTCTGACTGTGTCTGAATAGGCAGTTAGAACGTTGGTGTAGATTTCATTCATTTGTGTTTTAAAAAAGAAATATTCATTGAAATGCAATTCATTGTACAGAAATTGTTTTGTGACCAAAAAAATGCTAGGTGTGTCTGGCTAAAAGTCGAATATCAAATTCTATGACCTACATTGTTTGTCCACAATTGTGAAGCTTCGCACCTGAGTGACCTGGGGGTTTTAGGTTTCACCAAAATCCACTTTGAATACACTTTGATTGTTTTAACATTACAGTTTTATATGCATATAAAAATACAGACAAACAAATATAATTTCAAAAACCTGCATCTAACATCATTATGTACACGAACGCAGCTATTTAAAAATAAACACTGCACATTTTTTTGGATTTATAAATTGCTGAGGAAGGAAAATGTTTACGAAAAACAACTGCTGTATTTTTTGCGGTGCTAATTTATTGTCTGTGGTACAATATTTTTTCCTGAGCTGCGCCAGGTCAAAGTCCACTACACGCCTGATCGCACCATTTGATTGAGCGTAATGTCCATAGATTTCCATCGGATCGCTTACAGAATTGCCTATTTCATGCTTCATTTGTAATTTCATATTTTATTAAGCGTAATACTGAACATTATTTGTGTGTAAATGAAAGTTATTTTATGTTGGTGAAAAATTGATGATATTTGTCCATCGACACTTCGCTGCGATATAATTAAACTGTAAACTACGGCGTATCTTACATAGTTTACAAAACTAATATTGTGTTATTCAGAAAACTGAAGAATGAAAGTTTATATTATGTAACATTGTTATATTCATTTAGCAGTATTTAATCTTTATTTTTCTGTAGTTCTCTTTGACTCGAGAACAAATTACACAAGAAAGTTTTTTGGAATCCTAATCTTATCAAGACTTCGTCAACATAGGCTATTCAAGAAATGTTTTCGTTGCAACTGAAGGATCAGACACATGTTTCCTTATTTATAGTGATAAGACTAAATGGACCCTGGATTATTTATACATGGGGGTTAGAATTTCGGACTCGTGTTCTGGATATGGCATGTTGCTGACTTTTTTGCTTTGCAACGGAAACTGATAATACCCACGCTGTCGCTCTAGCCCTTGATCGAGGATAACTACATTCACACACATGTACCTAGCAACTGTCTAGTTAACCAACACCTCAATACAATTAAACTATTAACAAGTTAGTTGTTAGTATGTTTATCTTGTATTCACATCGTGGTATCACGCCGTCCAGTCACGATCACTATTTACGAGTATTTACACGCAGTATGCAAATAACTCACGTGCATTGTGCATCAAGACTAGTGTATCCGTTGTACAGAATATCCATAGCACATCGTGCATCATGAAAAAAAAATATTGTGTGCCAGACACGTCATTAATAAAGAGAGTTGTGTACGAGCTTTTGCCCTGCAACTAAGTTTGTATCAATGATAATCAGTATTGTGTAGCCTGTCTGTTGCACGTTTTATACGTAACAGGCGTTACAGCGATATCAAGCAATAACAACTAACTATACAGTTGAACAGCAAATACTAAAACTAATTTAGAACATGAAAAGATTACTCATGACATTCTGGCTAAGTGGTAGTCATAAATTGATGTTGTTGAGCTCATAACAATCATAAGTTGAGGTAAGTACTGGGGTTTTAAAATAAGCTTCGTCTCACGTCTCCCAGAGTGTAATAAAACTTTTTTGTACACAAATAATATATTGGGCCGGCATCGCTGCGTGCACGCAGGCTAGCAGATGCACGCCTGGCCTTGACTCCGCGTGTATGCGCGTGAGTCTAGGTGTATGGGATTGGCGGATAGCGGTCTTACTCTGATTACGTAAATGATGACCTTAATACGATGAAAATCAATATTAATGAAGACGGCCATCATTTTGTCCTTGGGTTTTTCATTGATTGACGTTTTTTTCTTCTTTTTGATTTCTTGTGAATTAAGCTACCTATTACAATCGAAAATAAAAAATCGCCAATCTTTAAAATAACTCTTCTATGCTAGTTATTTCTGACTTAAAGCATCTCTGAAATAGGTAGCCCCCTTGAAACACACCAATTTCTTCTATTTTCACGCTTATTTGCGTCGATATTTAATCCTTCAATTTGATGGATGTTTTTGGACTGGTTTCAATGAATCTCCTGTACTTGCACCTCGCCCAGAGGCATGCGCCTCGCCGCCATATCAAAATGCCGTATCGTACTGATGTGAACTATTTTTGTCAGGTCTCGTCGCGTCGGCAATCGTGTTTTTCCATACACAAAGCCTTTCGAAGTGGTAAAAAATATTCAATCGCTGTTACCCAATGATTACCATTCTTCGCGTAAGTACTTATTCAATCTTGATTCTCTTACAAATTATGAGGTAAGTAAAATAAGTCTTCTGTTGAAATATCTGGTCATGCGCCAAGTCCTTCGAAAAATTGAAGCTATGGCCAAATTTGTCGACATGTTTTCATATAGATATGGCACTCGTTTTGTATTCATGTTATATTCCATATGGCCCAGTTAAGTAAGTAAAAGTGCCTGTTTTTGGAATGATTACATCACTAGCAGCGACTATAGTGCTATGATTCATATCTATCATCAAATGCATTAGCATGAACCATTGCAGTCGTTCAACGCGTACCTTGAGATGGCTCTTACGTGTGCTGATGATTACAATGCAACAAAATATTTTGACAAGAAAAGAATGTTATTGATTGTTGCTACATACTTTGGATACATGTTTTGAAACCTGGGGCCCAATTCTACAACAATCGAAGTAGTCTTCGAATTCGAGAAAACGTTCGAATTCGAACTTTTCTCGAGTGGTAATTACGATGAGCTATTCTGGACATGTCGAGTTCGATATTTCTCCGCATTTCTCGAACGCCAGCCGCTCGAACTGCTTCGACTGGTCGGGACCACTCGAGACGTACATTTCGAATTCGAACCATCATAAACGTCAACATCGGTTCTCAGAGTTTTTCTTGAATTGTGCCTAAATTTAACTATTTCAAGTCCTTAAGTGCATAAACTTTATTTATAATGAGTGACGAAGTAATTGCGACATTTATGCAAAGCATACTGGAAAGCGGTGGGTTGAGCTCACCATGTTTATGAACTTTTTAATTACGCGGACATATTATTGTACAGTTTGAAATGTTCAGTGAGAAAACTTAGGAATATTATTTAAAGTGAATAACACCATTAAAATTTAGTGATATTAATGAATATAATAATTAAGCGTGCAAGGGAAATACACCACAGTCCAAGGAAAGTCCACTAACTAACTAACTAGTACCTAAAGTAACTAGGTACCTATTAAAAATACTTTTGGGCTGCTCCAGAATAAAGTTGTTGTCTAAATAAAGACCTAAAGACCGCACTCTGCACTACTCGACTGAAAATAGCGCAAAACCATGTACCAAACCCGGAATCGGAATAGAGAGCCAACGTCAGGAATCTCTGAACTCTCTGCAGCTATTTTTCAGGAGGAAAACTGAACGGCCAATAGCTATGATTTAACTCGGGGCAGAGCTATAAGAAACATGATAGTAAGAAGAATAAGTAGTGTTCATACAACAAGTTCAACCGTACTAAATCAACTGTTTGTCATAAGTTTACAAATAAATATATACTAGAACTTGAAATAAATAACTTTTATTTACTTACATAATATATTTTTTTACATTCATCACCTAACAATGATATTCATACACTTTCATAAATTTCAAATAATTTTCTCTCTTAATATCTTTTTACAACATGCATCCTTCTGTCGCACCCTTTAGTCACACAACCTCAACTCTTCATCAAACAGCTGCAGCCTTCACTCTCCGAGCATTCATTTGCTATGCCACACTCCCTTGCATACTCTGGCTTTGGCATCACTCTCCTCACACAAAACGGCCAATCATTCTTGTACTTCTTTGATGGTGGCTGCCAATAGTTGTCACCCACAGCATCAGCAACAAGGAGAATATTATGTGAAGGACAGGTTGGGGTAAGACAGTAGTGTGCACTCCATAGAGAATGTCTGTAATATCAGTTAATTTATGGATATTAGATATTCATTAGATAACATTTTTTAACTTTAAAATGCAACACAAGTTATTTTTGCCTACCTTGTAAAATATGTCTGTGCATGCCACTGGGGTAAGATATAATAATAATTTATATATTCAAGAGGATATCAAAATGAAGATCATAATTATTGAAATATATAACTTTTAATTATGTTACTTATTATCTAATACACTTCATGATAAAAATTAGGACTTAGCTGTGTTAATTCTCTCTTTAACTTGACTCTAGGATAAACATAGATATCATAAATCTAGATAAATTCATAAAATACAAACTTTTAAGTGAATTACAACAGAACCAACAAGTGTCAAAGTTATAAGTACCTAACATTGCAATTATAATAATCCACGTCATGTTTACATGTGACAAAATGCAACCATTATTGACAATAATTTATGATAAAGTAATTTCACTTCACTAACACCATAATTTCACTTCATCTTGCTCTTCATATGACACTAATCAATCTGCTTGTACAAAGAAGTAAATAGGTGATAAATTGATTCTCTGTCAGCGGTTTCCAACTATCCAGGGTTATGCTCAGCCTTTGGCCGTATCTCCAAGGAATGACAGGGTTGCGCCATCCAACACTTTGTGCGTAATTCTCTCGTCGCCCGGGCTGCACGCAGCTGGCTAGCACAGTGAGCACACTGTGTAATGAAGAGTCTCACTCTCGCCGCCGTGTCCACCATCGATGAAAGATACCGGGATAGGACCACGTCACACCACCACGATGTGTACAAACTCATAAATAGCGTTTTTTCCCGAATACTATGATGATCACCGTACTCGCGCTTGTTCTGCTTTTGATGTCCGATGATTTAGTTAGATCTTCAATTATTTTGACTCCAGCAAAAGGGGCGAGTCGCCTCTTATAATTTATGAGAACATGTTTGTAAGTGTCCGATATACTATTGTAGTCTTTGTTTGTAAGGTTTGTAGATATTATTTTGATTTTTTAATTTGATGTTTGATAAATCAAGATGTCAAACTCAAAAATTGGTGCGTTCGAAAACATCAATGATTAAAAAATCCTCTCTTACATGCGCCAGCCTACCTATGTAAACATGATAATATATTGTGGTCAACGTTAAATGAAACAAACATGTTTTCTTTTTATGATTTATAATTCTTTCGTTTTATCTATGCTCTTCCAATGTTATTTTTGTATTTTTAAAATCGATGTCAATAAACTTTCGGAACGAACAAAATATCTACATAGTTACATTCCGTTTCAGCAATTATTCTATGGAATGTATTAAATACAAAAAAAATTGTTAAGAAATTGAAAAACTTATTATTTCCCGATATAAAATAATATAAAAAATGTACAGAATGACAATAAAAACATATAATAGACTTAAAAACTTTTTTAAATATAATAAACGAGATAAATCATTACAACCGTTTTAAACGGTTTTAAAACCGGATGAACTGTGTGAAATGGAACGCATCGCACGTAGTTTATCTCTTATAATGGCAACATTTTACAATTACGAGTAGAAATTCATCTCGATTCGTCTCGATTAGTGCTGAGAATACCAAATTCGAATCCACAATGTCAGCTTGCGAGATTTTACAGTCGAAATAGCGCTCGAAGTGGAAACTCGAATTCGAAGACTACTTCGATTGTTGTAGAATTGGGCCCCTGGGCCAGAGCACAGTTATTCAATTATCAAACAGCTTCATCTTTGGAGAATCAATCCATCGTTCTTTCTAGATTGCATTCGCATAATCCGCTACTATATGTATTTCATTAATCATTGCATCGATTTCATCGTAAGCATCGGGATGTTGTTTGCGATTGAGTCTCGAGTTATTTTTAGTAAACCGGTCTGTTACCGTAACCGCTTAAACAAGTTATTAAAATTTATGATAACTCTAGTCTTATGCTCGCCTCATTTGAGGTACGTGACAGTCCAAATAATAATCGATAAACAAGATTGTTTTTCTACAAAAATATTTGAATGCCATAGATACTTAATATTATTATCTCTGTTCGAGGCGAATTTATTCTGCAAATGAGCAGATAAGGGATATCTAATTTTATCTGTTTATACATAAACATGTTCGACCTTCGCGCTTTGAAGGGCACTCATTGTTTTGCTAACACTTACTTTGATTACATAATGTTACTCGATAGCTAAATGAGTCTTGTGCTATTTTAATTAAGATAAATCCAAGCCCCACTTATCAAAGGTTCTGAGTTCTGAGTGACGCATATTACGACGGATAAGCGATATTTTGATTTGCTTTATTGTTCAGGCCAGGGTCATTCTATAAAACAATGAATAGGGTATTTATGTTATGCTCTTTCGTCACAGCCCACGGTTTAAAGTCTAAACGCTGTTTTGTACAGAATATTGTTTAGCAAAATTATACTTGATTGTTCGACAATCACGCCTTAGCCACGCGATGACACAATGAGATATCGTCACGTGGAGATCAATAAAGGTGTCCTCTGAATTTGTTTTATTAAACTGTCCATATAGATAGTTACAACTACATACCGATTGCAAATGCACAGTCATCGAAGACATGATGAGTCAATCAAACTATTTACCAACACGGTGCTGCAATGAGCTATTAAATCATTATTTGATCTTCTATAACTGACACTGCAAATAAACTGCGGTGTCTGACAGATATCTTCAACTTACTTTGATGTTTCATTTTTACGGAATGGATTTGTACGGAACCCTACGGTGGACGGTAACGGTAACGGTGGAGGTACGGTGGGTCGCCAAAGGGTAAAACGGGACCCTATTACTAAGGCTTCGCTGTCCGTCCGTCCGTCTGTCCGTCTGTCACCAGCAGGCTGTATCTGATGAACCGTGATAGTAAGACTGTTGAAATTTTCACAGATGATGTATTTCTGTTGCCGCTATAACGTCAAATACTAAAAAACAGAATAAAATAAATATTTAACGGGGCTCCCATACAACAAACGTGATTTTTTTGCCGTTTTTATAGATAATGGTACGGAACCCTTCGTGCGCGAGTCCGACTCGCACTTAGCCGGTTTTTACAGAAGATATCAACGAGCATTTTACGAAAGTAAATTCAATTTCCAGCTGTATTCTCGAAGACTTCAACAGCATATTTGGCAAATGGCGGACAAACTCTGAATAAATGAAATTCCGAAATGTAATTTTCGTCTGGATACAGTCTGTTAGTGTTCCAATCTTCTGTTGGCGAAATAAAATTCAATCATTTGCTGCGCAAATTGGAAAGATCAATACCATAAATGGTAATTTTGTTATCACTGTTTTGGATACTTGGAAATGTTGTGTATAACCAATCATTTCATTGCAATTGTTTTAACTATTTCTTCTTTTTTACTTGTTTGTATGGTGATTACATAATACAATACCTAATTGTGGCAAAACAAAAGCAAATGAAGGTAATTTTTAATTTTACCCTTAGAAATGAATACAAAACAAATTGGCAACTTTCTCAGGATCACTATGTATAAAAAATCGATACTAAGATTCCTCACACTAATGTTACAGACTGATAGCTAAACTTGTTCTGTTTTTGATTTTCTTTTAGACCACGCAAAATGGAACATCTGTATACCACTGGGGAAGCTCGATTACCAGGTGGATAGGCAATCGCAGTATGCGCTTAAGATGATGGTGTTGCTCATCCATGGTAATCTTTACGCTAACCAGTTTATTTTTAAATGTCTCGACTAGCTACGTGACCAACTACACGAACATTTTATATAGATGTTAAACAGCTGTTTTTAATGTAGTCACACTACCTATGTCTGTGACTCGGTGAGTCGTAAACAAGGGACAAGGACACTAAATCAACGTTTTTCGTGTTGTTTTCATTCTTTCGCAATCAATATACAGCCTTGAGTTTTAAAAGGAAGCGTTTATCGCGAGAGCAAAGTGCGACGACCTTTTAAAATTTATTACTTATAATACAAACACGTGTAAAATTCTTATATTTAAAAACTTGACCCATTTTTTTGATGTAAACAACATTACGAGTATGTTCTGTACACCGCTTTCCTTATCTTCTTTATTTTTGGAGTTGTTTAAAATATCGAAGATGCTGCTTATGCGTCTCTCGCAAAGAGCAGCAGCATAGAGATATAACACTTCGCGTTATTCTATTCTGATTTTTTTTTAAAGTGATGGCATCAGCATTTAAATTCCATGCTAGACAACCCTCCCTTCGTCTCCCCTTTGATAACCACCCGATTACCTGGCGAAGGTTTAGTAACAGATCAGGTGCAGCATGAAATCGCCAATCTGCTGAAGATAGTGTAAGGTTCAGGATCTATTCTAGTCCGATGAGGCCTATCTCACCGCAGTTCGTGTCCAGAATATGACCTTTCAGATCACAAGAGACCTTAAACCAATGTCTGATTTTCGTTAGAATTATTCAATTTTTTCTATTTACGACGTAAAGTCTATTGTCCGTTTAATGTAGAATATGTTACGCAAATTTTGATTTTGGACAACTTAAATAATACATAATGACTTCCATAACAAAATATTTTGATTATTAAGAATTTAAAAATAAAATAGGTTAATTGGCGATTTATTTATTTGGCAGACAGCTCATTCAGTTGTGTCAATTGGATTGTGATGTATCATTGTATTTTCAATGTGTAGATATGAAATGAATGTACAAATAGTATTTTATGTTTACCCCAAATAGGGGTAAAAATAACTTATTGCTAAGGTCCACGGTTGTTAGATATAACTTGGTCCTTCGTTCATTAAATTACAAACAGTTCCTTCATCCCTGATTCATATGCGAGTGGTGTGATTTTACACGGCGCTACTGTCGTCTATATCCTATAGTTATGCTTTAACTAGTAGGGCGATAATATACATACTTATTATGTAGTTATAATATTTGCAGGTAGCTAATTGCTGTTTTAAATGTACGTAACTAATCATGTTTGGTACACTTGATTATACAGCCGCACCATTTAACGAATGAATCGTTATTTATACATTAAGATTATTGCAAATGCACTTGAATCATTGGATTATCTAAATTATTTTAACTTAAAAATATGGCTCCTTGTGGCATCCCCTTGGAAGGGACGGACACAATAACTTATTCTTAGATAAATAGCTTGAAAACTGAACGTAAATATAAAATAAAATACTATACTCACAGTTTATTATAGCAATAAAAATATAACGCATACAGCCACCTAACAAATAATCACTTTACTACCTGCTACCGAAAACGATACGCCTTCCTCAATGCACTGCGACTGACATTTGATTACATCTGCTCACTCAATGAAATCTATATTGAGTCGTAATGCTCCTCATAATACGATCGCAAGGCCAACCCTTATCGCACACTGTATCGTTCTTTTTTTTTTTCAGGTAAGCCCACATTCCCTCGCATTGATGTGGTGAGTCATGGAATAACTAAAAAAGGAATCCCTGCCCTTGATTTTTTTTTCAGCAGCAAGTGGACGTTTTTATAAGTTCCGTTTCGTATTCTTCGATTTTTGACATTTTTATGAAGTGGGAATGTGTTCAAACCTTGTTATTTTGTTGACACTTAATCTAATGAATAGAAGTTTAAGGACTTTACTATTGATTAGATCATTATTTATTATTAGTTTTTTGGACTTATCTACTGAATAATTGACCCGGTTTTAAAATAATCAACAGCTTTTGTTACGACGGTTTTTATTTGATTTTGCACTTTAGAAATCTTTCGAAATCTATCCCTGTCTTTGCCATTCCTAAATAAGCTAGGCTTTCAGTCTGACCAGATGCGGCTGAATGTCAATACCTTCGGTCACTACTGTATTTACTTTTTACGAATCATTTTTTTGTCAAATTTACTCCTTGTCATCTTGTCAACCTCGACATTGACAAATTTTGCTTTCCAAATTTCTGTGCCCTATCTCTGTATTGTTTACATTATCAGTTAATCAATATTTAATATTTTTTATTGTTGAAATGCGTAATTAGCGACTAGTTTCCTTGAAAGAAGCTTTCCAAAGAAATAAACATCATTATATACGTTACGAAATGCCGTAAGTATGGTAATTACTGTAACAGAAAAACCTGTTTACCTAATAACGATAAAGTATTAAAATATTTGGACGACCTTTATGTAATGCTGCTAATTAAATTTTGTCAAAGTAATTACCAGTAATTGGGGTTACTTGGCTGACATTGAAGTGTTTTTCTTTATTCATCCAATCCATTTGAAGTACGTATTCATATATCAGTGGCAGCACTTAGAAGTATGATCTCCTAGTTATCTTGTTATCTTTGATTGTTATTATCTAGCTGTGGACAGATTTCACACACAACAATGACCATGAAAACATACAGATAAAATAACTGATACCAATTCTTAGAAATCGTGAAAATTACTATTGTAGTCCAGCAGATACGACAAAGTAATTTTTCGTAATAAAGAGAATCACAGATGATTCATTTGCCAAGGTGTTAGGAGATAAATCTCGATCTTAACTGAGCCAGACCACGTCCTTCCATTTCTTCGTCTTAGAGATGAACAGTCTGACGGCCTATCGGTTTAACTCCTGTAACCCAGGATTTAGAATGGTCGAGAAGGATAAACCATTGTCCCAGAGATTTGATTTAAGTGACTTGGATGGAAATAAAACCTGCATGGAAAGTAATCTGAAGAGAAAATAGTAGTGAAACAATAACTTTTTCTTCTGCTTATTGAAATAAAATATCTACTAGTCGCCTCATTGATCGTTAAAAGCGAGTCTGCAGACCTTGAGATTGTTGGTACAATGCCCCAAGTTTAGATCGATTTTGAGACGGGAGTATAGGTGCAATAGGTGGAATGAACAATACCTCTACAAAAATATCAGGGAGTCATGACGATTGTGATAATACTTTTTATTGTTATGCCATCTGTCAGACCCTATATGGTGCAACTCTAGGGTGAAAGTGATGGTACACATGCGTAAAATCGATACAATTTTAATCTGATCCAGACATTCCCCATCCCCGTAGTACGATTCAAGGTCACGTTCGCCGCCATTTTGGACGGCGGCACTTTATGACGTCGCACGTCGCCTACCGAACGAACTGAACCCTCGTTAATAAAAGGGTGCCTGTCTACAAAGTTTGAAACTTTAAAAGGCTTTTTTTGTTGTTATTAACATATATTATTAAATAAGGTAGACAGTTCTTATCGACCTGGTTTGTTTTTTTTTTTGTTTCTCTGTCTGGCGTGGATTTTGAATTTGTTCCGATTTTGAACACCCAAGAAAACCGGATGTTTTCGAAATGACGTCATTATCCAATGGAGCAGACACGTTTGATCGCCACTTGATCCTTCCATAAACCTACGTATCTTGTTTTTCATCTTTTCCAAAAATGCATCCCATTAGTGAGAAGATCTTTTTGAATGAAACCAGCAACAAGGTCGGTTTACGGCTGTCTGCTATGTATGACATCGTTTAATGACGACCCTTTCTGGAATGTCCACTAACATTGGTATTATAAGCACCTTCGCAATAAAAAAATAATAAAAAAAAGCTTATTTTCAGACTTCAGTCCATAGTTTTGTTAGTACTTTTTTGTGTTAGTTAGTAACAATAGTGCTTAAGTAAGTAGGTTAGTATTATTAGTTTTTACAATTTATGACTGTCCCTACCCAATATCTCTGGAAGGGGCAGTCCGGCCTGGCAGCAATCATTTTCAAAATGGTGTTGTAACTACCATGCAGGCGCTTTAGTAGGGAGGCCGCTTAGGCGCTATAATCGCCTGTCATGCTGTCATGCATCCTCTTCGGATAATTAATAATATACCCATAAAATATTAAAATGTAATGTTCAAATATGAATTGTTACGAAATACGGCCAATTTATGCGGGCTGGCTCATACGGGCGTCTATTGGGCTCCTCACAGTTGGATAAATATGGTTTTCTAGTGACTTACATCATCACAATGGAAGGTAATTGGCATAACGGCGTGCCTCGTTCACCAATTTATTACAGATCCTAGCCTGCGGTGTGATAATAAATTTATATTATTCGTTTACTCGCATATTCGTTACTGATGATGAAATAATGTGAGCGAATATTCTCGAATATTCTCGATTATTTGAGATAAAATTGGTAAATTTGAGGCCAGCAAGCCAGCACCACTCACGTCTCCGGTAATTGAATAAAATGTATAAATTCTCAGCGACACTTTCAAGTGCTCTATCCACAAAAGGATGTGGACGTCAATAAAACTACACAAATAGAAGAACAATAACGAAGCGCCGGCGCCGCCGCCGCTGTTTCACGACTTTGTTTCTATAGAGACAGATGATTTTACATTACGATTGGTCTTTCATTGTGCCCATCGTCTTTCATTTTTCCAATAGTACCTAGGTATATTACTATTCAGCCGGGAGTCTTCTTCTCCTTATCCAAGCCATACGGCATACAGATGACCACACTCCATCCGAAGATTTTGTTTGGTGAAGAGGAGTATTAAAATCAAACATTGTGACTTTAAAAGTACATTTGAGTTTTCTAATGCACAACCAGGTTAAGCCCAAGTAATCAATCATGGCAGTTAATTGAAAAGAGAAAGCTATAGTAAGCTTACGAGACTTCTTATTCAATATCATTACTCATGATACTTAAGTAAATGAAAGATGAACTATCACCGATGACTATCAGGTGAAATGCAAACTAACAGATTACATTGACTTTTTTGACTGCTTCATTGGTCTACGTTCTTGTTCAAGATCTGTAGAAGACTCGAGGAAACTATGGTCAGGTCTGTAGTAACTAGGTTGGGAAAAGCATCACCTTGATTGGTTCTTTATTAGTTCGGAAGTTTTTAATAGGCCCGGTTTTAGGCTTTACTCCACGAGGACCTACTGACACTCACTATCACAAGACATACACGGGGCATTTCTAAACTGCGTGTTATCCTAGTCCACCTCTGCCTAACCCTTCGGTGTCTACAAGCATGACGGTCACGCTAAGCTGAAAAGTAGAAACTTCTTTATTGTTAACTCATACTATGTTACCGACCATTGGTCGCGTGGTAAGCCAATCGCCGCCGTAAAACACACAATAAGCACTAAATACCGTAAAGTAGCGAGTAAATCAACGCATGAATAGACACGCGATGGTAACGAAGCCGTACAAATTGTTATACCTCGAACTATTACATTTAATACCCCTTGTACGCTATAATTGGCTGACCGTGTTAATGTTCTGGCTAGAATCGGTTTTCGTTTGACCTCCTTACCTTCAATATTTCAGATGGTAGTATTTTATTCAGTAGTGACTGTATTGTAAAAGATGAAGTTCCTACTAAATATCTACTATGAATTAATTGCGAAATTGCCTTGATATCATATCAAAAGCACTGCAATTTTAAGATGCGGTTCTATGAAAATGTTTCGGGTGTATTATTACAGCTATACATATCAAGCTACATCAAGCTACGAGTATAAGCGTAAAATATATCAGCGCATTCGTCAAAGACAATTAAAAGCCTCAACAGCTGAGTCTTACAACTGGTCTAACTTTAGGGTATTGTCATTCACCACGAAATTAGGTTGAGAATTTGACACTGTATCTACAGATAAGATACTCATATTCAAGGCTCTAGTTAAATTGGAAGCCAATTCCAATATAACGGGTAAGTTGGAAAATAGTCTGGTGATAATGTGGAATGTGAAAGACGAATTCTATTATCTTCATGTCGAAGCTCTAGTAGGCTTGCCTAAACACAAGTACGCAATTAAAATAATTTTATAATAGTTACATGTCGCTTGACCATTGCCTACAAACAACAGTGACCCAGTTAGAGGCTCATACGATTTGACAGCCAGATAAGAAGTTAGTAACCATAAAAACAACCTCGGAAAAATTGTGAAACGTTTTTATTTCATTAAATTATTTCTTTAAAAGTCTGATCTTGTCCAGAATTAGAAAGTTTGGAAAACTTCACAAAGCGAAATTTTGTATGAAGGTAAACTTTCGCCTTTGACATTCAAATATTTGAAAAGTATGATCTGCTCCCGGTACCTGACAGTTTTCTTTTTATTATTATAATATTTCACCCGTCCTGTCCCAATGTCTGGTGTTGCGTCCATAAGTATTTCACCTCTTTTGTTTGTCGTTTGTCTCCACTCTTTACTAAAGGAGTTGAGTTCATCGGGCCATCTTCTGCGTAGTCTGCCACAGTGCCGTCTTCCGTCCATGCGACCTACTCCTTTGCTTTTTGAGCTCATATCTGATATCGTCGCGATGATGCGACATAAATGGCCCACCCAATTCCACTTGACCTTGGCGCCCCTTTAAACTAGGTCACATTTGACATCGGCAAATCCATGTCCATGGGTCACTAGCAGAGTTTTGTCTTTTGCAAGCGTTCTGTTAATTTAGAATTCCTATGGGGAAATAGTGTGTATTTTTGTGGCTTAAAAATATTTTAGGTGATCCGATCAAAATATAAATTAATTACGGAATAGTACCTACGGTTCTTTCCAAGTTTCCACAACTTATTTTTCAACACCTCCACGACCTGAAACCTTAGTAAATTTAAGTTATTAAACAACAATGTAACTTCCATATACCTCGGTAATAAACATGTTGACTTTCTAAAGAACTAAGGACAGTACACTTAACGAGAACATACTATTACCAAAATCATCAAAAAATTCCATTGACGACCTTGTCCTACTGTTTTGTTGTCGCTGGCCTACGTGACGCCCTTCACGCGCTTTTCTATTCCTCTAGCTGTCCCTTTCTAGAATTCTCTCGGTGGTTTTTTAGGTCAGTCAGCTGCTGCGGCTGTCACTCGAGACGTTCCGCCTCTGATTGATACTACAAAGTTCTTTGAACTTCTGGTTGGCCATGTTCTCCTAGTTACATCATACGAATAAATTTTATGGTGACTTAAGAAAATTGTGAATTTATCATTTAGTTCTATTCCTTGTTTAAATAGTTTAGTATCATTGTTTTTAAATAACGGTAAATATAATACCACTATTTCGTTTCAGTTATTGAATATTGTATTACTGCTAAGTGTCAAGTCAATCGGAATTGTAATGTCAAGCTGTCTTTCAAGACTGCGTGCAATGTCCCGGATATAACATTAGACTTGAATAGTGGCATAACTGTTGTCTACATCACCAATCTATGCAAATTCATTGCTAATGGGCGAGAATATTTTCACGTTAGTAAATTTTGAGTATAATTATGACATGCTACGGCTTGCACTTGTGAAACACAAAAACAAGTTAAGTTATATCAACTAATTTTCTTAAACAATGCCTTTATGCTAAACATTGCGTGTGACTGGGAATTTGCCTCACATGACAGAAATTTTATCACAACTGACGTGCATCTTTATTACTTTAACATAAGAACTAAAATGTCAAATGCATAATAAATCGGATACTTGTTGTGGAACATTGTATCGTAGTTCCTACTAAATGAGCGGCTAAGCTAACTTGATATCCGTTCGGTTTGTTAAGAGTTGTAACACGTATTTATGTGTGTGGGAAATTGGAAAGTTGATGGCCGCACCAGTACGCACTTGAGAAAGAAACTTAACATAAACATTAATCGCTGCGGATACTTACGTCTCTATTATGTACTAGAGAATTTCTACACTTTGCGCAATCTTTGATCGATGTACTATGCATGTCGAGCATGACCCCCTTCTCATAATTTTCAGAACTGTCCAAATATTACAAAAAAGCGTTCTTACTAAACGCTTTAAAGATTTAACATTAAGCAGCATTTTAACCAAATAATTATAATCTGAACAATTAGTGTTGCTTCAGCGTGTCAACTGTGTAATTTGACTTGACGCCAGAGCTAACTGACAGATGTGCAAAAGTTAATTATACCAACAAATATACCAATCATGGATGGTCTCACCGTGACCGAAGCGACTAGACCAATCCTTAATAGCATCTTGCTAAATCATAAAGTTATATTCTATCATGATGACGGAGGATGTAAATCACGTTTTTCCTATTTACGCGAGGTTGAGGTTGTGTTGTTTACGGAAGTTTGCCGGAAATGACGAGTGAGTGACCAAATGCAGTTGCGTTCAAGTGGCCTCCAAGATGTGCACCTGCCTTGCGTTACTCGTACTTTGTACTGTAAGCTCCATGCCCATTTGTATGCAACACATGCAAGTGATCACAATCATAATCGCAAACGTTTTATTGTCTGATTGAAGATCAGCCATGTGTGAATTTATGAGTTCACTATCCTAGCAGACGATGTTACTACCAAGATTAATATGCTAGTTTTTATAGATGTTTATAATTGGTAGGAGACTTGACCTGAAACCAGGTAGATAGATATACCTAGTAAGTACAGAATATTAATTATTCCCGAGACAGATAACGAACTAGCTGCCAGACTAACACCCAGTTTCTCAAAGGCTGATCGAATTTAACCAGCCGTTAAATCTCATTTCAAGTGATATGATTGGTTGTTGAATTGATTGTTGACGTTGCTCAACCAATCACAACAGCTAACATCAGATTTAACAATGATCAGAGATTTGATCATAATTTCAGAAACCGGAGGTATATCGACTTAGTAATTAAGAAGACTGAGAACATTGTTTTAAATCGAGGAGTCATACTAATCGTATTGACCTGAAATAAAAAAGTTTATCAGTGCTACCTCTCAAATAAAAGTTATCGGTTTGTTATCACCTTTACAAACAGTGCAAGACGCAAGCAAAGTTAACTGACCGTTACTGATGTAAGTTATAGGTTTTGTTACTTTAAAGTCAAGTTTTATTTTTATTTTTGCTTCAAACTTGTAATCCTCAGCTGCTTATACTCCTCAAAATTGATTATACATCTGTCAGGTTTTTAAGCAAGCTATAACTTTCTAAGCTAATGCTGCGAGTTGTTTAAAAGAAAAAACAACGAAACGGTAAACAATATTATCCATGTATTGCTCCTTTTATACAAAAGCTTCTGTAGCTTGACCCAGACCAAAAAAAGCATTGTCCACTCAAGCAATGTTTTTATGAATCGCCCTTTATCTAAAGAAAAACACGAAATACGATTACCTCACAAAAGATTAGGTCAGAAATCTATTTTGAAAACAGAAAGGTGTGAGCCTTTGATCAGCAAGTTTACAATAGTATTGTTTCCAGCGTTAATAGTAAACTTTACTACGAGTCTAACGTACACTTACGTAGAACACTTAATGGATTCTACTCCTATTGATTTTCCTGCCCTAATTCTCTCTGAATCCGTCTAGACTAGTTTGGGCGTGTTAAAGGAGACTGGGCAAATTCGTATGGGAAGTGGTCTATGGACCAATAGCGACACGGTAATGGTATTTGTGTTGGGACACCTCAACTATACCCTTGTGCAAAGGGGCATCAAAATCGGCCCCGGCAGTTTTGAGAAAAATTATACTTTTATAATATTATGCTTTTACTATAATTTTTGTTAAAAAAATTGTAATCGGTTATTTCAGAGTTTATATAATTATAGTTGATATACTATAAAGCTCGATTACCACTGACTCACTGACTGACTGACTCACTCACTCACTCACTCACTCATTGACAGAACTGTTCTCCAAGAAGGAGCCGCGGGGGGTAAAAGTTATGTATGAGAGTCGTATAGAGGGAGGTCCAGTGAGTTCAGGAAAAATCCGAAATGACCTGAAAGTGGAACCATGACTGGAACTGCCCTACGGATCTCGAAAACGGCAAGTCGCAAACCCATAGTGCCGGAACTAAAAACGTTGAGGACCCTGGGTCGATTGACGAATTGGTGAAAAAAAGATGGCTTCCATACAAAAAAAATGGCCGCCATACAAAATTGAAACGCTCACCATTCCGAAACCGTTAGAGATAGAGGGGGGGTTACAAGTCATAAGCTCCACAAAAACACCATCGCGGGCCGCTCGCGGCCCGTGCACCGCGCGACCTCTAGTATACTTATAACAATACATATTAATCTATGACTTATAAGCTTCGTCGAACCATTGTCAGAATATATAAATGTCCGATAAATGAAACGAAAATGTCAAATTAATTATTAAAAAATTAACAAAACACCCGACTGCAAAAAGACGAAGTGGTCAAGTAGTGCAGTCGGGTTTTTTGTTATTTTTTTAATAATTTATTTTATTTTAATATATCATGTTTTATTCATGTTGAATTATTCTAAAAAAAAATGAAATTGGTATTTCTGAGTTTATATATACATATTAGCTTTGTAATAATAAATAACGTTTTGGTGGGTTCTTTGCACAAAACGATGGCAGATCAAACAAACGACACCAGCTGCAGGCAGCTCTGGGTAGAAACATTATTTTAACACAACAATAGTCCATAAGCAAAAATAAGTAGTCCAGGATATCGAGCCGTATTGAAATCGTAAGACAAAATCGGTATTCCATTTAAACTCTGATGGTATCGGTAAAACACACGAAAGCGCTAAGTAATAACGAGAAACTTATAAGCTCTTAATAGTTTTTTTTCAAACGCTGGTATGTAAAAAATCCCTTTTTACCCGACTGCGCGACGCAAAGGAAGGTAATGTATTTATCAATCTATGTATGTATGTATATGTATAAGAAAGAATAGAAGAACATTTATTCGGCACAGACATATTGACAACATAACACATAACACATACGACATATTATGTATGTATGTTTGTTCCTTTGTGGCACTTTAGAGACCAAACGCGTGGGCCGATTTTGATGATTCATACGTCAATCGTCTTGCAAGTGTCTCTAAAGATATGACAGTAATCAAAATTCAATATTGCGACAACCAGACGCCATATTGTGAAAAAGAAAAAAAAAAAAGTCGACGATCTATGTTAAGTGGGGTATCATTGAATAGGTATTTAAGGTTAGGTTTCTGTTATCATTTTTCACTCCGAATGACCATTTAGAGGACCTATAACGATTTAAAGTTGGTTAGCAACCATAAATGTTCCCCTAGAGCATGGTTTCCCAAGGTGAGGTCCACGGACCCCCTAGGGGTCCGTAGCATGTGTAGCAGGGGTCCGCAGAAGGTCAGTCTGTAAACATATTTATTAGGAAATGGTGTAGTAAACTCGACAAGACAATAAGATCTTCATCGCTGATATTTATAATATCAGCGATGAAGATTTTATTAAAGATGACTTAACTGACATGAGATCTAGAGAAGTTTTGAAAGCTGAATTTCATGCAAAAGATCTTGGCGAGTTTTGATGTTCTATGAGTCAAGCTTATCCTCTTCTTGTCAAGCGAGCTATGTCCGTTCTGATACCATTTGCTACTACGTATCTTGGCGAGGCAGGGCTCTCGGTTCTGGTGTCAATAAAAACAAAACATCGCAGATGACATGCGCTTTGCCTTGTTGAAGACAATCCCACAATTTAACGTTCTCATTGAGGCCAAACAGGAGCACCCTTCTCATTAACTTTGTAGTAAGTGTAATGAAAGTACCAATAAAAGTATTTTTTATTAATAAGAATAAGGCTATGTTTCATTTCCAAAAATATTTTTGACAGGGGTCCGTGGTTTTGTTTTAATTGTGAAAGTGGTCCTAGAATGCAAAAAGTTTAAGTAACCCTGCCCTAGAGGCTAAACGAGTGAACCGATTCAAACAAATGAGATATCGTTAGATAGCGCAAGTATTAAGAATTTAAAAAAAACCAACATGGTAGATTTTTGCCGCTGGTAAGGGTAAGTGTAGCTGTAATTTTTTTTTTTCATAATGGTCATGTGTGGTGTATAAATGAAGGGCTCGAAGAGACGATTTCACAAATATGTATATCTTAACACACTAGAATAACTCAACATGAATAAAACATGAAATATTAAAATAAAGTAAATTACTAAAAAATTAACAAAAAACCCGACTGCACTACTTGACCACTTCGTTTTTTTGCAATCCGGTTTTTTGTTAATTTTTTACTAATTAATTTGACATTTATCTGACATTTATATATTCTGACAATGGTTCGACGAAGCTTATAAGTCATAGATTAATATGTATTGTTATAAGTATACTAGAGGTCGCGCAGTGCGCGGGCCGCGAGCGGCCCGCGAGGGTGTTTTTGTGGAGCTTATAACTTGTAACCCCCCCTCTATCTCTAACGGTTTCGGAATGGTGAGCGTTTAAATTTTGTATGGTGGCCATTTTTTTTGTATGGAAGCCATCTTTTTTTCACCAATTCGTCAATCGACCCAGGGTCCTCAACGTTTTTAGTTCCGGCACTATGGGTCTGCGACTTGCCGTTTTTGAGATCCGTAGGGCAGTTCCAGTCATGGTTCCACTTTCAGGTCATTTCGGATTTTTCCTGAACTCACTGGACCTCCTTCTATACGACTCTCATAAATGACTTTTACCCCCCGTGGCTCCTTCTTGGAGAACAGTTCTGTCAATGAGTGAGTGAGTGAGTGAGTGAGTCAGTCAGTCAGTGAGTCAGTGGTAATCGAGCTTTATAGTATATCAACTATAATTATTTATACTCTGAAATAACCGATTACAATTTTTTTAACAAAAATTGTAGTAAAAGCATAATATTATAAAAGTATAATTTTTCTCAAAACTGCCGGGGCCGATTTTGATGCCCCTTTGCACAAGGGTATAGTTGAGGTGTCCCAACACAAATACCATTACCGTGTCGCTATTGGTCCATAGACCACTTTCGCCCAGTGTCCTTTGCGATTGCCATACTTAAAGCGTAATTGAGTTAGCTGAATAGCTGGTAAGCACGAAAACTAGCCTTACTAGCAATTTTGTTAATGGAGAATATATTTTTGGCAGTATTTGGGATTTGTACGCTTGGTTTTGGTGTGGTTGGTCAAGTTCAAGGCTTATAATAATAGCCTGGTTATCCATATGCCAGCTGTTTTCATTACATTGGACACAGCTGGAACACATTGGATTGGTAACATTAAATCAAATGTTACAAGAAATTGTCAAATATTACACAATCTATTAGATGGAAGTGGAGGAATTAGAATTAATTTAAATATAGATATAGTTGTTATCGTTGCATTCAAAATGCATAATTTGTCGCATTACATTAATATGTCAGATATCAATAACATCGGATTATTTATTACAATGACTTAATTATATCACCACTTCACCAGATAACCTCTGTCATATTTAGCAAAAACAACAACACAGTGGGTTCGAAATAAACCATACAAGCATGTTTATATTCAAACATGCATCGAAATAACTTTGCGAATTGTAAAGCGTTCTTGGCCTTACGCGTGAAATATTTGTGGAAAGCCAATGATAGATAGCAATGAAGATCACGCATTACAAATAATTTATCTTTTCTTTTTTGAAAGCATAGTCATCATATTTACAAAATTTTAGATCCCAGTAATAACTGTTAAAAATAAATTTCAACTTCGGTAGCAAAATTCTTGCGTATATGTCAACTAAAGCATGAATAAAAACTGCACATTTTAATGGAATCTGCCAATACATCGGAAAATTTTCTTTGCAAACAAGTTTCATTGAAAACGAGGTCACTTAAAATAGTACGAGTAACTATGTCGGCATTATCAAATGCGAAACGTCACAATATATTTCAGTGGTGCCCGACTGTGGGCGAATAACGTGGGTGGAGAATTGCACCACCGCCCACCACACCTCCGGGTACATGACTATGAATTTATACGGAACTAACTCTTTGCAATATACCCCATCCAATGCTCCTCATCTTCCGCCGTTTGCTAGTCTAGCATTCGTGAAACTAGCATTCGATGCAAAAGCGTGCAATTCTAAAATCATATTCCACGTTTTTGTGTGAAATTTCATCTCGTATGATACTGAAAACACAGTTGTTCCATTATTGTTGGCTTTTGTCTGCGTCGTAGCTTTATGTCAAGTTACTGGTTTGGCCGGTGTTTTTATCGCCAGTAAGGAACCTAAGTCAAGATTGGAGCAGTGCGAATGTGATCAAAACTTGTTTTACAACATTGCAAGAATTTGGTTTTATTTTTTCAAATTAACGCTTTTGTTTTATCGTTTTAAAACGCATTTAGTTTGATAATATTTAGAATTACTTTTATCTTTAGGTAATCTTTGTTTTTCTCACCATTATATCTGTCTGATAATTTCAAATATCAACCAGTAAATCTTGTCACTATCATCATCAGTTTTATGTGCTTCTAAATTATATAATATTTTTACATTACTTATATATATTTCTTTGTTGTTACCTACTCTTTAAATTTAACCTTCCAAAGTTTGTTTCCTAGCGAATTGGACCTGGAAACTGGTAACGTTGGTATCGTAAAAATGTGTTAGCGGAAAGCAATAAAAATATTTTCGCTATCGCTCTTATTGTACTATGCAACTGCTATAGCTAGTCACCATAGCGACTGAGTTTTCCACGTGTAGCCCTGATAACGAGTTGCATACCAATAATTTTACGCGAAGACTGAGTGAGTTGGAACTAATTTGCCTAACACTAACAGAACGAATTAAAAATATACATATACAAATATTTAAGCCACCTTGATAGTTTGTCAGGGTTTTCAAAACTGTGGTCCGCGGTCCTACACTAGAGGGTCCGCCCGCGGATTAAACGAAAATTTCAAATAGATTAAGAAAGCATAGTGATGCAGCTGAAATGTTTTTTAGGGGCCTGCGGATCATGTTAAGGTGGCGCTAAGGGGCCCTTGAAAAAGGTTCGGAAAGGCTGGTTTAAGTCATTCTATGCAGCGGGTCTACCGCGTAACTAAAATTGTAATGCACATCGACACTGGTATCAAACTACAATACGATCGTGAGAGCCTAAACTTTGAGCTAACTTGTATTTTTTTTACCGATCATGAAGATAGGAGTCCCAACTATATGATAGGTAATTTTTTTACAAGTTAGCTCAAAGATTAGGCTCTCACGATCGTATTGAAGTTTAATACCAGTGTCGATGTTCATTACAATTTTAGTTACGCGGTAGACCCGCAGGATATAATAAAAACATTGAAAGAAATGGGTCAAAAGGATCCTTGTAAGTTGTATGGATTTTAAAACTGCGAAGATAAGGGGCTTGCGGCGAAATTGGCAATTTTACATATTTATTGTGATATGAATACCTACAAAGAGCATCATAGACCGTGTTTGACCAATAAAGCAGTACAATGAAAACATATTGTTCACACTAGCGTGTTCCAATCCAACCTACATAAAAATTCTGCTTTCTTTAAAGAATTTCTCTGCATTAGATCTTTCATCCATAATAATAGCGAATAACTGGTTTAATCTAACTTAACGGGTCAAGCAGTGTAAAGTAGCCATGGCCCATGAGTTAAAGGGGAACAAGCAGTGATAGCCAAGCGGTTGAAGGCTTGCCTTCCATGCAGGAGGGTCTGAGTACGAACCAGGATGGTACCTCTGACTTTTCGAAGTTATGTCCGGATCGCAATTTGATTATCACTTGCATTAATAGTGAAGGAGAACATCGTGAGGAAACCAACACACTTGAGAGGACCTCATAAAATTCTCGATGGTGTGTGTAGTCCGCCAACTCGCACCAGGCCCGCGTGGTCGACTAAGGCTTAACCCTTTTCCAGAAGACGCCTATACCCAGCAGTGGGACAGTAATGGGCTGGATTTAAAGAGTAACCAGATTATCTGATACGATGTTATCCATACAGTACTAGATGCAGCTACTCCATCCACCTGATAAATTGCCGTAACTACCTCTTTTACATTCACGGAGTGGTCTATTCTAATCCAGGAGCCACAAAACGTTAATAATGAAATCCAAGATACGGTATAATCGACAATAAGCCCGTAGATTGACGACAATCGCAGGAAATGTCCGCCATTGATTTTTCTTCACGCTGTTTCTTATCGTCGTTTCTAATTTGTATTAACATTCCTGAGATGTTGTGTAACCTAACCTTGACTTGCAGTTGGCACCCTTCTCCCGTATGGTAACAATATACTTCTCAAATTGATTATGTTATTATTGGAAACTTTGTTAGAATTTAGGTGTCACCGGTGAGATGATAGATAGCTTGCAAATGTTTAACAGAACAAATGGTTAAGAAACCAATTAAAATTAGGAAAGTATGTTAAAGAAGAAAATGGAACAATGTCGTAAGATCAATTTCTTGATTTATAAATACTTAACTTGACTTTTATTGATAATTATCAATAGTCGTTGAAGGTGTCTGCAATTGGCTCCGTTCACTCGAGTTTCTACATGGGCATGTGTGGAAATATTTTATTTTTCTGTAATTACTTTATAGTGTAATATAACATCATCATTTTTGTAAGGTCCTATACCTTTCTGGTCCCGATCCCTTTAAGGTTTAATGTACTCATCATAATGAACAACGTTTACCTTGACTTGGGACCAAACTTGAAATCTATTCGAGTAAGATTAAATTATTTGTAGGGAACAGCAGATTTATTTTTTGCCATAAAGGGACAGGGACTAGAAAGGTAAGACCTTATAGTTAATAACACTTTCAAAGATTGTTCTTTACCTAGAAACAAAGCGGACATTGAGTATCAAATTAACTTTACTCCGAAAATAAACGTGAATCCTCCATAAAAATCCATGATTTTAATTGCTTAGTTAAGCTTAATTTTTCCACTAGTTACCAAGGTTTATGTTGATTTGGTCAGCAAGAAACTGCCTTTGTAGTCTTACGAGTATGTTTTATGACCGGAAATATGTGTCCAAACGCGATGGCTGCATGCATATGAAATGTTAAAAATATTTTCTTGCCTTGGAATCTTGCCTTAGAATTGTAAAATCTAAAGACTTACAGCTTGTATATTATTTAATGTATAAATACTAATAAACGTTTCATAAAAACGGTGAAAATAAGCTAAAATGAAGCAAAATCGTTTCAAAATTGTTGTCACTGCTATTGACACCTATTTGATTTGTTTCCGTTCATTTGTAATTAACGGCTAAGCATTAAGTACACCACTTTCGTTAAAAGCATTTGTGTTATCATTGTTATGAAGGATATTTTATTCATATTGCTTATTTTTATTTACTTGTGTTCTAAGATCATTATGCAAGTTTGTTATGTCTTCAGCTAGTACCTGTTCTAAAGCATCACGTCATCCTACCGTCATAGACATAATGTCATCCTTCGAGATGTAAACATTAATACATTTTCGTTTACTTATTTATCGTTCCAAAATTGAAGATTAAGTCATCGATCCAATATTAGTATAAATCGATACAGATGTACCTACCATACCAATCAATCACGAAAATTATTATTCATCTGCGTCTCAGATAAGGCTTATAAAGTTAAGTGATATGGCAGGTTTTCCATCACATCCATTATAATTAATTTCAGAAACATTCAAGCGTTTATTTGAAAGAAAGAAATAATTCTTCTCCTTGATTATTTGGTTCCTGTTGTTGCCTATTGGAGTGGATTCAGCATTGATTTACAATGTGCTTGGTGCTTGATTATATCGTTGGAATCTCCAGTTTCATACTTACTAAGAATATTCCCAGTAAGTAAGTAGTGCTGAAGACTTCGTAAAACTTTATGCTCATAATGAACGTGTAACGTCTAACACGTTTTCAAGAAAATATTAGCCAATCATTATTGCAATAAAAACAACGCCAGCCTTGACTAACGAAAAAACTGTTAATGGAAGCGACTCGCATCCCACGATAATTATAAAATAACATCGGTGCCTATAGTATAACGAGTTTGTGTGAAAACTCTACGCTCGCATAATCACCGACGCAAGACAAGTGTTGTATCCAGGTTTTTGTGGCGAAGTCGGTTCGGCTGTACGCACGCGCCTGCTGACGTTGCACAATTCACGACGGGCCTCTACTAGCGAACTAGAGACGCGGTTCAGACGCCGCCTGCACCCTCCCCGCACCTCGCGCGCCGGCACGCCGAGCCTCCCCCCCCAGCACCACACCCGTCATCGCGCCTTAGTTGCCCCGCAGCTGCCGCGCGCGTTCGTCGCATACTCCATGCGACCTCGCTATCCCTCTACCGTAATATGGATATACAGCAAATCCGCGTACTTATCAACATCCAGTTCGCTTATTTGTGGTTCTGCGAAGTCTTCGACAAATATAAATGGATTATATTGTAAAGTGCCACGAGAAACTATTAGTTTTATAAGGTCCGCATTGGAATTTCTAATATGGCAAACCGTGGCGCGCCGACGTGTTCGGCACATGGCTTCATAATAATATGGTGCTTGCGGAAATTACGTCAGGATTTACAACTGTCCGTGTGGCGGTAAAGCGAGAGTGTAAATATTGTGTCTGATAAAGTCAGAAATTCTTTTTAATTACATTCAAGGATTGGTTGCGTCGCAGCATGGCGTACTCGTGGCGTCCACGTTACGTTATGGCGGGTTTTCGCTTTCTGACTTGTGCATTTACTTATATTAAAGGTTCCAGTATAAAACAAGTTATATTAAAATTTGACCACACTTTGAAAGGAGATAATGCATTAATGTTTATAAATAAAGGTTTCAATATACAGATGACTAAAAATGTTTTGACATAGCTCGTCAATTGTTTTCAAAATTGTAAACGGTTTTGTATGAGTGTTTAGAATTCATCAAGCGAAGAGAACATTCTTTATTGTTGTGTTCAGACTTCAAAGTACGATTTCATCCGAGGTCACTGGCTCAAGAAAACCTTGGCTAATCATTTCGCACCACTCAATGAATCGCACAAAACCACCGGCGACACCGAAAATCTATAGCATTACTTTAAAAATTATTTTTGATGATTTAAATAAATATTATGCTCCTTTTAGTATTCATCTGAATACTGTATTTCCAAAACGCTGCTTAAATACTTTTGAAATCCTAAAGTTGTACCCCCAAATCTGTATTTTCGTAGTCTAAAATGGCGGGCGAATTCCGCAGTAATTCTGCAGTTCTTGCACCTGTGTGGGTCTAAACATTGTGAATGTGTGCGCCGTCAGCACAGTGCAACGTGGCTACAACATGCCATAGTACTATTAAAAGGATACTGTCAGGGGTTTTTCACACGCGTAAAAAGGCGTAACTGGAGACATTCTCCAAATACTGA
This sequence comes from Allophyes oxyacanthae, assembly GCA_932294325.1. Taxonomy (NCBI): domain Eukaryota; kingdom Metazoa; phylum Arthropoda; class Insecta; order Lepidoptera; family Noctuidae; genus Allophyes; species Allophyes oxyacanthae. The sequence continues at coordinate 3,088,291 of OW028628.1, forward strand.
CCGCCTGGTACTCGAACTGCAATCGCTAAAGATTGTGAATTTAGGATTCGGTTTTATGATATATTTTTTTACTATAAGTGGTCTAACTTTAATTCAACTCGCATAGTAGTGTGAAAAATAGGTAAAAAGTTGTTTTTTGCGAAGTAGATCCTTGCACTTGTTAAGTTATTATAATATATTAGCTAAACAAACTTAGGTTCATTTACCCACAATAACGATGTTATACTAATTACTCACGACACGCGAAACATTCTAATTAACTTAATTAGAATAGATACGACTGACGAGGGGTGACTTCGTGGACTGTTTTCTGTGAATAGTTATAGCCAGTCCATTCTGTACTGCATAATAAACATAACTTTTGTAGTACCTATTCAGAATGCTTGCCGTTGGATCAACGAAAATCCTTATTTCATTCAATTTAGTATCAACTCCAAAACTCCTGAGGTTGGGGCAATCCTAATCTTAATTATTTACACTGTCCAGTTTTACTGATTGGTAATTCTCAATCGGCGAGACTTCGTCGCAATATGGGAAAGGTTATGCAACGGGAATTTGCCACGTGGCACTATCCTACGTTTTGCGCATGCTCGGGGGATAGATCCATGACATTACAACCACCTAGTTGAATCTAGAATATACCTATATATTAGATATCAAGGGTCCTTTCTTTATATTGGTCCTTTGACTTCATTGTTCATCGATGTAATAAAGGATACATCTGACTCATTGCACTGTATTTCAAATCAACTTTTGGGTTTCAAACTCGACGCCTGGATTTGAACCAAACTAATATAGTAACGTCCAAAATCTCGAACGATATTGAATCTTCTATCTCATTATGATTTGTAGGATACAAATTCAATCAAAAGTTTTTGGAGTCGCCACGTGGCCGTAGATTCCAGTGCGCATGTCCACAACGTCGTCTCAGCTGAGTTCTGAGAAAATCGTTACCATCGTTCTCTACGCACCCACTCTCCGTCACGTGGTACGTCGAAAAATCCCAATGCTGTTTTAAAATGAATTTCATTTCATTTCTCCCACATGATTCTTTAGTGGTTCACATGCTGTTTGTTTAAAAGCTACTGTGTCAAACATAACTCTCTTGAATTGCTTTACTTGAGTATCATCTCGTTTATTTTTGTTGTGTGTTAAACCTTAACTCGAAGTTATAGATTAGATTACTAAATTAATTATTATGTATACAACACGTTTGGCAATTTTAATCAGATTTATCAAACAGCCCATGTGTGCCCCAATTGAGCTGAAGATTATTAAAATTGTAATCTACGATATTGATAAAAGGTTTTGAAACTTTATTGGACGGCAGATAAAATAAACTAAAATACAAACAAAACAAAATTCTGATATCCATAATTCAAGTTTTTGAAGGATATCTGCCAAGCACAATCCTTAAAGGGCGCATAAAATGTTCAAGCAACATTTTTTGGCATTCAGTCGATGGAAATATAAGATAAAGTGCGCTTAATTAACGGTATCCCGATACATACATTAATATTGTTAATCACGCTAGGTAGCGCCTCAAGTTGGTCTCCAACTACAATCGTAAAGTTTATCTTTTTATCGTTATGTTTTGAGGTCGCGGTCGCCACGAACAGATCGCGTGCTTTATTTCAGGGATTTTTATTATCATCTTTCTCTTTCGCTTAGACGATCATTAAACTGTTTAATGATCCATTAAGTTTTTTGTTATCCTGCATAAAACAGTGCATCAGCATGTTGCTTGATATTCATGAGACTCTGTTATTAAACTCCCACCAGTGCCAAGACGTGTACAACTCGACCTTTATCAAGTTTCACGTGACTTATTTCCATTTCAGTATGTGCATCGTGCATTTGCTTTTCGCTTGTGATCTTTGCGTCTGCCAAGTCGACTTTCTCTCCCCATGCATCAGAACCAATAAATCCGGGGATATAAATCAATTGTAGATATAGTGAGTCATATGTAGTTAGTTGAATAGCTATATCACTATATGTTCTAGAAAGTGAAAAGAATAATAGGTAACCATTATACATTCCTGATATTGAATAAATTCCAGTGCTCGTTTGGGGAATCCCTTTTAGTGTGTCGTTAGATCCATAGTTTAGTTTTTTTTTATAGTAAATGTTTGTAGATTCACTATCTTGACTTATGATTTTATCTATGCTCGTTAGAAAATAGAGTATAAATTACCTACTATAAGACTTGGCTAATATAACCAAGCATCCAAAGAAGAAAGTTTGGCATCACAAAGGATTTTGAATTAACATTTCAATGCGGAGACTATGCAAATGAAGTATGCAATCATACGTAACGTTTTGAGGCACTGTTTGTTCACATTCTTTTATTTTTAGATATAGTCTTGTTTTGAGAGTACGACCTTGATCGGTCATGTCTAGACGACCTTGCCGTTAGTGGAGAATGTCAGTTCTACGTCCGCTTCAATTAATGCCACATGACATTTACAAAGATTTCAACTTTCACAGTCACTCCTCCGTAAGAGCTTAATCAACGATCTTGTTGCATCACGGAAGCATTTACATGCAACGCGGAAGCCTCTCGTCTCTTAACCTCTGCATGGGTATAATAAATATTCAGCCGCATCGCATCTAACATTTAGATACATAATAACCTCCGTTTATTTTTGCCCCATGTATATTATTATTATGAACGTTAAATCTCTTTAGCCTAAGTTTAAAGGCCTTATGTTATCAATTGCCATTCACAAACATCATTTGAATTCGTGCTTTCCTCATAATGTACTTGAAATGACGTCTCTATTTGCAAATTGAAATACTGGTATAACGTCATTCGTCTTATTGTATGAAGATTTAAACTTCCGTTCATAACGTTGTGCGAGTTGCACCGTAATGCCGACGAGGTCTTTTTCTTTTTTCTCGTTTTATTTATAGCCCTTTGTTGTACTCTTACTAGTGTTTGGTTTGTGTACATAGTAGGTAATGCGTTTACAGCGATTCATCGACGGGCAGGTGAAGGTCATGGTCGGCTCAGCGCCTGGTCGCGGCTCGCTCACATGACTTGTTGTTTGTATGTGCCGCGTTTACGACGCGGACGATGGCCGGCGTGTTCGAACGCGATTGGTCGGCTTTCACGAACCTCGTTACATAAATGTTCATATCTCCGCTTCTAGTGCGAGTGACATACTGAATGCACTTCGGTGCAGTATCTTAATTTAGTCATGTCATCCTTTAGTTACTATGTACTATTGTGAATTTATGAAAATGTATTGATCACTTAAATTAATATTTAATTACTGAACTCCATTCACTACTACACAACTCAATCAATTCCTAAATTCCCAGCGGCATGCTTATTCATTGATAAACTTCCACATAAATAACACAAGTCTAAAAACAGATAAATCTAAATTAATGGTTCTAAATTACAAATAGGCTTAAGTTAAGTTTTTAAAATAATTAAACATTTACACAAATCATGATAGCATTTTCATAAGATGCTTAAGTAATTCCCATGTAAATATTTATTCAGCTGTCGTTACACCGAAGGAAACTGACAAGTGTTTAGCAAGGTCATGTTTATAGGCCGCCTGGAAAGGACCTTGCTCTTATAACTTGAGTCATATGGTTGGATCTACAGTAAGGTTAATCACAATGGACATTCATGTTTGTAGTGGGTTGGCTTTTTAAGCGATGAGTAATCAATGTTTGTTATCGCGTTGTTTGGGATGTATTGTATCCTCTTTGTAAATTACCATTTAATCATCATTGTCAATATTTATCTCGTATCTCTCGTTGGTAAAATACTCCAAATTCAAATTCTTTATTGCGAACCGAAGCATCTATGTGAACTCTTAAAAAATCATTGTATTCTTGTTTCGTTCTTAAGTACAATAAATGCATTTGCTGAAGTCATGCACGTTCTTTGAACCTCTTCAAGGTTCAGGGTGCCATTAAGCATAATAGATTCAATAATAATGGAAAGCTTTACTTCAAGTCACGTTGCATCGTATGCCCTAAACATTTGGTTAGTTTCACGTTTATAAAACTTTCTTAGCGTATTCACTGTCATAACTCATCAAGTCATCAGTCAACAAAAGCTTTCTTCTTCGTTTATTTTTGCCTCTATTTTCACAATTCGTGCAATACTGTTTAAAATCTACTTCAATAATTGCGGAGAGCTAACTGAGTCGTTCCCTACTTTCTAATAATCTAGTTCTGTGTTCGTATTTTACAATCTCCGTCACAGGAAATCTTATCTGCTAAAAACACGTGACATTTATATATATGTCATTTGAACAGTTCCGTTGGTGTCCGTTTTCTGTAATAATATTATAATTATGAGATACTGCTATTTCTACGTGACATTATATAATAAAATACTGAGAAAATTCTTAATTTATCGTCAGTTCCTGTCAAATCCTGTCTGATAATAATTTATATAGTTATTACTGGTTATGGTGCATTATACCATAAATAACTATTTTATGGTTCGCCTATATTGTATCGAGACTAGATTTCTAGCCGTAAGCGCCTAGGGAAAGGAGAATAATATAGCCTCATTGAATAAAGTCTATGCTTTGTCCTTAGACAGATTTAGGTGAAAATTGACGTGATTTATTCCCCTAGTATCGCATCTGATAACTGTAGTTTATTTAACTGTCGTTCTAATCGACAACTTTCTTCTGTTAATATAGAGTGCAAAATGCATATCATTTACACCTTGCCGGCACTGTTAGCCGTTGATTTGAATTTAACTGGAGGGAATTTGAAATAAATTACCATCATTGTATTGTTTTTGAAAATTATTTCGATTTCTAGCGAAAGTTGCTTTAAATGACGTGTTACGTCATAGATACGGATCCTACTTACAGCATCGTCAACGATCTTCATCATCGTAGTCCACGCTGTTTATATGTATTACCCGACGTTCATAAGCTTCCTTGCTGACCAAGTTTCCTTGGTTCCTTGGTGATCCTCTAGATTTCTCCGCAGTGACTGCTTTTTTATATATCTCTTCGCAATCCCTAGGTACCTAGGTTTTTACAGCAATCAAAGTTATCATCCATTATCCGTTTAGACAGATACTACAAGATGGGTATCTTGAACCATCTAACGTCGTATCTTAGTTGTCTTTTTAAATGATATCAACGAGTTGAAATTGAAGAGAGAAAACCAACTGTAAATAACAGCAGATAATGAGAAAGATTTACTTGACAGAACCCCACTGTGAGACAAATGAAAAGACGATTGTAGGTGCTATGGGAATAATTCACCATCAAATGGCCATAAGTCTAGACTATTCACCGTGGAAAATTAATTGCCTAGATAATGTATTTAATACAGCGTACCGGAACGATCTTATGTTTCATTCCATTTACGTCTAGTGTTAACACTTGACACTTACTTATATTCCTAACAATTGTATATACTTGCATTAACTTTAATAGCTTTTGATATATTGACTATTAATCAATCAAAAGTAGCAACAAATATTACGTAGTTTCAATAAAACAAATGAGGTACTTTATTCAAGCAATAGGTCATTGTTGTATTATTGGTGCTCTAATAGTTTCTGAAGTCATAATTTTTCTTCGAATTGACACATAATTCCTTAGTAATAGTCTTTCTTTCGATTTAGATAAACTTAATTAACGTAATATATTATAAAATAATTGCGAAATCGAGATCCTTATACTTCTTAATACCGACAACTCCATTTGCCGTGGTAAACAACTGTCAAGGATGTTTATAATTTTTTCTTACGACCGGCTCGACTAGATTTAGCTAATAATAACCGTTTGTTTGTCTTGTACGACGCGCCTGATTGGACAGAGTTGACACTTGATTGAAATTTAACACTTATGAACATGATATATCGCTGTCGGAATCGAAACATACCGCAAAATCTTCGTCACAATCGCTAGTCTATCAAGACCATGCACAATTTTAACAGAATCTAAATATACATTATGCAAGTCATTTTTCGTATAAACCTGACTAAATATTTCGATATCAGTATAAACAGAACCAGTTTGTCATTACAGTTCGTCATTTTTGTCTATTATTTCGGTCCGTGTCCAATGAAAGGTCCAATCAATTTGACCATCCATCAGCGGAGCGTGTGAATGTGCGAGAAGCCCGTCAGCGAGCCTTATAAACACCGTCCAATGTCCGACTCGCTTTGTATGTGTTTATTTATAATTTATCTCGGTGTATGTATACTATACCTGAAAATATTTATTTGCTTCAAACAAATATTTTCAATCGACTGTTGCATTTTCTACATCCTCATAGCCTACAGTTTTAGCGGATGCAGACCTTGGCACACAAATGAATAATGATGTCTTGGCTTCTGCTTACGTTTGGATATTTACGTTTTATATTAGGATCGTATTCAAGTCGCACTATTTTATTGTTTTCCTCTCATCTTGGTGCATTATTTGCAATGCTTAGATTGATTTCGATTTCCAGTTGAATGATAGTTTCCTCGTGTTGCAGCTTGCAACGCTTCCCAGACATTCAATATTGTCTACATGTTATTTATTATTTCGTACGCTTTCCTGGTTGCAACTTTATATCTTAATAAAAATATACTTATTACGCAGTTACGCGACTACAAAACTGCATGTCAATTTGAACGTAGTGGATCATGTTACTTCCAACCGTAAAACAAACCGCAACAAAACCACTTTACACGATCCCAAGAAAATTTTCTAACTTAAAATACCGTGTTTTCTAAGGCCTAAGAGTGAAATTCGTGCAAAAATTAAATTTGTTGGAAGTAAAATCTTGTTTGTTGCAAGTAATATGAGAATGCTGGCGAGCGGCGACAACTATGCTAGTTTGCGGTTCAGGAATGTGATACGCGACCGCTTTGCTCGTGTCTTTCTATTGATTTCATTATAATGCTTTTTATATAGCCCTGTATTTCCTACTTCAATTATTACTCTTTTACGACATAAAATATTGCCCTTTCGAAATAGGAAATCATCCACGTACGGTTTTGTTACGTAAGTATGTTTGTCTGCGTTTACATACGGAAAGTGTCGATAAATGTTTTTACTGACCTCACTTAGTGTTTTGTAATCACTGACAACGATGCAAACTTCTTCAGTGAATTATTCACGCAATTTGATGTTGTAATCTTCGCAAGAAATTCGTATTGTTCAGAAAAAAAACTAATCTTGGCATAATTGCTGTTAGTCATTCAAAAGGCCTTGTTGAAATAGGTAGTTTCTTTTAATTGAATTCACGGAGATCTATTATCTTTGATTCGTGTCGTTCAGCGTGATTTACATTTTCATTGATACTTTTTACAACAAAACCTGTTTTTGCTTCAAAACAATTACCATTGTTATGCGTCCATATTTTTAATGCAATATGTACCAGGACAGTATAGCTTTACAGATGTCTTTATCACTCTATAGGCGCCGGTGACCGCATTCTTTACGTCGTCACACCGTATTGAAAGTAGAGCAAGCATCCGTTCAACGTTTATAAGATTTGCAATACTATAGTTCTCGTTATCTTCGGGGATCCTAGTACATATAAAACGTTTAATACGACAATGGAGCTTAGATATTGTGGAATTTCGATGTAAATGATTATCTTCTTCGTTGACATTCATCTGATTTACTTCACAACAGTCGAAGAAGAAATGACGATTGATTATACCTTTATTGTATGGAAATTTACTGTCCAGTGTTAAAATGGTCTTACATATTGACGTGTTTAGATGTGTATCGAAATCTAGTTCCGTAATAGAGCAGACATTTAAATTTAATTGTGCGGTTGTAGAATTTGCATGAATTTTGTCAACACAATTTCCTCTGTTGATATTTTCCATACTTACTTTATTGTTTTATTTAACTGTAAGTAACTTGACCTTGATAAGTAAGTTTAACTTCTAAATAAATATTTGAAACAGATTTAAAACTACGTGGAAAATGCCCGTTCCAAGACGTACACAAGTAGTTGCTTGAACGATGATCCGATATCCGTTTGGGTTAATGAACCGTGTCGACTTTGAATTGTATAAATAACGCATACGTTATTTGTCCACGATAACAAATACTTGAAAGACAATAAACAAAAGTTACTTGTAACAGTGCAAGTGTTTTTAGTTTGAGATATTGATACAACGCCTGTATCAAATTCTGAGAGACCGTATTTTTTTTAATTGTCTTTTCGATTAGACTCGAATAGTTGATGGATAATAAAATTGTGGTTTTTCTTAGAATCATCGTTTGCATGCGATGACTACATGTGTTCAAGATATTTGTGATAACTTAGTAGATAAAATATTCGATTTGCGTCTTTCTGTTTCTCGTTTCGAATATTAAAATACAGCATTAAATAAATAATTTATCATACTCTCAATATCTTCTATCGTAGTTTACTCAACTGAAACTACAACTTGTATTCATTAAGTAAGACACAATAATAACCACACTTTTCAACACAGATAAAGGTTTCTATAAACAAGCACCATATTATTATGAATGACGTCAATTTATTGAACCTTCATAACCGCACGGTCGTACATAACTACATATGACCTAAAATATTTCCCTATCATGTAGTTACTATATTACGAAGTTTATGACACTACTATTAGCAGTAAACAAGTCTCATTCAAATTACTTGGCAACCTTTTGAGCTGTTATGGGCGCCTAGTACATTACTCTAGTGCAGGAATTGTCTATCGATGATATTGATTCACTTAGAACTCACAACTTTCGGCGCACTATCTGTCCAACCTCATAAAAAAACGAGAAGTATTTTTTTTTTACTTTATATATAAATTACTGAATTTATTTAATTCCAGTAACAAAGCCAACAAAGTAAAACGATCGTGCGTTTTCTTCAAGTTTCAGAGAACGCCTGTGAGGATTTGGTAGCCAAGATTTTATTAATAGATCGTGATAAATCAAAACAATACTCTTTGTCTTCTCAGAACAATTAACGCAGGGAAAACCGAATGGATTTTACGCAACTCATTCAGGATTTTCCTATTTTTAATGTTAAATAACAATTCCAGAAAAATAATAACTCACTATAAATAAATTAATTAGTGGCGATTACAAATAAACAATGAATAACCACAGACATTCCAATTTGTTACATAAATGTTAAAAATAACTTGAACGATTTATTGTATATTGTATTGGAAAAGAACACTATAATCTTTGACCTTTTCAAAGATGCTTATATTAAATCTCAGAAAAAATTGCGATTTGTTGATTTTAAAAATTGACATGCATTTTATCTGAACTCCATTACGTTGCCATGTAACTTAATCTATAAATTAATAGGTAATAATCTTCTTTTGACGTAACATAATGATCGTCAGGCGCCATTGTTACATCGCATTACTGCAGTAATTAATAAAGAGTATTCCGCTGAGTTTGCCAAAACAAAATTGTTTTACGAAATTGGTGTCGATTCTGCAGCGCACTTTTAGGACTAAACTAAACTCAACAGCATTTGTTTCTTTCTATTTCAATACAAAAAGAAAGAGACATGCGCAGTCTAGTGTGTCAAAATGCGCTACAGAATCGAAGCTATTATGTCATTTGAGAATAATGCGAAATTCAGATTGCTAACACATGAGGCGCGTATCTGAATGAAACATGCGTAAAACTATTCGTTATCTCTAGACTAAGCATTAGTATCTCGTGGATGTGATAAAAAAATCCTTCGAGATATTTTTGACAGTGTTTAGAGATAAGTGTTCACGCCCCTACACTGCTGGTGGCCTTTAAACAGCTTCATCGTCACTGATAAACGATAGGAAAGACCTCGTTTACAGTTACGATAACAACCATAATAGTGATAATAGTAGTGTCAAAAACGATGACAAACATTAATATCAGTATATTTTTTTATTAGGTAACTAACTGTGCGGTGGAACAGTGCAAATGTGATCTATAGTGTGTGAAGACTGTGTAGTGAATGTATTAACTTATTTATTATTTAATTAATATGTATATATGTATGAGGACCCAAAACATGGAACGTTACAAATCTGATGCGTTACGATGGCGTGCTTCCTACTACAGTGATTTAAATTTATACTAGTGCATAGTGGTCGTAAAGTCTGATTTGTTAGACTGCATTAAATAATTGATTAATTAGTATTTATACCGTGTGGATTATGCTGATCAATACGTTTTTGGACACGGAGGATTTCGTGCACTTGTATTATCCGGAGGATGAGCCTGCGGCTGCGCAGGGCTGTGGTGCCGGCGCGCGCATGGCCTCCAAGTATCCGCCGAGACCGCCCTCACCAGAATACTCACAGGTTTGTATTGAGTTAGACACCTCCTACTTTTTATGGTAACCTGGTGAGTTATTGATTAACTGCCAAAGATAGGATTAGCTTCCGGTATTTTATAAAGTACCTAATTCTTATGGGTTATAAACCTTATAAGTTATTATAACAGAATGAACTTTAATTCGTGTTTTTCTTTTTTTGTTTCTATTCTATTGTTCATAGGACATACGCCCCCGGTTTCTGAAAGGCTGGTCAAATCACTGATCATGTTAGCTGTTGAGCTTGTGATTGGTTGACCAAAAACAACAATCAATTCAACAACCAATCATATCAATTGACATGAGATTTGACAGCTGGTTAAATTTGATCAGCCTTTGAGAATCTGGGTTAGAAGAAACAAAAGTTGATACCAATTTTGAATGATTTAATTTATTATAATAAAAGAGAGTAACGTAAGTAGTAACTACACGGAAGAATATCCTAGTAGAGAAAGGGCAATGCGACGTCAACAAAAAAAAACTTTACGTTACGTCCGACGCAGCAGGTAGATAAAATAGTGCGGGAAGCGGGGAAAATAACGGTAAAGGAGAAGTCCTTCACCTTGAAACTAATAGTTGTGTACACGGCGACCGCGCCCCCCGTACGTCCATTGAGGAGGGTGGACGTAGACTGTGACCGTTAGGCTTCTGCGTCCACTGATTGGAACTTTTATTAAACCTGCGCAGTGTAAATTAAAGTTTGTAAATGAAAGTGTATATTGAGAGTATTGACTCACTTGGAGTATTTTAAAAACGTGTGCTTATGTTGGATTCAAGTAGCTATGTGTTTATGGAACTTTCAGCTGGATTACTCTGAACCTTTTAAAGTTTGTTGTAATTATGAACCATACATACATATCTATATAGTTAACAACAAAGATGATTATTTTTCTACTGAATATACCATGTCAACCGCTTTTGTTTACAATCAATCAATAAATACTTGAGTCATACCCGTTGAGTTCCAAATTATATTTACGACATTTCGGATCAAATAAACACCCACTGCTCTTCCATTGCAGATTGATTGTATTGTTTGAAGTATTATTTTTATTGACAGTTCATCAGTCTGCATTAAAAGTTCCCTTTGACGCATAAACCAAACAGTCAAAATCGTAATTTATCAATTGAAACTAATGGTAGGGGTTTTATGAGCAGTAACCGTCGGTACAATGTCAGATGCACTGTAATGAGCCAGTCTCGTGAGTCATTACAGAAACATGCGCCCGCGCTTCTGTCATTCTCAAACACATGTGTATAGTGTATTTTTAGTTCCTAATTTGGGCTGTTCGTTATTCAGTTTTGTCTGGCTTAATATTATTGTTGTGACGAAGAAAATGTTCCAAAATAATTCTACGCAATGGACTGATATGTTTAGATTTGAACGTTACGAAACACACTGCTAATTTTGGATCTCAAAAACTTTCAATGTTACATCTAGGAGACAAAACGGTGCCAAGCTTGAGCATAATACGAGACGTCATAGATGCATTCAACTAGGATCACATGAGACAGATTATTCTGTCCATACTTGCATACGCCGGAAGTTTTTAGTCCATTGTTGTTCGCAATAAAGAGTGACACACAACAGTCACAATGCGCCAGAAATATACTACGGATCTCCTGCCTGTTAGTATCAAGAGTTCATAACATACAAAATGTAGGTAGGTAGAGTAAGCCTTGAATGGGCCTTTCAATGCAACACGCGGCCTCGAACAGGGTTGAATGACATGAATGATTGAGTGAATGGATAATGAATGTTCCTTTTCATTCATTCACTATCTGTGCCACTATCACAACTATTTCGATGTGCTTGCGAACGCATTATAACAAAGACATTGCTTGAACAGTGATTTTAGTAATGTTTTTGTTTATTTCATCTCTGACTGTGTCTGTGTGTTGCGTCTTTGTTTCACACGCTCGCTACTCGAACTGATACACAATGATATAATTCGTCACTTCTCAGTGCATTTGAATTTGAGCAAATGAGAAGATGATAAAATATTTCAAGCATCAAACATTTATTTGCAAACCAAGTGTACAATAATATACTGCCCTCGGAATGAAAAAAGGCACAACTACCTTTTTTTTTTTATTGTGTTTGTGCATATTTACCTTATTCCTTTTTTCCTTGATATCGAATATGAACAAAACTCAATTTTGGAAAAAATGTTTCTTGTGCCTTTTTTGTTTCCGAGGGCAGTATAGGTCCTTTGAGTATACGTCTTATAATAATTCTAGTAGTGGCCTTTTACAGGCGTTGTAAATTTGAGGGCTTATATTCTTATATCAAATATTACGATTTAATTATATCATAATCATCATAATCATAATCCTTTATTTGTGAAACATAGGTAAATTTACAGAGGTCTTAGGTTATATTGAAAGTATATACATATACTATATTTATATATACTAATATACATATACTATATTTTTAGCTACTATTATTTGCAAGTTGCTTAAATCTAGTTAAAATTAATATAAATAGTAAGTATCTAATTACGAGGTGTTTAGAAATCATCATCATCTGTGCCAGTAGGCAGTCTGCAAAATTTCTTTTAGATAAAGCCACAAGATGTCTGATAATTATGTTATTCTGCAACACGCGGACGTTAGCTGATGATGTTCACATTCTAACCTCAACCGACCTTATTCGATCTCCTACTATGCTCCTACGCACACTACAGTTTCATTAGTCATGCGTTACGTTATCCAAGCGAGGGTTGCCCCTTCCGCAGATGCTATTGCCCTATTGCCTAATGCTTCGCTTTCATAGCGATTATTATCATCTATACATAATAACTGACATTTAAATAGCTTTGTGTAGCAGATCCATGTCTATTTTGAATATTAATCTTTTAAATTAGCCAAATCCTAACTGTATGGTTCTTGTTAAATCAGAAACATCCAAATAAGTTTAATACTCCACTAACTACTATGGGTACCTATTACAAGATGTACTTAACAATTAAAAATGTAAAAATCGATATCAAAAACTAAACTATAAAATAATTTTGATACAAAACTTATCAGCTTCTGAAGTCATGCGAGACATGCGATTACAGCAATCGCGAGTGATTTGCTGTTTTCCATTGTCTATCTCCGAAAGTCTTCATCAGAACTTCACCAAATTGAAATGGGACCACCTCAGGAAAATACTCTTTCAAACAAAAAAGAATCATTAAAATAGGATCACAATTAGCCAAGATATAGCTGAACAAACATACATTAAAAAATATACAGTCGAATTGAGAACCTCCTAGTTTAAAGCCGATTAAATATGATAATCATAAACAAGATCACATCCTCTTTGCAATTTGCATCGTTAGCACGTACTGCCAGTTCATTCATAAGTTTAACACTAACTAATCGTTATGCTACCCTGGTACATGAGCTTAAATACTATGGAACAATGTCCCAGCTTCCTCGCTTCTGAAATGCGAGGAACAAAAGAAACAGCTGACTGATTTACAAAGAACTTTAATACTCACTGGAAAAACTGTAGTTGTAAAATTAGTGTAAACGTTTTTCTGAACCTTTTGTCATTGTAAAGATGTTGCGATCTTTAAACATGGCTTGTTAAATGTAATCTGGGAATGTGACTTCATGTTTCCACAACATAAATAAAAACGGAGTCAATCCATTTTCCTGAAACAGAGCCGTTAAGATTTGTGGAGATTTATCTAAAAAGGTTTTTAAAAGAAAATAACTTAATTAAAACTGACTTCAAAAAACTAAACGCATTTAAAATAATTTTCATAAAATCTTAACAGCTTCGGAAGTCGGTGCCACTGCTTAGCTAAGGTGCATTGAAGAATTAAAGGCCCCGACTTCAGAAGCTGTTAAGTTTTTTATGGAAATTATTTTAAGTTTTAGTTTTTTGAAATGGATTTTTCCTTTTTGAAGTATTATTTATTTTTCTATTTTGAGTAACATAAACAATACATAATAAACATGCGAGGAATGGCGAGTGTTTTTTTTTTAGTCTTTATTTTCTTTATAATCGCAAGTGATCCATTTAAGAGTCCCATTGTATTCATCAAATCTTCACCAAAAAGTACCAATTTAAATGGAACCACTTCGAGAGAATACTAACAAAAAAGGAATGATTAAAATCGGTTCACAATAGCGAAGATATCGCTGAACAAACACAAAAATAAAATCGAATTGAGAACCTCCTTTTTTTGAAGTCTGTTAAAAATGACAAGCCATCGACCTCGATACTACGTTGTTAAGTTTTAATGTAAAACCGATAACTCCAAGAATTCAATAAAAAAACGAAATCCTGTTTTGTTTCAACTAAAGTTATCTACGTGTGAAACGTTCTAGAATATTTTGAGCTCCTCAAAGTCGGCGAGTTTTTTTTACTGTTTACCATCCATTGGCCCACGAGGTGAACGACCCACGCTCAAATTATACCATTAAGGCAACCATGTGGATGGTACCCTCGCTCAATAGAAGTTGATATTACTAGTGGAGTTTTTCTAGTTGGTTGGTTAGTCAGTCGTTACTCGGTAGCCGGTACTAGGCGCCCACCCGCACGGCTTTGATGACTGTTTTAATGATTACGAGCATGCTCCAGTACAAGAGTTTGTTTTGAACAGAGCTTTGTTTGTTTTACATCTTTTACAGAGCAGTTTATAAAAAACTGTATTCTGTATTGTGTTCTACTTTCAATATATGGCTGTTTTGTCTGAAATTGTGATTCAGCGCCGTAAAAGGCAACAATAAAACCGTGTAACGTTACGTTTCATTGGACAAAAAGTTCAGATTTCGATTTTAAAAAATCGGCTACGCTCGACAGCACTCTTGAATATCTCATCTTGCAGAAATGTAAGGCTATTTTATTTCTTACGTAACGAACGACTGACGTGTCTATAATAATGATGTCGATTCTGTTGCACATCACACTAAACTTTTAATCATACTTTATCTCTTTCTCACACACATCATTGAAAAAGGACAGAAAATATGTAGAACTGTCAATAGTCTGTGCCCTTGTTTGTAACTTACGTGAAATAGACGCAATCTATGGCGATGACGATTAAATTCATGTTGACAACAAGCAAGTAGACTAATTCTTACAGGAATAAATATTTTCCATCCTTTTCTCATGTTTTTTTGTTAGTAAGAGACAGTGAGATTAAATTAGTTTTTAAACAACAGAATCAGCACCTAGTTTGTCACGTTTAGTTAGTGTTACCAAAAAAGCTTTTTAGTTTTTTTTGTGTCTGTCTCATTATGTGCGCGAAATGTCCATTGAACTGAACAGGGTGAATGCACCAGAAGGTCCGTGGGCGGGGGACACCCACGATCACCTAATATTTTAATGTCGACATTCCTCATTAGGCAACATTTCATTACTCATTGTTTTATACTTCGGTCCATTTATAGACACGCTCTACTGGTCAATGGTCAAATAATGACATATCTACATTAATTATTCTTTGGAAAAGAATAAAAAGTGTCATTAGTGATGTGCAGCGAAACATAAAGATGTAGGCAATCGCTCGAAATGATTCATAGTCATAGGCCATGTTAGTGTGGGTTCTATGCTGAGCACATGTGAACCGCCGCGGGGCCTACTACGTCATTACTATGGAATGTTCCACCAATTAAAGTTCTGACGGGGACTAGAGTTTACAGCTTAAGTGGACCATAATTTATTGTTTCTACTCTACAACCAATTATAGTGTATGATCATAGAATCTTAATATTCACTCAAATTTCAGACATTGATTTTGCCATTATTGACTTTTTATTTCTGTTTTGATAAAATCATTATGTTAGACTTTTATATGAGCATTTTTTTTTAAACAATTTTTAATCAACGGTTCGCTTTCAATATTTCAGTGAAACGTCTTTCATTTCGAAGAGGCTTTTCTTTTCCGTTCATATTGAGGTGATATACGATCATTATCGTCAGCATGCTGTCAAATAGGAATAGGATCTAAGGTTTTAAACTGTCATGGTCACTAACATATGAACAGGTTATTTACCATGTTTATTATATGAATAGGATCCTACAAATATGATCATAGTCAATATGAATCAAATGTACGAACTAAATTGTCATAGTTTATTCATATTTCTATGAATCATGATCATTTCTATAATAATGATAATGTAATACCAGCAAATATTTTATAATAATTATTATTAAAAGTAAATAACATAATAGCTAAGTATCTTTTCAGTGGCAACTGGCACATGATTTATTTATTGCTGTTGCTTTACAAATTGTGGTTGCATAATTTAATTATAACCAATAATAACGTACCGTCTTTTATTAATTATAGTTTATTGACCGCTGTTTTCCTGAAGGATACGTCCATTTATGACTTAAATATTATTTAGTATTATTGATAAAACACAAATATTTTTGGTCTAATTAGGTCAGTTACCGCAGTCGGTATCGCTGCCATGGCATACATACATAAACCACTAATTATACCTTTCGTTATTATTTCTGTTTGTACTAGAAAGAAAAAGAAAGAAAGAAAATCAATTTATTTTTTGCACACAGGACACCGAGCATGCACACATAACAAACATAAAAAATAAAAAAACCAGAAAATACCAACCAACTACTAAATTACACTACTAAACTATACTGTACACTACTGCCACTGCCACTGCTGCTACTGTGTTGTGTACTGTACTGTACTGTGTACTGTGTGCTGTACTGTGTGTTTGTACTAAATTATATCTTTATCAATTAGGAATGTTTAGTTATACAGGGTGGCAAATACTCATTAATATGAACAACTTTTACTACGGGACCAACCCTGAACTCACGAAAAAAACACGATTGTTGTTTATTTTGATCGAAGGTCACTAAGCACTTGTTTTTTTCTGAGGAGGAAAATTATTACTAATTGCAAAATTGTTTGGTTACTCTGTTGATTATGCTTTCCTGGTACTTCGAGGTATGAGCCAATGCCAAAGTTCAAGCACTTACAAGCGAGTGTACAAAACAAAACAAATATTTTCTTTTAAAATGTCAGTATGGTAGGTAGCTATTGGATTTCTTAATACTTGAAACTTATTTACATCTTGTGTCACAAAAGTGGGCATTCATATTTAAAAAATAAAGGTACAATTTATTTATACACCTGTACCTGAGGCCCTCAAGGCTCGTAGTAGCTTGACCGATTAAGCAGAGAAGGATTTCCTGAGAACCCTGGGAGAGACATGCAGTCAAAAAATAAGTTTCATCATTTATAACAACCCATGATAATAAGTAGGTAAACTTTAAATTCTTAGCCATGAAGCAATTCTTTTAGAGCTACCGATATTTCCACAGCATTAAGCTTTTGCACTCCGGTAAAATTTATAAAAATATCAAGCAAGTTAGGAGGAAAACTAAGTGACAACCTTGGACTTTCGACCCTAAGTGCTTGTTAAAGCTACGAACGTCTCACAAAAGTACGTGTATGTATGTGTTACGAGCAATGTGTATAATTTAATGACTGAGTGAGGGTTTCTATCACTCTTAAGACAAGAGTAGTAGTTAGAAATGGTAATTTTAGGTACAAGGGACATTTTTCATCAAAATATGTCCCTTACTCGAAAATCCACCCTGTATGAGTATAAAATAATTGTGTATTCATTATTGCTAAATGTATTAATTATTGATATAGCTGTGTGTTTATGTCAATAATTAAGATTAATTTTTGCTGGTAAATGTGTTGTTTAAATAGGTGGTCAAAGAGCAAATCCTAATTACTCATATGCGTAGATGCGATTCTTGATATGAACAAAAGTACCTATAGTCCAATCCCAAGGTTTAGCGATTAGTTTGTAAATGTCGAAATCTATTAAAATATTTTGTCATATTTATTTCTTAACGAATTTATAAAATTCCTGTATAATACCTACAGCCAGTAACATGCACGTAAACGTAAGGCATGCGCGTGAGTTGAAAAGTTAGGTAACGCAACGGCAAGGTCGCTTTCTAACGTGTTCTGTAGTATCCAGTAGGGGACAGGCATGCAACATGGGCGTGAGCCGAGTGTAAATTGCCTTGTAGTATGTGCAATGGCAGGAAAAGGTGGATTTTCTTTAATTTTAAAAGTTCGAACACGTTTTTTAAATTCTTTGTTCGATTGTACCAGGACAGCATAACGCCGGGCTTCCACTGCCAAAGAGTAATGAGCAAGAAATAGCTGGACGGAACCCCTACATAGCTAAAATAGGTTTTACCTTCTATTAGGAAAGAGAAATGAAGAACAAGTTCGTTATTAACTATCTTTAGTCGTTCAGGCTCTCCGCCAGACTTTGTTGGTGGGAGCTGTTCTATGAAGTTTACCGTTGCGAGTCAAACGGAGTCCGTAAGGAGCCCGCTCCGCTGCCGGTGGAAGCCCGGCCTAAGGGCTAGCACGGCAAAATGAGAAGAGAGAAAAATCGGAGACAAAACCATCTCTATCGTTTTGTCTCTCCATTTTTCAAGGAGAGAAAACGGGTTTGTCGAAAGAAAACTTGGAGACAAAACCATCTCTTTACCGTTATTTCTTCCGATTTTGCGTTTTGTCTTATGTCAAGGAGAAAAGTGGGGAAAAAGGTATTTTTTCCATACCGTGCTGGCCCTGCAGGTGAAGTAAGGAGGAGGAGCACCAGAAATTGAGGAAATTGGATACCCACTATTATTTATTTATTGATTTATTTATAATAAGCATACCAACAATATTATAGAACCACTTACAACTCCTACTATCTAACCTATATGGACTTCTAAAACATTAGGGAGATGCGCACGACGGTATCCGGTCCAAATTCCAATGTGAAAGGTGCGCTTATGTCCAAGCAAGCCCGGGCTGAATTAGAGGAAAACTTTGAAAAGTATACTCAGTTACGTTGAGTATCTCTATTGTAAATATCATCAAAGTCGCGGCAAATTATTTAAACGTTTATTTATTTAAAATGCATAATGTAGGTACAATGTACAAAGGCGGATAAAGATAAATAAGATAAGACAATGAAGTTACTGCACCAAAAAAACAAACTTATTTGAAAGGTGGGTTGACATAATTATACTTATAGGTATTATTATTACATAGTAAACAATTACATAAATAAACATTACCTTCATAATAAATATATAAACATGTATTTATGTTAAATAAACTTAATAGACATACAGAAATAATAAATAAGTATGTAATATACATTTAGAGGAACGAGGTATGGTGTTTCTTCATTCAAAAGGGAGGATCCTCTGGCCAGGCGAGGTGAAATTGCCTGGCGGGCCGAAGCCCGTTTCTCCACAGTGGTGACCCCGACGTGAACTCGGAAAAATCAGAGCCGAGATGAATCTACCGACGTCTGGTCACAAATATATTATTATGTAATTTAATTTTAAATGAGAGCTTTCCGTTAGCCATCTTGATTTCAAGGGGGAGTGCAACGCAACGTTGATTTATTTCTCTTGACGTACGAGTAACCACCACGTTAGTTAAACAATAATTGGCTTACTGGACAGGGTCTGATATGCATGTTATTAAATCCCTCTTAAGTAATCACATTCCAGTCAGAGGCTTCGAAGCGCCACCACTAACCAATGAATTACATAATAAGTACCTTTGCAAGATAATTTATGATTCGTGTCTGTTACTAAGCGTTTTCGTTATTATAACCGGCGATAAACGATACCAAGGCAGCATAACTTCACGTACAACGCTTTTTACATAACACTTGAGTGTAGTCATGCATTTAGGTAGGTATATAACACAACTGCATATCTTTAGAATTTATGTACTGGAAATTCCAAATTTAATACGGCATTACAGAGTTTGTATGAGTTATCGAATGATTAAAAAAAATACATTTAGTCCTGTCGTAAAAATATAAAAAATACTTTTTATTTTCTACCACCGTGAGAAAGTCCGACACCCGAAAATCAGACAACCGTTGCAACTGCATGACAACTGCAATACAACTAGCAATAATTATATCCTCATTATTGATAGTTGTATTGCGGAGGTCGGATGGCAGTCGCTCCGGGTAAATTACAGATATATTCGGCCACATCTTGTCAAATTGGAAACCGACCCCAGCATGGTTAGGAAAAGGCTTTATAGACATTGGATTGTAGAACTGTGGTAAAAACCCAGGTTTTAAATATAACCGTCACTTCCTAACGTCATAACAATAACCTAACTGTCAAAAACCCCGACTCCATCTAGAAAAAGAGCTGTAACTTTTGAACGGCTGAACAGATTTTCATGAAATATAGCTAAGTTGATTCCCGATTAAACTAGCTTTCGATAAAAAAATCTGCATTGAAATCGGACAATCCGTTATGGAGCTACGATGCCACAGATACACACTACAAACTCATAACACACTTCTTTTTTATCGGGGATTAAAACCAGACGGGGCTATCTAAAAACCTGGGTTTTACAAGATTTTCTTTGAACCATCGTTAAAGAAAAGATGGCAAGCTTTAAAAAGGGATTCTATGTTGATCCCTGAATGAAGAGTAAACTTATCTAATATAGCTTCCGCCAGCGGCTTCGCCCGCGTGATATCTTTATAAATTATAGCCTAAGTTACTCACTGATAATGTAGCATTATGCTGGTGAAAGAATTTTTAAAATTGGTCCAGTTGTTTTTGAATTTATCCATTACAAACAAACTTACAAAAAATCTAATCTTTTCTCTTTATAATATTAGTTTACATATTCCTTAGCTAGTTGTCATTTTATGGTAAATTGTAAATAAGTTAATGTGATGCTTGCAGGCGATGAACTGGAAATGTGTCACCATTACTTATGCAGAATCTTTAACCTTTGCGCTTACGCATTCACCTGTCATTATTGTCTATGCTAGCTATTTTCCTTAGTTTATTGGGGTCGAATATAACCCGATACAGTTGAATTAAATTGAGTTTTTGCAACTCCACTAGCTGATGTCCCACTGGACATGTAAAATATTTGCTACAAGAGAGTACCTACTTGGAAGAGGTATCTAAAGTATTAGAGTATTTATGATTAGAATAGATCTTTATTTCATGTAAACTAAATACAGGCACTTAAGAAATGTCGAGACTCTAGGTGCACGGTTCCAAATATTAGTAGGTCTTATGGAGAAGAACCGAAAATAAACTCCATGGAAACTCTTAAAATTAATTACAATCGTGATTAGTACAATGTTGCGGTAGGTATGGTATTTAGCATTCCAGTGTCTTTATATTGTGCTTGAACCGTCGCGTCAGGATTCTGCTCCCTCTATAAACAGGAAAAGAACCTTGAAATTATTCAACGGACAAATACGCATTTCTTGATAAGGTACACAATATAGTTTTGGAAAACGAGGGTCCCTATTCGTAGATACCATATCAATAAACAAATAAGGAAAGAGAAAGTGTCTCGCTATCCTGCTCACACTTGCAATAAATATCCTTAGAACCATTTTCGAAGGAGCTGTTATCAAATTGTAGTATCAGTTTGACAATAACCCAACACAAAGTGAACGCGCTGTGGCCAATCAATACTTTATTAGTTGATACTAGCTGTCCCGTTTACGATTTCGTGTTGAATTTTAAGTTAACCTTGTGACTTTTAACACTGCACAATTAGTAGTATTGTGTTTGATAGTTCAAAGCATTATTTCAGAAGAGGTTTTCGAAACCCGTGTGTAATGTCCTTGTCAATTTGGGATGTCAGCTGTCTCAATATCTCTGGCCTTCTCGAGGTATTGTGCGGATGGAGAGTAAATAAATGTTTTTTTTTCGTTTCAACAAACATCTATAATGCCCTCCTAGACAACGATGTTTTCTGCTATCGTCAACGAGTGGAAAGTCAATGACGTAACATCAAAGAGTCACATGATCCAATATAAAGTTCATTGTATGTCTTAGATAGCAGAACTTTGTTTTATCTAGGGGGCTGGTGATATGTGTTTATGGCCCATTAGTTGTGTGTGCGGAAATAAAATGTCCAGAAATACATAAAGTTGGCATCTATTCCATCGTTACACGTGTAGGAACCCATGTGATGCGTTTGTAAATACATATTAATTTCTGTTTAAAACAAATTATTTTCGCAATCGCATTTATCCTTGTTACAAAGTCGAAACTGCATTATGCAGTTGGCTTGCAGTCCAGCTGCAAATGAAATACAGAGAAATTATTATTAGATCATCAAAATTTTCCTTCTATATCTAACAATGTAATATGAAGAGCTCAAGAGCCTCTTCCACGTTTTGGCCTGTAACAATCTGCATGGTCAAGAGTTTCCTGAAACCACCGTTTTTGTGTGTGAACTGCTTAAGACATCTCCTTGTAAATTCTATGATACAATCAGTTAAACATCATGTTCTTTGTCCCCAGGTTGTAGTGCCGTCGACGAGCGAGATGAGCGATCGTGAGCGGTACCGCGCGCCGCCGCAGCCGGAGCCGCCGCCGCACCGCGTGCGAGCTGCCGATCTCTACCCTCGCTTGAGGACGCACTACGATGAGCCTGGGCTTGATGCTGGCTTCACGCCTATCTGTGGCGAGTTTGTACAGGTGAGATGTTACTGTTACTCTGGATCATCCCACTGCTGGGCAAAGGCCTCCCCCATGATTTACAAACTTTTCGGTCTATAGCCAGTGTGAACTATTTATTATTTTTACGCCCCAACCGAATAAAGCGGTAATGTTTCATTACATCATTTTTTAGGTTTCCGTACCCAAAGGGTAAAACGGGACCCTATTACTACAGCTCCGCTGTCTGTCCGTCTGTCACCAGGCTGTATCTCATGAACCGTGATAGTTAGACAGTTGAAATCTTCATATATGATGTATTTCTGTTGCCGCTATAACAACAAATACTAAAAAACAGAATAAAAAAAATATTTAAGGGGCTTCCATACAACAGACATGATTTTTTTTGCCGTTTTTTTAGATAATGGTACCTTCGTGCGCGAGTCCGACTCGCACTTGGCCGGTTTTTTTCAATTGCATATTCGGTTTTTACGCATGCGGATCTATTACCTCAATTTTTTTACAGAAATTTAAACCTATAACTCGCAGATTTATGAAAGTAGACGTCTTTCTTAGTTCAAATCTGCTACCCTAGCTTAGACTGTGATTTTTTGCTCGCCTGGAAAATAAAAATTTTCATATTACCACTTTATTCGCTTGGACCGTCTTTTGGTGAGATGTACTAGGATTATATGAATCAGGAGAGCTTTGAACAGAATTCTCTCTTGCGGACTCATGACGATGAATGTATTAACGAAAAAGTGGTCCAATTTATAGACTACAAAGTTGGCAAAAGTGATGTTTTTAATGCTTAATGCAGAAATAGAATATTGCTATCCCTTTTTCCCACACTCGTGACTTTCAAGGACATTTATTATTATCTCTAACAATGTAGGGAAAATTGCAAATATAGTTTTATTGATCATTTTTATATGAGTAAACATATTGAACTAAATGCAAACCTACAATCAGACTACAATTCGTAGATTCATGTGTATAACGAAAAAACTTCTCGTTTTAGTAATTTGAGCATTTGGAAATGAAAATTGTGATAATCGCAATTTAATAGTATGTTCTGTTACCTTCATAAACGGTAACTCACTGTGTACATAGCACGGTATTGTTTCTCAACGTAATTACACGGCTGTTTCCACCTCCTTAATAGACATGACGTCTTAATGATTACTTGACAAATGTGTTACAAACACGTCTGCAGTCGATTTTCCTCGTACGAAGTCCAAGTCAACAATTGATTAGCAAAACAGTATCGAACAGATAAAACATACACATATTAAGTAACTAATACGAATGCCTACTGGCCTATAAGGTCAGCAGGGCGAATGCATCGGGTTGAACGAACCGCAATGACGTTCCGATAGTGTAGCTCAGTTCTAGTTCTGCATTCCTGGTAGTTCGTTGACTTCACCTTATCAGCCCAAAGCGTGCACTTATGATGTATATGAAACTGCAGCAGTGCAAAAATAGTTCTACTATGCATGTGCTTACTATGTTGAGTGGACAGAGATAGACGGTATCAAATTCTCACGAGTATCAGCATGTGATAATAACCTAACCGTTAAAATCCCCCGACTCCAACTAGAAAAAGAGCTGTAACTTTTGAACAGCTGAACAGATTTTCATGAAACATAGCTAAGATGATACCCGATTAAACTAGCTTTCAATTATATAAGATAAGTAGAGAAGTGTTGACGGCTATGGGGGAGCTAGCCCACTACAGGGACAGCACAGTAGAAAGAAAGATGTTGGTCTGCTTATGCTTAGTTTGGTTGCAACCCTGTCCCATATTATAGGTACTATTTAGGAAACGGATAATTGGTTTCCTTCTGAACATGTGCCAAATTGTTAGATTATCAAGAATGTACATTGCTAACCTCTGCATTTATTGGCAGTGGGTGGGTCGCACGGCAGACGGCGGAACTATCGCCATGTCCAACTACCGGCTCCACGTGCAGCCTCGTCGGCGGAACGGCGCCGGCGCGTCCATCCCCCTCCGTCTGATCGACGTACCGGAGATCCGAGACCTGCTGCACCTAATCGTTCTCTGCAAAAATGGAAGACAACTCAAGTTAGTATCTTTATGTGTTATGCTAACCTAGTACTCTGTACTATAACATCCGCCATTCTTTGTGTGGTAAGCGCAACTCGGAACAGAACCTCGATCAACGAGGAGTTCGATCCTCAGGTCGAATTAATTCTCAGTTAGAGCTGGGGTTCTTTGGGGTTTGGTATTGTGCCCTGTAATTATAGGGCTCTAGCCCTCTAATAATACACATATAAGCGTTAAGTAGCATCAAAAGTTTACCAGTTGAATCCATGGGATAACTTGCATTAACGGTAAAGGAAAATATCGTGAGGAAACCTGCACATCTGAAAGGGTTCCAAAAAGTTCTGCATGATGTTTGTAATCCGACAAAACACACCTGGCCAGCGTGGTGGATTAAAGGCCTAAACCTGTCTCATTCTGAGAAGAAGCAAGTGCACAGCAGTAACAGGCAAAATATGTGATAAGATTTTGAGAAATAGGTAGTATAGCGGGATTTTCCCTCGAAATTGGAGCTGCCCGGCTGAGGAAGTACCTCTCCTCGCAGAATATCGTCGCATAACACTGATGTGTTGCAGTGTTGTGTTTCTAACGGTGAGCAAGGTCGCCAGTGCTCCTTGGGGAAGTGTCGTATTAGCAGTAGGGATCCTCTCTACTGGCAACACAACGACGCAGCAACGCGCGAGTAATGCCCCTGGTGTTGCAAGCGTCCATAGGTTACGGCAACCACTCACCATCAGGCGGGCTGCAACCTTGTTTGCCACCTTCGTAGAATAAAAAAAAACAAGTACAGTAAAACTTCTTTTCATTGGAATAAAATCAAGACGATTAAAGTATCAAGGTAGTTACAACACGAATGTTCGAGTACTGATTAGATAGTTCTGAGTATTTTATTTATAATTGTACTTACCACTTATCTAGTGTAGATACTGTTTACATACAAAGTTTTGTAGGTAAATATGTCACAGCAAAAACATGTTACAATTATCTTTATTTGGTCTTAAAACGTGCTAATTATTCAATTTATAATATTCAAACTTCGTGTTGTCTGTCTTATCAAATCACTTGTCCGTTGTCTGAATACAAAGGTTAAAAAATCACGGAAAAATTTCCTGTCGACCATCCTTAAGGCTAAAATCGTTTACACCCGGCGTCCAAACACAGAGATACTATTTCTAAGCGGGGCGGAGTCGTCCAAAGCATTTTGGTTTGCGAAATGTACCACCGCAACGCAGCATGACTTTACATGTCCAAAAGAGCAAAGAAAGTTTTGGATTTTGGATATCTGTATTACCGTAACACTAAAATGAGGTTACTGGCTGATAAACATAGTGACCAAAGAAAGCGAACATGTAAATTTTCCATCAATAATAAGATAAAGTTTGTTTAAACTAATGTTTATTATCTGTACCTAGTTGCTACTTGTGTCGAACTAGAACATATTTTAATTAATTATTAATAGTATTTACGATTTCCGTGTTCGTTTTCGGGGATACTCGGCTACTTTCGGATTTAATCGGAGCCCTTCTTAGCTATTATGTAAGAACATTTCGATTCGAATCTCACTCTTGTAGGTTCATATTTGACGAATTGACATGAGTGAAATTTGAATCGAGATTCGATAGGTTCTTCCAGAATAGCTCCCCTGATCATGGGGTCTTGTGGCCAAAACGAAACGTCAGACATTCCCGAGACTTACTTAAGAAAGTTGCCCTCTATCATTAATGTTTTTTGTTCTGTATTGTTTTAGATGCTCATTCAACACTGGGGATCAATGTATAGAATGGTGGAGGCGGTTGAACACTGCTCTCGCTCCCATAGGATCTGTTCAGGAAACCTTCGCTGCAGCCTACGCAGCGTGGGCGAAGGAACAGCCGCCGACATCCGTTCACAGAGCTCTTATGAGAGCGTCACAATCGCCGCAGAGGCATTGGTTTGGTCCTGAAGTGAGTATCGCTTTGTAATTCTGTTTGCCTGGTACTTTGACACTGAAAACTTTCCCTCTCGATTTTTCTTTAAGTCAGCCAATTGCTGTACATTCATTGAAATACATAGGCCTCTTGGAAAATGGATGAAATGCACTTAGTCCCCCAGGCTGGGCAAGGGTCCCTATTTAGGCTGACAATGAAGATGATAATTCCGTCATCCGTTAGTTCGCAGAAGTGAATGTAAGTGAAGTTTAGTGCAGGTGCGTATACAGGATTTTGTTGTTTAGGGGGACAATTTTTGTGTGATTTTACCTATCTTCTAGAAAACTCGTTCTAATCCAAAAAAGGTAAACTTCTATTTGTTATTCATGTGTATTTGACTAATTACTGAAACTGGATAAAATTTCTATGGAGAAAAAACAAGCGCCCCTAGCGAAAGTAAGGAGAACCTCAAATTCTTCATACAAAGAGCAATTTGCAATTGCACCCGTTGCCCTCCTCTGTATTCGCGCCTGGTTTAGTGGACGTTTGAAGAAGCTGTGATTGGGATATGGTGTCTTCTTTCTCTTTCCGACTGTCCCACATGCTGGTGGGATCAGCCTTCTTTGTCTTTCGCCTCCCCTACGCCCTATCCATGATATCCGTATCGGAAATGATTTGTTCCGGATTCGTCATCTTCCAAATTGGTTGTGTTCCAAATTCATCGTATTCCCAGTTCATCGCATGTCGCCATATCCATATGTACCTGGTTTAAGGACTCCATCGGGATCTCTTGCCAGGTAAAGACAGATGCAGTGCCACATTGCCTACGTAATCCGGTGGTCCTGTATGTACCAAAATATTTATTGCCCTTTTATTACACTGTTTTCTTGACTTTGTTTCAGGTTGAGAGATTGGGTTTTACGTCGAAGAGCGCTTGGAGAGTGACGGCAGCTAACGCGGAGTACAAATTGTGCCCTTCGTACCCACCCCTCCTGGTCGTGCCCGCGTCTATCTGTGATGAAGACCTCGACTCTGTTGCAAGGTTACTACTAAACTTTATAACTAAAAGAAAGAAAGAAAAAACATTTATTTGCCACAAACACAAGACACACTAGAATGATAGACATAGATATTAAGAAGAGGACAGGTGCATAGACAGACTACTACTTATCTAAAAAGGCCTTTCGCGTTCGTAGACTGGACATAGTGGAGGTGTGTCGCACATTGAAATTGGGTATCGTCATTCGTGCACCCCAAAACGATGGTGAAAGAATATCTAAACTAATATTATAAAGAGAAAAGATTTGATTTTTTATATGTTTGTTTGTAATGGATAAACTCAAAAACAACGGGACCGATTTTAAAAATTCTTTCACCAGCAGTATGCTAGAGTAACATAGGCTATAATTTATAAAGAGATCACGCTGGCGAAGCCGCTGGCGGAAGCTAGTTTTGAAATAAATTACTATATTTGATCCAGGTTTCGTGCAATGCGTCGAGTTCCTGCTGTGGTTTGGAGACACCGCGGTAACGGCGCAGTAATCGCGAGGTCTTCGCAGCCCGAAGTGGGCTGGCTCGGCTGGCGGTCCAGCGAAGACGAGAGGCTGCTAGCGGCCTTCGTCAGCGCTTGCAACGCTGACCGGGGAATGCAGCCACCTAATAACAATAAGGTAAGTTTTTCTGGATTCTTGCTTTGATATAGAGAAGACAGTTTCTTAATAGAAAGTAACAGCTAATGTAAAATTTTACTAATTATGTCATGTATGTATTTGTAAATCACGAAGCTAATGAGTACAATAATAAATAATAATCGGGCCGACTTCCTCATGATTATGTATTCCTGGTACTATCGATAAGTCGCATGATACAATACCTTTTCCGACGAAGCTATTAATAGAAGTACTTACATAGAAGTACTTACTTGTTATTTATAGTTTGTTAGATTAGTCAGCATTACTAGTCATATTGTAAGTACCTGGTATCTACCCACTCTTAAACTGTCATAAATAAATAAATTATTATACAGGAAACGTTATTGAATGATTTTAAAATTATTGATATTGTTTGTATAATCAATGACCTAACATTGCTAAAATGATACCCGATTATTTATTTTTTTATTAGTTCCCAAACGGATGGACCGATTTTAATACGGGTTTTTTAAATTGAAAGCTAGTTTAATGGGGATGGTTCTTAGCTGTTTCTTGAAAATCTGTTCAGCCGTTCAAAAGTTACGGCCCTTTTTCTAGTCGGGGTTATTGACGGCTAGGTTATAGGCTCTTTATTTTCGTTACCTTGACTTTTTATCGAACGGGGTATGTACTTCAAAGGTTGTAATGATAATGTACTAATAACTTTTGTGTCCTTTTTTTGCTTCCCGCGACAGCACGGGTACTGAGCAATTCTTATGTAACATGATAAAAGAACTAATAATTTACTTTTCATTGACCGCGACGCTTCTAATGACATTAAACATATAACCACGTTTATTAATTGACGTCATTAATGCAAGTAGGTACAGATCAGTCAATTCCTAAGTTTACAATAAATAATTTTATAAGAAATTACGACATGAATAATTTAACATTTTACAATTAATATTATTGAATTATTTATTTATTATTTCTTTTAATTTATTATTTATCTATGCATTTTTATTAAAACATCATTATGTATTCGATCACTTTTCGATCATACCAATAATCAAACAATTTCCATTAGGTTAACATTAATTTATAATTTTGTTTGTAAACTCTTCAACTGAATAGAATGCGTTTTGAGTAAGCCAGCAGTTTAACTTAGTCTGAACCGGGGTCTAAAATCGTCGATTTATATGAATCATATAATGATTAATTTAAATCGGCCATTTTAGACCCCGGTGGACTCCTAATATCATACGCGTAAGGTTCATATTCAGAAATCACCAGTTTGACAGTTACCATGGAGATTCGTAGGTGAATTGCTAAATGTGGCCTTTTTAGACCTCCTGATCACTGCTGAGGTAACCGAGGACGGTAGTTTATTAAATATTTTAGGGCCCATAATGCTGTGAGCTGCTACCACCACTCCAAGTTTATTAGCTTGACGGGTCATTATTACAAGACATTATATCTGATACCAGGCTTTTGTTACAGCAACTCAAACTGCTAATCGTAGACGCGCGTTCATACGCGTCTGCGGTAACCAACAGAGCGAGGGGCGGCGGTTGTGAATGTCAGCAGTACTATCCTGCTGCTGACATCCAGTTCATGTGCCTGCCCAACATCCACCATGTCAGGAGAAGCTTCCAGCAGATGAGGGCGTTGGCTGCCGAGCCCAGCGATCAAGCCAAGTGAGTATACCTTTATAACAGTGAAACCAGAGGCCCAATTCTCGTAATTAAGAATGTTCAAAATATAGTTCGGATCTCATTCCGATCTACTACCAATGTCATAAATGTCACAAATGGTATTCTCTTACCCTAACAAACAACGTCAAACGTGACATTATATTGAAATGAGATCGAAAGTTGAATAAAAGGCAAATCGGTATTCTGCTAACATTTTGAACTGACATAGATGATAAAATTGACACTCGCGTCTATACACAAACGTCAAAAATGAGATTGAAATGAGTTTGTAAGAAGATTGAATCCAAATCATACTGGAATCGGACTGAACTTTAAGAGGAGTAGAATACATGACTTTTTGTCAATTCATAATATAATCTCAGTTCGGTCAACTTTCAGTCATATTATAAATTAATTACGAGAATTGGGCTTCTGGCCTCCGTCCGTTTACGGAAGTTAGTACGTTCGATGGAGGGTGCGGGGTGAAGTGCGGTTGGTGAGCGCGGTTGCGTTAGATCTACCGGACTCGCTGATAGTGAGCGAAGCAGTATGAACTTTAATGATGTGGCAATTGAGCTCAAAATAGCATACTTCGTTCAAAAGAGTGAAGTATCTGTTACGAAGTAAATATTATTTTAATCTGTGGTAAAACTACCTGTCATCTAAAATTACTTCATTCATGTAAACCAACCAGGACACGGCTGCCGCATGCCAAAAGAACTGTGGGCTAACATAGCACAAAACTGGTGCCCTGAAATAATAAAACGAGGTCGCGGCAGACCACGAAAGAGATGGCGGGACGAAATGGATACATTTCTTCAAGAATGGAATGAAAAGGCGCGGGATCGTGAGAAATGGAGAAAATGGATGGAGGCCTTTGCCCAGGAGTGGGACAGCATAGGCTGATAATAAATAATAATGTAAACCATTTACAGGCAAGAATTTCAAGATAAAAAATCAATCTATTCAAAAACATTTTATCGCATCATCACATTATACCTATAAATAAATAAAATTATTTTTGGAATTTCACTAACAACCATAAATGTCCCGGTACCTTACGAGCTCTTAGAGCAGTGCTAAAATTGAATTGGCCAGAAATTTCCAGAATAAGCTGACCTTTCATTTTACGAAAAGCCTATACAGTGCGAGGTCAGCTCATACTGGAAATGTCTGGGCAGTTCAGTTTCAGCCCTGCTAAGAGTTCGTAGTAAGCCAGCTGTTGTCATTAAACGTAGTGGTTATATACTCTTTGGTTGCCATAATTACATACCTACCTAGGCAACTCGTTGGTCCAATTACAACGAACCGTTAATCTGGTTACGTGAGTGTTATCGGGGTTAACAGTTCGATTTACAACGCGTTTCCTCTGTCAGTTTAATAGCTGTGTAATTCTAATCACTTCCTGTGCCATTCTTATGCAATGCACTGAAGATCTCTGTTTATAGCCGTTACACAAACCTAGGTATCAGATCTCTTTGTGTCACTTGGCGTGGTGCCCGAATAAGCTCATTGTTTTGAAGCCGTCCGCAATATCTCATCCGGAAACATTGCTCGATTGCGTTATTAACGAGTTTTATTTTTTAAGAATTTTATTTTACACGTGTCTTTGCTTTTTTAATAACACGCTTTTATTAGCTTCATCTGTAACTAACTATGTAAAAAAATTTTGGAAGTTAAAGACCCACTTTTCCGGATCCGTCTGTTTCCGATTGAGCTGAATGCATACACGTTCAGTTTGGATGACTAAAGCGTGTTCTATAGATTTTTTTAAAACTATAATATTTTATTTATTGTTTCTCAAGGAGAGATAGCAATAATTTGTGGATTTGGATTATAAAACTTTTTCTTTCTAATCTTATCAATATGGGAGATGAAGTTTCTTGCCGGTATCTTCTCCAGCACCAACCCACTTGGAACCGTGCACCTAGAATCACGACGTTTTGAAAGTGCCTGCAAAGGCGTAATTGGAATAAAAATCTTTGACTTTGATGAAAGGGTTATCCATCCAAGGACTGACCACAACAAGCCCTGCTCGGTGATCGACTGATCTACAGCTTAACTGAAATGGTAATTAACATCGTTTCTGGTAATAAACTTCAATACGATCGTGAGAAGCTTAACTTTGAGCTACCTTGTAAAAAAAAAAACGATCTTGAAGATGGGGTTTTTTGGGGGATTCCTACAGCATGATCGGTAAAAAATTTACAAGGTAGCTCGAAGCTTAGCTTAGCTTCTCACGATCATATTGAAGTTTATTACGAGAGTCGATGTTCATTACCATTTTAGTTACGCGGTAGATCCCCTGCGTGGTAGCTATAACGACCCTTCCTTCGACTTCGACTAATATTACTTCCTTTCTTGTGTGCAGTTGGCACAGCAACCTAGAGCGCACCCTATGGCTGCAGTACGTGTCGGGCGTGGTGCGCGCGGCGTGCGTGGTGGCGCGCGCGGTGGCCGCGGGCCGGCCCGTGCTCGTGCACTGCTCCGACGGCTGGGACCGCACGCCGCAGATCGTAGCCGCTGCCCAACTCATACTGGATCCATACTACAGAACACTAGAGGTAACTTATAACTACCAGGTGCCCATACCTGGGTGGTACCTAACTATATAACTATAACCATTGAAACCCATATTTACTAGACCTTAGATAAATCATGATAGCTGTCTCAGCTACTAGGAACACAGTCTTAAGCTGTAGTATGGCTCGGGTTAATATCATGAAACTTCAAACTCGTACAAGGCACAAATGGAACTGACAGAAGTTATGACCCACTCTGCTACTAGGAGAGCAGATTACGGTGGGAGTATGTTCGAAACATAGCCCACATATTATTATGTTCGTCATTTTGAAATTCGTAAATGGAACACAAATGGACCTAACAATCGTCATGGGCGACTCTGGTACTAGTACCAGAGTTGGCCGGAAATATACTCCAGTCATTGTTTGCTCTCCTAGTACTGCAACGTAATTTTCAAATTTATAATTATATGGAACACAAATGGCTCGGCCGACTCTGATACCAGGGGCGCAGACTATGACCGGAGTATTCGATTCTGGTAGCAATTATCGTTTCCTGTGTGATCATCTCGGAATCGAGTTAGCACTTCAAGCGCTGATTGACCTTTATGATGGTTCGAATTCGAAATTACGTCTCGAACGGTACCCACCAGTCGAAGCAATACGAGCTGCTTTTCTTCGAGAAATGTCGGGTTCGACTTTTCCAGAATAACCCCACTTAATTACCACTCTAAAAAAAATCGAATTCGAACTTTTTCTCGAATTCGAAGACTACTTTGCCTGCACGAGAATTGCCCCCTAATACACTATCCTCAATTTGGTGAGCATCAACAACTCAAAACCGGTTTTGAGAAATCTTTTTGCAAATAACCAAATCAGTGGCGTGCACATACATTTTTTACAGGGTAGGCAAAAACAACGTGTTGTATTGTCAAGTTAAATGATATTTGTGATTGGCCACCTCACCTTAAGACTTAAATTAACCGATATTACAGATATATTAACGTTTGTATTACTTATTTTATTAGGGTAGAGTGTCTTTTCGTCTTTATGGAGATCACGCCACTGAACGACATAATATAACTATTATTTTATATTCCCAGGGCTTCCGTGTACTAATCGAGCGTGAATGGCTGGACTTCGGCCACAAGTTCGCCGACCGGTGCGGCCACACGTTTGGGCCGGAAGATCCCAACGAGCGGTCACCCATCTTCCTGCAGTGGTTAGACGTCGTCCATCAGATGATGCTACAGTTCCCTTGCAGCTTCGAGTTCAATGAGGCTTATTTGGTAAGTGTTTTTAAAGTTAGGAGTGTTTTTGTGGATTTGAAAAAAGTGCTAAAAATGTGAAAATGAAAATCATTAAACTTGCTGGCACTTGGTCTATCCAGCCTGAAAGAAATTTCAGATTGAACCCATCCAAAAATACATAGTCCGCTTGCAAGTATAAAAAAATATGAAAGAAATGTGACTCTGATGCTTATCACGTCATCGACGGACAATCTTCCGCCATTAATAATAATAATCTAATTAATTTTTATTTAGAATTCTTGCAATACATCTTTTTAGTGCTTTCGTTTGATAGAAACGATTTTTTTTTTTTTTATATTGACATAAGTATTTCCTGAAAATATTGATTTTGGATCCGGATACCAAAATAGAAACTCAACCCTTTCATTCGAGGACCTTTGGGAATATAACCCCCATCACAGTACCATAATAAACACATTTTCTTTCCCAACCTCTCTTTAGATCGTGAGAGATGTAGTGGGTACAGGGTAAGACTGACCGCGTGTGTGTACGCAGATAAAGCTGGGCACGCACGTGCACTCGTGCATGTTCGGCACGTTCCTGTGCAACACGTCGCGCGAGCGCAGCGACTGCCGCGCGGCTGACGTCACGCCGCACGTGTGGCACCTGCTGCGCGCGCCCGCCTACCGCAACCATCTGTACTCGCCGCACCAGCTCGACCAGGTATGCGCACTGGGAGTAATAGAGTCGGAGAATGCGCTCGATTCTGTATTAAACGCATCTCTTAGAAATAAACTACGATAATATGGCGCGTCCCCCCAAATTTCAAAATGTGTGAAAGTATTTACAAGGGTCCTCCAAGATTCACAACGCATGTGTGCGTAATGAGACAGCCGTCAAACAAAAATAAATCCAAGTATTTGTTGCTCGGTAAGATGTGACTAGAAACATTGAAACAGTAATTTGGAGGGGCGCGCCATGTTATCGTAGTTTATGTGTACTTTATTTTTCTATTATAACAGAAAGAGATAAACACCTTTAATTTAAGTCCTTTCAAAGTGCGCAACAGAATCGACATCATTGACGTATTTAAAGTTGCGATAGTTGTTTTGGTAAACACCGCATACGCAAATTTCCAGATGTACGGTTGGCCAAAAAAGTGTTCTACAATTTTAACAGAAAATATCGTTAAAACTTCATTATTTTGACAAGGGAACATAGACTTTTTTGTTTTATAGTGTACAAACAGATTGCAACATTAGGGTGGTAGAACAATTCTCTGGCCGACTGTACGTCGTACTACCTTATGGGTTATACGCCCTGTGCATACTTCTTAGGGCTCAATTATGGAGAGGCGGAACATCGCGCGGCGCGTTTCTCTCTCACTCTCTCTCCATGACGAAGATAGGCGTCCTTTCTCCGCGTAGCGCGCAGAGCAGTGCTCCGCGTCTCCTTAATTGAGCCCTTACAATCTACCCGAGGCTTACACAACGTACGTGCGCAATTAACCTTCGTAACGTAAGCCTCGTTAGTTGTACGAAGTGCACAGTTGGCCGGTGGAGCCTGACATAGCGTGTCCCGGCAGCAGGCGCTGTGGCCGGAGTACTCGGTGCGCGCCATGTGCGTGTGGGCGCTGTTCGCGGCCCTGCGCGCGCACGACGCGCCGCGCGCTGACCTGCCCGCGCGCGCGCTGCCCGCCGCGCACCACCAGAACGGTGAGCACACATTAATAGTTCATGACGTTAGCTGAATGAGACTCCACATTAAATAATACAGAAAAATTGTAACAACAAAACTAAAATGGAATATCCTATGGACCTCAAGACTGCATTTCAATTGAGCAGACATTTTGCGCTTGACACAGATTTTTAACTGAACCCAAAACCTTGAAATATTTGGACTTTACACGTCTTGTTTTTAAATTGTTTTGTTCGGAAATTATTTAATTTGATAAAATAATAAATATCTAGTGTATGTAGCCTTAACTACATTCGAGTGATTTCTCCTTAAATTCGGCGAGTCTACCGCGTAACAAAATGGTAATGAACATCAGACTCTGGTAATAAACTTCAATACGATCGTAAGAGACCTTCGAGAGAAGAGAACTTCGAACTACCTTGTAAAAAATATACCAATAATAAAGTTGATACTCCCATCTTCGTGATCGATAATTTTGAAGTTCATTATTTCTATTCTATTCTATCGGTTTCTAACCTAACTCGGTAATCTTTTTCAGGTTTAATGACCAAAACGCGATCATGTGATAATCTGCTGAATGAAGGAGAGAGGCGGACGGCACAGAGACGGTGCAGTGACCCCAGCTTAGCGCCAGACGTTATGTAAGTAGTCTAGAGGCATAACAGAGAATTTTCATCTAATTTATAATGAGAAATTATGTTATAAAATCAATAATATAAGATATAAAAAGATATTTAACTTTATGTATAATAATTATATTGTCAACTACCTCTAAATGTGCCCAAGATACAGGCCTAGCCTAGTTTGGGACCAATGGAAGGTATTTTATATTGTAAATATTTATGAAATAAATTTATTTATTTACTTAATAATTATTTCTTACACATTATTTTTATTACATGTTAAGTAAAACGGAACGTTATTTCAAACACCATCGTCGACTTTATGAAGTTATTCCTTCGTGTTGCCTTGATATGAAGATACGTACGCATCAAAATGAGAACTGATGCATATGCATCTTACATAACCTAACCGTTAAAACCCCCGACTCCAACTAGAAATAGAGCTGTAACTTTTGAACGGCTGAACAGATTTACATGAAACATAGCCAAGATGATACCCGATTAAACAAGCTTTCAATTTAAAAAAAAACTACATTGAAATCTGTCCATCCGTTTTGGAGCTACGGATGCCACGGACGGACACAGATACATACTACAAACATTATAACACCACTCTTTTTTGTCGGGGGTTAAACATCCGAATCGATGCTATTATATATGAATCAGGCCTTATTCCTTCCGTAGAGCTAAATCAGTCCCAAATCCATATATGTCTTTATTTATGTTTCAGGAAACTTTCGATGGTGGTTGCAAACGAGTGTGAGAATCGTCGTGAATGCCGCGCCGCACTCACTGACAGCTGTGTCGACGAGTTGCCCGTGTTGCCGCTCGCTAATGATAATGAAAACTGTCAGGACACGGTCAGTATTCGTTATTAGTACAGTGCCACAAACTTATCTGACCCGGTGACCAAAATTGGAACTAACTATGGAACAAAAATGACTTCAAAATGTAATTTTTGTATGGAGATGACATTGGTTAAAGCGACGGCAGCGACGCCATCACCGGGTCAGATAAGTTTGTGGCACTATACATTCGAACCCCCGGATCTGCCGACCAAAAGTCGCATCTTCGAAGAGAGAGATTCTCTTGTATCTCCACGTCATAATGATGTGTCAAAATACTCTCTGAAGTTCATGGTAACTATAGTTGCCGTTTTCAAACTTCGTGGACGGTTCCATATTTCTCTGATTTGTCGAAACTGTGGGCAGAATTAATACCCGATTACAAATATGTAATTTATTTCTACACCATTGCTTACGTTTTTCGGAAAAGCTACACTTTTGCAGTACAAAAAAATTACAGTCAAATACCCTTTTCCTTTTTAGGGATATTTAGAGCTTCCTGGAGAGTTGACGAATAAATTCCTAAAGAAATAATCTTTATTCCTCAGGTCGACGGCCTCCATCCAGACCACTTCGAGAACAGCACGCGTCTTCCTCGCGACATCGCAAGCGGGTCCTCTTCATTAGAACGGGAGCTCGGCGGCGCCGCCGAACTAACCGACAAGGTCATCGACCACGACCAAGTCATCGACCACACTGACGACATGACCACGTCGGGGACCAGCCAAGTGAATGGAACTGTCGATAGTGTGGTGGATGTGGTCACGAGTGCAGCTTCGCCGGACGGGGAGACGCCTGAAGAACCGCCTGTATTTGTCTGTGATACTTACACCGATGTTATCGGGATGGCTGAAGTGAGTCTTATATTTTTGTCTGTTAGAATTTGATCCTTATGTCGTTGTTATTAAGACATGAGTTGCTTTTGTGAGATAAAATATTATTGAAAGAAAGAAAAATAATTTTATTCCGTACGGGATATAAACGAAACACAAAAAGAGAAATAGGTACACTTCTAATAAAAAACAAATAAATAAAAAAAACATGACGTTGAGCATGCCCCGTACGGCCGTACCGCAAAGTATTGTATATCTGTATTTAAGTTACTCTGGTACTAATAAAAAAGTTTATATCGTGGGACGAAACCAAAGTCTGACAACAATTTCTAACCTTGGGAGACATTCTCACGTATGGATATGGAAGTCAGACGGCCTCATAATGTTACACTAGAATCTGATCCCAACATGTTTGTTGTTCGTACGAGTAAGTACGCGTACTTATGGCTCGATGACCTTTTTCGCTTGTGTGTCGTCCTAAGGCCTGAATTCCTCGTACGCTGTTGTCGGTCGC
Source organism: Allophyes oxyacanthae (assembly GCA_932294325.1). NCBI lineage: Eukaryota > Metazoa > Arthropoda > Insecta > Lepidoptera > Noctuidae > Allophyes > Allophyes oxyacanthae. Next base: position 3,126,641 of record OW028628.1, read on the forward strand.
GTAGGACATCCTGTATCGCATCGGCAATTTATACGCCGCTGACATCAGCGTTGCAATGTGATGCTGTATAATTGAACACAATGTGTATTCTTAAGCGCGACCGACATCAGCGTAGGAGGAATTCAGGCCTAAGAACGCAAACACTGCCACGCAAGTTCGTCGGTAATCCAGCCCATTTGAAATTTTGTTCGTAGCCCGCCTCAGCACGCATGTATGTCATCGCCGTTAGGGCTAGTTGATCATCGGCCGCCTGATTATGAATCATAAATATGACAGTTGCTGTCGCAAATAAACGTCCTATTCCGTATCCTCTTATGAAAACGTCTATAAGCGATAAACGGATGCATTGTTTATTGGTCGCTGTGGCGGTCAGATTTTTCTTACGTAATCAAGACGCGGGTAACTCTGCCTTTGTTTTTTTTTAACTTGCATTCTTCCAACTTCTCCCTACGACTTACTAGGTCATCAGTCCATTAAATACTGACAATTATTACAGGCTGCAAGAGAAACAGCCCGCACCAGAAACATAAGCATAACTTGGCGATCCATATCCGAGTCGAGCAACCAATCGTCCAGCGGCTTCGAGATCGGCGAGGGTCGCGCCGAGCCACCAGCTTCCAGGAACACCTCCCACGACTCCTCACCACTCGACAACCACACGCACACCACAGAGGATAGAACTAACCACAATGTGGTCACAGACGGCAGCAATCATACGAGAGAGAATGGAGTCAGTAATGGAACTTTGAATGGGATTGATGACGTAGCTACTAAGTTTCTTGAAGTCGATCTAAACGGTAAGATAATTTCCCCGTAGCAATTTTACTATATTTTTTATCTGTCTTAGGGCTGATTTTTCAATCGCCGGATAAGTTTATACGAGGGAATAAATTTGAATTTTTGACAGCTTTCCTATACAAAATCCGTCAAGTGTCAAAATTATTCGTTGGATAAAACATTACCTGCGATTGAAAAAATCAGCCCTTAATTTTCTTCTATATTTTTTGTCTCAGGCGGAGCAACATCAAGCAGTATAAGTTCAGAAAGTGAAGGCGAAGCACACACGCAACCGCGACGGACGACACACACGCACACACGCACGCGCGTCGCTAGCCAACTAACGTTATGTCCTACATCACCACGACGCATTGCGTGTTGTCACTGTTCGAGAAGAGCTAGCACTACTAGTGAGTAGCGGCAATCTCTTTAAATCTTATGTTAGCCTGGTACTTACCGACCACATCGATATCAACAAACGTTACGTCTTACGCCATTGCGGCGCATGCGTGTTACTACTGGTCAAGAAGAGCTAGCACCATTGACTAGTAAATAGCGTCATTTTCTTTGTATCTATGTTAGCCTGGTACTTACCGACCACATCGCTAACAACAAATGTTACGTCCTACCCTACCGCGGCGCATGCGTATTGACGACACTGTTCGAGATGACCTAGCACTATCATCACTGAGAAGCGTCAATCTTTTTGTATCTTATGCAAGCCTGGTACTTCGGACTATCGTTATGTTTTACGTCACCGCGGCGTATGCGCCTACAAGTATATTGCCTTCTCGCTCGTTCACCGCATCTGTGCAAGTAGGGCAGCAACATATTTGTGGGCGAGCGACAAGTAGTAATGATGGGTCGAAATTCTTGCTCCGGGACCGCGCTTTAGTGCGTACCGACAATCTTTTTTACCGTATGCTGGCCTGGTACTTGACGCACGCCAATCAACTATCGAGTTTTACGTTACCCGTGTGTGTTGCCACATTTTAGAGAAAACCTAGCCAGTATTAGTGAGTAGCGGCAATCCTCTTGTATTTCATATTAACCTGGTACTTCTGAATATTCCCTTTTTTTGTTTGTTCGTGTAAAAATGGCCCATGTTTGACAGGCTTTAGCGTTTCTTTCCCCTCTAGAAAATAGGGATTCCTCACAGCACATCAGAAATTATAGTTGTGGTATAAATGAAATGTACCGAATTTTGCAGGTGGTATTGAAACGTCCGGCGAGTCCGGCGGCAGCTCGGAGGTGTGCTGGTGCGGCGTGTGCGGCGGCGAGCTGGGTGCCGAGCGCGTGCGCTGCGTGTGCGGCGCCGGCGCGGCCGACAGCTGCGGCGCCGCGCACGCGCGCCCCGACCCGCTGGACGGCCTGCCGCCCGCGCTCGACCCGCTGCAGGCGCGCCTGCACCAGATCATACTCTACCAGAAGGTGAGGGCCAGTCTACAGCACAGATACACTACGATAGCATGGCGCGGCCGACAGCTGCGGCGCCGCGCACGCGCGCCCCGACCCGCTGGACGGCCTGCCGCCCGCGCTCGACCCGCTGCAGGCGCGCCTGCACCAGATCATACTCTACCAGAAGGTGAGGGCCAGTCTACAGCACAGATACACTACGATAGCATGGCGCGGCCGACAGCTGCGGCGCCGCGCACGCGCGCCCCGACCCGCTGGACGGCCTGCCGCCCGCGCTCGACCCGCTGCAGGCGCGCCTGCACCAGATCATACTCTACCAGAAGGTGAGGGCCAGTCTACAGCACAGATACACTACGATAGCATGGCGCGGCCGACAGCTGCGGCGCCGCGCACGCGCGCCCCGACCCGCTGGACGGCCTGCCGCCCGCGCTCGACCCGCTGCAGGCGCGCCTGCACCAGATCATACTCTACCAGAAGGTGAGGGCCAGTCTACAGCACAGATACACTACGATAGCATGGCGCGGCCGACAGCTGCGGCGCCGCGCACGCGCGCCCCGACCCGCTGGACGGCCTGCCGCCCGCGCTCGACCCGCTGCAGGCGCGCCTGCACCAGATCATACTCTACCAGAAGGTGAGGGCCAGTCTACAGCACAGATACACTACGATAGCATGGCGCACCCCTCCAAATTACTGTTTCGATGTTTCTAGCCACATCTTACCGAGCAATAAATCCTTGGATTTATTTTTGTTTGACGGCTGACTCACTACGCACACATACGTTGTGAGTCTTGGTGGCGTTTTGTAAATACTTTTTTTGCGCGCGCGCATACCTGGTGGATGAACGCGTTGACTTGAGAGGTCTTGCACCATTCTAAAAATAGAACAAAATTTACGACCTATTCTAATGGGGCTGTTTATATAAGCTAACGTACTATAATAATAGGAGAATCTCGCGATAAAATGCGTTAGTCTCTGACAAAAAACAAACCTTATAATGCCAATCTGAAGATGATGACGCGATAAAATGGCAATTAATGTACGGGAACTATTTTCAATCTGACACAAGTTATTGTTGTTGCAGAAAGTGGTGGAGGAGCTGAGTGGTCAGCTGCGGGAGGCGCGCGAGGCGCTGCGCCTGTCCTCCCCCCCCGCGCCCGCGCCGCCCGCCGCGCGCCTCGCCGTCACGCCCACGCAAGTACGACACATGTACTACAACACTGACTATTACCCCTCTGCCAGTCATGTTGCCCGCTCAATACGCCTCCTTGGCCTACCCACACATTCCAAAATAGAAAATTTCTCTTGCTTTCCCTTGTACAGTGCCATAAACTTATCTGACTAGAGGGCGTCACTGTCGTCGCTTTTACCAATTTCATCTCTATACAAAAAATACTTTTTGAAGTTATTTTTGTTCTGTAGCGACGTTAGTTCCAATTTTGGTCACCGGGTCAGATAAGTTTGTGGCACTATAAAGAAAGTCATTGACACATGCATCCTTTATTTTCCCTCACGTTCACAATGAAATGTTTAATTTTCTCTGCATGCTATCACGTCTTCGTTAAATCATTCTCATTCACCCTAAAACTTATTGCGACAAATCTCTCCAACTTTATATTCTCCTGGTACAGAAAACAAGCAGCGGAAGTGGTAGCGTGCGAGGAAGCGGAAGCAGCAGTGGAAGCGCCTCCGAAGTAGAGGTGGGCGAAGAGGCGCGAGGCGTGGTGTGGCTGCCGGATAGTGCGGCGCCGCGCTGCCAGTACTGCAGGAACCACTTCTGGCTGGCGAGGCGCAGGCACCACTGCAGGTAATGTACCAGGCTCTCAGCATTATTAGCTGGTGTATTATTAATCCCTTTATTAAATTTTTGATATTTTTAAATAATTTTACAATTAAATAAAATAAAAAATTTGTAAAAACATTTAAAAATATAAAAGTGTAGCAGGCCACCGGCATCGGAAACAGGGTCCAAGCTAATTATTATTGCGAAAAAACGTCGAATCCTCAACAATATACGTAAACTTCAGTAATTTGAACTCACCTTTTTTAAAGCTGAGACAAGCCATAATGTTGACTCAACTTTTGTTTGTCACAGACGGTGCGGCGGCATTTTCTGCGGGTCATGTTCGGAGATGAGTTCGTGGGGCGACTGCGGCACGATGCGCGTGTGCCGGCGCTGCCGCGCGCTGCGGTGACGCGCGCCCGCCCCCCGCGCGGCCCCCCCGCCCCTGCCCGAGCCCGCCCGAGCGCACCCGAGCGCGCCCGACCGCGGCCGAGCGCGCCCGAGCTCTACCGACCTGCAGCGATACCGCCCGGCGGAACGTCCAATGAGGGAGGGCCTCCCCGACCTCTGTGCGAGTGCGAAAACTGTTTAGACCGACACCCGCTTACCTACCGGCCGATCTACCTAGATTAGCGTTCCTATAAATTGTAATGCAATAGAATTAAAGTGTAGTTACGTCTAAACAGTTTTACGTTAAAAACTAGTCATGCCGCTTCGATAACTAGCTTGTGAAACGTTTTCAAAACGCTATTTATCTACGAAATAATGTGAGAATTTAAATTGATTGTCATCTTTATTTTTATTAATATCACCGTGACATTATTGTTTCATTGTCCAAATGTTATGTGCTAACGAAACTGGCCGACCGTAATCTGAAGTGTGTAATGTAACATAGCGTGTAACATATCGCCGATGTATGTGTGATGTGCAAATGTTGAAGGGATCTAGTCTTTCGTGGTTTGTGGTTAGGCGTTGACGGGCCGGTCACCGTTATGTATTTAGGAAAATGGTATAGTGAATTGTTACGCGAAGGCTGACTTTCTACGATAAATATTTAAACATTTTTCTACGACTGTTTTTTTCGGTCTCTATAAATAAATTCACTAAATGTATTTTTTTCGATTTGTTTTTCCTTATTTTTCTGTCGAGAGAGTGTAATGGTGTCAGCTGGCCCCAACAGGTGTGAATACAGGACACGTAAGACTTTGTATAAACTTGTTTTTTTTTCTTCTTTTTATTTTGTATTATAGTGTTTCATTTGTTTTATTATTATTTTTGTACAGTAAGGCTTTGGTCGTTCTAGTTATGCTATGTTCGTAAATGTTCTAAAATCGTGTCATGCGAGTGACCATCCTAGAACATTTACGTTCATAGTAAAGAGACTCTGTGGGCGGCGATCTACAACGACCACGGCCTAAGGTTTTGTTTCACACTTGGTCAGATACTGGTAGGTCTCTCAAGTCAAATGATAACTTTGCAGTGTATGCCAACACGCAAATAATAATATATAGAGTATAAAACAGCGCGCAAGTGTCACGTGACTTGGAGATCGTTAACCTTATTTAAGACTTAATTTGTATATTCGACATTTTCCATTAATTTCAAATGTATTAAATACATTTCTTTATACTATTAAATATTCGACTGAATTTGCTTATGGATAAGAATAGATGTCTATATTGGACATAATTGATTTATAAAATCCATACTAAGCTTTATATTTATGTTGATACATTTATATTGTGTACTAAATTTTCACACCGTAATAATTTCGTAGAGTAGGGCGTCAGAGTTCTGTATTTTATTTGTGATGATAATTTTGTATACAAGCTCCTACGTTTCTAGTCCCGATCCCTTTAAAGGGTTATGTACTCATCATTACGGACAAATTTTACAATGGGACCAACCATGAAATCACGAAAAAATGTAAACTGTTCTATACAAATAATCTATTATATTAATACGTGAAGAGAAAACTGTAACCCATTTAAGCCTATGACGTACACAGAAAAGTGTGAGATTTGGCAGAGTTAAAAGCTAAAATTGATATATAAGTACGTGGTAGAATTTCGACCACTTGACAACCAACTAGTTCAATATTAATTGGATATTTTTTTTGCGATTTCGTTGTTGGTCCCATAGTAAGAGTTGTTCATAATGATGAGTACAATGACGCCTAAAAAGTATCGGGATTAGAAAGGTAGGGCCTTATATTGATTAAGAGTTTAATAACATGTTGTTACAAGTTAAATTTTACAGGTGATTATTTTTAATGCCCCCACGGTGCGTTGATTTTGCTGTTGTTGCTACGTCGAATAAACTGAGCAAAATGCCCATGTGATTACGTCAACATATTAAACTTGCTTCGATTAAAAATAGTGCCTAGCGCGGGCCTTACTTCCAGAAACGATTTGTTAAAATTATGACATATCGCATTATACTAGGAGATTATTAGATAAAGGATTCCTATACGTTAGGTGTTGTTTTATACATTGTTATAATGATACAAACATCGCCGCAATGGCCCGCGCAGCGAACCAGCTTCATATATAATAAATAAATAAATAAAATGATTTTGTAATTTATTATAACTGAGGGGATTGTTGTTAACTGCATATATTTTATATTGTAAACGAAGAGCTCGGCGGAACGTGTAAGTATTTGTCGAAGTGCAAAACTTGTTTGTGACCAATGAATATTGACACGATGTGAAATAAAGCATATTTAGTTTTATGAAGTAAATCTTTCATTTTTCCCGTTACAGCATAGAGATTTAAACTACGATAACATGGCGTTTCAAATTATTGTTTCAATGTGTAGTCACATCACGACTCACTAATCTAAGCTTGAATCACAGAGTACTTTTTTATATATCCTTGAATTTATTTTTGTTTGACGGCTGTCTCAGTACGCACATGCGTTGTCTTGGTGGCGCTTTGTAAGTACATTCACAAATACTTTCGAACATTTTAAATTTTGAAGGGGCGTGCCATGTTTTCGTAGTTTATCTAATTACCTACCATAATTGTTTGATTCTGTTGAGCACTTTAACAGAACTAAACTAAATGCGTTCGTCTCTTTCTGTTTCAATAGAAAAATAAAGACACAGACAGATGCGGTTAGTCTAGTTTAGTACTGTCAAAATACCTACAACAATCGACACCAATACCTCTTTTTAACCCCTACAAATAAGAGGGGTATTGTAAGTTTGTAGTGTGTATCTGTCTGTGGCATCGTAGCTCCAAAACGGATGTACCGATTTTAATCGAAAGCTAGTTTAATCTGGTATCATCTTAGCTATGTTTCATGAAAATCTGTTCAGCCGTTCAAAAGTTACAGCTCTTTTTCTTGGAGTCGGGGGTTTTCGACGGTTAGGTTGTGTAAAATGAAAATAAAGAAAAATTAAAGTTTCGTTTGGAAATTCATTTATTCCAGCAACCAGTATTCGACCAATCTTTGTTGTGCTTATAACTAATCAACATTGATATTAAATAAATGCAGTAATTAACTACCATAAATTACGTAAACATTGGTGTCGATTCTGTTGCGCATTTTGACAGTAATAAACTAAAGTAAACTCATCTGTCACAAAAAAGGAGGGTCTTATAAGTTTGTATTGTGTATCTATGTGGCTGTCTGTGGCATTGTAGCTCCAAAACGGATAGGCCGATTTCAATGCAGTTTCATGAAAATATGTTCAGCCGATCAGACGTTACAGGTCTTTTTCTAGTTGGAGTCGGGGGTTTTTTAATGGTTAGGTTATCTATTGAAACAGAAATAAACAAACGCCCTTAGTTTAGTTTAGTCCTATTAAAATGCGCAACAATATCAACACCAGTGTTAATTTACTAATTGAGGAAATTATATAAATAAATAAAAGTGGGATCAAAATAACGGTCTATAATTTAGCTAGCGTAGCCGAATTAAAATAAATACTGCATAACGTTATTATAAGAACATTTCTGATATAAATATTGCTTTATGAAATAACATACTATACAACGTTTATCAGAAATGCGTGGTCATATTTAAGGGTGTGGATCAGACCATCAAATTGAACAACTTTCTCCATGGGAGTCCCATGCAAAACTTTAATACCTACTCGACCCAAAATTTATGGGACAGCTGGTTATTTTTCGCGATTACGATGTTGGTCCCATAGAGAAAGTTGTTCAGTTTGATGTTCTGATCCACACCTTTAAATATGACCACGCATTTCTGATACACGTTTTATTAATTATTATTGCAGACCTTTGATTCTTTATATTTAATTACAGAGAATTCAAAAATATAGCTTAAACAAAATTCTACAACACAATATAATATAAAAATAGAATATGATTTTGACAAACATGATTATTTTAACAACAGACTGAACAATAAATTGGACTGAAGTAGTAAATTAGCTTCAGTAAGTACTAGGATATAATAAACAGAGAAAAAGATATATAATTTACAGTGCATCAATTAACCATGTGCACAGCAATATTAGGCTTCTTTTGAACTGTGTGTTAATTTCGTTGAATTTAAGCATCACTTAAAATAGTCCTCAAATGTAGCAATCCTAGTACTATTAATTATTAACAACATATATTTACGTATAATAAGTACATGAACATTTTGACTAAACGTGGAACTAGTTGGCAAATTAGGCTGAGACCTCATTAGTGCGTTGCGTTGCGTCGTCGCAACGGATCAGCGCATTGTATGCCACATCTGCGTTGCGACGACCCACGACGTCGCAACGTAAGAGGGCGACCCACGCTATCGCAGCGCAGCGTCTCAGTGTGGATTTCAGTCTTCATTCGACAATGGATGGGAACAAACGTATAAGTATTAAAATTGATCGTGTTAAAAATGTATACGCACGTCTAGTTTCGTGTACGCACGTCTAGTTTGCCACTTTAGCAGTGGAATACTATCCGTCGTCGCACCGGAGCTCCGACAGCGCAGCGCATCACTCTCCCCCCGCTTCGTCTCTCGTCCGTCGATCCGTTGAAACGTCGCGTGCGACGACGCAACGCATAATAAGGCATGTCACTAAGAAATATACGTAAAACGACGCAGCGTTGACGCTGCGAGAACGTAACGCAACGCAACACACTAATGAGGCGTCAGCCTTAGTGGTGTCGATTCTGTTGCATACTTTGGCAAGACTAAACTAAGGGCGTTCGTCTCTTTCTATTTCAATAGAAAAAGAAAGTGACAGATGCTTTCAGTCTTGTTTAGTACTGTCAAAATGCGCAAAAGAATCGCCACCATTATCATTCTAATTAAAAATAGAAAATAAATAGTTAGGCCTTAAATTAGGAAGAAGTAAGTATCTAATTAGAGCTAATAAAATTGTACAATACAACGTAGCCTTAATTATTATTAAAATACTGTAAAGTTTCTTTGGTAATGTTAGATACGCTCAAGTACAGGGGGCCTACCAGCGTCAAATAGCAAACGGTTTATTTTCAAGGCATTATAAGTCCTTAATATGAATCTTATTCACTTCGTACTAAGACGTCTCTAAATCATGTCTGATTTTAGTCTGCATAACGACCAAACAAATGAACTATTTTGGACTAATGATAGTTATAATGTGACAGAAATAGTAGATTATTAACCAAGGGGATAAAGCAGTGTCTTCTGTCGCGGGTGACGATTTAAATCGCGAGCGTAACGAAGGACTCGAGGTTTACTCCCGAGCGTAGCGAGGGTGTTAAAAACTTAAATCACGAGCGAAGCGAGGGATTTAAGACGAGTCCTGAGTGTAGCGAGGAATTTAAGTTCACCCAAGACTAAGACAGCTTTATCACTGAGGAAAATACTCTACTTTTCGCACCATTTGCGAAAAAATTAACACAATAATAATATGAGATAAGCACTTATTAAAAATAATGACAATTAAAACGCATTTATTATGCAGTTATGATTATTAAATAAAATTTCGAAAACCGACGAGGCCGTATGAGCTTGATGCCTTTGCTTTTCCGACAAAAAAATATTAGTCTAGGAATTTGCCGCGTTTTTGTTTTCTTCACATACAACGTTAAGTTTATTTTAATTTATTTTTTTAAATAAGATAATGTTCTAAAAATGCGTATTCCTTTTTCAAAAAGATGTATAATGCTTTATAATTATACAAACTCAATGGTGTAAACACAGATGTAGTACAGTATAAATTTCGGTAAGTATTCCAAATTTAAATCACATTCTCCCCCTAGAGGATGAATGAAATTCAGTACAATTTTCTTTCCCTGTTTTTAACAGATTAAAAATGACTATTGTTATGTTCGCTTTTTGTAGCATAGAATGTCACTTTTTTGAGCAAGTGGTACGAAAAAATATTTTTGTTTGTGTACTGTTAATTATAATATCCATGGTCAGTCATGGTACGAAAATGGGTGAACGAAATTGTTGTTACGAATATGCAGCTTCTATTACAGCCACTTAAAAAATACCTTTAACTGAGACATCCTGGTACGAACATGCAGAACAATTTATTTTAAGCCTTAAACATAACTGCAATAAGAGACGCTGGTAGGCCCCCCTGTTGTAAGTAAACGTTGAGGTCAATAAATATTCTCAGATCTACGTCAAACCCGTATAAATATAAGGAAATCTTAACTTAGCTCCATTATTGAAATAAAGCAGTATATCATGACGGCTGGCATACGAAAGCCCAATTGTGAAAGACAAGCCACTCTTAACAATGTGACTAAGTCAACGTCAGATACACTGGACCAGCTAAGGTGTTCAACTCGAACGAAGCATTTTATCTCATATTCCATAAAACACATAAAAGGTGTTTTGTTTTGACTGGCCAACGGTTCCGACGTATCTGAAGCTAATTGATTTTTAAACACTCGATTTAAAAAAAAATGCTTCCGTTTGCTCCTGCCAGCAAAAATACTTGTAGTTTGTGATGTCATGTGTTAATAATTATTATCATTTAGACATCAATAATCTTGATAAAACACGTCCAATCACGTTACAACACACAAAGGAGTTATTTTGTACATTTTTTTACAACTACATTGGCTCGATTCATTAATTAAGTACTAAAACAACTAACTAGAAAAGCTGCTAACTATTAGCCTTACCGTACACGGATCACTCGCGACACCCACAAAACGCTGTCGCCGAACTGGGGGCCTAAAAAGGCCACATTGAGCAATTCATCTACTGGGGGCCTAAAAAGGCCACATTGAGCAATTCATCTACTTATCTGCATAGTAACTGTCAAACAGATGATTACTGAATATGAACCTTATGCGGATGACATAGAGTCGTCAATTAAGTAGATATTTTGACATTCATAATATGAATCATATTGTGATTCATCTAAAGCGGCCTTTTTAGCCCCCCTGTAGACTGCAGTTTGCATACCGACGATGAAGTATCAAGAACTCCTAACTAACATTTTGGTCATTTTAAGCTTTTTACATAATTATATAGACTTTAAATAATCATTTGCGTAAAATGGCAAGACCAGCTATTTTTTGTTATTAGCTACATTTCATTTTTACCCGACTAAGGAGAGGGTTATATTATGTTTAACCGGTATATATGTATGTATGTTCATCTGTTCCCTCATAATTTCTAAACTGCTTATCATAATTCGACAAATGAGGTATCGTTGGAAGCGTCTTGATTGTCCGCTGGTTATAGGCTATGTGACGTCACATAAATTTAACATGGCGCCCTATAGAGGAAATAAAGTAATGAACTAAAAAAGAAGAATTGTTTGATGATGCCGTTGTGGGTATCAAATGAAAGGGCTTAATAAGCGCATTTCAAATATTTAAAAATTGCTAGCAGTTGATAGCGGCTTTGAAAAAAATAATAATTCAAAAACTAAAACCCGACTACCGAAAAGGTATGAAACAAGAAAATATTAACACATATTCATAGTGATGGTCAGAAGATAGCCGTGGTCGTATGCCACCTACAGCTACTCTAACAAAACAATACACTCTAACAGTAGTAAGCGATCATTAGCTTTAGGGCAAAGTGGCATACGACCACGGCTATCCTCTGAACGTCACTATGAATAGAATGAAACGTATTTTTCGTTTCCTGTAAAATTAACTTTTGGTAGATACTTGATAATGTTACTTCATCGTCGATACATTTTAAATGAACTCACTACACACAGATGTCGCTGGCCGTTGCTTTACAGCTTTAAGTGACGGCGATGTGTGGCCGTCATAAGTAGCCCGTGTACGGCGAGCCTTAGATAATAATTTGAGCCATTTGAAACAGGATCGCATCGATCCAATGACGGAAAAGGACAACACAATATTAAATATCTACTTACTATACCATTTCCTTAGACCATTCTTTAAATTTTGATTTATATTATAAAAATACTGAATTTGGTTTTTTTAAGTCGCTGATACTGGCACACAAAATATGTAAGTATAGAAGGTCCACTTCATACAATTCGCAATGGCAGGTACAGTAATAAACGCATTAACTTTAAAAATTAACTCGTTCATTGTCTATGACTTACGTGTTGGTTATTTTCAAATGTGATGAGAGGTCTGCATCATTTATGTGGGTATAACTCCCAAATTACAACATACATGTAGGTCATTCTGAAAATAGGGGGTAGAGGCTTCTTCTTCTCCATCGTTCCCTCACTGATGAGGATCGCGACCACATACAACGCGCCTCCAAGCCATGCGGTCTTCCGTTGCGTGGACCGCCTTGTGCAAGCTGCCTCCACCAACCCTCCTTATTACATCCGACCATCTTATCGGCGCTCTGCCCTGAGTGCGTTTACCGTCCAGCCGGCCCACTATCATAAGTTTTTCCAGACTATGCCTAGATGACCGCATTATATGTCCGAAAAAACCGAGGGCACGCTCCCGGCAAACTGTGGAAAGTCGCTTGGTGATGTTGAGCTCCTTCAGAATGGAATCATTGGTTCTCATAGCTGTCCAGGGGTAGAGGCTACTCCTCCCTTTTTACCTTTATGGAACTGAAGTGTCATAAAGGCATATTATACCTTAGTCCATATGTTCTGGATCAGTTACGATAATTATTATAAAACGTAAACTACATAATACTATAATGTACCTTCTGCTACCTACTTATTTTGCGGCTTGAATTTAACTCATAACTTGTTGTCTACCCTACCTGCAGCGCGTTGCTATGTTTTCTCTTATAGTCCATGACCATATTGAGCACTCGGTTCCTCACTTGGTCTAACGATTTGTACATGTCGGCGGTAAAAGGCTCGAAATCCTGGTGCTTTTTCTTTCGCCTGTAGATGCCTTCTCTGTTGGCCATTGCGCAGTTCATATCAGCCTGATAAATGAGCAAAAATAGTAATAATTATTACTCTACATATTACACTCGATGCTTCGTTCCAAAACGCAAATTGCTGACGCGAGCTAGCTTGTGATAAATACGAAAAAAATGGGGCAAATAAAAAAAACTTAAAAAGTTGTGTTTTTGTCGTTTAAAATAAAGACTATCATTAATTTTATAAAAAATAGTATTAACATATTGAAGCTATTAACTATACAGAAAATTAAGAGGCTTAAATTGGTCTCGTTTGAGCAGCAGGGGGACCCCTACTACCATCACGACGCTTGCCCAAGGAGCTCTGGCGACCTTGCTCACTGTTAGGAACACAACACTGCAAAAGAGCAGTGTTATTTGGCTACGATATTCTGCAATGTAGAGGTACTTCCCCAGTCAGGAAGCTACAATTTAGAGCGGAAAGTTTCTTAAAAATTTATGAATTAAATTATTTATTTACAATATAAAATACTTTCCATTGATCCCAAACTAGGCTAGGCCTGTATCTTGGGTACCTTTGTAAGTACTTGACGATACATATTATATGTATAAGTTAAATACAAAAATTGTGTTAGCAAATAAGGCTTAGGCCAATGTTAGTAGCTCTTTAATCTGCACTATATGTCTTTGTGCTGTCCTGCGGAACTTGTCCGCGAAAGCGACGGAACACTACGCCCTGCGGCCAAATGTGTTATTCCACGACGAAAAAAAAAACTTATCGACTTAAAAAATTCTTGTTTGTTTCTTACATGGAGGTCTTATTTGGAGGATTACTAACCTCAGTAGCATTATAACTCAAGAAGTCCAGTATTCCTTGCAGTGTGTTCCTCGTGTCGCGTACTAGGACTTCATAGAACACTATGTGTACTGGCCCCGGGAACCTAGTCAGCCACGTTTGGTGAAGGAACTCCCACGCTGTCAGCTGAGTCGACACATATGTTGCCCAATCTGAGGAAATCATCGATTCATTTCAAAGTTAAAAATATAAAAAGATTGCCATTTTTAATATAATTATTATTATTTACACAGCCTAATTTATTTAAAACATAAAATACAAATATAAAACTGAGCACCTAGGCGTCAAAGTAATCCTCCTTATCGCTGTCAATTTTTTTTATTTTTTTATTTGTAACATTGCCCCTCACTAGGATTTATCCTGTATTGAGGGTACAGTTTTATAAACATACATATCACATGCACACACAACCAGACCCAAAACAACTATCTGTAGATTATACAAATATTTGTTCGGTGCGGGGATCGAACCCGCGGCACATAGTGCAGAAAGCTAATCTTTTAGCAACAGCGCGAACTGTGTCGTCAAAAAAATAAAAATTGGAATCGTGCCGAGAAGACTGGCAGCATTGCCACGTTGAATGGCAATGCTTATTCTTTGACCAAATGGTTATCGACTCTTACTATCTTGAAATAAGATTTAATTTTCTTTGGCTCAATTGAGCGTAGGTTTGGCGAATTTCGTATTTAATAAAAATACCTATATTAAAAGTTACTGAATCTGATTCATTGAATAGAATTACAAGGCTCTATCGTCACGGCAACGAGTCTGTCGTCTGATCAGCACCTCAGATTACATAATTTTTATAGATACCTGATTTTTTATGTTCATGAGATTTCTTTTTGAATGCTGATTTTGGTGCTGTCCCTATGTGCCCTCTGTGGAGTCTGTGGAAGTCAGCCTGAAATCATTACACATAATAATTAGTATAAGTTCTTAATTTTATATTTAAATATAACAGAAATTGAACATACATAATAAACAATACATAACAGCCAGGACAATTCCAATTGTATTTATCAAAAATAACAATTGACAGTGTCCAAATAAAATTATGAAAATATACTAAAAAGCAAAACAATAATTACCATTACCAAAAACCTCTTCATTGGCTCTGTCGCCCTGGTAAGAGCAGATCATGAAGTTATGTGAGTGTGTGAGTGAGAGTGCAACTAATTGTTAAAAACAAGGCATTTTATTCTTACAGCAGCAAACACAAACTGAAAAATGTACACAGAACATAAAAAAAGCTTTAAAATTATTCATGGAAATTTAAATATGATAATATTTACCGTAAAATAATTTATTTTTAGGTAGTTCTGACTGCAACTTACATAGGTATTTTTTGTTTAATACATATAATATATGTAGTTGTTATAAATAAAAACAATGTACAGCTTACGTCAATCCTTATGACCGCTCTGAATGTAGCCGTATGCACAGAACGCATATGAGTGGGACGGACATACGTTGTAGAGTAAACGGGTAACTTCAGAGCGGCCATGATTAAGAGCTTTATAAAAATTAAATACTAGGAAACTCTCAATCTGATAGATGTTTATACTAAACTGTCAATTTGATTATTATAGATGTTTACTTATAAACAAATTAATGATGTAGTAGAGTTATCATGACCAATTACTGTATTAATATGATATTATGCTTGCATGCTTTTCTTGATCTTGTGCCTGATAATATTTTAGGCTGGATCATTAAGTACACACAACGACATGTCAAGCTACACATTTCCCGTATAAGCTGACCTCTTATTTCGTACGAAAAGCTTATAAGGGCCTACCTTCCTAGTCCCATCCACAAACCTTTTAAGGGGTTATTATTAGGTCCAACACTGATCAGCTGTTCCATACTAATAATTCAATATGACTTGACTAAATGTATGGAACAGCTGATTCTTTATACAATGTTTCTTTGTAAAATATGGAGTCAACTCATATTGGAAATGTGTAGCTTATAAATGCCATTGTATGTACAACAAAAATGCAAAATTTCTCATTGTATTTGTAAAATGCATGCAATAAATCTTTCACACATCTACAATATCATTTCAAAGCTCTAATAAATTATACCTTGAAACACAATTTGCAAAATGGAAACAAGGCCCCTTATCTGACTAGTAAACATTGAAACAAACTAATTATGCTTGAATTTCAAAACTTTATTGAATGTTTCTTACTCACCAATATTGCATCTCTAGGATTCCGTATCAGAATTATAGCAGATCTGAACTTGTCTGAATCAGTTGGGACAGCATGAGTCTTCACTACAAGTACAGAGCCATCCGTTACATTCTCAGCTGGGAAGCCATGCACTCTTAGACCGTAATCCATGTATATTGAGCCCGTTACTACACCTGGAAATAATGTACGAAACAATTTTTGTAGTTGTAAAGCTGTTTCATAAGAAATATAATCTGAATACAGGGTGACTGGTTGAACAAGAGAAACATTGGAGGGTATTGTACTCAGGCACCCTGTATATCTGTTAGTGGTCATTGTAAGATGCTAATAAGATAAGAATAAGAATGGAAGTAGCCTTCCACATTTACTTATAACTACTATAAAAAAATATGTTGTTCATAGAAATAGCATGCAGTCAGTTCTTTAAGAAAAAGCTGGCAATACTGCAAATATTATAAGACTAACTATTCAATCAGCCAAACAACAGGTTATTTCAAAAAAAAATCACCTCACGTGACATAAATTCATATTGTATTTACCTGTAACTTGTTGCAAGAGGTATCGAAGCCATGTGTTCCCACTGCCAGGGTACGACACCAGTGCCACCACGTTCGGGGACGGCGGTGAACGCCAGCGGAGCTCACTGCACCAGTTCACAGGCGGGTCGTGACGAAACGCGAAGTTATTCATATATCCACCCCCGTAAAACCCAACTCTAGTCCCGTGCAATGGACTCAGCATAAATAGGATTATCGAGAAATACAACATCACCACCGCAGCTGCGAGCAAAAATATCGATCTCCTAGACATTATTCTTGGTTTAAATTTAACCTTTTATAATATAAACAATGGTTTGTGTCATGATTTTGAGATTATTCTACGCCTACTTTGTGTTTCGCTTTTGTTATCATGTTGATACTGTTTTACGCGAATACTTTTGATAAATTCAGTATTTGTTTTACATATTTGGACTTGTTCAAGTTTTCTATTAGTATTAAATAATGTAGGCGTTTGAAATTTTGGTCAATAAATAAATAAATCGTAACTTTTTATCTTTTTATTGACAGACATTTTGACAGCAGTCGTTTTGTGCGCCACAAATGTTGCTAGGTACAATAAACCAACTGAAAAACTGGTCGATTTTCTTTACATTTTAGGCGATTTTAATGGCATAGAAGTATTCTTCATTTATTCAAAGTATTCGACTGATCACGTTTTATGAAGACTATTCGTAGTATGTCGTTATAAACATGCTAACTTATCCAATCCTTGGAACAAAGAACCAGCTGCCCAGCATATCCGAAATAGTATAGATAGATCACAGACTCGGACTGATTACTTGATTATCAGAAGTAGTTTTTAGTTGGGTAAATACTTCGAAACTCCTGGAAATCATGGGGGGAGGCCTTTGCCCAGCAGTGGGATGATGCAGGCTAACAGTAACAGTAAATACTTTGAAACCATCATGATTTATGAAGTGTATTCAGTTGGAATAGTTATTGGAGGATAATTTTGAGAATCAAAAAAAGCAGCAAAATATGTAGATATAAACATTTTATTATAATATAAACAATTCATTGCGATAAGTTAGTAAATCTAAGTTTTCTTAGTAATGTGTGACAATTCTCTATATTCCCTGTACATATTTCTAAATACATTTGCAATGGCAAAACTCTTGGTGAATTTATTTGCAAAAGTATTTTTCTGGCAGTGACCAGGTCTCCTCTCAGGATGTGACAGACAGCTGCTTTTGCCCACACACTGACTGCTATCATATCTCTCATTTGATATGGCAATACCGAGACAAGGTCGTGAATCATAGGTGGGTGTAAATGCTCCACTGCATCTGCTATCCGGTCCAGATTTATAAGTGCTTCAGCTGCATAGATATGTGCCCAAGCTTTATGACTACTTGATGCCTCTGCCTGATTCAACAATTCATTTGCACTCATAAGTGCAGACAGCGGATCTTGTAAATGTAATAAGACATAGCTCTGTAGTACAAATGTCGAGTTCTTCAGTTCACATCTCTGTTTCCAGTTAATCGGTGGGCCAGGTGGTGCTTGAATTATAGGAGCAGTAACATCAGAAGGTGCTTCTTGATTAGGTAGTAATGTTATTGCATTCCTCAAACATAAAGCGGCAAATTCTAATGATAACGATGGAATTGCAAAAGATTCTCCTGATGTGGAATATTTATCTTTTCCTTCCTTTGATAGTAAGATGCGGGTGTGTGGACCACTTCCTAGCTTCTTTACTGTGTACTGCTGGGCTTCTTCATTGCAACATTTCTTCACACAACATTCCGCTAAATGCAGCCAAATGCGAGGATTGTTGGGGTAGTGACGGGCTGCTTCCACTAAACACTCAAAGGCACCTTCAGAGTTGTTCGCTGCAAGTAAAGCTAGGCCCAGGTTGAAGACATACAGTGGTCTGTCTCTACATGCAATTAACTTTTCGCTATCCTCACATTCCATTGCCTTGAAGTGTTCTTTGACTGCATGTTGAAAATATTTTGATGCTAAAAATGGTTTCTTTATTGACAAATATATGACACCGAGGTTATTATTGATGGCTGCCCATATATCTTCGCCCTGAGTTTTCAAATCATAATTATATTTCAGTGTTTTGTATTGTCCTAGAGTAGTTGCTGCATCTTTCACTTCTCCATTTAAGTACTGCTGTTGGGCTATGATAAATACATTTTCTATTGAGTCAGGCTTTAGATTTAACTTTATTTTCTGTCCTATCAACAACTGGGCTCTACTGACAAGTCTCTCAAACAGCTCACTAACTTCATTATTCGATTTTAGGGGTTCACCATGTGTCTTTGCTATTTCTAATGTCTTCTCATATGTGCGTCTACACAGTGTAGCTTCAAGCAACAGTAGAACAATCTGCTGGAACAATTTGTTATCTTTAACATTCTTACAACCGAGTAATCTCTCCAGGAGAACCGTACACTGGTAATAATACCTCGAATGATATAATAACACAGCGTAATTGTATAACATGAATGGTGAATTGGTGTCTTTTGTATCAATATCTGGAAACGTGAGCCCTGTTAACTGTGCGATGGCTTTTTTTAACTTATCCACGTTTTTCATGTCACTGATCATGAATTCCACCACTGCTTTGTTATGCTGCACTCGTTTATTTCCAGTGCCAACCAAGTTTTCCAATTCATTGAGATGTTGTAGTGCTCCTGTGTAATCCTTTTTAACATAACACTCGTGCGCTAGAACGACTGGTTCGTCCTTTGTGTTGGCCATTGTTAATTTATTGAAACTGTCTGAATATAATGGTTTATAGATGATTTTTATGTATTTGTTTACGAAAATAGGTCGATTCTTTCTTTTCAATATTGTGACTTTGTGAGCTAAATTGGCAAATGATGACATGAATGAATGATTGAACGATTACCAATACGAAATGTCAAAACTATATACTTTTTTTGTTCTTTGAAAACCGATCTTTTGGGCAGATTGTTTTGTTATTCATTTTTAATTTTTCACTGAGTGTTTGGAATGAGCCATTCGGAGTTATGCACAAGCACCCTGGCAAACACAACTCTTATCGCATAGCCCCTCACTTATAGTATCCACTTACGAGCCCTAATACTCCCTTTAGGAAGCAGTAGAGCAGTTTGTTCTGCGGGTCTACCGTAATTAAAATGGTAATGAACATCGACTCTGGTAATAAACTTTAACACGATCGTGAGAACTGTACTGAACTTCAAGCTACCTTGTAAAAGAATGACCAGTCATGAAGTTGCGACTCCTATCTTCATGATAGGTAAAAAATTTACAAGGTAGGGTAGCTCAAACTTTAGTCTCTCACGATGTTCATTACAATTTTAGTTACACGGTAAATCCTCTGGTTCTGTACCTCCATGGTACTACCTACAATCCAAACAGTATCCTATCCTATAATTAGGATTATAACCACGGATTATTATAATTTATAACATACACAGTTATGTATACTAGTGGTCGCCCTGTGGTCGAAATTCGACCGTAATTTTAGCTTTCTGCACTCAAAAAGGGGTACCTATAAATTTTTCTCACGTAATATTATATAGGATTGCGCGCACGGAGGTATGTGAGATTTGGCATAGTTAAGTTTATATGGAGGAGTGCAGAAAGCTAAAATTACGGTCTAGTTTCGACCAGTGGACGACCACTAGTATGCTTAAAAAGAGGTACAAAGTTTTCTCTTCACATATTAGAATACATAAGATCTGTAGCCAAAAATCTCACACAGTAATAATGAATTCTCATTTAAAATTTGATTCTCTTCAAATCTAATTATAGTAGGTAGGCAATTTATTAGGTATGGTATAGGATAGTACTACATACTAAGTATAGGAGGTAGGTAGTACCTATTGAATTTATAGATAATCAAAATCCAAAACTGTCAATACTAAACTCAATGTTTGTTTTAAGATTATCCTGATTAAGAAACTGCTATCTAAATAAAAAGAAAGAAGAAAGAAAGAAAAGAAAGAAAGAAAACACACATTTCATTTTCAACAGCTTTCTTCTGTGATATTAGTAATGTTAGTTTCCTTGTAGGAGATGAGTAGAAAGAGCTTACATAAATTAAAACAATGCAGTATTATAGATCAGGATGAATGTGCCCCTTTATTTTCTTCGTAGATCGTTCTGCTGGTCTTACACACAAATGTTTACCAAAGAATGTTATTTTACATTTACTTAAATACATTTCAAACACACACTGTCTCTTAGGTATTGTTGTTGTTACATTGTCTTGAGATACAATTTTAAATGTGTTCCTTGTATCCATTATACAAATACCAGTTTTACCAACATAGCTTGGACATTTTGACCGAACTACATTTAAAATACTTCCATGAAAATCTGCCTTGTATAGAGTTTGTATAAATGTTTCCCATGCTTTGCTCGTGCAATCTGGTATTGGTCTATTTAATTCTAGCAAATCACTAATATAGTTCAGCCATATTTTATTCAGAGGCAGGACATCATTGTATTTTACTCCGTCTCTTGGAATAACGTAAAATCCTAAGTTTCTTTTTTCTGTTCTTGTAAGAAACCGAACTTTCTTTTTCTTTGGTTTACTTTTCTGTCCTTTGCTTTTTTTCTTGGCAAGAACAAAATCAGTTTTCAGCTCACTTTCCATATTTTGAAGCCCCGATTTCGAAACATTTGACTTTAAAAATCCAACTATTGCTTCAGCAGCACCTTTATTAAAAGTTTCTTCTGCCGACATTTTCAGTAATTATTTATAAAATATTGCAATGTTCACCGTAATATTTTCAGCACGCACTTGTTGTTTTTTTACGTAAACGTCAAATGTCTTCTGTCAAGTGTCAACAATGTCATTTTATAAGTGATGTACACTTGAAAAACACTAATAAAATGAAAACTTTCTTTCAGCTCACTTTTAGTCGATTATCAAAGGTATGAAATTCATGTAGCATAAAAAAAAATTGACGTTTGGTTTGAACCATTTGACCTTGAACTTTGTTTTGACAGATTGATAAGAGATTCCAAAAGTTTTTTGCCTAACTTTCAGTTTCAGTCGTAATTCAACAGTCTGACTCGTCGGTTCCTTAGTAAAATTACATTCTTTTTGTTCAAGAAAATGGTGTCTAAAGTTCCATGTGTTAAACTTTCGAGTGGACGAGAAATGCCCATTGTGGGCCTTGGAACTTATGCTGTGAGTATAGATGTATCAATTTCTGGTCAATTATTAATAAATTAACAGTGAAATCGGTTAAAATAAAACTTATTATAATACTATTAGATGTAGAATTGTAGATGCTTACTAAACTTACTTAAAAAATCGCATTAGTATTGTGTGAATTTAGAAAAATTTTAGTTTTAACTTTTCTGTTAGTAGATTCCTAATGTATTTTTAAGCTGCTGCAGTTTTTATACTTATTTATTTCAGAGGAATGCTGCACCTGGGCAATTCAGGCAAGCCGTGGAATGGGGCATAGAGGCTGGTTACAGACATATCGACACCGCATCATACTACGGTAACGAAGAGGAAGTGGGGGAAGGAATCAATAATAAGATAAAAGAAGGCTTAGTTACAAGAGACCAACTATTTGTTACTACTAAGGTGATTTTATAAAATCTTATATTATTAAAAAAAACTGTCCAACCCTAGGATTATTCTTATCCGTTGTGGGTACTGGGGGTTTACTACGAGCTCTTATAGCAGGGCAGAAATGAACTGTCCAGACATTTCCAGTATAAGCTGACCTTTCATTGTACGAAAAGCCTATACAGTGGCAGGTCAGCTCACACCGGAAATGTCTGGGCAGTTTGATTTTTGTCCTGCTATGAGAGTTCATAGTAAGTCCCCAGTTTACATAATTGTAGTTCTTACAACTCACAAGTGTGTTGTGTAGCTCTTATGGCAGAGATATTAAAATTGACATGGTCAATACTCTCTCCTGAAATGTGACAATGTACGTAAATCTCATGCACCCACACCGGCAACAACTGTCTGTAGGCCATATAAAAATTGTTCCATGTGGGAATCAAAGCTGCAAACAGTAGTGCAGGACGGCAAACGATTAGCCACTGTGTTAACTGTACCATCTTACCTGGGATAGTTTTTCAGCACAATATTAGTTTGCCATGATTGTGTAAAAAATATCAATCCCTACATTTTTATACTGAAATTATTGTTCTGTTTCAAGGTTTGGAATGACCGCCATGCTGAAGCTGAAGTGGTGCCATCACTGAAGGAGTCCCTGGCTAGATTGAAGCTAGACTATATTGATCTGTACCTCGTCCATTGGCCATGTTCTGCGAATGTAAGTTTCTTTGATACATAATACTAAAAACACATTTTCTAATGTCCCCGAGAACCAAAAAAGTTAAATAAATGCAGCCCATTACTGTCCCACTGCTGGGCACGGGTCTCTTCTCAGAATAGGAAGGGTTAGGCCTTAGTCCATCATGCTGTCCTGGTGCGGGTTGGTGGACTACACACACCATGGAGAACTTTATGAGGTTCTCTCAGATGTGCAGATTTTTTTTTTCATTTTTCCCTCAGGATGTTTTCCTTCACCGTTTATCACAAGTGATAATCAAATTCTGATTCGCACATAAATTTGAAAAGTCAGAGGTGCGGCCCTCCTGCATGAAAAAAAAATCGTTCAACCGCTAGGCATAAATTAAAATAGTAAAATAATATCGCGGCGTTCATGTTAGCCCGCCTGGACATGGAAGTCAGACGGCCTTATTGTTAAACTAGAATGTGATCCCAACCTGTATTGTTCTGGCGGGCTAAAAAGACCGCTTTAGTATAATTCATATTACAAATGTCAAAATATCTACTTAATTGACAGCTCTTAATGTCATCCGCATAAGGTTCGTATTCAGTAATCATCTGTTTTACAATGCAGATCAGTAGATGAATTGCTCATTGTGGCCTTTTTAGGCCCTTGATCCCAACAAGTTTGATGTTTGCTTGTGTATGTGGCTCAACATTTTTCGCTATGTGTAACCCTAAATACGTGAACTTTAAAACGTAAAAGTATGTAGTAAAAGTTTTGAACTCAGACCCTCCTGCATGGAAGGCAAACGTTCAACCGCTAGGCTATCAAGTCTTTATATGAAAATCTATTCCCAGAGTAAAGGCGAAGAGGCTGGCATAGATTACATAGAAACATGGAGAGGCATGGAACAGGCTGTCAAACTTGGACTGGCCAAGTCTATTGGAGTGTCCAACTTTAATGAAGAACAACTTGACCGGTTGCTCCAAAGTACAACCATCAAGCCAGTTGTCAATCAGTTTGAGGTAAGAATAACAAAAAAAAATAAAAAAAACGATAAGATTTACAGAAAAAATAAATTAAAAATAAGTAATAATTTGTAACATAACATTTAATATTTTGTCTTTCGTAGTAAAAAAATCGTGGTATAATAAAACTCAAGATCTTCCAAATGTTAATGTAATAAAATATTATTTTAATGTGAATATTAAGTGACAGTTAATAATGTAAAGGGAGTATTTATTTGCAGCATAAAAAGTAACAACACCTTCATAAAGAAATTAAAATGTATGTCTATGTATAATAAAATAAACATAACTATTTTATCAATACTTCGTGAGTGTAAAATGTAACAAAACAAACCTCTTATAAAAATTAAATGTATGTCTATAATAAAATATACATAACATAGTATTTTATCTATAAGTTCATGAGTGTACACTCATAAAGTTATTGATAAAAGAGTACTCCAGTCTCTATAGCACATTGGCAAACCTTGAAGTTTATTATACCACGATTGTGTTATTAAATTAACAATGTTCCAAATAGTATGTATCATTGTATTTATATTTAGGTATTATTTAATAAATATAAAATATTTGTAGTAGGTATTATATTTTAATTTGTAATAAGTAAGTATTTATAGTTGTGCACTTGACTGTACCCTCATACTTTCTCGTATCACTCAAAGGTTTGCTGGGAGAAAACTCAAATTTGGGTTAAGCTCGCCTGACATAGCATCTCAATTGTATTTGTTTTGCTATCTCATTTTCGTGTACAATAAAGAATTAAGAAATAAGAATTAGTACACTGTGCTCCAAAATACGTATTACTGATGTAGCTTGTTAAGCATTAAATTGTTGGATGCCTGAAGAATAAGTATAATAATAATAATTCAGCCGAATACTATTCCACTGCTGGCTATGGGCCTCTTAGAAGGGTTCAGGCTTAATATTGGAGTAATAATTAAACACTCAACATCTGGCACAGCATCCAATCACAGTGCCACTAAAATAGAAAGTAAATAAAACCCCAGAACATCACAAAAACGAAAACAATTTACATCTGCGAAAGCACTGGATAATAGATACCGCTGGAACAGTCATCAGTGTCTTATAATAAAATCTTCCATAAATAAAAACTCACTTATTATATTTTCAACCCCCGACGAAAAAGAGGGATGTTATAAGTCTGTAGTGTGTATCTGTGTGTCAGTCTGTGGCATCATAGTTCCTGAACGGATGAACCGATTTTGATTAAGTTTTTTTCGTTGGAAGGTGTCTTAATCGAGAGTGTTCTTAGCTATGTTTCAATAAAATCTGCTCAGCCGTTTGAAGATCATCACCTCTTTTTGATGAAGAGATATCTAGTTTGAGTCGGGGGTTTTTGACGGTTAGGTTATGTAGGTAATATATTACTAGCATTCCACTTTTTCTTCATTACTCCATGAATGCAATAAAATTTATAAAAAAAAAACTGAAATCTCAATAATTTTCACTCTGTGTGGTTTCATTTATAACCAATGTATTTTGCAGGTAAACCCTACGCTAACACAGCATAAACTCGTCGATTTCTGCAAGCAACGCTCAGTGTTGCCAGTAGCATACACTCCTCTCGGTCTCATATCAGAAGCCAGACCAGAGTTCATTGGCAAGGACGTCATCAAAACAGATCCGAAGTTGGGGGAGTTAGCCCAGAAGCATGGAAAAACTCGGGCGCAGATAGCCTTGAGATATTTGGTAAGATATTTAAAAATAGCCTGCTTTTCTTACTGAAACATGGCTATGGTAAACATCCACTCGTGCCACTGAGTTTATTTTCAGGGTCGAAACTTCTCGAAAATTTTGGCTGCTTTTGCCAATTTTCCGGCTATAAAACTACTTACTAAGGACTCGGCCATTTCAATTTGAACCTTAAGTCAATGTCATAAAAGTCAGATCACCTGCTTTAATGAGATATAGAAATTAATCTTTTCATGTTTATAAAAACAACATATTGGTGTCGATTTTGTTGTGCAGATAGAACTGAACTAAACTAAGGGTGTTTGTCTCTTTTTGTTACATTAGAAAAAGAAAGTGACAGATGCGGTGTACTTTCGTATTGTCAAAATGAGCAAATATCGACACCAAAATGAATTTTGTTTAAAAAATTAAATAATCGAATTAATTATTTTTTTCAGATACAGCGCGGAATCCCGGTGATACCAAAATCGTTCACAAAATCTCGGATCGAGGAAAACCTGAATCTTTTCGATTTTGAACTGACAGACAATGAAATAGCGTTAGTAGACAGTTTCAATATTGACCATAGATGTGTTCCTGCTACGGGGTTCAAGAATCTTAAAAACTATCCATTTTAAAATTTATAGTGTAACACAAACACAGACAGAGCAAATGTTTTCAAATAATATCATTGGTAGCTTCAATCAGATAATTTTATCTACAGTGGTTCTAGAAATTGCATACACTACTAATAACGTTGTCTGTCTGTGCTAGCTCTTAGCCCTTTCTCACTAAATGCTACTCAAAAGAAAACAAACATTGGTATCGATTCGGTTAATAATCTCTCTAATATTAATTTCAATGGAGGCTCTAGATGGCGCCACCAATTCGATCAGTTCATTTGTCACCCTTCATCATTCCCACACTGCTGAGAATCGCGACTACATACAAAGTGCTTTCAAGCTATGCGGTCTTGCAGCCTCAAATTGTAACCCTTAGGGCAATGTTCACCAAAAATTATTAAAATAACATTATTATATAAATATAATGCTATAAAAATTGTGTTCTATTCAACGCATGACTGGCTTGGACAGAATATCAGCAGTTGATAGCATGCCTCGCGCTGCCTACTACTATGCTGATGATTATATAATTATGCTATGATTTTGCATAAGTCTGTGATTGCATTGTGTATGTAGTTTAGCAGTAACGGTTTAAGGGGAGGAGTTCAAGTCCCCCCCTAAGCATCTGTGTCCACCCCTGACGAATCTCAAATTAAACTTGATAATATCCTATTTTCTTAGTACTATTCATCACTTTTCCTTACCTGCGGACCGGATTGTGATAAAAGTGATAATATCGCGAATCCATAGGAATTAGGATAGGTACCCATAGTATGTTTAAATTTTTTAAGTTTCTATAAGGTGTTTACGTGACCTTGATAAATCCTAGCCTCAGCTGGGTCAAGCCCCTCCCAAACCAAAATCCTGGATCTGCCACTTGGAAGTTTATTTTCTTTGGAGTAGTATCGTGTGAAAGAGGCTTATTTATATATGGTCAAGGGTAGGTAATTGTTAACTGTGTTGTGATATTATACATGCAATCACACTTACCCTGCGGTCCGAATTGCGATAAAAGTGATCATATCGCGAATCCGACCAAATTTAATAGTCACAAAATATAAGGGCTATTGAGTAATAATAATACTTGTGACTTTGGTCGGATTCGCGATATTATCACTTTTAGCGCAATTCGGACTACAGGGTTATTTACTAGTGATGAAACTATTATTCCTTTTACCCCGTTATTCACAAAAACTTGTCATTTTTAAATAGTGATTAAATTATACAGTGCACGCACAAGCTCCGAGGAATCGGGCACTGTACGAGTGTCACGAGGTAACCACAGGTACTGGCAGAGTACGGGGTATGAGCGACGGTCGGGCGCAGCGCACAGTGCCCGCTTCCTCAGCCCCCGATTCCTCGCAGCTCGCGCGCGGACTGTACCGGTCGTTGTCATTTGGATGCCAATGAATAGAGATGGCAAAAGATTTAAGAGCTAGTTTAGTTAAATAACGTTTGATCATCGTTTATGAATAACGTTAGCGATTACTATTACGAATTATCAGCCACAATAATCGACGGTTACGATAACACAAACTTTTATAAACTTTAAATAAACCATGTTTTCAAATTAAGAAAATGTGTATTCAAGGAAGTGTGTGTGTTATTGAAATCAAAATGGTACAAATATTAATAATCAAAATTGTAATCTTGCAGATTTTCATTAAAAAACGACAGTATTTCCAAGTTTTTTTGCTGTCATTCTGTTTCTTTTGTCAGTCTGAATCAAGCTGGCAGGAAAAAACAACCTGTCCGATGAGACACTTGATCATTTTAAACACAGTTTTTTTTTTGCTTTTTCTATTGTGCTGTAATCGGTAAATGCTGATAATCGTCGTTAATCGGAATCGTTTCATCACTAGTATTTACATAATGTAGTACAAATATTTCTTGTTGAATTGATAATTAAGAATTAAACGTTTATTGTTGATTACTATTACATACTTTTCTTTGTATATTTAGTAGAAGTCGATGGTACGGTGGGCGCAGTGACCAAGTGATTGGTATTTAACCCCCGACATAAAAGAGGGGTGTTATAAGTATGTAGTGTGTATCTGTCTGTGGCATCGTAGCTCCAAAAAGGATGGACCGATTTCAATTCAGTTTGTTTTTAATTGAAAGCTAGTTTAATCGGGTAGATATGTTTCGTGAAAATCTGTTCAACCGTTAAAAAGTTACAGCTATTTCTAGTTGAAGTCGGGGGTTTTTGACTTTTACAATAATAATTGTTGTTGTTGTTGGTTGTAATAATAATTACGCCATTATTACTGACTGCTTTGTCAGTAAGCATTTTCAACATACATATATTATAATTATACTTCTTTGCCATTGAAATCTGTCAAAATATAATCTCTCAATTACAATAATTAGGAAAATCAGTGAAAATAAAAGAAATATTCAAATTTTAGAGACAAATTTAATGGAAAAAATAAATAAATAAACATGTCAACATTAATAAAAACTGAAACAATACAAAATAAAAATTAATTCATATTTAATATACAATAATAGCGTCAATGTGAAAGTTTTGGAATGTCTTTTTAAGATATCCTAAGGTTTATATTAAAATGCGACCTCTAACTTAGGGGTCGTCCTTATATCACGTGAGGTTTTCCAAGCCACTTTTAACCCTGGTTATTTTGGTGATACGTAGTTGATGTTTTAGGCTACCCGCTCCCAACATCATATTTTTTTTAATAGATATTTGTCAAGATATTCTGACTATAAAAAAGTTATCATTAAATCAAATTCTAAAAACCTTAAATTCAGCACTGTGTTGCTGTTAGACACAAACTCGCTCGGTCAGAATTTCACGTGGTGGCACGAAAATATGATACACGTGATTGTCACAACATCCCCCCCTCCATCGTGATGTTATACTATACCCCCTGTTCGAACCTCACTGGATTAAAGGTCGACCCCTTAGGCATACCTTAAGAGACCTTAAATAGGATTCTTATAAGAAGAGTAGAAAAAGAAATGCATGTTTGGAACATAAGCCTTCTTAGGCATTAGAATTGGTACAATCAGCATCAAAAGTAACTGATGATTTTTAAAGTTTGAAAAGTGTATGATTATATTATTTTTGTAACAATTTATGATTAAACAGCTATCAGTATGATGATTTGTTAAATTCAATATTTATTTTATTTGATATCTACTTTTGATGCTAACTGTACTTGTAAATCGTTACACAAAAATTCTAACTATAGTCCCTATTTCTATAGATTATGTATGATTTTAAATCTTTTATGATGTTGATTTAAATGTACATTTTTATCATGATGAAAAAAAATCTCCGTACAAAACATGTAAAATCATTTGATAAACAATCTTGATGTAAATCAGACTAATTGTAAATAATTATCAAACATTGTATCTAGAAAATTCATAATAATGCATTGGATTCTTCAGTTATATAAAAATATAGTAGAAAAACTACTTTGTACAGGAACAATGTAAAAATGATTGAAATTTATCCTCTAGGGATGGCAACAACAAAAATGTCGTTAATTCTGTTTAAAAATATAAACAATACAGCCATGATTAAACCCGGTAAATAACATCACAAACAAATTCCCGTTCTGCAATAATAATTTACGAAACTAAAATATAAAATAAATAATATAAAATACATAAAAATCAACCCTGGTTCGCGTCAACAAACTACATTATAATAACAACACAAAAACAAATTATTGCTTACAAACGTAAGACCTAAAAATATAATTTTCGATGCACCTAAGGCCGCGTATAGACTTGCGAACATTTGCAGGATTTGATCTTTGGACATATGGTTACATATCATGATATATATTTCCAGTATAAGCTGACCTCACATTGTATAGACTTTCCGTATAATAAGAAGTCATCTTATACTGATAGTATATAGCATAAGTAGCCGTGTGTACCCTAATTTCTATAATTAGGTCGATTTTAGTTTGTCTACGTTAGCGTTATTATACATTGGGGCAACACTTTGGCTAATACACATAATTCGGAGTCCAAAGAATAGAGAGTATTTTTTTTATTATTTGTATAAAACTGAATTGACGTTTAAGTGTTTTCATAGTTTCAAGATCTTTAACAGCAGCGTTAATTATAACCGTTCGCAAGCAAGTCTATACACAGTTTAACACACTTAAAATAAAATTTATCACTTCAACTTACAACGTGAACATAAGCACAGCTTAAGCAAATTTGTACATCTATATTAAATAATGAGTCTCTATAATAACTAAGAATCAAAGTGGCGGTGCCTTTGCTAAACAAAATCGAATAAAAAAATACTATGAACATAAGTTTGGTATTATCTGTGTGCCTCTCGGTAATAGTGTGGATTCTTTTTCGCATTTTGACAGGACTGAACTAAGTCTGTCTCTTTCTGTTTCAATAGAAAAAGAAAGTGGCAGATGCGTTTATTCTAGTCAAGATTCTAGTTTATTCAGTGACATTTTACAAATAGACAGGTCAAACACCAACATTAATGCACTACAAAATGGCGTCAACTTTACTATAGCTACATAGCAGTACATATAATTATACAGTGCGCGAAGAAAGGGAAAGAAAATGAAAGCCACCATACGCCATGTCGGTTGTTAGAAAAAGATGAATAAAGACGTTTAGTTACGTGGCATTAGCTGCTGCATGCTCATTCTCTCAGTCGGTGCAGGGCATTTACCTTGCATTTATCTTGCCAATATAGAGCGTAGGCAACGCGTCTATTTGTAAAATGTAATTGACTTTATTACTGTCAAAATGCGCAATAGAATCGATAACAATATTAAACAGACTTTATATATAGACGATTGATTCAACTACTTATTTAAACAATAACAAATTATAGTTTTGAAAAAAAAAACCTAATATTCTACGTGTCTTAACTAACTCTGATATAAAACAATGTCAGAGCACATCTTTCGCTATTTTTCTTTCATTAAGGACACCTATGTGAACGCATTCGTTTTAGCAGAGACGTTGATTATCGTATGTTAGTATTGTGCCTATAGTTCTTCAAATCTAAAAATATAGGTACATTTTGACAGCTGTCAAAGCCAGCCATGACAGTTTTTGATTGTATTTGACAGCTGTCAAAACGTTTTTTTTTAATAGATTTGATGAACTACGTATCGATTCCAATTATTTTATTTGCATTGGTTACCACGTGTTCTCGTTTCTTATTTAAAAATGAATTGACTGCGATTGACGTCATCAGATAGCAACATACTGTATGCACAACATTGTTTTAGGTAATTTGGCAACCTTCCGCATTTTCAAGTACAATAACTTGTATTTAATTATGCCCAACAAGAGCAGAAATAACAATCTTTGCATACATTACACAAATATTTTAAATTCGAAAGTCTCTGTTTTTACCGTCTCAAGAGCTGAAACGATTTTGATTAAATTTGACAAGGAAATAGTAGGCATCATAAGGAAGAGAACAGGCAATTTTTTTATTTAAAAAAATCGCATCTTCCGATGTCCACGCTAACGGAGTCGCGGGCACAGCTAGTTTTAAATAACTAGCATTTCATTTTGATATAGCAAGCGCTATAATAAATAGCGTGATGCCTGTATTTCTTGAAGAGGCGAGAGATGTATTATTGCACACCTTTCATCCAAAAAAAAATACGTTCACAGTAACTGCCCTCACAACTCCACCGCCACACAGACACTAGTGTAAGATGTTTTTAAATCTCTATTTTACGCATCGACAGATTTCTGCGTGCAGTTTAACCCGATTCGAGTTCTTTGAAACCGTGCACCTAGAATCACGACGTTTTGGAAGTGCCTTCAGGACCAGTTGAAATAAAAATCTTTGACTTTGACTTAGGCGGACCACATATTACATATCAAGTCACTACGTCGAGCCCGCGTGTGATTCGCCTTAAGTCATCGGAGTGGCGAACACGGTCGATGCGTAAAAACGAAATTGTTAAAAATCTTACACTAGGACCTCTGACCCTACAAAGTCCCCCCCCCTTTACTTCCACACAAAGTTAAACATATCCATGATAGAGTCGTAGATAGTGAACGTAATAGCTACGTCGAAGACTACGCGACTCAGCCGGGGCACCGTACCTTTGTAGAAGGCGAGAGGTCCTTCCGCCTTCCACGTCTTGATGAAACAATCCCACGTACTCTTGTATCGTGCGGCTTCGAGCCCTTGCATGCGGGTTTTGACGACGTCTATGGGCGTGTTGCCGAAGACTGAGGCAGCTCCTGTAATAAGAATAGACAGGGATTAGTTTGGTTCACAGAAGGAGCCGCTAGAGGCTAGACAAACAAATTATTCACACAATGACGTAGTGGATACATTTTTTACTTTTAAATATATTATTTTGCTCCATTCGAGCATAATGACTAAGCGGTGGCTAAGCGATTAGCTTTCTACGCTACGTGCCGCGGGTTCGATCCCCACACGGGGCAATTATATGTACGATCTACAGATAGTTTTTTCGGGTTTGGGTGTATGTGCATGTGTGTAAACTGTACCCTCGATACAGGAGAAATTCTAGTGAGGGGCAACGTTTTTTTTGTAAAAAAATATACAAAGTAGGCAGAGCGAGTGTGCCATACTTATGCGGAGTTACGCAAACTTATTAATAGTTTAATTTTTAGCGCCGCGTTATTACATTCTTCTTTTTTTTTAAAGATGACCGCTGCTTTGCTAAGGTAATAAAAAAAGTAAAAATCGACTTCAAAAAACTAAAAATAATAAAATATTTTTTGAAAAATACTTAACAGCTTCTGAAGTCGGTGCCACTGCCAAGCTACCTTATAAAAAGATTACCAATCATGAAGTTGGGACTCCTATCTTCATGAAGGGTAATTTTTTTACAAGGTAGCTCAAAGTTTAGTTTCTCACGATCGTATTGAAGTTTATTACCAGTGTCGATGTTCATTACCATTTTAGTTACGGACTTGGGTAAATGCGAACACAGCCGCCTCGTCTACTACCTACGTTGGGTCAGTGTCACGTGAGCGTTATTATAAAATCTCTGTCATAATTTTAGGTCAAAATAACATCGAAGTCGGCTGATACATGCTATTTATAAAAATGATGATATTTTTATAACCGAAATAGCTCACCGACGCACGGTGTTGCAATGATATTCTGGTAGTGTCTCTACAAAATAGGATGACAGGAAAAAATAAAACTTAAGTTTAAATTTTCCCGTCGACCATCCTTAAGCCGGGCTTCCACTGGTAATGATAAGCCAGCTGGACGGAACGGACCCGAACTAACTAAAATAGGTTTTACCTTCCATTAAGAAAGAGTTTTGCGACGGAATGGAAGCCAAGCGACTTTTTTAATTATTGCATTTAGAACTGTATCAGCACTGCGTAAAGTTCAAATTAGAAATGAGACCAAAGACGGGTGAGCAATAGATTCTTACCAGCGATACCACCGAACAGCCCCACGATGTACTTAGGCACAGGCTTGTCTCTGTCTCCGCCCTTGTACCAGTCCCTCAGCGACTCCACCACAAAGAACCTGATGGCTTGGTTGCTTCCCTGTTTCATTATTGTTGCCGTCACACCTTTGTATACTCCTCCGATACCTGGAAATTGGAATTGAATAAGTTGTTAATCTCTGAACTCATAGATGGAGGATAGACCAAGGCAGAGAAATATTTCCGTAATAACCTAACCGTTAAAATCCTCCGACTCCAACTAGAAAAAGAGCTTTAACTTTTGAACGGCTGAACCGATTTTCATGAGACATAGCTAAGATGATACCCAATTAAACTAGCTTTCAATAAAAAAGTTTGTGTTGGGGTTATTTTTAACCCCCGACAAAAAGGAGGGGTGTTATAAGTTTTTAATGTGTATCTGTGTATAATTATGTGTTTCGGTCTGTTGCATATAGCTCCAAAACGGATGGAGTGATTTCAATGCAGTTTTTTTTATTTGGAAGCTAGTTTAATCGGGACTAATCTTAGCTATATTTCATGAAAATCTGTTCAGTCGTACAAAAGTTACAGCTCTTTTTCTAGTTCCAGTCGGGTTTTTGACGTTTAGATTATTAAGTATCAATGCATATAACCTGGGATTGGTTACAAAACATTCAACATAAGCTAAGAATACAAAACCAAATTAACCTTCTTCTCTAACAATAGTCCTGACGCCATGGAAGAATCCCTTGAATCGTGGCTTTTCCATCCTCATGTCGTTAATGAACTTGACTTTAACAGTCTCCATGGGGGTGACGGCGAAAATTGCTTCGGCAACACCAGCGGCCAAACCACACGCGAGCTTGCCCGTTGTAGATAACGTGCCATTCTCATTGATCATGTAGAGTTTCGCTTGTTCGAATACACCGAATCTGGAGACAAAAAAGGAAAAAATCTTACTTAAAGGCTCCTACACACATGCCGGCGGCTTGTTCCGGCGGTTTTTGCCGCGCGGGTATGGGCTCGTATGTGAAGCAAGCCCGCCGATACCGCGGTGCTACCCGACTGCATGCCCGGCGACCGAGCCGCCGGCATAGTGTGTATGAGTCCTAATATTATAAATGTTGTTTGTGTTTGGATGTTTGTGACTCGATCACGTATAAACGGATGAACGGATTTGGATGTAATTTTGGCCCTCAGATTGACCATGTCTTGTTAACATATACTTAATAAAATAAATCAAGCCCATTACTCTTCCAGTGCTGGGCACGGGTCTCTTCTCGGAATGAGGAGAGTTAGGCCTTACTCCACCACGCAGGCCTACTGCGGGTTGGCGGACTACACACACCATCGAGGACTTTATGAAGCCCTCTCGGGTGTGCAGATTTCCTCATGATGTTTGCCTTCACCGTTAATGCAAGTGATAATCAAATTGCGATCTGCACATAATTTCGAAAAGGAGGTGCGGGCCGGGTTCGTTCTCAGACCCTCCTGCATGGAAGGCAAGCGTTCAACCTCTAGGCTATTACTGTTGACATATAGCACATGCTCAGATAGGGGCCATTTTTGGCATCGTGCAGGATTATTTATTTTGTTTTTGTTATTATTATTTTAATGTTTTCTCTGTGTATGTAATTTTCTGTGCGAGTCCGAAATCAATCTTTTTTCTTTCATTCTTTACATAGGATACTTTTAATCAATATACATAAAATAGTTTCGCCAGGATGCGAGTGAAATCACGGCACGGGCGACAGCTTGTGTTATTTTTATTACAAAACTCCGCGGACTAACATTAGAAAAGGTAACGCCAGACACAACAAATATTAAAATAGCTGCCATTTTAATTTGTATATAAATATGTAGGTATCTTGATTCTCAAATATTCGATAATTTTCCGATCGGACCGGTTTTGCGTCATCAATGCCCAAAAGATTGGACACCTTCCGCGTCTCAATAATTTACTTGTTTACAACAATTTATAAGTTCCATTTAATTATGGTTGCCTGGTACTTTGGTAGAATGTTTTGAGCCTATAAAATGTTGTCTAACCTAGGTCAGCTGTGTGCGAGGAAATGCGATAAGAAATCACAATTATTTAACGCTAATTAATTTATATTATATTTTGTGGGGCGCAATCTGAACATTTTGATCCAAGTTTGGCTATACAACAGGGCGTTGTGTTTCTATAAGTTTATGTCTAATTTATATTTAATACCTACGGTGTCTATCTATCTCCATGAAATACATAAAATCTTTGCAAATTCTCTTCACGTAATAACGCAATGCCCTGAATGTCATTGAGTCCGTTTATCTGCAAGCAACCTTCGGTTAAGTGACACAATGAACCTTTGTTATCAGTCATTAGTGCTCCACTTTACTGTAACGTGAGATATTACGAGTCTTGGCTATAAACCCCGGCTAGATTAGAAAAAAAAATTAAGTATTGCCGAGTTATGCAATCCTGGTACTTGTCATTACTTGTATAATTTTTGTAAAAAAAAAAATGTTTTCTGTACAGGCATAGTGGGTCTTTCCATTTATTTTGGTATCCTTTTTAACACCTAACAAAAAAGGGTGGTGTTATAAGTTCGTAGTGTGCATCTGTGTATGTCTGTAACATCGTAGCTCCAAAACGGATGGACCGATTTCAAAAGTTTTTTTTAATTGAAAGCTAGTTTAATCGGGTATCATCTTAGCTATTTTTCATGAAAATCTATTCAGCCGTTCAAAAGTTACAGCTCTTTTTCTAGTTGGAGTCGGGGGTTTTTGATGGTTAGGTTATTCATGATTGTCTCTACAGAACGCAAGAGTACTTTCTGCTAGGAATGGAACTTTGAAAATCCATAAAAGATTTGGAAGTCCAGTACTAGCTGGATGATACTGGTTGAACGGGGAAAATATCTTTTAATAAGCCGATACTTAGCAAAACAACTAGGTATAGCTATCTCTTAAATATTTCATTCACTTCAAATTTTAGTTTTGTGGCTCCTTCGTTCTATATACTTCAATAATACGACATTGTCAGGTAATATTGCCGAAGACATGAAGTCCACCTTGGTGAATTATTCAGGTGGACATAAAGAAAAAGGTGGTGGAAGAAAAATAGTCTTTGTGATTTTAAGACCATTTTAAAAGTTCTGACAAGGTGTGGCCATGATTACAAAAGAATTTATTTTCTACCCAGGTGGTCAAAGTCAAAAGTCAACTCAAAGGATTTTATTTAAACTGGGCCTTTGCAGGTATGTGATTCTAGGTGTCGGTTCCAAGAGGGTTGGTCCTGGAGAAGATACGGGCAAGAAACTCCATGGATACTTTTTTAATAAAATAAATTTACAATATCTGGGGCATGGTTTCGATCAACTACATTGCTGATCGAGCAGATTTATTATCATTTTACTGCTAAGAAAATAACGATAATTAAAATGTGTCATAAGTAGAGCGCTAAGTGGCAAAGTCAATGAAAGGTCAAGGTTATGATATGTATTAAATATCAGCGACAATTTGATATCTAGCTGTTACATTGCAATTGCTGGAAGTACGATATTATTCTTTAATCATAAATCTCCATTTGTCTGGTCATTTTCTGGCCTATAAAAGCCAGCAAAGAGAGAGAGAGAGAACTTAAAAAAAGAATTTTTGTTTCGTGGGTAATCTTCATGAAAAAATACAAAGCAAGGTCAGGTTTTTTTTTTGTAATTCAGTATCTAAAATGGATACACAGTCACAAAGACACTTTAATGTGACGAATGTCAAATTATATTTAAATCATTTTATTTCTAGTATTTAAATATTATGCCAAGGCAAGGTTAAGAGTACGGACAGCAACATCCTTCACTGCTTCTACCAAAGGGTCATTCCAAAATGATGTAACGCACGTAATTCGAGTATAGAATTTCGGGAATCTGGTGAAGAATATTGTAAATCAAGATTGATTTTAAGGAAACCGAGAGTAAGGGGTGTATGTTTTCACCAATAAAACAATGTTTTCTGTGACGATCATTGACAAAATACAAATTAATGTATACGACAAGTAACATCCGTTACATGGAATGACCCCAATCCGATTGCCAAGTTCTAAGTCAAGGACTCAGTGAAACAAAACTCTTCAATACCTAATTAGAGTAACAGTATTTTATCATAATCCTTAACAGTTCCGTTGTCACATTAATTAGTCATTAATTAATTATATTTAGTTTTGACGACTTCGTCCAGGCTATCGTTATTGTCAATGATCATTAAATTATTATAATGATTCTACAATAAGTAACGATATTGTTCATCAGCATCTGTTGATAAGATAGTGATAGATAATATTGCATCGAAATAGCGTTTGTATGGATAAATAATGTTTGTTTAAATAAATATTGTATTATAATATTATGTTGGGACTGGGCAGGACACGTCTGCCGCATGCCAAAAGAAGGGCTAACATAGCACAAAACTGGTGCCCTGAGATAATAAAACGAGGTCGCGGCAGACCACGAAAGAGATGGCGGGACGAAATGGATACATTTCTTCAAGAATGGAACGAAAAGGCGCGGTATCGAGAGAAATGGAGAAAATGGAGGGAGGCCTTTGCCCAGGAGTGGGACAGCATAGGCAGATAATAAATAAATATTATGTTATTCTTGCTTCCTTTAGATTGAAGGCTTCCAAAATCTCAAGTCGGCACTTCATTACGTGAACAAACGAAGGACAAACCATGAAATAGGTTCTTTAAAATCTGTAGGACATACTTTTTTGTTTTGGGGAGGATATTAGAACTGTTAGGAACGGCCGCCTGATTGCGTATGATATAAATATGACAGTTGCTGTCGTAAATAAACGTCCTATTCCGTATCCTGTTATGAAAACATCTATAAGCGAGAAAGGGATGCATTGTTTATGGTCGCTGTGGCTCTTAGATTTTTCTTAGGTAATCAAGGCGCCGATAGGCCTTGTCAAGGGCCTGATTCAGAAAGCAGTACTCCTTGACACTGCGCGCATTGTTAGGAGGTTTCTCTCTCTAGAGCCCTGACCACCGGTAGCTTGGATCCTGTTCCCGATGCCGGTGGCCTACTACTCTTTTATATTTTTAAATGTTTTTATATATTTTTTATTTAATTGTAAAATTATTTAAAAATATATAAAAGTATCTATGTAAAACAAATTGAATAAAGTTAATAATCTTATTCTTTTGGTCTGAGACTGAGACTCAGACAAGTCAAAGTCCAAAGTTTGAATAAAATCTTTCGAAATCGTGTTAGTATAAAAATAACAACAGAAAACCGTAATCCGGGCCAATCTTATCGCTTGTCAAACATTGTAATCATATAGTTACGTAATCTAAACATTTACTCCTAATAGCGGTTCAATGTTGGTATTAATAAAGTGAGGTGTTTATATATAGCTTAGTTTAGTTCGTTTAAATTTCGTCTCTA
This sequence comes from Allophyes oxyacanthae, assembly GCA_932294325.1. Lineage (NCBI taxonomy): Eukaryota > Metazoa > Arthropoda > Insecta > Lepidoptera > Noctuidae > Allophyes > Allophyes oxyacanthae. The sequence goes on from OW028628.1 coordinate 3,165,846, forward strand.
CCAAAAAAAAAAAGAAAAAAAAAAAAAAAAACTTCCCACACTATTTTATTCATATATTATGTCGGAAAAACTAGAGAAATCACACAATTGTGCATAAATTAAGAAAATCAAAGAAAATGGTCGCGCTCTTGGTAAAAATAGACTGAATGAGATGTGTTATTGAATGCATACTTCTCAAAACTGGTTTTAGTATCTAGATATTTTTTTACGTTAGTTTATCTTGTTTTTACTAATGTAGGTAGTTAGAGTAACGGTGATCTGGCTTTTCTTGAGTTTCTTAAGTCTACAACATGTTACAAATGCGTGGATCACACCTTGTCCCATACAAAAACCTACTCGACCCAAACGTATAAGACAGCTGAATATTTTTTCGCGATTACGATGTTGGTTCCATATAGAGAGTTGTTCAGTTCGATGGTTTTATGAGAATCCTTAAATATGACCGCGCATAACTGATACACGCTGTATAAGGTAGCAGCTATTTGTAATAATAGATGATAAACAAAGTTAAACCACAGTTCAACTTTCGCGTTATACTCGACACTGTCTTCCCAGCTAGGCTACGTCACCTGACGGTACCTAGTTTTGTTAGGAAGTTAATTCTTAATCCTAATTAGTTAATAAGCTTATATTAAGTTACCTGACGGCAGATTTCGGTATTGATCCATATAGCAGCACACTGAGGCCTCTGTATAGGCCCAAGACCCCATGGCCCTTTACCGTCTTGTTGACGCAGTCGAAGATACCCGTGTACTTCTTGGTACCACCTGGAAGTAACAATATACATTGGTTTTAGTCGTTCAAGTACATTTTTGGTGTTAAATTAACGGATAAGGTTCGAAACACCACTGTGCGCTTCAAAAAGCCGCTAAACTAAAGTGGGATTGGGCAGGCCACGTCTGCCGTATGCCGTCTGAACTGTGGGCCAACATAACCACGCAGTGGAGCCCTGACAGCAGGCGACGCGCCACACCGCGAAAGAGATGGCGGGACGAACTAGACACGTTCAGCAAGGACTGGTCATCACTGGCACAGGATAGAACAGCATGGAAATCAAGGGGGGAGGCCTTTGCCCAGCAGTGGGATGATACAGGTTAACAGTAACAGTAAGTACATTTTTAACCCCAAACAAAAAAGATGGGCGTTATGAGTTTTTAGTGTGTATCTGTCTGTAGCATCGTAGCGCCAAAGAGGATGGACCCATGTCAATACAGTTTTTTTTTAATTGAAAGCTAGTTTAATCGAGTATCATCATAAATATGTTTCATGAAAATCTGTTCAGCCGTTCAAAAGTTACAGCTCTTTTTCTAGTTAGAGTCGGGGTTTTTTGACGGTTAGGTTACCAATAACACCGTGAACTTTCACCCTGAAAATACTGTTGTTTTTGCCGTAACCTTATGTGACAATACGTAATACACGATACGAACTTACATTTATAACAAGATGTCTGACCATGAATTTTATGGGTCAAGTTGCTTGACTAAGGTTGTTAGCCTTTTGTGACAAAGCAAACAGCTTGATCGATTGCTTCGGATTTGATAACGTGTCTTGAACACCACCACATGTGAAGTTTGTTATGTTATTGCTTAGATTACAAAGAACCTAACTATACTAGCCAGTTTCTGCAGCAGAAACACGAGTTTCCGCGTTCCTTGTTTACTTATTGAAAGCCAAAAGCAGCTACCAAACAAGAAAACGCGCGCATCTGCTGTTAAAATTCGATAGTGTTCTTCAGAAACTAAGAAAAATATGCAGTGCTCAAACGTCAATGTCTTTCTTGGTCCACACATCCCTCACAGACAGATGATTCACTTTTTGGAAGCAGAATGGAGCGATCAGTCGCGAAAACGTGTTTTCGCTGCTTTAGCTCGACCGCAGTGTGACTCTCCCGATGGCTTTCCATTTTGATAAAGACAACAATGTATTTTATTTATTATTAGATAATAGATATTATATCACAGTATATACTATGTATATCACACCCGCCGTCCCGCGTTCCGCAAACCATCAGGAAGGCAGCGCTTACAGCGATCGGATTATAGCGAGTGCGATTCCGCTGTTAAAAGTAGACCAGCTAGTATGCTCCGACACTCTTTATACAACTATTTTTCTATTTATTGTATATTTTCATTTTTCTTCTCTTTCTGGTGTGTGCAATAAAGTGTATTGTATGCTTCCCGTTGTATGGTACAATGTTACAAGATTTTTGTAGGTTTCATAATAGGATTATATCACGTAATGGCGGTAACGTTCAGCAGGGGAAAGTGTTATCTAAGTTGACCTGATTCCTGACGGTTCCAGGTCGCGAAGGTCAGACGACACTACGTTGAGACTAGACAAACCAGATAATATTATGAAATGTAGGAACGGAATAGCTTAAAATGATAAAAACTTGACGTGTTTCCTGCTAATAAAGTAGTATCTGGGATAAGTTCAAGAAAACTCGAGGACTAACCGCTGATTACTATATAAAACACAACTCAATTTTAAGACTTATATTGCCATCATAGCCAGATATCTAGATACCTATCTGGCTGGTTATAAACACTGCTGAGCCTCCTCGTTGACCACTACCTGTCGCGAGGGAAAATAACTCTTGGGAAAAGCATTGATGATCGCAGTACGTTTTTATTCGGTGTTTTGACTATCGATACTAAGATAATACTATCAGTATTCATGTCCCAGTATCGATTTGTGATAGCTTGATCCGTGTTGTAAATAACCTTATCCGTTTGTGTAGTAGCCGAGGGCAAAGGACGAGGAGAGCGTTTCACCTAGACTTGCACAACATTTAATTCGGAAGAAATATATATTTGCAAGTAAGGATGCTCTAATGGTGAAGGAAAACATCGTGAAGAAAATGGGTCCTAGAGTTACTTCGAATACTTGTGACACCTACCAATTCGGACGTGGGGGATAATGGCCCACTTCTTTGCTCAAAGAGGTGGCCTGGATTCTAGCCAAGCTGATATCAGTCAAGTGCTGTGGACTTCGATAGTATATCAGTGGCGAAGAGTCCATACAACCCGATTCCCATCGGCTTCCTTTTAGGAATTGGTTAGTGCATAGACCAACGTAATATGGCTTGTTATTCAGTTAGGTCGAGCTCTTCCAGACATGACTACTTATAGATTACAAGAGACGGTATGGATTTTTGTCTTGCAGCATTAATTGCAGCAATTTTTAGAAGGCATTTTTGGGATGGCTTCCCCTTTTAAAACCCTTCGCCACTGTAGTATATTCAACAAATATTGGATTATTACCTACTGTATAAGACCTACTATTTGGAACCGAGCACCTAGAGTCTCAACATTTTTTAAGTGCCTGTATTCTATTCTATTCCTAGGCAAGAAACGAATTAGTCCTATGAGCCCTAAGGCACCCAACATTATTCTTCGCGACAAAACTAAACTGTTGTTTGTAAAACGACGATGTTTTCGAACAGGTAATTAGTACTCTTGAAGAACAGCAGCATAAACATGGTTGGTAATAAAGTTGATAGTTAGCCTCTTGGATTCTTCATCTGAGACCTCTTGGGTACCTACTGAAGTGTCACGTTCCGTCACTATGGCAATGTTTACACAAGTCAGCGGGTCTCGTACACATACTAATTGTTTCTGTTAGGCGTCGTACGCGCCGCTTTATAGCAAACATTTTGTAATATTTTTATAGTTGCTAAGTTGTTGCCTGTTTTGGAGGGCTGATAACTTTCGTAAACATAACATAAGGATGACAGGTTTAAGATAATTTTCAGTTATCAATTGTTTTATCAGAGGTTTGGAATATATTTTTGATCTCTGTTGATGTTTGCGATACGTCTTCCGAAATATTTTCTTGATGTTCATTATATTTTTCTGCAACGAATCTTCTAGAACTTTCAGGCTTATTTATTTCAAGCGCATGGTTCACAGAAATATCTTTTAATAAACTGCATCACAAATTGCTTTCAATATCATTTAAAAAAATATTCATCCTGTTTTTTAAATGTTGGCATTTTGCCAACACATCACTTGCAGTATATTTAATTTCACCAATGCTTTAAATTAATTTACTTACGTCAGACTAGGTAGACTAAACCTACGAAATTTCGAATACGGTATTTAGAATATAAGAGTTGTACATATTATTTGGTCAAACTGAGAACCAACCAACACAGGTAGATGGGCAAGACCCCGCCTCCTTGGGTATTATTGTTCTGTGGGCAAGACTATCAAGTTTGCCCAAAATTAAAATAAGCTACCGATTGAAGAACCTGACAGGGCCGACAAGCTCATTACACACAGGCCTTCTCCTGTCTCATGACTGCGAGAGGCTGCGGCTGTTGATGATGGATACCTACTAACTAGAGGAGTTTGTGTGGAGAGAGAAAAATCGAGGACAAGCCAAAACCATCTCTTTACCGTTTCCTCTTTCGATTTTACGTTTTTCCTTCTGTCAAGGAGACAAAGTGTGGAGAAATCGACTTTGTTTACCCGCTGTGCTAGCGCTACATGAGACATGAGCATTTTTTTACCCATTTACGTATAAATATGCAATGCAAATAAAATATTCAAGAGAATCTACGATAAATCTCTTCGATTTTGAACTTAATTCCAAGGACGATAAAGTTTAGATTTTTATACTCGTTCTTGTAAAAATAATTTTATTATGAAATAGGAAAGAATTTCGTCATAATTAAAATGCAAGAAAGAGATTCTATTTATGTATGATTTTTGTTAATGGTGCTAAGGTAGGTACATAACTAGCTAGGTATTAACATGAAAGGTCACGAATACAACTCCACAAACATACGATTGAATTGATTGTGAAGGCGTTCACTGTTGTGAAATACCTACCTATCGTATTTGGACGAATAATCGAAATTTATCAATAGGTATACAAATATCATGCACCAACTAGAATAATCAAGAGTTTTCTGGCCATACAAACACACAATCAATATTTGTTAATGGACTCGTTCAAGTGGTTTCGTCACGTGTATCGCCGAAGGAAAAGACCTTGACAAATGTGTTTTATTTGCCTGATATATCACTGGTGGCCGACCAAAGTCCAATGTTTTTACAAAACATATTCCAACGCTCAATTTAAACAATAATTTATCAGAAAAACACACCGGAGAAACATGTAATCCAAATAACATCGAATACCTACCAAACAAATTGCAGTCCAATTAGATTCTAATTTGAGGTTTTCTCGGACTGATAATCAAGAAATAAGTGAATATCGGGTCGATATCAACACAAAAACAATAATTGTCCACTCTGGTCCATTCACCATGGTTCTAGAAAATCTTTTAGGTGCAGACCTGTGATGTTTACAAAATATCTGGTAGTGGATGTTGTCGATACCCAAATATCGATTGGTGAATGAATCAATATTCGTTATTAAAAAAGACCTAAATAAACTAACCTTTTTCGTCTAATTGCAGCTGTGTTTTCACGTATTCCGTCGGGAATGTAATACAAATTTCAATGCCACCAGTAATTCCGCCGGCAACAACACCTTTCAAACCAACTGACCCCGTACCCCCTGCCGCAGCCGCTGCACCAGTTTCCGTCATCCATGGCCTCGAGAATGGATTCTTGAATGTTCCTGGCTTATTAGACATATTTATATCTTTTTAGGCACTTGCCGTTTACGACAGCGGCTGCGAACGACTTTCCCCCTTTACGTCTGAATTAGAACTAATGTGCGAATGAATGAATGAAAAGATGAATGAATTATTTTGATTAACAAGAACACAAGAACGAACTCGAATGATCTGGGACCTGGGACCTAACCTAGTTAATGGTGTAGACTAAATAATCGACTAAAATGAATAAAAATGATTCTTTGCATTATTTCATGCTGACAACATTGAGAACGACACCATCTTGACAGCTTTATTTTGAAACATTCTCCATTCATTCCGGAAATGTCATTCTCTCATTCAGTCTGTTCATCACATCACTGAACGTTGCAATTTTGCAAATGGTTTTATCATTTTAGTGAAAATTTACAAATAATAAGTTGTTTTCTAGTACGAAATAAAGAAAAGCTGTGAATATGGCGTTACGAACTTACGGCGATAAGCCGATAAGCTTTCAAATTGAAGAGGGAGGTGAATTTTACTGTGTCGGCTCAGAGGTTGGTGGCATTCATTTTGTTTATATTTGATGCTTAAAACAAGTATTTTCATTTTTACAGTAAGTTGTAATTACTGTAGTGTTAGGCTTGAAAGTTATAATGCTTAAACACGCAATGCCCTTATTTTTTGCCAATAATTCCAGTGTACATGGATCCCTCGTGTTTGTTTCTTCATGTTGTATTTCATATGGTTAGTTACCGTACATAAGTTGTCAAACATTACAAAATAAACACGTAGTGTTTATTCTACTATACATAATAATTGTAAATTATACTTCAAATGTACTGTTTTTATCCAGGTTGGCAACTACCTGCGGTTATTCCGTGGGTCCCTTTACAAGAAGTACCCGGGCATGGCCCGGCGTACCCTGACCAATGAGGAGAGGAAACGTCTCATAGACAATGGACTCGGTGCCCATGTGTTATCCAGCTCGGTATCGCTCCTCAAAGCTTCCGAAGTTGAAGATATTATTGAGGGCAACGATGATAAGTATGTGTACGTTTAGTGTTTTATTTAATTTTTATAGCTTCCCTTAGGTCTTCTAGATTCCGGCTGGGTAATATTAGCAAAGTATTACTTGTGAAAAAATTGGTAAGTGCCTGAAGATAACCATTGTCAAGCATCGCCATCATTGTGGAGGGCTCTTGAAATATTCCATTTCATCCAGTACTGCGCTAGAAGCATCTTTATTTAAAAAACCTAATTCTCTTCCCATAAATAAACATATCCCTCTTATTACAAAAGATGGTTTAAAGCAAATCTTGTATAACCCAGGTTTTAAATATATCTCTCACATTCTAACATCATATAACAAAAAGAGATAAGGCTTACAAGACTTGATTTAAACTCATCTTTTGAATAAGACAGATTATGATCTAATCCATTGCAATAGGGGTTTTGTTGTGGATCAAACATTTAGGTTGGTTGCGGTTGTCATCTTCAAAATAACCACTGGCTTCTGGTTCAACTTTTTTCACACAAATAGTGGTGTTGGGTTTACAGTTAATACCATGATACTATCATAAGCAATAAGTTGCATCAGTCACCACTAACCGTTCAACAAGTATTTGACAAATTCAACTGACAAAGTATCTTAATGATTAGGTACAAAGCAGTATCAGTCAGTCAGGAGCTGGCTACTCCAAGAGAGAGCAAAAGCAAGAAGCCACACAATCAGTCATGGCTGCCGGTCATGCCCAACTCTTCACACTTGGATGCGGTACCACAGGCCACACAGATAAGCCGGACTAGGGTACATAATAAGAAGGTAAGTGATGTTTACTTCTTTTAGAATTATTAAGTTATTTACAAGACTAGCTTTTGTCTGCAGTTTCACATGCATCCTAGTGGAAAGTACTACATGTACCTAGATAAGATTTTGCTAAATACAGTTTAGAAATGGTTGGATGGAAATGAAGTTAAACCCCTTGAATTTTTACTAAACATGCACATGCTAGGTAAAGTGTTTGCGTCAAAACCGGCCTGTGTGGCATGATCAGTTCCGCCGCTTTCTCTGTTTCATTCATCATACTGGGTTGCCACCCATCTGGAAAACCTTGAACACCTGGAAAAGTCATGGAATTTAATTCATCCTTAACACCCTATCACAAACAATTTATAGCAATTTTCATTCTAGGTTCGCACATTCCCACTATGTTTCGATGACACGGACATGACAGCTATGTTGGAGAACTCATCACAGAAGCAGATCCTGGTGCCAATTAGACTGGACATGGAGATTGAAGGCCAGAAGTTGAGAGATACATTCACATGGAACAAGAATGGTAACAGCATGCTTATAGAAATTCAGATATAACTTTAATTTAAGTGAATAACACATCAAACTGCTGGGCCTTGTGTCGTGTTTTAAATTCGATGGATTACCTACAGAGTGATACCGGCAGGCAATGCCACATGACTGCTCCGTGTGTTATCCTCTAAAGTTTTGACCTTGAACTATTTCATCATGGACTAAAAGACTATTTGAACACCCGACAAAGAAGAGGCGTGTTATAAGATTTTAGTGTGTATCTGTGTGTCTATCTGTGGCATCGTAGCCCCAAAACGGATGGTCCGATTTCAATGCAGTTTATTTTAATAGAAAGCTAGTATCGGGAATCATCTTAGCTATGTTTCATGAAAATCTGTTCAGCTGTTCAAAAGTTACAGCTCTTTTTCTAGTTGGAGTCAGGGTTTTTGATGGTTAGGTTATTCTTATATTTTATCTTGGACTAAAAGATTATTTTTCAGCTGTGGTCATCCCCCTTTCAGGGCAAACGTTTTCACACCCTCCTTCCACTCTTCTTGTTATGGATTTAGTTTATTTAAAATATTTTATCCTAATTTCAGAGTCAATAATAACACCAGAGCAGTTTGCAGAAGTGTTATGTGATGATTTAGAACTGAACACTAGCACATTCATCCCAGCTATCGCTTCGTCCATTAGGCAGCAAATAGACGCGTACCCGAGTGAACCACCAGCAATACTAGAGGAGCAAGCCGACCAAAGAGTTGTGATCAAACTCAATATACATGTGGGGAATACTTCGCTTGTTGATCAGGTTTGTATATTCAGAAATCTTTGCTTAGGAATGCACATCCTTAATCCGTTCTCTGAAGACCCATTGCATTATCTGTAGAGTACTTTAATTCTTAGGGTAATTAAATGTCCTTACAAGAAATATATTCTTATTAACCCCTGACAAAAAAGAGGGTTGTTGTAAGATTGTAGTGTGTATTTGTGTAACTGTGTGTCTGTGTATCTGCGTGTCTGTGTGTCATCGTAGCTCCAAAGCGGATGGACCGATTTCAATGCAGTTTTTTTTTATTGAAAGTTAGTTAATTCGTGTATCATCTTAGCTATGTTTCATGAAAATCTGTTTAGCTGTTCAAAAGTTACAGCTCTTTTTCTAGTTGGAGTCGGGGGTTTTTAACGGTTAGATTAGGTTATTTGATGGGATGACCCAAGTCCAACAGTGGATTACAATACGGTTAATATGATTTCCATGCATTGTTTATTCCTTTTTTAAAATTTTCTTATTTTTTCTTCTTTATTTTATTATAAGTAATTCTTCATTGTTTTCTGACTTTTTATGTTTCTTATGTTTTGTGTATGCATGCTGTTGTGTTTTTGGTGTCCTGTGTGCAATAAATAAATTTATGTTCTTTCTTTGTTCTATTTTAATTTTGACATGATTATTTTTAACTGGTAATATTTTTATTTGCAGGTGGAATGGGATATGTCTGAGAAAGAGAACAATCCGGAACAATTCGCGATGAAGCTCTGCGCTGAGCTGGGGTTAGGTGGAGAGTTCGTGACGGGCATCGCTTACAGTGTGAGAGGACAACTGAGCTGGCATCAACGGACATACGCGTTCAGTGAGGCGCCGCTGCCTGTAGTGGAGGTATGTTATATATCATTAATATCTACATACCAACACACACACCCTCATACATACATACCACAAACACTCCATAAATGCTTCTAGATTTCTGACACATAGAAAACTGATCTAAAATTGCACCATACACACCGTTTCACTTAATATTAAATTTAAACGATATTCAACCCAAATGGCTGAACCCTATCTCTTAAGATACAGGCCAGGCCTAGTTTAAACAATAGAGTCTAAACAATTGTGCTTATGATTTAAATATGTACTGAACAAAAAAGAAAAAAATATATATCTAGCTAAGACACGACAATTCGGATTGTCGTTTTCATCTTTCGTTATCGTTTATTGTTACCAGCCCGTTAATGTTGACCGCTGAACTTATGCTTCCCAATGACTGTAACAATGGGATAGAATCTATGGGACATGGCCATAATCACCACGCTTTGCAGACAGATTGGTGATCCCAGTATGTACCTACAGTTCTTCAAATTTAAAACATACCTTTTGACAGCTGTCAAAGCCAGTCAAAAGCTGTCAGATCCTGCGGTCCGAATTGCGCTAAAAGTGATAATATCGAGAATCCGACCAGTCACAAGTATTATTATTACTCAATAGCCCTTATATTTTGGGATGATTAAATTTGGTCGAATTCGCGATATTATCACTTTATTATCGCGAATTATTTGTACGCCAAGAAATTATTTTTATAATAAATTGTATTAGTTAATTTTCTTATGTAAGTGAATATGTGTATTCTTATGAGAAATAAAGTTATCTCAAACCTTTATCGCAATTCGGACTGCAGGGAGTAAGACATGTTTTTGGCAGCGTTTGACTGACTTTGACAGCTGTCAAAAGGATTTTTGTTAACTGTAAATATTAATGATTCCCTTTCTTACCTCCAGACCTCGTACCGTCAGCCGTCGGATGCTGAGCAGTGGGCGCCACACCTGGAGACTCTCACCAACGCCGAGATGGAAAAGAAGATCCGCGACCAGGACCGCAACACGCGGCGCATGCGGCGCCTCGCCAACACCACGCCCGGTTGGTAGTCACACACACGCGCACACACATCAAGTATACATGAGGGAAGGGTGGACATGTCAGGGCTACAATGCCCTCGGAACGAAAAAAGGCACAAGTTACTTTTTTTTTAAACTGAGTTTTTACATGTGTACGGTATTCCTTTTTTCCTGATATCGAACGACTGAAAACTCAATTTTGAAAAAATTTTACTTGTGCCTTTTTTCTTTTCTGAGAGCAATACATTGGTATACAAGTTATTCGTTAGAATAGAATAGAAAACATTTATTCGACATACGACATAGTTGACAGCACATAAAAAATTAAAAAAGAAACAAACAAACAAAAAAGAAACAAGAAATTTTACTGCGCTGACTGACAAGTATGCCCATTCAATTATGGGCAATCATTATGATTCCCACATTGTAGACTGAACAGTGGATCTAAAAAGGCCGGTTTATTTGAATCATAAGTCACATTACTAGGTAATCTCAAAATGGCTACTTAATTAACGATTCTTAAGCTGGTTTTACATTCACGCTGACCGCTGACGCTGATAGTTGAATATGTTTCATTCAAATGTAGCGTTAGAAATAAACTACGATAACATGGCGCGCCCCTCCAAATTACTGTTTCAATGTTTCTAGTCACATCTCACCGAGCAACAAATCCTTGGATTTATTTTTGTTTGACAGCCGTCTCAGTACACATGCGTTGTTTTGGTGGCGCTTTGTAGATATTTACAAACATTTTAAATTTTGGAGGGGCGTGCACGTTTGATTAGTTTATTTTCTACAGTGATTGCTCAGCGCTGAGAGGTCGCGGCTTCTGCTGTCGGTAAGCGATACAGTGTCACGCTGAGGGCACGTCCCAATTAGTACTGTCGAAATGAGTCATGATAATCATGATCAGCATTGGCTTAGCTAGAAAGGGGGGCAGCCGCCTGGCAGATAAGCAACCGCAAGATTTATAAGTAATATTACTGTTCTCGGAAACTGGCTCGTGAGTCAACTATAATATTTGATAAACAGCGGTTTCTGGAGATGGTATAATAATTTTACGTGGAATGGTATTGAATCTTTTTTTCAAGATAATAGAATGAAAACAGTATATTTCTTAATATTGACCATTTTTAGGGTGGGCAATGAGTATTGCGGGGAGGGCAGTGCCTCCCCTACGCACACATGTTGATAAGCGCGAAACTAAAACGATTCTTGTTGACAGCTACGCACTGACGGTCATCGTCACTGTAAAATCAGCCTTAATTATGATCCACGTAAGGTTTATATTCAGTTAACTGTCTGACAGTAAGCCAAACTTCAAGACTACACATCTATTAAATTTCAAACTTTGATTTCACTTCTATTTACGGCCTTTGAACTTGGCCAGTACTTAACATAATGTTTTTGTATCATATAATTTTCGTTTTTTTTGAAGTAGGTAATTACTAAACAATTATTCACTTCTGATGTTCTGACATATCCACGCATTCTCATAAAATTCTAGAAATATCTAAAACGTTATTATACACGTAACACAAATACACGACGGTGATAAATTGAAGATATTTAAAATTAGTTATATAGCATGAAATCATACATTTATACAAGTTTGACGGGATTTCTATTAGGTGTTGTTATTATTTAAATAAATATTTTTGCGTATGGTACTTAAATAAAATGCTACTATGTTTACTTAAAATCTTCGCACATTGCAGAATTTTTCTCGCCTTGGAGTTTTCGGAGTCCTACGTGACAAATGCAATGCGATGTGAAGCGAAAAATGGGTTACATGAAAAAAATGCAGATAGCGCCCCATTTTTAATAATTATCGCGTCACTTTTCATTTTCACGAAGGACAACGGGTATCGTTAATAACGTATTGAGACGATCATTTTATTTGATTTAACGATATTAAGATTTTTTATCGTTAAACCTGCGCACTGACATGTCCTTATACCAAGTAGTAATTGATCCATATAGTTTATCAGTCGATAAAAAATCTGCAATGTGTGATTTGTTAGTTTTATAAGATCTTGATAAACAAAGCTGCCTCGGTAGTCAAATTAACACATTAAACTGATCTTCCGAAAAAATATATATTTAGTGTTGCCAGTACAAAAAATCATGTCATATTGTCATTACAAACTAAATAGTCGATTTGATAAAATAGTCGATTGATTTGAATGATCGATTCATATGGCATTTGCAGTTATTGTTTATTTATTATTTATTACGCAATTTATTTTAATGATAATTTTGAAGCGTAAATGCAAATGCCATTTATGTAATTATTGTATCATTTTTAATATTTTTGAATTTTATAACGTTTTTTTTAAGTAGGTATTTTGAAATTAGCAGATTTTTTTTGCTGATGTTAGATCGATGTTATTTCTATTATCACTTCTTTACAATCGAAAATTTCATTCTGCACTGACATAATGACATGATACCTATTGTCCGCGTTCATGCAATAAATCTATTATTAAATAGACAAATTTTGATAGTTAATCAATTAAACAGAAATTTATTAAATATTTAAATTAAAATATTTTATAAAACTATAATAAATAATACGTGTTTTGAGGCTAACTTTGTTTGCAAGTTACAGTCAATCAGTTTTAAAAATATTTAATTATTTATAAGTATTAAATAATAGACTGAGGTATTAAATGTATTAACTTTTTAACTGTCCATGATACCATAAACCACAGCGAATGTGGATCATCCAAAGATTTGAAAAATAGAAAGATATGCCTGTGTATAGAAAAGATAATTTAAAAACAAAACTTCAGTACATTTGTAAACTGTCGTAATATTTAGGGAGGAATAGCCAATGGCTAAGGCCTATTACAGACGACAAACATTTTGTCCGCACTCTGCAGCGTACATTTTAGATGCAGATGAGAGTTGGCTGGTCGCCAAATAGGTGCCCAACAGAGGCCCAATTCTCGTAATTACAAATGTTTAAAATATAGTTCCGATCTCGTTCAGATCTACTACCAATGTCATAAATGTTACAAATGGTATTCTCCTACCCTAACAAACAACGTCAAACATGAAATTATATTGTAATGAGGTCGAAAGTTGAATAAAGGCAAATCGGTATTCTGCTAACATTTTGAACCGACACATAATAAAATTGATATTCTCGTCCGTACATAAACGTCAAAAATTTGATTGAAATGAGTCTGTAAGAAGATTGAATTCAAATCATACTGATATCGGACTGAACTATAAGAGTAGTAGAATACCGATTTTTTGTGAATTTATAATATAATCTCAGTTTGGTCAACTTTCAGTCATAGTGTAAATTAATTATGAGAATTGGGCTTCAGTGTAAACGTTAAAAATAGTTAAGAGGCTTCTTTCATATATAAGACTGTCAATCGTATCATTGAACAGTTAAAAGTGTTAATACAACGTTCAACATTGTCATAATGACAATATCTCAAGTATTTTCTAGTTAATTTTACAATTTACAAACATTGTTTAATAAATATAATGAAACGTATTGATGCCTTTCATGAGTACAATTTCATAATAGATGCAATATAGTTAAGATTTTTAAAGTAAAATATGCACGGAAAAGTACAACCAAGTACAGTCACTGCCAAAAAAAAGAATATTATTTAATTTATTATTTATTTGTGAGACGATTTTTCGTGCAATTTTTACACGATCATGTATTAAGAAAGTAAGTGGACTGTTAAAATTCTATCACATTAAAGAGGAATTTACCAAAAAAAAAAGTTTTGTTTCATTTTTTAACCTCACTTTTATCACTAACAATATCATTTTTGGCTTGCAATGGGTGATTCAATTGACACAATCTGCTTACCATCTTTAAAATAATTGAATATGGCAATACTATGTTCGTTAAAATTGTTTAGTTTTTAACTATAAATTATTGAAGGAGTTTCGTCAAGTATTTTGTAGAAACAGACAAAAAAAAATCAAAATATTTTCGTAAATCTGTCTTTGACGTAGTCTGTAGATCTGTAATTCTTTGTATGTACTCATAGCCTGTAATAATAACTTATTTATTCATATTTTTATTTAATTAATGATCCGTTTTTTTACAAACAGCGACTTCAGTTCCCATACCACTTATTGTAAAAGGTTCTTAATTTAAAATAAAAAATAACAAACTAAGAAAAACCCGTAACACAGTATTGCCATACTCAATTATAAAAAAACTAAAATCTAAAATCGACTAAATCAGTTGATATTATTATTTCTGGTGACAGATGTGTCGTTGAGTCGCGCTGTGAACCGGCTGATCCGAGCCGACGAGACCCTCTACCAAACCACGCCCGAAAAGAGGAGGAAAAAGATATAAACACCCATCGAGCACTGGAGAAACTACTTTGTAGCCTTAGATATAAGTTTCATTTTTGCTTACTACAATTAAGTATTTCATAATTTTTTTGTGTAAATGTCTTTTTTGAAATAAAACTCGACTATTTTCAGCCTGAACGAATTAATTTGCTATGCAATATCTAGCTGTATTTCTATGGAAATATTATTTTTAAGGATTCCTAACGGCTCGCATATTTGAATGATAAAATATATTGAACATTATTTCGAACTTCTTAATAATTTCTAATGGTCATGTTTTTTCAATGTTGTAACACTGAAATTAACATTTATAAGACAAACACCGTCTGCCATTTTCCTGTAATTTTTTTGAATCTAAAGACAAATTTTTGATTTGCCGTAATATGTTTTCGTCTTGCTAAAATATGGAATATTATACACCGTGTATCAAAAACGCGTCGTCATATTCAAGGGTGTGGATCACACCATTAAACTGAACAACTTTCTCTAAGGAACTTACGGCGTAATTGCGAAAAATTTATCAGCTGTCCCATACGAAACTTCAACCTACTCAACCTAGATGAATGAGACGGCTTATTATCTTTTCCCAATTACTATGTTGGTCCCATAGAGAAAGTTGAGTTTAGTTTGGTGGTCTGATCGATACCCCTAAATATGACCACGCATTTCTGATACACGTTGTATACTTGGAGCACATATATATATATATATATTATGCACATATATATATATATATATATATATATATATATATATATATATATATATGTATGTGTGTATATATTTGGACACAGCATCTATTATTATCTCATATTCATTTGTACGTAGGTATATTAGCGTATAAGAAATTAGGCCTAAGGCATATTCACGGGTAGGTTTAAGTCTTTCGCGAGCCTAGAAGACGATCTTTGCTTACTTTTCTTTTAGGTATAGGATACTTTTGCCGTAACCAAGTCAGCGAAGTTCTTAAAGGGTCCGGGTGCACTGGACGTACAGTATCATCTCTCAGGGAGGCTCTTTAGGTGCCCCCAATAGAATACTTACTAATTATCCTTACTAATTATGAATGCGAAAGAAACTCCCTGTCAAGTAAGTCTGTTACCTTTTTACGACAAAACGGCTGAATCGATCTTGATAAGATTTGATAAAGAAATAGTGTGCATTATAAAGGACACAGGCAATTTTACACTATTAGCTCCACACACTGTCCTAATGATTGAGAAATGACGAAAACATGATCCATTTGACATTAACATTTTTTTTTCTTTATATTACTTTTAGATATTTTATTAAAAAAAAATGGAAAAATTGCTTTAAAATGAACATAGTTGGTCAAAAAAATATCTGGGATTTTTTTTAGCATTTGCCGTGTACGTCCTCCATGTTACCTCTGTCGTTGGCAACGTGCCGGTCGAGCGGTCGTGTGTGAGCGCTCACTGGGAGGTGTTTGTCGTTAGAATAGATTTCAATCCTGAAATTCAGTAAATTTAAGTAATTAGTATAAAGATTATAGATTAGCATTCCATGTTCTGAGATTCGTATTGGTTCTTAGTAAGTTATAGCACGACCGCCGTCAGCGCGGCCCTCCCGCTTTCCATTTAAATGAAGACAACAATACAAGGTCCATCCTTTCTATTCAGGATCCCTTTAAGGGGTTATTGTACTCATCATTATGAACAACTATTAGTAGGGGACCAGCCATGAAATCTCGAAAAAAAAACAGCTGTTCCATAAAAATTCCAAGACTATTGTAGGTATAGAATAGCCGAATTTTATTTTCGCGTATGACTAGGTATCTGTCAGTATACAGGAACCGTGTATAATCCGTGTACACCCACCGCCCCGCGTCCCGCAAACCATCGGGAGGGCTGCGCTTACTAGGTCACTTTAATTTGCAATAGTTTAGGATTCTAAGCAAAAGTTTTGTGTCCGATTTACACGTCTCAAGTCTGAGTAAATTGGACGTCGGTATAACTATTTTTTTTTAGATCTGATTATTTTAATATAGGTAACTACTGCTTTTTAATTGCTCTCCCATAAACTTTAGATTAGTTTAACCGGTATTCTTCTAGTTCTAGTATGTAGGCAGGTTAACATATTCTTCGACATGCAACAAAGTTAATCTGTGTATGTTTGCTATGTGCAGTGTTAGTAGTTCAGCGCCTGTGATTATAATACAGCTCTCACATCTATACCTAGTTTGTAACTTTAGATTTTTAATAAAGACATGCTAGTAGTAATTTGTTTATTTTAATCCAATGATTCCTATTTCATAGGTACGGTCGGCCAAAAAAGTTCTCTCAATCAATCAAACAACAATGTAGGTATCAATTTTAACAGAACTTTCTATCAAATGAAAATATCACTAAAGTTGAAACTTTATTATTTTGAAAGCAATATTATAGAGAGAAAAAGAAAATGTAATTATAAATGTTTAGATAATAAATAAATAAAAAATAAAAAAAGACCTTTGTTTTATGGATTGTAAATAAATTTCATACTTAGGGTGGTAGACAATTTTTTTGGGCGACTGTATCTATAGTTATGAGTTTTGCGTGTTTGTGGTGGGTGCAAAAATTTGTAGAAACGGGCACTCATGTGCAGCCACGCGTCAGTTGGAATAGTCGAAGTCCTGATCAAAGCGGTTCTGAGACGCAGAACAATGAATAATCTCCAAATGGTTACATACAAAAACGCGCGAGCTTTTACAACATTACCTAGTAGGTACCTACCTCGTCTACTTTTTACCATCGCTACTCCCGCCATCGGGGAGATGTTTCTTTTTTAAATCTAGATTTACAGGAGGTTTGTTCACACATGAACATGTCACCTCCATAGAACTGATACTATAATAACACTAAAACTATACAGGAACGATTTTTAAGCCGAAGGGAGGAGTTCATCGGCATTATATCCTAACCCGTTTTCTCCTCCCATTGTCTCCTTGACAGAAGACAAAACGAAAAATCGAGAGAGAAAACGATAAAGAGATGATTTGGTCTCCAATTTTCTGTTCCCTTTTTTGCCGTGTTAGCCCGTCTCGTACCTTGAGTTTTCAGAGTTTCCTCCCGCGCACGCTTAGGTTGTGGAAGCAGCTCTCTACGAAGTGTTCCCAAGAATCAACAGCAGGGGGTTCTTCTAAAAGAAATTGGAAAGATTTTTACAGGATTGCAACGCGTAAGGTGTCCCCCGTGTTGCAAGTGTCCATACTTCCATAGGCTACGATAACCGCTTACCAGCAGGCGAGTACTATGCTTGCTTGTCACTTTAGAGGAATGAAGAAAAGGCTTTGTTAATGAGTGCCTATTCTCTCTAGAATAGAATAGAATAGATCTTTATTTCATGTAAACCAGATACAGGCACTTATGAAATGTCGTGACTCCAGATGATGGTCTGAATAAGTAAGTAGTTAGTCAGATACACTGAAACAGAGTAGGTCTAACGGTACCTACGGTTGGCGCAGTGGCTAAGTGATTAGCTTTCTGCACAAGTGTCGTGGATTCGATTCCCGCACGGAACAAATGTTTGTTTGATCTAAAAATACCTACTTGTTTCGGGCATGTGAGATGTTAGTTTGTAAAACTGTACCTACCCACGATACAGGAGAAATTGAAGTGCGGGACAAAGTTTTTCCAAAAAAGAAAAATTCTATCAATTACAAGTATAAAATTTTCAGATACTCAAAGTCGGAAAAATAAACCATATTCTGTTGAAGAAAGTTCTGTTTTAGCGCTATTATGTTAATACATTTCCTAGGTATATAGATAATAGGTATAACAAACGAACAAAAAGAAAATACCATTTTTTTTAATAAACCTTATACAAGGTCTTACCTTTGTAGCCCGGATCCCTTTAAGGGGTGATTGTACTCATCATTATGAACAACTTTTACTATGGGAACAACAATGAAATCGCGAAAAACATCTGCTATATTAATACCGTGTGATTTGTGTTTTGTTGTGACTTACAGTCGAGTTTCAGTAGTACCTAAGTACACGTAGCAAAAAACTAAGAATGAGGGTAGACAGATTTGTCTGAACTTAGTAATTTTACCACCCGCATTCTCCAGTCACCCCGCGATCGCGGCGCTTGAAACAGCGTTGAAATATCGGGAGCTCATTAATTCAACAATATATCACAGAAAATAATCCCGTAAGTGACATAGTAGTGTGAAGATAATTTTAAGGTTTATTATTCCAACATTTACGAAAATAAGAGTTTTTTTTTTTTTTTTGAAGATATTTCGTAAGTAGGTATACTACGATACTTGTCCCACTATATTTGAATATCTACCTACTTTTGCTTATCCGAAGTTAACACAGCTCTGTCGATTATTTTTCTATCTCTACCTCGAACTTCCTAATTGTTTTCTTAATTTTTTGATCTACTGATCATTTTTTTTTTTACATTAGGTACACAATTTTATTACATAATCAGGTACACAATATTGTTTTATCACTCGAGGCTTTTTCAGCATAGCTATTCTGTAAGTAGATTTTGCATTCGATTCGAATCTCAATCAGATCTATTGTCGGTTGATATTTAACGAATTGACATAATATAGTGCCACAAACTTATCTGACCGGCAGGGTAATCACTATACACACTCGCAATCGGAATCGATTCAATTTTGACAGTCCAACAAACTACATTGCGCGGTATGCTTTTAAAACCACTACGCCCTACAATTTGAGCAACGCAATGAACACTGTTGTAGTGTCAAAATTGAGTCAATTCCGATTACGATGAGCGTGCATCGTGATTAGGTAGCCGGTCATACGTCACTGCCGTCGCTTTTACCACTGTCATCTCCCTACAAAAATTACATTTTGAAGTAAAAAAAAATCCGTAGCGACGCGACGTTAGTTCCAATTTTGGTCACCGGGTCAGATAAATTTGTGGCACAATAATAGCGTATGGCAATCGTAGGTTGCAGCTGAAAACCAGTATCAGGTGGCCAGTATCACTGCCTCCTGACATTATGCTGAGCTGCAGCCTTTTGGCACAATAACTTGACAATAACTCATTTTATTTCTTTTTATTATACGTTTCTTTTTTTTTGCTTCTTTTTTGTTGTGTTAATAAATTATTTTTCTTTCTTTCTAATAACAATCCTATCATTTACACGTTTATTGTCAAATATCAACGAGAGATTCGAATTGAAATGCGAAATATTCTTACAGAATTGCTCACCGAACATGAAATATATGTAAAAATAAAGTGAAAATTCAATGATAAAGTTACTGAAACAGGTTTAATAAAGAAAATATACTTACGTAAAGTATATTTTCAACATCTAAAAATACGTTACAAACTTTTGCGAAATCGTTTTTGTTTGCTTTCAAAGCTTCTATTGTCCGATTTGTTTTGAAGTGATATTATTTTTTAATATTTTATTTATTTATTTATTGTTTATTGTACACCAGTAAAAAAATAAAGATACGAATTACGAAAATAATTTGTACAATGGGCGGCATTATTGCACACGGTGATTTGCCAGACAAGCTTTGGATGGATGGACAAGAGTCAATGAACAAGTTTGTTTTTTTTTTTTTTCTTAATTAGTGACCCAAAATCCACTAAAAGCATAATAATTGTCAAATCTTATGGAGAGAATTCCTTGCAAATCTATTTAATGATACCTAAGATATTTCACTTTATTTGGAAACTTAACTTAGGTGTTCCAGAGTTAGGTACCTACAGTTCGCGCGCGTGTTCCGAGGAATAACGATATTTCGTACTGATAGACATCCCTATGGTCCTTTTTTAATAGCCGAGGTACTTTTAAGGGCTCATAGTACGCATAATTATGCACAACGTTTACTATGGGACCAACACTGAAATCGCGAACAAAAAATCTGCTGTTCCATACAAATAATTTAATATTATTCGACTAAACGTATGGAACTGCTGTTATTTTTTCGCGATTTCATGGTTGGTCCCATAGCAAAACTTGTTCATAATGATGAGTAGATACCTACTATAACCCCTTAAAAGGACCTCTGCCAATAAAGTGGGATATTATAAATATAATAGAAGACATACCTAACACGTCTTATCAAACATCAGCTGCGAGAGCAAATTCGCGTCCAATCCGAATAATGTTCGCGTTCTTGCGCCCGAATACGCTGTCATCAATCACTTAGGTAAGCAGGATCACACATTATACCGAAGAAATGAATATTAATATGAATACGTAGGTATGTAGGTATCTATAGGTAGGTACCTGTTCCTTTTGCTGTCCCATAACTCTAAGGTTATAAATATGCTATAAGTAAAAATAATACAAAAAGTCCTAGAACAAGTGTACTAAAAAAACATAGTTTCGAAGATGTTTCGATGACATTAATCTTATTTAAATTAAGTAGGTACCTAGTTAAAAGAGAAAAAAGTGTTTCATTGATAAGTACGAGTAAATCATTTTTTTCAAACCATATCGGTCATATTTATAGCTAAGAAAATGCGACGTTGTGACATTTCATGTTTTACTTAAAAATAATCGTGACTTTGACGAATTAAAAAAAAATCACATGCCAGTTGATTCTTTGACAGAGTTATGGGATATCAAAAGGAACACGTTGTATTTAGGTTAGTACTTTAGTAGATAAGTAATGCTATTTATAGATACTACCCCAATCGGCTAATCAGTAGAGATGGGCTAAGTGATGATTTTTTGATATCAATGGGTGTGTTCAGTTCTTACGGCGGACGACGACGGCGACGCACCGATCGTCCGGGCGATCACACCAAACCGTTCAGTTATTTGAGCGGACGTCGTCGGGCGATCGCACCGGTCACCCCGTAAAATAGTAGGGTGAAAGTCGCACTGCTGTCAACCGACCAATGACTATAGTCATAGGATCCGACAGATATTTTGAGGTGGTTCGATTGGTCACTCGCTTAACGTAGCTGTGGATCGCGCGAAGCAGTTCAATTATTCCCAATGAGCAAGCGACAATCGCACGAGTGACTTTCATACCGAAACATGAATTACTGAACGTACTCGTAGCTAATGACTATAGTGTGGCCGCGAGCGCTGTACCGATAAATGATAAATGACATGACATGAATGACATGAGATAAAAAAAATCTTATGTGCGTATGACTACTCATTTCGGTGCAAATAACGCGTGTTACCGTCGCGAGGGTCGTCGAAGGCGACATGACAGAGTAGAGGGAGCTGCTTCCTTCTCGCATCTCGCCACGCAACTACTTGAGCGGTATATCGCTCGTGGTCACACATGAAAATGACAAAAAAAATATCAATGAAACAATAGCAAAATCATCAATGATTTTTTTCTAACTGTCACCGCACATTGCATGTTGTCATCTTGTCATTGTCATGTCACAGCCGAAGCTGAAGTTCACGTTCATTCGGTCATGGTCATTATCGAGTGATGATTTTATCATTGTCACTGCATGACGAATGCATGATTTTAAAATATCTATAATTTTTACATGTGACATGATATCGGGCTCAACTCAGTTTAAATCAGTAGAGAATTGGCCATCCCCGTTCTTCCCGTGTCGTAAAACATTACGACAAACGAAAGTTTTTAATTATCACCAAACTTTTATCGGTGATCACTCGGCCGTCTGTTAAGGGCCATAACACACTGGCCACTATGCGTAGTCTGACAACCGGGGGCCGAGCACCGAGCACGAATGTTTTGACGTATCGTAACGAAAGCAAATTTTGAATAAAATATACTCGTTATAATAATTTAAAAAAAAACTATTAAAATTAATTAAATTGTAAAATATTTTTTTTGTCTAGTTGGAGTCGGGGTCTCCTTAAAATTCTTTTTTTATTTTTTATTATCTATATTTATATTTTTTATTTTTTTACAAATTTAAATTTTATTATCACCTCAAATTGTTATTGTTACATGTACCTACGTTGATAAGCAGCAGCTTTAAAATTGGATTTTTTATAAATGTTTGCAAACTTCAAAGTAAATCATACAGGCACCCGTTTACAAAGCTAGATTGTTCCCGTTTCTTATTACAGTATGTAAATTCAGAACGTAAATTTTCGTTCTAAAACCATTTAGGATTTTTTCACGCAGATTTGTAGTAACTGATAAACTTATAAGTGAATAATTTATTAATGTTTTACCAGATAACTGCGTAGGCATTGTCGCGTAGACCTACGTGCTACGCCGGGCTACGCGGCTACGAGTTCTTGAACCAGGGTCGTGCATGTTTTAAGACGATTAGAAAATGAATAAAGACTAAAATTATCCATTATTTTTAATATTGTAGTATGATTTTCATTTTGAATATTAAATTTTTTCTATTTCAATGATCCGGATTTTTTTTAGAACGAATCTTATTTTTTTTTTCTTATTGTGTTTGAAATAGGTACGCAAAAGTTAGATATGCAAAAATCTTCGCACAAAGTCAAAAATCCCATAACCACATAAAAACAACTTTTGCATTCGACACATTAAAAAGTTTCAAATACGTCATAAAAATTGTTAATTCTTCTTCGAACTATCTTATTGCTCATCCACAACAACGTCAGGGGTATTCAACTCGACTTGTATAGATATTTACGAAGAATACCTACTCACAAATACTCACAAACGGGCCTCTTCGTCTCGTCCCTAAGATTTATAGGCTGAACACAGACGAACCAGAAATTCAAGTTGAGTCGAGAAAAACACGCGGGGCGCATGCGCGCTCTCGACCAATGTTGTTCCTGTACCATGGACAGTGCGTGACGGTCGCTCGAGACGATATAGGGAGGGGATGAATGTCGATATTGGTAGTCGATAGTCGATAGATTTTGTGATAAGTTTTTTTTATTAGGAGTTGTGGTTTTTATTTTATGAGTGTGGAATATATTCGTCTTTAGTGTAATGCTTGATAATTTAATATGGTAGTGTTCTTAGTGTACGATTGATCTGTATGCGGAAAGCACAATCGGGTGTTGTCAGGTAACCAACGGGTGCCGTATGATTAGTAATGGGCTCCGATAGATTTAATTGATTAATGTACACAAAATAAAATTGGCGTAGATTAGGTATACGTCTCGGATGTTTTCGCTTTTAAATGGTCATTATTTCATTAAATTATTAATAGCGCAATGGGCATAGTGTGTGTAGTGTGTGTGTAGTATGTACCATAGGATACTTAAATAAAAATCCGAAAAAATTACTGTTGCATGCCCATAACAGGCGGAACATGATGTACCTCTAATATTGTTAACATCCCATAACCATGTTTCTTGCAAATAAACATTTCTATTTCTAAATCCTTCATTTTTTATTTACCATTCGTCCCAATTCATGACTAAAATATGTCCTTTAAGATAGCCCTTCCACTTTATTACATACTTTTTGAGCAATAAAAGCAACATCCATAAAACACAGTATGCAAGGCGTTTATTGCAGTGTTTATTTGTTCCGCTCGAACGTGTGATATTGTTTTCGATAGCGAACATTATTGCGAACAATAAAAGTCGAGATCTCGGTACATCCCTAATGGCAGATTTCACCAATGTTCAGTGTGATAAAATGTTTGGGACCGGCGGAGTGAAGCGCGCGCTCCGCGATCCAATCCCGCCAACGGCAAATTCAAATTTCAAATGATAATCGAATAAAAAAAATTCAAATTGTGCCAGCATTCAAATTAGAAGTGTTATTTTTGAAAATAGAAATTCCTAACTTTTTTTTACTTTCGTTTAGAATTTGTGAGATTCTCGGAAAGTGTAAGTTTTGTGAACATTCTTTTTTTAAATTACTGTTCGTTGATATTCTTTGAAAAAACCAAAAATTAATTATGTGAAAGTTACTGTTTGCGAACTAAGTGTGGTTTATGGCTGTTATGGAAATATCTCATAAGGTAAGTGAGGTTTATTTTTAGATTAATTTCCTTCCTGCTATGAAAGAAAGTTATGAAACTTTCTGACTTTCCGTTTCAGGTAATATGTGTTTTTAAGGTTTCCGTGTTTCAAGGTTCGTTTCAAGATCCATCTTTTTGGGTTAAAATTACATCAATTAACAAAAAAATTATATGGTTTCTAAATATTTTATATTCTGTCTATATGATTACATATTATATCAAATTAAGGGTTATGTACATATTTAAGAATATTAAAAAATAAATGGCGTGGGATTAAAATTTTAATTTAGACTGAGTTAATTAACAAAATGTAAGAAAGTATTTCTTTAATTTATTAGATATTAATACAAGAAACAAGCAATTATAGAAGAGCTCCTTCACCTACTTTAATAGCTCAATTACTTATTAACGGAACAAAATTGAGTTTAATTTGTCGGCAAATATTATTTATTGATACAATTAAACGACCACTTCCATTTAATTTCGGGCAGTTTTCATATATTCAAGGAAAGAAAAACAAGGTGTCGATCGAATTCGGTTCATCGAAGTAATAAAATATAAAAAAGACTCCGTTTAAAAAAGGAATCTAGCAGCGTCTTAAAAAAGTCTTATGAAAACGCTTAAAGCCTGGATTACACTCTCATCAAAATGTTTCTCATGAAGCCTCATTACCATCTTAATTAAGTGCCTATCTTATTTAATTAAGGAGCCTGTTTCAGCATGTTACATTCGTTTTATCAAAATCTATTTGGCTGGAAAACGAATCTATGGTTGTTACGTCACACATACATTCGTGAATGAACGATTGAATGAACTTGGTATAATTTAGGGCTTCGTTCGCAATTTAAATAATAATGAAATCGTTTTGGCCGTTACTTATACACGTGTAGGTACGTGTAATGGGTAAATATGAGGAAGTAGCAGGTATAAATTTAACCAGCTGGGCAATGCCGTAGTCAGAGGGTTTTGGAGGTTACCACCTCCCCCCCGAAATTCTAAAATTATTTTTAAAATATTTCATAACTAGTGTACTGCTACGCGTGTGTGCTGCTAGTGTGTTGATGTGTGGTAGTGTACTTAATGCTACTTATGTAGCATTAATTATTTTATATATATTTTTTTTTAATGTTGTTCCTATCTGCCAAGAATCTTTTCTTGTTCTCTGAATCTTTCTTGTTCAGGATTTAACCCCCCTCGAACTAAATTCGTGGCTACGGCCTAGCAGCTGGGTCATTAACACCATAGTCTACTACCCAAACAGTCTTGGAGTCGGTTTCGAGTCTTGACATGGTAATTTACACGTTTCCAGTGTATTCAACTATAACAGTAGGGGTTGCTGAAGACCTGGCTGTCATTCCATATAAAATACTGAAAGAAAGAAAGAAAGAAATATAGTTTATTGGCACATACATGCTAAAAACACAGATAATAAAAAATAAAATAAAATCAGTAGTTTAGTGCCAATTTGCCATAGGGGCCAGCAGGTCAGTATAATGTTGTACTGATTATCACCCGCATCTGATTTTCAGCTAGGGAAAATTGAAAGGAAAAAAATCGGTCACACTCGGAAGCAATGAATCTGGGTCAATAATAAACCTTAATATCTCGGAAAATATGAATGTTGGCTTATTCAAATAAAAAGTATTTTATAGACTATTTAATACTACTTAAATAAAATTAATAAATTATTTAGTTATTATTTGTTTAACTTATTATAAACACATAAATTAAAAATGCATAATTATTATCTCAGTTTTTTTAAATATCCATGTTTTACACATAATATAAATTTTCTCGGATTTTAATACTTTGTATTACCTCCGTGTATTGTTAATACAGATGTCATGCGATTCGGTATACAGCACAAAGTTTCTGAGGCGATGTCGGGGAATATTCTCGCATTCCTCTATCAATGCAATTTTCAGCTCTCGATGCGTATTATTTGAGTACTATTATATAGTTTTTATTTGAATAAGCTATCATTCTTAGTTTCCGAGATATTAAGGTTTATTATGTGGGTGACCCGGATTTATTGCTTCCGAGTTTAGTTGGGAAATGGCCAGGAACACGAAGATGGCTGATATTTTAGAACATGAAGGAAAGGGTTAGCAAGCAGTGATAGCTTAGTGGTTTAGCAGTTTCCTTTCACGTTGGAGGGTTTAACACCCAGTTCCACAAAGGCTGACCAAAAACCGTCAAATATCATTTCAAGTGGTATATTATGATTGGTTGTTGGTGTTGGTCAACCAACCACAAAAGCTAACATGACTTTCAGAAACCGGGGGTTAGTTTACTCTCGGTATATATCGCACTTTGAAATTAAGAACTAAGAAAAAAAAAAGAGGAACTCTGAGCCCATCTGAAAATAAAAAGTTATTGATGGGATGTGTAGTTTATGGGCTAAATCATTATATTTTACTAGCTATTGCCGACATTTTCACACTGTAACCGGATAAGAACATGGTCTATATGTGTGCAAAATTTCATCCAAATCAATTCAGCAGTTTATATGTGACTGAATACTACATACTACATAGCTACCGCGCAGATCAGTCGATCAGCGAGGTTAAGCTGCGGTTGCCGCGGTCAGTCCCTGGATGGGTGACCGTTTCTTCGAACATCGAGATCCCTCCGTGCGTCGGATGGTTGTCATACGAATACCTATGACAGTCGTTACGGGAGTCAACAGCCCAAAAAGTCTGACAACTGGTCTAATCTTAGGGTATCAGTGTCTTCCAGGAATTGGTTGGCGGAGGTCAGGGGGTCTAAAAAGGCCGCTTTAAGTGATTCATATTACAAATGTCAAAATATCCACTTAATTGATGGTTCTTAATATCATACGCGTAAGGGTCATATTCAGCAATCATCAGTTTGACAGTTACCATGGAGATTCGTAGGTGAATTGCTAAGTGTGGCCTTTTTAGGCCCCCAGATGGCAGTCGCTCCGTATAAAATACTGATATTCAGCCGCATCTGGTTAGACTGGGAGCCGACTCCAACGTAGTTGAGTTGGGATAAAGGCCAGGCGGATGATGATATTTGATTGAGTACTGAACATCCAAACATATTTACAAACTTTCTTATATATCATGTTTATTTTTACAAATCGATGTAATTGCTAATTTTGTACCTTACTATAATCACTTGATACAGCCAAGTCCTTTGTTATTGCCCAGTACCTCTACCATGAGATTTCCGTGCCGTCTAACGTTCACGTTCACATGCAATGTTTGTATAGTGACTTTAGTTCACTATTTATACCGAAAGAGGCGCTGAAAAAATTCCCATACAAATATTGCATGTGAACGTGAACGTTAGACGGAACGGAAAACTCATGGTAGAGGTACTGTTCTAATTCCAAAAATAAATTTTTGCTTTTTATTCGGGGAACATTGCAGAAGTTAATACGAGGTGCATTCAATAAGTACCTAGCCTCATCGCCAGAGGGCGCTGTAGTTTCAAAAGAGTTTTACCACAATGTAGCACATTCTTTTTAAATTCTTTTTTCAAATTTTCATTCCAATCCCTTCATTTGTTTTAATTTGACAACTTATGGAAGCCAACGTGTCGATCGGTTTTACAAAAATGGAAAAAGAGCAATATCGTTCGGTGATTCGATTCCTATTTTTGGAAGGGAAAACGCGCATCGAAATCAAAGAGCGCTTGGATGCTGTGTACGGTGACTCTTCTCCATCGATGGCCACCGTCAAGAATTGGTTCAACGAGTTTGCACGTGGCCGTACGTCGGTTTTTGATGAACCACGTCCAGGTGCACCGAAAACAGCTGCTACGGAGGAAAACATTAAAAAAATCCATGATCTCGTATTGGCAGATCGCCGATTGAAGGTTCGGGAGCTAGCTGAGACTGTAGGCATTTCAGAAGGAACAGTGCATCATATTCTTCACGAGGAACTCGGCATGAGAAAGCTGTCGGCGCGATGGGTGCCGCGTTTACTCACACCAGAAAACAAGCGCAACCGTGAGACCACATCGGAGACGTGTTTGGCGCTGTTTAAGCGGAATTCAGCGGAGTTTTTGCGTCGTTTTGTGACCGTCGATGAAACCTGGATCCACTGGTACACACCAGAGACCAAGGAGCAATCAAAACAATGGATCCAGACCGGGGAACGTGCTCCAAAGAAGGCGAAAACTGTAAAATCGGCCGGAAAAGTTATGGCCACCGTTTTCTGGGATTCACAAGGTGTGATCTACATCGATTACCTCGAGAAGGGTAAAACAATTACAGGGCTTTACTATGCCGATTTATTGGGCCGATTCGACGCCGAATTAAAGAAAAAACGACCCCATCTGGCGAAGAAAAAAGTGCTGTTTCACCACGACAACGCACCGGTTCACACGTCTGCCGTTGCCATGGCCAAATTGGTCGAATTACGCTACGAATTGCTGCCCCATCCACCGTATTCTCCAGATTTGGCCCCTTGTGACTTCTTTCTGTTTCCTAATCTGAAAAAATCACTCGCCGGGAATAGATATGGATCGAATGAGGAGGTCATCGCCGCCACGGAGGCCTATTTTGCAGAGTTTGACAAAAACTATTTTTCGGACGGATTAAAAAAGTTGGAGCATCGCTGGGCTAAGTGTATCGAACTAAAAGGAGACTATGTTGAAAAATAAATTCCCACTTTTCCAAAATTTTCGTTTACTTTTTGTAGGCTAAGTATTTATTGAATGACCCTCGTACATACATCTTGTAACTTCTCGATTCGTGGAAAGTTGTGAAAACGTGTAGGTAAGTGGTACCCTGGGGCGAAATACTATCATTCACTAGTACCTACCACAGCTTACGTAATAGTTACTACGGAGAGGTATTTTCCAGCGGATTCGGTTTCTCTAGCTTTTTAAGTAAAGGCAGCCACAGATGAATCTTAATCGTGGCTTTATTTAAGATGGGGTTTTTTTTTCTACGCTAAGCAGCACGCATGCATTCGCAGCACGGACGGTCGTGTAAGCTAGCGTAATAAATAGCACAGATTATGTAGAATTTTAACCGTCAAAACCCCCCGACACCAACTAGAAAAAGAGCTGTAACTTTTGAATGGCTGAACAGATTTTCATGAAACTAGCTAATATGATTTCCGATTAAACTGGCTTTCAATTAAAAAGAACTCCATTGAAATCGGTCTATCTGTTTTGGAGCCACGATGCCACAGACAGACATACAGATACACAGAAACACAGATATACACTACAAATTTATAACACATTATTTTTATTTTTGTCGGGGGTTAAAAAGGAAATTTATCTGTTATTCAAACTTATCTGATTTATGTCAGAAAATTCATATTTCATTATGATTTTCACAGTATTGTGTAAGAAAATCACAAATAACTAAGTGGGTGGTGTTGTTATGTGGGTGTTAGCAAAGCTATTTTATTTCCATCATTTTATTAGGTTCCAATGATAATATCGGGAATTTCAGGGAACGGGTGGGAAGAGAGATTGGATTCGTAACGTGATATTTATCTCACTAATATTGTAAATGCTATGAGACGGTACAGAGGTAGGATGTTTATAGAAATAAAGAAACAAATGAAAGAAATATTATTTATTTGGTAGCTTAATCGAGATCCCATAGAAATTAAAAACATTACCTAATCAAAAACCTCCGACTCCAACTAGAAAAAGAGCTGTAACTTTTGAAGGGCTGAACAGATTTTCATGAAACATAGCTAAGATGATACCCAATTAAACTAGCTTTCAGTTAATGAAACTGCATTGAAATCGGTCCATCCGTTTTGGAGCTACGATGCCACAGACAGATACACAGATCAGATACGAAGATAAACACTAGTTAAGATGATTCCTGATTAAACTAGTTTTCGAATACAATCGGCCCATCCGTTTTGGAGCTACGATGCCACAGACAGACACACAGATACACACTACAAACTTATAACACCCCACTTATTTGGCCGGGGGTTAAAAAAATTATGAAAAAATAAATTGCCTGTGTCCTTCTTCATTATGCACACTATTTTATTTTAAAATTTTCATAAAATCAGATTTTGAAAACTATAATATTAATAAAATTGAGAATTTTTATATTCAGACAGACAGGAAAGTTGAAGTTTGCAAGGTCAAAGTTAAAGTATAGGAAGTACCTCTAAATTTGTCGTTTCACATCAATGTGCAGTGATCCTTACCACCAGATCAGCCATTGCTGAACTTAGGACCCCAGGGAGGCTTCAGCAGAAACTAATAAGTAAGTTGGAATTGAACTTCGGACTCCTTTGTCAGCTAACCATAATGGGCTAACAGAGAGGAAGTTGTTCGGTAATATAATGGATTTTATTTAGAAAGAGTTATTTTTGTGAAAAGTATTGCCAGCGCAAAAAATCTAAGTGGTTATTAGTAGTAGTTTACATTTATTATAATTTATAAAATGCTGGTTTGCGTAGTAAAACTATGTAAAAACAATACTACAAAAAATTAAAAAGATGGAAATAGTAAATACACACTACGATATTGAGTTGCCGCATTCAAGGAGCCATTTTTCTTAGATGGAGCGGTATCTAGTTGGAACGACAGCGAAGACCAATCAATAATATAAGGGAGCGAATTATTATTATCACAAATAATGATGAATTTATATTATCACTATAATAATCCTACTACTACTACTCTTTTATGATTTAAATGTTTGTAAAAATATTTATAAATTTAAAAAAGTAGGTATGTAATGAATGGAATAAAGCAAGTAATACTGAATTTATATTATCATTAGCTTCGAAAGTGATTTGAACTATTAAAAATAGTTATTTGCAAGATTTAAGTAACAATATTGATTTTTGGTGCGAACGGTATACAAATTTAAGAAAAAGTCTTTAAGCTTTCCAAACAATTAATAAACATGTTTAAGACCATCGATGTCTATAGATATGCTTAGTGAACTCAAAAAGTGAGACGTGTCAGGTACTCCATTTTCAGAAAAATGGAATAGTTGATCACCAGTCAAATGCCGTTTACAAACATAATTATTAATTTGTGTATTGAATAAAAAATATATAATAACAGTAGCTATTCCATTAGTGCATGTATCGCTGTTCTATTTAAATATAATTCAAAAATTGTCGAATTTAGAATTGGACGTCTTCAAAAAATACGTCTCATTTTTTTAGCTTCCCTTTGTATGACAGAGCGTATCTATAGACATCGATGTTTAAGACTAATGACATGAGAAAAGAAAAATGTTTCTTACTACATTGATGATATCGGAGAGCCGTTGTAATAGATCGATAAGTTACAGCCGGAAATAGATCCAAGGAATATATTATGTATGAAGATTTTACATCGGTTATGGCATTTCCTTCAAACTAGAGGGCAACCGTTTTTTTTAACAAACCGTTTTATCAGCGAGATATTTTCGACCGTAGTTACCGTAAAATCAAAAATTTATAAAAAAAGTGTGTCCGCGTTTTCGATAGAAATTCACGCATGCGCGCGCACGTTTTCATACATCTTTGGCTTTACGGTAATTACGGTCGAGGCCGAGGAAAACTCGGAATATGCATAGAGTACAGGTCAATGGTTACTTGGCAATGACATTTTAAAGCTAATGTGTGTTTAAGCCATAAAGTTATTATTACTAGTGTAATAAT
The DNA here is from genome assembly GCA_932294325.1 of Allophyes oxyacanthae. Lineage (NCBI taxonomy): Eukaryota > Metazoa > Arthropoda > Insecta > Lepidoptera > Noctuidae > Allophyes > Allophyes oxyacanthae. Next base: position 3,198,199 of record OW028628.1, read on the forward strand.
AACTTTATGGTTTAAGCAAATCAAAGCCTTTTCCGCCTCATCAACATTACTAGTATTTTCAGTTTTTCTCAATCATTGAAATTAGCCCTTTTTTCCTTCTTTTGGGTCAATTTTGTTGCGACATGCTTACCGATGTAATCGACCAATCTGCGGACAGATGGGTCGATCACCTTAAGTAAGATTAATCTATTCTCACGTTATTCATAGCTTAAGTGTACTTAGCTCTTTATTTCAAACGTGATCTTTATTGAGTCTGCTACGCGGATTTTTTATTGAAAGAAAGAAAGAAAATAAATTTATTTTTGGCACAAAAATATAAAAAATAAACAAAATTATTGAAACATCTCAAATAGTCTGCAGTGAAGTGAAAACAAAATGAGATTAGGATAAAAAGTATCCCATACTTTAAACGTGGACTCTTATTATACAAACAAAATAACATTAAAATATGTTATGTAGTTTTTATATGATGCGAGTACAGACAGACAGAGAATAATAATGGTATAAAAGTTCCAAAACGAACAAAAAAAAATTGTAACTGAAAAAAAAAAAGATTTATAAAAGGAATCAAGGAATGGAGTCGCGGCAATGTCGTTATAAAATGACATTACAGAGATGCGTAATTTTATATGAGAAAGTTATACAGGATGTGACAAATAAGACGACAAAAGCTATATTTTAAAAACTGTTGCTATTCACAGGGGAATGCAATATTCTAGTCACAGACATGCTAATCAGTTGCATGTCAAGCCACGCAAATTGTGAAACTCGTCTGGGGAAACTCGTTATTCCTATGTTTTTGTGAGAACAAGTTTATCCATGACGAGTTATGTATTCTAGATTCTGAAGTGCATTTTAATATTAGCAGGACCTTCTTGTTATGCATACTAGACTTGGGTAGCTAGTGAGCGAGTGATAAAAAAGAGCTAGCTCTTTTCACTCACTCGCTACATAGCTCACTAGCTCAGCTCTCAGCGGCCGGCATGTGTCACCGAGTCCGAAGTCACTGAACGGCTCATTCGGCTCACTTCGGAAAATCCGAAATGTCGCGAGCTATTGACTATGAGCGAACCGAGCCATCTCTTTTGACGCGCGTGAGTCAAATGAACTAACAGACGGCGTCTGAGATACTAAGCTATAGAAGAGCTAAAGAGTAATAGAGCTCTTTAGAGCAAAAGAGCTAATCGCTTTTTCTTTTCAGTGAGCTATTTCACCCATTTCTAATGCATACGTTCCGCCTGATGGTAAGCGGTTACCGTAACCTACGGACGGTTGCAACACCAGGGACGTCACTCACGCGTTGCCGACCTTACTACTAGCGTCGTGTTGGCAGTAGGACTCCAACACGACGCTTCCCCAAGGAGCACAAAAGAGCAGTGTCATTTGGCTAAGATATTCTGCAAGATGGAGGTACTTCCTCAGTCGGGAAGCTCCAATTTTGAGCGGAATGTCCCGTTATACCCTCTACCTCTTTTTTTAACCCCCGAAAAAAAAGAGGTGTTATAAGTTTGTAGTGTGTATCTGTCTGTGGCATCGTAACTCCAAAACGGATAGACCGATATAAATGCAGTTTTTTTTTAACTAAAGGCTAGTTTAATCGGATATCATCTTAGCTATGTTTCATGAAAATCTGTTCAGCCGTTCAAAAGTTACAGCTCTTTTTCTAGATGGAGTCGAGGGTTTTTGACGGTTAGGTTATATTGTGATATTATTGATGGACATGAATTACTCATGGCCATTACGTACGTACGTGCGTGTAGTAGTAAGTTATTATTAAAGTATATATATAATAAATAATAAATAAACATTGTCATTACATGTTGCTAAACTCTGGCGATCGTTCAGTTCGTTTGGTTTCAAATTATGCAAATGTAATTTGTAGGCGTTGCAATTACTGTTTAGTTAACTCCATTTTACATTTATTAGGGAAGCATGACCGAACTGTTAAATACAACGTGGCCCAATAAGAACCATACAACTTTAAATTTAAATAAATTTTTAACCAACTTCAAAAAAAAGGAGGAGGTTCCCAATTCGACACGTATGTTTTTTTTTATGTTTGTTCCCTCAGAACTTTCGACTGCGTGAACCGATTTTGATGATTCTTTTTTTATTTGAAAGCTGGCTTCCCGTGTGGTCCTATTTAAATTTGGTGAAGATCTGATGAAGATCTTCGGAGTTAGTCAATGGAACTCTTGACACCGACGGAAACTTACTTGGAACGGACTTGGAAACCGACTTCAAAAAATAAAAAGAATAAAATAATTTTATTCTTAAAAAACTTATCAGCTTCTGAAGTCGGGGCTTATAATTCTTCAATGCAACTAGCTTGATAGTGGCACCGACTTCAGAAGCTGATAAGTTTTTAAAGAAAAAAAAATATTTTATTCTTTTTAGTTTTTGAAGTCCGTTTTTACTTTTTTTATATACGAAATGAAAAATACCAGATATTTTTCCAAAAATAATTTATCTAGACTTGGCAATTACGTATGAAATGTTATATTGATAGATGTTATATTCCATATGCAATATTGCCTAAATAAATTATTTTTGGAAAAAATATCTGGTATTTTTAATTTGGTATAAAACGAGTTTAAAATAGGAGAATACCATTTGTGACATTTATAACATTGATACTAGATGGGAATGAGATCGGAACTATATTTTAAACATTTTTAATTACGAAAATTTTCTGGTTTAATCTCAAGGGTCCAATATTCCCCAGTTTCCTCTACCCAATAACACAACGTTCATGATATATTTGTGTGGCACGTAGCGAGCGTTTGATCGGGGCAAACATAATTATATACCGGAGCTAATTTTGTGGCACTGATATTAATAGGTAGTAACAATATGAATTTAATCGATAACAGCCCATACAGGACTTAATCGAATATGGAAAGATTAACAAGTCAGCAGGCCTAGCACGGCGGGTGGAGAAACTCGTTTTCTCCGACCTTTGTTTCCTTGACATAAGACAAAACGAACACTCGAGAGACATAACGGTAAAGAGATGGTTTTTTCCCAGATTTTTCTGTGGAAGAACTAGGTTTCTCCTCCCTTTGTCTCCTTGGTACGAGACAAAACGAATAATCGAGAGAGATAACAGTAAAGAGACCACCACAGAAAAATAAATCGAAAAGTTGGGAGAAAACGGTAAAAAGTAAAAGTAAAATTGTACTGCAACATTTGGAAACCAATAAAAAAAAATGTCGTCAGTGTGAATAGCCTCTTATAGGACCTACAAGATGAAGTTTCGTATATCTCGACCCCACCACGTTTGTGACAATTGCTAATTAACAATTGCTTCTCTCGTAAAATGAAGAAACATTTATAACTCGCATAGATACAGCAAACCGAATGCATTGCAGCTCGCAGCCAATTATAGCAAGTGCTGAGTTATACGCTCATTTATCCGTTAATTACAATCGTTTTGTGATGAATGGGGTTTGTGGGTGTTTTAAAATGAGAGCGTAGTACAGTTTAATTATCTGTGATTCAGAAGTTGGGAGTATAAATTTTATTCATTGGAAACGTTTTGTCTCCACTTAGAACGCGTGAGTCCAAGCGTCCATAGGTTACGGTAACCGCTTACTATCAGGCGAGCCTTACTTAGTGGACTGCACCTCTGCACCTCATTGTTGTGACAAACAAATCGGATCGCGTCGATCGGTCGCGCGATCGGTCGGATTCGCGACAGATCGCTGTTGCGCCACACGTTGCCTCGACAGCACGTAGTTGCGACGCACGTAGCCGCAACAGATCGCTGTTGTGGCATACATTGCCTCGACAACACTGAATGCGACGTACGGAACCGCGACAGATCGCTGTCGCAACTATAAGGAGCAGTATTGTAGAGCAGATGAAGGTCACAAGTTGTAATTTTTTTTGAAATATTATACCTTGGCTGATCATAAGACTTGGTATTAACCCTCCAAATCTTCATACATTTTTACAACCGTTTTATTATTAGCTTGGTCATAACCCTTCATATGTTTTCCTCCGCCTGGAGGGACGGAGGGGTGTGCTGGACTTCTACCGACTAAACTCACCACCGTGGTCCGTTTTCGGCAGCTGATGGCGGACTTCGGGGTCTCAAGTCCGCGCCGAAACCCACCACGAAGCCACGCCTGTTAGGGCACATCTCGCATATGAACAGCTCACAACTGCCTGTAAAACCCTTTGTGGTATTATAGATGTAAGCTAACTTAGCTCAGCTGGATGCTGGCAGCGTTATTTCGTTGGTTCGCTAAACCAATTCGTTGACCGAGGTTGATCTGCATAATGAGCTAGCTCGATTCTTTGTCCCAGACAACTACCGCCGTAGCAGGAAACATAAACTGTTTGCAGTGTCCATATGTCGCACTGTTGCGCGCGCTAATTCCCTAGTACCTCGCACCACTTAACGAACTCTTGGATTCTAATCCAAGTTACGATCTGTTTGTGGATGAATGGACGAAGATTTTGTCAGTATGTCTGACGTGTTGTGAGAGGGATTTATGAATGTATTTTTAATATTACAATTTATTGTCTTGTGTTGTCACTTTAATTACTGTAATTTGGTCTCAGACCGTTGTCATTAAAGTAAAAATAAATAAATAAATCTCGGCATCTCGGGGGAGTGTGCAGAAGTTAGGCACGTCCCGGGGACATTTTGACAACCTAGGATACCTTTATTCATCAAACCTGCACCTTGAGAGCTGTTAAAGGGATACCTACTTATGGATTCTCAAGCCGGTCAACTAATACGATAGGTTGGAAATAATCCGTATCCTAGGCTTCTTCTAAATAGTCTGTTAATAAACTTCCCGTATCAAAAGAATGGAAGGCGGGCATTAATACGGAACTTTTATAACTTCTTCCACGTTCAACGTATTACTTCGCACCCTTCTTGGCTCTTAGGGATTAGCTCTTCAAACTTTTATTGTACCTACAGTGTTCCTTTCAAGAGGTATAATAAGCAAAAAAAATCAGTTTTTCTGAGTCAGTTATCTACACTACTCGTAATATGCAGAGAAAAGATTCGTATTTTTATTTGTAATGAATAAACTAAAAATCTACGGGACCGATTTTAAAAATTCAAATGGAATGAAAAGTGATACTATGGATACAGTACATGATTTCACACCACTTACAATTAGAAAATTGAGTAGAAAAATACATTGCCAAAAATCACAACACCCCGAGCCAATGTTTTTTTAGGCCTTAATTATGTACATTTTTACTGGTTATATCCATAATTTTATGCTTTACGAGAATGGCTTTCCGCAATAATATCATAAATCAAGTAAATCAGCGCTGGGCTCTCCGCGCTCAGCAAATGCTGAGCTGGCCACCCTTTTGGCATGGGCATGCTTGACAGCATAATGCAATATTTTAAAATTACTCTTTTTTTTCTTTTAATTTTGTCCTCTAATGTTTTTTAACCGACTTCAAAAAAAGAGGAGGTTCTATGTTCGTCTGTATGTATTTTTTAATTTTATTTTTTGTATATTCATCGATATTTTCGCCAATTGTGAACTGATTCATCATGGTGGCCTTTTCAAGATCCAATCTTGGATATAGGCCTCTTCCCTTCTTCTCCATTCCTGGCGATCTTGTGCCCGACTCATCCAGTCATGACCTCCGTGTCGTCTAATATCGTCCACCCAGCGCTGCGGCGGTCTTCCCCGCCCTCGGGTGTTGGCTCGAGGTCTCCACTCTAGGAGTCTTCTGGTCCAGTGGCCAGCGTGCATTCTAGCAATGTGTCCTGCCCATGTCCACTTTTTCCTTGCTATCATGCCCATCACGTCACTCACCTTAGTTTTCCTTCTGATCCATTCATTGCGTTTGCGGTCACGCAGCGTGATTCCGAGCATCGCTCTTTCCATGCCTCTCCGCGCAACTCGGAATTTCTCCGCGGATCTCCTAGTGAGTGCCATGGTTTCTGTACCATATGTAAGCACGGGCATGACACATTGCTCAAAGACTTACTTTTAGGTGCAATGCAATTTATGTGTGAACTGATTAAAAAAAGTATTTTATAGTTCGAAAGAGTGTACTTCCGATGCAAATGTAATTTGTAGGCGTTGCAATTACTGTTTAGTTAACTCCATTTTACATTTATTAGGGAAGCATGACCGAACTGTTAAATACAACGTGGCCCAATAAGAACCATACAACTTTAAATTTAAATAAATTTTTAACCAACTTCAAAAAAAAGGAGGAGGTTCCCAATTCGACACGTATGTTTTTTTTTATGTTTGTTCCCTCAGAACTTTCGACTGCGTGAACCGATTTTGATGATTCTTTTTTTATTTGAAAGCTGGCTTCCCGTGTGGTCCTATTTAAATTTGGTGAAGATCTGATGAAGATCTTCGGAGTTAGTCAATGGAACTCTTGACACCGACGGAAACTTACTTGGAACGGACTTGGAAACCGACTTCAAAAAATAAAAAGAATAAAATAATTTTATTCTTAAAAAACTTATCAGCTTCTGAAGTCGGGGCTTATAATTCTTCAATGCAACTAGCTTGATAGTGGCACCGACTTCAGAAGCTGATAAGTTTTTAAAGAAAAAAAAATATTTTATTCTTTTTAGTTTTTGAAGTCCGTTTTTACTTTTTTTATATACGAAATGAAAAATACCAGATATTTTTCCAAAAATAATTTATCTAGACTTGGCAATTACGTATGAAATGTTATATTGATAGATGTTATATTCCATATGCAATATTGCCTAAATAAATTATTTTTGGAAAAAATATCTGGTATTTTTAATTTGGTATAAAACGAGTTTAAAATAGGAGAATACCATTTGTGACATTTATAACATTGATACTAGATGGGAATGAGATCGGAACTATATTTTAAACATTTTTAATTACGAAAATTTTCTGGTTTAATCTCAAGGGTCCAATATTCCCCAGTTTCCTCTACCCAATAACACAACGTTCATGATATATTTGTGTGGCACGTAGCGAGCGTTTGATCGGGGCAAACATAATTATATACCGGAGCTAATTTTGTGGCACTGATATTAATAGGTAGTAACAATATGAATTTAATCGATAACAGCCCATACAGGACTTAATCGAATATGGAAAGATTAACAAGTCAGCAGGCCTAGCACGGCGGGTGGAGAAACTCGTTTTCTCCGACCTTTGTTTCCTTGACATAAGACAAAACGAACACTCGAGAGACATAACGGTAAAGAGATGGTTTTTTCCCAGATTTTTCTGTGGAAGAACTAGGTTTCTCCTCCCTTTGTCTCCTTGGTACGAGACAAAACGAATAATCGAGAGAGATAACAGTAAAGAGACCACCACAGAAAAATAAATCGAAAAGTTGGGAGAAAACGGTAAAAAGTAAAAGTAAAATTGTACTGCAACATTTGGAAACCAATAAAAAAAAATGTCGTCAGTGTGAATAGCCTCTTATAGGACCTACAAGATGAAGTTTCGTATATCTCGACCCCACCACGTTTGTGACAATTGCTAATTAACAATTGCTTCTCTCGTAAAATGAAGAAACATTTATAACTCGCATAGATACAGCAAACCGAATGCATTGCAGCTCGCAGCCAATTATAGCAAGTGCTGAGTTATACGCTCATTTATCCGTTAATTACAATCGTTTTGTGATGAATGGGGTTTGTGGGTGTTTTAAAATGAGAGCGTAGTACAGTTTAATTATCTGTGATTCAGAAGTTGGGAGTATAAATTTTATTCATTGGAAACGTTTTGTCTCCACTTAGAACGCGTGAGTCCAAGCGTCCATAGGTTACGGTAACCGCTTACTATCAGGCGAGCCTTACTTAGTGGACTGCACCTCTGCACCTCATTGTTGTGACAAACAAATCGGATCGCGTCGATCGGTCGCGCGATCGGTCGGATTCGCGACAGATCGCTGTTGCGCCACACGTTGCCTCGACAGCACGTAGTTGCGACGCACGTAGCCGCAACAGATCGCTGTTGTGGCATACATTGCCTCGACAACACTGAATGCGACGTACGGAACCGCGACAGATCGCTGTCGCAACTATAAGGAGCAGTATTGTAGAGCAGATGAAGGTCACAAGTTGTAATTTTTTTTGAAATATTATACCTTGGCTGATCATAAGACTTGGTATTAACCCTCCAAATCTTCATACATTTTTACAACCGTTTTATTATTAGCTTGGTCATAACCCTTCATATGTTTTCCTCCGCCTGGAGGGACGGAGGGGTGTGCTGGACTTCTACCGACTAAACTCACCACCGTGGTCCGTTTTCGGCAGCTGATGGCGGACTTCGGGGTCTCAAGTCCGCGCCGAAACCCACCACGAAGCCACGCCTGTTAGGGCACATCTCGCATATGAACAGCTCACAACTGCCTGTAAAACCCTTTGTGGTATTATAGATGTAAGCTAACTTAGCTCAGCTGGATGCTGGCAGCGTTATTTCGTTGGTTCGCTAAACCAATTCGTTGACCGAGGTTGATCTGCATAATGAGCTAGCTCGATTCTTTGTCCCAGACAACTACCGCCGTAGCAGGAAACATAAACTGTTTGCAGTGTCCATATGTCGCACTGTTGCGCGCGCTAATTCCCTAGTACCTCGCACCACTTAACGAACTCTTGGATTCTAATCCAAGTTACGATCTGTTTGTGGATGAATGGACGAAGATTTTGTCAGTATGTCTGACGTGTTGTGAGAGGGATTTATGAATGTATTTTTAATATTACAATTTATTGTCTTGTGTTGTCACTTTAATTACTGTAATTTGGTCTCAGACCGTTGTCATTAAAGTAAAAATAAATAAATAAATCTCGGCATCTCGGGGGAGTGTGCAGAAGTTAGGCACGTCCCGGGGACATTTTGACAACCTAGGATACCTTTATTCATCAAACCTGCACCTTGAGAGCTGTTAAAGGGATACCTACTTATGGATTCTCAAGCCGGTCAACTAATACGATAGGTTGGAAATAATCCGTATCCTAGGCTTCTTCTAAATAGTCTGTTAATAAACTTCCCGTATCAAAAGAATGGAAGGCGGGCATTAATACGGAACTTTTATAACTTCTTCCACGTTCAACGTATTACTTCGCACCCTTCTTGGCTCTTAGGGATTAGCTCTTCAAACTTTTATTGTACCTACAGTGTTCCTTTCAAGAGGTATAATAAGCAAAAAAAATCAGTTTTTCTGAGTCAGTTATCTACACTACTCGTAATATGCAGAGAAAAGATTCGTATTTTTATTTGTAATGAATAAACTAAAAATCTACGGGACCGATTTTAAAAATTCAAATGGAATGAAAAGTGATACTATGGATACAGTACATGATTTCACACCACTTACAATTAGAAAATTGAGTAGAAAAATACATTGCCAAAAATCACAACACCCCGAGCCAATGTTTTTTTAGGCCTTAATTATGTACATTTTTACTGGTTATATCCATAATTTTATGCTTTACGAGAATGGCTTTCCGCAATAATATCATAAATCAAGTAAATCAGCGCTGGGCTCTCCGCGCTCAGCAAATGCTGAGCTGGCCACCCTTTTGGCATGGGCATGCTTGACAGCATAATGCAATATTTTAAAATTACTCTTTTTTTTCTTTTAATTTTGTCCTCTAATGTTTTTTAACCGACTTCAAAAAAAGAGGAGGTTCTATGTTCGTCTGTATGTATTTTTTAATTTTATTTTTTGTATATTCATCGATATTTTCGCCAATTGTGAACTGATTCATCATGGTGGCCTTTTCAAGATCCAATCTTGGATATAGGCCTCTTCCCTTCTTCTCCATTCCTGGCGATCTTGTGCCCGACTCATCCAGTCATGACCTCCGTGTCGTCTAATATCGTCCACCCAGCGCTGCGGCGGTCTTCCCCGCCCTCGGGTGTTGGCTCGAGGTCTCCACTCTAGGAGTCTTCTGGTCCAGTGGCCAGCGTGCATTCTAGCAATGTGTCCTGCCCATGTCCACTTTTTCCTTGCTATCATGCCCATCACGTCACTCACCTTAGTTTTCCTTCTGATCCATTCATTGCGTTTGCGGTCACGCAGCGTGATTCCGAGCATCGCTCTTTCCATGCCTCTCCGCGCAACTCGGAATTTCTCCGCGGATCTCCTAGTGAGTGCCATGGTTTCTGTACCATATGTAAGCACGGGCATGACACATTGCTCAAAGACTTACTTTTAGGTGCAATGCAATTTATGTGTGAACTGATTAAAAAAAGTATTTTATAGTTCGAAAGAGTGTACTTCCGATGCAAATGTAATTTGTAGGCGTTGCAATTACTGTTTAGTTAACTCCATTTTACATTTATTAGGGAAGCATGACCGAACTGTTAAATACAACGTGGCCCAATAAGAACCATACAACTTTAAATTTAAATAAATTTTTAACCAACTTCAAAAAAAAGGAGGAGGTTCCCAATTCGACACGTATGTTTTTTTTTATGTTTGTTCCCTCAGAACTTTCGACTGCGTGAACCGATTTTGATGATTCTTTTTTTATTTGAAAGCTGGCTTCCCGTGTGGTCCTATTTAAATTTGGTGAAGATCTGATGAAGATCTTCGGAGTTAGTCAATGGAACTCTTGACACCGACGGAAACTTACTTGGAACGGACTTGGAAACCGACTTCAAAAAATAAAAAGAATAAAATAATTTTATTCTTAAAAAACTTATCAGCTTCTGAAGTCGGGGCTTATAATTCTTCAATGCAACTAGCTTGATAGTGGCACCGACTTCAGAAGCTGATAAGTTTTTAAAGAAAAAAAAATATTTTATTCTTTTTAGTTTTTGAAGTCCGTTTTTACTTTTTTTATATACGAAATGAAAAATACCAGATATTTTTCCAAAAATAATTTATCTAGACTTGGCAATTACGTATGAAATGTTATATTGATAGATGTTATATTCCATATGCAATATTGCCTAAATAAATTATTTTTGGAAAAAATATCTGGTATTTTTAATTTGGTATAAAACGAGTTTAAAATAGGAGAATACCATTTGTGACATTTATAACATTGATACTAGATGGGAATGAGATCGGAACTATATTTTAAACATTTTTAATTACGAAAATTTTCTGGTTTAATCTCAAGGGTCCAATATTCCCCAGTTTCCTCTACCCAATAACACAACGTTCATGATATATTTGTGTGGCACGTAGCGAGCGTTTGATCGGGGCAAACATAATTATATACCGGAGCTAATTTTGTGGCACTGATATTAATAGGTAGTAACAATATGAATTTAATCGATAACAGCCCATACAGGACTTAATCGAATATGGAAAGATTAACAAGTCAGCAGGCCTAGCACGGCGGGTGGAGAAACTCGTTTTCTCCGACCTTTGTTTCCTTGACATAAGACAAAACGAACACTCGAGAGACATAACGGTAAAGAGATGGTTTTTTCCCAGATTTTTCTGTGGAAGAACTAGGTTTCTCCTCCCTTTGTCTCCTTGGTACGAGACAAAACGAATAATCGAGAGAGATAACAGTAAAGAGACCACCACAGAAAAATAAATCGAAAAGTTGGGAGAAAACGGTAAAAAGTAAAAGTAAAATTGTACTGCAACATTTGGAAACCAATAAAAAAAAATGTCGTCAGTGTGAATAGCCTCTTATAGGACCTACAAGATGAAGTTTCGTATATCTCGACCCCACCACGTTTGTGACAATTGCTAATTAACAATTGCTTCTCTCGTAAAATGAAGAAACATTTATAACTCGCATAGATACAGCAAACCGAATGCATTGCAGCTCGCAGCCAATTATAGCAAGTGCTGAGTTATACGCTCATTTATCCGTTAATTACAATCGTTTTGTGATGAATGGGGTTTGTGGGTGTTTTAAAATGAGAGCGTAGTACAGTTTAATTATCTGTGATTCAGAAGTTGGGAGTATAAATTTTATTCATTGGAAACGTTTTGTCTCCACTTAGAACGCGTGAGTCCAAGCGTCCATAGGTTACGGTAACCGCTTACTATCAGGCGAGCCTTACTTAGTGGACTGCACCTCTGCACCTCATTGTTGTGACAAACAAATCGGATCGCGTCGATCGGTCGCGCGATCGGTCGGATTCGCGACAGATCGCTGTTGCGCCACACGTTGCCTCGACAGCACGTAGTTGCGACGCACGTAGCCGCAACAGATCGCTGTTGTGGCATACATTGCCTCGACAACACTGAATGCGACGTACGGAACCGCGACAGATCGCTGTCGCAACTATAAGGAGCAGTATTGTAGAGCAGATGAAGGTCACAAGTTGTAATTTTTTTTGAAATATTATACCTTGGCTGATCATAAGACTTGGTATTAACCCTCCAAATCTTCATACATTTTTACAACCGTTTTATTATTAGCTTGGTCATAACCCTTCATATGTTTTCCTCCGCCTGGAGGGACGGAGGGGTGTGCTGGACTTCTACCGACTAAACTCACCACCGTGGTCCGTTTTCGGCAGCTGATGGCGGACTTCGGGGTCTCAAGTCCGCGCCGAAACCCACCACGAAGCCACGCCTGTTAGGGCACATCTCGCATATGAACAGCTCACAACTGCCTGTAAAACCCTTTGTGGTATTATAGATGTAAGCTAACTTAGCTCAGCTGGATGCTGGCAGCGTTATTTCGTTGGTTCGCTAAACCAATTCGTTGACCGAGGTTGATCTGCATAATGAGCTAGCTCGATTCTTTGTCCCAGACAACTACCGCCGTAGCAGGAAACATAAACTGTTTGCAGTGTCCATATGTCGCACTGTTGCGCGCGCTAATTCCCTAGTACCTCGCACCACTTAACGAACTCTTGGATTCTAATCCAAGTTACGATCTGTTTGTGGATGAATGGACGAAGATTTTGTCAGTATGTCTGACGTGTTGTGAGAGGGATTTATGAATGTATTTTTAATATTACAATTTATTGTCTTGTGTTGTCACTTTAATTACTGTAATTTGGTCTCAGACCGTTGTCATTAAAGTAAAAATAAATAAATAAATCTCGGCATCTCGGGGGAGTGTGCAGAAGTTAGGCACGTCCCGGGGACATTTTGACAACCTAGGATACCTTTATTCATCAAACCTGCACCTTGAGAGCTGTTAAAGGGATACCTACTTATGGATTCTCAAGCCGGTCAACTAATACGATAGGTTGGAAATAATCCGTATCCTAGGCTTCTTCTAAATAGTCTGTTAATAAACTTCCCGTATCAAAAGAATGGAAGGCGGGCATTAATACGGAACTTTTATAACTTCTTCCACGTTCAACGTATTACTTCGCACCCTTCTTGGCTCTTAGGGATTAGCTCTTCAAACTTTTATTGTACCTACAGTGTTCCTTTCAAGAGGTATAATAAGCAAAAAAAATCAGTTTTTCTGAGTCAGTTATCTACACTACTCGTAATATGCAGAGAAAAGATTCGTATTTTTATTTGTAATGAATAAACTAAAAATCTACGGGACCGATTTTAAAAATTCAAATGGAATGAAAAGTGATACTATGGATACAGTACATGATTTCACACCACTTACAATTAGAAAATTGAGTAGAAAAATACATTGCCAAAAATCACAACACCCCGAGCCAATGTTTTTTTAGGCCTTAATTATGTACATTTTTACTGGTTATATCCATAATTTTATGCTTTACGAGAATGGCTTTCCGCAATAATATCATAAATCAAGTAAATCAGCGCTGGGCTCTCCGCGCTCAGCAAATGCTGAGCTGGCCACCCTTTTGGCATGGGCATGCTTGACAGCATAATGCAATATTTTAAAATTACTCTTTTTTTTCTTTTAATTTTGTCCTCTAATGTTTTTTAACCGACTTCAAAAAAAGAGGAGGTTCTATGTTCGTCTGTATGTATTTTTTAATTTTATTTTTTGTATATTCATCGATATTTTCGCCAATTGTGAACTGATTCATCATGGTGGCCTTTTCAAGATCCAATCTTGGATATAGGCCTCTTCCCTTCTTCTCCATTCCTGGCGATCTTGTGCCCGACTCATCCAGTCATGACCTCCGTGTCGTCTAATATCGTCCACCCAGCGCTGCGGCGGTCTTCCCCGCCCTCGGGTGTTGGCTCGAGGTCTCCACTCTAGGAGTCTTCTGGTCCAGTGGCCAGCGTGCATTCTAGCAATGTGTCCTGCCCATGTCCACTTTTTCCTTGCTATCATGCCCATCACGTCACTCACCTTAGTTTTCCTTCTGATCCATTCATTGCGTTTGCGGTCACGCAGCGTGATTCCGAGCATCGCTCTTTCCATGCCTCTCCGCGCAACTCGGAATTTCTCCGCGGATCTCCTAGTGAGTGCCATGGTTTCTGTACCATATGTAAGCACGGGCATGACACATTGCTCAAAGACTTACTTTTAGGTGCAATGCAATTTATGTGTGAACTGATTAAAAAAAGTATTTTATAGTTCGAAAGAGTGTACTTCCGAGGTGGTCCCACTTAAATTTGGTGAAGGTCTGATGAAGAATTTCGGAGATATACAATGGAACTCTTGAATATAATATATAATATAATAATAATTTTCAAAATCGGTCTGCAATTGGCGGAGTAATAGGGTAACAAACAAAAAAAAAACAGTCGAATTGAGAACCTCCTCCTTTTTTGAAGTGGGTTAAAAATGTTACAGATTTGATCCCATAAAGGATACGTAGGTATTACGTAGGCTTTAATTTTACAATGGTGCCCGCAAACAGAACGGGTAGCATTGTTTGCTGGCTAGTCTTCGACATCCCTTTCAAGTTGACCCTTATGCTTCTGTAAATAAAGGTTATTGTTGGGCGACCATTAGTAGATAAGTTACTATGTACATACTTTGGTATTTAGTTAAAGTATTCATGGAGTTTCTTGCCGGTCTCTTCTCTATAGGACCAATCCAAATTTTGGACCACGCGCCTATAATCTCGACATTTTGATAGAGTTTGCAGTTGAAATAAAAGTGATATTCTTTTGCATTGGTATTTTCTTAGTTTGTTTTGGATTTCACTATCAAACCATCAATGAATTTTAATACTAAATAAGCACAAGATAAACCATAATTATATATTTTTTTTAATTTACTTTTTATTGTTTAAACTTTATTTGACAACTAAACTTAACTCTGTAGGTACACGGTATAATTATTTAATACATAAAATAAAAATAAATAAACAAATATAAAACTGAGCAAGAAAAAAGTAAAAAGTAAAGTACCTTACAAGTAAATAAAGCCGCATAAGTTAACAGCGATTACCAGGATCGCAGAAGTAACGCAGAGATGAATGAAATTTACCCGATATAGGAAAACTGTATCAGTTCGCGGGATCATGATCCAAATCCTTTGATATTCCATAATCATATGTCGGAAAATGTTCAACCTTTGAACGAGGAAATCGAGAGTAACGCATATATATATATATTAAACGGTGATGTCAATAATTTCAATATTATATTCCATTAAATTCTGTTTCAGGAATTTATCGAATTTACCTATAAGAACTCGCCGTAGGTGAATATAATAATATCTAAGAATATATATAATAATATATAAGAATATATATCTGCATTGCTATTCGATTCGAATCTCACTCTCATATTGGTCCGTTTAAATTGAGAACAGAATAGATTTCTCAGATTTGGAGCTCAAAGGTATTTTCAAAATTAACTTTCCTCGTACCAGAACTCTAACTATAATAGAAAGGGTACCAGGGTACAAAATTTTACGCCACCCTGTATTTCATACGCTTCGTATCTCAAACGCAAAATCCGTAGCTATCATGCGTGGGTATTTTTCCTTAGATTTATATCTGTAAATTCGGGTGTCAAGCTTTCGAATCAAGAATAAAATGGCTTATATCAGAAACATATCGGATTTCAGTAGCGAATACAAATTGTGTCACTCGATCGCCGACGTGCGTTTATTGCATAAGCTCACACCTACGCGATTTATGATATCCTGGTAGGTTGATCGGAATTATTACTGTTTCTATGTATTGCAATTTTTTCGTTATTATTTGTTTATAATATGGTTATTACCCAAACTACATAGCTAATTCTGTAAGAAGATCTCGATCTCGATTTAAATCTTCTTGTCAGTTGATATTTGAAAAATTGACACACGACAGTAAGAAAGAAAAAAAAAATTGTTTTTGCACACAGTACACCGCAATCACAAATAGCATGCACACATAACAAACATAAAAAAAACCAGAAAATTACTTATAACAAAACAATGATGATAGAAAAAAAGAATATACAAAATAATGCATGGAAGTGTGTGTCCCTCATGTGCAAAAAAGTGGGCATCGATCAGCTTGCAGCTTGCTTGCAGCAGTAAATGATAACTCTATGATGTCATTTTTATATAGGTTTAATAGGTAGATGGTTCAGTTTATACCTGGAAAAACGTAAATTATAGAAAATAAGTTTAAACTGACCTCAAAGATGAAGCAACGTCCTTTTTAAACCCCGACAAAACATATGGGTGTTATAAATTTGTAGTGTGTATCTTCGTATCTGATCTGTGTATCTCTCTGTGGCATCGTAGCTCCAAAACGGATGGACCGATTTCAATGCAGTTTCATTAATTGAAAGCTAGTTCAATCGGGTATCATCTTAGCTATATTTCATGAAAATTTGTTCAGCCGTTCAAAAGTTACAGATCTTTTGTTAGTTGGAGTCGGGGTTATTGACTTAAATCTTGGACCGAAATCTTAATCGCTTTGGTGAACCCCATAAATAGGTATATCTAAGTTCCTCTAAAAGTACAAAAAGACTGTAATTTTGCACATTTATCCGACGAAAGTAAGACGTAATATCAACCAACCTAGAATCAATTACAAATTCTTTCACAATGGTCATCAATTTGGATTTCGAATTGCTGGAAAGCGCAGACAATAAATTCACATTTAAAATCGTTTTAAATTCATTACACATTTCTTCAAAAAGATTCGGAATATTGAAACGAATTTATTACCTTTTTCAGATTCACAACAGTAATTTTAAATCTGAAACTTCAGATGTAGATTTATTGAGACCTAATAAAACTTGTATCTATATATTAATACGCGAAGAGAAAACTTTGTACCCCTTTTTAAGCATATTGCGCGCACGGAGGAGTGTGGGATTTGGCATAGTTAAAGTTCATATGGAGAAGGAATACAGAAAGCTATAATTACGGTCGAATTTCGACCACTGGGTGACCACTAATTGAAATAAAACTGTATACAGACCCACCATGTTCGTCTCTGCATCACCCTAAGGTAGACTGGCAGAAAATGCCTATGGCCTTAAGTCCGCCTTTGTGCAGTGTTTTATTTTTTACCAGTGCATAAAGCATTTAAGTATTACCACACCGAGCCTAATTTTAATGTCATAGCTTACATTTATATTCGCAAGTAAGCCTGCTGCAATGTGCAATTATTGCTGTGTTACTCCCGGCTATTCTGTTTCTGTATTGTATATGGTGTGATTTAAGCCTGTACCTATTGTGTTGACCAATAAACCTTATTTCTTTCTTTCTGTCATTAAATAAATATAAAGATTGGTCGAAAATGTTCAAATAAGAAACAAAGTTGGTTCGTCTTTGTTGAAAGTTTATTTTAACTGAAATCGTTACGAATTAAGGAACAAACCAAAAGTAAACAAAACTTTCTGCTTTCAGTATCTACAAAACGTTACATCGGTACAAAGTTAAATTATAGGTTGGTTTGTGTCATAAAAAGTAAAAAATAATAATTGAAGGAGCTAAAATTACTGATTGCATTGCAACTTAAGCGCTCTTCCTGTCTCCCACTTAACTGTGCTTTGTCCGACAGAGTCCGTAATTGATACCATAGTCTTGTGGAAGAACGAGGTATGGTGTTCCTCCATTGAAAAGGGAGGATCCTCCGACCAGGCGAGGTGATATTGCCTGGCGGGCCGAAGCCCGACGGTTGATGTTGGACAGTTGTATATTTGTGTTAGATACGAATATCTTTTTTCTTGCGCGATGCAGGCTTCGTTATTTGATTGGTCGAATTCTTATATTCGCGCCACGACTATGTCAGTTTGATGACTTGTAAGTAGCTATTCTATGTGGCGATAGATGTCGCTACAGTCTTAAGCCTACCACCTCTTGTAATATTATTACATTATGGAAACACAAATATTATAAATAAATAAGTCATGATTCTATATGACACATCATTTTTTATAACCCGAATTTTTTATAACATACATAAATAAACTGTCAGTTCGCAGCTTACGAAACAAAGTTAGGACCAAACAAAATTGCGTCGAAGTGGGGTGTCCGGGGGCGATAAGACGTACCCGGTCATGTCGTCCGGGTACTCTGACGTCTTGAATTTTATCCGGATTACTTTTCTGTTACGATGAGCAAATGAATTAGCAAGTTTCGAACTTCGATCATTGAATGGAGGAATTTTCTTTGGTTTAATTTGTGAATAAAATTACGTGAGTCTTTGATGTGTTGTATACTTAGTTTCTCGTGTCAGAACTAATTGCTAAACGGGAATCTTGAAGTTTAATATGTTAGCTTATAATTGGATGCTCGCCGGCTTCCAAGCTTCTCATGTTATCCTAGTACTTATCATACGGGATTGATAGCTGAAATCGTTGTAGTCTTTGAAAATCTTCAAATAAGTTCATCATCATCATTCTCCTGCCCTTTTCCCATTTTATTAGGGGTCGGTGCTATATGTCTTTTTCTTCCATTCATCTCTATCAGACATCATTTCCAGATTCACTTTCTTCACACTCATGTCATGTTTCACACAGTCCATCCATCTTTTCATTCGTCTGCCTCTTCTCTGATAGCTATCAACATTCATACTTATAATTCTTTTTTTACTTAGTTATAAGTTTGTAGTGTGTATCGGTGTACCTGTGTATCTGTCTGTGGCATCTTAGCTCCAAAACGGATGGAAAGATTTTAAAGCAGTTTTTTTATTTGAAAGCTAGTATAATTGGGTATCATCTTAGCTATGTTTAATGAAAATCTGTTCAGCCGTTCAAAAGTTTCATTATTCTAGTTGGAATCGGTTTTTTATTTGATTTCTCTAGCCTGGTACCTACACGAAAATATAAAGCGATAATTCTACTGGTAACGATATGGATGCGACGGCTCGAGCTTGGTTAGCGTCAGATTTTCCGGAAAACCATCTAATTTCCTAAGTGTTGCAGAGTTCAGACGGATCGATCGGCTTTTAGGATGGCTACAACGTGGATGAAGGAATTTGTTACCATATTTGTTACCTTGATAATAAGTGGTCGGTCGATAACTGTTAGCTAGGCGACACATTCTTATTTATTATTTATGTATACACGTACACGGGGGACTTTAAAGTCCTTTTGGATATGTTAACGAATGACTGTCAGTACTCATGGTAGTGAAAACTTTGCAAAAGGAAAACCATCCCCAAGCAAAAAATGTTTTAAAACTAACTCTGAAACACACATCGTCTGAAATACACTAACTAAAACAGTTAAACAAATTAAAATAAATATTAAATTGAAGAAAGAAATTAATAAATTAATAAAAAATAAAAATAAAACAATTGTGTTAATATTAGTTATGATGAATAGGGAAATATATAATTATGTACAATGGTGTTCCTAAAATATATGCAAACGTTTGAAACGCAGTCTTCCTTATCTGTCCTATCTGACCCATTTGGCTCTAATCTATATGAGGTCAACCTTGATTACAATCTTAAGCCTAAAAACACAGTTCCCTTGTCCGCAATATTGAATCCCCAATCTGGTCTAGGAGTGAGCGTTGCAAAGATAAACCGTTTCTAAGGACCGTTTTTTATTCTGCGACGGTAGAACCGTTTTTAGTTCCTTGTCAAAGCAGTCTTCGTTGCGAGAACCGCCGTCGAATTGTGTGATGCGAGTTTGTACTTTATAGCTAAGAAAATATAGTCGAGAATACATTAATCAATCGTTACACTCAGTTCCTTTCACTCACAAAACAGTTGCAACAGGCAAAATTGAACTTTATGTCAACGAAATATAATCGAAAATATTATCTGTTACCAGTAAAACCAGTTGTCAACGCGATGCGACGCGACGGTCAAAGTCGTGCAACCATATTGCTATTCGTATTGCATTTCCATGCGATACGTTTCGTCCTTACAGCGGTTTTCAAATCAGTTGCAACGAAGACCGTTTCTGCGACTTGTTTTCGTCCACAGAAAACGGGTTGGGTTTCGTCTTTAAAAAAATCGACAGCGACCCACCACTACTTCGGTCATAAAGGGAGCTTAATTAAGGCCCCCGGAACGACCCCAAGGGAATATGTCTCCCTAAATCAGCGACTGTTATAAAAATTGGGATGTTCTTTTTTCTTCCAATGAAATCTGTGTCGTCGATAATAAAGTAGGGCTCCGAGATATCGTTAAGTTAGTTTTTAAGAAGTCTCCGACTTTTAGAGGTGTTACCTGAATGGTGTTATGTCTCGTTCGAAAAGAACTCACAGATTATTTATCAGGTTATGTTTGTCGAAGAAATATAAATCTATAATCTGTGGTCTATTTTCCTGAAGGTTTTCTATACTAAAAATATTAAAGAAAAATCTACTCTTTATAGCAACAAAGTCAAAATAGGTTTGACGAATTTTTTACATCAATAATTGAATACTTGAATACCAACAAAATGAAGAAATTAGAATATTTTTGGTAAAAAATTTCTACGGTTGACACATTTGTGACACACAAAACATTACATGGCCTTTAATATTGTAAAAAAGAGACCTTAAGAGACAATCACTATAATAAACTAAAAAACAATATCTTGGAGCTCGCGTCGCCGCAGCTCCACATTTTTTTTCGTACCTCCATAATTTTCTTCGTGCGATTAGAATTTCCTCCTCGACAGTACTTTAGGGTCGCGCGTTTAATTTTAAATATGGAATTATATTTTGTTCTTTTTTATTTACTTTGTGTTTATGAAAACAGCCAATAAGATATTGTTGCCCTTAAAATCTTTTTCCTTTGTTGTTAACTTTTAAATTGTAATTAAAGCTAATTCTGAGAACGTTTTTGAAACGGTAGACCGCTAATTGATGGCGGGTTGAACTAAACCCAATTAGCAACGACACCCAATCGAAACCTTGGAAATCAAAGAGTTGAGGCCTTTGTCCAGCAGTGGGATGCGACAGGCTAACGGTAATAGGACTATTTCATCGGTTGATTTTAAAATATATACACCCCGATAAATAGCTGAAAGGTTACACATAATCCAATTTAAAACAATGTATTTGTAACATCAACTGTGATTGTAAACGCGTCACAGTGTAGTCGTAAAGCGCGTCACGTATCGTATGTTGTAACTTATTTTACAACCCTATAGAGTTCACCGTTCGTTTTGACGGACCACAGTGTAAATAAATCAGTAGAACTGTTGACGTTATGAAACTGGATTTATTATAAATATTGCGATCTTGCAGAAAATAATGCGAAGAAAAAGTGGCATTTTACAGATTACTATGATATAGAAATAACTTCTTATCTAGTTCCAATTAGAGTTTATTTTTACTTATGTAATTCCAATAATTTAATAATAATTAATTAAATAAATAATTTAAATACTTAATAATGGTACGTTCCAAACAACGTAAATACTGCATCTTCTTTCTTTTAATATCAAATTAACTTTTTCGAGTTCCCGTCTTCATTTAAATACTGTAAAACTTAGTATTTTAGGTGTAGGAAAAATAAAAATAAAATATTAAAACTTTACAAATTATTTAGATTTAAAAGTAAAAATGTTTTGTTTGAGCAGTGCTCGTTATCCACTTATTTATTTTCATGATAACAATGAATTTTCTTATTCGCTTACTGTATTTTTTACACTGTGTTACAACATCATAACACTTGTCGAGCAGGATCACTTGTTTTATTGAAAATGTTAATCAAGTGTTTGATATAAACTGGCCTGTCCTGATCCCAGGACAACTTTACGATGCTTTTATACAAGCTGATCTGTTTTTGTTATCGGAAGTACACGAGGCTTCCAAATATCAAGCATTTTCTAGATGGGCTCAGCTTCAGAATAGAATAGACATACTCATTGTACGTCGGTTTTGCAAGAGTAATAAATATATGTATTATTTACGTTTTTTTTTTAAGATTGTGCAATGGGCGGTCTTATCTCTAGCGGCGATTTCTTACAGATGACCTTTGCATGGACATGATTGCATGTGAAAAGCGAGGGTAATCTTCAAGCCAAGCAAAATTTCTCTCGGATCGAGTATCATATCCCCACCGTAACTCAACTGAAGATAATGAAGTAAATCTACCTACATAGGTACTTAAAAAAGTTTTTTTTTTTTATGCTTTTGGGAACAAAATTTGAAGTATGGGGTAAGCTTAATTTATAGTTATGAAAACATATTTTTTTTATTTATTAAACCCTTATCGTGTTTAAGTAATCTTTGTTGGCGTTGTATTATTTTAAATTAAATTCATTTTACGAAAATAGATTTTGTTAGTTCAGAGTATAAAGATGAGACGATTATAGTAGGTTTGTCTCTTAAAATATATAATATTTTTACAAGATACTATAACTTTTTACGCCTTAAGTTTTTGTTGGAATTTTAGTGTTTTACCTATTAAACTTGATTACATTTTAGTCATAGATTTTTATTATTAGATATTGTTAAGACGGCTTTTGTAAGTATCGTAGAGGTATAAAAAATTGATTGAATTAGTTAAGATACAATATTTTTAATTTTGTTTGTTTTATTTTTGAATTATTTAGCAAAGGCAATTTTATTTAAACGAAAGTTTTCATTGCAAAATCACAAAGTCAGTGTAAAATACCAGTAGTTTTTTCCATAAAAATTTCTCGAAGTTTAGTTTATGCAAATTACCCAAAAAGCTGCCAAAAACCGTTGCAACACTATACTAAAATACTTCAATATTTTCAAACAGTTTTTTTATATACTTCTTATGTGGCTGACATTCATACGGCCCGTGTGATGGTAAGTAGTTACCGTACCCTATACGATGGACCTCATTATGTAGTGCGCAAAATATGAAGAGAGGTTTTTTGTATTTTTAAAAACGTTGCTCCACTCTAGAATTTCACCTGTATCGAGGGTACAGTTTACAAACATACATCTCACATGCACACACACCCAGACCCAGAGCCTATAGATCATACAAATAATTGCTCCATGCGGGGATCGAACCCGCGGCACGTAGCGCAGAAAGCTAATCGCTTAGCCACTGCGACAACCGCGTCGATATTTTTTTTTCTTTCTCATTTAATAAAAATAAAAACTGTGTTCGTTCCCAAATGCAGCCGCAGTAACAAAATTCACTCCAAAACAAAATAAAAATTTGATTTTGTATGGCTTGCGCTAGTAAATTATGCGTGTCCCCCATACTAAGTCGAATTTTCTCTTAGTATCTCTTCGTTGGTCACTTTTTCTGTCCAGGAGAGAGTGTCCTGGACAGAAAAAGTGACCAACGAAGAGATACTAAGAAGAGTAAATGAGAAAAGACAAATATTGAAACACATAGAAAAAAGACGAGGAAACATGATTGGTCACTTGATTAGGCACGATAAGTTCATTACCAACATTATAGAAGGAAAAATAGAGGCAAAAATAAAAAGAGGAAGACCAAGAAGAAACTACATTGATCAGCTGAAAGAAAAAGCGAATATAGAAACATATAAAGACTTAAAAGATTTGGCATTATATAGGACTGAATGGAAATTGCTACAACAAGTGATTAGCACATAAATTTTGGATGGATGGATAAATAAATAATAATAAAAAATAAAAAGAAATTGTAATTATGTAGGTACACTTGCAACACCAGCAGAACTAGCACGGTGGGTGGACAGAACCGTTTTCTTCTCCCTTTGTCTCCTTGACAGAAGACAAAACGAAAAATAGAGAGAGAAAACGCTAAAGAGATTGTTTTGCCCCTAATTTTGTTTCTCCCCTTTTTTAGCCCTATAGGGGAAAAAATCGCGCGTCGCCGACCCTTTAAAAAAAATTCACACTATTTTTTGAAGAACTTTCTCTTATTTAGTATTTACCCACAAAATATTAACGTACCACTTACAAGAAACAAACATGAACCTGATCGATCGCACAAACACGTCTAAGGAACTCACACCTGCCGATAATTGTCGCTGTGTATGGCTTCGGCCTAATCGCGTTACAGCCAGACTGCGTCTACAAGCCTCTAATTACGACCATTCAGCTACCACTGCAGCTATAGACCGGCTAATCTCTTACACGGTGTTACTCCTACGTAATATGCGGCTCTGGTGATCGAATGCCTGATTGTTATGCAGGTAATTTGACGTTGTTGCTAGGTACTACACTCGGAGGAAATAAATCCGGGTCACCAACATAATAAACCTTAATATCTCGGAAGCTAAGAATGATAGCTGCTTATTCAAATAATAAAAATATTATAGTTTAAAAAAACTATAGAACACGCTTTAGTCATCCAAACTGAACGTGCATGCAAAATTTCAGCTCAATCGGAAACCGGGAAGTGGGTGAAATTTAACTTTTTACATAGTTAGTTAGTTACAGGTGAAGCTAATAAAAGCGTGTTAAAAAGTATTTTATAGACATATTTAATACTACCTAAACCATACAAAAATTCGTGTGTTAACGGCAGATTATGCCCTAAGCGTCTGTTATGTTGTCGGTGAACTTTGACCTAAATTCGTGTATAACTACTTTAAATTTAATAATGATTGATTTAATAAAGATTAAGAAAGCTCAAATAAATTAAAATCTGAAAAGTAATCAGCTACATAACAAAACTAATGAACTGTCAAAAACGGCCTTATACAATGCTCTCTGCTAAGTTTCCATCAAAATGTAAATTTTAATTCAATAGATAATTTATTTCGGGGTTACTCGTAAAATAAACTAAGCAAAGAATTGCTATTGTAATAATAACTTTTACCAACTTTTAAACATTTTATGAAAGTAGTAAAATATAAAATTGATCCAATAACCTTTGACATTGAAACTGAAAAAATAAAGCTCAGTTTCTGGATGGTCCTTAGGGCGGAGCTCCTTAAAGTTTATTTTATGAGTAGACTCTAAGTGAATTCTTTTTGCATGTCTGTCGCACTCGCCTCTGGTGGCCTTCTCTGCTTCGGTCAAGGGGCGGTTGAGACCAGAGAGCCTCCAGCTAGGCAAGAATTATTTTTTAAGCAACCACATTGCTAATGGCGCCCATCGTGGGACTCGAACCTTAAGGTATTGCTAGAGGAACAACATGAGGGGACTTGCAGGATCTGGTTATGGCTCCAAGTGCTAAGGTATTCTTTTTATATTGAGTATTCTACGTCATACTCAAAATTGGTCAGAACGATGAGTACAATAACCCCGTTGCGGCTTTTGCGTATACTAAAAATAACATTGTATAGGTACTGAAATTAATGATTTTTTATAATTGTATAAAAAGTAAGATTAGACAGGGCAATTTACTGTAGGTTTGTTCGTCATTTTATTCAGCTTGTAACGAACCATTGTTCGGTGTAGATCTTTGTCATAAAAATTGACAATTGTATATTAGTTACTTATGATTCTGACAATGATAATATTCAGAACAATGATGAGCTTATTAATTGTGTTCAAATGTTACAAGATATCTCTACAATTTGCCGTAGTAAGTCAATTAGGGAAGACAGTGTTATTTAGACTCTGTTTGTGATATGTTACCTTAATAGTCAAATGTGTGATCTGGTTCTGGTATCTTATCTTAATATTAAATGAATGAATTATGACTGTATTATGTGACTTTATATAATTATTTACATACAATAAAAAATCTGAATCTGAATCTGATATAAAACCTTCATATTTCAGGTACGTTTTGTTTCAAGCTTAAACTTATGTCAATCAAATTCGTACAATGATATTTGAAGAACAAGAATGTTTTGCTCTAAGAGCAAACGAGACGAATGATTTACAATGACGTTACAAAACTTCTTAGCAATACGATATTAAAGTAAATTTTACTTTAAGATTTCTTGCGAAATTTCGATGTACGGTTTAAACAATACTGCTGTGAGATGGTGGTAGGCCCACAGTGGGCCGAGCACGAATGTTTTGACGTATCGTAACATTAACGTAACCAAATTTAGAGTAAAAATAAATGTTTAATCTATGATTTTTTTTGGAAATACATGCAGTATTTTTACATTTTCATGAAACAAGTGTGTATTTTGCATAAAATTGAACAAAAATGCGATAAATTCATCGTATTTTATATTCAAAATTTGCTTACGTTAACGTTACCATACGTCAAAGCATTCGTGCTCGGTCCTCTTGTCGTATATGTAATCCAAACAAATAAAAATATTATAGTTTTAAAAAAAACTAAAGAAAACGCTTTTGTCATCCAAACTAAAACGTGTATGCAAAATTTCAGCTCAATCGGAAACCGGGAAGTGGGTCAAATTTAACTTCCAATATTTTTTTACATAGTTAGTTCGTTAGTTAGTTACGGGTGAAGCTAATAAAAGCGTTTTAAAAAGAACCGCTTCAGTGCGTTCAAAATTCGAATTGATTCGAATTTCGATCGTGGGTGTTTTGTTTAAACCAAATAGCGATCATTTGTAAAAATTCCTTGGTCCTTCAGTACTTTACACTATTGTGGTACCACTTCCCGTAACCTCCACGTCCTACGGACAGTACCTATCATTAATATAGTCGTTGATAGTCCCATACCTCATAACTAACATTGTTAAATCGGATCTACAAAAAAAGTAATCATAATTGTAGTTTCGCGTCTGTGAGATTGTGAATGGCAATTTATACCTAGACGCGAAAACTCAATTTTGATTTTTTTGTGTAATGTCACCGCTAATGAGCGTAAATCAGTTAGAGTACAGATTAACTTTTTAATCTGCAGATTGTCTGGTTGAGTCCGTTATAGTGGAAATAATTGTTTCAGTTCTTACATTGACTAGATAATCTACACACTTTCTAAGTACTCTGCAGACTAACGACCAAGCATACGGTTAAGTTAATAAAACCAGCTATTTGCTCGAATAAAACATAAAAGTAATAAAAAAAAACACACATGTTCTCTGTCACAGTAGGTAAAGGTGCAAAGCAGCGAATATGAAACTAAACAAAAATGAAGACTCCAGGATTATAGGAGTTGTTAAGTTTCTGAAGAAAAAAAACATAGATCGTATAAACGATATAAAAAAAAAAATACTTTTCCCAGTCAATAATTTGCTTTACAGCACCAGGCGTGCATAGACCGCAGTAGTTCGGTGATAGCTCCGTAGAATTTTCTCATTTTCCAACGTCCCCCCGAGATTGCCTCCGACGACTGCACCACGGAAATAGATTATTTGCTATTGATTGAATTGACGACTTAGTTCTCTCTTGACTTGACGTAAACAACAACCAAGGTTCTACTACGCTTTTCTGTTGACCTAGTACTTTAAATTTGATGAGTCTGAGAGCATTCGCTCACACGGTTTTCTTGGAATAAATCTTTATTTGCATGCCTTTGTTTATCTATCGTAAAGTTAACTAACATCAGGTCTTACCAGTCAGATAACAACAATAAGCTTATGTCTTTTTCTGCAGATATACGGTTTCATCTTACAGTTACAAAGAACCAACATACAGGGTGTGTATATGGTTATTTAAATAGAAGTTCAATTATCGTAATTAATTTAACTATGACTGAAATTTGACCGAAATGAGATTATATTTTAATGAATAAAAACAAACCGTATTCTATTCCTATTATGGTTCAGTCCGGTTTCATTCAATCTAGTCTTAATTATAATGTCAAGTTATTCAATTGCCGATCGCAAACGTTCAAATTTTTGAAGTTTATTTAATTTATGAGAATACCATTTAGGATATTTTTAATTGTATCTCATATCTGTCTCTCACTGTAGTTTCAAAGCTAACCTGTACCTTATTTTTTGAATAAATAGATTTTATTATTATTATTTATAACCATTTGTGTTTATGACATTGATACTAACTAGATCGGAAATATATTTTGAACATTTTTAATTACGAGAATTGGCCTACAGGACACAAATGTATGGAACAGCAGACTTTGTCCGCGATTTCTTAGTTGATCCCATAGTAAAAGGTGTTCATAATAATGACTGCAATAACCCCTTATAAATATACATCCTGTATAACCATAACATTAAATGTATAAAATCAATACCCGGAAATATGATGCAAGGGCATTTTAACAGCCTAATTTTCTACCAGGATATCATAACTACGAGGAGCAAAGTAGCCGTTATAGAAATTTTACTGCCACTATCGGCGCATGTAAATGGTTTAATTTCACTGGAAAACATGCTTATATGCGAAATATCTGGCTGTGATGGTAAATCGTCTATTACGTGGGGTTAGACGAGCCCTGTAGGGTTCTGTAATAGGATTTGTAACTTGTTTTAGTGTGTTTTTATACAATGTAATAAAGTAAATGGGCGTGTGAGTACCGTGAGGCGACGATACGTGATGTATATGTTTGTCTTGAGTTATGTACTGTATGACGTACCTATGTATATGGTAATATTTTTTTATGTAGTGCGCATTTGCAGATTTCTACGGCTTAGAATATAGTAGAAACTGTTTCTTTTCTAAAAGTTCATAAAAATCACAATCAGTCTTCGTTGCTTGAGAATTTAGGGGTACTTTTAAGGTTTAGGTGACCCTTAACTGTTAGTGAAACAGAAAACACCCCCTAACGGCCCCCTAACCATGGGGATCCCCTAAACGTAGGGGATGTCGGTGGAAACGCATCAGTGTTCTTTCCCAAATGCAACCGCAGTAGGGACTAAAATTGACTCCAATATAAAACAAAAATTAGATTTTGTATGGCTTCCGCTAGTAAATTATGGGATCAACCCCGCGGCACGTAGCATAGAAAGCTAATCGCTTAGCCACTGCGACAACCGAGTCGTCACCGTCTGTTTGTAACTTCATATTATGAAATCCATTTTTTTTATTTTTTTTCTTCATTTAATATTTAGGGGTTTTTATCCAATAAGGACATGCCAAACCCATCATACCTTATTACAAAGTATACACAAAGCTTAAAAAATATATAAATTAATACGTCTCACTGTTGAGCGACTGTTATCAAATGACATAATTTTTATGCAGGTTCCGATTTTGAAATCCCAAATGAGTAGGTAAATAACTGCTTTTAACACAGCATCACAACATTATTATTCCTGTTAATCCCGCCTACTAAGCTAAAAAGACTTGCAATTTACATACATGATCATGATACATGCTCGGCTCTTGAATCAAACGAAGCACATAATCTAAGCTAAATAATGTGCATATATTACTATTGTATGTATACACGTGGCTTTAAGTTATTGGCAGTTTCTTGACAGTTTGAGAGTTTGACGACACAGTTGGCGCAGTGGCTAAGCGATTAGCTTTCTATGCTACGTGCCGCGGGTTCGATCGCACGGTGCAATTATTTGTATGATCTATAGATAGTTGCTCTGGGTCTGGGTGTGTGTGCATGTGACATGTATGTTTGTAAACTGTACCCTAGATACAGGAAAAATCCTAATGACGGCAACGTTTTTTTTATAAAAAAGGAAATAGTTTGTACAGAAATTACAAACTACCTACTGACTTATAAATAAACACTCATTAAAAAAGATAAAAGCAAAAATGTATTGTTTTTCAGGAAAGCATAAATATTGTCCAGTTTTTGGCAGTTGTACTGAGTTCTGTTTTATGTATGCATTTCTTTCTGTTGACTGATTTTAGAAATAAACATTTGAATATCGGCATTGCAACAAATATTTCTTTAAAGCGAGAGGATCAAATTCGTTCGTAATTTGCTGGAACGATATATTATGGGCATGATGACCTCCACCATAACTGCAAAACACCATGCCAAAATTAATAAAAAGTGCTTTTATCTACACTCATATTGTAAAGTTCTAATTATGAATTCAAAAATAGTACTATAATAACAGACTTTATGCACATGCAACTATAATAAAATTAAAAAGTTTTATTATGATACAGTTTTCCTAACAAAACAATGCTATAAAATAACTTTTTTTATTATATTACACTTCGGTTTTACCAAAGAGTTTTCAATAATTTTTTTATAGCAGCCGCACATTGTCTATGGTGGCGCGGCTAGGGCGCATGCGCGTTGACTGCTGAGTTTCGGCGCCATTTTTGTTTATTTACATGTGTTAATTGGTACCTATTGCATGAATATAGATAAAGTAATGTATGAAACTGCACATAACTTGGGTATCAAAACACTCGTGTGATACTATTAACAATCTCGCCTCCGACTCGATTTTTAAACACACACTCGTGCAATTATGCAACAGTTTCATAAAATACTATAATGAAAGATTTATTTAAAAATTATACCTTTTTTTACAAATTATATTTATTATAAATTACGTACAACTGAATGTTACTTCAAGAACCATCAATAAGTTTATGACATCACTACTTCGTTTTTTTTCGCAGGCAATGACGTCATGCCACGTGACTCTGTGTTTTGGCGCGTACATTTGAAAGGTATATTTTTATTTGTAATACTTTAATTATTCGAACATATTTTCCGTTTTTTATCTGTTTACGAAAAAATTAAAATACATGCAAGTTCAATGCAAGTTCCCTATTTTCTCCTAACAAAAAAACCAAACAAATATTATATCCATCCGTATCCGCATGTTCCAATATCGTGTCTTGTTTACCAGGGCAACATTAATATCTAGAGCTATATCAGCCTTATATCAGCTAAAGATCCTTTATAAGTGTGGTGTAAGAATGCGACGGCCGTCACGTTCCCGCTATAAATTACAGAAGTTCTCGACTTCGGCCATTACTCATCGCCCCATCCGGCACATACTTCGTATCGGCATTTAATTACTAAACTGATTAACTGGATCCACTGGAAACTGGGATAAATGAAAAGTATTAACTTTATGAAAATGAGTTCAAATGATAAAATACGAAACCGTGCGCTGTCGGCTAATTCACGTAACTAAAGAAGTTCAATTGTAGTATTTTTTATATCAAAACAACACATTTGGTATTCTCTTAGCTTCAGTGAGATACGCTCGCGTCAAGTTCGAGCGTCACTGCAATATGATCGGCGCGTCATAAAATTACGTGAATTAACCCTCTGATATCGTGAAATATATCGTACTAGATGCGGTTTCACTCGCATCCTAGGAGAATTAATTCATATATCCTGATAAAAACTATCCTATATGTTAATCCAGATCATGATCTACCTGTATGCCAAATTTCATCTAACTATCAAACTGAACAACTTTCTCTATGGGACCAAAATCATAATCGCGAAAAAATAATCACGTTTGCCTCGAGTGGATATTGATGTTTTGTATGGTAGGTACAGCTGATTATTATTTTTTCGTAATTACGATGTTGGTCCTATAGATAAAGTTGTTCCGTTTGATGGTCTGATCCACACCCTTAAATATGACCACGCATTTCTGATACACGTGTTATAGGATGATAGATTTAACCTATAAAAGGTCTACAATATTTACAAAAGCAATATGCATCAGCGTTGAAACTGATATAGAAATATAGAAGAAACCATAATACGAGAGGAGGTAAAAGAAACTTGTAACGTAATTCACGTAATTCCGTTCCTTCATAAGCTGATTGGGTCGGAAATGGGCTGCCACGTTGCTCGTATTAATAGAGTCGACCTCCCGAAGTCCCGATATGTACCTAATATGTATGCAGTTTGAATCTGTAACCTCAATACGTTTATGCGATCCTGGTACCCGTGATTTGTATATTGGAAGATTGGTAACAAGAAAATCTGAGTTTTTTTTTGTTTTAATAGGTACATTTATATATAAATAAATATAAATAAGGTCTTCATCTTTCTAGTCCCGATCCCATAATGGTGTTATTGTACTCATCATTATGAACAACTTTTACTATGGGACCAACATTGAAATCGCGAAATAAAATCAGCTGTTCCATACATTTAGTTGAGTAGTTAATATTGAATTATTTGTAAGGAACAACAGATTTTTTTTCGCGATTTCATAGAACCTCCTTCTTCCTTCCTTCTGCCTATATTGTATATTCGTCTTATTGAAAAAAACCCTTAAAAGGGATCGGGACTAGAAAGGTAGAACCTTGTATAAATCACCAATGATCACCAGTTCGCATGTCAAGTGTAGTGATCAAGGAAATATCTTCTATAATATTCGGTGATAAGAATTTTCCTTCAGAATTATTTTAGAGCATCCAGTCTTTATTATAAAAAACAACAAATTTGTTTCCAACTTGCCTCCACCAGACAGATGAAACAATACTTGAAGAATTAATTAGTTTTCGTTTCTTTCTTCCGGGAGAGAGGAATTTGAAGGGTAGGATAATAATTCAGTTTAATAAAGTTTTAATATTTTTAAACCATTAGGCACGAGTAGGTATTCTTTATTTATTAAAACGTTATTTTGTTGAGAGTTTACTTCTCCCACAGAATTTACCTACTTCGATTTTTATTTTTATTTTTTTATTCGTATTTTTGTTGAGGCTTCATTTCAGCGTGGTAACTATGCCAGCCTCGTAAGGTCACTGTTATACAATAAATAACAAAACTTAACATAATACTTACATTAATAATGACGTAATCTATTTGAAATAATCTTTAAAAAAATAGCTTATCGGATATTCCCTACGAGGAAAGGGTTGACTTACTCATAATATCTGAATAAGAAAATATCTTGCCTTTATATTAACCCTTTAGGGAACAAGAACGTGCAGATAGTTGGAACACGTCAAGAATTTAACACCTTAACTGACATTTGACCCGAACATTTGAGGGTTCTCTCGTGAATTTGTATAGTTAACCCGTATTACTGGTGGTACTTAATTCCGTATATGGATATTAATTATGTAGAACGGTCTGTCACTTTGTCACTTACAAGACATTTTATCCACTATTAGCTGTACCCGCGGCTTTGCTCACGTGACAATATTTCGATCCTCAACCAAAATGTGTCCTACGGTTAGATATAATTATAAAAATACTAACAATCACAGAACAGATCGCTGTGCGCGATAAGACCGCTTATTGTACATTAGCTTAAGTGATTCTCAATTCTGTATTTATCGGTTTACAATAAAGAGTATAAATAAATAATAAAATAAATAATTATGTTTATGGTAAAACGTTATAAAGACCTTGACCTCTGTATTTCTTTCGGCGGTTCTTCTCTGAGTTAGTAATACAAGAAACGCCCCCCAGTGTTTAAAAAAAAACCGACGTGTACGTGTCAAATCCTACTTACTAAATAATTTTAAATTTGCTTTTTCCTAGCTCATTCCAAAGCTGATAGCAGTTACCTAGAATTTACGCTAAGCTAACCAAATGACTTGATTTTTAGGGATTTTGCAAAACACCGAATTTGCCAATCTTAGGACACCATATCTAATAAAAATAAAAATGCAAATACGCCTGACGCAGCTGCCAAATGTTCAAAGAAAAAAGAAAGACAGGAAAATAATTTATTTGATTGAAAAATTGATGCACCCCATGCTGTATATAGACTCTCAGAGTTAATTAAATCAATATATGCAGTATTATTTTTCTTCACTGTTTTAATAATTTGAAATTTTCTAGCTTTTTAAGTATGCATGTTATTATGATTTTCGTGTCCTGTGTGCAAAAAATAAAATTATTTTCTATCCTTCAACAGAAACAAAAGAAAATCATAAAAAAGATATAGGTAGATAAAGTATGTAGGTAATTCAACAAGACAGTGTATCGGCTAAAACGATTTATAAGTGAAGTAGATATAACTTCTAAAGCCTTCTATATCCCGATTCATGTCCTAATACTTGAATAACAGTACATACGCTGAATTCTGTAATCTCCTCCGACAATCTGATAAATGTATATTTATTTCATTTACGTATATAACGAGCACCTACGCGTTTTTTCGCAAGTAATGGATTTATACGGTTATGTGGGCGAATATTGGAATAATTATTTTCACCGTGTGATTTCCATCTTAGCATATGCCCATCTCTTGTTCCTTAAGTTTATTTTTGTTAAGAAGATGAGCAGTAGGATCTTTCTCTCCTAATAACAAAACACTGTGATAACCAATCCGTGGTGATAATGACAATAATAATATTTTCTTTCTTATAAGCAGTGATAACCTAGCGGTCGAACGCTTGCCTTCCATGCAGGAGGGTCTGACTTCAAATCCGACCCCCGTCTCTGTCTTTTCAAATTTATGTGCGATAATGTTCCAAAACTAAATAATATTATACTTTAAAAAAAATTAAAGAAAACGCTTTTGTCATCCAAACTAAACGTGTATGCAAAATTTCAGCTCAATCGGAAACCGGGAAGTGGGTCAAATTTACCTTCCAAGATTTTTTTACATAGTTAGTTACAAGTGAAGCTAATAAAAGCGTTTTAAAAAAGTTCTGTGTGATCTGTTTTTTAATGCCTGTATTTTATAAAGTTTAACTTTCTATTTTATTGTCATCTTTATTAACTGTCTTGTATTTACATTTTTCATTTTTTTTTGTCTTGTATTTGTATTTACATTTCTGTCTGCCTGTTCTACTCATGTAGCTAATTGTGAAAACATTTAATTAGCCTTCGATAACTGTTATTTGTTTTATTTAATTTTAGCTGTAAGTTTTCTAGAGAAATAAAATAAAATAAATAAATCAACAAAACCCTTTTCCCATTTTCCAATTGCTATAAAAACGGTCCAAAATCAGGAAATCCACGGGTCGTTCGTTAAATTCGCTAATCCTTAAAACAAGGTTGTTTCGCGCTCTGAATGAAAATCAACCGGGACTCCGTGACACCTGACCTGAATCCGTAAAAGTGAACAATGTCTAAATTACCATTGAGACACACGGAGATGTGGTTTGGCGAACAATACTGTACTAATCAGAATAACTCATGAACAAGGTCCTCTTTATAAAGACTTAATTAATTGTGTTTATTTTTGGCATCCTAAGTACAACATCCTAAAAGGTCGGCAACGCATCGGTGATTCCTCTAGTGTTGCGGATTTTCATGGGCGGCGGTGATCACTTACCATCAGGTGAACCGCAAACATAATCGGCCGATAAATACAGATCTACAAATGTTGGGTAATGGTAACTACCTAGTGGGTCATATACAACTCTCCACTTGCAAAGTGGAGCGAGGATAGGACACACAAATGAGTTGCCCCTATACTATAAAAAAAAAACTTCGAGAAGCGAAACGACAACTATTATTTTAACGTATATATATACACTTCTCATCAAAAAAATCGAAACACTTCTCAAATTTATGTTTTTAATGGATTATT
The DNA here is from genome assembly GCA_932294325.1 of Allophyes oxyacanthae. Taxonomy (NCBI): domain Eukaryota; kingdom Metazoa; phylum Arthropoda; class Insecta; order Lepidoptera; family Noctuidae; genus Allophyes; species Allophyes oxyacanthae. The sequence goes on from OW028628.1 coordinate 3,233,515, forward strand.
TAAAAAAAATGTTTTATTCGGAAAAAAATGAAAATGTCATTTAATAGTAGGTACCTAGTACAAGGTTTCGAATTCCATATGTTAATGTTCCAAATTCAAATTAAATTTTCATATGCTTCTTGTTTTGTTTAACAAGTCACTTCTAATCCGTATGGAGATTTTATGAAATGCAATAAATAAAACACGAAAATAAAAAAAAGTTTAAGTAGAATTTATTCAATAATTTGTATTCCCTCCCCGGACCCTTAGGGCTGCTTCCATACGTTTCATCATGGATTGGTTGAGAGTCAAGACTTAATGTTGTGGAATGTTATTCTATTCTTCTTGAATTGCGTTTTTGAGCTGGCCAACAGTCTCTGGAGCAAGATCTTCTGCTTGAACTCGTCTCTTTAGTTCATCCCAAAGGTGCTCTATGGAATTCATGTTCGGGCTTCTTGCTGGTCACTCCATAACGGAGATACTGACTTCACTGAGATAATCTCGTACGATTCCTACGGCATGGGCCCTGTCATTATAATGAATGAATATGCAATCTTTGCCAATGAAATGTGCATAGGGAACCACATGAGCCTCAAGACATTCTTTGATGTAACGACGACCGTTTATTGCAGGCAGGCGTGGTCCAGATACCAAAGGGAGTTCTGTTTTTCCGTCGGTACTAATGCCCCTCAAAATTGTCCATGAACGACCACCATAGCTTACTTTTCCCTCATTGCAGCAGTGTGCATAACGTTCTCCCTCTCTTCTGTATACCTTCTTCCTTCCATCATTAGCATACAGCATAATTTTACTCTCGTTAGAAAAGGGAACCTTGCTCCATTGTAGGTATGACCAATTTAAGTGCTCACGTGCAAACTGAAGGCGAGCTCTTAGATGGTCTGTTGTTAATTTCGGCCCATTGGCTGGTTTTTGTGGTACCAATCCACGTTCCTTAAATCTTCGTTAAATTATAGAGTCACTCACAGTCAACCTTCGACCAACACGGAGCTGTTGCTGCAGTTCAAAAGTGTTAAGGCGTCGATTTCGCAAAGAAACTGTTGCAATAAATCGGTCTTCTCACTCAGAACTGACCCGATTCCTACCAGATCCTGAGCGGCACGTGAATAAACCAGTCTCCTGGTAGCGTTTGTACACTCTATGAACAGACGAGAGGGTTAGATGTAGTCTTGCAGCCACAACACGTTGACTAAGACCCCAATTCAGCAACGCCACGATTTGGGCGGCTTCTGCGGGCGAAGTATTCTTGTGTGGTGACAAAAAATCTTGTTAACAGATATCATAGAGCCTAATAATCAAATTACCAACAGTAAGTTTTAAAATAAATCGTTATTTTGTGTTTATTACACACCAATTAACTGTACTCCGATTAAACGCGTTGCCTCAAAATAATGTTCCATTTCATATATCGGTTGAAAATTCAAAAATTTACTTTCAAATTTGGAACTCTCATACACCACTGAAAAGGCAAAACTGCCAGCTATAAAATCATGTATTTTTTTTTAAAGAATTAATCCTATTTTTTGGTTATTTGTCGCCAGAAAGAAAATGTTGGTAGTGTTTCGATTTTTTTGATGAGAAGTGTATATATGTTATGTTATTTAAATATTAATAATATCGCCCCTCGTCTGGTCGGAGGATCCTCCCTATTCAATGGAGAAATACCTCGTTCCTCCACATCATCCGTCATACTTAAATTCGAGTTTTAAAATTACGTTAAAAACGTTGCCCTACACTACGATTTCTCCTGTATCGTGGGTACAGTGTACAAACATACATCTCACATGCACACAAACCCGGAACAACTATTTGTAAGCCATTCAGAATATATTCCGTGCGGGGATGGAACCTGCTTTCACATTTCGCATCTTTATATCGAAACGAAATAAAACTACTTAAATGAAATGTCAAATTCGTCCTGTAGGTTTTGCCGATATATATAAGATGGCGTTATGAACTCAATTTCGTAATTTGGTAATGATTTTTAAATAACTATCCGATACATACAATACTTTTCATATAATACTTTCGTGACAAGACATCGGCAGATTCATCTCGACTCTAATTCTTCTGAATTGTATATATTAATTATTTATATATGTTTTTGTTTATTTAGCATATAATAATACATATTTATTTATATATGTTAATGTTTATGTAAGTTTATAATTATAGTTGTTTTTAAGTATTATAGAATATACCTACCCTCTCATTTAAGTTTGTTTTTTGGTGCATCTACCTTCATTGTCTCTGCATCACCCTAAGGTTGTCTGGTAGAGAATGCCTACGGCATTAAGACCGCCTTTGTACATTGTACATGAAGCATTTTAAATAAATAAATAAATACACCATACAAATATTCGTGGAAGTTTATGCCGGTGTATTGTGTAATCTTTCTATCCAAAGTACTACTACCACGGTGCGTTAAAAACAGCTGCCTGTAGTTCTATAATAACTTTGATTATGTTATTTTAACGTTGTTATGTTAACGTTATGTTATCAAAAGCTTCTATCATGTTTGTTGCGACGTAGAAACAGATGAAGGTTAATCGTAGTACTCTCATTTATTTTGTTGTTGAATGAGCAACGAGTTCAACAGTACTAAATAAATAGAATAGAATAGATCTTTATTTCATGTAAACCAAATACAGACATATGAAATGTCGAGAATAAGTGCGCAGAACAGTGTTTGTTTTAGTATTATTTCGTACGTATAGGTCCTTAACCTGTTTACCATGCGAAGTGATAGACAAAGAAGAAAAGACGAAGACATTTTAGCAGAAACTGTGTGCAAAAGTGATTTTGTTTCTTTTTGTGCAAGCTTTTGTTTTTTTTACTTATCAACTGCCTTCCAACCGGGTGTTGCATTAGTATATAGATATACAGGGTTGAAACGTGTGCCTAAATGTTTATTTCTTATTTCGTTAATACAGGAGTTATTAAAAACCTATCTATAATCATATCAACTGTTTTTAATAAATCGATACTATGTCAGCTAGCCAATTAAGTTACAGAAATATTATAAAAAATAAATAAACGCCATGTATTCACTTTTAATGTTTCTGCTCCCAAACTGCAGAGCAAAACAACACATTTGGTATTCTCTAAGTTTCAGTGAGATACGCTCGCGTCAAATTCGAGCGTCACTGCAATATGATCGACGCGGCATAAAATTACGTGGATTAAGCCCTCAGATCTTACTGGTATTCTTAAAAAAGTCCATAAAAATACTTAGGTACGTTCAATATCCACAGTTTTCAAAGCAACCGTTGCAATCAGAGTCTTTTACAATACTTTCAAATTAGTGCAGATGTATCTCAGTTCCCCTGAGACTCCACAAAGGCTAATTGTGCTGATGAAGCCTAACAAAGGTGTACGTGGAAGGAGTTTAAAAATACTGGTGATATAGATACGGCAAAATAATATTTATGAAAAAAAAAAAATTGATGATTGATTATCACGTGGTCTATGCCTAGCCTTTTGGCGCTGCGTCTAGGAGAATCGAGGCTGGCCATCGATAAAAAGATTTAAAAAAACATAAACCCCTCCCCGCAATCTTACCAATGTTATATCTCAATATTTTCTTCTCTCAATTGGAGAGGAAATTATTGAGGTACGATTTAATTTAATTCATTTTGTTAATTTATTTATTATGTAATGTACCTAAATGTCAAATTTATTACATAATTTTATTGCCTAATTTTGTTTTTATTAATTTATATTGTTTATTATTACTTATTAGTATTTTGTATAAAAATGGATCTCTTGCTGTCCGAAATATAAAATTTAAATTTAAAGTTGAATAAAAAATTAAATTCAGCGAAAAAGTCCTTGTTACGGCCCTGTAGATCGTCCAAATGTGGATAAAAATCACGGTGACAAAAACGCCCGCGGGTTATTCGTGGCCCACACACGGCATTTGCCGATATTTTTCCGGAAACGACTAAACGAACAAAATATTTTGCAAAGATTTGCGATGTCAAACCGTGAAAAGTTGCGATATTCTCTTGCTTTTTTTTTATGCCACAGTATAATATTATAATTACAGGAATTTTTTTTATGTAGTGCGCAAAATTTGCAGAATAATTCAGTGTCCGTTCCCAAATGCAACCGAAGTACTAAAAAAACTAAATAAAAATTTGATTTTGTATGGCTTGCGCTAGTAAATTATGCGTGTCCCCCATACTAAGTTGAATTTTCGTTTTGTTTTAAAGTGTATCCCAATACTGTGGTTGGATTTAGGAACAGAGACTGAATCGATCTTCAAATTATGCGCACTACATAAAAAAATATACTGTATATTATATCGAATTATTTACTAGGATCGCAAGAAGTACAAAGAGTAAAATTTTAAAAATAGATCTCCTTTCTGTTTTACGCGAGACTGCATGGAAGTCTAAAAAGCGCGGGCATTGGCAGGGTATCTGCGATCAGGTATTGTGGCGAGATGACGAGCCGCCATTGTTAGCGGTACAAAGCGTCCGTTTAATGAAATACTTTCGACACTATGCTGACGTCAGTGGCAGGTAACTGACGTACGAAACTTGGTGATTATTTTTTTTGAACTTAGTTTTAATTATTATTATAGGTAGTTTGATGGCTATTATTTTATTGGCGGAAATGTTAAATTAGTTTTATATATGCAGGTACTGTAGTGTGATTTACACTTTTCCTTGCATTGTTATAAATTAAATTAAATATTCTTGTAATCTAAAATATATACATTATTATAATTGTTATTTTTTATATAGAAAGAAAGAAAAAAGATTCTAAATGGGACAGCACATTCTAAATAAAATTATAAAAAATAAAAGCAGTAAGTAGTTCACAGTGTTCGCAATAAGTACTGAAATTAACTTTGCAAGGAATGAACTTCCAATTCGTTCCATTAAAAAAATATTTGATGTCACTGGGAAAGCTGCCACTCTTAAATGGAATTGTGCTGGACACAATATCTGCTTTATATCAGACGACCAATGGGCCAAACTCACGACCCAATTGGTCCTTCTACATAGCAAGCGATATCGCGGCAGACCCAGACATGACAGATTTTTTTGCAATAATGCATAGGGTTTGTCCCACAGTAAAAGTTGTTCATAATGATGAGTAGTACCCACCTTCAATATTGCCACCCTGTATAACTAATAGACCGATTTGTTTTGGTCGTTTACGTTTATTTGATGATGATGAATAGATAGTAATTCCACGAAGAAATCACCTGACTTCTAGTTCAGAAAACTATAAACAGCCTGTATCAAGTAGGTCACATACAGCCTTTAAGTAAATTTACACTACCCTTTACCGAGTTTAAGGATTAAGTGGGAGCATGTACCTTTACGGTAGTGAACCTTTGTAAACATAGTAAAGTGTAGAGACAAGACTGCTTTAAAAATACATAAATAAACCCAGCTCATTACTATCCCACTGCTGGGCACGAGCCTTTTCTCAGAATGAACAGGGTTAGGCCTTAGTCCACCACGCTGGCCTAGTACGGGTTGGCGGACTACACACACCATTGAGAACTTTATGAGGCTCTCTCAGGTGTGCAGGTTTCCTCATTATGTTTTTCCTTCACCGTTATCGCAAGTGATAATCAAATTTCGGTCCGCACATAAATTCTAAAAGTCAGAGGTGCGGGCCGGGTTCGAACTCAGACCCTCCTGCATGGAAGGCAAGCGTTCAACCGCTAGGCTATCACTGACTAAAACGGATTTAAGATGGCAAAAAAAAAATTGATTTCATGTGGCAGCTCCTCATCTGGTCTTTTTAGCGTGTCGATGACAAATTATACAGCGTGTCCCAGGAAACCTGTACCAGCGAAGGTCTGTGGTCAGGGGACACTAATACTCATCGATTGAACCCCCATGTATGTTCTACGATATTTTGTAGTTTTCGACAAATTAATTATTTTGTAATATTTTCTCCGAAACAGAATTTTTTATCTTGTGATCATATTCTGAGCTACTAGTAGTTAGAATTTGGTTGTTTTACCGCCTACAATTTTGAAAAATCTGAAAATATTACAAAATAATTAATTTCTCGAAAACTACAAAATATCGTAGAACATACATGGGGGTTCAATCGATGAGTAATAGTGTCCCCTGACCGACCTTCGCTGGTACAGGTTTCCTGGGACACCCTGTATAGATATGCTTGGCCCAGTATTCAGTCGGTAGCGGACCTTAGCTCCTCAAGATGGAATGGAGAAGGGGTATGAAATTATGAAGTTCCTGGAAACGGCATTCGAGTTTAATATTTAAAAAAGTAAAAATCTTTCATTCTTCAATGCATCTCGCTTGGCAGTGGCATCGAATTCAGAAACTGTTAAGTTTAAAAAAAATATTATTTTGTAGTTTTTAGTTTTTTGAAGACGATTTTTACTATTTTTTAAAAGTTTATTTTATTTTTTTATTTTGAGTGGCATAATACATAGGTAAACATACGATTACAGCTATCGCGAGTTATATGCTGTTATTCATTCAAGAGTTCCATTGTCTATTTCCGAAGGTCTTCATCGGATCTTCACCAAATTTAAATGGGACCAAATCGAGAGTATACACATGCAAACAAAATTTTTGTATTGTTCAATATCGGTCTACAATTGTCGTAGGAATCGCGTAACAAACATACAAAAAAAAACATACAGTCGAATTCAGAACTTTCTCCTTTTTATGAACTCTGTTAAAAATGATATATTGCTATAGCTATAGTTCATGATTATAGAATGGTAACTACACTTCTAAATATAGGTAAATCGTTCGCAATTTTGTAAAATGAACAGCATTATCTTGTTTATTTTAGGACTAGTACTGTTTATTTACGCATTTGCTTTGACAACGTGATGGCAGACGCCGTTGAGTAAAATAATTACTGTGTGTGCTACTAACACGCATGAATGAATTAAATGGCTGTACGCGTTTAAAAATAGCAACGATTTGTTTTATAACTATACAATCTCGTATAGGCCGCGCGGCCCATGACGTCATTTACAATTCATTTACATTTATTTACATTTTAATTTAAAAAAAAAAAAACATTTTTTTTTATTTTTTATTATTAAGCCCGCCGCCATTATTTGCATTTTTTTAAATCATCCGATTCGGCTATTGTTTGTTTTTAGCGCGGGCCACTGGCCGATCGGTAATATAATTTACAAGGTTAGCCGGGAAGGAAATGGAATACATTCTAACCTTATGCTTAGGTTCGGATCGCATCTGTAATCTTACTATTTAGGTTGCAGATCGCTTACCATTTCAGGTGACCCGTAATTTTGATGATAAAATACAATGAATGTATCGCATTTTTGTTCACTTTTATGCAACACACTTGTTTCATGAAAATGTAAAAATACTGCATGTATTTTCAAAAAATATCATGGAATTAACGTGTATTTAGAAACAGAAGATTCTAAATTTGCTTATGTTAACGTTAAAATACATAAAAAAAATCGTACTCTACCCACGGATCTCTTTGGTCGACTGTTCAACAATTAACAAAGCAGAAAGGTAGAAAGACTATAACAATAATAAAAAAATCTCTTTAAGAAGAAAAAATACATTATATCTCTAACTTATTGTTATATTTAGTCTCAATAATTTTCGAATCATCAGACGAACCAAAGTTTTTCCAATAGGTATTCATTGAAGCCAACTTTACCAATCACGGACAGATATTTCCAAAGTGTTGGCGCCGAGTGTAATTCTACACTAAGAGTATGAATAAGACGAGCTATGATATAGCAGAAGTACTGTAGGGTCTCTCCTAGCCAAACGGAGCGTTGGCCTAGAAGGGACATCTTCTAGGCCAACGCTCCGCAACCACGTAGATGGGATGTGGAAACCAGAGAAAAGAGTGTTAGGAGCATTTGTTCAGCCGTATATATAGGTTAAAGTATACAACCCTAATTTTTTTAAACCAGAATAAAAAGTCGAGAAAAATAAAACAGTTGTGCCATATAAAAATGGATATCTAACCGGGTCAAAATGTATGGAGTAGTCGATTTTTTTAGAATTGGTCCCATCAAAAGTTCTGTAGAATGATGAGCAGAATATGGCATATTTTATCTGGTAATTAAAAGAATTCGGGTGTATACTGAAGTATTGGAATATCACGCGAAATCGAAGCAATATTTACTTTTGGAGTATTTTTATCATTATTTTCATCCTATTTTTGCCTGTTCAACGCATATCAAGCGAAGCCACAACGCAATCGCAATATATATCATTGAGCTCAAAATAGGCAATGCATCGGTGTCTCTTTTGGTGTTGCGGATGTTCACGGGAGGCGCTGATTACTTACCATCAGGTATACAGCAAGTTCGTTTGCTACCTACGGAATACAAAAAATAAAAAAAGAAACACATTCCGTGCAGTTTTGCTTTTATTTTAGTCATAAAGGCACATAATGTCAATGAGCTAAAATCCGAATTCGTTTTAGAGTACGAATACCTAAATTGCCGGACGTTGGTCTCATTCATACTCTAAGGTTGATACCGAGTCTTCGATACTTTGGGAACTTTTAATAACATCTATATATCATAATATTTACAGATCCCGATTCGCCTAAAGTTTGTTTAGTAAAATGTACCTTTGATTATTCCCTTTGAAATATAATTGAGTTGGTGGTTATTTAATATTTTTTTACTCGTTGTTTTAATTTATGACTGGATCTAAATACGATTTTAAATGAGGTTCAGTCAATAAGTATTCTCGTATTAATTGCTGTTTTCGGATTGAGAATATTTGTACAAAACATATTTCGTTCCACAAAAAGAAATATTCTGACGGCACGGTTAGCGCAGTGGCTAAGCGATTAGCTTTCTACGCTATGTGCCGCGGGTTCGATCCCCGCACGGAACAAATATTTGTATGATCTACAGATAGTTGTTCGGGGTCTGGGTGTGTGTTCATGTGAGATATATTTATTAGTGTGCCTGTATTTGGTTTACATGAAATAAAGATCTATTCTATTCTAAACTGTACCGTCGATACAGAAGAAACCATACTGATGGGCAATGTTATTTTTCTAATAAAAGAAAGGAAATGACAAATCTATATGTTACACAGATAACCAATAAAATCACCAGAAAGCAAAAAAAAAAGAAAAAAAGAAGTTTCCTTTTTTTATCAAAAAGTCTCTCTTCCATTATCTTTTAAGTACAGATTTTAAACAAACCCTTTCTAATTGTCTTTAACGACAAAAATAATAGCTATAAATTCTTTCCGGCACACTAAGTTTAAGCTTATTACGCTTAAGACAAGACTTTCCGATCGTTACTCGTTACTGATGCAATAAATTGGGTAAGGTATATACAGGGTGACTAGTTAAACGAGGGAAACATTCAAGGAGGGTATTGTACTCATCATTATGAGCAACTTTTACTATGGGACAAAACGAAAAATCGCGAAAAAAAATCTGCTGTTTGGTTTATTTAGTCGAGTAATATTGAAATATTTATAATTTATGGATCAGCTGATTTTTTATTTGCGATTTCAGGATTGGTCCCATAGTAAATTTGTACTAATATAAAAAATTACGATTCTCTTCGCAGTTTTGATAATTAACTAAAAATACTGCGAACAAAATCGTAATTTTTTTGAAAACACCGACTCGAATTTCTTTCCCTTAGATGTCCAGAATCATATGTATTGTTAGGGTTCATAAATTTAGTTATAAATCGATATAAATTCGATTAAATTATTCCTCAACTCGATATTAATATTTTTATGTTGGCAACTATTTTTTTTTATAATGGCGGTAGTATAGTCGATTTGTGAGAGATCACTTGGACAGTGGGACATTCTGTTACCTGCTTTCCTGAGCGGACTGTTATCCTGTAATATTGCCGAAATTGAAATTTGTTAAAAGTGATAATAATTGATTTTATCTTTAATTTTGATATTTTGATTATGGAATTATGTTAATTGAATTAAATTAATAATTATTTATTTTTAATTAAAGCTAACATTTTACTAACATAGCTTTAAGCATTACTAATAATTGCTGTAATAAATGATTTAATAATAATAATAAAGAATTATTTTCTATTATTCTGCATGTTTTATTCTTCAATACTCCACATTACGTCATATATAGGATTATCCTTATAAGCACAGCTTGTTATACAGGATAATCGTACAGTATGAAGTCATAAAACATCCTGTATATCAAAATGGGGAGCTCGTATTCGAAGTCAGCTAATAAATAGATTCTTTCGTCCCGGAACGAGGCGGTTTAATTCGGCCCCGCATTCATTTTGCCGTCGTGTCGCCCTTGAATGGGTATGTGCCCTAATGCCACTCCACTTTGAGACCCGTTATTTGTGACTCAATATAAAAAAGAGCATTACGTTTATAACGTACTGTCACCGTTGGTAGCTTTGGTATAAAATGTGGAAGGGGAGCTTAATGATTTTGATTCGTTCACGAAATTGTAATTATAGGTAAAAAAACAAAAACATATAAATATGGGGTACAATAAGCAGCTGCAATGTGCAGAAGAAACGAATACACATAAGGTCCTACCACCTTTCTAGTCCTGGGGGCCTAAAAAGGCCACATTGAGCAATTCATCTACTGGGGGGCTAAAAAGGCCGCTTTAGGCGAATCATAATATGATTCGTATTACGAATGTCAAAATATCTACTTAATTGACGACTCTTAATGTCATCCGCATAAGGTTCATATTCAGTAATCATCTGTTTGACAGTTACTAAGCAGATCATTAGATGAATTGCTCAATGTGGCCTTTTTAGGTCCCCTGATCTGCATAGTAACTGTCAAACAGATAATTACTGAATATGAACCTTAAGCGGATGACATTAAGACTCGTCAATTAAGTAGATATTTTGACATTCGTAATATGAATCATTGTGATCCATCTAAAGCGGCCTTTTTAGCCCCCTGATCTATTTAAGGGCTTATTGTACTCATCATTATGAAAAACTTTTAATATGGGACCAATACTGAAATCGCGAATTATAATCAGCTGTTCCATACATCGAGTAATAAGGAATTAATAATTGTATGGAACAGCAGATTTTTTCGTAATTTCCCGTCTGGTCCAATAGTAATAGTTGTTCATAATGATGAGTACAGTAACGATCCGGGACTAGAAAAGTAAAGAAGTTATTGAAGCGACATCTGTGGAGAGAATATGCAATATTAATTTTAGGTACCAGGAGGGCAGAAGTTCGTAGGAGTTATCTGATTCATATTTAGAATAGCGACATTGTATAGTCCAATTAACTATGCAGCCAACAATTGATAGGTACGTAGGTAGGAACGTGTCTCTATGTCAATCTAAGTAGATAGGTACGTCTACTGTCTATGGATATTTTTTGTCCCTTTTGCTCTAATTTGGTCCTTCAGATTCATTAGTCTGTCCGCTGTCGGCCCTAAATTAAACATGTGTCTAATGAGAGCGTCGTTTTTTTGGGGTCCTGTTATTTGATTTGGAAATATAGTGAAAATTATTAAAGTATTTTTATTCACAGCTTGTTATTAAAGTCCATTTGTTCAACCCCTCTTCTCTTCAAGGGGTTTTATGTAAGGAACGGTTTTAGAATAAAATTACCTGAGGGGGCTTAGCTTCATATAGCTACCGCGTAAATCAGACGATCAACGAAGTAAAGCAGCGCTTACCGCGGTCAGTCCTTGGATGGGTGACATCAAAGTAAGGAACGATTTTAAGATAAAATTACCTGAGGGGGCTTAGCTTCATATAGAAAGAAAGAGAAAGAAAAGAAAGAAAAATAGTTTATTTCTGCAAAAACATTAAAAATAGCAGTATACATACCAAACACTGGCCACACCAGCAACAATGAACCGAACAATGTGACTATACCGACCACAACACAAACTAAACTAAACTATAACTACCACGTAGATCAGTCGATCAACGAAGCAAAGTAGCGCTTGCCGCGGTCAGTCCTTGGATGGGTGACATCAGGAACGATTTTAAGATAAAATTACCTGAGGGTGCTTAGCTTCTTATAGCTGCCACGTTGATCAGTCGATCAGCGAAGGAAAGCAGCGCTTGCCGCGTATCCTTGGATGGGTGACATCGAGGCCATTACGTTTACCAATACGTTTAGCTGTTTTTAATTAGTTACTTCGTATAGGAGGTGTGACCCTCACAATTCCATTTAGCCTAGTCTGAACGCCGTCAACTATGCCGTCAACAGACTGACGTTCAACATGCAAAGTTTGACAGTATCTTTTTTAAAAGCAAATGTTCACACATAAATAAAAATGTTTTCCAATAAAGTAGGTGAAAAAAAAAAAACTCGGTCCTCTTTTGAAGGAGGAATCAGGGGAATACAAATCCTCGATTTTGAAGATTTTATTTGGGTCTGATCAGACGCCCAATTCTTGTAATTAATTTACACTATCACTGAAAGTTGACCGAACTGAAATCTTCTTACAGACTCATTTCAATCTCATTATTGATGTTTATGTATGGACGAGAATACCAATTTTATTATCTGTATATTGTATACCTCAATGTATAAGTTGTTTTACTGAGTACGGATCAAACGAAATAGGGTCAAAGGAGACCTTCATATGCACCCATTATACGACCTTATGTTCCATTTTGAATTTGACTAAACCCTTTAGATCGAAGATTTTGGATGAATCCCTTATGATTTCCAGGTATCGGTATATATTATATTATTAATAAAAAAATTAAACGTTGGGATCCGCACTATGATTTCTCCTGTCTCGTGTGTACAGTTTACAAACATACATTTCACATGCACACACACCCAGACCGGAAACAACTAATCATACAAATATTTTTTCCGTGCGGGGATCGAACCCGCGGCACGTAGCTTACGTAGCACGATTTTAACATTAGTTTTCTAGAGTTAAAATGGTGAAAACTGTAAAGAAAAGTCACAATGATCCTTTGATTAATATAAAACAGTAAATTTTCCGTTCGAAAAATCAACGCAACCTTTTCTAAATAGGTGATATACGACTATTTAGCCGGACAGGTATAAATTGTCGAAAAAATCGACACCTAAATTCGGCACCTAGCCTAACAAAATTAATTGCTGTAGGGTGTGCCGGATTTCATACGAGCATCTAATTTACTGATGCGTAAAAAACCCGGAGGAATAGCTTAAAAATTCTGGAGCTACGGTCAGTAAATTGGACGTAAGGGTTGTATACTTTGATCTACGTTCAATGTAATCGGTGGTTACATTACAGCCCTATTTGAATGAATGCCCTCGGATTTTTGTTACTGCGGAGTCAGTTTTGGATTTTATTGATTTATCGCTGATCTAATTTTTATAGTAAGTTCTGATATTTATGCGAATCATTAACTTGACAACTTGAGAGGTCTATGTGTAGTAGAGAAATGCGATAGATTTATTTTATTGCTATATATTCAACAAGAAATATATTAAAAAGCCTCAAAACTCAAGTGGAATGCGGTGGGCCATGTCTGCCGTATGCCTGATGAGCTGTGGGCCAAAATTACCACTATATGGAACCCTGACATAGCTAGACGGCAGACCATGCACCAAGAAGTCATGGGGGGTAGGCCTTTGCTCAGCAGTGCGATGATATAGGCTAACAATAGCTGCCAGCAAAACAAAGTTACTTCTATTAAACACTCAATCACTATGTTCAGATCGCCAACTTAACGACAATTTTACAGCAATAGCAATTACTTCGTCTATTACTACTAATAAGTATTACTACTCTATAAAAGCGAACACGATGAAGGATCGGAGCGTACTTGCGTTTTAGAGGCGATTGATAGCAAGCTGAGGAATTTATAAAGAAAGAAAGAAAGAAAACGTATATCGTAGAGTCTGTATTTTATTTATGTATAATCTGGCTTTTAAAACGCTTTTATTAGCTTCACTTGTAACTAACTAACTATGTAAAAAAATCTTGGAAGTTAAATTTGACCCACTTCCCGGTTTCCGATTGAGCAAAAATTTTGCATACACGTTTAGTTTGGATGACTAAAGCGTTTTCTTTAGTTTTTTTTAAACTACAATATTATTCTTTTTTGTCTTATTTAGTAAACAATCTTCACGTAACTCACTAATTAAATAATCATTTATAAATTACTAGTGGTCGCCCAGTGGTCGAAATTCGACCGTAATTTTAGGTTTCTGGACCCCTTCTGCATTATAAACTTTAACTATGCCAAATCTCACACTCCTCCGTGCGCGCAATATGCTTTAAAAGGGGTACAAATTTTTCTCTTCCCGTATTAATATATAGATCTAGATAATGGTACTCGACACTGCGTTAATGGGGTCATCACAAACAAATCATCAGCATCACAAGTTTTCTAGGCTACGTACTCCATAATTGTAATCCTTACCGACAGCGGCGAAACGACGTGATTGAATCGAGCGCTAGTAATCACCGCACGGATCAATCGTTACGTGTGTCGGCGGCACTCGACGTGTACGTCAACTGTAATGACGCAGAATATTGCTCTGAAAAAATGCTTATACAGTGTGTTGACTGACGACATTACGACATTAAATGAGATGTATTTGGTATCAGGGACTTGAAATGTTACTCAAAATAACGTTAATTTTACGTTACGTAACGTTATTTTGAGTAACTTTTCACGTCTGCTTTAGCGTACGGGACTAGAAACGCTACTCAAAATAACGTTATGTAACGTTATTTTCAGTAACGTTTCCTGTTTGGTATCACGTTCTGTGACCATACACAAAATATAAATCAAATCAAATCAGTAGTTAAGCCATAGGAGTCTCGAAGAAGAAATAAACAAAAAAATATTTTTTTGGATTAGACAGCACAATGCACAAACAGAGAAAAATAAAAAAGATAAGCAAAAGAAAAGTGCTGTATGTATGGCATGCCAGTACCGAATGGCTGGCCAACTCAGCATTTGCTGGGAAATTAAAATGAAGAGTACTCGCAAATCTTTATGAGCCCTGAACTGAGCTCTCCACTCTCTCTCTCTCTCCCTCTAGCTCCTATAATAAGCGTACTATTATAGGTGCTAGAGGAAGACAGTGATACAATGAGTTAGAAACCTCTTTCCCACAGGTAAAACAAGATAGACTGAGTTTAAGACTCCTTACATACAGACACAAAAATATGCCAAGAGGCTCTCAATTTAAGTCTCATTCAACACAACAAATAAATACCTAACTATTCTTGATTTTCTAGAACAGGCGCCAATTTGGCAGCTTGGCTGTTAGTACATACAACAATAGGTATATGCAGAACACACAGTAATTTCTGGTACATGTATCAATCCAGGGTTCCCAACTTAGGGGTTTTCCCCCCTAGGGAGTAAATAAGTGTGATGGGATTTTTTTAAGGGTTTGATTTTTTTAGGGGTATTTTTAGGGATTTTTTTCTCTTGACTTTTACTGTGAAGTTTATAATGATTGTGATGCACCTGGCTATAAACGTTTTGAAAATGTTTCAATTATTTTATATTATTACAATTTATTTATTATGTTTACAGAGTTTTTTCTTTTTGGGGGATTTTAGGAGTTTTTAACTTTTGTTTTGGGGATAAATATTTTTGAGAGTTGGTAACACTGTATCAATCGCAGGCACAGACGCGTTCACTCGATAGGTTGTAGTGGATGCGTTTGTGCAAGTAATTGATAAATGTTTATACAATGTCAAAGTGAAAACAATGCCTTAGAAAATCAACTGCCCGTAGTTCAAAGATTTCGCTGTTAGAATCGAATCGAGCACCAATTTTAGTTCACTTCTTGTATACAGGGTAACTTTTTAAATGACGCACTTATTGAAGAAAGGCATCGAGTCATTTAGTAGGTAATCGATTCTCATTCTGAATAATTATGTGAAACAAAAATATCCTTAATATTTTAACTCCAGACACAAGAGCACAGACGCACAGTTTCTACGCGGCAAAATAAGTTACGACTAGGCTTATAGTCGAATAAGATGCGTGTCCGCTGAGAACATTCGCTACTACGCTACATGTTTTGGGTTTAAACCATCTCAGCTGTAATATTTAGGTATATTTAACGTTATAATTTAATCACTAAGGTCATACCTAAGATTATATTCTACAAAGGCACTATCAATATGCTAGAATGAAAGAAAGAAAAAAAAAAACGATGAAACATTTTGAAATTATAAAAAAAAACATAAATAAAAAAGTACAAAGACGGACAGACAGTAGCAGTATGAATCCTTTGTTCTACAAATCAAGCTGGATATTACTTAATTCGGTTGACAACACCGAACCGCAGCAGCGCTGCAGCTCTACAAATAATGCTGGGTAGCTGCCAGCTATCGCGATTGCCAATGTGAACGCGAACTATGACCTCCTCGTGTCTATGCATCACTGGTAGTAAGACTAGGAAACTAGGAGCATTGTAAATAAACGGGGCGAAGACAATTTGCTAACGTTTTCCGGTATTTATTGACCATTACTTCAGGTTTCGACAATTTTTATGCAATTCGATTGTTTTAGTACCTCCTTATATCTATGCATTCCTGGTAGATGGAATATTTGGTGTACTTGGAGTTGGTTATAATAATAATCATTCTTTATTTAATAAACACACAGTTATAAATACAATAGAAACACAGAAGACATTTTATGAACTAGCGGTGGGCCCCAAACTATGCAAAGCCTGTATCTTAGTGACCCATACATACCTACACAGCGTAAAATATAAAGGTATTAATTTAGACTATTAATACCTACCTACTGTGCTCTGTAACATGTCTCATTAACTTAATTAAATATTTAAAAAAAAACAGTTAAAACATTTTATTAACTCGAAGATAATTTAACTTCAATTGTTTGCTACTTATTTCTTACCGAGTGGTCACCCAGTGGTCGAAATTCGACCTTAATTCAATATGCTTAAAAAGGGGTACAAAGAATTCCGAAAACACACTCAGATAACTTTGGATAACTTAGTGAAGTCAATTATTTTAGCTCCTAAAAATTATGATTGTACTTTTATTTATACCGATATGAATACCAGGGGAACAGCAAACATTTATTATAATAGCTATCATAAAGAAATTAATGTATCTGTAACAAATCCCATATAAATTTTAGTTTTCTGCACTCCTTCTCCATATAATCTTTAACTATGCCAAATCTCACACTCCTCCGTGCGCGCAATATGCAGGGGTACAAAGTTATCTCTTCACGTATTATTATATAGATAATAATGAAAAACATTATAACAATATTTCTTTATCTATCAAGACCAAACCTATCAAGATTAACTTGCAGTTTAAAATAAATGGACCAAAGACAATTTTCTAATATTTTCTGTAATTCACTGACTCAATTTTTATCGGACTCAGTCCAACGAATTTGCATGCTGTCCGATTTTTACGACCTCTTCTTATCTATGCGTCTTTGGTAGGGAGTTAGCGTAAGCGGGTTCTTCATCTGAGGCAGTGAGGAACGCTAGTAAAAAATTGGATTCAGAATAATTTTGTAATGTTTTCTACAAGTAAAGAATATTTTTTCCTTTATTTGTAAGAATGTAGTATTACATAGTATGTCATTTCATTAATATAAGTACCTAGCTCTATGCATTCTACCACATTTAATGGCTTACAAATATAAATAGTACGGAATTAACTAAATATATATCAATAACTAAACAAATATAATAAAATACTAAGTAAGTATATCTGGTCGCGGGGCTTATCTCATTACCGTGACCCCGGAACGTAAAGGGCTATTGAAGGAACACCGTGGATTTTAGTCAGTACAAGTCTGACAGTCCCTCCCGCCCTGCCCGGGGTGGGAGGACTCATTTGATGATTTTACCACGATAAAAAAAAAAAAAAAAAAAAGAAAGTAAGTATATCTACAAATAAAAAACCTCTTCTAGAGGACCGCTGTTTTTCTTTTATAACAATTGCATAATTTAACTGTCTATTTTCTGTTTGCATTTACCAAAATAGAAAGTGATAGTGGTTCTGTTTATTTTTCAAAAAAGTTTCTAACATAATTTTCGTTTTTTCCCCATCCATCCAAAATATAAGTGCTAGGCAACGGTGTACCAATTTCCTTCCAGTCCTATCCAATGCCAAATCTTTATATGTTTCTACATTTGCTTTTTCTTTCAGCTGATCAATGTAGTTTCTACTTGGTCAACCCCATTTTAATTTTTTTTACACTTTTTTAAAATGACTAGTGGTCGCATAGTGATCGAAATTCGACCGCAATTTTAGCTTAATGCACCCCTTCTCTATATAAACTTTAAATACGCCGAACATCACAATCCTCCGTGCGCGCTCTTCACGTAGATTACTAGATTGAGACTGTTTTATAGTTATATCCCTAGTAAGATAGCAATGAAATGGTGTCGTACAGACGTTAATCATATGCTATCATCGTATGATAATAGCATATGATTAACGTCTTTATCTACCTTACTGCGACATATACATGGCAGAGTTAAAATTTTATATTATTATGTATAATGGCTTACAGCTATCGAGCACCTCAGCGACATTACCCCACGCGCGAAAATATGTCTCCCTCTAAATAGATTCAATTACTCTTTATTTGTCAATCTCCTTTCCACAAATTGTTTCTAAGTACACCACCGCGGCATCCCTAATTTGACTGCCTCAAGCAATATTTGTATCCCTTTCACACAAAACAAATTACAATTTTCTATCCTTCTCATTCGCTACTGGCTCTTTAATTGCACAGTGAAGAGCCTTTAGATCTCCAATTGGAGATGAAACAGCTCAGAGCTTTGAGTTAAAAATAAAATGAAATTGGAAGAAATCCGATTGTATCACTTTTTAAGTGACATCATTAAATGGAACTATTTTTGAATGAAACATTCAAAAGTATTCTAGAACGCAGTAAAAACTACAACGAATTAAAAAATGGAACCTATTATTTTTCGCTTTGTGTTGCCAGTGAGATAATAGATGGATTATTTTGTCTGTGGGAGATTCATTTTCTATTTATTACACCCCTCAGGCCATCGGATAATTGCGTGTGTGGAGCCCGTATGTGCTAGAACAAAGATAAATGGAATTAATATACGATCTCATCAAAGCCAAGGTGTCTGTATTTGTTTCGGGAATTATCTTGAAAAATAGGTACAACTTGGGGCCGAGTTCTACCATTTTGTGGCCGTTTGAAGTCTGACGACTTTTTGTGGTTTAAAGGGATGTAAAGCCAATATAAAAACCAACTTAAAGAAATTATAACGTATAAAATAATTTTCTTAACAATCATAATACAGGATTTTTTTTAAAACTTTATTTAATTTTTCTATTTTGAGTGGCATACGACTGATTTGATAATATCACCTTTGAAGTGTTCCATCGTCTGTCTCCGAAGACCGTCATCAGATTTCCACCAAAAAAATGAAAAAAAGGATTATTAAAATCGGTTAACAATTGGTGCAGATATAGTTGAAGAAAATAATACACATAACAATTGAATTGAGATCCTCCTTCTTTGGAAGTCGGTTAAAAAGTGATACCTACCTCTAAGTATAGTCGCTGTTTTAACCTTTTTTTAAAGGCGAAAATTACCAATGATAATCTAACTTTCCTACTAATATTAGGTATTATTTATTACGCTATAGTACGACACAACTAAGAAGTAACATCGATGTACATGATCGAACAACCAATGGCAGTCGCTTGTTTAAATAATTGTACAACTTATTGCATCAGCGTAAAGATCATGTTTTACTGCAGTACTAATAAACATTCATGGTCTTGAAGACGCACTCAGTTCGGAAGTGATCGGTTTTACGAAGTTTGCCGATGCGACTTATTAGTACACTATACCTTAGAACTATTTAACTTTTTCCTATCTTACCTGTGAACTAAACTCGATACCTGATGCCGCCTTTGTTTGCATTGTATTCAATTTGTATATTAACTTAGTTTTCCTTACAAGAATATAGCGTTCGACAACAAAAACTTGCATTCTCGTGTGTTCTTATTGGAAGTTCATCATTGTGTTGTGTGTCTCAGCTTAGTAGAGTAGAGAAGAGTAAAGTATACTTTACTTTGTATAGAAAACATCTACTCATATGTCTTATAAAGTTATAACTTATTATTCTATATATTAATACGTGAAGAGAAAACTTTGTACCTCTTTTAAAGCATATTGCGCGCACGGAGGAGTGTGAGATTTATCATAGTTAAAGTTTCTATGGAGTAGGAGAGCAGAAAACTAAAATTTATTATATTATTATGTAATATGTATTAGAAATACATAAATTAATTTATCATAGCTATGATAACATGTCTTCAGTTCCCCTAGTATTTAAATCAGCGTAAAAAAGAAGTTACTGTCGAATTACGACCATAGGGCGACCACTAGTATTTGTAAATTCAAAGTTTGTGAAAACATTTGGATATTTGTATCTCAATTACACATAAACGGCTGAACAGATTTGGATGAAATTTGTTACACAGATAGACCATGTTCTAAATTAACACATTACATGCTTTTTATCCGGGTACATGAAGTAGTTTCCCTAGTATGCGAGTGAAACCGCAGGCAAAGGTTGCACGTGTTCTTCCATTGGAACGGGAGGAGACTCTGACCAGGCGAGGGGATTGTCTAGCGGGCTGAAATCCAACGGTTACAGTTACATCATCTACGCCACCCCCGAAGGGGGGGGGGGAAACCTCGATCTGGACGTAGTGAAATCCATCGCGGGAGGGGTCGGACGCGACCCATAAAAGTATGGGCCGGGCGTTGGCTCAGTTGCATTAGCTACTATGGTATTTCTTCGAGTGATTCTGTAGGGAAACCCTAAGTGTTTCACGCCACCCGTACGGTCTGTACTCCGCTAGGTGAGACCCCCAGTTACCTGGGGGATGCCCAGCGGTGTCTGCCGACGCAGTGGTGGCGACTTTGGGTGGTGCCCCCTGCAGGCCCAACGGCTGATGTTGGACAATCGTATTGTGTTAGATACGATGTTTTTATAACATGCTGTAAGATTTGTAGTTGTCGCTTAATTCCTATAGGTGGCGCTGCTATGTAGCTCGTAGTCGCTAAATCTTAGTTTCATTTAAAATGAATGTTGTGTGATATCTATGCATCCTCCCACTGAGACAGTGTGGCGCCGTATTGCATAGGCGGGGTTTAATATCCGCACCTCCTACGGAAAGTCTATTTTCAGTTGCGTCTGCAGATATTTTTGGATATTTTTTCTTTTATCTTAGGGAATGACAATACATGGAATAGAGAGACGGTAAGGAGCCTTAATGTTCTTTTGATGACTTTAGGGTGACGAGTTCCATCATTTGATATTTTAGTAATAATTAGGGCTTAATGTGTCTTTTAAATATTCCTAGTATTTAACTAACCTAAGCGTTAAAAAGCCCCCGACTCCAACTAGAAAAAGAGCTGTAACTTTTGAATGGCTGAACAGATTTTCATGAAACATAACTAAGATGATTCCCAATTAAACTAGCATCCAATAAAAAAACTGTATTGAAATCGGTCCATCCGTTTTGGAGCTACGATGCCACAGACAGATACACAGATAAACACTACAAACTTATAACAACCCTCTTTTTTGTCGGGGGTTAAAAATGTCTAATTTAATTTGCACCTAAAATTGAATTACATAATGGTCAAAACCTATCTCTTGGCAGTTTACTAAATAAGCTCTGTTTAAGACAAGTCAGATTTTTACGGCAAAACTGTAAAATAATTTCCTAAAATTTAATTAATTTTCAGTGTTACGAATTAATTATTTATGCGAAATATTCCATTATAATCTCCTAATGGTACCAGGATAACAGAAAAGATATGTGATGTAATGCGGTACGTGGGATTACCGTCCAGGATTAGATGACATGGCACATCCCTCAAACGTCGGTACGGTTAGAAATGGGATTGAAAGTTGTTCACCTACGCTTCGTTTAACTTGTAGGATGCACTTAGTTACTGGCGTTCTCGTTTGTTCTCAGTTATTGTGATACGTGGAACATTTGTGGAGGAAAGAAGATTAGAAAAAAAATATAAACATCCGAAATGACGTTTAAAAAAAAAAAAAAAAGAAGAACCTCCTTTTTGGAAGTCGGTTAAAAATTGTAACTAACCAGAGCGGTAATTACGAATGTGAGTAACAATACCAACAATCTTGGTTTACTGGCACAAAACAAACAAAAAATGTAAATGTCAAAGATTTAAAAAAAAGACGTCTTCCAAAACGCTTAGGTATAAACAACCTAAAACTAGGTAACTGACTGAAAAACATTTAAAGCCCATTAAAAGGCTGGGCGGGTCCAAGTTCGCTAACATGATACCTGTATTCTAGAAATAGCTACTTAGTATTCTGGCCGTCTCAGGCCGTTGTTACTATGCCTATTTTTTATAGTTTTTCCTACTCTTTGCTCGTCCTATACGACATAAAGACATTTCGTGACTATAAAAATGTCCTAGAATAGCAAATTGTGATTGTTATTGCATGAGAAGTGATATTTGTTATGTGTGTTTTCATCGTTATTTGGGCCCCAAGTCTGGCTGGCCTTGGGTTTTGTTTTTGAAAGTAGTATCGGTTTCAGTTTTTTTCAGATCAGCTTTTTTTTTTTTTTTATTCGTATAAAAGTACACGTCATAACAAAAACATTCTAAAGATGCAAACATAAACTCATTCGAGTTTTACCGTGCATCAGTGTCATCGACCGTATATAAAGGAAAAAACACAAAGTGAGGTAATTGTATAAAAGTTGGTAATCAATAGAACAGTGAGGGTAGATACCACACAATAACTGTGTGCATGCGAATATCAGTGACCGCGCTAGCCGTGTTTGTAACAAAGTAGTCGTGCTTGAGACCTTTAAGGTTCTTGCACACACATCAATCACGTCGACGGGACGTGACGTGGTGTAAGTGAATAGATGGTCTATCACAGCAATGACTCAGACCAGTGTGGAGCGGTGTCTGCAGGGGTGCTAACTGCAAATTAGCGATGGGCTGTTCGCGCCCAGCAAATGCTCAGCTGGCTACTCTTTAGGCATGAGCATGCATGACAGCATACCTATATAATATTTTAAGATTTTTATATTTTATTTCTCATTTGTCTCTTTTTATTGAGTTTTGTTTTTATCTTTAATCTTCTCTCTCTTGTGTTGTCAATGTGTCCGTGCTGACTGAATAAATGTTTTTTCTTTCTTTCTTTCTTTCAACGTCTTACTTACAATTCCATGTTTCATAAATACGCAGTTGGCAATGTTTCGTTCGCAACAATACACGTTTCAACGTGTCGGTGACGCCACGTTGACTGAAACCATAGACTGAAACGTTGTGATTGATGTGTGTCGATGTCATACGACTTCTACTTAACTATATATTTTGACGTGACTGATCGGCAACTTTACGGTGACGTGACTGATATGTGTGCATGTGCCTTTATAGTTCGAAGTGTTTTTTCGACGAAACGACAAGTTACAAGTTTGCATGCTTTAATTTGTATGATCTTAAATTGTAATATAACACCTTTATATACCATATTTTACACAAATAACTATGTTATTATTCAACCAGTGAACCATGAGTTTTATACACAAACTTTGAGTATCAATTCATGAAATCCTAGAGCATTAAAGGTGGTGCAGGTGAGTGCGTTCTGTATTCCTACAGTTTGATGGTCTGATCTGCACCCTTAAATGTGACCACGCATTTCTGATAAACGTTGTATTGAGCAATTTCTAGCAACGTCACCATAATCAGATCGTAGCCATCAATTAAACGACAAAAAGATTCTCTTAACCAGTTAACGCAACCTTACAACCGGAACCTACGAATAACCGTTACTTAGTCCAAGTAATCCTTCGAACAATTTCAGTCAGTCGACAGACCTTACCCAATTTTACTCTGTTCTAATTACAATACGTCGTCAACTGGACTAGTTAAGTGTTATCGGTGACCTACATTGCTGCTATCTTGAGGAGATATCGATTGCAAAGGGAACGATTTCTTCGAATTTGAGGGCTGTGGGAGGCCAAAGGTGGACAATATTCTTAGAGATGTTTATTTGTTTTTAAGAAAACAGCCAACGTTTTATCTTCATCTCCACTTTCACACAATAATTAAGGTTAATATTATACGAATTGATATTCGACAGCTTCGTTTTAAGTTACTCGTTTATTATTAACCCCCGACAAAAAACAGGGGTGTTAAAAGTTGTAGTGTGTATCTGTCTGTGGCATCGTAGCTCCAAATGGATGGACCGATTTCAATGCAGTTTTTTAAATTGAAAGTTAGTTTAATCGGGTATCAGTTTAGCTATTTTTCAAGAAAATATGTTCAGCCGTTCAAAAGTTACAGCTCGTTTCCTAGTTGGAGTCGGGGGTTTTTGACGGGTAGGTTTTCGTATGTCAATATCAATTCGTCAAATATTAACCAATAATAAGTGTGAGATTCGAATCAAGACGCGAGTTGTTACAGAATAGCTCCCCAGTTAACAAACATATAGCTATATGTTCCGGGTTTGGGTGTGTATGCATGTGAGCTCACACACACCCAAACCCGGAACAACTATCTGTAGTTCATACAAAAATTTATTCTGTGTCGAATGGGTAGGCCCCATTCGATTCCGACACGGAACGTATCGTAACGCTCACGTAAGCTTTAGGGAGATGCCACACGGTGCGTCGACGCGACGCAACGCAGAAATTTTTCATACAAAAGTCATTGACATGACACACGGTGCCCTGCGTCGACGTAGCGCAGACCAACGCATGCAGCAAACTAGCTAAGCTCCGCTTAGCTTAGCTTACCGCTTGGTTTAGCTAAGCTCCGCTTAGCTTTGGGTGTCACAGCAAAGCGGTGTTGCCAACCCTATCGAGTTTTTGGTATTTCTAGCAATATGAAATAGGTACTGACAAGTTAGGAACAGATTTACTTATCAAATCAAATCGAATCTTTATTGCTGAACAAAGGTACAATTTAGTACATTGCAAGATGTAGGGTGAATGCGCAGTTCACTATGTTCTACCAGTTTAGGCATGCAACATTAAATGGGGTACACAATTATAAAATATGCTACACTACTTGCACACTATTATGCTACATTAACAGCCCATCGACTGCCGGGAAATATCGTAAGTATAAAATTACACTTTGATACCTTTACCTGAGGAGATAAGTAAGTAATGTATATTCCTACTCATGCCTTGTCGGTCAACAATTACATTTTTCCGAGCAGCTGGAAGAGCAGTAAATGCACTCTTCCATTAAAAAAATACGTCTAGTTAGGATAGTAGTCGAAAAATGATTATAATTTTTATTATTTTTGACCGTTATCAGTATTTTTTTATGACAACATCGATAGTCAGCTATCATAATGATATGTCAATATGTCATGCCAACGTATAATTTTTAATATTCTTACTGGCTTGGTAACAGTGTCCTTTAGCAATGATTTGATTAATCTGCAATGGACTTCAAATATTATTTTATAAAACCTATGCTGTCCTGCTACTGCTAGATAGACTACAGCTAAATAATACCTATCTTTTATAAAACTAGATCAGAATACGCCGATTAACTCAGTATTTCCGAAATCCTAAATCTATAAGTATTATTATTTAATACCTTAGAGCAAGGACCTCCTTCCTCTGAGACTAATACTAAGTTTATGGTAATAGTATATTACGTCTATGGTGGTCACAACATAGATTACAAAAATCTGCTGTTCCATACGTTTTATTCGAAGTTTTTAGTCGAGTAATATTGAATGATTTGTGTGAAACAGCAGATTTTTATTTCGCGTCTTCGCGGTTGGTACCATAGTAAAAGTTGTTCATAATTATTACTACATTATCACGTTCAAGGGATCGGAACTAGAATCGTAGGACCTTGTACCTACCTTGTTTTTTATGTAATTGATAAAAAAAAACATTTTGATTTTCATATCAAAAACTAGCTCTGCCATATAGATATCCAAGAAAAATTCACCTGTATAAAGAAACTAGTTCCCTCTTTAAGGAGGCTATTTTTTGAAGAATGCATAAGTATGGAAAAATGGATTAGTGGAAGGAGGATAGTGATTGATCACAAATCCAGCAACAATCAATTTAGTATACTATTCGGTAACCATGGTAACCGTCAAGGCATTTGCACTGACAGGCTCCGACTTTATGAAATTATAAATTATCCACTAAGATAAGACGATAAGACTAAGATCCACTACGTTATAATAAATTATTGATTGCTAAAAGAGGAAAGATTATAATTAATATTGTTCAGTGGTTTAAAGAAGTCCCTCACAACAATTACTAAGAAGTCCTATCAAGCGACGCAAAGTCGACTCAATGGAAAATCTATTATATGCGGGTAATAGCAACCGTTTGCAGCTGAACTAATAGATTATTATCACACATGAATCGCACAATGAAGCATTGGATTATAGAGAAGAATGAATTTTTGTCCCGAAAACTTTTTACAATATCTAATTAATATTATTCTCTTCAATAACAATGTTAAAGTCCAGTAGGTATCTGGTTGTTTATGTAACATTATTTGAAATCAATAAAAGTTATCTGCATTATTATGTATTCATTTTGAAGAAAATATAAATAAATAGGTATCTACTATGTATTTCACAAAAAATCACCACTACATTTTGCTTATGGCCTGAAATCAAAATATAGGACAAGTGGATTTTTTATACCTACCTAACGTGTTTGTAAACTTAAGCTCGGCGAATAGTTAATGATAGATCTATTGAAAACAGAAAAGTTGTGT
The DNA here is from genome assembly GCA_932294325.1 of Allophyes oxyacanthae. NCBI lineage: Eukaryota > Metazoa > Arthropoda > Insecta > Lepidoptera > Noctuidae > Allophyes > Allophyes oxyacanthae. The sequence continues at coordinate 3,260,233 of OW028628.1, forward strand.
GAACTCATTGCTTGGAGTATTCTTGGTTAGGTTAATAAAGAAATCAAATTGGTGTTGATTATTTATTTCAATACAATGCAATCACATGATATTTTATACACATTTACCACCACAAACCCATTTTCTGGTCAATTATTCTACAATACCTATAGATATTGGTACGTATATATGTAAATAAATGAAATATGAACGTGTTTCACAAATCGGTTTGCCATTCGTGGTGGTTGTGGCAATATAAAGAACCCAAGCCCGTATTCGTTGGAGTCGCCTTTGTCCAACAGTGAACGTTTTCTAGCTGAAGATAAGAGTACCAGTAGCAGGTTAGGTTTTCTAAACCGTAACAGATTACAATAGTTACTGAAATACCATCCCATGACTTTCTTCTGCGACACTTTTATACATCGACTCCATCGCGCCGAATACATAACTACACGCCACTGGTACGCTGCCAGGCACTGCTCCAAGTAGTTCTGGTCGTGGATGATTATTCCATGGGCTTTGTTTCGTGATTCTCATTAATATAGATAAAACACTGGGCAGGCACAATCACGTTGACTGTAAGACGGAATGCATTGAAAATGTTTCTATCTTATCGTCTATTTCCAAGAGAAATATTATAATCCTTGCGGCCGTAGTTCAATAGCAGCCATTTGTGTGATAGGTAGATAAAAACGCGAGTAAAAGAAAAATATTCGCCTTTCACGAGCCATATTTATCGACTGAGTGCCATTTGACAGTGACAAATCGTAATGACATAACGTGCGTCGACGCGACGCAACGCAGATTTCTGCGCTGCGTTGCTCGAACGGACCCCGCTCGCACCTCGCTCGCGTCACTCGTGTGGCACCCTCAATTTTGCGCTGCGCTGCGTTACGTCGACGCAGCGCAGCGCAGCGCACCGTGTGGCATCACCCTTAGAATGAAAAGTACCTACAATAATTCTATGGCATTTTTGTTTAATTTTACGCAACATACACGCTTGTTTCATGAAAATCTAAAAATACTGCATATATTTCCAAAAAATATCATGGATTTAACGTGTATATTTGATTCAAAGTTTGCTTACGTTAACGTTACGATAAGACAAAAAAAATCGTGTTAGACCCCTGTGACCATTGCGCCGACGCATTAAAGAAGCAATGTATCAATAATGGGTGTTGAAGTTGTTCATACGCCGGCAGGTTCGATCTTCGAGGATTGTTCAGAAAAACAGCCAGCGTAGTAAAGTAGAAATTTTGAGTTTATTATGTAGAAAAATATCAAATGTACAAGTTTCTTGTAGAACAATTGTGTGCGCGTGCGTTCCGGTCGGGAGCAAGTTGGTAGAGAGAAGTAATGGCGGCCGGATATTAGTGCCGCGTCACAGGCGCGGCGGCGCGTTCCAGGGCCGCGTTCCATTTTAGGTAGCATAATTGCGAACATCCTCCCCCCCCTTGGGGACAGGTTCCCCAAGGAGCTCTTGGGAATCTAGTAAGGCGAGCCTTGAGACGGATCTATGGATGATGCCGCCCTTCGTTTTGACGTCGACCACTCTGCAGACGCCATCCGCTCCAGGAAACATTTTCACAATTCGGCCCAAGAGCCACTTCATAGGTGGTAACTGGTCGTCCAGAACTAAGACGAGGTCGCCGGCTCGAACGTGGTCTTGTGACCTTTTCCATTTGCCGCGTTGCTGCAGCGTAGATAGGTAGTCCCTTGTCCATCGAGACCAGAAGTGTCTTCGTAGTCGTTCTACCAGTTCGTATCTATTGATACTGGCTTTCTCAGTGACGGGTGAAGGCAGTGAGGTCAATGGCCGACCCACAAGGAAGTGCCCAGGGGTGATGACAGAGAGATCAGAAGGATCGGCAGATAAAGAAGTGATAGGACGCGAGTTCATAATAGCCTCAATCTGCGCAAACAGTGTAGACAACTCTTCAAAAGTTAAACTTGAGTTGCCCGCTATGCGTTTTAAATGAAATTTGGCCGTCTTGACCCCGGCCTCCCAGATACCGCCGAAATGCGGTGCATACGCAGGAGAGAATTTAAAGGTTATGCCTTCCTTGCTCGCGTAATCGCTGACCGATCGTTCACTCATCTTAAGCAATCTGTTCAGTTCATTATTGGCTCCTACAAAGTTTTTTCCATTATCACAGTATATTGTGTGAGGTTTACCGCGTCGTGAAATAAATCTACGTAGGCATAAAATAAAAGCATCGCTGCTTAGGTCGCTCACGACTTCCAAGTGCACAGCTTTAGTAACAAAACAAACAAATATGCATAGATAACACTTGGAAGACTTAGCACCACGACCCTTTCTGTTTAAAATTAAAAAAGGTCCAGCAAAATCAGTGCCACAGGTCTCAAACGGAGGAGCAGGAGTTACTCGTGGTTGAGGTAAGTTACCCATTATGGGAGTTAAAGGTTTAGCTCTAAATCTCTGACATCGAACACACTTTCTAACAGTAGTAGCAGCTAGCACCTTGCCACCTATAGGCCAGAATAGTTCACGAATAGAACTCAGAAGTTGTTGAGGGCCACAGTGTAGGAGACGAAGGTGTTCTTGTTCGAATAAAAGTTTAGTTAAAGTGTGTTTGGGGTCTAGTAGAATGGGATGTTTTTTCCCATAAGGACAGTGGGACGCATTATCAATCCGTCCACCGACGCGTAATACACCTTTTTCATCTAGAAATGGGTTTAGAGAGAGAACCCGTGACTTAGAATGTAATTTATTAAAGGTTTCAAGTGAGTGAATTTCCCTTGCGAAAGGCTCTCTTTGTGACATCTTAGCAATGAGGATCAGTGAATTGTTTAATTCTGAGCAGGTAAGTTCACCACTTATTTTAGTAGTATTTTTCTTTATATTCTTTATAAATCTTAGTGAGTAAGCAATTATTCTTTGTAATTTATACAATTTAGAGTATTTATCAAATGGTATGACATCATTAGGTAGGGTTTTAATATTTAAACTTATTTTTGTTTCAGGTAAAGTTGAAGAGGTACATTTAGATTGGGGCCACTCATTTTCAGACTTGGCCAGAAAGGAAGGACCATGCCACCAAAAGGTATTACCACAGAGAAGACGCGGTTGAATGCCCCTGGACGCCATGTCAGCAGGATTATATTCAGTAGGTACATGACGCCAAGTAGTTTTGTCAGTTAATTCGCGAATTTGTTCGATACGATTACAAACATAAGTTTTAAGAGTTTTAGGTTGCGTGTGTAACCACCCTAAAACTATAGTTGAATCTGTCCAGAATACTGAGCGTGAAATCTTATTTTTTAAAGATTGTAGCACTTTAGCGTGTAACTTTGCACCAAGTAAAGCGCCTAACAATTCTAGACGTGGAATTGTTTCAGATTTTAAAGGAGAAACCTTAGTTTTAGCACATAATAAGTGACAATTAATTTCACCTAAATTATTAGTTGATTTTAAATAAATGCAAGCACCATAGGCATCTTGCGACGCATCAGTAAAACAGTGAGCTTCTATATAGGTAGGAGAATTACAGAGAATATATCTAGGTACCTGAATATCAGCAAAGTATTTGGTCTCTTTGTAGAATTCAATCCATGACCTTTCAATATCTTCTGGTATTTTATCATTCCAGTCTATTTTTAGTAACCAGAGTTTCTGCAGTATGATTTTATGAAAAATAGTACAGGCAGATAAGAGACCTAAGGGGTCGAATATTCGGCATGAGTTTGATAATATAGAGCGTTTAGTAATTTTAGGAATTATATTATTTTCGACTGAAAAGTGCAAAGTATCAGAGCTAGGTGTCCATTTTAATCCTAACACAGAGGATTGTTTGCTAAAGTCTTGAGATTGATTAGTAGTAGGTAGTATATCATCAAAAATATCAGGAGAATTTGTTCGGAATTTACGCAAAGGAAAACAGCCCTCAGCCAATTTTTTAATTACCCCTGAAATAGTAGCTTTTAATACAGGTTTCGAGTCAGAACCAGTATTTAAGTCATCCACGTAAAAGTCATGTTTTAAAGTATTGGCAACAGCTTCATCAGTACACTCAGTCGCTAGTTGTACAAGACATCTTGTACTTAGGTAAGGGGCTGAAGCTGTCCCATAAGTGACAGTGTTTAACTGCATAGTTTTTAGTGGTTCTTTTTCGTCTTCCCTCCAGAGAATAAGTTGCAGGTGACGTTGGGATTCATTGACCATCACCTGTCTATACATTTTTTCTACGTCACCTGTCACTACATAAGTATATTGACGAAACCTCAGCAAAATAGCCAGTAAATCGTCCTGAACTACAGGCCCAACATACTGAATGTCATTTAGAGATTTATTTGTGGAAGTTTTACAAGAGGCATCAAACACTACTCTTAACCGTGTAGTCTCACTACTCTCACGAATCACTGCGTGGTGAGGAATGTAATATCCAAAGCTAGGACGGTTTACTTCAGTTAGATGCCCTAATCTTTTATATTCATTAATAAAGTCGGCATAGTCATTTTTCATATAAGATTTATTTAATTTCTTCTCTAAATTAAGGAAACGCCTTTTTGCGATGAGATAAGAGTCCCCTAGAGCATCCTCGGGGGCTTCCCGTAGAGGGAGTTTGACACAGAACCTTCCATCCTTTAGGCGGACAGTATTTTCAATAAAATGATTCTCACAATATTTTTCATCTGTGGAAAGCATATCTTTAGTTGGCAGATCAGGAATATTTTCAACTTCCCAGAATTTAGCCAGAGTGTCTTTAATCTCTTTAGAGAAATTAGAACAAGTAGTAGTAATAGGACCCGTACCGGTTGGCCCTGATACTAGCCAACCCAGTTTGGATTTCTGTAGAGTAGGTTTATTTTTTCCTAACTTAATGAGCTTAGAATCTATAATTTCCCAGTAAATGTCTGCCCCTAGTAAGATATCAATTTCAGAGGGACTGTAGAAACTTGGATCTGCCAGTTCTATGGAATCAGGCAGATTCCATTGGGAGTGATTTGCCTTTGTGCTAGGCAACATACCAGTAATCTCAGGTACAACAAGACAAGACACACTCATGTGGAATGAGCTGATACGCGATTTAAATTGTACAGTACACTTTTTATCCGTGTTAGTTACTCTATTATTTATGCCAGCAATTGACACATTAGTATTAGAACAAGAAAGATTCATTTTCTTTTGCATCCTTTCAGTTATAAAAGAAGACTGGCTTCCATTGTCTAGAAGAGCTCTAACAATATGAGTCTTATTAGTATCGCCATCAACTAATTCCACCTCAGCAGTGCACAAGAGGATCTGCCTGGGCATTGCCACAGAGCGTGACACAGGATTGAACATGGTAACAGTAGATGCCTGAGGAGGCACAGCTACCTGAGGAGAAGCAGCAACCTGAGGGAGAGATGTCACAGAAGGAGTATCAGTAGGTGAGTGAGTAGTATTATTATTAGTCTGTGATTTGTGTAGTAATAAATTGTGTCTTTTGTTACAGAATTTGCAAGAAGTGTGTTTGCAGTGAGAAGAAAAATGACCAGGGCGCAAACAATTATGACAGAGCTTATGCTTTGAAACTTCATTGTATCGAGCATCTAATGACATGTCTTTGAATTTATCACATTTGTAAAGTAAATGATCTTGTGAACATACAACACATTTTTTATCGTTGGTGTTAGAAGAAGAAACAAAAGATTTAGTGTGTTTATTTTCTTTATAATTATTGTTAGATTGTGAAAGCTTAGTTATATCATTCTTACTATATTGTAATGTTTCTAGTACGTCCGCTCGATTACGTAGAAAGTTATAGAAATCCTCAATTTTTGGAGAAGAAGTAATCATACTCCTGTGTTCCTCCCATTTTCGACCTGTGGCGCCATCTAGTTTTGAAGCCATAACAAAAACAATTAAAGTGTCCCAGTGGGACGTAGGCTCATTCAAAGTATTTAAGGCACGAAGATTTTTAGAGTAGTAATCTATCATGTTACGCAGAGATTTGTAATTTTCTTTATTCATCGCTTCAAAACTAAAGAGGGCTTTTAAGTGATTATTTATTAATATCCTGTTATTATCAAAGCGTTCAGTAAGCAAATTCCATGCTAATTTATAGTTGCTAGCAGTAAACTCAATAGACTTTATAATATTTGATGCGCTTGCCTCCAGTGATGAACGTAGGTAATGGAACTTATTAATGTCTGGAATAGTATCGTTGTTATTAATCAATGAATCAAAAGTGTCTCGAAATTCCATCCACTTTAAATAGTTTCCATCAAAGGAAGGCAACTGTATGGTAGGCAACTTTATGTTACAGTTCCGGCTACGTTGTTTACTATTCTGTCCGCTAGACGATGACCCAGAACTTGACTTATCGGGTACTACATGACTAGGAGCAAGGCTATCAATCAACGCTTGAGCTTTAGCAATATTTAAGCAAAAGTCACTCTCAATTATGTCATTTTCTGCTAACTGTTCGGGCTCATAACTTTCAATTTTAGTTTTTATATCGTCAAATTGGTTAAACAACTCTCTGAATCTTGACAGTTTTAACTCAATTTCAATAAGTATGTGTTTAGGAAGGCTTTCAGTATCTATCAGCTTGATAGTGTTTAAATATTTAGAAAATATAGTTATTCTTGCCTTAATAGTACCACGTAGCTGAATAAGAGCTTTTAATTCAGCCATAATGAAAAATAGAGCACAACAAACTGAACAGATCGGTAATTGATGATTACACGAGCAATACCAATCCTGGTATTAGGTAGATTATAATAAACAAATGCCAAACCGTGCAAGTTGTGCATTAACTGCGACAACAATATGTCAGCGGCTACTCAGGTCAGCAACTCACGAGCAAGGCAGGTCACACACAGGCATAGCAAGCTGTGAGGCGTAGTTATCTTTCTCAGCAGCGCATTCCGGCGGGACCCAAGAAGCAGGTGTACACGACGACTCTGGAAAATGCCAGGGTGGTCCCGTAAGCGAGGTGCAAGGAATGCAAGCAAAGTTAATCAGTAGGCAGTTACCTAGGTACGCATTAGTTAATATCGTTACGTTATATAGGTAGTAGGGAAAAGAGAATAGATCGTCATCAGAATTAGGTAGGTACCTATTACGAAGTTAAATGTCAAGAGGTTGTAAAGTATCATGAAAGTAGGCAACCTCAGATTTAATATTAATTAAACTTAGAACTTCGATCTAGTATAGTAATAAATTTCTCGTAGGTACCTAGGTGTCTCAGTTTACATAGAATCTGACTCCATATTAGTTAAAAAGTAAGTAGGTATAGCGAGTGGGCTGTGAAGGTCAAAGTACAGGGAACACTGTTAGTGCAGATTGCGGCATTATGAAGATAGATTGCGTTTTAAATATACTAAAACTGAGCGTACTTCCCTGTGAGCAGATACCAAAAACACACACGTGCACACACCACATGCCCTTTTCTTCATTGATCTCGTCGGTGGTCACCAAATGTTCATACGCCGGCAGGTTCGATCTTCGAGGATTGTTCAGAAAAACAGCCAGCGTAGTAAAGTAGAAATTTTGAGTTTATTATGTAGAAAAATATCAAATGTACAAGTTTCTTGTAGAACAATTGTGTGCGCGTGCGTTCCGGTCGGGAGCAAGTTGGTAGAGAGAAGTAATGGCGGCCGGATATTAGTGCCGCGTCACAGGCGCGGCGGCGCGTTCCAGGGCCGCGTTCCATTTTAGGTAGCATAATTGCGAACAGAAGTAAATATATAAAATCAAACACGATCAAGATTCCACCTTCAAATATCTTTCAAGAATTCTTTCAAGATATACTTAAGTGACCCTCATTATAAGAGAGTCACAAAAGATTGTAGTATATATATTTTTTTGTTTTCGCTAAATCTTTCTTGTTCAAAGAAATGTAGAGAAAATACTTTACCTGGAAGTGGTGTCAGACGTTTATTTTTGGTTATGTCTTGAATTTTTTTTTGCTATTTAGAATCTTCTAGGTTATCTTGTGGGTTATTCTCAAAATAGTTCCAATGTCTGTTAGTTTTGTAAATATTCGCTAATCGGCTAATAATTATGTCTATAGAAAGAAAAAGAAAGAAAGAAAAATCATTTATTTGCCACAAAAACAAGACACACTAGAATGATAGACATAGATAATAAGAACAGGACAGGTCCATAGACAGAGAATACATTTTTTTAGGATGGCAACAGTGTAAAATTGAGTAGAAAAAATAATAATTTAAAAGAATAAAAAATATGTGGGTATACTGCACCGAGCGCGCATCACCTATTCAGTGTGTGTCCCGAGCTGTAGCAAATGGGTGTCCAGCTCAGCATGTGCCAGGCTATGACACCTGACCTGTTGGCTGATAGCAAACTTTACAGCTTTTAAATTGGAAATCATAATAAATTATATAAGTTCCCACTTTAATAGCGTAGGTCATTTTAGGGGTAGTATTCATTGTTATGAAGAACTTTTACTGTGGGAAAAAACTTGAAATCGTGAAAAAGAAATCATTTGTTCCATAAAAATGTATGGAACATTTTTTAGATTTAAAAATAGTGGTCATACGTAAGCTTATTCAAAAAATATTTATAAGGTTTTATTTTAATAAATATTTTAAAGCTAGGCTCTATGAATGATATAGAATTAATTTCAAATATTAAATTAAAGCTGCAGTAGATTAAAAAATATATAGGTATCAGGCGGCGCGGCTACGCGATGCGTGTGTGTGTCAGCGTAGCAGAGCTCGCCGGGTCATATGGTCGAGTTCATGACCTTAGTCCCATAAATAATCATAGAGAAATGAAGGTTTTATGCAAACGGAATCATCAATTATTTTAATTAATTTTGATAACGTAAAAAAATACGTTGATGTTATTTATTTATTTTGCTAAAAAGAGTCTTTATTACCTAACATATTTTGCATGATTAAAATAAGACCTTAAATAAAATAAAAATATCCAAAATTTTATTTAATATTCTATCATCGTTTCGATTTCAAAACACTCCCGCGACCTTTATTTATTGCTTTATTGGATTTGTTATAAAAGGTCTTATTTGTATGGCCGATCATACGTATCATATTGTATTTGCACAACTTTCTAAGTTTAGTTCGAATGTTTACTGGAAATAGTTTCGGGTACAATGACGTCACGTGTGAACAGACATACGAAGTTAGTTTGTCAGTATTAAACATGAAACTTTACTTTTATCCAGCATACAAAATAGTAGTAGTACTAGTAAAGAAAGAAAGAGAGAAAGAAAGAAGGAAGGACAGAAATCATTTATTTCTCACAGAGGCATGAAGACAACCTTTTGAAATAAACTGCATTGAAATCGGTCCATCCGTTTTGGAGCTACGATGCCACAGACAGATACATAAATACACAGATACACACTACAAACTTATAACACCCCTCTTTTTTGTCGGGGGTCAAAAACATTATGTAAACTTCAAGCTGGAGATTATTAAGCATATCGATAACGGAATATAATTAAGGCATTTTTTCTATGAATTTGAAGCATCATCGGTTCCGCATCAATTTGTATGAACGAGCCATCATTTTCCTCCACTTTACTCTTCAACGGGTATTGTTAGCCTTTGTATCGGCTTTCACAATATATTGGCTATCGACGGTAACCATGTGGACATACGGGCCTCCCATGGGATTCACTTTGGGTGCCATTGAAGGAAGGCAAACATTACCCAGTCCCGTTGGGTGTTTCTCTATCTTACGGTAACCATGGTCAAATCATTATCAATAGATATGCCATCAGCCTAGTCAGTGGCAACAATAGCAAATCTGTGGTACCAAAGGAAAATGGGATAAGTCATAAATCAATTTTTTCAGTGCAGAGAAAAAAAGAAAACGCTCTTATGTTTTATTAGATCAAAGTCATATAATTAAGAAGAGAATAGAATAGAGTAATATTTGGTACAATAAAAGTTCTTACAATTAACGTGATCTTGGACTACATGTTATGTTTCGCCATGTTTTGGCAAACAAATAAAATATACACAGCACATTATTGGACATCATTATAGTAAAAAAAAACCTTAGTAATTAAATTATATTTAAATTTAATTTGGGATTTTTAATAATTCGACTTTAACATAATTTAACATAATTTTTTAACATAATTTCTGATTATAATTCAGATGCAATTTTGTCCGAGTCGCAGAGTTGTTGAGGCAGAATGCGGATGACATCATCAGCATCGAGCCGCACGCACCGTACGCGCTGAATCTGATGACGTAATTAGCAAAGGCAGGTGTAATCGGTATGCCTACGGCATTTTACTGATATGCGGCGCGTACGGCGCGGCGTGGCGCTACAAAGAATACTAACATTCGATTTCTGCGCTTCGTGTAGGTGCATTTTCACCTATAAAAAATGAGCCCCGACGATTTAAAGATTATAAAAATTCATAATATAGTATAAACTCATTTAACACGATCAAAGAATAATTCAGTTCCATATTTCGCGATTGCGACGCCGCGAACCTACTTCAAAGTTCGTTATTAAAAATTCAATATAAAAGTTGAATTGAGTTCGTACGTATTATGCATTGGTCTCGGAACTCGACAGTTGTTGAAAATTTGACGATTATCGCCTACTGTGTTCGTACGGTACGATAGTTTTATTTGCTTTTTACGGGTTGAGGTCTTCGCGAGGAACCCGTTTTCAGATTGTCCCCAGTGTGTGTAAGTCTATGGTAAGTAATCAAGTTTTATCTAGAAATGCACCGAGATATTTTTTATTGAAATAAAAATCGTTATACATTGTCCGGGCATACTATTTTATGATAAATGTAACAAAATTTTACAATAATGGTGGAACATAATTATTACAAACTTTTATTAATTTCTTTAAAGACTTTTTTTTTTAATTAGTAATTTAAAAAAAAAAGAATTGTTAGTGATAGTACCCTCGATATAGGAGAAATCCTAGAGAGGGGCAAAGTTTAAAAAAAAAAAGAAAAAAAAAATTACAATGCGTACGTTAGATCTAACATACTCACCAGTAGCGAGTGAAACAATAGAACTTTAGCGGCGCGGCAAAATAGCGTACTTCACACAAGGGAGTGAAGTATTCGTTTCATAGTAATTATTCAATAATCTGTGCCTTAGTCCTATTGTTCTTTTTTATTCTTTTCACAATGGCCACGTAACATCACCATTACAAGACCCTACAAGATTAAGGATGCCTGTGCACAAAAGTGCATTATGTCATAAAAACTGCCTAATTAACATTATTCAAATCTTCAATAATATTCCTAAGCCAATTAGAGAACTCCCTCTAAAAAATTTAAAATGGTTTTACATAAATGGCTCATGGAGAAGGGCTTCTATGATATTGAGGTTTTTTTTTTAGAAAATAGTTTATTTCCTAATTAGGATAATATATGATAGTTTGAGTTTAGTGCTAATATAATAATAATGTCCAAGAATGTGCTGTGTATAAATATTTGTATGCCAGACCATGGCGAAACTTGTAGTCCACGATCATGTTAACTGTAAGACCTTTAATTATTGTACCATGTTTTTTACGCAAATAAATATTATTCTATTCTATACACTATAGGTTCGTAACCCCAGGTATTTGGTTACAATTTCGCTCTATTCCCAATTCAAATTCGTTCATTAACGAACGAACAACAAATGTGTTACAATTCTCTTAAATTGTTGTTCTCGTGCTGCTGTTTGCGTTTGAATCACAGAACATCATGTTCTGTGGTTTGAATGCACGATTTGGATACTAAAATGTAGTTTCGGATGTATCGGTTCAGTTTAACTATTATTCCGTTGGGACCTATATGTTTTAAGTACCAAATTATTTGCAGTGAATTGGCCACTCGCTCTTCTTGTAAAATGCGGAACATCTCATATACATATAGGTGGCGAAGTCCATTAACACATAATATCCAATTTTTATTTTATTTTTTATTGAATATACTTATAATAAAATACGTTTGGGTCGAGTAGGCATCGAAGTTATGGTTGGGACAGCTGATAATTTTTTCGCGATTACGATGTTCGTCCTATTGAGAAAGTTGTTCAGTTTGATGGTCTGATTCATACCTTTAAATATACGCATTTCTGATATACTTTGTATAGGTATATTTAATACACTTTGATCCACAAATTGCAGATTTATTTACAAATCGTTATAAACGAAAACATATTCAGCACGATTTGTTTAAACTTCAGAATCGTATCAAAGAAATTAAATTAGTACGCGGCCTTATATTTGCACAGAAATTCCCTCTTATTGTACAGAAAATTAATTAAGTACTTATTTCCTACATAATAAAGTTAATACCAGGATATTGCTTTCATGTAATATAATAATAAAGATTTTATTGGCTTGTTCCGTAGAAATTACGTTTATTAGAATACCTAAGTGTCACGTCCTTGGCGCTGTCAATTTCGGCCTAGGAGGTTTTTTTGCGGGATATTCAGTGATATATTTTCTCATCCTTCATCCTAACATTTTGAGTTATTGCTGGGACGGGACGAGATTATGAATATTTGAGTACAGTCGAATCCGCTATAGAATCTCCCAGCACATATTGATGCGAAATAGTGCGATTCCGCGTAAATATGTGCCGAGAAAGTTTATGACAAAATACAAAGGTGGTAATATCCCTACGTTTAGGTATAGGGTCGGACTGCTCAGGGAAAGGTCCCTATCCGTAGCAGTATCTGATCTATCATAACTAGTGGTCACCCGTTAGTCGAAATTCGACCGTAATTGTAGCTTTCTGCACTCCTTCTCCATATAAACTTTAACTCTGTCAAATCTCACAACTTTTGTACCATGGACTCCTCCGTGCGCACTATTTGCTTAAAAAGGGGTACTAAGTCTTCTTTTCACGTATTAATATATCGATAAAATTATGTATGATATTTATTAATACACATTCATTGTAAAATCACTGAGTTCTGTAACCCTTGGAAATAGATACAGAAGTCATATTAGTTTCTCCTGTATCGAGGGTACAGTTTACAAACATACATCTCACATGCACACACACCCCGACCCGTATAAAAATATCATTCTGTGGGGCATACAATTAATTGTTTGTTCCATGCGAGAATCGAACCTGCAACACGTAGCGCAGAAAGTCAGCTCTTAGGCACTGCGCTGATCATAATAATGACCAAGTACTCCGCGAAGAAATTCGATAGTCAAAAGGCAAGGTGATGTTCAGTCGGTGCAGTATACCCACATAATTTTAATTTTTTTCAAATTATTATTTTTTCTCCTTATTTTTACACTGTTGCCATCCTAAAAAAATGTCTTTTCTGTCTATGTACCTGTCCTCTTCTTAATATCTATGTCTATAATTCTAGTGCGTCTTGTGTTTGTGGCAAATAAATGCATTTTCTTTCTTTCTTTCGATGAACTGCCCTTAAATTAGATGTTTAACGGAGTTGTCCGATTTTAATATAATTTGAATATTGGAAAGGGTTAATGCGATTTTTAAGGACAAGTACAATGTTTTCACATAAAAGTTTCAGCTTTGTCACTGCTCTGGCTTTAGCGTTCCTCCATTTTGGTCTGTCATCAATATCAACCACGTTCAGTTAGGCTCTCATTTCAGCAAGTTAATAAATTCAGTAACTTCTATATTCTGAAGGCAAAAATGAAGATAAATTATTGTTTTTACTTTTAATTACCAACAATTTAATCCTGAACTTAGCACTTCAGTTTTATTCTTCAAACTGTTGCCGCATTACGAAAGTTTGGTTCAAAATATCTGGATCATTAAGTTTCTCAACTGCTCATAATTTTTCAGGCCTTGCTATGACTATTTATTATCCTAGGAGTTACAAAAAGTCATCCACACATTATGTCTAGCATATGCTGAGTTGCAGTGGCGATGGGTGACAATTTTAAAAGGGGAAGCCGCACCAAAAATGTCCTCTAAAAATTTCTGCAATTAATGCTGCAAGACAAAAATCCATATCGTCACTTGTAATATATAGATGTCATGTCTGGAAGAGCTCGAACTAACTGAATAACAAGCCATATTACGTTGGTCTATGCACTAACCAATTACTAAAGGGAAGCCGATGGGAATCGGGTTGTATGGACTCTTCGCCTTTGCTGAGTTAGTTTCTACATGGACATGCTCGACAACACATTTTGGTATGAGACTCTTCGCCATTGCTGAGTTAGTTTCTACATGGACATGCTCGACTACACATTTTGGTATGAGACTCTTCGCCATTGCTGAGTTAGTTTCTACATGGACATGCTCGACAACACATTTTGGTATGAGACTCTTCGCCATTGCTGAGTTAGTTTCTACATGGACATGCTCGACAACACATTTTGGTATGAGACTCTTCGCCATTGCTGAGTTGGTTTCTACATGGACATGCTCAACAACACATTTTGGTATGAGACTCTTCGCAATTGCTGAGTTGGTTTCTACATGGGCATGCTCAACAACACATTTTGGTATGAGACTCTTCGCCATTGCTGAGTTGGTTTCTACATGGGCATGCTCAACAACACATTTTGGTATGTTTTTTTTTACTTTTGTGTTATTTTCTTATGACTGTTGTGTTGTCCTATGTAGAATAAATTATTTTTGTTTCTATCTTTCTTCTTTCTCTTATCCATCTGTTATTTGGAACCACTTCTAGCAATTAATATCTAACTAAATACCATAAGGCACGGTTGGCGAAAAAAAATATACTAGGAGTCTCTGTTCCTTAATGCAACCGCAGTGGATACACTTTAAAACAAAACGAAAATATTCGATTTCGTATGGGGGACACGAATAATTTAGTAGCGCAAGCCATACAAAACCAAATTTTTATTTTATTTTGGAGTGAATTTTAGAGAGAAATTTGGAAACGGACACTGAATCACTCTAAAAACTATGCGCACTACATAAAAAAAAAATCCTGTATACGTGAAGAGAAAACTTTATACCCCTTTCTAAGCATATTGTACGCACGAAGGAGTGTGAGATTTGGCATAGTTAAAGTTTATATGGAGAAGGAATGCAGAAAGATAAAATATACTGTAAGTAACAGTTTAAAAAAATTCGTAATAAAATTTATATAAATATGTTATACATATGTGGTCGAATTTCGACCACTGGGCTGATGGACTTTGGCCAACAAGCAGAGTACGGGGTTGGAAGGCGGCGTGAGAAATAAAACCCAATGGTACATTAATCACGCAGTATATATTTATCTTCTTTCTTATCATGAATGTTAACACAGTTCAACTTGACAACAAACAGTATCTAATAATAGAATTTCAGGATTTACCACAATGTATGACGGCCAGGCAGGCAGGGTCGAGAGCAGAGAGAGAACCCCAAAAAAACTCTTAAAAATTGACATATAAGTAAAGGATGCGTTCACGTACTCATGCAATATAGTTAAATGGCTACGTTCACATTTCAGTAATATGCTAAATAGGAATACTACGTAAAACATGTAAGGATGGATCCAGTTTTATCACCAAGTACTAGGGCAACATACGTCCTTGACACTGCGATCGGATCCCTCGAGACATTATCAATATTTTTTCGGCGGGAAACCCGGGAGTTCTGTCCTCAACATGATGGATGTGTTGTTGGAGCGTTACGTAACGCACCCTTTTAGGGTGCGTACACATCTACGAACGTGGAGCACGCGTGTTTTTGTATGGCGGCCATTTTTAACCCCCGAAAAAAAAGAGACATGTTATAAGTTTATAGTGTGTATCTGTGTATCTGTTTGTCTGTCTTTGGCATCGTAACTTCAAAACGGATGGACCGATTTCAATGCAGAATCTTATAATTGAAAGCTAGTTTAATGGGGTATCATCTTAGCTATGCTTCATGAAAATCTGTTCAGCTGTTCAAAAGTTACAGCTCTTTTTCTAGTTGGAGTCGGGGGTTTTTGACGGTTAGGTTATATGTATAGTTACTGCTTTTTGACAAATAGACGAAGAAGATTTATTGGCACATTCATGCTAAAAACACAGAAAAAAAATCAGTAGATTAGTGACAAAGGGGCCAGCAGCTCAGCATAATGTTGGGTGTTAGTACGGCAATACTGATCACCCAACGCTGGTTTTTAGCTGCAACCCAGTGGTGTGGGTCGTATGTGTGGTAAGCCCAGTTAGATAACTGCCGCTGGCATAATGTGTAGAAGCCTTTATGAATCTTTTCCCTTTAACATAATTATGCTAGAAGAGCTAAAAACAAGTCGCGAAGTGTGAGTATAGCTTGCGTGTTTGCCGCGCGTTCCTAGATACCTATGTGTCAGCGCCCTAAGGGAGTCGTCCCTAAATCGGAGCCAGTCTAAATGTCCTGCAGATTCTTTACTGTCATGTGGACATAATTATTCCCTGGAGCATAAAAAGCGAGAAATCAACGCCAGTTAGATCATTTGAATTATTGGTGTTTCCTTCTTTTATTTTTCCGTAGTAACGACTGAAACTTTTATTGTTACGTCACTCATAAATGTAATGTGGAGAATGTAATGTAATGTAATGTGGAGAATAATGGCCGGAGATATTTTATTCGTGTCAGGCTCAGAATCTTTTTTTACCGTTCCGTATTTCATAGCAGCGGTAAAGAAATGCTGGATGAATTATTTTAGGTGTGAATATATTTAAAAAAAACATAATTGTTTACTAGTGGTCGTCCAGTGGTTGAAATTCGTATGCAGTTCATGAAATTTTTAAATTTAAACGTCATTCACGTTCCTTTGCCAAGAGTATACCTCTATAAACACAGCATATTTTTTATATTTTTCTGTTACTTCAACTGCGATCGTAATAATAATATTCTATTCTATTATAAACTCTCATTCACATTACTTCATCCATAGTCATTTGTCGATGGTCTTGACAATATGAAATGCTTATTTCGTCACATATTAAACAAGAGGAACTCTAGCAGCGTCACTAATTTGCGGCCTTCCAACATAATGCAATATCCTAAATAGGGGACAAGTGAATGATAATAGTCACAAAAACGCGGGCATTCTACTACGAACATTGCCGAGGGGACAAAGATTAAGCCCCTCATTAGGCACCAGAGACAATCAAGTTGGCACTCCACTGTTACACAACAAAAAAGTTGAAAAAGGTCCAAACCGCGCGTCCACGCACACCGAAATGGCAACGGCTGGCAGCGTCTATGCTGGCAGGCATCGACCCCAAGCGAAGGCGTGTGGCTACCGCGGAGCCATGAGCCTTTGTGAATTGGTACAGGCGCGGGTGACGCAGTGTTGGAGGGCAGAAGAGACGGCCGTCATAGCGACTGCCAGTGGCCGCAACTCGCGGCGCGGGCGGTGTAATGTATTTTAGTAATCAAGAAGAAGTTTAAAATTTTGCGAATTTTTGGCAATGAAACTGCTCGCCGCTTCGCTACCGGCTGCCATCTCGGTGTGGAGCCTACGAGCGTCAAAGAACAGGTGTAAGAAAAAGAAAAAAAGAAAAAAATAAGGTGGTTGGCAGATTCCGAATGATTACAGCACTGTGCACACTGGATCGACGAGGTTCTGCGGGTCTACCGCGTAACTAAAATTGTAATGAACATCGACATCGGTATTAAACTTCAATACGATCGTGAGAGCCTAAACTTTGAGCTAACTTGTAAAAAAAATACCTATCATATAGTTGGGACTTCTATCTTCATGATCGGTAAAAAAAATACAAGTTAGCTCAAAGTTTAGGCTCTCACGAATGTATTGAAGTTTAATACCGATGTCGATGTTCATTACAATTTTAGTTACGCGGTAGACCTGCTGATGGTTCGGAGTGCCGAAGATCCCTAGTGTATATTTAAAAAGGTAAACAACATTTATTATTTTAAAGGCTGAATGCGCATTTCTTTCCAAAATTTAAAATAAAAACAAAGACCGTGGGCGTTCAAAATAGCGGAAATGAAAGTTATATTTCTTGACTTAATTTGTTTATTGTTTCCTCGCAAATTAGAGAACAGTACGATAAAAGTTTCGGTCAAAATAGCAATTGGATACCGGTTCGTTTATTTAAGAAGAACTAGGCTGGCGCCTCGTCCTTTTATAATCACTTCAATGTTATTCGTCCATCAATTGATTTATTTCAGGCGTCAACAGTAATGTACTATTTTATAATCATTATCGATCTTAAAACAGGTACAATTCATATTGCTTATCATTTAAATAAAATTATAAAGCAAGTTGGAAACATTATTCCATGTAAATAGGTACAGACATAAGGAACTCCATGATTAAATTGTGTGGAGTTGATTTTCTTTACTTTTTTTGTTGTGGTCCTGTACATGCCGACTTAATAGGATTGGGAATGTAATTTAATAGTGTTTGGAAAAAATCCTTTAGTGAAGATTGCGGCGATAGGTACAGTGAGAGTGATACTTCTTTGGGAATGGTTTCCTTGAGAATTCTCTCGAGAACATTGTTGTATACAGGTATAAACCCGACACTGTTCTCGAGAGAACTCTCCAGTGTATATTTAAATAAAATATTATAGTTTAAAAAAAAAACCTAAAGAAAACGCTTTTGTCATCCAAACTAAACGTGTATGCAAAATTTTAGCTCAATCGGAAACCGGTAAGTGGGTCAAATTTAACTTCCAAGATTTTTTTACATAGTTAGATAGTTAATTTCAAGTGAAGCTAATAAAAGCGTGTTAAAAAGGACTCCTGATCTAATGAATTATTGTACTCATCATCATGAACAACTTTTATTATGGGACATACCCTGAAATCGCGAAATAAATCAGATGTTCCATATGGAATATTTAATTATTTGTATGACTGATTGGTTCCTCTGGCTCAACGACCCGATTAGAGAGAGATTATGTGGTACATTTTCATGGCATACATTAAACATTACTTAATCGATGCTAAAGGGAATAAGCGCCATTTCTTCACAATTTATTTTGAACTTTAAACCATACTTTAAACCGAGATGGTTTAATGTGAAGTGGATGGTACAAAATAAACTCCTGGGACTACTGGAAGAAATTTCATTAGACATAAGTAGTTCCATTGTGCTCATATGTCTGTAACATTTTTATTACCATGTTTCCTTGTATGTACATAAATAAATAAATTGTGAACAAAATGTCGCTTACGCTTTTTTGGCTGTTAGGCATCGAATATATTTATAATTATTCTCGTATTCCCCGAATCTCAACCGATTTAGACAAATAGCTATCGTTAGGATGTAATAGCACCCCATCCGTCTACTGCTCTCATTGATTTTTGACATGACGAATTTAACATTTATATGTATGGTTACATAGTCATCAGTTACGTTTCATTATTTAATCTTTTGAAGCTTTTAAACTGCTGAAAATTAATGACAAATAAAATCTATGTTAATTGCACCCGTACCTATCGACTTACCTGTTAATTTGCGTAAATAGCGTAACTGACATTTACAGCAAACAAATTATTATCCAGAAGAATAAGAATAGAGTAGAGAGACTTTATTTTATACTATGTAGAGATTTGTCTCTTTTTGTTGTGTTGTATTTAATATTTCTTCTTCTTTCTTTCTATAAGTGGCCAGCGGCTCTAGTGTAAGATTCTTTAACCAATCTAATTTTTACGCAATGACTGCGTTCGGTGTGCTCCGATTAAAATCCGATCGAAGAACCCGATGCGGCCAATCGGCTCACAGAACGCAGTCGATAATTATATTAAATCGAAATTGTTAAAAGACACTTTGTAATAGTCTCGGATAGCAATACCATCGATCAGGTACAATTCCATTTAAACCCGATACAAAATAGGTTTCTAAATAGCCCCACAACTAAATAACGAGCCCATCTAAACTTTACTATAACCAAATAACTTAAACTTTAAAGTACTTTCAATTGCCGTCTACTTACACAAAACTATTCAGAAGTACTCGGTTTCCTATCGCCAAGCAACTTGCAGATGTGCCTATTTACTTACAGCACGTCCACGGGAATATTCGATAGCGGCATGAATTGCGACTTGCGACTAAAATAAAGTTAGTAGGTATAGAAATGAATGCGAGTGGCTACGGTTCGCTGCCAACGCGACACGCGAGTTTTGTCAAGGGACGGTGACGGCAACGAACGATGCAGCGCGCAGGAAACAATTGAAAGGAACAAAGATTTCATATGCCATGATGTCAGAGATGGTTGCTACTATAAGCAAGAGAGCATAGTAAAAAAAAAAAAAAAAAAAAACATTTATTTGCCACAAAAACAAGACACACTAGAATGATAGACATAGGTAATAAAAAGAGGACAGGTGCATAGACAGAGAATACATTTTTCTTAGGATAGCAACAGTGTAAAATTGATCACCTATTCAGTGTGTGTCCTGAGCTGTAGCAAAAGTTAAATATTATTGCAGTGATCGCAACTAACCATGTCATGGCTGCTGCGCTACTTTATAGCTCGTCGGATTGAAATTCGAGTCCTCCGAACTCCGTGGCCAGGCTGTAAGTACTGCGTCGAATGCAGCTAAGTAATTCAGGTTTTCTCTGACTAAGTTTAATTTGGCTCTCGGCTTTCGTATTGAATGTCGAGATGCTTAGTATTCCATTTACATTCTAGAGTTGTGTGCAACTGTGCGACTGATTTATGTGCAACGTGAAGGTGGAATAATTATGTCAGTGACTTTACTTCCGCGATTATTTGAAGTGTTGGCTAATGAAGTAATTTTGATTCAGTTCTAATTTCTTTCTTATTTATTTATTTATATATTCTTATGCATTTGCTAAAGTTTTTTTTATTTTTATTTCAGGTACTGGTTCACTTTTATATGAAAATCGTAAGTACAAAAAATATTTTCATTGATCACGCTGTCATGTGTTATTAACTGACTTCTAAAAAGAAGGAGGTTTTGTGTTCGACAATAGATAATTATGTATTTTTGTTAAAAAAATTATTATGTATGTTCTCCGATTTCTCCATCAATTCCGGACCGATTTTAGAAAATTCTTTTTTGTTTAAAAGGGTATGCTCTCAAGGTGGTTCTATTTAAATTTGGATAAGATCTGATGAAGATCTTCGGAGATAGACTATAAATCTCTGATATGGATAACAAAAAATCACTCGCGATTGCTGTGATCGCATGTTTATGTTTTGCTTATGCCACTCAAAATAAAAATAGGTTTTTACTTTTTTTAAAGTTTATTTGAGCTCTTCCAAGATGTTACTTGAAAATCTCAAAGCTTTTATTAGTCCATTTAAGCCTTCTTTCAAGCGATTAACATCAGTAATTACAGAAACTGACGTATGACCTTCGACATTTAATTTATGTATATTCAATCTTATATCTATCTCTCGTTGGCATTATTCAACATTCTAAATTTAACTGTGGCAACCCTGATTCGAATTTTATGGTAATTCACAATCCCTTTGCAACTTTTTTGCCCTTGTTACTCCCCATATGTCTTTGGCAACCATTATTCAAAGATTTAGTGAACAGTATCTTAGCCATTTGCAGACGACGCCCGAAGACAAATGACTTGATCCTGGAACAAACAATGGGTAGAAGGGTAGACAAAGCATTGTAATGTAGCGTTACAGTACAATTGTTATTTGTATGTAGCCTGTTACAGTAACGGTTACATGGAACGTTTGTTTTGTGGAGAGTTTTTAGGGTAGAATTTTATTTTTGCAAATTGTGTGTTGATACTTTGGTAGATTGCTGTGTTTTTTTTTGTTCGAATACGTACGGCAATTCGTTGTAGTTGTACGAGCTGGGAACTGCCGTCAAGTGAATGGATTGAACCTTCAGGATAAAAGTTATTCTTCTCTCCGTCAAGTCCACTCCAGTAGGGCTAGAACGGCAAAATGGGATGAGAAAAAAATCGGGGACAAATCTATCTCTTTACAGTTTTGTCTCTCGATTTTTCGTTTTATCTTCTGTCAAGGAGACAAAAGGTGGAGAAAACGGGTTTGTCGACCCGTTGTGTTTACAACTTTATGCACATGCAACTATAATGAAATTAAAAAGTTTTATTGTGATACAGTTTTCGTAACAAAATAATGCCATAAATAACTTATTGCTAATTTAGTACACTTCGGATCCAGCAAGGAGATTACAATTCAATTTTTATAGCGGCTGTACATTGTCTATGGTGGCGTGTGCTAAGGCGCATGCGCGGAGACTGCGCTCACTGGCAATAAATCTCTTGCTGTGCCGTACTGCCAGTGGCAAATAATATTTTTTTTAAATTTAATAGTGTATATATATTATGTATTGTTTATATATTATTATATAAATTCTTATGTATAAATAGGTATAAGTAACTATGCTTATTTTACTTTATTCAGTACAATTATCTTGTCCGTGCACCTACCATCCTTTTTCCTCTGCATCACCCTTAGGTTGACTGGTAGAAAAGTGCCTAAGGCATTAATTCCGCCTCTGGACTTAGTACATAAAGTATAAATAAATAAATTTCATAACCCAGGTACCTCTGCCGTACTATGAACCAATAAACCAAATAATTTTCGACAGCACAGCGTTTGTTAGGAAAGCTATACAGTATCGCGATGTGTATTGATAAATGGTCTCACATTTTAGGGGATGTATCATAAAAGTTTGTGTTACTGCGTGAATTTTTTCAATTTATTTCAGTAGAAAAAGTTGGGACGTAAAATATGTCTGGTGTTTATTAAGGTTTGGGTAAAAGCTTACGTTTTAGTTGGGAATAAGTTATGTTTAACTTTTCGAAAACATCTGACGGTTCGTGTCTGATCTATGCAGCCTATTACAGTCCGCTGCTGGAAATAGGCCTCCCAAATTGGAAATTATAGATACAACTTGCCCATCTAAGTACTATAACTTCGCTATCCTAAGCCACTGTCAGTGACATAGACTGGGATCCCGACTGGTGTCAGCGCATTACCTCGCCGACAACACCGAGGACAGTCTGATTTATAGACTTAATCTGTGTGCATTAGGACGTTGTAGACACTAAATTTCGAACAAGGAATTTAGTTTATTCGGATTTTGCATAAAAAAGGAGTAATTCTAGGTTTTTTAACATCATTTCTCATTATAATTTAGATGCAAATTACCTCTTGTCCCGTCAAAATCGCGTAATATTTAATTGTATTTTTGTTTTTATTACTGTATAATGTATATACTTTTACTTTCATATGCATTTAGTAAAAAGCCGTTATTTTGACATTACAAACAGACAGTTCAATATTATTTATCTATATATTAATACGTGAAGAGAAAACTTTGTACCCCTTTTTTTATATTGCGCTCACGGTGGAGTGTGAGATTTGGTATAGTTAAAGTTTATTAGGAGAAGGAGTGCAGAAAGCTAAAATTTATGTATTATAATATACTATTAGGATATTTATCTTTTTTCATTTATGTAAAAGCTGTATATGATGATTATGTTAACACTGCTTGACTAACTACGTCGTAACAACGTCTTTACGTTCGTATTTGTTTTAAAGAGCGTAAAATAGTGATGACGCCATAAAATGGTGCACTAGCATTATTTAGAAGCCTCTCTCTTAGTTTACTTTAACTGTTGTAGTTAAACTTCAGATATTTACATTAAACAATTGGATTTATTATAGAAGAGAGCAATATATTTCTTGTAGCAGTGATAGTCTAGCGGTTAAAAGCTTGCCTTCCATGCAGGAGGGTCTGAGTTCGAACCTGGCTTCGAACGCGCCTCTGACTTTTTGAATTTATGTGCGGATCGCAATTTGATTATCACTAAACATCGTAGGAAACCTGCACACCTGAGAGGGCCTCAGAAAGTCCTCGATGGTGTGTGTAGTCCACCATCCCGGAATAGGCCAGCGTGGTGGACTAAAGCCTAACCCTTCTCATCCGAAAAGAGGCCCGTGTCCAGCAGTGGGACAGTAATGGGCTGGTTTTTTTTTTTTAAAGTCGCCCGTGCTTGTGTCGGTCGCTCATTGGGAACAATTGAACGGTTTCGGGCGACCCACAACTGCGATAAGCGATTGACCAATCGAAGGACCTCAAAATATCTGTCAGGAATAATGACTATAGTCATTGGTCGGTTGACAGCGGTGAGACTTTCACCCTACTATTTTACGGGGTGACCGGTGCGATCGCCCGACGACGTCCGCTCAAATAACTGAACGGTTTTGTGTGAACGCCGCTGTCGGGTTGCTCGCAGCGCGGCAGCATATGCTGAGCGGAAGCCTTTTTGACACAGCTGCGACGTATGTACATGTACAATCCATTTTATTTATGATATATTTTTATTATTGTATTAAATGTTTTTTTTTTCTTTTATTTATAAATCTTTAAAATCGTTTTTATTTATTTATTTAAATATTCTTATTTTATTTATTTTTTTGTGCTGTGTTAAATAAGTACTTTTTCTTTTCTTTTTTTTAATTGATAGGTAAAACTGAGTACCAAGCGGGGTCAACATAATGTTGATATTGATACTTACTGAGCGCTCGGTAGATAGCCCGGATATTGCTGTTTGGCCTTTTTAAATCCAATTACAAGGCAATAATAAAATAATATTTACAAAAAGTCTATGATTGAATCTGCGCAATAAGTATATGGACAGTGGGCGTATTTCACGTTGTTATTAGTTTAGCAAAGGTCCCGTCGTTACGTGGGCGTTAGGAGTGAGCATTGCAAAGACAAACCGTTATATACAGGATGTTCCGTAAATCAACGTTAAGTCGGAAACGGGTGATAGGCCAGGTGGTGATAGATATCAGAAAAAAAAAATCTTAGTCATATACTTTTCAAATTATAGATATTAAAAAAATATTAAGAAAATTGATAGGTGGCTGTGGTGATTTTACAGAAGAGTTATTCAATATTCAGGGTTATAATCGAAAAAGAAATGAAGAAAAGTAAATATTTGTAGTCACAGTACCTGAAACAGGGTATCAATTTCCTCAATTTTTTTAATGTCTGTAATTTTAAAAGTACCTATATGACTAAGATGTTTTTTATTACTTTTCTGATAACTGTCACGACCTAGCCTATCACCCGTTCCGGCTTGACGTTGATTTACGGGACATTCTGTATAATGAGACGTACAATAACCCCTTAAAAGAATCGGACCTTATGCTCCAGCATAATTATATAGCATAATATTTTATTTCTTTTAAATTTGTTAATGGAGTCCACTCCATTAACAAATTTAAAAGAAATAAAATAATAATATTTTCTTTAAATATATTCTGTAATGTAGTCCTAAATTGCGTCCCTGTATATGAAATGAGCCAGCCCACACATGGGACATTAATATCACAAAACATAACAAGGCAATATCATCATTGGCAAATTAACGGTTTACGATATCATAATATTGCCAAGCCCTGACAGGCCTGGCACTAAAGCTAATAGAATTGTAAAAAGACATAAAATTAACTACAATAACAATTAAAACTAAAATATGTGGGTGTTCAAAAAAATTGTAAGAATTGTAATTGAAGTTGTTGTACTCATTATGAACAACTTTGACTGTGGAAAGAAACTTAAAATCCCGAAAAAAAATCAGCTGTTCCATACAAACGTATGGAGCAGCTTTTTTTTTTGTTTCGTTTTGGTTAAGGATCATTTAGCGGATATACAAACAGACAGATGCAGAAAGCGACTTAATTTTATACTATGTAAAGAAGAAGAAGAAGTTTGTCTCTTATTATAGTGTTATGTTTTATCATTAATCTTCTCTCTCTTGTGTTGTCAATGTGTCCATGCTGAATAAATGTGTTTTCATCCTTTCTTCTTATATAAATAAATAAATAAACTTTCTGTTCATTTCTTCGCTCCAAGAATTCGTTTTTTTTTTTCTTATTCACGTAACAATGTTCAAGACGCAATTTTCTGAGGTCGTGGCTGTGAGGTAATGAGGCTAATTACCACCAATTAACTCTGCGGACTTAATAATTGGACAAAGGTTTTGACTTTCTTAGAAGTTTCCTATGTTATTTAGAGGATTCCAATTGGCCACATAGTTGCGGAATTGTTGAAAATATTCCGGAATTTTTTGACTAGTATCCTACGTAAAGGCCGTGACCACAGAACACAGAAAGAGGTTAGAAAGGCGATCATCCGCCGTTTGTACGGGAACCGATGTTACCAGGTGCGACCCTACCTTTCACTACCACCACTTATGCAGTTATTCGCACAAGCTTACGCAAACACACGCGCCATCAAACGGAGTTTATTACTCCCAACGCTGTAAGCGCCGCCCTCTCGATGGTTGGCGGGACGCGGGGCCGCCTAACACCCGGCAGCTGCTGTAATGTATCGTAAGATCACATCCTATTTCAACATGTTCAAAACTTTACACTTTTTCTCATTCCAAATTACATTTGTATAGGTATATTTTTGTAAGCCATTTATAAAACCCTATATTTTGATAATAAAATAGAAAGGATTTGAGAAAAAAAAATTGAAGACTTTTTAATATGGTGCCAGAAATCATAATTTTTTTATAATTTTCATATGTGTATGACATGTATAGTGTCTCTCTCACAATTAAGATGAATCTAACGACACCTCACAAGCTAAAATTCATCAAGCCGTTTAGGCTAGAGAGCGTGCCAAATGAAATAAACTCGAAAAACATAACCTTCCTTCTGGCGCAGTCGGATAAAAAAACAGCGGTACTCCATGAACATACCTTATATCACATTAAAATTCCCATCAACGTACACGAAGTACCAGGAGCCCATACGCGAGAGAATCTCTCAAGACGGTGCTCAGAAAACAACTGAAGGATGCAATTATAGAGCGCGCAGAAAACAAAGAGATGGTACCTACGTCGTGTGGTCTTGAACACTGTGGGCCAGAAAATAGTACCAGGCAAGCAGAATTTATGAGAGCTAATACTTAAATACTGGAGTTGGTAATTGTGTAATTTATACACTTTCCAGGCGTGGAAGTAATTTAAACGGTTCTTAAGAGAAAATGAGGTGAAGTGATATTTAATTATAAATATAATTAACGAGTGAGGATCAGCATCTTAACGCTGCTTTGTCAATAGAGGTCTTGCATTTACAGACTCACTCTGTCATCTACGTATAAGAAGTACCAGGAGCCCATACGCGAGGGAATCTCTCAAGACGGTGCTCATAAAACAATTGAAGGATGCAATTATAGAGCGCGCAGAAAACAAAGAGATGCTATGTCGTGTGTTGAACTGATCTTGAACACTGTGGGCCAGAAAATAGTACCAGGCAAGCAGAATTTATGAGAGCTAATACTTAAATCCTGGAGTTGGTAATTGTGTAATTTATACACTGTTCAGGCGTGAAAGTAATTTAAACGGTTCTTAAGAGATTATAAATATTTAAAAAGTGAGGATTAAGAGAATCAGCGTCTTAAAGCTGATTTTTTAATAGAGTTCTTGCATTTACAGACTCACTTCATGATAATTTTGGTGAATTTCTATAAATAAAATCAGTTTTCCAAGAATTAAAATGAGTTAATAACAATTTTTAATTAAGGTCAGTAATACAAAAAATATCTCTGATCCTTCGGCATACGACCACAGCTATCCTCTGAACATCATTATGAATATGCATAAATATTTTCTTGTTTCATACTATTTCAATAGTCGGGTTTTAGTTTTTGAACAAACCTTTTTTTTCAAAGCTGCGAGCAACCGTTAGCAATATTATATATTTTTGAAATGTGTTAATTAAGCCCTTTTATTTGATACCCAACGTGGAATAAATAAACAAAAAAAATTTTTTCTTCATCGCTTTATTTCCTCTTGAGGTCGCCACATTAAATTTAATGTGACGTCACATAGTCACCAGCGGACAATCAAGACGCTATTAACGATACCTCAAATTATGATAAGTAGTTTAGAAGTTATCAGGGAACAGATGAACATAATATACATACATACATAAATACGGGTTAAACATATAACCTCTCTGTAGTCGGGTAGAAAAAGACACAAAACCTGTCTGAATAATAAAATACACCAACATTGTCCTCAAGTGTATCACCCAACGCTGACACAGCGCGTGCGCCGTCTAGATAAGGCACTAGAATTAATTACCACCGTATTATCCACATTCAATTAAAAGAGGGATGTTTTAAAACTAGATTTAAACGTTTCTGCTTATTTACCGGCGAGAGCGAATTATGGACTAAGAACTGTAATTGTTTACGCAAGAGATCGTTTTAAAGATATTTATTTTTTTATTTATACTTTATGCACTAAGTACAGAGGCGGGCTTAATGAGATATCGTTTTAAGGTAAGTATAACTTAGTTAAGGCATATGTATTGCAGTATAATTTTAGCCTAAGCCGGGCTTCCACTGCAAAAGGGTAATGAGCAAGTAATAGTTTAAGCCAATAACAAGCCAACCGTTTAACCTCTTCGCCATCGATAATCGTGACACCATTATACATTAGTTTCGTTATTAAAATTAACCCGCCATTTGAAAACCAGATTTCAATACAAACAGTTTCTTATTATTGAAACAGAACAAGTTACAACAATACCAATTAACTTGTTTCAACAAGTTTTAGTAGAATAACGGTTAGCGAAGTGTGGAAGACTCATATAATAACGATTTACTCAGAGTGGTAACAATTGGGAAGTAATAAAAAATGTAGTTTAATTTATTCAACCAATTTTCAAAATGAAGGAACTTTTTGGTCATAGGATTTTGTGAAAATGCATTTTATACGAGCTTTTTCCGCTAAACCAATTTGCTTCAAAAACTGGTTGGAGTAGCAGGCGTAGCCACGTAGATGGTCGCTACGACGTAGCGTCGCGTAGCACATTTCGTAGCAATACGTCTACGATTCTTCCGATGAATTTTGCTTGTCGATGTAATGACCGTTTTACATGTCATAATGGATAAATTATACGCAAGTCCATATAGAACTCACAGCTGTTACATAAAATTTGTATAAAAACGTTACAGTACCCTTAAAAAGTAGGGTCACCCATTCATCATCATTTATATTTGGCAAACAAACTCCGGAAGGAGAGTTTATTATGTAGATATTTATTCAAAATTAAAATCTCTGCGTGGTTATGTGACCCTGGTAAACCTTCGTCCGTTTGGGGACGATATGAGATGACAAATGGCATAAAGGTGAGAGCGGCGCGTGACAAAATGTTTACTCTCTCTAATATTTATTTTGAAGTACAAGTGAAAATTAGATTGTCGTTTTTTATTATTGTAATATTGTGTAAATTGAGGTCGAATTTTAGCCGGGACCGCTTCCGTGATCCCACATTTGATGTAAGCTTGATTTATGAAAAGAGTATCCATGGAGTTTCTTGCCGGTATCTTCTCCAGGACCAACCCACTAGGAACCGTGCGCCTAGAATCACGACGTTTTGAAAGTGCCTGCAAAGGCCCAGTTGAAATAAAAATCTTTGACTTTGACTTTATTACTTATCAAGGTATTTTCAGAAGGGTTTTTTTTTTTTAATCGATGCCCCTTGCTAGTATTTCTCCTGTGTCGAGGGTACAGTTTACAAACATACATGTCACATGCACACATATCCAGACACAACTACTACATATATTTGTGCCGTGCGATTGAGCCCGCGGCACGTAGCGCATAATATAAGGTAAGTAGGTATTTTGTTAGCGAAGGCCCTATTATGGGGTTGTATAATACTCATCCTTATGAACAACTTTTACTATGGAATCAACCCTGAAATTGCATAAAAATTATCAGCTGTTCCATACATTTAGTCGAGTATTTTTGAATTATTTTTATCGAATAGCAGATTTTTTAGCTAAAATAATCATGAAATACTTATATAAAACTATTAAAATTGGAAAAATGAATCTCCTCTGTCTTAGAGAGCAATATTTTTTGAATGTATATAAATGGCACTCAAGGCCTCGTTAAAAAAATGTTTAATATATTTTTAATATATTAATATGTGGAGGAAAGAGGTATGGTGTTCCTCCATTGAAAAGGGAGGATCCTCCGACCAGGCGAGGTGATATTGCCTGGCGGGCCGAAGCTCGACAGTTGAGGTCGGACAGTTGTCGTGTTAGATACAATAATCTTTTTCCTTGCGCGATGTAGGTCTCGTAATCTGATTGGTTCAATTCATATTTACGCGCCACTGTAGTTCACTTGCTGCCTTGCTAACTAGTTATTTTATGTGGCAATAGGAGTTGCTACATATATAATAATAATATTTTTAACTCGCTTTTATTAGCTTCACCTGTAACTAACTATGTAAGAAAATCTTGGAAGTTAAATTTGACCCACTTTCCGGTTTCCGATTGAGCTGAAATTTTGCATACACGTTAAGTTTGGATGACTAAAGCGTGTTCTATAGTTTTTTTTAAACTATAATATTTTATTTAAACTTTTTGATGTTCCTGATTTTAATATTAATCGCTAGCTCCTGTAACTTATGTCAAAAACAACGGTATAATGATGGACCCTTTTTGGTTTAGGCCTTTTGATGTGTGCCCTCAGATGAACAGATTAAATATTTGAACGTTGACATAATTTGACACGTGACTTTTCCTATGCCAAAAAGCGTTTAGGCAGAGAGTAATAAACGGGCCCAGGTATATCTAATTTGCGGACTCAGAACATCGATTTTTTGGACACAAACATACAAACTAAGACTCAAGTTAACTGATAGCATAACAATAGATCAACCCATTTGGTACTGGCATACCGACAGCACATTGTTTTTTTATTGTTACTTTTTGTTTTTTTTATTTTACTTTTTTTTGTTTGTGCACTGTGTTGTCTGATGTCTAGTCCGAATAAATGATTTTTCTATTTTCTTTCTTGATTAGAAAAATAAAATGACGTGCCGATTATATTGCAGTGGCGCTCCAACTTGACAGGAGCGTATCTTATTAAAGCTAAGAGAATACTAAATGTGTAGTTTTGATCAACATTTTACTGCATCTGCGAGGTAACTGCATTTCGTTAGTTACGTGAATTAGCCTACTGGACGTCATCCACGGACATCATTTAACCGCAAGACAAATTTATAAAAAAAAAACTTGGTACCTATATTCTTTGATAAAATAACCTTAATAACGTTCAAACTTATTAATTTAATGAATTACAATCGAATTTCGAGCACTGGGCAACCACTAGTATGCATAAAAAGCGGTACAAAGTTTTATCTTCACGTATTAATATATGATTATACAATTTATAGTTTATACCAAATCAAAGCCATATTACCTTACCTAACCAACCCAATCAAACTAAACTAAAATCAACAACAAGAGCCAAGAGAATACTGCATAATTAGTATAAATAAAGTCATTAGCCACGATACGTTTGCGACATGCCAGCGTGCACCCTCTGAATACAGAGCAGGCTAGAATATGTTATGATAGTAATCATCTGCACGGCGGGACCAGTGCCTATCAAACTCAAGTTATCTGGGACTTATACGAGATTGAATTACAACTTTTATTACGCTGTTTATGAATCTATTGGAATAGCATTAAATGTTTTAATAGAATAGAAATATGCGTTATTGCACACCAACATTAAAAAAAACATCCATGAAAAACAGTGTAAATTAGTGTACAATAAGTGGTCTTACAGGTTTGAATTTTAAGCATCATCAATCATTTATTTTCCTATTCTTATTTTTTTATTCACATTAAATTAAATTATACTCGCAGCTCTTACCACAACATTGTACTAATCAAGATTGTCATCTATTTTTTTTAATCCTTTTATTTCTGCCTGTTCTTCTCCGTAGGACCTACTATTTGGAACCGCGCACCTAGAGTCTCGACATTTCATAAGTGCCTGTATTTAGTTTACATGAAATAAAAATCTATTCTATTCTAAGCTTCTTTTTCTAATTTACTTTTTTGCTGGTTTTTCCTGTTCTGCCTCTTCTCCCTGCATCGTCTAAAGTAAGATTTAGGTAAGAACCATTTTTAAATAGGTTAAATAACCTTGTGCGACGTGTGAGCGTGCCCCCATTACGAATACAGAGCAGGCTACAAATGTTATAATGTAATCATCCATTCGTGAAAACTGACTATCAAACTAAAGTTATCTCTTGCACTAGATTTAATTCCAACTTTTGTTACGCTGTGTTAGGCTTTTGATGTAAGAATAGTTGTCTATTAAGCAAAAAAAGAAGTTTTTTTTTCTTCTTTTGATATTATTATTCATGCTGCCCTTTGACGTTTCCGTTTCAATCTTGTCTAATTTTCTGTCTTTGGCATCTACTATAGACTTTGTTTGCTTATGATGTTCTAGATTTTTGAAGTACATTTGCTTTTGAGTATACTTTTTTATACCGTTCGTACTTCTGTGTTCTGACAACGGGCCGATAAAAATAGGCCAGTTTAAAAAAAAACTGTAATCACTCAGTAAGCCTTGATAACTCGGTTAAATATTACAAAAAAAAAAAACTTAAAGCTAATAATTATGGACGAAAAATATAACTGTGTGTATATATATTATTCGGCCTATATAATATATATAATTATTTTTTGTTTATGTCCTATGTATAGGACGCTAGCAGTTAGGAGGATAAAACAGAACAAAATACGAATACGTATTATGGTATGTAAAAACTCGACAAGAAAGAACAAGCAATCTGCAAGACCGTTTCGTGTGACAAATATGACAAATTAATCACGTGAATGAAAATATGGGGGAACATGACGGCATTCAGTGGCGCAGAAGCTGATGTAATTTTTCATTCCACATCTAACAGAGAGAGATTAAGCAACTCGCTTACGTGGTAGGTCCACAAGAGTAGATGATGAGCCAACTGATTTATTTATTTCATTATTTATGAACACACAACAAAAAGAAAAATACATAGAATAAGAAACACTTAAGTACAAAGGTACTGCTTATTTCAAATGAAATTTCTGCCAGCAGACCTGCGACTGGAGAGGGTACAGAAGATAACGTAGACACAGCGTGTAAACTAAAAACTAAGAGGGAAAGACTAGAGTACGGAACATTGATATATATTCATAAATAAACCTAAATGATATAAAATTAAAAATAATTATAATAATATAGTAAATGAACAATACTTAAAAGAAAGATGAATACTTAATATAAACTTAAATACTTATCTATAATAAACTAATACATACTACAATAAAATGTGAGAATTATGAGGAGAGGTAAAAAATCGATCTATAATTAATCGATCGATCGATCTGATATATAAAATCGGGATCTAGGATCGAAATATAGCAACTGTAATATGTTTCTCGTTGGATGTTTATGTTTAAATTATATAACTGCATTTGTACATATAGATATAGCTATTGAATACTATAAAAATTGTGTTCTATTTAACACATGACTGGCTTGGACAGAATATCAGCAGTTGAGCATGCCTCGCGCTGCCAACTACTATGTTGAGTCCAAGACCTTTTTGTCTTTTACCTTCTTGTATGATGTATCTCCTTGCTACTACGTAATTTGAAAGGTAAATAAAAATCTTCTATTCTATTCTATTTTTAATCCCTGACAAAAAAGAGGGGTGTTATAAGTTTGTAGTGTGTATCTGTATATCTGTCTGTGGCATCGTATTTCAATGCAGTTTAATTGAAAGCTAGTTTAATCAGGTATCATCTTAGCTATGTTTCATGAAAATCTGTTCAGCCCTTCAAAAGTTACAGCTCCTTTTCTATTTGGAGTCGGGGGTTTTTGATGGTTAGGTTATGTATTTATAATTTCTTTTTGAAATTTTATAGTATCGAGATTTTTATCAATTAATTGTACGGGATAGAGAAAAATCTTGGTTCGTTTTTCTAGAAACCTATTGTTTGAGATCGTCGATAAGATAACTAACTATGTTAGTTACTTTAGTAGTTTCTCGTTTGTAGTTTAATGTTTGTTCGTTGTTGTTTGTATTCAAACTTTTCTAGCAAGTTGTTAAATCAATGCTTGTAATGTGGAGGAGATAGTTTTATAGTGTAGTAATAACAGATTATTTTTAGAAATTATTCCAAGTGATGTGTTGTATTCGGTTTAAAAATATGAATAAAAACAAAAAGAAATCTCTTCACTCTACAACTGCAACAATGTAATATTAAACTGTCAAAATCAAACCGATTCCGATTACGAGAGAGACGCACAATTAGGCTGCTGGTCGGAGTCTTAAAAAGCAACCTGAAGGCGCTTATCTATATTAATAAGTGTAGGTAGCTATACTCCTTATAAAGATGTTATTCTAAGCTCGACCACAGACCACAGCGACAGTGCCACCCAACCGCAGCGCCAGACCGCAACGACACTACTGGTTGCTATGTATTTGAATGAAATTACTTCTGACCACGGCGACAGTGTCGCCTGCCGTTGCGGTCGCGCTGTGACTGCCGCCAACTGCAGAGCGGCAAGACGTATATTTTGTTTTAAAAATGAGTTACTCGAAAATCGAAGCAGAAAATTTGATAAACCTTGTTGCCAAATATCCTGGTCTTTTTTAACCGACTTCAAAAAAAAGGAGGAGGTTCTCAATTCGACGCGTATGTTTTTTTTTTTTTTTTTTTTTAATGTTTGTTACCTCGTTACTCTGGACTGCGTGAACCGATTTTGATGATTCTTTTTTTATTCGAAAGCTGGTGCTTCCCGAATGGTCCCATTTTAATCTGGTCCAGTTCTGACCATGGGATCCATGAGAAAACCATATGAGTCTTAAATTTACATTAAGTATGTGCGCGACAAATGGTCGAATAACTCAATATCACGCCAACCGATTTCGATGATTCTTTTTTTTTTTGAAAGTGTATACCTCCGAAGTATTCCCATTTAAATTTAGTGAGGATCTGATGAAGATCTTCGGAGATAGACAATGGAACTCTTGAATGAATAACAGCACATCACTCGCGATTGCTGTAATCTCATGTTTATGTATTGTTTATGCCACTCAAAATTGAAAAATAAAATAAACTTTAAAAAAAAAGTAAAAACCGACTTCAAAAAAACTAAAAGGTATAATATAATTTTCTTAAAAATCTTATCAGCTTCTGAAGTCGGGGCCTTTAATTCTTCAATGCAGGTAGCTTGATAATGGCACCGACTTCAGAAGCTGATAAGTTTTTTAAGAAAATTATTTTCGGCAATATTTAACACGTCACTTAATTATTTGAAGCGACTTGGGAAGGTGCCGCACCTCGCCGCGGTTGTGTCGTCGCGGATAGAATCAATCCGACCGCAGACCGCAGCGGCATTGCTGTTGTGACACTGCCGTCGCTGCCTTGCCGCCTGCAGTTGCGGTCTGCAGTCAAGCTTGGATTTTCTATGGCTGGCGTGATCATTCCCTATAATTGCAGTAATCCAGTTTGCTTCATTCGTCATGCTATAAACACAAAAACACACACAAATGGGGACAAATGGAGAAGACTGGATCATCGTCTCTCTTTTTAACTGAGTTCAAAAAAGGAGGAGGTTCTCAATTAAAAAATATTATTTTTTTACGCTATTATTCCACTAATTGACTGAAAAAATTAACAGCTTCTGCAGTCGGGGCCTTTAATTATTTAATGCACCTAGCTTGGCAGTGGTACTGACTTCAGAATCTGTTAAGTTTTTTAATAAAATTATTTTATACTTTTTAGTTTTTTGAAGTCGGTTTTAAATATTATAAATTTTATTTTATTTTTTTACATGCAAATCTGTCTATCCCAAGTTTGTTTGGCAGAAATTGCCACGTGCGAAAAGACCGCCTTTTCTAAATCACTTTTTCCACGTACCTATTGTATCTTTTCTTTTCATTATGGTGTGCAATAAAGTGTATTGTATTTGTATTATATTGATTATATTGGTATTGTATTTGTATTGTATTGTTTCATCGATACAAAATCCAGACACCCTATGCGCGTTAGTTATACACTGTACCAGTTTCCTTATAGTAAAGTTTAATCAAATTACCAGGCAAACATAAACAATAACGTGTCGTGTTTATGGTTCTGATTAATAATGATAAATTGAATTGACAAATATCAGCTCGCAATTCCTGCGATCCGGTTTCCACCAATATGTTACACATACAAATTATAAAATAGAGCTATAGCCCATGGTTTCAACCGCGCGTGTTATTTTTGTCAATATAAAATATAAGTATTTTTTAATATGGGACCAAGGGTGAAATCGCGAAATAATAATTATAATCTGGGGGCCTAAAAAGGCCACATTGAGCAATTCATCTAATGATCTGCTTAGTAACTGTCAAACAGATGATTGCTGAATATGAACCTTATGAGGATGACATTAAGAGTCGTCAATTAAGTAGATATTTTGACATTCGTAATATGAATCATATATTATTATGATTCATCTAAAGCGGCCTTTTTAGCCCCCCTGGTATTTATTGTGTGTATGTGTATATTATTAAAAGGTAAGACACTTTAATTAATTTTTAATACTTGTTCCAGTTCTGAAACGTAATGAAGCCACGACGTTAAATAATTTCCCGAAAACTTTTCAAGGACAAGTTGGCAATTTTAATGTTAATGTCATTAGTTAAGCGATCATTTGCAAGTTATTGGTGCTAATTGCCGCCAGTAAATTCTTGTTTCAACATCTCGTTTTACAAAATCGTACACTGTCCCAAACGCCTACCATCGCTGAATGATTGATGCACATAATTTGACAAAATCCGCGACTATAATGAAACATATTGTCATATCTTGCCATGAGTATAAGATTTTCAGTGGGCCAAGTACGAATGTTTTGACGTATAGTAAACGTAAGCAAATTTTGATGATAAAATACGATGAATCTATCGCAGTTTCGTTCAATTTTATGCTACAAACGCACTTGTTTAATGAAAATGTAAAAATATTGCATGTATTTCCAAAAAAAAAACATGGATTAAACGTGTATTTTTGGTTCTAAATTTGGTTACGTTTACTTTACTATACGTCAAAACATTCGTGCTCGGCCCACTGGTCGTGTATTTTAAGCCTAGTTCAGACTAAGCTATAGAATAGAATAGAATAAATCTTTATTTCATGTAAACCAAATACAGGCACTTATGAAATGTTGAGACTAGGTGCGCGGTTCCAAACAGTAGGTCCTATGGAGAAGAACCGGCAAGAAACTCCATGAAAACTCCTTTAAAATAATAGATTACAATCTAGATCAGTACAATATTGTGTGTGTCCATAACGAGATACACGTTGTATATTATATTGTAATCCTGGGTTTTATGGTTAAAGCAGAAACGATTGACAAAGTTAATGCCAGAATTAAGCGACGATATATCTTAGGAAAACATTTTTAAAATCTCGTGTAAATCTTGCAATATTCTAGAGAGGAAGAGTGTTATGACCTCTATAGCCGTCTCAACGTACTTTATTAAACCATCTGTACCTAACTACACACGTGTATACGGTGACGATCCATCTTCACACTATTATAGTCTTTAGTCCCGAAGGAATAATGTCCACAATAGCGTGGAGTTTACAATTGGATTTTTCAAAACGTATAAGTCCAGTATTTTCTAAGTCAGTGACCTGATGAATGGAGTGAACATTCGTTGATGTATAGGATGTATTTATTTTGTCTCTTCTGTTTATTCCGATATTAGAATTTCGTCAAACAATTACTAATAAAAAAGAAAAAATCTGAAACGTATACCGTAAACGTAACTAATAATAATAACCTAACCGTCAAAACCCCGACTCCAACTAGAAAAAGAGCTGTAACTTTTGAACGGCTGAACAAATTTTATTGAAACATAGCTAAGATTATACCCGATTAAACTAGATATGAATTAAACTGCATTGAAATCGGTCCATCCGATTTGGATCTACGATGCCGTAGACAGACACACAGATACACACTACAACCTTATAACACCCGTCTTTTTTGTCAGGGGTTAAAAATACCAAATAACATGTAGTATGCATTCAGTTAATTTTACATCTAACAACTAAGTAAGTAACATTGTAACGAAAACTGATACCATAGATTCCGAAGGAAAAAGAAAATGAGCCGGTCTTTTAAAAAAAAAGTTAAAAAAAAAAGTAAAATGGAACGGGAAGCACCAGCTTTCAAATAAGAAAAGAATTATCAAAATCGGTTCACGCAGTAGAAAGCTATGAAGGTGACAAAAAAAAAAAAACATTGGTACGCGTCGAATTAAGAACCACCTCCTTTTTTTGAAGTCGGTTAAAAAAATTACGATTACGGTGAAGGGAAACATCGTGAGCAAACCTGCACATCTGAGAGGGCCTCATAAAGTTCTCGATGGTGTGTGTAGTCCGTCAACCCGCACTAGGCCAGCGCGCTGGAGTACGGCCTAACCGTTCTAATTCTGAGAAGAGGCCCGTGCCCAGCAGTGGGACAGTACTGTAAAGGGTCTTTTTACACCCTGTATATAAATTAAATTCAACATAATATGTTCTCTTATCAAGGCTTGCGATTAAAATCTAATTTTGCTTAACTCAGTACATTATGCGATAGCTCACACAAATTATAATAAGCTATTTTATCTTTATGTTGATCCATTGTCTGTAAGAGTTACGCTAGGATTTTTAAATCCGCTTTTATTTATTTATTTTATTATTTATGTATACACTACAAAAAATAAAAAATACATACAATAATATGACGACACGGTTGGCGCAGTGGCTAAGCGATTAGCTTGCTGCGCTACGTGCTGCGGGTTCGATCCCCGCACGCAAAAAATATTTGTATGATACACAGATAGTTGTTTCCGGTCGGGGTGAGTGTGCATGTGCGATGTTGTAAACTGCACCCTCGATTCAGGAGAAACAATAGAGCAAGGTTTTTAAAAAAAAAAATGGTTCTCTATGGGACCAACATCGTAATCGCGGAAAAATAATCAGCTGTCCTATATGTATAGGTCGAGTAGGTATTGAAGTTTTATATGGGACAGCTGATATTTCTTCGCGATTACGATGTTGGTCCTATAGAAAAAGTTTTTTAGTTTGATGGTCTGATCAACAACCTTAAATTAATATGACCACGCATTTCTGATACACGTTGTGTAACCTCTAGCCTGAATACAAATAATAAGTAAATGAATAAATTACAGCCAGCCCAAATTGGAGACCAAAGTGACCAAACCAAGAACCCTAAACATAATTTATGGAAATGCTTGCGACGATATTTGGGTGCCCACAGAAATAAGTCCTTTGTTAATGTACAAACACAAATTTAATTTATACCAGCTTTGTATACGGTTTATAAGCTTTGTGCACACAAAGTCAAGGGTATAATCTCTAAATAAGTAATCAGTTAACAAATTTATACTATAACACAACTAGAAACCTAATTTGGCTCCGATGTGGATGAAGCTTTAGATAATTAATTTGAAATCCATCTTCAAATTATCAATTAAAGAATTATTATTATTATTAAAAAAAATCTCTGTTTATTTTCAAAGCTTTGTCATACATGACAATGTCGCTCTATTGGACCATTTCTTAAAATAAAAATTCAACTATTAAAACAAAAAAAAAATACCATAAAAGCTATAAGCGCCGTCGAATGCCAACTTCAACGATATTTTCAGACAATGGGTATGTTAAAACCCCGGATGCTGGTAACCCTTTCGATATGGGCGTGCTCGTCAGCGCAGTAAAATCTAGTGTTTATTTTTTAATCGTTTGTAATTTTATGTTTCTTTGTGATCTCTTTGTTTCAATTTTTATTTTTTTATGTGCTGACAATGTATGTTCTGTATAGAATACAAGTTTTCTATTCTATTCTATTTAAGACACTGTTACAACATCCAACATCACCAATTTCTGTAACTCTTCTCAATATTTCACGACGGACTTCCTCGTTCCGGACACATTCACCATAATATGTAAGACATCCTCTACTATGCCACACTCCGAACAAAGCGGAAATGGTACTTTTTTCATCAAGAAAGCAAATTTATTAAGTGGAATATGACCTGAACGAAGTCTAAGACTGTTATTATCACATTTCTATCTTCATATTAACTAACAAACTTGTCAAAATGCATAAATTAGTTCAAGAATCATGTCTAGACTCGTAGCGACTCGGCTAATGCTACGGCCGCGTAGCAACCGTAGCGGTGACAACGTCATGTCGCTACGTCGTAGCTTCGTCGGAGTTAGAACTACCTGCCCGTTGGCTGGTGAAAAATTAGTATCATCACAAGTATACAAGGTTGTCTTGACGGTATGATATTAAATGAAATCTTGACCTTGACTTGAGTGTTAAGTATTTACCTACTTGTATTGTTTATAGTGGTACTTTTTTAATCCCAGCGTTCTACATTCTCGCGTACCGAGACGCGGACACAGCTAATAATTCTTATATAGTAATAAATCTCTACACATACTCTATGAACACCATTAGGCAACCCTCGAAATTGCTTCCATAACTTATGTGAGATGATAGGTTTAACATAAATATAACATAATGCCTAACATCAATGACCGTCTTGTTCTTTGGAATCATATTTATGAGTTAGTCTTTATTTCTTTTGTAGCAAATCATTATTATCCTACTCTTATTTTTATTCACATTAAATTACACTTGGAAGCAACGAATCCGGGTTGATAAGAAGATAGCTTATTCAAATAAAAAGTATTTTATAGACCTATTTAATACTTCAAATAGAACAAGAATTTTCAATATCATTCTGCAATTGGCGGAGTAAAAAAAACAAAAACATACAGTCGAATTGAGAACCTCCTTTTTTGAAGTCGGTTAAAAATCTGGCAAGCCTACCTTCGCGACACCAATATTGGTACACCAGAATAACCTTTATGTAAGTCAAAATTATGTAATTGTCTTTATTTAATTCCCATTCGCAGTAAAAACAAAATTGCACCGCCAAAGTTTCCATTGAAGCCAGTGATCCGCAACGCCGGATCATGTTGATTTACGTATGAAAGCGTTCCGAAGACGAACCGGGTCATTATAGTGAAACAAAACATCGGCTTATCATAATTATCCGGCTCTCTTTAACACTCGACTTTTAATATTCCCTCAGTTTCGGTAATGGCCGCCATAAATTATTTCAAGTTGTGGCCCACTTTGAAATGGTCTATTGTCCGTTTTATCTGAGATTTTTTTGTATTTATGATTTTTAAGTAGGTACTGATAATAGTAATGTACGTTTTTGTGTAGTTGAGAAACGAATGCTACTGATGTTTACGATGTGTCACTTTACAATATTGTATCATGTATAGTTAGTTTATTCTTAGTACAGTTTCGTTTATTTTTATTTTTATTTTTATTTTATTCTATTCATAATATAAAGTGCAATAAAAACATCAGATTATTATAATTATCCAGCTCTCTTTAATACTCGACTTTTAATATTCCCTCAGTTTCGGTAATGGCGGCCATAAATTATTTCAAGCTGTGGCACACTTTTAAATGGTCTATTGTCGTTGTTATCTGAGATTTTATGTAGTATT
The DNA here is from genome assembly GCA_932294325.1 of Allophyes oxyacanthae. Taxonomy (NCBI): domain Eukaryota; kingdom Metazoa; phylum Arthropoda; class Insecta; order Lepidoptera; family Noctuidae; genus Allophyes; species Allophyes oxyacanthae. The sequence goes on from OW028628.1 coordinate 3,301,488, forward strand.
TATGTTTTTTTAAGTACTGAGAATTATAATGTAGGTTTGTTGAGAGCGATAGCGGCTAAAGGCACTTGCATAATTATATTGTATAATAGCGCCTCAGATAATGACAGTAATTTTTTATGATTTAGAACGTCAAAATATTGTGATAATACCTTCAAATTATTGGTTACTACTAACTGTATCTGCGGGTCTATCGCGTAACTAAAATTGTAATGAACATCGACATCGGTATTAAACTTCAATACGATCGTGAGAGCCTAAACTTTGAGCTAACTTGTAAAAAAATTACCTATCATATAGTTGGGACTCCTATCTTCATGATCGGTAAAAAAAATACAAGTTAGCTCAAAGTTTAGGCTCTCACGATCGTATTGAAGTTTAATACCGATGTCGATGTTCATTACAATTTTAGTTACGCGGTAGACCCGCTGGTCCGGTTAATATTCGGGCATAATTGACTCTTTATCCGGAATAATTATTTGCATACGATATACGATAATTTTGAGAATGGCAACCGGTCGCTTTTATATTTACGAATACTGAAATATTTATCAGTATTAATTTTTTTTGTAACTATGGTTAAAAAGATCGGCTAGACCTTTTATTCTGACAGATAAAATCAACTGTGGCAGAAAGATAAAACGCGTAATCCTATAAGAGCTCCCTTTTCCTTTCAAAGGTACATAGACTAAAGATGACAAAGTACCAGGATCACAGGAACGTGAGGGGCGCTCAATATTCAGACGGACTGTTAAATCCGATTGTTTAGACTTATACTACGACTTTGCTTTCTCTTTATTTTTGTGCTAAGTCTAGTATATTTCAACCTAACGTATTGACCTGTTTATATGATATTAAATCACTATGGAAGACTTACAGCTAAACAAAACACAATAAAGACAATAAGTTAGACTGCACAGCCAATTATAGGTCTTCAAGTTTAGAAATTATTCAAGAAAAATTACTGTGAACACCTAGGAAAAGAGTATCCATTGAGTTTCTTGCCGGTATCTTCGCCAGGACCAACCTACTTGGAACCGTGCGCCTAGAATCACGACGTTTTGAAAGTGCCTGCAAAGGCCCAGTTGAAATAAAAATCTTTGACTTTTCTACTATCAGGTACTGCCAACAAGCATGAGAAACACAAAAAAAAGTACATTAGCAATATAAAATAATATAGCTCATAGGTACTTACTAACAATATAGAACCTACATACGTATTACAATGTTTCAACCCGACGTATCACGGCGTATTTCAACCCGATCTTTTAAAGCGTATTTTATCCGCTAGGTGCATCAGATATAAAAACATAGAGGCATTTCGTCTCCATATCTAAAAAATCATAGATACATTTCATCCCGTTTGTAAGATGGACGTATTTTGTCCAAGAATATTATATATCTATAATATTCTTGATTTTGTCCTGAGTATGTTCTACAATCTATTAATAAACTACAGACTCATTTCCTTCCATCTCTTTAGTAGGTTAGCAGAAGTAGGAATAATAACATACAATATTGAAATAGCGGAGTCCCTTTACATCATTAATAATATAATATAATAATATTAGATAAAATTAACAAAACTGCACAAATCATTGACATTGCTGTACCAAACACACACAACTTACAAAATACAATAGCCGAAAAACTTTCAAAATATACAGATCTTAAAATTGAAATCAGCCGAATGTGGCGATTGAGCAATGTCACAATAGTTCCAATAGTATTATCCACAACAGGTGTAATACCTAAACAACTTCATCAATCTTTAAAAACACTAGATTTAGCACCCTACACGTACCTAAACCTACAAAAAGCTGCTGTACTAAATACATGCAGAATTGTCAGGAAATTCCTGCAGAATGACACAAACATGAACACACCCCACACACAAATGTCAGTCAGTGGACAAACACCACACAATCAGAACCCCTCATCTCATCATCCCGTTATCACCAATTCTCTGGGTTAGCACTTGGCTTCGGCCCGTGCTATCCCATACGTCCGGCAATTTTCTGCCGAGATATAAGAATATATACCATAAATAATAATAATATTACATTTATTTCAGGCAACTTGGCCCATACAATAAAATACAAAAATATACACAAATATAAAACAATAACAATACATTAATAAACTAATACATATTACATAATAACAATAAATTTTAAACTACTGCTGCACAGTAGATGACGGCGTCATGTTTCGCTGACTGGTGTCGCGCAGCCGGCCGCGAAACCGACGATACCCTTCGGCCAAAACTCTTCTTTGAGGCAGGTCTCGAGATGAAGATTTGGAACCCGCACCACGAACGACTTGAAATTTGTGTTGTGGCGCGACTCCAACCTCCAACTTCACGACTCTCAAAGTCAAGTTGGTCATTGACGCCCGTCACCGGCCTGGGATGTTTGTGTTAGCAAATCTGATATTTTTGGCAAAGAAAGCACTGCCACAAACTTATCTGACCTGTTCCTTTTACCTCTAAGATTTTACCAATGTCATCTCACTACAACAATGACGTTTTGAAGTCATTTTTGTTCCGTAGCGACGTTAGTTCCAATTTTGGTAAATTTTTGGCACTGTAAGGTTGATATTTGGGGAAGACAAATAAAGCGCGGAAAAACCTAACACAATAAATTTTGTACCAAAAACATCTCTTTTTTTGACTTCTCATGTTATCGCCGTGAGGGACAGGATCGTTCGCGTGATAGATGACATCGGATCCGTCAATTTTTCCCCTCCATACGAGTTTTTGTGTTCCATTGCCATTATAATATCTTACAGACGTGAATTCTGTGTGCTCGTGAGATAAATCGCGGGGCCTTCATGTTGTGTAATTGCACAGTTCATAATATAATGTAGCTAGAAAAACTACCGCTTGAAGAAAGAAGTGAAGCTGCATATGTTAAAGGAATAGTAATATTAACAATATACTTTTAAATAATTATAATAGTAATATAACCCTCAATATTGCAATGCTTGTAAAAATCCACTAAGTTATAAGTACCAAAACAAAATGTAACACCAATGTATACACTTAGTACGCAATAAATCTTTGAATATTTGAATCTAGTATATAATTCGTCATTTTATAAAATTCCTAGGAAATATGTACAATTCCTAAAATAGACAGGAAATCTATGATATATTTTGTAATATGACTTAAAGAATTTCAGCCATTAATGAACTCTTATCACAATAGTTTAAGGTGCGGCTGAGGTGGCCCTTGGGTCACTTGGGTGAGCCGCAGCCCCAACGTCGTCAATTCGTCGTCAATTTCTATCGGGACGTTATAAATTTAATTTCCAATGATATATTGTTGTACTTTTCCGCTTCAAACAAAAGTAACTTGGAATGATATCAAGAACTGGCGTCGGATACAAAATACTTGATAAAATATATGATTTCATTTTATTTGTATTATAGATAAAAATAAAATGCTGGATTTCATTTCGCAGCAATGAGTATTTTTATTTAGCTGACAAGAAAAAAGTTCGATTCAAAAAATATGAAAGCAACAACAAAATAAATACAAACAAAACAATACTAGGAATCGAAAGGCCGTTTGTTTCCATAAACGAAACAATATTTATTAATAGACTGCTTATTTTTGTGGCGAAATTGTTTTCCAAGAAAAACTTATTTTTCACTTTGTGTGTACTTTGTGTGTGGTATAAGGGACCTATTTTGTCAGCATTTCGACAGAAAAGTGTATTGGATCCGATAGATTTACATTTCAAAACGAAGGCCTCGTTTGAAAAAATCTTCTATCTTTCTAACAATTTCTCCTGTATAGAATACAGGCACCTATGAAATGTCGAGACTAGGTGCGCGGTTCCAAATAGAAGGTCAGGTATAGTTTACAAACATTATTCTCACATGCACACATACCCAGATCAGGAACAAACTATCTGTAGGTCTAACAAATATTAGTTCCGTGCGGGGATAGAACCCGGGATACCGCAAAGGCAGAAGATGACGCACGTCACCCGATGCACAATTACACCACAGTACCCCAAAGGCTACGAGTCACAAAAACTTCCTAAAGTGCGTGGATCCCGCTGATATCGATGCCTCTAAAGCAGGTGCAATCTAGTAATGAAGTTCCACCTGCAAACTTTCTCCCGCCATCAGAAACCATCTCACCTGGACATGATCTAGCATGGCCGACCTGGAAATCTCTTATTAGACTACGATCCCAAGTCAGCCAAAGCAAAGATAATCTTCACAGGTGGAGTTTCAGAAGAGAACTACAGTGCGATTGCGGCGTCTCTCCGTAGACCATGGACCACCTTCCACCGTCCTCATCTCCCATCATCCACCTGCACGCGTGAGGAGCTAATGTCCGCTACTGATACTACAATCTGCGTGGCGGAATACTGGGCCAAGCATATAGCAAGCCAGTACTCTTTGGGGAAGCGTCGTCCCCTACTGCCAATAAAACACCAGTAGTAAGATCGGAAATTCGCGAGTAATGCCTCTGGTGTTGCAAGCGTCTATAGGTTACGGTAACCGCTTACGACCAGGCGGGCCGTATGCTTGATTGCCAATTTAATAGATTAATAACCTAACCGTCAAAAACCCCCGACTCCAATTAGAAAAAGAGCTGTAACTTTTGAACGGCTGAACAGATTTTCATGAAACATGGCTAAGAACACACGGGATAAAATTATCTATGACACAAAAATAATTAAACGAAAATCGGTTCATCCGTTTGGGAGCTACGATACCACAGACAGACACGTTAAACTTATAACACCCCTCTTTTTTGTCGGGGGTTAAAAAAAAGGTTTTTGTATCTGCATGTTAGTACACAACAAAATGATTTGGGTAATTAAGGTTCAATTCTCATAGCAACTGTATTGGCAAATATTTTGTATTATCGTCAACTTTTCCACACAGCCCCAAATTCCTCTCAGTTCAACTGTCAAACTCATAAAGTGAAGTCATAAAACATGATAACAAAAGTAAATATTATATAACTTTTTTCTCATTTTCCGCAAGTTCATAATATTCCTGAACGTTCTGGTGATAAAATTACAAGGAAGTTTTATTCCGGGCGAATGGACGTAATAAAACCTCTATTCAGATAGCGATGTTTAGGTTATTATGAATGCAATCATTTAGCATTTTAAATAGCGATTAGTGAAAATTGATCTAATGGATGTTTTAACATTATACAGGATGGCGAAGACTGTATCATATTTAATGAAACCATGTATTTGGTATCGTGTTCTGAAGTCGTACCCAAAAACATATATTTTGATTTTCACGCAAATCATTTTTTGTATAATAATTCACTCTGCTATCATTCGAATAGATGAAGGGACATCGATATAGAAATTAATGTCACCTTTATCTGTTTTACACGTGTAAATAAAAACAATTTTGGTTAGAATAAATTGAAGACTGTCTTCTGGTGTTGTCTTTTTCTGCTGAAAATGCGCATCCTACTGACAGCTATAATCATCACGTGTACATTCAACATAGTCGAAACCTCAATCGATTTAAAGATAAATTCGCGGTAATGTTCGTTTTACGATACGGGAATTACCGAGTGATATGTCACTCATTACAATCATCACACTTGGCAGGAGATTGTTAGACTAACTGGCTGTTATTAATAATTGGGAATTCATAATAAATAGTGGTCGCACAGTGGTCGAAATTCGACTGTAATTTTAGCTTTCTCCACTCCTTCTCCATATTAACTTTAACTCACTTTAACTATACCAAATCTCACACTCCGCCGTGCGCAATGTGCTTAAAAAGGGGTACAAAATTTTCTCTTCACGTATTAATATAGATTGCCGGTTGATGTGGTAAATACAGATTTAATTTTCACATTTACCAAATTGCTAGGTAATTATCAGTACTAACCGTATGTATCACATTTATTATATGTATACCGTATGTATCAAATATACTGATGGTATATTTTTTACGGTACATGTGATAAATCCGAAGTTATAAGTAAAGCCTAGGATCGGGTTTGTCCGATAACCGGCAATAGGTTCGTTCTCGGCCACATGGGACGTCTTGCAATCATCGGCAAACGCTTAAGCCAGCAAAGGATTTGTTTACTTTTATTTTCTCGCTCTTTGGGGATAACTAAGGCGTGTATCATTCTGTATTAATAATAATAAATTACTAGCTTTTAACCGTGATAGCCTAGCGGTTGAACACTTGCCTTCCATACACGACGTTCCGAGTTCAAACCTGACCCACAACTCTGACTCTATTTCGGCTGAGACTTGTATAGTACTATTCTCTAATTTGCGAGGAAATAATAAACAAATTAATTCAAGAAAAAAAATTAAATTTCATTAGCACCAATTGGCAAGGCGCGTGGATTTTATTCTTTTTTAAACTTCAGAAAATAAATGCAAATTCAGTCTTTAAAATAAAGAGTATCGTGTACCTAAAAACACTTAGTTTATGTTAGTGGGTACTTAAAAAACCTCGCTAGTACTACAAGAATAATTTTAAAAAATAATTTGTCCAGCAATTTCTATTATTGTCCTGTTGGAAATTGTTGGCGTGTTACTTCGACGCGTACCAAAATGAGCCGATTGAAGTATTGGTTTTTTTTTTAAATAATGAAGCTGTTTCTTTGTAAATTGTAGAAAATAAAATTATTTTCTTTATTTCTTTCAGTGAGGAGAATTTGCAAGACAGATCTTCTTATATTTCATACCTGTAAATTGTAATTCGGAATCGTTTTCATATTGAACGCGGTAACAATTTCTCATATCCCTACGACAGACGGACGTGTCATAATGTGAGATCGTCGCCGTCGGGTGCCGTCATTTTGGATATACACCGTATTTTGGCATTTACGTTTTAAGTCATATTTACTTAACGAGTGTTACAATTTGAATATAGTGTTATGTAATAGTAGTTTATGAAACTGTTCCATAATAGGGGTACTACCTAGTCGTGTGCAGTTTCATACACTAATTTATCCATTCTCAACAAATTACAAAGTAGGTAAACAAACAGACTAATAGCGCTGATACAGTCACTGCGTATGCGCCCTAGCGCGCGCTACTATAGACAATGTTCAGCCACTATAAAAATTGAATTGAAATCTCCTTGGTGGATCCAAAGTGTACTTTAATAGAAAAATGGTAGTTTATGAAATGAAAGGTCAGCTTATACTGGAAATGTCTGGGCAGTTCAATTTCTGTCCTGCTATTAGAGCTCGTAGTTCGGTTTAAAGACATTTATTTCTCAGATAAGAACAGTTACAGTTCACTTAATTTGAGAAAAGTACATATAATATAATAGTTAGCTCCCACATTATGATTATTATGCGACTTGTTTTTAGATTAGTGGCTCAGCGCAGGCCAGGTAGGGATGAGGTGTAGCTCTAGACCGATTATCTTCTCCAATTTATATTAGAGCTTTATTAGATAAAAAAGTACACTAAAAGTTTTATTAGGTTAATAAATGGATCCTTTCTTAATTCAACCTTCATTTAGTAAACTGACTTTTAGCAGGAAGAGGCTCGATGGAACGACCCGAGCACATGTGCCAGCCATCGCTTATTGGACGCCTATTGTCGTCGTTATTTATCTTGCTTATTTGATTTCCAATTGTATGTGAAGAAGATGTATTATTAAGTGCTATCTGCCATCTGCCTTGCTGTTTTACCCGACTGCGCCAGAAGGAGGGTTATGTCTTTTTTTTTTTATTACATTACCCCTCTCTAGGATTTCTCCTGTATCGAGGGTACAGTTTACAAATATACATCTCACATGCACACACACTCAGACCCGGAACAACTATCTGCAGATCATATATTTGTTCTGTGCGAGGATCGAACCCGAGGCACGTAGCACAGAAAGCTAATCGCTTAGCCACTGCGCCAACCGTGACGTCAAACCGTGTCTCCAAATGCCGCTGAATATTAGTATTTTACAGAGAGCGACGGCCATCTGTGAGGCCCAATTCTCGTAATTAAAAATGTTCAAAATATAGTTCGGATCTCGTTCCGATTTAGTATCAATGTCATAAATGTCACAAATAGTATTCTCCTACACTAAAAACAACGTCAAACGTGAAATTATAATATAGTAATGAGCTCGAAAGTGGATTGAAGCCAAATCGGTATTCTGCGTAGTTTCAATCGCGCGCCAGTTTTTGTTTTGTCAACCGATAGAATGAATACACGTCAAAAATGCTACTGTATTGTGAAAAAGTTGAATAAACTGATAAAATGTCGCAAGTAAAATTAAACTGTTTACTAATGACGATACGGTTTGAATTAGGATGTTATAGATTTTTATATTTCTTTAAATGTACCTACCTACGTTTATATAGGTTGACTCGGGACAGATTTTTCTTGAATTTTGTTCTAGACCCACCGTCGAACCCGGACCCACTGTGAACGACAGTTTCATAGTGATACTTTTATAGTAAAAGCAAACTTGTTCATCGTGTACACATTTATGCTAATTATTCAACAATTCGTATTTACAATTCAATGCATCTCTTCATTCTTCCAACTGCAGCTCTACTTTGTTTTATAAGAGATATAGAAACTTCCTTTTTATCACTGTTGGAATGTATATTTTCCTTTTCCATAGCACTGCGGTCATCAACCAGATTGTTCCGTGGTGACTTGGAAGCTTTTACCTACTTTTAGCTAAGGTTGATGCCCTTGTGGACTAGAGATGGGCTGAGTCATGATTTTTTGATATCAATGACTAATGACAATGACATGAAAATGACAAAACAATATCGATGACGGGAACAATGACAAAATCATCAATTATTTTTCTCTAACTGTCACTGTTCACGCATTGCATGTTGTCATTGTTATGTCTGTGTAAATGCTTATACTTTAGCAAAATATTTTAACTTTTTAAATCAAATTCCGTAAAAAGTCACAGTTTCTTATTCTTTTCTTTATTGTACACATAAACACAAATAAAATACATAAAAGGAAAAACTTGTACATAGGCGAGCTTAACTCAAAATTGAGTTTTCTTACAGCAAACCAAAAAGAATTTTAGAAGAAAACTGGTTCAGAGGATAGACACAAGTGCACAACAGAAGATAAACATACTTTCTAACAATATCAATATACTATAACTAAAATATAGTAATATAAATAAATAATAGCTCACAGTGAATGGAGTTTCCGGGCAACATTCTGTAATGTTTTTATATTATCCACGGTTCTTATAGAGATTTCAGCATCCATAGGTATAATACGACCACTTAACTCAGACGGTTATTGTCTGAATTTGAGGTAATTTCACGGTGTGACACACGCCTACTACTGGCTAAACTAAGCTTTACGGTGCGTATAGTACTCGCAAATCTTTATGAGCTCTGAACACTCTCTCTCTCTCTCTCACTCTAGCACCTATAATAAGCGTACTATTATAGGTGCTAGAGGAGAGAGGGAGAGAGTTCGAGGGCTCATAAAGACTTGCGCGTACTATATCATGGGCCTGTGACTGACATCTCGCGTCGCACCCCTCCCGCACCGCGCAACTTCTTCTTGAACTCCGGCACCAACCGTCTCAGTTAAACGGTCGTATTATAGTTGGAATGCGGTGTATTAACCAGACTAATGGCGTGATCTGTCCGACGGATCAGAATATGTTCCAGTCCCTGTAAGTTACAAAGATTATTCGAGTTTAGTGACATAAAGTTAATGTTGATTTACTGCTGCTATTAAGCTGTCGACGAGATTATTACGCTCCTTTTTTTTAAGACAGTGACGTGGCGCTATTCCTGTTTTTAGAGAAGCTTTAGAGAGAGGCTTTGGTTGAAGGATGGAGTACTAACGTTTAGTTGATGAAAGAAAAATGCAATACTAAGTGTTCTGGTAGTCTTGTTACCACAATGTTTCTTTTCTTCGTAAATGCATTTTTTTTTTGTAATTTTTCAAAATTACCTTATCAAAATAATTGATGTCTCCGTTTGCATAAAACCTTTATTACTCTATGATTATGAATGGAACTAAGGTCATAAACTCGACCATTATGATCTAACAGGCTCGGCTACTCTGACACACACACGCATCGCGTCGCCGCGCCACCCGATCTTAATGCCTACATAATTTATGAATCTACTGCAGCTTTAATTTGATATTTGAAATGAATTCTATACCATTCATAGGGCCTAGCTTTAAAATATTTTGCATTATTAACATAAGACCTTATTTATGTTCAGAAATTATTCTACACCAATTGAAATTGAGTAAAATCTTGGAATCAGCTTCAATTAGATATAACGTTCCCAATTCTTCTCTGCATCTACAAATTATTGAATCTAATTTGCTATAATAAAACATAATACGTGAGTGAACGGTATCTATAGAAAATCACGAAATATTACGAACAGAGAAAGGTAATTGAAAGACATGATATAATGCTATAGATAGATATTGTACGGGGATACCTATTATAAATCTCAGATATCTCCTGCCCATAGATTCTCCATTAAGATTAATTCAAACGATTTTCTTCCGAAAATGAGGAAACGATCGATTCATAGATAGGTTCGGCTTTTAGAACGTGCGCTCGTCATAGGGCTCGTCTCGATCGTCTCGATCGTGTCTCAATCGTGTCAGAATGGTCGCGGAATTGTTGGTTTTTGCAGTGTCGGTCAACATGTTTTAACTTCGAAAGAATAAGAAAGAACGAAAAAGAAAGAAAGAAAAATAATTTATTTGGATGCAAACTTACCTACTTAATTAATTAATTAATTTGACTTCTAGTGCGTAGGTAACTATCACGTCAGCAGCAGCAAAAGTTTGATAATTAATTTATTGAAAATTAATTACTACTTGGCGAAATGATTGCTTGTCATGCCGAAGCCCGACGTATGATGTCGAACAGTTTTTATGTGATTCATACGATAAATATTTTTATTTACGTGATGCAGGCTTCGTAATCTGATTGGTCGAATTCGTATTGTATACGTTCACACGTTGTACAGTTATTTCAACTATATACATATATACCTATTTACATTTCGTACTAGGTGTCGCTACATGTCTCACTACAGTCTTGACTAGTGTTGCGGAAAGTACGGCCCGCGGGAATAGTTTCAAAAAAATGTACAACTACATATAAATTGTAAACATAAATTGGTTTAATAAACGGCGAGAATACGTACCTACTGCGAACAAACAAAACGAAACGCTTGCGAAAAATATAGCATGTAAATATAGTAGATATTGTTGTAGATACTACTGAGATAACTAAATAAATCCAGCACATTACTGTCCCACTGCTGGACATGGGCCTATTCTCGGAATGAGATGGGTTAGGCCTTAGTCCACCACGCTGCTGGCCTAGTGCGGGTTGGCGGACTACACACAGCATCGAGAACTTTATGAGGCCCTCTCAGATGTGCAAGTTTCCTCACAATGTTTTCCTTCACCGTTAATGCAAATGATAATCAAATTGCGACATATAAATTTGTAAACCGTCCTGCATGGAAGGCAAGCGTTCAACCACTGGGTTATCTAAGCTTTTTGCTGAGATAGATACAGTAAAAAAAATTGGCCCCCATAAGATATCCTAGGTTTCTTCTTGGACCCGATGGTACAAGTTTACCCATCCCTGGTCTTGACTAAGGTTTGCGTAGGACTTTAGACCTATTCTTTTCTGAAAGTACTTATTAAAATTAGGTATAATCTAACTGTCAAAGACCCCCGACTCCAACTAGATAATGAGCTGTAACTTTTGAACTGAACAGATTTTCATGAAAAATGTTTAGGATGAAACCCGATTAAACTAGCTTTCAATTAAAAAAAATGCATTGAAATCGGTTCATCCATTTTGGGGCTACGATGCCACAGACAGATACACAGATATACAGATACATATATACGCAGATGCACAGATACACACTACAAACTTAAAACACCTCTTTTTGTCGGGAGTTAAAAAAGAAAAACTGGCCCCTATAAGATTTCCTAGGCTTTTTCTTTGCCCCTGTGGGTACCAGTTTACCCATCCCTGGTCTTGACTAAGGTTTGCGTAGGTCCTAAGACCTATTCTTTTCTGAAAGTACTTATTAAAATAGGTAGTAAAATAAGTCCTTTTTCGTTTTTATTACATGACTTTAAATCTTGGGATTGGGTTGGAATAAAGCCAAAACCTTCGTTCGCATTTCGACATAATAGGTCCTTAAAAGTGTATTCAATGAGAGTAAATATGCTTCGTAATCTTTAACATTTTCTTTGTTTTTTTTTATCATATCAAGCTGGGACCTCCTTCATAGAAGTTATGGAAAGTGTTCATTACTATGCTACAGGACTAGCGGGGATGTTGACGTTAATAGCGGAATTCGTGGTATGGAACTCGTAATTTCTCACGGGTCAATCCGACATCTTAGCGTCTTCGTTTGCCTTGTAACTAGACAGCGTTTATAAAAACGCGCAGTCCGATATTTTTATATATCAAGGTTTTATGAACTACTGACCGGATTATTTATTTTTGAAGATAAGATCTAGTTTATTTGTAATCTTAATTACTTTTCTTTTTATTTCAGGTACTGTGTACAGAAACGATATAATTATGCTAATGAGTTTATTTAAAAAAATCTAAATCGAATACGGCGAAGTATTTACATGCAAGAGAAGCTAATGGCCAGGTAAGTGCACTGATTTAACAGATAATCATATATATGACATACTTTTTGTAGGTCATGTAGTCAGCCAATGTCTTTGTCAATCAGAAAATTTCTCCTCATATGATTTTGCCGGAAAACGAAGCAGCTTTCTGTTGGTCGTAATGTCACAGGATATCTAAAGAACCCATTTTTTTAATTCTCGTGCATTGAAGTATGGAATATCACAAGGAAAATTATTATAAATCAATTACCGATTGGATGTAGAAGGTCGTCTGCTTTCTCCTTATGAAAGAATTCGTCATATTTTTAATTCCATTTCCTTTTCAGATTTTTGTTTATATGAGAAAAGTTAATTTGATTTTTATGTAAGGGCCCATTTGAAAATAGAAAGAAAAAGAAAAAAAATATAAAGAAATATAAATATTTTTGCTTGAAGACGCAAACAAAAACTAACAAAACACGACGAAAGAACAAATGATAAAAACACATAAAATAATATAGCAAAAAAAGAAAGAACAAAAAAGGATTAAAATAAATTAAATACATAATAATATCTATAAACTGCTGATAAACCTCGGATTAGTTATTCCTCTGATAAGGCCATAGAAATGAAGTTCTAATTTTAAAATAACAGCTAGATATAATTTTATCTCGAGAAGAGGCCCGTACCCAGCAGTGAAGCAGTAATGGGTTGGATTTATTTATTATTTTATATTTTACTGGCTATTGAAAAATCTGGCTTTAATGTAGTAAGGTTTAAAGTTTAACTAGTTTAACCTGATCCCTTTATAAGACTGCGTTGTCGTAAAGTTTCTGTCTAAACTTAGTTAACTTATTTCAGAGAATATGGCTGTATCAGGAGGAACTTTAATCCGTACTCGGAAGCTAAAGTTCTAAAGGAGTTTCAATATTTTCTGGGATTTAGTACTACGATTAAAATTGGTTTCCGGACCAAACATAATTGTTTCGCAATAATTAAGGATAGGGTCTGATCTATATTTTTGTACATCAGAGGCATTAGGTCGGATGTATGTCGTCGCTGCCAGGGTAAAATGACTAACCAACAAATTGTCGCCTTAGTCATTTTACACTGGCAGCGACGACACACATCCGACCTAATAATGCCTCTGATGTACAGATTTATTTATCGGTATGAGATCGATCGCGAAAAGATTAGCTAGCCAGCAAAGTTCCCAGTGGGATGTACTTAAAGAAAGAAAGAAAGAAAAACATTTTACTTTTGCATTTTTTTTTTTTTACTTCCTGTTTTTTATAACTTTGCTCCTAACTAGGATTACATACAAACACCCAGACCCAAAACCACTATCTGTAGATCGTATAAATATTTGTTCCGTGCGGGGATCGAACCCGCGGCACGTAGCGCAGAAAGCTAATCGTATAGCCACTGCGCCAACCGTGTCGTCAAAAAAGTAAAGCTTCTGCGGATAAAGTATTTTTTGTATTTGTATTCACCGCACTACAAGACAGTCCCCAAATCGCGTCAGATGAAGAAAATAATTAATCCACGTCGAAGATATAGGGGGGGCGAAACAGCCGCGAATCGCATCGAGAAAAGATGGTACGGCCGTGCCCGTTTTGCTCGAGACTTGGCTGGGGCACTGCCGTGCCCCCAGATTACAGCAATACAAAATAAAACTGCTCAATGAGCTTTTATGGTGCTTCTTCCATTGTCTAATCTTACGATTCTCTGTTACCCTGGTAACTTTAAAGAGCCTTCCGTCTTTTGTTGACAAATATTTGTAAAAAAACCATCTATTTGATAATTTCTTTGTTAATGTTTCCTTATTTGTTTAGTCATCAAACATCAGGGGAGCCATGTTTTGTTCCCTGTACAACCATCAATTTTGCGTTATTGTCTCGAGGGCAAAGTCTTCGAGTAATACTTAAATGTTACAAGATAAATAAATCTCCATCTTTCTTATATATTTTTATGGATTCGTCGTTAGGTACATAAAATATTTTACCTGCTTGCGAAATTTTTATTGAGATCACTTACCTTCGTGGCTATAGAGAAGTAATTTTTTTCATAATCATTCTGGTGTTTTTCAGGCTTTTACAAGAAGCCGTTTTTGTTGATGTAATCTCGAAAATGCATAAAATTACGAAGAAAATGTTGTGATAAAATTATTTTGGTTATTTTAAAATCAATATTAGCATCAAACCTTCATACTTACCCAATGACATTTTACTAAATATCAAAATGTCATTTTGTAAAATCTCTTTGTATAATTCTTAGACTATAGACTAATTACGTCGAAGAATTTTTTAAACGATCGGCAACTGTTTTTGCTGAATCGTGGCCACAGTTTACAGATAGTAAACTGTACATGCAAATTACTATATGCAGGCTATATAAATAATTGGCGGAATATTAAGCGATAGTTAGAAGTAAAATCTGCCAAACAATTTAAAAGTATAATTTCGTGCTAAATTACAAGAAGAAGAACATGATGTTTTTTATTTAAAAATAGAACGTAATTCACATTTTTAATTATAAACTAAACGCTAAACGATTCTTAATTCCTTTCCTTTAAATTAATTTTGAATAGCAACAATAACTGCCAGTTCGAGGATGCTGCTTATTTATATTTAATTTAAACATAATTCCTCCGTGTGGTAAACAAATGCAGCCACTACTTCAATCGATCTAAAAGTATCTGATTGCATTTTTATTCTATCTTAAAGATTGTCACAAAACATTGATAAAGCTTCAGGCATCAACAAAAATATTTTACCGTCACGAATTCGAGTAAATTCGATCCCGGACAAACCGATCTCTAGCGATAGGAAGTCCGGACTCTCGCTTAAGGCGTTGAAAGTTCCCCAAATAGTTCCAATTAATTAGTACTGGAGACTCTTTGCGAGTTTTGCTAACTAAGTAGTTCAAGAGGGATGTAGTTATCGTATCTTCGTATGTTTATTTGGAAGAAAGAAGAAGGCTTTGTTTACTGGCAGCTCCCTTTCGTAAGTAGAGATACGGTGTTTTTCATTCAAATTAGTCTAGTTGTCGGACCTTTGCCTGGGCATCCAAACTTCCCTAGCTGTCTTCTCTTGGCACCAAATAAATACCAATACTATCGTCAAAAAAGGTAAATTATACGGTAATAATAAAATATATGGTACAGAAAGCGGTACTCCTCGACACGGCACGCATTGTGAGGAGGTTCCTCTCTCTGGAGCCCTAGCCACCGGTGGCTTGGACCATGTTCCCGATGCCGGTTGGGCTATTACTCTTTCATATTTTTTAATGTTTTTAAATTTTATTTTTTTGTAAGAATGTTTACAAATTTCAAAAAAGTAGGTATGTAAATAATTGCATAAATAAAAGAAGTAAATGAAATAGTGAAAAAATGTCAGCTATTCCATATACATATACATATACTAAATATACACGCAGACATTCATGACACACGCACTTAAACACACACACTAAACATAGATACTTTATAATAATAATGTTATCTTTAGTTTTATGTTTTTAATTATTATTATGTCTCAACAATAAAATTTTCTCTAGACGGGTGAGACATGGTATCTTAAAATAAAATGTTTTATCTTGTTTAGGAACCAGTCTCCCACAATTTACTATTTATGTAACTAAATATTAATCGTGCATAAAAGAAATATAGTAGAGAAAAAAAAAAAAATTGTATAGAGCCACAGATTTTTTTTTTCACGATTTCTCCTTTAATCTTATTGTAAAAGTTGTTCGTAATCATAAGTACAATACCGTCCTATAATATGTTCAGCGTTCAACCAGACACCCTCTATATCTCTTGGAATGAACCAATACGATGCATCCGTGCTTGCTCCGTCAAATGTCAATAATATTTCCTTGCAGAAGCTCCTGCATCAAAACGTATTGCTTCGTATAAATTTATATAAACAGACTGCACGGGTAGGAATAGTATTTGCGTTTAATATTGATATTGTTTCCAATATTGTAACCAAACAGGGCACGTTTCAAACGGGTTGTTGCCAAGAAACAGAGTGGTACAATTCTGTTGCTGTTTGTGGTGTAAATTATTTTTCTGATTATTTCCAAACCTTAACTTTTCGGATTAAAATTTCATTATATATTTTTTTTTTTTTTTAAAACGTTGCCCCTCACTAGGATTTCTCCTGTATCGAGGGTACAGTTTACAAACATACATGTCACATGCACACATAACCAGACCCGAAACAACTATCTGTAGATCATACAAATATTTGTTCCGTGCGGGGATCGAACCCGCGGCACGTAGCGCAGAAGGCTAATCGCTTAGCCACTGCGCCAACCGCGCAAATTTGCGATAGCGGTGAAGGAAAACATCGTGAGGAAACCTACACACCTGAGAGGGCCTCTTAAAGTTCTTGATGGTGTTTGTAATTCGCCGACCCGCATTAGCCAGCGTGGTGGACTAAGGCCTAACGCTTCTCATTCTGAGAAGAGGCCCGTGCCCAGCAGTGGGCGATGATCGATCGATTCTTTGAGTCGTATATCTCAGTAGACTAGGACAATTTGGCACAACTGATTCTTGGAAACCTGAAAAACTTTTCACGAGTTTATATTAAAAAATTGGATTGAGAAGCTGTAGGTATAATACCTTTAACGTAATGCGAGCTTCGAAAACAGTTTTAATAGGCTTCTTACAAACTTTTTGACATCCTATAGTAATATTATAAAATCCGTAGTCCGTCCGTTGGGTATCTTGTCCGTGCAACCTACCTACCTACCTATTGTTGTTTTTTGTCTTATAGGTTAATTATTTTTTATTTTTTCTTAATGTTTTTTATGTTTTATTTTATTGTTTCGGTGTCGGTTACTTTGTGATGTCTAATAAACGTTTTCTTTCTTTCTTTCTTTCTTTCTTTACCATCCTTTTTTCTCTGCATCACCCTTATGTTAATTTGTAGAAAATGCCTGTACATAGTGCATAGTGCATAAATAAATAAAATTTGTTTGTATGTAGGGCGTAATATGTGAAACTACCTACTAAGCCAATTCTAAAAATTCTTTCAATAAGTAGATATTTCCTTGTTTGTTAGTTTGTTTAAAGGGGGTAATCTCTGAAACTACTAAAGTGATTCTAAAAATTACTTTACTTATAGAAACCTGTACTATCTCTGATAGTATATACAGGATGGTGACAACGTCACGACATTAAATGAAACGACGTATTTGGTATCACGTTTTGTGACCATACACAAAATATCTATCAAATCCAACCAATAGTTTAGCCACAGGAACTAAATAAAATTTTCTTAATTTTACACATACCACGATCTCTAAGTGAAATTTGACAAGTCTCTGACTTGTTCTTACCAAAATAATCTTTATACACGAAAAGAATAGATAAAGATGACATAAGTTTCTTCTTTGATGTCCCTTCACCTAGATGAATGAGAGTAGAGTGAAATATTATGCGAAAATTATATGCGTGAAAATCGTTAATTTTTTGTGCACGCCTTCAGAACGTGATACCAAATACGTGGTTTCATTTATTGTCGTAATGTCGTCACCACCCTGTATATATATTTATATATTATATGTACATATATACATACATAATTATATATCTCTCTGCTATATATTATTTTGATAATAAAATATTGGTGAAACCGCAGGTAACAGCTTGTTATTCAATAAAGAAGTATTTATCAAGTCACTATGTTTATCATCGCATTCCCAATATCCGGAGGAGTTTGGAACTCAGTCGTGAAGGTGGGTAGGTAATGGATATTCTATGTCGGAACTGTTACAAAGCATATTTTGTAAATATTCTTATTTTATTATAGAACTTTTAGTTGTTCGAAATGTTTATTGTATTTATTTACCTGTGTTCGAAGGTATCGAAAACTTTGGGATGTTTGTATCTTTGTGTTTTCTTTTATCTTTAAGTAACAGGAGTGGGGTTCATAACTTTGTTCTTTACTAGTTGTAGACCGCGGATCCACTCACGCTTTTTAAAATTATGATCAAAATAAAATATAGCCTTGTAAAACCCGGATAGATGCCCCACTTTTTGAGACGGCCTCGTAATTTTAAAACTGTTAATTTGCCATGAAGAGATACACAGATACATAGATACACACTACAAACTTATAACACCCCTCTTTTTTGTCGGGGGTTAAAAATGTAGTTTTACAAAAATATCAAGAAATTAATCCTACTTCACTGGCTAGTTTGTCTTTTTATATGTATATAAACGTTTTGTCATATATTATAATTGTTTTTCCTTGTAACCCGGAAGACGTCACCAAAATGTAAAACAGATTCGGTTCTGCATACTGACGGGTTTAATCATGCACGCTCCATGTGTCAAATGGCGTCCAAGTCGATAAACGAAGACAAATCGAAGAATGACGAAGGAAGGAAGAAGGTTGTTTTGGAACTATGTAGGTTTGTTTATAGACAGATTTGACCCTTCGAACATTAGGCTAATTCACGTAACTAAACAAGTGCAGTTGCCGCGCAGTTGCAGTAAAATTTTGATCAAAACAACACATTTCGTATTCTCTTAGCTTCAGTGAGATACGCTCGCGTCAAGTTTGAGTGTCACTGCAATATGATCGGTGAGTCATAAAATTACGTGCTTTAGCCCTCATTACTTAAATACTAGTTAATTACTTAATATAATACTTATAATAGGTACTTAATTATTTTAATTTTGTAAAGTGTTAGGGAGAATTCTGATGAGTCCTGCAGACGGTACGTCTGCAGGACTTTGTTTGGCGCCGAGGCAGGACTGCCACGTATATTCAGAAAAAAAAAAAAAATATTATCCTATTCTTATTTTGTATAAACAGTAAATTACATTATTCTCACAACTCTTACCACAACATTGTACTGATCAAGATTGTAATATACCTATTTATTATTTAAGAGTTTCCATGGAGTTTATTGCCAGTTCTTCTCCATAGGACCTACTATTTGGAACCGTGCACCTAGAGTCTCGACATTTTATTGCTTGGTTTATTTTTGTTATATGAATTTATTGAATAAATTATTTGATTTGATTTGATTTCATAATTGCCTGTATTTGGTGTACATGAATTGAAGATCTATTCTATTCTATTGACATTCATTGTTTGTATCAAGGAGTCTTAGAGCCATGTTCACCAACAATATGTGTTTCAAAAGAAATCGGCCGATTACCCATACTTTTAATTCATGTTTAAACGGCAGATTTTGCTCCAATCATCAAAAACATTATCACCCAGTGGCGTGCATTCCATAGAGACAAAAAGACACTGCCTACCCTAATAAATTAAGTAATACATGGCTATTTTTCTTTTATGTATGTTTTTATAAAACTATATTATTTATTTTGTTGCTATAAATTCTTATAGCTGCGCGGCGCGGCGGTTTCTATTCAAATATACCCGCGCGGCGGCGGTGCGGCGGCGCTCACTCATAATAACAAGACAGCCTAAAAATTCTTCAAATGTACACATTCAAACATCTATATCCTATACCGACACACAATTTATCGGTGCAATACACGCACACTAGCATTTTCGCCTAAGCGTGTTTTTGCGTGAAAGAGACAGATACGCTCGGTGTGCGAGCGACGCGACCACAAGATAAGTCGTATACGCGTTCTCTGTCTAGCGGGGCTCTGAGTGGCTCTGAGCGATATGCATCTGTATTAACCGTCAAATTGCAAAATATGCATGTTCGATGTCATTTCAATAGAGAATAAAGTACATTACAATTTGGTCGTTCAATTTCTGTTGACTTTATAGGCGTAAATCGGTCTAGCGGCGCTCCTATTGGTTGATAATCTGTATTAGCCAATGAGCATGAGCGACAGCTCATGCCACCTCGACAAATGATAATTTAGCAACCGCAGAAGCTGTCATACGCAATTACGCATTGTTTTTATTTGTTTTTATTATCGTTTGTGGTGAATATCAAGTGAATTACGTTATTAATTATTGCCGAAAATGGAAGAGGTCACATGTGAGAGCTGTCCGGGAAATGTGTGTTTGCAAAAATTTAAGACAGGCGTCTTTACTTCACATAAGTTTGACGATAAAATTTGAGTAATTAAAAAGGTCGGTGCGTACCGGATTTAGAATTGTTTCAAATAAAAGGTAAAGTTACAAGAAAATTCAATCCTATACAATATCAGACATATTATGGTTGGTTATCAGGTTGTAAACAAACATAGCAATCGTCTCTTGTTTTCCATGTAATTATTTTCAAATTAGCATAATGTGTGGACCGGTTCTGTTTACGAGGACGTACATAATTTCACTACAGCTGCAAAAATACATGAACGATCTGAAAAACATTTAGAAGCTTCTATATAATATATTTTATTTGGGAAAAATCGTAGGTATCGAAACGCGTTTAAATTCTCAGTTAAAAATAAATATCAACAAACATAATGCGAAAGTCGATCGTGACCGTAACATATAAAAGTTTTTTTGTCTACCCTGTTGTAAATGTCTGTGCACGCCACTGTTATCACCCAATTGTGCCGAGTGGTGAAATCGTGGAGGATATCCAACACGTTTTGATGGAGTGTGTGCGAAACGAGGATCTAAGAAGTTTTCATTTTGGTTCAACAAAACTAAAAGATATTGGTGTATGTAACAGCATCTTGGCTTGTCCTTTATCTGAGCAGGCCAAGATGCTGTACAAATTAGCACAACAAGTTTTAAGGAAACAACCAATTACTAATTAGTTGTACTTAATCATTATGTGTTCTTAATAGGGCGACATAATCGCTAAGCGATAAAGCCCAAAAAAAACAAAAAATAAAGTTGTCGGTGAACTAGGGCCTTAGTATGACAACAATTTTTTTAAATCTTAGACTGCTCCATGTATTTCTTCTCGCCTTAACATAATAACTTCGAGTATTAAGAACATACTGAAACCGTAATAACTATACCATCGATATTTATAATTCATAACAAAGCCACAACTAACTAGTCCATTCCAATCAATAGTCCCTTCTGCCTGCCTGCTGGATCTGGGGCAATAAATCAAAACTTGGCAACTTCCTATTTCAGGCAGATGCCGCTGTCTTTACGATGTACTCGTACAGTGCTGACTTATGAGTATACTTTGTGGAATAACGTAGACAGTTTTGAATTGTTATTGGTTTTTGAATAATTCATAGATGATATTTTATCTTTATTCGAAAACAGTGTTTGTGACGGTCTCCTACGCTACGTGTCACAGGTTCGATCCCCGCACGGAGCAAATATTTATATGGTCTATGGTCTACAGATAGTTGTTCCGGGTGTGGATGTGAGATGTACCTATGTTTATAAACTGTACCCACGACACAGGAAATTAATCTTTGTGTGGGGCAACATTAAAAAAAATATAAAAGGAAACATCGGGATGAGAGAAAAAAAAAATTCCCGTAACTTACTTCGGTAAAGATTACAGGCATACCTAAATCTCCTTAGAACATCTAGCTTTAACTTTTAAGTGAAGCCACATGCCCATTTTGTTTGTTCCATTCATATTAAACATTGTTTTAATTTAAACTTCGTACATTTTTATATAGCATAATTTTTTAACTAGTGCGCATCATTTGCAGAGTGTTTCAGTCTGTGTTCTTAAATGTAACAGCAGTATTGGGATACACTTTAAAACAAATTAGAATAGAATAGAATAGTATAGAAAATATTTATTCGATAAATGACATACGTCGTTAGTACAAAAATAAAATAAAATTGAAACACAGAGATCAGAGAGAAACAAAAATAATAATAAGAAATAATAACAAACAAACACGGATAAAAAATATATAGTTGATTTTACTGCACTGACGAGCACGCCCATATCGAAAGGGTTGCCATCTCAGCATTTGCTGGGTGTGGAACACCCAGCGCTGGTTTTCAGTTGGCACCCTGCAGTGAAATTCAACTTAGTATGAGGCACACGCATTTACTAGCGCAAACTATGCAATTTTTGTTTTGGATTGTATTTTATTACTTCGGTTGCATTTGGGAACGGACACTGAATCACTTTGTAAATTTTGCGCACTATATAAAAAAATATCCTGTAGGTATATTTTAGGTATTTCTATAAGAATATAATTATATTATTTTGTATATTGACGACACGGTTGGCGCAGGGGCTAAGCAATTAGCTTTCTGCGCTACGTGCCGCGGGTTCGATCCCTGCACGGAACAAATATTTGTATGATCTACAAATAGTTGTTTCGGGTCTGGTAGTGTGTGCATGTGACATGTATGTTTGTAAACTGTACCCTCGATACAGGAGAAATACTAGTGAGGGGCAAAAACCATATTGCTCTTGTCCAACGATGTATGATATATAACGGGTTTGTTTATTCGCCGTATCAGCCCTGCAGATGTGAAAACTGCCAAGTTGAAATTGTTCACTTCTATTTTAAATGTTGCCGCTTTTATCTACATTCGTAGCTAAAACCTCCAAAATGGGCCTTAACTCGACGATCCAAAACATTTGTGGACATCCACACAACTGTAGAACACAATAGTTTCCTAAAACAAAGACGTTTTCTCCCATTTGTAAGTCTTACACGAGGCGTAGGGTGAGATAACCTGTTATTGTCCGGCCATGCATTGTTGTATTAATTATTTGTTTAAAGAAAGAAGAAAGCAAGAAATCTTTTATATTTTTATGCCCAATATGACACACGAAACTTAACTAAAACCTTACACCAAAGCAGTCCACTTATTACTAAATCATTGTTCTGCTAAAAATAATTTACATAATTAAGTGGCAACACCGAGTGACCAAGCAAAAAGTAAAAAAAATAAAAATCTACAGTCTGTGGATTAATAGTATTATTACAAATCAGTGTTTGTGAAAATTAAGTCCTTAATGGCAACAAACAAAGATAATTCAACGTTGAACTTCTTTAAAAAAATTACCCCAATTCACTGCTTGGTCTTATATGCCCCCCATACTATGGTACCTATTTTGTTTTTCAAGTAGTCGAGACGGGTTATATGCTTTATCTTGATTGGATTTGAGCAGTTTCCGATGGCAATCACTTTAGTGTAGTTGGATTAAGCGGCACCCCTATGTTTGTTACCTTAGTTAACCTTGTTGGGGTAATAAATTAACGGTGTTATGTAAACAAAACCAATTTTAATGATATTAAAGCCGTACTAATTCTAAGTTTAGGTGAATATAAATACTTTATTTTGTAAAATCGATTCCGATGCATTACAATTTAATCTTGCACAAAATAATAAATAAACTCGGCACATGAGTAGGTACAAAATTGGTCCCTTTACCTTAAACCGTAAATACGGCCGAAGTTTTCTCAACTGCGGTTAACGTACGGTGCCGAAATGCTACCCGGTTTGTACGTTATATACATTATTATATTTATACACCACTACATTCGGACACCCGGATACTCGATAGCACCCGGACAGTTGCCGGACGCGCCCTCGGTCTACTTGCTAAGCTTTTAGCCGACATTTTGTTGTTTTTTTCTTTCACCCGGATTGAGAACTCTGGTATCCGGCGTCGAGGGTACTGTGGTGTAATTCAAAAGTTTAATGTTTTATTTTGAAATGTCGCCATTTTGTAGTTAAGTTCAGGTAAAAGTTAAGTTTCTGATGGTAGAGTTTGCTTTATTACGAGCTTCATAGAGATCTTTATGCCTTGATTAGCAAGTAGGTACCTACATAAAGATTAAAATGTATAGGTTCTAAATCCGTATATATCCATCAAATTATAAATAAATCCATTTATATCACCTTTGTGATCTGTATGTTGGAAATAAATATTTTTTCACATAGAGAAATATGTTGAATGATTTCTTGAATTTGCAAGTTACCTTAGCGTATCCGCCTTAACCAATCCGCTTGCCAGCGATGGAATAGAATAGATATTTATTTCATGTAAGCCAGAAACTTTGACAGAGAAGGCATTGGCCCAATTATAAAAAACTATTTCAGTTAATTATGTTTTATTAACTGAAATAGGTTTCTATAATAATTAAAAAACTTATCAGCTTCTGAAGTCGGGGCCATTAATTCTTCAAAGCTTGGCA
This sequence comes from Allophyes oxyacanthae, assembly GCA_932294325.1. Lineage (NCBI taxonomy): Eukaryota > Metazoa > Arthropoda > Insecta > Lepidoptera > Noctuidae > Allophyes > Allophyes oxyacanthae. The sequence goes on from OW028628.1 coordinate 3,326,117, forward strand.
GTGGCACCGACTTCAGAAGCTGATAAGTTTTTTAGAAAATTATTTTATACTTTTGAGTTTCTTGAAGTCGGTTTTTACTTTTTTTAAAGTTTACTTTATCACTTAAATATTCACCCTTTAAGAGGACCTTTGGTTACAAAGTAGGATATAATATTCCTTGCCCTATTATTGATTTCCTTTTTCCTTCCCACCTCACCCGTCTCGGCTGAAAGACATGAACGTTCACACGTCAGTACTCATAATTACTTTACGTCTCACCGGACTGATCCCTAAAGGGCCCGGTACACCAAAAATAATGTTTGCCAAATGTCCCTTCAATTCACGGGTGCTTAAAAAATGTAACGCAAAATTGTACATTACTAGTTCCATACAAAACTTCAATACCTACTCGACTCAAACGTATGGGACAGCTGATATTTTTTTCACGATTACGATGTTGGTCCCATAGAGAAAGTTGTTCAGTTTGATGGTCTGATCCACACCCTTAAATATGATCACTCATTTATGACACACGTTGTATACGGGATGCCGCAAATGATATAACATTAAATGAAATCACGTATAGGTACCTGGCATGTTCTGAAGCCGTACGTAATCTGTGATCTTTGTACTTTTTTTTTTTTTTCTTTTTATCAATATTTTTTTTTTGCAATAAATTTCATTCTGCTATCATTCGTCTAGGTGAAGAGACATCGAATTAGAAATTGATGTCAACTTTATCTGTTCTACACGAGTTAATAAAAAAAAAATTGGTTAGAATAAGTTGGAGACTTTTCAAACTTTGCTTAGAGATCGTGATATATTATTATGTGTAAAATTATGAAATTTTAAATTAGTTCCTGTGGCTAACTAATTGGATTGTTTTTTGTGTACGGTCATAGAACGTGATACGTGATACGTAGATACGTGGTTCCACTTAATGTGATAACAACTGCGACATCCTGTATATATATATATATATATATGTCTGTATGTCTATATATATATTCATATATATATTCACAAGAAATACCACAAGTATGTAAGTATTTGTCAAACATTCACTTTCAGCCCCGGGGACTCATAATGCAATTTGAAATGCTTCCGGGCGTCATAGTTGCGCTAACTCCATTACAAACTTGTGCTGGCTTAGCCCAAGTTTTAATACCGACTGTGGTCCGGGCCTGATAATTTTTTTAATCGATTACATGAGGCTGGATACCTTTTATTAGTTTTGAAGTTTGTAGAACTTATGGAGTAGTCTGAAATACTTTTTTTAGATACTTTGTGGTTTGAAAAGTAGGAAAAAGAAATGATTAAATGATTAAATTAAAACAGCAGTTCCAAAATTAGTTTTATTTCCATTTAAATTATTTTTTAATATGATTTTGAAATGTGACGTCACGAAACTTAGGACCCCTCCCGGGATTGTCACATAATGTCACGCTTCGTCGACCCCTCCCTCCCCTTAAAGTGTGACGTACTTTATGGATGGTCCCTTATTAGAGGAAGAACATGGAATGTGGTTTCACAGCATCAACTTAAATCAGCCGCTATTTGGAGAATTCTTAGTTCATTATTATATTATTACATCATACCCGTAAGCCGCACAACCCACAGTACCAGCTGCGGGTGCATTGAACGCACCGATGCTGGCGACGTCATCAGCTTCGGCTGTGGGAAGTCGGCTGCTCGGATACTGCGGCGAGCGCGGTTTGAATGGGGTGTGCGAGTTTGCATATTCATAAGAATTTCATACACATAATTCAAATGCCGCAACAACGCGCGTACGGTGCGTACACATGCGCGTCCACCTTTACGGGTCGTGTTTTCAAATTTTCCTCTACGAACCAGTAAACAAGTTCGACAGATTTGAATAATTTATTATGCTTTTAAAAAGGAAACGCTGCCCATTCATGGTTATAATAATCTAACCCAAAACTAAATGTACCCAAAACTTTTCTGAATCTATTAAAAATTTACGCGACCGAAATATTTTTAACTTTCGATCCCCTATACCAAAATTAAAAGGACAAAATCCCTGCGTAAGTTTGTTAACTCACTTGTAATTTTGTAGGGAATATTTTTAGAACAATAAGTTTTGGGTACGGAAAACATTGTTATTTGCCATTATGACCTTTTTGACAAATAAAGGACGCAACACACTAACGACCTACGCAAACATGAAGGTGATAGCATCTCAATTTGCGAAAATAGACGAAGGTTTTAGGGCTGAAACATTTGGTAGGTACCGGAGATAATTTCGGACTTTTGTTCTCTTTTTAAAACGCTTTTATTAGCTTCACCTTCACCAGTTACAGAAAAGCTGCAAAGTAACCGATTGTCGTGGTATGGACATGTAATGCGGAGAGATGAAAATCATGTTATAAGAAGAGTTGTAAGTATGAATGTGGATGGCTATCAGAGTAGGGGCAGACCAAAGAAAAGATGGATGGACTGTGTGAAACATGACATGAATGAGAAGGAAGTAAATCTGGAAATGACGTCTGATAGAGATGAATGGAAGAAAAAGACATATTGCGCCGACCCCAAATAAAATGGGATAAGGGCAGGAGAATGATGATTTTATTAGCTTCACCTGTAACTAACTATGTAAAAAATTTGGAAGTTAAATTTGACCCACTTCCCGGTTTCCGATGAAGCTGAAATTTTGTATACACGTTTAGTTTGGATGACAAAAGCGTTTTCTTTAGTTTTTTTTAAACTATAATATTAATTTATACTATTGAATTATACGCGTACTTTAAGTTATCATATTACGGCTCGTTCACACGGCCGTCCAGTAGGCTAGTTCACGTAACTAAAGAAGTGCTGTTGCCGCGCAACGATACGCCTGCGTCAAGTTCGAGTGTCAGCGCTGTAAACTATAGAAATATTTGTTTTAATAGAATAGCTCTTTATTTCATGTAAACCAAATACAGGCACTTATGAAATAAACTCGAATGAGTTTATGTTTGCATCTTTAGAATGATTTTGTTATGTGTACTTTTATAGGAATAAAAAAAAAAAAAAAGAAAAAAAAATTGTCGAGACTCTAGGTGCACGGTTCCAAATAGAAGATTCACGCGAGAATCGAACCTGTGACCCGTGGCATTGAGAGCCAATCGCTTGGGTATTGAGCCAACCGTGGCGTCAAAGATTTTGATGAACACACTTTATTGCATACAAAAAGTGTTTAGCACAGAGTTTAGAACAGCAATTTTTTTTTCTCGATTCCTTATTTGGTCCCATAGTAAGTAGTTGTTCATAATGATGAGTACGAGTGACTCCAGAAAATTTGGCTATCCTCTGACAGCTAGCCCTGTATATTTCGAAATTCCTTTCTTTGGAAGCTGACAATATTCATCCGCCCAAGTTCACTAATGTGAATTTGCCAGCCCTAGACATAGTGACACCCGACACCGACTGTGTGTCAGTGGATTCCACAATTTGGGCTTTATTATTGTACAGCCTGAATGTCGCTCAAATGTCTTTGGGTTTTTATAGTTCGTTTGGTAGTACAAAGGTTTTACTTCGTTATTAGAATGTCAGGAGCTAATATTATGTTATGTGTGAAATTGCGAATCAACCTCTCCGCTCAATTAAGGTCCGATTATATAAATAACATAAAAGATTTCCAGGAACTGGTGGTCAAAGACGAATAATGTGGTGTCTTAAGCAGTGGTTCCCAAACTTTTTCGTCCAGGGACCACTAGGATATTTTTTTCATTACAGGCACCCTGGCTTTCTTAATAAGTGACTTTGAAAATAACCTTTAATCATAACTTTTCGTTATACAATAAACTTTATATATAGAGTGGTGGCGACTTTATGACATTAAATAAAACCACGTATTTGGTCGTATTTTCCAAAAAGTAAAATGTATAAAATAATTTTCTTAAAAACTTCAAACTAAGCATTGGAAAATTATAGGTCCCGACTTCAAAAGATGTAAATTATTTTATCCGTTTTAGTTTTTTAAAGTCGGTGTTAACTTTTATTTTTAATTATTATTTATTTTTCTATTTTGAGTGGCATATACAGTGGCAAACATGCGATTACCATATATTATCCATCGAAGAGTTCCATTTTCTATCTCCGAAGGTCTTCATCCCATCTTCACCTTAAGTGCAATCACCTCAGAAAAATAATCATAAAAAAAAAGCAAAAATCATTGAAATTGGTTTACAATATTGGCGAAAATATCGCTGAACAAACACACAAAAAAATATACAGTCGAATTGAGAACCTCCGCCTTTTTTTTGTCAGATAAAATATACGTACATAATGTACACTCCACATATATAATAATATATTCGACTCCACATTAACTTTTACCATTTCCCCCACCCCTTTCCTCCACGCCTATTCTCCTTAGTACCTTGACACATGACACCGGCTGTCAGCGTTTCAGTGGAGGGTTACTGGCTTTGATAATATACCATCGGTTTCCTAGATGTCGGATTTCAGAGCGTATTACAAACATAAATTCTCTTTGTACCTTTATTTTTTATGTAAGGAGAGATGACCTTTTACAAAGCAACAAATAACAAGCATACTGCCTGCCTGATGAACACCAAGGGCATCATTCGCGCGTTGCTGACCCTGCTTGGCATTAGGCACCCCGACGCTACTCGAAGCAGTACTGGTGACCTCACCAAATTACTCGAAAATATCAAATATTTTTATCACAGAATAGCTAGGTAACTAGTGGTCGCCCTATGGTCGAAAGTCGACCGTAATTTTAGCTTTCTGCACTCCTTCTCCATATAAACTTTAACTATGCCAAATCTGATCCACATCCGTGCGCGCAATATTTTTAAAAAAGGGTACAAAGTTTTCTCTTCACGTATTAATATATAGATGCTATGGCTGGGCAAGTGAATAATAACTCCACAGAAAAATACTGTTTTTCTATGAAGTAAGATGTATGCCCATTAGGGTACTTACGAGTAGGTACCTACTAACTTCTACTTAAGCACTCATAAATCTGCCGAGTAATTCATTTCATACCAACTTAAGAATATTACTGGCGGAAAACTTTTTAATGTTGGCAATCTTGGGACCGACAAATGGCTCTGAATGAAATAAATTAGGGCTCTATGCAATTAAACCATTTAATCCCTAGCTACCTAATATTCCCGTAATGTACTCAGATTTTTAAATCATAAATGTTTATTTAAGTTTAACGGGAAAGAGTGCCACCTCTTTCCCACTTTTTTCTCTCATTTCTGTGACCTATAGATACAAAATTATTTAAGGTTTTATTTTTTATTTTTTATGTTATTAATTATGAAAAAAAATTAAAATACGGCCAACAAGGTCGCGAAAAAAAACGGCAGTTAAAAAATAATAATTCAATATTACTCAACTAAATGTATGGAACAGCAGACTTTTTTTCACGATGTTTTGTTCCATAGTAAAAGTTGCTCATAATTATCCCATAAAGGGACTAGAAATGTAGGATTCTGTATACCGAATCTGTGTGTGTGTGTATTCTGTTTCTGTGTGTGTGTTTGTGTTTCCCATGCCATTGTTAGTTTATGCCACATAAAGTCTAGACTTCAATAGGCCATATCATTGCGCCGTATATAAGGTCTTATTTTAGTATTGCAAAATATTTTAAAGCTAGGCTTTAGGAATGGTATAGAATTCATTTCAAATATCAAATTAAAGCTGCAGTAGATTCATAAATTATGTAGGCATTATGATCGGGCGGCGCGGCGACGCGATGCGTGTGTGTGTCAGAGTAGCCGAGCCCACCAAGTCATGTAGTCGAGTTCATGACCTTAGTGCTGTTCATAATTATAGAGGAATAAAGGTTAGGATAAGGTAAACAAAACATAAATTATAAAAAAAAATTAGAAAACGTGTAAAGAAATATTGTTTTTTTTTTTTGCTAAAAGGAATCATTTTAACCTATAGATAGATTTACCTCCTACAATTATTTTGCATTATTTAAACACTAGCGACCCGTCCCCGGCTTTGCACGGGTGCAAATTCTCTACTATCCTTATATGTAAACCTTACCTTATAATATATATAAACCGCATCAAAATCCGTTGCGTGGTTTAGGAGGAGTTAGCGGATATACAAACAAACAGACGACGAAGGCGACTTTATTTTATACTATGCCTTTATATTAGGACATCAGAAAACCATTGGAGCTAACAGCCCGAAAATAAATATCAAGACCCTACTCAAGGAGAGGAATAGAATAGAAAATTATATTTCCTTTATATCTTGGATGTTTTTATTACCAAAGCTTATATAATTTATGGGTTCCGGGTATTGACACGTGTTTTTATAAATAAGACGTTTAAAATGATCTTCTTTTATGACACGGTTGGCGCAGTGGCTAAGCGATTAGCTTTCTGCGCTACGTGCCGCGGGTTCGATCCCCGCACGGAACAAATATTTGTATGATCTACAGATAGTTGTTTCGGGTCTGGCTTTGTGTGCATGTGACATGTGTGTTTGTAAACTGCACTCTCGATACAGGAGAAATGCAAGTGAGGGGCAAGGATTTAAAAAAGAAATGAAAATTGATTGAATTGATCCTTGCATTACGTACCTACTGTATTTAAAATTGAATCTTATTTTCTTGAAATTAGATTTAATTTTCTTTGACTCAATCGAGTGTCTTCATCATGCAAAAATAAAAATAAAATCTTTCCTTCTTTCTTTTAGATGATCTTACAGAATAGCTATGCTGGTACAATTTGACTCAAGAATCGAAGTAGTATTTTTAGAATAGTTCTAAACGCTCTTCGAACCCTTATCGTCCGAATTTATAGAATTACATAAAAAGTTAAATCTCTTGTCATTTCTAAACGACGGCTGAACAAAAGTTTCAGGACAACCCGTCATTGCAGACACCGACTGCTTAATTAAGATAAGGCGTCCAGAATAACGTCCTAATTGCCGCTGGGGGGCATTCCGGGCCCTCACTACAGCCTACAAGTAGACCACAATAATTTCAATCCGCTTGAACTTTACGCTTAAGTGCGGTGTGGGATAGATGATTTTGTGATAAAATCTAGTTTTCAAGACATTAAAGTGACCACAACATTGAGATTAATAGTGTAGATTGCAGCTACACAAAATCGTCTCTTTTTGTATTATCGTATGAAGCAAACCTTAAGAGAGGTAAGTAGGGCATTTATTTTAGAAAAAGAAAAAGAAGTGGGGTTCCGTGAAAAAAGAAAGAAATAGTTAATTCCACGCGGATGTATTTACGGTAAACACTAAAATAACTTGTTTCTAAGTCTTTGAAATACATTTTAGGTCTTGTACTACTAAATTAAACTTCTGCGATTTACCTGTGAGTACATAATTACGTCGTCGACGTCAATTTAATCACAATGTAGCGAAGCAATTGTTTCTCAAAACACTTCACTTGGATAAAGGACTGGTTTTGGCATGTTTAATTATTGTTTTATCGAATTGACAATATTGTTAAGTTATTAAGATAAAGGAAGCTAGAATAAACCCTTGGAAATGGAATGAAATTGAATTTATCCTGTAAATAGGTTTTATAATTGTTATTACGATACGCGGAAATTACAATATCAAAGATACTGGTCACGGGCCTCTTCTCGGAATGAGAAGGGTTAGGCCTTAGTCCACCACACTGGCCTGGTGCGGGGTGGCGGACAACACACACCATCGAGGACTTTATGAGGCCCTCTCAGGTGTACATGTTTCCTTACGAAGGAAGGTGTGCGTTTTCCTTCACCGTTAACGGAAGTGATAGTCAAATTGTGGGCCGCACATAAATTCAAAAAGTCAGAGGTGCGGGCCGGGTTCGAACTCAGACCTTCCTGCATGGGAAGCAAGCTTTTAACCATAAAGTTATTATTACTTTACCACTAATAATAACTTTATGCTTTTAACTATCTACTTATGCTTACATTAATATTAGATAACAAAAATAATATAAATAGCTTGTTTCTACTGGCTTAGTTGTCGATGTAACTTGAAGAATTGTTGTAATTACAACACGATTAATAACATACGAGTGCCATTAGTAACCCAAAACCCGCATGAATTCTCCGAAGATATAAATCCCAGATGTTCTTATTGTCTACATTAATAACCACCAATCCTAGGTTAGAAATGACTTAGTACAAAGGGAAAAAATTGTAACTAATAAATCTCAATAGATGTTGATGACTTTGCCGATATAGGTGTCGATTCTATTGTGCATTTTGACAGTACTAAACAAGATACATCTGTAACTTTCTTTTTCTATTGAAACAGAAGAGGCTTTAGTTTAATTTAGTCCAGTCCAAAGTAGAATAAAAATAGAATGGATCATTATTTCATATAAATCAAATACAGACACTTATGAAATGTCGAGACTCTAGGTGCGCGGTTCCAAATAGTAGGTCCTATGGAGAAGAACCGGCAAGAAACTCCACGGAACCTCTTTTAAAATAATAGATTACAATCTTCGTCACGGAGTAACGCTCAATATCTTCGACTCTCGCCAGTAATCTCCTTGGCGACCGTGGTATCCTGGTATGTTAGTGAGTTCATGTCCAGTTGCTATAGGTATTTTCTATACGTATTTTTTTTTTCTAAAGGTTTGCCCCTATCTAATTGGTCTCCTGTATCGTGGGTACAGTTTACAACATACATGTTACATTCACACACACCCAGATCCGGAATATCTATCTGTAGGCCATACAAATATTTTATCTGTGCGGGGATCGAACCTGCGGCACGTAGCGCAGAAAGCCAATCGCTAAGGCATTGCACCAAACGTGCCATCTTTTTAAAGATTTATTTAAAAAGTCAAGGATTCAGGTTTCTCTTATCTTTTGCAAGTAAAGCGCATTTCGAATGACAAGACGATTCTAGTGGTTACTTCTACAAATAAAATCGTAAGTAGCCGATAGCTCGCGCTCGATTGAAATAAATATCGGAGTTACAGAGATATCGAAAATATTTTCCTCGCAGCGTGAAACTGATTTTAAACTGTTTGTGAGTATCTGGTATTGACTTTCACACCTTGCTCTCTTGTCATGTCAGAAATGTTTTGTTTATGTGTATTAGAAGTAAACAAGGTAAGGTTAACATAGCGAGATATTCCGCTCAAAATTGGAGCTGCCCGACTGGGGAAGTACTTCAACCTTGCAGAATATCGTAGCCAAATAACACTGCTCTTTTGCAGTGTTGTGTTCCTAACGGTTAACAAGGTCGCCAGTGATACTTGGGGAAGCAATATGGGGAGGTAATCTTTATATAGTGACAATTTTAGTTTACTTTTAGTTTTATTTAGTTTTTATGAAATGCAACCGCAGTATTGGGATACACTTTAAAACAAAACGAAAATTCGACTAAGTACGGGACACGCATAATTTACTAGCGCAAGCCATACAAAATCAAATTTTTATTTTGTTTTGAAGTGAATTTTAATACCTAGGTAGGTAGATACCTACTGCGGTTGCATTTGGGAACGGTCACTGAATCACTGCAAAATTGCGCACTAGATAAAAAAATATACTGTTGATGTAATTAAACTCTTTGACAAAATTACTTGTATTTATTCAATTGTAGTCGAATTTCGATCACTGGACGACCACTAGTATTCACAAAAGGCGGCAGTTTTATTAAACACAACCTTGAAACAATTACCACCTCGGGCTAAGTTTCGCGGCAGATTATATTAATGTCACAGCGACCCACATCAACGTTTGTGTCAAGTATCTACTTGTATCTCCATAGGTAGATAGAAATATATATTTAAATGTCATTTAGAGGATATGACCCTGGAGATATTCTTGTCAGGTTAATTAACTATGAACTGTTTATTAGAATATTCTAGCATTAATAAGTTATGTCTGTTTATAATCAACTCCCATCTCGGTTCGAGGATATTTGGCGAAATGACATACAATGAGTTACCATCAGAAGCTGTGAACGACATGCTCTAACCATATTCACAGCATAGTTACACGTTTATAATCGAATGTCAATTCGGCAAATAATTAACGAGATCACGTATTGAATAAAAAATAAGATAACTAGAAAAAGAGCTGTACCTTTTGAACGGCTAACCAGATTTTCATACCTGCATGTAGAGAATGAAAAAAATGAGTCGATCTGTATATTTAATTCGTCATTTTTGTAGGGAGATGACATTGGTAAAAGCGACGGCAGCGACGCCATGGGGTCAGATAAGTTTGTGGCACTGTACTAACTTGGATTCAGAATATTCTATTCCATTCCATGCATACCTGTATCAGAAATATAGTATTTTCAATACTTTTTTTATACAAAAGTATAAAATATAGTGAAACAAAATAACGAAGGATACGTTATTATAAGGTATGTTTGGCAACCCTAAACTGAAGGTATGTATTCCTAATTCTGTTTAGTTGACTATGTGTTTCGATTAGTGTTTGAGAATGTTGTATAACTTTACTATAAGTTATCCAAGTTGTAAACTTGTTGGTGTATCGAGAGTCTCACGAATCCTCAGATAAATTTCTACGTCTAGGTCACGACAAAGTTCTTGATTATGTTGTCTACTTAAACAAGTGTTTATTTAGGTCACAGTAATGAATAGGAAACTAAGAAATATAAATATATTTTAGTAATATTATAAAGAGAGAAGTCCTGATTGACTGACTGACTGACTTATCATCAACACAGAGCCGAAACTACTGAAGCTGGAGACACGAAATTGGGAGGGTAGATTCCTTTTGTATCGTAGGCAAGCATTTTTGAAAATTCAACCCCTAAGGAGATGAAATAGGGTGTGATCAAAGTGATAATGATGGTTAATGATATTTAGGCTCTTGGTTAGAAATAAAAAAATAAATAAGAAAATATAATTAAATCTAAAAATAAAGTTTAGTATACTGTGTCTGTGAGAACACGGTTAGGACAATAGCTAAACGATTGGCTCTCAGCGTTACCGGTGGCGGGTTCGATTCACGCTCGGAACAAATATTTGTATGGCGGACAGAGATTGCTTCGGGTTTGGGTGTGTGTGCAAGTGAGACAGGTATAGATTTGTAAACTGTACCCACGATACAGAAGAAATGTGTGTTGGGCAGCGGTTATAAAAAAAAACCTTTTGCATAATTACAGAACACATAACCTACCTATCAAAAATCCCCGACTCCAATTTGAAAAAGAGCTGTAACTTTTGAACGGCTGAACAAATTTTCATGAAGCATAGCTAACATGATACCAGATTAAACTAGCTTTCAATTAAAAAAAAAAATAGAATAGAATAGAATAGAATAGAATAGATCTTTATTTCATGTAAACCAGATACAGGCACTTATGAAATGTCGAGACTCTAGGTGCACGGTAAATAATAATAATATTAATAATAAATAAATAAATTATTAATTTTAATTGCATTGCAATCGGTCAGTCCGTTTTGGCGCTGTGCGTTCACAGACAGATACATAGATACACAGATACACACTAGAAATTTATAACACCCCTCTTTTTGTCGGGGGTTAAAAATAGATTGGAAAAGGGAAACAAAATACAGTTAAGTACAATATACCTGATACATACACCAAATTACTTACCTGTATAATAATACCTTTTATACTCGTATTAAGTTAACAATACCACCACCATGCGCATATTCTCCTGGTACCCTAGTTTATCAGTATCATATCTGGCGATGACGCGGTGACAGACGCCCCGTATTATCAGCATCTTGCTCGATTAATTCTCGACGCAATTAATCAAAGACTCTGTCTGTCTTCGTACTAACAAGATTGATGGTACACTTCAGTCAAAAAGTCTTTCGTAAAAGTATTGATGACGTATGTTCTTTTTTTTTTGAGTTTTTTTTTGAGCACACCGGTAACCGACGACGCTTATAATAGGTATATACTAATGTATCTACTTATATTGTGACTGTGGGTTCCCGTGTTTCTTTACGTACGAGTTTTTTTTTCTGTCCTTGTTATGTATATTTATGAATAGTTTTCCTATTATTATTAATTTTAATTGTCGTTTTTTGTCTTATAAGTTAGGTAATTATTTTTTATTTTCTTAATTATTTTTATGCTATATTTTATTTTCTTTCTTTTTCTTTAAATTAAAACGTTCGTCTTTTGTTTTCAGGTACTGTTGTTTTCTGTTTGGAGTTGGACGTGAGTGTACTTTATATAGCAAAATTGTGAGGTTATTTTGTGATGAGTAACATAGTTGACAGACTTAAGGGTCATTTTTACCGACAAAATAACACACGTTTAAAATGCAATCGGCCGATGACCCATACAAAAATTCATGTTTAAACGGCAGATTTTGCACTAATCGTCTGTCATGTTGACGGTGAACTTCGCCTTAAATCGGTCATGTTATAATAGATTTTCCTTCTAGGGCTTCCATTGGAAACTTACTCGATGATACACGTAACCAATAGTAATAGATAAAGATATTTATTCGCCAAGGATATGGTACAAAAGTTACGATTTTTTATTTTTTTTATTTCAATTGCAACGTGTTCAGCAATACACGGTGACATTTAAATCACTGTTTTGCTAGAACAAACGTTGTTCAGACCATGGTCTTCTACCATTCTATAACACCAAATATGTTATTAAAACAAACTAAACTAGGCGTTTTCAAATAAGTCTTATGTTGCTCAAACGTGTTCAAACATTAACCGTAACGTTAAAGTACTCATCGCGGTAGCAATATGGCATGGCAGAGCGCAAAGCGGCGTGCAACGCGGGGAAAGGCGCGTAAATGCGTAATTACGATAATCCCGACTTTTTCAACTTTGTCTTTTTTGTGTTTTTTCAAAAACCAATTAAGTTATTTTTTTTATTGGATGGTGTAGAATGGTAGTAGACCATGGTCTGAACAACGTTTGTTCTAGCAAAACAGTGATTTAAATGTCACCGTGTATATGGACCTACTATTAGATCAACTTTTTTAATTTTTTATGGAAATCAAGGGAGGAGGCCTTTGCCCAGCAGTGGGATGATACAGGCTAACAGTAACAGTAAGTAAGTAACTTTCAGTTGTTACTTTCCATATTGTTTCCCATGTAATCTGAAATTATTATCGTTTATATTATTAACTGACAAAAATCGGTTCTAGATCTATCGGCCGTTTGTGTTAAAGATATTTATTCACCAAAGGTATGGTACAAAAGTTGTTAAGTTTATAGTATTTCAAAAGGCAGGAAATAAACAAAAATCTTGAGTTTTTGTACATGATTTTTTTTGACGACACGGTTGGCGCAGTGGTTAAGCGATTAGCCTTCTACGCTACGTGCCGCGGGTTCGATCCCCGCACGGAACAAGTATTTGTATGATCTACAGATAGTTGTTTCGGGTCTGGGTGGTGTGTGCATGTGACATGTATGTTTGTAAACTGTACCCTCGATACAGGAGAAATCCTAGTGAGGGGCAACGTTTTAAAAAAAAAAAAAAGAAATAAAAGAAAAAAGAAAAAAGAAAGAAATATGATAAGGTCAGAATCGACCTTCATTAATTTTCGGCGGATCTATTTCAAACTCCGGTCGTGCATTACCTAATGAGCGCAGTCCGGTTTCATTACTCATTACGTCGAAACTCTCTCGTTTCTGCGCGAGTTTTCGTAGTATATTGATATGGGTATGCTGCCCAATAAGTTGCCTAACAACGCATACGACGTTATCCCGATACAGGGTGTCCATTGCAAATGCTAAAAAACCGTAAAAACCCCTGACTCCGACTAAAAAAAGAGTTGTAACTTTTGAACGGCTGAAGAGATTTTCATGAAACATATTTAAGATGATTCCCGATTAAATTAACTTGCATTGAAATCGGTCCATCCATTTTGGAGCTACGATGCCACAGTTAGACACACGGATACACAGATCTACACACACAGATACACACTAATAAACGTAAAACACCCCTCTTTTTTGTCGGGGTTTTAAAAGAACGCAAAAAACAACTGAAAAATATACGAATAAGCTTGTCCTAATAAAAGGCGAAGTACACACTGAGGAGGCAAATCCTTAGCCCACAAAATCGTCACAATAAGCAAGGCGGGCACTCTTAGTGAAGCGTTCTCGGTGGCAAGGTTCATTAGTGTTAAGGCACCTGACAAGGCTCGAGCCGTCTGTAGTGTCTCTCGTGTACTCCCGACCTAACGTTGCTGTAAACAAACCTTTAAAGTTGCTTCGGAGTTGTTTTTTGAGGTGTAGACAGCCTTGTTTGTAATTAGGATTTGGTTGTAATTAGTTGAATTAGCTGTTAATTATAATAGGTATAATATCTTGAATTTCTAAGTCAGGAAAAGTCTTCAAAAAAAGAAAAGGTTCTCAATTCAAAAGTTTGTTTTTTTGTTCAGCGATATCATCACCAAACTGCTAACAATTTTAAGAATATGTTTTTTCTGTTTGAATGATTACTCTCCGGATGTGGTCTCATTTAAAATGGTGAAGATTTGATGAAGACCGAGACACAGTATATATAATGAAATAGAAATAGATGAAGACAGAGAGACAATGGACCTCTTCAATAGATAACAGCAAATCACTCGCGATTACTTTAATAGCATGTTTATGTATTTGCACCTGTATGACACATGAAATAGAAAGAAAAAAAAACTAAAACATATAAAAATTATTTTCATACAAAAGCATCTGAAGTACTTTAATTATTCAATGCACCTTAGCTTGGCAGTGGCACCGACTTCAGAAGTTGTTAAGTTTTTTATGAAAAAAAATTGCCGCACCGATCCGTATTTTAATCACCTAACTGGTCTTATAACAGTCTAAGCCAGGGATGGGCGCACCTTTTTACGTCTTCGTGCGTTTTTTTTTTACTGTGGCCGTAACGTGCCAATAAGACATTTTAAGGGCAGTGGGAAAAAAACGGAAAATTTTATATTCTTTAGGGTCTAGCGTTTAGGGGATTCATGCCGTGCCCAGAATTTTTTTTCACGTGCCATCGATGGCAAACGTGCTATTGGTTGGCCATCCCTGCCCTAAGCCTTTGAGAAACATTTTTTACATTCAAATTTTCTCATTTTTATTATCTCTGAGTTATTCCACATTAGATTTCCGTATAAAATCAGTGTGAATCAAAATGAGTGACAGCTTGGCAACACATCTTCATACAAATTCATATTGTTAACAGAATCACGCATTCTAGCAATAAATCTCACAGAAACCGCACCACAATCAAATTGTACAATGACAGAATCTCGTTGGTATTATAAGGAAATATTTACGTATTTAGGTATATCGACATAAGAAAGATGTCGCATATCGATGTGGTATTCGCCTTAAAATAATTTGATAAGTAAGCCATTAAGTAATATGTAGAACGAATGCGGCCGTTTTGAAAATATTACAATATTAAGTATTGCATATATTGCACTGTCACCAAAATTAAAGATGTATTCAAAATTTCAGCAAAATCAGTTGGATGGAAATGGTTCAGAATTCAGTTGCAAGACTTGACATAAACAAACAAACATATATACATAAAAACCTTGCAAGTTAAATAAAAGGCTTCTTCACCCCATAAAACGGTTGAATAATGTGCATCCTATAGGTATAGACAAGATCTCAGGTGACCTAAGACTTGCTTGTTAGAAACCTTATCATACAAGTCCCATTCGATAGGAAGATGACTTACTGGTCTGATTATACTATGGTAAAACAGTGGCATCTGATGCTACGAGATTACGTATGACCAAGGACTTCATAACGGACAGTAAAGGTAGTAGGAAATGAAGCAGAAATGATATAGGGTAGGATGGGAGGAAGAATTTTTGCTGTGTGATGGGATTACGGTGGAGGGTCATAGCTACCGCTCAGGTAACTCGATCAGTGAGGTTATGCAGCGCTTGCCGCGGCCAATCCTTAGGCGGGTGACCGTTTCGTTAAATATTGAGACCTCTCCGTGCCTCGGAAACTACGTTAAGCAGTTGGACTCCGTTATCACACGAATACCTATGACATAACCGATCCAAGTTTAGGGTAGGCATCAGTGTTTTCCAGTAATTGGGTGGCGGAGGTTAGAAGCCCAATTCTCGTAATTAAAAATGTTCAAAATATAGTTCTGATCTCGTACCGATCTACTATTATAAATGTCTTTTATTAATATGGTATTCTGCTATACTAACAAACAACGTCAAACGTGAAATTATAATTATTGTAATGCGGTCGAAAGTTGATTGATGCCAAATCGGTATTCTGCTAATATTTTGAACTGACACAGATAAACAAATTGGTATTCTCGTCCATACATTACCGATGCGCAATGACGAGATGTTTTATTTAATTTATATGATATAAAAGCTTGTCGCGAGATTTACTACTACTATACATCTACACAAGTAAACAAAAGCCTTTATATCATTTAAATTGTGTAATGTAATAAATTGATGGGTTTGATTTAAATTAAAGTTTATTTTCTTCTTTTTAGAGCATTTAAATAAAACCTTATTTTTTTACAATTATTTATACCAGAAATATGTGATTGATAACAAATAAATCAAGAAAATCCATTTTTGATTCCTCGATTTCACGAAAGAATACTTCAAAATATCTGTGGTACAATTTATCTTTTAGCATCAATACACAATGAGGCGTCCGTCAGAGCGACGTCAATTTATTGCGTCGATATATTGAAGTAAGGAGGGCAGATAATAAGTGCTTTTACCCTAGTAACGATGCCTTGGCATTTGACCGATGGCTTTTCGCAAAGAAATTATTTTAGTCGCGGCTCATGTGCTGTCGGGGTAACGTGTGTCGCAACAGCGATCAGTCGCGGTTCCGTGCGTCGCAACCATGTGCTGTCGGGGTAACGTGTGTCGCAACAACGATCAGTCGCGGCTCCGTGCGTCGCAACCATGTGCTGTCGGGGTAACGTGTGTCGCAACAACGATCAGTCGCGGCTCCATGGGTCGCAACCATGTGCTGTCGGGGTAACGTGTGTCGCAAAAGCGATCAGTCGCAGCTCCGTGCGTCGCAACCATGTGCTGTCGGGGTAACGTGTGTCGCAACAGCGATCAGTCGCGGCTCCGTGCGTCGCAACCATGTGCTGTCGGGGTAACGTGTGTCGCAACAACGATCAGTCGCGGCTCCGTGCGTCGCAACCATGTGCTGTCGGGGTAACGTGTGTCGCAACAACGATCAGTCGCGGCTCCATGGGTCGCAACCATGTGCTGTCGGGGTAACGTGTGTCGCAACAACGATCAGTCGCGGCTCCGTGCGTCGCAACCACGTGCTGGCGAACGTTTGTCGCAACAACGATCTGTCGCGACTGCGTGCATCGCAACTACGTGCTGTCGCAATAACTTAATTCGGTCATTTGTTTGTCGCAACTATGAGGTGCAGTCTAGTTTTGTAATTAGTTGCAGCTCTTCGGGGAATACAGGCGAGATGCTATGTGTAATCAAAATTAATTATTATAAAATTGTATAATTAAAACAACTTAAAAAATATCAATGCACGGAAGTGTGTCCCTCATGTGCAAAAAAAATGGGCATCGATCAGCTTGTTGTCATTGGCAACACCAATGACGCTGATTTTCATCGACGACTGACGTCCGTGGTGGATTATCCTGTATTATTAACCATAACCAGACAGACCAGACCTCTCTTGTTACCCCCTCAGCAACGCCCTATGCCGAGGTCCGTGTCCCATTATGGGAGGCCCTTGGCTACGCTGTCGCTCAAATTATTTTTATAAGGCTGATGGCCCTTCAGGGCTCACCAAAAGTTTCGTTAAACAAAAGAGGCAGGAACTGTGAGAGACATTTAAAAAAAAAACGAAACCTAATCCTTTGAATTTGGGGCTCAATTTATCTTTATCTTCATCAAGCCAGATTGTTTATAAATTACAAAGCAATCTGGCTGTAGCCTGGCTTTCGATAAATAGAGAAAACTTAATTAACTTACAATTTCATCCGCGCCTCCGGCTACGGACCGATCGGTTTACACTGTAGAGTTTCTATTATTCAATGTAATCCTCTTTTGTTTTGTTTTCATTTATTTATTTAATAATTTATGTACACACATGAAAAGACACGGAAAACATAAAATAGGAGAACAAAGTACAAAGGTACTGCTTATTTCACAAAAGAAATCTCTTCCAGCAGACCTGCGAGAGGAGAATTTTAAATGTCATTCCTTTTTTAAAGTAAACCATGTAATATAGATACTATAAAATAAAGTCGCTTTACGCGTCTGTCTGTCTGTATTGCGCTAACTCCTCCTAAAACACGCAACGGATTTTGATGCGGTTTTCACCATCAGTTAGGTAATTTTTCACGGAAGGTATAATGTATAATACTTTGATAGTTAATGTAAGGATAGTAGAGAAATTGCACCCATGCGAAGCCAGTGTTGTATATAATTATGTTTCGTATGAGAATGTTAGAAGAGACTTCTAATAATATGCGCATTCTGCTTTTTAAATAAATATCGTGTACCTAAAAACACTTAATCAGTGTTAGTGTGTACTTAAAAAAACTCGCTAGCACTCCAAGAATAATTTCAAAAAGAAACTCTCCAGCAATTTCCATTATTGTCGTGTCGAAAATTGCTGGCGTTTTATTTCGTTGACTACCAAAAAGATCCGATGTATTGGTTTTTTAATAATGAAGTAATTTCCGAGCCAGTAGGACATTTATTTTACTCCCAAACGCACAAAGTCAAAACAGGCACGCTACTAAATTGATCGTAGTTCAGCATAGTGTCATTTTGTCAAGAAGCAGCAACGCTGGTATTCTGCTCAGATCACAGGTGAAACCACGGACATAGGTACATATTATAATAATTATTATTTAAACAAAATAACATAATAAAAAACTAAAACACGACGACAAAATGTCGGTTGCATTCTCTCGGATCTTGCTAAATTAATCTATATTATTATCACAGAAGAAGAAGAAAAAAACATTTAAAAAAAATGAGAATTAAAAAAAAAGCTTTAGTTGTTGTTAAGGCCACTATACGAGAAGGAATAATATTACTTATTTGAACATAAAAGATTCTTTATAAAAGATAACGTAACTTTAGGCTCCTTTTACGCTCCATAAAATCCAAGTCAATTTTGGCAGACAGATGTCTTGAATTTATAATCCAAGTAGGCTTTAAAAAGGAATTTCTCTCTAAATATTCAATGTTAAACGTTCCTGGACTTATCGAGAATATATTTTTTTAGATTAGTTTTTTACGAAGTACGAAAAATTATGTTTAATATTTTTTGAACGGCGACGTTCGCTGAGGCCGTCACTGTACTTACAGAGATGAAAACTTAATAATTTCACTCTTGTCCATCCAAAGGTTGCCTGGAAGAAATCGCCGTGTGCGATAGGGCCGCCCATTGTACAATAATTTATGTTAGTGCAAGACTTATGTGTATATTTGTTTTACTGATGTACAATAAAGAATATTTATTTATGTAATAAATCAATAAAACTGATATTATTATCTAATTATGCTGTATGCTATATCTATTTGGCCTTTACTCATAAAATGTTCAATGTCTTTTAGTAATAATAACTTTATGGTCTTTACATATATTTTCTATAAAAGTCTGTTTGTTTTTCCTGCATTCTAGTGTAATTTTGTTAGTTAATTTCCTATAATTGTTTATACTATTTTCGTCTGTTTTATTCCTTAAAGATCTCCTCTCAACTATTAAATCTACAGTTCCTTCATTAAGCCATTTTTTTCCTCGGCACAATCTTTTGTTTTCCTATAGCACTTAAATTTTGGATGGATGGATATTATCTAATATTATTATTATAGTGGTCTTTTAATATGAGTCCCTTTTCTCGATCTATCTGCATATAAGTACGTATATGTTCTATATTATACATGTGACCATGTTTAATATACGTCACATCAGCCCAATCTATTTGCGCTTATACTCAAAATAAAGCGATCCATTCAATGCACAAATTTTCGTTCCGGAAGGAACCAATTCTGTGGCAGATCGATTGCTAAGCTGTAGGTAAGTGTCGAACGTCAACGCTTACATTATGTCTCTCTCTTTCCAAACGCATTGTTAGAGCGAGGTGGGAGCAGATAAAACGTTATGGACGATCTGATTTAAGAATAGAAGATTTATGGTGAATCTGAGTTTTGTTTCATGACTCTGGGTTTTTAAGATAATGCTTTTTATTATTGTTGTCTTTTTAAATTTAGTTTTATGGTTTGAACTGACATAAAATATCTTAAATAGCTAACAATTTTTTTTTAATGAAATTTTTTATTTGCCTAATACCGGTTTTAGCCATTTTTAATCCCCGAAAAAAAGAGGGGTTTTATAAGTTTGTAGTGTGTATCTGTGTTTCTGTGTGTGGGCATCATAGCTCCTGAACAGATGAACCGATTTTGATTAAGTTTTTTCGTTTGAAAGGTATCTTAATCGAGTGTTCTTAGCTTTGTTTCAAGAAAATCTGCTGAGCGGTTTGAAAGTTACAGCTCTTTTTTTCTAGTTTTAGTTTACGCTTAGTTTATCAAAATATGACAGAAAATATCGTTCAAAAACTTTAAGCACTTTAAAGTTATTGAGCGTTATTTTTTATATTCTACTCTAAAGTTATTAAATTGC
The DNA here is from genome assembly GCA_932294325.1 of Allophyes oxyacanthae. Lineage (NCBI taxonomy): Eukaryota > Metazoa > Arthropoda > Insecta > Lepidoptera > Noctuidae > Allophyes > Allophyes oxyacanthae. The sequence continues at coordinate 3,346,656 of OW028628.1, forward strand.
AGATACGTCGGTTGTTCTTCGACTCCGATAAAATGCATCCTTTTATTTTCATATCAAATAGAATTGTATCGTTTGTGTAGCGATATCGATGTCGTAACGTGAATGCTCCCATTGTTTTAAAATAAGGAAAAACGGTTTCATATCGAAGTGATATTGGCACTGTATGCAACGATATGAAAATAAAATTCTATATCCGATAAACGTACAATCCGTTGCAATCCGGACTATTGGATCCATTTCAATGTTTTCCTCTTTAAAAGACATAAATGTAGCATTTTGGAAGCTTTAACGGTTAAATAGGTAATATTACCGTTTGTATATTGAAGTATTCGGATAACAGAATTATCTAGAATGTTCTAGAAAATGGAACTGGAGTAGCTTAGTGTGTAAAATGCTATTGTTTAGTTATCAAATTTCGCTTTGAAATTTTGCGAATTGTTTATCAAATCTCTTGTTATAAAGGCGGTGTTATTGTTAAAGAAATTGATTGAATTTGGAGCTGTACCGGTCAACCGCCCTAACTTTGCCTAGACTCCTAACTTTGCCTGGGATAGAAAGTCTATAATTGCTTATAGTCATAAAAATGGCAGCGCTTAGACCAGCAATGTTGTAGGTACTACAAAGCAAAATAACTCCTAACTCAGGCGCGCAGATTTAACGATGTTGTACTAGGCAATATTAGAAGTCTAGCCAAAGTTGGGGCGGTTGACGGTACCTACTTTGCAGGTAAACCAGCATGGCTATTCTGTCAGAACATCTTGTATCTCGATTCGAATCTGTTGAGACTTGAGTTAAAGCAATGAACGTACAGTCGTTTTATTTTATCTGTGTCTATGGTTTTTCTCTTTGGTTGTGTTATTTGAAAATAACAAGAGAATTTGTGTTCGAAAATAGTGTCTGATAAAAATGGTGGTCTTATAATAAAAGTTTATTATTTTCAAAGAAGTTTTGTGTCAATGCTGCCCATAATTCGTAACCTTTAATAGAATCACACTCTTAGGCTGAAGCCTCATTAGTGCGTTGCGTTGCGTCACAACGCACTTATTGTCGGTTGATATTAAACGAATTTACATACACAAAATACAGTAGTAATCCATATATATTTTTATACGACACTTCAACGATATTTCACGATATTTCAACACACACAAGTTCTTTTATAATTATTATTTATTAAATTCATATTTAATTAATATATTTTCAGTACACGTAGGCACACATAACGTCACTCGATGTGGCTCCCGCTGAAAACCAGCGCTGTCGGGCTGCTTGCAGCGCGAAGCCTTTTTGACACAGCTGCGACGTACAACCCATTTGTTATTTTAGATAAATATTTTTTCTTTTTTTTTCTTTTACATGTTTTTTTTTTTTTTGTTACTTTATTTTTAAAATTGTTTTTGTGCTGTGTCAAATAAATACTTTTTCTTTCTTCTTTCTTTCTTCTTACGATAAAGTTGTATTTCAGAACAAGTCCACACTGAAAGGGTTTTTTGAAAAATCGTAATGGCTAGAAATGATAGAAATAGAATATAATATAATCTTTGAGTATATAATAGAAATAGAAATAAGTTCTTGGTTCGGATGCAGCCTGTAAAAGGAATGCCATCGAAATTTGACGAGAGAATCGACATAAAATCGTTACGAGTACTCGATTACCGCACCACAGAGCGTAGCTTCGCGCCTCATTAGATTGGGAACAAGATCGAGGCAAGTCAAGCGTGAATCGCACAACGTTGCTTGTAAACAATTAGTAATCGTCTGCAATATTCGTGTTGGGGGCTTATTCAATTATTTGATGTCGTAACCTTTTGTTTCTGCAGTGAAGAAAAACACAACGTTTGACGACACGGTTGGCGCAGCGGATAAGCGATTAGATTCCTGCGCTACGTGCCGCGGGATCGATCCCCACACGGAACAAATATTTATATGATCTACAGATAGTTGTTTCGGGTCTGGGTGTGTGTGCATGTGAGATATATAATATATATAATTCATTAAATTCAGACTATTAAAATCCATACATTTAGGTAACTCAATCATCATCATCATATTCACACGGTTATAAATAATAAAAAATACAAAAACATAACATAAATCCACAAATAATCAATCATTCCAATAAATTAATTCTACAATGTCAATCATTATTCCTAGGTAAATGAAGCAGGTACACACATAACATTAATAAAATAAACATTACTTTAAATTAAATAAAAGAGTAAATAAATTATTTTGATTTGATTTGATCTGAAATAAAATTTTAATTGAAATTAATTTTAAATTTAATGAGATGTATGTTTGTAAGCTGTTATACCGAGGGTACACAGGAGAAATCCTAGAGAGGGGAAAAGTTAAAAAAAAAAAAAAAAAACTTGATTTAACTCCCTAAAACCACTTCACCTTTGTAATAAACATCGTGTTTGTTTTTTTCGTGATTCTGTTCGTGAATATTCTCCATCCTATTAGGACCAGTTGAACAATGAAATAGGTATACTAATACCCTAAACTAACATAACCATCAAAAACCCCCGACTCCAACTAGAAAATGAGCTGTAACTTTTGAACGTCTGAACAGATTTTCATGAAACATAGCTAAGATGATACCCGATTAAACTAGCTTTCAATATAGTTAAATTACGTTGAAATCGGTCCATCTGTTATGGAGCTACGATCCCACAGACAGATACACAGATACACGGATACACAGATCCACATTACAACTTAAAACACCACAAAGGTAATAGTTTCCTAAATACCATTATATGTTTGTTTGATAATCCACATAACATGGAATAAAATGCTGAAACTGTAACTAAGCGGCTTAAACTTTAAAAACGTAGCTATTTGATGCGGGTGACCCACTGAGACTGGCCAGATTCCAACTTTGCATAGGCCCAAACCACAATAAGCGGTGGCCCGAAGTAAATAATACTAAATGATTATTAATATTTTGTATTTGTTAGCAATTTTTAAATCCGACAAATAAGAGGAGTGATAATTTTTTCTAGTGTGTATCTGCGAATCTGTGGCATCGTAGCTCTAAAATGGATAGATCGATTTCAATGCATTTTTTTTAATTGAAAACTATTTTAAACGGGTATCATTTTAGCTATGAAATTTGTTCAGCCGTTCGAATGTTCCAGCTCTTTTTCTAGTTGGAGTCGGAGGTTTTTGACGGTTTGGTTATCATAGCTTTTATTATGACAAAGGTAACAAAATTCAGCTCATTACCGTCCCACTGGGGCATGGGCCTCTTCTCAGAATGAGAAGGATTAGGCCTTAGTCTTCCACGCTGGCCTGGTGCGGGTTGGCAGACTACACATACCCTCGAGGACTTTATGAGGCCTTCTTAGGTGTGCAGGTTTCCTCACAATGTTTTCCTTCACTGTTAACGCAAGTGATAATCAAATTGCGAAAATCTGAGGTTGGGGCCGGGTTTGATCTCAGACCCTCTTGCATATTAAGCAGAGTTCAACCACTAGGCTATCACTGCTATTTTAAAGCAAAAGAAAGAAATTAAAAAAGTATACCACTAATGTTGCCAACAATTTTACGGCCTGCCTGATGGTAAGCGGTTACCGTAATCTACAGACGCTTGCAACACCAGGGACATCACTCGCGCGGTGCTGACCTAACTAGCGTCGTGTTGAAAGTAGGGACGCTTCTCCTGGGAGCATTGGCGACCGTACTCACCGTTAGAAACACAACACTGCAAAAGAGCAGTGTTATTTAGCTATGATATTCTTCAAAGTGGAGGTACTTCCTCAGTCAAGCAGCTCCAATTTTGAGCGGAGAGTCCCACTATGTCCTACCTAATAATAAATAAAGTGAGTTTGAATGCATACTTAGATTGTAAAATGAGAGCATGATGTAAGTAATAATGTTATAGATATTTACTAAATACCTACATGTTGTCTGGTACTACTCGTATGAGTCAGTTATGCTCACTAAAATGTTTCGCTGATGGTGGCGTAGTGTGTCGGGTCGTTGAGTTCCCTTCATTGTGGTCGAGCTTGGCGATGCTGACGCATGCGTCATGCTCGTGAACAGGTGCTGTCTGTCGGAACTGGTCAGCTTATAATAGCCATGGCAATCTTATTCAGAGGCAAATCATTATTATGCCAGTCTTAATTTTATTCACATTGAATTACATTATTCTCGCAGCTCTTACCACAAGATTGTACCGATCAAGATTGTAATCTATTATTTTAAAAGAGTTTCCATGGATTTTCTTGCCGGTTCTTCTCCATAGGATCTACTATTTGGAACCGCGCAGCTAGAGTGTCGACATTACATAAGTGCCTGTATCTGGTTTACATGAAATAACATATTCTATATTCTGTTCTGTACAGAAGTGAGTTTGTTTATTGTTATCTCTCAAATCATCCTTGTTGCTGTTAGTAACCCAGTAAGGAAATATTGTTGCTATCGTACTACGCTTACGAAATACGTATTGTTTACGGATATAGAAAACTTTTGGAATAACAGTGTGTAGCCTTGGCTGAACTAAACCTTAAGGGATCGATGTGCCCTTTGATTACTTTGAAGAGAGTGATGTAATCAATAGGACCGGATATTGGGCGTTAGGTGAATGTCGAAGTAATATGGTTGAAGGTTATTTAGAAACAAGAAACTAACAATCAGTTGCCATAGTAACGGTTTCTATGTTGTTTTTTAATCCCGTCAAAAAGGGGCGTGTTATAAGTTTGTATAGTGCCACAAACTTATCTGACCCGGTGACCAAAATTGGAACTAACGTCGCTACGGAACAAAAATGACATCAAAATGTCATTTTTGTACGGAGATGACATTGGTAAAAGCGACGGCAGCGACGCCCCGACCGGGTCAGGTAAGTTTGTGTCAGTATAGTGTGTATCTGTGTGTCTGTTCGTAGCTCCAATACGGAGGGCCTAGCAGGTGTTGAATAATTAAATATAGGTTGCTTAACGTTACCTAGTGTACCGATCATAAAAAAAAAAGAATAGTGTATTCGACCCAAAGAAAGAAAGAAAAAAATAATTTATTTGGATGCAAAACAAAGACACCACATCACGCAAAAAGAAAAATTAAAACCTGAGGCTGAATATTGAGTATTCGGACGGACAGCGGCCGAAAAGTCAAATATTCGGCCGGATTTGACATGAATGGGAATAATATATTCAAAATTATAAAAAAAAAAAAAAAAAAAAAAAAAAAAAAATAATAATAATTTTAAATAATAATTTAAATTTAATAAATTATATATATTTATTAAATTTGTTGTTTAAATAAATAAATAAATAAATAAATGAAATATTCAGATTTGGTATTATATTTTTTACAAACTACTGATTTTCAGATTTCATAAAATTATTTAAGCATTCCACAATTTTAACTGTAGTCCAATTTCATGTAGTTCATTTAATACCTATTATCTAAGAGATACGTAGATAAGTAAGTGTAACAATCTAAGCGAATAAAAAGTATAAAGAAAATGTATAAGCATACAAAATATTGCGTTGGCCTTCCGGCCAAAATATTATTTTATCATACACAATAGAGGGAAATGAATCGAATTGGAGAGAATACGATTCAATGGACATTTCCGAATCCTTATAAGAATATTCCCTTAAATGCGTAAAGATTCCAGCCATGAACTTCAGATGGTACTTGATATTGGCAATCAATCAATCTTTTAAGAATATAATATTATATTCCTCCAAATGGACAAAGAAATATTTAATGCATTCCTGGTAGAGATGGGCCGAGTGATGATTTTTGTATATCAATGACTAAGAAAGAAGAAAGGAAAATTATTTATTTTTGCTTGATGAAGACGCAATCAAAAAATTAACAAAACACGCAAAAATTATAAAAATCTAAAAGAAATTAAATACTTCATATCTATAATCTACCAAGTAACGGTGCGTCTCATCTGTGCAAAAAGGGGTCGTCACTCAGCATCATGCTGTGGTGACGCGCAGTGCGATACTGGCAACACCAGCAGCGCTGGTTTCCAGTGAAACCTTGGCTGGTGACGTATGACGTCTCCTAAGGCCGGCCGCTCGCCCCGTGAATCGTTTTTTGTCAAATGACAGTGACAAAAAAATATCGATGACGGGAACAATGACAAAATCATCAATGATTTTCCTATAACTGTCACCGCATTCACGCATTGCATGTTGTTATCTTGTCATTGTCATGTCAGTACCAAAGCTGAAGTTCACGTTCATTCAGTCATGGTCATTATCGAGTGGTAATTTTAGGCATTTATGATTTAATCTTAATTATAATTTTGAATTACAGACCAGATCATATGAGTACTTTTTACCTTCGCTTCGCACAAAATAAATCATAATTCAATTTATTGGTAATTTCCATTTCACGTCAAAACAATTAATATTTAATACAATTCAAAATAGTGGCTAGATAGCTAATATAAGATAATAAAAACACATTATAATTACGACATAATAATTTAAGTTCACTTCAATTGTAAACGTAATTCAATTCAATATTGTTTAATTATTACTATTTATTGCTTAATTATTATATTATTGTTCAATTATTATATTGTAACTATTATGTTCATTGCTCCTTTTAATCTGATGTACAATAATCAGACAAAACAAATAATAGCTATAAAAACTACTAGAAAAATCAGCTGGCCATTATGTTACTGAAACAGATCACAACTTCATTGTATACAAGCATTACACAAACAACTGAATAAAACAACACTGCGGCCGAGGTCTCACTCAAGTTCCGACGAAAACTTCGAACTTTTACATTCCATTCCTTTATTTCTACTGTTGTTATTTTAACGTTCTTTCTTGTCGCTATAGAGACCGCGCAATGGACTGTCAAATAGGGCTTTAGATTGTTGGAAGTCTGAGGAGACAATTGTCGGTACAAACGTGAACGGACAAAGAATTGGGATGGAATAAAATGTGTTTAGTGTTTATTTCGAATAAGAATTGAGAGGAAAGTCGGTATTGTGTCTGCCGAGGGAATTTCAGATATTTTTAACCAAGTTTAAAAAAGGAGGAGGTTCTCAATTCGACTGTATGTTTGTTACGCGATTACTCCGCGAATTGCAGACCGATTTTGAAAGAATAAAATTGTTTGAAACGGTATGATTATAATCTCGAGGTAGTGCCGTTTAAATTTGGTGAAAATCTGGTTAAGAACTTCGGAGATAGACAATGGAACTCTTGAATGTTAATTCAAAATGTATTTTATAATATACAAGAATTGCTTGCCAAAAAGTGATTGTAATGAAAAAATTTTTTAGGCTACGGTATACTTGTAGTGTTAGCTTCTTCTGTAAATACTATTGCAACATCCGACTGGGTAGGCTGTTGATACCTACCTATATTTATAAAAACACCTTTGTACACAGTTTCTGCAATAAATGTCTTTGTCTTTGTCTTCTTATGGTATGGGCCTCTTCTCAGAATAAGATGGGCTAAGCCTTAGTCAAACATGCTGGCCTAATGCAGGTTGGCGGACTACACACCATCGAGAACCTCCTCCTATCCTGATAATAATAATTCTCGTAAATGGTTGGTAATTAATTGTTTTTATAATTTAGAAGAATTCATGCGACATAAAGATGACATGTGTAAATATTAAGTAACAATTGTAATGTAATAATAAATTTAATAAATAATTTGTCTAAATTTGTATGCCTTAAACAGGCAGAATGTAGTATTGTACATAAACCACCAATGTTATATCTGGTAACACCTGTATTCTATGCAAATAAATATTTCTTATTTCTTAATAGAATCCTCTCACGTATGCAGTTTCCTCACGACGTTTTCCTTCACCGTTAACGATATCCTATGATGGGTTTAAAACCATTGCAACCTTCAAACGTCCACAGTCAGCAGTCCTAGCAGGCAAACATGATTTTAGAATGAAGGATGTTATTCAATTCTCTAAAATTAAAAGTAAGCCTAAGGGCTTAATATTTGTAACGTTCAAGGGATTTAGGGCCAATTAAAGAGTTTATTTTCAATCGGCTTATACTGAAGCTGATGTTTTTCAAACTCGATCCTCAAGGCATAAACGTGCTCACGCATAAAATTTGACAGAAAAGAGAAATCATTTATTGCAATAACCTTATTTGGGTGTCTAGCAGGCTATGTGCGGCATTGTTCACCACAGCTTTCCATTTCGTCACACAAATCGACCATATTAAAGGTGGACGTGCACCTGTCCGCACCGTACGCGACGCAGTCATTAAAGTCATCGCTTTTGTTGAGGGCTCCGAACATGCGTCCGTCCTGCGGTCTCCGCTGGGAATGCAGTCACCGCACGCACCGCATCGAATTGCTTTCATTCAGTTACTTATTATATCAAGAGTGGACGTGTGTTCCTTTATGGAACGTGACGTAAATTTTGTTATTAGTTGCTTATTATTATTAGAGGAAGGAGAAAATGAAATAGGAACAAAAGACAAAAAAATGTGGATTGATAGCATCAACTTAAAACGACCACTATTTGGAGAATTTCATACATTATTTCCTGACTTATTAGATCATTATTATATTAATATAACATCCGCGACGGCCGCGCTGCTGGCAGCGTCCGCTATGGGCGCATCGAACGCGCTGATACTGGTGATGTCGTCGGCTGTGGCTGGGGAGATTCGACCTCTCGGGTACTGCGGCGAGCGTGGCTCGAAGTGCGAGGTTGCATAGAGCGATTGCGGCGCGTACGTTGAGGGCAGACGGGCGTCCACCTTTAGGGGTAACTTCCGATATTCAGCATCTAAAATATGAAACACTTACCGCCGTCCATAAGATGTTTAAATACAATTCTTTTAGAAACTACTTACGACGGTACCTAAAACTAAAGCTTAACTCTGACTTATTATCTTTGATCAACTGTGCTTAATAAGGTAACTGCTAAGTATGGGCAATAGTCAATACTAATTAATAGCGCTATCTGGTGCTAATCTCACGCGATTAATCTGTTAATAATGCAGGCTTAAGCCCTAAAGCAGAATATTGGGAAAACTATTAGATTATGACAATATTCATGGGAACATTTTTGGTGCATATGCATATAATAACATATCTACATACTATATACAGCGTGAAATAAAAATAACCATCCAAATTTTAGGAGGTAATAAGGTCCATAAAACTCAACAACTTTCTCAAAGGAACATTTCTATGTTCCTTTGAGAAATAATAATAAAATATAAAATAAATAATAAAATATCAAAAATAAAATTAATCGACTTTTCATTATAAAGTGATTGGTCATGTAACTCACGTTTGTATGATAAATTAAAATTATTTAAATTTATTTATTGTTTAAATTAAAATAAAATAAATAAAATTTATTTAAATTAAAAATTTCGTTTTCAGATTTCCACATGTTTATTGGGGAAAGTTGTCCAGATCCATAGACCTAATTACTTTCTAAAATTTGGCTGGTAATTTTTATTTCACCATTGTTACATTAAAAGTTGATTATTTGTGATATTTTATAATTTTGTTAGATTTTCAGTATACTTTAACTATTCATATTCGATTTTTTGCCAAATTTTTAGGTGATTTATTATTAAGATACGCAATTATATGTGATTTATATTCAAACCCTAATCTTGATTAAACATTACTTAAAATCACTCAAAGCATTTTAATTTTACTGAACCTGACTGTATCTGATTTCTTCAAACTTGTTTTGGTATTGGTTTTTAAATGTGATACTCGTTGGGAATAGAAAATAAATTCGGAAATAAACTAATACCAAATGGTATTAGCTCTTGGTATTGGATGGGAATAGATCGTTTAATCTTATGTGATTATTTTAATAAAAAAATCTAGTTGTTTTTGTTTTTTTGCTTATGGTGTCTTAATTTTACGACCAAATAAATTATTATTCTTGCTTTCTTTCATATATTAATAGTTAAGTCAATAATGCAAGGTTAACTTGCGCGTCGCGTCAGAAGTTTGTCGTCCTGACAAGACGAGATAATGCCTCTAAGAACCGTTTTTCCGCACGAGATAATGCGACGACAAAATTATGTCATGCGCTCACATTAGTCCGGTTGAATTATAGTAGGCTGGAGGCCTTTCGGGCTGCGCCATGGACCGGTTAAGCAGAGAAGGCTATTGAGCCACCAGTGAGAGAAACTTAAAAAAAATATCGCTCTTTAGGGTTAACTGGTATTAACTAAATCAGTTCCCCAGGAATTGTCAAAAATAGACAGATTCCAACATGTCTAGTTTTGACAACTTTTCAGACGCCAATTATAATGATTTAGCGATATCGAAAGCGGTTTATCATAATTTCTTTGATAACATTTCGATACTATCAACAGACAATTTAATTTAGGAATACTTGACAGGTATCAATAGGTCCCAATACCAGCCAATTATTGTCGTACTATCTCTTAAGATATTTTATTCCCAAAGGAGGCTGTTTGAAACTTGTCAGCAATTTCAATAGTCTCTCTTCGAAAGTTGTAAGGGAATGAACTTTTTCATTTAATGTTTAATATTAAATGAAATGCTTCAAGGCAATAAAACAAAGGAGAATTATTTTATTGGGCCCCTCTATTTTTAATTATAAAATTATATTTAGCCAAAAAAAAAGACCTCAATTAATTACCTAAAATAAAAGATAAACGAAAGTAATGTCTTGATTTAGTTATACGGAGCGCAATGCCTTTTAGTGCGTTCTGAAACATAATAATTAAATAATGCTAAACACGATAGTTAAACAACCGCCTTTGATTAATTGCAATCAAATAAGTAGGATTAAACTAAAAAACTTCACTTCGCCCAGTCGGCTGCGAAACGCATGCTAATGTCATTTTGCTTAGCTACAGTCAGGGTGTTCGCCGTGTTGCCGATTCGCGGCTGAGAGTCGGCCGGCAGACAGAACACCGCTGACTGTGAGCTTAGTGTGAACACGCCCTTACCTATTCATATTCATATTCTTTATTTGCATTCCACAATGTACATAAGGTGGTAAAAATAATATTTGGTAGGTTACAATCATGGACCCTGTAGGGCACAGCAAAATATAGGAGAGAGGAAGATAGTACTTATGTTTACTTGTTGCTTTAATTTATTAATAAATATGGATAGCATAATAAAAAAATTAATTTATTAATAGTTTTTTGTTTCTAGTCGTACAAAGTAACAGATATCTAGTGAAGATAACGCTATTTATCTGCGGAACATTGCCTAGGCACTGTGGACGGAGCAATGTATCTTCTGTAATAAAACCCGACACAGAAGTAGAAATTATGTTTGTAATAATACAAATAGCTAAAGGTATTGTTGTATTTTGTAATTAGTGTGTTCCAGTATATTTTATTTTTTACAAAATTTATTTAAGACCCTCAGACTGAACAAGTTTCTCTATGAGAACAACATCGTATTGGCGAAAAAAATTATCAGCTGTACCATACAAAATATTACATACTCCACCTAAACGTATGAGACAGCTCATAAATTTTTCGTGATTATCATGTTGGAACTATAGAGAAAGTTGCTCAGTTTGATGGTCTGATTCACACCCTTAAATATGACCACGCATTTCTGATTCACGTTGTAGAAATATTGGTCATTAATTATTAAAATTACGTGCCATTAATATTCGTTTAACGAATAAAGGTATCGTATTTTAGTAAAACATAAATAATACTAATGCACACTACTTAATTTCATTAATGCTTGCTAGGTACTATTCGATTTAGTGCTATAACTTTCAATCAAGAGAGGTTTGTATGACAAGATAAAAGATTTTAAGAAAAAATAAAATTAAAGATTCACAACTTCAAAACTTATGATTTTCGCGGAATATACTAGTAGGTATGTTGCGTTTAGAAGATTGAGAAGAGAAAGACCAAAATAGTTATTTGTTATACAAGAGTGCAAAGTTGCTTTTTAACCGCGTGTTCAATTTTGATGACCGAGCAAGCGAAGGATTCTAAAATTGAATCACGAGCGCAGCGAGTGATTCAAAATTAGAATCCTGAGCGTTAGCGAGGGAATCAAAAGAGCACGAGGTGAAAAATCTTTGCACTCGAGTGCAACACGTAACTTTTCATTCCACCTCAGCGAGGAAATGACTAAATGCAAAAAAAAAAAGTTTAATTCACAAACTTAGTGCACACGATGTTCTAAATTCAATTTACTTTATCCTCTAGAGAATAAAAACGGCTTTTCCACTCAGATATTGAAGATTAAAAATACTCTTTCCGAGATGGTGGGATGAAAAAATTTTTTTTAACTACTGTATTTGGGCCATCTGTATAAGCAGTGCTGTGGTTCAGCGTCCACATAATTTATTTCTTCACCGCACTTCATTACGCTTTCGTTCGGAATCCGAGGACTTTTTGTCTTCTATCCCTTTCAGTTTTTGCTGCCTCATGTGCAAATGCGGGACCAGATGGTTTAATACTTTGGTGTAGAAATAATCCGGATAGGATTTATGGAAAGTAGTATTCCTTATTGTCAGTGGCGTGCATTCCTTAAAGACAAAAAGACACTGCCGACCGTAATAAATTAGGTATTAAATAATAAAAACGTTAATATGTCTGTAATATCAGATAATTTAAGGATATGGGTGAGGTGGCCAATCTCAAACATCATTTAACTTGAAAATACTTTGTTTTTGACTACCCTGTAAGAACCGTCTGTGCACGCAACTGCTTATCGTTAAAATATGCCATGTTCGACCCGAAGACCATTTGTCATACTGGGAGCCTACCAGCACCAAATAGCAAGCGGTTCATTTTCGAGGCATTTCATTATAAGTCCTTAATATGAATCGTGTGGATGTCGCTAAATCATGTCTGATTTTAGTTTACTGAACGACCTAAAAACTGATCTATTTTGGGCTATAACGGTGTATATTTGAGAGGAAACACTTCAAATATTTGAATTTGTCCAATTTAAGTATTAAGCGTAAACTAGTGACGTCATTCTGTACATTTTGTATCATTCTACACAGTAACGTTCACGTTTGAAACATTGTAGATATCTTTATGACGTGGATTGTTTCACATATCGCTATTTTACAGCCAATTTTATTACTAAAAGTTCAATAAAATCCTGCAATGATATCTGAGAAGAATAATAAATAGATCTCTTGCAGTTTAATGGTTGTTTTAAGTAGTTCTGGACCTAAAGGTACGTGCCAACGTTCACAATTTCGACTATCCTTAAGGTAATGCCACACTGCGCGCTGGGTTGCTAAAAAACAGAATAAAATAAGTATTTAAGAGGGCTCCCATACAACAAACGTGGTTCTTTTGCCGTACGGAACCCTTTTTGCACGAGTCCGACTCGCACTTCGCCGGTTTTTGTTTAGAAATGATTGGTCAAACGTATCACTGTCTAAAATATTATTCACGTATTTTGTTGGGAGGTAACGTTATTATAATGTGTCGTCACTCGGAAAATCTCTTTCCAGACGCGCCTCATCACTAACTATTCAATTTATTCAACGCGACACGTGTAATTCTCGCCCTTGAGTTATAAAATAATAATACATAGCACGTGTATTTTCCCTCTTGGGTGACAATAATATATTGGACATTATGCTTGTATGTTGTATATTAAATCTCGGTTGGTGGGAGCCGCCGGCGCCGTTTCAACACGTGTAGATTTTAATAATACTATTTTGATAGAAAGAAGAAGATTTTTTTTTTTATGACAGAACATGTGTTTATTGGCACATATAGATCAAGATCAAAGCTCAGATGATACCCGATTAAACTAGCTTTCAATTAAAAAAAACTGCATTGACATCCGGCTATCCGTTTTGGAGCTACGATGCCACAGACAGATACACACTACAAACTTAAAACACCACTCCTTTTTGTCGGGGTTTAAAAAGAAAAAAAACACGAACTGTTACTGTTAGCCGGCATCATCCCACTGCTGGACAAAGGCCTTCCCCTATGATTTACAGGCTTTTCGGCCTAGAACCAGTGCGAACCATTAATTATTAGGTCAAGTTCGTCCCGCCATCTCTTTAGTGGTTTGCCGCGTCGCCTTCTCGCCATATTACGGCTCCACTTAGCTACTTGGCCCACAGTTCATCAGACATCCGGCAGACGTGGCCAGCCCAATCCCACTTTAATTTTGCAGCATTATGAGCTACGTCATTAATTTGCGTTTTGGAGCACAGTGTGTTTCGAACACGGTCTGTGAATTTCAAAAGGTGCAACAAAATAGTTAAGTTTAGTTAAAAGTATACAATATCATTGTGATATAGTGACAAAAGGGCCACAGCTCAGCATAAAGTTAGGTATCAGTATAACTTGCCCCCTAACGCTGGTTTTCAGATGCAACTCAAGAGTGCTGACCGTGTTTTCGAACATCGAGACTCCTCTCTCCGTATCCCTGAAAGCACGTTAAGCAGTTGGTCCTAGTTGTCATAAATACCTGTGAGAGTCGTTACGGGAGTCAGTAGCCCAAAAAGTCTGACCACCAGTCTAGCCTTAGGGAATAAGTGTCTCCCAGTAATTGAGTCGCGGAGGTCAGATGACAGTCGCTCTAAATAAAATACTGATATTCAGCCGGATCTGGTTATACTGGGAGCCGACCCCAACGTAGTTTGGAAAAAGCGAGGCAGATGATGACGAACAGAGTATTCAATTTTTTTTAACTTATAAATTAATATTTTATTTTAATTGAACTATAACTAAATGTAAATATGTACACAGCCTAATTTACTGAATTATATAAAATAAAAATACAAATACCACCTAGGCACCTAGGCCTGGGCACCTAGGCGTCAAAGTATTCCTCCTCATCGCTGTCAATTGGTAGCGTGCCCAGAAGACTGGCAGAATTGCCACGTTGAATGGCAATACTTATTCTTTGACCAAAGAATAGGCCAGCCCTCGAGTCACGCGTAGCGTCGACCAACCGTTTCACAATATCTATTCATATTTGTATTTGAGATTCATATTCGTATACCTATGTGGGATTATACCTTGCAATTTGTCCCTAACTTTATATTTACCATAACTTGTGGCCCCAGATTTCTAACTTCGCCAATTTGTAAGAAGCTTTTCCATCCCTTTGAGATTTAGTAACTGGAGTAAGGCGTTTAACCCTCAGATGAACATTGAGCTTAAATGTATAAGTTTAAAGACCCGTTTAAGCCAGTTGTGGGTAGTTTATCTCCATATCCCAGATTCTATAGCATATCATGATCCCTGAAACTGTAAGGGTGGGTTGCACCATCTTATTTTAACTATAACAAACATCGAATCTTCATTTAAAATACCGGTTTAAGAAAAAGATGAGATGCGCCATTTGACAATTGTTAGCTAACGTCATAATTTTAACTGTAACCGTTAACCGCCCACTCTTCACTGGTTATTGTTATTGTTAATGTTAACTATTTGTAACTACTGTCAGACGCGTCGAATGTAACTTATATAAAAGTCTTGTCACTTGTCAAACTTTTAACTTTAACTTTTACATTTTACATAACGGTGCAACAATAGATAGTTAAATTCTATAGTCATCGATAATGTTACTGTTAAAGTTAACTTTAACAGTAACAATAACGTAGCTCTTGGTGCAACCCACCGTAAGTATGTTTTATTAAAGGGATTTATGTCGGTTATCACCAAAATAAACATAGGTATTGGTAATAAATAGTTTTGTGAAACGATTCTCTAATATAAAAATAATTGTCTATTTAAAACCTATCAGTTTTTTTCCCAACGTAGCTAAGAAAACGCTAGGATGATGAGAATCAATTTCAATCAATTTTTGTGCTCTTTCTGCTATAAAGAATTTATTTATTTATTTATTCAAGTAAAACGATTCAAAAGAAAAAGTGCTTACAACGTGTCTTATTCCTTTACAAGCTTTTATTCATAATATTTTGTTAATAACTCCTGTACGTTAAACGTTAATTGTTCATTCAAAACTTTGTTACTCGTTCCCTAATTAACATTGTGTAGTTAATTCACTGCGGCTGTGCCAGTTAATGGTTGTACTTCATTATTGTAACACTTTTACTCTTTGTTCTAGTAAGTTTAGGGCTTGTAATGAATATTATTAGTGTTAAGGAACAGGTACATTATTAAATTCAAGTACATCCGTTGTTTCTACCTCTGACTTTCAGAAATTATGTGCGAATCAGAATTTGATTATCACTTGCATTAGCACTTAGCACTGTGAAGGAAAACATCGTGAGGAAACCTGTATATTTGAGACGGACTCATAAAGCTCTCGATCGTTGTGCAGTCCGCCAACCCGCACCAGGCCAGCGTGGTGGTCTAAGGCCTTCTCATTCTGAGAAGAGGCCTGTGCCCAGCAGTGGGACAGTAATGGGCTGGATTTATTTATATATTATATACATCCATAGTTTCTCAATGGCGCATAGCGGTCTTATTCTCATGTTAGGAGGTGAATATATCGACATTTACCGGGCTCATAGGTCCAAGCATTAATTTTTTTAACGTACATATTAGTAACGTTAACGTAATCAGATTTTAAATAAAACATACACCTTTAAACGAAATAAAATTAAATAATTATAGACAAAAGATAATAATTACTCCTAAAACTAAAATAATTGTTTGACGCCTAAGTGCTATTTTTTATTTTAATACATTTGCATTTTTAATTAGCCAGTGTACATAGATAAGTTTAATTTTAAATATTATTGTTTAACCTAATTTTGTGCTATACCTAACATACTAACGAAAAAATAACAACATCTTTTGCAAACGCCCTGTATAGCGTTTAATAACCATAAATAAATCGAGCTGTATATTGTAAAATGAGAAAATTGCCTTCATAACCGATGATGTAATAAAAAATAATGTTGTTTTTATTTAAGGGACTCAAGAGCAACGAATTTTTCGCGCCTACAAATTGTTCTGTCGGCGGGTTGTTAGCACTTTATTTTTCAAGATTTAGGGGCAATGGAAGAGATTCTTATAAAGACGCATATTAAAAAAAGGGAAATGTTTTTTTTCCACACTCTGGAAAAAAAAAACATGGGAATACTGTCGTTCTTTTCTTTAATTCGTATTTTTTCTTTTTTCTTTCAAATTTTACATTTTACAATATTTAATGTAAAAATTGTACCTTAAAGTTGTAAAATTGCTTTGCATCGTTGTTAAAATATCAGCTTCTGGTTGGTGAATGGCAGATCCCACGAGAAAAAATCTTAAACTCCTAGGCCCGTATAAATAAACCGCGCTTATCTGCGATGCTGATCATGCTTCTGACAAGTTTTGAGGCTACTTGAGTCATAATACCCAAAACATTTATCATGTTGTGAGCGATTTATATCCGGCCCTAGAGACCAAAGACCACGACCGAAGGACCAAAGACCACGACCATAGGACCAAAGACCACGACCAAAGGACCAAAATTTCCGACATTACTTTGAAAAATTCTGGAACAGATTTTTTAAATAGCTTCACTTGACACATCCAGTCACAATATATGATCGTTATTTTGTTTGCGAGCGCCTTCATTCTGTGAGTGTATGTTTTATTCACGAGGTTCTTCCGCTGATGTTCCTAGATGGAGCGTTTATATCCAACTGACTATAAAACTATGACTTAGTATGTGTATACGGCATAAATATGAGATTTATGAAGTGTTGTCTGTTTATAAGATTGTGTTTATAGCCTCAGGACTTTCGTTACTAAGTTATTCTGCACTAGTTTGCCTATTGCAGTTCTATTTAGATTAGAAAAAAATTGAATGAATTTGGATATAATTGGATGTATGGAAATCAAACTTATTTTATATATTTTTCACAGTAATCAATTACAGGCGCAATCGACCATAGTCTAGAGCAGTGTTATCAGATCAAATATAATAAAAATAAAAATTTATTATGATTTTATTTTTACAAACAGCGATATCCTATTGCTTGAACGCTTGTCTTCCATGCAAGAGGGTCTGAGTTCGGACCCGGTCCGCAGCTCTGACTTTTTGAATTTATGTACGGATCAGAATTTGATTATCACTTACATTAACGGTGAAGGAAAACTTCGTGAGGAAACCTGCACACCTGAGAGGGCCTCATAAAGTCCTCGATGGTGTGTGTAGTCCGCCAACTCGCATTAGGCCAGCGTGGTGGAATAAGGCCTAACCCTTCTCATTCCAAAAAGAGGCCTGTGTCTAGCAGTGCAGTGGGACAATAATGGGCTGGATTTATTATTAATTTATGCGATATTAATTTGTAGGCAATAAATATATTTTGATCCAGCTGTATTATTTTGTTTAGAATATCTAGATAGAATATTAAAGAGGCAAGTTTTCTTAAGGTGCATGGGAAAATTTGTATTTGTTGAGTAAAATCTTTGCCTTATTATTTATAATACATGTTTTTACAAATAATATTGAATCCCACATCAGCTAAGGTGTTTCCTTGATCTGTCCTACGTTATCGTTCTCCAAAGAGAAGGGTTGGCAACATGCCACGACACATTATCTTAGTCTATACAAGTATATATCTTACCAGACATATATAATAGCTTTACGCATTTTGAAATGTTATTTATACATATTATACTCTTCATTGTTTACCTGGAAACATAATATATATATATATATATAGGTAGCATAGTCGACTTGTAAGAAATCGGTTGGTCAGTGAGGCATTCTGTTACGAGCTGCTCCCCTGAGCGGACCGAGCGGATGAGGATTATTCTTAAAAGTAACGGAGGAGTTTGTTAGAAAGGATATATATATATATATATATATATATCCTTTCTAACAAACTCTACTTTTAAGGATAATCCTATATATCAGGTTTATGTGGAGTAGAAGAATAAAACTTGCACAATGGTAGAGAATAATGGTCGGTTAGATGTCAAAAAACGACCATAAAAAAAAAATACTTTCGTCAATATTACAGGATGGTCCGCTCAGGGGAGCAGCTCGTAACAGAATGCCTCACTGACCAACCGATTTCTTACAAGTCGACTATGCTACCGCCATTATAAAAATAAAATAGTTACCAACATAAGAATAATTAATATAGAGATTTTATATCGATTTATAACTTTTATGAACCCAAACCTAACATAGGTATACTTTATTGTGTGTATGTTGTGTTGTTATGTTGTATATGTTGTTTGTTGTTATGTTGTTATATATTATAAATATTTTCATCACGTAGTAACGAATAAGAATGAATACTAAGAAATATTATTAATACAAAAACGTGTATGATATGAGTGGCACAATTTGTACGTGTTGTCAGTTGATTTATTTGGTACACGTCGCATAATATCAGCGACAAGAAATCTTAGACCTTGACACGACATGTGTTACGATTTAGGATATTATCAAAAAAGATATTTTATCACGATGTCTGTCTACGAGTCTTCTCAAATAGGTATGATTCTTCTAATTAGAGTTTTAGGCTTTGATTGATTTATTCAGCATCAGTCCAGTCGCATTAAGACGTACGTTAAATAAAGAATTTTTTAAAAGAACGTATTCGATTCTTATTTTATGTAAAAAGTTATTTTTTTATAATTTTTTTTCTACTTTTATTAGAAATTTAGATTTTCGTTTTCTTTTCTTTTCTTTTATCTCTTTAATTTTGTTTTATTTTTTACTAACTGATGTTTACTTTAGGTTTAGGTACTGTAATATTTTATATGTGGAAGCTTTTCATTAGCAACTTATTTTACATATTGTACTGTATTTAATAAATTTTATTAGTCTGTAAGCTTTCCAAAGAATAAATAAATAAATAATAAAAAATGTAAAATATAAATTGGGAAACATTCTAAAACATTCATAGTAAACAGTGTAGCATTTTAAATTAAAAATTCTGTGCGTTTTGATACCTGTGCTCTTAACCCCTGACAAAAAAGAGGATGTTTTATGACTTTAGTGTGTATCGGTGTATCTGTGTTTCTGTCTGTGGCATCGTAGTTTTAAAACGGATGGACCGATTTCAATGCACTTTTTTGAATTAAAAGCTAGTTTAATCGGGTATCATCTTAGCTATGTTTCATGAAAATCTGTTCAGCGGTTCAAAAGTTACAGCTCTTTTTCTGTTTGGAGTCAGGAGTTTTTGACGGTTAGGTTATTATTTTAACTCCTTGTTAACTTTGTTCATAAGTGAATACTGTAGATGATGATAACTCTTACGTAGGTAGTGTCTAAAATGCCATGTAATTGTGTATCTTTTGTTGGAAATCCAAAAATAAATACATTAATGCCCTTTTAAAATGTTTTTAAAACTGACCGTTTTCATTCTTAAGGTGTGGTGTGGTTTGGTTGTGGTTAAGGTTTTCGGGTGTTTTCATACATATAGTAGTAGTATATGTATATATAATATATACATAGGTGTGTACATTATGTAGTGGAACATGATTCGGAGCCAAGGATAAAAAAAAGAAATTGTTATTTAGCACATCAGTAGAATTTTTCTGAGCTTAAAAGATATAAACTGTTTCCACGTTCCTACGTGGGCGGAGATAAGTTAAATAATGCTTAAGAAAATATCCATAGCTTAAATGCAACTTGGGAATAATAACAAAGAAAAATATAACACAAGTCTGGTATTAGATCCGTGGGTATTAGTCAGAGTCACGTACAAGAAGCTGTTTATATTGACGCCTACTTAGTTTTATCGATACTGATAATGTAAAAATACTAGTTCAATAAAATATTGATTTTGTAGAAGAACAATTTTTATGGAAAAACAATTCAACCTCGAGCAAGACTCGAACCTGCGACTTTGAGGTTCAGTACAGCAGCCGCTCTTGCTAACTGAACTACCGCGACCTTTGAGTATCCCTATTTTATTAAAATTATAGGTTTAAAGAAACTTTATTCTCAAAAGAACATTACAGTTTACTTAAATGAGAAATTTATATTTAATTACATAATACACATTGTCATCTAATGACGAAGCATGCAGAGCTAGGCAAACAATAGTTATTACTTTTACGAATTATTATTATTGTACAGTTTGAATAAATAATGTAGTATTAATTATTACGTTCTGTACATTACGCACCACGAATCAATCAAAATGATCATTCCGTTTGCTACGACAGTGTAGCAGCTGTTGCTGTAAATATGCTACGCCGTAGTCACTGTCTACATAGTGGCTACGGCGTAGCCATGAATCAATGTTTCATGAGCGTAACATTATAATTATGCAAAATGTGTTCCTATTTGTAAGGTCATCAGAAGTAGACGCTATTTATAAGCACAATAGATTTTCAGGTTACTGCAACCTGCAAACGCCGTATACGAATCTCTTGTTTCCAATATTCCAGCTCTCTAACTAAAGAATCCTCTTCAAGAGAAATATTTCAAACAAAGTGGTACCTAGTTTACGATCGGTACGGTCAGCAATATCCGTGAAATGTTCAGACTATATTGAAAATACTTCCGTTTGACGGAAGTGACTTGTTCAAGTTGTTGGGATTTTTTTAACTTCACTATTTGTTAAAGTGGTTTCGAAAATGTGTATTGTTTAAATGATTTGTTTTGTCTAACTGAATTATTAGCTAATTTTGTTAATAAACAAGTTTTACCGGGCCAGCCGCGCTACCACCCGAGCACCGCGACATAATTTTGTCGTCACATTATCTCGTGCGGATACAGGTTTTTAGAGACATTATCTCGTCTTGTCATGACGACAAACTTTTGTCGCGATGCGCATGTTACCCTAAGAGATAATATCTAACCCAGGGAACAAAGCCAGTAACGGTCAAAGATTAACGTGGTAAATAAGTTAAAAAAACCGTTTTTAAACCTTTCTAAATATTCCGGAACATAAAAGACCGCAACTGCACTGTAGTTTTTATAATAATAAATAATACTGTACGTGAAAAATAACAATAAACTGGATTTTTCAAGCGAGTTCATTCACGAAAAAAGTTAAATTTATCGCTTCCCCGGGACCTGTATATTTATGTGGGTTAAAGTAGCCCGTTGTTTTTCTGTCCCTAAGAATTTGGATGATATATATTATATATGCGTACCACTGACTCCCCCAATTTTTTTTTTTTTCAAGTATTAAACTATGATGACGAGGATGCCCTGTAGAGGGCCGAAGCCTGCCGGGGTCGCGGGACTTATCTCATTACCGTGACCCCGAAACGTAAAGGGCTATCCAAGGAACACCGTGGATTTTAGTCAGTACAAGTCTGACAGTCCCTCCCGCCCTGCCCGGGGTGGGAGGACACATTTGATGATTTGACCACGGTAAAAAAAAAAAAAAAAAAGTATTAAACTATATTTTTTTGATAGCCTAGTGGTTGAACGCTTGCCTTCCATGCAGTAGGGTCTAAGATCGAACCTGGCCTGCGCCTCTAACTTTTCGAATTTATGTGCGGATCGCAATTTGATTATCACTCGGAAAATAACAGAAAACATTGAACGCATTGACAGAGATTTATTTCTGAAATATTCCACGACTGATAATTTTAGTAGTCCTTTGAGATCCGTGTTTCGCAGTGGAAGTTTACGAGTTTTCTTATGTAAGAAAGAAAAAAACAGAATTTTATTTATTTCCAAAGAAATAGGGCAAACAAAATCAACCTTATTTTTTATATACATTTTATTCTATTCATTTCTATAAGAAGGTACTTAGCTGACTATTTTCCTGTCATGGAAATTAAGAGCGATTTGGTAAATCAACCAATTTTCCGGATAGCTTTTAACGATATCGTGCCAGTCTGTTAGGGGTGTGTAACAATCGAAGCTTTGGTTTGTAATTTCTTAAAAGCAATATTTTTTAAATTATTTCTCTTACATTTTGCTCATAGGGCTCATTGTTTAATTGCCCCTCACTATGATTTCTCCTGTATCGAGGGTACAGTTTACAAACATACATGTCACATGCACACACAACCAGACCCGAAACAACTATCTGTAGATCATACAAATATTTGTTCCGTGCGGGGATCCAACCCGCGGCACGTAGCGCAGAAGGCTAATCGCTTAGCCACTGCGCCAATCGTGTCGTCAAACGTGTCGTGTCGTGTGTGTGTCGTATGTATGTATTTTATATTTAAATAACTTATGTATCTACTATATTTATGATACCTAAGTCGTAATGTCTTTCTCACTCTATATCATCATTTTTCTTTCACCCAAAGGTTTGCTGGAAGAAAACTCACTCTGAGTTAAGCTCGCCGTTGTTATCTTTAAACTGTATTTTTGTATATACCATATTTTGTGTACAATAAAGACTAAGAACAGTATCGCTTGCAGTGGAGTACCAGGACCTCAGTAAAGTGAGAATATTTGTGTAAAATAAAAACACTTTATTCGCTTAAATTTTTTCGACTTTTTCGGTGTCCTGAACAATTTGCCGGTCCATTTCTGCGGGGTATCCGTTTTCATAAAATATTTAGGGAACCGGATATTTCTGGACAAATATTTTTGCCTTAAAGTGATTGTTGCTGATTGGGATAAATATAAAACCAAAAACAATTTACATTGAGTGCGGTCATACCACGATATAACACGTTTCTGGTCGTCTAACTTCTATTAAATTTCTTCAATGTGCGAGCGCATGTATGCATGCATATTACGATACAGTAGCACAACTTATAAGATTGTTTGGGATATACATTTATGAACTGGTCGCGTCATCGCCGTCCAATGAGAGTGCAGTAATGACGTGATAAAGTGCGCTGATTGGCTGATCTTACAGTAAGCTTAGCATTAAAAATCGAGACCGGCTCAAATATTCCCAATAATGGGTCTCGGCTGTTATAGTCGCTATGGTCCACATTAGAATTCTACTGGACTTGTTTTTTTTTTCTTTTTTGTTTTTTTTAAAGTTCACTTTTTAAGCAGTCGGGTTTTTTGATTTTTTAATTAACTTTTTTATTTTATAAACTTTCCTATATTAAAAGTTACTGAAATCATTTCAGTAGTCAATTATGAACAAACTATATTCAAGTTTTGCGTTTATTTAATTACACTTTGTATATAGCAACACTGAATTAAGCTGAATGTGTTTATTCAAGAGAGAACAAATATTTCTTGTATAAAAGCGATACGTTTTGAGTTATAATTTATGTTCAGGTACTGTATGGAAATGTTGAATTTGGAAAATTAGGTAAACATGGAACATGTGTGGAGTGTATAATTATGATTTAAAATTTGACCTAGGCTTGAAAACATTTTCAAGATGCCATTAAATCTGATTGAAATAAATATTATTAAATATAAAAAAAGTAAAAACCGACTTGGAAAATCAAAAACATATAAAATATTTTTTATAAAAAACTTAACAGTTTCTAAAGTCGGTGCCAAGCTAAGGTGCATTAAAGAATTAAAGGGCCGACTTCAGAAGTTGTTAAGTTTTTATTATTCAGTTTTTCAAAATTCGGTTTGAACTTTTTTTAAGTTTATTATTTATTTTTCTACTTTGAGTGGCATAAAACATTCATACAAATGCGATTACAGCAAACGCGAGTGATCGCGAGTGACGCGCTGCTATCCATTGAAGAGTTACATTGTCTATCTTCGAAGGTCTTCATCAGATCTTTACTAAATTTAAATGTAGTCTCATTTTTCCCCGAGAGAATATTATTGTTTCAAACAAAAAGTAATCTTTAAAAGAGGTTCAAAATTGGCGATGATTTTGCTGAACAAAACATACAAAGAAGAAGAAAAATAAACACATTAAGCTCCTTTGCGTCGCGCAGTCGGGTAAAAATATACAGTCGAGTTGAGAACCCCACCTTTCTATAAGTGAAAAAAATGACTCCAAAATTATATATCTACGATTCCTTGCACGCTCCAAACACTCACCTACAAGATGGCATTGTATTCTAACTTTGAAAACTTTTAAATGTCCTTCAATTTTGTTATAGAACTATTTATTTATTATAGCCGAGCAGCAACTTTGCTGTATATCAGTGTTGAAAATGGACGTCTTATTGTTCATAGATATTTTAACGAGAGTTTTATTTCAAACTAGCTGTGCCCGCGACTTCGTTCGTGTGGTGTAGGGGTGCTCGAATTATGTTTTGAAAATACATGTTTCTAATAATATAAAATTGTATCAATTAGTATTAAATAAAAACAGTTACAACGCGGGGACCGGATTTGAACCTGATATTTGTCGGCTTCTATTCTACTATTTACCGTTCCACTTAGCTAGTTACGATGGGTATCGAAATAAACATTTCTAATGTTGAAAAAATACCTAGTTTCCTTCATATGTATAGTAATTTTCCGTGATGGTTTTTTACCGAAAATGTTAATAAATAAACTCGTTTAAATCACAAATTTCTTAACTATCGACCTTAGTACCCACGGATACATATTGAGCTATAAATTTTCAGTATAATAAGCTGACCTCTTATTGTAAGGGAAGCCTATACAATACGTGGTCAGCTTTTACTGGAAATGTATAGCTTGATAGTAGCCGTGTGTACAAAAAAAAAATGTTACACTGTTCAGTTCCTGTGAGCGTAGCGTAGCGTGATGATACATATTTATGTTAAAAAGTCGACCCCTTAGTAGCGCTACTGTGAAAGTCCTATCGAAATTGTTAAATTCTTACATTTCATAACCATCATACATTATACACAAAATATGTTACATTGCTCGACTCCTATGAGTGATAGTGCGATGAAATATGTTTACTATAAGTCCTCGATCCCTTATAAATTATACTACAGTGAAAGTCGCATCAAAGTAGGTCCAATACAACATTATTTTGTATAACTAATCAATCGTGACCTCTGCTTTGTACGGGACTGCTTACAATAGAACGATCAAGCTGTATCTAAGGATCTAGTCAATTACTGTTGCAAATAAAAGTTGTTAAGTTAGACTATTATCTATACAATTACCGTAAAGTTTCATTGAAATATTTTTCGCTGTTTTCCCGAGGTGGAGTAACTTCTTTTTTTTTTGTTGGCTCTCAGACTTTCATCCCATAAATACAAAGCAGGTGATCTAGCGATACCTTTATTTTGCCTACACTCTACTAACGACTAACAACGACAACGATGTAGTCGGTGAAAATTCGGTAACCGTTACTGCCCCTCGTAATGATTTTATCGTCTTGAATCTAACAATAGTAGCTATTTAAAATACTTGGAGAAAACATCCAAATTATAAACTTTACATTTTCGTAAACACATAAACCCAATTAAAAGAACAAATATTTCGATCCCAACGCTATCTAGGGAGACTGAAGACAAATTTAAAGAAACATAAGGTAATAATTATTTTATTATTTTCAGTGAGAAATTGGTAGCCGACCGATCATTCTAGTCATCCTCAAGTCAATGAATTTTCAGCTGCCGTGCATCAGGCAAAAGGCTATGTTATAAAAAGAATGTTCTATGAACTTAATTTGCTGTTCTCCAGAATGCAAACGATGTTAGCCCTTATCAATTTGAAATGGTAGCAGTAAACAGCAAGCACACGTCATTATAGTACTGCCAATAAGGCTTTGAAATTCATAATTACCTATTAGATTCCGAAAAGCCCATCCTACAGGTTTCCGATAACTTCTATGGATAAAAAAAAATTCTACCCAATCCTAATAAAGTCTTAATAATGATCTTATCAAAATACTTCCTGGAAATACAAAATCTTGGTCTTAGTTAAAAAGTCTATTAACGCCATCTAGTTTCAGAAAAATGTAATAAAATAATAATGAAATCAAAGTTACGTCGAAATATCTGGTAGAGCATTTAAAAAAGTAATTATCTCGTGGGTAAGGTATTATGTCGTATGCTTTCATCACGCTTCACCTTTTGGAACATAGCAGTCAGTGAAATACGTACCTTAAAGTAAGATGCCAAAGAAAGAACGTTTATCAGTAAAAAAAAATACTGGGCATTACTAAATATACCAAATTACTAATTTAAGAACGGGATCAAGTGAGGAGTTAAAATGAACACAGGAACTGTGAAACTAAAACAAAGATTAATTTTGCTTAGCCCCCTAGACGAATAGGGTGATGATTTATATTATATATTTTGACCGGACCTATGAATTATAATAAGACAATATTTCATTAAGATTCGGCTCTTAATAATGAAGTGGTTGCTCATAATAGTACACAGGCATAATGCACTTTAGCTCACCCCCCTTAGATAATAGTATGTTGACCAGCCCTTTGACAGATATTACTGCAAAATTTAAACTAAATTTGTCCAGTAGTATAGGCGTGAAGCTCGGACACAATATAAACAGACAAACGGATATACAGACAAACAGACAAAAATTCTAAAAACATCTGATTTGGCTTCAGTATCGTTCCTAGTATACGCAGCAATCATTTTTTTTGAAAAATATTCAATGTACAGTTTTCGCCTCGTTACGATTTTATTATAAGTAGTATAGATTTTATTATAAGTATAGATATTTGAACGTTACAAATTAAATTATTATATAGAACTCGGCCTACAGGAGTTTGGATGCCGTATCAATAAAAAAATCGCTTATAAAAATATTGGAAATTAAAAGCTCGCCTATAAATTACTACTAATGCCATCTAGGTATAAACAGACGAATTAAAATATATAAGGCTAAAGAATAAATGAAAAAGTACGTTTAAAAAAATGCGAAATGATTTCTATTGTATATAAAATGTTAATCGGATCTATTAACTACAATCATCCAATATTTCAAATGGATTCGTCATATAGGTAGCGAATAATAATTGTACACAGACATATTGGTTTATTGCTCACCCCCCTTTGACAATAGCGTAATAATTTGTACCCTATATGTTGACCAGGCCATTAACGGATTTTACTTTTAAATTTCATGACGATCTGTTCGGCGGTTTGGCCGTGAAGCTCGGACAGAGATACAGACAAACAGACAAAAATTCTAAAAACTATATTTTTGGCATCAATGTCGATTATAGATCACGTAGCAGTTTTTTTTTTTTTATCTTCAATCAAACAAACCGCCCAACCGACAAACTGACAAAAATTCTAAAAATGTATGTTTCGGTTTCTGTATCGTTCCTAGTATACGTAGCACTTTTCTGTATCGTTCCCAGTATACGTAGCACTTACTTTTTTTTATATTCAATGTACAGATTTAGCCTCGTTACGATTTTATATACATTTAGAGGTACTATATTGAAGACTGCTTTTATTCAATAGATGTCACTGTACATTCATGGCGTCTTTCTGAATGGCGGTGTTAAGATTTTCCGCAGTTTAGTTGGGTCTGTTTGAACTAATTTGTTTTGTCACTCTGGTTTCCCTTCAAAACAAAGACTACAATACTTCAAAACGCAAAAATGTTTCGCCTTTTACTAAAAATTTAGCCTCGTTACGATTTTATTATAAGTATAGATAAGTATAGATTATAATAATTTTTAATAAAATAGATTATAATAATTGTGTGAAATTAATTTAATTATAATTTAAAATATAATAGAACGCTAGCGTAATATCTACTCCGAGCTATTACACAAGCTGCGGGCAACCGTTTTCGATCTAATTCCGCGTATTGCGTGCGTATGTAAGGCAATTACTAGACAATGCAGACAGCTGGTGATCCGCCTGCAATAGCCAATGATAGCAAGCAAATCGTATTATAGCATTCTATGTGCGCAATCATGTGACAGAACGAATTAAAGAAAGAAAGAAAAATACTTTATTAACACAACAAAAAATAAATAAAACCAATAAAAAAGAAAACATATAAAATATAAAAGTTATTGTGCCAAAAGGCCACAGCTCAGCATAATGAATTAAAAACGGGTTTAATAAAATGTTACTACCACAATTGAATGATTCATAAAATTGGCTAGCTATGGGTTCGCCAGTTAGTAGGTAATGAGGTAGTTACCTACTATAAAAAATGGAAAATATATTATACTCCCGTAAAAGGCAGATTAAGAAAACCATAGTTGATTAAATAATTTAAATCGAATAAATGACGTGGTTAGCTTGTTTTAGTTCATCGCGTTATTACAACGTAGTGCGAATAAAAACACATCAATGGTAGACGTCGTTAGACGTTGTGTTGATAAGGACGTGGATAGACGTCGTGTTGTTCTTTTTTTTAATAAGTTTGACGTTAGAAAGCTTTGCTAGTCCGAACGTGATAAATGGAGATTAATTAGCAAACATCAACTAGCTTTGTCAACTCGTTAGAGTTCGTGAAGCTTAGCTCTTGTGAGCCAATCCAATTGTACGATAAAAATACTCACGTGGAACATTGGGCGATGAGTTACATTGTTAAGGAGTTTTATATGAAAACTCAATTACATAGGAACGACCTGCCACTTTAAATACTTACATTGTTATGCACATCGAATAATGTTTTTTATTTTAATTATATGATCATTGATGTTCTCTTATGAATAATGACTGAATGTTAATTCTTGAATACATAATAATAATAATACAGTCACGATAAGAATGTTTTCTTTTTAATTCCAGGTAAGCAAGCACTGAATTTATACCGTAAGTACTTTTAAATATATATTTATTTAACTTTTCCTCAATTTAAATTATTTATTACTCTTATACCGCGGGTATAGTTTACAAACATAATAAGAGAAAGAAAGAAAGAAAAAGTATTTATTTGACACAGCACAAAAACGATTTTAAAGATAATACCTATAACAAAAATAAAAGAATAAAACATGTAAAACAAAAAAAAAAACAAAAAAAAAACTTAAATAAAAATGGATTGTACGTCGCAGCTGTATCAAAA
Organism: Allophyes oxyacanthae; assembly: GCA_932294325.1. Classification (NCBI taxonomy): domain Eukaryota; kingdom Metazoa; phylum Arthropoda; class Insecta; order Lepidoptera; family Noctuidae; genus Allophyes; species Allophyes oxyacanthae. The sequence goes on from OW028628.1 coordinate 3,376,307, forward strand.
AGGCTTCCGCTCAGCTTAAGCTGTCGAGCTGCGGGCAGCCCGACAGCGCTGGTTTTCAGCGGGAGCCACATTGAGTGACGTTATGTGTGCCTACGTGTACAGAAAATATATTAATTAAATATGAATTAAATAAATAATAATTATAAAAGAACTTGTGTGTGTTGAAATGATCAATCATCAACGTTGGTGTGTATGTTGTATAATCAACATACACACACATTATGTTCTAGATGTTACGTAGAAAATACAACCATCAGCAATAAATTCCTGCAACCAGTTACTAGGATGTCATAAACCTACACGGCTCGGCACTACGCCACCGAAGCTGCTTTGCTCTCGCAGGGTTTCACCCGACCACAATTAGGTCAAGCCACACTCCCTACAGCCAGGGATGCGTACAGTCCAAACCACTGTTAACTGATTTACACAACTTGCCTCGCATGTCACGTAAGTACTAAAACTAGATTTAGGTCTTTTTCGCTAAGTAAGGAATTTTATTATTTTGAGGGAAACTTAGCTAGCGATGTATAAAAAATACAAAATATAATGTCTATAAAGCGAAAGTATATAAAAATGTCTATAAAGCATAGTTCACACTATGCGTTACGGCGGCGGCAAGCGCGTCGCTTGAGCGGTGTCGCTGCGGCATCCAACATAGAAATATCCACGGTACGCGGTGCGCTCCGACGCCACACGCACACCGACTTGCATCCAACGAGACGAGGCAGGGATATTATTGATACGGCGCCGCAGACGTACACCCCACCACACGTGACCGTGACGTGGTCTCCACCGTCTGCGGCGCCGTATCAACGACGTTGCGACACCGCACTGCCCATGTGGCCGCCAATGCGGTGCCGTACCGCAACGCATCGTGTGAACAAACCTTAGGCCTATCATCATTCTGGTTTTCCACATCAAGTTTGGCTATGGTATAATTTGGTTCTATGCGGCTGAGGTTGGACATACATAACTCCAAATAAAAAATCTCCTGTACCTTTATATCGCCCTGGTATTTCAGCTCATCATACACTCAAAAATTCTCCAATACGAAGTGCCTATCTTTAAATCCACTTATCACAAACTCTTGAAGGTATCCCCCATAGTTGATGCAGCATCATACATCATCGCCTGATGTACTAGGGTAACAGAACCGCTCAGCAACATCAATCACGGGTGGTGTCCGCTAGTACCGCGTTCACATAATAGATAGTGCGGTGACACGTCATAATATCCTATGTTGTTGATCGACGGTTACTTAACACCTACTCGTTACTGCATTCCTGGTATTTGAGACATAGTATCACTTGATTATTGCCACGTTCGAATAGCTTTTTAACCCCTGGCAAAAAAGAGGGGTTGTTATAAGTTTGTAGTGTGTATCAGTGTATAGTACTCGCAAATCTTTATGAGCCCAGGAACTATGCTCTGAACTCTCTCTCTCCCTCTAGCACCTTTAATAAGTGCAGTATTATAGGTGCTATTATAGGGAGAGAGTTCAGAGGGCTCATAAAGATTGGCGCGTACTATATCTGTAGATATGTGTATCTGTGTATCTGTCTGTGGCATCGTGGCTCTAAATTGGACAGACCGATTTCAATGCAGTTTTTTTTATTGAAAGCAAGTTTAATTGGGTATCATCTTAGATAGGTTTAATGAAAATTTGTTCAGCCGTTCAAAAGTTACAGCTCTTTTTCTAGTTGAAGTCGGGGGTTTTTGACGATTAGGTTATTCGCTCTACATTCCAAAAGTTTCCTTATTTGCCCTATGTTAATTTTTTCTCCTGTTTCGACCCACATTAGGTACCTATAGTAGTTAACTTACTCGTAAAGTACAATTGGAAAAAAGATAAAAACATTACCAACCAAAACACACTGAAATAAATTTAATTTCGATGACACGATTAGCGTATTGGCTGAGCAAGCGGCTACTACGAGTGGCAGGTTCGATTCCCACACGGAATAAATATTTGTATGATCTGTATCATCATCCGCCTAGCCTTTTCCTTTGGGGTCGATTCCCAGTCTAACGAGATACGGCTAAATATTAATATTTTACTTGGACCAGTTTAGCGTTCAGAATTTGATAAAAGTTAAAGTTATCTAGTTTTACTAATTAGATATCAGAATTATGAACAAGTTCTATTTATCATTGTAATAGGTAGCATCATCATATTAACCGAATAATTTCATAAAAACTATAGAACATAGGTTATGGTCCAATAAGACCATAACCTATTTTATCAATGTATATCTAATTTATATATCTATGCTACTTAGGTACATTTTTTTCTAGAGGATTAATAAATTTTATCTGTGGTTGAACTAACTTTTTTTTTAGGTACCACTGCATCTTCTAAATTCAAAAGATAATGTAAAAATAAAATCGAAATACTTTTTATCTAAATTCATGAATGCATTTGCACGAACCAAAGATAATTTATGTGTTCCAAAAGAATGACTTCAGATAAAGATATGAGCGGAAACCAAACGTTCTGGGTCGAACTATCAAGTTGTAAATCTGTGGTTAGAAAGAGATGGAGCTATACAAAAATAACAGTAACTCTTTCTCGCACAGGTTATGATTACCAGGACTTCATAGCCTCTAGAGATTTCAACTTTTTTCATGAGGGTAGATAAAGGTGTCTTAACGGTCTAAAACTAACTTTGTTACAAACAAAATGTCAGTAACAGGATTGCGAAAAAATTATATGGAAATCCCCTTCGGGCGCTACTTAGTACTGACCGCTTTTTATCTTACGATGAAACTCTTTAGATATTTTTATTAATCACCGTTTTTAAAAGCTCTTTTCTATTTTTTATGAGTAAAGTATTAACCGGTAGTTTAGTCAAATTCACGGTAAAGTTAATTTTTAATTAAATATCTTAAAGCATTTTTGCTTGCTTGAAGCTAACATGTTTTTTAATATTTTATACTCATCCAAGCAGTGATAGCCTAGCGGTCGAACGCTTGCCTTCCGTGCAGGAGGGTCTGAGTTCGAATCCGGCTCGCACCTCTGACTTTTCAGATTAGAATTAAACTTAATTTAAGGAAAAACGTGAGAAAACCTGCACATCTGAGAGGGCCTCATACAGTTCTCGATGGTGTGTGTAGTTTGCCAACCCGCACTAGGCTAGCGTGGTGGACTAAGGCCTAACCCTTTTCATTCTGAGAAGAGGCCCGTGCCCAGCAGTGGGACAGTAACGGGCTGGATTTTTTTTTTATACTCATCCACAAAATTGCTTTAACGCATTTTTACACTGTTTTAGGCGATAGGTCGATTAGCATTTTTTTAATCGATTCATTGTTGCAACAAAAATCTTGATATTTCGATAAATTACTATTTTCTCGCAATCAAATAACTTTTCGATGCTACAAAACTTACATTTTGAGAATCATTCCTAGTCTTGCTTTAAGACCTTCTGATACATGTCTACAGCTCTATTCTTTTCTTCGACTTTTATTTATACCAAAAAATACTAAACACTAAAGAAAACAATTTATATTCCACCATGTTTTATCCCGACCCGCCACGTACTTATGAAAATGTTCTGAAAGGGAACGGTCCAGAGAGAGACCGTCGTCTCTTCTCATCATTTTAGGGAAATCTGCGTTCTACTTGTATATTTTATTCTTGGACCGTTCTCACGCCCTTATTCAGATTGCTTCAGCTCCTACTAAGTGAATACGGATTAATTTTTATATTTTTGAAGAGCTATACCGTTTTAAAGAACGTTAGAAATAATTGAAGATTATTATGCAATCATGCAAAAGATTTAAAAATAGCATGCATACAATGATTTGTCATTGTATGCATACTATTTTTGAAATCTTTATGTGCATTCCATACATTATACTCTCATTAACATAAATTTATAAACGCATTACGCCACCGCCACCGGAAGGCGGCTAAATGTGCAGGAATAGTTCGACACTGCGAGACGTATTTAAAGAGTTTAACTCTTATCGGTACTATACCATATCTATTTTTTTTTGTTTGTAGTTTGATTGTTTGTATGTAGGGGGTAATTCTTGAAATATAAAAATAATTCTTAAAATTATTTCGCTAATAGAGACCTACGCTATCCCCAGGCTATATTTTGCTTCGTTAAAAACAAAACGCGCTGGTGAAATCGCGGACAACAGTAAGTAATTCATTAAAAAAGAAACACTTGATCGAGTTCCAATCGAGAACCAATGTTACGGTCACTTGAGGGTGTTCCACATTAATCATTTCAACTGGAATGAGGCAACTGAATTCAGATGTAGATATTTCATAAATATATATTTTGTATTCAGTTCTTACGATACCATTTTCAAGATATATCTGGAGGAATATTCAATTTCCTTGAATGTGGTGAGGAAATTCTACCAACACGGTTGAATATTTTTAAGTGTTGGTAAAATTGGAAGTTATAAGATTTCCGTTTTAGGGGATGAAAAGTATTATTTTGAATTGTATGAATTCATAGAGATAATACATGAATTATATATCAATGGTTATGACGTGTAATGGAAATTACCAATAAAATGATTTATGATTTATTTTTTATAATGGCCGTGTTGTTGACAATGGACAGTCTTTATATTTTTTAAAACGGTTTTATTAGCTTCACCTGTAACTATGTAAAAAAATCTTGGAAGTTAAATTTGACCCACTTCCCGGTTTCCGATTGAGCTGAAATTTTGCATACACGTTTAGTTTGGATGACAAAAGCGTTTTCTTTCGTTTTTTTTAACTATAATATTTATTACTCTTTTATTTAGTTGGAATTGTTCTACAGTGAGTCTCCATATAGTGCATATACATGGGTTCAATTGAAAATCAGCGCCGGGCTATGTCTGGCATACGCTGAACTGAACCTTTTTGGTGCAGCCGTGAGGCCCACATGATTGTGGTATATACTACATACATACTTTATATTATAATATCTATGTGAATAAATTAATTTTAGTTTTTTTTTTTTGCATGTGGTGCCTTAATTTTACAACCAAATAAATTATTTTTCATTCTTTCTTCTTCTACATAATAAGAAATTGTGCGAAAATAGACCCTAATCGATGGAAAAAATACTCTAAAAACATTAGCTGTTCCATGCAAATAACTCGACTGAATGTATGGAACAGCAAATTGTTTTTCGCGGTTTGATCCCATAGTAAAAGTTGTTTATAATGATGAGTATAATAACCCCTTAAAGGGATTGGGACTAGAAAGCTACTACCTTGTATATTGTGTGTTAAAATCCAGTGTACGAATCCAGTTTTTTTTTCTTTCTTTCTTTCTTTATATCGCACTATCACCTCTTGCCTCAAGCCCTGTCAATGGCCGGCTATCTAAATTTAAGAATTTCATACAACGTTTTATCTATGTTATTGACTTTTACGGTTCTCTATAGGACAGTAAAATGTATCCTTTCCAGACCTTTATAATCCTGTTACATGTATCCGTCCATCCTTCTGTATGACATAGTGAATCTGTAGCACCATATAGGTATTGCTACATGAAATACCTAGCTACAACAACATGGCAATCGGCTATACCAGCGCCGCCTATCAGAATATAGCGGCAACTCGGATCCTACATGGCACTATGAAAAATGTTTACGGCAAGTAGCATGTACACGCCCGTTGGGCTTCGGCCCGCCAAGATATATCACCTCGCCTAGTTCGAGGAACCGCCCCTGTCTACGTAAGAACACCATAGGATAGTTTTTCCGCGCTTACGCGTTTACTTTTTTGCACTACTTTTGCCATTTCTTTAGAGTAGGTAGTCTTAGGAAACGCTAACGCCATAGTATATAAAAAAAGAACAGTAAAAGTGATTGAAACGAAGAAGAAAGAAAAGAGAGAGAGGGAGGGAAGTGATTGAGAGAGAGAGGGAGGGAAGTGATTGAGTGAGTGTAGTGAGTGAAATGAAACTAAATAATTTATTTGCATGAAAAATTCTAAGTTAAAAATAAAACTATTTCGTTTAATTTCTCCTTCAGTTATTTAGGAATACATCTTATTAACGGATAACTAACTGCAGATTGATCTTAGTAAAAGGTAATTAGCTGTCTTAATAATAATACTGCGTGCAGGTAGGTCCATACAGCTTTGATGACGTTCCCCTACTAACGATCTGTTATTAATGTCCAAAGATCATCTTTGTTATGTTTTTGCTGTCATTAGGGACATGTATATTTTTTGTCATATTTATTTATGGTTTTCCTTGTTATCAGAAGGTGCGGCTACTTCCACTCGTTCTAGTTACTTCGGTAGCTTCTTAAGCAAAAAAAATATCAATAAAATAATGGATGTTTAGAAATTATTTACTATATTTTAAGGGAGGTAGGGTTGGTGGGACTTTGCTTTCAAAATTGGAGATGCCCGACTAAGGAAGTACCTCCACCGTGCAGAATATCGTAGCCACATAACATTGCTCTTTTGCAGTGTTGTTTTCTTAACGTTGAGCAAGCTCGCAAGTGCTCCTTAAGAGAAGCGTCGTATTAGCAGTAGGGGGCGACGCTAGTGGGGCGGCAACGCGTGAGTGATGCCCCTGGTGTTGCAAGCGTCCATAAGTTACGGTATCTGCTTACCATCAGACGAGCTGTACCTCTACCATGAGTTTTCCGTGCCGTCTAATATTCACGTTCACATGCAATATTTGTATGGGAATTTTTTCAGCGCCTCTAGCGGTATAAATAGTGAACTAAAGTCACTATACAAATATTGAATGTGAACGATAGCGTTAGACGGCACAGAAAACTCATGGTAGAGGTACTGTATGCCAAATTATTCGCTTGTAAATATCAATTACTTGTTTATTTTTGGTCGCTACATTATTTCAATGTAGATATGTTAAACCAGGCTCCATCCGAACCAAGTACTCGGTTGTAATTAGCAATAATTTGATTATTTCTAGCCGTTACGCAGTTTCAGTGTAGATATGTCTAATTCACGTAATTTTATGCCGCGGCGATCATTTATACTGCAGTGACGCTCGAACTTGACGCGAGCTTAACTCACTGAAGCTAAGAGAATACCAAATGTGTTGTTTCGAATTCGATCAAAAATTTTGTGCAACTGCGCGGCAACTGTACTTCTTTATTACGTGAATTAGCCTACAAGCTCCATCCGAAACAAGTTATTCGGGTGTAAATAGCAACTTGTTTATTTCTAGCCGTTATGTTTTTTTCAATGTAGGACAACCTAGCTACGATATCTAGAGAGAAAATACGGCATTTTTAGCTCTGGGTAGGTAGAAATAGCCTAAAATTGTGATTTTACTAGGAGTAGTTTATTAGATCACTGTCTGGTCTTGAAAGTCCGATGACCTTGAAGTAGCGTGGATGATAGCTATCAATTTGGTCTTCAATGGCGGCTGAAATGAGGACATTTGGGAAACGAATGCGGTCACTTTATATTTAATTAAGAGGATTTTTTTGTTCACTATATTACTATCCATTTCTTTTATAATTTTTTTTGGACATAAGAGCTTGCAGTTCACTTGATGGTAAGTCATCACCGCCGCCCATGAACATCCGCAACACCAGAGGAGTCACCGATGCGTTGCCGACCTTTTAATATCTATAATTTATGTAATATAATATCTTTAATATTATTTACTAATACTTTCGTTAATATAGTTTAAGGCGTATTCTGTACAGGGTTGTAAAACTGATACGATGGATTCAGTAATTGATTCTGGGCCTCAGCAATAGAAATTGGAGAGATCTATTAAAAAAACTACGATTTATTTTGCAGTATTTTAAGTTAATTAAAAAAACTGCGAGCAAAATCGTATAATACTTTTTTAACATAAGTCAAAGATCTATATTTTACCTGAGATGAATTACTGAATGGAGTTTCGATGTATGTTCGAATTCGATTATTTTATTTGTTTCAACTATTCGGTATTGCGATGTAAAATAAAATACATCAAAACACTTATACCTACCGCTAATTCTAACTCTCCAAAAGCCAGTAAAACCTATTTTTAACGGCAAATCATTTCGCTTACGCAGCAACATTAATTTTTCAGTAAAATTACATTATCCTGGTCACAATAGACCGGCAGTATATTAATTCGCATACGTCGCCTGGCCTCGAGCCAAATCTTTAATCCAAATCATTGATATAAAAACTCTAGAGGGACAGTTCTCGACAAAAACATGTGGTAATTTCTTTTTGTTTATTTTATTTTTAATAAAATATTTTATCTTCTAATAAATTACATGTTACTTTTAAGCTTATTTTGTACGTACCATTTAAATGGTGAAATATGTGGCAGCTTATCTCTATAAAATAAGAACTCTACAAACCCATTATTTCATGCAAATAAAGAACATTCTGATTCTAATTCTGTCGTGACGTGTCGTACTCTTAGGAAGTTAAAAAGGTATTATAGTTACTTTTGCTCAGTGTAAGTTAAATAGAAATCCCGCCAATTTTTAACGTCTTTGATATCGTAGTTAGTCTATATTTGTTTACAAATATAGGTATAAGCATGCTTCACTATCTTAACATGGAAACAAGACACATCTTTGATTTATGCGTATTTTGCTGTCGGACGTTTTTGAGTAGGTTAACGTCCGTTGTCTATCTAGTGTTTTTAGATCAATGGTCTGAACCCACAATGGGTCAGCCAGTGATAAAATATTTTGATTCATGGGTTACGAAAGCTTGCTGTTAGAATGTGTTAGCTTAAAAAGAAGGATGTGAGTAAAAAACAGGTTTTTCAGGTTATTAAATTTTATAGGTATACTAGAGGTCGCGCGAGTGCGCGGGCCGCATGCGGCCCGCGAGGGCTTTTTGGGTGGAGCTTGTAACAACTTAAAAAAAATATGATTTTTGATTTTGTATGGCAGCCATGTTTTTTTGTATGGAAGCCATATTTTTTTCACCGGCACGTCAATGGACCCAGGGTCCTCGACATTTTTAGTTCCGGCACCGTGCATCTGCGACTTGTAGTTTTCGAGATCCGTAGGGCAGTTCTGGTCAGCGTTCCACTTTCAGGTCATTTCGGACTTTTCCTAAACTCACTGGACCTCTCTCTATACGACTCTTATACATGACTTTTACCCCCCGTGGCTCCTTCCGGGAGAACAATTGCTCCATAAGATGCGTTTGTATGGCGGCCATATTGAAAAATGGCGGAAAAAAAATTCGACTCCGGATTAAGAATCGGTGCCCCCGAAAACCCCCAAATGCCAATTTTCAGCCGGCTCGGACCATATATTTTTTTGGCCTCCATTTTGATTCCGCCATCTTGGATTTTTATGACCCCCACCAGAAAGCCCCCGTCGTCCTCTATGACATTTGGTCGAGCACCCCCCCGCTATCTCTAAGGGTTTCGGAACGGTGAGCGTTTCAATTTTGTATGGCCGCCATCTTTTTTTGTATGGAAGCCATCTTTTTTTCACCGGCTCGTCAAACGGCCCAGGGTCCTTGACATTTTTAGTTCCAGCAGTGTGGGTGTTCGACTTGCCATTTTCGAGATCCGTAGGGCAGTTCCGGTCAGCGTTCCACTTTCAGGTCATTTCGGATTTTTCCCGGACTCACTGGACCCCCTTCTATACGACCCTCATACATGACTTTTACCCCCCACGGCTCCTTCTGGGAGAACAATTGTGTCAGTGAGTCAGTCAGTCAGTCAGTCAGTGGTAATCGAGCTTTATATATATAGTCAATTACTTTAAACGAAGAATTAAAGGAGGTTAACGAAAGTTACCCAAAAAAGTACCGAGGTAAACTTAGTGGCACAAAATACCCTACATTACACTGAGTAATATTCAAATTATATATTCTTTTATGCTTCCTGGGAACGAGAAATAAATAACATTTAATTTGAAAAAAATCACGTCGTTTTATCACACTATGATGACATTAATACTTAAGGTACTTCTTAGCGTAAGTGGATTCTTTATCTGTGCTTACTACTATAAAAAAAACTGTACATGGAACAATGCTGAAATCAATAAAAAAAAATGCGATTTCAGCATTGTTCCATAAATTTAGTTGAGTAATATTTAATTATTTGTATGATGGAACAGCTGATTTTTTATTCGCAATTTCCAATTTTATTCCATTGTAAAAGTTGTTCATAATAAGCAGTCCAATGCGTAATTGTATGGATTTTACATCCTATATTCATGGAGCATTTGAAAATCATTATAATTATAGTTTAAACTTTTTGTAACTGTCACGTAAATATTAAAAGCTTTCGTGGTACTTTTGTTAGTTCCCTCGCAAAAAACTCGTATTACAAGTCCCAGTTTCTCGTCATCTGTTATACGAGTGGGGATTCTTAGCAAGGTCTCGACAAGACTACTTTTTTCGGCCTAATGTAGGTCGCCGCCCGAAAAATGACTGGACACTATTAATCATCCAGGATATGTTATAATCTGGACAACCGTTAATCGAATTATTTAAAGAAAATAAGAAAGAAAATGAAATATTCAGCACGGACACATTCACAACAAAAGAGACAGAAGATTAAAGAAAAAAAAAAGATTTTTTTTTAATAAGATTTTATTTTATTATTTCTCGTTTACTTTTTGTTATTTACGTCAATTTATATTTTCTAATTTATAAAACGTCGAAAATTTTGTCGATTTATAAAAAAAAACAATTTATATAATTTTGTCAATTTATAAAAAAATGACCATAATATTGTAAATTTATGAAATGGTCATTTATTCGTTACGTCAATTTATATTGTCACAGATAAATTATTGATGTTTTAAGTGTTGTGGCGCAACATTGTTAACGCTTAAGTTGAAAACTGGATCATAAAATCAACGTTATCAATCAAATGAGTAAAATATTTTATTGTATAAACAATTTTGACTTAACTAGATTTCTAATGAAATTTTCTGTATAATGAATGATAAAATATTCAAAGTTATTTATTACGTAGCTTCTCATTCAAATCTGTAGGCAGAATTTTATAACGTTTTATTTTATAAAACTCATTATCCTAATGGAAAATACAACGTGTTTCTTGCCACAAAACTACGGCTTTCAAAACTTAAGACCAGGGGTGGTGTTTTTGCAATAAATCCTAACTTTCTATTTCATGGCTCCGTTTGCTTACGTGACTTTAGTGCTGTTTGAGATTTCTTGGGCGTTACGTTATGTGTAGGGATTTTTATACTAATACGCAACAAACATTTTATTAAGATTAAAATTATAAATAAAATTAAAATATAAGATTATATACACTCTGTATACACCACTAATTTTTATTACCAGAAATTTCTTAAGTACGTACACGTCTGCTCTTTATTATCAACAACATTTACAGTGAGACCAAAACTGAAATCGCAAAAAAAAAACATTTACTGTTCCATACAAGTAATTCAATATTAGGTACTCGAAGAAATTTATGGAACAGCTTTTTTTATTTTTCGCGATTTCAGCTTTGGTTCTAGAGTAAAAAATGTTCAAAAAGACGAGCAAATAAAAGTAAAAAGTTAAAAAAAATCGGGTAATAAAAGGAATTGAGTTAATAATATGTTAATGTTATTTATTTTATTTTTAAATTAAGATAAAGTTATTACATTTTAGCAACACATTCAAGGAGAATAGATTACATAGATTATAGCAGAAAAGACACTGCTTAATGTTTCATTTTTAACCCCCGACAAAAAAGAGGGGTGTTATAAGTGTTAAGTTTAACGTGTCTGTCTGTGTACGAGTATCTGTGTATCTGCGAATCTGTGTATCTGTCTGTGGTATCGTAGCTCCCAAACGGATGAACCGATTTTCGTTTAGTTTTTTTTGTGTCATAGATAATTTTATCTCGAGTGTTCTTAGCCATGTTTAATGAAAATCTGTTTAGCCGTTCAAAAGTTACAGCTCTTTTTCTAGTTGGAGTCGGGGGTTTTTTTGTGAGTGATGTCAGAACGTTACTTCATTTATTAAGGCAATCTTATTCAGAGGCAAATAATTATTATACTATTCTTCTTTTATTTTTTTTATTAAATTACATTATTTTCGCAGCTCTTACCACAACATTGTACTAATCAAGATTGTAATAAATTATTTTAAAAGATTTTCCATAGAGTTTCTTGCCGATTCTTCTATTTGGAACCGCGCACCTAGAGTCTCGACATTTCATAAGTTCCTGTATCTGATTTACATGAAATAAAGATACATTATATTCTAAACTTCTGTATAAGACAAAATGAAACAAATTTATTAACGTAGTTAAGATGGCTGCCGTTCATCATAACTGTTTTAAAATTCATAAAAGTAATATATTATAACTTATAAAACGTAATGGAACACAAAGGGATAAATCTCACCATTACGGCTTGAGCCCTTTCAGACATCATAAGTAGGTATATTACGTATCCATAAAAGAAAGGATCTGAAGACCCTCTTATTTCTAACATATAATAATGATGTGTACGAGCATCAGTAAAAGATGTCGACCATTTTTCTATAAGCTTTATTTGTTTCTTTTCTGTGTCCAAAACTTATTAGTTTTATTATTACTTACTAAGTAAAAGGCTAAGAAAACCCAATCCATCTTTTCGTACGAGTAAGCTTCATAGGACGGGATTACCGATTGACGGTCAACCGTATATCTAACTTAATACTAGATATAAATATATAAATTCTACATACAACGTGTCATATTTAAGGGTGATCAGACCATCAAACTGAACAACTTTCTCTATGTGACCATTATCGTAATCGCGAAAAAATAATCAGATGTCCCATACAAAGCTTCAATACCTACCTACTCGACCCAAAACGTCTGCGACAGATGATTATTCTTCCTTCTTATGATTTTATCTGATCCACACCCTTAAATATGACCACGCATTTTTGATACATTGTATAAGGTCATACCTTTCTAGTCTTGATCCCTTTAAGGGGTTATTGGACTCATCATTATGAACAAATTTTACTGTTGGACCAGTAAAAATAAAATTTCCTAAGAAAAATATTTAATTTCGTTTAGGGGGAATGCGGTCGCCAAAACATTAAAAGAATAGGTATTAAAAAAAAACTATCGCTATCGCTGGCGCATGCCGTTCACCGAGCAAAACCGAAAGGGACAACTGTAGGTACCTGACTGATCAGACCTACATGAAATCGTCAAAATCAAGGTTTTCAATTTCCTTGTTTCCTCCTCCAAAAGTGGACCGATTTTTATGTTCTTTTCACCTACTATATTGAAAAACATTGTTCTATGTCTGTACGTTTTCTTTTTTTGAAATACTCTGTCAAAAATTGCATAATGTACGTCTGTTGATAGCGTGCAAATTAGGCAATTTTATGGAATTTTAGGGGTTCACACCTCCTATAGGAAGTAACTAATTAAAAAAAGCTAATCATAAAAACATGCTAGTGGTCAATATCTATAAAATAGGTATAAAAAATGCGCTACTAACGAAATCCAGAGAGAAAATCGGGGAATACGTTTGTATGGACAAAACGCTGCCCTCGTTTCCTCTTAAATCTCTCACTCCATAAACTACAGTGTCAGGTTATGCGCTTTTAGTAAAATATAACTTTGTAAAATTGAAACGAAAAGCTTTAATAAAAGTTTATTTTTACGTACACGTAAAAATGTGTAGGGAAATGGATTATTTACGGTTACGTGGGTCATGGCTACATCACCGTAAAATTGTCTTTACGATATGACAGGAATATGTCTCTATTTTCACGCTACATGGATACGTGAATATATTCACGGCATTCTCGTGTGAGGAAAGGTAGACACCGGGGTATATTATATTACAAGAATAAAAACATTTGAAAAAAAAAATTGTTCGTAGCAATATTATCTGCTACATAGATCAATAAATCTGCAAAGTTAAGCACTTGCCGCGGTCAATGCTTGGATGGGTGACCGTTTTTGACACCGTGACTCTGTTATCTAAGAGAGCAAGGTAAGCAGTTGATCTCGGTTCCCTATTAATAGTCCTGCTTCATTTGATCCATGCTCAGTGAATCACCTTTTATAAGAGTCACCAATTTAGTCATCAATTAACTCACCATTTTATACCCATATAGCCGTTGCTCCGTGTAAAATATTGTATTTCAGCCCCATTTGTTGGACTAGAATCATAGGTATCGCAACATTGTTCGGAAAAAGCTAGCCAAATAAGATGAGTTTATAATTCTAGTTATTCTAAACTCTCCTAAAACTTTTACTTAAACATTTCATTGAAGCGCCAGCTGAATAAATATTCTGCTCTAACTTCAATTAAATGAAAACTCATTAATGTAATTGCACTTGGCAATTGATTTTATAATGGGCTAAGTTTCCATTTTAGTTTAATAAGCAAAATTCTCCAAAATAAATGGGAACACTAACAGGAAATCATAAAATAATAATTTTGCAATTTTTTTGGAAGCATTGATAGCCTAGCGGTTGAACGCTTGCCTTCCATGCAGGAGGGTCTGAGTTCGAATCCGGCCCGCACCTCAAATTTTTCGGATTCGTGTGGATTCGAATTTGATTATAAACTTGCGATAACAGTGAAGGAAAAACATCGTGAGGAAACCTGCACATCTGAGAGGGCCTCATAAAGTTCTCAATGGTGTGTGTAGTCCGCCAACCCGCACTAGGCCAGCGTGGTGGACTAAAGCCTAAACGTTGTCATTCTGAGAAGAGGGCCGTGGCCAGCAGAGGGACAGTAATGGGCTGGATTTATTTTATTAATAATTTGACTACAGGAAATTAGTTTTCGGCAACGTTTGCCAAACTTCCCGTCCCATTCCCTTCTGATAATATTTCCGAAACACATCTTGTGTAATGTTTAGATTCACTAATTTGCTTCTTGAGCGGCGTTCAAGCGTTGTGTGCCAAGTAACACGCATAAAAACGGGTCATGCATGCCAAAGAGATTGTATTGAGTTGGGTAGTGCTTTCATATGGAAAACGGTACCGGGATTTGAAGCGAGGTTACCGGTAGATGATGCCGGGATTTTTCGGAGCCAATTATTTTTGGCCCACACTAGGATTTCTTTTTAACCGACTTCCAAAAAAAGGAGGAGGTTCTCAATTCGACGCGTATGTTTTTTTTTTTTTTTTTTTATATTTGTTACCTCATATCTTTGGACTGGGTGAACCGATTTTGATGATTCTTTTTTTATTTGAAAGCTGGTGGTTTCCGATTGGTCCCATTTTAATTTGGTTTAGTTCTGATAATGGAATCCATGAGAAAACCATATAAGTCTTATATTTGCATTAAGTATGTGCGCGACAAATGGACGAATAACTCAATATCACGCCAACCGATTTCGATGATTCTTTTTTTGTTTGAAAGGGTATACTCCTGAAGTGGTCCCATTTCAATTTGGTGAAGATCTGATGAAGATCTTCGGAGATAGACAATGGAACTCTTGAATGAATAACAGCACATCACTCGCGATTGCTGTAATCTCATGTTTATGTATTGTTTATGCCACTCAAAATTGAAAAATAAAATAAACTTTAAAAAAAAGTAAAAACCGACTTCAAAAACCAAAAAGTAAAAAATAATTTTCTTAAAAAACTTAACAGCTTCTGAAGTCGGGGCCACTGCCAAGCTACGAGTAGGTACATTGAAGAATTATAGGCCCCGACTTCAGAAGCTGTTAAGTTTTTTAAGAAAATTATTTTTTACTTTTTGGTTTTTGAAGTCGGTTTTTACTTTTTGTATCGTGGGTACAGTTTACTAACAGACATGTCACATATACACACCCAGACCCGAAACAACTATGTGTATGTCATAGAAATATTCGTTTCGCAGCACGTAGCGTAGAAAAGCAATCGCTTAGCAACTGCGCCAACTGTGCTGTCAAATTATTATTATGTGTTATTTATTTATTAATTTATTTATATCACTCGGTTTCCTCCACCTTTCGCATTCAGTAACGTCGATGTACCTGACCGAACAACCAATAGAAGTCACTCATTTAAATAATTGTACTACTTATTGCATGAGCGTAAATATCATGTTTTACTGCAGTACTAATAAACATTCGTGGTCTTGAAGACGCGCGCAATTCGGAACTGATCGGTTATACGAAGTAGTGCTTAGTTGTTTCGTACTATTCCTTCTTCGGGATGTCAGGCCATTTGGCTGAGGGGTGTCCCATATTTTAAGAAGTATGGGACACCCCTCAGCCCGATGGCCCGACAACCCTGACCTGAGTGGAGACCGGGAATCGGCAAACATAAGTTTTTGCCGATTGGAGGTCTCCACTCAAGGTTTTGTCTGCTCTAACACCCAATAGCCCTAAGACAGATATAGCCAGCCTATTGCCATTTTAGCTGGCTGATTCTGCAAGTTATGTAAGTAACAGGTATTTTCTGGATAATCAAATTTCAGATATTATAATTATTTAATTAGGGTGTTTAGATAACTGTGTTCATGCGTAGAGTACTACACGTAAGAAATTTTCTTTCTCTTTAAATTCTTCGCCACGTTAAAATTCGCCAAACAGGCATGTTATGCGATAACAGCTTACACGTAGAAACCAGATTTTAAAGTCCCCGTGTCCGGGCTGGACATAAATCCCGGGAAATTGGGACGTCCCACAGATACTTGACATCCCTAGTAGTATCGAACGTCAGAAAGGATTGAAGGAAACCAAATGGGGCGATACTTTCATACGTGTTCTCTCAGTTTTCCGATTGTGTGTATTCTAAGTCTGAGAGAATGGGTTTGATAGTCTTTCTGTGATGTATTGAACGAGAGAGAATGTATGGGAGTTTTATTTAGTAAGGTATATAGATTTACATCTTTTTTGTTTTGTCGAAAAACGACATATAGTACGTTATAAGAACTTTATGTAAAGTATCTACCAAGACGGTCTTTCGATGTGAATTGCAACTTGGCACATAACTCTATTATTAGTATTAAAAGTTTTATTAAATACTAACTGTGCCCGCGACAACGTCCGCGTGGAGTTTAATGTTTTTTTAAAATTAAAAGTAAAAGTAGCCTAAGTTACTCCTTATAACATCAGCTATCTGCCAGTGAAAGTCCCGTCAAAATCGGTCCAGCCGTTTTGGAGATTAGCCGGAACAAATAGACAGACAAAAATATGAAAAATAGATTCTTTATATAATTACCGTATATACTTTCATATGCATTTAGTAAAAAGGTGTTATTTTGACATTACAAACAGACACTTCAATTTTATTTATTTGTATGGATGTGTACATAAATTATAGATTTTTAATTAAATTAAAAAATAAAACTAGATACCTAACTAATAAGTTAACCGGAGCGTTAAATCCTATCATAAGAAATACCTCCTTTAAAAATAAAACCCCACTGTATTTCCAGTATAAGCTCACCTCGCATTGTACAGGTAGTTCGTACAATGAGAGGTCAGCTTATACTGAAAATGTATACCTAATTCGATATGTAGCCATGCGTACATACTGCCTTAATTAGGTTTAAGATACGTGAAATCTTCCCAAAGACCAGTGAACCGAAACGAACTGATAGTGACCGGTGAATGAATGATGAATGAACGAACCTAAGTGCTGTCATTAACCTTAATTGACCCCTATACAAGAAGATGTTGGTTGCCATTTAACGTTAAACATTTTAGTGATACCTGAAATATTCACCCGCTACAGTGAGTAGGCCACCCGCTCCCCCACCCATGGGTATCATAAATGGCGCCTAAGAGATTTATCAAGAGGATGTGTTTTTATTTTATTGTTTTCGAATAGCGTAACCTTATCAACTAGTTTAATGATTCAGAACAATAATTCTCTTCTTTGATAAATTAATTTCAGAATTACGAAAGTTGATCTACTTATGTGGCTAATTGTACATCCGACGTACATAATTATGGCTATTAAGCTATACATTTCCAGCATAAGATGACCTCACATTGTATAGGCTTTCCTTACAGTGAGAGGTCAGCTTAACTCGGTTTACAGATTCATTTATTTCTCAGAAGAACAACATTGTTCACTTATATGAGAAACATAACTAAATATAATTAAAATCAATTTAATTATAAAGAAGAGTTCGATCAACCACAGTAATTTAAAAATATATAAGTTATCAATAAGGTACACGATCAATCTCTTTTTAAAAACATTAACAGATACAGAGTCTTTTATATATTTTGGTAACTTCTTATATAGCTGAGCTCCCCAAATTGTATATTTTTTTCTTTCCGTACATGGTTCTAATCTTAGGTAGTTAGAAAGAAAGAAAGAAAGAAAAAGTATTTATTTGACACAGCACAAAAACGATTTTAAAGATAATATAACAAAAATAAAAGATTAAAACGTAAAACAAAAAAAAACAAAAATATTTATCTTAAGTAAAAAATGGATTGTACGTCGCAGCTTTGTCAAAAAGGCTTAAGCTGTCGCTCAGCTTAAGCTGTCGCGCTGCGAGCAGCCCGACAGCGCTGGTTTTCAGCGGTTGGTTAGTTCTATATTTTCTCTGTTTCTAGTATAGTCTATATCTAGTATAGGTATCGGGCGCCTATAACATCCAAGGCATCGATACTGTGGACAGTTTCGTTTATCTGGGCTCTAATATAAATAATGAAGGTAGCTGCGTCCCAGAAATAAAACGGCGGATAGCCATGGCTAAAGATGCTATGACACGCCTCCAGAACATCTGGAAAAATCGAGGTATAAGTTTTAAAACGAAGGCCCGTTTGGTCAGAGCACTAGTTTTCCCGATTTTCCTCTTTGGAGTTGAGACGTGGACAATCCAAAAAAGAGAAAGACAGAGGATAGACGCATTCGAAATGTGGTGCTGGAGGCGGATGCTCCGAATTCCATGGGCAGCCAAACGCACAAATGTATCTATCCTTACCCAACTTGATATCAAGACCCGATTGTCCACAGTTTGCTTACAGCGTATTTTGTCCTATTTCGGCCACATAATGCGAAGAGGAGATAGCAGCCTTGAAAAGCTGGTCATTGTTGATAATACAGAAGGCAAGCGAGCGCGAGGCCGGTCGCCAACACGATGGTCCGACCAAGTAAAAGAGGCTATGTCCTCAAGCAAATTTCAGCAGGTGGTGATGGCAACTTCGGACCGGAGTAGATGGAGGCAGATTGTCCGTTTAAAGGGGTCCAGTGACCACGATCCTCAGTAATGAGGGACCGACTGAAGAAGAAGTATAGTATCTGAAAATGTTTAGTTTGATATGTAGCTGTGCGTGCAAGTGGCCAGTCCCGTCCCAAATCAGTGTTATTGCTACCGAATTACCGATTACCATTTCAAAGTTCGAATATTTCAATTGAAACGCGCACTTCGAAATTGGAACGTATTGCCGATTTCTATTCAATAAGGGTTGTTACTACCTAGTATTACTAAGTACGTGCTAGTCGACCTAACGATGTGCCCTGAAACCCTGGTAAACTATTAGAACTGGTCGCTTCTGCTTTAATAGGACTGTTTTGTGAATTGGATGCAGACTCATAAAATTCTCAATAGAATAGATCTTTATTTCATGTAAACCAAATACAGGCACTTATGAAGTGTCGAGACTCTAGGTGTGATGGTGTGTGTAGTCCGCCAACCCGCACCAGACCAGTGTGGTGGACTAAGGCTTGTATAATCCTTCTCATTCTGAGAAGAGGCCAGCGCAGCAGTGGGACAGTAAAGAAAGAAAGACAGATAGAAAGTAAGAAAAAATATTTTAATACAAAAAGAAAAACCAGCACAAGGCCAAAAATGGCTCCTATCTAGCCAGTAATGGAGTGGATTTATTTATTTGTGAACACGAACACAACACTGTGACCTTAATGAGGCTTCTGCTCAAAACCAGCGCTGCAGTGTTGCCAACGCAAAGCAGTAGAATCGTGTGTCTAGGAATCACGACGTTTTGAAAGTGCCTGCAAAGGGCCCAGTTGAAATAAAAAATCTTTGACTTTGAATTTGCAGCATTCATGCTGAGCGGAAGCTTTTTTGAAACAGGTCCGGCGCGTAACGTAAAAAAACATAGTTCAGAGTTTTTTTTTTTACAATTTTACTTTAATTTTTAACCTCCGACAAAATAGGGGGGTTTATAAGTTTGTTGTTGTTTGTTTGTTGTATCTGCGTATCTGTGTACTGTGGATGGACCGATTTCAATGTAGTTTTTTTAATGAAAGCTAGTTTAATCGGGTATTATCTTAGCTATGTTTCATAAAAATCTGTTTAGCCGTTCAAAAGATACAGTTCTTTTTCTAGTTGGAGTCGGAGGTTTTTGACTGTTAGGGTACGTCCAGATCTGGCGAATGCGCCGCTCGCGAGCCGCTCGCGCGCCGTTCACGCACCGTTCGCGCGGCGTTCGCGCACGGTACGCGCCTCGCGAGCGGCGCATTCGCCAGATCTGTACGAACCCTTAGGTTATTATTGTTTAGTGTGCTAAGTCAAATAAATCATTTTTCTTCTTCTTTCTTCCTGGTAAAAATTGCTCCGCTCATATAGTTAGCTGTAGGCCTTATTACCCGCTCTTATGGGGTAATTACCGTTATCACGGCACGGCGTTAACGAGGTATCCGCTGATCTCATGGGAAGTCAAGCGAAGTGCACACGTTAGCTGAAACGGTGGCGGAGCAAGATAATAAATTATGGAAGTTTAAAAGGAGGAAAGATTTTTTTTCCACTTCAAATCAAATCATTTTATTTGTGTCATGGGTGATAATATAATGTTACATAGTACTTTTTATGTTCAATAAGTAATTATAATCCAACATGATTTACCTATAAAGGTGTATAAATGAGTGAGTCTCCATTGAAAATCAAATAATAAAATCAATAAAAATTAAAAAAATTTATTAATGATTATAATTAAAATCATGAATGATTATATTTGACGACACGGTTGGCGCAATGGCTAAGCGATTAGCTTTCTGCGATACGTGCCGCGGGTTCGATCCCCGCACGGAACAAATATTTGTATGATCTACAGATAGTTGTTCCGGGTCTGAGTGTGTGTGCATGTGACATGTATGTTTGTAAACTGTACCTTCGATACAGGAGAAATCCTAGAGAGGGGCAAAGATTATATGTAAAAAAAAAAAATTCATTGCTATAGCCGGAGGGTGAACTTTAGGTTACAAAATAAAACAGCGCTTCCAAAAAACGTTTATTCCGCAATTGACCTTAACATAAGTATGGGCTATGGATCCTGCTTCAAATAAACACTGCAATAAATATAAAAAATGAAGCAATAAAAAAGCGATAAGCTGTTTTCTTAAGGCGTTACGATATAGATACCTAAACGTTGTATCGAAATAAAAATAAGCACGTTTTTATCCTTCCGTTTTCTTCAGTTATAGGCTTTGTGCGAAAGTTAGCATCATATTTTCTTGTAAACAAACGACTGGATTATGCATATGCTTTATGCAATTTTTTATTTTTTAATGCCAATAAATAGATATTCTTCTTTTCTTTCATAGGTATATAAATTGGACGTACTTACACGAAAAGGATCCAACCCACATTGAGCTGAAATATTTAATTTTAAAGTTTACATAGTAATTCTTCATTGATGCAGAGCTGCCCCTCACTGCGCGCTGTGCCTTTTGGCACAATAACTCATTTTATGTTTTCTTTGATTTGTTTTATTTATTTTTTATTGTGCTAATAAACTCTTTTTCTTTCTTTCTTTCTTTCTTTCAGCTGTTTAGTTGGTTTTAATATTGCAAATGAAAAGCAAACTTTTTATATTTTTAACACCCGAAAAGAAATAGGGGTGTTATAAGTTTGTAGTGTGTATCGTGTATCTGTGTGTCTGTGTATTTGTGTATCTGTCTGTGGCATCGTAGCTCCAAAATGAGTGGACCGATTTCAATGAATTTCTTTTTAATCACAATTTAGTTTAATCAGTTATTATGTTAGCTATGCTTCATGAAAATCTCTTCAGCCGTTCAAAAGTTACAGCTCTTTTTCTTGTTGGAGTCGGGGGCTTTTGACGGTTAGGTTATTGAGTTTAAAATGTGTAGATAAGTTGGTTTCATATTTTATATGATAAAAATTAAACATCTCAAAATAAAAATAAATAAAATAGCTTTGTTAGAAGGTGGGTTGGAAAATAAAGAAAGAAAAATAATTTATTCCACATAGGACAACACAACAGTCACAAGAAATTATTAACACAAAAGTAATATTTTACATTGTTAAATGTACCTAAATGTGCTGTCGAGTATGCCCATGTAAAAAAGGTTACCAACTCAGCATGTGATCTCTTTCGTTTAACCTCGTCGAATTACATAACGCCTAACTATTTCAGTCGGCAGTTCAGAAAATAAAACACTCATCCTGATCCTCCACTATCAGCAGCTGGAAGAATCATAAAAAAGGAACCAATAAAGAAACGGTAAACAATTTCTCAAGGTGCCGTACTCGCTTGGTAGGGTCGTATTGATTCATGCTCGAACTGGCTCCCTCTTGAATATTCACGACCTCTCGTTTTGGCAGCTCCAATGCGAGGTCGGATAATTAATGATTCTTTTTTTTTTCAATCATCGAGATTGTATTTTTAATAACCTCGTTCTGGAAAATGGAGGGGCATTTTGTCTGTTTTAGCGAAGTACTCGTAGAATTGAGATAATTATAATTACGGTTTGTTATATTTTGAGCTTTTTAATATTATACTAGAGGTCGCCACGTGATCGAAATTCGACCGTAATTTTATATAAACTTTCTCCATATAAACTTTAACTATGCCAAATCTCACACTCCTCCGTGCACGCAATATGCATATAAAAGGGTACAAAGTTACACATTGCAGCAGCGCTGATTTCCAGCTGAAACCTAAGGTGGCTGACAGAACAAGTTTCTACGGAAAACGAATCGACACCATTGTACCATCGTTCTTGGTAGCGAAAATAGAAGAGGAAGAAGAAGCATTTTCAGATGAAGAATGATTAGAATTGTTTGATGAATAAATTCGTTGAGGATTATAAATGATAGTACGTGTATGAGTTATGTTATCTTTATAACTTGCGCATTCATTCCGCGCCTCAGCCAAATTATAGTCATTAAACTTAATTGAATGAGTGTTGGTATAATTCAGGAGAGGTAGCGGAGAAACACCTTCAATTTATAATTTTATAATATAAGAATAAAATATATAACCAGTAAAATTATTATTTGAAGGTGGTATTATACAAAAAAAACTTCATAAACTGTTAAGTTTTGTATGAAATTATTTTATACATTTTACTTTTTTGAAGTCTATTTATATTTATTTTTAAAAGTTTATCATTTCAAAAAATTACTAGGTATATTAACTTCTGAGAACAAAATTTTCTTCCTCGGGTATTTTAAGACCAAAATTTTGGAATTTTTAAAATAAGTACAAAACTAGATGTCCAATCACCATAACACTAGGTACCTGGTGTTTTGTTTCAGCTTAAACATATTCCATGCAAAAGCATTTGTCAAATACCTATCTAAACTAATATTATAAAGAGAAAAGATTTGATTTTTGTATGTTTGTTTGTAATGGATAAACTCAAAAACTACTGGACCGATTAAAACATTCTTTCACCAGCAGAATGCTATGTTAACACTGAGTAACATAGGCTATAATTCATAAAGATATCACGCGGGCGAAGCCATTGGCAGAAGCTAGGAGTATCTATTTTTTAAGCAATTTCTATTACACAATAAAAGTGCTACGTCACAAATGTGTCGTCATATACCCCCCCCCCCCCTGCCTCCTTTCACATACATCCAATAGGTACGTCTTTATCAGCAATGATTAATTGTACACTACGATATCAGGTTCAACGATGAATGTTCCTGAATGTGTATCAAAATTGAAGGTAACGTCAGAATTCGAAGATCGTGGGCATATTTGTTATTAATTTTGACCAATTTGCGTTGCCAATTAGGTATTAATAGTCTGGTTAACCAATAATTAATTAACCAGTTACAGTTAACAAACCAATCTAGTGATTAAAAAAATATTCAACTGCAATCTAGCGTCAACGGGCTTCTGTGCAAACACAATTTTAAGCTCTTAGTTTTTATGTGGATTAATTGTACTATTGCAAAATTGTGGCAAATATTAGAATGGTACCAACAAAGTGTAGTTATATCTAACTAACCTAGTTTTCGTTGTCCCAACTAGAGATTTAAAAAGAAAAGAAAAAAGGTTTTTTTTTACAATTATATGAAACAAACATGCATAAAACATGGCGTGTTGTTTTTTCTATTATTTGAAATAAGTTAGAATAAAATACCAAATGTGATGTATGTAAAATTATGTTTAAATCAATGAAATTGAATTGAACATAACAAAAACAACTTTAATCTTGATCTGTGTTAGAATCACCTGTATCAGCATCAGTAGTAGTACCTACGTTTGTAGTATCGACATCAGAATAATTATCATTTATGTAAACTTCACTGAATGCTGTCAATTAATTTAAAATATTTTAAAAAGGTATTTCCAAAAAGAAGACATGAACTTAGAAATTTCTTTTTCAGTGACAGGTACTTATTTCCCTAATTCCTGTTACCTATTCAAACACAAGTTTAATAATTCATTCTGCCAACACTTCAGCCATCCTGTATGTAACCTTATCCTCTCAATGAGTTATGCATATATATATATACATGCATATATAGGTGTACGATTGGTGACAGGTACCCCTGACCTAATTCCCCGTTCAACCAGCCAGAAATGAAACGGGTGCCATACCAATAAGGTTTTACGATTTGCCTCGATAGGTACTTATCTTTTGCGTCGATAATTTTAGCTAGTTTTTCTTAGTAATGTTTCTAGGGCGATAATTAAGTTTTAGTAATGCATTAGCAATAAATATGGAGAGGAGAGGAGAAATCGAATGAATTTCATTTTATTTGAAACCTTTCCCTTAACCTTTAAAGTATCGCACTAAGATTTTTTAAATTATTTTTCTGATATGTGTAACCACCTGGTCTATCACCCGTTTTCGGCTTGACGTTGATTTTCGGAACATCCTGTATAGTCTTGTAGAGGTACAATGTCTTCACACATACAAGAGCATTATTCAGTTCAAAAGTAAATCTTATTATCCACACCGCATTTAATTAACCACTCAAAATGCGTATCGTATAAAAATGAAACGTAACTCATTCGATTTAAAAACGAATCGATTTTTATTCGTATGAAGGTTAAAAAGCCACTTCATTGTGCTTTAATCTCGTTAAAATATGGACCGGGAGCAAAGCCGGTAGTGAGTGGAAGTTTGCAAGACTACTCGAGTAAACTCGGTTATTTGTATCGATAAACTCAGTGCATATTGCATAATTATTATATCGATAGTTATATTAATGTATTATTATTAGACAAATTGAAATCTATCTTGATGCGCTATTTAAGTTTACAATTAATCTACCAATCTACTTATAAAATATAGATTCATAAGTATAAAAACAATTCATATATAAAATATAGAGTCATGAATAAATAAAAACCACTCATATATAAAATATAGACTCGTAAATAAAAATTGTTGTATCATCTAGTATACTAACATAAAAACATACTAAGTTATTTTAGGATCATGGTCGTCTTAATTTAATATTATTTTTTAAATCTTTCATGTGGGAAGCTTATTGTTGTTCATTTTTTTTTTAACTTTATTTGTCTGTTTGTTCAGGCACCACGTGAAAACAACCGTCGCAAATTGTTGTAATTAAGACCTACGAGAAAAGATGCTTCTTGAAAATAAATAATCTCGCATCGTCGGTGGGTTATTATGTAAACTAATAATAAAAAGAGAAAAGATTTGATTTTTTGTATGTTTGTAATGTATAAACTCAAAAACTACTGTACCGATTTTAAAAATTCTTTCACCAGCCGAATGCTACATTATCAGTGAGTAACATAGGCTATATTTTATAAAGATATCACGCGGGCGACGCCGCTGGCGGAAGCTATTTATGAATATTGAAACTCTGCGTCTAACGAGGATGCTTGCATTAATTATACTCTAAGATAATACACATTATAGCTTCCTAACGTCTCATGTTAATATTATAAGATGCTGCTTCTACTTGAAAATACAGGGTTATTGGTAATTTTAAGGAGTTATTGTAATCATCATTAATAACCTAACCGTCAAAAACCCCCGACTCCAACTAGAAAAAGAGCTGTAACTTTGAACGGCTGAACAGATTTACATGAAACATAGCTAAGATGATTCCCTACTAAAATAGGTTTCAATTAATCAATCATTTTATTTCGCTTGCCCGCGCTCTTTTCCGTCGCCTCTGATCTTGTCACAAAAACCAACACGGCGCGGGTCGACGTTGGGCATTGGACGATGATTGGACCCACTGCGTCCAATACCTAACCACACATTGGAGTATTGGGTCCAACACATTATATGGCATATAACAGTAAACGAAGTTCGTACCTACCGCAAACATTAACAGGATTGATTTCTACATCTAAACCCTAATTCAAGAGTACTCCAAAACGTGGCAAAACAAATTACCATCTTTATCATGCAAACCTAACTTTACATTTCATGAACCGCTGTTACTGTTCTTGTTTCACTGGAATTTAAACTTAATTCTTGAGCCGTTAAAGTTTGTATTCAAATGATTGAAATTTGAATGGCACAGTAAATAATTTTGTTATGTTTATTCGACGTAATGATGACATTTTCATTCTACGGGGATGGGGAATGGAAATTGAATGGTAAATACATATCAAGTTTCATGTTACGGTTAAGTATGGGGTAATAAGAGAGAAAGAACAAAGAAAACATTTATTTGTTACAGAGGCATGAGACAACATGTTATATTAAATGAAACCACATATTTGATATCATTTTCTGAAGCCGTACTCAAAAAAATTGTGATGGTAGATAAAAAAGAGTACCTATAATATATTCAACTTGATCTTGACATAAGTAAATCTAAGAAAAAAAAAGTATATCTAATCTAAACTAATATTAGAAAGAGAAAAGATTTTATTATTTGTATGTTTGTTTGTTTGTTTGTAATGGATAAACTCAAAAACTTCTGGTCCTATTTTAAAAATTCTTTCTCCAGCAGAATTCTACATTATCAGTGAGTAACATAGGCTATACTTTATAAAGATATCAAGCGGGCGAAATCTTTTATAAAATAGGTAAGTAAATACATCTCAACCATACAAGTAAATCTCGCGACAAGCTTTTAAATTGTGTACCTAATGTAATGTAATATCATAAAAAAAAAATTTCTTCATTTTAGAGCATTTAAATAAAAGCTTGTTTTTAAAAATGTTTTTTTATTTACATTTCGGGTTCTGAAAAATCTACGTGTAATTTTTTTTTTGTGTATATTCCTAATCAGCAAGTCATTTTTTGGGTTATTCCCATCTGATCGCGCGATCCGTTGCTTGTTGCATCTGATATCGGAGAAAGTTCCCATCGGATCGCGCGATCAGATGCAACTCCAAAAATAATTAAATATTGTCCCATCAGATCGCGCGATCCGATGCAACTCCAAAATTAATTAAACATTGGCCCATCTGATCACGGTCCCCTTCTTTAGGAATTTTACACACGTCTTATTCAATAATTTTAAGTAGAGTCTGTACCAATTTACCTCGTACCTACCTACGGTGTGGGTGATGCATAGTTGCGTATTAGGGTCTAAGCAAAAAAAAAATGTTTCTATCAAGAAAAGAACAAAAGAAATAATAAATGTTTTAGGGTTATTACGTGGAACAGTGGCATATTATTATATGTTAAAATATTTTTTAAATAATCCAACATCATTTGAATTGTTTTGGAATTGTCCTAGAACAAGTCACGGGATATAATTGTATTTAGGCAATTTAGTACTGCTTTCACCAGATTTGAAACGTAATCTATAGGCACGGAAAACTCATGGTAGAGGTACTGCAACCATCTGAAATATGATCTTTTGGGAGCAGTAGTAAAAGAGCACTAAGCGCTTATGCGTCTAGTAATCTAGTTTCACTGGACTTATGAAGTTCTAGCTCCTTTCTTCTCTTCCAAATAACTTTGAGTTCATTCATTATGGGTGAGCTTAGCGATGCTGACGCATGCGTCATGCTCGTGAACGGGTGCCGACTGTCGGGCCTGGTCAGCTTATAACTGCCATGGTATTCTTATTTAAAGGCAAATCATTATTATTATCCTATTCTAATATATTTTTATTCACATTAAATCTGGGGGCACTACCGTGCAAAAGACGAGCCAAGCGAAACGCAAGGGCACTACCTACCTTTTCTCGAAGTGTTTCGTCGTTTTTTTGAACCCTTATAACTTGGGTTTGGATTATTCCAGATAAACTATATTCTCGGGATATGTTTTTAATAGCGGACTTATTAAACATATAAAGTTTTAATTGCATAGCTCTTATACTTTAGATTTTATTAATATCTAAAAAACCTTGACTTCGTCACTGACTCACTAATGATCATCAAAATTCTTAGGGTATTTCCTAATGTCCTAGAAAGCTGAAATTTGGTACGTAAGCTATTATTAGTACACAAACAACAAAAAAAATATAAAACTTGTAACTTTTATCCTCCAATCCCTTAAACTAGGGGATGGAAGTTTGTATGATACTTCCACAATACATGAGGTCGGATAACTTTTTGATAGTGCGAGTCATTATGGTCTCGTCTAGGCTACATTTTACATGAAAATGTTGTTGGTGGGATTACTTTATTCTCGTTGCTATTACCACAACATTGTACTATTTAAGATTGTAATCTATTATTTTAAAAATAGTTGCCGTGGAGTTTCTTGCCGGTTATTCTCCATAAGACCTGCTATTTGGAACCGCGCACCTAGAGTCTCGACATTTCATAAGTGCCTGTATTTGGTTTTACATGAAATAAAGATCTATCCTACTCTATTCTACACTGCGAAAATTGGACTTTGTCTAGAAAAGTTATGAAAGAGATAATTATATTTACAATTTTTTTTAACATATAATAATATGCCACTGTTCCACGTAATAACCCTAAAACATTTATTATTTCTTTTGTTCTTTTCTTGATAGAAACATTTTTTTTTGCTTAGACCCTAATACGCAACTATGCATCACCCACACCGTAGGTAGGTACGAGGTAAATTGGTACAACCTCTACTTAAAATTATTGAATAAGACGTGTGTAAAATTCCTAAAGAAGGGGACCGTGATCAGATGGGCCAATGTTTAATTAATTTTGGAGTTGCATCGGATCGCGCGATCTGATGGGACAATATTTAATTATTTTTGGAGTTGCATCTGATCGCGCGATCCGATGGGAACTTTCTCCGATATCAGATGCAACAAGCAACGGATCGCGCGATCAGATGGGAATAACCCCATTTTTTCTGTTCACACGGGTCTCTTTCAGCGCTCGAAATTCCCACACCTTTGCCCAGCAGTGGTATGATGTAGGCTAACCTATGATAATTTTATTTAATTACTATCAGATTAATAAAATAAAGCTTTGTGTTTTAAAATGATTAATTTGCAAGTCACACATGGCGTTTTCTGCAGCGTTTCGTTGTCAGAATCACGTTCCCCATATAAATTATGGCACTCTACGAAAAAACGCCGCAGATAAATGGGATTTTTATTCCACATATATTCACCAAAATTCTACCCGTTTTAAAATGAATAAATTTTTATAGCACTCTTTTAAACTTTGTAAACGGTTGTCATAATACCATTGTATATATTTTTTAAGAATTTTATTATTTATTTCTTATTTTTGTAGTGTTTTCATTTTGTTTTTGTCTTTAATCTTTTCTATGTCGTTTTGAAAGTGCCTGCAAAGGCCCAGTTGAAATAAAAAGTAGGTCGTTTTGACACGTAAAATCAAGTGGTTCTTGGCTGGAAAAAGGCATTCCATCTCTACTAGTAGGAACAAAAAGAAAAAGGACAACTTTGGTTTGACGAATCAGTAGTATCACGTGTGCGCCGCACAGATAATAGACCGCTAGATCAGTGATTCAAAGAGGATCATAGTCTCCGACACCAAAAGTTACCTACCACTAATTCATGTATTGAGCCACTTCTCGCTAATCGGCTCTTTGGAAGCGCATCTGATTCCATACCGAAGTTCTTTTTTTATGCAGACGAGATAACGGCCTGGCGGTTACCGTAACCTATGGATGCTTGCAACACCTGGGGCATAACTCGCGCGTTGCCGACTCTGCAAGCATCGTGTTGGCAGAAAGGCGCGGGGGGGGGGGTGTTACATGACACTTCCCCAAGGAGCACTGGTGACCTTGCTTACCGTTAGGAACACAACACTGCAAAAGAACAGTGTTATGTGGCTACGATATTCTGAACGGTGGAGGTACTTGCCACGTTTCTTCTCTACATAGTATAAATAAAGTCGCTTTCTGCGCCTGTCTATTTTTTTCACGGTAGGTATATGTATAATACTTTCTTATTTAATGTCAGGATAGTAGAGAAAGTTTACCTGTGCGAAGCCGGGAGAGGGTTGCTAGTTAGTATATAAAAAAAAAGCACTGTGGTCAGAATTTGAAAATTGCTGTATCAAATAGCCTTTCTATTTGATAATGAGAGAGAGATTTTACAATAATTTATTTAAGCTACGATCTTAATTCCTGTTATTATCAGAATTGTTTGTTTAAATGAAGCTTCCTTCTCAAATATCTCTCGGCCATTAACTTTGTTTGCAAAAGGCTTTTATTTCTATTAGCGGAAACTCAATTAGATGTGGTGTTGATTTTCTATAAAAGAGTTGTATTATAATTCACATTGCTCGCTGTTTAAAATTCAGGTTTTGTTAAGGATTCTTTTGTTTATTAAGTTTTTATTTTGTTTTTATCGTAACCGAGATGAATAACAAACATAACCAGAGCCCAGAGTATTCCACAAAATTCTTTGATTAATGTTTTACAGGGGTTTAAAAAGGGCGCTTTAAATGATTCATATTACAAATGTCAAAATATCCACTTAATTGATAACTCTTAATATCATACGCATAAGGTTCATATTCAGCAATCATCTGTTTGACAGTTACCATGGAGAATCGTAGGTGAATTGCTAAATGTGGCCTTTTAGGCATCCAGTTCAGAAGCCCAATTCTCGTTATTAATTTACCTACACTATGACTGAAAGTTGACCGAACTGAGATTATATTAAGTTACCGACTGTTCAAAACGCGGATAGCAGGGCGCGAGCTCATTGCGTACACGCGGCGAATACGATGCGTACACAAGAACGCTACGATCGCGTTGACCAATCGCCTCGCTCGAAACACTTTCACAAATTGCTAGTGGGATAACGCTCATAAGTGCATCGCATAAAAATATCCCACAGGTTTCGTGTTCTAATGAACAACAATTCTTCTTATTATTTTTTCTCAAACAAAAAGTATTATAACCTTTAATCTCGAGTTTCGACTTCTACTTTTCTTTGAACAAAGTTTGAAACTTACGCCTCGATTGTTACTTAGCACTTTAACAATATTGTACAAAGTTTTCTCGGGAAAGAAACGGCCGTGATTTGGTTTCCAAATAAGATATTTCGCTGCAGTAACTTATCTATACAACGTGTATCAGAAATGCGTGGTCATAATTTAAGGGTGTGGATCAGACCATCAAACTAAACCACTTTCTCCATGGGACCAATATCGCAATCGCGATAAAATCAGCTATCCCATACAAAACTTCAATACCTACTCGACCCAAAACGTCTGCGACAGATGATTATTTTGTCGCGATGACGATGTTGGTCCCATAGAGAAAGTTAATCCGATGCGCACGCGACGCGCGATTAGGTAGGGAGGTATGATCCCTTTTAACTTCATACTTCAAATCTGGCATGAGACAGGCAAAAATATCTTTCATAAAATAATATTAGAAACTTTTTGGACTTCTAACTCCTGTAACGACTGTCATAAGTATTCAAATGAAAACTGGCACCCTAATTACATAATAAACCTGAAATATAGTTTAAAAAAAACTATAGAACACGCTTTAGTCATCCAAACTGAACGTGTCTGAAAAATTTCAGCTCAATCGGAAACCGGGAAGTGGGTCAAAATTAACTTCCAAGATTTTCTTACATAGTTAGTTAGTTACAGGTGAAGCTAATAAAAGCTTGTTAAAAATCACCTGACAGCCACGCGACGGCAGACGGAGCGCAGTCGGTTGCGAACTAACAAACAAATTCGTATTATGTACGCCATTCATCCACTTGTGGCTATTTGTCGCGTTTGCAGCGCTAAGTATGCACTTTTTAGTTCGTTTATTGTCCGCCAGGGGGCGAACCCGTAAGCGGTGGCTGTCGCGTCGCTATCGGCAAATACGTATCTAATACCAAAGTGATGTTTGACAGCAGCTACCGCGCGATTTACGCCTGTCGCAAACTGTCTGCTACATTGGTAATTAGGGAGTGGAACCAACTGCTTAACATGATTTCCGAGACACGGAAGAGTCTCGATATTTGAAGAACGGTCACCCATCCAAGAACTCTGATCTACTAATCTGCTTAGTAGCTATGTAGCTATGAGGCCCTCGATTTTTCAATAGCTATATTGATCCAAAAGAAATGATCCAGTTAACTGTAATAACCTAAATAACGTTAAGCCTAGTTCGTACGCACGGCTCTATATCAAACTATAAATTTTCAGTATAAGCTGACCTCTTATGTTACGAAAAGCCTATACAATGCGAGGTCAGCTTAGACTGGAAATGTATAGCTTGATATCGTATTCGGGACGCGCACGCCTCGGGCGTTTGTCGCAAATAATATTATTTATTTCACACCTACCAATAGATTGGCTAGAAAATTGCGCTATTTGTTACCAGTTTTTGAACAGAATTTATTTTGGTATTTTTATGTAGGAAACTGTCTTCATTGATCGTTGTTGGAACCTATTTTACAGGAGAAATAAATATTATAGTTAAAAAAAAAACTAAAGTAAACGCTTTAGTCATCCAAACTAAACGTGTATGCAAAATTTCAGCTCAATCGGAAACCGGGAAGTGGGTCAAATTTAACTTCCAAGATTTTTTTACATAGTTACAAGTGAAGCTAATAAAAGCGTTTTAAAAATATGGATCATATGCAAGATGAGAATACCGTAATGATGATTTTTTATTTATTTTTAACCCCCACCAAAAAAGAGGAGTGTTATAAGTTTGTATTGTGTATCTGTGTGACTGTCTGTGGCATCGTAGCTCCAAAACGGATGAAGCGATTTCAATGCAGTTTAATTAAGAGCTAGTTTAATTGGGAATCATCTTAGCTATGTTTCATGAAAATCTGTTCCGCCGTTCAAAAGTTACAGCTCTTTTTCTAGTTGGAGTCGGGGGTTTTTGACGGTTAGGTTATTATTTTATACCACCAAGTGGCATCTCTTACGCGTTGCCAACCCTACTACTATGCTTTCCTAAGGAGCACTGGCAACCTTGCTCACCGTTAGGAATATACTGAAAATAAAATACGACACGGCTGGCGCAGTGGCTAAGCGATTAGCTTTCTACGCTACGTGCCGCGTGTTCGATCCCCGCACGAAACAAATATTTTTATGATCTACAAATAGTTATTTCGGGTCTGTGTGTATGCATGTGCGATGTATGTTTGTTAACTGTACCTTTGATACAGGAGAAAGCAGAGTGAAGCAAGTTTAAAAAAATAGTTACAGTTCTCGAAAGTCAATTTTATGACTGTGATTGTGTAAAATCTTACTCATCTATCTAATCCCTTATGACACGAATGTAAGAATATGTAAACTGTACTCTCGATACAGGGGAAATCCAAGATAGGGAGGCACAATTACTCACCAATCTAATCTCTTATGACAAGAATTTTAGAATAACGTTTACGTAACGTCATCTCTTAAGTCTGTCATTTCAATACGTTTCTCAAACGGTACTCAACTAATGATCGTAGCTGAGCGTCATTCTAAAATACGCCTAAGTGATTCATAATAGCTTTTGTGAGTGAAAGAATCATTTGTTATGTGGAATCTTCTCACAAACGTTTGGAAAAGTCATTACGAATCCCTTAGCGTTAGGGACTTTTTGGAGCTGGTTTTTTATCAAAGAAGGGCTCAATATGAGCATTAGAATTGATCCGTTAAACCTCCTTTTGTCGTGTTAATTGTTCAACTATGTAATTGAGTATTTATATTTTTCTTGAATGCTATTCGTTATATTATTAGTTTAAAAGTGTGTCATTTAAGACTTCGCGATAGGGTAAGTAAGGGGTTACCCTATCGCGAATTCAGTGCGACAAGATAACGGGGTCTAAATATAGACTTCAACATCGGGTGAAATAGTGGGAAACAAAAGACTATCGGGTGTAAAAGAACCCACCTTGTATATTACTTTCTTAGCAAAGAAATCCAGTTCAGAAAGACGTTGCAATTTATTTACTTTTAAAACTACTCTTTCCGAGTACGGTTTTATCTCAGCCCCGAACAAACCACTGGTAAATGGATGAAAGATGATGAAAAGACTGAAAGGTTTTACTTAGGAAGAAAGGCGGATTTGTCCGTATTTATTTATTTATTTATTTATTTAAAATGCTTCATGTACAATGTACAAAGGCGGTCTTAATGCCGTAGGCATTCTCTACCAGACAACCTTAGGGTGATGCAGAGACAATGAAGGTAGATGCACCAAAAAAAACTTAAATGAGAGGGTAGGTATTTCATCGTTCAATAAATTTTTGAAGTTTGTAGTCTGGGAATTGTTGGGAAATGGTGAGTGTACTGCATTTTAACCGACCTCAAGAAAAGGAGGTTTTCAATTCGACAGCTTTTTTATGTTTCTTCACCGATATGGTCTGTGTGTGTTTTTTTTTTTTAATGAGTATTCTCCCGAAGACTTTCAGAGTTAGATAATGTTACTCTTCAATGAATAACAACAAATCACTCGTGATTGCTGTAATCGCGTGTTTACCTATAGTAGTTCATGCCATTCAAAATAGAAAAATAAATAATAAACTACAAAAAAAGTAAAAACTTATGATATTATGTTCATAAATCATCAAAAAATAATCGATAGAACAAGCCTAGCAACCAGGGTACTGGTTGCTAGGCGATTTGTGTAACATATTTATTTAATATTTATGTACACACATACACATGACAAAGAAAACGAGTAAAGATATCAAAGTACAAAGGTACTGCTTATTTCTAAAGAAATACACACGCATATTATACTATGTTGTTTGTTTATCAAACGTACGAGTATTATATTAGTATACAGGATATATTTTTAAGTAGTGCGATTCAGTGTCCGTTAAAATTCACTCCAAAACAAAATAAAAATTTGATTTTGTATGGCTTGCACTACTAAATTATGCGTGTCCCCCATACTAAGTCGAATTTTCGTTTTGTATTAAAGTGTATCCCAATACTGCGGTTGCATTTAGGAACAGAGACTGAATCACACAGCAAATTATGCGCACTACATAAAAAAAAATATCCTGTTGATTTTGGCGCCCCCTGAAGCTGCCGCCCGAGGCAGGTGCCCGATAGTCTTAAGTAACTTAAAAAGAAACTATGTCCTTTTATACGTAGGCTTTCTAAATGTATACCCAATTCTGAATGCCTGTTCTATCTGGATATACCTAGTTCGGCGGCGGATGCTAATATACAAACAAAATTGTACAATATTAATAAGCTTGCCTATAAGTAGTTAATTTTATAACAAGTTGTCTAAACATGTAATTTTTTGGTCCAATAAAAAATGTTAATAGGCTCGCCCGCTCTTAAATGGGGCTCAATAACAGCATCGACATAATAGCATCTGCCCAGCTCTTCGGGGAATACAGGCGAGATGCTAT
The DNA here is from genome assembly GCA_932294325.1 of Allophyes oxyacanthae. NCBI lineage: Eukaryota > Metazoa > Arthropoda > Insecta > Lepidoptera > Noctuidae > Allophyes > Allophyes oxyacanthae. The sequence continues at coordinate 3,412,009 of OW028628.1, forward strand.
GTATTATCAAAACATGTTCATTGTGCGATGGTATTCAGATAATAATCACCAAACGTGTTGTATCTTGTCATCGCTGAAAAGCATGTGTCCGCTTTTAGTAACGTCCAAAGTGACTTTGTCAAAGAAAATATTTTAACCAAGCTATTATTTTTAAATTAGAGAATTCCTGCATTCCTATTTGTAGTATAGGATTTTTGTTAGGGATCCTTGTCGTTATTAAAAGGAGTGGACTGTATGATGCTGGTATAATGAATTAAACGTGATTATCATAATGAATACCCGTCGAGTGTCAAGTGGCGAGACTAATAGTCGTATCAGACGCCGACAGTCGGCACGCGTGCCGCATCGCCTTGCATTCTCGATAATTCAATAATACTGTACCGATCCGGCTCGTCTATGGCTCAAAATAATCTTAAAAGATGGAGCTTCCATTTATAAAAAAAAAAAGGAATGTAAGCCGGAAGTAATGCGAATTTTTTGCACGATCGACTGGCACTATCTATTTTCGGCTCCCGGGGGGCCGACTTCGGGATGGTTAAGTTGCGTACAATAGAAAGAAGGCATGCGGTCATTACCACTATCGGTTTCATACCACTAGGAAGCGAAGTGTATAGGGCGCGCAATGACTTACTACAGTGGACGTTGAGTCCGCGCTCAAAAGTGTCCGAGCTAAAAGAGTTCCAAAACGAAAAAAGAGTTCCAATCGCGCGCCATTCATTGTTTTGTCAACCTACATAATACACGTCAAAAATGCCGAACTGTATTTTGAAAAAGTTGAATAGGCTGATAGGTAAATTATCGCAAGTAAAAAGCTGTTTACTAATGACGATACGGTTTGAATTAGGATGTTAGATAGATTTTTATATTTCTTTAAATGTACCTACGCATGGGTTGACACAGGACACATTTTTCATGAATTTTGTTTTAAACCTACCATCTATTGTACCATGGACGCAGTACCACGCGTGTGTGCGTAGACAGTTTTAGTACCTACATATTTAGTTTTCCATATTATTCTGAGTGGACTCTCTGTTGTTACAAACTCTTTGCCGCTTTTTAATAATCGCGGTTGCAACTACGCATATCTACTTCGTTTCGCACAATTTCATTATTTATCCATATAAAAATGAACGGCCAAAGAAGTCAAAAATAAATTAATATCCTCGATCTTTTTAGTTCAAAAATGGAACATAAGCGCATAAGCTGCTTTGCTACCCACGTCTCTAGAAAAGGTCAAACGGATTGTACAAATGTACAGCTCTTAGATCATTAAAATATGTACATTTCTGGCTTCAATATTCCAGGCTATAAATGCTCGACTCCCACAGATGCATGATAAAGCCCGCACTTAACATACTCGACTCTACACGTGCTTATTGAAATCATAAGAAAATGTATTCCACGTGTACGTTATTCGCGTCGCGCGGAGTGTTGCAAGTTTGTTTCCAGCTTTACTCATCCAAGTGTCGTTAATATGACGGAGGATTATTAATGGGTCCCTCCCACCATATACTATATGTAAACTAATGAACTAAGTTAACAATCTATATCCTACCAATCTTATAATGTGAAAGTTTGCATTTTGTGAGTTTGTCAATTTAACGGCTGAACATATTTAAATGACATGACTTTTTATCTAGGTCTATCGAGTACCTACATAGTTCTCTTAATATGCGAGTGAATCCGCGGGCAACAGCTAATTTTTTTTTTTATAAAACCGAAATTGCTCTTTCTAATTTATCACGAAATCTTAGGAACTATAAGACCTACAAACTGCTTGCTGTGTAGGCATTCGCTAAGAAAGTTCCTACTCACTAAAATGTCTCGCTGATGGTGGCGTTGTGTGTCGGGTTGTTGAGTTTTCACTGTGGTCGAGCTTGGCGATGCTGACGCATGCGTCATGCTCGTGAACGGGTGCCGTCTGTCGGAACTGGTCAGCTTGTAACTGCCATGGCAATCTTATTCAGAGGCAAACCAATAATATCCTATTCTCATTTTTATTCACATTAAATTACATTATTCTTGCAGCTCTTACCACAACATTGTCCTGACCAAGGTTATAATCTATTATTTTAAAAGTTTCCATGAAGTTTCTTGCCGGTTCTTCTCCATAGGACCTACTATTTGGAACCGTGCACCTGGAGTCTCGACATTTCATAAGTGCCTGTATCTGGTTAACATGAAATAAAGATATATTCTATTCAAAATATTTTACGAAAATCCACCCATAAGGAGGTGAAGAGGTAGGTTGTATAAAAAATATTTCTACGCAGACAGAGTCGCGGGCACATCTAGTAATGTAACAATAGGTTTATTCTCGAAGATCAATTAATTTTCTGAAAGCGTTTTTGATAGAGCTGCGACGTACTTGAACAATATCGTCACTTGATGAATTACGGATTTGTTACGAAATTTTTTATTTTATGTTTTCTTTCGTGTGCAAATAAATATTATTATGATTTCTTTCTTCTCTGAACAAAGTCTTTTATTGCATCCTATTTTGGTACAAAGATTAATATTCCCATAGCGTCACAAAGTAAGCGACACGTACGTATACCACACATGCCATGTACCAGTAAATGGCGCCTAATAAAAGTGTTGCATTTTATTACAGGGGAAGTTGTTGTTAGGAATTGTTGAAATTCTTACGAGTTCCAGTTTACAACTGTGTGGTATACGTACGTAGTAATAGTCAGTATTCTTTGGTACAGGTGATGTTTGTTGATATAATAACTTAAAAGTAGCATTCTGTAAAATGTCTGCCTTTTCCAAATAGGTAAGTGTTTTTTCGCATTTCATTTACACATACCCACACATTTTTTTTTTTTCAGATTATTATTTTTTCTGCTTAGTTTTACACTGTTGCCATCCTAAAATTTTATTCTCTGTCTATGCACCTGTCCTCTTCTTAGTATCTATGTCTATCATTCTAGTGCGTCTTGTGTTTCTGGCAAATAAATGTTTTTTCTTTCTTTCTTTTCATTTCTCTTAAAACCAACCTCTTGGAATCCACTACAGGGACTATATGAGGCTTCAGCTGAAAATCAGCGCTGCATTTACATACAGCAATATGCTGAGATGAGGCCTATTAGACACGCATTACCACATCGAGCCTGCCACGCATCGCACAAACTATCAGGATAGCCTGATACCCTCGATTTTTGCTGTTGTACTTCTTTTATTGTTTATGTCTTATCTTTTCTGTGTGCGTATTTTTTATAGATTTTTATTTTATTTAAGTGTGTGTTGGTGTCTAATAAATGATTATTTTTTCTTTCTTTCTATGCTATAAAAATCCGAAATTCCGCTCTATCACATTATTCTTGCGAGAAAACTTTCAAAGAGTTTCGTTTTTCTCTGCATCTTACTGCATTTTTTCTTTTAAAACACTTATGGCACCAATATCTGTTTTGTGCTACGTATACAGGATGCTATAAATGTTATCACATTAAATACAACCACTTATTTAGTATCAAGTTCTGAAGCCGTACACAAAAAATCTGCGTTTTTCAAGCAAGTTTTTTTGCAATAAATTTCACTCTGCTAGGTGAAGCAATACAGAAAGATCTGCGATTTTTACGCAAGTATTTTTGCAATAAATTTCACTCTGCTAGGTGAAGGAACATCGAAGTAGAAATTTATGTCACATTTATCTGTTCTGCACGTGTAAATAAAAATAATTTTGGTTAGAATAGTTAAAAAACTTTGCCTAGCCTAGTGATCGTAGTAGTATGTGTAAATTTACGAAAATTTCATGTAGTTCCTGTGGTTAAACTACAGATTGGATTTGATTGATTATTGTGCACGGTCACAGAACGTGGTACTAAATACGCGGCTTCATTTAAAGTAATAACATCTGTGACACCCTGTATACCTACAAGAAAATATACCTACAACCTGTATACAAAAAAAAATATACCAACAAAAAAAAAAAAAATGTATATAATAATATAAAATAAAAATAATAATAATAAATTATTGTAAATTTATTTATTTAATTATAAAATTATTTAAAAATATATAAAAGTATGTTAAAAATTAAATAAAGGAAATAAATAATAATAAATAATAATATAATATAAATAAAATATACCTACAACCTGTATACCTACAAGAAAATACTCTTATGCAAATGGAGCGGAACCAACACCTCGCCGTGTTCTGTGTAGGTAGTAAAAGGTAAAGCTCGTCGTTTTAAAGGTTTTACCACCAGATACGTGCTTGAAACGTTACCGTCGGAATTACCCTTTTTCTTTTCAGTTGCTACTGCTATTTGCAGTTGTAAAAAGAAGTCTTATTTTAAAGAGTAGTGCACTGTGATTTGATTATATTTTGTTGAATGTAACTAACACTAGCGACCCGCCCCCGGCTTCGCATTAGTGGTACTATCCTATATTAAATATGAAAGTATTATACATACAAACATTCCAGAAAAAATGCTCAAAATGATGGTGAATACTGCATCAAAATCAGTTGTATACATAGTTAAGAAGTAGTTAGCGAACAAACAGACAGACAGGGACGGCAAAAAGGGTAGAAGAGAGGAGGAACATTTTTTTGTAAATTGACATGAAACGGTATACAGAGGTGCACAAAGGTATGCAGAGGTCTACTTAAAAGGATTCATACGATGATAATAAGCAAAGTGTAGACGGTTCTTAGCTATTTAAGAATTCATACTATAATAGTGAGCACAGTGCAGATTGCCCTTACCTGTTTAAAAATTCATACCATGATAGTGAGCACAGTGCAGGTGATTCCTACCTATTTAAGAATTCATAGTATTATAAAAGCAAAGTGTTTCTTACCTTTTTAAAAAATCATCAAAAAAAATTTTTTCTGGTATTACAGATAATTTTAATTGTACTAACGAGTTTCAAGATCATCTTTTGATGAGCAAAGGGTTTAATAGATATTAAGCCTGCGTTTCTTCAAATATAATCCTAGATGATAAATTAGGTAATGTTAGATGATTAGGTAACCCTCAATGGTAAATTAGTAGATAAAAACCGTATGAACAAACTGGAAAATTTAAAATATGCCTTCGCCACGGCCACAATTTCTAATATTAACGGCAATAAAATGCTCGCTTCTTTTTTTTTTTTTTTTTAGCGTGCTAAAATCTTCAAATGAGTCCTCCCACCCCGGGCAGGGCGGGAGGGACTGTCAGACTTGTACTGACTAAAATCCACGGTGTTCCTTCGATAGCCCTTTACGTTCCGGGGTCACGGTAATGAGATAAGTCCCGCGACCCCGGCAGGCTTCGGCCCTTTACAGGGGGGGCCCCGTCATCTTGCTGACGTTCTTTGAGGCGCGCGTGGAACACAACGCGCCGTCGACCCGGGCATGGTCCATGGTCGGACAGCGAGTTGCCCTTTATTCGCTGTCCGCATGCCCGAATGCTCGCTTCTAGCACCCCATAATCATGGTATCGGTAAAATGTGTGTACATATTGCACCTCTCTCTAATGCGGATCGTTGAAAATCATGACATGTACTATCCGTGCGGATGAAGAATGGGATTAGAAATGGCGGCTCATCTAGCCTGTACTGTCAGCATATAAGGTATTTACAGCGACAACGACGCACATCACATTATATCAGCAGAAATAACGATATCAAAACGTTATGTTAGTTTATCAACAATAAAAAACCAACAAATAACTATCAATCAATAACACAGAAAGCCCTCAGAACCTCAGAATGCATTTATCTCACAGATTAGCGAACAGACTCGAGACTACTTAAGTTACTACGTATGACTAAAGTTATAACTCAAAAAACTGTTAACGCAACGCGTGAATAACGGTTTTTTTTGTGGACGCTACCAGCGTGTGTGAGTATAGACAGCGTCAGTGTGCAAGCGAGAGGTGAATAGAGGCGACGCCATTTTTATTCCCATTCTTTATGTGCACGGGTTGTAACGTTAATAACATAACATAGCATCGCGCAAGAAGGGTTAACAAATTCAGTGCCACGCAGCAGACACTATAGGAAATCTCTTGTTTTACGTCATGAGTGACTGGCGCTCAAATGGTTAACGATAAAAACGCACACATCCCTCAAAACACACAACTTAAGCCACAAACGGGTGGTTGAAATGGTGACATTAGTAAGATCAATAATGTTGAGCCGTTGTTGACTCGGGATCGCTCCATAAGAAGCTCCGCGGGTCTACCGCGTAACTAAAATTGTAATGAACATCGACATCGGTATTAAACTTCAATACGATCATGAGAGCCTAAACTTTGAGCTAACTTGTATTTTTTTTACCGATCATGAAGATAGGAGTCCCAACTATATGATAGGTATTTTTTTTACAAGTTAGCTCAAAGTTTAGGCTCTCACGATCGTATTGAAGTTTAATACCGATGTCGATGTTCATTACAATTTTAGTTACGCGGTAGACCTGCCGATCGACAAAATGGCGCCCCATATTACAAAAAAATGTTTTAAAGCAAATCTAGTAAAGCCCTAAAATCTGTCACTTTCTAACGTTATACAGTATATTTTATATGTAGTGCGCAAAATTTGTAGAGAGATTCAGTCTCTGTTCCTAAATGCAACCGCAGTATTGGGATACACTTTAAAACCAAAACGAAAATTTGACTTAGATTGGGGGACACGCACTAGCGCAAGCCATACAAAATCAAATTATTATTTTGTTTTGGAGTCAATTTTAGATCTGCGGTTGCATTTCGGAATGGAGACTGATCACTATGCGCGCACTACATAAAAAACTATTCTGTTTAACAAAAAGAGGCTATTACGCTATCTCAAAACCTGGGTTTTAGAAAACTTGCTTTAACCATTTTATGTAATAAGACGGATAAGGTATGCATTTAGTATCGGCTAGAATAGTTGGACGTTTTGCTATAAAGACAATTTGCTAATTAATTGCGTATTGTTAAATAGACATTTTGATTATTTGGATGTTTTGCTGCTTAGACGTATTGATCGTGAGGCATTAAATACTAGTTATGTATTAATGTACTTATGTAGGTAATATTCGTACTTTCTAAGGTTGATACACAGATACGCAGATACACACAAAAAACCTATAACCCCCCCCCCCAAGGGGGGGGGGGTGTTAAAAACGCTTCGGAACACATTACAAGAACATTTAAGTCGTAAGAGTGCAGGTTGTGATCGATAAGGTGTCGCTGTTGACTCGGGATCGTTCGCCGGTCGCAAGCAGCTCCCGTCGACATCTTGGCGCCTAGGAGGGATTGCCCCAATTCATATCGATGCTCGGAACATTTTTATTAATACTTATATTTTCGGCCTAAATTATTTTATTGTTGTATTTTAATATTATTATTATTTAATGTTTTATTTAAGTAGGATTATATTTACCTCCGTCCGTGACTCACTGCAGGGTGCCAACTGAAAATTAGCGCTGGGTGTTCCACACCCAACAAATGTTGTGTCGGTAACTCTTTTGGGCGTGCTTGTCAGTGCTGTAAAATCTACTGAGTTTATTTTTTGTTCATGTTTGTTTGTTTGTGATCTCTTTACGTTTCTATTTTGATTTTTTATGTAGGTACTGACAATAAATGTTTTCTGTACTATTCTATTCAGAATAGAATATAAATATAATAGAATAGAATATATAATAGAATATAAATATAATAGAATATAAAGCAGTGATAACCTAGCGGTTGAACGCTCGCCTTCCATGCAGGAGGGTCTGAGTTCGAACCCGGCTCGCTCTGACTTTACGGATTCATGTGCGGATTAGAATTTGATTATCACTTGCGATAACGGTGAAGGAAAAACATCGTCAGGAAACCTGCACATCTGAGAGGGCCTCATAAAGTTCTCGATACTGTGTGTAGTCCACTAATACACACTAGGCCAGCGTGGTGGACGAAGGCCTAACCCTTCTTATTCTGAGAAGATGCCCGTGCCCAGCAGGGGGACAGTAATGGGCTGGGTTTTTTATATTTTTTTTATTATATTTTTATATTTTATTGTTAACATCGATATTCGATACCTTCGCTCAGACGCATGCACTTCACTAACAACGTATGAAAGCAAAGTTACTATATACTCTAGATTTTTTCAATAATTATTATTTATATAAGCTCACACTGGAAGGCCATGGATTTGATTACTCTCCCTAAATTCCTCCTTAAAGTAGGTCGAGGTCGCTATCAATAGGTAATTATTACAAAACAATGTTGGCTCTGAAGCATAACATAAACTTTTTGCTTATTCATTTGTTCTGATATGATAAGTTTCAAACGTGATCTATTTCAGAAGGCCGAGCCCGAATGCTTTTGACGTTAAAGTAAGCAAATTTTGATTTTATAACGAAATCTAACCTTCAAATACCCTCGACTTCGACTAGAAAATAAAATATTATAGTTTAAAAAAGAACTATAGAACACGCTTTAGTCATCCAAACTGAACGTATATGCAAAATTTCAATCGGTAACCGGGGAAGTGGGTCAAATTTAACTTCCAAGATTTTCTTACATAGTTAGTTACAGGTGAAGCTAATAAAAGCGTGTTAAAAAGAGCTGTAACTTTTGAACAGCTGAACAGACTTTCATGAAACATAGCTAACATGATACCCGATTAAACTAGCTTTCAATTAAAAAACTGCTTTGATACGGTCCATCCGTTTTGGAGCTACAATGCCACAGACAGATACACGGATCCACAGATGTACAATGAAAACTTATAAAACCCCTTTGTGTTGTAGAGGGTGAAAAATACAATAAATCAATCGCATTTTTGGATAATTTTACGCAAAATATACACATGTTTTACAGCTCCTAAAACTTATTTTTATCACAAAGCTTATTAATCATTATCTCCAACGAATATCTGTCATAAAGTAAACCTTTCATAAAGCTAATCTTGGACTTAATTCTTTGGCAAAAAGTAATGGCTCTGCTCTCGACATGTTCAATGACTTATTGCCCATTTAGAGAGGCAATGTACTGAAATCCTCTTGTATTTTTATCTTGTGCCAGTCCAGCAATGATATAAGTCTATAATGACCTTATCTTAGAGTAGAATAGAATAGATCTTTATTTCACGTTAACCAGATACAGGCACTTATGAAATGTCGAGACTCTAGGTGCGCGGTTCTAAATAGTATAGGTCCTATGGAGAAGAACCGGCAAGAAACTTTATGGAAACTCTTTTAAAATAATAGATTACAATCTTGATTAGTACAATGTTGTGGTAAGAGCTGCGAGAATAATGTAATTTAATGTGAATAAAAAACAAGAATAGGATAATAATGATTTGCCTCTGAATAAGATTGCCATGGCAGTTACGAGCTGACCAGTGTGTCTTCGATGCTGGTGCTTAGATAGCCTCTGTGAGACTGGAACTGAGTCATAATCACGGAACTAAAAACATATGAAGAAAGAGAAAGTAGGCGGAGCGATTATGCTATTATTATGCGGAGTTACGCAAACTTCATAATAGTTTGTATTTTAGCTACGAGTTATTCCATTCCGATTATTATAAAAATGTTACTATGGTCGAAGGTAGACTTGCCTTTGTGAGCTGTCAATGTGTGAGAAAAAATTAATGTATGAGTTTAGCGATACCTGAGACCCAATTCTCGTAATTAAAAATCTTCAAAATATAGTTCGGATCTCATTCCGATCTACTACCAATGTCATAAATGTCACAAATGGTATTCTCCTACCCTAACAAACAACGTCAAACGTGACATTATATTGTAATGAGATCGAAAGTTGACTAAAAGGCAAATCGGTATTCTGCTAACATTTTGAACTGACACAGATAATAAAATTGACACTCTCGTCTATACACAAACGTCAAAAATGAGATTGAAATGAGTTTGTAAGAAGATTGAATCCAAATTATACTGAAATCGGACTGAACTTTAAGAGGAGTAGAATACATGACTTTTTGTCAATTCATAATATAATCTCAGTTCGGTCAACTTTCAGTCATATTATAAATTAATTACGAGAATTGGGCTTCAGTACCTAAGCATATTCCGGAATTTCCTCAGCCTCAATCATAGTTACCGTAAAGCGAAGTGAGTGTTTTCGGTAGAAGATCACTCAAATGCGCGAGCATGTTGTTTACACTTTACATACAAATTAACAAATTGTGCCTCTTTATATTTGTATTAGATTGGTATAGATAAAAATATTATATATAACAGGACTGCAATTGGAACAACCCGTATAAGTTGTTATCTATCGCCCTGTAGTGTAATGGTGTTATGTAGTTGACAGCTATCGATTGCTAACCTATTGCTTAGGAGCAGTAAACCAGGTCAGCTTCCGTGCCACGAAGGAAAATGGAAATTTATTATTTTTCCTTCCTTTTTTCAGTTCCTATATTATAATATTTTTATCCAATAAAAAATATATAAATTAATAGAATGAATCAATGAAGAAAAATGGGATAAGGGCTGGAGAATGGTGACGATGATGATGATGAGACAGCAAAACAGTCAATATAAAATTACACAATATAAATATTACGTTGATTTATATATCACTTTTTTTATGTTGGTCCCCTCATTTGGATTTCTCCTGTATCGATGGTACAGTTTACAAACATACATGTCACATGCACACACCCAGACACGGAACAACCATCTACAGATCATACAAATAATTGCTTCGTGCGGGGGATGGAACTCGCGGCACGTAGCGCAGAAAGCTACTCGCTTAGCTACTGCACCAACCGTGGCGTCAATATACTTAATATAAAATATCTAAATATGTTTTGTCCGATGATTTGAAACTCATTTGAAGGTTATAATGGTAAGCTCAAAAAGCGACAGTTAATTCTTTAATTTATTCGTCTCGAAAATTGTGTGATAATTATTATAATTATTAAAACCTTAAATGAACACGTAAAATTTAGGAGATTTTGTCGACGTAAATCCCTTTATAAGATTACACTTAATCCGTAATGCCCGCATAAATTATCAACATTTTGAGACTAAGTACACAATTAAACGTCCAACAGAAGATTAAGCTGTTAATTAAATTCTAAATTAATTTATTTCCGCGATAAACGTTAATCGCTCTTATAATTTTGGACATTAAATTTTCTGCCGACTCATCAGTCGCAGTGACCTTCAAGTTAAGTTTGCAAGATTAGTATAAGGCGCAGGGTAGATGACGGACATTTTGTCCGCTGTCATCCGCCGTTGCTGGGCATTAGCGGTGTATTGATTGGCGGACTTTTTATCCGTCATGTGCGTTATTGAATAGGATTTCATAAGGTTTATCGTTGCGGCAAAAAGTCCGTGGTCTGCTGACGTCAAATGACGTATTAGAAGAAGCAACTGACAGAGAGATTGAGTTTTCTACGTTTCCAAAGCAAGCACTTGGTTCTAGACCAACGTGAATTTTTGCATAATGGTCCAGAAAATGCATAATTTTATGAGTAGTTGTAATTGTATAAGTGTGGTATCTGTGTAATATTATAAGTAGCGGGTAGGCCGCTAATAAACAGTTGGTTCGTTGACTCGGTCTTTCATTATTGAGCTCCCGTAAATAATCACTAAACACTACTGGCGACGAGTAAAATTACGCAAAACCACCACAAATAGCTTGTTTACAGTGTAATTGTTAAGTTTCAACAAAATGCCGATCGGAAAAATAGAACAATTCGATTTATCAAGCAAAAAGTGGTTGGCTTATATTCGACGCGTGGAACAGTTTATTGCGCTCAATGAAATAAAACCAGGATTACAAGTGGCTACATTAGTGACGTTAGTGGGTGAAGCTACTTATGACCTGATGTGTGATCTTTGTGCGCCGGATAATCCGGAAACCAAAGGTTTTCAGGAGTTAGTGAAGATAGTTGGCGACCATCTCGAACCAAAGCGCTCTGAGATAGCTGAGCGGCATGTATTTAGAATGAGACGTCAAAATAGCGGTGAAAGTCTGAGCGATTATTTGCAAGTTCTCAAACATCTGGCCAGTACGTGTAACTTCAAGAGTGGCCTCGAAGAAAACCTAAGAGATCAATTCGTGTCTGGTCTTGTGAGTGATGATATGAGATCGCGACTGTTCGCCGAGCCGACACTGACGTACAAGAGGGCGGTGGAGTTGGCCTTCGCACTCGAAGCTGCTGACCGGCACGCCCAAGCGAGCGGGACGTGTTGCGGAGCAACGCCAGGGACACCGTCGACGAGTACCGGGTCGACCGAGCCGATGCACCGGCTCACGACTGGACGAGGGACAGCGCCAGCGCGCGCTGCGACTGGCAGCAGCGGCAGCAGCGTCGAAGGATCGCGCGCCTCCGCCGCGACCGCGGGCGAGGCACAGCGCGCATCGCAACAGCTTTGTTGGCGGTGCGGGAAGGGACATCGAGCCGTCGTTTGTCGTTTTAAAAATTATTCTTGTGACGTGTGCGGGCAAAAAGGTCATCTCAAAGTGATGTGCAAACGAAATCCCCGCCAGGGCGAGGTACGGTCGTCGGGGGGAGGGCAAAATTATATTGATAATAGTGATAGCGAGTTCGACTCAGATTTGTATAATCTTAATGTGTGCAACAATAGTGATCGGCCATACAATGTGTGCGTGAAAGTGAACGGTAAGGCGATGACGTTCGAGCTGGACACTGGCAGTAAGTTGTCTGCAATTAGTACATATACTTATAGTGAACATTTCAAGGCGTCGTTGCCGCTTATCGCTAAGGATGTTTGTTTACATTCCTATAACGGCACTCGGATTGATGTGGTCGGTTACATTTCGGTCAATGTACAGATCGGGACATACTCAGCGGGAAATTTAAAATTATTTGTTATTAAAAATGGTGGACCTCCTTTAATGGGTAGATCTTGGTTGAGTAAATTAAATATTGATAATATTAAAATAAACGAAATGATTTTGAATTTATCAGACGACAAATTAGTGGATAGCTTGAGAAAAGAATTTCCCACCGTGTTTGCCCCGGGTCTTGGGACATGTACCAAGCAACTTTCATTGAGATTAGGCGACATGACCCCTATCTTTATTAAAGCTAGATCATTACCGCTAGCATTGCGTAAGCCGGTTGAGTTAGAACTGCAACGACTCGAGGCAGAGGGTACCATTCGTAAGGTGGAATACTCAGATTATGGTACACCAATTGTACCGGTAATTAAGAAATCAGGTGAAATACGTATATGCGGAGATTACAAAGTCACCATTAATCCAAAGTTGATTCGCGACCCGTACCCTATGCCGCGAATCGAGGAGTTGTTTGCTGCATTAAGTGGCGGTGAACAGTATTCAAAAATCGATCTTACCAACGCGTACCAACAATTGTTTTTGGATGAGAGTTCGCGAGCTTGCAGCGCAATAACAACACATATAGGTACTTTTGTTTATCTTCGCACACCGTTCGGTTTAACATGCATACCCGAAAAATTCCAAAAATTTATGGAAGAAACATTGAGGGGTTTGAAGGGTACTGCGGTATTTTTGGATGACGTAGCTGTCACAGGGGCCACCAGGTCAGAACACATGACTTATCTAAAAGCTGTGTTGTCTCGCTTACGTGAGGTCGGTTTGCGAATTAAACTGAAGAAGTGTAGCTTTATGAAGGAAAGCATTACTTATTTAGGTTTTATAATTGATAAGCAGGGTTTGCATCCAGATCCAAGCAAAATAAACGCTATCGTGGATGCACCCCCACCACAAGATTTGACTCAGCTCAGATCATTCCTTGGTATGATTAATTATTATGCCAAGTTCATACCGCAGCTAAGTACTATCTTACACCCCTTGCATAGTTTATTGCGTAAAGAAAGTGTTTGGGTCTGGTCAGCAGAGTGTGTTAAAGCTTTCAACGACATAAAAGCGGCTATTCTAAGCAGCAAGGTTTTGGTCCACTATAACCCCAAACTACCATTAGTGCTAGCCGTGGATAGCAGTTCATATGGCATCGGCAGCGTGCTATCACATCGTTTTCCAAACGGCGACGAGCGTCCTATTTGTTTCGCGTCGCGGACACTGAATGCGGCTGAACGATCTTATAGTCAGCTAGACAAAGAGGCGCTCGCGATTATTGCTGGGGTGATTAAACATCACCAGTACATTTACGGCCGACCATTCATTATTAAAACGGATCATAAGCCTTTAACATTTATTTTTGGCCCAAAGTTTGGATTACCGCAAACGGCAGCAAGTAGGTTGCAAAGATATGCCACCAGGTTGGCATCGTATGACTTCGAGATTGAATTTGTCAAATCGAGTGATAATTGCAATGTCGATGCACTGTCGCGATTGCCGCTGCCGTATGAACGTAAATATTGTGATGATCTGGGTTCGGTGTCATATTTAAATTATGTCGAAGAATTTATTCCAATCAGTGCAAAAGAGGTGGCTTCAGGGACACAGAAAGACAGTGTGTTAAATAAAATTAAAAATTATCTTATCAATGGTTGGCCTTTAAAAGTCGTATCAGAGTTTGAAAAGCCTTATTTTCACAGAAAAGATAGTTTAGTTTTAGATCGCGGTTGTATTTTATATAATCACCGGGTAATCGTGCCTGAGTTTTTGAGAAAACAAGTTCTTGGCGAACTACATGAAGGTCATTTAGGGGTAGTTAAAATGAAAAATATAGCAAGGAGTTACGTTTATTGGCCCACATTAGATGTGGAAATTGAGAGTCTTGCGAAAGCATGTAGTGCTTGTCGCCAGCAGCGTGATGCGCCCCCACGTTCTTTATTGCATCCGTGGGAGTTCCCAGCACGGCCCTGGCAAAGATTACATATAGATTTTGGCGAATTTCAGGGTAAACATTATCTCGTCTCCGTGGACGCTCATAGTAAGTGGATTGAGGTGCAGAAAATGTCAGGCACTAATGCCGCGGCGACGATAGGTAAACTTAGGGAATTGTTCGCCCGTTTCGGTCTTCCCTCACTGGTAGTGAGCGACGGCGGTCCGCCTTTTGGATCCACTGAATTAGCAATTTTTTTTACAAAAAATTTAATCACTCATACAATTACAAGTCCATATAGGCCGGCAGGAAATGGAGCGGCCGAGAACGCGGTGAAGTTAGTAAAGCGCGCCATGAAGAAGGCCGCGCACGAGAGGGTCGACGTTGATACGGCGGTCACAAAATTTTTGTTCCAATATCGTAATTGCGAACACGCAACTACAGGCGTCGCGCCAGCCGAGGCTATGTTCGGCAGGCGGCTCCGTGGTAGGTTGGATGCACTGCGTCCGAGCTCGGAGCGCGCCAGTGAGGAGGCGATGGCACACGCTGCGCGCCACCGCCCGGGCACCGAGCGCCACGCTGTGCCCGGCGACCAGGTGCTAGCGCGAGACTACCGCGCGCGCGCTGACAAGTGGGCACCGGCCGTGGTCACCGCAAGAGAGGCGCCGCTCACATATCGAGTGCGTTGTGACGATGGAAATGAGTGGAAAAGGCACATTGACCAATTGCTACCCATTGGGAAGTCTCGTTCCATTGTGCGCCACTCTGTAGTCGCATCCGATGATTCAGATCGAGTAAACATAGAGGATACATTTGAGGACGCGATCGGAGGTGATATAGGTGTTCAGGATATTGGATCTGAATTGTTAAAGTCCCCAAAAGACACCTCTAATGCACCTCAAGTCCTAATGCGTGAATTATTACCGAAACCAGATCAGCAATCCGATACTGATACGACTCCTGTGAAGTCAAATATGCGCCCAAGACGCGCCTGTACTTTATATAAAAAGAAATATAAGTAAATAACTATTATTAAGTTATTTTTGTTATAGTTTTTTTTTTTATTAGATTAATATTATTTCTTTTTTGTTTCATATACTCGTATTCAGGTTACACATGTATTGATAGTTTCGAGCGTATGGCACTCGTGGCTTGCAGCTGAAAACCAGCGTCAGGTGGCCAGTATCTCTGCCTCCTGACATTATGCTGAGCTGCGGCCTTTTGGCACAATAACTCATTTTATGTTTTCTTTGATTTGTTTTATTTATTTTTTATTGTGCTAATAAACTCTTTTTCTTTCTTTTCTTTCTTTCTTTCTTTCAGTAATATTAATTTAGTCAAGTACTTAGAAGGGATTTTTGGAAATTAAAAAAAAGAGTCTCTAACTTACTTACCCAACCGCTGTAAGCGAAGCCCTTTCGATGGGTTCGATGGATGCGGGGCGGTGCGGGGGGTGTTCACGGACGGTATACGTATACTGTGATAGATATCTAATGATAAATAATATTGTAATTGATAATATGAATAATATTGTTGTCTTTATTAAAATAGAAAGCTATCGGGAGAGCCGCGCTTACGGCGGTCCGACTATATGAAAATCCACGCGGAGAAACTCGTGCGCAAATGCGAGTCACAATATAATTTTATTCATTTGATATAATTTTTCCATGGCCGTCGTCGTACAATATAATAATTACAGACTCACAAAAATCATTGAAGATTGATGTCACGTTTTAACATTTACCTATATTAAGTATATTATTCGTAGAATCACCCTATTCCTTATTGAAGATTGATGGTATCTTTTAGAGTTTATTTTTACATATATTCGCAGAATCACCCTATTCCATTGACTCACAAAAATCCTTCAAAAAGATACATATAGAAAAATATCTCAGGTGAAAAATTTCGTCGTAATAAATACAAAAGTACAACACTTTGCCGTGTCATTCACATCTGAAAATGGGCAACCCAATTATATTCGGCGTAAGGCAGTCTGAAGTACCCCTTAACTGAAGGGGTAGCAACAATGACTGTGCATAGAATGATATAATAGGATTTTTTTTATTAGAAAAATTTAAGCTATTCCTAAAAAATCTCAAGCAATAGTGTAACAATAAATTAAATTTTCAAAAATATGCCTACGTTTTAAGCATTTTAAATTGCTTAATATACAGAGATGACACTTCTAACTTGTGACGTCATGAGTAAGTAATCTCATAGTAAATAGTACCGTTTCATACATATTCCATTTTGCTGGAAAAGGACGGATAGTACCTACCTCATAAAAATTTCAAAATCTTATAAATCCGGCATTTATTCACCAATTTTAATTATTTTTAACACGCTTTTATTAGCTTCACCTGTAACTAACTAACTATGTAAGAAAATCTTGCAAGTTAAATAAGACCCACTTCCCGGTTTCCGATTGAGCTAAAATTTTGCATACACGTTCAGTTTGGATGACTAAAGCTTGTTCTATAGTTTTTTTTAAACTATTTATTTCAACATTGGGTTCTTTATCTGTCTACTATAAGGAAATATGTTTTTCCAATTTTAATAGTATTTCTAGAGATGGAATTTTACATTCCATATTTTTTTTTTTTAAAGAAAACTTTGCCCCTCACTAGGGTTTCTCCTGTATCGAAGGTACAGTTTACAAACATACATGTCACATGCACACACACCCTTATCACACCCCCACTTGTGTGTTGATTTAACACTTTGTCTAACCTGCTACTTAATCACGATTCACGCTCGTAAACGGAATCGACTCAATTTTGACACTACAACAGTGTTCATTGCGTTGCTCAAATTGTAGGGCGTAGTTGTTGTAAAAGCATACTGCGCAATGTAGTTTATTGGACTGTCAAAATTGCATTGATTCCGATTGCGAGTGTGTATCGTGATTACCCTGCTGAGATGGATGTCAGGGCTTCACTCTCAACAGCCGCACTTGTAACCACCAGACCAATAACGAAGTTTCTAGAAACTTTTTTTTAACAAACGAGACTTGTCCGTCAACAAATGCCGAGAAAATTTTAGGTATGGTAGAAGGCTGGATAGTTACTAAGTAAAAGTAAAGTAGGTTGGCTGAGTCGGGATGAAATACATTTATACAATCACTCTTCAGGGAAAATGCTAAAAAAAGAGTGAACAAAATAAAGTTGATGTAAGGGTATACTGCTGATTGTAACGCATTGAGATGAGAGAATACTTTGTTTACCGAATCTTACTAGATCGGGTGCAAAGCTTATATCTATACTAGCCGTGGCTCGCGGTTTCATTCACGTCCTACGTGTACCACTATATTTATTTATTTGAAAATTTACAAAAATGGTACTGTAAGGCTTTATGGTAAAGAAAAGAAGAAAGAAAGAAAAATAAATTATGTTGGATACAAAATTAAGGCTAAAAAAATTTTGAAAAAATAAAAAGAAAACAAAAAACAACAAGAAGAACAAAAATTCCAAAAAAACACAAAAATTAATATAATAACATAGATATTATATAAAGTATATATGTAGGTTATACCACAGTTATGTGAGCCTCACGGCTCCACCAAAAAGGTTCAGAGGGCCGAGCACGAATGTTTTGACGTATAGTAACGTAAACGTAAGCAAATTTTGAACCAAAAATACACGTTTAATCCCTGATATTTTTTTGGAAATACATGCAATATTTTTACGTTTTCATGAAACAAGTGCGTTTGTTGCATAAAATTGAATAAAAATGCGATAGATTCATCGTAGTTTATAATCAAAATTTGGTTACGTTTACTTTACTATACGTCAAAACATTCGTGCTCGGCCCACAGTTCAGCGTAGGCATTTCCAGAAATCAGTTCCACTTTGATGTTGGCATAACTAAAATACCAAACTGTATTTGTTTCAACAACTTAAATCCACCCAACGCCAACAACTTATTCACAGTTAGTATACAGAGTGGTAATGTTCATTATGCGATCCTGTGCAAATAACTCACTTACAGGCATACACGACATTCACAGTAGGATTAGTAGCTATTAGTCCTACTTACTTAACTATTTAAACTAGTGGTCGCCCTGTGGTCGAAATTCGACCTTAATTTTAGCTTTCTGCACTCCTTCTCCATATAAACTTTAACTATGCCAAATCTCACACTCCTCCGTGCGCGCAATATGCTTAAAAAGGGGTACAAAGTTTTATCTTCACGTATTAATATGTAGATTATGAATAATTGATTAGTATGTAGTTTCATTTGATTTGTATTACTTACTGTGTCTTGAGACAAAACCATAGGCAACGGGAACCGCTTACCATCAGGTGAGTCGTAAGATTGTTTGTGACCAAAGTGATAAAAAAAAATCCTAGTAATCGAATCTAAGGCTGACATTCAGAGACGACAGAAACGAGTCTAAGCGTGAACTTACGCTTCCATCTGTCAAACTTACGAACAAATTTTGACAGATGGAAGCGTAAGTTCACGCTTAGACTCGTTTCTGTCGACTCTGAATGTCAGCCTAAGACCTCACGCTCTCCACCGACACGATAACGATGACTTCGCTATTGGTGTAGAAATATAGTTTAAGTGTGTATCCACATTCTATTCTGTTTTGAATTATATTTTTATGTCAACAGAATTCGTCTCACTTCGCTCATTCCTCGCTCATCTCTCGACAAAACCGCGTCGTTAATCGGGTGATTAGTTGTAATTGAGTTCAGCGGTATTAGGGTTAACTGAGACCCAGATGTCTGTCATTATGAAGATGACTCCTGGATGTGGGAACGACGGAAATAAAACTTTATTACTTGGTGTTAAAGTTCTAAATAATAAAATTTCAGTTTCATGATAGCTAAAACCCAAACCGTCTTATACTTTGGTTGCTTTAAGAGTTTGTTATGAGCGAGCTAAAAGCTGTTCTCCTTGCAAATAAGGCCCTGTTTAGTCCAGCCCTTGTTATTTTAGCTAGAAGTTATGTAGAACCCTTTTTCTCAAACGAATTTTGACATATTATTATATACCAGCTGACTCGACGAGCTGTCGCAAAAAACGACATGAATTTTCATTCCACAAATATACACCAAAAATATTTTATTTCATCGATTTAATTACCAATGTTTATAAATTTATTAAATTATGTGTTATATTGGCAAAACAGCATAATTATGCTGTGATATAAGTATAAAATGCTAATTTCTACACTAATCCAAATATCACACGACATATTAGGTAAGCTCAAAAAAATTACGTGTAAAGGATATTGTCAATCTTAATATGGGATTTCGTCCAAATTCCGTCCAGAAATGAAACAATGAGAATTTGGTTGCTAACGTCGACTTATGTCTGGAAATCAAACCCCATTAAAATTGGATCGAGGATACTCGTCTAAAATAATGTAGAAGTACCGCAATAAGTACTGAATACCTGATAAAAAATTATTGTTAGTATCATTTGATTTATTTGAGAGATTTACCTAAATATCCTGGTATCTATCATATTATTACTATTCCTTTAAAACAAAACTATTATATTATATAATAAAACAATTATATTTTGATATACAGGATGACGATTTAGTCACCTGCATTCTTTAAGGAGTTGATTCTACTCATCACTATGAACGACTTTTACTAAGGGACAAACAGGGAAATCGCGAAAAGAAATCTGATTTTCCATACATTTATGTTTTCACATTTATGTTTTCCATACACTTATCTCGACTTATTGTATGGAACAGCTAATTTTTTCTTCGTGATTTCAGGGTTGATCCTATAATGAAAGTTGTTCTTATTTATGGGTAGGAACAACTCCAAAACAAAATCGCCATAATCTAATCGCCTGCGTCACAATAGATCTTCGCAGGTCGCAGTGACAAAGGGGCTTAGTACCCTACCGGCGCCGTCATTATCCCGTACGGAATAAAATTATTTTTCTTTCTTTCTTTCTTTCTTTCCTACCTCTTCTTATTATTATTATTTTCAGCCTGGGTTGTCCCACTGCAGGGCAAAGGCCTCCCTCTCCTTTTTCCACTCACTTCTGGTTTTAGCTAGTACGGACCAGTTTTTTCGGTAGGAGTCAAGCTCGTCCCGCCATCTTCGCCTCGGTCTGCCGCGATGCCGTTTTGTATTTACTGGGATCCATTCAGTTGTTCTTTTGGCCCATAGCTCGTCGGACATGCGACAGACGTGTCCAGCCCAATCCCACTTGAGCTTACCTCTTCTATTAAATAATAAATAAATCGTCAACATAACATCACGCCTATTTTCCCCAAAGGATTAGGCAGAGGTTTTTATCCAGAGTTCTGTAATTACATTACAAAGGCAATAAAAGTTACGACCTACATAAGTTTTTGTTCCCGGGATGAATTATCTTTTTCCCATGGTAAAAAATTATACCCCCGATGAGGTCTACCTAATACCGTTTCAATTGCGTCTGGACGGTATTTAGACCACATCCTGGCAATTGCATTTATTTGTGTTTTTCTGTAAGAAGTCTTAATATAACTATAATCATTGTAATCAATTTTTTTTTAGGTTTAATTTTCTTATCCACTTTTGTTGATTTTGTGGTGTAGTGTAAACATTTTTCGTTATTTTTTTAAACGAACTGTTTTCTGTTGTTTCAGATGGGAATATGGCCAGTTCAGAAGATCGGTTGTGTGTAGAGATTAGAACGTGCAAATAACTATGTTCCAGTTATGATTATCCAATAAGTGCTACAAAATACAAAACCACAACAAAATTTTATAGTAAATACAATTCAAAATCAACCTAAATATCTAAGTGTTAATGTATAAAATCGTTTGTAATAGTTGTGAATAATGAAATTGAGTGTGAGCGCATACCGCGCGCATGCGTCCGCGCACAAGAAGATTCTGACGTCATCGTATCAACAACATTATGGAAGCACCGCGGCGCCGCCCATCTGCACATTACCCAACTTTACACCGCAGGTTAGTGGATACCGTAGCTTTATTTTGATGATCAAATATTATCATGTTTGTGTGATAGATTATAATTATAAATTCACCCACAGACCGGCCTCAAGTCTGCTATTTTAATTGTGGCAAAATGGTCTCGTAATTGTTGTTTTTTACAATGTCGGTCAACCGATTTTGACTTCTATTGCGTAGGTAACAGAAGTGAGTCGGTTATAAATTAATTAATTGTATTTCTTTCTTTTTTTTCTCTGCACATACCGGATAATGTTTATGAAGTGCACAAAATTTGCAGACTTATTCAGTGGCGCTAGTAAATTATGCATGTCCCCCATACTAAGTCTTATTTTCGTTTTGTTTTGTAGTAAATTTTAATACTGCGGTTGCATTTGGCAACGGACACTAAATCACTCTGCAATTATTTTACGCACTACATGAAAAAGTTATCCTGTATTGTAGATCCTAGAAACTGCTAGTAAATCCAAATGAAAGAAGGTTTTAAAATATCGTAAGGCCGTAGATAAACGTTTTGAAGAATTTCGATGTTAGGCACGCATCGATCGCGTTCGGCGCTACGATTGGTGAAGATCTCGGAGCGGGCCAATTGGTGAGCATAACACGGTCTTTGCGTGAAATCGAGATTATTGAAAGAAGCTTGCTGAAGAATACATTCAGGAACTGAGAATATTAAAAATGTAATCTTCATTAACAAAAGGACAATGTTATTATTAACCAAGTTATATTCACGAGAAACCATTTTTAAATTACAAAAAATATTGCAATCGCATTAATCCTTTTATAAATCAAAATCGTTAACTAAGAGATTTGAACTGAATTCAATAGCAAATTGGCAGAAAACGAACTTCTGAATATATAATTTCAGACATCACTAGTTTTCCCGTAGCAAATTGACCGATATTTTTTATTATTTCTTCGGTGAATTTCCATTTCACGAACGGAGCGTGTAAATGACATACACTTCAAGTATTGACTTTCACAAAAAAAATATAACATAAGAAGGACGAGGTTATGAAAATAAAAAAGGCATATTTTCTGTATTATACAGGGTGACTGGTTGAAGAGGGAAACATTGTAGGAGGGTATTGTACTCGTCATTATGAACAACTTTTATCATGGGACAAACCATGAAATCGTGAAATAAAAATCTGCTATTTAATCTATATATATCCCGTATAGGAACGGTGATCTAAATTAATAATGATGTATAATCGATAACATAGTAATTTCTCATTTGTTAATCTATGGAAGATCCTTGAGCATAATTGATTAATAAACTTAAGTTGACCCATGAATGAAAGATGACGTTTACATTTTGACAGCTACCCAAGAGCTATTTTGAATAGGGTTTTTATTTATTTATTTAATAATTTTAGTACACACATGAAAAGGGACTGAAAACATTAAATAGGAGACCAAAGTATATATCTCTTCCAGCAGACCTGCGAGAGGAGAATTTAAAACACGAAATGTAGACAGTGATGTAAACGAATATAACAAAACTACATAAATAAAATACATAAAACACACATCAATATTTAAAAAAAATGCATAAATAAATACACACACATACGTAATACATACATTTTTAATACGGGTTGTATAAGACTCCGATACATATTTCAACTTTTCGTGTTCAAACTTTATCTCTCGTCAATTTCGATAGTCGGAAACTAGTATCAGTCACAAAGCACAAGTTTTGTAGACTCAGTCGTAACATGACCTTAAGTTTTGTCTGACTTGTTCTTGACAAGACTATACTTACACGTTATTGAATTTCCATACATATTGTGTAACGGATTTTGTTTTAGTTTTCTACCACACTTGGGAGCAATAAATCCGGGTCACCAAATAAACCTAAAAATCTCGGAAACTAAGAATGTTAGTTTTGAGAATTAAACTCTTAAGGCGAGGTTTTCCCACTTTTAGCAAAACTTTGGTCAATTTTGAACGTCGGTATCTACTTTGTTGATTAGCCCAGAATTTTGAAATTGATATTATATCAAAATTTAATATATTATCTCGTCTTTCAGAAAGACAGAAATAAGATTAGT
This sequence comes from Allophyes oxyacanthae, assembly GCA_932294325.1. Lineage (NCBI taxonomy): Eukaryota > Metazoa > Arthropoda > Insecta > Lepidoptera > Noctuidae > Allophyes > Allophyes oxyacanthae. The sequence continues at coordinate 3,435,669 of OW028628.1, forward strand.
AACAATTTACTCGATAGAAAAAAATACAAAAATAACCCTAATTTATGCTTTAAAACCACGATTAATGAAGGATATCATCACTAAATGATTTCAAAGATATACCAATAAAAAGAGATTATTATTGAGGATATCGGAAAGTTTTTTTTTTCTGGTATAATTTTCCCACAAATAGACCTAGGTAAATCCTAGAAATCAAACAGCTCACGGCGTTCGCGCTCTCCAACCAGTACCCGTCGAGTAATCAGAGGTCGTGTCACCGGTTAAAAAAAAAAGTGTTATTTTAGCCATAGTTCGTTCGCGTAATTATTAAAATGGGATATAAAATACATGGAAGAATACCTATAGACTCGGGAAAACCTCGCCTTAAATCAGAATATTAGTAGTGGATTTGTTTTTTTTTTTTTTTTTTTTTATTAAACTTTGCCCCTCACTAGGATTTCTCCTGTATCGAGGGTACAGTTTACAAACATACATATGACATGCACACACAACCAGACCCGAAACAACTATCTGTAGATCATACAAATATTTGTTCCGTGCGGGGATCGAACCCGCGGCACGTAGCGCAGAAGGCTAATCGCTTAGCTACTGCGCCAACCGTGTCGTCACGGCCCGTGTTCGGAAGAATATGAGAGATATTGATTGCATTAACATAAATAGGTATAAACTCATAACGAGTGTTTGAAGGAAAAATAATATCACTGAGTAGGCTTTCAGCGCCGCACTTAGGCACCGATAATTTGATAGAATGGTTTGACTCAAATTTCCTATGACACACTTAAGATGCCTTTTATTTTGGAAGAACTTGATAAAAGATAGACTAATAAAAATACGCTTTTTTGTACTCCAATAAATTTTGAACACAAATTGTTGCATAAATAAAAGATATGTACAAAGGGCGGTCATATCGACTATGTAATTGTTTTTATCCCCCGACAAAAAAGAGGGGTGGTATAAGTTTGTAGTGTGTATCTGTGTGTTTACCTGCGGCATCGTAGCTCCAAAACGGATGGACAGATTTCAGTGCCATTTCTTAGTTGTTAGTTAAAAGCTAGTTGAACCGGGAATCATCTTAGCTGTGTTTCATGAAAATCTATTTAGTCATTCAAAAGTTACAGCTCGTTTTCTAGTTGAAGTCGGGGGTTTTTGACGGTTAGGTTTATAAGGCTTATTATTTTAGCCCGACTTATAATCGTCGCGTTCTAATTCTCCTGATTTCGGCATCAGAGCGGCGTCGCTGCTGAATACTAGACTCTATACCATAGATCTATCATAAAATTTTAGATAATGGTGGTCCAAAGTGTTTACTTTCAACAAGATATCTGATTGTCTATGGATTGAACACTAAATAAATAAATCTAAGTAAATAGTACTCAGACTGCAGACTTACTTACTGAGCTGTTTGTGTATCATCAGTGATTCAGTGTTAATTTTAATTTAAGAATTATACCTAGGTTAAGTTACGATGAGGCTGACATGCCATTATGGATAAAAGCCTCGAATAAAATTAAAGATTAAAAAAAAAAAAAAAAAAAAAAAAAAAAAGTAAATAGTAAATACAATCAAAAATAGTTAATTTCATTACGACACAAAACTTTTTTTTATTAAATTCATATTCAACAAGCAAATGTTAATTAATAAAAAGGCCAGAGATTATACAATAAACACGTCGCAATGCTATTGCTACGTCGTAGCGACAATGCTACACGTGCTACGTAGCCGTAGCAAATCACTAATCAGCTACGCGGTGAGTTTGTAGATGTATTCTAGGCTTCTAGCATTCATTTGAGGGGCTGGAAATAGGCCAAGTCGATCACTATAAAGTATTCAGAACACTTGGTTTCAAATGTTTTAGTTCATGAAAGTTAGTAAGTTTACAGTAAGTTACCGATGAACTTCTCTAGTTCTAGTAACAATGGTTTCGAGAACTGAAAGTCAGTTCATTGTTCATACTTAATTGCAAGTTGGACTTGCTCGTTTATTTAAGAATAATATATCGAACTTTATTATGAACTATTGAGACACAATTTGAATTTATTCATTTTGTGAATTTAATCAAGTTTTATCAACTGTATAATTCACTATCTTCCACCAGCGCCTTCGCCAGCGTGATATCTTTATAAATTATTATAGCCTATGTTACTCAGTGAGAATATAGCAATCCGCTGGTGAAAGAATTTTTAAAATCAGTCCATTCGTTTTTGAGCTTATACTTTACAAACAAACAAATTAACAATCAAATCTTATAAAGAAAGAAAAAAGAAAGAAATAAAGTTTATTGGCACATACATGCTAAAAACACAGAAAATAAAAATAAAATAAAATCAGTAGTTGTGCCAAACGGGCCAGCAGCTCAGCATAATGTTGGGTGTCAGTACGTTAATACTGATCACCCAACGCTGGTTTTCAGCTGCAACCCAGGGTGCCATACGCTCGAAACAAAAAGCAAAGATAAATCAAGGAAAAAAAATTAAATAAAAACAGTAAAATATAGTACGAATAGCAGCGAAGAAATTAAAGAAAGTAACTATATAATATTAACTGGATTAAGGACAGTTTGCCTCAACCATAATTAGTGCAAGTTATAATATTAGTATAGATATAGATAATACATAGATATCGTAGGTATGCAATATTCCTCTTCTGCTTGGCAAAACTAATCCCGATTATTGCCAAGTTCCGCTTGCAGTATTATAGATAAGTAATATGATTGATCAATTTATGTGTACAACTAGATTGTCGTGTATAGCTGTAATCTCCTTCATGGGATTGCGACCTGAGATTGCAGGATTCTATTTAGATACCGATGAGATTAACTAGGATGGAGTACGGTATATCTTTTGACGTCTGAACATAGAAGCAGCTGACGATAGGTTTGTTGTCTATCAGTGGCGAAGGGTGACAGTTTTGAAAGGGGAAGCCGTCCCAAAAATGCCCTCTAAAAATTATTGCTGCAATTAATACTGCATGACTAAAATCCATACCATCTCTTGTAATCTATATATAGTCATGTCTGGAAGAGCTCGACCTAACTGAATAACAAGCCATATTACGTTGGTCTATGCACTAACCAATTCCTAAAGGGACGCCGATGGGAATCGGGTTATATGGACTCTTCGCCACTGTTGTCTATAGGTACTTAGACTTATCAGAAAACTATACCCCTTTTTAAGCATATTGCGCGCACGGAGGTGTGTGAAATTTGGCTTAGTTAAATTTTATATGGAGAAAGAGTGCAGAAAGCATTTTTTTTACATATAATATGTGGTTGAATTTCGACCACTGAGCGACCACGAGTGTATACTAATATTATACAAGTAAAACTTGTTTGTTTGTTTGTATGTAGGGGTGAATCTCTGGAATTATTGAACCGATTCTAAAAAATATTTCAGAAAGCTGCACTATCCCTGAGGCTATATTTTATTTTGATAAAAATAAACCACGGCTGAAACCGCGGGCAAGAGTTAGTTAGTATAATTAGTATATTGATTGATTGCATGATTGGCTTAGACAGAATATCAGCAGTTGAGCATGCCTCGCGCTGCCAACTACTATGCTGAGTCCAAGACCTTGTTGTCTTTTACCTTCTTGTATGATGTACCTCCTTGCTATCTATGTAATTTGAAAGACAAATAAAAATCTTCTATTCTATTCTATAAGATAATAATTATTTTGGGAACACAAGTGAAGCAATAAACGGTTGCTCTAGAACAAAGCTATTTGAAGTCTATTTCAAAGGCATACATACGGGACCATTTATGAAATGACGCGAAATTGCACCAATTTTGCACTAGTTTAAAGCGAAGAGTTTTTAGCTGTAGCCAGAATCCAGATTCTGGCTACATGAAATCGGTCCGTCTGTTTTGGAGCTAGGATGCCACAGACAGATATACAGATACACAGATATACATTATAAACTTATAACAAACCTCTTTTTTGTCGGGGGTTAAAAATTGAGATTTAATGCGGATTCTCAAATAGCTTTTCCCTGTAGAAACGATTTGTCAATAGATGATCGTTTAGTGGAACTAGCGAGATAAAATCGCTCGATTTAAAGAATACAATAGCTGTTCAATGAACTCTCAAATGATTTTGGAACGGCTTCGATTTGGTAAACGATTTTCAGGTGCATTTCTTAGAACTCGACTCGAGTTTCTTACTGGTTATCCAATTTTTCATGTTATTTTCTTTTTCAATTTCACTATAAAATTTGTATCCAAACGAGTCTATTATTTGTAATGGTTATAAAACCCTTCAAATATTTATGCATTAACGGTGCAGGTTTCCTCACGATGTTTTCTTTCCGCAAATTGCGATCCGCACATAAATTCGAAAAGTCTGAGGTGCGCCGGGTTCAAACTCAAATCCTTCTACATGGAAAGCAAGTGTTTAACAACTACGCTATCACTGCTTGTTTACCTGCATATTTGAAAGAGACTCATAAAGTCCACGATGGTGTGTGAGTCCGACACACCAGCGGGTCTACCGCGTAACTAAAATTGTAATGAACATCGATATCGGTATTATACTTCAACACGATCGTGAGAGCCTAAACTTTGAGCTAACTTGTATAAAAATTACCTATCATATATTTGGGACTCCTATCTTCATGATCGGTAAAAAAAATACAAGTTAGCTCAAAGTTTAGGCTATCACGATCGTATTGAAGTTTAATACCGATGTCGATGTTCATTACAATTTTAGTTACGCGGTAGACCCGCAGGTTAGCATGGTGGGCTTAAGACCTAACCCTCCTCATTCTGAGAAGAGGCCCGTGCCCAGCAGTGAGACACTAATGGACTGTATTTATTTATTTTAGTTTTAACAGTGAAGGGACTTATCATGAGGATACCTGTATATCTGAGAGGGCTCCATAAAGTAACCGACGGTGTGTGTAGTCCAGTGCTTTAGCAGTCAAGGTGTCTTCCCACGGTGCGAGCTCGTGCGTGCTCATCCGCGTACCGAGGCTGTCCTCGGTGCAGTGCACGGCTTTCCGTGATCATCGACCATAAGTGGTATCCATGCCATGAATGAAGCATCGTGGGAAGCCTTTAAATTTAAATCTTCGTTTCAGATAGAAATAAAAATAAGCTTTTAGGTTTCCTATGTGATCTGTATTCACATTTTTATCGGCGCGGCTCAGGGCACGTACAAGTGGTACTTGCAGAATAGTGCTGCGCGACGCGCGTGCTGTTAGTTTTATTGTCGATACATATACTAGTACATCGATAATGATACTTACCATACGTACTTTCAATAAGAAGAAATAATAAATCCAAGGGTCTAGCTTTGTAATGGATATTTGATTTGAATCGGTTGAGAAGCACTTGATGAAATCGATATCAATCGGATGGCACACTTTTAATTGATTATTAATAATAGTACCGATATTACTTCCCCTTCTTTCTAATAATGAAATTGATATCAAAAAAGGCTCATTATTACAATAGGTACTATTTCTATTCACCAAAATAGTTCACTAATTCGTGATATCAGTAGTATCACCGATACTCTTTTTTGGAGTCAATCTATCGAAGTATCGATATACAAACTATTGATAGTACTACAACACTAGCACAAAGGGTACTCGCAGACTGCATAAGTGCCGTAACAAGTCACTCGACCGCCATCTTTGTTTGCTAGGTCCGTTTGACAGCGAGGTCATTAGCATAGCGATTGGAATGACGGTCCACAGGTTACGGTAACCGCTATCCAACAGCCTTTCTATGATTCGGCTTTTTACGAAATGCCAGTCAGTTTGTAGAATCTGGTACTTTGCAAAACAACAGCTGAATTATACAATCCGTCGCAATGTAAGACGGCTAGCTGCTTTACAAAACAGCTGTAAGTTCTGTAGAACGGTCAGTTAAGGTTTACGCAGATTGTTGTAGCAACGCGTTCAACAAAGTTGGTCGCAGTTACTAGATTGGGGCACCCCGAGCAGATCGGTTAGGTTAGGTTAGAGCTGCGATCAAACGCGCGCCGACAGTGCCATGGCAGCGGCCGGTGAGCGCTTGATCCAAGTTGGTCACAGTTTCTAGATTAGGGCACTCCGAGCAGATGGTTGGGAACTATCAGCAGTTTTGTAAAGTCACCGGCGTTTTGTAAAAAGCGGAATCATACAAATTGTCTGCAACATACCTAATTACAAAATGTACGTTTAAAATTAGCAACAAAACGATTTTGCTTTCATACCTATTTCGATTTTAATAGAGTTAAATTTTGAGCCTTTTCATAAAGCTTTCAGGAAAGCTTTTGATGGCGGTTCTGATACCGGTCAGCTAAAACACGGAATGCTTTGACTAATTTATGTCATAGGACCAAACTTCACAAATATTCAAATGCGGTGACGTCACAATATTTGAAATTATAATTTTCATTTGATATGAAATGTTCACACCTCAGCCGCTTTATTATGAGTAGAGATGAAATAGATTTTAATTATTCTTGAAATAACTACTGCATTAATTAACTTAAAATATTTCTATTTTATGTCAATAAAAAGAGATGTCAACAGATTTTGAATTTAATCCAGTATCAGACTTTTATTATTAATGCCATTGTGAATGGTAGATATAATTTACTCGCGCAAGCCATACAAAATAAAAAATATATTTTGTTTTGGAGTGAATTTTAGTTCTGCGATTGCATTTGGAAACGGACACTGAATCACTGCAAATTTATCGCATTATGTAAAAAAGTATCCTGTATAAACTTAACTTGCTAAGACTATATAGTGTAAACTTTTAAAAATATAATTTTATTTTCCTACTTTGAGCGGCTTAAAAAATATATAAACATGCGATTACAGCAATTGCGAGTGATTTTCTAATGTCCATTGAATAGTTCCATTGGCTATCTCTGAAGGTCTTCATCACATCTTCACCAAAAAACAAGACCACCTCGAATCTTTAAAATCGGTTTACAATTGGCGAAGATATCTCTGAAAAAATACACAAAAAAACATACAATCGAATTGAGAACCTCCTTTTTTAGAAGTCGGTTAACAATATTCCTAAGATTCTACTTCACAGATTGACTAAATCACTAAATAGCTTCAGTTAACTTAATATTATAGACCCACTTAGTCGTATACACACGTACCCCGAAGTAGAATTACGAGCGAAACTCAAACATTCTGAGGACAAAGCCTCTTAAAGAGCTAAAACATAGGGTGGGTGATGTATTGGTACTACAGGATCACTTAGTACCAACTTATCTTGCGATTTTGGGTCAAAAGCCGGGTCTTCAAAAGGCTGATGTTACGCGTTGAATTCATTTTATAATATACAGCGTGTATCAGAAATGCGTGGTCGTATTTAAGGGTGTGGATCAGACCATCAAACTGAACAACTTTCTAAATTGGACCAACATCGTAATCGCGAAAAAAATTATCAGCTGTCCCATACTTTTGCGTCGAGTATGTGTCTGATTATAATATTACTAGCACCTACCCGTGCTTTCAACCGCGTGAATCTTTACCGTAATAAAAATTATCCTATGTCATTTCCCAGATTGTATTTAAGTTGGATGCAAAACATTTAAAATCGGCTCAATAGTTCGTCAAGAAGTAAGAAACAGACACTTTTTAATTTATAATATTAGTATGGATTAGTATGAGATGTTATGACTGTTCATGTCATTAACCGTGGATTTCAGTTGATGATCAACCCGCTTTTCCGCATAATTATGCTAAAACGAGACTTCTTTTGACCTTTTTTGTTATTTTATTTTAAAATTAACTTTAATGAAGGAGTCCAAATAAAAATAAATAATCTTACTTTCTATCGAAATAATCATCAAAATTATAAAATGTTATAGTACAAATTTAAAAGTTTTAATGTACCGTACATTTTGCTAGGATCTACAAGTTCTGCCATATAATATGGCGTACAAAATAAGGGAAGCAATTAGTCAAACAAAATCAATGCAGATATTGCACTAATTATTAACATTTTCAATTTTCATTTTCACTAACGGATATCAAAACACATCGTTTGGTTCAGTGGGCCGAGCACGAATGTTTTGACGTATTAACGTGAACGTAACCAAATTTAGAACCACAAATACACGTTTAATCTATGATTTTTTTTTTGGAAATACATGCAAGATTTTTTCATTTTCATGAAACAAGTGTGTTTGTTGCATAAAATTGAACAAAAATGCGATAGATTCATCGTATTTTAAAATCAAAACTTGCTTACGTTTACGTTACTATACGTCAAAACATTCGTGCTCGGCCCACTGTTTATTCAAAAAGCAGCTGATAGTTTCATCCGTATAACACAAGTATCAAGACTCTTTTGTTTGCTTTGCTTAACAGACCTGTCAAAATATCAAGTGTACTGGATTCTCGTCCATACTGCGATCGGGTTTCTAAGTATATTTACCATGCAATCCCTATACATTTTCCGTAATGTATAGGATCGGCATGGTGTTATTACCTACATACGAGTATACAATACCATATAGATTGTGGTAGAAGTTCAAGTGACAAGAAAGTTACCTTTCACCGGCTTTTGAGACTAAAGTATGGTATACTATTAAGTAAAGAAAGTTGTTGCAGATAGTACATATTTAAAATTAGAATTATTATTTCCTTTAATCAATTTTACATCATACTTTTATATTAATATTTTTACGAAGATTAAAAAAGAAAAATTTAATAATCTAAAAGAGTATCAGCGTCGAAATTATTAATATTATTGGCAACCAGCATTCAAAATTTGAATAGTTGTATAACTTCGGAAATTCCCATACAAAAACTGTTCCAATTTTAAATAATTGAAACTTAAACAACATTATAATGAATCTGGCCATTAAAAAATAAAATCGGTCCCAATTGAACTTTTTTAATAAGGCTTCAACAGCCGCTTCTAAAGAACGTTACACATAGTTGGAATGTTTTTCTACTCCCCTATTTTGTGTGTACGTGTGTGTGTATGCAATAAACAGATTTCGAACGGACAAGCTTCGTATCACGGATATTACGGACTTTTGTTTGCCTTTGCTTTTCCCTGCGATGGGTGAAGACGAAACGGCTCGTACATACATATATATAAACGTTTCCTAGCTGCAACCACAGAACTTCTCTAAAAGTAGTGTTTGCAGCCACAAAATATTTTGCAGATAAGCTTACCTGCAATAAAGAACAAAATGCTGACTTGACAGTTCGCTAAATATTCAGGTGTTAAAATTTGACGTGCACATATTAATTTTGCTTGATATAATTGACAAGATTGTGTGTAGGCCATCGGAATATTAGCGTTATATTAAAATGTTACAGCGTAATACTGAGTAGCGTTTTCTGGCTTCGTACAGTATAATTATATTCCCTCTAGATATAAAATAGATAAATAAAATAAATAAATAACTAATAAAATATTGAACCAAAAAATATGTCAGAAAATATATCAGACAACAGTGGAATGATTTAACAACTATATTAAAATAAATAAAGTATTATCAAAGCAGCTTTTCCTCTCTCCTACCAAACCATGCAGTGCCCGACAGGGTCCATAATTGATTCTTAGATTAAACCTACCATCTGTTTTAGCTGTACATTTTGGAATGCAATAAAGATTTGATTTGATTTAGATTTCTATGTTAGTCGATATTTTTTATATGGATATAATAAAAACATTGTTTACTATACGAGTCTAGAATAAATGTTATATTACTTATCAATTAATATTCCAACTTATATGCATACCTGCATTATAAGCAAATAAATTATTTCTTTCTTTCTTTCTTTCTTTTTATTCGTTCGTATGGCCGTAAAAAAATAAACTTTAAAACTTGTGACGAGTTTAAACAAATATCAAACCTCTCCCAAAACCAACCAAGCAACTACATGCCCTAGATGAGATGTGGTGACATCAACCTAAATAAAAATAAAATATCAACCACATAAAACTCACGTACAATTGCATCAACATTTAAAACTGTGTACATAAACTGGTGTAATCCGGCCCTTACGTAACATTAATGTCAGCGAAATGCCTCATTGTGCCCGCAATTAAAACTGAGTCTACAAAGTTACACGAAACGCTCGTGTAGTCCCGGCTTTATGAACTATCCCGCGAGATTGAATTTATTTCGGGGTCGTGTTTCAAGTGTTTCATTAAAATTTCGAGATTATGTAAGATCATAAAGATAATAAGAAAGATTAAAGTGATTCTATAGGGATATAAAAAGAAAACTATATTGTAAATCCGCCGACAGTCGGTGAAAATAAAACGATATTTCCTTAACTTATAATAAACTAGCTGTAATCGTGACTCTTTTCCCATGGATTTCCTGGAAAATCCAGTTAGTCCTTCCCCAGTTTGTATTAAATTGTATGCCAAATTTCGTTCAAAGTCAAAGTCAAAGTTTTTTATTTCAACTGGGTCTTTGCAGGTACCTTCAATACGTCGTCATCTAGGTGCACGGTTCTAAGTAGCTTGGTCGTGAAGAAGATACCGGCAAACGACACCATGGATATTCTTTTCATAAAATAAATTTACATTAATATCTGGGGCCGCAAAAGCGTTGAAATCCGTTAAACCATTGATTGATTAACAAACATCCAAATTCACAAACGCACAAACTTTCACATTTAATTTTATAATAATAAAGAAGGATAGTAATTTTTTAAACACTTATTAAATTATACCTGTTCTTGTCATTTGTATTCCAATGAATAGGGATTTTTATTTTTATTTATTTTATTTATTAATACTTGGACAATAATATACCTACATTTTAAGACAGCTCCTTAAGGTGTAAACATAAACCACATTAGGTAATCATACACACACACACATTAGGTAAGGATATCAATAGACGTGTCAGATGTTTTTGTTAAATAACATTTAAACATCATTTATAAGTGAAGAAGTAAATTTTTAATTAAATTAGAACACTTAGGGCTATGCTCACCAACACATTTTTAAAATGAAATCAGCCGATTACCTTTACTAAAATTTGTGCATAAACGGCAGATTTTGGTCTAATCGTCTGTTAAGTTGTCGGTGAACTTGGGCCTAAGATTCTTCAAAGAATTTCGATAGAATCCTCAAAGAATTTGTTTGCTTCACATTTAAGATTTTAAAACATAAAGCACAGCCCTTTCTATCTAACAGATTGAATTAAGTGACCTTCTCAGCATAAGTACAGACTCCAGAAAAGCGAGAAAATAAAATTTAAATCTCTCTCTTTTAACAAAAGCTAGTGCTACATAATTTAATTTAGAGTACTTAAAAAGTTATGCCTCGCAAAGTAAGCTCGCCAAAATCTCGATTACGTATGCATCGCATAATCTCTTTGAAATAATTTAAATAAACTACGTGATATTTTCGTCTCGTAATTGCCGTTTTCTGAGCGAAAGAAAACCCGGTTTCCTCTATTCTTTTGTTATGAAACTGCTTTGTACAGTTGGCTTCATAGCATTGTAGACTTTTATGTAGAACTAGTTACGAAACACTATGAAGGCTGTCTGTTTTAGAACTCGTAGAAAATGTTTAATTTTTGTTTTATGATATAATATTATGTTAATAACTAGACGAGGTATATAAAGTTTCGTACTTGTGCTACATATAAAATAATGAATGGCGTATTGCATTTTTATTTTTTATTTTACATGGCATACCAACCACTTATTCACAGATGGTAATGTTGTGAGATCCTGTGCAAATAAGTCACTTACAGGCATACACGACATTCTCAGTAGGACAAAATTCAACAAAATACACACACAACAACAATTTTTACTGTTTTTTTCGATATTCGTATGTCATAACCGGGATCCAGCAGAATATCAGCGTCAGGTGTCGCCTGGCACATGCTGAGCTGGACATCCATTTGCAACAGCTCAGGACACACACCAAATAGTCGCTCATTATACCCACATTTATTTTTATATTTTTTACACTGTCGCCATCATAATAAAAATGTCTTCTCTGTCTATGCACATGTCCTCTTCTTATTATTCTTATGTCTATCATTCTAGTGTGGTTTTTGTGACAAATTAATGTATTTTCTTTCATTCTTTCTTTCATTAAACTTATACATTCCCTTTTTGCGGAATAAGCCGAGATCTTTACGCTTCATAACTATCAAAAAAAGAATATAAAGCTAATTTTGTCCCAAAAGTATAGCCTTGACTACCGAAGGGTTAAACTCTCGCTTCATTCAATGTACGGAGACTTAACACCTCTATCGCCGTCGGTCCAGTTAGCTTAATCCTTAGCCTTATTGGCCCGAAGTTATTGAGTTGTATACCTTTTTGAATAAGGATAGGATACCTTTGTATAGGATGTTATCTGATGGCTCATAGTTTATTGTGTTAAAACTGGGATGAAGTACCTATATAGTTTGAAACTTTTCCATTTTCCAATTTAAGTTGGTCCCCCGTGTACTATTGTGTATGATAGTTAGTGTTGCCTTTATAATTTCTCTATGGTGTAGAGTTGACACTAATTATTATGCTTCCGCGGTTCCATCTGTGGAAAGACCATTTCAAAATCCTTTCTTAGCGAATGTCTACGTTGCAAAAAGAACCTATTTGCCACATTTCAAGTTTGCGGGCTTTTATAGTTACTGACATTAATTTGTAATGTGATGATCGGGTCAGCTTTCAAAGCTGCAATTAATTTCAGTCTCCTGAATTCTCATTTTGGGATAAAAGAACAAAAGTAATGTTTTTGTTGTGTTGTTGTTTGTTTGTTTGTTGTTTGTTCTGTTTAATAATTTATTCAAATAAACATAAATTAAATACAATTTTATTTAAGTAAATTTTAAACAAGTTGTAGTATAACTTATCAACTAAAGTAATTTCATCATTCTTAAAATAAATGTCTAAAATTAATTATATACCTTATGTGAATTATCACCAATTATAAGACATACCTACATAGGAAATAATATTATTAATTATAATTTTTTCAGACACATTTTAATTATAGATACCAATCCTAATTTAGCACACTTCATTCAAATTGCTCATACTTCGAGCCAATCAATTGCTATTCCAATAATTATCCCTATTCCCACACGACTTCCAGTCAATTACTAAAATAAATCTCTTACGACATACCTATCCGATATTCGAATCGTAGAAATCGAGGAAAATGGAATCCGATTCGATACAAATAAACATCGACGTTATTAGTTCATGTCCCTTGGAATCGAGTTTATATCTCGAACGCGTAGATGTGTTTATATCTCGAACGCGTAGAGCTGTGGGGCACATTAATATTGGTTAGTGTTGTGTCGCGGTAGTTGTCGAAACGATAGTGTTGTGCAAATAATCTGAATTGTTTTGATCTAACTAGTGAAGTTAGTAAGGTTGTTTAAATCGGTTGTTACAATTTGCCATTTAAATAGATTGCTTACAGTGCCTTTATATTATTGGTATATAAGAAATGACGATCTCAATCGGGATCTTATAGTGGAGTTCGTCTATAAAGTAATTAAAAAGTGCGCAGAAGGTCACAAACGTAGACTTCATCATATAAACGTCCAGGCAGTCCAGCTCATCGACCACACGATCCTAGTTAGAAGACTTATAAGTATAAAACCTTTCGAGTTAGTGTTTAGTGAAAGTGAATAAATTTAATGTAGTACAAGTGCTACCTATTAAAGAGCACATAAACAAAGCGTCTTCGCCATAACAGAGACAATAAGAAAAGTGCTATTGGATACAATACAAACCACAATTATTGGTATAATTTTATTTTATTTACTTATTAGCCTAATAACAAGACTAGATTGTAATAAGATTAGGGCGTATCTTATGATGTATGCTAGGATAAGGCAAAAAAAGAAGTACCTTTTATTTTATTTTTTTTCTCCTTCTTTCTTTGGCCAATTCAAATATCAAACGTGGCTTTTTTGTAACGTAATAAATTGTCCTCTTAAACAATGGCAACGAATACGAATTGCCTTTAATATTACTACTAGCATCACAATAAAAACATTTAAACAGAATTGCTTTACAGCGAGAACAAAAAATTGCGCTCACAATTCCCCAATTTTAAAATAAACTCCAGTTAACAGGCGGAGACTTAATGAGTCGAGTAATTGGATGATTACAGTCCACTACGGTCCTATAAGTGTTGTATAAATTTCACAAATTTCAAATAATCTGCTTCTAAGGATCAACACAGATGACCGACAATCGGTGGCTGATTTATTTTATAAAATTTATTATTATTATTTCCATCCATTTTTAAATATATAAATATTTTTGCAGAAAAGAAATATTTAAAAATATAAAAGAGTATTAGGTAGTAATAGTAGCCCACTGGAATCGGGAACAAGGCCCAAGCCACCGGCGGCTAGGGCTCCAGAGAAAGGAAACTCCTCACAATGCGTACCGTGTCGAGGAGTACAGCTTTTTTATTTTTTGACGTTAGATGACCTATTGTACCTATTTATACCTAAGCTTATCTGGAATAAAAATAAGGAATATCAATTATACAATCCAATAAAACTTGAAATATCAACGTCCAAGCCAATGGTTTGGCTAAGACATAGGTTCTATGACTATGACCCCCACCATGACAGGTGCCAACAAGAGAGAAAAGAAAGAAAAATAATTTAGGTATTTCTGCAAAAACACGACAAAAGGACGACGAAGAAAGGATTTTCGAAAATTCGTCTTTGAAAGAGTTTAAAAGAAAAGGAAAGCTCTAGGATTGAGATGTTCAATCCAAGACAAATATCGGACCTACAAAATATTATCGTCTGTAACCTTCCTAATATTGAAAAAGCAATTAATTTTGGTTGGTGAATATCAGGGAGTTCGAAGGGTTAATAGACACGGTATTTGAACATTGTAATCACTGTTCCCAAATTGCTTGGATTTCAGTTGTTGAAACGAGAGAATCTTGAGGCTTTTTGATTTATTTGTTTGTACTGTAAAATATTGAGGTGGAAGAGAAATCTTGGAGCAGAATTATCTGCCTAGACTTATCTCAACTACGTTGGGGTCGGCTCCCAGTCTAACCAGATGCGGCTGAATATCAGTAATTTATACAGAGCAACTGCCATCTGACCTCCGCCACTCAATTACTGGGAGACACTGATGCCCTAAAGTTAGACCGGTTGTCAGACTTTTTGGGTTGCTGAGTCCCGTAACGACTGTCATAGGTATTCGTATGACAACCGCGACCAACTGCTTAACGTGCTGTCCGAGGCACGAAGGGGTCTCGATGTTCGAAGAAACGGTCGCCCTTCGTTTTTCATTTTAAATCTTCCAAGTTCTTTTTTTTTGACGTAACCTTTGGCGTTTTGTTTAAGCGATTACCTTTCTGCGCTATGTGCTGCGAGTTCGATCCCCGCACGGAGCAAATATTTGCATGATCTGCAGATACATAGTTGTTCCGGGTCTGGGTGTATGTGCATGTGGGATGTTTGTTAACTCTACCCTTGGTACAGGAGAAATCCTAGAGACAACGAGTAATAAAACAATTTAAAAAGTTATGTATATTATTTTATACTTTAAAAATCCATTTAAAAAATATGGTACCTATATAATATTAAAATATGTATTTATAATTTCTGCTTTTCAGTTAATATTTACATTAAATTATTGCATTGTCATCCAATTTTCACCTATATTTAAAGTTTAAAGTCTCCAGCTCATCGGAAAGTTAGTTTAAAATCGATTACAAAATTCGTACCATACAGATAGACAAGAAAGCGAGTTAATAAAACCGGGGTAAAAAGAAACAAACGTGAACTAAGCAGACGAAGCCGCAAGCAAAATTTAGTCTATTTAAGTAGGTACTTTATAAATACCAAGTACTAAGAAATCAAGATGAGACAATAATTCACGCTGAGCAGCGAGCCGTCGCCGTCGGTCGTTATCTGTGGTGCGGACGGAGCTAATTCCTAACGCGGTATCTTGTGCAATAATCTAGTGGCTAGCGGGATCCTTCCGCTCCACAGACGCTGTTTCTACATCTGTAAACGTCATAGTATAATATAATCAGTAGTTCAACTTTTATTGACACTGTTTATGAAGTAGTTTAGTTTTTTTGAAGTGAAACTTCTTTATAGACGGGTATTACGATTTTTCTGTCACGAAAAAGCGTTACGGCCACGTGGAGGGGGTAGACGATATATTGTCCTTTGAAGTTTCACTTCTACTAACTATGTGTCCCAGCACAAATTTCTTTTTTATAAACATTGAACCTTTATTTATTATTAGACAAACTTAAATCTATCTTTACAGGTGCATGCCCTAATACCTACTACCCTGTTTTTAATATAAAGTATTAAAATTTGTTGATTTTTGTCCAGGTTGTTTTAACGGTCTTTATAAATCTTAACGTCTTCAATGTCACAGTTACAGATTTTTTTTTATATAAGAGCTTTGATTAATGATCTAAGACAAACTGTTAGAACAACTTTTTTTTCTCCAATTTAGATAACATTTAACAACACTTTAGTATGAGCTGTGCCAAGTTGATCTACTGTTACACATCGACTGTGGCACCGGATGAGAGGCGTCGGCGGAAACGTGTATTGGCAACGCTTGCCAGCTAGTTGCTGCTACGGTTAACATGTTGGAAACGATTGCCACCTGAGGGCTTATATTTTATTTATTTTATGTTTGTTTCATAAATCTACACTAGGCCCGCGTGGACTTCAGCCTAAAGAAAGAAAGAAAGAAAGAAAGAAGAAGAGTTTATTAGCACAACAAAAAATAAATAAAACAAATCAAAGAAAACATAAAATGAGTTATTGTGCCAAAAGGCCGCAGCTCAGCATAATGTCAGGAGGCAGAGATACTGGCCACCTGACGCTGGTTTTCAGCTGCAAACCACGAGTGCCATACGCTCGAAACTATCAATATATAGGTATACTTACTACAAAATAAATACTAGATATAGGTACATAAAATATACACAAGCTACAATAAACAGGGTGAGAGAATAGAACTGTATAACCAACTTATATTAGGGTATTAATTTAAAACATCACAAATTAAAATATGACTATCAAATGTACGCGGTAAAACACAGAGTCAAGGGACATGACGTCATTGTATCGCTCGTTCATAGTGTGTGTAAGCTTACCAAGGAAACACGAAGGAGTGACGTCATCTCGATGATGGTGTTTGAAATAACGTTCCGTTTTACGTCATTTATAATAAAGATAATTTGTAAATAGGTATTCATTTTTAATAAAAAAAATTAACTTAAACACTTTTTACACCTTTTATTATTGATTTTTTAACATAAAGTTTCATTGTGATTTACATTCGAATCCGTATTAATCATCCTTTTAGTAAATTTACCCTTTCAACTAAAAGCTGCTTCACTGAAGGAGCAGAAATTGGATGTTCGTACGGCAAACTTATTGAATATCCGCATACCTGTCCTTCAAGTTGATACTTGGAAGTTATTCTCGACGATAACTATGTAAGAACTTACCTGTCTGCAGTATGTTTAGGGAACTTATAATTACTTACTTACTTTGTTAGGAACCGTGCACCTAGAATTTTACCTTTCAAAAGTGCCCTATATTCGGTTTATTTGAAATAAAATCTTTTCTATTCTATTTGAAACTATTCTACTATTGGTTGCAAGAGAATTAATGGGTTCGATTCCCATGTCAGTCAAAATGATATTGCGATTTTCTGAAAGAAAACTCTCAATCAAAACAGATATTATCAGGTTAGAATGCGGTCCCAACATTGTATCTTGTTGTATTTAATTTTCGTTTTTATAAGAAATGTGTATTTTTAAGAACAAAATTCGAGCACTCAAACTCCACGCGGACGAAGTCGGAGGTAGAACTAGTCTATATCAATATTATAAACGAGTAAATTTTGTTTGCTTGCTTGTATATAGGAGGTAACATAATTCCTATCGCTTAAGGCAAAGGTTTATCCTAGTACCTATTAGTGTAATAACACTACATACAAGATTTATATTGAATTGTGTTTTACCATTGTAATTTTTAATATTTTTTTTATTTAATAACTGGAACTAACGAACCAATTCAAAGTTTTTTTTTTTTTTTAAAGCTACTATTTCCCTGCGTGATATACAAGCTACATTTTCTTTTGATAAAAATACGCGTGAGAACGCAGGCAACAGCTAGTTTTATGTAAGTTGAAGAGAATTGCGCGAAATGAAACGTTCCGTGAACATGAGACGAGGCGTGTCGTCGCTCCGTGATTCGTGACGTGTGTCGACTTCATATTGCTGTTGGTTCCCGTGATATAGAATATTAATTCCAATATTATATATCATGGATATTTCAAATGTTTGTGAAATATTGTTTTATTCCAATAACAGTTACTTCTGCAGGTATTTTGGGGATAAACTGTTCCTTGTTTACGATATCGTTGCTAGGAGCTTTGGAAAATAAGCACTCGCCTGTACCCGATGTTGCGACGACAATTAAATATTGTAAAGTAATATTCGTTTAGTCTGATTCGATTCGATACCAAGTACTTTCATTTCGATACTGTGCGAGTATTGCAAGATTTATTCGATGCTAAAATTACTTGGTATCTAAACTAAAGTATCGAGTATTTACTTGTATTTACTTGTAACGGAACAACCCTATATTCAACAAGACAAGAAAAATCTTGCGCTAATCAAAACATAATTCTGTTCGAAATTTAATTTGAATCCATCCAATTATAAAGAGTCGAGTAGAGGCGAGCGGAAGTGACAAATTGCAGGAAACGGTACGAGTACGTCCCCGCCATTATGCAAGCTGGCGCGATGAAAACTGTGAATGTGTCGGCGTGACGTAGCGTGCGTCTTGGATTTTAGTTGATTAAAAAAGTTATATCTATGACTTGAGAATGGAGAAGATTATCATGAATAGCAAGTATGAAGTGTAAGTTTTGAACAGCTAAATGTATCACAGATATAAGTTTTTGTAATCACAGCTGACACTGAAGTAACTTTGTCGATGCTAAATCTATCTGGATACGTATTCGGCCTAGGCCCAAGTTTACCGACCATATAACAGACATTTTACTTTTTTCATTTTGCTCGGCTCTTAGGAGTGATGTTGTGATGTTAAATAAACTATAATCTTCCTCAAGAACTGGGCTACCAAATGGAAAAGTTTTTTTTTTAATCCGACTAGTAGTTCCAGAGATTTGCACGTTCAAACAAAAAAACTAACAACCTCTTCAGCTTTATAGATGTCCACTTTCTAACAAAGAATAAAGTACTCTCAAAAAATAGGTCAAGGTTGGCGGACTACACACACTATCAATAAATATCATGCGTGATTGACTTATAAACATCCCAAACTTGACGACACGGTTGGCGCAGTGGCTAAGCGATTAGCCTTCTGCGCTACGTGCCGCGGGTTCGATCCCCGCACGGAACAAATATTTGTATGATCTACAGATAGTTGTTTCGGGTCTGGTTGTGTGTGCATGTGACATGTATGTTTGTGAACTGTACCCTCGATAAAGGAGAAATCCTAGTGAGGGGCAATGTTTAAAAAAAAAAATACTTTCACATTTATTATACTATTATTATTATTCTCTTTATACAATTTTACATCACATTTTTTTATATTTTTAAATATATAAAATAATATATATATTAATAGCCCACCGGCAACCAAAGGTCAAGTTACCGGTTATAATTATTATCATTCCTTTATTAATTTATAAACCAGACTTTACATTACATTTAATAATATTATTTTTAGTAAGATAAGACATAAACAATAATAATAGAATATAAAAATTAGAAAAATAAAAATTTAATAAATAGGTAATTCTGAATAATACTTTATCATAGTTGTTTGAGTTTATTGCTAATATTTACCATATTGGCGGTGAACATTGGCAATAAAGTCTGTATAAATATTCACGGTCACGATCACGTTACTAACACCTTTTATTGTACCTGGTTCTTACGCAATTAAATATTATTCTATTCTATTCTAAAATTCTGAATTTAATTTGCATCAAATCCATTACGCTTTGCATCGAAACCTCAACATATTACACTACAGGATTAAGTTTGTTCCACTAATGTATGTTATTTGTTCAATTTCTCTGAGGGAAACCACTAAACGGATTTAGGCGGGATATTAAACTCGGCATTCGTTCTAAGCCTGACGAGATTTAGGTTTCATTATTTTGGGAAGCAGATTCAAAATTAAGCTCATTCAACTTGGTTTTCATTGGTTTAATTTTGAATTATTGTATTTGTTGGTCATTTCAATTGTCCAGGCGTTTAAGAAACATTAAGCCACGTGGATATTAGCGGTCAATGCTGAAGCCTCATTGTATAGAGGATTATAGTTATTGGTCACGATCGATCGAATTTCGGTAAGTGATTGCAATATCTTTTTGATCCTAACTGTACCAGTTATCGATATTGCATTGAATAGAATAGAATAACTAGTTATGTGGAGGAACGAGGTATGGTGTTCCTCCATTGAAAAGGGAGGATCCTCCGACCAGGCGAGGTGATATTGCCTGGCGGGGCGAAGCCCGACGGTTGATGTCGGACAGTTGTATATGTGTTAGATACGATATTCTTTTTCCTTGCACGATGCAGGCTTCGTAATCTGATTGGTCAATTCATATTTTCGCGCCACTACTGTTGTCAGTTTGCTGACTTGTAAGTAGTTATTTTATGTGGCGATAGATGTCGCTACAGTTACATGACATAAAGATCTATTCTATTCTATGGAATAGATCTTTATTTTATCTTTAACAGATACAGGCACTTATGAAATGTCGAGACTAGGTGTGTTTAAAAGGTTAGACATTGATACGTCTCTATTATTCTGCTTTACTGCTAAAATAAATAAAAACGCGCTGAATTCTCACTACAAAACGCAAAGATAACGGTAAAAAGAAAAACACATTTCCTTACCACAAAATAGAACAAGAACAGAGCGCAATATTTCTCTGTCATCGCCATTTTGTTTGCATCATGTTACTTGATTAATATTTCCATACATGCTCATAGTCAGCCTGGGAGTTTAGCGAAATAATGAATTTGTTGTTGTTCCTCCATATAATTACTTACATTTAGGTCCATTGACTTAGAAACACATAGACTAAGGATCTAGTACAAAATTCACGAAAAAAGTGTCTTGAGTTTATAATAAACTTCGAAATACCAACAAACCAATTTAAATCCTATATCGTCCTCACAAAGTCTAATTTAGCTTGCAAAAATTTTTCAACATACGAAAATTCAACACTGGCATATTGACGTGTCAGTTGCTCGCTCACCCAAATGAAGAGTGACGTGCGATTAGTCTACTTTTTGCGCTTTAGTCTACATTTTGTTCGGACATTTTTGAGCGCTGGCCCGAGGTCCATGTGTTTCTAGGTCAATGCTTAGGCCTGTTTAATTTGATTAATTTATATGCTGTCTTTTATGTTTGGAAAGACGAATAGGTACCATAATGTTAAGTGATGTGATATGTAATGTATGAAGTGATAACTTTTGGAAGAACCAATTCGGGTACTTAATCGTGTCAGTACTCAGTATACAGAATATTTTTTTATGTAGTGCGCATAATTTGTAGAATGATTCAGTCTCTGTTCCTAAATGTAACATAAGTATTGGGATACACTTTAAAACAAAACGAAAATTCGACTTAGTATAGGTGACACGCATAATTTACTAGCACAAGCCATACAAAATCAATTTTTTATATTGTTTTGAAGTGAATTTTTAACTGCGCTTGCATTTGGGAACGGAACGGAAATTTTGCGCACTACATAAAAAATATTCTGTATGTATTATGTTATAATTTTTGACTTACAGCCTTGATCTCGCCATCTTGACATCAAGACCGCGGGATATTGGCGGGGGTTAAAAAATTTGCAAAAAAAAACCACGTGATTAATTAACGACCCCTAAGGTATATTTATATCTATGGGCCATGGAAGCCTGAAATAAATGATTATTATAGATTGCCTCAAAAATAAAGTAACTTGTGTCTCCCGTTATAGTCACGACAACACTATATTGCGTTTCTGCGATAGGTTACACCTTGGAACGATTAGTCATTGTGATAAATGTTTCATTCTGTGTGTAGTGAGCGTGTGAGAGATACTATTTCTGACTTATATTGTAACATGTTACTATATTTTTATATTGTTGAGATGTACGGTTGGACAAAAAAGTAGATACCACCAAATATGGATGACGATTTCTAAAGAACTAATAATGTTCTTTTTAAAAATTGGGTTTTACATAAATATGTACATCTAGTGCTACATGAAATATCTACTAACAACATGGTATAGTACGACACAACTAAAAAGTCACATCGGCAAACTTCGTAAAACCGATCAGTTCCGAACTGCGCTTGTCTTCAAGACCACGAGTGTGTATCTACTGCAGTAAAACGTGATCTTTACGCTGAAGCAATAAGTTGTACAATTATTTATACGAGCGACTGCCATTGGTGGTTTGATCAGGGACATCGATGTTCCTTCTTAATTGTGTCGTACTATAACAGACCTAGCGCCACCTACCTGAATTAGCAGCAACTCAGTTTCTACATTTCGCTATGAAAAATGTTCACGACAAAATAGCCTATCTATGGTCCTACTACTTTTAAAGATATTATATTAAATATCATTATGAACAACTTTTACTATAGGACCAAATATGAAATCCCAAATAAAAAATCTGGAGTTCCATACATGTAATATTGAATTATTTGTTATATTTGTCGTTAGTGATAAGGTTGGGTAAGCAATATTTAAAACTATTACAAACAAATCGATAGCATTTAGCTGCTGAAATAGGCCGCCGTGAACCGACGGACAAACAGCCAGATAGACGTACGAAACGAAATCCTAAAAGTTACTTTTTACTAAAGTATTCTCAGAATGAATTTTAGCCATTCAAGAATATAGAAATTGAATAAAAATCTCGATTCCCATCAATAAACTGAACTAAGTCAATTACGCTTCCGAATGTTAACTTTGCAAATATTTGAAGAACCATTGAGTTTTATTTTAATCTTCAGTGAATTGGCTGAAGTTTTGCTTTGACTATGAATATCTTTTGTACTGTAATAATTACGATGCTATCATTTTTTACTATTTCTTAGAAAGTTTTGAAAAAACTTAGTTAATTAATTCATTTATTAATCTATCTACTATACTAAATTAACCTATGTATACTGAATAATTAACTAAAAAATATAAATAATTATTATAGATTTTAAAAAAAACTAAAGAAAACGCTTTTGTCATCCAAACTAAACGTGTATTAAAAATTTCAGCTCAATCGGAAACCGGGTAGTGGGTCAAATTTTACTTCCAAGATTTTTTTACATAGTTAGTTAGTTACAGGTGAAGCTAATAAAAGCGTTTTAAAAATTAGAATAAGAAATATAAATAATGTAACAAAATAAAATGACCACTTAGGCGTCAAAGTATTTCACATCGCTGTCAAGTGACAACGTACCCAAAAGACTGGCAGCATTGTCAAGTTGAATTGCAATGTTAACAATATTAATATTATTGTATTCTTTGACCAGTTTTGTATTTAATTGTATCATAAACAAGCTACTGCCCGCGGCTTTACCCGCGCGGATCGTTCCTGCGATAATAAAAAAAATATTATAGTTTAAAAAAAAAACTTAAGTTTTTGTCATCCAAACTAAACGTGTATGCAAAATTTCAGCTCAATCGGAAACCGGGAAGTGGGTCAAATTTAACTTCCAAGATTTTTTTACATAGTTACAATTGAAGCTAATAAAAGCGTTTTAAAAAGTATCCTATCATGTCCATCTCAAGTTGTATTAAATTCGTATGCCAAATTTCGTTGAAATTGGTTCAGTAAGTACTTACAGGCTAGAAGGAACAAACGAACAGAACTACTTTCGGATTAATAATATTAGTATGGATATAAATAATTATTTGAATAAATAATAGATTCTTCCAGGCTTTGATTAAAAGCCTGGAAGAATCTGAAGCCTGGCCATAACATTATTATGGTTAATAATTATAATAGTCATTTGTTTGTTTTTTACTTGTTTTAGCAAAACGTTCACAGCTCGACATAGGATACCACCAAAGATTTATACTTAATTACAATGACTGTTACGGCTGTTCATATGACCGAGGGCCAATAAACTTTATGAGAGTAGGTAGGTACTTGGTTTTTTCTTAATAAAATGGAAGACATTAACCCGTCAAACGACGTGAGACAGAAAATGCGAACGCTTACTAAAATAATCACTACAAACATTATCACTTGGATTCGCACAGTATCCTTATAATCGCTTGTACTGTTTCTGCGTCACGTTACTAAAAGAAAAGTAAATGACATTGTACGGTCAGCAAGTAAAGTAGACTGACTTGAGGCGATATTTTAATATTCTTATGCTCTGTAAAATGCAGTAAAAATATTAATTTGGTAGGTGTTTTATATCGAACCAAGTTGCAGCTTTAATGTCATTTAAATATCTGAATTATTTATCTAAGTCTATTAATTTATTACATTAGACGATTTGGGGCAGGGATTTAGAAAAATTCTTAGTTTTCTTCCATGTGGGTGGGAGAGGTAGATTCTACATAGTTCTTAATTATGGTCATAAAAGTAATTATAATTCCAAAATGCGGGCGGATCGGCAGAGACGTGCGTCGCGTCTGCGGTGTGTGAAAAAGTGATAACGATACATTTTAAAACATTGCTTATAGTAAAATTTCTATAACACTTACAACGAATTTTTATATTTTCCCATTATTTCTTCGTAATTTTGGTACATACTGATCGAACGTAAGACCGAAGTGTGGTTCATGTCTTATTTTTTCTAAAATAGGGGGAGAAGAAACCAAAAATACATAATTATCATATAATTAAAGTATAAAATTATAAGTTGTCTTACGTAATAAATGAAGCAGTATTTTCTTTAATAAAAGAAACTCAACTGATTCTCAACTTTTGTTGCCGACTATACAAGCGGAGGAGGAGCCAAGAAGAAGTTAAAATTGTCTTACGAAATAAATGAAGCAGTATTTTTTTTTAATATAATAAACTCAACTGATAATCAACTTTTTTGCCGACTATACAAGCGAGGATAACCCAGAATCCTGTGCTTAGGCTTGATTAGCGAATTATGCGGAAAACGAGCTTAAGGGAGGAGGAGAAAAAGGGGGTGGACCGAGTTATTGGGCCATTTCTTTGGGACCTTATATGAGGGTCTATATCGAGGATTTCGTAAGTGTAAAGGATATGACATCCACTTGTTTCGAGATGGGGTGTTTGCCTGAAATTTATGGATAAATGAGCAAGGAGTTTACGCTGTAAAAAGTTATCAAGCTGCCACTGTAGGGAAGGGAAAATTTTCGGGATTCGTTTATAACTAGCGACCCGTCCCCGGCTTCGCACGGATGCAGTTTCTCTACTATCCTTACATTAAATATCAAAGTATTATACATATAAACCTTCCTCTTGAATCACTCAATCTATTAACAAAAACCGCATCAAAATCCGTTGCGTAGTTTTAAAGATCTAAGCATACACAGGGACCGACTTTGTTTTATACTATGTATGTAGTGATTTGCGATGTGATATAGAAAAGATAAAATCAGAGGTTTCGCTCTGTTTTCGACATTTTAGTGTTAATTTTCTGTCGCGTCCCTGAAGGTTAATATATTTGTAATTTTTTGTGATTGCGTGACGGAATTGGTTGGTTCTGGTTTTTTATATCTCGAGTTTGTATAAAAGTATAAAATTAATTTCAATTTAAAATTGTAAAGTTCTTATTAATAAAGTAGTTTGTTTGTACATGAGATTAATTACTTACTTAGTTATTTATTATGAAAGTTAATACTCAGTCGGTATTTGAAACCTGAAATTCTCAGAATTTAATCATCAAGATGAAGTATAAAGTTAATTCTATAGATAGTTAGAAGATCGTTATTCTTTAGAAACAATTTCTCTATAGATGTTTTATAGTATAAATACCTATTTACTGAGCGACCACTAGTACCTACTGGTGGTTGTCTAGTGGTCGAAATTCGACTACATAATACATATAAATGCCAAATCTCAAACTCCTCCGTGCCATTAGAATTTCTTATATTGCTTGAATAAAAAATAAAAAATTATGTACCTTATTACGGAAGCCATAAAGTTGAAGATCGAGGAATATTGCAGCGATGCTTTGCTCCTCAGGCCATGCAGGCGAAGGAATATGTGCATCCCACCGTGTACTCTCTCGCCTCCATGACCTGAGGAACCGAGCTAAATCTACTGAAGAGCCGACTGGCGAAGACAGAAGGTGGTGGTGGTAAGGGTATCGTCTACTTAGATACTAATGTTTTAATGAAGGTAAAGAATAATGGCAAGTCCCCATATACATATTATTTTCCCTGACATCGATTTGAAGCGTCTATGAATGAAACAATGTTTAAATCATAGGAATTACATTACTTAAACATAATCCCCGATTTTTTTTCAAGGCCACAAATAATAGATTTTGACATTTTTGTATTTTGATGTTATGTCAGTATGAACGTAGGTACAAGTTTAATGGACTAATAGAGGCTGATCTAATAGAATTATTATTATTTATAATCTTAATTATTATTAATTTCAATTATTATTTATCATAATTTGTTTGTATAAAAGTCGTAATCTCAAGAACTAGGGACCCGATTCTAAAAATTATTTTAATAATATTAAGCCACACTATGGTTGTTCCGGGTCTAGGTGTAATTTATGTCTGTAAATTTTTCCCACGATACAAAGAAATCCTCAAGTTCGGGAGCATTGTTTAGCAAATTATGGAAGATTTAAAATTTATGGTGCATGTTCTTACCTAGCTTAATTAATACATATTTATCTAGGGTACGCACTAGACATGTGCGCCGATGCTGACTTCGGCGTCATCGGCGTGGATGGTCGGACGGATATGGTTGTTTTAGATACAATGCAGATATATACTAGTAAACTAAACACTAGAAATATCTAAATATATGCTTATTGGTTTATTTCGACGTATTTGTTTACGCAAATTCAATAAAATACCATTTTTATATGACCATAATTTAAATAGCACGTTTTGCCGATAACTTCATCCGTCACAGTTGTTTGGCGAATAGGTCTGCAATATTTTGTTTTTAATAAGATTTTCACAATCCACGCCGATGACGCCGCTGCGGGCATCGGCGCACACCTCTAGTACGCACTCACCGCTTGTAAAATCATAAACATTACGTAACATTTATCCGTGACCAATGGCGTTTGTAACAGTGCCAAAATATCGGAAGCTCGCAAGAAAGTATAAACATGGTAAATACCCCGTTCTTAATTCTAATCTTTATATTAATACGTGAAGAGAAAACCATGTACTCCTTTTTAGGCATATTGCGCGCACGGAGGAGTGTGAGATTTGGCATAGTTAAAGTTTATATGGAAAAGGATCGCAGGAAGCAAAAATTACGGTCGAATTTCAACCACTAGTAATAAGTATTTTGATAATTAAAAGCTTTATTTTACTATTAACTAAAGATAGCAAGTTTTAAGGGATTTTTTTGTGTGTAGTAATGTCCTTAAATTAAATAAAAAATGAATTATTTATAAATCTTAACTTGATATACAGTGTAAACATTCAACCAATAACAAGTAGTTATTATTATTGCTAAAAGTAACAAAAAAACATATAAAATAGAAACTGCTAGTCGATTAAATAATACTTTATATTCAAACATTGTATTTTATTTTATTACCAAAGAAAAGTAAAATATACTTCACATAAGCCAAATCTGTTTTTACCTATTCCACGTTTTTTAAGATATTCCCTTTTTCGAGGGCCCTATTATTACCACATCGCCATGTTTGTGTACCAGGAAGGGCACTCTAACATAGACAGTCCAAATTTTTCTCCTAAACTAAAAGCACAGCAACCGAGTAGACATTTTATCTATATCTAAGGATGTTGATGACCGCTGACTCAGAGGTGCATAACATTGAACGATCCACAGTGAAGTCACCAAAAAGATTAGTTTAGAAGGCTTACTTCGACGACTAGACAGTAAAAAGTAACAGCAGTGTCGTAGCTAAAAGTAACAGCAGTGTCGTAGCTACGCAGGGACTGCCAGGGGCGTAGACTTTAAGGCACACTCGCAGACCCCATGGGGTACACAAAGAAATTTAACGCTTATACCAAAATTAAAACGCAAGTTTTAAAGTTTTAATTTATGCTAATTTACTTCATTACGTTTAGTATAGTAACTGATTTGAAATGTTATTATTAAACTATTTTAAGCGCCGACCCATTCCGTTCTACGCACAATACACAGTCACAGACAGAACAATCTGCTACGCGCGATATAACAGCTTTTTTAATACCTAAAAATAATATTTTTGCAAAATGTTACTTGGTGTGATGTATAATTGTATGCGTAGATTTCGGCTTCGCTAAGGTTATTTTTACACCCTGTATTTATTTATGGTTTGTGATGCTTTTCTCTTTTTCATACATTTGCCTTCTGTATTTTTTTTGCAGGCTGTAAGCAGTAAAGTTCACATATTCTTTGCCGCAAGGATTCAACTCGTAAAAATAGTTCGTGTGTGCGACTGTCGTAAAAATGCTGCCTTTTGTTGCAAGATATGGGCGGAAACGGGTAAAACCTGATGAAACTATTGTCATGTGACCAATTATTTTATGAGACACTTTTATATCGCAATTCTCATTAAAATAAAAATGATGTTATTCGATGGATGTAACTGACTATTTTAGGATTTCTTGTAATAGAAATAGGGCTATCCAAAAATTAATAATTCAGTCTGAAGTTCCCAAGAATATAATAATACGCGTAATTCCAGTGAAAAGCCCTAAGCTATAATGATGGTGCTTCATATCTCTAGTATTATTAAAATACTTAAGAGATTTGCATATAAAAAGGCCCCACTTAACCTGACTTACTTCAACGTTCTTGAAGCGCGTGTAAAACCCGAATTAATAATAAAAATTAAGAAATGCTGTCTGTATATACAGATACTAAAAAGTTGTAGACACGTATGAAATCCTCACCGCTTTCCTTCACCGTTAATGCAAATGATAATTAAATGGCAATCCGCACATAAATTCGAAAAGTTAGAGGTGCGGGCCGGGTTCGTACTCAGACCCTCCTGCATGGAAGGCAAGCGTTCAACCGCTAGGCTATCACTGCTTTTAAGCTTGATATTTTTTTACTAATAATAATTATTATTATTTATAAACCAGTGATAGATAGTGAAAAATCCTAAAGAGCCCTGATATGACGAGAAGGCGACGCGGCAGACCACGAAAGAGATGGCGGGACGAACATGATAAAACTAACAACGAATAGTTCACACTGGCTCTAGACCGAAAAGCCTGGAAATCATGGGGGGGAGGCATTTGCCCAGCAGTGGGATGATGTAGGCTAACAGTAACAGATAGATAGTGACTGAGTGACGTAACTATAATCACGTAATGCTGATAGACTTTCTTCGCATAGAAGAGTGAATCGTGATTAGCCTACCTAACCACAATATGGTTAGTTAGGCATTTCGAAACTAAAACAGGCCATCACAAAACAATGGCCCAATTCTACCCCTGTGAGAATTCTCCTAACCTAGGATTTATTTATTTACCCGGAAACATGCGGTAAACCACTACAGTGCATTCCAGTTCAATCGTGTTTTCATAATGATACTGTAACATTTGATTTTCATTACTACAAACCATTTAAAGATAACCTAGCCGTCAAAAATCCCCGACTACAACTAGAAAAAGAGCTGCAACTTTTGAACGGCTGAAGAGATTTTCATGAAATGTAGCTAAGATGATACCGGATTCAACTAGCTTTCATTTTAAAAATAACTATATTGAAATTGGTCCATCCGTTTTGAAGCTACGATGCCACAACACAGATACACCGATACTCAGATACACACTAAAAACCAATACCTAACACCCTTCTTTTTTTTCGGGGGTTATAAACGGGGAATAAACAAACGGGTGAACACATTAATTTAGATCAAAGTGCATATCATACTATCTTTAGTCAAACTTAAGTGTACCTAAGAATATTTGTAAGTATATCTGCGACTGCTAGACTGACGCGCATATAAAAAACTATTTTTGTATGAAAATTTTGGTCCATGGGTTCCAAGAAACGAATGAAAATTTTCTATTTCAGTAACATAACGCCAAAAAGCAAAAGAACCTTTGGACCAACTAAAGGTTGTCTAGAAAGATCGATATAAGCGATAAGGGCCGCCCATTGTGAATAGATCTACACTCTGTTTTTCTTGTTTTTTTTTTGTGTTGGTGTGCAATAATTTACATTATTATTCTATTCTATTCTATAACGTACCGAATTTGCATTTATAGGGCGTTGGGAAGAGGGTACCAATTTACTGTGTATCCTATAAGCAATTTTAATAAATTATTCATAGGTATCCCTTATTTTCTGGTGAATGGTCTAAATTGGCCGTTTTAGGTTCTTGTAATTTGGCTACGTATTGTTTTTTTCTTCGTATTCTTCTTAAAGTTATTCTGGCTCATTGCCAGAATACCAATTGCTTTTCTACTGAACGAGTGGGGGGGGGGGAGGCAACACCCTGAAGGTCTTTTGAGGTATGCCAAATCTAATTTAGTTGGAAATTCAAGAAAACTCATTCTGAATTAAACTCGCCTTTGTGCATTTATATTGAAACTGTATTTTTGTATATTCCATATTTTGTGAACAATAAAGAATCATGATCGTTATCCGCGTGGCCTTTATCCCAACTACGTTGGGGTCGGCTGCCAGTCCAACCAGCAGGGTAATCACGATACACACTCGCAATCGGAATCGATTCCATTTTGACAGTCCAACAAACTACATTGCGCGGTATGTTTTTAAAACCACTACGCCTTACAATTTGAGCAACGCAATGAACACTGTTGTAGTGTCAAAATTGAGTCGATTCCGATTACGAGCGTGCATCGTGATTAGGTAGCAGATGCGGCTGTTTTTTTTTTTTTTTTTAAGTAATACATTAATAATTCCTGGTATAGTTATTATCAAGAATAAGAAAGTTTGATGAAATCGGCCCTAAGCGAATTAGCAGTTGGTATATCGCATTTAATTTTAAATAGTGTATTTGTAAGGGCACATTTTTTAATTGCCAGATAACTTTATCCGAGAGAATCAATTTCAATTTTAACAGCTTTCCTATACTTTTGCTTTTGTCAAGCGTCAAATTTATTCGTTGGATAAAACATAAAAATGAGCCCTAAAGTAATATTAATTTTGTTTTCTAAAAAAATGTATTCAAGTCTAGTCGCTCCACCAAATATCGTAGATTTTGATTGTAAAAAAATGAAAACAATCAAATATCGCTTCTGGATCGGAGCCAAACGAAAAAATTACTCAGTTGCAGCTGCCTCTGTCTGTCTGTGCATATTAAAATCATATTTTTATGTAGCAATCAGAAATAAAATGTGCTGAAGGCGTTTTCAATTTTCTTGCTTTGAGATTTATTAACTTAATCATATATAAAGTTTAATAAAACAATTTGATTATCACTTGTGTTAACAGTGAAGGAAAACATCGTGAGGAAACCTGCACAGCTGAGAGGACCTCATAAAGTTCTTGATGGTGTTTGTAGTTCGCCAACCCGCAATGGGCCAGCGTGGTGGACTAATGCCTAAACCTTCTCATTCTGAGAAGAGGTCCGTGCCCAGCAGTGGGACAGTAATTACCTGGATTTATTAGATAGAGATGGCACTACTGACTTGAGACGTCATAAAATAGTAATGTCATAGTAAATTGTGAAAGTTTCATTCATATTCCGTTTTGCGGGAAAAGGATGGATAGAGCCTCATAAATAAATTTCAAACGCTTATTAACTACAGGTATTATTCACAGATTTTCATTATTTTATCAACTGTTGTGTTCTTAATAGGCACTACAAGGGAATATTTATTTATTTTCCACACTTAGAACTATCCTTACAGGCTTACCTAATGCGATAGAAGTATTTCTTAATAATATTACAATTTTCCTAAATTCTATAACTAAGCACAAACAATGCTGCCCTTGTGAATTCACTCAGAGAACAACTAAATAGGTCCGTCTCATCAGCTATGAGGTTGAGACTATAAAAATAAAATATATAAAATATTCGTCCATTTTTAATAGTACTCAACTACCCTATTAAATAAATCAACATTCCATAACTTTGAAAAGCAATTTTAGCCGCGAAGAATTTGATTCCCCTAACGGTCCTGTAAGGTACTGCGACCATGCATATTGATGAGACCTCCGCGATACTCCTAGTCTCCTGGTCTCCTAAGTCTTACTTAATTGACGCTCAGTCATTCTGCCTCTTAACTGACACTTAAGTTAATGACTTGACTTATCTTGTCAAGTTTTTTTTAATAGTTTTATGTGAGCTTTTCAACGAAAGTTAACCTTAGTTAACTTAAGATAATAGGGTTAAATGGAGATTTTAAGTGATTTAGACTGACTTAGCCTTCTTCGTCTTGGGCTGGTTCTCCGAGTTGGTTTGATGTACATAATTATGCTTAGACTTTGGCTATACCTATTAGGGGTATTTGTTAACCCGTAGGTAGGTTGTTTTAGACACATTCGAGCGTATGGCACCCGTGGGTTGCAGCTGAAAATCAGCGTCAGGTGGTAGCACCTGGTGTTGCCATCTGACATTATGCTGAGCTGAGGCCCTTTTCGCATAAATGTACTTTTATCATCTATTAAAATATGTTATGTGTTTTAATTTTAATTGTGCCAATAAACGCAATTATCTTTCTTTTCTTTCTTTAATATACTTAAAAAAAACTTATAAATAACCTTAAAATGTATTCTGAAATTCTACCTCACTAGTTCGTGTCAACAACTCCTCTATTTTTGTTAAGATCGCCATTTTTATTGCTTGTCCAAATACGGTCGCCCACCGAAAAGCTATTATATAAGTTCACGGTGTTATAATGTCATTTGAGAACATCCTTTGATATCCACAGCGTCGGGAGGACTTTGGGAAGAATGTCGTAAAAGAGTAACTTGATAATTTTCAAACTTATTTCTGACATGGCGCTGAACTTTCAGATGATGGCGCAAGTTTTGAACGGCAAGCGACAACTTTGTTTATTTATTTCGTATTTTTTTAAATACTGTCAAACATCTAAATCAAGCCAAGTTGGCCGATTACAGATAGATAACATACTGAATGTCGTTATTTATCGTCGGGGAATTTTTTATATTAAAAAAAAGATCACTGTTACAATGGAATTTCATACACTTTTTCTGCCCGCATATTTATACGACAATAATGACGAACATTTTACCTCATTTTCTCAAAAGTACTATGGTATTATCCGAGTAAAAATAATAAACGTTTTTAAAAAAATATAAGAAATAATAATAAATAATACGCTTACGCCTGTAACTAGAACCTGTCCAATAAAACTTGGCTTTATTGTCGCATTCACATTTTCGGGTTTACGGCGCAATCGTCGAACAAGAATTATATTTAATATATAACATTAGTTGTGAAATATAATAATCTCTTCATTTTTTACATGCGCGTTGCCGACCCTACTATTAGCGTCGTATTGTTTTGGAGACCATATCCTACATGACACCATAACCAGTCTTCAATTCGATGTAGGGCTCCCATCTTATGCAAGATAAAGGCTATAGATACCATGCTGGACATGGCATGACTATTTCAATCATTACTAAGCTGCTAAGTCTTCTGCTGCTATTGTCTTTGGTGGCCGTCGCACAAGCTAGTAAAAATATAAATTACAAGCTATATATACTAGGACACAACTAAGAAGTTACATCGATGTACTGATCGGACAACCAATGGTAGTCGCTCGCTTAGATATTTTACAACTTATTGCGTCAGCGTAAAGATCATGTTTAATAAATAAATAAATAAATGTTTGACTGCAGTAATAATAAATATTCGTGATCTCGAAGTCGTATTTCGTTCGGAAGTGATCAGTTTCACGAAGTTTACTGATACGACTTTTTAGTTGTGTCGTACTGTAATAAGGCCCAAGCATTTTTTTTAGTTTCACACGACAGAATAACTTTCTAGAAAATTTGAGCCAAAAGTACCTATGTAATATAGACAACATTTATATGAAAAATAAATCACGATTCTCACGTTACACAACCGTTGAATTCTCGAAATCTGTACAGCTCAGTTTCATGCCATTAGACGCGATGTGTCCGCCATCCGTCCAGAACAAACTACAGGCTCCGAAACCAGCGGAATCGAATGAAATAACCTAACCGTCAAAAACCCCGACTCCAACTAGAAAAAGAGCTGTAACTTTTGAACGGCTGAACAGATTTTCATGAAACATAGCTAAGATGATACCCGATTAAATTAGCTTTCAATTAAAAAAACTGCATTAAAATCGGTCTATTCATTTTGGAGCTACGATACCACAGACAGATACACAAATACACACTACAAACTTGTAGCACCCCACTTTTTTGTCGGGGGTTAAAAATAATTATTCTTTAAAGTGATCGCCTAGTGGTCGAAATTCGACCGTAATTTTAGGTTTCTGCACTGCTTCTCTATAAACTTTAACGATGCCAAATCTCACACTTCTCTGCGCGCAATATGCTATAAAAGGGGTACCTACAAAGTTTTCTCTTCACGTATTATTATATACATAAATCGCATGATATATAGATAAAGCGCTTCTAACAAGAATTTTCTACTCATATCAATTCTTTAACTACTTCAACGTATCAGCAATTTCAACCGCTGGTTTCACGGCCCGCCGTGGTCCACGTCATCGCTCATCAATTTAATGAGTGGCGTCTGGCAGCGGTGGCCATTAATCTCGCGGAAGCGAGCCCGCTGCACATTGTCATGGTAATTACGGCCTTTCGCTTCCATCCGGGTTTGAAGTTCAAACGTCGCTACAGTGCCACAAACCTATCTGACCCGGTGACCAAAATTGGAACTAACGTCGCCACAGAACAAAATTGACTTCATAATGTATTTTTTGTATAGAGATGACATTGGTAAAAGCGATGGCAGCGACGCCATTACCGGGTCAGATAAGTTTGTGGCAGTGTATTTTGCGTTTGTGACAGAAAAGTTTTAAAAGTGGAGGAAAGTTGTTTGGACTTTTTTGAGTTATTCATGTTTGACTTCTTTGAGAAAAACACCTTTATAAGATAAGTTTTACGGTTCCTTTATAATGTCTTGTAACTTATAATGGTATTTTTTTCAAATGTTACTTCGTGCATGATTTGTACCCGCGGCCCGCAGTACAGAGGCCCAAGTCTGCTAATTTACTAACGCTTCAATGGAGTGTCGGTAGTGAGTCGATGGAATAGTTTTTGACATTTGGTATTCTGCTAGCTAAATAAGACCAGTGACTTTCTATTGAACTGTCATTCAACTGCCATTGGAGTATTTGGTAGTGTGTAGTTCAATAGAGTAGCAACATAATTTCAATGGTTAAAGTAATGGTAATCTACTCGTAGAAGCCAGTTGCTTAAAACACGGGCCATATTACCTGACTGGTATGGTAATATGGCCCATGTTTGTCCAGGAGGGCAATTCTCGTTTCTTGCGAGATCATCTCGGAATTGAGTTTGCACTTCGAGCGCTTTTTCGACTCTAAAATCTTGCAAATCGGAATTGTTTACTCGAATTTCATATTTTTAATATTAATTTAAATAAACTTCAAATCGTAAGTGTAATAAGAGATTGAAGTACACAATTGCGATTTGCGAGATTTTATAGTTGAAAAAGCGCTCGAAGTGCAAACTCGATACCGAGATGATCTCGCAGGAAACGAGAATTGCCCTCCAGGTGCGGCCTTAATGCGTAGGATTCGACGGTTTAAATTTCACTTAAAATCTTAGACGAGTTCCAAAACTATTAAGTTTTACAGACAGTAACTTTTACAACAAAGGGATGATATTCGATAAAAGTTTTGTTTTCATCTAAGTTCGAATACCTAAAGAATGGAGGCTGTCTTAAATTCATTAGGATAGCGATAGACAAACTGCCGGCATTTTGTAGATAAAGGCAATTTAATTAAGCTGGTACAGTTTCAAAGTCACTTTAGGCTATTGAATAAACGATTGAAACTTGTTGCGGTAAAAGAAAATTAAGTATAGTTGTTTCCATAGTGTGTTCACGTTTTTAAAACTTGCAATATTTATTTGAATATATAGGATAATTTTTTAAGTAGTGCGCAATGTAAGAGTGATTCAGTGTCCGTTCCCAAATGCAATCGCAGTACTGAAATTCACTCCAAAACTAAATAAAAATTTGATTTTGTATGGCTTTCGCTAGCGTATCGAATATAATATACTAAGTCGAATTTTCGTTTTGTTTTAAAGTTTATACCATACTGTGGTTGCATTAAGGCACGAGACTGAATCACTCCACAAATTATGCGAACTACATAAAAAATATCCTGTTTATGGTCCAACTTTTCTAGTCCTGATCCTTTTAAGGGTTGTACTTATCAATATGAACAACTGACTATGGGACAAAAATAAAAATCGCAAAAAAAATTCTGCTGTTCCATTTAAATAATTCATTATTACTCAACTAAATGGAACAGGCAGAACAGCTGTTCTTTTTTCGTGATTTCATAGTTGTTTCTACAGTAAAACTTGTTCATAATGATGAGTACAATAATCCCCTAAAAGGGATCGGACCAAGAAAGGTAAGACCTTATCAGACCTTATATTATGCCAATTTTAAATGACGCTTGTTCTTTATTTTTTGTGACCCTATGTAAATGGTTATGTAGGATACATGGTACTTTTTGACGTCATCACGAGTAAAAGTTTGATAATTTATTAAAAATTAACTACAGCTTGGAAAACAAATATAGCGTACTTGTATTAAGATGTACAAAATTTCATGAAATAAAAAGCAATAAAAAAATCTCAAAAGCATCTTCTAAAATCAGGAGATTAACAACTGTAGCGTTACAATGTGACTCTCTGTTCTTTTATTTCGAAATTAGAAATTTTCCGAGAAGCCTCTTGAGAAAACAGCCGGCCTCTTGATGACGCATTAAGAGGCTTTTTACCCGTCTTTACAGACGTACCTTCGCTCAAGCGAAGCGTTGTAAAGACAATGAGAAGCGCGTTAGGAGCGTTTGGAGCGAATTCAAAGGTCAACACTGTTCGGTGCCAAGTTCAGCGTATATATGGATTTTAGCGTTTTTATGTAAAACTAGTGAAGATAGATTAAGGGTGGGTTGCACCATCTTACTCTAACTTTAACAATCGAAACTTCAGTTAAATTATCGGTTAAACAAACAATGAGTTGCACCATTTGACAATTATGGTTAGCTAATGTCATAATTTTAACTGTAACCGTTAACCGCCCACTCTTTACTGGTTATTGTTACTGTTAATGTTAACTATCTGTAACTAGATACTGTCAGACGCTTCGAATATAACCTAATATAAAACGTCTTGTCAGTTGTCAATCTTTTAACTTTAACTTTTACATTTTACATGACGGTGCAGTAGATAGTTAAATTCTATGGTGATTGTTAATGTTACTGGTAAAGTTAACTTTGAATGAGCAGTTTTTCAGTGGGCATTGTCGGTTTTGTTCTTTCATCACCAAGAGATGGCGCTCGCACAGCTTTTGGTATTTACTTTTTAAACTTTGTCATGGCAGTGGAAAACTTCGTTTAGCCAACGTAAATAGTTTTTACTAAAGATGTTACATATTATGAATAGTACACCACATTATGTTTAAAAAACTTGATGTGTGTGTGAATGCAAATTTTGGGCAATTGAATTGAATTATATTTATGTCAGTTTTAAATCAATAAACAATATCAACAATTACCATGTATAATCATTATAAAAACTATATTAATTATCGGAGTATTAAAAGTTTTATAATGAATTAAATAATGAACATTATTTCATAAGCTTACATTTCGAAATCCGTACATCCGCAATCCCGTAATCCGCGATCCAAAGTCGTGTCCCTATTATGCAAAACACGTTGATCCCACTACAACTGCACATAGCTAGTACCTACAATGCTTTACTAAATAGATGCAGTGTTTAGAGTTGCCTACTATGTATTTTAAAAGTAATAAAGTATGTCTAATGTCAGATAGGATAAATAAAGAGTACATGGACCTATTAAAAATTGTCATTATCTATTTAAATAAATAAAATTATTATCTATGGAATTTAACAAAAAGAAATATATTTTTTTATAAATTCCACGCGGACAATAGTATTTTTTTTTTTAATTAAACAATATTTTCTCAGTACGGTTTAATCTTTACAAGCAGTAGGCTAATTCACGTAACTAAAGAAGTGCAGTTGCCGCGCAGTTGCACTAAAAGTTTGATCAAAACAACACATTTGGTATTTTCTTAGATTCAGTGATTCACGTCAAGGTCGAGCGTCAGTGCAATATAATCGGCGCGACATAAAATTACTTGAATTAGCCCTATTACTCTCGTCTGTACCTCCGGTCCGCAACCTTTTATCTCAGCCATCATTTCAATATTACGTTTCAACAGTTCTAAACCGATAGCTCGACAGTTACCGTCCGCATTGTCATTTTAATTGCGTATCCGAGCACCAGCAACAATAAAACGTGTTAGTACCACTTGTACGTTTAATTACTGCTGCTGTCGCCATCTGACGGCGGAGTTAAGGACTTATGGTTGGTATTGGTAGGTACAGATATTAATTTATATGACTATGTATGCAGACAAGTGTTTGGAATAGATTGGGTGTTTTCATGAGTTGTAAGTAAATTGTTTTTGTATTTTTACATTGAATTAAAGATCAAAATTTTAATCTAGGGTCGAAGTCAAAAAAAAGGTTCACCGAAAATGTACTTAACATATGTTTAAGACTTAAACCAGCTGTTTAACATAAATTATTATATAGAATTGGCTGTTAGTTTTTTAAACAGTCGCTAAACATGACTCTAAGAATAAAATCGTACCGAAAGACCAAATTCAACTTCATAATTAGTTGTTATAAAAGTTGAATTTTTTATACCTCCAATAAGTAGATTTATTAACTGAAGCATACCACAGAAATATATTATCCTTTTGAAATTATTCATTAAATAAACTTTATTATAAACTCTGCAATTAAACTTCAACAAAGATCTCCCATTATTTTTATAACCAACTCTTACCCAACAAATATTATAACAGAAACTTAATGAACAAAAGCAAATATTTTCATAAGGTTTTAAAAGATACATTGAAGGTTCTAGAGGGTTGAAGTAAACTCAGTAATTGCTTTTCTTCAATAAACGCTGAGAGGGATTCAGCGCATCGTCGTGTTTGACTAGGCGCTCAGAGTCGCGAGGAGTTCGTGACGTTGAAGTATAGCCGTAACTATGATATTTTCTTCTAGATTATTATTATGATGTTATGCAATCCTGGTATCTGTGGTTCATTGTTGTATAGACAAAAGTTAAAGAAACAATAGAAGTCAAATTCTCGTTTTTTTTTTTTTAATTGAAAGCTTGTTTAATCTGGTATCATCTAAT
The DNA here is from genome assembly GCA_932294325.1 of Allophyes oxyacanthae. Classification (NCBI taxonomy): domain Eukaryota; kingdom Metazoa; phylum Arthropoda; class Insecta; order Lepidoptera; family Noctuidae; genus Allophyes; species Allophyes oxyacanthae. The sequence continues at coordinate 3,475,172 of OW028628.1, forward strand.
TTTCAAGAAAATCGGGTCAACCGTTCAAAAGTTCTGTTCTGCTTCTGTTCGCTCTTTTTCTAGTTAGAGTCGGGGGTTTTTGATAGTTAAGTTAAATATTGCAATCTGTATTTAAAACTCGGTCATATTGTTTTGACCTAAGATTTTTTACTATTTTCTACCTTCCGCCAGTCAGCCCTGGTAATCGAAGATTAGGAAACAAACTATGTAATCCCACAAGTTCATTATTATTGGGTGTCAGCTTACAGTGATTACGACCTCGGGGCAGCTTAAGTTACGGGTTTGATCCAATTTGTTCGTACCAAAAAGTTTTGTTGAAATAACTCCAGTGTCAAGTTTGCGAAAGTTGTTTAAGTAATAAAAACTTTTTAAAACTTCAAGAATTCTTATTAAAGTTCGAGAATTTTTAAATAACATTGATCGTAAAATTTCGATCAAAAAAAGACGACCATTTTATGGAATCTAGATTATCTTTATTAATTAGTAAATTTATTATTATAAGATTAGTATTAATTAAATATCCAGACCATTGTTGTCCCACTGCTGGGCATGGGCCTCTCCTCAGAATGAGACGGGCTAGGCCTTAGTCCAACACGCGGGCCTAGTGCGGGTTGGAGGACTATACACATCATCGAGAACTTTATGAGGCCCTCTCGGATGTGCGGGTTTCCTCACGATGTTTTGCTTCACCGTTATCGCAAGTGATAATCAAATTCTAATCAGCACATGAATCCGTATACTATTTAAAGAATTTTATTTATCAGGCAAAACTTAGATATTGATACGTGAAGAGGAAACTTTGTACCCCTTTTTATGCATATTGTGCACACGGAGGAGTGTGAGATTTGGCACAGTTAAAGTTTATATGGAGAAGAAGTAGAAAAAAATCCGAATACAAGCTGTAATTGTGTTTTATCAACTGTTACGCTAAGGCAAACTACACACGCTAATTATGTATTTTTATTCACTCGAAAATGACGTAACAGAAAAAGAAAAAAAACCTGCAATGATTACTTTTAAACAGAAATCTCTTTGACAATTAATGAATTACGGTCGAATTTCGACAACTGGGCGACCAACAGTTTATCTAAATGTGCTGTGGCTTATATAATAATAGGTAAAAATGCAATCACTTTAAACGGAAGTCACTGCAATGTTTTCATAATTAAGAGAAAGTTCCCCACGGTTGCCTTTAGAATTAAAAAGTACGGCACGCAGCGCCTGCAAATAAACAATTAAATACAATATAAGAGAGAATTTTCTCTATTCCAAGAGCGGAGGATAAAGTAAATAACACTATTTTATCATTAGACAAAATAAGATTTTATTATTATTTCCTCCTTTTATAATATGTGAAAAAAGAAAAATAAAGTTTTACTTACCTTTCCAAGCGTATAAGCGTAGCCCTCCTGATAGTTTGCGGGATGCGGGGCGGCGGGTGTTATATACTATGTTAGATATCTAGTGATAAATAAAATACTATAATAAACATTATTAAGCAGTGATTGCCTAGTGGTTCAACGCTTACCTTCCATGCAGGAGGGTCCGAGGGTCTGAGTTCGAATTCGGCCTGCAACTCTGACTTATCGAATTTATGTGCGGATCAGAATTTGATTATCACTTGCGTTAACCGTGAAGAAAAACATTGTGAGGAATCCTGCGCATCTAAAGGGCGTTATAAAGTTCTCGATGGTGTGTCTGTGTAGTCCACCAACCCGCACCAGACCAGAATAGTGAACTAAGGCCTTACCCTTATCATTTCAAGAAGAGGCCCGAGCCCAGCAATAGTACAGTAATGGGCTGGATTTTTAATTTATTATCTACATATTCTATTTCTGTCTTTCGTCATACCACAGGCGCTTAGCAGATGGGATATATAGGATGAAATGATGGGATGGATGGTTTTATGTATAATACACACGTAAACTATACAGTAAGAAATCGTTGTCTAAGTTAAACTGCTCACTGTTAATCAAACGCTCTATTGTTTTCTCTCACACGCTTAGAAATCCACGAAATAATTCTTGATAACCAAGTATCAAGAAACATACAATAACTTTTGGCGTGCTTAATACCAGTTTTATTGGCCACAGTCTGGGCTCACAATCACAGTAGTGATCCGGGTCATGTAGACACAAGCGCTATCAGCGTCCTTTACAAACAACTCCCAGCGTTAAACTTAGTGTCAACACTATAAACTTATAAACGCTTATCAAACTTACTTGGGGTATGGTTTCTTTCTTGTAATTTTCTCCCTGAGACTAGACATTTGACCATGTTTTTTTATTTATTTTTTTAAAACCTTACCCCCCACTACTAATTAATCATGTGTAGTGGGTGCGTTTACAAACACAAATCTTCACAAGCACAAACATCCAGACCCGTAACAACTATCTGCAGATCATACAAATATTTGTTCCGTGCGGGAATCAAACCCGCAGCACGTAGCGTAGAAAGCCAATCGCTTAACTACAGCGCCAACCGTGCCGTCGTATATTTCTAGAAATTAAATTATATTTGTTTGCCTGAAGTATGGTATTACAGATCGGTTAGTATACCTAAATATTTTAGGCTGACATTATTCTTCAGAAGAAACAATATGCCCTGCATGATAATTTTAACAAAATTTAAATTTAACAGAATACAATATCACATTGACATAATTACACATATTTTTCAGATTTATATATGAAATTACGGTGAAACGTGTCATTGAAGAAAACGTTGAAATACGATAGAATATTTAAAAAAAAGTCACGAAGAAATTATTTATATTATAAAAAAAATTGCTGAACCTACCTATTGAACTGCCGTACTCAATAGAATAAAAGTCTACGCGGCTACGACGTAGCTCAACGCTACGCCAGCTACGATGTCGTAGCAATTAACTGATTCATTGTTGTAACTTAACGTATAACGTGTTATGTTTCATATTACATTATGTATTGATTGTAACACAACATCACATAACATAACATCACGTTTATAACCTCCAAAGGGTTAGGCAGAGGTGTAAGTACATTGTACGCCCACATTCCGCAGGTTTTTATTTAATAAATTAATTTTTCATTATGAATCTTTATGAACTACTTTTACTACGGGAACAAACATGAAATCGCGAATATCAAAATATACGGTACAGCAGGTTTTTTCCGCATAAAGGAGCCATTTTCTTCATATAACTTGTTTACTAAATACCTAATTATGTGTCATTCACGTCGACATTATAATTTCTAATATTACCATCAAATTGATACTTCTGGAACTCTGCCAAATATATAAAAGATAGACCATAGCTTGCTGCTATGTTGATGAAGATTATATTCATATTCAAGAGGAATATTGTTAGGAATAAGCGAATAATATTGGCAAGAATTATATTATGCTGTGACGTCATCATTATTATTATCATCCCTACGATCTCTCTTGTATCGTGTCGTGAATACAGTTTACAAATATTAATCTTACATGTGCCTACAGTTAAAATACGGTTAGTCGGAAAATATGTTATAGGTACCCGAAAAGTGATTATTGTAGGTACTCATGATTATGAACGACTTTTACTATGAGATCAACACAGAAATCACGAAAAACTTAATCAGCTGTTCAGTACAAATAATTCAATATTACTCGCGTAAATGTATGAAATAGCTATTTTTTTCGCGATTTCATAGACCGTCCCATAGTAAAAGTTGTTCAAAGCAATAAGATGTGATAAAGAAAATAACAATAATATACTAAGTATCACATCAAGACAACAATTATAGTTCTAATGATAACTCAAATATTTTGCATTACCTTGCGGCATCAGTGACAATACAGTAAACTAAGCAACCGACAGAACGCGCCTCCTATTGAAAAGTAACAGATACATTCGTAAACAAGCACTTCAGCAGTCAGCTGTAGAAGTACAGTAAGGGATACACAGATGGCGTTGTTACAAACTTCAATATGTTCGACGAATTTTCTTTCGTGTTGTTCTGAAGTTTTGCTTACAAATAAATGTACTTATTTAGAAAACGTTATGTACCCAATGATATAAAGAGATCTAGAATGAGTATTATCACAGTATATAATATATAAATTTAAACTGTGGTATTAGATTATACCTATTACTTGAAGACGAAAGTTGTTTTTTAAAGGGTACAATTTTTTTATTTTTTTCATAAACTTAGAATATTTTCGCTTCTTTTTTTGGCTCATATTATTATCACCGAAAAAGCACTCGCTCAGTACATCCTAAATCTAAGAGTTTTTTAGTCATAAATGACATTTTTTATCGAATTATAAATTAGGGATGATCGATAGGATGATATTACTTATTTATTGTAATCAAACATGAAATTGCATTTTTTATTTAAAAAAAACTTAACAATTTAACTAACGATATAATTATTACTCTACAGTAATTTTTTTGGCTCATATTATTATCGACCGAAAAAGCACTCGCTCATATTAATTAATTAATTGCTTATGGCATAAAATAAACAGCGCAGTATCAACATTCGCCATTTTGCTTTACACAGGGCATTTTCCTACCTACCTACAAATAAAACAACTGAAGTGTTTCAGAGCGTGGTATATTATAACATCCCCGTAGATTCTATTTTACATGGTAGTGTCTACTTGCAGCCAGTAGTTCAGTCAGATCAGTCAGCCAGAAGCATCGATGTCTATGGATACGCTCTGTCATACAAAGGAAGCTAAAAAAATGAGACGTATTTTTTGAAGACGTCAAATTCTAAATTAAACAATGTTCGAATTATATTTAAATAGAATAATACATACACTTATGGAATAGCTACTGTTATTATACATTTTTTATTCAATACACAAATTAATAATTATGTTTGTAAACGGAATTTGACTTGTGATCAATCACTCCATTTTTCTGAAAATGGAGTACCTGACACGTCTCACTTTTTGAGTTCACTAAGCATATCTATAGACATCGAGGGCCAGAAGCATGACACACATTTTACACACATTTTTTTATGTGGTGTCTCACAGAATAAGCCAAGCATAGTCAAGTTAGTATAGTGTTGCTGCAAAGGTATCTATACCAGAGACGTAACCTCTCGCTGACTGAGCAGAGGACGAAATGTCAGCAATGCACAGATGTTTATTATAATAAGTGACAGTTATCGCGATCGAGGTTTTTTTTTTTCTATATTGTTGCCCGCAGCCACTGGTGTTTACTCGATAATAGATGTTGTGAATGAATTCCTGGAAAGCTTAATTACTTTGTGATGTTTTCTCTTCTAAGAAAGGAAAAAAAACATTTAAGGAAAGGGAAAATAAGGGATCTGTGGAATCAATTTGAAGTATAATTTTTAAATAAAAGATGTGTATGAAAAACCTCATTGCAAGACAAGGTTTTGTCAGCGTTATCTATTGTTTCTGGCTCCTTTCCTCTACAATAATTTTAATAAAATTCTGAGACTCAGAAAATCAAACTTCCATTCATGTTAAAAGTGATTACAAAATTACTTACTAACCTTAGATTATATATTATATAATCTAGCCGTTAAAAACCCCCGATCCAAACTCGTGTTTTGCAGCAATAAATTATATTATTATTCATTCTTTCTTTCTTTCTTTCAACTAGAAGAAAGGCTGTAACTTTTGAACGGCTGAGCAGATTATCATGAATCATAGCTAAGATGATAAACGACAAAAGTTTTCAATTAAAAAAATTGTATTGAAATCGTCCATCCGATTTGGAACTACGATGCCACAGACATATACATAGATACACAAATACATATAAACACAGATACACAATATAAACGAATAACACCAGTCTTTTTTGTCGGGGGTTAAAAGCACCGAGATCTTGAAATAGCAGAATTGGGGGCCAGAACCAGTGTAGAATGAAATTGTTCCCGTGGAACCACGCGTTCATCTACTCTATCACATTTGGCACACTGCAATACTGAAACGAAGCTTTTACGCATGCTGAACAAATCCGGTCCGAACCGATCCGGTATGATCGCATTAAGAGATTAACACTTTTGGAACACGTGCACAATATTATTACCGGAATTATTTTATTTGTTTCATATTGTTTATATAAAAAGCAGTAATAGCCTAGCGGTTGAACTCTCGCCTTCCATGCAGAAGGGTCTGAGGTACAACCCGGCCCACACCTCTGAATTTTCGAATTCATGTGCGGATTAGAATTTGATTAACACTTGCGATAACGGTGAAGGAAAACATCGTGAGGAAACCTGCACACCTGAGAGGGCCTGATAAAGTTCTCGATGGTGTGTGCAGTCCGCCAACCCACACTAGTCCAGCGTGGTGGACTAAGGCCTAACCCTTTTCATTCTGAGAAGAGGCCCGTACCCAGCAGTGGGACAGTAATGAGCTGAATTTATATATGCTGGATGGCACGGGTCTCTTGTTTAATAAACTTCTTTGAATAATCTAAATCACTGTTGAGTATGAAAACAAGATGCAATTTAAACGTTCGCTTTTAACTGAACCTCGTATCTCACACCTAACTAAAACCCATCATTTAAACCCAAATTTAATCCCCAAACTTACGAGTCGCTAACAACAATAATAACATAACACAACGTTACTTATGTCACCTTTAGTGCCAACATGCGCGCGTTAAGGCGAGGTTTTCCACTTTTAGCAAATTTTGATCATTTTTGAACGTCTGTGTCTACTTTAATGATAAGCCCAAAATTTTGAAGCTGATATTATATGAAAATTTAACATAATTATTATCTCGTCTTTTGGAAAGACAGAAACATGATTAGTAATAATTTACTCGATGGAAAAATAATCAAAGATAACTCCCAGTAATCGTCGTTTTAAAGCATAAATTAGTATGTCTTAAACCGACGATTACTGAGAGATATCATCACTAAATGAGGTTACAGATATACCAATAGAAAGAGCTTATTATTATAGATATCGGAAATATTTTATTTTTTATTTTCAGGTATAATTTTCCCACAAATAGATAAATAACCTATGTAAATCCCAGAAATCAAACCCCTCACGGCGCTCGCACATTCCAACCAGTGCATAGATTAAACCAGTGCAAACCAGTGTCCGTCGAGACATCAGAGATCCCAGGTTACATCACCGGTTCGCCAAAAATACGTGTTATTTTAGTAATAGTTCGTTCGCGTGCTTATTAAAATGGGTAATAAAATAATACGAATATTTGCCTAAAGACTCGGGAAAACCTCGTCTTAACACCAAGAGTGATTAATGACGTGGTTTGTCGTTCAGGGCACTTTCAACAACTATATTAATTACACTTCAGGCACTCAAATTGTTTTCATGTAAAATAGTTTAATAAGTTAGTTTGGGTGATGAGGATTTACTTTTAATTTACATAAAAGTTTAATACGTACTTAATCTAAACATAATTTTATGTTGGTAACTTTGAATTCATAAAAAAATGTAAGTTTCATAAATAAAAATTATTTTATATTTTAGGTAGGTATAATATCACAAACCGATAATCTACTCAAATAACCGAAAATATTTTAAAATAATCTTGAAAAAAAAATTATAAATAGAAGACTATTAAAAATCTCTTTATCACAGAAGTGGAACGGAAAAGACATTAAGAGGTGCGAATAAAAATGATTGAACCAAATCTCATTTACATTTATTTCATTTGAAAATAAATTCAAATAACTTTCTACCTTCCTCTCCTTGAGGGTTGAAATTGAATTGAAGAATATTAAAGCATATTGAGGGTTACTTAAACATAATATTGCGTTCATGATCTATAAGATTTTAAATTATACCTACCTGTCTACACGTTGGTTGCTATTAGTTCGTATAGCTCTTTTAAAACACGATAAATACGATAGAACAAAATGTAGATAATGCACAGACACTATACAGCGTGAAATGAAAATGACCAGTGGGCCGAGCACGAATGTTTTGACGTATGGTAACGTAAACGTAAGCAAATTTTGATTACAAAATACAATGAATCTATCGCATTTTTGTTCAATTTTATGCAACAAACACACTTGTTTCACGAAAATGTAAAAATATTGCATGTATTTTCAAAAAATATCATGGATTAAACGTGTATTTTTTATTCTTTTGCTTATTTTAACGTTTTAACGTTGCCTCTCAACTTTACATTTCCGGTGCTTATTAATAGATCTTTGTCCTCCGTGTGTGGCCGAAGGACAATTTTCCTTTTGAGAAGCCCGGAGTTTATAAAGTGGATTGTAGTTGTGGCAAGTCATATGTAGGTCAGACGAAACGTACTGTAGCTTGCAGAATAGCTGAACACACAAGGGCGGTGATAAAGAACGACAGCCAAAAATCAGCTATAGCTCAACACCTGTTGGAATCGGGACCGAACCACTGGATTGAGTTAGGTAACCCTCAGGTAATCTCGACAGAACGCCACTATATACCTAGACTGGTGAGAGAAGCGATTGAGATTACCAAGTACAAAAATTTCAATCGCGAGGACGGGTTTCAACTGTCGGGGGCCTGGAACCCAGTGGTTCAACTGTGTAAGAAAAGAAAAAGTGCCGGGAGAAGTGCGCGAGCGGACACAGTGAGTTTCGTTTGTCGAGAACAGAATCGAGTTGTGAGTGACTTAAGTGATAGTGGTACCGGACCCGAGCGCACAAAACGTAACAGAAGGAGGGTAGACCGTTTTGTCTGCCAATAAACATCCACCCGCAAATACTTTTAGTTTATCCGTGACCATGGCGCTTGCAACAGTGCCGAAATATCGGGAGCTCAACACAAGATATAAACATGGTAAATACCCCGTTTCGAACTCTAATACAAATTATTTAATTCCTTTATTTCGAAGTATTTTATTTTATTTTGTTCATATAATATTTTTTAATTAGTATTAAGTACCTATATTTATTTATTTATTTGTATCTTGGTTGCCCGTGGTGGCATCACTACAACGGTCCCATCAGAATACCAGCGCTGTGACATTTTCTATTTCTAAATGCCACAGCATTATGCTGAGATGGGAGCCATTTTTGGTCTCGTTCAGGTGGCTTTGACTATTGTTTTACTATTGTTATTTTTTATGTTTTATTTGTTGTTTTATTTTTTGTACCTTTTACTTTTATTCGTTCCTGGCGAGTCCAGAATAAAAATATTTTCTTTCTTCTTTTTTTATTATATGAATTATGCGTTGACTTCATTGTAATTTCTCCTGCTATCATTTTACTGGTGGCTCATAAAAAAATTCATGTCAATTGATTAGAAACAAATAAATTCTCCCTATATACATTAAAAGTTATCAGCTAATAATGTTTCAAGTTAATAATGAGCTTTAAAATTTAATACTTAAAATACCTTCACTTTCATAGAATTTGCGGTATTTAGCGCACAATTTGATACAATACAATAGGCTTAATAGAATGTGGCCTTACAATAAACTTTCTGCCTTAAAACTTCAAACAAAAGATTGTCTCCAAAATTCGTATATAATTGTTCGCATTAAATGGTGACAAATTAACTTCTTATACTTACTTAGTACTTGACATAATTGTTTCTTGTCTATGCATCACAAAGCCTTGTAGTACTTTAAAGAGTACTAGCGACCCGTCCCCGGGTGCAATTTCTCTACTATCCTTACATTAAATATCAAAGTATTAAACATTATAAACCTTCCGTGAAAATTTATCTAACTAATGGTGAAAACCGCATCAAAATCCGTTGCGTGGTTTAGGAGAAGTTAGCGGATATTATACAGACAGACAGACGCGGAAAGCAACTTTATTTTATACTATGTAGAGACTACATAGAGACGAGATAGAGACGTCGTACATTAAACATTATGAACTATTATTTGAAATCAATTCAATATCGAGCTTTCGAATTCTCTTTTCAAATAATAATTCAGTTCATAAAATATGAGCGCCCAATTTGATACAATACAATAGGCATAATAAATAGTATATGGGCTGAAAATAAGGTTACATATTTCATCCCCCTAAAAACTTTAAACAAAAGTTTTGGCCCTAAAATTCGTCTAACATCATTCGCAATATGTGGTGACAAATTAACTTCAGTGGAAGCTTTGTTAGCAACTCAAAACTACTACGACGAGTAACGGCTGCTGCGGAGAGTTACTATGTATAATCGAGTGATTTTCACCTGTAATAAATACGTCAATTGAAATAGTTTGTAGTAAAATATTGAATTTGTTGCTTTGTAATTTATGACTGACGAAGGGGCGTAAAAAGAGATTTTTTTATTCTTTTTTAATAACTGTCCCCCTCACTAGGATTTTTCCTGTATCAAGGGTAAAAGAAAAAAGAAAAAAAAGAAATAAGGTTTATTGGTCAACACAATACATATTGCCTTTTTTTAGCCTTTTTGACACAGCTGCGACGTACAACCCATTTGTTATTTAAGATAAATATTTTTTCTTTTTTTCTTTTACATGTTTTATTCTTTTATTTTTTGTTACTTTATCTTTAAAATTGTTTTTGTGCTGTGTCAAATAAATACTTTTTTCTTTTTCTTTTTTTTCTATTTAAATCACACCATATACAGTAAGAAACAGAATAGCCGGAAGTGACACAGCAATAATTGCACATTGCAGCAGGCGGGTACAGTTTACAAACATACATGTTACATGCACACACACCCAGACCCAGAACAAGTGTCTGTAGATCATATAAATATTTATTCCGTGCGGAGATTGAACCCGCGTAGGGCAGAAAGCTAATCGCTTACCCACTGCGCCAATCGTGTCGTCAGATATAGACACAGATACACACTACAAACTTATTACACCCCCCTTTTTTGTTGGAGGTTAAAAATCAAAAATCCAAATCCACTTTATAATATAACTCTTACAAAGTTACAACGACCCATGGTATCCCTCCGTTTGACTTGCCGTTAGTCAAACTAGATGCAACCAGCGCTCGGTCGGTTGTTAACACGGCCACAAGTGAATGCATCAGTCAGGTCAGTTTGATCGATGTGTTTGGATTCCAGAATGGTGAAATACGGAACATTGCACCTCGAGTTGCTCTTTTAGGTTGTGACGAGTGGCTGAAATGGATTGAAATACTACTATATATAAAGGAAAGAAACAAAGAAAGAAAGAAAAATATTTTATTTCTGCAGCAAAAACGACACACGTTTTTTGTTTTTTTTAAAACATTGCCCCTCACTAGGATTTCTCCTGTATCGAGGGTACAGTTTACAAACATACATGTCACATGCACACACAACCAGACCCGAAACAACAATTTGTAGATCATACAAATATTTGTTCCGTGCGGGGATCGAACCCGCGGCACGTAGCGCAGAAAGCTAATTGCTTAGCCACTGCGCCAACCGTGTCGTCAAATACATACAATACAAATAGCAGCATCATACCAAACATTTGCCATACCAGCAACAAAACAATGAATAGGTAAGTATACCGACGAGTATATAAGGTGCTATAAAAATATCTGCCACGGCTTTAATGGGAGGTAGTATTGTGTTTATACATTACAATAGTGAAGAACTTTCGTACCCCGGAACAGTTAATTCAATTTGAGAAAATAAAGTAGTTAAATTAACATTGACTCTACTCTGCATAACGTGGTTCACAAATTTTTGAATTGAATTCGGTGCGGTGCGGCAACAGCTTATTAAGCCTACGGGATGGTTTTATACTATTAAATCAATTCAAATTTATACGTACTATTTATTGTATGAAAAAAAAAAGACAAATAATCAATAATTTATCTTTACTATTGTAATCTATAAACACAATACTGTCTCCCATTGCAGCCGTGGCAGATATTTTTATAGCACCTTATATAATACTATACTTCTATTCATATACAGGATTATTTTTCATGTAGTACGCATAATGTGCTGAGTGATTCAGTGTCCGTCCGCAAATGCAACCGCAGTACTAAAATTCACTCCAAAACAAAATAAAAATTTGATTTTGTATGGTTTGCGCTAATAAATTAAGCATGTCCCCCATACCTAAGTCGAATTTTCGTTTTGTTTTTAAGTGTATCCCAATACTGCAATCCATTTAGGAACAAAGACTGTATCTCTCTACAAATTATGCGCGCCACATAAAAATATATCCTATCTGCTTTTATAGAAAAGAATGGAAATACTCTTTGTTGTACACCTGGTAAAAAAGGAGCAATGAATATAATAATTACAATTAACATCTTAAGATTGTACAATGCGCGGTCTTATCGCTATAGGCGATTTCTTACTTTTTACCCTGAGTGATAAAGGCCATATATTTTTATTTTTTATAAACGCCTGCTGTATACCGAGGCATTTTTTTTTTCACTCAACGATTTCTTCTCTATCTTGGGTACAGTTTACAAACATACATGTCACATGCACACACACCCAGACCCGTAACAACTATCTATAGGCCATAAAAATATTTGTTCCGTGCGGGGATCGAAGCCGAGGCACGTAGTGCAGAAAGCTAACAGCTTAGCCACTGCGCCCACCGTGCCGAGCGCTTTATTTTTTATATTCCAATAAATTGTTCTTTAAGTACGCCTTGGTCAGGTATCATACTATATCAAAGTTACAAACTGTTTAACTAGGTACGTACTCTAACTAACTTTCCACTTATGCACTAAAATGTGCGAAATCATAGTTTTCTCATGTAATAATTGTGAAAGAAAGAAAGAAAAACCATAATGAAAGCACGTCTAAACTGCATTTGCTAACAAACTCACTACCAGAAGAAACAGGATAAAAATACAGACTTACAAACACTATTCATTTAGACTTGACAAAAATCTCAGTTGCAATCTTTACTACCATCTAAATGAACCAAGTTAAACAAACCTCATTATTTACCTTCACGAAAATAAGCAAACATGTTCACTTAAAACATGAACAGCGCAGACTGGAGATTTTTTGTCGGCCGATAGTTTAGTTGATTGCAGGGCACAAGAATATATTGAAGATTGCGCACTAATAACAGGGTTTACACATTCAATATTATTGACAATATATTTATCAACAAATTATTAATATTGATCTCGATATTGATATCCAGATCAATATTATTGTCAATGCAGTAAATATTGTCCGTAAAATTGAACGTGTAATATGAGGTAACTATACAGTTTCTCGGATGCTGATACTAGGTCTCATGTTATATGGGGTGAGTTTTTTGCCATCTATCGGGCACAATTCGAAACTCCGGGCTACTCCTGAGAATTTCTATCTTATAGAATAACATTTCCTCCGACACACATAATTTGTGCAATTTGTACACCGCAGACGACCTTGTGTTATTAAATATTCCAATTGGTTGTCTGGGAGAGATCACCGCATTGCGATAAGACCGCCAATCGTACTTGCCTTTTTTCCCTAATTGTTTTATTTTTTGTATATTTTTTAAGATGTAGGTACAATAAAGAGGATTTATGGTACTTATGTTATAAAATAATAAAATCACTCAACTGTCAGCCGACCGTTTAGTCTGCAGTCTGTGGTGATTCAGAGAGTTCATCGTCCTCAAAGGCAAAGGACTTGAGTGTAGTAAGTGAAGTTCCTATAATAACACTTATTTAGGAATTTATGTTTTTAGTTCCGAAGCGATATTGCAGCGTTATCTCTTAAAATATTGTTATTGTTCGTTTGGAATCTCTTGTTCGTATTTTGTGCTATTTGCCATTCGTTTATTTAATTAGTAGAAAAGTTTTGTCGTTTCTTTTGAAGACTTTTCTATAAATTGTAAGCTCTGTGTTTGCGATCAACTATGCGTTAGAATATAAGCAAAGTAACGCATAACGTACGAGTATTAATAAACCACAAAGTAAATATATATTATTATGTATATAAAATGTTACCTTCACGTCTTTATTTTCATACAATAATCATTTCAACACACACAAGTTCTTTTATAATTATTATTTATTTAATTCATATTTAATTAATATATTTTCTGTACACGTAGGCACACATAACGTCACTCGATGTGGCTCCCGCTGAAAACCAGCTTAAGCTGAGCGGAAGCCTTTTTGACACAGCTGCGACGTACAATCCAATTTTTATTTTAGATAAATATTTTTAGTTTTTTTTTGTTTTACATGTTTTATTCTTTTATTTTTGTTATATTATCTTTAAAATTGTTTTTGTGCTGTGTCAAATAAATACTTTTTTCTTTCTTTCTTTCATATAAAAATTATTAATAAAATAAAAAATAGTCAAAAGTGTCTATTAAGGAACCCGGGTCACTATCTACAAAAATGTATAATACCTATAGGTATTGTTATACATTTTTGGAGTCTAACCAGTAATTTCCTAAAAATACCCATTTATACTATGCCATTAAGTGGTGAGTAGGTACTTACTACATAATAATTATAAATAATCTAATGGTGACTACAAGCATTTTTTTTTTGTTTTGTCTTCTGTAAAAGACAAATATTCACATAAAAAGAAACAAAAGCTAATTAAAGCCAAGCTAAAACAAAATAATTGAGTTATCGGCTATAATTTTTTTATCGAAAAAACTTCCTTCTCGAATATTTCATAATTAGGCAACGCAGCAAATTTCTTAATTTGCCTTCTCAATACCTACTTCAATAGAGGCGAAGGGTTCTTCATGTTAAAAGAGGGACTTAAAATTTTAAGGAGGTGGTAGACAATTTAAAAAAAAGATATACAATAGGTACTCGTATCGGCCATAGATAATATTAGAAAATATATTATAATCTCCTTGATAAGTTTTTCGCGATTACTATGTTGGTCCCATAGAGAAAGTGGTTCAGTTTTGTGGTCTGATCCACACCCTTAAATATGACCACGCGTTTCTGATACACGTGTATATGTTTTTATTTCTTTTATGCCCAAGTTTACCCACAATTAAAAGACGTTTAAAAAAATCACCTGTTTAAATTATGCACTATAGTATGGATAAAAAATGGCCCTTTTTATAATTTTGTCAGTGAACACATGTCAAGTTTCAGAATCAGAATGAGAACGTTTATTGCTTCATGTGATATACATTGGTGTTATAGGTAGTTAGGTATGTTGTTTCCAAGACATGAACCCTGTTAGGGCGCTGCATTTATTTTATTTATACAATTATAGGTTTGTAAAAGAAATTACACAATAATATACATGTAACTGTTTCCTAACTAATATAATTAATTTGATCAAATGTCTTATTTTGTTTAAGTTGCCGTTAACTCTCGTGTCACTGCTATTTTTAAGGTGGATAGTAGCGACAGAATGACTTATAAAAGCATCTTAAAATTGAGTTGTGTTTCGTTATTCGGCGGTTAATTTATTAAATATTTAGTTACTACCTTTCGACCACCAGCTCCTGGAAATCTTTTATGTTATCTATTTAATTGGACCTTAATTGAGCGGAGAGATTGAAAATGGAGTTCGCAACTCACATTCGCAACATCTGTTCCGCCATACATCATCGAATAAAGTTGGCGCAGGAGCGTCTGTTTTCAAGTCATAATTAATAGGTATTACGATAGTTTAACTGTCCCTGTCACTCTTTTAGAGTGGAGCTCCGAATTCCAGCTGTGGGAAATTAATATAGGCCAGGGATCACAAAATGGCGGACTGTGGTCCGGATCCGGACCAACGCATTTTTTTTATCTCCACCTATTGGTTACACCATACAATTACATATTCTTTGTATATAGTATACATTTATGAGTGTAACAATTACTTACAAGCTTACACCGCATGCACAAATTACAGCTAAACTTACATTAAATTTAAATTTATTATTTATTCTATTATATTGTTATTTATACCATTTTGTTAACAAAAAATAAATCTCATATAACTTAATAAGAAAAAAAAAATCTTTACCTTTACAAATTCATAATAAGTAGTTGTAAATCAGTAAAAGTTTTGTTTATAAATTGATATTTTAAAGCTTGGCCCCGGTCATCATCTATCAACCGGACCGCAACAATCTTTTTTATTTTAAACGCCATTAAAATTACAAAATATGTTGTGTTATTTTTTCCGTAGGCAAAATGCAAATACTTTGAAATGAAAACCGTTCGTATTTCCATTAAATACACCATAAACAATGAGCAAGTGTCTCATTGTATTGCCATCACTGACGCCATTTTATTTGTGTCCCATTAGCGGAATTAGATATTAATAAAATGGGAATTTAATGGAATGGGAGTGGCTATTCCTATTGTTTTATTGTTGTACAGACAGCGTCATAATTTGATGAAACATTTTGATAAAACAATTATCAAAGAATATTATCTATTATTTAAAAAAAATAACAAACCATAATACCGGTCGATAAAATTAACCTATTTCATATAAATATTGATACCTACAAAAAATAATATAATTATGTAGTTTTTATTAATTTAAAAACACTTTTGAAACTTTATAAAATCTTTAACCTCTTTTGTCGCTGACCGTACTTTTTACCCGACTACGGAGAGGGTTATATGTTTGAACGGTATGTAGTTCATCTGTTCCCTCATAACTTCTAAACTACTTATCATAATTCAATAAATGAGGCATCGTTGTAAGCTTCTTGATTGTCCGCTGGTTATAGGCTATGTGAATGTGACGTCACATAAAATTTAATATGGAGTAGGTGGCATACGACCACGGCTATCCTCTGAACATCACTATGAATATGTGTGTTAATATTTTCTTGTTTCATACCTTTTCAGTAGCCGGGTTTTAGTTTTTGGACTTATTTTTTTTATTTATCTGGGGCCCCCGCCAAGACGAGCCAAGCGAAACGCAAGGGCACTACCTACCTTTTCTCGACGCGCTTCGTCGTTTTTTTGAACCCTTATAACATGGGTTTTCATTATTTTCATCATGGAATTTTTAGAGGAATTATAATAAAAAGCATACTGGCTCTTTAACAGTCTTTAGCCCACAAAAGCGTTTTAAAATCCTAAACAAAAAAGAAAATGAATTCGAATTTGGAATATTTTACTTTAACAGCGTCCGCTCTTGGCGTGTTTAAGGCCAGCAGGCAATTGATGTTACCAATAAATTAATTATACACAGACCGCACAGACCGAAAAAAAAAATCGCTTTTTTAATTTTCACGGTACGATTGAATAAATTCGAATTTCAAATTTGTTTCCGGAATTCCGATATTGAAATGAAATAATAATAGTGATTAAAGCAGAACATATTGAAATTATTTTCAATTTTGTACTGCATCAAACGTATCCCTCTATGAAATTTTAGAGGCTTTTTATTAAAAAAAAACAATCCATATCCATACTAATATTATAAATCCGAAAATATGCCTGTTTGTTTGTATGTTTCTTAAAAAAAAACAATCAAAAAACCAAGACAAAAAAAATCTGTTCTATTCTATACCTTATAAGTTGCAAATGTCTACAAATATCCTAATTAAATAACCATTACAATGAACCAAGTACCTCTCTGTGTTTTAAGACCTGAAACAACCATCTGCTACCTCAACTTAATTAAGCAGCCGATTGAATTTAAATGAACTACTTAATTACATTTAAACTAGGTTTAATTCCAAGAATGTCTCCACCTGTGGGTGTCGTAAAAGACGATGGCGTGGATAGTCAACGATGACCCCTGTGGTGCTGATAACAAAATTCTGCGAACACAAGGCTACCTACAATACTTACTAATTACTAAAACTAACTCCTTAATGACATTGAATTGAATTAAAATTAAGTTTGTACAATAAAATTACTCGACATTTTCTTACTAAGATTAGTTTTGTTAAGTGTTTGAAAAGTTACAAAAGTAAACAAAAAAAATAAACTAACAAAAATGGATTTTGATATCAGAAATTTAATTATAATTTGATATTTTCAATTTTTCAAAATACTTTTTAATATTTAAAAAAATCATTTAAATATATAAATGAAGTCGGCTAAAGAGTAGTAGCCAACCACCCAAAATTATTATTATTATTTCTTGGTATGCCTACGTTATTGTATCTCGACAATAATTATACATTGCTGGCTTTCTAAGATAGCACTTTTAACCTTTCTACACAACACTCATTCTAGGTATAATCCGTCATAAAACGTTACGTCCCCAGAAGGCCCGTCTCTAGCCGACCTTTACCTCCCGAAATAGACGTGTAACCCCGTTCCACACAATTCGAACGATGTACTTTACTTGGCGATATTTACAGCTATGGATTGGGGTGTTCGATCAATGCTTCGGATTTATAAGGTCCTGGGATGAATAGACGAGATTTGGTGCTATGATTAGCATTGTTGGCATTTGATATGATGACTGTAGGTACTTAGTTTGAATAACATGGTTGTTTCATGGTATGAATATACCAAAGTTTGTGTTTGATTCTGTGGTTGCGCACGGTCATCAATATTTTACAGTAGCAAGTAAAGTCAAGAATAACCTAACCGACTCCAACTAGTAAAAGAGCTATAACTTTTGAACAGCTGAACAGATTTTCATGAAACATGCCAATATGATACCGGATTAAATTAGCTTTCAATTAAAAAAAACTGCATTGAAATCGGTCTACCCGTTTTGGAGCTACGTTGCCGCACACAGATACACAGTACAAACTTATAACACCCCTCTTTTTTGTCGGGGGTTGCATTCGGGAACGAACACTGAATCACTGCAAATTTTGTGCACTACATAAAAAAATATCCTGTATCAGTGTCATTGGACGCGATTTATTTTCTATAATTATCAGAACTAATCCATATCACTTCTTTCACAGTCGACTAACTGATTATCCGACTATCTATCTTAAGATAACTTAAATTCATTATTATCCTAGTCTTAATTGTATTCACATTGAATTGCATTATTCTCGCAGCTCATACCACAACATTGTACTGATAAAGATTGTAATCTATTATTTATTTGAAAAGAGTTACCATGGAGTTTCTTGCCGGTTCTTCTCCATAGGATCTACTATTTGGAACCGTGCACCTAGAGTCTCGACATTTCATAAGTGCCTGTATCTGGTTTACATGAAATAAAGATCTATTCTATTCTAAAATACGGACCAGGCCCACAAAAAGGTTGAATCCAATAAGATTGTGTCCTAATCCCACGATGCCGATATCGGAATAGACATAATTACCCACTGTCAATTAACGAAAAGCCATTTGGAGTAAAAAATGTTCTCTGTGAGAAAATTTATTGGTTTTCAATTATAGTGGTTTTGAGAATTATGGCCCTTTGGGCGGTACGTTTAGTGTTTGACTAATTTAAAATGTCGTGGCAATAGATGTGGTGGGTAAGCACGTAACTTTTTGGTTTGATTACCACACGTAACTGAGTCTATTTACTTTAAATGGTGATCGCCCAGTGGTCGAAATTCGACCGTAATTTTAGGTTTCTGCACTCCTTCTCCATATAATCTTTAACTATGCCATATCTCACACTCCTCTATGCACGTAATATGCTTAAAAAGGGGTACAAAGTTTTCTCTTCACGTATTAATATATAGATTAATTTGTTTAATATTTATACAGGGTGGCCCATTAATATTGGTCCAAAAAAATGTTTTGGGTCGAGGTCATCCCTTTGTTTCATTTCAAAAAATTACAAATGATAAATATAAAAAATTATTCATTATCATACAAAAAGTAAAAATAGTTAACCAAAAGATACAAAACCATATTAGTCCATTTGGGAAAATTTCAAAAATGGCTCAATGCTTGCTAGTTACATTAGTGGGTACTTTCCCGTCAAATTTGATTTTGTTTAGTGCTATAAATTTCATCATAATATAGAAACTTATGAAATGAGATTATAAGGAAATAAATTAAAAAGTCACAACTTCTAAACTAATGGTTTTCGCAAAACATAATATAATGCGTTTAGATGAAATCAAGGGACGACCTCGACCCAAAAAAAAATTGTGGACCACTATAAATGGACCATTCTTTATTATATTTTCTTTTTCTTTTTCCCTTTCTTTTTAGTTTATATCTCTTACCTTCATCGTCGAGTAGGAGACCCCTACTGCATACGACGTTTCTCCAAGGAGCACTGGTGACCTCTCTCACCGTTAGGAACACAACACTGCAAAAGAGCAGTGTTATTTGGCTACGTACGATATTCTGCAAGGAAGGTACTTTCCCAGTCGGGTAGCTCAAATTTTGAGGGGAAAGTCCCACTATGGGACTCTCTTAGGCTGACATTCAGAGACGACAGAAACGAGTCTAAGCGTGAACTAACGCTTCCATCTGTGAAAATTTGTTCCTAAGTTTGACAGATGGAAGCGTAAGTTCACGCTTAAGGCCTTAAGCTTATAATATATATTATAGCAAGGCATATTACGATATATTTTCCATAGTAATCTTCGAGCGACCTCAGACGCAGCTATAATATATATTTCTATTACGTCATCAAAATATGTTATAGTATAGCTACCACGTATGGGGGCTTGCTATAATATAATATATAGCTCAGTATATTAATATATATTATAGCTACGTGTGTGACGGGCTTTAGACTCGTTTCTGTCGTCTCTGAATGTCAGCCTTAAAATGTTTTAATAACATACGTTTGAGTCAAGTAGGTATTGAAGTTTTGTATGGGATAGCTGATTCTTTTTTCACGACTACAATTTTGGTCCCATAGAGAAAGTTGTCGAGTTTGATAGTCTGATCCACACCCTTCAATATGAGATCGCATTTCTGATACACGGTGTATACAATAATATGGACCAAACATGGACGCTTGGCGCCATCTGTCGGCTCACACACAATCACAGAACAAAGCAGTTCAATTATTTACGAAGTAAATAACTTTGTCGTGTAGAGTTTCGAAATTCGAATTCGAGACAAATTGTGAATTCTGTATGTTCCTTTTGTCGGTTAAACAGGAGGTAAGAGGTATATTTCTTGAATTTCTTAGTATTTTTGCGTGTAACGATATCATGTTTTACACCCACATAGGTAAGTTTACCAACGTGTTGTTATAAAAGATACTTAATATCTTTGATATTTACGTGACCTTCTATAATCTATATTTCTATATATCATATATATATATATATATATTTTTTATATATCTATTAATAAAAGCGATAGAAAAAATATTCCTACCATTTTTTTGTCCAAAACACCTTGTATTTTGTAACCAAGTAGGTACATGTTTAGGAGGAAAACATAGAGATTATATTACATTTAAGTATGATTTTGACGCTTTGACATCCGATTTTCCTTAAAAGAAAGGAGTCAACGATACACGGAAAAAAAACGATTTTCCCGTCTCTATCCGAACCAAGTTATTCGGTTGTAAATAGCAATTATTTATTTATTTCTAGCCGTTTTCATTACTCATTACCTAATGAGCGCAGTCCGGTTTCATTACTCATTACGTCGAAACTCTCGTTTCTGCGCGAGTTCTCGTAGTATATTGATATGGGTATGCTGCCCTATAAGTTGCCTAATAAAGCATACGACGTTATCCCAATACAGTGTCCATTGCAAATGCTAAAAAACCGTAAAAAACTCCCAACTCCAACTAGAAAAAGAGTTGTAAATTTTGAACAGCTGAACAGATTTTCATGAAACATAGCTGAGATGATAGCCGATTAAACTAGCTTTCAATAAAAGAAAAAACTGCATTCAAATCGGTCCATTCATTTTGGAGCTACGATGCCACAGACAGTACACAGATCCACAGATATACAGATGTATATGTTACATGGATACACAGATAGATGGGTACAAGGATACACAGATACACACTACAAACTTATAACACCCCTCTTTTTTGTCAGGGGTTATAACACTTAAAATAAATATCAGGAAACAGTACAAGAAATTACCTAAATCAGAAATGGAACCCAGAAGATCTAGAGCTAACTCACTAAATATCTTTATTCGTGTAACTTCCATTGAAAATAACTAACAATACACCGCAATTCAGCTATAATAACCCACCTGACTATTTAGAATAGAATAAGAATAGAAAGCATTTATTCGATAAAGGACATACATTGTCAGCACATAAAAAATAAAATAAAATTGAAAAAGAGATCACAAAGAAACAAAAAAAAAAAAAAAAAAAAAAATACACGGATAAAAAATAAACACATAATGTCTCAACATTTATAGACGGATGACAAACGAAATACCAAGGCGTGCTTGAATGTTCGATTCCGGCCACTATTTCGTGCTCTGTAATGTAATTAAGACTGGTGGGACAACCTTAGACACTGCAATTGTCAGTTGGCAGCTTTCCTAGAGAAGTTAATTTGCAAAATTAGATAGTTTGTACATTGCAGTGGAATAATAATAGGAAAGTATTTGAGATTTAAAAGGCTCTTGTGAATATTTGATTCCGACCACTATTTCGTCGTGTTCTAGAAATAAGCCTGTCGGAAAACCTTCACTGTAAATATTGACAGGTACTTTCGTAATCTCTAGTTTACGATAAAAAAACTTTGTATTGTTTACCTAATTAGGCAGTTTGTATAGTGAAAATTGCATTTGGTCCATTTTGTTTACTGAAAACAGACAAACGATTTAAGTTATGCGCTTCGGCAATTTTCGTAATTCAGAATCATTAGTACGAATATGCAACCGATGTCCGAAGATCCGCGTCTCGTCGGTCATTCATGTGATACCTATTCTCTACATAATAATTTATCGCTATATTAAAATATATCGTACGTTCGTCTTTCTGAAGTTAGACGAAGGTTGCCGAGGTGCATAATTAAAATCGTAGTACTTCATCTCTACATAGTATAAAATAAAGTCGATGTCCGCGTCTGTCTGTCTGTATATCCGCTATCTCCTCCAAAACCACGCAATGGATTTTGATGCGGTTTTCACCATAAGTTAGATATTTTTTCCACGGAAGGTTTATATGTATAATATTAATACGTGAAGACAAAACTTTGTACCCCTTTTTAAGCATATTGCGCGCACGGAGAAGTGTGTTTGGCAAAGTTATAGTTTACGTGGAGAAGGAAAGCAGAAAGCTAAAATTACGGT
This sequence comes from Allophyes oxyacanthae, assembly GCA_932294325.1. NCBI lineage: Eukaryota > Metazoa > Arthropoda > Insecta > Lepidoptera > Noctuidae > Allophyes > Allophyes oxyacanthae. The sequence continues at coordinate 3,498,097 of OW028628.1, forward strand.
CGAATTTCGACCAGTGTGCAGTGGGCGACCAATAGTATGTATAATACTGTGATATTTAATGTAAGGATAGTAGAGAAATTACACCCGTGCGAACCCGGGCCGGGTCGCTAGTTATTTATATCGTGTCGGGGTCCAACTAAAAGATCCCGGCAGAGGGTATTTATTCTAAGAGGCTTACCTTATTAGGTAGAAAAGGCACTACCATTTCTCTGTTTATCTTCTGCAACAACAAATACACCTGCCAAGCGTTGTGATATAACTCCCCAAGGCTCGCTCACCGTGGTCCGCGGTCTACTAAAATAAGGCTAAGGACAAACTTGCGAATGTCCCTGCGGGAAAACTGCTTGCAAAATTTCGCTCAGTCGGGACAAACGTGGACTTTGATACGTTGATTTGATGGATTGTATGAAAAACTTAAGTAAACACATAACACAAAGTACGTACCTAAAAAAAATGTATTCTCTGTCTATGCATGTGTCCTCTTCTTATTACCTATGTCTGTCATTCTAGTGTGTCTTGTTTTTGTGGCAAATAAATGATTTTTTTTTCTTTCTTTTTTCTTTGTACCGAATCTGACTCATATTGAAATGAGTAAAACATGAGCAACATTTTCAGAGGTTTATGTTTCAGATATGTCCCTAATCGGGGGACTATGTTCAATAGTGGACATTTTATAAAAGAAAGATAGAAATATTAAAATAGAATAGATTTTTATTTTATGTAAACCAACTACAGTCACTCATGAAATGTCAAGACTTTAGGTCTATTGTTTATTTATCCTGTAGCGAATAGCTTATAAAGTACAAGGATATCCAAAACACTGATTTAACCTCAACAGATAAATGATTCCTGCACGACACTATAATCATACCATACTATCATTTCTACCCACATTATTTCCTACTAAAATCACTTCCCACATTACTTGAGAACGACGAACATCATTCTGTTACAACATAATACAAGCAATATCCCTTCCATTTGCCCCAGCTGGGAGGGTAATGAGGATCGCGCGGTGTCCCGCCGCGAACAGAACGGTGCGTGTAGACAACTCCTTACAATTAGGACGGGCCATTAAAAGAGCGGGAGAAAAATGGACGAGAAACTTTTCCTTTATGTGAGCATTTTGTTATTGTGTCGGATTTTCTTGTGAGACTAGAAGGAAATTAAGAAGTACTGGGAAACTGTTTTGCTGAATGATGGTAGTTTGGGAAACAGAACAGAGTTATTGATCAACAATAGCGACGGCACGGTTATTGACTTTCTGCGCTACTGTGCTGCGGGTTGGATCCCCGCACGGAACAAATATTTCTATGATCTAGAGATAGTTGTTCCGGGTCTGGTTGTGTGTGCATGTGAGATGTATGTTTGTAAACTTTACCCTCGATACAGGAAAAATCCTAGTGATGGACAACATTTAATAAAAATGAAAAAAGGTCCATGTAATGGCCCCTATACTCCTTAGGATTTCTTTGCGCTATACTTGCACAAGTATGATTGACGCCCTGTATTGCAGACGGCTTGTACAAGCTAAGATACTTGCGCAATTCCCACACACATAACTGCATATACATACAATAGGTACCTACTTGTGCAAGCTTATACTTGTGCAAATAAATCGTAACATGTGTGCCATTATACCAGAGCGTATTACCATCCACCAGACACACATACAAACTCCGGACTTTGAATTTCCCAACAGAAAAACTCAAAAACTACTGAACTTAGCAGTCGCGCTTGCTAGACTAATGATGCAGCTATAAATTTCAAAGCTAAATTAAAAAGTTTTCTATTGTGTGTTTGCTTGTTTAGTGGCCACACATTTTGCAGTCTCAGCGTCTGCTGATAATTATCTCAAGGGAGCCGTCGAGATAATAAAGTGCAGTTGTTTTGCTACAGCGGAATAGTGGCCGACTTGGAAATCATTCTGTTTGGACTCGGGAACTGTTGGTTATTGTCTATTAGTCTGCATTTGAGAAAATAATGTCTTGTTTTATTTTATTTTTAAATGTTAATTACTTTCCCACTTACCTACCTATACTTTGCTTTTTTCTTAGATTTATTTCTTTTTATTAGTTCTCGAGAGTGTGTGTAGTTCACCAACCCACACCAGGCCCGCGTGGTGAACCAAGGCCTAATCCCTTCTCATTATAAGAAGAGGCCCGTGCCCTGCAGTGGAACTGTAATCAGCTGTTTTTTTTAACACCAAATATTTCAAATACTTTTATAGTGAAATATTAAGTTTGCAAGGCATCTCAACTAGTGGCACATAAACTCTAAAAGTCAGAGGTGCAGGCCGGGTTCGTACTCCTACTCAGATTCCTGTATGGAAGGCAAGCATTCAACTGCCAAGCTATCAGTTCTGTAATTTAATTTATTTATTTTTATGTAGAAAGAATAAACCTCAACCTGCAATGGAAATGTGAAATTAAAAACATTACTGTTACATAAATTCATAAAGTTACTTAATAAAAATCGAATCACTGTTATTCCTTACGACCTATTTGTATTTATTACGAAAGACAATTACGACCGAAGTGTTCCAAATCCAATAATCGGTTAAACCGGTAGCTATTTTATACAGCATAATATTTTAGTGTGATGAGTATTATGTCATAAAAATTGAGTCACTCGAACTGAGCGCTTGTCGTAAATATTTTTATAACTTCCCAAGTGTTGTTACTGTGGCATAATACCGAGATATTGAGTTATTACTCTAGAAACACCCTAAAAACACTTTCTGCAGAAGAATAGAGAATTTTAGCTTCTTTAAAAAAAAACGTTTCCCTTCACTAGGATATCTCCTGTATCGAGGGTACAGTTTACAAAAATACATCTCACGTGCATACACACTCGGAACAACTATCTGTAGATCATACAAATAATTGCTCTATGCGGGGATCGAACCCGCGGCACGTAGCGTAGAAAGATGTCGTCTTTTGTTGGACTATTAGCCCTATGGGCTGATTGATGATACTCCAAATACTAATGTATCAATTTTTTTACTCAATAAAAACAATACAACAGCACGGTTGGCGCAGTGGCTAAGCGGTTACTTTCTGAGCTACGTCCGTGGGTTCGATCTCCTTACCGAACGAATATTTGCATGGCCTACGGATTGTTGCTCATACTGTGCTCCCCGGTCTCGGTGTGTGTGCATGTGAGATGTATGTTAGTAAACTGTACCCACGACACAGGAGAAATTCTAGAGTGGGACAAAGTAGGTACATATTTTTTTTTAATAATAAATTATAGATTACTTTTACTTTGCTGCGTCAGAATTTTGTAGAACTCAGTTTTAAAAGTTCCAAGTTCATTCATAAGAATAAACCTAAAAATTTCTGAGACTGAGCCAGTCATTTAAGAACTTTATCCCATGTACTATACAAACAAAGAAGACGGAAGGGTCACTTAGACCGCCATGTTTTACCACAAGACATGTGGCACGTGACCAGAATGTTAGAACATGTCTCTGTGATTGTACCCGCTTGAAGATTTATGAACAGGATAATGGAGCAGAGATTAACATAGGATAAATATATCTACTACTTACATACATTAGGTAACTGTACCGAATACACGGCGTAATCTGATAAATGCAAAACTTGATTATACATAGTTTGTTCATAATAATTGACAAGTGAATCGACTTCAGTAACTATCAAATAAAATAAGTCATTATTTATTTATTTCTCAATTTCCTTATTTGCTAAATTGACGCTCGACTGAGCCAAAATTATGTCAATGACATATATAACAACACAATAAATATTTCCGAATGTTTTGTAGTTGCTGAGTGCTGGCAACATTTTCGTATCGTTGTCTTAATCGATGATCCGTATCAGAGGTAAATTTACGTTATTTTACTTATTTATTTATATATTCTTTATTGTACACCCTTGTACACCCTTAGATTATTGATTGGTTGTCGCAGCCGCTCCAACTAGATTCCTCCGGCGTACTAATTAAATGCGGCAAAACATACTACGCAAGAATAAGCGTACTCGAGTGAGTCGGTCAGATTAACATGCCGGTTTGCGTAGTAAAACTGTGCAAAACAATACAACCAAAATTTAAAAAATACTGGGATATGTACCATCAGTAAAGATTGTATAATTTCCGAAATAATTTCATAATTTCAACAATAAATAAACAAACCATAAATGACAATCACCACATGACAATCACATGTCAATACATGAGTTGACGCAGTCAAGGAGCCATTTTAATTAGGTAGTGCGATATCTAGTTGAAGCGGCCGCGACAACCAATCAATAATCAATAAAATAAATATACACAGTCATAAAACTTGCACGAACATGAGCAAAAAGTTATTTTACATCATTACTAGATATATATTACAAAATAAGACTGTCGGTACCATCGGGCAGTGACTGAACATCTTCCCTAAGAAAATTCTGAACAATTTTTTTCATACACTATAAAAATACCAGCTATACGTAACCATCCTAAAGTGTCTGTCTCCATCTCTTATTTTCTTGAACTATTCCTAAAATAGGGTTGAGATCTTACTTCAACAGGGTAAACACATTGACCCTCATAAAAACCTATGACATATCTAGGTTTTCTTTATTTAAATTGAGTCGACATGCAAAGAACCCTTTTATTCAAATTGAAACAGTATTTCTGTGCACTCTCGTAAGTTTATTTAGATTTAAAATAAACAAACGAAATTTTCTTGAATATCATACATATTTTATTATTTTTGTTTTGATAAATTGAGTCCTGAAAACCATTTAATCAGAAATGATTTTACATCCATTTATAATAAGTTAATTTATTGTAATGTAAATATGATCTAGTATGGAAGTAGGTTCCTAACATACCCTACATTTTCCGTAATGACAGACTAACACCAACACCCATCATTTATGGCAAATAAATTAATTCAATTCATAATATTTATTTATTTCATTTAGTTAGGTACACACCAGGAAACAGTAATAAACATGGTATAGAAATATGACCGCAATGGAACTTATTTCTAATAAAATTTCTTCCAGTTGTCCCGCGACTGGATCATTCATCTATTTATAAAAGTGTGTATATTTTTTTATGATTTTTCATGACTGTACTCGCCGCCGATAACTCAAACGTATCAAGGCTTTCTAAGACTACATCAATCACTATCGCTAATGTCCATCGCAAAGTGACAGATACTTAACAGCTACTTTAAATTTAAGTTCGTTTGAGTATTTGACGATTAACTGAGTTACAAAAGTTAAAATCGCAATATAAACGTTACCAAAATAACTGTGAGGTCTATAAAGGTAACCCGGCTAAAATTAAACAAAAAAAGGTTTAAAACAGAGATTTAGCAACCCCATCCTATGCATAAAATTAATTCGCTGGCAGCCCCGCGCCCCTAGGCATCATTATTCAACAAAGATTCTGATTAGGTCACTTCTATTCATAGCGCGTTGTAATTATAGCGGCTGGTCGAGAATGTTCCGGCAAATCGGTTTGTAGACATAACGGGTGTTAAATGCCCCACGAAGCCGACAGCCACGTATTCTTAAGATTTTTATATAATTCGTAAGAATATTTTTTTCCAATACCTCAGCAATATGCTGAACAATGACCTATTTTTTTGCACAAATGCGACGCATGATGAGTTCAAAGCGTGGACGAATGAATACAAGCCACAGACTTTTATTATTAAAAATTGTTACTTTTATTATTTGTGATTTAATTTTTTTACTTTTTATTTTTTGTCTTCATTTGTTACTTCTTTTTTTATTTGTTTCAATTTTAATTTTTTTACTTTTTATGTGTGTCGTAATTTGTGTAAGAAATAAATCGTTTTTCTTTCTTTGCTTTCTTTCTTTTCTTTCTATACCTGGCTTTTGAAATTTGAAGGTCAAGGTCACAATTTTGTTTTTTACCTTCTTGCTGAATTCAATTTTGATTATGTTATTACTAAGTTTTCTTACGCGCTTATGCTCAACCACCCGTCCAGTTCTACACTCACATAATAAAGTCTGTTATATCTAAAAAGTATTTTTTTATTTAAATCTTTTTTTTTATTTTAAAATTATTTGTATTAAATTATTTTTGCACAATATTACTTGGTTAAATGCGTAGGTATGCGTAGACTTCAGCTTAGTTAAGGGTATTTTTACATCCTGTAGAATTATGAATTATTGTTAATGCCAGAAAAAAAAAATAGTTGAACGATTGCCGTCTACAGGATGGTATGAGTCCAACATAGGCAGATATAGCATCAGAATTTGAGTATCATTTGCGTTAGCGATGCAGGAAAACATCGTGAGGAAACCTGTACAGGAAAGTGCTCCAAAAAGTTCGCGATCATGTTCGCGAGTCGGAGTCGAGTTGTCGGGGTGGAGTTGTCGGGGTGGAGTTGTCGGGGTCGATTTGTCGGGGTCGAGTTGTCGGAGTCGAGTTGCCGTGATATATTGGCTGTTACATCTCTGTTGAGTTTATTCACACGAAGCCAGCTGCGCCATCCATACTGTAGAAATCCATCAAAAAACATTTCTTTTAAAAACAAAGAAGGTTTTATGCACACACTTAAAAAAGAAGTGTTATCGCACATTCAGCCAAGTCAAATAGATTTGTGCAAAGTTCATCTGAAACTCATTTTGAGACGCCCGAGTCCATATTTTATGCATCGATCTAAATCTTATTGGCTGTCAAGTTTTGATGGGTCGTCTTGAAAGTTGGTCATTATTTTATTCTGTCATCTCTATGCTATTAAAATTTTACTATGCCATACTTAAAGTTCGTTCTAAGAGTGATTTATCTTTTTACTTGGTGATAGTTACCAAGCTTATAGCAAAGAAAAATATTCGCTATACACTAAGGTTAATCCAAAAAGGAATAACTAACCGTCAAAAACCTCCAACTGTAACTATAATAAATATTATCGTTTTAAAAAAAAACTAAAGAAAACGCTTTTGTCATCCAACCTAAACGTGTATGCAAATTTCAGCTCAATCGGAAACCGGGAAGTGGGTCAATTTAAATTTTCAAGATTTTTTTACATAGTTAGTTACAGGTGAAGCTAATAAAAGCGTTTTATAAAGAGCTGTAACTTTTGAACGGCTGAACAGATTTTCATGAAACATAGTTATTACAAAAGCTGCATTGAAATCGGTCCATTCGTTTTGGAGGTACGATGCTACCCAGACACATTGATACACACTACAAACTTATAACACCCCTCTTTTTTGTCGTGGGTTAAAAACCGAAAGCGGGATCTTGTACTCATCATTATGAACAACTTTTAATATAGGATCAAGACAGATATCGTGATAAAAAATCTGCTGTTTCATACAAATAATTCAATCTTAGTAGATCTAATACTCCAACTTAACTTAGTTAATTAACTATTGTTTGCCGTATTAATTAGTTATACACGGCCAAAGTTGCCGATCGAGTGTTTGTTTGTGTCCAAACTGTTTGAGCAATCAAGAACTTCGGCTGCTGTGCGCCGCAAGTATATTGAAATCTAGTCACTGATATAATTTATTAATTAGTTAACTTTAAATTACTTAGACATTTAATAATCTACCGAATATTAAACGTCCAAACTAACTAACTTAACACTTAACTAACTAACTTAACTTTTTTTTTTGCTTATTTAACTGCCCATTTAGCGTACTTTTTTTTATCTACGTACTTCACCATCATCTGCCTGGCCTGTATCCCAACTACGTTGAGGTCGGCTCCCAGTCTAACCAGATGCGGCTGAGTAACAATATTTTATACAGAGCGACTGCCAGCCATCTGACCTCCGCCACCCAATTACTGGGAGACACTGATACCCAAAGGTTAGACCGGTTGTCAGACTTTTTTTGGGTTGCTGACTCCCGTAACGACTGTCAAAGGTATTCGTATGACAACCGGGACCAACTGCTTAACGTGCTATCCGAAGCACGGAGGGGTCTCGATGTTCGAAGAAATGGTCACCCATCCAGGGACTGACCGCGGCAACCGCAGCTTAACCTCGCTGATCGACTTATCTGCGTGGTAGCTAATGTAGCTACGAGCCCGTACGTCACCATGGAACTATAATATTTACCTGCCTTCAGGTAGAGAAACGTTAATTTATTTGAATACAACGTGTATGAGAAATGCGTGGACATATTTGAGAGTGTGGATCATCAAACTGAACAACTCTCTCAATAAAACCAACATCGTAATCGCGATAAAATAAGCAGCTGTTCCATACAAAACTTCAATACCTACTCGACCCAAACAAAAGGGACGGTTGATTATTTTTTCGCGATTACAATGTTGGTCCCTTATAGAAAGTTGTTCAGTTTGATGGTCTAATTATAATATTAATAATTACAAAACTGTTGTTCTCATGTAAGTGACTAATTTTATTAATGAGAAATAAAGATCTTTAAACCGAATTCATACCCTTAAATATGAACACGCATTTCTGAAACACGTTGTTTATCTTCACAGCCACAATTACAATTTCATACCAAGGTTCTATAAAAATTAAAAAAAACTCGAACTAGTATCCATGGGGTCGATTTAAAATAAACAAAAGAGAAACGGAAATTCCTTTCCATATTAAAAGATATATTAAGCATGTACTTAATGTAATACCCAAAGCATCAAACAGAACATAAGCAATGAAAACTTAATGTGATTTGTATAATCAAATATTTCTATGTGAAAGAAACTCCGAATAAATTCCTTTTCTTCCTAAGCCATCGAAATGTACGTAACTTTTAATTTCATTTGTATGTAGCACAATGTCTACGTTTACTAGCTACGGCGTAGCAGAGCGTAGCACCGTAGCACTTAGTGTTGTAATTCATTTTGTGGTGGTAACTTTTACACAATGGAGTATCCGGTAATAATTAATAAGGTTAGTGAGCCATTACGACCTTCCGGTAGAAAGGTACTACTTTTATAAATAGAAAAGTATTTGGTCAAATTAATTCTAAATATAAATAAAAATAATTAACATTTAATTTTGCAATAGTTTTATATCCTGGTAACATTATCTTTCTTCAACTGTTCATTACTGTGTCACTGCTTTTGATAAATTGTTAAATCTATTTGGAAATACAGTTTATTACTAAAAAGTAAAAAAAAAAATACTCTGTAGTATTTTCTCTATAGAAAAAACATCTGCTGTTCATACATTTAATCGAGTAATATTGTTATTTCCTTAGCATTTTCTTTTTTTTTTTCGTGATTTTAGTGTTGATCTCAAAGTAAAAGTTGTTCGTAATGATGAAACCTCTTATAGGGATCGGGATTAGACACACTTTGTATATACAACCGTCCAAGATCAAACTGACCGCTGTTTTTATACTTTTGTACGCCTCGCATGCTAAATTCATGTAAATTCATATTTATAAATAAAATCTTATTCTTATTCTTTATTGTACACAAAATATTGAATATACAAAAAATAAACAATTTAAAAAAATATATGCACAAAGGCGAGCTTAACTCAGAATGAGTGATGAATCTTATCTTATCTTATTTTAAATTAAATCTTAAATCAATCATCGGGCTTCGGCCCACCAAGTAATATCACCGTGCCTGGTCGGAGGATCCTTCGTTTTCAATGGCGGAGCACCATACCTCATTCCTCCACATAATTTAACGTAAATTTTAGAAATCAGCAAATGCTTTTTTTGCACTCAAAAGTTAATATTATTAACCGTTAAAAGTACAGGATTTGCTTAAAAAAAATTCTAAAATATTGGCTGTATAATCATATCCCAAAAATTGAGATTTATTTAAATTAAGCCCATTGAGTAAATAAAGCCTACGTTTAGGATGATTGATGATGACGTATGTGTTCTTTGAAACGGTTTTCTTCTATCTATGGATCTTTAGTGTCTGAGTTATCGAGAAATCATGATAGATTTTTATATTAAAGCTATTTTTTTAAAAGATTGCTCGCAATTTGAAATTCATTTTTTTCTCTTCTCTTCTCAATTCGACTTATGTTTTTTTTGTATGTTTTTTACGTGATCACTCCGACGATAGACCGATTCTGATTTTTTTTAAAGTGTATACTCGCATATTGGTTCCTAGACCGATTTTTTTTTTTTTTTTTAATGTGTTCTCGCAAGATGGTCTCATTAAAATTTGTGAAGATCTGATGAAGACCTTCGGAGATAGATGGAACTCTTGAATTAATAACAGCATAATATCACTTGCGATTGCTGTAATAGCATGTTCATGTATTGCGATGTGACATTTTCTATTTCTAAATGCATTATGCTGAGATGGGGGCCATTTTTGGTGTCGTCCAGGTTGCTTTAATTATTGTTTTTCTTTTGTTATTTTTTTTTATTTTGATGCTTTTATTTGTTCCTGGCCAGTCCAGAATAAAACTGTTTTCTTTCTTCTTTCTTTTTATTGTTTATGATATTTACGCTGACGCAATAAGTTGAAAAATTATCTAAGCGAGCGACTGCCATTGGTTGTTCGATCATCATAACTTCTTAGTTGTGTCAATATCTCAATCCCTTTGTCATGCGACGTGTCTAAGTTAAGTTCTAGACACGTACGAGTATAAATACGGCATCAATGTCTAGACATAGATATCGTAGGTCAAATAAATTGAATATTTTTAGTGCCGATTAGTGGTGGACAATCAACACGTTTCTGACCCATATACAGTTATTTGTGCCATATAACTTTCAGTGCGTAGGTTTGTTTATGCACACAACAGCGGCCTGCACAGACATTTCTTACAGGGTGGACAAAAACAACATAGTGTTGCATTCTATTATACTAGCTTCAGCCAGCGGCTTCGCCCGCGTGATATCTTTATAAATTATAGTCTATGTTACTCACAAATAATGTAGCATTCTGCTGGTGAAAGAATTTTTAAAATCGGTCCAGTAGTTTTTGAGTTTATCCATTACAAACAAATAAATAAACATACAAAAAATCAAATCTTTTCTCTTTATAATATTAGTTTGGATGTCTGGGGAGGAACGAGGTACCTATGGTGTTCCTCCATTGAAAAGGGAGGATCCTCCGACCAAGCGAGGTGATATTTCCTGGCGGGCCGAAGCTCGATGGTTGATGTCGGACAGTTGTATATGTATTAGATACGATATTCTTTTTCCTTGCGCGATGCAGGTCTCGTAATCTGATTGGTCGAATTCATATTTACGCGCCACTGTAGTTAGCTTGCTGTCTTGCTAAGTAGTTATTCTATGTGGCGATAGATGTCGCTTCATTTGTATGTGAGAAATTATAATATAAATATTATATGATATTATGTTAAATGTCTATGTGTGAAAATAATATATTATATATAATATTTGAATGCTTTATTTTTGTATGTTTATAACTGGCCGATCATGGAGCACTTGAAACTTTATTACTATATTATTGGTTAGACATGAAATAAAGCAATTGACAGCCGAGTAATATTACAAGGATGATACGAAGCCGAATACTTCCGAAGTGAATTTAAAAGGACGAGACGCCAGCCGGGTCCTTTTAACTAAACGAGACCGTTAATTGCTATTTCGGCCGAGACTTGTATAATACTTTTCTCTAATTTGCGAGTAAACAATAAACATGTAGCGACATCTATCGCCACATAGAATAACTACTTAGAAAGGCAGCAAGCTAACTAGAGCGGTGTGTAAATATGAATTCAACCAATCAGATTACGAGGCCTGCATCGCGCAAGGAAAAAGATTACCGTATCTAAAACGTATACAATTGTCCTTAGGACGTCATACTTTACTTACTTCCTAGCAATGATTCAAGGAAATATAAATTGTGAGGACATACATAAATACATAGTTTACGAGCAACGTGAGCTCATTCCTCTGACGTAGTTTACGACTCACCTGATAAGATAAAAAGGTGATATACACATACATACATACCTATTTTATGTGTGGAATGTATCATGTCGTAGAGGAAGCCGCGCACGACATTGGAGCTTAGAACACAGAGGAAAGAATCTTCGGTAATCGGCGGAAAATCTCCCGTGTTGAATGGAGGCCCTACCATAAGTTTACTGAAATTGTTTGTAGGTACTGCCATTAAGGTTAGAAATGAAAAACATTCTGATGATTGTTTTTAGCAAAAGATAGAGGTAGAAAGTACCTACCTTATGTTAGTAATAAAAATCTAAATATTAATACGTGAAGTGAAAACTTTGTACCCCTTTTTAAGCATATTGTGCGCACTGAGGAGTATGAGATTTGGCATAGTTAACGTTTATATAGAGAAGGAGTGCAGAAAGCTGTTTTTTTTAAATATATGGTCGAATTTAGATCGGTGGGCGACTACTTGTAAAATATAAATCCAGCCCACTATTGCCCCACAGCTGGACACGGGCCTCCTCACGGAATGAGAAAGATGAGGTCTCAATCCAGCACGTTGGCCTAATGCGGGTTGGCAGACTAGCACCCCATCGAGGACTTTATGAGGCCCTCTCAGGTGTGCAAGTTTTCTCACAATGTTTTCCTTCACTAATACTTTCCTATTTTTTTAACATAAATTTTTACCACCAACCCTGGTTACGGGATATTTTTTTATGTAGTGCACATAATTTGTAGTGATTCAGTCTCTGTTCCTAAATGAGACCGCAGTATTGGGATACAATTTACAACAAAACGAAAATTAGACTTAGTATAGGGGATACGCATAATTTACTAGTGCAAGCCATACAAAATCAAATTTTTATTTTGCTTTGGATTGAATTTTATTACTGCGGTTGCATTTGGGAGTGGACACTGAATCAGTCTACAAATTCTACGCACTAAATAAAAAAATATCCCGTATATTGACAGAAGAAAGGTATACAGCGTGTACTCTTGTTCACAGAATTAATTGGGAACTGATTAAATTGCTGATTGATATTCCCCGTGGTTTGACACACCATGTATTTTATTTATTGGCTAGGCAAATTGATTTGTATTTCCGATGAAAGAGTGTGTATTGGTTTAGTTATGATTAACGGAGGTATTGTCAATTTCAGTGCAACTAAATCTATAGCTATAACTATGGGTACAATAAGGTTCTAGGGAACAAATTACTTTAGGGTCCGCTTCCCATCAGGCGGGCTGTATGCTCGATTGCCACAATATGGTATAAAAAATATATGAATTATGTTAATTCTATATTTTAAAATTTGAACATCCCATTGGGGTAACTAATTGTAATACATCCAGTAGTTATGTACTGGCAGATGAGATTATTATCTAGGTCCCAAAGTTATAACGAAATTAGCATACTATCTGTTATCATTCCAATTCCAGCCTATAATTGAGAATTTATCATACATAAATTCGTAATAACATTTTCGGTTATCAAACTTAAGATCTGAAGACCTGACACCGCACTACCTGTAACGAAAAGGCAATTTAAATAACACATAGGTACCTATTTTTTTATTTATTTTTTTAGACATTGCCCCTCACTAGGATTTCTCCTGTATCGAGGGTACAGTTTACAAACATACATGTCACATGCACACACAACCAGACCCGAAACAACTATTTGTAGATCATACAAATATTTGTTCCGTGCGGGGATCGAACCCGCGGCACGTAGCGCAGAAAGCTAATTGCTTAGCCACTGCGCCAACCGTGTAACCTGCTTATTCATTTTTAACCAAAAAACTTAGACTTCAAAAAAAGGAGGAGGTTCTCAATTTGACTGTATGTTCATAAAATCCTGAAGACTGGCAAACAACACATCCAAACAAGATATCTCTGATTGCTTTTGAACTAAGTTATCAGTAATAAACAAACAAACAAATCAACGCCTATAGGAATGTTAGGCCGAGAGCTGAAGACTTTAATAATTAGAAACAGCCCTAGGGAGAAACCCCAATTGAAATAACTTGTTTAGACATTGAATTCTATTAACAATATAAATTAATTATCAGAAAGCCTCACGAAGGGATCATTGTCATTTTGTATCTAAAGGAACAATACTGTTTGTGTTTATTTTAAACGACCTAAACCCGTGTAGCTGTTGCCAAGCGTGGGCAATGACCCAGCGGTGGGAAAATTGGGGAATTCGCGGCAGGGGCGCAATTTACACTCTTAGCGCAGATAAAAGATTTTAGTAATTTTTACGCCTTCGAATAATTTAGGTAGGTAAGTTATTCAATTTTTTTATGTGAAACTAGAAAGTGTACACATCAAATCTATATATATGTTAATATTTAACAACTATGGTAAATATTTTATGAAATAAATTCATGAAGTACAGTCTAGCTAAAACATAAAAACCGACTTCAAAAAAAAAACTAAAAAGTATAAAATAATTTTCTTAAAAAATTTAACAGCTTCTGAAGTCGGGGCCACTGCCAAGCTAGGTGCATTGAAGAATTATAGGCCCCGACTTCAGAAGCTGTTAAATTTTTTAAGAAAATTATTTTATACTTTTTAGTTTTTTTTTGAAGTCGGTTTTTACTTTTTTTTTAAAGTATATTTTAGTTTTCAATTTTGAGTGGCATAAACAATACATAAACATGAGATTACAGCAATCGCGAGTGATGTGCTGTTATTCATTCAAGAGTTCCAATGTCTATCTCCGAAGATCTTCATCAGATCCTCACCAAATTTAAACAGGAAAATTTCGGAAGTATACCCTTTCAAACAAAAAAAGAAACATCAAAATCGGTTCACGCAGTCGAGAGATATGAGGAAACAGACATTAAAAAAAAAAAAAAAAAAAAACATACTCGTCGAATTGAGAACCTCTTCCTTTTTTTTGAAGTCGGTTAATAAAATGTAAATTACTTTCAAAAATACTACTACTGACAAGGTTGGCTCAGTGGCTAAGCGTTTAGCTTTCTACCCTATGTGTCGCGAGTTCGATCCCCGCACGGACCAATTATTTGTATGATCTACAGATAGTAATTGTTTCGGGTCTTCATCTTTAATTATACCTATCAGATTTTTTCAAATCCGCAGCTTAATCTCACCGATAAAATGATCTCCGCGGTAACTATGTAGCTATGGTACTCGCAAATCTTTATGGGCCCTGAACTGAGCTCTGAACTCTCTCTCTCTCCCTCTAGCACCTATAATAAGCGTACTATTATAGGTGCTAGAGGGAGAGAGTTCAGAGGGCTCATAAATATTTGCGCGTACTATACGAGTCCCTCAACAACAAATATAGAACAATAAATATTTCATATAAAACCTTATTTAAAATCATCCATCATATTCTTTATTCACTGTAATACCTAATTAAGTGCCTCTGTAATCTCCAATATTACTTACTACATATCTATAGATATCAATAGTAATAATTATACTCCAACAATCTACGAAATTGGCAATTCGGGAATTTTCGCGACTATTCGGAACTATTCGCATTATCAACATTAGAGAGGCGCCATCTAATATATTATTGTCAATTACATTCCTCCGAGACCGCTTTTATCAATAAAACAATGAATGGATACTAAAACCCAGGAAATCATGCAAACTTAATAGAGAGAGAAAGGGATAATAACAATCGAATATTAAAACATTAAAAATAAAGTATCCCTAAAGATATAGTATATAGTAAAGTATAGATACTCAAAGCTAGAGTTCAATAGAGTGACGCCAAACAAAAAGGTCTGAAACGTAAAACTATTGACGCAGAAAAGGTTACAATTGTAACAAATAAAAGTTAGTATCGTTTTCTTTTGTGTGTTTTTCTCTATTTCCTTACCACATCAAGCCTTTTGTAAACAAACAAACGTTTTCAGCTATGTGACAATTTTTTTTATTTTTTTGTTATTATACTATTCACCAGAAAATTTATTTATTTATTTATTACATGGAAAACCTACAGCTAAACAAACAAGTAAAACAGAAAGATAGAAACAGTAAGCCAATTACAGGTTTTCGCTTGTAGATGTTGAGTAGATTGTATATGGTGAGCCCTAAGGAAGCAATAACTACTTCGTACAACGGAGCAATTATTACTCCATGGTGCGTACTCGAGACTCTCAGTTTACACATAATTATTATGACACAATATACGTACGTATTAATATAGGTTTAGGAGAAAAAATCTAGGCTCAAACACCTCCTCACTGCTACAACACCCACTGTATATGGATCTAACTCATGTTTTTTGCAAATCACGTTAAACTGTTTACTTGCTCGCACGATATATGAATTTTGACGGTAATTCGTTGATACCCTAGGAATATTGATGGGGGGATTAAATCTAGTAAATTTACTCGGGACATTTAAATAAATTTTACTTAATAATTCGGGACAATCAATATCACCACGTAGTATTTTCACCACCACGTAGTAAAAGCCCTCGATTTATTTTTATGCAGTTTTGTCCTCACTTTTTAGGCATATAATTCTGAAGCACCTATACCGAATACAAATCTAAATGAACTAGTGGTCACCCAATGGTCGAAATTCGACCATAATTTTAGCTTCCTGCACTCCTTCTCCATATAAACTTTAACTATGCCAAATCTCACACTCCTCCGTGCGCGCAATATGCCTATAAAGGGGTACAAAGTTTTCTCTTCACGTATTAACATTAACATATGTATAGATACAAAGCCAAAAAGTTCCAAAATCCACTGAAAGCACCTGAAAGTCTAACAAACCGCTGTCGCTAATTAAAAGTAACATCGGAAGATAAATCACTTCAGCGTTCGTCTGTACAGTTTATAGGTGGTCGCAACTCAGTCTAACGTCGGCTACGACACGGGCGGGTCTTCCGTGGCGACCGCGCACGCTCCCACAAAAACACGATAATAAAACTCCGACAAACAAAACAATTACAGCCGAAACCAAAAAAGTGCCATCCCTAGTGTCAACAACAAAAAAATATTCAAAAAAAGAACGTAGAAAAAAAAATCGCGCGTGATTTATTTTTATTATGTGACAGTGTTCCAATATTGCCAATTAAAAAATAAATGCTGCCTTAATGGCAACTAAAAAAAATAATGTAGTACGTTTGCCGTCTGTGGTAAGATTTTAAAATTATAAGCGATGCACAGGACGCAATGAAGTGTTTTCATAGTGGCATGTTTACAGGTTTTTACATGATTCCGATGTAGGTAGTTAGCTTGGCTTTGTTTTGCTGTTTATTTAATTCGGCCATTCTCTTTTATGTAGCGTTTTATCTGCGAACAAACTTGGTTTGGTCAATGAAACGTAAATAACGAACTTGTTTTTTGGTAAAAGTTATTGCAGTGTTACAAATTGTATATAACATAATTTTGACGTATTTGCGTCCGAATTTTGCGAGGTAAAATTTCATTTTAATTTACGTACTAATCGACATATTAAAACAACAGCTTTAGCGCAAATCAAAATAGGTACGTGTACCTACTTAAGTATTGATATTTTATCATTACCTAGTACTTTTTCATTTACTATTTTCAATTTGATTTCATCTTATCTGTCCACATCCTTACAGCCAAAATCCAAGCAACATATACGGTGACAATCCAGCAAATGAAACAAAATGACAAGATTTCGACCTTTCGTAATTTCTACCTTTCGTAATTTCTACGCTTTTATAGCCTTCATTATAATCTACATAGCTATTCTATAAGAACAACTCGCATCTCGATTCGATACTCACTTTTATTTTCGGTTGATATTTGACAAATTGACAAACAATAACTTAATAACTGAGCTGTGAACATGCTCTAGTCATTCAGTTCCTGTTATTAAGTTATTCGTTTATTATCGTATATCGATTCTTCAAATATCAATGGACTAGTAAGAGTTGGATTCGAATCGAAATGCAAGAGGTTCTTACAGCAAGCCAAGCACGAATGATTTTGACGTTAACGTAACGTAACATTATTTTGTTTGTAACGTTAACGTAAGCAAATTTTGAAAAAAGTTACAGCTCTTTTTCTAGATGGAGTCGGGGGGACTCCATCTAGAAAAAGAGCTGTAACTTTTGAACGACTGAACAGATTTTCGTGAAACAGCTAAGATGATAGCAGTTTAAACAAACTTTCAATTAAAAAAATAGCATTGAAATTGGTAAATATACACAGATCCACAGATACGCAGATACACACGACAAACTTATAACACCCTTCTTTTTGTCAGAGATTTATAAAAAATACACGCTTGATCCATGATTTTGTTTTGAAAATACATGCAATATTTTTACATTTGTATGTGTGTATGTTACAAGAATGCGATAGAATTATTGTATATTTTATTCAAAATTTGGTTACGTTAACGTTAAAATAATATGTCAAAAACATTCATCCTTGGCCCTCTGAAAAAGTATTAATAATCTTCTACCTAAGTGGTAGAAGATACATAAAGAAAAACTAATTGGTAATGGCGGTTATAAGTTGTATAGAGCCTAATCCTATTAACCTTTCTAAACACGTAATCTAATGGTCCTAAGCATGGGTTTGAGTTTGACACAAAAGGGGTGAATTTGGCAACATGTGACTTTTATGAGAAAACTCTGCCTTTTTGGTGACCGAAATAATGAAGCCGGTATCAATGGCGGATTGGTTTTGGTTTGGGAAGGGTTTGACCTGAGTCAGCCAAGGGTGGGCTTTATCAAGGTCACAGAAACAACTTTTGAAAATTTTATATACTAAAGATACCTACTTAAAATGGATTATGTGAGGATATCTGATGAAAATTGTAAAATTGTAGTTTAGTAAGAAGAAAGTAGGATAGTATTAAGTTTAATTTGAGATTTGTCAGGGTGGACCAGATGCTTTTGACCCGGGCTTGAGCTCCATAGCCAGGGCCCTAAGTCTGCTAGTTCAATTGTATCAAAATTGATTTACAATGACATCATACTTGCACATTTTGAAAGATTTACCATTTATAAAATTATAATTGAATATTTTGACAGATTTTACATGGTAAATCTGTCAAAATGTGCAATTATGATATCATTGTGAAACAATTCTGATACAATTGAAATAGCAGATTTGGGGCCCTGGATCCGCTACTGGGCGGTATGTTTGAAATAATTGTTTGTCTTGACATAGAGATTCAGATCTACTGTTCATCGGATATATTTGCGTAGGTACTCCAGGTTTTTAAACTCACAAGAAAGTGAAAATTCTTCGAATGTGATGTAAAGTGACTTACATAATACAAGTTTGTGAACTCGCAAGAAAAATAAAACTGTATGAAAAATATTTATAGTGATTTAATTATTTGTACCTATTACAGGTCTTTGAACTTCTTCAAAGTGAAACTTCTTATCTCTGGGAATTAACCTAACTATTATATAATTATAATCTTTTATTTGATGTTGATGCAGGTTGTAGGGGTTTTGCTCGTTTTGCTGCAAATCTACCAATGTTCCATTTTAGTCCCAAATATTTGTTACTTTTTATATAGATCATCAATAAAAGCAATTAATAATCCACCAATACACAAATATGCGCCCTAATTGATCATAGTGTAGGAGCTATTATAATAGGCATTGGTCTAAAGAATGCAAGAGAGAATTTTCTCTATTTCCCACCTCAAGTACATATAGGGAGGAGAAAACTACGATTTAAGAATACTAATTTCGTTCTTACATAACGATACGTATTGGTCGCTAACAGGTATAACTGTATGCCTACCTATTCTATCGTATACGAAGTCTACGAAATACTGACAAAGAAATTGGGAGTCATTATCATTTTTACGAAATTAGAAATATAAATATATCTATAGAGTATCACATTCAGTGACCGTACAAAAAAAAAGAATCAAATCCAATCAGTAGTTTAGCCACAAGAACGAATTTAAAATTTCATAATTTTACACATATCACGATCTCTAGGCAAAGTTTGAAAAGGCTCCAATTTATTCTAATCATATTTTTTTTCCCATGTAGATCAGATAAAAATGTGTCATAAATTTCCACTTCGATGTCCCTTCACGTAGAAGAATTACAGAGAGTATTGCAGAGTGAAATTTATTGCAAAAAAAAACTTTCGTAAATATCGCAGATATTTTTAATACCTACAGCTTCAGAACATGATACCAAATACGTGGTTTCATTTAATGTGATAACATCTGTGACACCCTGTATAAATATTATTTTTCATTTCTCTCGATTTCATTGAATGAAAGTTTCATAATAACTTAAAATAAAAGAAAATCCTAAAACCGTATCAATATAACTTTCGTCTTACATTTGATACTAAAACTTATGTACAGACATAGGTATAAATAGATAGACATCAGTGGCGAAGGGTGACAGTTTTAAAAGGGGAAGCCGTCCCAAAAATCCCTCTAAAAATTGCTGCAATTAATTAAATGCTGCAAGACAAAAATCCATACCGTCTCTTGTAATCTATATGTATAGTAATGTCTGGAAGAGCTCGACCTAACTGAATAACAGGCAATATTACGTTGTTCTATGCACTAACTAATTCCTAAAGGGAAGCCGATGGGAATCGGGTTGTATGGACTCTTCGCCACTGATAGACATACATCTTTAAAAAAAAAGTATAAATAATAAACATTGATGGATTCTCAACGTTCAGTATTTGACGTTTTATTTACATTTAAAAACCTAAGGCTATCTAAAAGATATATTTTTTAAATTGCGGAGATTTTTCTTTGCATAAGTTATTGAATCCTTTAGAATTTACGGTTTTGGGCCTATTTATTTATAAGTTTTTATAATGCTAAAGAAAATTGGTTCATAAAACAAAACCTGTCAAATGACTTTGAACATTAACAATTGTCGAAAATTCTTTCTTTTTTAGACAGTCTTGATACAAAGTAAAGTACCAAGTTTTTTTTAAACCTTTGACCATAAAGCACTGATTGGCAGTTCTACCGCGTAATTAAAATGGTAATGAAAATCGACACTGGTAATTAACGTTAATAATATGATCGTGAGAGACTAAAAAAGAAATACTAAATTACTGATCACAAAGATATTGTATACACTTCCTCTACTATCCTTACATTATTATATCAAAGTATGATATAATAATGTAAGGATATTAGAGGAAGTGTACCCATGCGAAGCCAGAGCTAGTCAATGTGAAGGAAAAATAAGCCTAATATTTATTTATTATTTATTTATTTATAAATTACACATCTATGCTAAATTCCTGATTTAATTATTTCACATTGATGCTTATAACAGAATTTAATTAATTAATTTTAACAAGCCACTTAATCATCGTACGAAAGTGTTATAATGAAGAGTCATCAGTGATAATAAATCACTCGGCTAGTAATTACCACAGTGTTTACCAAAACTCCAAATTACTTTACTCCAAAACATTTCTAAACATATTTTCTAATTTAGTTTATGTTTAGTTTGCATTTCTAAATATTAGTTGGTACTAAACAATATTAATTATAACAGTAATTAATATAGTAGTTTATGAAACTGTTGCATAATAAGGGGTATTAAAACACGAGTGTGTTTAAAAATCGAGCCGCAGGCGAGATTTGTAATAGTACCTATCACACGAGTGGTTTAATACCTAGGTAGTTATGTGCAGTTTCATACACTACTTTATTTATACTCATGCAATAGGTAGTTAACACATTATTAATGGAAATAAACAAAAATGGCACTGAAACTCAGCAGTGTTAACCCGCATGCGTTCTAGCGTGCCGCGCATGGGCCCTAGCCGCGCCACCATAGACAATGTGCGGCTGCTATAAAAATTGAATTGAAAACACCTTGATGGAACCAAAGTGTTTTGTTAGGAAAACTGTACCATAATAAAACTTTTTAATTTTACTATTGTTGCATGTGCATAGAGTCTGTCATTATAGTACTATTTTTGAATTCATAATTAGAACTTTACGATATGAGTGTAGATAAAATATAATAATAAACTGATTTGGCTAATTTGGTTAAGTTAGGTTAGAACTGCGACCCCCTACGCACTCGCCGGCAGCGGCTGGCGAGTGCCAGAACCGAATCCCTCATGTTAAACTATTTTTTCAACATTTACCATGTCTCTGAGGTAAAACCTAAGATATACCGAGTGCATGCAAGTAAAAGTTCGAAATTATCGATGGTCGCAGAACATTTCGGACTTTTAGCATAATGAGTTGGTAAATATTAGGTTTTTTTAGAAGATTTTAGGCTTTACCATAGTGTGAGCTTTTATAGTATCATAATTATATACCTACTGTAAAATTAATTAATAATACCTACTACAAATATTTTATACAAAATAAATAATAAATATAATATATGGTAGGTAACGTTATTTTCTTTAAATTTTCTTTGTTTTCCTATAAGTACAAAAGCCAAATGACATCATTACACTCAAAGTTACCCCATAATAAATTATTATAGGTCAAAGCAGCCGAGATTAAGCAGTCTTAAAAATAAAATATATTAATTTTACACCCAAAACCAAACTACACATAACACTAGATTACTATCTATTAATCTGGATAATCTAACGACTAGCCGACACAGTTCATCCATTTGCCCGAACCATACTGAATTGCACCACAATTCTCACACCTTACAAATCCCTCTGACGTAAGCTCCTTGTCCATCAAGCTTACTACTTCGTACTTACCACAGAGCAGTTAGCAAGTGGAGTGCTAATACACGTGTAATACTAGCATCCGCTGGCGACTACGTTCTCGTGACACTAATCCCTTTTCATCCATTTCAAGTCGATTTTATCAAATCTATGGTGCCATTATATTAAAAACCTATTTACTGTTCAAATGTCAAGTTTTTAGCTTAACCAGTGTGACCAGGACATTGATACATCAATAACCGAATCATAATCGGCCTTTCTTTAAAAGATGTCGATATCAATTCACGGATTTTTATGGTATACAAGGCAATTATTCTTATAAAATGGGTTTGATAATACAGATGCAACGTCTCTGTCGATTCCTACCATCCAAATTTGTGAGGTTTGGGGCGTATAATTTTATTCCGGCGATTGCGGTTAACGCGTCACAATCCATTTTTCATACTCTGTGGTGGTTACATAGACATCTTTCCATTTCAGCAGAAACAGTACCCTCGTCGACAAGTGCATTACCACGAGGATCTTTTAAGGGTATATATTTACCACAAGTGCTGATATAAACGATAGCACTTGGAATTTGAAGAGTGGGTGTTAATATTGTAGCAGTTTTTCTCCTTTTTTTCGTAAATAAGAGTAGTAATAATATTTTCAGGTACAATTTTTCTAACACGCTTTTATTAGCTGCACCTGTGACTAACTAGGTATGTAAGAAAATCTTGGAAGTTAAATTTGACCCACTTCCCGGTTTCCGATTGAGCTGAAATTTTGCATATACGTTCAGTTTGGATGACTAAAGCGTGTTCTATAGTTTTTTTAAACTATAATATTTTATTATACATAAAATTCACGTCCTCCCTTAATTATATTTGTCTTCTATGAAAGACTATCAAACCCTTCTATTCGAATATTATTATTTATATTCTATTCGATTTTTTTAGATTTTTTGGGCTGCATTTGACGGGTGTTTGATCCGATACGCTTATTGGCAATATCATTAAGAAACCTATACAGTCCGACACAACTAATAAATCTCATCGGCAAACTTCGTAAAACCGATTACTTCCGAACTGAGTGCGACTTCAAGACCACGAATATTTATTAGAGTTGCAGTAAAAAATGATCTTTATTAGTACTGCAGTAAAAAATGATCTTCACGCTGACATTTTGAGTTTGAGTTGTAAAATGATCTAAGCGAGCGAGTGCCATTGGTTGTTCGATCAGGTACATCGATGTAAGTTCTTAGTTGTGTCGTGCTGTTCCCCCTTATTACAAAAGATGGTTTAAACTTTAAAGAAAGTGTTTTCAGTAAGTGTTATAAATATATATATATACCACTGTGATAAAAAATAATATGCCGATTGCCATTTTATTGGATACAATTGAAATTCCTAGCTTGATAGCCTGAAAGAAATTTATGTTACAGAAAATCCAATTACATAGATTACACTTCCTGACCGAATCGACGACTAAACTTCGACCGTGCTCAGAAGTCGATCAATTAAAGAATTCTTCTCTTTCTTTTTTTTCCGACTGGCGTTTACAAAGGTTTCGAAAATTTAATACAAAGCTAATGGTAAATTAACCATTACAAGTAAAGGAAACCTTCTAACTAAGACTAGACATACAACATGTCCCAAAATTCAACGCTAAGCGGGCACCAGAGGGTTGAACTGCTCATGACTACCGTCAAAAACTCCCGACTCCAACTAGAAAAAGAGCTGTAGCTTTTGAACAGCTGAACAGATTTTCATGAAACATACCTAAGATGATGTCTGATTAAACTAGCTTTCAAATAAACAAACTTCATTAAAATCGGTCCATTCGTTTTGGAGCTACGATGCTACAGACAGACACATAGATACACACTACAAACTACACCCCTTTTTGTCGGGGGTTAAAAAGGTACCTACACGTCCCACATGACAAAAGATACGCCATATTATAACAAGTCTGTTTCTCGCTATTTTGCACGCTCTATTTGTCTTAGTATTTGTGGTACCTACAGTTTGTAACGGTACCTTGTAACGCCTGTAACGAATGTCATTTTCCTTATGTATTTGGAGCAAAACTTTTGTTCTGTCCGCGTCGTCGATTTCGTAGTCTCAATGAATAGGGTCATCGAAATCAATTCTTTTTATAATTTTTTCTTTTTATCAATTGTTTTTTACATGAGCCATTTTTAATTTGAACGATAACTTAATCTGTACAAATAAATAAAATTGAAGTGTCTGTTTGTAATGTCAAAATAACGGCTTTTTACTAAATGCATAAGAAAGTAATATAATAATAAGACAATTAAAAAAAAACTCTGTCTTTCTGTCTGGCTGTTTGCTCCGGCTAATCTCCGAAACGGCTGAACCGATTTTGACGGAACTTTCACTGGCAGGTTAGCTGATGTTATAGGGAGTAACTTAGGCTACTTTTATTTTGGTTACAGACAAAGAAAGGTTGAAGTAAAACAGAAAAAAAGAAAATACATTTATTAGATAGGGTGGATGTAACAAGTCTTCGAATATGTTGATTCTGGGTCTAAATAAAATAAAACCCTTAACATTTTAAAGCCAAAGCCTTGACATATCTACATAGTATTCGTCAGACCCTCGCAATAAATTCCTTGTGTAGATTTAAAAGTGACTCAAGCGTAGTGCTCAGCTGTTGGCGCCATATTTGCTGTCATGTCTGTTATAAATATTTCTGTAAACTATACTGTATCGTTCTGTATAATTTGAAACTGGTACTAATAGGATTTTGTCTCGTTAATCTTTTATGATTCGAAATAGCCTTTGATTTAGTTACTTAACATTTTTAACCCCAGACAAAAAAGTTATAAGTTTGTAGTGTGTATACACTGAAAAAAAGAAATAACCGAACTGTTTCGGTTATTTCAGGAAATAGCCGAATTTTGTTTAGTCATTAACAAAGTTTATTTGAAATAGCAAACTGGCTTACTTAATAGGCACCAAACTTAACAACCACCTTTTGTTATGTGTTCGCATATAGTTCGATTATCATTTAATTTATGTAACTAGTAGATAAAGTTTTGCAAAATATTTTTTTCAGTGTATCTGTAGCATCGTAGCTCCAAAATGGATGGACCGATTTCAATGCAGTTTTTTTTAATTGAAAGCTGGTTTAGTCGAGTATCATCTTAGCTATCTTTCATGAAAATCTGTTCAGCCGTTCAAAAGTTACAGCTCTTTTTCTAGTTGGAGTCGAGGGTTTTAGACGGTTAGGTTATAGGATGTCGTGATTTGGTCGATTGTGATTGATATTGATGTAATGGCAATATTGACAAAACTTAGGTTTCAGTACACTCGTGTCTAAAGATAATACCCCCCTCCCCCCATCCCGTCTCCCCCAAGTCAAGGATAGCCTAAGACGGGTTCACATTACGCTAAACAATAAAAAGGTTACCTACTACCGAGATGACTACTTTATTTGTCTAATAAAATCAATTTCATATTTAAAAATAAAATGATGTCAAAATAATTTAGGATTTTATTCATAATTCATTTATACATATTTTTGAGCCTAACTATCCAAGAAGGCAAATTAAACTATTTACTTATCCAAGCTGCTTTTATGTTCAAAAACTCACATAAACATGTTGTAGTGACTATACCTCCAGTTTTAGGAGTGGTTTGGGATAGGTTGTATAACATCGAGCTTTTTTTACCTTGATCGAGGTACTGGAGGAAAAATACGGTCCAGAAGAGTCGATTTGATCGATCGAGTACAAAATTAGCCCGTTCCATTTTGGTGGACTTAAACCAAACATTGAACAAATAAATCTATATTTGTACCAAGCTTAATGTTATGATGAATCCTAATGGGGAAGCATTTATTTGAATACTGGTTATTTTTTTATGTAGTGCGCAAAATTAGCAGAGTGATTCAGTGTCCGTTCCCAAATGCAACCGAAGTAATTAGCCCTCTGTTCTGTGGGTTCTGTCCTGAGAATCAAGTCTCTACTCTGAAAGAGAGACTGGGTAGGTCAAACAGAAGTTATATTTGGGTCCCCTTCCACTATTACCAAATACAAATTAATATCAGTATTTGACACGAAACCTCTACCGTTTGACAACCGTAACTCAATAAGACCAATATCTTAAGGCGGTCAGAGATATTCTCATGACAGCTAGGAGTGACAGCTTAACGTGCTCTCCGAGGCTCGGAGGGGTCTTGATGTAAACAACGATCACCCTTCCAAGACTTGACCTCGTTAATCAGTCGGTCTTTCGGGTAACCATTTGGCTAAATGACTAACTTAAATTCGTTGTTTAGTCCCTACACTGTTATAACCTTATTAAGTATGTATCTTATATTTAAGTACTGTTTATTAACTTTTTTATTTTTATTTATATCATTTAGGTTTAGTTAATATCTATATAACCGTGTTGTTCCGTATTCTAGTCTTTCCTACTTAATTCATAGTTTACACACTGTGTCTACGTTTTCTTCTGTACCCTCTCCAATCGCAGGTCTGCTGGCAGAAATTTCTTTTGAAATAAGCAGGACCTAAATATTTTAACTGTACATAAATAATAAAATAAATAAATAAACCTTACTAATATTAATACAGGATGATGACATTTCGATATTAAATGAAACCACTTATTTGGTATCACGTATTGTGATCGTACACAAAAAAATATCAAATATCGGGAACTCAAAACAAGATATGAACATGGTAAATAGGTACCCTGTTTTGAACTCTAATACTGTTAGTGACCATGACAGTTTAAAAACTTATATCGTACACAAAAAAACAATCAAATCTAATCAGAAGTTAAGCCACATGAACTAATTTAAATTTTTATTACATTTGATAATTATACAGGATGAAAAAGAAAATATAAAGAGGACAAGACATTAAACTCCTAAGACTTGCTAAGTTACATAACATTCAATGACTGAAAAAAGTAATTGCATAAAATTGCATAACTGCAAAAACAGCACTTATATTTACCAAAGAAATGTGATATTTTAACGAGAAACTGACCGGGCTTGCCTCGCCTTTGGCGATCCGTTGTTTTTCTCCTTAAGCGTCACCATCATAAAAATGGACGCAAAAAACCAATAGTTTCCGATAAAAACAAACATTTGTCTATAAGTTCGCTATTTCCTTATACGTACGTCGTGTCTCGGCTAAAAAATAGTAATTTAGTTAAGAATATTAAAGGAAAAATACCTACAATGGTTAAATGGTTTTTTTTTATCTTTACCTCCCACTTGCATTTCTCCTGTATCGAGGGTACAATTTACAGATAAACATCTCACTGTACACACTCAGACTCAGACCCGCCGCCTGATTACGTATGATAAATATGACAGTTGCTGTCGCAAATAAACGTCCCATTCCGTATCCTCTTATGAAGACATATATAAGCGAGAAAGGGATGCATTGCATGGTCAATGTGGCTGTCAGATTTTTCTTACGTAATCAAGGCGCCGAAACTACTATCTGTAGATCATACAAATAATTACTCCGTGCGATGATCGAACCCGCGGCACGTAGCGTAGAAAGCTAATCGCTTAGCCACTGCGCCAATCCTGTCATCGTATTTCTGAGAACAATTTTCTCTATCTGTAATAGATAGCATAACTACCAGAAAGAGCCCTAATAATACTCACCCTGTATTGGTCCGAGTAAATAGGTACTACATTGACGTAATCGAGTTCTGATTGATCATTCAATTAAGGTGCCTTGTAATCTCTATTGCAAAAATTTGAATAAAAAAAAATAAAAAAAAATAGATCTCCCATATAATATACCTACCATACCCTTTAGGTGACGTAAGGAGAGACAAGATATTACCCAATACCTCACTGTACCGATAATATTAAAATATACGTTTTTAAAAGTAATGGTCACATAAAGGTTCGTTGAGTTCCCTTCATTATAGTTGAGCCTAGCGATGCTGACGTATGCGTCATGCTCGTGAACGGGTGCCGTCTATCGGATCTGGTCAGCTTGTAACTGCTATGGCAATCTTATTCAGAGGCTAGAGAGAGTTATTATCCTATTCTTATTTTTTATTCCCATTAAATTACATTATTTTTGCAGCTCTTACCACAACATCGCATAAACTGAATGATTATATAAGCAAGACACGTTCCTTAAGGGGTAATTGCATTCATCATTATAAACAAATAATAAATCTACCTACCCGATACTTTAAAGTTAAACTTAAGACGTGGCTATCCGAGAGAAACTTTTATACAATTAATGAATTATTGACATATAAACAGAAATGACATAGCTAACCTGACTTTTATAATTTAATTCTCAATATAATCATAGTAATATTATAAAGAGAGAAATCCTGATTGACTGACTGACTGACTGACTGACTGACTGACTGACTGACTGACTGACTTATCATCAACGCACAGCCGAAACTACTGAAGCTAGAGTCACGAAATTTGGAGAGTAGGTCCCTTTTGTATTGTAGGCAAGCAATAAGAAGGGATTTTGGAAAATTCAGCCCCTAAAGGGGGGAAAAAGGGGGTGAAAGTTTGTATGGGAGTCCCTTAATTTTTGAAGTGAGAAAGATGAAAATTGGGATTTAGGCTTTTGGTTACAAACAAAGAAACACGTGATTCTTCGTTTTTGGAAATTCATCCCCTAAAGGGGCGAAATAGGGGTGAAAATTGTTTTTGAAGTGTAAAACGTGAATATTGGGATTGTTTTTGAAGTGAGAAACGTGAGAATTGGTGTTTCGGCTTTTGGTTAGAAATAAAGAAACACGTGTTACCGCGTTATTGGAAATTCATCCCCTAAAGGGGCGAAATAGGGGTGAAAATTGTTTTTGAAGTGAGAAACGTGAAAATTGAGATTTAGGCTTTTGGTTACAAATAAAGAAACACGTGTTACCGCGTTTTTGGAAATTCATCCCCTAAAGGGGCGAAATAGGGGTAAAAATTGTTTTTGTAGTTAGAAACGTGAAAATTGATATTTAGGCTTTTGGTTAGAAATAAAGAAACACGTGATACCGCGTTTTTGGAAATTCATCCCCTAAAGGGCCAAAATAGAGGTGAAAATTGTTTTTGAAGTGAGAAACGTGAAAATTGAGATTTAGGCTATTGGTTATAAATAAAGAAACACGTGTTACCGCGTTATTGGAAATTCATCCCCTAAAGGGCCAAAATAGGGGTGAAAATTGTTTTTGAAGTGAGAAACGTGAAAATTGAGATTTAGGCTATTGGTTATAAATAAAGAAACACGTGTTACCGCGTTATTGGAAATTCATCCCCTAAAGGGGCGAAATAGGGGTGAAAATTGTTTTTGAAGTGAGAGACGTGAAAATTTGTATTTAAGCTTTTGTTTAAAATTAAAAACAAAATCGGTTTCGTGTTTTTCGAAATTCAACCTCTAAGCGGATGAAATAGTTATATGAGAGTCCGTATTTTTTGAAGCCGAACGATTTGTAAGAGGTCAGGAATTGATGAAAATTAAAAAGTATCTACCGGCTAATTTGTACCCGAACGAAGTCGGGACGGGCCGCTAGTGTAATATAATTTAATACTCTGTACGCTTTGAGTATGATACACAAAGTCTGTACGTAACCATTTGCATGCCTGCATGCCTTTATGGCAAAATATGTGATCTTACAACTATACTAACACCGATTATAACCATATTTTGTGCAAATAAATGAATTTGAATTTGAACAACCTTTACAAAAAGAAAAATAACGAAATCATGAACAAAAAATATCTGATGTTCCATACAAATGCAATATTGGGTACTCGGCGAAAATTTAATACTTACAATACGTAAATCAACACTACCTTTTACATATTCTGACGCGGTGTAGGTATTTTCAAACTAGTCGTTTGCCAAAAAATATAACATCCAGCAGATGCCAAGCGATGGTAGATTGGTTGACACTTGGCAACACTCGACTTCCACCTATCAACCTGAAAATGTATTACCTACCTTTTAATTTAGAAGTAACATTGTTATGAAAAATTGGTTGACTTTCATTGTAGGTAAAGTTGTAATGTTTTTTGCTAATATTAATATACACTAGTTTAACTTTTTAGTGTTCATTTTTTTTAAAGATGTTTCTTGAAAATCTATTCAGCCGTTAAAAAGTTACAGCTCTTTTTCTAGTTGGAGTCGGGGGTTTTTGACGGTTAGGTTATTAAAGACTACGTTGCTATACTGTAATCACCTTAATTACTGATTAATGTACCTGATGATATACATTCTGTAACTAATATCGATCCAAAAGTAGTCTGTAAAAAAATCGCCGATTAAGATAAGACCGCCCATTGTACAATCGTAAAATATTAATCGTAATTATTTATATTTTCTTTTTTTAAAACATTGCCCCTCAGTATACTAAACTCCCACTACTCACTATATTAACTATGTGAAGAGATAACTTTGTACCCTTAGATTTATTGATTGGTTTCCGCGGTCACTCAATAATCTAAGTTTAAACCAATCAAGAATCTAAGTTTGTAC
The DNA here is from genome assembly GCA_932294325.1 of Allophyes oxyacanthae. Taxonomy (NCBI): domain Eukaryota; kingdom Metazoa; phylum Arthropoda; class Insecta; order Lepidoptera; family Noctuidae; genus Allophyes; species Allophyes oxyacanthae. Next base: position 3,529,029 of record OW028628.1, read on the forward strand.
CCCTTTTTAAACATATTGCGCGTACGGAGGAGTGTGAGATTTGGCATGGTTAAAGCTTATATTGAGAAGGAGTGCAAAAAGCTAAAATTACGGTCGAATTTCGACCACTGGGCGACCACTAGTTATGTTTATTGCTCCTCTTTTATCAGGTGTACAATAAAGAGTAATTATATTCTATTCTATTCTGATTCCGCAATGAAATTGCAATTTTATGCGGAATGTGGCGGAATGTTACTTGAATGACAGGTCTCAAATATCAGACGACCATAGAAATAAAAAAAAAATTATAGTTTAAAAAAAATACTATAGAACACGCTTTTGTCATCCAAACTGAACGTGTATGCAAAATTTCAGCTCAATCGGAAACCGGGAAGTGGGTCAAATTTAACTTCCAAGATTTTCTTACATAGTTAGTTAGTTAGTTACAGGTGAAGCTAATAAAAGCGTGTTAATAAGTAGAGCACAATATTGACAATGATAGTGAGTTGAGATTCGAAATACGAATGATTTTAGAGAATGGCACAGCTGTCAGTTACCTTGATAAGAATAGGCCCATCTTCTCCCGAGTGTCGCTCTCAGTGAGATACCGGTTTTAGTTATAGTTCTTTAGCAAAATACGAAGCTTGTATTGACACCCGACAGACTGGAATGCTTTTAGCACAGCTTTTAGAGTCAACCTAAAAAATACTGGATTCTCTAAGGGGTTGCAAAATCAGATTTCAATCACTCAGAGTTAAAAGAAAATGTTGGATTCTGTGTTTCTGCTAAGCTAGAAATAGCAGTAGTGTGACAACAATACGCGGATGAGATTTTATTAACTTTGGAATTAATTCTCAATAAGCTAATTTATAACTTTTAATTAATATACCTACTAGTTAATAAAGAAACGCTTCTTTTATAATTTTGTTACAAATAATAATTAAATATAAAATTATCAAGTTTCTAACCGACTTCAAAGAAGAAACCTATTATTCAATCCACCTTATAAGGTAAGGTTTGCACCAATTTCAGAAGGGGTTAAGTATGGTAATTTTTACTTTTTATTTTTGAAGTCAGTTTTTCTTTTTTTTTAAGTTTATTTTCTTGAATCATTTTTAAACTTTTTTGTAAATCATCAATTCCTTTTAACGCTATCGAAACAATGTCTTTTTAGCAAACTTAAAAATTACGATATCTAAAAGAGCAACCACTTAAGAAATTGGCACCCAGACTTCACCAAAGATATACTTACTAGAAAAAAAGTCGATAAGTAAGGTATCAGATAAAATATCCACTCCAATTCAAACTTCATTGGCAGAATCAATCATGTCTATTTACAATCATGAAAGTGGATCAATCCCAACTGACAGTTTTCTAAAATGGCGCCGCTTGTTTCTATATAAATCGTATAGGCTTAGATAAAAAGCGGGTTCTTTTATCTGAGATTTGGGGAAACTATTAAAATAGCAATTGGCTAACTGATTCGCATTTGTAGAGCTATTTGCAAGAGATTCAGTATGTCCGTAAATGCATTGTTGCAACAGTTTTCTTATATTTATCATTTCTTTCAAAAAAGACAAAAAGGATGGGTGTTAGTTTGTAGTGTGTGTTTTTGTGGCTATATGTAGGTATCTGTGTGAGGCATCGTAGCTCCAGAACGGATGGGCCGAATTCAATGCAGTTTCTTTTTTAATCGAAAGTTAGCTAGTAGTTTTTTAGTATTTTATAGCGGCATCAGATATACATCATCTGTGAAAATTTCAACTGTCTAACTATCACGGTTCATGAGATACAGCCTGGTGACAGACGGACAGATAGACGGACGGACAGCGGAGACTTAGTAATAGGGTCCCGTTTTACCCTTTGGATACGGAACCCTAAAAAAACCTCTTTAATGTCTCCATTCGTTTCCAAAACTAGTTGGATAAACCCGAAATATGCACATGAGTGTAGTCCATTAAACGTATTTAATATAGACGTAGAACATTACAATGTTCATCATACAACATTGTCTTGAAACCATAAGAAGTGTACAATTGGATTAGTCGAGTCCACCTCACTCGTACAGCGATCGAATGACATTCGTCTATACGGCGATGTAATTGTTTACCCGGGTTCTATGGAAATCGCGTCATACATGACATGATTTAATGTTCTCATCGTTGGGATGAGTCCCAACAGTGGGAATATTAAATCACGTTATGTGTTGCTAAGGGGGTACGATGGGGCGGTCCGCCCCAGGTGTCGCCCTCCCAAGGGTATCACCTGTGCAAAGGTACACTTATCACTTTGTTCATACGAAGAAGGATGCAATGAAAACTGTTGCAATAAAAAAGAAAAAAAAAGTAAAAAGCTTTTCTATATAAATGAGATATCTTAAGAAGGTGACACACTGTCTGTTCGTACGCGAGTCCTCCCAGTCTAGCTACGCCACTGTGTAATGTAAAGTATACACGGAGAAAAAGTTGTGATAACATCACTAGCACTACGAGCTCTTATGGCAGGACTGAAATTTGAACTGGCCAGAAATTTCCAGAATAAGCTGACCTTTCACTGTACGCAAAGCCTATACAGTGCTAGGTCAACTCATGCTAGAAATGTCGGGGCAGTTCATTTTCAGCTCTGCTATAAGAGTTTGCTGTAGCAAACAGCAGGGGGCTTCCTGAACGCTTAGTAAGCTGCATCAACTAAACGTTATACTCCTTGAATATTCTATTTATAAATACATCTTTTGCGTGCAATTTACAAAATATATTTTTTATTAATTACAACAAAGTAAATTTTAAATTTCACTTCTTGTTGTCACATGTAGCACAAGATTTTTTGTAATTACAGCGAGATACATTTTCTGTGTACCGGCCGCCTGATTTCGTATGATAAGTATGACAGTTGCGGTCGCAAATAAACGTCCTATTCCGTATCCTCTTATGAAAACATCTATAAGCGAGAAGAGGATGCATTGTATGTTGGACGCTGTAGTTGTCAGATTTTTCTTACGTAATCAAGGCGCGAGTCTTATAGTAGAAGTTGTTCATAATGATGAGTACAATAAACCCTTAAAGGGATTGGGACTAGAAAGGTAGAATATTGTATAGATATATCGAGAGTTTGTATTGATTATGAAGCAGGTGACCTCACGGTCAATCGAGCTCAGGCCAATGTGTCTGATATAAACTAACCTGGAGTGGAGCAAGTTATTTATAGCGATTTGATTAGATAGCTAGCAATGCTCGGAGTGTACCAATATACAATAGATGAAACCTTATAAACACGAATATGAAATGAATAAAGAACAACAATTCACAATGAGAGGAAATGAAAAAAATAAATGATTGGCACTTCTCGGCGGGGAGACTGGGGACCCGCCTGGGGGGAGACCTCTCTACAGTCTCCCCGCCGAGAAGTGCTTTTAAAAAAAAAAAAAAATCCTTGGGAGACTGTAAAGGTCTCCCCCGGATACTTCTACAAATATACTTATTCCAATCTAACTATGGCGTAAGAACATTCTTCATATCCACATAATTTACGTCTTCCAAAAGGATAGCTATTACCTACTTGAAGCGCGGGGACTACTTGGTAAAAAATTCCTGTCGAATACTCTAAAAAAAAAGGTTCTAAGCTCTCATAGAAAGGACATGATGTTACGCCGTTTTGTTCGAAAAGCTTTTCAATAAGAATATCGAGAATGATCCCGTCGCAGGGCCGAGGGTATCGTTTAGGGATGCCACATTTTATTAAACCATATATTATGTTGAAGTACATTCAAGTCCAGCACTAGATAAAATTGTAGTAGATCGGAAAAAATACAATAAATATATATTAAAGTACGACACAATCTTGTCTAGTTTTTAACTGACTTCAAAAAAAGGAGGAAGTTCTCAATTCAACTGTATGTTTTTTTATGTTTGTTACGCGATAACTCCGCCAATTGCAGACCGATTTTGAAAATTATTTTCTGTTTGAAAGGGTATTTGATGGAATATTCATAGCGATAATCATGGTTTTTAATTTCAAATGGGCCTTGATGGGTGCTGTTAAAACGTTGGTTTAGGTGGTTACAATCATCGAAAGTAATATAAGATAAGCCTACAATGGTGTCGATTTTATTCCGCACTTTGATAGGCCTATAACCTAAACTAAGGGCGATTGTCTCTTTCTGTTTCAATAGAAATAGAAAGTGACAGATACGTTTAGGCTAATTTAGTACTGTCAAAATGTGCAACAGAATCGACACATTTATGTTTTTTAAACCCCGACAAAAAAGGGAGGTGTTAAGATGATAAGTTTGTAGTGTGTATCTGTGTATCTGAGTGTGTGTCTATGGCATCATAGCTCCAAAACGGATCGACCGATTTCAATGCAGTTTTTTTGATTAAAAGTTAATTTAATCGGGAATTATTCTAGCTATGTTTGATGAAAATCTGTTTATCCGTTCAAAAGTTACAGCTCTTTTTCTAGTTGGAGTCGGGAGTTTTTGGCGGTCAGGTTATTAACAATTTTAGTGGGCTGTCTGGTACAGTAGTATACTATATTAATTAACGTAGGATTGACAACCCTGTTCCCGTTATTTATTACTTGCATATTGTATTGGACGGGTTCGAACACTTCGGAAGTACCCCGATCTTTTTTGATATCATATCAATCACTGAGGATTAATAATACAAGTTGGACGTTCTGCGTGTTTTCTTGCTCTATCGGAATTGTGGAAAATATTTACAGGAAGTAATAATGTTAGATCAGGGGGGCTAAAAAGGCCGCTTTAGATGAATCATAATATGATTCATATTGCGAATGTCAAAATATCCACTTAATTGACGACTCTTAATGTCATCCGCATAAAGTTCATATTCAGTAATCATGTTTGACAGCTACTAAGCAGATCATTAGATGAATTGCTCAGTGTGGCCTTTTTAGGCCCCCAAATATTATGGAAGATAAGTATTGTGACTTTATTTTCATATAAAATGGACGTAGTTACACAAAAAGGACCCAACCTTCATTGAGCTGAGATATTTAATTTTAAAGGGTACATCGTAATTCTTCATTGCTGCAGAACTCATTTTTTTTTTTAGTTTTATTGGAATTGAATCCTTTTTATATTTTTAAATTTAGTTTTATATTTGATATGATTACAAATTTTTTTTCCTTTTACATTTTGTATAAGCTAGTGCGACTATTTCGTCTTGACTTTGTCTTTGGTCCTGTTACCCACTTAAGGTCCTTTTATCCGCATGGTATCAGTTTTTTGGTGTCTGATGGGAAAATAATATTAAACTACCTAACTATAAACATAAAAAAATAATTATAATATAATTATAGTGTTACCTAAAATCCTTACATATTTTGTATATGACACACGAAAAAAAAAAAGTTATTTATCCATAAAACACAGGACCAAAAAGAATTATTTACTAAAACAACATAATATTTTACTGAATGATAATTTGTGTTAGCGACCATAACGAGAAGCTGTTTTTCTTAGAAAGCGCTGACACAATCTAGAAAAAAATCCACTTAACCCAAAACCCAATTTGTGTTAAAGTAATCTCATGTAATATAAGCTCCGAAAATAAATAAATCATCACTGAAACAAATTAAATTCTATGTTGTAATGTATTCTATAATAAGCTTACATGTTTGAGGCTCTTACTGTGTTTGAGGGGTGTAATAAGTTTGTAGTGCGTATTGGCATCGTAGCTCCAAAATGGATGGACCGATTTCAATACAGTTTTTTTTAATTGAAAGCTAGTTTAATCGGGTATCATCTTAGCCATGTTTCATGAAACTCTGTTCAGCCGTTCAAAAGTTACAGCTCTTTTTCTAGTTGGAGTCGGGGGTTTTTGACGGTTAGGTTATTAGACTCTCCCTTCATCGCTTCTCATTATTGCTATCTGTGTCAATGCCTTACTTCGCAATGAAAGGCGACTGTCAATGTCTAATCCCCGAAAAGTAATATTATTGGTATTTAGATATAGGTTTCTTTTCGGACTTTCAATGACGTTTTTATAGTCTGATTTTGTGATGACATATTTTAAATTTATTTTTTTATTTTTGATACACCAGTCCCATCACATTGCAGATTTTGATACATCAATGAAAAATTAAAAGCATAAGAATGTGTTGTCTGCAGGAAAAGCGCTTGGATTATTATTAGGCAAAAAAAAGGGTTAGTGTAAAAGTAAAGGCCCTAACACATTGCCTTGTGAAATACCTACTAAGGATTTAGTTCTTAAAATTATGAAATACTAACAATCCAATAACATTATCTGTTATGTATCTGTAACTATGTAAAGCAACTACTTAAGTAGTAATAAGCGCTTATTTACACTCGGGTTTATATACATCGAATAAGCCGGTACTGTATCAAACGCTTGCGTAAAATCAAACACAGTATATTTTATGTTACGTTAGCTATAGTTTAGGATTACAGGATTCTGGGAAACTTTAAAAATACAGTGTCGATGTAACCCAGTTAGTCATGGACATGTTGGGAGCAGCTTTTATAAACAGCGTATAATAACAGGCTCTATGATGTGAAAACAAGTATTGATTGCTTAATGTGCGGAAGATCGCGGCCAAGTTAGTTCTCTAGTGTTATATTGTGCTTCATGAACGTGGATTTCAGACAAAAGGTATTCCGACAAGAATATTATTGTATTGAAAAAAAAAATAAGCATTTACTATTGTTGCAATCAGATAATCAGCAACCAAATGATAAAAAGAATAGGCGACGGCCTAAATACCAAACCAAATAGATTTTTATATTGATATCTAGAAAAAAACACAAGTTATTTATCAAAAAATCTATCCTCAAAAGCTTAGTATTTTAATTGAATACAGCTTTAGCTCCACTTCGGTCGTCTCTTGTCCCTCCAGAAATAGAACTTCATGTCTGTGGAAATAAACTCTTTGGCCTCTATCCGTTTGTGTCATAAACGACTGTGATCAAAGTAAGTGCATTGGTAGCATGCACCTGTACATCGATGACATTCCAAAAATCTTTCTAAAACTTAAAAGGTTTAAGTATAACCCTTTGAAGATTGAATAACGTTTTACCTAATTACAATTTCTAACTTTAGAATAAAATAGAAATACTATTTAATGTACACCTGATTAAAAGGAGAAATGAACATAATAATAATTACAATTAACATTTTTAAAATTGTCCATTGGGCGGTCTTATCTCAATCGGCGATTTCTTACAGACAACCTTTGGATGGTACAGCATGTAAAAAAGCAAGGATAACCCGCGGCGTAGCATAAACTATACTTTAAAATTTGAATTAAACACAAATAAATTAATATTCTATGATATACATACTCAAATAAGATAATATACTAGTTATACATAGACAATTTAAAAAAAAAAAACACATGTTTCTAGCTTTGCATAGATATTCATATTATTTATTTGCAGTTTAACAATGTAATGTACTTCTACCTTTGTACAGATATTTCCAACTTTTCTACTGTAATAAAATTTCATTTGAAACTCCCAACATTCCGCTTCATTTTTCATATATAACCCAATATCGAGCACGGAATCAATAAATCAATGCGTCTCCCTCACTATATTGATAAACTTGACTCGGATTTAATATTTTGCAGCGCGTCAATTTCCGGGTCCCGTTTTCGGAACATAAATCAACTTTGTGGACTTTGTTCCTTTTTACTGACGGATTCGTAGGAATCTTTTTAATTACGCGATTTTATTTCACTTTCATTTTTATTTTTATTGCCAATTTTGAGTTCTTTGTGAAGAAAACAGCTTGTAACTGACATTGTAATTAAGCTGTTAAAAGTAACGTTTAAAACGTTAGATATTATTTTTATTTTAAACTGCTCCGTGACTCCATCGGCGTCAAAAGTTATTAGTTTCTCATTATAGGTACTATCTATAGGTATTTTCTACAACTAAAAACGATCCACATAATATCGTCACAGCAATTGCAACACACGGTGTTACAAATGAATATAATAATTTAACCACAAATAAAATTACGAATTAATAATAATTGAAAAGAAAAATTAAATTACAAACTGATATTAATATATATGGTGCTAATAATAAGCACATCATAAATACCATTGAATCTACACACTAGAACTATGCTATAACTGAGGTGAAACATATCTTAAATGGCAAAAATCACAATTACAATATCTAAAGCCAATACTGCCTCGATAAATCCAATAAACAGTGTATATTATATTATATATATATAGTGTATATTATATAAAAATTTATGTATAAATAGTTATAAGTAACTATGCATAATTTACTTGTTTAGTATAATTATCTTGTCCGTGCACCTACTATACTTTTTTCTCTGCATCACCCTTAGGTTGACTGGTAGAAAATGCCTACGGCATTAAGTCCGCCTCTGTACTTAGTGCATAAAGTATAAATAAATAAATAAACATGAAAGTAACAGCTAATAAAGAAAGAAAGAAAGAAAAATCATTTATTTGCCACAAAAACAAGACACACTAGAATGACAGATACAGGTAATAAGAAGAGGACAGGTGCATAGACAGAGAAGACATTATTTTAGGATGGCAACAGTGTAAAATTGAGTAGAAAAAATAATAATTTAAAAGAATAAAAAATATGTGGGTATATTGCACCGACTGCGCATCACCTATTCAGTGTGTGTCCCGAGCTACATAGCACATGGGTGTCCAGCTCAGCATGTGCCAGGCTATGAAACCTAACCTAATAAAAAGCAACATCCTTAAGTATCTCGATCTGGATTAGCATTTCATCATCTCACATGTAATGAAAATTTGTTTCAATAATATAGGTATTTATTTTTATTTTATTTTTCTTTAAATTGATGTCAACGTTAGTCTTTTTTTTTCTGTAAAACTCTTTATACTAATGCATGCAGAGTTTACCTGTAAGTGATTGTTACACTTTTGTCTTATATTTAACATGTTACCTTTGTCATGATACCAGTGTAAGCAATTGTTGGTGAACCAATAAATAAATAAATAATAAGAAACTATTTAAGGTAAAATATATCTCAGAAAGCAAAAATCATAATTACAATATCTAAAGCCTCTGCCTCAATAAATCCAATAAACATGAAAGTAAAAGCCAGTAAGAAACTCATATGCAATGAAAATGAAACTCGAGGAAACAAATCATAACGCTAATTAGTAAGAGGCGTTACAAGAGCCGTTCATTTCACGCATGAATGATGGATGTTATTTATTTATACAGGATGGCGCAAAATATTAAATGTCTAAAATCCCCAATATTAGTTTTTTTAAACCAGTATCTACAGTAATCGGGGAAATTACAATAAAAAAATGGGTTAAGTTTTTTGAGAAATGTTAATTTTCTCTCTGACTGTAGGTACCTAGCCTACCTGTTTTTCACAAAACTGATAATGAGGTTTTTAGTATCTTCAAAATTTACCTCAATTTTCGAAAACCAGAAAGAACTCTTTAACTATAATAGAAAGGATAGTCACTTAGCTACCCCTAATACTCCAAATTTTACGCCATCCTGTATATTATTATATAACATTCCTTGCTTCGTGAGAGTTTGTTAGCCTTTTCTCTGGTTCGCTCTCTGTTTGTTTATTATAACTGACTTTGTGAACATAAGCAATTATTACGTCCTATATATTGCGACTTCCTCATTTATCTAGGGTTCTTAAGCGCGGCTGCTGCGCGTGAGGTACTGGGTTCAATTCTCAGGTCATGCTAACTGTAACTAGCATTTTTCTTATGAACTCCTTATCAGAGTTAGGATGTGCAGTGTACTCGGTAAACGGCAATAAGCTCGTCCCCTTCTGCTTCTTTGTTGGACTTTGTTCACCAGCATGAAGTTAGGCAATGAGCTCGCTTCTTTTTCTTTCTCGAAATTTGTTCACCATTACAAAGTTATGAAGTGTGCTCGGCAAATGGAAATAGGCCCACGCCCTTCTTCTTTCTCAGCCTTTGTTCACCCAATGATGGGTAAAGGCCTCCATTACACGCTATTTTTCTTCAAAATCAATTCCCGTAAAAAAGGGGCCAGGGCTTTTTAAAAAAAATATAAATAAAAAATTCGCCGTGGAGCCTTGACACAGCAAAATGGTGACGCGGCAGACCGCGAAAGAGATGGTGGGACGAACTAGACACATGCAACAAGGACTGGTCGTCATTGGCACATTATCGAACAGCATAAAAATCAAGGGGGAGGCCTTTGCCTAACAGTGGAATGATACAGGCAAACAGTAAACAGTAAGTGCGTGTCTCTAGGACAAATAATATATTTTTCATCCCACCATCTCGGAAAGAGTATTTTTAATCTTCAATATCTGAGTGGAAAAGCCGTTTTTATTCTCTAGAGGATAAAGTAAATTTTCATCCCACCATCTCGGAAAGAGTATTTTTAATCTTCAATATCTGAGTGGAAAAGCCGTTTTTATTCTCTAGAGGATAAAGTAAATTGAATTTAGAACATCGTGTGCACTAAGTTTGTGAATTAAACGTTTTTTTTTTGCATTTAGTCATTTCCTCGCTGAGGTGGAATGAAAAGTTACGTGTTGCACTCGAGTGCAAAGATTTTTCACCTCGTGCTCTTTTGATTCCCTCGCTAACGCTCAGGATTCTAATTTTGAATCACTCGCTGCGCTCGTGATTCAATTTTAGAATCCTTCGCTTGCTCGGTCATCAAAATTGAACACGCGGTTAAAAAGCAACTTTGCACTCTTGTATAACAAATAACTATTTTAATTTTTTCTTCCTATCAGTTTTACTATAAGTATACTTTTCGCGATGCTCACGTCTGCGAAGAAGAAGACTCCCGTATTCTTTACGAGTCCTCTCGCATAGTAACGGCGTACTAAATTCCCTAATAAACTAAGTTCCACGATAACGCCCTGGTACAAATGTTGGTTTTATGCGTCGTAAGTATGAAGAAATGGGCGCTCGTGTAATAATTTATTACCGCTACCAAATATCGCTGATGTTCCCGTTGAAGGGAATTGTTTGAGCAAGCGCCACATGGTAGGCGGGGGATGAGAATTTTGATCTTTGAATTTCTATAAAGATAAAAAAGAAATTGCTAATCTTGCCATAGGATTTGGTCCAAATGCCGACGAAAAATGAAACTATGTGCATTTGATGGCTAACGTCGATTTATGTCTGGAGAGCAAACCGCATTAAAATTGGCTTGAGTATATCCGTCCAAAATAATGTAGAAGAACGGCAATTAGTACTGAAAAATTGATAAAAAAAATGTTACCATCTTCGTCATCCTCTATAAGAGATAAATTAGTATTAGTATCGGTCATACTACTATTCCTATAAAGCGAAACTATTTTGATACTTAACATAGCGTCGCGCCAATTTTTTATGTAAAGCACAAAATTTGCAGAGTGATTCAGTGTGCGTTCCCAAATGCATCCACAGTACTAAAATTCACTCCAAAACAAAATAAAAATTTGATTTTGTATGGCTTACGCTAGTAAATTATGCGTGTCCCCCATATTACTCACTCAGTCTTTGTTCCTAAATGCAACCACAGTGGTTGCAATTTACGAATAAAGACTGAATCACTCTACAAATTATACTACATAAAAAAATATCCTGTATTTCCCAAAGGGTTAGACAGAGGTTTTCACCCAGAGTTGTGCAATTACATTACAAAGGCAATATAAGTTAGGACCTACGTAACTTATAATTCCCGGGATGAATTTTTTTTGCTACTAGAAAAATATTATACTCTCGAGAAAATCTAAATTTCATTACTATCGCATTATTTTATTTGATTTATATATCGACCACTAGAATGTCCCTATATATAGCTTTATTAATTACTTCTTATAGGAGGTGTGACCCCCCAAAATTCCATAAAATATCATAGTTTGATTGCCATAACACACGATCAATATGCAACATTAGACAGTTTATTTCAGAAAAGTAAAACGTAAAGACATAGTATAATGTTTTCCAATAAATTGGGTGAAAAAAAAACATAAAAATCGGTCCACTTTTGGTGGAGAAAACAGGGGAATACATAACCTCGATTTTGACGATTTTATTGAGGACTGATCAGTCTGCGATGCAGTTGTCTCTTTCGCTCGGTGAACGGCGTGCGCCTACGATAGCTATAGTTTTTAAAAATACCTATTCTACATATTTTTCGACGATTGAATTTCCTCTTAACGTCCGCCCCGCTTTCAGTGAGGCATGTGCCATATACGGTACATTAATAAAAGGAAGATAGCAGTTTAATACACACGTAGATGGCTACATAAGTACGTGTGGGCTTTGCAAGTGAATTTATGTAAGGTGAGGTGTTGAGAATGTGGGAATGTAATAATTTTTATACAGGGTTACGAACGAAAACACATTAAAACAGGTGGTTTTGTGGTGGTACAAATTCTTTTTTGTAGACAAAGTAATTCTTTTTTATGTTCGTTTTCGATGTACAGATAGTGGTTTCGGGTTGGGGTGTGTGTCCATGTGAAATGTAAGTTGTAAACTGAACCCGCAATATCGGAAAATCAAAGTGCGAAGTTTTATTAAGAAAATAACAACATAATTAAGTATGTAAAATTTTAGTAATAAACATTTTGACAGAATAATTTTAGACTATATTATAGTAATGTTATCAAATAAGTGATATTTAGCACAGTGAATTTATTCCACAGGAGTTATTACACGAGCAATTTCGATAAATAAAACATTGGTTAGATCGTTCAACCGACCGAAATTCGTCGGGGTGGATTGTTTGCTTACTCCACATGACTAAACAAGATATTTAGGTATTCACAAATAACACGGAAATAGTCGAATTCTGGAGGATGTTATTATTAGAGATTTAAATCTTGAAAATAATCATGAAAAAAAACTTGGCAACGTCATTTGTGTTTTTTTTACAACGTTTGAAATTCAATAACTACAGGGTCAACTTTAATTTGACATGTGGTATTATCACCACATGTCAAATTAAAGTTGACCTAAAATTTGACAGCTGTTAGATTGGATGATCCTTTGAGAAACTGTTGTGTAGATATAAAATTTAATTAATAAATCTATGGTGCCAACGAAAAAGGGGATAAGTTATAAAACCAAATGTTTGGCTACAGAGTAAAAAAAAACATTTACTGTAGAAAAGTAGTATTACACTCTGTATTACACCAAAGACTGAACACATTACCCTCCTTTGCGTCGCGCAGTCGTGTAAAAACATACGATATTACTGATTTATCTTCATTACCGTAACACATATCGATGTTGTGAAGCCATTTATGCAAATATGTACAAAGGCGGTCTTAATGCCTCCCCCCTTACCCCTTTTTTGCTTGCCACCTCAGAAATATTTCATAGTATAAGACTCAATTAATATAGTAAGTGCGTCACCAAAACAGCCAATCAATTAAACGAAACAGTAAACTTCGTTAGCTCTGAAATTGGTTTCAATAATCACCCACAGAATACCGTCTTTCCCGCTAAGAGTTTTAGGAAATCCTTTGGCATAAATAAAGTTCCTTCGCCAAGTTGTTGTTAATTAAGAAGCTTGTCTGTGACATAAATTGTTTATGCCCTCGATATTTTATAGCAAGATGTCAACACGAAGTACAAGTAACTTTATAAATTAGTATCATAGAAATATTATCTCTATGATTAGTATCTATTCCACCTATCACATGGTAAGGTTATAGAAATTTAGAGATTCCGGACCGACCTGGATTCTATAAATTACTATACAATACACAATGTGTATCAGAAATGCGTGGTCATATTTAAGGGTGTGGATTAGACCATCAAACTGAACAACTTTCTCAATGTGTTTAATGACACTTAACATTTTTTTTTTTTGTAAAATGTCATTGTATGTGACCGACATCGTAATCAAAAAAATTATAAGCTTCCCATACGTTTGGGTCGAAAAGGTATTGAAGTGTTGTATGGGATAGCTGATAATTTTATTGCGATTACGATGATGGTCCGAAAGAGAAAGTTGTTCAATTTGGTGGTCCGATCCCTTAACACTGTTCACCGTTCAAAAGAAATTTATCCGTATCCTGGTAAATATACAACAGATAGATAGCTGCAAACCCCATTTTATAAAACTAAATATTTTAACTCTGCCGTGTATATATATACTCGAAATATGCAAATTCGCTCACAAACACCAAGACTTTTACACCAAACGAGAAGACATACAAACAAGACACACACTCCGACACAAAACACGACTTAACCTACCATCATCCCGCTTAAAAATACACTCAACAAGTCCTCTGGTTATGTCAATAAAAATATACAATATGTTACCCGAATCAATAAGAGAAGAAAAAAAACTACACCTATTCACAAACAAGTTAAAAAAGTTATTATTGAGAAAATGTTACTACAGCGTCAACGAATATTTACATGATAAATCCCTGAAACTTGAAAATTAATGTTTTTAGTGATTAAATGTCCACGTTATTAGAATAAGTGAAATTATAAGAATCTTGTTTTTAGTCCATAATTCCTGACATGCATGGTGCACTTTGCAATAATAATTCAAATGTAATTAATGTAATTGGACTTTAAGATAAAATTAATTATTTCTTTCATATTTTTATTACTAATTTAAACAGACTTGTATTGTACCCATTGACATACCTACTTAATATTCCCAGTGACATTTGATGTAATATTATGACATTTTTATATTTATAATTATTGTGATTTGAACAATTTGAAATGAATTTTAATAATAATTTAACTGTTATCTAAGCCTAAATCAATTGATAATGATTTTGCATACCCAAGTGACGGCAGAACAATGGAGAACTAACTTCCTTATCAACATCAATGCACCAATTTGTATACCCATGTTTGCAAAGAAATAATTTATCTAAGTTCCTTGATAGGTCCTCTCAAAATTTCTTACTTTTGCTGTGCCCGACAGGGTCCATGATTGTTACTAAAAATGTTTACCACCTAAGCCTACATTGTGGAACGCAATAAAGAATTGAGTATTGAGTAAAATATGACCACACATTTCTGATACACGTTGTATAATATAAGTGATGGGTGAATTGACAGGCTATTTGAAATAAAACGAAACAACTATTCTAAAAACTATTTTAATCTAATCTACTAGTGTGCGGGCGTTCGCAAAATAAAGGGTTCGTGACTCGAAATAAATTCTTTACAGATAATCTTGGTCATGGTAACCATATTAGTAACATCATTTCCGGGGCTTGTATTGTGATCAATACAAAAAATATTTTTTATCACAGCTGCGTCCCCATTCATAATAAATACTGCTCGTATTCGAGCGAGAAAAACATCATTATTCAAAAATATAACAGAGGAATACAATCATGTAGGTATTTATAAACCCCTCCATTGAAAATCTACGCAAATCCCCTACAAACATGTCATATTTACCTACCTACATGTAGGCATTTTCTACATGATGTAAGCCATGAGAGTGTTTGATACTTATGTAAATTATTACTTTTGGCCTGGTCGCACTAAGTCAGTAGTATTAACACTTTGCGGGACACTAGATGAGAAACAATAGAAGTTTTATTGTTATCACGTCTATAAATGCGTTCAGTGTCCCGCAAAGTGATAAATATGCGGGCTTATTAATAATAACCAGTGACAACAAGCCCTTTCTTGTTGCTCCCTCAGCGACGCCTTAAGCTGAGGCTCATGTCCCACTTTGAAACACCCATAGTGGAACACGAGCCTCGGCTAACTGCGCTGTCGCTTAAATGAATATTTTAGTTAAGGTTGGTGGCCCTCCAGGCATGGGAGAACCGTGAAAGAAAATCAAAAAAAAAATAGGATTTCTTTTTTTAATAAAGTCCTCTGTCAATTTATTAAGATTTGATCAAAGGCTGTAAATCCGCGATTTTTTCGAAATGGCGATTTTGTTGAGCTGGTTTTATATAATTATACATAATTATTATGTATTATGTAATGCGCTTCTTGACTCTCTTTATAGTGTCAATATTTAGGGATTATAATTATTCTCGTAAAAGTTTTCAATGAGACGAAATATTAAAGTTTTGGGACATTTTCAAAAGAAGGGTACAACTTGAAACTGGAGTTTAAGTTTTATTCTGCGCATAAGTTGTCGCGTAAAAGTTAGCTTGCTTCTTTTCAGTTTCAACAAGAACTTCTTAGATTTTTAGTAACCCTCAATTAATTGACAACAAATATTTTTGGTGCAATAATGAAATCATCGTAGCATTTTTTGCCAAGACTTCATTAATTTAAAAATACTTAGGTTAAATACATTTACAAATGTATGGATAAATACCTATCTTAATTTTATTACGCTCGAACCCGTGAATCATACATCCTAAGAAAATATAATGGCAATATCTTTTATATTTTTTGTTGTACAAAGTCAACATTGTTGGCGCCCAACGTGGGGCAGAAACAGTTAATTAAAATTCCAATTCAGCAACAATATTAGACGTTTAATACGAGACTACAATTAAACTTGATATTATTAAAAGCTTTTGGACATGTCAGAATAATTAAAATTCTTGTAATTTTGTCTGACAGAGAAAATAATTTCAATTAGCTATGCATGCCTACCATATATCGTTTTATTAACACAAATTAACGAAAACTAATTCCAATGAATAGGGCCTTCCTAAAAACCTACTTGTCAAAAAAATCCACTAAATTCGTACAAAACCACATTTTAGATAAAAATACTCAGTATAAAAAAAATACAAACAAAGTATAATATGTCATCGTACATAATTATCACAATCGGTCTCGGTATCTTGACGTATTCCCTTCTTCAGGGCTAAGAGAGCTTTGAGAAATGTCTCTGTTTTGGATAGCGTCGCCGAGATTTATACTTGCATTTTACATTTTAATGGGGGTCTATCTTTCTCGCTCGTTGGGGAAAGGAAAGAGATAGAATTTAAATATTCGTCAGAGATTCAACAGCCTGTCAAATAAATGGTAGTTGTATCCTAAAATACATTTTGAAAAGGCCTGGGGGGCAATTTTCGTACTGTTGAAGTAGTCTCGAATTCGAGAAAAAGTTCGAACTCAACGCTTCTCGAGTGATAATTAAGTCGAGGTGTTCTGCAAAAATAAAGACCGAAATTTCTCTAAAGACGAATTGCTTCGACTGGTCGTTATCGTTCGGTACATTTCGAATTCGAAACATCATAAACGTCAAATAGTGCTCGAAGAAAAAACTTTATTCCGAGATTATCTCGCAGGACACGTGAATTGGGCAATTCACGTGTCCTGCAGCTTCGTCATGCTTTTAGAGGAGCAGGAGGGCCCCTGCTCCTTTAAAAACATGACGAAGATGCATCTTTCTATGTAAGATTATCTCTATAACGCACATGGCACTCGTGGGTTGCAGCTAAAAATCTGCGTCAGGTGGTAGCATCTGTGTTGCCATCTTACATTGTGCTGAGCTGACGCCTTTAGGCATAAACGTACTTGAAAAGTTCTTCAAATGCACATGTCAGATTTGGCAAGCGCACCGACGAAATTTTACTATGGGACCAAAAAAGAAATCGCGAAAAAAATCTATAAAAAAAGTATAATGAAGTGTAGCCACGTATATTTTGTTGACCCTTAATCTTGATTCTTGATCGTTGATCTATGATATATTTTTATTTTAATTGTGCCAATAAAAGCAAATTTTCTTTCTTTCTTTTCTTATTAAAAGTACTAAATTAAACATTTTTATCTGATTGAGTCTGAATATAAGCACTTATTCTGCATCACTCACACGAAACTGTAAAATATGCCTTGTCGTTACAAGACTGTACAATGAACTTCCTGAAAATAATGAGGGCGAAAAAAAGTTACATTACGTAGGTATGAAGTACATTTTTGTACTGTTGAATTATTCGAGGAGAATAGACTTCAGGATTCGAGCCATCACCTTTTATTTAAGTATGATATTAGGACACTGTCCCCAAGAACAGTTTAGGTAAGCCTCTGAAGAGATCCAGCTTGTAAAAAGACATTTCTAAGCTGACATGATGAATGTAGATCGATTTGGTGCAAAAACAGTTCCCAGACGAAATTAGGGTCGGTTCGAGTTACATAAATGTGTACTCCCACGACCTCTGTGCCCAATTGCTTTCATAATTGAAAGAAAACTGACTAACTCATCTACTATTCAGTTGTGTTACTCTTTGGATGTTTATTAATTAGTTCGTGGAGAGATGTTTAGCAACAACAAAGTTTGGAGCCGTGATGGGAATCTGAAATGTGTGTGGGACCTCAAGTATCCAGAAAACTAGATTTTATAGTTGAAAGCAACTTGAGAAAACTTTTCGGGTCAAATTAACCCTTTAAAAGTTATAGGTGATATTTACGAGCTAGATAGAGCTAACAAAGAATGGTCCACACTGGCTCTGGACCGGAAAACCTGGAAGTCATGGGGGGAGGCCTTTGCTCAGCAGTGGGATGATATAGGCTAACATCATCATCATCATCATCAGGTGATATTTACACCACATAGTTTCTATCGATTTTTCTAAAATTAATGTAGTAGCATGTTTATTTAGTGTGTTGGCAACATAACGAAAGAACTATGGAGTGAAATAAAAATATTAAAAAAAAAATCTTTTGAAATGTGTCATGTTGGAACCAGCCTTTAAAGGGGAAATAAAGAAACCATTTTAATAAATCGTTTGCAACGGCTAAGCGCTTGATTTTCTAGTTCGCTTCCCGCAATGATTGTTCCGAGCATAAGCAAAAAGAAACAGTGTTTAAAAAACAGGTTCAACAGAAAACAGTGCATGCAAAGACATTTTGGTCCATAATTTGCTTTTGTCAACCCACTAATATATTTTTTTTTTGCACCATTCTTATTTCTATCCTAAGAGAATGGACATCTCCAAATAATTGGGTTGAGAAGGTTAGAAATCAGTCGCTCCATGTAAAATACTGATATTTAGCCGCATCTGTTGAAACTGGAAGCTCTCACCAATTGGACAAAGGCAAATGATGATAGCTAATTGTCTCGATATTTCCATTAATTATTGATTACTAAGATTCTTTCAAAGCATTAATTAATTCAGATCACACGACCTCAGAACACTAACGATTCTGACGTTGCAGATCGTGTAATACTGTACCATTGGGATCAGTCCATAGTGGTAGCATTTGACAATAGTGAAGGGACAATTCGGTTCATAAGCTGATGTCATACATGAACACATAGATAAAAAAGAATTTATATACAAACAATACAAATATAACTATATATACTTAGTAATATACTGGGATTTACTAAATTATTTTCACAATTTCTTTACAAGAAAAAATAATTATTTTTTATTTACATAGACTATTCTGTAAAAAGTATTATGAGAGTAAGGTAGTCTTTTTTATTTTATTTTTTTATTCAAATTTTTATTGAGGCTTCAGTTCACCGTAGTGATTATGCCAGCCTCGTAAGGTCACTCTTATACAATTAATAAGGTAGTCTTTTAAATGAAGATCTCTAAAAGATCGCTGATACTACGAATTGATTATCTACCTAATTAATTCTGATGTCATTTTAGTCCTTGAAAATAAAGCCTACTATCAACAAAACAAATCCAAATATCCAAAAAAAAATATCTACCCAATTTTTCTCATTTCTACCCAAAACTTGTTTCATTTATTCACTTGCTCATTTTATTCAGTTCACATCACTATGCAGGGCCATTGTCGGGAGAGCAAATTCATTATTCAACGGGCAGTCCGCGGTGTGTGATTAGAGAGCAATTATTCGATTCTTGTACAACGGAATTGCCTTTTAGAAGTACTACACTCTTGGATATTCGGCGTTAGTGTAATTAAGGATGCATTAGTGTTGGTTAAGCACCTACGCCCAGCGTTATTGGAATAAAGTGAGTTATTTATTCCACTAAATGCGTTGAGAGAGCTACTGATTATAGAAATAATGCGACGGACCCTTCTTCTCTGACAACCTTTAGATAAACGATATTATTTTTTTAAGACTAAAATTAACCCACTTTTATCTGGATTTCTCCTGTATCGTGTGTGCGTTTACAAAAACTGAAAGGATTTTTTTAAGTGAAACTGACGATAACCCATCATGGGCTATCGTCCACCTGGAGGGCGGAGGGGTCTACCGGACCTAATGTTGAACTTTGGAAACTCCTTAAGACCACGCGCAGCCCACCACGGTGCCACGCCTGTTAGGCAACATCTCGGGGTGGGAGACTGTAAAGACGTCCCCCCCCCAAGCATGTCCCCAAGGAGAATGGACTTATTATCTTCAAACCATGTATCGTTGACTGTGAGAGTCCAACTTGACTCGCATTCAGCCAACCACCAACGTTGCTACCTGCCTAAGATTGCACTTATGGGATTAATTAATTTATTTTAAAAGAAATTCCTACAATATAATTGCAAGTTAGGCAAGACAAAGGGGAAGTTTATTTATTTATTATTTGGAAAACTTACAGACTAATCAGAATTATAAAAAAATACACAGGATATTTTTTTATGTAGTGCGCATAATTTGTAGAGTGATTCATTATCTGTTTCTAAATGCAACCGCAATATTGGAATACGAATAGTGAATTTTTTCCTGTATAAAATAAGTTGCTAGTAACAACTTTCTACATAATAATATGAGTATTGGAGTAACTAAACGTTATGTAAAAATACCAGATAATAAAGAAAAACATTTTATTAAAAATAATGTTAACGAAAATGTTTCATAAAATAATAATAGACGTTTTTCCAAAGTATTCTATAATTAACATGCGTCTTATTGCGGTTGAAGTGTTGCTGAATAAATCAATATCAAGATATGAGGAAAATTATAAAAACTATAGAATTTAAAAAATATATAAATATTATATATTAAAAATCATACTTAGTTCCTTTTTTATATTACCAAAATACTTGAACACCAGTTATCAGACAGAGTATGACGGATCTTATTAATTAACAATGTCAACTTAATTGTATACCTACCCATATTCTCGCAAATAAACTATTCTTATTCATATTCTGACTGCGCTGCGTGAGAAGAAGGATTTGTCGCAAAATGTACCTACATATGGCGCCCATCCCTATTTTAAAGCACATCCTTAACGAAGTGGATACCGTTGATTCTTGTATGAATCGAGCTAAAATCTCTCACGACTTTACGCACTTTAGCTCCGGCTTATACAAGTTCTGTTTAGCTTGGTTTGTGTACACAGCAAACGTTGGCTACATTTCAACGTCTGGATTACAAACTGTACATCTGTCACTACTGTTGGCATTTCTGTGTGGATTGAGCTGAACGTCCGCAGTCGTTATTATTGAGTCCAGAAAAATATATATCAATTGGCAAATTTTAGCAAAAATGTATATTAAAGTGTGTGTTCTTGGTAAAAGAGAAATCTTTTCACTTATACAGGGTTATATTTGTAATTCACCGCCAATTTTTTAAGGGGTGACAGTACTCATCACTGCGAAAATCTTTGACTATGGGACCAACATTAAAATGACACAAAAAAAAACATTTCATACAAAAGATCAGCCTTGCTCGATCAAAATGTATCAAAAGATTGAATTTATTTCGCGATTTCACGGTTGGTCCCATAGTAAAAGTTACAAATAACCCTGTATATTCTCCCCTTAAAAGGACCTCCGCTACTAAAGTAAGACCTTGTATAGGACAAAGTCTAAAGTAAACAAACATAAAGTAGAAGAAGTAGAAGTTGGGACTCCTATCTTCATGATTGGTATTTTTTTTACAAGGTAGTTCAAAGTTTAGTCTTCACTATGGTATTGAAGTTTATTACCAGAAACGATGTTCATTACCATTCTAGTTACACGGTAGACCCATTGATGCCAGTTGCAGCGATTTATTGAGGCTTTGGTTTGCTAACACCTAGAGCTATCTATCAAATTATAACCCTAACAAAAGTTTTCTTTTAAGATTTGTCACAGAATTCTCAAAGCATTAGACAGGTTTCAACTATTTATAGATTTATTTACTAAGTTCAATTTTCTGTAAAGTTTCTTCGAGAAAGTTCTGTCTTTAACATCGCCGCGTCTTTTGTAGGAGTTTCAAGAGATTCTTTGTGTGCCGTGATGTGAAAGCGATAATGTCTGTGGACCCTTATTTGTATGGTTTAGAATTCTAACAAAGTTAAGCCCTCATTCAAAACTTACGCCTTCTCTACTGTACACCAATTTATCTGGTCCTGAGCCAGCCTCCTCCATTGTTGCCTTACGATACTTGCAATTTCATTAGTCTACTCGATGATCGTTGTTGTTATATTAACCCCCGACGAAAAAGAGGTGTTATAAGTTTGTAGTTTTGTATCTGTGTGTCTGTCTGTCATCATAGCTCCTGAACGGATGAACCGATTTTGATCAATTTTTTTCGTTTGAAAGGTGTCTTAATCGAGAGTGTTCTTGGCTATGTTTCAAGAAAATTTGCTCAGCCGTTCGAAGATCATCACCTCTTTTCTAGTTGAGTTGATGAAGAGATATAATTCTAGTTGAAGTCGGGGGTTTTTGACGGTTATGTTATTTCAGTCAAATAAATAAATAAATCATAGGTACTACTAAATATTTTCTGATATAATATATTAATTGCTCGATACCACATGAGTTCATATAAGACCATCTACTTCAAAAAAGGAGGAGGTTTTAAATTCGAATGAAGGTATTTATTTTCCTCTGTAGTGAAACGATTTTAATGATTCTTAGGGTACGTCCAGATCTGGCGAATGCGCCGCGAATGCACTGTATGCGCACGGTACGTAGCATCCGCGTACCGTGCGCGAACGGCGCGCGAACGGTGCACGAACGACGCGCGAGTGGCTCACGAGCGGCGCATTCGCCTGATCTGGACATACCCTTATTTGACAGAGTATTCTCCAGAAATGGTCACATTTAGATTTAGATCTGATATTAAGACCTTCGTAGATAGACAATGAAATTCTTCAATGAATAACAGCAAATCACTTGCGGTTGCTGTAATAGTATGTTTATGTATATATATTTATGCCACTCAAAATATAAAAATAAATTAAAAAGGAAAAACCGACTTAACAAAACTAAAACTTATAAAATAATTTTCAGAAAAACTTAACAGCTTCTGAAGTCGAGGCCTTTAATTCTTCAATGAACCTAAGCTTGGCAGTGGCCCCGACTTTAGAAGCTGTTAAGTTTTTTAAGAAAATTATTTTATATGTTTTAATTATTTGAAGTCAGTATTAACTTTTTTATAGGTTTACTACTTAGATTATGTAAAGGTTTACTATATAATTTTCTAGAATTCGAGATCTTCAACATCTGTATCCAAAACCATAATGACCGTTATATTTTTTTTAAACTACCACTATTGCTAGTGTTGCCACACATCAGTAAAATGTTTGTCGTTAGTCCATTATTGTCTATGGTATCACCGAACACTTAGGGCTGGAAACGATAATGTTTGTAAACATATCGAGTTTATAATGGAGATATTATGACTTCCGTGGTCATTAGACCCTTCTATTGGATCTGCACACACAACTGTTAACGACATAATAAATTACATGCTATCTGTTGTTGACAGTAGTAGGATAATGATCGCAAAGTACAACGTTATAAGTACAGCACCTCGGCAACCTTCGTCTAACTTCGGAAATACGAACGTACGATGGTGATTACTAAAGCGATAAAATAATAATATTAATAAATAGCAGTCGATAATTTTGTAATATCTTTTATAATGTAGTGTAATCATACAAATATTATAAATGCGTCTTTTTCACTGACGTTATAGCCAATAGTAGTATGTCCTCTTCGGAATTCATTTTGTCTCTGAGGGTGGTGCTTGTTCTCCCGACCCAAGAGGGCGCGACGCGAGTGCTGCGTGCTCGCAGCGTCTGTGCTGATCAAACGTTACAAGAACTCGGACGCCCGACAGACTCTAGTCAGATCGCAGCCTAATAAATGGACAGCCAAAAAGTAACCCTAATTATGTTATCGGAATATTTCTGTTGACATGTCACCCTTTCAGAGAAGCCACGGTCAAAGGTAATCGTTGGCTTTCATCCCTTATATAATAAACAGAGCCCCGAGCCAATAGTCTTTGAAGTCACAAAAATATTTAAAAAATTAAATATAATACCAAATGTAACAACGAAACAGGTGTCACTACAAAGAAATATCATAATTCGCCATAGGCAAGATTTTTTCTTTTGTATGGAATACAGATAATCGTTGGGATCCGGCTTAAATAAAAATGAAAATAAAGAATCCATTCCATTATTGCCCCACGGCTGGGCACAGGCCTCTTCTCAGACTGAGAAGGGTTAAGCCTTAGTCCACCACGCTGGCTTGCCACGTATTGGCGGACTACACACACCATCAAGAACTTTATGAGGCCCTGTCAGATGTGCAGTGTCTCATTATAGCGTGGTTTAACATTTTGTATGCCTATCGGCGAAACATGGTGGTCTTATTATTATCTTAAAACAAGTCTATACCAGTGTTTTATAAAATAAATGATGATTGATTGATTGATTATGTTTTCCTTCACCTTTCATGCAACAGATTTTATAATAATTTTGTTGTCTACTATTTTATTATGTTTTATGACCTATCTAGCTGTTGTCCACGGTTTTCCTCGCATCCTCAGAGAACTACTTAATGTGTCCGTGCAAAATGTTTCTCGTGTTAATCAAGGACATGTCTACCTGTGTACCAAACATCAAAACTGTTCACCTGTTAAAGCGTGATTGAGTAACGAACATCCAACCATCTTCAAAACTTTCACATTTTTGCACTTCTGCTCCATATTATCATTAATCTCAGTCTTCCGTGCACGCAATATGCTTAAAAACGGGTAGAAACTTACAAAAGCTTTTTCTTAGCGTATTAATTTATATAGATTCTTGGTAAGATTCCTCAAATCCTTTGTGTTTTGTGAGAATTGAAGGACACATGAGTACCGCAGTCTTTCTATTTGCGACTTTTTAGTTCATCTGGTTTACTATTAATTATACAATCTTGATACTCTAACTCTATAACCCTAAAAATACTTGCGCTCTGAATCCATACTATAAAAACACGTATAGACCGTTATCTCTTTCGACATCAACGCAAATAAAGCAATCCGATTCACTGACAAGTTGATACGGACGTAAAAGTCACGATTCAAGAGACAATCCGACCGTCACGGAATATTTCACGGAATAGATTCATGTGTCGGACTCGGTACAAAGAATCTTACTGTAATATTATGAATGTGTAAGATTTTATAGATTTTGGATGGTTAGATGTTTGGATGATTGGATGTTTGGATGATTGTATGTTTGTTACTCAATTACGCATAAACGGCTGAACGGCTTACATGAAATAAAGATCTATTCTATTCTAATCAAATAATATTCCGAACATTTTGACATAAACCTTGTATCATGTAAACTCACTTCCATTTGCTTTGGATTAAGTTATATTTACATGTCGCTCCCGGGTTCGACACGTGTCATCGAAGTGCTGACAGGAATTATGGGCTTAGAGATATCCGCTGTCATTGCTGGGACAAACACGAGTGATCTCTTTATAGCTTCGAATAATAATGTGCTGTAAAGCCATCTCTATATTTTTACCCGACTACGGAGAGGGTTATATGTTTGACCGGTATGTATGTATGTTCATGTGGTCGTATGCCACCTACAGCTACCCGAACAGAACACTACAGTCTAACAGTAGTAAGCCATCATAAGCTTTAGGTCAAAGTGGTATACGACCACGGCTATCCTCTGAACATCACTATGAATATGTAGGTATCTATTAATATTTTCTTGTTTCATACCTTTTCAGTAGTCGGGTTTTAGTTTTTGAACTTATTTTTTTTTAACAATACGGTGCCCAAGATACAGGCCTCGCCTAGTAGGAGAAAGTTTTTTATTGTAAAATTAAATTATTTGTATAAACGATTTTGATTTTTAATTTTTGTTATGCTCAATGTTTTTGTAGTTGAGAACTTGTACGACGATCGTTTCGTATTAGTGTGTATTTTTAAAACGCTTTTATTAGCTTCACTTAGTTACAAGTGAAGCTAATAAAAGCGTTTTAAAAATACACTTACATTGCACTTTTACTGCACCGTTTGGATCCTCATTTGTTGAATAAACAATTCAAATTGCACCTATCATGCGCAGATCCACACTCGATCCAACCTTGGACATGTAATTCAGCTGCCGACCCGATTACAGTAAATTGGTATCTCTTCACTGACAGGCCAGTCGGCACGTTTTGACTCGGGAACGTATAAATTGAATTAAGGATAATGTCATATTTCGAATGGAAAAATACGAGAATATTTTTGTGATAAAAAAAGTGCTTAAAGTTTTATGAGAATTTGATTAATTTATATACTTAGGTACTGTGGTTCTTTGAAGAAAGCCCATGTACGAAGAACATAATACGGATAGTTGCATAAAACTTCATACATTTTTTACAACTTTAAGAAGAGTAATATTGAATTACGAGTATTTGTATGGAATAGCAGATTCTTTTGCTATTTAATATTTGTTCTCATAGTAAAAGTTGTTCATTATGAGTAGAATAACCCCCTTTCGGCTATAAATACTCATTCCAACTAACCTTATTTAATAAACATAAAATTTTAGATTGAAATAAATAGCACTTATTCATTTTCATATCAAATAACCTAACCGTCAAAAACCCCCGACTCCAACTGAAAAAAGAGCTGTTTTGAACGGATGAATAGATTTTCATGAAACATAGCTAAGATGATACTTTATTAAAATACCTTTCAATTAAAAAAACTGCATTGAAATCGGTCCATTCGTTTTGGAGCTACGCTGCCACATACAGATACACTGGTACACGCTATAAACTTACAACACCTCTTTTTTGTCGGGGGTTAAAAATAAAACTAGATCTAATCAGCTAATAATCTGTTCATCACTAAGGGTCTCGATAGCTTTATGGACGATAAAGTGAAGCTTCACCGAGTCCGCAAGGTACAGTGGATCTAGGTCATAATGAGCGGTACTTGTGTCGTTAGCACTCGTCGATGGGCCCCGAGTTTGCTTTTGACTCCAGCGAGATTGGTTTTTGTTTCTCCTTTTTTTTAAACCGCACACTTGTCAATTTTTTTTTAAAACTGCGGCTGTAGCCAACCAGCTTCAAGCACTTTCTGGTGCTTGACAATAAGCTGATTTGAACCTAATAATATATTTGGTCCACCTATCCATGAAGGTATTGTTCTTTTTATTTAATTTTGGCGATTCTCTTCGTTCTAGTGTTTTCTTTATGTGTTAATTCTGTATGTTGTGTCTCATTTCGTTGTGTCCAAATAAATGTTTATTCTATTCTGTCCACACTTGAATTCGAAAAGTCAGAGGTTCGAACTCAGCCTCTCCTGCATGGAAGGCGAGCGTTTAACCGCTAGGCTATCACCAATTATAACTTTAAAAAACTATTCTACTTAAATAAATATTAGTATGAGAGCCGCGGCAACCAAGGAAGACGCGCGTTCGCGCCGTTGTACCGTGGTTGCGCCGGCGGTGTCGGTTGGCTTCGGCTGGAATGGGAGTTTACACGCTTTCTCCCCAAAATGTGACGTGGACTATGCGATCGCAATTTATTGAATTTGAACTTCAAAATGAAGATTCAGGTCTGCTGAAAGAGATTCCTTTTGTGAAATAAGTAGTACCTTAGTACTTTGTTCTCCTAATTAATGTTTTCTTTGTCTTTTCATGTGTGTAACCGTAGGACTGTGGTAGAACAAGTGGGAATCTCTATTCCCACTAGTTCTACTATTTTTAACAAGATAAATCGTAGAACTACTGAGAAAAAAAATTCCCATTAGTTCTACTGTAGGACTGTTTAGTAGAACTAGTGGGAACAAACCACATAAATTATTAAATAAAATAAAATTCTGATGTTGTTGATGAACTGTGCCGATTTCACCCGGTAAAGAATCACAAAACATACTTTTGAAACAAGGATTTATATCAGACTTATTTTGTTTGAAAAGCCAGTTTTTTATTTGTATAATAAAAAACATTGTCATATTATGTTATAAAAATAAACGTATCCTAAAAAAACTGATGGCTATCAATTATTAGTTTACTTTTTATGACCCCAAAAAAGGCAAAAATCCCCGACGTCCCATTTTTAACTGCGATACAAACGCCCGGTTTTAAAAGTGTAGCTTTTGTCTTTCAACCAACGTTTACGCTATCTATAGTGCAACCCGGTTTATTTTAACGAAGTGGTAGTGCGCCCGTTAACAAGCTCTTGACAATTAGTCTCTTCAAAGAACTTATATTTAATTAATAAACAATATTACGTTTGTTTCGGTAGTTCTCTCAGTCTGTTTTGAAGGACAAATGGCATATTATTATTGTTTCAAGATTATTTCGTCATGTAACCTTATTTTAAATACAACATTATTGAGTCCATACCTATATTTATGTATATAGGTATCTTACCTTTCCAGTCCCGACCCCTTTCAGAGTTTATTGTACTCATCATTATGAACAATTTTTATTCTGAGACCAAAACTGAAATCGCGGAAAAAAATTCAACTGTTCCATACATATAAGCCCAAGTTCACCGACAACTTATCAGACGATTATAGCAAAATCTTCGGTTTAAACATGCTATTTGTATGGGTAATGGTAATCGGCTGATTTTATTTTAAACATCTGTTATATTGTCGGTGAACTTGGCCCATAGTCGAGCAGTATTGGATTATTTGTATGGTACCTACCGCAGTTTTTTTTTCGCACTTTCGGTATTGGTCCCATAGTAAAAGTTGTTCATAATTATGTGTACAATATCCTCTTAAAGGGACTCGAAAAGAAGGAACTTGTATATAGTGTATTTTTTTTGTAACGACTATCCTATTTGCCTTAATATAGAGAAGCCATGAAAATTGAATTCGGCTTACCGAATTTCGAACAAGCTTAGCTGTTCCTTCCAACAGCCTAACCAGCCAATTATGAGATGACGTCATCGGCTTATTCCTGATTGGCTGTCAGAAACTTGAGATAATGGGGGAGACGAAAACTGTCGGAAAATATTAATGGTTACGCTACAAAATATGTATAAAAATATAAGCATGACGGGTCTTATGGATTAAATTTATGCAAGATAAATATTGTCAATATTTTGACTGCCTTGTCCCAAAAAGAAAGTGCTTACACACAAGAAATGCATAACTATATCCAATTCTTCAATTCTCTATATTCAAAATATTTTAGGAGGCAAATTTATAGGTTATAAAGACTGGTTTTAGCAAATGTTTTTTTGTTTCAACTTTTTAAAATTAATTAAATGAGATGATTCCGTTTGCATAAAACTTTTATGAACTTTTTTTTTTTTTTTCTATGATTATTATGAATGGCACTAAGTTCATGAACTTCTACCACATGACCTGGCGGGCTCGGCTACTCTGACACACACGCATCGCGTCGCCGCGCCTCCCGATCTTAATGCCTATATAAATTTTGAATCTATTGCAGCTTTAATTTGATATTTAAAATGAATTCTATACCACTCATACAGCCTAGCTTTAAAATACTTTGAATTATTAATATAAGACCTTATACCTAAATATGAAAAGATCCATCATATAGGTAACAGTATCATGACTATTTCACAAAAATAGTCTGATAAATACCAGTCCATAATTGGAACGGCGAAAACCAAACACGTCGAGTTTCATAGCAGATAACATGTCAATTTTCCAATTAAATTTAACTTTGAACGCAAAATAGTATGATATCTATCCGCATCGAGGATTTCAGTTATTCGGTCTGTTCACTGTACCTAACAGGGTTGCCAGAGTTGGTTTTATGAATATATATTTTTAACTAGTCGATCCAAATAAATTAGACAATACATTTGACGTACTATCAGTTCCTACATTATAGTAGTAGTAATTGTTGTTTACATTATATTACGGCATTTTTATGTATAGATATACCTATATAATACTATAAAAATTGTGTTCTGTTCAACGTATGACTGGCTTGGACAGAATATCAGCAGTTGAGCATGATTCGCGCTGCCAACTACTATGCTCAGTCCAAGACCTTTTTGTCTTTTACCTTCTTGTATGATGTATCTCCTTGCTACCTACTCGTATGTAATTTGAAAGACAAATAAAAATCTTCTATTCTATTCCTACTAGGCCATTGCTAAACATAGGCCTCCCAATAGACACTGACCAAACGTAAAAAATGTCTGTATTGTAGGAAGATTAAAAATAAGCCTATTGTTTGGTTTACGGCGAGAGTAACCCCTGTTTCGTCCAACTTATCGTAAAAATTGCAAGAGCAGGGGCATCCTTTACCTGCTGAGGGTTCAACGCATGCGCGAGTGAACCCTGCGCCCCCATTTCATCATATGTCACTGTTGTTGTTATTGTGCTATTTTAGCCGGTTAGAGTCACATAACTATTTTGGAGGAAGTAGTGTCTTGCTGGCATGCCAGCATGAATGGGTCGGCACGACCAGGGAAGTACTACCCTCCCACAGAATATCGACGTTATGCAGCAGTATGCATACTGTTGCGTTTCGTTCGGTGAGTGTGGAGCGCCGGAGATCCAATTCCTCCCTTACTCCCCTTCCCTCCCATTTCCTAACACCATCCTAAAGGTCGGCAACGCATCGGTGACTCCTCTGGTGTTGCGGATGTTCATAGGCGGCGGTGATCACTTACCATCAGGTGAACCGCAAGCTCGTATGACCCGCTAAAGGATAAAACAAATGTATTTTGATCTGATAACAATACGAAATCTACATCTTCAGTTTTATTAAGGAATGCTGATGGCAAAAACATCGTTAATTAATATTGAATGTATAACTTTTGTCAAAATAACATCACTTTTAACAACAATATTCCTTAAATTGAGCTGGCAACACTGACCAGCCGTCAACGTCCCACTTCAAACGTATCCAATCAGATTACGTTTTTCAGCGAGTTCCCTTCGGACTAACAAAACATTGCACAACCCGCTGTTCGCGTATATTGCTTGGAGTTTGGATGGGGGATGGACAGATGATAAAATTGGGTCAAGGATGAAATAGGGATAAATTAGAAATAATACAACGGCTTTAACGATTTTTTTATACATATGGGTCAATATCTGTAAATGAAAATTTTTGCCAATTTTGGTGGCTAAATATTTTCTTCAGTTTTTTGAGAAAATAAGAACCTGGTATGAGAAAAGAAAGTCCGTTAGCAAAGCGGACTTTCTTTTCTCATACCAGGTTCTTATTTTCTCAAAAAACCGAAGAAAATATTTAGCCACCAAAATTGGCAAAAATTTTCATTTACTGATATTGACCCATATTCGTATTATATACGATATAAGTAATTAAAGTATTGATATACAAAGTAAAAGTTGGACCATAACTTTTAAAATAAATTTTTAATTTAGCTTTCTTCTCAATATTTTCACTGATTTTAATTATACACGGTAGTTAGTTTTTTTACATTATTATCTCTATCTACATATTCTTTGCACGATCACTTAATATTTTGTTATGTGTAAACTTTCATATTTTACTTTTCAGTACACTTTAATAATATTATGCACTGCATGTTAAATTTTAACTTCTCTACAGATTTTCAACATTTTCGTCAATGTGGAATTCAGTCTATTCAACTCGCACTAAAAGCACATATATGCAGTTTTGATCAAAAGTTTTTGAATTTTTGTACATTTAGCTACATTTTAATATTATTTACATAAAATATGTTAAATATAAACCTAATCAAGTTAATTTAGACGTAATAGTTATAATACATTACACAGATATAATGGATCTCTTTGAGATTGGACTTCATGAAACTGAGACAGCCGATAAGAACCCAAAAAAAAAGGTTAGTAGTATATTTTTTCTTGCAAACGCAATTTTATTAGAGAAAGCAAACAATTCTGATTAATTTATTTTGTGAAAAAGGAGTCAATTTCTCCTAGAATAGAATAGAATAGCAAAAGAAAAAGTGATACATAGAGTAGGTATTCTTTATTTTACACAAAAGAAAATGTGAAAGTGAAATTATACAGGGTGACTGGTTGAACGTGGGCAACATTGAAGGAGGGTTTTGTACTTGTGGAGGAACGAGGTATGGTGTTCCTTCATTGAAAAGGGAGGATCCTCCGACCAGGCGAGGTGATATTGCCTGGCAGGCCGAAGCCCGATGGTTGATGTCGGACAGTTGTATATTATATGTTAGATACGAGTATCTTTTTCCTTGCGCGATGCAGGCTTCGTAATCTGATTGATCAATTCATATTCTCGCGCCACTGTAGTTAGGTTTTGCTGCCTTACTAAGTAGTTCTTCTATGTGGCGATAGATGTCGTTACATACTCATAATTATGAACAACTTTTACTGTGGGACAAAAGAAGAAATCACGAAAAAACAATCTGCTGTTCCATACATTTAGTAGAGTACCTTATATTCAATTATTTATATAGAACAGCGGATTGTTTTTAACGATTTCAAATTTGGTCCCTTATTAAAAGTTGTTCATCATTATGAGTATAATGCCCTCCTGCAAAGTTGCCCACGTTCAACTAGTCACCCTGTATAGGGTACTAGTGGCCTTATCGCTAAATAATAATGTGATAATATGGCTTCAAACATATACAAAAGTATTATGTTAACTTTAAATCACCTAAAAAAACTCATGACATAGTCAATGGATACTATTGACTCTCAAATCACTTACGATATTCTCACTCGATTATGATGATTGCAAAGATTAAAAAATCCTACAATTTTTTTATTATTTTTTAAACATTTATAATTACTTACATTTTTATAAACGAAAACTTCTAATGGAAACCGTTGTGGTTTATCTTTACCAGCATTCAATCTTGATTACATTCATCTTATTTAAAGTATAAATACAAACACTGCACTGGTTGTATTACCACTGACTGTTCTCAGTTCTATAAGGTCTTTTCTCCACATATTGATTCATTGCTTTTTTAATTACTAAAGCTAACATTACAATACTAACACCACCATCTTCACAATACTAGATGATATTAATTCATTTCTCTTCATCGTTACGAAGCTAGAAGACACTGAATCATCATTACCGAGTCATTAGTATTGAGACAAGTAGGTACACACGTCATCATATCAATCATTGTTTAACAAGAGCTCAATGTTGTTAACTTTTTGTTAAATTAGTAACGTTACTTTGTTCTTTCAATTACAGTAAATCAGCGTTGTTTGTGATTGATAATTTTCTAACAAATGTTTACATCATTGAGCATCTGAATCTGAAGTAAGAGATGATTGAGATAAACAGCTTGATTAAAAACATAATTATCACACTCACATAGACCCTTAGAAACATGACACAATTATGTAAATTCCTGTAAAATAAACGACATAAGTACTGTATACATACAATTTAATAAAGAAAGCAAGTGATTTTAACTTTTAAACACAAATATTATGTACAAAGAGGAAACAATACCGCTCATACGGATTGAGGTAAGTTTGAATTACTAAAGTTATCGAATTCATCCGCGTCGAGATTAAGTTTAATTGGTTTAAGTTAAGCGCTTCGGGAAACTTTGAAATCATTTTGAGAATGTTTTGGCTCTTGCGTAATTATTTTTTCGTAGATAGATTTTAATTGTATTATTTATATTTTGTTTTATTTTTTAGGTTTTAGGATTGAAGATTATTCTTGTTTGAAGGGCAGTATCTAAAAATTCATTGAAACAAAACTTTTCTGTATATTATCATGTTTTTTTTCACCTACTGATACAGGATATTTTTATGCAGTGCGCATAATTTGTAGAGTGATTCAGTCTCTATTCCTAAATGCAACCGCAGTATTGGGATACACTTTAAAACAAAACGTTCGTCCTAATAAAAATAATTCGTCTTAGTAGGTATGGGGGACACGCAAAATTTACTAGCACAAGCCATACAAAATCTAATTTTTTTTTTGTTCCAAAATAAAATAAAAATTTATGTTTTTGTTCATGTTTTTTTTTTTTTTTTTTAGTACTGAATTTCACTCCAAAGTGAATTTTAGTACTGCAGTTGCATTTGGGAACGGACACTGAATCAATCTGCAAATTTTGCGCACTACATAAAAAAATATCCTGTAGGTATGTATATTACCTACCTGAGCTCTGAAAATTCTGAAAAGTTCGTTTCGCTTCAAAAGATTTGATTCGCTAAACAGAGAATACCTATTGTTTAAAAATAATGTATCAGCTGTTGTTACTTCTACGCAAGTTGTAAGTATCGAAAGTATGGACATAAATTTATTCTGTAGTACCTATAATCGCCACCCGGTACGCGTACGTAGCGCATACATCCTTGCTTATTGGACCACTTATAAGTACACTGCTCTATTTCATAAAAAAATGGCTTAGATCTATAAGTAAATGGTCTCCAAGGATTTTAGTCGTAATATCTATGAAAACTTAGGTGTTTCACAATATTCTTATAATTCATTATTTCTAATAACGAAAACAAGAAACACTTGACTTCTCGGCGTGTGGGTTACCCATATTACCCATAGTTGAGTATCTCATAACTTTCTATAAGTACCTATGTTGTTTTTAAGGTTATTTCTTCAGATTTAAAATAATTTGAATAATAAAGAAATGGATACCATAAATTGATAGAAATAAGATTCTTTTGACGATAGCTTCTACACAGTTACACACTCAAGATGACACATTTTTATAAAAATAATTTATTTTTCATCCCACCATCTCGGAAAAAGTATTTTTAATCTTCAATATCTGAGTGGAAAAGCCGTTTTTATTCTCTAGAGGATAAAGTAAATTTTCATCCCACCATCTCGGAAAGAGTATTTTTAATCTTCAATATCTGAGTGGAAAAGCCGTTTTTATTCTCTAGAGGATAAAGTAAATTGAATTTAGAACATCGTGTGCACTAAGTTTGTGAATTAAACGTTTTTTTTTTGCATTTAGTCATTTCCTCGCTGAGGTGGAATGAAAAGTTACGTGTTGCACTCGAGTGCAAAGATTTTTCACCTCGTGCTCTTTTGATTCCCTCGCTAACGCTCAGGATTCTAATTTTGAATCACGAGCGCAGCGAGTGATTCAATTTTAGAATCCTTCGCTTGCTCGGTCATCAAAATTGAACACGCGGTTAAAAAGCAACTTTGCACTCTTGTATAACAAATAACTATTATGATTCATATACATTGATGAATTGAAATATTTATTAAAAAAAGATAAGTATTTTTAATAAATAATAATAATCATAAAAAAAATGTTTATTTAGAAAAAGAGCAATACATTTGACAAATAGGTATCTTATATTACAATAAAGCACAGTTGCATATTTGCCTGAACTTGGTTGAACCTGTGCTTCAAGCTAGTAAGTACATATTTTCAGTGTTATAAATTAACAATAAAAACCTAAATTAGAAGTGTCAGTTTATTGATACTCTCGAACTGTAAATTCGTTGTTAAACAATGCGGAGCTAATATAAAATGGAGATAGTATTATGTAATAGTCTAAGACATCTCTCATGCTCTCAACTAAGTAAGTCATTTAATCAGAATAAAAAAATCGTTTCGCCGAATAAATCGACCACTTTTTCAAAAAAGAATTACCATCTTTCACTCGTTATGTACTTACAGAGCGACGTCATGAATAATTGCAATGCCAGACGAAAAGTCTAGAGGCATATCTAGATACCTTTTTTAACTTACGAAACTTTCTCTTTGTTTAAACTTCAAGGAATTAATTTGTAGCTTAAATACAAAATTTGTGGTAAAAGTTTCGGTTCGTAAAGGATTTAACCCGTTACATGTTTATGCTGTTAATTTCGCGTGAACAGTGACAAAATTTTGCACACTGTAGGTTGAATATGGCATAAAGACTGAATTTTATTTTAATATTAATAACATTAATTATTCGTTTATTAAAATATAATTTAATTAATTGCGTAATTGAACAGGGTTTTATATTTTTAAACAGTTTGTATTGTGAATTAGTAGATTAAACAACATGTATCACACATGCGTGGTCATATTTTATGGGTGTGGATCAGACTATCAAACTGAACAACTTTCTCTACACCAACATCGTATGACGAAAAAATTTTCAGCTATACAAAACTTCAATACGTATATTCGACCCAAACGATATAATTTTTCCGCGATTACGATGTTGATCCCATAGAGAAAGTTGTTCAGTTTGATGGTCTGATCCACACCCTTAAATATGACCACGCATTTCTGATACACGTTGTATTATTATTTAGTTAAATATATTTATATTTCGTCCACAAATAAATCTATATAATTATATAAATTTTAAGGAACAACGCTATTTCCAGTCAATTTATAGCCAACAAATAACGAGTGTAAAATACAAAGGATTATCTAAATTGCATATGAAGGCCATGTTAATAGGTCGATGGACGATTATGGTCTTATGAGCTAAAACGTAATCCTATCTACATAGATAGGACCATCTGTTCCACACAGTTGTTGAGCCGCTGGCGCTGGTGAGGTTTTAGGAACATAGAAATAAGCTTGCGGATATGCACTCGGACGCCATGAATCCAGGTCACTAATAAACCTTAATACCTCGGAAACTAAGAATGTTAGCTTATTCAAATAAAAAGTATTTTATAGAGTATTTAATGCTATTCAAATAAAATTAATAAAACTTCTTAGTTATTATTTGTTTTACTTATTTACACATAAATTTAAAATGCGTAAATTTTACGGCAAGTATTTTTTTTTTCTATTTTTTTCATATATTTCATTTTCTCACATTTTGATACTTCGTATTATCTCCGCGTATTGTTAATACAGATGTCATGCGATTCGGTATACAGCAAAAAGTTTCTGAGGCGATGTTCGGGAATATTCTCGAATTCCTCTATCAATGCAATTATCAATTGTCGAAGTTGTAGTGTCGTAGACATTTCTATAATCAAAATTCCATTAATTTATATAATATTATAAATAAAGATATTAGAAATGTGAAACGAAGTGAAATACGTACTGAAAATTTAATTCAAGACAAACGACTAAGTGAATTTCTAAAGAGAAACACTTTCTTTCACACTTTGTAAATTATAATAAATAAAATTTGCCCTTTTTAGTTCGACTTCATGAGCTGAATGAAGGTGTATATTAGATTAGAATCCAATCGACTGTAAATAAGGTAAACCTCCTGATTTTTTTGCGGTTCAACAAACCAGAACATACTTTCTCAATACAAAAGTAAAATAAAGTATAAAACATATCTTAGTTCTGGTACAAAATCGAACAAAAAGATATGCGCAGAGTAGCCAGATATAGATGAAGTTTTTCAAAAAAAATAAAAATTAATATATATTTTTGAACAGATCTCAAAACGATAATTATGTTTAGTATTTTGACATGAGAAAAAGAAAACGATATTAAGAAGCCACGTTCCTGTGTCTTCTGACCTCTAAAATACAAATAATTGCGTTATAGAGGAAAGTGACAATGTCATATTGTGTATAACAATGTAAACTTCATTATTTTTTATTACAAACTAAACCTTCCTCAAAGTCATAAATCTGTTGCCCTATTATGCCCTATAAGGCACACATAGGGCACATGTTAGGGCCTAACACAATAAAAACGGGTACTTTAATAGATCCTCTTCTCGACCGCCTTTTTCATGTTGCGGTCAAGGCTTTGAGTAGATACTCAAATGGTCAAGGTCCTTTTTTTCGGGTTCGCACTCAACGAAGTTCGAGGACCCGAAGCAGAAGTGGATACGAACGGAACTCTAGAAAAAACCCCAACACTGACCGATGCTGTCGTCAATATTTTTTTAAATATCCCTGTTTTACAGATATATCCATATTCATATTCATATTCTTTATTTGCATTCCACAATGTACATAAGGTGGTAAAAATAATATTTGGTAGGTTACAATCATGGACCCTGTAGGGCACAGCAAAATATAGGAGAGAGGAAGATAGTACTTATGTTTACTGGTTGCTTTAATTTATTAATAAATATGGATGGCATAATAAAAAAAAAAATATTAATAATATTTCCTAATATGTATTTAGTTTATTATAAATTATTATTAACTAATAGTTATGGAATTTAATATGTTTTTATTTTATTTTTTATATTTTATATATCATTTTCTCACATCTTAATAATCTGCAGGGTGCTAACTGAAAACCAGCGCTGGGTGTTCCACACCCAGCAAATGCTGAGCTGGCAACCCTTTCGATATGGGCGTGCTCGTCAGTGCAGTAAAATCAACTATTATATTATTTATCCGTGTTTGTTTGTTATTATTTCTTATTATTATTTTTGTTTCTTTCTGATCTCTGTGTTTCAATTTTATTTTATTTTTGTACTGACGATGTATGTCATTTATCGAATAAATATTTTCAATTCTATTCTATTCTATTCTAATACTTTGTATTACCTCCGTGTGTTGTCAATACAGATGTCATGCGATTGATACGGCACAAAGTTTCTGAGGCGATGTTGGGGAATATTCTCGCATTCCCCTATGAATGCAATTTTCTTATAATATTCTGTAAATGTTTATTTAATTGAATTATTTTACATAACTATATACAACCATAAAATATAAACTTAAATATGTACACTAATAATTATTGTTAAAAAATAAATAAATCATAAAATAAAATAAATATAAATATAAAACTGAGTACCTAGGCGTCAAAGTACTCCTCCTCCTCGATGTCATTGGCAGCGTGCCCAGAAGACTAGCAGCATTGCCACGTTGAATGGCAATGCTTATTCCTTGACCAAAGAATAGGCCAGCCCTCGGGTCACGCGTAGCGTCGACCAACCGTTTTGCAATGTCTCTGAAGAGGAGACATGCATTCGTTCCCCATGACCCGAGCGTTTCGACACCAAAAGATTTCTTAGTTTCCGTGATATTATGGTTTATTATACTCCGTTCGAAATAACATTAGAAATTTAAATAACTCCATTTACACTTTATTCAACCGATTTTGACTTCTATTACGTTGGTGACATAACAAATTACAGCTGCAGTAAACATTTGTTATCGTAAACCCGTTTTTGCTTTTAATGCCATCCTTATGCGTACGGAATAGAAGTCAATATCGGTTGAATACACTGTAAAAGAGTTTGTTAAACGTAACTAATCTTATTTCAAACGGAGTATAGCTATGTTAGTGAACCGAATTCATTTCTCTCGAGTGTATTTCAAAAAAAAAAAAAATCTTTTTGACGCATCATTATCTCAATAGACAACATGAGTAGCGCCTTGATTACGTAAAAAATATCCGACAACCACAACGACCAAAAAACAATGCATCCCTTTCTCGCTTATAGATGTTTTCATAAGAGGGTACGGAATAGGACGTTTATTTGAGACAGCAACTGTTAAATTTATCATTATCATCAGGGGGCGGAAGTCCATAGTAAAATTAAGGTGTGCTTAAGACATTTACAACTTGCGCAGGAGGGTACATAACTGATATCTATATTTCCTAAGATAATGTGTTTTTCCATGGCATAGCAAAAATAATGGCAACACTTTGCAATAAATTTCTCTGTCCATGGGATCGTGTAAAAAGTCATTAAGGTTAATTACTTTCACTACATTTTCGTACGTCGAATGGTCATAAAGGTAAAACAGAGGATAGTAAATTAACACGACTCCACTATCAATTACCGTTCACCAAGATGCATAGTGCCACAAACTTATCTGACCCGGTGACCAAAATAGGAACTAACGTCGCAACGAACGAACGGTGTACGGAGATGACATTAGTAAAAGCGACGGCAGCGACGCCACGACCGGGTCAGATAAGTTTGTGGCACTTTACCAATGAGTTTTTAATGATCGGCAGGTACCTACTTATAATATGTAATTGAGCAGAAGCCCAATTCTCGTAATTAATTTACACTATGACTGAAAATTGACAGAACTGAGATTATATTATGAACTGACAAAAATCGGTATTCTACTCCTCTTAAAGTTCAGTCCGGATTCAATATGATTTGAATTCAATCTTCTTAGAAAATCATTTCAATCCATAAAGTTATTATTACTAGTTAGTAATAATAACTTTATGTTTCAATCTCACTTTTGACGTTTATGTATAGACGAGAATACCAATTTTATTATCTGTGTCGGTTCAAAATGTTAGCAGTATACCGATTTGACTTCAATCAACTTTCGATTTAATTTCAATATAATTCCTATTTCTACCAGTAGCCAGTGGACTATTGTTTATGAACTATCGAGAAACAAAAACAAGAGTAAAAATAAACAAGATTCCAAAAAAAAAAAGTTCAACCCTTCACTTTATAATTTATTTCTTCCCTTTCCGTTTGAAAACCTTTCGGACACCACGTTATTTTTTCAATTAACTATAGACCTGTAAAACGATAACTCGACAGGAAATTATGAGAATTTACTCATTTCCGCAAGGGTCCCGATAATATTTAGCAGAAAAGGTTTTAAATCTTATCAAATATTATCAACGCATAAAATAATTGTCATTTTGTTTGATACTATTCATTTAAATAAGGAACGGACGGTTGCTTATAGATTTTTATTGTTTTTTTTTTTGTTCAACTGTGGTGCAAAGTCATCGCCTTCCTTTTGTGTGGATCTTTACGATATTTAGCGTTTACAGGTCATTTTTTAATGTGTAATGAAGTTGTATAATTATTTTATAATCCATTGATGATAATGCAAAATGTCTAATCCAGATCCAAAAATTCTTTTTGTTTTTAATTCGACTCATTAACTACTAAAAACTTTGTTTCTGAAATTTATAGAATACTTATAGTTTTACAAGAGCTTACGACAATACACTTTTACACTCACTAAATATACGACTTTACAAGCAATTGACTGCAAATGAATCAGAATTCAGAACTCACCTCAAACAAAAATACATCCTGTACAAATCACAAAGGCACTCTGCATGAGCGCATGACAAAATTACCTTACCTTCCACAGATTAAAAATGATCAAACCCCTATTCAGCCTTTCATACCACAGAGAAAAAAAATCATGCTTTATTTTTTTTATTTGACAGGCAGAAGAAGGCACAAACCGTACGTCAGAAGGCGAAGACAATGATGGGAGTGAGGTTAACGCTGGTTCATCAAGGGTGTTATCTGCGGCCACGTCCAGAGAAGAAGATGACGATTCAAGCAACAATGCTAGCAGTGAAAGTAAAAGCCCTGGACAGAGGTTCGAAAAACATTTTTGTAATTGGAACGAACTTATAGTTTAGGTATAATTTATGGTCTGCTATAGTAACACAGAATATATAGATTTGTACATAGATACAAAAATTTCTCACTAAGATTTGTTTAAATAAGATTTTTTGTGGCAAAAATTATATAATAATATCTCCATATATTATTGAGATAATTATACAAGGTGGCAACAACAAAATAACGGTAATGTATTACAAATATATTTATTTGAAGATGCTTTCTGTGACCGTTAGCAAAAAAAAATTATGATAAAAATATTTCGACAGGAATTTTTTTCAAATTGCGGTTGCATTTGGGAACGAACACTGATTCATTCCGCAAATTTTGCGCACTACATAAAAAAATATCCTGCACCTATAATGAATTCTCGTATTATTGTAGCAGACCAATAGGTAATTAAACATTCAATTCAAAAATGCAGGCATAATCTTAACTGCTCCCTGAAAAATACAGGGTGTCAAAAGACCCTAACGAAGCCGAAATCAGTGCATAATTACATCAAACTAAGTAACATTGTAGAAAAAAAAATTCTGGGTAACAACTTTTTTTAGAAAAATCTTCGTAATGATGGCAAGAATACAATATGGCTTTCAACTTCGTTAAGGGTCTTTTTACATTTGTTATACTAATTTAACATGAAACATTACGATGAAATAATTTCGTTTGTCTTATAATTGGCTGATGTTTTACTGAATATAAGAGCAATATTACCAAGTATTGCGAGGTCCCATTCGACGTAAATTAAGATGTAATTTATTTTTTATTTTAACCATTAATTCATCAGGTTCAACATTTCGATCATCGTTCAACAATTATTTGAGGTTTTCAATATTTTTAGTCTAGAAACTATCACATCTTATCAGGTATTTATTTATAGACATTAATCGCATTGGTTTTTCGAAAACTGTAAGCCATCTCGCTAAATCTATGCTATCAAACAAAACTGACACTGGCTGACCAAAATATTTACTGGCATTGTAGTTCAAAATATACGAGCTAAAACAAAAAGAAATTCTTTTTTCAAAAAGAATTGTTCTTGATTCTTTTAATACTTTCTCTGGTATTCTGTCTCCGTATTCACACGTGCTAAATTCTAGAATCATTCACAGAATTATGCTATTTTCTATTTTATGAATCTATGAATAAACAATATCAGTATCCAAATTCATAACATATTATGTATAATCTATTGTATTGTATCGATCTATTGTATTGTATTATATCGATATATTATGTATCACAACCCTGTATAATATTTATGTTATCACAAACACATTAATTTTAACTTAGGGTTCTTTCACTCGTACCACAACCAAACCACAACCACACCGAAATGACAACTTGTGGGCGGGCGCTAATTTATATGAAAATTAATAGTTTAATTCACACGGACCACATTCTGCGGTCAAATTGAACTATGTCAACGATACCGACTAAATCGCAACCACCAGCAAAACCGCGCACTAGCAGCCGGCCACATCGCAACCACTAACGACAACGTAACCACATTGACATTTTGTAATTGCCACAGCGTAACTGCAAAAAGCTGCAGTGACACTATTCACACGTAACGTA
This sequence comes from Allophyes oxyacanthae, assembly GCA_932294325.1. Lineage (NCBI taxonomy): Eukaryota > Metazoa > Arthropoda > Insecta > Lepidoptera > Noctuidae > Allophyes > Allophyes oxyacanthae. The sequence continues at coordinate 3,571,807 of OW028628.1, forward strand.
ACAACTTTTAGTCGCTGCGATGTGGTGTGGTTGAGGTGAAACTAGCCTTAGATACAATGATTTATACCTTCATTTTATAATATTACCCACTATTTATGACAAAATTAACAATTGAGCACATGTCATGTTATCATAAAAAAGGCATGTAACACACGAAAACGTATGATTAGAACACACTTATATGAATCATAAAATATACATGAATTCGAAAAGTCCAAAGTGCTGGCTTACTTCGAATTCAAACCCTCCTACACGGAAGGCAAGCGTTCAACCACTAGGCTAACACTGCTTAAATCATTATTTATAATAACAACAACATCAACTTTTACTATGGGATCTACTCTGAAAACGAGAAAAAAAAATTCATACAAAAGATCAGTGCAATTCCTGCCGATTCTTCTCCATAGTGTCTACTATTTAGAACCATGCACCTAGAGTCTCGACATTTCATAAATGCCTGTATCTGGTTTACATGAAATAAAGATCTATTCTATTCTAAAAAAATGACCTTGTATCAAAAGTTAAAAATAAAATTGCGATTTCAGTTTTGGTCCCATAATAAAAGATATTTATACTAATAAGTACACCCTAAAGCCCTGCTGTTGAATTATAAATAACCCTGTATAAAAAAAAAAACTAATTACAATATAAGCAGAACAGACATCCCTGAAAAACTCATATTAAACTTAAGTTCATTCAACTTCAACTTGGCTTCCGCAAGTTGAATTACTTCTGCTCTTAAAGTGAGGTACCAGGATCTCATAAAAGTGTAGGAAGGTTAGTTGCACAGGAGTTTTTTGCACAGGATGTTAGGTACTGCAGTCAGTTGACACTTCCACGACTTTGTCGCCGCGACATTGTCGTTACTAAGCACTTAGCCTAAGGATTTATAACGAAATGTCTTGAAAATAAACCGTTTGTTATTTGACGCTGGTTGGCGATTATTGCTACATGTTCGATTTAGTTCGCAAACAGTCCCCCACTAAGATCACAGCAAATAGAGTTAGTATTTTTGTGCCAGTTCAAATAAATCATCTATTAGTTTTCATCAGTCTGCAGACGACGGCCGAGTGCCCACTGGCCCGGCATCGATGTCTATACTTCAATGTCACTAAGCGCCCTATATACACGAGAATAAAACAAATCGATAGGCGACTCGATGCCTAACTCGATTATACACGCCGCTGGCGGCTTACGAAATGGACGCGGTAAGCCATGGCGAGATATAGGTTATCGAGAATTAGTCAAATCGATACAAATCATACTTAGGTAGGTATGTTGGTAATAACAGTAATTTTCCTCTTTTCCCATCTTGAGAAACTAAAATTTCGGAGGAGGTGAGTAGATTGTAAAATGTTTTTCTAGTTCCGATCACTTTAAGGGATAAGCACTCATCATTGTGAACAATTTTTACTATGGGACCAAACCTGTAATCTCGATAAAAAGTTCCTGTTCCATACAAATAATTAAATATTACTCAACTAAATGTAAGGAACAGCTGATTTTTTTATTCGCGATTTCCGGGTTTTTTCCATACTAAAAATTGTTTATAATGATAAGTACATCCCTTAAAGGGATCGTGAACAAAAAGAGTTTGTGTCCTACTACTTCATTGTCTTATCAGATTTTTTATAGGTATTCGTTTGTTTTTATTTGGTTACTATTAAACATCCTGAAATTTTCCGACCGTTTGAATGACGGAAAATAATAAATAACTAGTCACCCAGTGATCGAAATTCGACCGTAATTTTAACTTTCTCCACTCCTTCTCCATATAAACTTTAACTAAGGGGTTCATTCACTCAAAATTCGTTCAATGAAAACTCGACTAATCATTCAACTTCTTTGACAACACGGTTGGCGCAGTAGCTAAGCGATTAGCTTTCATTGCTACATGCCGCGGGTCTGGAGGTATGTGCATGTGAGATGTACCTATGTTTGTAAACTGTAGCCTCGATATAGGAGAAATCCTAGTGAGGAGCAAAGTAACAAAAATCTTCTTATCGACAAGACGAACATTACAGCAGATAACTTTAGAATAGATAATTATTTCATGTAAATCAGATACAGGCACTTCTGAAATGTCGAAACTCTAAGTGCGCAGTTCCAAATAGTAGGTCCTATAGAGAAGAACCGGGAAGAAACTCTGGAAACTCTTTTAAAATAATAGATTACAATCTTGATTAGTACAATGTTGTGGTAAGGGCTGCGAGAACAATTCAGTATAATGTAAATAAAAAATAAGAATAGGATAATAATGATTAGCCTCTGAATAAGATTGCCATGGCAGTTACAAGCTGACCAGTCCGGACAGACGGCACCCGTTCACGTGCATAATTATTTTCTATTTAATATTAATACGTGAAGAGAAAACTTTGTACGCCTTTTTAAGCATATTGCGCGCACGGAGGTGTGTGGGATTTGGCATAGTTAAAGTTTATATGGAGAAGGAGTGCAGAAAACTAAAATTACAGTTAAAATTCGACCAGTTGGCGACCACTAATTATTATTAGTTTTCAAATCAATCCTTAAAATGACTGTCCAAAGACATTCCCATAAAATATTCCAAAATCAACTTCAAACCGTCTAATCGACTTCGCCTTCTAACGTCAGACCAAGTTAAGCTTTAGTTCCTGTAAATTTTCACAACAGGCCGATAATAGGGCCACATTACTACCCTTTTACTAATTCAACACTACTAAACTTTTGGAGGCCCCAAAGTAATTAATCGCTTGGTTAATCCAATTAGAGGGTAGGTCGATTAAATTCAGTTTGACCGAAGATTCCATTATAATTAATTTGTTTTTAATTATACGGTCTTTTAGACAATAATATTATCCTTAGGCTTTTGTTTTTTTTTTTTGCATTTTCTACCCTATTCTCACCTATATTGGAGTCGGCTCCCAGTCTAACAAAATGCTGCATTTCAGTATTTTACTTAGAGTGCTACCCGATCTGGCACTGAAAAATAGATTTTTTAATACAGTAATAATGTTACGTACCTAATACTCAAATACCTTCCAATTGTAGGTACCTAAATGTATATATATATATATATATATATTTTTTTTTTAAACATTTCCCCTCACTAGGATTTCTCCTGTGTCGAGGGTACAGTTTACAAACATACATGTCACATGCACACACCACCCAGACCCGAAACAACTATCTGTAGATCATACAAATATTTGTTCAGTGCGGGGATCGAACCCGCGGCACGTAACGCAGAAAGCTAATCGCTTAGCCACTGCGCCAACCATGTCGTCAATATATGAAAGAAAGAAAGAAAGAAAAATAATTTATTTGCCACAAAACAAGACACACTAGAATGATAGACATAGGTAATAAGAAGAGGACAGGTGCATAGACATTTTAAAGGCGCGTATCTCCGTTCATGAAGAGCGAGCGAGAGAGCGATACGCCGCTTTGCGCTCCGCACGACTTGGTACTTATTTGTATAAAAAAGAAAGAAAAGAAAGAAAGAAAAATCATTTATTTGGACTAGACATCAGACAACACAGTGCACAAACATAAAAAAGTAAAAATAAAAAGCAAAAGGTAACAATAAAAACAACGTGCTGTCGGAATGCCAGCACCAAATGGGTTGCCAACAAAAAAAACATAAATAAATAATAATATTAAATACCTCAATAAACTAAATAATAAACAGCATATTTGTTTTACTAATAACATCGTACTGCGATCATCATCTCACATTCCACTTAGTAATTATGGCAGTAATACTCCAAATTGCCAAGATTAAGAGGATAACGCCATTTTTATGGCATATGTCCCCATAGAATGCCATAAAAAGTGATGTATGTTCAAATTATGCCGGAATTTGTGTACGACGAACATCGTCTTTAACATGTTCTTGTAGATAAATGTATAAACAGACTCTAAGCGTAATTTTCATAAAAATATATGACTTTGATTAAAATGACAGCTGAGCGTAATGATGCTTATGTTTATTTTTTGGTTCTGAGTTTGAAAACGAAATAAAAATAGATCACAGATTTATAATCTCGTATAACCTACCGTATTGTTTCGTTTGTCGTGGTCGTTAGTGAATAGTTAGTTAAGTTGTTAAAAAGCGACATTAAATTTTAAAAAATCGTTCTCGTTTCCAAACACTTGCTAGTGACAGAAATAGAGTTACGCCTAGAATCATACATTATTATTATACTATTTTAATATTCAGTAACATAATTTTAGAATACTGCATTGTTATCTTTAAAGTTAAGGTAATGAATTTCTTAATATTTTCTGGTTCACCGAACGTTGTTGCGTTAGTATCGTTAACTAGAACTAAGTACTTTTGCCTTAAGAAACTTTTAAACGAGTTACTTAAGAGGAAATGTGGTCGCAGAAACGATTAAAGAATAGGATTTTAAAAAAAATCGCTATTGCTGGCGCATGCCGTTTATCGAGCGAAAGCGAAAGGGACAACTGCACCTCCGACTGATCAGATCTAAATAAAATCGTGAAAATCTAGGTTTTGTATTACCTTGTTTTCTCCTCCAAAAGTGGACCGATTTTTATGTTGTTTTTCATCTGCTGTATAGGAAAACATTTATCTGTGGCTGTACATTTTTATTTTTTTAAATTCACTTTCAAACTTTGCTTGTCGAACGTATGTTGATGTTGTTCAAACAAGGCAGTTTTATGGAATTTTGGGGCGTCACACCTCTTATAGAAAGTAACTTATCAATAAAAGCTAAACGTAGGGACATGCAAGTGGTTGATATCTATATCCTATAAAAAGAACAATAAGCTAATAATGAAATCCAGAGAGAAAATCGGAGAATACCTTTGTATTGACAAATCGCAGCCCGCGTTTCCTCTTAAAAGGAAAACTTATCTACTATTATTTTCTTCGTCGCTAAACAATTTCAGAACTAAATTAACTAGGTAAGTTAATAACGACATAAAGTTTGCAAACTTTTTATTAAGTCTATGTTCAAGTACCAAAAGAAGTCACTCAGTGAAAAAATGCTAACGGTCAATCGGTTCTTCACCGGTTCTCATAATAACTATTTTCTTATTTTTGATACTCATACCATTTTCAGTCATAATCATCGTTTCTCATACGGTTCAGTGCTCTTAATTTTATTACATTTATGACAAGAAACTTTATGAAATCCAATTAATAAGATTAGCAATGTCACGTGGAAAAAAATTTGTAACATTGAATTGTGTCTTGCCATTATTATCAGTATGGATAACGTGTTATGAGATGTGATATTATGAGAATCAATATTATGGGAAGCAAAAGCATTCCGTTCCATCACATCTGCTATACTCAAGAAGATAATTTCAAATGCCAATCCAATTCCAATATCTTTTAGTTCAATAAATATCCGCTAATTCAATCAAAAATCAATAAATTTGTGGCGCATGACGACATGCCAGTGAAGATACTTTAGAGTTTTATCGACAACTATAAACAAAACACCATCGTGTGCGTTGAGTCTGTACCGAATTTTCTTGAACGTGGCAATTTTTTTGTCGTTAAAATTCTTGTGCACCGGAAAAAAAGTCGTCTGTTCGGCGACACGCCTCATCAATACCGATCGATCAGAATTATTTTCAAAAATAGGAGGTTGGTTAGCTCTACTAATCTCAACATAAGTAGTTAGAAAAAGGGTATGCTGATAATGATGATTTTAAACTAGTAAATAATCATTATCTATTATCATCATTAAATTATTTAGTCGATACACACATCATTATTTATTTTAACTAAAATAGAATACATAATTTATTATTTTCAATATCATCACATTAATTAATAGCTAATAACTTCCATGTCCATTTCTTTCTCTTCCCTTTTCAAATAATATATTATTATTACTTATAGCCAAAAGATTAGGTAATTTAAAATATAAATTAACTATAATCTGAGGCATAATTTATGTATCTTATTACAAAAATGATTTGTTATGGAAATCTATGCTTTTTGAACATAAGCTTTAATTCCATGTCAAAGAAACTGTAATAGAAATTTAAAATGTAATAGAATTTGATGATAAGCAATTTTCCCAACCTGTTCAGGCTGTTGAGCAAGTTATCTCCATTCACTCCAAATGCGAAGCCTGAGGATATGTAAGTGGCCTGATGATAATGGCACATTACGCTTTGGATACGCTTAGCTGCGACCCTAGCAACGAGCACGATCCGATACCAATGCTGATTACGTATGCCCAATAGTTAAGCTGGTGTCTATGAAATGACGTTTGAAATGGCTAACATTAAATGAACAATGTTTAACATCGTTTAGTAATAGGTACTTCCATAAAAAACACTCAATGTAACATAATGTGCTGAGCATTTAAAATAAGAATTTTAATACTTTATGAATTCATAGTTAGCCATTTCGTACGTCACTTGAAAGCCACATCAAATCGTCGACTATACGAACGACTAATACGTAATTGGTGCCCAATGCCTTACACGATAATATTTGTGCATAATGCAATAGTAAAACTGTTGAAGTTAGTTCACGACCCTGCACAGCTGGACGTGTAGACGTCACGTAATGCTAAAATATTGTGTTAACACCTAATTATTTAAGTACTGTCCGTGAACGAGATTGTAGGCATTTATGCATGTTATACTTTTGTGAAGTCTCATTGACAATGTATCGTGTACTGTCGGGAGTGTTGTCCGCTTTGGTGATAGCGACGAACCTCTGTTACCTTTTGACGCTTATTTCGATGCTTCAATAGATAGTTTTGATTAGATTTTAGTAACTGAATGATTTGGTAATATAAAGTAGACTAGAAATTTAGTTCCAGTAATATTAGCAGATGGTACAACTCAGAATCTAAAAGAGAAAAAGATCACCGTTCGAGCCCACCAAAGCGAGCAACACAAGCTCACAGAAGGGCTTCCACCAACATTGCACACACTACACCACTGTCTCCGTATAACACGATACATCCCTTTATAGGCGACCGATCATTGCATCGAGTTCGTCAAGCTCTCGCAAGTCCATGCAGGACACTGAGAAGCCGGAGTCAGACACAGACAAACGCGGCCATAAATGGAGACACGTCCAAGCTGTCATGGCATACTACCAGGCACTCAGGAAAATAAAGAGGTTCGAACACTATCGGACCACCGGTAAAGCCGCATCGTTGTCGATTGTTATTATATTTCATTGTTTGTTTATGATTTCCCACTAATGTGCTACCTTCGTCAGTGTATAGGACTTCGGGAATGGTACTTTACTCACTGGATTTTGTGTGTTTTTCTTGTGAATATTGTGTCTTACTAGCTCACCAAATGATTCTACTTTCCTACTGTCACTTGGGACAATAAAAACGTGTTCAATGTTATTTCATTGTTTAATTGCATTTTTAATGTTTCAATAGATTGAGAATAGTTTCGAACTTCTAACTTTAGATGCCTAGATACTAGTTTTAGAAATGATAGATTCGATTTACTGATATCTCACTCTACAAACTGTCGTATATGCGAGTTGGACTTTTTGTTTCTATAGTGTGAGTTGCCATGCCGCATGTCAAAATAGAAGTATTTGTTTGCACGTGTTTAAGATCTTTCTGTTCACATAAAGTTCTAGTGCATCGCCGCACATAACAATGTAAAAATAGATTATATTTTCCAATGTCAATAACACTTTCCTTGAAAATAAACGAACAGAATCTTCCAAAAATCTGTGCTTCAAGAACTAAGTAAAGTAATCTATCATAACTTTCTTGTTTGTCTACATTTCAACTATCTGAAAGCATGGCTACATTGGCTTTTAAACTCCCTATTATTGTACTGGAAAACTTGCTTGATACTAACGAGTTTGTCTGACTGCAGAACAAAGTCGAATCAAAGATGGATGAAGCTAAGAACGACGGTGCAGCTCAGCTCAGCAATACAGAAGAAACCGCCATTGAAGAGGGAAGACTCCTTTCTTAAGAGATTTTCCACTAGGCAGACTCCACTGACGCAAGAAACTGTGAGTTTGTCGTTCTGTTTTATGAGATAGACATTTTACGATACGTCTAGTTAAGATTAGTTCTGACTTTAAACTCGTGAATTAGGCTAGGATAATCTAGAATGCTATCGACACGGTAAGAAGAATGAATAGTACAACATGTTGAAACATTCAAATCAAATCATTCACCTTCTGTGTGATGTTTCTGTAAAACTTTTCTTTGGTTCCAATTAAAAGTCAAATCTGGCCTCTAGGTAAACCTCGGTCACAATACAAGCAATGATTGAAAATTTATCCACAATCAATCAAATTATTATTACAATAAACTTGGGTAGGTACTGAGTACGAATGAAAATTAATTTGACTCATAGGTAGTATCCGATAATACCGGCCATGCATTGGAAGCAACAATATTGAATTTTGAAGCCTCTGGCAGAGTTAAGCCTCGCTCCCAACCACGTTAGTGAAGTCGGTTCAAATTACTTAGAAAGTATATTGTGTTCGTAAAATTACGTGTGACCGCTAACTTTGTGAGCTAGCGTATAAGTGACACTTCCGGTAGAGTGTGCCTTTATTTCAAAATTAACAAAACTTATTTTATTTACAAAATATGTTACTAGTTTCAAACTAGGATAAACAATATCATTTTTAAAATACCTGCATAATAATTTATGTAACTGATATATAAAACATTTTTTCCAATAATACCTTTATGATTACATACTATAGAAACCATATATCAACTTATTTATGAACAACATGAATCGAGAAATCCTACTTGCTTTATAAATAGTAAATTGATTATTTGATCGGATTTTGATGTATCGCATTATGACGAGGTAGCTTTAATATCCGATATTCTAAAAGAGCAGCACACGGGATTAACGTGAACATATTTATTAAATTTAAATTGATTGATGGATGATGTTGTGGATAATACTGACAGTAAACCATTAACAAAAGTATTCAATACCCAAAAAGCCCTGCTCTGAAAATATTTATTAAAAAGTTCCTCGTAAATGTCCACTCTATAAAGAGCATTACAATCACCGATCCATCAGTTTTCAAATGCTTAGATTCTAATAGTGCCTTTCTCCAAATACTACTTCTATCAGCTTATATAGTGTCAAGCCTACAATTTTGACAACCACAGCCATCAAACTTTATTTTACAAATTTGAATTTACATAACTCCGATGTATGCTTAAGAAAATGTTTCAGTTAATACCCAAAGGCAATTTTCATTGTCAAAAAAATTCTCCCATTTACGCTTTATAGTGATGATGTGATATTTTTGTCTTAAGAATTTTCCATACCAAAACATATTCCGTTCCAAAACATTAAATAACAAACACATGCTTCCCCTTAGGTAGAAGACACAGGGTCAGAAGGTGCGACAGGCGAGCACAGATCAACAAACAGACAGAGACGGCGGAAAGTTCGAGCGCCGCGCACAGTTGTCAACCCTGATGAGAACTTCTACTTCTACTGGCTCTGGCTCATTACCGTCTGCGTGCTGTATAATCTTTGGACTCTAATCGTTAGACAGAGCTTCCCGGAGTTACAGGTAATTTTATTTTATCCGTTTACTCATAATTGACGACACGGTTGGCGCAGTGGCTAAGCGATTAGCTTTTTGCGCTACGTGCCGCGGGTTTGATCCCTGCACGGAACAAATATTTGTATGATCTACAGATAGTTGTTTCGGGTCTGGTTGTATGTGCATGTGGCATGTATATTTGTAAACTGTACCCTCGATACAGGAGAAATTCTAGTGAGGGGCAACGTTTTTTTAAACAAAAAAATAAAAAAAACGACTAAACTGTTTTCTTTTAATTTTGGTTCTGAAATTATTTCAATTTCATTTCTCTATACATATTATCATTGTTATTTTCTTAATTTTCCATCCGTAGGTAATTGTAATTCCAAATGTAATATTATATTTCGATTTCGCTTGGTGTTTTAGTCTTTTCTGTTATTACAATGAATATTATATTTGATAGAAAGTGGAAAATCTCGATGGATGAATGCAGTATTTTATTCAAATTACAGTCGCATATCAGAAACATAAAATAAATAACTAAACAATTTGAATCCTTAACAATAGCAATATTGTGTCATGAAAATACAGTAGTCAATGTAACTTCACGACCCAGTATTGAAGATCCATTATTCAGGTCAAACTTACAGTTCAATTACAGAGAAATCTCAACCTTAAACCTCAGGATTAAGTTGTAGAATTGCTTGAAAGTGGTCACGAACTGGTTTGAAATAGTTGGCTTAAAAATATTCCTTTCGTGCCACTGTAAAAGAAAAGCGGCAGTGTAATCGAATATTTAATACTGGCAGGTAATTATCGAAAGCCATCGATATTATTTTGATCTGGTACTTGGCAATGCCTGAAACGTGGTTGCGGAGAAACAAAGGCTTCGCTCTTTAATTTTAAATGCTTGCAGTTCATAGTTAAAAATAAAATATCAAGACTTCGGCGTAACTTATATCTAGAACTATCTGTTACCCGCGGTTTCACCCGCGCATTTTATCTTTATCAAAATATAGCCTATAACATTCAGAAATAGCGTAGCTTTCTAATAGTGAAAAAAATAATTGAATTGGTTTAGTTGTTCCAGAGTTGTCGGTACTGTTGGTGCTGTGGCTAAGTGATTGGCTTTCTGCGCTACGTGCCTCGGGTTCGATCCCCGCACTGAAAAAAAAATATTTATATGGCCTACAGAATGATAGTTATTTCGGGTCTGGGTGCATGTAAACTCAACTGTACCCACATTACAGGAGAAATTCTAGTGTGGGGCAAAGTTACAAACAAACAAAATCCACCGCTTTATAATATCTATATATTAATACGTGAAGTGAAAATATTGTACCCCTTTTTAAGCATATTGCGCGCACGGAGGACTGTGAGATTTGGCATAGTTAAAGTTTATATAAAGAAGGAGTGCACTAAGCTAAAATTACGGTCGAATTTCGACCACTAGTTAGTGTAGAAATGGGAAATACATGCATATAAATGTCTGCCGTCAATACAATCTGAAATTTTCTATTATGCATACGGGTGTGTACTGAATACTTGTGTACCCGTTTCCAACGACACAATCACGGAGACACTCAGTTTACCTCGAAGCCTGTTATTGCGCGCTATTGGCTGTACGGTACGGGGACGATTTTACTTTTAAATTGAGGATAAAAATGCATTCGTCGAAGGAAACTATTGTTCAGTCTAGTTGCTTCATCGAAGCGTCAGTGTTCTATTTTCAAAAGTATTTCAGATCTATACTAATAAATAATATCGAAGTGTCTGTTTGTAATGTCAAAATAACAGGTTTTTACTAAATGCATAATTATGAAAGTATATACGGTAACAAAAACAAAAAAACAATAAAAAAAAAAATTGTCTATCTGTCTGTTTGTTCCGGGTAATCTCCTAAACGGCTGGATCGATTTTGACGGGACTTTCACTGGCAGATAGCTGATATTATAAGAAGTAACTTAAGCTACCTTTGTTTTACAAAAATAATAAAGACTTAGGGCTCCGCGCTACTTTTTATTATTATTAGCCTAAGCTGTTCCACTCCTGGGCAAAGGCCTCCCTTCATTTTCTACATTTTTCACGATCCCGGGACAACTTATAGTAAAAACTAATGCCAGCTTCTTCTGCGAAAGGGTAATGAGCAAGTAATAGCTGGACTGAACGGACCCCAAATACCTAAAATAGGTTTTACCTTCCATTAAGAAAGAGTTTTGACAATTGCCTTCTACTACAAAAGAGAAATGAAGAAAGACTTCGTTATTAACAATTTTTCGTTTAGTCCTCTCCGCTAGACTCTTTGTTGGTGGAAGCACTTCTATGAAGTTTACCGTTGGGAGTCAACCGGAGTCCGTACGGAGCCCGCTCTGCTGTCAGTTGAAGCCCGTATAATATGTCTTCTTCTGCTTCTAGCCAAGTCCAATATTTTATTTCAATTTTTTTTATTCTATAGTGGCAAACAATTATACATCCCGCCTGATGGTAAGTAGTTACCGTAACCTATGGACGCTTGCAACACCAAGGGCATCACTCGCGCACAGTGCACTTTCCGAAGGAACACTGGCGACCTTGCTCACTATTCGGAACACAACACTGCAAGAGCAGTGTTATTTGGCTACGGTATTCCCCAGTCGGGCAGCGTCAATTTTGAGCGGAAAATCCCGCACAGCTCGTAAATGGGCTGGCTCGACCGAGAAGGACCACACTCTCACAGAATACTAGCGTACCATCCTGCTGTGTTTCGCTGGTGAATGAGAGGACTGGAAACGCCCCCGCCCCCCGCAAGCTCGTTTGCCCCCTAAACTATAAAAAAGACTAAAATGCTCGACAGAATCGACACTATCGTTTATTGTTTTAGTAATTACTTCTCCAAGAATAGTCTGAAATTTTAATTAAATCAGTAAAATAAACCTGGTGATAAAATAACGGTTACTTGATTTATGATCTTGTAAAAGACATAAAAACTTATAAGTAGACTGGAACTCTCAGCTCATAATGTGCATTATAAATATTATTAGAATTTCTGAAGGATTGCTCAACTTTTCCTATAGATGAAATGACTTTTTAGACATAGCGTGTAAACATTTTAACATGAGCAAACCCACTGCTGCTAGTTGTATCCAACTAGTTAATCGGACAAAGTATTTAATTTTTTTATAGACGAGTATAAAAAAGTTAATTGTAGACATTGACTTACTACATAGACAATCTATCCCGAGTCAACTTATTTAAGCGTAGGTATATTTAAAGAAATATAAAAACTATAACATCCTAATTCAAACTGTATCGTCATTAGAAGATGAAGTCATTTTTCACAATACAGTACCGATTTTTGACGTGTATCCTATCGGTTGACAAAACAAATACTGGAGCGCGATTGGAACCCTTTTTTCGTTTTGGTGCTGTTTTGGCTCGGACACTTTTGAGTGCGAATTAATGTCCGGTGTAGGTAGGCCAATAAAGATAAATATATCCTCATCTAATAAAACGAATATTTTCAAAAAGAGAATTATAGAATGAATTAAAATTGCAAACTAGCCAGCCAGACATAAAATCCAAACAAGCACGATAAACAATCTTAACCGAAAACTTATAGAATAGTTTTTTTTTTCTGCCCCTCCCTTTTATGTCGTTCTACTCCATAATGGGACAACCCTTCCGTCTCCTGGGACTGTCCACACAAACAAGTCGTGACGGTGACAATCTCCCTCTAGGGATTGAAACCACTACGATCCTGATAAAAGACCGATCTATTTACACTATGTTTGTGTTCTTTTCGATATTTTGTGGCTTCAATGTAGGATATAGTTTTGGTTCATAGATTCTTTTTGCGTCGTGATCGGCTCATATTTTAGGTTTTTTTAGCTCTGCTATTTTAGCTCAACCATTGTTGAGGAGTTAATTAAAATATAATTATGTATTTGTATTTACATATTTGTCCACTCATTATTGAAAGACATCTTGTTGAAGCCCATTTGATCGACACATGTATATAGTTCGTTTCGATTTCAAAAAGCTTTCCAAACCGTTACCGTTATGTTTTATTTCTCGCCATTACAATACTGTACAACTACCCTACTTATTACATAACTCGACGCTAAAAACAAAAAGTAATTAATCATGAAAGTGCCAGAAAGCGTTCATAATGAATAATATTTCTGTTAATAAAACGCTTAAACGTATAAAGAGAAAAATCACAAAACTTATGTAAAGTCATAAAGAAGTTGAAGAATTTCAATTTGATATATTTTTTTTATTTCATTTCGAATTACCTACGTTTAAACGGGCCTACGTTTTGTTACAGAATTATAACAGCGACGCCACGACTGGGTCAGATAAGTTTGTGGCACTGTAGTTAAAGTCGACATAGGTATAAATGTGTCAGAAACGAATAAAAGGATGAAATAAATAATAAGTTAAACTATATACCTATATATTCAATAAGTTTTTCGCACGGCCTTTTTGGCACCTGAAGCTAAAATAATAATTGTATTATTTAATAACAGGATTCTATTGTTTTTATTGCACGATACGTTGCGGTGATACATTTCGCAAACAAAATGCTTTGAACGATTGCGGCCCGCTTAGAGTTAGTAACTCTGCGATTGGTCGCCGCGTGCAATCGATTCTAGCCTTAGGATGGTCGACCGAAAAGATTGCCGATTGTACCTAGTTATAGAATAGAATGGTTATTTTATTATTTGTCACCGGTAAATACAAAAAAGATCTTAATAGTAAATAGCAAGTGTGACTGTAACATACCCATTGAGTATACAAAAATATCAAATTTAAAAAATTATACAATATATGTATATAATATGGTTATTAGGTTTTTTTCGTAAGTTATCCTAAGATTACCTAGTTAACATTAGAAATGACATGAACTGTGTTCGAAAGTTCATAAAAAAAAGTCAACAGAATTCAGAACAGAACAGAACAGAACAAACGTAGGTAGTTTGTAGAGTTCAAAACTATAGACTATCCAAATTTACTTCGTTTACATTTCTGACTTCACATGTTGTTTTGTTTCTACAAAGTACGTAGGTATCATGAATAAAACAGTAGTCTGTCTGTTCTCGAAATACATTTGTAACGACAAACCGTTTTATTATTATTTACACAAAAAACTATATAAACTTTTCTTTTATCTTTCGCTAAATATCTGAAATGAGCTTGGCAAGTTAACAGACATGAAAATATATGATCTGTAATTATGAAACTGTCTATGAACTCGCTTTTGAATTTTTTATAAAGTAATAGGTATAAAATTCTTGGCAGGTCTTTTGTTTGAAAAAGGCCAATTTGCGTGGGTTTTTATTTTTTTAATAACTAGCTTTGCTCGAAATCGAATCGAATTTATGTGCGGAACAGAATTTGATTATAACCGATGTGTGAAGAAACCTGCACACCTGAGAGGTCCCCATAAAGTTATCGATGGTGTGTGTAGTCCTCCATCCAGCACCAAGCCAGTGCAGCGTGGTGAACTAAGGCCTAACCCTTCTCATTCTGAAAAGAGGCCCGTAACCTCGTAGCAAGACAGTGTTGGGTTTTTTTTTTGTTGCCCGAAATGCCTTTGCCCTCTTTTTTTACCCGACTACGGAGAGGGTTATATGTTTGACCGGTATGTATGTATGTTCATCGGTTCCCTCATACCTAATTATATTTTAAATTGATCGGGCGCGCGCACCTGAAATAAAAACTTCTCTATTCTGTTGGTGTAGAATTGTAGATAAAGATTAAACGTGAGTAAATTCCACAGATCATGTGTCACTACTTCTGGTTGACATGCGACGGGTTCAGCGACGTGGTGTATGCTCTGGACCTCGTCGTGCAGCTTCGAACTGGCTACCTGGAGCAAGGACTGATGGTAAACTACTTTGTGACCCAGTATTCTCATTAATCTCTCATCTTCTATATATTAATACGTCAAGAGAAAACTTTATACCCCTTTTTAAGCATATTGCGCGCACGGAGGAGTGTGAGATTTGGCATAGTTACAGTTTATATGGAGAGGGAGTACAGAAAGCTAAAATTATGATCGAATTTCGACCACCAGACGATCACTAGTATCTTTAATTTCTCTTGAGCCCTGTGTCGTATGTATGTTTCATGTGAAAAATTACCCTTAAAATACTATGCTACGCTATGATCTCTTTGTTTTTTCTGCACAACGAAATAGATTGTAGGTAAACTAATTACGTATTGGTGGATGTATTTAGTTTTATTTAATTTAAAAGAAGTACTTCATTTTGCTTCTTAGAGTTTTTTATACCACTACGGTGGCAAACAAGCCTGATGGTAAGCGGTCACCTTAACCTATGGACGCTTGCAACACCAGGGGCATCACTCACGGTCACGCGTTGCCGACACTGGAATAATCTTTTCACTCCGTTTTTGTTTGTTCTTTCTATATTCTAAATCAATCAACTCGATAAATTGTTAAATTTTATTTTTTTGCGCCCGTATAATACCTAATAACTCTGTTTTCCACAGGTTTACGACTCAAAAAAGCTAGCGAAACATTATTTAAGGTCGCGCCCTTTTCTGTTCGACATCGCATCGTTGACACCCCTAGACTTACTGCAGCTGAAAATTGGCACCAACCCTATCATTCGCTTTCCTAGGTTTCTTAAGGTGAGTAAAACATCATTTACTTTTTATAGACCCTAAAGAAGTAGATAGACAACTGATTAAAGCCGAGTTTAGTGGCCAATTGAAACTGGTACCTATTTAGAAAATATAAACAGTTTTTATAGATTTAACAGTATCGTAACGTATCAGAATAGGTACTTTTAGGAATACGACGATTATCTTGAATACAGATTTTTTTAAATAACACTGACGTGTATAATCAAGAAATCTATAAAAAAACAGAAAATTTTACAAAAATTACTTATTAATATGTTGTTAGCATTCATCGCTTCCAAATGCTCGCATATAATTTTAAGTCATATTTTGTGGTCTCATAACTGTACTTCATCATTTCGCATAAAGTCTGTTCGAATAACCTGATATGGCATAATGAAAAAGTTCGCGTCAGGTTTTTGTGTGTATAGAATTATACATGCGGCATTGAGTTGGCCCAGTGAAGCCATTGATCTCACAAACTAGTACAAAACACAAAAAAAAACAAAGTATGACAATAAACGTTATGCGAAAAAACTTTATGCAAAACATTTTATGATTTTCAATATTAGAACTAATTATGCGAACCAAGGGAATACGCAATAATAGGTACTCATTTAACTTAATACAAAAGCTTTCGCCAAATTGAACGTCGAACTAAATGAATTCGAATCTTAATTTAGAAATTAAATTCAACCGCTGTAATTAACGTCTCATTCGACGGTAAGTAAGCTGATAAAAGGACGAAATATACGCAATCAAATTGGTGGCGATATCGGTTGCTCTGAATAGCTTTAATTTCAATGATAAATTTGCGAGATTATGTCCGCCTGTGAATAAACTTCCCGCTTAGATAATAGGGTGAGACAATACCTATTATGTAAATCAGGACCCCAAGTCTGTTATTTCAACTGTATCAGAATAGTGTCACAATGACGTCATCATAATTGCATATTTTGACAGATTTACCATACAAAATCTGTCAAAACTTGCAATATACTTGGGGCCCAGTATATGTATTCAGCAAATAGACAACTCTTTTAATTTAAACTTCTAGTAGTACCATGCTAAATGACTTCCACGTGTGTTTAAATAAGGACCATAATTGAACAATATAACAGACGTTTAAAATCCAAACAGCTGTTTATTAACACAAAAGGTTATTTTAAACGGCTATTTTTGTCTTCAACATTATTTTGTGCCATTTTTTTATTACTGACTGCCTGAACCATATAAGTATTTTTGTATTGAGCCCGTTCTACTTCAAAATGTTTTAACAAATCAAGATAATAACAAGTTCTTACTAAGTTTCTCATACGCTGTATGTTATCTTGGTATATGAAAAAGTCCTACAGCAAAGTGATTTCGACGAATGAAATCACAGAATCACAAATAAATCCCAATAAACTTCAGCACCTAAACTTATTGACAAACAGAAAGGAAAATTCAATAGAAAACAAACCCACAGTGTCTACGATATCGTGTTACAGTAAAAGGCTTTTGATCAAGGACGTTTATCTAACCAGTACCTCTACCATGAGTTTTCCGTGCCGTCAACGTTCAACGTTCATTTTTTTATTTTTTTTATTTCTCTCACTGTTTGCTCATTGAGCTTCTGCTGTTTAACCGGGCTTTTGGTGAGACCTGAAGGGTCTCCGACCTATTTAAAATTAGGTGATTTTAAGCGTGACGCAGCTAAGGGCGTCCCCTAGTGGGACACGGGCCTCGGCTTAGGGCGACGCTGATGGGGCAACAAGAGAGGGCTTGCTGTGTCTGTGTTGTGAAATTATTATTAGGGGAATTTGAATCTATCGTCTCAGCACGGGCTGGCGCGAGCGAGGGTCGGGGAGTATATGGAGCGGGACTTCGCGATGGGCGTCGTCGGCGAGGACGGTATGACGGTCTGTTCGTTCACGTTCACATGCAATATTTGTATGGTAATTTTTTCAGCGCCTCTAACGGTATAAATAGTGAACTAAAGTCACTATACAAATATTGAATGTGAAAAAGAAAAAAAAGAAAAAAAAAAAAAAGTATTTATTTGACACAGCACAAAAACAACGAACGATAGCGTTAGACGGCACGGAAAACTCATGGTAGAGGTACAGAACACTAGAGGATAATATTGTGGTTTGGAAAAAGATGTTCGTTTGGAAATTGATATTTATTTCAAGAAAGAATTGGGAAAATGAAGTGATAGTGTTATGTGCAATGGAAGCCGTCATAGCTAGTGGTAGAGACTAATCGTTACAGGTAACGATATATACGATATTATGACTTATTCTTTAACTAAGAAGTAGGTAACATCGATGTACCTGATCGATCAACCAATGGCAGTCGCTCATTTAGATAATTTTACAACTTATTGCGTCAGCGTAAAGATCATGTTTGACTGCAGTACTAATAAAAATTCGTGGTCATGAAGTCGCACTCAGTTCGGAAATGATCGGCTTTACGAAGTTTGCAGATGCGACTTCTATCTTAGTTGTGTTGTACTATACGCTACACTAGATTTTAGAATTAGTCAGTCTCTATTTCTTGTGAAGTCATTGAAAAAGAATTCGATATACAGAGTTTATTCTTTATTACATAGATTAGACTTATTATTATATATTATGGATTAAGCAACTGATTCAGTCATTTTCAATAAAATATCAAACTTTTGCTGCTGATGACGTCACAGGATAGTCTGAAGATTCCGATGTCTTTGTACCTTAAAGTAACAGCTAGAGACTTAATGACTACTAAACTGAGAAGCGAGAAACTTGAGAATTCGGTGGTTACTCTAATAATGTAAACGGGCCTCAAGGGACCACCAATTTCCTCTAGAATAAAGGCAAAAATGGAGTGTCAATCGTGATAAATGTCGGGAAGACACCGTTCCATTAGGTAATATGTGGCCGTACGCTGTCCTCATTATAGGAGTAATAACCTTACCTTTCCACCACTAAACGCTGAGGAATGACAAAACAGTTTTTCTTGTTTTCAAATTTATCATCTTAAATCCGAACGAAGGCGTGTGTTCAGAGGCCCAATTCTCGTAATTAAGAATGTTCAAAATATAGTTCGAATCCATAGACTTATTATCTAAGGGAGCCCTACTTATTATTTCTATGTTCGAATCTCATTCCGATCTACTACCAATGTCTTAAATGTCACAAATGGTATTCTCCTACCCTAACAAACAACGTCAAACGTGACATTATATTGTAATGAGATCGAAAGTTGTATAAAAGGCAAATCGGTATTCTGCTAACATTTTGAACTGACACAGATAATAAAATTGACACTCTCGTCTATACACAAACGTCAAAAATGAGATTGAAATGAGTTTGTAAGAAGATTGAATCCAAATCATACTGGAATCGGACTGAACTTTAAGAGGAGTAGAATACATGACTTTTTGTCAATTCATAATATAATCTCAGTTCGGTCAACTTTCAGTCATATTATAAATTAATTACGAGAATAGGGCTTCTGATAGTAAAGAATAAAAGTTAAAACATTGTGCACTAAATATGGCTTTTTGCTTTTACCTCTAATTTGTAGGGAATGAGGTATCCAATTTTGCCAGGAAAAAATGACCGATGGTGTGACGATTTGCATGTATAGCGTTCATTTACTCTTCTTTTTCTTACAGGTATACCGAGCAGTGAACTACTACTACATAGTGGAGTCCAGGACAGTGTATCCCAACTTCTGGCGCGTCATCAACCTTATCCACATCTTGCTCATCTTAGCGCACTGGTTCGGCTGCTTCTACTTCTTGCTGTCTGAAGCCGAGGGGTTCCAGGTTAGAATTTAATATAGCAAAGTTTTTAGCTTTATAAAAATCGCAGTTTTGGAAAATATTATTGCAGGGGTGAGGTCCCAGGACCATAAAAAGGAAAACTAAAAACTAGGTATTCGTCGATTATTTTTTTGTATGCAGCTGGATACTGTTCCTTATTATCTTGGTATGGAGTATCATCATCTATAACCAGTTCATATAACAATATAGACAAACAAGGCCCATTTTAGCAAGGAAATGTATAAAAATAACATGTTTGCTTCCAGCACGAATTCCACACATTTCGTGATTACGATGTTGGTCCTATAGAGAAAGTTGGTCAGTTTGATGGTCTGATCCACACCCTTAAATATGACCACGCATTTGTGATACACGCTGTAGAAAACTTTTTCTCAGCTGAGAACAACATGGGTAAAATTTCTGGCACATTCTTCATTACATATTCATTAATTGTACTTAAACTCGGTTCGATGATAATATTGTGATTGGTAACATTATAGTTTCTAAATATGTAAACAAAGTAAGGACTTATGACGTCATCAAATTTCCTGACAGCAAAATGTTTTATAAAGAGTTTGAAGTTGAATCACCTTTGGTAAAAGTTATATTGGATTCGAATCTGTTACTTTACAAAGTGCGGAACTTGGTAGGTCAAAGATGATATTACGAGTATAACGTAGATTTTCATAAAATTTCGAGCGAAATACCTAACTAAGTAAAAAGTAATCTCATTAAAAACGACAGAAAAACAAACTTCTTCCACAAAAAACTTTCAAGTTAAGTATAATTTTTATTCTTTGTATTTAAGTTTCTATTTTATCTTGTCTGATACTTAGTTACGTTGTAATCAATCCACATATTTAAAGCTACATCTCCATTTAGGTAACCTATCATATTTTCGAAATTCTTTAGTCCGAATTTTAAATGCTCAAAAACGGTTGATAGAATTTTCAATTTCCAGATGACTAGACATGGACGTTTTTGGATATTTTTGTCATCGATGCGCATCGATATCAAAGATGCGGCATTCGATATCAGCATTGTTATTGTTGGCATCGATGCCTACTATAACAATGTTTGTATCGTCAACTGCGATACGATTCTAATAAACTTATCCGAAGTATAATTTCATAGAAACACTATTTTCGTATCAGTACTATTTGCAAAATAAAAAAAACTATTAAAAATCTTACCTTTGAAAATATGGGAATAGTGTTTTCTAAAAATGTGAAACAATAAATAGTGAAATGTTTTCGAGGAAACAATTTTCAGAGTTAAACATTTCTGCAGTATGATAGGTAACCTATTTGCAGGGCTGATTTGAACGGATGGCATCTAAGAGCTTCACTCATTGAATTTTAAATTAATCATATCTGATATACCTATTAGCATTTAGTCTAATATTAAGGCCCTTATTTATAAATCGCTCTCAACATAGCTCTTTTGAGTAATATCAGTCAATTTGCTCTCAAAATGAAAACGACTTAAGGCAACGAATTAAAAATGTCGGTGGCAGGGACCTCAATATTCCTCAGCAATTACAAAAAATTCAGAACTAATATTTATGTACTTTTTTTATCATGTCTTTGACATTATTTGGTAATTGCATAACATGATTGGCTTAACTTAAACAGCAGTGAAAAAAATATAAAAATCTTCACTTTAATAACCTAACCGTCAAAATCCCCCGACTCCAACTAGAAGAACAACAAGAACAAAATTATAGGTTACTAAATCACTCTGCAAATTTTCGCACTACATAAAAAAAATATCCCATAGATGGACTTGGCTCAGTATGACTTTGAATTAAATTCATGCTAGCTTAAATATTAATCCTCAAAGAAATCAGTTACTCAAATACTAAAGTAGATAATAAAGTTACATACTAAAGTAGGTACTCTAATTTCGTATTGGACGGCTTCAAAAGATTTGAGCGTTACATTTTCTGATTAAATTCGCTGGTCAAGGTATGTAATCTCATATTCCCGATTCCAATCCATTTGGCTCTGAATATTAAAATTATTCGGGTATTGACACTGTCATAGAACCCGTATGGACTATCCAGGGACTTTACAGTAAATATTTGAGATTTGGGAACTAAAAGTTGATACGGGTAAATTTATTCCATTTTAAGGGGATTACACATCTATAAACGCACTAAAAGCATGTAGGTATATTTTGAATAGAGCCTCGTACGTCTTCATATTCAAATACAGGTTTTTTTTTTTGTAGTGCGCATAGTTTATGGATTGATTCAGTCTCTGTTCCTAAATGCAACCGCAGTATTGGGATACACTTTAAAACAAAACGAAAATTCGACTTAGTATGGGGGACACGCATAATTTACAAGCGCAAGCCACACAAAATCAAGTTTTTATTTTGTTTTGGAGTGAATTTTAGTACCTAGTACCTACTGCAGTTGCATTTAGGAACGGACACTGAATCACTCTGCAAATTTTGCGCACTACATAAAAAATTATCCTGTACAGGTGTACGTGGCGACACGCGTTCGTAGTTGTGTAGAACTGTACACAGCCTTAGGTTTTTTCCTGGCTTGATAATACGGCGCGATGCTTAGCTATAGCCACCATACCATGGTAGCTTCAGTAGCTTGTGCCCTAATTCGGCTTTGCTAAGATGGAACGCGCTGTATAGCCCAGTAGAAAGAGAAAATCGGGTACAAAACCATTTCACTACCGTTTTCTCTCTCGATTTTTCGTTTTGTCTTCTGTCAATGAGACAAAGGGTAATAATAATAACGGAATTGTCCACCCTTCGTGCTAGGCCCGCAACTGGTACAATGGGATGCAAAAATAAAATACAATAAAATAAAAATATTGAGCAGTAACTGTACCACTCGCAGCGTCGACTAGTATAATTGATTATAATAATTAGAATTAACAGCAATTAACAGGTCTTGGTTACCACAGTACAATGTTATTAGTACAGTAAGTACTCAGCCCATTTTCTCAGTATAACTTCTTAGACGACTTTTTTCAAAAGATATAATTCAAATGATATAATTTTAATAAATACCAAATTTTATTCAAACCCAACATAGATGAAGCGAGAAATCTGTTTGAGTTCATGACCCAAATAAATTAATATATTTAGGGTACGATGGGACTTCTATAAAAAAAACTTGATTTCAGGTTATAAACACCCATAGTACAACAAATAATTCATTATAAATATTATCTTTTGAAATAAAATTACTAAAAACAAAATTTTGTTTTATTTAATTAAGAACAGAATCAAATTAAAAGATAATTACTTAAATATAGTTTCGTCAAAATCGGTTTAGCCGTTTCGGAGATTAGCCGGAAAAACAGACAGACAAAAATTATAAAAATTGTTTTTTTGTTATTATTTGATACCGTATATACTTTCATATGCATTTAGTAAAAAGCTGTTATTCGGACATTACAAACACATATTTCAAATTTTATTTTATTTGTATAGATGGAGCATTATAAATGCAACACAAATCTCGTCTCTATAGCTTTCAGGAATTCCCTGAATCCCCTCAATTTCCACTTTAGATCCCTTATTGAATCAATTCGTTGACGAGGGTTGGTGCGCAAAAGCCGCACCTGACCAAAGCCTCAATAGGCCGGACCTATATCGCGGTCAACCGTATTTTTAATGAATATGTCGATGACAACTCACAATTTCAATCCTAAAAGGCATGTAGAGTCAGCATCAGTAATCGGTAATACAGACAACAATATCTAATATTACCTCGAACCTTATTTTTAACCCCCGAAAAAAAAGAGGGGTGTTATAAGTTTGTAGCGTGTATCTGTGTACCTGTGTATCTATTTAACTGTGTATCTGTCTGTACCATCGTAGCTCCAAAACGGATGGACCGATTATAATGCAGTTTTTTTTTATTGAAAGTTAATTAGGTATCTTCTTAGCTATGTTTCATGAAAATCTGTTTAGCTGTTCAAAAGTTACAGCTCTTTTTCTATTTTTACCGTCTTGTACTATAATATAACCAATACGCAGTAATAGTAAATTAAAAGCAACAATTTATCTGATGATTTAAGTAGTAAAGCGGTTAATAGGAATACCTACTAGTAATATGCAAGCGACAACGCGGCCTCCACTCCCTCCTCCAATGCGCGGAATTTGAATGTTGTTGTCTAGCAAATAGAAAGAAAGAAAGAAAGAAAGAAATACGTTTATTAGACAGCACAAAACTACAAATATACAAAAAAATAAGTAAAAATAAAATACAAAACACGTAAAACCAAAGAAGTAAACCTAATTTATATAAACGAAAAAGAAATACTAACTACTAAATTAAAACTCAAGTTTCTTGTATTTAGTACACATTTGCCATACATTAACATTATAGGTACTCGTAACAGCGCGACGATCGCGCGGCAGCCGCACGAGTCTTTTCGCGACTTTCACCAGGCGATAAAAGTCGACTAAGAAATTATACCAAGAAAATGGGCAGTAGTACGCTCATTCGTGTGTTAAAAACATTGTACAGCGGGAACCAAGACCTGTTAATTCTAATTATTATAGTCAATTAAACTAGTCGTCGCTGCGAGTCGTACCAGCTCAATATTTTTATTTTGTTGTATTTTATTTCTGCATAACCCATTGTCCTTGATACAGGGTCAGCAGGTAAGGTGGAATAATCCATTTTTTCCACGCTTTGTCTATTTGACAGAAAACGAAACGAAAAATCGAGAGATAAAGCAAGAGCCTTCAAAAAATTCCGGACAAAATGATAGAAAAACCTCTGAAATATTTTACATTACAATTTGTACTTCATACTTAAATTATGTAGACAGGAAAGCACTCCAATATATTTGGGACATAAACTCAGACCATGAAACAAGCCTCGCCTCGTTAAATTGTGGGGCAGACAGAACTCATTACGACACGTACAGTAAAATACTGTGTGTAACAGTTAATGCTGAGAAGCCCTATAAATGCTGCACGTTCCGTAAATAAATACATTTCAGAGTATTTTGGTTTCAGAATTCAGAATTCGTAAATGGAGAATTAAGCGCATTGCATAAAATTAATTATAAAATTTAAATTGATTTAGTTTCGGGTGTTCTCAGAATAGAATAGAATAGATCCTTAATTCATATAAACCAAATACAGGTAGGTACTTATAAAATGTCGAGATGGTGCGCGGTTCCAAATAGTAGGTCCTATGGAGAACAAGAAATTCCATGGAAACTCTTTTAAAATAACAGATTACAATCTTGATTAGTACAATGTTGTGGTAAGAGCTGCGAGAATAATGTAATTTAATGTGAATAAAAATTAATTAGAATAGGATATTAATATTAAATACCTAATAATGATCGGCGATTGTGTGTTCGTGTCTGCGCGAACGAAGATTCACGACGCGCCTTATTTCTTGTGTCATACTGCTATATCAAAAATTACTTGTAAATAATATCACTATTGCGAATAATCAAATTAAGTACTTCTCAAAGATTTCTCTTACATACAAAATAGCAAAAAACTGAAAAAAATATTTAATTTCTCGCCACAAGCTATATAACATGGCTTAACAGCTCATGGTAGAAACTATTCTTGGAACATTATGACACAATTTCCGTTTTTTAAATTAAACTTCACTCTTTCGTTTGGAATACACAATTTTATAGACTGTGCGATGCTTTAGAGTTTTATTTCCTTTTTATGATGGGTTACCATCGCGCTAGTTTTATTGTTCTGCCATAAAGTTATTGTTCTGAATGTTATTCTTATATGAAAGCAAACGTGTGAACTGTACTATTATGATTAAATCTCATGCGGAGTTATGAGCATTATATTTTTAACTAGCAGTGCCCACGACTTCCTCCGCGAGGTTTTTTTTTTTTTTTTTTTTATCTCCGAACCCTCTACATTATCATTTAAATGTATAACACTGTCCTCGCATATCTCGGTTAGCACGGCGGGTGGACAAATTCGTGTTGTCCACCCTTTGTGTCCTTGACAGAAGACAAAACTAAAAATCCAGAGAGAAAAAGGTAAAAAGATGATTTTCCTCCCGATTTTCTCTCCTCCCTTTTTGCCGTGCTAGCTGCAGGGCTGCCAACCGTATACAATTAAGTTTAAACTTATGATTCGTCTACGGTCAAGCCAAGGAACTAACTTTAAAACGGTCCACATAATGACGGGGCACAATAGTTAAATTGGATCGTACTAAGCTGATTCACAAACCCTCAAAAGGTTTTTGCCTCCTCCACATTAAGTCCGGTTCAGACAAATCCTTACAATCTTTATGCTTGCTGAGTTACTAATATTATAAATGTGAAAGTAACTGTCTTTCTGTCTGTCTATTTGTTACCTTTTCACAACTAAGGGCCATTTTCACCGACAAAATAACGGATGCTTAAAATGAAATCGGCCCATACAAAAATTCATGTTTAAACGGCAGATTTTTCTCTAATCGTCTGTATTTCCTTCCTAAGTTTGTATGGAAAAATAACCGGCATGCACAGCCTTAACCTCGCAGATCAAACACAGTTCAGAAAAATAAAGTAATTTTTCCACTTAGCAACACAAATGATCCATGGTGGATCTTGCTTTACTCGTCATTTCCGTAAAAACTGTAATTTATTCTGGATTTTAATGGAGGATTCCCTTGCGTGGTGTTATAAAAATCACGACATGCTTCGCTATGCGACATCTATTTTATATTCATGAACTGCCAGGGTACTGAAAGTTAATTCCAGAAAATTGTTAAGTATGAGATAGTCTTGTCCCTGAAATAACTGAGATTATTTATAAGTTAAGAATATTAAATATCTCGAGATGTAAACTAGATATCGCTATAGGTCCATTCTTTAGACCCAAAAATGCACAAAATTTTGCAATAGCTTTATTACACAAAATTTCTTCCAACAGGGTGACTGGGTGTATCCTCACCGTCCAGGAGACTACGCCACCCTCACAAGGAAGTACCTCGGCTCCCTCTACTGGTCAACCCTCACGCTCACCACCATCGGAGACCTGCCGACTCCTGAGACCAATGCCGAGTGAGTACACTGCTTTTTTCTTTAGCTTTTATTTTCTGTCTAAAGCTTGGTTCAGACAGAACCAATGAACGTGTTCTAATGTTCGTCGAAATTTTGTCGATATCCGTCGAGTGGGCTGCTGCCTAGACAATTGGATAAAATTTCAATGAATAGATAAAATGTAGGCACATCATTAATAATGAAAAAAGGTATCGAAAATTATCCAAAAATGTCTAATAATTAGGTGACGATTTGGCATTTATTGTACATAGTTAATTTGTCTACGATATGCATACGACCCTAAGAATGGTGGGTCACAGAACCTATGCATTGACATTTGCTGTATCGGTCTGTACTCAACATCATGTAGTAGAGCAGTGCATAAAGTTCAGACGGACTACATCTAGGGTTGCCAACTTTATAAACTAATAAAGTACCTACATCGGATTTCAGAGAGGGCAAATGGGTAAATAATGACAATTTTTATTTTTTATTCCTAGCTACTTTGTGCCAAAAAGTCAGAGAGGTTTAGAAAAAGTACACCTATATAAAATAGAGCACAATATTCTAAATTAGGGTACGGTTGGTAACCTTAGTTACGTCTGTCAGAAAAATTACACACCAGCCGAGCGGGGGCAAACAAAAGCGCTCTCAAACGGGAGTGATGGAGTTGCCATGCCATCGTTCGCGCGCGCTCGGTCGCCCCGTTGTGAACCCGGCAATACGCGACGCGAAGCGATTTCTGTGCTAGGAAATATCTTAACTTACTTATGAATAATTTAATGCTCTTGCCATTTCGGCGAAGTTAGACGGACGGAAGGTTAGTCGGCAGTTTAGTTTATTAATAAAATATATTTAATTGTTTTTCGCGTAGGTTTAGCTATTGTTCTTTTCGCTTAATAAGTGGGTGAATTTTCAAATATTTACAATAGAAAATTGAATAATTAAACAGTTTTACAGAACAATGAAAACTTAACCCAATTGCTTTACCTATATTTATTGTTCAAGTGAGACTATTGTTTTAATAGATGAAAAGTACTTGATAAATAAATAATAAATGTTTATTCGAACAATATAAACACATTTACAATTTAATTGTATACGATAAACTAGAGGTCGCGCGGGTGCGCGGGCCGCATGCGGCCCGCGAGGGCTTTTTAGGTGGTGTTTGTAACATAACTTAAAAAATATATGATTTTTGATTTTGTATGGCGGCCATGTTTTTTTTGTATGGAAGCCATCTTTTTTTCACCGGCTCGTCAAACGGCCCAAGGTCCTTGACATTTTTAGTTCCGGCGGTATAGCTTTGCGACTTGTAATTTTCGAGATCCGTAGGGCAGTTCTGGTCAGCGTTCCATTTTCAGGTCATTTCGGACTTTTTCTAAACTCACAGGACCCCCCTCTATACGACTCCCATACATCAATTTTACCCCCGGCGGCTGCTTCTGGGAGAACAATTGGGTGAAAATCCAAAATGAACACTTGTATGGCGGCCATCTTGAAAAATGGCGGAAAGAAAAATTTGATCCCGGATTATGAATCGGTGCCCCCGAAAACCCCCGGACGCCAATTTTCAGCCGGCTCGGACCATATTTTTTTTTGGCCGCCATTTTGAATCCGCCATCTTGGATTTTTATGACCCCCACCGGAAAGCCCCCGTCGACCTCTATGACATTTGGTCGAACACCCCCCCGCTATCTTCAACGGTTTCGGAACGGTGAGCGTTTCAATTATGTATGGCCGCCATCTTTTTTTGTATGGACGCCATCTTTTTTTCACCGGCTCGTCAAACGGCCCAGGGTCCTCGACATTTTTAGTTCCGGCGGTATAGCTTTGCGACTTTTCATTTTCGATATCCGTAGGGCAGTTCCGGTCAGGGTTCCACTTTCAGGTCATTTCGGATTTTTCCCGGACTCACTGGACCTCAAAGTTTACGACTCCCATACATGACTTTAACCCCCCACGGCTCCATCTGGGAGAACAATTATGTCAATGAGTCAGTCAGTCAGTGAGTCAGTGGTAATCGAGCTTTATATATATAGTCAAAGCTACATTAGTTAGACGCTATGTCGCAGCTATTAACGATAGACATGGGCATTTTTGGATATTTTTGTCATTGATGCGCATCGATATCAAAAACGTGGCATTCGATGTCAAAAGCCCAATTTTCATAATTAATTTACTCTATGACTGAAAATTTACCGAACTGAGATTATAATAATATTATGGATTGACAAAAGAATCTGTATTCTACTCCTCTTAAAAGTGCAGTCCGATTTCAGTATGATTTGAATTCCATCTTCTTACAGACTTATTTCAATCTCATTTTTAACGTTTATGTATGGACGAGAGTACCAATTTTATTATCTGTATCGGTACAAAATGTTAACAGAATACCGACTTGGCTTCAATCAACTTTCGACCCCATTACAAAATAATTTAATGTTTGGCGTTGTTTGTTAATGTACGAGAATATCATTTGTGACATTTATGACATTGATACTCGATCGGAACGAGATCAGAACTATATTTTTAATTACGAGAATTGGGCTTCAGCATCGTTATTTTTGGCATCGATGCCTACTATAGTTACTAGGTACTATATTCGTACCGTCAACTGCAAATCGATGCTGATATTTTTTACAACGCATCCAACCAAAACCAACGATATCTACTACAAAACTAGATGTCACTGGCATCCGTTTTCAACATGACACGGCATCCTATATCGATCCTTAAGTGGCATCGATGCCTGACATCGTTATTCTAAAAACGCTCATCTCTAATAAACGCCCACGTCCAAGATGATGACAGTATTCCAGATTTCAAAGTCATGTATGATAAAATATTGTAGCCTTTAATTATGGAACATTTACGATTGTTATTTCGGAAGTATAAATTGCAATCTAAGCAACTAAAATAATGAAGCATTTTGTTTAGATCTTATTTTGCACTCAAGCAAATCAGTCCTATATTGAAAGATGTTTTTACTTATTTCGTATAATTACTGTAGCTATATTGTCTATAACTCGCGAAAATAAAATACGCACGAATATGACCAACATGATCTTCGCCAAACTTTGGTTTACTTGTAAGTTCGTTTGGCTTAGAAGCTTATATTTTTATGTAAAAGTTAACAGGTCTTGTTAACTAATGATTTTTAACTGATTGCTGATGGTTTTTAACTGTAAGTCGCGTTGGCAAGCGATTGAATAAACCAGCTTTAAAAAGGACCCAAGTACTTATATAAATATATATTATTATAATTATAATATATAGGCTACCCCTTTGTTATACTGTCACTCTGTCTTCGAAATTCAAAACTCCGAACTAGTTCAAAGTTCAAACAACATTACATCGAAGTGACAGTTTCTAAAAAAAGGTCAACACAACTTTTGCTATACAACTTTTCACTTCGCCGTCCGACATTATTTTGTCACAAAAAAATGTGAGGCCAAGCTCTGGGGCGACCCCTTGTTTATACAATTACAATTACCCTGCCACTTGCTTGTATAATATTATGATATCATTTTAAAGATAAAAGGCCGCCATTTTGTTTTTACGTTTTCTGTATTGCCGTCACGAA
The DNA here is from genome assembly GCA_932294325.1 of Allophyes oxyacanthae. NCBI lineage: Eukaryota > Metazoa > Arthropoda > Insecta > Lepidoptera > Noctuidae > Allophyes > Allophyes oxyacanthae. Next base: position 3,602,301 of record OW028628.1, read on the forward strand.
TGTCTTATAACGGAGAAACATATTATGCAAATCTTTAAAAAGTTATGTCTCTCAGAATAATTCTGTGGTAACTTTGTTTTGGGAACTATAGAAAATATTACCACCTAGATTTACCCATAGATTAAAAACAAAAAGTCTGTAATGACAATGTAAAAATGTACTAAAACAATGTATCGTACAATTAATTCCACGTTAAATTTAAATATACAGCCGCAGTCACGGGTTAATGGCAAAACAAAGACTTTGTTGTATGAAAGGTCCTTAAAAATGATCTCATTAAACACGATCTGAATTCCAATGTTGGTTCCCCCATCATTAGTACGGCCTCGGATCATTAAAACTTGGGATTCCGTACAGCAAAACACTCGATAACATCTTAAGAATTAACGCCAGTAATTATAAATAAGGTTAAAATAATTAATAAGTATTTATAAATTAACGTCGCGATGTATAATTACGGATTGATACACTCGGCGGAAATTAATCTCGGTCACCAACATAATAAACCTTAATATCTCGGAAACTAAGAATGATAGCTTATTGAATTAAAAACATCGATGTCTATAGATACGCTCTGTCATACAAAGGGAAGCTAAAAAAATGAGACGTATTTTTTAAAGACGTCAAATTCTAAATTCAACAATGTTCGAATTATATTTAAATAGAACAGCGATACATGCACTAATGGAATAGCTACTGTTATTATATATTTATTATTCAATACACAAATTAATAATTATGTTTGTAAACGGCATTTGACTGGTGATCAACCACTCCACTTTTCTGAAAATGGAGTAACTGACACGTCTCACTTTTTGAGTTCACTAAGCATAGGTATCTATAGACATCGATGATTAAAAAGTATTTTATAGACCCATTTAATACTACTCAAATAATATGCATCGAGAGCTGAAAATTGCATTGATAGAGGAATACGAGAATATTCCCCAACATCGCCTCAGAAACTTTGTGCTGTATACCAAATCGCATGACATCTGTATTAACAATACACGGAGGTAATACAAAGTATTAAAATGTGAGAAAATGTATGTGTACAGTATACGATCAGAAATGCATGAGCATACTAAAGACTGTATTCGTTTGCGACGCGATGGTGCGTACGAGCTGTTTGTGTGAGTTATACACACCGCGTAATGAGACATCACCACATTTACCACACACGCTAAGAAGTTAAATAAAATGAAAGAAAGTATATTGCCGTCGCATAGATTTATAATCTAGTGTGAGCGAAGTTGTAAATCTATTTGCCGTCGCTTGTCAATACGAGTATATGCATGACCTTGGTGACATTCATTTATCGATGTCATTGTATTGCTTTATTTCAAGTAATTCTAACAATCACCGATAGCTATGATGCATAGTGCATAGGATTGCGATTAACTTAGCGTAGGATCGAGTCTTAGGGAAGACCGTTATATTTTTGTTTAGATATTTATTATCCTTTTTTTATTAATAGGTGGATTCGTTCAATGATAAATATTAAAGTAAGTTATTATTTTCTGGGTTATCTTTACAAAATTGTAAACAAAAACAATAACAACAATAACAAAACAAAAACGTTTATTTGTTTTAATTACAAATCTTTATAAACAAAACACTTATTAGATATTAAGTTTATAGCTTATTCATTTTCTTGACGAAAAGAGGATTGAAACTATACTCCGTTTGAAATAAGATTAGACACGTTTAACAAACCCTTTTACAGTGTATTCAGCCGATTTTGACTTCTATTCCGTACGCATAAGGATGGCATTAAAAGCTAAAACGTATTTACGATAACAAATGTTTACTGCAGCTGTAATTTGTCATGTCACCAACGTAATAGAAGTCAAAATCGGTCGAATAAAGTGTAAATGGAGTTATTTAAATTTCTAATGTTATTTCGAACGGAGTATAGACCAACTTTAATTCTTGAACTACCGACCTATATGTAATATGGCCAGCAATTACAACTTAAATATTATACCTATAAACGAAGAGCAGACAGTAAATAACATATGGTTATGTTTATTGTAATCTCTTTTCTTTGATATGAAAATGACAATGAGTGAATAAAAATTACAAGCTTTCATTAGTAAGGGGTATAACACTTGTAAATTACCAATATTTATTGTAACTTCCACAGCTGTTTTCAATACAGTCAAGTAAGTGTCGACGCATTAAACAGTAACACTTATTTAGATATTGAGGTTATAGTTTAAGTATTCGTTTTCTTGACGAAAAGAGGATTGAAACTAAACCTCAAACGTTACAACTTAAATCTTTTACCCCTCACGAATAAACCATGAGTGATTAACTAACTCAAGTAAGTGTCGACACGTTTAGTAGAAGACTATACCTAACATTTTGGTTCTCGCCCGGTGAATCCGACGATTATCCTGGGCAGAAGATATCTCTAAACTCTTCAGCTGGATAACCGATGAGCACAGTAGGCAGCATGACATATTATCATATAATACTTCCACTTAACTATGTTTTATTCACTACAGCGTGTGTTATCCTTACACCATAAATTAAGTCTTCCCTTTTGGCTAGATTGAACATTATTTCATCTGAAGATATAGTAGTGTCCCAGTTGAAGTAAGTATAAATAACTATTCTCGTGTGAACCGTTCTTGTTTACGTCTTTCTGTCAAAAAGGGTTTTTAGCTGGTCTTCAGTGATGGAAACCTTCAGCGTGGAGTGCATGGCGAATAGTTAGTAATGACATGTCAAATAATTCTGCAAAATGTTTCGTTGTTATGTAACCACTTGTTTCATATTCGTTCACCATCGACTACCAGGGCTACTTTCTTCCTCATTGGTATCTCTTAAGTCTTATACCACCGACTCACAGCATTTCTCTATAACAAATAAAAAGAAATACTAATAAGCATCTAGCAAAATACTAAAACTGATTACTATATATATTATCTATATATTTACATATCTATATATTACTTTTATATATATTATACTTAAACATGTTTATTATACCTATATAATTATATAAATTAAGAAACCAAACAATAATAAGAATACATTTATTAGAATAAATATTATTCATCATTCATTCATCTAAATAAATAAACTTTAAAATGATTTATCTTCTTTAGTTTTATAATATATAAAGATCATAATAAATAATAACATTTGAAAATAAATAAAACATAATACTCACAGTTAGTCCGGTTTCATTAGAATATTTGGGTCATAATTATATCGTCCACTTTTATAGGTAGGGCAATAATATTCCCCCTTCGCTTCGATTATATTAGCCTGCATTTTGAAAATTATAGATAACCATAACCACTGCTAATAGATTTAATCACACATCACTAACCAATAATAACAACACTAACAACGTTCTATTCGATCTAAATGACTTGAGTCGTAACTGCATCTGTCTACCTTACAGAAATCTAAATAGTTTATTCATATTTCTGTTGTCTACCTGCTAACTTTTCATTTTATATTAAAAAACGAACGAGACATCGCGGTAGGCCTGTTATTATTATCCAACTACTACGTTAAACATTGATGAATAAATGCCTCAAGATTTATGAGTATTATTAAAACTTTAAAAAAACTATGACTGCCTGTGAGGTTTGAACCTACGATTCACCAATCAATACCAGGGAACGTTATCAACTTAGCTGGCTTGAGATATACTAGCAGTATTGAAATTATGGAATGCAATCAGTTGTAGACAACGGTGCATGTGTGTGAGTGTCTATAGTATAGAAATAGAAACTACTTCGTAATAGAAGGTCGTAAGTCAACCCATTAGCGTCAATCTATTGCTTTGTGAGACTGCTCATGCATTTCTGATCCCTACCGTACATAAAGAAAGGATATTTAAAAAAAAAATTGCGACAAGAATTTACGCATTTTTAATTTATGGGTTTTTAATAACTATAACAAATAATAACTAAGAATTTTTATTAATTTTATTTGAGTAGTATTAAATAGTTATTAAATGCTTTTTATTTGAATAAGCTAACATTCTTAGTTTCCGAAATATTAAAGGTTTATTTGGGGACCCGGATTCATTGCTCCCGAGTGTATTTAAAATCTTGACGTTCAAAACACGGTACCTACTTAAGTATTAAAAATGTTGCTGTGAACTGTCACTGCATCGAAATAAAAATTGTAATATCCAACTATAGACCTCTATTTCACAGATAAGTACCCGGATGCAACAAAAAAAAAAAAAAAAAAATGGATTTTATTTGTTCGTTGGCAAAACTTCGTTTCGTTTTTTTTTTTTTTTTCACTTCACACCTAAATACGGTCTTATAAACTTAATATCGCTGATTGTCGCCTTAAAAATAAAATATAAAACCTCTCACGACTATATCAATAAAAATGTCATTCCACTTTCAAAATCATGTGACATTCGGACATTATGTATTAAAAGATTGTGGAACTTTAATGTATTGAAAAGTAATAACAATAAAGGTATAGAATAGACTCAACTGGACCGTGAGAATAGACTATAAAAATATCAATAGCCTTCTTTTATAAAAGTTCTAAGAGTAGACGGGTTAGGTGCCGAGGTGTTGAGTTATTCTTGATAAGAATCAGTTTTATAGGATTTCTAAGAACTATTATAGAATCTAGCCAGACAAACACTTTTGTCCTATATATTTTTTACGAACTATTTGATATCAAATATCACAAGTATACTACTAAAATAATCCTCAAAATAATATTTCTTTATTTTTATTAAACTCGCACAAAACTTTCTCTTTTGTATTTTTGTTTCAAAATCAATTCATAATTCTAGCTCCGTAGTCTTCCTGAAAATGACAAAAAAAAACTTTTAGAACCCAAACCGAGATAGAATTTTTTACAGATACAATAATAATTGTTTTTAAACTTTCCAAATATCCATTCCAAATCTAACCAAAATGTCAGATATATTATCTATCCTATATACCTAGTACCTATCCTACAAAATTTTGGTAACGCAAATATTAAAATTTCGAAGATTTTTTTCGTAAAACGTCATAGAACAACTTTGTGGGTAGGTAATTACTTCCCGTAAAACAGAAAACAATAACTATTATACGACAATTATAATACTAACACCAAGTAAAACGACTTTTTATTCAACGCTATGCTTCTGTGATTAAACCTCCCTACGCGTACGCACTTTACTTCGGGAAAGGAACTCTTTTGTTGGGTCGCTCTTGTAAAAATACAATTACCTGGGATTGCTTTCCGAGAGCCTTTCCACGTTCAATATTTCCCAGAGTAAAGGGCGAGCATTGTAGTGTTGTACCGGGGCTTTGAAACAAGCGGCAGCCGAGGCTTTGGATTTGCATATTATGAAGCGGGATGACGTATGAATGTATGGGATATTAATCCTTCCGTGTTTGTTTGTTTGCCTGTGGCTTTAACAATACCGGCGTAGCTTTTAAATGAAATAAACTTATAGCTTTTCCATATGAACTGCCTAATTCTCTGCTGTCACTTGCTTCAAAGCTGAGTAAGGTATTAGCCTGTGTCGGCGTTGCATACAGTGTATACGCTGTGACTAACAGAATTAACAGAGGTTGTATGTATGGCACGTTTCGTAGCACGCAAGGAGGCCCCAAATTTCTGCCGCGCCGCGGGCTCAAATCCCGTCTGCTGCAGTTCAGGTCCAATCGAGGGTATGTCTCATTGCGCCACGCGATTGGTCAGATCATTTAAATTTTCGAACGAAAATGTTTTATTTTCAGACAGTATTTGAATTTAAACAATGGAACGGCTTTAATTTTTACACAAACACAGAACACAAATTCCGAATAGGATGTGACGCTTTACATTTTGAATTTGATTTTGGAATTCTCTTTATTGTTGGCGACCGCGATATTGAAAATCGAAATTCGTTTCGCTTCACGAATTTGGACCAATACTATTTTAATGGAGGCCCTGGGCGATCATGGCTAAATAATAATAATAATATTTTTAGATAAGGTACAATGAAAACAAGCGAAGGAAGAAAATTAATTGTTTCCCGCTGACAATATAAATACACAACAACAGCAATTAAATTATTAGTGATGAATATTTGAGGTGTAACCTATTTGCAGATTTTTGCTGTTAGACAAACGATAGCAAAATAGTTCAATTTTACAGAATACAATGAGAATTTCAAATGGCATATCCTCTTTGAGTAATACTCAAAGCATATCCTACATAAAAATATACCTACGATCTAATACCAGCATTCAAGATAAAAACCGATTGTGACTAACGGCCAGCGAGCGTACTTGACCTGAGGGCTAACAATAAATCTTAACTAAGTATTTGCGAAGCGCAATGTTCAGCCGCTATGTCGTGGTTCTTTCCTTTTGATGACTACTCTACATAATAGGTATATATTATATAGTGAAGCCACATTCGTTTGTTGCACACATGCTTCTAAAGCACACATCATGAGCAGCTGATCATCTCAGCTTTTGCAGCAAATTCACACCATTCAGTTAGACATCGAGGCGTCTTTTTTTTTTCATCTCAGTGTTGAATAATTTCGGTTTATTTTTTAAAGAATATATCCTCGAAATAAGACAAAAAAAGCGTATCTTATTGCTATTTTACTATCCAAGTCTTTTAAGACAGTCGGTACTTATATTAAAACTCCAATGTCACTCGACGCGGCGTTAACGCCATCTTGTTTTCACAAAACATTCGCTGAGTGACAAGATCCTATTACCAAAGATGGCACCCGTATCGTAAATCTACAGACTCATCACAACGCTTTGTACAGTAACACTACGATTAAAGTAATGCGCTTCGGTAATCTTCGTATTTCCGAATTAGTATACCCATACAAACGTTTAAACGGCAGATTTTGAACTTGGGCCTAAGCCCTTTTTATCTCCACAGTTGCATGATCTATGAGATGAATTGGATTTACGAAGATATTTGAATAATAAGCAGGGTCTGAATATTCTCCCCTATTCTATACAAGTTCCTGAGAATAAATAAGAATTTGTACCTCAAAGATTTAGTTGAACGAGGGAAATCATTTGAACTCATAGATTCAGATTGCCTTTACTCTAATGAAATGCCTCAAAGTATGCGGCTAGACTGGTTTTCTGCTCAGTCTGTATCATGGGGTACGACTGCGATTTTGAATGTGATTCTATGATTTTAACAGCAAATCACACGAACATCTATTAAATCCAGCTCATTACTGTACCACTGCTGGACACGGGCCTCTTGACAGTATGAAAAGAGTCAGACCTTAGTCCACCACGCTGGCCAAGTGCGGGTTGGCGGACTACACAAACCATCGAGAACTTTATGAGGCCCTCTCAGATGTACAGGTTTCCTCACGATGTTTTCTTTTACCGTTAACAAATGATTATCTTAATCCGCACATGACACCGAAAAGTCAGAGTTACGGGCTTGGTTCGAACACAGACCCTCCTGCATGGAAGGCGAGCATTTATCTAAAACACATCAAAATCTGCGATTCTCCCTTTTGTGTGTATTATATGTAGTTGCTTTTTTAAAATTGTTTCAAATTTTATTTTATTTGATTAGTTTAGCTGGTAATTTAATTGTGAAAGCTGTGGTCTCTTATAGGTCAAGGAGTACACTTAAACGATATGTAAATGTTTAGATACTATAATTTGTGAATGTGTGTGTATATCTTTTGGGGACCATAAAGAAATAAACTAATAATTCACTAGTTTTAACATATCACGGCTTTACGGCTCATCCGTTACTTCTGATACTGACTTGTTACAGAGCGTATCTAAAGATGTTCTAAAATAACTGTTAAAATATAACTGACAAATCTGATTACTGCTCAACATCGACATGTTGAGCAGTAATCAGATCTGTCAGTTATATTTCTAGTTCTATTGCGAATATTCGTCGATGAAAGGGTATCCCAATTCTAGGCAATATGCCGTCGTAATATTATTGAGTGTGTGTCGGAGAAAAGACATATTTGTATGATTAACTTAAGTATGAATACGTGTTGTTGGAGTGTGGAATTATTTATGATAACCTTGTACATAAAATAATTATATACAGTTTGGATGAAATGTAATAAACAAAAAATTCTAGTTTCTAGAAAGAATAAAAAACACGTTATTCGCGTCTCATTAAATATTCACTATATTTTAAGGTACACAGTCTTAATATTACATCTAATATACTAATAATCAAATAGGTAAAATCTAGAATCCTTAAGGTTGTCACACGCGCGGCACGGGCGCGGTGGCCTGTGGTGATGGGGGTGAGGACACCCCCATCACCACAGGCCACCGCGCCCCCATGGCACTTCCTTGCGCCCAATCATTGTGTCGACCTGTATTTATCTGCAGATAATTATTATCTTCACATATATTTTGTATATATTTTGTATATATTTTGTATTGGACAGAATTTGCCAATATCGCTCAATATCTGCAGATACTTACTTAATGATAAAATTATGTTATCTGCGCCGTGTGTGTACGCCCATTGATTTCTAAGAACAGCGATATCGTAAGATATGCGGTCAGTCACATATATCTTATAATAACTGCCCCGTGTGTGACAACTTTACGCTATGCAAGGATCCTCCCATAATTAGACGTAAAACGAACCTTTTCAGTAATCAGAGTTTTAATTTAGCGCCAATCCAGTTAGATACATAAAGGTGTATCTTGACTCCATTCTAATAAAAAAATCTTCCTTTGTCTACACCATAACTAACCCCATTTAGACAAATATGTCCATAATACTTTTTATTACTTAGGTATAAACAGGAAGTTCCGTTTTCGTGTTTTTCTTTTCAGTTTTGATTTTTTGTCGATTTTAGCCAGACGAAGGATATATTTTCAAAAATCCTTAAATGCAGTTTTATTTCACTTGGGAAACTCGAAATGGATTTTTAAGAACAAATCTTTCTATTATAACGGTTAGCAAAGCTGTCAAAATTATATCTAATAATATCTAAAAAAAACTCATCTATATTCAAAATTCGTTTAATTGTTTGTCACATGTAAAATGTACAGATAATAACATAATAACAAAGTGCCGCTGTAACATACCTATAAAGTGTACAATATAATTAGATTGTCTTACATTTATCAAAACAACGCCACGGTAAACATAGGTAGCATGTATCCTATATCCTGTAGGTATAACATAAAGATAACAAATCAAAAGATATTGCAAAGGTTCCTCTCAGCTAATTCCGTTCTCAACTTTCAAAGGATATCTTTCATAAGTTACTTCGCTCATATATTACGTTTTCAATAACATTTTTTCAGTCAGTTTTCTTGACGCGTTCTTCCGGAGTGATACAAATACGCAACTTTTTTAAGAAGTTTCATCCCTCCAATTTTCTCAGTAGAGTGAGCAGAGATTCGTTTACATAGTCGACGGTATTACGATGAGCCGAATGGGCTAACAATAAAGAAAACATTCGGATACTTTTATATCTATATTTCTTTTTATATATATTTTTCTTTGCCGTTGACTTCAAACGGTCGTTAACTTGAAATAATTCTATTTCATTTGCAAAAAATGTGGAAGATAAACTTTTACACGGTTTTTTATTTTTCGTATTTGCTCTGGTGGAGGCCGTTAGTAGATTTTCCGGGGCCCATATAACGTTTACAGCATAATAAAATTATATATTATATCTCAAATGTGTTTTATATTTTAGGAATATTTTTAATGCGATTTGTTACTTCACTGAATTATATGAACTTATTTGAACTTGTTTCCTGTCTTCTTTTTTTTTCACTCTTTCCTATCACAGGTCTGCTGGCAGAAAGTTCTTTAGTAATAAGCAGTACCTTTGTACTTGACATCTTTACTTATTTTCTTTGTCATGTGTACATAAATAATAAATAAATAAATTTTCTTTTTGTTTTCTCTCCAGTGCATTCGGTTTATTTAATGAATTTAGAAGCTTTTGCCACCTCTAAATAATGCATCGTAGGTGCATGCTTCTTACACAATGCATCTCTTCCATTTTGTTAAAAGCAAAAATCCATTTATAACACATATCTACAAGTATTCTGATTAAAAGTACTACTTTTCTAGAAAGTTCTAGAAAATCTCTGTTGTCTTTCAATGCACTGGATTCTGCTCTAAAAATATTTAACAGACGGAATCGATTTTAATCACATGTCTGCGACCAAGAGCCACATAACCAGTGGCGTGCAGATACATTTCTTGCAGGGTAGGCAAAAACAACTTAGTTTTGTACTGTCGAGTTAAATTATGTTTGTGATTGGCCACCTCATTAACTGATATTAAAGACATATTAACGTTTGTATTATTTAATAATTAAGTTATTAAGGTAGACAGTATCTTTTCATCTTTATGTCGTGCACGCCACTACACATAACTTTAAACATCAGTCCACTCAAGATTTGAAGAAGGCATTCGAGAATACCTGGATCAATATAGGCTACTTTTTTTAATTTATTTATAAAGCTTTTATTTCTGTACCGCCAGAGAAAATGGGGATAAGTATTATTTTTGAAAATGCATTTCCTACGGTAATTTATTCTTATTTATTTAAGGTATATCAATGTCTGTTACAGCATAACAAGATAAATTTAACATAATAAAATTTTAAGATTATTGCACAGCCAATTATAAAAAAAAAAAAAAAAAAAAAAAAATATAGGTAAACACTACATGCAATGTGTTTTTTTTTAATAACTAATTTAAATGAATGGTGAAATAACATTGAACAGGATACGCACAGTTTATAACTTTGTATGGCGGATAAAATAAAATATAAGTCAGTGAAATCGTATGTTTTTATTGTATGGCATACACAGTGAGCTTACTACTACTTATCTACAGTAAATGTTTTTTTTTTACTCGGTAATGAAAAATTTGAAAAGAAAGAATGAAAAATTATTTATTCGGACTAAACATCAGAGGCCCAATTCTCGTAATTAAAAATGTTCAAAATATAGTTCGGATCTCATTCCGATCTACTACCAATGTCATAAATGTCACAAATGGTATTCTCCTACCCTAACAAAGAACGTCAAACGTGACATTATATTGTAATGAGATCGAAAGTTTAATAAAAGGCAAATCGGTATTCTGCTAACATTTTGAACTGACACAGATAATAAATTGACACTCTCGTCTATACACAAACGTCAAAAATGAGATTGAAATGAGTTTGTAAGAAGATTGAATCCAAATCATACTGGAATCGGACTGAACTTTAGGAGGAGTAGAATACATGACTTTTTGTCAATTCATAATATAATCTCAGTTCGGTCAACTTTCAGTCATATTATAAATTAATTACGAGAATTGGGCTTCTGACAACACAGTGCACAATCATAAAAAAGTAAAAAAACAAAAAAGTAACAATTAAAAACAATGTGCTGTTTAGTTTATGACTTAATCCCCTTTTCCTTGGCACCACAGATTTATTCCGGGATATTTATTTTTCTTTTTATTATTTTTTTCTTATTATAATTATGTTAGATAAAATAGCTTGCTATATTATTATTTTTTAATTTTTGGGTAAAAGCCTCCTCTAGCCATTACAGTTCATTTTCCTACTTTGGCTACTGATCTATGGTAATCATCACACTTCTGAGATGATTGGTATGATGACTTAGTAATCTAATCTGTCATCGTTGTGATAGGAATGTTATTAATAGATCCTTTAGCAGCTTCTTGCAATGTTAGATCCACGTAACTGATTGGTGTATTCACGGCCGACACCTATCGAGACAACGAAACGTAATTCGAGTACTGCTTATTTGATCAAGAAATAAAAATAAAGAATTTGTAAGTATCAAGAGGCATTCCTCACCGTGTAAGAATTGCTACGGTGTCGTAGCAAGTGGCCTACGAGCTACGAGACTACGAAATGCTACGAAAATTATTGAAATTTAAATTAGTTATTATTAAAATTGATATTCTTTAATACTAAAGAATTCAAAAACAACAATATTTTATAGACCTTAAGTTGTCAAGATCGTAAATTTTGATTGATCATTTCATTACGCAGCACTGAAAAAACTGAACTAAATCGTTTAGCGCAGTTTCTATCTGAAGCTAAAAGTAAAATAAATTGTTTGATATTTCGCTATATTCAAGTTTTAGTTTCTTATGAAATTAGTTAATTTCTGATGTTTCAGATATATGGTATTTTAATTGAATTTTGTGACTTTAGCAGCAAGTGACACGAAAATCTATTAAATCCTACACATTACTGTCCCCCTGCTGGGCACAGGCCTCTTTTCGGAATGGGAAGGGTTAGGCCTTAGTCCACTACGCTGGCCTCGTGTGGGTTGGCGGACTACACACACCATCGAGGACTTTATGAGGCCCTCTCGGATGTGCAGGTTTCCTCACGATGTTTTCAATCCGTGTTCGAATTTTGATAATGGCGTTCGATAAATGGCGGTTTTTATTTTAAACGTGTGTTATTTTCCCAATGACCGCTCTAAAAGCTTTAGAAAAAAACTTAGTTCAACTTACCAAATATTTCATGTACCCTAAAATGGTCGCGAAAAAAGGCCCAAAAAAATAAAGCCGACCCCGAAATTGACCCGTAAAGCGGCTGGACATCGATAAATCTGTCGAAACGAATGAAAAGCCTCACTATAAATAACCACAGGTCAAGCACCAACTCAAATTGTCTGCCTTCCTAGTACCGTGTCTGATTTATAACATCCTGAGACAACCCTGAGATTAGCCATAAAACACCTACGAAGAAGGTTAAATTTAGGAAGGGTCGAAGAAATACGCAACGTCTAAACTTTGTTTCTTATGACACCAGTTCACTTGGCGTATTTGACAAATATTTGCGTTCTATGGCCAATGCAAAAGACACCTTTAGCAAACTACACTAATGAGTATTTTTTGGTCAAATAATGGTGATAATCGTTCTTGTCATGAAAATTGAGATCCACATACGATCAAGTGATCAAGCCATAAGTCTCACGCAAATTGGACGATAAACTTGATCGTGTATGGCAGAGGCGTAACTATACCATCTGGGACCCGTGGCAAATTCTTTTGATGGGGTCTAAAAATGAATCAACATCTTTTTGTTTAGGTTGGTTAAAATGCTTAACGATTAACTTGAAATTTTATTATGGTCTTTAGTGGTCTCACTTTGGATTTTAAGCAGAACTTATAAAAATATACTTTTCAAATAAAATAAAATACTTAGGTACAATGTAAAATAATATTTTTGAGCTCGCGGCCTCTTGGGCCGGGGCCCTCTTGAGTCGGGGGCCCGTGGCATTTTGCCAGCCCTGCCACCCTATTGTTACGCCACTGGTGTATGGCCATCATAACGCGAATATTTGTACAAATAGGCCAAGTGAAGTACTGCCATATCTTTTGAGCGTAGAAACTGAGACTGTAAGTTTATTTTAACTATCTCGTTTTTACGTAGTGACTGCGTTCGGCGCTCTGATTGGTGAATAACTCGCATTATGCCAATCGCCACGCAGAACGCTGTCGATGCGTTATGGCGTTCTCTTGGCATATTTGTACAAATATTTGCGTTATTTGGCCAAAGAAAAATTACATTTGTGTAGTTTACAAAAGGTTTCATTTGCATTGGCCATATAACGCGAATATTTGTACAAATACGCCAAATGAAGTGCTATTAAATCAAGATTGTTAAAAGAAACTTACACTACCTCCGGTTAGCCGACACGAAAGTAAAGATGACGTAAACCGGCCATCTCGTCTCGCCCAAATACAATAAAAAATAAGTCATGGCTCGCCAGTCAAACGATTCTATGTCAATAGACTGTTATTTGTTATCTAATCCGCTAAACCAAATGTAACCTCACGTTTATATGGACCACGTAAAGTTAGTATAATAAGAAAAAAAGAAAAGATAAATAATAATTTATTCGGACTAGACATTAGAGAACACAGTGCACAAACATAAAAAAGTAAAAAAACAAACAAAAATTAACAATTTAAAAAGTCAACGTGCTGTCGGTACGCCAGTACCAAATGGCTTGCCAACACAGCATTTGCTGGGCATAGGAACATACAGCACAGATTTTCAGTTGGCACATGAAAAAAAAAATAGTAGATACATACGAGTACCTCAGCCGTCGAAAAAGAGAGAAAATATTGTGATACTCTCTACTAGTTGTTTTTTTTACATGGGTTGGCCCATATCCTTAGAAATATCACCTGATCAATGATCCAACGATCACTTGAAGTTGGATCAAAGTTTAATCGGTTCGATTATGTTAGTGATCGAACAACAGAAATAATTTCAAACTATTACTATTTAAAAGAAATTATACCATTATGGACTATTTAGAAGACAAATCAATAGAAGCTGTAATTTTTAAGTTAGATTAATTAACATCGCTAATTGTGAGCACATTTGCATGTCATGTTATGACAGGATATGCTGAAACAAATTTACTGTAACACCTTATGTACCATATTCCAGAAAATAAATATTTTTGCTTTGATTTGATTTTGAACAGAGTCCAAGCTACGCCTTTACATAACGCCTTCGTAGTTCCCATTTTGCTATTAAAATATATACATATACAACTTCTGTATTGCTCATTATTTCTCAATTTAACTTTGACACACGTTTCTGTTAACTCCAAGCTGCTCTTTTGTCACAACATAAGCAACTTTAATGACATCAAATTGAATTTTGCCTCGCACTGACAGACGCACGCTCGACGCAATATTATAATATAAGCTTCTCTTCATCAAACACCTTACCTCTTGTCTTACATAGGCGATAAGCTTCGTCAAAGCAAAGCAATGTGATGTTATGTGACAAAATCGAATAATATACACTTATAAGTATGGTGGAATAAGGGCTGTTTCATGTTGTTAGATCTATTTTCCACTAAGCGGCTAGTCGCGGGCAGTTGGCCGCACGCGATACCTATTTATTAAATAAAACATTATACTGGTAGCAGCGTACGACTCAACATCTACATATAATTACTGCGCAATGCCGACAAGCGCGCATGGCTGCGTGCGACTGAACGACCGGCGCTATTTTGTTGTAACGCAGCGTCTCACGCCATTGCCCACGACTATAGGCCATCCGCTTATCTCAGACGGTTGATGTCTGAAGTTTAGGTAGTTGCGCGATGAGGGGGGAGGTGTGACTGTGACTACTATTGGCTAAGCTAAGCTTTATAGTGCGTATCATGAGCCCGTGACCGACATCTCGCGTCACACCCCTCCCGCACCGCGCAACTTCATAAGCTCAGGCACCGACCGTCTCAGTTAAGCGGTTGGCTTGTAGCCACTTAGTAGAAAAAAGCTTTGAATAAATAGGAGTTGCGCGGAGCCAGCCGCCCGCGACTAGTTGCTTAGTGGAAAATAGTTCTAAGCGACGCTATTGGATTTTGTCACATCGCGTAGCTTCGTTACATCGCATCGTGTCGCCTACGTAAGACGGTAGCTGTATGAACGAGTAAAGTATGTTCAGGAAGAGAATTTTATTAAATTCTTAATGCTCTTTAGAGGACGTGAGTGCCTCAGTAAATTTCAACGTGGATCAAGTAAATAGGTTGGAAGTAATGGATATAGGTATTGGCTTGGATCGTTCTGGAGAAATGCACGGTTTGAATTACGTTTTACACTTTTACGATGGGATTTTCAAGAGGAAATTACGCGAACCAAAAGGAATGTTAAAGCTTGAAGTAATAAGAATAAACCTTTATTTGGACAACAAGAGACACCACATAAATTACACGAAAAATAAAAATAAATATAAAAAGAAAAAACTCGGTACTGATTTTCATCTGGGATCCTTGGAAGTCAATAACAATCGTGTTTAAACTAGATCAAGACAATGCATACTTGCAAAGTTGGTATTCAATACATTTTCCACGAACATTAAAGAACATTTTATTTTATTTTTTATACCACAAAGGTGGCAAACAACCATACAGCCCGCCTGATGGTAAGCGATTACCGTAACCTATGCACGCTTGTAGTCTTTTAAAGGCTTATCCAAACAACTTTTTTTTTATTCAACTTATACAACATTGCAGTAAGCATCAATACGTTGCACAGTTCAAAACAAAAATTAACATATCAATTATGGTAAGAACAAAAAAATACATAACAATTACAGTAAAAAATGGAAATATACGACACAAAATCTTCCCTTATACAATTATGTAAGTAGGTAGGTTACGTATAATTTTTAGTAGGTACCTACTTATCTGTGATACATTCCCTCAAAAAATCTCAAACATTCGCGACACACATCTATCCATCCCATCGCAAACAATGAAATGAAACTTTTAATATTTTACTGTAATTCGGAGATTTTCAGAACCATTTATAACGTTATCTGTGTCTCTAGTCAACGTGTAACTTTTCCAGTTTTAAAAACAAGGGTTACTGAAGTGGACTCCAATATAATTTCAACCTCTAATAGATGAACTAATATTTTTGTATCCGCTCACGAAATAGTGTCAATGTACTCCACATTTTATTCAGTGAGTGCAACAAATAATTGATCATCCACCTTTTTTCAATTTTCCAAATGGTACTTATTGCTCAATGGTTTAGAAAATAAAATAAAAGCCAAGTACCTGGACTCAATGGTTCGTCTAGATCTACTAACGCAACTAACAGTTGGTACAGAATTGGGTAAAAGTTTGAATTAGTTCATTTCACGAATCATCGTACTGGAAAATTGTTTTGTCCAATGAAAATCATTGAAGCATGAGTATAATGTACTTATGTATTAATTTAAAGATGAAAACTAAGTTAGTAAGTTAAGTTCTGATAATGTTGAACTTTTCAAGATTTGCACTAATTAATATTTATTATTTATTTAATCATTTATATACGCACATGAAAAGACACAGAAAAAGTTTTATTGGAGACCAAAGTACAAAGGTACTGCTTATTTCACTTTTATTATTATTTTGAATATTCAAATACTCAATTTTTAATTACAATAGAAGAAAAAGTAATTCAGAAAAAAAAGAAAAAAAAAATGGTGAGTTAATACTTAAGTAGAGTTTGAGACATTTTCAACTTCAAAATGTCTCAAACTCTTACAACACAACATTTTGTAGCACATGTTAACTTGTGTGTTGTGTCAATGTTAACTTTGCTAAAGTTAACTTAGTCTTGAACAAAATCGAAATGTTTTTCTCCAGAAAATAAAAATTTCATCTTCACAGTAAAAGAAAAAGTAGAAAGTAAATAAATAAAGACCACTTTATCTGGAATATTGTATCGATATTGGGAAAGCTAGATTTAGATCTAGCTACCAATCAGAACGGAATTAATTTAGCCAAAATCCCCGGCGGGCTAACTCACAAAATCGATGTGTAATACAGCTGATTACACAACGGAGAATATCGTTCCTAAATTTCTAAAACGGGAGAATCTGTGGATGGTTCGTAGAAGGTTGAATACTAAAAACAAAACTCGTTGAGTATACCCAAGTTCTTTAAAAAGCTGGCTTTGATTACGGTGGTACCTCTGTCCTCTGTTGACGCTAGAACCAACATCAAATTTGGGACCAACGAATTGTTTTACCTCAAATGTTATGTCTAAATTGTTGGTCTTAAATTGGTTCGAAGGCACAAACATCATTACCTGTGGCATATTTAATTTTCCAAAGGTCTTTCACGTCAGTTTTGAACCCCGAACGTGCTGTTAACTTTTGTTTTCGTCCGTTCTAATTTGAAATTCGAATTTTCATACTGTTTTCGTAGATGAATTTGAAGTTGTGCGTTTGACTTTGAATTTTATTTAAGGCGCTCCCACACTGCGGCTATAAAAAAAAACACACTTTTGGTTAGGATAGCGGGTAGGGCCTGAAAGAGCATTGGAGTCCCACCTACTTTCAGGAGCTCTATGGTTATTCTGTCATCAGCCTTTTGATATTGTGTTTTATAATGTTATATTTATCATAATATATTATAACCTCAATGTAGGAGCACCTTTAGGTTAAAGTTTTTTCTTTCTGGTACTTAGTTATTGTTTACAGAATTTGTTTCTATGGGCCAAGCACGAATGTTTTTAACGTACCGTAACGTTAACGTAAGCAAATTTTAACTCAAAATTACACGTTTAATCTAAGATAGTTGTTGGAAAATATACATGCAGTATTTTTACATTATCATTAAATAAATGTGTAAGTTGCGTAAAATTAAATAAAAATGCGATAGAATATTGTATTTGTTTTATTAAAAATTTGCTTACGTTAACGTTACGTTTCGTCAAAAATATTCATACTTCGCCCTCAGACTGTTAAAAGATTATAAGTAGGTAATAGTAGAATAATGTTCAAAAGTTTCTTAATTTTACAACACCAGTTTGTTAGATCGTTCGCATCACCAATATCATATCGCAAACTCTATCAGGTAGGTACAACTCAATGTTTAATAGAGGTAGGACTTAGTGAGACTTGCCGCTCAAAATCAGAGTTACCAGCCTAGGGAAGTACCTCCACCTTGCAGAATATCGAAGCCAAATAACAATACTCTTTGCAGTGTTGTGTTCCTAACGGTGAGCAAGGTCGCCAGTGCTCCTTGACAATGCTAGCAGTAGAGTCGGCAAGGCGTAAGTGATGTCCCTGGTGTTGCAAGCGTCCATAGGTAACCGTTTACCATCAGGCGCGCCCGCGCCGTAAGCTAGTTTGCCAGCAAAGTAGTATAAAAAAGAAATAAAATAACGTTCGTTCTCGTTATAATGTTTCCTCATATGCTTTCAAAGGAACTTCCCTTCGTTTTCTTTCCTTTAGCAAGTAACACAAGTAGGTAAGACTGAGCCACGACTTAGATTAAGCGTTCAATTAATTTTGTCTCTGGAAAATATTGCAGAACCTTCTTTGCTTTCTACGTTAGAGACAAAAGGGATTTATGTTGATACAAGATATCAGAAAAGCTAGACCTAAGTATAGCCTTTATGGACAATAAATTGTTGGCTATGTAAAACTGCATTTAAAAACTGTTTTATTGGCTATCATTATGATCATTAGGATTCACTATGTCAATTTTTTTTTCTTTTTATTTGATAGAATTCGATCATTTATGTAACCTATGCTTATAGGTAGGTAGTGAAACAAATCAAAGATTCCGTAATTATTAAGGAAAAGAATTTCAGAAACTTCTGCTAATAATTTTTTTAACCAATCATAATGTATAACAATTCTTAAACATCTACAACGTATAACAGAAATGCGTGGTCATATTTAAGGGTGTGGATCAGACCATCAAACTGAACAACTGTCCCATAGAGAAAGTTGTTCAGCTTGATGGTCTGATCCACACCCTTAAATATGACCACGCATTTCTGATACACGTTGTATACAGAATATGTTTTTATGTAGTGCGGAAAATTTGCCGAGTGATTCAGTGTCCGTTCCCAAATGCAACCGCAGTACTAAAATTCGCTCCAAAACAAAATAAAAAATTTATTTTGTATGGCTTGCGCTAGTAAATTATGCGTATACTAAATCGAACTTTTGTTTTGTTTTAAAGTGTATTCCAATACTGCGTTTGCATTTAGGAACAGACACTGAATCAATCTGCAAATTTTGCGCATTACATGAAAAAATATCCTGTTGCTCTAACTAGACATTATCCATAACCTTAAAAATGTTTTGCAAGATTTACAGGCACGTATTTTGGTAACCTAATTTTCTTCAATAAGGCCTCACATAACAAGGTTGTTATGATAATTTTATGGAACAAACACTTTTTATATAACATCGTCATGATCTGACCAATCGCCGGCTTCCGTAAATCGCAAACACTTTATTTAATTACACCAGCATCCTCATAATAATGATAATATTAAAAATGTTTTCATACGACATGTGTTTTGTGGACAGTGTTTACTGCATGCGATTATAGCCCCTATTTAATAGGTAATACGGACAGCAATAAAAATATTATAGCGACTCATATTGCACAGCTGATCATTCGCAATAATGCGTTTTATTGCACGGTAACGTTTTTTATTGCTTCACAATACGATACTGAATAAAACGAAGCCACTAACCTTGCTCGAGATATTTACACAATTATATATCGGGTGGCCCATTTATAGTGGATCAAAATGTTTTTTGGCACAAGGTCTTCCCTTGCATTCATCTAAACGCAACTTAATATATTCCGCGAAAATCATTAGTTCAGAAGTTGCGATTTTATAAATATGAGTTTCTTATCATCTCTTACCTTAGCCATGTAAACCTCTCTACATTGAAAGTTATTGCACTAAATGAATGAATAAATTAAGAAATAAATGTATTTAGATGAATATAAGGGATGACATCGACCCAAAAAAAAAATTTTGGACTACTATAAATGGGCCAGCCTGTATAATATATATCTACATATATTTATAAACATATTATGAAGCACATACGATTTATATTAAGTACTCGACTTTTTACGTTCAAATAATACAAGGTTCTACCTTTTGAGTCCCAATCTCTTTAAGGGGTTATAGTACTCATAATTATGAAGAACTTTTAATATGGAACCTAACAAGACATCGCGAAAAAAATTGCGGTTCCATACAAATGATTAAATATTACTCTACTTTATAGAGCAGCAGATTTTTATTTGCGATTTTTGGTTTGATCCATAGTAAAAGTTGTTCATAGTAATGAGTTCAATAGCCCCTTATAGGGTTCGGGACTAGAAAGGTTTAATCTTATATATTCCGGTGTATGACCGGTCAGACACAGAAATTAGGAGGCAACCGAGCGAGATATTGAGCAACACACTAGAAAACTCAACGGTTTGTACTCCCTCGTAGTTTATACGGCAATACATATATTTCTCCGTTCATTAATCCGACATAAACACTGTCTCAAACATTTTGTTGGAGGAAAACAGCCAGTGAAGAGTAATAAAAATAAAAATGGCGGCGGCAGGAATTTGGAGGCTGTTCGCTTTGCAGCGACTAACTTCGGGTAACGTTTTAATGTGACTAGTTACTTCATCATGAACTGTATTTCTTTTATTTGTTACTTTTATTTATTAAATCACTCATCGGTGTCGATAACAACGGGTTTGAGAAAGTTTTCGAACAGCCTTCACTGATTGAAACCGCCATTTTGTTTTTTAACATGTCGCTTATTTTGTCTGTTATTATTGCTTTGGGGTGTTTTGTACTATCGCAACTGTTCGAAAACTTTGCACTGTTTATATTTTGTTTGTTGTTTTAGTTCAAACTTCATTGTAGTTGGTTGTTGTGAAACGAATCTGTGTTATATCTGATTATTTTACTGTAGCAACACAGTAATTTTTTTACACCTCAATTTAAATTCAAATATTAATTTTATAGTACAATTTTAATACTTTATAAAAGCAACTGATATGTTTTATAATTTTAAATACCTTAATACTAAATATAACGTTTACATTTTTCTTCAGGTACATTTTCACAATAGTGAGCTATTTGATTGGCGTGTTCATATTTGCCACTATAGTCGGTCAAGTTGGCAATGTCATCACCAACAGGAACGCCAACAGGCTGGAGTTTGAAAGGCTGCTGGATGGCGCCAAAACATACATGAGACACCATAAGGTAAGACATTATCGTACAGAACCACGTTTATGGTCAATAGGTAAAGCTGACTGCCAATAATGAAAGGCTTCAAGGATCTATTTTTTTTATTTTTTTTTAAACATTGTCATTTGAAGCCACCTTCAGTAGAGGTACACTATTGTATTTTACCCATACGTTATAAATCAGTAAAATTCATCAGTATTTTCCCAAAATTACTTATTTTCCAATGTAAGCGAGCCGATTCTAGTTTCACTCTGATAAAAAGATCAGACAAGAAACTCAAAAGGCACTGAAGCAAGATCATATAACTTACTTAAGGGTGTAGATCACACCATCAAACTGAACAACTTTCTCTATGGGACCAACATTGTAATTGTGAAAAAACAATCAGCTGTCCTATACGTTGGGGTCGAGTAGGTGTTTAAGTTTTATATGAGACAGCTAATATTTTTTTCGCGATTGCAGTATTGGTCCCATAGGGAAAGTTGTTCAGTTTAAAGCCGGGCTTCCACTGGCAGCGGAGCGGGCTCCGTACGGACTCCGTTTGACTCGCAACGGTAAACTTCATAGAAGTGCTTCCACCAACAAAGAGTCTAGCGGAAAGGACTGAACGAGTAAAAATAGTTTAACAATCTCTTTCTTCATTTCTTTTTTGCAGTGTTTTGTCAAAACTCTTTCTTATTAGAAAGTAGAACCTATTTTAGCTATTTGGGGTCCGTTCCGTCCAGCTATTACATGCTCATTACCCTTTCCCAGTGGAAGCCCGGCTTAGTGGTCTAATTCACACCCTTAAATTTTAATATGACCACGAATTTCTGATACTCATTGTAGAACTATCAACCTTATAAATCGATGATATATTTAACAGGTGCCAGGTGGAATGAAGCGGCGTGTGCTACGATGGTACGATTACTCTTGGTCCAGAGGGCGCATACAAGGCGGCGGGGACATCAACACCGCGTTGGGCTTGCTACCGGACAAATTGAAGACGGAACTCGCCTTGCATGTTAATCTGAGCGTGTTGAAGAAGGTACGAATAATTTACCTTCTGAAACATAACGCACACAACCAGTAGTGTGCACTCCATAAAGAAAAAAGTTACTGTCTACCCTAATAAATTAAGTATTAAGTAATACAAACGTTAATATGTCTGTAATATCAGTTAACTTTTACTCAATACTCAATATTTATTGCGTTCCACAATGTAATTTACTTAAGGTGGTAAAATAACAATTATTTCGATCATTATGGACCCTGTCGGGCACAGCAATGTAGGAGAGAGGAAGTACTATGTGTCTATAATTGTATAAAGTTATACTTGTAAGTATTATTATATATTATATAATATAATTTAAGTCTTAGGGTGAGCTAGCCAATCAGAAATATAATTACAACATTGACATTATTATTAAGGTGGGTTGCACCAAGGGTTGTTATTGTTACTGTCGAAGTTAACTTTAACAGTAACATTAACAATGACCATAGAATTTAACTATCTACTATTGCACCTTCATCGTCATGTAAAATGTAAAAACTAAAAATAAAAGTGACAAGACGTTATTAAGGTTATATTCGACGCGTCTGACAGTAGTTACAGATAGTTAACAATAAAAATAACCAGCGAAGCGTGTGTGGTTACCGGTTACAGTTAAAATTATGACGTTAGACTAACAAGTGTCAAATGGTGTAACTCATTTATTGCTTAACCGGTACTTTATCTGAAGTTTCGATGTTTGTTATACCTAGTTGAAGTAAGATGGTGCAACCCACCCTAAGTTGGTTTATCCTGCCTGTAAGAAACTTCTGTGTAAGCCACTGCACACAACACACACAAATTCTCAAGCTCTGATACAAGTTTTTGTTCTGTGTGGGAATCGAACCCGCTACATATCGCGCAGAAAGTACAAAATACTATCCACAAAATACATAAATATGTTAGAAATACATGATCTGTGAAAATTTCAACTGTCTATCCTTAGACAGTTGAAATTTTCACAGATTATGTATTTGTACTAAAAAACAAAATAAAATAAATATTTAAGGGGGCTCCCATACAAAAAACATAATTTTTTTACTCGTTTTTATAGATAATGGTACGGAACCCTTCGTGCGCGAGTCCAACTCGCACTTGGCCGGTTTTTCCAGAAATCATTTGGTTATTCAGTTACCGATCAATTTCCTTAAAATATTTTAAAATGTATAACACCGTTCTCATTGGACATTTTCAAAAGCTTCTGTACACTTCATTTCTTATGATCATCATTCACAATTTTCCCCTCCATTAAGGAGCTTAAAAGTATTAAGGGATTATACTCATCTAAAATTCTTGAAACAAACAACAACAAAATATCATTTTCATTATAAAGGTACGGTAGCTGATTTAATCATTATTATAATAATTGATTGATTATAATAAATAGCGGTACGGTTATTTGTTTATAAATGGAGAAGTATTTTATATTCCCACGCTTTTGTTTCTAGAACAAATTCAAATCAAATTCATTTATTTGCCTGAGTGCAGGTGTATAAAGTATGGTCTTAAATAATTATGATGGCCCATTTATAGTCTACCAAAATTTATGTTACATAATATGGTGTGCAAATATTCATTTTGTTAGTGGCACAAACAATGGTATTATTAAATAAAAAATAAAATAAATAATATTACAAAACAACAAATAGGAGCTCTGATCTGCAATAAAGAATTGAGAATTGAATTGAGAATTGAACTCCATTATGTACATATCTATAATTGTGGCGGATCTATTTAATTGCAACATCATTGTAAACCCATATTATGCAAATAAATGAATTGAATTGAATTATGTAGACCAGACAATCTCATTTCTTTTCTCGCAAAACGGAATATGTACGAAACTGCTCGCAATTTACTATCACACGAGGTTATGATGTCACAGCCTCTGTATTGTTGACAGTTCAAAACGCGTTGAACGTTAGGCATTTTTAACACGCTTTTATTAGCTTCACCTGTAACTAACTAACTAACTATGTAAGAAAAGACCTACTTCCCGGTTTCCGATTGAGCTGAAATTTTGCATACACGTTCAGTTTGGATGACTAAAGCGTATTCTATAGTTTTTAGTTTTTTAAACTATAATATTTAATTAATTTTTAATGGTAATTTATGAAGAGTATTTTTTCTAAAATTTAAATACTTATGTAATCAATCGGCCAAAAACAGTGGCACCTTGGAAGTGTACTTCATCAATCAAAACTGAATCTTAAATCCGATCAGGAATAAACATACCTACTATTTATAAAATACACATAGGTACACGGGAATTTCGAACCTCCTCCTATTTTTAAATCAGTTAAAAAACAACAGGTAATTATCGACAGATCTCTCAGACTCTCTAAGACTTGTCTTTAATAGGAAAACCTATTATAGGCAAGTCTTTAGCCATCGTGTGAACACTAGGTTGACCTATATCCGACAGTTGACTATCTTGCGCCTGAAGGCCAAACTACTCAGTGGTTCTTTAATTTCCCGTTCACTATGGAAATGGGAATGTTCGCGAAAGCTTTTAATTAAGGCATATAAGACTCTTTTATTTTAGTAACACTTGTAGTAACTTGATTATTTAAATCTATTAACCAAGCTCTTAAGTTTGGACCAAAGTCTTATCAACGAAGCAATTTAATAAAAAGGATATTTTTTTATGTTGTGCGCATAATTTGTAGAGTGATTCAGTTTCTGTTCTTAAATACAACCGCAGTATTGGGATACACTTTAAAACAAAACGAAAATTCGATTTAGTATCCCTATACTAAGTCGAATTTTCGTACACGCATAATTTACTAACGCAAGCCATACAAAATGTATTTTTTATTTTGTTTTGGAGTGAATTTTAGTATTGTGGTTGCATTTGGGAACGGACACTGAATCACTCTACAAATTATGCGCACTACATGAAAAAATGTTACAGGACATTTTTTCATTTGTATTACTGAAGGTATCAACATGATTGTTATTTTTCAACTAGCTTTTGGCCTTTGACTCTCCTCCTACTTCATGTATCCGGACAAAACGTCCTTCTGTGTTGATCCAGGACATGTTCTATGAGTGTGCCATATTCTATCCAAATCCGTTTAGCTGCTTATATGTGATAAGCTTTTTATGCACACTAATTTTGAACGAAGAAACATAACACTTAATTACATTTTTACAGGTGACAATATTCCAAGAATGCCAACCAGAATTCCTTCATGACCTCGTGTTGAAAATGAAAGCATACATATTCACTCCAGGCGATTCTATTTGTAGGAAAGGTAGGTCGTAAAATTGGGTTACGTGCACAACGACAGCCATTCCAACGTTTTTCTTTTGATAGAAAACGAACGAGTGAAATCAAAGAGGATGAAATAGTTTCGAAGCGACTTTTTGGTTCGAAAACGATTTGGTTAAAATGTCGTCAAGGTAATTTAGATGGCTTTTATCAAATTCAATTGCCATCGAGTGAAAGAACTTTTATTTACACTTATCCTGACGTATCTCAATTAGTATAGATATTTCCCCATTATGAAATGATTCTAATAATTTGTAGATGAGATCCTTATTGAAGCTATAAACAACTTTTCATTTTTCAAATCAGAATAATAAGAATACAATAAGCAGATTTAAGATTAAGTACTTCAAAGAGATCACACAATATGATAAGAAAATTCTAAACGAGATTTGCGTTCCTTTCAAATTCTCCTTTAACATCAGCCTTTTTATGAGATAATTGATTTAATTATGATATAATTGATTTTAATTTTGATACAGGTGAAGTAGCCCGAGAAATGTTTATAATAGCTGATGGTATACTAGAAGTGATATCAGAACAAGGTCGAGTACTCACCACCATGAAAGCAGGAGACTTCTTTGGAGAGATTGGGATATTAAACCTAGATGGACTGAACAAGTAAGATTTACGTTTTTGTCTTCAGTATCTTGAACATCAATATTTGTTTTCAACTCATGTTTTGACCTTAATAGAATTGAATATTATTACGATGTTATGTCTGCAAAATCACGGAGTTGGTATAGCACTTCAGCTTAATTTCTAGTCCAAGACTTATGAATATATATCTATATTCCTGTTACTTAAATCTAATGTATTCACGCTTTATAAGTAGGTACATCATTCAAGTACTCACCTTTTAGTACTTCATAACATCGTATGTATGAAATCATATTTATTTTACTGCTAAAAATTACACCAAGTCTTCATCTACCTTCAAATATTTTCTTCAATATGAAATTTACAGACGTACAGCAGATGTCCGATCAGTAGGCTACTCCGAACTCTTCTCGTTGTCCCGCGAAGACGTATTGGCAGCAATGAAAGACTACCCTGAAGCTCAAGAAATATTACAAACCTTAGGAAGAAAGCGTCTACAAGAAGCTAAAAATATGTCCAAGAAAGTCAAAGGTGAGGCCAATCATAATTATACTCTAGAAATGGTGTGAAAACCGTCAAAATACCTTGAAACTTCAAGGCGACGGTAAGCTAAGAATGAACGTTCGCAAAAAGTAAGGTAAACACCATCTTTTATAATATCAAAATCCCATTGAATGTCAATACAGGGAAGTTTTAAAAAAGTCTCATCACAATGTTCAAAATTTAACGATATTGGTGTCGCTTCTGTAATACAACGACTAAATTAAATTAAAATATATAGATCTTTTACTTAAAAGCAATACAAGAATAAAATGGAAGAAAAGAGCTGACATATTAGTTGACATGCGGAACTGTAACATAGCTTAGAGCGAAATTTTTAAGATGCTACTGACTTTTTATGGAAGTTTAATTTAGTCTAAGTAAGACCGCATTTCTTTTCCATTTCTTTGTTGTTTTACTGGCGAGTAAAATACAACAATGTTTAAATTTAATTAAGTCGATGGCTTACGGAATCGGCCCCATTGTCCATCAGTATTTTTTTACTTGATATGTCTAAAATGAGCACAAAATTTAAAAATATTTTTTGTTTTAAATTGGAATAAATACAGTTTGTAAATAAGGACCCTATTAAAAACTTTAGGAAGGAAGCCCCACCATGAAGCTTCGAAGAAAGTCAAAGGTGAGAATCAATTATAATAGTAGTCTTAGAATTTTATTAAACTACAGCCTTACAGGTACATATATAGACACCATATACGTAAGTAAAAAAACCCCCGACTCCAACTAAAAAAAGACCTGTAACTTTTGAACGGCTGAACAGATTTTCATGAAACGATATGATACCCGATAAAACTAGCTTTCAATAAAAAAAACTGCATTGAAATCTGTCCATCCATTTTGGAGCTACGATGCCACAGATACACACTACACACTTATAACACCCCTCTTTTTTGTCGGGGGTTAAAAAGGCAAAGGTAAACAGAAATTTAATAACAAAATCCCATTGTCTCATTTCCTCAAATGGAATTTATTATAACAAGAACACAAAGGCCAAGATTGATTACTGTTAATGCATCCTATTTTGTATGATATTCCTAAATATAATAAAGATTATAAATATTTAATAATACTTGATTATGTATATCAAAGTTGGCAAATAGGAAAAATAATTGTCGATATCCCGAAGCAAAATGTTAATTAATTTTCTTTTCTAGGTGAAGTAAGTCCAGACAAGATGTCTGGCGACGAAAGTACGTCTAAACGGATAGTACATAAACTAAGGAGTGACGTTAAGGTAAACAAGGTTGTTAAGCTTATAGCAATAGTAAAAGTAGAACAGAGAATAGATTACGTTAATTATTAAGAAATATTGGAATTGAAACAGAAATTATTATCTATTTTGCGTAATAATTGAGCGATATAATATTAGCCAGGAATAAAGCCCGCACTCACCGAGTACCATTGTCTCCGGGTTCCACTGGTACTCAGCGAGTGCGGGCTATAAGCGACGGTGGAGAGCGACGCGCAGTGCCCACTTCCACAGTCCCCGATGCCTCAGAGATCGCGCGCGGACTATATAGCTTAACCCCCTTACTTAATAAAAGCTGTATTGAGTTATGTCATGAATAACGGCATTTTACCCATACATTTTTTTAGTATAATCTGACATAACTTTTATAGTGTTTATTAATAAGAGAGCAATAGTGCTGGGGCTCTAATATGAACCAAATATTTTTTTGGGGATCGTTTAAAACGTGGATACGATATACCTACCAACGCTTCTAATCTAATACAGTATAACCATAAAGACCACGTACATAAAGAATTATATTCTAGGGAATTCGCAACGCAATCCGCAGCAGATCACGCGTAGGACGTAGGTCAGGCGAGTCCTTGGAACTACAAGCATTAGCTGGCACGGAGCGGGCTGGCCCTACTGAAGGAAAGATGTTGAGGAGGATGCCAAGAGTTGAGAGCGATGACTCGGCTCATCCACAAAATCAAGAAGTTAGTAATGCTAAACTTAATAATTTAAACGTTTTGATTTAATATTGTAAACCGATAAAAAAAATTGATAATATTTATTTTGTAACAAACAGGATATTAACGGCGAAACAACATCGGGAAGTAAAGATGGTGAGAAATGCATATCACCCATAGGAGCCGGTCTCCCGCTACTTTCGCGATTAAAACTACTTAAAGAAAAACAGGTAGGAATACTTCATCTTACGAAGCAAAATACTTAAAATCGATTTAAATAAAATATACATACTTACGAAAAAAAAATTGCAGGATCGCGAAGAAAAAGTAGCCAAGCAAAGGCATTCCACGTCATCAGTGATGTCGCTAACTCCACAACCGACTCCTTCAACTAGCTCAGCTCCAGACGCTGAACCTGAAATCGTTGGAGCTGGTCTCCCTCTCATTCAAAGATTGCTCTTACTTAAAGCAAAAGAAGAAAGAGATAAAAATCAATTGACACCAACTATGAGCAACCAACCCTCAAGCTCTGACACAATTAGTCCCAGTTCCATCAAAAGCCCATTAAGTCCCACGATAAAAACTTTAAGTCCTCTCAGAAAAGGTTCTGAGTCAAGCTCCCCAGGTAAACTTCAAAGTCCAACTACCAAAACATCTAGAAAGAATTCGTCAGGATCCAGTGACGGAGCATCGCGACCCAAAGTTAGTTTTAGAGATAAAATATTACAAGTGCAAAGTGATGGTACCGCTGTATGCCAACCACTTAACAAAGATGTCAGTGAAAAACCTGCAGCGGTAGTGGAACCCACACCAAAAACAGAAAGCAACTTAATTTCAATACCGCATTCTGTTGTTAGCAAAATTAAATCCCCGGCAAAAGCTGTAGGTTCAACATTCCGGGATAAACTGAAACTACTACAAAGTGGACCAAAAGACACGGACGCCTCATCTACAGAAAAAAGTATCAAACCATCCACAGAAAAAAATAAACCACCACCAGTGGACAAAGCTCCCGTAGAAATAAGTCCCATGCCACCAACTGAAACCAAAGAAGAAACAAAAAGTAAAAAACCTTGGACTAAACTTAAAAAAGCAGCTATATTAGGCGAATCTAAAAGCCACAGCAAAACTAGTATAGAAGAGAAGAAAGATACCGAGAGTGTAAGTACGAGTAGTGAAGTAAAAGAGGAAGGTATAGCGGAGGCAATTGTAAATATATGCGTGCCTATAGTTACTACAGCGGAGCTTGTTAAAATAGACAATAATAATATTCAAGATGCTAGTGATAATGATAAAGATAAACCTAAGCTTTGCATAACAGGCCCTTTGGAACCCGTCCAAGAAAAATCATTAGATTTATTAACCTTATCTCCAAAGAAAAATGTTAATGAAGCAGCAAAACCAACTGATACTAAGCCACATATGACACCGGGAATGCTGTTGCCCAGAGTTAAAAAATATAGGTCAATAGACGATTTATCACCGGAATATGGTGGATTACCGTTTGTTAAAAAGCTTAAAATTTTAAATGAACGGCAGAAATTAGCGGAACTAGAAAAAGTTGTAAAAATCCGTAGTTCAAGTCTAGATTACACGAGTTCATCAGAAGATTTGCTATATGACACGTTAACTAGAAGTCATTCCGAAGGTAGCACTATGGATAAAAGAAAATACAAACGAAAATCTTTGGATTCTTGTGGAAGTCATGGGTCTAACGAAACGCTTGAAAGAAGAAAATTAAAGTCTTGTCTGAAGAAATTGTCAGAAGATGTCACACCTGTTGAAAGTCCTGAGCGTAGTAATGAGCTAAAAAGATTAATACGTGCACCAACTTTAGAAGGATATGCAGCAAGACATTCAAAATTTTCCAAAAGCGTTACTTTCCATCGCCATACGTTACCCTCACCTCCTGGAAGTGCGCCGGCCGATATTTTAAACGATGACGTTTTTCAAATGCCAGAAGTCAATACCGACTCAATACCACAAATCTCACCTCCACCATCGGCAGAAGTGGAAATTACTACAACCGAGTGCCCCAACAATCAAATTACAAGATCTACAGATGAAAATGTACCACAAGACTTCGGTTTAAATATAAGAGCCGAGTACGAACTGCAGCAAACCATCGATCCTATTTTAGATTTAAAATCTCTAAGACCCGAAAAAATTAAAGTGCCTTCAGAGAAACCTAAGCTTTCTTTAATATCCGCTGTTGCAAATCAAAGGAAATTGTTACGAGGTAAATATTTACATCGACTTTTTTAACTTGCTTACATTTAAATCGTGAAAAAGTTCAACCAATAAATGACTAAGGTCTATATCCTTTGACAGGCTCAATCGAAGAACAAGAATACTTTGGGGAGGTGCTTCTGGGTATCAAACAAGTAATTCAAGGACATCTTCATGATGTTCAGGGAAAATTTCAAGAAAGGTAATGCTATACTCTCATTTATATATTTTACGCTATTAGTTACGAACAATATCACCACATCTATGCATAATAACACTCTGTTCTCTGACCTTTGAGGCCCCTAATGCATAATTAATTATAGTCAATAACATAAATATTTTAGGTTCAACAGTTTAGAAAATGAAGTCCGTAAACGGGATGAGATAATAAGCCAGCTACAAAAACGTATTCAAGAGCTAGAAAAACTGGGGTTAGCTGGTATGAGTCCTTCTGCACAACAACCTGATGCTGAAGGTGCTGTCTCTGTTGAAACAGAGGAAACTGCTGGTAGCCAACCCGTCTCTAAAAACGGTAGCTCAGGTAGTGATGATGCATCGGGTGCGGAAGAAGGATTCATGGTAAGGGAATAGTATTGTAATTTTCACCCTAATTAGACAACTCATAATTGTATGGTTTAATAATTATAATTTCCAG
This sequence comes from Allophyes oxyacanthae, assembly GCA_932294325.1. NCBI lineage: Eukaryota > Metazoa > Arthropoda > Insecta > Lepidoptera > Noctuidae > Allophyes > Allophyes oxyacanthae. The sequence goes on from OW028628.1 coordinate 3,634,074, forward strand.
AGAGGTGATTCTTTAGACACCGTATTCGCAACTTCCCCACCAACGGCCAGTGCTGACGAGGGAGATAAAGAAAGATCACCAAATAATGAAAATGCAGACGCAAAAGAAAACTTATCACCCGAAGACTTAACAGAAGAAAATCTTAGAGAACTGACTGAAGGAATTGAGTTATCAAAATTATCATATGCAGAACTGCAAAGCTTAGCTGTATCGCTTTCGAGAGCTGATAAAACATCTTTCAGTAAAGAAAAGTGGACTGTAAGCAAGTCCAAAAGACTAGACCTTAATCTAGATGGGAAGGCAGGAACGTATTCGAGAAAACGGGCGGCGAAACTGAGGCAGAGGAAATCATGGGAGGACCAGAATGACCAAGAAAGTATGGAGATGCAAGACCTAACAAGGTAAGATGATTAATTATTTATTGTTCTCTTAGGTCCCACTTTACAATTTCACTGGTATCAATTCGAATAATTTGTATATCAATGATAGGAATACAGATTTTTCAAATCGTTAGGTTTTAAAAGTAATTAACTTCAATAATTTCCTCTTCAAGGCCATTATCTCCACATACCACGTCAGAAGACCGGTCACTCCTGAGCCCCGAGCAGTCGAGCCTGCGCTCCAGCAGGCGTAACTTCCACTTCTTCGGCACACACCTCGACAACACTAGGTCTAAGATCAAGAAGACCCTCTCTGTTGACACCGGGATGCACCACACTGGGAAGAATGAAAGGAGTGAGTTTTACTGGTCATCATATCAGAACATTGCCGTATTGCCTTTTGTTCTTGCTGCAGTATTGCATCACGAATAATCACGATGTGAACTCGTGATGGGCTGTAAATAGTGCAAACTGTGTCTTGGAAAACTGCACTTTTTGGATGAGTTTTTTATATTAGTAGTGACATCTAGTGCTACATGAAATAGCTACTGTAACAATATGGCATTAAACTACACTAGCGCCGCCTCTCTGAATTTAGCGGCAACTCGATCCTACATCGCACTATGAAAAATTTTCACGGCAAATGCATATATAGAGTTAGTCGGAAAAGATATAATATCCTGTATATTATATCCTTTCAGACTTATTTTGTAATATTTTCTCCGAAACAGAATTTTTTATCTTGTGATCATATTCTGAGCTACTAGTAGTTAGAATTTGGTTGTTTTGTGTTTTTAATAGGTGAACACACATTCTAACCATAATACTGACAAGAAAAATCTCCAAGAAACGCCACTCAGAAAAAGTTATAACTAAAACCGCCTACAATTTTGAAAATCTGAAAATACCTATTACAAAATAATTAATTTCTCGAAACCTACAAAATATCGTAGAACATACATGGGGGTTCAATCGATGAGTATTAGTGTCCCCTGACCACAGACCTTCGCTGGTACAGGTTTCCTGGGACACCCTGTATAGAGCCAAAAGGGGGTTATTGTACTCATGAACAACTTGGAACGAGGGCGTGTGGCCCACGTTCTCGAAAAAACCTCGAAAAAAGATTTGATTTCACGATTTCGGTATACCTCGTTTCTCCACACACTTGTTAGACTTTTCTTTTTTACACTGACGTACTGCTCAGTTCTAAGCTTGAAATCAACCCCCTAATAGAAGTAACAGGTGATTCCTATCATCAAATTGCCTACAATTTTACTATTAACAAAAAGGCTGCATGGCAAAACGTGTCATCTTTGATATCGCCACTTTATTAAAATGTTTAGGCATCTGTTTTCCTGAAGGTCGTCCACGGCAGCATCGCAAGTTCAGTTTGGGCTCACTCTTCCATAGAGGGACCCCGCACAAGCCTACCAATAACTGCAATGATGTCGTGCTTGATATGGGCAGCGACTACAGTTGGAGTGACGCGTAAGTACCTTACTTTTTAAATCATATTGTATTACCGGCCTATTCAGTCATTTCTTTTTTTGATATACGGCTTCTGATTTATCTTCCAGGGCATCAACATCTTCAAGCAGTGACTCCGAGTCGTTACCTCGCACGCCCATGTTCGAAGAGTTCGTGGAAAACAACTCGCGAAGATGTCGAGCCAGCAGCTCTAGTCACGGTAGCACATCGCCGATAAGAGGTGAATAGCTTTTTTACTAATGAACTAGTTGTAGCTAGCTAGCAGCTTCACTCACGTGGATATCGACATTACGGATTTCAGAATTTCAAACAACCTTTCATCCCCTATTTTACTCCCTTATTGGAAGAATTTTCAAAAATCCTGGAATACGGGTTTCTTCATTTCTAATCGAAACGACAAATACCAAATTTAATGGATATAACTTTAAAAATGATGTACCTATTTTCAAACAAACTTCCCTTCTTAGTGGGTGTTTACATCATAAAAGGAATCTACTGTCATCATTTCAAATTTCTAGCCCCACACGGTTTAGGCTGTGCGTTGATTGATCAGGCAGTCAGTCAGTCAGGACAAATCTTTTTATATTTATAGATAGATATATATATATTTATATTTCATTATGCTAGCTCTTAAAGGAGCTGATCAGTGCAACATATTCTTTGTACTATGTAAATTAGACACGGGTAACGGGTTTAACATTTGTAATAAATTATATCACGCCATATCTAAAAGGAACTTATGCAATGGCTTTTTAAAATTTAAACGTTTGTGGACATAGTCGCTGGTACAGCTAGTCTTAAATAAAATTGTATTTCAGCACTACCTGGGAGTGGAGGAGACTGGGAAGTTATGATGCTAGCAGATGAACTGGAGAAAAGGGAAAGAGAGAAAGAGAGGGAAGACGCCAGGAGACACCTGTATCCTACCACTCTCCGGGACTTGGAGGAGGTAAGATAGTTTGCATTACATAATTTCAAAGTATTCATTTTGAGATAGTTGTAAATGGATACTTTAGTAAAATGGTTGATCCACGGCGGGTAGAAGAAAATTCACATGTAGAATTAATATAAAAATGTTAATTTTGACACGGTTGGCGCAGTGGCTAAGCAATTAGCTTTCTGCACTACGTGCCGCAGGTTCGATCCCCGCACGGAACAAATATTTGTATGATCTACAGATAGAACTTAAAAAAAAAAAACACAACACTTTATATGTCTCCCCAAATTGTCTCGTATAATCATACGAAACAACACACACATACAAGACACGGATAAAGTATCTATATAATTATAGATACGTTATCGATCTTCAAAAATTTATTATTACGAGTATATAATTTTTTGAGGATCTAAGGATATTTTTAATTCACCTCGTTAGGAATCAGACACCCCTCAACGAGATGACAGTCCCGATGAGTACTCGAACATCGAAGACTCCAACTCTTCGTCAACCACGCACCTTCTCTCCCAGTCCATCAGTGAATCCTCGCAGAGATCTCTGGAGACTTCGTTCACTGAACAACCCAGTGGAACAGGGAGAGAGCCGAGGCAGATGCGTGTTGGGTCCGTTGGAGAACCGGTTAGTAAGAAAATATTTATATTATGGACAAAGCACTGTATCTATAATTTCTATGATTATGTGATTATGACCTCTCTGAACCAGAGAGAAAGCAGACGCTCTGAAGAAGTTTTTTTTTAATAACGTATCGTAAAAGGAGATCTGTCAGGGGCGGTCCAAGTGGCGTCAGATGATTGCACTTATTTTATTTAAAAGCTCATAATAAAAGAATACTTTTTTTCTATAGGTGCAACAAAATCTATCCTGGGAAAAAAAAGTTATGGCTTAAGTGAAAAATTAAAATATTCATATTATATTATTAGCGGCCCGTCCCAGCTTCGCACGGGTGGATATTTATTTAGGCAAAGTTCCCTAAAATGTATTAATAACCAATGTTTAACACACTTTATTTTCAGGTGCGACCAGACTCCTCGCTCCGGCAATCACGTGGTCTTATCCTTCGAGCCGCCAGCCTTGACCGCGAAACCACTCCCACCACCTCCCAAACACGACGCTTCGGCTCCCTCAAGAGTTCCAGCACCGACTCGCACAAGAGACTCTGATCCGCTTGGCCGAGCGGACTTGCCCATGAGTCCGACGCCTTCCAAAGAGGTCCAAACGAAAGATATGTGATACAAGATACGGCTCAAAGTTCTCAGGTAAATAATGATGTAAATCTGAATGATATAGGAAAGAATAATAATGAACAAAATGAAGCTAAAAATGAACGTAGTGTAGGTAAAAATGATAATGTGGGCCAAGGAACGAATGCGGGGAATGGAGGCCAAAATGATAGAGGTAATAACGAACGAGAGAACGCGAATCCGAACACAATCGATCAGCTATCAGTCAGCGGTCAATTACTGATCGTCATTATTTTGTTTTATGATGACTTTAACTATGTAATTTTCTTAGTACTACAATAAGAACTGTGTTGTGTTAAAATGAAAGATTGAGTCACATTGAGTGTTTATTAAATTCGGTGCAAGATAATTTTGAAACGTGTTATTTTTTTTTAAATGTCAAAAGATTATTTTAAAATGTAATTATAGGCTCTCTTAATGCCTATGTCAAGCAAAGGACTGTGATAGGCTATGTTATTCACTTTAACTTTAACACTTTTATCATTATTTTCAAAATTATCGAGCGTTGAGTCAGTGTTCTACTGTTTCTATTTCATCTATTCTAATCCTAGTTCTATCCTATCTAGTGATCTATTGTAGATACTTTAGCCTATAGTATTAGTGTTTAGATTCTAAAATTTGTTTAGTGTTTTCATTTCTACTCTAGTCTCGTTATTTTATTGTGCACAAATAAAATAAATACTGTTATTATACATTTTAAGTACGTTTTCAAAAAACGTACTTTAATATAATGGTTCCTCCTTTATTAAACCTACTAATTTAAGCTTAACAAGTTATTTTAACGAACTTTTATGTAGTTTAACGAACATTTACGAAGATTAATGAATCTCTAAAAAAATCTAGTCGTTATAAATTCTTAAATATTTTATTATAAAGAAAATATTATATTATATTTCATATCTATTTATATTATTTGTTGCAAGAAACTGTTAACAATTTCTATGAATTGTTATGTTTTTAGAAGATTTTAAAAAGTTTTCTATTTATACAACGTTATTACAGATTTATTAAGCATTTAATTATCAACATTTAATTATCAATTATCAATCAACCTACATTTAATTATCAACTCCTCTTGGAAGTCTTGAAAAATAAAGATACGGCCCTACTTTAATAGCGGAGTTCTTTTTAAGGGGTGATAGTAGTTACTCATCATTATGAACAACTTATACTATTGGACCAACTCTGAAATCTCAAAAAAATAATCAGCTGACCCATACAAATAATTCAATATTACTCCACTAAATATATGGAACAGCAGATTAAATTTTTCGCGATTTCTGGCTTGCTTCCATAGTAAAATTTGGTCATAATGATGAGTACACTAACCCCTTAAAAAGACCTCCGGTAATGAATTAGGACCTTATATTCGTGCTGTAGTTAATGGGTGGATTATAATTTACATACATGTATTATAACATAATAAACGGACACCTTAAAAACAGTAGCGAATTTACACATGTTCCAAACAATTAGCTGTAAAAAAATTGCCATCCTTACCTCTACAATTATCTGGGGGCCTAAAAAGGCCACATTTAGCAATTCACCTACGAATCTCCATGGTAACTGTCAAACTGGAGGGCTAAAAAGGCCACTTTAGATGAATCATAATATGATTCATATTACGAATGTCAAAATATCTACTTAATTGACGACTCTTAATGTGATCCGCATAAGTTTCATATTCAGTAATCATCAGTTTGACAGTTACTAAGCAGATCATTAGATGAATTGCTCAATGTGGCCTTTCTAGGCCCCCTGATGATTGCTTATTATTTGGAGTGTAGATAATACGAGGTTGTGCTTTTATTATGTTACATGTTGTATACGGAATTTAATGTTTACTGCATACCCAATAAAATGTCATTTCATTTAATAATGTATATCTATTGATTAAACAGATAAAGTAGGCGAACACGTTAATATCCTTTATTATTGTTTACCTTACAAAAATTAGCACAACATTAAATTATTAATACAATATTGAATAAAAAAATCCTATTAATTTATGGAACTCTTTATACTAAGTAGATAGGTAGTTGTATGAAATATTTAATTTAACAGTCCGTTTACTTTAATTTTAGTGCCAAATAAATATTTATCGTAGGTTCTTAAAAATTAAATTAAATAATTTATGTAGATGTTACTACTTGTAAATAATGTATTAAATAAAACATTTATTCGAATATACCTAAATTAGTGTGTTATTATATAACAACAAAGGTTTTAGATAATTATGGAAATTAGATTATTATAGATACTTCGATCAACAATAGTAGGTACTAGAATAAGGATCAGGCAGGAACAAAAACACATCGCTCAAATGCTCGCGATTGTTTAATCATACTTACACCATTTATAATTCTTGCTACGAAATGTAGAAAAAGTATCAATAGCTTCAGTTGATTATAAAACCTTAAAACTCAAACTTAAAGTATAATAAGTATAAAAATATTTATACTAAAATAAATAAAAATTATTCTAAAATAGAAGATATTGTAATCCCTGTCCATTTGTGTTTTTTGCAACAAATATCAACATAATTATTATGTTGACATTAGTCAACTTGATAAAATTGACATTTGGTGCTTACTCTATTTTGAAATTGACACAATAGTTGGCGCGTTGTCCATGGACCCAAACATTCGTGAAACAAGCTTAATAAATTGTTAATTAATTTACACTTATTTCATGTTTAATTCTATTTTTAATAACTTTTCCGCGGCCTTTTGACTTGTTAATGTTGGCTTTGATTGGACCATACTAATTGCAAATAAGACCACATTAATTTTATTCTTATTTTGAACACACTTTTATTGGCTTCATCAGCTAAATAAGTAAACAAATCTTGGAAGTTAAATTTGACCCATTTCCCGGTTTCTGATTGAGCTGTACATGTTTCGTTTGGAGGACAAAAGTGTGTTTTTTAGTTTTATTTAATCTTTTGTTTTATTCGGGCTGTTTTTGAAGCGCTCACCATTGTTCTTATTTTAGAAGAGGTAGGGTACTAAGCCCCTTTGTCACTGCGACCTGCGAAAATCTATTGTGACGATGATATCTATGGTGAGCGCTCACGATACCAACTGCAAATAAGACCACAGCGTTATTTGTGGTCTTATTTTTCGGGCCGTTTTTGAGGCGCTCATCGGAAATCTAGTAGGCATCCACTTGTTGATCGAAGTATAGATATCAATTTATGCTTTACGGGCAGGTGAAGCTAGTTAATGATAATAAATAAATTGTAATTTTAACCCCTAAATGTTTAAGGAACTAGAGAGATGAATTACAATATCTAAACAGAGTAAGTTTATCATCTTGCACTCTGTGACTAAAATATAATTAAATATATGTACCATAGTTGCGGGGATCTGCTCTCTTCGCAAATAAAGAGCGGGATGTTTAATTTATTATAATGATATTATGAAACACTACTATGTTTGTATGTATGTATGAAATGTCGTCGGTCTACATAATTATTGCACGATATTCACCCTTTTCCATAAAAAATAGATCGCAGAACAAGGCTTACAATAAAATGTTAAAAAAAGATTATTTTTAAATTATAGATATTTTAATCTAATATCACAAGAGACATCATGTGTGACAGGTTAACTATGGAGTTTATTAAAGCATTTTTTTTGAGTTCTAAGCCAACGTTTTACATTTGAATGTGATATATAGGTACCTAGTGATTCCTCAGAATTAAGTTGGTAATTAGTATTATTGTAAACTTTATTCTAGGTTATTAATTTTAGTAACCAAATTCATTTTAATAAAAATAAGTGTAGCTACAAGATACAGCAAGCTGCAATTTTCAAGACTTGAATATAAATACTGATCTACAGACAGTTTCACGCCTACACCTACCTACGTCAGCGTATTTTCGTCGTGTATTTAATCGAAACGGGTGTTTATTTTTATTTATTGAATTTACAGTTTTTTAAGACACCTACTTACATATTTTATCTTTTTTCCGTGGTCTGATGTAATTTTAACAGGTAATTTATTTAACATTGCTTTTTGTGTGTTCGTGTGTTTGTTTGTGTGGTCTTCTATCTACATATTATTATTGTTAGGATTTACAATTTGAAGACCTTATATTTCGCAATTTAGTATTGACAGTGATAAACAAATATTCTCTAATCGACTGCATACAAAAATGCGCGCGAGGTAGCTTGTGCATATTGCGTCAAAACAGTAGGTACCTATTTGTCGTTAACATTAGAATATTGTTGTTAATTTCATAAAATCCAGTTACGTACCTGCCACATTGAAGTGTGTGTATAGACTACTCTATACAGAATATTTAGAGGCTTAAATCGGTCTCGTTTCCCTGTAGAATGAAAATCTCTGATAACTCTGTTTTTTAAATATTTTTACAGAAAAGCTCACTTTAAAAAAATGACAAAGACATGTGAATGAAGGTTATAAATATTAGTTCCGAATGTTTTGTAATTGTCATAGACATTAGTCTATGGTAATTGTTGAGAAAAATTGAGATCCCCGCTGCCAACGTTTTCAATTCGTCGCCTTAAATATCATTCTGTACAGCTTTCACATGAGGTCTTGACACAGATGCAAAAATGCCAAATTATTCCTTCTTGTAAAATAAATAACAACAACCCTAATTTATACCTATGTGGCACCCTATATTATGATTATTTAACCAATTTACGAATAATGTTATCCAAAATTCGCACCAAAATCAAAATCCGAATTTCAATATAACATAATCTAAAATACAGAATATAATATAACCCTCTCCGTAGTCGGGTAAAAACAACTGGGTACAATTTTACACTTTATAAGTAGGTGTACCAATTCTTATTGTTTTGTATGTAGGTACTGTAGCACAAGCTTTGATGATTTCGATGTAAAAATTATAATAAATAACTCATGGATGCCCAATTACTTACCTACTGTGTTTCTTTTAAATATGGGCGAATTTGTGCATTTGGTCCGAGTTCCTTTTTAGTAGAAATTGTACACTAGATTTTATTTTTAATGTTTTTAATTTTACTGGTCCCGCCATTTTGATGATAGCACTTTTATTAATGAGGCAAAGCGTCGCTTTGTTTCCAAAACAAATTCACGTAATTGATATGTTGATAATATATAACAATGTTTTAATTATTCAGGTTGTTGATAAAACCACGGTGAATCCCATAGAACAGAAGAAACTAATCTTGTGTATCTTCAATCACTAGGACAACCATCGAGTGTTTTATGAACAACGTTCGTTCCAGAGTTTTCCTAAATTAATTTACCAATTCTATTTAGAACATAATGACTTAATGTAACTGGACCTTTTATGCAAATTCGCATAAAATATTTTGAAAGGTTAAAACAGTTTATTCTGATAAATTATGTAATATAACGAATGAATATTTTAAATTAATCATAATTTATTATTAGTTTTAGGTGGTAACCTCATACGAAAAAATGAAAATAAAGATAAAATATTAAAAATAATCTTGTATTTTTATTCCATTTACTAGGGTACACATGGTACTATGGTTATAGGCCAACCGCTATAAACGCGGCCCTTCCCATGGTTTCCTGGACACGGGGTGGCGGTTGTGCGGCCGGTAAAAGACTAGCTTATTGGTCGATCTTGTTCCCCTCCTGCGTCCCGCAAACCATCAGGTGAGCCGCGCTTACGGCGGCCGGCCTAGACTAATAGCATAAGTACGAATGTACTTACATACCTACCCCTTTTTGTTTTTCTACAACCATGCATCTTTATAGGGAATGTAAGTAGGTACCTATATTTACAATAACTATAAAGCGTAACACATGGCGCTCTATAGTTTCTGCCCCATGGGAAAGGCACAAATGATGTTATTGTATTTATGGATAATGGTAATTAATGGCGGCATGCCACGCTTCACAGATGGATTGATTATCGCAGTAATAGGTAACGTTATTACCACATCGGAGGACGCAGACCTATCCCTTATCTTTTGCGACAGGAGAGAGGGTGACGTATTCTTTACGGGGAACTACACGGAAATCTTGTATGTAGGTATATCTGCACTGAGACACCATCCCCTATAGCTATTATTCATTTTTCAAGCCATTTATCAAGAGTTGAACTTGAATAATCTGTACGAAAGACATGTTTTGTATTATTACTATCTTATATTTAAAACATAAAATAAAAATAAAAATATACAACTGAGCACCTAGGCATCAAAGTACTCCTCCTCATCGCTGTCAATTGGTAGTGTACCCAGAAGACTGGCAGCATTGCCACGATGAATGGCAATGCTTATTCTTTGACCAAAGAATACGACAGCCCTCGGGTCACGCGTAGCGTCGACCAACCGTTTTGCAATGTCTCTGAAAAGGAGACGTGCATTAGGACCCCATGACCCGAGCGTTAATTAATTAGGCTGTGTAAAAACGAAATGTGTGCTGGAACACATAGTAGAAGTGAAACTTCAACGGACAATATATCGTCTACCCCCTCCACGCGGCCGTAACGCTTTTTCGTGACAGAAAAATCCTAATACCCCCCGTCTATATAGAAGTTTCACTTCACTTCAAAAAGTATAAGTAGGTACCTCAGCAACAATCTTTTATTTAACTTCATGTTAGTAGGCAAGTGTGGGTCTAGTCTTGATACTGAATTTAAAACCAGTCCCCCCAACCGATTGAGCTGAAATGTTGCACATCCCTTCGGTTCTCGTGACAATACAATTAATACCTATATTCAATATTGTATTATTTTCAAAATAGCCGCTGCCTCAAGTTGGCGGATTAACTTTTTCTTTACGATTGTAGAGAAAAAGTCAATCCGCCATCTTGAGGCAGCGGATTCCCTTGATATGGGTATCAAATGAAAGGGCTTGACAAGTAGGACAACGACAAGAGTTTGACGTCATACCAAATCCAATTTGGCGGCCGCCCTAATTTGGCGGATCACTTATTTCTCTACAACCTTGGATAACTGAAAATATTTGACGAGCAGAAGACGATAAGCTAAATGATATTAGTCTACATCTAATATGGCGGACGCCCCAAGATGGCGGCCTTAATTTCTTTTACCTACCAACCTTTTGACATGGGTATCAAATGAAAGGGTTTGACGAGCAAGTCATGGCGTCCTCTTTAAAGGGCTAGATAGATCAAATCTCACAGGAAAAAGGACTTTAATAATGATGCGTTATCAGGAATGCATAGATTAAGACGTAGGTACCTACTAACGAAATAAAAACCTTTTGTAAAACAAGCTTTTATTTAGGTCATGTACTAAAACGAATAAAATTATGATTAATTGTTTTCATATATCGCCGACACAGCGGCAACCAAATAAACTTAACCTAAACAGACTAAAATATTTAAGAACTAAGTACTAACAAACTAAGAATTAAATTACAAAAACCATTCGGGCACTTATGAAGATAGAATCATTAAAATTAAACTAGGTAGGTACCTACAAATAATTTATTATTATTATTCAATGATGAACGAGCAAGCTTACGGTCCACATCAAAGTAGGTACTGCAGTAAAGTCTATTTATTACATATGTCCGTCCAATGCTTAAAATTTTAATTTTAGTCATTTATAATTAATATATCATAATTATAATTATGCCATATTCAGTCTCGGGTTTGCTTTACGCCATTTGTCTAGGCGACATTTACGAGTAAAACACATACAAAGTACATTTATCGACATTACATTTCGATCTACATTCTTGACATTTATCGAACATGGAACAATTATTATTTACTCAGTAAAAAATTATAACTAAAATAATTACTTAGTATAATGTAAAGTAGACTGAAAACGGTAAATAAGTAAATATCTCAGATATTGAGTCCTACATGCCAAGTACAACTTCCTCGTCTGACAAACTGTCATCCTCTTCACTTATATCGGAATCTTCCTCCTCTTGCTCCGATTCATTCTCACTTACATGTATTTGACATTTGTCCGTAAGATCGTCAATTACGATATCACTTTTTTTGTACTCCTCTTCAATGGCTACCACCTTGTCACATAACGCTCTCCATTCATTTTCCCCCATGGCGTTCACCTTTTCTTCCACGAATTTCATCACATTATTAATGTTACCGGTTACATTATCTTTTGCAATAAAGCCTTTAATGTCTGCCCACGCCATTTCTACTGGGTTAAGGTCGGGATGGTAAGGTGGAAGGCGCAAAACTGTGTGATTATTTTCTTGTAAAATTCTGTCAATATTATATTTCTTATATTTTTCTTTGTGTAAATTAATTAATTTGTACAATTCTGGTTTGAACATATAAGGATTGCAAGGTATATCTTTTTCAATTAGCCACGATATCATTTCTTCCTTTCTGCTATATGATGTAGGCGCTGCATCCTCCAATTTGTTGTGATAAGGGGCATTGTCTATTACGACTACTGAATTTGGTGGGAGATTAGGCATCAGTTGTGTGCGAATCCATTTTTCGTAAGTTTCATAGTTCATATTACTGTGGTCGTCTCCAGTTTTTGTACTTGCCTTATGCATCAAAAGTGCGTTCGGTACAAAACCAGCTTTGTATCCGGCATGCACGATGACAACACTTGGTCCTTTTGATACGTTTTTCTTTAAACTCTTTGTGCTACTATCACTTGAGGTAGACGACAAATCGACATACAATTCGTCTGTATAAATTATCGGTCGTCCTTCCGCGCGATATTTAGCTAATTTTCCCAAATATTCAATTCGCTTTAGGCGAATACTTGTATGCTCAATTAGAACGTTCTCGTTGTCTTCCGTCTTCTTCCATTTAAAACCCAAAATTCGCTTCAAACTTGGTGCAGATCCTTCGAATTTTATGTCTTCTTTTAATTTTTTCATTAGTTTTCCTATGGTTGGTAATTCGTTTTCTGTTATATGAAAATTGTGTATAACTCTTTTGATCACAACTTGATCAAAATTGTCCATCCCAGTTACTCTTTTTTTCCCCACACTTTTCTTTCCGGACTTACGACGAACTGCTAGCAAATTCGAGCTGGAGTCATTTGCAGCCGTAACAATTCGATTCACTGTCTTTTCAGATATTCCTGTAGCTACTGCAGTCCTTTTTTGCACACAATTCAGATCATACTGAAGGCCGCTCTCTCCTTCCTTCTTCATAAACTTTAAAACGTCATAAACCATTTTTCGCGCTTGACGACGTAGAACATTATAACGTCCGCGAGGCATGATCACAACAAAAATAACGGTAAAAATAGGTAATAATTAGATATTATATCAATATCTAACAATTAAATTACAGTAACAACAACCAATAAATACCTATGAAAAATAACAACAAGCAACAGTAACATAATATCAAAGAATTTTTATAATAAAACTTCTAAACGCGACTGTACTGCAAGAGAGCAGCGATCGAGTGGCACATTAGACGTACTAAAGACGGTAGATTGCGTCAATCCAATTATTCCAATCTTTATGGCCGCTCTGAACTTAGCACAAGCCAATGCGCAGAACGCAAACTTAGGTATCAGCGGGACGTAGGTATGCGAGTGCAAGGCGCGTCGACTGCGCTCACCCGTGCCCTCAGAACCTCAGCTCAGAACAATAACCCCAGAGTACTTATAACATAACCATTACGCGGCGAAATAAACACACCGGAACACACACATTACGCTCCTTCAGAGCAGCCATTAAACGCGAGCTCACGAGCTGTACGAAAGACTGAATGAAAGTGAACGAAGAACGTTAATCTGACAAAATTAACATTTCAGTGTGGCCAACCCTACAGTTTTAACTGTAGATTTAGGTACAGTTTTTTGGAAATCTTCCCAGTTTTTAGTTTAGGCCTCCAAATCAACGGTTTTTATTTATGATCCAATCTATTTTATTTGCTGCGTAGTCTGTACACTAACTTAGCTTCAGCAAAACCGGAACCGAAACTACCAGATCGGAATACTTATTTTCAATCAATTTATTAGATGGCGTTAGCGGATGGAGTAAATAGATCAGGGTTCCCAACTTAGGGGTTTTCCCCCCAAATTTAGGGGGTAAATAAGTGGGATGGGATTTTTTAGGGGCTTAATTTCTTTAGGGGTATTTTTAGGGTTTTTTTTACACTCGATTTTTACTGTGAAGTTTATAATGATTGTGACGCAGCTGGCTGAAAACTTTTTGAAAACGATTCAATTATTTTATATTATTACAAATTATTTATAATTTTTACAGAGTATTTTTTTTTTGGGGATTATAAGGGTTTTTAGCTTTAGCTTTGGGGATAAATATTTTTGAGAGTTGGTAACACTGAAATAGATCGTTCGGTCACGTCATGATGTTGCCTTGCCCGAGCTGTCTGTCATTAGTTTAAATTTTTGGTATCGTTCGGTCACGTCATGATGTTGCCTTGCCCGAGCTGTCTGTCATTAGTTTAAATTTTTGGTCGATCGTTTCTGTGAATATTTCTATTTACTAGGCACTTGATAACAGAATACTACCATGAAATAATAAAAAATAAGAAAAAGCTGTAGATTTACCGTTTTTAATTAGTATTTACAGTTTTTTAAAAGCATTATGTAGTTTTACTTTAGGATGGGGTTGGCAATACTGAGAACCTGTGATTCGGTCATTCGGTCTGTCCGTCTGTCTGTCATTTCAGAGCTGTCAAAAAATGAGAAATCAATAGATGGCAAATAATTCGTGCAATAACAAAATAAAGTTAGAAATTAGTATTATTGGATAATGTAATTAATTCTATCGTTCGATTCATCTAAAATCAGTTGGAATACTCATACAAACAAGTTTCTTTGCCATTCACAATAGCTTAGGGCGTCGAGATGTCGCCCCCTAAGCCACCCTGTAGTCTATTTCAGTTGTGCGTTAAAAATTCCATTAGTCTCATTAATTCAGCTTGTTATGTTATTGAAAAAACGTATCCCGAAAATCAATTTCACGAGTCTGAGAGAGAGGCGTTTGATTTAAAATGCCATTTGATGTCTATGCTACCAGCCAGGTACCTATTTCTTTGTTTATATTCCTAACATAATCAACCAAACACAGTATTTTTTTGTAATGATAAGCATTCTACATATTGGTAAAAATATTTTAAAGTCATGGTTTTATTTTCACACCACAAATGATGGCTAGAAATAAGGTTTGTTGTTGAAAATGGGATAAGGTCAGAAGAATGATGAAATATGTTCTGTTGTTGCTTATTATTGTGTTGGCATTGGCTATCATAAGTATTGCTTGTGCCATGATGACTAGAATAGCCAGTCAGCTACATTCATAACAGGACAGAGCACTGCATGAACTTGGATCAATTTGTCTCAAGGTTATTTATTTCTTAATAATTGGTTCCAACAATTATAAATTTTTGTAAAAATATAATTGATTAATTACTCTTGAATGAACTAAAAAAGACTAAAATTATGAAACTTTAGTTAGTAATAATTAATCATTTTTTTCAGTATAATCCCAGATATGCAGGGCTATATCTATAGATTACTCATCTATTCTCACCCCTATTGTTCTAAAAGGTGACACTGGTAATAATAACATACAGCAACCACCAATAGAAATGTGTGGCAATATCCCTTACGGCTTACCTACAATTATTTGTCTGTGAGGAGGCCTGTGTTCAGTAACTATATCGTCAGCAGAAAGCCAAAACTACTTAAGCGCCAATTCGTTGCCAACTAACTAAAATTTTACAGAGGCACATTTTAAAGTTTAAGTTAGTTGGGCAATGAATTGGTGCTTTAGTAGTTTTGGCTTTCCACTGACAATATTTATGGGCTATATTACATAATAATTATGATGATAGTTCATTCTTTCTTCATTTTATTTGAATGTGTTTATGAATCTATCTCCCGAGTCAAGATAATTTTTGGATTGGCTCGGTTCCATATCATTCATGACTTTGCATTATCTGGAATAAGAATAGATGTCTGGACTATTAGGATACTAAATTGTACACAGACATCTAAAAGAATTTGCTAACTAAAACATAAATACTTTTTAAAGATTACCCGTCAAGTATTTCCGGGTGCTAACAACTGGGAGTCACTTAATGAATTAACAAAGAGATGATCTGTTAAATTGTGATTATAATTTTTATGTTATTATCATTATAATACAATAATTTCATTATTATAAAACTTAAGAACCAGATTTTACAACACTTCTATACCAATTACTAATATCAAAGTTCATGCATTCTGAATGTCAAGGTAAATTACTTTGCCATTCAGAAGACACTTTATACTATTAAAATATTTACTTGTTATTAACTTTTTCAGGTTATTTGATGTCCTCTGTTCAGAAAGAACATGCTGCCAGTACCGCGGCGACCCTCGCATTCAGCTTCAAGTACTCACACACCCCAACATGACCGTCTTCCGCAAATGCGACCTTGATAACAGCATACCACAGCGTTTCTGGATCGGCACACTCGCCACCTTTAGCCGCTTAGTTGTTCTTGATCTCAAATTCATTTGCACTGATGAGATCCTTGAGGTCATTGGTGACAGTTGCCCCCTACTCGAAGAAATTAACATTGTCTCTAGAGTAGACATCTGCAAATCCCTTTTTAATGCTTCCGTTTTGATTAGAAATGTCTCTGATGCAGGTCTTTGCTTTATAACGAATTTAAAACAATTAAGAATTCTCGCCATGGATCCCCCGAGGAACGAACGGGCAAACCGTATCGGCCGTTGCGTCTCCCAATCTGGCATCATCATGTTAATCAGCGAGCTACCATACTTAGAAGAGCTACGGATCGAGTCCTGCGACATCGGGTCTACGTTAATCGGGTCTTCGATGGAAATAGGACCCTTAAGTCTTAGAAAAATTAATTGTCATTTTGCCTCAGCTGATGGTATTAGGAAGTTAATAAAAATATGTCCATTCCTCAGGGAGTTGTCGGTAACACATTTATCTGAACATAATAAAGACGCAATTTTGGAACAGATTTCTATGAGCGAATTGAGATTAAATAGGCTGGATCTTTCTTTCTTTTCCTACACGGATTCAATGCAGCAGTTGTTAACGGTCAAAGGTAATTATCTCACACACTTCTCTCTGTGGGAAATTGATCACTCTTTGACTTTAGACGCGGTTCTGTCCCTCGGAAAATGTTGTCCAAACCTGAATACGCTCTGTATAATGACTCAGTCAAAATGTTTAGTCATACCAAGGTATTTTCGTCGACCAAATAAAATATTTTCAGAACTCAGGAATTTAACAATAGGTAATGAAAACTTTAGTATAGATCATATGTTGACATTTTTCGTAGAGTGTACGGATAATTTGCAAAAACTAGTTTTGAAGTATCAAACTAAAACTAATATAGACGAAACATTTTTGAATTTATTAGAGAAAGGACATTTGAAAAATATTAATTATTTATGGTTGGATTGCACATTGGAGGTATCAAAAAATGTGGTAAAAACGATAATTCAAATGTGTGAAAGACTTCAAATGTTTACAGTTGACTTTTCAGAAGAGATGACCGACGTTCACAAGTTCATTAACGAAAACAATTTGGATTTGAAGCTTGGTAGTTATTAGAATTTTCCCTCTAAATGTATTTATTGTAATTATTGATTAATTATAGTAATAAATATATTTTTACGATTTCCTAGTTTTATTACCTCCAACCTGACAATATTTTTAAATATTTATTAGTACATGAAACGAGTAGGTACACTAAATCCAATCAATAACTAATTTAATCTCTTCAAGTCCACACCCCATCGGATGACCAGACGCACTGCTATACGGTGGACATTCCACCCATACGCATCAAGCGGTTTGCTAGTTCTCGACCATGCGTACTGCTAAAGAGTGGAATTCCTTGCCAGCGTCTATTTCCCGATAGTTATAACCTGGGAGTCTTCAAGGCACAAGTGAACAGGTTACTTCTAGGTAAGCGTGCACCATCCCAGACTGCATCATCGCTTGACGTCAGTTGAGATAGTAGCCAAACGCAAGCATAAAGGGCAATTTTTTTTTAGCTATGTATTAAAATGAAGACACGGTTGCGCAGTGGCTAAGCGATTAGCTTTCTGCCCTACATGCCGCGGGTTCGATCCCCGCACGGAGAAAATATTTGTATGATCTGCAGATAGTTGTTCCGGGTCGGTGGAAGCATGTGAGATGATTGGATGTTTATAAACTACACAGGAGAAATCATAGTGAAGAGAAACTTTAAAAAAACATTTTGGCTTCAATTTCGCCTAAATTTCGAATTGTTCCTAACTAGTCTTCAACACCCCATTGAAACCCTCAAGGGTTCCCTAAAATGTACCCTATGTTACCAACAAGGACTATTTTTAATGTCGGTTTTTTTATGGTATTACCTGAAACCGTAATTCTGTTCCATATCGATGCCGAAACTCACAAATAAAACATTAGTACCTACTGTTTTTTTTTTTTTTTAAATCTTTAATTTTATTCGAGGCTTTTATCCATAATGGCATGTCAGCCTCATAGTACCTACTGCTTAAAAACTTAGTAGTATAGATTTACACAACAAATATTTGTAACAATTAAAAATTATTTTATTAGGCATTTTTACAATATTTACAACATATTAAACAATGCCCGAAAACAACAGAAAATCAAGGTAATAAAGTTACAACATTATTTCAGTATGTATTCTTCATTCTTCATCAAAACTTTTAAACACATTGAATTCATATAAAAATTGGCATTTATATTCATAAGGTGCTGACAAACCCGAGCATTCTCTTGTAACTGTAACAGAACATCGAGCATTCGCCGTTTTTCAAGTTTGTATTCGCTTGTATGCTCAGGTTTATCAGCACCTTTATAATATGTACATCTTTGTCTTTGCTATAAAATATATAGCAAATTCAGCAGATTTGTGATTTATGCAGTTTTGTATTTATTATTACCGAAATCCACAGCAATTATTTCTAAAATACAAAAAATGTTAAGTCCTACCTTTCTAGTCCCAAACCCTTTAAGGCGTTATTGTACTCATTATTATGAACAACTTTTAATATGGGACTAAACCTGAAATTGCGAATAAAAAAACCAGCTGTTCAATACAATAATAATTCAATATTACCTACTCGACAAAAATGGAACAGCATTTTTTTTTGTAGCTTCATGGTTGATGCCGTATTAAAGTCTTAATAATAAGTACAATTAAAGGGATTGGGACTAGAAATGTAAAACCATATAGATAAATTAAGCAACACAAAACCAACTTTAATTCTTACCTACCCACAAACCTCGTGCAATATACAGGGTGACTTGTAGAACGCGAGAATCATTGAAGGATGAGTACATTACCTACCAATGTACTCATCATTATGAACAAATTTTACTATGGAACCAAACCAGAAATCGCGAAAAATAAATCAGTTTTCCGTACATTTAGTCGAATAATATTGAATTATTTATATGGAACAGCTGAATTATTTTTTCGCGATCTCCGGTTTTGTCCCATTAATAAAAGTTCAATGATTTCCTCGTTCTACCAGTCACCCTGTATAGGAATGATTTCATATTTTTTTCTGGTTATGTTTATAAAACGTAATTTATAGGGATATTTTTTCATGTATTGCGGATAATTTGCAGTGTGATTCAAAGGTGTCGATTCTGTTGCGCATTTTGGCAATACCGCATCTGTCACTTTCTTTTTCTACTGAAACAGAAAGAGACAAACGCCCTTAGAATAAAAGTAAAATGAAGCGTCCAACCAAAAAAAAATTGTAAACATTCGTCGTTTGACGTTTTTTTTTAGTTTTTTAATCCCAATACTGCAGTTCCTTATACCAACAGACTGAACCACTGCAAATAATCCACACTACGCTAAAAAAACCTATATACCTACACTGTAGGCACCAAAAACTTATGATCAACTTAAAATTAAACATATTATATCTGTAAAATCCATCGCAGGAGGAAGACAACGACTTAAAATGAATTTCGTGTATGAAATGATAGGAAAAGTCCTACCTTTCTAGTCCCGATCCCTTTAAGGGGTTTTTGTGCTCGTCATTATGAACAACTTTTATTATGGGACGAACCAAGTAATCGCGAAAAAATATAACTAATAAAATAATTCAAAATTGCTCGACTAAAGACTTGGGCCTATAAGTATGAAACTGCAGATCTTTCGCGATTTTATGTTTGTTCCCATAGTAAAAGTTGTTCATAATGATGAGTACACTAGCTTCGGATCGGGACTAGAAGGGTCGGTCCTTATATAAGGTACGGAACCTTATGGGTCCGAATATCACTGGCACTTGACAGTTTTTTATTAATCATACATTTACAATCAATAAATTATAATATTTTATCCAAAACAAAACATATTAGTCTCGTTAATTTCATACCTAATCTTATTTGTATATTATGATTGAACATGGACAGTATAATTTTTATCAGTGTGTTCAATAAGCTAATTGCATTATTAATAAACCGCAGAACGTGCCGAATATAACGTTCGATATTCCTAGTACAGTTGCAGTAGTACAGATAATAATTACTAGTAAGTACAGTCGACAACAGAATTGATTATTATCAGTCGAATTTTAAAATGACTGTTAATGTAACACAATGGTTACGTTCAGTAATTCATTTTTCGGTGTGAAAGTCACTCGTGTGAATGTCGCTTTCTTATCGGGAATAATTTAACGGCTTAGGGCAACCCACAACTGCGATAAACGAGTGAATCGAACGACCTCAAAAAATCTGTTGTATTCTATGACTACAGTCTTTGGTCGGTTGACAGTAGTGCGACCGAGTGCGACTATCACCCTACTATTGTACGGGGTGACCGGTGCGATCGCCCGACGACTTCCACTCAAATAACTGAACGGTTTAGTGTGATCACCTGGACGATAATGTCGTCCGCCGTAATAATGAACACATCCAATATGATTTAGTATTTTGACATCCGACTTCATCACTTTTGATGTTGACTATACAACTTTATACTATATGAGTTTACTATATAACTTTGTTACGTAAGTTTTGTTCGCTCTTATAGACAAAGCTTCAGTTATTTTACAATGCAAGTGATACATCAAAATCCATGTCTCCAAAGAAGGTATACAGTTATTATAATTCAATTATCACTAAGCAATAAAAAAATAAAATTTAATTTACTTAAGTATCTAGATTTTAGCGCTCAAAATCATTAAATATAATTCATAATTTTTAAATCTTCTTATATTTATTTTTAGCTATATTTAAATCGAAGAAATTTATTAACAAAAAACACTATTCAACCCTTTCCATATGGCAAATAAATGCCTACATGAAAACTTTTACGGTTCGAATTATACCCGGTGATTCATCAATATGGGGTCAGTATGGGGAAGTCTGAAACGATTTCGAAGTCGATTTTAAAGTTAAGAAAAATTCCATCCGAATGCAGTTTTTCTTAACTTTAAAGAAACTACGCGACACGGGAATTGAAACCGGAAAATTTCCAAAAAATATTATTGATAGTATACTTTGGAATCACGTGTCTAAAATTAAAAATAATAATAGATTTCATTAATAAATTTTATACAATTAAGGAACTCTCGTTTAGTTCATACAGGAAACACAAAAGGTTGTTTTTCGAAAATATTAATGCGGTTTTTTTTAAACTCTTAAATCGATGTTATGGTTCCTTCGAACAAATTTTTCTAACTCATAAACTTAGTTTCAGACTTCCCCATACTGACCCATCTTTAAGGATCAGCCTGTATATCTTAATAATCCGTGCTGTAATATTGAGAGGTTTCGTACAGCAGTAGACATGTGAACTGCTGGCTTCGCCTTAATCTATTTCCATAAGTTGTTGATTGCAGATCTTCCACCACCTGGATAGTGATGGTGACATTGTGGATTGAACTATCTCAGTGGCCGCATGAAGAGGGTTAAACTTTAATAAGACGAAAACAGACCGGCTTATGTGACGTGACATCACGTTATACAGGGTGGCGCCGACAAAATCACATTAAATTAAACCGCGTATTTAGTATCACGTTATGTGACCGTACAAAAAAAAACAATCAAATCTGATCAGTAGTTTAGCCACAGGAACTACTTTAAAATTTCATAATTTTACACATATTACGAGGACATTGCCTAGAGAGGCAAAGTTTGAAAAGTCTCAAACCTATTATAACCAAAATTAATTTTATTTACACATGTAGGACGGATAAAGGTGACATAAATTTCTACTTCGATGTCCCTTCACCTAGAGTCTAGACCATAGATATCCGGAGATATGCCTTCACTCTACATTTGTTCAATTTCAAGTGTCGCCACTTTTTCCCCACTCCTAAAACGGATGAAGGGTTGGTATAAATATTTTATCGATAAAAATATCGATAAAAACTGACTGCAAAAAAGAGAAGTGTTTTTTTTGGCGCATTTTATAGTGTTTATTATAATATCGCTATATAGACACTTTAAGAGAGGCTAACCAAAGACTAACTATGTTAATATAATTTAAAGAATTTGAGAAAGGAAGATAGATAATACAGGGAGTTCTAACTTGGGACAAAGTACTCACCTCAATTTGTGTTTATTAGTCTATAAATATTTTAAAATATTACATAAATAATAATTAAAAAAAGTACAGAATAGTAGAGATTTAAGATTTTTGTCTACACTCATATCGTAAAGTTCTAATTATGAATTCAAAAATAGTACTTTATTGACAGACTTTATGCACATGCAACTACATAATTATAATAAAATTAAAAAGTTTTATAATGACAGTTCTTTTTTTTAAATTATGCTATAAAATAACTTCTTTTCAATATTCTTTTCTTTTCAAAAAAAAAAAAAGTACATTTCGGTTCTTCCAAGAAGTTTTCATATCAATTTTTATAGCAGCCGCACATTATCTATGATGGGCTAGGGCGCAATTGTGTTAGATACGATAATATTTTTATTAGCGCGATGCAGGCCTCGTAATCTGATTGGTCGAATTCATCTATCATCCATTTATTTTTTATTTCTGCATCTTTCAGGAAACTAAAATAAAATGTATTCATTCTTGTAAAACAGGGTTCTCAAGATGTTCTCAAGTATAATTACTTATTTAAATCCTTTTCAAACAATATAACTACAAGGATTAGTAAAATAAAAAGAAAACTATAAAATCTTTTAATTTAGCCTAATAAGCAAATACTACAAAAATAATAGATAACATTATTTTTTATTATTAAGCAAATGTTAATAATAATGAAATAATTCCGTAAGAACAACTATCAATTAATTATATCGATATCCCTCAGCGCTGTGCAACACTAATACTCTACGGTCCGAATTGCGCTAAAAGTATAATATCGCGAATCCGACCAAAGTCAAAATTATTATTATTACTCAATAGCCCTTATATTTTGTGGCTATTAAATTTGGTCGGATTCGCGATATTATCACTTTTATCGCAATTCGGACCGCAGGGATACATTGATTTGACAATTTTGACATGGGTCACTCAATAAATGATTAGCCTGACGCCTGTCAAAATTAATTCACAACTAGATATTTGTAAAATCTTTAAATAATATAATTAATGCAGTGATGTTTTACATACCGGTGGTAGGACACCCCACTTGTCTTAAGGTTTGTTGTAATTGTCCTATTTTTGCAAATAAGAACGAAACAATTCGGCATTTTGTAAAAATACGAAATCACACTACACGTTCGGATGCAAACATATGACTAATAGATGCTCATTGACGTCACACGTATTTTGGGTCAATCCGAGCAGATGGAGGCGACAAGTGTCACGCCTACAAGCCATATCCCTCGATATCCGTGGTCTAGACGAATGATAGGAGAGATAAATATTATGCAAAAAAAACTTGCGTAAAAATCGCAGATTTTTTGAGTACGACTTCAGAACATGATGCCAAATACGTGGTTTCATTTAATGTGATACAGTCGATGCCACCCTGTATGATGTATGAAAGTTTCAGCGACGTTACATATAAGACAATCTATTTCTAAATTGTGCTATTTTGTATATTATACATGAAAGCTGATGTTTTCTCATGGACATAACATGACGTACTCTCAACAAACCCTACACCTTTCTAGTTTCGAAACTATTTCGCTTGCAAGCAGCGATTTTAAATAGCAGCGCCCTTATTTTTGTCTACCAATTAGGGTTTTTAAGTCATTGGATTTTATTACTTTACGAGACTTTTTAACATTATTGTACTATCCTGACATTCTATTGGTGGACGAAAACAAAAGACCTGTAGGCTAATTCACGTAACTAAAGAAGTGCAGTTGCCGCGCAGTTGCAGTAAAATTTTAATCAAAACAACATATTTGGTATTCTCTTAGGTTCAGTGAGATACGCTCGCGTCATGGTCGAGCGTCACTGCAATATGATCAGCGCGTCATAACATAGTGTGAATTAGCCCTCATGGCAAAACAAAGGGCAAGATTTCTTTAGTGCATCAGTGTAGATTACAAAGTGCATCTTTAACGTAGAAAGGCGTCCGTTTTGATGATAGTACATCAAGTCACATAAGCCAAAGATGTGTGCTTTTACATTCTGCCGAAGTTAATTTGAGATCTGCGGGTCTCGTAACAAAATGGTAATGAATGGTAATAATATATTTAGGCTCTCACGTCGTATTGAAGTTTATTACCAGAGTCGATGTTCATTACCATTTTGTTACGCTGTAGACCCGCTGAGCGGTATGCGCCCTCACCTCCCGATCCCCTTACATTACATATTACATGACAATAGTTCATTTTTCAAAAAAAAACCAGCCACCCAATAAATGAATCAATACTCAATAGTACTCGACAAACTCTACTTCTTTTGCAGATAGTACAACGCGCGAGCAGTCTCAAGTTAACTTGTATGGGTTGTATACTTACATAAATCTAATCACAAGCAATAATTGTTTCATAAAATCCACCAGTCACTTTTATCTCACTACACTACACTGACTCACAGAGAAGTTTCTGTAAGTATCTGTCTGTAACCCGTTTCATATCATATGGCCAGTGGGTCGGTCAGGCCACCCGTATGCTATGGGTCCTTATTCTCGGCCTGCATCTCCTTGTCATTGTCTTTCTCATCCTCGTAGAACTCGTTCTTGGGCTCCACAATTTTGTCAGCTTCCTCCTGACTGATCCTCACGTCTGGATCAGGCTCGTCTTTTATTCTATACTCGTCGGGGAAGAAGTCGCCTGTAGAAGAAGTATAGGTATAAATGCTGTCATGTGTATTACGAGTAAAGACGTTAAATTTATTCTGACCTTTATTCTAAGGGGGTACTTCTATAATTATTTCTATAAAATAAATAAATAGGTACTTATCCAGCCCATTACTGTCCCACTGTTGGGCACGGGCCTCTTCTCAGAAGGAGAAGGGTTAGGCCTTAGTTCACCATGCTGGCCTAGTGCGGGTTCGTGGACTACACATACATTACCATCAAGAACTTTATGAGGCCCTCTCAGATGTGCAGGTTTCGTCACAATGTTTTCCTTCACCGCTATAGCAAGTGACAATTTTTTTTTGTCCTCCCATTTGTTCTAAAAGTCAGAGGTGCGGGCTGGGTTCGAACTTAGACCCTTCTGCATGGAAAACAAGCGTTCAACCTCTAAGCTATCACTGCTTCTCTTATATGAAGGCTAAATAAATATTTGTTCCATGAGGAAATTGAACCAAATTGAAAAGCAAATTGTTTATTTATTTACAGAAAAACAGTATTGCAGCATTGGAATGTTACAGAGTTAATTGTTTTCTTTCGTAAGTATTTCTTTATTTTATTTTTTGAAAACGCATCATGTTATTTCATATTTTGTGACGAGTCCAGCTAAAGGAGCTGGACTCGTCACGAAATATGAAAACCCAAACCAACCCATCAAATAATTCCCATCGATCGGTATTGGATTCGTTTCAGACTACAATCTCACTAGCTCCACATTTGTTGACTTTTGACGGGATTGGCACTGAACTAAAACACATTGGAATTGGATTGACATTGATATTATTTTTGACATTTTTCATCTGATGTTTAGGTATGTTCTTTGCGTCCACTTATGTATTATCCTCGTTACAATTAATCTTAGGAACTATGCTGAGTACCTGGAATATGGGTCATCTGTACGGCAGGCGAGTGCTGACACATCTTGAGGTTGTCATACACGTGCTTCGAGATTGCCTCCAAGTACTGCTTACTGTTCGCGTTGTTTGAGCTGCAACATGTTCACAAACATAGACTTCGGACTGGTAGAGCCTTGCCAGCAAGATCATGAGAATCAGATGGTTAATTCAAGTAATTTTATGACGCGCCGATTATATTGCAGTGACGCTCGAATTTGACGCGAGCGTATCTCACTGAAGCTAAGAGAATACCAAATGTGTTTTTGATCAAAATTTTACTGCAACTGCGCGGCAAATGCAGTTATTTAGTTACGTGAATTAGCCTACAGTACGGCTCTGACGACCGGCGGATGTTGGGATAAACTTCCAAATGGCTAGACCGGTGACGGGCAACAGCTTCATCGAAAAGATCAGCAATAACTATAGGGTTGCCGTTTACTACACCAATACTGCTGGTGATGCTGCCCGTCGTAGTGACATTTAGGGTCGGTACATATCTGACTGAAAATGCGTCGCGTATTATCAGTCGCCTAAGAACAGACAATTATATGATAAAACATCAACCTTTCAAACTCGACCGATGATGCGTTAGTGCGTCTCTCAACCGATGATGACACGCTCGACGCATTTTCCGTCAGATATGTACCAACCCTTAATGTGCGGTGTTTTGGCTTGTCAGGTAAGCATTGTTTAAATAAACTCCAAAACTCGCAGCTTAGAGGTAACCTACTGTGACAGAGTTCGTGTTTGACTGAAATTCTTTTATTTGGTCAGTAATATTTGATCATATTTTAATTAATTTAGTGTTGACTATTATTTCTTAATAGAAGTGTCTATGTGCTCTCAAAGTTTATTTTCGTGGTCATTATATTTGATGTTTTCCAGGCGTGGTGATTGCTGATGTTGGCATTATCCATCACTGGATACTTCATTATAATATATTTGAGGTTCATTCAGCAATGGATGTGTAAGTTTCGAAATGAAGTAGTCATGCACCTAGAGTCTCGATATTTCAAGTGCCTGTATCTGGTTAACATGAAATAAAGATCTATTCAAAAAGTATGTATTTACCTGTTAATTTCTGGGTGCAGTTGAAAGTCCGGCGCGAAGAATTCCAGATACTCTGTATAGGGCAGTTCATTTGATATATTCTCATCTACTAATAACGATGTCTCATACGTCCAACATCTCGCAACGTTCCTCAATGTGTAACTGGAAATGGAGAATAAAAAGCTTGGTATTAAACCTCCTGCAAGCCTAGCACAGCATGTGGACAAACCCGTTTTCTCCACCCTTTGTCTCCTTGATAGAAAACAAAACGAAAAATCAAGAGAGAAAACACAGACATAATTATAATACCAGTAGCAAGCCAAACATGAATCCTTTAGATGGGTAGGATCCTTTATCTCTTTTGTACTAAGCGACAACTGGATAATAGTATCTCGTTGCCGATTCTTCTCCATAGGATCTACTATTTTGAACCGTGCACCTAGTCTCGACATTTCACAAGTGCTGTATCTGGTTTATATGAAATAAAAATCTATTCTATTCTATTCCCTTTTTTAGCCGTGCTAGCCCTACTGATGGGTAGATCCAAGGTAGAGCTTGTCTCGGCTTGGATTTATGTTAACTAAGATTAAACTTACAATTGGGTTCGGTCGCTCTGAAGTCTTAATCCTATTTGGCCAGAAATACAGAGTATAAAATCATAGGACAGAAATGATCAGCCATTCTTTTTAAATCTTGTAGGTCTTAGATTACTTATAATAAAATATTGTAGTAGATATTTTCTCTTACCCTCCCCCACCAACCACTAATGTTGGCACATTTAAGTTCTTAACGAACTTGACGCACTCTCCGTGCCCACGCGTGGACAGTGAGAAGCAGCCGAGTCTGTCGCCAGCCAACGAGTCGGCACCACATTGTAACACTATCGCGGTTGGACGGTAGAACTCCATGACATTGGAAATCACTGGTTTGAAAACCTGGAAATGTTAAAAACTATTACAGAAGTGTTTATTAGGTTGTGAATCGTCTAGAAAACTGCGGTTTTTCTAGAATCACACAAGATACATTAGCTAATGACAATTTTCCATTATATTATAGTCCTCATGTTCTCACCTTGTGTTTGTCATACGAGATTAAAGCCGAATTTACATTGAGAAACTAATATCGCGAAACAATAACTTGACAACAGTAAACTAAACTACTAAACTCTGGATGAAAACTTATGCAATGTTATGTATCAAAATGTAGGATAATAGTTTTGTTTTATAGGAATAGTAATAAAATAAATACAAGAATATTTTTATCTCAAGTGAATCTCAGGTGATGGTAACAATTAAAAAAAAAAAAAAAATCCGTATTGTTGCCACACTTCGCCATTACTTTAGTCGGATATCCTCGGGCGAATTTTAATGGACCAAATCCCATAGTAAGTTAGCACGTCTTACTACTCACAGCTCTAGACAACCTTTAGATGGAAAAAAATGTCACGGAATATATACTTGGTTCAATCTAATTAAAGAGTGTAATTTATGCTCACCTGCACATAACTCTGGTCATCAATACCCTCTTTCAACGGTACATTGACCGAGTAATACCTCCCACTTTCAGCCCCAATCTCATACATATCTCCGGTCCCAGGGAAGAAGTAATTCCCATACTTATGGAAACTGACCGTCATAACCCTATCGGTGAGGTAGAAGGCTTCTTGGACACCGTCCCCGTGGTGGACATCAATGTCTATGTATAATACTCTTGGATGGTATTTGAGTAATTCTAATATAGCTATTACTATGTCGTTGACATAGCAGAAACCTGGAAAAATGGAATTATAAGTGAAGCCGAGTTCAGACCACAATATAATATAATAATATATTGAATATTGCTCAATATTCATTTTTATGGACACATTCACACTAAGCTATACTATAAATTGTATTGGCTTCTAGAACTGGGGGCGTACCAGAATGGTAATTTACATAAACTCTGATAATAAACTTCAATATGATTGTGACAGATTAAACTTCAAACTACCTTGCCTTGTAAAAAAAATTAATGGTCATCGTTGGAACTCCCAACTTCATGATCGGTATTTTTTTTACAAGGTAATTCAAACTTTAGTCTCTCATGATTGTATTGAAGTTTATTACCAGTGTCGATATGCATAACCATTTTGATATGCGGTAGACTCCCTGATTGGTTGTTAACATATTATTAAGCTACATAGTACTGTGTAGACTGAACTGTGCATAAGCCACACAAATTATCTTACAGATATATTACAGATACCGCCAAGAGAATGTAGGTTCTCTATTCTTTACTGGAATCTTCACAGAACTTTTAGTAAAAACAGTTTCCAAACCAGTTTTTAAACTAACCTGATGGTTCAAACTTCTTAGCGTGATGCAAACCACCAGACCAGTTGATAGCAATATCACAAGCATTGTTGTTGAGCTTCATGGCACCTTCCAGGGAAGCACCGGTGTACATCGAACAGAAGTCAAACAAACCCTCGAACACCGGACAATCATCACCAACATTGTAATGCAACAAGTCTTTGGAATAACCTGAAATATTTAAACAATTATTTGTGTACATCCAATATTCCCAAGTCCGTCTCACCTTTGTAGACGTTGCTAGTGACTGACCAATATAGTTGGAACAGATGGCAGGTTAGCCACCGAACTAGTCAGCGTACATGCACGATGCCTGCACGATGAGCAGCAATATTGACAAAGAAAACAATAGTCATATCAATTGTATAAATGATAGTTCTGTCTATAAAACATCACAATTTTTTCTGTGGTAGTACAAAGTTTTGGCCTGAAGTGATTCATGGGTTTAATACTTTACTTGCGGGTCCAGTTGCCTGTTATCTGGCATTAAGAGCCCAGCATCTATGAAAGTGTTGATCACTCTTAGTTGACTATCTATGTTAGCCAATTACCAAACAAATATTTTGATCAGCTGGCTGTTCATTACTATGAGCAAAGCTACTTGCGCTATGTACTTAAGTAACGTACTGGTATGAGTCAGAACATGAGAATAAGCCATCAAGTACCTATTATATAAGGTCCTTCCTTTTTAGTACTGCGGGTCTACCGAGTAACAAAATATTAATGAACATCACACTGGTAATAAACTTCCATACCATCTTCAGAGACTAAACTTCAAACTACCCTACAAAAAAATTACCAGTCATGAAGAGGGGAGTCCTAACTTTATGATTGGTATTTTTTTTACAAGGTAGCTCAAAGTTTAGTCTCTCATGATCATATTGAAGTTTATTACCAAAGTCTGATGTTC
Source organism: Allophyes oxyacanthae (assembly GCA_932294325.1). NCBI lineage: Eukaryota > Metazoa > Arthropoda > Insecta > Lepidoptera > Noctuidae > Allophyes > Allophyes oxyacanthae. Next base: position 3,664,526 of record OW028628.1, read on the forward strand.
ATCACCATTTTGTTACGCAGTAGATTCCAAGATCCTTTGAAGGGGTTACTGTACTCATCATTTATGAATAACCTCTAGTATAGCATATGTATAGCATACCTGAAATCATGAAAAAAAAATCTGTTCTTCCATACTTAGTTTATTCAGGTAATATTGAATTATTTTTATGGAACAGGTGTTTTTTCCCGATTTCAGATTTGGTCCCATAGTAAAAGTTTAAAGCTAAGTTTAAGGCTTAAGTTCACCGACAACATAACAGACGATTAGAGCATAATCAGCCATAAAAACATTAATTTTTGTATGAGTAATCGGCCGATTTAATTTTAAACATCTGTTATTTTGTCGGTGAAAATGGCCCTAAGTATGTTTAAACTCCGCCACTAAGATGACCCACTGACCAAGGGATCTCCAGATTTTCAGTAATGGAGGTTGGATAGGTTATTTGTTATTAATAGAAGTTTTATTTTGTTTACTTACTTTGAATGTTTTGTGGAGTCACATTTTGCAGAAACTCAATATAGTCTTCACTGTGGAAACGACACATATCGTGAGCGCTGGCTCTGTATGGTTTGTATATTTGCATCTTTTTGTGGAGCCCATAGTTTAACACCAAACTATGAGTAACAGACAGTCTATGAGGCTTCATCGGGTGCCCGGGCCCGTAGTGGAAGTTCCCCACGTCGGCATTATAAAAATACGCAACTTTATGTTGAGTCATAGTGGATAAACAAATACGTATTCTTTCAAAACCAAAATAATGCCAAGAACTACGGCAACTACTAATAAGCGTTTTGTTAATTCGATATCACCGAGCATTTCTACAGTTTACACCATGATATTACCGATATTAGGACATTTTTATATTTAAATTTATTTAGATTTCCAGATAAAAACTTTAGTAGGTACCTATCTACAAACTAAACGACAAATTATTGAAATTCAGAAATTCATTTCAATTTCACACTTTGAGACTTTGAGTTTTGACTTTGACGGACGCATTCAATTTAGTGTTGTCACACTAATGTTCATTGCGCATGGTCTACTATCGAATAATAAAATACTATCTTTAAGAATCGATCTAGATACTCAAAGGAATCGATAGTCATTATTAGGCTGAGATGTTGAGATCTATATAGTGTATTTAGACTTTGCATAACTTTGTATGCTTTGATTTAGAATTAGTACCTACTTTAGATTTTCTGGCAGGGCGAATTTTTTAGCGAAATCCTAACAACAATTTTTAAGCAATGATAAATAAAACATTAAATCAATCGTAGACTGAGAAGGCTATAGACGGCGGGGTAGCGTAACCGCTATATTCCCTTTCATTCGCTTATCACAGTTATACCACTTCGACTATGTTACCCACAAAATAGGGAGATTTTTATTGTGAAGCGTCAGTCAGTAATTTTACGCGTCCATACAGTCTGACAGAGGAAATCTAAAGGGAATTTTGATATTAATCGTTCAAAGGGGATTTTGTCATTTTTTGTGTCAAAATCCCCTTCAGCTTAAACTTCTAGGACCAAAGGGGTTAGATGAAACGAAAAGTTTCAAAATCCCTTTTAAAGAGGATATCGAAACAGGATTTTGAAACTAACCCTTATAATATACATGTTATCATTAGGATAGAATAAACATATCGACTGTGCGGGTTATTCTGGGTTATTTATTATAATATGTAAAAGTAACGTTACCAACTGCCACCTTTTGTTCCCGATTCGACAAGTATGATGTTACAAGGTCTATTGATCTATCACGAATTCCGTTGTGTTTTAATTTCAGGATGAGTGTGTGGTGGTCCACGCTGTCAAACGTCTCTCTCTCTTTGTAGATCGTCCCCTCGTAAATCCGAACTATTTCTCATGCAGTATCCTATTTTTGTTAAAATGTGCCAACATTTGATTTTACGGACTAATAGATTGCTTTCAAAGTGCCTTGAGCAAAGTCGAGAGTATTTAGTGGGCTCCCAATTGTTCATGCTGGTAGCTGAAATCCATTTTTTATAAATTTCCGTGTCAATTGGAAAACTGAAAATAACAAAAACTCCAAGATGAGTATTCATTACATACTTATCTTATACATAAATATAAATTACATAATCGTAAGTCACAGGTATAATAATATGAACATAATGGTAAATATTGACATTATGTAGGTACGGGACGCCATAATTGTAAGCGAAGAGGTCGGACCTCGGGTAATTTTAAAACTTTAGCTGGCAACATAGTTTTGTGGTTATAATGGGGTAAAAAACTGCCTTTTGCTCACTTCAGATGTCGCTACTGTCGGTTGTTCCAGAAATTTGACAGATAGCTGTCAACTTTCATACTATTTTTATAAACAATCGAACTGTTATAAGAATAATTAATAAAATGACGCTTTGAGCAGCCGTTGGTTGCAAAAATCCGGGAGTCCATAATATTCCCTAAATAAGCCAAAAGAAGAAAACTATGGGAAAAGGCCCTTCGAAAGAAAAATTCGAAGACTAGTAATAAGTCGAGGTTATGTGCTATCCATTTTAAAACTGAGGAATATTTGGGGAGAAATTCTTACACTAGTTTTATAAAACAAACATTCATCATCATTTCAATGCTCCCTTTTTATTTTAGGCACCGCTATCAACGTATTACAGTGTATATTTTTATTATTTTATAACTAAACTTCTATACTCGTACAGAAGTCTTCCTTTGGGCGGTACTTGACACCTGAAACAACATGTATGTCGAATTTAATCCAAAATATAGCCAATCCACAAGGAAAGATGAAAAAATCATAATTAAATAGCATTCTTACCTTTCTGCAAACTGTTGAATGTGGCGTTAAGACAGCGTTGGGAGATTTGTGCTGGCATTTACATCCCTGAACTTATGCAGTGCCGGAATGTTGACAGTCTCATCCTCAAGCACGTCTTCAACACCAATGAGATTATTTCGATCGTAGGCCTCTAACCTCCAACGAAAAAATAGGGCTTTACAAAAAGAACACAATATAATCTCCAAACTTGTTTATATAATTATATCTATTTACCGTGCAATTTATGCTGCGTTTTTAGCAATGCCAGAGGCATTCCTCTTTATTAGCTCGTCTTTTAATTGTATTACACTCCACGTAGAATACATTTTACTAGTATAATATGGTTATAAGTAGGACACCAAACAACAACAAAAAACAATATGGCGGTTCTCAGGAACAACCGATAGTGGCGCCATCTGCGATGAGCTTTCAGTTTTTAACCTCATTGCGCGAATATTTAAAATAACATTATTACGAATTGAAATAAATGGTCGTGAACCTCAGCTTAAATAATACTTACAGTTAAATCGTGATTCAGAAAGTAATTACAACATACAATCAAGAAATATGTTTACTTACGCGTGAAATGTAATACCTTCAATTTTTCGTTCACTACGGCTTTTACAGCCCATAACACTGCACAACACCATAATTAGTTAACAAATCAAATAGTTTTCTAGCTTATAACGTACAATTAACGAGTTGTAACAGCATAAAACAATGAAAATCACTGAAACAATCATTGACAGTCGCATTGTCTGACATCAAATTTTGATGTCAAACGAGTTGCTAAGGTAAACGGTGATAAGGACAACTATATTGTAGCTACATCTCTTTCTTACAAGGGCTAATATGATATTATGCGTCCTTTGTTGTGTGAATGAAATAAAACATATCATGCCGTCTATAGCCTTCTCAGTCTACGAAATCAATACATTTTGACTTTATAGATTGTTGTTTATAGTTGTAGTTGTAGACTCGTTGTAGAATGTTATAGAATGTAGAACATAGATTATACACGTAGAATGTAGATCTCCGAGTTTCGAGTCCAGTATCTCTAAGTAGTCTGTGTTCGAGTCTACGTTCGAGAAATTCGGTAGTATCTCTAAGTAGTCTGTGTTCGAGTCTACGTTCGAGAAATTCGTTCTTCTTCAAAAACAATAAAAAAAATTGTCTTGTCTATGCACGCCCGGCAATGTTCCAAACATAGACTAATAACTATGTTCCAAACAAAAATCATAACCGTACGAACTTATACATTATCTGTGGTGCAAACAGAGCTTTCGACTTCAGTACCCCTCCCTCACCCCCGTCTTCACCTCCGTTGGCGGATTAGCAGGCAGCCTTAATGTAAACAGCGGCCATTACTGTTTATCACCTGTTTATCGTGTTGATATGAAGGATGTGAAGTGTCTGCGTCGATTAATTTCTGCACATTTATAATCCATATATTCAATAATTTCGCGTACAACTACCGTGAAACATAATTTTTCGCAAGTGTTGTGTTCCTAAATGTGATAGCCAACAACAGGACGTAAAATTACATAGATTTCCTTTGAGAAAGGAATTTCGAGATCAGTGGTTACGGTGTATAAATTAATAAAATATGAAGAGCTTGATAGGATGGACACTTTGAGTATCTAGGATGGACAATTTGTATAACAAAGTATTTGTATGTCATAAACATCTACGATTTGGTGCATGCATATCCTACTTTGTTTACTGACTCTGAAATTTTATCTGGAAACCCATCAAAGAATTTCATTATAACATTAAATAAAATAATGTATTATAACATATCTATTTTTAATCTTCAGAACAAAATTAACTGCCTTCGTACAGCGGTGATCATACATATTGGAGGCAGCTTCGCTCAGACCACAATTATTTCGCATCTTCAGTGTGTTGGAATATCAAATTCAGGCATGTATCTTTGAAACTAACCTATCAAACAGTGTAAAGTATACAATAGAAAATATGTTATTTTTAACCATTGGAACTAATTGGAAGTATAACTATAAAGTGCACTCATAGACATTCCTTATCAATAATCAATCAGTGTCCTAAGATATACAATTCAAATTTGAGATAATTATCATCATCGTTAAATGAAGTCCGAGTGCTAAGATGCTGCGGGCTGAATTTACTGAGACCTATGTGCTGTCTATTTACTTACTGCATGTGTTGAATAGTTTCATTTTAGTTCTCATTAATACCCAACATTTCTCTATTATATAAGCACCTTTTAGTTTATTTAAAACAATTTATTAATACCTAACACTATGGTTTTATTTCAGGCTCTTTGGATACAAGTTCAACTCAAAGTTCAACGCATGTAACTTCAGTTATAAAGAAACTCTTCCATGGAGCAATTCGTGATTTTGCGAAATAAAATCACCGTATCGCAAATTCAGTTATTTTCATAGTAAAGGTTCATATTTATGAGTAATTTCACTCCTTTGGTCATTACTGTATCTCATAACAACTGGTTAGTGTTTTGAAATTTTAAAAGTTTGTCGTTTTAGTTCTAAGATTGTCTAATAATTGATAATTAAAATGTACTGTATTATTATATATTTGCATGCCATTATAAATGGCGGAATGTGCCTGCACTAAAATATGATTTAATGTACGATCTTTTATACCGCATTTTACGCAAATAAATTGATTTGATTTGATTTGATTACTATTACTACCTACCTACTACTGCTACTACTACTTGAGTTTAGCGGTAGGTAATTCTGGGAAACATGATTTTATGGAATGGAGAAAGGGAATGTATCAAAATCGTAGACGGAGAAAACAATTTTGATACACTTCCCTTTCTCCATTCCATAAAATCATGTTTCCCAGAATTACCTACCTATACATAACCACCTACGATCAAAATAAATATTTTTTCAAATTTCCCGCCAAAGCGGCTAATACACTTGATACTAAAAAAACATATGCCAAAAGCTATGTTTGCAACGGTATAGTGCCGATGTATGGGACATGACCGTCTGATACGTAGTATCTCTCAGATACGTAGTATCTCTAACTAGTCTGTGTCTCTCAGTAGTCTGTGTGTCTATGTGATGTCATGTCATTAGCCGGCTCGTGGTTTCTTGACTTGATATTGTAGTTTACTTTTTCGGCTTTTTTGTCCACACTCTTCGTTGTTAAAAATAATCTACCCAAGGTAAGATGTGCAACAATTTATTTTACATATTTAAAATCAGCGTCGACGTATGCATTCGACACCATACGTAAACGAAACTACAAAATCTATGCAATGAAAAATGAAAATAATTGAGTTAACTGCATAATTGGACGAGTTTTATATACTACGTTACGTAATTTATAAGTCCTGTGATAGCAGTCAGTGCAGTATTATCTATTGATAAGTTGATAACATATTCTAGACTTTGCTGCCAACAAGTTTATACACATTGATAGAAAGTTTTTTTTCTGTTTTATTATACCGGTTAAATTGTTTAGCTTTTATCCCATAGGCATAGTGCGTAGGTAGGTAGTACCATAGCAATAATATTCCATATTTTTTAAGCCCAGCACAGACAATCCACCGCATACTTTTTTGACTATTTATGAACTATGTAAACTATGCATAGTATGGTACAAGCAAACAATATTTAGGTGCAAGTACTAATTCTGTCTTCTGTCACAGCTAGGGTTACCAGGGGCTTAGAATTGGAAATCCGGTTGCAACTGGTTAAAATCCTGATTCTTGGAAAAGTCAGATTTCCATCAGGCAATAAAACTGATTAGATTTTAATTACACTTTATATTAAATTCACAGTTTTAAAATATATTTTTGGCCACTAGCAACAGCTTTCAAAAAGTTTGTTTCTCTACGAATTTTATTGCAAAATTCATCACAAGTAATGTATTTGAAGTTGTATTGTGTCATTAAAATAATATGCTTGATTTAAATGCAAGACAAGCGAGGTAAAATATTGAGCAATCTAGGTGGAGTCTTAGCTCATAAAATCTGGTCAAGACCGGATTTATCCAGCCAGATGGTAAACCTAGTCATAGCTAAATTTTTCTTATCAAAATGCGTATAATTTAGCGTAAGTAAAGACATATAATTTATATTTGTTTACTGTCATTAACACTTTGGGGGACACTGCCTGCATATAAACATGATAACAATAAAACTTCTATTGTTTCTCATCAAGTGTCAAGGAAAGTGTTAAGCATGTGTGCTTGATAACTTAGCCTACCAGACCTAGTATACAATATGATGTAATTTAAGTACCTAACTCAAAACCTTGTACCCCAATTAGAATATTGAGTTAAAAATATGAAACATTAACCAAAACTTGAAGTTCTAAAAATTATATTTATAAGAAAATTGTTGAACCTAGCATTACTTATATTGCATTTAAAATTGGGATTTATTTGCTTGAAATAAGATTTAATTTTGTTTGGCTCAATAGACCACACCTAGATATGGAAAACATCATGTACCTACTTAAAAAAAATACTATTATTAATAATTTATTGACTGAAATCAATTCAGTAGTTAATTATCAACAAACTATATGAAGGGTTTTGGTTTATTAAATTACACATTTTATAGGTATCTAATAACTGAGAACTATCTTGACTGAAAAAAGTGCCTTAATTAGTTTCTTGAACCATTATTACTCATTTACCTGAACTTTAAATTATTTCTGAAAAACAGAATAATATTCTACAGCACATTACTAAAATTTAGTAATAAAGTTATATATAATACAAGTAACTTATCCATACCTACATTACCTATATCATTAATTCTTTACTATTTGATAAACTGAAATTAGTTTATAAATACTTAACATGAATAGTTAGCAAATCCACTACCACTACAAGACCACTACAGAAAAATACACTTGACAAAAAACCTTCTTCATAATTTCATCCAGTACTTAGAAAGCCGTATAGACAATATATTTTTTATTCAAAACATACCAAGGTATTTCAATTATAGAACTCTTGAAGAATTGTAGTTATGATAAATAACTACTTCTGAATCAATTAAATTTACCTTAACTTGTTTCCAATTTATTATACAAATATTGAGTGCAGCCATAATAAATGTCTGATTAATAAAATATTTTAATGAATTGTGTGAAGTAACTTGGTATGTTGTGTTCAGGGAACTGAATGACAATGATGTTGATGTCCAGTGAAATGCAAATTGACTCTCACACTTGGAGCAATGTAATTATGTACTTGTGTTTGTTCACTGCAGTACTGGTTGGTGACAAAAGTGTTATCTCTGTTGGTACTTGGGATTTAATTTATGATTCAATTACTCTTGCTTAAATTTTTGTTTCTGTTTGCTTTTAAATTACGTCTTTCACATTATTTACCATAGGTTCAAGTAATTACAATTTACAAAAAACATATCAATCGCGAAAAAATAACATCTGTTCCATATATTTACTTAGTTGAGTAATATTGAATTATTTGTATGGAACAGTAGATTTTTTTTTGCGATTTCATCCTTGATCTCTTGATAAAAGTTGTTCATAACGATGAGTACATTAACCCCAGGAATCGGGACTGTAAAGGACCTTGTATTGTCGCTGAACCTGGACTTTAGTAGGTACTTCAGTACCTACATCATGAATTAGGTGAAAAAACAATTGCCTACTAATACTTCCTTGAATCGGCGCTCAAATATCGTAGACAAACACTTTTCTCCCCACCTGTACCCTACCACCATTATTAAGCGACAGCTACACTTTATATAACCACCGTACACGCCAAAGCTCAGTCACTCGCTGCACGCCAATACAGGCCGTCGACTCAAAACAAATAAAAAAAACAAATTGTTTATGTGCATTCCTCAAAATGACGATGGAGCGAATATTGAGATGTGCTATTGTTTTGTTAATAGCAGACAGCACTATGGTCAATTTTAGGGTGTTTGGGAGAGCGATGGCGACCGTTGCGAAGAGTTTCGAGACCCACCAAGTGGTACCTGAAGTCGTGCCCAAGGCGCCTGCTGCATTGGTTAATGTAAGTAGCTATACGATAATTACAAACCTTATTTTTTCTCGCATGTACTTCTTTGTATAATTTTGATTTTTAATAGACGTTTTACGTGACATCAGAAGTAGATATTTTTTGTTGCTTCTAGTGATTGTAAACACAGCTCGAGAAAGTTTTGCCTGTCAAACTAAATTGGCCTAGTTTATCTAGTATAGTTCGGTTGTGCTAGATTTTAGAATATCGCTTTAATATCTATGTCTGTATGTAATATCTGTACCTTCTTTCTTAGGTCCGTATTACGTAAGTATAAAATGTGTATCAGAAATGCGTGGTCATATTTATGGGTGTGGATCAGACCTTCAAACTGAACAACTTTCTCTAAGGGACCTATATCGTAATCGCAAAAAAATTATCAGTTGTCCCATACAAAACTTCAATACTTAGGTACTAGACGTAAACGTATTGGACAGCTGATATTTTTTTCGCGATTACTATGTTGGTCCCGTAGAGAAAGTTGTTCAGTTTGAAGATCCAGGCACAATTTTGATCACTTTATAAAAATGAAATTAATATTTTTGAAATTAACACCACCGTCGTCTATACACGGCATGCGATAGCGAGCCTTTTACGCCAATGACGTCAATATACGTCAATTAACTCGGTCCACGAAAATACGACATTAAGAGCCATTTTCACCGAAAAATAACAGATGTTTAAAATATCCGAGGATCCATACAAAAATTCATGTTTAAACGGCTGATTTTGCTTCAACCAATTAAGGTCCGATTAAATAGATAACATAAAAGATTTCCCGGAACTGGTGGTCAAAGGGTTCACCTGTTATGTTCTCGGTGTACTTGGGCCTAAGTCATTTTGTACTTACCAATTTTTGTTTAGATATTGGTGCTGATGGGATGCGTTATTAACGCCCGTGGCGGTCAAAAGGTTAAACAGAGATAACTTTAGATAACTGCACTGAATTTTTTATACATGATTTCGATTTGTAGGTATGTCGTACATCGGATCCTTCTAGAACCGGTTGTAAAATTTCAGCAATCCAATGCAATATTCACGAGGTTTTTGTCCAAGTAATACTCCGTACAGACCACGAGACATATTCGTCTCGAGTCCTGTGAATCTCCAGTATTCTATAATTTCTTGATGCCACCGCTACATAGAAAAGTTTTGGCAACACGAACCATGAGTACACCTTTCCGGATTCCGATAAAGAAGGCGCAATAATCTATACCTGTGCTGTGACAAACTAGAGCTTACACGCTTGCCTTCCATGCAAGAGAGCTCGGCACCGGCCCGCATCCCCTGACTTCTCGAATTCAATTGCTAATCAGAAGTACATTATCACTTGCGTAAGCGGATGGAAAATATCGTGAGAGGACTGCACACCTGAGAGAGCTCCAAACAATTGTCGATTGTGTTAGTAGTCCGTCAACACGCACCAGGCTAGGTGGACTAAAGCCTAAACCCATCTCATTATGAAAAGAGTCCCGTACCCACCCACCTGTGGGACAGTAATGGGCTGAATTTTTCATTCATTTGGCATCACGAACAGTGAGAGACTTACTGAATAATCCGATGCATGAACTGAATCGAGTCGCACCTTTTCGCCTTCAATAGTTAAAATCTACAATTTGCAGTTCAATGTCGAGGCGTTTCCTCGACGAACGAGTTATTGTAATTTCAATTCTGTTGCACCTGGCGGTAACCGTTGTAAACTGGATGGATCATTGACTTCAACAGCTAATTCAATTTGAGTTGACACGTCAAGACAGGAAATTGTTGACTCCTTGTCGTCTGGTTTTTTTGTAATTCTTCCTGTTTCGAGATCACAGGAACATCATGTTATCTATGAAATGAGTTCATTTTACGGGTATATTTGAGATGCTTACTTTTCCCGACAAAATTAAATTCATGGATACTATGTAAAAATCTTCGTAAAAATGTTTGTTCTTGCAATGACTTCACAGCGTGTTGTATGTCTTAACAAGCTGTGCTAATATCATTAATCTTACATTAGTGATTACAGCGTGCATTCGTTGTAAATAATATTATTACAAGAATTAATTTTTCTGTCATTGCTAACCTACAATCACATAGTCCACAGTGGAATCTCATGGAATATTATGTAGTCGTGTGTAGTGGATTGTCCACTAGAACCGTCATTCATGACTTAAAGGGATACGTACACAGTACGACTGCCGACTGACTAACTCAGTAATCTTAAGATATCAAGCAATATGTCCTTACAATTTGCAACTGACTGAAATTCTCATGCTTGCTCATGGAATCTCATCGAAGATCTGTGAGTTTTACCCATACATATTTCCAGTTTGCCGTTACTTATGTGTGGATACAGTTGTTTTATTTACGGAGAGGCAGGGCATAGCGGGATTATCCGCTCAAAATTGGAGCTGCCAGACAGGGAACACGTTATTACGTGAGAATTGAGATACAGACGTTACGTAGAAGTACGTTTATTCCAATACTTACCAAACTGGCCGTTAAAGTACAGTGATAAAAAACAAATGTAAATAGGGTTCCGTGTGTCAAAAAAATTCCGGTCTTGGCCGGAAAGTTGACCCTAAAACGGTGGAGAAATGGCAAGATGGCCGGAATTTTTACAAATTCCGTACGTCTTAATAAAATATATACCTACTAAAAGGATTTTTTTCACTCAAACGTTCCAAACGCTGCAGTTTTTTTAATATTATATTATATTTTTAATATTAAATAATTTTTTATAGGTTTTGTTAATTGAATGTCCCGTGAATAGGATAAGATAATTTTAATACCATATTAATTTAATATCGATATTTTCTCGTTTATCTATTCTGTATAGTGCATTACGATATAGTAAAAAAAAACACATTTAAGTATGTGAGAAAATATTTACACAATATATTTATAGAAGATGATGATGACCTAATCATTATGTAGAACCCTGTTAGTGACACTCCTAATCATATCATTACTACATCATTATGTAGTTATGTCACTACGAGCTCGTTACTTTTGATTTGACAAATTGAACGTGTTATATTTACACTGATAATCTAGTGAATGTGTACGAATTAATTGATCGATTTTCTATTGTTATACGTTCATTCACTAATAATAGGTACCACCTGATATGTCAAAATTATTATTATAATAATAGCAATTGTAATTTGAGTTTACGTACGTCCTGAATTTCCGGACATGGCCGGAAACATCGACTCGTGGTCCATAATAAATATGTTTAAGTCATTATCATCGTAAAAATGACGTAAACGTACTATGGACCAAGCGTCGATGTTTAATATAATAATTAATGAGTAATAATATTACAGTTATTATTATACGGTTATTAAATTTTATAAATAACTAGCTTCCGCCAGCGCCTTCACCCGCGTGATATTTTTATAAATTATAGCCTATGTTACTCAGTGTTAGTACACACTATGCCGACGGCTCGGTCTCTGGGCATTGCCGCGGTAGGATAATTAACCCGGCGGACTTGCTGCACATACGAGCCCATATCGGCGCGGCAAAAACCGCCGGGACGTGCCGCCGGCATGTGTGTAGGAACCTTTATCAGCGTCATTGATGTTGCCAATGACAACAAGCTGATCGATGCCCATTTTTTTGCACAGAGGGACTAGAGTTGAAAACTTCCAGGAAAGTTTCCTGAAAACTTCCGAAACTTTGGAAGATTTCAAATTATGTTTTTCTATTTATGAAATTAACAATTTCGTTGATTTGGGATTACTCAGAATCAGTAACGTCAAATGAAAATGATCCTTTAATTTAGTTCTATTTTCTTTTATTATTTTAATAATTTATGGTAGGCACTAGACATGTGCGCCGATGCCGGCTCGGCGTCATCGGCGTGGATGGTCGGACGGATATGGTTGTTTTAGATACAATGCAAACATAAACTAGTCAACTAAACACTAGAAATATCTAAATATATGCTTATTGGTTTATTTCGACGTATTTGTTTACGCAAATTCAATAAAATACCATTTTTATATGACCATAATTTAAATGGCACGTTTTGCCGATAACTTCGTCCATTACAGTCATTTGGCGAATGGCTTTCCTATTTAATTGTAATTATTCTTCCTTCTGTGTGTACATAAATTGTTAAATAAATAAAAATATTTTACCCCGCATCCCGTCCTGTGCTCGCTGTGTTCGAATATTTAAAATCTAGCTAAATGTAATATTTTTTAGGTACAAAGTATCCCCAATTACTGTTTTTATAAAGAAAAAAATCATTTCTGAAAACTTCCGAAGTTTTGGAAGTTTTCGGGAATATTTCCGGTAAACTTCTGGAAAACTTCCAAAGTTTCGGAAACTTTCCGCAGTTTTCAACTCTAAGAGGGAGAAACACTTCCTTTTCTTTCTTCATTGTTTTATTATAAGTACCTAAAGTAATTCTCTGGCTATTTTATGTTTGTTATGTATGCATGCTATTGTGAGTTTGGTGTCCTTTGTGCAAAAAATAATTTTATTTTCTTTCTTTCTTCTTTATCGTTTTACGGACTTATTGTACTTGTCGCTTACAACGCTGCATAATATCAATAATGTACCTACACTTGTCTATTACAGGTGAAGTACCCCAGCGGCGTGGATGTGCATGAAGGCAATGTACTGACTCCTACCCAGGTGAAGGACCAACCATCGCTCACATGGGACGCCTCCCCTGACCAGCTGTACACTGTCGTCATGACCGGTGAGTAGAGTAGAATAGAATAGATATTTATTTCATGTAAACCAGATACAGGCACTTATGAAACGTCGACACTCTAGGTGTAGGTCCTATGGAGAAGCGGCAAAAAACTCCATTGAAACTCTTTTAAAATACTAGATTACAATATTACGATAATTGCTGCGAGAATAATGGAATTTCATGTGAATAAAAAATAAGAATAAGATAGTAATGATTTGCTTCTGAATAAGATTGCCCATGGCAGTCACAAGCTGACTAGTACTAACAGACGGCACCCGTTCACGAGCATGACGCAAACGTCAGCATCGCTAAACTCAACCTTATTAAAAGGAACTCAACGACGAGATGTTTGACGAGAATTTATTACTCTAGAAGTCTTAACAAAGGAAGTTGGTTAAGATGACCGTCGTGGACTCGTGGTTAAGGTTACCGTCGAAAACTCAAAGATTGTTAATTTTTAGTAGTTATTACCCGACTACGGCGAGGGTTATGTTTTTGACCGGTATGTATGTATCTATCTTCATGTGTTCTCTCATAACTTCTAAACTATCATAATTAGATAAATGAGGTATCGTTGTAAGCGTCTCGAACTCTTGATCGTCCGCTGGGGCCGCTAGTGCCAAAGTGGCAAGATTAGTCAGTCCGTAGGTAGTATCGGGCCTGACAGTCCAGGGTGCGCCAGGACAACAGTTCGTCACTCGTGGTAGCTCTTTCCTTGCAACCTAGAATAATCATAAAAGACCTTAAAGTTAAGTAGCGGTTGAATAATCGGCGGAAGCGAAGGACTACATAATAATACGTTACGTGGGAACGTACCGGTAATTGACTGTCACAATGACAGATCACAACAGTATTGTTTGTTACACTGCCACATACTTACCTGGCCCGGTAATGGCGTCGCTGCTGTCGCTTTTACCAATGTCATCTCTATACAAGAAATACATTTTGAAGTGTTTTGAAGTCATTTTTGTTCGGTGGCGACGTTAGTTCCAATTTTGGTCACCGGGTCAGATAAGTTTGTGGCTCTGTACTTGTGTGAGCTTCGGTAAATAGTAATTGTTGGTTACCAAAGTTGACGGCAGTATTGCTGTGGGGGTATAAAAAGGCCTCTTTAAATGAATCATACTAAGATTCATATTACAAATCTCAAAATATCCTCTTATTTGATGACTCTTAATATCATACGCGTAAGGTTCATATTCAGCAATCATCAGTTTGACAGTTACCATGCAGATTCGTAGGTGAATTGCTAATGGCCTTTTTAGCCCCCCTGGTAATGGTTTCTGCCCTTCTCGCATCGTCTTCCTCATTATTAAGTCATGATTCGGGGCATGTAATAATTTTTTCTCTGACAATTTTGCGCCACTTATGCGCTTCTGTGAGGACGTGGAATGCGTCTTGGAGTTTGGTGTCCATAGATTTGTTGATTTAGACGGACTGTCTGTCTGTGGGCAGACCACGAATGTTTATAACGTATCGTTACGTTAACTTAAGCTAATTTTGAATTAAAAATACACGTTTAATCAATGATATTTTTGTGTAGTGCTGTATTTTTACATTTTCATGAAACAAGAATGGAGGTACCTACCTATGTAGCGTAAATTAAAAAGAAATGCGATAGATTCATTGTAATTTATGATCAAAATTTGCTTACGTTAACGCTACGATATCTCAAATACATTCGAGCTTCGACCTCTGGAACGTTCGACGTCGATTTTGCCTGTTGCCATCTATGTTCGATGTTGTGGCAATCTTTCCTGGCAATGTGACTAAAGAACTCAATTATCCTTCAGTGACAGAAGGAACACGAACTGTGATTAATATTTAAAAAAATGAAGCCCGTGGTTGGCTTTTTGATTAAAAATGTATTTAATTTCTTGGATCAAAAATGAATATGCTTCGTTAGTTACACTTGTAACCGTAAAACATTTGTGCGAATTACTATTCCATAACAATTATATTTGTACCTACGCGATAATCGTAGTTATGTCAATATCGCTTAGTCAAGCTTAATGATTATAAATAAAGTCAAGGTATTGAATTTTTAATCAGACTATTCCGAAAACGGCGAATTTATATAATTTTGAGTTATAATTACCTGTTCAGAAATTCAGTGGAACTTTTTACCGTCATCGTCAACAGAAAGTGATTATTTCGCAAAATTTTAGGCACAAAGCCCACCTCGGATTTCATGAAGAGTTCCATCAGTCATTCTTTTAATCAAATTTTAGTGGTCACGAAAGAGATGGCGGGATGAAATGGATACAATTCTTAGAGACTGGAACGAAAAGGCGCGGGGTCGAGAGAAATAAGGAAATGGAGGGAGGCCTTTGCCCAGGAGTGGGCCAGCATAGGCTGATAATAATAATGATTAAGATCCACAGTGTTAGTATAATAATACATTATTATGTTCGGATTTCAGATCCCGATGCACCTTCCCGTAAGGACCCCAAGTTCCGCGAATGGCACCACTGGCTGGTCGGAAATGTTCCCGGCACCAACGTCGCTGCAGGCGAGACGCTCTCCCAGTACGTCGGCTCTGGACCTCCCCCGGACACCGGCCTGCACAGATACGTGTTCCTGGTCTACAAGCAGCCCTGCAAGATTGAATTCGACGAGCCCAGACTGTCTAACAGGTTAGTTCTACGTTCCCAATCATCATCACAACCTGTAACACCCATTTGGTACTGGCATACCGACAGCACATTGTTTTTAATTGTTACTTTTTAGTTTTTATACTTTTTTATGTTTGTGCACTGTGTTGTCTGATGTCTAGTCCGAATAAATGACATTTCTTTCTTTCTTTTTCTTTCTTTCTAACATCACAGTTGGACTCGAGCAGGGTGCTTATTACAAGCTCTTATAGCAGGGCAGAATTTGAACTGCCGAGACATTTCCATTATAAGCTGACCTTTCATTGTACGAAAAGCCTATATACAGTGCGAGGTCAGCTCATACTGGAAATGTCTGGGCAGTTCAATTTCTGCCCTGAAATAAGAGTTCGTAGTAGCCCCCAGAACAAAACAAATCATTTATATTCATTCAAACAACAAATCATTTTTATTCATTTATTTTTATTTATTTATATTCATTTATTTTTTTCTTTTACATGTTTTATTCTTTTATTTTTTGTTACTTTATCTTTAAAATTGTTTTTGTGCTGTGTCAAATAAATACTTTTTTCTTTTCTTTCTTTTCTTATTTATTTCAGATTAAACCCATTAACCCATTATTATTTAACCCATTATATATAATGTCAAAACAATTAAATTAAGTGCATAAATATAACCACACTAAATTAATAATAATGAAATTAAATAATAACTGAATTAAATTGAATCATAATCAAATTAAATTATAACGGAATAAAATAAAATCTAAAATCTGTTTTTTCCAGGTCGGGTGACAACCGCGCAATGTTCTCCGTCGCTAAATTCGCCAAGAAGTACAACTTAGGCGATCCCATCGCCGGGAACCTCTACCAAGCTGCATACGACGACTATGTGCCCCTTCTGTACCAGCAATTGGGCGCTTAAATGAACAACAGTGCTTATATGAAGATGTTTGTACCCTCATAGACTAAGAACAAATGGAGTACTAATATGCATATATTTCTTCTTTCGCTATAAATGTATGCTTACTTACGTTGCAGTTGCACACTGAACAGATACCTACGTCCCAGCAATTGTTATTGCTGCATTGCCATGCCATTATTGTAATGCGATCGCGTTAGTTGCATGATATTTTTTGAAATGCCGTAGTGTAAAAGGGCCCATGTTCGCTTGAGCATTAGTTGTCACTCCATTTGGTACTACTCTATGCCCTAACAACCTTTGTAATATAGTTATAAGATAATTGTATTGTTAAGGTTTGCCTTTAGTCGTGTAGGAGTTGTATTTCCAATGTATAAAGCATTTAAATGTTTTGTGAATAATTTTTGCGTCTTCACTTTATAGCACAATAAATTGAGGGGTTTTTGTATGATATTTATTAAATAGAAATGAATATAATCCACACGAAATGGCTCAAATTTTTAGGATCACACGTATGAGCGATAATTCTCTTAAAATGAGCAATATAACAATTGAATTGTTATCAAAACTGCCAAGATAAAGATATCGAACATAAGAACGTTTGTCCCAGTTTTTATTAATATTTATCACATCGCCTGTACGACCAAGTGCATTGATACCACTTTGTAAGTGAAAGTTTTGTAAACGGATGATTCAAAATTTTCTTTTAAGGGTTGATATATTTGTGGTACACTTTGAATTTTTGGTTTTATTTTCGCAATCGCATCGTCGGGTACACACTGGAACGACTAAGGTTTGTGAATACATTTTCTGACTGGAAATTATTATTATCTGCAATGTTTCGCTATATTTGAACACGTTAGCTATTCCAGTGTATCCAGTATAGAGTTGAAAACTGCAGAAAGTTTCCGAAACTTTGGAAGTTTTCCGGAAGTTTACCGGAAATATTCCCCGAAGTTTTGGAAGTTTTCAGAAATGGTTTTTTGCTTATAAAAACAGTAATTGGGGATACTTTGTACTTAATAGTTATTTGTTATACAAGAGTGCAAAGTTGCTTTTTAACCGCGTGTTCAATTTTGATGACCGAGCAAGCGAAGGATCCTAAAATTGAATCACGAGCGCAGCGAGTGATTCAAAATTAGAATCCTGAGCGTTAGCGAGGGAATCAAAAGAGCACGAGGTGAAAAATCTTTGCACTCGAGTGCAACACGTAACTTTTCATTCCACCTCAGCGAGGAAATGACTAAATGCAAAAAAAAAACGTTTAATTCACAAACTTAGTGCACACGATGTTCTAAATTCAATTTACTTTATCCTCTAGAGAATAAAAACGGCTTTTCCACTCAGATATTGAAGATTAAAAATACTCTTTCCGAGATGGTGGGATGAAAATTTACTTTATCCTCTAGAGAATAAAAACGGCTTTTCCACTCAGATATTGAAGATTAAAAATACTCTTTCCGAGATGGTGGGATGAAAAATATATTTAACTAGCACATTTAGCTAAAATACATTTAGCTAGATTTTAATTATTCGAACACAGCGAGCACAGGACGGGATGCGGGGTAGGGTACATGTTAAAAATGAATGTTTCCAAAACTTCCGTCATACCGCTCGGTGTTTACATTATGCCCGTTGCCTTCGTATGATTTAAGCCGATTGAATAAAAAACATAATTTCATCATAGGTACCAAAGATGATTAAAATAATAAAAGAAAATAGAACTGAATTAAAGGATAATTTTGATTGGACGTTACTGATTCTGACTTCTGAGTAATCCCAAAGCAACGAATTTGTTGATTTCATAAATTGAAAAACATAATTTGAAAACTTCCAAAGTTTCGGAAGTTTTCAGGAAACTTTCCTGGAAGTTTTCAGGAATCTTTCCTGGAAGTTTTCAACTCTAATCCAGTAGCGTCTTGGAGCATTTAACACTCAGTTGCGTGCATTACAGAGAGAAAAAAGACACTGCCTACCAGTGGCGAAGGGTGAAAATTTTCAAAGGGGAAGCCGTCCCAAAAGTTCCCTCCTTAAAAAAAGTACACTCACCAAAAAAAGTTGCAAGATGCAAAATGCGTCAATGAATAAATCTTTGGAGGAGAACGGTATCGTAGGTACTTGCATAGGTACAACAAAGTTTCGATGTAGTTGCCGCGATTGTCTGATTCAGATCTTTCATCATGACCGCGAAATGGCAATTCCTGTTTCCCTTATAGAATTACAATATCAATGAAACGTTTCATTAACTCGCGGTTGCGGTCTACTTTTCTGTTATGAACTTCGAAAGAATTAGAAAAAAAGGTCTCGATTCTACTATTTCCGAATTCATGCAGTGACAAACAGCTGTGGATATGTTTTTCGGTCTGTACATGCTTTTTAGTTGAATTAGCTAAGTTATTAATATCCGTAAAACCTACGCGACTCCAAACTGAACTCGACTCCGAGAACAGTAAGCGTTTGTTCACGGAAAACAAAACATTTTATTTATTTTGCAACTCCCTGTCATCCACGTATATTTATCATAAAGAGATTTATTAAAATGTTTAAAAAATCTACCCCATCGCTTGTAATCTATAGTCATGTCTGGAAGAGCTCGACCTAACTGAATAACATGCCTTCTGTTTTCGAAACTAAGTTTAAAATGAAGTTTCAATACAAAGTAAACAATCGGTTATACAACACTATGTGAATTATTTTTTATTATTTATTTATTGAAAAATTCACGAAATTACACATAATTGGCATAGTCCCACAAAACCGTGTATTCGGTTTGACTGTGGGATCTGTGAGTCTAAACATATTAGATAAGGCATCCAGACGTACGTACACACGTACGTTACGTATTATCACATATTACATAAATAGTATCTAAATAATTTTCTTTTAAAAACACCTTTTTTGGGCTCGAGTCTTATTTCCGCCGGCAAACTGTTCAATATATATGGTAAACGTTTTTTGAGTGTTCTGTCACCAAAGTAGTTGATGACTCTGGGCACATTGAATTTGCCTGCGGCCATAGACCGCGTATTATGTTCATTAGTTACATAAGTCAGGTGCTGCTCTCGACTGCCATGGTTGTTTACAGCCAAGAGAAATTTGTGTTTTAAGCTAATCGGTAATATTTTACATATTTGAAATAATTTTCTGTACTCGCCTTTGCAACTATTTTTAATCTTTTTGTTAACAAGCAGTTTTAGAAATCTAATTTGTAACGTTTCTAATTTATTCATATCAGTTTTAAATGTTAGTCCATAGCAGTCCAGAGCATAACCTAATATGGAGTCCACCAATGACATATATACACATCTTAATGTACTTAAAGGTACTTTAAAACTTAAATGATAAAATTTACTTAGTAATATTCTTAATTTACTACAGATATAGTCTATATGTTGGGACCACGAAAAGTTTTCATCTATTTTCATACCAAGATATGTTACACAGTCAACTCTTTCAATAGGTTTACATTTACAATTTTGCAGATTATTATGAAAGCATGAGAATTCATGAGTAAATAAGAGCGGAGGATCAGTAGATAGGGTTAGATAAGGCGAATGAATAATTAGAATCTTAGTTTTGTCCGCGTTTAATACAATGCCGTTATCATGTGACCATTTTACAACAGCGTCTATATCGTGCTGTACTAACCGGCAAGTGTCAATGATATCGGTGCCGGCGCGTAGTGCACACAGATCATCTGCAAACATGTATGCCGAGCAATGCTTCAGCACACCGCACAAGCTGTTCACGTGCATGAGGTAGCAGACAGGTCCGCATCCCGATCCTTGCGGCACCCCACACCGCACCTCCATCCTGTCACTGAGCGTATCACTCACCTTCACACGATAGGAGCGTGCTGTGAGATAATCGCGGAACCATTGGTTCAGCGGTTCTCCCACACCACATTCCTCCATCGCATTAAGAAGGGTATCTATTTGCAAAGTATCAAACGCTTTTTTATAATCGAAAAATACTGATACCACAAATTTTTTGTCCCCTAAATAATTATTAATTTCGTCTGTAAATTTTGACAATAAGGTATTTGTACTTTTCCCTTTTAGAAAACCATGTTGACACTTATTAATAATATGATGTTCTTGCAGATAATTTCCTAACTGATTAACAATACATTTTTCCATAATTTTATCAATACTTGACAATATAGCTATGGGTCTGTAATTTGAGACAATTTTACGATCTCCTCTTTTATGTATTGGACGGACTATTGCCTCTTTTAGTTTATTGGGGAATTTATAATTTTTAACAGATAAATTTACAAGTTTTGCCAAGATTGGACTCACCTTATCAACAACAAGCTTTAGATCGGACATACGCACGAGATCGCAACCCGGTGATTTGTCAGAGTTCATGTTTTTAATTACGTTTTTTATATAAGTACTGGTAACCTGTTGCCATCTCATGCACATGCTCGAGGACTTTACATAGGACTTTCTGTCTAGCCAGATTTCATTACACAGATGTTTTATAATATCAATTTCTTTCGAAAAGTTAACTGCAAATGAATCACTAATATTTTTAACACTTCCTTGCTTCTCCATGTTTGATAATATTAATGTATCTAAAGAAGGTTTAGTATTTCCCATCATTGTATTAATTTTTTCCCATATCTTTTTAATGTTTTTATTACACTTTAGTATGCTTTCTTTTTCATATGTATTTTTACTTTTATTAATAGCTTTTTGGCACTTATTTCTAAATTTAGTATAATTAAGACGCTTTAACATATTCTTTGGTTCATTGCTCCATACCTCAAATAATCTATCTTTTTCCTGTATCATAGATTTTAAGTTATTACTAATCCATCTTTTGTTATTTCTATTACTAATATATATACTTTTAGTTTTATAGCATTGGTTATAAATATCTATGAATAATTGACTGAATGCATTATATAATTCAATCGGACATTCAACTGACAACAGACTGTCGAAGTTAGTACTTAATAATTTTTCTCTAACCATATTGTTGTCAAGCACACGTTTATTGGTTACTGGTGCTGGTGTAGACGCATGTGCACTGCGAGGATTGCGAGACTGCGGCGACACTCCCGGTGGGGTCTGTTTCCATTCCACCACAGCTGACACGAAGTAATGGTCTGATATTTTATGTTTTATTACGGCTGAATCAATAGACGCACAATTTACTCTAACATAAATGTGGTCTAAGCAAGATTGCACAATTTTACCCATTAGGTTTTCTTTTCTTGTTACGTCATTAATGCATTTTGTGAAACCATATTCATGTAATAAATTTTCATAAGAAATCACATGATTGTCATAACAGTTCAATAAATTTATATTTATGTCTCCACAAAAAATTACTTTAGAATTTTGTTGTAAGCTATTTAAAAGTTCACGAAATTCAACAAGGAACTGATTAACTTTATCTTTTTTATTAATTCTAGGTGGTCTATAAATAGATATCAAATGTATTTGTTCACTATTATAATTGAGCGTAATGTGTAAGCACTAATTAATGCCTTATTTAAAGTGTTAAGTAATAAAAAAGCCAACTCACCAATCACAAGCACAAACCAAATTAGGTAATCCAAATAATAAACAAAACAATAACACAATACCTCAATTAATAAACAAATACGCATGAACGGTCGCCATCGCAAAAAAACTAAAATATTATCCATAAACATGCCTAAACATTAAACGAATAATTTATAATCCTTCCGAATTGCAAAGGTCACTTTCTCGGTATTGGTTGTATTACGCAACCTGATTTTTAAAATTATATGATCATTTCACCGATGTCTACCGAACGCATGTGGCGAGTGGCGAAATTACTGTAATCTAGCCATCTCACTTGCACTCACTTCCACTCGACAATACTAGCATTCTGCACTCCTTGCACAACTCGAAGGATCGCGAGTTACCTTCGGGGGCCTTCGTCAAGCATTTTACTATGTTTGACTCTTCGCACACATACGAGTACCTATCATAATATTCTTATCTTATGGTAGTACGGGATTTCTATGTGTGGGTGAAACTAGAACTCGCAATACTTCGCAATATGACCGGCTTCACGGCTTCGTAGACGTTATGTTACTTCAATAAAAATGTCAATTTTACTGTCAAGCGTCAATTGATGGCTATTAAAAAATTGTAGGCGTTATGTTAGATAAAATATAGTGTTAGTAGAAAATATTTATTATGATATTACGTTGGTCTATGCATTAATCAATTCCTAAAGGGAAGCCGATGGGAATCGGGTTGTATGGACTCTTCGCCACTGCTGCCTACCCTATAAATACTAATTGCACTGAACAAACTTATTTTTCACTTTGGATCTCTTCGCTGTCTCGATTCCAATCAGACTAGTGCTCGTCGTATTACGTCCGCTTATATAGGGCTAATCGATTATTCCCGAAGAATCCAGAAATCTCTAGCGCCATCTACACGACTATATTAACTCTAGTTCATTCCGTATGTACATAACTCCGCTACTCGATAACAGATGGCGTTATGTGTCGAGCAGTTCTGTTGCTACTAGATGGCGCTATTCTAAGCATTATAAATGACCGACGCGACGTAACAATATATACAGGATGCCCCAGGAAACCTGTACCAGCGAAGGTCTGTGGTCAGGGGACCACAGATTTTAAACATCGATTAATGTTATTTAACTTTCTACTCTGCACAACAGCAAATAAAATAGACTATTAAACAGAGATATGATCAAAAATCCAATAGTCTATTGAGTCACCGCAATTGTCTCGTGGGTCACCTCGAAAGTAATCCAGGAGACCAGTAACTCAAGAGACATTTCACGGAAAAATATTTGTTACTATAGAATTATCTAACAAAACACAAGTTAATATTCAGGTATATTATTAGACTATATTTCTATTGAATTATGCTGCAACATACGGTTAAAGTTTAATTACTTACGAAAATATGGAGTCACCCAGCAGACTAACAATAAACCTACCGTGCCTCTGTCAGAGCCACGGACAAAACGGCCGAATTATGTGAAGGTCACAACACTTCCGGACTCGATCACGTGATACTCAGAACGTTTTGTTATTGGGTAAATCAGTCGTAGAGTTGTCTCGCTTAAACTAAGTGGTACAATAAATTTCATTATTAAGGGGACATCACTTTTGCTATTCATCCAAGGACACATAATTAGAAGGCAATTTGTCAAAATTCAACTAAATTCCCAATATGTTTCTACAAGATTTGAAATTTAAGAACCTTTGTTTTATTAATCCAATCATATATTATAAGACGGCCATACGATTTTTTTAAACCAGAGTACGATATTCAAAGACAAGTAGCTCTTGGAACAGTCAATATTTGTATGGGAACTCGAAATAGTCGTTTAGGTCACCAACAATTTTTTTTTGTAAATTATCGAAAATATAACTGCAATAAATAATAGTTTATGTCTTATTTATCTAATTTATTGTTAGCGTTGTTACAAGTAATCGGTTTACTCCAGTTTAGATGTATAAAATTGTTTGTATTTGGGACAAGCAAAAGCAAAAAAATGTTGATTCACCCACCTAATAACTGAGAACTGTCTTGACCGAAAAAAGTGCCGGTAATTAGTTTCTTGAACCTATATTAGGTACTCATTTACCTGAATTTTAAATTAATTCTCATGAATAATATTCTACAGCACATTAACAACATTTAGAAATAAATAAAAATTCAAGTAACTTATCCATACCTTACCTACATGATTAGTTTTTACTATTTGATAAACTGAAATTAGTTTATAAATATATAGCATGAATACCTAGTTAGTAAATCCACTACCACTACAGAAAAATAGTATATTTTATGTCATTTGACAAAAAAACTTCATAATTTCATCCAGTAAATAAGTACCTACTTCAGAATCAATGAAATTTATCGTATCTCGTTTCCAATTTATTATAAGTACAAATATTCAGTGCAGCCATATGTCTGATGATTTTAATGAATTGTGTGAAGTACAAGCTGTTCATCATTGGCACAGGATAGAACAGCATGGAAATCAAGGGGGGAGGCCTTTGCCCAGCAGTGGGATGATACAGGCTAACAGTAACAGTGTGAAGTACTGTGGGCCAAAATAACCACGCAGTGGAGCCCTGCAAAACGGCGACACGGTAGACCCCGAAAGAGATGGCGGGACGAACTAGACACATACAGCAAGGACTGTTCATCATTGGCACAGGATAGAACAGCATGGAAATCAAGGGGGGAGGCCTTTGCCCAGCAGTGGGATGATACAGGCTAACAGTATCACACACAGTACACAGTAGCACACAGTAACAGTAGTGTCAATAAAGATATTTCTATTTCTAGTATGTAACAGTGACAGTGTGAAGTAATTTGGTATGTTGTGTTCAGGGAACTGAATGACAATGATGTTCATGTCCAGTGAACATGCAAATTGACTCTCACACTTGGAGCAATGTAATTATGTACTTGTGTTTGTTCACTGCAGTACTGGTTGGCGACAAAAGTGTTATCTCTGTTGGTACTTGGGATTTAATTTATGATTCAATTACTCTTGCTTAAATTTTTGTTTCTGTTTACTTTTAAATTACGTTTTCACATTATTTACCATAGGTACAAGTAATTACAATGCAATTTACCAAAATTGTTGATATAGAATTATTACTGAATTAATTCAGAATTAAATAAAGTAATACCTTTCCTACTTAGAATTCAAGAATTGTAGTTACCTACCTACCTTTCTATTCCCGATCCCAGGGGTGCACTCATCATTATGAACTACTTTTACTATGGGAGAACCAACCCTGAAATTGCGAAAAAAGGATCATACGGGACTTTCGTATATTTAGTCGAGTAATATTGACTTATTTGTATGGAACAGTAGTATAATTTTTTTGCGATTTCGTCTTTGGTTCCTTAATAAATGTTGTTCATAATGATGAGTACAATAGCCACAGGGATCGGGTCTAGAAAGGACCTTATCTACATCATAAATTAGTTGGAAAAACAAGTTCTGAAGTAGGTACGCTTTGCCTATTTAGGTACTTGGACTTTAGTAGGTAGGTACTTCAGTATCTACATCATGAATTAGGTGAAAAAACAAGTTCTCAAGTATGCTTTGCCTACTTACTTGGGCCTTAGTAGGTACTTCAGTAGGTACCTACCGAGGCTTCTTTGGTCATTGTACCTACATCATGAATTAGGTGAAAAAACAATTGCCTACTAATACTTCCTTGAATCGGCGCTCAAATATCGTAGACAAACACTTTACTCCCCACCTGTACCCAACCACCATTATTAAAAACCAAGCGACAAGTTCTACACTTTATTTAACCACCCTACACGCCAAAGCTCAGTCACTCGCTGCACGCCAATACAGGCCGTCGACTCAAAACAAATAAAAAAACCAAATTGTTTATGTGCTTTCCTCAAAATAATGATGGCGCGAATATTGAGATGTGGTATTGTTTTGTTAATAGCAGACAGCACTATGGTAAATTTTAGGGTGTTTGGGAGAGCGATGGCGACCGTTGAGAAGAGTTTCGAGACCCACCAAGTGGTACCTGATATCGTGCCCAAGGCGCCTGCTGCATTGGTTAATGTAAGTAGCTATACAATAATTACAAACATTTTTTTCACGCATGTACTCGTACTGACTCGTAGGTACTTTTTTGTATAATTTTTGTTTTTAACAGACGTTTTACGTGACATCAGACGTACCTAGATATTTTTGCTAATAAAACAAAATGTTTAAAGTTCTCACTGCCAAATGTAGCTCACGTAGGCTTAAATTTAATGCTTGATGGAAATGAACTAAATATAATTAATGAAACCGTATTCTTAGGGATAACAATTGATTCCAAGTTGCAGTGGGGTCCTCACATCACAGCTCTGTCCAAAAGACTTAGTTCTGCGGCTTTTGCAGTTAGAAAAATTAGACAGTTAACCGATACAGCTACGGCCAGATTAGTGTACTTCGCATATTTTCATAGCATTATGTCCTATGGCATTCTGTTGTGGGGATCAGCGGCTGATGTAGATTCGGTCTTTATATTGCAGAAGAGGGCGATCCGTGCGATCTATAACATGGGCCCACGCGAGTCTTTACGAGACTTTTTCAAAGACACCGACATTCTAACACTGCCATCACAGTACATTTTGGAGAATATTATGTTCGTCCGAAGAAACCTGCATATGTTTAATAACAATAGCGATATTCATAAAATTAATACTAGAAATAAGTACAAAATAGTGGTCCCTAAATTTAGATTGACCAAAACAAACAAATCATTTCTAGGTAACGGTGTACGCTTTTATAATAAACTCCCAAAAAGTATTACCGAGCTTACTGATAAAAAGTTTAAAACTCGTGTTAAGCTTGTCCTCATAAGGAAGGCCTATTACAGGATCAAAGACTATGTTGACGATAGAGATGTATGGAAGTGATTATCTTCTGCACATGCGGCTTCCCTGGTGACCCACTGCTTCCTGTCTTCACACACTAATTTTAACGCTTCCCTTGTATCTTTTTAGTACCTATTCTTAATTGGGTGACTGACTTGAGTGTTAAGTACGCACCTACTAGTATTGTATAATTTTATTATTTTAATGGTACTTATGATTTTTGCTGTTCTTTTTTTTTTTATTGTAATATTGTGTAAATTGAGGTGGAATTTTAGCCGGGGCCGCTCCCGCGGCCCCACATTTGTTGTGTAGTAAGCTTGATTTCTGAAAAGAGTATCCATGGAGTTTCTTGCCGGTATCTTCTCCAGGACCAACCCACTTGGAACCGTGCGCCTAGAATCACGACGTTTTGAAAGTGCCTGCAAAGGCCCAGTTGAAATAAAAATCTTTGACTTTGACTTTGACTTTGACTTTGACTTTGTTGCTTCTAGTGATTATAAACAGCTTGAGAAAGTTTTGCTGTTGAAATAAAAATCTTTGACTTTGACTTTGAAGCCTCAATTCGTACAATAAATAACGTGGCAGTAAGATAGCCAAAACAGGGATTTAGACGAATTCCTAGTAATTAAGCTAGCATAGCTAATCATTGTTTGTTAAATTAAAATCTGGGCGATTAGAGCATAATCAGCCGTTTAAACATGAATTTTTGTACTTATAGGTAGATAATCGGCTGATTTCATTTTAAACAACTGTTATATTGTCGGTGAACACAGCCCTAAACAATTTTCTATCTTAACTATGAATCTGAACAAACTATCATACATTAAGCGTCATAAACTTAATTTTAAGTTCATAGCCATGCGGAAAAATATCAAGACTATATCGTAAATATAATCTCATAATCGGCTCTATTAATTAAATCTTAGACGAGCATTTTTATTGCTTTTTAACAATCAACGCACGCTCCAGAAAATATTTCGATAACGTTATAAAAAAAAAAGTTAAGCTCTTTATAAAATAAATTTGGCTTAACACAACCGTCGTCTATACACGGCATGCGATAGCGAGCCTTTTACGCCAACGACGTCAATATACGTCAATTAACTCGGTCCACGAAAATACTACATTAAGAGCCATTTTCACCGACAAAATAACAGATGTTTAAAATATAATCGGCCCATTATCCATACAAAAATTCATGTTAAAACGGCTGATTTTATCAAATTTATTTTATGTTTGCACTGATGGGATGCGGTCAAAAGGTTAAACAGAGATAACTTTAGATAACTGCACTAAATTTTTTATACATAATTTCGATTTGTAGGTATGTCGTACATCGGATCCATCTAGAACCGGTTGTAAAAGGATCATGGCAGGATTTGTACACAAAAATAAAGATATTTAGAGAAGTTGTCCAGAAGTCCTGAATAACTTTCGGCATTTCAAATATTTTTAGAACCCCGGAATAAAATATAAGATTTTAAGTAAATAACCCTTGCGGCGTGCAGCTAGCGAAATTGTGAATTGGCGGTTTTCGCGGCCCACCGCGAGCGGAATTTCGCCGCCCTCCGCGGCGCCGCGCCGTTATTTCTCGCTATTTTACTATGAAATCTATATGAAGAATGAACAATGGAAATGATATCACATTACGTACCTACCTACTACAAAAATAACAGTTAGTTATCTCACTTATAGTGTGACAAAATGACACTTTATTACGTGAGGTACCTATGAATTAACTTCGTAATTACAGTGTATTACGTTTATTCCAATACTTATCTACCAAACTGCAAAGCACAGTGATTAATATCCTACCCGTCAAAAACCCCCGACTCTACCTAGAAAAAGAGCTGTAACTTTTGAACGGCTGAACAGATTTTCATGAAACATACACACACTACAAACTTATGACATCCCTCTTTTTTGTCGGGGGTTAAAAACAAGTATAATTAGGGACAACGTAGGTACCTCTATGTCAAAAAAAAATCGGTCTTGGCCGGATAGTTGACCCTAAAACTGTGGGGAAATGGCAAGATGGCCGGATTTTTCCAAATTTCGTACGTATTAATAAAATATATACTAAAAGGATTTGCATTCACTGTAACGTTCCAAACGCTGCATTATTTCAAATTATATTTTTCATATTAAATATATTTTTATAGGTTTTGTTAATTGAATGTCCCGTGAATAGGATAAGATAATTTTAATACTATAGGATTATTTTCTACTTTATCTATTCTGTTTAGTGTTTGTTTACGTTACGACATAGTAAAAAAGTGCAATTTAGATATGGAAGAAAATATTTCCATAATATATTTATAGAACACTCGTAACTCGGATATCTTAATCTCAACAAGAAATATTTGTCCTCTCCAAAATGTAATACAAATGACAGTAAAGTTATGATAACAAAGTGTAAATTTATTTGCGTAGAACTCCACAGATTACAAGCAAAGCCAAGCTTATTTTGTTTTGAGATTAAATTAAATTGTACCTAATTTCCCACCTCTGCTAACGGTGAAGGGAAACACAGTGCATCGTGAAGAAACAGGCTATGTTCTAGAACGAAGTCTAAGAAATGAGTATATTAGAGGAAGTATGAAAGTGGCACCAGTTACAGAAAAGCTGCAAACTAACCGGTTGTCGTGGTATGGACATGTAATGCGGAGAGATGAGAATCATGTTATAAGAAGAGTTCTAAGTATGAATGTTGATGGACAGAAAAGGCAGACCAAAGATGGATGGACTGTGCGAAACATGACATGAACGTGAAGAAAATGAATCCGGAAATGACGTCTGATAAATCGAAGAAAAAGATAATTATATTGCAACAATACAAAATTAACTGGGATAAGGCACGAGAATGATGATGATGAGACATCTACAAACCGCACTGGATCTGATTGGTGAATTACCGTGATTGCCTAGCAGTTGAACGCTTGCCTTCCATGCAAGAGGGTCTGAATTTTAAACTGGCCCGCACCTCTGACTTCATGAACTCATGTGTGGATCAAAATTTGATTATCATTTGCGTTAACGGTGAAGAAAAATATCGTGAGGAAACCTGCACACCTGAGTGGACCCCATAAAGCTCTCGATGGTGTCTGTAGTCCACCAACCCGCACCAGGCCAACCGTGTCGACTAAACCCTAACCCTTTTCATTCTGAGAAGAGGCCCGCACCTAGCAGTGGAACAGTAATAGGCTGGATTTATTATTATTTATTATAACTCTCAGAAGAAGTCTGAATCCCAGAAGTGAAGTAACATAAAGTAAAGTTTATTCAGAACATAGCCATATAGTATTAGATATAATGATACTTATTTTTTAACTATAAAAACTTAGGCAGTTTTTAGAAGTAGGTACACTAACGAGGGATCTGCTCACCTCTAAACTAGGAAGTACCTACCTGTATCTTGAAGGTCAGAAGGTTTTTTATTTAAAGGCAAAGCCCGTGTATTTCATATTTTTTATAACTAATTACGTAATAAGATTTGCTGCTAATACATAATGTTATGTAATATCTACATGCAAAAGATAGTTAGTAATCTAATACAGTACAACCTTTTACATTAGACTGGAAAAGCTTACAAAACAGAACTATTAATGCGTAAATTGAAAGAGTGAGTGAGGTGTGTGTGTGAGGACACACACACCCGCTCACCCTTTCAATTTACGTATGAGTGGATGGTGGTTTATTTTATAATTTAATAAATAAATTAATAGGCTGATGATGAAGACCTAATCATTATGTAGAACCTTGTTAGTGACAATCCTAATCATATCATTATGTAGTTATCTCACTTCGAGCTCGTTACTTTTAATTTGACAAATTGAACGTGTTATATTTACTAGCTGAAGTACGAATTAATTTGATTTTCTATTGTTATACGTTTATTCACTAATAATAGGTACCACCTGATATGACAAAATTATTATTATAATAACAATAGGATTATAATAACAATTGGAATTCGGATTTCCGTAGGTACGTCCTGAATTTCCCAGACATGGCCGGAAACATCGATGCTTCGTCCATAATACGTTTACGTCATTATTACCATAAAAATGACGTAAACGTAATATGGATCAAGTGTCGATGTTCAATATAATAAGTAATAATATTACAGTTATTATTATACGGTTATTAAATTTTATAAATAATTATTATGTAATGGTAGAAAATAAATCGAAACAAGGCTATTTTTATATTGCTACAAATGTATTTGGTCAGAGTTTTAAATTTTTCCGAGCGTTTCGCAAATGTATTGAAACCGGATGCAACTTATATATATGACGCAACTCAAATTGCGCTCGTCTAGCCTCAGCCACTGATGATGATGAGATTTTAATTACGATATTTCGACAATAAGTTTTTAAACTGTCATGGTCACTAACATTAGTATTAGAGTTCAAAACGGGGTATTTATATCGGGAACTCAAAACAAGATATAAACATGGTAAATACCCCGTTTTGAACTCTAATACTGATATTTCGACTGTTAAGGCTCCTACACACTATGCCGGCGGCTCGGTGATCATTGCCGCAGCGGACTTGCCGAAGAGCCCATACGCGCGCGGCAAAAACCGCCGGGACGTAGGTACCACCGGCATGTGTCTTGCCTTTATAGGTTTACGGACTTATTGTATTTGCCGGTTACAACGCAGCATAATATCAATAATATACTTTTCTATTACAGGTGAAGTACCCCAGCGGCGTGGATGTGCATGAAGGCAATGTATTGACTCCTACCCAGGTGAAAGACGAGCCGTCACTAACATGGGACGCCTCCCCTGATCAGTTGTACACTGTCGTCATGACCGGTGACTATAAGAGTAGAATAGAATAGAATAGATCTTTAGTTCATGTAAACCAGATACAGGCACTTATGAAATGTCGACACTCTAGGTGTGCGGTTCCAA
The DNA here is from genome assembly GCA_932294325.1 of Allophyes oxyacanthae. Lineage (NCBI taxonomy): Eukaryota > Metazoa > Arthropoda > Insecta > Lepidoptera > Noctuidae > Allophyes > Allophyes oxyacanthae. The sequence goes on from OW028628.1 coordinate 3,696,879, forward strand.
ATAGTAAGTCCTATGGAGAAGAACCGGCAAGAAACTCCATTGAAACTCTTATAAAATAATAGATTACAATATTGATTATTACTATTTTGTGGTAATTGCTGCGAGAATAATGGAATTTCATGTGAATAAAAAATAAGAATAGGATACTAATGATTTGCTTCTGAATAAGATTGCCATGCCAGTTACAAGCTGACCAATCCCGACAGACGGCACCTGTTCACGAGCATGACGCATACGTCAGCATCGCTAAACTCAACCTTATTAAAAGGAACTCAATGACGAGATGTGTGTCGAGAACTTGTTACTCTAGAATTCTTAACAAAGGAAGTTGGTTAATATGACCGTCTTGGTTAGGGTTATCGTCGAAAACTCAAAGATTCTTAATTTTAAGTAGTTATTACCCGACTACGGCGAGGGTTATGTTTTTCACCGGTATGTGTGTATCTATCTTCATGTCTTCCCTCATAACTTCTCATAACAGTTTTGGTATAATAAAAAAAAAAAAAAAAAAAAAAAATCCTATTAAATTCGGATTTCAGATCCCGATGTACCTTCCCGTAAGGATCCCAAGTCCCGCGAATGGCACCACTGGCTGGTCGGCAATGTTCCCGGCACCAACGTCGCTGCAGGCGAGACGCTCTCCCAGTACGTCGGCTCTGGACCTCCCCTGGAAACCGGCCTGCACAGATATGTGTTCCTGGTCTACAAGCAACCCTGCAAGATTGAGTTCGACGAGCCCAGACTGTCCAACAGGTTAGTTCTACGTTCTCCATGTAACATGAAAGTTGGACTCGAGCAGGGGGCTTACTATGAGTTCTTATAGCAGGGCAGAATGAACTGCCCAGATAATTCCATTATAAGCTGACCTTTAATTGTGCGAAAAGCCTATACAGTGCGAGGTCTGCTCATACTGGAAATGTCTGGGCAGTTCATTTTCTGCCCTGCTATAAGAGTTCGTAGTAAGCCCCCAGGGGTCGAAAATGGTCAGTAATGACAGTAAAAGTCAGTATTTTTAACGTCGGTCAATAGGTAAACGTCAGCTTTATCCAAAAATGGTCTGTAAAGTCAGTATTTCAGGTACATAAATCCCTTTTGCTACAAAATTTTGTTATTTAAAAGCAGAGTTCCTGCTTCTCGGGTTTATGCTACGCACATCCACCCAAGCTCTTGAACGCTGGGAGACCTTTAATATAAGAACATTGACAATAAAAATAAAACATTTATTTCAGATTAGGGACCATCCATAAAGCATGTCACACGTTAAGGGGGGGAGGGGGTCGACGAAGTGTGACATTATGTGACAAGGGGTAGGAGGGATCCTAAGTTTCGTGACATTACATTTCAAAAAAGAATTTACATGGAAATGAAACTAATTTCGGAACTGCTGTTTTAATTTAATAATTTCTAGACGTAAAATTGCAAAATATGTGACATCACACTAGGGTCTCATAAATGTGATCAACTATGACAAGGACGGGGGAGGGGTCAAAAAATCACAAAATTAGTGTGACGTACTTTATGGATGACCCCTTAAACCCATTTGACATAAAAATCGAACACGTTTTTAATTAAAGATAAAATTGAAATAAAATAAATAAAATAAAATGTCAGTGTCAACACAATTAAATTAAGTTAGATTATTGATTATTGACTGGTTGTCGCAGCCGTGGAGCGGCTGCGACAACCAGCCAATAAATAAACATACCCGCACTAAATTAAATCATAATTCATAATCAAATAACATTTATAACTGAATTAAATTTTAATAAAATCAACAATAAAATCTGCTTTTTCCAGGTCGACTGACAACCGCGCAATGTTCTCTGTCGCTAAATTCGCCAAGAAGTACAACTTAGGCGATCCCATCGCCGGGAACCTCTACCAAGCTGCATACGACGACTATGTGCCCCTTCTGTACCAGCAATTGGGCGCTTAAATGAACAACAGTCCTTATATGAAGATGTTTGTACCTCATAGAGTAAGAACAAATGGAGTACTAATATGCATATATTTCTTCTTTCGCTATAAATGTATGCTTACTTACGTTGCAGTTCCACATTGAACAGATACCTACGTCCCAGCAATTATTATTGCTACATTGCCATGGGGACGTGGGCAGTGTTCTGCAGGGCCCTTATTAACTCGTTAACCTTGGCATCATCCATTGCGCTACTTGATAACTGCTTAAAATTTTCTAACAATTATTGTAATGCGAACGCGTTAGTTGCATGATATTTTTTGAAATGCCATAGCGTAAAAGGGTGTTCCATGTTCGCTTGAGCATTAGTTGTCACTCCATTTGGTACTACTCTATGCCGTAACAACCTTTGGAATTTAGTTATAAGATAATTGTATTGTTAAGGTTTGCCTTTAGTCGTGTAGGAGTCGTATTTCCAATGTATAAAGCATTTAAATGTTTTGTGAATAATTTTTGCGTCTTCACTTTATAGCACAATAAATTGAGGGGTTTTTGTATGATATTTATTAAATAGAAATGAATAGATATAATCCAGACGAAATGGCTCAATTTTTTAGGATCACACGTATGAGCGATAATTCTCTTAAAATGAGCAATATAACAATTGAATTGTTATCAAAACTGCCAAGATAAAGATATCGAACATAGAATGTTTGTCCCAGTTTTTATTAATATTTATCACATCGCCTGTATGGCCAAGTGCATTGATATCACGTTTGTAAGTGCAAGTTTTGTAAACGGTTGATTCAAAATTTTCTTTTATGGGTTAATATATATTTGTGGTACACTTTGAATTTTTGGTTTTATTTTCGCAATTGCATCATCGGGTACATACTGGAACGACCAAGGTTTGTACCTAAATACAAACATTAACTTAACCTGACTGAAAATAATTGTTATCTGCGATGTTTCGTAATATTTGAACACGTTAGCTATTCCAGTGTATCCAGTAGCGTCTTAGAGCATTTAACACATTCAGAGTTGCGTGCGTTACAGAGAGATAAAGACATTGCCTACCCTTATAAAGAAATTGAGAATTAAGTAATACAAACGTTAATATAATAATAATAACCTGCGGGACTACCGCGTAACGAAAATGGTAATGAACATCAACTCTGGTAATAAACTTCATTACGATCGTGAGAGACAACTTTGAACTACCTAGTAAATTTTTTACCGATAATGAAGATGGAAAATGTATGGAACAGCAGATATTTCTTTTACCAATTCAGGGTTGGTCCCATACTCCCATAGTAAAAGTGGCTCATAATGATGAGTACAATAAACCCCTAAAGGGGTCGGGAATTCGTGATTGGAAAGGTAGGTACAATAAATAGGTAGGTAGGTACATTTTTTTTTTACCTGGTGAGAACCCGTTATAGTCCTCCGCCTGGGGGGGGCGAAGGGGTGTGCCGGACTCCTGCGCCGACTAAACTCACCACGGTGGTCCACTTCGGCACCTACAGGTGGGCTTCGGGTACTCTTAGAAGACCGCGCCGAAGCTCACCTCGGTGCCACGCCTATTAGGGGTAGGTAGGTACCTACTCCAATTTGACTATATCTAATATGCTGATGACTATAGTTGGGTGCGGCAGATGGATCACATATCAAAATGGTATGCGACTTATCAGAACCTGTCATTGTTATCATCGAATAGGATAGGATAATCCAGAGTCTTGAAAAACCACTCAATTTTCACATCAGTTTATAAACTGTCAAGATGAGTCGGTTGGGTGTCGTCTTAATTTTATTGATTTCTGTTAATAGTTTGGTGGTACCTAAGGTTGCGCATGCGCCGAGAGTGGTTCAGTCTTTTGTAGAACATGAGATAGTTCCTGATGTATTGTCTACAGCTCCTGCCAGACTTCTGTCTGTAAGTAAATCGTTGTACCGTTTCAGTGGCGTGCGCAAACATTTCTTACAGGGTGGGCAAAAACAACTTAATGTTATATTGTCAAGTTAAATGATGTTGGTGATTGACCACCTCGTCCTAAGACTTAAATAAGCTGACATTAGAGACATATTATTGTTTGTATTAGCCTAGCGGTTGAACACTTGCCTTCCATGAAGGAGGGTCGGAGTTTAAACCCGGCCCGCACATCTGACTTTTCGGATTCATTTGCAAATATTGGCATTTGATTATCACTTGCGTTCGGTGAAGGAAAATCATCATGAGGAAACCTGCACATTTGAGAGAGCCTCATAAAGTTCTCGATGGTGTGAGTAATCCGCCAAACCGCATTAAGCCAGCGTGGTGGACTAAGGCCTGACTCTTCTCATTCTAAGAAGAGGCCCGTGCCCAGCAGTGGCACAGTAATGGGCTGGATTTATTCATATTGAAAAGCAGAACTGAAATAGACATACTTACGAAATTTTTATCAATTTTTATTAGTTTCTTATCAGGTAACATTTCCGAACGGTGCGCAAGCATTGGAGGGGAATGAGCTGAGTCCAAGCCAAGTGACGGGCGTCCCAACCCTGGAGTGGGACTACCAGCCTGACCGCTTCTATACTTTGATCTTTTGTGGTAAGAAACGCAACAAACTCTCCTTTGTTAAAATGCCAATGGGCGGCGAGCCCCCGAAGAACAGAGACAAGTTGCCAATCTTCGTGATTGACCCCCGACAAAAAAGAGGAGTGTTATAAGATTGTAGTGTGTATCTGTGAATATGTGTACCTAGACCTATCTTCCAGAAAATTGATAAACTTTTATTTTTTATTCAAGTATCTAATACTTGTAGGTATTTGAATAATTACGGAAACCGGATAACGTTCCATTACTTGTTTTGTATGGAGACAAAACAAGTGAGGCGAACGTCTAATTCTCCATACAAAAAGCAAAAAGCAGCAATTGCACCCATTCCCCCCCTCTGTATCCGCACCTGCTCTGTCAAGTCAAAGACGTAGAAATACATCAGTACCTACCTATAAGTATTATAATTCCGAATCCTAACAAAATTAAGGGTCCAAACCAGTGGTGGATTTACCAGTAGGCTGAGTAGGCTGGAGCCTACGGCGGCAGATTTTAGGGGCGGCAAATTTGGGGCCAAAGTTTAGGCATACCTTACCCCGCCTTATTAGTAGTACATGATTGAGCTTTTATTAGCTCAGAAATATACCCAAAAACAATTTCTTGTGCAATCTTAACTAAATCGTTGGGTTGTAAAAATTATCTAGGAACTGACACATCGATCCCCTCGTTCACAATCATACTAATCATGGGAAAAAGATAATAGATAATTAGGAAGATAGTGCACAAATCATAAAGTTACAATTTAAATAGGAGAGAAAACAAAACTAAATAGGTATTTATTTCAGACGTCGATGCCCCGTCTCGCACAAATCCCGAAGCCCGTTCCTTTCTCCATTGGCTGGTGGTAAACATTCCTGGCGGTGACGTGGGAGAAGCCGAGGTTCTCACCAGCATCATAAACTCGCACCCAGAGCCTGAGACCGGCCTGCATCGATACATATTCCTTGTGTATGAGCAGCTGGGATTCGTTGAGTTCGAAGAAGGATTCGAGTAAGATAGTTTTATCTGTATAGTGGTCGCCCGATGGTCAAAATCGTCCACATATTATATAAAATTTAGCTTTCTGCACTGCTTCTCCATATAAACTTTAACTGTGCAAAATCTCACACTCCTTCGTGCACACATTATCTATGCTTAAAAAGGGGGACAAAGTTTTCTCTAAGATTAGGTGACGGAATGTCTGTGAACTTAGCAGATCATTTTCCAGCAGATCAAAAAAAATGTGAGTTCTATTCGCATGCAGCTGAGTTCTAGAGTTCCTGATACTTTTTAGAAATAGTTCTGTTGATTTTACCTAAAAAAAAGTTGATTGAAAAAATTATCTGCCAACTTCCCGTAGCAGATCATTTTTTAGCAAACCAAAATTAAAAGTGAGTTCTGTACGCATGCAGCTGAGTTCTACAGTTCCTGATACTTTTTAGAGATAGTTCTGTCCATTTTACCTGAAATATAGTCGATTGAAAAAATGATCTGCTACGGGAAGTTAGCTGCATCGTGAGGAAACCTGCACATCTGAGAGGGCCTCATAAAGTTCTCGATGTTGTGTGTAGTCCGCCAACCCGCACTAGGCCAGCGTGGTGGATTAAGGCCTAACCCTTCTCATTCTGAGAAGAGGCCCGTGCCCAGCAGTGGGACAGAAATGGGCTGGATTTATTTTATTTATTTACGGGAAGTTAGCAGATCATTTTTTAAATAAAATCTTGATCTACTCATAATGATTGAAATAATTGGTGTGAATGATGTCAACTATTCTTGGAGGCTAGAACTCTTCATTTTCTCGTAGATCAGTAACAGAACTTTAACCTAGAACTTAATATGTGTCCAGAATTCACGATCCAGAGCCAGCGGATCAAGGAAGAACAGTTGAAATGTCGAAAATTTATAATCTCACTGAATATAATAATCCTTGGAGGGAAGAACTCTTCAGTTTTCTACTGATCAGTAACATAACTATAGCCTAGAACACAAAACATGCCCAAACTCATGCTCAGCTGCCAGCATATCAGGCCAGGGTAGAAAGGATGGAAATCCAAAAAATATTCCATCAAATAATTTTCGTAGTTCTAGAAGGCTAGAACTCCTCGATTTCTGAAAGATCAGAAGGAGAACTTTAACATAGAACCTAATTTGAGGCCACAACATACGCTAGAGTGTCAGCAGAGCATAGTAGAACAATTTCAAAAATTTCGATAAAACGATTTTAATCAATCATAAAGGGTAGAACTCTTCGGCTTTCCATAGATCAGGGATAATTCTTATGGGGTAGAACTCTTCAGTTTTTTAAAGATGAGTAACAGAACTATCGCTTAAAGCACGAAACATTCCCAGAACTCATGCTCACGTACCAGCATATCAGGGTAGAAAGGATGGAAATCCAAAAAATATTCTATAAAATAATTTTCGTAGTTCTTGAAGAAAAAATATATTTTAAGATTTCAATAATTATTATAGGGTAGAACTCTTCGGTTTTCCATAGATCTGTAACAATACTATTGCCTACAGCAAGAAACATTCCTAGAACTCATGCTCACGTGCCAGCAGATCAGGGTAGAAAAGACGAGATCCAAAAAAATATTCTATCAAATAATTATCGTAGTTCTAGAAGGCTAGAACTCCTCGATTTCTGAAAGATCAGAAGGAGAACTTTAACATAGAACCTAATTTGAGGCCACAACATACGCTAGAGTGTCAGCAGAGCATAGTAGAACAATTTCAAAAATTTCGATAAAACGATTTTAATCAATCTTATAGAGTAGAACTCTTCGGCTTTCCATAGATCAGTGATAATTCTTACAGGGTAGAACTCTTCAGTTTTTTAAAGATGATTAACAGAAATATCGTTTAAAGCAAGAAACTTGCCTAGAACTCATGCTCACTTGCCAGCATATCAGGGTAGAGAGGATGGAAATCCAAAAAATATCCTTGTAAATATTTTTAGTAGTGCTTGAAAAAAATAATTTTATTTTATGATTTCAATCATTCTTATAAGGTAGAACTCTTCGGTTTTCCATAGATCAGTAACAATACTATTCCTTAAAGCAAGAAAGTTGCCCAGAACTCATGCTTACGTGCCAGCAGATCAGGGTAGAAAGGACAAAAATCCAAAAAAATATTATATAAAATAATTTTCGTAGTACTTGAAGATTTTTTTTTTTTATGATTTCAATCATTTTTATAGCGTAGAATTCTTCGGGATTCCATAGATCAGTTACAATACTATCGCCTAATGCAAGAAACTTGGCTAGAACTCATGCTCACGTGCCAGCATATCAGGGTAGAGCGGATGGAAATCCAAAAAATATTCTTGTAAATACTTTTAGTAGTGCTTGAAAAAAAAAAAATTATTTTATGCTATCAAACATTCTTATAGGGTAGAACTCTTCGGTTTTCCATAGATCAGTAACAATACTATTGCCTACGGCAAGAAACTTGCCTAGAACTCATGCTTACGTGCCAACAGATCATGGTAGAAAAGACGAAAATCCAAAAAATATTCTATTAAATAATTATTGTAGTTCTAGATGGCTAGAACTCCTCGATTTCTGAAAGATCAGAAGGAGAACTTTAACATAGAACCTAATTTGAGGCCACAACATACGCTAGAGTGTCAGCAGAGCATAGTAGAACAATTTCAAAAATTTCGATAAAACGATTTTAATCAATCTTATAGGGTAGAACTCTTCGGCTTTCCATAGATCAGTGATAATTCTTATAGGGTAGAACTCTTCAGTTTTTTACAGATGAGTAACAGAACTATCGCTTAAAGCAAGAAAGTTGCCCAGAACTCATGCTTACGTGCCAGCAGATCAGGGTAGAAAGGACAAAAATCCAAAAAAATATTATATAAAATAATTTTCGTAGTTCTTGAAGAATTTTTTTTTTTATGATTTCAATCATTTTTATAGGGTAGAACTCTTCGGGATTCCATAGATCAGTTACAATACTATCGCCTTAAGCAAGAAACTTGCCTAGAACTCATGCTCACGTGCCAGCATATCAGGGTAGAGAGGATGGAAATCCAAAAAATATTCTTGTAAATATTTTTAGTACTGCTTGAAAAAAAATATTTTATTTTATGCTATCAATCATTCTTATAGGGAAGAACTCTTCGGTTTTCCATAGATCAGTAACAATACTATTGCCTACAGCAAGAAACTTTCCTAGAACTCATGCTTACGTGCCAGCAGATCAGGGTAGAAAAGACGAGATCCAAAAAATATTCTATCAAATAATTATCGTAGTTCTAGAAGGCTAGAACTCCTCGATTTCTGAAAGATCAGAAGGAGAACTTTAACATAGAACCTAATTTGAGGCGACAAGATACGCTAGAGTGTCAGCAGAGCATAGTAGAACAATTTCGATAAAACGATTTTAATCAATCTTATAGGGTAGAACTCTTCGGCTTTCCATATATCAGTGATAATTCTTATAGGGTAGAACTCTTCAGTTTTTTAAAGATAAGTAACAGAACTATCGCTTCAAGCACGAAACATTCCCAGAACTCATGCTCACATACCAGCATATCAGGGTAGAAAGGATGGAAATCCAAAAAATATTCTATAAAATAATTTTCGTAGTTCTTGAAGAAAAATTTTTTTTTTATGATTTCAATCATTTTTATAGCGAAGAACTCTTCGGGGTTCCATAGACCAGTTACAATACTATCGCCAAAAGCAAGAAACTTGCCTAGAACTCATGCTCACGTGCCAGCATATCAGGGTAGAGAGGATGGAAATCCAAAAAATATTCTTGTAAATATTTTTAGTAGTGCTTGAAAAAAAAAAAAATATTTTATGCTATCAAACATTCTTATAGGGTAGAACTCTTCGGTTTTCCATAGATCAGTAACAATACTATTGCCTACGGCAAGAAACTTGCCTAGAACTCATGCTTACGTGCCAGCAGATCATGGTAGAAAAGACGAAAATCCAAAAAATATTCTATTAAATAATTATCGTAGTTCTAGAAGGCTCGAACTCCTCGATTTCTGAAAGATCAGAAGGAGAACTTTAACATAGGACCTAATTTGAGGCCACAACATACGCTAGAGTGTCAGCAGAGCATAGTAGAACAATTTCAAAAATTTCGATAAAACGATTTTAATCAATCTTATAGGGTAGAACTCTTCGGCTTTCCATAGATCAGTGATAATTCTTATAGGGTAGAACTCTTCAGTTTTTCAAAGATGAGTAACAGAACTATCGCTTAAAGCAAGAAAGTTGCCCAGAACTCATGCTTACGTGCCAGCATATCAGGGTAGAAAGGACAAAAATCCAAAAAAATATTATATAAAATAATTTTCGTAGTTCTTGAAGAATTTTTTTTTTTTTATTATTTCTATCATTTTTATAGGGTAGAACTCTTCGGGATTCCATAGATCAGTTACAATACTATCGCCTTAAGCAAGAAACATGCCTAGAACTCATGCTCACGTGCCAGCATATCAGGGTAGAGCGGATGGAAATCCAAAAAATATTCTTGTAAATACTTTTAGTAGTGCTTGAAAAAAAAAAAAATATTTTATGCTATCAAACATTCTTATAGGGTTAAACTCTTCGGTTTTCCATAGATCAGTAACAATACTATTGCCTACGGCAAGAAACTTGCCTAGAACTCATGCTTACGTGCCAACAGATCATGGTAGAAAAGACGAAAATCCAAAAAAATTTCTATTAAATCATTATTGTAGTTCTAGAAGGCTAGAACTCCTCGATTTCTGAAAGATCAGAAGGAGAACTTTAACATAGAACCTAATTTGAGGCCACAACATACGCTAGAGTGTCAGCAGAGCATAGTAGAACAATTTCAAAAATTTCGATAAAACGATTTTAATCAATCTTATAGGGTAGAACTCTTCGGCTTTCCATAGATCAGTGATAATTCTTATAGGGTAGAACTCTTCAGTTTTTTACAGATGAGTAACAGAACTATCGCTTAAAGCAAGAAAGTTGCCCAGAACTCATGCTTACGTGCCAGCAGATCAGGGTAGAAACGACAAAAATCCAAAAAAATATTATATAAAATAATTTTCGTAGTTCTTGAAGAATTTTTTTTTTTATGATTTCAATCATTTTTATAGGGTAGAACTCTTCGGGATTCCATAGATCAGTTACAATACTATCGCCTTAAGCAAGAAACTTGCCTAGAACTCATGCTCACGTGCCAGCATATCAGGGTAGAGAGGATGGAAATCCAAAAAATATTCTTGTAAATATTTTTAGTACTGCTTGAAAAAAAATATTTTATTTTATGCTATCAATCATTCTTATAGGGAAGAACTCTTCGGTTTTCCATAGATCAGTAACAATACTATTGCTTACAGCAAGAAACTTTCCTAGAACTCATGCTTACGTGCCAGCAGATCATGGTAGAAAAGACGAAAATCCAAAAAATATTCTATTAAATAATTATCGTAGTTCTAGAAGGCTCGAACTCCTCGATTTCTGAAAGATCAGAAGGAGAACTTTAACATAGGACCTAATTTGAGGCCACAACATACGCTAGAGTGTCAGCAGAGCATAGTAGAACAATTTCAAAAATTTCGATAAAACGATTTTAATCAATCTTATAGGGTAGAACTCTTCGGCTTTCCATAGATCAGTGATAATTCTTATAGGGTAGAACTCTTCAGTTTTTCAAAGATGAGTAACAGAACTATCGCTTAAAGCAAGAAAGTTGCCCAGAACTCATGCTTACGTGCCAGCATATCAGGGTAGAAAGGACAAAAATCCAAAAAAATATTATATAAAATAATTTTCGTAGTTCTTGAAGAATTTTTTTTTTTTTATTATTTCTATCATTTTTATAGGGTAGAACTCTTCGGGATTCCATAGATCAGTTACAATACTATCGCCTTAAGCAAGAAACATGCCTAGAACTCATGCTCACGTGCCAGCATATCAGGGTAGAGCGGATGGAAATCCAAAAAATATTCTTGTAAATACTTTTAGTAGTGCTTGAAAAAAAAAAAATTATTTTATGCTATCAAACATTCTTATAGGGTAGAACTCTTCGGTTTTCCATAGATCAGTAACAATACTATTGCCTACGGCAAGAAACTTGCCTAGAACTCATGCTTACGTGCCAACAGATCATGGTAGAAAAGACGAAAATCCAAAAAATATTCTATTAAATAATTATTGTAGTTCTAGATGGCTAGAACTCCTCGATTTCTGAAAGATCAGAAGGAGAACTTTAACATAGAACCTAATTTGAGGCCACAACATACGCTAGAGTGTCAGCAGAGCATAGTAGAACAATTTCAAAAATTTCGATAAAACGATTTTAATCAATCTTATAGGGTAGAACTCTTCGGCTTTCCATAGATCAGTGATAATTCTTATAGGGTAGAACTCTTCAGTTTTTTACAGATGAGTAACAGAACTATCGCTTAAAGCAAGAAAGTTGCCCAGAACTCATGCTTACGTGCCAGCAGATCAGGGTAGAAAGGACAAAAATCCAAAAAAATATTATATAAAATAATTTTCGTAGTTCTTGAAGAATTTTTTTTTTTATGATTTCAATCATTTTTATAGGGTAGAACTCTTCGGGATTCCATAGATCAGTTACAATACTATCGCCTTAAGCAAGAAACTTGCCTAGAACTCATGCTCACGTGCCAGCATATCAGGGTAGAGAGGATGGAAATCCAAAAAATATTCTTGTAAATATTTTTAGTACTGCTTGAAAAAAAATATTTTATTTTATGCTATCAATCATTCTTATAGGGAAGAACTCTTCGGTTTTCCATAGATCAGTAACAATACTATTGCTTACAGCAAGAAACTTTCCTAGAACTCATGCTTACGTGCCAGCAGATCAGTTTTTCAGTCAGATCAGTAGAACTCTTCGGTTTTATGATTTTCTTCCTTTCTACCCTGATCTGCTGTTACGTAAGCTTGAGTTCTGGGCAAGTTTCTTGCTTTAGGCGATAGTATTGTAACTGATCTATGGAAAACTGAAGAGTTCTACCCTATAAGAATGATTGAAATCATAAAATAAAATATATTTTTTCAAGCACTACTAAAAATATTTACAAGAATATTTTTTGGATTTCCATCCCCTCTACCCTGATATGCTGGCACGTGAGCATGAGTTCTAGGCAAGTTTCTTGCTTAAGGCGATAGTATTGTAACTGATCTATGGAATTCCGAAGAGTTCTACCCTATAAAAATGATTAAAATCTTAAAATAAAATTATTTTTTTCAAGCACTACTAAAAATATTTACAAGAATATTTTTTGGATTTCCATCCTCTCTACCCTGATATGCTGGCACGAGAGTATGAGTTCTAGGCAAGTTTCTTGCTTTTGGCGATAGTATTGTAACTGGTCTATGGAATCCCGAAGAGTTCTACCCTATAAAAATGATTGAAATCATAAAAAAAAAAATTTTCTTCAAGAACTACGAAAATTATTTTATAGAATATTTTTTGGATTTCCATCCTTTCTACCCTGATATGCTGGTACGTGAGCATGAGTTCTGGGCAACTCTCTTGCTTTAAGCGATAGTTCTGTTACCCATCTTTAAAAAACTGAAGAGTTCTACCCTATAAGAATTATCACTGATCTATGGAAACCCGAAGAGTTCTACCCTATAAGATTGATTAAAATCGTTTTATCGAAATTTTTGAAATTGTTCTACTATGCTCTGCTGACACTCTAGCGTATGTTGTGGCCTCAAATTAGGTTCTATGTTAAAGTTCTCCTTCTGATCTTTCAGAAATCGAGGCGTTCTAGCCTTCTAGAACTACGATAATTATTTAATAGAATATTTTTTGGATTTTCGTCTTTTCTACCGTGATCTGCTGGCACGTAAGCATGAGTTCTGGGCAAGTTTCTTGCTTTAGGCGATAGTATTGTTACTGATTTATGGAAAACCGAAGAGTTCTACCCTATAAGAATGATTAAAATCTTAAAATAAAATTATTTTTTTCAAGCACTACTAAAAATATTTACAAGAATATTTTTTGGATTTCCATCCTCTCTACCCTGATATGCTGGCACGAGAGCATGAGTTCTAGGCAAGTTTCTTGCTTTTGGCGATAGTATTGTAACTGGTCTATGGAATCCCGAAGAGTTCTACCCTATAAAAATGATTGAAATCATAAAAAAAAAATTTTTCTTCAAGAACTACGAAAATTATTTTATAGAATATTTTTTGGATTTCCATCCTTTCTACCCTGATATGCTGGCACGTGAGCATGAGTTCTGGGAATGTTTCGTGCTTTAAGCGATAGTTCTGTTACTTATCTTTAAAAAACTGAAGAGTTCTACCCTATAAGAATTATCACTGATATATGGAAAGCCGAAGAGTTCTACCCTATAAGATTGATTAAAATCGTTTTATCGAAATTTTTGAAATTGTTCTACTATGCTCTGCTGACACTCTAGCGTATGTTGTGGCCTCAAATTAGGTTCTATGTTAAAGTTCTCCTTCTGATCTTTCAGAAATCGAGGAGTTCTAGCCTTCTAGAACTACGAAAATTATTTGATGGAATATTTTTTGGATTTCCATCCTTTCTACCCTGGCCTGATATGCTGGCAGCTGAGCATGAGTTTGGGCATGTTTTGTGCTCTAGGCTATAGTTATGTTACTGATCAGTAGAAAACTGAAGAGTTCTTCCCTCCAAGGATTATTATATTCAGTGAGATTATAAATTTTCGACATTTCAACTGTTCTTCCTTGATCCGCTGGCTCTGGATCGTGAATTCTGGACACATATTAAGTTCTAGATTAAAGTTCTGTTACTGATCTACGAGAAAATGAAGAGTTCTAGCCTCCAAGAATAGTTGACATCATTCACACCAATTATTTCAATCATTATGAGTAGATCAAGATTTTATTTAAAAAATGATCTGCTAACTTCCCGTAGCAGATCATTTTTTCAATCGCCTATATTTCAGGTAAAATGGACAGAACTATCTCTAAAAAGTATCAGGAACTGTAGAACTCAGCTGCATGCGTACAGAACTCACTTTTAATTTTGGTTTGCTAAAAAATGATCTGCTACGGGAAGTTGGCAGATCATTTTTTCAATCAACTTTTTTTTAGGTAAAATCGACAGAACTATTTCTAAAAAGTATCAGGAACTCTAGAACTCAGCTGCATGCGAATAGAACTCACATTTTTTTTTGATCTGCTGGAAAATGATCTGCTAAGTTCACAGACATGGTGACGGAATTATTGTACAAACTCGTTGATTGAAAGTCCGTTTTTCTTATATTGCTTACCCTTAATTTGACATTGGGTGATATATTGGACATCGACGAAAAAAAAATCTGCATCACATATTTTCAAACAATGTAATTTTTTTTCACCTCGATTATTTTAAGTACACACTGTACTAACATATAAAAAAAAATCATAGCCGTGCACTCGCGTTTAGTCCGCCATAAATAGCCACAATATCCAGGCAGACAGACGTGTCACTACAGCTCTCGGTAAGTAATTTTTTACGTGTTTATTTTGTATGAAAATAGCTACTGAAATTAACATAATATATTCTACATGATATGCATAAATGTATACATAAATCACAATTATTACAATTTACATAGCATTTGCTCTACATGTCACTAAAGTTTTACGTTCAGCATACTTCCCATTGCCAACTACACGCTGATTTCATTTGGTGTTGTAATGTCCAGTATACTGTACTTTGCCCATTAGAACTACTAATAATAACATTTCAGATCTTCAAGAAATTATGAAGAGGTACAAAATTAATCGTTTTATTGTCACCAATCGACGTTAATTCCCATATTGAGGATGAAGCAAGCTCGTATAATAAAGCCGAGTTCACCAAACGGCAACAATCGGACTGTTCCTCGTCCGATGCACCATCTATTCCATTTTCATTGGAAAATCTGAATTTGCCTGATAACTCAGAAGAAAGAGAAAACAGTCCTGCTAAATTAAAAAATAGTGAACCAGACATAGATATTCCGGCAATGCCACTTACTCCAATTATAAGACGAGTACTGTTATTCAATAGCCAGGTAAACTTTGATAACATTCCAACCCTGTCATCAATATATTCTATTATGTCTGTATAAGGTATATTTATATCACCTGGACCAAGTGTAGTAAAAACCAGATCCAAAACAACAAGTACTAGGTTTGAATGACTACATAGACATCTTCATTTTGTTGATTCCCTGATTCAGCTTGATTTTACAAAATGCGGCCATTTATAGAGGATGTGAGACGTAACTTCAGCTACTGAAGAAGTGAAGAGATACAGCATAGATGAGAGGACTATCCTATCTTTAAATTTAAAGGCAATGAGGCTGTTTAGTAACGACAAATGGTTGTTATTTACTGAATCTTGAAATTCAAGAATCAAATAATTTGTTATACTTTGTGAGGAAAATGTTAAACAAACTATATAATTTTTTAACAGAATATGATTCTAACGTAATAAAGTACTTAAATTTGTAACAATTGTGATTTATTCTCGTCATTTTACAACATAATGAATAATTAAAATTTACGCACATCAGATCTTAATTTGGCAAAGTCCATCATACTGTACACAAATATTTGCAGTCACTTTATACAATATTGGATAATGTCCAGCATACTAGACAGGCTTTTTCACGAAATCTAGACACAAGAGATTTTTTTTATTATTTTTCTTGGTTAAAATGAACTCCAATCATATCAAAAAAATATAATTATTATTATTTTTCAAAAAGAAATTGCCTTGCCAAATTAAGGGTTAAACAATCTTAGGGTGTATTTTTGATTTATGCGAAATTCGCCCAACTATGTATCGCCTCGCATAATAAAATCCATAGATCTGTTAGGATTTTTTTATGCGAGGCGAAACTTTGTACGTACAAATATTCCGTCGTCTGCTCAGCGCCTTGTTTATATCAAGAATACGACAGCTAAGAAAAATGGACTTAGGTATAGACAATGTCGTCAACCGTGTTGACGACACGGTAACAATAACAGAGTCTGTTATAACCCTTCGCTAGTCGGTAGCTGTTTGGCTGCGCAACTGATAATTTATGAACAAAATTGTCTCCTCCGCTGCTAATCGGCTAACTTCAGGTCGGCCAAGATACGTCGCCCGCAGCTACTGTAAGTAATCACGGGCCTTACTTTTACCACACTTTACACTTTTGCGGTACGGATTCACTTACCTTAATAAAAAAAAATATTGCAGTGACTCCTTCGAAAGACGCGTCAACTTCTCGCCAGAAGATTTTGCCAGCAAGTACAACATGAGAACACCTCTCGCAGGAAACTTTTATCAAACAGAGAACTTGGAAGATTGATGAGAAAATTATAATAAATTATTTGAGATAATTATGCATTTACTTAATTAACTTATTTCGCGCTCCACACATCCTTGGGTATCAAATTGGTACCCCAATCAGTTTTGACAGACTTTGATTTTCCGAAAGTACAACAACCAAATGGATTAATTATTTAAAAGTATCTGTCACCAACATTTTTAGACTACTATGGTATCAAACCGTTTTATATCACAGGATTCATGGACCTACCTGTTGTTTACATAAAACACTGTAGCGAATCTGAATCGTGTAAGATGTATTATTTATTTATTTATTGAATCGCCAACAGAGGCTACACAATTACATGCGTATTAACATAAACATGGACAATACTAGTGTGCGCTTCCAATTATAGGCGACCACATCATTCACTTATTATCTAGGTAGGTATAACAAGTTTGACAAGACAACATCAACATTAATCAAAAATTAAAAATTAAATGTGAGAAAATCATAAGGGAATCAATGAAGTGCAAAACAATACAATTTATACAGATGTCCAGCATTCATTTCGTACTTACCGAGTATATTAAGAAATAGGTAATATGAATCATGGTGTACCGTGTAGGATTACCTATATTATCTGTAGTACCTACATGTCACCAAAGCTTATAATTATTATTTTTTTAGTTCAATAAAACTCCGATTAATACACAAAAGTATACTTATAAAAACAATAAATATTTACATCACATTGGTAAGGTAGTGGTACCAAGTACACTAATTTAAGCGCCCAGACTCTTGTACAACAGAGGCACGTAGTCGTCGAACTGCGCGCGGTAGAAGTTGCCGGCGACAGGCGCTCCTAAGTTGTATTTTTCGGCGAACTTCTTGGTGGAGAAGGCGGCACGACCATCGACGGACCTATAAATAAAAAATATTAATTCCTTTTCCAAGTCTGTTTTCTTCTTGACCCGCGGGTCAACCGCCTAACGAATATGGTAATGAACATCGACAATGGTATTAAACTTCAATACGATCGTGAGAGACTAAACTTTGAGCTACCTTGTAATTTTTATACCTATCATGAAGCTGGGAGTCCTATCTTTATGATCGGTAATTTTTTGGCAAGATAGCTCGAAGTTTAGTCTCTCAGTATCATATTGAAGTTTATTACCAGAGTCGATGTTCATTACCATTTTAGTTACGCGGTAGACCCCCCGATTATACTTTACTTAGGTTTAATGATTTTATTTACTCATAAAGAATAGTTCAAGCTTAAATTACTAATTATAACTAATGATAGCTATTACAATATTTCGCTTATTACTTAAATCGAATGGTTCTAAAACATGTTTTTATTAATATTTTCCCCTCAATCGACTTTACTTGGAGCAAGTTGATGCTACCACTATACGACTAGGCACATTTACTTACACCACTCAAGTGTATGTATGTAGCGTATACGCAGGTGGTTTTACCTATGTGTCGAAATCCGCTCAAACTGCCTGATCCAGGATTGTCATTCATCTATCTTTTTAATAATAAAAATAAATAAATCCAGCCCATTACTGTCCCACTGCTGGGAACGGGCCTCTACACACGCTGGCCTAGTGCGGGTTGGTAGACGTGTAGTCTATCGAGAACTTTATGAGGCCCTCACGATGTTTTCCCTTCACCGTTATCGCAAGTGATAATCAAATTCTAATCACACATAAAAGTCAGAGGTGCGGGCCGGGTTCGAGCTCAGACCCTCCTGCTTCTCTCCTCTATCTTTTTAATAAATACATTTAATAATGTTTTTTTCAGATGCTGAAATATTACTAACAACAAATCTGAGTGACATTTTTTTTTTTTTAAAGGTTGTTAAAATCCGGGGATCCGGGGAATCCGTGGATCCGGGGAATCCGGGAATCCGTAGTTGTTAGCTTACTTGTTAGTCAGCTTGCTCTCATCGAACTCCTGTTTGCCAGGCTGCTTGTAAATGATGTACACGTATCTGTGGATGCCGGTGCCCTCTGGCGGGCCGGAGCCGATGTAGGCGGAGAGCACATCTCCCTTGGTGACGTCACTGCCGGGGATGTTCACCACCAGCCAGTGGTGCCACTCGCGGTACACCTGCTCGGGACCATCGTAGTTGTCGGGGTCTGGGGAAGGAAATTGTGGTGTGGTGTGAGCCAGCAGTGAGCATTGAAACAACGAACGGCTTTTTTAAAACAGATTTTTTTTATCAAAAACGAATTAACTGTTCTCCATAGCATAAAAATGAGGTTGAAAAATCATTATGCTATTTTCAGATTAACAATACAATACACTTTATTGCCACCAGTAATAGAAGAAAAGATACAATAATTAGGGGTGGGGGGGGGGATTAACTAACGAATTGTTTCAAAAAACCAAGTCAATTGACTTAATTAAAATCTGTTGAAAAATAAACTACTAATCTTTCTTTAACTGTTATTTATCGAAAACAAACTGTTAGATTACATTTTTACGAAAACCTTCAATGACCCACCTCCAGTGTGAATAAGATCAAGGGGTCTACCGCGAAACTAAAATGGTAATGAACATCGACACTGGTAATCAACTTTAATACGCCCGTGAGTGACAAAACTTCGAGATACCTTGTAAAAAAATACCAATCATGAAGTTGGGACTCTGTAATTTTTTACAAGTTAGCTCAAAGTTTAGTCTCTCACGATAATATTGAAGTTTATTTGATAGTGTCTCCTCTGTTTACTGACCAGTGAAGATGAGCGAGTAGAAGGAGTCGGGGTCAGCGTTGAAGGTCACGCTGGGCTGGTCCTTCACCTGCGTGGGAGTCAGCTCATTGCCCTGGGAGGCGATCGCGCCACTGGGGTATTTCAACTGAAATCATATTATTGCAACATTAAAGCATCGTAAATTAATAGGCAAGTACCTACTTACTACTATATCTTATTGTGCCAATTCGCGTACGATTTGAAAACAATTTACGATACACACTTACATTAGAAACACTGTACCAGCGTAGTATGTGACATTCGACCTTCCAACTATGTAATCAATGAATTTAAGCACTTTATAAAATTACATCGTCATTGTTAGGTAGGTACCTACCTTAACTTTATAGTCTTTATTTCATGTAAAGCAGATACAGGCACTTATGAAATGTTGAGACTCTAGATGCGACAATTATTATGTCACTTTTTTTTTCTTTTTTTTAAAACATTGCCCCTCACTTGGAGTTCTCCTGTATCGAGGGTACAGTTTACAAACATACATGTCACATGCACACACAACCAGACCCGGAACAACTATCTGTAGATCATACAAATATTTGTTCCGTGCGGGGATCGAACCCGCGGCACGTAGCGCAGAAAGCTAATCGCTTAGCCACTGCGCCAACCGTGTCGTCTACTACACTAAAACCTAGGTACGATCAATCTGCTAGGTACTACGCTTGCCGCGGTTATTTCTTGGATGGGTGATCAGTCTTAACATTGGTGCCCGAAGGCATGAGCAAAATGTCAAGTAAATCAAGAACAAGCCTAGTTTCTATTTTTGAATATTTATTTACTTATTTAAAATGCTTCATGTACCTACAATGTACAAAGGCGGTCAATGTTAATGCCGTAGGCATTCTCTACCAGACAGCCTTAGGGTGATGCAGACACAATGAAGGTAGATGCACCAAAAACATACTTAATTGAGAGGTGGGTAGACATAATTATACTTTATTTTTGATTCGGTAGACTGGTAAACTCTGATATTACGATAAATGATGTCTGAATTCTACGATAAGATACGTGCAAAATGGAATGTAACCTAATCTTTGTTTAAAATAGATTTGTGGTATTTTTCATTGTTAAATTCGTCTAATCGTTATAATGATTTATTGCAAAAAGATTTATTACTTATTATTATGAAGGTATTTTCACGGATTGTAGGTTATCTATATTTAAGACTAGCTGTGCCCGCGGCTTTCTCCGCGTGGAATTTAACAATTATTTATTTTGCGCGGAACCCTTATAGCTTTTTCTTTTTCTAAAATAAATGGAGACTAAGTTACTCCTTATAACATCAGCTATCTGCCAATGACAGTCCCGTCAATATCGGTCCAGCCGTTTCGGAGATTAGCCGGAACAAACAGACAGACAGGCAAAAAAACTTTAAAATAGTTTTTTGTTATCATTACCGTACTTATATACTTTCATATGCATTTAGTAAAAAGCTGATAAGTTGACATTACAAACAGACACTTCAATTTTATTTATTTGTATAGATATCAATCGCCTAATGTTACGAGTATGTAAATAGGTACTACTACTGTAACCGGGTTTGATTTTAAAAATATGTAGATCATCGTCAATTGACGAAACGTACACCAGTGGAAAACATATTCTGCGCTGTTCTCTGCTGTCACTTACCTCAATGTTGACGGTGGGAGGCGTCGGGATGACATCCGGCACGATCTTGCTCGCCGTGAACGCTTGCGCTACCAGGGACATGCTGACTGTCATGGAAGACGGAAAATATTAGCCTTTACTCATATATTTTGATGACCTAACTGGCGCTGCTGCAGTGGCGTACCCACTTAGTTCTCTTTTGCAGAGTGATTTTGAATAGGCGTGCAATTCCCAAATCGGGATGTTCACAACTTTGTTTTTCAGACTAATTTCTATCAAGTCTTCATTCAGTTTAGACTTGGTCCTACCTTTTGTACTCATCATTACGAAGAACTTTTACTACGGGACCAAACCTGAAATCGTGAAAAAATAATCTGCTGTTCCAATTTATATGTATTGAATTATTTCTATCATTTCTATGTAACAGATGTTTCTTTTTATTGCGATTTCAGGCTTGGTCCCGTAGTAAAAGTTGTTCTAAACATAATTAATGATTATTACCTACTATAACCCCTTAAAAGGCGATCCCTTTGATCCCTGTCTAGACTCTACAGGGTCCATTTTAGTCCCGATGGACTAGAAGGGACCTTTTAGGGTCTAGACAGGGAGGATGTTTTTCATTTAAACACACAATTACTTTAATTAACACCATCCGAATCGAATCGGGTATTTCGTAATAACATTGTAGGCACAATATTTCGAAGTATTGGAGTAACAACAATTTTTAAGATATAAGCTTCACTCAATACAAGGTATAACTTGGCATAAATTAGTTCTTTTTTAACATGATTTCTTTAAAATGTATCGTTCACAATCTCTCTATCCAGCTATCTTTAAAAAAAATATATATATACGGTGTGAATAATAATTCATAATGAAACCTACCTTATTGTATGACTGCTTCAACAACACTGAATAAAAACCTCATGAAAATCGCATAACACAAAATATTATTACACACACACGTCGACCGCATGTAAACCATGTATTTCCCTCTCTTTCTAATCGCTTTAACAGAAAGAGAGGACCAAGAGTTTTCAGTGCAAATAAAAATTGGTCATCTGGTTATAACAAGATAATGAATGTTGATAAAAATGTTGATAACCCTGACATCGGCTTGGAAATTTGATAATTCAAACAAATATAGGTAAAATACAGATAAATCGAATACCAATAATCATTGTTTACGCTATGTGTTTACGTATGAAGCTAAAGTTAATTTGCAATTAAAAATTGTTTTTACATTAGTAGGTAGGTATTCAATAGATACTCATACGAAAGTCAACTTTAAGGTGGCCTTTAAAGTCATTCTATTGCTACAGTCCACCTTTATGAGACAGTGAATAGAATAGAATAGATCTTAATTTTTTTTTATTTTTTTTTAAGATTTTCTATGGAGTTTCATGCCGGGTCTTCATAGGACCTAATTTGGAACCGCGCACCTAGGCTTACATTCAGAGACGACCGAAACGAGTCTAAGCGTGAACTTACGCTTCCATATGTCAATTTTACGAACAAATTTTGACAGATGGAAGCGTATGTTCACGCTTAGACTCGTTTCTGTCGTCTCTGAATGTAAGCCCTAGAGTCTCGACATTCACAAGTGCCTGTATCTGGTTTACATGAAATAAAGATCTATTCTATTCTATAGTGATAAGTGACGGCTGCGTTGTCTATCAATGCAATTCATTCATTGTTCTACAGGCAACTTCAATCTGCAACTTCAGTAGGCTAATTCACGTAACTAAAGAAGTGCAGTTATAAGTTGCCGCGCAGTTGCAGTAATATTTTGATAAAAACAACACATTTGGTATTCTCTTAGCTTCAGTGAGATACGCTTGCGTCAAGTTCGAGCGTCACTGCAGTATGTT
Source organism: Allophyes oxyacanthae (assembly GCA_932294325.1). Lineage (NCBI taxonomy): Eukaryota > Metazoa > Arthropoda > Insecta > Lepidoptera > Noctuidae > Allophyes > Allophyes oxyacanthae. Next base: position 3,719,896 of record OW028628.1, read on the forward strand.
CGGCTCGTCATAAAATTACGTTCCCTGAACTAGCTGCTACGTTTTTATTGCTTTCATCTGGATGATAGGGAGCAGCAAGCGATTATTATGTCTGATACAGATCAGACGTACCAAGAGGCTGCTTCAAAATTCAATTTTCTTTTTCTAGACTTTCCAACCAGTCCTTCTAATGTTTATTTTATAATTTTCGTGCGCCAAGTAATTAATAATCCCACCAAAAACATTAAATGTAAAAAAATGCCAAGTCTCTCGATGCAGTCTTTCCATCGTAAAAAGTTTTGAGATCTCATAGAAGCCAAGTCCTATTCAAATTATTTTGTAGTTATAAATCAACATTTAGTAATTGTATCAATAGTTTTCTTTATATTATAATTATAGTGACTTGGTAATGAGCATAAGAAGAAACAAATAAAACGGCATATTTGGAGGAGTTGAGAGTCACACACCGCATGCGTAAACATTAATATCACAAAATTAATTTTCTTTTGGTTTATCCGTGTCGTCCCAACCGAATTTCAGCAACAACAGTCAGTCTCATCCAAGACTAGTAAACTGCGCAGGATAATCTGATCACAGGTCTCGTCAGTAACATTTGCATATAATTCCAGGCAGCAAGCAGCTTTTAATTTGTGCTCATTGCCAAGTCACTATAATTATAATATAAAGAAAACTATTGATACAATTACTAAATGTTGATTTATAACTACAAAATAATTTGAATAGGACTTGGCTTCTATGAGATCTCAAAACTTTTTACGATGGAAAGACTGCATCGAGAGACTTGGCATTTTTTTACATTTAATGTTTTTGGTGGGATCTCATTTATTTTTTGTAAGTTCTTTCTTTTTTTTTAGGTGACCTCATAATTTCTTGGACTTCAGCTACTGCTTTGCTTAGAACCCATTCTCTATCTCTATCTCTTTTGTTTCTTTTCTGAGGATTCGTTACTTCTAAGGTAGACAAGTCTGGGCGATATATACTTCGGAGTCGATTATATTCAGCTATTGCTATCTCCTGAGCTTTGATACTACTAAAATTCACATTTATTAAATGTAATCCACCCAAACTAGTCACTCTTGAAAGGGCCACGTATGCTTGACCACAATTTATATTATTCTTTTCTATTCTATGTATTTATTCATCCAATTGAATACTTAAACAACGAACAAAGTTAACAATGCAGTCAAAATCCATACACAATGTTCTTGCCAAACCGCAAATATAAAATTGTTTTCTATGGTATATTATTTTTTAATGTTTTTATAATTATTTTTAATGTTTTTTTAATTTTTCCTTTATATGTGGCTAATGACCTATCTTGGTGCAAAATTTGAAGTTTCTAAGTCTGCTAGAAGTACCTTAGATTTTTGATGATCGGTCAGTGAGTCAGTGAGTCAGTGAGTCAATGAGTCAGTGAGTCAGTGAGTGACAAAATGGTGTAACTTTGATCGACCGTAACTCCTAAACTATTAATTCAATTGGCATGTAATTTCGAACTTAAGCTTGTTCTAATGCCTACTTTTATTCACCGAAAACCTAAACTCGTAGCTTTGTCCACGTCGAAGATATAGGGGGGGCGAAACAGCCGCGAATCGCATCGAGAAAAGATGGTACGGCCGTGCCCGTTTTGCTCGAGACTTGGCTGGGGCACTGCCGTGCCCCCAGATCATGTGACAGTTCGATAATACTTATATTTTGGCGACAGCGATTATCATTGTGTCTAAAGTGTTAAAATAAAGTATGCTTTATTATAACGAAAATTGAATGACATGTAATCAAATACCTAAATGATGTTATCATTGTACTACCTACGTGATTAGAGGATTAAATAATATGCAATTTTTTTTAAACAAATATTTATTATTTTTCAAAACAAGATCTAAATTGAAACAAGTAGTAACAACACAAATAAATCTAACGTCGTTATTAATTAATGCACACTCAATAATTAAAACAAAAACTTATTCGAAATACAAATTCTATGCGAATAATTATTATGCCAAGCTAATTATGACTTTTATTCATTTAATAATACTTACAGTTTAGTTACAATTTTACAAGTATGAATAACATTATTAATATTCTAATGATACTTACGAAATTATTTAAAGTATTTAATATTAATAAAATGGGATTATTTTCTATACACATAATAATTATTACAGCTAGTTAGTTACTATTATAAATTTGACATTATTTCTTCTGCCTAAAACATTATATTACAATCAAATCACACCAAGATACGACTGAACATTACTGTTCGTATTAAAACGGTTTAAGTATCTTTTTTCTTTAATTAATAAGATACTTGTACGATAATATGATCAAAAAAATGTACAAATTTTGACGACTAGGATTCCACATTTTAATTTTTTCATTTGATTATCATCGAATCATAATTATTTCTATCAATCTTATCCAATATGCATCCTCGGAAAATACAATTTTTTGATAAAAGCAATATTATCTCTTTGGAAACATACAAACATTCCAAATTCACTGACAGTAGATAACCTAGCAAGAATAATGTTGAAACTTATGTAGTAAGTAATCATAAGGTTGTAAAAAACGTAGCGACAGATAAAGCATTTTGCGAACGTGATCGAAGTTATGAGATAACAAGCATTATGTCTTCTGATATAATAAACAAAGTGTTGATTATTGGAAATAATAAACACATAATAAATTAAGATTTAGCCAACAACCAAAGGAAGAAAGCTAAGCATTCTAATACAAAAAGTTCATATCGAAAGAAAATAAAACTGAATTAGTATGGGGAATCTTCATTGTAAACTTAAAAAATAATATATCAAGAGCAGTAGTGAAATAAAATATAGACACACACAAACAAAAATTATCGATTAAAATATTGAAGCTTATATTGTCGTTACTGTCTATAATATATATTCGTAAAGAATAAATAAATAACAATAAATATTTTTGTCGAATTTCCATGATTTGCCTGAAACTGACCGACAGCAATCTCTCACACAAAGATTGGTGGCATTTCATAATATCAGCGCAAGAGTGAACCGTGTTGCGGATAAGCCCACAATACTTCAAGGTTACGTCATATACTTGTCAAAACACGACAAAATTGACAAAAATGTGATATATTGTCCATATCACTGAATGCAATCAACGTGCATCAACATAAGTTACAAAAAAGTTTTTGATTGATGTCGACCTCATTTCAATTTGCAACACATTAAATGGATTATAAAATTAATATCTTTTTAAGTTCCAACTTTTGTAAATTTTGTCGTAATAATGTAGATTTATGACATATCATCGGGACATAGGTTTGGCTTTATCTTTCTCAACTGTCAGATCAGAATCAAATACTTTGAATAAATAAAAAATGAACGGGTCCGCACTATAATGTATTCTATGAGGAAACTCAATCAATTATTTAGTAATTTTGAATAATTTATAAACTCAATAAACGTAATCAACAAATATACACCAACGTGTGGAAGGATTTTAGTTCGAATAAAAAGAAAATTGAATTTACTTATCTAAAACCCACGAAAAGGAGCAGAATGAAGCAAACATTAAACAAGGCGTAAGTAAATAGATGAAGATTTCAAACAAAACAAAAAGCATTATGGACCAGAACTAAATGTTACATTACGCGTTCATGACTACGAACGCAATTTTAAATTATATTTACACATAATTCCCGGCCTGACCTCCTCGTTGTAGTTAAACTTTACAAGATAAAAGATGACCGACAATATCTACAATCTATTGTTACATTGGATAATATTCTTATAATCAGTCAGTCCTTGGATTAATATGTTAGATACAATCAACGAACTATGTCTGATCTCACTAATAATCCATAACATTTGGTATGAAAATATTACGTCATTAATATGCAAAATTAGCCCACCAATATCAATGGAGACAATGATATGAATGTACTGTATTCAAATTGATAATATTTGAATGAGAACCTGTCTAAAATAATTTAGGATTATTGGGGAAATCAAACCAGTTTTTACTAAAAGCAACATCAGAAATATCACTTACACCACTTGTACAGTAGCGAATGCGCTGAATGTGACTTTCTTTGGTGGCTCCGCACTGCAGGTCCTTACCACTGACCTCTTTGTTCCATCTTGACCGTTCATCTTCAATACTGGCTTCAGATTCGCAACGTCGCCGTGAGACTGAGCCTTAAATCTACCAATTGTGTTGGTAGGATTACCTAGATCTCTTAACTTGTTCGTCAAGCCAGTTATTCTGTGCGAAATATTCGTGTAATTATTCTTCTTAGGATCAATCTGTTGCTTCTTCGGTTCACTTAGCTTCTTAGGTATTTCCAAGCTCTGTAAGGAGGTAAATTTCCTATGATCTGTATTCAGTAGGTTCCTCTTCATTTCTGTATTGGGTCGTGGCAGCCGCGGTGGTCGCTGGAGGAAGTTGTTTGGTCTGAATGGCATTGGTGTAAGTTTTGGTTTTTGTTCGCTCGGCATTCGATAATACTGGGGTACTGGCTCTAACCTTTGAGGTTTTCGTAACGTTAGCGCCATCGCCATCTTGGTAGGCCTGGCGAGGCTGTCGAAGGCCGTCGTTGAGAACTGGGATCGGCTGCTCTTCCACTCTTCGCGGTCAGACTCGTAGCCGGTCGCTGGAATTGAGAAACAACAAACATGTTAACTAAATATAGTTGTTACATATTTCATGGCCGGCATCAAATATATTCAGTAGAATAACATCGATATCATTATAGAGTTCCGACAGAACGTCTAAATAATCAACCTTTCAATGAATTCTACAAACTATCAATGTTTATCAAAAGAGGTGGCTCTTTACCAATATTTAATACATAGCATTTATTTAAATAATTTGTGTTTAATTTGCAGATAGCTGCTCTGCGTTGCGTATTCAAGATGTACCTTCGCTTCCTACAACTAAAAATAAACGAATCTATCGGAGCCATTACATTATCATATAAGAATATTAACGAGGCCTTTAGTTACATTTTAATCAAATGTTAGAACTGCGTAATTTGTTGTATGTAAATACCTATGTCCGAATTAGATGCACGCGTTACATCAGATGTTAGTTTGAATTCGGAACACGCATTCGCTTCCGTGCTCCCGCGCATACGAATCGGTTACGAGTTTCAAGACATGAGTGATCGAGATGACCTAGCTGATCAAACTGCAAGGATGGCCGGTTTACAGGAAAATGTTTAATATTTGACGTTCATTTAATAAAGTATTATTTTCTTTGTTTCTAACAAGATAAAGTTATGATGTTACGAAGATGCTTGCTTAGATTTTGCAGACGTGTGTTGAATACTTTACATAAGTTTTGTATTTTGCAGCAGACAAGATAGCTTTCTAATTACATTCAAGAGATGTACGCTTATTACTCGTTAGTCTCATTAGTAATTATGTAGGTGTTGTTCATTTATTTTGGGCAGGTTTTTTTTTTCATGATTAATTTTATCCCCTTCCACGGATACTTCTTGTAACATCGAACATAATAATTGGGTGTTTATCTTCTAAACTTCGACTAATGTTTCCGCTACAGCATAAACATTTTCTGTTTGAGAGCTGCTACAGTAAAATGAAAAAATACGTCCTTACAAATTTAAAAAAGAAATATCTTCATTTCGTTAAAATAGCACAACATATTTAGATTTTTTTCTGTTGGCCACAAACTAAGCAAGCCTGTATAATTGGAACCAATTAATAGTTTTAAACACTATGGTAAACATTGTTTCAATGTAAATGGTGTTTTAGAAATGGATGTGTGTGGCTAAATAATAAAAAGCTAGGCGCTAAAGGCAGGTATCGAACTTATTGTAAGTTTATCATTTGTTTATTTTGCGTTTAAAATACACAATAAACTTTATCTCTTATTCTTATTCTTTCTAACATTATTCATATAGGTACCTATATTAATTTACATAAATAATTTTATCTCTTACATTGTCTTTCACAATAATATCTGCATCAATTGTGTAAGATTTTTCTTTATTATTTATATACCAGCATTCAGACCTTTGCCGATTGATATCGCAACTTAATAAAAGCATTGATGAATCAGCCAATTTAAATAATACATCTACGATAAAATCTGTGTTCCAAATGGCAAGGTAAAAATATTGTTTTATATGTTTTTAATAAACATTAAGATCAGCAGTGACAGCCAAGCGGTTGAACGCTCGCCTTCAATGTATGAGTTTGAACCAAGCCCGCACCTTCGAATTTTCGAATTCATGTGCGAATCAGGATTTGATTATCACTTGCGATAACGGTGAACGACAACATCGTGAGGAAACCTGGCATCTGAGAGGGCCTCATAAAGTTCTCGATGGTGTGTGTACTCCGCTAACCCGGACTAGGCCAGCGTGGTGGACTAAGGCCTAACCCTTCTCATTCTGAGAACAGGTCCGTGCCCAGCAGTGTGACAGTAATAGGCTGAATTTATTTATTTTAATTTAAACGTTAAGATCTCGATATGAATAGTTAAGAACTGTTTAAGCATACTAAAGTTAATATGACTTGGAATATATTATTATAATTGCTTCTGAAGCTTTCACCAGGCTCAATCAAAATTTTTCTTTTAAATCCCGAACAATGTTTTACCTAAAACCGAATTTTTCAAAACATCTCATCAGTCATTCATCAGTGCATATGTTAAGGAGTACCTCAAGGGACTGTACTAGGTCCGCATCTATTGACCTTCGGCCATCTACGATACAAGTGTCTTAGGATGTAATTATAATATTTAAAGATCATTTGTTTCGCAATTTACCCTTTGAACTCAACCGACACAAAATTGAGCCTTCATTTTAACGAGTGAATTTCATTATGGAAGTTGTGATGGGTTTCAGAATTTAATCAACTGACCACAATTAAATTTTGCCTTGATATTTGGACTGTTTTTTAATAATGTAGACTGAATTTCTAAAGCATGTTTGGTTGGATTGAATATAGATGAATGGAATTATTTAAAAGTAGATACCTAATTTGATACGAATCAAATTAGTTTTAAATAATACAAATGTCTTATCATTTGTAGTGTAGGTAATAAAAATACACTTACCTACACATCAAAAAGACATTATCCAATTAGTAAGATGATATAAAGACTAACAATTGAATAGATTGGATCTAAATGTTGTACAGAGATCGTAAAAGGTACCGTTATCCCAACATTAAAGGAGTATCATTTTATAGCTTTATCTTGTAGCCATAAAATTCTTACAAGTATTCTAAGTCTAAATATAATTTGAGATATTGTAGATATGGAACTATTGAATAACAAGCTATTAATTAAAATATCTTTAATAAGTTATAGCTAAAAAGAAAATATTTTGAAGCTATAAAAACATTGAAAACGATAGATTTTTGATAAAATGCAACAAAAAAAATACAATTGTCAGACAGTACGACACAGCTAAGAAGTCGCATCGGCAAACGTCGTACAACCGATCACTTCCGAACTGCGCGCGTCTTCAAGACTACGAACGTTTATTAGTACTGCAGTAAAACATGATCTTTACGCTGATGCAATAAGTTGTACAATTATTTAAACGAGCGACTGCCATTGGTTGTTCGATGAGGTACATCGGTGTTACTTCTTAGTTGTGTCGTTCTATACGAGATTATCTCAAGGGTTAGGTGCATAAAGATCATTTAATAATGGGCGTTTGACACCACGGTCGGTTGAGACCAGGGTGTCAATCGCCCCATTGCTCTTTTTGAATCCCGCCTTTGGGACCACATTGCCATGCCAATCGCCCACAATCTTTTTTATAATGGAGCGATTGGGGCAGGGGTGTCAAACGCCCAAAAGCTCTTTTTCAATGGGGCGACGGGGACCACGGTCAAAAGTTTAAAAAATCTAGTATATTTCGAATGTTTTTTGTACAGACGAGTAGAGAAACGATTAATGAAAAATATTAAACCCATTTTTTTTTTTTAAATGGATCCTTTTCTTGTATGTCACTACAAAAATCAAAGTCAAAGTTTTTTATGTCAACTAGGTCTTTGCAGGTACTTTCAAAACGTCGTGATTCTAGGTGCACGAAGCCAAGTAGGTTGGTCCTGGAGTATACCGGCAAAACTCCAAATATAACTGATTCTAAAGCTAAAATCAAACTATGAGGATATTTCTTGTAATATGGATAAATATGTAAGGCGTGTAACAAGAGATCAGGGTTACAGTAATCGTATATGTTACATTACCCAACCATGAAGGGCAGGTTCGATTCCCGCGCGTGTCATTTTACTTCTCGCTTCCGTAACTATTGATGTGTTGCTTGCAATTCCGTGTCACTAGGATTATTGGATTTGCAAATGTTATTTACAAGAAACGATTCACCTAAATGTTACAACTTTGTTACAAAAACTTAATAATTTTAACTAACTTCATTTTATTTAGTAAGTGAATTGGCTTATTAATAGAAATGGATATATTTGTACCTACATCAGCAATGGTAGAATATAAGAAACTTAAAACTAATTTAACACCGATTGCACTATAATAAGACAAATAAACTGGACTTTCTTTCTTTAAGAGAAGTAATGAATCATTATAATAAGGATATAGGAATACTTCTTTCACTTTGTGGTCACGGCTGACTAATGAATTATGACACTGTCGTTTCTTCGTGTCAAAATTAAAAGGAACATCCGTATTTGCACATTTTTTAACACTAACGCAATTATTGATGTTTTTAAAAAAGTCTTGATTTATTTATCACAAGTTCTTCTGAAAATTCCCGATCACGTAATATGCAATCCAGCAAAGGGAAATTAGTCACCAGTTTATATTGATGATGTTTTAACACCTTCTCACGAGTATTTGCTTTTTTGATAGATACCTAAGTTGTTTAGAAAGAAATTTTAGAAAATCGACTACTCTAGGACAGATCTGTGCAAGTTCTCATGTGACTGCTTAATACTAGTTTTCAATTAAAAAAACTGCATTGGAATCGATCTATCCGTTTTGCGGCTACGATGCCATGGATACACACAGATCCACAGATACACACTACAAACTTATAATAACCCTCTTTTTTGTGGGAGGTTAAAACGAATAAAAGCCTAATAACTAAGTGCCATTTTTGGGCATTATTTGAACTCAATATGAACGTGTCTACTCATATTGTAACGACATTAGTACATTTCATATTGGCAAAGAAAGGGACGATGAAGCCATACGTACACGAATTTATTACTTCATAAAACTTTATGTTTATTCCCCTATTGTACTGAAATCCATTCTTTATTGCTATTGCTTCAATTAACCGCATTTCTCTAACAACAGCGACCTTATGTATCAAACAATAAAGGCTATAATTTGTTCAGTACCTCTGACATTTGGCGTACCCTAAGTCATTGTAGTACTATGAACCAATCAGCAATATGCGGTTACGCAAGTGGGCTCTCTGTATATTTTGACAGCATTATACATACAGTTAGAAGCATCAATACGTAATAAAACAAGTATTTACTAAGTTTTAGCTTTTATGTAAGTGTGAAAGCAATTTGTTAGAGATTTGGTAGTAATTTCTTCAGCTAGGTGAGGCATAACTGCTACATTGTCAAGTATTTGTGTACTTTCAAGTTTCATTTCCTTTCGGGGTGTATTTTTAGTGGCAGGCGTGGAAGTACCGCTATAGCTGTTAACTACGATGGCGTGTTATGTTGCAGTACTTGTAGCTATGTTTTTAACTCTTCAATCAACTGGGTTTTTCGGATTCATAATTACTTATTATGTAATAGCGACCCGTCCCCGGATTCGCACGGATGAAATTTCTCTACTAACCTTACATTAAATATCAAAGTGAATATTCCGGAAGAAATGCTCAAAATGATGGTGGAAACCGCATCAAATTCCGTTGCGTAGTTAATGAGGAGTTAACAGATATACAAACAAACAGACAGATGCGGAAAGCGACTTTATCTAAAAAAGATATATAGTAACTATGACTTGTAGTAGGAGGGCTACCATGCAGATCAGTCGATCAGTGAGGTTAAGCAGTGCTTGTCGCAGTCAGTCGTTGGATGGGTGACCGTTTCTTCGAACATCGAGATCCCTTCGTGCCTTGGAAAGCACGTTAAGCAGTTGGTCTCGGTTGTCTTACGAATACCTATGACAGTCGTTACGAGTGTCAGCAAAGTCTAACTACCGGTTTACCTTATCAGGTATCAGGTATTAGCATTTGCAAAAGGACTATCCTTTTCTTCTGAAGTATCAATTCCTTTATCACTCATTTCTATCATCATTCCTAATCGAGGATTCTACGCTTTCAAAAGAGTTTTCTTTAATAAAAATATGACAACACACGCTTACATAACTCATTTATTCAAGAGGTTCATCACCATCATTACTGTTGGTTGACCTAACGCAATCACCTTTTACGAGGCAACCCTGTTTGTCGGTTGCTCAAAACGTTTGAACTAACCCAAAGCGTCGTTGACACGGATGCGTCGCAGTTACGACCATTTGTGGTAACTCATACATTGTACTTGGATATTTTATTTCCAGGCTGACTGCAATGTTGCCAACATAAGTTGATGAATTTGAAGGGTGTAGAAAAAAAATGATTCTATAAATCCAGTGTGAGATTCTCGGTGAAGATTAGCTGCCAATAAACTAAGACGTCAAAATCCCGCGACTTCAACTAGAATAAATAAAATATTATAGTTTAAAAAAAACTATAGAACATTCTTTAGTCATCCTAACTAAACGTGTATGCAAAATTTCATCTCAATCGGAAACCGGGAAGTGGGTCAAATTTAAATTCCAAGATTTTCTTACATAGTTAGTTAGTTACAAGTGACGCTAATAAAAGCGTGTTAAAAAGAGCAGTAACTGTTGAACGGATGAACAGATTTTAATGAAACATATCTAAGATGATACCGGATTAAACTAGCTTTCAATTAAAAATAACTGCATTGAAATCAGTCAATCCGTTTTGGACCTACGATGCCACAGGCAGGTACACTGATACACATTACAAATTTATAACACCCCTCTTTTTTGTCGGCAGTTAAAAATGACATCTTTGCATAAACATTTAGCTATAAAGGTCGGGTTAGTAACACGCAGATCATATCTGAGCTATGGTTTAGGCACGTGACGCACGAAATTGGCTGCTCTATATCTGATAAGCCCTAACAAGAAGACTGCATATATAAAGTGGTACCTTTCTAGTCCCGATCCCTTTAATTCTAATGTAATCCTATTGTATTCATCATTATGAACAACTTTTACTACGAGAACAAACAAGAAATCGCAAAAAAATAAAATATCAGCTGTTCCATACATTTACCTAGTCTAGTAATATTGAATTATTTGTACCTATATGGAACAAACGTTTTTTTCCACAATGTAGGAACGAATATGTTAAACATATTATGACTTAAAGCTAGGCAAAATGATGTAAAGTTAAATATATTTTATACAAGAAAATTAATAGGAACATTAACGTTAGGTAAGTTTGTGATATCCAACAGTTCCCCAAAAAATATGCTAAGATGAATTCAATTTTATCTTACGATAGGATTATAAAAAAACTGAAAAAATTCTAACTTTTTGTTCGAATATTTTCGTCTCACATTTTCATTAAATGGGTGCTAAATCACGCGATCAAATTACATTTCCACCCAAATTCACACACGCCAAAATTATTTTACCATATCAATTGACCATAGTATGATTGAGGCCACTCAAATATTAGCCCATAAGTACCCTTTAAAGATTATTAGCTTAATATAAACAAAGCTAATTGTCTAGCCATTGCCTTACTCAAATAAGCTGCGAAGTGGTTGATGTACAAACAGAGAATTGCTTAATCTCACCAACAAAGCTTTTGAGGATGTACGTGATCTGAAGATGCTGGTAATAAAATTTAGAAGCATGATAAAACGTATATTTTGACCATTGAGTTAGTACTACGTACTAGAGGAGACAAGAAGCTTTTGAAAAGTGGTGGTGGCGTCGAATGGATAAAGTGTCCTGGACAGAAAAGTCATCAATGAAGAAATACTAAGAAGGGTAAAAGAGAAAAGACAAATATTGAAACAGAAAAAAGAAGAGGAAGCGTGATTGGTTACTTGATTAGACACGGTAAGTTCATTACCAATATTATAGAAGGGAAAATAGAGGCAAAAAGAAAAAGAGGAAAAACAAGGAGAAACTACATTAATCAACTGAAAGAAAAAGCAAATTTAGAAACATATAAAGATTTAAAAGATTTGGCATTGGATAGGACTGGATGGAAATTGCTACACCGACAAGTCACTCACTTAAATTTTGGATGGTCCATCCAAAATTTCATCAAACTATATTAAGGGCGGTTCTCTCCTTCGTTAAAATTACATGCGTTTGGTCTAGTTCTATAAATATCCGTAACAGAATCAACCTACACCCTGACCTTTCATTGTACGAAAAGCCTATACAGTGCGAGGTCAGCTCATCCTGGAAATGTCTGGGCAGTTCAACTTCTACCCTGCTATGAAAGTTCGTAGTAAGCCGCCAGCTCTATTCGTGTCATTTTGTCTCTCTCTCTCTTTATTAACATTCAACTATTCGTTATTGCTGAAGACAACTGTCCATTTGCAATTTGTTACAAGGAATAATCAAATAGACAGTACCTACACTGATTTTATCACTTCATGACGAAACTTGGAATTTTGATCAGAATTTTAAAATAGTATTGATTATTTTTCAAGCGCAATAAACTTAAGCTTGAGTCTGGCGACCTTCATCTCAAGAGCCTGTTGACGCATAAAATTTTCATTATTATGCTTATATTACCTAACTGCATAATAATTGCCTAATTGGCGTGTCTGAGTTCGATTTTAATAAAGACCACCGCAATATAATCATTGAATTACAACTTCTGCATATTGTGTACCATTTTAATCTTCTTCTTTGTGACTTTTTCGGCCTATAAGCATGATTACCTTACAAGACGTATGTTCTTTAGCTCTTTTTGCTGTCGTCTGTTCTCTACAATTCTTAAGAAGTTTATATGACACAGTTTGATGTCATAATTTTTTTAGAACTGTGCTGCCTTTTACCATACATTCCTTTCATAAGCTTTCAGAATATTTTTGGGAATTCATGAGACGTTTATGTAGTTTAACGTAACTTTTACTATTTTAGTATGGGAACAACCCTGAAATCTCGCTAAAATAATCTGCTGTTCCATATGAAAAAATCAATACTAATCGACTAAATGTACAGTTATTCTTTTTTTCGCGATTTCATCTTTGGTACCATAGTAAAAGTTGTTCATAATTGTGAGTATAATACCCTCCTTCAATGATTCCTCGTGTTTTTCTATTTCAGCATCTATTATTGATATGTCTGACAGCATACCGTGATGTATTTTTAGCACTCAATGTATTCATGGTACGATTCTAGTTGAGGCCTAACATGACACACGCTATCACCGTATATGGAAATTTCGTCTACATTATTAGCATCTATAAACAGCTGTGTCGTTCGTCCGTCGTGTCGCTGTAATGTCGCAACGGTGACGTCATAGCTGCTTGATAAATCAGTTCCGCCAATCACGGCGCTTCTATTTAAATTAAGTTCGTGAGTAATTCTCAATTAACGCAACACGACGCGACGCTTGCGCAGGTTTTCCAACTTTGATATGGTTTGTAGGGACTCTTTTCTGTGCGCAAAGTGATTTTGTATTTACTTTATCTACAGACTGGAATTAATTAAGTTTGTTGTTTATTTATTATGCGAATAAAAAGCAGCTGTTACATACAAATAATTCAATATTACTCGACTAAATATATGGAACAGTAGTATTTTATTGCGATGTCAGACTTGAACTCATAGTAAAAGTTGTTCATAATGATAAGTACTATGACCCCTTAAGATATCGGGACTAGAAAGATTGGACCTTGTAAATTTGATGCCAATGATTTTAAAATTGAAAATTTTTGAAGTTCATGACTTTGAGTTTTTTTCCTAGATTTTTTTCTGCTCTATTGCCAGGCCTACATTTGGAGCAATTTGATGCCGCTGAATTAAATGAAACGACTTAATAGTAGCAAGGAAGACATTTATAAAGCCATTTAAAGTCGTATGATTACGACCTATGAACTGCCGCCATTACTTTTTATCGACACTTCACTTAGAGACTGGGTCGATCGTGAGGGGCTTCTAAACAAAGTTACGTGATGCGCCATACTGTCCATACAAATACTCAACGTAATTACTTAAACACTGCTCATACCAGAGACCTACATAGTAACACGTAGGACATAGAATAGAATAGATCTTTATTTCATGTAAACCAGATACAGGCACTTATGAAATATCGAAACTCTAGGTGCGCGGTTCCAAATAGTAAGTCCTACGGAGAATAACTGGCAAGAAACTCCATGGAAACTCTTTTATAATAATAGATTACAATCTTGATTAGTACAATGTTGTGATAAGAGCTGCGAGAATAATGTAATTTAATGTGAATAAAAATAAGAATAGGATAATAATTATTATATAATAGTAACAAGATTGCGCATCGAAGAAAGAAGTACAGAGAGGACATTCTAGTCCCAATATCAATGTACATACTACTACGCAGTATTATTTGGGTGGACTGGAAGCTGATTTCAACTTTGGGAAGAAAATTAGAACTGTGATTTTTTTTTTCTGTAAGTTTGCAAACAAGCTTACGATTACCGTAAGCTATGGGCGCTTGCAACACCAGCGGCATCACACGACCGTTGCCGACCCCTAACTACTAGCGTCGTGTTGGCAGTAGGGACGGGGACGCTTCCCCAAGGAGTACTGGCGACTTCGCTTATCGAAATAACACTGCTCTTTTGCAGTGTTGTGTTCCTAAACACAACACTGCAAAAGAGCAGTGTTATTTAGCTATGATATTCTACAAGGTGGAGGTACTTCCCCATTTGGGCAGCTCCAATTTTGAGCGAAAATTTCCGAGTCCCGCTATACCCTACCTCTCCTTAATGCCTCTCAATGACTCTCTCTCTGAGTATATTTCGAAAATAGCTTCCAGTTGTTGCAGTAAGGACTTAAAATGAAAAACTTTTTTAATGAAATCGATTTTCGTATCGAGACAGAAAATTATTTAAGTGTAAAAAATTTAATCATGTTTTGCAAAAGGAATGTATTTAGTAAACATGTCCATCAGTCACGTTACGACGTTATTAAATGTTTAAAAGATGGGCAGTGTGCTACACTGTCCATACAAAATGGTTTACCACAGTGACACAGTCTTGGGAGTTAAAGTGAATGACCGCTTACGCAAACACGATGGGCCAGCAGTGGCCTTGGCTTGTTTACCTACGTATTAACCGAACAACATCGATTTCATTGAGGTAAATTGATGAAAGTGGTATAAACGGCTGATGTAGACAAGTGTATGAAATAGTTTTCCATAAGTAGGAAGGAGATGGTGCAACGAGCTGAACTCTTATCTAAAGGACTGGCCCCAAATTGCAATAGACCAGAAAAAGTGTATGGAGGGTAGTGAGGCATTTGCCCTGCAGTGGGACTCTACAAGCATAATAAAATAGTAATAATTAGGCCTTAGCATTAGAAATGGAAGAAGTTGATGGCTCCTCTCAAAATCAAAGGCTTCTGATGGAGTTATTGCAGTAGATAAAAAGGTCTATAAATTAAGACAATAATTAATGGGTCAGGCAATGTAATTGTATCTATGTCTGAATTTGAGATGTCTATTTTAAAATAAATCCAGAGACGATCTGTATTTGTTTCCTTATAAAAAAGTGAAGTGAAGGCTTCCAACAAGGACAAGGATTATTTTATAACAAGGAAAGAAACAGACCAAGAATATTCAGTATTTACGTAATCAGGAAACGATTTAGTAAAACAAGTACCTACTTACAGAAGTAATACTGTGGACTATTGTTTTGTCATCGTTACCTTTACTTTAGTGATGGATGACCTAATCATAGAGGCTGGAGACTTGGAGCCACCTCATTAAATGATATAATAAACAGCCCATGAGATAAATTATCTTTGAATGATGGAAAACTTAAATGATTAACTTGTACGTAACTATAGACTTTAACATTTCCTAGTAGTTATATAACAATATTGGCTACTTCATGTTCTCTATTGATTCTATAATGATGACATTAACTCATGAACTAAGGCAGTTTTAAATATTATCTATGTGTTTCTTTCTTGCGGAAACTCATATGATGGAAACACAATTTTAACAGAAGTTGGGATAGTGGAACTTTCAGCTCAAAATTGGAATTGCCCGACAGGGGAAATACCTTCATCTTGCAGAATATCGTAGCCACACCTCTTTTTTGCGGTGTGGTATTCCTACCGGTGAGCAAGGTCACCAGTGCTCCTTGGGAAGCGTTGTATCGTTTTGGTAGTAGTAGGGTCGGCAACGCGTGAGTGATGCTCCTGGGGTTGGAAGCGTCCATAGGTTACGGTAACCGCTTACCACCAGGCGGGCCGTATGCTTGTTAACCACCATAGTAGTATAAAAAAAACTATTCCATTCATATTATTATTAAACATTAATTTTCAACTTCTGCTCCAATGTTCATATATTGTATAATGGTAATATAAATCGTATCGACTACTTTGCATCATAAATAGGACTCCAATTAGATCCAGCTAATAATGAGAAATAAACATTACTTGTGCAACTATTGATATGACTGTAATGTCTAGATTAAGATTACATTAATGAATCCTCAATGAACTAACCTTTATTACTTGCTGGCCAGATGTTGTTCGTTGTGTTCTTTTTATTAGCTTTGTTTTCTCTGAACATGAGAATATCCGGTACCTTGTTCAATTTATTATCCTTCGGTATTATGTCCGGCGTTCGATCAACGTTCACTCTCACGAACTCGCCTTTCAACACTTTAGGTTGATTATCTTTTAAAGCTGGAGGCTGGGGGGCTTTTGGTTTCCTTTGAAATAGCCTCTTCCTGTCTGGTTTTGATGGGATTTCTATATCAGTGTATATTATGCTGTCTATTTCACCCACGTCATTTACATCGTTTCTTATTCCAATCAGACTCATCGGCTGATCAAATCGATTGTTTAAATTCTTCTGTTGAACCGATATGTGTGTTACACCATCGTTATCCGTAGTTTGCATCAAATCGTATTCATTGCGTCCCTTGTCGAATAAACTATAGTCATCCATACTATTCTTTCTGCTTTTGAAAATGTCATAAGTTTTCTTTTTAGAAAACAAGTTTTCACTGCTCGAATAGTTGTTCGTATTTTTCGTCAGTCGGTTCCGCATCTTGAAGTATTTATACGTGAAGTATATCCTCTTAAAGTCCTGCTCGTTCTCAAATTTGAGCGCGATAGCTTCTTTATTCATGTTTTTGGTTATATAAAAGACTAGAGTGTTGTCACAATTGGGGTAGTTTTCAATATTGACACAATTTGTGATGTCATCTATCGAGATGTTTTCGTATTTAGTGGGTTTAAGTTCTGTATAGTCTTTGATTAGTTTCTTATCTTCATCTGTGATATCTTCTTTAGTGAGTAATTGTAGTTGGTCCTTCTCGTTGAATCCGACGACGACGTTGTAGGCATTTAGGGAGGTCGGTTTGGTGATGGTCATCACGTCGAGCTGCTGACTGGCGTTGTGCATCTTCTGCCGTGCGACCACGGCCGCGAAACCACCAGTCCGAGCTGTTTTCTTTACCGTCATTGTTCTGGAACAAAGAAATAGTTATTGTTAATATGGCATTTAATGTAGGTATAGGTAGATCTGATGATTTAAGGGATCTATTTATATAAATTTTAAAAAGATCTAAATCACTGCTAGATTTGAAGCATGTGTAATAAAACAATCACTTTGTTTCCGTTTTATATTTCAGTCTAGATTATACGATTAATATTGACACACTGACCTTTTCTTGAGTTATTTGAACTGTACCAAAATTCATAAGCAATAAATTACAATAAAACAATATTTAGAAAGTATTTTTTAATACCAACTACCTGAAAAAAAACTAGCGTTCAAATCATCAATATTCATCTAAAATAATATAAAATACTGAATCAATATAAAAAACGTGACTGTTACGAATCAAATCGATGTTCAAATAATTGCGACCAATCACAGACTATACGATATTTCTATTTCTACCGATTCCGATTCGATACTCATGTAAAACGATTGCCAATCTATTTCGAATCGATTTAATCTATCAATATTGTTAACATGTCTTAGCGTTTTAAATTTAAAAGCAAATGTAATTATATTGTTAGCACCTCTGCTTTCACTAGCTTTCTTCCAATGTGTTCTTGATTTATTCCATTGGCTACCATTAAAACTGCTAGTTCAACTGATGAGTCACATACATTATTTTTTCATATACATTATGAAGAAACCTTCCATTTTCAATGTTATAGTACTCGCAAAACTTTATGAGCCCTGAACTGAGCTCTGAAATCTCTCTCTCTCCTTCTAGCACCTATAGTAAGCGTACTATTTAAGAGAGTTCAGAGGGCTCATAAAGATTTGCGCGTACTATACCTACCTATGATTGTCATTCCATAATAAATTGCTTTCTAAAACAAAGTCTTTTCCGTATCTTATTACTCATTGCTTCTTCCATAGCCCATAAGCCCAGCAGTGATAACCTTGTAAACCCAATTTTATTCAAAATCGTTTTATGTGTTCTTTAGATTGATAACTTCTTCCTTCTCTAAAATTTCATTTTTTACTCTTATGTAGGTTGTTTTAACTGCTGCTCGTAAATTCAATATCTCAAAAACATTTAATTTGTACTTCAGATTGATAAAATTTATTTCTTCCTTCTGTAAAATTTTGGGTTACACTTACGAGGCTTTCACTGTTGGGTGACTATGATAAGAAAGCATTTTAGGTTGGCTTATATCACCGATATGTTAGTCCTTTGATCCATCCAAATGCTTGCATGTTTTTTATCAAGATTATTGGTTATTTACTACCTCAACTACTAGGTACCTATTGTACCTCGTAGTTTCTCTTCAATCAACTCTGAATGTTCAAGGAGCACGCAGCTTCCAGCTTACATCACATTTCATGTGTCAAACCATTACCTGTCTTTTTGTTACTCTTTCATTAATTACGTCTACAGCAGTTTATATAACACGATTTTTCCTCGCCTCACCACTAGAAGCGCTAAAATCTAAAATGAAACAAGTGTATGCAAGAGAAAGCGTAATATAAAAAATAATAAAGACAATAGTTTGTCGTAAGCGTGCGACATTTTGAGCAAGAACCACTTCCTCGAGATGAGCAATGAATTAGAGAAGATAATTGTGATGTGGTGCAAGATGTAAGCGAAGTTACTCAACTTGTTTGAGAAAATATAAGGAGGTTATGTAAAGTATTTCAAAATAAGCCTATGTGTCAAGTAGGCAAGGATCATGCTGTTGCCTACTTTCTTTTACTTGACAAATCTGTTTATTGATGTTAAGCATAACCAGTATAACTAATGAGGTATATTTTGTAATATTTTTGTTGATCATTATAATTTTGGTTAGGTGCAAGCTGTTTTTCTGTATGTGTTTCGTATAACTTTTTATGCATAATCACATAATATTTATCTCTCTTTGGAAAGAGCATTCTAGGTGCTGTTAAAGTACATCAAGCATAATTTTGAGTTTTAAATACAGAAATAAATCTTTCTACTTTTTGAGTGGAAGAAATTGGTTTAATCCTAGTATTTGTAATTATGAATGTTTAAGAAACATTACATTCATTCCTGATTACAATCCAGTAGTAAAGTCGCCAATGCTTAAATTTCGCGCCACACTTCCAGACGTTTCCACAATAGTTCGTGAGAGATAATTTTACATAATATGTAGTGCATTTCCGAGTTACAAGACGAAACTGGGTGAACTTTTGTAATTCATTTTAGAACGATGCGTTATCTGATTACCACGGTATTGTTGGTTACAATTCTAATTATGAATTATCATCAGCAATGAAGCTTACTTAATGGAATGTAGTTGCGAAAATCTTGTGTTTTTGGGTTGTTTTTTTGCGAAATACTTAGACGCACTTCGTTACGCGATTCCGCGTTCGGCAACCGAGTTTTGTGACTTAATATTTTTAATTATTATATTATTATGGTCTATTGCCGTGAGAAGCTACATTATTTCAAACTATTTGAATGTTATTTACATTTGCTTCAATCGGAATACTTTATATTACACCAAAAATATAAAAGATATGCTAATTATATTATAGCATTAATCAACGTAATTATTTATTTATTTGCCACCCATGGGTGTGTATGCAGTATTAATTACTATACAGTATTGTTGTATCGTAATTAGAGATATTAAGTATATAGTGCGAAATAGAGTAGAACATAAATCAATTTATTCCAAAACATTTTTTAAAACAAGCATCATTTTCATATAATATGTGTCCATAGCAGGGTTGTTGCGAACATCAGCATCAGCATCAGCATCCGCTGATGTTCAGCATCATTTTCAACATCAGCATCAGCATCAGCATCCGCATTGATCGATGCTGATTATTAATGCTGATGTTCAAGTCGTGACATGACCGCAGAGAGGGCGGGGCTTATAGCACGTGTTGTTTTCGTTTGCGAGTTTTACCAACTACGACTAATTATTACTTCTTCTTAGCGTGTCGATGGCAAATTAAATGTACTTGGCCCAGTACTCCGCCACGCGAATAGCTGAATCAGTTGCAGCCATAAGCTCCTCACGCGTGCAGGTGGTAGGGCATGCGGTGCAGGATGGAAGGTGGGCCATGGTTTGCGGAGAGACACCACACTCGCACTGCAGGTCTAATCCATCTGTGAAATTCCACCTGTGAAGATTATCTTTACTTCGGCCGACTTGGGATCGTAGTCTATTAAGAGATTTCCAAGTCGGTGATGGTAGTTTATGTCCAGGTGAAATGGTTTCCGATGGCGGGAGAAAGTATGCAGGTGGATCGAATTTTTCTCGCCAGAGATTGCACCTAGCTTTAGACTTTAGAGGCATCAATATCAGCGGGATCCACGCACTTTAGGAAGTTCTTGCGACTTCGCAGCCTTTGGGACACTGTGGAGTAATTGTGCATTGGGTGACGTGGGTCATCTTCCGCCTTTGCTCTCTCGGTACGTCTTGCTATGGTTCTGCGGACTTCCGGGGGCGCAATACCAGTCAGCGGGTACAGCATTCGTACCGGGGTCGGCTTTAGACAGCCAGTAATAATCCGGCACGTTTCATTTAGAGCTGTATCCACTAACTTTGCGTGGGCGGAACGGCTCCATAATCTATAATTATTACTAAACTACTTAGTTTGATTCTATTTTTTATTAAAAGTCACAAAATTTATTTATATTTCAATATCAAGGAAAACTGCAACTTTTAGATATAAATCCATAATGGTCACTGCTTTTTACCCGACTGCGCCAGTTAAGTAGGAGGGTTATGTTTTTCGAGTGTACCTGTATATTTCTTTGTGACGCTCTGTAGCCTAAACGGCTTGATGAATTAAAGCTTGAGAAGTGTCGTTAGATTTTTCTTAATTGTGAGAGTGACACATAGACCAGGGCCAAACCGATTTTAAAAATCCAAATTTAAAAAAAAATCTTAGCAGTATGTGGATGGTCGGAAAATTTAGGGTAAATTATAAGTAATTTAAGAAAAATAAAGCAGAGTCGGAAAAAGTTCTGGAAGGGGGGTGGGGGGGGCTAAATATACGTTTTGACGGTTTTATACTGGTTTTTTACGATTTGTGGCTAAAATATGCATTATATGTTTAAATGTAATTTGGAATGAGAAATGCTAACTAAAAAATGTAAGATAAAAAAGTTAATTAAAAAAATCTAAAAACCCGATTTCTTAAAAAGAGAACTTTAAATAAACTGATAAGAAAAAACAAGTCCAGTAGAATTCTAATGTGGAACAGAGCGACTTTAATAGTCTACTGGACTTTTTTTCTTTACCGTTATTATTTAAAGTTCACTTTAAAAAAAATCGGGATTTTTTATTTTAAAAATTCATTCCATGATTTTTTAAGAAAATAACGAAAATCAGCATCAGCATCCGCTGATGTCAATGATAAAACATCAGCATCAGCATCAGCATCCGCTGATGTGATAAAAACATGCATCAGCAACAACCCTGGTCCATAGATATATAAAATTATAGACATATCTATACAAATGGTGCCTATTCTTATGTAGGTAAAGATTTCCCATAGACATTTACTTTTAATTATAAAATAAACAATAATTATAGAATGGATACTAGGGTAACCCAGTGGTCGAAATTCGATCGTAGTTTTAGCTTTCTGCACTCCTTCTCATATATCCTTTAACTATGCCAAATCTCACACGAATACGTGCGCGCAATATGCTTACAAAGGGTACAAAGTTCTCTTCACATAATAATATTTTCCGGAAAATATAATTTTCGCGGTGAACAAATATGAACATTCATAGAACCAACCCTCAAATTACGAAAAAGATAACAAACTTTTCATACCTAAGATCAACCTTCCTCGATCAAAATGTATGAAAAATTAGAATACTTTTTTTGTGGTTTCAGGTTTGGTCCCATTGTAAAAGCTGTTCATATTGATGATTGAATTACAAATAACTCTGTACCTATTATATTAGTCTATTATGATTATAAGCATTGTAAAGAATTTCAAAATAATAAATCTCTCCACATGACAAATTATAAATTAAACTTAAGTAACTTTAAAAGTAAATAGCGTCAGCAACAAAAATATATTTCAAAATTTCCAAGAACTAAAAATTAATTGTAATAGTAACGAAGACGCGGAAACAATTTTCACAAGTACTTATAATCACAGGAGGTTCCCATGTAGGCACATTGTACTTACGTGTCCCGCAGTTTCACTGTGACAATGCCATTTCACATAATTATAAACTTTGATATCACGTCACTAATACAGAAAGCACCTGTGTTTGTTTGTCTCATGCCATTATAAATAATTATTTAGATAATTTGGGAGGTAATCTGAAATAAAGTTTCGGATTTCGGTACGTTTAGTATAAGAAAGTGCACCATCTATATTAGGCTTATTCCCATTTACTTCAAAATTTAGTTCCCGACCGCTCCAGAACAGAAAATTAATTTAATGATAATAAATAAAATCATAAGCAGTGATAGCCTAGCGGTTGAACGCTTGCCTTCCATGCAGGAGGGTCTGAGTTGGAACCCGGCGCACCTCTGACTTTTCTAATTTATGTGCGGATCGCAATGTGATTATCAGTTGCGTTATCGGTGAAGTAAAAACATCGTGAGGAACACACTTGAGAGGACCGCATAAAGTCCTCTATGGTGTGTGTTGTCCGCCAACCCACACTAGGCCAGCGTGGTGGACTAAGACTGACTAAGACCTAACCCTTCTTATTCCGAGATTAAACCCGTGCCCAGCAGTCGGACAGTAATGGGCTGGATTTATCGTTCCCATGAGCTCCAAAGATCTTAAAGTATCTACTGATTGCGTAAAAGTTTGTTTCACAGTGCTTCATTATTATTTTGATGAAATAATTATAAAAACTGAGTGTTGACTTAAATTATGATCAACAAATTATTTTATTAATTATTTTGTAAGCCACAAGCGTTTTATTTTGCTGACCATACCTACAAAACTTATTTTGGAGCCCATGGGAACAAAATACGTAGCTATTTTATTATTTATTTATTTTCTTCTACAAATCTTGGAGCTCTTGGGAATTAATGTATGATTTTTTTTATTCCAAAGAATAATAGATTTGGAGTAACTGGGTATACGCGTTATATTACATAGTTACCTATGTTATAGATCATTATATCAGATTGATAATCAGACATTATAAACAAGACATCAAATTATAAATGGAAGTTAATATTATCGAGATCAAATTAGCGACAGTTTCCGTTCATGTATTTGTTGCAATACCAAAAATTCGCTACGAAATTTAAAACATTCCATTTTTGAAATTTAACCCACTACTGCTACTGACAGCAACATCGATTAATTGGATCTCCATTAATAAAGCAGGGCGGGCAGTCATTCTCGATATGTCAGGACACGACCATTTAAGGTGAAGTTATAAATAGGCTGTCCTTTATACTAGGTCAATGACTATAATAGCCCGAACGTATGTGGAAGTCGCTCTTATCCTTATACATCTCTTCCGAGATATAAAAGGGCGTACAAAGTTGTAGGCCTCGACTGAAAACGCTAGAGTGACCTCAGCACTGTAGGGTTACTAGATGTAAGGTAATAATTAATAAGGCAGTTGAATACCTTGACTTTAAGAACAGAAATGGATCTATTGACCTTTAATCATAAAATGTTTTATTATACCTAGGATTCTATGTACTAAGTTTCAATCGTTGTGTTGACTAGTTTAGTGGAACTAAACTAGTCAATAAAGCAAGTTAGGTATAATATTAACCCATAATATAAAAACGAAATGTGTGCTGGGCTGGGACACATAGTACCTAGAAGTGAAACTTCAACGGATATATCATCTACCCCCTCCACGCGGCCGTAACGCTCTTATTCGTGACGGAAAAATCCTAATATCGATAATATATCTATAATCTATATAGACGGGGGGTCTATATAGAAGTTTCACTTCAATAATAACAAAAACTTGATGAAAATCATTCATTTGTGAATACAATGTCATACAAAACGGAAAAATAAAAAAATTGAGACTAAAAAATAAACAACTTGGATATCTACTATGTGAGATATATTTTTTTGTATTTTTTTAAACTTTTATCTCTGCGATATGTTTTTCACGCTTAGGTGTCCATTAATTAGCGAACACTCTGTTTATGTAAGCGTCTATGGATTTGATTTAATCTAAATCAAATCAATCTCAAGCTCACTATTATATTAGATACTTACTATTTAATATACTATTATATTATATTGTATAAGTAGGAAATGAGTAGGTACTACTTTACAATTTCTAGGCGACGTTTTTTGAATACCTAAACAAATACAAAGCTAATAGCTTCGCAATCATAATAGAAGGTACTTATCGTAATTACAGGTCTAATCAACCACTCAATAAAAAATCCACTTAAATCTTCGATTTAGTCAACCATTACTAACTACAGTTTAACAAAAAGATAATAAACAAAAAATATCGGAATTATATAACTATTTTAATCTGTGGTAACGGAACGGTAGCAGCCCTACCTGCATGGACTGTGGAGCAAGGACAAGGACAGGTCATACGGAAGCCTTCCAGTCGCATGCGCAATGAACTGTGAAATTAATTCGCTGCTGGTCCATCGGTAGGTAATTATCTGCGTTCTCGAAGATGATTAGATATTCATTTTAATTGACCGTGAATGAGCATCCTTTGAGAGGTTGGCAGATTACGTTTAATCCCAATGAATTTACTATTTCGAAGTGATGTTCGTCAATTAATGAGTATTGCTTATTTCAGTATAATTATCTTGTCCGTGCACCTACCATCTTTTTTCTCTGCATCACCCTTAGGTTGACTGGTAGAAAATGCCTGTTCGCCTCCTGACATGTGCATTTAGTGTGCGTCTGTATCTATAGAAATATATGATATTTATTTTTACCCGACTGCGCGACGCAAAAGAGGGTAATGTGTTTATTGGTAGTACAAATTATTTAATTTGTTCCTATATAGCTTGCGGCTATTATTACCTATTAAATCTTAGTACTGAAGAAGATCTTAGATGGTATCTAACCCTATTATATTAATTGGAATTTTATATACCTATTTTATTGGCAGATATTACTTTACTTGTTAGAGTACCTATACTTAGAGATTATGATATTATAGGTAATTGAGCCCTTATGATCAAATCAATTAATTTCTTTATCGCATTCCATAATGTAAAGTAAACTTAAACAGATGGTATCTATGGGTCAATTATGGACCCTGTCGGGCACAGCATGGTTTAGTAGGCGAGAGGAAAAGATGTTTTTTTACAAGCTTTCATTAGTACTTTAATTTAATATTGTATTTATTGTTATTACACAATTCCACTGTTTGCTGGTTTCTGATCTAGTGCGTATTTTTTAGTTTTTAATTAGAGTATTACCCATTTTTGTGGTTCTATATTTTATTAGATATCTATTTACAAATTATTATTTAAGTAGGTATTTTATTTATTGCAAATGAAATTATTGCACAATTTACTATTTATTTGTGTTCGTTAGATATTTAATAGGAATTAATTTATTGTACTCTGTATTATTTGCCTACCTATATATTTTTTAATTAATTGTATTGAAATTAAAATTATTGCACTATATATATATATATATATAGACAATTAAATGTTTATCTATATATTTTTATATAATAACTATTAATTTAATTAGATTATTCCAATATTAAATTGAATATGTAATAAATAATCTCTTTTCTTACACCCCAATATCGCCTCTTAATTAAAACTAGTGGTCGATCAGTGGTCGAAATTTGACCACAAATTTAAATAAATTTTATCTTTCTGCACTCCTTCTCCATAAAGGTAAACACTCCTCCGTGCGCTCAATATGCTTATAGGCTAAAAAGATTTTTCTTCACGTATTAATTTATAGATATACCTGCCACAATTTATTTACAATCTGATGCGGAAGCTTCTTAAACAATTCAAAGGTAATTGTATCTAATCTTGTACCACAATTAGACAAGCCATAGCATCTACATCTGAAATCTTCACAAGAAAGGCGACTTTCTCGCTGTTCTCTGGAAACTCGCGATATCTCCCTGGGAATAACACACAATACCCTTTATTGTGTTGTTTACCAACTTATGTATGTAATTACAACAGATTAATTGAACCCTATGTGTTGGAAATAAGATTGGTTTTATGTTGCTACGAATGAAGCTGTAAGTTAGTTTGTCTGGTCTGTTTGGTGTCAGATCGTTAGTAATGGCTTATGTGACACTTTTAAAGTTTAATTCTACTTAATATAGATATCTACTAAATAGAATCTATCAGGTTATAATACAATACAATACATTTTACACACACACATACAGCTAATTATATAAAATAAAAATACAAAAATATAAAACTGAGAACCGACGCGTCAAGTTGTCTCAATTAATACATATTGTATTTCCGTCGTAAGTAATATTATGGTCTTTATTGCACACCAGAAACAGATGAAAAGTTGCAATAAATAGAAAAAGAGATGTACAAAAGACGGTCTTATTGCACTTGGCGATTTCTGCCAGACAACTAGAGGTGAAAACTTCGGAAAGTTTCCGAAACTTCGGAAGTTTTCCGGAAATATTCCCCAAAACTTCGAATATTTTGGAAGATTTCAAAAATGTTTTTTTACTTATATAAACAGCAAAATGGGGATACTTTGAATGTATAATATATAGCAATTTTCTAGATTTTAGATATTCGAACACAGCGAGCACAGGACGGGATGCGGGGTAGGTACAGGATAAAGGTGAATGTTTCCAAAACTTCCGTCATACCGCTTTGTGTTTATACATATTACGCTCGTTGCTTTCGTATGATTTAAGCCGATTGAATAAAAATTATAATGAAAGGATCATTGATCATCGTGGTAAGTCTAACATTTTGAAATTTTTATTTATTTCCTGTGGCTAAACTACAGATTGGATTTGATTGATTTTTGTGTACGGTTTCAGAACATGATACCAAATACGTGGTTTTATTTAATGTGACAACATCTTCGGCACCCTGTATGATATTATAAAATTAAGTATCTCAAACTACCTCCAATTATAATCATACTGACATACATACATTTTTAGTTCATCCAAGATAACGTTAAAAATCCGTATTCTGTAAATTTTAGTTCATCCAAGATAACGTTAAAAATCCGTATTCTGTAAAGTGTATCATGCGCCTAAGAACATTATAACGTGATCATAATGTATGTAGATGTATTCATTAAAAGTGAAAACTGCCGTAGTTACCGACAGACGAGTTTCTCATTTTATAGATAAGAGATTATAATATCTATTTTCTTTCTTATGAAGGCCTGTGTCGTGATTGCATTTCTAGGAAACGTACTTCACTGCCATTTTCTGTACAAATGACTTAGTCTATAGTCCCCTTTTCCTAGTCCTATTGGAAGCGTGTTTAGAGATTCTGAGACCATATAAAACTGTGACACTAGCATTGCAACTACGTACAATCGGCTAAGAAATTTCCAGTATAAGCTGTCCTCGCATTGTATAGGCTTTCCGTACAATGAGAGGTCAACTTATACTGGAAATGTGTACAATCGAAAAAAAGGATAAATAGGTATGCAAATTCGCTATACAGGGTGTAAAAATCCCTCCCAATTCTAGTCAAACTAAGTAACTTGCACTATCATACCATTTTGTATGCGATCAGCGCAATGCCATTTTCCTCCATTCATTTCTGTCACCTCAAAGACTACGTACTTATACTTATCTTCTTTCATGTTATGATTCACACAATGTTTAATAATTAAAATTAAATCTAACGTTAGATTTTTTTAACTTAGTATAATACCTATAGGTTTATAAACTTTGCTGCAAATTAAACCTTAATTTAACGTTAGAGTAATCTAAAAATCGAACGTTAAATTAAGGTTTATTTTGCACCAAAGTTTAATGACTTTGCTGCAAATCAATTTACCTACACTGATACAAACAAATCGCTTATTCCAAGCATAATCAGAAGTTTCACTAGGGTTTCTTAATTCCACAGTAACTGAGTATTAACTTAACTTTTACTATAGTTAGTTTGAATCTAGTTCAAGCTAGTTCATTGACCTTAAGATTTTCATATCGTATTATGACGGTGCAGAATACAGCGGTCACGGATACATACCTACATATTTGTTCAAATGCATGCATCGGTTATGTAGGTCACCAGGTGTGTTAGATAAATACTTATCATAGGTATTTTATACAGGATGGCGACGACTGTATCACATTAATTATTTGGTGTCATGTGCTGAAGCCGTACTTAAAAAATCGGCGAGTTTCACGAAAGTTCAGTTTTTGGATTATTCACTCTGCTATCACTTCAAATCAAATCTTTATTGAATTCCATAATGTAAAGCAGGGTCCATAATGTTATTGATCCATAGATTAATATGGATCAATAACATTATGGACCCTGTCGGGCACAGCGTGGTTTGGTAGGAGAGAGGAAAAGCTGCTTTTTTTAGTACTTTATTTGGTTTAATATAGTTTAGCTATATTATTCCAGTGTTCTCTGATATATTTTCTGACAAATTTTGATAAAGGGACTTGATATCGAAGTAAAAAATTATGTCACCTTTAACTGTTCTACACATGGAAATAAAAATAATTTTGGTTAGAATAGGTTGGACTTTTAAAAACTTTAAAAACTTCGCCTAGAGATCGTGATATGTGTAAAATTATGATTTTTTGATTTAGTTCCTATCAAAGTCAAAGTCAAAGATTTTTATTTCAACTGGGCCTTTGCAGGCACTTTCAAAACGTCGTGATTCTAGGCGCACGGTTCCAAGTGGGTTGGTCCTATGGCTAAACTACTGATTGGAATTGTTTTTTTTTATAAGGTCACTAAATTCGTGGTTTCATTTAATATAATACCGTCAGCGCCCTCCATGTATAATTAAGTTCAACAGTTGATCTAGATCGCTTGCTAAACATGTAACGTTAAGGAAAGTCACAACAAATCCATCATGTTCTGTCTTTAAGAAAAAAGGCGTAAAGGCTAATGTTACCAAATTATTTCTATCATTGGATTACTTTGCATTTTGATACATACCTCTAAGTTAAGGACAGAAAAATCGAATGTTTTTTTGTTATAAAACATCAGGTCTTAAAGGCAAAAGATCTAAAATTTGTGATCCAATCCGCATTAGGTCCGCATGCTGGATTACGGTCCAATGGTGGTACGGTCTCTCAGAGAGGAGGCCTCAGTCTTAGTAATTGGATCATAATCAGATGGTGAAATAAAATGAGTAATTAAGGATTTATGAACAAGATTTGGACATGTTAAAAACATTAGAAATTAATAGAAAGCTAGGCACCTCCGCCTGCCGCACATAATTCGGAGATAATTAGCCAATCTCGTTTTAACGCGTTACACACAGTTGCGCATGAGCATTCCGACTGATTAA
This sequence comes from Allophyes oxyacanthae, assembly GCA_932294325.1. NCBI lineage: Eukaryota > Metazoa > Arthropoda > Insecta > Lepidoptera > Noctuidae > Allophyes > Allophyes oxyacanthae. Next base: position 3,749,996 of record OW028628.1, read on the forward strand.
CGCTAAGATGAATGCTCACACCGCAACGTAACGAAAAAATATATTTAATTAGACTGTTTAAAATATTTAATTAGACTGTCTAAAATATTTTGGTATTCTCTTGCACGAAAAATTATGGGTAATAATGTGGTTTTTCAACCTATTGCTACCGATATCGGGCGCTCACATCGGCGACTAAAGTGCGCTACCTGACAGGCTGGAGTATGCCATACGTACTTACGTAGGTATGCGTTACTATTATTTTTGAAGTTCCTCTAGGTCTCACTGCGTCTGCGCGTCAAGTTGTCGCGTAGCTGTCGCTGTTTGTAGCTAATCAAGCTACCGATCGATCGCTTAGGGTAATAAAACTTTGAGTATTTAATAACACTATGAACTTCAATACAATTAAGTAATAATTATACAATCTGTCATCTTCTCAGTTATGAATGCAGCAACATCGATAAGCGATACGTACGATAACACGTACAATTACAACACGGTGTGATAAACGGCGGCGTCGCAGACGCGGCAAGTTCTTCAACTTTTACTTTATATCATGTCGAGAAAGTAGTGGGTGATAAACGTTCACGCGGCACCCATGTTTCATGCATCAGTATTATCAATTACAACTCTATAACAAGGTAGATAGAGTCCAAAATCACACGTGAACAGTGTGGTCAATCTGATATCCCTTATAATTGCGATCGTAGATCGATGTTCGGTAGTTTCTTAGGAGATTAATGACTTTGAAAATTGATGGCAATGCGCCGGAGTCGGACTTTTATTATGTCGTTATTATGTAAGTATCGAGAAAACAAATAGGTGCACGGTGTCTAACCACTGCGTAGCTAGTTAACTGCTAGTTGCCGACTTATTTAATGTAGGTATGTCTATTTATTTGTTGTATAAAACTCAAAACTACTGGTCGAAAAGTGCTATTATTTTGTCAATGATTTTTTAAATGATAATTTTTTGAGTCTTTAGATCAACCTAACTATGGTTTAGGAAGAATTAGTGGATATACAGACAGACAGACGGACGCGGAAAATGACTTTATTTTATACTATGTAGAGATGCATTACGAAGAGTTTGCAACTGAACACGCGCTTCACGTACTCTGCCATCTATTATAATAAAATACGCGTTGTCAAATTAAACCTTAGTTCAAATAATATAAAATTTATTGTTTAATAAACAACACTACCAGGAAGCCAGTCGTACAATAGCAATAACGCTGCCTATCCTCTTGCGTGAGATTGCGCGCGCGCACGCTCCCACGGGCACCAGATGCCCGCGTCCGATGTTACACGATTATTTACGATGCAACCCGAACGGAATGCACTTGCTTGTTTATTGGTAGATTTGAATTTAGAATTATATTTATTGGTTAGGTTCAAACAGGTTAGGTGGTGAAAACATTTTCAAATTATGCAACGGCTTGCGTTATATCGTCGCGCTTCCACTGCGAAAGGGTAATGAGCAAGTAATAGTTGGACGAAATGGACCCCAACTAGCTAAAATAGTTTTAACCTTTAGTTTTGACAATTGCCTTCCACTGCAAAAGAGAAACGAAGAACGAGTTCGTTATTAACTATTTTTACTCGTTCAGTCCTCCGCTTTTCCACACACATTGAACTTTTCTTTCACATCGAATCGATAGTGGTCCCAATCGCCCCATCGAAAAAGTGCACTTGGGCGTTTCAGACCGTGCGCGCGTGGTCCCAATCGCCCCATTACAAAAAAGGTCGTGGGCGATTGACTCCGTGGTCTCAACCGATCGTGGTCTAAACCCTAAAGACCCAAATGAATCGGTAACTTGATAAGGGAAAATGGCTTTTATTTTTCTTATTACTAAAAGTTGTTCACCCCAGTTATCATCTCGGAAAATTATCATAGTCACTAAAAAAGCATCCTGTATATGCGGCAACAGGAAGTAGGTCATGTAAAAAAAATTTTTTTTTTTCAACGTAATCTTCGTTAGCCTTTCTCCTGTATCGAGGGTACTGTTTACAAACATACATGTCACATGCACACCCACCCAGCCCGAAACAACTATCTGTAGATCATACAAATATTTGTTCCGGGCGGGGATCGAACCCGCGGCACGTAGCGCAGAAAGCCAATCGCTTATGCGCCAACCGTGTCGTCAAACACGTTAACAAGTTCTTTCGAATAATTTAATTAAAATAATAATACACTGGTAACATTGACAGACTATCTAATGATTTCTTACATATTATCCAATCAACTCGTCTATATTATGACAAACGGTAATTTTGCTTTTTTGTGCTAAGCAATTAACAAATTTATCGACGGAGACCTGTCATTAGCATTTATAATTTAATAATCGTAGGTATCAACTCATCGCATATCTATTATATAAGTTAGATAATTCAATTATGCAATTTGAAAAAATAAACAGCATTTTTTTATTTTTTTTTATGAAATGCATTTTTCAGATGTTAATTTTTTATTGCGACTGCAAATATGATAACAATTTTAAAGGGCTCTACTTTGAAAATTATTAACATTATGTAGGTATGTCATTTTCAATTATACAATTTGAAAATACAAACAACAATTTTTATTGTAACATAATTAATGAAATTGTATTTTCAATAACAAAGCTTTCGTTCACACTCGAAACTTTTAGCAGCAGAATCGCGTGGATGGGTCCAAAATGCATTTTTCAGACGTAATTTTTTTATTGCGACTGCATTATGGTAGCAATTTTATATGGCTCTACTTTGAAAATAATTAACATTATGTATGTTATTTTCGGAACCCGTAGCTACTGACTGTCATACAAATTCAATTTGTTTGGTAATTAAAAAATAGTGGCGCATAAAGTAGAAACAATTATGTTTGCAAAACTGTCTCTACATAGTGCTGTATCCTCATTAAAGAATATAGCGCTAAATTATACACTGCGGTCCCCATTTCTCAACTTTCATAGTTTTCTAGGCGCAAGGTCGTCTACAATTTATACACAGTATAAATTAACTGCACTAAAATCAGTTTTTTTCTTGTTAGAATAGAAAAAGTGGAACGAAACGTGACACCTCTATGCAAATTTGCGATAAGCGAGAGAATTTTTATATTAAACAAAAAGATTAAATTAGAAAATAAAACTTAATGATTAGTAAGGTGTACTATAGAGTAGCTGGCTGGTTAAACGTGGGCAACATTGAAGGAGGGTATTGTACTCATCATTATGAACAATTATTACTATAGGATCGAACCTGAAATCGTGAAAAATAAATCTGCGGTTCCATAGAAATAATTATATATTACTCGACTAATTAATGTACGGAACAGCAGAATTTTTTTTCGCGATTTCAGTTTATTTCCCATAAAGGTTGTTCATAATGATTTGTATGCAACAGCAAAAATTTGTTTCGTCATTTTTGCGTAGGTCCCGTAGTAAATCTTGTTCATAATGATGAGTAAAATAACCCCTTTAAGAGATCGGCCGATAAATATGACAGTTGATGTCACAAATAAACGTCCTATTCCGTATCCTCTTATGAAAACGTCTATAAGCGAGAAAGGGATGCATTCTTTGCTGGTCGCTGTGGCTGTCAGATTTTTCTTACGCCATCAAGGCGCGGTACTAAGAAGGTCAAACCTTTTATATTTCTGTAAAGAAAATAAAATCCCTGGAATCTAGTAATCTAGTCCATCTGAGTTTATATTTCCTCTTAGGGCCACCATCAGCTTTGAAATTATTTCTAAAATAATCCAAATTCAGTCAAGGAGACGCACATGAATTATGAAATAATAATATATTATGATGATTGAATTAACCTTCGTTTGATCCTACGTATCACATATCAATACACGCTACGACCATAAATTACACATTGACAGTTTGATGGCCCCATAAGTATCGGAACACATCACGAAGCTACATTAGCCACACGACTATTGGATGATTCGGAATAATTATAAGCCTTAGACCAAAATTATACGTATGACGTCCATAGTCGTAACGTTTTCCCAACATGGTTTTTGTGGTCATAATTATTAGATGTGTACCGATCAACATCTTTTTTGAGAGGCCTATGTCCAGCAGTAGACTGCGATTAGGATGCTGTTGATAATGTTTATGAACAAGTATTAAAATCTGCATGGTATAATTTCAACTACTAAACTAACACCGCGTTAAAGATAAAGATAATTTATTTGTCAAACATGCGTTTCTTCCCATATAGTAATAGTACCGAATCAAAATTAATATGATTTTAAAAGCTAAGGGTATTCCATTCAATCATCAATTCTTCTGCCAAGCTATTGCAGTTCGTATCCATAGCTAACCTCTGTATTTAGCTGACCCTATAAATTGCTATGGAGGAAAGAAGCGTGAACCGTGACCGTACATAACTATACATAATTCGAACACAGAAATCATTAGCTACGTTATTCACATAAACCCAAGGATTAATAATAAAATTAGCGATGCGATCTAACTATCAACATTAATGTCCACGACCAATGGCGGCGTTGCAATGCAGCTAATAAATCACTTGAAGTTGAAAATGTAAATAAATGAGATGCTATTACTCCGCTGTCCGTTTCCCGCTACACGATAACCGTAAGTGAATGATAGATACGCTTGAGGAAGTGTCAAGGTGTAGGCAAATGAGTAGAAATAAGTAGAAAATGGCGCCTACGTGTGGTCGCTCCCACAGGTGCGAGCTAATGCCGTCATATGACGTTTTTGTCGCAAATGTGCGGGAGTATGCGAATGTTTGATGTGACGTAATGCGAAGATGATTTTGGTATTTCACGGCAATGAGGAAGTGTGGGGAATTTAACTGATTGTATATAAACTTGGGAATGTCATAGGCTCCTCTTATGGTTCCTGTTATGATGGAAGGGATTGGATACACTTCGAAGTCTAAATGCATTTTTAATAATAACAGGTGTAAAATGACCCGGACCACGTAGTCTTCCCATCACGAAGATTTTTTTGTTCAGGATCATATCTGGGAACAAACTGGTTATGGAGATATTGAAGGTCAAAGTCAGTTTTTTTTTACGTTTTTGCTCAATACAATTTTAGGTTTTTCTAAACTTTCTTACACACACACATTGCTTATTTTTAATACTTAATAAAAGTATAAGTTGTTTCGCAGCTATTATTTTTGCTTATTGTTACTTGGTTTGATGTTACTGTATGCTTAGACTTCGGCTTCGTTGTGGGTCTTACTTTACTTTACAACCTGTATATAAACTTTAATTGTTTTTTTATTTTTTTTTAAATTTATTGCTTACCCTCTTTGTTTTATATAAAATAACTTTTGACACAGTTTCTGTACGCTCGTTACAATAAGTTTATTTGTAAACATAGTTTCTCAGTAAGTGAATTATTGTTAATTCTTAATGAGAAATAATAAAGATCTTAAACCATAAATTATTTGTTATTGTAGCCTGTGATATATATGACACAGTTTCGGCAATTATATTTCATAATTTTCGACAATTATGCAAATAAAGAATTGAATTGGATATAACCAACATGTATTTAAATAAAACTATTTCCCTATTTGCTTTCTGAAATTAACCCAATGACAAGAAAAAATCAGAACGTCTCACCTTACGTAATACAAATACAAGTTTATATGAATCAATAACTCAACTAAATGATACTACAAATTGCATAATCAATTTGAAAAATGAGGCGTATAATTGAGGATCATATAAAAACAAAAGTGTAATTGGTTATAAAGCGTTTTACCTCGGAGATACTGACTAGGGTCGTCAACGTTATATAACGTTCGAAGCTTTTGATATTTCACGCGCAAATGTTAAGGAAGTGAAGCTCGGATGATGTCTACGTGGGAAAGTGCTGAATTCCAATGTTGCGCAGTATCCGCTTAAAGTAAGTAATATATTTATTTGTCAGAATATTGTTACAAAGTTTTTAAAATAATAAAATTAAGATTAGAGCTTTGGCAAATCCCAACATGTCTTTGAAGAACGTACCTATATATACTTGGGGTTTATACGAAATTTATTTTATTTATATTTCTTTATTGTGCACTTGTTTTAGATAAAGTTTAGGTAAGTATATTAGAGTAATATACTCTTACAATGGGTCGCGCAAAGCCATTTCTTCCTGCATGCTGGAGGGTGCGGCGGTTGGAAAAACCCGTTTTCCCCTCGCTTCGTCTCCTTGAAAGAAGACAAAACGAAAAATCTAGAGATTAAACATTTTGTCTCTCCCCTTTTTTTGCTTTTTTAGTTTTTTTTTTTTTTTTTTTGTTTGTTTATTATTTCATAACATCAAACCGTTACTGCACTTTTTTAGTGTTTATATTTATTTTGCACATAGACGTCCCGTATCAGTTCCGAAAAATTATGGCAACACTACTTATTACTAGCTTTTAGAAATACTGCAACCACTTTTGGGTATAGAGGTCTTAAAAAATTATTAACATTAATATATTCTATACAAGTCTCGCGTCTGTCAGCGTTGCAAGAAAAGCCTTTGAAGCTATGCAATTCTAGTTTAGTTGGATACGTACCGGACCTGCTATTGTAAATGACAGTAACGAATTACGCCAATGAATGGACCAAGTTCGCGACAGATTAGCCATAGCGAATCAATGACGCAACCAATTAAAACGGTCTTTGACGCCGTCTCTAACAGTCACAAATCGTGAAGAATTACAGGGATGTTGTCACGAATATTTTAAACATACCTATCGTAGCGTTAACGTAAGCTTTAGAATAAATAACCTAATCGTCAAAAACCCCCGACTCCAAATAGAAAAAGAGCTGTAACTTTTGAAAAGCTAAACAGATTTTCATAAAACATAGCTAAGATTATTACATATTAAGTTAAACTAGCTTTTGATAAAAAAAAATCTGATTTGAAATCGGTCCATCAATTTTGGAGCTACGATGTTACAGACAGATACACATACAGTAGAACTACAAACTTATAACACCACTGTTTATTTTTCGGGAGTTAAAAAAAAACACGTTAAATCCGCAATACTTTTTAAAATACATGAAGTTTTTTTATATTTTCATGAAACAAGTCTGTATGTTGCGTAAAATTTTAACAAAAATGCGATAAAACTATTGTTTTTTACTCAAAATATGCTTACGTTAACGTTACATCGTACGACGTATCGACTTTAATTCGGTGAGGTACTCAGACAATGTTTTAAATTTCTCACCGCTGACGTTAAGAGACGTTAAAGTTTTCAACATCACTGTCTAGGAAGTTATTGAAACGTACAATACTCAACAATCGGTATTTGTTTGCAATCGTGTCCAGTTCAATCATTGCTTTCCACAATGAAACGGTCAGTGACCGTTGCAGAAATTATTTACATTCTGATAGCAACAATAGGACGATACGATGACAAAAAATTCTGTATTGTTTACGGATGGGAATGTTATCATCATTGCAACAAAATTGCCACATGAAGTTGGTCAATGCACTGTTTGAGGTTTACTAAACACAGTAGACATGATAACGAACGCGTTTTGTAAGTCTTCCATTTTCAAAATCAATTGTCTGGACGTATTGCAGTAATCTAGACCACCTACTAGGTTAAGAACCGTACCGCGTCTTGTTAGAAAAAATACAGTGATCGGTAAACTATTTCAATTTCGAATGCCACTTGAAATTGAATTGAAACAGATAAGAAATTATTTTCAGCAACAGAATACTGGACATTATCAATGAAAACGTGACCGTAAGAAATAAAATAAAACAGAACAATATTTGAAAATAGAATTGCCTAAGCAGCAATCAGCAAGCACGCGCTTTACTTTGGCACAATGGACTGATTTCTTTGCTTCTTTTCACGTTCCCGCGCACAGATGATAAAGATTACTTTTTTTTAACGGTACCACTATGGCGCGTACAATAAGATGAAAATGAAAGTTTCGATTAGTTTTTGCTACAGTTCACTTTCGTTGGGTGCCATACACATAATAGACTGCTGATAATGAGGTGGCGGTACGTTATTATGATGCATCGACTCTACTTACGTATGATATATCGAGGGATTGATTTGATGAGTCATTGAAATGTAGGTTCGTAGTGATTGCCTTGGAGAAAATATAGAAAATATGACACGTGTGTCACGATATCAAAATTTCCATTAGGCTATGCACACTCGATACTTTTAGCATCGGCGACTAGCGATTTATTCGCTTTTTGGAAACTCGATACAGCGACTGAATGCTACACTCTGCACACATTCAGAAGTCAGTCGCAGCGGTTTATTGAGGCTTTGGCATGGAGATAGTATAGTATAGGCTTTGGTATTCTACCACCCCGCCCGCCCTTCCCCTCGTTTCACCTCTCCGCCAGATGCAACGAGTCCCCAAAACGCGAGACAACATCGATGCAATCGCAAATCGCTAGTCGCCAATGCTAAAAGTATCGAGTGTCCTTATGGCCGTTAGAAGTAGGTAACTCTCGCGTTATTATTATTGGTGATAATTTTTCCGATGAATCGACTGATGAGGAACTTATTTACCAGTATATCAAAATAATAATACCTTTATTGATGATTTACTCTGCCACAATGCACAAACACTTTATTTATAAACAAAGGCTGTATAGGCAAAGATCATCATTATTCAGCCTATCAAACTAGGAACACAATTATTTATTTTTTAATTTACAAGAAACATCTATTATTCTTAGAACTTATGTCTACATCAACATGCAGATGCAACTGACCCAAACAAGTCGGCACAATGGGCCACAAGCGGGACAATTTGCTATAAAATAGAATGATTCACAGCGCATTGTCTATGCACAGTGCGTCAATCATAAACGGAATTCAAGGGCACGATGAAAACGTGTTCGAAGCAATATGTTTAAACAATAATACGAAACATAATTTTGCCATAAACATAAATTGGCGCGAAACAAAACGTTGTTGGTGTGATAAAATGCATGATGCCCTAAATTGCGATGCAAAGAAGAATTCTTCAGCTTTAACAAACGTTATGCATTTTAAAATGGCCAACGACAATCCTTTTCTACGTTATGTAAAATATTTCAATCTTCATTATACTGAGTCTAAATAGGGTTGCCATTCGTCCGGGGTTTCCCCGGTTTTGTCCTAGTTTGGGTGGGTGTCCGGGGGCGTCCGGAAGGGGTCCAGTTAAAACCCGGACGCCCGTAGCGGTGGCAGTTTTATTCAGTTCCGTGCAGCACACACACACATATTATGACTTGGGTGCTTGTGTAATTAGATAAAATTTGTATTGTTCGAGGTATTTAACAAATTAACACCTTCAGATCAATAAATTATTGGTTTTTGTGTGACTTAGCAATGCTTAGCTAATAAATAAAAATCTGTTTTGGATATATTAATAAAAAAAACATACCTATATTTTAATATTTTTAAGGGCGTCCGGGGACATATCCCGATTTCGACCAAATGTCCGGGGTTTTTGAAGTGTTTGTCCGGTGTCGGCAATTTATTGATGGCAGCCCTAAGTTTAAGCATCAATTTGTATAAAGAACTAAGGCTGACATTCAGAGACGACAGAAACGAGTCTAAGCGTGAACTTACGCTTCCATCTGTCAAACTTACGAACAAATTTTGACAGATGGAAGCGTAAGTTCACGCTTAGACTCGTTTCTGTCGTCTCTGAATGTCAGCCTCAGTCAAAATATTAAAATTCAGTTTAAGTAGGCAACAAAAGCTTCTTTTAAGAATTTTTATTAAGTCGTGATTTCGATTCTATTTGCGTTCAGCCAAATTACATTATTAATAAGGATCTACCTTTCTAGTCCCGATCCCTTTAACCTTTTGAACGCCATTGTCACATATATGTGACAAACGAAATCTTACCCTGAACGCCAACGTCACAAATATATGACAAAATCATTTGACAGAAAAAGTGGCCTGGCGTCAGGGGTACGGCGATACGTTTATACTCTGGCGTTCAAAAGGTTAAGAGGTTGTTGTACTCATCATTATGAACAACTTTTACTATGGTTCAACTTTAATAATATTTTCATTTAATAGGAAGTTCTGTTAAAATTGAAAGACCACTTTTTTGCCCGACCGTACATAATGCTACATAATATCAAGTTATAGTTTATCAGTATAAGCTGACCACGCATTGTATAGGCTTTCCGTACAATGAGAGGTCAGCTTATACTAGAAATGTATAAGCTTGAGATGTAGCCGTGCCGTACCTACCCAAAGACTTCTCAGATGAAAGATAATGTTAATTAATGTTTCTCCTAGAAAACAATATGACGTTAGTGATTTAATTATAAAAGTTTAAATGGAAGAAAGTGTGAGACGCTAATTTACAATCTAATATCATTACCGTAAACGAATCGTGTGAACTGGCTCTTACTTAGAATGCATCGAACTTTTTAAAATGTCAGATCATGTTTTAGATCAAACCATTAACGTCACGATGAGTAATAAATCATTTGAAGATGTTTGTTCTGACGTAATTAATAAACATTCTAGTATAATCAAACTGAAGACAAAATAGAATTATCTGTCATATAGATCTCGCCAGTTATTGCTCGTCTAGTTTTGCAAACAAATGAAAAAAAAAAAGTACCTAATTGAATTCGAATTCCGAATTCAAATAAAGAAACAAAACAATAAAATTCTAAACTAGATGGCGTTCCTATTCCTAGTTTAAATGTAATGACTGTGTTGGTAACACTTCATGGCGTACAAATTGTTCGGTTGTGGTAATTTGGTATAATTAGAAGGAACATTGGAATAATTGAATGTTAGTCAGTGGAGTCAGTGGCGCTAGTGGCTACTTAAATAAGTACATTGTAGCCGTGAGTGACGTAGGCATTGCATGTTGCACGAACTATACAATTCCTTCAATCGCAATTTCACACAAATATTTTAATCAATTGCGCAAATTTAAGATTATTGTAAGTAGCGTTGCTACTGCAAAATTACTAATCTGAGATCACGACAGAACCTTGAAGGAAATCATTTAGCACTTTGATTTAGCATAAAACAACGTAATAATCATAATAATCAAAATTCGGATAATTGATGAACAACGTATTTAATTCACAAGGAGAACTTACAACAACCACTTGAAAAAATTCCTTGAAAATATCAACATTTTTTAATTTGCAAAACAAAATGCATTTCACAATTTTTCACATTCACTGGGTCCATATTTTGTAATAGGCCGAAAACAGTGCGACCTTGTTGCGATTAAAAAAACAACTGGCCGACCATAACGTGTGTTCGGATATCCCGATCGAAATTTGAATCGATTGTACTAATCGATGAAAAATCAAAAACGTGATGATAATAATACTTTATGAACATCACGCACACTTCAGCAATAATTGACAATCGTAAAAGTGTATTATTTCATAATACTTAGCCATTATGTTTGTTATTAGTGTATGTAATTCACGTCAAATCGCTCATGACCCGTAGGAGGGTGCAAGCTATCGCAATAGTCATTTGTCAATAATTGTCCGTATTATTATGCACAAATAATTGCTTGGGCTGATGACGGAGAATATTCGTCTTTATAATCATTTGAATTTTGCAACTGTCCATTGGCAATGTCGGTGAATATAAATGGGCTGTCATCAGAAATATTAATACTAAGGTTATTTCGTCAAAACGCGTCATAATAATCTCTTTAGAATATAGCCAACGCGTATATTTCAACAACCAATATCCAAAAAGAATGCTCAATACAAAGGAAGCCAAAAAGCCATATAGATATTTTCAATTACTATGTAATATACCCTTGTTTGCAAAGAAATAAATGACTTGATGTGTTTTTTTTTTTTTTTTAAATAAGAAAGAAAGAAAGATAAATTATTTATTTGACACAGCACAAAAACGATTTTAAAGATAACTTATCAGTAAAATAAAAGAATAAAAACATGTAAAACAAAAATAAAAATATTTATCTCATATATATTTATATTTATTTATCTTATATTTAATTTCGCTCAATTATGCGTTTTTTTTCATTACTTGATTATCACTTGCGGTGGAAGAAAACAACTTGAGGAAATCTTGGAGTTTCCGGATGGTGTGTGTAGTCCGCCAACCCCACAGCCAACTCGCACCAGACCAGCGTGATGGACTAAAGCTTAACCTTTCTTATTCTGAGAAGAAACCCGTGCCCAACAGTGGGACAGTATTAGGCTGGATTTTTTATTATTTTTTATTTATGCGCCTGATGTTGATTGGCTTTCGGATATTTCATAAGAGAAAAAGTCTAGATGAGTAATCAGGTTTTCAGTGTTTGTTAAAAACCGATTAAATCTAATCTACGTTTATATCTATTCAATCAAAATGAAGCGAATACTTTCTTGCATGTACTAATGCTATTTACATTTTACCCAATAGGATCAAGTCTTATTTTTAATAACAAATAAAAAGTATGTCCAGTAAAATGAAACCGCAAACCGCGTCTCGTGTTATGCATAATGTCGTAGTTATAATTCATAATAAGTCTTGTCGACAAACTACTGGATTATTATAATTAAAAAAAAGAACCTTTATAGGCAAAATCTTTTTGTTTTCAAAACACTCCTTTACCAAACCAATCCGCTAGTCCAGTCGTCTGCAAAAATGACCACCTGGTTCGAAAAACTTATGTCCAGAGAAAACCATGGACAGAGAAGGATAGGATCAGATAGGATAATGCAGAATCGCAAATGACATAACCCTTTATCAAAAGATAACGAGTAACAAAAATAAAAAAATAGGTATAGTTACTCCTAACATAAATCTAATTCATTCTGTGTCCGTACATTGGGAGATAAGAATGAAATGAAAGTACCTAGGTACCAAGAGTTGTCGATACTTATCATGAATATCGCAAATCGGGTATTATTATAAAATGGTCTTACTTCTATGCTAGTACAAGACTTGAGTATTGTTTACAACTTGTAAAAAAAAAATACATGTGAACCGCTTGACATACAATAGATATTCACTACAATGACTTGTTTGCGGCATGTTAATAGGTGAAATTAAATCACTAAGTGCTGCCAAACACTTTGTCAGTGACACGAATCTGCCAAGTTTTATCAAACTACAATTTAGAAAGACTAATTCTCACTTTCTTAAAAAGTTTTTCCAATTCTCATAGTAATCCTAATTACTTTCTGTAGGTACTTACTTCTAGAGGCCCAATCTATACTTATAATAAAATCGTAACGAAGCGAAAAATGTACATTAAATATTTCTTGAAAAAAAAAAAGGCACGTGATCTATAATCGACACTGATGCCAAAAATATAATATACAATATTATTCAAAGGATTTTTTTTTAAATCCTATAATTCGAACAGGTAATGCACATTTTTTCATTATTGTGAATTTCCGTTGATCTTGTATAAAAAAAGTTGGAAATAATTTAATTTAATAGTGTTTCTAGTGCATATAAAAATATTCAAATATCATATTTTTGCCGCGACATAAACACTGGTTACTGTAAACTTGATATGTTACATAATACATTTCTGTCCGTAGTGAACGGTACTTTTTACGATCACGAGTGACTAGAACAAGTCAGATTTTAGTACTACTTTAGTACAAAACGATCATTAAAACTTTATAGTACGCGTTTGCTAAGATAAGGAACGAATAATTTCGTGAAAGTAGTGGAAACTATACATGAACACGATCTTTTTATTTAAGGTGTGAATGGAAGTTCGTGCAGGTTTATCACGAATTGTGACGTGAAACCAACACGAGGAGCTGATGGGTTGGGTGTCACGAGAATAGGCTATAGAATAGAATAGATCTTTATTTCACGTAAACCAGATACAGCACTTGTGAAATGTCGAGACTCTAGGTGCACGGTTCGAAATAGTGGGTCCTATGGAGAAGAACCGGCAAGAAAAATAAATATTGTGGTAATAGCTGCGAGAATTATGAATAAAAAATAAGAATAGGTTATTAATGATTAGCCTCTGAATAATTATTGCCATGACAGCTACAAGCTGACCAGTCCGGACAGACGGCACCCGTTCACGAGCATGACGCATGTAAAATGCGCTGCTCAATTTGCTGTTCTTTACGAATAATCCAATATTCCTCGACTATAATTATGTATGGAACAGCTGACTTTGTTTCGCGATTTCAGGGTTGGTCCCATAGTAAAAGTTGTTCATAATGACGAGTACATTACCCACCTTCAATATGTCCCTAGTTCAACCAGTCATCCTGTATAAAGTTGAAAGGAGTTATTGTACTCATCATTATGAACAACTATTACTAAGGGGCCAAGCAGCTTTGGGTCCAGAAAAAAAAAAAAGATAAACTTACGTAGGTATTTCAAGTTCCTTCGCAGTTTTGACCTGAAACCAAAACAATAAAATCTTTAGAACAAGAACAGAAAAGATTTTTCTTTTTAATAATTATAATAATCATTCATTCCAAGACAACAGAGTATGACAAAGTAACAAAGTAAGCACAAATAACAATAAAATAAAATACAATACATTAATTAAAATTCGAAATGAAAATAAAATAAAATACATCGAAACATAATTTAAAAAAAAAACAAATAAAATCCTAAGTATTTTTTTTTTTAGTAATTATTAATATTTTATTTCATTAACATTAAATTAATTTAAAACTAATTTGTTACATTAACAGATTATTTACAAGGCTAAATGGTGATTATCTTCAAATGCAAAACATACCAAATGTTGCGTTTCCTATTTGTACTGGCCATGCATAACTACCGACGAAGAAAAAAACAAATTGACTAACAATCTCATTTTTAGCGCACACATTTTATTAAAAAGCCGTTATATAAACGTTATATAACAGCCTACAGCCTCACAATATTTATCAGAAGAGTGTTAGAACAAACAACGGAAGATATTTCCCGAAGTTGTAGCTGCATCATCTTCCCACATAAATCAGGCAGTGAAAGTGCGATCGCAGATAACTGATTGATGATAATGATTATTAAATTGTTTTATTATTGTTTTGTATGGCAGTTCAGTTAATTTGTTCTAGCAGTTTATTATCACGATGGCGCTGATTGGCATGTCAATGTTGAGAACTATCTATTAAGGGTTTTTTTTTTTTTCGAAAAATATTGCCCCTCACTAGGATTTTTCCTGTATCGTGGGTACAGTTTACAAACATACATGTCACACGCGCACACAACCAGACCCGAAACAACTATCCGTAGATCATACAAATATTTGTTCCATGCGGGGATCGAACCCGCGGCACGTAGCGCAGAAGGCTAATCGCTTAGCCACTGTGCCAACTGTGTCGTCAACGACACGGTTCGAGTGTCGTGATTTATTTAGCTTTTTGCTAAATAAATATTTATTATTCTCAGTAAAACTTTAAAAGTTGGAAGCAAGTAATGATTAACATTTTATGTACCATTGTCTCACGTATTTACTTAGTACTAAGTTATTTATGTAATTCATTCTACATTTTACGGTCGTTTTTTTCCCTTATTTTCATTCGAACTTAATAGAACTATCATACCATAAACAACTAAGCGTAATACGTTGCAATACAAACTATTATAGAAAAAATAAACACGATGACCATAGACACTGCACAAACAAGTAAATCTAATTCACACATCGACTTTCATATGAAGACGCGACCCGACGATGACGTGTTTGTGACGTCAAATATCACAAGGAAGAGCAGCATAGCTATAGTGCCACAAACTTAACTGACCCGGTGACCAAAATTGGAACTAACGTCACTACAGAACAAAAATGACTTCAAAACGCTTCAAAATGTCATTTTTGTACAGAGATGACATTGGTAAAAGCGACGGCAGCGACGCCATGACCAGGTCAGATAAGTTTGTGGCACTAAGAATACCTCGCATCTCGGTTAACGAAGCTTGGAAAATGGTCTAGTCACGTTCACAGCTCCTGTTATTAAATTACAGGTTTATTATCGTATATCAATTCCTCAAATATCAACCGACATTATGAGTGAAATTCGAATCGAGTTGCGAGATATGTTCTTTCAGAATAACTCCCCTGTCCCGTCAGGCTGTGTTGGCGCGTGACACCACGATTTCTATGATACATCGTGCCTTTGTATGCGAATCATATGCATTCAACTACATATCACATGTAATGTAAAACGCCATTTCTCTGTCCTAGATGGTACGGTAATGTCTATCTGATTCAAGGATGCTGTACATTCCGTTAAAAATTATTCATTTCTGTGGTATCCATGGACATTTTGTGTAGTTTTTAATATTTTTTACAAGTAGCAAGTATTTTTTCAGTTTTTATTTTTAGTATCTTCTTCTTAGCGTGTCGATGGCAATATACTTGGCTCAGTATTCCACCACGCGAGTTCTAGAATCAGTAAAGGACATTAGCTTCTCACGCGTGCAGGTGGTAGAATTGAAGGTGGGCCATGGTCTGGGGAGAGACGCCGCACTCGCACTGCAGGTCTAATCCATCTGTGAAATTCCACCTGTGAAGATTATCTTTGCTTCGGCCGACTTGGGATCGTAGTTTTTTAAGAGATTTCCAAGTCGGCCATAGTAGTTCATGTTCAGGTGAAATGGTTTCCGATGGCGGGAGAAAGTATGCAGGTGGACCGATTTTTTTAATAGTTTTAGTATCTTGAAACGAAGGCATATCGTGTAAATGCAGACCAGCAGGGCTAGCACGGCATGTGGAGAACCCCGTTTTCTTCAGCCTTTGTCTCCTTGCTAGGAGACAAAACAAAAATCGAGAAAAAAAGGTAAAGAAATGGTTTTGTCCCCGATTTTGATCTCTCACCTTTTTTGCCGTGCTAGCAGGCAATGCATGAAACTGTCTATATCTAGGATAATAAAATATAAAAATAAATAATAGGATAATAAAAGCTAGGAATTAATATTGAAGAAGATAATAATTCGTTTCTCTTTCTACTTCATATAAATCTCTTAATTCCTAATGGAATAAGAAGAGTTGCAATTAGTGTTTATAAGTATGTACACAAATGTAACTTGCACTGTGACATAAATGGTTGTTAGTTTTAGAGCAATTAACTTTCAAATTGCTAACTTGTGAGTTAAGTCTGTTTCCGATTCATTTCACTATTCACTTAATAGCTTCCTTCATTGCTATCAATTGTTACGTACCTACTTTATTAAATATACTTAAAACCAACATTTTCTAAAAGAAAGGGTTTAGGTACACATACATATATTATCCTTTACCGTCCACATTAAATTCTTCTTTTCAAACTGTCCTCTCGTAGGACTGATGGAAGAGATTTTTCTAGAAATAAACATTACTTTTCTAGTTTACGCTCTTACTTCATATTTTTTATGTTTTTAAATTATATGTGAGCATTAATTGTTAAATAAATTAATAAAAAATCGACCGAGACTCGAACCTGCGACTTTCTGGTTCAGTACACCAGCCGCTCTTGCTAACCGAGCTATTCGCAATACTTGCTCGCGCAGGCTTAGCCAGCGGATGTATATTTTGTTTGCTAAAGTAGAGAATTTACCAAAAAAAAAAAAATGGATATTCAGCGCGCTGGGGCGAAATGCGTTTTTCCAATATAGCGGTTAAAATTTCCAATTCAAATTTCCAATATCCAATATAAAATTTTCTAAAAGGATCGCAAAAATTTATCCGACATCTTGAGTTTCATGACATTCCTAGTTACATCATTTCCCTGCGACATATAGATAAGTACATATACGGTAAACGCGAAACAGTAAACGAGGAAGTTAATACTAAGACCGAAAAAAAAACCAAAAAAAACACAGCAAAGCGAAAGTAGTATCAAATGACGTTCATAGTTTAATTTATATAATATACACAAGCGACATTCCCGTTGCACAGCCTAATCATCAACTATGGAAGCTGTCCGGAACTGAAGTGACACAGAAAAAAATGTATAATAAGTATCTACAAGCATGTTATAAATAATTTTAATTGCACCTTACACAAGTCACACATAACAATCGTGCTTAGTTATCCAAATAGGGTAAATCTATTATAATTAGAAGTGCTAACATTTTGAATCTAGCACATTATGTCAAAAATGCATTCTTCAATCTTTTTCTGTAGCACTGTCCTGCTTCTTTTATAACCGCATGGTTATAAAAGAAGCAGGACAGTGCTACAGAAAAAGATTAATTGCTAGTTTCGATCAAGGCAGTATTCCTAACACAGCATTGTGTTAGGAATACTGCCTTGATCGAAACTAGCAATCTTTTGTTTTAAATGTATAGTTTTGTGACGTCATCGTAAAACATTCGGATACAAAAAACTAGTTTCCCGATTTCATGGTTGTTCCAATAGTAAAAGTCGTTCTTAATGATGAGTACAATAACCCTTTCAGCTATAAATAACTTATCCGACTAACCGTGAACAGACTTAAATTTTTGAAGCTGTTATAAAATATTTATAACCTTCAAATTGTACGAAAATTACAGTATTATCTAAGGCTTTTAAAAAGTTAATGTTTGTTCTAAATTTTTTTGATTTATGATTCATATTTTTTATATGCAGTCATAACATTTGTAAAGTATTTCTTAATTATATTTAGATTGAGTCCATAAAGCAATTATGAATTACTTACACCGTGAAGTTATATTTTATCCGAGCAGTCTTTAACGGCCTCTTAAATTAGGCAAAATTTCAAGTTTTGTAAATAAAATCCGCAATTTATGGAACAAAAATAACTAAATAACGACGATCATGGTTCCCATGGTAAAAAATAAGAGGTACCTACCTAATAACTTATTCCCTTGCTATTCGTAGCTAAGGGCTCGACCTTTAATCACGTGAGGTTCGAAAAGGGGGGAGAGAGTGGGAGTATTGTGACAAACTCGTGTATATTTTCGTGTGACTAAGGGAATTCCTTCGCGAGTAAATTTGTGTCAAAAGGGCCCACTACACATTCGGCGAATAGAAGCAAACAGGAACGTTTGGAAGGCACATTTGCGTGCACTCACGATGGATAGCGGATGAATGATGCCAAACATTGGCGAATGTCAATGAATACAGGCAAATGTGGCCTCCACACGTTCGTGTTCGCCTCCATAAATGGCCTCCATTTGCCTGTATTCGCCGAACGTGTATAGGGACTTTAAAAAGCAACAATACAATACTATTGAGCTCTCACACAATTTGCAACTTTCGTGTCTGCCTAAAACTTTAGAATATTGCTTAAAACTTCAAGTGCAGTAATACTAAATTCTTAATTTTATTAATATTGGAAATGGGGGTGCAGTGGGGTAACCTAAAACCTCACAACGTAAGTATTACAACGTAGCCAAGGGGCGGGGATGGGGGGGGGGTAAAAAGAGGCCACACGTGATTAAAGGACGATCCCTTACTTACAGCGTAGCCAAGTAGATATAAATCGGACTTTAGCCGTTAAGCCAGTCTGTAACTTAACAGAAAGAAAAACTTTTAGCAGCAATAACCCTAAACAGTCATAAAATTAACACACTTATTCAACTGTCAGCAAACTGGATATAAATGGAAAAAATATTTCACCAAACCTCCACACACGGGTTTCCGCAGCGAAGCGTTTATATAACATATAATTATCGATTACTTTCACATTGAAAGTTCTCCAAACCAATAAAGTATTGAAAAAACAAACGGGCAATTATTTTTAAAGCTTCGATAATCGATTATGAAGCTGTCCTTTCCGTATCGAGTACTCGAATCGATTTCGAAGGCTTTAGTTATAAGGGCGTTGAAGGACGAAGGAAATTCGTCGACCACCAGCGAATCGTATTGTGGGGTGAGGTGCAACATTCTGTATACAGGATAATTTTTTATGTAGTGCGCATAATTTGTAGAGTGATTCAGTATTCCTAAATGCAACCGCAGTATTGGGATACACTTTAAAACAAAACGAAAATTCGACTTAGTATGGGGGACACATAATTTACTAGCGCAAGCCATACAAAAACAATTTTTTATTTTGTTTTGGTGTGTATTTTATTACTGCGGTTGCATTTGGGAACGGACACTGAATGACTGCAAATTTTGCGCACTACATAAAAATATATCGTGTAGATTCAGCGTAACTATTCTGTAAGAATCGATCTCGATTGGAGTCTTACTCTTACCGTCAGTTGATGTCTAACGAATTGACATACGATAATGAACGTCCAGTCACAGACGGGTTCAGTTGAAAATCAGCACTGGTCTATGTCTGGCATACACTGAACTGAACCTTTTTGGTGTCAAAAGTCAAAGTCAAAGATTTTTATTTCAACTCGGCCTGTGCAGGCACTTTCAAAACGTCGTGATTTTAGGTGCACGGTTCCAAGTGCACAGTCAGGTGCAGCCGTGAGGCCCACATGATTGTGGTATATCCTACATAATTATATACTTTATATGATGTCTATAGGACTAACTTAATATTTGGGGTTGTTTTTAGTTATGGTTCATCGTTTTTTTTTTTTTTTTTGTCTGTGGACTGTGGTGCCTTAATTTTGCGTCCAAATAAATTATTTTTCTTTCTTTTCTTCTTTCTACCGTGTAGCTACTCGTAACTTAATAACAGGAGCCGTGAATGTGAAATCAGTCAATATAATTTTAAAGCCAACAATATTATCTGGTGTCCGTATGGATTGAGGAGCCACCTGTAATGTCATGTAACTTTTTAAGGGTTTTACTACAAATTCCAGGATTGGGTCTACAAAATTGGCTAATTTGCTACTAAATAAAGATAGTATCCGCGTTTAAAAATCACATATGGCTCCTCAATCCATACGGACACCAATATTAACAATAAAAATAACGTAACAATAGGTATTAATTAGCATTGACGAAGATCTTCAATCTTGTAGAGAAACTAAGCAAGCCATGTGTAACAGAAGTTAAGAATCTACCTATATGATAACATTTTGAACTCTTTGGATAATAACGAGAACTATACAAGTCAGTAATATGAATATTTAATTATATAACGAAACGCAAACTTTAATATTGTTCTCGGTTAGAGGTGTCCGCTCGTTAGCTAATGAGTAAAGCAAAATAAAAGAATTAAATCGTTTTATTTGCAAAAATAATTAACAAATCATATCAGCCGATAAAATGGCACTAAATTGGTTCCGCTTACTTAATAAAATACCATTAGCGGCCGTGTTTTGGCGCCATTTGCCGAATCGCCCTACTACATTCTAATTTTAAAATCGGTTTGTAAACAAATTGTAAGTGGCCAGTACCGGCTAGTGTTGTCCACAGTTCCGTGTGGAGCGGAAGCGGCGCTGGGTGTGATTGTATATGCATCAGCTTTCATTTCTGAGAAGACCTGCAGGCCGCAAAAAGTTGTGGAACCACTTGTCCATCGTCGCGTCGTGGCGGGTCGGCCCGCCTTGTGGGAGTGACGAGTTTGCCCAGTGTAAAATCGATACGACATGAAAGTTTATACGGTTTGAGTTCAACGTACGCTCTTTTTATGATTTGTATTTAGTATTTAAATAAATCCAAATTTTGATAACCACGAAAATTTTAATTTCAAATGACCTACGGCTATTAAACCGAAATTTCGATAATGAGGGGTCAAGAAATAGAACCTTTATAAGATTAAACAATACACGAACTTACCTACCTCATTAATACAAATGTAAAGGAATTGTTTATTTTGACAGCTAACATCAAAATTACGCATGAGAACATTTATCATTAATCTTTTTTTTTACTTAATGGTTTGGTCAGTACATCCCGACATGGTTCATTCATTACACAAACAAAAGCTAATAAAACAAAATAAATGCTGTCTATATCTTGTCGTGAGACAATGGAGCAGCACTACGGGAAAGTGAAAGGGCACGGATTCACCGGCGGAGTGGTTATAGCATCGCCGGCGAGGCCTTTGATCGCGGACGCACGCGCACACCGTGCGAACCAACCTCATTGGGTCAACATTGATTGTACCACTGACTTGACACATGTCAAAATAGTGGTCATAATGACCAAATGTGGACATTTGGGGTGTGATAGCGGACAATATCCAGCTTTTACAAACATAAGCTTCATCTATTATCTAAAAAATTAAATAAAAATACAAATATAAAAATAAGCATTTATGCGTCAAAGTACTAATCGCTGTCAATTATTGGCAACGTGCCCAAAAGACTGGCAGCATTGCCACGTTGAATGGCAATGCTTATTCTTTGACCAAAGAAGAAAGAAGAAAACGCTTAGCGTCGCCCAGCAGTTTTGCAATGTCTCTAAAAAGGAGACATACATTCGGACCCCAAGACCGGAGCGTTTCGACGCCAAACGGCTCAAATATACAAGGTCCAACCTATCTAGTCCCAATCCCTTTAAGGGGTGTTTGTACTCATCATCATGAACAACTTTTATTATGACACCAACCCTGATAGCGAAACAAAAATCAGCTGATACATACAAATAATTCAATGTTACTCGACAAAATGTTTGCACCAGCTGATTTGCTTTTCGCGATTTCAGGGCCAACTCTGATCACCCCATGGGACCATCGTTAATAATGAGAGCAATAACCCCTTATCTATAGGGATCGGGACTATAATGGTTCGACCTTAAATAACTGCTGATAAACTTACGCCCGCGCCGTTTCAGTGTCTCTGCGGCTGCAGCGGACTTACTACTAGGCCTCGTACAGACGAGCAGCACTTTGCTGTCGACAGAGGCAACTGCAGCTGCCGCCATTGGTCGGCGTTTGCCGTCGACACGTGGACAGCAAACGCCGACCAATGGCGACAGCTTCAGTTGAGCGCAGCGCGCGCGCTGCCTTGTCAGTCGACTTCAAATAGACCGAGCGATGCACTACAACAATGCTATCGACACGGTGGGCAGCAGTCGGCGTGTCGAATACTGCAGCAGTTGCTTCTTGTAGACAGCTGAAGTTGGCTCTGTCGACAGCTGAAGTTGGCTCTGTTGACAGCAAAGTGCTGCTCGTCTGTTTGACGCCAAGTTATACAACACAATCGCAGTGATGTCATAACACAGCACCTGTCAAAGTAGTTAATTAGTGACCGCATACGTTCACACTTCTGGAGATTGTTATTAAGTCCAAACCTTACGTCATCGCAGAGAAGTCACGTCATCATCGGACTGTCAAAGTAATTAAATACCGGTACCGGTCTCTCATTGGAGGAAATCAATCAACCTAGCTCTAGATAAAGCTTCCTGGCAAAGTGTATTTGTTCATCTCGCTATGGTTTTCTAGTAGCTTCTTATAAAACAATGAAATCGCGAAAAAAAATCAGTTGATCCATAATAAAAAAAACACAATAATGAGTATGTACAATTATAACCCCTTATGTTTGTCCGGTATATTGATGGAACCTTATAATTATATTTTTAATACGAAGTTACGAACTGTGCCAGATTTTTTGTTACTTGCGCGGTGAGTACCCTAGAAACACTGTTAATGTATGAATGAATATGAACTATGAAGATTATACAGAGCTTTTGTTACATAAATCTCAGGAGGACATTCTACATTAATAATAAGTGGGTGGACAAACCCGTTTTCTCCGTCCTTTATCTCCTTGACAGAAGATAAAATGAAAAATCAAGAGAGAAATCGCTAAAGAGATGGTTTTGTCCCAGATTTTTCTCTCTCCCCATTTTGCCGTGCTAACTCTGCAGCGTGACAGAAGAATCGGAACTTTATTAGCGAACGAACGAGATTTTATTTTGGATTTACACCTTAATTAGACCATTAAATCTTCAACAACATAATTGAAGACGACCATCTCGAATGACATAATGTATAGTATAGATAATGATACTTTTTTTATGCCCAAATGATGTATAGTTTAATTAAACTGGCATGAACTTTAAACCGCAGATAAACAACAGAATTAGCTTTAAATTACAGAACTAACCTTGACAATATAAGAAGTAATTTAGGAATAAATAAATAAATAAATCCAGCCCATTACTGTCCCACTACTGGGCACGGGCCTCTTCTCAGAATGAGAAGGTTTAGGCCTTAATCCACCACGCTGGCCTAGTGCGGGTTGGCGGACTACACACACCATCGAGAACTTTATGAGGCCCTCTCAGATGTGCAGGTTTCCTCACGATGTTTTTCCTTCACCGTTATCGCAAGTCATAATTAAATTCTAATCCGCACATGAATCCGAAAAGTCAGAGGTGCGGGCCGGGTTCGAACTCAGACCCTCCTGCACGGCAGGCAAGCGTTCAACCGCTAGGCTATCACTGCTTCATTGTTTGTTCATAGGAACAAACAAACACTCATTTTTATTATATATCTAATATTTTTGTATAAGATTATATTCGTACATATTTTAGTATAAGACTATTGGTAGCTTCCTCTTCATCTTATCGTTCTTTTACATCTTGTACTGCGCAAGAGATGCTAATGATCGCTGACTGCTATCTGTTAGCAACGGCTGACATTCTGTTTTTTTTTGTTATGGCACGGTCGCAAAATGTAATCACTCATGGCGTAGTAGGTATAAAGATTAGCCAGTAGTGGGGAAGAGTCCATACAACCCGATTCCCATCGGCTTCCCTTTAGAAATTGGTTAATGCATAGACCAACGTAATATTATATTACTAGCGACCCGCCCCGGCTACGCCCGGGTGCAATTTCTCTATTATCCTTACAATAACTATGAAAGTATCATACATAGGTATAAACCTTCCTCTTGAATTACTCAATCTATTAAAAAAAACCCCATCAAAATCCATTGCGTAGGTTAAATCTAAGCATACATAGGACAGACAGCGGGAAGCGACTTTGTTTTATACTATGTAATGATAGTGATTTACTCATCCAACTGATAAAAAGGCATGTTATTCAGTTAGGTTGAGCTCTTCCAGACATGACTAATGACTATAAAGATTACAAGACACGGTATAGAATTTTGTCTTGCAGCATAAATTGGTGAGTGTGCTTTTTTTTGGAGGGCTTTTTTTGGGCGGCATCCCTTATGAAAATTTTCACCCTTCGCCACTGTTAGCCAGTCAGCAATGGTGCTATCGACGCTGACTGCCCAGGGTGCACCAGAGGACCTCAAGTTCCTCATGGAGGCTCAGTCCTTGCACTACTTCAACTTATTGCGTTAAATAAGTACTGTAATCAACACGATAGAAGTCAATCCTACAATTTCATCCCCTACTATTATGGTAATTGTAACTCCTTAACTGTACTTATGACAAAATGTACCTAAAACAAGTATCTTCATTTTTGATACAGATTGAATTTTTTATTGACTAGAATACTAGGTTGATAACCAGATTCGAACACTTAATACTGTATGAGATTCTTTCTGTATGAAGCGCCCATACTTAGTATCTTGATGTACTAGGAATTTATAGAAACCAGCGACCATCTCTAACGAGGAGAGCAAACGTGCGCCCACGTACTTATCAGTTTACTGGCAGTACGAGGCAATAAAATTATACATAGTATGGCTTACGATGTGACAAAAGCATAAGGAGGTGTTTGCTCTTGAAATATCTACGAGTATTTTCCAGTAAATGGGTGGCGAGAGATTAATTTATCTCACGAAGATAGCAGCATGCTTTGGACTTATTCATAAAGCAAGACTAGATGTGATAACCAAATCCCGCAAATCCCCGAAAGGTTAGTAGACAAAATATTACTATGGTACTTCCTCAAAGATCAATAACGTTTTAAAGGTGCCAAGCGATAGGATGTTGCGACGCGTGATTATTGTAGCCCTGCGTTATTCTATACATAAATCACAATTCATAATTTAAAAAATAAAAGAACGAGATAGATGCCCAAACAGTTAATAATTTTATAACATATTTACAGTCTATACTTATAATAATAAATTTAAAAAAAATGTCGAATGGTAAAGTGAAGTTGCTATACCTAAAGCTAGGTAGGTACGAGACAGGTACCTAATAAAAAAAAACAACATTAAATTCATTAAAAAAAAATAGACAATCAAAAATACATTCAGGATTATATTTGGGAACATCAGCTAACTACTATAATGAATTCGTTTAAATAGTTTTATTTATAACTTCACAAAAAAATCCCTACCATAATGTTATTAAGCAATTAATTTTTTGCGAATCACGTTTTAATTACTCTAAAATCTCAATGTCTTGTAAAAATTGTAACACAGAAGTAATATTAACGCTTTTTTGGCAAGAAAAAAGATCATTTTATGCTAAATACGTGAGAATTGTATGACCAGGAATTAGGAAACCTATTTGTTAACACATACGTATGGAATGTAATGATGAAACATTATTATAAATAATTGATAAATGCAATATAGTAATTCCGTTCACACATGCTGCATAGCAACTAGGAGAAATATTATAGAAACTGGTATTACAAAAAAATTTGAACTACAGAGGACAGATAACAAGGTGACAGTTCTTCTTAAAATAAAGATAAAAAAATTACTTAGATATAAAACAAAAGCAAACGAGGTCAAATAGTGTGAGAGCATAAAATGCATCTATAGAAGTTATCGTCTTTGTAGTTAAAATATATCATAAAATTCAGTTTTCAATAAAGTAAAACAAAAATAATCAGCTAATGAAAATGTATTGTTGGTGGGGGGTATTAGTTACATTATTCTATTTCTATTTGAAATTTAAGTTATTGTATCTATATATTATGGTCCTATTATACCTTTATAGTCCGGATCCCTTAAGGGACAACTTTAACTATGGGGCCAACACTGAAATCGCGAAAAAAAAACAGCTGTTCTATACAAATAATTCAATATTATTTTTCTTTCCTTCTTTTTTTTAAAAACGTTGATCCTCAGTTTGATTTCTCCTGTAGCGAGGGTACAGTTTACAAACATACATGTCATATGCACACACCGACTCGACTAAATGTATCGAACAGCCGATTTTTTTCTTGATTTCACGGTTAGTCCCATAGTAAAAGTTGTTCATAATTATGAGTACCTATAATAACCCCTTAAAGGGATCGGGGCTAGAAAGGACCTTGTTTATTTTGTGAGGACTTTAAAATAAGTAATATTATGTGAAAATTAATTTAGTAATTCTAGCATAGCTTACATAAATCTATCTTGAAATAGTTAAGGAAATATTAAATATTCATGCTTATACCATACACACGTGAATTATGTTGTTACCAGTATAGTGTACAGCTAAGGTGCCCCAGTTTCAACTAGTTCGAACGAGAAATTAGTCGGTAATGCCTAATCTAAAGTTTGCGAAGTACTTGAAAGTACGTGTCGCGCCGCAAAACGGCAATTTTGTGATGTAAATTCCACTGTAAGCCACGCTGGTTTGCGCTACACTAGATTTTCTTAATAAACAAGGGCTTTCCCTATCTATTATCATCTGTTTTGCATAAAGATGCGATTACATCAGAACAAAAACTTATAAATCCAGCCCATAATTGTATCTACCACTGCTGAGCACGGGCCTCTTCTCAGAATGAGAAGGGTTAGGCCTTCATCCACCACGCTGTTGGTTTGGTGCGGGTTGGCGGACTACACACCATCAAGAACTTTATGGAGTCCTGTCAAGTGCGCAGATTTCCTTACGATGTTTTTCATCACCGGTAACGCAAGTGACAATTCAATTCAAAATCTGATCCTCACATGAATTCGAAAAGTCAGAAGTGTAGGCCGCATTGGAACTCAGACCCTCCTGTATTGAAGGCAAGCGTTCAACCGCTAAGCTATCATACCTTTAATAAAAACTTAAGCATTTATTATCTAATTGCAGTCAATTAAAAGAATAAACTTTTAGAATAGAATAAATAATAGATAATAATTATTAGGGAATAGGCGTTTTGTTATGTGGCGGATTCTACAATTTGGCTGCGACAGTTACAAGTGATCATACCATTGCTACGTTTCCGGTTTTACTGCTTTTGTTTATCGCAACGCTATGTAGAACAAGCTTAAAGTTGATTTACGTAGGAATGAGCAAACTCGGGTATAGAACGTTTAAATTTTCAACATCGCGTGTGTAAACGATAGTGTTGCCGGCACTTGATAGTTTTAGCGCGACATAAACAATAATAACAGATCATTTATTTATGTTGAACGAAATATGATTTGAAATAAGAATCGTGAATTAAAAATATTTTTAGGTTTAAATTCTGTAAAATTTATTGCAACGTATTTTTAAACAGTTTTTCTTTTGATTGCATTGATTAGGAAATTATATTCAAAAGAAATATCGGAATAATAATATTAAGTAACCAAACGAATTAAAAATAACGAAATTTCCGAGACAAGTTCTTTATAAAGTTTACTTGCTGTAACCGAATGGCGCACATACCTAACATCAAACTTTCTTCAAGACAACTTGACATTGAGCTAAACTTAAACATCAGACAGGTAGCAAGGATCGCGTGACAACTCCTCATAAAAGTCGTCGAAGTGTTACCTATGTATATGAGATGTTAGAGGGCGCGAACTATCACCTTGACTCCTGGCATAGACAATATTCTGTTATGTCACTGTTGAGACAGACCGCATAGGTACTTATTTCTTTTTTTATTGTAGCTCCTGTCAGGTATTCGCGGTATTTTTAAGTTCATTTAATAGTGGTTTTTTTTGGAAGCCTGCTCAAGACTCGCTATCACGTTGAAGTGTTGCCTCATTGATAAAGGGGAAGAAATCAGGAAAATATAGTGGAATCTCTATGATAATTAATTATAATCATGATAATTAATTATGTCAATTGAAATAACAAAAAAAATTGTGACTGAAAACCATTACTAATATAATGCTAACAATTAATACAAAAATTCCATTTCAATTACAGATAAAAAAATATTAAATAAAAATTCCTTGAACTCAATGTCATGAACATTCTTACACCCTGTTACCACCAGCCTACCATACTAAAAGCAATTTCATATTATTATCTCACGAGAATCAGTTACCTAAGCATGATATTAGCTCTTTATAACTGTTAATGGCCTAACAGGTGCTGTCAAGGCAAATGTGCGCCTACCCTTATCAGACAGTGCACGCTACGCTCTTAATGGCATCATTAAACTTAGATTTGAATTGCTTTTTGGTATTTTATTATTTATGGCACAAGATGGCGCAGTTCTATTTTCAAAAATATTTTCGAATTATGAACCCTGGAATTTTAATGATAGTTATTTTAGTAGTAAGTAGTTATTATTTGGTTATTATTATAAACCTTAGAAAAATATTGAATTCTATGAATTGAGAGTATTCTTCATAAATTCTGAAAATTTGTTCCTTTAGAAAGTCGCAAGTGAAGCGTGTAGATATATATTTATAGTTTCAATATAACTACGGTAATTATGTTTAACATTATATGAGAAAAAATTGCAATATCTCATTGCGAATAATATGTAGGTATCTAGATACTTAATATTAGCAATGAGATGACGTAACCCAGGCTGAATGAGATCAACGAACCACATCGTGGCACCGGATGAGCTAAACTGCCTCCTCCAGCCATTATCATAATAATGTAATTAAGATAAATAGATTAATAAAATCATTAGGAACAATGACACGCGGGGTCACAGCCTCGAAAATAATTTTTAAAAAGATATTAACGGACAATTTTATGTCTAGCCTTTGTCTTCTTACATTGTTAAAAAATGTACCGTTTATAATTTCTTGTCGATAACAGTCTAGGAACATGCTTGTTCCTAGATAACAGTACCAACCATAGATAGTACCAACATAAAATTATAAAAATGCCAACTGAAAAAAGAAATGTATGACGCTATGATGACGCTCTATTTTTAAAAGCTTGGGTTACCGAACCAAACTGTACCTTACCACAGATAATATAATACTAACTTACTCACTTTTTGTACCGGCATTGACTTCCGATCGTTTCAGTATTTTTAGAGCATTCGTGATAAAATTATATAACTATTTGTTTACAAATATCTTACTTGCCAGAAATAAAACTGCTTGACGAATTATAATATTGCAAAAAATATTTTTAGAAAAATTATGTATGAATATTTATAGCGTCAATCATGGCTCAGTTTCCTTAAGCAAAAAAATACTTAGTATGATAATTCATTGATGATATCTTAATTGGAATATGAATTATTATTTTCCTATAAACTTTGAACAACTTAGAATAAATAGGACCTACTTATCCGTGTGAACAAGGAGATTTACTTACAGCTGTCAAAATAAAGAGCCCGTAAGCTACCTATTAAGAAAGTAATGTCGAGTCTGCCTCCAATGGCAATAAAGCTATAGTGAATGAAATAACATTTTATATTTATTTATTTTAATGATTAGTAGACGCATATTGTATATACATACATAGTAGTAGTGGAGAAGATATATTCTGTAATAATATTGTAACAAAGGTGTTAAAACTGTTAAAAAGAGCAAAACACCTACAAACTGCATCAGAAGTTAGGAGAGTGAACATAAAAAAAAATGGTTTTAAATAAATTAAAAATCGCTTGTGTATCTTTCAAAATGCAAAAATCATCTATAGGTACTTTAATTCATGTGACATTTAATTGTCAACATTACCATAGAC
This sequence comes from Allophyes oxyacanthae, assembly GCA_932294325.1. Lineage (NCBI taxonomy): Eukaryota > Metazoa > Arthropoda > Insecta > Lepidoptera > Noctuidae > Allophyes > Allophyes oxyacanthae. The sequence continues at coordinate 3,780,419 of OW028628.1, forward strand.
GTTTTTTTTACTACCGGCTGTTTTTGGAGCTGTCGTTTTAGCATAGAGATAATATATAGTAGGTACCTATTTCTATGCGTTTTAGTCACACGGATTCTAAATTTAAAATAAAGTTAAATGAATGGGTGACTGAACCCGCCAAAATAGAAGATTTTTTGCAACATTTTCACATAGTCGAATTAACGCTATCAATTACGGTTTTCTGTATGTGAAAGACACATTGCATGCAGGCTTTTGACGTTAACCTTACAAAATTAACGGACATTGTAACAAATATTTGTATGATCTGCAGATAATTGTTCCGGGTCTGGATTTTTGTACATGTGAAGATTTGTGTTAGTAAACGCACCCACGATACAGGATTAATTCCTAGGGTGGGGCAAAGTTATTAAAAAGAAAAATCTGCGGCTCATTACAATACACTACTGCAGTTATTTATTTATTATTCAACTTTTCTACACTCTTTTTCTTATAGAGATATTATAAACGTACTAAGCCCCACAATTAGTTTAGTTTAGTTTTTAGTTGGGCCGAAAAGTTAGCCGAGTGTACCACGTTAAGATGGACGTCTTATAATCATTAACGAAGCCAACATTTTTTTTTAATGTTGGATTAGGAGCATAATTGCTCATGGGCTGATGATAATTGACCATAGCTACATAAGTTAAGCTTTGTGTTCACGGCTACATATCAAGCTAAACATTTCCAGTATAAGCTAACCTCGCATTGTATAGGCTTTCGGTACAATGAGAAGTCAGCTTATACTGGAAATTTATAGCTTGATATGTCAGTAACCGCCCGAAACTTTAATAACCTGGTAGAACCATTCCAAAGCCGTAGTCAACAACTGACTTCCGGCTAGTCTACACCATGACATCGATGACACCACGTGGGTACGATGTTGACCTCCCGTGCAACAACCAATAAAAGTGATGGTGGTCCAATTTACAGCAGAAATAGCAAAATTGGAATTCCATCAATTAGTCCACAAAGCCAGCGAAGTGAACAAGCTCAATAAACATCTTAAGACTTATTGCTACCAATCTATTCTGAACTTTTAATGTTATATATGTTTTTAGAAGTGATTCATCGTATACATCGTTAACCTTAGTTACGACTGGCCACCACAGATCAAAAAAAGAAAATAAATAAAAAGCAAACTCAATCACTTTCTCTGCGTGTTTGAAATAAGAACCTGTTTTGACGATACCATGGTTTTATGAGTTATTGTGATAGATTATGTAAGGAACAACACTTTTATAGTTTTTGGTATTCGTGTCTTGTCTCTATAGACAAGATAGACCCTTCGAAGTGTCCATAACTTCCCTTGAAAATTATGGTTGCAATAAATATCTAAAGAGTTGACTGACACTTGAAGTACCTACCTTTGTCTGAAGCAAAGAAAAAAGACGATAAGATTTTGTATTCTTTCGTAGTACCTATCATGAAGGTCGTATAACCTACAAACGGGTTTGTCGCATCGGAAGTTCGGAACAGAATACGGAATCGGAAGCTTTATTTTAGTCGATTCTTGAACTGTTCAGAAGGTTCCTTTCGACCCAAATACGGCATCATATTAGCCGACATTATGTCTTATAGATATTGAAACGTTCAATAAAAAAATAGCATTCAATTTAAAAATCAAATCTTATTAAGTGTCACGGAAGTCGAGAGATTTTCAATTAATATTCCTATCTAATTAATTCATAGCTTTGTTTTAAAGAAAATCGAAGACAAGACTTTTATTTTAGCATTAATTAGTAATAATTATGATGCTTAAAGTGTAGAATTAGGAAGTTAACTTTTGTATAAAAATAAACTTGAACGAACCATTTACGTGACTAATATAAATAAGAAGGTCATTAAGTATGAAAATGGTCAATCGAATTATTGAAAACAGAATTTCTTTAGAAATAATAATATTACCATTTTTGTTTATATCTGGAAAAATATAAAAGTTTAAAACGTCAATTTGTTATCCAGATCAATTTCATATTTTATTAGATTTATTGTTATTGGCAACTATAACATCAACTTTTAAAAGAAAATACCAAATGCAAAACAGAACTTATGATTTGTGGGTTTATTCACTTACGACGCTAAGTCAAAATATTTTTTTCAGTAAACTTAACTATATTTTCTTCGGGAAATACGGAGTTCGCAGGTCAATGACCCGTAGAGTTACTCTTATGTGTGGGTAAAACCTATTTCAGCCTAGTATCGGTTTATAAAGTTTTCCCTTCAGGGGTGATAGCCGATAGGTGCTTCAAACTCAGCATGACACGAAGCCGGATTAGGTACATAAAGGTGAACGCGCATCTACACGCGTCGAAAGCGCCGCAGGAATCTAATTTGAGTACCTACCTATTCTTTTAAAGTTTTCGAAAGAACTTTTAGAATCGGCTCAGTACTTTCAGACTTTACTCCCTACAAACAAACTTAACTTCTTTATAATTCGACGGTTGAAAGGCTATTTGATCTAAGCCACTTTTTTTTTATATTTTTATGTAAAAAATTTAAAAAATAAAAACATAAAAAATGTCGCTTAGAACAAATAGCCTTTCAACGGTCGAATTATAGAATAAGCGACCGACACACTGAGGCACAAAATGACAAAAAAAAATCCTATTAATTACATCATGTAAAATATTATTATGTAAAAAAAAACTTAATAAACTGTTTGGATGGGTGTGCACGTGTTAGTCAGCGTTAATAAGCGTATTATTACCACCACTGCCTATAATAATGATAATCAAAAAAATATTCTTTCAGAAAACGAAGAAAACTTCATACAAAATTTCGCTGACCTCGCACCGTCATGCCAACAAGCCTGATTATACCTTAGCATGGATGGGAAGTTGAAAGCAATTACTTTGCTGTCAATCATTAAAGTCAAGTGAGTCAGCCGTTTTGTTTGAATGATAATTTCAGCCCATTGTTAGGAAATATTGGGTGTAAGAAAGTAATTATTAAAAGGATTAAATATAAGGTACAATTTTACTAACGCCTTTTAAGGGGGGGGGGGGGGGGGGAATAGTACTCATAATTTTTAACCACTTTTAGGTACTATGACACCAACTCTGAAATTGCGAAAGAAAATCAGCTGTTCCATACATTTAGTTAAGTAGGTAATCACAGACCACAGACAAGACATCTTTCTGTGGTCTGTGACACAATACAATACAATACAAGTAGTTAGTTTCACGGTTGGCGCAGTGCCTAAGCGATTAGCTTTCTGCGCTACGTACCGCGGATTCAATCCTCGCACGGAACAAATATTTGTATGATCTACAGACATACCTATATTTGGATTATGTTTAGATATTCAAAAAAGGAGAAGTGCATTCGAACCCGTGTTAATTAGGTCACTACCTCCATCAACGAAGGTATAACCAAACAAATGACCTTCAGTGTGAACCTCAAACAAAACTTTCATCTTAAAACAACACATTTATAGAGCATTGTATGAACACGTCCCAGCTGTTATATCTTCTACGAACGCATCGGCTTTCTCCCTGTTCACACGACACAATGCAGGGGCAACGATAAACGAAGGTCGAGAAGGTCCATTCTGAACAAAGTTATAAAGAAACTGGCACATAAACATTGAACAGTCACAAATTTATGCGTGTAGCGTCTGCCTTTCCTAAACATATTTCCTCTATGGACGCCGAAGAAAGTTCACAAAATCGATGCGGACCGGAGTAAACGCCGATATTTTTTTATTATTGTAATATCTTTGTAGAAATACTTCAAAGAAAACTTGAAAAAGGATTTACAGAGTTCGTCGGATCAAGTCCCACTCGTCTATGGGACCCTTAAGGGCCAACTGTTCCAACTGAGCTATCGTATCTGGGACCTTATCAACTAAATCCAAGCTTTCTTTATTCTATCGTCCTTTTTTGAGACGATGGTGACATCTATTACAATCATTAATAGATATCTACCATGTATCTAGTTCGGAAGTAATCGGTTTTACGAAGTTTACCGATGCGACTTCTTAGTTGTATCGTATTATATCGTGATGTTGGTGCCAATACTCTTGATACAATGAATTCATCATCAGCCTGTAGCAATTCACTGCTGGACATAAGCCTCTCCAATAGCACGCCAGCTAGCTCGATCCTCGGCTACTCTCATCCAACTGTTACCAGCCATACTGCGAAGATCGTCCCTCCACCAAACCTGAGGGTGTCCTACCATACGTTTGCTGATTCGCGGCCTCCACTCAAGAACACGTCTACTCCAACAGTCATGGGTTCTACGGCTATATGGTCGGCCCATTGCCATTTCAGCTTGCTAATTCTGTGGGCTGTGTCGATTACTCTGGTGCCCTGATCACCTCCTTCCGAATTCGATCCTTTAAGGGAGACTCCAAGTATAGCCCTTGCCATAGCTCGCTGAGCGACTTAAAATTTGTGGACCAGTCGTACCATGAGTGTGCACGTCTTGGCTCCGTAAGTCATGACTGGTAGGACAAGCTGATTGAAGACCTTAGTCTTCAGGTTCCGTGGATATAATTAAATATGATAACATAATTAGCGTTTTACGACACTCACTGGAATTACAGAGCTCGCGCACATACAATTATTTTGATGAAACCTAGAGAGAGCTTGTTCCTACGATTTGTATGAAGTAAACCTTCTGTAACTCTATATTTTGTAATGTAAACGTGACACTTGCGCCCGCGTACTCGTCTCGTGTCGTCTGCGCAGACCATAATTATTTCACATGTCAGTAAAATTGTTTTTAATTAATTACTTTAGAAATGAGTTAGTGCGGCAGATTTGTATGGTGTGATGGGAATTTGAAAGGTCTTTTAATCTTTGTACTTTTATAATACACCCTTTATACAGATGAACAGATGAGATTGTTTTTTTTTTTCGAAACAAGATTTTTTAAACAATAGGTACTATGGCGGTGATAGCCTAGTGGTTGATCGTTTGCCGTCCATGTAGGAGGGTCTGAGTTCGAACCCGACCCGCAACTCTGACTGCAAATTTGTGTGCAGATCGTAATTTGATTATCACGATAACGATGAAAGAAAGCATACTGAGGTAACCTGCACAGCTGAGAGGGCCTCATAAAGTTTTCGATGGTGTGTGTAGTCGGCACACCCGCACTAGGCCAGCGTGGTGGACTAAGGCCTAACCCTTCTCATTATGACAAGAGGCCCGTGTCCAGCAGTGGATCAGTAATGGGCTGGATTTATTATTTTAAGTACTACGATAAGCACAACTGTGAAATTCACAACGATAATGGAGGGAAGTTATGTGTAGTGTTATATTGTAAATTATCACATTTGGTAGAAAATTGTATTTAGCAAAACGAGGCTTAGTTTTTTAACTGCCTTGACGCTTGACACACATTATCAAAATAGATGTGTTTGGGGATCAAAGAGATCAAGTCAATCACATGTCAATCATCCTAGCCAACGATTCACTCATAATGACACGAAATTCGAAAAAAGAACTTGGTAGCTGGTGAACAAGTTTGGACAAAATGTGTTTATTTCGTAAAACCTCACTTGCTTTTCTCAATAACAAATCAATTTACAATAATACAGATGCTTATCTGATCACTCTCTAATTTTGAATGCAATAATTTGTCATTCAAAACGTAAATGCACTTTCCGATTTTTTTAAATTTACACCTTGCATCATTACAAGTAGGTAGGTACAATAATATATTTTTAAGAAAGGAAAGTGCTTTTTTATAATTTCCATTATAAATTGCATTGTAAGGCAAATAGATGAATGAAAATCAACTATAGTACGACACAACTAAGAAGTAACATCGAGCAACCAATGGCAGTCGCTTGTTTAAATAATTGTACAACTTATGGCATCAGCGTAAAGATCATGTTTCACTGCAGTACTAATAAACGGTTCTACGAAGTTTGCCGATGCGACTTCTTAGTTGTGTCGTACTATACCTACTTATATTAAAAGCTTGAAAGCAATGATAGTCAATCCAATCTGTTATAGTATAAGCCATCTTAAATTTTCTATAAATAATCCATCTTTTTCTTTAAAGAGCCTAACAATAGTTGTGATAAAAAAAGTGAAAACTCAATCTCTTCGCGTGCTGTAATTGATAAAACTTTTTGTCGACATTTCAATATAACCTATCTAACCGTCAAAAACCCGTGACTCCAACTAGAAAAAGAGCTGTAAATTACATAACATTAAATATTAAACATTAAATACATTTATTAATATCGATACATCGAACAAATAATATCGATATTTTTTCAACAACCCTATCCTAAGCTAAGATACAGGAATAATTTCAAATGTAGCGTAAATATAAATAAAAATAGACCGGAACTCACACGGTTTTTTTAAAATGATCCACGCGAATGTAAATTTTTATTTTTTTATTTATTGAAAGTGTGCCCATGCGAAGCCGGGAGAGGGTTGCCAGTAATTTATAACGGCAATAATCCAACGCAATTGTGTTAGAACTAGACATAAGCACTAAGTAAATTAGCAATCGTGAAATGATCAGGCGGGCACAAATTTACAATTGAATCGAGAGTAGGTATTATACGAGTATGTGTTTGGGAAAAAAGATGTTAAGATAGGTAATTTCTTTACATAATTATAATACAGATATATACAAGATATAAACTTAAATATGTACGCAGCCTAATTATTATTAATTATATAAAACCTAAAATAAAAAATACAAATATAAAACTGAGCACCTAGGGTCCTGCGTCAAAATACTCCTCCTCATCGCTGTCAATTGGTAGCATACCCAGAAGATTGGCATCATTGCCACGTTGAATGGCAATGTTTATTCTTTGACCAAAGAATAGGCCAGCCCTCGGGAGTATGTAGGTCATATGTATTTTCCCATAAAATAATCGGTGCCCCCAGCAATATTCAATATGACCCTTGACGTGGCATGCATTGTGTACGAATTGATATTGTGTTGACAATGGAGGTCACTGTCACGTCTGACTGCACACTGCTCTAAGGTGAAGGCCCTATACACGAGAGCACTACAATGTCACACAATAAAAGAGCATTATGTGCACTATTTACCAGATTGATCCATATAGAATGACAGAAAAACAGAAGTATCATAAAAAAAATAACCGACTTCAAAAACTAAAAAGCATAAAATCATTTTCTTAAAAATCTTTACAGCTTCTGAAGTCGGTGCCACTGTCAAGCTTAAGATGCATTGAAGAATTAAAGGCTCCGACTTCAGATAAGAAAATTATTTTATACTTTGTAGTTTTTTGAAGTCGGTTTTACTTTTTTTGAAAGTTTATTTTATTTTTCTATTTTGAGTGGCATAAACAATACATAAATATGCGACTACAGCAATCGCGAGTGATTTGAATTTCGATCCGTTGAAGAGTTCCATCGTCTATCTCCGAAGGTCTACATCAGATCTTCACCAAATTTAAATGAGACCACCTCGAGAGTATACCCTTAGTAACAAATAAAGAATTTTCAAAATTGTTCCACAATTGACGGAAAATCGGTCCACTTTTGCAGGACGAAACAGGAGAATACAAAACCTCCATTTTGACGAATTTAGATCGGGTCAGTCTTTGGTGCAGTTGTCCCTTTCGGCGAGTAGCATGCACCAGAGACAGCGATAAATAAATTAAATAAATAAATCCAGCCCATTACTGTCCCATTGCTGCGCACGGGCCTCTTCTCAGAACAAGAAGGGTTAGGCCTTAGTCCACCACGCTGGCCTAGTGCAGGTTGGCGGACTAGACACACCATTGAGAACTTTATGAGGTCTCGATGTGCAGGTTTCGTCACGATGTTTTTCCTTCACCGTTATCGCAAGTGATAATCAAATTCTAATCCGCACAGGAATCCGAACAGTCAGAAGTGCGGGCCGGATTCGAACTCACAGTCTCCTGCATGGAAATCAAGCGTTCAGCCGCTAGGCTATCACTGCTGCTGCTGCAGAGATAGCGATAGATTTTTTAAATAACTATTCTTCGAATGTTTCGTCGACCGCATTTCCTCTTAATTAACAATGTTCCGCCTTATAATTTGTTAAGCACCTGTTGGTCACCCCGGGCGAATCATAACAGCTACCAAGGGAAATGTAATACGTTCCTCTACCTACTTATAAGCGGCCTTACAATAACCTGTCCAGTTATCCACGTTATAATCATTAATCTTATCTACTTTTACGTTAGATGGTGGACACGCCTGGTGTCGAAATCTGTGTCTATTTTAGTGGCATGACTTGTTTTAATAGCATGCAGTTCCATGAAAATCTCGACGTGTAGAGCAATGCAGTAAAAAAGTGACCAACAAAATGTATATACAGAATAATTTTTTATATAGTGCGCATTTGCAGAGTGATTCAGTGTCCGTTCCCAAATGCAACCGCAGTACCAAAATTTATTCCAAAATAAAAATAAAAAGATTTTGTATGGTTTGTACTAGTAAATTATGCGTGTGACACTAAGTCGAATTTTCGTTTTGTTTTAAAGTGTATCCCAATACTGCGGTTGCATTTAGGAACAGAGACTGAATCACTCTTAAAATTATGCGCACTACATACATTTCTGATACTGCATGTTGTATAGCATCCTGGCAGCCGCCGAATGACTTGCAAGGATGCTATTTCATACAAATCATAAAAATCAAGCAAGTCTCTCCTCTCAGCTTCGTTCCGGATACACACCACGTGTACATGGTTTACATCTTCGAAAGTTATTTCACAATTAAATAGCTAATTTTTATTACGTGTCATCTAGTGGAATAGACGCACCCTACTCATTTCCTAATGCTGGATTGAACAAATATGTGCAGTGCAGTGCAGTAAAAGGAGTGCAGAACATTCGGCGCGAGCGACTGGGGTCGGACGCATGCGCGGAATGCGGTCAGCCGGTGTAAACATTTCGCTTGGATTGCCGGTGCGGTTAGTAAGTGAGACCTTTAGAGTTAATATTATCGGTTTATTTCGGTTTATGTGTATGTATGTTGATCTGAAGTGCAGGCTTGTATCCAGAATAAAACCCACAGAAGACAGAAAATATACAATATAAGGCCTTTCTAATCCCGCTCCATTAAGAAGTTATTGTACTCATCATTATAAGCAACTTTTATTATGGGACTAACGCGATAAAAATCCGCTGTTCCATACACATAATTGAATATAAAACTTATATCTAAATTGACGACACGGTTGGCTCAGTGGCCGAGCGATTAGCTTTCTGCGCTACGTGCCGCGGGTTCGGGAATCGAACGCACTGAACAAATATTTGTATGGGCTACTGATGATTGTTTTGGGGTCTGAGTGTGTGTGAATGTGACATGTATGTTTGTAAAACTGTACCCTCGATACAGGAGATATCCTAGTTAAGGGCAATGAATGTTAAAATAAATGTATGAAACAGCAGAATTTTTTTCGCGAGTCCAGTTTTGTGTTGATACCATAAAATCTTGCAAAGTTTTTTTTAGTTTAAGTTAATCTTATATGTGTTTGTTTAAAACACAATAGAAAAAGTTAGCAGCAGATTGCGCCAATTTATGTAGGACTCTAGGTAAAGATATTACCATGAAACCCATGTTCCATATTTTAGTGTTATGAATTTTATAAAATTCAAAAAAATCTATTCAATCATATATGTATGAATTAAAATCTATAATGAATGTTAAACTACTAAGCCAATTTTGATACAGGAAGTGTCAATCGATTTCTCTAGTCGTGTCGCAGAGAGATCTAATGAATCAATCAATGCTGTCGGCCATCCGTAAATGCTCATGTTTTTATAAGTGTTAGTAATTTTCTCCTAAGCCCTTCATTTTGTGACAAATAAGGTATTATTGCCATTTATTATAAATCTTCGAGATTTTCTTCAAGAGCTGTTTACCTTATACGTTTGAAACTAAAATAAAATTTCTTTTACAACATTGCCAGACATTTTTACAACATAAAGCTACTACGGATTAATGTAAAGAATATTTGGGTTGACGGAGTGTGCGTGTGTGTGTGTGGTTGTATGATAGCTGGCTCATATAAAACTTCAATACCAACTCGACCCAAACGTATGGGACTAGTGATATTTTTTTCGCGATTACGATGTTGGTCCCATAAAGTTGTTCAGTTTGATGGTCTGATCCACACCCTTAGATATGACCACGCATTTCTGATACACGTTACTGATGATTATATGGATCCTACTTAGGTTTTTTTTTGTATTTTAAGGTACCTTAAAGACTCCGTGAAAATTGTCCAAACTGGTGTAGAAGATGAAATAGATGCGTTACCTGCAACAAAATAATAAATTGAATTTATAACCCCTCTGCAATACATCAATGAAATCACCGTATGACACGGTTAATCGGAAAAAGAATATAAAGCCGAAGCGGGTCATTCTCCTGATTATTATGAACAACTTTTACTAAGGGACAAAAGCTGAAATCGCGAAAAAAATACCTTTCAGGCACTTTCAAAACGTCGTGATTCTAGGCGCACGATTCCAAGTGGGTTGGTCCTGGAGAAGATACCGGCAAGAAACTCCATGGATACTCTTTTCATAAATCAAGCTTACTACACAACAAATGTAGGGCCGCGGCAGCTGCCCCGGCTAAAATTCGACCTCAATTTACACAATATTACAATAAAAAAATTAACAAAAGAACAGTAAAGATCATAAGTACCATTATAATATTATTATTATCATACAATACTAGTAGGTGCGTACTTAACACTCAAGTCAGTCACCCAATTAAGAATAGGTACCAAAGAGGTACCTCTCAAATCGTACGCCATCTAGCTCGATCTTCGGGTACTCTCATCCATCTGTAACCACCCACACTTCGAACTCTTCGAAGATCGTCGCTCCACCTAGCCTGGGCGTCTTACCCTATGTTTTTCGATTCGAAATCGCCACTCAAAAACGCGTCCATTCCAACAGTCATCGGTTCATCAGTTATCAGTCTGTAATGCAATGTCGAGGTGGTTTAGTTTAAAGAGAGCTTTATACCTCACCTTTAGAAAATTAATAAATGCAACAGAACCCGTTCAAATTAGTAGCGCGGCGGGTGGACTAACTCGTTTTCTCCGCCCTTTGTCTCCTTCACAGAACACAAAACGAAAATTCGAGATAGAAAACAGTAAAGAGATGGTATTATCCCCAATTTTTCTTTCGACAAACCCGTTTTTTCCAGCTTATGTCTTCTGTCAAAGAGACAATACAAAAAAAGTGAGAGAGAAAACGGTTAAGAGATACTTTTTTCCCCGATTTTTCTTTCGACAAACCTATTTTCTCCACCTTTTGTCACCTTGACAGAAGAAACAAAGAAAAAGCGAGGGAGAAAACGATAAAGTAATGATTTTCTCCCCGATTTTTCTCTCTTCCCATTATACCGTGCTAGCCATGCTGGTCGCTATCGCTTAACTATTTGCATTTCCTTTAACAAAATATCAAAGCATCCAGTTGCTACTTAAGTCGAGCCCTGTAATGCAGAGAACATCCGCTTGCATTTGTATAATATGCAAGTGCTCACCTACTTTAAACTACTCTGAAGTGATTAACCAGATATCGGAAAGTCCAAATTAGGCATGCTCACGCGCAATGTTAATGTTAGCGCATTCTTTGCACTTGTTTACGGTTGTACGCAAATTAAGGATTATAAATAGACATTTGTTTGTGGTCGCCGGTGAAGAATTTGATGGCTGATTGACATTTCAAATACGTGTTTGCAGAAAAGTTTGTAAACATATAATTTTTTGTTATTGTTTGTAAACAATATTTTGTTCATGTTACAAAGTTTGATTTCAAAAACAAACAAACAAATACCAAAAATCGTGACTACAATTATAATAATATATTTTACAAATATTTGTGTGTATATTCCGAGATTTTCTCTAATTCGACCGTACTTACCGTATAGCCAAAAATGTATGAAAAAAGTGTGCGCGCGTTTCCGATAGAAGGTCTAAATGCTTATTTATTTACTTATCTACACACAAATATTTGTTCCTTCCTTTGTCTTTGACCTATTGACTATCTCTAAGTTTAAACTTTACTAGTCATTCTACATAGCTTGATCATAAAGAAACCACTCTCGAACACAAGCAGACACTTCAATTTTATTTGTTTGTAGATATAGATTGATACTGTTGACGGACAAATCAAAACCATTACGTAAGTTATCACCTTACTAGTCAATAAGAACTAATATTTCAAGAACATAACTCTTGAGATGTGCAGAGTTTGAAGAACTTTAAAAGTCAACGGTCAATGCCACGCCGATGTTATTACCTATCTTTAAAATATCCTTACAAACGCATACTTTGTCCACATTTAGAATCTAAGTGCTACTTCTACATGCCTTCGCAGTATTTCCATGAAAATAATATCCTTTACAACGCGTCCAATGGCTTACAAATATAACTTTTATCGCAAATGACGTACAGATAGCGATGTTACGCGCATGCGCTCCTTGTTTTTTGCGTAATTTATGCGCGAACGCGTTGCACAACGTGTGAACTGCGTGTAATGTGCATCGGCGTTTGTGATATAGCATTCGTTAGGGTTCAATGAGAAAGATTTTAATATGTATTCGTACGGTTTTGCGATTCCGCGAATATTATAGTTATAGTAAATTTTATGTTTTCGGCTTGGAGAAGCAGAGGCGTCACAATAGGTCACTTTAGATTACAGTGAACAAGGCACTTCTAATGCTATGCTTCTGTAATTCGATAATTCAAATTCGAAATACGCATGTTACGGTCTTTAGAAGAATTCTTCCATAAGTTTCTTCGGCGCAATAAAAGGCTACTAGGGAATTATAAATATGACGGCCAGGGCTCCACATTTGCACTAATGGTCACTGCAATCTAAAATGCGTCTCGCGTGCTTGGTGTAGATGATTGTGGTATTATCCCTCAGGACCATTTGTTGTTACACCCTGCAGAATGGACTATGGACACTAATACTTCGCAGTTTTTTAAGAAAACCTACGAATCAGAAATATAGAAAAAAAGATCTACATAAAATTCTCACGCTGAGACGTCCAGAATCATTTAGATACTGAATCCATGGTATCAGTTTTCATTACCATGTCACTTACACCCAATAAAGGTGTATTATGGCACAATTAGATATATTCTTAGGATAATATGATAAGGTTGATGCAGTGGCTAACCGATTGACTTTCTGCGGTTCGATCTCCGCAAGGAACAAACATTTGTATGATCTACAGATAGTTGTTTCGGGTCTGGGTGGTGTGTGCATGTGACAATATGTATGTTTGTAAAGTGTCCTCGATACAGGAGAAATAAAAAAGACGGGGCAGGGATTTAAATATTTTTTTGTAATAAATTAAAATTCCTTACAGTCTTGCATTTGAATAGACAGAACCCTTTATTGTTTCAATAAAAAATGCTAATATCTACCTACTTTGTTTACGTTTATGTAACAATATAATTTCCGCTGATTCAAGTCTGTCTTCCGTTTAATATGAATGCCTTTGTCTTTATTACTTGAAGACTCTCACCACACCACTTTATAACATAGCATCACGCCCGTATTCGGCTTGGGCAGAGACGTACTTACTGCTATACACCCACATTCCGCCAATACAGGAACAACCCAGAAATCACGAAAAAAAATGCTGTACCAAACATTATAAAAAAAAGACCAGCCCATTACTGTCCCACTGCTGGGCAGGAGTCTCTTCTCGGAATAAGAAGGGTTAAGTCTTTGTCAACCACGCTGGCCTAGTGCGGGTTGGCGGACTACACACACCATCGAGGACTTTATGTATGTTTCTTCACGATGTTTTTCCTTCACCGTTAACGCAAATGATAATATAATCAATTGCGATACATTTAGTCGAATAATATTGAATTATTTGAAGGGATAGAGGCAATTTTTTTCATGGTTGCATCCCATGTCCCCTGCACGGACTCAAAGGCACAGTTACTTAGTCATAAAGAGTTTAAGATAAATAGTAATCAAATACATAAAGATAAGATTTAATTTCTTAAAGATTATTTATTATTAAGTAATAGATTCCGGATAGCTCAGCTTCATTAGTATTTTAGTTACGACGCAAATTGACGCAATGAAAAGGAATTTACCGTAATTAGCTATTAACGATGTCAACTTTATTCCGAGACCATCGATTTGTTAACGTCAATAATAACTTATTGGTTACTGCAGAAATAAATAAAAAAGAAACAGTGAATTTCAATAATAAGTTTACTTTTCAACGTAAAAGATTTTTAGAAATACATTGATACAAAACTATCTGTGAAGTCGAAATATAAAAAAAATAACCTTGAAAATTTACTTATTAAATACTAGCGGCAGGTTCCGGCTTCGCACGGGTAGACATTTATTTATATTAAACAATAATAATACAAAAATAATACCTAATAATTTTATTTTATCATCAATAGTTTTCGCAGCGCACGTGAATGTAAGGAATTTTATAGGTCATGTTTTACACCTTGGGTCACATTATTGGAGTTTTCGTAGAGATCCCTATTTTTATTGAAAATAAAATATAGCCTATGCTTCTCTGTGATAGTATAGCATTCTACTGGTGAAAGAATTTTTAAAATCGCTTCCCAAGTTTTTGAGATTATTCATTACAAACAAAAATACATATTATTAAAATACAAATCTTTTTTCTTTATAATATTATATTTAATAATTACATCGTGTAGATAACTATCTTCGTAAGTCACTTGAAAATGACTAAATAAATAAATCGTAGTACTCAAACCCAAGTACAAACACAGCTACAGCCAGACCAGACATCATCTTTATCTCTCATCATTTAATTCAAGCCGCTTCCAAGTTATTTGAAATACTTCTAAGTTATCGCCAGTAATATGCAAAATCTGAATTATATACGAGTCATTTAAGGCAGTTGGCACACGCACGCAGTCAGAATGCTCTTAGCTTCCTGCGATCCGTACTCCGGATTAGCGGAGAGTGAGGCGTATTTATCGTCACAGTTAAAAATAATAGAAACTTAGTATCAAGGGTAATTTGATGGAAACCTTCTTAGAGCCTTAGACTATCTCGATGATATCATAATTACATTCATTACTGCTCGAAAACATTTTTGCGCATAACTTTTTAACGACTTGGTCCAGACAGTTGAAACTGAGATATGTTGAGGTACCAATTGGGTACTAAATCCTCACATACAGAGATCGCAGACATTCAGCGTGGAACTGCCTAATCTACGAGTCTACCCGCCATCCTGACGTCAGGATGGCGGGCAACTTTTTTTTCCTTATATTTTGGAACACGAGGAGGTACCAATTTTTTTAACGAAGGTACCAAATAGTACCAATTAGGTACTAAATTATAGGCTTATCTGCGATAGCGAATTCTGCTGTCTACCCGCCATCCTGACACTCACCACAATGGTTACTGCCAATGCCAATTATCTATTATAAAAAATAACAGACACTTTCATTTACAGCGAACTTTGCTTGTTATTTTGTTAATAACAGTTTTACTCTCTTTCTTACTAACTGGATTAACGCTTGCTAGAAAGAGAGACACCTAGTATTCAGCCTCTCCGATAATATCTACATACAGATATAAGTACTTAGTTGGTGGGTTTCAACTGGTAGTATGAAAATAAGAGGCTGTTATTTAGTAACAGATATATTTTCATCCTGTTATTTTTGTTTAACAGTAACAGAGATAACAGGTACTTAACACAATTGACTGTTATAAGTTTATAACCCATCGCTACTCTTGATTGGACCAACATTTCGAAGCGTTTGCATCTCTTTCGCTATTTTCTATCTAGGTTTCATTAACTTTAACGATACTTCCTATAGAATTTGTTTTTATTAAGCATTACCTCTCTAATTATGGTTATAGTTTGTCAGTTAAAATTTTCATGTCATCTGTATTATGGTTTGCGTAATATTTGATTTACGTAAATGCGATGTTCGTTTATTTGATTTCATCTACTCTTAACCCACTGAGTTCTGAG
The DNA here is from genome assembly GCA_932294325.1 of Allophyes oxyacanthae. NCBI lineage: Eukaryota > Metazoa > Arthropoda > Insecta > Lepidoptera > Noctuidae > Allophyes > Allophyes oxyacanthae. Next base: position 3,796,390 of record OW028628.1, read on the forward strand.
TACATTGCTTTAAATAGTTCTTTGGCATTCACTACGATTCTACTACCAGTTCTATGATTTCATGGGAGGTCATATTGTATTTGGTCAATATTAATAATTACGCCATATGCAATGCTAAATACTGTATCGTTAAGAATGATTGATATTTAGTTCTAGTGTTTAGTCATAAAACTAACAATGTTGAAATCTTCATAACAATAACATAAAACACAACTAAAATGTGAGTAATAAACATTAATATGCGTGAAATATTAAGCCATAGTGTTTGTTTGAAATTGTTTCAGATTCCATAGTGGAAAAACAGTCCACAATATGTAGCTGTTTTGCAAGTAAAATAAAACAATATAACAATTATAATTTTTAATTTCAGTACGTCGACTGTTAATTTCGACATTGTTATAACTAAAAACATGGACGATGTGACGTCATGTATTTGATATCCACAAAATATAGTTTAAACAGATGAACAAATATTGCACGTTCAACTACGTAGTTTGAAACTGTGTATATTATCACTTTGTCAAAATGTGAACAGTGTTTGAGAATATAATTTGTAAAGAATTCGCCCTCCGACCTACTTCTAATACAAACTATTGATAATAGTGAAAAGAATTACAAAACTAAGATGCCTAATAACCATATTAACGTTACGTTCAATAAAGATGTCGCTTAGTTTCCTCATTGATTTGTAGATGAGGTAATAGCTATAGAAATAGAAATTGACAAAAGCACAATACGTCATATTCTGTCATCGATTGTTTTCGTGATGTAGCATGCCAGAGGAAGGAAATTGATCCTGAAATATTCAACAAAAGGCTGTAAACAGTTGAAGATACGGAAGCAGACTATTACCGTTCTAACCAAGGGAACAAAAGGTAGCTTTATCGTATGGAGTAACGCCTCTGTTGTCATAAACATTTCAGGAAATATTTTTATTTTCATTTTGATCTAAAAAGTTGATATTGTTTTGTCCTAACCTTTGACTAAATGACGCATGGTTATTATTCAGATGATCATTTAGTGTAATGAAAATTCTGTTTTGTTGGTTTTATTATGGGCTCTTAACGTTATCGAGTTTACAATGGCGTCATGGTATACACATATATTTTTAAACTCGAATGTAGTCAGTTAAACAAGTCTTTTGTTAATTTTGTCATTAACTTCTGTAACTACGAAAATTTCAGTGGCTTTCATTAAAATTTGTCCAATTGATAATTTTATAAAATTTAAAACACCCATCCGAAGTTTTAAACTCTTTAGTACTTTAGTATTTACTCATTTGAATCTAGTTTGCTAAAACTTGCTTATTTTCTATAGTAATCGTAGAATATTCTAGTAGAATGATAAAGAAGATAAAATAAATGATTTTAAGGCAACGCATACGTAACGAAAAAGACAATATTTGTCAATTTGCAATATTAAGTGACGCACACAAAGTAAAACTGGAAAATTTTATGACGAGAATACCGTGAAACAATTGTCAAAAAAACATTAGATTACGTTACGAAGCCGCACCAAATTAAATGGAAGCAACATACATCTTCACAAGGGGGCTATCATCTTTCACTGAACAGCATTGTTGCGTAATTGTATCGACTACCAAGTACAACACACTGTTGCCTCACAAATTCTTTTGTTGCGGTGCGTACACTGAATACAGGGTTGACCAAATTGCTTGAAAAAAAAAGACCAACAGAATACCGGGACCTCAAAGAATGTTGATGAAGGTCGTATGCGCTAAGAACAGGTTCTTTGTCCCTTTTGTTAATCCTAGGCTTTCGTTTGACTACTATCTCACCTGATGTTAATGAGTATTATCTTTCGCAACTTTCACAAGATTTTCTTCATGTGGAACGGTGATACCGACAATAATAAAATTGTGCCAAGCTCTTATCGATCTACGATCATTATAACAAGCTTATTCACAACAAGTTCTATCGGTAATGATAGATCATACCAGTTTCGTGATATGACCTTTTTTATGGACTAGGCCGGGCTCAAATCTGTAAGGTTGTACTTCAAAATCAGACCAAAACGAGAAGATAGCATGCTCGTCCACTTACTGTCTTTATTATTAAAATATTGCTAGAACTACTACCACTTACTACTTTTCAAGTTTTGATGACAAGTTCACATCGTAAGTGTGGGTTTTTATTACTACACGGCGTAGTAGTCTGTATTGCTTCTAAATCGAAATCAAAACACGATATTCAGATATTGAATGAAATCAATACAAAGACATTAATCATATTATTGAACAACCCTAATGTACCTACAGAAGTTGATTGTGAACAAAGTCACGCCTTTCCTCGGTACCACACAAACAATATAGCGATCGACACGACATTTTATATTTTGACAATTGAAGCAATCATTCAAATTCAGGCCATTGTGATTATAATGGATTTTATTTTATTATTGGCATATTTACTTATTTGGTAGCTTCACTTGGTTGTTTAAATATTATGTAGAAATGAAGAATGCTTTACCTTATCGGCTGGCTAAGAATAGTCTGACATAGCTTTTCTCGTGGCAGTAAGAAGAGGTTCTACCAAATGTTTTAGATCAGGAAGATGGGAATCATTAGTCGTTAAACTCATCTTCGTTCACTACCGATACATGCGTATCCTAATGGATCACTTTTAAGAGGTTGGGAAGAAGTATTGTTTGTAGGATATATTAATAATTCTTCTAGTTATCCTACTCGGCATCGGTTGATTCTCTGCTGGCAACACACATCATTCTCTATTCTCGTTTTCTCTGGTGAAATCATATTTTGTGCTATGTCTTTTCTATTTTCCTCTTAGGCACCAGTTTGTTTATATCAGTTTCCAAGACAAATTGATGTCCATTTATTTCAAAACCTAAATCAATCACACTTATTTATTAAAGATGACAATCACACTCTATGTTATGTAAATCGATAGTTACATGCTTAATAATCATTTGATTATAGTTCAGACTTGAAGTAATGATATACCTACTAACATACTTTGAAAATTATTTAATGATACATATTTACGTCCAATGTGTCACGTATAGTTTTATCATCGACATTATTATGAAACTTTAGAAGACACGGTGAATGTTGGAGCATTTCCAAAGGTTTTTATATTGTAACTTTTGAAAAGATTGGCGAGCGGAATTCTATAGTGGCTGGCGTAAAATTTCGCGCCTCTGTCGGGTCTGCCTTCTGTGTTGATTCCAGCATCTATACAAGTGTTTATATGACCTACAGGTATAATTTTTTCTATGTCTGGAAGTTTGTCCATATAATGGCATCCATGATAAGGAGAATCTATATATTACTACGGTAAGAGAAAACTTTGTACCCCTTTATAAGCATATTGCGCGCATGGAGGAGTGTGAGATTTGGCATAGTTAAGAAGGAGTGCAGAAAGCTAAAATTACGGTCGAATATCGACCACAGGGCGACCACTAGTTCTTTTTATTATGTGATCTCGCGAAAGATTTGCTGTTAATTGCACCACACCTGAAAAGCATTCTATAGTATTTCTTTCATGTTTTTATTAAATATAAATTCTACTTATCTAATGTAAACTCAATTCATTTTGATCGTAAGCTAGCCAGACACATTATGTAGTATTGAGTAGGTGTAATAAATTGAAACCGGAATTAATATTAATATTGATTTATTTTTTTATATTCTTTCATGCAATACTTTTGACACTGATTGAATTTCCTCTATTATATAACACATAATGAATATAACATAACATCAGCCAATATTCAATACCTTTCACAAGTAGCAATCTATACATATAAAAACATCTATCTTACATATAAAAAGATTTGTTCTGATTGACTGACTGACTGATCTATCGACGCACAGCCTAACCCGCTGGGGCTAGAAACTTGAAATTTTTACAGTAGATTTCTTATATGACGTAGGCACTCAATAAGAAGGGATTTTTGGAAATTTCACCCCTAAGGGGGTAAAATAGGGGATGAAAGTTTCTATGAAAATCCATCTTTTTAATGCTAAATCTATAAAATTTGATATTTCGCGATTTGGTTAGGCATAAAGTAACATGATTCAGGATTTTCAACAATTCTATCCTTACGGGGGTCAAATAGGGGTGAAATATGTATCTACATAAGTTTTTAAACTGTCATGGTCACTAACATTAGTATTAGAGTTGAAAACGGGGTATTTACCATGTTCATATCTTGTTTTGAGTTCCCGATATTTCGGCACTGTTGCAAGCGCCATGGTCACGGATAAACACGCGACGCGCGGGTTTAAAATGTATCTAGATGTTTAATAAAATATCGACTTCCATGCGAGCAAAATCCGAGGGCAACAGCTAGTAGATAGTTATTATATGATGTTAACTTTTTTCTGTAAGTACTTCTTAACACTTCTTTTTTTAAACGATGTATTTTGAAGAATCACGCAACAATTTCATAGTTCTTAGATAACAATAAGTTAGTAAAAAGTACTGGTTATGGTCGTTTACGTACTTAATTATTTGGCGTCCCAATAACTTGGCGATTGTTCGGTGCGCACGCGACGCTCCGGCAGTGACAGCCGCATACCAATCACTGTTAACGATGTGGCAAGGATGTGTTTACCCAATGGCTATAGAATATTTTCAAATTATTAAAATTTTACGTTTTTATTAATTCAAAACTTGCCTGATTTCTTGTGGAGATGTGGTGGAGACTGGAGGAATTGGATAATCCAGGCTGTTTGAGGTTATCACTGTATTAAATATTAATATGTAAGTATAACCTATAACTAAATTGAATGTAATGATAAAAATTCGGAAGTCGGGATCCGAGTTACATTATTGCAGTCTGAAAAAATTATATGCTTGTTTGTGAAATTACCTTTATGCTGCGCGTGAGTGCATCACAGAGCATTCACAAAGACATTGTTCAAATTATTATATTTTCCTCCTACTGTAGCATTTGTTATACACGCCAAACAATTAACAATATACAAAATAAAATTAGATTGTTCATGCTTTCTAGCTTTTTCATTTAATTTTATTTGTAGTTTTATTGGACAATACTATTTGTTGGGCATGCGTGATCACTGATCACTTAGAAAGTGTAAATTTAGTGTTTGAACGCTTAATTGTTTATAACAGATATCAAGTTTTCTCCACCCTTTGTTTCCTTGACAGAAGACAAAACGAAAAATCGAGAGAGAAAGGGTAATAAGATGGTTTTGTCCCCTAATTTCTCTCTTCCCTTTTTGCCGTGTCAGCCCGTGGGTGGACAATTCCGTTTTCTCCACGCTTTGTCTCCTTGAAAGAAGATAAAAAACAATTTCACCTTTGCTGGCATGGCGATGAGAGAAAAATATGTTATCTTTATAGGACAGTTACTAAAGTTTGGACTTAAGTCCCAATTTATTAGTCACGGGGCCTAACACGGCATGAGAAAACAGGAAAGAGATGGTTTCGTCCTTGAAAATTTTCTCTTCTCTTTCTTGCCGTAGGTAAATAGGTGCCCTGGAGATCAACAAAAAATTCAGCGTATCGCAGACAAGTGCTGGAAATAGGCTTCTCTCAAATTGCGCCACAATATCCGCTGCATCACCTTCCGCATCCAGTCCCACAAAACAAAACTGATACCTATAGTTTATCAAATTAGGCTGCCAATCAAAATTAAGCACTAGGTACCAACTTTCCCTTACGTCATAATGTGATGAACTGCCTTACATAATGTATGGAACATAGCATTTTCTCAGTCTATCATGTGTACCGTCAAACGACGTGGAACAAGTTGCAGCGTGTTAAGGTATGTGACGTAACATCTCGCGGAAGAACGTGGATCTTCGGTAATGTTTGATTAATTGGACCATTCCGCTATCGCAATATTTTGGAGTAAGATCACTAAAAGTAGGGTAATGTGATGGTTTTCATAGTCTTTGTAGGCCTATCATTCTGTGGTAGTGTTGCAAGAATAGGTGTGCGAAATAAAAATAATGTTGTAAGGTTACACTGTGAGCAATAATTAATATTAGTTATTTTAGGTTAAGAGAAAATGGTCGATCATCTGTCCAGTCTAAGACAAGTACAAAATCCTTCGTAAAATAATCTGGTTTGTAACATTATCTACCTACTGTTAATTTCTGAAAATCATTATCTACATAAATAACTTAGTACTTAATCGGTCATTTAAAAACAGTACGATATATAATTCAAACATAAATAAAGATTCTTGCAAAACAACTGGAAAACACTGTTTTGTTTTTGAATAATATTACAGACATAATGTTTTTATTTAAATACATAATAAAATTGACTTATTGATGTTATTAAAATCGTAAGTTACTTTCGAAACTGCGTTATCTGTGGTCAAATGTCTTAACAATTTAACATGGCGGAATGCTAAGGAGCGTCTGCAATTGCGAATCGAACGCGTGCAGCGCATACCGCGACGCATCGCGTGTCAATGCCTAATTATTTGCACAACGCTACGTTTTATATTACAGCGATGTGCCTTTCATTGGTGTAAATGTCATCTTTGAGATTAAATATATGGTTTTATAATTGGAATAGTTAATTAACGTCGGCTTAAGTGGGGGCGTAAATAACGATTGTGTGCATAGCTTTGTAAAGGCTATGTTGCGTCGATGTTTTCAAAAAAAATACGAGATTGTTCGTAGATTATTTAGATAATTGTAAAAAGTGCGAAAAAAAGCGTAAATTTTTGAAAAGACCAACGCTTTATTCTCACGCTGAGGGTTCTAGAATCATGTACTGAATCCATGGTATCAGTGTTCATAATGATGTCACTTACATCCTGTATAGTAATGTACAAACCGAAATACACGCAGTTATTATACCATCATGAATGCATTTACGCAAAAACTGTAAAATTACAGCGTGAAAAATTCAAACAACTTATACACCGTTTCAAATACTTTTGCGTGAATGTGCTTTTTGCTTAATTACGTAGGTATCTCCACTTACAGGTAGTTCGGACTTAACCGACATATTATAATAGCGTGCGTTTTTTGCTAATCGTTGTTTTAATGCAACACTCTAGTTGACGGCACACGCCCCCAAATTATTCCAACCCACTTTCACCGCGCCAGACGAACAAGACGTATCATATCATATCATGTTCAAAAACAACGAACATATTGACAATTTGATATTAGTGCCGTGTTCGTTTCGTAACGTTTCAAGTTACAATTTATGTATGTATGGACTTGTTACGCGATTTTTGAGTCGATGAAGTGCTCTAAATATTCATGTAGTGTGAACACAGTTTTTGACTTTCTGTCATTTCGTGTCAGATTGTTACTTCCTATTTTAATCATATTCCGACACCGATTTCCTTTATCACGAAGGATTAAATCATTGGAATATTAACCCTCCAAGCAGAGTTAAGTAGACCCAATAGAAAATCTATTGTTTGTGAATCCTAACGGATCCCTTGACGCACAAACAATATTGCAATCAATTTAATTATTTATAAAGTAGTTCAACAACCAAGTTCGTGAAAGACAAATAACTTCGAAATCGAAATAAATTAAACCATGCGTTCTCCGTATTAAATGAAATGTTTCTGGTCTAATTTCCACGGTGATCTAGAAATGGAAAAAAGTGAGAGTACGACGCCTGCTCATCATCCCGTGCAAGCTGTAAGAGTTAATGATGGAGTTAATTGAGGGAGACGGATAAGGTACTAAGCACGAATTAACTGCTATCGATTTTAAACGTAACTTTTTGTTTTTAGCCTCTACGGAAATCGAAACGAAACGAAAATTAATAGAGAACGACGTTAAATTTTCTTCTATAACCTATAACCTCTTCAGTCGCAGGTCTGCTGGAAGAGATTTCTTTAGAAATAAGAAGTTTGTACTTTATCCTCCTTCTTCATATTTCTCATGTATTTTATGTGTTCTTTAATTGTTAAATAAATAAATAGAATTACGCTCGATCTATCAGCCAGATGGAAACGACGACGACTCGACTCTCGAGGTGGTCCCATTTTAATTTGGTGAAGATCTGATGAAGACCTTCGGAGATAGACAATTGAACTCTTGAATGAATAACAGCATATGACTCGCGATTGCTGTAATCGCATGCTTATGTATTGTTTATGCCACTCAAAATACAAAAATAAACTAATCTTCTAAAAAAAGTAAAAACCGACTTATAAAAATCTCAAAGTATAAAATAATTTTCATAAAAACCTTAACAGCTTCTGAAGTTGTGGCCTTTAATTCTTCAATGCACCTAGCTTGGCAGTAGCACCGACTTCAGAAGCTGTTAAGTTTTTTAAGAAAATTATTTAATACTTTAAAAAAAAAATAAGTCGGTTTTTACTTTATTCAAAAGTTAATTATGGTAGCCCTTTCATTGTGTGTAAATGATACTACTATGCATGTATTTGTGTTTTTTTGTCATCTGTGTGTTATAAACCTTCCTTGCATGCTACATTGTCAAACAATATTTCATGATACCGGGCTCAATCATGCATTAACGCATTACGTATCGTAGACCCATGGGAAGATTACTAAAGAAATACAAAATTATATATTCACGGTGTCTATTGTTACAAACATTTCCATGTTTATTCATGTCCGTATAATTAATGAGTCAATTATTCGTTTATTATTAGACGCAATCGGCCGATGCGTTCCCAATGCGTCTTATGTTGCGTGCAATAGATTGATTCCTTGATTAACAGCGTTACGTACTTCGGCAATACTTGGACGTTTTGTGTGGTGCGTCTAATTGATATGTGTTTACTTATTTACTTACATAAAAGTTTACGTGTGAAGTAATTCGTTCCATTGAGCTCCCATTTCTCAATATCAAATGATGGTATCGTTAGGTAACCAAAAAATTTAGCGCATCAGCGTTTCAGTAGTTTTAAGATAGTAATTTTTTTTTTAAGTACTGGTCCAGCTTCCTTGTTTCTAAATCTTTATGTTGGGCAAAACTTATACTATGTGAAGTTGTTAAGGTACAGTACGATTTTTTATAGCAGAGCTTTCCGCTCAAAATTGTAGCTGCCCGACTGCAGAAATACCTCTACCTTGCAGGGCTACGATATTCTGCAAGGTGTCGTGTTGTGTTCCTAATGGTGAGTAAGGTCGCCAGTGCTCCTTGGAGAAGCGTCACGTTGGGTAGGGGCCTACTGCCAACACTACGCCAGTAATAGGGTCGCAAACACGCGTGAGTGATGCCTCCGGTATTGCAAGCGTCAAAGGTTATGATAAAAGCTTACCATCAAACGGCCCGTATTGTTGTATGCCAAATTAGTGATATAAAAAAAAGTGTGAACAGTTGACACGTTCTGAAGATACAGTAGTAGTGATAGCCTAGCAGTTGAACCCTTGCCTTCCATGCAAAAAGACCTGAGTTTGAAGCCGGCCGCACCTCTGACTTTTCGAATTTCTGTGCGGGTCAGAATTTGATTATCACTTGCGTTAACGGTGACGAAAACCATCGTGAGGAAACCTGCACATCTGAGAGAGCCTCATAAAGTTCTCAATGGTGTGTGTAGTCCGCCAACCCGCACTAGGCCAGCGTGGTAGAATAAGGCCTAACCCTTCTCATTCTGAGAAGAGGCCTGTGCCCAGCACTGTGACAGGTATGAGCTGGATTTACTTTACATGAGAACTATGTGAAGACTATTCTTTGATATTACCATCAACTGATGTCCCTAATTTTGAGGAGTTCTTAATCTTTTACAAACGTTTATTGGAAACTTTGCTTGTCATTATTAAGCAACGCATAGTTAGGACAGAATTTGTGAGGATGTCGTAAAAGTATTAAATTGAAAGTGAGGACACTAACGCGACAGAAAATACAGTAACATATTTACGATATTTTGTGTCTTGTAGAGGTAAAAATAATTAACAGTTAATTGCCTCGTTACAATTTTTCCACTTAGACAAGATAAATGACTAAAAATCTAGACTTTGGATAATCGTTGAACATTTTAGATCCGAGGCAGAGTTTATTGCTTTAATTTATAGCTTAGTTTTCAACTAGCGCTGGTATTTAGAACTGCTTTCATATAACCACGCAAGTGTTGGTTAGATTTTTAGGTTAAAAATCTATCAAATTATTGCTTTAGTATCTATGTATAGTGTAGCCGTGTGGTTTTCAGCAATGTTTTATTTATTTACATTATAATTTATACAATTTTAATAATAGCAGACCATAAACCATTGAGGTTTGTCTGGAATGCCGTACAAACATTAACATATTAATAATCTAATAAAATATAAAATAATGTAGGCTTCACAAAAAAAACTAACGGCTAGAATAATTCTAGCCGTTAGTTTTATACAAGATATTATTAGTTACAACAGAGAACTTGGTTTGGATGGAGCTTGCAAAGTTAACATATCTACACTGAAATAACGTATCGGCTAAAAATAAACAAGTTATGGCTATTTACAACCGAATAACTTGATTCGGATGGAGCACGCAGTCATTTTTTTCGTGTACCTTTCTTCATCCTTGGTCAAAGTCAAAGTTTTTTATTTCAACTGGGCCTTTGCAGGCACTTTCAGAACGTCGTAATTCTAGGTGTACGGTTCCAAGTGGGTGTCTGTAAGGCGAATAAGATTTTAACTTTCTATGACTTTTTTAGGCTACTTTTTTACCCCCCTCCCCCCTTGGTGAAACTTATCTTATCTTATACTTATATAATCTATATGACTCTACTATATATCACAGTGCAATTATACAATAGCCCAGAGGCGTATTTAAAAATTTGGCGCCCAGGGCCAGTTAGCTTTGCCCGCCCCATTAAATGAAGATAAAATATTTCATTTAAGAAAAAAAATGGTATAGGTATGCATCAAGTACATAGATATCCGGAGATATGCCTTCACTCTACATTTGTTCAATTTCAAGTGTCGACACTTTTTCCCCACTCCTGAAACGGATGACGGGTTGGTATAAATATTTTATCGATAAAAATATCGATGAAAACTGACTGCAAAAAAGAGAATTGATTTTTTGGCGTATTTTAGATTGTTTATTATAATATCGCTATATAGATACTAAAAGAGAGGCTAACCAAAGACTACCGATTTTGGTACCTATATTGTAAAGAATTTGTAAAAGGAAGACAGATAATACAGGGAATTCTAATTTGTGACAAAGTACTCACCTCAATTTGTGTTTATTAGTCTATAAATATTTTTAAATATTACATAAATAATAATTTAAAAAAGTACAGAATAGTAGACATTTAAGTTTTTTATCTACACTCATATCGTAAAGTTCTAATTATGAATTCAAAAATAGTACTTTATTGACAGACTTTATGCACATGCAAGCAAGCAAAGTTTTATAATGACACAGTTCTTTTTTTTATATTATGCCATAAAATAACTTCTTTTCTATTAAAGTACATTTCGGTTCTTCCAAGAAGTTTTCATATCAATTTTTATAGCAGCCGCACATTTTCTATGATGGCGTGAGCTAGGGCGCAATTGTGTTAGATACGTTAATATTTTTAGTAGCGCGATGCAGGCCTCGTAATCTGATTGGTCGAATTCATCTATCATCCATTTATTTTTTATTTCTGCATCTTTCAGGAAACTGAAATAAAATGTATTCATTCTTGTAAAACAGGGTTCTCAAGTATAATTACTTATTTAAATCCTTTTCAAACCATATAACTACAAGGATTAGTAAAATAAAAATAAAACTATAAAATATTTTAATTTAGCCTAATAAGTAAATAGGTACTACAAAAATAATAGATAACATTATTTTTTATTATTAAGCAAATGTTAATAATAATGAAATAATTCCGTAAGAACAACTATCAATTAATTATATCGATATCCCTCAGCGCTGTACAACACTAATACCCTGCAGTCCGAATTGCGCTAAAAGTGAAATATCGCGAATCCGACCAAAGTCAAAATTATTATTATTACTCAATAGCCCTTATATTTTGTAACTATTCAATTTGGTCGGATTCGCGATATTATCACTTTTATCGCAATTCGGACCGCAGGGACATTGATTTGACAATTTTGACATGGGTCACTCAATAAATGATTAGCCTGACGCATGTCAAAAATAATTCACAACTAGATATTTGTAAAATCTTTAAATAATATAATTAATGCAGTGATTTTTTACATACCGGTGGTAGGACACGCCACTTGTCTTAAGGTTTGTTGTTATTGTCCTATTTTTGCAAATAAGAACGGAACAATTCGGCGTTTTGTAAAAATACGAAATCACACTACACGTTCGGATGCAAACATATGACTAATAGGTGCTCATCGACGTCACACGTATTTTGGGTCAATTCGACCAAACGGAGGCGACATGTGTCACGCCTACAAGCCATATCCCTCGATATCCGTGATCAAGTACCTATGTGGTGTGAAATAATAAATGAAAAAATATCCTATTAATGAACCTTTTGTTCACAAGGTAAATATTTACGGCTTCGCCGCCCCTCGCTGCCTGCCGCCCCGGGCCATGGCCCCCTTGGCCCTATGGTAAATACGCCCCTGCAATAGCCCAAGATATAGTGCCCAGCAAGAGAACTGGTGGTCGAAAAGTTGGTTGATTTTGATTTGTGTGATTTTGACTGGACATAAATTCTAATAGATTAATGATGAATGAATTGATATGGTTGTAAAGGCGTTGCTTCTAGGTCAACTTCTATTTGAATCTGATATTTCGAAATTTGTTCCATGTCATCTAAACGTTCGTTCACACTTGATACTTTTAGCAGCAGAATCGGGCGATTTCGCGTTCGTTGGCTGCCTTTCGCTTACAAAAAGTGAATAACTAACGCGAAAATGCGCGATGGATGGGCCCTAAAAGGTGCAGTTGTATTAGGAGGTCACGTACCATAAGGGGTTTATGACCACTTTAAAAAGACTTCCCAAAATTCTCTTTCAAATTAAAACCACAGCTCAACTTACACTGGTTAACGTTTTGTTCCATTTGTAAAGCCATCGTTTTGTCAACCATCATTGTAGGAGTCAATTCAAAATTTTCCGGACGTCATTCGTAACTATCATCGATAACGATTCAATGTAATCGATAATCGATTCGACAATCGAATTCAAGGGCGTGTCATTTGTTCCCATGATGTTTCGACACACTGTTTCCGGTTGATCGAACTTCCGTTTTTCACAATGTGAGTAAACATTTAAAAAATATAAAGGCAAACGAGTTTGTCTATGGTTACTTAATAACGGACTAGATACATGGACTTAATTACATAAGTTATAGTTATATGCGGAATACGCAATTAATTATTTGCTTATCTTAAGATCTCCCATAATAAATCCAGTCATTTACTGTCCCACTGCTGGGCACGGGACTCTTTTCAGAATGAGAAGGGTTGTCCTTAGTCCACCACGCTGGCCTGGTACGGGTTGGCGGTCTACACACACCATATAGAGAATTTTATGAGGCCCTTTCAGATGCGCAGGTTTTTATAATTAAATTCTTGTCTCCCTTGCCAATATTAAATATTTACATTTGCTTACATAACACGTACCCACTTATTTAAATCGACAAAACGGCGAAACCCGGGTGAGCCTCTTGCACAATAAAATTCTCTGGGCTGCTACTAAGAACTTCTCAGAAAAACCCAATAACACTGCCCAACCTGGGAATTGAACTCAAGACCTCAGGCTCCACAGCCGCGCTTGTGAGTACCAGACGAATGAGGCATTTCCTTAAATAACATCCAATTTGCAAAAAATATTAATTACGACCATTAAGTACTTCTGGTTGACCGTGTTGTGTGTGTTTGACCATCGATAAACTAGCAGGTGTAATAATTACAAAATATTTGACATTGGACACTCATTTTTTTACCGATATTTGCACGCTATCATAATAATAACTTACCAATATCGTTATAATTTTTTTCAAGCAATAATACTCTTTATTTCAATAGAATAAGACTTTGACGGGATTCAAAAATAACTCGTCGACTATTGTCTACCAAAAATACATCGATGTCTATAGATACGCTCTGTCATACAAAGGGAAGCTAAAATAATGAGACGTATTTTTTGAAGACGTCAAATTCTAAATTCAACAATGTTCGAATTATATTTAAATAGAACAGCGATACATGCACTAATGGAATAGCTACTGTTATTATATATTTGTTATTCATTACACAAATTAATAATTATTATTGTAAACGGCATATGACTGGTGATCAACCACTCTATTTTTCTGGAAATAGAGTACCTGACACGTCTCTCTTTTTGAGTTCACTAAGCATATCTATAGACATCGATGCAAAAATGTTTTAAGTTTTAAATATTGAATTATAAGTCTTATGTACAGTTGATAAGTGTGAAAGGTTGTATTTTTTAGCTCCTATAAATGTCAATGATCATGCTCATATTGAAGATTATGTCATCATTGACACTGGTCACACCTTTAATGATGTTTTATTTAAATATAGACCTCCAGTTACTACCTACTTTAAAATCGCCAAAATGTCTTGCTAGCCATCAAACTTATAGATATTTCTATATTATTTAATTTTATTCTCATTTTCCATAAGCAAATAGTCAATTGACATATTAATGTAAGCATTATTAGATATAATATGTTAAGCAAGCAATATAAACGTCTCTTTAAATTTAAATTAAACCAGTTATATTTTTAACAACAACATTGATTCCAATATGGCGGACAAGAAATTGCGCGCCAAAATTTACCTACATTACGACAAACAAAATAACGAGTCTCTCCGTAATTTAAAGAAACCAATATTTAAATAGGATCTGTCAATATTTAAAGTTTAAACTGTATTGTGTAGTTCATTAAAATTGCCAACAATAGCAAATATTTGAGTTTCCAAATAGATACGGTATTAATTTAATTATTAGATCTATTGGCCAGACTATTAGCTAATATAATACTTGTCAGTGAATTCCGAAGTGGCTGCTTTGTACAAATGCCACACTAAGGTCAAATAACTAAAACATTGGCGATCACTTGCAATACGAATACATTAATATTTTACCAGAACATGTTATAGAGACCACGCATTGATAAACTTACTATAGGACTATATAACTAACTATATAGTACGTCAATTATAAAACAAGGTATCAGCCGATACCTTGGAATAAGCCTCAATAAAGGCTGTTTTATATGACAAACGGAAACAAATCATGGATTCCCAAGACATATAAAAAATTTAATGTAGACAACAAAAATTGATATATTTATTTTTATAAGATGAGACGAAACGAGAGGTTTTTATAACATATGTATTTGCTGTTTGAAATTATATTCTTATTATTTATACTTTATTTATTTATTATTATATTCTTGCCGGTATCTTCTCCAGGACCAACCCACTTGGAACCGTGCACCTAGAATCACGACGTTTTGAAAGTGCCTGCAAAGGTCCAGTTGAATTAAAAACCTTTGACTTTGACTATACAAGCTTGCTTCATTACGCAAGCGCAAGCGAGTCTGCTGAGCGGGCCTGGGTTTGATTCTCAGGTCAGGCAAAGTGTTTGTTTGATTTCACTCTCCCAGTACCAGTGTCTCGGGGTACTGCTGGTACTGGGAGAGAGCGGCGTATGAGCGACAGTCGGGCGCAGCGTGTGCGCTTTCCTCAGACGCCAATTCTCGGAGCTCGCGGACTATACATATCTAACGTAAGGCAAATGAACACAATGGTACCATCAAACGCGATGTCTTATATTTTGAGGTGTGACATAACCGATGAACATAAGATGCTATTAGTTGCCATCACCACTTGCTAATACGGCTCGGTACGTGTGTTAATTTGTACTATAGTGCCCCCGGCTCTGTAATGATGATGAGAGATGACGTTTGTTATATTATGGTTTGATTACGTACGCGATTTGTTACCACTGGAATGCCTTTCACGCTGAGGTATACTCGTAGATAGGGTACGGGCTAACAATCACTGCTTTGTGCAGTTTTAGAATAGAATAGATCTTTATTCCATTCATCTCTAGCAAACGTCATGTCCGGATTCCTTCACATTCATGTCATGTTTCACACAGTCCATCCATCTTTTCTTTGGTCTGTCTCGTCTGTTACAGCCGTCTACATTCATACTTAAAACTCTTCTAATATGATTCTCATCATACATCTCATACTTACCAATTTTATGATTTAAATATGATTTTATAATTAGTTGTATACAGAACATAGTCAGTAGTTTTGGTGTAACCGATGCTGTAAGAAATGAATCGGCCAAAAACTTATATTATTACCAAAAGTATGAAAGTTTACATCTTCATAAAGGATCAAAATAATAAGTTTTTAAACTGTCATGGTCACTAACATTAGTATTAGAGTTCAAAACGAGGTATTAAATTTAGTTTTGTCTGCCAATAAACACCCACCCGCAAATACTTGACCATGGCGCTTGCAACAGTGCCGAAATATCGGAATCTCAAAACAATCTATAAACATGGTAAATACACCGTTTTGAACTCTAATACTAAATGATCAAAATAATGACCATAAACTCATCTCAAGCTTACAAATTTAAGAATTCATATCTCAATGACATTTTGTAAGCTTGAATTTAAAACTTTGATTTACAATAGCGACAGGATCATAATGACACAGACATGGTCAAATAAATGACACGTAGATGTGAGAATAATTTACATTATAGTGTGAAATAGATGGTATTGTGAAGTTAACCATGAATAGTTCGCTAAACCTCACACACTCACATGGAAGAAGAGACCTTGATAGAACCACAGTGGGTAGAACATGTGTGTATAAATTATAATAAAAATGTTGATATAATTTTTTTTGGTCTAATGGATCTTCATCTAATTTGGTTACACATTATTTTTTAATGTAGAATCATATGAGGTAGTAACATTCCTTAATTTGTTCTACAACCTTTGCAAGGCACCTACAGAATTTAGAAATTACTTCAAAAAACTTGATAAATCGGTAAACGAGAGACAACTGCCCAAGTGCCCAATATTAACGATTGCACAAGTTATACTATTTTTCTATCCATATAAAAGATAATCCTTTCTCTCACAGAAGGATGCAGACCACAGCTGGATTTAAAATTTAAAAATTATTTTCTTTATTTATTTATAAATCTTCTTCTTATACCTAACCATCAAAAACCCCCGACTCCGACCAGAAAAAAAGCTGTAACTTTTGAACGGCTCAACAGATTTTCATGAAACTAGCTAAGATGTTACCCGATTAAACTAGCTTTCAATTAAAAAAGTATGAAATCGGTCAATCCGTTTTGGAGCTACGATGCCTGACACACAGATACATACTACAAACTTATAACCACTTTTATGTGGGGGTTATAGAAAAATAAATTGAATTAGGCGAATTTGGAACTAGAAGATTATATTATCGATATAACTTCCGAACAAACTAAAATACAAGCGTAACGAATCTAAAATGATGTCCAGATTGTCCAGTTCTAAATTAGATACTTACTTAGATATAAAGCACCATTATTTTCTTATTAGTACTAACAGCACATTAACGGAGCACATATAATGTTTTAATGGTAAAAATCTAGATTTTCGCTCCAAATTTCACGGCCGCGATCGTTTGTTGAACACGCCATCACACGACATATGGTCGACCTTCTTATCCATCGCGGGGGAAATTATAAATAATATAGTTTATAAACAATAATCCCATAAATAAGATCGCGTCAGCCATTACGTTATACGTTATGGATGAGGATCAAATACAGTACATATGTTTAAAAAGTTTTTTGATAAATCCTTGGGAGTTAGGTATTTAAAAAAAAAGTTTTTTACTTAAAAAAGTTTTACAACAACAAGTACTTACTTGTTGGTGACGAACCTTTTTGTTACAGTGTAGTGTCACAAACTTATCTGACCCGGTGACCAAAATTGGAACTAACGTCGCTCCGGAACAAAAATGACTTCAAATGTCATTTTTGTAGGGAGTAGCATACTGCATAGACTTATTATACTATAACGGGGAGCCCTACCTAATATTTCTATGGGGAGATGACATTTTACATCTTTTGGTTATTGTTTTGTTTTTTCCAAGATTTTTCTCATGTCAGAGTTTGTCTTACGATACTTAACGATATTCTGAAATAAAGCACTTAAAAGTTTAAAACGTGGTTTTAATCATTATTACTAACAATACATTAAGGACATCAGGACACATTTTTTTAAATAAATTACCCGGTCTTTGTAAAAATATCTTAAAAATAAAAAATAAGGCAATGTTTTAAACATTTCTCTGATTCATATTTTTGCGATTTCTGGATTGGTACCATAGTAAAAGTTGTTCATGATGATGAGTACCTAGTACCTACTATAAACCATATAAACCAGCTATTAAAGTATGACCTTATAGGTACATACTGAGTTAAAGGCAGATGAATTAACTTAAATATAATACCACCACGTAGAAGGAATAGGAAAATAAATCATATCCTTGACCGATAAGACAATAAACATCGATTTCGAAAATATACAATGTGAGGAAAACGATTTTCTGATTTTCAATGTTATTTGTTGGATGTTAGTGGGTTCTTTATTCCAAGGTTGATTGTATTAACATTGACAAGTACGTGACGTGACAGATAACTTTGAGGAAAGTCTGCTAATTCTTTTATTTACACAAAGATAACATTTCAGCAATACCTACTGTGCATTTTTTCCGACCGTATTTCATTCAGTTTATAGTAGATGAGTTCAATTAGGTAAATTTTGATTGATCATAATAACTAATGGATGTCAAAAAATAAATTAGTTATATTTGACAAGTCCATTAATAAAATAGATAATACAATTTAAATAAATATAATTGATCTTCCGATCAGGAACAACACTTTATTAGATCAATATTGTAATTGGCAAAAAAAAAACGAAATTATACAACACGACAGAACAAAACAAAAAGAATAAAAACTTTTTGGAACTAGTATTCACAATACGAGTATAACCACAGGGCGGGCTGTTCGTTGATTACCGTACGATGAAAGTGAAATGAGGTACAACCTTGTTTTTAACTTTTTTTTTAG
The DNA here is from genome assembly GCA_932294325.1 of Allophyes oxyacanthae. Lineage (NCBI taxonomy): Eukaryota > Metazoa > Arthropoda > Insecta > Lepidoptera > Noctuidae > Allophyes > Allophyes oxyacanthae. The sequence goes on from OW028628.1 coordinate 3,815,404, forward strand.
TTGGCCGAGCTTAGTAAACGTGCTTGACACGCTTACCGAACTTACACTGGTCGGAGCTGTTTTGTTTATAAATAAGAAATCTGAGATTTTAATCAGTTTTTATATGAATGAACTTTTTTTTAAATACGTTTCTCGAGAGACTCAGTACAGTAAAAGTTCAACCTCAAAAAAAGTAGAATATAATGACTTATAATAAAGTCTTTAAAATAATAATCACGTGACAACTTAAATCATAGAGAAAAAAAAAGTTTTCTAACCTCAAAAAGAGTTTTCACTGGCCGTCAATAAAAAGAAGTCCACATAAAAAAAAGCGTGGTTTATTAAAAAGATAATTGTCATAGACAAGAATTAGCTCAGTAATCACCGATTCAAACATGAACTTATTATTACTATTATTAAGTTTATGGATTCAAATAACAACAGAACGGTCGTTGACCCCGCTTGAGCAATGTATGCCTTTACAAACACAATTGGATTGCAGATGCGGATTTTATTAATATCGAAGTAACATTTACAAGGTGGTATTATCGGGTATACTAAGTAAATTGCATGTCGAGGGATAAAAGTGTCATTTCAATATACTCTTCGGAGAATTCCCTTTTTTTAGTATTGGTATTTTAAGATGTATAAATGGCCTTATTATGATAATAATGCATTTATTCCAGTTCCCTTTGTGAATCTGACAAAGTAGACAAGTATCTACCATTACTTTACAAGTTTATATAAGTTCCAACCATTCTAGTCCCAATCCTCATTATTATCACTTTCACTAAGGAACCAGCCCTGAAACCGCGAAAAAAATCTGCTGTTCCATACATTTTATACGAGTAATATGGAATTATTTATATGGGACAGCTCATTTTATTTTCGCAATTTCAGGGTTGGTCCTATCTTAAAAGAATAAAAGATGTTCATAATGATGAGTACAAAACCTAACCGTCAAAAATCCCCGACTCCAACTTAAAGACAAGAACAAATGAAGAGAATGCAGTTATTTTAAAGAGTCTAGACAAATTAGTCTAATAGAATTAATTCGGTTAGCAATTCGTCGTGCTTCGTGCATCTTCCTAATTCGGCTAACTACGCCGATTACGACATCGATCGACAAATATTTCACTCGAACGCGAAATCTTTCGTTAAAGATCGAAATTGCCTAACTCTTTACTTATTCAGCCAGCGAACGTGAACTAGTCGCGACGTTTGAGCAATAGACACAAAAGCTTTCTTACAATTACTTTATGGTATCGGAATCGATAAAAAAAAAACGACATTTGATTTTGTTTCTATTCGTCGGCCTAACTTTCGGTTCGAAGTTCAAATTTAAACCCACTGATAATAGGTAGTTGTGTAACTGTTTATATAATTTTCACTAGAATTGCAATAAAATGTTGCTTATTTTGACGCATAAGTACCTAGGTATTTTTTTTATTAAAACACTAAAACAAAGTTATAAATGCGTTTTTTTAAGCGATTCGTTACGTCAAGTTATTTTTATTTAGGTTAATTTTCATTTAATATATTACAACAATGCGAGATCGATTATGTCATAATATTTATTAAAATTTATTTATTAATGTTCTATAGCCAATATTAAAAGCGTAACTACTCACTTATCTATATTAAATTAACAATAATATTATTATGTAGCATACAAAAAATGCAACTTTGCGATTAAATAAAATGAAACAAGATAAAATTAAAATTATTTAAATGAAAATGTAATATAAATCATAATTCATATCTACCAGAGCGTTATACATCTATAATTATTATATGTAATACTATATTTAACACAAAGATGATCTCTAAAGTGTTCATAATAATAATTAAATATAATTAACAGTTACACAACAGCTCTGTTATTTTAACAAGTCGTTTTATTGTTTTAAAATGCTAAGTAAACAACAACAATTCTTTCAATATCGTTAAGTACCAGTTGTTTTTTAATTAAACACTTATGTTACTTACATAATGTTATGTTCATTTTATTGTTATGTAAAACTGAATGTCATACGTTCACCGAATTCGATTTCATTCGGTGATTGTAATAATAATGAATAGCCTGGCAAATATTCTTCAGTAAATTCTTTTTTAATTTTGATTACTGTCGTTTACCATCTTGACTTGCGCTATAAACACAGAAGTTCTGTGGCTATAAACATAGACATGTCTAGAAGACATTTTAAAGTAACTTATTTGGCACTAAACAATATTATCAAAAATCTTATCTTTATTATACTCCATAACTCTATCTTAGTTATCGCTTGGAAAACACTTTCTAGTAAAATGGCTTATAACACGGCAAGGGGCTATTACCAAAGTTGAGCGAAAATCAAACAAATTCTCATTATAACTTTGGTATCTGTTTCAATTTAAAGTTGAAGCTTCATCTGGCCTAAATAACCGTATATACGGTTAGTCAGAAAGGGTATATACTATATACATTAGCATTGAAAATACACAAACATAGAACATAGAACATAGTACAATAATCACATGTCACAAAAATATAACCTACTTTTTTTTTTTTAACAAGTTCGGAGGAAGTACGGCATTGGGACATATATGGGTAATATTGCGTCTCAATTACCCATACGTACCTTACGGTACGTACGTTTAATTACGTACCTTACTATCATGGTATGCGATTACGCTAGGGTTTCAATCTGTACTAAACCTACATAGAATTAGATTCATACTAATCGATTGTTACCTGTTGTAATTGCCAAATAAATAAATAAATTCGCAGAGCATCTTCTTAAACACGACACTATAATCTAAAATTTTAATTTAAATGCTGACCATGCTAGTCGATGAAACCGTATCAACAACTGCAAATAACAAAACACTGTTGCAAATTCTATTGTTAAGGCGACGTAGAGGTAAACAATGAATCTCAAATCAGCTTCATACAAAAAGGCGCGCGAGCTAGCTTGTGCGTATAATGCCATCAAAACAATATTCGTCGTTTAAATTAAAGACTATCGTTGATTTTATAAAATTCAATTACCTTAATGAAGTATCTTTAACTACAGAAAATCTGGAGGCTTAAATCAATGAAAATTTCTTCTTTAGTTACAGTTTTTGATATGAGGAGCTGGCGAACAGAACCGGAGTCCAAGACAACGGGTCTTGGACATCACGATTCGAGAAAAAAATGCTTTTGAATTTATAGTGGACTACTCCGGTTCTGTTCGCCAGCTTCTCATAAATCATATAATGCAATTACTAAAATTATGTTAAAGACATGATAAATCAAGTACATAAATATCAGTTCCGAATGTTTTGTAATAGCTGAGAAAATAGAGATTCCTACCGCCAACATTTTCAATTTGTCGCCTTAATCTATAAGAGATAGAATGGTTTGCTAAACTCCGCAGCTTCGTGTAAAGCCGCGGTATCGTTTGTAACAAGCATGGTTCTACGGCCATTATTTTTTATTACTACATTTGTGATGCAACTGGCGCCTTGAACTTTGTTGATGTTTGCACATCAAGTAACCAAACAAGTGCACGAAAGTTCAAACGCGGCAAAGGAATCGACCATATTCATTTTGCGAGAAGTGTAAGAACTTAGAAACGTGTAGGTAAGTGAAAGTCGCAATAGAAAAGTGCTAAATAATTTTATGTGTTATAGGTATGTCTACTCAAATATTGTTGACAGCTCCATTGGAAATACCTAAAATTTATATATCTTAGTATTTATTTTGTAGTACGAGTATAACCTATTATAATATAACATTGATAGTTTCGAGCGTATGGCACTCGTGGGTTGCAGCTGAAAACCAGCGTCAGGTGGCCAGTATCACTGCCTCCTGACATTATGCTGAGCTGCGGCCTTTTGGCACAATAACTCTTTTATTTTATATGTTTTCTTTGTTGGTTTAATTTATTTTTTGTTGTGCTAATAAAGTATTTTTCTTTCTTTCTTTCTAAAATTTTAATATCGAAGAAGTTATGGAAACCAGTTTCTTTTGTAATCCACAAAAGAAACAAACAAACATATAATATCGATTCTTAAGTATTATTTGTAAAATAACAAAAACCTTCATCGAGTTGAAAATCCCTTCGCGATAATAAAATTCACACTTGAAAAGCAACATTTAATAAAATAGCATGATAATAATGGTAGCGTCAATAACAATGTAACGAAAAAAAAAACTTGTAAAAACAGATATTATAGAGTTTAAAACAAATTAAAAGAGGATTCACGCTCGACTCGGACGCGCTAAATGTCAAGGTGAGCCGTAAGATGGCGCTATTAAAACAAAAATGGCCGACGAATGCGGAGACGTGAAATTTAAATTCTTGGCCATTCTCACTTTAATTTTATTATGAGATTTATTTTTTATTACCATCTGCACTGTATCAAGTTGATTTCACTATTATGGTGGGATCTAAAATGATATTCGATTTTAGTTAAAAAAACATAGTCCCATGAGGGTAGGCTGAAATGAAATTGATAGTATATATAAATTGGGCTAACAAATTCGGATTAAATTAACCGAGTCCAATTTTAAAAGTGGACCCAGCATATTACCTTGAGGTACACCAACCACCATGGGGGATTTCCACATATTTAGAGAATTTAAACTATATGCGAAGGTAAACCTTTTTGGTCCTCTAACATCTCTAATGTAACTAAACATGAACTTTTCTTTGTTTATGTAACTAAAATAACAAGCTACGTTTATCAAATTAAGTATACTTGCTAATAAAGTTACAAGCGGTGATTTACTTAACACGATTTTTGTTTATCTTGTAAACTTAACATTAGGGTGAAGGCTTCGACTACACATGTATGATACAGTAATGTCCTTGCTTCCTAATCAGACATCTATAACAATCATTTGAATATCGAGTTATTCAATTCTTGGCCATCGAATTATTTGGTGAGATTCGTGAATTTGAGTGCCGAAGATTAAGAAATTAGACATAATTCGTAGTATTTCTACCTACTTACGATTGTTTACAAACACCGAATAGGTAACACACAAAGAGTGGTTCAAGATGATTATAACCTATTATTACCTTGCCTATTTATTCTGTGACATGTTAATTTAACTGATAATTAACTAAAATAAAAACTAAAATAATTATTATTAATTTTATTAATGCCTTGGAGCACTAAGTAGGTTCAAGGCAGATACTGTGATCCTATTGCATAACAGGTACACCCCGTACAACAACAATTCCACGATTTCACGATTCCAAGATCAGAGTTCCTACTGTCATTTTTAATTGGCGAGTTCTTCAATTTAGAAGTTTATTCTCTCAACAAGTCTTAAAAATAACACTTGGTAATAAATTGCAATTGGACTCTTATGATCGAGTGTCAGTTACCTATAGACACTATTAACTTTTTCACGATCCCGGATCCGTCAGTTCATTTCGATTCTAATTTCAAAACTAAATAAATATTTCAACCTCACTTACAGATACGCACTCGTCTTATTGATTTAAATATTATCGTCAAATAACTGGAATTTCGAGGTTTGTGTTTGCACCGGATTTATTATCATATTCCGGAGGCCGCAGGCCAGCGCCTCCACGTGTTTAGAAATATAACACTGGCGGTAATTATATACTAAACCACGTTCATATTATGTTTTATAATAGGATTTCCGTGATAGTTGTTTGAACGTTCTTTGGTGGAATTATAATCACGTTCATTACCGAGGTTTTGTCTGTAAGAACTAGATGCTGACAGGTACAACGTATATTAGAAATGCTGGGACAGCTGATTATTTTTTCGTGATTACCATGTTGGTCCCATAGAGAAAGTTGTTCAGTTTGATGGTCTGATCCACACCCTTAAATATGACCACGCATTTCTGATACACGTTGTGTATTGAGGTGTGTATTGTTTATGTAATAGCGACAACACCAGGGAAATGTTTTAACGGAACAACTTTGTCTAATCTCTCAGGGAATACCTACAGACGTGATATTTATGCAATATGAAAAATTCTAAATACTGTACTTAAGACCACAGCTGTGTAATTAGAAACAGATTACTGACTATCGCCTACGAACAATACCTACGCCTAATCGTCTAACAAAGTACATACTGATACTAGAACAACACTTAATAAATATTTCAATCACAATTTGTTATCCCAACAACACTTGACCTACATAATTGTATTAAAATCTTTGCCACTTACGAACTGGCCACGTTTTGCAATATAGACAGACAAATTAGTTTGCAAAATGGTTAAAAATTAAGCAGACGGCAATGAGCATCGTTAGTGATTAATGAATGTGGACAAAGCTACAGTATGCTACAGGTATTCAAGAATGCAAGGACGGAGTAAATTTTGTAGCCCTTCTCTCGAAGTCTCGACTGACTTAGTGAAGATATGCTCTAACTTTATCTAAGATATCGAGTAACATACAACGTGAATATTCTTGTTCTGGATAATCAAAATGCAAAAAATCGTAATGGCTGCAATAACAAATCAAATGGTGCCTCTTGTTTATTTTCAGCAAAACTGCATTTTTAATCTACTACATCAAACAATGCACAAAGGCATTAATCGTTCTGAAACTCAATCAAATGAAAACAATTTAGCTTCTTTGAATTCCATTTTCGCACTTCTAAAGTTGTTAGTCTCTTTGCTGTGGAAGATAAGCCTTTGAAAGATTGTTTCTTTGTAAACTTGACCTACGAAAAAAGATATTTTCAGTACAACCAGTTTTCCTTTTCTTGAGGAAGATGGGTCAGGAAGTCGAACACCGGGAAGAGCGAGCCTCAAAGAATAATACGGCAGAAAAAAGATAAAAAATATCGTCATTTGAAGACGATCTTTTGTGAACACTTGTTATTTTCGTTGATTATGTTGATGATTCCCAGATGGAAACAGACATTTTCAGGAACAGAAATACAGCCAAACTGAAACTAAAAACTTAACTAATATACCAAAGTTTACTCACAATATAAAGTATATATTACAACATATAGTAGTAGATGGAAAACCCTCATCTAAGAAGCCGGTTTTGAAGGGGTCAACACTTTCACAGAGCATCCGCGAACATTTTCGTCTCAATATAAATATAATATTCTTTAAGTCTAACGTAATAGATATGTTAAACTTAGTGTGCGACTTCCCTTGGGTGACATCCGCGTTTTCTATCCATCTACATACGTAATAGGGTTCAAAAGTCAATGGACATGAGTCCTTATTCTAAATGTCAATTACATGCGTTTTGGAAACAGGCTCTCGAATGACCTGTTCGCTAAATTCAAGAAATGAAGTAACTATGCACTCTAATAATATTTTCTTAGAGTTTTATGCTTCGTTTAATTAGATATTAACTTATGCCCGTCTATATTGACAGGCGTATCTATTGAGTGGCACACTAATGTTTTTTAGGTTCTTAAATAGAAACTTTTCAATAACACGCTTTATTTTGCTCATTAATTCTTAATCAGCTCCATTCGATAAATATTGGTGTCTGGTCTAGTGCTAGTCTCTAAGTACCTTGGATACCAATACCAGTTCAGCCCTTTTTATGTACTATCTTAATACCAAATTCGTGCTAAGGTAACGCACTAGATAATTTAAGTTATTACTTATTATTCAATATAGTGCAGGTTGTCAAAATATAGGTTAATATTTACATTATTTGGCCGACATTTTTTTTTGCACAAGAAAATAAACTCGCTGGTCGCTGTTTCAAGTACCAAACGAGTCGATATGCAATTAATTGCTAATAACATTACCCACAAATTGCAATGTATGAGCGTAAAAAATGCAGTTATGAGGTTTGCAGACCAATGCTATTAAATGCCAACAATAGGTACTTTGTATTTAAGTTCTTAGAACTTAGCCTTCACTTGACAAGTAACTTAAGTAATATTTGTCTATAAACAAGAAAACTGTACTTTGAAATACTAGCTATAAAGAAACGTGTGTATTTCTATAAAGCAAAGAAAATCTTTAAAGATGGAGGAAAGAGCGGTGCGACCGGTTTCTGTTCTGCCTTTCCAGTTGAAGTGATTGAATATTTTTTAATTGTCTCGAAATAATTAGTCTGAAGTACTAGGTACGTTTGATAGTTTAGTGCAGTCCTATGAACCGGTGGTTTTATCTTCAAGCTTTGTTGGCGGGTATGTCAATATTTAATTTTCTTCAAGAGAAAATGTATTGTATACTTTGGTATTATCTGAGGGTGGAACACTGTCCACTAGTGTTGTTCCGACAGAAATTAATTAGATTCCTAACTGGTATGGTACGTAATTATAGAAAGTTACTGGTGATAGAAGCGAAAACAACTCTTCTCATTATCACCTCCTCATAAATACCTGCCTAGGTATAAAAAACTTGAAAATCTTGATCCTTTATAACAATCTGTTCGCCAATTAGTAGAGATTAGCAACTTATTAGCTAATTAATAGATAACATCGGGTATCGGTAGTGTAAACAATTTTAAACTATCTACTAATAAGGTTTGCACATACCTTTCGCTGAAGCTCGAAGGGCAGTCGACCCGTCCTTCCGGGTATTTTCCAATTTTCACATTCACTCCCCCAACACTATCAGGGTACAATCCCAAACGAAATTAAAAACAAAACACTTATAAATTAAAAAGTAAACAGTCACACAGTTCCGATTCCTTCATTGCAGATTCAAATTTCGAAGTCGATTTGATGAAGGAACGTGGTAGATTTCGAAAACTTTTAAAAATAAAATCGTACGTCACTATAGAGGTGCGATCAAAAACCGGTAGCGTGAAGAGAGCGTGCTCGCGGCAAAGAGGTTGGTTATCAACTGCAGGTGAGTGAAGCGTCGTTGGCGTCGAGAGGCTGGGTGTGTTTGGGGCCGCGTGTGAATGTAAAGGTTCTTCGAGTCGAGCTTTAGTTCTCGCGGCCGGTTTGAGCCGGACATAAAGGGACAAAACCAGGGTGGTCAAAGAGAAACTTCCTTCCTTCCTCTGGGAAAGAGGTTTGTTGTGAATGTTGTGATTTTCTTGGAAATGTGAAAGTTGGCGTTATGCAAAATAGGTGATGCAGTTCACAGCAATAAAATCATCTGAGAGAGTTAATTAAATGTTGAGTTTGTTTGAATGTGGGTAGGTAATTCCTTCTTATATGTATACGTAAGCTTTTGATAACAGAAGAATACGGTAAGAATTATGCATTCTACTCTACTACAATATCGGTACTTCCTTGTAAGCAATTATAATTTAATTTAATTCAGAAAAGATTTAAACTCATGTTGGTGTCCCATCATTAGTATTCATTGTTATTTATGGTGTATGCCCATCTTTATATTGAATGGCCACCCTTTACTTAATGGTGTCTCGTTGGCATCGATCCGTTTCCTTCCGGTACTCTCTGCCCAAACCTGTCAACTTGAATCGTTGCTCATACGCATTGCTCTGTATTAATTTGTTATTAACAATTCTAAAATAGGTAAATGTTTGGCGAATAAACTTTATTAAAGTGATACTCCGTGTTTTAATCAATCGCCGGCACCCCGACCAATCTAATATTCATTAGTAGCTCTGTAGATACTATTAGAACTGATAAAATAACATAGGTACAGGTACCAACCTATACACGGGTAGTCGGAAATGGTAAGTATATAAAGCCTAAAGGGGTTATTGCACCCATAATTAGCGATCATCCATAAAGTACGTCACACGTTAAGGGGGGGAGGGGGACGACGAAGTGTGACATTATGTGACAAGGGGTTAGAGGGGTCCTAAGTTTTGTGACGTCACGTTTCGAAATCATATTAAAAAATCATTTAAATGGAAATAAAACTAATTTCGGAACTGCTGTTTTAATTTAATAATTTTTAGATGTATAATTTCAAAATATGTGACGTCACATTAGGGGGTCTCACAAATGTGATCAACTGTGACAAGGACGGGGGAGGGGTTAAAAAATCACGAAAATAGAGTGACGTACAACTTTTACCAATGGAAGTCGCGAAAAAAAAGCTGCTCCATACCTATAAGTAAATAATTCAATATTACTCTACTAAATGTATGGAACCGAAGATGTTTAGAATGAGTAGAGAATTTTTCTTGATTTGACCCTTTCCGACTAACCCTGTAGGTACCTATAGATATCTAGGTACCAAATTCGTTCAACTACCTATTTATCTATCACTTTATTTGCCTACCAGAAAGAAAAGATACAATAAATAGAAAAATTGATGTACAAAGGGAGGTCTTATCGCATTTGGCGATTTCTGCCAGACAGCCTTGGGATGGACAGATCTGCAGGTTAAAACTGCCACTGCCAAGCTAGGTGCATTGAAGAATTATAGGCCCGACTTCAGAAGCTGTTAAATTTTTTAAGAAAATTATTTTTATACTTTTTAGTTTTTTGAAGTCGGTTTTTACTTTTTTTTAAAGTTTATTTTATTTTTCAATTTTGAGTGGCACAAACAATACATAAACATGAGATTACAGCAATCGCGAGTGATGTGCTGTTATTCATTCAAGAGTTCCATTGTCTATCTCCGAAGATCTTCATCAGATCCTCACCAAATTTAAATGGAAACACTTCGAAAGTATACCCTTTCAAACAAAAAAGAATCATCGAAATCGGTTGGCGTGATATTGAGTTATTTGACCATTTGTCGCCCACATACTTAATGTAAATTTAAGACTTATATGGTTTTCTCATGGATCCCATTGTCAGAACTGGACCAAATTAAAATGGAACCATTCAGGAAGCACCAGCTTTCAAATAAAAAAAGAATCATCAAAATCGGTTCACGCAGTCGAGAGTTATGAGGTAAGAAACATAAAAAAAAAAAAAAAAAACATACGCGTTGAATTGAGAACCTCCTCCTTTTTTTTGAAGTCGGTTAAAAAGAGACGAGTTGTTCGCGGTATACCTAGTTAATAGATATTTTTTATCGCGAATAAGTATAGGTACCTAGGTTATATGAATGTGGACTAAAATTGTGTTCAATAAAAACTTAAACATAGCCTATGCATTCTCCCAAATAGGGTTGCCATCTATAGGTACCTACTTACTAGATGTGTGCACCGATGCCCGCGGCGGCGTCATCGGCGTGGATGGTGAAAATCTTATTAAAATCAATATATTGCAGACTTATTCGCCAAATGACTGTGACGGACGAAGTTATCGGCAAAACGCGCTATCTAAATTATGGTCATATAAAATTGGTATTTTATTGAATTTGCGTAAACAATTAACAAATACGTTGAAATAAACCAATAAGCATATATTTAGACATTTCTAGTGTTTAGTTTACTAGTATTATGTCTGCATTGTATATAAAACAACCCGTATCCGTCCGACCATCCACGCCGATGACGTCGAAGCCGGCATCGGCGCACACGTCTAGTACTTACATAGCATTGTATTGTATTTCACAAAAATAGGTAGTTACGTAGGTAGGTACTATATTTCAGTTGGATGGATCAATCTTTATATTGCAACACCGAAAAGAATAACAAACAAATCCCTCATTTGGTAAAATTTATGGACACGACGTCTTTTTTTTCTCTTTCCATGAAATACTAATTAAAATACAATGTCGATACTACGTATATTTTTTAAAGCTTATTCTGAAATATACTATAATCAGCCGAAATGTTTGGCAACCCTATTCCCAGACCCTCATTGATGAGCTTTGTGGATGAGTGATAGTAACATCTCTGCCTACCCAGCCACTCGCAAAATCCACAAACTCTACAGACTTTATCTGAACGACATCTACTGAACATCATACGAACTACATTTTTAAATTAGTTATTAACAACTAGATGGCACTACAGTTAGAAGGCTACAGCGCCATCTATCAGCCACGATAAATAGGTAAAATACATCCATGATTCATGAATGGTAACAGGAATAGGAATAAATAAAATATTTTTTATAGGGTTAAATACTTTAATTAATGCACACGTGTTTATTTACAACGAAAGTAATCAAACATTGGTTCATTTTGCCACTAACTAAAAATTACAATACTTAGTTATTTCTACCATTCTGATATAACTATATAATAATGATGATAATATAAATATAATTATATTTATATAGACATGTACAATTATTTAATTGTGCGATGTCTTTCAAATAGTTTCAAATCTCCATCTGTGTATGAATTGGTTTCATTCATATTATTCTTGTACATATTAATCCTTTTTTTCTCAGATGCCATCTCCACGGGCGAGAGTATCGCGACGCGACCTCCTGTCGTCGAGTAAACTCCACAATGCAACGATAATTCTACCGGCACATCGTCGTAAATCGCAACGGATCGCCGCGTTATCGTTACGTCTCGTCACGTCTCACATCTGTATTGGAAGATCTTTGTTAGGCAACAGTTTTTGGTGGTTATTTTAATTATGGATATAATTTCGAGAGATGCTTCTTTAAAGATGCTATTGCTTATGAAACATGTAATAATATTACGAAAAAAAGAAACGGACGTGCCACGTGGCGACTTCGCCGCAAGACGCGACGTTTTGCTGGTGGAGATGGCGCCTCAGGTTAGGAAACACCTGCCATAGCATGATTTCCAATGGATATTATTTGTATACGACAAATTTAATTTCATAGTATTATAGTAACATTTATGTATTTGTATTAACAGAAAACTCATATTTGTGTTATTGTCCATCAAATCATCACTTACGGTAACAGGTACCGTGTTTCTTTGAGCCCTATAACTGTGGTGTCACATCCTTGTTGAGGATCTGCGCTGGGTTCTGCATGTCTAGCTGGCACTGAGCTATGTCACTGAGGGCTCCTTGGATCTTCTCTAGAAGGATTTCCCCTTGGCGTACCACCTGAAAATGTAGTCATGTATAAATAACACTTCTATTGCCACTTATGGGATATGTTCAGTAATTTATTGATTATTTATGTTTAAATGATTTCTCTTAGGGAAGACAGTTGGCTGTCAGGCTACCACAATGACGTAAGAAGCCTCTCTTAGGCTACCAGTGGCGAAGGGTGACAGTTTTAAAAGGGGAAGCCGTCCCAAAAATGCCCTCTAAAAATTGCTGCAATTAATCTAAATCTAATTAAACTGAATAACAAGCCTTTTTTAGTCAGTTGCATGAGTAAATAATATATTATTACTTTGGTCTACTCACTAACCAATTCCTAAAGGGAAGCTGATGGGAATCGGGTTGTATGGACTCTTCGCCACTGCAGGCTACTGATTTTTCACTACAAACGAGTAGGCTAAGTGTGGACATGTTTACATTCAAATACAAAAATATAAAATGCTGCAACACAAATTAGACTCTTGAATCAATTGGAATAGATATTAGCCAGCACAGCAGCAATTTGTAATGATGACTGTTTGTTGAAAAAAATCTGGAAAACTTACAAAATGAAATACAATTATGTTAAAGTTTTGTGAACTTTAGTAACATTTATATTCATTGGTAAGTTTGCAGCTTTTGAAATGCATAAGTTAATTGAGAAAAGTTAACATGTCATGTTTACCTTTAGTAAATAACCTAAAGCGACAGAGTATAGGATTGTTTTAAACTTAGAACATAAACCCTTGGTCATACCTCCTCTAACTGCTCAGCTGCCTCTTTATTCTCGGCTTCTAATCGCCTCAAGCTTTGCACCTGCAGCTCGGTCGAGCTCTCCTCGCTCGGCAACGACTCAATCAGTGTGTCTATGTCTTTAGCACACCGAGATATTAACGTCGCAAACAGCATTGCATAGTCCTCCTGATTTTGTTGCTGCTGCGGCGTTTGTGAGCCACTGCGGTCAAAACCAGGGAACTTACTGGGCGTAGAAAACTGTTGCAGTATACCAATACTGTTGCAAAAATGCTCAGCTTGCTGTGAAATCAGTAAATACAAATGTAAATAATGCAGGTCATCGCGATTAATAATTTACAACAGATTTACGATAAATTACCTGGTTTATAGTGTCCTGGAGCTGCGTAAGACGATCCGCCATGATTAATAATTTATTTATTTATACACGGTCTATTCTGTTTGTTCAAGGAGTGTTTATAAATGATAAAAGTTTATAAAAATTAAATGAAAGTAGACACACTACACCATCACTGACTGAAATGAATTTAGTTACAGATCCCGCTGTCAAGTTAAATGTCAATGTCAGTCATTTTGCTACAGATAATATACAAATAGTGTTGTTTCGTTTACTTTTTTAGTCGATTTCATAATATTTTAATAACTGAATGTGTAAATGAATTCTACTACGTAACCACAGTAACCATATCAGAAGAGCGGATGCCTTTTACTGCTTGGGTACATAAACGATACCAAGGTAGACCCCACGTCTTTGACTGATTAGGTTGTTTACTGATCACAAGTAATGACTAAAGAATCCTCTCTTATCACAAGTTCGTATGCTAAACGCGAGGTTCTTGGTTCAATTTCCAGCTGGTAAGAAATTCTTAGTACCAGCCCGGGGATTGAAAGTGTACCCGATGGAAGGCAATAGGCTCACTTATCTCTTAAATACACGGGACTCAATAAGTACCAACTATACCACACCTCTGCCTAAACCTGTGCGGCAGGCGTGATAATAATGTAATGCTGTCTTTCGTCTTTGATTAGTGAACCATCTTCTATCGATGACCGTAACATTTCTTCTAGTGAGTCATGCGTGACCAACAGAATGTACTTACCTACATCTCTCTCTCTCTCTACATCTTTGCTTACCTAGTTATCTATCCCAGGGGTAGATACAGAAAAAGTCAGGGAGGGTGCTGCGCATTGAAATATGTATATTTATTTCGTCATTGGTGCTGCGCACCTGCCATACCTATTTACCATTGAGTAGGTTTTAAGCCTACGTATACTAGTAACTACTAGACTGAAGAAATGATTAAATTCCACCTTCTACTCCAATAGCACCATGATCATTGCAAGTCTAGGTATTTTCACTCACTTACTATGAGTTATAACTCATAGTAATCATGTACTGTTACCTGTTACCCCAGCTGCAGCATGGTGAGGGCCACTGCTGACCATAAACATAAATAATTTTATGATATAATTTACACTATAGTTTACCAATATTACATTGCTGTTGACTCTTTTTTTTGGGATTGATTAATGAAATAATGAGAGGTACATAACTAAACTAATAATGCAATATATTGAACATTATATTTAATAAATTAAGCAGTGTACATAGTATTTTATGACTAGAAGTAAAAATATCACAATCCAATCAATTTATGTACAGTCAACAACATCAATTTAGCCATTAAACATTATTAAAGATTTGTATGCATATATTTAACAAACTATAAAAAGCTTGGTATTAAAACCAATATTGATGTAATTTGTTTGGATGTGTTGATTGTACGTATTATCTACACTGAAAATTATAGAAACATTCCTTCGAAAAATTATTTCAACCTACTATGTTTCACTATTGTGCAATAAATATATTATTGACTAGAGTTGAAATTATAAATAAGTTTTATGTCATCAATAAGATTTCTCATAACTATGTAGTTAGTTTAATCTCTAAACTACCTGATTATAATATTATAGTGAAATTAACCAAACAGAGTACCTAGGTAATGTCTGTGGTAATGTTTACATGAATTCAATTCTATAAAAATATCAGATTTATTCTAATAAAAATAATATCTAGAATAAAATGACTAGTTTACTTATACATGACTAGATGATAATGACAATATTTTAATGCTTTACAAAATAATTTGTAATGGTGCTTAATGATTACTCCTGAACTTCTAATCAAATAGGAGGAAAATTTATATGAAAAATAAATAAATAAATAACATTGATGATATGTTACTATGAAATGTGATATTTAGAGATCATTATGCTTGTGATAACAATTTAAGGTACACTATAACAAACATATATCTAAGCAAATTGTTATTCAATATAGAAAAGCTTTTTGACAACAATTAAAATTCAACCATAATCATAAGTATTAATAAGGACTAAATTATTAAAGCCGATGAGGAACACAATGACTAGGCAAAGTGATAAATAGAGGCCAACACACACAACGCAAGTTCGAGAGGACTTACTTAACAGTCTTTTAGGGTGAAAAGGTTTTACTTAAATATTACATAATAATTATTGTTTCTGTCCATTCTTATACATACTTAAAGCAAATTCACTATGACTGTGTGTATTTAATATGGCTCGTTAAACACTTGAGAATGAGTATTAAACAAACAAAACACAATAATTGTTCAAGTCGAAGATGTCACAGTCGGCCTACAAAGATAGAAAATATTACACAAGAAAGTAGATTTCATTTTAAATTATGTTTAGAAAAAAATATTCTGATAATATAACACCTTGCCTTAGGTGATAGAATAGCAAAAGTTGAGAAAAGACTGGCTCATGATATAATTATTAAATAAATGTTGATCACAAAACTGATATTATGGCGATTATCTTCCCTTTAACTTATGAATCTCTTTGGTGACAATGTTAACTAATAAGCCACTTTAACAATCTTTATACATGTTTGGTCTTCATAATAACGTAACTACACTCAAGTGTTTTGAGCCATCCATAACTTAAAATATAAGTTACACTCATAATTTAAAGTGGCAATTTTACGTATGCAAGTGAGATTCAATAACAATATTATTTATCGTGCCAGTACTCCAAGTTTACTTCTCAGCTGTGAATCTGTAGGCAAAGCTAATGCCCACTTACGTAAACCAACTAGCATTACCGAGCTCATAACTAAAACAGCTCCACAAACTGAAAACTTGCTCGGTATTTCATTGAAAAACATTACCTGCCACAAAAATGCAAATACAATATCAGCAGATCTAGCAATAGCGACAGGACCGGCCTGTTCCATTTGCAAAGACATTGTTAACAATATTTGTCCCAAATAACTAAACAGTGCCAGACAAACAACAAGGAATCTTTCTGTGCCACAGATTGGCATACATAACACACCAAATACATATGTATAAAACAGTGTTTGTAATATAGCAATAGCACCAAAGTTTGTCATAATTACAGAGAAATGTAACCCTTTGAGCACCCGCAGCAAAACATAAGCATTTGCTCCAAATATAGTTGATACGAAGGCAGCCATAGCACCTCTAAGACTATTGTAATTCTGGTTATGCTCTGCAGACGGGTCATCACCAAACAAAAATGGTGGATGAGTGATTAAAATAACTCCAATAAGAGTTAATATAATCGATATTGTGTTCCATATACCACATGGTTCTTTTAAGAACACTCGAGCAAACAAAGCTACAAAAACAGGCACCGAAAATACTATAACAGATGCATCTGCTAACGGCATGTTCCGAAAGGCATAGAAACTTAACATTAAGCCCATGGTGCCTACAATGGACCGCAAAAATAGGAGGAAGCGTTTCCCTTGAGGGAATACTGGCTGCTCTGTGTATATCACTATAGGTATGGTTGGCAAGAGTACACCGATGAACCGGAACATAGCTAGCTGCATGGGATCGATGTTGACGAGGCTCTTAACGATGACCGAGCACAGTGAGAAGAACAAAGATGATAACGTCGCTAGTATCAGGCCGAGGTATGGACATCTTTTTATCAGAGGTCTTTTGTTCTCAAGAAGATTCGGTAGTGTCTCGTCGCCGCTTCCCGCCGACAAGTCCACAAGGTGTTGGAGTTCTAAGTGCTCCGGCATAGCTCCACATAAGCCACCTGAAACCGCACCCCGCGTTATTTGACGTAAAATATTAATCGCTTCTATAATTTTTTTTTTTTACGGTACAGTTTTACTACCTTTCGGGAATCCCGGTCTGAAAAGTAATTCCTAATATAATGGCACCCACTTAAAATTCAAGCGATCCCATTCCAGCGCTAAGACCTATAAATATACACTCAATCAAAGAGATTTTCACAATTTTCATGAATTTTCCTCCTCTAAAATCTTTGACGTTTTCTTTTGACAGGCAATCTGACAGACAAGTGACAGTACTTTTTCAGTCTGAAAATGAGAAAATGAAAATGTTGTAAGTTGTTCATCGTTTCATTTCACGTTGAGGGAATGATAATCTTAACTCATTAATAATAATTTAAAACAGCTATATTCTCTGGCTACGACAAGAACATTGGGCTACGATCAAATCATCAAACTCTATGATACTGACGATTAGATCAATGACTAAAGAATTCTCTCTCATCTTTGAAGAAAATGAATATTGAAAATGAAAATATTCCGAAATATTCATTTGGTAAGTGGCCAATCCGAAATTACTGTCATCGCCGGCCGTCAAGTTGTGTTTGTTTTACGCGGCAAATCGACAATTTGTTTTATTACTAGGCCTTTGCGGCATTTGCCTTTAATTAAAAAATGTCGCATTGTTTACTTTAGACGGATATGAGCAATTTGTCGTCTGCGAAAATACCTTTTGTTGCTGAATGTGTTCTATATCAAGTAGAAAAACGTCTAAAAGACGTGGAGGTTAAACAACGTAAGTTTTTGTTTGTTGGTTATGTTTTCGTTGATAAAGTTCTAACAATGACATCGTGAATCCTAAATGAATTTCATCCATAATCTTACAGTTTCAGATGAGGATCTGCTGTCCCTGCATTCCGTGTTTGGAACCGTGCTAGAACGCGCCTTTGATATATTGGAAAAGTATCCAACATTAATTACCTATAGAACAGCGAATAAATCAAGAACTTTGATAGAAATCAAGGGAGAAAACGATCGCTGTTACCGTGTCTTTCCGCGCATAAATTTCTGTCCTTGTCTCTCCTTTAAACATCAGGTTATTGAGCGAAGAGCGCAAGTTCTCTGCAAACATGTACTAGCAGCTAGAATTGCTCAGATTCTTGGTAGAACAACCGACCATGAGGTGACGCACGCTCAGTATTTAATGCTGCTACGTTCTATGTATCATATCGAAGATAATGGATGAAGGAACATCACAGTACTACTTTACGGCTTCCATGGACTCTGGGAAGACACTATGCAGCTTGCTAAAAGCTATACAGTTTCAGGAGGTAAATAATATAATTTTAATATAGGTACTTGGGCCATTTTCACAAACTAAATAAATAACAGATAATGTTTATTATGAAATCGGTCGATTACTCCTGTAAAAATATATGTTCAAATGGCTGGTTTTGCACTAATTGTCTGTTATGTTGTTGGTGAACTTGGGCCTTAATCTAGAAAAGTGAATATGATGTGGTAACCCTCACTAAGCTAGCGAGTAGACCAAGGCCTAAGGTGCCCAAGTGGACGAACATATTCTTGGAACTCCTGGCTGACCTAGAGCAATCCTATGGCGTCATCCGAGTTGAACCTCATGGCCAAACACCCTACTCATTGTTATAAGAGGTGCGTGTCCAGAAGAGGGGCAGTATATGGTAAACCCAATTACCTGGTTGCTGAGTAAAACTACATTTTCAGCATCTTCAATGCTGTCGGTCTTGATGTAGATGGTTGAAAGACTATTAGTTCTAAGCAACATTTTGTTTTCATTTTTATTTTTAACATAAACTAATCTTTTAAATGAAAAATAAAATGTTGCTGAGAACAAATAGCGCTTTAACCGTTGATGTGACCTAGAATGCTTTTATTAAAAAAAAAAAAAAAATCAATAGAAATAATTGATTACTTACAATCAACATTTATTTTTGTTTATAAAGTGATATTGTTTCAGAGTGCAGTTTTCTGTGCCCTACCTGAAGGTCTGAAACTGACTGTGGAGGAAGGGAAGTGTGTGCAAGCATCAGCTTATGTCCCCTCTGATAACTTCACTGAGTATCATGTTAGGGACGATGTTGATGTTATGTTCAAGGTAACTTTTAGATTGATTTATTTATTTTTTCTCATAAGTCATATACCTAGAAGTGTTGAGCAGACATGCATCATTGTAGAGCCACTTTTCAAAGATATGTGTAATATACCATCAGCCTAATATCATTTTAACCTGCTACATTTTTGGTACTGAATGGTTAACACAATGTATTTTTGCTGTTGAAGTATAAATCAACACTGGAAAAGCTAAATAGCTAAAGCGCCAATACCTGAACTTTACAGAGGCACATTTTAAAGTTTTATTTTCTGTAAAATTCTAGTACCTAAATCATAATATAATTTATTAGAATACAGAAAATTATCTATTAGATTTGATCGTATTTTTTTTAAATATGCTCCTGTAATGTTTACATATTGGCAGTTTAGCCATTTTGCTTTTCCAGTGTCGAAATTATGTTTTCAGATCAGCTTAGCAGTGCTCGCGGAATGTCTGAACATATTTGGTTCAGGTGAAGAGTCCAGTTTGAAGATGTACTACAGAAGTGAAGGATCACCTCTACTTCTAGTGTGAGTTTCTATAAAGTAGTTCACGGCATGGTTGGCGCAGTGGCTATGCAATCACTTACCTTGGGTTCGATCCGCGCACGGGACAGTTGTTCTGGGTCTGGGTGTGTGTGCATGTGACATGTATGTGTTAGAGATACTCAGCAGAGCTGGTTCTCCACTCGGAGACGTAACGGTTCTATCGGGAACTCAGGATAAGTTAAACGACACGGACTTGTTTATCACACCGATTTATTCTCTTGACACATTATTTATTATTACACAGAGATTAAAGTACACAGGTAAACAATCAAACAATTACTTAATAAAAGAAGATACTTTTTCGGTCAATAAGACATTACGTCATAGTATTGCGAACAAGAAGACACTGAATAATTATTTCTATTGTTCCTATATTTATAGTCGGCTCGGAAAGAGCTGGCCAGCGGTCCAAAGCAAACTCGCGTACATGCTCAGGATTGGTCCAGCCCTTACCGAGCCACTTTTGGCTAATAATGACTCTACACCTGCACATGACCTAATTTAACAATTATTAAAAGTTGTGTCATGTGCAGATTGTCCCCCTGCATCGCTCGGTCACTGCGGGATAACGCGTGGTAACGGCATTGTTCCTTATCTGCCGCGTACCGAGGTTATAAATATAACCACGCGTTTTCCCGCAGAGCTACCATTACTCGCCCGAGCGGCGCAGGAGGCACATCTATGTACTATTGCAGCTCTATTATTGTTATGTACTATCCTATGTACATAGTCTAAGTACATTTACTCACATAGGTATACATAAAAGGTTAACAAAGGTGTAGAACAGTTCAAATACAATCATACATCATTGGTGTTACTAAAAGAGTATATAATCAGACTTAAATAACAACATTAACACATTTATATACTACTTAAACATTGATATATTAACTTAGCACTATAATCACATTAGTTGGGCTCAATCGTGTCCCGGGTTTGATGGTCTGTCGTGCACACATCTCCCGCCGTCGCCTTCAGGCGACTCGGTGGGTAGCACGACGACACGCTTGGTAGGCCTCCGCAGGATGTGGCCACCCTTGGTGACTACGTCGACCACCCTAACCTCACCGTCCGCGCCCGGGAGCACCTTGATTATGCGTCCCTTGGGCCAGGTATTGCGCGGGAGGTTAGAGTCGCAGATCACGACTACGTCGCCGACCTTGGGTGGTACACCGCTCCCGTGGGGCTCCCGCCGGTTTTGCAGTAGCGGCAGGTACTCGCGCACCCATCGTCGCCAAAAGACGTCGGCGAGGGCTTGTGCGCGCCGCCACTGCTGGCGAGCTGTTAGGTCTTCACTGGTGAATGTGCCCGGTGATGGCACGTGAGAGTTGGGGCCGATCAAAATATGATTC
Organism: Allophyes oxyacanthae; assembly: GCA_932294325.1. Classification (NCBI taxonomy): domain Eukaryota; kingdom Metazoa; phylum Arthropoda; class Insecta; order Lepidoptera; family Noctuidae; genus Allophyes; species Allophyes oxyacanthae. The sequence goes on from OW028628.1 coordinate 3,837,057, forward strand.
GGCGTGAGGGCTTCAGGTTCGTCTGGTGCCACAGTTACATGCGTCAACGGTCTTGAGTTGACGGTATTCTCCACTTCTACTAACAAAGTATAGAGTGTTTCTTCTGTAGGGTGAACCTCCTTTAATGTTATGTGAAGCGCCTCCTTTACTGCTCTCACCATCCTCTCCCATGCTCCGCCCATGAATGGCGATGCGGGAGGTATGTATCTCCATCTTATGGACCGCGCATCGGACTCACACTCTAATGCGCTTAAGGCGCTCTCACCTAACTCCCTATCGGCCGCTTTAAAGCAAGTAGCGTTGTCGCTCCATATTTCTTTTGGACAACCCCTTCTAGCTATAAATCGCCTGAGTGCGGCAATGGCTGAGTCCGCACTCAGTGATTGTGCTACCTCAATATGTACAGCCCTACAAGTTAAGCAAGTAAATAGCGCCCCATACCTCTTTTCTTTATGTCTACCTACTGTTATGGACATTGGTCCGAAATAATCGAGTCCCGTAAAAGTGAAAGGTCGTTCGTTATAAGCTAAACGGGGGTACGGTAAATTGCCGGTGGAGGGGTTGGCTGGCTTCGCCTTTCGCAATCTACACGGTAAGCAGTTTTTTATCGCGTCTTTAACGGACGGGCGTAGTCTAACTATCCACAGCTGCTGTCTTAACTCGTTCACCGTTATTTCCGTGCCTCCGTGGTGCAGACTTTCGTGTACATAGCTTATGTACATTCTCGTGTACTTGTGCCCACCGTCAAGTATACGCGGATTTTTTGTTTCTTCGCCTATTCCTTTGGCGGCTGTTACGCGACCTCGTAGACGTAGAGTCCCTTCGTTATCTAGGTATATACTTAGCGCGGTTAGCTTGCTATCGCTCGGCGGCGCTACGTTGGATTTTATGGCGCTTATTTCCTTGACAAAGCTATCTTTTTGCGCGCATTTTATCCATAGTTGTTCAGCTTTTAGTGTATACTCGGCCGGCAGAGGTACATATTTGGTTTTATTTTGTTCACTGCTCGGCTTTTTATCTCGTCTACGGGTTTCTTCTTAATTTTCACCCACGTTGGGTCTTTATCCGCGTTTTTCTTAGTGCGCTTGTACTCTACTGTTTGTTTATTTTTTCTACAGTTGTTTACAAATTGAAGGACACGCGCTGTCGTTCTTATTAACCTTGTCCATTTTGAAAAGCGCGTTATGTCCGGCAGATGACCGTTTGAGTTTTGAGCTGTTTGTACGTTACATTTTACTCGCTCTTCTCCCGTATCTCGTGCCGCGGCTGTTGACTTTTCCTTTGGCCACTCGCTCCGGTCCTTGTACAGGTACTCCGGGCCGCGGTACCATCTGTGATCCGATCCAAAATTATCGGGTGTAGCGCGTGTGGCGTCATCAGCTACGTTGTGACGCGAAGGGAGCCATCGCCATTGGTTCTTTTTAGTGAGCTCCTCGATCTCGGCTATGCGATGGGCGACGAACGTTTTGAACGTACGTGGCTCTGCCCTTATCCACGCCAGCGCTGTTGTTGAGTCGCTCCAGTATGTTTCGTCTCCGACCGCATAGTCGTGCTCGAGGGCGACAGTTCTTGTGAGTCGCGCTCCCAACATGGCCGCTTGAAGTTCCAGCCTCGGCACTGATATGGGTTTCAGAGGTGCCACCCTACTCTTAGCCGCTGCTAATGCTACATGAATGGTACCATCCGGTCGCTCTGTTCGCCAATATACCGCCGCTGCGTAGGCCTCCTCGCTCGCGTCCACGAACGTATGTAGTTCGCGAGCGGTGACGTCTCCATAATCGTAACAGCGTGGTATTCGTAATTTCTCTATATTGCGTAGCGACTCCATCCATTGTTTCCATTGCGGTTGTAGTTCTTCAGGTAGTGGCTTGTCCCACTCGGTTTTATATCGCCACGTGTGTTGCAGTATCCTTTTGGCTGGGATAGTGATAGGTGATATCAATCCTAGTGGGTCAAAAATGGCCATGATAATGCTCAACGCCTCACGTTTGGTCGGTGGGCGCGTGTTTCTTAGTAACTCGTCAGGCGTTTTGTTACTATTTATCCTAAATGTAAAACAGTCATCTTTTGTGTTCCAACGCAGTCCCAAGGCCTTCTCTTCATCGTTACCGCCTAGTACTTTTGTGTCGCGGATAGGCGCTGCGCTGGCATTCAGGATGTTCATGTTGTTCGATGTCCATCCGCACAGGTGAAAATTAGCTTGACTGTGCACATAATCGACTTGCTCGATTACCTTTTCAGCTTCTGTTTCACTGGGAAAGCTCTGAAGGTAATCATCCATATAATGGTTATGTTTGATAGCTGACACCGCTGCTGGGTACCTATCGGCGTAGTCGTTAGCGTTGCGATCCTTTATGTACAACGCTGTACATGGGGACGACGTCGCACCGAAGATAACTGATGTCATGCGATATTCTTCCGGCGTTCCCTCCCGCCGGTCTCCTCGCCATAAAAACCTAAGCGCGTCGCGAACTTCTTGCCTTATTTTAATCCTCATGAACATTTCCTTGATGTCGGCTGACACGGCTATCTTGTCTTGTCGGAAACGCATCAATACTCCGGGCAGTGATTGTAACAGGTCGGGTCCAGAGAGAAGTAGATCGTTTAGGCACAGACCCGCTGTTCTTGCTGCGGCGTCGTGCACTAGACGTGGCGGTTTATGTGGTTTAGATGGGTTAACCACTGGAAAGTGAGGTAAATACCAAGTCTTGTCCTTTGTTGGTGTACTGTCCGCCTTCTCTGCATACCCCGAAGTGAAAAGGTTATCTAAACGTTCTACATATTTCACTTTTAAGTCAGGATCTCGGTCTAGGCGTTTTTCTAGATTATCTAGCCTTTTTAGGGCACCTAGATAGTTGTTAGGTATCCTAGGTTCATCCTGCTTCCATAGTAGTCCCGTTTCGAAGCTTCCATTAGGTAACCTGCGACTTGTCTGCTCCAATATCTGCAGTGCTCTCTGTTGAGGATCGTCTTTAGGCGTTCTAGGTTCAATTCCTAATGATTCTAATTTGAAGAAATTCTTCATCTGCGCTTCTATTGAATCATCGTGGTCTTTAGTTTTAATATGGCCACAGAACACTGTCATAACTCTGTTGGCTGAATACTGGCAGCCATGTAGTACCCAGCCTAGTTTAGTGTACGATGCTACAGGTTGATCTCGCTGTCCGACGCGTGTGTCTTGAGACATTAACAAATGCCAGTTGTCCTGACCGATCAGAATCATAGGCCGCGCGTGTTCATATATTAGCACATCTCTTATATCTTTCAGATGTTCGCAGCTTTCTATGTTCTCGGTTGTTATTGTTTGTGACGTGATCTCGAGTCTGTCTACTGTGCGCGCCGCATCTATTTTAAATATGTCGGACTGATGTTTGCCTCGCACATATAAGTTGACCATTCGGCTGCGCTCGTGTTTGACTTCTGCGCCGATGCCCTGTATCCACATAGCCTGGGTTGGGCCGTCTGCACCTAGAACGTCGGCTATCGATGCATCTAATAGTGTAACCGTGCTACCGTCATCTAACAGAGCGTACGTATCTATAGTCGCATGCGGTCCGCTAAGTGTTACTGGCACTATTTTCAGATAAGCTCGGCGTTGGAGGGGGGTGGTCGCCGTCACTATCTCTCTCGCTGACGTCACAGATTCATGTGTCGATACAGACGTCGCGACGTTGAGTGGCTCCTGTATTTTCCGCTCCTGATGTAGCAACTTGTGGTGATTCATTTTGCATTCATTTACATTACATGTGGGCGCCTTACATAAATATCGCCTATGTTTATTTATTAAACATTTAAAACACAAGTTACTAGTTTTAGCAATTTCCCAGCGAGACTCTACTGACATCTGTTTAAATTTAGCACAGTCGGGTAGCTTGTGCCCATATTGTTTGCACGCCGGACAACGCTCACTTTGTGTCGCCGCTTCCCTGTGCACATTAAACGTGCGCTCTGTCTTGCGCCGCTGCCGTACCCCGCTGGGTTCGTCGTAATTGCGCTCTGGCTGCGCGTACGCGCCGCACTTGTCCGCCTCGTCGTTCAAAAAGGTAGACAGTCGTTTAAGTTCGGGTATATCTTCACCCTTTTTATTCGCGGCGTAATCATACCATTTATTTCTAAGTATAGGCGTTAACTTTTCTACTATAACTCTTGACATCTCGGGGCTATGTAGATAATGCACACGTTTTAACGCCTCTACCGTACCCACCGTGTTCGCTATACGACTCGCGAATATACATATATCCCTAGGATTATCATTTAATCTAGGTAACAACTTTATTTTATCTAATTCTGCTAGTATTAGGGATTCAGGTCTACCAAAACGTCTCTCTAATGCGTTTATGACGACTTCGGGATCGGGCTGACTGAAAAGCAGGCAGCCGGCCGCCTCTTTGGCAGCACCTTTTACACTCATCCTAATCCTAGCAACATTTTCTATTTTAGAAAAATAAATGTGTGAGTCACGATACGCGGCCTTATAAGATATCCACTCACCGGGCTTTCCATCGAAGAATGGCAGCTGCTGTATATACTTAGGCGGCTCGCGCGTGCTGCGCGTGGCCTGCGCCAGCGCCGCAGCGAGCGTACTCACGTCGATCATCTTATTATTTACTGCATTTTCATTTTCCGTATGCACCATATTCACTGTATTCAACGTATTCACTGGATATACACTTTCGACGACGTTAGTCTTCGTTGACTCAGCCGTAGGCCTCCCGCCGCCAGCGTCCTGGGGCGGCGGTGGGGCTTCGCCCTCCGGTGGCGGCGCCGTTCGCGCTAGCCACGTCCCTATTCGTACGGAGGTGAGGTCTTCTTGGTCATCTTCTTCACTGGAGTCCGCTTCTGCTCTTATTCGTCGCAGGCGGATCTCTTGTAGCTCTTGTTCTGCCTGTGCCTGTTTCACCTTCATCTCGGCTAGCCGCTCTCTAGCTTCGAGCTCTGTCAGAAGCTTCTTCTTAGAGGCTGTGGTGCGGCGTGTCCGGATGCTGCCGGGCTTCAGCGTTTTATGCGAGCTGGTAGCCTCGGCATCGTCTCTCTCTGTGGTGTCACTCGTAGTCTGAGTTGTACCGGTGCCGGTCGTTCCTTCTGACCCGCTAACCGTATCCGTTTCAGTGGCCTGACTCGTGCCAGACGCCGGGGCTGGTTCGCTAGACCCCGGTCTGACGGCCACCGAAGGATTTTGCTGGGCCTGTTCCTGTCCTGAGTCTCCGCTGCGGCTCCGTGTGACCACCATTTTCTGAAGATTCGGCTCGCGAAGGACCAATGTTATAGATACTCAGCAGAGCTGGTTCTCCACTCGGAGACGTAACGGTTCTATCGGGAACTCAGGATAAGTTAAACGACACGGACTTGTTTATCACACCGATTTATTCTCTTGACACATTATTTATTATTACACAGAGATTAAAGTACACAGGTAAACAATCAAACAATTAATTAATAAAAGAAGATACTTTTTCGGTCAATAAGACATTACGTCATAGTATTGCGAACAAGAAGACACTGAATAATTATTTCTATTGTTCCTATATTTATAGTCGGCTCGGAAAGAGCTGGCCAGCGGTCCAAAGCAAACTCGCGTACATGCTCAGGATTGGTCCAGCCCTTACCGAGCCACTTTTGGCTAATAATGACTCTACACCTGCACATGACCTAATTTAACAATTATTAAAAGTTGTGTCATGTGCAGATTGTCCCCCTGCATCGCTCGGTCACTGCGGGATAACGCGTGGTAACGGCATTGTTCCTTATCTGCCGCGTACCGAGGTTATAAATATAACCACGCGTTTTCCCGCAGAGCTACCATTACTCGCCCGAGCGGCGCAGGAGGCACATCTATGTACTATTGCAGCTCTATTATTGTTATGTACTATCCTATGTACATAGTCTAAGTACATTTACTCACATAGGTATACATAAAAGGTTAACAAAGGTGTAGAACAGTTCAAATACAATCATACATCATTGGTGTTACTAAAAGAGTATATAATCAGACTTAAATAACAACATTAACACATTTATATACTACTTAAACATTGATATATTAACTTAGCACTATAATCACATTAGTTGGGCTCAATCGTGTCCCGGGTTTGATGGTCTGTCGTGCACAGTATGTTTGTAAACTGTACCCACGATACAAGACAAATACAAGAGTGGTTAAAAAAATATAGGTATATTTATTTATATTTTTAAGCTGATGCTTCAAAGTAATTTTCCTCAATTTCAATATTCACTGTGATAGACTTGTTGGACCTAGATGCAATTATTTATGGTCCCTTTTCAATAACCAGTTTTGGTATTAATAGAATTTTTTCTCTAGAAAGACAAACTAGCAATAGTTTGGTCATTCTCATTGATAATACTATTAGTATCTTGACTGACATCCTAAGTTTCAGTGGTTGAACTCTTCAGCATTTTTTATCAAATTAAATAGAAATCATTTATTTGTAAAAACAGTTACAAACTTGGTGGAAATTTAAAAATATTTGTGACACTATGTTCCACCTTGAAAGGCATACAAATATTTGGTCTGCAATAATTATTAACAAAGTATAGAATATTTTGTTAATTTATAATTATTTTCAAATTTAATTAATTCATTTCCAGATTACAGCCCCAATCAATGCATAACGTGATGACGGACTGTGAGATATCCACGCAAACAGCAGACTCAGTGCTGGAACTACGTGACGAGGATGCTGAGGAAGTCGCCAAGTTGGTGCTCAAGGCGCCCGCGTTCCTGGGGCTCCTGGCCGACCTGGAGCGATCCTGTGACGTCATAGAGTTGAACCTCTCACCCGAACATCCTAATGTTAGCATTGTAACATACGGCATGCAGGTAATAGTGATGATAATTATGTGAGATTTATCATAAAATTAAATGAGGAATCTCATTTCTCCTGGCTAAGTGGTTTACTACAAATTACTATACTGGACACTTATTTGCTGTGTCATGTCACAAAATGGTGCATATAGAGCACTCACTGCATGCTTGCTATATGCTTTATCTCGTTCTCATGTTTTATGACCCTGGCTGTAGCGAGATATTGCACGGACAATGGCTACTTTTTTTATACGAAATTAATATATTTATCGCGATTGCGTTTTTTTGAAAACGTAACAAGGCAAGCTTGGTTCAGATTCCTTGCATATCAAGTGTCAGAACTAGGTGTCGTTTTGATTTAATAAAGGGCTTATTCTTGGACTACCAGGGGGCTCTGCCTCCCCTAGACCTTTCCTGCATCTCGTAAATTTTGCTGGATAATTATGTGCCTATTAGTAAGTACTGTTGGAATTCCTAATCCTCCCCCCAAGCTAAAGGTTGCGTACGCCCATGGGTCTATTGTTGGACTTGGGGTGTTATCCCAGGAGAGTAAAATTGTGATATTATTACGACAAATAAATAAAATTGTTCTTTATAGGACCGATCTTGCATAGACATGCCAAAATCATCAGACACAGTACAAAGCTTCAGCTGTGAAACACCGGTCACATTGAGGTACCAGCTGCATCACATACGACTTATTATGAAGGCGCTCGCTATATCCACCAAGGTATGCAACTTAAAACTATTACTACACAATACAGCCCCAGGAACTTTTTTTTTTTCGTAATTAGGTTATGTACAGTCAGCCAAAGAATTGGTCTACCACCCTTATATTGCAATTTATTTGCACGTCATTAAACAAAATGGTCTACATTCTCTTGTCTTTTATTTGATAGGAAGTTGTGTTAAAATAAAATTGATAGAGCACGTTTTTGGTCCACGGTACATATTCGAAAAAAAAAGGAATACCAGACTATGTAAATAATTCAATTTGAACGAATTTTTTTTTTGCCTTTTATCGTTCCGAGACGGCGTAATACATACTTTTTTTTTGAGTGCACGAACAAGTGTTTAATAACTATTGTTTGTTTACAGGTAGTACTAAGATGCAGTTCTAACGGACTTCTGTTACTACAGTTGAAATTAGAAAAAGAAGACCAAAGGCAAATGTTTTCAGAATTCTATATTGTTCCGTTACTTGATGATTAATTGTTACCAGTGGTCGCCCAGTGGTCGAAGTTCGATCACTATTATAATAATTTTAACTTTTTACACTCCTTCTCCAAAGAAATTTAATGCCAAATCTCACACTACTCCGTGCGCGCAATATGCCTAGAAATGGGTACATATTTCTCTTCACGTATTAATATAAATAGATTTAGATCACAAGAATATTTTTTGTAGGTACCTATTTCAAAGAAAGAAAGAAAAATCATTTATTTGCCACAAAAACAAGACACACTAGAATGATAGACATAGGTAATAAGAAGAGGACAGGTGCATAGATAGAGAATACATTTTTTTAGGATGGCAACAGTGTAAAATTGAGTAGAAAAAATAATAATTTAAAATAATAAAAAATATGTGGGTATACTGCACCGACTGCGCATCACTTATTCAGTGTGTGTCCCGAGCTGTAGCTAATGGGTGTCCAGCTCAGCATGTGCCAGGCTATGACACCTGACGCTGATATTCTGCTGGATCCTGGACTGTATTGCCTTCCTTATGAGCTTTCGATGTTTCGGTACCGTTGCAAGCGTGGTCAGGGATACACTAAAGTATTTGGGTAGGTTATATTTATAGGCAGTAAAAATGGTCTACCCTCTTTCTTTTTCGTTTGTTCGGGTCCGCTACCACTATCACTTAAGTCACTCACAACTCGATTCTGTTCCCGACACATGATACTTACTGTGGGCTCGCGCACTTGTTTTGTTTTTAGTTTTTAGATATTCGACAATTGGGTTCCGACTCTCGACAGTTGAAACCCGTCGTCAGGATTGAAATTCTTGTACTTGGTGCTCTCAATATCGGAAACTCATAAGAAAGCCAATACATGATAAATATCCCGTTTTTAATGCTTTAATAATAAGAACGCATTGTGAGGAGGTTCCTCTCTGTGGACCCTTAGCCACCGGTAACTCGAACCCAGTTCCCGATGCCGGCTGCTCCCTATTTTTAGGTTTTAAATGTATATTTTATTATCTATTATTAAAAAAATTAAAAAATATGTATAAATATTTTTATAACAATAAAAAGGCAATTGCAAAATATATGACTATATTTCGTTCTTCAAAAATTACATACAACTTATAAGGAATGTCTGTTAAGTTTACATTGGTTGATCTGTAAATGAGTACAGGTTGTTCATATTATGATTGGCTTTCGCATATATAAATAAAGCTAACTTATGATTAAGTTATATTTTTAATGGCGCCGATTTTATTGCACACTGCTTACTCTCTAATGGCGGTACTTCACTTGGCGTATTTGTACAAATATTCGCGTTGTTAGGCCAAAACAAAATCACATGTGTAGTTTACAAAAGGTTTCTTTTACATTGGCCATATAACGCTAATATTTGAAGAAACACACCACGTGAAGTGCTGCCATAAAAACTACCTCCCTTATAAACGATGACTAAAATAGTTAAGTCTATTGCCACTATTCATTGATATACAAATGAAAAGGACACAAGTATGATAGTGTTTTAAAAAATTACAAAGTATTTATAAGGCCCAGAGACCATGTCTAAAAATATTGCTGTCTTTTTCTATCATTGGCGCCGATTCTGCAATTTGACATGTGGGACTTCAGCATATTTTTAACTCCCGACAAAATAGAGGGGTGTTGGTAGTGTGTATTTGTGTATCTCGTAGCTCCAAAACGGATGGACCGATTTCAATGCATTTTTTTTATTGAAAGCTTGTTTAATCGGGAATCTCCATAGCTGTTTCATGAAAATCTGTTCAGCCGTTCAAAAGTTACAGCTCTTTTTCTAGTTGGAATCGGGAGTTTTTGATGGTTAGGTAGGTTATTATTTAAACTTTGTCATCTAAATAAGTATAAAAAAATCCCTCTCTTTGTTTTGCGGTTAGACGGAAACTTTACAGAATCGACGTCATTACCGGATATTTTTTATAAGGGAGCATCAGCTGGTATATAAAAATGAATTGACGTTTGTTAGGTAGGTAGGTAGGGTAGGTATGGTAGATAGGTTAGGTATAGTAGATAGGCTAGGATAGGTAGGTGCACAGTTCAGACAACTTTTATTGGCGGTACGAAGTTCGCCGGGTCAGCTAGTTACCGGATAAATAGACGGAAACGTTTATAAATTATGTAATTTGTTTTACTGAGAGCGTAAGTGGCATACATTATAATCGGCATCATTTTCAGAATAAATTTCATTTAGCGTGATGCAGTTTTCATTATCGAACAAACATGTAATATAATTTTTGTTAATAAGTTAATACCTTATCAATTCCAACAACATTTAATTTTACACATTTTAATATTTATCCTAATTTTACGCTAAACATCAATTTTTAGTTCCTTTCTGAAGGACCAGAGTTTTTATTGATTTAATGGAAAATTCATTCATCATTTCGTGAGTTTGATATTTAAATTGCACTCTTAAATAATCTATGAGTACATATGTCAGTACAAATAATTGTCTAGTAAATGAAGACATAATCTAGCATTTGTTCTAATTTCAGTACAGTTCAGGTTTTCATGATAGTTTTTATACACCTAACATTTAAATACATTATCCTAGTAAATAAATTACAATATACATCGATATTTAGTGTTCCATTTTATACATTATTGGGGAAATTAATTGATAACAAGGAAAACAATACACAAGGAAAAAAGTATTGAATTTTTTGTACATGGAGAATGAATAAGATTTTAAATATACAATATGACTTATTAGAAATGCGTGGAGTGTGGATCAGACCATCTAACTGAACAACTTTCTCTATGGGACCAACATTTTAGTCGCGAAAAAAGAATCGGCTGTCCCATACGTTTGCCTAGAGTAGTTATTGAAGTTTTGTATAGGACAGCTGATAATTTTTTTCGCGATTATTTTGTTGATCCCATAAAGAAAGTTGTTTAGTTTGATGGTTTGATCCACACCCTTAAATATGACCATGCATTTCTGATACAGTTGTTATAATATTGGATTGATTTGATTAATGAAATGTAGCACTAAGCCATAGGATATTCATTTGACCTATTGTTTATTATACGAACAGACTATCCCCTGTATCTAATTATTCTTGGTATGGTTTTAAAGCCTTCATGATGTAAGCCTCCAATGCATTAATCTTTAGGTACATTTTTTGTTTATAAATTATGTTTATATATCGAATGTTATATAATTTGTTATTAACACCATTAAAATTTTAGTACAACAAGATTTCCTTGAAGTTATCTACCTGATAATAAAACCAAGAATGCTCTCAGATTTACACAGAACAGATATTAATGTCCATCTTATTTGACATTTAAATAAAGATAATTCAAACACAACTAATAGTCATTTGGGACGTTGAATATCCATAGGTTAATTACTAAATAATTATTTAATTGCACGACAGTTCTTGATGCTATAAAAGCATTGCAATTTTATCCCCATACCTATATTTTAAGGAATTTTTCTATTTAAAGGGCAGTTTGGCAGTGAAGGGTACAATAAATAGGTACTTACTACCTAAAACATTAATTTAAGTACACATTAAATACGTAACATAGATTTGGCTAAGCCTCATTATGATTACAATAAATTAATACTAGAATAAATATACTAAACCTATTGCACATATAAATAATAGCGGAATATTTAGGCCACATTCTAGATAAATAGTAGTGAGAGCCACTGAATAAATAGGACCTGAATTAGCTGATTCTAAATGTCTGGACTTTAAGGGAACTGAGGGCCGAGCACGAATGTTTTGACGTATAGTAACGTAAACGTAAGCAAATTTTCATTATAAAATACGATGAATCTATCGCATTTTTGTTCAAATTTATGCAACAAACGAACTTGTTTCATAAAAATGTAAAAATATTGCATGTATTTCCAAAAAAATATCATGCATTAAACGTGTATTTTTGGTTCTAAATTTGGTTACGTTTACGTTACTATACGTCAAAACATTAGTGCTCGGCCCACTGTTGTGTTGCAACGAGGCACCGCTGTGGTGCGTAAGGGCCCGAAAGCCGACGATTGACTGCTATCGTTTCCTTGTAATGTAACATGTTGCAAATCGGCCATTACAGTCGGTCGAGTCCGAGCAATTCGTACTTTACTCGGCAGCCGATTTTTCGCGATTAGGTACAACTGTATCGGTAATAAAAAGACCGATTATTCAGAGTCAAGATCGCGTCGAATGTTACATTACAAGTTACAACCAAATTGTGCAAAACAAGCTACAAGTTAATCTCACTTTTAGAGTATCAAATTAACTGAATTTTGTTACGGACTGCAAATAATGTTTAGCCAAATTATATCTGCAGTCCTACAATAATAACAAAATTTGGCTACGATGGTACAGTAATATTTATTATTATTAGTTAATTATGATTAATCTATACACATACTGTGGAGTAAACTCATCCTGAATTCATTTTACAACCTAACTACCCGATTTCACTTTGTGCTTATGATTACCTAGATTAGGTACAAATACTAGGTAGAAATAAGACCTATTTTCCACTAAGCGGCTGGTCGGGAGCTATTCCCATTTATTCAAAGCAATTTTTCACTAGGCGGCTAGACGCGGGCGACCGCGCGACTCGCTGCATACTGATAACAAAATAGCGCCGGGCATTGCGCAGTAATTATACAGGATATTTTTTTGTGTAGTGCGCATAATTTGCAGAGTAATTCAGTGTCCGTTCCCAAATGCAACAGCAGTATCCAAAACCAAATAAAAAATTGATTTTGTATGGATTGCGCTCGTGAATTATGTGTATCCTCCATACTAAGTCGAATTTTCGTTTTGTTTTAAAGTGCATCACAATACTGCGGTTGCATTTAGGAACAGACACTGAATCACTGCAATTATCCGCATTACATAAAAAAATATCCTGTATAGTAGATGTTGAGACGTGCGCGACTACCAGTCGCGGTGATTATAGAGCCTCGGTCTTGGCAATGGGTGTGCTATATGACTTATTTGAATAAATAGGCCAGCCGCCAGCTACTTAGTCGAAAATAGGTCTACATGTATTAGATAAAATACACATCTTTACACTTAATGCGTGTCTCCACTATAGGGCCGATAAAAAATCAATTGTTTAGTATACATAAAACAATGGGGTGACAGAAAAGAGCCTCTAGGAGTGACGAATTCTGAGTTCGGTTGGCGCACCCTGGGCAGTCAGCCTGATGCCACCAATGCTGACCGGCTAATCTTTCCACTATGAGCGATTACCGTGTGATAACTCGAGATGACACGACAGAAGAATACGTTTTTTTGTTGTTTGGCTAGTGTTATAATATAATCACACCTGTGTAGGGACACTGCTGACGCATAGTTTTGTATACTCAGGCGCGCGGCGCAGCAGTCACATTATGGTCCGCGCACGAGCTCTGAGGAAAAAAGCACTGTGCACTGCGCCTGACCGTCGCTCATACCCCGCACTCCCCCAGTACCATCAGTACCCCGAGACATTGGTACTGGGAGAGTGCGGGGTATGAGCGACGGTCCGGAAATATGCAAAGTGCCTGTATCCTCAGGCGCCGATTCCTCAGAGCTCGCGCGCGGATAGGTCGTCATATTGTAAATAATAACTATAATATATTCTGGTACCAGTCAGTAAACTTATATATTTCAACATGTTCTTCATTCAGTAATCCTACATAATATCTTATCTTACCCCAACATTGGTGACCCCGACGCGACTTACCCTAACAACCTCTATATTTATACAGCATAAATGGGACCAACCCTGAAATTGCGACAAAAAATCTGCTGTTCCATACATTTAGTCGAGTAATAATGAATTAGTTGTATGGAATAGCTGAAATATTTTTCGAGATTTTTTTCGTAATAAAAGTTGTTTATAAAGATGAGTAACAACCCCTTATAGCAGGTGTCCTGTTAAGTATACATTCTGTATACTAAACAATGGTTATTTTCGGACCGATAATTATTATCATAGTGGACAGACGCATTTACACCGAGTTTCTGAAAGCCCTCATGTCAACTGGGTCCTAATTCTGCTACTTCAATCGTGTCAGAATGATCTCGTAATTGTTGGATTTTGCAGTCGTTTAACCTATTTTGACTTCTATTGCGTAGGTGATAGAAGTAAAAGTTGGTTATTTGCCAGTTATTAAGTGTCTTTCTATAGATTTTGGCTATTACCTACGCAATAGAAGTCAAAATCGGTTGAACGACATTGTAAAAACCAACGTTTAGGTACGAGACCACTCTGGACACCATTGAAATAGCAGAATTTGATTGGTTGTTGAATTTATTGTAGATTTATGTCAACCAATCACAACAGTTAATACGATAATTAAATAATCAGATATGATTACGCTTCCAGAAACCGGGTATTAACAGAGCAAGGGCTTATTCCTCTATTAGGGGCCTTTCACACTTGCCACTTGCCAGCATCACGCATGAGTCATCTGTGAATTCTCTAGTCATGACGCATCACGCTGAGTATGCATCTTCAAGCAAATAATTGCTGAATGATGCCGGACAACAGTCCTTTGCTCTGTCCTTAACATCAATCAGTTGCAATCTACACCCATGACAGTCTAGTACCTTTAGTAAATGATATTCATTGACCATGTTTAATTGTGTCTGACACATACATTTTTCTAAACCTACACAATAGTTATAGGTACAGTACCGACGTATTTCCTGCAGCAGAACGCCCTGCCGATGGCATGAAACATTCCACTTTCAGTCGCTCCACAGTAGCTTCGTTGTTACACGAACGTGTATTGGTTGTCGACGGCGCGGATGTCATGGTGCGCTCCGCTCGCGACCAATAGTGCTTCGAGCTCAGCGCGGCGCATGCGCACGTCACTGCCGCGAGTCACATCCAACTGTGGAGTACGGGGCTGTTAAGTATTGAATATAAAAATGTGGAAATAAAATAGAAGAAACTTATAGCTAGATTTATTCTTTAGGTATTTTTTTAATGGATATGTTGATTGGATAGTAGTTTTATGTGGGACCGTTTATTGCATAATATTTCAAATTGAAGTTGAGTTCGTGTTTTAGCCAATTATTAGTTTGAAAGCACTACGTGTTTATTATGCTTTTAATAATTTTACATCAAGAGCTACGGTTACGAATACAAGCCATATATAAAAAGCATAAATAATGTAATAAAAACTTACCAATAATGAGTATGCTTGCAACACAACACACAGACAAAAACGAAGAAAAAAACACAGCAAAATAAAAAACAAAGCCATTCCATAGAATAAAGTTTAATAATAAAAATTTACAACCAAGAAATTAAAATTAAAGCTCGGAAGAACATGATTTTGTACAAATTATAAACAATATAATTAAATTCTAAATTTAATTGTTAGTACATTATATTAACAGTCCATTTTTATCAAACTTGAGTTATGATGTTAAATAAATTCTACAACAAATAAGGAATAATTGGGCCCTAGAGTACTTATTTCTCGAATAATTCTAGTATTCTCTTAATAATTTTATATCATCCTGTGATATCTATGTAACATTTCTGGGAGGCTTTTAAGACCATAGACAATTCTCCAAATTTCTCACGGAGACCATAATATTGTTAGTCTACTAACGTATCTTCTTCTCTTTTGTTACTAACACAATGGACTCAGTAGTCTGAAAATAAAATATTTTTATTTATTTTTTATAACAAAATTTGTTATATTACACCCCCTTACTAATAAACGTTATTTAACTAAACTAGCTTCAAGTATATTGCCATCTCTATTCATTTGCATAAAAATGACAAGGATAGGTATAATTTAATAAGTGTTTAGAAATATTATTAGTAAGGGGTATAGGATTTTGAAATCAAATCTGCGTGCCAATTTTTCAGAGAAATGTTTAATGTAGTTTACTTAGATGAGCTAACTAGAAATCTTAGTTTATTGGGAAAAATTCTTTATAAACCTCAATGCTTTCAATTTCTTGTCGCATGCCATCAGTGGGACATGTGCCTTTGGTTCGCCATCCCTGCACTATAAAGCATAGGTTCCCAACCGGTAGTCCGCGGACCACCAGGGGTCCGCGAAACATTTATAAACCCATAATAAATTAATATTTATTGGGCAACAGTTAATGAGCTAATGCTCCAGAGTTGCCTAACTTGCAAAAGGGATGCAAGCTCAAAAATCAAATTGAATTACAATTGAATTTCTCTATTATAAAAAATATATTCTAAGTTTAATGTTCACAAAAAAAAAATGATAAGGTTTATTTTCAAATTCTCGAATTTTGGATTTTATAGCTTGGGGTCTTTGTACTGAACAAAAACGTCCTAATGGTCCGTGGTCAAAAAAAAGGTTGGGAACTACTACTCTAAGGTACGAGGTAGCGTGTATCCCAGCTGTGGGAACATTCAAAGGCTGATAATAATATAAGTACGCCAAGTTGACCTTGACTTTCTTCAACTTTTTTTTTCTTCATGGAACTAGAACCAAACTATTCCTTTGCCACCCAACTAACTCGGGCTGTATACTACTATTAGATAGCTACATAACTGGCATATAATGTTAGCTTCATAAAGAAATTATATGAAAATGCAAACGAACTTCTCTTTAGCTATACAATACGAACTAAATTTAAATGCGATTATTCAATAGAACATTGTGATTCCTTACACCTATCACTATAGGCACTTAAGTTCATCTAATAATATCTTTTATTCATTTATTTTAGACTTTTAAATAATTTTACATTTATTGTCATCAATAAATAAAATGCGTACAGGAATCAGTGTGATATAGGAGTAACTAAACTTAATTGTAATATTGTTCGTAATTACCATGTTCTTAAACCATTTTAGGTTCAATATAGTACATAAGAGATACTTGTTAAAGCTATAAGACGTAGCCATCTTAAATTAAAGCATGGTCAGGTCACCATGTATTTATTGGCAAAGATTGGCGAGCTCATTAATTAAATATTTTTCTAGATTAAGTTTTATTTAATATTGTTTTCTAATGCATACAAGTGAATCACTTATCGGCCCACGTCTTATTGAGCCTATAATTAAAATAGGATCGTAATAGCTTACTTTATAAAGTTAACTGTTTATTATTTCTTTAAGAAAATTGGCACAAAATACGAGAATATTTCTCTAGTCTTTTTTAGGGAACATTGGGCCATTTATAGAACAGTAATGTTCGGGCCATACAATTAATAAGTCGTGGGCCGTAAATGAGCATGAGTACAAACAGTGCTGAGCAAATAAATCTACAAGCTAGATACTAACAACATCAAATAGCAACAAAATATGAACAAACGCTACGAAGGCGAAACATCATAAAATTCTATATGTATGCATAAATATAATTTCATGCTTCGAAGGTAGCATGTATAGTGAAATACCCAGATTTTTAGGTAATTATGCCGAAAAGTCGGCTAAGAGGGAAAGAGATGAAGGGAGGACGCAGTATTGAGCCTCAAAAGTAACTTAATCAACAGATTCTTATACAATAGACGGAAAAAATCTCTGATCTATTGTTCTAAAGGTTGATTCAAGCATTCATTCGACTATGTAGTAAGTAAATCGCCAAATATAATTACATTATAATATTGGCTTTCTTGTGAACCTTAAAAATGTTCTTTGTCTGATTTTAAAGCTTAATAAGGCGTTCGGTGGGACAATATGCCTCATTTGTTTAAATCTTTAGTTGACGCGTGTGTCATATAGGTAGAATGTAGATGACATACTATCGGACGCCGAATTTTCGTATGTGAATTAGCCTATTTCATATTTCACACGACCGACAAAATTAGGTACATCAAAAATCTGTAATATTTCGGGTGACTGACATTCGATTTTAAGACACATCTATCTGAAGAAATCGGTGTCCGAATATCTGACATACAAAAAGTCTGACGTCTGCGATATTTGTTAGCCTATTGACACGACGCTACTCAAAATTAACTGTAACCTGTATTGAAACCAGTTACCAACGCGTTTCGGACTGGTTACTAATCGGTAGCGTATTAGTATTTGACTGCACGATCGGTGCAATAGCTGATTGATTCGTTTTTTGCCTTGCGGTTCGTGGGTAAGATTCCTGCATATTTCTTTGGCTTACAGCGGGCCTAATAAGGCCGCATTGGGCAATTCATCTACGAATCTCTATAGTAACTGTGATCGATGATAGCTGAATATAAACATTGTGCGAATGATATTAATTGCCATTTTGTTTCGTTATGATTCATCTAAAGAGACCTTTTTAGAACTTCATAAGTTGCTTCGGGTCTGGGTGTGAGATTTACGTTTATGTAACTATGCAATCATGGTAAAGATGAAATCATAGTATGGGGCAAAAAGGGATTAAAAGAAAATAAGAAATACAGAATTCAGTTTGAACGTATTTTTGTTTTTTGAGTAGCGTCATGTGAGAATGGGCTTATAGTTATTTGTTTGTGATAAACTTCGGTGTCAAGTGTAGATCAATGAATAGATTGGTGTGATGATTCTCGATTGTTTACAAACAACATTGCAGACTGCGGTATTCATCGGTTTGACATTCAAAGAGCACCGTGTTTACCATGTGCAAAGAATTCGTCAATTCTAAATTTTAAATCCAAATCTGTCAAGTCAAATAATGATAAATGTGATTTATATTGAAATAAATATCTTTTTGTTCACTGGTATAAATATGAATGCCAAATATTTTCATTGGTGAAGATTCTTTTGTACAAAAATTGGGCTCGAATTTAATTTGACGGTTCCAAATTTATCGATAACCTTTATAATGCAGTAGTGATAGAAAAAGGGAATAAATTTAAAACTGCCAAAGATTCTGTGCAATGGAATCAACATCATATTCATAACATTCAGGCCAAAAATCAAACAATCGAGAACCAAATCATCCAAAAGGTAGCTAAGCTAAGAAACCATGAGTGCGTGGCTCACTTGTTGTCTGTTCCCGTCCTGGCACACGACGTACTCGGTGAGCGTGACGTCAGCGGCGCCGCCCGACTCCAGCGGGATGGGGTTGGCGCGGAAGTGCTCCAGCATGTCGTGCACGTTGGGGAACCACAGGTGCTGCACACGACACTGGCCGGAGTCGCTTAGCGTCATGCGTAGGTGCTTAGCGCGACCCTGTGGAAGGAACCTAGATTAACGAGGTACTTTGCAAAATAAATAATAATAATTGATATATAACAAGGTTTGTCGGCAATAGCAGACTAGTTTCGGACTAGAACGGAATTTAATCATGACTCTTCACGAGGCGAGGTTGCGAGGCAGTGCAGTTTAGCTGGTGACTTCGCCACGTTGACATTTTCACCCCTATTTTCACGATGTCTTTGGCGATGCCGCCATATACAGGGTGACTGGTAGAACGAGGGAATCGTTGAATGAGGTATTGTACTCATCATTATGAACAAATTTTACTATGGGAAAAAATCCGAAGTCGCGAAAAAAAAATCTGCTGTTCCATACATTTAGTCCAATAATATTGAATTACATATGGAACAGCAGTTTTTTTTTTTAAATACGTGATTTTTCATAAAATTATGTGAATTAGCACTCTGTATGCAAGAGTGCAAGAACTAAAACTTTTAACACAACTTACCTGAAAGTTAAAGGTAAGGACATACTCCCCGCGCCTGGTCTCGCTTTGCCGCACAAGGTAGCACCCGTGTCCAGACGCGCCGCCCGATAACACGCACGCCGCGGCCGCCGCCCGGGCTAGCGTGCCGTGGAACCATGGCCATTCCGCTAAGGACACCCGAGAGGAAGACTCACAAGCATCTTCTGCTATTGAACCTGATAAACAAGAAAAAATTAAGATACATTTGGGCCATTTGGATATCATCATCATCATCAACTTGTAAAAAAAATTACAATCATGAAGTTGGGACTCCTGTCTTCATGATCGGTAAAAAAAATTCAAGTTAGCTCAAAGTTTAGTCTCTCACGATCATATTGAAGTTTATTACCAGTGACCATGTTCATTACCATTTTTGTTACGCGGTAGACCCCCAGTTACGGATCAGGAATGGCGCAAAACTATCGGTCGTGCATTCCATTCCGCCAAAGAGATGGGAGAGGACGATTCACAGGCTTCTTCTGCTATCAGTACCAATTATACAAGACAGTTCTGGCCCATTTTGAGCCTGGTTGCGCATCAAGAATGGTACGAAATTAAGAATAGGTGTCGTGGAATCATGGCTACTCCAAGGTGACGGGAGAGGCCAGCTGAAGAATCTGCTTGGCAGTAGGAAACCTGTAAAACAGACTAGTAGACTAGGGTAGATAACGTAAAATCGTGGTTACTCGGCCTAAAATACGCTGGGGAATGGTGACTCGTATGCCTCTTCTACCCTAAATGACAACAAATTATAAGACGAAAGAGTGATTCAGTACTATATAAAATAAAGAAAAAAAAAACTGAGTAATAAAAAACACGTGAAAGGTAGATATAGAAAAAAAAAATTGTGCGTACGTCGCAGCCGTGCCAAAAAGGCACACATAATGTAACACACATACTTAACATTATCACGATTGATGTTTGGCAACAGGTGGTAGTTTCCCCCGCTAAGGTCAGCGGTCACGGCAAAAACTAAACGTAAACACAAACAGCTACACCGCCTCGCTAAGTGATTAGTCGCACGTTTGACAATAGACTGATCGCTAGCGGTTGATGATGAAGCGTTTAAATGAGTAGTCTGATACGATCTCTCGATTGTGTTTTGAGTTTTGACCGATTGTGTAAATAATAGCGGCTGATGCCACAAACTTATCTGACCTGGTCATGGCCGCGTCGCTGCCGTCGCTTTTACCAATGTCATCTCCCTACAAAAATGACATTTTGAAGTCATTTTGTTCCGTAGCGACGTTAGTTCCAATTTTGGTCACCGGGTCAGATAAGTTTGTGGCACTGTACCTAGATGTACAACCACAGATAATCTAAACAATAGATTACGACTAAAGAAAAGACCACACAAGAGCTTTCCTTTTTCAGAGATATACCTAAATGATTTTTTCGAGCTTATATGGTGTGTATGGACCACAGATATTATAGATGCATGGACAATATGAACGTCGTATCTACGAATGGACAAAATTGAAACTTTAAATGTAAGCCGAAAAGTAAAACAAGCTAAAATCTAGATTGGGGCAGACAGATCGGCGGGTCTACCGCGTAACTAAAATGGTAATGAACATCGACACTGGTAATAAACTTCAATACGATCGTGAGAGACTAAACTTCGAGCTAACTTGTAAAAAAAATACCAATCATGAAGTTGGGACTCCTATCTTCATGATCTGTATTTTTTTTACAAGGTAGCTCATAGTTTAGTCTTTCACGATCGTATTGAAGTTTATTACCAGTGTCGATGTTCATTACCCTTTAAGTAACGCGGTAGACCCGCTGGAAATGGTTAGGAAAGTAGGTAACTTTCCCATTCAGACAACAATTTAGTTTTTTTTTTAAATCTACATATCTGCTGCCGCTCCATTTCTGTCAATATGTTGTTAGCAACGTATGTACGGCTACAATTTCAGCATAAGCAGACCTCTCATTATATGGCAAGCCTATACAATGGGAGGTCAGCTGATACTGGAAATGTATAGCTTGATATTTATGTAACCGTGTGTACCTAAGAATACATTTAGGTAGGTAAGACTCGGTAAGACGTTTACTACATAGTATAAAACAAAGTCGCTTCCCACTCTCTGTCTGACTCTCTCACTCACTCACTCACTCTCTCTCTGTCTGTCTGTATGTATGCTTAGATCTTTAAAACTACGCAACGGATTTTTATGCGGTTTTCTTAATAGATAGAGTGATTCAAGAGGAAGGTTTATATGTATAATACTTTCATATTTAATGTAAGGATAATAGAGAAATTGCATCTGGGCGTAGCTGGGGACGGGTTGCTAGTACAATATAAAGTGCGTAGGCTTCTACGAACTATAGCTGACCTTAGTAACTAGTGGTTTTCCGTTGATTTTTTTATTGAACAGGTTCGTAGAAATCATAAAGGTGTAAACCCGAGAATTTAGTCATAATCACTTGAACTTTAATTACTCATTTCTCTTTGGAAACACTTCATATACCAAGGCATACCAAGAACCTTTATATAACGAAGCAAGCAATCATGAAGACCATCACTACTTTTAGTATCAATCGGTTGATTTGACATTGCTTTTTAACCCCCGACAAAAAAGAGGGGTGTTTTATGTTTGTAGTGGATATCTGTGTGTCTATCCGTGGTATCATAGCACCAAAACGGGTGGACCAATTTCAATGCAGTTTTTTCAAATTATAAGCTAGTTTAACCGGGATGGTTCTTAACTATGTTTCATGAAAATCTGTTCAGCTGTTCAAAAGTTACAGCTCTTTTTCTAGTTGGAGTCGGGGGTTTTTGATGGTTACGTTATTGTAACTTAATAGAAGCCTTTTGGTATTGGTAACGCGGGCGAGTTTCCGCAACTCCACGTCGATGCGCGTATTTTGCGTATGGGTGGGCCTAGCTTGTTTTATTCTAGCCAACCCAGCTCCTTGAGGAAGGCCAGCAGACACTTGATGTTGCCGGCGATTTCTCAGGTTACCGAAGTACATGGTCCTGTAAGTGGTGATAGAAGCCTATTTCGGAGATCTTTTTATCATGCAGCTGTATAGTTACCTAATTCAGCCTCCTCAGGAGTATCAGTAGCTAAGTCAACATTGCTAGAACTGGTAGGCAGGTCCCTTCTTGGCGGCAGATCGGGCGGCGCCGGATCTGACAGGCCGGGCAGCGCGTCCGGCGGCGGCTGCGTCGTCGGTGGAGATCGCATGCAGTATTTGATGGTAGCTAACCACGACTTCATGTCGTCAACATCTGCGGCTTCTATTACGTATTCCATGTTGTTGTCGGCCTACAATAAAATATAATAATGAGAGAACGGGCAACAAGTGTCATGTGGGTCACAGGCACAGCAAAGAATTGGAACTCCTTTTTTATGGATTTCGTATATTCTGACGAACACACGGTTTCCCAAAGACATTTCTTTCTTTTCTTTTTTTAAAAAACGTCCTTCACTTGGATTTCTCCTGTACAATTACAAACATACATGTCACATGCACACACACCCAGACCCGAAACAACTACCTGTAGATCCCGCGGCACGTAGCGCAGAAAGCTAATCGCTTAGCCACTGCGCCAACCGTGTACTGATCAAATATAATCCTTACACTCATTAGTGGCCTATCATTCTCTAAACAATAGTAGTGTCGACATGTGTGGCATAAACTCCTGAAAAGTGAAGTGTCCACTAAATCAAGGAATAGTTTTTAGTGTCACCTAACCACCTAAACAGAGCTGTGACTGAATTTGATTTTAAACAGGGTTGAGATGAGTTAAATCAACATAAAAATAGTGATGATTTGAAAAAAAAAAAACTTGTGATTTAAATCAAGGACCTCTTTTTCAAAAATCATGATTGTTTTTCAACCCTCCTACTACTTTCCATCCTTCTACCTGTACATTCTGTGTATTATATTTATTGAGGATAAGCTGTACGTCCTCCTTCTAAAGCTGATCAAAATTATACCGCAACCAACACTGATAATTAAAATATTTCAATATTGTAATATGAGGAAATTCTCATTGATAATGATGGTTTAAATGCAGGATCACATAATAATACAGTCTACATACTCTTGTATTACAGGTGCATACAAGATTACTAATACATTTCTCTTGCTTTCCAAAATTAAATTATTACTATTTGATTTCCTAAGAATCATTTGCTTCAGGCAATAAGTAACATTCCATATTTAGGTAAATATTTTGATATAGGGCAGGATTAGCAAACCTTTTGGTTCAAATATGTTAACTGTGGTCATGACGTGCCAACAAGCAATTTTAGAATATTGTTTAACTATGGATGAGCAACCGGCTTGCTGAAGTGTCCACATCAAAGTATTGGAGTAAAGTCTATTTTACATGTAGTAGTCCAATACTTCAAATTTTATTTTTAACCATTTAATAGAATCAAATTCAGACAGGTTTTTTTGAGCCATTTGTCCAGGCAGCATTTAAAACTATTTACTGATTTAGCAAACAATACACTTGGAATCCGGATATCTATGCTTGGAATAGTGGGAAAATATATGAAAATTGATAAGTATCCTCAATTAATGCCATGTGCACAATTTCTTGTTGCGTGTCATGGGTTCACCATCCCTCACATTGGTATAGGGGTTGGTGTAAGGTAATTTTGGGTGGTGGGTAATTAAAAATAAAAAGCATGTACTTTCACATTATAACAAAAATCTAAAAGTAATTTAAATAAGTAAATTTAGCCTATTACTGTCCCACTGTTGGACACACGAATGACAGGGGTTAGGCCTTAATCCACCTAGCTGGCCTGGTGCAGGTGCATACAGTAGAATCCAGATATAACGACCCTCAAGGGCTGGCAAAACTCTGTCGTACTAACCGGACTACACACAAAACGGTCTACCTATGACCTACGTACCTAACTATGAAACCTAACTTGAGTTTACATCGGCATTGCTAAAAACGGTTAGTCATTATATCCAGATTCTACTGTACTCTTATAGGGAATTGTCATTAATAATTTCCAACAACAATATGACAACATAAATCTAGATAGAACAGGATAATTACTAATTTCTAACTGAGTAATGTGCAGCATGTATTTCAAACAACTTGTTGAACTTTCTCTGCTAAATAGACTGGGTGTTGGATCTACAATATACTAAGGGAGTAGAATAATTGAGACTTACCTTTAATACAAAAGTATTTTCATGGTCAGGCATTTCCAGCGCAATAGTTTCCCGAGCCTCTGATATGAGGAAACAAAATACTCCACTGCGAGGCTTTTGAGCCTTTGGAGGCGAGTAGAACTCCAGCATATACCCTCCGACAGTTTTCACTAGCGCCAGTCTGCATCTCTCCCATTTCTGAGGACCTCCAGGCTGTTCCAAGCTCTCAGGAGTCAGATAATTTACCAAGCCTTCTTTCCTACATTCTACAACTATCTTAGCTAATTTAGTCTTGTTATGTTTATTCAGCTGTGTTGATAACTCTACCTCGTCTGAATGTTGCTTGTGGAACAACCCCTTTCCGCGTCTCAGGCCTTTGAAAGATAACCTTCGGAAAAACGGTTTGTGCTGCGTTTTTGGGGAGTCCGTATCCTCTGAATAGTCGCTTTCATCGTGTCCCGTGTGCGTGCCGTTAGGAAGTTTGTGCAGAGCTTTAAGTTTCCCAATTTCATATTCGAATTGTTCCGAGAAACATTCAACGAATTTCTTCAGCAGTTCCTTGTGTGAAGCTTGCGGCCGGGCCGTTGGGTCGTTGGTACCGGTCTGTACGTACTGTAGGCAAGCCTTGGCGAAGTCCTGAGCGGCGGCTTTAGCCTGACGCTCGCAGAACTCGACCCATCCGTCGGATTCGCCGTCGGACGGGCCCGCCATGGCAAGCAATTTCTTTAGCAGCTCCACTTGGAAGGCGGATATATCATGCACTACACTAAACACAATTATTTAGCAACAGTAATTCACATTTATTAGGCTTACTATCGAGTTTCATGCCAATTTTGTAATCAAAATAAAATTCACGATGCTATCACAAGTTTTCTCGCGAAAACAAGTTTTGTTGCCATACGAAAAATAATTATGTCGAAATAGGTTTGTTCTCATTATCAAAAGATATTAGAAAAATATGTGCTAGTGTTTAAATAATAGGGACAAAAGGCATGTTTATAATTTATTATTTAAATTGTTATAAATGTTGTTTTATTAAAAATAAATGCTATGTAAAATTAAAATCGAAGTACATCTTTTTAACTAGGTGGCAGTACTATCACAAGCTATTATTCGTATCGGACACTAGATGTCGTAGTTTCAAATTGTTGTTTTGTACTATGAAGTCTAGATGACGCTACTAACAGCTAATAATGACTACTATACTTTAATCTCTCTACTCTCTCTCTACTATAATATAAATTAGTAGTAGTTACAGTTGGGACTCCTATCTTCTTGATCGGAATATTTTCTACAAGGTACCTAGTTCGATGTTTAGTCTATCACGATCTTATTGAAGTATAATACCAGACCCGTTCATTAGCATATTGTTAATGATGATACAGATGATTAAATGTAGGATTTTCATACAGCAATAGCGGTAAAATACGAAAATAATAATGCAATAGGTAGGTGTTGAAATACTGCTGGAGAAAACTGGAAAGCGAAGGCAAAGGAAAGGAAAATTTGGAAGAAGTTGGAGGAGGCCTACACCCAAAAAGGCTTATCTGTTTAATTAATTTAGATACACGTAATAGATAAGGAAATAAAAAGGCTTTTTATTTTATTTATTTATTTAGGTGTTGAAATAACTGGCGCGGTATTTTTTTTCCTCCTCGACCCTTACTCCAGCCCATACGAAGCCAGCGCTTTAAACATTATCGCTAATTAATCGAAACCGGGGGGGATTCACGATACTGCACGCAAGTAGGTAGGTAGTTGGACTTAATTCAATTTTGATTGTTCAACAATGTACATTGCGCAGTATGCTATAAAAATCATTCCATTCTACAATGGGAACGCAATGAACATTCTTGAACTGTCAAAATGGAATCGATTCCGATTACCAGCATGTATCGAGATTAACCTGCAGATCCAATGCCCTAGCTGTTCCCCTGGCAACGAACTAACCTGAAGCCTGAGTTCCACTACTATCCTTGCTGCTGTAGTGCTGTTGCTTAGTTTATAGTTGCAAAATGTATTGTTCGGCTGGATACCCTTTCAGCTTTACCCTGTTGAGTGATGATATTCCTTAAATGCACATTTTAAAAAAACCTTATCTACGGGGTGGCCAAAATTGCAAGTATTTGCGGCGAAGCAATTGCTACCGCGGCAGTACATTTAATGTAGGTACCTACGTAAGTAGTCGTAGTCATTTCGTAGAATTTCTTGTACCTAATAAAAATTAACGTGCAGCTATATTTAATGTCTACTATAAGCACCATAGGCAAATACACCCCTAATTTTTAACCGACTTCCAAAAAAGAGGAGTTCTTTTTTTAAATTACCAGATAAACTTTAGATGCACGAAGTTAAAACATGTTTATGGATGCATACCCGTATCTAAATGTATGGAGCAGTCGATTTTACATGGCGTTTTTAGAGTTGGTCTCATGATAATATTTGTGAAGAACGTTCCTTGTCCTTCTTTCCCACTAAAACCATCTCGTTGGTCGTCTTTAGCACATGTGAAGGTGCTCTGGAATCTCCAATAGATCACTGTTGAATCTAATTACCTAGTTCCCTGCGCTAAAAGACTCGGGTCACAAAATGTATGTATAGAAACTTGCGTGATTTGTTCATGGAAGCTTACGATCTGTTAACAGAACGACGCACTACTTGAGCAGCGTTTGAGTGACGTATTTGTATGAAATGACAGACTGAAGGGCCCTCGACACTTTCAGAGAATAGAGACGAGAGGCCATATGGAGGCGAACACGAACGTATAGAGAGCTGCTTTTCCTGCATTCGTTGACATTCACCAATTTTCGGCATCATTCGTTCGTTATCCTCCCATGATCGTATTCGCCTCTATCCGCCGAACCTGTAGAGGGCCCATTAAATCTGTGTTCAAGGGTTCACCACTGATCGGTGTTCTGTATTACGGTCGTTAGTATACCTCGCTATTTTATTAGATTTCGAATGAATCATCATGTGGGTTGGTTGTGGAATATATTACCTACCATCTAAACTAATATTATAAAGAGAAAAGATTTGATTTTTTGTATGTTTGTTTGTTTGTGTGTTTGTTTATTTGTTTGTAACGGATAAACTCAAAAAGTACGGGACCGATTTTAAAAATTCTTTCACCAGCAGAATGCTATATTATCACTGAGTAAGATAGGCTATAATTTATAAAGATATCACGCGGGCGAAGCCGCTGGCGGAAGCTAGTATTTAATAAGTCATCTCTCATTCAGCCCGTTAGCATGCACGGCTGGACATGAGGCTTCTAATAAACCGTTCCAACGAAAAGCATTCACATAATGACCATGCTTGGTAATAGACATAAATAGTACCTAGTATGACATTAAGAGTTGCGGCCTGCGGTCGACGGGGTTGGGGCAGTCCACAGAACACAGAAAAGACAGGCCTGAGAAGGGGCGGGTCATGTTCCGTGCGCGCCTCTCAATATCCCAACGCAAGTGTGATGAGGTCCGTCAATGCAAGTGGTGTATTAAGTTCTGCTAAGTATATATACATTTTCAATATAAGTTTGGAAAGCTTTAAGCTTTTATTCCAAGGAAGAAGGTACGAGTTAGGTGCCCTCAGAATTAATAAAAATACTCCAGCGCCAGCGTCCAGAAATACCCAAGGACCACTTACATGCGTCATCGCCATCAGATCTTTTCTCATAAACTCGCGTCTAGCGTTGATCGTAAAGTGCGCGCGCTCGTCTCTGTCAAATTTCCAATAATCTTATTTTGGCGCGCATCAGGCACTCCGATGACGGATATATGGGAGCCATCTTGCGAACGATGCGCATGCGCGGCCGTTCACCTGAACCGCGACGATAGTTTTACGACATCCCTCTATATTTTGCGATGATAAAAATAATAGTAGCACCTTGACCACGGTCTGAATATCGGTCAAATTGTTACGCTTTTGTGATACTTGTAATGCAAAGATCGATGTTTTTTGCGAGTAGTTTTTTCATGTGTTTTTTTTAAGTACATAAAAGTTCTGCGATTAATCTCATCAACAAAGCGCTATAATTCATTAATCGACACATGAACGAGAGGTCTATAACCAGTAATTACAACTTTAGGTAAAAATTGCCAAGTTGCATTTCGAAACGCAAAACGCCTGATAATGGTAGATCTTCTAACAACTAATTTTGCGAACTCTATTTTCAGAAATATGTTTTACATTTTCAGAAGTTTTTTTTATGCATGGCAACTTTACCCGAAGCCATTTTGCCAAGAAAGAATAAAAGTAGTATTTGTTGCAGGTTGAGCATAACCCTTTGATTTCACAACAAGAGTTCTGGGCCAATAGCATCCAACGGTTAACACTTATCATCTTCTGTCCACCTGGTCGGGGGCTATCCAACGCTTTGCTTCTCGGCTCGTGGTCTCCATTCCAAGACCTTTCTGCCCCTACCGTTATTGGTTCTAGGAACTATGTGGCTCGGCCATTGCCAAGCGCTTGCTAATTCTAAGAGCTATGTTGTAGGCATTTAGCATAATTTATTAGATGCAAATTGCAGTTAAAGCATTTGTTAATTAATTAAACTAAAATGTCAGTGTACACTAATTATGTGTGTGTTACACACACGCTACATGTATAGGTACCTTTTACTATGTGGGACCAAACATCAAATCGCAAAAAATTAAATTCCTTTCCATACAAATAAATAATTAAATATTACTGGACTAAACGTAGGTATGGAATAATATATATTTTTCTCGTGATTTCAGTGTTGGTCCCATAATAAAAGTTGTTCATATTGATGAGTACAATAACCCCTTAAATAGGTGGAAACTAGAAAGGTTGAACCGGTTGGTCCTTGTATTATAAATCGATTTATTCGACAATGATACCTATTAGGGGAGTGAAATTGTTCGTCACACAATAGGTAGTAGATAAATAGGTACATATAAAAAAAAGATTCATAATGAAGAGTTCTGAGCTATCCCCAAGTAGCTCCTTACAAGTTGTAAGTATATTAGCGGATTATTTGTTGGGCTGTGTTTATAAGTACACACCATATTTAAGATCACACACAAGATTCTTCCTTAGCTTTAATTACAGATATTTACGTACAACGTGTATCAGAAATGCGTTGTCGGGTATGGATCAGACCATCAAACTGAATAACTTTCTCTATGGGAAATTTTCGTAAACGCAATAAATAATCAGCTGTCCCATACAAAACTTCAATACCTTTACGATCCAAACGTATAGGTATGGCTGTGCATGTGACATGTATGGTTGTAAACTGTACCCTCGATACAGGAGAAATCCTAGTGAGGGGCAACGTTTTTATTAAAAAAAATATTAAACATAAATATAAAATGTTGTTCAGTTTGATGTTCTGATCCATACCCATAATTAATATTACCACGCATTTGTGATGACACGTTGTATAGCATTCTATACCAGGCAGTAGATAGGCAAACATTGTTATTTGTTTGAACTCCATGCACGTCTTTTATGATATTTTCATTTCACATTTTTATTTTTCTTCTACCGTTAATTACTTTCCTTAAAATATTTTTCTGAGAATTTTTCTTTGAAGAGGCTGCTTGGAAAACGAAATTAGCTGCGGTGCACACTTACGCGCGGTTTACGATCGCTTCCAGTAAACATACGCTACTGTTTCGTGTTTGTACAGAGAAAGGTTTGTTGCAATAGGGTCTCAATGTTTTGGCTCAGTGGAAAGAAATGTATTCTGTTTTTTATGTGATGAAAAAAATGTACACATTACGCTGCGTCGACACTAAAACACGATTTTTTCCGCTTCAAGGTTTCAAAACCTTAAGAAGAAAAATCATTATCTAAATGTTATTGCTGTCAATATAGAATAGGATAGATATTAGAAAATCACTCGCAATCGCTGCATGTTCATGTATTGTTTAGGCATCTCAAAATAGAAAAAATAGTTAAACTTTTTCAAGCAATTCGGAAGCGAATAAGTTTTTTTAAGAAAATTATTTTACACGTTTTAGGTTTTTGAAGTCGGTTTATACGTATTTTAAAGTTTATTTTTAGAAACCACGAACCTTGAAGAAGTCGCGTGCGAAAGTATGATTATAAAATTATCTACAGCTGTACCTCTGCTGTTAATTTCAATTTACCATCCTTTTACTCCAAAATCACTGGATCTGTCCCAACTTTCCAACAACACACAGTGTTAGTACAAAGCCGTTTTTCTGGCGGTGCATCCGGCGCAGGAGTGGCCGCTGACAGACAAATGCTTGCAGGAAGACCGCGTCGTTAGCGCTGTCGTCGCCTGCGCACTGTAAACTTAAATAAAACCAGCGCTGAGTTAGCGTCGCTCATGATTTTTCACTGCATAGATGTACTTTCTTGTGAGATATTTTTGAAGTTGTTGATCTTTTAGTAGGTTTAAAGTATTTGGAAATAGTATCGTCGATTAGGGTAAGATTTTTTACGCGTTGTCGGTTAATTAAGATGGCCGTGCTACAGTTAGCAATGTTTCCGTGAAAAAGGTAAAACGTATTCCCCTTTATTACAAAAGATGGTTAAAAGCAAGTCTAGTAAAAACCAGGTTTTAAATATATCCGTCACTTTCTAACGTCATATAACAAAAAGAGATGGGGCAATCTTAAAACCTGGGTTTTACAAGACTCGCTTTTAAACCATCTTTTGTAATATCTACGACAGATTATATTGGAATATGCAGGTTTTAAATATACTTACGTAAGTATTGAATAACTTTGTCAATTTAATTAAGCACTGGTAAGTAAAAAAAATTTTCATAATATTGAAGATAAAAAAATATTAAACATAATACTCTCTATTTATGATAGTTTTTAGAATTTAAAATCTCTAGATGACTCATTTGTTTCCTTAGAATATTAATAGCTTTCAGATATTCCAAGAATTCCTTTTCAAGTGTGTTTTGGGACAATGTCGCCAAGAATACGCATCCAACGACCCAGATCAAAAACTACGTAGATATCATTGTATACGTAGGTTCAATGACTACACTTGCTCGGTACGAGTACATCTTGACAAATGACCTGTTGCAACACCACACATTAATTCTTTGCAATCCATACCCAAATAGACTGGTACATTAAACAACCTATTAACTGGTGATTTGTTTTATTTTTTAACCGAACCGCTTTCTGGCGTGGGATGATCTTTGTGCGCGCCGAAACTCCACCTATTATAACCCTGTCTCACTTACACAACTCAACAAGCCGTACGTCAAAGCGCGAGAGCTATATATAAGTCACGCCCACAGTTTAAAAAAGCTTTTCTCCTGCTGAAAATATTAAGAGAATATCTAATGTTACAGATAATAGTATAAAATATTATGAATTATTATGTTGTTATGTTCCGTTCGGATATCATTCGGCAGGATGGTTTCGAATAAAAAATAATGTGATAATAAAAATAAATTAAGTTCGTAAAATATTTTTATAGGATTCGACAGTTACATGGTTCTTTTTTCAAATGGCCGATGTTCTAGGTGTATCTTAAACTGCTTATATTAAATTGTATGTCAATATTTCTTTTTATTTAACACTGACTCTGATTTTTATTGTTTTTTATGTAGTAGGTATTTCATCTTGTGGATGTGCCAGCCAGTGTATCTGATTTTTTCATAGAAATATATTACAAGTTTATTTAGCGCAGTTAAATTACGTATCTCTGCGATTAAAATGACAATCCGTACAAGAATATATTCAAATAAATTTAAAAAAGAAAACACTCTTATAACTGAGGAAAATATTCGCCGATTCTAATGTACCTACTTAAATATATTATTTTTATTTTAGTAGAAATGTTTTTTTTTTTTCAGAGTGAACGCAACTTCAGGATATACCGCGCGATGCGTCTGTACAGCCGCAGTAATATATAGTCCTAGAAACCAACGAGATGTAAGTAAGTAGATTATATTTTTTATTTGTTTTCATGGTTCTTTACTAAACATTCAAGAATTAACGTGCTTTCCGTCAGTGTATCTTTACCGTCTGAGAAAAACAAAATTTTCCCGATCGAAAATGTATAAAAAATTCAAAATACTATCATTATATTTTATAATTCATTGCTCCGTAGCACGTACGTAGGACCTCCGTAGGTCCGTAGTCGCTACATGCGTAGCAAAATAATATATTTACACTTAGCATTTTCTTGTTTGATTTTGGTAGGTAGGTGCTAGTAGGGTTTTGCTTGGTGCCTTGGGGACCGAAAGGCCCTCCCCGAGTGATGGATATCTTGCTGGAATCCATCATGGATACCTACCCTTCACCTTGGGAACGCGGTGGGTCGTACTGGACTCTTACCGGCTAAAACAATACGGTGAAAGAAAAAAAGGCAATGAAACAAAGGATAAAAAACAGGTCACCAGAGTTGGTATCAGATTATCCATTGTAGAATAAGGGGTCAATTAAAGAGAGGCGGAAGGTCGGGCGGAGCGCAAAGCGGCGCGCAACGCGGCGCGCAACGCGGCGCGCAACGCCGAGAAAGGCGCGTATCTCCGTTCATGGAGAGCGAGCGAGACAGCGAATAGAATAGAATATTCATTTATTTGTTTACAATGTAGGTATTTACAATAAGGTGGTTACAATAATATCAAAGAATCCTTGTACATTCTACCATTTTGGCATGCAAACATTGATGCAGTCCATCATCAAACTACAAACATTCTTACACAACTAAAATTTATCAGCTAGAAAATCCGACACCGCTTTGCGCACCGCGCGACTATCCGTCTCTCCATAATTGAGCCCATAATTGAATATTATGACTGACCTACAATGTCTCCATTACCAGTCCATTCCCAGGTATGGCCCAATACAAAAAAGTATTCGTGATGATGGGAAGAATACATGGCTCTCGGCTGTACACTGTTTATAATAAGAATTCTTACCTGTCTGTGAGTCAGTAGCTGCACTGAAGTGGTACTGTGTTTACTTCACAAATTGATCAACGAGCTCACTTCTCGGTACGATAAACAGGATTCACACTTACGCGCTGAGTGATGCGCCGTTGGAAAAAGTAAAGTTTATTAAAGCTGCGAATGCATTGATATTTACGGTAGCTTTATGAGAACACTAGCTTCTGCCAGCGGCTTCACCCGCGTGATATCTTTATAAATTATAGCCTATGTTACTCACTGATAATGTAGCATTCTGCTGGTGAAAGAATTTTTAAATTCGGTCCAGTAGTTTTTGAGTTTAACCATTACAAACAAACAAACATTTACATACTAAAAATCAAATCTTTTTTCTTTATAATATTAGTTTAGATTATTTTGCTACTGCTTCGCTGGGTATTTTTAACCCCCGACAAAAAAAAAGGGTGTTATAAGTTTGTAATGTGCATCAGTGGATCTGTGTTTTTGTGGGTCTGTATATCTGTGTATCTGTCTCTGTCATCGTAGCTTCAAAGTGGATAGATCGATGCTTTATGAAAATCTGTTCAGCCGTTCAAATGTTACAGCTTTTTTTCTACTTGAAGTCGGGGTTTTTTGACGAATCCAATAAAAATTTGACGGACTACATGTACAAATAAGAACCTCATGGAGCCCTCTCAGGTGTACAGGTTTCCTCACGATGTTTTCCTTCACCGTTAACGTAAGTGATAATAAAATTTTGGTCCGCACTGAATTCGAAAAGACAGAGGTGCGGGCCGGTTTCTATCCCAGACCCTCCTGCATGGTAGGTATACGTTCAACCTAGGCTATCACTGCAGCGAATCCAGTAGAGCTAGTACCTACGGCCAGAAAGAGAAGAGAGAAAAACTGCGGACAAAAATATTTCTTTACCGATAACTCTCTCGATTGGTCGTTTTGTCTTCTATCAAGGAGATAAAGGGTGGAGAAAACGGGTTTGTGCACCCACCGTGCTAGCCCTGCAGGTTAATTATACAATACAAATAAATCAAATTGAAGTGTCTGTTTGTAATGTCAAAATAACAGCTTTTTACTAAATGGGCATATGAAAATATACCTATAATTATAATAATAAAAAATATACCTAAACTTTTTTTTTGTCTTTTTGTCTGTCTGTTTGTTCCGGCTAATTTCAGAAACGGCTGTACCGATTTTGACGGGAGTTTCACTGGGAGATAGCTGATGTTATAAGGAGTAATTTAGGCTGCTTTTATTTTAGAATAGAAAAAGAAAAAAGAAACGGGTTCTGCGCAATTTTTTTTTTCTTTTAGTCTCACACCCTTTCACGCGCATTCGTGGGGTCAGCTAGTTATAAAATAATTGGATGATAAAATTGATAAACCAAGAATTAAAAATGATGTTCATAGATGATTATAATGTTCCTAGAGACGGAAAACGAGTTAGCTACGGTACACAGATAATTATAATATAATCTATCAATATCATTGAATTATTGGAAGTCGGGTCACTTTATCGTACTCTGCAAGATATTGAAATAAAATAATTCGCGACTTAGTTGAAAATCTCTAGGATTCTTGGGTCTTTAGGCATTTGCCTAGGGCCTTTGGGATCACGGACCACGGTGTCAATCGCTCATGATCTTTATAGTAATGGGGCGATTGGGACCGCGGTGTCAAACGTCTAAGTGCTCTTTTTCGATGGGGCGATCGGGACCACTATCAAAAGTTACGGGACGGGTAGAAAAACAATTAATGAAGAATATTAAACAGTTCCAATAATATATTTCTTAGCACATAACATATGACATACAGGGTGCTTATGAAATCTACGATAAAGAAAGAAAGAAAATTGCGTTTATTGGCACAATTAAAATAAAAACACATAACATTTAATATAACATTTAATACATAAAATTAAGTACATTTATGCCAAAAGGGCCAGGGCGATAAGGTACAATAGGGATGTTAAGAGGAGTTTCACTATAGCCCGCGCGGCTGCCTTAGGTACCTATTGGAGTTAGGTGTTGCGGTCTCTGTCTAATGTCGCCAGCCCGCATGCGCACAGGTGAGATAGCACTCATTTGGCAACAATTCTTCATTTTTCTTTTCTTCCGAGTCATGTCCACCCAAAAGTTGTCTAGAAATCTTTTAGCGATAAGATCGTCCATTGTAGGAACATGTTTATCTATATTTAGATATTAATACGTGAAGAGAAAACTTTGTACCCCTTTTTATGCATATTGCCCGCACGGAGGAGTGTGAAATTTGGCTTAGTTAAAGTTTATACGGAGAAGGAGTGCAGAAAGCTAAAATTATATATATTATGTGCTCGAATTTCGACCACTGGGCGACCACTCGTTTTTATAATTACCTAATGTATCTTTTTGTATTTCTGGTACCTACTTATACAATAAATAAATCTCATACCTATAAAACATTTTATGTAAATTGAGAATAGATCTTAATTTTTCCATCGCGTGTTCTGGTAAAATAATGTTTGTTTTTATTTAAATTGTAAATTAGCCTGCAGTTAGCCGACAGTCTAAAATATGGCCAATATGCACAACAGTGTTATCTTAATTTTAAATTTAACTTAGAGTCAACAAACACCTCTGGAAAATTTCACCAACCGAGTGGGCTTGAATAGGTACATAACTTTAGAGTTAAATCAAAACGTACATCGTCGGAAACATCCGTCTACCTACTGCGCACAACACAGGTAAAATCGAACTAACAAACAGTGCAGTACATAATTCAGATGAAAATAAATAAAGCGCGTGAACTGTTGTGAGAATAAAAGCTCTTGCGATTGGGCGGTGGGCGGGCAAGGGCGGGCTCGCCTCTGCCGACGTACGCCGACGACAGAAGCGTTCTCCTCGCGCCACCGTCTGCGCGCGCGCCGCATAACTTGATTAACGCACAGAAAACTGATTTATTGTGTCGCGTTGAAAAAATAATCGGCTGCCTGTGAAGAAATGTGATGGAGGGACAGGAGTGGCGGGGCGAGTGGCAGCAGCCGCGCCAACTCGATGGTCAGTGATTGATCCTAGTGATGCGTCTCATCACCATGTCTTTTGTGCCGATTGACGGAGATCCAATAAGAAAAGTCCTGTCCGTATACCGGTAAATTGCCTTTGTTTTGTCTAAGTCCTGGTTGAGAGAAAAGGGTAAAGTTCAACCGTGTAACAACGAAAGATATATTTTAGTACAAAAAAGGGAAAACTTGCGATATTCTCTCTATTTCCTTTTTCTTCTTGTGACAAGTATCTCTCAACTCCCTAAACTATAATCGGAGGACTAAGAACGAGTTTAAGTAAAATATTAATTTCCTAGTGTAAAAGATGTCCATATTCAGTGTTGTGCAATCTGTGAAGTTTCTTTCAGTTTCCAGTGTAAATAGGTAATATTTTTTGTATTTATAAAAACAGTTAGACTCTTGACTGGACCCACCAAGACGTCGGCACAAAAGATTAGTTAGTTTTTGCATACTCAATGACTTGCATGAATTTTAAACCCCCTGCTAGAAGACGCATTTTGCATGATTGTCAAATTCTTTATTTTTTCAGGATTAAATTATAGCTATAAGCTCTTTTTGTGAGATAAGTCTCATTTAGCGTTATTTAATTTTAAGCTTTATAACTCCAATATTTTTATGCTCTTTACCAAGACCCTGTTAAGTAAATTTAAATAAAACCATCGTTTCTTTTGGTAACACGAAATAATTCACTAATAATCGCATAAATCTATAACTACAATACAATTCACTTAAACGAATAAATATCATATAGGTAGTTACCTAATAGACTTATAATTTTATTGAATTTATAAAAGAGATTAACTAGTTAGGTATAAGTCACTACATAGGATTTGAATTATGGATCTTGACTATCTAAATAAATGAATTATAATTTCCTTTATTAAATTTTTCATCATAATTTTAATGATTTAGAGAAACAAACAAAACTTTTAATATTTAATAGAAATTTTAAAACGTTAATAAAAAAAATAAAAAAAACCAAAAAGTCAATAAACTCCACTAGAAAATATAATGTGTTAAATGTGTTGTTTCGGGTAAATATTAACCTATAAGAGGTTAATACGATTTGCTGTTATTTCATACTTTTACTGCTGTTTCCACATTTATTTTTATTATAAAATGTTTAATTGAAAAACGTTTTTGCGACTGCGACTGCGAATTTTTTGCGACGCCTGTAAATTTCAAGTTTAAGAGAGCTACTTTATATTACCTATAGCATCTTATGTACCTACATACATTGGTTGGCAAAATAAATATCTTTGAATCATACTTACCTATCTATATATTTTTACAAAAAATAAGATAAAAAGAATAATAAAAACATAAAAAAATATAAAAGCCTAGTAGTCCACCGGAACGGTCCAAGTTATCTGAAGTTAGGGCTCTAGAGAGAGTAAACTCCTAACAATACACCGCCGCAATTATTATTATGTTATTGAAACTAAATAAAATCCCTGAAAACTTTAACAGACCTTGTTAAAGTCTTTGCAATAAAATATAAAACGTTACCAACATACCTACCTAATATCACCAAAGTCTAATATGGCCATACCAACAAAATATAATCCTATCCCCGGTCTAATCCAAAGAAAAAACTAAGAAAAGTAATTTATTTGGTTTCAATAATAAAAATAAAACCAAAAACAACAAGCGAAACAAAATAAAATAAATAAAATCCCTGAAAAGGCTTGTTCAAATTTTCACCAAAGAGCTTTGCAATAAAATATAAGACGTTACCAACATAACATATCACCAAAGTCTAATATGGCCATACCAACATAGAATCCTGCGCAACAATTCACGGTCCCCGGTATGTGTGACTCAGATGCTTAGCGTTCCCACCGCTCCTCCTTGATAGTGTTCATTCATCTATCCGTCATCAGAGCGGCTGCGATCGCATGCGACGCCTGCGCCGACGATTGACACCCAGCCATGTCGCACCAGCTTTCAGATCTTTTAGCTTAACCTTTTTGTTCAGCTAACATTTTGAACAAGACAATGGTTGATTTTGAACATCAAAAGTTGCATTTGTAAAGATGATTGAAAGGCGTGATGAGTGAGGTCTGCTCTAAGAAAAATAAAAACGCAGTAAATAGTCTAATTTCGAAATAAACTCCTGAAAAAAAGTACTTATAATAACAATTTTTTTTAAGAGTATGGTGGTCTTTTTTTTTGCTATGAAAAAGTTTATTCTTATTTTAAAGCTATAATGTACATCATTTTGAAAGCAGACAATATGTAAATAAATAGCTTATACCTATTAAGCGGGTTCTTCATCTGAGGCTTGTACAGATAGGCTTTGCTCTTACTAATAAAGACTTGTAACTTTTAAACACCGATTAAATTATACCTGGCCTTGTCATTTGTAAACCAATAAATTGAGAAGGCAAGAGACATAAGAGCTAGTTTAGAAAATAACGCTTAATAATCATCGTTTATTGATAAAAGACTAATGCACCACTGGAGCTTCAACACTGAAGTTTGAAACAGCCAACATTCCACCAAATAGTTCGGTAATCGCACAATGTATTCCAAATTAATAATAATAATAAAAAAATACAATATTCGAACGCTGAAGTAACCTAATGTTTTTAAAACAATAAAGTCAGGAACGTGGTACAACATGTCAATGCAGATTGATGATCCAACAGGGGTGGCCAACATTTTTTGTGGTAATTAGCCGACAGCCGACCGACCGGCGGACGTGTAAAAACTTCAATGTTACTTGGCTTGAACACTTCCAATTCGTCCGTTTTGTTGTTTTAAAGCTTACTAATTACTGCCAGTTTGTAACTATGTCGATTTTTATTGTTAGATACTTATGTGACTTGTATGTTATTGCCGTACAAAAACCTGTCGAAGTCATAAAAATAGGAGATTGCAATAAGTCCGCTTAAATAAAATCAGAGAATCCAAACTATTTCATGAATAAAAGAACGCAAGTGCTTCCTAATGAGCGCATGTTCAGATCTTTAGGAAATGTTGGTCCTATTATTAGACCGGATCAAGCAGGAGAATCTATACTTATAATAAAATCGTAACGAAGCGAAAACTGTACATTGAAGATAAAAAAAAAGAAAAACTGCTACGTGATCTATAATCGACACTGATGCCAAAAATATAGTTTTTAGAATTTTTGTCTGTTTGTCTGTTTGTCTGTTTGTCTGTCCGAGCTTCACGGCCAAACCGCTGAACAGACTTTCATGAAATTTTGCAGTAATATCTGTCAAAGGGCTGGTCAACATATAGGCTATAAATTATCACGCTATTATCTATGGGGGGTGAGCTAAAGTGCATTATGCCTGTGTACTATTATGAGCTACCACTTCATTATTAAGAGCCAAATCTTAATGAAATATTGTATTATTATAATTCATAGGTCCGGTCAAAATATGTAATAATAATCATCACCCTATTCGTCTAGGGGGCTAAGCAAAATTAATCTTCGTTTTGGTTTCGCAGTTCCTGTTTTCATTTTAACTCCTCACTTGATCCAGTTCATAAATTAGTAAAATGGTATATTTAGTAATGCCCAGTATTTTTTTTTTACTAATAAACGTTCTTTCTTCGGCATCTTACTTTAAGGTACGTATTTCACTGACTGCTATGCTCCAAAAGGTGAAGCGTGATGATAGCATACGACCTTACTCACGAGATAATTACTTTTTTAAATGCGCTACCAGATATTTCGACGTAACTGTGATTTCATTATTTTTTTATTACATTTTTCTGAAACTAGATGGCGGTAATAGACTTTTTAACCAAGACCGAGATTTTGTATTTCCAGTAAATATTGAGATAAGATAATTATTAAGATTTTATTAGGATTGGGTAGATTTTTTTTTATCAATAGAAGTTGTCGGAAACCTGTAGGATGGGCTTTTTGGAATCGAATAGGTAATTAGGAATTTCAAAGCCTTATTGGCAGTATTATAAAAACGTGTGCTTGCTGTTTACTGCTACCATTGCAAATTGATAAGGGCTAACATCATTTGCATTCTGGAGAACAGCAAATTAAGTTCATAGAACATTCTTTTTACAACATAGCCTTTTGCCTAATGCACGGCAGCTGAAAATTCATTGACTTGAGGATGACTAGAATAATCTGTCGGCTACCAATTTCTCAGTGAAAAGAATAATATAATTATTACCTATTTCTTTATTATTTTTAGCACATTTCATTCTTTCATTTTTCATTTTCATTTCGTATTAATTAAATATTATTGTGTTTCTTTAAATTTGTCTTCAGTCTCCCTAGATAGCGTTGGGATCGAAATATTTGTTCTTTCAATTGGGTTTATGTGTTTACGAAAATGTAAAGTTTATAATTTGGATGTTTTCTCCATGTTTTAATAGCTACTATTGTTAGATTCAAGACGATAAAATCATTACGAGGGGCAGTAACGGTCACCGACTTCTCACCGACTACGTCGTTGTCGTTGTTAGTCGTTAGTAGAGTGTAGGCAAAATAAAGGTATCGCTAGATCACCTACTTTGTATTTATGGGATGAAAGTCTGAGAGCCAACAAAAAAAAAAGAAGTTACCCCATCTCGGGAAAACAGCGAAAAATATTTCAATGAAACTTTACAGTAATCGTATAGATAATAGTCTAACTTAACCACTTTCATTTGCAACAGTTGACTAGATCCGTAGATACAGCTTGATCGCTCTATTGTAAGCAGTCCCATACAAAGCAGAGGACACGATTGATTGGTTATACAAAATAATGTTGTATTGGATCTACTTTGAT
Source organism: Allophyes oxyacanthae (assembly GCA_932294325.1). Lineage (NCBI taxonomy): Eukaryota > Metazoa > Arthropoda > Insecta > Lepidoptera > Noctuidae > Allophyes > Allophyes oxyacanthae. The sequence continues at coordinate 3,878,477 of OW028628.1, forward strand.
GCGACTTTCACTGTAGTTTATTGTATTAGGGATCGAGGACTTATAGTAAACATATTTCATCGCACTATCACTCATAGGAGTCGAGCAATGTAACATATTTTGTGTATAATGTATGATGGTGATGAAACGTAAGAATTTAACAATTTCGATAGGACTTTCACAGTAGCGCTACTAAGGGGTCGACTTTTTAACATAAATTTGTATCATCACGCTACGCTACGCTCACAGGAACTGAACAGTGTAACATTTTTTTTTTGTGTGCACACGGCTGCTATCAAGCTATACATTTCCAGTAAAAACTGACCACGTATTGTCCCTTACAATAAGAGGTCAGCTTATTATACTGAAAATTTATAGCTCGATATGTATCCGTGGGTACTAAGGTCGATAGTTAAGAAATTTGTGATTTAAACGAGTTTATTTAACATTTTCAGTAAAAAGCCATCATGGCAAATTACTATACATATAAAGGAAACTAGATAGTTTTTCAACATTAGAAATGTTTATTTCGACACCCATCGTAACTAGCTAAGTGGAGCGGTAAATAGTAGAATAGAAGCCGACAAATATCAGGTTCAAATCCGGTCCCCGTGTTTTTATTTTTTGTATTTAATACTAATTGATAAAATTTTATATTATTAGAAACGTATTTTCAAAACATAATTCGAGAACAACTTCAGCACGCGAACGAAGTCGCGGGCACAGCTAGTTAGTAATAAAAGAACAAAGTGAATGGCATTTCAACGGAAACCAAATCTAGGCATTTAAAAATTTGCACCAAGTTTCTATTGAGAGATTATACAACGTGTATAAGAAATGCGTGGTCATATTTAAGGGTGTGGATCAGACCATCAAACTGTACCTCTACCATGAGTTTTCCGTGCCGTCTAACGTTCACGTTCACATGCAATATTTGTATAGTAATTTTAGTGCACTATTTATACCGCTAGAGGCGCTGAAAAAATTCCCATATAAATATTGCATGTGAACGTGAACGTTAGACGGCACGGAAAACTCATGGTAGAGGTACTGAACAATTTTCTCTATGGAACCATCATCGTAATTGCGAATAAATAATCAGTTATCCCATTAAAAACTTCAATACCTACTCGACCCAAACGTATGGGGCAGCTGATCATTTTTGGAATTACGATGTTACCCCCATAGGGAAAGTTGTTCTGTTTGATGTTCTGATCTACCTGCACCCTTAAATATGACAACGCATTTCTGATACACGTCTTAAAATCTAGGCTAGCACTAATAAAGGATTTCTGGATATTTAAGAACAAATCTTTGCAGACAAAACTGCGGCAAAAGCCAGTATAATATAAGACGAGGAAAATCTTGTTTTTTGGCAGAGTATACCTGGGAACAGACTGCTAACAGTGAACAAGGCTACAATATCCACCTATCTTGTTGAACATAAATATAATGAATCAGCACCAGATTTGATGAATGGTTTCCCTAATAAATAACGTTTATTAGAATTTAAGGAGACAAAGGTGGTTTTTTATTCTGATGATGTTATGGTTTATTGGTGCGACGAGTAAGATATTGTCACACATTAATATTGAAATGTGGGATTTAGAATGTTAAATTATACTTTTTATCGCTCGTACCTATAGTTTACAATACATAAAATATATACAAGCATACGGACCGCCTCAGCTGCACGCTTGCAATTCTCGCGTGTTGCCGAACCCTGCTACTAGCGTAGCGTAGTTTGACACTACAAATATGTTCATTGCGTTGTTTCAATTGTCAGGTGGAATAATTTCAAAAGCATACCGCGCAATGTAGTTTGTTGGACTGTCAAAATTGAATCGATTCCGATTGCGAGTGTGTATCGTGATTACCCTGCTGGTACCTAGCTCCAATTTTGGGCGGAAAGTCCCACTATTCTCTTAAAATAAATAAGCTAATAAGCTATAAAGGACATGGTGATTGTTTATCAACCTGCGTGTGAAAGGAATGATCCTGCAAGCTCTCTCTTCGAGAGAAACACTTATGAGTTTAGCTTAATTTATTGGATTTTTCGAAATAAAAACACTATTCGATAATCTTATTTCAAAGTCATAACTAACATTGATGTTGTTGTTCCTTACGTAACTTCATATTTTCACAGTCAATATGTTAAATTATTACCTGAACTTTAAAATACCTTTGCATACTACAGCAGCAAACCCTATCGCAATACTCAAGAGCGGTAATAAATCTGTTTTTTCATCCAAGGTCCCTCACTCGACATCACTTCACTCGACTGTCACACGTGGGCCCGATGATAAATGTATTGTGATTATTATTGCAAAAACTATAACGTAAACTACAAATTAAGTGTTTCTAGGTATTGTGGTACGGTTACCTACAATCTACATCCTGTTTGTGATGATGCTTTAATATTTGGCATTTGAAGAAGGAAGAAAAATCTGAGGGTTTCTGTCTTAAAAATAAGACATTCCGAAGAAGATATTCTGTAGGATAAAGGGGATAAAGGAAACTAAAACGGAGAAGCATTTTGGTTATAATTTCAGTCATCCACTTTTCATCACATTAATCAATATAAACTACTTAGCTTTAAATGTGATCTATTTTGCACATATCATATTATTAGTTAAGATTAAAAGTCATTTGCATGTGATGCTGTTTACACATACCTCTGGAGTCACAGTCTACTATACTATGTTGTTAAGAAGTTTATATTGTACAATGCTGTACCTAACTCTGTTTTGTGTACCTACCATAAATAAATATATAAATATCATCATCATCATCAGTCCACATTCATCCACTGCTGGACATAGGCCTCCCGCAGTAAGCGCCACTGAGCCCGGTTTTCGCCTCTTCGTATCCATTTTCTGTCAACCACCTTCTGCAAGTCTTCACTCCACCTGGGCAGGGGGTGCCCCACACTACGTCTGCCTACTCGCGGTCTCCACTCGAGAACTCGTCTACCCCAACGGTCATCGGTTCTTCCGCTTATGTGACTAGTCCTCTACCACTCACGTCACTTCATTTCTTGTGACTGTTGTGTTGTCCTATGCGAAATAAATTATTTTTCTTTCTTCTTTCTTTCTTTCACTTCAGCTCGCTAATCCTATGGGCTATATGGATTACCTTGGTCTTGAATATGCAAAACGAAAATTAAGAAATGAAAAGGATAAAGATGAAATTGAGGTTACAATAACTTCAGTCATCCATTTTAATTTTAACTATAATAGATATATCTAATAACATAATGAATTCGCGAGATACGTAATAAAACGTGCAAAGTTCTGCACACGTCATAAAAGTAAGAACTGTTTTCTCAAATATTTCATTGTCAACCCTAATGGCCAGAAAACATTAAGACAATCTAACTGTAAAAATTTACAGGGGTAGAAAAAAGTTAACACATTGCAGACTCAACGCCTACACGTGGTTGTTATCTTATCTACGGATTTTGTTTTACAACCCTTACGTCGTTACGGATATCGTAAAATTGACGTTTAACAAACTTTAGTGCAATTTCGGATCTAAAAATAGATTTTTCAAATTCGTTGACATATTTTAAGTTAACATGCGATATTTTTTTTGTCTCGTCGTTGACTGGTTGTTCTTAAAAGTGTTTATGTGTTATAAAACTTTTAAAGTTAAATCGTACTGAATGAAAATCTATTTAGCTTAAACTAATATTATAAAGAGAAAAGATTAGATTTTTTGTATGTTTGTTTGTAATGGATAAACAGAAAAACTACTGGACCGATTTTAAAAATTCTTTCACCAGCAGAATGCTACATTATCTGTGAGTGACATAGGCTATAATTTATAAAGATATCACGCGGGCGAAGCCGCTTGCGGAAGCTAGTATTTTATATTTCTGATATAATTTTGATATTTTAACAAAAACTAGTCTAAATTATGGTATTGGTTGCGCTTATAAGAAGATACTATATATCAAAGATACATAAACTAATAATTCAATCAAAACTAGGCAATACATTTAGAAATTTATTGAAATCATCATTATGAAGGTGTAAAAGCACTCGCAACTCGTCGCAACATCTCGATCGGACCACCTACATAACGTAATATCAATCACTAATCCACCGTTGACATGCCCTTTCAAATTCTCAAGCTCACAAACAAACCATCTATTTTGAGTGCCTGGAAAAAAATATGAAACAAAAAATATACAGGATTACGAGAGCTCGTAATGAAAACAAACAATTGGAGCATAATTCATGATACGACGGACGGTGGCATCACAAAATAGATAGGTCCAGAGGGCCAGCTCCATACAACGAGTTTTAACAGACGCACACACATATAGACACGTACGTACGGTGATCTCAAAAATCAAACCAAGACAGACGAACGTTCGTTTGACTACAGTTGAGATGGTCGTACGTACGCGTCCTTATGTGTGTGCGCGTTTTATCGCTCGTTGTATGGAGCCGCCCTTCTGGACCTATCTATCTTGTGGTGGCGTCCGCAGCTGGGTGGATATTCTCGAAACGTGGAATAAAGTTGCAAGATGATTGAGATACGAGTATGAATGGAATTAGAACTCACATATGGAGGTACTATAACTCAATGCTATCGAAATTTTTATTGATAAGATCGTCATTAACATGCCAATTTCAATTAAGATTTGCATTGGAACACAATTTGTTGTTAGAAATGATTTTCACGTCACAATAGCTCCAATAACTAGATTCATGGGCACAGAAAATTAACGGTAAACCTCAAATGTAGAAAGCAGAACATCAATAATCCAATAAATCAAAAGATTTTCAAATATTTTTCCCAAGAACAGCTAACCTTTTAATTGCATTTATTTTGGTCTTTTAACATTTACATTTAATTAAAATAATGCTGTAGTAACACTTAAGACATTTAAACGCGTGATATCTTTGAGAATGGTTACTTCAGTCACAGCATATTTAGATTTAACTCTCATGCCCATCTTATGATTTACCAAGCGTTTATTATTTTCGGTAACATTTAGCTGTGGCTTAGCGCCTGTTTGGGTACGTTTTACTTTAATTGCGGCATAATAATATTCATTTTTAATGTTCACTTTAATCATTTCATTGTTTTCTAAGATGTTTGTAAGTCTGGTTGCATTTGAAATAGCGACAAATAGAAATAATAGATTATATATAAATTAGGTACCTATATAATTAACTAGGTGACGATGCAATTGAGCTTTTCTAGAAATATGGATAGTCTTTTTGTATCTTTAACATTGAACAAACAAAAAGTTACTGGCCTTTACTTAGGTACCTACAACTATGATCTCATGAACGGTAATGACCAAATGACATTTCAATATTTAAATTATGTACTTCCTAATTATTGATTATTTTTAGATACCGTCCAGTGCAAATATTATGTCATCAGTAAGTATTGACAAAATAGTGATACGACGAATTTAAATAACATCAAAGCTTTGATTGATGAATCATCGTTATTCACCTGCCCTTATCCCATTTTATTTGGGGTCGGCGCATTATGTCTTTTTCTTCCATTCATCTCTATCAGACGTCATTTCCGGATTCACTTCCTTCATATTCATGTCATGTTTGACACAGTCCATTCATCTTTTCTTTGGTCTACCTCTTCTCTGATAGCCATCAACGTTCACACTTACAACTCTTCTTATAATATGATTCTCATCTATCTGCATTACATGTCCATACCACGACAACTGATGAATATCCTAAACAATTTATGGATCACCCAAACTAAAGTTTCGAATGTGGGCTTTGGTTAAAAACATGACCAGTATACCAAATTAATTGTTTCCATTACAAATTCCCATCCAAAAGAATTTGTTCTGTATCCATGGTGCTTCATATCCAGTAACAAATCGTATAGTTACAATCATCAATAAATTATAGAAGAAATTACTTCTATTCATAATTTCTCACAAAACTATTTGTTTTCACAATCAATAATAAAAACAGTTTAAAGAAATTTATTAATTGATGTTTATTTTGTTGGAATTTGTAAAAGCACGATTAAAATCACAAAGGATTAAGGAATAGTGTTATAATTTATAATGTATTGTGGCGCTGAAATCGCGTTCGTCTTCGGTACAGCGCGATATAGCATCGCAAGTAAAATAAACAGTAGCGTCGTCGTTTGTTTTCGTAATATTTTAAATTTGAACACGTTTGTTGTAAGCACCGCATCTTGATACTTTGAAGTAGGATCACTAGCTATAGGCAATGTTTGTTTGATTTCAATTATAATATTACCAATTTGATTTTAAATTTACGGTTTTGTATTCTTTATGAATATTATTTTAAAATTTAAACCATGTTTAAAAAATAAGTTCTGGGCATCTATTACTCTTATTTATTAGACCAGATGCATTGATGTTCACTGTATTGGACAGCTTTATTTATTCTACTGGTATTGATGTGTATTTAATTTAAAGTAACATTATATATTATTTTTTAGATCTGACTTCACTCTTTCAACCAACACCTGCACAGTTTTAATTTCAAGGGACGTATAGAAGACATAATAGAGAATCTATAAATGATAGCGGGCGCCAGCGGCCGAACAAAAATCTCGGACAAAGTCGTAGTATTCCAGTTAGCCACAATTCAGCATTTGGGTTTGTTTATAAAACGCTGTTCTCATACGATCGCAACTTGAACGTAAAGTATTAATATTGCAAACACGTGTGTGATTGCGATAAATTGTGAAGAAGGCGCCACTGAAAGATTTGAATAATATTATGTCTCTATAAAATGTAGCAGAAACTTAAAGATAATAATTTTTGACAAGCTACTTGAAGATGCTGAAATTATTTGAAAGTCCTTTTAAGATTTTGTGTAAATCTACTTCTACTCTACTTCTGTTGTTTTTAAACACTGTAGCAAACAATACAAAACAAAATTAGTGTCCTCTAGAAAGCCTGTTTTACTTGAAAAGGGTTTGATGATGATGAAATTATGGGAAATCTCGATAAGTTTTTATAATATCTATTCAATGTCCAACTTAAACACAGGCTCATTTGTAACGTCAAGACTCTTGTTGCCACTTTCTAAAATGTCGTTTTCTATGTCTATTTCATTATTAATTTTCATCAGTAATTCATAGCTTTTAATTATGAAAAGGAATGCATAGCAATTACTGCGATCCTACTTCATTATCTTAAGATACAAATCACCAATCTTCGTTGTAATCCGAACTATGCGAGGAGCATAGCGCGCGGCATACCGCGTGCTTCCACCCATCCCCGTTACCTTACCGTATCGTCCTCGTATCGGGCCCATGACGCTATTCTGGATAAATTAGCCCAATTAGTTCCGATGTCGAAACGGGGCTGCGTACGCGCATGTTGTTCCTTTTTCAAAAAGATAGGGTTGCTGCGTGGTTGACTGCGGTTATTTATTGGTTTCAATGTTTCTTACTGTCGCAATTTACTTGTCGTTGGTATTTTGTCATAGTAAGAAGAAAAGTACCGATTTGGACAATTTCATATATTTAGCCCATAGTTATCCTATTTCTGCATTTTCCTACTTAACTACAGAATTTTCAATTATATAGGTATCTATTTCCCATTTCCAGACTTATATTTCAAAAGTATTAGGTACAATACTAATGAATACAAATTCCTTTTTATGAGCTATTTCCCCCATTCGCTCATAAACACCCCTTTCCAGAAACAGAGTAATCAAAATTATACCCTTTGTATTTCAAATCAAGTCTTAATTTCGCTTAACGCTGCTATAGTTTGTTAAACATTCGTGTGTGGTAACCATCTTTGTCCTGAAGGTTTGATTTACGCGTCGGTCAGGTCTTCACTTCCCGCCCAGAGCCATAATTTTGTTCTGTGGCATCGCATCAATTATCAACGGCATTGTTTGACGGCTCTTTCATATATTTTGCGTGAAATTACATTGGCGCATAGGATTTTTTTATTTATTTAATTCAGAAAAACAAGGAATATCTTAATTTCTAGGATACAGATACTTTAAGATACAGCTTAACAATAAGAAAACACAAATCGATGAACATCTGTGTCTGAACTAGATAACTTAATATCTGTGTCTCAGACAGCAGCGCTCTTCCCTTAAAAGTTATACATTTCACTGTATACAAGACGGGTAACTAATCAATTAGAAATTTAGAGTTGTAGAGTGTAGGTAAGCCTCCTTGTGTGTAGTATGACAGTGTTTGCGGGTAAAGTATCGTCTTTATTGCCGTTCGTTTAGATAATATGCGTATGAGTGCTCTACATACGAGTATGTTTGGTTAGCATAATGATGGAAAGAAAATTTCTAGATGTAAAATTGTAAAATATGTGACGTCACATGAGGGAGGGGGTGGGGGTCTTACAAATGTAACGTATGTGTGACGTACTTTATGGATGACCCCTAAGCTAAGCATAAAAAGTTTAACAAAGTTCAAGTAAAGTCTGAGCTTAGTCTAAGTAAGCTCTATAGATCTCAGTCTAAGTCTAGACTTCTCAAACGAGATAACATAGGAACTAGAAAGGGCTGACGATAATACTTATTCGGTTTAAGAAATACTAAAATATGAAGAAGTTACGAGTAACTTCTGTATTGGATAGTAAACATAATAGGTAAGCGATTGAAAAATTTCTAGAGATGAACAGATTAGTATAAGTTCATAAATAATAAATCAATATTTATTGATAATTTGCATTACACGCCAAAAACCACAAATACAATTAAAAAGTGACTCATTCGTTATTAAATTAAATTAATTCATAACAATTAAAAGATAGTATAAATACATATTTTTATGACATTTTATGTTAGGTACATGTTCAATTCCAATAAATGTTAATTGTAATTATTATGTTCATATCTTTTTATTTGATTTAGAATAAAGAGTATTTCTATTCTGTTTATTTTCTATTCTATTTATTGTTTATGTTAAAAAAATTGCCGTTTATAAGTAAATATTAATCCAATTCTGCCACTGTAATCCTTTTCCATACAAACTTATCCTGTAAATAATTAAATGTTTCAAAAGACATTACTTTTTCTGTAGGACACGTACGATTTATTTGTTTGACATTTAGTCGGATTCTTCGGGATAAATAAAAATACGAGGATGAATAACTTACTCGGTGATCGGGTTTCTGAACTTTTTCCTTTTTCGTTTGATATTTGGAGACCGTTTTGTAATTAGCGCAGTATTCGAAGTACGGAATGATGGAAGGACTTGAGATTAATTTTGATACTGATATCAGGAAGACAGTTACCGTTGTTACTCTGTATTACCTAAATAATAATAGGCTATGTATTTGGCAATAGGTATTATATAAATTTTCATTACTAAGAAGTGAGTGGAAAAATGAGGCCTTTGACTTGCGGTGGGACAACATCAGGCTGAAAAGAAATAAGTAAGAAGTGTAAAGTGGTCCACTGGTATTTAAAACACTTATTCAATGTGATAATTATGTAGTAAATTTTCTTTGATAGAAGAGATTAGTTCCTGCTGGATTAGGCAAAACTAACCAATTGTGTAATTATCGATACAATAATACGCCTACATAAACACCAACAAAATGACATAAGTACCTAATTATGCGCACAAAAGAGATTTGCTAAAATATCAAATGACTTGCAATTTATTTCCATCAATTATTTTCGTGAACGAATTAATACCGTGTCGCAACAGTGGGGTAATATTTTAAAAGTAGAAGCTAATGACGCAGTAGAGGATCAGTTAACAGCTAACGAGGCTTGGGACACAAATCACCATTAGCGTTGGTGATGGACCGTGAGCGACTTCGAGCGACGCAGGATTCTGTAACACCTCGAAAGTGTCTTCCTATACTAGAAACGTAGTAGCCCTTTCCGTAAATACCAATTTAATAAATATTTGGGTAGGTGATAAAATACTATGGAAAATTTCAACAAGTAAACATTACATGCAGTAGATAATTGTATCTATGATGATTGTGAAAACAAAATTAGGTATGTGTAATGTATTGGTAGTGGTACTGTTACCGAGTGATGAGAATTATAAATCATAGTGATGGTAAAAGCATAGGGAGGATTTAAGACCGAGAACGAATCATACTAAGCACACTGGCCGACGGAACATATAGCGCGAGTTGTTGCTTCATTTTTTAGACTTTCATAGCTCTTTTAGTAAATCTGAGGTTTTGGAAATTTAAACATTAGTAGAACTCGCAGCTTCAGTTGAGTTCGTAGTAGCAGATAATGTATTACGACATAAGATAGAAGCTTTGGATCAAACTATTGTAAGTGTTACCGACGGACGGCGACGGGCCATGAACTTACTGAGCTACAAACTGAATGTAAAACTCCCGTATTGGAAAAAGGAATTTTGTAATGTGAAATACAAGAAGAAATAATAGTAATTGGTTGGTTGCAATTAACAAAACCTATAATGACTGATAGGATCAGTTTACAGTTAATGAAGCATGAGACACAAATCACTATTGTCTATTAGCAATAGCGTTCGACCGTGCAATTAGCTGCCAGAATAGTTACTGCCAACAAACAACGATGTTGCGAGTATTTAATGATTCAGTTCTATAGCTACTAGTCAGTATTGCAGTCGAAATAGTGAATTCTCCACGATGGTAAACAAAGGCAGCTCAGAAGTAAATCATTTTTTATTCTGTGGTACAGATCTGTTACTGGAAATATTCTTGAGGATCGTCGCAAAGAACAGTAGAACAACAATTTAATAAAAAGGCTTGAGAAGTAGACTGTTCATTGCAATAAATTTTTAAAAGTACCTATACATAAAGATGCTATTGCTGATCCTAAATCGTTAAAAGCAAAGTAAGCTCCTTCATAATAAAAGAAAAAAAAACAAGTCTCAGATTTCCTAACAAACAAGTTTTGTTATGCAACACAAATTATCATTAGTGGCGTGACGGGACGACAATTCCATGGTTAATATAGATGAATTCAAGCGTACAGTACCTACTTATGTTTACAAACATTCCAAAAGAGCCCGAAATTGTACACTAAGGAACTGAAGAGGCTATTTAAAGTGATACTTAACTCCACCAGTACATAACTACCTACTTGTAATTGAATAACTTTTGAATTATGCAATACATAACGTTTTATTGAAAGAGTTTGGGTAATAGACCGCAACAATCTTATTTTATTGGTTTGTAAAATAATAAATGCTAATGTTAGCAGTAAATATGGATATATTTTAAAATCATGCATAAATAAAAACAGGAAAGGTTCAATGCAAAGATATGATTTCATTTCTTCATCCAGTTAATCTGCAGATGTTCTAGGTCCTAATCTACAAATTCATGACCGAACACTTCTTATTGTGACAAAAATACATAAGATTTCTTGAGATGGAAAGTATCTACACCATTGAAAATGTATTGTTTGCGGGAGCCGACGACCGTTCGCGGCATAATGAATTATACAATTGCTATTTGTCGCCGACACTCGCCTATCTCATTGCAAACGCCGCATGACGTTGCCAGGAGCACCGCAGCCAATCCGCAAGTCTCGCTCTCTCCCAGAATAGATGTTGGCACCTTCTGTCAGCAATCACAACACTCCGGTACATGAGCCACCTGACATTCTTGTGGTAAAGGTATGAGTGGAAAATGCAGTAGGCGATGATGGATCTGTTGATTCTCATGATTCAGGTATTCAAAGTAGTCAAGAATTTAAGATTGGAGTTGGTAGTTTGTTATATGAAATAAATAGCATAAAAACTAAAAGAAATAAAACATACACATAAGTCAATTATCTATTACTCATTCGATTTGATGTTAGTATCATTGCAATTTAAATTGGAATTAAACGTTTTGCATACCCCAATTTGAATTATAAAAAAGACCGACAGTCATTTATAAAAAAAATTGCCATAATGTGAGACATTCCCCGATGTTTTTAAATGTCAGTTAAAAGCTTGGTTTAATTGACCTATATGCATTTCAATCCTTAGATATATTTTAAGTAAACGTGCAAAGCAGACAATAACAAAGATTATTATAGCATTGAAATCAATGTTAAAAGCTAAATGTCAAAGAACAGTTACCGTAATCAAAGATCTAATCGGCAACATAGCAGAATCGCATGCGCATTACTGCCTTGCGCTTAACAAATATAGAAACGTACCAATGTAAACATTGATAGTATCAAACGAAGGCATATTTGTTCGGCTCCAAGAATAGCATGCATCGGATTAGTTGGCAGCACCAGTCAATCAGCAGTCACAACACCGGCGACACCTCGCTTACACAATGCTCTTCCTAGAACACATCTGCTACAAGTACTAAATGTATCGAGAACAATAAACGCGAATTTATATACCAAATCAGTCGCCTTCCTGGATAGTGGAGTAATTATAGAAAAGTTTCTGTTTTTGCGCCGATTTTGATGATGAATGTAGACGTATTGTCTGTAACATTGTGTAACCATTTTCAATCTATAACCAAAGTTTCAGTAGATTTTACTTTTACTTTTACTTTAATTACTTACTTATTAAAAAAAAATATAATTTGCAAGTAGAGAAATCTGGGACTTGAGTTTTAAAAAATGGTCTTTAGAAATAGATAAGTGTACTTACTACGTGTATAGCACAAACAGAGTAATTACTTCAACAGAAACAAATTGAAACAGCTGTCAAAATATTTTTAGGCAAAATGTTTTAATCAAAGTGAGATGAATGGCATGAAAGGTCTGCTAGATATTATCGATACATAGGTATAGCGAAAACAGATATGGAGAAACCTCTAGTGCAAATAACTTTATAGAAATTTTAAAGTTATCAAATATTGAATCAAAAGAACGTTGAGCTGAGGCACTTTAAAAATCTATCAATTTATATGTAATGTTTATACAAATAAGTAACCAGATTGAAGTTAGTGCAATGTTCTCCACATTCCCTCTTATTTTAACTGCAACTCTCCTCACAACCAAGTCCATACACTTTCGGAATCCCGGAGTGACGTCCGTCGATCGGCTTGTTAATGAGGCTCGCAAGCAATGTTGACACCACTTCGTGATCAAAGTGCTCACTCACTTCGTTGCTAATTCCTTAGTACTTCCTCCGGCAGCATTGTCTATTTGTAAGCAAAGCGGATTTCAACCCGCGTGTGCAATGATTCACTGAATCGTTTTTCTTTGAGTCTCTTTTAGCATAAACAATGTTGCCAGTTATTTGTTTATCACTGGTTTGATGGGGTTTCATATAAATTTTAGTTTTGTTGCAAAAATTGATCTTGAACAGCTGCAGACTTTTGAAGCATATATAGAATATAATAGAATAGATCTTTATTTCATGTAAACCAGATACAGGCACTTATGTCGAGACTCTAGGTGCACGGTTCCAAATAGTAGATCCTATGGAGAAGAACCGGCAAGAAACTCCATAATATATATGAGAGATGATGCTTAAAATGAAAGCTTAAAATTACTCGATGGTGGTTAATTCAACATATCCATCTATGGAGCAAACTGCAGATAGATCACGTTGATAAAAATAGGATTTTTTTTGTGAAAATATTTTTTGTGTTGTATTTCGTCATACAATAATATTAGAATCGGTGTTATTATCTTCCTTAACTTTACCAGCTATCAAACCTTTTTTAAATTATACTGTATTAGTAAGTTTTATAGAAAATTGCAGCCATTTGCTAGTAATATATCCAGTATCTACCATTCTATTGTATACTAAGCTATATTTTGTTCGTAAAGTTCAATGCTTTCCCCAAGCCGTTCCTTCTCCACATTTTCTCTGCTTTCATAAACAAAACAAGTTATTCGTTACAGCCACGTTTTAGATAACGTAAATATAACAACAGATAATATGTTATGACAGGTGGACTACAAACACACTACTGCTACTAATACTAACTCTAAGTTTCCTTAAGAAACTTATCATGTGTTACTTACTGAGTTTTTTTTAAAAGTAATACTGAGTGTTTTGCTATTTAATGGTTAGGAATCCAGTACCCACATTATGCGATTGTCAAAGATATTGCTAAAGCTATTTGGACTATTGGAATTCATAGAAGCTGATGCTGATAAGGGCCAGGTTCTTTTAAAAACTGCTTTTACACTTATATTATGTGTCTAAAGGATAATTATAACTATAGGTACTGCAAATTATACCGTACATCAAATATCTCTGAAGACCCTTGAAACTCCTCTTGCCCTTGCAACACCCCCAGAAGACAATAAAGTTGTCCTAATAAAACAGTTATTATTACTATTACTGTTAGCCTATATCATCCCACTGCTGAGGAAAGGCCTTCCCCCATGACTTCCGGTCTTCCGCTGGAGCGGAACACACTGGCTTTGGAAAGCCAGTGTGGACCATTCGTTATTAATTTTATCCAGCTCATCTCTCCATCTCCTTCGTGGAAACATTTAAACAGTTAACGAACATTTTTTTTTCAATCGGACGTTAATGAAAACAATGTATTTAAAGCTATTCCATATGATACAATGCTCGTCATATCGGTATATGATAATAACGCATTTGTTTGCGGTATGAGCGGCAATTTGTAGCGGGCTGGGGGCGCGTAAATCAAACGTGTCTCCCGAATGCGCCCGCGCTGCAACACACGTGTTGCTATCATGCAGGGCTGTCTACTATAGCTGATAATAATCCTGAAATAGTTTATTATACGGAAAATTGTAAATTCTTTGTGTTGTCGTCTTGTGTTGGTCTTTTGGTTTCTTGTTCCCATGATTTTCAGGCAACTTGGGAGTACCTAGGTACTTACCTCCTGTGTTGGACTGCGTTAGTCTAAGTTGTTGAATTGAAAGTGATGATAATGAGCTATTTAAGTTTATATAGAATTGCTTGACGTCAGGACGTCAAGGGCAATCAAAGGGCAATCAATATAATATGACGTTGAAAACATTACTCAACAGACTCAAAGTGACAAATAATAATATTATTTCGTAATTGTTTGTTTTGGTTTCTCTCTCTAGAGCCCAGACCACCGGTAATTTGGACCCTGTTATACACCTATACACGTTATTAATAAGGCGGATAAAGATGAATGTATGGAGGACCGAGGCATGGTGTTGCTCCATTGAATAGCAAAGATGAGGTGATATTGCCTGGCGGGCTGAAGCCCATCGATTGAACTCGGAAAGGATCAATATCAGCAAATGAAAGTTTTTGTCAATTTTGGTGGCTAAATATTTTCTTCAGTTTTTTGAAAAAATAAGAACCTGGTATGAGAAAAGGAAGCCTACTTAGTGGACTTTCGTTTCTCATACCAGGTTATTATTTTCTCAAAAAACTGAAGAAAATATTTAGCCACCAAAATTGACAAAAAATTTCATTTGCTGATATTGACCCGAAAGTCGTTATATGTGTTAGATACGATGCAAACTTTCATAGTGCGATAGTTGTCGCTGGAGTACTTTGTACAATGTAAGTTGCTTTCATAGTAGTAGAATCTCACAAAAATTACAATATACCTAAGCCTTACCTCGATGTTAGAGTAGCAGCCCTATAAGGTGCAACCGATGCGACAGCGCGCGGCGCTGGCGCACAGTAGATTTATAGCGCTCAATCAATGCGGATTTATTGCTGAGGAAGCGGCCAGCTCTCGCCTTTTGTTGCTACTACTGTTGGTATATATAGCACAAACGTCAATGTAATTGGCTCTATAATTTACCTTAATTACCAACGAACGATTGCTCATTTGTACATGATGTCATTATTATTTAATACCTGCGGCTTTGTATTATGTTAATATTTTTTTTAAATTATCTTCTATCTTTACGGTATGATTCAGAATTAAACAAATAACACAGTGCTTAAAAAAACTAAATATCTGAACATTCGCATTTAGATATAAGTTCATTAATCTCAATACTATAGAATCTGTGGTTTTTAAATATCTTGCTCAGTCATTACGTCGTTAATTAACTTTATTTTTAATATTTCAACATTCGTTTTCAAAACAATATCTGCTAATATTATTTATATACTTACTTAAATCAAAATACTTAAGTACTTATTTAGTCTTAAAAAAGATGTAAATAAAAAATATCTCTAATAGTTAAAAAGGTGTGTTTTTTCTCGCTGATTTGAAATGTCACACGCCAAAACAAGACAAAACACTTTTTAACTAATAGACGTTTGAAGGATGTTTTTCCTTTTTCTGAATAAAGGATAGTCATTTCAATTACATCGTTTCTAAATTTAGTCTTTTGTAAATTAACAATAACTAAAAAAAAAAAAAAAAAAAAAAAAATGAACTGGTAATAAAGAATTCAATCAGTACAGTACTCAAGTCTTGGTGGTGGGTGTATTATGTTATAAAAACCTTGACTATAGTATAAATTAATTTAATAGTAGGATATATTCCTCCAAGAGCGTCGATATTTTTGAAAAAATTCTAAAACAGGAAAACTCTAATTTAAGAGAGGAAGAGGAAGAGGAAGACTAAGATGAAGCTTCGTAAAACAAGTGAAGGAGACAGTAGGAGTCGAGTTGTATCGAAAGGCCAAAAAGAAGGATAGAGATAGGAGAAAAGATATAGAGCAGCGGCAATCGCTCCACCGACAAGAGCTAAGCTCTTTAAGTAAAGAAGTATTTGCCAATAACAATTTAAAAAACCATGCAGTAAGGTCATTTATATTTAAAATAATTGAGCAAGACAACATTGATCAGAGAGGTATTATATTGACTAGAAAATACAAAAATTCCGGCTCCTCCAGTATCTAGTATCATGGTCATATCAAAAAGCAAAAGATCTCTTACCGCGTATTAACTACAACAATTTCAATAATGTCGCATTTATTTTTATGTTTATAAAATATTTTCGTCTACATCTAGGCAAATGTTTTGATCCCATGGGCAAAACTTAATTAAATTGATTGTAGCCTTGTAAGTTGTAAGGCTTGTAAAAAATTGTGAGCCTTTTAATACATTCAGAACTAATATTGCTGTTTGTGAACTGTATTAAGGATGAATGTTCTTTCCTAAAAACAAAGAGGCAAAGAGGTGACAATGTTTTTTTAAAATTATATATAAGGATTATTGTGAATACTTACTGAGAAATTGTCTATACACAAACGGGAACAACAAAGAAAGTAATTAAGACAGAAAGTTCCTTAAACAAAATTTATTTATCAATCATAACACAAATACTGCCAACTCTCGTTGTTTCTGGATCGGGACAGGCATCTCCAGATAATGATGCTCCTGGACTAACGTTAGGGTCGAATTCATCATTCTGATCGTTTACGATCACTTTGTCACTTGGCAAATCTTCATCGGCACCATCGTCTTCAACACAGACACAGTCCTCACCCACACATTGTGCGTAGTCATCATCAAGTAGAACATTTTCGGTATTCCTAAGCACAGCTGGCGTCACCACACAGATCACAGATGCTAATAGACCGAATGACACAAGCACATTCATTCTGAACCACAGAATAACACTGAATGATGTTCATATTTCTATAAACCACACTTAAGTACGTTTAACTTCCCGCTTCGTACTTAATTTACATTTAAATTTACACGAGGTTATGTCGGTGAAGGTTCTGTACATGCATTAAAAGCACCTTGCTTAAGCGTTGAATATTTGTTTAAGTGTACAAAGTGAGGTAATTTTCTCACTTATGTAAGAATACAAATATTCGAGGTTATGATGAAATAAAATAAAATGTAATATAATAGTAACGTAGTATATATTAGTAGTAGTACAATGTTTTTTAATGATAAATTATAATCCATAAACTTAATTGTTAGTATAACTTATCTTTTGTGTTACATCAATTTTTTTTTATAATAGAGGAGATGAAGGCAAATTAGCTTGTAGGTCAACAGTTCGCATCAAGGCCCTACCAGAAATAAATGCTTTGTAATTATCCTAACATTTGGTGGCCAGATTATAATTTACATGTGTTTAGTATAAGTATAGCCGAGCCCAATACTATTATACTTTGGTTAGTTAACATCCATAACTGTATCGGTTTAAAAGAGGATCTATTTATATTTTTCACGGAACCCCAAACGCCAACGTAAGTCAGATTTGATACTACACAAGGTCGAAATATTTGATTATTCTCCAAATCGAGATAACTATCTTTAACC
This sequence comes from Allophyes oxyacanthae, assembly GCA_932294325.1. NCBI lineage: Eukaryota > Metazoa > Arthropoda > Insecta > Lepidoptera > Noctuidae > Allophyes > Allophyes oxyacanthae. Next base: position 3,896,543 of record OW028628.1, read on the forward strand.
ATGACAATTTTTTCTTTTGTAATTTATTTATTTCTGTTCGTCCGTAATATATGTACTTTTGGGGTACTAATAATGTTTTTTGTAGTTTGTTAAGACCGTTGATATCCATAGTACCCAATTATACAACGATGCGTACCTAGTCATATTTACAACTTTCTTTATGGGACTAATATCGTAGTCGTAGGACAGATCATTATTTTTTCGCGATTCCGATGTTGGTCCCATAGAGAAAGTTGTTCAGTTAGATGGTCTGATCCAGACCCTTAAATATGACCACGCATTTCTGATACACGTTGTATGTATAGTATTACTTCGTCCATCTGTTTATTATGTCTTAATGGTTAAAACCGAGATGTTTTAGTACCTACATAATTATCTCAAAAACCCAGAAAAGTCACAGTACCTTTTATTCAAATGAAATAGTTTTAAAGTGGACGAACTTGCTTGTATGATTATTTAGATGGAAGAATAGTTTCCGATGTTTGAGGTAAGATTTCAGTAATGTCATGATATTCTACAGATTTTTCTTACGATCATCATTATCATCAGCCTATTGGTACTAAGGTCTTTTCTCTTACAAACAACAAACCTTTGATATTAGGTACTTGCTTTTCCTTTATCAAAGGAAGCAAGTAGGAACTGGTTCAATATAGTCTCAATTCGGTGTAATGTTCGGTGTTAGTGCGTCCGTTTTTGCGGATATATCCGCGACATTTCTAAGAACATTGTTTGAAAGTTGTAGGCCTTGGAGGCAGTTTTTGTCGATGTCATTTGACAATGTTACCTCATACGTGCAATGAACTATTGTTTGATTTTTAATGTGTCGAGTTCTTATTTAACATTAAGTATAATCATTTTGTTTATTGGATCAAAGAAAGTGATATTGGTTTCTTAATAAATATTTTATTTTTTTACAATTTTTTCTTTATCCTCTATTAAAGTCTTGAGGTATGCAATACTTTCATTATTTACCATTACTTTGTACATCGCTCTAAATAAAATGTTTATTAACCCTGATTCTACGAACTCTATAAAATATTGTATTTTGTAAATATTTGCTATAGGTACTCTACATAGATTTAATAAAAACCCGCGTGTGTACACTTACGTATCTGCTATAGATCATATAGATGTCTTGTCAGCAAGACACATGAGCACAATCTTGGCAAGTGCAACGAATATTATAGCAACTGGAGTGGAACAAACGCGATACCTTGATGCTGGCTGTCCATGCCATCAATATTTATTGTCCAACAAACTATCGACCCACATACGAGTCGATTCGGCTAATTATATCAGTTAATGAATTAGTCTGAGATATTTGCCACTCAGATGCGTGATTTCAGACTGTACATCTTCATGGATGAACAGTCTAAAATCACATTACTTGAATGGCCCTTAAAGTTGAGTCATGTCAATGTCATTTCGTCATGTAGTGACAACGACAAAATCATGAATGCCTAAAATCATCACTCGATGATGACCATGACTGAATGAACGTGAACTTCGACTTCGGCTGTGACATGATAGTGACAAGATGACAATATGCAATGCAATGATGCAAAAAAATCATTTGATGATTTTCTCATTGATATTCCCGTCATCGATATTTTTTGTCATTGTCATGAGTCATTGATATTGAAAAATCATCACTCAGCCCATCTCTAATGGCCCTTGCATATTAGGCTTGGCGTATTAGGTTGGACCTTGCATAAAAAGCCATATTGACGTACTCGTAATTGTCAATATGGCTTTTTTATATAAGGTCCAACCTTTTTAGTCCCGATCTCTTTCGGGGGTTATTGTACTAATCATTATGAACAATTACTTTTATTATGGGACCAACCATGAAATCGCGAAGTTCTATTATGTTATGTTTTATATTAATATTATGTGGTAATGTCATAGGTCATAGTCAGCATCATCTATCATGATTAATAACAATAATGTTTCCGTTTAACATTGACACGAATGTTCCCACAGAGCTTCTGGATATCTTAATTTTATTATCATCATAATAACGTGACCCATTGTCACATATAACAACATAACTGAGGAAATATGAGCAAAAAATGTTCGTGTAACATATCTTGTTGATTTACACACAAACGCCACATTAGCGCCAGTGGCAGCACACAAATAACTCATAACGTGACAATTATGCGTTTTTCAACGCGTACGCGAAAAATTTATCGTTTCCGATTACATGCACCGGGACATAGCGCAGTTATTATGATTCCAATAAAAATGTCTCACAATCATTATTGTATATATTGTCGCCTCATTGGAAAGGCACGAATACCGAATAAGAGGTCACTGGGTCCGAATTTCGAATAATTCAATTAATTAGTTTGGGTTTTCTGTTTATAAAAATATTGCTGTTGCTCCCGGTTTCACTCATGCGTTTTATTTTTATTACAATAAAATCGCGTGTTATTTTAATCACAATAAAATATAGCCTATTTCACTCAGATATATAGCTCTTTTAAGATAAATAATTTTTGAATCGATTCATTAGTTCTAGTGATTACCCCCTAAATACAAACAAACAAATTTTATCTCTTTCTAATATTAGCTACAAGAGTATAAATAAGTTGTAGCTACAAATTAAAATATTATTTTGTGCACCACATGGGCCATGGGCTACTGTGACATATATGGCGCTTACTACAGAAATTTCAAATTGGCGTACTCTCGCTTAGGAAGACGGTAACGGTACGACCTAATTGGTTTCAAATAGCGATCTTTAAACTATTAAGCATTCCAAATCAAGTCAATTTGTTACAGTATGAATCAGTTTAATAATAGTACGTACGCAACAAAAATAAAACTCAATAGCACACTAAAATAAAACTAAGATCATTGTCGTTTCTACGTAAGTTTACTTTTCATCACCCGTCTTATTTATAATCCCCGTCTTGACATCGCGCGATGAAATTATTGCCGCCATTTTGGACGCGTTTTGAGTTTTCCCGCCATTATACCAATTAGTTGAGTGAGATGTCCGCCACAGGGTGGACGCTTTACGATTTTTATGGGATTGTTTGTTTATTTTTTTTCTATTGTGTAAGCTTTTATGTGTACAAATGTGGTTGTGATTAAAGAGTGTTAAGCGTTCGTCTGAAGGGCGTTGTGTTTTTGACTAAACTATGAATGAGGTGCGATTATTTATTTTGTATTTTGTAAACAAATTAACTCATCATCAGCCTACTCTGAGGCTATACAGAGTACTTAGACTTTGCTTAGACTTTACTTAAACGTTGCTAAGTTTATTTATATGCTTAGCTTATACTTTGATTTGGAATTTATAGTCATAACACACTGAAATTGTGCTGAGCATAGCTAAGACCGAAAAGTCAATAAACGAAGTCTACAAGTCATTAAAGAAAGTACCTACTTCCTAAGTAAGGTCTGAGCAAAGTCTAAGTACGCTCGGTAGATTTCAGCCTGAATGAGGGACCGGGCTGTATCCATCACGCGGGCTCAGTGCAGCTTGACAAGTCTTGGATCTTTTGGTTCTTAGGAAATGCCGTTTTTTTTTTTCTATATTTTCTTCTACCGTTAGAATTAGTAATGAATAATGTGTTGGATGCGTGTCCCCACCTAGGTTCGAGCAAGGGGTGAATCTTAAAAGGAAGCATAAAGCAAAATGCCATTGCATACCAGAAATCCAAAATTGACAAAAATAAAAATATGGATACTTATGTACAATGTATGGATATTTACAAGGTCTCCGAATGGCTGAAAAAAAAAAAATCTCGATAAAAAAAAAATAAGTTACCACTTTTTTATCCTTTTTCGTTTTTTTCTCGATATGGTGTGGATTATTCTGAGTGCCTAATAGTACCTATGTATTTAAAGACCGAAAATTGGATAAATAATATCACTTATTTACTGATGTCTGACATTAGAGACTTTTATTCATTACCAGAGTTATTGAGATTAATTATTCACTTACTACATTTTTATTTCGCGAAAGACGCTGTTCTGTTCCGTCGCATTTCGCACATCTTCGAGCATCATTCAGGTACACTGTGAAATTCAAAATTTTGCTGGCTTATGCGCCCTCTTAAGCTAACTTTTCCTTAAGATTCATCTCTTAACTGGGCTCGATATTCTGTTCCGTTAAAACAGTGGTGATAAAATGTAACGTAGTTGCGCGCCCTCCTGAATTCGAATCTTCGAGTCAGACGAATCTTAAGTCGGGGCCGCGTCTACTGCAAACAAATTAACAATGTAGGTAGGTATTATTACTCATTAGAATTATATATTATGCCTACGACAATGAGTAGGTAAGCTACTGCATTCAGATAATGTATTATGCAGTTTTTATTTCAAATAAACCAACTACACTTGGAAGCAATGACTCCGGGTCACCAACATATCGGAAACTAGGAATGATAGCTTATTCAAATAAAAAGTATTTTATACACTATTTAATACTAATAATATAAAATAAATAAAATAAAAAGCCTTTTATTTCTTGCTTAGTAATTAAGGTGCTTAATTCTCGTGTTAGTATCATCGTTAACTTAATAATATTTTTTCCTAATTTTTTTATGTTTGTTTTAGTATTCTGCAAGAACCCTTCTGTTTAATACTACTCAAATAAAAATACAAAAATTCTTAGTTAATATGACTTTTATTAATTTAAAACGCATAAATGAAAAATGTGTAAATTTTATCGCAAGTTTTTTTTATAAATTTCCATTTTTTTCACATGTTTATCATTTTCTCATATTTTAATACTTTGTATTACCTCCACGTGTTGTTAATACAGATTTCATGCGATTCGGTATACGGCAAAAAGTTTCTGAGGCGATGTTAGGGAATATTCTCGCATTTAATTAATTAATTTATTTAAAATGCTTCATGTACAATGTACAAAGGCGGTCTTAATGCCTGAATTTGTCTGAATTTCTTCCTGTATGAATGCAATTATCAGCTGTCGAAGCATAATATATTATTTTAGTATAATATAGGTTTAAAAATTACTTTTTATTTGAACAAGCTATCATTATTAGTTTCCGAAAGTTGGTGACCCGGATTCATTGCTTCCGAGTTTATGTAGGACAATATGAGAGAACAATCTAGGGTGAGATAAATATCCGAATAAATGCGGAGCGTAGTCGCAGGCACTAGCCAGTGGGGCCACAACACTAACAAAATGTTTTGATGCAGGTATCGTATCCTCAAGCGGATGTCCTCGTGGTGGGTTTGCGCTCTCCCAGTCGCTGGTGGAGCGGCTCGGTCGCGACCATGAGCAGCTTCCCGTGCTACCGCCGTTGCACCATCCTATCAAAGATGTAAGCATACACACATCAGCAGCCTACTAACCCGTCAAGCAACGTAAAGAATTTACAAAAGAAAATCTATAGCCTTTGAACCCCATGATTAAGATTTTTTATTGTATGTAAATAACTACATAAAGTCACATAATACAGGCATAATAATAATAATAGGTCACTCTTGACCTAAAAACAATCGATTTTGTATTGTTTCTCCTGCTGTGGCAGTCAACGTGTCGATGCTATACACTAGTATTGCTCCTGTATCGCGGGTACAGTTTACAGAAATAAATCTGATGTACACACATACTCAGACGGTTTGCAGGTCCCGAGACACATACGCTGCTATATGTCCGGAATCCACTACGCAGTGGATCACGCACGTTGTAGTCTAGGGCACAGGTGGTCAAACTTTTATAATCAGGGGCCAAGAATAGCCTCAGAAATCTTATGGGGGCCAGATTTTTTATAGTGTAGTTTTCTTTTTTTCATAGTCATTTCTTTTTTCCGTTTTGTATTTTTGTCATAATTAACTTTATATTGATTCGTGTCAACGGAAACACAATGCAGTTGGTCTACATATTTAGGAAACTATTGGCGAGGTTATTCCTATCCACAATTTGTGGATAGGACCACAACTACGGATGTTAGCGGGCTGGATAATACCTTTCGCGTTCTGGAGTTCGCTGGCCATATTTGGCCTTCACTGGTCGAAGAACTATGTTCCTAGTGCGGATATTGGTGGCTGAAACAAGTCTTAAAATTTTGAGGGCATACCGGTTTCGTTATAATGTTTTTCTCCATCCTACCTCTCTAACGGTAATGAAGAAAGTGCTCATAAGTTCTAAATAAATCGACCCATTGGTTGTCCGCCTGGATTCCAACCAATTTGTAAGTCATTCATATTCATGAAAATCCTGGTGATACAGCAGCCTCACGCCAATCCGAAATGTGTTGCCAGTACTTCAAATAAAGTATTAAATCCGTAAAAACATTAAATTTTGATTCATCCCTCATTGTTAGAACTCAGTATGCGGACGCAGCACATATTCGCCACTGCAGGCGCTCAGCGAAAGCACATGCCGCGACCCAGGCGTGTCAGCGCCACCGCCGCAGCCGCCGCCTCGAGTACAGGTATGTGTCAATATATTATGGTAGAAAAAATATCATCAAGTAGTCTGACATCCCTTGTAATCAGTTGCTGTGGAAAGTCTTTCTTTGCTTGTATAAAAATACAACCTATATGATAAAATGATGACTTTATTGATAAAAAATTCTAGTGTTCGGTCCCCTTTCAGAGAGTCTGGCAATTTAATACAACCCATATCTAGACTTTATTGATAAAAAATTCTAGTGTTCGGGCCCCTCCGAGATATACCTTTCATAGTAGGTAATAACAAACTTGCAATTTGCATGACAGCCGAGACTATTAAATCAAAGTTTTCTTCATGGTTTCGAAGTGTCACCAAGAATTATTAGAACAACGTTGTCTAATCTCACACAAGCTGAAACCGCTAAAACTTTTCTGATAATAAAGTTTCATGTACAGGCGTCGAACCAGAATGTGACTCTCCACCCGGCGGTGTCACGCTGCACGGCCTCACTTGAGCTGGCGACTCTGTGGCGCAGCTTCCACGAGCTCGGCACAGAAATGATCGTGACGAAGGCAGGCCGGCGCATGTTCCCCGCACTGCAGGCACGGCTCGCTGGACTACTGCCCAACGCAAACTACTTGCTGCTTGTCGACTTCGTGCCGCTCGATGATAAGAGATATCGATATGCTTTTCACAGGTATGTTCGTCTAGGGGTCTACCGCGAATCTCCAGTGGTAATGAACATGAACTCTGGTAATAAACTTCATAACGATAGTGACAGAATAACCTTCGAGCTACCTTGTAAAATTTTAACGATGATGATGCCAACTTCATTTTACCGATTACAATCGATACTTCCATGACCGGATTTTTTTTATTATTTTTACTAGAGTTCATGTTCATAGATCCGCTGTTTTGGATAATTACCTATTCTTTCATATTTTGGGGACTCCCAAATCTGGGTAACTTTAGATGCAGTTGTAGATGTCAAGAGAGGATGTTTGTAGACTCTATTTGGATAGGTTATAGGAGGACGTATAGGGATTAGGGAACACTATATTATTACTTTAGTACCCTTTATTCTTATGATGACGTCATTGAAAACTAAGATTACCTATCGATTTTGACTAAAAGCTTTCCTCAAACAAGTATCCAAACTGGTAATATTTGCGATTTGTATGTTGCAAAAATATTTTTTAATTCTCGTATCGTAGCTCAAGTTGGATGGTGGCGGGTAAAGCGGACCCGGTGTCGCCTCCCCGCATCCACGTGCATCCGGACTCTCCTGCTCCCGGATCCAACTGGATGCGGCAGTTGGTCTCCTTCGACAAACTCAAGCTTACCAACAATCAACTTGATGATAACGGACACGTAAGTATAATAAGTCGTAGGTACTTCCAACAGTTTCAATTGTGGGTAAATTTCATTAGAAAAAAGTAGTTCCATTGTGCTCTTAATTATTATGTCGGCTTATAAGTCCAATTGCAAGAAAGAAAGACCTAAATTAATTAATTTAAATTTTGTGTTAAAATTACAAAAAATAACTTATCTTACTTTAATTATTTTTTCTTCAAAAATGTTCTGTTTTTGTTATAAATCTTGATCATTTTTTTTTGTTCTATTCTTAATTATATTTAAAATATCCAGAATCTCAGTAGGTGCAGTTAGTGTTTTCAGAGGGTAGCCTGGTGATCTGTAATACAGGTTTTACCTATCACCGACTGAGTAGGTAGATACCTACTGTAATGATGAGAAAATAAACATTATTTACTTTACTTTACAATTAAATTGAATTTGACTCCTAGTCACTCTCCATCAAACTCAAGCTCTCCAAAAATTCATTCGACAATAACAGAAGGAAGACAATCATAGCAAGCGGTATAACGTGGTCTTCAAAGAACGGAGAACCTCTTGATGTGTAAAAAAATTCACTTAACTTTATGACGCGCCGATCATATTGCAGTGACACTCGAACTTGACGCGAGCGTATCTCACTGAAGCTAAGAGAATACTGCACTTCTTTAGTTACGTGAATTAGCCTACCGACAACAGCGATCTGAGAGCAACTCTTGAAGTATTTCTTGACGCCCTAAAGTTCGTTGGTATCTGCAGATAATCCTGAACTCGATGCACCGCTACCAGCCGCGGCTGCACGTGGTGTACCTGCCGGGCGAGGGCCAGGCCGCCGCGCCGGGCCCCACCGTGCCCTACCGCACCTTCGTGTTCCCCGAGACCGGCTTCACCGCTGTCACGGCCTACCAGAACCATAGGGTGAGTTATATTCAAACAAATGTAGGTAATAAGTAATAAATTTATTCAGTTCTGCGTTACATTGTATGACGTGATCTTAATTTTAAGAGTCCAGAAATTTTTAAAAACTAAAACGTTTTGTATCTTAACACAATTGTTGTGGTATTGTTGGACGGCGGCCCCCAAACTAGGCGTTCGCCTGTATCTTGGGAGCCAGGTGCTACTGCATCTTGTTTTAAATTGGTTAGACATGTTTTTAAACAAGTTACTGCTATTTACAACCGAATAACATGGTTCGGATGGAGCCTACAAAATCATATTTTCCGTGAAGCAAACGACATCATGGTAAGTGGTCACTACCGCCTAGACATCTGCACTACTAGAGGTATAGTTGTTGCGTTGCCAAACCTTCTGGGAGATTGCATCGCTGTCATCACATGTTTTTGCGTAAGCATGAGACATTTTGACAACTCGGTTGGCGCAGTGGCTAAGCGATTAGCTTTCTACGCTAGGTGCCGCGGATTCAATCCCCGCACGGAGCAATTATTTGTATCATCTACAGATAGTTGTTGGTGTGTGTCCGTGTGAATTTTTTGTCTAATTTAACCCATCTGGCTATCTCAATCAATATCGTTACTTATAGATTGAAATGCTAATGCTTTACAATTATTTCAGTGTTGAATGAACATAACATGTTTTTCTTACAGATAACGCAACTGAAAATAGCGAGCAATCCCTTTGCGAAAGGATTCAGAGACTGCGACCCCGATGATTGGTGAGTTTATTGTAACAATATAATACGTTTGTTACAGATTTTGAGCTCAAAAACATTTTGCATTTTGAACAATTAAGCATTCGTTCACACTCGATACTTTTAGCAGCAGAATCGAGTTTTCGCGTTCGTTGGCTGCCTTTTGCTTACAAAAAGTGAATAAAGAACGCCCCTAAGAGAATAAAGAATTCCATCTTCCGAAATTTATTCTTAGGCAATATTTTTACACGAGACCATCTTCAGGAATTAACGAGACATTAACGATCGGGTAAACGTAACCACATTTCTCTAACCCTACAGCAGTGCTATGAATCAATATATTTACAAAGTTTTCATGCGACGCCTCGGACTCATTTAAACAGCCGGTGACAATTTACTTTTACGACGTGCCCATAGAGTAAAGAGTTACGCATGACAGTTATGGCGGACACGGCTCGTTTCCCGTTCCCGCCAAAATAAAATAAAAATTCCTAACCTTAAAATTTATAGTTTTAGTGTTTCCAGTAAATTAGTTTGAAGTGCAAGAAGCTGGAAAGATTTAAGTTTTAATTATTTACCTCCTCGTTTATTAGGGGTTGCAGTATCCTTTGGTTTTTATTCAGAAAATAAAAAAATACTGCTGAGTTCAGTTCAGTTTTTAATTGTAATCGTTTATCCAGATCTTATAACGAGGTTCATCACTTATACTCCGTTAGGTTAGGTTATTTCTTAAATACTAGTGGTCGCCCAGTGGACGTAAATAATACAGTACCTACCTAATACATATAAATTATAGCTTTCTGCACTCCTTCCCCATATAAACTTTAACTATGCCAAAACTAACAGTCGTCCGTGCGCGCAATATGCTTTAAAAAGGGGTACAAAGTTTTCTCTACTTTAACTATGTCAATAGGTACAAAGTTTTCTCTTAGAATGATAACAATCTTGACATGTCTTTTTTTCTCAATATGCATTTGAAAAATCTGCAATCTTATCAATGAATGAAACATTACAAAATGTTCTCAAAACATTTACATACTCGTAATATATTTCATATTAAGTATTCTGATTTTTTTTTCTATTTAAATAATTAGATACAGAGAAAAAACGTACAAAAAAAATCCTGATGTCAAGATTGTTTACCTTTAGTACCTACCTAAATTACCTAATATAAATTATAATTACTTTTTATTTATACACAATAACTTTTATTTTGTCATCTTATAATGCTTCGTTTGTTTACATACCTACCCATTTTTGGCATTTTAATAAAAATATAAATTACATAATATTTTATGATAAATACCAGTTTTCTCTTTTTAATCGATAATGTTCAAGTACAAGCCTATTAGGCAACTAATTTGAAGTAAATAGAGAGCTCTACCTAAAGCTTGCGCACCTGTTTTGTATCAAGCGGCGGGAGGCGGTGCGTTCACTGTGAGATTAATACTTTTATAAACAATCTCTTATAAATGTTTACCTACCGTCTGCGGCTATGGAAGAGTGCATTTTATATAAAACTGTACAGACAGATGCAAAATGCTTTTGACTTATTGTGTATTTCAAAATGTAGAGACTGGAAAGTTCTCATTTTGTTGCTTACTTTTTTTCTTTGTGTTTGTGTTTTTTTATACAAGTATGTTCAATACAAGATCCAATCTTTTAACCCCGATCCCTGTACTTATCATACACAACAACACTTATGACGGGGGCAAAAATGAAATCGCAAAAAAAATCTGATGTTACATACCTACATTTAGTCAAGTAATATTGGATTATTTATATGGAACAGCAGATTTTTTATTCGCGATTTCAGTGTTGCTCCCATAGTAAAAGTTGTTCATAATAATGAGTACAAGCACAATGATCGTGACTAGAGGTAGGACCTTGTAAAGCAACTATAGGATTTGAGAACTGTTTTCGTTACTAGACTAAAATCAGCTTTATTTCCACAGAAACTCAAAAAAAATCAGTTTACAAAGTAAAATTTTACAATACCTGCTTACTTACATCTTTTATTAATTTGGTTAAAGTCTTGTTTTTCTACAATACCTATCACTTACCACAGTGTAAACAATACTTAATTAAAACAAAAAAGTGTTTACAATAAGTACCACTCAACATTGACCATAAAAATCCAAAGTACACTTTTACTGACTGTACAATATAAACAGTCTGCGCCTGCGCAGTGCGTGTACGATCTCCTTGTTTACGGTTTACTCGGTTACTGCCGTTCTGACCGCTGCATTGGCTACCAGTAAAGGAAATTAATCTTGCCTGTCAGCCATTATTCTCACGATCTGGTAAACAGCATACGTTTTATATACAGTTTTATTGAAATTGCGTGTCTATACTCAACCAATCACGAGAGAAATCTGTGAACGTATTCGGATTTGCCAATAGGTAGATAATGGTATGTTTTATGAAACAGTTTTAGATACTGTGGATATAGCATGATAGATAGTAGATACATACAGGGTGCGTATCGCGTTCTGTGAGCTTCCATAAAAAAAACAAACAAATCCAATCAGTAGTTTAGCCACAGGAACTAATTTAAAATTTCATAATTTTACACAGTATCACGATCTCTAGGCAAAGTTTAGATTTATTTACACCTGTAGAACAGTTAAAGGTGACATAAATTTCTACTTCGATGTCCCTTCATCTAGATTCTAGACGAATGATAGCAGAGTGAAATTTATTGCAAAAAAAACTTGTGTACATATCGCAGATGTTTTGAGTACGGCTTCAGAACATGATACCTGCCAAATAAGTGGTTTGATTTAATGTTATAACATCTGTGGCACCCTGTACCTATACTATAATTTTTGTACAAAAACTGCGTATTGCGTCAAAACTGTAAGTATTTGTCGTTTAAAATGAAGACTAGATATCATTAATTTTATAAAATCTAATTATTAATAATTTCAAGTGTGTGTTTAGATTAATCTATATAGAAAAATTAGATGCACAATCGGTCTCGTTTCCTTGTAAATTGAACATCTCTGTTTTTAGAGACCAGTTTTTATATTAATTTTTCTCTGCTGTAAAAGTCAACCAATCATGTGCCTAAGTCAAAGACAATATTGAAGTACATAAATTTTAATAACTGTTCCGAATGTTTTGTACCTAAATGCCGAGAAAAATTTAGATCACTGCCGCCAACATTTTCAATTGATTTGATGTAAAACACCATTGATTAAAAAATACCATTACAAAACTGAGCACATAGGCGATATTGCGAAATGGTTGGTCGACGCTACGTGTGACCCGAGGGTTGGCCTATTCTGTGGTCAAGGAATAAGCATTGCCATTCAACGTGGCAATGCTGCCAGTCTTCTGGGCACGCTACCGATGAGGAGTACTTTGTCGCCTAAGTATTTTTTATTTAAGATTAGGTTATCATCAGATAAGCGATTAGTGATTAATATCCACAGTTCTGTGAAAAGCCAATCGTCATAAATATGCACATACAGTGACAGTTAGAGGGGGACAAAAAAAATCATAAACTTTTTTGTGTCCTACTTCCTGGTACAATCGATTAATAACTCCGAGAGGAACGTATGAATGCCATTTGTCTGTCGCTGTCAAAATAAAGAATTAACGCGAACCCAGTAATACGACTCCTCCTACTGGGCGGGCGCGGGCGCAGCTATTATTACAGTTCTTTTTAATCTGTATCATATGTTGATAGTCGCCACTCATTAATTTGGTCGGACACTAAAGATGATTAGTTGGGATATCGCTTCATTTACAAAACGATTCCTGTCACATTGGACACACATTGGACATGACTTTGGAAGTATTTTCAGGTGATTTCGAGTATACTTAAAGCTTTTTTAGAATTTGGTTTATTAGATTAGAACTATATGAGAACTATAGTCGTAAGAAACATCAGGCCACTGGTAAAACATTGTAGGTACCTATATACAGGGTGACTGGTTGAAATAGGAAATAAGAAATATTTATTTCCATAGAATACAGTGTTACCAGATCTAACATTGGTGGTTTGTCTGTACAATACTACATTCTGCCTGTTTAAGGCATGCAAATTTAGGCAATTTAATAATTTACATTATTAATAAATTATACGAACGAATTATATGAATTATATTATATGAACGAGGGAAGCATTGAAGGATGGTATTGTACCCATCATTATGAACAACTTTTACCATGGGACCAAACATGAAACAGCGAAAAAAAAAAAATAAAAAAAAAAATATTATTCGACTAAATGTACAGAACAGCAGATTTTTTTGGCGTTTTCAGGTTTGGTCCCATAGTAAAAAAAGTATAAAATAAAAATGATCAAAATTGCATTCCCGAGCTTTTCACTCTAAGGCGATGATATGGTATAGGTATATTTTTTCTCGAGCCATTAAGAGGAAACACGGGCGTACAAACGTATTCCCTGTTTTCTCTGGATTGTTTTTTTACAAGATATCGATATCGACCCCTAGCATGTCTCTATGTTTAGCTGTATTTTACCCCTGACAAAAAATCCCTCATAGCTCCAAAACGAATGGACCGATTTAAATGAAGTTTCGAAAGAATCGAAAAAAAAATCGAAAAAAAAAAAAAAAACGAAGAATCGAAAGCTAGTTTAAGCGGGTATCATCTTTGCTATTTTTCATGAAAATCTGTTCAGCCGTTCAAAAGTTACAGCTCTTTTTCTAGTTGGAGTCGGGGGTTTTTGACTGTTTGGTTATGAAAGGTAACCGTTTGTCGTGGTATGGGCATGTGATGAGTAGAGATGAAAATGATGTAACAAGACGAGTCTTAAGTATGTATGTGGATGGATGTAAGAGAAGAGAAGATGGATATATTGTGTGAAATACATGAATTATAAGAACGAAAACTCCGAGATGACGTCTAATAGAGATGAATGGAAGAAGAAGACATATTGCGCCGACCCCAAATAAAATGGGATAAGGGCAGGAGAATGATAATGGTTATTGATTAACGAGTTACTTCCTATAGGAGGTGTAACCCAACTTCAGTTTCGCTCGATGAAGCCGATGCGCCAACGATAATGAAACGGGACCCTATTACTAAGACTCCGCTGTCCGTCTGTCCATCCGTCCGACTGTATGTCCGTCTGTCACCACCACCAGGCTGTATCTCATGAAACGTGATAGTTAGACAGTAAAAATTTTCACAGATGATGTACTTACTGCTGTTGCCGCTATAACAACAAATACTAAAAACAGAATAAAATAAATATTTAAGGGGGCTCCCATACAACAAACGTGATTTTTTTGGCCGTTTTTTATAGATAATGGTATCGGAGCCCTTCGTGCGCGAGCTCGACAAGCACTTGGCCGGTTTTTTTAATAAAATTCTTCTTTCTTCAAATGTTTCAGCGACGTAATTTCCTCTTAACATGGTGCATTTGTTTGTGTACAGTCCCCCCGAACAGAATCAACAGCGCGGTGTCGCTCGTCGCCGCGAGTCGTCAGTGGCGGACGCGTGCCCGCAGCTCTCGCAGCCGTACGCAGCCGAGCCCAGCGCATGCGGCCCGCTGTACCCGCCGCACGCGCATCCCGTGCGGTGAGTCTATACTAATTGACTTTACTACTTGATAGTGTAGGCTGTGACCAGACGATAGTCTCTTCGTATAAAATACTGATGTTCAGTAGCAGCTGGTTCGAGTGGTAGATGACCCCAACATAGGAGAAGGCTAAGGCTGATGATAACTTGGATCATTACTTTAGGCTGTAGAAATCAAATGAGACTCGCTCCGAGAGACATAATGATGTTCATGCTAATTAGTCCGTAAGCTAACTTCAACACTTCGGTGACACGGTCGGTTGGTGCAGTGGCTAAGCGATTAGATGTCTACACTACGTGCCACGGTTTCGATCCCCACACGGAACAAATATTTGTATGATATACAGATAGTTGTTTCGGTTCTGGGCGTGTGTTCATGTGAGATGTATCTATGTTTGTAAACTGTGCCCTCGATACACGAGAAATCCGAGTGAGGGGCAAGAAATAATACACGGTTAGTCATAAAGGGTAGGTACGTAATATAGTCGAAAGGGGATTATTGTAGTCTTCATTATGAACAACTTTTACTTACTATAAAAATAATTCAATATTACTCGACTAAATGTATGGAACAGCTAATTTTAGTTCACGATTTCGGGGTTGGCCCCATAGTAAAAGTTGTTCAAATTGAAGAGTACAATAACCCCTTAAAGCATGTGTCCTGTTTAAATATATACATCCTATATAAGCCCGTTCACTACTGAGTATAGGCTATGCTTATGTGCGAGTTATTGACTTTACACAACGTACAGTGTATCATGTAACGCCTACATAAAATCTTAATGCAATAATACGTTGTGTTCAACGCGCAGTGAGAATTGCAAGGCGTTTTATGGACTCTAGTTACGACTCAAGTAATGCGTACTTTATTATATCTCACTCAATAAGTATAATGTGTTTCTATTTTCAAAAATCTGTTGTTCCAGTTACCAACCCCATTCGGGCCACAATAGCGCTTACAGTGCTTACTACGCTCACAGATAGCTGACTATGGACGACGAGCGACTGTGGTAGTCACGGTGGTAGTGAATGTAAAGACAACGGCCGCCTCCTGACACCATGCAACAGAAGAGCGACCGTGTTTCTGGAACGCGCACCATCTGTCATTGTTACCGCTGGATTAAGTGGAAATAAAAAAGTGAGAAAATAAAAAAAAATTAAACAATCCATCCGATTGTCATTTAGAATTCCATTGTCCATTGGTATGTATGTCCACACGAAGCTAAAAGCAAGATTAATATCGGTTATAAATGTTTATACGGCAAAACAGATAAGTGTGGACTGTGCAGGCAACTTAATACACCTGCATTAGCATAGTATTTAATTGTTCCGGTTAGTACTGTAAAGCCCCTGCAGGACTAGCACGGCAGGTAGACAAATCCATTTACTCCTCCCTTTGTCTCCTTGACAGAGGATAAAACGAAAAATCGATAGAGAAAACGGAAAAGAGATGGTTTTGTGCCCGATTTTCTTTCTTCCCTTTTTTTTGTAGTGCTAGCCCTGCTGTAAGTACTGTACAGCCCCTGTAGACAAGATGTCGATCTCTGATCGCCAGAGAATAGAGACCACAATGGAGACGCAAGCAGAATGTATTGGTTTGAAAATTACAGATCACCTGACCGTTCGAAAACTTATGTCAAGTCAGTATTATCATTTTGCCGTAAAATTTGTCTTTCTTCTTCGGTGATTGGAGATTTTTATTTTGTCTACTACAGTGATATCTGTGGGCTGCCGAGATATTACTTTAGGACAGGATTCGCAAAGTTCCAAACGTGTTCCAAAGATAAAAAAAAAATGACAATGACAGTTGCCTGTTTCGCGCGTAGGTGTTCGTAAGTTGCCTGCATTATCTCTTTTGCTGTGTGTACATCAAAATGGACATAAATGAACTAGCTAGCTATAATATATTTTTGAATCAGAATACAATATATTTTTGTGGTAATAAATGTTATTCTGCTTTTAAAAATAGATTATAATTATACGTTTGTGGTATACTTGATCAATTGTGAATTATGTGGATTTTGTATGGTACATTCTTGTATAAATTTGAAATAAAATTAAGTACCTATTATATAATTTTTCTAAAGCTAAGTAAAATTACTATTAAAATTTTGCTCTAGGTGATATTTCGGAAAATATTTGAAATTGAACTTATAAATGATTAGATATTACTACTTTTCGGCGTTAGTTGCTAAAATGTAAATGTAGCGGTTAATTGTCAGATGGTGCAAAGGCATTGTATAAAAGTTGGTTTAAAATGTAATAAAAAATATTTTATGTTGTTACACCTAATTCAATGTTGTTATTTGGTTTCATGAAAGAAAAATATACTTAATAGTGAAATGTAAACGTTACTTTGTATAGCAACCCAAGGAAAAGTTTTAAGTAGGACTACTTAAGAACATGAACCAAATATACACTATAAAAATACTAACAATTTGTATATTCTCAATTATTATCTACATTATTATTGGTAATGCACTGTCTACGCCTCGCAATAAATGTGCCTTATTCGTCACAATTGTTATACAAAACGTAATTAAAATGTAACCGCAAATATTAAAAAAAAAACTATTTTGTTACCAAATATTATAATGTATTTATTATTATAGTTTAATATAATTATTAATAATTATCAAAAGTTGCGCATTCTTCTTCATTTTGATAAAAATGAAGGGATATGAATGCACCAGTCAGAATGCCAAGTGCCAAAGTATAACCAAAGGGACATAGATTTATTAAGATAGATTAAGATTTAGTAAATATGTTTGGATATTTATTAAAATCTATTAAAAATGATGCAAGTCTAACTTACCCGTATTTTTATTGTCGTCTTAAAATAAAGCAATTACTACCTTTTCAACCCCCGAGAAAAAAGACACTGTTACAAGTTTGTAGGGTGTATTTGCGTATCTGTGTATCTGTCCCCATCCCTCTTTTTTGTCGGGGGTTAAAATTGGGCTGGTACAGAGGTTGATACGCACCAGTGGCGAAGCGTGAAAATTTTCATAGGGGAAGCCATCTCAAAAAAGCCCTCCAAAAAAAGCACATTCATCAATTAATGCTGCAGAACAAAAATCCATACCGTCTCTTGTAATCTATATAGTCATGCCTGGAAGAGCTCAACCTGACTCAATAACATGCCTTTTTTTATCAGTTGGATGCGTAAATAATATAATATTATTACGTTGGTCTATGCACTAACCAATTCCTAAAGGGAAGCCAGTGGAAATCGGGTTGTATGGACTCTTCGCCACTGGTAGGCACATAGGGTAGAACACATAGAAATAATAATTATCAAGCTACACATTTTCAGTATAATATGCTGACTTCGCATTCTATGTAGGTTTTCCGTACAATGAGTGGACAGCTTTTACTGATAATGTATAGCTTGATATGTTGTCGTGTGTTTACTGTTCATCTTAGAAAAATAAATTCTATCGACTGTCCATGTCGCGGTTACTACTCGTAGTTATTTATAAAGGTCGTACACTACACAGAACACAGAAAGAGGTCACCTCTTTTCTGTGTTCTGTGGTATGCTATGTCGTTTCAAGCAACGACTTTATTATCGGGTGAACAGATAGCGACATCAATTTACCTGCGTATTTATGGTATGTATAAGGAATTCAATTTTTTTTATATAACGTTACCCTCTTTAGGATTTCTCATGTACCGTGGGTGCTTCTTTTATTTACTTAATAGGTACTTAAACCTAATTATTCGAACTAGTGGTCGCCCACTGGTCGAAATTCGATCACATAATTACCTATATATAAATTTTAGCTTACTGCACTTCTTCTCCATACATATAATCTTTAACTATGCCAAATGTCACCCTCCTCTGTGAGCGCAATATACAAACAAAAATACAAAAAGGGGTACAATGTTTTCTCTTCCCGTATTAATACATATATACACTCGAGAGCAATGAATCCGGGTCATTAATAAACCTTAATATCTCGGAAACTAAAAATGTTAGCTTATTCAAATAAAAAGCATTTCATAGACCATTTAATACCACTCAAATAAAATTAATAAAAGAACTTAGTTATCATTTGTTTTACTTATTAAAAATACATAAATTAAAAATGCGAAAATTTTAATGCAAGTTTTTTCAAATATATCATTTTCTCACATTTTAATACTTTGTATTACCTCCGTGTATTGTTAATACAGATGTCATGCGATTCGGTATACGGCACAAAGTTTCTGAGCCGAAGTTGGGGAATATTCTCGCATTCCTCTATCAACGCAATGATCAGCTCTCGAATCGTATTATTTAAGTAGTATTAAATAGGTCTATAAAATACTTTTTATTTGAACAAGCTAACATTCTTAGTTTCCGAGATATTAAGGTTTACTCTTCTGGTGACCCGGATTCATTGCTCTCGAGTGTAGATCAAACAAATCATTTCATCACAGCCTTTTTATTATTTGTGTACCTATGTAAAAATTGTAAGTACATAACATGGAACTAATAAAATAGCATTTAATTTACAAAAAAATAATTAATAAACTAATCTACTACTTTACATCAAATAGAAACAGTATTGCATCTGTTGAGGAAGCCTTTCAATTTCCGGGGACTTGAAATGGGATTTTTCTGCGACAGTGTAGGTCATGACATGGTTTACAGTAGCCGACCCCGGCTCATCTCCACGATCGACATACACTTTAGAACTGACAGTCTCTTCAAACTCTTCTCCTACTAATTCTGGTTCAGGTTCTACCAACTGTTCGTAAGGCAGAACAATAGTTGAGGCAGAAGTTAGAGGTTCCATGGAACAGTACGGGTACTCCTGGGGAGCGTAAGATACTGCATCGTAGAAGTTCGGGCGCTTGCTCACTGGAGGGCTGTAGTAGTTCTGCACTGGAGGCGGAATTTGAGTCTCATAAGGATAGTTGTAATAGTAATTGTAACTCGGGTAGGACTCTGTGTAATGGTGGTGGTTCGCTGCTGGTTGAGCATGGGCAGCATGTTGGTTTAGTTTGTCTGTATGTTTCGTTAGAGGAGCACTTTGCTCTGGGTTCTGGACAGCGTACACGTAATAATCATCATTAGCTTGTGCTTCATTCGTTGAGGGTGCTTCCAGTGGTACGTATTCAACTTTTTGGCTGGCGTTCCTCATTTCTATCGAGTCTTGCAACAAAGAATTCATGTCATTAGCTTGCTGGTTAGCAGCAAAAGCGAGGTCGGATAAGATTTCAGTGTCGGGGCTGAATTCAACTCCGAATTTGTCTGCGATTTCTTGGGCAGTCATCATCTTATCTATAGCTATGTTCTGGAATTCGTTGTTAGATTTTATATGTTTCAGCAATCTTGACACTAATTGGGTGCTGGCCATTGGTGTTTCAGTGGATCTCTTCTTTCGTAAATTGTTGTCTTCATCTACTTCCTCTTTGTCAATAGTACCGAGTGCAGTAGCAAGCATGTTTGCCATTTCGCTCTGTATGGCAAGGGTGATCTTATGCGCAATTTCTTTGATTTCTTCCAGTTGCTCTTCGGCTGACTTGTCTGAATTTGTTGCCTCAGTCATCATAGCAACTGAAGATGACGGGTACAATTGGGCGTCAGGCATAAGGATGAAATCAATCCAGTCCTTCTGTCCGGAGTAGAAATCTCCGATAAGTTCATCGTGTGATTCCACCGTATCGTTTACATGCTCACCACTGTTGACAAATTCTTCACTGTTGGTTACATTAGCGTATGTGAATGAACCCTAAAATGAAAAATAATTTAGTAAATGCTTATTAATAGGTGTTTATATGAATGGAAGCTTATGTCTTTAGAGAAGACTTAATTTATTGATTGAAATTCTATCATTTAAAATATCAGGACTTATCAAGGAACAGTACTGAGTATCGATGTATTTGTTTTTCAAATAATAATTTATTCATATTGGCAACAGAACGTGGAACACGGAAAAATAAAATTACTATATAAACAATTACCTGGATGACCAAGGCGATGGTTATGTACAAGATAGCCATGGCGGACAAGTTATGCCGATTCACCTGTCGCTCACATATTTATATGATATACTATCATTATATTAGGAAATTATTTGTAATTTTCTAACTAAACATTTTATTTTAGATAGGACATGTTTTAAACTTGTGCAATAGTACGTTTTTTTTCAATGTTATTTACATTCTTGTGAAAGCATTCTATGGACGCAAATTTTATTTTGCTATAATTTTGTGCAATAAAGGTGGATAGAGAATTTTTTCTGTATTTTTTCCGTATGAGTTTAATATTGTGTTACAAATAGATGTAATGCAATATTGTCAAGGGCTTAGTCGAAGTGTTATTATTTTCACTTGGGACATTGATATTTTATGTGAGTATGCAATAATAATGTTTTGAATAAAATTGTTTATGAAGAATAAATACAATCCGAAGTAAAAGAAAAGTGACTTATGTGTAACGGGAACAAGGTTCAAGCTACCGGTGATTAGAGCTCCATAGATAGGAACCTCCTCACAATGCGTGCTGTTCTTTTATTATTAGCTTACTATTAAATATTTTCATTATCAGATAAATTACTTTGCGTGGATTGTAATAGGCTGAGTTGATGGAAGCAATATCTAAGCTATATTTATAAAAGACTTTATTAAAGAGTATAATTTCATACAAGACTTGTCAACAAAACAGTCTCGCTCCATATCAATTGTGCGTTCCTAAAATATTTACTTGATAAATCACACGTATTCACAAGTATCAGAAGATTGCTGTTCAGATCACGTTGGGGTCACCAATGTGGAGGTATGAGGTATGACGTTTCTCTATTGAAAAGGAAGGATTCTCTGATCTGGCAAGGTAGTTAGCCTGGTGGGCCGAAGCCCGACGGTTGATGTTGGACATTCTTATGTGTTACGATCGTTGTAAATTCTCATAACGGAATAATTCAGAATTTTGTGTTGCCGCTTGATTCTGACAGGTACCTACTTTTTGGCAGTAGACAGTAGTCGCTACGGATCTATGGGGAACATAGGAAAGCCTGAACATGCAAACAAAATGACGGTTAATAATTATTATGTAACGTTTAAAATTCGATCCGTATATTACCATATTATATTTTAAATGCCGTGACTTTAATAGAACACAATGAATAACGGTCGAAGTTCAAGCAGTTGTTACATATGCATACTGGCATTGGAATAAAAGTATTCCAATGCCAGTATGCATAATATGTAACAACTGCTTGAACTGTACAGAAAGCTGTATAATATTGTTCGAGTCGATGACCGACATTGACTATGAAAACGTTAAGTTTTTAACCTCCGGCAAAAAAGAGGGGTGCTATAAGTTTGTTGTGTGTATCTATGGACCTGTGTAACTGTATGTGGCAACGTAGCTCTAAAACGAATGAACCTATATCAATGCAGTTTTTTTTCATTAAAAGCTAGTTTAATCGGGTATCATCTTAGCTATGTTCCATGAAAATCTGTTCAGCCGTTCAAAAGTTACGGCTCTTTTTCTAGTTGGAGTCGGGGGATTTTGACGGTTAGGTTATTATGTGGGTTTTGAGTGTATTAAATGTGGAAAAAATTATAGCGCCGAGAGAGTCAGTATTTTCACAGTGTAATTAAAATAATTGAGTTGAGACCATGAGTCCGTGGGGACCATAGGCGCGACAATTCTATAGAGAACTTTCATCACGCTTCATAGAAGCCACAGCACAGCTGACAAGAGAGCTGACAGCTACCTTGGCCAACGCATTGGATTAGAGATCCAACGAGGTAACGCTGCCAGCCTCCAGGGCAATATGCCCCAGCTGGTTGCTTTGGAAGAAGATTTTATTTGTAAATAGATAGACCGAGTATTATTGTTTAGTCATTGATTTAAGTTTTTGTAGTTCTAATGATTATTTAAACAGAGTAATACTGTCAATATTACGTTATGAAACTTCGTAGAAAATATTAACAGGCTCTGAGGCGGTTATAAATTATAATACAGAGTTAAAATCGTGACAAAAACTGATACCATGCAAACAGTTTATGACTCTGGAACGTTCAACGTTAGTATTATCTTTTTAAATATACATATTACTATTTTGTTTGCAGTTTTTATAACTAACTAAAAATATTGCGAATTAATCGTAACATTTTTGAAAAGACAGGTATGCTAATGATGAAAGATGGAAATAGAGTAGAAATAATTCTAACGCTGAGGTGAGGGCTCCAGAATCATGTACTGATTCCATGGTAATCGTTTTCGTTACGATTTCACTACCACCCTGTACAGATGAGGTATAAGACAGAAAAAAAAGCAAAAATATTTTTTAAACAAAATTATGTAATAAATTACGACTTATTTTAGTCTAAAATTACAATCGGTTAAATATGCAAACAGATTGGAATAACAACTTATTTCTTACTAGGCTGGATACTGATGTTAACTATACTGTGGCATTTCAGGAACTATTGGGTAAGGAGGAGGGTAAGTTGGTGGGGCTGAACTAGCCAGGGAGTACGCTGGTGGCTGATACGAGTAAGGGTAAGAAACAGGAGAGGAAGGGTAAGGAACAGGTACTGTAGGGTAAGGGGCAGGTGATGTAGGGTAAGGGGCAGGTATTGGTGGGTAAGGAGCAGGCGCTGGGGGGTAAGGGGCAGGCGCTGGAGAGTAAGGAGCAGGCCCTGGGGAGTAAGGGCCAGGTGCTGAGTAAGGAGCAGGCGCTGGTGGGTAAGGGAAAGGCGCTGATGAGTAAGGTGTAGGTACTGGTGGGTAAGGGGCCGGCGCTGGTGAGTAAGGGGTAGGTAATGGCGGGTAAGAAGCAGGAGCCGGCGGGTATGGAGGTGGCGATGAAGGAGGGGGAGCATAAGGCCCATAAGAAACAGTTGATGGTGGGTACTCCGGCTGGTAGTACTCTTTTTGACTAGGCGGGTATGGATAAGGATACGGAGTGCATTGAGGAGGAGAAGGAGGAGGCGCGTATTGTGGATACGGATATTCGTAGTTAGAAGGCCAAGGGCTAGGTGCTGGTGAAGTATTCGGCTTTGAATATTCTGGTTGAGGACTTGTTTCGTAAGAGTAGTATGGGCTTGGGGCCGCTGTTGAAGATGGTGCGAGGGCTGGTGTCGCTGCCGAAGATGATGGTGCAGGAGAATGAGACACGTATATGACTTGAGGATATGGATAGCTATATGCGCTGGTGTCATACGACGCAGTGGAAGGGTACTCAGTTGTTGATGGCGTGGCGTTTGATGACGAGGTCAAGGCTGCCGGCTGCGCCTTTGACAGGAAAGACGCTGAAATAAACGGAAGTTCGTATAATATCACTGTTCTTTAGACTTTATTATGTGTGGTATTGACATTATTTTTCGGAACACTGTCGCTTCAGCGTTAGACATATTGCACTGATCCCAAAAAATGAGATAAGGGCAGGAATTCAATTATAAGAAAAGAAATGTTAAATTAATGTGTAATGTAATGTGATTATAAGTTGTTTTGTACTTATTATTTTTGTTTATACACCAAATTGTAAATGACAACACTAGAAAAGCGAGCATTTTATCTAAATAATTAAAATTTTGTAGTGTTTGTAATGTTGACGATCCTAACCTAAACAAATGAGCGACGATGTCACTTCAGGGTCATTACTTGCGAAAGGATAGTAAATAGGAAAGTAGGTATGAGTTTCATATTATTCATTCTCTATTTCTTCCATGATATAACTAAAAATGTTGTTTTCTTTATAAGCTATCTTTAATTTCTCCGACATATGAGTAGTTGCTAAGATACGAATCTGGTCGCTTCATTAATTAATTACAAACAATACAACTAATTGCGGGACACGAACTGCGTTGTCAGCTGATAGCGTCCGGTCGACTTGTGCAACAATAACAATTTAAAGACGGTTCACACATGCACGTACTTTATTCGTCAAATCGAGCGGTACGAATAATAGAATGTGGGAACTATTTATGATAAATACATTTTGAAATTGGCTAGTCCTATACAGTATAATTTTTTATGTAGTGCGCAAAATTTGCGGAGTGTTTAATTGTCCGTTCCCAAATCCAACCGCAGTACTAAAATTAACTCCAAACAAAATAAAAATTTGATTTTGTATGGCTTGCGCTAGTAAATTATGCGTGCCCCCCATATTAAGAAGATTTTTTTTATTGTTTTAAAGTGTATCCCAATACTGCGGTTCCATTTTGGAACACAGACTGAATCACTCCTCAAATTATGCACACTACATAAAAAATATCCTGTATGAATTTTGCCGTTCTTCAAGATATAAGACAAAACGTGTGTCGTATGTGGATTAAATTCAAAGCTATCGAATGGTATAACCCGAAACTGCAATATAAAAAATCTTTACCGTGTAGTTTTGATAATATTCAATAAAATTCATCGTTATTTATGTTTGTGTGTAACTGCCCTTATTATGTTTTTGTTTAATTGCAAATTAGCGTAAATACTTACATGATGAATATAGTGCGCTTATCATTTGATTCATTCTTTCATTTAGAGCATTCATCTGAAATCAAGAAATTTATTTTATATTCTTACTTCGAGCGTACAGTCACGAGAACAAATGTATACAGATAGCGACTTAAAAAATATTTTTTTGTAAATATCATGATTGTGAAGTCTATTTTAACAAAAACCATTTTTTTTTATTTGTTTTATGTGAACAGCGTTAGAAGATTTTAATCACTAGTTCTTCTAAAATTCACTTTTGAATACCGCTATGAGTATACATTTCTGTACTCGTGACTGTACAACTAAAGTATACTTTAGAATTAAAGTCGAACAGCTTTTCTCTTTTGGTTAGGAATTAAGAAGACTCAAAAAATTATTGTCATCGTATCAGTTAAGAGCCTCATTTAAGTTAATGCAGTAAAATATTATTGGGATCTCCTGTGGAAAGTGAAGCATCACATTAAAAATGATTATTGTATCTGATGGTTCGGTTCTGAATTCAACGCATCACTTGACGGGATAAAGAATTAATGAGATCCACATTGTGGATACCCACCTACAAGCTTTCCAATTGTAAAGAAAAAAATTATATTCTATAAAATCATCGATTTATGCTAACGCTAGTTATATTTGTCGTAAATCTGACGAAAAATACCTCACAACTAGAAAAGTTATAAATAAGAAAACTTTATTCTGGTTTCTAGACCTACAATCTGAAGTCATAAATTTTTTTTGTTTAACAAAACTTTCTGTTCCCATTTTGGAATTGTAAAAAAAGATGTATAAGTGCGTAAGAAGCAAGAGGAGTATGTAGGGATAATGTAGTGTCTTCATAAAAATTAATTCAGTGAACTCACCTGTGATTGCTGCAAATTCTGACAACTATTCGAGGTTGCATAACTAAGGCCTATCGATAGCGCACTCAATTTTATTAATAGCTTCAGCATTTCTGCTGATTTATCGTACAGTTACTTCAAAGTTTCGACAGTGTGGTCTGCCTCCTTTCACAACATTACTTCATTAGTGGCAACACTATGATATTTAAGTGTTACTTGAAGTGTAATCAGATGGTAAACGTGATGTTCGTAGCAGTCTTGATAGTAGTGATAAGTTTGGCTCCGATAAGTATTCTGCGCGTGAGGATAAGGACAATTGATAGGGTCGTTCTTAAAAAGCGTCAGTTGTCTGTAATACCTACTAATAAGTAATTGTAAGGAGGCGATGAACAGCAGCGTCTTCCTGTGTCTTGGTGACAACATACTACGGTCGACAATACTTACTTACTTAAGTAATCCTTCCTAACCGTTCATTGTCGCGGTCAGTAGAAGGTCCCTCTTCTTTAGGATTGCATGTTTTACTTACAGGTTCTCCTGTCTTTTTAGATTAAAATTAAACTTTCAATATTTGTCAAACAGCGCGAGTTATCTCAGGAATTGCTCAGGCTGTAGTAGAATGATTTAAAGACTTAATCGAAGACATGACTGGGCAGTATTGATTAAGCTTAGCGTTGCTACAAGATCACAATACTGTTATCGATCTTATCAAATCATAGCATGTATCAGGTACGTGTAGCGTTAAAAATAAAATAATATAATGTTTTAAACATGTTTCATTTCTACATTTTAATCAAACAAAATCAATTTAGTGAATGGAGAAACATTATAACTAGGAACTAAGAAGACTAAGAAGCGATGTGCTGAAATAAACTGGACTCTCAACTACTCCATTATATCTTATTCAATTGCTTCCGAAACACCAATGACGTTACCATCAATAGTAGCTTTTGCGTCACCTTCACGAAATTTCCCTCTTTGAGCTTTAGCTACCATGATCTCTACTCCTAGCAAAATGACAGAAAGAAAAGCTCCAAACACAGCCAAAGCCAGTAATGGTGCAATATCCCCTAGTTTGACCCGCTCAGCGAGAAGGGAGGCTCTGCAGGGAGGTTGGGGAATCCGCAACCGGTTAACCAGGCGTTTGCCTAAACCAGTCTCTAGCAACCATCCCCCGGCTGTGCGCAGGACCTCTGTCCACTGACCGTCTTTTGTTGCTATTACCCAGGTAAGCGTCTGTAAAATAAAAATCCACAGATAATGATATAGAGATAAACTACGATAACAGGTCATTTACTTTATGTTCCTAGAAGGAGTTAAAAATAAGGCTGCATTTTCACTGAAGCATAGCGGAGCGGAGAGTTGCCAAAGTGACTAATACTCGTAAGATTCTAGTAATGATTCGGTCATCTAATTGACGTGGTAATTAATACTCGTATTTTATTGGTTACTATTTCCTTATTTTTTACATTTTTACCGACGATAAACTAGGGTCTAGTTTCATTTCATATGTGCACTAAATGGAGACTAACAGTGTAGAAAAAGAAAAAAAAAACCCTCTTCCTTTATGATGCAGATTTAGTACTTACTTCAGGAATAGTATCCACATGTTGCAGCTTGCAGATCTGGTCGTCTCTGAAAGTCTTGAAGTGTGGGTAGATCTGGTTGTACTCGCTGTGGAAGGCGGTGTTCCCTTGTTCTATCAACTCCACACCGCGTTCCAACTCTTGATAGAACTTTGACGTCATCTTCTTCTTTTTTAGATATTCTAGGTCATCCCAAGTAGTTTCCACCTGAAATCGGTAGTTAGTACCTATTATTTTTCGGCCATTTGCTGGGGTCTGATAAGATTTATGAAATGCTTTTATCAATGTTATGTTTCTTTAATAACACAAAGCCGTCTAACTTTCAGTAGATTAAATTAGTATAAATTCAAGTTATTTATATGGTCCCACCAGCTCATCTCATAGGTTTCTTCAGATGTAAATCAGTACATAATAATGACGGAGTGCTATTCAGTTACTAGGCACAGGACCCCTGTATCTTGCTGTCCTTCAATGCTTCTATTTAATTCTAATACCATTCTTATCCGCACACTCAAGTTGCCGTGAATTAAAGCACCTTGAATAATTTCTTTGTTAAAGAAAAATAACTTACATCAAAGAACAAATAACGCATATAATCGTAGTCCTCGGACCCAATCGCATACTTAGAGTCTCCGAGTGCCTTCAGTGAGTCGGGCCCACCACGGCCAGTACTCATGAGGGCTGACACGATGGCTGACGTGTAGTACGCGTGGACTAACATCGCGCTAACTGACAGCACTGTGAACGCCCAGCGGCCTGACGCGCCTTCGGGCACTGCGCTCGCGTCTGAACAAAATTACTTAAATTACTCCAAATTACACAATTATGTAGAAAATTAAAATTCCCATGAGTTGATCGTGACCCACCTCCAGTGCGGCCACCGTGTATCCTATTAGGAAACCAGGTAAATTTCACTAGACTCTGGGCGCTAAGCAAGCCACCTGCCAGAGCAGGCTTGGCCTAATACTATTATACGACTAAATCTAAGATCAGCGAAGGATATAGCCTGCTTTTATGAAAATTTAAGCAGGTTGACTGGTATACATAATAATATGGATATTCAAATATATCTACATAGTTCTTGCATCATACACCTTAGTAGGAGTATATGTGTATTAGCAATCAAAGTCTAGGTAACAGTGTTCGCCACTGTTTGAATATTTTTATTAGGGGACCCGTCCAAAAAATAGCTTGGCCAGGCGTGCCACATGGCTTGAACCATAGCTTGAACTCATGTAGCAACTTACCTGCCTTCACATATTTAGTAACACATGATATTGATACCTACTGGTGATAGCCACGTAAGTAGAAGCCGATGGACATCGTATTATATATGACCCTTCACCACTGCTAGTTAATCATAATTAAGGGCAAAAGTTCGCAAGTCTAAAATATTTGCTGATGTACTAAAGTCATCGCGTCACCTTGCTGCAGCCAAGTAGTGAGTACAGTATATAACGCTCCGTCTTTCTCCTTGGGCGTCTTGGACGTCAACCTCTCGACTATCGCGAGAATGGCCATCATGGCCAGGCAGGACCACCAGGCGGCGGGGGAGAATGGCTCGAGGAACATGTTGCTGCTGCTCTCTCGCTCGGCCAAGTACGTGAACCCTACCCTGGTAAATAACGTGGGTATTGAAAATGTTTCTTTTTTTATAAATCGCTGCCCACATTTTGTCTTTTCCTGTATCGTGAGCATTCATGAGTACAATTTACAAACTTACATTTCACAGCACACATCGAGAAAGTTGGGAATCGTGAAAAACAAAATCAATTGCTCCTCATTTTCACCCATTTAGTTACCTATCCATTTTTGTTCGGAATAGCGGTTGTTTTTTCCACGATTATAGAGTTGCTCCTTAATAAAAGTTGTTTAGAAAGAAGAACAGAACATGTTCTTAAAAATTTGGTGTGATAGGTTAGTAAAGGATTTTATAAAATCAGTTTTAAAGTCCTTGTAATTACGTCAAACATACAAACGTTAATCATCATCATTCTCCTGCCTTATCCCATTTTATTTGGGGTCGTCGCAATGTCTTTTGCTTCCTTTCATCTCTATCAGACATCATTTCCAAATTTACTTCCTTCACATTCGTGTCGTGTTTCACACAGTCCATCCATAGTCATATATCCATAGTCTGCATTTTCTCTGATAGCCATCAACATTCATACATACAACTCTTTTTATAACATGATTCCCATCCCTCCGCATTACATGTCCATGCCACGACAATCGGTTACTTTGCAGCTTTTCTGTTACTTTTAACTGGTGCCTCTATAATACTTCCTTTAATATACTCATTCCTGATTCTGTCAAATCTTGTGAAATCCAACTTGTTATACAAACGTTAATGCTTTATAATATTAGTATGTAAGATGACTTCTTTTACCTGAAAGGCCATATTGGAAGGACATAATCGAGTGTAAATGTTCGGTCATACAGGATGCGAAGTATTGCGCCGGAGACATCGGCTTCACCAGTCATCAGCATCACGTACATACTGTTATTGTTTATCATGGCTGCCCACAACTCATTCTGTATCAGGACATCTCTGGAAAAGTATGAATTAGATAGAAATTCTTTTTCATATGTAGAAGCTCTCACATGAGAATCACGGAAAAATCGAAGCTATAGCAAAGTATCAATTTGACTTGGACAACCAAGACTTATTTAAATACAGCAATACTGCTTTGTTAATTTTAGACAAGCAGGTATAGCAACGAAGTTTGTAGTTTCCATCCGAACCAAGTTACTCGATTTTAAATAGCAACTTGTTTTGTTTTATTATTATTATTTATTTATCAGGCAGGCAGTTGAGACAACTGGTAAGTGCCTGTATCCTGCTGTTCCCCACTTAGTTTTATTCTTGCAGTTGAGAATATTTGTCAAGTCGATTCTTGAACTGATTTATATTTTGGGCTGAGAACTTAGGACGTTTATTTCTAACCTTTCATTTTTTCAGTGAATCGCTCGAGATATAGCAGAAAGATTCGCCAGTTAGCAAGGTTCATAACGGGATTGATAGCCCAATATTTATAGTTATCGTCGCGGAGGAACAAAATCTGCTGTTCCATATGAATAGTTCATAAAACATTATCAAACGAAAAAAAAAAAAACTGTTGGTTCCATAGTAAAAGTTGTTCATAAGGATGAGTACAATAACCCGTTAAGTGATCGGGATTAGAATGGTTATAAGTTATGAATGCTATTGGGTGTTCGTTATTTAATTAACGATGAGTTCTATAAGTACTAACTTGGCATTTAATGTTTCAACAAGGAGCATGGAAGTACTGTATCCACTTCTAATGCCTGGATCTTGGTCTGATATAGACTCGTCTTCCAAAAAATCCACAAAAGTTCCGTCATACTTTTCACTGGAATAATGTCCTTGCTGGAAAACAGAACAATAATTATTCCATCTCGCTCTACTCTATAATTATTGTAACTCATTCCATCTAATTGTAAGACTACGGCTGGATAAATTATATTAGCTATATTCTTTCGGCAATAATGGAGGAATCTATGTCAATTCAATCATTATTATTTAAATAATTATGTCCATCCGAATTGGCAGATATTTTTTTTGAGTATTTATATTTTTCTATATTTAGATCCCATCTAAGACTGTGATATGTGTAAGTGATTGGTAATTGCCGAGCAAAACTAGATGCTGTCATTTTTTTAAATAAGTAAACGATCTTATTATAATGGTAACAACATAAAGTTATTATTAGTGGTAATAGAGGAACACAGTGTGCGAGTGAGAAACCGAAATCTTTACGAAAATCCTACGTGCGAGAAAGAGACACAATTAAATGTTCGTAGGCCCGATTTGGAACAATTTATGAACTATTAGGTACCTGTCAAAATAAGATCTCGTATTATTTTATGATTTTCTTCACAATCGTTCTGTATTTTATTGGATAAATATCAATAATCGAAAAGGTTTCGTGTCCTGTGTTAGGCTGCAGTGTAACTTACAGCAATAATGCAAATAAAGAGACCTTTTACAGGTAAATACCGTACAGTGCAATATTACTTTCAGAGTGCATATTTCCATAGAAAATATTCCTAAAATTATTTAGTAATACGTTTATAACATGCAGTAAGCCCTCTATTTTCTAAATAATATATTATTTTAAATAAATATGTGTAAGATAAAAAAATATTGTGTTCGTGAAAATGTGAAAATTAAACCGTTTGGCATAGGTTGTGTGTACAAAATCTATCGATATGTCGATATTTCCAAATTAATTTTTCGTACTACCTAGCTTCGTCCATTGCATAACTTGAGAGTTATTGTTAATCCTTGCTTATTTGTATATTGAAAGGTTGATTTAGTCCGGCCCCGCACATTGTCAGAAAATCATAGTCGGAATATTTCTGACGCACCGGAGGGCACTCGACACTATTCACACCATGTTTGTACTATTACAACATTTTAATAGTACGTACATAACCCATACCCGCATTTTGTACTAGCCCCACAGATGACAGAATTTTCCGAATCGTACGTCCGCTTCTACAAGAAGCAAACTTACGATTCCGAAGATTCTGATTCTGTCGCACATTAAAATGCATAAAATAGCGCTATTTCCAGACAAAGAGTAGCCTGGTGAAAAAAATAACTTCATTATATTGACTGGCTAACTTCATAACTTCCAGGTTTCCGGACCACATTTCTCGGCCTGTGTCAGTGTACAAATACAGGGACCTATCACCAGAACCTTCAACATCAAAACCGAAACGTCTGACGTCAAGAAATAATGAATATGATAATGAATGATTACATAATGTTTACAATAAATTTTCTTTTTACTTACCTATTCGTCACTTTCGTGACTTTAATAATTTTGCCATCCTAATATAAACCTCTATTACGTAACTTTTAATATTTTAAAATGACAGATTAAATATGTCAAATATGGTATTTTAGTATAAAGAACATTTGAAAGATTTAATTGGTAATTTTAAAAGATTATAAGTTAGGTACATAATTTAGCCTAGCAGATTCTAAATGATATTCCACTCCTTATTAGTATAGCCGATTTTGATATCGATATTGCAGGGATATTGTCAATTCGGTGATATTATAATTTCACAATAACACGGCCATATCGATAATGCGGAGACGTCAAAGTCACATCCCTAAACTTCACACACATGTCAAATGCGCTAACATACGTATTTCTTTTTTGGTCTCGCGATAATGAAGACAGTGTTCCTCTATTACCACTAGTAATAATAACTTTATGGGTAACAACTATTGCTGTACTCTGGTTTTATCTATATTAGTATGATAAACTATATTCTACATACAGGAGTCGCTATCCTTAGCGGATACTGCTTCAAGTCGAGTCTTCGAAGGATCCTCTCGCGCTCGTGTGTCAGTACTAGACCTGATGCATCAGTCCAGTGTGCCCAGAAGTTAATGGATATGCCGTCTCGTGGGTGCACGTACGCGTCATAGATATGGATAGCAGAACTCGGTGATTCGGTGGATATGGCTAGAATTGAGGATGGATGAAGAATATTGCTTGAAACCAATATTGTATCTACCGAGTACTGCTACTATACTTACAACGTGTATCACAAATGCGTGGTCATATTTAAGGGTGTGGATCAGACCATCTAACTGAACTTTCTCTATGCGACCAATATCGTAATTGCGAAAAAATAATTAGCTGTCCCATACGTTTGGGTCGAGTAGGTATTGAAGTTTTGTATGGGACAGCTGATTATATTATTGCGATTACAATGTTGGTCCCATAGAGAAAGTTGTTCAGTTTGATGGTTTGATGACCCTTATGGATCGCACATTTATGAGACGTTGTAGAATAAATCAGACAAAATATTTTAATCCAGGGTATCCCGAGAAGAAAGAAAGAAAGAAAAAAAAAAAAAGATTTATTAAACACACAACACACACAGTAAATAACAATGAAGCGACGTTAAGAAGAGACAATAGAACATAATATGTAATATATTGTTTGCGGACGACGTCGCCTGCTATCGCCGTAAATAGCGATAATATATCGATCAGCTTCACGCGATTGTATGGAAAGTTGATTAGCATGGTGTACGAATATAAATATTAATTTAAACAAAATATCACCTGTACTTTTCCCAGTTCCGTTGGTCGCGATATTACCCCACTTCAGAAAGGCTATGTCTGAGTCGTATCGAATCTTGCGCAGCGCATCGGGCACGTGATTGCCTACTATCAGCCATTTGTACTTCATCATGAAATGTATCCCCTTCATCTACGGTGTAAAGCCGTGTGACCAAATGATCCCCTAAATTAGGCAATATCGCTAAACATATTATACATGAGGGTATAATGGCTGCACTTGAAGGGCCCCAAACATGCTTCTTTATATAATTAGATATCTTTTTTTATACAGGATATTTTTTTATGTAATGCGCACGCTAGCCTAGTGCGGGTTGGTCGGCTTCACACACCATCGAGATTTTTATGAGGCCCTCTCAGATGTGTGTTTCCTGTATGTTTTTCTTCACCATTAACGCAAGAGATAATCAAATTCTGATCCGCACATAAATTCGAAAAGTCAGACTTGCGGGCCGCGTTCAATCTCATACCCTCCTACATGGAAGACAAGCGTTCAAGTGCTAGGCTATCGCACGCAGATCTATTAATGTTTATTGATTTTTTTGTAGTAAAGGTAAAATAAGAAATGGAACCTTTTTAAACATTAGAGCGTCGTCATGTTCATGAGTCATATAAATAACTCCCTGCAAGTATCCATGGCGAATGTGGTCGAGAATACTAGGGTCGCAAGAGAATGTGGTGGTCAACCCATGCTGCGATATTTGACGTGTGAATTTTATTTGATCTGAAACAGATTTAGGTCCAAGTTCACCAACAAAACGGACATAAAAGACGATTAATGGGAAATCAACCGTTTAAACATGAATTTTTGTATAGGTAATCGGCCGATTTCATTTTAAACAATATTTATATCGTCTCAAGTTACGGGTTTTGTTTGAGTTTCCTAATTTTCTGTACACCTAAGTTGAAGATCACATACAATGCAATACAGAACTATTTCTTATTATTATTATTACTAGTGGTTGCCCAGTGGTCAAAATTCGACCATAATTCATTTTTTTTTAACTTTATTGAGGTTCTTTTGTCTAAGGGATAATAATTGTTTTTTTTTTTATCTATTATTACAGCTGGGACGTGTACACATATAATATCATTAGCGTGTGTTGTTTGCCTAAATTCCCTGCAATACCTATGAATTTTAAAATTTAATGTTAGTAACAGTTGAAAAAAAACAAATAGGTACAGCTTACATTCGTAATGTTTTTCTGCACTCTTTCTCGTATAAACTTTAACTATGCCAAATCTCATATTCCTCCGTGCGTGCAATATGCTTAAAAAGGGGCACAATTTGTGCCGCGCAAGGTTTTCTCTTCACGTATTAATATATAGATTACCTTACCTATAGGAGGCCAACATGCTAATACTATGATACTACTGACAACTTTATGTTTGAAGAATTCCATCACTGCCTGAGCCAGCATGTTGAAGACACAACCTTCTAGGTTCGAAGGACATAGGTAACGTATATAATTTTATGAGAAATTCGATTCATAATACGTACTCTGTGTTCGGTACAGTTGTAGACATTCAGACTAAAATTATTTTAATGATAGGTACTGTATCGGTTATTTATTATTTAATATCATGCAACATCATTTTAAATAATAAATGGCCTGGAAATCATGGGGGGAGGCTTTGCTCAGCAGTGGGATGATGCAGGCTAGCAGTAACAGTAACTAATCTTCATAATATACTTTGGAATATTTTATAACATTTCCGATAATATACAGGGTACTAAGGGACCAACATAGTATAAGTTGTTCAAAATGATGTGTACAATTACCTCTTAAAGGGATCGGGACTAGAGAGGTAGGATTATATAATTTGCTATAACAAAGAAAGAAAAGGTTAAGATATTCTTTCGGGTTTCTTTATCGTTTCGTCTGTACCGCTGCATACGAAATGCAGTCGCACAACAATTTGGGCGTGTAGTGTACACACGTCAAATTACAGGTTCTGGCAAATAACCCTGTGGTAACGACTACCTTCGTGACTCACTGAATAAAACAAGCCAAGTACGAGCCAGTGTATTTATTAATAAATAAAATAAAAATAACAGTATGTAAATAAACTTAATAATATTTTCGTGAGCACTTAGAGCACGAACATGATGGTAATTCCAAGGGCTTAGGTTCTAAAGTTATGGGGACCGGCGGGGCCACCATATAAGCTGTCATGGGATAACCAGGGGGAGTTGGCGGAGGACAGCAAGGTGGCGGGGGCGGTGGAGGAGGAACAAGGGATATCAATAGTGGCGCCGGAGCGGGAGGAGCCGCGGGTGGCAAACAGTATGGCGCTGGTGGAGGCGCTGGTAGATACATTGGCGGCGGCGCAGGTGCTGGCAACATGATAGGGGCAGGCGGCGGCGCAAACATCATAGGAGGAGGTACTGGCAAGCAGAATGAGGCAGGTGGAGGAGCTGGTAAACAGAGAGGGGCGGGCGGGGGAGCTGGTAAACAGAGCGGGGTGGGTGGGGGAGCTGGCAAGCACATCGGTGGAGGTGCGGGTAGGTAGATCGGGGCCGGCGCCGGCGCGGGTAGGTACAGAGGTGATGGTGGAGGCGCTGGCAACATGAGAGGCGTGGGGGGCGCAAGCAGCATCGGTGGTAGAGCAGCACCGCACGGCGGCGGAGCGGCGGGCATCAACATGATTGTCGGAGGCGGCAGTGGAGGCAGTAACTCTTTACATGGCAGCTTCTTGTCTGAAATCAAAGTAAATTACTTAGTTTATGTTGGAAGAGGCTTTTGTTTATTGAAAACTAAGGTGTTGTTGATAATGATGACGGTTTCGCGATATATTTTGTATTCTTGGGAAGTTGATATTTAAAAAGATATAACAGTGAACTTACCAAGCAACTTTGTCGTTAGAAGCGGCTTCAACAATCTGAAACATTTAATTAACCATTATTAATAAAGATAATACAGATTATGATTAGGCTTGAAAGGGAAGGATTACTTACGCAGCCAGCACTGCTTTCTTGCATTCTTTCATCTCCTTCAACGCTTCCAACTGTAACAAATAGAATAATCGTCATTTTTAAGTTACACAGGTCTTCCATTATTGACCAAATTAGGATCTTTCTTATCAGTTGCTGAGTTCTGTATTTCTTTTGAATTCTTACTATTTGACTCTTTTCCCAGTAGGCAGTATTCTTAATTATTAACATTTCCTTTCATATGTAATACAATTTTTTTATTAATGTTAAGATTGTTTTGATCCAAGTCAATGTTTTGATTAATGAGAATTATGAAACTAAAAGATTGGACACTTAACTCTTTGGTCTCAATTTTCGATAACTTTACGAATTTAGAAACGTCATGAAAAAGTTCAATAGATTTAAATAAGAGCCGTACCAAACATAGTCCCTTCTCATCACACGCGTAAACATAGCACGAAGAAATCAGCAGGATTCCTATGGAGGACCAAAATACCCTTTGACCCCCCATCTTGGCACTTCACAGTAGCAAAATTGAATAAACTATGGTTCAGAAAATAAATTACGATTCGTATTTAAGGACATGCTTTTGACATCTTGTATGTTAAACGTGATTATCTTTATGAACATTATCTAGAATTTACGTAATATTACGATTATAGTTGTAGAAAGTTGTAGTATGGAGCCTTCGCACTGATAAGATTGAACGTGTTGATAACACACAATGATAATCGTTCAAGTTGTTATCGTTAGAAATTATATCACTTGAATATTGACTAATAGAATATTATGTTAATTTTTCAGAGGTTAAAAATAGATAATTGGACAGTATTCGCGCCAATCGAATCAATCAATTCATGTAAATTTAATAAAAATCAATTGTAATTCAATAGAATCTTTGGTACATTGTTTTATAGCATTTCGTGACCTAAACCCCGTATTGGTCCAGCCGTTCTCAAGTGATGCGATTACAAACAAACAGCATTTTTATATATCTGTGTAATGTATGTAGATATGTATGTAAGTATAACATAATATCTATTTCATAATTTGATTAAAACATATTTATTTTTTGTATCTTCTACGATATGTTTCTTTTTAACCCAAAGGTTGGCTGGTAGAGAATGCCTCATGGCAGTCCGCCTTGTGTACCATTTTGTACATAAAAAGTCATCATTCTTTGACCAAACATAAAATCGCGTATATAAAATCAGCTGTTCCATATATTAATTCAATAATATTCGACTATAAATGCACGGAACGGCAAGACTCTTCTTCCATGATTCCCTCGTTCTACCAGTCAGTCTGTATATAAAAACTGTGAACAAAATCTAGTACAGCGTGCTCTGAACTGATCTTTATTATTATTTTTGTTATGAGCAATTTTGTTGTTATTGCCAAACAAAGATTTATTGATTCGCGTGGGACGTGTTTAATCTAACTGAAGATTATGAGATAGCAAGACAATGATGTTTGAATACATTTGTCTCTATATAAACCGGTGTCCAAATAAATAAGGGGTTTAAATAAATCAGTAATCGAATCAAGATGGCAGATACTAAAGTAAACAGTGTAGCACATATTTGTGTCATTGTGATTTTAGCAATATTTGTGAGTATTATTATATAAATAATATATTTGATTTTGTGTATCATTTGGTTATTCGAATATTTGAACAACAATAAAACATAGTGGCGCGGCGTAGAGTTCACTTTTGTGCTGTGCACGGCGGGAGACATACTCGTCTTCTCCATCTTTTGTCTTTCCTTAAGAGAAGACAAAATGAAAATCAAAGGTACGGGTCACATCGAAAATATACATTTTCCTAATACTGCAACTTTATCGGAGACAACTCATGAACCCGTGGAAAAACTTGTTTCTATGTGTCACCGCGATAGCTGAAAGGAGAGAAAACGGGAAGAGATGGTTTTATCTCAGATTTTTCTCTCTTCTCCTTTTTGCCGTGCTAGCCCTACAGGTGGCCCGTTTCCACCATGCATCTTGCCTGTTGCATACAATAAAGTTAAAGCAGTTATATCCTGCACTGTTAAAACAATTTGGAATTTTCTTGCTCTTGAGGGGTTGAATTCAGAACTATCACTAATGTAAACAGAGCATAAATGACAAAACTACAAGTGTAGACCGTTCACGATGTAGGTAATGAAAAATTTGCAGCCTTGTACGTGCAATGCTTGAAACAACTCATCAAAAAATGGTACAAGTATGTGTTTCGGCAAGTCAAAATTTAAAAGCAATTTACTCCGTATAAAAATGTTATTGATGTGAACAAATGGATGTAACAATAATTTTATTACTTGTCAAGACTTTTATACAATAGGTACTACCTGTTACCCGCGGATTTACGAGCGTGTTTTATTTTTATCAATATAAAATATAGCCTACATCACTAAGGGATAATGTAGCTTTCTATCAGTGCCATGCAGACATGCACTCCATAAAGATAAAAGGACACTGCCTACCTACAGTGCCTACCCTAATAAATTAAGCATTACGTATTAGAAACGTTAATATGTTTGTGTGTGTGTCCGTTTAAGTCTTAGGGTGAGGTGGCCAATAAACATCATTTAACTTGACAATACAATACTGAGGGCGGTTTGACGCTTTCTGCAAAAAATTAAACAAATATCGGTTTAATTAAATCTCGATTTTGTCCTAAACTCGACTTATGTTAAATCTCATTCGCGTGCCTTGCACAGTCACATTTCACGCATTTCACGTTTGATTTAACTAAACCGAGATTAAGTCAGTCATTCATTTTCACATGTTTCCACATGACATTCGATGACGTGCAAGTCTTTAAATTAAGTTTAAGCAGGTTTAAGCTTAAGTTGAGTTTAAATAGAGATTTAAGTAACAGCTGCAAGCTGCCCTAAGTTGTTTTTGCCTACCCTGCAAGAAATATCGTTTTTTTTATGAAAGTCTCTCTCTCTTGGCTCATCGAGCCTTTAATGTTTAACCGTGTAAGAAATGTCTGTGCACTCCAATGGTTTCTTTAGGTGAAAAGGCGAAAAAAAAAAACTGCTTTCCCATACGCCATAAACCGCGTTACTAAAATGGTAAAGAATATTGACTCTGGTAATAAACGTCAATGAGACCGTTAGACACTAAACTTCGAGCTACCTTATAAAAGAAATACCGATCATGAAGTTGGGACTCCGATCTTTATGATGAGTAATTTTTTTACAAGGTAGCTCAAAGTTTATTGTCTCACGGTCTCATTGAAGTTTATTACCAGTGTCGATGTTCATTACCATTTTACTTACGCGGTAGACCCCAGGGAAATGAAGCATCTGCTCATTCGGACTCAAGGACCATTGTTGACGGTTGACCATACAGTATCCAAGTCTAACAATAATTAATCTTACAGGTTTCTTCAACGTGCTGTCTCAGCGTGGGACTAATAACAGGTGACATGAAACGTCTGAACCCACTAGTCATCAAGAAATACTCACCAATTTCTCCAGTTTTTATCAACATTAAATCAGAAAGCAAACCCCTACAGGGGTTGTTCCAACGGCTCCCACATGAGCCTCCTCCAGTGAAACGATCTGAACCAATACTACCCGAAATCAAGTCATCGCGCAAGTTTCCTAGATCCATAGGATTTTCAATTCCGAAGTTACCATTAGTTCCTTTTATTATACCTATGATTCCAAAGCTCCCTATCCTACCACTTTTCCCTGATTGGCTTCCACCTCCCACGTACGCCAGCATGCCTTTGGGCCCACCGATAGGGAAAATAAACCGATTTTCTTCGTGGCAGTCACGTAACACTCAGATTCTAGGAAAGCTTATAGAACTAAGGCAGAAGGGATCTTTGTCAACCACAGACTATATAAGATTTAAGAATTTGTTATTGAAATAATATTTTTTTAATGCAAGATTGTTTTGTTGTTATTTAGAAGTATTTGGAATCAATGTAGTATTACTTAGTAGTAATGTATAAAATAATGTAGATATTTATTACCTATTTATAGACATTTGTTATTTTTACTTCATTTTATTGAATAAATGGTGACATGGGTGTTTAATCTATAATTTTTGCAAAAAATACCTCTCCCGAATACGAAATGTTAACCGACAAATTAAATATTAAATTTAATTTGTCGGTTAACGTTGTATATAAATTATGTATGAATACAAATAATAAAGGTACCTATATAGGTTATAACAAAAATTTCAAAAACAATTTTACTCAGTAATAGTGTAATAAAAAAAATACAATATTACTCGACCAAATGTATCAACAGATCTATTTTTTTTCATGATATCAGGTTTGTTTGTTGTTGAAGTTATAATAAGCAGTAGAGAGATATTTACATGGTTTTTGTTATGCTGGCACTTCACATCGTCTTTAAGTACGAATATTCGCGATATATGGCCAATGCAAAATCACATTTGTATAGTTTACAAAAGGTTTCTTTTGCATTGGTCATATAACGCGAATATTCGTACAATACACGATAATATGAAGTACAAATCATACAAATACTTGTTCCGTGCGGGGATCGAACCTGTGGCACGTAGCGCAGAAAGCTAATCGCTTAGCCACTGCGCCAACCGTGTCGTCTTCCTCGTCGACTTTCCTTCTACAACCCAACCTAGAGGGACATGCTGGAGGCTTTCTACGAGCTCTTATAGCAGGACAGAATTTGAACTGCCCAGACATTTCCAGTATAAGCTGACCTTTCATTGTATGAAAAGCCTATATATTGCTATTGATTAGCTTGGTGAGAACCCATCATGAGTTATCCTCCACCTGGGGGGAGCGGGAGGGGTGTGCTGGACTCCAACCTGCTAAACTCACCACGGTGGTCCGCTTTCGTCACCATATGGTGGACTTCAGAAAATCTT
Source organism: Allophyes oxyacanthae (assembly GCA_932294325.1). NCBI lineage: Eukaryota > Metazoa > Arthropoda > Insecta > Lepidoptera > Noctuidae > Allophyes > Allophyes oxyacanthae. The sequence goes on from OW028628.1 coordinate 3,938,276, forward strand.
AAATACCGTGCCGAAGGCCACCACGGGGCCACGGCTGTAATCCGAGGCACGTCCCATGTTATACTAAGTATATATCATTACCGTCAAAAACTCCCGACTCCAACTAGAAAAAGAGCTGTAACTTTTGAACGGCGTAACAGATTTTCATGAAACATGGCCAAAAACTCTCGGGATAAAATTATTTATGACACAAAAAAAAACTAAACGAAAATCGGTTCATCCGTTTGGGAGCTACGATACCACAGTCAGAAACACAGATACCCTCTTTTTTGTCGGGGGTAAAAACTAATGCTCCATTAACAGCAAGGGCTGCCTTAATAAAACTCGTGATACAAAAAAACATAAAAAAATCTTTAATAACAATAAATAAATTACTAATAAATAATCTAAATCTAATCCAGCTTATATCCTTTAGTTTTGGCCGCGAAGGCGTTGAGTCCTCGCACGAACATGTCCTTGACCTTGACGATGTAGTTGATGAGCGGGTAGGCGAAGGGCCGGTCCTCCAGGCGGCAGGAGAAGCAGGGCTCCGGCCGACGAGGCTTCACCAACGAGTGCTTTAACAGGATACTGCTCTGAAAGTTGAAGGACAATGGTCTTGATTCTCTGATGTCTCTTTCTTACAAAGGTCATTGAAAAAGAACCAGATAATATTTAGGGTTGGCAAATTCGTCTATGGCCTTGTCATTTATTGGAAATTAGACGCGACTTAAGGCGATAGTGACTAAGCGTTCATTGATACTCGATATTTTAGCAGCAAAATCTCGCGTTTTCGCGATCGTTGGCTGCCTTTTGCTTACAAAAAGAGAATAACGAACGCAAAAACGCGAGATTCCGCTGCTAAAAGAATCGAGTGTGAATGGGCCCTACATTCACAGTGGGCTAATTTGACAATATCGTTCATCGTTTTCTGATATTTTTTGTTAGAAAGAGTCATATTGAGATTCAATTGGTTTAGTTTGTAAGCTTCAGAATTAGCACCAATATTAGACCCTTTTAGTCTGCGTACTACAGTTTAGACCACATCGTCGCTTATCATAAGGTCAGATGGTGGCCAAACGTACCGATAAAAAATGGTCCTTTATCATACGTCAATCATGTCAGAACCCGGCAAAGAATATGGGCCTCATAGCCCACTTTATTTATATACCATCAAGCAACAGAGGCCCATACATACATGATACAAATACACAAATACAGATAAACTAATACATAATGTAAGAATACTTTACAAACTGCCATGGCAATCTTATTCAGAGGTAATAAATAAATAAATAAATTCAGCCTATTACTGTCCCACTGCTGGGCACGGGCCTCTTCTCAGAATGAGAAGGGTTAGGCCTTAGTCCACCACGCTAACCTAGTGCGGGTTGGCGGACTACACACACCATCGAGAACTTTATGAGGCGTTCTCAGATGTGCAGGTTTCCTCACGATGTTTTCCTTTACCGTTATCGCAAGTGATAATCAAATTCTAATCCGTACATGAATCCGAAAAGTCAGAGGCGCGGGCCGGGTTTGAACTCAGACCCAACTGCATGGGAGGTAAGCGTTCAACCCCTAGGCTATCACTGCTTCAGAGGTAAATCAAATTAAATTACATTACTCTCGCAGCTCTTACCACGACGTTGTACTGATGAAGATTATAATTTATTATTTTAAAAGAGGAATTAATAATCTACGCGTATCGTTATAACTCTGCTAGTAGGAGTTGGCGGTCTACACCACCGAGAAATCCATGGAGCCCTCTGCATGGTCTTAATATGTCTTGTTAGCAGGACTCAGGACTCTGCTGCCCTCTTAACTTAACTTACTGGAAGAAAAGGGGTAGATGGGTGGTGAGTTAATATTGGGTGGATGTTTATTTACCAAAGTGCAGGTTGGGAAAACTAGAAAAATATGTGGCACGTCATGATCTTGATGGCGCATGGCGTTCAGAACATGTAACTATTTTAAACATTCTATGAACGTGCCTATTTGCGTGAATGATCTAGCGTCTAATTACAACATGTTCTATGATATTGTTAATGTAGACGAATGTAAAACCAATGTATTTAATTGTATCGTATTTAAACACATTCTTAATTAAGGAAAAATGTCTAAAAAAAAATTTGTACGTGACCATAGATAATGAAAAACTTTGATTACGACATAAAATTGTGTATAATTGGTAAGTGCTAATAAGCGGTAATAACTTAATAATCAATACTAAAAAAAGTAGGTTGAGCATAGATAAACATTTCGAATTTTAAAAATCGAGCATAGGAATTGCTTGACATCCTCACGTTTGGAATTTCGCAGCACTACCAAGTAATTTGATACCTTGACGTTAGGAAAATCATCGAATTACGATGGAGTCATAAATTAAAAGAAGAAGAAGGAGAAGTAATTTGATTCAATTTTGGAAAAAAAATATCAAGTCAAATACCTACTTAACAAAAAACATTTTGAACAAACTGCTATAATAAAACACCACGTTTGATGTGCGCATTGGTTACAATCACAGTATGGTATACACATGATACACAATATAATTATAAAATACATTACAAGACTTCATGTATCACAGCATCAAGCCTGTTTTTCCCGAGGGGTAAGGCAGAGTTGTAAAATGTATTATTTATTCAACGACAGAAAAGAAAAAAAAAAAAAAATAGTATGCCTGAAAATGGGGTGTGTCATGCATACCTCTAGTTCAGCGTGTATTATAGACAGAAGTCTGGCGCTGGTTTTCAACTAGGCCATGTATAAATCGTTGATAATTGGTTCCAAATCTACCCCCGAAGATGATTCTAAATTCTGGCTACTGAGAATAACACTTCCCGATCTGGGAATCCATCCCGGAACTTTGACTCGCAACCTGCATTAGCTACTAGAACAGCTGTAAATTCAAAATGGCACGATCTCACTAAATATATAAACAAGCATCAAACCTCGACAACAGTCAAAACAGCCACAGCCAACACCGTCCACATGAGAAACCTTCTTAACTTCATTCTCGAAGTAAAACTTAACAGCTAGGTACAACACTAGGCCGCAGGCATAACAACTACTATAGACCCACTGCATCGTCCTTATACACTGTCTATCACCCGATGAGCGATCGAACTGGTGGACACGTAAGAGAGATAATGCTACTAACATCTCGATTCTTTGTGATTATTTCTGTAGTGACCTTGTGAGAAAGGGGCATAATAATGGATAGTGAGGTTACCATAACTTTGAGATTTGGTGGATATTCCGTGGATAAGTAGGCATTAAGACCGCCTTTGTACATATTTGTATGAAAAGCATTAAATAAGTAAACTCTACAAGATCATGTTTGACAGTTACCATGGAGATTCCCAGGTGAGTTGCTAAATGTGGCCTTTTTAGGCCGCCTGGGTGGCTAAAGAGGCCGTTTTAGATGAATAACACTATTATTCATATTAAAAATGTCAAAATATCTACTTACTCTTAATGTCATCCGCATAAGGTGCATATTCAGTAATCATCTGTTTGACAGTTACTCAAATCAGTAGATGAATTGCTCAATGTGGCCTTTTTAGGCCCCCTGATCTCTCCCCGTAGACCAGCTTATTTAGTAAAAAATAAAAACCTGTAATTTTGTGTAGTATTTACCAGGTTACTAAATACAGTTTCACTAAAATGAAACTCGAAGAGAAAAACCATTTCAACAGCAATATAGGAATTAATTATGCTAAGCTGCGTTATCCTAAATAATTTACAAAACAAATGGACACTCTATTCACAGCGCAGTTTCTGCTGACTCCACATTTATCGCGAGTACCGATGTACTACGTGATCGATCGCAGTTATGTGTGGACGCTAAAATGTCGTGAATGTGCGCGAGCGACGGATATGTGTCGGTACGTGGTGATAGCATTCATACTGGTTCGTATCTATAGTGTTGTTTGATAAGTGAACATCTCAGATATCTTTTATTTAGAGTGAAATTTTCTATTTAGTGTTTCAAAATCTTACCTACGTTGTGCTAATCATTATTCATAATAATAAAATGACATTTGTCGGGCATGCAACTGTCCCGGCGAGTCCCTTAGACATATCAATATATCGGGTTGCTCTCGTCTTGCTAACGGTGAATACTTGCATAGACATAACCAAGCCAGGATAATTCACCAACAACTTGCTTTGAAATACAAACTTGTGGATTCTGAAGTACCGTACTACAAGTATGTGCCCGACCCAGTTCTCGAAAATGGTCATGTCACGTTATATTTTATCGATCTACCATCACTGACAGGACTGTTGTCGCCAATTAAATAAGCCTGACATGGTGGTGATAGATAGATCAGCACGCCGTATAATGATTGTTGACGTTACCGTCCCACATGATGAGAACCTCGTAAAAGATAAACAAATCAAATATCTGGACTTGGCTCGCGTAGTTGTCAATATGTGGGACGTGGAGTCAGCAATAATTGTGCCGATAGTTGTAACGGGTAATGGCTTAATTACCAAGAGTCTCGACCAACACCTCGAGAGGCTCTCGCTAGGTGGCTGGATCAAGGGCCTGATTCAGAAAGCAGTACTCCTTGACACTGCGCGCATTGTTAGGAGGTTCCTCTCTCTATAGCTCTGAACATCGGTAACTTGAAACCTGTTCCCGATGCCGGTGGGCTACTATTCTTTTATATTTGTAAATGGTTTTATTAATTAAAAAAAACTCTGTAAAATTGTATAAAAGTATCTTTAAAGTTGAATAAAGGGAATATTAATAATCGAATACTTGATAATCATAAGATAGGTAGACAAAGCGAATGACATGTTTGAAGCTGTAAATAATTTTACAACTTTTCGTTAATACCTAAATGTGTGTTATATAATTATAAATTATAGTTACCAAAAGGAACGTTACGTTTGTTTTGAGTAAAAATCAAATAATAGCTTGTGCATATTGAATTTTCAATGGAAGTTGTGTTTCGATTTGTAGGTATTTATTATTCATGTAAACTGTTTCAGGTAAATTATATAGCGAGTGCTCCTCCTTTGCGACTGACTATCGACTGCTCCGATGAAAGGGTAAGGTAAAATAGACCACAATACAATACACCACAAAAATATAACCTTTTTGGAATAGAATAGAAGTACTCATTAAGCCCGTCACACACGTAGCTATAATATATATTAATATACTGAGCTATATAATATTACATTATAGCAAGCCCCCCATATGTGGTAGCTATACTATAACATATTTTGATGACGTAATAGAAATATATATTATAGCTGCGTCTGAGGTCGCTCGAAGATTACTATGGAAAATATATCGTAATATGTCTTGCTATAATATATATTATAGCTACGTGTGTGATGGGCTTTATTGTACACCAGATAAAAAGGAGGAGTGAACATAATATTTACAATTAACGTTTACGCTTAAATTGAACTTAAATATTATGTCATGTATATATAGTAATATATCTTCACTAATCACTATTTTGAATTGTATTAAATATTAATGATTTTGACGTGTAATGGAAATTACCAATAAATTGATTTACGATTTTTGTGTTTCCGTCAGAGAAACGGCCAGAGTACACCGTCTGTTGTTCCATGTATTTATAAGCTGACTTCCCATTGTACGGAAAGCCTATTAAATGCGAGGTCAGCTTATAATGGAGTTGAGTCACTTGATAAATGTTGTCATGTGTACAAACAGGTAAACTACAATTTTTTTAAGGTTACTTTGTTTGTTTCAGGTTCCCTATGGATCTGCATTCAGGTCATCAGAATCTAACAGAAACTCTCGTTTAAATGTGGACTCGTTCTGCGATTTCATCCACAATGCCTTCCCGAAAGCAGTCCAAGACGGGAGGTTTATTCTCATCGAACCAGATGACCAAACTGGATACAGTGACACCCAAGTACCTATGGCTATCGCCCCTCCAACTGGATTCATACCAGGAATCGGGATACCGAAATTAAAAGTCCCGAAATTGCGAATACCATCACTAAATGTGCCGAAATTAAAAGAACATTCTGGTGGTCCTTACAAGCCTCCTAAAATAGGGTCACCGATTACTGTTTCGGCGATAATGAAGCCTGGAGACTCCAGTGCGGAGAGGATGGAGAGGTTCAAGAAAGGTGTGCAGAAGATGCTGCATGTGGTCAAAGTGTTAGGCCAAATAGACCAGTACTTGTCGGAGCGGGTGCGGATCATTGTTGATAAACTTACCAAGACTTTTGAATAGAAATAAATTGACCTGATAGTATTTAATTTTATTTCTGTGTTTTATTTTGTATTGATATAATTATATACCCTTATTGAATAATCGTGTACCTACCTATACGACATTATCGCAATAGTAATACAGTATATTATTGACAATTTATTGCAAAGGTCCTGTACATCTGTTATAAGTTTTACAAATCTATTAAGTCCTAACTTTCTAGTCCCGATCCCTTTTAGGGTTTATTGTACTCATCATTATAAACAACTTTATTATGATACTAACCCTGAAATATCGGAAAAATAATCAGCAGGTTCCATACAAATAATTCAATAAAATTCGATTAAATGTATGGAACAGCAGATTAGTTTTTTATAGGATGTCCTGTGCTTGAAATGGCGGATAGATTTATAGCTGTTGAAAAATAGTAGATAGTTTATGAAACTGTTGCATAATAGGGGGTATTAAAACACGAGTGTTTTAATATCTAATTATGTGCAGTGCAGTTTCATACACTACTTTACCTATACTAATGTTAGCAAATTGTAAAGTAGATAATCAAGAAGGTAATCAAATACAATAATGGCACCGAAATCTAAGTCACCCACCGCGCATGCGCCCTAGCGCACGCCACCATAGACAATGTGCAGCCGCTATACAAATTGAATTGAAATCTCCTTGGTGGACCCGAAGTGTACTTTAATAGAAAAAAAGTTATTTATAGCATTATTTTGTTAAGAAAAATAAGAAAACTTTTTAATTTTATTTTACTATTTTATTATAGTCGAACGTGCATAGAGGCTGTTATTATGATACTATTTTTGAATTCATAATTAGAACTTTACGATATGAGTGTATATTGTAGGTATAAATAAATAAATAAATTCAGCCCATTACTGTCCCACTGCTGGGCACGGGCCTCTCCTCAGAATGAGAAGGGTTAGGCCTTAGTCCACCACGCTGGCCTAGTGCGGGTTGGCGGACTACACACACCATCGAGAACTTTATGAGGCCCTCTCAGATGTGCAGGTTTCCTCACGATGTTTTCCTTCACCGTTGTCGCAAGTGATAATCAAATTCTAATCCGCACATGAATCCGAAAAGTCAGAGGTGCAGGCCGGGTTTGAACTCAGACCCTCCTGCATGGAAGGCGAGCGTTCAACCGCTAGGCTATCACTGCTTTTTTGGTTTTTTTTTTTTTTTGTTTTTTTGGATTGTAGGTATATAAAATAATAATATAATTTCGCTTTCCATAAATGTGAGTAGGTACCTACTATCCCGAGTATCAAATTACTCGTTCAGTTATTAAGGTCAGGTCAACGAATATTAATAGAGGATTTAATGCAATTATAATACGGAATTTATAATTAATGTTAATAAATTGCACTGCGTTATATAAGTTTCGGTAAAACGCTTAGTCCTCAGTGTATTCGGCGAGTAATTCCAAGAACCTTTAGGGTATTTGTGTCAATTATCACTTCTTGTTACTTTTGAAACGTGAGTATTGAGAATAAGGTTTAAGGCGAGGCTGTACGGAAATGCCGCAAACACCAATTTTTAATAGAAATTCTTATTTTTTTGCCCAGAAAAAATATATGTGAAACTTGAAGATGCTACACGGATTTCTCCTTTGTCCAATAAAAGATAGGAAAAAGCTCGCTCGATAAAAAAAATGCGAAGTTACCGCTTTTCAAAATATTTTTACTATTGTATTTCTAAAATAATAAGTTATTTCAAATAATTTTTGAATCACAATATTGGTCACGGGTATACCTAGGCACATCATTCATTACTTTTTCATATTATTACAATTATAGCAAAAACTAAAATATTTATGATTTCTATCATCTATGTCGGCTATCTAGCTATCTAGGTCGGCCATCAATCATAATTGGTGTTCATAAAATATGAACGTATAAATAAAAGTCGTAGTTTGCACTTATTTTCAGCATTATTTCTTTGTGTTCATCGTAAAATGTAAATAAATACACATGTGACCTTGAGTTTGTACGGCATTTCTTCTCAAGAGGTCGTTTATTTAGAAGAAGCCATCTTGCCATAGTACCTAAGTACTTACTACCTAGCGTGTATAAGAGTTGTTATCAACCTATCATCACGTTGAGCACCAATTCTGAGAAATTTATTATGTTTTCAATTTAATCGGACCTTAATCGAGCGGAGAGGGTGAGTGAATTATTTATCAAATCTCTCTGTAAATACTGCATTGTAAATAAATTACTTTTGATTTTTTACGGAATAAATAGGTATATCGATACAAATCAATTAACATTGTAAATAAAATGGACTGCTCAATGAAGTTGTTCAATTAAATTCAGTATTATAATACGAGTAAGTTACAAACTTACATGTCAAAAATCATAACAAGTAGTTATTATTTAAATTTTATGAACAAGTTATCAATTTTCATTTCCGTTGTGGGTTTTCATTAATTCGCATGGTTTACTGTACCTATAAGAGGTCAGGTTTTACTGAAAATGTATAGATATGTAGCCATGCGTAAACCTACACAAAATTTAAATGACTTTGTAGCATGGCGCCGACTAACGAGGCAAGCAGTCCAATGGCTGAGAAGTACATCAATGCTGATGAACCCATATCTGACGATAGCGTCGTCATATCTGGCATGTCAGCCCTAATGCCCGGCTGCCGCACCCTCGACGAGTTCACCGAGAAACTGTATAACATGGCAAGTACCTACCGTATACTTTGTTTTTTCTTATTAGACTTATTTAGTAAACAATCTACACACATCTCATTAATGAAATAATAATGATAAAATAGATCATTTAGTAGATTTGCTAAAAAGTGATTAGTTATCAAAGACAGTTGAATTTAACATGATTTGCATATTTTTAAATAACACATGACGTGTAAAAATTGCTTACTATTATTAGTAAAAAAAAAACTTGTTTCTTATTTAATAAGACAAGTAGAGTTTAGTTTTAGTTAGTGCCTTACCCCTCATAAAAAGATAATAGATACGTCATTAGTTATTTTCTTCTTGCTAATTTGAAATGTGACACGTCACTAAAAAATTGCAGGAAAACTTGGTAACAGGCGAGAAGCCTCGCTGGAAGTTCAACCACCCGGAAGTAACGCCGTATCACGGGAAAGTCCCTGACATAGACCGCTTCGACGCCCAGTTCTTTATGATCCATTATCGGCTCAGCCAATCCACTGACGCCATGTCTAGGAAGCTGCTCGAACAATCTTACCAGGCTATTATAGACGCAGGTAAGTTCTAAAGATAGTTTAAAAGAGGAAGGTTTTAAATATATCCGTCAGTTTCTAATTTGACATAACAAAAAGAGACGGGGCTATCTTATAACCTGGGTTTTACAAGACTTGTTATAAATCATATTTTGTATTATGACAGTTTATGTTTCGATATAATTCGTATTGAAATTATTAAATCTTTCATTATCTGATTCTACTTGGCAAATTTATTTTCAGGAGTGTGTCCTACCGAGCTGTCAGGCAAACGCGTTGGTGTTTTCATAGCGACCGGTTTAAATGAGATGCATAAGATGTATTCCTACAGCGCATTTGGGTTTGGATTGTTGGGGTAATCTATCCTATGTACTTATTATATCTCTATATAGTATAAAATAAAGTCACTTTTCGCGTCTTTCTGTCTGTGTATCCGCTAAGTCCTCCTAAGCCACGCAAAAGATTTTGATGCGGTTTTCACCATCAGTAAGATATTTTTTCACGGAAGGTGTAATATATGTATAATTACCTAATATTTGATTATGTTTGTTTAGTTATAGATTTAAGTTTTTGTAGTTTTAATATTTAGTTAATTGTAATTTATTTATTTAAAATCAGAGAATCAGAGAGTTTGAGAAAAAGAAAATTTACAAAACAATAGTAAAATATTATTATTAAATTTTTAGAGGCAGTAAAACGATGATTGCGAACCGCATATCGTACTGGCTGAACGTGAAGGGTCCGTCCTACACGCTGGATGCGTCATGCTGCAGTTCGTTGATTGCGCTGGAGAAAGCATGTGATGCTATAACGCATGGTTATTGTGATGCAGCCATCGTCGGGGGAGCTCGCCTCACTTTACACCCACACTCCTCTGTTCACTATCGGAGGTAAGATTAGCGCAAAACAACAGATGACACATTGATTAACCCGCGACAAGAAAGAGGGGTGTTATAAGTTTGTCTGTGTATCTATGGATCTGTGCATCTATGTATCTGTCTGTGGCATCGTAGTTCCAAAATGGATGATCTGATTTCAATATATATTTTTTTAATTGAAAGCTTGTTTTATCGGGTATCATCTTAGTATGTTTCATAACAAGTTGTTCAGTCGTTCAAAAGTTACAGCTCTTTTTCTAGTTGGAGTCGGGGGTTTTTGTTGGTTAGGTTATAATCATTACATCTTTCACGGTGAACGGAATCATCATGAGGAAACCAGCACATCTGAGAGGGCCTCATAAAGTTCTCGATGGTGTATGTAGTCCACCAACCCGTACTAGGCCAGCGTCGTGGAAGCCTACCCCTTCTCATTACAGAAGAAGCCCGTATCCAGCAGTGGGACAGTAATGGGCTGGATTTGTTTAGTATTTACATCTTTCAGGTTGTAGGAGGAACTGGGACTGGCCACTTATGAGATTTAAAAGGGCCTTAGTCCACCACGTTGACCTGCTCCAGGTTCACGGACTACACACACCATCGATAACTTGAGCCCTCTTAAGTGTGCAGGTTTCCTCGAGATATTGAGAGTAGAGAATCAAATTCTGACCCGCACAGGAATTTGACAAATTAGATGTCTGGGTCTACCGAATAATTAAAATTGTAATAAATATGAACTCTGGTAATAAACTGCATTACGATCGTGAGAGACTAAACCTCGAGCTACCTTGTAAAAAAATTACCGGTCATGAAGTTGGGACTACCAAATTCATGATCGGTAAAAATTGATTACCAGAGTTCATGTTCATTACCATTTTAGTTACGCGGCAGACCCACTGGTCTAAACTCAAACCCTTCTACATGGAAGGCAAGCGTTCAACCACGAAGCAATCACTGCTCATGTAAACATTTACTTAAATTATTTTCAGAATGATACCTTTGAGCCCAGATGGCAAAACAAAATGCTATAACGTAAACGCTGATGGGCAAATGATGACCGAAGCGATATCCACGTTCTTTTTGCAGAGGTACAAGGATGCTAGAAGGTGGGTTGAACATACTGCCGAATTCTCAACCGCTTCTCAATTTTAAGCAGTCCTTGTCACATGTAGAATGTAGCGACGGAATGATTTTAAGAGCCCCTTTAAGTTGCATTTAAGTATTCTGCGGTACCTAAATCGTCTCCATTTTAGTGTATTCTATATTTTCTTACCAGTTAGAATGTTGACTTTGGAAATTGCAGTAAATTTTGCGACTTTTAACGCAATATTTTATGTCTTAATTTATGCATCACAAATGCCAAGAATTTATGGAAGCTATGTACTAATACAGTCAAGCCCATATATTTTTCCAGGGTTTACGCTGAAGTATATCACATCAAATGTCAGTATGCCGCTGGGCTGGGAGAAGAATTCAAAGAGAAGTTTGGACCGTACCGAGATCCCGCCGAAGTATCAAAGTTCCTCCGTCAATTCTACAGGGAAGCTGGCGTGTCACCTTCTTCTGTGGAGTTTGTGGAGGGGTGTGGATCAGGTACTATTGCATAACAAGCTTTCCATGATGTGATACGTTCAAAGTCAAAGTGTCTTTCAATGTAATGCTTTACGTACCTAAATTTAAACCAGGAAAATGGCAAAATCTTAAATTGGGTTTTCTAGACGTCGGCCTTAGTTACCGTAAAGCCAAAAATGTTTGAAAAAAGTGTGCGCGCGTTTTCGATAGAAATTTACACACATGCGCGCACGTTGTATTCATAATTTTTTAAACACCGGCAAAAAAGATGGGTGTAATAAGTTTGCAGTGTGTATCTGTCTGTGGCATCCTAGCTCCAAAGCGGATGAACCGATTTCAATGCTTTTTTTTTTATCGAAAGCTAGATTAATCGGGTATCATCTTAGCTATGTTTAATGAAAATCTATTCAGCCGTTCAAAAGGTACAGCTCTTTTTCTAGTTGGATTCGGGGTTTTAGACGGTTCGGTGAGGTGGCTTGATGGTAACTACGGTCGAGGTTGAGAAAACCTCGGTATTTGGCAGCCACCTTTGTACTATTAGGTTTATTGTTTTTCCAGCTATACCCGAGGCTGATAAGGCGGAACTCCAAGCGATAGAACAGGTCTTCTGTAAGGATCGCTCGAAGCCTCTGCTGGTCGGGAGTGTCACGTCCAACATGGGCTTCGCTGATGCAGCATCTGGATTGTGTGGTGTTGTGAAGGTAATAACTATGCATCTTTACAATCCGTTTCACGGCTTAGTGATGACTGATTACGGGTAAGATTACGGGCATTGTGGGCTGTCAATCTTAGGGCCATGTTCAACGAAACATAACAAAACCAAAAATTATGTTTAAACGGCAAATTTTGCTTTAATCGCCTGTTATGTTATCGATGGACTTGGCCCTTAGTCTATTTTTTCGTCGTTTTGGCAAGAGTACTTGATGATTATTATTTGTTATATTATACAACGTGTATCAGGTATGCATGGTCATATTTAAAGGTGTGGATCAGACCATCAAACTGAACAACTTTATGGAACCAACATAATAATATTGAAAAAAATATCTGCTGTTCCATACGTTTGGGTCGAGTAGGTATTGAAGTTTTGTATGGGACAGCTGATAATTTTTTCGAAATTATGAAGTTTGTGCCCTAGAGAACGTTGTTCTGTTTGATGGTCTAATCCCGGTACCCTTAATTATGACGACTTTTTGTTAGGACGTTATTCTAAAACACGCACTAGGTAGGATTCATTTTCGGATTTGTCAATGCGTTCGAGTTTTTATGTAGTAGGTACATAAATTTTAATAAATTTTATTATTATTTTTGTAACATATTTATTTATTTATAGTACATTTTTCTTTTTAGGTTATTTAAATCTGACACCAGTATACAACATAGTGCCGATATTTAAATATTGTATTTAAACAATATTTAATTATTCCCCTTGTATATATTTTTTAAATAAATAATTTAATTTGTTTTGTATAAATTCTAGCTGCTACTTGCTTACCAAAGAGGAGAGCTAGCAGCGAACTTATACTGTGACAACCCGAGGCAAGACATCGCAGCTCTACAAGATGGCCGCATGAGAATAGTGACGCAACACGAGTCGTTTGATCGCTCGTACACTGCACTAAATAACTTTTCCCTTAGCGGATTGAACGCGCATTTACTTCTCAAAGGACATTATAAAAACAAGGTCAGTATTTTTATCAAAACTTTTTCTTTTTTTTTTTGTTAAAACACGTTGCTCCACACTAGGATTTCTCCAGTATCGTGGGTACAGTTTACAAACATACATCTCACATGCACACACACTCATTCCCGGAACAACTATCTGTGGGCCATACAAATATTCCTTCTATACGGGTATCGAAGCCGTGACACTTAGCACAGAGAAAATGCTTATATGGCCACTGCGCCAACCGTGCAGTCAACTACATAATTGTTAATATTGTTTTCGTGTATTATAATTTATTGGGATGTTTTTGATTTTACTTTGACTTTCTATATTTAACATATTGGACAGTCAAAGCAAATACCCCGCATCCATAGGTACCTACCTACTAATTTATAACCAAGTATTAGTAAAGGATTCTCCTGAAATGTATATTGTACTATAAATAATTAGAATTGAGCTTATCAATATCGTTCTTGATCTTTCCCAAATACAAATATAAAAGCGTTCTTTATCCGTTATGAGATACATTTTGAGCTCCACCCACACTGCCGCGGTAAGCTATTGTGGTGTGGGACAGTTCCAATAGCCTATCTTGTATGGGACACTTCAAGCACATGCGGTGGGGTATAATTAAACCGCTACCACCACCGCCATCGCCACTGCGGCGGTGTGAGCGGTACTTTAAATTGATGTTGATTTATAGGTTATGTCCCGTTACCATTGCGAGATACCATACCTAATGATGGTGTCAGGAAGGCAAGAGTCTGCTGTACAGAAGATATTAGACAGTGTAAAGGCAAACGAGTTGGACCCAGAGGAAATATCGCTCTACCACGAAATACACAAGAAGCGTATCTTGAAACATATGGCGCGAGGGTATGGGGTATACTGTAAGTGAAGAAACGTATAACTTAATTAGAGACATAAAGTAACAGTTTAACTAAGAAGATATTTATGCTAAAAATATAAGTCCATGATTTGAATGAATTTTCGACTTTCTAGCAAAATGCAATGATTTTGTTATTTCAGCAGTTAGTGATCTATTTAAGGTCCAACCTTTCTAGGATCCCTTGAATAGGTTATTTTACTCTTATTATAAACAACTTTTATTATGGGAACAAACGTGAATTTGCAAAAAAGAACCAGCTGTTCCATAGATACAAATAATTCAATATGACTCGACTAAATGTATGGAACAGCAGATTTGTGTTTCGCGATTTCAGTTTTTTGCCCGTAATAAAATTAGTTCATAGTGATGAGTACATTAGCCCCTTAAAGGGATCGGGATTAGAAAGGTAGGACCTTGTATTTAATTTCAAATAATAAATATAATATAGACGCTGTTGTGACAACAGTTGCCGATGCTAAAGGTACTCGTAACTACAAAGGGAGAAATATATATACAATAATTTAAACAATATATACAATATAGAACAACAATATATATAATATAGAAAAATAATTACAATACAAGGTTGTTTCTGTAGCGACTCAAGACCAAAACACCGTGACGCACTGTGAGAAAATGGATTACTACGATGACGCAAAACGTCCGCTGTGGTTCGTGTACAGCGGGATGGGCTCGCAGTGGGCTGGTATGGGCGTGCAACTCATGCGCATACCAATCTTTGCTGCTGCTATAGAAAGGTATAGTCAGTAATCTTCGTCTATATTCCATAATTTTCAAATAAGGACTTATCGTGCGTAAGAAATTGAGGGTCTGGGATCTTTGCAACTAAGATTAGGTATTTAAGTTAACTTTTCTGCCTTGTCTTCTGCTGCTATCACTAGGTCTATTCTTATGACACCCACAGCAAGACTAGAAGTGGCTATTTTAAATCATAATTTAACATCTTATATAACAGGTACGTTAACCATAAGATGGGCTGTATGCTTGATGGCCACTTTAATGGTATTAAAAAAAACAATCACCTACCGCTAAGCTGTTACTGCTATATCAGTGCTAGCCTAGCGATTGAAAGCTTGCCTTCCATGCAAGAGGGTCTGAGTTAGAACCCGGCCCGCACCTCTTGACTTTACGAATCCATGTGCGGTTTATCACTTGCGTTAACGGTAAAGGAAAACATCGAGAGGAAAAGGAAACCTGCACAGTCATCTGAAAAGACCTCATAAAGTTGTCGATTATGTGTGTTGTCCGCCAACCCACATCAGGCTAGCGTGGTGTACTAAGGCCTAAACCTTATCATTCCGAGAAGAGGCCCGTGCTCAGCAGTAGGACAGTAATGAGCTGGATTTATTCATTTAACATCTTCTATTGCGTATTTCAGATGCGATACAGTTCTGAAGACTAAAGGTTTGGACATAGTCCATATCATCACAACTACTGATGAGACTGTATTTGATAACATCCTCAATTCGTTTGTGGGTATAGCTGCCATTCAAATTGGACTGACTGATGTTTTACGAGCTGTGGGTTTGGTTCCTGATAATATTATTGGTAAATATTGTTGTATATTAGCTTCGCTATGGCAGCGACTTCAGAATCTGTTAAGTTTTTTTAGGAAAATTATTTTAAACTTTTTAGGTTTTTGAAGTCAGTATTTACTTTTTTTATGTTCCAGGACACAGCGTTGGCGAGCTTGGTTGTGCTTACGCAGACGGTTGCTGTACCGCTGAGGAAACGATTCTGCTGTCGTACTGTCGTGGACTTGTTTCCACGCAGACACCATTTATAAGGGGCTCCATGGCTGCTGTAGGTATCGGATATAAACAGGTATGCATAATAGACACACAATCGCAATTTGATTATCGCTTATATTAACGGTAAAGGAAAACATCGTGGAGAAACCTGCACATCTGAGAGGGCCTCATATTATAAAGTTCTCGATGGTTTGTGTAGTCCGCCAACACGCACAAGACCAGCGTGGTGAACTAAGGTCTAATCCTTCCCATTCTGATAACAGGCCTGTGCCCTGCAGTGGGACAGTAAGTAATAGGCTGGATTTATTTATTTATTATAATGGACACATAATTGACAAAAGAATTGAAATAATGTCTGATGGCATAACAAATAGAAATCAGGTGATCCAAGTTCAGCAGTAGAAGCTGTCGTGATCTGATGAAAAAAGTTATTATTCCTAATTGAAATGTAGAATTACCAGAACCTACCTATAAACTTTAAGAAAACGGCAACATTGACGTCATTAAGTACATATATTTGAAAGAAGTCTTATTATCTCACTGAATGAAAGTTACGGCCAAGATGATGTTTCAGATCTTAAAGCTGTGTCCACCGGAGATTGATGTGGCTTGTCACAATGGGCCCGACTCCTGCACGATCTCGGGTCCGGCAGACTCAATGCACAAGTTTGTCGGCCAGCTGACCTCACAGGGCATCTTCGCCAAGGCAGTCAAGTCTTCTAACATAGCCTATCATTCGCGCTATGTCGCTGAGGCTGGTTAGTTATCTTTTATTTCTATTGAGTCTAGAAGGTTTGGTGGTATCGTACTTACGGATGCTTGTAACACCAGCGGCATCACTCACGCATTGCCGACCCTACTACTACCGTCGTGTTGGGAGTAGGGGACTCCAAATACCAACACGACGCTTTCCCTAGAAGCACTGGCGACCTTGCTCACCGTTAGGAACATAACACTGCCAAAGAGCAGTGTTATTTGGCTACGATATTCTATACTTTCCCAGTCGGGCAGCATCAATTTTAAGCGGAAAGTCCCGCTATTATGGTCATAATATTTCTGCTACCTTATATGCATAACATTGACTTCACCTACCTCTAATAAGAATTTACAAGTCTATCGAATTATTTTAGTTCAGTGTAGTAGCCGCTAGAGGCACCGCGCTTGGTTTTATACTAATACTAGCGGCCCGTCCCGACTTCGTACGGGTAGGTACAAAGTTAGCGGTAGATACTTTTTAATATTCATCAATTCTTGACCTCTTACAAAGCGTTCCCGTTCTCGAATACATCGCACCGTACATCACAACGTCGCGGTCCTAAGGTTATGTAAAATTAGTGTCAACTTTCAAAGAACTTTTAATTTCTCTTAAACCATCGATCGTTTCTCACTTCAAATCAATTTTCACCCCTATTTCGCCCCTTTAGGAGATGAGTTTCCAAAAACGAACAATCACATGTTTCTTTATTACGAACCAAAAGCAAAAATCTCAATTTTCACGTTTCTAACTTCAAAAACAATTTTCACCCCTATTTCGGCCCTTTAGGGGATGAATTTCCAAAAACGCAGAAGTACGTGTTTCTTTATTTCTAACAAAAGCCTAAATCTCAAGTTTCACGTTTCTCACATCAAAACCAATTTTCACCCCTATTTCGCCCCTTTAGGGGATGAATTTCCAAAAACGCAGAAACACGTGCTTCTTTATTTCTTACCAAAAGCTTAAATCTCAATTTTCACGTTTCTAACTTCAAAAACATGTTTCACCCCTATTTCGCCCCTTTAGGGGATGAATATCCAAAAACGAACAATCACATGTTTCTTTATTTCGAACCAAAAGCCTAAATCTCAATTTTCACGTTTCTAACTTCAAAAACAATTTTCACCCCTATTTTGGCCCTTTAGGGGATGAATTTCCAAAAACGCAGAAGTACGTGTTTCTTTATTTCTAACCAAAAGCCTAAATCTCAAGTTTCACGTTTCTCACTTCAAAAACAATTTTCACCCCTATTTCGCCCTTTTAGGGGCTGAATTTCCAATAACGTGGTAACACGTGTTTCTTTATTTCTAACCAAAAGCCGAAATACCAATTTTCACGTTTCTCACTTCAAAAACAATCCCAATATTCACGTATTACACTTCGAAAACAATTTTGACCCCTATTTCGCCCCTTTAGGGGATGAATTTCCAAAAACGCAGAAATACGTATTTCTTTATTTGTAACCAAAAGCCTAAATCCCAATTTTCATCTTTCTCAGTTCAAAAATGAAGGGACGCCCATACAAACTTTCACCCCCTTTTTAACCCCTTTAGGGGCTGAATTTTCAAAAATCCCTTCTTATTGCTTGCCTACAATACAAAAGGGACCTACCCTCCAAATTTCGTGACTCTAGCTTCAGCGGTTTCGGCTGTGCGTTGATGATAAGTCAGTCAGTCAGTCAGTCAGTCAGTCAGTCAGTCAGTCAGTCAGTCAGTCAGTCAGTCAGTCAGTCAGTCAGTCAATCAGGACTTCTCTCTTTATAATATTACTATGATATGATTAATCAATAGCTAGCAAGTATAGACTTTTGATAATTTGAAAACAAAAGTCATAAGTACACAAAGTAATAAAAGTAAAGTAATAAATAAATGAAGATGGCGGAGGACAGATGGCAGTCGCTTTGTGTAAAATATTGATACTCAGCCGCATCTGGTTAAACTGGAAGCCGATTCCAAAGTAGATGGGAAATAATTTTTAATTGACTGTGGGAAATTAAACAATCAGTCTATAATCAGGGCCTGAGCTACTGCGATACACCAGAGAAGTAGTCAAGAAACCGAAGCTTCGAAGCGAGCGCTGGTTGTCAACATCAGTGCCACAGGACAGGTGGCAAGAACACGCTGCAAAATATTCTTCACCGGAATATCATACTAATAACCTATTGGTGAGATATTATTTTTAATTGAAATGATGAAGATTGATCAGAAGCCTATAATACTAAAGCTTCATTTTGTATAGAGTCCGGTACTGTTCGAGGAGACGTCACGGCTGGTGCCCAACGGCGCAGTGCTGGTGGAGGTGGCGCCGCACGGACTGCTGCAGGCCATCCTCAAACGCTCCTTGCCCGCAGACTGCCGACTCGTGCCGCTCACCCAGCGCCGTCACCATGACAACGCATTGTTTCTATTAGAAGCTCTTGGAAAGTAAGTAGTCTCTAGTGAATTAGACATACAAACTATTTTTTAATGTCATTAACTCAGTATCTACTAATATCTTCCAGTATCTCTTCCAGTCTTCTGCTGGTCAAACGCTTGATGTCATATGGAATGTATTAATTTTTTGCAGGCTGTACATGGAAGGCTACGATTTGGATATCAGTGCATTATATCCAAGAATAGAGTTTCCGGTATCAACTCAAACACGACAACTATCGCATTTAGTAGAGTGGGTCCACTCGGAAGAATGGTAGTTACCTTTACCTATTTCTAAAAGAAAAGATGATAAAGAAGCATGATTCTACTTATAATACTCATATTTACAGGAGTGTTGCTATATACGTCACTGCAGATCGAGAGTATATAGCTGTATACAAGCCGATAGTGACGATTTATGACGAGGAATACAAATTCTTGGAAGGCTCTATCATTGAAGGTGATATTATATTATCTTTCGCACTATCATACTTCAGAGATGTGAAAAATAACTAGCATTTTAGCATATGGACAACATTGTGGACTTTTCTGTCTTACACAATGACTTACGATATCAAAATGGACACCATACCTCACGCTCAAAAGGGTCCACACTAAAAGAATTCCAATTCATGAAATGCGTTCCAATCAGGCCGCATTCTTCTTTAGCCCAGCGAAGTGACAACACGATCGTAGAAGTCAATGGTCTTACAGCTAATTGCAGCATTTTCTCGAATTCACAGTTAAGATTTATGTGTATCAGGTACTCGGGTCTTCCCGCTTGCTGGGGCGCTAATGTTAGTTTGGGACACGTTTTCAATGATAAGAAGCATGCCGTTACGAGAAAAGTCGGTCGAATTCCAAAACTTGAAGTTTCACAAACAGCCGGTGTTGCATGACAATAAGGCTCTCCGACTGGCGGTTATGCTGCAACGGGGAAGTGGAAGGTTTGAGGTGCGGTAAAGATAAAAAATGAAATTAAAGTTAACACGTAATTGTAATTTTATTTGTAGTGTAATTTATCGAATCGATCTCATATTTAAGGTTACACATGAAGATATGCTGGTGGTTGAAGGATATATTATAGTTCCATTACAAAAATACATTGAAGTTTCTTCAACTTTAGAAACGGGTGATCCAATGGTGTTGAAAAGTTCGGACATTTACAAATTACTTTTTGATCGAGGTTACCAGTATAAGTAAGTTATGAACTTAGAAAACTTCAAACAAGAATTCTAACCTAATAATGATTATAAAAATAATGTCGTAACCCATTTATTAAGTTGAGATAAATTTGATATTTATTATTGGGTATAAAAGTCACGATTGTGAAGATAAAGGTAAATATTATCAATTTTCTATGTTCATTAATTATTAAAAACACTGTTCAATTTTCAGAAACGACTTCCGCTCTATCTATCGATCAAATTTGTCTCTGACGAGAGCTCAGTTAAGATGGCGTTACAACTGGGTTACTTTTATCGATGGAGCTCTTCAGTTTTGCACCTTGAGACATGATCACAACGCAGTCTCTCATCCACAATACATCAAACGTATTTTCATAAATGTTAATACTCATCTAAACACTATCAGGGCACTTGGAGATAATTTGGATGACGTATTACTTGAGGCTACGGTCATGGAAGGCGAAAGTATATTCCGGTATTTAGAAAGATTTTGTCAAAATATTACTTAAATTAGCTTTATAAAAGAAACATAATTAGGTAATGGCTTTTTATTTGGCATTAATTTCAGATGTGGTGGTTTGTCTGTCGAACATATTATATTTAAAGATAAACCGCTTCAACGACAGCCCGTAATTCTGAAGACGCTAAAATTCATACCTTTCTTCCAAGATGCCAATGGAGAGGTTAGTATATTTTATAATATTAATAAAATATAATAATTATTACATTACGAAAAAGTTATTGCATCTAAATAATGAGCAAAATTATTTGTTTACAGATAACGACGACACTGTATGTGTTTATTCAAATTGTCGGCGAATATCTAAGTAAGAGGAAATTAACCGTTTTGAATATTGGCAATACAGACACACCTAATATACTTGATAAAGTCATTTCAATGATAAATGGTCCTCCAATTGAACAGATAGACGTGATAGATGTAAAAGGGAAAGATGTAGATAAAGAAAAAGATTACAAAAGTCCCGATGTTATAATATTGAATCATTCATCTTGTAATGTTCATGTAAGTTAACTGATTGCCTGTGCAATTGACATGACAAGATATGACTAAGCTACATTTAAGGGTCTATTATATTAGCGGAGGTCTTTTTAAGAGGTTATTAGTATTCATCATAATAATAATAAATTTAAAAATGGCACCGAACCAGAATCGCGAAAAAAACCTACTGTTCCAAACAAATAATTTATCACCTCTCTCACACTCCACCAAATGTATGGAACAGCAGATTTGTTTCGCGATTTTAGATTTGGTCCGATTAGGTGAGTTGCTGCCGAACGCGCTCAAATCTATAATAGAAAAATGTAGGTAGTAGCTGTTCTTAATGATGAGTAGGTACCGGAAAAGTACCTCCGCTAGTTAAGTAGGACCTTATATACTATTTGTTATACAAGTTTGACGACACGGTTGGCGCAGTGGCTAAGCGATTAGCTTTCTGCGCTACGTGCCGCGGGTTCGATCCCCGCACGGAACAAATATTTGTATGATCTACAGATAGTTGTTTCGGGTCTGGTTGTGTGTGCATGTGCCTTGTATGTTTGTAAACAGTACCCTCGATACAGGAGAAATCCTAGTGAGGGGCAAAGTTAAAAAAAAAAAAAGCAAGTATGATACTTACCAGGTAACTGACAAATAATCGATTTTCTATTGTGTAGCTGGCTTGGCAGTCAAATTCTTATTAAAGGCGTATTACATCTGTTTTAGATATTAGAAACTTTGTATCATCTTTACCCTGATGCTTTCCTAATAACTGTTGGTGTGGATGTTCAAGATTTATATGTTTCCTTACTATACAAACGAGTTTCTGCAATCGGAAGAGGTCTATCGAGATTGGAGTTAGCACGTTGGAAGTCGAAACCTCTGTCCGCAGTGGCTCTTTCGGTGGGAAAACCAGAAGACCTTCCATGTGTAATGGATTCTAGAGCAAACCTTCAACCGCATCAGAAACTTGTCATATGTACTTCGTATCCACCACCAAGTGATTTGAAGAACCTCGTCAAGCAATGGAGGGAGGAGAAAGATCGGAGCCAAGTTTACTTAGCGATGATAAATGACAAATATAGAGTAGATATGAAGCAGCTTCCGAGCTTTGAGCTTCCATTTAACATATTTTATCAGGTAATGTTCATGTTCATTATTCTTTATGGATAAAAGTTATAACCAATCCTTTCTAAATAACTCGGAAAATATTGTTGCTGCACGTTTTAATATTCACAGAATACATGGGGTGGCGAATATTACGTACCGTTGAATAAGAATTGTTTAAAGGACAGTGCCACAGCGCTTCGGTGTAGACAACTTGGAGATCCAAGCTCTTTATACTGGGCACAAATGCCCAAAGTTTGTCAGCAGCCTGGTGACGTAAGAGTTGAGGTATGTGAAATTTTGAACTGCAACATCTACGCGATTTTATAAAAATCAGAAAGACTAAACTAGATGAGGTTGTTCGTAGTGTTGTGTTTGAGAGCAAAGAAGGTCCGGTCCCACTGTGCAGGTCTAAGTTCCAACAGTGGGAAGAATGTGTGTGTGACTAGGATGATGATTTGTACTATTTTTTTCAAATTTTGGCTCAGGTGCACTACGCCGAGTTGAACCTTTACGATGCGAAGCGTGCGTTGGCTCAGATATCTATAAAAAATAATTCGGACCAAGGCTTTGGAATGGGTTTTAGTGGAATTACTGACAGGTATAGCCATTATAATGTCAATTTTTATTATTTCGTATCTGCTTCTTCATAATATTCATCTTAAAAGTTGTCGTCGAACTGTTGCTACCATAAAGTTATTATTAGAGTAATAATAACTTTATGGTTGCTACTGTCATACTACTAGTTCATTTATAGCTATTAATTGCGTTTTATTTTAAAAATAAGTATTTCGTTATTTTTTACAGTGGGGAATATGTAATGGGCTTAACGACCGCTGGTAGCGTGTCTAAACAGATTTGTGCACGTCCTGATTCCTTATGGCCAGTTCCAGCGCATTGGAGCTTAGAAGATGCTGCCACAGTACCACTTGCCTACAGCACCGCCTTCTTTTGTCTGGTACTTATAACTTACAGCCAACCGTATTTGTTTATGTTTATTTTTAATACAGGATATTTTTTTATGTAGTGTGCAAAATTTGCAGTGTGATTCAGTGTCCGTTCCCAAATGAAATCGCAGTACTAAAATTCACTCCAAAACAAATTTTGATGGTTTGCGATTGTAAATTATGCGTGTCCCCCATACTAAGTCGAATTTTCGTTTTGTTCCAAGTGTATGCCAATACTGCGGTTGCATTTAGGAACAGAGAATCAATCTACGAATTATCCACACTACATAAAAAATTATCCTGTATATCATTGTCATACCGCAGACTAGGTACCTTTGTATTTTCACCTTCTGTTCTTATCCATCCTAAGGTTGTCTAGAAGAGATCTCCAACTGCGATAAGACCGCCCCTTGTACATTCTTTTATAACCATAATTTGTGTCCATAATTTATTAGTCTCCAATAACGAGCATTTTATTCTTTTCAATTACTGTGAAAAAAATCTGTAGGTACATCAGAGGCATTAGGTCGGATACAGTATGTCGTCGCTGCCAGGGTAAAATGACTAATCTGACAATTTTTTGGTTAGTCATTTTACCCTGGCAGCGACGACATAATGTATCCGACCTAATGCCTCTGATGTACAGAAATAATGACCGACAAATAATTATATTTTTGCAGGGAATTAAAAGTAGGCTGGTGTCTGGCACGACTGTGTTGGTTCATGGTGGAGCTGGTGCCGTAGGGCAGGCGGCCATATCCATCGCTCTGGCGACTGGCTGCGAAGTTTTCACCACTGTTACCGATCACGACAAAAAGAAGTTTATTAGGAACTTGTTCCCCAATTTACCAGGTACGTATAGGTACAAGGCTATATAAGATCTTATTTTGATAATGCAAAATATTTTAAAGCTAGGCTCTACATATGTATGGTAGGTATATAATTCATTTCAAATAAATATAAAGCAAGATACGCAGTAGATCGGGCGACGCGGCGCGGCGGCGCGATGCGTGTGTGTGCCAGAGTAACCGAGCCCGCCAAGTCATGTGATCGAGTTCATGACCTTAGTGCCATTCTTAATCATAGAGGAATAAAAGTTTTATGCAAACGGAAACATCAAATATTTTAATTAATTTTAAAAATGTAATAAATAAAGTCTTTGTAACTTATACATTTACTTCCTAAAATATTTTGCATTATTATTAAAATAAGACCTTATACGCGATTTTAGGAGTCGTTATAGTATAGTACACGCAAATCTTTATGAGCCCTCGAATTCTCTCCCTCTCTCCCTCTAGCACTTATAATAGTACGCTTATTATACGTGTCAGAGGGAGAGAGAGAGAGAGAGAGTTCAGGGCTCATAAAGATTTGCGAGTACTATACATCTTAATACTTACTAGTAATGTTCTTACGCTATGTTTGTTTCAGCTAACCACATCGGGAATTCCCGTGACGACTCGTTTCATGACATGGTTATGATTGCTACCAAAGGAAAGGGTTGCGATATTATCATCAGTTGTGTGCAAGGATTACTTAAAGATGTATGGTTAAGATCATTTCAATTATTTTTTGTCGGCATCATGTTTTTGGCGCGGCCTAAAAAGCTTAGAATATTTTCTCTTATAAAAATATTTACAAGATTTAAAACGAAAAACGTAGTGCGCATAATATGATCAGTTGTATGAGTTTTCTCAACGAGAGCTGCTATTCTATATAATATAAATATTTAGAAAAATGCAATTTATTTATTTATTTATTTATTTATTTATAACTTTTAGGAAGACTATCAGCTAATTACATAAAAAATAAAAAACTTAAATGGTTAATAAAAAGCCATTAAAAAGTCTCCACAGATAGTAACAAAGTAAAAAAAGAAACGAAAGCCCTTAAATCCAAGTACAGCAACTGAATACACACTAAATAATAGGTAAGAGAAAAAACAAAATATAATCTATATTTGTACTTATATAGAAAGAACAAATAAAAACTGTCGATTAGCTCCGTATCAAATTGTCACCTGTCAATTAGCACCAAATTAATTTAAACAATGATTTTACTGAGTAATTTTCTCATTGAAGATATGCTACTAGTAGTTATATCAAGGTCATGATTACGTATTAGTTTGTTATAATTGTTACAAGAGCGGTACAAGAAACTGTTCTGACGATAGTTAGTAGCAACCAAGGGAATGGCGAAAAAGGGTGGGCGGCGCAAAGAATGTCTTGGGGTATAAATATTAATTTTATTTAGTAATTCTGGACAGTGGCTGGAAGATGATGTGAGAATTCGTGAAAGGAACAAAATATCCGCAATCTCACGACGTTTGCGGAGTTGCAGAAAATGATGCCTTTCACATGATTTTGTGTAATCATGGTAATCAGTTTTAGTGCGGTAATTTAGGTACCTAATAAATTTCTTTTGAATGCTTTCTAAGCGCTTAATGTAATAGATAAAAGTAAGCATTTTAATTAATATTTATAGTAAATTATTGTACAGTCATCCAGTTTTGAGCCATTTTTAAAGTTTCAAGTCTCTGGCTCATTAGGAAGTTAGTTCAAAATCAATTGCAAAATTTGTACCGAACATACAAACAAACAGAAAGACAATAAACGTGGAAAAAATTTAATATGTCTAAAGAAACTTTTGATTCTTAGAGTTATAACACTTATAACTAAGACGAGCGCCACATTGCGTTGACGCGCGTCTGTTGGGACCCTAACATAATAAATTCCTCATTATGCCGAGTTTGAAGGCTATACAAACTGTTTTCAGGCTACAATTTCTTGTTGTGCAACTGGAGGTATAATGTTTGATATCGTTCAAATACATACCCAGGAGAATTTTGAGTATGGTATGTATTACATGATGAAGTCAAGATCATACGTAACGATTGATGTATCTTCGATATTCACTAGCCAGGGTATTGAAGAATTTAGTGTGAGTATATAATACATTATTTTACTTGTGCATTCATTCATATGAATTTGTTCTAAATTAAATGTAACAATTCAGAAAATTCGATTCATGTTGAGCGAGGGTATAAGGGCCGGGTACGTGCGCCCGCTGTCGCGCGTGACGTACGCGCCGCACGACGCAGCGCGTGCCTTCCGATTGCTGGCGGCGAGCCGGCACCGCGGCAGAGTGCTGCTGCGCATGCATGAACAAACGCCGCAAGCACAGCCTAGGTACGCGTAAAACAAATGTAGAGCTAATAATGTTGTACAGTAAAATAATGAAACATGCGCATTAATACAATAATCTTTTCTTACAGATTATCATGTTCACCTGGTTTGTGTCACGTATTACTGTGCGACAAGGACGGATTTGCTATAAAATTCGCTGATAGACTAGTGGAACGTGGTGCCAAGAAATTGTTCCTCAATGTCCAAAAGATTTCAAATTATTTAAAGACCAAAAGACGGTAAGTGATACCAAACAAATAAAAAATATTTAATTTGTAGTTAAAATAATATTTTATTTTATTTTCTTGCAGGCTATGGGAGGAACTTGGTGTAGAAGTATGGATGGCTTCAGATGTCCTAGATTCGATCGAAACCATACGAAAAGTATTAAAAGATGTCAATCTTTTAGGACCTATTGAAGGAATATACGTGGTAGCCACTGGTTTAATTGACAAGGAGGCAAAAGATAACATTAACTCAACAATATTTAACCTGGACGCTATATCTAGAGATCTATGCCCTAAACTCAGGTAATCGAAACGGAAAATAGACATTATAGGAAACAAAACATTAGAGTTTTAGAAACTCCTATTGGAAAAATTTATGACTTATAGTATTGTATATTATTTATATAGTTGTTAATCTCTAGGAATGGTAATGGATATTTTTTTCAGATACTTTACCGTGATAAATGAGGACTATTCAATCGGTAGTGACGTATGTATGAGAAGAAAGCAGTGCAAACTAAACTCTTTATCACTACAAATGAAACTGGAAAAGGTAATAGAAATCACGCAAAAATTCGTATATCCGATTTTATGAATAGATAAAATAAAAGGAATGAAATTGTAACACGTTTTTGTACAGTTTACTGATTCTGGAGTAAAGAAAGATAAGAAAAATGTGGCAATGATGTGGAGCAGTGCTGTTGAAGCAGTTGAAACAGCATTGTTATGTAAAGACGTATTAGTGTTGGCTCACCTACAAGCTGTTCAGCCACGCAATATTCTTGAGGAAGTCGCTGAAATTCCAGGTTAAGTACTTAATCATGTTTATTATTTGGCAAAATAACTAGATGTTCTTCGAATAGTATTAAGTTCAAATTGATCTATTTTGATGATTCCAGGAGTCAGTATAATAAGTTCTACAGATGACAGCACAGTGCTAGAACAAATTGGTGTTGATCATGGACGTGCTCATGACGTATGCACTGTTCTTGAAGAAAAGTTCAATATTAATATTCCGGAACACGTTGTTCCATATATGACTGTTGGCCAGTAAGTCAAACAGTTTCTATAAAATCCATTGAATTTTCAAGAAAGCTAATATTAAACAAATCCTTTTGTATATTTTACAATTCACTTGAGCTCAAAGTAATGTTACAGGCTAAAGAGTTTAAGAGTGCAGACATTGGAGCTGGACCAAGAACAGCCAGGTTTTGGCGGCTACTTCTCTTATGTGGATCAGGATGAATTGCTTGCGAGTTGCGAGCTTGTGTTCTTGCCTACGCTCACACATACATCAAACACGGTAAATTGTTAACAATAATATTATTACCAACATTTTTAATACTTGTCCATTCCTTGTCCTTGTCTTTTTTAGACCATTTTGTCTTACCTTCTTATGTGATGTATTTCCTTGCCACCTACTATATAATTTAAAAGACAAATTAAAATCTTCTATTGTATTCTACTTTATCATCTTCTACTTCATCTTTTTTCGTACTTTATGAATAGCTACTTTATACAAAATGATGGAAACACTCCTTACTCCATGTCAGACGAAGTCTTAGAAATATGAAATAGGTATAGAAGCATCAAGTTACGAAAATGTATTAAGACGTGTTTGGAAGATATCTAAATAATTGTGAAGTCTTTAACATAAATTTTATTTTAAGCTGATTCGCTATTCAGCTACCGATTTACTAATATATTTTAGAGACCCGATGAGTACGAGGAGAACGAGACGTATTTATGTATAGTTCCGGGCATGGAGGGTCATCATGGACGGTTCCGAGTACTGTGTGAGCTTCTCAAGCTGCCGGCTGTGGTTCTACAGTTGGGACTGGAGAAGTACCAAGAGAACATACAGGAAATAGCTCAACGACTTGTTGATGTAAATATATAAATAACACAAATAAGTTAAACGTATTTTATTTTATTTTATTGATTTTGTTGGTTGACATGGCAAAGAATAATCGGTTTTATTATTTTCCAGGTGTTGATGAAAAGGTTAAAAATAAGCAATCAATTCTACCTTTTGGGTTATGAATTTGGTGTTCCCATTGTAATGGAAATGGCTTCAATACTGGAAAGCTACGGTAAGTAAGCTATAAAATTATCGTAATTAATTCACACAATTTCTGAATTCGACTCTATTTCGTTTATGGTCAAGTTTTTATTTTTATTTGATTTTTATTAATTTCACAGGGCTTACTGGAACAGTATATTGTTTGGGGGGCACACCTAATGACATTCGTGCAGTTCTTGAGAACAAATTACAAGGTATGACTGAAGAAACGTTGCAAATTGAATTGCTTCAACATTTACATTCTTTAATATTGGGCGAAAAAACCTTGGATATGGATAACAATTTGCGACAGTTGGTACAATTTTCTGATAAACTGAAATATTGTGTTGAGAGTCTTCGTAAGCGAGTGACTTACTCAAGTCAATATATCGAGACAATATTTGAAGTTGCGTATTCGAGAATCAAATTGTCACGTCAAGGTCATATCGACTTTAAAATGTTGAAAGCAAAAATGGTAATTTTACGTGCTAAGCTCCCCAAACCAACACCAATAAAGACTTGGAAGTTTTCACACCAAGATGTTATAATCCATGAACTAGAAGCTACGCTAGAAAATGCACCACAAGATTTGAACGTTGCTGGGATAATAAATAAGTATTTAGACACTGAAATATTGACCAAATTCAATAATAGAAACCGGTGTGAAAGCTTCATTTTAAACGAAGAAGTAGCCCGACCGCCAAAGTAAATGAGTCTGAAATCCATACTTTTCAGATATTTAAAAATAATTAGACTACCTACTTACTACTCATTGAAACATTAACTATGTATTGGAAAGTTATTTTTAGATAACGAATTAATATTTAGGTTGATTTGTGTGTTCTTTGCTATATTTTGTCAATAAAAATATTTTGACAATACATAATTATAATTTTATTTTTATACTGAAATGAAATTGTTTACTTATGTAGTAATTAGGATTTTTCAATCATTTTTATAAGTCTTTATACTAGGTGGCGCCGGCATTTCCTATGTCTGAGAAGAAACACCAACAAACTCTGGGTCTATTTTTAAGTCCAAACAAATTTTCGTAAGGCTCTATGTCAGAACAATGTAGAGTAGCGTCTGGAGTGGCCTTTTGAGGAAAGCGCCATAGAAGTTTGAGCTCACCTGTCCAGACAGATGGCAAGCATCCTGTTTTATCATTATGATTTCCTTTATTTAATTATTTACACATACTTTTTTACATTTATAAATATTTTTACAAAAAGAATGATGTAAAAACATTTAAAAATACAAAAGAATAGTGGTAGCCCACCGTCATTATGATTATTATTAACAACCAGTAATCGTCCACTGTTGGACATGGGCCTCCAATTCATTGTTAAGCGGTCCATCAGATGTATCAGGTAGGTACTGAAAAGATAGGATGAATAAGACAAAATAAAGATGAATAAGACAAAATTAAAGGAAGTGCAGGCTTCCACATGCACACTTTATTGTAAATTAGCTCCCAAATTCATGTTTAGTAGTTTTTTATTTATTAAGTAGAAGAAAGGATAATGTTTGCAAAAATTCTTCTTCCGTACTCTTCCACAAGTCTTTAACAACCGTCTCTTCTGACGACGATATATCTTTGTATTTAATTTCTGTTAAAATATGTACATACAGACCTACCTTGTACTATTTCTATGCTGTAAAGGCAGAGAACAGACGCTGACTTGACTGACAATTAATGTCCATTATTGCCTGTCACCACATGCGAATGAAGTGGCAATATACACTTGCCTTCGACGTTGCCACAGAACTGGGAGTAAATACGACAGCGAGAGAAGTGGCAGTAGATGAATGCACAATATAAATCTCCAAATTGAGTGAATTATGTGTGATTCCTGTCACTTGTTTTGTATAAATATTTATTGAACAAACATTGTATATATTTTAATTACTATTGTTTCTTCTCTTCATCTGTTTGTTGCATAAACAGATCTCTGTTAATCAGGTAACTTTCACATAAATTTTTCTTTTCAAACCGTTGTAGTATGTCTGCAGAAAAGTACTTGTTTATGATAGATGGCACACGTGCATCGCTGGCGGAGTGTGCAAGCGACGCGCGCAGCTGGTGCACGGCGACTGGTCGCTGTGAGTATTGCTGTAGGTCGAGCGGCGCCGTCGTCGCGTACGCCGTTGCCGGACGAAGCAGCACCAGCTGAGAACGCAACGCCCGCGCATGCTCCACGTAGGAACGCGCGCCCGTAATACGTGCCAGTGCGACTTCTATGAGCGCGCGGACGTATTGCGCTGACTGCGTCATACGACCTACTAACGTTCGAACGCACGCGTCCGTTTTTTGAGCCCACGTGGTAGCGTCCCGTGTTGCGTCATTCAGTCCTGCGTCACCGCCTGTCATCAACATGAACATGTGGCGCAGTACTGCATTCTGTAGCTGCTCCTCTGACTCAAACTCGCTCAGATGTTCATTAAGCATTTTCTGGAACTCGAACGGTGCACATCCAATACAAAATACGGTGCCAGTTAGCCCTGAAATCAAAATATTATGTTATTAGTAGTAGGTCTAAAGCTGCTCAAATATTTGCAGATGTTTATTGGAAAATATTTATCGAAAATGACAGTTGACATATTTTTGCAAAAAGCAGGCTTCATTATGTCGCAAGCAAACAAAAACCCCTCACTCAGACTTGCTGAGTTAACTTCATTCAAAGCTATGTATTTGAAGGCACGGTTGGCGCAGTTACAGTGGTTGAGCAATCGACTGCTACGCTACGAGTCGCGGGTTAAATTCCCGCACGGAACAAATACTTGTATCGCCTACACATAGTTGTTCCAGGTCTGGATGTTTCTACATGTGTAGATGTGTTGTAAACGCACCCACGTTGCCCACAGTAGGTATTATTAGAAATAATTCTTAGTGCGGGCAACTTTATTTTTAAAGAAGAAAGAAAGAATGATGAACTTCAAGCCAATGCCAAATATTAGTATGATTTACCTCGGTCTTCAAGAATCGCCGCTACCTCCAGTGCAATTAATGCTCCACTTTCATAACCCATTAAGTAGAAATCGTCCCGGATTTCAATTTTCTCCAATAGGACCTGTCAATGTAGTAAAATATTTTAATATTTAGTACGTTAGGTAGGTTGGTACCTAGTACTCACTTTATAATTTTTGAACATGGTCACTATGGGAAAATTGATTATTAGAAGCTTCCAGGAATAGAATGCGAGATTCGCTATAAATTGAAAACTTTCCAAGGACCATACTAAACATAATCGTAGAAAACATTTGCACTAGATACGGATGATCATGCATGACTTAAAGAAAATCCAATTTAAGATGGCCATAAAAACAATAAAATATTTCCTATTTTTGATACCTGAGCATATCTCTCGGCGGTTTCTCGCACGGTCTCGTGCGGCCGGTCGAGTCCCGGCTGCAGCACGAGCGCCGGCAGCTTGAGACGCTCGCACAGGACGCGGAACCGCTCGTGGTGACCCTCCATACCCGGTATGATACAGATATACGTTTCACCAGATTCGATCTCGTCACCTACCTAAAATTTTACATCTATATTATTCGACAATTCTTAACAAATTTCACTACATCTTTTGTCGTTGTCACTTACTGTAACATCTTTGGCAAGTGTTGGTAGAGGCACTAGATCAGTAGTCGCTAACTGTTCGTCTGGATCTACATATGAAAAGAATGTTCCTAATCCGCTAACTTTTTTTTCAAAACTGTCTGTTGTTTTCTCTTTTAGCTCTTTTAGTCTGGAAATAGCAACGTTATAAATATACATTATTTGTTTATATTTAAAACAATTTAAGTGGTTAAGGTTTATAAATAAAATAAAACTTACTCGGCAACAGTTAGTTCCAATACTCTTTCCTCTTCTAACGATTTGTTGTACGTGTCTCGTAACAAGGACCGTATAACCTGAACTTTATCATTTGAAACGCCCAATTCGTACAATGATGTATTTGCATCTACATTCGACAGATTTAAATCTGAAAAACATGTTAAAATTCTGCATAGTAGTACTGATCATTATGAACAACTTGTAGTAATGGGAAGAAACCTGAAATCGCGAAAAAATAATATAAATAATAATAATTGTTGTATTAAGATAAATAATAATTATTGTATTGACAGCAGATTTTTTTTTCGCGATTTTAATTTTTTACCATAGTAAAAGTTGTTCATAATGATGAGTATTATACCTAAATAAATATGTCCTTAAAAGGACGCTGTTAAAGTACAACCTTATTTAAAGAGAACTAGGCTGCATAATAATTTAAGTCATTGAACGTAAATTAATGAAAATCAAACGATTTACCTGTGAGTGCGAGTATTTGCTGCAGCACGTCTGTCGGTTGTTCAAGCGACGTCCACGCGTGCAGCACGGCGCGTGAGCACCGCAACGCACGCTCTGTCACGTTCACCACATTGCGCCAACATGCCTCCTGGGTCTACAATCGAACAACTATACTTATGTCACAAATTCAATACTGAAGTTTGATGCTCGTCACACCCTACACACAGTCGTGCTGAACTGAAGAACCACACGAGAATTTTCCCGTTTATTATTGTCCCATCTCGTGTAAGCAAGTAATAGGTACATCAGTTAGCATGCGCGGCAAAATCATTGTGAGAAGTCAAGTAAGTATAGGTATGCGGAATAGGCCTATAGTATATTATGTTGAAAAGATATTTAGTTTGGCATTTTATGGAACATAAAATGCTCAGAAACAACTAAACACTAAGAAATGGTGAACGGTGGCTTTTTGGGGTGTTACCTTGCGTTGACGTCAAAAAGTACAAAAATTAGTCTATTTTGAATAAACAATTTTGAATTTTGAATGACTTACAGCTTCTGTCAATGTGGACAAGTCTAACATCGTTGCAGGTAAATTGACTCTGGCTCGGGAGATACAAGTTTGCCGGCCAACATCGCTATCGTTACTTATGACCGCAAAATACCTGAAAATTTATTTATTTATACTTTATGCACTAAGTACAGAGGCGGACTTAATGCCGTAGGCATTTTCTACCAGTCAACCTAAGGGTGATGCAGAGAAAAAAGTATAGTAGGTGCACGGACAAGATAATTATACTAAAACAAGTAAATTATGCATAGTTACTTATAACTATTTATACATAATTTTTTATATAATATACACTATGTATTATATATACACTATTATACATAAATAAATATATATATAATTATATATACATAAATATACTTTAAGTAGTAAGAAAGCGGAGATGATTCTGCTAATTATGTGTTAGTCGGTTTTATTAAAACTACTATTTTATCATTGATTCCAAAAACTAAATTTAGATCTTACTTTAGCAATGGACACAAGGATCTTGAATCCGAATCTAAATTGTTTACGAAGTGTGTTACATCTAAAGCAGTTTCCTTGTCCTTTATTTTCAAAGTCACGTATATGCCTTCAATTGATCCTAAAGTAGCGGCTTCATTTATTATTGATTTCACAAAATCCTTATTGTTTGAATTATCTGTAGATAGTTTTACATGGACACCCAGTTTTTGCCAGAATCTGTAATTTAAAAGGATATTAAATTCTTACTCTTAAATCATTCCTAAGAAATGTTATTAGCGGTTAAATGTATGTATTATAAAATATAATTATCTAAATGTCAGTATATTACTGGAAAAAAAGAAAATTAAATCGAGATGCTTTAAAAAAAATAAAAAGGTTGAATGAGAATTGGACTGGCCATAAAATTGACGCGATATTCAATTTTTTTTTTTAATTCTTTTTTCATGTAGTTGTCATATTTATGCTCGTTTGTATTTTGTTTTATTTGGATTATAAAAATTATTAATTTTAGTTTCAGTTAGTTTAAATAGCGTAATTTACCGTCAATTCGTGATAAAATTTTAGCTATTGTTCGTATTAAAACTATTTCAAATAACCTTATTTTAAAATGATGATAAGATGTGGCATTCGGACAAACAATGCATAGTTTTCTCGCTCCACGGCTCACCAGCCTCTCAGCCAACTGCATTCCTAGAGGTTGCTCATCGCACACTAACAGATGGCAAGCATCTGGACTGCAACTTATTCTGGAAAAGAGGTACAACATTATATAAATATAATAGGTTAAATAAGACTAGTGGTCGAAATTCGACCATATATTATTATACAAAAATTTTAACTTTCTTCTTCTCCATGTAAACTTTGACCATGCCAAATCTCACACCCATCCGTGGGCGCAAAATGCTTAAAAAGGAGTACAAAGTTATCTCTTCAAGTATTAATACCTATATCTATAGATTATCAATGTCAAGAGTAGCAGCCAGCTGTAGGTAGGTACAGTCGCGGACTGAAATTGTTTATCAGATTTCAAATTCGATTCTATCTCAAACTGTGCGCAATAAGGTCTAAGATAGTATATCAAAAAACATATTGACTATATATATAAAGCTCGATTACCACTGACTGACTCACTGACTCACTGACTGATTGACACAATTGTTCTCCCAGAAGGAGCCGTGGGGGGTTAAAGTGATGTATGGGAGTCGTAAACCTTGAGGTCCAGTGAGTCCGGGAAAAATCCGAAATGACCTGAAAGTGGAACGCTGACCGGAACTGCCCTACGGATCTCGAAAATTACAAGTCCCACACCCATACTGCTGGAACTAAAAATGTCGAGGACCCTAGGTCGATTGATGAGCCGGTGAAAAAAAGATGGCTTCCATACAAAAAAAGATGGCGGCCATACAAAATGGAAACGCTCACCGTTCCGAAACCGTTGGAGATAGCGGGGGGGTGCTCGACCAAATGTCATAGAGGACGACGGGGGCTTTCCGGTGGGGGTCATAAAAATCCAAGATGGCGGATTCAAAATGGCGGCCAAAAAAAAATATGGTCCGAGGCGGCTGAAAATTGGCGTCCGGGGGTTTTCGGGGGCACCGATTCATAATCCGGGGTCGACTTTTTTTTTCCGCCATTTTTCAATATGGCCGCCATACAAGTGTTCATTTCGGATTTTCACCCAATTGTTCTCCCAGAAGGAGCCGTGGGGGGTAAAAGTGATGTATGGGAGTCATATAGAGGGGGGTCCTGTGAGTTTAGGAAAAGTCCGAAATGACCTAAAAGTGGAACACTGACTGGAACTGCCCTACGGATCTCGAAAACGGCAAGTCGCAAACCTATACCGCCTGAACTAAAAATGTCGAGGACCTTGGGCCGTTTGACGAGCCGGTGAAAAAAAGATGGCTCCCATACAAAAAAAAATGGCGGCCATACAAAATTGAAACGCTCACCGTTCCGAAACCGTTGGAGATAGCGGGGGGGTGCTCGACCAAATGTCATAGAGGACGATGGGGGCTTTCCGGTGGGGGTCATAAAAATCCAAGATGACGGATTCAAAATGGCGGCCAAAAAAAAAATGGTCCGAGCCGGCTGAAAATTGGCATCCAGGGGTTTTCGGGGGCACCGATTCAATTAACAATAATAGCTGAAGATAAGTATGTATCATTGTTTTTGCTGGTAGGTTACTCAATAGCTATAAGTTGTGGACCAATGATTTTGTCTTCATCTATAACTGGTGAATTAATGCCTTTAGAATCTAGGAGTTTATCTATGGTTGTTATTGCTTTTGTTTCTCAAATGATTTATTCTAGTTTTTTTAAGGTAGCGCCTTATTGCTTCAAAGCCTTCGGTATGCATGGTACTTTCTTGTTGTTTGCGTTGTGTTCATCGGTGTGTTTGGTTCTGCTATATTTTTATTTACCTGAAACTAAAGACATGACTCTGCAAGAGATCGGTGAGTGCATTAAGGGAGTGAAACCTGTAGAAGAGGCTAAGGAATTGTTACCACTGACTAATAATGTTACTATTGTTACTAGTAAAAACAATTATTGAAACAAATAAAATGTATTTTATTCGATAATCATTGTGTTCTTTTTTTTCAAAAATTCAATAAGTTTTTGTTATATTATCAGACTTGTTATCCGTATATTATATTGTTAGTAAAAATAAGAAATAAAATCTAGTTTCCATGACCATGACTGAATGAACGTTAACTTCGGTTTCGGCTGTGACATGATAAAGAAAAGATGACAACAAACAATAATACGTATAATGCCACAAACTTATCTGACCCGGTGACTAAAATTGGAACTAACATCGCTATAGAACAAAACTGATTTCAAAATGTCATTTTTGTAGGGAGATGTCATTGGGAATAGCGACGGCAGCAACGCCACGACCGATGATTTTGCCATTGTTCCCGATGTACGGGCTGCTAGTAGTATCGTCCACCTATAACAGTTGCTTGAAATGATAATCACTTACAATTAGATAAATCCTTTTATTGGTAAACTACACAGTAACTAAGATGCGAATGATAATTGTTATGATTGCTAACTGATAATGAATATTGTAAATGAGTGCACGCGTATTGATCGTTGAACGTAAACCGTCGAGTAATATTAACCTAAATAATGCGAGGCGAGAGAAATATGCTGACAGTACAATGTACGGTGCACTCGTATACCCGTCATCGATACTTTTTTGTCATTGTTATCGAAAAATCATTACTCAGCCCATCTCTAGTCAACGAGCCGCCATCGTCACCCAGCCGACGCCGCACGGCCCACCCGCGTAAGCGCGCCGATGCCTCTGCGGTGCTGAGCAGTACGATGGTGTGCTTTCGTCGCGTTGACGTCGGATGGAGGGCGTGTCGATGAGATTAGGTGGTGCTGATCTGTTGCTGGGACGATACGTGTACCAACCTTTATTTTCCGCGCCGTAACAATTGAATATTTTAACTATTGTGTCGATTTTGCTTCGCTTGACGGGTTGAATGTTTATGAGTATAGTATTAGAGTATAACACTCATTAGGTAGGTAATAAGTATACGCAAAACGCGCGTATGATTTTTAAAGTTTAATTTTGTGTTTTTTGATTCAACATGAGTGAAATCGAACGTAATAAAGATGGTTTTGCTTGGAAATATTTCTTAAGACAGGTAACTTATTTTGCTGAAACATTTGTGAAAGAAGGTGATATCATTTTGACAAAAAAAAAACATAAATGCTTAATTACATATATTAAGCTCGTTAATTATTTTTGGTAATATTGTACCTATAGTGCACCTAGAGTCTCGACATTTCATAAGCGCCTGTATCTGGTTTACATGAAATAAAGATCTATTTTATCTATCTATCTTATAGTCTTTTGATGAGATTTTTATGAAACTTTTACAATATATTGCACTGACCAGTAATCGACGTTATATCGTATCATGTATCAATGTTGCATTAAAAAATAAACCAATAAAATAATACAATAATAAATAAATAATAATATTTTATATAAATTGCAAAATGTTAAATGAATTCTTGATAATATTCTTTTAAACTTATTTCTTATAAACTTAAGAATTAAATGATTTGTACCAGGTACTTGGTTTGTTTTTGTTGATTTGTCTATTAGGTATATTACCAATAAATGTGTTTAACTGTTAATAATAATGAATCATAATTTCTAATACAGGTGTCCTGACTTGTTGATAATATTTACTATGATAATCCTTCATCTGACTAAACACAGACTTTCATAATTCTCATTTGACTGAACACAGATTTTCATAATTCTCATTTGACTGAACACCGACTTTCATAATTCTCAAGGCACACCGCGGCCACTTGTGATTAGAAAGGACTTGACAAAAAAATTATTGAATGATTGTTTAATAGTTTGCAGTATGATAAGCATAAAATTAAATTAATATGATTATTACTTTGGTTTTTATTGAATGTATATCAGAAATGTATGGTCATATAATTTTATGGGTGTGAATCAGACCATTTTGAAAAATCACTTAATTTTTAGTATTAAGTGATCTTGGTGTAAGTTTATTTAAGTTTTGTGCGTCATACTGGGCATAAAAATAAAATCTTTTTCTTTCTTTCTTTCTATACTACCAAAATTGTAATTGCGAAAAGTTTATCAGCCATACGTTTGGGGAGAGTAGGTAGGTATTGAAGTTTTGTATGGGAAAGCAGTTTTTTATTCCTTTTTTAATTTTTGGGCTAACGTGCTTGCGATTCTCCTGATAGTAAGTGAAGCCATGAACATTCGCAACACCAGAGGAGTCACCGATGCGTTGCCGACTTTTTAGGGTGATTATTTTTTCGCGATCACGATGTTGATCCCATAGAGCAAGTTGTTCAATTTGCTAGTATGATCCATACCCATAATTAATATAACCACACATTTCTGTTACACGCTGTATATAACATTATCATTTTCTATATGGTTCTCTTTCGTTCCTATAATGTGAAACCTTGTAAGTAAATAGTTTATGTCAAATGGATCATCAAATATTTATTCGCAAACCAAGTGTACATTATAGTTCTGACATTAATATTAGGCTCTTGAAACTTAGCGGCCTTCTACAGGCGTCGATAATTAGAGGACGACACAGCTAAGAAGTCGCACCGGAAAACTTCGTAAAACCGATCAGTTCCGAACTGCGCGCGTCTTCAAAACCACGAATGTTTATTAGTACAGTAAAACATGATCTTTACGCTGATGCAATAAGTTGTACAATTATTTAAACGAGCGACTGCCATTGGTTGTTCAATCAGGTACATCGATGTTACTTCTTAATACTGTCGTTCTGTATCATGTGAATATTGAATACATTTCCATGTATTTTAAATTCATAAAACTGGTTTCACATTATCATTTAGCGACGGTTCACACCTAATGTAACGCTCGCTCACAAGTAACCGCTGAATGTGATCTACCGTTACGTCAATTATAGATTTTTAAACATGTTCAACTTTACATGACGATACGGTTGGCGCAGTGGCTAAGCGATTAGCTTACTGCGCTGCGTGCCACGAGTTCGATCCCCGCACTGAAAAAATATTTCAAATATGATCTACAGATAGTTGTTTCGGGACTGGGTGTGTGTGCATGTGACATGTATGTTTGTAAACTGTACCCTCGATACAGCATAAAAAAAAACAAAGACTTTCTCTCTAAACCTGCGGATACGTCATAACGTTACGAGTATATGTAAAAACTGACTCCCGGCGACCGATTATTTTGAAATGTAAGGTTAGGAACTATAAAGTTAACAATGTTGAAATTTGATAGGCATGTTTTATTATGTTATATTATTTACCTACATTATTACTTATGGTTTATTTTACTACAAATGTGAAGTGCGCTCTGACAACCATAACACAAGTTAAGTCTTACCATGGTTACCAGTGTCCTACTGCTATTAAATTGGATGTATGTAATGACATAATTGCTAGTTTATGTTAAGTCTCTCCTGTACCAATTTTTTGTGCCCTTACTGTAATAAAGAATTTCAATTAGAGGTACTCAACAGTGCTCACTGAACAAAGAGTGATTATCTACTATAGTTTTCAAATATTTAGATAGCTGTCTTGTCACTCGACGTTTAATTAAGTATCTAGTATTTGCAGTTAATAACTATCCCAAAAAAAAACTTACAAAAATACTATGGATTAGGCTGCTAAGAAAGAATAAAACAATAAAGTTGAACAACTAAAATGGAGTCACAACACTATGAGATGACAACCACTAAGGCATCCCACCCACGACCGACAATCGCTCAGCGATTATTTTGTTGCTGAATATAAAACATCAATACTGAAACGCCCAACTGCTACAAAACTCTTTGTAGTTGACAGACTCGTAGGCATTTTTTCCGTGCTTTAAAAGTCTATTCTCTGTTTGGCAAATTCCCCCAGAACATCACCCCGTAATGAAGCGTTGTTGGTACTGCTGCTATTGACTAAGCTTTTTTGCTATTGGTCAATGGTTTAAATGAAGAAAGTAAAAAGGAAACTTCATTCATTAAACACAAAAACACACACGCAATAATAAATAATATACTAAAACACAAATAAACAAACAAAATTACATGTAGCATATAATATTTATTGGTTAATTTCAGCTACTGATCAGCACCGGAGCATGGTCCGGTTCCTTCCTGATAGGGCTTAGCACGGGGTCAACGACAGTGCTAATCCCGCAGTTGCGAAAAGAAGCCAATTCTACTGATGCTGTTAGCCCAGAAATGGCGTCTTGGTTACGTAGGTATCCAAATCATGAAGAACATGATGAAAATGGGTCTCCAAATGGGCCGGGAACCTTTCTCTCGGAGGTTACCCATGTCATGGTGTAAGAGAGATATACTTAGAATGAGAAAGGATATGAATAAACTGGCAGACTTTAATTACCGTTAGGAAAAACTTAATATTGTGTGATTGGTAAATGATGTGAAAGTTGATGGCATGACACTTTGAACAAAAAATTTAATAATATCGGAGTTTTGTGTTTCTCAATCCGAGAAGAGGCCCTTGCCCAGTAGCGGGACAGCACTGGGATGAATTTCTTTTATTTTTTACTATCGGAGTTATGTCTCCAGATTATTTAAAAAAAAACTATGGACTGTTCCGTCTGAAAATTAATTATCATTTATAAAACAAATGTGTTATTGGCTAAAATAAAAATTGCTTTTTTAAATCCTTTTTCAGCTGCCATCTTAAGCTACAGCGGAATTCCCTGGATCTTGATGCTGCCCGTTCTAGCAACATTAGTGGGCAGGAAAATTACCCACAGCATCGTCTGCATTTCCATGTTCATTGGCTACGTCATCTACTACTACAGCTCCGATATTCAGATGGTCCTCATCAGTGAACTGTTTCAAGGAGCTGGCATTGGTTCCGTCCTAACCATATTTATCGTCACCATCGCTGAATATACTTCTTCAGAATATAGAGGTGTATTTCTCACTATAAAATCTGCAACAAGCTTTTGGGGTATATTAGCTTCAAATGTCATTGGTACTTTTTTCCGCTGGACTAATATACCTCTGGTTGGGTTGATATGTTCACTATATAGTTTGTGCACTGTATTTTTCTGGCCAGAATCTCCATTTTGGCTGGCAAAGAAAGGACGTTTTGAACAGTGTGCGAAAGCCCATAGATGGTTGAAAGGATCTAATATGGATTCTGAGAACGAACTTGAAAAACTTATAGCTGATCATCAAAAGTTAAGAAAAGATATTTCTCTAAGAACTCAAGTCATACTGAGTTTTGAAGTAGTGGTTAAGAAAGAATTTTATAAGCCAGTGTTGTTGTCAATATTATTGATGACATTGTATAATTTTTCTGGTAAATTAGTGTGTATGGTGTACGCTATAGATATCATCCAGAAAATAACGAATAGTGAATCGACTGCTTATACTGGCATGTTATTATTGGATGGTGTAACCGTAGCTACAATGTATGTAGGCTGTGCTTTAGCAAAATCATTCAAGCGTCGTCATTTTTTATTAATTTCTTCATCTATTGCAGTAATATTTATGTTATTATTATCAGTATATTTATACTTAGTAAAATTAACAATAATAGCTGAAGATAATTATGTATCATTATCTTTGTTAGTAGGTTACTCAATAGCTATAAGTTGTGGGCCAATGATTTTGTCTACTACTATATCTGGTGAATTAATGTCTTTAGAATCTAGGAGTTTATCTATGTGTTCTATTGGTTTCTTATCCAAGATGATGTTTGCTACTTTTTTAAAGGTAGCACCTTATTGTTTCAAATCCTTCGGTATGCATGGTACTTTCTTGTTTTTTGCATTGTCGTCATCAGTGTGTTTGGTTCTGATATATTTTTACTTACCTGAAACTAAAGACAAGACTCTGCAAGAGATTGGTGAGTCCATTAAGGGACTGCAGCCTGTAGAAGAGGCTAAGGAATTGTTACCACAGACTAATAATGTTACTATTGTTACAAGTAAAAGCAAAACTGCAATGAAATAAAATGTATTTTATTTGATCATTATATCGTATTATGGCCGATATTTTAACTAAAAGCTTTCCATTATTATATTTTTGATTACATATTATTTATTAATTTTTAAGCAGTTTATTCTTTTACAGTTATCATAGTTTTAATTTTGTTTTTGTTTTATTGTTTCAAAATATTCATATTCATATTCTTTATTTGCATTCCACAATGTACATAAGGTGGTAAAAATAATATTTGGTAGGTTACAATCATGGACCCTGTAGGGCACAGCAAAATATAGGAGAGAGGAAGATAGTACTTATGTTTACTTGTTGCTTTAATTTATTAATAAATATGGATAGCATAATAATTTTTTTTATTTATTAATAATATTTCCTAATATGTACAACAACAACACACACACAAACATACCTATTTTTTTTTTAGGTAGGCGTTTGTTTTTCCTGGATATATTTTAAAATAATAAATAGTATTGTAATATATATTTCTTTTGGTTCTGTTGCTATTGCACTTGTCAATAGCGGCCTCTTTTTTTGTCTTTGGTAGTTATACGCATGTACCTACTAATCGATGCTTTTCGCTCCTCATAATGATCTTCTCTATAATTACAGACTCACGCAATTCTGGTGAATTGAATGATATGCCATTTTACAGAGATAGCCTGCGGGTCTACCGCGTAACTAATCTTAGTTACGCGGTAGACCCCTTCATTACCATCTGGTAATGAACATCGACACCGGTAATAAACTTAAATACGGTCTGTTATAACCTTTACCACTATGCAATTATTTAATTAATGAATTAATATTATTTATTTTTTATTATTTATTTATTTATTTATTTATTTAAAATGCTTCAAGTACAATGTACAAAGGCGGTCTTAATGCCGTAGGCATTCTCTACCAGACAACCTTAGGGTGATGCAGAGACAATGAAGGTAGATGCACCAAAAAAAACTTAAATGAGAGGGTAGGTAGTTATATTCTATTATACTTAAAAACAACTATAATTATAAACTTACATAAACATTAACATATATAAATAAATATGTATTATTATATGCTAAATAAACATAAACATATATAAATAATAAATATATACAATTCAGAAAAATTAGAGTCGAGATGAATCTGCCAATGTCTTGTCACGAAAGTATTTGCGTATTTATTTATTATTAAGACCTTTATTCATTTTTTATACATATTATTTATATTTTTAAATATTTTTACAAAACTTTATTAAAAAACATTTAAAAATATGAAAAAATAGTAGCCCACCGGTATCTAGAATAGGGTCCAAGCTACCGGCGGTCAGGGCTCCAGAGAAAGTTGTTTTTATTGTGTGATTGTGTATTGTATTGTATCTACTTATGGACAAATGTCTGAAATAAATGATTTATTATTATTATTATAATTCGGGATCAAATTTTCCTTCCGCCATTTTTCAAGATGGCCGCCATACAAGTGTTCATTTTGGATTTTCACCCAATTGTTCTCCCAGATGGAGCCGTAGGGGGTAAAAGTGATGTATGGCAGTCGTATAGAGGGGGGTCCTGTGAGTTTAGGAAAAGTCTGAAATGACCTGAAAGTGGAACGCTGACCGGAACTGCCCTACGGATCTCGATAATTACAAGTCGCAATGCTATACCGCCGGAACTAAAAATGTTAAGGACCCTGGGCCGTTTGACGAGCCGGTGAAAAAAAGATGGTTTCCATACAAAAAAACATGGCTGCCATACAAAATCAAAAATCATATTTTTTTTAAGTTATGTTATATGCACCACCTAAAAAGCCCTCGCGGGCCGCATGCGGCCCGCGCACCCGCGCGACCTCTAGTTACATTTTAAAATTGCGTATAAAATTGTGAAGTATTTGGCATAGCAAAAAGGTGGTCAATGACTTTTTGATTAAATAATGACGTAAACTCATATATTTTTTAATTATATTATTGTGTCATTTGTCAAGTAGTTGTAAGCCAATAGAAATATAAAAGTTTAATAAATTTCAATAAAATAATGGCAAGTAACCACAGACCTGACTTCGC
This sequence comes from Allophyes oxyacanthae, assembly GCA_932294325.1. Lineage (NCBI taxonomy): Eukaryota > Metazoa > Arthropoda > Insecta > Lepidoptera > Noctuidae > Allophyes > Allophyes oxyacanthae. The sequence goes on from OW028628.1 coordinate 3,983,220, forward strand.
TAACTCTCTGTGCAAGTAACCCTTGCAGCAAAAGGCAGAAATAATGTGTATTTGCATGAAGACGGGTGGAATATTAGTGCTATGCTATATCAAGAGAACTCAATATATCTTGATTCACCGTAAAATTTTGGATCCAGCGACATGGAGACGAAGGGGAGGTTCAACTTCATCGTAACATGCGGCTGATTCAGTGGCCTGCTCGTTCTTCTGATTTAAATGTAACAAAAAATCTATGTGGCTTAATGGTTCAGCGCTGGGACTCCCAAAAGGAAAGAAACCCTCAAGTTCTTTTCATTTCACATTGTGCTCGAGTATGGGAAGACATCAGAGGGACTATGTGCACTGTGTGTGTGTTTTGTCGCCTCCATGCCCGATAGATTACGTGCCGTCATAGCTGCTGATGGAGTCTACACCAGATTTTAAAATTATTTCTTTTTATTAATAGACATTTATATTTTAAATGTTTTTGTTTTTATATAGAAATATTTAAATTGTAAGGAATATGAGAATAAATAGATACAGAAGAAATAGTTTTTTTTATGTCGAGTGTAATTTTTTATGAACTGAATCTTAGATTATTGATTGGTCTCCGCTGCCGAAACCAATCAATAATTAATCTAAGGACCCAATTTATTATTGAATTGCTCCACGAAATTAAATATAAAGTGTAGCTATCACTCCTTAATACCTAACTGAAACCTAAAGCACATATTCACTATGCCTAAAGGTCGGTTTCAAAGGTGTATCTATATCTTTCTACGTAATTGGGCATAGAAAGAGGCAGTAGATTGGTCAAGGTCGGTTTCAGTTAGGTATTGGAGAGTGATGGCTCCTCTTTACAATAAAAGCTTATATTTCACCTCTTTAGATGTTTTTTTTTTTCTTTTTTCATGTCAAATACAATCCAGGCCTATTAATAGATCAATAACAGTCTGAGCCAGTCTGAGCGTAAGCGAAGTCCTACGTCTATGATAATAATTGTCATCTTTATTGAAGTCAGCTTTATGAAACAAAAATGTGCAAGCCATTATAGACCATAAGGTGGTAAACATTTTCAGACCGCGACTGTACCTATTCTCTTGGGCGCTAATAATGTATGCGGGGTATGGATACCTCCCAGCTCCCACACTAGTTATGCACTTACCTAGTTTGCACGAGGAGTGTGTCATATTGCATACGCAGCAGCACTCTGCCGCGGTGCCGGCTCGCCGCCAGCAGTTGGAAGGCGCGCGCGGCGTCGTGCGGCGCGTACGTCACGCGCGACAGCGGGCGCACGTACCCGGCCCTTATACCCTCGCTCAGCAATGATTGTAACAGCTAAAAATTCAAGGAAAATTTATAACCCTGATGAAAAATTACCACATAACTAAAACCAAGACGTAGTAGCCACAAATCAGAAAAAAATACCACGTTTTTCACATACCTTCATCTGTTTACGATCCTGAAGTGTAAATATCGACGAAAAGTCGACTGCTGCGTAAGATCTCTGCTTAGTCATATAAAACATTCCATATTGATAGTTGTCACAGTTCTGAATTTGACTTGTATCGATAACAGTACCACCAAACGCGCAGCATCTAAGCGATGCCTGAAATCAATAAAATAAAACATTAGATTCTCCGATGATTTCAAATGTGCATGTCTTTTTGTTTTATTTTTAAAGAAATTGCTTACATTTTTGAGTTCTGTTTTTACGCAACTTATTATGATATTACAGCCATTTCCTCGCGTAACGGACATAATGATGTCTTCGAAACCATTATTACGAGAGGATACTATTAATTCCTCTGAAATATAGAGTAAACATTTAATAAGTGACTTATGGATACAAATATGTATATATTTATACATAAAATCTTCTCGACACGTTACCTTTTAACTGAGGATACAATTTCTGTAGAAACCGCTTTTTGTGAATATCACCGACTGTGGTGAATACTTGGCACCCCTGACCGAGTGCAATGGCAATCGCCGCCTGCCCCAGGGTTCCGGCCCCTCCGTGGACAAGCACGCTCATGCCAGGGCATAGTTGGCTCTTGATTTTCTATTAATATGAAATTTAAGGTGAGTAAGTCAGTTCAGTTCCTTTTACCCTTTGGTTTTGACATAACCTCTCCAAAATTAAGCAATTCAGTGTGTAGTGCCACAAACTTATCTGACCCGGTCGTGGCGTCGCTGCCGTCGCTTTTACCAATGTCATCTCCGTACAAAAATGACATTTTGATGTCATTTTTGTTCCGTAGCGACGTTAGTTCCAATTTTGACCACCGGGTCAAATAAGTTTGTGGCACTATACCAATGTCATCTCCCCATAGACTTATTATCTGAGCCCTACTTATTATTTCTATGCATCTCCCTACAAAAAGAACATGTTGCAGTCATTTTTGTTCCGAAGCGACGTTAGTTCCAATTTTGGTCACCGGGTCAGATAAGTTTGTGGTACTGTACTAAGCTAACTTGTCAGAAACTGTCTTTATACTTTTTATTACAAACTCTATATTCGCTGGTACAAATTGTGTTAGAAACTTCTACTTTTCTAAATATTGTTATAAAGATTAGTCCACTCACGAGGCAATATAGTGCGTGTGCGTACGCGAGCGGCACGGTGGCGGCGTCCTCGAGGCTCCAGTGCGCCGGCACCGGCCACAGCAGCTCCGGCTGCGCGCGCACCACGCTGCTAGCCGCGCCGGACTGCACTAGGCCCATGACGCGCTCACCGCTACACATATTACCAAATAAAAAAGTAAATTACTTCTTTTGCAGATTGCACTAAGACAGATGGGTCAACATTATCTCGTAGTGAGTGTATAAGGATTGGCATCATCGTTGTCACCAAGGCAGGCCTAGTAAACGCTGGTAGAACACCTGAGAAGCTTTCAAAAAGGACGGGCTCGAGAGGGATACACAAAAAGAGATGTAGAAGGCCGTGGAAAAGCTCGTTGCCCAGCAAGAACGAGAAAAAAGTAAGTACGTTAAAAAACCGAACACGACTATTCTTAATATCTTCTCCACGTAGTGATTCGAATAACGCGGATATTAAATACGGCACTGAATAATTAATTTCATGATTTCGAAATCATACTACCTTTTAGTAATTCCACTGAAATCCATTCCATAGTACATGTTGTTGGAATCAACGGTATCTACAGCTTTTTTGACATCTAACATACTGAGTCCAGCATATTGTACCGTAACAGCGACACCGGAGTGCTTACATTCGGGCTGTTCCTCCCAATGCAGTGAGTTTAGGTCTCCAATGCGAGAACTCTGTAATGTCACTTTGGTTTCGCTCGACACATTCTCTTGCATAATGTCATAATCAGTAGAGACCTGCAAACAAAATTTTAAAATCTTTATATCCAAAAGTACATGAAATAAGTACCTCAGAGCAAAAGAATAATCTTATTCTATTGGTCTGACAAAGAACCAAAATAATACATGAAGGTAAAGGTAATTAAAATCATAAAAGTATTATTTTCAGTAAAAGTTATTTTAAATTAAGTATAGAACCTGACTGATCCGCTCATTTGAAGGTACAGTTGATAGATTTATCGTCAGCTCGTTTTGGTTCCATACAGGCAGGTTTCGAAATTTAATATTGTGGAGACTAATTCCTCCGCATCTGAAATAATTTGTCAATCTCTGTTGAAGTTGAAAGTAAACGAGCCTATATATTTAAAAGTGAAATACATTGACTAATAACGAAATCTTAGGAATTATAAAGCCTACTTAGCGGGTAGGTTTCTTGTAGAGTGTATCTTTCTATCGGGCTGCCCGGTCAAAAATTCCCCCCTCCTGCCAACTAAATCGGGCTCAGTGAGACACACCCTTCCGGATATAGCCTCTCCGGCCCATATGGAAGTCGCTAAACTAACTCCGGACCCAATTGGGTAGGTGTAGCTGATGTAACAATGCAAGTGGTGCCACATAGAAGAAACGGCGACGGGATGTATATGCGGCATTGTCCCGATACTTGCACCCTGACCGACCTTTGCTCTGCTACTAATAATGCCGCAGAAGTGGAAAAGTTTTGGGCTGAGAAATTTAGCGATGTACCTTCGACACGAAGAAGAAGGGTGTAGATATCCATCAAGAAAGGATTTTACTAAAATCTTATAGCTAGTATCTGTATATTTTAAACTATTCTTGGATCTTTTACCTGGTAAAATCTTCAGTTTCGTAAACTTTAGCCCTCATAACGTTTCTACCATTTAAGCTCAGTTTTTCATTAAGATGTTTCTCAACATCAATACAGATTCTCCTGATGTATGTAGGCAGGGTGACACCGTCGTGTGGTTGGCGCAGCACGTTCAGCTGCAGCATGCCGTCGATGAGCGTGACCCAGTTGTCACGCCAGATCAGCGACGCCTCACTCAGAGATGCGCTGGCGCACTCGATATTGCGGAACTCGCCGCTAGAAAGAAATCCAATAATGAAATGGTTGGTTTTGATTTTAATTAGTTTTTGTCATTTCTAGCCACCTTTATTTAGCAATATGGTTCCAGCTTTAAGTGAAACTTACCTGTACGAATAGTCTCTTTCAAATAATAATTTATATATATCTTGAGCGTTTAAGTCAACATTTTTAATTTCATTATCGAATTCCACCATGTCTTTTGATTTTTTAGCAACAAGATATCCTGTTGCCACTTTGTATTTATGATCCATAATCTGTGAGACAGAAAAAAATAAGGAGCGCAATGGCAAAATTTAAAAAAAAATTGTTTTATAATTCCTCTGTTTAATAATGGCAATCACCTCGAACCATCCGGTACCCTTGTGTATTGAGACGGCGAGTCTAAGTGGACGCTGGTCGTACAGTGTGGGTTGAGCGAACAAGTGCACGTCGCGGAACTGTACCGACAGATGTCGCCTCTCAATGCCCGAGTACATTGCGAGGGTGTCCCACGCCGCCACAAGTGAAGCCGCAAATGGATAAACCGTCACTCCTAAAATAAGAAAGAAGAAGGACTTTAGGGCTGTTAATAATAAAACTATGACATATTTAAGTAATTGTTTTTTTTTTTTTTTATTTTACCCGGTACGTTATATTTGGCAGTATTTTACCCTACATTACTATACTCTTTGATTTTACCCTGGCATAATTCAAATAGGTAGGTTGCTTTGTACCATAAAGTTATTATTACTAGTTACCACTAGTAATATTAACTTTATGCTTTGTACATATTTTATTAAAATGTGTTAATCTTGCCTCTAATGACATGTCCTTGTAGGTAACTGTGTTCTTCATCGTATGTAGATACAGCAAAGTTGCACAACGCTGCACTTGCCTTGTTTGCACTTAAATAAGAAGGCAAGCCCCTGAAATTTATTGGTAAAAAAAATTGTTACGGTTTATTCAGGTAAATAATTAGCTGACAAAAATAAAAATTCATGGCTCACCATTTTTCAATATGAACCCAGTCTACCAAGTGAGACAACATGGGGGTTTCTGTCGAGACAGGAAATCGCACTTTTGGGTACAAAGCTTGAATTTGAGGGATGTAGCCTTCCGTGTATAAACTAAAAAAAATATAAAATTTAATATACTGCCTTCTGTCAGAATTCATAAATAAATAGTGGACAGACTATGGACAAATAACATATTATTTTATTATACTTGTTTGTTTGTAAAATATATTAAATTGATTGTGTTCTATGGAAAAATAATGTGATTTACAGTTAATTTACGGAGATTTCATTGAATATCCCTTTCTAAATGCTTATATTATAGTCAAGTTCTCAACTTCAGGAACTGACTGCAGTGCCTTTTTTATAGGTTCCTAGAATTTCCTTACTTTCCGATTGCCTGCAACAGATGTATTACGTTGTCTGGGTGTCCGCGTTTGGTGAGCGGTATGTTTCGGCAGTCTGCGGGCAAAGAGCGCTTGAGGATGGCCTGCAGCAATCCGTGGGGCGCCACCTCCACCAGCACCGCGCCACTCGGCACCAGTCGCGACGTCTCCTCGAACAGCACCGGACTCTGCGTACCACACGTATGTATGACTTCATGATGGTGATAGGTTGTAGAATTAATAATCAACGTGACATTATTAATCACTCACCAAAAGGTTATTAGTTTGATACTCTGCAGAACAGTACTTGGAATTAGGCTCATCCCACTTTTCTTGTGGTATTGAGGTCGAGAGCCAGCGATCGCTGCGAGGTTTAGGATTCTTGATAACTTCTTTCAAATATTTCAGAAGTCCAGGACCTATAAGAAAACATTTCTCAAGAAAATATTTATTACCAGAATGCATTGGAAAATATGTTTAATGAAGAATGTTCAAGCTTACCTGCATCAGCTATGTACCGTGAATGGTATGCGATATTGGAACTCGGCACCTCTTTGGCAAATACTCCTTTAGCCGACAACTCTGCGACGAATTCACGCATTTCATCGACGGGTCCAGAAATTGTACTTGATTCAGGGCCATTATGACAAGCCACGACGATTTCGGGTGGACATAACTTCGATATCTGAAGAGATTAGATTTTAAAACGCTATAAATATAAGTAACAGGCGACTGAGGCAGTTGCTAAGCGATTGGCTTGGTGATCTACTTGGAGCGGTTTTCATTAAAAATAATATTAGAAGAACAAAATGTAAGAAACGTAACAAGATAGGGTCTGAACTTGAGAACCTATGAACTTAGATCATTAGAATTTCAACTGACATAAAAATGAGAAGATATATTGTAAAATTATGTAAGGTACTATTTATCTCCACTTACTTCTTCATAACCCAAGCCAACGGCAGCCATAGCACCACATATGAAGTTTGTCTCTAGTGACACGCGGCCACGGCTGTACGCACACAATATCATCTCCTCCGCTGTCAAACATCCGTCAGCGTACGCGCATCCTAGTTCCCCCACGCTGTGACCTGCGTATTTTGACTTTAGATGATATTGATCCGAAATCCATCGAAGAGGCTTCCCCATAGCCGTCTTATTATCGGTAGATGATATCGCAGATATCTGTTTTAGTAAGTACATTTTGTGTGATCTGCTATATGTCTGCAATATTATCGACCGATAGTATAGGGGCTGTGTGGGGCCTTAAATAATACATTTACTCACCAATGATGCCGTCAGGTTTCAGTCCTAGTTCATGAAGAATGTCAGTGAGTCCGATTTGAACTGCAGCAATCCCAACGAACGAGTGAAGAACGTTCTCGAATATATCTTTATCCGGTGAAGTTAATATGTGAACTAAATCGAGCCCTTTTGGTGATAGTACACGCTGGCACCTGTATTTTGTAAAAATTTGGGTAGAAATATTGTCTATGTTATATTTAAACTGCTTAGTGTTTTTAAAGTACCTACAACTGTATGTAAAAGCGCTTATATATCCAATACATCCAAAATTTAAGTGCTAGGCACTTGTCGAATGTCGGTGTAGCAATTTCCATCTAGTCCCATCTAATGCTAAATCTTAGCAACAAAATCTTTGCTAAAGCTTCTGCTATTAGAAAAAGAGGACGACCAAGAAGAAACTACATTAATTAATTGAAAGAAAAAGCAACTGTAGAAACATATAAAGATTTAAAAGATTTAACTTAAATATCAGATAATAATAATTCGAGGCACTTCTATTTTACTCTACATTTCACAATAAATAAGCATTTTCAAGCTTAACGTCAGCCTAATTTAAAAAAAATAAACTTATTTTATGACCTTTCTATAGCAGCAGCGAAGATCGGTATGCGCATGAGTTGCGCGCCCATACCAGCCCACTGCGAGCCCATCCCGCTGTACACGAACCACAGCGGCCTCTTCAGGTCGTCGAAATACTCTGATTTCTCGCAAAGACTAATGGTTTCTTTATTTTCGTTCGAATCTGCCGATAAAAGTTACAAATTCTTTAAGAACCAACTACGTAACTATTTTAAAACGCTTTTATTAGCTTCACCTGTAACTAACTATGTAAAAAAATCTTGGAAGTTAAATTTGACCCACTTTCCGGTTTCCGATTGAGCTGAAATTTTGCATATATACATTTAGTTTGGATGACAAAAGCGTTTTCTTTAGTATTTTTTTTTAAACTATAATATTTATTATTTCAATCGTTCAAGCCATACCTACCTAAGACAACATATCCCCTGCCCAAATGACCAGCGATGTTTGACGAGTGTATGTTGTGTAACAACGCCAACTCTTCAGGATCTATTGGGCGGGATTTCAAATCATTTATTATTGTATTTACTCCTGATTCTTGTCTTCCCGATACTACCACCAAACGAGGTAAGTTGGATGCATATTGAGGTAAATCCTGTAACGAAATAAAGATGACATGTTTTTCTTGTTATGTATTTAAGGTGTTACAAAATTAACTCTAAAAATTTTGTGGCCTTGTTGTACTCATAATTATTATAAACAACTTTTACTAAGGGAAGAAACATGAAATCGCGAAAAGAAAATCAGCTGTTCCATACATTTAGTCGAGTAATATTGAATAACTTGTATGGAACAGCAGTTTTTTTTTCACGATTTCATGTTTCTTATCATAGTAAAATTTGTTCATAACGACGAGTACAACCACTTCACAAAATTCTTAGAGTTAATTTTTGAATACCTTATATTTTTATACAAATGTATTTTATATGTTTATGTTGATTCGAAATAATATGTGTGAGTGACCTTAGGTTTGTATCGTCCATGCAGCAGCACGTGTGAGTTGACGCCGGTGACGGACATGCCGTTGACGGCGACGTACGTGCGGCGGAAGCGCTGGTGCTCGGTGACGACGCGCATGCGCCCCTCGCGCAGCGCTACCACATCCTGCCGCGGACTGGAGCAGTGCAGGTTGGCAGCTATCTGGCCGGTGTGGTAGCCTAGTAACACCTGTGACAATGCGTGCAATTCTTAAATTAAAGCTAACTGCTAAACATAGGGGACATAACTTTAACTATTATTACCACACTTATTATCGACTAGCTGTTGCCCGCGGCGTTGTTGGCGTGGAAGTCGATATTATGGATTTAATTAAGACATGACACATTTGCAAACAATCTTTCATCGTCTATTTCACCCTCTTATGGGTAGAATTTTCGAAAAAGATAACTATTTTCATGAAAAATTAAATACCAGATTTCCCATATAAACTTTCAACCCCTATTATACCCCTTTAGTGGTAGAATTTCTAAAAATCCTTCCTTAGTGAATGCCTACTTTATAAAAGGTATCTACTGAAAATTTAAAGTATCTAGCACCAGCGGGTAAGCCTATGCGTTTATAGATCAGTCAGTCAGTCTGTCAGTCAGGACCAGTCTTTTTATATGTATAGAAGATATCGGCGGTCCTATTCGTAGGCACAGTTTAGATTTTACCTTAGTCACGGCAGTCAGGCCTGACGCAGCTAGAGTAAATCCCACGTTAGACATGACACTGCCAACTAGCAGCGGATCTGATCTGTCTTTAAGGAACACTTCTTCGATAGCTTGTAATTCAGTTTTATCAGCATCTGAAGTAGCTGGAAATTAATACTGGTTCTAAGTGACATCGTAATGAAAACTGATACCATGGATTCATTACACAACATTACATACATTACACACACACACAGGCATTTACACATACATTGCACACACTACTTTTAACATTTTCATTTGGTACATGATTCTGGACCCAAGTTCACAAATAAAATCGTTGAATCTTTATTTATTTAACAGTTTATGTACACACAGAAAAAAGATTAATTACCAAAAACCTTCGAACTTATCTTCATTTGAATATAAAGAGAGAAGGGTCAGTCTATAAAAAAATTTGGTAGTTTGTAGTTTTTGTTGCATATACAACGTGTAACAGAAATGCGTGGTCATATTTAAGAGTGTGAATCAGACCATCAAACTGAACAACTTTCTCTATGGGACCAACATCGTAATCGCGAACAAATTTTAATAATCAGCTGTCCCATATAAAACTTCAATACCTACTTGACCTAAACGTATGTGACAGCAGTGGGCCGAGTACCAATGTTTTTACGTATAGTAACGTAAACGTAACCAAATTTATAACCAAAAACACACGTTTAATCCATGATTTTTTTGGAAATACATGCAATATTTTCATGAAACAAGTGCGTTTGTTGCATAAAATTGAAGAAAAATGCGATAGATTCATTGTATTTTATAATCAAAATTTTCTTACGTTTACGTTACTATACGTCAAAACATTGGTGTTGGGCCCACTGATTGTTTTTCCGCGATTACGATGTTTATCCGATAGAGGAAGTTGTTCCGTTTGATGGTCTGATCTCTACACCCATAAATATAACCACGCTGTTCTGATACACGTTGTATAGACATACTCGTAAATACATTTTCTAGGGATATTGAATTTGTGTTAAAATATTATGCAGTGATAGCCTAGCGGTTGAACGCTTGCCTTTCATGCAGGAGGGTCTGAGTTCGAACCGGCCCGCACCTCTGACTTTTCGGATTCATGTGCGGACTAGAATTTAATTATCACTTGCGATAACAGTGAAGGAAAGACATCGTGAGGAAACCCGTTTGGCGCAGTGGCTAAGCGATTAGCCTTCTACGCTACGTGCCGCGGGTTCGATCCCCGCACGGAACAAGTATTTGTATGATCTACAGATAGTTGTTTCGGGTCTGGGTGGTGTGTGCATGTGACATGTATGTTTGTAAACTGTACCCTCGATACAGGAGAAATCCTAGTGAGGGGCAACGTTTTAAAAAAAAAAAAAAAAAAAAAAAACCTTCACATCTGAGAGGGCCTCATAAAGTTCTCGATGGTGTGTGTAGTCCGCCAACCCGCACTAGGCCAGCGCGGTAGACTAAGGCTTAACCCTTCTCATTCTGAGAAGAGGCCCGTGCCCAGCACTAGGACAGCAATGGGCTGAATTCATTTATTTTATTACTGAATTTGTACTATTTATTCTACGTTCGCTTGGATATAAACGTTGGTTGCAGATTTTATCATACTTCGTACTTTGTACCCGTTAGGAGCTTTTCGAAAAATCCTTTCATAGTGCACCTCTACACCCGCTACGAAACATAATCTTTCCAACATTTTTGTATCTTCTGCGGCTGTGTATTGCCTGGTCAATCAACCAGTCAGAGACGCAACTGCTTCAATACAATATAGATAACTTACCAGAACCGAAAGCTTCCACGTATTCAATAGCTTGAGGTGGCACTCCTGCTTCCTCGTAAAATTGTTTCATGAAGTTGGTCAAACTACCCGGAATGCGGCAGAAGCCGAATTGGGGCCCCGTGTCACCTTTTATTATTCCCGTAAATTCATTTTTTATGTGCAATATTTCAGCATACACTCTAAAATTTAATAATATTTATCAATTTCTATCGTCGCTATCCCACAAATAGTCACTATTCAAACTTTAATAGACTATCGCCTATATTAGGTTCAATTTAGAGCTACATTATTACTGAATACTTGAACTCATGCCAATTACGTACCTTAATGCATCCTTTGCTTTTTGCAGAAATATGACATTGATGGCATCTGAGTTTGAACAGCCATCAGCGTTTTGATCAAAAGATTTTGTTTCACCATCTTTAGACATGTCTATAATTCTAAAACAAGCCACCGTTACAATGTCCTTTTTTTATTTTATGACCATTTTGGCTTTAAACACTACTAAATTTTAATATAGGCACCCTTTACCTTGTTGGTAGTAGTCTCCAGACCTACAAATTCTTTTAACGAGACTTACAATTGTAAGAATTGCACATTTTACCCCACTTGAGGTACCTAGATATTACTATAAGAATCATAATTTTATGATTATTACTAAGAAAGCAAAAGCAAACCCGTAGTGTTAAAAATTAAAAAATATCGGGCCATTAGATAATAATAGCTTTTTATTACCTTTTGTGGTGTATGGACCCGTGTGGAAGTAACGACAAGTTGCAACCTCCAACTACGGCAGCCTCACAGTCTCCGTGACTAATAGCAAGGTACGCCTGCTCCAGCGCAGAACTGGAGCTGCAGCACGCCTCGTCAATGGCAAGTGATGGACCTTTCACATTCAGCCAGTACGAGATACGGTTAGCGAACATAGTCTTACTGCACCTGTAGAAGTAAACGTCTAATAACGTGTTTCAAGAATAGGTCTAAAAATTAAGAATAATTCAAAATAACAAAAGGAGTTACCCTGTGATACCAAATCCTGTTCTGGTAGTATTGTCATAAAAGTTGGTCCTTTCTGATTCAGAGAATGATGCTCCGATATAAACAGCAACTTTTTTATCACTGAGATGTTCTGGAGAAACACCTGGATTAGGATGAAAAATATTAAGATTTTATCGCAGACAGTTTCTTCAAAGATGTACCCACTGATGGAATAAAACGGATGAAATAACTTTGAGATTACTCAGTTTCTGCTTCTTGGATAGAAGCTAATGTCCAGCATTAGACTGATAAAGATATTTTAAGAGAAACATTAAAAAAGAAGAAAGTATATTTAAAACCACTGACCCGCGTCATAAATGGCTTGATACGCCTGCTCCAGTAGTTTGCGTGCCATCACATCCATGTTATTGGCGAGTCGAAAGTGCACTTTAAAGAACTGTGCGTCGAAGCGATCCAAGTTAGGAGCCTTGCCTGCATATCGTGACAACTCCGGATGGCTGTAGTTCCATCGGGGATCTTCTGCCGTCACGGGATTCACCTGATACAGGGAGTAAGATGATAATATCATGTAAAAGATTTAAGGATCCTATAACAAAACTGATTTGGTATTTGCAAAACTGAATTCGCTAAATGTGGAGACGGAACGTGAAGTAAATCCTTGGAATAGCGACCGAGAGTGTGCAATGTGCATATAGAGGAAGACGTATGGCATAAATAAGCTTGACTGCAAGTATGGTGTAAAACGGATGACGCTTATGCCACGGAAAATATATATTTACTGTGCTTAGGGCTGCAGTTGATAGAATAAAAAAGGGAAACATGAAAAAAAAAATTGACATAAATTATGGCACAATATGCTAAAAGTAGGAAAGGAAAAATTTGAAAAAAATGTGCCAAAGGCTGATAATTGAATTATTGTACCTTATCGTAAAGAATTTTTGATAACTCCTTGACATTCTGTGATTGAGGATAGAGTCCTGACATTCCCGAAATGACGACTCTTTCGCCATCTTGTGCTAAGCTGACTTCAGACTCTATCTGGGTTGGCAATGGTATTTGCGGTGGCGGTGCTAATTCCTGCGGTACTAGTACTGGTTCTTGTGGCTTTGGCGTCATTGTTTATCTGCAAAAAAAAAAAAAATTATACTAAATCCTAGTGGTATTCATTTATATAATGTATTTGCCTTATGGTAAATCAAAGAATTAATCGATTTAATCAATTTTAAAATGTTTTAAGCTATTATAGGAATAGAGGCATATATTACGACATGTTGTAACACTCTTTAGACATTGCCGATTAATATTCTATAGCTAAATCAAAATGTCCGTTTTGTATATCTTCAGTGATCATTTTAAATCTCAAAATTATTTATATAATATTTATCGGCATGATTAAAATTAGCTATTCTTATAATAATGAACTTATTCATAAAAATACCTTAATAGACTATCTAGAGCCAAACCGTCAAGTACTAGGTATGTTAGTCAAAGTCAGAATAATAGTGTTAATAGTGTTTGGTATTCGCGATCGTGTTATTCATGTATGCGTGTGTCAACGTGACCTGCACCCTCTGTTTTCTAATTTTTCACCACTTATACCACGTCATCAGGTACCTATAGTATTTTAATTATAGCTTTTGTTATTTTCACACTATCATTACCATTCTCTACATTCTTTAAATGCAACTTTCTTTAGAAGGTTTTGAACTTCTTCGTTCCATACCTATAATATCCTTCCCCTTTGATTCTCCAAAAGTATCTTTTGCTACGCTTCTAACAGTTTCTGCCATTTCACTCCAGCATTAAATCACCGCTTTTTCTTCCATATTTTTAATTTCAATCATTTGATCTACTACTTATTTCCTAAATATACTCAATATACTCGCATTCACCGTTTCTCTCCGTTTCTCCAGCATTTGTCATCTTATTTTAGGGAGAGGCCGTTTTTTGTTCTTTGTAACTAAGACCTTGACTTTTACCTCCATAATCAGTAATCTTAGTTACTATGATGATAATATATTCGGTAAACAATTAAAAATAAAGTAATTTATATTTATTTTGTAATGTTTAAATTGATATGCACTTATACTCGTATGTATGTATGCACCTATTTGCATACAATTACGGTGTAGGTATAACAGTGTTCTACTTTAATCAATTAGATTTGCAAAAATATACAAGGTCTCGGTACGTAACTACTGAGCGATTTTATTCTTATAATAGAATCGCCCAAAATGTATGAGCTATCCCGAGTCAGTTGGTCAAGTTTTAAAGCCATGTTCACCAAAAAAAAACAAGATGGATTCCTACAAAAATTCGTGTTTAAACGGCAGTTTTTCCTAATTGTCTGTTATGGTGTCGGTGAACTTTAGCCTTTAGTTGATCAAGTAATAACCTAAGCGTCAAAAACCCCCGACTCCAACTAGAAAAAGAGCTGTAACGTTTGATCGCCTGAAGAAATGTTCATGAAACCTAGCTAAGATGATACCCGATCAAACTAGCTTACAATTAAAAAAAACTGCATTGAAATCAGTCCATTGGTTTTGGAGCTACAATGCCACAGACAGATACACAGATACACACTACAAACTTATAACACCAGTCAAGTTGATCAACTTTTACTGAACGCATGTTCTCATGATCGTGTCATTCAATTCGGCAAACGAATGCAAGTTGCCCGATTTAACGGTTTCAATCGGTTCAATGCGTGACCGGTAACGAGTGTTCAGTACATTTTAGGTAGGTCCTTTACGGAAAAATCTATTTTGCAGACTCCATCTGAACCAAGTTACAAATAATAATAATAAATCCAGCTCATTACTGTCCCACTGCTGGGCACATCTCTTCTCAGAATGGAAGGAAATAGGCCTTAGTCCACCATGCTGGCTTGCCTGGCTAACAGCCACATACAGAGCGCCGCGACATAGCTTTCGTAATTAAAAATGTTCAAAATATAGTTCGGATCTCATTCCGATCTACTACCAATGTCATAAATGTCACAAATGGTATTCTCCTACCCTAACAAACCACGTCAAACGCGACATTATATTGTAATAAGATCGAAAGTTGATTAAAAGGCAAATCGGTATTCTGCTAACATTTTGAACTGACACAGATAATAAAATTGACACTCTCGTCTATACACAAACGTCAAAAATGAGATTGAAAAAGGATTGAAATGAGTTTGTAAGAAGATTGAATCCAAATCATACTGGAATTGGACTGAACTTTTAGAGGAGTAGAATACATGACTTTTTGTCAATTCATACTATAATCTCAGTTCGGTCAACTTTCAGTCATATTATAAGTTAATTACGAGAATTGGGCTTCTGGTTCGAAAACAGGTTTTTAAAGGCGTCTCTACTTGTTATGACGACAAAACTCTGTCGCGCGCGGCGTGCATGTTAGCCTAGCTGGTGCAGGTTGGCGAATTAAACACACCATCAAGAATTTTATGAAGCCATAACAGTAACTAGGTAGCTGCTTTTATAACACATTTGCTCGTAAAGGGTCTCTTATTTCACCAATTTCAATATCGTAATGTATCTCATTACGTACTTGTGCGTGTCTAAAACGAACGGTACTTTTTTAAATCTTAGCAAAGAGTTTTTATGTCAGAAAAGTGGTCAACATTTTATGAATAAAATTAACTTTGGGAGATAAAATATAAAAAAATAAACGTTTAATTGTTTAATTTAATTAATTTTGACAGTAAATTACAACCATTTATCTGTAACAAAAACAAAAAAAATATGAATTTACTTTATTAGTAATACTGGCTGTTTTTATGCCTTTGCCTTAAAAAAAAGGGAGGAGAAGACTTAAGAAAAATTTAATTTTGGAATGTGAAATAATAGTTACCTGTTATTTTGACAGTGCTTAGGTAATTATAATAATTGACGACATTTTTAATAGACGCACGTTCCTGTATTTAATACATTAATTGAATAATGTTATCTATCTATATATTACTACGTGAAGAGAAAACTTTGTACCCCTTTTTAAGTGCGCACGGAGGAGTATGAGTATGGTATAGTTACAGTTTATGTGAAGAAGGAGTGCAGAAAGCTAAAATTACGGTCGAATTTCGACCACAGGGCGACCACTAGTAATAAATTAATTTGTTATTAGGTAATTGAATAAATAAATAAATTATGCCAGTTTTACGGCAGAACATGCAGGAATTTATCTTTTCTACCACCATAATGTGCCATATTTTGACCAAAAAACATTTCGATTTATATTTTGAAACTTAAAAAAAATATAGGCAGCCACTGAATTTTCCTTCCATGCGTATTAGTTACGCAAGTGATTTAGAAATTTACGTAGGTAACAACTAAATTGAATATATTCGATAAATCACCTGTTTATACATTATGTAAAAGAAAAATGTCTAATCATTGAATGTTAACTACTATACTGCCCATAAGAATAAGAATAATTTATTTGCATGAAATATGGTTACATCGGTGTTACATTTATGTTGTAATTTGTACAGCATATCTCGCCGTATAAAAGGCATGCAAAACTGATTTACCTGGTTACTAATTAGGTACCTGCTAATTATAATCTTTACAAAAATAGAAAATTATGAAGTTTACTTACAAAAAAGAAAATTAAATAGTGTATATAAAATTACTTTGGCAAAAATTTAAATAAAGAAAGTTAAAATTACATACATACTAAATAAAAGTACATAAACAAGCTAATTTACAAACAATGGTTGGTATAGTAATTTTATGTAAATAAATAACTATTGTCTGTAATTTCGCTCATAAACTGCGGACTTATAATCAATGTGTTTGTACATTTGTTGTAAGGAAAATTAATTACTATGACTGGCGAAATCTCTATACTCCATTCTCCTTGTTTCGTGTCACTGGTTTCTTTTTTGGGTGATCTAGTCTTGGATCTGATGTTTTATCACATAGTAATCGCTATGGTAAAATAAATTGTTTTTCTTTCTTTCTTTGTGACCGTACACAAAAAACTATCAAATCCATTCAGTTGTTTAGCCACAGGAACAAATTAAAAATTTCATATTTTTCCACATATCACGATCTCTAGGCAAAGTTTAAAAAGTCTCCAACGTATTTTAACGAAAATTATTTTTATTTACACGTGTAGAATAGAGTCTATTGTAATAAAGGTGAAATAATAATATCTGTTAAAGGTGAAATAATTATATATTATTTCTACTACGATATCACTTCACCTAGACGAATGATAGCAGAGTGTGACTTGCGTAAAAATAGCAGATTTTTTTAGTACGGCTTCTGAGGGCCGAGCACGAATGTTTTGACGTATAGTAACGTAAACGTAAGCAAATTTTGATTATAAAATACGATGAATCTATCGCAGTTTTGTTCAATTTTATGCAACAAACGCACTTGTTTCATGAAAATGTAAAAATATTGCATGTATTTCCAAAAAAATATCATGGATTAAACGTGTATTTTTAGTTCTAAATTTGGTTACTTTTACGTTACTATACGTCAAAACATTCGTGCTCGGCCCACAGAACATGATACCAAATACGTGGTTTCATTTAATATGTATATGTATATAACATCTGCCGCACCTTGTATGTCTGGTATGCGAGCTGGGACAAACGCAATCTAGTAGATAAGTGCAGTATAGACCAATTTGCAATGTACCTACTACTTTTTTTTTTAGCGTGGTAAAATCATCAAATGAGTCCTCCCACCCCGGGCAGGGCGGGAGGGACTGTCCGACTTGTACTGACTAAAATCCACGGTGTTCCTTCGATAGCCCTTTACGTTCCGGGGTCACGGTAATGAGATAAGTCCCGCGACCCCGGCAGGCTTCGGCCCTCTACAGTGTACCTACTACTAGCATAAATATTAGGGTGTACGACTACGTTTCGCATTTGTACTTCGAGTCTGTTCAGAATCTTCCATGGTGACCATAGTTGGTCGTTAACTGGTGAAAGACGAACGTCGACATTTACAGACTGTTGGCGTGGGGTGCAAAGAAACAGTGTCTACTAGTGACAAAACGAGAGATCATCTGACGCACCCTGGGCAGTTAGCCTTGATACCATCATTGCTGCCAAATCTTTCCACTACGGGATGAGCGATTTCCACTTGATAGTTCTCATGATACCGCTTTTTATTATCTCTGACAGGCTCTTGTCTGTCAGTTCGTTGATGACCTCCATGTGGACGCAAGGATTCACAATAGTTATGGTTAGAACTTTATAGTTATTTCAGGTTTCCTGCGAGGGATTATGGTGTCAAAATCCCTGCGTGAGATGGTTGTCCAAGTCACAGTTTCTTATTTAAACTTAGCCTTTGCAGGCACTATCAAAACGTTGTGATTTTAGATACACGGTTGTATCCACATCCGTGAGAGGGATGGTTGTGTCAATTAGCTGATTCCTGCGAGACATGGTGGGTAGCTTTTTTTCTTCTGCTTGCGAAGCAGTGGGTCGACCGCGTAACAAAATGGTGATCCGACCGATTATGAAGATGGGAGTCCCAACTTTATGATCAGTATTTTTTTTACAAGGTAGCTCGAAGTTTAGGCTCTCACGATCGTATTGAAGTTTATTACCAGAGTCTGATGTTCATTACCATTTTGTTACGCAGTAGTCCCCTAGGTTTGTACCCATTTTGACTCGAAGTTAAAATGCCTTAATAACTGCTCCGGGTTTTTTTTCTGATGTCAATGCCTAAGTTATTTTAGTCACTCAGTCCGCTTCTAGTCCGCAATCTGGTGGTATTTATTTGCCTATTTTTGAGTTTGTTGTAAAATTACTTGGCCGGGACTCCTTACGTTTTGAAACATCTTTATCCTTCAGGGGTTGGATAGGGGTTAATTTATTTATATCACAGGGTTTCAAAGTTAGTATGATAGCCACGCGGATGAAGTCACGGACAAAAGGTAGTTTTAGCACAAACGTTCCAGCCTTTAAGACCGGACTGAGAAAACCCGACACCATTGCCAATGGGCTGGTTTAGTGGTCACATCCACTCGCCCAACGTAGTGACTGTGGTTATTGCTACACAGTTCATAGCGACAGGCTTTATGATACTAGCTTGATAAAGAAATATAGGTTTGTAGTTTGGGTGGAAGAACTTGGAAGAAAGTGGCACAGCAAAATCGGTCTACAACTGCACCAAACTTATGCGGGATAGTTATGCAACATCTGATCCTTTAGAAATTTTATAGAAATGTAATTTGTGTGTTGACTTTATTCTCATATCAATTTAACAAGTATGGAAGACCTATTCTTTTGAATCGTATTTTTTTCAATTTTGAAGTTTAATATCCTACTGTCTACATAATTTAGTGCTTTGATCTAGTAGTTATCTTCGAAATGCACGTCGCCATCTGTTACGCCTAGCTCGTTTATTTAATGATCCCTTTAGACTCTTTGCATTCTGTACTGTGTTTACAGGTGTATCCATGGAAGTAGTACTATCTCTATGGGCGTATCATAATATTCACGCTGTTATGGCCGTGTGCCCACAAATCTAATTCCATTTTTATTGCGTAAAAATGAAGTTATTTGGTCTACCTAATAAGTGTCGAAATTGAGCGGCCGCTGCATCAATCAGCATACTGCAATCGACAGATGGACATAGGCCTTTAACAAATTGCAATACTGATAGTAAGAAAATCAAAAGTAAGGCTCCGCTAAAGAATAAGGATCAGAAAATAATCTACAGCTTATTTTCTAATTATTATAAACACGCATTTCATTCAACAACATTTAATAGCTCACAAAAGTAATAAATAACATCGTCAATGAGTGTTAAATATTCCACAGCAAATGAAGCTCGTAAGATTCACAAAGATTCATATTTTCAAACGCACTTAGTATATCAGTGTCGAGATATTGATTTATGATCGACGTACACTCCATATCCTTTGAGACGTACGACAAAGGTGAGCGCAGCTGGTGGACGGTGACTGGTCGCTGCGAGTGTTGCTGCAGCGCGAGCGGCGCCGACGTCGCGTGCGCTGTCGCCGCGCGCAGCAGCACCAGCTGAGAGCGCAGCGCCCGCGCCGGCGCCACGTAGCCACGCGCAGTAGAGATGCGCGCCAGTGCGGCTTCTATGAGCGCGCGAGCGTACTGCGCCGTGTGTGGCATGCGACCTAATAGCATCCGTACACATGCGTCTAATTTTTGCGGCAAAGTAGCGCAATCCCGCAGTGCATCATTCAGACCTGTAATGTCTCCACCAGCTATCAGCGTGCACATATGACGAACTACGGCATCTTGAAGCTGTTCCTCTGTTTTATAATCGCGTAGTTGTTCCTCGAGGGTAGTTTGGAACTCGTCTGGCGAACATCCCACGATGAAAACTGTACCTGTTAAACCTGAAAGTTATCAGACAATATAAATATTTTGCTGTGTGTAAAAGCAACAATCATTTTAGGCCGGGTCTATATTTCTGGTTTGGTTAACTAGGAGTTGAATAATATGCCTGAAGCTATTCAGAAGATACTGATTCTGACTACTGGGTCGCCCGGTCGGGGTGATTGACAGTGTAGCAAACTATAATAATCATGGTGGTTAAAGCTAAGTATAACTGACGAAGAAGTGCTAATGCTAAGGCACGACAAAGGAACCACCGCGATAGTAAAGTAGAAAATAATTATACTAAGATGATATTTTATTTACCGTGATCTTCAAGTATTGCGGCCAGTTCAAGAGCCACCAGCACTCCACTCTCATAGCCCAGCAGGTAAAAGTTCTTTTGAATCTTGGTTTTTTTCATAAGGATCTGTCAACAAGTAGGTAGGTAATTAATATATTTCACGATGCGCTTAACTCAACAGAGGTAAAAAATATCTGAGTGTCGGTGAAAGTTGCTGAACATTTTTTTTCATCTGTCCCTCAGGTTCTCTTTTAGGTCATCGCGCCACCTCTTCCTGGGCCGACCCCAGCGGCGGGCGGTTAGGCACCCATTCTGTAACATTTGCCCACCGGTTGGGATGCATAGAGACGACCGAATGCAGCGCTCCATTGGTCTTTGACAAACTCCGAGCCTACTTTTGCAACTCGGTGAGTGACCAGGAAAGCATGGACAGGTTACACATGTCAACGAACTTAATATTAATTTCATAATACCTGAGCATATCTGTCGGCGGTTTCTCGCACGGTCTCGTGCGGCCGGTCGAGTCCCGGCTGCAGCACGAGCGCCGGCAGCTTGAGACGCTCGCACAGCACGCGGAACCGCTCGTGGTGACCCTCCATACCCGGCACTATGCACAGGTATCTCTGATTCACGTCGAATTCATTTTCAGACTAGAGAATATAAATAAATTTTGTAATCATCATTTATACATCTATAATATCAGAAGCTGAATCCAGTTTAATGAGTTAGAAAGGTAGGTTTTTTAAGTGTGTTATTTTTTCATTTCTTTGTTTTCTTCGAAGTTATAGATTTCTCAGAATTATACTTAACGAGTATAAAAAGACCGTTAACGAAGCCGAAAGCCACATATTTTTTCCATCATTACGATATTTTTTTGTTCTGGCCCATGCCTGGGAATGGGAACCGACTGGTTATGTAGATATCAAAGGTCAAAGTCACAATTAATTATTTTTACTAAATGTGATTTGTAATTTTATTACTAAACTTTCTCATGCGCCTATACTCCCACGCCAACCCGTATCGTTCTACACTCACATAGTACAGTATGTTGCGCGTGGTATATTGTCAGCTACCAATTACAGCAGATTTTTAATAACTAAATATAAAAAACGTTTCCCATCAAAACATGCATAATACTATTAATCCGTTTCATGTACAGTACCTACTCGTATGTGTGGATTTCGATTTCGTTAACGGTCTTTTTACACCTGTATACAGATGAACGTTTACACTAAACTCACCAATGTGATGTCTTTGTGCAGCGTCGGCAGCTGCACCAGGTCCGTTGTAGCGAGTAGTTCGTCAGTATTCACGTTGGAGAAGAATGTTGCCAATCCAGTAATATTGTCTATAACATAGTCCGTTGCAAGTTCTACCAGCTCATGTATTCTGGAAATGTTAAGTTCGATTACAAAATTATACTACTCTCCACTAAGATTTCTCTTCTAGCGTGAGGTACCTACATTTACAGAAAATATCTCACATGCACAAAAGTTAAAATCCGGATAATATCTGTAGCCCATTCAAAAAGAAATGTTCTAGGGATGTAGGCCACTGTGCCAATCGGATTGTGTTATTGTTATTTCAATTTCAACATTTCGTTTACAAATACTAATTTACTTTTTTTATTTGTACAAAGAACTAATTAGTACTTATACCATTTCCACTTCATTGACGTTCTGTAGTGGACTGCGAAGTAAAACTAATACATCCAAGACGATGCCTCTTAAATTCTTACCTTTTCAGAGTCAACAACGGTATTACGTCTTCGTCCAAAGAAATATTATAGAAAGATAGATATGCACAAATCACTGGTGCTTTTTCATCCGCCATCCCTAATTCTTGCAAAGTATTTTCAGGACTTGTGTTGTGTGGTATGTTTATTTCTGTAAAATAAGTGATATTAAATATCTACTTAATATTGTAATTTCGATTTGAGTTAGGTATATAAAATTAATGGTACATATATCTTTGTTCACGTGCATGTAAACAAAAGTAGGTACAAAGGACAAGTACCTATATCATTACCTGTACTTTTGAAAAGTATTATTGCCTGTGCTTTTGATTTATCAAAAAAATATCACCTGCGTAAGGTCAGGTCAATTTCGGACGAAAATAGAAATAATTTACTACCGGCTAATGCTGTGAGTTGTTTTAGCAATCCAGGTGCTTGCGCACGCGCAGTTCGCGCAAACAACACTGGGGACGCGCTGCGCAGCGCGCGCTCCATTACGTCTAATGCATCACGACCGAACGCTTTCTGAGAATAATATAAACACATGATTGGGAAAAATAGTTTCCTACATAATTGTAAGCTGTTTGGATTCGACATCATAGGTATTGATTCAGAAACTTACTTTGTTCAAACAAGACAGGTCTAAACTTGTCGCTGGTAAACCACTTCTTGCTCGAGATAAACATGTGTCCTGTCCTAGAGCACTAACTGTAGATACCACAGCAAAGTACCTGTATTAAGAAGTAGTGCATAGTGAACTTAATGTTGATCAACAGTTTATATCAACAGCAAATTGTAATTAATTGTGCTTACTTCAGTTGAGGGCATAACAATCTTGACGCTGCATCCAAGGTATCCAGAACGAATGTTAGGTCTTCTATGTTTTTATCATCAGAAACTTTTGTGATAGCTACGTATATGCCTTCAATGGTTCCAAGAAGATTGGCATCGTTTATTATAGTAGTCGCAAAATTGTTTTTAGTAAAAACTTTTGTGGATACTATCCCTTCTACGCCAAGTTTTTTCCAGGATCTAAAAGCATAAATATAATAACATTAAGTCTTAATTATTATTAACTACCTATTGCAAAACAACTTGCATAAATTATAAAAATCTATTTTACTGTATTTTATAACGTTGATATGTCGAAGAGCTTGTACAGTGAATGAATAGTTTTCTTGCTCCGCAATTTATGAGTCTGTCGGCTAATTGACCTCCAAGGACATCATTATCCCAGAACATTAATTGACATTGATCTGGATTGCATGTTATTCTGAAACGAAATAAGAACTTAGTCGAGGTTCGAAGACTAACAATTAGAATACATCATCGTAGGCCGCGATCAGATGTATACCTGGGATGTGCGTTTGACACAGAGTGTCGCATGCGCAGCAGCACTCTGCCGCGGTGCCGGCTCGCCGCCAGCAGTCGGAAGGCACGCGCTGCGTCGTGCGGCGCGTACGTCACGCGCGACAGCGGGCGCACGTACCCGGCCCTTATACCCTCGCTTAACATTACCTGCAGAGACTAAAATAAATCATAATTGAATGAATGTTGATTCAACTTCCTTTATATAATCCAAGAATAGAAGAGAATTGCACAACACTTACTTTCATTTCTTCATAATTTCGTTGCGAGAATATAGAAGAAAAATCGGTTGTTAAGTAAGATCTGCCTTTAGTCATAAAGAACATTCCATATTCAAAATTCTCATGGTTTTGTATTTGAACTGTGTCGATGAGAACGCCAGAACTTGCGCAGCATTTGAGAGATATCTAAAAACGACCAAAATGTATTCAGTTATTTCTTTTTATAATTAATACTACCTCATTTATTTTACTTGTAAATATATTAACTAACGTACATTTTTAAGTTCTCCTTTTACACAGCTAATGATAATGTCGCAGCCGTTTCCGATTGTTGCAAATAAAACATCATCAGCAAAACTACCGTCACGAGAATTTCCAATGTGTTCGTCTGCAAATGAAAACAATAGAGTGAATGTCTGAGGAGCGGAAAATGTCGATAGACATAATTTTTCGTGACTGGGTAGGTACCTTTCAGCTGAGGATATAGCTTGCGCAAGAACTTTTTCTTCCGAAGATCGCCGACTGTAGCGAACACTTGACACTGGTGCGCGAGTGCGACGGCTATGGCCGCCTGGCCCAACGCGCCGGCTCCTCCGTGCACGAGCACGTTCATGCCAGGCTGCATTCCACCCTTGATTTTCTATTAACAGATTATTTATCATAACAATACCTAATTACAACATTGCAATATTATAAGACTTTGTATTGTTAATAGATTTTATATCAAATTTTGTTAGAATTCATAGATAATATCTAAATTATCTAATCAATGAATTTTAACAAAACTTGATATGGTTAAAATCTATTCCTGGGATATTTTTCCACCCTTCCAACGCGGTTTTTCTAAGTTATAAGGTGCAGTTCGAATATATATTACAAGACTGCGTAACGCAATCTTGACAGTTTATGTTGAAGAAATTATGATTTATGTACTATGATGTGCTACTCGTATACTCACGAGACAGTAGAGTGCGTGTGCGTACGCGAGCGGCACGGTGGCGGCGTCCTCGAGGCTCCAGTGCGCCGGCACCGGCCACAGCAGCTCCGGCTGCGCGCGCACCACGCTGCTAGCCGCGCCGGACTGCACCAGGCCCATCACGCGCTCACCGCTATGGTCAAAGAAATTTAATTGTATAAAACATGCAAGTAATATCAATTACACCATGTCACACTCAAACATTACCCCCCTTACTAATAAACGATAGTTAAACGTTAATTAACTAAACTAGCTATCAAGTCTAGTGCTATCTCTATACATAGGCATACAAATTGACTAGGACAAAATTTTAATCAGTGTTTAAATTATACAAGGTTTTATTAGTAAGGAGTCTCAGCAATTTTTCTTAAACGGTCTATTTCAAAAGATGGGTTAATAAGAGTCCTTTTCTTTTTGTTATATGAAATTAAAAAATAACGGATATATTTAAAACTTGGGTTTTACTAGACTTGCTGGAACCATCTTTTGTAATAAGGAGGAAACCACCGTTCATATCTCGAATATTAATAAATAAGTAAGTCTTTGGAATCAGCAAACATGAAAGCGAGGTGCTTTGTTTTTCAACAAAACCACATTCAGGATGGCGACGACTATATCACGTTAAATGAAACCACGTATTTGGTAGGTATCATGTTTTGAAGCCGATCTCAATTTTTTTTTAGGAACTCATTCTTTTTTAATACGCTTTTATTAGCTTCACCTGTAACTAGCTAACTTACTATGTAAAAAAAACTTGGAAGTTAAATTTGACCCACTTTCCGGTTTCTGATTGAGCTGAAATTTTGCATACACGTTTAGTTTGGATGACAAAAGCGTATGTTTTAGTTTTTTTAAACTATATATAATATTATTCTTCTATCGTTCGTCTAGGTTGATAGGACATCGAAGTAGAAATTGAAGTCCCTATATCTCTTCTACACGTGTAAATAAAAATAATTTTGAATACAATAGTTTGGAGGCCTTTTAAATCTTGTGGCTAAACTACAGATTGGATTTGATTGATTTATTGTGTACGGTCACAGAACGTGATACAAAATACGTGGTTTCATTTAATAACGTCGTCACCACCCTGTATAAATTGTTAGAAAATCGTTATTTCAACATTTCCATACGTACATTTTAGTAGTTCCACTGTAATCCATTCCATACAAATTGGAGACACACGGCGTCACTCCAGTAGCTTTCTTCGCATCGGACATGCTGAGTCCAGCGTAGTGAACCTGATAAATATACAGGGTGTAAAAAAAAAATTACGAAGCCGCAATCTACGCATACTGTATGGACATGAAACCAAGTAATATTGAGCAAAAATAATTGCTGGGAAATGACTTTCATTTTCAGGTATTAAAAATCTGTTGTTATCTGTAACGCACGCAAAATACTGTAGGTAGGTATGTACTACATGACGTTTGTAGAACGGGTCGGGTGGTTGTGGGAGTACAAGCGCATAAGCGCTCTTCTCGTGCTTCGTGCTTCTTTATTAACTCTCGTAAAATTTTAATGTCTTTGGTAATAAGTTGTTGCTGTTGTGGTTTTTGGTTTGGTTTTCGGACAAAAAGTAAAAATAAAAATTCCAACTTTGACCTTTAACTCCTCCATAACCAGCCGGTTCTCATGTATGGCCCAAAACAAAAATATCATCATAATGATGGGATGGATACCTACGTGGCTTTCGACTTTGTTAACGGTTACTTACATCCGTTATTATAATAACAACACTGTAGTAATGAAACCCACAAAAAGGAAAACTATGTACTCATTACTGGTTAAGTAAAAGTTAAGGATTACCTATATCTTCCACCGGAAAATTTTGTTTTGCTGATGTCATAGACAAGTAAATTTATAATTACGGAAGAAAACAGCACGACCTCACTTATAAATGTGATGTCCATATTACGATTATACATACCGTTACAGCGATATCAGACTGCTCTGGTTGCGGAGCTTCTACCCAATGCAACGACTCCAGATCTCCTATTCGTGAGCATTGTAGTGTCACTGCACTGTTTACCGCCACGCTTGTTTGCTGTGGCACATCATTGCTTGCTGTGTGCTGTAATAATATATTAATTTGCTGTATTTATCTATTTATTAGACCAAATTATTACACTATTATAGTTGTAAACCAATTCGGTGCTATAACTAACCTGATATATATTATATCACACAGCGACATCAGTTATCAGTAAAAGACACGCACGTTCAATTCCGAGGTAGCTTCAAAGCAGGTACATAAACATTTATACAACGTGTATCAGAAATGCGTGGTCATATTTAAGGGTGTGGTGTGGATCAGATCATCAAACTGAACAACTTTCTCTATGGGTCCGACATAGTAATCTCGAAAATAATTAGCTGTCCCATACCTTTGGGTCGAGTAGGTATTGAAGTTTTATATTACCCACTTAGTGATACTCGTACTGTGTGTATGAACGTACTGTAAGTAGTAGGTATAGGTACTATTTTGTTAATTAGTTATGACTGTATCTAGAGTTGTAGCTAAAAACCAGTGTCAGGTGACTAGTATAACTGCCACCTGACATTATGCTGAGCTGTGGCTGTGGAGTGGAGCACAGCAAATATTTTAACAGTCTGGTATTAGTTGAAACTTGTTTGTTTTCAGCGAACATTAGCGTAAAAGTTTAGATAACCTTTTATATATAAAAGTAATAAAGGATATCGGTGAAGGGATAGGCAAACACTAAAATAAAGCTACATCGTACCGGAGTGATATATATATAGGCACTTTATTTCATAAAAATGAAATGAGCGGGTGAAACCACGGGCTAGTAAATTATAATAGATAGAAAATTGATACAAAATTATACAAGTCACAGTTACCTTTGCATTGACAGCCTTCGTCGGCGGAATAAACAATTCCAACTTTTGTGTTTCTTGACTAACGGAAGGCAGATTGCGGTAAGCAATGTTATGGAGAAAAACTCCACCACACCTGAAAATATAATAAAAGAGATGAAAATAATAAGTACCACTATTGCATAGAGCAATTAGTATAAAGAGAATTATTACAGTTTTGTCAACAGGTAGTTAGCCTGCAGCTGCGGCGCATATTACGCTCATTTTAAAAAATATAAAGTTAGAAATAATGAAACTGAATATGCAGGAAACAATAATTATTTGATAAGTGTAGTCGTAATTCAAATAAGGAGGACTGGCGTTACGTTTTCCGAAAGTTATTTATTATTTCACTCTTTGACAGAAAGAGATTCTGAAAGTCAAATTGTCAAAGGTTTTCAGGTTTATTCCAGTCTTCAACAACATTCTTATAGTATTTTGTGATGTACAGACCTCGTGAGATCTTGGACATCAACTACGTTAGCCTTCATAACTGTTTTGCCGTTCAGTTGGTATTGATGATTTCTCCCGTGCTCATTAACGTCGATGCACAGTTTCCTGATGTGAGTGGGCAGTGAGACAGCTGCGTGAGGCTGTCGCAGCGCGTTCAGCTGAAGCAAGCCGTCGATGAACGTGACCCAGTTGTCACGCCACACCACTGCCGCTTCGCTCAAAGACGCATTCGCGGCCTCGATGCTAAGGAAATCGCCGCTGTAAGTTGCAAGAAAAGGTGTTTAAGATTGTTTTTCTTACATTTATACATCTGTTTTTACTTTTCACACACACGTTTTCTGTACACGTGAGAGTTTTTGTTACTTGCCATACGACGGCTCTTATCGCATTATCACTCACCTGTAACTGTAATCTCTATCTTGTAGCAATTGGTAGATATCTTGCGAGCTGAGCACCAGTTCAGTTGTTTCATCATAAGATGTTTTGAACTGCCCAGTGGTATCAACTATATCACCAAGAATGTAGCCTGATGCAATTCTAGAGTTTTCGATCGTGATCTGTAAATAATTATCTATAGTTTAAAAAAAACTAAAACATACGCTTTTGTCATCCAAACTCAACGTGTATGCAAAATTTTAGCTCAATCGGAAACCGGGAAGTGGGTCAAATTTAACTTCCAATATTTTTTTACATAGTTAATTAGGTAGTTAGTTAGTTACAGGTGAAGCTAATAAAAGCGTATTAAAAAGGAAAGGTAAAAATGTGTGAAAGAGATATAATAACTGGTGTTCAACGTTCTGTCATAATTTCGGATGGCATAATTATTTTTAAAGTCTGGCATTCAATAAAAGAAACAATACACGAATGACATTACAAATAATTTGTTCAATGTATTGTATCCTTAGATTATGTGTATCCAACTACCTCGAACCGTCCAGTGCCTCTGTGCAGTTCGACGGCGAGTCTGAGCGGGCGCTGGTCGTGCAGCGTGGGCTGCGCGTGCAGGTGCACGTCACGGAACTGCACCGACAGCTGCCGCTTCGGGGCCCCCGAGTGCATCGCAAGCGTGTCCCACGCAGCCACCAGAGCAGCCGCGAAAGGATAGCACATTTTCTCTGTAAATTTGCAGGGGTATATTGGTACTTCGAGATACATTTAGTAACTAACATATCCAAGGCAAACACAAAGGAACTAAGTCAACGTATTCAAAAGGAAACGAGCATATGGGTCACCTTATGATAAGCGATGGAACCAAGTCAACGTATTCAAAAGGAAACGAGCATATGGGTCACCTTATGATAAGCGATCAACGCCGCCTTTGAACATCCACAACGGATTACTGTTGTGTCGCCGACATAAGATGGAATGCATTGTGTTCCGGTAAAAATACCCGTATCACTGACAGTTTCCACTCATCAACCAGAAATAGAAATGTGTGGTGTCAAAATGAAGGGCTCGGAGAGACAATTTCATAACTCTATATGTAAATCCTAATACACTAGAATAACTCAACATATTAGTAAACTCAATCAAATGAAAGTTCATTAATTTGAAATTTATTAGAATATAGTAGTTTTTGTTTTGTGGTTTACCAACAAATTGCAATCTTAGGGTGGTAGACCAATTCTTTGGCCGACAGTACATGTATATCGCTCCAGTGGAGTTCGTTACATGGAACTCTACTACCACTGAATATTATTCTGACTGTCAATTTCTATGACTATTAAAGAAACGACGAAATTAAACGAAATAAATTACACAAATATTTAAATATCGCGGAACTACTGGAAGAAATTTCATAAGAAATAAGTGTTTCCATTGTGCTGTAACATTTTTATTACAATGTTTCCTGGTGTATACTTATATAAATAAATAAATATTGGTTATATAGTTAGTTACCTCTAACGACGTGTCCTTGCAAATAACTGTATTCATCATCATGGATGGACTTCGTAAACTGGCAAACTGCAGCCGTCCTTCTCTGTTCAACGCTGAAGGACGTTACAAACCTAAAACATCACCCGTGTAGTGTTTCATTGCTTTTAATTCATACTGTTTTTCTAAAAGAAACTAATAATTAAATCAATAGTACCATTTTTCACCGTGAGCCCATCCCACCAAATGTGACAGCATGGGTGTTCCTGTTGATACTGGAAATTGTACTTTTGGGTACAAAGCTTGAACTTTGGGCGTGTACCCGTGCATGAATAAACTAAAACAAAAAAACAGAAAAACGAACTGAAAATCACGAAACAAGAAAATTTTCATGTCTGAAATCATCTGTGGGTGCTAACTTAAATAGGTAAATAAAAGTTATAATATCTTGTGTATGAATGGAAGGACCATAATTATGTATATACATAAGCAAATACGTCATGCAACCCCGGTTGTACAACGTGTATAACAAATGCTTGGTCATATTTATGGGTGTGGATCAGACCATCAAACTGAATAACTCCAGTCCTCTATAGGACCAATCGCGAAAAAATTACGACTGTCCCATACAAAACTTCAATATCTACTCGACCAAAACGCATAGTACAGCTAATAATTACTAACTAGTGGTCGCCTAGTGGTCGAAATTCGACCATCATTTTAGCTTTCTGCACTACTTCTCCACATAAACATTAACTATGCCAAATCTCACACTCCTCCGTGCGCGCAATATGCTTAAAAAGGGGGACAAAGTTTTCTCTTCACGTAAGTATCTAGAAGACTAGCTTCCGCCAGCCGCTTCACCCGCGTGATATCTTTATAAATTATAGCGTATTTTTTACTCACTGATAATGTAGCATTCTGCTGGTGAAAGAATTTTTAAAATCGGCCAGCAGTTTTTGAGTTTGTCCATTACAAATAAACAAACAATCAAACATACTAAATCAAATCTTTTCTCTTTATAATATTAGTATAGATAGATAATGATAATACCCGCCGCGGACGACGTTCTTGAGAGGTATTTCAGGTTTGTTGTCCACTTCGGGCACTGGCAGTACAAGCGGGCGAAGGTACCATGGAGCACGCGTTCGTCAGTATCATTTCCTAGCATAGCGACGGTTACGTCAGTTGGTTACGTGGTGGTTTATGGCGTAGTTGCGTTTGGTGATATTATTTTTATCGTTTTTTGGATCAAATTTTACTGACTGCTGTTTGATGGAAACGATATTATACTTTCTATTCTCAGTCCGATGAGAAGCATTACGAATGAATATGAATAATAATATGAATGAAATTATCTATTACACATTGATTTAAATAAATAAATGATACGATATCTCACCCGATAGAAATACGCTAAAATGCCTTTCCGTAAAGAAAATCTTACTCCAGAATAGGTAAACGTTACATAAATATTTTACATTTGTGTTTTGATGCTTCTATCACAACTTCGAACTATGTTGGCTGAATATTAATTCTAGAGGGAGATTTCAAAAGCGTTTTACTAACTCGCCAACAGCTTGAAGTAAGAAAAGTGCATTGTCTGGATGTCCACGTCTAGTGAGCGGCACGTGTCGGCAGTCTGCGGGCATCGCGCGCTTGAGGATGGCCTGCAGCAGTCCGTGCGGCGCCACCTCCACCAGCACCGCGTTGCTCGGCACCAGCCGCGACGTCTCCTCGAACAGCACCGGACTCTATGCGAGGCACAGCACAAAATATTTAATTTATGAGAACAAAACATCGGCATGACAGTTATGTGTATAAAAATATTGTTGCCCACCAGTAAGTTGTTAGTGTGGTATTCTGCTGAACAATATTTGGCCGATTCTTCTTGCCATTTTTCTTGTGGTGCAGAAGTTGACAGCCAGCGCTCGCTTCGGGGTTTCGGATTTTTTATTACTTCTTTTAGGTACATAAGTAGATCGGGAGCTGTGAAAAAATCCGATCAGAAATAAAATCACAATGCCAAATATATCGAATATACCTACAGGATGTAAAAAGTCACTTTGCCTTGGACTTAGGTACTTGTTACTTATTTTTGGACTAAGCGTTGCCATTATTCGCGGGCATGCGAGTAAAGGGCAACTCGCTGTCCTACCATGGACCATGCCCGGGTCGACGGCGCGTTGTGTTCCACGCGCGCCTCAAAGAACGTCAGCAAGATGACGGGGCCCCCCCTGTAGAGGGCCGAAGCCTGCCGGGGTCGCGGGACTTATCTCATTACCGTGACCCCGGAACGTAAAGGGCTATTGAAGGAACACCGTGGATATTAGTCAGTACAAGTCTGACAGTCCCTCCCGCCCTGCCCGGGGTGGGAGGACTCATTTGATGATTTTACCACGCTAAAAAAAAAAGCGTTGCCATTATTATGACAAGTACATAAGTAATTGAAGGCTTTGCCGCGCAGTGCCACGGCGTGCGCTAAGCTGCTGGTACCTACTACGCGCGGTGCACCACGTGGACAACCGGTACTTCACACAGTTTTGAGTGGTGCAGTGATATGGCCTTCCATATCAGAAGTCTGTACGTCCTTACTAGGCTTTCGTAAATAGCGTAATATTTATTGTTCGTTATTGTTTTTGATGTTAAACATTTCATAATGACGATTGAAAACCGCCCAGCGATTTGAGATATAAAGTCCTCAATATCGTCGCCGGATGATCTTCCGTCGTATTAAAGTAGCACGCGCTGCACCGTTCCGTGTGCGCTTCGCCTAACTGATAAACATATTAAACTAATGTTACCTGCATCTGCGATGTATCGTGAATGGTACGCGATATTAGAACACGGCACCTCCTTAGCGAAGACGCCTTTAGCAGTGAGCTCGGTGACGAACTCCTTCATCACGTCAGCTGGTCCAGAGATGGTGCTGGAGTCGGAACTGTTGCGACACGCCACGTCGATCTCAGGTGGACACATCTTGGATATCTATATTCACAAATGTTGAAAAAGTGTTGAAACGTCGACATAAGTAACTGAGCATTGGTCATTACACTGTCGGCTCCATTACGCTCTCGGTATCGGCTCAGGCCTTTGGCTCGGGCTGCAATCCAGCCTTGAGTGTAGTGACCAACTTAGCTCATTTGTATTATAATGTACCATACAGGTTATCGAAATATTTACAGACATAAATAACAAAAGAGATGTATACAAAATATAGAAATGTGTAAGATGTACGCAGCATTACGATTTATTGCACGCGTATCTAGGTATCTACGCGTGCAAAATAATGTGACATCATAATGATTGTATTTACCTGTTCATGTCCCAGACCAACCGCAGCCATGGAGCCGCGTATGAATGGGGTCTGCAGTGACACAAGCCCGCGGCTGTACGCACACAGTATCATTTCTTCCGCTGACAAACATTCGTCGGCGTATGCGCATCCCAACTCACCAACACTGTGACCTGTTAGCATTGAGTTTAGTTGACTGATTGATTGATTTCTTGTAATTACAGAAAATTATTATTTAGATGGATACGTGAACGAGGAAGAAGGTCAACAAGAACAAGAAAAAGAAAATCATCGAAAATACAAAAAAGAAGCGGTATCCTAAAAGTAACCAACTGACCAATGAGTGTCATTGACCACGCTAAAAGTCTTAAAATTAAGAAGTCCTCTTTTATGAGTGTTTTAAGCCTTACCAATGATTCCGTCAGGCTTAAGGCCCAGTTCACGAAGGATGTCTGTAAGTCCAATCTGAACAGCAGCGATTCCCACGAAGGAGTGCAGAATGTTGTCAAATATAGTTTTGTCAGAAGTTGTTATTATATGAACTATATCCAGCCCTCTAGGTTCCAGTACTTTATGACAACTGAAAAAATAAAAAAATCGGAATATTTTATAAGTAACAACCATTCAAGATATTTTTATATAGATTTAGCTGAGTTAAATACCTGATTATAGATTTACAGATCGATCGATCTATGAGGTTAAGCGATATTGTAAATATGTACCTATCCATCCATGATTCGGCTGCTGTTTTTTCTCCCCTGATAACACCCCTATGTATATACCTATAGAACCTACCTCTAATAATCTACCGTTTATTCTTCCCTGTTAGTACCTCTAATAAAGCATGTATGTATATTTAATTATTACCGTTCTATAGCAGCTGCAAATATCGGTATGCGCATGAGTTGCGCGCCCATACCAGCCCACTGTGAGCCCATCCCGCTGTACACGAACCACAGCGGTCGTCTTGCATCGTCGAAGTACGCAGTGTTCTCGCACAAGCTCACTGTTTGTTGGTTTTCGTCCGTATCTGAGAAGATGAAACGATAAACCCTTTACTTTCCAAGATACAATAATCACGTAAAGTGTATTCATAGTAAACTTAATAACACGTTCCTCATACCTAGTATCGCGTATCCCCTGCCCAGATGTCCGGAGATGTTGTTCGCATGAATGTTGTGGAACAGTGCCAGCTCTTCAGCATCCACAGGACGAGACTTGAAATCTTCAAATATTTTATCTATAGCATCCTCCTGTCTTCCAGATATTGTGACTAAACGTGGTATAGAAGACTTGTAGCGACTGAGATCCTGGAATATTACAAAAACATCTAAATGTCACGCGAGACGTGAGCAGACGTCCACCGTGTGATTCTCGGTACAAATTAAGAAGTAAATATTACATTCTAGAATAAATGATTTACGTATATCTATAATTTAAGAAGCATAGGTTCCTTCGAACCGAAGGAAACTTGACTTACGAACGTGAAATATACTCAAACGTACCTTGGGCTTATAATTTCCATGCAGAAGCACGTGCGCGTTGACGCCAGTCATAGACATTGCGTTGACGGCCACGTACGTGCGGTGGAAGCTCTGGTGCTCGGTAACGATGCGCATGTTGCCCTTGCGCAGCGCAGCCACGTCCTGCCGTGGACTGGAGTAGTGCAAGTTGGCCGCCAGTTTGCCTGTATGGTAACCTAGTAACACCTGCGTGAGAGAAGCGAATTGATAATTATCATAGACTATTAACTAAGAGCCCTGCTTATTATTTCTGCGTTAATAATTATAAATTATATTTTTAAACTTCGTTGCCATGGTTACTTTAGGATATTAAGAGGTTCTTGTTAAGAGCCCTATCATAAAATCACGTTTTGACAGATTATATGGAAGCACGGCGACGCACAGTATTATTTAGATATTGGCAGTTGTAATTACGTTTAATATTATTTTACAATTATTTACCACATAAAAAATACTGGACCCTAATTATTTTAAAAAAATGCATTAATCTAGTTTCTACGTAGTATTACTAACTGTCACTGCGAAGCGGGTAGCGCGGCAGTATGGCGGCGTGAATGATCTTCTTTCGGGTATAAATGGAAGAACCTTAAGTATAATATTTAAGAACCTTAGTGATAGCGCTTAGGCCAGCAGCGGCATCGGACACGCCGATGTTAGAAGTGACGCTGCCCACGAGTAGAGGGTCCTCCCTATCCTCACAGTAGACCTCTTCGATTGCTTCCAGTTCTGCTTTGTCAGCATCTGGTAAGCCTTCAAAACAATTTTGGGTGAACTTAGAACTCTAGAGTGAAGAAGTAAAAAAATAAAAGAAACCCACTGTATGAATTACATTCATAATATTATATTACTTCTCACCTGTACCATAAGCTTCCACGTACTCTACAGCAAGAGGAGATACTTTAACTTCCTTATAGAATTGTTTTATGAATGCGGCCGTGGTTTGAGGATTGCGACAGTGGCCGTACTTCGGCCCCACGTCATCATTTATAACAGAGATGAATTCATTTTTGACATGCAGTATTTCGGCGTAGACTCTACAAAATATTGAATAATATAACATAATAATTAGATCATTCAATAGCCTTAAGGCGAGATTATAGTATCTTTTTTTAGATTTTTTGAACCAAAACCAAAATCATTTTATCAAAATTATCATCAATTGCCGTGCAGTTGCTGTGTGAAGACAGAAACATGAATTATAATAAATGGCACGATAGAAAAAACATAAAGATGACACTAAATTGCTATTTAAAACGTGTAGGTACCTTGCTAAAATTCCATCATAAAACCATGTAAAAGTTACATCGAAGATTAGATAAATGCTTTATTATTTTTTAGGTCATGTTGAGAACAGATTTTCATGAAAAATGGCTAAGAACACTCGGGATAAAATTATCTATGACACAAAAAAAACTAAACGAAAATCGATTCATCCGTTTGGGACCTACGATACCACAGACAGATACACAGATACACAGACAGACACGTTAAACTTATAACACCCTTCTTTTTGCGTCGGGGGTGTTTTTGAAGTGGAAATAGATAAAATCTAGCAGTCCACCCACCGCGGCGCGGGAACCTAGACGACGCACCGTAAAAGAAACCTTATTTATTACGAATAAAGTATATTTGTCTTTGTATTCACCGCAATTCACGGTAATGTAAGAACAAAGACCGGTGCGTCGTCGCTTGCCGCAGCGGAGGAGACGAGGACTTTCATATAGGTACCCATTCGCTGGGTGGCTTTCAGTCTCCATCATTAAAAGCTATCTATATCTCAATGCTTATCGAACAATAACTATAACGCTATTCAATATCGGTTTACGGTTTTCGCAAGTCTAGGGGCTTACTACGAGGTCTTATAGCAGGGCTGAAATTGAACTGCCCAGAATTTTCCAGAATAAGCTGACCTTTCATTCTACGAAAAGCCTATACAGTGCGATGTCAGCACATTCTGGAAATGTCTTCAATTTCAGCCCTGCTATCGTAGTAAGCCCCTGTAAGTCCTTCCATTTATTATTATCATTGCACCGTTCAAAATTGCGGTGCCATGTGTCAAGAGCAACACTCCGCGAAATACCTACAAACAAAGTACTCAAAAATTTGTTCCGCTCGACCGCGCACCGCCGCGTCATGCGGCGCCAATCCGCTCCGTGTTATAAGCCTTACCATTTCATATTAATTTTATAAAAAATATTTTTTTACCTGAGTGCGTCTTTTGCTTTCTGCAAAAACATAACGTTTATTGCGTCAGATAATATGTAACCATTCGCGTCCTCTGCAAACGATTTCGTCTTGCCATCCAAAGCAACTGTAGCAGCTAGTCTGAAATTTGTTTAGATACATTTTGTGCTAAATGAGAGGCTTTTATTGAAAGCAATTTTGATTTAACGGAATTTTATTATTTTACTCGGATTCTTCTTTAGCTCAAGAAGCAAAGAAAAATCATTTGCAATTTGCATGTCCCTTCAGCCTTATACTGAATATCATCTATCACGTGTATAATATACTACATCGGTGTAAATATATTATTATATTATGAGATTTGCTCACCTTCCGTGGTGTATAGATGAATGCGGATTTAGACCTAAGAATACACCTCCAACAATGGCCGCCTCGCATTCTCCCCGTTGCAGGGTGGAGCACGCCTGCTCCAGCGCAGTGGTGGAGCTACAGTCAGCTTCATCGATCGTTAGCGAGGGACCCTTGATGTTCAACCAGTACGAGATGCGATTCGCGAACATTGTTTTACTAGTTCTAAAAGTGAACACTGTATTCAAATAAAATTCAAATAGGAAATACACTATTAGTTACGCTTACTACAATACTACTAACCCCAATATACCCAAACCAGCTTTGGAGGAAGAAGTGAAGAAGCCACGTGTTTCGTCCGAGAAAGAACTTCCAATAAAAACAGCAACTTTTTTCCCATTGAGATGTGCTGGACTCAAACCTGACACAAAAGAAGGATTCAATAATTATGTGAGAGAGAATTGTACTTACGGTTCGTCTTAAAATAGGGGTAAAACATAGTTCGGAATCCCAGGAGGCTGCATCCACATAAGAATAATGTAAGAACATCTCTCTTGTCGATTCGAATCTCACTCATAAAGTAACTTTGGTATCAGCTGTGGACTCACAGGTCCTGTTATTAAGATACACGAATATTATACACGCTGAAATTTAATTGGTTGTTTTCCCGCGGCAGAACGACTTGCCTTAAGGAGTACTTTCGAAGCATAGAGTTAAAGTAAAAAAATAACGATGTTTTTGTTTTAAAAAAATAAAAAAAATATTCATCAACTCGAAAAAGTGAGTAACAATAGTAACACTAGACGTAACTTGTAGGTACTAGGTACTACACGCGTCACCACCGACAAAGAAAAGCGATGCACAAATGTTCAAACCAAAATAAACTCTCGCACGTAGTGATACGGCATAAAATAGTTTCCACGGAACAATACAAAAAATCACCGCGAAGCCGACAAAGGAAAGACCGATTTATAAATGTTCAAACCAAAATAAACTCTCGCACGTAGTGATACGGCATAAAATAGTTTCCACGGAACAATACAAAAAATCACCGCGAAGCCGACAAAGGAAAGACCGATTTATTAAATGTTTAAAATAAAATAAGCTCTCGCGTGTAGTTATACGGCATAAACTAGCCCGCGCGCAACATTATCAATCGGAGCCGCCTTCGAACCTAATCCTGTCGACCCGGGTCAACGCCCCGCCCGTCGTTCGGCCGTAGATATCGGAAGGTATGACTATTGGTTCGTGATTGCTTTCGAGTTTAGTTTTTCACAATGTTAAATATGCCAGTTTTTGTTTCTAATATTTTATATAACTACGAAACGATTGTATTACATAGACAAAACCATTTCGCTACGGGAAAACAACCATTTAAATTTCAGCGTGTATATTATAGTATATCAATTCCTTAAATCTGTGGCGCCAAGGAAAAAGGGGATAAAAATCATAAAACATTTTTTTTCACTACAGAGTAAAAACTAAATATTTCTTTTTTTTAAATTAGGTTACCGAAATACCGAATAAGTAGCGAATAAGATATATAATTATATTTATAAAATAGGAATAAAAATTGCGAATAATAATTGTTTAAATTGTTATTAAGGTAACGCCTAGTGGGTGCATATTATTTTAAGGCTGTGAGTAAATGCACCGAGTGGTCCCTCCGTGGGTCCCTCTCATTTACTGCGGTTACAGAGAGCGGCAAGCGAAGAAAAGAAAAACGAGCTACAATAAAACAAACCCGCGTCATAAATGGCTTGGTAGGTCTGCTCAAGCATCTTGCGTGACATAGGATCCATGAATTGACCGAGGTGGTGGTGCACGGCAAAGAACTGAGCATCGAAGCGATCCAACTCTGGAGCCATGCCAGCGTAATGTGGTAGGTCTGGATGCTTGAAGTTCCATCTCAGGCCTTCAGATGTAACTGGGTTCTTCTGTTGACCAAAAATATTGAGTTGTGATTAACAAATTGTAAAGATATGGGGGAGCGTAACCAAAACATAGATATGTAAGGAATTTTGTTAGAATACGTATAGAAGGTAATGGATGGACTGTGTGAAACATAAACTTATTATAATACTAGTGGTAACTAGTATATTATGTTTACGGTGTGAAACATGACATGAATGTGAAGGAAGTAAATCTGGAAATGACGTCTGATAGATATGAATGGAAGAAAAAAGGCATATTGCGCCGACCCCAAATAAAATGGGATAAGGGCGGGAGAATGATGAATGATGACGTATAAAAGGTTGATTCGATCAAAAGTACTTTCGACCTATTTTTCTTTGTTATTTTTCTTTTGACTGATAACTGCCAACTTATAGCGAAATCTTTACTACCTGGAAACACCAAAGTTCTAGACGTGTTCTGTACAAAAATGTACCTAGTATGCCAGAAAACTTAATTATCTAGGTACGTCTAATTAAGTAAGTAGTTGGAGTCAATTTTTTTATCATTTGGGTCGTAACGCGAACTTGAATAGGTACGGCTGGAGTAAGAAACGAAATTTGGTTGAAAGTGCTTGGGACTAGAAATCTCAAGCTGATCAGTCCCGATATATCTTTGCCAACCATTAGCTCGATAAAAACAGAGTGAAGAGAAAACTTTGTACCCCTGTTTATGCATATTACGCGCACGAAGGAGTTTGAGATTTGGCATAGATAAAGTTTATATGGAGACGGAGTGCAGAAAGCTAAAATATATATAGAACATGTGGTCGAATTTATAAGATAAGTCTTATGAACGTACCTTATTGTAGAGTATGTCTGACAACTCCTTCACATTGTGAGATTGCGGGTACAGGCCCGACATGCCAGTAATGACAATTCTCTCGCCATCTAGCGGCAGATCCTCTGTTGTTTCCGTTGTTAGCATCTCTCCGCGAGTTGACACGTGTTCCTGAGGTGTGGGCGCCATGCTAAATTGTTATGTGCCCGATGATTATCTACAAATCAACGAACCACAAACTGTACTCACTGCTGACTGACAGACTGGTATTTATATTATAAGTAATCAGTACCTCTACCATGAGTTTTCCGTGCCGTCTAACGTTCACGTTCACATGCAATATTTGTATGGGAATTTTTTCAGCGCCTCTAGTGGTATAAATAGTGAACTAAAATCACCTACACAAATATTGAATGTGAACGTGAACGTTAGACGGCACGGAAAACTCATGGTAGAGGTACAGGTAATTAATTGCCTACCTTAAAATATTTTACAAATAAATATATATAGCAATTGAACTACGAATGCAAAATCGGTAGGCAGTAAGCTCCACGGAAATTACACTAACCATTTTTTTTACAACAAACCTTTTTTAAATCCACTAAAATAGGTACGTAATTTAAATAATGACAATGCCAAGGGTTGCATAAATTGAGATCGTAAGGTTAACTAAATACTACGGGCTAATAATAATAATAAGGTTAATTATAGAATGGATCAACCCTTTTCTCACCGCGGGTATCTTAAAAGGCAACTTAGGAATAACGTCAAGAGTATGGGTTAAAGTCTTTTGCAAAGTCGTGTCACGCAAATTTCTTTTGACTTAAGTTACATGAGTTACGCCTAACCACTGTTGTATAATATTTTTTTTTATTGTTAAAAATTTTTCATTCATTGTTGTATAAGTCGTAGCTATGGGGAAATTGGTATTTCATTATTGTTGACCATTAAAATACAATTAATGTCCGACTATGCCAAATATCAATTTGGCATAGTAGCTATAGCTCTTTACCTGTCCTGCTGCACCGACAACACTGCCACACGCTGCTATACGTGTCCCGTACAAAGTACGAGATGTTGAGTGCATCAGAATCAAGACCAAATCCACACGTTTTGACGCTTAATGACCAATGCGCTACATGACCTAAAATACTCATATTGACAATTTGACACATACGCGAGATGACCAATACGCAAAATGACCATTATACAACCAACTTAAGATTCACACGTCAATTTTTGTAATCTGCTTTTAGAGTACTTGTCACTGAGGGTCGACCGGTTGGAGTCTCGTCACAATGCGAAATTTAATTCCTTTGTGGTGAGAATGGCGCACTGAATATCTGTCGACTCGACATTCAAGACCTAAGAATTTTAAAATGTGACGTGTATTGTTCCGGAGATTCTGAGGCTGGCTACCGGACACCGACACTTAGGCTGACATTCAGAGACGACTTACGCTTCCATCTGTCAAACTTACGAACAAATTTTGACAGATGGAAGCGTAAGTTCACGCTTAGACTCGTTCCTGTCGTCTCTGAATAGAAATAAAAATATCTCTGAGTGTAAATTAGTTATACATTATTGTTTATGCATAGTATTATAAGTTAGTTGTCAAAATATATTATTTGGGCCTTGGTGCCTGATTCAAAGAAAGAGGGACGGCACATCTAAGAAACCATAGTAAATTATTAGTAGTTTATAGTAATAACTACTGTTATAGG
Organism: Allophyes oxyacanthae; assembly: GCA_932294325.1. Classification (NCBI taxonomy): domain Eukaryota; kingdom Metazoa; phylum Arthropoda; class Insecta; order Lepidoptera; family Noctuidae; genus Allophyes; species Allophyes oxyacanthae. Next base: position 4,025,281 of record OW028628.1, read on the forward strand.
TATTCGTATGACAACGGGACACGAGACACAAGAAACTGTTACCCATCCAAGCACTGACCGCGGCAAGCGCTGCGTGATCACGGTGATCGACTGATCTGCGCGATAGCTATGTAGCTACGAGCCGGTTATAATTAAACTATTTTGTATGTAATAAGGTTTTAACTGTACCATAATAAAATTATTTCCAAGGTTGCAACTTTTTGGATTTCAAAAACTTTAAAGCTCTCTAATAAACGTGTCTCACGATTTTATTTTTAATCCCATAGTTTATTCACTTATTTTATAGCTTTTAGTACATAATCTAATGTACCTATAATAATAATACAATAATACCTACTTACTTATATAAAACCGTTAAAAAAGCTATTTTTTTTTCTCTTCATTTTTGCCGAGTCGATTAGGATGAATGCAAGGTTTCCATTGCTATAACAATTTTTTTTTTTTTTAGCTGGATGGTCATCACTAATATCGAATTACGGTTCCATTCTTTCAGATACCTACCTAATTTAGCTGTGATTTTTTATGGGTTATTTTTTTGTGATATTATTCTTGTTGTTTTTTTTTGGTAAAAGTTTATTAGATAATAAATAGGAAGATAATTTATTTAATTGTTCCATAGGTACTATAGAATTTCAGCTGATAAGTAGGCTCCTTAGGTGCATTTTATAAGTTATGTTAAATTGACCCGAAATCTGGATAGGTTAAAAAATTTACATTTAAGGTAAACAACATAGGTAGGTACCTACGATAATAACGTATTAGTACACGCTCGCAGTTGACGTAATCGTTTATTTTTTGTTTGTAATTTAATGGCGTGGTAACTGGAAACTTTAAACCAAGACAAAATAAAAATTATACTTTTTGACAAAAGAACCTCAAAGGTGTAGATGCCGTGACGCATTTTGAAAAAAAAAATCACCGATCATGAAAATGGGAGTGCCAACTTCATGATCGGTTAAATACAAGGTAATTCAAACTTTAGCCTCTCTGAAGTTTATTGCCAGAGTCGATGTTCAGACCCCAAAACATTTTGGGAAAACGCTAGGCGTTTATTATCCAAATTTACGTACCTAAGTGTAATAATGCCGAGATAGATCGAGTTTTTAATAAAAGTCACATTATTTTAGTTCTCAATTAAATAAACGGATTTAAATATATATTCTAGTAATTTGTAGGACATAATAGCGTACATTAGGTATTTATCGTATGTATGTATGCGTACACAAATTTACGCATGCTTTGGTATAAATGACCGTTAATTAATTTTTTCAAGAATAGGTTAAGGAAACGTAATTTGTATAACATAATATTAGCATAAATTAGGTACCTATATAACACGTATGTTTAAGTATACGAACACAAATTTACTTTGGGTATGCTTGAGTATAATTATGTGATTTTCATTTTTAGAGCACCTTATCCCAACTTTACGTATAAAGCGTTATTTGTAATTCACCAATAGTGCTTTTAGGGGTGGAATTACACATCAATATGAATAATTTTTACTATGAGACAAACAAAGAAATAAAAAAACAAAAACCTTTTCATACCTACATTTTGATCGAGCAAGGTTGATCTTTTGTATAAAATATTATAGTTTAAAAAAAAACTATAGAACACGCTTTAGTCATCAGAACTGAACGTGTATGCAAAATTTCAGCTCAATCGGGAACCGGGAACTGGGTTAAATTTAACTTCCAAGATTTTCTTACATTGTCAGTTACAGGTGAAGCTAATAAAAGCGTGTTAAAAAGATTCAGCCTTGATCTCATGGTATAAGTTATTAATATTGATGAGAACCCCTTAAAGCACTATTGGTGAATTACAAATAGAAAAAATAACCCTGTTTATGTATGTTAATTAGGCCCGGATTAATAAACCATTCTTAACCAAGTGTTGACTCCTCAACATTTAAAGCATCATTTTACTCTTAGAAATGTCAATTAGCATGGTTATTCATTATATTTGTATTTATCTGTTTCTGTGTCGTATTAATATCCCAGCAAATTTCACAATACAATCAAGAAAGGGTTTTTTATTTATTTTTTAACAATAACTCAGTTGGCAATTTTTATTCTATCTATCACCACCAATGACATTTTACAAATAGACGCGTTGCCCGCGCTCTATATTGGCAAGATAAATGCAAGGTAAATGCCCTGCACTGACTGACAGATTGAGCATGCAGCAGCTAATGCCACGTAAATAAACTTCTACATATTCATCTTTTTCTAACAACCGACATGGCGTATGGTGGCTTTCATTTTCTTTCCCTTTCTTCGCGCACTGTATAATTATATGTACTGCTATGTAGCTATAGTAAAGTTTACGCCATTTTGTAGTGCATTAAAGTTGGTGTATGGCCCGTCTATTTGTAAAATGTCATTGATCACCACACGTTTTTCCAACACCTTTGATTGGCAGAATTGTCGACATCGGCACCACTTGCCATAATGAAAAATAGAATAGACATGTTTTATTAGATGACGTATTAAAGTTCAGTTTGTCAAAAATTCATCAATATTTTAAGTTACTCTTAACCTTATTACAATAACAGATTATGTGACAGTGACATACAGACCGACGACCGGACTGAAATCGAAGTAGAACTGTTTATTGTCGGCCTACATTAATTCAAATTACGTGGAAAGGTTAAAGACTATACACGTATTACGTCAATTACATTTTAATTTGGTCAGTCAATAACAGCGTGTAAAATTTTTCAATAAATTATCATAAATTATTAAAAATCAAAGCATCAAACGAATGTTGTTTTGATGTTTGTTACTCAATAACGCATAAACAGTTGACCGGGTGACTGTTTCTAGCTACCTTAGGCTGATTAAAATTTCATTTTTCCAATAGTCAATAGTAATTGATTATTTATACGGCACCTCGACAAACAATTAATGTCCAGTTTATTTTTATAACCATGCTGTGTACACATGTTTAGGAATACTGTCTTGTTTGGAACTAGCTACCTGTTTATATTTATATATTATTGCCTGTATTCTGTTTGGTATGCCAATAAATAAATAAATAATTAGTTAGAACATGTCCTGGAATAATACATAGATATCTTTTAGCAGGGTACATGAGGTACTTAGTTCCCTGGGGATGTGAGTGTAACTACGGGCAACAAGTTTATAATACAGTTCTTTATACGTCTGTGCTGGTAACAAATAATAATGGAAAACCCTGGACGTACTTACGCTCCTACTAACAGCAGCTACCAGTATGAGAGTATCAAAAAAACAATATGTAAAAATCCTCATACTGGGAATCAGCACTCATTTCTCATCACTGGGAACACGAGACCATTGATACGCCGTTAGTGTTCTTCTTCCATTTATTTTTATATTAGATTGTCAAGTAGGTACTCAATTCTCAAACTATACTTAAACAAAACCCCCCAAAAATTTACTTAAATTACAGTAACGAAATAATCAACAAAGAAAATGACATACAATTTTTAGGTTAAGGTAACACTCGACGAAAATTGTAACTGGGGAACTATGTATTATCTCTATGGGGAATACATATTGATAACATAATGCAAAAGAATAAACAAAGGACATTGCTAAAGCTCCATACATGATTGGCCCTGGAGTCTACAAAACAAAGATTATGCTTACTATGTACATCTCGATGAAAACAATATGTTTCAAGCAATTTCAAAACACGGACAGTGCTGAATATATTTTTATTCATAAAAATTGAAATTATTTTGAGGTTATGTTTTGCTTTCTTTCAAAAGTTGTGTCATGTCAACTTCACTACAACCAACTACAACGAAGATTTCAGTCGATGCATTTCAAATGTATAGCGTGTATGGAGTATTTATTTAAAACGTTGCTTCCTTCTAGTCGTCCTGTATCTTGGGTACAGTGTACTAATAGGTATATATCTCACATGCACACCCAGCCAGACCCGGAACAAACATCTATAGTCCATACAATAGTACAATAAAATACAATTGAGCTAAGTTAGTCATTATCTATACTCGAGGCTGGATTGCAGCCCGAACCGAAAGCGAGGGATGGAGCGTAATGGAGCCAAGAATGTAATGACCAATGCTCACGCATTTCATACGACGTTTTTCAACACACTTGCGAGGAAAAAATAAATAGAGTTAAAATCCTATTTTGCGTATTTCTTCGTTTGTGATTGGATGAGTTAGCTATGCGCGCGCAGGATGAAGTATGCGCGCGCATTCTTCCTCCTGCGCGCGCATACTTCATCCTGCGCGCGCATAGCTAACTCAGGCGCGCGCGCAGGTGGAAGAATGCGCGCGCAGGTCGAATGAGACGCACTGAGGAAGCCGTAAAACCTACTAGGTATTAAAAATATAATAATAACGGAATATTTTTGTATTTATGTTAATGTTCTGTTAATTACATAAATTAATGTTAATTTGTTGACAAAAACAAATAATTTAATAAAATTAAATTAACGAAAGAAAATACAAAACAAGTCTTGGCAGTATATAGGTTAGTGCCTTTGTCTGTCCATGAAAAGGACGTAGATATGTTTATCTCGGTATACCTACTTATAAAATGTTTGGGTTATGTTCATGTTGTTTTTATGTTGTATAAACGATCAAAATAATTTTGAAATTAAGAAAAACAATAGCTTATTTTTTTTTATTCGAATTTTGTTTCATTGACTTAATTGTAGGTACTACGCTATTGGCAAAGAAAAACAATATGGACGATACTATCATTTCCGATAACGTCATTATTGAGTTGATTACTTTTTTAAATGAAAAATGATTCAAGTACTGTCCGCATAAAATGAAATTAATAATAAGTACTAATAAAATACACTTGTAATTGTAGTATATTGTTCATCTTTGTAGACGACAGGGCCAACCGTAGCAATGTCCTTTGGTGAACTATAATTATATTATATATATTCGTATAACTTTTGTACCTATTTCACAAAATTATATTTTACCCATTTTTTATCCCATTAAATTACCTACGGGTACAGGCTACAGAGTATCTACTGCTTATACTTAATCGGTAGGTTCATACATGTCATATTCACACACATCCAGACCCGAAACAACTATCTGTAGACCATAGAAATATTTGTTCCGTGTGGGGATCGAACCCGCGACACGTAGCGCAGAAAGCTAATCGCTTAGCCACTGCGCCAACCGTGATGAACCGTGTCATCAAAAATAAAAAACAACAGTAATAATTCAATTAAACGAAAAAAAAAGTAATAATAATGAATAATGTGTGTGAAAATAAAATGCTAATACATGATACAACTCGCTTTAATAAATATTTTCTAAATGACGGAAAAGATTACCTAACTTTCTTTAAATTACATCTATAAATAAAATATTTTTTGTTTCTAAAAATAGCAGATATATGGCTGTATCGCATATTATTATAAAAACCAAAACATGTTGCATACCTATATAACCAGAGAAATATAAAAAATCTAGCTCTGGTTCTAAGCTGAATTGGCTTTTGGGAGTTCTACTCTAGCATTCAAAACAGTTTATACTATCGATTAGTAGAATAAAACAGCGATGTAAATTTTTTGGGGTTGTTCGAGTTTCAATCGAACACTCAGCGAAAATGCGTAATTGCATCGCCAGCAATTATGCACATTCGCTCGATTACTAAAATGTAAGTTAGTTCGGGTAAAACTCTCTTCAGAGACGTCGCGTACTCAAAACCATTACCATAACCATTTTACCATAGATTAGAATTAGAGTAATTTACCAGTTTAAGCGATTATTTGTATAGTGCTTTGATATAAACGTTCTCTTTCTAATTCAAGACTTTTAACTTTAACCATACCTATAACAACCATACTAAATACGAGAAAAGTGTGTAAGGTCACCATAGCGCCGAGCACAATTTTCTACATGGTCCTTCGAGCATTTAAAAAACCAGTGAATACCAAGTGAAACAGTGCTACCGTGACTAGAGGTTTGCAGTGAGTTGGGCAAACTTTGGATTGCAGGAGCGGTCGTTTGGGGCATACCAGGTCAGATCAAACCATTTATTTAACTAATCGTTATCAAATATTTTAAATATCGACTTTTATTATGGATTCCGATTCTCTGTTTATCAACCAAACGGAACTTTATGAAGGTCTGACCAAGCTTTTAACCAATATCAAGAAAGATGGGGCCGACAGGAAGACCATCGATAACTACAAGCGGAAGGCTAACATGCTGGAAGCCTACTGGCGTGATTACCAAGAAAACCATAAGAAGATGTGTGAGTTAGCGGATTTTGATCATGTATACTTCAAAAAGAGCTGTTTCGATACAGCCCAGGAAATCTATTTAAATATAAGAGATATTATTGATACAACCCTGGACCAATTAAGTAAGAAGCAGCTGGTGGGTTTAAGCCCCCGCAGACTAGAAGCGGAGGAAGTACAACCAGTGTCATGTATCCGAGCTAAGCAGCAGCTTAGGACTGATCATCGTAGACCAGAAGAGGAGGCAGCGCAACCTCAACAAGGTGTTTCGTCTCGTTATGAGGCGTCCTCGCAGCAAGAGGGCTATGTCTATACAGAGAGAAAGTCAGACAAGCTGAACGAGTTGGTGAAAAAACAAATTATTAATTTCAAAGCATTTATGAGAACCGTCAATAATATACAAGTTGATATGTTCGAAAATAAATGGCAATTCGAGAACGCTCTAAAATCACTGGATAGCCGATGGAGTCAGATTGACAAACTTCATTGGGAGATTGAAGGTGAGGATGGAGGTGATGATGTAATCTACCAAAGGGAATTCTGCAACCACGAGACGACGTACAGCGAATTGACGAATGACATCAATAAAAAGATGTGGGCGGTGAAACACCGAGAAAAATCAACCCCTCAGATGAATATTCCGGTATTCAACGGAACCTATAACCACTGGGTCCCGTTCAAAGATTTGTTCAGTGAGGCAATCGATAAGAACCCGTCGATGTCCAATGCGCAAAAAATGCAGTTCCTTAAGAGTAAGGTTACTGGAGAGGCAGAGCGTCTGATTCACCATTTACAGATTAGCTCTGATAATTATCAGGTGTGTTGGGAGATTCTGAATCACCGTTACGGTAACAAGAAACTGATTTTTACGTCCCATATCAACATGTTGCTTGGGCTTCCCAACATACAGCAGCAATCGTTGAGCATGATGAAAAAGCTGCATGACGTGACCAAGGAGACGCTGCATTCTATTAAGAATCTGGGAGTGGATATAAAATCATGGGACCCACTACTAGTGCACTTACTAGCACAGAAGTTGGATAATGATTCTTTCACTGAATACATAGAATCGGTCAAGAATCCCAGAGAACTGCCCTCTCTACAGGAGTTCCTGGAGTATTTAGAGATGAAATTCACAGCATTAGAAGCCTCTCGCCGCAAGCAAGAGCCAACCAACCAGAAAATTACGTCAGCTCAACCACCTAGAAACAATAACTACAACCAAAACCAGAGGAAAACCTTTCTGCGAAATCCATCCTTCAACAAAGAAGAAAAAATGATGACAAAGTCTAACTTGAATGCGTGTAACGTTTCGCAGTCGATAACCTGCGCATTGTGCAATGCTGAACACGGGTTGTGGCGTTGCCCTAGTTTTTTGCAAATGACGCATGAGCAAAAATTAAATAAAATTGAGCAATTGAGTTTTTGCCAAAACTGTCTATGCAATCATTTCAAGAAACCGTGTCCATCGAACAAACGATGTCGCAAATGCTTAGGTGCGCATAACACTATGCTTCACGACGCTTTGTCAAATCAAAGTCCAACTACGTCAGCAGAAGAAGCCTCAAACGGTGTGGCAACCAAAAAGTATCAATCTAGGTCATCTCACGTGTCCTGGGAAGATATGTCAGAGATACTTTTAGCCACCGCCATGGTAAATGTTAAGGGAGCTGATGGCACTTTGCACAAGCTGAGAGCTTTAATTGACCAGGGTTCTCAGCTATCGTTGATAAATGAAAATACAGCCCAGGTCTTAGGATTAAAGAGGACTCATTTCAAAGGTCAAATTTTCGGCGTAGGTGAAAAAGAGAACAGTGCAAAGGGTAGATTGCAAGTAACAATACAGTCAGTGCATAGTGATTTTTCTTTTGACACGAATGTTATTATTATGAACAATCTCATCAAACGCCTACCGAATAACACGTTTACCAAACCATCGTCGTGGAACCACATACAGGGAATTAAATTGGCCGATACGGAGTTTTACGTAAGCAGACCAGTCGACTTGCTCCTCGGAGCAGAAGTTTACAGTAAAATAATATTGGGCGGTATCCTGAGAGGAGAAAAGGACGAGCAACCAATCGCTCAGCAGACGCAAATAGGGTGGCTACTCTGTGGATCTATGAAGCCACATTATCAATGTAACGTTATTCTCAACAATACAGAAGATTTACTTAAATTTTGGGAGAACGAAGACATCAACCAGAAGATAGAGATGTCTAACGATGACCACGAGTGTTTACAATATTTTGTGAGAACCACTAAGAGGCTTGACAGTGGAAGATTCGAAGTTCGGCTACCATTTAAGCCGGAGCTCAAAGAGAAATTGGGCGCCACCAAACCACAAGCTTTAGCGCAATTTAGAAACCTGGAGAAGAAGTTTAAGAAGAACAGTGAATTGAAAGCAGATTACCAAAAATTCATGAACGAATATTCTGCTTTAAACCACATGGTACCTTGCAACAACAACCAATCGCCCGAGTGCTACTTACCACACCATGCTGTCATTCGGGCTGAGTCGTCCACCACCAAACTAAGAGTAGTATTCAATGCCTCAGCGAAGTCATCATCTGGGTTCAGTCTAAATGACGTAATGTACAGAGGTCCGAATATACAGAAGGATCTTCAAGAGCTTATATTGAAATGGAGACAGTTTCAGTATGTGTATACTTCTGATATTGAAAAAATGTACAGGATGATACGAGTACACCCAGAAGATCAAGCTTACCAAAGAGTAGTTTGGAGAGATTTTGAAAACCAAGCTATTCGATCATTTCAACTCGTCACGCTTACATATGGAACCAGGCCGGCAGGATTCTTGGCGATGATGTGTTTGAAAAAGTTGGCGGCTGATGAAAGGCACAATTTCCCTGACGCAGCAAAAGAATTGGAAGAAAGTTTCTATATGGACGATTTTTGCGGGGGACGTCATTCAATTGAAGCAGCGAATAAATTGAAATCCGATCTAATAGAATTACTACGATTGGGAGGATTTAATCTTAGAAAGTGGACATCAAACAAACCAGAGCTTCTAACTGGTTTAGAGAGAGAGCAATGCGATCAGTCGACATATGAGTTCAAGCAAAACGATTCTACCAAAACATTGGGACTCGGTTGGAACCCGCAGAAAGATAATTTTATCTTCAGCTCGAAATTAGATTTTGAATCGCATGCTGTAATTACCAAAAGAGCTCTTCTTTCGGATATTTCTAAGCTATTCGATCCATTAGGGTGGTTAACCCCCCTGAGCACAACCATGAAAGTACTATTTCAGAATGTCTGGTTGTCAAATTTAAAATGGGATGAAAAACTACCGGAAGAAATTAACGCTGAATGGACGAAATTAAAACATGAATTTAAGGACATAAACAGTATGCAGGTTGACAGATGGTTAGGAATAGGAGAAAAGCAGAACATCGAGTTGTATGGATTCTGTGACGCCTCGAACAAGGCATATGCATGTGTGATTTACTGCAAGGTCGCAAAGAACAATGGGGCAACAATAACATTAGTTGCGGGGAAGGCCAGATTGGCGCCCTTAAGCAAGGTTTTATCTATCCCTAGGCTAGAGTTAATGGGGGCTCAACTCTTAGCTCAGCTAATGCAAAAAGTCCAAAGTTGTTTGTCAGATTACCATACAGATGTGTATTGCTGGACTGATTCAACCGCAGTACTAGGATGGATACAAGGAGATCCAGCCCGATGGAAACCATTCGTAGCAAATCGGGTAATAACAATCACCAAAACTATACCATCAAATCAGTGGAATTATGTAAAGAGCACAGATAATCCAGCTGATTGTGCAAGTCGTGGATTAACTGTAAGACAACTGAAAAACCACAACTTATGGTGGCAAGGGCCGTCATGGTTACCATCATATATAAACCAAAAGAAAAACCAAACCATTTATGAAACGAATTTAGAAGTAAAACCATCTATTTTAAGACAAATGAACGCGGTAGTTAACAACCAGCAAAAGGAATCGTTGATTACCAAAATCGTAAATTATTTGCTAAATAAATTTAGTTCTATTACAAAAATCATACGTATTTTTGCATGGATACTACGATTACCTACTTCTCAAAAACAAGTTCGCCGACCCTACCTCGAATTACACGAGCTCCGTCGAGCAAAACAGCTGATAATCAAAAACATTCAACAAGCAGAATTTGCAAACGACCTAGATTATTTAAATAAACACGGAAAAGTGCATTCCAAAAGCAAGATATTGAATTTGAATCCAACCATAGATAAGCAGGGGATTTTACGTGTGGGTGGGAGATTGGAAAACGCCCACATGAGTCTAGAAATGAAACACCCCATCATCTTACCTCACGATCATCTGCTTACCACATTGTTTATAAGTCAAGCACATAAGTTGACTTTCCATGGTGGAGTGCGTCTTACTTTAGCAAATCTTCGGCAACAGTATTGGATTATCAGCGGATATATGGCTACCAAAAAATTTATTAGGAGATGTCTCGTATGTGTAAGAAAGGATCCCAGAAAGCAGTACCAGCTCATGGGAGACTTACCAGAGTCCAGAGTGAATCCAGAACATGCATTTTATCACTGCGGTGTGGATTACACAGGTTTCGTCGAGGTCAAGGCAAATAAAGGGCGGGGAATTAAAACTACGAAGGGATATATAGCAGTCTTTGTATGTATGGCCACTAAAGCTGTACACCTGGAGCTCGTCTCAGACTTAAGCAGCTCAGCCTTTCTGGCAGCTCTAACCAGAATGGCAGCCCGAAAAGGAGCACTACGACATATGTACAGTGACAATGGCACTAATTTCGTAGGAGCAAACAGAATGATACAGGAAGAGTATGCGCAGCTTCAACAAGTATTCAGTGAAGGCTTCATAACTGAGATAACGGAGATGGGCATAGACTGGCACTTTAACGTACCAAGCTGGCCCAACGCTGGTGGTTTATGGGAACGAGCAGTGCGCAGTCTAAAACATCATTTAAAGAGAGTCGTCGGTCAACAAAAACTGACCTTCGAGGAGTACACCACATTGTTGGCTAGACTGGAAGCGTGTCTCAACTCTCGTCCTCTTTGCGCGTTATCCGAGGATCCCGATGATCTCGAATTTCTTACGCCAGCTCATTTCTTATCAGGAAGACCAGGAGTGACCATAATAGAAACGGAGCAAGATGCTAGGACCAGGTGGTATCTAACAACCAAATTGTTTCAAGATTTATGGAGAAGGTGGAAGACTGAATATTTGGTGCAACTTTCATCTAGACCGAAATGGATGCAAACACAGAAAAATATCAGTATTGGTGATCTAGTGGTGATCCATGATGAGAACCTACCGCCAGGAAAGTGGGCTCTTGGACGTGTAGTCGATACGCATCCAGGAAACGACGGACTCACCAGAGCGGTTTCGTTAAAAACCAAAAATGGGGTCATGAAACGTCCCATTGTGAAACTCTCACTGTTGCCCGTTAACCAGAAAAATGAGCCGACACCAAAACCAGCACCAGATAGAAAACCAACGACTAGATCACCAGAACGAAAAAGAAAACCAAGATCAACAATCGCAACAGTAGCTACAGTATTACTGAGCTTTATGATGATGATTTTACCGTCTTACGGTTTACACGATGTTAAGAAATTACCAAGTAACCAGACATTATATTTTGATCCTATATCAAAAATACAATTAATTAGAGACAAATGGACTTTGGTAATGTACTACGATATGGAACCATATTGGACCGGCATAAGTACTTATAAAAAGATATCAAACTATCTAGACCGACTTTGCACAACCATTGAAACACAAACCCATTGTAATACGATCGTGCAACAAGCCCGGCACGATTACCAGGAACTTGAATACTACAATGAACTTTTGCTAACACAGCATTTTGATGTTCACGCTAGACAGCGGCGCACTATGGAGCAGACAGTTCGGCGCCGACGAGGCCTAATCAATGGTATCGGGTATCTAGCGAATGACTTGTTCGGTGTGTTAGACTCACGTTTCGCTGACCAGTATGTAAAGGACATTGAAAACATACATCGCAATGAGAATCATTTGTCTAACCTATGGAAAAACCAGACTTCCATAATTGAGGCAGAGTTTAATCTTATGAAGAGAATGGAGAGTACTGTAAATAAACAGCACAAGTTGATAAACAAGAGGCTAATGGATTTACAGGAAAATGATAGCACCCTTCAGCGAGAAATTCGAAACATTTCATACGTCAATGACTTCACGTTATCAGCGATGGCTGGTTACGGCTTGCTGCAAGGATTAAAGCGACTTCAAGACACACTGCTCGATGCAATAACTGATATTTACCACGGTCAAATAAGTATGCATTTACTGCCACCAACGCAGCTTAAACGTGAACTTCAAACTATATACAGCCAGATGCCTAGCGAACTCACACTACCTGTTAGTAACCTAGACACTGATATCCAGTATATTTACAAACTATTAAAAGTCAAGGCCAGAGCGACGCAAAAATACGTGATAATTGAAGTTACTTTTCCGCTTATAACCAGAGATGACTTCCAACTCTACAAGATAATACCTGTCCCACATCAAACCAAAACCAGTACGGCCAGAATAATACCAGTCTCAGAATATGTGGCAGTTAATCTTAAGAAAGATTCTTATTTTAGCGTGACCACTCATGAACTAGCTGCATGTCTGCACCATGGACCAATTTACATGTGTCAGCTGCTCAAACCAATTCTAGACCTGAAAAACGATGAAAGTTTCTGCACCATAGATTCGGCAAAAAATGAATGTAAAGTTGAAAAATCCAACTGTACCAATAAATGGGTTGAATTATATTCGACTTCTCATTTTTTTTATTTTTGCTGTGACACCTATACAATTAAAATAATATGTGGTGATCAAGTAACAGTCCGTAAGTTGAGCCAAGCCGGGGTGATCGGCATAAGTCAAGAGTGCGTGATCAAAGGCAATGATTTCTCAATATATTCAATTCGTCATCAGTCCAACCAAATCAATATTTCACCAACCATCTATTTGCCTGAATTCGATCAAATAAATCACATCGTAAACATTAAAATCCCAGACGAAGTGCAAGATGATAACGAAACTCTAACCACGTCTATGACCAGTCTGGGGAACGCTATTGAAAAATTGAAGACAAGTGATACGGGAATTGATGATATATCGCCTCATGATATCCATCATTACGTAATCAGTTACGTATTGATATCGATCGCACTGTGCGTGATATCAGTATGGATGTGGAGAACCGGGCGATGTCGCCCGTGCTGGGAACCTGCGGTTGAGCACCGCAACGAGGGATCCCGCCGGCAGGAGCAGGCGGCAACCCCGCCGCCTCCAATACCTCGACACCGCAGCGAGTGTCGCCGTCAACTACAGGAGTCGGCGGTGGCACCGCCGCCACCGAAATCCACCAGTGGACCCATTTATAGTGAAGTGCTTAGTGCAAGTCATCTAAATGAGAAAAGTGATATCGGTTTTCGTTTACACGATTATGCCAAACGTTGGCCTAGCGCGAAATATAGTGCGATCAAACGGACCAAAAATACAGACTCGAGCATTCGAAATAATGCTTTTATTGTGGAAGACACGATAGTTTAATTTAAGATCAACTTGGATGTTTTTCAATATATAAGACCACTGTGCTTTTATTTCTTGCTATAAATATTCTTTTTGTGTGAGATTTTTAGTAGTTTAATGTTTTTGTATACTTAATATAATTTTAAGATTTTCACATTCTCATCGTTTCCTCTCGCTCTCGGGAATATGTTCGAGTTTCAATCGAACACTCAGCGAAAATGCGTAATTGCATCGCCAGCAATTATGCACATTCGCTCGATTACTAAAATGTAAGTTAGTTCGGGTAAAACTCTCTTCAGAGACGTCGCGTACTCAAAACCATTACCATAACCATTTTACCATAGATTAGAATTAGAGTAATTTACCAGTTTAAGCGATTATTTGTATAGTGCTTTGATATAAACGTTCTCTTTCTAATTCAAGACTTTTAACTTTAACCATACCTATAACAACCATACTAAATACGAGAAAAGTGTGTAAGGTCACCATAGCGCCGAGCACAATTTTCTACAGGGGTATTTATCATACTGTGCCGCGGTGTGAAAAGGATTGATCCATTATTTAGCATTATTAACCTTACGAACTCATATTTCATTGTAATTATTTAAATGTATTTTTTTTGTTAGGAATAAATTTATAAAACAGTTTTGTTGAAAAAAAAAATAGTTAGTGTGATTTTCGTTGAGACCACCGCAGCCTAACAATTTTGCATTCATAGTACAATAATTGCTATCTATTACTATTTGTAAAATATTTTAAAGTAGGTAATTAATTACCTCATTGCTTATAATATTATAAATACCAGTCTGTTGAATTTTAGTCAGTTTGAGTTTCGTCGATTTGTAGATAATCATCGGGCAGTTAACAATTTAGCATGGCGCCCACACCTCAGGAACACGTGTCAACTCGCGGAGAGATGCTTACAACAGAAACAATAGAGGATCTGCCGCTAGATGGCGAGAGAATTGTCATTACTGGCATGTCGGGCCTGTACCCGCAATCTCACAATGTGAAGGAGTTGTCAGACATACTTTACAATAAGGTACGTTCAAAAGACTGATTTAACGAATTATATTTCTAGACATAAAAACCGACATCAAAAACTAAAAAGTATATAAATATGTAAAAGAAAATTATTTTATACTTTTTAGTTTTTGAAGCCGGTTTTTACTTTTTTTTAATGTTTATTTTATTTTTCAATTCTGAGTGGCATAAACAATACATAAACGTGAAATTATAGCAATCGCGAGTGATGGGCTGTTATTCATTCAAGAGTTCCATTGTCTATCTCTTAAAATCTTAATCAGATCTTCACCAACTTTAAATGCGACCACTTCGGGAGTATACCCTTTCAAACAAAAAAAGAATCATTGAAATCGGTTGGCGTGATATTGAGTTATTCGTCCATTTGTCGCGCACATACTTATTGCAAATTTAAGACTTGTATGGTTTTGTCATGGATGCCATTGTCAGAACTGGACCAAATTAAAATGGGACCACACGGGAAGCACCGGCTTTCAAATAAAAAAAGAATCATCAAAATCGGTTCACCCAGTCACAAGTTCTGAGGTAAAAAACATAAATTTAAATGAACGCCATTTTTGAATGAACACTCCATCCTTATGATGAAATATCGTTGCAAGTTACATTTAGCGTGTCTACTTTTTGGGGTCATTCAGCTTAAGCAGCCAAAATACCTTTATTGCAAGTTGGGTTGGGTCACGAGCTGAAGAGAGTGCTCAAGTAGATTGTGCTCACAACAATTATCCATTGAACTTGGGAAAACAGCTTTCAGGGGAAGCTTCCGGTACGCGGCATCCAAATGCTGGAACAATATTCCACCGCCCATAAGAAGCCTTAAGACGTTGGGCCTCTTCATAAAACGGCACCGGCAGTATCTTATTGACACGCAAAAAAAACTAGGTATTATAGTTACCAACACGTCCACTAAATAAGAACAGCGGATTACGTGTTGATGTTGGGCCGTGACGTTCTGCTACGGAAAGCCTGTGAACAAAATTGAGCATTTGATTAATATTACCTACAAATGAAATAATTTTAACCATATACCTAATGCTGAATGAATGAATTATTTTGATAACAAATAAATCAATTTATTATTACCTTCATATTATTACATCAAATAAATCAAGTAATTATTAATTTCAAACTAATTATTATTCTATACAAATCTTATACAAATTAATACTATTATTATTATTTCCTTTTGAATATTTAGCTAATTCAGTATCACTAATTATGATATTAGTAGCACCCAAAGGTTATAAAATAATTTTCTTGGGAGTGACTTCAGAAGCTGTTAAGTTTTTTAAGAAAATTATTTTATACTTTTTAGTTTTTTGTAGTCGGTTTTTACTAGTTTTTCATGACTATTTGCTGTACTGCTACATTATTTTGAACGGATACCCTCGGGTTAATTTTAATGCCGTTTGATTTCCAGACATAAGTAAGACATCAGCAAAAGCATGCTCATAGTTTCATTTCAACCCATAGTAAGTTGGCAATTTCATTTCATCCTTAAATAGTTATTGTGCCAAAATTCAATACATACCTATGTTTCACTCCCCCGCTATTATGTAGATTGCATTCTAGCTCCTTTGCTCAAAACTTCATTAACCTAGCCTACATGATGATGCAGATATTGAGAGAGAGCGGAGAGCATTGTCGGTGCGCGCGAACAGGTTGGTGCATAGGTTTGCAAGGTGTACAGCACAGGTAAAGGTAACTTTGTTCAGAGCCTACTGTCAAAGCTTTTACACCAGTATCCTATGGACCAATTACACGCAGCGGGCCTACAAAGCTCTCAGAGTGCAATACAACAACGCCTTTAGGATTCTGGTGCGACTGCCTCGATTTTACAGTGCCTCGGGTATGTTTGCCGACGCGAGGGTGGATGATTTTTACGCCATTATGCGCAAAAAGTCAGCCACACTAATTCGACGAATGCGAGGGAGTGGCAACAGAATACTAAGGATGATCTCCGAGAGACCAGAGTCTGCAGTTGTAGGGAGGCTTATCAGGCTACATGTTGCCTGATGATATTTTAATTTAATTTATAATGAATGAAATAATAATAATAATTGATTACTAACATCATTTTTAAGATAATTGTTATTAACAAAACATGGACAGTAGTCTGAATTAAACTAATTTTATTTTAATTTTATTTACTTATTAATATTTGTGGTCAACAGGAGAACCCAGTTACATCTGAAGGCCTGAGATGGAACTTCAAGCATCCCGAACTACTAAATTACGCTGGCATGGCTCCGAAGTTGGATCGCTTCGATGCTCAGTTCTTTGCCGTGCACCACCACCTCGGTCAATTCATGGATCCTATGTCACGCAAGATGCTTGAGCAGACCTACCAAGCCATTTATGATGCGGGTTTGCTTTTCATATGTTTTTTTTAGTAGAATAATTAATAATACATTTGTAGCGACATCTATCGCCACATAGAATAACTACTTACAAGGGAACAAACAAACTGACAATTTATAGTAGTGGCGCGAAAATATGAATTGACCCATCAGATTACGAGGCCTGCATCGCGCAAGGAAAAAGATATTCGTATCTAACACATATACAACTGTCCGACATCAACTGTCGGGCTTCGGCCCGCCTGGCAATATCACCTCGCCTGGTCGGAGGATCCTCTCTTTTCAATGGAGGAACACCATACCTCGTTCCTCCACAGTTATCGTGTAAAGATGTGACACACACGGGCGGTGAACACATTTTGCGTTGCCCTTCAATACGTAGTACAATCAAGGTGCCGCTCACTGACGCACGTGATTTATTCATATTCATATTATTGCTCATAGCCATTAAACAAACATTATACACAAACAACGTGTGCGGACAGGATGATATGCATAACAGTAGTTGCTGTTAGCATATATATCATCCCACTGTTGGGCAAAGGCCTCCCACCCTGACCAGATCAGAGCCACTGCTACTGCGCTGCATCGCACGTGCTCCTTGCGGAGCGTCGTGTTGGCAGTAAGGGGGGCCTATATTACCGCCATTATCGTGCATGGGTGCAGCGTGTACATGCACGATACACATTCTCGATGATCGATTCGATGTACATTATTAAACTGTCAAAAGTAAATCGATCCCAGTTACGAGTGGGTATCGTGATTACCCTACCGTTTCGCATCGGTCAACCAAGTGGCGTCGTGTATGGCACTACAAGTTAGCAGACTGAGATGAATTGCGTGAGTTCTACGCATCTTATCTGTGGAAGCAGTTTACCAGTCGTCCTTCCTACCACAGTACCACTTCGTAACGCCCATGGTAGCTTGGCCCATAGCACTAAAGAGAAAGCCAAACTTCTAGGCGCTCTCTTTGCCTCGAACGGTCCAAAACTCGAATTTCGAATCACGCGTCAAGCACGCAGAGGGTTTTTGTTTAAAAAAATTACGATGTTTTTCGACACTTATTTAAATCCAATATGACATTACTCTTTGTGTTTCAGGTTTGAGTCCAGCACACTTCAGTGGGAAAAAAGTAGCTGTTTTTATTGGAACTTCTTTTTCGGACTCTGAAATACGTGGCTCTTTTGATTCTGCCTCTAAAACTGGTTTGGGTATATTAGGGTTAGTATTATTGTAATAAGTAACTTATTCCTATTAGAATTTTGTTTGATTACAATTTACACTTCTAGAACTAGTAAAACAATGTTCGCTAATCGGATCTCGTACTGGTTGAACACCAAGGGTCCCTCGCTAGCGATCGATGAAGCTGACTGTAGCTCCACCGCTGCGCTGGAACAGGCGTACTCCGCCTTGAAACGGGGGGAATGTGAAGCCGCCATTGTCGGAGCCGCATTCTTGTGTCTAAATCCACATACGTCTATACACCACGGAAGGTGAGCAAATCTCATAATTTATTATCACATTTAACAATTTATTTTATTGTAACATTTTATTTTATTTTTAAAGTGATGTTGGAGCAAATTGCATAATTATGCATTTTCTGTGCTTCTTAAGCTAAAGTAAAATAATAAAATAGTAAAAGACTTTTAATCATACATTTTCAGACTTGCTGCTACAATTGCTTTGGATGGCAAGACAAAATCGTTTGCTGAGGACGCGAGTGGTTTCGTATTATCTGACTCAATAAATGTTATGTGTTTGCAGAAAGCAAAAGATGCACTGAGGTAAAAATATACTTTGTTGATGAATGATGGTTGAATAAAATTAAGTGTAGGTGTCATAATCTCTGCATCAGCCTAAGGTTGTCTGGTAGAGAATGCCTACGGCATTAAGACCGCCTTTGTACATTGTACATTAGGGTGGAGTGAAAATGTATGGAAGTTTTTTTTTTACATGTTTTCGTATCGGTATACTGACAAAAAGGTGCCAATGGATGAGTTAATGATTATGTGCGCAATATTTTTTACTGAATACGCTGTTTTGAGGTGCCTCAGGACGATTGAATTTTGAAAAAAAGTATGTTTTCAGTACTTTTTAACAGCCTGCCTCAAATGTATTTAAATCTAAATAATCCATTGGCATGGGTCTTATTACATTATTTAAAATGTATTTATTGAAATAAAAGTATATTTGGGCACATTAGTTGGAATATTAGGGTGCCCCATGAGCTCTGAAAATTTAAAGATATTTTGAATTTTGTAGTGAAATACCGACTTAATCAAATCAGCCTATCGCAGTCCACTGCTGAAAATAGGCCGCTCTCAAGTTGCTCCACATCACATGATCCCCCGTCTTCCTCATCCAGTTTATTTCAGCTACTTTCTTGAGGTCTTTGGTCCATCTGGCTGGGATATGTCCCACGGTACTTTTTCTCTTTAATTTTGGGAAAGGTTTATAGAAAAACAAGTTAAAGTGGCAATCCAAGTGGAAAATTCATGTTGAGTATTAATTGATGACATAATCTGATGGTAGTTATCAATCTGGCCTTTAAATAGACAGTCTGGTACTAATAAAACTATCACGTATTTCTTCTCCAAATACGGTTCGTAAAGTTTTTGTTTTGTGCTTGATGCATCGCTTCATGGCTTGAGTATAACAAAGAACGAGTGCAATAATCTCTTCTGTTCCAAACCAATTTTTAGCAGACAAACCCGAAGATAAATGTGGCTCAGTATTTTGACTATATTCCCATGCAATAATGCCAATACAATCTAGAGCATTACAACGAATGAAGGACGTTAAACTTTCGGGTGCCTGGAACTCTTTCTCTAATCTCGACCTTAAAATACTTCGGTATGCAAGTTCTAGTATCACTTTCTTGTCATCAGCAAGCACAGCTATTAGAATTTTTTCAAAATGAATAGAAATACCCATTACTTTGGATTACAGGACCAATCACCTTTTCATTATTATCATTTCAACAGCAAATATAACTTAATGTTAGTGACAAGTGTTTTATTCCGTTTGGGGAACGTGTGGTTTCAAATCTGATGATGATGATGACCCGAATCCACCCGTGAACATTTCAACACGAAAATGGCTAATGTCAGTGGAAGAATCTGCAGAATTTTGCTACATTTGTGATGAGAACTTTAAGTTTAGTTTTTATTTATGGCATAGAATCGTAAAATTATGATTGCAGCTGATAACCACCTGGAATTGTTGCGTGTGCCGGGTTTTCTACATACCAGATAAATCAGGAAAGATAAAAGTGCATTAGGAAGTCATTATTTCAAATGGATATTTTTAAACGAAGCTGAGATCTCGGATTAACACATCAACAGAAACAGCAAACTTTATCTTTGCTTCTCACGTCAAAGTTTCTTCTTGTCACTACCAAAGTCATCATTTTAAATTATTTAAATACAGGAGATCTTATGATAAACGTAGACCAATCGAAAACTGATCGCAAAAATCTTACAAGAGAAAGTAGGGACATGATTTTATGCGCATTTTTTTGATGGTGGCGCAGTACAAACTAGTTTTAGTAGATGATTTTCTTACAGGTATATCATGGGAAAGATGCTGCTGTTATTACTGTATGGATATGATTATAACATCTAGATAACGAAAAAAGGAAGATTAAAATTGTTTTGATATGTTTTCTGTATGTTTACAGTAACAGAAGTAACCATATTTTGGACAATTTATTCAAAACTTTGTCATGTCGGGGGCACCTCTAAATATAAACCTAGACAAAATATATTTTACTTGTTGCTTATTGATCGTATAAGGCAGCTTTTTGCGGGTATACCAAAGCGGATATCCAAAAATCATATTTTCACTCCACCCTATTGTACATGAAGCATTTTAAATAAATAAATAAATAATCGGAGCGATGCGGAGCGGCAGGCGGTGCGCGATCGAGCGAATCGAAATCTTGTATTACTCTGTAGGTCTTAGGCTGACATTCAGAGACGACAGAAACGAGTCTAAGCGTGAACTTACGCTTCCATCTGTCAAACTTACGAACAAATTTTGACAGATGGAAGCGTAAGTTCACGCTTAGACTCGTTTCTGTCGTCTCTGAATGTCAGCCTTAGTCTTAATTAAGACAATACAATACAGTTTTATCGGACATTTACTCCAATCTGTCTAAAATCCCGAGCAAAAACCTATCTCTAGTCTTGACAAATGGTACCACATCTCAGCGTATGTATAGCCGGGGCGCGCGCCATTCTGCCGAAACTCCGCCACGAGTGGTTCTTCGCATACGCGGCAACGTAATTTTGAGCGGTGCTAGCAGTGATAATATTGACACTGCGGATAACAAAGGGCGTAAAGGACAAAACACGACTTTTCAGGACAAGCACAAAACAAATAGGTACTGTTAGACGGAAGAAAACCGACAACCGTAATAGAGTGCAGTGGCGCGGCACTAGTTACCGGTCACCGTGGATGTCGCGTCACCTCACTATTTATGACACTTCACTCTATGCTTTTTCCCGCGGTGTGAGATACCTGTTGCTAACTTGTGAAATAGTTTTAAAAGTATCTTGCAGTTTAGTTATTAGTACCTATAGAAAAAGTTTTTAGTATAATGTATATCTGTTTTGCTATAAGAGCTATAAGGATTTCAATTAAGAAGAAGTTTCTTAAAACGTCACGATCTTATAGTGTAAAGACGTCCGGTTGTAGGGGGGAGCCCTACTTATTATTTCTATGCGTCCGGGCTTGTTTAAGTTTCTGTACAATATTTCGAAAAATAGATGTCTCGTACGCCCAAATAATCAATTAATATTACTTTACTACCCGAACTTTCTAGAATTTATATTAATCGTGGGTTGTAATTTTTACACAACAAATCAAATCAAATCAAATCTTTATTGCATTCCATAATGTAAAGTTAAAACAGATGGTAGGCTTAATCTATGGATCAATTATGGACCCTGGCGGGCACAGCATGGTTTGGTAGGAGAGAGGAAAAGCTGCTTTATTAGTACTTTATTTATTTTAATGTAGTTATTTAATTAATGTAGTTAATGTAGTTGTCATTTATTATTTTACAACGTATCTGTATAGGCTTTATCATGAGTACTTTACGGCTATTTCATTTCAAATGTTTTTCATAAACAGCCGTTTTATAACTTTTTATATTAGTAGTGTGTTCTATTATGTCCTATTTATTTAAAAATTCATATAATATTCAATATTTTCTAGAGTCTACGCTGAAGTACTGCATGTCCAAAATGAATTCATCTCAGTTATAAATGATGACGTGGGGCCGAAGTACGGCCACTGTCGCAATCCTCAGACCACAGCTGCATTCATAAAACAGTTCTATAAGGAAGTTAAAGTATCCCCTCAGACTGTAGAGTACGTGGAAGCTTATGGTACAGGTGAGGGAAATTTTTATATATTTTTTGTATTTATATTAATTTTATTTGAAAAACCAACAAGTATTAATTAAAAAATTCATGCATGTACAAACAAAATTAATGTCTGTCCTATTCACTGTTGAGGAGTTCTCTCGCCGGAAGTCAACCCTGGGTGCAGCAGCCATGTCATGATGGAGTTTAGAACAGGCTAAATTATAGTAAAATCTATTTACTCAATAGTACCAGATTATTGCATTGTTACTAAACTTAATAAGTATGCAAAATTTCAGCTCAATCGGAAACCGGGAAGTGGGTCAAAATTGACTTCTAAGATTTTGTTACATAGTTAGTGAGTTAGGTTTTCCTCGATTTCCTTGAGATTCCATCATCAGATCCTGACTTGATGATAATGGGACCACCTCGGGAGTATACCCTTTCGAAATAATTTTTTTTTTTTTAAAATCGGCTCACAATTGGCGAAAATATCGATGAACATACACAAAAAAAAAAACATACGCGACGAACATAGTACCTCCTCCTTTTTGGAAGTCGGTAAAAAGTATAAAATAATTGTTTTAAAAAACAACACCTTCTGAAGTCAGTGCCACTGCCAAGCCAGGTGCATTGAATAGTTATAGGCCCCGAATTCAGAAGCTCTTTTTTAAGACAATTGTTTTATACTTTTGAGTTTTCCGAAGGCGGTTTTTACATTTATTAGTTTTTTTTTTTTTTTTTTAGATTTTGAGTGGCATAAACAATACATAAACAGTTCCATTGTATATCTCCGAAGATCTTCATCAGATCTTCACTACTTTGATGTCCCTTCACCTTGACGAATGAGAGTAGAGTGAAATATTATGCAAAAATTATATGCGTGAAAATCATTGATTTTTTATGCACGGCTTCAGAACGTGATACCAAATACGTGGTTGTATTTATTGACGTAACGTCGTCACCACCCTGTATATGACGGAGTTAAGACCGAACATACATTAAAAAAATATATTAACATCCGAATTGAGAACCTCCTCCTTTTTTGAAGAACCAAAAATACACGTTTAATCCATGTTTTTTTTTTAAAATACATGCAATATTTTTACATTTTTATGAAACAAGTGCGTTTGTTGCATAAAATTGAACATAAATGCGATAGGTTCATCGTATTTTATAATCAAAATTTGCTTACGTTTACGTTACTATACGTCAAAACATTCGTGCTCGGCCCACTGAAGGCTTCTCCACCAAAAGTGATTATTTCAATGTGTGAGAAGAAATACTTATACTATGGAACACTTTACTTGCGGCGCTGTAGCCGGTGACTGAACGACCAATGACGACGACTAATTTGCGCGTATTGTGTCTATACACCTACTGTAAAATAAACAAAATATAGATTTTTTATTAATTTCTCAATTTCTCTACATATTTGATTTAGACGTGTTTACAGCTCGGAGGCTCGCAATCGAATGACTTACCAGTTCCTTATTTCTAAACAACTGACAACTGGAAAGGATTACTCAGTTTACGACAACAAATCAAGGCAAAATAAACAGTAATTCCGGTCAACAATACAAATCGAATATGCGTTACTGTCTGTGTTTACTAACATAGTTATAAGTTTTACTAATAATCTTGTTAAGTCTTGGTTACTCTAATAAAGAAAAATTCTATTCTATTCTATAACTTATAAATAACAATATGATCTGAAATATTGAACCCTTCTTTGCCAATACCAAAGAATGATAATGGAACCTAATCAATACAAAAGATTTCTTTATTAATGTTTTGTTTTTATTGTATATGTTTGTCTTGCAGGCGTACCAGATGCTGACAAAGCAGAACTGGAAGCAATCGAAGAGGTCTACTGTGAGGATAGGGAGGACCCTCTACTCGTGGGCTGCGTCACTTCTAACATCGGCCTGTCCGATGCCGCTGCTGGCCTGACCGCTATCACTAAGGTAAATATTGGGATTGGTAATTGATGGAAGACTTGATTGGAAGGTACACACAGAGGAGTTACAAAAACGGATTAGTAAATCCGCGTTTGCCTTATTTAAATTAGCACCAATCTTGGGTATTGACGCTCTGCTTGCGGCCTATCATGGCGTTGTTGGCTCTATTTTGAGGTATGGCGTTATCTTTTGGGGAAACTCGTGCAATAGGGAATTAGTTTTTAAAGGGCAAAAGAGATGCATCAGGGCAATGTTCGGATTAGATTCTACGGACTCATGTAAGCCATATTTTGGTAAACACAGAATTTTGACACTCCCCTCATTATATATATATGAAGTGGCTATTTTTGTTAAGACTAATTCTACATTATTTAGCAAACTATCGGAAACAAATACCCGCAGTAGAAGGGATAATAGTAGGTTGTGTGTAACGAAGTCTAATACGGCACTTATGCATAGGAGCGTTTTTTGTCTGGCTCCATTAATATATAACCACATACCGCAGCCTATCAAAGAGTTGAATATCAACCTGTTTAAAAAACAATTAAAATCTTTTCTCTTAAACAAGTGCTATTATAATATTTCGGATTTTCTTGGTGATAAACAGTAACTGCGATTGCTTACCTTTGCTAGCTTAAATTAGTTCTGTACCTTTACCTTTTGACATAAATTGTATAATTATCCTAATTATGTACTTAAATTTGCACAGAATTGTATAATTATTAATAATGGCTTAAATATTGACATTGAATTTTTAAATTAGTTGAACTGAATTGACATTGAATTTGTATTGAAAATTAAATTATTATTAGTAATTGAATCAAATGCCTAATGAGATAATAATATATAATATAATATACCTAATGTGAACTAAAATATTTTGCACACCAGTCATCTGGTAGAGTATGACGGAACTTATTGCTAACAGTGTCAACTTATTATACTTACTCATATTCCTGCAAATAAATAATTCTTCTTCTTCTTCTTCTTATCGTTTAATAGTCATATTCAACTCATATTATCTCAGTGTTCGGCAAATTCCTGTGTGAATATGTTGCTGTGTTTTATCACCCGGTGGTCAACTTCCTTCTATGTACTCGACCACGAATAGTTGTCCAATAACTGTACAGAAGCAACAGACAAAGCACGTTCAGTTTCAGATGAGTTTGTTGGTTGGATACTTCTATAATATCCAAAGGTAAATATTGCAAAGAAGTTTAAAAAAAATGACAAATTCGCTTCTCTCATGCAGGTGTTGCTAGGTTACCACACAGGCAAACTGGCGGCTAACTTGCACTGCTCCAGGCCACGGCAAGACGTGGCTGCCCTGCGCATGGGCAACATGCGCATTGTTACTGAGCACCAGAGCTTCCGCCGCACGTACGTGGCCATTAACGCAATGTCTGTCACTGGTGTCAACGCGCACGTGCTTCTGCATGGAAATTATAAGCCTAAGGTACTATTTGTAGGTTTTGAGTAAGTATATTTTACGTTAAAAGACGGATCCCAAAATACCTTTATTATTTGCTTTTGTCAGTCAAGGTTGTATCATGTTTCCTTTAGTTTCAATCTAGAATGAACTACACGCTAATCAGCGGTAAATCAACCGAATCAGCACTCCATCTAGTAGTCAACCGGATAGAAGAAGCGATTCAACAAAAAGGCATCTGCCTAGGCACCTTAATAGACATCGAAGGAGCCTTCGACAAGACCAACTTCTGTAGCATCAGCGCCGCCTAATCAAGACACTAGGTGGATCCAAAGCTGGCGGACTGAATAAAGAACATGCTTAGCAAACACGTCGTTCACGTGGAAGGTGATGAGCAGTTCGCCATGATTGCCAGAGGTTGCATACAAGGTGGTGTTCTATCCCACCTTCTGTGGAACCTGGTTATCAACGACCTTATCACCAAACTTAATGCCAACCACGATTACACTATAGGGTACGCAGACGAACTTGCTATCCTAATTAAAAACCTATATATCCAACCTAACGTAACAGTCACTACATATTGTAGAACACTGGTGCGGGGAATATGACCTATCGGTAACCCCACTAAAACCGAACTAGTCATGTTCACCCAAAAACGAACCCTAGGACCGTTTCGATTACTAAAATTGTCCAACACTGAACTACAGCTGTCCAATTCAGTCAAATACCTAGGAGTCACCTTGAATAACAAACTGAAATGGAGCAGCCACCTAGACACCAAGATGAACAAGGCTAGTATCACCTTTTGGCAGTGTAGGAGAATGATGGGAAAAAAGTGGGGTTTATCACCAGAAATAATCCTGTGGCTGTATAAGATGGTGATACGACCTATGGTAGCATACGGGGCTGTAGTATGGTGGCCCCGAACCAAGATTGGTTCGGCATCTAACAACTACAGCGCACAGGCTGCATGAGAATTACCCCAATCGCAGCCCTGGTAGCCATGCTGGATCTTCCACCGCTACACCTATTCATGAAGCAGGAAGCGACAATGACAGCGTTACGCCTAAAGATACTATACCTATGGAGGAACAGCAGCACACCACGCACAACTATTATACATGAACTCTTCGAGGACTTCCCCGTAATGCAAGCCATTAGGATCTTCACAGATGGATCCAAAACGAGTACGGGAACAGGATCGGGGATATTCTCGGAAGACTTCAACATACATCAAGCTACACCACTAGTTATCCAAAACACAGTTTTCCAGGCGGAATGTATGGGAATAACCCTGCGGCTTCAGCTATCATGGCGCGGGAAGTTAAAGAGAACCCCATTCGTATAGTCTCCGACAGCATGGCAGTACTACAAGCCCTCAACAGCTACACAGCCAACTCAGGGCTAATCTACGAGTGTCACCAGAAATTAAATCAGGTAGACAACCTCACAGCCTTAACCATCCAATGGATTAAGGGACACAGCGACTCCCGAGGCAATGATGCAGCAGATAAGTTCGCAAGAAGAGGATCAAGCATGGTGGCTGTGGGTCCCGAGCCCCTGGTATCACTCCCCTTTGGACATCTACGCACCCTGGTAAGGCAACGATCCAAAACCAAACATAACAGTTCATGGCAGAACCAAGGTGACTGCAGACAAGCCAAAGCGGCTCTACCAGCAGTAGACGTCCGCGTTACCAGGCAACAACTACGTACGGTAACATTAACCCTCACCAGCCATGGTAGTTTTATAAGCACCTCTCTGTTATAGGAGTTACAGATAGCCCCCTTTGCCGAGCTTGTATGGAAGCTGATGAAACAGCGGCCCACGTGCTGCTGAACTGCGCAGAGATCGCCACTTACAGGATCAAGTACTTCGGTAACCTGAGTACTCTACGTGACATCCCTAGCAACATCAAATGTTTGCTGGCCTTCCTCGACGAGTTGGGTTGGCTAAAATAAAATAAGCTAGTTTCACCCATACGCAAAATACGCGCATCGACGCGGACGTGGAGTTGCGGAAACTCGCCCGCGTTACCAATACCAATCATACCTATAACAGGTTTAGTTTATTCTAAAATGTAAATGTTTACTTCTTTATCTTTTACCGGGAATCACACGGCAGACGTCCGCACGCATCGCTGAGATTTAGCTTGTTTTGTAGTTGTTGTAATATTCCAGGATCTCGGTCGCTACAAGTCTTCTATACCACGATTGGTCACAATATCAGGAAGACAGGAGGCTGCTATCAATAAAATATTTGAAGATTTCAAGTCCCGTCCTGTGGATGCTGAAGAGTTGGCACTGTTCCACAACATTCATGCGAACAACATCTCCGGACATCTGGGCAGGGGATACACGATACTAGGTATGAGGAACATGTTAATAAAATTACTATGAATACATTTTTGTGAATATTGGATCTAAGAGTTTGTCTTTTCATCTTCTCAGACACGGATGAACATCAAGACACTGTAAGTTTATGTGAAAAAACTGCGTACTTCGACGATGCAAGACGACCGCTGTGGTTCGTGTACAGCGGGATGGGCTCACAGTGGGCTGGTATGGGTGCGCAACTTATGCGCATACCAATTTTTGCAGCTGCTATTGAACGGTAATAATTATAAATATACATACAAGCTTTTTTTTTCAAACCCATTATTTTACTCAGCTAAATCTACAAAAAATATATTGAATGGTTGTTCGTATTTTTAATTTTTGCAGTTGTCATAAAGTATTGGAACCTAGAGGGCTGGATATAGTTCATATAATAACATCTCCTGACAAAACTATATTTGAAAACATTCTGCACTCCTTCGTGGGCATAGCTGCTGTTCAGATTGGACTTACAGACATCCTTCGTGAACTGGGCCTTAAGCCTGACGGAATTATCGGTAAGGCGCTAAAATATTCATAAAAGAGATCTTGGCACTTATTGATCAATTGGTCACTTTTAGAATACCTTTTCTTTTTCGTATTTGCGATAATTAGTTTAACATTTTTCTCCTCGTTCACATAAGCCATTTAAATAATAATTTTCTGTGATTAAACCGAATCAATCAATCGAAATCAATGCTAACAGGTCACAGTGTTGGTGAGTTGGGATGCGCATACGCCGACGAATGTTTGTCAGCGGAAGAAATGATACTGTGTGCGTACAGCCGCGGGTTTGTGTCACTGCAGACCCCACTCATACGCGGCTCCATGGCTGCGGTTGGCCTGGGACATGATCAGGTAACTAAAATCTTTGGGCATAATTAATTACACTAATACGATAGATCATTCACTCAATTTTATGCCATATTAAGTATACGTACCTAATAATTCGTTATGCTGCATCTATCATAAACACAAATTTGTATACATTTCTATATTTTTAACCGACTTCAAAAAAAAGGAGGAGGTTCTCAATTCGACGCGTATGTTTTTTTTTTATGTTTGTTACCTCATAACTTTCGACTGCGTAAACCGATTTTCATGACTCTTTTTTTATTTGAAAGCTGGTGCTTCCCGATTGGTCCCATTTAATTTGGTCCTGTTCTGACAATGGGATCCATGAGAAAACCATATAAGTCTTAAGTCCCGTCGCAGTATCTGGGTTAAGTATGTGCGCGACTTTTTATGTTTGTTACCTCATAACTTTCGACTGCGTGAACCGATTTCGATGATTCTTTTTTTGTTTGAAAGGGTATACTTTCGAAGTGTTCCCGTTTAAATTTGGTGAGGATCTGATGATGATCTTCGGAGATAGACAATGGAACTCTTGAATGAATAACAGCACATCACTCGCGATTGCTGTAATCTCATGTTTATGTATTGTTTATGCCACTCAAAATTGAAAAATAAAATAAACTTTAAAAAAAAGTAAAAACCGACTTTTTTTTTTTTTTTTTTTTTTTTTTCTTAAAAAATTTAACAGCTTCTGAAGTCGGGGCCTATAATTCTTCAATGCACCTAGCTTGGCAGTGGCCCCGACTTCAGAAGCTGTTAAATTTTTAAAGAAAATTATTTTATACTTTAGTTTTTTTTGAAGTCGGTTTTTACTTTTTTTTTATGTATAAGTACCTACATCTCTTTTGTACACACAGAGCAAAAAGTTAAAAAAGATAAATATTTCGATAACATGTCAATCTGTCTCGTAAAAGTATTGATTATGTATTTGTGAATATAGATATCCAAGATGTGTCCACCTGAGATCGACGTGGCGTGTCGCAACAGTTCTGACTCCAGCACCATCTCTGGACCAGCTGACGTGATGAAGGAGTTCGTTACCGACCTCACTGCTAAAGGCATCTTCGCTAAGGAGGTGCCGTGTTCTAATATCGCGTACCATTCACGATACATCGCAGATGCAGGTAACAATTAAGTTGATTAATAATTATATTTATCAATTAGACGAATGGCACATGGAACTGTGCGGTGCGCCGCTGTTTAGTATGACGGAGGATCATTTGGTCACTATATTGAGGACTTTTATATCCCAAATCATTGGACGGTTTTCAATCTCCATTAAAAAAGCTCAATATCAATAACCATAGCGAACAATAAATAATACGCTATTAAAGTTTACGCATGTCTGTACGTACGTACAGACTTCTGATATGGAAGGCCATATCAATACACCCCTCAAATCTGCGGATTCGCGTGTCTGAAATAAAATAAAATAAAAATGTTTTTATTGTATCTCATAAATTGTCATGCATCATAGAAATTGGGACAACCCCAGTAAGTTATACAAATACTTGTGTTGGGGTTCCCTCGCATCTTCCCTTAATTATTATCTATTACAACGCTGAGACCATTATTAAAGAAAAAGAAAAGTGCTTAATTAAAGATAAGAAAAGATAAACAAAAAACTTATAAACTATGTAAATTTTCATAAGCTACTCTAGGTGTAGGGGTGTGTATGGGTAAGTGTGTATAGGGGTGAGTGAACGGGTGTGGGGGTGAGTGAGTGTGTGTGTGTACCTGACGTAGTACCTGTGAGTAGATGTCAATGTTTCCGAAATTACCTGATATTTAGCTAATTCTGACTAGGATGAGTTCAGTTTCCTCGTAGGTAAGTGATTTTAACCACTCTGTTATGTTCTTTTTGCAGTAGTATAGTAGCATGGGATAGATATTTAGTTTCAAGTTTAATTTATTATAAATGTATGTCGATTGTGTAGTGTACTGACGCCTGGCAAAAACAGTACGAACCCTTGGAGAGTATGCCACGATATCTTTGCGTCTCTTGTCTAGATTGGCCGTGTTAAAGGACAGTGTCTTATGCAGTTTTATACTTATATTTAGGAGATACAGTTTCCTGACCGTCAATAGGTTACTAATCCTATAGAGTTGGTCTGTGGAGTACCTATAAGGTTTAAACTACATAACCTTTATGAGCGATCTCTGGGCTCTTTCTAAATCTAGAAACTTGGTTTTAGTAGCACCTCCCCAAACCGGTATACAGTATGATATAACAGATTGTGCTAGGGCAGTGTATATCTTGTTAAGTAGTTGGGCTGACATTAAGTGACGTAGTGTTTTGAAGTCTGAAGTACCGCTTGTCCACGCGGCGCACCGCGCGTTGGAGCGGCAGGTTAGCGCGATGCGATCTGAGTCGCTCGGGGATGCCATGTGTTAAGAACTCAAGACTCGACGGATTACCTACAAAGTAGTACAAAATTTCGGTCCGCTCGACCGTAGACACACAGTGCCGCAGCACTCCGTGTATTATTCGCCTTAAAACGGGTGATAAAAGACTATATAAATAAGGAAGCCTACAGCCACTTATTCTTCCCATCATCATGATTTTTATTTTATTTGGCCTCACCTGGGAGCTAGCTGGTTATGGAGATATTGAACGTCAAATTCACAAATATTTTTTTAGTTTATCCGAGTTTCTAATGTTTCGAAACTTTGTTAAAATTATTATTACTAAACTTTCTTACGCGCTTATACTCTCACACCCACCTGTCCAGTTCTACACACGCGTATTATATTCGCGTTACATTGTTACCTTACTGAAAATTGCTTATTGTTAATACCTAAAAATAAAAGTTGTTGCCCAGAAATTATTTTTTCACGACGTTACTTGGTTTTATGTGGGTAGATACTGTATGCGTAATCTTCAACTTCGTTAAGGGTCTTTTTACTTCCTGTATATTCTATATATTTGGTATTGAGTTTTTATTTCTGATCGGAATTTTTGTATTCACAGCTCCCGATCTACATAAGTACCTAAAAGAAGTAATAAAAAATCCGAAACCCCGAAGCGAGCGCTGGCTGTCGACTTCTGCACCACAAGAAAAATGGCAAGAAGAATCGGCCAAATATTGTTCAGCAGAATACCACACTAACAACTTACTGGTGAGGAATAATTCGTATACAAATTGACTATTTGTGTTCTCTTGCATGTTTAATATTATTTCGTGGTTGTGCGTCACGCAGCGTCCGGTGCTGTTCGAGGAGACGTCTCGGCTGGTGCCGAGCAACGCGGTGCTGGTGGAGGTGGCGCCGCACGGACTGCTGCAGGCCATCCTCAAGCGCGCGATGCCCGCAGACTGCCGACACGTGCCGCTCACTAGACGTGGACACTCGGACAACGCACTTTTCTTACTTCAAGCTGTTGGCGAGTTAGTAACAGTACTAAAATCTGTCTTAAGAAATAACAATCAACTAAGATAAAAGCGTGAATAATTCGTTTCAGTTTGTACATGCACGGATACACGCCCAAGGTTCAAGCTTTATATCCAAAAGTACAATTTCCAGTATCAACAGGAACACCTATGCTGTCTCATTTGGTGGAATGGGCTCACGGTGAAAACTGGTACGATTTACGATGAGTTTCATCTATAAAAACAATTATTAAATACATACAATAACACGAATGACGTTTTAGGTTTGTAACATCGTACAACACTGGACAGAGGAGAACGGCTGCAGTTTGCAATTTTACGAAGTCCATCCATGACGCTGAATACAGTTACTTACGAGGAAATGTCGTTAGAGGTAACTGTACAGCTAATATTTTTATTTTTGGGGAATTTATTTCGTTTTGTTTCGTCGTCACTTTGGACCTACTGTAAAATCAGAAGAAGAAAGTTACAGAAATTGATAGGCAAAATAATACCTATTCAGTGGAGTACCTATTCAGTGGAGTACAGCTCCATGATACGGGCTCTACTGGGCGGTTACCTTATATGTATTACAGTCCCTATTTTGGCCGTCATGACAAATACGTGTAAGCGCAGTTATTTGCCGGGTGAAGAGTAAGAACTACCAGTGATATTATCAGGACGCAAGGCATTCTAACTTTAGTCTTATGCCAGCAACGCTTCCGTAATCTGTTGTGGATGTTCATAGGTGGCGGTGATCAATGATCACTTATCATCAGGTGACCCGTAAGTTCGTTAGCCTTTGTCTATAATTAAAAACGAGGTTGAGTTAATTCATTTGTGTGTGCGTTAACATTGTATCTCAAAGGTCATAATTATATCCTTGTAAAATTTCAGAGAAAATGTGCTATCCTTTCGCGGCTGCTCTGGTGGCTGCGTGGGACACGCTTGCGATGCACTCGGGGGCCCCGAAGCGACAGCTGTCGGTGCAGTTCCGAGACGTGCACCTGCACGCGCAGCCCACGCTGCACGACCAGCGCCCGCTCAGGCTCGCCGTCGAACTGCACAGGGGCACCGGACGGTTTGAGGTAGATTATTATATTATAATATATTATACACTTCATTGAATATATGGGTGTAATCGCAATCGTGCCTTTTTTATTGCGCTTTCAAATTACCGTTCCTCTTACAATGTCGCTTGCCGCTATTGAAAATGAACGTTGTATTGCTTACAACTATCACAGAACATAGAATATTCTATGTTCTGTGCTTACAACTATGATAAACATTCAATGTCGCCACAAAATTTGAAGCATGCACATAATCATAGCGCAAGTTAAAGTGATGTGATCGTATGAATGTATTTTTCCCAATTATTATTATTGTAATAATAAATAAAAGTTTCAGAAAAAAACGGAAATTATTACCGAACCTTCAACACTAAAATGAAACACACACACTCTCATTCAATATTTCTTTACCTTTCCTTTTTACAGATCACGATCGAAAACTCTAGAATTGCATCAGGCTACATTCTTGGTAACATAGTTGATACCACTGGGCAGTTCAAAACATCTTATGATGAAACAGCTGAACTGGTGCTTAGTTCGCAAGATATCTACCAATTGCTACAAGATAGAAATTACAATTACAGGTGAATGATTTTATCAAGTCGCATAATGAGTCCCTGGTGACCCTAATGTAGACTTTTGATGGTGATGAGTTCAATGAGGCCTTACTGATATGACTATTCCTACCAAATAGTTTGATAAAGCCTTATTAATTTTACAATCATTGTTGATGTTATTTTCTCGCATGATAAGAATTTCGTAGCATCCGAGAAAGGTAAAAAAAACCAGTATCTTAACATGCCACACGAGACTGAAAACTCTGTAACCATTGCGCTTATAGTGGCCATGGCCAATGGCATGACCAAGAGCCTCAGCATACATCTTATAAAGCTTTCGTTACCCGGTAGACAGCTACATCCAGAACTTGGTGTTGGGAGCAGTAGACACGGCGCGTCTTGTTAGAGGGTTTGTCTTCTTGGACCGGAACCATCTGCCACTGGCCTAGTTTGAACCCTGCTCACTATAATTAGAAAAGTAAAAAAAGTTGTTTGAGCATAACACGTAAGAAATTTAACCTTAACCTTTTGCAATTTACAGCGGCGATTTCCTTAGCATCGAGGCCGCGAATGCGTCTTTGAGCGAAGCGGCAGTGGTGTGGCGTGACAACTGGGTCACGTTCATCGACGGCTTGCTTCAGCTGAACGCGCTGCGACAGCCTCACGCAGCTGTCTCACTGCCCACTCACATCAGGAAACTGTGCATCGACGTTAAGGAGCACGGGAAATATCATCAATACCAACTGAACGGCAAAACAGTTATGAAGGCTAACGTAGTTGATGTTCAAGATCTCACGAGGTCAGTACATCACGAAATACTATGAGAATGTTATTGAAGACTGGAATAAACCTGAGAAACCTTTGACTAATTGGCTTTCATAATCTATTTCTCTCAAAGGGGGAAGCCCTAAAAACAAGTGGCCTACTTATTATTTTCATGTGTTATAATTTTTTCAGGTGTGGTGGAGTTTTTCTACATAACATTGCTTACCGCAATCTGCCTCCCGTTAGTCTAGAAACACATAGGCTGGACTTGGTTATTACGCCTACGAAGACTGTCAATGCAAATGTAACTA
This sequence comes from Allophyes oxyacanthae, assembly GCA_932294325.1. Lineage (NCBI taxonomy): Eukaryota > Metazoa > Arthropoda > Insecta > Lepidoptera > Noctuidae > Allophyes > Allophyes oxyacanthae. Next base: position 4,060,558 of record OW028628.1, read on the forward strand.
TGATTTGTATAATTATAACTACCTATTCTTATTCCGTAAATGCACTGGTTGGAGCAAAAGGTGTGCAAGAATATAAGGATTCTTTTTTTTTTTTTTTTCAAAAGATGTACATATAACATCGTTAATTAAAATCGCCGAAAGGGTGTCGTTTATTTAGGCGAAAACGTTATTTTTTGTAGTCTATCGTTTAGAGAGGTAAAAAATAAATGCTGATCCCTCTTATAAGTTTTGGCTAGCTTCAACCGTTTTACCGGAATGGTAGGTGTGTCGCCGTTACAACTAGACTGACCAACTCGGCGCACCCCTACTCCACGTGGTCAGAGTTGGTCCTCCCCTACATTGTTATGTTGAATCTCGGAGCCAGAACCTTCTGCGAGCTCGCGAAGGGGATCTATAGTGACAAATATAGTGAATATGTAATTTCTAAGTAGGTATATACTTACACCAAAACATGGAGAGTGAACAATCTGAGTCTGATACCGATTAATTTAATTTACTAATAATCTTCATCTTCGATTGTCAGCTTTTCAAATTGTTTTGCTGAATTATTGGTGTTAGTATACCCAGTAATAATCTCGAGAAACCTGATTATCTAATCTTTTTTGATATCATTACTACATATTTCTGTCGGAGTGGATTTGGCCTAAAGTAGGAAGGAAAAATATGACAACAACACATCAACTTCAACATTACATTTTCTTCAACTTTTTTCTCAATGTATTTGATACACTATTGATAAAATTATTCCTAAATCTTCATCTGCAGTGAACGAGTATTTTCAGATGTATTAGTAATACAATCTTGTACTTTTTTACGTCTTCTTGATTTTGACCAGGTCTTCATTGATTTCTGCGATTTCACAGAGACCCTGAACTTTTGCCATACTTTACATTTTTATTAATTTATAAGCATAATAATTAATATTTTGAGGTGGCAATAAACATATTTTCTTTTTTTACTTTAATTTCAATGAATGTCTTTTCATGAGATACATAATCTCATGAAAAGATAAGTATCAAATTTAACCAAAAAAAAAAATACGCGCAGAAAATATAGTAGGTAAGAAAGAATTAATTAATTTTCTTTCTTTATTATATTTTCTGTGTATTTTTTTTTTGTTAAGCCCTAGTCTATTAGTTTTCTTGTTTCATACCTTATCAGTAGTCGGGTTTTAGTTTTTGAACTTAATTTTTTCTAGTTGGAGTCGGGGGTTTTTAACGGTATGATAATAAGTGTGGAAAAAATATTCAGAGTAAAACATTTCGGCATTATAATAGGCTGTTAAAATATTTGCTGCACTCAACGGCCGACACCACAGCGCAGCAAAATAGTTATACTGGCCACCTGACATTGGGGTCTTCAGCTGCAACCCTAAAGTACCATACGCCCAAAACTAATAAATAAAATAGTACTCAATATAAAAGTCTTTATAATAAAGAAATCAAAAGCAGTTAGAAAATAATTAATTTATGTATTATTACAGCACACAGGGAGCAATGATGTGCCACAGCAAAAAAGCGTGGCGGTGAACAGTGCAGTGACACTACAATGCTCACGAATAGGCGATCTGGAGTCGTTGCATTGGGCAGAAGCTCCGCAACCAGAGCAGTCTGGTATCGCTGTAAAGGTATGTATATAATCGGAATATAATTATGTAGCGACAAAAAATTGCTAATAACAACATGGCAACTATGACTCAGTGACTACGCCAACGACAACTCAGATCCCGAATCACGTAAAAAGTTCACGGCCTATTATAATGTGATAACCCGCCATCAACCGGCGGGCTTGGACCCGCCAGGCAGTCGCGGATTTACACATTGATTGTATTGTATATAAAATGGTATACAAAAATGGTGAGTTTATACTTAAGTAGACATTTGAGACGTTTTCAACTTCAAATTCACAATTCAGAAACCGGGTGCAAATCTGGCACACTTACTTGGAACATTGAATTGAATTTTAGCTAACAACTGAGGACTGTCAATTTCACCAGATAATATTTTTAGTAAGTACAGACAATCCGCAGTCTCTCTGCGTTTTACCAGAGGTAGAAGATGAATTTTTTTGCACATGTCAAGATAGTTCTTACATTTTTAAGGCATCTTGTTCATGAAAACACAAGTAGGTGGGTGAATATTTCATTTCGTGCATATTACACGGTGGACGCTAAAGAATATATTAAACGCTAAAAGAATATGAAACTAACGTAGTTTTTGTATAGTTAACTTCGTGTTCTATTAGGCACAATCCTTAGAACATCTTTTTTTTTATTAGAAATGCACTAAATTTAAAACAAAGAATCTAAAATCTAATTACCATCTGTGTCCCTTTTACCAGAATTTAGTAAATTTGTACATGCTGTTAAAAACTGTGTTTGAAGAACGACATTTTTATTACTTTTTAGGAAAACAGGATATTTAATCTATACAAAGACGATTTATTGTTTAAGGAAGAACATATTTAAGCGGTTCCATACAACTTTGAAAAATGTCCCTACACTTTCCCATAATTACCATTCGACGGTATGTTCGATCCGATATTTTAATATTTACGCGTCACTGTGCACCGCGCTTCGCACAAAATATTCCACGACAGTCAGCGCTCGACCATCGAGCCAAACACACGCGTGAAAGAGTGATTTTGGCTACCTAAATTAAAGTTCTCCTGTCCGAAAAGTGACGTGGTTCGGAATTTTTCTGCATACCGTTCGTGTTATGAAAGGTAGTTAAATTTCTTTTTATCAAATAATTATTTGCCAGATGTATTCGGTATAAGTCTCTTTTTCCGCTGATAAGCTTAACAATGCAGTGCTGTTCCAAATAACGGTAATTTATCGAAAATACTTATGAATCTAATTACCATTCTTCTAATTACCATTGATTACCGTTCTTCTTGATTCGAATGGTAATGAGAAGGACCGAACGGTAATGATTATATTCTGTGAATCAATTCTGTATACACTGTATTTTTCCTTACTTGTCTTAAATGGGATATAACGAATACTTACAATATAATATATTATATTCATTCAATCATTATAGTAAATAATTTCCCAATCTTATCAGATGTCTTTGCTTGCCAGCACACCATTATATTTTTCAAAGTAAGACAAGTAAGAAAAAATGCACAAGCTTTATTAATGTCATTAATAACGCACTAAAAGGGACTTACCTACATATTGTGATTATTTCTCCTTCGTCGTAATTATAATATGTCTCTATATAAACAATTATATTATTTTTAGACAGTAATGCCTCGAAAAAGAAGCACAAGAGAAGAAATACTAGAAAGGGCAAAAATAGCACGCAGAAAAAGATATGAAAATATTAAATCAGACCCTGTCCTTTATGCTTTACAAAAAGAAAAAGAACACCAAAGATACCTAAAAAGAAAGGAAGAAAAAAAGATTCTGTTAATAGGTGATATGACCCCAAGAGCCAGGAGACAGCAAAGGAAAAAATGGAGGGAAAACTTCAATAAATTTTACAAAAAAAATCTATTACGCAATCGTGGTGTCGAATTGATGAATGCAAATACCCCAAGTTGCAATGACAGTGAAGATTTACTTGGAGTAGATAGTGCTGAAGTAAATTCCGAAGACAGATGCAATCGTTCACGGAATCAATGCGTAATTAACGATCCACAACCATCTACATCTCAAGCAGCTCAAGAAATATCGACTGAGGCAGAATTAAAAAAGAAGGTAAGAAGATTAAGATACATTATGTTACAAAAGACTAAGGCGTTTAAAAGTAAGATAAATACTTTGGAGAAAAAGGTTGAAAGTTATAAAAAACATATTATGAGGTTAAAAAAACGACTGCAAAGTCCTAATTCGAAAGTAAATAAACTTTTGAAAGATAAATCAAAACTGCCTGAAGCTAAAAAGAAAATATTATTTTGTGAAGCAATGAAAAAGACGTTGGAATGTAACTACAAACAACAGTCGAAAAAAGGCAAAAAAGAGTTTAGCAATGCAGTAATTGGGGATAAATCAATATTAAAAGATCACAGAATTTTGACAGAAGTAAAAAAAATTAGCGTCCGAGGAAAAAAGGAATCAATTGTACAATCTAATTAATGAACACTACGAAATCGTTAAACAAAATATACAGGAGTTTTATGAACGCGATGACGTTTCAAGGATTACGGCTGGAAGAAAAGAAGTAATCACACGAGAAAAGGTACAAAAACAAAAAAGGTATTTAATGGATTCACTAAAAAAACTTCATAAAATCTTTGAAGAACAATATTGTAACTTTGTAAGGTCAGTTACTCATTTTTCTGTAAACAAAGACCATTCTGGGTTCTTATTCCCGACGTCAATGAAAGAGACACATGCGTTTGTAAAACGCATGCAAATATAGAATTTTTAATTCAGGGATTGAACAAACAAAGAATTTTATCAGAGAAAACACCCAATGACGTAATCAAAAGTCTTTGTTGCCCAAAAACGGAATGCTTATTAAAACGATGTGAAGAATGCCGAAACAAATTTCTAAATTATTTGGAGTTTAATAACGAAGAACCAATAAAGTTTAAAAAGTGGGAAAGTAAGAAAACCACATATGTGTCTAAAGGTACGGAAAAGGAAAAGAGGATCATAGAAAAAAATTTAGTTATTATGCCTCCGAAAGAGGCTATTGCAGAGTTGGAAAAAAACATATTTGGATTTTTAAAACATGAAGGAACACGAAGGTGGCAGTTTTCTGCTATAAACGATCTTAAAAATAATTTAAAAGAACATGAAGCCATTATCCACATCGATTTTAGTGAGAATTACGCCTTAAAGTACGCCTCTGAAGTTCAAGCATTCCATTTTGGGGGAAGCAGAGATGAAATGACTCTTCATACAGCAGTAATTTACCATGTTGAGGCAGGAAAATGTACTGCTAAGTCTGTCTGTACAGTTAGTGAAAATCTGCGCCATGACGCCGCAGCAGTATGGGCACATATAGTTCCACTACTAGAACATGTCCAAACTTTGAGTAAAAAGATCACCATATTACATTTTTTGTCTGATTCACACAGTAGCCAATATAGAAACAAGACCATGTTTTTCATTATTACAAAATTATACTGGTACATTAGTGGCTTGAAGCAGATCACATGGAATTATTCCGAATCTGGCCATGGCAAGGGTGCGGCTGACGGTGTTGGAGGTACTCTAAAACGAACAGCTGATGCTGCGGTTGCTCAAGGCAAAGATATTGCAAATTTAGATTCTTTTGTCAAGGTAATTACAAGTAATACACAGAATATTATAGTGAAAGTGGTTGATGAATACCAAATATATGAAAAAGATTTTCTAATTCCTAAAACAGAGCTGCTGACATTGAAGGGTACATTAAACGTACATCAAGTTATATGGCACAAAGGAAGAGAAGAATTAATATTCAGGGAAGCAAGTTGTTTTGTTTGTATCGATGGTAATTGCTCACATACAAAATTGGTAGAAAAGTTACAATACGCAGCACAGAATGTTGACAACAAAGAAAATGACAGCCCTCATATTGAAAGACCAGCAGTGATTATCCACTCTAATATTTTATTAAATCCAGCTCGTAAAACCAACTCTGAAGTAGTTAACTAGACTTTCTGATATTATGCCGGATAATAAATTTCATTTATATCCGAATGTTGACATCAATGAAATGGTAAGAAAATACAATATTTCTAGTACTACTGCCAATTTTTCTGACCAATTTAAAGATTTTGTTCAATCTAGCCGAAGTGTGTTACAAGAACTTGAACCAAATGATCTTGAAGATGATTGTGGGCCCCTCACATCGCTAGCTAGATCTAGTGGAAGTTCATACAAGGAACAGCCTATAATTGAAAATACTTCCGAAGCTAACTACACACTTGAAGTGCCGCCGATCAATCAGCTACATACAGTGTCACACGAGAGGCTACAAGCCAGAACATACAGAATCATACGCAATGATAAAGATAGTAGCGAGGATAATAGTTTCGTAGACAGTTTTGTACTCCAAAGACCAACTGAAGATTTACGAAAGCGACTCTTAAGCGACAGCAGTTCTGATAGTGACATGGAATTTTTTTCAAAGAGAAAATATTTTAAATAGTAATTTTCTAATACGTACCTATCTACAACTTATTATTAGTAATTGTTATATTAATTATGTTACGTTTGTGTATGTTAATTATTTAGTTCGCACTACGGAGCAACCAGAACTGATTGATTTTTAATGTTCCTGAGTAATTTTATTGCAATTAAAAGGCTGATTTATCAAACTGTTGTTTTATTGTTAATTACCATTTTTCCTACCTCATTACCATAAATAGATATCTAATTTCCGTTTGTGTTAAATCTCATTACCGTTCCTTCAAAAAAAACAAACATCAATATCTTCAAAACCAAAAGTCTGATTACTGTCCCTTTCTTATATTTCACTTTACATCACTAAACACTTTCGAAAAAACATATAAAGAACATGATTAGGCACATTTATTTGACTATTCTCCAAAAGCTCTAATATGCACGAAATGAAATATTCACCCAGGTACGTCGCGTAGTCGATGCCAACTATTTAAGAGTACCTGTGTGTTTTATTCAAGACTAGCAGTGCCCGCGACTTCACCAACGTGGACTTCGGAACTATAATAAGTTATAATGCTGGGACTGGATTCGAACCTGATATAGCTGTCAGCTTCTACCCACTACTTACTACTTACTTCTACTATTCATTTAGCGCAAGCCTGTGTGGTTAGTCGCGATATGTGTTCAAATAACCGTCTCTAATGTGACCCGTAAGTATCACTACAATGAAAGTCTCATCAAAATCGGTCCAATACAACATATTTTATCTACCCAATCAATCGTGACCTCTGTTTCTTACGGGACTGCTTACAATAGAGGGGTCAAGCTGTATCTCATTACCCATTCAACCGATGGAAATGTAACATAGGTAACTCAATAAGAGCAAATAAATGATGCTCGATCCCAACTCAACGCCATGTAGGGAGATTGGAGTTAAGCTTTAAAAGACACAAAATACTACTAAATATTACTACAAAATACTTATCTCAATTTAAATACTGGAAATATAACAAACTCAGTAGCATAACTAACGCCATCCAGTTAAAAAAAATGGTTCTTAATGCATAGCACCGCACCCCGCCATGCACATGATCAATAATTGTATTTTCCTAAATATATTTTTTTACTTGCTTTAACTTTTTTATTAGTTTGAATCTGTATGTAAATCAATAAACTTAATCGGTCAGTATAAGATACAGTGATTTTAGATTATGTTCATAAGAAGGTATCATAGAAAATGTACGGGAAATAGTTTTTTGTATTTTTCTCAAATTCGGTAAGTACGACTTCGTCGGTTGTTTGAAAGAAACATTCCTGTTGGGAAATACACCCACTTGAATTGAATTGAATTGAGCCCACTGAAGGTTTTTGAGAAATGTAATTTTCTCGCTGACTATACCTTTTTTCAAAAAACTAATAGGTAGGTAGGTATTTATTATCTATAAAATTCACCTCAAGTTTTCTAAGACCAGAACTCTCTAACTATAACAGTAAGAGATGCCACCCTTAATGCCCCAAAATGTTGCGCCACCCTGTATACAGAGCATTAATAAAGATAATATTCAACTAAATAAAGACTGGATCGAGTGAGAATACCATTCAACTAATTAACACAGGAACTGTAAAAATGAAAAGAATATTTATTTTGCCTAGCCCCCTAGAGGAATAGTGTGATGATTTATATTACACATTGTAATCAAACCTACCAAGTATACAAATATAATATTTCATAAAGATTCGTCAAGTAATAATGAAGTGGTAGCACATAATAGTAAACAGACATAATGCATTTCTGCTCATCTCCATTAGAAAATAGCGTGATAATTTATAGCCTATATGTTGACCAGCCTTTAGGCGGATGTTACTGCAAAATTTCAACTAAATCTGTCCAGTAGTTTTAAAGATTACCCGTAACAAACAAACAGACAAACCGACAAACAGACAAAAATTCTAAAAATGTATGTTTCGGCTTCTGTATCGTTCCTAGTATACGTAGCACTTACTTTTTTTTTATATTCAATGTACAGATTTAGCCTCGTTACGATTTTATTATAAGTATAGATATAGATATAGATAGATAGATGACTCCTAACAAAAGTGCAGTACAATTTTTTTAAAGTTTTAGCATCGCTATAATTTTTTCATAGGCTCATGATAAAACCAAAGACTTCTAAGCTTTAGCAAGAATGGAGTTGATGTGTGTGTTAAAGATCAATTTGGAGTCGTGGTGTACGCATAAGCCGAATACATGCATCCTTATGAAGCTTCTGGCTACTCAATGTGTAAGTCATAAAGTTATTGTTACTCTAGTAATAATAACTTTATGGTGCAAGTAGTGGGTATAATATTCTGCTTGCGAGTGAAGGATTTTCACTGTAATTACTAACCTTTATTATGCGCCTATACTCCTTCGCCCACATGTCTCGTAAAGTATGTTACGTGCTTTGCAAATTACAGCAGATTTTTTATATCTAAAAATAAAAGTCGTTTCCCAGCAATTATTTTTGCTCAAATGTTACTTGGTTATAAGTACAGTATAATATATATGTGGGTTTCGGTTTTGCTAACTATATTTATTTTATTTTTATTTTATTTATTTCTTCAGAAAACTTACAGCTAGAATATATTATAGTAACAACAGTATTAGTGATGGAAGGCCAATTACAAGTTTTCACAGGTAGGTAATAGACTAGAAAAAATTGACAGTAGACAGACAAGAATATTTAAAAAAACGTGAAAAAAAACAGTCACTCAGAATTTCGACAGGTTTCAGGTAATATCAAAGAAATGATTACATAAATATGTTTTCAATTTAGAGACACTGGTGGAAAATAAGTCAATATCAACACTCTGACACACTGAGTTGTATGTTCTGCTAGCCCTTATTATGTGACGGGGCCCCCCCTGTAGAGGGCCGAAGCCTGCCGGGGTCGCGGGACTTATCTCATTACCGTGACCCCGGAACGTAAAGGGCTATTGAAGGAACACCGTGAATTTTAGTCAGTACAAGTCTGACAGTCCCTCCCGCCCTGCCCGGGGTGGGAGGACTCATTTGATGATTTTACCACGCTAAAAAAAAAAAAAAGCCCTTATTATGTAAGCGTTTAGACGATAAGTGCACCGTACAGAAGGAACATGTAGGAGTTGATGATTCCGCAACAATGCGGATGGTACGCGAAGCCCAATTTTGCTTGTAAGCTCAGGACAGTCTGTTGAACCATTTACTAAACTAAACAAGAAGACCGTATCGGCTATTTTTCTCCGCTCAAATAGAGGAAGAATATGAAATTTCTTGCAGCGGCTGAAATAATTAGGTAAATAAGTTTTGGATCTATATTGAATGCACCTTAGAAATTTCTTCTGAATAATTATTCTCAATACGATTAACGTAAATGTTATAATTAGGATTCCAAACTGGTGAACAATATTCGAGATAACTGCGCACAAAAGCGCAATAAAGAATTTTAAGTATTTTGATGTTTCTAAAATCAGCTGATATTCTTAAAACAAATCCTAGTGCTTTAGAAGCCTTTTTAGTAATGTTGTCAATGTGTGCGTCAAAAATATTTTTACACCTTGTATATTCATCAGGTACACTACGCCGGACTCGGCATGTCTGATGCGAAGAAAGCTCTTGGAGTGACGTCGTGCGACTCCAATCTGTATGGAATGGATTACAGTGGAACTACTAAAAAGTACGTACAAAAACGTTATATTAATTATTTTCTAACGATATTAGTGTTGGCGAAAAATAAAGCACCCCACTTTCATGTTTTCCGATTCCTTAATTCCGACTCCGATTCGATTGATTTCTTAATTAGACGCAGACACGAAAAGGGCCCAATCCAAATTGAGCTACTTTTGAAATAATAATTTAATTTCAAAGTTTAATTACTACATCGTCTTCATTGATGCAGTGCTGTTTTGTTGGTTTTATTGTAACGTAAACTTTATGTTTATAACTTTAAAATGTGTAGTTAGGATTGGTTTTAAATTTTTTATGATATTCATGAAAAAAATACAAGACGAGACCATTAAAATTTAGTGAGGATCTGATGAAGATCTTCGGAGATAGACAATGGAACTCTTGAATGAATAACAGCACATCACTCGCGATTGCTGTAATCTCATGTTTATGTATTGTTTATGCCACTCAAAATTGAAAAATAAAATAAACTTAAAAAAAATATTAAAAACCGACTTCAAAAAACTAAAAAGTATAAAATAATTTTCTTAAAAAACTTAACAGCTTCTGAAGTCGGGGCCTATAATTCTTCAATGTACGTACTCGTAGCTTGGCAGTGGCCCCAACTTCAGAAGCTGTTAAGTTTTTTAAGCAAATTATTTTATACTTTTTAGTTTTTTGAAGTCGGTTTTTACTTTTTTATGTTTGAGAGAAACAGCTGACACTGAAATGTTTAAACGTGACATGGTATTATGGATATGATTTGCAAGTTTTATACAATTTAAACATTTTTGATGACCATAGTGGTGAGCGCGTGATGGGCCTAGTGCAGTGCGGCGCGGCTAGCAGCGTGGTGCGCGCGCAGCCGGAGCTGCTGTGGCCGGTGCCGGCGCACTGGAGCCTCGAGGACGCCGCCACCGTGCCGCTCGCGTACGCACACGCACTCTACTGCCTCGTGAGTAAACCAGTAGGGAATTGTAATAGAGTTAAACAAGATGACCCACTGACCAAGTTTTTTTAGCTAGTGTGGACAATTTTCTAATTATACTGCATGCTTCGTTCTCGATATATGTTGTTAACCATGCAGCTTCCTCGATTTACTCGGCAACTGAACGCAATTTTCAGAGCTAAAACTAAACGGTATATTGAGTGCGTATCTGTGTCCCTACGTCAACTGTCATTCTTTTCGTTTGCGCGGCAACTGATACGTTGTATCTCTGTGTTCATTGAAATAATAAAACTTTATGTCCTCAATTCAATCTCAAACTATGCCTAAAAGGCATCATGAAGAGGATTTACATTACTACAAGAAGAAAATAATAAAAATTGAACGCAAAATGAAGCGTTGTCGAGACGACAATCATTCTTCGTGTGATGTTTTAAGTGATAGGTACATTAGGTTCTAGTATTCCAGGTACTAAAAACGTTGTCTTGTGATTGCTATTACACCGGTACGGCTACTGGCTTTCATAGCAGTTAAGGCCGCAAAGATTTTAATAACCTTCATACCGGTTGACACGGGTGGTGTACGAGATACATTGACGTGCTCATTGAACTCGGGGTGTATACGAGATATACGCACGAGATCATCCTACTCTTATGTGAAGTCCGTGAGGCTTCAATAAGCAGTTTTATCAATCACTTGTACAATCTGTTTTCAGTGGTATGGTTATTTATCGTTTTCCAGATTACAATACCTATTACGTATTGACACTTCGAAAGAAGTCGAAATTATTTCAACCAAGTGATACGTCACCAGGACCTGTGACAGATCTAATCCCAAATGAATCTGAACTTCATTTAGTGGAAAATATCTCCACTGCGACGGTTGAACCTGAGCCTACCTCAGCAGCATAAACAATAAGCTCGGAGGTACTGTTAGCACTGGGCAATTTTATGCCAGATAAACCTTAATATGGTCCGGCTATAAATAGCAATTTAGCTCGTGTTTGGAGCAATATTTTGGAAAATAGTCTATATTGCATTATAATTGTTGGTAAATATTAATACAGTGGACCGATTAAAATCTAAGTACTCAGTGATGCTGATAGGATCCTGACAGATTTACATTTTGTTCAAACAAAATCAAGGAGAAACCTGGTCTTCCCTGCTCTTGATACAAAGTTTTTAAATGTTGTAAAAGAGATGACTATATCTATGGAAATAATTAGTGATATGTTCAAAGTTTTGAAAACTTGCCAACAAAGTGGCCAATCCATCAAGAAGCCGACAACAAATCATAAGGGAAACTCAGCGAGGTCCGGACACAAGATGATCCAGTCCTCAATGCAGGCCCGGTAACATTACAGCCAGCATTGTCAGTCCACTGCCAAGAAAAACAATGCCTCACAGGGAAAAACCTCCTGCTCAAACATAGAGGTAAGTCATGCCGGAAGGCTTGCACATTTTTTACCTTGCTGGAAGAAAATTAGACAAGTCCATACCTGACCATATCAAAGGGTACTCAATTACTTTTGTATAAATGCCTCACCGGGACTCAGTAAAATCAGCTGAGGAAGATACTGGACATGCATATAATGATTTGCAATTTATTAAAATTGGGAGCTATATCCCTTTGTAAGTCATGTAAAGACTAGTTCACAGTGGCGTGAATAGACATTTCTTACAGGTTAGGCGAAAACAACATAGTGTTGTATTGTCAAGTTTAATGATGTTGTGATTGGCCATCTTACCTAAGACTTACAGTTAGACCTAAGACTTGCATTAACTGATATTACAGACTTATTAATGTTTGTATTACTTAATACTTAATTTATTAAGACAGGAAGTGTATTTTTGTCTTTATGGTGTGCAAGCCACTGCCAGTTCACTTATTCTAATATTTTTGATACCAAAAAAAAAAAAAAAAAAAAAAGATTTAAAGGAATCATAATTAGGTATATTATTAGTAAATATTACTTTATGATATAGAAATAACTATAACTATGTTTTCAATATAACAAATTATTTGAGTTTATGGCTTGTGCTCTGCACCTAATATGTTCACAAAAATTATTAAGGTTGTGGTGACACATCTTAGACAAAATGTTACAAGTCAGTACAATATCTAGATGACCTGGTATTATATTGTATAGGATCTGGTTATCAATCATACTTAGAGAATGTTCAAGAAACAATAGCTCTCAAAGTGGAGTGGATTTGTTATTAATTTTGACAAAAGTACATACAAATAAATAATATATATCCATACATATTGATACATATTGATGAATAATACCATCACAGTCTTACCAATTTCTAGGTTTTATATTTGATACAAGAAATGTGACATTAGAATCGCCCTTAGACAAAGTCACACCTGGAAAGTTGTTATTTAAATATGATCTAGCAAAGTTAATTGTAATATTAATTGCAGCGTGTTCAGCTACCATTATGATTGGGTTTATACCCACTAGTAATAATAAGTTTATGGTATATACCAAATTTTTAGAACATCATAAGCATAAATACTAAGATAACAGCAATGAAAATTATGCTGTTAAATAGAATTACTTCAGAAATTAAATTAGATCTGCAAGGGTGGGCTAATAATATCAGTACAGTATGTAAAAGTATTGCTTACCATAAACATGATATTGAACTGTTCATTTATGCCTCCAGGACTGGTGTTGTTTACGAAAACTATAAAGCTTATGGTTACTGGAGAGAAGTTAAATTTAAAATTGCTTGCAATATTTTTGCATTAATCTTTTTTTGTAAAGAATTATGAATACTAACATCCTATTGCATGTAGATTAAGACACAGCAATATCATAAATAAATAGAATGGGTGGTTCTCAGTTACCATATTTAAATTACTTGGCCAGATCCATATGGCAGTGGTCACATCTTACTAATGTAGGATACGACCACTACACTACTACTACTACTACTATGTAGATTTAATAATCTGAACTAGAAGAACCTGATACAGAAATATTTGCATCTCACACTAATACTAAATGTTTTTCCTATGTCTTCTGGAATTCAGATCCAGAGGCAATAAATATTGTTGCTTTTACCCTGGCTTGGACAGAATATTTCCTTAAGGATTTTCCTTGATTTAAAAAAAAAAAAAAAAAGCAACAGGTATCTTGGTCACACCCCACTGGCCGTCACAAGCCTGGTATCCCTTAATGCAGGATATATTAATTTATTTATTATGCAATCAATATATAAATATAATTTATTATATCAATATATTTTTTAATCTCAAAGCGAATCTATTTGTAATCACAAAATATCTTTGAAGTTCTTCTTTCAGATACCACCACCCTCTTCACCACCAGCTTAATCTGATTGCCGGTATTATCAGGCAAGCGTGGCTGAAAAGGGCTATTCCCCAAACATAAATGTATATCATGTTTGCATTCCTTTCAAGTAATACCTACATTAAAACAGTATAATGTTACATGTAAAACTTGGTCGAGCTTTTATCAGGAACATGGTATAGACCCATTTGCTCCATCTATACAATTTATTATGTATTTTTTTGTAACTAACTAACTCTCACAAGTCAGCTCTATCTTTGATAATAGGCTCTAAAATTGGGGAGGATGATATACAGATAGTCTGTATATGTCTGTATATAGCCTTTGTAGGTACATTGTACATGAAGCATTTAAAATAATTAATAAATAAATCGTCAGATACTTTAAAAGAGTCTGTAAGTCTAAACCACTATTGGCAAAATACCAAAGAATATGGGATCCAAATAAAGTTCTAAATTGATTATTAAACTGGATTCCCAACATGACATAAAGTCTTAAAAGTATCTCAAAGAAAGTGGTGGTTTTGCTTGCACTAAGCACAGCTCAATGAGCACAAACTTTATCACTTATTATAGTACCTAATATAACGCTTATTGAAAATTGTTGTGTCAATATTGCCAGTACTGATATGATTAAAACTCTGGCTGTGGGACGAACCCAGCTAAATCTTCACCTACCCCTGTTTTGAAATACTGAGATTTGCTCAGCCAAAACAGAAGATTTATTAGAGATATTAGAGTGTATAATGATTATTATTTTGTTTTTAACACTTAAAAAACTCCATAAACCTTTTCCTACTTCTACCATTGGTAGATGGATTAAAAGTACTCTTTTGTCTGCGGTATTGATACCAGTATCTTCAGTACACGCCACGCCTTTCCTGCCAAGGCTAAGACACAAGGAATTTCATCAGATGTAATCAGTCAGACTGCTGGTTGGACAAATAAGTAACTCATTAACAGTTGAATATTTTTATAACCGACCAATTGTTAATTTAGTAGATTTTGCCCATGCTGTGCATAATGCAGAATAATTTTAAATACCTCTTTTAAATGATTTATTTTTTTGTCACTATTGATCTCAATCTTGCCTTCATAATTGCCTTCAGTTATTATAAAATTAGATTGTTAGGTATCTAGCAATTAAGACTGATTTTAAGTTAAAATCAGTCTTATTTGTTTATGTTAAAAATTTTAACATAAACATTTCCTGTTATTAAGTATGGGAAATTCTATATAATTTTAAAATATTTAAGTTGTTTCAAATAAAACTACATTGATTTTTATAAAAAAAAAAAAAAAAAAAAAAAGTTATAAGTACCTACTTATTATTCTAAGGTTCATCTCAAGTTTACCATGTCTCTAAACATCTGCATGGTTAACAACATATATCGAGAACGAAGCATGCAGTATAATAAGTGATCAAACGAACTTACCTTGTGATGTTCGATCATTATTATACGAAATGCTTCGTTCGAAGATATATGTTCCCTACCCACCCTAAACCCAGTAAAATTGAGATAACCTTACAAGACTCTAAAAAGAATGACAGTTGACGTAGGGACACAGATACGCACTCAATATACCGTTTAGTTTTAGCTCTGAAAATTGCGTTCAGTTGCCGAGTAAATCGAGGAAGCTGCATGGTTAACAACATATATCTTCGAACGAAGCATTTCGTATAATAATGATCGAACATCACAAGGTAAGTTCGTTTGATCACTTATTATACCTACGTACTAGAGGTGTGCGCCGATCGGCGTGGCGCACGCCGCCGGTAATTTTAGCCACGCCGCCGCCCCCGATTTTTTTTCGGCGTGATCAGTTTCATTGTCTTTGTATGTAATATTCTAGTTTTAGGTACAATGCAGATAGGTATATACTAGTAAACTAAACACTAGAAATGTCTAAATATATGCTTATTGGTTTATTTCGACGTATTTGTTTACGCAAATTGAATAAATAACCATTTTTTTATGAGTATAATTTAATGCTCCATCATCCACGCCGATGACGCTAATAACGCTGCCGCCGGTAATAAAGGTACGGGCGCACACATCTAAACACACTATCGCCTCCCATGTTCTATAATGGACACTTTGTCACAATTGCGTTATACAGTCTTATATTAAATTCGGATTGTTCAATAAAAGGGTCAGGTCACATCGGAGACGCAACACGAAGCGATTGGGCGCGCACTTTTTAAGATAGCGATACGATACTTATAGAACTTTTTACGACACAATTTTATATATTATATTATTTATATATATTTTGAATGTGTCAAGTATGGCTCGTTACGCCGCCTTGCACCGGGCAGCGTGTAGTATTGGGAGGTAGCGATGCGCTGCGCAGCGTTTCGGAAGGTTTCGCGAATCACCGCAAGCACCGAGACGCGACGAGGTGCGTAGATACTTGAGAGAACACGTGTTACTTCAAACCGCGTCGCGAGGCGTATCAGCAGGTCACTATTATTTAGAATAGAAATAGAAATAGAAATAGAAATAGAAATATTTTTATTCACAGGAAACATGGCTACAGGTTGTTACAAATGTTGTATAAGTACATCATGTCTCGCCGAAGAACGGCATGCAAAAATAGGTTGCAAATTTGCCTAGAGTAATAATTAAATTAAGACTATAATATAATAACAATCACCAATTTCAATTAATAATAAATTCTCTAATAATAATTTAAGGTGTCATTTCATCAAAATAATAATAATAATACGATTCCATTGAATAAATACGAATAATCCTATGACAATCACATTAATATCCCATAATATAAAAGTCAATATTCCTACATATTTTCTATAATAAAACCCCAACCATACCTGTCAAAATACAACCCAGATGTCAACTTTTAGGTTCTAGAAATTCCTTTACATTGTAAAAACATCTGTCTACTAGCCACCCATATAGTCTTCTTTTGAAGAGTTTAAGTGGAAGTTCTCTTAAGTTCTTCGGTATATTATTAAATACCCGTACTACCATCATAGAACTGTTTTTTTGATGTAGGGTGGTCATGCATCTTGAGAACTGTTATACCCAGCCTTTCCTTTGTCTAATCTGCTGACATCCGCATCTTTATTTTATATAAAACTATTTCAAGCCACGCGGACAGTCAGTTAGCTCCCATCTTTCAACCGCTACACTAGTTAGCTCCCATCTTTCAACCGGTACACTAGTTAGCTTCCGTCTTCTAAATCGCTACACTAGTTAGCCCTAATCTCTTCGCCGGTACATAGTTTCAGTTTCCTGAGTTCGGGATCGATGTTGTGTAAAAGTTTGTTTGTGATTATTTTACAATAAACTTTAGTTAGGGAAGTAAATCGTTTTTTTTAAAAACCTATTCCGGAAAGCTCGCAAAACAATTGGTGTCAGAAGTGTGATGCTGTAAGCTTCAGACCCGTGTCCTAAGCGCAGCATCTGAACCTTCCGGAACAGTGTGTGTATAAGTGCTAGCAGTGCAAGGTCGACGGTAAATCTCAGCTCCCTCGTAGCTTGAGTCCGCACCATACAGCACCTGGTCGACGTTAAGCCTCCGCTCCCTCGTAGCGTGAGCCCGCACCAGAGCTACAGCACGTGATCGACGTTAAGTCTCCGCTCCCTCGCAGCGTGAGCCCGCATCACAAGTACAGCACCTCGCAGCCGACTATAAGCCTCCGTTTTTAAAACGTGAGCCAGCGCCGCAACTCTAAATCTGCAACATCGTCTCAGCGACTACTCTTCATCGGTGCAGCTCTCACAAAATCTCCCTGAGTGTCTCGAGCTGACATCCTTTTCTACATCTTCTACATCTTCGGTTATGGAGCTAACTCACCTTCTCTTCATCTTCATCATCGGATCACTGTGAGTCAAACTTGTTCTACCATTTCTTTGTGCAAAGTGAAAAACCAGTGATTTCGTGCTTATTTTATTTCGTGTTTATTCTATTTTGTGTTTATTCTATTTCGTGTTTATTTCACGTATTCTTATTATATCTTCATTATTATAGAAGATACCTAATATCTTAAATTCCGTAGATATCGGAATCATATTGTTCATAAATCCTAAATCTTATTCTTATTCCTAAATCTTATTCCTAAATATTATTCATAAATCTTAAATCCTAATCCTTAAAGACTTATCTTAAATCTAAATCTTTTTATATTACAATGTCTGACTCTGACGTAGACAGCAAGAAAATCAATAAGAAAATGTCTATCACATTAAATTTCCTTTCTAAATTTATTAAGCCTTACAATGGTACTAGGGAAACCCTCCCAGCATTTTTAACTAATTGTGAAAATGCTATCGCCCTTGCCAGTGTCGAACAGCAAGCTATATTGTGTAAATATATTCTTACACAATTAGAAGGAAAAGCACAAGTAGCATGTTCATTAAAACATTTTGATAACTGGTCAGATTTAAAACAATATCTTAGGCAAAACTTTGGTGAAAAGAAGCATTCTTCTCATCTTTTATTAGAATTACAAAACTGTAAACAGAATTTACCCTCTGAATCAGTTACTCAATATTCTTTACGATTAGAAGCATGTTTAACACGTCTTCTATCTGACATACACTTTAGTTGTGATAACAAAGCCGAACTCGTCGGTAGGATTGCCGGTATCGAAGATCTGGCTCTCAATACTTTCATTATGGGTTTAAATACCAGTTTTTCACATATTGTTCGCTGCCGAAATCCAAAAACGTTAAATGAGGCAGTTACTCATGCAACTGAAGAAGAAAAGATATTCAATCTTTCCAAAATCTCTTATAAAATTCTAAAAACATGTTCGTTCTGTAACAAACAAGGACATGTAGCGTCAGAATGTTACAAAAATAAAAATAAAGATGTTAAAACTTATAATGTCAATCATTCCAACTCTAATACTAACTCTAATAATAATCAAAATATTCCCACGCATTTTCAGCAAAATCATCAAAAGTCCTGCGCATATTGTAAAAAGATAGGTCATACAATTAATGAATGTCGTAAGAGGCAATACAATAATCAACGTCGCAATGTGCAACAGGATACTCAGACGTGTGAATCGAAACCGAACACCGTCCCAGGTGCATCGGATAATAGGAATGCTAGATTGCATTGTTGCAATACTAGTGATGTGCCAGTAAATGAATCTCCTAACAAAGAAAGTTTAAACTAAACAAGATTTCGGTCCCGTGTCTGCCGAAATCACAACGTTACAATGACACGAAATCTTATACTAAATCTTGTACTAAATCTCATGAAAATGAATCTAAATCTTATACTAAATCTCATGAAAATGAATCTAAATCTTATACTAAATCTCATGAAAATGAATCTAAATCTTATACTAAATCTCATGAAAATGAATCTAAATCTTATACTAAATCTCATGAAAATGAATCTAAATCTTATACTAAATCTCATGAAAATGAATCTAAATCTTATACTAAATCTCATGAAAATGAATCTAAATCTTATACTAAATCTCATGAAAATGAATCTAAATCTTATACTAAATCTCATGAAAATGAATCTAAATCTTATCCTAAATCTTATACTAAATCTCATGAAAATGAATCTAAATCTTATACTAAATCTCATGAAAATGAATCTAAATCTTATACTAAATCTTATCCTAAATCGTATACAAATGATACTAAATCTTATCCTAAATCGTATACAAATGATACTAAATCTTATACTAATTCTTATCCTAAATCGTATACAAATGATACTAAATCTTATCCTAAATCGTATACAAATGATACTAAATCTTATCCTAATACTTTACCTTATAAGTATAAAAATCTTGATAATACTCCCTTGAGTGTTTCACTAAATCAAAACAAAGAAGAAAATAAATCTACATCAAATATTCCAATTTATGAAATTAATTCATTTATTAGAAAAGTAACTCTTCCACATATTTTTCTCAACACTAATCATGCTGATAGAGCACTTGTATTCTTAGTAGATACAGGAGCTAGTGTTTCTTTAGTAAAGGAATCATGTTTACACAATAAACCTGAGTTCTCAGCAGAAATCGTGCGACTTAAAGGTATTAATGATAATAAAACTTATTGCGAAACATTAGGTTCATTTCAAATGGAATTTATATTAAAAAAAGAAATCTTTTCTTACAAATTCCATGTCGTAAGTGATGACATAGATCTCGCATATGATGGTATCATAGGCACAGATTGTCTAGGACATCTTAAATCTATTGTCGATTATAATAATGAATGTTTATCTATGAAAGATCACACTATACCTTTATATTTCAAGTTACCAACCTACATAATTCCTGCTCGCTCAGAAGCTATTATCGAGTGTGCAATATCAAATAAAATCGATGAACTGAAATCTCTTAAAGAAGCCTTAGTCCTTGATCATACAATATCCAAAGGTGTTTACGTAGCGAATTGCATAGTAACTCTAAAATCGAATCGCAGAGTAAATGTTTCTATCTTAAATACCACTGAATCTCCTATTGAAATTAATAACTATTCTGTACATCTAACTCCTACAGATAACAATTTCTTTCAGTCTGATGTCCCATGCAATAGGAATATCGCAAATATAAATAATGTCTCAATTCCTATCATTAATAGACAAAATCAAGTCCTAAATCAAATTCGGACTTCTCACTTAAATCCAGAAGAAAAAACAGCGTTATTAGATTGTTGTTCACAATACACAGATATTTTCCATCTTGAAGGCGAATTCCTTACATGTACTGATACTCTTAGTCACTCTATTAATACAGGCGATGCTCCTCCAATTCACGTAAAATCATATCGCTTTCCAGAATGCCACAAGGAAGAAGTGGACAAACAAATTAGCAAAATGCTCGAACAAAATATTATACGTCCATCTCAATCGCCATGGAGCGCCCCAGTATGGGTCGTCCCTAAAAAAACAGATGCATCAGGAAAACAAAAATGGCGTATAGTAATTGACTATCGTCGTCTTAACGATGTCACTGTTTCTGAAATCTATCCATTGCCTTTAATTACAGACATACTTGATCAATTAGGACATTCTAAATATTTTACAACCCTTGATCTTGTTAGTGGTTTTCATCAGATTTGTCTAAATCCTGATGACGCATCAAAAACAGGTTTCACAATTATAGGTACAAACGACACTTCCGGTCATTTCGAATTTACAAGGATGCCGTTTGGATTAAAAAATGCACCTTCTACCTTCCAACGTCTTATGAATACAGTTCTATCCGGACTCCAAGGTCTCCATTGTTATGTATATCTAGATGATTGTATTTTATATAGTTCCGACCTTGAATCTCATATGACAAAACTAAAACTAATTTTTGACAGATTTCGCAATCATAATCTCAAACTCCAGCCTGATAAGTGCGAGTTTTTACGCCGTGAAGTTACTTATCTTGGCCACGTAATTACTGATAAAGGTGTATCACCGAATCCCGAAAAAGTCAAGGCTATTCAAGACCTTTCTACTCCCAAAAATCCCAAAGATGTTAAGTCCTTCCTAGGCCTTGCAGGTTATTACCGCAGGTTCATTGAAAACTTCTCTAAAATAACAAAACCCTTAACGTCTCTTCTAAAGAAAGATATCACTTTCTTTTGGTCTCAAGAACAAGAACTAGCTTTCCAAATCTTAAAAGATAAACTAACTTCAGCACCGTTGCTACAATATCCCGATTATACTCAACCATTTATTCTCACCACCGACGCTTCTAATTATGCTATCGGAGCAATTCTATCCCAAGGCGAAATCGGTAAAGACAAGCCAATAGCATATGCGTCACGCACTTTAAATAAAGCCGAAGGCAACTACTCAACTACAGAGAAAGAACTTCTCGCTATTCTCTTTGGTGTTAAAACTTTCCGTCCATATTTATATGGATATAAATTCAAAATCGTAACAGATCATAGGCCCTTAGTTTGGCTTTTCAATGTCAAAGACCCCGGTAGTCGTCTTATCCGTTGGCGTCTTAAACTTGAAGAATATGAATACGAGATAGTTTATAAACAAGGTAGACTAAATTCAAACGCAGATGCACTATCTCGCTTTCCAATTCATGCTATCAATCTCGACTCTCTCAATAATGAATCTTATGAACAGTATTTTAAATTACGCTTTACTAACTCATTGCAACCAAGTAACACTGAAATCATAGAACATTCAGAAGCATTGTATCTTTCTAAATGCAAGATAATAGCTTGCCCAACTTCTCTAGATTTTGATGAATCAATTCCATATACGCAAGAATTATTATCTCAAATAGAAAACTCAATAGATTTAATCAATTCAGAACGTCAAGCTAATACTGTGACGTCTGTCTCTTGTAAAAATAAAACTTATTATTTCTTATTCACTAAAATTCATCATTATGATGAAGTGAATTTCAAAATTGTTTATGATATTTTAATGAAATTACGTAATAATATAATTGAAAATATCACAAGCTCTGACCTTGATCTTGCTATATCTGATTTCACTGAACCATTCTCTAAACTTGCTTATAATAAACTTTATAATATGATTTCTTTTGTCTTTCACGATACTAATATTAAAGTACACATCTACAAAAATCAAATTATCTATCCAACACCTCTCGAGGTTCCCCAAATTCTTAAAGAAAATCATGGCTCCACAATTGCTGGTCACCCAGGTATGAAAAGAATGTTCAATCGTATCAAAGCCGCTTATTATTGGAAGTCCATGCGCTCAGACATAGAAAGCTATGTTAAAAATTGTAAATTATGTCAAGTAAACAAACCTCTACGACGTTCTAATAAAGCTCCAATGGAGATAACATCCTCTAGTACAAGACCATTTGAAAGATTGGCTCTAGATATCGTAGGTCCCTTACCTGACGCTGGTTTTCAGCAATTTAAATACTTACTCACTCTTCAAGACGATCTAACAAAATTCTCAAATGCTTATCCAATGACCTCTTCAACAAGCGATGAGATAGCTCGCGCTTATATTCATTTTATTTCATTATTTGGTTTTCCTAAAACTATCCTTACCGACCTAGGTACTTCATTTACTTCTGAAATGTTTAAACAAGTAAATGATCTCTGTAAAATAAAACCCTTATTTTCTACACCTTATCATCCTCAAACAAATGGCGCGTTAGAACGTAGCCATGCTACTCTTAAAGAATACTTAAAATCCTTTGTTAACGAAAACCAAAATGATTGGCATTGCTATGTTGCAACTGCTATCTTAGCTTATAATACTACTCCACATAGTACTACTCAATATACTCCCTATGAACTTCTATATGGTTATAAACCTTACATACCTAACACTATCTATGAATCTAATACATCTACATATCACGAATATGTCCGTGCTTTACAATACCGAATGAAATACAGTCGTCAAAAAGCTTTAGAAAACATATTGCAAAGCAAAGAAACCTCTAAAAAATATTATGATAAATCAACCAAGGACGCATCTTATAAAACAGGTGATCAAGTTTATCTAAAACATCACCATAGGTTGAGAAAGGCCTTATCACCTATCTGGAAAGGTCCTTACAAAATTATCAAAGTTCATAATAAACATAACGTCACATTGGCAGTAGGTCGCAAGAATATCAAATATCATACCAACGAAATCAAACCCGCTAAAGAATAATCAATCTACATACCATTCAACATTATCTTTATTATTGTTTTGTTCTAGATCGCCGCCATGCGACGCGATGCCGTCAATTAATCCTATATTGCATAGTCCCGGATTGTACTATGACCCGGAACAAACTATTTACTTCTATAATGATTATTGGAATATTATTACAAACTTGAATATTATACCATTTGGACCACATCTTAATAGTGTAAAAATTATGCTAGATAACACTTTAGAATTTTGTCAACGCATAGTTACGATTCAATCAATTATTGAATGTAAAGACTTTTATAATCCTTTAGAAGTAATATATCAACAAAATCTACTCAAATATCAATCTCTTTCCCATATCATTAATGCTGACTCAGTTACCAATCGCTCCAAAAGATCATTGGAATTTGGAGGCGAGATCCTTAAGTTTTTCTTTGGCACTCTCGACGCAGATGACGCAAGGAAATATGATGCCGCAATTTCCTCTAGCGAGTCTAATGAAAAGGAAATATTAAATCTAATGAAAGAAAATATACACGTAATTAAATCTTCTATTAATAATTTTAACCTAACTATGTATAAGCTTAATAATAATGAATTAAAATTAAGTAAAAGAATACAAACATTAGAAAGTATTCTGATAGATATAAATAAGAACAATAACGCATATTTACACATAATCAAAATGAATAATTTAGCAAACATTATAGAAAGCTCTCTTTTAGTCATATCAAATTCGTTAGACACAATCTTAAATTCTATTCTCTTTTCCAAGGTTAATATACTACATCCAGCTGTTATCACACCCACTAATTTGTTAAATGAACTAGAAAGACATTTAAATTCTATTAAAAGAAATTTGGACTTTCCTATTCCTCTTAGCCTAAATAATATACATGCAATTATAGATGTATCTAAACTAGTATCATATTACTATAACAATAAGATAGTCTTTGTGTTACGAATTCCTCTTATCTCTGTTACCAAGTTCAATGTCTTCAAGGTTATTCCTCTACCAACTCCTAACAACCCTGAAACTCCTGAAACCTTTGCTCTCATATATCCCTCAAATTTGTATTTAGCTATAACAGATGATAGATTAACCTACGCTGTATTTAATTCTCTTGGAGAATGTAATCTAGTGAATAACATGTATTCAATTTGCCCATTGCAAACTATATTTTCAACTATAAGTCATCCTATTTGTGAAACAAAATTATTAACTGAAATATCTTTGTCTCTGCCCTCTGATTGTAATTACAAACTTATCTATGGTACTATAGACATATGGCAGAAATTAAAAAATAATAAATGGATATTTGTACAATCCAAATCTAATAAATTAACTATTAAATGTTCTGATAAAGTCGAAGACTATTCTATTATCGGTACAGGCATTTTAAGCTTGCCTGAGCAATGTATCGCTTACTGTAAGACAATGCAATTAACATCAAGTTCCTGTTTACAATTGCAAGTGCCTAATGAACTCATACTTGATTTTGACATAACCAATGATAATTGTTGTAAAAAGGAAATTAATTATAATAAAACTTTGCCGTTGTTATCTCCAATCACATTAACTAATATTGATTTAGAAAATCTTAAACTAGCATCTCATAAATTAGATGGATTGGAACACGAAATAAATAAAATTATAGATCAGCCTCATATAATTAAATATGGTTCTTATTATTCCACAATCACTTATATTATAATTGCACTTTTATCTCTATTTACCGTGTATAAAATATACAGATATTTTAAAAATAATAAAAATAATAATGGGTTATGCATTCAAATTTATAACCAGTGCAATAATACTACTAGATCTGCTAATGAACAAACTCAGATAGAGCTCAATGATATGAGTCATTTTAATTCTGAAGACGATAATAAGTCAATCACATCATTACCTGTCTTATCTCAAAGCCGACTTAAATATAGATCAGATTATCGCTCATCCAGAAATTTAACAAATAATTAATATCTTAATTATATAGAATCTTATGTTTAAGTTCCTATAATTAAATAATATAATCTTAAATATTAAGTTCTTATGATAATAATAATCTTAGTACATAATACTATGTCTTAATATTCTAAATCTTCTCTGTATCTTAATAACTAACTCTTAAAATTCTAAATCCTCTCTGTATCTTAATGACTAACTCTTAAAATTCTATATCTTCACTGTATCTTAATGACTAAATCTTAAAATCTCTATTTTTCAATGTATACTTACTCTCTAAATCTAATCTAATCAATTGTAAAACATTGATCTCATAACTCAGGATCCTCAATCTCTTTCTACTCCGCGTTCATCTTATTTAAGATGAAGCTTCGTCTTTTAGGGGGGACGTGTTATACCCAGCCTTTCCTTTGTCTAATCTGCTGACATCCGCATCTTTATTTTATATAAAACTATTTCAAGCCACGCGGACAGTCAGTTAGCTCCCATCTTTCAACCGCTACACTAGTTAGCTCCCATCTTTCAACCGCTACACTAGTTAGCTTCCGTCTTCTAAATCGCTACACTAGTTAGCCCTAATCTCTTCGCCGGTACATAGTTTCAGTTTCCTGAGTTCGGGATCGATGTTGTGTAAAAGTTTGTTTGTGATTATTTTACAATAAACTTTAGTTAGGGAAGTAAATCGTTTTTTTTAAAAACCTATTCCGGTAAGCTCGCAAAACAAGCAAGCCAAGCAAGCAACAACAGCAGCAGCAGCAACTCTTGCAGCAGCAAGTCTTGTTGGGTCTCTTGATAGGTGTTTTTTATACTCAATAGCTTTGATGAACATTTTAGGGTGCTTTTTAACAAACATTGCTATTTCGAAAATGTAGAGTGATGTTACCGTTAAAATCTTTAATTTTTTGAAAAGTGGTCTACATGATTCTATGGGTCTGACTCCACAAATTGCCCTAATGCATTTTTTTTGACTAACGAACACCCTACTTATTTCTGTGGAGTTGCCCCAAACTAGTAACCCATATCTTAGAACCGATCCAATGTAACCGTGATATGCAGTTATGGCAGCCTTCTCACTTACGTGCCTTTTTAGTTGCCTTAGCGCATAAACAAATTTATTTATACGAGTGCAGATATTTTTAATCTGGGTTTTCCAGTTGCAATGTTTATCTAAAACTATTCCCAGAAACTTTATGTCCATTGCTTCTTCAATTAATGTACGACGAGCGGTAATGATTATTTTGTCAATTTTGTTGTTATAATTTGAGAATTGTACCAGTTTAGTTTTCGCTAAGTTAGCTGTAAGATTATTTGCTTCTAGCCAGGTTATTATAGATTCGACAGTGGAGTTAACCAGATCTTCGTAATTTGATTTTTTCCGATCTTCTGTTACAATTACTGAGATATCATCTGCAAAGAGTATGCATTTGTATTTGGTAATATTTGGGATATCATTAATGTACAGAAGAAATAAAAGCGGGCCCAATACGCTTCCTTGCGGTACTCCGAAAATATTGCGTTTGTATGACGATCTAAATGATTTTGATACCAGTTTCTCATTCATTTGTGTAATTTCGACACATTGTTCTCGGTTTCTAAGGTAACTTTGAATCCAATCAAGGGCCGTTCCTCTAATTCCATACCGTTCACATTTGTGAAGTAGAATTTCATGTTTGACGACATCGAACGCCTTGCTCATGTCAAAAAATATTCCAGTAGTTCGCTGTCGTTTATCAATACTACTGGTAACTAGTTGGATCAGTGAGAACGCAGCTAAAGTTGTTAATTTATCCTTTTGAAAACCATTTTGTTCTTCTGCTATAACCTCAAATTTATTTAGGAAATTAATCATACGTGTGCACATAAGCCTTTCAAAAATCTTTGAGAAAATTGGAATGAGAGTAATAGGTCTATAATTATTTAAGTCTTGCTTACATCCTTTCTTGTGGAAAGGCTTGATGACGGAAACTTTGAGTTTTTCTGGGAAAATACCTTGTTCAAATGAGAGGTTAACAGACAGACAGAATAGAATAGATCTTTATTTCATGTAAACCAGATACAGGCACTTATGAAATGTCGAGACTCTAGGTGCGCGGTTCCAAATAGTAGACCCTATGGAGAAGAACCGGCAAGAAACTCCATGGTAACTCTTTTCAAAAAATAGATTATAATCTTTATCAGTACAATGTTGTGGTAAGAGCTGCGAGAATAATGTAATTTAATGTGAATAAAAATAAGACTAGGATAATAATGATTTGCCTGTAAATAAGATTGCCATGGCAGTTACAAGCTGACCAGTTCCGACAGACGGCACCCGTTCACGAGCATGACGCATGCGTCAGCGTCGCCAAGCTCGACCACAATGAAGGGAACTCAACGGCCCGACATACAACGCCACCATCAGCGAGACATTTTAGTGGGCATGACAGACTCATAGTACCAGACAACAGGTAGGTATTTAGAAAATATCTCTAACATTATTACTTACATCATGCTCACCGTGCACCTAGAGTCTCGACATTTCATAAGTGCCTGTATCTGGTTTACATGAAATAAAGATCTATTCTATTCTATTCTATTCTATTCTATTCTATTCACATTTCACAAATTTTGTATGCATTCAAACTTTCAATTATATAAGATTAAGCAAAATAAGACATTTGGTACACCAAAAATAACTTACAAGTATAAAAATGTATAGGGACATTATAAACAATGTCACAAAATAAAATTGTAAACAAATTAAATACTCAATTTAATCTAATATAAAAAAATTACTCCATCGTAATAATAATAGTAAAGATAGATGCGATTAATCGCATTTTAATTATGTAAACACCTACATACAAACATTTCAGACAGTGCCAGAGGGTCGCAGTGTGCAGGACGGAATCGTACGCCAGACATCTTTATCTTCGATATACTGATTGATGGTGTAATAGGCTTTGGACATTAAAATTTGCTTAATAAATGCTTTAAACTTTATATCTGGTAGTTCAGTAATACTAGTTGGAATTTTGTTATAGAACCTAACACTATTACCCATAAATGACTTGCTGCTTGCTTGCTTGCTTTTGCTAAGTCTAACACCAGGTACAACAAGCTTGTTTTTATTGCGAGTATTCAAATTGTGTATGTCACTTAACTTATCGAAACTAACTATGTTTTTGCGGATATACATAATGTTTTGTAAAATATACAGTGACGGTAGTGTGTGTGTTATATTTATTTCTTTAAATATTTCACGGAGCGAGTCACGTGATTTTAAATTATATATAGCTCGTACTGCTCTTTTTTGTAATATGAAGATAGTATCAATGTCAGCTGCAGATCCCCACAGTAAAAGACCGTAGGACATGATACTTTGAAAGTACGCAAAATAAACTATCCTAGCCGTAGCCTCATCTGTGACCTGTCTTATTTTCCTAACTGCAAATGCAGCAGAGCTCAGTTTGCTTGCAAGTGCCTTGATATGAGGTCCCCATTGCAGTTTAGAGTCCACTGTGATGCCCAAGAAGACAGTTGAGGCAACTAAATCTAACACTTTGCCGTCAAGTTTTACATGTGTATCAATATGAGTTACATTTGGAGCCGAAAATTTAATACATTTCGTTTTCCCTGCATTTATGAGAAGGTTATTAACAGAAAACCAATTTCAGTGTATTGTTAGGTTCTACAAGATCCCTATCCTTTCTATTTACTTTAAATATGAGTGATGTGTCATCGGCAAATAGGACTATATTTGACATTGTATCCTTGATCATGTGAGGGAGGTCATTAATATAAACAAGGAACAGAAAAGGGCCCAAAATTGATCCTTGTGGTACTCCAATTTTAACTTTTGAGCCGGTAAAAGTAACTTTACCAACTGCAACCTTTTGTTCCCGATTCGACAAGTATGATGATACAAGGTCTATTGTCTTGATTACACATTGCATACGGACGAGCCAGCACTTCACGACGCGGCGCGGCCCGGCGGCGTCTCGATGCATCTCGCGGCGCCGCTTCACGCAGCGTGGGTTCTCGTGAGAACAACTATCTTCTCCAAGTACCTGCGTACCTCGTCGCATCGCGTCTCTGTGTAAACTGACTCTAAATTGGAAATACCGCGTTGAAAGGGTGGGAAAATGGGAAATAGATTTTATTTATTTCAAGTTTTGTTAAAATTAATAGATTGGATAAAATTTATAATTTATAATTTATATAAAATTTATTAAATTAATATATATATTCTTTAGATATCGTAATTTTTAAAGAAATAATCTATTAATAGAAAATCAAGGCATATAAAGAAATGCATCCTGGCATAAACGTGCTAGTGCACGGAGGAGCCGGCGCGTTGGGCCAGGCGGCCATAGCCGTCGCACTCGCGCACCAGTGTCAAGTGTTCGCTACAGTCGGCGATCTTCGAAAGAAAAAGTTCTTGCTCAAGCTATATCCTCAGCTGAAAGGTACCTACTCAGTCACGAAAAATTGTGTCTATCGATATTTTCCACTCCTCAAATATTTACTCTAGGTATTGTTTTCATTTACAGATGAACACATTGGAAATTCTCGCGACGGAACTTTTGGTGATGATGTTTTATTTGCAACAAACGGAAACGGCTGCGAAATTATCATCAGCTGTGTAAAAGGAGAACTTAAAAATGTTCGTGAATTAGTATACAAGTGAAACTCATGTGGCAATATTAACAATAAACAAATAATTGAATAGATTTTGGTTGGTTTTAGATATCTCTCAAGTGCTGCGCAAGTTCTGGTGTTCTGGTCGACACAGTACAAATCCAAAACCGTGAAAATTACGAATATGGAATGTTCTTTATGACTCAAAGCGGATCTTACATAACAACAGATTTTTCTTCTATATTCACGCAACGAAATTATGAAGAAATGAAAGTAAGTTTTGTTATATTCTCTCAGATTCTTGAATTGAATAAAATAAAGCTTTGAATCAACCCCTATTTTATTACGGTTTATTTTAGTCTCTGCAGGTAATGTTGAGCGAGGGTATAAGGGCCGGGTACGTGCGCCCGCTGTCGCGCGTGACGTACGCGCCGCACGACGCAGCGCGCGCCTTCCGACTGCTGGCGGCGAGCCAGCACCGCGGCAAAGTGCTGCTGTGCATGCAACACTCTGTGTCAAACGCACATCCCAGGTAAACATACGATCGTGGCCTATGATGATGTATTCTAATTGTTATTTCGAACTTCGACTAAGTTCTTATTGTGTTTCAGAATAATATGCAATTCTGACCAGTGTCAATTACTGCTCTGGGATAATGATGCCGTTGGAGGTCAATTCGCCGAAAGACTCATAAATCGCGGAGCGAGAAAACTATTCATTCACTGTACAAGCCCTTCAGAATATCAACGTTATAAAATAGAGTACCTAAATTTGATTGTTATAATTTATACAAGTGGTTTTGCAATAGATAAGTAATTATTAAGTTTTAATTTTATTATATTTATGCTTTTAGATCCTGGAAAAAATTTGGCGTTGAAGCGATAGTTTCTACAAAAGATACAACTAAAAACAATTTTGCGACCAATATAATAAACGATGCCAATCTTCTTGGAACCCTTGAAGGCATATACGTAGCTATCACAAAAGCTTCCGATGATAAAAACATAGAAGACCTAACATTCGTTCTGGATACCTTGGATGCAGCGTCAAGATTGTTATGCCCTCAACTGAAGTAAACACAATTAATTACAATTTGCTTTTGATATAAACTGTTGATCAACATTAAGTTCACTATGCACTACTTCTTAATACAGGTACTTTGCTGTGGTGTCTACAGTTAGTACTCTAGGAGAGGACACATGTTTATCTCGAGCACGAAGTGGTTTACCAGCGACAAGTTTAGACCTATCTTGTTTGAGCAAAGTAAGTGTCTAAGGGCGACTTGCACCAAAGTCATTTAAATCATATTTAAGCTAAACACGTTTAGCCATCAGTCTGTCACTATCTCACAGTATACAAATAGAAAGGGAGAGAAAGATATCCAAACGTGTTTAGCTTAAATAACTTTGGTGCAAGTCGCCCTAAGTAATACCCATCATGTCTAAACCAAACAGCTTATAATGTATGTAAGAACCGATTGTGTTTATATTTTTCTCAGAAAGCGTTCGGTTGTGATGCATTAGACGTAATGGAGCGCGCGTTGCGCAGCGCATCCCCCGTGCTGCTTGCGCGAACTGCGCATGCACAAGCACCTGGATGGCTACAGCATTTCGCAGCATTAGCCGGTACTAAATTATTTCTATTTTCGCCGGAAATTGACCTTACCTTACGTAGATAATATTTTTTTTGATAAATCAAAATCATAGGCATAGGTACCTTTCAAAAGCACAGGGAATGATGTACATAGGTACTTTTCCTTTGTACCTACTTTTGTTAAAGTGCACTTGAACAAAGATATAGGAACCTACCATTGATTTTATATACGAGTAGATAGGTACGTAACTCAAATGGCAATTTGAATATGGACTTCACTTATTTTCCAGAAATAAACATACCACAAAACACAAGTTCTGAAACTACTTTGCAAGAATTAGGGATGGCGGATGAAAAAACACCAGTGATTTGTGCATTTCTATCTTTCTATAATATTTCTTTGGACGAAGATGTAATACCGTTGTTGACTCTGAAAAGGTAAGATCTAACAAGCATACCTACCTACGCTTAGGTTTTATTAGTTCAATTTCGCTGTCCACTACAGAACCTTTTTCTGTAGTGGACTTCAACGAACTGGTAGGAAATATATACCTAATACCTGTAGTATTAGGTATATATTTGTCCTTTGTACCAACTGTTATTTCAATTCCAATAAGAATATCCAATTGTCACAATGGCCGTCATACCCGGAACATTTCTTTTTGAATAGCCTACAGATATCATATGTTCCGGATCTTAACTTTTATGCATGTGAGATTTTTTGTGTTAATGTAACCCCCGCTGGAAGAAAAGATTTAGTCGAGGATAGCATTTTGTAATCAAAAAATAAATATTTCCAGAATACATGAGCTGGTAGAACTTGCAACGGACTACGTTACAGACAATATTACTGGATTGGCAACATTCTTCTCCAACGTGAATACTGACGAACTACTCGCTACAACGGACCTGGTGGTGCTACCGACGCTGCACAAAGACATCACATTGGTGAGTTTAGTGTAAAAGTTCATCTGTACACAGGATGTATAAAGACCGTTAACGAAATCGAAACCCATGCATACTGTCAATGAAAGCAAATAGTTAATAAGCAACATGTTTTGATGGGAAACGTCTATTATAATTATTTAGATATTCAAAATCTGCTGGAATTGGTAGTTTGCAATATACCACGCGCAACATACTGTATGAACTACGTGTGTGTAGAACGAGACGGGTTGGCGAGCGTGTATAGGTGCATGAGAAAGTTTAGTAATAAAATCACATTTAGTAAAAATAATTTGTGACTTTGACCTTTGAGTTCTCAGACATGGAAAAGAAACAAAAAAAACATCGTAATCATCTAAAAAATACGTGGCTTTTAGTTTCGTTAAAGGCATTTTCACACCGTTATGTATAATTCTGTCAAGTCTATCACTTCGAAGAAAGATGTAATTATGGTAATTACAAAATTTATTTCTATTCTGTAGTCTCAAAATGAATTCGACGTGAATCAGAGATACCTGTGCATAGTGCCGGGTATGGAGGGTCACCACGAGCGGTTCCGCGTGCTGTGCGAGCGTCTCAAGCTGCCGGCGCTCGTGCTGCAGCCGGGACTCGACCGGCCGCACGAGACCGTGCGAGAAACCGCCGCGAGATATGCTCAGGTATTATGAAATAAATATTAAATTCGTTGACATGTGTATCTTGTCCAAGCTTACCTGGTCACTCACCTAGTTGCAATAGTTGCCTCGGAGTTAGTCAAAGACCAATGGAGCGCAGTATTCCGTCTGAATGCAACCCAACCGGTGGGAAAATGTTACACAATGGGTGCCTAAGGATGGACGACACCGCTGAGGTCGGCCCAGGAAGAGGTGTCCAAGAAGCGTACCAAAGGGATAGATTCTAAAAAAATATAGTTTAGCAACAAACACCGACGTTGAGATATTTCTTTACCTCTGTTCAGCTAAAGCGTATCGTGAAATATATTAATTACCTACCTACTTGTTGACAGATCCTTATGAAAAAAACCAAAATTCAAAAGAACTTTTACCTGCTGGGCTACGAGAGTGGAGTGCTGGTGGCTCTTGAACTGGCCGCAATACTTGAAGATCACGGTAAATAAAAATATATTAACACCTTAATGTAAATTATTTTCTTCTTTACTTTGTCGATGTTACTATGTATCGTATGTTACTTTGGCGATGGTTCCTTTGTCGTGCCTTAGCATTAGCACTTGTTCGCGTTTTAACCACCATGTTTCATGATTATTATAGTTTGCTATAGTATAGTCAATCATCGCGATCGGGCCAATGTTTACAATTATCAGTAGTCAGAATCAGTAGCTTCTGAATAGCTTCAGGCATTTTTTGTTCAAATCCTATAGCGGAATTTAATATAGCGGACCAAAATAGAAATATAGAACCGGCCTAAAAGGATCATTGCTTTTACACACAGCTAAATATTAATGTTGTCTGTTATATTTCAGGTTTAACAGGTACAGTTTTCATCGTGGGATGTTCGCCAGACGAGTTCCAATTGAGCCTCGAGGAACAACTACGCGATTATAAAACAGAGGAACAGCTTCAAGATGCCGTAGTTCGTCATATGTGCACGCTGATAGCTGGTGGAGACATTACAGGTCTGAATGATGCACTGCGGGATTGCGCTACTTTGCCGCAAAAATTAGACGCATGTGTACGGATCCTATTGGGTCGCATGCCACACACGGCGCAGTACGCTCGCGCGCTCATAGAAGCCGCACTGGCGCGCATCTCTACTGCGCGTGGCTACGTGGCGCCGGCGCGGGCGCTGCGCTCTCAGCTGGTGCTGCTGCGCGCGGCGACAGCGCACGCGACATCGGCGCCGCTCGCGCTGCAGCAAAACTCGCAGCGACCAGTCACCGTGCACCAGCTGCGCTCACCTTTGTCGTACGTCTCAAAGGATATGGAGTGTACGTCGATCATAAATCAATATCTCGACACTGATATACTAAGTGCGTTTGAAAATATGAATCTTTGTGAATCTTACAACCTTACTTTGCTGTGAAACCCTCATTGATTTTGTTATTTTTTACCGTATTGAGCTATTAAATGTTGTTAAATAAAATATGTGTGTATAATAATTAGAAAAGAAGCCCTTATGTATTTCCAATCCTGTTAAACCCCATAAGTACTTACTTGTTATTTTCTTACCATCGGTATTGCAATTTGGGAGAGGCCTATGTCCAGCTGTTGACTGCAATATGCTGAGTCATGCAGCGGCCGCTCAATTTTGAAACTTTGGTAGTAGTTAGGTAACTATCGTGCCTGTTTCTACCAAACAACCTTAGGGTGATGCAGAGACAATGAAGGTAGATGCACCGAAAAACAAACATAATACAGAGGTATAAAGTTACGTAGATTATAATTACCTATACTTATGTAATACTATATAGTGTAGAAAGTTGTGCTCGGCGCTATGGTGACCTTACACACTTTTATCGTATTTGGTATGGTTGTCATAGATATGGTTAAAGTTAAAACTCTTGAATCAGAAAGAGAACGTTTATATTAAAGCACTATACAAATAATCACTTAAACTGGTAAATTACTCTAATTCTAATCCATAAAGTTATTATTACTTTACCACTAGTAATAATAACTTTATGTTCTAATCTATGGTAAATCTCCGAACCATTTAAAAGCTTGTCATTCAGCGAAAATTACAAGAGAAGATCCGAAAAAACAAATGACTATAAAATCTTTAAAAATTCGAACAAACGATATAAACACATACTTACTTGTAAATATAAAATAAATACCCATGCCATGATAGGAGAGACCATAAAGTTATTATTACTAGTTACCACTAATAATAACTTTATGGGAGAGACTACCTGACCTTTCATACGACTAATAACACACATTTATCTATCCTCATATCGTAAAGTTCTAATTATGAATTCAAAAATAATACTATAATGACAGACTTTATGCTGCGGCTCGGAGGGCCACAATTTGATCCGGCTCCGATTCGAAGGATAGGAGTGTGGAAGCGTTACTGACGCGCAGGGTCAGTAAGTATAAATGAATGGAGAGAGTGGACTGTATCTTATTCTGGCACTGGTTTTGTAGGTATAGCGTGGCTCGTTAGTGGAATTGGGCGTTTAAAAGGATAGGAACTCACCCAAAGCGTTCGGACCGGGCCACCGGTCTCGATGAAAAAGCACCTAACACCACTCCGAATCTGCGAATGCCGCTACTGGCGTATGTGACGCGTAGTTCGTTCACGGCGAGGAAGCACACACACACGACACACAATGTTCAGTACTAGGGTTATAAAAAGTTTGCGGGGTAGTCTCCCTTCACGGCGGTTTCAACTCGCGATGAATGTCGTACACCAACCGATCCGTGGGGCAGACGATAAAGAAGTGGGATGGGAAGTATATTGGCTTGCGCGTTCGCAAGGGTCTGATTTTTTCTGATGTTCGGCGCGCTCGCAATCTGGCAGCCATGGGCCGGGCGAGAGACCGCGTCCAATATGCTTTGAGTGTAGATAAGGCGGAAAGTAGGAAAAGACTTGTGATAGAGCGGGTAGGAAATAAGGAAGCGGAGAGCTAACGAGTCAAAACACGTCCTATTTCATAATGTGCGAGTGGCTAGTGCTGCCACCAAAGAATTTAAGTTTAATCATGATACAGTTTTCCTAACTAAACAATGCTATAAAATTATTATTTTTTCTATTATAGTGCACCATAGACATAATATACTACTGTTTATTAAATTTATGTAGGAAACTTCGGTCCCAACAAGGACTTTTCAATTCATTTTTTATAGCAGCCGTAATTGTCTATAGTGGCGCGGCAAGGGCGCATGCGCGGTGAGCTATAGCGCACACGCGCTGAGTTCCAGCGCCATTTTGTTTATTTAAAATATACATTATTAATTTATTATATATATAATTAACTTTATCTATACTCATGCAATAGGTAGTTAACCTATTGCATGAGTATACATAAAGTAGTGTATGAAACTGCACATAACTAGGAATTAAAACACGAGTGTGTGTTTAAAAATCGAGCCGGAGGCGAGAATATTGTAATATTGTTAAGTTAGATATATATCACATATATATCTTACTTAACAATATTACCTATATCTTCAGTATAACGTCGTGATAATTATCTTGAAGATAAAATAAAGTATACACCAATGCTGTTACTCTTAAATCGTACTGAAGTTTATGTATATAGTACATGAAGTCTTTCTTAACTTATTCTGTAAACATGTGCCCGCTTTTGCGTAACTCTCTCTTGGTGGATATCCTCAAGATATCTTTTGGGTCGATATGGTTTTAACCAAGACAATGGCCAAGAATTTAGTTATTGTCTCGAAGATATCTACAATACCTATAAGACATGACAATGCTACGTCTTGGGCTTTTATAGGTGATTTTGAAATCCATCCTTGAAACTGTGCTATCTCTACAAATTATTTTTGATCAGACGATAAGATTATAAATAACAGTTTGAAATCAATGTTTAATTATAATTTTCACGATAAAACTTTTCTAAAAGTAAATATTTGACAAATATGTACGAGTTCATGAAAAAAGTAGGTATGGCTGAATACAGGAGTTATACCCCGCAATGACGCACGTCGTTGGTCAAACGACCATTTCATTTTAATTTGAATATTAAATGCCCATTGTTAGTTGTTACCGAGTTACAAAATTTGCAAAACTTAGTTTCAAATGTACGAGTAGGTACATGAACATTGTCAAAAACAGCTCCTAGTAAAATGTTAACACTATTATTTCTGTATGTTCAATAAGCACCAACATACTGACAGTATCTACATTTTTATTACAGCTTATTATTTATTTTACACGCGTATTGTTTTCACAGTATCTTATAAAGGACCATCCATAAAGTACGTCACACGTTAAGTGGGGGAGGTGGTCGACGAAGTGTAACATAAAGTGACAAGGGGTGGGATCCTAAGTTTCGTGACGTCACATTTCAAAATCATATTAAAAGTAATTTCGGAACTGCTATTTTAATTTAAAAATTTCTAGATAGTCTAACTATCACGGTTCATGAGATACAACCCGGTGACAGACGGACAGACAGATAGACAGAGATACGGACGGACAGCGGAGTCTTAGTAATAGGGTCCCGTTTTACCCTTTGGGTAAGAACCCTAAATAGGGCGATTATCTCTTTTTGTTTCAATAGAACAAGAAAGTGACAGATGCGTTTAGTCTAGTTTAGTAAGTACCTACTACAACTGCTAGGTACTGTGGATATCGGTTTACGCAAACCTGTATGACCACTCAAAACTGCGCAGTCGCGTGTGTCCGTGTGAAGTACCGCACGAAGTAACAACGGCAGCGTCGCGCGCACCGGGGCTCTCCACGGATATGCGGTTCCATCAGTCAAGTCTCGACGATAACTTACAGAATGGTACAAGGTTTCGATCCGCTCGACTGCGACAGGCAGCACCGCTGCACTCCGTGTGTTTATTCGCCTGGACGGTGGTCGTGCGGGGGAGTATGGCCTTAGCACCACGCTTGGTAAACGGATTGGTGCACACAGGTACTCTTGACGTTATTCCTGAGTTGCCTTATAAGACACCCGCGGTGAAAGGAGGGTTATCCCATTCTTTAGCAGAAACCTAACGACCGCAATTTATGCAAAGTTTTGCATTGTTATTATTTAAATTAAGTTTATTTTTGTGTGGAATATATCTATAAAACCGTTTTGTTGAAAAGAATTGAGTTAGTAGCCGGTTCGTGAAGCCAACGATTTCGCATTCGTAGTAAGTACAATAATTTCTATCAATTATTATTTGTGAAATATTTTAAGGTAGGTACTTAATTAATTACCTACCTGATTACTTAATACTAAAATAAGTTTAAATACCAGTCTGTTCAACGGCAGTGAGTAGAGTTTGTGTTTCGTTGATTTGTAGAAAATCGTCGAGCATTTAGCATGGCGCCAACACCTCAGGAAGACGTGTCAACTCACGGCGAGATGCTAACGGAAACAATAGAGGATCTGTCGCTAGATGGCGAGAGAATTGTCATTACTGGCATGTCGGGCCTGTACCCGCAATCTCACAATGTGAAAGAGTTGTCAGACATACTTTACAATAAGGTACGTTAAACAGACTGATCTAACGAATTATATTTCTAGTCAAAAGCAGTTTCAACCAGTGTTCCCAACTTAGGGGTTTTTATAAGTGGGCTGGGATATTTTTAGGGGTTTTATTGTTTTAGGGGTATTTTTAGGAATGTTTTTATTCTTGCCTTTACTGTGAAGTTTATAATGATTGTGACGCAGTTGGCTGTAACTTTTTGAAAATGTTTCAATTATTGTATAATATTACAATTTATTTATTATTTTTACAGAGTATTATTTTTTTGGGGGGATTTTAGGGGTTTTTAACTTTAGCTTTGGGGATAAATATTTCTGAGAGTTGGTAACACTGGTTTCAACTAAATCATTTTTCTGCCTAGTCTTATTCCATTCCATTCAAAATTATTTGATTCAAACTACTTCTTAAACATACTAGTTATTCCTGGCATAGTAGGTAAATCTTGGTTCTGGACACGTCCAGAACTCTGGGGACAGGTTTCTGGTGTCTCTAGCTAGAGGAGGTAGTGAAAAGTACAAAAACAAAATGAAACAAAACAAAATGGACGAACGTACTCTTAGGCTTACATTCAGAGACGACAGAAACGAGTCTAAGCGTGAACTTACGCTTCCATCTGTCAAAATCGACAGCTTGCGCTCATATTTGTATTCAGAGACGTTCGGAACACGACTTAAACTTAACGTAAACTAAGATAAGCCAAGTAGTGAATATTGACTACTTAAGACGACACTAGCGCCGCCTAGTGGGCTAAGGTGGAGTTAATTTCGACAATTTGAGATTTTCAAGTCTGATTAACCTCATAACTTAATTAAATAGGTTTATGTCTCAGATATTTTGTTTCGCTCACTCCAATTGCATTTTGTATATATTGCTATCCTGTTTTAATTTCTATATACGCCTGCTTACACATTTTCATAAAAACCGTAACTTACCGATAAACATTTTGCTATTAAAAATGGCCATAGAGAAGAGAGTCTTAGCTAAGCTTACACTGTGTCTCTGAATACGAATTTTGAAGCTGCGCTTAGCGACGACTTTGCTTAGAGCGGTCTTCGCCCGTCTTAAGGTCATGTCTCTGAATATCAGCCTTAGAGTAAGGACCTTACTACATTACTCTTAAAAAAAACGACTACTACACACATTGTACACTGTAGTACTTTTGACTGACAGCACATTGCTAGGATTTGTTCCAAATATCGCACAGAATCGGATTAATAGACCTCATCCGGGTGTCATTTATCATTATGGGCTACAATGGGTATCCTGGGATAAAAAACGTTACGTAGCTCGTAACTTTTATTGCCTTTACACATCTCTGAGTGATAACCTCTGCCTATCCCCTGGAGGAATACAGGCGTGATGCTATGTTATGTATCAACATGTAGGATCTTTGAGATTTTGTTTTAAAGGCATAGTAATATGACTGGGTCGATTTAACCAACGTTAGATAACTATTATCCAAGGAATAAATTTGAATTTTGACACCTTTTGTTTATTTATTTATTTAATCATTTATGTACACAATGAAAAGACACAGCAAACATTAAAAATAGGAGAACAAAGTACAAAGGTACTGCTTATTTCACAAAAGAAATCTCTTCCAGCAGACCTGCGAGAGGAGAATTTAAAACATGAAATGTAGACAGCGATGCACAAGAATAGATCAAGATACAAATTAAATTTATTAAAAAAGAAAAAACATAAGTAAAATACATACTTCAAACAAATACACATAAATATAAAAATATACATAAATAAATACAAATACATACATACATAAATTGCAAACAGAAGATATTATTATTATATATTTGTATGACAAATCTGTCAAAAATTCTTTATCTCCTGGATAACGTTATCTGACGTTGGCGAAATATGAGCATGAGCGACCGCATGCTCATAGTTTCTTTCTCGGCGACATTTGGACTAAAACCCACTATAGTAAGATTGGCTATTTCTTTTCAACCCTAAAAATACAAGATGGCGTAAAATTTTGTGGCGTTAAGGGTTGCCACCAGTGGCTACTCTTTCTGCTATAGTCAGAGAGTTCTGGTCTAAGGAAACTTCAAGTGAATTTTAAAGTTATTAAAAATCCCCATTGTTCTTATTCTGAAGAAACGTATAGTCAGGGAAAAAATTGTCACAAATTCTTATAAAACTTAAATGGGTCCAATAAACCTTAATGCCAAAATTCCTTGCATACCCATGTTTCGCTCTCCCGATGTGTAGATGTGCTTTACAGTTCCTTTGCTGTAAACTCAATTAATATTTATGGTCAACAGAAGAACCCAATTTCATCTGAAGGCCTAAGATGGAACTTCAAACATCCAGAATTGTCACCTTACACTGGCATGGCTCCGGAGTTGGATCGTTTCGATGCTCAGTTCTTTGCCGTGCACCACCACCTCGGTCAATTCATAGATCCTATGTCACGCAAGATGCTTGAGCACACCTACCGAGCCATTTATGATGCGGGTTTGTATTTTTAGTAGAATAGCTTTAAGAATACTTATACTAACATTTTATGTATTGCGTAAACATGTGAGACAACTGGCGAGGACACAGTTTTGCGTTGCCCTTCGATGCGTAGTATGATTAAGGTGCCGCTCACTGACACACGTGTTATTTATTCAATTGTGTAACGTAAACGTAACTCACCGGTCGAGAGGGACCTCGATAAGGTGCGTTTGCTCATAGCCATTAAACAGTATATGCCCAAACAACAACGTGTGCGGACAGAATGATATGCATAATAGTACTCAACACACACACGTACGTATCATCTCACAGTTGGGCAAAGGCCTCCCATCATGACTTCCAGACCAGAGCCACTGCTACTGCGCTGCATCGCACGTGCTCCTTGCAGAGCGTCGTGTTAGCTGTAAGGAGGACCTATATTACCGCCATTGTCATGCGGCGTGTCGGCGCGGCAGTCGGTGAAACCACTGACCTGGTCGCCCGCAAGTTGAACGGGTTCCCGAACCCAGGGATTACCTAATCTCCACCCTGATAGGTTGAACCGCCAATCTCGGATAAAACCCTGGAGTAGTAGTCGTGCCGGAGAAGGAAATTGGGGTGGACCCGACTACTGCTACAGGTCCAGAGCCAGGGGCCCTTCTACTCGCCGTGCTATCTAGCTGCATAACCTAGGACGGACTTTGGCGGATTGATACCGTATTTTTATCCCCATACTGCCATTCCAGCGATTCCTCTCAACCTTTTTCAACAAGTATTAATGATGGACGAAAAAACAATGTTTATTGCGGTATTCCCATCCATACAAAATGTGGACTTTTGTAACATTGGAGATTTCACAAGAACATAAAAGCGCATATCAGCGTCTTGAACCTTCTTTTTCTTAGGGAGATGCAAATATCTTGTCCGGATGATGCATCGTATCTGCAATACGCCGGGAACAAATAACAGAAGTTTGTACGCTGTGCTGGAGTGTGCTTGTACGTCCGGGAGGATATTTGCCGTCGCCGTCTTCACGGCCTCGAAGACAGGATATGTGCATCTTGTGAGCACGCGTAGATCACGGTGGCCACACCAAAGTATACGCGTACCTTTATAGGTCTCACAGCGATGATTTGGATACAACCCAACTTTTTGTGCACCTGCAATCGATGACTGAAAAACTACCAGTAAAACTTACTACTTACTTGAGCAGTATCCCTCCGCAGAGTTAGTGGTTCCTTGGTCATTTTAGTGCCCACCACGTCGAGTCGTTTAGTTCTCGGTCCACTGACTACGCAGAGCGGGCTAATTACGACTTTGCCCTGGCCTATGGGCTTTTCACAACCGGTTCAGTCTCCAACAAGAATACCAGATATTGAGAGCTATACGAGCTCCTTGTTGGATTTTCTGCTGACCATGCGACCGGACCGATATTCCATTTCGGTGCATGCGCCACTTGGCTCATCTGACCACTGTCTCGTCCGATCGTAAGTGCCATCCGCCCGGCCCGTTTCGCACCGGTCAACCGAGTGGCACTACAAGTTAGCAGACTGGAATGGATTGTGGAGTTCTACGCATCTTACCCGTGACGGCAGTTTGCCAGTCGTCCGTGGCGGTAGCTTGGCCCATAGCACCTAAGAGAAAGCCATCCTTCTAGGTGCTCTCTTTGCCTCGAACGTTCCGAAACTCGAATTTACGAATTACGGGTATGGCACGCAGAGGGGTTGTGTTTAGAAACATTACGATGTTTTTCTATATTTTATTTAAATCCAATAGGTATATATTATGACATTACTCTTGGTGTTTCAGGTTTGAGTCCAGCACATTTCAATGGAAAAAAAGTTGCAGTTTTTATTGGAAGTTCTTTTTCGGACTCTGAAACACGTGGCTTTTTTGATTCTGCCTCTAAATCTGGTTTGGGCGTATTGGGGTTAGTATTATTGTAGTAAGTAACTTAATTCCTATTTGAATTTTATCTGATTACAATTTTCACTTCTAGAACTAGTAAAATAATGTTCGCAAATCGGATCTCGTACTGGTTGAACACCAAGGGTCCCTCGCTAGCGATCGATGAAGCTGACTGTAGCTCCACCACTGCGCTGGAGCTGGCGTGCTCTGCCATGAATCGGGGGGAATGCGAGGCCGCCATTGTCGGAGCCGCATTCTTGTGTTTAAATGCACATTCGTCTATACACCACGGAAGGTGAGAAAATCTCATAATTTATAATCACATTTAACAATGAATATCGGAGGGTGCTCCAGTTAAGTGTGCAGTGTGTGAAGTGCAGAAGAAAGCTGGAGCAATTTGTAAATGCATTTTCTGTGCTTCTTAAGCTAAAGTAAAATAATAAAATAGTTAGTAAAAGGCTTTTATTTAGAACAAATACCTATAATCATAAATTTTCAGACTTGCTGCTACAATTCCTTTGGATGGCAAGACAAAATCGTTTGCTGAGG
The DNA here is from genome assembly GCA_932294325.1 of Allophyes oxyacanthae. Classification (NCBI taxonomy): domain Eukaryota; kingdom Metazoa; phylum Arthropoda; class Insecta; order Lepidoptera; family Noctuidae; genus Allophyes; species Allophyes oxyacanthae. Next base: position 4,104,349 of record OW028628.1, read on the forward strand.
ACGCGAATGGTTTCGTATTATCTGACTCAATAAATGTAATGTTTTTGCAGAAAGCAAAAGATGCACTGAGGTAAAAATACTTTGTAGATGAATGAATAAAATTATGTGTAGTCATAAATCGGAGCGATGCGGAGCGGCAGGCGGTGCGCCATCGAGCGAATAGAAATCTTGTACCATTCTGTAGGTTTTAGTCTCAGACACAATACAAAACTGTATTGTGTCTTAGTCACTTATCGGACATTTACTCCAATCTGTCTAAAATGCCTGAGCAAAAATCCATCTCTAGTCTTGACAAATGGTACCAAATTTCAGGGTAGGTATAGCCGGGGCGCACGCCATTCTGCCGCAACTCCACCACGAGTGTTTCTTCGCATACGCGGCAACGTAATTCAGTGATAATATCGACACTGCGGATTACAAACGGCGTCAAGGACTAACCAAAAAGCAAATATAGTTTTTTTTTAGAACATGTATTGCTTTAAGAGCTAAGGATTTCGATTATGAAGTTTCTTTAAACGTCAATATCATATGTTTATGCGTCTGGACAATAGTTTGAAAAATAGATGTCGCATACGCCCAAAAAATCAATTAATATTCCTTTACGATCCGATCTTCCTAGATTTATATTAATCATGGGTTGTAATTGTCACTTAACGTATCTGTTTAGGCTTTATCATCAGTACCTTACGGTCTTTTCATTTCAAATGTTTTTCATAGATAATATACACCCGTTTTATAACTTTTTATATTAGTAGTGTGTCCTATATGTCCTATTTATTTGAAAATTCATATTTGAGAACAAAAAATCATAGGTCGTATATGACATTTTTTGCGAATATCACAATGTTAAACAGCATAAAAAACTGAATATGGTACCATTAAAAAGTCATTTTCGTCAAAATTTCCTTTACGTCCTTTTTCGAATGGAAGGACGTGCAAAATTGTGTTAACCGATACTTAATGGCGTAATATTTATTGATCGCTATGGATTTTGATATCAAGGGTTTCATAATGAAGATTGAAAGCCATGGATATGAAAAGTCCTCGTCTCGTCTTCTCCACTGCGACGTGCGGCGCGACACCGTTCCTTTTTCTATTCGTATAAGGTTAGTTTATGATTATGATATATTATTCAATATTTTGTAGAGTCTACGCTGAAATACTGCATGTCAAAAATGAATTCGTATCTGTTATAAATGATGACGTCGGGCCGAAATACGGCCACTGTCGCAATCCTCAGACCACGGCTGCATTCATAAAACAGTTCTATAAGGAAGTTAAAGTATCCCCTCAGGCTGTAGAGTACGTGGAAGCTTATGGTACAGGTAAGAATAAATTTTATATTTTTTAAGTATTTATATTAATTTCATTTCAAAAAACCAACAGTTTCTAAAGTAAAATAAGGAAGTAATAACAGTTAATCTCATAAAGCCAAAAAAAGGCTTTCGCGAAACTACAGAAATTAAAACAGGGACTTACGATTCTTATGAAACTTTCGATTACAAAATTAATAAGATTAACAGCTACAAAGTAAAATGATTATTGTGACAGTAATAAATAAAGTAATTAAATAAAACAAATTATTATAAAAACGGAAACCTTAGGTGCTACCACTTCATTATTACGTGACGAATCTTTATGAAATATTATATTTGTATACTTCATAGGTTCGGTCACAATGTGTAATATAAATCATCACGCTATTCCTCTAGGGGGCTAAGCAAAATAAATATATTTTTAATTTTCACAGTTCCTGTATTAATTAGTTGAATAGTATTCTCATTCGATCCAGTCTTTATTTAGTTGAATGGTATCTTTATTAATGCTCTGTATACAGGGTGGCACAACATTTTGGGGCATTAAGGGTGGCTACTCTTACTGTTAGAGAGTTCTGGTCTTAGAAAACTTGAGGTGAATTTTGTAGATATTAAACACCCTGTTATTCGTTTTTTGGAAAAAGGTACAGTCAGCGAGAAAATTGACATTTCTCAAAAAACTTAAGTGGGGCTCAATCGACTCTATTTCCCAACAGGAATGTACTTCCAAACAACCGACGAAGTCGTACTTACCGAATTTGAGAAAAATACAAAAAACTATTTCCCGTACATGTTCTATGAAAGCATACCTTCGTATGAACGTAATCTAAAATCACTGTATCTTACACTGACCGATCAAGTTTATTGTTTTACATACAGATACAGACTCTAATAAAAGAAATAAACAATCTATTGAAAATAATAATCTAAAAAGAAAGTTTTAATATTGAAAAATACAATTATAGATCACTAGCGTGGCGGGGTCTTAAATATGGAGTGATGTTATGGGGAAATAGCGATAATGCAAATGAAATATTTATCATACAAAAGAAATGTGTAAGAATCCTGGCCCATATTGATAATACACAAAGCTGTAGGCCATATTTTAATTAAAGCTCCTAACTTTGCCTTCCATTTATATACTCGATATTTGTATATTTGTATTTAAGAATACCAATATATTTCCAAAATTTAAAGATACCCATAATTCCAATACGCGCCATAGAAATAGATTATATCTTCCACCTTCCCGAATTAAAATGCTCAATCATAGCCCTTATCATGGCAGTTAAAATTTTCAACAAATTACTGGAAAAAATGAAACAAGAACACAAATTCATTGTATTCAATAAACTCTTAAAAGAATACCGAATACAAAACTGCTTTTACTTAGTCGCAGAATATATAACATAAAATCATTAGCAAATGTATCACATTTGCTAATGATTTTATACATCAGAGAAAATAATAATACCTGCTATAAAAACGTACACCTACCTATATAAATATAACATAATATCTTCGTTCTTCAAACAATCGTCTTCTTCAATGTCCCTCTCATCGCTCTGACTTTATTCATTCTACCTTCTTCGTTCAATCTATTCTACTATGGAATGCACTCCGTCTTGAAATCAGGATGGCTAACAGTAAGCTCTCATTTAAATTTAAAGTGCGTAAATACTTTCGTGACAAGACGGCGGCAGATTCATCTCGACTCTGATTTTTCCGAATTGTATTTTATTATTTATATATGTGTAATTAGTTTATTCAGCATATTGCATATTTATTTATATAAAATTTTGTTGGTAATGTTTATGTAAGTTTATATAGTTGTTTTTAAGTATAATAGTTATATCTCTCATTTAAGTTTTTTTTTTTGGTGCATCTACCTTCGTTGTCTCTGCATCACCCTAAGGTTGTCTGGTAGAGAATGCCTACGGCATTAAGACCGCCTTTGTACATTGTACATGAAGCATTTTAAATAAAAAATAAATAAATAAAACATAAGCCAATAAAATAACATGATTATATAAAATACATATTTACCTACTATAAATAAATATAATATATTTATTTAAAGTAAATATGTATTTTAACGTTGGTTTATGTAATATAGGTATTATATAACATAAACCAATTAAAATATTTATTTATTAATAGAGAAACTTAAATCCTACTTATACATAATTATTAGAGCTAAGTACATAGTTATATGTTGCTGTACCCTTACAGGGTTTCATGTTGAAACCTACAAAAATGTGACACCTGTAATTTAGACACATGAAAGCAATAAAGAGTTTGAGTTTGAGTTTGGGTACGGGAATTATACAATGTTATATGCATTAAGAACAACTTTTTGTTTAAACTAGGTGGCTTTATTATTGATTCGACCGAGTTTGTTATATTTCCAATACTTAAATTGAGATAAGTACAGGATTGTATTTATCGATAGAAGTAATCAGAAACCTAAGCAGGGATTTTTTAATCTTAAAGTAGGTAATCAAGATTTTCAAAGCCATGATTGACGGTATTCAAATGACGTATGCTGGCTGTGTACCGCTAATATTGCACTGTTCAGGGCTAAATGCGTTAGCATTCCATTAGGCAGGGATTTTTTTAATCATAGGTAATTAGAAGTATATATTTTTCACATTAGAGACGGTTATTTGAACACATATCGCGACTAACCACGCAGGCTAGCGCTAAAAGTATAGATAAAAATCGAGCATCCGAACTCCACGCGGACGAAGTCGTGGGGCACTGCTAGTCTTATAATAAAAAATAAAAAATCAATTGTAACGTGTAGGCATAATAAGTTTTGTTAGTCTATGCAACTAAGATAAACAATGACGTAGCTAATAAGAACTATTGTAACTATATCCAAGCCAGCAACCACTGTTACTCAGTTGTCCAATAAACCTCGCACTAAGAACACGCCTTTCTTTGCCACCCTTCTGATCAACCGTACCACACCCACATTATCTATCAAAGTGGTACCACATCACACCATATATACCAAGAACGGCAAAGTGGTGACCTCCAACGTGAACAAGCGTGTAACGTGTTTAATATAATCACAATCAGTGACATATAATCACAGTCAGTGACCTATTATCACAAATCTACCGTGCATCACCATGGGCAACTCAGACTGCCAGGCTACAACACCTATAGCACAAGTAGAACCTGCAGCCACGTCAACCTCGGAGCAGCAACAGCGACTTCAAATGACAGCAGTGTCGATAACGCCGAGGATACCGGAATTTTTGGCGCAACCGGCCGAGACTCTGGTTTCACCAAAGCAGGCAAGTGACCTTCATAAAAGTCAACTTTTAATATCTAGGCTAAAATAGGACGAATTGCGTGACATAAGTGACGTTCTAGATAACATGTCTCACTCAAACAAAAATAACCTGCGAGACATCAACCAACAATATACGCCCTTATCTACCTATACAATTCCGGGAACTCGCTATCAAATCCTTACACAACGTGAGTCATCCCGGCGTAGCAGCTACCAAACGTTTAGTTAAAACTAGGTATTTTTGGAGTAGCATGAATACCGACATAAAGAATTTTGTCAAAACGTGTACTCCTTGTCAAAAATGTAAAATTCAACGACACACAGTAACACCGTTAGGCGAATTTGGCATCACAGGAAACCGTTTTGAACACATACACATCGATATAATAGGACCTCTGCCATCGGCCGAGGATTTCAAATATTGCGTTACCATCATCGATAGGGTAACGAAATGGCCTGAAGTTATACCTGTAAAAGATATAACAGCTGAAACCGTTGCTAGAGTGTTCGTAGAGCATTGGATCGCTCGCTTCGGCTGTCCAGTATGTATAACTTCCGACCAAGGTCGTCAGTTCGAATCGGATCTATTTCAACAGTTATTAAAAAGACTCGGTATCGAACGCGTTCGTACAACAGCATATAACCCAAAAGCGAACGGCATGATCGAAAGATTACACCGTACTCTAAAAGCTGCTATTATGGCAAAATGTTCAAATAGTACGCAATGGGTACAGGAATTACCTCTAGTACTTTTAGGTTTACGCTCAGCAGTTAAATTAGACCTAGGATACAGCTCATCTCAATTTTTATATGGCAGTAGTCTCAGACTCCCAGGCGATCTATTTAACCCAAAACCTATAACTAATATTAACGATCGCGACTACATAAAACGTTTAACTCAATCATTATCGTCCGTTCCTAATCTTTCACACTCGAGTTCACACAGCAACGATAACAGAGTATTCATTCATAAGGATTTATCCGTCAACACTCATGTATTTGTTAGGAACGAGGCACGACGATCTTTAGTACCACCGTACGAAGGTCCGTTTAGAGTCATAACTCAACACCCTAAATATTATACTTTAGACTGTAATGGCAGGCAAGTCACTGTGTCACTCGATCGTCTAAAACCAGCTTACCTATTGGAATTTGATAACGTGTCGGTCCCAAGCACAAAGAGCGCAACAATTTCATCTGACACCTCAAGCACTTCGACACCGCCGCCGGCGCCAGTCATTACAAAATCAGGTCGCATAGTCAAGAGGACTGTGAGATTCGACATGTGAGCCGCCACCGCCGCCGCCACCGTCATCGCCGTTATCAGCTGCACACTTCTCATGGCATGGCGACACTTAGAAACAAACGCCTATTGTACCGTCGTCGTACCCATATCAGTCAACAGGCAGTGAACACGAGCCCTGCGTTTACTCGACGTGGGAAGGTGGCGCTATGGTAAACAACGCTTCGAAGCCGTCGTCATCGGACCGCGCAATCATACTACGTGTCAACGACAGCTCAGCAACGACGCCTATCATACAAACAAATCCCGCGAATGTGAACTCCAAACGACATATATTGTATACCATGCACCTAATGTACTGTAAACAAAGTGCTACACAATCAGAACTTAACAAGTGCGCCAATTACTGATACCGTGACCGTAATATAATTATGTACTCTTTAGCTTAAGCAAAAATAATTGTGTCAAACTATATTTTGTTTATTTTAAGTACCTATATATCTAGACTATAATTTTGTTCTGTAATTTGTTTTGGGAATACCTAATAAACCTTCTTAGTCAACTCTAAGGGGGGAGGACTGTAACGTGTAGGCATAATAAGTTTTGTTAGTCTATGCAACTAAGATAAACAATGACGTAGCTAATAAGAACTATTGTAACTATATCCAAGCCAGCAACCACTGTTACTCAGTTGTCCAATAAACCTCGCACTAAGAACACGCCTTTCTTTGCCACCCTTCTGATCAACCGTACCACACCCACATTATCTATCAAAGTGGTACCACATCACACCATATATACCAAGAACGGCAAACAATAATCAATCAATAAGCATGTCGACAGATACTTTCGGGATCGACGAACCTACTGGCTTATGGTCATTCTGAGAGGCAGACATAATGTTATTGTGTTCAATATGACTGTTGCTTTTATTTCTCAGAATGGATGTAAGTTGTTTATAGATTGTAGGCAAACACGTGAGAGGTCTATAATTATTGGGTTCCACGGTGCTACCTGATTTATAGAGCAGATGGGTAATGCCTGTTATAAAGGACTGTGAAAGCGAGCCAGACTCTAAGGACGACAGGAATCGAGACGCCAAGTGCGCATGTGAGCTTCGTAGCCATTTTAGCCAAAAGTTGTGCAGTCCGTCCGGCCCTGGAGATTTCCAGTTTGGCAATGGACGGACTGCACTAGCCACGTCTTGGGGACTAATTGTAATAGTCCCCATATTTTTTTCAATCAGTTCACATGCACGCTCGACCTCCCGCATCCAATCACCCTCAGTGTGATTGACTGGCACCGACCAGAAGTTGCGCCAAAATGAACTCATGGCCATGTCATGCGGGCGATGTGCGTCATCCACACCTTGGATGGTTGTTGTTTTTTTTTTGTTAAATATATTACACGATTCATTAAAGAACTTAAGGCTTAACATTCTTTGTGCTGCGTCACTATTAGAGATCGTCTAATCTAAAACGAAATGCTTCTCCACAAAAAGGGATTGTTTCAATGTGTGAGAAGAAATATTTATGACTGAACGACCAATGACGACCACTAATTAATATATTTTTATTTTATTTCTGTACTGACGATGTGTCATTTATCGAATAAATATTTTCTATTCTATTCTATAATTTGAATTTCCAAAAACGCAGAATAAAGTATTTCTTTATTTGTAACCAAAAGCTTAATTGCCAATTTTCACGTTTCTCACTTCAAAAACAATTTTAATCCCTTTTTCGCTCCTTTAGGGGATGAATTTCCAAAAACGCGGTAACAGAATCATGTTTCTTTTTTCCTAACCAACACCGAAACACCAATTTTCACGTTTCTCACTTCAAAAACAATCCCAATTTTCACGTTTTACACTTCAAAAACGATTTTTATCCCTATTTCGCCCCTTTAGGGGATGAATTTCCAAAAACGCAGAAACACGTATTTCTTTGTTTATAACTAAAACTCTAAATCCCGATTTTCACGTTTTTCACTTCAAAAATGAAGGGACTCCCATACAAACTTTCACCTCCTTTTCCACCCCTTTAGGGGATGAATTTTCAAAAATCCTTTCTTAGTCTAATTTAGTCTTCAATATAAAAGGGACCTACTCTCCAAATTTCGTGAATTTAGCTTCAGTAGTTTCGGCTGTGTGTTGATGATAAGTCAGTCAGTCAGTCACTCAATCAGGTCTTCTCTCTTTATAATATTACTATGATGATATGTTTGTCTTGCAGGCGTACCAGATGCTGACAAAGCGGAACTGGAAGCAATCGAAGAGGTCTATTGTGAGGATAGGGAGGACCCTCTACTTGTGGGCAGCGTCACTTCTAACATCGGCCTGACCGATGCCGCTGCTGGCCTGACCGCTATCACTAAGGTTCATACAAATATCGTTTATTAGTCATATTCAACTCATATTATCTGAGTGTTCGGCAAATTCCTGTGTGAATAAGTTGCCGTGTTTTATCATCCGGTGGTCAACTTCCTTCTGTGTACTAGACACGAATGGTTGTCCAAAAACTGTACAGAAGCATCAGACAAAGCATGTTCAGTTTTAGTTGAGTTTGTTAGTTGGATACTTTTATAATATCCAAAGGTACAATATTGCAAAGAAGTTAAAAATAATAATAATTGAGAATTCGCTTCTCTCATGCAGGTTTTACTAGGTTACCACACAGGCAAACTGGCGGCCAACTTGCACTGCTCCAGGCCACGGCAGGACGTGGTTGCGCTGCGCAAGGGCAACATGCGCATCGTTACTGAGCACCAGAGCTTCCGCCGCACGTACGTGGCCGTCAATGCAATGTCTGTCACTGGTATCAACTCGCACGTACTTCTGCATGGAAACTATAAGCGCAAGGTACTTTAAGTGGGGTTTGAGTAAATTTTACGTTAAAAGATGGATCCCAAAATACCTTTATTATATGTCTCCGAAAACACAACAATGATATGGAGAAGCCTACCATATGAGTCTGTAACAATACGAGAATGTCCCCAAATTCGATAAGAATATTGATATGCATACATTCTTGTTTCTAGCACCTGAGGGCGCTGTAAGTATTTACCGCGAAGTTACCGCCAATATACTGCGGCGGTGTGTATAACATTTTCAAGATATTACTGTAAAGAAGTAAATAGATCTGTTAGGGATGATGATGCAGCACTTTATAATAATTTTAAAACTATTTAATTAGACATAATTATACCTGATCATGATCTCATGATGTGATCTCAATGTTAAAACTAAAGAGTCATTTTGACATTTAGACGACACGTTTGGCGCAGTGGCTAAAACGATTAGTTTTCTGCGCTACGTGCCGCGGGTTCGATCCCCGCACGGAACAAATATTTGTATGATCTACAGATAGTTGTGTCGGGTCTGGTTGTGTGTGCATGTGACATGTGTGTTTGTAAACTGTACCCTAGATACAGGAGAAATCCTAGTGAGGGGCAATGTATAAAAAAAAAAAAACTTCTTTTTCTTGTACCGAGAATCACACATTGGACGTTCGCACGATGGTGCGACCTTTAGCTTGTTTTAAAGGTTTTGTAATATTCCAGGATCTCGGTCGCTACAAGTCTTCTATACCACGACTGGTCACAGTATCAGGAAGACAGGAGGCTGCTATCAATAAAATATTTGAAGATTTCAAGTCTCGTCCTGTGGATGCTGAAGAGCTGGCACTGTTCCACAACATTCATGCGAACAACATCTCCGGACATCTGGGCAGGGGATACACGATACTAGGTATGAGGAACATATTAATATGATTACTATGAATACATTTTTGTGAATATGGGATCTAAGTGTTTGTCTTTTCATCTTCTCAGACACGGACGATAACCAAGACACTGTGAGCTTGTGCGAGAACACTGCATACTTCGACGATGCAAGACGTCCGCTGTGGTTCGTGTACAGCGGGATGGGCTCACAGTGGGCTGGTATGGGCGCGCAACTCATGCGCATTCCGATTTTTGCAGCTGCTATAGAACGGTAATCATTAAATATACATAAAAGCTTTATTAGAGGTACTAACAGGGAAGTATAAACTACAGTCGAATCACTTCATAACGATTCGATTAATCTTGTAAAATCAGCAAAATCTACAAAAAATATAATTATATTGAAAGGTTGTTAGAACCTATTCGTATTTTTTATTTTTGCAGCTGTCATAAAGTACTGGAACCTAGAGGGCTGGATATAGTTCATATAATAACAACTCCTGACAAAACTATATTTGACAACATTCTGCACTCCTTCGTGGGCATCGCTGCTGTTCAGATTGGACTTACAGACATCCTTCGTGAACTGTGCCTTAAGCCCGATGGTATCGTTGGTAAGGCGCTAAAATATTAATATAAAAGATCTTATTTTTCCGACCTTTATGGTGGCTATTGGCACTTATTGATCAATTGGTCACTTTTGGAAAACCTTTTCTTTTTTGTATTTTCTATCATTAGTTAATATTTTTCTTCTTGGCCCTCTTCTCGTTCACATATCCATCTAAGTAATATTTTTCTGTGATTAATTGAAATCAAATCAATCAATCATTCAACTGAAGCCAATGCTAATAGGTCACAGTGTTGGTGAGTTGGGATGCGCATACGCCGACGAATGCTTGTCAGCGGAAGAAATGATACTGTGTGCGTACAGCCGCGGGCTTGTGTCACTGCAGACCCCACTCATACGCGGCTCCATGGCTGCGGTTGGCCTGGGACATCAACAGGTAAATACAATCATTGGGCATCATTAATTACACTAGTACGATAGATCATTCACTCAACTTCAAATGTCACATTAAGTTTCATACGTACCTAATGCTGCGTCCATCTTATATTTTGTATACATTTCTATATTTTGTATACCTACATCTCTTTCGTACAACAAAACCCACAGAGCAAAAATATAAAAAATATAAATATTTGATAACATGTCTATGTGTCGTAAAAGTATTGATTATGTACCTATTTGTAAATGTAGATATCCAAGATGTGTCCACCTGAGATCGACGTGGCGTGTCGCAACAGTTCTGACTCCAGCACCATCTCTGGACCAGCTGACGTGATGAAGGAGTTCGTCACCGAGCTCACTGCTAAAGGCGTCTTCGCCAAGGAGGTGCCGTGTTCAAATATCGCGTACCATTCACGATACATCGCAGATGCAGGTTATATTAGTTTTATTAAAATTATGTTTATCAATTAGACGAATAGCACACGGAACGGTGCGGTGCGGCGCTGTTTAGTATGACGGAGGATCATTTGGTCACTATATTAAGGACTTTTCATATCTCAAAGCATTGAACAGTTTTCAATCTCCATTATGAAAAGCTCGATATCAATAAACATAACGAACAATAAATATTACGCTATTAATGTTTAAGCAAGTCTGTACGTATCTAAGGACGTACAGACTTCTGATATGGAAGGCCACAGGTATCCCTGCGCCCCTCATAACTGCGGAACCGCGTGTGTGAAGTACCGCTTGTCCACGCGGTACACCGCGTGTAGGAGCGGCAGGTTACCGCGACCTGAACCGCTCGGGGATGCCATTTGTGTTAAGACTCGACGGATTACCTACTAAAGATTTCGTTCCGCTCGACCGTAGATCACACAGTGCCGCACCGTTCCGTTTGTTATTCGCCTTATAACGGGTGTAAAAAGACCCATAACGAAGTTGAGAGCCACGTATTCTTCCCATAATCACGATATTTTTTTTGTTCTTGGCCATACCTGGTAGCTCACTGGTTATGGAGATATTGAAGGTCCAATTCACGAATATATTTTTATGTTCTAATGAGTTCCTACTTTTTCGATTTTTTTATAAACATTCTTCGCGCTTATACTCCCACACCTAATGTCCAGTTCTCCACACACGTAGTAGTCTGTTGTTGGCGTTACATTGTGAACTTACAGAAAATAGCTTATTTTGAATTCCTAAATATAAAAGTCGTTTCCCAGCAATTACTTTTGCACATGGAGTACTATAACCAACCAACGGTTCAAAATCAAAAATCAAAATCAAAATAATTTATTTGTTATAAACATAGGTAAAAGTTACAAACTTGGTGGAAAATTAAAAGTTTTTCATGTACCACTATGTTTCACCTAGCAAGGCATACAAATATTTGGTAGTACCTAATTAAAGAATCTATATAATTTTACAAAATAATATTAAATATCTAAGTAATATTTAACAACTCTTAGATAAAAACATTACATTAGAACAACAACACCATTAACCAGAAATAATTTTATCATCGAAATATTCCTTTATAGAGTAGTATGCTTTTTTAAGTAAAAAATCCGAAAGCTGTTTCTTAAATTTATTTAAATTATCTTGTGCTTTGATGCTTTTGGGTAGCATAAGAAATATTTTTGGTGCCATACCCAGGAAACTCTTTGAATATAGAGCTGTTTTATGTGGTTTAATACTAAGCGTGTTCTTATGACGTTTATTGTTGATGGTTTCAAATATGTTAAAGTGTTTCCTCACAAACATAGCTACTTCGAATATATATAAAGATGGTAGGGTCAGTATGTTAAGATCAATGAAATACGGTTTGCAACTATTGGTAACCTGTAACTGGGATACTGCTCGTAGACATTTCTTTTGCGCTTTAAAGACTAATTCACGGTCTGGAGAGTTTCCCCAGAATATTATGCCATAACGTAATGTTGAGGAGACGTAAGCATGGTAGGCAGTTATGACTGTTTCACGATTTGCAATTTTGTTAAGGTTATGTAGTGCTAGTGCATAGTGGTATTGATTTATCTTTTTTATTGTGTGTTCAATATGATTACGCCATGTCATTTTTCCGTCCAACCACAGTCCCAGAAATTTTGTGTGTTCTTTTTCATCTATTAACTTAGTTTCGTAATGAATATTCAGTTTTTCTTGTTTTATCCTTTGCTTGAATGACATAATATGAGTTTTATCTAAATTAATTTTAAGATTGTTATCATTTAGCCAGCTTATTATTTTGCATAAATTTTGAGTAATTTCTGTTTCAAATGAAACCTTATTTCTCCCAGTGAATAGAACTGTGCTGTCATCTGCAAACAAGGTCATAGGGTATTGAGTAACATGGGGCATATCATTGATATAAACTAGGAATAGTAGTGGGCCAAGTACGCTTCCTTGCGGCACACCGTATTTTATTTGTTTTTGTTGCGAAAGGTATGTTAGCTCAATATTAGAACGCGGACAGATCTTTTTTATTTTAGTAATTTGTTTCCTATCGTTCAAGTATGATTTAATTAGGTTTAGCACATTACCTCGGATTCCATATTTTTCCAGTTTGAGCGCTAGAATCTTTAAATCAACATAGTCAAACGCCTTGGTCATGTCCATGAACAAGGCGGTTGTCGGTGTATGATTACTTTACGGTTATTGTACTCCATGCTTTTGCACAATACTAGGTACTTGGGGGTGAAATGTTAAATATGAACAAACCTACATTATTAAACTAAGATTTAAAAAAAAATGGTGCTTGGTCTGATGTAAGCACTGTATGCGTAAACTTCTGTACATCTTGTAGGTATATTCGATATATTTGGGGTTGTGATTTTATTTCTCACCGGATTATTTTTTTCACAGCTCCTGATCTACTGAAGTACCTAAAAGAAGTAATAAAAAATCCGAAACCCCGAAGCGAGCGTTGGCTGTCGACTTCTGTACCACAGGAGAATTGGCAAGAAGAATCGGCCAAATATTGTTCAGCAGAATACCACACTAACAATTTACTGGTGGGCAGCACTAATTTTATATACACAACTGTCATGCCGATGTTTTGTTCTCTTATATTAAATATTTTGTGCTGTGCCTCGCATAGAGTCCGGTGCTGTTCGAGGAGACGTCGCGGCTGGTGCCGAGCAACGCGGTGCTGGTGGAGGTGGCGCCGCACGGACTGCTGCAGGCCATCCTCAAGCGCGCGATGCCCGCAGACTGCCGACACGTGCCGCTCACTAGACGTGGACATCCAGACAATACACTTTTCTTACTCCAAGCTATTGGCGAGTTAGTAACAATTCCAGTACCTTTCTGAAGCAATCAACTAAAAGATAAAACCGTCAACACAAATATACATAAATGGTAACACGTGGTATAATCCACTAATAATAATAAGTTTAAGGGTATAATATAGGCTGTTATTTCGTTTCAGTTTGTACATGCACGGATACACGCCCAAGGTTCAAGCTTTGTACCCAAAAGTACAATTTCCAGTATCAACAGGAACACCCATGCTGTCACATTTGGTGGAATGGGCTCACGGTGAAAAATGGTACGATTTACGATGAGTTTCATCTATAAAAACAATATCAAATAAAAGCAATGTAACACGGATGACGTTTTAGGTTTGTAACATCGTACAACCCTGGACAGAAGAGAACGGCTGCAATTTGCAAGTTTACGAAGTCCATCCATGACGCTGAATACAGTTACTTACGAGGACACGTCGTTAGAGGTACAGCCAATATTTTTATTTACAAAGCCTAAATATCAATTTTCATGTCTTCACTTCAAAATCATTTTTCACCCCTCAGGGGATGAATTTCCAATAAACGCGTAGACACAATATGTTCCATTCTTTCAGACTAAAAGCTTAAAACTCAATTTTCACGTTTTTCACTTCAAAAACAATTTTCATCCCTATTTCGCTCCTTTAGGGGATAAATTTCCACAAACGCAGAATCACGTGTTTCTTTATTTCTAACCAAAAGCCGAAACACCAATTTTCACGTTTTTCACTTAAAAAACAATTTTTACCCCTAGTAAGCCCCTTTAGGGGATGAATTACCAAAATCACGGTAACACGTGTTCCTTTATTTCTAACTTAAAGCCGAAACACCAATTTGCACGTTTCTCACTTCAAAACAACTTTATTCTTATTCTATAATGTACACATAAACAAATAAAAAACATCAAAGAAAATACATGTACATAGGCGAGCTTAACTTAAAATTGAGGTGTCTTACAGCAAACCGAGTAAAAAAGTAAATTGAATAGGTTCAGAGGATAGACACAAGTGCACAACAAAAGTTAAACATACTTTCAAACAATATTAATATACTCTATCTAAATTATATATAAAAATATATAATACATGACATACCTACAAAATATCTATTAAATTGATTATATAAATATAGTAATATAAATAAATAAATAATAGCTCGCAATGAAAGGAAATGTCTGAAGGGGAATGTGACTTTCATCCCTTATTTCGCCCCTTTGGGGGATGAATTTCCAAAAATTTGGAAGCACTTTTTTATTATTTCTAACCAAAAGCCTAAATCCCAATTTTCACGTTTCACACTTCAAAAACCATTTTCACCCCTATTTCGCCCCTTTAGGGGTTGAATTTCCAAAAACGCAGAATCGCGTTTCTTTATTTGTAACCAAAAGCCTAATTGCCAATTTTCATCTTTCTCACTTCAAAAATGAAGGGACTCCCATACAAACTTTTACCCCATCTTTAGGGGTTGAAATTTTAAAAATCCTTTCTTGTTTGCCTACAATACAAAAGGGACCTACTCTCCAAATTTCGTGACTCTAGCTTCAGTAGTTTCGGCTGTGCGTTGATGATAAGTCAGTCATTCAGGACTTCTCTCTTTCTAATATTACTATGACTAATATGATTATTATTATTACTATTAAAAGCCTATGCAGCCCCAATCCTGGGCAAAGGCCTCCCTCCCTTTCCTCCACTTCTCGCGATCCCGCACTGTATCGGGCCAGACTTTATAGAAGGCATCCAAATCGTCCCGCTATCTCCTTCGTGGTCTGCAGCGAAAATGGAATAAAAAAAAAATACTACACAAATATACAGGCAAATATAAAACACAAATTCATTGTATTTATATTTAGGTATTATTTAGTATATATAAAATATTAGTAGTAGGTATTATATTTTAATTTGTAATAGGTATTTATAGTTGTGCACTTGACTGTACCCTCATTTACCATTGTGCTTTCTCTATCACTCAAAGGTTTGCTGGTAGAAAACTCAAATTTGGGTTAAGCTCGCCTGTGTACATACCATCTCAATTGTATTTGTCTTTTATCTCATTTTCGTGTACAATAAAGAATAAAGAAGAATAAAGACAAATATTAAATATAGGTATCGTAAAATCCAGTGAAAATTATAGAAATTGACAGTCAGAATAATATTCAGTGGTAGTAGGGTTCCATATTACGAGCTCTATTGGCGCGGCATGTTCACACGGCTATTATCAAGCTATACATTTCCAGTACAAGCTGACCTCACATTGTATAGTTAGGCCAGCGATGGCGAACCTTTCTACATCTAAGAGCGAATTGTTTCAAATATAATATATTTAGGGTTAAGGGTATTAATGCCGTGCACACTATTTCCTGTCGCATGCCATCGATGGCCCTGGTATAGGCTTTCAGTACAATGAGAGGTTAACTTATACTGGAATGTATAACTTGTTATGTAGGCGGCGCCGGCGGTGATCACTTATCATTAGGTGACGCACAAGCTCGTTTCTCTTTGTCTATAATAAAAAAATCGGTTGACTTAATTCATTTTTGTCTGCGTTAAGTCCCTAAGGCTGACATTCAGAGACATGACCTTAAGACGGGCGAAGACCGCTCTAAGCAAAGTCGTCGCTAAGCGCATCTTCAAAATTCGTATTCAGAGACGCAGTGTAAGCTTGGCTAAGACTCTCTTCTCTATGGCCATTTTTAATAGCAAAATGTTTATCGGTAAGTTACGGTTTTTATGAAAATGTGTAAGCAGGCGTATATAAAAATTAAAACAGGATAGCAATATATACAAAATGCAATTGGAGTGAGCGAAACAAAATATTTGAGACGTAAACCTATTTATGTTATGAGGTTAATCAGACTTGAAAATCTCAAATTGTCGAAATTAACTCCACCTTAGCCCACTTGGCGGCGCTAGTGTCGTCTTAAGTAGTCAATATTCACTACTTGGCTTATCTTAGTTTACGTAAAGTTTAAGTCGTGTTCCGAACGTCTCTGAATACAAAAATGAGCGCAAGCTGTTGATTTTGACAGATGGAAGCGTAAGTTCACGCTTAGACTCGTTTCTGTCGTCTCTGAATGTAAGCCTAAATGTATCTCGAAAGTCATATCAAAATAATTATATCCTTGCAAAATTTCAGAGAAAATGTGCTATCCTTTCGCGGCTGCTCTGGTGGCTGCGTGGGACACGCTTGCGATGCACTCGGGGGCCCCGAAGCGACAGCTGTCGGTGCAGTTCCGGAACGTGCACCTGCACGCGCAGCCCGCGCTGCACGACCAGCACCCGCTCAGACTCGCCGTCGAACTGCACAGGGGCTCCGGACGGTTTGAGGTAGATACCGAATACGCTTCATTGAATACATTGGGTGTAATTGCATTTGCGCCTTCTTTCTTGCGCTTTCAATTTACCGTTCCACTTGCGACGTTGCTTGACGCTATTGAAGATGCACGTTGCATTGCTTTTAACCATGATACACATTCAATGTCGCGTTTCCACAAACTATGACGCATGCGCATACTCATAGCACATGTGGAAAGTGATGGAATCGTATGAGTGTAATTTTCCCAATTGTTATCACTATCATAGTATAAAACAAAGTCGCTTCCCGCTCTCTGTCTGTTTCTATGTATGCTTAGATCTTTAAAACTTCGGAATGGATATTTTAATAGATAGAGTGATTCAAGAGGAAGGTTTATATGTTTATTACTTTCACATTTATTGTAGGGGTAATAGAGAAATTGCACCCGCCCCGTAGCCGGGGATGGGTCGCTAGTGAATGATAAAAGGATAAGGATTTAGAAAAAAACACATTCGTAATTATTACCGAACTGTCAACACTTTGTATAATCTCTCTAAATTTTTTTAACTTGCCTTTTTAAGATCACGATCGGTAACTCCAGAATTGCATCAGGCTATATTTTTGGTAATATAGTCGATACCATTGGGGAATTTAAAAAATCTTATGATAAAACAAATGAACTGGTGCTCAGCTCGCAAGATATCTACCAATTGCTACAAGGCAGAGATTACAATTACAGGTGAGTAATTTAAGTCGTGTAACGAGCCCTTTCTGAGCCTCATGTAGACTATTGATGGTGGTGGGTTCAATGACACCTCACTGACACGACTATTCCAACCACATAGCTTGACATACCACGTGCGTCATACCAAGTATGTACAGATACTTGATCGTATGTCGTTGATGTTACTTTCTCGCATGATGAGAAAATCTCTTAAAATCCGAGAAAGGTAAAGAAATCACACTTACAAAGCCAGTCATGTGTATATCATCTGATCTCGGCGCGATTAGTCAGGAATGTATAAATTTTGTAAGAAAGTAGTATCCTTTAAAACTTTTTCTTGCAACTTGCAGTGGCGATTTCCTTAGTATTGAAGCCGCGAATGCATCTCTTAACGAAGCGGCAGTGGTATGGCGTGACAACTGGGTCACGTTCATCGACGGCTTGCTTCAGCTGAACGCGCTGCGACAGCCTCACGCAGCTGTCTCACTGCCCACTCACATCACGAAACTGTGCATTGACGTTAAGGAACACCGAAGACATCATCAATACCAAATGAACGGCAAAACAGTTATGAAGGCTAACGTAGTTGATGTCCAAGAACTCACGAGGTCAGTACATCACGAAATACTTCAACAATGTTTTTTGAAGACTGGATTTAACGTGAAATACCTTTGACGATTTTACTTTTAAAATATCTTTCTCTCAAAAAGGGAAATACTAAATATTTATTGGGTTCAATCATCGCACGACCAGGCGAGGGGAAGGGTTCCACCCCTTCGTCGTTGATATTCCACTTAGATGCACGAAGCGTTTTGCTTCGTCTTTTCTCATGCGAACGGCCAAGGAGTGGAATTCTCTGCGTGTCTGTGTTACCCGATTCATACAATTAGAGACATTCCTTAAGGCAAGAGTAAATAGGCATTATTTGGGCTTGGCAGTATCGTCTGTTACGATCAGGGGAGGTGCTGACAAACGCACAGAATTTTATAATAAAACAAAAAAAGCTATTGATTGAGATGAGTAACGCCAGTCCGCCATAATTAAATTACGTTAAGACCTAACTACGCCATAATTATTGTTCCCTACATACCTATACAGCTTTTTTATTAGTGAAAACTATAGTATGTATTAAAATATTTGGGCAAATGTGTCGCAGCTGCAGGCTAATATAACTACCTATTATCAAAACTGTAACGATCCTCGTTATACTCATTGTTTAATGCAATATTGCTACTAATTATTTAGCTCCCACGCTCGCTCAGGTTGTGGAATCAGCTCCCCACCGACGTTTTCGCAAAAGACTACAGCATGGGGTTCTTTAAAAAGGGAGTCGAAAGATTTTTACAGGGCGGCACTGCGCGAGTGGTGCTACTGGTGTTGTAAGCGTCCATAGGTTACTGTAACTGCTTACCATCTAGCGAGGACCGTACGCATGTTTACCACCATAGAGGTATTTATACAAAACTCAGTTACTTCTAATTTTTTCAGGTGTGGTGGAGTTTTTCTACAAAACATTGCTTACCGCAATCTGCCTCCCCTTAGTCTAGGAACACAGGGGTTGGATTTGGTTATTCCACCTACGAAGGCTGTCAATGCAAATGTAAGTGTGATTTACAGTTATTTTGTGTTAATTTTCCACCTATTCTTACTTAATGGTTACCCTACAGTTTTTAGCTCTTCTGAACTGCTAGATACTCGCTGAGTGTACACAAGATTCGACAAACATTAAACTGTAAAATCTCGACTCCTCAGCCATAGCTCAACGTCAAGTGGCAGTAAAACTGGCCATGTGACACTGGTTTTCAGCTGCAACCCTAGAGCTTATGTATTCTAATAATACTCGTATCTTTTTATGCCATAGGCTCAAAACTAATAAATAGAAAAGTGCCTACTACTAACATGTACCGTACCTACACACAAAAATTAAAATTATACTAAACATAAAAGTGTTTACACTGTAAACACTTTTATACAGTAAAGGGTATCCCACTATTTCCATGGAAATACAAAATAGAAAAAGTGGGACCTGCGTTTTTTACAAATTATATCCCATTATTTCTATTGCGACAAAAAAACCCAGTTATGTTATTTGAAAAGTTACTGAATAGATTAAAATTAAAACACGACTTCTCAGTATTAAAAAAAAAATGGAGAACAAATAGCAATAATAGAAATTATAATGGCAGCTGTCTATCAATAACAGTCAATTACAACTATGATCAAGAGGTTTTATCTAAAGAGGAAATAAATAAATAGTTTCTAAGTGCACGCCGTCATAAGAGGTGATGCAGCGTCTTTTTTGTCGCAGCCGACAGCAATAGAAATAGTGGGACAATCAGTCTGAATCAGGCCCAGTATTTCTATCAATAGAAATGCCTAATAGAAATAGTGGGATACACCCACGGTAAAGACAGTAAATATATAATAATATAATTATTACAGCACACAGGGAGCAATGATGTCCCACAGCAAACAAACGTGACGGTAAACAGTGCAGTGATACTAGAATGCTCACGAATAGGCGATCTGGAGTCGTTGCATTGGGCAGAAGCTCCGCAACCAGAGCAGTCCGGTATCGCTGTAACGGTATGTATAATCGTATCGTGAGTTGATGGTCAAAGTAAAAAAAACAGATTTGATATTTTATTACAAAAGAAAGATATGCGTCTATACTTACTCACACGCCCATCCGTCCCTTTCTAAACACTTTAAATAGTTACCTACTGCAAACCGTTGCGCGCGTTACATTGCCAGCTACAAACATTTAAACGCTACAAGACATTACAATTCCACTGGACCCACGCAGTGATATTGCAAGGCAGTAATATTTTGACAATTTCACTGTATGTGCAAGGCCATTCAATTGTGAGACGGTCTATGATTGGTCCGTTTTCAATGTTATCTGACAATGAGTTAGGTTAGGTTAGATTTAAGAATATTATAGATAATATAATATCCTTGGTTAGATTATAATTACGACCAATCATTGACCGTCTCACGATTTAACGGCCTTGCACATACACAGTACATACATACAGTGAAATTGTCAAAATATTACTACTTTACAATATCATTGCGTGGGTCCAGTGGAATTATAATGTCACTGAAAAGAGCCCGTGAAATTGTGAGAAATGGAAGCGATTGACAAAGTTTCGTGCAATTATAATTGCATGAAACTTTGTCAATTAAACTCACTGGTTTGACAATATCCCTGCGACATAATTATTATGTATGTATGTATATGATATTATTTTGCTCCCGTGTAATAAATATGTACAATCTACTATTGCACAATGTTACTTGGTATTGAAGCCGAAACTCACCGTTCTGTCTTTATACATCATGTATATTTATCAGGTTCACTACGCCGGACTCGGTATATCCGACACGAAGAAAGCTATTGGAGTTACGGCGTTTGACTCCAATTTGTATGGAATGGATTACAGTGGAACGACTAAAACGTACGTATAAAAATGTTAAAAGAACGATTTTTAACGACATGTCTTTGTGTGGTTTTGGCGAAAAACAAAGCCTATCCGCTTTCATGATTGCCGATTCCAAAGACTTATTAATTTGTTAATATTCGAGATATTATGAAAGACTGTTTAAGTTTGAGAGAAACAGCTGACACAATGTGCCTGATATTGTGTTATGGATATGTACTCAAATATACAATTCATAGATTTTTGTTGCCCATTATAGTGGTGAGCGCGTGATGGGCCTGGTGCAGTGCGGCGCGGCTAGCAGCGTGGTGCGCGCGCAGCCGGAGCTGCTGTGGCCGGTGCCGGCGCACTGGAGCCTCGAGGACGCCGCCACCGTGCCGCTCGCGTACGCACACGCACTCTACTGCCTCGTGAGTATACGAGTAGCTAATTGTAGTACAGAAAAATAAAGTTTTTATTGTAGCGCGCAGACGTTTTTCTACTAAATATTCTATCGCTATTTATTTTAAATATTTTATGCACTATGTAACGTATCTCCTTCAGCAATTGACTGGTTTCATAGTTACCTGCTAGGTCGCCGGCAGCACATCTGTATCGAAGATTCCTATTCTTCTTGCTGTAATACCTCTGCAGGCGTACCACAGGGTGGCGTTCTAGCTCCTCTTCTTTTTGCGTTATTTATAAACTCCATCTCTCAGAGAATTAAGTCTTCCTACCATCTTTATGCAGATGATCTTCAAATTTATGGTCATGTTCCTCCCGAAAAATTATCTGAGGCCATTGAAAATACCAATCAAGATTTGGCTCGAATAAGTGACTGGAGCATGAAGTTTGGTATTAAAGTCAACCCCACAAAAACACAGGTGACGGTCATTGGAAGCGCTCGAATGGTTTCTAAAATAGATTGGTTGATACTTCCCCAAGTTTCGTTTGATGATACTATTATTCCTATAAGCGACAAAGTTAAGAACTTGGGATATACTATAGGTATCGACAGCACCCTTTCCTGGGCTGCCCAGTTACAGGAAGTCAGTCGTAAGATCTTTGCTTCCATGAATTCAGTCGTAAGATTCTTGAAATTCCATGAATACTCTTTTAAAATTATACATTTATATACATCAATAATACCTGGGGCTGCCGCACAGTGGGCTGAAATCTTATTTTGTGGACTTAGTAAAAATAACCGCAGAACTGTTATATTCTAAAGCTTTATCAGAAAATGTTGGCAATTTTTTTTTGTTTTTTCCTTATTGTTTTCTGAGCCGATTTAGACTATTCTGCCAGAATCATGTTTAGACTGGAACAAGGTAAACCGTTCAACTTTTTTCTTCTTTCTTTCGAACCTGATTGTGAAATAACTCAGTGCACATATAAACGATATAGACAGTTCTGTAACAACCTATTGAAAAAAAAAATCAGTTATGAAAAATATTTATTCAAGAAAGCAGGTAGGTAATAATAATAAAAAATGAGTAGATAATAATAAAAAGCCACATGTGCAGAAGATAATTTATTACCATGTTGTAAGTGTTTGCTCTAATCTAAATAATTTGTTAATAGAAAATTAAGGGTCGAATGCAGCCTGGCATGAACGTGCTCGTGCACGGAGGAGCCGGCGCGTTGGGCCAGGCGGCCATAGCCGTCGCACTCGCGCACCAGTGTCAAGTGTTCGCTACAGTCGGCGATCTACAAAAGAAAAAGTTCTTGCGCAAGCTATATCCCCAGTTAAAAGGTACCTAGGCCCGAAAACTTTGATTACGTGTATTTTCTGCACCTTAGACATTTACTCTATTGTTTTCATTTGCAGATGAACACATTGGAAATTCTCGTGACGGTAGTTTTGCGGATGATGTTTCATTAGCAACAAACGGAAAGGGCTGCAATATTATCTTAAGTTGTGTGAAAGGAGTACTTAAAAATGTACGACTATGTATAATATATACCTATATATAATATACTTAAGTAAAACAAATGTGATAATATTACAAATAAACAAAACAACTTAAGTTTTTTGTGGTTTTCAGCTATCACTCAAATGCGGCGCAGATTTTGGCATTCTCATCGACACAGTTCAAATCCAAAACCGTGAGAATTACGAATTTGGAATGAACTTTTTGACTTGTGAGAGATCTTACTACACAGCAGATTTTTCTTCCATATTCACGCAAAGAAATTATGAAGAAATGAAAGTAAGTTTTGTTATAATCTCTCAGATTCTTGAATTGAATAAAATAAGCAATGAATCAACATTAATTCAATTATGATTTATTTTAGTCTCTGCAGGTAATGTTGAGCGAGGGTATAAGGGCCGGGTACGTGCGCCCGCTGTCGCGCGTGACGTACGCGCCGCACGACGCAGCGCGCGCCTTCCGACTGCTGGCGGCGAGCCAGCACCGCGGCAAAGTGCTGCTGTGCATGCAACACTCTGTGTCAAACGCACATCCCAGGTAAACATACGATCGTGGCCTATGATGATGTATTCTAATTGTTATTTCGAACTTCGACTAAGTTCTTATTGTGTTTCAGAATAATATGCAATCCTGACCAGTGTCAATTACTGTTCTGGGATAATGATGTCGTTGGAGGTCAATTCGCCGACAGACTCATAAATCGCGGAGCGAGAAAACTATTCATTCACTGTACAAGCCCTTCAGAATATCAACGTTATAAAATAGAGTACCTAAATTTGATTGTTATAATTTATACAAGTGGTTTTGCAATAGTTATCTAGTAATAATTAAGTTTTAATGTTATTATATTTATGCTTTTAGATCGTGGCATAAACTTGGCGTTGAAGGGATAGTATCTACAAAAGATACCACTAAAAACAATTTTGCGACCACTATAATAAACGATGCCAATCTTCTTGGAACCATTGAAGGCATATACGTAGCTATCACAAAAGTTTCTGATGATAAAAACATAGAAGACCTAACGTTCGTTCTGAATACCTTAGATGCAGCGTCAAGATTGTTATGCCCTCAACTGAAGTAAGTACCTACAATTAATTAAAATTTGCTTTTGATATAAACTGTCGATCAACATTAAGTTCACTATGCACTTCTTCTTATTACAGGTACTTTGCTGTTCTGTCTACAGTTAGTGCTCTAGGACAGAATACATGTTTATCTCGAGCAAGAAGTGGTTTACCAGCGACAAGTTTAGACCTGTCTTGTTTAAGCAAAGTAAGTTTCTGAATCAATACCTATGATATCTTATCCAAACAGCTTATAATGTGTGTAAGTAACGATTTTTGTCAATCCTGTGTTTATATTATTCTCAGAAAGCGTTCAGTTGTGATGCATTAGACGTAATGGAGAGCGCGTTGCGCAGCGAGTCCCCCGTGCTGCTTGCGCGAACGGCGCGTGCGCAAGCACCTGGATTGTTACAACAACTCTCAGCATTAGCCGGTAGTAAATTATTTCTATTTTCGTCCGAAATTGACCTTACGCAAGTGTTACCTATTTGGGAAAACAAGCATGTTATTACCTATGTTTTTTGAGAATGCAAAAGCACAGGGAAAGCTATAGGTACTTGTCCTTTGTACCTACTTTTGTTAACGTGCACTTGAACAAAGATATAGGTACCTACCATAGATTTTATATAGATAGGTACGTAACTCAAATGGCAATTAGAATATTATGCACATCACTTATTTTCCAGAAATAAACATACCACAAAATATAAGTCCTGAAACTACTTTGCAAGAATTAGGGATGGCGGATGAAAAAACACCAGTGATTTGTGCATTACTATCTTTCTATAATATTTCTTTGGACGAAGATGTAATACCGTTGTTGACTCTGAAAAGGTAAGATCTAACAAGCATAAGTACGTTTAGGATTTATTAGATGAATTTCGCAGTCCACTACAGCGGGTCTACCGCGTAACTAAAATTGTAATGAACATCGACATCGGTATTAAACTTCAATACGATCGTGAGAGCCTAAACTTTGAGCTAACTTGTAAAAAAATTACCTATCATATAGTTGGGACTCCTATCTTCATGATCGGTAAAAAAAAACAAGTTAGCTCAAAGTTTCGGCTCTCACGATCGTATTGAAGTTTAATACCGATGTCGATGTTCATTACAATTTTAGTTACGCGGTAGACCCGCAGGTCCTTTTCCTGTAGTGGACTTCAACGTACTGGTACTGGTAGGTATACTTGTCCTGTGTACCTACTGTTATTTAAATTCCAATAACACAATCCGATTGGCACAGTGGCCTACATCCCCGGAACATTTCTTTTTGAATGGCCTATAAATATCATCGGTTCCGGAGCTTAACTTTTGTGCATGTGAGATTTTTTCTGTACCTAAATGTAACTCACGCTGGAACAAAAATTTTAGTCGAGAGTCGCATTTTGTAGTCGAAAAATAAATATTTCCAGAATACATGAGCTGGTAGAACTTGCAACGGACTACGTTACAGACAATATTACTGGATTGGCAACATTCTTCTCCAACGTGAATACTGACGAACTACTCGCTACAACGGACCTGGTGGTGCTACCGACGCTGCACAAAGACATCACATTGGTGAGTTTAGTGTAAACGTTCATCTGTATACAGGATGTAAAAACACCGCTATCGAAATCGTAGCCCCCGCATACTATCCATGAAACCAAAGTAATAAGCAACATGTTTTGATGGCACACGTCTTTTATATTTATATATTAAAAAGCTGCTGTAATTAGTAGCTCGCAATTAGAGGGTTCGATAAGATCCCAGCCCTATTCCAGTCCCAAAAATTTCGGGATTAAATTTTCATAATCCCGGGATTTTCGGGACTGACAAAAATGTTACTATAATCGTTTGATTTCTTTTTCTTTACATAGTATCATAGTTATACCTATATGAGAAATGTAACCGATTATTATTATTCATATTAAATGCCTATTAATATTACACTTGGTATGTTTATGTTATCTACATTATGATAAAAGTTCATTTTTTAAATGAACGTTTATCATATGTTAAGTAAAAGTTGTTATTTTACATGATTAACCTAACCGTCAAAAAACCTCCAATCCAACTAGAAAAAGAGCTGTAACTTTTGAACAGATTTTCATGAAACATAGCTAAGATCCTATTAAACTAGCTTTCAATTAAAAACTGCATTGAAATCGGTCCATCCATTTTGGAGCTACGATGCCACAGACAGATACACAGATACACATATACACAGATACACATATACACAGATCCACAGATACACATTACACTAATAAACTTATAACACCCCTCTTTTGTCAGGGGTTAAAAAGGGATTTTAGTTGATTTTTGTGGAATTTTAACTTTACTTTTTCTGTCTGATTAAAAATAAACAAAATATTATAGTTTAAGAAAAACTATAGAACACGCTTTAGTCATCCAAATTGAACGTGAATGCAAAATTTCAGCTCAATCGGAAACCGGGAAGTGGGTCAAAAACTTCGATGATTTTCTTACATAGTTAGTTAGTTACAGGTGAAACTATGAAATAAAAGCGTGTTAAAAAGCAAATTTTTATGTACCTTACTTATTATTTTTATTTGCAATCTAAAATCCCGGGGCTACCCCGGCATCCCGGGATTGACTGCGTACAATCCTGAAATCCCAGGATTAGAAATTAGGGTCAGTATCGAATTCTCTACTCGCAATATACCACGCGCAACACACACTCACTCACTACACACTACTCACTGTATTATGTGAGTGTAGAACGAGACGGGTGGGCGTGATAGTAAAGGCGCATGAGAAAGTTTAGTAATAAATATACAAATCACATTAAGTAAAATTAGTAATTTGTGACTCTGACCTTTGAGTTCTCAGACATGGACAAGAACCAAAAAAAAAACATCTTAATGATGGAAAAAATACGTGGCTTTCGGCTTCGTTCACGGTATTTTTACACTCGTTATGTATAATTCTGTCAAGTCTATCACTTCGAAGAAAGATGTAATTATGGTAACTAATTACAAAATTTATTTCTATTCTGTAGTCTCAAAATGAATTCGACGTGAATCAGAGATACCTGTGCATAGTGCCGGGTATGGAGGGTCACCACGAGCGGTTCCGCGTGCTGTGCGAGCGTCTCAAGCTGCCGGCGCTCGTGCTGCAGCCGGGACTCGACCGGCCGCACGAGACCGTGCGAGAAACCGCCGACAGATATGCTCAGGTATTATGAATTTAATGTCACTTACCGAGTTGCAATAGTAGGCTCGGAGATTGTCAAAGACCAATGCAGCGCAGCATTCCATCTGTATGCATCCCAACCGGTGGGAAAATGTTACACAATGGGTGCCTAAGTATGGACAACACCGCTGAGGTCGGCCCAGGAAGAGGTGGCGTGATGACTTAGAAGCGTACCAGAGGGACAGATTCTAAAAAAATATAGTTTAGCAGCAAACACCCACGTTGAGATATTTCTTTACTTCTGTCGGTCGAATTTTAGCCGGGGCCGCTCCGGCGGCCCTACATATTATTATAAACTTGATTTATGAAAAGAGTATCCATGGAGTTTCTTGTCGGTATCATCTCCAGGACCAACCCACTTGGAACCGTGCATCTAGAATCACGACGTTTTGAAAGAGTCTGCAAAGGCCCAGTTGAAATAAAAATCTTTGACTTTGACTTTGTTCAGCTAAAGCGCATCGTGAAATATATTCATTACCTACCTACTTGTCGACAGATCCTTATGAAAAAAACCAAAATTCAAAAGAACTTTTACCTGCTGGGCTACGAGAGTGGAGGGCTGGTGGCTCTTGAACTGGCCGCAATACTTGAAGATAACGGTAAATAAAATAGTAAAACCTTAATGTAATTAATTTCTACTTAACTATCGCGGTGGTTTCTTTGTCGTGCCTTAGCATTAGCTTCTTCGCCCTTTAACCACCAGATTTCATTAACATCTTGATTATTATAGTTTGCTATTGTATAGTCAATCATCGCTATCGGGCCAATATTTACAATTACCAGTAGTCAGAATCAGTATCTTCCGAATAGCTTCAGGCATTTTTTTATTCAAATCCTATAGCGGACTATAATATAGCTGACCAAAATAGAAATATAGGACCAGCCTAAAAGGCTCATTGCTTTTACACACAGCTAAACATTAATGTTGTCTGTTATATTTCAGGTCTATCAGGTACAGTTTTCATCGTGGGATGTTCGCCAGACGAGTTCCAGACGACCCTCGAGGAACAACTACGCGATTATAAAACAGAGGAACAGCTTCAAGATGCCATAGTTCGTCATATGTGCACGCTGATAGCTGGTGGAGACATTACAGGTCTGAATGATGCATTGCGGGATTGCGCTACTTTGTCTCAAAAATTAGACGCATGTGTACGGCTGCTATTGGGTCGCATGCCACACACGGCACAGTACGCTCGCGCGCTCATAGAAGCCGCACTGGCGCGCATCTCTACTGCGCGTGGCTACGTGGCGCCGGCGCGGGCGCTGCGCTCTCAGCTGGTGCTGCTGCGCGCGGCGACAGCGCACGCGACGTCGGCGCCGCTCGCGCTGCAGCAACACTCGCAGCGACCAGTCACCGTGCACCAGCTGCGCTCACCTTTGTCGTACGTCTCGAAGGATATGGAGTGTACGTCGATCATAAATCAATATCTCGACACTGATATACTAAGTGCGTTTGAAAATATGAATCTTTGTGAATTTTACCACCTTGCTTTGCTGTGAAACCTGTAACACTCATTGATATATGTCATATAATTTATTAATGATATTTAATTAATTATTGACGTTAGTTTTGATATTTTGATTAATATTGGTTTGACATTGTTATTAAATTTAAAAATTATTCCATGACTGTATATATGTATGTGGTAGAGCAGAACATAGTGGACATTCAATATAATCTAAGACCTCTGTAAATAAAAATGTTTTAATATGATGTTCTATGTTGCAATTGGCGGAATAATCGCGTAACAAATACTTACTACAAAAAAAACTAAGGTGTCATAGTTTTATTGTTATTATGTGTTTTAGGATTTAGTACCTACCTTTTATATGTGATTATGGAATCCATTCTTGAAACTGTGCTATCTCCCGAATTATGTTTGATCAGATGTTAAGATTAAAAAAATAACAGTTTGAAATCAATGTTTAATTATAATTCACGATAAAGGACCATGGGCAAATTTGTATGAAATCTGGACCAAACTCTCAACAGTGATGAAACCTATGCCATGTGAGAGCATTTGGGGTATTATTTATTTCATTCTATGGCAGTCAAGTCGTAAGCGAGCGCGAACATGGTGTTTTGGCACATTTTCAATACTGAGAAACTTGCTTGTTATGCGACTACCGGCTCCTTATTTGACTCTAATATTAGCTTATTTGTGTCTATCTGGTAGGGATAATCGATATTCATCGATGGCGAGATTGGCGAGAAAAAGTCAAAGATTGAACATTAAAAAAAAAAAAAAAAAAAAACCTCAAAAGTATCGACACATAGATGTTACGAGAATAATATCGACCCATCGATGTACTCCTAGTCAACTAGCGTGAATTGGGTGTATGTACTAGATTTCGCTGACTATGTACTAGGTTTCAGAGACTGTATCATGGATTTACAATCACTGGGCTATGAGCACACTTTCCTCCTACAAAGGATAGAAATGAAAGCCAATTAACGACAGAGCAGGCTTATAAATCTATATTAGTAACAATAATTCGATGGGTGGTGGAAACTGTCAATGGCAAATTCAAAAATAGATCAAAATTGCTTCGCTAAGATTATTTCCCCGGGTGTAGCAAACGTATTTTCAAAAATATTTAAATGCAGTTTTGTTTCTTTTTAAAAATAAAGGAATGTTTCCTTTGAGTAAAATTTGCTGTCTTCAGTATTTAGAGTAGGTACTTTTCCTCCAGGTACGCTTCGAAAATTGCACCCTGTATAGTGAAAGATACTATGATGATGTAATGGACTCAACAGAAACTCTTATTAGTAGAATTGTTAAAAAATAAGTGACAATGTAATATAGGTATTTTATGATTGAATTAGGTACTACTAATAAATACATTTCTATAATTTTTACATGTATTTTTTACCTCCTTATAAATTAAAAATAAAATTTAGGATCATTAAGGTTTATTAGCAAACCTAAATTAAAAAAGATGAAATTGAAAAATAAAAATCTGCAACTATGCCATCTATAACTTAAACGGGTAATTAAGTTAAGCCTGAGCATTCACAGGAACTGTGTGGTCATTCACCATTCATTATCTGGATAAAGTTTACCACTTATTAACTAGATGGCGCGGTGCAGTAAATCGATATTAATTTCTAAAATGTCAAGATAAACTGGCTAGAAGTGATACCTAGCCTAGTCCTAGCAAACCTACTTAAATAGAACATTACTACCTACACCATCTGTAGCCTCAACGTGTAATTAAGTTAAGCCTCAGTATTTCCAGTAACTATGTGTTTCACCATTCATTACCTGTATAAAGTTTACCACTTAATTGCTTAGAATTAGTATTACACCTGTATTTATAAAAGGTACAAAGAACTTCAGAGACTAAAAGAAAATAAATAACAATCACAGTTTGCTCCGATCGATCGGGAATCGAACCTTGGCCAGTAGGTATACTTACGAACACTAGACCAATGAAACAGCCTGGGATTTGGACCTATATAGGTACTTATTATGTAGAGAAAATAAAATACATGAAATGTTATAATAAGTGATATTTTATTGCTTTTTTTTATTATATTATTAGCTACACAAATAATAAACATTAAACAAGTTAAAACATTTTAACTAAACAACAGTTCAAATAACAACTTAAAATACAGTGCGGTGTCGTCAGCGCACTGTATTTGCACTGGGGTCATCCCCGGGGCAAAGTACAAGTTTTCGTTTTTTTATTTGGCGTTTGTCATCGTTTCCTTTCGCACTAATTTATAATTTTTTTGTGTATACAATTCATGATTTTTAGATCGAATAACAGACTTGCTGATGTTTCGGACACAATATATTAGGACACAGTGTCCCAAATGACACATTGTAATTTTAATATTATTTCACTGTGAATAAAACCAAGGTTCACAAGACGAAGACAATTTATTATAATTATGTTGATACCTAAGCATTTCATGGTAACGAAACCATATCGCGATTTAGGAACAAGGTACAACGCCATCTATCGCCAAAAAAGGAACTAAAGTATAAATTGAATACAATCAGATTAGAATCAGAATGTTCTTTATCTGCATTATTTGCACCAGATTGTACATTCCGCCCACCATGGACAGATGGTCCATTGTTCCCGCCCACCATGAAGCATCACATTATTTATGAAAAGTGGACTGTATACGTTTTGAAAACATCTTATGGTGAATCATGGTGACTAAGAACGTAATATCTACATCTCTACAGTAAATTAATATCTTTAATGAGTTTAACAACACACATCAACTTAGTTTAAAATTACAACATGATACATACACACAAGTACACAAATAATAAGTTTATTGAGTGACCGGCAACACACACAACTTAGTTACTGGTCTTTTAAATGATGTACCTTTACATTTAAGAGTTACAACCCTCGTAATATTGTCCAAGCCCGGGTGTTTTTGTGTAATTCTACCCAACAGCCACTTTGCTGGAGGGAGATCGTCCTCTTTTACAAGAACTAATTGACCAACATCTGGTTCCGGAGTTTTAGTTGCCCATTTATAACGATGTAAAAATTGACTCAAATATTCGCGTGACCACCTACGCCAAAAATGTTGCAGCATCTTTTGAGTTAACTGCCAACGTTTCAAAGACGAAAGAGATGATGTTTCATAGTTATTATCGGGTACGAGTAATAACTGTTCACCTATTAAAAAGTGTCCTGGAGTAAGAGGGATTGGATCTTGCGAATTTGTGCTTATTTGAGACAACGGTCTAGAATTAAGACAAGCTTCAACTTGGTAAAGTAATGTCGAAATCTCTTCGAAAGTGAGTGTTGCATTACCAATTACTCGTTTAAGGTGGTGTTTTGTGGACTTGATTCCAGCCTCCCAAAGTCCACCAAAGTGTGGAGCATGTGGCGGAATAAAGTGCCATGTGGTCCCATTGTTTGCCAAACACTCAGCGATTTCCATCGTCAAGGATGACTTTTCTTGAGCGAACAATGTTTTTAGTTCGCGTGCTGCACCCACAAAATTTGTCCCATTATCGCTAAATACCTCTGCACAATGGCCACGTCTGGCAACGAACCGCTTGAAAGCAGCAAGAAATCCCTGTGATGTGAGATCACTCACTGCTTCCAAATGTATAGCTCTTGTTGCCATGCATACAAATAAGCAAATATACCCCTTATAGGCTCGGTGACCTCTACCTTTAGACGTCCTTATCTGGATTGGACCTGCATAATCCACACCACTACGAAAAAACGGTCGGATTGGAGTTGTTCGAGCTGGAGGCAATTGCCCCATGAGTTGTTCTCTGGTCTGTGCAGCATGTCTTACGCAAATCACACACTTGCGAACAACCATTTTGACCCGGTTCTTTGCATCAATGACCCAGTATTTAGAACGCAGATAATTTACCATTAATTGTGGTCCACCGTGCAACGTATTATGATGCGTTTCAGAGAGGACCAGATCGGTAAAGTTCGATTTTGACGGTAAAATTATTGGGTGTTTTGATTCGCTATTAATCTTAGCCTTTTCCAGACGACCGCCAACTCTTAATATATCAGACTCATCCAGGAACGGATTTAATGAGGTAAGTTTGCTTTTCTTGTTTACTGTTCCCCTTTCTTTAATATCCTTAATTTCATGCTGAAAACTCACCGCTTGACATTGTCTAACACAAATATGAAGGGCTTCATTTAATTCTGTGCTGGTTAACCATACGGGTAATGGAAGCTCAGGTAATTTTTTCAACTTTTTTATAAACCTTCTACAGTATGCCAGCACTCTAAGTAGTTTCCGAAGCGAAGAAAACTTGGTCCACAAATCAAATTGATCTTTCTCGGTAACATGATAAACTTTCTTTGTTTTTTCTTCTATGTGAGTGTCTGGTATACCCGTTTTATCATAATTTATAGTAATATTTCTTAACCATACTGGTCCCATTTTCCATAACTGAAAGTCCGATAATTCTGATGGATTTATTCCCCGCGATGCACAGTCAGCTGGATTATCAGCAGATGATACATGTGACCATTGATTCCTGTCTAAAATGTTTAATATTTCTGAAACCCTGTTGGCTATAAATGTTTTCCAACGACTTGGATGGCTGCTCAGCCAAGCGAGCACGACTGTGGAATCAGTCCAAGCACGTATGTTAACTTTTGGGACGGTCAGAACGACTGATACTTCTTGCAACAGCTTAGCCAATAAGACAGCTCCACATAACTCTAGTCTTGGAATAGAGACTTGCTTAATCGGCGCTACTCTTGTCTTAGAAGTTACAAGATGAACATGGACGATTCCAGTTTTATCTACAACGCGCATATAGACAGTAGCAGCATAGGCTTCATTAGATGCATCGCTGAATCCGTGGAGTTCTAAGATATCATTTTCTTTCTTGACGTTTATCCATCGTGGAAGTCGGAATTTAGTAAGTTCGGTAAGTTCGTCTCGGTAAGTAGTCCAATCACTCAAAAGCTTAGGTGGTAGTTCTTCATCCCATTCTATTCCCGCAAGCCAAAGCTTTTGAATAATTATTTTTGCTTTTATAATTGCTGGTGATATCCATCCCATAGGATCAAACAATTTTGCAATATCTGATATAACATTTCTTTTAGTTACAGGTTTACTGATTGGTGGTAACTGCACGGAGTATTCGAAATCGTCGGTTCGTCGGTTCCAGGTAAGTCCTAATATTTTTATTACTTCATTTTGTTTCAGTTCTAGATTGATTTCCATTGATTTGTTTTCTTCGCTTATTTCTTTAAGTAGTTGTATATTATTGCTTGACCATTTTTGGAGTTCGAAACCTCCCTTGCTTAGTAGATTATTCATTTCTTGAAATATTTGTTTACCTTCAGATATTGTTTGACAACCGGTAAGTAGATCATCCATGTAGAAATCTTGTAATATTCTTTCAGATGCTAGCGGATATTCTTTACCTTCATCATAAGCTACTTGATAAAGCGTTCTTACTGCCAGATACGGCGCTGAGGCAGTCCCAAAAGTAACTCGTCCTATACGTAGATGTTGCATCTCTTCTGTAGGATTTATCCTCCACACCAGACGTTGATAGTCTGCATCGGTATCAGTTACTCTTACCTGCCGGTACATTTTGACAATGTCAGCTACCAAACAGATGGGGTAAAGTCTCCACCTCAGAAGAATGTGCCGTAAGTCGGACTGCAAGGTAGGACCTACCATAAGCTCACTGTTAAGTGAAACACCGTTGTTATCGCGACTCGATGCATTAAACACGACACGGAATTTAGTGGTGGTTTTGTCATTTCTGACTACTTCATGATACGGTAAGTAAACTGCTTCTGGTTTATTAATTTCCTCTTTAGGTACTATTTGCATGTGACCGAGCTTTAAATATTCCAAAATAACTTCAGAATATTGAGTTTTTAAATCTGGAGACTTCAAAAATCGTTTTTCTAATGCTAAAAATCTTTTCTTTGCAATTTCCCGTGAGTTTCCATATTTGCAGCTCGGATTTTCAACTCTAAATGGTAACGCAACAATGTATCTACCGGAAGAATCGCGTTTAGTAGTTTCTTGATACAACTCTTCGCATCTTTTTTCCTCCGGGGTGAATAGTTTTTTATCCAGAGTGAAGCTATCAGATTCAAGCTCCCAGAATTGTTTAAGATCAAACTCTTCATTGTGAATGTTAGTATGCATGGCGGTGATAGTGCTATTACAGCTTAAGTTATTATTGGTTTCACTATCACTACCAACTTTGCCAGATAAAACCCAGCCCAGCTTGGTGTTCTGTGCTATTGGTGTTCCTGGTGGTCCTCTTATCAGACCCTCAGTTATAATTTGACAGTAAACTTCAGCACCAAGCAATAGATCAATTTTATTTGGTATATTGAAATTTGGATCAGCTAACTTCATTCCTGCTAAGTTAGGCCACAGTTGGACGACAATTCTTTCTTCAGGGAGAAATGAAGTTAACTTCTTAAGCACGTGTGCTTTGATACGTACGATAAAGGTAGGATCCTGGAGAGATTGTAGTTTCACATAAACCACATGTTTAGAATTGAGTGATGGATATTCCTCACCCCCCACTCCAGATATAACACTGTTGCATTGAACTTTCCTAAGCCCAAGTAATTGAGCTGCAGACTCCGTAATGAAGGAAGCCTGTGATCCCTGGTCCAATAAGGACCGCAGTGTTATATTAGACCCTGTATTAGTTTCTGCCTTTACCAAGGCTGTTGCTAATACAACTTGACAGTTCGTGTTCGCAAAACAACTAGTAATGTTCTTAACCACGATCTCGTCTTGTGATGTCGTTGCGGTTACAACAACATTGTTACTATCAACTGATTGTTTGTTTGTCTCTACTTTGTCAGTTGACTGGTTATAATTTACAGAATGTAACAGTGAATGGTGTTTTTTCTTGCAAATTCTACATCTGGTGGGCAAACGACACGATGTAACTGAATGATAGCTGCCCAAGCAGTTGAAACACAACCTGGAACTTTGGACAAAATTACGACGCGCTGACAGCTCTTCCTTAGCAAAATCTTTACAATTTCCTAACATATGATCATTTTTAGAACAATATTTACATGAAGAAGATTTATTCTCAGTGGCATTGGTAACAACATGATGGGACTTAGGACTCTTTACCACCTTAGTACATAAAAATTCAAGCGACCGAAATCTATGCTCTAAAAATTCTAAAAACTGCTTTAATGTTGGCAATTCATCAGTGGTATTACAAATTTTCGCTTCCCACTGTTTGCGGGATTCCGTATCTAGTTTTAAACACAATATATAAATAACAATGAGATCCCAGTTTTCGATATTTATACCTTCATTTTTTAAAGCATTAAGACATTCATTTGTGACATCAAAAAGTTCCTTTAAACAATTAGAAGATTCAGTCGTTAAACTTTTCTGGCTAAAGAATCGTTTTAAAATGTAATTAGTTATATATTTCTTATTGTTATATCTCTTTTGCAAAAGCTCCCAACATATTTCATAGTTATCACTGGTTATTTGTTGGTGACGTAACAGCTGTTCCGCTTCTCCCGTGAGATAACTCTTCAAATAGTGAAGTTTCTGTACATTTTGTAATGATTTATTGTTATGTACGAGTGACAGGAAAAGATCTCGAAATGTAGTCCACTCGGAATAATGTCCGGAAAATATTGGTATAGCGATTCTAGGCAACTTTACGCTGTTC
This sequence comes from Allophyes oxyacanthae, assembly GCA_932294325.1. Taxonomy (NCBI): domain Eukaryota; kingdom Metazoa; phylum Arthropoda; class Insecta; order Lepidoptera; family Noctuidae; genus Allophyes; species Allophyes oxyacanthae. Next base: position 4,141,025 of record OW028628.1, read on the forward strand.
TGGGTATCGTCTTTCGCAGCGTCCGAAAAAGTTTTCTTTTCCGTTACATCACATTTCAGGTTCGACAAACGCTCTTTTAATGATGTTTTGTAATCTGTATACAAATCTTCCGCCTGACTGTAAATATCCGTTAAGTAGTATTCGGACTTTTCAAACTCTTCCCTTTTGTGATCAGTTATTAATTTTCTATGAATCTCATCAAACGTCAACCATTGTTTCTCCAAACTATCAAGCCTAGTTTCTATATAAAAAACTGTAACTCTTTCTTTAGGTGATTTTCGAAAGTTCACATATCCTCTATCAATTTTTTTGTAAATATCTGCTTGAACTCTTATCAGCGAATCCATTGTTAACACAACAGATAAATTGTAATATTTTCAAAATTTCTGTTGAATTTTTGCTAAGTCCAAAATTTGCAAATTATTATAAGTCCAAAATTCGCAAAAATTTTCTAAGTGTTTGAAATTCTGACACTTAGACAAAATCGGGCATGGATTCCCCGTCTAAACAGCTATTGCCCGTAACACTTCACAAGTTCAAACATCAGTGAACACTTTTCTAAGTTAATTTGCCCGAGCATTTAAGGTTCACTTTTGCTTGCTTTTATGATAATTAAGAGTACTCACAGTTTGTCCATTGATTACACTTATAACACTTGTCACTTAGCTGCCAATTCCGATGTTGCTAATTTCCGCCGTCAGGTGGCGCCACTGTCGATTTTCAATAATTCCACTGCTTCAATCTCGTACTGTTTCACTGTATCCGGTTCGAATGACCATGAATAAAACCAAGGTTCACAAGACGAAGACAATTTATTATAATTATGTTGATACCTAAGCATTTCATGGTAACGAAACCATATCGCGATTTAGGAACAAGGTACAACGCCATCTATCGCCAAAAAAGGAACTAAAGTATAAATTGAATACAATCAGATTAGAATCAGAATGTTCTTTATCTGCATTATTTGCACCAGATTGTACACACTGACAATTCGGACACCATCAAATTATTGAAGCTGTAGTACAGTCAGATAAAAAAGTTCTGAGTTCTCAGCTCGATTAAGGTCCGATCATGTCATGATTGATACATAGTATCTCTGAGATTTACAATATTTTTGAATGGTGAGTTTTTTAGAGACAGGCTTTTTAACTCCTTTAGCTTTTTTAATTGTAGTATTTAAACTAGTAATGCAGTATAATTTAGCCCTCAAGCCAATAAACTCTGTAATGACATCTCCACCCATCTCATCCTTAAAAAAACCAGGGATTTGTTTATTCCCTTTCGGAATACCATAAATATTATTTTCTTCAAAGTTGCTAGTATCAAAGTATTGGATAATATCCAAACAACATAATTATGTTGTTTCATGTCTTGATAAAAGTCGTCGGTATGTATTAAATACAAAAGACTATCAGTATCCGTGTAACAAAGTTTTATATTATTCTTATTTAATAATATTTCCTTCATTACGGAATAATGAAAACGATATAAATGAGACTGCTAGTTCCGATTCGGGTTGCTCTCGTGTTGCTAACGGTGAATATTTGCGTAGACATAACCAAGTGGCCAGGATAATTCACCAACAACTTGCTTTGAAATACAAACTTGTGGATTCTGAAGTACCGGGTACCACTGTGGAGTTCTCGAAAATGGTCGTTTCACGTTATATTGGGATCGATCTATCATCACTGACAGGACTGTTGTCGCCAATAAGCCTGACATAGTGGTGATAGATAGATCAGCACGCCGCCGTACAATGATTGTTGACATTACCGTCCCACATGATGAGAACCTCGTAAAAGCCGAAAAAGATAAACAAATCAAATATCTGGACTTGGCTCGCGAGGTTGTCGATATGTGGGACGTGGAGTCAGCGATCATTGTGCCGATAGTCGTAACGGCTAATGGCTTAATTGCCAAGAGTCTCGACCAACACCTCGAGAGGCTCTCGCTAGGTTGCTAGATCAAGGGCCTGATTCAGAAAGCAGTACTCCTTGACACTGCGCGCATTGTTAGGAGGTTTCCATAGAGCCCTGACTACCGGTAGCTTGGACCCTGTTCCCGATGCCGGTGGCCTACTACTACTACTATTAAAATTATTTAAAAATATCAAAAAGTATGTTAAAAATTGAATAAAGGTCATAATAATAATATTTTATCACCCTTTAAGTATTGTTTTTCCATTCATAATATTATTTTTCATTTCAGATGACACAATCATAATTGAAGACGGGTGGTACCGGTATATGAATATGATCCACCTCACCTTAATAAAGGCATCAGGGACAATTTTTTAAATAAAAATATAAAAAGAAAAGATATCCGAATGGACTGATATCATTGATGTCTATAAAACAGACTGCAAGCATACGGAAATGCGTTTGTCAAACCTGAGAAAATAAAAAAATTAAAGTAAGCGATTTATGCAGTTTTTTTTAATTTTTATTATTAAATCACTTGTATTATTTTAATAAAGATAATGCTAATGTTATGCTATCGACATTAGTTATCATAAAAGCACCTATGCCATTTCCAGGCCTAAAGTCTGACAACCTAGTTTAAGAATCCTCCAATAATTTAGTTCAGCAAGTCAGATGGTAGTCTAGGTGCTGATATTCAACCACATTTAGTTAGACTCGAACAGCTTCCAGTCTAACTAAATGTGGTTGAATGTCAGCACAGTCAGAAACAGAATATCAGTATGTGATACAATATTGTTGAGGGCCTCTAACTAAAATGATGGCTAAGTACATGCTCTTGTGTCTTGGAAGTAATGGAAAACAATGTGCACATTAAACAACCATTTGTTGTACCTGTCAGTAGGATACCCATGTTTAGCTGTGGACTTTATCTGGCTGATGATGGTGGAATTTTGGGACTGATGATACTAATAACCAAACATTTTTTTTTCAGGCAAAAAGCTGCTCTCGTGTTTTAAGTAAGACGGTTACAGCGGCCTTATCTCACACTGCACAATTTTGTAAGTATTTAACCTATTTTTTAAACCTAAAATTTTACTGTTACCTAATTACTTCTGTTACTTCTATTCTGTAACTGCTGGCTGGATTTACACTACATACTACATTTAAAACAAAGCTGAATAATTATGTTCAAATAATAAGTCTATTAATAATAATTATAATTTGTTATCACTATCACTACATAGTAGGTTCCCGCTGTCAGTCTGTCCCTATGTATGGTTATATATTTAAAACTACGCAACGGATTTTGATGCAGTTTTTTTAATAGATAGAGTGATTCAAGAGAATGGTTTGTATACATAATACTTTCATATTTAATGTGTATATTTGAGAAATTCCATCTATACGAAGCCGGGGACGGGTCGCTAGTATTATATAATTATTTTGATCTATACTCCTGTAAATCTGATGTTTATTAAAGATATTTCTATTCTATATGTTATTGTCATTATTTTTAGGTTTCTTTTTTATTTCACAGCTCATTATGCTAATGGGAGTAAAGTTAGTGAAACACTGAAGAAACAACTTCGTTTTTTGACGATTTATTCGATTCATGCAATTCATTCATTCAGAGAATTTTGTGGCAATATTAAAAGATTTATTGTGTTTATGGCAAATGTTTGAAAAAAGGGACTTAAAATTATGCACCCGCGTTAAATGAATTCCGATCCAATAGAAAACTTTTTCAGCCGAATGCGTGCGTATAGATAAAAGTTATAGAAATAATGACCCTAGCTGTAAAGCCTTTAGACGTATATTTCGGTCCCTGTTAATCACGAGATTTATTAATTTCCACTCGGATAGCTTTAATTGTGAGAGCACTTCGAGAAAGCAAATAATAAAATTAAAAATCTTATTTGAGTAGATATAATCCGAAAGACAGACAGACAGATGCAATCAAAAGCCTCTGTCCTCTTGTGAAGGTGTCGAGTCTCCCGAAGACAGTAGAAGCTTCAAAACAACGGCTCAATGTATACTCTAGTGCATACACTGCGGGATGGGTTGTGAAAAAATGATTCAAATTTATTGTGTGGACTGTAAAAAAGAATTAACCCAAAACAATGAATCAGCAGTCCACAAATGAATTTCCCATGGGGAATATAAAGGCTTTAAAAATACTAATAAACTCAGAGTATGCCGTGAGGATGTTTTCATCTATTGTAAAGGAAACTAACGAATATTTGGAATTAAACACAAATTCAGATCAAATTTCCAAAGAGATACGACGATGACGACACGGTTGGCGCAGTGGCTAAGCGATTAGCCTTCTACGCTACGTGCCGCGGGTTCGATCCCCGCACGGAACAAATATTTGTATGATCTTAGATCTACAGATAGTTGTTTCGGGTCTGGTTGTGTGTGCATGTGACATGTATGTTTGTAAACTGTACCCTCGATACAGGAGAAATCCTAGTGAGGGTAAAGGTTAAAAAATAAATATATATGTACATATATATATAAAGTCCAAATATTCGTTCAGTTTCCTAAAATGCCAAAAGCATGATAAAGCTTTGCTTGAATATTTCTTCTCCACAACAATAAAATTATCCGTGTTTAACTAGTGCAATATTATAAATAAAATATTGAAAGGCGTCGATATGATTCGAATAAATAAACAATTATTGCCATGTATACAAACAAAAGCTTTATATAAATATCACAAAATACTTAAAAATAAAAGCATTTAATAAGTAATCTAAGTTTTATTTCCTCCCAAGTAAATAACACCGAAATAAAAAATAAAAAAGGTATCCGTGCGTAATGACAACGATCAATATATTTAATGCTTTTGCTGGTACTAGAATGAAGATAATAAAAAAAAAACTAAATTTCAAACTCTAAAGTACCCTTTTGATATTGGCTCTTCGGAGATTCCCATCTGATACGTTAGTAGCATAAACGTAGAGTAATAATAACTTTATGGTTAGTAGTCTGTGAGTGACACCCCGCCAACACCCCGCATTAATCATTTGCAACCCTAGTGACAAACGAATCTGAATCCTTAATACTGCAACATTGTAATACTTAGTATTATCAAATTTAGGTATTCGAAATGTTTTGATGCATAGTAAATACTTGAATTCATCAAGTGACAATAATGAATTAACCTTAAAGTCCGGTGGCGGTACAGATATGGCCCCGACACTCAATACACCGGCGCTGCTGGCTCGTTTTCGGTTCCGTCAGTATAGACATACCTTCATTTACAAATCGCTTCAAGTCTCGACATCTTTAGTTATAGGCATGTTATAGCAATGACATTTTACAAATAGACGCGTTGCCCGCGCTCGATATTGGTAAGATAAATGCAAGGTAAATGCACTGCACCGACTGAGAGAATGAGCATGCAGCAGCTAATGCCACGTAACTAAACGTCTATATTCATCTTTTTCTATCAACCGACATGGCGTTTGGTGGCTTTCCTTTTTTTTCCCTTTATTCGCGCACTGTTTAATTATATGTACTGCTATGTAGCTATAGTAAAGTTTACGCCATTTTGTAGTGCATCAAATGTTGGTGCATGGCCCGTCTATTTGTAAAATGTCATTGTGTTATAGGACTTTTTGTGACACAGAATAACCGAAATGTATGTAACGTAATTTTTTGTTCAAATAGGTTTCCTCTTGGTAGCACATTGACTTGAACAAATACTTACTAAATAGTATTTAGTCTTATTGGTAAGACTTGGACTTTCTATTAAGACTTATGCGAATGTAATAACAATAGGTAATGCTACTATGTATTTTAGGCCACCTCATAAGGCGAGTAGCACACCAAGAAGAAGAAAAGAAAGTTTTTTTTTTATTTGGTTGCAGTGAGACAACATGATAAAAACAAAAATAAAATATAACACATAAATAATATTAATTATTTGGCCACAATGCTGCACCAAAAAGGAGCGATACTGGTTGCCGCTTTGTATGGCGGAGGGGACTAGAGAGACTTTATTGAAGACTTTCATAATCTAAATCGCTGGGTGACTTTCAATCTCCACTATAAAACACACAGAAGAACAATAAATATTGGTACTTATTTTATTTATTTATCTAAACTTATAAGTATTATAAAGAGAAAAGATTAGATTTTTTGTATGTTTGTTTGTTTTTAATGGATAAACTCAAAAACTACTGGACCGATTTTAAAAATTCTTTCACCAGCAGTATGCTACATTATCAGTGAGTAGCATAGCGTCGGTGATACTGCAATACCGCGGAACTAACAGTGGATGATACCGCGGAAGTGCAAAAGTAGCAAAGAGACGTCGCTGCTATGAGATCATGACGCTGATTGAATTGATTGGTTGGATTGAATTAGATATTATCATAAAAGTTAAACAAAGCACATTTCTAAATACCTTAAAGTTCAGACACGTCTAAGATAAGTAGAAGAGGAGATATTTACCTAGTTCTTTTTGCTCTACTGTAAAGTTCGCACATAAGTTACGCGGTATTGTCTGTTGTTACTTACGCTGTATTGCAGTATCACCGACGATAGGCTATAATTTATAAAGATATCACACGGGCGAAGCCACTGGCGGAAGCTAGTTTAAAATGCTTCATGTACAATGTACGAAGGCGGTCTATGCCGTAGGCATTCTCTATCAGATAACCTTAGGGTGAGTGTGAGTGTACGGGAATCCATTCTGTTGCGCACTTTGACAGGATTAAACTAAACTAAGGGCGTTTATTTCTTTTTGTTTCAATAGAGAAATAAAGTGAGAGATGCGTTTAGTCTAGTTTAGTAAGTACCTAGTATTACGACAACTACTACTGTGGATATATCGGTTTACGCAAATCTGTATGACCACTCAAAACTGCGTAGTCGCGTGCCTGTGTGAAGTACCGCTCGTTCGTGCGGTGCACCGCGCGAAAGAGCGGCAGCGCGCACTGGGGCTCTCCGCGGATATGGGGTTCCATCAGTCAAGTCTCAACGATAATCTACGGAATGGTAGGTACGAGAAGTCGATCCGCTTGACCGCGACAGGCAGCACCGCAGCCCCCGTGCGTTTATTCGCCTGAAGCGTAGGCTCGGGACTATGGCCTTAGAACTTAGTACACATTAGCCGGTTTGAAGCACGCACTTTGGTGACGCGCTTTAAGTTACGGGATAATAGTAGATACCTATGCAGCGTGTATATGCTGAGTCAACACAATACAACGCCATAATAATATGACTCAAACGCGCGCTTTTGCTCTAACTTACAACGCCCGTTCCCAAAGCGCCCAATGTGTACTAGCTTATAATCACCACGCTTGGTAAACCGATTGGTGCACACAGGTACTCTTGACGTTATTCCTGAGTTGCCTTATAAGACACCCGCGGTGAGAGGGGGGTTGACCCATGCTTTGACAGAAACCTTACGAACTCAATATATTTGATGTAAACTTTTGCATTGTATTTATTTTAATTAAATTAATTTGGTTGGGGTATATCTATAAAACCGTGTTGTTGAAAAGAATTGAGTTAGTATCCTTTTCGTGGAGCCAACGATTTTGCATTCGTATTTAGTAAGTACAATTTCTATCAATTATTATTAATTTGTAAAATATTTTTAATTATTTACCTGATTAAGTGATTACTTACCAGTCTGTTCAACTGCAGTGAGTACAGTTTGTGGTTCGTTGATTTGTAGAAAATCAACGGGTGATTAGCATGGCGCCCACAACTCAGGAAGACGTGTCAACTAATGGAGAGATGCTAACGGAGACAATAGAGCATCTGTCGCTAGATGGCGAGAGAATTGTCATTACTGGCATGTCGGGCCTGTACCCGCAATCTCACAATGTGAAGGAGTTGTCAGACATACTTTACAATAAGGTACGTTCAAAACACTGAACTAAAAAATTACACAACGTGTACCAATCAGCAATGTGTGGTCATATTATATTTTAAGGGTGTGGATCAGACCATCAAACTCAATAACTTTCTCTACAGGACCAATATCGTAATCGTGGAAAATTATCGGCTACGTGTGGGTTGAGTAGTTATTGAAGTTTTGTATGGAACAGCTGATTATTTTTTATGCGTAATACTTTGAGTATCTAGAACGTGTCTGATACACATTGCCTATATTTTAGTCAAAAGCACTTTCAACTACATATATTATTTTTCTTCCTCGCATTAGGTACTCGACTTTGCGTTTCGAAACATACATTAAAAATAATAATTTAACTCTAACTCTACATAATCTAAGCTTTCACTACAAAATTTTTGATAAAAACAACACATTTGCTATTCTCTTAGTTTCAGTGAGATACGCTCGTATCAAGTTCGAGCGTCACTGCAATAATTATGATCGGCGCGTCATAAAATTACGTGAATTAGCCCTCTGATCTTTGGTGTCTCCACCTAGTAAAGGTGTCGCTACTGTAATCATAGTATCATAGTCATAGTAATATTATAAAGAGAGAAGTCCTGATTGACTGACTGACTTACTGACTTATCATCAACGCACAGCCGAAACTACTGAAGCTAGAGTCACGAAATTTGGAGAGTAGGTCCCTTTTGTATTGTAGGCCAGCAATAAGAAGGGATTTTTGAATATTCAACCCCTAACCATCAACCTCTTGGGTGATAAAGGGGGTGAAAGTTTGTATGGGAGTCCCATCATTTTTGAAGTGAGAAAGATGAAAATTGGGATTTAGGCTTTTGGTTAGAATTAAAGAAGTACATGCACGATTCTGTGTTTTTGGAAATTCGTCCCTTAATGGGGCGAAATAGGGGCATCTACATATTGGGCCTATCTAGATCAGGGGCTGCAGTAAGTTAGTACTTTGAATCCGCTTAAAAATTGTACAAAAAAGGCAGTACTATAGGCATTTTGAGAAATATTAAAATGAATAGTTTCTGTAAAAATATGAAAATATGCATTACTGTGAGCGCCGCAAACAGACGTGTCTTGCTAAAATAATACAAATTAATTATATTATTAAAGTGAACAGAAATAGTTTGCAACCCTTGTGCCTAAAGAACAGTACTTAAAATCAAACAACAGCGTTAATGAGTGTTAAATCATTTGCGAAATAAATTGTGCGGAGTGAAAGGATCCGGTGTGTGCCGAGGCGCCCCTCACACCCGTGAGGAAACGAGTGCGGTGCTATTTTTTAACTCGCTCACTCCTTGACTTCACTGTGTTTTTGTCAAGCAAAATATAAACATGAATGTACACCGATCACCGAATAGCGGAAAGTACACAAGCGGAGGCGGCGGCGGTTCGACTCCAGACTTACGAACATTGGAAAATTTGCCTAATATCACACAAAGGAAGAGAAAACAACCGGACAGCTGTGACTGTTCCGATCAATTAGCGGATTTCCGAACAGAAATGATGTCTTTCCTAAACAACTTTGCTAAATCACAACAGGAAAACTTTTCACAGTTACAACAAGATATATTAGAAATGAAAAACGAAATTAAAAGTTCTAAAGAAAAGTCGGACTTATTAAAAACAGAGCAAAACTTATTAAAACAAGAACTAATTGAGTTGAAGACCGCTAATACAACTTATGAACGAAAATTTATGCTGCTCGAAGGCGATATATCACATCTCAAATCTAATAACGAAACGGCCGTGCCAATTCCGCCGACGCCTACTTACGAAGCCACTATCCTCGAAGTACAAGAACGCGTCCGCCGAGAAAAGAACTTAGTTTTAGTGGGTATACCAGAAATAAATAACCAGAACAAAACCACAAGATACGAACACGATAAAAACAAGATTATGCAATTTATTAACGCATTTTACCCGGAATGTCCGCTGCCATGTATGATAAAAAGATTGGGCAAATATAACCCAAACAAAAATCGATCGCTAAAAGCGTTTTTCGAATCGCCAGACATAGTAAAGTATATCCTACGGAATAAAAACAAGGCTCCTTCTGGTGATATTCAGATGTATTCCGACCAAACTGCTCTTCAACAACAATTTATGAAAAAACTTCGCGACGAATTACACCATAGAAAGCAAAACGGCGAAGCCGATCTTATTATTAAATACATTGGAGGCGTTCCTAAAATTATAAAACCGAATACAAAAAACGATTAAGCTTACCAGACTACCCCAGCCACATACGAATAGAAAATATAGAAGACAAACCAAATATCACGTATCAAAACATTAACTGTTGCGAAGATATATATTCAAAAAAATCGTCATTAAAATTTTTCTACACAAATATTAGAAGTTTAGTAAAATACAACAAATTAGACGAACTGATGTGCATGTTAAAATCCATAAGCTCAATTATACATGTCGTTCTAATTACGGAAACGTGGATTAAATCTGATTCTGAAGCCAAGACATTACAAATACCTGACTATAGCCATGTGTATACATACAGGAAAGGGCGTATTGGAGGTGGTGTTTCCGCGTTTGTTCACAAAAGTGTAATGTATGAAACGTTAGAAATGTGCAATAAAGGTCGAAATGAATATCTCTGGATATATCTAGAGAAGTATGCTCTAAATATCGGTGTAATATACAAACCACCAAATACCGACGTCAATGATTTTTTGGAAATATACGCCCCTATGCTGGAGAAAAACCGGAGATCACTGGTTTTTGGTGACTTCAACATAAACCTACTAAATAATGATAAACACACAGAGAGTTACATTTCTATACTGGACGAAACCGGTTATCAGTTACTGAATAATATACAAAGCGACTACTGCACTCGCGAAACAAAGAACACCAAGACAATAATTGACCATGTGTCGTCGAATATACAAGAAGAATATTTTCACATGGCTTTAATTGATACGCCGTTATCAGACCATAAACAGATATACCTAGAACTTCAAAAGCCAAAAATTTCCAATAAACAACGACAAGAATACCAAGCAACAGACTATAATCTACTATATCAACTAGTTGAAAACTCCGGACCAAGTACAGACCTGAATGATTATGAACAGCTAGAATCTTTTATAAAAAAACAAATCACATCCAGCAAGAAAACAAAAGTTAAAATTTTAAATAAGCCTCGTGACGATTGGATAAAAAAAGAAGTACTCAACGAACTACACAACAGAAATATTTCATGGAGAGATTACAGAAAGGACCCCGACAACACTACAAAGGAAACAAATTTTAAAACCAGTAGAAACACAGCTGCTAAAACAATTAAAATCGCCAAAAAAAATTATTACTATGAAAGCTTTAAAAAATGTGAAAGCCAACCTAAGAAAATGTGGGAATTAATCAACACTCTAACTAATAATAAATATAAAACCAGTTCTATTCCTACCAAACTCAAAACAGAAACTAGAGTAATAACAAAAGGACAACAAATTTGCGAACATTTTAACAATTTCTTCTCCACAGTTGGTTCCGTTTTAGCTAGCAAAATACCAAAGACACATGATAAAAACATCAACACGCTTAAAACACAATCAAACAGTTCTGAACTTCACATATTTGAACCAACCACGCCCAAAGAAGTCAGTGATATTATTGACAACCTAAATAATAATACAAGTAACGGAATAGATGGAATAAGTGTAAAAGAAATAAAATGCATCAAAAGCCTAATTTTAGAAAATTTAACAAATTGCGTTAATGAGTGCATCAAACAAGGGTTATTTCCGGCCAGCTTAAAAATAGCAAAAGTAACTCCAATATTTAAGTCCGGAAACAAGGATGACGCTGGTAATTATCGCCCTATTTCGGTACTGCCTGTGCTATCAAAAATTTTTGAAAAGATTATTTACACTAGACTAAATAACTACCTTACAAGTATAGATTTCTTTTTTAAACATCAGTATGGATTTCGACCAAAATCTAACACGTTATCTGCAACTATCGATCTTACTACAAAAATAAAAGAAGCCATTGATAAGAGACATTTTGCTCTTGGTATCTTTATAGATTTAAAGAAAGCGTTCGACACAATTTCTCATAACTTACTATTGCAAAAACTCAGAGATGTGGGTATAGCAGGATTAGCACACAAAATGATCAAATCATACATAAATAACCGAACACAAATAGTTAAAATCAGCGATTACCAAAGCTTACCTGCCACATTAACATACGGCATCCCACAAGGTTCAATTTTGGGACCGTTGTTATTCCTCGTGTACATAAATAACATAAACACAGTCAAAATATCTGGCAATATCACACTTTTTGCAGACGACACATGCCTTTTTTATTTTGGTAATGACCTAAACGACATTAATGCAGAAGCTCAAATTGACCTAAATGTTTTGAATGAATGGTTCTTAACAAATCTACTCACTATAAATACAAAAAAGACTTCATATATGATATTTGCAGCAAAAAATAAGAAAATTTCTAATCAGATTAAACTTACAATAAACAATGAATTACTTCGTAAATCAAACCAAGAAAAATATTTAGGGCTGGTTCTAGATCCAATGTTAACCTGGAGAAACCACATTGGTCATATTAAAGCCAAAATATCTCCTCTCATTGGTGCTATACGTCGTATAACTGCATGTGTTCCTAAAAAAATACGTACTATAATTTACAATTCCCTGGTTAAACCCCACATTGAATACCTGATCGAGATATGGGGAACTGCAGCTAAATCTAACGCACAAGAAGTACAAACCTTACAAAATAAAATTATCAAAACACTTTACAACTATGACTACTTAACTCCCACTACAAAAATATATAAAGACACAAATTTTCTAAATATTAATCAGTTATACATCTACAAAACATGCACTCTAGTGAGAAAAATCATAACACAAGAAACACACTCACAAGTACACTTTAATAAAAAAAAACAAACATACAGCACTAGACGACGTAACAAATTAGAGTTAATACACCCCAGAACGAACTATGGTAAGAAAAGCATATTATATGAGGGGGCAAAATTATATAATAGCCTACCCGAAGACATAACAAATAGTCAAAGTCTATGTGTATTCAAAAAACGTTTAGAACTGTATGTCAGAAAATCACATTAGTTTCCTTATTAATTTACCTACTTTTAATATATATATTTTTTTTTTTTGTTTGAATTTTATAAAATCATTGTATAATGTAAATCAACTTACTTGTCAATGTCACCTCCATGTCATCGAAAATGGCAAGACCCTATTGGTTGTTGTACCAATAGTAAATTATTTAATGAACTCACATATTTTAATGCATGCTTTATATACCTATCTTTATTTATACTTTTTCTCAATGTAAGTGAACTTATTGTGTTCTTTTTTGAGAAATAAATATCTTTAAACCGAAAAATAGCAGAATATTTTATACGTATAATTTTTTGGGGATAATTTTATCTGCTGAAATGTTTGGGATATTTAATGGGGGAGTATAAAAAACGTGATCATAATGTTTACTGACATATTATCTAATGTTAAACGTTTTCTGTAGATTAGAATTAACTTTTACATTTTATAATTTGGATCGATGGTTTATGAGAAATTAAGATCTTTGAAAGTTGACATTAATTTTATATACATAACCTAAGTGCCGCGACGTTGTGATTGTGATGTACCACAGTGATGTACCGTGCGATGTATTCGAGAACCGGAATACTTTGTAAGAGGTCTAGAATTGATGTTTACTATATTGCATGATTTTTTTCATGCTTATGTATTAAACATATTTTTCTTGATTTCTCAAAATATTATCCATAGCGACTTGATAGTAATTTATAGCTAAACGTTATAATTATGAATTTTAAATATTTATTTATTTTTCAAACATACGACTATTTTCAAGATATCCTAATGCAATATATTAATATAACAATATACAAGGATATCCTAATGCAATATAATAATATAACAATATACAGTCTAAACTAGGAATAATTTAATCTAATCTATTTAAAAATATTGAAGTATGTACCTAATGCTTTAATGGTGAATTCGCTCAGAGTACAACAGTATAATTATGTCTATGGCCCTCTCTACAATATTTAAAATTCGGAGCGAACCCGTGGAGCGAACGGATAAATGGCGCCTCACTCAATAGGTTGTAATAAATATGATGTCAATATATTATACGATCCAAAAGTTTTCCGTAGGTACCTAATAGTGTAACAGTCTGTATAATAATTTTTTTTTTTTTTTTTTCGGAAGTAATATTCATAGAGTGTTAGTAACATGGTACCTTATTATCTAGTGTTAGTGCTTATCACCCTCCGCATACATTCCTTTACAATCGGAGAGCTGAAGCTCTCCGCTACAGTACCTCTACCATGAGCTTTCCGTGCCGTCTAACGTTCACGATCACATTCAATATTTGTATAGTGACCTTAGTTCACTATTTATACCGCTAGAGGCGCTGAAAAAATTCCCATACAAATATTGCATGTGAACGTGAACGTTAGACGGCACGGAAAACTCATGGTAGAGGTACAGTTCTCAGGATGCTGACATGACTGTCTCTCACTCTCCTCAGTAGCGAAGGTGTTTTCTTGCGAATAATCGCGTTAAATCCGTCGGTACGAGCTTGCACAAACATTTCTGACGCACTGCAGTAACGAGGCAGTCTCAACAACATCCTGAAAGTATTATTGTACTGTACGCGCAGGACATCTTGCGATCTTTTAGTGTAATTGACCCATAGATTCCCCGTGTACAGACTCTGGCAGTAAGCCTTGAAAAGTGTGATTTTAACTAGGTCCGTACACCGAGCAAATGTTACTCCGTACCGCTAGCGCCCTACGCTCCCTTTCAATATCTACATCTTTCCTAAGGTCGTCGGCAAGAAAGTGCCCTAGGTATTTGAAGGTGAACACCCTATTAATTACTGACCCGTTCATAAACTCGGGTCCATCATCACGGCATCTGCCGCCGACCTTAAAGACCATGTATTCACATTTCTTCACATTATAGGTACATTAATCCATGTGCGGCAGCGTAGACTTTACATGTTTTAAGTGGCTCTCTGATTGCCCTCGCCGATGGACCCAGCAACACCATGTCATCTGCATAGCTGATGTTGTTAATGCTAACCCCACCAACACTGCATCCGACACCCATGCTGCTGAGTCCAGCTATGAGGTTGTCTACGTAGAGGTTGAAGAGCCTAGGTGACGTCACACCTCCCTGTCTCACCCCGCACTCCAACCTATACGGCTCAGAGAGCGTACCATCCCACTTCACCTGATTGGTTTGATTACCATACCAATACTGTAATAGTCCACTAATTGCCGCGGGTATACCCCTGTCTACCATCTTTTCCCAGTCAAATCATACGAGAGAAGATCGAATGCCCTGGAGATATCAAGGAAACTGTGAGCGATATCGTCATATCGTTCGATTTGGTCAGTAAACATTTGCGACCGTCCATACATTTTCTTAGGTCGCACATTTACCTATGTGGTATCAGGCCAATGACGGCAATTGATGCGATTCTTTGTCGCGTCGCGTCATGAGTAAAAGCACTTGACAGACGACAAATATTAAAATTTTATTTTACACGGAATTGTTTTAATTTCCTCTAACCTAATAATAATTTAATTGCTCATTTATTACAACGAAAAATCTCAGTCCTACTTAAGCAAAACGAAAACATTCCTTACTAACTAAAAGCTGGCAAAGTATCATGTTGATTCAATGCGGTGCATGATACGCGCTCCAACACAGGGCGGCTGTATGCATGAGTAAATTAATCGAATCGCGAGCCGCGCCGCTCGGAGTAACGCTCTTAAAACTTTAAAACCAAATTGTAATAATAAAACAATGAAAATAAAATAGATACTTACCTAGGTACCAAACCAACGTGAGTATCATGTTTGGCGACCAGCCCAGAGGCCACATAATATACCTACTAGGTAGGTACCACAGAACATAGAAAAAGGTTTCTGTGTTCTGTGGTAGGTAGGTACCTCATTCCATTGGTAGTAGGTACCTCATTCCATTGGAGGTAGGTATACCTACTATCATCTCCTCTTTATCCAATTTGACTTTGGTTGACCGTCAACCGTGTTCATGGCATGAGTCCGCAGCGGCATAGGTAGGTACCTATCTAGATCTACTTGACATCGGATTCCGCGGACATAGGTAGCGTCATAATTTCGTCGTTCTGTTCGCGTCGTTCGACGGCAGCAAGAGATGTTAAAGAAGGTATGCCGCCAACCAAGGTCAAATTGGACGACAAAGGTTATAAAAAAAAAATTGTAGGTACACACGGCTACATGTCAAGCGTTTGCGTTGCGTTTACAGTATAAGCTGACCTCGCATTGCATAGGCTTTCCGTACAATGACAGCTCAGCTAATACTGAAAATTGTAGCTTGATATGTAGCCAAGCGTTTACCAGTATTTCTTTTTCTAGCAAGTGTTCTATGCCAATTCGGTTGCATGGCGCTGTTAATATTGTGGCAGGGTGTGGTTATACCTCCTATCTAGGTACCTTTTGATGTGGGGACATACAATATATAGGGTGGCGCAAAATATTACTGTATCTTTTTTCAAAAATCTAATGGAGGATGTTTAATAACTTCAAAATTCACCTCAAGTTTCCTAAGACCGGAACTCTATAACTATATCAGAAAGGGCAGCCACCCTCAATGCCTTGTGTTTAAACCATAAACTTATTATTACTAATGGTTGAAACGGAGTAAGGAAAACAGGTATGTTGTACGGAGCACTAGCGCCAGTCCGCCAGTCAAGAGACACAGTTGGGAATGTACATAAACCTAAATGCCCAAAAATGCCAAAATTCCTTGCACACCTATATTTCGGTCCCCGTTATTGTGTAGATGTGCATACAGTTCCTTTGCTAAAAACTCAATTAATATTTCTGATCAACAGAAGAACCCAGTTTCATCGGAAGGCGTAAGATGGAACTTCAAGCATCCAGAATTGTCACCTTACACTGGCATGGCTCCAGAGTTGGATCGCTTCGATGCTCAGTTCTTTGCCGTGCACCACTACCTCGGTCAATCCATGGATCCTATGTCACGCAAGATGCTTGAGCACACCTACCAAGCAATTTATGACGCGGGTTTGTTTTTAGTAGAATAGCTTTATGAATGTTCCAACTATTTATGTATTGCGTAAACATGTGAGACACACTGGCAGACAATTTTCCGATGCACTTCGATACGTAGTACAATCAAGGTGCCGCTCACTGCCGCACGTGTTATCTATATATTAACACGTGAAGGGAAAGCTTTGTACCCCTTTTTAAGCGTATTGCGCGCACGGAGGAGACATATGTAATTTGACATAGTTAAAGTTTATATGAAGAAGGAGTACAGAAAGCTAAAATTACAGTCGAATTTCGACCACTTGGCGACCTCTAGTTTATTCAATTGTGTAATGTGAAACGTATCTCACCGATCGAGAGGGATCATGCGATAGGTGCGTTTGCTCATAGCCCTAAAATAATATATGCACAAACAACAACGTATGCGGACAGGATCATATGCATAGTAGGTACTGTTACGAGACTGTCTACTCAGTCAGGGCACGTACGTCAGGGCTCCACATAGTGGTAATTTTCACCGACAGCTCATCAGGCAGATGTGGCCAGCGTAATCCCACTTGAGGTTTGCGGCTTTCTGAGCTACGTCAGTGATTGATGTTTTCGAGCGCAGTTGTGTTTGAATATGGGCTGTTAATTTTACGCCTAAAATACTGCGCTCCATCGCACGTAAGCAAACCTTCAGTTTGGACTTGGACATTCGTCAAAGACCAACTCTTAGTTCCATTGGTAAGAATGGGAAGAACGCACATACATTTTGCAGAAAAAATGCCTTCCTGTGTCTATAGACGATGCACGAAATAAACTGCAACTATGAGAGAAAAGAATGTTTCATTTCATGTGTAAGAAGATACCTATTGTACTTTAAAAATAATTAAAATTGATTTATTGTATTTTATCTACACTCATATCGTTTTAGTTCATACAGTAAACAAGAAATCCAACTGAGCAACTCAAATCTGACAAAAAGTATTAATCTTGACCAGCCTCTTTAGATTCCAAACGATTTACCTACTTTAAGAGCATAGGTATGTAGGTACTATCTTCTCACAGAATTATGGAATCCTTCTTTTGTGTTTCAGGTTTGAGTCCAGCTCACCTCAATAGGAAAAATGTGGCTGTTTTTATTGGAACTTCTTTCTCAGACTCGGAATCACGTAGCTTTTTTAATGCTGACTCCAGAACGGGTATGGGTATATTGGGGTTAGTATTATTATAATAGTAAGTATAACTAACAAACAGTAAATTTCCTAGTAAAATTGTATCTGATTAAAATCTTTAATTCTAGAACTAGTAAAACCATGTTCCCGAATCGCATTTCATACTGGTTGAACACAAAAGGTCCCTCGCTAGCGATCGATGAAGCTGACTGTAGCTCCACCACTGCGCTGGAGCAGGCGTACTCCGCCATCAAACGGGGGGAATGTGAGGCCGCCATTGTCGGAGCCGCATTCTTATGTCTATATCCACATGCATCTATACATCACGGAAGGTGAGCAAATCTGATGATAGAATATAAGCACATTTAACAATCAGGAGAGTGACACGTGAAATGCATTTTGTGACGGTCAGTAAAAGGCTTTCATTTAAAACCAAATCTTTATACATTTTCAGACTTGCTGCTACAGTTGCTTTGGATGGCAAGACAAAATCGTTTGCAGAGGACGCGAATGGTTTCGTGTTATCTGACGCAATAAGTGTTATATTTTTGCAGAAAGCAAAAGACGCACTGAGGTAAAAATTGAATTTGTGAAATCGTAACTTTTATTATTAGATATAAATGCGAAAGTAACTCTGTCTCTCAATCTGTTTGTTACCTTTTTACAACTAAACGGCAGAACCAATCTTGATTAAATTTGACAAGGAAATAGTATGCATTGTAAGGAAGAACTGGCAATTTTTTTTCAAATATCTCATATTTTGTAGAGTCTACGCCGAAATACTGCATGTCAAAAATGAATTCATCTCTGTTATAAATGATGACGTGGGGCCGAAGTACGGCCACTGTCGCAATCCTCAGACAACGGCTGCATTCATAAAACAGTTCTATAAGGAAGTTAAAGTATCTCCACAGGCTGTAGAGTACGTGGAAGCTTATGGTACAGGTGAGAATTAATATGAACTTAATCTATACAGTGAGTTTCTTTATTAATGTTTTCTCTGGTAATCTATTATTTTACCGAAACTTTTTACATCAAATTTAATTTCGCAGAAAACTATTCCACGATTATTGTTTTATGTTAATATATGTTTTCCTTTTTCTTAGAGTAGTTTATGTTAAAATTGAATTACATAATAGCCTAATTACAAGGCAATACAATCTAGCCTTGTAATTAGGCTATTATATAATTTAATTATAACTTAAACTATTAAATTGCATTTTACTAGGGATGTGTGTAATGTATCCTATACTTTTCATGTTCTCTCTGTTAAGACGAAGACACTTTGTTCTTGTGTTGGCATGCTTTGTTCTCTTATCATAATATATCTCCAACAGCAATTAAATATATGGTTTCGTAGAACAGTTTTACAATCCACACAGTTGGGCAACGCCTTTGATGTCGGGAGATACCGCCGCAAATTAGGTATTTACGCTATTTTACGCAAATATGCTAGGGTTGTCACAAAATCGGGATTAAAATAATTTTGGTTTTTATTATAGCATTAACTAACATTGGCATTTATCAACGTAAGTACAATGCACATACATATAGGTTAAAAAAGGAACTGTGGAGAAACGAGGTATTTGTTCCTCCGTTGAAAAGGGAGGATCTTATTATTATTAGAAGAAAATTCACCGGGCTAAAAATGAAGTCCACACGAAGTCACGAGCCATAGCTAGTTATTATTAACATTTATTTATTTATTCTTCATGTAGGTACATTTGTTAGGTACCTAAGGTGAACATACTACCAGTCAACCTTTGAGTTACACACATACACCACACCCGTACCCCCGTCTCACCCATAGGGTGTACATACCATATTTATAACCCAATCACTCCTGTAACATAAAATTTTAAGTTTGTCAAAGTCAAAGTTAAAGTCAAAGATTTTTATTTCAACTGGGCCTTTGCAGGCACTTTCAAAACGTCGTGATTCTAGGCGCACGGTTCCAAGTGGATTGGTCCTGGAGAAGATACCGGCAAGAAACTCCATGGATACTCTGTTCATAAATCAAGCTTACAATAAATGTGCGGCCCCGGCTAAAATTCGACCTGAATTTACACAATATTACATAAAGAAAAAAAAAGAGAACAGCAAAGATAGTGCCCACTGTGCCCACAGAAGTGCTAGGTCTGTGTCTGTGTCTAAAATCTCCTAACATAGACTTAGGATTTGACTTATGCTCGTCTGCCCAATCATTATACTTTTGTCAATCAAAACCAGAATTAAAAAAAAAGTAATGAGACATTTTTTTCGTTTCCAGTAAAGTTGCAATTTTAAAGATAGGAGTTATTGGTTCTTCATCGTCGAATATCTATAGACATTTATTTATTTATTTATTGAAACTTCAGAGTCCCCTATCCGGATCCTTAAGATTGACCCTATCGATTGGTGCCACAATAGTACAGGATGCTATTTTTTCGGATTTTAGTCGGTTCGATTCCCGGGTGTGGCAAGCGTATTTTCAAAAGTCATTAAATGCAGTATTGTTTGTTTTTAAAAATAAAGGAATGTTTTCTTTGACTAAAATTTGCTGTCTTCAGTATTTAGAGTACTTTTCCTCCAGGTACTCTTCGAAAATTCCATCTTGTATATCTAGGTGGGTATTTATAGGTATGGTTTATGACTTTATGTAGTTCATTGTATTTGTTATCTATGTAGTTTATTTCATAGTTGTGTAGATATTGGATTAATTTTGTATACCATAAGAATAAGTATAAGTGGTCTAAATAAGTTTTTTTTTTGTCATTTTTACACACTGTGTCTACGCGTCTATCATCCATATTTCCAGTCGCGGGACTACTACTACTAGTTCCATTGTGCTCATATCTGTAACATTTTTATTACCATGTTTCCTTGTGTGTACATAAATAAATAGATAATAGGTCTAAGTTTACTCTAAATTGTTTTGCAGGCATACCAGATGCTGATAAAGCAGAACTGGAAGCAATCGAAGAGGTCTACTGTGAGCATAGGGAGAACCCTCTACTCGTGGGCAGCGTCACTTCTAACGTCGGCCTGACCGATGCCGCTGCTGGTCTGACCTCTATCACTAAGGTACCTAATACAAATATCGTATAATACTCATATTAAATTCATATTATCTCATTGTTGCGATTTCACTATGTTGGAATCTATTCATTTCCGATCTTATAATACTTTGAAATCTATATATATATTTCGTCATTTTACTTGGCCTGCTTTGTGTTACGTAGTTACCTATTTGACCGTAGACAACGTATTCGCATTGATAATACTTTCTCTTCTTCGTGCAATAATGCTGGTTTGCGTTTTATCTCCCTTAGTCTTCGCTATATACTATATTATGTAATCAGCTTCTTTCTTTCTTCCACACTTTAAATTTTTCTTGTTATTTATTTATTTTAATTTTTAGCGTGTGTTGTCCCTCTGCTGGGCAAGGGCCTTGTTTAAGATATTTATGTTTTTATTTGTAATAAAACATTTAGTTTTAATTCAGTTGCATTATTATGTAAATTTAATTCCAATTTTGATCGCTAGATGGTGTTGTTATAAAGACGGCCATTTCTGAATGGTGGTATCAAGATTTTCCGCAATTTAACTCGGCTAATTGCGTTTGTAATTCAAAGTGTGGCAACTCGGCAAGATATAACTGTACACCGTGTCTTGTGGTTTAATTTGATAGCATCACCCTTGCTAACGATCGCGAGTGCTGCAGAGTTGGTTGGTGAACAGTTGTTCAGGCCTCCTTCTCTTTTTTCCACTCACTCACACCTAACCTAATTATTTTTCTTGTTTGTTAGTTGTTTTATTTTTCTGTAGCTGATTTCTATTATATTCTATTCTACCACCTTCATGCAGATGATTTCCAAAATACCAAAGCTTCGCTAGATAATCGGAAGCTGTTAACACTAAGAACAATTTTTTTTAGCAATTAAATTTATGGAGCAGAGTCCCTAAGACCACATAAAGACTTATAATCTGATAACATTTTCAAATTTTACGTTAAATAAAATTGTTACCAAGATACGTGTTACATTACCAAGTGGTGAGGCAAATTAACAGTGATTATGTAAACTCGCAATATTCCACCAAAAGGGTGAACTAATGGTAAATGAAGAGGACTTCTTGAATTATAAATTTTATCAGCATTATAAGCGTTCTAAGTATTAAAGTGTCTTGAATATGTTATATGTTCTGAGTATCTAACGACTAATGGCGACGTCACGGTTGCCGGAGTGGCTAAGTGATTAGCTTTCTGCGCTACGTGACGCAGGTTCGATCCCCGCAAAGAGCAAATATTTGTATGATCTGCAGATAGTTGTTTCGGGTCTGGGTGTGTGTGCATGTGAGATGTATGTTTGTAAACTGTACCCTCGATACAGGAGAAATACTAGAGAAAGGCAATTTTTTTCTTAAAGATTTTAAATTACTTCTAATAATTTTTGAGTTCATAACGCACTAACATAGTCTTAAGCCTGATTTACTAACACAATTTAGGATATTTACTATAAACTGGGTGGATTTTTGAGACGGGGCCTTAAAGGCTACAGCCACAGGTAGGTAGCTACAGGAAAACGCTCTTAGGAGACTGTCCTTAACTTTTCGAGATATTTTGACCTCCATTCACAGATTTTGGATAAAATGTACAGTCAGCAATAAAATAGGCAATTTGCACAAAAGCTTTTTGATGCCAATCAATCCTGTGTCTTATAAGGATCAAAATACTTTAGTGGACCAAATGGGGTTAGAGTACTAGAAATTTGAGAAATAGTTAAAATGTTTTCTCATATATTCACAGGAAAAAAAGGCAGTCACAAAATTTATGGCTCTGCTGGGTTTTTGAGAAGATTGCGCAACTCTTTCTCCCAACTGCCACTAAAACTGCTTACTGTATCCTTGACTATGCCATTTCCATCTATTTTGATCTCACAGCGGACCTTCTTGATAAGCTTGAGCATCTTCAAAACTTCTGTATTAGATTCATATTTGGTTTGCGTAATATGATCATACTCAAAGTCATTCTGTCTGAATTTCATAGTGGCTTCCAATACGCCATCGCCAAAATTCACATATTGTTCATCTTCTATACGATATTTTGTACAATCCAAATACTCCCACTTATTTTAAAGAACGTTCCAAGTTCCTTTATTGTACACATTCACGGTTCCTAAGGTCATCCGAAAATATCTAACACTAAAAATACTTGCATATATTTATTTTACTGTTCAAGCTGCTAGACTGTGGTATGCGACGTCTTCTCAATCATTTAAAATACTGGTAAAAGAACACTATTTGAAATAGTAATGTATCTCTTCGGACTTCATTATCATAATTTGGATATATAGGTATCATAATTATTTATATTTAAGTATGTACCTATATCATACTTATAAGTAATATTTAATTATTATTGACAATTTGCACTCGCGCAGGTGTTACTAGGTTACCACACAGGCAAACTGGCAGCCAACTTGCACTGCTCCAATCCACGGCAGGACGTGGCTGCGCTGCGCAAGGGCAACATGCGCATCGTTACTGAGCACCAGAGCTTCCGCCGCACGTACGTGGCCGTCAATGCAATGTCTGTCTCTGGTACCAACGCGCACGTGCTTCTGCACGGAAACTATAAGCCTAAGGTATTATTAATTTGTGGGTTTTGGGTAGGTATATCTTACGTTAAAAGGTGAATCCCAAAATACTTTTATTATTTGCTTTTGTCAGTCAAGGTAGGGTCAAGTTTCCTTTACTTCAAATCTAGAATAAACTATACCTATAGGTTTAGTTTATTCTAGAATATAAATGTTTACTTCTTTATCTTGTACCGGGAATCACACGGTAGACGTCCGCACGTCGCGCGTCGCTTAGATTTAGGTTGTTTTATAGTTTTTGTAATATTCCAGGATCTCAGTCGCTACAAGTCTTCTATACCACGACTGGTCACAATATCAGGAAGACAGGAGGATGCTATCAATAAAATATTTGAAGATTTCAAGTCCCGTCCTGTGGATGCTGAAGAGCTGGCACTGTTCCACAACATTCATGCGAACAACATCTCCGGACATCTGGGCAGGGGATACACGATACTTGGTATGAGGAACATATTATTAAGATTACTATGAATACATTTTTGTAATTATTGGATCTAAGGGTTTAACTTTTCATCTTCTCAGACACGGACGAAAACCAAGAAACTATGAGCTTGTGCGAGAAAACTGTGTACTTCGACGATGCAAGACGACCGCTGTGGTTTGTGTTCAGCGGGATGGGCTCGCAGTGGGCTGGTATGGGCACGCAACTCATGCGCATTCCGATTTTTGCAGGTGCTATAGAACGGTAATAATCTATACATATACCTGCTTTACCGGCTTTGTCCTGAACTACTGACTGACGGATCAACGCACAGCCTAAACCGCTGATCGTAGAGACCTGAAACTTGGAGGGAATGTTCCTTGTATAACGTAGGCTTCCACTAAGAAAGGATTTTCCGAAATTCTACCTCTAAGGGGGTGAAAAAGGGGGGCAAAGTTTGTATGGAACAACGTGATTCCTTGGTCCAATCTACTTTAAATTTTGCATAAGCCTTTTTTAACAGAATCGATGGAAAACGTGTTTCGTATTTTATTGAAATTCATCCCCTAACGTGGTTAAAAAGGGGTAGAAAGTTATATTGGCGGTGATTTGCTTCGAAGTTGATAGCAATACTCCTTAGTGCTTTTGATTTAAATAACATTTAATGTTGACACATATTTGAAAACTGAATCCGATTTTCAAACACGGTGACTTTCGACCGTAGACAGAGAAACCAACTTTCGACATTCCAATTTTAAAGAGTATTTGCATCATAAAGTTATTATTACTAGTAATAATAACTTTATGATTTGCATATGTTTTTAAGTGAACTCAACCTTTTTTGAATAATCCTATACTGACCGGTTGTTCTCTCACGGCCAGTTGTATGGGGCATGCTTCAGAGTAAGCGCACAGTAGCCTGGAGATTCTAGCTCCCGAAGGAAAAACAAAAAATATTCTTCTTGCCCTTGAAAACCAAAATCTCTCTTGCGCAAGCTCTTATTCAGTCCATTATCGACTACGCCGACGCCTGCGATCTGGATTCCACAGAGGAGCTCTTAAATAAACTTGAGCGTTTGCAAATCATCAGCATCCGTTTTGTTTTTAATTTGAGAAAATATGATCATGTTTGAATTTAATGCTATTCGTGGGAGCTTACTGCGCTGGTTTACATCCTATGTAAGAAATCTCGCGAAATAACATTTCGCAAGGATTTCAAGTGGCTCCCGATTCGTCGTCGCAGGAACACTCGGATATTATGTCTCCTTTTTAACATCCTGCATAATCCAACATCTCCTTCGTACCTGCGGGATCGCTTTTCCTATAAATATCCTACAGACGCTCCCTGCAGGTCGCATGTCCCTCAATTCCCATCCCACAAAACTGATTTATACTCCTACTCCTTTTCTGTGCATGCGGTTAGATTGTGGAATGTGCTCCCGCCTGATATAAGAAGCTGTAAAACTGTATCTTTGTTCAAGAAACGTTTAAAACTACCTTTCCTCTGCTACATGGTTTGTATTTTATTTATACATTTAGGTGTATATTTATTTAGATAGGTATATTTATTGCATGTATTTGTATTCTTCCGTGTTAGGTTAGTATTTATGAAGAGATTTCTTAAGAAATAAGCAGTACCTTTGTACTTTATGCTCTTACTTCATGTTTCTCATGTATTTAATGTGTTCAGTAATTGTTAAATAAATAAAATAAAGATTGTTATAATATAATTATTCAAACATTTGAACATACTAATTTATCTGTTATAACAAAATTAATAACGTAAAAAACCGATTAAAAATCCTATTGAGCGATTTTCGACTTCTACGTGGACGAAGTCGCGGGCAAAAGCTACTTAAATATTCTGAAGCTTTCTTAGAGGTACTAACAGGGAAGAATAAACTACAGTCGAATCACCTCATAACTCGATTAATCTCGTAAACTCAGCAAAATCTACAAAAAATCTAGGTATTTGCATTTTTTATTTTTGCAGCTGTCATAAAGTACTGGAACCTAGAGGGCTGGATATAGTTCATATAATAACAACTCTTGACAAAACTATATTTGACAACATTCTGCACTCCTTCGTGGGAATCGCTGCTGTTCAGATTGGACTTACAGACATCCTTCGTGAACTGGGCCTTAAGCCCGATGGAATCATTGGTAAGGCACTAAAATATTAATATAAAGAATCCTATTTTTCCGACCTTTATCGTGGCTATTGGCACTTATTGATCAATTGGCCACTTTAAGAAAACCTTTTCTTTTTGTATTTTCTATCATTAATTAATCTTTTTCTTTTTGGTCCTTTTCTCGTTCACATATCCATCTAAGTAATATTTTTCTGTGATGAAATCGAATAATCAATCATTCAACTGAAGCCAATGCTAATAGGTCACAGTGTTGGTGAGTTGGGATGCGCATACGCCGACGAATGCTTGTCAGCGGAAGAAATGATACTGTGTGCGTACAGCCGCGGGCTTGTGTCACTGCAGACCCCACTCATACGCGGCTCCATGGCTGCGATTGGCCTGGGACATGAACAGGTAAATACAATCTGAAGTATACTGGAATATTGGGAATACTCAGGATCAGGAATAGAAATGAAACTAGCTCACGTATAGCATACAACAGACTGACGCATATATTGCAAAATCAAGACAGTACACTTATTACAAATATAATGTGGGTAATCCTGCTTAGTGATAATTAACTACCCACGACATACACATATTACACAATCATTGGGCATATTAATCCATCGATGTCTATTAATCACACTAGTACGATAGATCATTCACTCAACTTCAAATGTCACATTATGTTTCATACCTACCTAATGCTGCGTCCATCTTATATTTTGTATACATTTCTATATTTTGTATACCTACATCTCTTTCATACAACAAAACCCACAGAGCAAAAATATATATTTTGATAACATGTCTATCTGTCTCGTAAAAGTATTGATTATGTACCTATTTGTGAATGTAGTTATCCCAGATGTGTCCACCTGAGATCGACGTGGCGTGTCGCAACAGTTCTGACTCCAGCACCATCTCTGGACCAGCCGACGTGATGAAGGAGTTCGTCACCGAGCTCACTGCTAAAGGCGTCTTCGCTAAGGAGGTGCCGTGTTCTAATATCGCGTACCATTCACGATACATCGCAGATGCAGGTTATATACAATTTAATAACTTAAGCTACTTATTGAATAAAATTACATTTAATAATAATAAAACTAACTAATAATTATATACAATCATAAAATATAACAAAAAGATTATAAGTTAAGTTAAGTTGGTTATATTAGTTTAATAAAATTATGTTTATCAATTAGACGAATAGCACACGGAACGGTGGGGTGCGGCGCTGTTTAGTATGACGGAGGATCATTTGGTCACTATATTATGGACTTTTCATATCTCAAATCATTGGACGGTTTTCAATCTCCATTATGAAAAGCTCGATATCAATAACCATAACGAACAATAAATATTACGCTATTAAGGTTTAAGCAAGTCTGTACGTATCTAAGGACGTACAGACTTCTGATATGGAAGGCCATAGGTATCCCTGCAACCCTAAAAACTGCGGAACCGCGTGTGTGAAGTACCGCTTGTCCACGCGGTACACCGCGCGTAGGAGCGGTAGGTTAGCGCGAACTGAACCGCTCGGGGATGCCATGTGTCAAGACTCGACGGATTACCTACTAACGTGGACGGAGAATTGGTTTCTCTGTCTACACCTACTAAAGATTTCGTTCCGCTCGACCGTAGATCACACAGTGCCGCACCGCTCCGTTTGTTATTCGCCTTATAACGGGTGTAAAAAGACCCATAACGAAGTTGAGAGCCACGTATTCTTCCCATCATTACGATATTTTTTTGTAGTTGGCCATACCTGGGAGCTTTCTTGTTACGGCGATATTAAAGGTCCAATTTACGAATATATTTTTATGTTCTACTGAGTTCCTACTGTTTTGAATTTTTTATAATGTTATTACTAAACATTCTTCGCGCTTATACTCCCACACCCACATGTCCAGTTCTCCACACACGTAGTAGTCTGTTGTTGGCGTTACATTGTGAACTTACAAAAAATAGCTTATTTTGAATTCCTAAATATAAATGTCGTTTCCCAGCAATTACTTTTGCACAATGTTAGGTACGTGGGGGTGACATGTTAAATATGAACAAACCTACATTAATAAATTAAGATTTAAAAAAAAAGTTAGGTTATTTGTCTAATGTAAGCACTGTATGCGTAAACTTCTGTACATCTTGTAGGTATATTCGATATATTTGGGATTGTGATTTTATATCTCACCGGTTTTTTTTTTCACAGCTCCCTATCTACTGAAGTACCTAAAAGAAGTAATAAAAAATCCGAAACCCCGAAGCAAGCGTTGGCTGTCGACTTCTGTACCACAGGAGAATTGGCAAGAAGAATCGGCCAAATATTGTTCAGCAGAATACCACACTAACAACTTACTGGTGGGCAACAATAATTTTATATACACAACTGTCATTTTTTGTCACGTTTTGTTCTCTTATATTAAATATTTTGTGGTTGTGCGTCGCGCAGCGTCCGGTGCTGTTCGAGGAGACGTCGCGGCTGGTGCCGAGCAACGCGGTGCTGGTGGAGGTGGCGCCGCACGGACTGCTGCAGGCCATCCTCAAGCGCGCGATGCCCGCAGACTGCCGACACGTGCCGCTCACTAGACGGGGACATCCAGACAATGCACTTTTCTTACTCCAAGCTATTGGCGAGTTAGTAACAATTTCAGTACCTTTCTGAAGCAATATCAATGAAGTAAAAGATAAAATGAAAAATAAAACCGTCAACACGAACATACCTAAATGGTAACACGTGGTAGGTCCATTAAAGGCTGTAATTTTGTTTCAGTTTGTTCATGCACGGATACACGCCCAAGGTTCAAGCTTTGTACCCAAAAATACAATTTCCAGTATCAACAGGAACACCTATGCTGTCACATTTGGTGGAATGGGCTCACGGTGAAAAATGGTATGACTTTAGTTCTATCTATAAAAACAATATGAAATGGGTACAAACAATAACACGGATGACGTTTTAGGTTTGTAACAACGTTCAACACTGGACAGAGGAGAAAAGCTGCAGTTTGCAAGTTTACGAAGTCCATCCATGACGCTGAATACAGTTACTTACGAGGACACGTCGTTAGAGGTAACTAACTATACAGCCAATATTTGTATTTTTGTGGAATTTATTTCGTTTTGTTTCGTCGTTACTTTTGTACCTACTGAAGAAGAAAGTTACAGAAATTGATAGTCAAAATAATACCTATTCAGTGGTAGTACAGCTCCATGATACGGGCTCTACTGGGGCGGTTACCTTATATGTATTACAGTCCCTATTTTGGCCGTCATGACAAATACGTGTAAGAGCAGTTATTTGCCGGGTGAAGAGTAAGAACTACCAGTGATATTATCAGGACGCAAGGCATTCTAACTTTAGTCTTATGCCAGCAACGCTTCCGTAATCTGTTGTGGATGTTCATAGGTGGCGGTGATCAATGATCACTTATCATCAGTTGACCCACAAGTTCGTTAGCCTTTGTCTATAATTAAAAACGAGGTTGAGTTAAGTCATTTGTGTATACCAAATTTATCTAAAAGGTCATAATTATTATCCTTGTAAAATTTCAGAGAAAATGTGCTATCCTTTCGCGGCTGCTCTGGTGACTGCATGGGATACGCTTGCGATGCACTCGGGGGCTCCGAAGCGACAGCTGTCGGTGCAGTTCCGTGACGTTCACCTGCACGCGCAGCCCACGCTGCACGACCAGCGCCCGCTAAGACTTGCCGTTGAACTACACAGGGGCTCCGGACGGTTTGAGGTAGTCGGATATACTTCACTGAATACATAGGCACTATGTTGGACGATACTACGTTTCAGCTCGTTACTTGCCTACGCCTAGGCGCTCCTTGTGGTGCTCCGCATCGCTGTCACTGTGGTGAAGCTATCTACTGCCTCGGTCACCATGGCCTGTCTTGCTGCAGAAGTGCAAGTCGCATAGCACAGCATGCCAATATTAACGACATTATCCGTCGTGCCCTTGTCACCGCCGGCGAGCCTGCTGTTTTAGAGCCCAATGGCCTGGCGCGTGACGATGGCAAGAGGCCTGATGGTATGTCGTTATTGCCATGGAAGTTGGGTAGGCCCATGGTGTGGGACGCAACTTGCGTCGACACTCTTGCGCCTTCCCATCTTCCTGGCTCGGCAGGCTGTGCTGGCACTGCAGCTGTTGCGGCAGAGACACTCAAACGGCGCAAATATACCTATTTAACAATAACTAGTGTACATATTTAAGTTTATACATAATAATATTATATTATGTTATGGTTGTATATAGTTAAGATTGAATACATTGGGTGTAATTGAATTCCTGCCTTTTTATTGCGCTTTCAATTTACCGTTCCTCTTACAATGTCGCTTTAACGTTATTGAAAATGAACGTTGCATTGTTTACAACTATGAAAAACATTGAATGTCGCCACAAAATTTGAAGCATGCGCATAGTCATAGCGCAAGTTAAAAGTGTGTTTTCCCAATTGTTATTATTGTAATAATTAATAAAAGATTCAGAAAATATCGGAAATGATTACCGAACTTTCAACACTAAAATGAAACACACACACTCTCATTCACATATTTCTTTACCTTTCCTTTTTACAGATCACGATCGAAAACTCTAGAATTGCATCAGGTTACATTTTTGGTGATATAGTCGATACCACTGGGCAGTTCAAAACATCTTGTGATGAAACAACTGAACTGGTGCTCAGTTCGCAAGATATCTACCAATTGCTACAAGATAGAGATTACAGTTACAGGTGAGTGATTTATCAAATCGTACAACTACTATAATTATTATCTCTATGGTCCCTTGTGACCCTAATGTAGACTTTAGATGGTGGTGAGTTCAATGAGGCCTCACTGACGACATGACTATTCCTACCACATAGTTTGATAAAGTCGTATAATCAATTTTACATTCATTGTTGATGTTATTTTCTCGCATGATGGGAATTTCGTAGCATCAGAGTAAGCTAAAAATAAACTGGAATCTTAACTTAACACACGAGACTGAAAATTCTGTAACCACAGAACACAGAAAAGAGGTTAGAAAGGCTTTGTGGCGCGCCTGCCACACACATGAACATTAGTGTTTCGAAAAAAATGTTCGACCGCGCTGTTTAGTCGCTCACGGAGTGCCACGAAGTGAGTATTGTAGGAAGCGGCTCTTAAAATACTCGAAAATGGCATCTTGTGCAATAATTACTTTCAGAGCAAGAAGTCAAATCAAATCAAATCAAATCATTTATTATTGTTAAACATAGGTAAATAATACAGTTCTCAAAATGTCAATACAGTCAGCCTTAGAGGAAATCTAATGTCAAAGTATTCCTTATTATATTAAAATGAAATGTCAAGAATTATTACAGTTACCAAAAAAAATTATAGGTACCCAAATTATAAGAATAGAAATATAAAATAAGATTCATTTGCAGTATTCCAAGATTGTGTTCAAATAACATCTATTTTTTCCTCCAGAAACTGTGTAATACTATAATATGCTTTTTGAACAAGAAAGTCCTACAGACGTCTTTTGGAAAGATTTACATTGGGTTCCTTTATTGACCGCGGTACATGATTATAAATAATGAGCGCCATGCAAAATACACTTTTATGCATCAGACTTGTATTAGATTTTCTCACATACAGTCTAAGGTTGTCTCGTCGGCTTCGAGAATTTGTGTCCGATAGCTTAGTAAATAAATTTGGGTTGGTTTTAACAAACAAAAAAACTTCAAATATTTACAGCGAAGGTATTGTCAATATTTTATATTCTATGAAGTATGGTTTACACGTATCAATTATTTTTAGACCAAACATAGCTCTGATACACCGTTTTTGTTGTTTGAAAATTAGGTCTTTGTTGGTTGAGTTCCCCCAAAAAATAATTCCATATCTCAATAACTGACCACGCCATGATATGCTATGATTATATAGCCTCCGCGCCTACTACTGGGGCCAGTTTGAATAAAGCATATGCAGATTGACTAACTCGTTTTGCTAATTGCTCTGTATGCATTTTCCAGTCAAGTTTTTGGTCTATAGTTAAGCCTAATTTGGATGAATTAGTTTGGTCTATGATTTTATTATCGTATTGAATATCAACAGTAATATTAGAGCGTTGACTGAACATCATTAATTTGGTTTTGTCAATGTTTATTCGAAGATTGTTATAACATCATCTTCTAACCAAACCACCAAACACCACCAAATAAATTAATTCTTTGGATCGAATCATATCACTGATTTGATTAAATCAGTTATTGAAAAGTACATTAACATTACTTTATTTACAAAAAAAATGCTGTGCCTTCCCTATCTCTCCTATCCCTTCCTATTTATTACAGAACCTACTTATAATTTTTAATTAATGTGACGGATTTCATAAAATTAAATATTAGTAGGATTAAATAATACCAAAACGAGTATAATTTTAATCTTTCTTTAGCATTTAGAATTTTGTTAAAATGATAAACTACCAAATATCGATAACATTTTTCATCGTTGAAATCACTAGCGTAAATGTAAAATGAATTGCTTTCGCATAGTACATAGGCAATGCAATCTGTGTCTGTGAGAGTGACGTCTTAGAGATGAGTGTCTGGGATCGACCAATTAGCTTAGTCTGTTGCCTCGCAAGGTCACCACGGTCATCGGGAGGCGGGAGGAGAATAATATCGACCAATATGCATACCCGATGGTCTGCGGAACGGGAAGGAAAAAACAGACCAATCAGCTAGTCCACGTTGGGCGGCGTTACGTCCCGCCAGCCATCGAGAGGGTGGCGCTTATAGCGGTCCGACTAATTTTAATGCTCTGTATGATGTTGCATGTGTTTGTCAAATCTTGTGCGTATAACTGCACGAGTGGTGATAGTAAAAGGTGAGGTCGCGTCTGGTGACATCGGTTCCCGACGATCAAACGCCGAATGGTCGCCTTTCTAACTATTCTACTTTCTGTCTATGTTCTGTGTCTGTAACCATTGCGCTTATAGTAGCCATGGGCAATGGCATGGCCAAGAGCCTAAGCATACATCCTAAAAAGATTTCGTTAGTCGGTAGACAGCTACATCCAGAACTTGGTGCTGTGAGCAGTACACACGGCGCGTGTTGTTAGAGGGTTCTTTTTTTAAAATAGAAAAATATTTATTCACAGGAAACATGGCTACAGGTTGTTACAAATGTTGTATAAGTACATCATGACTCGCCGACGAACGGCATGCAAAATAGGTTGCAAATTTGCCTAGAGTAATAATTAAATTAAGACTAGGTACCTACTTTAATATAATAACAATCACAAATTTCAATTAATAAGTTTGTCTTCCTGGCCCGGAACCACCGGCCTAGACTGGACTCTGCTGCCGACACCCACTATTATTAGAAAAATTAAAACAGATTTTTCGTACATAACAGTCGTATGCAAATTAATCTTAAAACCTTTTTTTTGCAACTTACAGCGGTGATTTCCTTAGCATCGAGGCCGCGAATGCGTCTTTGAGCAAAGCGGCAGTGGTGTGGCGTGACAACTGGGTAACGTTCATCGACGGCTTGCTTCAGCTGAACGCGCTGCGACAGCCTCACGCAGCTGTCTCACTGCCCACTCACATCAGGAAACTGTGCATCGACGTTAAGGAGCAGGGGAGAAATCATCAATACCAACTGAACCGCAAAACAGTTATGAAGGCTAACGTAGTTGATGTCCAAGATCTCACGAGGTCAGTACATCATGAAATACTACAAGAATGTTATTGAAGACTGGAATAAACCTAAGAAACCTTTGACTATTTGGCTTTCATAATTTCTTTCTCTCAAAGAGGGAAATACTTACTAAATAAAGTGGTACTTATTATTTTGATGTGTTATTATTATTTCAGGTGTGGTGGAGTACTTCTATATAACATTGTTTACCGCAATCTGCCTTCCGTTAGTCAAGAAACACGAAGGTTGGAATTGGTTCTTCCGCCTAGGAAGTCTGTCAATGCAAATGTAACTGTGATTTGTATTAATTTTCTAACTAAACTTATTGGCTACCTACAATATCTTTTCTGAACGTTTATGTCTAGTAGGCATAGTGGTGGCCACGATGGCCATAATGTAATGGAACAGTTAAGGCACATTACACATTACACTGAAACATCTTTCATCTCTTCCAATTCCTGACTATTCTCAAAGTGTCTTTAGTCTATTCTCTACTTGTGATGTTAAGAGAAGCATAGTATCTATCACGTCCAGCGCTGTTGGAAGTGGCTGTGTCAGCCGTAAGATGAGTCTTCCTATCCTCGACGAAATCGTTCCCACCATTTTTCATATCCTCAATTATTCTGTATCCTGTGCTGTTTTTCCATCTGCATAGAAAGATGCTTAAACAACTCCCTTAACTAAAAAGGCAAATCCTTCATCCTTTTCAGAATTTCGCCTATCGCCTTTCTATGTTACCATTCCTCTCCAAAGTCCTTCAACGCCTTATTCATAATCAACTTAGTAGTTTTCTTAACAAGAACAATCTCCTGAATCCTCTTCAATCCAGTTTTCATCCAGGTCATAGTACGGTCATAGCTTTAGTCAACATTACGGACGACATCAGATTACCTAAGTATGGAAAATGTAAATCTTACCGTGCTCACTTTACTTGATTTTAGCAATGCTTTTAACACTGTAGATTTTGATGTCCTATTTGCCGTACTTTGCCCTCGTAACATATCACCAAAAGTTATTGACTGGTTTCGTAATTACTTGTGTGGCCGATACACTGCTCAAGACTTCTCATCAAAAAAATCGAAACACTTTTCAAATTTACGTTTTTAATGGATTATTTAAAAAAATGTTTTATTCGGAAAAAAATGAAAATGTCATATAATAGTAGGTAGTACAAGGTTTCGCATTCCATATGTTAATGTTCCAAATTCAAATTAAATTTTCTTAAGCTTCTTGTTTTGCTTAACAAGTCACTTCTAACCCGTATGGAGATTTCATGAAATGCAATAAATAAAACACGTAAATAAAAAAATGTTTAAGTAGAATTTATTCAATAATTTGTGTTTCCTCCCTGGACCCTCCCCTGCTTCCATTCGTTTCTTCATGGATCGGATGAGAGTCATGACTTCATGTTGTGGAATGTTATTTTATTCTTCTTGAATTGCGTTTTTGAGCTGGCCAACAGTTTCTGGACCAAGATCTTTTGCTTGAACTCGTCTCTTTAGTTCATCCCACAAGTGCTCTATGGGATTCATGTTCGGGCTTCCTGCTGGCACTTCCATAACAGAGATACTGACTTCACTGAGATAATCTCGTACGATTCCCGCGGTATGGGCCCTGGCATTATGATGAATGAATATGCAATCTTTGCCAATGAAATGTGCATAGGGAACCACATGAGCCTCAAAACGTTTAGTACAGGCAGGCGTGGTCCAGATACGAAAGCGAGTTCTGTTTTTCCGTCGGTACTAATTGCCCCTCAAAACTCAAAACCGCCACCATAGCTTACTTTTCCGTCATTGCAGCAGTGTGCATAACGTTCTCACTCTCTTCTGTATACCTTCTTCCTTCCATCATTAGCATACAGCATAATTCTACTCTCGTTAGAAAAGAGAACCTTGCTCCATTGTAGGTATGACCAATTTAAGTGCTCACGTGCAAACTGAAGGCGCGCTCTTCGACGGTCTGTTCTTAATTTCGGCCCATTGGCTGTCTTGTGTGGTACCAATCCACGTTCCTTCAATCTTCGTTAAATTGTAGAGTCACTCACAGTCACCCTTCGAACAACACGGAGCTGTTGCTGCAGTTGAAAAGAGTTAAGGCGTCGATTTCGCAAAGATACTGTTGCAATAAATCGGTCATCTCGCTCAGAACTGACCCGATTCCTACCAGATCCTGAACGGCGCGTGAATAAACCAGTCTCCTGGTAGCGTTTGTACACTCTATGAACAGACGAGAGGGTTAGATGTAGTCTTGCAGCCACAACACGTTGACTAAGACCCGAATTCAGCAACGCCACGATTTGGGCGGCTTCTGCAGGCGAAGTATCCTTGTGTGGTGACAAAAATCTTGTTAACAGATGTCACAGAGCCTTAGTCAGAGAGTTGTAATAATCAAATTACAAAAAGTAAGTTTTAAATATGGTTTTAAAATAAATCGTTATTTTGTGTTTATTACCCAACAATTAACTGTACTCCGCTTAAAGCGTTGCCTCAAAATAATGTTCCATTTCATATATCGGATGAAAATTCAAAAATTTACTTTTAAATTTGGAACTCTCATACACCACTGAAAAGGCCAAACTGCCAGCTATAAAATGATGTTTTTTTTTTAAAGAATCCTCTTTTTTGGTTATTTGTTACCAGAAAGAAAATCTTGGTAGTGTTTGGATTTTTTTGATGAGAAGTGTATTCATTCTTTGTGATATAGTACTACTGTGGGTAAACCACAGGGCACAGGGTAGAGTATTTATCTCTTTTACTCTTCGTAATATTCAGTAATTCTATATAAAGACTTCGTTCTTTCTACCACCTTTATGCAGATGATCTGCAAATTTATACCCATTCACCCTTTGGAAAATTGCCGGAAGCAATTAGGACTACCAATTTAGACTTGACCCAATTTCACGAATGGAGCACAGCGCATGGATTGAAGGTGAATCCCTCGAAGACCCAACGCGTGCTGCGGCTGCGATTGACTTATTATCCATCTTGTCGCTCGACAATACGACGAATGAACACAGCTATCGTGTGGATGACGGCTCAAGGATGGCGGCCACTATGTGGCATCGTGATAGCCCATCTTTTAGAGGAGGCATTAATATATTTGCTGTGCTCGACTCCACAGCCATAGCTCAGCATAATATCAGGTGGTAGTTATACCAATATACTGGGTTGTAGTTAAAAACCAGTTTTGGCCATATGGCACTTTAGGGTTGGAGTTAATAACCCTAGAGTACCATACGACCAAACTTAATAAATGAAATAGTAGATATTTATTTACTTCATGTACATTTAAATAATATACCTACAGTCCTCGAGATTTAAAAAGCCACTTTTGACATATATCATTTGAGTTAATTTGGGACGTGAAGCGTATAAATCTGTTACCAAAATTATCGATTTTTATAATAAATCGATTTAAAATTCTAAGAGTATATAATCGTTTAAAACTATGAATAAAAAAGTCGAGAAATTCATCTGATAAGCAATTTATTAATGTAGTAGGCACCGAATTTTATATGAAATCGCATTTCTGTAGGTATCTTCATAGAATAATAAAACATATCCATAATTTTATGCCAAAATTATTTATCCACTTGTACCGGTAATAATGGTCCACCAGTTATTGATTCACTTTCGAAGTATTCACATAGTTTCCAAACCAAGTTGTTAGAATCCATGTACCTATAGTAAGCCAAGTCAACTTAAAAGCGGGAACAGTCCAAAATCAAGGCCAGATCACAAAAACAGAGGTATCCGAGAAATACTCGTTGAGAGAACGAACAATTAGTTGGAAAAATCGCGAAAAACTGCACAGATGTCATTGTCATTACTGCCAGTGTCAAGCAAATTGTGATCATAGAGAAATTAAATTAATTATAATAATATAATGTACGTGTCATACAGCCTTTAAAGAGTTTTTAATACCTACGTAATTTTATACTGATATTTCAAACGATTTTAACGATTCTAGTGATCACATCCCTTTATTTAAAAAATAATTGATTGAGAACGTAACCATTTTTATGATATTTCGGTAGTACATAAACATGCATTTTAAAAATATTTCGATGCTATAACAATACTTATGAAATTATATACCATGCTAATTTATACGTATCTCAAAAAATTATAATAATTTCATAATTATTATCAAGTGTATATTCAAAATGGTTTTTATTCACAGCCTATAGTAACATTGTCAAGTTACATGCTATCGTTCTTTAAATCTGTCAAAAGGGACTTCTTAGATCTCGAGGAGTATACGGATTATATTTTCTTAGAATAAAGACAGCATATAAATATATTATTACAGCACACACGGAGCAATGATGTGCCCCAGCAAAAAAGTGTGGCGGTAAGCAGTGTAGTGACACTACAATGTTCACGAATAGGCGATTTGGAGTCGTTGCATTGGGCAGAAGCTCCGCAACTAGAGCACACTGGTATCGCTGTAACGGTATGTATAATCTTATTATGAAAATCACATCTAAGAGTCGTCCGTATTTTTCCGTTTTCTTCAGTTTAATTGTCTATGACATCAGCAACGATAACCGTGTTTATTGTTACTTCAAGGTATTAAAAAAAACAAAATTTACCAACTGATCACTAGTATATAAAGACTGTTACTACTGTAAAGAAAGAATCACGTTTCTGAACGCTTCATTATGTGATTTTTTTTATAAAAAGAAAAGTTGTTAGGCATTTTTGTTAGGTAAGTAGTAAGTACACCACTGTACACCATACACCATAGTTCTTCACGTTCAAATTTCGAATAACTTTTCCACGCTAACGGATAAAAGAAAGAAAGCCTTTCCGAGCTAGTGAGATAAAAATATTATTATGGTTTTTTACAAACATAACAATTTCAAAAATATACAGAGTTACCAAATCCATTACCTACATTTTATTTCTTAAAATGTGCGTATGTTTCTAGAAGTCCTCTTCTTTATGCACTATAATGAACTATCAACGTTTTGTCTATGTAAGTTGAATTATCCCACAACAACAGGCTAATAAGGTTAGAAAAGCAATTTAGGTTCTCTTTTCTAGTGTCGATCCCATTAAGGGATTTATTGTACTCATATTATGAACGCAATTATTTTATTTATTTATGTACACACAAGGAAACATGGTAATAAAAATACGGTATGGTATTTTATTTCATTTCGCAAGTCATTTATGTACCTATAACACAAACAGAAGTGGTCCCAAGACAGTGCCCTACGGCACTCCTGCTCCATTTATTTTAAATGAGGATCTATATGATGTGATGACTTTAGTAACAGCTGGAGTTTATTTATTAATTCGATTCAATGATTTATTGTTAGAGATATTTTTTTAAAGTTATTATTATTGTCTGGTAGTAATTTTTCATCAATAATTCCATCATGACATGGCTGATGCACCTAGGGTTGACTTCCGGCGAGGGAACTCCTCAACAGTGAATAGGACAGACATGAATATTTTTTGTACTTGCATTTTGTGATAGCACATTTTAAACTTCGTCATGACGTAGCTGCTAGATCATAAAAACTTGTCTTTAAAAACTTTTTTAACCGACTTCCAAAAAAGGAGGAGTTTCTCAATTTGGATGTTAATAAAAAAAAAAAAAGTAATTTCGGGCATAACTCCGTCATATACAACCTTATTCATAGTATATCCGAAAGCCGAAACACCTGTCAAATATTTTCATATAACGTAGGTGTATAATTTTTTTCAATAATGTATAATGAAAACTCACAAAGTTATAAACTTGTCGACTAGCGTCATTGTCCTCGCATAAACATGGTATCACGAGCGCGCCGGCACTACCGCGCCCGCCTTACGTTCATTGAAAACGGTCGTGGTGCCAGTAGGTATTAGTATTACACAGAGCGTTTGTAAGTAATGTAGTGATAACATTTTCCATCACACTTGCAGGTTTTGAACTGTCTTATTGGTCAATTGTAGCGGTTATTATGTACCTACTACGTTTTTCGTAAATACAAATAATAAGTACCTACGTACCTAGTACCCATTAACCACTTCGGCGTATTTCAAAATGATAATCAACATTTTTATTAATTTCACTCAAAATAGGTATCACGACACGATAGCGGGAACGCGGGCGCAAGTAACGTGCGCACCTATCTCTAGCTTCCGGCCGACTAGGGCTAATCGCGGCGGGGCGCGTGGGGGTAGCGCGGGGGTGGGTGCGCTGCCGCATCGCTTCATGCCACTGTCAGCTGAGCGCGTGCGAGGTTAACGTACCATGTCCAACTTGTAGGATTTTTGAAATATTATTAGGGTGTAAAAATTATTACAATCGATTATGTTACTGATTCTGAACAAACTACTTCCAGGTTTTGTATAAAGAATTATTACAATCGATTATGTTACTGATTCTGAACAAACTACTTTTAACAGGAGCTGTTTAATATCTAACAATTAAGTCTTTTCCCAACAATTATTTCTGCACAGTGCAACTTGGTTTGATGTACAGTACGAGTATTTGTGGGTTTTGGCTTCATTAGCGATCTTTTTACACCTTGTATATTTATCAGGTGCACTACGCTGGAGTCAGCATGTCCGATGCGAAGAAAGCTATTGGAGTAACGCCGTGTGACTCTACTTTGTATGGAATGGAGTACAGCGGAACTACTGAAATGTATGAAAATGTTAAAATATGTATATGTGTGGTTTTGGCGAAAATTAAAGCTCCCCCGCATTCATGTTTGCCGATTCCAAAGACTTACTTATTTATTAATAATAGTGGTCACCCAGTGGTCGAAATTCGACTGTAATTTTAGCTTTCTGCACTCCTTCTCCATATTAACCCCCTACGCCGAACAATGCTCGAATACGGTTACCCATATCTTCCGTAAAATGTACAGTGTACGGTGATGGTATTGTATATTTTAGGAAACGGTCCACAATTTTTTTACTCTAGCTACCCAAGGAGCAATGTTGACAGTAGATGGTTCTCCATGAACGCATTTATAACATTGGTCGACTAAAATTTTTAGGAGGCCAACACAGGAAGAAAAAAAAAAAGTTCTGATTTTATTAAAAGTTGGTACGGACACGTCTGAGGTTCGCGCGTTGTTAGTGTGCATTTGGTCTATCTTTAATGTGTTG
Organism: Allophyes oxyacanthae; assembly: GCA_932294325.1. Classification (NCBI taxonomy): domain Eukaryota; kingdom Metazoa; phylum Arthropoda; class Insecta; order Lepidoptera; family Noctuidae; genus Allophyes; species Allophyes oxyacanthae. Next base: position 4,182,093 of record OW028628.1, read on the forward strand.
TGAAAAGGTTGTGAGAAGTAATTATTAGAGAAAAAGCTATGTTTAGACCATAAAGTTATTATTACTAGTGGTAAAGTAATAATAACTTTATGGTTTAGACTTTCTATATATATTTATAATAGACTTCTAAATAAAGGAATTTTACACAAAGTGATCCAAACAATATACAATAAATTAATAACATTTTGCAGCAAGCAGTGTCCGACCGTGTAAACGAGCCCCGAGCCAGCTGTTCAAAACAATATGGCTGTCAGAGGCTTCTTTGGTCATTGGGCTGACCGCTTGCTGCAACTACCATTAGTAATCTGTGGGCTTACATGAAAACAAACAAAACAAAAACAGAGTGAAACCCACCCACCTATCAATTATTATTAACCTGTCTACGAGTAATAAACAAAAAACTGCGAACTACTGTTACTATAAAATGTGAATAATGGAGAGATAGATAGATAGTATTATCTATCTATCTCTCTCTAACGTATAATCTCTCTCTAACTTCTAAATTTTATTGACTACGCACATGTATCTACCATTCAAATTCGAAGAATTTATAACAAAAATCCTATTTTGGGCGCATAGTAAAAGTTATCAAATTTGGTTCTTGTTCAGAAATAGTACGCATTTCTTTTTTTTGTGGCTAGTTTTCCTAAAGTATTAGGTATACCATTTTGAAATCTTGGATAGATGCGTCAATTTTTACACCACGATGAGTGAAAGTGGACCAAAAGTAAAAATCTATAAAAAATTTAGGGTGAAATATAATTTTGATCGATTTTTGTGTCAAATCTACGGGCATTCTGGGATTTTCAAGGATTGTGGTGGATAGCAGTGCTACTTAGGTTGCCGGTACAAAAATAAATTCAGAAATATTTTGAAACATTGTGGTCATGGTAATTAAAAATCTCAGTATATTTTTGAAGGATTTCAATTTTTATATGTAATTTCTTAAAAATTGAGTTTTTATTTCTTTTTTTTTCTCGTGTTATCATGAGCTGGTCAACCCTTTGGTGCCCGCTTATCGTTGAATTTTGAGACATGGTATATTTCTATCTAATTACAAAACATGGTTTAAAACAAGTCTTGTGAAACCCAGGTTTGGATGGTAGTCCCGTCTCTTTTGGTTATATGTGTCAGATACATTTAAAACCTGGGTTTTACTAGACTTACTTCTTTTGTAATAAGAGGGTTTAAATTTGAGAGAAATCACTTAAGCATGACATAGTGTTATAGATACGTAGGAACTTGCATGTTTTATACAATTCAATTTCTTTGACCATAGTGGTGAGCGCGTGATGGGCCTAGTGCAGTGCGGCGCGGCTAGCAGCGTGGTGCGCGCGCAGCCGGAGCTGCTGTGGCCGGTGCCGGCGCACTGGAGCCTCGAGGACGCCGCCACCGTGCCGCTCGCGTACGCACACGCACTCTACTGCCTCGTGAGTATAGATATGTCGTAGTAAGATAGATAAAGCCTTAATACACCTAATTATAACCCTAGTGATTTATTTATATAGGGTGACTGGTAGAACGAGGGAATCATTGAAGGAGGGTGTTCTACTCATCATTATGAACAACTTTTAATATGGGACCAAAACGGAAATCGGGAAAATAAAATCAGCTGTTCCATACTTTTAGTCGATATATTGAATTATTTGTATGGAACGGCTGATTTTATTTTTGCGATTTCAGTTTCGGTCCCATAGTAAAAGTTGTTCATAATGATGAGTAGAACACCCTCCTTCAACGATTCCCTCGTTCTACCAGTCACCCTGTATATTATGTACGCCGGATGATAGTTGTACGAAACCATTTCATTATTATCTTACGAGGGATATAACTTTAATACAGTCTCAATCTAGTAATATAGAAATTACTTGATTATTTTAGTGAATTAGTTGTCCAGAACATAACGGGGCGAATGGCACAGATCAACTATCTTTTACCCCGTCGCTAATGGTGGAAAGTGAACGGAGAGGAGTTTCTGACACTCGCCAGCCGCTGCCGCGGCACCTCTCGTTACGCTCGCTCGGCTCGTGCCCTGCTTGGTCACAGTTATAACCTAACCTAACCATCCTCCCTGTTAAATGCCGACGTTGGGGCTACCGGGGACGATGAAACTATTTTTACTATCTGCCCCGTTGACGGGTCAAGAGCACCGCGGAAGATGGAAGCTTACCTTTTATTTTATCCTTCGGTTGATTTTTAACTATTTCACTAGATTACTCTAGTAAGATAGTTATATTACTGGATCATACTCGTATCATAGTTATTTTCTAGTAAGACAGTTAAGAATCGGTTTCATATAACTAAGTATATTACGGTATACCTACAGCTATATTCCTAGGGATATAACTATATCACGGCTTCAACCATCTTACTACGACAGATATACAAGAAGAAAATTATTGTAGAAAAATTATATTGGTTGTAGGTACCGGTTAGACATTCTTCTGTTGCCACTGGCGACAGAACATTTAAGTATTAGGATAATTTATTAGACAATTTAAGAACATGGTGGCTGCACGCCACCTTGTTCTTCAACGAAGACTTATATTAAATTATTCTTGTATTAAATTCGGACTAATCAATATTCCTTGGAAATGGGAAATAGATTTTATCTCAAGTTTTGTTAGAATTTTATAGATTAGATATATTGCAATGGTGTAAGAGTTTGTCTTGTTGTGATAATAACTAATACCTAAATAATCTGTTAAAAGAACATCAAGGGTAAGATGCAGCCTGGCATGAACGTGCTCGTGCACGGAGGAGCCGGCGCGTTGGGCCAGGCGGCCATAGCCGTCGCACTCGCGCACCAGTGTCAAGTGTTCGCTACAGTTGGCGATCTTCGGAAGAAAAAGTTCTTGCGCAAGCTATATCCTCAGCTGAAAGGTACCTACCCAGTCACGAAAAATTGTGTCTATCGACATTTTCTACTCCTCAAACATTTACTCTATCATTGTAATCCGCAGACGAACACATTGGAAATTCTCGCCACGGTAGTTTTGCTGATGATATTTTATTTGCAACAAACGGAAACGGCTGCAAAATTATCATCAGCTGTGTAAAAGGAGAACTTAAAAATGTACGTTAATTAATATACAAATAAAATTAGGCAATATTAGCAAAAAACAATTAACTGAATAGATTTTCGTCGTTTTTAGATATCCCTCAAATGCTGTGGAAATTGTGGCGTTCTCATCGACACAGTTCAAATCCAAAACCATGAGAATTTTGAATATGGAATGTTCTTTATGACTAACGACAGATCTTACATAACCACAGATTTTTCTTCTATATTCACGCAACAAAATTATGAAGAAATGAAAGTAAGTTTTGTGCAATTCTCTTCTATTCTTGGATTAAATAAAAGAACCTTAAATCAACATCCATCTATTATGATTTATTTTAGTATCTGCAGGTAATGTTGAGCGAGGGTATAAGGGCCGGGTACGTGCGCCCGCTGTCGCGCGTGACGTACGCGCCGCACGACGCAGCGCGCGCCTTCCGACTGCTGGCGGCGAGCCGGCACCGCGGCAGAGTGCTGCTGCGTATGCGCGAACAGACGCTGCTCGCGCAACCCAGGTAAATATCCGATCGCAGCCTAGAATGATAATGAATAACAACGTTGTGAACTTGCCACTGACTAAATTTCTTTTTTATTTTCTCTGTGCACTACACATATCGTATGTAGCGTTATGAATGGCCGAAGCCAGCACGAATGGATAACGCCACTCTGGGACAGACAGGGTCTGACGATTATGCGATAATTTCGGGATTGTTCAGCACACATGGAATACAATGACAACCATAATACGCACACGTCCCTGGATTTGCCACTGCAGTCGATGAGCGCCCACCTTCGCTTCCTTCACGAGCCGGGATCCACAGGCTTCACAGTTTTGAGTTTCACTAGGTTCACAAAACAGCAAGAGTGCGCGCGCGCATAGGTTTTTCGAAAAGTATCGTAAGACTGCGGATCGTGTCCTTCGCCGGTGACGCGTGTTGTTTGAAAGACAATTCGCAAATTAGACGTATTGCTAAATAGACATTTTGATTATTTGGACGTTGTGAAAATTTAAAATGGGATAAGGGCAGGAGAATGATGAATAATGATTATTTGGACGTTTTGCTACTTAGAGGTATTGATCGTGAGGCTACTTTTCAAGCCTCTCTAGTTTTGGAACGCAATGTTTGCAATGCACAAAAACAATATATATATATATAAGGTTGTCTGGTAGAGAATGCCTACGGCATTAAGACCGCCTTTGTACATTGTACATGAAGCATTTTAAATAAATAAATAAAATATATATTTATATATATTTTTCACTAAATAGGCCGCAGACCAAATATATTTTTTACTAGCACTGCCTGCGACTTCGTCCACGTGGAGTTCGGAACTATAATAAGTTATAGTGCTGGGACCGCATTCGAACCCGATATAGCTGTCATTTTCTACGCTACCATTTAGTGCTAGCCTGCGTGGTTAGTCGCGATATGTGTTCAAATGGTAGAGTTTAAGTTATAGTGCTGGGACCGGATTTGAACCTGATACAGCTGTCAGCTTCTATCCTACCATTTAGCGCTAGCCTGTGTGGTTAGTCGCGATAGGTATATGTGCATATAACCGTCTCTAATGTGGAAAATATATAGCTTAGTTCCCTTTAGATTATAGTCGCAATATTAGCAGTAAACAACCAGCAAACGTCATTTGAATACCGCCAATTATGGTTTTAATATATGGTCCTAATTACCTACGTATGATAAAAAAATCCCTGCTTAGGTTTCTGGTTACTTCTATCGATAAATACAATCCTTCTGTACTTATCTCAATTTAAGTACTGGATATACCTACATATAACAAACTCGGTCGAATCAATAATAAAGCCACCTAGTTTAAATAAAAGTTGTTCTTATTGCTTAACATTGTATAATTCCCGCACCCCGCCACGCACGTGATCCATAATTGTATTTTTCTATAATAAAACTTTCTTTAGATTGTTTATTTGCTTTTATTTCTTTTATTAGAATTTGTATCTGTATGTAAAACAATAAACTTAATCAATCAGTGTAAGATACAGTGATTTGAGATAACGTTGATCCGAAGGTATGCTTTCATAGAATAGATAATGTACAGGCAATAGCTCTTTGTATTTTTCTCAAATTCGGTAAGTACGACTTCGTCGGTTGTTTGGAAGAAACATTCCTGTTGGGAAATAGAGTCGATTGAGCCCCACAAGTTTTTTGAGAAATGTCAATTTTCTCGCTCACTGCCTACCTTTTTTCATTAAACTAATAATAAGGTATTTAATATCTACAAAATTCACCTTAAGTTTTTAAGACCAGAACTCTCTAACTATAACAGTAAGAGTAGCCCAAGCCACCCTTAATGCCCCAAAATATTGCGCCACCCTGTATACAGAGCATTAATAAAGATACCATTCAACGAAATAAAGACTGGATCGAGTAAGAATACCATTCAACTAATTAACACTTGAACTGTGAAAATGAAAAGAATATTTATTTTGCTTAGTCCTCTAGAGGAATAGCGAGATGATTTATGTTACACATTGTGACCTAACCTATGAAGTATACAAATATAAAATTTCATAAAGATTCGTCACGTAATAATGAAGTGGTAGCACCTAATAGTAAACAGACATAATTCATTTCAGGTCATCCCCATTAGACAATAGCGTGATAATTTATAGCCTATATGTTGACCAGTCCCTAGGCGGATGTTATTGCAAAATTTCAACTAAATCTGTCCAGTAGTTTTAAAGTTTACCCGTAACAAACAAACCGACAAACAGACAAAAATTCTAAAAACGTATGTTTCGGATTCTGTATCGTTCCTACATAGTATAGGTACGTAGCACTTACTTTTTTTCAAAAATATTCAATGTACAGATTAAGCCTCGTTACGATTTTATTATAAGTATAGAAGATATAGATAGATATAAATAGTTATAAGTAACTATGCATAATTTACTTGTTTAGTATAATTATCTTGTCCGTTTACCTACCATACTTTTTTCTCTGCATCACCCTTAGGTTGACTGGTAGGAAATGCCTACGGCATTAAGTCCGCCTCTGTACTTAGTGCATAAAGTATAAATAAATAAATATAGAAGAAAATAGATAGATATAGATAGATAAGATATAGATTTTCTGTATAAACTACTGCATACACTTACTTGTTACCAACAAGTAGGTATACCATAGATTTAGGGAAGCGAAAATATTCTAAGTTTATGAGGTATACAGAACTTAGTTTGATATCTTTAACAGTTCCGATTGTTATTTTTCGAACCATGACTACTCGTATGTTCTTATTTTGTTTCAGATTATTATGCAATCCAGATCAATGTCAATTAATTTTCTGGGATAATGATGTCCTTGGAGTTCAATTAGCCGACAGACTCATAAATCGCGGAGCAAGAAAACTATTCATCCACTGTACAAGTTCTTCGGCATATCGACGTTATAAAATACAGTAAAATTGTTTATTATAATTTTATTCAAGTCGTTTGCAATAGTTAGTCATAATGACGTTTGTGACGAACCCGTATAAAAAATTGATTTGTTCGTACGCATATGGTTCAGTCCGCCAGAAATAATGTATTGACTGCCGATCGCCTTATAAAAGCTGGTCGATAAATGGTCACGCATAAGTATACCTAAACCTAACCAGAATATAATACGTTTTTCACTAACCTTTTCCTTCGCTTCAATTGTTGCCGCCAAAAAGTATTTGAATATTGTTCTGACTCCAGCTGACACCGGTTTATTCCACTATAGATTTCACTTGCGGGTCGGTATTAATTATAACACAGCCACACTCAATATTATTAAAATTTAGATATTTTTTTTTCAGTTTCCATATTAACCATCCAGTTCAAGAGTTCGCGCGGAAAGACTCTTCTTTTGTTTTTTGTAAAAGAGGTGCGAGCGAGAGTTTTGTTTGTCGATGGTTGGCGCTCGTATGCGACGCCGAAGGTAGGAGCGATACAATACAAAAGTATTCTCAAAGGAGGATACGTTCTGATCAAAGGTTCTGATAGGCAAAGGAAACCATGTCGTGATCCAATATCGAACCAGGATATTACCCAGCTTTCGGCGCGCGGATTTAAATAGTGAATTTAAATACGTGTACGAAACAACGATTTTGATTTTATTATACTTATTCTTTTAGATCATGGCAAAAACTTGGCGTTGAAGGGATAGTATCTACAAATGATACAGCTAAAAACAATTTTGCAACCACTATAATAAACGATGCCAATCTTCTTGGAACCATTGAAGGCATATACGTAGCTATCACAAAAGTTTCTGATGATAACAACATAGAAGACCTAACATTCGTTCTGGATACCTTGGATGCAGAGTCAAGATTGTTATGCCCTCAACTGAAGTAAGTACCTACGATTGATTACAATTTGCTTTTGATATAAACTGTTGATCAACATTAAGTTCACTATGCACTACTTCTTAATACAGGTACTTTGCTGTGGTGTCTACAGTTAGTGCTCTAGGACAGGACACATGTTTATCTCGGGCAAGAAGTGGTTTACCAGCGACAAGTTTAGACCTGTCTTGTTTGAGCGAAGTAAGTTTCTGAATCAATACCTATGACGTCTATCCGAACAGCTTATAAGTATGAAGAAACAATTTTTTTCAATCTTGTATTTATATTATTCTCAGAACGCGTTCGGTTGTGATGCATTAGACATAATGGAGCGCGCACTGCGCAGCGCGTTCCCAGTGCTGCTCGCGCGAACTGCGCGTGCGCAAGCACCTGGGTTGCTACAACAACTCACAGCATTAGCCGGTAGTCAATTATTTATATTTTCATCAGAAACTGACCTTACCTTACGCAGGTGATATTTTTTGCTAAAGCACAGGCAATGGTACTACTTATAATGAAAATGGAATACTTATACTGGAATGGTATCCTTGTCCTTTGTACCTAGTTTTGTTCACATGCACGTGAACAAAGATATAGGTATCTACCATTGATTTTATATACGTAATTCAAATGGCAATTACAATATTATGAACATATTGTACATCTCTTATTTTTCAGAAATAAACATTCCACAAAACACAAGTCCTGAAACTACTTTGCAAGAATTAGGGATGGCGGATGAAAAAATACCAGTGATTTGTGCATTACTATCTTTCTATAATTTTTCTTTGGATGAAGACGTAATACCGTTGTTGACTCTGAAAAGGTAAGATTTAAGAAGTATACGTCTACGATTTATTAGTTAAATTTCGCTATCCGAACCTTTTCCTGTTGTGGACTTTAACGAACTGGTACTGGTATACTTGTCCTTTGTACCTACTGATATTTCAATTCCAATAACACAATCCGATTGGCACAGTGGCCTACATCCCCGGAACATTTCTTTTTGAATGGCCTACAGATATTATGTGATCCGGATGTTAACTTTTGTGCATGTGTGGATATTGTCTGGAATTAATGCTCGTCACGCTAGAAGAGAAATGATAGTGGAAAATAACATTTCCTAATCGAAAACTAAATATTTCCAGAATACATGAGCTGGTAGAACTTGCAAAGGACTCCGTTACAGACAATATTACTGGATTGGCAACATTCTTCTCCAACGTGTATACTGACGAACTACTCGCTACAACGGACCTGGTGGTGCTACCGACGCTCCACAAAGACATCACATTGGTGAGTTTAGTGTAAACGTTCATCAATATACAGAATGTAAAAATTATGTTATCCACATAACATTATGCAAAATATTTTGATGGGAAACGTCTTATATATTTATTATTTTTCTTATTTTTACACCCATCTGTCAACTCAATAATTACGAAGAAACCAAAAAACTACACAATAACGTACCTACTTAAAAAAATCACCTTTTTAACGTATTAAACTTGATTCAGCTTCAGTCTGTTAAATTGTAGAAGTATTATGTATATGACACTTACAAAAATGTTCACTATTCTGTAGTCTGAAAATGAATTCGAGGTGAATCAGACATACCTGTGCATAGTGCCGGGTATGGAGGGTCACCACGAGCGGTTCCGCGTGCTGTGCGAGCGTCTCAAGCTGCCGGCGCTCGTGCTGCAGCCGGGACTCGACCGGCCGCACGAGACCGTGCGAGAAACCGCTGGCAGATATGCTCAGGTATTATGAAATTAATATTAAGTTCGTTGACATGTGTATCTTGTCCACGCTAACCTGGTCACTCACCGAGTTGCAATAATAGCCTTGGAGTTTGTCAAGACCAATGATGGAGCGCAGCATTCTGTCTCTATGCATCTCAACCGGTGGGCAAATGTTACACAATGGGTGCCTAAGAATGGACGACGCCGCTGAGGTACGCCCAGAAAGAGGTGCCGAGATAACTTAGAGGCGTAAAAATGCATTTTTACGCCTCTAAGTGGATGCAACTTTCACCAACATTCAGATATAATAACTACCTACCTACTTGTTGACAGATCCTTATGAAAAAAACCAAGATTCAAAAGAACTTTTACCTGCTGGGCTACGAGAGTGGAGTGCTGGTGGCTCTTGAACTGGCCGCAATACTTGAAGATCACGGTAAATAAAATATCACCTAAATATAATTATTTTCTACTTTACCCTCGCGGTGGTTCCTTGTTCGTGCCTTAAGCATTGGCACTTCTTCGTCAGTTATAGTTAGCTTTAACTACCAGGTTTAACAGCTTCATTATTAAAGTTTGCTATAGACGATCACCCCGACTGGTCTAATATTAACAATTACCAGTAGTCAGAATCAGTATCTTCCGAATAGCTTCAGGCATTTTTTTTATACAATTCTTAGCGGACTATACCAAATTAGAAATATAGACCCGGTCTAAGATGATCATTACTTTTACACATAACTAAATATTTATACTGTCTTTTAAATTTCAGGTTTAACAGGTACAGTTTTTATCGTGGGATGTTCGCCAGACGAGTTCCAGACGACCCTCAAGGAACAACTGCGCGATTATAAAACAGAGGAACAGCTTCAAGATGCCTTAGTTCGTCATATGTGCACGCTGATAGCTGGTGGAGACATTACAGGTCTGAATGATGCACTGCGAGATTGCGCTACTTTGTCGCAAAAATTAGACGCATGTGTACGGCTGCTATTGGGTCGCATGCCGCACACGGCGCAGTACGCTCGCGCGCTCATAGAAGCCGCACTGGCGCGCATCTCTACTGCGCGTGGCTACGTGGCGCCGGCGCGGGCGCTGCGCTCTCAGCTGGTGCTGCTGCGCGCGGCGACAGCGCACGCGACGTCGGCGCCGCTCGCGCTGCAGCAACACTCGCAGCGACCAGTCACCGTGCACCAGCTGCGCTCACCTTTGTCGTACGTCTCAAAGGATATGGAGTGTACGTCGATCATAAATCAATATCTCGACACCGATATACTAAGTGCGTTTGAAAATATGAATCTTTGTGAATCTTACGATCTTGCTTTGCTGTGAAACCTGTAACACATAATGATGATGTCATATTTTTACTTTTTTGGTTATTAAATGTTACATTACTTGGATATGGGAAGGAAAATGAATAAATGTTGTTGAATAAATTCGTGTTTCGAATAAAAAAGTGAGCTTTTTGTGTTTCCAATCCTTATACCTACTTTACCCTTACTTGTTATTATCTTACTTATCGGTATTGCAATTTGGGAGGGATATGCTGAATTGCTGATTGATGCACTGGTTGTTTCAAGGAGTCTAAGGCTTACATTCAGAGACGACAGAAACGAGTCTAAGCGTGAACTTACGCTTCCATCTGTCAAAATCAACAGCTTGCGCTCATATTTGTATTCAGAGACGTTCGGAACACGACTTAAACTTAACGTAAACTGAGATAAGCCAAGTAGTGAATATTGACTACTTAAGACGACACTAGCACCAAGTGGGCTAAAGTGGAGTTAATATCGACAATTTGAGATTTTCAAGTCTGACTAACCTCATAACTTAAATAAATAGGTTTATGTCTCAGATATTTTGTTTCGCTCACTCCAATTGCATTTTGTATATATTGCTATCCTGGTTTAATTTTTATATGTATACGCCTGCTTACACATTTTCATAAAAACCGTAACATACCGATAAACATTTTGCTATTAAAAATGGCCATAGAGAAGAGAGTCTTAGCTAAGCTTACACTGCGTCTCTGAATATGAATTTTGAAGATGCGCTTAGCGACGACTTTGCTTAGAGCGGTCTTCGCCCGTCTGAAGGTCATATCTCTGAATGTCAGCCTTAAGGGATCATAATAGAAACGAGTTAGGTGTGATAAGCGACGTGCATTTCGAAAATAACTAAGTACTAGTTAAAGCATTGCAATATGCGGCAAATTTGAAAAAGTACGATTGAAAGGTATTCATGTCCTCTGTTCTCTAACGAGTATGAGAATCCAATAGGATTCTCATGTCTGTTCAAAACACCTCTCTTTATTGTCGGGCGTTAAAATACCTAAAGAATCAGATCCCAGATAAGTTTGGTGCACTTGCAGAACGACTTTGCTGTGCAACTTTCTCAAGTTCTTCCACCGTTATCTTGCCGGTATCTTCTGCAGGACCAAGCCACTTGGAACTGAGCACCTCTATTTTATTTCGTCTTTCAAGCTAGTATCACTTAAGCTATCGCTGTAAACTGTGGCTGTGAAGAAACTCCCCCGCAGTCACTATCGTTGGGCGAGGGGATGTGGCCACTAAGGCAGCTTTGGCAATGGTGTCTTTAGAATACAGAAAAGATCAGTGAGAGCGATAGCGAGAGTGTCACAAGAAACATCGGCGCGGCCGTTATTCCAGAGGATGGCCATCCTCACTGTACCTAGCCTAGTGTGCCTCCAAGAAAGACTACCAACCTACAAACCGCACTAATCTCATACTATGCGTATGCCCATGCTTGGTTTAGCTATGGCATCATCTTATGGGGAAATAGCACAGATGCTCCCTCCCTATTCACCCTACAAAAAAAGCTGATACGAATATTGACCAACATAGAACAAACAGAAGCACAAAATTCTTACCTTGGTTAGTATTTATATCTTGGAATTATGTAAACTGGTTCGCAAATACCCAGATTCTTACAACACACGGGAAGACATACAAACAAAATATTCTTTCCGCCATAAAACCAGACTAAATTTGCCTCCCTCCCGCCTTAAAATGCACTCTTCTAGTCCTCATTCTGTCTATAAAAATATATAATAAATTACCGGAAAACATAAAACAAGAATACAAAACTAAAATATTTTTAAATAAATTTAAAAAAATCCTAATTGATAAAAGCTATTACACAATAGACGAATATCTAATGGATAAATTCAATGTTATGTAGATATATTTGTTTATCTGTTATGCAAAATAACAAAAATAAATAGGTTAAACATACTTAACACATTTACCTTACCCCTTAACTTACTTTACTTTACTTACTTATGCATTATCAGTATTTAAACATTTAATTATATTTAATACGCCTACTAATTGCAATACAAAATATTTAAGCGAATAATAAATAAATAATAATAATATATGTATAATTTAATATAGGTAACAAATTAATAAATAAATAGATAGACACATATTATAATAAAACAAATAAATAATAGAGAATAAATAAATAATATAGATGATAAGAGATTTTTTTTTTTAATATTCATGCCAAAAGAGAAACCATTTTTATATTATGGAAAATTATTATTAAAGCGCTCCTCCTCTCTCCTACTTATTTAAACTTTTGCTGTGCCCGACAGGGTCCTTAATTGTTTCTATATTTTATACTTACCACCTGTATGACTGTGTACATTATGGATTGCAATAAAAATTTGAGAATTGAGAATTGTGAGAGTACTTCGAGAGAGCAAATAATAAAATCCCACCAAAAACATTAAATGTAAAAAAAAACCAAGTCTCTCGATGCAGTCTTTCCATCGTAAAAAGTTTTGAGATCTCATAGAAGCCAAGTCCTATTCAAATTATTTTGTAGTTATAAATCAACATTTAGTAATTGTATCAATAGTTTTCTTTATATTATAATTATAGTGACTAGAACTTAAGCTTGTTCTAATGCCTACTATTATTATTCACCGAAAACCTAAACTCGTAGCTTTGTCCACGTCGAAGATATAGGGGGGGCGAAACAGCCGCGAATCGCATCGAGAAAAGATGGTACGGCCGTGCCCGTTTTGCTCGAGACTTGGCTGGGGCACTGCCGTGCCCCCAGATTAAAATCTTATTTGAGCATAATCAGGAAGACAGACAGACAGATGCAATCGAAAGCCTCTGTCCTCTTGTGAAGGTGTCGAGTCTCCCGAAGACTATATTCAAGCAGAAGCTTGAAAACAACGACTCATTGTATACTCTAGTCACTAGTGCATAAACTGCGGGATGGGTTGTGACAAAATGACTCAAAAAATTTAATTGTGTGGACTGTAAAGAATTAACCCAAAACAATGAATCAGCAGTCCACAAATGGATTTCTCATGGGGAATATAAAGGCTTTGAAAATACTAATAAATTAACTTATCCCTCAGAGTATGCCGTGAGGATGTTTTCATCTATTGTAAAGGAAACTAACAAATATTTGGAATTAAACACAAATTCAGATCAAATCCAAAGAGAATAAATAATATAAAGTCCAAATATTCGTTCAGTTTCCTAAAATGCCAAAAGCATGATAAAGATAATAAGAAATATTTCTTCTCCACAACAATAAAATTATCCGTGTTTAACTAGTGCAATATTATAAATAAAATATTGAAAGGCGTCGATATGATTCGATTAAATAAACAATTATTGCCATGTATACAAACAAAAGCTTTATATAAATATCAGAAAATACTTAAAAATAAAAGCATTTAATAAGTAATCTAAGTTTTATTTCCTCCCAAGTAAATAAAACCGAAATTTAAAATACCGGTCAAACATATAACCCTCTCCGTAGTTGGGTAAAAATAAAAAGGTATCCGTGCGTAATGTCAACGATCAATATAATATTTAATGCCTTTGCCTGTACTAGAATGAAGAATAATTAAAAAAATAACTAAATGTCAATATCTAAAGTACCCTTCTGATATTGACTCTTCGGAGATTCCCGTCTGATACGTAGTATCTCTTAGTAGTCTGTGAGTTGCAACCCTATTGACAAACGAATCTGAATCTTAATGGGCGTCGCTCACACGAGCTAGAGTCGAGGCGGCGTCGAGGCGCGGGCGCACAAGCGGAGGCGCGGCGGTGGGTGATGCTGTGTCCGACGGCGACGCGATTCCACCGCCATTTTGTCATTGTGTTTCGTGCGGAGATGCGTTTACACTGTTAAAATAATGTTAATAACTTGTAGGAGTGCAAGTACGTCTTCATCTTCTGACGACGACATGTTGAATGAATTGGAATGTGTGAAGGAAGCATAGTCGCCCGCGCCTCGACTCTACATAGAGACCACGCCTCGACGCCGCCGCGACCTCGCCTCGACTTACCAGTGAGGGACGCCCCTAAGGATCCCTATCAATTTTACGGTCTAAAACAGAAAATTACTTCTTTTTCAGCGCAAACTCAACAACTCAATTTTGAGTTAAGCTCGCCTATGTACAAGTTTTTCCTTTTATGTATTTTATTTGTGTTTATGTGTACAATAAAGAATAAGAATAACTATAAGATATCTGTTTTTTTTATAACGCATAGTTATACATCATCTATTTGTCTATGCAGTGTACAAATTGGAATTTTGTTATCAACTTTTATGTAATGTGTTTACAAATGACCTGCTTATCTATATGCACATAACTCAGCCAGAAGCAAGACTTGTTGTTTTTGCTAATGATACAAACATTATAATTGGAGCAAATGACCTGGAACAATTGACTATAAATGTTAATAAATGTATTGAAAATCTCTGTGACTGGTTTGCAGCAAATAACTTATTATTAAACACAAGTAAAACAAATTTAATTTTATTCAAAACTACAACTCGTAATAAAGAAAATATAGATATAATATTAAAAGGAGACAAGATCGATTTAGTAAACAATGTCAAATTTTTAGGCGTCAATATAGATTCATATTTATTTATTTATTTAATGCTTTATGCACAGGTAAAAAAAACACTGCACAAAGGCGGACTTAATGCCATAGGCATTTTCTGCCAGTCTACCTTAGGGTGATGCAGAGACAAACATGGTGGGTGCAACGTAAAATAAACGAAAATTGGAAAGAAAAATAAAATTCAAGATCAAGTAATAAATACATAGATATATTATTATAAACCATAAAAGAAAACATACATATTGATATACTGCGTCAAAATACACAAAAATACGAAATAGTGAAAAACGAATCCAGCAAGTCATCGCTGGGCCAATTCTGCCAACTTCCCACGAATGTGATCACGCGCCTTCACTTTAAAAGAAAGCCAACTGGTTGCCATCCTGATGTTCAGCGGGAGCGCATTCCAAAGGAGGATAGACTGGACTAAAAAGGACGAGTGTATGAAATCAGTGCGGTGAGAGGGACATTGTAGAAGACGATTATGGGTGGAGCGAAGATTTAAATTGTGAGCAGTACATAAATATTGAAAATAAGAAGTCAAATAAGAAGGGGAAGTGGGTCTGTCGAGGATAGAGAACAGGGTAGTCAAAGCCCTCAACTCTCTGCGTTGGCGAATGGGCATCCATTTTAAAAGGGATCGGTGCTCAGATACATGATCATACTTACGTAAATTGAAAACGAATCGAATGCAGTTATTAAGAAGGCGGTCAAGTTTATTGAGGAGATCTGCATTCAGGTCATAGTAACACACATCACCATAGTCAATTATGGGGAAGATTAGGGACTGTACAAGCATTGCCTTTATGTGTGATGGGAGAAGATTTTTCAAGCGATAAAGAGACCGCAACGTTTCGGTGACTTTTTGGCTGACAACAGCGACTTGCTTTCGCCAGTCAAGAGAACTGTCGATGTGCAGATCAAGATCCTTAACACAAGAGCTAAACGGGATGACCGAGTTGTCAAACATTAAACATGGTACGGTTAAACCATTCAGCTTTTTTATACTGTGGGAGCTTCCTACAATGATAGCTTGACATTTATTAGGGTTAACCGCCACCCCAAATCTGTCAGACCAGTGTTTAATCACCCCTAAATCCCGGTTTAGCTCCTTGATCACATCGGATAAGTTATCCACTCCTGCTTGACAGTACAGCTGCAAATCGTCAGCGTAAAGATGATACGCACACTGAAGCTCGGGGGTTATAAGATTTATAAAAATAGAAAACAGAAGAGGAGATAAAATACCGCCATGAGGGACGCCAGCTATAAGATCACACCAGCTCGAAGACGAGTCACCAGCATGAACTGACTGCTGACGCCCCCGAAGATAAGAGGAAAGCCATTCCAATACCTCGTGATTTAAACTGGAAACAGGAGCTTGCAACTATTGATTCATCGATATCGTCTGCATGTTACGCACTCAGGAGCCTTGGGATGAGTTGGATCTAAAGTAGCTGTATATCACGCGTTAGTCTTTCTTTCTCTTTCTTTCTTTTCTTTCTTTCTTTTTTTTTTTAGTCGAATCTAGAATAAGATACAGTATTATGATTTGGGGAAATAGCTTTAGCTATAACTGTCAGAGAGCATATTTTGTCCAGAAACGTGCCATAAGGATTTTTACAGAAACGTGCCATAAGGACCATCGTTAAAATTTTACAACGTGAGTCGTGCAGGGAACACTTCAAAAGATTAGGCATACTTACAGTATGTTTATACATACCAGTCCTGTTAAACTATTTTGCAAAGTATATACATGAATACGAATCGCAGGAGGAACGTGAGATTAGAGAGGGCACGCGAAGAAATATTAAAAACATAATGGCACCCAAATTTAACATAGCAAAGCACTACTCTAGGTACCAGGCAGTAGAAATATATAATAAATTACCTACACACTTGAAAACATTAGTGTATAAGACCAATTTATTTAAATCAAAGCTTAAAGCCTTCCTGTTAGAAAAGTGTTTATACTCGGTATCTGAATTAACGTAAAATGATGTTAGATGGATTTTGAAATTATTATTTTTTGCTTGACATAATTATTAGATATTGTATAGATTTAATTATTAAAATATTATCTACTAGTTAGTGAACTTGATGCTGTTATGACTATTATAGGGTATAACAGGGTAGGGAATTAAAAATAATTTGATACCATATTGCTGACATTACTTATAGATGATAATTTATTAGGTATATGCAATATGCATATACTTATTATGGGAGCCCTACTTATTATTTCTATGGGTATATGTATATGTTTGAACAAAATGATAGCGCATAATTTTTAATTAATTAGATTTCGATTTATATTGAATTGTTTACATTATTGTTATGCTAATTTTAAAACACTAGATTTATATTTAAATTGAATAGTTCTTATTATTACTATACGGGACCTTAGTGTACCTATGTAATACCAAAATTTTAATATTATGTAGGTACTTATTTCAAACACAATGCAAATTGTTATGAATAAATAAATAAACTCAATTAATTAATTAATTAAACGCAATTAATACTGCAACAATGTAATACTTAGTATTATCAAATTTAGGTATTCGAAATGTTTTAATGCATAGTAAATACTTGAATTAATCAAGTGACAATAATGAATTAACCTTATAAGTCCGGTGGCGGTACAGATATGGCCCCGACATGACACTCAATACACCGCTGGCTTGTTTTCGGTTCCGAAATTACCCGAGCTGTCATGTACTACGTCATGCCCAATTCTTTACTGCATAAATATTTTACTAGTACTTATTAAATCTTGTACTTAACATACGTATTAAATCTTTAATTTACTATGGCTAAATTGAAAGAGTTGGATAAATAGAGCATTGTTTATACGCTATTATATGTATCATATTTAGTTCAATAGTAAAAAATTACCTTTCAAAAATTTGGGTGTGAAAATGTATTATTGGCCATACTACGGTCGGCTGAAACGCATTAAAAATTGCTGGTTGTGGATTACCAACCATCATAAAATGTGAAAGCAAATACCGCATTATACAGGGTGGAATTTTCGAAGCGTACCTGGAGGAAAAGTACTCTAAATACTGAAGACAGCAAATTTTACTCAAAGGAAACATTCCTTTATTTTTAAAAAGAAACAAAACTGCTTTTAAAGATTTTTGAAAATACACTTGCCACACCCGGGAATCGAACCGACTAAAATCCGAAAAAAAAATAGCACCCTGTACTTTTATGGCACCAATCGATAGTGTCCATCATAAGGATCAAATCTCTCTAGCAAACATTAAAAATTAAATTAAAGCGTATTTTCAAAAATCGTTAAATGCAGTTTTATTTCTTTTTATAAATAAAGGAATATTTCCTTTGAGTAAAATTTGCTGTCTTCAGTATTAAGAGTACTTTTCCTCCAGGTACGCTTCGAAAATTCCATCCTGTATATTGGGTTGTTGATTTCATACATAGGTTTGGTAATAAAAGTAGTGATAATAAAGTGACATTTGTTTACCGCGCAATTTGTGTATAGGTAATGTTCTTTGTGTCCCACTAATATAAAACAAAAACAGTCGCTGTAGTTAAAAAAATGGCACAAACTAATAAATAATATTAGGTATATTGTGGTACACTACATTGCCCATGTTTTAAACGGAAATTGAACAAATAGACAAAATATTGCGAATTCTTTGTTATCACTACTCAATTTGTTTTTTTTAGGAATTTGCCGCCATATTAGTTTGTCTCTGGTAGAGATGTCCAAACATGATTCGTGGAACCGATTATTTTTCGCATTTGAATCGGAATCGAATAATCAAAACGAGTAACTATAGAAATCGATACTATAAAAATATAATAAAGATTTTAAATGTCACATGATAAAATATAATAAAATTATTACTGTAATATTTTAATATTTCTGGAAGAAAATTAAGTCTGGACTAAAATTAAATATACTATATCAAATAATAGCAAACTTTAAAGTTATGCACGGGAATATTATTTCATCGGCTGTGCATAGTGTGCAATGTGTGCATATCTTGTGTTTTTCTAATTCCAAATTATTTATGTCAATGACCAAAGAAGCCTCTACAAGTATACAGAAACTTATATTAAATAAAGAAGCTTTTAATTCAATCGACAAAAAAATATTTTGTCTCAGAATAATAATATTGATTAATAAATAATAATAAACAGTGTTGATTTCATAAAGTTATTATTACTAGTATAATAACTTTATGGTTGATTTACGCTTCGTACTAATTAGTCGTGTGTATTTCTAGCGCTAAAACCGGTTCGTTATAAAAAGTGCAGCTGTGCCGCGCCGCCGCGCCGCCCGGGCCGACTCGGCCGGCCGGCTTTTGTTTGTTTGCGATGTCTGACTCAACTAATAATGACATAATTAATGTTACTTATGTATGCCATAGTTCACACCTAGAAAACACAGAACGATCAGATGTAGAACATATATCACGTTTGGAAGGCGACAGTGTTGATGTTAATGGTACAAGTAGCAGGAAACGAGTTATAGAAGATGAGATGACTCATCTGGAAGCTGGACAGAGATGTCAAAGAGTGGAAAGAAGAAAGAAAAAATCATGAGGAACTTGTCTAATGAGGAAATCGGATAACATGAATCCGAAGAAAATATTGAGATATGTGTCAATAGTAAACAGAAGTTTCCTAAGCAGTTTACACTTGCTAAACTGTTTAAAACTAACAATATAGTTATCGGGCATAACGCGTGTTAGATACATTAATCCATTCAAGTTACTTATAATGTATGAGAGAAACATTTATGCTCAGATATTTATGACGTGTACTACCTTTATAGAAATGGGATGGAGATGCCTAAAAACTATGAAAGTCGGCGTATCATACGGATATGGAGCTAGATCTTTCCATGGAGGAATTTTTGAAGAATGTGTCTTGTGACATAGAAGTATTATCCGCTATTCGACTCAACCGTAGAAATAGAGATATTGATACCGCTAACGAAAATCAGTTAAGTGGGTGGATTGCGAGCGAAACCATACGTATATGTTTTAAAGGCGCATCAATACCTTCATATGTGTATGTATATGGTATGCGTATTAAGGTAGATAAATACACTTTTCCTGTTACGCAGTGTTCCAAGTGTTGGAAGTACGTTCAAACTGCGAAGATGTGTCCTAGAAAAGCTTTTTGTCCTAGATGCGCGAAAAATCATGATAAATGTGAGACAACAATGTTTAAATGTGTAAATTGTTCTAACAGTCATATTATGTCTTTTGATAAAAGATGTCCAGCTTACCTAAGAGAGAGGAAAATTCGGGAGTTGATGTCTGAGTTTAATTGCACATTTAAAGGAGTGCTATCATTATATGTTCCTTCATCTCCACTTCTCGCTCCTAATATTAACAATAATCATGATTTTCCAGCAAGTAATGCACAACAATTTTCAGCTGAAACTTTCAGTCAAAATAGGACTACATATGCAGAAAAACTGAGATCTACTGATAATACATGCGGTAAAAATTTGCCGGAACCTACTATCTCATCTACTCAACAAACAGCAAGGAAAAGCTCACATCTAATGCCAAAGAAAGGTCGTAAATCTCCAAGGAAAGATACACACACTCACACACACGCACACACACACACACACACACACAGTGAACACACAGTGGAACAGTACATACTACTCAGAGGGATTGGGATGCAATTTTTTCGACTGCCACCTGTAAAACTTTAATATTGGGTGATTTTAACGGACACCATATTGACTGGTCTTATAAAATAGATCAGCGAGGGTCCCAAATTTTTGAGTCTATGTTAGAACATAACTATATTTCGCTAAACGATGACAGTTCGACACGTGTTTGACTATGAAATGGTGTTCCGCAAATATCTTCTCCCGACATTTCCTTCATATCGTCAGAATTAGCCTTGAACTATACATGGAAAACCACACAGGAGTCACTTGGAAGTGATCATTTAATTATAAAAATAACAACTTCGTTCAATGCGACAGATGTACTTATTAACAGATTTTTTGCAGAAATGTTGGAAATGTAGATATTTCTCAGTATGCTGACGATTTTGTTTTATTCAAGGCGGGTAATAATATAAATACTATCGAAAGAGAACTGCAATCTGCATTAAATGAGTTTGATTTTTCTATAAAAGAATTAGGTTTAGAAATATCGTCTAACAAAACTAAAGGATGTGTTTTAAAAAGAGGAGGTTTAATAAATCATTAACTCTTAAAATTAATAATAGTAAGTTAGTTGTTAACCATGTGAAATACTTGGGGCTGTGGTTGGATCAGTCATTCAGTGGGGAAAACATATCAATGAGACTGTTGGAAAGGTTTCAAAATTCATAAGTATTTTAAAAAAAATTGCTGGCTCTGGGTGGGGTACCTATTCATCAAACACATTTGCGTCGTTTGTTTATATCTATTATCCGCAGTAGGTTGGATTACGCTAGCTTTTTGTATGATTCGAGTTATAAATGTAACTTATCTAAACTAGACAAAATTCAGAACCAAGCTATTAGAGTAATTGGTGGATTCATTAGAAGCACTCCCATCCATGTGATGGAGAGTGAATTATGTTTGCCTCCATTACATGTCCGTCGAAGATATCTTGCGGGGAAATTTTGTCTCAAAGCTAGATCTTTTAAAGAAAATAGAACAATTAGTTTGCTTAATTCTTTAGCTAATAGTCAATCTCAATACTGGTCAGTAAGAAAACAGCCATTATTGGTATCAGTGTTCAATTGTTTTAAAGAAGTTCCTATTCATTCAGTTGATTTACTTGAAATGTTTTTTCTGGACACCTGGGTCAGCAATATTAATGCGCGTAAAATTATTAGACATGTGGAGGAACGAGGTATGGTGTTCCTCCATTGAAAAGGGAGGATCCTCCGACCAGGCGAGGTGATATTGCCTGGCGGGCCGAAGCCCGACGGTTGATGTCGGACAGTTGTATATATGCTAGATACGAATATCTTTTTCCTTGCGCGATGCAGGATTCGTAATCTGATAGTAGTTAGTCTATGATGCGATAGATATCGCTACATCACTCCCCCCCAGACCGGAGGTCGATACTGATGAGTCTTGAGGTTGCGTGCCAGGGCCAGTGATGGTTCCAGTGAGTCGGAACTGAATGCCGCGTAGTTCACAGTGAGTCGGAACTGAGTGCGGTGATGCTGGCTGGCAGGAAGAGACTTGCTGAATGCTGCTCGAAGAGGTACTGGGGGGTTCTTGAGAGGAGTGAAGGCGATGATGCCGAAGGTTGCGTAGATGTTCATTGTCAGGGGTCACCACTGTGGAGGAACGAGGTATGGTGTTCCTCCATTGAAAAGGGAGGATCCTCCGACCAGGCGAGGTGATATTGCCTGGCGGGCCGAAGCCCGACGGTTGATGTCGGACAGTTGTATATATGCTAGATACGAATATCTTTTTCCTTGCGCGATGCAGGATTCGTAATCTGATAGTAGTTAGTCTATGATGCGATAGATATCGCTACAGACATTCCATTGAACAGGTTTCTAAATCAAAAAGACGGTATAATATCGATCATCTTAAACAAATTTGTATCAGTTTTGTAAATAGACAATATTACGATTTTTATAAAAAAATTACTGACGTTTCTAAATTTTTTGAGCATTGTCCTTTGTAATATTAACCGATTCTAAAAGTTCCCTGCAGCACTTGGCTCGGTGCACCTCGTCTGTGCGAGGCATACCGATTGCCTACACGATTTTGGACTCAATTTTTAAGTTTGCCTCTAAATCTAAGGTTATTATTTTGCAGTGGATACCTTCTCACATACAAATCCAAGATAATGAAAAAGTGGGCCTATTGGCTAAAGAGGCAGTGATCGATGGAATACCGTTTATGGTTGCTCCTTTGTATACTGATTACATTCAATCGCTTAAATTATTACAATGTTCTGAAATATGGACGGAATATTTTGATAAACGATAAGTAGATAAAGGAATCTGGTACAAAACTATACAACAACAGCTTCCTAAGAACATATGGATAGATCAAATTGTGTTAAATAGAAGTGATTTGGTGACTGCATTAAGACTTCGTTCTGGACACATTCCATCAAACAAATTTGGATATCTTATGAAAAAAACATTATCACCCAATTGTGTTGAGTGTGGAATCGTGGAGGATGTCCAACACGTTTTGATGGAGTGTGTGCGAAACGAGGATCTAAGAAGTTTTCATTTTGGTTCAACAAAACTAAAAGATATTGGTGTATGTAACAGCATCTTGGCTTGTCCTTTATCTGAGCAGGCCAAGATGCTGTACAAATTAGCACAACTAGTTTTAAGGAAACAACCAATTACTAATTAGTTGTACTTATTCATTATATATTCATTATAGGGCAACATAATCGCAAAGCGATAAAGCCCAAAAATAAAGAAAAAAATAAAAATAATATCTAATAATCGTTTATTGGATTAGATTCTATCATTCATCAAAAATATTATAGTAACCTTCGCTCTAGGGTTCAATAAACTATTTTCATCCTTGATTAACAGTTAGTAGTATTAAATATTATAGATGTAGATCAAGATAATAGTAAAACGTAATGTAGTAACCTACATTGTAAAAACCTACCTCTTTGGTCTTGTTAAAAAAATATAGGAATTGACACCTATTCATAAGTCAACTTCTTCGTCTTAAATGGTCTTAAATATATTATTCTTCAACGATTTTATAATATTTGATATGTGTTTGATTTATAATACGTATTAAATTATTTAATACTACCCTAAAATAATAACAATTTAGATACTATTATACGGGGTACTATTAAGTGGGTGGATTGCGAGCGAAACCATACGTATATGTTTTAAAGGCGCATCAATACCTTCATATGTGTATGTATATGGTATGCGTATTAAGGTAGATAAATACACTTTTCCTGTTACGCAGTGTTCCAAGTGTTGGAAGTACGTTCAAACTGCGAAGATGTGTCCTAGAAAAGCTTTTTGTCCTAGATGCGCGAAAAATCATGATAAATGTGAGACAACAATGTTTAAATGTGTAAATTGTTCTAACAGTCATATTATGTCTTTTGATAAAAGATGTCCAGCTTACCTAAGAGAGAGGAAAATTCGGGAGTTGATGTCTGAGTTTAATTGCACATTTAAAGGAGTGCTATCATTATATGTTCCTTCATCTCCACTTCTCGCTCCTAATATTAACAATAATCATGATTTTCCAGCAAGTAATGCACAACAATTTTCAGCTGAAACTTTCAGTCAAAATAGGACTACATATGCAGAAAAACTGAGATCTACTGATAATACATGCGGTAAAAATTTGCCGGAACCTACTATCTCATCTACTCAACAAACAGCAAGGAAAAGCTCACATCTAATGCCAAAGAAAGGTCGTAAATCTCCAAGGAAAGATACACACACTCACACACACGCACACACACACACACACACACACAGTGAACACACAGTGGAACAGTACATACTACTCAGAGGGATTGGGATGCAATTTTTTCGACTGCCACCTGTAAAACTTTAATATTGGGTGATTTTAACGGACACCATATTGACTGGTCTTATAAAATAGATCAGCGAGGGTCCCAAATTTTTGAGTCTATGTTAGAACATAACTATATTTCGCTAAACGATGACAGTTCGACACGTGTTTGACTATGAAATGGTGTTCCGCAAATATCTTCTCCCGACATTTCCTTCATATCGTCAGAATTAGCCTTGAACTATACATGGAAAACCACACAGGAGTCACTTGGAAGTGATCATTTAATTATAAAAATAACAACTTCGTTCAATGCGACAGATGTACTTATTAACAGATTTTTTGCAGAAATGTTGGAAATGTAGATATTTCTCAGTATGCTGACGATTTTGTTTTATTCAAGGCGGGTAATAATATAAATACTATCGAAAGAGAACTGCAATCTGCATTAAATGAGTTTGATTTTTCTATAAAAGAATTAGGTTTAGAAATATCGTCTAACAAAACTAAAGGATGTGTTTTAAAAAGAGGAGGTTTAATAAATCATTAACTCTTAAAATTAATAATAGTAAGTTAGTTGTTAACCATGTGAAATACTTGGGGCTGTGGTTGGATCAGTCATTCAGTGGGGAAAACATATCAATGAGACTGTTGGAAAGGTTTCAAAATTCATAAGTATTTTAAAAAAAATTGCTGGCTCTGGGTGGGGTACCTATTCATCAAACACATTTGCGTCGTTTGTTTATATCTATTATCCGCAGTAGGTTGGATTACGCTAGCTTTTTGTATGATTCGAGTTATAAATGTAACTTATCTAAACTAGACAAAATTCAGAACCAAGCTATTAGAGTAATTGGTGGATTCATTAGAAGCACTCCCATCCATGTGATGGAGAGTGAATTATGTTTGCCTCCATTACATGTCCGTCGAAGATATCTTGCGGGGAAATTTTGTCTCAAAGCTAGATCTTTTAAAGAAAATAGAACAATTAGTTTGCTTAATTCTTTAGCTAATAGTCAATCTCAATACTGGTCAGTAAGAAAACAGCCATTATTGGTATCAGTGTTCAATTGTTTTAAAGAAGTTCCTATTCATTCAGTTGATTTACTTGAAATGTTTTTTCTGGACACCTGGGTCAGCAATATTAATGCGCGTAAAATTATTAGACATGTGGAGGAACGAGGTATGGTGTTCCTCCATTGAAAAGGGAGGATCCTCCGACCAGGCGAGGTGATATTGCCTGGCGGGCCGAAGCCCGACGGTTGATGTCGGACAGTTGTATATATGCTAGATACGAATATCTTTTTCCTTGCGCGATGCAGGATTCGTAATCTGATAGTAGTTAGTCTATGATGCGATAGATATCGCTACATCACTCCCCCCCAGACCGGAGGTCGATACTGATGAGTCTTGAGGTTGCGTGCCAGGGCCAGTGATGGTTCCAGTGAGTCGGAACTGAATGCCGCGTAGTTCACAGTGAGTCGGAACTGAGTGCGGTGATGCTGGCTGGCAGGAAGAGACTTGCTGAATGCTGCTCGAAGAGGTACTGGGGGGTTCTTGAGAGGAGTGAAGGCGATGATGCCGAAGGTTGCGTAGATGTTCATTGTCAGGGGTCACCACTGTGGAGGAACGAGGTATGGTGTTCCTCCATTGAAAAGGGAGGATCCTCCGACCAGGCGAGGTGATATTGCCTGGCGGGCCGAAGCCCGACGGTTGATGTCGGACAGTTGTATATATGCTAGATACGAATATCTTTTTCCTTGCGCGATGCAGGATTCGTAATCTGATAGTAGTTAGTCTATGATGCGATAGATATCGCTACAGACATTCCATTGAACAGGTTTCTAAATCAAAAAGACGGTATAATATCGATCATCTTAAACAAATTTGTATCAGTTTTGTAAATAGACAATATTACGATTTTTATAAAAAAATTACTGACGTTTCTAAATTTTTTGAGCATTGTCCTTTGTAATATTAACCGATTCTAAAAGTTCCCTGCAGCACTTGGCTCGGTGCACCTCGTCTGTGCGAGGCATACCGATTGCCTACACGATTTTGGACTCAATTTTTAAGTTTGCCTCTAAATCTAAGGTTATTATTTTGCAGTGGATACCTTCTCACATACAAATCCAAGATAATGAAAAAGTGGGCCTATTGGCTAAAGAGGCAGTGATCGATGGAATACCGTTTATGGTTGCTCCTTTGTATACTGATTACATTCAATCGCTTAAATTATTACAATGTTCTGAAATATGGACGGAATATTTTGATAAACGATAAGTAGATAAAGGAATCTGGTACAAAACTATACAACAACAGCTTCCTAAGAACATATGGATAGATCAAATTGTGTTAAATAGAAGTGATTTGGTGACTGCATTAAGACTTCGTTCTGGACACATTCCATCAAACAAATTTGGATATCTTATGAAAAAAACATTATCACCCAATTGTGTTGAGTGTGGAATCGTGGAGGATGTCCAACACGTTTTGATGGAGTGTGTGCGAAACGAGGATCTAAGAAGTTTTCATTTTGGTTCAACAAAACTAAAAGATATTGGTGTATGTAACAGCATCTTGGCTTGTCCTTTATCTGAGCAGGCCAAGATGCTGTACAAATTAGCACAACTAGTTTTAAGGAAACAACCAATTACTAATTAGTTGTACTTATTCATTATATATTCATTATAGGGCAACATAATCGCAAAGCGATAAAGCCCAAAAATAAAGAAAAAAATAAAAATAATATCTAATAATCGTTTATTGGATTAGATTCTATCATTCATCAAAAATATTATAGTAACCTTCGCTCTAGGGTTCAATAAACTATTTTCATCCTTGATTAACAGTTAGTAGTATTAAATATTATAGATGTAGATCAAGATAATAGTAAAACGTAATGTAGTAACCTACATTGTAAAAACCTACCTCTTTGGTCTTGTTAAAAAAATATAGGAATTGACACCTATTCATAAGTCAACTTCTTCGTCTTAAATGGTCTTAAATATATTATTCTTCAACGATTTTATAATATTTGATATGTGTTTGATTTATAATACGTATTAAATTATTTAATACTACCCTAAAATAATAACAATTTAGATACTATTATACGGGGGGGTCGGATGTTTAAAATCCACTCGCTTTTATAGAAAAGAGTAAAACCTCTTTTGTGCCAAGCTGTATATGAATCGATTAGGACGAATGCAGGATTTGTATTGTTATAACGATTTTAGCCGAATGGTCAGCACTATTTTTATAGAAGGTATTAGGAGACGATGGATGTAAGTGGCTGACTATATTCTTTAATAAGTTGTTGCACGAAGAGGCGATCCCACATGAATGGAGTCACAGTTCGCTAGTGCCCATCTTTAAAAATAAGGGTGATGTACAAGACTACAATAACTATAGAGGAATAAAGCTCATGTCACACAGTATGAAGGTATGGGAGAAGGTGATAGAGAAAAGATTGCGAGAGGAAAGTAAGGAAAACCAGTGTGGATTTATGCCTGGTCGTGGTACAACGGATGCCATATTTGTACTACGCCAACTGTGTGAAAAGTATAGACGTGCACATAAGAACCTGCACATGGTGTTCGTTGACCTAGAGAAGGCATACGACAGAGTACCCCGTGAGGTTTTGTGGTGGGCCATGAAAGAGAAAGGCGTGCCTATGAAGTAGGTGGAGTTAATTGGTGCTATGTACAGTCGATCCAGTACCTATGTCCGGTCGGCTGCCGACGAGTTCAATGTGGCTGTAGGCTTGCATCAAGGGTCGGCTTTAAGTCCTTACCTCTTCCTGATGATAATGGATGCTTTGACATCGGACATACAGGAGGAGGCACCCTGGTGCATGCTGTTCGCCGATGATATTGTTCTTGTCGGTGAAGTTGAACTTGAAGTCCAGAGCAGACTGGAAAACTGGCAACAAAAACTAGAGAATGTTGGCTTAAAAATCAGCAGAACTAAAACAGAATACATGTTCTGCGATTTCGGCGGTCTCTCTAGTTTTAAGTCAATGAAAGATTTGGAATGGTAGGTACGTGATGTCGATCCGCTTGACGGCGACAGGCAGCACCGCAGCACCCGTGTGTTTATTCGCCTGAACCATAGGCTGGGGACTATGGCCTTAGAACTAGGACACATTGAAGCACGCGCTTTGGTGACGCGCGTTTTAAGTTACGGAATAATAGTATGCAGCGTGTATACTCAAACGCGCGCTTTTGCTGTAACTTACAACGCCCGTTACCAAAGCGCCCAATGTGTACTAGCTCATAATCACCACGCTTGGTAAACCGATTGGTGCACACAGGTACTCTTGAAGTTATTCCTGAGTTGCCTTATAAGACACCCGCGGTGAGAGGGGGGTTGACCCATCCTTTGACAGAAACCTTACGAACTCAATACTTGATGCAAACTTTTGCATTGTATTTATTTAAATTAAATTTATTTGGTTGGGGTATATCTATAAAAATCCGTGTTGTTGAAAAGAATTGAGTTAGTATCCATTTCGTGGAGCCAACGATTTTGCATTCGTATTTGGTAAGTACAATTTTTATCAATTATTATTTGTAAAATATTTCAAGGTAGGTACTTAATTATTTACCTGATTATTTATAAAATAAGTACCAGTCTTTTCAACTGCAGTGAGTACAGTTTCTGATTTGTTGATTTGTAGAAAATCATCGGTTATTTACGATGGCGCCAACACCCCAGGAAGACGTGTCAACTCGCGGAGAGATGCTAACGGAAACAATAGAGGATCTGCCGCTAGATGGCGAGAGAATTGTCATTACTGGCATGTCGGGCCTGTACCCGCAATCTCACAATGTGAAGGAGTTGTCAGACATACTTTACAATAAGGTACATACGTTCAAAAGACTGATCTAAAGAATTATACAAAGTGTATCAGAACTGCGTAGTCATATTTATGGGTGTGGAATAGACCATCAAACTGAACAACTTTCTCTATGAGACCAGCATCGTTATCGCGAAAAATGATCAGCCGTCCCATACGTTTGAGTTGAGTAGGTATTGAAGTTTTGTATCGGACATGCAGCTAATAATTTTTTCGCGATTACGATGTTGGTCCCATAGAGAAAGTTGTTCAGCTTGACGTTCTGTTCCACACCCATAATATGACGACGCATTTCTGATAAATCTACACATATTTATAGTCAAAAGCATTTTCAACCAAATTAATTTTCATCCTAGTATTAATTTAGCGTTTCGTAACATCGGGTTTGAGATATATTTATTCTCATAAGAATTTACAATTCACTTACACGAGAACACATAATTATTCGATACAAACATTTTAAAAATAACATAGCACTAACATAGTTTAAAAATAATAATTTGACCTAAACTCTATCTATGCTCTAACTACTTAGTTATCCGTACCACATAATATGATAATTATAATAGACTGTACTTAAGGGGGTATTTTACAGGAATGCCGCAAAAACCGATTTGTATTTACAATTTTTTGAATAGAAATTCTTATTTCTTTGTCCTGAAAAAAATATATATCAAACTTGAAGATGTGACAATCTCTGCACGGTTGTCCGATACATGATTGGATGAAGTTGGCTCGATAAAAAAAAATCGCAAAGTTACCCCTTTTAAAAAAGTGTTTACAAGATTATTTCTAAAACATGATATTATTTCAAATAATTTTTACATCACAATATTGGTCGCAAATATACCAACCAAAATCGGTTGTTATTTTTTTATAATATTATGTATATTGGTCACAATTTGATAAAAACCACAAAATTCGTGATTTCTGTCATCTCTGCCATCAATCAGTCGCGTTTCGGCGCGCATCGAGGTCGGACCTGTGCAATTTTTTTTGACTTTCCTGCGCTTACACTTTATTCAAAACCAAAAGAAAGAATGACAGTAAAATCATTAAAAAAATTATTAAAAAGCAACAGGAAGTATAAGTAGCTTGCCTTTTATTCAGAAAATCTAAGTATTTCGTTTATAAAAATCAATATGCTAAAATAATTTCTTGACATCTCCGTCAAGAATTCATTTTATAGGATGTAGTATAGAAATATCAGTACGACAATTTGTAGTGTTGAGAACAAAGAGTATGAAGTTTTATATACACCATGTCCCAAAATTCAACGATAAGCGGGCACCAGAGGGTTGACCAGCTCATGACTACTCGAGAACAATTTTTTTTTTCAATTTTTCAATTTTTAAGAAGTTACATAAAAAATTTGAAATCCTTCAAAAATTTACACCCCTTAAGATATTTTTAATTACCATGACCACAATGTTTCAGATATTTCTGAATTTCTTTTTGTACCGGCAACCTAAGTAGCACTGATATCCACCACAATCGTTAAAAATCCCAGAATGCCTGTAGATTTGACACAAAAATCAATCAAAATTATTTTTCACCCTAAAATTTTGAAAGATTTTTACTTTTGGTCCACTTTCACTCATCGTGGTGTAAAAAAAAAGTATAGACACTACCATGGCAAGTTTTTTTAAAAATTGACGCAACTATCCAAGATTCCAAAATGTTATAATAATCTAGGAAAACTAGCCACAAAAAAAAGAAATGCGTACTATTTCTACACAAGAACCAAATTTCATAACTTTTACTATGTGGTTTTTTGTTGTAAATTCTTCGAATTTGAATGATACATGTCCGTAGTTAATAAAATTTAGAAGTTAGAGAGAGATAGATAGATAGTATGTAAAGAAGGAAAGAAAACGTTTTTAAAAATTATATTTATTTTTAGTTATCGTGGTTGTCCGTGGCATCACCACGGTCCTATCCGAAGCCTATACCAGCGCTGCGGTATTTATTTTATCTGTCAGGATTAACTGTCAGGATATGCTGAGATAGGGACTTTCTTTGGCCTCTTGCAGGACTTTTTTAACCCCCAACAAAATAGAGGGGTGATATAAGTTTATAATGTGTATCTGTGTATCTATGTGTCTGTGAATCTGTGTGTCTGTCTGTGGCATCGAAGCTTCAAAGCGGATGGACCGATTTCAATGCAGTTTTTTTTAATTGAAAGCTAGTTTAATCGGGATGGTTCTTAAAATGTGTTCAGCTGTTCAAAAGTTACACCTCTTTTTCTAGTTAGAGTCGAGGGTTTTAGACGGTTAGGTTATTGTTATCATTATTTGAATTTTTGTGTGTTTATGTAATTTCGTGTGCGAGTCCGATTTAAATGTTTTTTCTTTCTTTCTTTCAATTTTGAAGCTCTTCATCTGCATACATAGCGAGGAATCTGAACTAGGAATATGGTTTTGATCTATGAATATGCAATTTCTTTTTTGGTAAAAAAGCAACCCTGTGAACATACTTAAGTAGGTATGACTACGGAAACGGACGACTCCTACAGGTGTGGGTGAGAGTAGGTTATTATCTCAAGGCATGGATTTGAGTTGGCTTATTCTTCTAACATTACACACACATTGGCAGTGTCATCAGGTTTGTCATGCCGATATATCGGTTTCGTTACGGCATTATTTGCTTAGTGTGAAAATGCCCAATGTTGGTCGACACAATTATGTGCACTTGCATAAACTCATACACAATAGGTATGACTGATAGTTTATAAGTAGATAGTTAAATAGGTATAAAATCTACAAATACAAAACGGAGGAACAGATTTTCTAGCGTAATATAGGACACTGGGTATACGATATTATGGATTTATATTTTTCAAGTATTTGCAGGTGTCATACTGCATGTTGCTAATTAATATTGCTATTCTGTGACACATGTGTCACACAGTCTGATACGTCAATTGCGTAATTGCGAGAACGGAGCTCCCCTAGTGGGTGGGGCTTAGGCTGATACTTCACCCCCTCAAAAGTAAGAAATCGTCGTAAAATACAACCTTAATTGTTACTGGCATAGTAAGTATCTAGGTAGGTACATTTTCGTTCCGGATACATCCATATGTGACTCTAGCTAGGGACAGGTCTCTGGTGTCTCCACTTAGTAAAGGTGTCGCTACAGGTCGGCAGTAATCAGATAAAATTAAAAGTAAAAAAAAAACCAAATACGATGAATAATCACATAGATACCTACCTATGTTTTGCTCCCCCATTCCTTTAGGTGGATATACTTTACAGTTCCTTTTCTAATCATAACGCAATATTTATGGTCAACAGGAGAACCCAGTTACATCGGAAGGCCTGAGATGGAACTTCAAGCATCCAGAACTACCAAATTCCACTGGTATGGCTCCAGAGGTGGATCGCTTCGATGCTCAGTTCTTTGCTGTGCACCACCACCTTGCTAATCACATGGATCCTATGGCGTGCAAGATTCTTGAGCAGACCTACCAAGCTATTTATGATGCGGGTTTGTTTTATACTAGACTAGCTTATCTTTTATCTTTTTGCCCTTAATTACGTTGGAAGATCCCATGATACGCATACTTCACTTGCCGCTCTCTGTAATTCACGTGTGAATTATTCAAGTGTGTAGCGTATGATTATAGCATAGCCGCACAGTATCGAGAGCCACTCGATAGGTGTGTTTGCTCATAGCCGTGCGTCAACAACGTGTATCATATTAGAGTGTAAGTAAGTTATTTTTCCCTAGTACGGAGTGTCACCGGTTCGCTTTCACTTACTTGTTATTTCATGATGGTACATGATAACTCGATTTCCAGGGGACAGTTCTTTAGTGCAAGTCTAGCAAACATTCTATCTCTTTACAAGGTTTTATCTAACTCCATATCGGTAAAATTTTCAGAAGCCTCTCGATTTTTTTTGTCAGTATGTAACATGGGTTCCTGCTCGCCCGGAAACGACAGGCTTCCCATGTACGAAAATAATGAAGAATGTGTACCTAATTGTTCCAGCTGCGAGATGGTCACACAAATAAAACAACTTCAGTACACTTAAAGATATAATTTATTTAAATAGGAATTTGGTATGTTGCAGATGTAGATATATGTAGTTACTTACTATATAGTTAGTTGTACGAGTTAGTACTTAAGAATACCTAATAAAAGTTTTTGAGGTTATCTAGGAACACATGTTATATTGAAGTGGCACTCGCTGACACAAAACAACTTAACTACGGTAAATTCTCTAAATTGTAGCACTACTTATCCCTACGACATAAGTCTTGGGATCAACCCAAGTGTCAATAAGTAGTACTGCAATGTTAGAGCTCGGTGACAACCTCTAAACCAAAACTAAAATATAAGTTCCACCAAGCTTTCCTTCGCAACTATGCCACAAGAACACACTAAGAATTTAAACCTTATACCTAATTAAGGCGAAAAAAAGTAGTAGTTTAAGTAAGGCGTAATTTCAAATACAATTATATTATTGTTTATGAATAAATATCTTATCTTTTTTATCTTAATTGATTTAGCTAATTAAATTATATAACATAAGAAAAAACCATACATAATACTTTGAAACATAGCTCAACGGTAAAGAAGTTTCGGTTTTAATTACAGAAAAATTCAGTCTAAATGACTATGCAATAATGTTATATTTTCCTAACATGCTGTGGGAGTTCTACTACCCATTTCTATAAGAAAGCATGAACAGTTGTGAACAATTTATAAACCACTCATTTATATACCAATCTATACCACCAACCTAACATTATTTTAATTATAGATTATCTTGATGCTAAGTTAATAATAAAAATAGATTCAACCTCAAGCTGTAGCTGTAGAAGCAGAAAGTGCAGTTCAAACCATGTAATGATTGCCACGCGACATGCCAACGTGGTCAGTGTGCAAACCTTTTATGTAAGCATTTTTCCTTTCAATAACGGCAACAAGCGATTTCCATCTTATTTATTAAATATGCAACAGCGGCCATTATTCAGTTTCCAAAACGATCCCACAGGGTGCCCAGGTGTTTATGTATGAAAGAGGTACAGTCAGCGAGAATTTCTCAAAAACCTTAAGGGGGTATTTTACAGGAATGCCGCAAAAACCGATTTGTATTTACAATTTTTTGAATAGAAATTCTTATTTCTTTGTCCTGAAAAAAATATATATCAAACTTGAAGATGTGACAATCTCTGCACGGTTGTCCGATACATGATTGGATGAAGTTGGCTCGATAAAAAAAAATCGCAAAGTTACCCCTTTTAAAAAAGTGTTTACAAGATTATTTCTAAAACATGATATTATTTCAAATAATTTTTACATCACAATATTGGTCGCAAATATACCAACGAAAATCGGTTGTTATTTTTTTATAATATTACGTATATTGGTCACAATTTGATAAAAACCACAAAATTCGTGATTTCTGTCATCTCTGCCATCAATCAGTCGCGTTTCGGCGCGCATCGAGGTCGGACCTGTGCAATTTTTTTTGACTTTCCTGCGCTTACACTTTATTCAAAACCAAAAGAAAGAATGACAGTAAAATCATTTAAAAAATTATTAAAAAGCAACAGGAAGTATAAGTAACTTGCCTTTTATTCAGAAAATCTAAGTATTTCGTTTATAAAAATCAATATGCTAAAATAATTTCTTGACATCTCCGTCAAGAATTCATTTTATAGGATGTAGTATAGAAAAATCAGTACGACAATTTGTAGTGTTGAGAACAAAGAGTATGAAGTTTTATATACACCATGTCCCAAAATTCAACGATAAGCGAGCACCAGAGGGTTGACCAGATCATGATTACTCGAGAACAAAAAAAAAATTAAAAAAAATCTAAATTTTTAAGAAGTTACATAAAAAATTTGAAATCCTTCAAAAATTTACACCCCTTAAGATATTTTTAATTACCATGACCACAATGTTTCAGATATTTCTGAATTTCTTTTTGTACCAGCAACCTAAGTAGCACTGCTATCCACCACAATCGTTAAAAATCCCAGAATGCCTGTAGATTTGACACAAAAATCAATCAAAATTATTTTTCACCCTAAAATTCTGAAAGATTTTTACTTTTGGTCCACTTTCACTCATCGTGGTGTAAAAAAAAGTACAGACAATACCATGGCAAGTTTTTTTAAAAATTGACGCAACTATCCAAGATTCTAAAATGGTATAATAATCTAGGAAAACTAGCCACAAAAAAAAGAAATGCGTACTATTTCTGAACAAGAACCAAATTTCATAACTTTTACTATGTGGTTTTCTGTTGTAAATTCTTCGAATTTGAATGATACATGTCCGTAGTTAATCAAATTTAGAAGTTAGAGAGAGATAGATAGATAGTATGTAAAGAAGGAAAGAAAACGTTTTTAAAAATTATATTTATTTTTAGTTATCGTGGTTGTCCGTGGCATCACCACGGTCCTATCCGAAAACCAGCGCTGCGGTATTTATGTTATCTGTCAGGATTAACTGTCAGGATATGTTGAGATAGGGACTTTCTTTGGCCTCTTGCAGGACTTTTTTAACCTCCGACAAAATAGAGGGGTGATATAAGTTTATAATGTGTATCTGTGTATCTATGTATCTGTGAATCTGTGTGTCTGTCTGTGGCATCGAAGCTTCAAAGCGGATGGACCGATTTAAATGCAGTTTTTTTAAATTGAAAGCTAGTTTAATCGGGATGGTTCTTAAAATCTGTTCAGCTGTTCAAAAGTTGTAACTTTTAAAAGAGGTGTACCTCTTTTTCTAGTTAGAGTCGAGGGTTTTAAACGGTTAGGTTATTGTTATCATTATTTGAATTTTTTGTGTGTTTATGTAATTTCGTGTGCGAGTCCGATTTAAATGTTTTTTCTTTCTTTCTTTCAATTTTGAAGCTCTTCATCTGCATACATAGCGAGGAATCTGAACTAGGAATATGGTTTTGATCTATGAATATGCAATTTCTTTTTTGGTAAAAAAGCAACCCTGTGAACATACTTAAGTAGGTATGACTACGGAAACGGACGACTCCTACAGGTGTGGGTGAGAGTAGGTTATTATCTCAAGGCATGGATTTGAGTTGGCTTATTCTTCTAACATTACACACACATTGGCAGTGTCATCAGGTTTGTCATGCCGATATATCGGTTTCGTTACGGTATTATCGGCTTAATGTGAAAATGCCCAATGTTGGTCGAGACAATTATGTGCACTTGCATAAACTCATACACAATAGGTATGACTGTTAGTTTATAAGTAGATAGTTAAATAGGTATAAAATCTACAAATACAAAACGGAGGAACATATTTTCTAGCGTAATATAGGACACTGGGTATACGATATTATGGATTTATATTTTTCAAGTATTTGCTGGTGTCATACTGCATGTTGCTAATTAATATTGCTATTCTGTGACACGTGTGTCACACAGTCTGATACGTCAATTGCGTAATTGCGAGAACGGAGCTCCCCTAGTGGGTGGGGCTTAGGCTGATACTTCACCCCCTCAAAAGTAAGAAATCGTCGTAAAATACAACCTTAAGTGGGGCTCAATCGACTCAATTTCCCAACAGGAATGCTTCTTCCAAATGACCAACGAAATCGTACTTACCGAATTTGAGAAAAATACAAAAATCTATAATACAATATTATGGATCATGTGCGTGGCGGGGTGCGGGAATTACAAATATTACAATGCTATGCATTAAAAACATTTTTTTTAACTGGATGGCGTTATTTAGTCTACTGAGTTTGTTATATTTCCAATACTTAAATTGAGATACGTATTTTGTAGTATTTAATAGTATTTTGTAGTAATATCTAGTAGTATTTTGTGTCTTTTATGTTTAACTCCAGTCTCCCTACATGGCGTTGGATTGGGATCGAGCATCATTTATTTGCTCTTATTGAGGTATGTTTCATTTCCATCGGTTGAATGGGTAGTGAGATACAGCTTGACTCCTCTATTTTAAGCAGTCCCGTAAGAAGCAGAGGTCACGATTAATTGGTTAGATAAAATAATATGTTGTATTGGACCGATTTTGATGAGACTTTCACTGTAGTGATACTTACGGGTCACATTATAGACGGTTATTTGAACACATATCGCGACTAACCACGCAGGCTAGCGCTAAATGGTAAGGTAGAAGCTGACAGCTATATCAAATCCGTCCGAATCCGGTCCCAGCACTATAACTTATTTTAGTTCCGAACTCGACGTGGACGAAGTCGCGGGCACTGCTAGTAGTAAATAAATATCTAAATATACTCGTCAAAACAAAATAAGGGCCACTTGCAAATTTCGACATTATGGGTGATTTAATAATCATTAACTATATCCATGTGGTAAATTGTACAGCGTTGTGTTATCTTAAGTGTTTGCGAACACTTATATAGCATTCCGCTTGAAAAACCGTTAAAATGGGTAGGTTTTATCAACTTTTTTGAAAGCAATTAATTTTACCCTGTTTCTATCGTGAACTTTAAGGTCATTTAACATTTGTATTGTACTGAGAACAGTTTAGTGTTTCGAGTCAGTGCGTACATCGGCATTTTACGAACGTAATTCCACAGGTTCGACTTCAAATGGAGTTGACTACAACAACCAGGACCATAACACTCATCCAAGAAGGCTAATCGTAGCGATCTGTAGTTTTACAGCCGAGATTTTCGCAGCGAGCGATTCAGGATGCCTGGAATTGCTTTTATGAGATCCAAAAATTTGTCAGAAGTCAGGAATTAGGCAGAGCCAGAAGAATCACCGCTCAGGAAGACCGCTACATAGACTTACATGCACGCAGAGAAAGCACCGTCACTTCCCGCTCTTTGCAAACCCGCTTGTGCCTGGCCACAGGCACGCGACTTAGTGACCAAACAATTAGAAACCAGTTCTATGAAAACCAGCAATTGTCCAGGAGTCAAGTGGTGGGAATTCCATAGACCAGTATTCATCATGCAAATCAATAAACATCCGCAAGGCAACAATTGGACTGTAGCGTAAGTGACTGAAGCACATTGCTTTTTACAGATGAGAGCAAAGTAAAAGTTTTTAGTGTTGACCGTTGCATAAGGGTGTGGAGATGAAAAGGTGAGCAATTTGCAGATGCCTGCATCCACAACAATGATCGATTTGGCGGGCCCAATGTTATGGTGTGGGAGGCATAAGCCAAACTGGAAGAATTACTGAGCTCATAATTCAGAACCAGGGTACAGTAACAACTTAACAATACATCCAGGAGGTCATAAGACTCTATGTGGTGCCATTTGCATAGCAAGTGGGTGCAGGTTTCAAGCTGTTGCACGACAATACACGCGCTTATACTGTTACAGCCACCAGAGAGACACTAGAAGAGGCTTGTATACAAGTGTTGCCGAGGCCAGCGAACAGTTCGGGCTTGAACACAATTGAACACATGTGGGATCTGTTGAAAAGAAGAGTATGAGACACAAATTGATCAGTGGACAATGAGAGACAGCCCTTAAACGTCCTAAAATCGAGCTAGGAACAAATCTCTCAAGAAACAATGCGGCATCTGATAGAAAATGTCCTCTAGGCTTCAAGAATATGTTCAGAAAAGAGGAGGTTGCACCAGATATTGATTCAAAAAGGAAGAAGAATAAACGCCGTGGAATTTCATTTTTATTGCATTTTTAGTCCAAGTGTACTTTTTCCTGAAATTGCACTTTTTCTTGAAAATGTTGTAAAATTGATTTTATTTTTTGTGGATTGTGTAAAATTTAAGCCCATTTCATTAAAAACAAATCATTGCAATGAATTTTACAACTTAGAAACCTAGGAACCTCATAATTTGCCCAGAAGATCAAAAATATAAGGTGGCCCTTATTTTGTTTTGACGAGTATACATATGTTTAAAAGGTTACTTTTTACCATAGATGTAGGATGTACGGAAGCGAAAATATTCTAAGTCTATGCTTTTTACATATATTTCCAACACTAAACACTTACCTACATACAATACAATTTCAAATCATCAAAGAAAACAAATAATATTTTGCACTGCTCAACTCCTTTGGGTAATAGCGTGCTGATAAGTATTTACTTTCAATGTCCTAAGTAACACTACAGTAAAAGTACTATCAAAATCGGGCCAATACAAAATTATTTGAACTACCAATCAAACGTGACCTCTGGTTTGTACGGCACTGTTTGCAATAGAGGGGTCAAGCTGTATTTCATGGTCTAATCAACCGATTAAGATGAAATATACATCAAATGCTAAGTAAGACTAATGCCGATATAAGTGTAAAGTTTCATTGAAATCTGTTTGGGCGTTTTCTTGTTATGAGGTAAAAATAGACAGATAGTCAAGAATAGAATGATAGATTCGTGTTCTATTCTTATTTCTAGTCTATATTCTCCATAAATATAGTTTATAATATAGCCTATTTTCTCGAAAGTATTTTCAATATACTTGGAAACCTTTCAACCTCTAGGATTTTAATAAAGTATACTATAATGTATAAATAGAATAAATCTACTTTCTATAATCTAGTCGGTATTATTGTTACCCGACTGGGAGAGGGTTATTACGTTTGACCGGTATGTATGTATGTATGTTCATCTGTTTCCTCATAACGTCTAAAGGACTTATCATAATTCGACAAATGAGGTATCGTTGGAAGCTTCTTGATGGTCCGCTGGTTATAGGCTATGTAACGTCACATTAAATTTAATATGGCGCCCTCTAGAAAACATAAAGTAAAGAACTAATTATTATTTTTAAGTTTGCCTGTTGGATTTCAAATATAAGGGCTTAATTAGCACATTTCAAAAATATATATACTGAAGGCAGATGCTCTGAAAAAAATTTTAGTTCAAAAACTAAAACCCGACTACTGAAAACGTATGAAAGAAGAAAATATTAATACATATTCATAGTGATGTTCAGAGAATAGCCGTGGTCGTATGCCACCTACAGCTACTCTAACAACTGAATACAGTCTAAGGGTACGTCCAGATCTGGCGAATGCGCGAACGGTGCGCGAACTGCGCGCGAGCGGCTCGCGAGCGGCGCATTCGCCAGATCTGGACGTTCCCTAATAGTAGTATTATGCGATCATAAGCTTTAGGGCAAAGTGGCATACGACCACGGCTATCCTCTGAACATCACTATGAATATGTATTAATATTTTCTTGTTTCATACCTTTTCAGTAGTCGGGTTTTAGTTTATGAACTTAATTTTAGTTTAGTTATTGGTTTAAGTTTTCGTAGTTTTATTAATTAAATATTTGTAGTAGATATTCAATATAATTCATAATATAAGTATCATAAAATAAATGAAAAATCCAACTGAGCAACTCAAATCAGACTAAAAACAGTGTCCAGATTCCGGGATTCCGAACGATGATTTCATTGATTCCTCTTACAATCCTCTCTCACACAATTATGGAATGCTTCTTTTGTGTTTCAGGTTTGAGTCCAGCACACCTCAATGGGAAAAAAGTTGCTGTTTTTATTGGATCTTCTTTCTCGGACTCAGAAAATGACGTGATAAATATGACTTACTCCAAATCTGGTTTGGGTTTATTGGGGTTAGTATAATTGCGCATTGTAGTAAGTGTAACTAATAGTATAATTATTTCCTAGTTGAATTTTATCTGATTGCAAATTTTAATTCTAGAGTTAATAGAACCATGTTCGCGAATCGCATCTCGTACTGGTTGAACATCAAGGGTCCCTCGCTAACGATCGATGAAGCTGACTGTAGCTCCACCACTGCGCTGGAGCAGGCGTACTCCGTCTTAAAACGGGGGGAATGTGAATCCGCCATTGTCGGAGCCGCATTCTTGGCTCTAAATCCGCATGGATCTATTTACCACGGAAGGTGACCTTTCATAATTTAACCATTACCAACCATTTGGCCATTTATTAATTTATTTAATTTCATACTAAACTGTGTTAGCTGTAAGTTTTCCTACTATAGTAAAATAAATAAATAATACACCCTGTCTTAGGCGCTGGATGGCGTACCCTTACCAATCTGCTCCGATTATCGGTACCTCGGTTTACTCATGTAAAGCAATGGCGAAATACATAGACCGGGCTGTCAAGCATAGACATAACGTAGCATGATGAATTGGCGGCAGGTCACGGGAACAATTATTTGTGGCTGAGGATTTTTTTAATAATTTATTTATTTTTGTACTAAACAAGATTTTAATCTATTATTTTAAAAGAGTTTCCATGGAGTTTTTTGCCGGTTTGTCTCCATAGAGCCTACTTTTGGAATGCGCATCTAGAGTCCACAAGAACATGATTAGGCCTGCTGCTTTGTATGGATCGGAATTCTGTGTCACAAAAGGGATGAATGAAAGGAAATTGCATGCAGCGGATATATGTATGCGAATGTTGAGAGGGATGTTTGGCGTAACATGATTGGACAAAATTTTAATCAGAAATATATATCCCTCGACCGTGTTTCCCATTTACTTGGGGTCGGCCTTCCTTGTCCTTTTCCTCCACTGTGCACGATTTTGTGCTGTGTTAGTGTCGAGTTGAGCTTCTTTCAGGTCTTTTTCAACCGTCGTTAACCAAGTGGCGGGTGGTCTTCCACGTCCCCGTTTCGTCGTTGGCATGTTAAGGGCAAGCTTGACTACGTGATCTTCCGGGCGTCTCTGGACGTGCCCATACCATCGGAGGCGTTTTTCCTTGATTTTATCTATTATAGGAGCGACTTTGAAGCTTCCTCTTATGTAATCGTTCCTGACTTTGTCTAACAATGTGACGCCCGCTGACCAGCGTAACATGCGCATTTCTGTTGTGTGCAGTTTGTTGAGGTGTTGTTTAGTAGTCGCCCAGCATTCGGACCCATACAAAACTGCAGGCCTTATGGCTGTTTTGTACATTTTGCCTTTGACTTTGAGCGGCATTTTTCTGTCGCACATTACGCCTGTGAGCTGTCTCCATTTTAACCAGCCTGTTGTTGTTCTATGGGCAACATCGCTATCAATCCTTCCGTCACTGCTTATGATTGAACCCAAGTATTTAAATTGTTTTACGGTGGGAACTTGTGTAGATCCAATGGAAATCTGGACGTTATCAGGGTCTGTGATACCGTCGAAAACGCAGGACATGTGCTCCGTCTTCTTTCTACTAATTCTAAGACCATTCTCTTCTAGTGAATTTATCCAGCAGTTGAAGTTTTGTTGGAGATCGTTTACGTCATCTGAAATAAGAGCAACATCGTCAGCGTATAAGATATTCCACGGTAGAGGTCTCTGGCAGCTTTTTGTTAGATTGTCCATGGTGGTATTAAACAGCAATGGGCTAAGTGTAGAACCTTGGTGAACTCCAACCCCAATCTCAAACTTGCAGCTTGTTCCTGCTGGGCATAGAACTTGAGTTGTTATGTCCTTGTACATGTCTTGGATTAGGGCAATGTAGTACTCAGGAATGAGTTGCTCTCGGAGCGCTTCCCAGATAAGATCTCGGGGAATATTATCAAACGCCTTTTCCAAGTCAATAAAGACCATGTGTAGGTTTTTGTTGTTGGTTTTTGCCTTTTCTAACAGTATTCGGATTGTCTGAATTGCGTCTGACGTGCCTTTCTCCGCAACAAAACCGCATTGATTTGGAGTCAGTGAGATTATGAGGTTCAATCTATTGTTTAGTATTCGTTCCCATATTTTAAGAGTGTGTGACATTAACTTTATAGCTCTGTAATTGCTACATTCTCTAACATCCCCTTTTCCTTTGTAGAATGGTATCAAGAGACTATTTCGCCATGAGTCTGGTATTGAATGGCCTTGAATTAGCTTATTGTACAGTTCATAAAGCCATAGGTTTCCCTGTTCCCTTAAGTGTTTCCAGACGTCTGCTGGTATTTCGTCTGGGCCTGGGGATTTGTTGTATGGCCTTCTTCACTTCGTCTGGTGTTAGGACGAGAAGTGGTCCTTGGACTGCTTCAGGTCGAATGTAGTCTTGGTTTCTGGGATGAGATATGTTTAGCAGGTGTTTGTAATATTCCGTCCATCTGTTCTTGATGTCAACATCTTGCGTTAAAAGTTTGCTATTAATGTCGGTAATGTACTTTACAGTTGTTATGTCCTTACTATTGTTATGGCGTGATTTAGCAATTTTATGGATGTCTACTTCTGTATCAGCCGACTCTAATTGTTCATAGAATCGGCTGCTTGATTTTGCCATTGATATTGCCACCTGCCGCTTAGAATGTTTCTTCAGCTCTTTGTATTTGACAAAATCAGCTTCATCCTTCGTAGCCTGCCACAGTTTGAAAGCACCCCTCTTAGCCGCTACGGCATCTTTTACTTCGGGTTGCCACCACTGAGTTTCTTTGAAGGGACCCTTTTTGTTTCTTGTTCTACCAAGGTGCTTCTCCGCTGTCTTTATACAAACATTTTCAAAATCATTCCACATTTCATTCGCTGTTAGGTATGTGGTGTCAATGGACATAAGGTGTTCTTTTAGTTCCTGTATAAAGAGATCACCTGCTGGTTCTTTTAAAGATTTCCATTTGATTTTTGGTATTAATTTTCTGTTTACTCTAATAGGTATCGGGAGTCTATATACGGTGACTAGAATTCTATGTTGGGTTGTTAACGGCTCTCCGGGTATGACCTTACAATCTCTGTAATTGCC
Organism: Allophyes oxyacanthae; assembly: GCA_932294325.1. NCBI lineage: Eukaryota > Metazoa > Arthropoda > Insecta > Lepidoptera > Noctuidae > Allophyes > Allophyes oxyacanthae. The sequence goes on from OW028628.1 coordinate 4,226,081, forward strand.
CAAATGTTTGCGTCTGGCTAGCGTATAATCGATCTGAGTAGCGTTTCCTCCGCTTTTGTATGTTATGAGGTGTGATTCTCTCTTTTTGAAGAATGTATTTATTATGGCTAGATCACAGCTGGAAGCAAACTGCACAATTGTGTCTCCATCGCTGTTACGAGTACCATAACCAAATCCGCCATGCCATCTCTCGACATTTGTATTACGCATACCAACATGACCGTTCAGATCCCCGCCCAAGTGGAGGGTTTCGTCAGATGGGATATTTTGAATTACTTTGTGGAGGTCGTCCCAGAATATATCTTTTTCGCAGTCGGTTGTGCCCGTTTGCGGTGCATATGCTGATATTATGTTAAAGCAAGGTTGGTTGTCAAGAGCGATTTTCACTGACATAAGTCGATCGCTAGTTCTTTCAATGTTCACAATTCTTTGCGTTAGTTGCTCCGATAAAATGATACCCACGCCGTTTCTGCCGGTGATCGTTCCGTGGTAAATGAGTTTGAACCCGTTGCCGATAAGTCTTGATTTTGAGCCCTTCCACTTGGTCTCTTGCACACAGCATGCATCTATTTGACGTCTTTTCAGAACGTCACTAAGTTCGGCACTTCTGCCCGTCATGGAACCTACGTTCCAGGTAGCCATTCGCAATGATGTGCATGTGTTGCTTCGAACGTCGCTTGAGGGGAACGCCCTAGTGTTCTTCTTCGTGGTTCGATTTGAGTTGCATCGACCGTCGCTTAAGGGGGACGCCCTAGTATTAGTGCTCGCTCTCTTTTGGTGTACTTTCATTTTTGGACAAGGAATAAGAAGTGGCTGTTGGGGTTTTACGGCCGGTTGCCACCTGACGCCAAGACAGTAATCCTCACTCAGGACTGTGATCGCTGCCGTTGGACCACTAAGGTCTCATCCGCCACCATCTCTGTTGCACCACCCTGCCTAGCAGTGCAGCTCCAGCAGTAACCTTGAAACCCCCAATATGTGGGGTTAGCTCACTTCTGGGTGTGTGCCCCTTCCGCCTGCTCCGCCGTATGAAATGGACTCCATTTCCGCCCTCGCAGCCGTTGAGGTCTTCACCCGTAACCCTGGGCAAGGGTTCCGCGCTATACCCCGCGGCACTAGGTCCCAGTCCGAACTTGGCAACCTTTACACTCCAGCCTACTGGAGTGCGAGGCTCCCACCCCCGTGGCGTGGACGCGCCGGACTGGATTTACCCCAGTGGAAAACAGAAAAGGTGTCTCTATCTTCCCTGGGGCCGGGTTAATGGTCTCGTATGTTACCGAGCCCAATGGCAAAATTTTAATCAGAAATAAATAGGTATATTGGAGGAAGTATGAAAGTGGCACCAGTTAGAGAAAAGCAGTACCACTTATACTGATTTAATTACTGATTATAACTCATTGATTGGCCATAGTATTGTTGTGATCGATACTAATTGATTTAGGGTATATCGTCAATACATTTTGAGAACTGCACCCTATATATCTCCTATACCCTATGGATTTAGCCAGTGCCACTTACGGTTGGAATTTCCAAAAATCCCTTCTTAGTGGATGCCTACATCAAAAAAAACTACTGTAAAAATTTCAAGTTTCTAGTCCCTGCGGTTTAAGCTGTGCGTTGATAGATTAGTCAGTTAGTCAGTAAGTCAGGACAACTGTTTTTATATGTATAGATTTTCAGACTTGCTGCTACATTTCCTTTGGATGGCAAGACGAAATCGTTCGCAGAGGACTCGAATGGTTACTTATTATCTGACGCAATAAACGTTATGTTTTTGCAGAAAGCAAAAGACGCACTCAGGTAAAAATCTAATTTGTAGAATATAAAATAAACCGTAATCAATTTCGAAATAAGTTTATCAAAATGATATTCAATTTTTTGGTAGAGTCTACGCCGAAATACTGCATGTCAAAAATGAATTCATGTCTGTTATAAATGATGACATGAGGCAGAAGTACAGCCACTGTCGCAATCCTCAGACAACGGCTGAATTCATAAAACGGTTCTATAAGGAAGTTAAAGTATCTCCTCAGGCTGTAGAGTACGTGGAAGGATATGGTACAGGTGAGAATTAATATAAATCTAATCAATACAATGGGTTTCTTTATTAATGTTTTCTTTTTATTGTATCATAGAAGAGTTCTAAGACGCGGATATGCCTCTGTGGAACGCCTTGTAGTACAGGGAAATGTTAAAGGCAAATAGGCATACGGAGATCACCTATGCGTTGAACCAACCTAATTAAAGGCTGCAATCAATAATCCCCTTTATATATTCACTCATATCGTAAAGTTCTAATTATGAATTCAAAAATAGTACTATAATGACAGACTTTTTGCACATGCAACTATAATAAAATTAAAAAGTTTTATTAAGATACAGTTTTCAATGCTATAAAATAACTGTTTTTCTATTAAAGTACACTTCGGTTCCACCAAGGAGTTTTCAACTCAATTTTTATAGCAGCCGCACATTGTCTATGGTAGCGCGAGCTAGGGCGCATGCGCGGCGCGCTAGAGCGCATGCGCGTTGACTGCTGGGTTTTGACATGGCGTCATTGTATTGTTTGTTTACTTTATTAATGTGTTAACTACTTATTCATGAGTATAAATAAAGTAGTGATTGAAACTGGACTATAACTAGGTATTAACACACTCGTGTTTTAATACCCCCTATTATGCATCAGTTTCATAAACTACTATTATGAGGGCAACAGTATCTGAAACTAAGGACTGTAAAGTGCGATACTAACTCTAAAGTAACCCTAAAGACCACGACCACTTTTCCAAGAGTGTAACGACAAAAATAAGAGTTCTAAGTTTACTCTAAATGGTTTTGCAGGCTTACCAGACGCTGACAAAGCAGAACTGGAAGCAATCGAAGAGGTCTACTGTGAGAATAGGGAGGACCCTCTACTCGTGGGCAGCGTCACTTCTAATGTCGGCCTGTCCGATGCCGCTGCTGGCCTGACCGCTATCACTAAGGTTCATACAAATATCGTAAACAGCCATATTCAACTCGTATTAATTATCTCATTGTTGCGATGTTACTATTTCGGAATCTATACTATAAATATGGTTGCCCAAAAACTGTGCAAAAGCAAAATAGACAGTCTCTTTAGTTTTAGATGAGTTTGACGGCTGTCTAAGTAACTTCCAATTTTTTCATTGAAACGTAGTTTAAAAATTAATCTATATTGTCAATTCCCTTCTCTCGCACAGGTGTTGCTAGGTTACCACACAGGCAAACTGGCGGCCAATTTGCACTGCTCCAGTCCACGGCAGGACGTGGCTGCGCTGCGCGAGGGCAACATGCGCATCGTTACTGAGCACCAGAGCTTCCGCCGCACGTACGTGGCCGTCAACACAATGTCTATCACTGGTGTCAACGCGCACGTGCTTCTGCATGGAAATTATAAGCCTAAGGTACTTTTTGTGGGTTTTTATAGATGCCTAATTACAGCTCAAAAGCGCTACAGCAACGTTGGAGTGCATCAGCTTGCAGTTTACCTGCTGCTTTTTACATTTCTTCTTAGTTCCAATTTTGAATTCCATGTCATCAATAACTTCAATAGCATCAATTTAATTCAAAATTTTGCCTTAAAACCTGAATAACAAAAAAAGTACAAGCAAAATACTCAACGAATAATTTGCAGCTGGTAGATTTCAGTGATTTTCCATAAAGTTTTACCACTAGTAATAATAACTTTATGTGATTTTCCCGACTTTGCCTTTTTTTTTGTAAATCTATCTTATTAACGTTTGGAAATGAAATAGGAATAAATCACCATCAAAATCTTTTTGAAGTCCCTAGTAGTTTTTGAGTTATGCAACTTAGTATAAAATATCCCTAGACAGTGTTGTTGTGTGTATAATAAATGACAATTATATTTTTCAAAGAAACTGATCGAATGTCCTAACCATTAGCTGGTTAACGTTTTTCGAAAATACCATTTTTATCTAACCACAAAAAAAAAACTTAAAAAAAAAAGTTAAAACCGACCTCAAAAAACTAAAAAGTAGTTTTAAAATAATTTTCTTAAAAAACTTAACAGCTTCTGAAGTCGGGGCCTATAATTCTTCAATGCACCTAGCTTGGCAGTGGCCCCGACTTCAGAAGCTGTTAAGTTTTTTAAGAAAATTATTTTATACTTTTTAGTTTTTTGAAGTCGGTTTTTACTTTTTTTTTAGTTTATTTTATTTTTCAATTTTGAGTGGCATAAGCAATACATAAACATGAGATTACAGCAATCGCGAGTGATGTGCTGTTATTCATTCAAGAGTTCCATTGTCCATTTCCGAAAATCTTCATCAAATGTAAAAGGGAACACTTCGGAAGTATACCCTTTCAAACAAAAAAAGAATCATCGAAATCGGTTGGCGTGATATTGAGTCATTTGTCCATTTGTCGCGCACATTGGATGCTGATGGAGGAAAGTCGACTCGTGGCTCTTGACGATAGACACAAAACACTCAAGGAGAGACATAAGCCCTCCTATACATACACCTATAACTCTGCGGGCCAACTATATTGCCTGTCTTGTGATCGGGTTTTTAAAACTAAGTTTGGTCTAGCGAGCCATATTAGGGCTCACGCTAGAAAATAATTTATAGTAGGGTCGCCGTCATCGAAACCGATGAGGAGGACTATATATATATATATATAATGGATGCCAAATTAAAATGGAACCACACTAAAAGCACCAGCTTTGAAATAAAAAAAGAATCATCAAAATCGGTCGACCCAGTCGAAAGTTATGAGGTAACAAACATAAAAAAAAATAAAAAAAATACCTTCGCGTCGAATTGAGAACCTCCTCCATTTTTTGAAGTCGGTTAAAAAGTTTTGTCTTTTACAACGAAAAAATTATAGGTTCATAACCTTAATTTACAAACTGCTTAAATGACAATAAGTTTGTCGTAGAGTTACGCAACTTAGACCAAACGAAGCAGAAAAAAGGCAATTTCAACCACACGTTATATTATGATTATTATTTATTTATCAGGCAGGCAGTTGAGACAACTGGAAGTGTCTATATCTAGCTGTTCCCCGCTAGGTTTCGTTCTTGCAGTTGAGAATATTTGTCAAGTCGATTCTTGAACTTGTTTTCGTTTTGGGCAGAGATTACGTCTTCTGGGAGCTTATTCCACGCCCTTCACTATTCGATTTCTTAGAAAGTGTTTGTGAGCGTTATTATTTGAGAAGTTGGTACATAGTCTAAGTTGGTGGCCTCTTAGATGGACGTTGTTATTACGTGTAAATAGCTTATCAAAGTCCTTGAGGTCGTTATGTCCTTTTAAGATCTTATATGTTTCAATTAGGTCCCCGCGGTTCCTGCGATCCTATAAAGTTGTGAGCTTCAAAGCTTCTAAGAGTTCCTTATACGGTCGTTGTCGTGTTCGTGGTATTTTAGTCAAGCTGCGCCGCACCTTCTCTAGAAGTGTCCTTTACGAAATAGGGGCTCCAGATCTGAAATGCGTACTCAAAACATCAACACTCAAGAGATCTGACAAAAGTTTTGTGGATCTGGAGCACCATTTCTGGCGTCAAGACCCCAAATGCTTTCCTAACGAGGTAGATTAGGCTTTTAGCTTTCTTGGTAATTGATGTTGTATGCTCTTCCCATTTCAGGTCCTCTGTAATCTACACTCCTAGTCTGTTTGCACCTTGACCTCCATCAATTGAGCATCGTTCAGTTTGTAAGTCAGACGGACATTTCGACTGCCTATGTACAATACCGTACATTTTGAGGCATTGAGATTTATGAGCCATTCCTTAGACCAGTTAGCTATTTTGTTTAGGTCGTCCTAATGGCGGTCATAGTCGATCAGTGGGTTCGCAAATATTTTAGTGTCGTCGGCAAAGATGCTAATATTACACTGTAGGTAATGGGGAAAATCAAAGGTGTATATTATGTACAGCACTGGACCCAAGACTGAGCCATGTGGCACACCACTATGTATCTCTCGGTGATCTGACATTGTTTCCCCTACTCTAACGTGGAACGTTCTCTGCCGTAGGAATGCTTTGATCCAAGTAAGTAGTCTCCCACGTGTTCCTACAAATTCCAATTTTTGTAGGAGTCTTCTTGTAGGGACCTTATCAAAGGTATTTTCTTAATCGAGATAGATTACGTCGATAGGATAATTTTCATTAAAGTGTTTTGTCCATGGCGACAAGCATGACAGCAAGTTGGATACCGTGGAGCGATGTAGGCAAAAGCCATATTGCTGCTCAGCAATAACTCTGTTGTTCGTGAAGAATTTCCTGATGTGCTTATCTATAATTTTTTCCATAGTCTTGCATACCTACTACACTGGTCAAGCTTATAGGAATACAAGTCGATTTCGCATAAAATGGCGCTTATAACCTTTTGGCTGTCAGGCATCGGTATATTTTACGTTAAAAAATGGACCCCTACCTTTATTATTTGATTTTGTCAGTCAAGGTTGGGTCAAGTTTCCTTCAGTAGAAATGAACCTTAAACTATACAAATCTACCTAATAGTTTAATCCATATTAAAAAAAAACTTCTTTATCAAGGGGATCACGGTGGAAGTCCGCACGGTGATTTGACATTTCGCTTGTTCTATCTTTTTTCTAATATTCCAGGATCTCAGTCGCTACACGTCTTCTATACCACGATTGGTCACAATATCAGGAAGACAGGAGGCTGCTATCAATAAAATATTTGAAGATTTCAAGTCCCGTCCTGTGGATGCTGAAGAGCTGGCACTGTTCCACAACATTCATGCGAACAACATCTCCGGACATCTGGGCAGGGGATACATCATACTAGGTATGAGGAACATGTTATTGACGACACGGTTGGCGCAGTGGCTAAGCGATTAGCTTTCTACGCTAAGTGCCGCGGGTTCGATCACCGCGCGGATCGAATATTTGTATGGCCTACAGATTGTTGTTTCGGGTCTCGGTGTGTGCATGTGACATGTATGTTTGTAAACTGTACCCTCCATACAGGAGAAATACTAGTGAGGGGCATCGTTTTTCTTAAATAAATAAAAATATATATATTTATATTATACACGCTGAAATTTAATTGGTTGTTTTCCCGCGGCAGAACGACTTGCCTTAAGGAGTACTTTCGAAGCATAGAGTTAAAGTAAAAAAATAACGATGTTTTTGTTTTAAAAAAATATATATATATTCATCAACTCGAAAAAGTGAGTAACAATAGTAACACTAGACGTAACTTGTAGGTACTAGGTACTACACGCGTCACCACCGACAAAGAAAAGCGATGCACAAATGTTCAAACCAAAATAAACTCTCGCACGTAGTGATACGGCATAAAATAGTTTCCACGGAACAATACAAAAAATCACCGCGAAGCCGACAAAGGAAAGACCGATTTATAAATGTTCAAAGTAAAATAAGCTCTCGCACGTTGTGATAAGTTTGCACGCAAAAATACAAGAATCCGACAAAGCAAAGACCGATTTATTAAATGTTTAAAATAAAATAAGCTCTCGCGTGTAGTTATACGGCATAAACTAGCCCGCGCGCAACATTATCAATCGGAGCCGCCTTCGAACCTAATCCTGTCGACCCGGGTCAACGCCCCGCCCGTCGTTCGGCCGTAGATATCGGGAGGTATGACTATTGGTTCGTGATTGCTTTCGAGTTTAGTTTTTCACAATGTTAAATATGCCAGTTTTTGTTTCTAATATTTTATATAACTACGAAACGATTGTATTACATAGACAAAACCATTTCGCTACGGGAAAACAACCATTTAAATTTCAGCGTGTATACTAGGTCGCCTAATGGTCGCCATTCGACCGTAATATTATAAAATATATTTTAGGTTTATTTATTTATTTATGTACACACAAGGAAACATGGTAATAAAAATGTTACAGACATAATAATATGAGCACAATGGAACTACTTATTTCTAATGAAAGGACAATGGGCAAATTGGCCCAAAGTGCCCACAGGGTTCACACATAGTACATTCGAAAGAGCACGCTTAGCTGATTATTTTTTATTATGGGAGTAAAAAAATCGGTCCTACAGGAAAAGATATTTTGAGAAATAAAGACATTTTTAAGTTTGAACCTAAACATATGAACTTTATGAAAGTTAGCAAATAAAAGTTATATATTCTGGTAGATTACACTATTCCTAACATGTTTTATTCAGAAACTGAAGCGCTACGTGCACCATACAAAATATTATTGATTTTGAAAAAATATGTAATTATTGTTGTGGTTGATTATTAAAGGTGTCCCTAGAGTAGACACCTAGTGCATTCAAAAGAGCACACTGAACATTTATTTTTTTATTATGGGAGTAACATAATAGGTCCTGCAGGAAAAGATATTTTGAGACATAAAGACATTTTTAAGTTTGAACCTAAACATATGAAGTTTATGAAAGTTAGCAAATAAAAGTTATATATTCTGGTAGATTAAACTATTCCTAACATGTTTTATTAAGAAACTGAAGCGCTATGTGCACCATACAAAATATTTTTGAGTTTCAAAAAATATGTAATGTCCGAGAATTGAACCCGCTACCCCTATGTACGAGCAGCACCGTAGATAGACTTACGTTTAACCAGTTTGCCAATCGTGCACCAAAAATAATCCAAAATATTAAATTTGTAATTAAGTTGCTGGGAAAATTCGTAATATTAATTGATTATAACTCTGGAACGGCAGGATGAAAATAAAAAAAATGAGAATATAGAGTAACACTGATGTCCTTCATCGATTAGCACCGGTGTCAACCGTAGGGGCAAGCTTTTTTATTTGGACCAGCGTCCATAGGAATTTGCCCATCCTCCTTTCTTCCAGTAGTCCCGCGATTGGAAATATGGATGATAGACACAGGTTTATGCACTCCTTCTCCATATAAACTTCTACTATGCCAAATCTCACACTCGTCCTTGCGCGCAATATAACGGGGTACAAAGTTTTCTATTCACGTAATAAAATACTAGAGGTCGCATACTGGCCGAAATTCGACCGTAACAATAAATAAATTTTAGCTATCTAGCTATCTGCACTCCTTCTCCACAAAAATTTTAACTATGCCAAATCTCACACTCCTCCGTGCGCGCAATATGCTTAAAAAGGGGTGCAACGTTTTCTCTTCCCGTATAAATATATATATAAGTATATAGATAGATTATGATTACTTACTATGAATATATTTATGTGATTATTGTATCTAGGAATGCAAATGGTTTGGCTTATTTCATCTTTTCAGATACGGACGAAAACCAAAAAACTGTGCGCTTATGTGAGAAAACTGCATATTTCGACGATGCAAGACGACCGCTGTGGTTCGTGTACAGCGGGATGGGCTCACAGTGGGCTGGTATGGGCGCGGAACTCATGCGCATACCGATATTTGCAGCTGCTATAGAACGGTAATAATTAAATATACATAAAAGCTTTATTTAGGAACAGAGGTAACAGAGGAGAACAAACAGCAGTTGAATCATGGATGGATATTTAAGATATACTGTCGCAAAATCGCTCGATCTGTAGTCTGTGACATTACATAACTCGGCTAAAACTACATTTTTTTATTCTTTAAAATTTATTATTACCTATTACAATTTTTTTTTTTACAGTTGTCATAAAGTACTGAAACCTAGAGGGCTGGATATAGTTCATATAATAACAACTCCTGACAAAACTATATTTGACAACATTCTGCACTCCTTCGTGGGAATCGCTGCTGTTCAGATTGGACTTACAGACATCCTTCGTGAACTGGGCCTTAAGCCCGATGGAATCATTGGTAAGGCGCTAAAACATTAATGAAAGAAAACTCCTTAATTTTTAGTCCTTTAGCATGGTCATGCCGCAGGCAACCTATGGTAGGTATGATAGATATTCATACATCCGAAATTCTTTTGTCCGACTTTCAATTATTGTACGAAAACGTTTTATACGTAAAATTTACGGGTGCTAGATGTTTACGGCCAGAAATATTATAATCCGAATTTCAATACCTTAATTTTATAACCGACTTCAAAAAAAGGAAGAGATCCTCAATTCAATTGTTGGAGGTTTTTTTTTGTATAATTGTTTAGCCATATTATTATCTTCGCCAATTGTGAACTGATTTTAATGATTCTTTTTAATTTGAAAGTATATTTTCCCGAGGTGGTCCCATTTAAATTTGGTGAAGATCTTAGGAGATAGACAGTGGAATTCTTCAATGGATAACAGCAAATCACTCTTGATTGCTGTAACCACATGTTTATATCACTAAAAATAAAATACAATTTAAAAAAAAAGTTAAATCCGATAAGTTTAGGTATAGGTACGAAGGTATGTTTTCATAGAAAATGTACGGGAAATGGTTTATCGTATTATTCTCAATACGATTTCGTCGGTTGTTTGGAGGAAACATTCCTGTTGGGAAATAAAGTCGATTGAACCCCACTTAAGTTTTTGAGAATTCGCAATTTTCTCGATGATAGTTTTTTTTTTTTCAAAAAAATATTTTGTTGTTTTAATGTCTTTAAAATTCACTTATGTAAAGTTTCCCAAGGAACATTGTGAATTTTACAATTAAGTTTAGGAAGATGTAATAAAATGTCTTGTACTGTCGATGTTCGATACATTGCCAGATTTCAGTTTATTTTTAATTTTTATTCAATTGTAAAATTTCACAGATTACCTTTAATTTAAGATATTACACAAGGAATTAATCCCTATGATTGAGCCTTTTGATTGGCATCATTGAATTAGAGGATGTATTTTTTTACATTTGGTCAGTTCAATTCCCAGATGAGGCAAGCAACTTCTTAATAATCTAACAATAATACTAACAATCTAGTATTACTTACTTTTAAAAATAAAATGTCTCCATGAAGCAAATTTACCTTTTTTAAAACCAGCTTTTATAGATATAAAACAAATAAAATAAGACTTATTCGTTTTCAGAAAGCTTGTCGCGTGACGTCGCGCCTTTCTATTCTTATTTATTTTCGATGATTAATCTATATTTTTTCTTCTTGACCCTCTCTCCTTGTTCACGTATCAACCGAAATAATAATTTTCTGTGAATAAACTAATCAATCAAGCGAAATCAATGCTAACAGGTCACAGTGTTGGTGAGTTGGGATGCGCATACGCCGAAGAATGCTTGTCAGCGGAAGAAATGATACTGTGTGCGTACAGCCGCGGGCTTGTGTCACTGCAGACCCCACTCATACGCGGCTCCATGGCTGCGGTTGGTCTGGGACATGAACAGGTAAATACAATAATTGCACATTCAGACTTATAAATATTGTGTACCGAACACCCAATTTCTGTTAGTGTGTAGTGTAGGTAGGTACTTCAAAAACCAGCACTTCAAGATTAATAAATTATTATCTAATAAATCAAAAAACCCAGAGCCCGTTCACAAAATCGCAGCGCTCGTGTTTAGGTAAATTCACTGCAGCGCTGTGTTTGTGTGCACCGGTCGCGTGTGTGCGTGACCGCTTGGCTTTAGGCCGACTGTAGTGACTGCTGGAATGTAAAGTAAAAAAATTATGTTCAAAAACTAAAACCCGACTACTGAAAAGGTATAAAACAAGAAAATATTAACACATATTCATAGTGATGTTCAGAGGATAGCCGTGGTCGTATGCCACTTTGCACTAAACTATATTGTTTTGTTAGGATGCAACCACATGTTTATATCACTAAAAATATAATAAAATTAAAAAATGCGTGCCACATCTTGCAATATATATATTTTTGAAATGTGCTAATTAAGCCCTTTCTTTTGATACCCAACACGGCATCATTAAACAATTTTTTTTTTTTAGTTTGTGACTTTATATCCATTATAGGGCGCCATATTCAATTTCATGTGACGTCACATAGCCTATAACCAGCGGACAATCAAGATGGTTCCAACCAGGGTTGTTGCGAACATCAGCATCATTTTCAACGTCAGCATCAGCATCAGCATCCGCATTAATCGATGCTGATTATTAATGCTGATGTGCAAGTCGTGACATGACCGCAGAGGGGGCGGGGCTTATACCACGTGTTGTTTTCGCTTGCGAGTTTTGACCAACTACGACTAATTATTATCTACTAAACTACTTAGTTTGATTCTATTTGTGGTTCCCGCTGAAAACCAGCGCTGTCGGGTTGCTCGCAGCGCGGTGGCAGCTTAAGCTGAGCGGAAGCCTTTTTGACACAGCTGCGACGTCAATCCATTTTTTTATTTAAGATAAATATTTTTATTTCTGTTTTACATGTTGTTATTCTTTTATTTTCTGTTATGTTATCTTTAAAATCGTTTTTGTGCTGTGTCAAATAATATTTTTTTTCTTTTCTTTCTTCTTTCTATTTTTTATTAAAAGTCGCAATTTATATTTGTATTTGTATTTCAATATCAAGGAAAACTACAACTTTTAGATATAAATTCATAATGGTCACTGCTTTTTACCCGACTGCGCCAGTAGGAGGGTTATGTTTTTCGAGTGTATATGTATACAGGCTGGAATTTTCGAAGCGTACCTGGAGGAAAAGTACTCTAAATACCGAAGACATCAAATTTTACTCAAAGGAAACATACCTTTATTTTTAAAAAGAAACAAAACAGCATTTAAATGTATTTGAAAATACGCTTGCCACACCCGGGAATCGAACAGACTAAAATCAGAAAAAATAGCAATTTGTACTTTTATGGCACCAATCGATAGGGTCAATCTTATGGATCAAATCTCTTTAGCAAACATGGTAATTTAAATTAAATTAAAATCATGAAATCTAAACTTATTTTATTCGAACGAAAAAAACGAGTAAATCATCTAATTAGTTGCTCCAAATGAGCTCCATTTTCTTGATGCTTTTAAGGAATTCATTTTTAGTAAGTTGTAGTAGCGTATTGTGGTGAATATTGAAAATTGTATTGTGAACCTCAGTTTTTAGCTCGTTTACAGTTGTAGGTACAGTACACGATCAGAAATGCATGAGCATATTAGAGACTGTATTCGAATGCGACGCGATGGTGCGTACGAGCTGTTTGTGTGAGTTATACACACAACCATAAAGTTATTATTAGTGGTAATAGAGGAACACTGTCTTCATTATCGCGAGACCAAAAAAAGCCAAAAAAGAAATACGTATGTTAGCGCATTTGACATGTGTGTGAAGTTTAGGGATGTGACTTTGACGTCTCCGCATTATCGATATGGCCGTGTTATTGTGAAATTATAATATCACCGAATTGACAATATCCCTGCAATATCGATATCAAAATCGGCTATACTAATAAGGAGTGGAATATCATTTAGAATCTGCTAGGCTAAATTATGTACCTAACTTATAATCTTTTAAAATTACCAATTAAATCTTTCAAATGTTCTTTATACTAAAATACCATATTTGACATATTTAATCTGTCATTTTAAAATATTAAAAGTTACGTAATAGAGGTTTATATTAGGATGGCAAAATTATTAACGTCACGAAAGTGACGAATAGGTAAGTAAAAAGAAAATTTATTGTAAACATTATGTAATCATTCATTATCATATTAATTATTTCTTGACGTCAGACCTTTCGGTTTTGATGTTGAAGGTTTTGGTGATAGGTCCCTGTATTTGTACACTGACACAGGCCGAGAAATGTGGTCCGGAAACCTGGAAGTTATGAAGTTAGCCAGTCAATTTAGTGAAGTTATTTTTTTCACCAGGCTACTCTTTGTCTGGAAATAGCGCTATTTTATGCATTTTAATGTGCGACAGAATCAGAATCTTCGGAATCGTAAGTTTGCTTCTTGTAGAAGCGGACGTACGATTCGGAAAATTCTGTCATCTGTGGGGCTAGTACAAAATGCGGGTATGGGCTATGTACGTACTATTAAAATGTTGTAATAGTACAAACATGGTGTGAATAGTGTCGAGTGCCCTCCAGTGCGTCAGAAATATTCCGACTATGATTTTCTGACAATGTGCGGGGCCGGACTAAATCAACCTTTCAATATACAAATAAGCAAGGATTAACAATAACTCTCAAGTTATGCAATGGACGAAGCTAGGTAGTACGAAAAATTAATTTGGAAATATCGACATATCGATAGATTTTGTACACACAACCTATGCCAAACGGTTTAATTTTCACGAACACTATATTTTTTTATCTTACACATAATTATTTAAAATAATATATTATTTAGAAAATAGAGGGCTTACTGTATGTTATAAACGTATTACTAAATAATTTTAGGAATATTTTCTATGGAAATATGCACTCTGAAAGTAATATTGCACTGTACGGTATTTACCTGTAAAAGGTCTCTTTATTTGCATTATTGCTGTAAGTTACACTGCAGTCTAACACAGGACACGAAACCTTTTCGATTATTGATATTTACCCAATAAAATACAGAACGATTGTGAAGAAAATCATAAAATAATACGAGATCTTATTTTGACAGGTACCTAATAGTTCATGAATTGTTTCAAATCGGTCCTACGAACATTTAATTGTGTCTCTTTCTCGCACGTAGGATTTTCGTAAAGATCGGTTTCTCACTCGCACACTGTGTTCCTCTATTACCACTAATAATAACTTTATGCACACAACGTAATGAGACATCACCACATTTACCACACACACTAACAAGTTAAATAAAATGAAAGAAAGTATATTGCCGTCGCATAGATTTATAATCTAGCGTGAGCGAAATTGTAAATCTATTTGCCGTCGCTTGTCAATATGCATGACCTTGGTGACATTCACTCATCGATGTCATTGTATTGCTTTATTTCAAGTAATTCTAACAATCACCGATAGCTATGATGCATAGTGTATAGGATTGCGATTAACTTAGCGTAGGTTCGAGAATGTTATTTTGTTTAGATTGTTTGGAAAACTGTTATTTTGTTTAGATATTTATTATCCTTTTTTATTAATAGGTGGATTCGTTCAATGATAAATATTAAAATAAGTGATTATTTTCTGGGTTATCTTTACAAAATCAAAAACGAGTGATAACAAAACAAAAACGTTTATTTGTTTTAATTACAATAAAGCTATCGAGTTTATAGCTTACCTATACTCCGTTTGAAATAAGATTAGACACGTTTACCAAACCCTTTTACAGTGTATTCAACCGATTTTGACTTCTATTCCGTACACATAAGGATGGCATTAAAAGCAAAAAGGTATTTACGATAACAAATGTTTACTGCAGCTGTAATTTGTCATGTTACCAACGTAAAAGAAGTCAAAATCGGTTGATTAAAGTGTAAATGGAGTTACTTAAATTTCTAATGTTATTTCGAACGGAGTATAATCATATTCTTGACAAAAAGAGGATTGAAACTAGACCAACTTTAATTCTTGAACTACCGACCTATATGTAATATGGCCAGCAATTTCAACTTAAATATTATACCTTTAAAAGATGAGCAGACAGTAAATAACATAATATGGTTATGTTTAATGTAATCTCTTTTCTTTGATAAGAAAATGTATGAGTGAATAAAAATCACAAGCTTTTATTCGTAAGGGTATAACATTTGTAAATTATTAATAGATATTTATTGTAACTTCCACAGCTGTTCTCAATACAGTCAAGTAAGTGTTAACACTTATTTAGATATTGAGGTTATAGTTTAAGTATTCGTTTTCTTGACGAAAAGAGGATTGAAACTAAACCTCAAACGTTACAACTTAAATCTTTTACCCCTTACGAATAAACCATGAGTGATTAACTAACTCAAGTAAGTGTCGACACGTTTAGTAGAAGACTATAACATTTTGGTTCTCGCCCGGTGAATCGGACAATTATCCTGGACAGAAGATATCTCTTAAACTCTTCAGCTGGATAAACGATGAGCACAGTAGGCAGCATGACATATTATCATATAATACTTCCACATATAACTATGTTTTATTCACTACAGCGTGTGTTATCCTTACACCATAAATGAAGTCTTCCCTTTTGGCTAGATTGAACATTACTTCATCTGAAGATATAATAGTGTCCCAGTTGAAGTAAGTATAAATAACTATTCTCGTGTGAACCGTTCTTGTTTACGTCTTTCTGTCAAAAAGGGTTTTTAGCTGGTCTTCAGTGATGGAAACCTTCAGCGTGGAGTGCATGGCGAACAGTTAGTAATGAAATGTCGAATAATTCTGCAAAATGTTTCGTTGTTATGTAACCACTTGTTTCATATTCGTTCACCATCGTCTACCAGGGCTACTTTCGTCCTCATTCGTGGTCTTAATCCACCGACTCACAGTATTTCTCTAGAACAAAAAAAAGAAATACTAATAAACATCTTTATGCAAAATACTAAAACTGATTACTGTATATATGGTATAATATATATATACCGGATGACTTTTTTTACCGTCTGGAAAACAATATGGTGTGTTGTGTAAGTGGAATAGACGCTATACACGATAAAATTTGCTTAGTACCATTGAGATTGTAAAAGTTCCAAATATCCTAAAAAATACATGAAATAAATCCATCCTACTGAGCGCGCGTTGGGATTTGGGAAATAGTAAACGGCGTAGGCTACGAACGCGCATGAATGAAAATTGTGAATGTGAGCGAGAAGCACGCACATTTCTTTCGTTATGTAGGTAAGATGCGACCGCGCATCGGACGACGTTTTCCGCATGGTACAGTCGTGTATAAACGTTTTTATGTGGCACCTCACAACATAAAACAACTAAGTATCTTAACAAATAAAATCAACACAATACAAATAAGTAGGTACTACATTCACTATTAAACTAAGACATTAAGAAAACCCTAACTTTAATAAATGAAATCAACACAACAAATACACAACACAACAATATATATTATACGTATCTATATATTACTTATGTCTATATATATTAAACACATGTTTATTATATTAATTAAGAAATCAAACAATAATAAGAATATATTTATTAGAATAATTATTCATCATTATTATTATCATTAATCTAAATAAATAAACTTTAAAATGATTTATCTTTTTCTTTAGTTTTATATAAAGATCATGAATAACACTCACAGTCAGTCCGGTTTCATTAGAGATATGTGTATTATAATCATATCGTCCACTTTTAGGCAGTGCAATAATATTCCCTCCTCGCTTCGATTATATTAGCCTGCATTTTGAATATTATTTAGATTCAATCACACATCACTAACCAATAATAACAACACTAACAAGGTTCTATTCGATCTAAATGACTTGAGTCGTAACTGTATCTGTCTACCTTACAGAAATCTAAATAATTTATTCATATTTTTGTTGTCTACCTGCTAACTTTTCATTTTATATGAACAAAACGAAGTGAAGACGAACGAGACATCGCGGTAAGCCTGTTATTATTATCGAACTACTACGTTAAACATTGATGAATAACTGCCTCAAGATTTATGAGTATTATTAAAACTTTAAAAAAACTATAACCGCACGTGAGATTAGAACCCACAGTTCACTAATCATCAATGGATACCAGGGAACGTTATCAACTTAGCTGGCTTGAGATATACTAGCAGTATTGAAATTATGGAATACAATCAGTTGTAGACAACAGTGCATGTGTGTGAGTGTCTATAGTATAGAAATAGAAACTACTTCGTAAAAGAAGGTCGTAAGTCAACCCATTAGCGTCAATCTATTGCTTTGTGAGACTGCTCATGCATTAATGATCCCTACCGTACCTATAGGATTTTTGGTAAATTTGATTTTTTACATATCATTAAAAATATCTAAAGGGACTAAAGGGAAAAATCTAAGGGGATCTGCTAGGGACATATGATACTTATGATTGACTCTATCCATTGGTGCCGTAAAAGTATAGGATGACAATTTTTCGGATTTTACATAGTCGGTTCGATTACCGGGTGTGGCGAACGTATTTTCAAAAATCATTAAAAGCAGTTTTGTTTCTTTTTAAAAATAAAGGAATATTTACTTTGAGTAAAATTTGCTGTATTCAGTTATAAGAGTATCTACTTTTCCTTCAGGTACGCTTCGAAAATTCCAGCCTGTATATAAATGTATATTTCTTTGTGACGCTCTGTTGCCTAAACGACTTGATGAATTAAAGCTTGAGAGGTGTCGTTAGATTTTTCTTAAAGCTCGTCACAGACGTAGCTATAATATATATTAATATACTGAGCTATATATTACATTATAGTAAGCTCCCATACGTGGTAGCTATACTATAACATATTTTCTTATTCTTATTCTTTTATTGTACACGAAAATGATATACATTCCTGTCAAAAACGTCACGCAGTAACAAAGAGATTAAACCTACATAATTTAATGTCTTTGCGCAGTAAAGATCGTACGGTTTTGGTCGCGAATTGTTTTATGTTTTAAGTGTGTTAAGTTGACTATTTTATGTTTCAAAGTACTCAATTAAACAGTTTGTGTTGTTTGTGAATTGAGTGTTAATATATAGTGAATAAAACAGATTCGTAATGTTTTTAAATAAACATTTTTGGTTGTATTTATAAAATTAACGTCACTTTTTTTTTTCTTTTTTTTCACGATGGCCAGTGGTAGTGATTATGAAGACGGTTTAGACCGCTCAATAAATGTGGTTACATTATATGCTGTTGTGAATGATGATAAAGGAAGTTCAGAATTAGAATGGGATGGTAATGATGTTTGTCCTTCGAAAAATACCAATAAAAGAATAAGGCAAGATTCCAGTAAAGAGGATGATACTCCGGATGAAGGTTTTATTACGGTGGGTAAGAGAGGAAAGAAGGCGAAACTAAGGTTGTCACCGGCCAAAATTAATGAAAATTTCCAAAGTCCAGATGATGATTTCTCTAATAACATTGACAAAGTTAGCGCTCAAGAGTTTGTCGACGTGTCAATTATATCGAAAATTGTGTTGCCTAAACAAATAGGTATGGCAAATTTTTTTAAAAGTGAGAATATACCTAATATTTCAAGAGTAACCTACAAAAGTCCTTTTAAAGTCGTCATAAGGTTATTGAGTCATGAAGAGGCTGAAAAAATTATACAGTCTGAAAAATTTAAACAAAATGGTTGGATTTGTAATAAAACTAATGAAGTGAATGTATCCTATGGATTGATTAAAGAAATAGACAAGGAGTTAGATGATGAAAGTATTAAAGGTATATTAGAATGTGATTTGGAGATTCTGTCCATAAAGCGTTTAAGCAGAAGGAATAATGATGGAGAATGGGTAAAGAGTGAAAGTATACGCATATGTGTCAAGGGTCCTATCTTACCTCAATTTGTGTATACATATGGATTGCGAATGAAAGTGGAACCATTTACATTTCCTGTAACTCAATGCTCCAATTGTTGGAGATTTGGCCATATCAAAGCCTTCTGTCCTTTGAAATAACCAATTTGTCCTAAATGTAGCGGAGAACACAATAATTGTGAAACGTTGCAATTCAGGTGCGTGAACTGTAAGGGTAGCCACATGTCTATGGTTAAAAGTAAATGTCCTGCATTTTTACGAGAGAAAGAAATAAGAAATGTCATGACTAAAAATAACTGTAGTTATAAAATTGCTTTAAATATTATTAAGGAAAGAAGGAGACCTGAGGAAGGCCAACTATTGTGTTTTATGGATGAACAAAGTATAGTAAAAGAGTACAGAGGTAAAAGTTATTCAGATGTAGTTAAAGTAATAGAACCAATGAATGAATGTTCAAGTAGTCAAGAAGATACAGAAGAAGAAAGAAGGTCACCTATATTGAATAAACCTTTTACAGTTAAATTAGATGAAAGGTTGAATAAGTCTCAAAATATCAAGTTTAAGCCCAAGGCAGTAAGGAAAAAACAGACCAAACCACAGTTCTCGAAGGCACAAAAAGAGAGACTTGAGGACAACTTGACATTTGTGGAAGGAGGTATAGTGGGTGCGGAAAATAATGAGAATAATGATAAAGAAATACCGAAAAAACAGAGAGGGAAGAAGTTTTCTTGGAGGTGTTTTTTCGGAAATATAAAAGATATATTTATATCAAACGCTGACCTATCAACTAAAATTGAAAAGATATTGAAGTACGCTTAGAGTATTCATATGTCTAGAGACCTTGTTCGATACTTGAAAATGAATGTAATAAATCGGCATTAAAAGTTAATGTACTACCTATATGGCCTGTCAGTACGTTTTGGCGCAAGCTCGTGAAAACATGTAATTCGCTCCCGATTGATATTTAATCAATATCGTTTTATGCATCCAAAAATTGTAAAAATTATGCTTCTAATAAAGAAAAAGTGAAAATGATTACTTTCCATGTGTAATTATAGCGATTTCTTTACTTTATATCACTTAAATAATTTTTACAATTTAATATTTTTGTTGATCGGCCATGACGCCATGTTCTGTAAGTGTTGCCATAAAATGAAATTAAATATCCCATATAACACGTAGGAATAGGTACGCGTTGTCATATTTAAACTGAAAACTTGTTAAGAAATACAATTTCAAAACGACAGCTATACAGGGTGGCGCAAAATTTTGGGTTATTAAAAGTGGCTACCTTATCTGTTATACCTACTCACCCCCGATTTCTGAAAGGCTGGCCAAATCATGTTACCTATTGTGACTGTTTGACCAACGTCAACAATCAATTCAAATGTGATTTAACGGCTGGTTAAATTTGATCAGCCTTTGAGAAACTTGATATGAGAGTTCTGGCACAGGTTGAGGAAAAAAACACGGGTATTGAATAATACGAAGCCGCACTTCATATTTTAGTGATTTCTATGTGACCACGTGACCAAGTTTTTGGAAGCTTGTATCTCCGGCACTATTTGGTACAGCCCCATCATGATGGTACTCAAACTTCATGTTTTAGTGATTTCTATGTGACCACGTGACTAAATTTTTGGAAGCTTGTATCTCCGGCACTATTTAACACAGCCCCATCATGATGGTACTCAAACTTCATGTTTTAGTGATATCTATTCACATAGACTGTAACCACATAGACCCTTGAGCAAAACTCAGAGTTACTTATAATTGATTGATAATACCTACATAATTGATAATTCTTCATAATTATTGTTTATAATATTAATGTTGATGACGATGTTGATCGAAAATAAATGAATAAATATTGTTTACTTCTGACAACCCTCCATGCACAAATGCAACATTGTCTAGACGTTGTCAGCATTTACGACGAGATCAAAGCGTCGTCCGACTGTTCTTCCTCTATAAACTATAAAAACTTTAGGTCAATTTTGAAGATATTAAATGCCACATCATAAGTTTTTGTAAAAAGATCAGCGAGGACGTTTACATTTCCCGAATAACTTTGGTGGGGTTCATTCATTCGATTCTATTTCTCGACAGGAATGGTTTTCATTAATGTTAATAACAGAAAACCCTAGCCACCTTTAATGTCCCAAAATTTTGATCCACCCTGTATAATAGTATAGAAAACTGTTGCAATGGCAAGGCGTTTTTTGTTAACCGCATTTTGAATTTTAGAAAAAAAATTGTCACGTGATCATATAGCAGTTCCCACAAATAAAAGGGGAGGCCTTTGCCCAGCAGTGGGATGAGACAGGCTAACAGTAACAGTAATGTAGAGATTTATTTAAATAAATTCTTTTAAATTCCACTTTTAATTTCGATACAAAAATATACATACATATAAATTTTTGCATCCGACTGTACATAAATAATAAAAATAATGTATTACTACCTAATTTATGAACCCTTACGTTTTCCTATTTACAAATAAAAGCTGTACTCTGTTAAAATGTTTTCCCCACATCGTAGGGTAATTCTTTTTCGATGGTATCCCTGTAAGCCACGCCCACATGCGCGCGCATGTCATCACGCGGCTGAATTGGCTTCAAAACAGAAGTACGTTTTGTAAGGCGACACTCCCTCTGGACATATAACCTCTATGGAAGTACGTAGTGTCTGAAATTAGAAGTTATATAACGAGTTTTTTAAATATTGAGTTATTGATGGAGATTTTGGAAATGCATCACGATGGATAGTTATCTTACAACACGTCTTAAAAACATTAATCTTTATCAGTGGAATGCAAATAGTTTGAGTCCAAAAATAAATGATTTTCAGTTACTATTGGTACAAGAAAAAATCCATATTGCTATTATCAGTGAGACTTGGATGTCACCAGATAAGAATATTAATATTAGCAATTATAATATCTTCCGGAAGGATAGAGGTGATTCGTATGGAGGGCTGTGTATAATAACTCATAAATCAGTAAAGGCGTTACAGGAAAGTTATGTCCACTCAAATTCGAATATTGAAATGATGATAGTTAAAATTTTGAACGTACCTGGAATTAAAAATATAATTTCTATTTATTGTCCTCCGTCATCAATTACCAGTCAGTCTGATTGGAATCACGTATTTGATATGTTTGATAACGAAACAATCGTGGCTGGGGATTTCAATGCGCATCACATAACATGGTCATATAAAACAGATCGAAGAGGAGAAATGGTCTATAACTCTTATTTTAATAAAGATTACATTTGCCTAAATAATGGAAGCCCCACTAGAATAAAATTAGTTAATGGGACTCTACAGCAATCTTCTCCAGATGTATCATTTGTTACTACAGACATAACCTTGAAAATCACTTGGCAAACTACAAACGAATCATTGGGCAGTGATCATATCATCATCAAATTGAAATATGGATATGAAACATCAAATAAATTCACTAAGCGACGCAATTTCAAGGAAGCTCGCTGGGATGATTATAAACAAATGTCTGATCATATTTTTACCAATATAAATATGAAATCTAATATTCAAGAAAGTTATGATTTATTTGAATCCAAAATTAATTATATAGCAGAAGAAACAATACCATGGATTAAAACTTGTCAAGACCCTTCTACGAACTTTGTACCTAAGTCATATTGGAACTCACAATTATCTATGGCAGTGGCAGAAAGACGCTTAGCACTTGCAAAATTAAGACGCAACCCTACTCCTGATAACTACACAATTCTCAGGACAAAAACCAATAAAGCTCGTAAACTTATCGGAAAAGCACGCTCTGAAGGTTGGAGAAAGTTTTGTACAAGCATAGGTAATGAATCTTCACCGGCAGAGATGTGGAAGAAAATGCAGTGGATGAAAGGTGGAAGATTTGCCAACCGCTGTGTAGATTCTGGAAAGTGTAAGGAGCTATTGCGATCTTTGACCCCGGACTTGGCCAGTGAGGAGCCTCCCTTATTTGCAGAAAAAACTAGTGAGGTTGAAGTGGAAATAACGTTGACAGAACTACAGAACTCTTTTAAACGTAAGGATACTTCCCCAGGTACAGACAACATATCTTATTCT
This sequence comes from Allophyes oxyacanthae, assembly GCA_932294325.1. Lineage (NCBI taxonomy): Eukaryota > Metazoa > Arthropoda > Insecta > Lepidoptera > Noctuidae > Allophyes > Allophyes oxyacanthae. Next base: position 4,249,383 of record OW028628.1, read on the forward strand.
ATGCTTTTTAATCTGTCTCTTTCGGGTAAGAAGTTTCTGTTACATATTTATAATTTGATTTTGAGTACAGGCATAGTACCAAGACAGTGGAGAAGTATAAGGGTGGTTCCGATTCCGAAGGCAAGTCGGGATCAGAATGGCTCTTCTTCCTTACGTCCTATATCATTAATGTCTTGTCCTTGAAAATATTTCATTTAATTTTGTTAAAACGACTTGAATGGTATATTGAGAAATTAGAACTGTTTTCACCATCAACCATTGGTTTTCGAAGGTCACACTTATGTTTAGATAATCTTACGAGGCTTATTACAAATATACAATTAGGATTTTCTAAGAATAGGGCAACTTTGGCATGTTTTGTTGACATAAGTAATGCATATAATAATGTTAATGTCAAGTACATGATTAAATCTTTAACGAAAATTGGGATAGGAAGCAATATCTGCAAATATCTTTGGAATTTTTTGAGTAACAGATATTTACAGGTTGAGAGTTATGATAATGATATATCAGTTAGGCAAGCCAGTGGAGGGTTAGCTCAGGGGGACCCATTATCGCCCCTTCTTTTCAATGTTGTTACAACGGATATTTGTAAAATCATTTCCAATGTTAAAATTTTACAGTATGCCGACGATTTTGTCCTCTATATTTCAGCTAATAGACATAATTTAGATACAGCAATTCATAATTTAAATGTGGCTTTAGAAGTACTCGTGAATAATTTAGGAGAAATTGGCCTATATTTATCCGAAGCAAAAACATGTATCTGTTTATTTAATAGATCAAGGGTTATGTCTAACTTTAATATCCAAATTAACAACATACGTGTCAAAGTTGTAGATAAAATTAAGTATTTAGGTTTAATGCTAGATTCTTCTCTAAGATGGGGCGCACACATCAATGAGATATGTGAAAAAGTATACAAATATCTTAATATATTTAAGGTTTTAGCTGGAAAGTCATGGGGCGTGCATCCCAAGCATTTACGAAGGCTGTACATTTCCCTTATTAGGAGTAGGATAGATTATGCTAGTTTCATATACGGGAATAGTGCTAAATCTCATCTAAATAAACTAGATGTTTTGCAAAACCGAGCTTTTCGAATATGTGGTAGTTTTATACGTACTCGTACAACACCAATTTGTGTGATGGAGAGTGAGCTCTGCCTCCCCCCATTATTTGGGAGGAGACAGTGGTTAGCTTGCAGGTACTGGTTGAGGGTCAGTTCATTCTCCAATAACGTTACAGAGTGTTTGCTTAAAGAATTATCAGACTTATGTGGTGAGGACAGCTATTGGCGAAACAAGAAAATCCCTATTTTAATAGACATTTATAATAAATTTAAAGACAATGATGTACATAAAACTCCTAAATTAGAGATGTACAGTATTGGTACCTGGGTTTCTAATATAGATATTAAGAATTGTATTAACTGCGAAATTAATTGTTTAAATGTACCTAAACGGAAAGCCAGTGTAAATAATTTAAGAATGTTGATTGTAAATATGTTAGCTACTCAGTACAACGAATATTATATGGTGTTTACTGATGGATCCAAGGACTCGCAGGGTGTTGGAGCAGCATTTTTTGATTCTCAAACACAAAGTAGTTCGAAATTCAAGTTGTGTAATGATGATGGGAACTCCAGGTATGCCAATAGCCTATGAAGTACTTCAGATAATACACCAATTACAGCAAAAATTTGTAAATATTAAACTTCAGTGGATAACTTCTCACGTAGGTATTACTGGCAATGAGGTCGCTGATCGACTTGCTACAGAAGCCATTACAGATGGTATTGATATCTTGAGTAAACTCTATTTTACAGAACTTATCCCGAGTATGAAGAGGTATTGTTTTAATTCATGGAAAAACCATTTTGAAATCAGTACAGCGGAAAAGGGTCTGTGGTACAGAACTATTAATAAGGAGATACCTCGAGTTCCTTGGTTTGATGGTGCTGGACTTTCCAGAGAACTGTTAGTTTTAGCCTTTAGAGTTAGATCTGGTCATGTACCAACAAATAGGTTTTTACATTTAAGAGGCAGAAGACCATCACCGTTTTGTAATACATGTCATTCTAAAGTAGACGATTTGTATCATATATTGGTAGAATGTAGTGAATATGCTGATATTAGAGAGAGGTGGCTAGCACATTACATTGGCTCAGAGATTTATAATGGAGAAATTAATATAATACTCAGCCAACCTCTCTCTAAGAAATCCATTTCAATGTATATATTTATGAAACATATATTTTTAAGACGATCTGATTAGAATTAATTTGTTAAATACAGATTAATTCTAATTAGATCTTCTTTGTCTTTTTATTTAATTATATAGTAGTTTGTCGTAGTCATGATTAATTTAAGTATATGTTAAGTTTTGTCATTTATTGTTTAAGAGTGACCTTACGAGGCTGGCATAGTCACCACGGTGAACTGAAGCCTCAATAAAAATTTGAATAAAAAAAAAAAAAAAAAATGAGATTATAGACAAATACAATTGAGATGGTATGTACGCAGGCCGACTGTTAAAGTCATTATGTTCCACATTAGGATTCTACTGGACCTTTTTTCTTTTCAGTTATTATTTAAAATTCACTTTTAAAAAAATCGGGTTTTTTGATTTTTTAAATTCATTCCTTGCTTTTTTAAGAAAATAATGAAAATCAGCATCAGCATCCGCTGATGTCAATGATAAAATATCAGCATCAGCATCAGCATCCGCTGATGTGATAAAAACATGCATCAGCAACAACCCTGGTTCCAACGATGCCTCATTTGTTGAATTATGATAAGTAGTTCAGAAGTTATGAGGGAACAGATGAACGTACATACATACATACCGGTCAAACATATAACCCTCTCCGTAGTCGGGTAAAAAGCACGCGTGTTTTATAAGCTGTGTTATGAACCTAAAAGCGGTGCAATAGGAGTCACTTTACGAGCAAGTGTGTTGAACAAGTAGGTATCTATTATGATTGTATTTGTGAATGTAGATATCCAAGATCTGTCCACCTGAGATCGACGTGGCGTGTCGCAACAGTTCTGACTCCAGCACCATCTCTGGACCAGCTGACGTGATGAAGGAGTTCGTCACCGAGCTCACTGCTAAAGGCATCTTCGCTAAGGAGGTGCCGTGTTCCAACATCGCGTACCATTCGCGATACATCGCGGATGCAGGTAACACCAGTTTAATAAGTTAAACAATTATATTATCTTTGGCAGCGGGGATTTTATTTCTGATCGGAATACATTTTTTCACAGCTCCCGATCTACTCAAATACCTAAAAGAAATAATAAAAAATCCGAAACCCCGCAGCGAGCGCTGGCTATCGACTTCTGCGCCACAGGATAAATGGCACCAAGAATCAGTCAAATATTGTTCGGCAGAATACCACACTAACAACTTACTGGTGAGGAACAATTCGTATCAAACTGACGATTTCTGTTCTCTTGCATGTTTAATATTATTTCGTGGTTGTGCGTCACGCAGCGTCCGGTGCTGTTCGAGGAGACGTCGCGGCTGGTGCCGAGCAACGCGGTGCTGGTGGAGGTGGCGCCGCACGGACTGCTGCAGGCCATCCTCAAGCGCGCGATGCCCGCAGACTGCCGACACGTGCCGCTCACTAGACGTGGACATCCAGACAATGCACTTTTGTTACTTCAAGCTGTTGGCGAGTTAGTAACAGTGCTAAAGCTTTGCTTATGAAATATCAATCAACTAGATAAAAGCGTGAACACGTAATATAATTCTCTGGAAATGTGTATAATACGGTACTAGATTATACTTATCAGAAATACGTGTGGTCATAATATTATTAAGGGTGTGGATCAGACCATCAAAATAAACAACTTTCTTTTTGGGACCAACATCTTAATCGCGAAAAAATTATCAGCTGTCCCATACAAAATTTCAATACTTACCTACTTGACCCAAATATATGGGACAGCTGTTTATTTTTTCCCGATTAAGACGTTGGTTGATGTTCTGATCCACACCCTTAATTAATATGACCACGCATTTCTGATACACGTTGTATGATGCCTAGGAAATGCATAGGTATAATGCTAGGCATTCGCACGGAAATGTATGATATTTATGTATGAATGATTTCTTAAGATAGATAATTCCTAATCAGTAATCTCGGAAATGAGTTAAGTTCAGATTAGCAGTGACGTAGTTTAAAATAGATAGACCGTCATAGACGCGTTCGTGAAAAATGATTATTTTATTTACTCAAAAATACTTTGCACTGGTTCAGAAAAAATAATTCTCAGATTTAGGAAATGTAATAATGTATTATACCTTTCCTCTAGTAGCCTGCTAAGTCCATACCAATCTGGTTCCCGTTCTGGTCATAGCACTGTAACGGCACTTGTGAAAATAACAGATGACATTCGCCTGGCCAGTCTGGCCATGGAAGACAATTTTTTAACAGTACTGGTTTTATTGGACTTTATCAGTGCTTTTAATTCAGTTGATTTTGATATCCTCTCATAATGTCTCTTCACCAGCAATTAAGTGGTTCAGCTCTTATCTTCGGGGTCGTTCGCAGTCGATTCGTATTGACAAGGTCTCCTCTGAGTGGTGTGATCTAGCTGCGGATGTTCCTCAAGGTGGCGTACTCTCTCCTCTCCGTTTTATAAACGCCATCACTGAGATCCTATGTGATTTTGCGAAATTCATCAGTTTTGCTTTAAAAATACATAGATTGTGTTGTGAAATACATAGTTCACATCAACATGGTCTTCACAAAAATACATTCTTGAATTTGTTGATAAACTGTGAGCATCACTCTTTGCAAGTTTTAGCAACATTCCCCTTATTTGTTTATTGTTTAGATCATATTTATATAATTTGTTTGGCGTTTTTATAGTTGTGCTTTTACACTTGGGCACTTATACAGTACTTGTAGTAATACTTAGTTCATTTTTAATTCAATGAAAATTTTTTCACTAAAAATAATAATATTCTATGTTAAAAATATGAAATGTTGTCAATTGCCCTATGATTGCCCTATTGCCCTACACAAATATTGATTGTTTGGCATGGCGTGTTGTCATCACTGGAGTATGAGGTCAATGGTTGTCGTTGTCATTTAAGACGCCATGACAGTCTGGAGCGTTTTCGAGGTAAATGTCAATTGGTTCTTGAAAACGCAAAATAATGAATAAAAAGGTTAGATTTTCTTAAAAATAATATATTTTTGGGGTCTATTTATTTATTTACCAACTTATACTAACAGTAATAAAATCTAACGTATCTATCTAAAAGTAATGAAATCTAATAGATATTTAGGTAAATTATTAACTGTTATTAACCGATTTTTTAAATTTATTCAACTAGCCTATTGTTTATTTCGTTTTCAGTTTTTACTTACTTTTCATTTAAACTTTTTAAGCAGTCGGGATTTATGATTTTTTCAATAAACTTTCTTATTTTACACTTTTTAGTTAGCATTTCTCATTCCAAATTACTTATAAACATTTAGGTTAAAATAATAAATATATTTTTGTAAGCCATTTATAAAACCCTTTATTTTGATACCCAACTAAGTAGGTAATGAGAAAAAAAGTAGTTGTAGAGAGTTAATATGGCGCCAAAATTCTGACGCAGTCGGGTAATAAAAGACCGACCTGTAATTCTAACGCTAACGGTCCAGAATCATGCACTAATATGCATAATTATGCATACATGATATAAGTTTTCGTTACGATGTAACTGACATTCTGTATAATATATAAATGGTAAAAAGTGGTATAGGCTGTTATTTCGTTTCAGTTTGTACATGCACGGATACACGCCCAAGGTTCAAGCTTTGTACCCAAAAGTACAATTTCCAGTATCAACAGGAACACCTATGCTGTCACATTTGGTGGAATGGGCTCACGGTGAAAAATGGTACGATTTACGATGAGTTGTATCTATATGAACAGTATGAAATGAAAATAATGTAACACGAGTGACGTTTTAGGTTTGTAACATCGTACAACACTGGACAGAAGAGAACGGCTGCAGTTTGCAATTTTACGAAGTCCATCCATGACGCTGAATACAGTTACTTACGAGGACACGTCGTTAGAGGTAATTATCTGTAAAACCAATATTTTTATTTATGTGAAATTTATTTCGTTTCGTTTTCTCGTCTCCGTTGTACATACATTATTTATTTATTTATAAAATACACATACTATCCTGACAGATAACAGCCCAATACGATATAAATTATTTAACATTCTACAAAATCAGCAAAATGGAATTATTATACCCTTTATTCAACTTTTTTACATACTTTATTATATTTTTAAATAATTTTACAAATAGTTTTTGTTTTAATTAATAAATCATTCAAAAATATAAAAGAGTAGTAGCCCACCAGCGGCATCGGGAACAGGGTCCAAGCTATCGGTGGCTAGGGCTCCAGAGAGAGGAACCTCCTCACAATGCGTGCCGTGTCGAGGAGTACCGCCTTCTGTATCAAGCCTTTGATCCAATCCCCCAACGAGAGGCTCTTGGCTATTAAGCCATTGGCCGTAACGACGATCGGTACTACGACTGCTGAGTCCACATCCCACATGTTGACAATCTCGTGAGACAAGTCAAGATATTTAATTTGTTTATATTTCTCGTCTCTCACGAGAATCTCATCATGTGGGATAGTAACATCAACAATCATCGTGCGGCGCGCTGACCGATCTATCACCACTATATCACTATATTATTACTATTAAAAGCCTATGCCGCCCCACTCCTGGGCAAAACCTTCCTCCCTTTCCTCCACTTCTCACGATCCCGCGCTGTATCGGGCCAGTCTTTATAGAAGGCATCCAATTCGTCCCGTTATCTCCTTCGTGGTCTGCAGCAAAAATGGAGTAAAATACAAAAATACTACACAAATATACAGGTAAATATAAAACACAAATACTAAACATACCGTAAAATCCAGTATAAGAAAATTATAGAAATTGACATTATGGTTTAAGACATTTATTTCTCATAAACAGAATATAATTCACTTACAATGAAAAACACTATATAGTTATAAGTAGTTCACGAAATATTACTTGCACCGATTCGAACGGCCCAACAATGGAACAAAAAAGTAACACAATAATAAGCAGTTCATTCATCGGTGTCAGTAATATTTCACGAACCAATATTATAATCGTTCATGCGGAACGAGTATATATATCGGAACGGTTAATCGGTTAGTTACTTAAAGTATTTAAAATAGAATTATGTTAGTGAAGTATTATTAAACTACAATCTAGAAAAAACATCGAGTGTAAGTAGGTAATTTTGTTATTTAATGTAGGTAGGTAATTCGCAAATTATTTTTTCTATGCAAGGCGACATTCAGAATAATATTCAGTGGTAGTAGAGTTCCATGTTACGAGCTCTATTGGCGCGGTATGTTCACACGGCTACATATCACATTTCCAGTACAAGCTGACCTCACATTATATGGTAGGCCAGCGATGGCGAACCTTTCTACATCTAAGTGCGAATTGTTTCAAATATTTAGGGTATTAATCATAAACATATTATACTAGTATAAGTTTATAGAATTAATGCCGTGGCTACTATTTCCTTTCGCATGCCATCGATGGCCCCGGTATAGGCTTTCAGTACAATGAGAGGTTAACTTATACTGGAAATGCTTATACCTTGTTATGTAGGCGGCGGTGATCACTTATCATTAGGTGACGCACAAGCTCGTTTCTCTTTGTCTATAATAATTAATTTGTGTGTGCGTTATGTCACTAAATGTATCTCGAAAGTCATATCATAATAATTATATCCTTACAAAATTTCAGAGAAAATGTGCTATCCTTTCGCGGCTGCTCTGGTGGCTGCGTGGGACACGCTTGCGATGCACTCGGGGGCCCCAAAGCGACAGCTATCGGTGCAATTCCGTAACGTGCACCTGCACGCGCAGCCCACGCTACACGACCAGCGCCCGCTCAGACTCGCCGTCGAACTGCACAGGGGCTCCGGACGGTTCGAGGTAGTCGGATACACTTCATTGAATACATTGGGTGTAATTGCATTCGCGCCTTCTTTATTGCGCTTTCAATTTACCGTTCCTCTTGCGATGTCTATTGATGCTATTAAAGATGCACGTTGCATTGCTTATCACTATCATACACATTTAATGTCGCATCTCCACAAACTATGACGCATGCGCATAGGTACTCATAGCACAAGTGGAAAGTCATGGTATCGTATCAGTGTAATTTCCCAATTGTTATTAATGATAAAAGCACATAATTAATGATGAATTTAGAAAAAAATACATACGTAATTATTACCGAACTGTCAACACTTAAATGTTAAATCTCTCTCAATTTTTTTAACTTTCCTTTTTATAGATCACGATCGGAAATTCCAGAATTGCATCAGGCTATATTCTTGGGGATATAGTCGATACCACTGCGGAGTTTAAAACATCTTATGATGAAACAACTGAACTGGTGCTCAGCTCGCAAGATATCTACCAATTGCTACAAGATAGAAATTACAATTACAGGTGAGTAATTTAAGTCTTACCTATAACGAGCCCTTTTTGATTCAATGACGCCCCACTGACCCGACTATTAGTACCACATAGCTTGATATACCACATGCGTCATGCCAAGTATAGATAGATACTTATCGTATGTCGTTGATGTTACTTCCTCGCATGATGAGAATCTCTTAAAATCAGAGAAAGGTAAAGAAATCACACTTACAAAGCCAGTCACGAGTATATCACGTGTTTTCAATAAGTAATGTTTTCACTCTCCGCTTGCCTACGTGGATGTCACGTTTTTGGATTTCAATACTGTTTATTTTCTAATCTAAAATCATGCGTCTGATCTTATTTCGCTGTTTACTTCAAGCTATGATCATTACATTCATTACAAACGTACACAAACGACATTGCTCAAATCGTCATATGATTCGATAAACATAGACTATAATAAATAGTTTTTTTTATGGTGCACGTGCAACGTACTGTTATTAGAATCCAACGGATATCTTATAATTCTGTTACCGTTTTAAAGAGTAATGTTGTTGATGATGACAATATCCAGCTCCATAGGATTTCCATTTTTTGACACAGTTCAAGTGTAACATAGGGTCGTCAACTTTTTTCAGCCTAAATATAGTAGGTACCTATATTTCAACACAAACCCGTAAAAGTAGGTGAGAAAAATCACAAAAATAATATATACAGGGTGGAATTTTCGAAGCGTAACTGGAGCACGTTTAGCACTTTTACAACTGTAAACGTGCTAAAAACTGAAATTCACAATACAATTTTCTATATTCACCACAACACGCTACTAAAAGTTACTCTAAATGAATTCCTCAAAAGAACTTTGTGCATCCAAGAAAATGGAGCTCATTTCGAGCAACTAATTAGTTAACTTACCTACTAGTTTTTTTTCGTTCGAATAAAATAAGTTTTTCGACTCGCTTACGCATCGTTGATTCAACGAACATGAATACATTACGTTCAACCACGATTCACGAAGAATGTACCGTGCGGCGGATCACAACCGGATAAGGTAAATGTCATGGAGACGGACTCTGCAATAACTTTCCGGAAAAGAAAACAACCATTTGTTCATGAGTGTGCATGTTCCACTGAAATTAAGGAAATACGTACGGAGCTAACTCGCATGACCTCCTTATTGGAAAAATATGCTGGATCTAAGGAAAAAATTATGAACAAAATGCAGGACGGTATTGTTCAAGTACAAAGTCAGATCGCCGATATCAAGCTAACCAACGAACAAACAGTAACCTTACTTCTTGAAAATATTACGGAAGTCAAGACTCAGATTAATGACATGAAATCTTCTTCATTGACACTTACGGAAGAACAGAAGAATATTAAAACCCAAGTTTCTCTTCTCGAAAGTAAAATATCTCAGAATGAAACCAAAATAAAATCAATGCAATCTAAACTCGATAAATCAAAACTGTCCAATTGTATCAACTGCCACATTTGAAACCCAACTGCATTCAAATGAACAACTAATTCGCGAAGTACAAAAACGAAATGAACGAGAGAAAAACATCATAATTGTGGGTCTAGCAGAACAAACTTCCGCTAATGCTGATGAAAAAGTAGCTAAGGACGAGACTGATATAATGAAAATCACTAACGAAATTTGTTAAGACATTCCGAAACCAGCAAAAGTTATACGAATTCGTAGATACAACAAAAAGCAAAGAATCGAAGAGTGAAAGTTTGTTACGACACACAAGGACCCGTGAAACTACTCCTAAAAAACAAAAATAAACTCCCGGAAAATATTAGAATGTACTCCAATCAAAACCCCAGCCAAATATAAATACTTACAAAATTTGAAAGATGAGTTAGCCCGTCGCAAAGATGATGAAGAATCTGACCTCACTATAAAATATACAAATGGAACACCGGTCATCATGAAAACCACTCCAAAAAACTCTATCCCGTAAACGCCGCCACTGACATAAATATAAAAACCAATACATCAAGTCAAGTACCAAGTGTCAATTGCTTGACGACTATCGAAATATTCAAACATCTAAATCTCGATTAACTTGTTTCTACCTAAATGCACGTAGTATTCGTAAGAAAGGAAAATTTGATGAGCTGAAATACATTGTAAGATCAATGCCAAGAACCATACATATAATCTTACTAACAGAAACCTGGATTGCAAATGAGAAACAAGTTAGCTCAAAGTTTAGGCTCTCACGATCGTATTGAAGTTTAATACCGATGTCGATGTTCATACAATTTTAGTTACGCGGTAGACCCGCGGATGCAAAAGGAGGTGGAGTTTCTGCATATGTGCACAATGACCTGAAGCATAGTCTGTCTGAATCTAATTACACAGACGGAAACAACATATTATAATATTATTTACCTATGGATACAGCTAGAAAAATACGCTCTAGAAATTGGTGTCATATACTATCCTGGAGATACAAATTATAAAAAAAATCTTGAGGTATATAGTTTACAACTACAACGAAGAAGCAGAGCAATAGTTTTCGGAGATTTTAACGTCGACTTACTAACTTAGGATAAAAAATCGATAAAATATAAAGAACTTTTGAACGAATGTGGACATACTATACTGAATAAAATCTGTAAGAAATTCTGCACACGAGACTCGACCACACGTATATCTAAACTGGACCACGTTAGCACCAACTTGCAGAATAACAATTTCCATATGGCAATAACTGAATCTTCAATATAAAGCTGTTTGTGTGGTCACACAATCAGATTTATATTGAATTGAAAAAGTTTAAACCCCCGAAAAAGATATATTCTATTATTATTATTATATTCTAGATACGAAGCCACAGATTACATGATACAGATCAATGGAAGAAACTGGACTTGACGATTTAAATAATGACTACACAATATTAGAAAACTCTATAAAATACCATGTAAATAACTGCAAAGTATCAAAGACCAAAATACTAAACCCACCCCAAAATGATTTGATCAACAAGGATATAATTTACGGAATCAATCGAAGAAATTACCTATGGAAAGAATTAAAAAAGAACCCGATAATTGAAACAATTGAGGAGGACTTTAAAGCACATAAAGATTATATAAAAAAATTAATTCGAGACAAAAGATAGCTACTATTACAACGAATTTAAGCAATGTACCAATAAACCTAAAAAAATGTGGAATGTAGTAAATAATCTAGCCACTAACAAAATTAAACAAAACTGTGCCCCTTCAAAATTAATCATTGACTCTAAACAAATTACTAATGCTAAACAAATATATGATGAATTTAATTTTTACTTTTCTACTATAGGATCTGATTTAGCTGACGAAATTCCAAAAAAAAATCATGATAATTTTAAACAAGCCTTACCTCGCACCATCGACTCCTCCGGAATAACAACTCTCGAACCGTGTAGTAAAGATGAAGTTATTAAAATTATTAACAAACTTGACCCAAACACAAGTGCTGGCCTAGATAGCATCAATAGCAAAGCTATACAATGTATAAAAAATCTAATATCTAATAAGTTAACTAAATGCTTTAATAAACTATTATTAAACGGCGAATTCCCCAACACTTTAAAGATAGCAAAGGTCACTCCTATCTACAAATCAGGACCAAAACAGATCCAGGAACCTATAGGCCAGTCTCAGTCCTGCCAATACTTTCTAAGATCCTTGAATATGTTTTGCATAAGCGTTTGGAAAACTATTTAAATTAAATCAACTTCATTTTTGAGCGACAATACGGATTTCGCTCTAAAAGTAATACTCTCGCAGCTACAATTGATCTAACCACCAAAATTAAATCTGACATTGATAATAAAAGTATAGTTTTGGGTATATTCATTGATCTATTAAAAGCCTTCGATACCGTTAGTCACAAATTGATAATAAAAAAATTAAAAAATTGAAGTCGGTTAAAAATTAGAAAAGATTGGTATCAAAGGCGATGCGCTGAAAATGTTTCAGTCTTACCTAACAAACAGATCCCAGATAGTAAAAATTGATAAAACCCAAAGTGAAACATCACCCATAACGTGTGGAGTCCCACAAGGGTCAATATTAGGACCGCTATTGTTCTTATCTTATATTAACAACATACACGAAATAGGTCTACATGGTCACGTAACCTTATATGCAGATGACATGTCTCGGGTAGGCTTAGGTACGTCCAAGTACTATTGTTGTGGTAAAATAAAAAGACAATATAAATTTATACAAACATGAGTTTTTATTGCACCTACCACTACGAGTCGATAGATGGCGTTGATTTCAATAAAAAGGGGTATTTCTTTGATAATTAATTAAATATAACACTAAAGAGAGATATGCGTGATTCCAATTCGGTTTCAATAGGATAGTATTGATTTATGAAGCATCACGAGTTGCATAAAGTTCCTTTTAGTTATTAGAATGGAAATGTATGGGCGACGGGCGAGCAATGTCCTTTTGTGAACGTAGTGCGTATAAACTGTAAGAGTGAGAGTTACAGCAACCAAGGTCTTCTACCCGCACTCGCACCTGTGCGCCCGTTGCACGCCGCCCACCGCCGCCACTGCGTTAGATGCGGAGCGTCTCGCAGCACACAGAGCAGCGCGCAACTTGGTGTTGGAAGCAGTAGACACGGCGCGTATGGTTAAAGGGCTTGTCTTCCTGGACAGGAACCACCAGCCACTGGCCTAGTTTCCACTCTGCTGCCGATGCCTACTATTATTAGAAAAGTAAAAACAGATGCTTGTATAAATTTTGTAAGAAAGTTGTATCCTTTAAAACTTTTTCTTGCAACTTGCAGTGGCGATTTCCTTAGTATTGAAGCCGCGAATGCATCTCTTAACGAAGCGGCAGTGGTATGGCGTGACAACTGGGTCACGTTCATCGACGGCTTGCTTCAGCTGAACGCGCTGCGACAGCCTCACGCAGCTGTCTCACTGCCCACTTACATCACGAAACTGTGCATCGACGTTAAGGAACACCGAAGACATCATCAATACCAAATGAACGGCAAAACAGTTATGAAGGCTAACGTAGTTGATGTCCAAGAACTCACGAGGTCAGTACATCACGAAATACTTCAACAATGTTTTTTGAAGACTGGACTTAACGTGAAATACCTTTGACGATTTTACTTTCAAAATATCTTTCTCTCAAAAAGAGAAATACTAAATAATTATTGGGTTCAATCATCGCACGACCAGGCGTGGGGGAAAGTTCCACCCCTTCGTCGTTGATATTCCATTTAGATGCACGAAGCGCTTTGCTTCATCTTTTCTCATGCGAACGGCCAAGGAGTGTAATTCTCTGCGTGTCTGTGTTGCCCGATTCATATAATTAGAGACTTTCATCAAGTTGAGAGTAAATAGGCATTATTTGAGCTTGGCAGCATCGTCTGTTAGCATCAGGGGAGGTGCTGACAAACGCACAGAATTTTATAATAAAAAAAAAGCTATTGATGAGTAACGCCACTACGCCATAATTAAATTACGTTAAGACCTACACCATAATTATTGTGCCCTACATACCTATACAGCTTTTTTATTAATGAAAACTATAGTATGTATTAAAATAAATATATGGGCAAATGTGTCGCAGCTACAGGCTAATATAACTACCTATCGTCAAAACTGTAACGATCCTCTTTATACTCATTGTTTAATGCAATATTGCTGCTAATTATTTAGCTTCCTCGCTCGCTCAGGTTGTGGAATCAGCTCCCCACCGACGTTTTCCCAAAACACTACAACTTGGGGTTCTTTAAAAAGGGGGTGGAAATATTTTTAAAGGGTCGGCACTCCGCGAGTGGTGCTCCTGGTGTTGTAAGCATTCATAGGTTACCTACAGTATCTATTTACCATCTAGCGGGGACCGTACGCATGCTTACCACCATAGTGGTATGTAAACAAAACTCAGTTACTTCTAATTTTTTCAGGAGTGGTGGAGTTTATCTACAAAACATTGCTTACCGCAATCTGCCTCCCGTTAGTCTAGGATCACAGGGGTTGGATTTGGTTATTCCACCTACGAAGGCTGTCAATGCAAATGTAAGTGTGATTTATAATTATTTTGTTTTAATTTTCTACCTATTATTACTTATTGGTTACCCTACAGTTGTAAGCTTTTCTGAACTGCTAGATGCTCGCCGAGTGTACACAAGATTTGACAAATAACAAACTGTAAAATATTGTAAAATCTCGACTCCACAGCCTCAGCTTAGCATAATGTCAAGTGGCAGTAATACTGGCTATGTGACACTGGTTTTCAGCTGTAACCCTAGAGCTTATGTATGATAAATAATACTCGTATTTTTTATTAATCTTATGCCTAGAATGCCATAGGCTCAAAACTAATAAATAGAACAGTGCCTACTACTAACATGTACCGTATCTACACATAAAATTTACTAAATATAAAAGTGTTTACAGTAAAGACAGTAAATACATAATATATAATATTATTACAGCACACAAGGAGCAATGATGTGCCACAGCAAACAAGCGTAGCGTTAAACAGTGTAGTGACACTACAATGTTCACGAATAGGCGATCTGGAATCGTTGTATTGGGTAGAAGCTCTACAACCAGAGCAGTCTGGTATCACTGTAACGGTATGTATAATCGTATCGTGAGTTGATGGTCAAAGTAAAAAAATAGATTTGATATTTTATAACTAAATTATCTTAAGCGTCTCTCCTCCGTGGCCTATAGCAATCCGTTGCGCGCGTTACATTGCCAGCTACAAGCGACTAAACGCTACAAGATTTCGATTGATCACCACATCAGCAGAATAGCAGTGAACCTGAAAGACCTATCTAAAGACGTCAAAAGGCTGAAGAGACATAATATCTCCGAACTCGACGTCTTAAGGCAATGAATAGGAGATAGGTTCTTCTGGGAGGTTCAACCTCACATATCAAATGTGCACAACAATTTTCTACTTATAGTGAAGGCATAGATTGCAGATAGTTACAAAATTTAAAAATAAAATGCCAGCTACAGACAACAGCTGTTTTTAATACCTAAAAATAAAAGTTTCCCATCAATTTGGTATATTTTCATTCCACCTATTCGAAAAACAATGATTGAAAGTGCGAGCATAATCTAAGGTGCGAGCGGTGCGAGCAAAGTAGATCTTTTCTCCAAGAGTCTTTCATAGAGGGCAGTAATTTAATGAGTTTTGAATTAGGAACATGAACAACAGACGTACAATACAATAACAACAACATTTTCATCTCACTAGCTCAGAAAGGCTTTCTTTACCTATCGTTCGAAATCTGCGTGCAAAAGTCTATTTTATCCGCTAGCGTGGAAAAGTTATTCGAAATTCGAACGTGACGAACTATGGTGTACAGTGGTGTACTTACCTGTTTTCATTTATAAAAAAATATATAATAATGAAACATTCAGAAACGTGGTGCGTCCTTATAGATAGCAGTCTTTATCAGTGGTGAAGGGTCTATATAATACGATTCCCATCGGCTTCCCTTTCTTAACGAAGCCACTACCTGTCGGTAGGTACCGCATGTATTGTAACAAAAACTTATAGATAGGTACCTAGGTGGTAGGTTGTATTGTATTGTACCTATATCTTTATTAATAATTAGTAAGTATTCACATTGTACATAATTATGTACAATGTGAATACTTACTTATTATTAATAAACAATAAATAAACAAAAATAACAATAAATGTGTACAATTGTACACATTATAAAAATAAACGCGAAAAATCTAGGAATGTTTTATTTTAATAGCAAAGTTATAATTATTGTTGTTGTGTAATAAGCCAACATATCACATTCGCTAATAGCGCATTCCGGATAGTGCTAGTCCTTGTTTCTTGCAATTCATTTGGACGGATTCCTTTATTTAAGGGGGTATTTTACAGGAATGCCGCAAAAACCGATTTGTATTTACAATTTTTTGAATAGAAATTCTTATTTCTTTGTCCCGAAAAAAATATATATCAAACTTGAAGATGTAACAATCTCTGCACGGTTGTCCGATACATGATTGGATGAAATTGGCTCGATAAAAAAAAATCGCAAAGTTACCCCTTTTAAAAAAGTGTTTACAAGATTATTTCTAAAACATGATATTATTTCAAATAATTTTTACATCACAATATTGGTCGCAAATATACCAACCAAAATCGGTTGTTATTTTTTTATAATATTACGTATATTGGTCACAATTTGATAAAAACCACAAAATTCGTGATTTCTGTCATCTCTGCCATCAATCAGTCGCGTTTCGGCGCGCATCGAGGTCGGACCTGTGCAATTTTTTTTTACTTTCCTGCGCTTACACTTTATTCAAAACCAAAAGAAAGAATGACAGTAAAATCATTTAAAAAATTATTAAAAAGCAACATGAAGTATAAGTAACTTGCCTTTTATTCAGAAAATCTAAGTATTTCGTTTATAAAAATCAATATGCTAAAATAATTTCTTGACATCTCCGTCAAGAATTCATTTTATAGGATGTAGTATAGAAAAATCAGTACGACAATTTGTAGTGTTGAGAACAAAGAGTATGAAGTTTTATATACACCATGTCCCAAAAATTCAACGATAAGCGGGCACCAGAGGGTTGACCAGCTCATGACTACTCGAGAACAAAAATTTATTTTTTAAAAATCTCAATTTTTAAGAAGTTACATAAAAAAATTGAAATCCTTCAAAAATTTACACCCCTTAAGATATTTTTAATTACCATGACCACAATGTTTCAGATATTTCTGAATTACTTTTTGTACCGGCAACCTAAGTAGCACTGCTATCCACCACAATCGTTAAAAATCCCAGAATGTCTGTAGATTTGACACAAAAATCAATCAAAATTATTTTTCACCCTAAAATTTTGAAAGATTTTTACTTTTGGTCCACTTTCACTCATCGTGGTGTAAAAAAAAAGTACAGACACTACCATGGCAATTTTTTTTAAAAATTGACGCAACTGTCCAAGTTTCCAAAATAGTATAATAATCTAGGAAAACTAGCCACAAAAAAAAGAAATGCGTACTATTTCTGAACAAGAACCAAATTTCATAACTTTTACTATGTGGTTTTTTGTTGTAAATTCTTCGACTTTGAATGATACATGTCCGTACTCGTAAAATTTAGAAGTTAGAGAGAGATAGATAGATAGTATGTAAAGAACGAAAGAAAACGTTTTTAAAAATTATACCTCGTTTCTCCACAACTACAACAGTCTGCTAGTACGTCTGTGGCATACCATCACCTGTCATCCCACTTAGGATTTCAGGAGTGAAAGTGGACCAAAAGTAAAAATCTTTCAAAATTTTAGGGTGAAAAATAATTTTTGTGTCAAATCTACAGGCATTCTGGGACTTTTAAGGATTGTGGTGGATAGCAGTGCTACTTAGGTTGCCGGTACAAAAAGAAATTCCGAAATATCTGAAACATTGTGGTCATGGTAATTAAAAATATCTTAAGGGGTGTGAATTTTTGAAGGATTTCAATTATTTTATGTAACTTCTTAAAAATTGAGATTTTTTTATTTATTTTTTTTTGTTCTCGGGTAGTCATGAGCTGGTCAACCCTCTGGTGCCCGGCTATCGTTGAATTTTGGGACATGTTGTATATTCTATTTACCTACTTTTATAGAACAATATTCATAGTACTTATATCATTTTGATATATCATCTGATACTATTAAAAATCTCGCCTGCGGCTCGATTTTTAAACACACTGATGTTTTAATACCCCTATTATGCAATCTACGTTTCCTTAGATTTTGTATTATTTTGTTCCTTATTAAACGCCGACATTTTAAAATGTGTCGGTCGGCCCTATAGGTACCGATTTGCCGGTGGCCCAACCTAATTTTACTTCTTTTAATTTTATTTCTTTATGGGCTTTGCAGTCCACTAGAAAAATGATTCACCAATTTAAATTATAATCTTTACCTTTATTTATGTATTATGGGTTATCATGGTTGTCCGTGGCATCACCACGGTCCTATCCGAAAACCAGCGCTGCGGTATTTATTTTATCTGTCAGGATATGCTGAGATAGGGACTTTCTTTGGCCTCTTGCAGGACTTTTTTAACCCCCGACAAAATAGAGGGGTGATATAAGTTTATAATGTGTATCTGTGTATCTATGTATCTGTGAATCTGTGTGTCTGTCTGTGGCATCGAAGCTTCAAAGCGGATGGACCGATTTCAATGCAGTTTTTTTTAATTGAAAGCTAGTTTAATCGGGATGGTTCTTAAAATCTGTTCAGCTGTTTAAAAGTTACACCTCTTTTTCTAGTTAGAGTCGAGGGTTTTAGACGGTTAGGTTATTGTTATCATTATTTGAATTTTTTGTGTGTTTATGTAATTTCGTGTGCGAGTCCGATTTAAATGTTTTTTCTTTCTTTCTTTCAATTTTGAAGCTCTTCACCTGCATACATAGCGAGGAATCTGAACTAGGAATTTGGTTTTGATCTATGAATATGCAATTTCTTTTTTGGTAAAAAAGCAACCCTGTGAACATACTTAAGTAGGTATGACTACGGAAACGGACGACTCCTACAGGTGTGGGTGAGAGTAGGTTATTATCTCAAGGCATGGATTTGAGTTGGCTTATTCTTCTAACATTACACACACATTGGCAGTGTCATCAGGTTTGTCATGCCGATATATCGGTTTCGTTACGGCATTATTGGCTTAGTGTGAAAATGCCCAATGTTGGTCGAGACAATTATGTGCACTTGCATAAACTCATACACAATAGGTATGACTGATAGTTTATAAGTAGATAGTTTAAATAGGTATAAAATCTACAAATACAAAACGGAGGAACAGATTTTCTAGCGTAATATAGGACACTGGGTATACGATATTATGGATTTATATTTTTCAAGTATTTGCTGGTGTCATACTGCATGTTGCTAATTAATATTGCTATTCTGTGACACGTGTGTCACACAGTCTGATACGTCAATTGCGTAATTGCGAGAACGGAGCTCCCCTAGTGGGTGGGGCTTAGGCTGATACTTCACCCCCTCAAAAGTAAGAAATCGTCGTAAAATACAACCCTTTATATACTAGTGATCAGTGGCGAAGAGTCCATACAACCCGATTCCCACCGGCTTCCCTTTAAGAATTGGTTAGTCCATAGACCAACGTAATATTATATTATTTACTCGTCCAACTGACAAAAAAAAGCTTGTTATTCAGTTAGGTCGAGCTTCTCCAGACATGACTACATATAGATCATATGGATTTTTGTCTTACAGCAGCAATGCAGCAATTTTTACAGGGCATTTTTGGGACGGCTTCCCCTTTTTAAACTGTCACCCTTCGCCACTGCTAGTGATCCGTTCGTAGGTACACTTAATTTTTATTTTAAATACCATTGAATTAACAATAAACCTTCCGTTTCAGTATTATTAAATAGATAATTACTTAGATTAAATTTGTTATATTATAAAAATATGACAAGAACAAATAAATTTAAAATATAATTTGTGTTCTAAGAATTTTAAATTGGCATGATGCAAATTCTAAAACAACCCGAAAAATAAAAAATTCAAAGTTTTCTTCTATTTACATCCATTTCACATCATTTTGGTTTGTTTTGTGACAAACGTGAAGGAAATTTATAAAATATGAGTGATCCCAGCAGCGAAGAAGATATGAATACATCAACATCTGCAGAGTTACTGGAAACGGTACATGATGCCTAATTATATCATAATATTAGGTATATGTTTATTCATGAGTTGTATCTAAAAGCGCCTATTATTTCTTCTCATAGAGGGATATGAAAAGGAGTAGGTACCTATAGGTATCACTCACGGCCGCAAAGTTATTTTTCTTCGGGTGACGTATATTGGATCCCTCGTACGCGATTCAAAATAGCGCCGCGCCCTTGCCGTAAAATGATTATTTTGCTCCCTTGTAATAATACAATCTACTATTGAACAATGTTACCTACTTGGTATTGAAGCCGAAACTCATCGTTTTGGCCTTTTTACATCTTGTATATTAATTATCAGGTGCACTACGCTGGACTCAGCATGTCCGATACGAAGAAAGCTATTGGAGTTACGCCGTGTGACTCTAATTTGTATGGAATGGATTACAGTGGATTGACTAAAACGTACGTATAAAAATGTTAAAATAACGATTTTTAACGATATTATGTCATTGTGTAGTTTTGGCGAAAAACAAAGCGGTTTCTTGTTTGACGATTCCAAAGACTTATTATGAACGACTGTTTAAGTTTGAGAGAAACAGCTGACACAATGTGCCGTGAAATTGTGTTATGTTATGATGTACCTACTCAAGTTTTATACAATTCATAATTTTTTGCGGACCATTAAAGTGGCGAGCGCGTGATGGGCCTGGTGCAGTGCGGCGCGGCTAGCAGCGTGGTGCGCGCGCAGCCGGAGCTGCTGTGGCCGGTGCCGGCGCACTGGAGCCTCGAGGACGCCGCCACCGTGCCGCTCGCGTACGCACACGCACTCTACTGCCTCGTGAGTATACGAGTAGCGAAATGTAGTACAGAAAAATGAAGTATTTATTGTAGTGCGCAGACGTTTTTCTACTGTTCCTGTTCTTCAACGCAGACATTTGTCGTTAATAAGAATACATAACGCATGTATTCTTATTAAAGTTAAAAAAAAGCTGTTATTTTACTGGAATAGGATCACATTCGGTGTTTTAATCCTTTTTAGATAATGTATATCACTTTATCACTAACTTCCAGTATAATTAAACATACATAGTTTGCAACCTTGATGCGTGTTCATGTAAGCAGTAATTGCGATTATTTGCGATCCCGTCCGGCAAGTCAAAGCGCTACTGCTGTATAGCTTAGTGCCGCATACCGCACAATTTGGCAATGTTAACTGAAAAAAAATAGAAAGCACATCAACGGTGCCAATTTTTTTAATATAAATATATAAGGTGCTATAAAAATATCTGCCACGGCTTTAATGGGAGGTAGTATTGTGTTTATACATTACAATAGTGAAGAACTTTCGTACCCCGGAACAGTTAATTCAATTTGAGAAAATAAAGTAGTTAAATTAACATTGACTCTACTCTGCATAACGTGGTTCACAAATTTTTGAATTGAATTCGGTGCGGTGCGGCAACAGCTTATTAAGCCTACGGGATGGTTTTATACTATTAAATCAATTCAAATTTATACGTACTATTTATTGTATGAAAAAAAAAAAGACAAATAATCAATAATTTATCTTTACTATTGTAATCTATAAACACAATACTGTCTCCCATTGCAGCCGTGGCAGATATTTTTATAGCACCTTATATATAAATCACAATTTAACTTGGAAGGGTGGAAATGGGAAATCGTTTTTATCACAAGTTTTGACAATAGGTTACATAGGTTTTTTTATTTCAACTGGGCTTTTGCAGGCGCTTTCAAAACGTCGTGCACGGTTTCAAGTGGGTTAAGGTCCTATGAAAAAGATACCGGCAAGAAACTCCATGGACACTGTCTGAATACATTTACAATAATACCTGGGGCTGCCGCACAGTGGGCTGAAATCTTGTTTTGTGGACTTAGTAAAAATAACCACAGAACTGTATTCGAAAATGTTGGCAATTTTTTATTTTTCTCTTTCTTTTTGGTAACTGAGCCGAATTAGACTATTCTGCCAGAATCATGTTTAGACTGGAACAAGGCAAACTGTCCAACTTTTATGTAGATGTCCCGAAACCTGGGACAATCTTTGTCCCAGAAAAAATGTTGTCGTAACGAAGTCGCCACTTTTTGTCTCTGTGCTTCGAAGTTTACGTGAATTAGCACCACCTATTCCTATCACTGGTTATGAGGGAACAGATGAACATACAGTCTGTCAAGAAAGTCATGAAAAAATGTTTTCGGCATTAATATATTAAAAATAAACCAGAGAATATACAAGTGGCGCCCTCAATCCTTTTCATGATTTTCTTGACAGACTATACATACATACATTTATTTATTTGTTAGAAGAGGTAGGGTACTAAGCCCCTTTGTCACTGCGACCTGCGAAGATCTATTGTGACGCCTCTTGTATTATTACAGCACTCCCTCTAGCCGTAAGTCAATAATAAAATTGACTATATTCTTGGGGTGGAGGGATTTAATCTCATCTGGTGAGATTAGGTGGCACATACATACTGGTCAAACATATAACCCTCTCCGTAGTCGAGTAAAAACAAAGCAAGCTGCGTCAAAACTAACTTGTGAAGACTGCGGTAAGAGCGGATCACCAGTGAAGCCACATGTGCAGAAGATAATTTATTGCCATGTTGTAAGTGTTTGTATTGCTCTAATCTAAATAATTTGTGAATAGATAATAAAGGGTCGAATGCAGCCTGGCATGAACGTGCTCGTGCACGGAGGAGCCGGCGCGTTGGGCCAGGCGGCCATAGCCGTCGCACTCGGGCACCAGTGTCAAGTGTTTACCACAGTCGGCGATCGACAAAAGAAAAAGTTCTTGCACAAGCTATATCCACAGTTAAAAGGTACCTAGGCCCGAAAAATTAGATTACGTGTATTTTCTGTACCTTTGGACATCCCAATATCGACTTATTCGCATCAAGGCTTAATTTTAAATGTAAGAAATATGTTGCATGGCATAGGGACTCTGATGCATATGCAATTGATGCCGTCACACTCAACTGGTCACATTTCTTTTTCTATGCTTTCCCACCATTCTCACTGATACTTAAAATGATAGACATTTACTATATTGTTTTCTTTTGCAGACGAACACATTGGAAATTCTCGTGATGGTAGTTTTGCTGATGATGTGTCATTAGCAACAAACAGAAAGGGCTGCAATATTATCTTATGTTGTGTGAAAGGAGTACTTAAAAATGTACGACTATGTATAATATATACCTATTATATACGAGTATAATATACTTAAGTAAAACAAATGTGATAATATTACAAATAAACAAAACAACTTAAGTTTTTGGTGGTTTTCAGCTATCACTCAAATGCGGCGCAGATTTTGGCATTCTCATCGACACAGTTCAAATCCAAAACCGTGAGAATTACGAATTTGGAATGGACTTTTTGAGTTGTGAGAGATCTTACTATACAGCAGATTTTTCTTCCATATTCACGCAAAAAAATTATGAAGAAATGAAAGTGAGTTTTGTTATAATCTCTCAGATTTTGAATTGAATAAAATAAGCAATGAATCAACATTCATTCAATTATGGTTTATTTTAGTCTCTGCAGGCAATGTTGAGCGAGGGTATAAGGGCCGGGTACGTGCGCCCGCTGTCGCGCGTGACGTACGCGCCGCACGACGCAGCGCGCGCCTTCCGACTGCTGGCGGCGAGCCGGCACCGCGGCAAAGTGCTGCTGTGCATGCAACACTCTGTGTCAAACGCACATCCCAGGTATACATCCGATCGCGGCCTACGATGATGTATTCTAATTGTTATTTGTAACTTCGACTAAGTTCTTATTTTGTTTCAGAATAACATGCAATCCAGATCAATGTCAATTACTGCTCTGGGATAATGATGTCGTTGGAGGTCAATTAGCCGACAGACTCATAAATCGCGGAGCAAGAAAACTATTCATTCACTGTACAAGCCCTTCAGAATATCAACGTTATAAAATAGAGTACCTAAATTTGTTTGTTATAATTTATACAAGTGGTTTTGCAATAGTTATCTAGTAATAATTAAGTTTTAATGTTATTATATTTATGCTTTTAGATCGTGGCAAAAACTTGGCGTTGAAGGCATATTATCTACAAAAATTACAACTAAAATTAATTTTGCGGCCGCTATAATAAACGATGCCAATCTTCTTGGAACCATTGAAGGCATATACGTAGCTATCACAAAAGTTTCTGATGATAAAAACATAGAAGACCTAACATTCGTTCTGGATACCTTGGATGCAGCGTCAAGATTGTTATGCCCTCAACTGAAGTAAGCACAATTAATTAGAATTTGCTTTTGATATACACTGTTGATCAACATTAAGTTCACTATGTACTACTTCGTAATACAGGTACTTTGCTGTGGTGTCTACAGTTAGTGCTCTAGGAGAGGACACATGTTTATCTCGCGCACGAAGTGGTTTACCATCGACAAGTTTCGACCTGTCTTGTTTGACCGAAGTAAGTTTCTGAATCAATACCTATGATGTCTAATCCAAACGGCATATAATGCATACAAGAAACGATTTTTGCCAATCTTGTGTTTATAATAATTATAATTATTCTCAGAAAGCGTTCGGTTGTAATGCATTAGACGTAATGGAGCGCGCGCTGCGCAGCGCGTCCCCCGTGCTTCTTGCGCGACCTGCGCGTGCGCAAGCACCTGGATTGCTACAAAAACTCACAGCATTAACCGGTAGTAAATTATTTAAATTTTCGTCAGAAATTGACCTTTCCTTAGGCAGGTGATATTTGGGAAAACACTCATGTTATTACCGCCGGGTTTGTTGAGAAATCAAAAGCACAGGCAATGTTACTTTTCATAAGCAAAGGGAATGGTATACGTCCTGTCCTTTGCACCTACTTTTGTCAATGACGTAAGAACGTCACTGAATTTTGTCCACACGGACGTGAACAAAGATAATTATAAGTAATCGATTTTATACCCCGTGAGGAGGCGCATTATGAGCATTTTGCTCACGCAAAAATGGATTGTGATTATTTGCTATGTTATACTCTTCGAGTTCTAAAATGCCACTTTTGACTTTTTGACATAATATATCATTTGAGATAATTTGGGATGTGAAGCATATAAATCGGTAACCAAAAATATCGGTTTTTATAATAAATCGATTTAAAATAATCCTAAGAGTATAATAATATAATGGTTTAAAACTATGAATAAAAAATCGAGAAATTTATCTGATAAGGAATTTATTAATGTAGCCGAATTAATACCGAATTAAATATGAAATCGAATTTCTGTAGGTATCTTCATAGAATAATAAAACATTATTCATAATTTCATGCCAAAATTATATATCCACTTGTTGTACCGGTAATAATGGTCTACCAGTTATTGATTCACGTTCGAAGTACTCACGTAGTTTCCAAATCAAGTTGCGCGATTTACTATTCAACGAACGAAATAGAATAGTAAATTTGAAAAAAAAAATTGTAACTCACGGCCGATATCGCAGTATTAGAATCCAAGTATAGCCAGCCAAGTCAACGTAAAAAGCGGGAACAGTCCAAAATCAAAGCCAGATCACAAAAACAGACGTATCAGAGAAATAGAGAGAACGGACAATTAGTCGAAAAAATCGCGAAAAACTCCACAGATTTCATTGTCATTAACTGCCGGTGTCAAGCAAATTGTGATCATAGAGAAATTAAATTAATCATAATAATAATAATGTACGTGTGATACAGCCTTTAAAGAGTTTTTAACACCTACGTAATTTTATACTGATATTTCAAACGATTTTAACGATTCTAGTGATCGCATCCCTTTATTTAAAAAATAATTGATTGAGAACGTAACCAGGGACTTGAAACGTTATTCAAAATTTCGTTATTTTTACATTACGTAACGTAATTTTAATAACGTTATAAGCCCTCCCGTTTTAGCATACGGGATTTTGCGTAGAAATACCGCAATTTTGAGTAACATTTCAAGTCCCTGAACGTAACCATTTTTAAGATATTTCGGCAGTACATAAACATGCATTTGAAAAATATTTCGATGCTAAAACAATACATAAGAAATTACACATACCATGCTAATTTATACGTAGGTATCTCAAAAATTTATAATAATTTTATAAATATTATCAAGTGTATATTCAAAATAGTTATTATTCACAGCCTATAGTAACATTGTCAAGTGCACCAACTAAAATCACCAGTCTCATAAGCAAAAATAGCCGCACTAAAAAAGCGTGTATTTTGTGTAGTAAATTACTTTGCACCCAGCATTTGACATTCATGTGCAATACGTACTGTGAAAAATAAAGACACAATTCTCAAGATCTTATTGCTCGTACGCGCCCAGCCGTGTAACTTTTTAGGGCGCACCTTCATATGGGATATTTAAAGTAACTCAAATGGCAATTACAATATGTACAATTGTACATGTACCTCACTTATTTTTCAGAAATAAACATACCACAAAACACAAGTCCTGAAACTACTTTGCAAGAATTAGGGATGGCGGATGAAAAAGCACCAGTGATTTGTGCATATCTATCTTTCTATAATATTTCTTTGGACGAAGACGTAATTCCGTTGTTGACTCTGAAAAGGTAAGATTTAAAAGCATTAATTGTTTAGGATTTATTCGTTTAATTTCGCAGTCTACTACAGAACCTTTTCCTGTAGTGGACTTCAACGAACTGGTACTGGTATACATGTCCTTTGTACCTACTGTTAATATTTCAACTTCAATAACACAATCCGATTGGCACAGTGGCCTACATCCCCGGAACATTTATTTTTGAATGTGCTACAGATATTATGTGTTCCGGATCTTAACTTTTGTGCATATGCGTGTATTGTCTGAAAATGCACCTCACGCTAGAAGAGAAATGATAGTGGAAAGTAGCATTTTCTAATCGAAAACGAAATATTTCCAGATTACATGAGCTGGTAGAACTTGCAACGGACTACGTTACAGAAAATATTACTGGATTGGCAACATTCTTCTCCAACGTGAATGCTGACGAACTACTCGCTACAACGGACCTGGTGGTGCTACCGACGCTCCACAAAGACATCACATTGGTGAGTTTAGCGTAAATGTTTATCAATATACAGGATGTAAAAAGACCGTTATCCACATAACATTATGCAACATGTTTTGATGGGAAACGTCTTTTATATATTATTTATTATTTTTACACCCATCTGTCAAGTCTATAATTACGAAGAAACAAAAAATAAATAAACAATAACGTACCTACTTAAAAAATTACCTTTATTACTTATTAAACTTGGTTTCAGTGCGTTATTGTAGATGTATATTATGTATATGACACTTACAAAAGTTTTCTCTATTCTGTAGTCTCAAAATGAATTCGACGTGAATCAGACATACCTGTGCATAGTGCCGGGTATGGAGGGTCACCACGAGCGGTTTCGCGTGCTGTGCGAGCGTCTCAAGCTGCCGGCGCTCGTGCTGCAGCCGGGACTCGACCGGCCGCACGAGACCGTGCGAGAAACCGCCGACAGATATGCTCAGGTATTATGAAATTAATATTAAGTTCGTTGACATGTGTATCTTGTCCATGCTAACCTTGTCACTCACCGAGTTGCAATAGTAGCCTTGGAGTTTGTCAAATAAGACCAATGGAGCGTAGCATTCTGTCTCTATGCATGCCAACCGGTAGGCAAATGTTACACAATGGGTACCTAAGGATGGACGACGCCGCTGAGGTCCGCCCAGAAAGTAGTGCCGAGATAACTTAGAAGCGTAAAAATGACACTATGGATGCAACTTTCATCAACATTCAGATATAATAACTACCTACCTACTTGTTGACAGATTCTTATGAAAAAAGCCAAGATTCAAAAGAACTTTTACCTGCTGGGCTACGAGAGTGGAGTGCTGGTGGCTCTTGAACTGGCCGCAATACTTGAAGATCACGGTAAATAAAATATCACCTAAATATAATTATTTTCTACTTTACCCTCGCGGTGGTTCCTTGTTCGTGCCTTAAGCATTGGCACTTCTTCGTCAGTTATAGTTAGCTTTAACTACCAGGTTTAACAGCTTCATTATTAAAGTTTGCTATAGACGATCACCCCGACTGGTCTAATATTAACAATTACCAGTAGTCAGAATCAGTATCTTCCGAATAGCTTCAGGCATTTTTTTATACAATTCTTAGCGGACTATACCAAATTAGAAATATAGACCCGGTCTAAGATGATCATTTCTTTTACACATAACTAAATATTTATACTGTCTTTTATATTTCAGGTTTAACAGGTACAGTTTTTATCGTGGGATGTTCGCCAGACGAGTTCCAGACGACCCTCAAGGAACAACTGCGCGATTATAAAACAGAGGAACAGCTTCAAGATGCCTTAGTTCGTCATATGTGCACGCTGATAGCTGGTGGAGACATTACAGGTCTGAATGATGCACTGCGAGATTGCGCTACTTTGTCGCAAAAATTAGACGCATGTGTACGGATCCTACTGGGTCGCATGCCACACACGGCGCAGTACGCTCGCGCGCTCATAGAAGCCGCACTGGCGCGCATCTCTACTGCGCGTGGCTACGTGGCGCCGGCGCGGGCGCTGCGCTCTCAGCTGGTGCTGCTGCGCGCGGCGACAGCGCACGCGACGTCGGCGCCGCTCGCGCTGCAGCAACACTCGCAGCGACCAGTCACCGTGCACCAGCTGCGGTCACCTTTGTCGTACGTCTCAAAGGATATGGAGTGTACGTCGATCATAAATCAATATCTCGACACCGATATACTAAGTGCGTTTGAAAATATGAATCTTTGTGAATCTTACGATCTTGCTTTGCTGTGAAACATGTAACACTTATTGATGATGTCATATTTTTACTTTTTTGGTTATTAAATGTTACATTACTTGGATATGGGAAGGAAAATGAATAAATGTTGTTGAATAAATTCGTGTTTCGAATAAAAAAGTAAGCTTTTTGTGTTTCCAATCCTTATACCTACTTTACCCTTACTTGTTATTTTCTTAGTAGGTATCGGTATTGCAATTTGGGAGAGAGACCTATGTTCAAGCCCAGCTGTTGACTGTGATATGCTGAATTGCTGATTGATGCACTGGTTGTTTCAAAGAGTACATTCGGGCTTACATTCAGAGACGACAGAAACGAGTCTAAGCGTGAACTTACGCTTCCATCTGTCAAAATCAACAGCTTGCGCTCATATTTGTATTCAGAGACGTTCGGAACACGACTTAAACTTAACGTAAACTAAGATAAGCCAAGTAGTGAATATTGACTACTTAAGACGACACTAGCGCCGCCAAGTGGGCTAAGGTGGAGTTAATATCGAAAATTTGAGATTTTCAAGTCTAACTTAAATAAATAGGTTTTTGTCTCAGATATTTTGTCTCGCTCACTCCAATTGCATTTTGTATATATTGCTATCCTGTTTTAATTTTTATATGTATACGCCTGCTTACACATTATCATAAAAACCGTAACTTACCGATAAACATTTTGCTATTAAAAATGCCCATAGAGAAGAGAGTCTTAGCTAAGCTTACACTGCGTCTCTGAATATGAATTTTGAAGATGCGCTTAGCGACGACTTTGCTTAGAGCGGTCTTCGCCCGTCTTAAGGTCATATCTCTGAATGTCAGCTTTAAGGGATCATATTAGAAACGAGTTAGGTGTGATAGGCGACGTGCATTTCGAAAATAACAAAGTACTAGTTAAAGCATTGCAATATGCGGCAAATTTGAAAAAGTACGATTGAAAGGTATTCATGTCCTCTGCTCTCTAACGAGTATGAGAATCCAACAGGATTCTCATGTCTGTTCAAAACACCTCTCTTTATTGTCGGGGGTTAAAATAACTAAAGAATCAGATCCCGGATAAGTTTGGTGCACTTGCAGAACGAGTTTGCTGTGCAACTTTCTCAAGTTCTTCCACCGTTATCTTGCCGGTATCTTCTGCAGGACCAAGCCACTTGGAACTGAGCACCTAGAATCACGACGTTTTGAAAGTCCTGCAAAGGCCCAGTAGAAATAAAAAGCTTTGACTTTGACACCCAAACTATTTTATTTCGTCTTTCAAGCTAGTATCACTTAGGCTATCGCTGTGAACTGTGGCTGTGAAGAAACCCCCCCGCAGTCACTATCGTTGGGCGAGGGGATGTGGCCACTAAGGCAGCTTTGGCAATGGTGTCGGGTCTTGCCAGTCCGGTATTTCGGCTGGAACGTTTGTGCTGAAACTAGCTTTTGCCCGAGACTTCGTCTGAGTGGTAAGATTGCTAAACATATTAATTGAACAGAAGCTAATCAATCAAATATAATAAAAAAAAGGTTCATTATGTAATATATTAGGTTCTGTATTCTTAAGTTCACTTCTTGAAAAAGTTATTCAAAACATGAAATATGAAATTATTAATAATAATATAATATAATATTCTTCACTGGGTTACTTCATGGTATGGCATTCTCTTGGTAACATTAAATTTGCTTCAACCTTCAATTTACTCGATTACTCATAATTATCAAAGAGTTAATAGTGTTAGTTCTTTCTTGTATCATTAATCACATCTGGCTGCTTTTAATTGAATTACGGAGTGCGAATAGAATACACAATCACAGAAAGTAGAAGCGTGCATGGACGCACGCACGCTTTACATTCTTTGACCGTGTGATCTTCTAGGTCATGTGCCACACTCGGCGCACAGACACAGTACGTTCCATAGTACGTTCGCACTACAGAACACACAAAGACCTCTTTTCTGTCTTCTGTGGTCTGAACCGTACAACTTGGTACAACTAGACGGGCGGGACGCATTCCTGACGTTTGAGGTTGAGTGGCATGTTTTTACTCTTGAAAATCTCAGACAATACCTCAAATGCACCCCAGCTCAGCCTCATGCGGCGGTCTATTTCCCGGGCTTGTCCATTTTTCTCAAGAGTAATAAATTGCTCAAGGTAAACATAATAATTGTCCACGCGTTCGATGTGTCAACCGTCCACCATGATGTGGTCGACGGTGGAGTCTTCCCACATACCTTTGATTTGTGATGTGTTCATCCCATAAACTTATTATACCTACTAGTATAATATTATGTTTATGGTTCATCCGTAGACGACATTTATTGCGGCACCTTACAGTTCTTGCATCATAATTATGCATATATCGGGTATATTTTTCGCAAAGATAAAAATATCATCGGCAAAACGCAGGTGTGTGAGGCGTTTTCCGTTGACATTTATTCCTTTGTTAGACCAATCGAGGAGTTTAAATATAATTATTTTGTAAATCCTGAGAAATGCATTCACGAAGTACCTAAACCCGGACGAAACGCTACATCTGGTTGTCATTTACAAGGATTCGAGTTACGAGCGGCCTCTTAGAACAATCGAGGAATGATACAAAAAAGGGCAATGGATTCATTGTGCAACTTTGAGTATTTGCAAAAACATTAGTAAAGTACCACGGCGTGGGAAGCTGGGAGATCTGACACTAGAAGAAAGGACAGTTGAGCTGGGGCCTCAGGAGAGGGCGGTTGGTCTTGGGCCACAATAGGAGACGGGCGTCAGGGGCTCAGGGCCAAAACTAGTTATGTTCATCTAGTATAGCTTAAGGCTAGTTTATTAAGTTTGGTATACCTATTGTAAGTGATACGACACGCACACGCGTCGAGTCGCTATTTGTGTGTGTGTGTGTGTGTGCTTGCTTTGTGGTAAGTGATTTATCTTATTCATCTCAGGCTGATTATGTGTATTGAATTATCGATATTATATATTTCTATTAGTACCATATGACCGACTTGTCCGAAGTATCTCGAGCCTGCGGTTGATTATAGGGACTGACTAGGGTAGCGGGATGGACTTTCTAAGGATCTACTCTATGGGTGCCTTGTACTCTAGAGGATCATTGGAATATAAGGACATACGAGACAGTGCTCCTGGAGAGCCTGCCATTGTTACAAACGTGAATGGATCCGAAAGAACGGTTTGGATAAGCTACAATGCCGACTATTAATTCCTTATTATTATAATAATCAAACGAACACATATGATAGTTACTTTCTAATGACTGAATTATTCAGCCAGACTGGCTGACCACGCCTATTATTTCGCCTTGTGCCTGTTGTATGTACACTTCCGGGACCGTTCACCAAATATAACCTGAAGGATATTTATATATTATATATTCTAGCACGCAACAGACCGTACTGTGCGCTTGTGCTAATTTCATATCAATCTAGAAACGGGGTAGGTAGGATCTTCAGAGGAATCAATATCAATTTATGATCGTTCACGATTACTAGAACACATGTGTCTTGCTGAATGGCAGTTGGCCTTCGTAGGACGCTGTTTAGGATTGAGTAAGACATGAGAGCTTAGGGAACGTGTACCGGTAAATCGTAGCAGGTTTCTCAGAATGCCTATGCCTAGACTTTAGCGGACACGTGAGACACGGCAGCGGCGACATAGCTGCCCCACGTCATGTCTTGGGGTTCAATTGTAAATAAATAAATAAACGTCACACATAGGTATGAATATCAAACGCAAGCGCTACGTATTTCCCTTATAATTATAGGTCCCTTGTATCTCTCTCTTTGTCTCTTTGGATTTTGCTGTTGGTAACAAAACGTATGTTGTTATAAAATGAATAAGCCTAAAAATTCGTCCTCCAACTGGTGGGAGAGCGCCCAGTCAGGGACGAACTCTACACTTACAGGGCCGTACGGGTGAGGGGTACGGCCCCTCCTCAACTAACAAATAATTGTTGCTTGTTTGTCGAGGAGCCGTATATACAACCAAATACTTCTAACTATTGGAAAAACTAAATTTTCTTCAGCCTGGGGTGGCTAGGAACAGTCACAAGCTAGATGATAACCCATAAACCAGACGATTATAACGAAATTAGTATCGATGAGTATTGATTACAACAGTAAATGATTTAGATTCATCAGACACAACGACTTGGCTATACGAGTGGGAGAGATTAATTTTTGAACATTCAGCGATAATATCCTAAATCCTAAGCAAAGGATATTTATTGACCAGCAAAACAGGGTTCACAATGCTAGAGTGGGAGGCTTCCACCGAAGCAGTGTCCCTTTCTGATGCTTCTAACAAACTAGTCAATCCATAGCTTTATTAACACTTGAAACTTGCCTCGGTAAATATAATCTTTGACGGACAAACCGCACACAAACTGATCTCGGAAATTGTCGTCTATAGCGCTCCCATATTCGCAGTATTTTGACAGATTTTTTAAATTGGCTATATACTTATAGCGCAATATTTTCGTTATTTATTTGTCAGAAGCGAAAACGTTCTGCCAGAATGGACGGCCGTGGTTGCAAATGTGAACTAACAATAGATAGGTACTCACTAATTCAAATTAAGTACAGCCACTAGGTTTTTAGGCCTAACTTAGTTCACCATAAGCTAATTATGAAGGTCGCTGCCGGAGTACTCAAATAAAAACCAATTTGATGAAAGAATATTTTTAATTCTAGAGTGATTAAATTACTTAATTAATAATTAATTTATCGAGGGCTGATCAA
Organism: Allophyes oxyacanthae; assembly: GCA_932294325.1. Classification (NCBI taxonomy): domain Eukaryota; kingdom Metazoa; phylum Arthropoda; class Insecta; order Lepidoptera; family Noctuidae; genus Allophyes; species Allophyes oxyacanthae. Next base: position 4,283,099 of record OW028628.1, read on the forward strand.
AGAGCTGAACCTAACTAACAGTATAATACTAAAACTAGCTCAACCTAGTGACTTGTCCGAAGTGTGGGATCAAAGTGGCTGATCTCATTCTTCATTGCATTACTTCTTGCACGATACTTCCTCTGTATTTCGCTTACTCAGCACAGTTGCCTCGTGTCGCAACTTATGCAATTAAGATATTTGGCCGAGATTTATTGAGAGTGTGGAGGAACGAGGTATGGTGTTCCTCCATTGGAAAGGGAGGATCCTCTGACCAGGCGAGGTGATATTGCCTGGCGGGCCGAAGCCCTGGTGATATTGCCTGGCGGGCTGAAGCCCGACGGTTTTTGTCGGACAGTTAATGTACATATCTTAGATACGATATTATTTTTCCTTGTGCGATACATGCCTCGTAATCTGATTGGTCAATTCGTATTTTCGCGCCACTACTGTTGTCAGTTTGTTGCCTTGTAAGTAGTTATTCTATGTGGCGATAGATGTCGCTACAAGAGCAACCTCTTCAGCAGTTTCCGCATACTATGATTACGTAACAAGCTCATAAACATGCTCACCCGCTAACGAAATCAAAGTAGGTAATTTCAATTCCTCCTTGACCCCATTGACCTACTACTACAATGGACGGCGGGTCTAGAATAAAATTCATGAAAATTGTGTTCCGAATCAACCTATAGGTACAAAGCTAGGTACATAATCATAATAAAAAACTATAACATCCTAATTCAAACCGTATCATTAGTAAACAGTTTAATTTTACTTGCGATATTTTATCAGCCTATTCAACTTCGACTTAAAGCCATACCATATAATATTATCATTATATATCATATACATATGTATGTTTTCACCAGAAGCTTCTAGCGATGTGATTTGCTGTAGTGATTTTTTGTTTTTACACTGAATAAGAATTTCAATCAAATACCTACTATTTCATTGAAATATTTGATTAATACTATCTTCATCTTCTTCTTTTTAAAAACGTTGCCTCTCACTAGGATTTCTCCTGTATCGAGGGTGCAGTTTACAAACATAGGGGAAGGGCGGGCAAGTTGAATATGAATCTTTTCAAATCATCATAGCTTGTTCATTTTAAAGAATTAACGGATCTTCTTTTAATGGAACAATCAAGTATTTAATAGTATTTAATTATCCATACGCATAAAAAATCTATCTCATATAATTAGACGAGAATGGCACTTTAAATAAAAAGTGGTATTTATCCATCTTGCCCGCTATACGTCGGGCAAGATGAATTCCTTGGTCGGGCAAAATGAATATTTATTTATTTATTATTTTATTAAAACAAGAAATATCAAATAATATGAAACAAATGTATTAGGTACAAATGATCAAATTATAAAGAGGACTTATACAGAGGACTGGGTGCAGTGCAGCCAGTGCCAGGGCTGAAACCACGAACTCTAGCACTTCTTTCGCTATAGTGCTAACTCTAGTGCTTGTGTAACTCTGATTCATGGCTCTAGCGGTGGCATTGGCTACAATGTACCCAATTCTGTGTTATGATCCTCATAAGGCTCTTTAAAAATAGAGCAGAAGGAATTTTCATCTTGGCAAAGCGAATAAATTCATCTTGCCCGCATAGGTACTTAGGGAGAAAGAAATGGTTAACAAAAAAAATATCGGCAATGTTACAGTAAATTTGGTGTTAACATTGAATATTACGATAAATATTTAGTCTTGTTTAACTGTTACACAGTAAAATATCATAATGGTTTTCGGAATAACACAATTTCCTTACCTAAGTAAAATCAATCTTGTTTGGTCAGAAATTTTATACCCTTACTGCCAAGTTTGTAATGCGCGGTGTTGCCAGCGCAAATACAGTCCAACACATGGCGTGTGGGGCGCTATCTTGTGATGCAGTCGGATTCACTCTATATCTTGATATTCGCGAGGAAATCGAAATATTCATCTTGCCCACCCTATTCATCTTGCCCGCCTTTCCCCTACGTCATGTCACATGTATACACACCCAGAACCGTAACGACAATCTGTATGCCATAAAATATTTGTTTCGTGCGGGGATCGAACCCGCGACACGTAGCGCAGAAAGCTAATTGCTTAGCCACTGCACCAATTGTGCCGTCTGTCTATGTCTATGTTTCTAAACAAAATATTACTTTTATATTTAAATCAATCATTTATTCAAAGACAACAGAGATCTATCCATCCATCACATGTCAAATGATTCAATATTATTAGTCCTCTTTAGTCCTTATCGAAAATATGATACACCATCCTCTTTTCTCATTTTTACACTTTTCCCTTAGATTATTTAAACCTAAAGATCAAGCGACACGCACACATCGTTAGTGTGAGAGGGTGGCGAACCTATACATTAGTCTGTAGAAAGAGCGAGAAAGACTATAATGAACGTCGGTAACAACTTTTTTGATATGAGCACATTTGTCATTTAGACATTTTGCAACCAAAATTGACGTCGGGTTGTTGTTATTCTATCAAAAGTTATTAATTAATTAATTTTAACAGCCTGAATTACTTGTTGTGGGTGTTCTTCTGATAGTGTAATCATAATTTGATATTATCAATGTGAACATGGTGGTCTGCAGTGTCCTTGGATGCAAAAACCGAACAAAAAGTGCTGCCGGTAATGTTACGTTTCACAGGTACGTTTTACTGTAATTATATGCTAAAATTGCTTTGTTTGTGATTAGGTGAATGTCCGTTATACACATAAAATTACTAATACAATTCAATTATGTCGATATTACCAATTAATAAGAAATAATAGGTAATAATTGATTCCATAACCTCTAAATCAAAAGTCATTCAGTGTGCTCAGTTTATGGCCTTTGAAATACCCAAAAATACGGGAAATCTGAATTGACTTTCGAATTTTCTATTAAATAAAAACCTATGAACCTTAGTCAGAATTGTTAACAAAATTCAGTTGTTTTTCAATTTTATAGATTATTTTCCTTTTAAATCGATTTTATCCCGGTCATGAAAAATATATCTGTGAAGCAAGTAAACGCTCCACATGCGATTAACTGTGTATTCAGTAATAAGATAAACAATTAGATTATCTTCAAGAATAAAATGAAATTTTATTCAGTACATATTTCAAACTTGACAGACATAAAATAACAAGAACAGTAACTCATAGTAACTAGGTCTAAAAGACAATCATAGACTAATATTATCTTTTACAAAAGAGGCAAGGTTGGTATGTCTCTTAACAATATCTTATGCAAAAACTTAATTGTCTATACTTTCAACAGCTCTCCAATGGATCCTGCAGTTGGGCCCAGCAGCGCCATGTCGTCTGCGTAGTTAAAGCTGTTAATACAAACACCACCAACCCGACATCGAACACTCATGCTGCTAAGATCGACTATGAGGTCAATAACATATAGGTTGAAGAGCCTGGAAGAGTAAAAAGTAAAAACTGACTTCAGAAACTAAAAGGTATAAAATAATTTTCTTAAAAAACTCAGCTTCTGAAGTCAGTGCCACTATCAAGCTAACTGCATTGAAGAATTTTAAAGGCCCCGACTTCAGAAGCTGATAAGTTTTAAGAAAATTATTTTATACTTTTTAGTTTCTGAAGTCAGTTTTTACTTTTTTTTAAAGTTTATAATATAATGCATAAAATTGATGAATATTAAAAAATAAACTATTCGATACATCTCAGTTTTATTTATGGGAAAATAGGGTTCAATCTGGTAACATTCACACACACATGCACAAATTAAACACCGATTTAAAACTGGTTACACTGTCACTTCATCTAGGGTTTACATAATCTAAGACTTTTCCACAATACAGTACGATTTTTGACGTGTAATAAGTCGGTTGACAAAACAAAACCGGCGCGCAATTTGAAATCTTTTTCGTTTTGGAACTCTTTTGGCTCGGGCACTTTTGACCGCGGACCCAATTTCCTTGTGGTAGTAGGTCAATGTTGATCCCATTTACTTTGAAAGATAATTCAACTCTTTCACAATATATGAGTGATCGAAAAGTAATGATAATGAAAATAAACACGGTGTTTATACCTAATTAAAAAAACTTTTTATGTTTCTACATAGTCTTCTAATAAGTTAATGCATTTACTCCGGATTCCCTTACAAAAAATCTTTGTCTTGACAAAAACGCCTCAAAAGCGGCAATAACTTCGCTATCATCTTCAAATTTCTTGCCTCGGAGGCGTTCCTTGAACTGAGGAAAGAGGTAGAAGTCACTGGGAACTAGATCTGGCGAATAGGGCTGTGTTCAAGCATCTCAAATCCCGTTTCTTGAATGGCAGCCATCGCAATATTATAGAATATTAATAATAATATTATAGAAAACATGTTAAAACCTAGTAATAATAACTTTATGGTTAAAACATTAATAAAGGTTGCTTACGATTGCCACATTAATCGAACGGAGATGGAAATAAGAAGGGACCCGAAAAGTTTCTGGTCATTTGTTAGGGAGCAACGTAGGTATGACATCCAGATAAGTTTTCGAAGACTACGAGTATGAAAACCAAGTCGTGACCGGTTCAGACACTGTTAATGCGTTCGCTAAGTTTTTTAAATCAGTATTTTTACCTGTTGAGCCTGTACTGTCTTATGACAACACCGAGCACGGGAAATCTAATCTATTATCATCTCGTATCGCATTAGATAACATAAGCTCTAATGACTTGATAGTAGCTGCCAAACGTCTAAAGGCTCAGTCATCCATGGGGCCTGATGGAATCCCTCCGTTTATGGCAAAGGATTGCATAAGAGTATTTAAAGAACCACTTTTATATGTTTTTAATCTAGTTGTTGAAACTGCTACTTACCCTTCGTTATGGAAAGTCTCTCGAGTGACTCCTATACCCAAGGATAGCTCAAGGTCACACGTTACGAACTACAGGCCTATTGCCGTGCTTTTCGGCATTCGGTAAGTTGTTCGATTCCATCTTGAACCGCCACATAACTAGACAGATCAGAACTCAACTGAGCGAGTGTCAACATGGGTTCAGGGCCGGTAGGTCAACCACAACTAACTCAATTTTGTGGATTATGCTGTAACTGAGTTGGATAAAAAAAAAACAAGTCGACGCAGCATATTTCGACTTTAAAAAGGCTTTTGACCGCGTTCATAACGACGTACTACTGCAGAAGTTCTCAGCCATAGGATTTACGCCCAAATTGTTAAAATTATTCTGCAGTTATTTCAGTAATATGTTCAACTTTCAGGTTATCGATCTGAACCTTATGTAACTCAGTCTGGCGTTAGTCAGGGCAGTACATTGGACCAACTCAGTTCCTGGTTATGATCAACGACTTGCCGGAGGTCGTTGAAGCGGCGAAGTGCCTCATGTTCGCTGATGACCTGAAGATATACTTGGGTGTCGAGAGCATGGAGGATTGTGATGCGCTTCAGCGGGATATCGACAATGTTGTAGCCTGCAGTGGCGAAGAGTCCATACAACCCGATTCAAATCGGCTTCCCTTTAGGAATTGGTTAGTGCATAGACCACCGTAATATTACATTATTTATTCATCCAACTGACAAAAAAAGGCTTGTTATTCAGTTAGGTCGAGCTCTTCCAGACATGACTATAATATAGATTACAAAAGACGGTAAGGATTTTTGTCTTGGAGCATTAATTGCAGCAATTTTTAGAGGGATGAATATTTGGGACGGCTTCCCCTTTTAAAACTGTCAACCTTCGCCCCTGGTAGCCCGGAGTACTCGCAACCACTTAGAATTTCATAATTCAAAGTGCAAGATCATTACGTTCACTCGCTGTCGTTTGCCACATGTTTATGCTTCCAGAGTATCCGGTACACCTCTGAAGCGCGTCACAAAAATTCGCAATCTCGGTGTAACTCTAGACACCGAGTTAACCTTCAACGACCACATTACCAATCTATGCAATCGAGCATTAAATCCCTTGGATTTGTTATGAGGCAGTCGGCTCGGTTTAGTGACAGAAATGCTATTGTGGCTTTATATTTTGCATTTGTCCGCAGTCAGCTTGGGTTCAACTCGATAGTTTGGGATCCACACGAAGCAAAATATAAATTATTATTAGAACGGGTACAGCGTAAATTCTGTCGTTACCTGTTCAAAAAATTATACGGGTTCTCTGTTTGTCTCGGGGATGGTGGGTGTTGATACACTCGAGCTAAGACGTACGTACTCGTAAGTGCGCACTAGTGTTGCATTACATTTTGCTACTTAATGGTAAAATAGACAACCCTACGGCTTTGTCACGTTGTGCCCTGTCCGTACCGAATCAGTACACGCTATTGCGCGCGCGCCGTCTGCTGGCGACTCCAAAAGTTCGAACCTGTACCGCACAATATGCGTCAACTAATCAGGCTATCTCATTGCTCAATGCTCTGACTGCTCAACAGCCGGATGTGGACTTATTCCACACTAAGGTTGGATTTTTTATTAGATATTATAAGGAATATTTTTGTACTCAATTGTAGAACTTTTTCAATGTTTTTTAAATATTATTGACTCTCTACACGTGTTGGTTGAAAACTGTAAGTGTAGAGAGTAATAGAATTAAAATAAATGAATAAATAAATTTTGATCAAGAAATGCGCATAGTTACCGGTTCCAACTTTATTTGCATTTATTATTATCAAATGTAGGTACTTACCTACTCTAAAAGTTTTGATGCATAATAAATACTTGAACTAATTAAGTTACGAAATGCAGACATTAACAATGAACTACTTGAATAGTCAATGATGAATATCATTGAACATTGCCAAAAACACTTCCTAGTTAAAATTACACTACTATTTCTGCATGTAGGTACAATAAGTACCTACTTACTGACAGTATCTGCATTTTTATTATAGCTTATAATTTATTTTACACACGAATTGTTTACACAGTATCATATACAGCGTAAATTAAAAAAAAGTAAAAACCGAAAGTATAAACTAAACAGCTTCTGAAGTCGGTACCACTGATGCCAAGCTAGGTGCATTGAAGAATTAAAGGCCCCGACTTCAGAAGCTGTTAAGTTTTTTAAGAAAATGATTTATACTTTTTAGGTTTTTGAAGTCGGTTTTTACTTTTTTTTTAAAGTTTATTTTATTTTTCAATAATATAAACATGCGATTACAGTAATCGCAAGTGATATGCTGTTATTCATTCAAGAGCTCTATAAAGGCGAGGCGAAAGGTCCCATTTAAATTTGGTGAAGATCTGATGAAGCATTTCGGAGATATACAATGGAGGAGCTGGCGAACAGAACCTGAGTAGTCCACAATAAATTTAAAAGCATTTTTTTTTTCGAATCGTGATGTAGGTACGGGTCTTGGACATCACGATTCGAAAAAAAATGCTTTTGAATTTATAGTGGACTACAGTGGTAGGGGTAGGGGTATCCAGGATACCCCTACCCCTACCACTGTAGTCCAATAGAAAAAGAAAGTGACAGATGCGTCTAGTCTAGTAAGTATACCTACTACTACTACTACTACTGTAGATATCGGTTTACGCAAATCTGACCACTCAAAACTGCGTAGTCGTGTGTCTGTGTGACATACCGCTCGTTCGTGCGGTGCACCGCGCGCTGTAACAACGGCAGCGTCGCGCGCACCGGGGCTCTCCGCGGATATGGCGTTCCATCAGTCAAGTCTCGACGATAACCTACAGAATGGTACAAGATTTCGATCCGCCTGTCCGCGACCGGCGCGGCGTCGGCACCACAGCACCCGTGTGTTTATTCGCCTGAACCGTAGTGGTGCTGGGGACTATGGCCTTAGAGCCAGTACACATTAGCCGGTTTGAAGCGCGCGCTTTGGTGACGCGCGTTTTAAGTTACGGGATAATAGTATGCAGTGTGTATACGCTGAGTGTATTCTCAAACGCGCGCTTTTGCTCTAACTTACAACGCCCGTTCCCAAAGCGCCCAATGTGTACTAGCTCATTATCACCATGCTTGGTGACCCGATTGGTGCACACAGGTACTTTTGACGTTATTCCTGAATCCTGAGTTGCCTTATAAGACCCCCGCGGTGAGAGGGGGGTTGACCCATTCTTTGGCAGAAACCTTATGACCTCAATTGTTGCAAACTTTTGCATTGTATTTATTTAAATTAAATTAATTTGGTTGGGGTATATCTATAAAACCGTTTTGTTGAATAGAATTGAGTTAGTATCCATTTCGTGGAGCCAACGATTTTGCATTCGTATCTAGTAAGTACAATTTCTATCGATTATTATTTGTAAAATATTTCAAGGTAGGTACATAATTATTTACCTGATTACTTATAATATAAATACCAGTCTGAACCGCAGTGAGTACAGTTTGTGTTTCGTTGATTTGTAGAAAATCATCGGGTATTTACGATGGCGCCAACACCTCAGGAAGACGTGTCAACTCGCGGAGAGATGCTAACAACGGAAACAATAGAGCATCTGTCGCTAGATGGCGAGAGAATTGTCATTACTGGCATGTCGGGCCTGTACCCGCAATCTCACAATGTGAAGGAGTTGTCAGACATACTCTACAATAAGGTACGTTCAAAAGACTGATCTAACGAATAATATTTCTAGTCAAAAGCAGTTTCAACTAAATCATTTTTCTTCCTAGTCTTATTCCATTCCATTCAAAATATTTCAAACTAATTGTTAAACATACTTAGTTATTCCTGGCATAATAAGTAAATTTTGGTTCTGGACCCGTCCAGAACTCTGGGGACAGGTCTCTGGTGTCTCCAGCTAGATGAGGTAGCGAAAAGTAGAAAAACAAAATTAAGTATACAAAATAAAATTGTCGAAAGTAGGTACTCTTAGAGTAAGGACCTCACAACATTACTTTATAAAAAAGTACTACTACACACACTGTACACTGTAGTACTTTTGACTGACAGGACATTGCTAGGATTTGGTCCAAATATCGCCCAGAACAAACTGAAACGGCATTACTAGACCCCATCCGGGTGTCATTTTTCATTACTACGGGCTAAAATAGGTACTATACTGGGAAAAAAAACGTTACGTAGCTCGTAACTTTTATTGCCTTTACACATCTCTGAGTGATAACCTCTGCCTATCCCCTTAAGGAATAGAGGTGTGATGCTATGTTATGTATCAACATGTAGGATCATGGCTTTTGTTTTAAAGGAATAGTAATTTATTACCAATACTCGAATATTTTTATCTCTCAAAGTGATGGTAACAATTTTTTTTTTGTTTTTCATTATCTACTATTTGTCGTACTATTTCCAGACATAAGTCGACATCAGCGACCGCATGCTCATAGTGGGGACGTAAGTAGGTATACAAGATGGCATAAAATTTTGGGGCGTTAAGAGTGGCTACCGTTTCTGTTACCTATATATAGAATAGTTCTGGTCTTAGAAAACTTTAGGTGAATTTTGTAGATAAAAAAAATCCCCATTATAAATTTTCTGAAAAACGGTACAGTCCGGTTTTTTTTTTCTCGTTTATCTCATGTCTCAATCGATTCTATTTCTTGACAGGAATGTTTCCTCTTGTGGAATGGAAAAGACTCATCGTAATTACTTCACACACAAGGGCCGGAAAGAATAAAAAAAAAAAAATGAACTTAATTGGATTAGGAAGTAGACTATGAAAATATTGACATAATTAAAAAAATATATCGATAAAAAAAAAACATGCTGCGGTACTGTGAGTGTATAAACAGCAAGTGTGAATTAAAAAAAATACCTATGAAGCGAGAGGGACCGCGGTGGCGCACAGTGGAACGGATCGTACAAATGAGCGGACATACGAATATTAAAGAACGATCAATCGATTTCTGAAAAACTAAAGATGCCAATGTATTCCCCTTAATGATTGTATTCGAAAACAATCACACACATTTTTTGATTAGACTTCTATTTTAGAAGATATTTTACAAAAACTGATTTCAATGTATAGAAAACTACTTTAAAAATCGAATTTCTTGCGATTCCCGCATATTTCCGTGTTTCAGTGATTATAGTGATTTAGTATGAACTATTTGCGAAATATCGGCCAAACATTCTAGGTACCTCTAGCGACCTCTCTGGGCGCTATGTGACAAAACATAATTTTCTCCTATTTTCTTTGTTAATGGGGAGATAAATTCGTTTTTGTTACATATACGTATATATCGTAGTTTGTTTTTAACTTAGTACTTTACTACCTACTTGCAGTAGTTTGAACTGGAATTACTAATAAGGGCTTTTGGAGATAGCTAGAAGGCAAAATACTGTTTTGCCTTATTATTAAACAGACCAGACAGAACCACATTACAAAAATGTTGTTATTATGTCTATGGAGGGAACATAATCGGTTACTAACCAACTTTCAATCGTTATAAGTCCTAAACGGTCATTCAAAATGAAAAATGATAAGTGAAACCTAAAGATGATTTTCAAATACCTTTTCAATGATACCCCACATAACATAGTTCGTCGACTTATTCTTTTACTTCTTTCTACTTCTTCATGGAAACGATTGGTCGGAGACAATTACACACGCAGAAGTAGCCCTTGCCTCAGTAATGAGCTGGCTGTCTAATAATAATTTAACGGTGAACTTGGGTAAGACAGTCTATCTGCCTTTCTCTTTGCAATCCTCCACACTACCTGCTCCAGATTCCATAGTACTTAAGGCCCAACGTGTTCACTCTACCCATCTATAGCACAGTGTGATTGTCCAATTCTAACGAGATCCTCTTGAGTTAAATATCTTGGAGTCCAAATTGATAACTCATTAAACTGGAAGCCTCATATTAATAATCTCACCTCCCGAGCTCGTAAGCTTATATTTATATTCAAAAAATTGAGACACTCTGCTGACCTTAGTACCCTGCAGACTGTTTACTTCGCTTTGTGCCAGTCTTTACTCACATATTGTATCACAGTGTGGGGCGGGGCGCAGAAGACGCATCTCATACAATTGGAACGAGCACAGAGAGCTGTCGATATTCTACTACAGCTCTCTATTCCGACTGTCAGGTCCTCACGGTGAGACAGTTCTTTGTTCTCCAAACCACTACTCTCCGGAAACATTCGTCCCTACCATTTAACGCAAATGCTGCCAAAAAACGCCTATTCTACAATGTATGCCCAATTAATAAGGGTTAGCCTCTATAATAAAATTAATAAATATTGCAACATATATTCTCTTTGTAGACAAGAATGCAAAGACAGAGTTTACAAATGGCTACAGACTAAAAATTATGATGAGATAGAGAACTTAATTAAATTGTCCATTCTGTGATAAGTTGATGTGTTTGATGTGTATGAATGTGTTTCTATAATAATTATGGAAACGCATTCATGCACTTCGGACTCTTTTACGAGCATTGACACTTACCCCACCACACTTACTTACACCCACACACACCACTCACACACGAATTGTACACATGAGACTGTTTTTCTTTATTCTTTTACTTTATGCTCCATTGTACTAATTTAATACTAAAACTAACACCGCGTCCCCCCTGTTGCAATGTAACTCAATGAGCTAAATCCTAATGCGATAGCGCTGGTACCCATAACACAAGTTAAATCTTACCTTGGGTGCCAGAGTTCAACAAAATACCATAACTTGTTATATCGTATTAAACCTGTAATCTACGAAATTGAGAGTGTATATTGTACAACATTTTTTGGAAAATATTTGTTTATTTATTTATTATTATTATTTATTTTTCTTTTTCACAATATGGCGTCGGGTTGTTGCCATCTTTTGTGACACTCGCAAGATTAAGACAAATCGATTGAGGTAAAAATCATCAAAATCGGCCCACGCGTTTCGTCTCTACAGCGCCACAAAGGAACAAAGATACATACATACATACATAGGCTGATATACACATTACACTCCTTTGCGTCGCACAGTCGGGTAATAAAAGAAAGGGTAGCCATTATTACTTATAAATTTCATGCAACCTGTATATTGTGTTTGAACGGAGTAAGTAAATCAGGTATGCTGTACCTACGGGGCACTCGCGCCAGTCCGGAGAGAGAAACGGTTGGGAATGTACATAAACCTAAATGCCAAAATTCCTTGCATACCTATGTTTCGCTCCCCTGTTTTGCTGCTTTACAGTTCCTTTGCTGTAAACTAAATTAATATTTATGGTCAACAGAAAAACCCAGTTTCATCGGAAGGCCTAAGATGGAACTTCAAACATCCAGAATTGACAACTTACACTGGCATGGCTCCGGAGTTGGATCGCTTCGATGCTCAGTTCTTTGCCGTGCACCACCACCTCGGTCAATTCATAGATCCAATGTCACGCAAGATTCTTGAGCACACCTACCAAGCCATTTATGATGCGGGTTTGTTTTTTAGTAGAATAGCTTTAAGAATACCTATAGTAACAATTTATTTATTGTGTAAACATCTGAGACACACTGGCGGGGAGACAATTTTTCGTAGCCCTTCGATACGTCGTAGTCTAACGCAGCACGATCAAGGTGCCGCTCACTGAAGCACGTGTTATTTACTCAATTGTGTAACGTGTAAAGTAACCACACCGATCGAGAGGGACCCCTAGATAGGTGCGTTTGTTCATAGCCTTATCTATATACTTATAATAAAATCGTAACGAAGCGAAAACTTTACCGATCTTCATTGTCTCTGCATCACCCTAAGGTTGTCTGGTAGAGAATGCCTACGCCATTAAGACCGCCTTTGTACATTGTACATGAAGCATTTTAAATAAATAAAAATAAAATAAAACTGTACATTGAAAATTAAAAAAATAAAAAACTGCTACGTGATCTATAATCGACACTGATGCCAAAAATATAGTTTTTAGAATTTTTGTCTGTTTGTCTGTCCGAGCTTCACGGCCAAAACGCTGAACAGACTTTCATGAAATTTTGCAGTAATATCAGGTCAAAGGGCTGGTCAACATATAGGCTATAAATTATCACGCTATTATCTATGGGGGGTAAGCTAAAGTGCATTATGCCTGTGTACTATTATGAGCTACCACTTCATTATTATGAGCCAAATCATAATGAAATATTGTATTATTATAATTCATAGGTCCGGTCAAAATATGTAATAATAATCATCACCCTATTCGTCTAGGGGGCTAAGCAAAATTAATCTTCGTTTTAGTTTCACAGTTCCTGTTTTCATTTTAACTCCTCACTTGATCCAGTTCTTAAATTAGTAACATGGTATATTTAGTAAAAAAATTTACTGATAAACGTTCTTTCTTCGGCATCTTACTTTAAGGTACGTATTTCACTGACTGCTATGCTCCAAAAGGTGAAGCGTGATGATAGCAAACGACATAATACCTTACTCACGAGATAATTACTTTTTTAAATGCGCTACCAGATATTTCCACGTAACTGTGATTTCATTATTTTTTTATTACATTTTTCTGAAACTAGATGGCGTTAATAGACTTTTTAACCTAGACCGAGATTTTGTATTTCCAGTAAATATTGAGATAAGATAATTATTAAGATTTTATTAGGATTGGGTAGATTTTTTTTTATCAATAGAAGTTGTCGGAAACCTGTAGGATGGGCTTTTTGGAATCGAATAGGTAATTAGGAATTTCAAAGCCTTATTGGCAGTATTATAATAACGTGTGCTTACTGTTTACTGCTACCATTGCAAATTGATAAGGGCTAACATCGTTTGCATTCTGGAGAACAGCAAATTAAGTTCATAGAACATTCTTTTTACAACATAGCCTTTTGCCTGATGCACGGCAGCTGAAAATTCATTGACTTGAGGATGACTAGAATAATCTGTCGGCTACCAATTTCTCAGTGAAAAGAATAATATAATTATTACCTATTTCTTTATTATTTTCAGCACATTTCATTCTTTCATTTTTTCATTTTCATTTCATATTAATTAAATATTATTGTGTTTCTTTAAATTTGTCTTCAGTCTCCCTAGATAGCGTTGGGATCGAAATATTTGTTCTTATAATTGGGTTTATGGGTTTACGAAAATGTAAAGTTTATAATTTGGATGTTTAGCTACTATTGTTAGATTCAAGACGATAAAATCATTACGAGGAGCAGTAACGGTCACCGAATTCTCACCGACTACGTCGTTGTCGTTGTTAGTCGTTAGTAGAGTGTAGGCAAAATAAAGGTATCGCTAGATCACCTACTTTGTATTTATGGGATGAAAGTCTGAGAGCCAACAAAAAAAAAAGAAGTTACCCCATCTCAGGAAAACACCGAAAAATATTTCAATGAAACTTTACAGTAATCGTATAGATAATAGTCTAACTTAACCACTTTCATTTGCAACAGTTGACTAGATCCGTAGTTACAGCTTGATCGCTCTATTGTAAGCAGTCCCATACAAAGCAGAGGTCACGATTGATTGGTTAAACAAAATAATGTTGTATTGGACCTACTTTGATGCGACTTTCACTGTAGTATAATTTATTAGGGATCGAGGACTTATAGTAAACATATTTCATCGCACTATCACTCATAGGAGTCGAGCAATGTAACATATTTTGTGTATAATGTATGATGGTGATGAAACGTAAGAATTTAACTATTTCGATAGGACTTTCACAGTAGCGCTACTAAGGGGTCGACTTTTTAACATAAATTTGTATCATCACGCTACGCTACGCTCACAGGAACTGAACAGTGTAACATTTTTACTGTCAGCCCATATCATCCCCCTGTTCCACTGCTTTACTGTGACTTCCAGTCCAGAGCCAGTGTGGACCATTCGCTATTTGTTTTATCTAGCTCCTCCCTCCATTTTTTTCGTGATCTGTTGAGAGACCGTCTACCTGTATCAGGGCTCCACATAGTGGTAATTTTGACCCACAGCTCATTAGGCAGACGTGGCCAGCGTAATCCCACTTGAGGTTTGCGGCTTTCTGAGCTACGTCAGTCATTGGTGTTTTCGAGCGCAGTGTGGTTTGAATATGGTCTGTTAATTTTACACCTAAAATACTAAGCTCCATCATACGTAAGCAAACCTTCAGTGTGGACTTTTGGATGTTCGTCAAAGACCAACTTTTAGCTCTATTAGTAAGAATGGAAGGAACGCACATATCGTCGCCCTTCATTAACTTTTCCTGGCATTTTCGGTCCATCTTGTGACTTAATTTCCTTTTCTGGACTGGAAAAAGACTAATCGCCCCAGATAGATACCTACTCAATATACTCATGGACATATCGCTAATTTCCTATAAGGTAGATATTTCTTAAAAATTATGATTTTACAGGAGAGCAGTTTTAAAGCTTAAGGTTTAATTACTGCTTATTCATAGATTTTTTAGGAAACTCGACTATTAGGCGACCACTAGCTACTGACAAGTATGTAACTATTGTTTTATTATTTTGATTTATGACGTTACACGCAATTTTTTTTTTTTTATATTTATTTCAAGTAATAATAACAAAATATGTCGATATAAAAAAAACTTTTTCATATGTCATGCTCGGAAAGTAGTGTTTGTTTGATCTGAGTAGCGGGTCGAAAACGCTGCTTCCCACCGTTGGACGGAAAAGACTCATAGTAATTACTTTCCAACCTAGGGCCGGAATGAATTTTAAAAATAGAACTAAATTGGGTTAGGATGTAGACTGAAAATATTGACATACCTTAACCCTTAAATTGATTTCGTCTGTTTTAAAGGACGTAGTGTTTACATGCACACAGATACAGTTTTATCACCCCTAAGTGCTGCGAGAATGCAGTACGGGGGCGAATTAGCAATTTTTTTCGTGCTCGTGTATATTGCGATGACGCAGTAACGAACGGTCGTAAGCAGTAATCATTTGAAAAAGTGCAACAGTCAGATTTCTTTACGCTCTTGATAAATTAGATAATTACTGTGAGGTTTTCGGTTGTTTTGTTTATTATGTTATATTTTTTGTTAGAATATGAATAGATGTATAGAACCGTGCTATAATTTTTTTAAATATTTGCGAAACTAGTGTCAAAAACTTAGCTTATTTATAATGTCCCATAAAACGTACCTTGCCAACTTCAACTATTAACTAGGGTATTGCTTGTTTGTCCCTTGTAACGGACATTGCCATTTGGGCCAACTTGTAAGTTTTCTTTTGACTGTCCTCTGAAACGGACGTCGTCAGTAAACACACAACCTGCACCTCATAGTTGCGACAAACCAATGACTAACTAACGTTGTTGCGACAGCACGTAGTTCCGACGCACAGAATCGTGACAGATCGCCACTACAACATACATTACCCCAACAGCACGTGGTTGCGACGCATGAAGCTGCAACAGATCCCTTTTGCGACACACGCAGCCTCGACTGCATGTGGTTGCAACGCATGGGGTCGCGACTGAATTTTATTACGATAAATCATTCGCCAGGGTTCATTATCCATACCTTGCTATATTTTCTCAAGTATGTTGGGGTTGGCTTTCAGTGCAACCACACTCGGTTGAATATCAGTATTTTACCTCCGCAACCCAATTACTGGCGATTACTCTAGTGGACCGACTTTCGGGCTATTTGTACGAAAACCCTCACCAGCACATGGAGGGTTATTTTATATATTTAAAGTGAGAAGGACTTCACTTTTCATTTTAATTTTCCCTTTCAGAGGAGCTATTCTGTAAGAACATCTCGCATCCCGATTCGATAATAAAGGTATAACTTAATAATGGAGCTATGAACATGCTCTAGTCATGTTCACAGCTCTTGTGAAAATGCAAAGTCAAGCCCACCTCACTTGACATACTTGAGAAAATATAGCAGAGTATGGATTATGAACCCTGGCGAAGGTATTATCGTAATAAAATTCTGTCTCGACCCAACGCGTCGCAACCATAAGCTGTCGAGGCAACGTGTGTCGCAACAGCGATCTATCGTGGCTCCATGCGTCGCAACCAGGTGGTGTCGGGGCAACATGTGTTGCAGGGGCGATCTGTCGTGACTACGTGCGTCGCGTGGCAGTTACGTGCTATCCCAACAACGTTAGTTTGAGGCTCGCTTTGGACAGCTAGGTCAGGGGTTTGATACAGAGGGCGGTACTCCTGGACACGGCGTGTATTGTTAGGAGGTTCCTCTCTCTGAGACCCTGACCACCCGGTAGCTGAGACCCTGTCCCGATACCGGTGGGCTACTACTTCTTATATTTAATTTATATAGTTATACCTACTTTCGATGTTTTTTAACCAAAAGTTAATTATTTTGTCATAAATATTTCTTTAATAATTTATTAATGTTCTGTTTTGAGCCAGCAATTAATTGTTTAGTTATTTTTTTTAAAGTTTTTACTATTATTTTGAGACTGACGCTTTTGAAAGACTGATTCTAGAAGGTTCCTAAATATAAATTGATGTTAATTGCTACATAAGTTTGTGAACTCATTACTGGCAATGTCCGTTGTATGTGACGTACCTTCGGCTACTATAACTGTACATATAATGGGCAATGTCCGTTTTATAGTACATTAAAAAAAACTATATTAGACATTAGATATTTGAAAAATTCAAAAATATATTTCTTTTCTATCCCAATTCCAACCCAAAACTGAAATTTGGACATAAAATTCCAAGGGGATCTAGGGGTGACAATTTAAGGGTTAAAAAAAATCGATTAAAAGAAAAAAACATGCTGCAGTACTGTGAGTGTCTAAACAGCAAGTGTGAATTTTAAAAAATACCTATGAAGCGGGAGGGACCGCGGTGGCGGCGGCGAATCGGTGTGCTCCATATTTAAAAATTAAAAAAGGCAATTTGAATATACACAACACAATACAATTAGAATGAGAGAATTTGACGGGATACTAACTTTTTATTTTATTTTAGAAAAACTACAATTTTTTACTTTCCTTATATTAGAAATTAAAAGTAGAGTGTTTAACACGGGTGAAAGTCACCAATTCCTACTCGGACTATAGCCGCCCTCGCTGCGCTCGGGCATCTAAATACCTCGTATGGGAATTGATTCCTTTCGACCCTTGTATAACAATCTACTATTTATTCGTACTAGTGGTCACCGAGTAGTCGAAATTCGACCGTAATTTTAGCTTTCTACTCTCCTTCTCAATATAATCTTTAACGATGCCAAATCTCACACTCCTCCATGCGCGCAATATGCTTAAAAAGGAAGGCTTTCATAAAGGCTGTTTGCATTAAGTCTGAGATGGTTGATTGGCATTTGCCTACGGTGACCACCACCAGATCATCTGCGTAGCCTTGTGTGTAAAAGCCAGCGTTGTTGAGCTCGCTTAGCAGACTATCAACAACCAGTAACCACTCCAAGGGGGACAGGACACCGCCTTGTGCCCATCTCCTGTTTATTTTGACTTTTACCTTGGAGTATAAGAGGGTTGTTGATGCTACCCTGTTGCGTAACATGGCTTCGATCCATTTGGTGGTCGTTCGGTCGATGTTGCGTGTTTCCATGCTTTGGACTATGACGTTTGTCGAGGTGTTGTCAAATGCCCCCTCGATATCTAAGAAGGCGCAGAGGGCAATATCTTTGTCTTCGATGGCTTTTTCTATGCGATCTACCAAGTCCGTCAGTGCAGACTCAGTGGATTTGCCTTTTTGATAGGCATGTTGTTTTGCATGCTGGGGGTCTGTCTACCATGTAGGTAGCCCTGATGTGTTGGTCCAATATCTTCTCCATGGTTTTTAGCACAAAGGAGGTAAGGCTTATTGATCTATAGGATTTGGGTAGCGACTTGTCTCTATCTCCCCCTTTGGGGATGAACGTGACAGTGACCCTAGTCCACGCTGTTGGTATATAGACCCATGCAAAGCTGGCTCTGAACACCTTTATTAGCGTTGGAAGGATGATGTCTAGGCCTTTTTTAGAGGAGGGAATCTTCGGATACATTTTTAGGAAAAGACTATTACTACTTATTAATGTATTTTTAACACGCTTTTATTAGCTTCACCTGTAACTAACTAACTATGTAAGAAAATTTTGGAAGTTAAATTTGACCCACTTCCCGGTTTCCGATTGAGCTGAAATTTTGCATACACGTCCAGTTTGTATGACTAAAGCGTGTTCTATAGTTTTATTTTAACTATAATATTTTATTATTTAATGGAAGTTCGTAGCCGAATCATTTAGAGATGCACAGAAGTTAGTAATTTTCCCGCCTTTCTGCACTTTCTGAACTCTTTGTCATTTGATAATCTCGCCATGTCATTGACAGCTATAGCAATGACGTTACGTTGTCGTGATATTATTCACAGGATGATTATGTTGTTGCACAATTTATTAGTATTTGTTTTGTTAAAGTTACAAAACATTTTTTTTTTGTGCTGAACAGTATTGTTTATAAATAAGTAAGCAGCCCTTAAAATATTTGTACGTAATTTGGAAGCACCTTATATATAACAATAAACATATAACTAATACAGAAATTATGATAATCAAGTCTGAAGAGATATATTACAAAGATAACTAGTGTTCTTTTACCAGTGTTTTAAATGTTGCAAGGGATTGAGCACGTCTTATTGAAAGAGGCAGCACATTCCAGAGTCAAACAGCTTGAACACTAAAAGATTTGTCATAAAAGCCTGTGGAATGCGCAGGCATCTTCAGGATTAGACTTTCCGATGACCTCAGGGATCGCGAATGTGTGTCATGACCATAAAGTTATTATTACTAGTAATAATAACTTTATGGTCATGACATGAAGGAACTTGAAACGTTCTTTAAGATAGGTGGGAGTATTGGGACCGTACAAAATATTGTATAGAAGATAAGTAATATGAGCATTCCGGCGATGGCGTATTGGAAGCCATTTATTATTGGATCATATTTACGCTAACCAAATATGAATCTAATACAGAAGTTTTGAAGGCGCTCAAGCTTATCAAGTAGGTCCTCTGTGAGGTCAAAGATAGGTAGGAGAAGAGATTGAGCAAGTCCAATTTTGGTGGCAGTTGAGAGAAAGTTGCGCGATTTAAATTACATTTTATTTTGACACATATTTGAAAACTCTATCCGATTTTATTCAAAAAAGGCTGAACGGTTGAACTCATTTAAAAACATAAGCAAATACTCTTTAAAATTGGAATATCTCGAAACTCACCGTACTATATTAGTCATAGACTTATTATCTAAGGGGGGAGCCCTACTTATTATTTCTATGATATTAGTATAGTGCCACAAACTCATCTGACCCGGTCATGGCGTCGCTGTCGTCGCTTTTACCAATGTCATATCCCTACAAAAATGTCAATTTGAAGTCAGTTTTGTTCTGTAGCGTACTTATCTGACCCGGTGACCAAAATTGGAACTAACGTAGTTCCAATTTTGGTCACCGGGTCAGATAAGTTTGTGGCACTATAGCACAGTATATACTGTGATTATAGGGACGTAGAGTTCGATATTTGAAATGGTAAGGACTCTTGACTCTCTAGTTAATCAAAGTAAGAACTAGAACATTTTGGTTATAGATTATACGAATCATTCCATATTACCCAAAAAAAATGTATAATACAAATATAAAAGAATATTTAAATCGGATTTGAATTCTAAATTTCAATTTTATTTGTCCTTAGATATTTTAATGTAAAACTTATAAATCTTTGGAAATCAACCAAAATTATGCAAAGGCACCAGATTGCAAGTGAAAACATTGCATCGCAATGTAATCCAGGCAACTATACTGACCGGTTGTTCTCGAGGAGAGTCTGTATTTATGCCTAGGATTCCCTTAACACCATCAAATTACCCCTTCGAATTCAAAAGAGTGCAGTTTCCCATCAAAGTCTGCTTCGCAATAACTATAAACAAAGCTCAAGGTCAAACTCATAAGGTAGCGGGAATAGACTTGAGGGAAAGCTGCTTCTCTCACGGCCAGTTGTATGTAGCATGCTCCAGAGTAAGCGCACAGAGTAGCCTGGTGATACTAGCTCCCGAAGGAAAAACAAAAAATATTGTTTACAAAGAAATACTGCGGTAGGTGTATAGTATTTCGATTTCGTTGTAAAAAGATAATACCCCCGTGTAACTTTCACCAGATCAAAGGCCGAGCTTTGTATTCATAAAATATATTATAACAAAATTTAATTATATTTTCATGTTTATTTAACCTTTAAATCCCTACACTATAATAAAGATTTTATGGTTAATGGAACTTACCATAAGTGAACTTCAACCATAATTATACGAGTTGCTGCATCCGTAGAGATTTAATAAACCATGTAGTCCGTCTTCTGTTGTACTGCATCATCACACGAATTTTAGATCTTAAATAAAATCAACGAGTTAAAAAACTAGTCAGTGCCGGATTAGCCACGAAGCAAGAGTAGCAAATGCTGCGGGCCCCGCGCATTTGGGGGCCCCGCGCACCAAAGTTTTCTGACCATAAAAAAGTATTAGGTATTTATAATATTAGATTTAGTCAAAATTACTAGGAAGAAAATATTTGCATCAAAATGATCAACAATAATTTTATTTTTCTATCTGCTGGTCATACCAAAAATCATGTTTCGCACCGCACTACACGCAAGTTGGCAATACTGCTAAACAAAACGGGGAATTCCCTAATATTTTCTCCGTGCTAGTCGTAATAACCCGACCGATTTGAAAAGGGTTATATTGACTACCAATCTATAAGGAATGATCGATATTTACGTTTGGATGATAATAATAGTACTTTCGATATGAACCATTCTTGAGAAAAGTGGTTTCCAAATTAAATCAAGAAAAGTTTGTTTGTAACAGTTTTGTTTTATTCAATGCCATAAACTCGATAAGTATCTAACCTAAAACAGTCTAAGGGCCCCCTTGATAGAATTTGCTACAGGCCCCGCGCTGGTTTAATCCGGCACTGAAACTAGTCACTAACTGACTTCACTACGTAATGTTCCCACTTGTCAACAGATGGCGCTATTTTCATTCGTTTCAGAGTAATATACAATTTGTAATTTTTCAATTACTTTGGGGATGTATATTTCGGGAGGGCGGGATCTTAAATCTCTACGGATGCAGCAACTCGTATAATTATGGTTGAAGTTCACTTAAGGTAAGTTCCATTAACCATAAATTATACTTCGTTGCTGCATCCTATGAGATTTAATAAACCATGTAGATGTTTAGCGCCTAGGTAATTGTGGAATGACAAACAAGTAGATTTTTATATACCAACTAGTATTGAAAATCAAGTTCATGTAAAAAAGGCAATAGGGATCGGAGATCCTTAATTACTATCTATTACACTTTTATTTTAATAATCTTTTCTTCCAATACTCATGAACTGTAAATCAACGAACCACCTATCCATATTAAGTACAGCGTAACGAAAGCTCTGTCCTGCTATATATTTATCAAGGGTGAGTTATCGAATTTAGCGAAGCATAGAGATGTGGCAGTCGATCCACTCGCATGCTTGCTGACATTTTACAGAGACGCACACTTTGCCACCGACGCGACGCGGCGACGGACGTCGAAGCGTGTAGCGTGCCTATTGTGTGGCGAGTAAACCTGACCTCGATTCCGCTATTCTTAAGGACTTGTTTAAGCCATTGATTTGCGGACTGGGAACTGGCAATTAGGGTAGGTTTTTTAATAGTTAAGATTAATCTATCTGTCCACGATTTATTTCGAGATTCTCTTGTTCTATTTAGGTAGATAAGCACAGAGAACTTTCGCTGGGCAAATATTTGGTTGTTCGTGATGGAATTGACTTATCAATTTAGAATTCGCCCTATTGGGTGCTGATGGCTTAATAATTTCGAATACAAATATGTGAACACCTGCTTCACAGAACGAAATGTTTATTGACCTTGATAAATGTTAGCGTCTGCAAGTTAGTTTTAGTGATCAATCTAGAGTTAACGATTCATTAATTTTATCAGATAGGTAAGACAACGCCACGTTAGTATTTTTATCTTTAGGCAAGGCCTGTACTTAAAAATCGACAATCGCAGTCATTTACACAAGTTGCTTTACATGTGACGCGTGATAATGCTGATCTATATGAATTTAAAGAGTCGTATTTAAAAAATCATTGATTGTTTGAAAAAATCTAAATTAATGTCTTTACAAAAAAAAAAAACATAATTTAGATACTATTGCAAAGTAATTAATAACAACTGCGTGATTATATCTATGGAGTTATTATCTCATGATTTTTCCACGAACGCTTCCCGGATAGCGTTACGCACAACAGGATAAGGCTCGGCCATAAAAGGGGCGGGGTTCTGGAAGGAGAAAGCAATAATTCTTCATGTGTGGCTCGAAATATAGAATTTTTGAAATGGTAAAGGACATATACAGCGGGGACCAAGGTTGATTTGGCCAATAAGATGCTACTAATATGCCTCATTTTTCGAATACGTAAAAAGGAAATTTGACACATCTTAATAGCGTAAACGGATATACGTAATATGTTGTAGGCGTTCGGATCTCATTTCCAAGATCCAAATTTGAGTATTTAAAATTAATTCGAGAGGTAATCAGATCTTTTTCTGGTCGACCGAACTAGTGAATTCAGCGAGTGTACTATATCTTGGAAACAAGATCCATGTTTAATTCCCGCTCGAGGCTTTCTTATATAGGAAACAAATATGAAAAGCAACACTGTCATGTCTCTCGAGTTATATAATTGAAGTGAGAGAAACCAGAGAACACGTCCAACCATTTCTATTGATATAAGAGTATATAACGGTGGTGTTGTCAATTCTTAGCAACAGATCCGAATTGGTGATGGTTTGACAAAGGCAATGAACTCCGATAAAGACAGCTAATAAGTACAAATAATTATTGATGAGCTTATCCCTTTCTTCTTGTGACCGGTAACCGCTATTACCCCATTGAAGAAAGCTCCCAACCCCGAAAGAGAGGAATCCGAAGAAATCTCCAGTTATAGAGACCAGTTTGTTTTTTTTTTTTTTTTTGTATAATCTCTAAGCCTCTAAGGGATTGGTTAAATTTACATCTTGATATTTCGAGAACAGTGCGAGGTATTTTTCTCTTTCCAAGCACTTAGTATAGTCAGCCGTAAGCTACGGTTGGACAAGAAGCTGTTAAACTACCTATAAATTGAGCAAATTCTCTCATCTCAATTGATGATTTAGCAGATTTATTTCGAATAGTTTTGTGTATTTTGCAACGTATTTCCTTTGCTAAACATAAAATAATAATTTAAATAGGTACTGGGAACGCAATAAATTCTAAGAAATTTGCGACGTATAAGAACACTTTTTTCTTAATTATTAAGAAACAAACACTCCAGATTATAAGCAGTTATTATTATCATATTTTTATACGTGAAACGTAGTTATGCCATACACTACGGATCACCTAAGTACTACCAAACTGCTGCGACAACTAGCTGCGTAGGTACGATTTTCCGGCGGGAAATCGAACTCCGGTCTCCCGCGTGATAGGCGGGAATACTTACCACTATACTACCGTAGGTAGGTAAATTCATAAAACGAAATCGTTAGTGGGTAGGTATTTTCTGCACGATTTATATCCATGACTATCCAGTCACAAAAAATATTCATCTTGGGATGTATTGTTGTCATGTACGCTTCATTAAATAATAATTATGATGCTGTGCGAATATCATTTAATACTGAAATGTTTATGTAAACTTATAAATTATTAGTGGTTTCCGTACCGGGAATCGAAACCGAGCCTCCTGGGTGAAAGCCAGGTATCCTAGCCACTAAATCATACGGGATGCCCAATCCCTAAAACTACAGATAGTTCTTTCATTTATAGAAAGCTACATTATCCCTGAGGGGTATAGCCTATGTTTATAACTACCTATGCTGAAAAAACTAAAACGCGCGCGTGGAACCGCGGGCTACAGCTAGTTAAGAATAAATCGGTAAAATAAATAATATTTTCATTTATCAGGAAGGAATAGCTACCTAACAAACAACTTGATATATTTTTTACAAATAAATGAATCAGCATCTGTAGCCGAACTAGACAATGCATTTCGGTTATCGACGCTATTCCCCTTGAATTATTTTAACGTTATTATAGCCGGCAATGTGAAGTTGTTAGGTATATACCTAACTAATGTTAGAGATAAGAATTCACTTATGTCTTAATAATATAGGTAAGATCCGTTACCTACTTTTTGGAATTAGAAAAAATAATAATAGGGGAAATAAATTGACCATCATAATCGATCGGTACATGGCACAATAGATCCTAAATCTTTCAAGTTTCTCAATAAACTTAAACATTTCGGACCTTGAACAAGGTGGGTTACATAGTTTCACAAGTTGTATAGTTCCAGTAAATGGTAATTTATAACCTTTTAATATAGGTATCATCCTATATTCTGCGTAGTTATGGTCAACCAATTGTGTAAGAATACGACAAGTGTGTGGTAGCCGGTAGGTAGGTACCTCTAGCGGCCGCCGCGGCGCGTGTCGGCCGGCGGCCGGCGGCGCGGCGGCGGCGGTCCGCGCCGCGGCTCGTCGCTAGCGGTGCGCGGCGCGGCGGAGGCGATGCTGCGCTCGCGCCGCTCCCCCGTTGACGGGGGGGAGTTTAGTGTCCCTCCGCGTCCGCACCGTGGCATTCGGCATTAGAGGTGTGAGCTCTTTAGCCAGCTAAAGTTTTTCATTGTATTGGTCGAACAGGTCAACAAATTCTCCTTCTGATCCTTTGTTAGGCCTTCGAGTGGGATTATACCCCAGCGTTTAGAGACTTCCGGGTATCTTCTTCCTAAAGGTTTCCTCTGGCTGTAGTTGCGGCTCGTATTCAGGATTTAATAGGAGAACAAGGCTAAATCAGCGTGATCTTTACTTCCTGGATGACATCTCGTGGCACCACATTAAGGAATAAAGTATTTTTATTTCCGGATAACATCGCGTGCCACCACTGAAGAAATAATGAACCGCTGGGAAAATTATCACATCCAGAGGCGAAATTCATGTTGTGACACACGTCAACACTTGTTTATGGCCTCGTGCGGCCAGTTGCGATTATAAAGGCTACGGCCTTTCTTTAATTATTTTTTATAATAATAATAATAGATAGGTACTAACTTTCTGGGTGGCATCACGCCACGTTAAGGTTATTTCTTGATCATCACTATAATAATGTACACTGTACTATACCTACCATAATAATACAATTATTCTGAGTGTAAGCGGTAAACTTATTACAAAAATAAGCACAGGTATTAGTTAGTACTTAGTAGGTAACTTCACTTTGATATTACGCCGGCGGTTTTCGTCGGAATTTCAATTCCTTTTCTAAGCGTTGAATTTTGTATCTAAACTCATCCTTAGCTTCCTTTCTACCACTTTCACAGTAAATATTCACTAAAAACTCAAAGATTTCAACAAAATAAGAATATTTCGGGGAGTACGACACGGATGATGCGAAATTGCGAACACACGGAAGACGAATGAAAATAGCGCCATCTGTTGACAAGTGGGAACATTACGTAGTGAAGTCAGTTAGTGACTAGTTTTTTAACTCTTGATTTTATTTAAGATCTAAAATTCGTGTGATGATGCAGTACAACAGAAGACGGACTACATGGTTTATTAAATCTCATAGGATGCGGCAACGAAGTATAATGTTATATTTTATAAGTATTCAAACATTTGAACATAATCAAATTAATAATGTAAAAAACATTTTCGACTTCTACGCGGACGAAGTCACGGGCAAAAGCTGGTACACTTAAGAATGTAAACTTTTTGAACATTAGAAAGTTAAGAGATCTACTCCAGTTTGTTGAATTTGGTGGGCCAAATTCTGTCCCAACTGTCGTTAGCCAAATGCAAATTATTTTTACTTCTTGAGTCTCCTGAAAACATGTTTGGGACCTAAAAACAGAAACAGATAATGAATTGACAATTAAATAAATAAGAAAATGGGTTTTGAATTGTTGTCTCAAACATTTTATTACAAAATTACGATTTTATTATAAGTATAGATATTGTAAGGATATGTAGCTTGGCAGTGGCAACGACTTCGAAAGCTGTTAAGTTTTTTAAGAAAATGATTTTATAAACTACACTACACTATTTAAAGTATTACTTTTATTTTTGGGGTCGGTTTTTACTTTTTTATGTGTTTCAGGTTTGAGTCCAGCACACCTCAATGGGAAAAAAGTTGCTGTTTTTATTGGAAGTTCTTTCTCGGACTCAGAAAAACGTGACTCATTTGATACTACCTCCAGAACTGGTTTGGGTTTATTGGGGTTAGTAGCATTGTAGTAAGTGTAAGTAACAGTATAATTTCCTAGTTGAATTTTATCTGTTTACAATTTTTAATTCTAGAACTAGCAAAACCATGTTCCCGAATCGAATCTCATACTGGTTGAACACCAAGGGTCCCTCGATAACAATTGATGAAGCTGACTGTAGCTCCACCACTGCGCTGGAGCAGGCGTACTCCGCCATCAAACGGGGGGAATGTGAGGCCGCCATTGTCGGAGCCGCATTCTTAAGTCTACATCCACATGCATCTATACACCACGGAAGGTGACAAAATATAATCTATACCATAATTAATTATAATAGGTAATATCACAAACAAACGGCCATTTTGCTCTGTCTGCCTTCAGATTGTCTCTAGTTAGACAAAGAAATTAAATTTTAGTTACATTGTGTGAAGTTTTTGCTAATCTGTGAAGTTAACAGACTGAAACAAGACTGAAAGGACTGGTTACACAACAAAATTTCCAATTATACTACCTATTGTCTAACTACCAAAAACTAAACAATCTGTTTATCTTACAACATGGCAAAACATACAACTTTTTAACTTGACACAATTTATTAAGAAAATATAAAGGTAAATCAGCTGTCTTCAAAGCTAAGGTAAGATTTAATTATAATTTTTGCTCATATATTTTATTTGATAGTAAGACAGGAGGTGTATCATTAAATTAAGGCCATCTTTTCATGTGTTTACCTCTGTGGTTTTTTCTTAGGACCCTCTTTTTCTCTTCTGTTGTACATCTATCTTCTCTACCTCATACCTATCCTTCCCATTATATAGGAAAGGATAAGTATGAAGGGTAGGTTTTCGGTCCGTAGGGTTATTAAGGGATTACCCTTAATAACCCTACGGACCGAAAAACTTTTCTTTTAACTTTATTTTACTCCCAATCTGTGTTCGCTGTATAGTAACTAAGTCTCCTACTAACTAAAGTTTCTTTCTTCTTCTATCAAATGATTATCTATTTTCTTCTCGTATTTACACGATTTAGGACTCCCTATTTCCTACAGTACTTCTCTGATCTTCGTCAAAATGAAATTCTTTACTCTTTATTCTTCTTCTAATCACTCAAAGGTCTAGCTATTCTACCATAATTTGGGTTTCTTTTTAAGTATGACTTTATTGCAATGAAACTTTGAACATGTTTAAGGTTTCTTGGCACTAGAAACTTATATAATACTGCCTCTGTCTTGTCTTTTAAAGGCTTCCCTGTCCCTGTGTATATATTCTGACGCTACCTTCAGTATATCTTCAAACCTTTTAAATGCCTGACATTCATCGATAAATATTACCAGGATACCACTTTTTATAAAGTCAGTACCTTTATAATATATGATTTATTGACAGTAAATTATGGGTAGGTGAATTCAATAAGTGTCTCTTATGTTTTTACCTAGAAATTGAAAGATTACTACACCAACAATTAAGTTTTTAAACAACACAATACAAAAAGAAAACCGCTCAATTTCCTCCTCTAGCCTGGATAATCTCCTGCATTCGATCTGGCATGCTTTGGATGATGTTTCTGACATCAACCTGCGGTATGCTGTCCCAAGAGGTCAGTGTTGCATTTCGGAGCTGGTTTACAGTTTGAGGCGGGATGGACGTGGACTTTATCTTTCTTTTGAGCACGTCTTAGATAGTTACGCTCTATTGGGTTTGAGTACGGGCTACGTGCCAGCCACTGCAATTTCTGAATACCGGCCTCTTGGAGATAGTACATATGTAGTGTGGGTACTTACACTGTACCAAAAAAGCTCCTATCCTATGTGACCAAGTTTAGAATGCATTACCAGAAACAATAAAACTTCTTCCAATAACTAGATTTAAAAGGCAATTCAAATTAAGGCTATCAGATAGGGGCTTTTATAAAATAGAAAATGTATTTAATGTTAAAAACCAAAAGTGACTGGTTTTTTTGTTTACTTGTTTGATTCTCCATACTTGCTTCGTGTCGATATGTAAATCCCATACTTGCTAATCAGAATCAGTAGTTTTAATGGATCTTTGTAATTTTGTTTAAATGAATCTAATGTTGACATACAAATTGTACATAAAATTATATTCTAGAAAGAAAGAAAAATAATTTTATTCCGTACGGGATAATGACGGCGCCACATACACAATAGACAAAACACAACGAAAAAGAAAAAGGTACACTAATTCTAATAAAAAATTGAAAACATGCCGCCGAGCATGCCCGTACCGAAAAGGTTACCAACTCAGCATATGCTGGATGTGAGACACCCAGCGCTGATTGATTCTACTGTATGATGGTTTGACATTATACATGTTTATATGAAAATTTTAATTAAATTGTTTTGTGAACAAATTCTCATGCCTTCCACGGCAAAATAGACCGAGCAATTTATTATTGTAGCGACACCTAGCGCCACAAAAAGGAACTACGTAGCAACGTAACAAGCTAACTACAATGGTTGTCATTGATCGCATAGGTAGGACAATACGAATTCTACCAATCAAATAACGAAGTCTGCATCACGCAAGGAAAAAGACTAATTATCATATTTAACACATACAACTATCCGACATATTAACCGTTGGGCTTCGGCCCGCCAGGCAATATCACCTCGCCTGGCCGGAGAATCCTTCCTTTTCAATGGAGGACACCGTTCCTCGTTCCTTCACAATTGTTATGATCACAATTATGTAGGTAACTCTGTTTCAAGGGAAAAAATATTATCTTATCATAACTTAATTGGCGATTTCTTAGAGACAACCTTTGTTTGGACAGAATTGAATGTAAAAACAAGGATAGTCCACAGTGTTCAAATAAATTTACTACTAATAGCTATATTATGGATTCTAAAAAAATTATTACTTATACATAAATAATTATTTATATGTCCAAAAGTGTATACAAACATGAATTTTCAGACTTGCTGCTACCGTCGCTTTGGATGGTAAGACAAAATCGTTTGCAGAGGACTCGAATGGCTTCGTACTTTCTGACGCAATAAATGTTATGTTTTTGCAGAAAGCAAAAGACGCACTGAGGTAAAAATTGAATTAGTAGAATATGAAATAAAGCGTAATCACTTTTATTTATTATTTAAATTAAAATTTCTATAACAAAAAGTTATCAGAATGTTATTTATATTATTTTGTAGAGTATACGCCGAAATACTGCATGTCAAAAATGAATTCATCTCTGTTATAAATGATGACGTGGGGCCAAAGTACGGCCACTGTCGCAATCCTCAGACCACGGCTGCATTCATAAAACGGTTCTATAAGGAAGTTAAAGTATCTCCTCAGGCTGTAGAGTACGTGGAAGCTTATGGTACAGGTGAGAAGTAATATAAACCTAATCAATACAATGGGTTTCTTTATTAATATATTTTTAATGTATCACTGTAGAGTTCTAAGACGTGGAGATGCCTCGTAGAACGCCTTGTAGTACAGGGAAATATTAAAGGCAAAAGAGCCCGCGAAGATCATAAATGCGTTGGAAGGACCAAGGCTGGGAAATCAATGGTCCCCTTTATGAGTGCCCCAGAAAAGCACATGAGAACTGGCGAAGGAATGTAAAGCGCTCTACGAAACCTAAAATGACGATCACGACCCTGCCAAGAATGTCACGACGAAGAATAAGAGGTCTAAGTTTACTCAAAATGGTTTTGCAGGCATACCAGATGCTGACAAAGCAGAACTGGAAGCAATTGAAGAGGTCTACTGTGAGGATAGGGAGGACCCTCTACTCGTGGGCAGCGTCACTTCTAACATCGGCCTGTCCGATGCCGCTGCTGGCCTGACCTCTATCACTAAGGTAATACAAATATCGTATAATACTCATAGTCAACTCATATTATCTCACTGTTGCGATGACACAATGTCGAAATCTATACTATCTATCTGGTTGCCTAAACCTGTACAGAAGCAAAGAAGAAAGCCCGTTTAGTTTCAGATGAGTTTTCCAGTTATACATACCTATGTTTTATGTATATAACGTACCTTTACTAATTGAATTATGACAATCCGCAACTCTCGCGCAGGTGTTGCTAGGTTACCACACAGGTAAACTGGCGGCCAACTTGCACTGCCCCAGTCCCCGGCAGGACATAGCTGCGTTGCGCAAGGGCAACATGCGCATCGTTACTGAGCACCAGAGCTTCCGCCGCACGTACGTGGCCGTCAACGCAATGTCTGTCACTGGTGTCAACGCGCACGTGCTTCTGCATGGAAATTATAAGCCCAAGGTACTATTTGTGGGTTTTGAGTAGGTATAGGTATTTTACGTTAAAAGATAATGGACCCCAAAATACCTTTATTATTTGCTTTTGTCAGTCAAGGTTGGATCATGATACCTTTTGTTCAAATTTAGAATGAATTATACCTTTAATAGGTTTAGTTTATTTTAGAACATAAATGTTTACTTCTTCATCTTGTACTGGGAATCACACGGTAGACGGCCGCACGTCGCGCATCGCTGAGATTTAGCTTGTTTTGTAGTTGTTGTAATATTCCAGGATCTCAGTCGCTACAAGTCTTCTATACCACGATTGGTCACAATATCAGGAAGACAGGAGGATGCTATCAATAAAATATTTGAAGATTTCAAGTCCCGTCCTGTGGATGCTGAAGAGCTGGCACTGTTCCACAACATTCATGCGAACAACATCTCCGGACATCTGGGCAGGGGATACACGATACTAGGTATGAGGAACGTGTTATTATGATTACCTACTATGAAATATGAATACATTTTTGTAATTATTCGATCTAAGGTCTTTTCATATTCTCAGACACGGACGAACACAAAGAAACTGTGAGTTTGTGCGAGAAAACTGCTTACTTCGACGATGCAAGGCGACCGCTGTGGTTCGTGTACAGCGGGATGGGCTCACAGTGGGCTAGTATGGGCGCGCAACTCATGCGCATACCAATTTTTGCAGCTGCAATAGAATGGTAATAATTAAATATACATACAATCTTTATTAGAGGTAGGTACTAACAGGGAAGAATAAACGGCAGTCGAATCATGGATGATCTGTAAACCCATTACTTTACTCAGCTATATCTACAAAAATATATCTGGAATGTTTGTTATAATCTGTTCGTATATTTTTTTTGCAGTTGTCATAAAGTACTGGAACCGAGAGGGCTAGATATAATTCATATAATAACAACTTCTGACAAAACTATATTTGACAACATTCTGCATTCCTTCGTGGGAATCGCTGCTGTTCAGATTGGACTTACAGACATCCTTCGTGAACTGGGCCTTAAGCCTGACGGAATCATTGGTATGGCGCCAAAACTTTATTTTATGTATATAAAAGAAATCTTCTTATATTTGCGACCTTCAGCATGGCTATTGGCACTTATTGATTAATTGGTCACTTTTAGAATAACTTTTGTTTTTTATATTTTTGATAATTTAGTTTATCTTGTTCTTCTTGGACCTCTCTTCATTCACATTTATAAATCCATCTTAATAATTATTTTTTGTGATTAAACCGAATCAATCAATCAGTCAACTACCAGTCAGTCAATGCCAACAGGTCACAGTGTTGGTGAGTTGGGATGCGCATACGCTGACGAATGTTTGTCAGCAGAAGAAATGATATTGTGTGCGTACAGCCGCGGGCTAGTGTCACTGCAGACCCCACTCATACGCGGCTCCATGGCTGCGGTTGGCCTGGGACATGATCAGGTAACTTACACTAGTACGATAGATTATTCACTCCATTTTGTCACATTATGTTGCATACGTAGACTAACGACACGACACGGTTGGCGCAGTGGCTAAGCAATTAGCTTTCTGCGCTACGTGCCGCGGGTTCGATCCCCGCACGGAACAAATATTTGTATGATCTACAGATAGTTGTTTCTGGTCTGGTTGTGTGTGCATGTGACATGTATGTTTGTAAACTGTAACCTCGATACAGGAGAAATCCTAGTAACGGGCAATGTTTTTTAAAAAGAAGAAGAATAAATAATTCATAATGCTGCGTCCATCTTAGGGGTCATCCATAAAGTACGTCCCACAAATTTCGTTATTTTTGACCCCACCCCGTCCTTGTCACAGTTGATCACATTTGTGACCCTCCCTCGTGTGACGTCACATATTTTGCAATTTTACATCTAGAAATTATTAAATTAAAACAGCACTTCTGAAATTAGTTTTATTAATTAACATTTTTGTATTTTGAGGTTATGTCAATATGACCGTAGGTATAAGTTTAATGGACAAAGGCACTGATCTGATAGAATAAGGCATTGATATCAAAGAAAAACATACTATGTACATATATTTCTATATTTTGTATAATTTCCGACATCGATGAATCTACCTCAGAGCAAAAATTCAAATATTTCGATAACATGTCAATTGATGTCAATAATAAACATAATATTATACTAGACTAGTTTAATATGTTTATGATGTCAATCGTCTGGTACAAGTATTGATTGTGCATTTGTGAATGTAGATATCCAAGATGTGTCCACCTGAGATCGACGTGGCGTGTCGCAACAGTTCTGACTCCAGCACCATCTCTGGACCAGCTGACGTGATGAAGGAGTTCGTCACCGAGCTCACTGCTAAAGGCATCTTCGCTAAGGAGGTGCCGTGTTCTAATATCGCGTACCATTCACGATACATCGCAGATGCAGGTAACATAAAGGTCTATTCAAACCTGAGCGATATTCGCTGCCGCTGTGGGTAGAGGTACATACCGCGCGGGTTTCGCTCAGGTATTTAGTATCAAGTACCGCGGCTAGAGCGACCTGAGCGTAATTCGCTGCCGCTGTAGGTACAATGTGACTGACGTGTATGTTCTTTGGCGACTCAGAAATGACTAACTGGCGAAAATTTCTTTTTGACGAAAAATCCGTTTTGGTGTTGTTGGTCAGAACCTCCTTCAATGCGTGCACCCTGGCCGGTGACATTTTTGATAGACTTATTATTTACTTTTAAATAACTGTCAGTGTCTTGTATGTCATATAATAAAACAAAATACATAAGCTGTAATCCGTATTCATACACAGAGTTTTATTTAATTTCAAATGGTTATGGGCCCAGAACACTGAATATTCAAGTAGTTTTATAACTATTAAGTGCAGAAGTCAACGATATATAATAATATACGTAAGTCTTAAAAATGACTACTTCTGTAACATCGTCACAAGTACAGATAGCATCTTCCCTTAGCATTACGAAGCTTAAAGGTGGTCGGAGCTGCAATTTTAGCACGTGGGCATTCGCCATTGAGTGCCTCTTAACAGATCTTGAAATCTGGGACGTCGTGACTAAACCTGTCGACCTGGAAGATCCAACAGCCAAACGAAAAGACGCAAAGGCTCGTGCAAAAATTGCACTTACATGTGACGAATCGGTATATCCAGTAATCAGGTCAGCCAAAACAGCTTTTGAGACATTTAATTGCCTTAAAAAGGCTTATGCCGACAGCGGTCTAACGAGACGACTAGCTCTAATGAAAAAGTTATTGGATAACACTTTCAAGGGTAATATACATGAATATGTAAACAATACACTAGCTATACAACAAGATTTGGAGGGCATAGGAGCTGGAGTGGATGATGAATTCCTTGCCATCATTATGCTCGCTGGACTTCCGGAGAGATACCACTCACTCGTCCTGGCTCTAGAACATTCAAATACCAACATTACGTCGGAAAATGTGGTGACAGCTCTTCTTAAAGAAGATTCCCGAGGAGCTCCATCAACAACAAGTACCTATAATCGAGAACTTGACAATGCGGCACTACAAAGCAAGAATTACAAAAAGAAAAAGTTTTGCGTCTACTGTAAAAAGCTAGGCCATGTAGTTTCGCAATGTAGAAACGTAAAAATCAAAAAGAATGATGTTTCGGCTAATACAATTACAAATTATACTTCCGCATTTACACTTTCATCCTGTTTTTCTAACATTTCTACCTCCATCACAGGTTCCCAAGACTGGTATATTGATTCTGGCGCAACTTCACATATGAGTAACAGGAGAGATTGGTTTGAGACTCTTACATCCTACATCACCCCTATTACTGTTGCGAACAAGCAACAGTTGTTGAGCCAAGGTAAAGGTACTGTTAAATATTTCGTTTCCGACAGCGTTAATACCATTAGCGATGTTCTATATGTCCCTAGTCTCGCAACAAACCTATTATCGGTTAGTAGCTTAGTAAATAAAGGTTTTGATATAGTGTTTACATCCAAAGGCGCGAGCATCTATAAAAGTGACAAATGTCAAGTGACAGGTTCTGTCATTGCCACTGGTTCATACCATAAAGGTATGTACAAACTAGATGCAAGTAGTTCGCATGCTTTGAACTCTATCACTAAAGAGTCTGCAATGCTATGGCACAGGCGTCTTGGTCATCTCAATGCCCAAAGTATGAATATATTAAAGAAGAAATCTGTAGGCATAAACTATTCTGATAACATAACAGAAGTGTGTATTCCTTGCTTACAAGGAAAATTATCAAAAAGACCTTTCCCGAACTCTAAAAGTAAGTCGAACGCTGTACTACAAATAATCCATTCGGATTTATGTGGACCAATGAGTACACACTCTTGGGGCGGAGCTTTATATTTACTTACTTTTACAGACGACTTTAGCCGTAAAACTTTTGGATATCTTTTAAAATCAAAGGCAGAAGTTTTTGCAAAGTTTGTAGAGTTCAAACATTTAGTAGAAAATCAGACTGGTCTAAAAATTAAAGTTCTACGTTCAGATAATGGTCGCGAATACGTTAATCGTGAAATGTCTACTTTTCTAAAAGAGAATGGGATTGTGCATCAAACCACAGTTCCGTATACCCCTCAGCAGAATGGAGTCTCTGAACGTGCAAATAGAACAATTATTGAAAAGGCAAGATCTTTGCTCGAGGATTCCAAATTACCAAAAGCGTATTGGGGAGAAGCGGTAAATACGGCAATATATCTAAAGAACCGTACTCCTACAAAAGCTTTAAACAATAGGATTCCAGAAGAATTTTGGACTAGACACAAAATTAACCTTTCACACCTGAGAATTTTTGGTTGCGAAGCCCACGTTCTCGTACCAAAAGAAAAACGTACGAAACTGGAATCAAAAACTCATGCTTGTATTTTTGTTGGCTATGCCACTGAAAGCAAAGGTTACCGTCTTATTGATCCGAAAAACCCTCGAGTAGTAATAATTGCTAGAGATGTCGTATTTATTGAGAATAAAGTACTTAATAATGAGATGAAACATAATCCCTCTTCCAGCGAAATTCCACACGAGCCACAAACGACGGATGTCCTTATACCTTTTGATGAAACTGATGAATTACCTGTTTCGCAGTCACAACATCAAACACAGCCTGTTATAAATCCCGAGAGGTCAAGTTCAGAACAACCTTCAGCCAGTGATGAATCAATAACTCCTGGAACATCTGGTGAAGTATATTATGATACTTCAGATTTAGATCCAATCGTAGAACCTATACTTGAAAGAAGATATCCCACCAGAGACAGACGTCCTCCTGAGAGATATCAAGAAAATCTCTACTTAACATCGGATCTAGAACCAGACACCTACAAAGAAGTTATTAATCATCCCCAAAAAGACAAATGGCTGGAAGCAATGAAATCTGAGTACAATTCACTGATGAAACATCAGACATGGATTCTAGTTGATAGACCCTCTGATAGAAAGACGACGAAATGTAAATGGGTTTTCAAAATGAAAAAGGACACTAGTGGACAGATTTCGAAGTACAAAGCCCGGCTAGTTGCAAAAGGTTTTACTCAAATAGCGGGAGTGGACTACGGTGAAACTTTTTCTCCTGTGACTAGACTGTCTTCTGTACGATTGCTATTAGCATTTGCTGTTCAGCATAACTTGCAGGTAGATCATATCGATGTGGAAACTGCATTTTTAAATGGTGATTTAGAAGAGGAGATTTATATGGAGCAGCCAGAAGGTTTTGCAATAGATTCCAAAACCAAAGTATGTTTATTAAAAAAGTCACTTTATGGCTTGAAACAAGCACCACGACAGTGGAATAAAAAAGTTTGTGAAGCAATGAATAGCTTATCATTGACTCAAGCTACAACAGAACACTGCCTCTATTACATGAGAAACGGAAACGATTTTTTAATTCTATCTGTTTTTGTTGATGACTTTTACATTCTCAGTAACAATGATCTCATGAAAGAGAAATTTAAAAAAGATTTGAAAAAGATCTTTACTATTAAAGATCTAGGTCCTCTCAAGGATTGTCTTGGTATGAGAGTCACTCAAACAAAAGATTGCATAACTCTCGACCAAACTAAATATATTGAAAAAGTCATTAATAAATTTGGCATGACCGATGCCATATCCGTAACAACTCCGTTGGAACCTGGCCTAAAGTTAACTTTTCCAGAAAAGGATGAAGATAACATTGAAGTCCCATATCAAGAGCTTATCGGATCACTAATGTACATTGCTATAGGTACAAGACCAGACATCAGTCATACGGTTTCTTATCTTTCCCAATTCAATGCACATTACGGGGGAGTACATTGGAAGGCCGCTAAGCGAGTTCTTCGATACCTGAATGGTACCAAGGATCTCCGACTTCAATATAAATGTACGGGCCTAAGTCATACAACAGGTTATTCAGATGCCGACTATGGGAATAACTTGGTTGACCGCAGATCCTTCACGGGATATGTTTTTCTGATGAGTGGCGGTCCAGTTACATGGGAAGCTCGCAAGCAGCGCACAGTCGCGCTATCTACCACAGAAGCCGAATACATGGCTCTGACAGATGCTTGCAAAGAGGTTATCTACCTCAAAGCTTTACTTAAAGAAGTATTCGCCATCACTCATTCCATTATCATACACACTGACAATCAAAGCTCTATCAAACTGGCACACAATAACACATACCATGCACGGACTAAACATATCGACATCAAACACCACTTCATTCGAGATGCTCTTTTACACCACAACTTTGAACTGAAATATATACACACACAAGACATGGTAGCTGACATTCTAACAAAGCCGTTACCGAAACTTAAACACTACAAGTGTGTTAAATCTTTAGGTTTAAGTTAGGTGTAGGTTTTTATTTTTAAATATGTCTTTAGTTATTTTTGTCTTTTATTTTATAAGTGTGTGTAAAGTTAGGTGGTGTTTATACAGAATGTTGTTTTTGCTATGTGTTTAGGTGTTTATACAGGTTGTTGTTTTTACTACGTGTTTTTTGTGTACAGGGTGTTCGCATTGCGGGGGAGTGTTGGTCAGAACCTCCTTCAATGCGTGCACCCTGGCCGGTGACATTTTTGATAGACTTATTATTTACTTTTAAATAACTGTCAGTGTCTTGTATGTCATATAATAAAACAAAATACATAAGCTGTAATCCGTATTCATACACAGAGTTTTATTTAATTTCAAATGGTGTGAACAGTAATATTACCGCATACCCACTGGGTTTTCTCTGCCGCAGACGGTAGCGAATACCGCTTAGGTCTGAACAGTAATATTACCGCATACCCACTGGGTTTTCTCTGCCGCAGACGGTAGCGAATACCGCTTAGGTCTGAACAGTAATATTACCGCATACCCACTGGGTTTTCTCTGCCGCAGACGGTAGCGAATACCGCTTAGGTCTGAACAGTAATATTACCGCATACCCACTGGGTTTTCTCTGCCGCAGACGGTAGCGAATACCGCTTAGGTCTGAACAGTAATATTACCGCATACCCACTGGGTTTTCTCTTCCGCAGACGGTAGCGAATACCGCTTAGGTCTGAATAGGCCTTTAGTTTAATAATTATGTTTATCAGTTAGACGAATGGCACACGGAACGGTGCGGTGCGGCGCTGTTTAGTACGCGGAGGTACGGAGGATCATTTGGTCACTAGGTATATTGAGGGCTTTTCATATCTCAAATCGTTGGACGGTTTTCAATCTCCATTATGAAAGCTCAATATCAATAACCATTACAACAGAGATGTACAAGATACCACATAAAAAGTATCTGGAATACAAGTTACAAGATACTTTTATGTAAAGTATTTGAGATATCAGATACAAGATACTTTTGGAAATGGTATTTGAAATACTAGATAATAATAAAATACGTAAGTATTTTCTAAATACTTAAAAAAAAAAATACGTTTTTTGTTTTATTTTTTACGCAATTCATCCATTATACTAACTATACATTATACAAGATATTACACACAAATGTATTGCCCTGTAATGTCAGGTGTCAAGGTGATTCAAAGAAACGTGTTTGTTGTCACATGTCCGTTTATTGAATGCATAAAAAAGTACAGTTCCCACAAAACTTACTTACTAAGCGTAACATGACTGGTGTATGTGTTTCTAAGGAAATGTATTTGAGACCATATTACAGCCCATTGCTGCTCTAAAACTCTAAACAAATCTAACCTCTGACCGATTGCAAGTGCACTAACTACATTACATAAACCTTCCTGACGAGAGGTATTTACAATCTAATATAAACTTTGTAAAATTTAATTAAAAAAACCTGCATTTCTATGTCGTTTTCAATTATTATATGATTGTCTAAAATATAATATTGTTAACACACACGAAAATTAATATGGAGCGGCGAAGACAGCGCAGCGATAACTGTAGACAAAAGTATCTAGACATTATTATTTAGAAGAGGTATGGTCCTAAGCCCCTTTGTCACCGGGCCTCCGAAGATCTATTGTGACGACTATAGGCCATACAGTCTTTTGATAGGTTGATAAATTAAAATTTTAAGGGTTCATTTAGTTTTGTTTATACTATGATGGCATCCCGTAATGTAAAAAAATACGAAATGTGTGCTGGGACACATAGTAGAAGTGAAACTTCAACGCATATACCGTCTACCCCCTCCACGCGGCCGTCACGCTCTTTTTTGTGACGGAAAAATCTTAATACCCCCCCCGTCTACATAGAAGTTTCACCTCAAAAAATGCATGGGTAATAAATAGTAAAAGTATCTTAGCAAACTTGTAGATATTTACAAAATACTAAGATACTAAAAGAACTTATTATCTAAATACTAAATACAAAATGAAAATTAAATAAAGAATTTCATTTCAGATATAAGACGAAAGTACGTATTTTGTATCTTGTTATCTTGTAACTAACCTATCTGTATTTCAAATACTTGTATCTAAAATAAGTCACATCTATGGAAGGCCATATCAAAACAGCCTTCAAATCTGCGGATCAGCGTGTGTGAAGCAGGATTGTTGCGAACATCAGCATCAGCATCCGCGGAACTTCAGCATCATTTTCAACATCAGCATCAGCATCAGCATCCGCATTGATCGATGCTGATTATTAATGCTGATGTTCAAGTCGTGACATGACTGCAGAGGGGGCGGGGCTTATAGGACGTATTGTTTTCGCTTGCGAAAACAATACGTATAATACGACGGATAACGTACGTATAATAGAATCTTCTGTAGTTGGTCAAAACCAACTACAGAAGATTCTATTTTTTATTAAAAGTCACAAAATTTATTTATTTTATTTCAATACCAAGGAATACTGTGCAACTTTTAAATATAAATTCATAATAGTCATTACTTTTTCCTGCTTTTTTAAGAAAATAAGTAAAATTAGCATCTTCAGCATCCGCTGCTGTCAATGATAAAAGATCAGCATCCGCTGATTTGAAAAGAATATGCATCAGCAACAACCCTGATGTGAAGTACCGCTTGTCCACGCGGCGCACCGCGCGTACAAACGGCAGGTTAGCGCGACCTGAGTCGCTCGAGGATGTCATGTGTCAAGACTCGACGGATAACCTACTTAGGCTCAAGTTCACCTACAACATAACAATCATTTAGGGCAAAATCAGCCGTGTAAACACGAATTTTTGTATGGGTAATCGGCGGATTTCATTTTAAACATCTGTTATGTTGGCGATGAACATGGCTCTAAGTAGGTAGTACAAGATTCCGGTTCGCTGACCGTAGACGGCACGGTTGGCGCAGTGGCTAAATGATTAGCTTTCTACGCTATGTACCGCGGATTCGATCCCCGCACGGAACAAAAATATTTGTATGAACTACAGATAGTTGTTCCGGAGTATGTGTGCATGTGACATGTATGTTTGTAAACTGTACCCTCGATACAGAAGAAATCTTAGTGTGGGGAACATTTTAAAAAAAACATAGAAAATGGCCACGCAGTGCCGCACAGCTCCGTATGTTATTCGCCTTAAAACGGGTGAAATAAAAAGTGTTTATAAGCCGGTCTCGATTTTTAATGGGTCGCGACTGTTAAGGTCGCTTTGTTCCGTGTTAGAATAAAAAAACAAGTCACGTCTTGTTTTTTTTTTTTTTTCAATTTACTTAGTTGATATGTTTTTTTTTTTTTATTATATTTATAAAGGACATTGCTCAAATCGTCCTATGATTCGATAAGCATGTGACTTAGACTATGATACATAGGTTTTTTTATGGTGCAACGTACTGTTATTAGAATCCAATGGATAGCTTATAATTTTTCTACCGTTTTAAAGAGTAATGTTGTTGATGATGACAATTTCCGGCGCCATAGGGTTTCCATCTTTGACACGGTTCAACTCCTAGGGTTGCCAACTTTTTCAGCCTAAATAATTATAATATTTTTGTACATTGCACCCGTAAAAGTATGTATAGTATAAGCGTGGACGGAGTATAAGTTTTTAAACTGTCATGGTCACTGACATTAGTATTAGAGTTCAAAACACTTTATCTCAATTGGCAATTTTTACTACTATCACCACCATAGACTAATACTATGTCTATGATCACCACACGTTTTTCTATCACCTTTGACATTGGCAGAATTGTCAACATCAGCACCACTAACTTGCCATAATGAAAAATAGAATAGAATAGAGGTATTTACCATGTTTATATATTGTTTTGAGTTCCCGATATTTCGGCACTCTTGCAAGCGCCATGGTCACGGATAAACTAAAAGTGCTTGCGGGTGGATGTTTATTGGCAGACAAAACGGTCTACACTCCTTCTGTTACGTTTTGTGCGCTCAAAACAATATATAAACATGGTAAATATCCCGTTTGGAACTCTAATACTAATGTAGGTATAGTAGTTTAAGAAAATAACAAAATAATAGTAGGTTTAGTGTGTGTAGTAGAACGTAGAGTGTGGTTTTTTTTGGCACCGTGAGAACGAAATACATCAACATAACTGCCTTAATAAAAGGGAGAACCAGAATCTTCTCTTCTTCTTTCTTCAATGGAACAATGGGAGTGATAAGAAAGTTCAAAATCACATTAGGTACACGGAACATTTTTTCTACGTCTGCAACTTTTCAGATAAAATACCGCCAGGAGTCGACTTTCAGATGGCTCTTGTCATGATTTATGGTATTTTCAAATCAAAACATTTTCTCGCTTTCTTGATTGTTTTTATTTTGTTATGATAAAATAAAAAGAAAACAATATATTATAGAATTATACAAACATGAGTTTTTATTCCACCTATCACTATGATCCGATAGATGGCGTTGATTTCAATAAAAAAGGGTTTTTTAGTTGCTAATTAATTTAATAAAGAGAGGTATGCGTGATTCAAATTCGGTTTCAATAGGATATTATTAATTTATGAAGCATCCCGAGTTGCATAAAGTTCCTTCTAGTTCTTGGAATGGAAATGTATGGGCGGCGAGCAAAGTCCATAGATGGCGTCGATTTCAGTAAAAAAAAGGGGTATTTTGTTTATAATTAATTAAATATAACACTAAGGAGACGTATCCATGATTCCAATTCGATTTCAATAGGATAGTATTGATTTATGAAGCATCCCGAGTTGTGTAGAATTCCTTTCAGTTCTTAGGATGGAAATGTATGGGCGGCGACTGGCGAGCAATGTCCTTTATAATTCTTAAAAATAAAAGTCGTTTCCCGGCAATTATTTTTTCACGATGTTACTTGGTTTCATGTAGGTACTGTATGCGTACACTACGGCTTCGTTACGGGTCTTTTACATCCTGTTTATTCGATATATTTGGATTTTACTTCTGATCGGATTTTTTTTATTCACAGCTCCGGATCTACTTAAGTACCTTAAAGAAGTAATAAAAAATCCGAAACCCCGAAGCGAGCGCTGGCTATCGACTTCTGCGCCACAAGAAAAATGGCAAGAAGAATCGGCCAAATATTGTTCGGCAGAATACCACACTAACAACTTACTGGTGAGGAACAATTCGTATCAAACTGACGATTTGTGTTCTCTTGCATGTTTAATATTATTTCGTGGTTGTGCGTCGCGCAGAGTCCGGTGCTGTTCGAGGAGACGTCGCGGCTGGTGCCGAGCAACGCGGTGCTGGTGGAGGTGGCGCCGCACGGACTGCTGCAGGCCATCCTCAAGCGCGCGATGCCCGCAGACTGCCGACACGTGCCGCTCACTAGACGTGGACACTCGGACAATGCAGTTTTCTTACTCCAAGCTATTGGCGAGTTAGTAAAAATTCCAGTACCTTTCTGAAGCAATATCAATCAACTAAAAGATAAAATGAAAAATTCAACCGTCAACACGAACATACATAAATGGTAACACGTGGTATATTAAAGGCTGTTATTTCGTTTCAGTTTGTACATGCACGGATACACGCCCAAGGTTGAAGCTTTGTACCCAAAAATACAATTTCCAGTATCAACAGGAACACCTATGCTGTCACATTTGGTGGAATGGGCTCACGGTGAAAAATGGTATGACTTTAGTTTTATCTATAAACACAATATGAAATGGGTACAAACAATAATACGGATGACATTTTAGGTTTGTAACATCGTACAACACTGGACAGAGGAGAACAGCTGCAGTTTGCAAGTTTACGAAGTCCATCCATGACGATGAATACAGTTACTTACAAGGACACGTCGTTAGAGGTAACATACAGCCAATATTTGTATTTTTGTGGAATTTATTTCGTTTTGTTTCGTCGTTACTTTTGTACCTACTGTAAAATCAGAAGAAGAAAGTTACAGAAATTGATAGTCAAAATAATACCTATTCAGTGGTAGTACAGCTCCATGATACGGGCTCTACTGGGGCGGTTACCTTATATCTATGTATTACAGTCCTTATTTTGGCCGTCATAACAAATACGCAACAATAAGCGCAGTTATTTGCCGGGTGAAGAGTAAGAACTACCAGTGATATTATCAGAACGCAAGGCATTGTAACTTTAATCTT
Source organism: Allophyes oxyacanthae (assembly GCA_932294325.1). Lineage (NCBI taxonomy): Eukaryota > Metazoa > Arthropoda > Insecta > Lepidoptera > Noctuidae > Allophyes > Allophyes oxyacanthae. The sequence goes on from OW028628.1 coordinate 4,327,420, forward strand.
ATGCCAGCAACGCATCCGTAATCTGTTGTGGATGTTCATAGGTGGTGGTGATCAATGATCACTCATCATCAGGTGACCCACAAGTTCGTTAGCCTTTGTCTATAATTAAAAATGAGGTTGAGTTAATTCATTTGTGTGTGCGTTAACATACAAAATGTATCTCAAAGGTCATAATTATATCCTTGTAAAATTTCAGAGAAAATGTGCTATCCTTTCGCGGCTGCTCTGGTGGCTGCGTGGGACACGCTTGCGATGCACTTGGGGGCCCCGAAGCGACAGCTGTCGGTGCAGTTCCGTGACGTGCACCTGCACGCGCAGCCCACGCTGCACGACCAGCGCCCGCTCAGGCTTGCCGTCGAACTGCACAGGGGCTCCGGACGGTTTGAGGTAGATTATTATATTATAATATATTATACACTTCATTGAATATATGGGTGTAATTGCAATCGTGCCTTTTTTAATGCGCTTTCAATTTACCGTTCCTCTTACAATGTCGCTTGCCGCTATTGAAAATGAACGTTGCATTGCTTACAACTATGATAAACATTCAATTTCGCCACAAAATTTGAAGCATGCACATAGTCATAGCGTAAGTTATAAGTTATGTGATCGTATGAATGTATTTTTCCCAATTACTATTATTGTAATAATTAATAAAAGATTCAGAAAAAAACGGAAATTATTACCGAACCTTCAACACTAAAATGAAACACACACACTCTCATTCAATATTTCTTTACCTTTCCTTTTTACAGATCACGATCGAAAACTCTAGAATTGCATCAGGTTACATTCTTGGTGATATAGTTGATACCACTGGGCAGTTCAAAACATCTTATGATGAAACAGCTGAACTGGTGCTTAGTTCGCAAGATATCTACCAATTACTACAAGATAGAAATTACAATTACAGGCGAGTTATTTTATCAAGTCGCATAATGAGTCCCTTGTGACCCTAATGTAGACTTTTGATGGTGATGAGTTCAATGAGGCCTTACTGATATGACTATTCCTACCAAATAGTTTGATAAAGCCTTATTAATTTTACAATCATTGTTGATGTTATTTTCTCGCATGATAAGAATTTCGTAGCATCCGAGAAAGGTAAAAAAAACCAGTATCTTAACATGCCACACGAGACTGAAAACTCTGTAACCATTGCGCTTATAGTGGCCATGGCCAATGGCATGACCAAGAGCCTCAGCATACATCTTATAAAGCTTTCGTTACCCGGTAGACAGCTACATCCAGAACTTGGTGTTGGGAGCAGTAGACACGGCGCGTCTTGTTAGAGGGTTTGGCTTCTTGGATCGGAACCATCTGCCACTGGCCTAGTTTGAACCCTGCTCACTATAATTAGAAAAGTAAAAACAGTTGTTTGAGCATAACAGAAATTTCGTAAGAAAGGACAATGCAACTCTTCCATAGAAGCTTGGTCCAATATTTTGAAACATGTTGCCCAGAGTTGAAACCAATGGTAATTGATAGAACTTATTGCCACTAGTAACTTTTACTATGGCAACAAAAAAATCTACCCCAGTAAAAAAAAGATACGACCCTAAGAGACAAAATAAAATATTTATTATAACATCGGTTAAACTTGATTTGATTATGCAATATTGATTCAAATTAAACGTATAATTAGTGACTGCTTATTATTACCCGACTGCGCGATGCAAAGGAGGGTAATGTGTTTATCAGCTTATGTATGTATGTTCATTTCTTTGTGGCGCTCTAGACACCAAACGCGTGGGCCGATTTTAATGATTCTTACGTCAATAGATTTGTCTTATTCTTGCGAGTGTCACTAAAGACCTGACAGTAATTAAAATTCAATATGGCGACAAGTAGACGCCATATTGTGGAAAAGATAGAAATGAAAGTCAACAAACTATGTTAAGTGGGGTGTCATTGAATAGGTATTTGAAAATCATCTTCGTATGACCATTTAAGATCTATAACGATTTAAAGTTGGTTAGCAATTATTCTCACTTAAAACTAAACAAAAAGTGTAAAAAAAATAAACAATACACCCGACTGCTTAAATTGTCAACTTTAAATAAAAACTGAAAAAACGCGACTAGCGACTATAACAGTCTCCCGACTGTTATAGTCGCTAGTCGCGTTTTTTCGCGGACTCATTATTGGGAAGATTTGAGTCGGTCGCAATTTTTAATGGGTCCCGTATGTTCCGCATTAGAATTCTACTACTAATACTAGTTTTTTTCTTTTCCGTTTTTATTTAAAGTGATTTTTTATTAATTCATAGTTCACTTTTTATACAGTCGGGTTTTTTATTGATTTTATTTACTTTTTGTATAAGGTATAGTGAGTAGTTATTTAAAAAGAAAAAAGTAGGAGGTAATTTTTGTTGAGTGAAATAAAAATATTTTTACTACAAAATCTTTTTTACACATTAGATTCCTATGAAAAGAATATTTGGGTAATACCTGCAATCTAATTATAGTAGTTTAAGAAACTGCTGCATAAAAGGGGTAATTAAAATACGAGTGTGTGTAAAACCGAGCCGAGGCAATGGTTTTAATAGTATCATACGAGTGTTTTAATATCTAGTAAGGTACCTATGTGTAGCACCTGTAGCATGATTTCGTTTCTATTTCTATTCTTCAAAGAATATACAAAGCTCTTTCTATCCATCTCGACATCCAGACTCAGGTTTCTACGTAGACAAAGATAAAATATTCTTTTCATCTCACTAGCTCGGAAAGGCTTTCTTTATTCTTCGAATACGAGCGCAAAAGTCTATTTTATCCACTAGCGTGGAAAAGTTATGCGAAATTCGAACGTGACGAACTATGGTGTAGAGCACAGACCGGGCCCCAAGTCTTGTAATCACGAGAGCATTCTGCCGCGAGTGAGGGGTTGGCGCGTTGGAAAAGTGTACAGTGGTGAAGAAGAATAACTCGAATATAATTAGGCATCTAACATTTTCCTCGCTTTAATGAGATGAAAAGTTGTGTGTTTCGCATGGCTGCAAAATTATTTGCGTCTCGTGCCTTTGAATCCCTCGCTCTACGCTCAGGATAATATTTTAAAACCACGAGCGAAGCGAGTGGTTCACTCTTAGAATCCTTCGCTTGCTCGGTATTCAATACAAGCACTCGCACCAAATAACAACTTTGCAGCCTTGCATAACAAACAACTATTCCACAGCAACGGGTAAGTAGTTAGTGAAGTAGCTGGCTACCAAATCCTACCGACGAGTAGAAATATTTCCATAACCGGTCTATTTTTCTATTCTTCCGTAGAAGAAACCCGCATCTATGATGGTTATGCTACGCTTGCAGTTTCATACACTACTTTATCTATACTCACTGCAATAGATATAAAAACAAACACAATAATGGCGCCGAAACCCAGCAGTCAACCACGCATGCACTTGCATAAAGTCTATCATTATGGTACTATTTTTGAATTCATAATCAAAACTTTATAGTGAGCACATACGTGGTGGCGACTATATAATTGAAATATTATAATTATGCCGAAGCGGAACTAACAGATTTAAATGATTTTTATTTGCCTGATTCCGATGTTTTATTTATAAGAGCACGAACTAAAAGTCGCCATAGCAGTGCGAAAAAATATTTTTATTTGATCCCGGTTTATGAATCGGTGCCCCCGAAAACCCCCGGACGCCAATTTTCAGCCGGCTCGGACCATTTTTTTTTTTGGCCGCCATTTTGAATCCGCCATCTTGGATTTTTATGACGACCACCGGAAGCTCTCTTTATCTTCTATGACATTAGTTCGACCACCACCCCGCTATCTGTAACGGTGTCGGAACGGTGAGCGTTTGAATTTTGTATGGCGGCCATCTTTTTTGTATGGAAGCCATCTTTTTTTCACCGGATCGTCCATCGGCCCAAGGTCCTTGACATTTTTAGTTCCAGCACTGTAGGTCTGCGACTTGCCATTTTCGAGATCTGTAGGGCAGTTCCGGTCAGAGTTCCACTGTCAGGTCATTTCGGACTTTTCCGAGACTCACAGGACCCCCCGGTATACGACTCCCATACATCACTTTTACCCCCCACGGCTCCTTCTGGGAGAACAATTGGGTCAAAATCCAAAATGAACACTTGTATGGCGGCCATATTGAAAAATGGCGGAAAAAAAATCAACCCCGGATTATGAATCGGTGGCCCCTAAAACCCCCGGACGCCAATTTTCAGCCAGCTCGGACCATTTTTTTTTTAGCCGCCATTTTGAACCCGCCATCTTGGATTTTTATGACCCCCACCGGAAAGCCCCCGTCGTCCTCTATGACATTTGGTCGAGCACCCCCACTATCTCTAACGGTTTCGGAACGGTGAGCGTTTCAATTTTGTATGGCCGCCATCTTCTTTTTTGTATGGACGCCATCTGTTTTTCACCGGCTCGTCAAACGGCCCAGGGTTCTTGACATTTTTAGTCCCGGCAGTGTGGGTGTTCGACTTGCCATTTTCGAGATCCGTAGGGCAGTTCCGGTCAGCGTTCCACTTTCAGGTAATTTCGGATTTTTCCCGGACTCACTGGACCTCAAGGTTTACGACCCCAATACATGACTTTTACCCCCCACGGCTCCTTCTGGGAGAATTATATAAGTAAATATATTTTCCTTCTGATGGTCGTATCTTTTTTTTTACTCGGGTAGATTTTTTTGTTGCCATAGTAAAAGTTACTAGTGGCAATAAGATCTGTCAATTACCATTGGTTTCACATTTGGGCAACTATTTAAAAAAATTGGGCCAGTTAGTTGCATTGTCCTTTAACCTTAACCTTTTTTTGCAATTTACAGCGGCGATTTCCTTAGCATCGAGGCCGCGAATGCGTCTTTGAGCGAAGCGGCAGTGGTGTGGCGTGACAACTGGGTCACGTTCATCGACGGCTTGCTTCAGCTGAACGCGCTGCGACAGCCTCACGCAGCTGTCTCACAGCCCACTCACATCAGGAAACTGTGCATCGACGTTAAGGAGCACGGGAGCAATCATCAATACCAACTGAACGGCAAAACAGTTATGAAGGCTAACGTAGTTGATGTCCAAGATCTCACGAGGTCAGTACATCACGAAATACTATAAGAATGTTATTGAAGACTGGAATAAACCTGAGAAACCTTTTACTAATTGGCTTTCAAAATCTATTTCTCTCAAAGAGGGAAGCACTAAAAACAAGTGGCCTACTTATTATTTTCATGTGTTATAATTTTTTCAGGTGTGGAGGAGTTTTTCTACATAACATTGCTTACCGCAATCTGCCTCCCGTTAGTCAAGAAACACATAGGCTGGACTTGGTTATTCCGCCTACGAAGACTGTCAATGCAAATGTAACTATGATTTGTATAATTATAACTACCTATTCTTATTCCGTAAATGCACTGGTTGGAGCAAAAGGTGTGCAAGAATATAAGGATTCTTTTTTTTTTTTTTTCAAAATATGTACATATAAAATTGTTAATTAAAATCGCCGAAAGGGTGTCGTTTATGTAGGCGAAAACAGGTTTTTTTTTTCACCAGAAATCATAACATAATGTAAATTCGTTATTTTTAATAGTCTATCGTTTAGAGAGGTAAAAAATAAATGCTATTCCCTCTTATAACTTTTCGGCTAGCTTCAACCGTTTTACCGGAATGGTAGGTGTGTCGCCGTTACAACTAGACTGACCGACTCGGCGCACCCCTACTCCACATGGTCAGAGTTGGTCCTCCCCTACATTGTTATGTTGAATCTCGGAGCCAGAACCTTCTGCGAGCACGCGAAGGGGATCTATAGTGACAAATATAGTGAATATGGAATTTCTAAGTACTTATATACTTACACCAAAACATGGAGAGTGAACAATCTGAGTCTGAGGCCGATTAATTTAATTTACCAATAATCCATCTTCGATTGTCAGCTTTTCAAATTGTTTTGCTGAATTATTGGTGTTAGTATACCCAGTAATAATCGCGAGAAACCTGATTATCTAATCTTTTTTGATATCATTACTACATCTTTCTGTCGGAGTGGATTTGGCCTAAAGTAGGAAGGAAAAATATGACAACAACACATCAACTTCAACATTACATTTTCTTCCACTTTTTTCTCAATGTATTTGATACACTATTGATAAAATTATTCCTAAATCTTCATCTGCAGTGAACGAGTATTTTCAGATGTATTAGTAATACAATCTTGTACTTTTTTACGTCTTCTTGATTTTGACCAGGTCTTCATTGATTTCTGCGATTTCACAGAGACCCTGAACTTTTGCCATACTTTACATTTTTATTAATTTATAAGCATAATAATTAATATTTTGAGGTGGCAATAAACATATTTTCTTTTTTTACTTTAATTTCAATGAATGTCTTTTCATGAGATGCTTAATCTCATGAAAAGATAATATCAATTTTAACCAAAAAAAAAAAATACGCGCAGAAAATATAGTAGGTAAGAAAGAATTTATTTATTTTCTTTCTTTATTATATTTTCTGTGTATTTTTTTTTTGTTAAGCCCTAGTCTAATATTTTTCTTGGACTCGCATCAGTTTACGTTCGCGTTTGTTTTTATTTTTAATGGTGTCACAACTTGAGCTGATAAATGCTGGGTATAGATGTTTCATACTCGATCATATCAGTATCAGAAATACTTTCTTATGTGTTTTTTATATAATCAGGCCACTAAACTTCTGTACCCAACCATTTACTATTTTAGTTCTGAATAATTCTGTGTTACTATTTAGTAGCACTAACCCATCTCTTACGAAGCTTAGAGCACTTATATATATACGTTATACTACACTACTACTATATACTATACTTATATATATACGTTGCGCAAAACTAAGCGTTTTGTTTGTTTAGCTCTTTGTTTAATCTAATTTTATGATTAATTCATGTCCACCTGCACCATTATTGATATTGCCAGTGCTACTTCTTTTTAACTCCCGGCTAGAAAGAGTCATAAGTTTTAGTGTGTATCAGTCTGTGGCATCGTAGCTCAAAAACGGATGAACCGATTTCAATGCAGTTTTTTAAATCGAAAGCTAGTTCAATCGGGTATCATCTTAACTATGTTTCATGAAAATCTGTTGAGCCGTACAAAAGTTACAGCTCTTTTTACCCGACTACGGAGAGGGTTATAAATGTTTGACCGGTATGTATGTTCATCTGTTCCCTCATAACTTCTCAACTACTTATCATAATTCGACAAATGAGGTATCGTTGGAAGCGTCTTAATTGTCCGCTGGTTATAGGCTATGTGACACCTACAGCTACCCTAACAAATCAATACAGTCTAACAGTAGTAAGTGATCATAAGCTTTAGGGCAAAGTGGCATACGACCACGGCTATCCTATGAACATCACTATGAATATGTATCTATTAATATTTTCTTGTTTCATACCTTTTCAGTAGTCGGGTTTTAGTTTTTGAACTATTTTTTTTTTCTAGTTGGTGTCGGGGGTTTTTAACGGTATGATAATAAGTGTGGAAAAAATATTCAGAGTAAAACATTTCGGCATTATAAAGGCTGTTAAAATATTTGCTGCACTCAACGGCCGACACCACAGCGCAGCAAAATAGTTATACTGGCCACCTAACATTGGGGTCTTCAGCTGCAACCCTAAAGTACCATACGCCCAAAACTAATGAATAAAATAGTACTCAATATAAAAGTCTTTATAATAAAGAAATCAAAAGCAGTTAGAAAATAATTAATTTATGTATTATTACAGCACACAGGGAGCAATGATGTGCCACAGCAAAAAAGCGTGGCGGTAAACAGTGCAGTGACACTACAGTGCTCACGTATAGGCGATCTGGAGTCGTTGCATTGGGCAGAAGCTCCGCAACCAGAGCAGTCTGGTATCGCTGTAAAGGTATGTATATAATCGGAATATAATTATGTAGCGACAACTAGTGGTACAAAAAATTGCTAATAACAACATGGCAACTATGACTAAGTGACAACGCCAACGACAACTCAGGTCCCGAATCACGTAAAAAGTTCACGGCCTATTATAATGTGATAACCCGTCATCAACCGTCGGGCTTGGACCCGCCAGGCAGTCGCGGATTTACACATTGATTGTATTGTATATAAAATGGTATACAAAAATGGTGAGTTTATACTTAAGTAGACAGTTGAGACGTTTTCAACTTCAAATTCACAATTCTGAAACCGGGTGTAAATCTTGCACACTTACTTGGAACATTGAATCGAATTTTAGCTAACAACTGAGGACTGTCAATTTCACCAGATAATATTTTTAGTAAGTACAGACAATCCGCAGTCTCTCTGCGTTTTACCAGAGGTAGAAGATGAATTTTTTTGCACATGTCAAGATAGTTCTTACATTTTTAAGGCATCTTGTTCATGAAAACACAAGTAGGTACGTCGCGTAGTCGATGCCATCTATTTAAGAGTACCTGTGTGTTTTATTCAAGACTAGCAGTGCCCGCGACTTCGCCAACGTGGACTTCGGAACTATAATAAGTTATAATGCTGGGACTGGATTCGAACCTGATATAGCTGTCAGCTTCTACCCACTACTTACTACTTACTTTTACTATTCATTTAGCGCAAGCCTGTGTGGTTAGTCGCGATATGTGTTCCAATAACCGTCTCTAATGTGAACCGTAAGCAGGGACGGATATCGATATTTTAGAAATATCGATATTCGGCAATACCGATATTTTACAAATATATCGGTATTTTCAAGTATCGGTAAAATATCGATACAAAATATCGCTATTTTAAGTACCGGTATTAAGTTATCGATATTTTTATCGATACTCAATACCGATACCAATAGCTAAGCGGTGGGCGGAGCGACGGCGGCAACGCAACGTTGCCAGATTGAACGGCTGTTGTACTTTACCTACACACGCGGCAACGCCACGGCGCGGAGTGGCAACAGTGCAGCAGTGCAGCGAGCGGTCAGCCAAATACCGCAATTTTGTTGTTTTGGCTTTTGTGTATGAATTAAAAGCGGCGCACTATGGGGAAGTTGAGTCATTTTCGTGTCATAAATCTATAACTACCGTGTTTATGAAGACAACTACGTGTTTTTTTTTTATGATTATCTTTAATATATATTATGTGCTTTTAAACGATACCTATACAATATACGCAGTGGCTAAGCGATTAGCCTTCTACGCTGCGTGTCGCGGGTTCGATGCCCGCACGGAACAAGTATTTGTATGATCTACAGATAGTTGTTTCGGGTCTGGGTGGTATGTGCATGTGACATGTATATTTGTAAACTGTACCCTCGACACAGGAGAAATCTTAGAGGCGGCAACTTTTTCAAATAAAAAAATCTATAAATCTAATCTAACTTTGTACATATACATGGTGTTTGGCGCGTGGACCGACACAATTTTTTGGGGGAATGGGAGGGTTATTTGAGAGTTTTTACCGAAAGACCCCATGTCCTAAGTTTCATGGTTATTGAAATATGTATTTTTTTTTTCCAAAATTTTCGAAATCTCGCCTTTAAATCGTCATTACTTTATTGTTTACGGTTGTAATTGCACGAAATAACTTTTATTGTATTTTGCAATGTGTTTTTATTCTAAATAAATCATAATTTGATGCAATTGATCTGTAAAAAAAATACTTATGTGCGTCCAAAGTCAATTTTGTTTGTAAATGTGTGAAAAATTACAACTTCAAAATTCAGGATAAAACTAACAGCCGTTTTGAACTTAGTTTTATTTTAAAAAGTTCTTTAGCTTATATCCTTTCTGATGGTATGTTTCATATATCATAGAAATCATTAACCCCGACTCTTCTAACTATAATATAATTATAGTAAAAGACTTATTCAGGTTATTATGTTTTTATTAACTAACTAGCTGTGCCCGCGACTTCGTCCGCGTGGAGTTCGGGTGCTCGAATGTTGTTTTTAGGGTTCCGTACCCAAAGCGTAAAACAGGACCGAATGTTGTTTTTAGGGTTCCGTACCCAAAGGGTAAAACGGGACCCTATTACTAAGACTCCGCTGTCCGTCTATCCGTCTGTCTGTCTGTCTATCACCTGGCTGTATCTCATAAACTGTGATAGTTAGACAGTTGAAATTTTCACAGATTTTTTCGTTTTTATAGATAATGGTATGGAACCCTTCGTGCGCGAGTCCAACTCGCACTTGGCCAGTTTTTAAAATATATATATACATTGTTACTAATATATAAATAACTACAAAAATATAGACCGGATTCGAAACTCTGTCAACTTTTATCTACACTTAAATCATAAAGTTCTAATTATGAATTTAAAAATAGTACTTATAGTGCCACAAACTTATCTGACCCGGTCGTGGCGTCGCTGCCGTCGCTTTTACCAATGTCATCTCCGTACAAAAATGACATTACGATGTCATTTTTGTTCCGTAGCGACGTTAGTTCCAATTTTGGTCACCGGGTCAGATAAGTTTGTGGCACTATACTATTTTCCATCCACGTAATAATGACAAACATGATGCACAATCATGCAACCATAGATATAGGCAACTATAATAAAATTAAAAAAAAATATTATGATACAGGTTGCAGGGGAGTACCTACTTATTATTTCTATATACAGTTTTGTATTGCTTTTGTGTATATTTTGTAACGCTATAAAATACTCTTTTTCTAATAAAGTACACTTCGGATCCACCAAAAAGATTTAAATTCAATGTTTAGAACGGCTGCTCATTGTCTATTGTGACGCACCATAGGGCACATGTATTATATGTCTGTGGACACATGCGGTGACTCTTAGGGCCTGTGCCCACTGGCACAAGTACTCCTTCAAAAAGAAAAACTAATTGTCCTGTGATTGGGACATTTGAGCAATTTTTTTGTCTCCAAAATGTAATAAAATTCTTTGCAACTGTAATGAAAGTTAAACCCTGTTCTAAGCTGGGCCAGATTTACCATAAAGTGGGACAATTAGCGTCCCACAGACACGCATCACGAGACGCATTATTTGAGCCGTGGAAATGGGACGTCCCGCTTCACGTGGGACGGTTGGGAATCCTAGTCATAGCCTATGACACAGTCATTCATAGGGACCGGTGGAACATCAATGCAACTTAATTAAATAAGGAATCGCGGAGTGATTATTTTGTCGCCGAATATAAAACATTCAGAGTTCAATACTGAAACGCCCACGTTAGGATGTCCCAAAAAAATAAAAGTTCTTTTTTTTTAATACATACCCTCTAATTTTGTTTGAATGATGTCAAAACAATTGTAAATAAAGTTTCATGTACTTAAAACCACAGCAACCCGTGCCGACTTGCATCGAAACATCACTATTTGCAGACTAAGGCGCGCGAGAGCTAAAGTATTGATGTGTTTAGAAATTTAAGATTCGGTCTCCAGGCTCCATGCACCAAGGTCGATGGATGTCAAGAGCAATATTTTCATTAAAAATATAATTACTTAGATCTCAATTCAGAATTTCAAACAAGGATAAGGCAGCTCTGTTAGAAGTGCCTGTTCATCGTGACATCATACGTCAAGCCTTAGCTGCAATGCACTTTACGGTAAAAGCACCTTACCAGGATTTGTGCTATTTGAAGGCCATGAAAGCTTACGAAATAATCGAAAAAAGCATCTCAAAGCAGCTTTACAGAAATTCTGCCAGCTTTTATAGTATTTGATCTTATTTGATAAATGAAGTGTCTGTCTTGTCTCTATTTCACGATGGGGTAGACCAATAAAAAGAAGTAAAAATGGTTACTAACTTAGCCAAAGAAAACCCATCAGCCCCAATGGCATTGATCAGCCCATAGTAAACGCTACATCCTATCGAAAAACAACTTTGTGGCTCATTTTACAGTTAGTTACACGTAAAAATTTAGTTTACTATTGTTTTGTTTTATTACTTTGATAATGATAACTGTTCTCTCTTTTTAACACGCTTTTATTAGCTTCACGTGTAACTAACTAATTAACTATGTAAAAAAATCTTGGAAGTTGATTGGAAGACCCACTTCCCGGTTTCAGATTGAGCTGACGTTTTACATACACGTTTAGTTTGGATGACAAAAGCGCTTTTAGTTTTTTCTCAAACTATATTTTTTTTATTTCATAGTAAAACATCTATGAATTTGTTTTAATCAAAAGCAAGTTCTTATTCAATCGACTCAAAATTGATGACAGTTTGCTCAAAGAGTGTCCTACTTCATAGTCAGAAAATGCTTTATTTAAACACGCTAAAAAGCAGCTGACTGTAAAAAGCAAACGTTGAAAAGAAGAATTAATAAATGATGTCCTTTTAATGATAAATATAAAATACATGATAAATATAAGTTAGAGGTAAAACAGTGTTTTATTTACTGAATAAACATTAAGTTCTAAAATCCCTTTAATGACTTCCATACTAACTTTTATGTAAACGTTTGACATCAAGTCGGCACGGGTTATCATTATCCGATAGCAATAATATTTATTATTTCAGTTAGTAGGGTCAAATGGAAAAAAAAATTAGAGGGTATGCGTATCCAAATTCGAAAAAAAAAATTCGCCCTTATATCTTGGGACAACCTAGCCCACGTGCTACAAAAAGTCGCTCATTGTCATGTAATAAAACACCATAAGTCTGGTTGACAACTAGTTTATTCTTTTATTAACTTGTACAGATAATATAATATACCACAACACCTTCCCCTTAATTAAAATGAATAAAACAAAATAAAACAATCTTATTGAATATAACTTAAACAACCTCTTAACCAATATAATAATGAACATAGGTAAATAGTAATAATAATAGTAGTTTATTGTTTCTTAGTTTTACTACGAGTATGAGGCGGTGAATAAGATTGTCGCCAGCTTTCATCAATTTTATTACTCGGCTCATACTCATCATCCTCATCCTCTCCTGATATGTATACATCTCCATCATCATCAGATACAACAACATAATCATTTTTATCTTGATGTATTTGATCATTTACAGGCATACTTCTAATCAAATGTCGGCGATTACGGCGATAAATACCCATTCTATTTTTTACAATGTATGATCGCGGAGTTTTCGCCTTTGCTAAAACTTTGCCGCGAATTCGTTCATTTTTATTTTCTAACATTATAACGTCATCGCCAACATTCAACTCTGGCAGCTGTTTACAATGCTGATCATAATATGTTTTAATTTTTATTTGTTTATTTAGTAATTTTTTATGCTGTAATTCATCATCATCACAATTGCTTCGTTTTAACAGATCGGGATGAACTGGTAGTCTACAATTTAATCGCCGGCCCATCAATAGCCGTGCAGGAGAATTCAAATTTTCCCGCGGTGTATTCCTGTAGCTTAATAAATTTAAATAAAAATCTGATTTACTCTCTATTGATTTTTTCAACATTTTTTTAATGGTTTGCACTGCTCTTTCACTCTTGCCATTAGATTGAGCATAATACGGAGACGAAGTGACATGGTTAAAACTCCATTCTGAAGCAAACTTGATAAAATTACGACATGCAAATTGTGGACCATTGTCACTGATAACCGTATCAGGTATGCCATACCGTGCAAAATTTTCCTTCATAATATTTATTACTGAGTTGGATGACATATCTTTCAAGTGAGCAACTTCAATAAAACCGGAAAAGTAGTCAATTAATATTAAATAACTTTTCTTTCTATATTCAAATATATGTTCCAATTTTATTCCAAGGTAACTCTGGTATGGATACAGGAATCATAGGCTCTTTACTGGGTTTGTTTGAAATTTCTTGACATACCCTACATTTTTTTACAAAATTTTCAATATCCCCCGTTATTCCCGGCCAAAATAACACTTCCCGGGCACGCCTCTTGCAGCGATCTATCCCTAAATGCCCTTCGTGAATAAGCTTTAACATATCATTTTGAAGGGAATGTGGTATCAAAACTTGTTTGTTTTTGAATATTACACCATCCACACGATACAGTTCTTCCCTTAGAGACCAATAGTATTTTAAATCATTATAAATATTAAACTTGTCTGGCCATCCTTGATTAATATATTTTAACAACAATTTTAAAGATTTATCCTTACTTGTTTCCTGCTTTACAAGAGTAAACTTACTCTGCGACATCGGCACATTATTAACAAGCATTTTAATTTGACTCAGTATGGCTCTACTAATATTATCATTATATAAATCCGGAAGAGGCGCACGCGACAATGTGTCAGGTATGTACATAAACTTCCCTGGCTTATAGGTAACTAACAAATCGTAACCTTGTACTTTCAACATCATACGCTGTAAGCGCGCTGGAACTGAGTCTAAAGACTTCTTAAAAATACTTTCAAGCGGTTTATGGTCTGATTCAACAACTACATTATTTTTGCCATAAATATATTGATGAAACTTTTCACATGCAAACACAATAGCTAACATTTCTTTTTCGATTTGTGCGTACCTTTGTTGTGTATCAGTAAGCGTACGTGACGCATACTCAACGGGACGCCCCTCCTGCATGAGCACAGCGCCCAGCGCTATACTGCTCGCGTCTACAGATAATACTACCGGATTACGAACGTTATATAATGACAAAACCGGCGCATGACATATCAACTCTTTTAGTTTGTCGAATGCATTTTTATGTCCGACTTCCCACCTCCATGAAATCTCTTTTTTTAATAATCTAGTTAGTGGAAAAATATGTTGCGAGTAATTAGGTATGAATTTGGAAAGATAATTTACTGCCCCTAAAAACCTTTCTAAGCTTTTTCGATCCGTCGGTTCAGGCATTTTCTTTATTGCTCTTACTTTCTCAGAATCCATTTTCATTCCATCTTTGTTAAAAATATGACCCAAATACGTGACTTCCTCCACGCATATTCGACATTTATCTTTGTTGAATTTTAAATTTATTTCTCGAGCCCTATTTAACAACGCTTTTAATCGCATGTCATGTTCTTCTTTATTTGTTCCCCAACAAATAATATCGTCAATAAACGAATCTACCCCCTCTAAGCCTTCGAGTAATTGTTTTATTTTAGCATGAAATACTTCTGGTGCAGAATTCAATCCAAACGGCAATCGCAAATACTGATATCGCCCGAACGGTGTACTGAATGTACATAAGTCTGCACTCGCATTATCCAATTTTACTGACCAAAACCCTGAGTTTGCATCCAAAACTGAAAAATACCTAGCTCCGTGAAGCTTAGTAGCCAATTCATTTATAGTTGGCAATTGAAAATGTGCACGCTGTACAGCTTTGTTAAGCGGCCTCGGATCTAAACATATACGCAACTGACCATTTTTTTTAGCAACAATAACTAGTGAATTTACCCATGGAGTTGGATAAGTCACTTTTCTAATAACTCCTAACTCAATCATCCTATTCAACTCGTCTTTTAACTTATCGCGAAGTCCTAACGGTACCTTACGCGGTGCACAAATTACAGGCATCACTGTTTTATCAACCACAATGTGATATTCTCCCGGCAAACAGCCCAATCCATTAAATAAATCTTGATATTCTGTGAAATTAACATTATGGATTCTTTTAACCAATCCCAAAGTTAAACAAGCTTGCAATCCCAGCACACTTTGGCAATCAATAATAGCAATTGCAAATTTTAATTCATACAAAACATTCTTGTACCACCACTTCAAACTACAAATACCTTTTATAGGAATAAAATCACCACTATAGGATTGCAATTTAACATGTTGATTGATACAAATTAATTGACTATCATAACCTAGGGATAAAAATCGTTTATACGATAGAACATTAATATCTGCACCCGTATCTAATTTAAATTTTTCAAAACCACGCTCCCCTCTTAGTGTCTCAAACCAGTCTTTAGACGAGGCGTTAATCTCAGAAACATTATACAAAACAGATATAAAAAATGACTCACAATCGTCTTCTTCGTCATATTTTTCTTCATTTATACCTATATCGTACATTTTTTTAACATCTTTTTTTAATTTGCACATTCTAGCAAAATGTCCATGGTTTTCACACACATAACACTGGACAGAAATAGCCGGACACGAGCTGGGCTCAATGCACTGACCTCCACATCTAAGACAATTTCCCGATGCACCTGCATGATTTACAAATCGCCGCACCGTGTTGCCCGCAGCGACACCGCCTGCTCCGCGCCCCCAACGGCGCACACGCCCGCGCCATCCACCGCGGCTGCCTCCACCGCGTACGCCAACAGCATCAACCTGCACAGGCACCGATGCTGCAGTGCCAGCTGCACCGCGCGTTTCCAATAAGCGTTTACTGTCGTGGGAAATTTCATTGACTTGGATAATTTTAATCGCTTTATCTAAAGTCAAATTTTCTGTTCTCAATAAGCGATCTCGTACTACCGTACTTGTTATGCCACAAACAATACGGTCGCGAATTAGTTCCTCTTCCAAATTTTTAAAAACACAAATTTTGCTCAATAACTTCAATGAAGTGACGTATTGATCAATAGACTCACCCGGTTCTTGGTTTCTCGTAAAGAAATTGTACCTGGCTAAAGTTATGTTCTGCTTCACACCGAAATATTCATCAAACTTCTTTATTAAAAAAGTGACGTCATCTTTTTCACTCTCTTGATCAAATGTGAAAGTCTCATACACATCAAACCCCTCGGTTCCAATTAAATTGATCAATTAACTGGCTTGTACACCACTATCCTCTTTATGCACCCCAGATGCTTTTAAAAATAACATGAATTGCGTTTTCCATCGCTTCCATTCGTCAGCCCGGCTGACGGAGCTGCCTTCCAAACTTAATTCCGGTGGTGGTCGTGCGTGTTCCATAATGAATCAAAACTTCTACAACATTATTTCGCTAAACAACAACACTGATAATAGATTTAAACTATTTTAAATCAATTTTTTACCGCTGTCACCATGTCATGTAATAAAACACCATAAGTCTGGTTGACAACTAGTTTATTCTTTTATTAACTTGTACAGATAATATAATATACCACAACACTCATAAACAAAACGCCGAAAAACTCGCAGTGATTATCGGAGTTACAAAAAGTAGTACGTGGGCGAGGTCCCTAAATTTTTGTAACGAAACCATAGCACAGACCATAGTGACTTCTATTTTTTTTCTACTAAAGCCATCTAGTTATGCTTAAGGAAACATGTTCGCCTGCATTTTTTTAAAATAAATTTTTGATTTTCCATTTCATTAAAATTATAATACATCTTTATTCTTAAATATAAATAATTATAACCAATATATTTATTATATTTTATTTATATTTTGTACTGTATAGATCGTGACGCTATCACCATCTAGTATTTATAGTCGGTCAACATGTTTGAAAGGTTCTTTTTTACTAATCAATCTTGACCTCTGCTTTGTACGGGACTGCTTGCAATAGAGGGGTCAAGCTGTAACTCAAGATCTAATCTACCGATTGAGATGAAATATATGTCAGGTGCTAAGTTAGACTAATACCTATACAACTGGAAAGTTTAATTGAAATCTGCTTGGCCGTTTTCCCGTTTTAAGGTAACAAACAAACAGACAAGAATTCTAAAAATGATGGATTCGTGTTCTATTGCTTATTTCTAGTCTCCCTAGCCTATTTTCGCGAAAATATTTTCAATGTACAGACATTTCGGTCTCTACGATTTTATTATAGTTTTCGCGAAAATATTTTCAATGTACAGACATTTCGGCCTCTATGATTTTATTATAGTATAGAATGACCTCCTATATTTCGTATGCATGCTCGACATCTGTTTCTTATTTCAACGGTCGTTATACGTAGTTGCATTTCTTTTCTCATTATGTCAAACGCGCCGGTTATACGTTCAATAAGTTTTTTTTTTTTTTTTTTATCTTCCCTAGTGGGCTTCTCTGTCTGATAAACCAATGCTTTTGCACGTCCCCAAACGGCCCTATTCCTTGGCCCGCACGGTCCCCAGACCTGACGCCCCTGGATTTCTACGTTACGTATGAGTCATACGTAACGTAGAAATCCTATGACCCATCTTTTTTGTGGCGGATTAAAAAATCCTTAAAAACGAAAGATAAAATTGTCGTGGCAGTTAGGGCTTCCATTCTGTAATTACGTAATTACGGACAAATTTTAAAGGATTTTCAAATCCGTAACTGAAGATGTCAATTCCGTACTTACGTAATTATTGTTATCATCAAACAATCAAAATAGTCAACCAATAATAATGCATTTTACAAATATTTTAATGTGGCAATACTATACAATATAACTACATCAAAACTGTAGGTGCAAACAGGGTATTCCCCGCGGTTTATTTTTATATATCTTGCAAAAAGTGGTTCTAAGACATACAGAATAGAGTTAATTATCAACTGTTGCATGTGGGAAAGTCTCTACGTGGAACTACCGTGCTCTTCAGTTGCATAACTAAAAAGAAAGTAAAAAAAAGTAAAAATTTCATTGCTCGATTATCTGTCGTTCAGTTTACCTCGAATCTCGACACCACAGATATAATCTAAATAGATAAAACGAGTGCATATTAAGGTGCATATATTATTTAGGTACTTCGCGTGTCAAACCGAAGAGCGATGCTCTTCGATCGACGCTGTTTCATTTAGTTCGCGCTCCACCGTCATCGGCACCGGACGTCATCGGAAATCTAGAAAAATGCCTAATTGTGCCATATTGAGCTGTAAAACTCTACAAAAAAAGTTGGCCGAATTAATGGAAACTATTCTCACTATTCTCATTTTTCTATCAAATGAAACAAATAGTGTTGTACACACAGTTTGTATGTTCTCGATTCTAATAGATTTCAGAAACAGAGGAATGATAATTTGAATTAATTAAAATTCTATTAAAAAATTCTATAACGTTTCGTTGTTTTTTTTTCTAGATTTCCTCATGAATGAATCCGAATGAATAATATTTTTTTAGAAATATGGTATTTATTTTGATTATTCCTTAGAGTATCTACAATTTTAGCAAAAAAATATAATCGATTTAAAAAAATCGGGAAAATGTACGTAATTACGGAATTACGTAATTGGAGAAAGAATTTGTGTAATTAGTTACGTAACTGACATTTCCGTAATTTTGGAAGCCCTAGTGGCAGTTATGGGTTGACCAGTCCCAAGCCTAACAGAGAGCACCCGTTCATGAGTATCATCAGCGTCGCTAGACGCACAACCATATTGCAGGGAACCTAACAACCCGATAATAAACGATAATGATAAATACAACACCCTCCTTCAATGTTTCCCTAATTCAACCAGTCACCCTGTATAAGCGCCCGGCCGTCGCAAACCACGTAGACCTGAAAAGCGAGTACTGCGCAGCCACTTCTTGTTGGTGTTGCGTACTTCAGAGGCCTTAGTGTAAGTTTCTTTAAACATACTCGATTTTACGTATCGACCGCATTCGGCATTCTGATTGGCGAAGAGCTCGGAGCGGGCCAATCGGCACACAACGCAGTCGATGCGTAAAATCGAAATAGTTAAAAGAAACTTACACTAAGGCTTCAGAAGTTCAGAGTGGCAAATAGTTATAATACGCATACTGTAGGTATGTTTAATGTTCTCAACTCAGACACATTAAAAACAATCAAGTACCTATAATAAACAAAAAAAAGTAAAACATAAAAAATACAAACCAGCCATCTTGGAACAGCAATCACTAGATACTTACAAAAACCATAAACTAAAAATCACGTAAGAATCGCACGCAAGACCTTGGTACCTATCTACTTCTACGAGTACCTAGCGTGCGTAGTGTTACCGTATGACGTTACTAGACGGAGACGGGAGATGTGGTGGGCGGCGCCGGCGACGAATATGGGGCGGGCGCAAGGAATTTATTTGTATTATATCGGTATTTTAATATCGGTATTCATACAAATAAAGGTATAGATATTTATGTACTGAAATTAAATATCGGTACCGTTATCGATAAAAAAATACCGGTATATCGGTATTATATCGATATTTTTATATCGGTATAAATAAATAGCGGTAATCCGGTCCCTGCCCGTAAGTATCACTACAATGAAAGTCTCATCAAAATCGGTCCAATACAACATATTTTATCTACCCAATCAATCGTGACCTCTGCTTCTTACGGGACTGCTTACAATAGAGGGGTCAAGCTGTATCTCATTACCCATTCAACCGATGGAAATGAAACATAGGTAACTCAATAAGAACAAATAAATGATGCTCGATCCCAACTCAACGCCATGTAGGGAGATTGGAGTTAAGCTTTAAAAGACACAAAATACTACTAAATATTACTACAAAATACTTATCTCAATTTAAATACTGGAAATATAACAAACTCAGTAGAATAACTAACGCCACCCAGTTAAAAAAAATGGTTCTTAATGCATAGCACCGCACCCCGCCACGCACATGATCCATAATTGTATTTTCCTAATTTTTTTTTTACTTGCTTTAATTTTTTTATTAGAGTTTGAATCTGTATGTAAATCAATAAACTTAATCGGTCAGTATAAGATACAGTGATTTTAGATTACGTTCATAAGAAGTTATCATAGAAAATGTACGGGAAATAGTTTTTTGTATTTTTCTCAAATTCGGTAAGTACGACTTCGTCGGTTGATTGAAAGAAACATTCCTGTTGGGAAATACACCCACTTGAATTGAATTGAATTGAGCCCACTGAAGTTTTTTGAGAAATGTAATTTTCTCGCTGACTATACTTTTTTCAAAAAACTAATAGGTAACAGAGTATTTATTATCTACAAAATTCACCTCAAGTTTTCTAAGACCAGAACTCTCTATCTATAACAGTAAGAGATGCCACCCTTAATGCCCCAAAATGTTGCGCCACCCTGTATACAGAGCATTAATAAAGATAATATTCAACTAAATAAAGACTCGATCGAGTGAGAATACCATTCAACTAATTAACACAGGAACTGTAAAAATGAAAAGAATATTTATTTTGCCTAGAGGAATAGTGTGATGATTTATATTACACATTGTAACCAAACCTACCAAGTATACAAATATAATATTTCATAAAGATTCGTCAAGTAATAATGAAGTGGTAGCACATAATAGTAAACAGACATAATGCATTTCTGCTCATCTCCATTAGAAAATAGCGTGATAATTTATAGCCTATATGTTGACCAGCCTTTAGGCGGATGTTACTGCAAAATTTCAACTAAATCTGTCCAGTAGTTTTAAAGATTACCCGTAACAAACAAACAGACAAACCGACAAACCGACAAACAGACAAACAGACAAAAATTCTAAAAATGTATGTTTCGGCTTCTGTATCGTTCCTAGTATTCGTAGCACTTACTTCTTTTTTTTATATTCAATGTACAGATTTAGCCTCGTTACGATTTTATTATGTATAGATATAGATATAGATAGATAGATGACTCCTAACAAAAGTGCAGTACAATTTTTTTAAAGTTTTAGCATGGCTATAATTTTTTCATAGGCTCATGATAAAACCAAAGACTTCTAAGCTTTAGCAAGAATGGAGTTGATGTGTGTGTTATAGATCAATTTGGAGTCGTGGTGTACGCATAAGCCGAATACATGCATCCTTAGGAAGCTTCTGGCTACTCAATGTGTAAGTAGTGGGTATAATATTCTACTTGCGAGTGAAGGATTTTCACTGTAATTACTAACCTTTATTATGCGCCTATACTCCTATGCCCACATGTCTCGTCAAGTATGTTACGTGCTTTGCAAATTACAGCAGATTTTTTATATCTAAAAATAAAAGTCGTTTCCCAGCAATTATTTTTGCTCAAATGTTACTTGGTTATAGGTACAGTATAATATATATGTGGGTTTCGGTTTTGCTAACTATATTTATTTTATTTTTATTTTATTTATTTCTTCAGAAAACTTACAGCTAGAATATCGTTCCTTAAATACAAAAGTCACACATTTCAAAAAATATCAAAAATGATTTTTTTGCATATAATGCATCTTATACGATGAAACTTTAATGTTTCGCTAAAACAGCCGTCGTTTTATGATCAAAAACACCCATACACGCACACACGTTAGTTTTGTTTTGTACCGTTTCTGTAACTCGGTTCCGCGCAAAAGTACCATATTTTCAGTTGTCAACAGTCATTTGGTATGAGCACACGCATTTTTTGTGAAAAACTACCACATTCCAAAAAACTGCTATAAAACAGGTGAAATTATATATTCAAAAGTGCCACATTCAAAAATATATTCGTATAGCAGATCACATTCACGTAAGTATCTTATCATTTTTATGTGCAATAGTACAATATTTCGAAATAGGTTGGTTTTGCATTTATAAATTTAATATTTTCTCTTATTTTTGTATGCAATACTAACATATTTTGAATTATGTTAGTTTAGCAAAAAATAATTAGAATTATTTTCTTATTTCTTTATGCTAAAGTACCATATTTCGAAATAGGTTAGTTTTGCATTTATTAATCTAATATTTTCTCTTATTTTTGTTTGCAATACTACCATATTTTGAATTAAGTTAGTTTTGCAAAAAATAATTAGAATTATTTTCTTATTTCTTTATGCTAAAGTAACATAATTATTTCGAAATATGGTGTCCAGGTTCCAAACTGATTTGCATATTATTGCCCATTCCTGCGATTTAGTGTCTACCGATTCGTGCAACTGCCCAAAGTTATCAAAAACCAACTCTATAAAGTATTTAGGTGTAACCATTGATGATAGACTTACCTTTCAACTTCATATTGACGCCCTAGTTAGCAGAACGCGCAAACTAATCTACATCTTCAAGACCCTCCGTCACATCGCTGATTCCACAATAATTAAATCCGTGTATTATGCGTTATGTCAGTCGATATTATCATACTGCATAACATCATGGGGTGGAGCTGCTAAAACCTACTTGTTGAATCTGGAACGAGCTCAGAGGGCTATACTTAAGGTAAGCCTATTTCTTCCCATACGCTACCCGACGTTTGACCTGCATCAACGACTAAAAGTATTAACAGTACGCCAACTCTTTGTCCTAGCAATTATTCTTAAGAAACACTCAGAATTAAAATTTGATTTGAGTAAACTCTCCGATAAGAGAAGAACCACTGAAATTTGTACAAAAATACGCTGTAATAATAGTCTATCCCAAAATTTCTTTGCCTTCTTGGGTCCATATTTATACAATAAAATTAATAAAAACCTTTTAATCTATCCATTACCTCAATTTAAATGTAAAAAAAAAGAGTTAGTTCATGGCTTCAAAGCCTGGACTACACTGCTATGGAATCATTACTGAAACCACTGTCGTATACAATAATTGTGTTGTAGCTATTAGCATGATATACACACACCCTACCACCTAGATACATTCATTATTATGTACACTCACAACCCTCACAATCATACACTCACTAACAATTACATTACCTATTTACTCACACTCATACACACTCGCACTAACGATTATGTCCAAAACTTCTAAATGTGTTTTATACTTATCTATTAAGCTTCTTTGTTTTGTCATAAATTTTGCTCTTATTTTTATTTTTCTTTTTATATTCTATACTTAAGGATAATTGAAACATCGAGAATCTCAGTAGGTGCAATAAATTAGTCTCTTCAGAGGGTAGCCTGGTGATCTGTAACACAGGTTTTACCTATCACAGACACCAGTCTCTATTTAAATGTTATTTACTGTGACTGTATCTATAATGTGATGATGAGAAAATAAACATTTACTTACTTACTATTTAGATACGAGTCATTATAGTTTAGACAGCTTAATATTAGGTGTTTTTCATTATTGAACTGCATTCCACACACCTGTAATAAGTAAGCTAATACAGCTTTTAAGAGAAGATACTCAATGTTTATTGTGTTTATGTAGGGCGTGTCTACCCGGCACATTACAAAACATAGGTTTAAGTCCTGTAACGTATAAATTAGTCTAGTTTCATTTTAGGTATGGTAAAACAATACAAAATAGTAAGTGTTATTCTGTTTAAAAAGTCTGATTTGATCGTGATTATCAATGATAAAGTAAAAAAAGAGGTAGATAGGTTATACACGCTTCGCAAGAGGCACGTCAAAATTTGGCTAATTAGCCACATTTTCTTCGTCTTGTCTCTTTTTCGCTCCCGATAATTACGACATGCTGTCCTACTTACACGTGTCATCTAATAGCGTGACCAGGGACTTGAAACGTTACTCAATATTACGTTATTTTTACGGTACATAACGTTATTTTAATAACGTTATAAGCCCTCCTGTTTTAGCATACGGGATTTTGCGTATGCTAAAATAGGGCGGCTTATAACTATTAACTTATTTAAATATTTGTTTTCCCTTAGCAAGTTTACTATGTAGTTAGTTAGTATGTGCCATTATTTTCTTAAATTTACGTTTTGTGCGGTTGACAACTGAAAATAAAACTCAAATTTTCCTAATAATGGTGGTTTAATTTTTAAAATTTTAATATTCTCGAAGTCAAAGTTTATAAACAAAACTAACTTATTTGCATTTTTTCCAGCGTCCATTCGAGGTATGGTTAAGATTGCTTTATTTGAAAAATAGGCTATTTAATTACGCATCTTTTGATACAAAAAAAGTCTACGTAATACACATAGTTTATACAAAAATCATAAAATAATCCAAATAATTTTTGCAAATGCCGCTCCTGTATAATTTGCTTATTTTGACTTGTGGTGCTTTTGTATTTAAGGAGCGATATATTATAGTAACAACAGTATTAGTGAAGGAAGGCCAATTACAAGCTTTCACAGGTAGGTAATAGACTAGAAAAAATTGACAGTAGACAGACAAGAAGATTAAAAAAACGTGAAAAAAAACAGTCATTCACAATTTCGACAGGTTTCAGGCTGAGGTTTCAGGTAATATCAAAGAAATGATTACATAAATATGTTTTCAATTTAGAGACACTGGTGGAAAATAAGTCAATATCAACACTCTGACACACTGAGTTGTATGTTCTGCTAGCCCTTATTATGTAAGCGTTTTGACGATAAGTGCACCGTACAGAAGGAACATGTAGGAGTTGATGATTCCGCAACAATGCGGATGGTACACGAAGCCCAATTTTGCTTGTAAGCTCAGGACAGTCGGTTGAACCATTTACTAAACTAAACAAGAAGACCGTATAGGCTATTTTTCTCCGCTCAAATAGAGGAAGAATATGAAATTTCTTGCAGCGGCTGAAATAATTAGGTAAATAAGTTTTGGATCTATATTGAATGCACCTTAGAAATTTCTTCTGAATATTCTCAATACGATTAACGTAAATGTTATAATTAGGATTCCAAACTGGTGAACAATA
Source organism: Allophyes oxyacanthae (assembly GCA_932294325.1). Taxonomy (NCBI): domain Eukaryota; kingdom Metazoa; phylum Arthropoda; class Insecta; order Lepidoptera; family Noctuidae; genus Allophyes; species Allophyes oxyacanthae. Next base: position 4,352,656 of record OW028628.1, read on the forward strand.
TTCGAGATGACTGCGCACAAGAGCGCAATAAAGAATTTTAAGTGTTTTGATGTTTCTAAAATCAGCTGATATTCTTAAAACAAATCCTAGTGCTTTAGAAGCCTTTTTAGTAATATTGTCAATGTGTGCGTCAAAAATATTTTTACACCTTGTATATTCATCAGGTACACTACGCCGGACTCGGCATGTCTGATGCGAAGAAAGCTCTTGGAGTGACGTCGTGCGACTCCAATCTGTATGGAATGGATTACAGTGGAACTACTAAAAAGTAGGTACAAAAACGTTATATTAATTATTATTTTCTAACGATATTAGTGTTGGCGAAAAATAAAGCACCCCACTTTCATGTTTTCCGATTCCTTATTTCCGACTCCGATTCGATTGATTTCTTAATTGGACGCAGACACGAAAAGGGTCCAATCCAAATTGAGCTACTTTTGAAATAATAATTTAATTTCAAAGTTTAATTACTACATCGTCTTCATTGATGCAGTGCTGTTTTGTTGGTTTTATTGTAACGTAAACTTTATGTTTTTAACTTTAAAATGTGTAGTTAGGATTGGTTTTATATTTTTTATGATATTCATGAAAAAAATACAAGACGAAACCATTAAAATTTAGTGAGGATCTGATGAAGATCTTCGGAGATAGACAATGGAACTCTTGAATGAATAACAGCACATCACTCGCGATTGCTGTAATCTCATGTTTATGTATTGTTTATGCCACTCAAAATTGAAAAATAAAATAAACTTATAAAAAATATTAAAAACCGACTTCAAAAAACTAAAAAGTATAAAATAATTTTCTTAAAAAACTTAACAGCTTCTGAAGTCGGGGCCTATAATTCTTCAATGTACCTACTCGTAGCTTGGCAGTGGCCCATCGACTTCAGAAGCTGTTAAGTTTTTTAAGCAAATTATTTTATACTTTTTAGTTTTTTGAAGTCGGTTTTTACTTTTTTATGTTTGAGAGAAACAGCTGACACTGAAATGTTTAAACGTGACATGGTATTATGGATATGATTTGCAAGTTTTATACAATTTAAACATTTTTGATGACCATAGTGGTGAGCGTGTGATGGGCCTAGTGCAGTGCGGCGCGGCTAGCAGCGTGGTGCGCGCGCAGCCGGAGCTGCTGTGGCCGGTGCCGGCGCACTGGAGCCTCGAGGACGCCGCCACCGTGCCGCTCGCGTACGCACACGCACTCTACTGCCTCGTGAGTAAACCAGTAGGGAATTGTAATAGAGTTAAACAAGATGACCCACTGACCAAGTTTTTTTAGCTAGTGTAGACAATTTTCTAATTATACCTACGTACTAGAGGTGTGCGTCGATCGGCGTAGCGCACGCCGCCGGTAATTTTAGCCACGCCGCCGCCCCCGATTTTTTTTCGGCGTGATCAGCTTCATTGTTTTTGTATGTAATATTCTACTTTTAGGTACCTACAATGCAGATAGGTACGAGTATATACTAGTAAACTAAACACTAGAAATGTCTAAATATATGCTTATTGGTTTATTTCGACGTATTTGTTTACGCAAATTGAATAAATAACCATTTTTTTATGAGTATAATTTAATGCTCCATCATCCACGCCGATGACGCCAATAACGCTGCCGCCGGTAATAAAGGTACGGGCGCACACATCTAAACACACTATCGCCTCCCATGTTCTATAATGGACACTTTGTCACAATTGCGTTATGCAGTCTTATATTAAATTCGGATTGTTCAATAAAAGGGTCAGGTCACATCGGAGACGCAACACGAAGCGATTGGGCGCGCACTTTTTAAGATAGCGATACGATACTTATAGAACTTTTTACGACACAATTTTATATATTATATTATTTATATATATTTTGGATGTGTCAAGTATGCCTCGTTACGCCGCCTTGCACCGTGCAGCGTGTAGTATTGGGAGGTAGCAATGCGCTGCGCAGCGTTTCGGAAGGTCTCCCCGACCGAATCACCGCAAGCACCGAGGCGCGACGAGGTGCGCAGATACTTGAGAGAACACGCGTTACTTCAAACCGCGTCGCGAGGCGTATCAGCAGGTCACTATTATTTAGAATAGAATAGATCTTTATTTCATGTAAACCAGATACAGGCACTTATGAAATGTCGAGACTCTAGGTGCGCGGTTCCAAATAGTAGACCCTATGGAGAAGAACCGGCAAGAAACTCCATGGTAACTCTTTTCAAAAAATAGATTATAATCTTTATCAGTACAATGTTGTGGTAAGAGCTGCGAGAATAATGTAATTTAATGTGAATAAAAATAAGACTAGGATAATAATGATTTGCCTGTGAATAAGATTGCCATGGCAGTTACAAGCTGACCAGTTCCGACAGACGGCACCCGTTCACGAGCATGACGCATGCATGCGTCAGCGTCGCCAAGCTCGACCACAATGAAGGGAACTCAACGACCCGACACACAACGCCACCATCAGCGAGACATTTTAGTGAGCATGACAGACTCATTATAGTACCAGACAACAGGTAGGTATTTAGAAAATATCTCTAACATTATTACTTACATCATGCTCACATTTCACAAATTTTGTATGCATTCAAACTTTCAATTATATAAGATTAAGCAAAATAAGACATTTGGTACACCAAAAATAACTTACAAGTATAAAAATGTATAGGGACATTATAATGTCACAAAATAAAATTGTAAACAAATTAAATACTCAATTTAATCTAATATAAAAAAATTACTCCATCGTAATAATAATAGTAAAGATAGATGCGATTAATCGCATTTTAATTATGTAAACACCTACATACAAAAATTTCAGACAGTGCCAGAGGGTCGCAGTGTGCAGGACGGAATCGTACGCCAGACATCTTTATCTTCGATATACTGATTGATGGTGTAATAGGCTTTGGACATTAAAATTTGCTTAATAAATGCTTTAAACTTTATATCTGGTAGTTCAGTAATACTAGTTGGAATTTTGTTATAGAACCTAACACTGTTTCCCATAAACGACTTGCTGGTTTTGCTAAGTCTAACACCAGGTACAACAAGCTTGTTTTTATTGCGAGTATTCAAATTGTGTATGTCACTTAACTTATCGAAACTAACTAGGTATGTTTTTGCGGATATACATAATGTTTTGTAAAATAAGTGACGGTAATGTAATTATATTTATTTCTTTAAATATTTCACGGAGCGAGTCACGTGATTTTAAATTATATATAGTTAGCTCGTACTGCTCTTTTTTGTAATATGAAGATAGTATCAATATCAGCTGCAGATCCCCACAGTAAAAGACCGTAGGACATGATACTTTGAAAGCACGCAAAATAAACTATCCTAGCCGTAGCCTCATCTGTGACCTGTCTTATTTTCCTAACTGCAAATGCATCAGAGCTCAGTTTGCTTGCAAGTGCCTTGATATGAGGTCCCCATTGCAGTTTAGAGTCCACTGTGATGCCCAAGAAGACAGTTGAGGCAAATAAATCTAACACTTTGCCGTCAAGTTTTACATGTGTATCAATATGAGTGAATATGAGTTACATTTGGAGCCGAAAATTTAATACATTTCGTTTTCCCTGCATTTAGAAGAAGGTTATTAACAGAAAACCAATTTCATACAGTATTCAGTGTATTGTTAGGTTCTAAAAGATCCCTATCCTTTCTATTTACTTTAAATATGAGTGATGTGTCATCGGCAAATAGGACTATATTTGACATTGTATCCTTGATCATGTGAGGGAGGTCATTATTATAAACAAGGAACATAAAAGGGCCCAAAATTGATCCTTGTGGTACTCCAATTTTAACTTTTGAGCCGGTAAAAGTAACGTTATCAACTGCCACCTTTTGTTCCCAATTCGACAAGTATGATGATACAAGGTCTATTGTCTTGATTACACATTGCATACGGACGAGCCAGCACTTCACAACGCGGCGCGGCCCGGCGGCGTCTCGATGCATCTCGCGGCGCCGCTTCACGCAGCGTGGGTTCTCGTGAAAACAACTATCTTCTTCAAGCACCTGCGTACCTCGTCGCATCGCGTCTCTGTGTAAACTGACTCTAAATTGGAAATACCGCGTTGAAAGGGTGGAAAAATGGGAAATAGATTTTATTTATTTCAAGTTTTGTTAAAATTAATAGATTGGATATATTCTTTTGTTATCGTAATTTTTAAAGAAATAATCTATTAATAGAAAATCAAGGCATATAAAGAAATGCATCCTGGCATAAACGTGCTAGTGCATGGAGGAGCCGGCGCGTTGGGCCAGGCGGCCATAGCCGTCGCACTCGGGCACCAGTGTCAAGTGTTCGCTACAGTCAGCGACCTTCGAAAGAAAAAGTTCTTGCTCAAGCTATATCCTCAGCTGAAAGGTACCTACCTAGTCAGGAAAAATTGTGTCTATCGATATTTTCCGTTCCTCAGACATTTACTCTATTGTTTTCATTTGCAGACGAACACATTGGAAATTCTCGCGACGGTACTTTTGGTGATGATGTTTTATTTGCAACAAACGGAAACGGTTGCGAAATTATCATCAGCTGTGTAAAAGGAGAACTTAAAAATGTTCGTGAATTAGTATACAAGTGAAACTAATGTGGCAATATTAACAAAAAACAAATAATTGAATAGATTTTGGTCGATTTTAGATATCTCTCAAGTGCTGCGCAAGTTCCGGTGTTCTGGTCGACACAGTACAAATCCAAAACCGTGAAAATTACGAATATGGAATGTTCTTTATGACTCAAAGCGGATCTTACATAACAACAGATTTTTCTTCTTTATTCACGCAACGAAATTATGAAGAAATGAAAGTAAGTTTTGTTATATTCTCTCAGATTCTTGAATTGAATAAAATAAAACTTTGAATCAACCTGAATCAACCCTTATTTTATTACGGTTTATTTTAGTCTCTGCAGGTAATGTTGAGCGAGGGTATAAGGGCCGGGTACGTGCGCCCGCTGTCGCGCGTGACGTACGCGCCGCACGACGCAGCGCGCGCCTTCCGACTGCTGGCGGCGAGCCAGCACCGCGGCAAAGTGCTGCTGTGCATGCAACACTCTGTGTCAAACGCACGACCCAGGTAAACATCCGATTGCCGCCTACGATGATGTATTCTAATTGTTAGTCTTCGAACCTCGACTAAGTTCTTATTTTGTTTCAGAATAACATGCAATCCTGACCAGTGTCAATTAATGTTCTGGGATAATGATGTCGTTGGAGGTCAATTAGCCGACAGACTCATAAATCGCGGAGCAAGAAAACTATTCATTCACTGCACAAGCTCTTCAGAATATCAACGTTATAAAATAAAGTAAATTTGTTTGTTATAATTCAAGTGGTTTTTCAATAGTTAGTGGGTAATAATAATAATAATTAAGAGCCCTATTACATTTCGACCGTAATTTTTGCGTTAAATGGCAAACTTATTCGGAGCAACTGAAAGATGTCGACAACTTTGACTTATTGAGTGGTGAAGAAAAGTTATTAATAATTATAGTTTCGACCACGATATTCGCAATTTTTTCTTATCTATCATAGTAATATTATAAAGAGAGAAGTCCTGATTGACTGACTGACTGACTTATCATCAACGCACAGCCGAAACTACTGAAGCTAGAGTCACGATATTTGGAGAGTAGGTCCCTTTTGTATTGTAGGCAAGCAATAAGAAGGGATTTTTGAAAATTCAGCCCCTAAAGGGGGGGGAAAGGGGGTGAAAGTTTGTATGGGAGTCCCCTAATTTTTGAAGTGAGAAAGATTAAAATAGGGATTTAGGCTTTTGGTTACAAATAAAGAAACACGTGATTCTGCGTTTTTGGAAATTCATCCCCTAAAGGGGCGAAATAGGGGTGAAAATTGTTTTTGAAGTAAGAGACGTGAAAATTGAGATTTAGGCTTTTGGTTAGAAATAAAGAAACACGTGTTTCTGCGTTTTTGGTAATTCATCCCCCAAAGGGGCGATAAAGCGGTGAAAAATGTTTTTGAAGTTAGAAACGTGAAATTTTGTAGGTATTTATGCCTTTGGTAAAAATTAAAAACAAAATCGGTTTCGTGTTTTTCGAAATTCAACCTATATATTTTTTGAAGCCGAACGATTTGTAAGAGGTCAAGAATTGATGAAAATTAAAAAGTATCTACCGGCTACTTTGTACCCGAACGAAGTCGGGACGGGCCGCTAGTTATAAACCGCTAGTTATATAAAGCCAAAATTCCGAAGCAAGTTTTCATAAATTGCGCAACGGCACTTTTTCGAGCTCGTGGATTTAACTACTGTAATATGCAAATGAAATGAAAAATATATAATGATATATCTTAAAGTGGCCTCAGAATTTAGAAATATGTACCTGTCGTATGGAATATCTAAAAAAAAAACCCATTTGAAACCATAAAACTACCTACTAAAAACGCTCAGAATTAACTGTAAATTTCTCATTACTAAGTAAATATTAGGTATAACGTAAAATTTATAGGTACTAAAATAAATGTTAGTTCATAAAAAAATAAAATTTCATACGTATAAACAAGTTAGGAAACTTAAAATAAACGTAATTATAACTGCCAATTTGATACATAATGCGATGCGTTGCCGTGCTTTCATACATCTAATCTGCCAAAACGCAATTTTGTGATGTGTTATATTAATGCTTTTAGATCGTGGCAAAAACTTGGCGTTGAAGGGATAGTATCTACAAAAGATACAACTAAAATCAATTTCGCAGCCACTATAATAAACGATGCCAATCTTCTTGGAACCATTGAAGGCATATACGTAGCTATCACAAAAGATTCTGATGATAAAAACATAGAAGACCTAACATTCGTTCTGGATACCTTGGATGCAGCGTCAAGATTGTTATGCCCTCAATTGAAGTAAGTGCAATCACAAGTACAATAATTAAAATTTGCTTTTGATATAAACTGTTGATCAACATTAAGTTCACTATGCACTATTTCTTAATACAGGTACTTTGCTGTGGTATCTACAGTTTGTGCTCTAGGACAGGATATATGTTTATCTCGAGCAAAAAGTGGTTTACCAGCGACAAGCTTAGACCTGTCTTGTTTGAGCAAAGTAAGTTTCTGAATACTTACCTATGATGTCTTGGCCAAATAGCTTTTATTTTATGTAGGGAACTATTTTTGCAAATCTTGTATTTATATTATTCTCAGAATGCGTTCAGTTGTGATGCATTAGACGTAATGGAGCGCGCGCTGCGCAGCGCGTCCCCCGTGCTGCTTGCGCAAACTGCGCGTGCGCAAGCACCTGGATTGCTACAACAACTCACAGCATTAGCTGGTACTAAATTATTTCTATTTTTGTCAGAAATTTACCTTACCTACGCAGGTGATATTTTTTTGATAAATCGATATCACAGGCATAGTACTTTTCAAAAGCACAAGGAATGGTATATGCATATTTTTGTTCATATGCACGTGAACAAAAATATACCTACCATTGATTTTGTATATCTAACTCAAATGGCAATTACAATAAATGTACATCGCTTATTCTCCAGAAATAGACATACCACAAAACACAAGTCCTGAAACTACTTTGCAAGAATTAGGGATGGCGGATGAAAAAATACCAGTGATTTGTGCATTACTATCTTTCTATAATTTTTCTTTGGACGAAGACGTAATACCGTTGTTGACTCTGAAAAGGTAAGATTTAAGAAGCATATGTCTAGGATTTATTAGTTCAATTTCGCTGTCCACTACAGATCCTTTTCCTGAAGGTGACTTCAACGAACTGGTACTGGTATATTTGTCCTTTGTACCTACTGTTATTTTAATTCCATTATCACAATCCGATTGGCACAGTGGCCTACATCCCCGGAACATTTCTCTTTGAATGGGCTACAGATATTGTGTTCCGGATCTTAACTTTTGTGCATGTGCTGGTATTGTCTGGATTTAACGCACCTCACGCTAGAAGAGAAATGATAGTGGAAAGTAGCATTTCCTAATCGAAAACTAAATATTTCCAGAATACATGAGCTGGTAGAACTTGCAACGGACTACGTTACAGACAATATTACTGGATTGGCAACATTCTTCTCCAACGTGAATACTGACGAACTACTCGCTACAACGGACCTGGTGGTGCTACCGACGCTCCACAAAGACATCACATTGGTGAGTTTAGTGTAAACGTTCATCAATATCCTGTATACCTATTGAGGAACGTTTACGCTGTAAAAAGACCGTTAACCAAATAACATTAGGCAACATGTTTTGATGGGAAACGTCTTTTATATATATTATTTTTACACCCATTAAGTATAATTCTGTCAAGTCTATAATTACCTACGAAGAAACCAAAAAAAATAAACAATAACGTACCTACTGAAAAAATTACCTTTATAACTTATTAAACTTGATTCAGCTTCAGTTGTGATGTCAGATTCAGCTGCTATTGTATATGCATATGATACTTACAATTTTTTTCTCTATTCTGTAGTCTCAAAATGAATTCGACGTGAATCAGTCATACCTGTGCATAGTGCCGGGTATGGAGGGTCACCACGAGCGGTTCCGCGTGCTGTGCGAGCGTCTCAAGCTGCCGGCGCTCGTGCTGCAGCCGGGACTCGACCGGCCGCATGAGACCGTGCGTGAAACCGCCGACAGATATGCTCAGGTATTATGAAATAAATATTAAGTTCGTTGACATGTGTATTCTGTCCATGCTTACCACCGATTTGCAATAGAGCCTTGGAGTTTGTCAAATAAGACCAATGGAGCGCAGAATTCTGTCTCTATGCATCCCAACCGGTGGGAAAATGCTCCTGAACGGGTGCCTAAGGATGGACGACGCCGCTGAGGTCCGCTCAGAAAAAGGTGCCGAGTTAGCTTAGATGAGTTTAGTAAAAGAGGGACAGATTAAGAAAAATGTTTAGCAACTTTAACCGACATTCAGATATTTCTTTACCTCTGTTCAGCTGAAGCGCATCGTGAAATATATTATAGTGAAATATATTACCTACTTGTTGACAGATCCTTATTAAAAAAACCAAGATTCAAAAGAACTTTTACCTGCTGGGCTACGAGAGTGGAGTGCTGGTGGCTCTTGAACTGGCCGCCATACTTGAAGATCTCGGTAAATAAAATATCACCATAATATAATTATTTTCTACTTCACTCTCGCGGTGGTTCCGTGGTCGTGCACTCGTGCCTTAGCATTAGCACTTTTTCGTCAGTTATACATAGCTTTAACAGCTTCATTATTATAGTTTGCTATAGACAATCACCCCGACTGGGCTAATATTTACAATTACCACTAGTCAGAATCAGTATCTTCCGATTAGCTTCAGGCATTTTTTTATACAATTCTTAGCGGACTATAACATATTTGACCAAATTTGTTTTACACACAGCTAAATATTTATACTGTCTCTTATATTTAGGTTTATCAGGTACAGTTTTTATCATGGGATGTTCGCCAGACGAGTTCCAAACTACCCTCGAGGAACAACTACGCGATTATAAAACAGAGGAACAGCTTCAAGATGCCTTAGTTCGTCATATGTGCACGCTGATAGCTGGTGGAGACATTACAGGTCTGAGTGATACACTGCGGGATTGCGCTACTTTGTCGCAAAAGTTAGACGCATGTGTACGGATCCTACTGGGTCGCATGCCACACACGGCGCAGTACGCTCGTGCGCTCATAGAAGCCGCACTGGCGCGCATCTCTACTGCGCGTGGCTACGTGGCGCCGGCGCGGGCGCTGCGCTCTCAGCTGGTGCTGCTGCGCGCGGCGACAGCGCACGCGACGTCGGCGCCGCTCGCGCTGCAGCAACACTCGCAGCGACCAGTCACCGTGCACCAGCTGCGGTCACCTTTGTCGTACGTCTCAAAGGATATGGAGTGTACGTCGATCATCAATCAATATCTCGACACTGATATACTAAGTGCGTTTGAAAATATGAATCTTTGTGAATCTTACGACCTTACTTTGCTGTGAAACCTTTAACACTCATTGATGATGTTATTTTTTTACTTTTTTGTTTATTAAATGTTAAAATAATGGGATATGGGCAGGAGAATGAGAAAATGATGTTGAATATTAAATATGTGTGTTTCGAATAAAAAACTAAGCTCTAGAGTATTTTCCAATCCTTATTACTTTACTCTTACTTGTTATTATCTTACTTATCGGTATTGCAATTTGGGAGAGACCTATGTTCAAGCTCAGTTGTAGACTGCGATATGCTGATAGATGTACTGGTTGTTTTAAAGAGTCTAAAAGGATCATTCAAGAAACGAGCTAGGTGTGACAGAAGGCGATGTGCATTTAGAAAATAACTAAGTACATAATTACTTGTGCATTGCAATATGCAGATAGGTTTTCACGGCAAAATTAAAAAAATACGATTGAACGGTATTCCTTTCCTGTGTTTCTTATTAACAAGTAGGTATGAGAATCCAATAGGATTCTGGGAACAAAGTGAAACATATAAAATGAATTACACTTCTATACATAGGTATAACCTAACAGTCAAAAACCCCCGACTCCAACTTAAAAAAAGAGCTGTAAGTTTGAACGCCTAAACAGATTTTCATGAAACATAGAAGATGATTCCCGATTAAACTAGCTTTCAATTTAAAAAACCAGCATTGAAATCGGTCCATTCCTTTTGGAGCTACGATGCCACAGACAGACACCAAGATACGCAGATACACAGAATACCTAAAAGATCAGATCCCGGATAAGTTTGGTGCACTTGCAGAACGACTTTGCTGTGCAACTTTCTCAAGTTCTTCCACCGTTATCTTGCCGGTATCTTCTGCAGGACCAAGCCACTTGGAACCGAGCACCTAGAATCACGACGTTTTGAAAGTCCTGCAAAGGCCCAGTAGAAATAAAAACTTTGACTTTGACACCCAAACTATTTTATTTCGTCTTTCAAACTAGTATCACTTAGGCTACCGCTGTGAACTGTGGCTGTGAAGAAACCCCCCGCAGTCACTATCGTTGGGCGAGGGGATGTGGCCACTAAGGCAGCTTTGGCAATGGTGTCGGGTCTTGCCAGTCCGGTATTTCGGTTGGAACGTTTGTGCTGAAACTAGCTTTTGCCCGAGACTTCGTCTGAGTGCTAAGATTACTCAACATATTAATTGACCAGAAGTTAATCAATCAAATTTAATAAAAATATAGTTCATTATGTATAATATTAGGTTCTGTATTCTTAAGTTCACTTCTTGAAAAAGTTATTCAAAACATGAAATATGAATTTAATACTCTTCACTGGGTTACTTCACGGTAGGTATGGCATTCTCTTGGTAACTTTAAAGGAGACAGTTTTTTTTGGGCCCATATATTTTAGCGTATAGGTAGTGCCACAAACTTATCTAACCCGGTGACCAAAATTGGAACTAACGTCGCTACAGAACAAAAATGACTTCAAAATGTCATTTTTGTAGGGAGATCTGACATTGGTAAAAGCGACGGCAGCGACGCCATGACCGGATCAGAGAAGTTTGTGGCTTATGTAGCAGCAATATTGACCGCAACAACTGTGGATCAGCTTGAGTGTAAATTGAACGGAGTGGCAAAGGACCTTGAGTACTGGTTTAGAATCAACGGACTGATTCTGAACACAAGCAAGACCCAGTTTATGCACTTTAATCTGTCCGGTCGTTTGTATAGGCCATTGGACGTTCGAGTCGGGACCAGTAAAATGGACGAAGTTAACACCATTGCCTTCCTAGGCTTTCAACTAGATAGTAGTCTAACATGGGAGCGTCACATTATGCGGAAAAATGGGCCATGCCTGCTTTGCGCTATGGCGTGTGTCCGCAATGCTGCCTTACCAAATGGTCAGAAATTGTTACTTTGCTGCTGTGCACTCTCTGCTTCAATGTGGTATCGAAATCTGGGGGCGTGCTGCCGATCTTGAGCGCATCTTTAGAATACAGAAAAGATCAGTGAGAGCGATAGCGAGTGTCACAAGAAACATCGGCACGGCCGTTATTCCAGAGGATGGCCATCCTCACTGTACCTAGCTTAGTGTGCCTCCAAGAAAGACTACCAACCTACAAACCGCACTAGTCACATACTATGCGTATGCCCATGCTTGGTTTAGCTATGGCATCATCTTATGGGGAAATAGCACAGATGCTCCCTCCCTATTCACCCAACAAAAAAAGCTGATACGAATATTGACCAACATAGAACAAACAGATAGTTGCAAGCCTTACTTCCAGAAGCACAAAATTCTTACCTTGGTTAGTATTTATATCTTGGAATTATGTAAACTGGTTCGCAAATACCCAGATTCTTACAACACACGGGAAGATATACAAACAAAATATTCTTTCCGCCATAAAACCAGACTAAATTTGCCTCCCTCCCGCCTTAAAATGCACTCTTCTAGTCCTCATTCTATGTCTAAAAAAATATATAATAAATTACCGGATAACATAAAACAAGAAAACAAAACTAAAATATTTTTAAATAAATTTAAAAAAATCCTAATTGATAAAAGCTATTTACACAATAGACGAATATCTAATGGATAAATTCAATGTTATGTAGATATATTTGTTTATCTGTTATGCAAAATAACAAAAATAAATAGGTTAAATATACTTAACACATTTACCTTACCCCTTAACTTACTTTACTTTACTTACTTATGCATTATCAGTATTTAAACATTTAATTATATTAAATACACCTATTAATTGCAATACAAAATATTTAAGCGAATAATAAATAAATAATAATAATAAATGTATAATTTAATATAGGTAACAAATTAATAAATAAATAGATAGACAAATATTATAATAAAGTAAATAAATAATAGAGAATAAATAAATAATATAGATGATAAGAGTTTTTTTTTTTTAATATTCATACCAAAAGAGAAACCATTTTTATATTATGGAAAATTATTATTAAAGCGCTCCTCCTCTCTCCTACTTATTTAAACTTTTGCTGTGCCCGACAGGGTCCATAATTGTTTCTATATTTTATACTTACCTGTATGACTGTGTACATTATGGATTGCAATAAAAATTTGAGAATGGAGAATTGTGAGAGTACTTCGAGAGAGCAAATAATAAAATCCCACCAAAAACATTAAATGTAAAAAAATGCCAAGTCTCTCGATGCAGTCTTTCCATCGTAAAAAGTTTTGAGATCTCATAGAAGCCAAGTCCTATTCTTATTCTTATTCTTTATTGTACACATAAACACAAATAAAATACATAAAAGGAAAAACTTGTACATAGGCGAGCTTAACTCAAAATTGAGTTTTCTTACAGCAAACCAAAAAATTTTTAGAAGAAAACAGGTTCAGAGGATAGACACAAGTGCACAACAGAAGATAAACATACTTTCTAACAATATCAATATACTATAACTAAAATATATAAATATAGTAATATAAATAAATAATAGCTCACAGTGAATGGAAATGTTCCTTAATTTTTCTCTTGAAAACAGCCAACGAGGGGCAGTCGCGTAGAGAGTGTGGAAGAGAATTCCACAGTCGCACAGCATGAACAGTGAATGATCCATCGTAACGGCTTGAGGTGTGACGGGTAGTACGAAGGAGAAGGGAAGTAGACGAACGACAGGGCTTTCCTCTAGGGACAAGAAACTCAAAGCGTTCCCGAAGGTAACCTGGAGAGTTAGGGTTATGAAGTAAGGAGTATAGAAGAGATAGAATGTGGGAATCTCGACGACGCCGAATAGGCAGCCACTTCAGTTGTGCCCGAAATTCCGACACATGGTCGTACTTCCGGAGGCCAAAAATGAAGCGGATGCACAAATTCTGCAGACGTTCAAGTTTATTGAGGAGCTCCTCCGTTGCGTCGAGAAAACAGACATCCGCGTAGTCCAATAGCGGTAGAAGAAGAGATTGAGCAAGGGTTATTTTAGTTTGAAAAGGCAGGATCTTTTGGAGCCGCTTGAGAGACTGAAAAGAGCAATAGACCCTCCTGCTCACTTCCGCAATGTGAACATTCCAAGAGAGATTGCAGTCGATGAAGACACCCAAGTTCTTGGCACTTTTGGAATAGGGTATAGGCACGGAATTATACAAAACTGGCGGAAGTGACTGAAAATCTAACAGGTTAAAGAAGTACCTGCCACCAACAATGAGAGCTTGTGATTTAGTCGGATTGACTAGTAAGCCAAAAGATTTAGCCCACTGGTTGATATTTTGAAGGTCATTGTTAATGGCATCAACAGCTTCAGGAAGCTCGTCGATTTTAAAATGTCGATAAACTTGCAAGTCGTCTGCATAGAGATGATAGTGTGAAGATAAGACTTGAGTGAGGGCATTGATAAAAACCGAGAAAAGAAGAGGAGACAGAACGCCACCCTGGGGAACACCCGCAGCCAGGTCACACCAGTCTGAGGCAGCCTCATCGGAGTGAACCGACTGCGACCGACCCCGAAGGTAAGAGTCAAACCAAGCAATTACAGAAGAAGATACATTTAAAGAGGAAAGGATACCTAAGAGGATGTCAAAATCAACTGAATTAAAAGCACTGCTAAAGTCAAGAAGTACCAGAACTGTAAGAAGTTTGTTTTCCAAGGCCAGTCGGATGTCATCAGTTATCTTAACTAGAGCCGTAACAGTGCTATGGCCACGACGGAACCCAGACTGGTACGGACTTAGCAGGCTGTTAAAGGAGAGATAATAAGACAGCTGATTGTGAACAACACTCTCGAGGACCTTGGAGAGGATAGGTAGAATGGAGATTGGACGGAATTGGGATACGGAAGTGGGATTTGAAATTTTAGGTAGCGGTAACACATGAGCTTTTTTCCAAGCTGACGGAAAGGAACTGGTGTCAAGGGAATGGTTTATGATGTGGGCTATGATGGGAAGAAGCTCATTTAAGATAGGTAGAAGCATTTGAATGTGTAGGCCATCATCACCTACCGCTTTAGTGGAAATGGATAGGATCAATTTTTTGATATCTCCCTCTGTAACTGGGTGAAAAGAAAACGAAGTACATTTTGGCATAGAAGTGTTGGAAAGAGTGTTCAGGGTGGAAGATTTGATATGATCATCCAGGGTAACTGGAGATCTAGAGAAGTGCATGTTTAAAGCTTCGAGGTCCATAACGGGTGTGCTGTCGGTGTCGGATTTCCCAACACCGAGGGACTTGAGAAATTGCCATACTTTTGCCGAGTTGATATTTTGTACAGATTCATGAATGTGGCGCCTTTTAGAATCTCTACACATACGACCGCAACGATTACGCAGAGTTTTGTAAAAAGACCAGTTCTCATCCGTAGGAAACCTTTTGTACCGCCGCTTAGCTTTATCCCTTATGGACATAGCTTTCTTAATGCTGTCAGATAGCCAGGGAGCGGGCAGATGTTTCACTCGCACCTTTTTCAAGGGGGCGTGCTTATCAAAAAGCTCCAACACTAACCCATTGAAAACCGTCACCTTTGTGTCTAGATCGCAGCAATTGTGAACAGGAGTCCAGTCAATATTGCTCACATCCGCCCTCAAACGATCCAAATCAATGTTCTTGAAACTGCGAAGGAAAAGAAATTTAGACTTGCGTTTAGGAGGTCGAATTTTATACGAGAGAAATATTAGGTCATGATAAGAGAAAGAGGCGGGAAGTTGACCATGAGTGGCTACCTTAGTAAGGTCTGAGACTAGAATCAAGTCGAGGAGAGAAGGAGTACAGTGAGGCGCATGATGCGTAGCATTCAGTTGAAATATGTGCATATTGACAGATGAAACAAGAGACTGGAGTTTACGGCTGCGCGCATCGTCCCTAAGCAAGCAAGTGTTGAAATCTCCGAGGATAATGGTGTGGTCATAAAGAGAGGAGAAATATTCAAGTTTAGACTCAAAGGAAGAGAAATAGTCAATATGGCACGAGGGACTATAGTAAACTCCTAAAAGAAGTTTGCTATGGTTAAAATCAATTTCTAAAAACAGGTGTTCAGCAAATTTTGAATAATCACTCGGAGACTGGTCAACTACTTTAAAGGAGATATCTTCACGGAGATACATGGCGACCCCTCCACATCCCTTGCCTGTCCTGTCGTTACGCACCAACCTGTAGCCAGGCAACGCATACTGCTTAGAAGGAAGGGCAGGTTTAAGGAAAGTCTCAGAGACAAGAATAGCATGAATAAGATTAGAATCGAAAGAGGATAGTAGATCTGGATGGTGTGCGGGAACGCTTTGAGCATTTATATGCACCTCATTGAAAAATTTGCCAAGGCCACAAAAAGAAGAAGAAAGTTGGTCACGCAGAAGAAGAGAATCATCACTGAACGCACTAGCATAGCTCTCATCAGATGCACAAGAAGATGAACAAGATACAAAACTATCATCAGAATTAATATCAAACATATTAATAATAATATAATATAAACACAATTTAAGTACAAGAATAAACAAAACAAAAACACTATTATATAAGTATTAAAAAAAAATACCTATTTATAAAAAACTAGATAAAACTAAAATAATAACTAAAATGCATAGAGATAATACATAGCATAGTACCTATAACTAGAGAGCTTACTGCTATAATTAGTTTACGAAATTTTGTGCCCACATGAAAGTCACCTGAGATTTAGCGGTGTCCCTCTCGCACACATGGCCATTACTCATCAACTTAGTAATCTACTAAATTGGTATTTTCAGAATCGTTTTTACATACATATTAGAACTAATGAAACTTCTACCCACGGCTATCAAAATAAACATAATAAAAATTATAATTGACGTGCTTTAAATATTATATTAAATATTATTATTTCCATACGTTATTCAATAAGATTGATTATTACAATATTTGGATACCAGTAGTTAAAGAAGTTTGCATGCGGGAAACACTACATCATTCAAAATGGCTTACATTGTCAACTTAGTTGTCAACCTATTGTCAACATTCGTGGTTTTCATAGTTCAGAAATAAACGTGATCAAACATTATTTTTGTGCCTAGAATAATTTTTTGGCGACAAGATGGTAAATACTTGAGTTATGATTGGGTGCAAGCGAGAATATTATCCTGTTTGTGGAATATCGTTCCATAGGTAAGTTTCATTGAGTAGTGTGACAATATATTTTTATTTTGTGGGATATAGTTGCTCCAAGTACTTATTTTAGATCGTTTCACATAACATACAGTCCACTAAGTTAAATAATTTACGTAATTTAATAAATTTGGATTTGTTTTTCCATAATCTGTAATGCGTAGCATATTTTCGATGCATTTATTGTTTTGTATAATTTGAGTGATTCCAAGTATAGTATAAGTATACATACAGGGTTATTTGTAAAACACCGGCAACGCTTTAAGGGGTGAAACTACTCATCAATATGAACAACTTTTACTATGGGAACAACAATGAAATCGCGAAAAAAAAATCAAACTTTTCATACAAAAGATTAACCTTGCTCCATCAAAATGTATGAAAAGTTTGAATTTTTTTTCGCGATTTCATGGTTGGTCCCGTAGTAAAAGTTGTTCATATTGATGAGTAGTTGCACCCCTTAAAGCATTGCCAGTGTTTTACAAATAACCCTGTATATAGTTTAAGTTAATTTGTTGAAATCATTTGTTGTTTGTTGTGCCGAATAGATAATAATGTTTTTTTGTATCTCTTATAAAATGATAGACTTTATTAAAATTCCATGTTTGTTTTTTTCAGGATTCCAGCTGATAATAAGCAGAGGGTGTTATGGATAACAGCCACGAACCTTGACATTAGTGTGTAAAAGTTCGCATGTGTTTGTGGCGTAAATTTTAAAGATAATGAATTATTTAACAGCAGCAAAAATAAAATTAAAACCTGAAGCAGTTCCTTCAATATTACCATAGGTACTATTGTAATATGTTTAATAATTATCAGTTGTTGTATGTGTCTGTTGTATAATGTTGTGTGTAATTGTCTGGTCTGTAATAGTTTATACTAATATAAAGTATAACACATTGCACAAACTTAAGATTCACACACTTTGCTTATTGTTTATTTGTGTTTAATATTTTCCTATTAGTATAGTTAGATGGATTAAATTTTTACTGGATTGGATATTGTACTTAGATATTGTGCCATAATGAAGATCATTTTTGACATTACAGATAGCCACAAAAAGAAAAAAAACTGTACGTGCAAAATAAATTGTACGTGCAGGAACATCTGGTGAATCAGGGCATGTAGGATTTTGTAGTAAATGGGAAGATGTTGCAGTTTCCAGTGAACCACCAAATAAGAAAGTAAAGCAAGAGGAAACAAGCACATAAACCCAAAATACAACTATAATGCCAACACAATTAAAATTACAATCAACCATTAAGTTTCTAGCCGGTCTCTTCTCCATAGAACCCGGCCCACTTTGGAACCGTGCATCTAGAATCTCAACGTTTTGACGAAACGACGACGACCTTTTTATGCCGATTTGAAATTAAAAAAAGTTTTGCTTTGATTTTCATTCATTGTGTTTTATTGCTTAATGTTGTGAATGATGATTATACTTGAGTTTGCCAAACAAGAATATTATAATAAGTGATATTCGATTCTGCAGCACTAAGCATGGGTTACCCTTTCTGCTATAATAGGAAAGATCTCATAAAGAAAGGTCGTAGGATGGTCGCAAAGCTAAAAGAGAAAAAGAAAAAAGAAAGAAAAAGTAGAAGAGGAATTAAATTTGTATCTTAAAATGTTAAAATCTAATGTTTCCTACGACTAGAGCTGCCAGATGTCCGGAATATTCACGCATGACATTTTATTATACACGTAATCTGTGTATAAGAAAATGTCCGGATTCTTCCGCAATGTCCGAAATTTTCTCTAAATTTTCTTTTTTATTATATAGTAACCTTGCATATGCCTATTTATATATTATGCCTTGCCTGTGACTCTAATTATAACCAAAAGGGTGTATGTATATTTGTAAGAACGTTTAGATACACTGTATGGACCGTATATTTCACTATTTACTAGGAAAAAAACAATTCTTACTATTCGATATCAGTAGTTAATTACCTGATAACTATTCTCATAACATAATTAAATATTTCTATCATGTCCTACTTTTAACTAAAATGTATGGTTACCCTATTAGACAAGGACACGGTTACCACAAAGTATTCTCCCTCATACCGGCTTTACGGCACTATTAAGCGTTCCAGTACTTGTACTATTTCTATGCTAAAATGCTACTAAACACGGATTTACGTCATCCTTGATGCACTCGCCATTTATTACATTATGCAAAAAGTATTGTACCCAGATAAAAAAAAGAAGAAAGGAATGAATGCCTTTGATTTTCCGAACGAGTGTCTAACGTCATAACGTCGAAATAACGGAAATAACGTGATGGATGCGGATGGATGCGCATAGACATATAAATAAAATAAATAAATATATTTATAACGACCGCCGAAATAGCCGATCCGCCACCCAGCTGCGATGCTCCTTCCTGTGTGGTTTCGCCGGTTGTAGCCTTTGCCATCGGAAACTGTGCAACAAGTGGACGGAGCTCGGCTGCAGACTCGATCCTACGGCGTGTATTATCTGGGGGCAGTATGATGATCTTGCCCTCGGAAGTCCAGCAGTGATGCACACCAAAATGCTTGCGTGCCTCCATGAAAACGTCATGTCTGGGTTTTGTTAAAAACTCGGATAGTACCAGACCTGTGCCTTTCAATTGAGTTTTATTCCGCCACACTTCGCTTCGCAGACTGTAGTTCTGGAATCGAATTAAAAGAGGTTGTGGCTTGCCTGAACTTGTTCCTAGACGGTGACAGGCCATGATGTCCGAAGAAGAAACATTGCCTATCTTAATTTTCTCCGTCAGTACAGTGATAGCCTGCGCAATATGGTCTTCATCTTTCTGTAAGGGGAGGCCATGCAGGAGCAGTACCTGTTTGCGGGATGCCATTTCATGACGATCCAGCCCCACAACAAACAGCTCCATCTGATTTTTCAGTGCGCTCAGAGTTTTCCATATAAGGCACTTAAACTCGATAAAATCCCTGGAGAGGCTGGCTATGGTCTTGTGGGGTGCTTCGTTGTTGCTGGCGTTCTTCAGGTCATCCTCGTACTTGTCCATACGTGTGGTAAAAGTGGTGGAAAGCTCTTCCATGCATTCAGACATCTTCGTATATAAGTCCATGATGTGCAGTGAAAGTAGTGCAGGAGAAGTTGAAGAAAGAAGTGAGAATAAGAGTGATTTGAGTGCACCAAAGGACTGTGTAAACTTTTAGTGCATTAGCAACATAGAACGATTAGATGTTATATTTTTAAATTTAATTTATTTCAGAGCTCTTAAAAATGTTGTTACAACTTGAACTACCCGCCGAAAAAAAAGTTAATTTAAACCTATTCAAATTATTTTGTAGTTATAAATCAACATTTAGTAATTGTATCAATAATTTTCTTTATATTATAATTATAGTGACTAGAACTTAAGCTTGTTCTAATGCCTACTATTATTATTCACCGAAAACCTAAACTCGTAGCTTTGTCCACGTCGAAGATATAGGGGGGGCGAAACAGCCGCGAATCGCATCGAGAAAAGATGGTACGGCCGTGCCCGTTTTCCTCGAGACTTGGCTGGGGCACTGCCGTGCCCCCAGATTAAAATCTTATTTGAGCATAATCAGGAAGACAGACAGACAGATGCAATCGAAAGCCTCTGTCCTCTTGTGAAGGTGTCGAGTCTCCCGAAGACTATATTCAAGCAGAAGCTTGAAAACAACGACTCAGTGTATACTCTAGTGCATACACTGCGGGATGGGTTGTGACAAAATGACTCAAAAAATTTAATTGTGTGGACTGTAAAAAAGAATTAACCCAAAACAATGAATCAGCTGTCCACAAATGGATTTCTCATGGGGAATATAAAGGCTTTAAAATACTAATAAATTAACTTATCCCTCAGAGTATGCCGTGAGGATGTTTTCATCTATTGTAAAGGAAACTAACGAATATTTGGAATTAAACACAAATTCAGATCAAATTTCCAAAGAGATATAAATAATATAAAGCTTTGCTTGAATATTTCTTCTCCACAACAATAAAATTATCCGTGTTTAACTAGTGCAATATTATAAATAAAATATTGAAAGGCGTCGATATGATTCGATTAAATAAACAATTATTGCCATGTATACAAACAAAAGCTTCATACTTTACATCTACATCAGAAAATACTTAAAAATAAAAGCATTTAATAAGTAATCTAAGTTTTATTTCCTCCCAAGTAAATAAAACCGAAATTTAAAATACCAGTCAAACATATAACCCTCTCCGTAGTTGGGTAAAAATAAAAAGGTATCCGTGCGTAATGTCAACGATCAATATAATATTTAATGCCTTTGCCTGTACTAGAATGAAGAATAATTAAAAAAATAACTAAATGTCAATCTCTAAAGTACCCTTCTGATATTGACTCTTCGGAGATTCCCGTCTGATACGTAGTATCTCTTAGTAGTCTGTGAGTTGCAACCCTATTGACAAACGAATCTGAATCTTAATGGGCGTCGCTCACACGAGCTAGAGTCGAGGCGGCGTCGAGGCGCGGGCGCACAAGCGGAGGCGCGGCGGTGGGTGATGCTGTGTCCGACGGCGACGCGATTCCACCGCCATTTTGTCATTGTGTTTCGTGCGGAGATGCGTTTACACTGTTAAAAATAATGTTAATAACTTGTAGGAGTGCAAGTACGTCTTCATCTTCTGACGACGACATGTTGAATGAATTGGAATGTGTGAAGGAAGCATAGTCGCCCGCGCCTCGACTCTACATAGAGACCACGCCTCGACGCCGCCGCGACCTCGCCTCGACTTACCAGTGAGGGACGCCCCTAAGGGTCCCTATCAATTTTACGGTCTAAAAACAGAAAATTACTTCTTTTTCAGCGCAAACTCAACAACTCAATTTTGAGTTAAGCTCGCCTATGTACAAGTTTTTCCTTTTATGTAGGTATTTTATTTGTGTTTATGTGTACAATAAAGAATAAGAATAACTATAAGATACCTGTTTTTTTTATAACGCATAGTTATACATCATCTATTTGTCTATGCAGTGTACAAATTGGAATTTTGATAACAACTTTTATTTAATGTGTTTACAAATGACCTGCTTATCTATATGCACATAACTCAGCCAGAGGCAAGACTTGTTGTTTTTGCTTATGATACAAACATTATAATTGGAGCAAATGACCTGGAACAATTGACTATAAATGTTAATAAATGTATTGAAAATCTCTGTGACTGGTTTGCAGCAAATAACTTATTATTAAACACAAGTAAAACAAATTTAATTTTATTCAAAACTACAACAACTATTAAAAGGAGACAAGATCGATTTAGTAAACAATGTCAAATTTTTAGGCGTCAATATAGATTCATATTTATTTATTTAATGCTTTATGCACAGGTAAAAAAAACACTGCACAAAGGTGGACTTAATGCCATAGGCATTTTCTGCCAGTCTACCTTAGGGTGATGCAGAGACAAACATGGTGGGTGCAACGTAAAATAAACGAAAATTGGAAAGAAAAATAAAATTCAAGATCAAGTAATAAATACATAGATACATACATATATTATTATAAACCATAAAAGAAAACATACATATTGATATACTGCGTCAAAATACACAAAAATACGAAATAGTGAAAAACGAATCTAGCAAGTCATCGCTGGGCCAATTCTGCCAACTTCCCACGAATGTGATCACGTGCCTTCACTTTAAAAGAAAGCCGACTGGTTGCCATCCTGATGTTCAGCAGGAGCGCATTCCAAAGGAGGATAGACTGGACAAAAAAGGACGAGTGTATGAAATCAGTGCGGTGAGAGGGACATTGTAGAAGACGATTATGGGTGGAGCGAAGATTTAAATTGTGAGCAGTACATAAATATTGAAAATGAGAAGTCAACTAAGAAGGGGAAGTGGGTCTGTCAAGAATAGAGAACAGGGTAGTCAAAGCCCTCAACTCTCTTCGTTGGCGAATGGGCATCCATTTTAAAAGGGATCGGTGCTCAGATACATGATCATACTTACGTAAATTGAAAACGAATCGAATGCAGTTATTAAGAAGGCGGTCAAGTTTATTGAGGAGATCTGCATTCAGGTCATAGTAACACACATCACCATAGTCAATTATGGGGAAGATTAGGGACTGTACAAGCATTGCCTTTATGTGTGATGGGAGAGGATTTTTCAAGCGATAAAGAGACCGCAACGTGTAGGTGACTTTTTGGCTGACAACAGCGACTTGCTTTCGCCAGTCAAGAGAACTGTCGATGTGCAGACCAAGATCCTTAACACAGGAGCTAAACGGGATGACCGAGTTGTCAAACATTAAACATGGTACGGTTAAACCATTCAGCTTTTTTATACTGTGGGAGCTTCCTACAATGATAGCTTGACATTTAGTAGGGTTAACCTCCACCCCAAATCTATCAGACCAGTGTTTAATCACCCCTAAATCCCGGTTTAACTCCTTGATCACATCGGATAAGTTATCCACTCCTGCTTGACAGTACAGCTGCAAATCGTCAGCGTAAAGATGATACGCACACTGAAGCTCGGGGGTTATAAGATTTATAAAAATAGAAAACAGAAGAGGAGATAAAATACCGCCTTGAGGGACGCCAGCTATAAGATCACACCAGCTCGAAGACGAGTCACCAGCATGAACTGACTGCTGACGCCCCCGAAGATAAGAGGAAAGCCATTCCAATACCTCGTGATTTAAACTGGAAACAGGAGCTTGCAACTATTGATTCATCGATATCGTCTGCATGTTACGCATTCAGGAGCCTTGGGATGAGTTGGATCTAAAGTAGCTGTATATCACGCGTTAGTCTTTCTTTCTCTTTCTTTCTTTCTTTCTTTTCTTTCTTTCTTTTTTTTTTTAGTCGAATCTAGAATAAGATACAGTATTATGATTTGGGGAAATAGCTTTAGCTATAACTGTTAGAGAGCATATTTTGTCCAGAAACGTGCCATAAGGATTTTTACAGAAACGTGCCATAAGGACCATCGTTAAAATTTCACAACGTGAGTGGTGCAGGGAACACTTCAAAAGATTAGGCATACTTACAGTACCATGATTATACATACTAGTCCTGTTAAACTATTTTGCAAAGTATATACATGAATACGAATCGCAGGAGGAACGTGAGATTAGAGAGGGCACGCGAAGAAATATTAAAAACATAATGGCACCCAAATTTAACATAGCAAAGCACTACTCTAGGTACCAGGCAGTAGAAATATATAATAAATTACCTACACACTTGAAAAAATTAGTGTATAAGACCAATTTATTTAAAGCAAAGCTTGAGGTTGTATTTTACGACGATTTCTTACTTTTGAGGGGTGAAGTATCAGCCTAAGCCTCACCCACTAGGGGAGCTCCGTTCACGCAATTGCGCAATTGACGTATCAGACTGTGTGACACACGTGTCACAGAATAGCAGTATTAATTAGCAACATGCAGTATGACACCAGCAAATACTTGAAAAATATAAATCCATAATATCGTATACCCAGTGTCCTATATTACGCTAGAACATCTGTTCGTCCGTTTTGTATTTGTAGATTTTATACCTATTTAACTATCTACTTATAAACTATCGGTCATACCTATTGTGTATGAGTTTATGCAAGTGCACATAATTGTCTCGACCAACATTGGGTATTTTCACATTAAGCCGATAATGCCGTAACGAAACCGATATATCGGCACGACAAACCTGATGACACTGCCAATGTGTGTGTAATGTTAGAAGAATAGGCCAACTCAAAACCATGCCTTGAGATAATAACCTACTCTCATTCACACCTGTAGGCGTCGTCCGTTTCCGTAGTCATACCTACTTAAGTTCGTTCACAGGGTTGCTTTTTTACCAAAAAAGAAATTGTATATTTATAGATCATAACCATATTCCTAGTTCAGATTCCTCGCTATGTGATAGATATATCCACCATAGATAATGTGCGGCTGCTATAAAAATTGAATTGAAAATTCTTTGGTGGAACCGAAGTGTTCTTTAATAGAAAAAATGTTATTTTATAGCATTGTTTTGTTAAGGAAACTGTATCGTAATAAAACTTAATTTTATTAAAGTTGCATGTGTATAAAGTCTGTCATTATAGTAATGTTTTTGAATTCATAAGTAGAACTTTACGATATCTACACTGATATCGTAAAGTTTTTATTTTGATACCAATCAAATAATTTTTTTATCCGTGACCACGGTGCTTGCAACAGTACCGAAATATCGGGAACTCAAAACAAGATATGAACATGGTAAATACCCCGTTTTGAACTCTAATACTAAAATCAAATATATATATACAAGAAGATATAAATATTATGTGCTAGTAGTTATGTTGAATAATAATAAAATATAAAATTGTTATAATTAAACGAATTTTATGAAGTAAAACTGAACTTTTATTATTTAAAATAAAACAACACACATTCGTGATTCATAGAGTAGAGAGTAGTGAACCATAGAACAACATTGACACTGATAACAAAAACAACGACAAAGAAAGGCGGCAATTTTAAACTATCTTCATCAAAAATTACTTGAGTATAGTCTTTTGATTTACATGATTCGTTGTGTTCGATCACATTTTGCGTAATGGACTGTCGACAGACCAACGGTGCATGGAAAAACCTAACAAATGGTTATAGTTTATTAAATTTTATTTATGTATTTTTTATTAGTCTGTATAAAAAAAATTTATGAGTAATAAATAATATATATTATAGTATTCAAAAAATTCCAATTAAACTGGTTGTCTTGGTAGACATGTCAATTACGCGGTTTACAAAAGTTGATAAAAATACGTTCATTAGTAGCGGGAATATTTGTCGAAGTTCCATCGCTATTTTTATATAAACTGGAAAATGATATAAGTACTATGAATATTGTTCTATAAGTAGGTAAATAGAATATATATAAAACTTCATACTCTTTGTTTTCATACTACAAATTGTCATACTGATTTTTCTATACTACATCCTATAAAATGAATTCTTGACGGAGATGTCAAGAAATTATTTTAGCATATTGATTTTATAAACGAAATACTTAGATTTTCTGAATAAAAGGCAAGTTACTTATACTTCCTGCTTCTTTTTAATGATTATACTGTCATTCTTTCTTTTGTTTTTAATAAATAGTAAGCGCAGGAACGTCAAAAAAAATTGCACAGGTCCAACCTCGATGCGCGCCGAAACGCGACTGATTGATTGCAGAGATGACAGAAATCACGAATTTTGTGGTTTTTATCAAATTGTGACCAATATACGAAATATTATGAAAAAATAACAACCGATTTTCGTTGGTATATTTGCGACCAATATTGTGATATAAAAATTAATTGAAATAATATCATGTTTTAGAAACAATCTTGTAAACACTTTTTTAAAAGGGGTAACTTCGCGAATTTTTTTTATCGAGCCAACTTCATCCAATCATGTATCGGACAACCGTGCAAAGATTGTCACATCTTCAAGTTTGATATATATTTTTTTCGGGACAAAGAAATAAGAATTTCTATTCAAAAAATTGTAAATATAAATCGGTTTTTGCGGCATTCCTGTAAAATACCCCCTTAAAGCCTTCCTGTTAGAAAAGTGTTTATACTCGGTATTTGAATTAACGTAAAATGATGCTAAATGGATTTTGAATTTTTTTTTTGCTTGTCTTAATTATTATTGTATAGATTTAATTATTAAAATATTATCTACTAGTTAGTGACCTTGATGCTGTTATGACTATTATAGGGTATAACAGGGTAGGGAATTAAAAATAATTTGATACCATATTGCTGACATTATAGATGATAATTTATTAGGTATATGCAATATGCATATACTTATTATGGGAGCCCTACTTATTATTTCTATGGATATACTCGTATGTATATGTTTGAACAAAATGATAGCGCATAATTTTTAATTAATTAGATTTAGATTTATATTGAATTGTTTACATTATTGTTATGCTAATTTTAAAACACTAGATTTATATTTAAATTGAATAGTTCTTATTATTACTATACGGGACCTTAGTCACAGTTTAAATATTTAGTGTATGTAATACCAAAATTTTAATATTATGTAGGTACTTATTTCAAACACAATGCAAATTGTTATGAATAAATAAATAAATAAACTCAATTAATTAATTAATTAAACGCAATTAATACTGCAACAATGTAATACTTAGTATTATCAAATTTAGGTATTCGAAATGTTTTAATGCATAGTAAATACTTGAATTAATCAAGTGACAATAATGAATTAACCTTATAAGTCCGGTGGCGGTACAGAAATGGCCCCGACATGACACTCAATACACCGCTGGCTTGTTTTCGGTTCCGAAATTACCCGAGCTGTCATGTACTACGTCATGCCCAATTCTTTACTGCATAAATATTTTACTAGTACTTATTAAATCTTGTACTTAACTTACGTATTAAATCTATAAGTATCAATATATACTCGTCAAAACAAAATAAGGGCCACTTGCAAATTTCGACATTATGGGTGATTTAATGACCATTAACTATATCCATGTGGTAAATTGTACAGCGTTGTATTATCTTAAGTGTTTGCAAACATTTTAACAGCATTCCGCTTGAAAAACCGTTAAAATGGGTAGATTTCATCAATTTTTTTGAAACCAATTAATTTTACCCTGTTTTTAACGTGAACTTTAGGCTCATTTAACATTTGTATTGTACTGAGAACAGTTAAGTGTGTCGAGTTAGTGCCTACATCAGCATTTTAAGAACGTAATTCCACAGGTTCGACTTCAAATAGACTTGACTACAACGACCAGGACCATAACACTCATCCAAGAAGGCTATTCGTAGCGATATGTAGTTTTAAAGCCGAGATTTTCGCATCGAGCGATTCAGAATGCCTGGAATTGCTTTTATGAGATCCAAAATTTTGTCAGAAGTCAGGAATTAGGCAGAGCCAGAGGAACCACCGCTCAGGAAGACCGCTACATAGACTTACATGCACGCAGAGAGGGCACCGTCACTTCCCGCTCTTTGCAAACCCGCTTGTGCCTGACCACAGGCACGTGACTAAGTGACCAAACAATTAGAAACCAGTTTTATGAAGACCAGCAATTGTCCAGGAGTCAAGTGGTGTGAATTCCATAGACCAGTATTCATCATGCAAATCAATAAACATCTGCAAGGCAACAATTGGACTGTAGCGTAAGGGACTGAAGCACATTGCTTTTTACAGATGAGAGCAAAGTAAAAGTTTTTAGTGTTGACCGTTGCATAAGGGTGTGGAGATGAAAAGGGAGCAATTTGCAGAAGCCTGCATCCACAACAGTGACCGATTTGGGGGGCCCAATATTATGGTGTGGGGAGGCATAAGCCAAACTGGAAGAACTGAAACTATAATTCAGAACCAGGGTACAGTAACCACTTAACGATACATCCAGGAGGTCATAAGACTCTATGTGGTGCCATTTGCATAGTAAGTGGGTCCAGGTTTCAAGCTGTTGCACGGCAATGCACGCGCTTATACTGTTAGAGCCACCAGAGAGACACTAGAAGAGGCTTGTATACAAGTGTTGCCGAGGCCAGCGAACAGTTCGGGCTTGAACACAATTGAACACATGTGGGATCTGTTGAAAAGAAGAGTATGAGATACAGATTGATCACTGGACAATGAAAGACAGCTCTTAAACGTCCTAAAATCGAGCTAGGAACAAATCTCTCAAGAAACAATGCGCCATCTGATAGAAAATGCCCTCTAGGCTTCAAGAATATGTTCAGAAAAGAGGAGGGTACACCAGATATTGATTCAAAAAGGAAGAAGAATAAACGCCCTGGAATTTCATTTTTAATTGCATTTTTAGTCCAAGTGTACTTTTTGCTGAAATTGCACTTTTTCTCGAAAATGTTGTAAAATTGTTTTTCTTTCCTGTGGATTGTGTAAAATTTAAGCCCATTTCATTAAAAACAAATCATTGCAATGAATTTTACAACTTAGAAACCTAGGAACCTCATAATTTGCCCAGAAGATCAAAAATATAAGGTGGCCCTTATTTTGTTTTGACGAGTATATATATAATATGTAAGTATCACTACAATGAAAGTCTCATCAAAATCGTTCTAATACAACAGATTTTATCTAACCAATCAATTGCTCGATCCCAATCCAACGCCATGTAGGGAGACTGGAGTTAAACTTAAAAAGACACAAAATACAAATATTACTACAAAATACTATTAAATACTACAAAATACGTATCTCAATTTAAGTACTGAAAATACAACAAACTCAGTAGAATAAATAACGCCATCCAGTTTAAAAAAATGTTCTTAATGCATAGCATTGTATAATTCCCGCACCCCGCCACGCACATGATCAATAATTCTATTTTTCTAAATTAAATTGTATTTAATATCTTCAAAATTCACCTAACGTTTCCTAAGAACAGAACTCTCTAACTACAGAAAGGGTAGCCACTCTTAATGCCCGTATTTTTTTCGCCACCCTGTATACAGAGCATTACATAATAAAGATACCATTTAACTAAATAAAGACTGGAGCGAGTGAGAATACCATTCAACTAATTAACAGAGGAACTGTGAAAATTAAACGAATACTTATTTTGCTTACACCCCTAGAGGAATAGCGTGATTACATTATTGTGACCGGACCTATGAACTATACAAATATAATATTTCATAAAGATACGTCAAGTAATAATAAAGTTATAACACCTAACAGTAAACAGACATAATGCACCTCAGCTCATCCCCATTAGACAATAGCGTGATAATTTATAGCCTATATGTTGACCAGCCCTTAGGCGGATGTTACTGCAAAATTTCAACTAAATCTGTCCAGTAGTTTTCAAGTTTACCCGTAACAAACAAACCGACAAACAGACAAAAATTCTAAAAATGTATGTTTCGGCTTCTGTATCGTTCCTAGTATACGTAGCACTATTTTTTTTTTTTACATTCAATATACAGATTTAGCCTCGTTACGATTTTATTACAAATTAGTCAACCCAATACATAGTTATTATCACACCATATACAATACAGAAACACAAAAACCGTTAGTGACTAGTAGTTGCACATTTCAGCAGGCTTACTTCGGCACATAGATATAATTATGTATGTAATATGTATAGTGTATACATATTAGATATATTAGTATATCTATGCCAAATACGTGGTTTCATTTAATGTGATACAGTCGTCGCCTCCCTGTAGAGTCACGTTTTGCGCTCTTACCTCTGATACCTTCATTTACAAATCACTTCAAGTCTCGACATCTTTAGTAATAGGCATGTTATAGCAATGACATTTTACAAATAGACGCGTTGCCCGCGCTCGACACGGCTGTAACAACGGCAGCGGCGTCGCGCGCACCGAGGCTCTCCGCGGATATGGGGTTCCATCAGTCAAGTCTCGACGATAACCTACGGAATGGTAGGTACGAGATATCGATCCGCTTGACCGCGACAGGCAGCACCGCAGCACCCGTGTGTTTATTCGCCTGAACCGTAGTGGTGCTGGGGACTATGGCCTTAGAACTAGTACACATTAGCCGGTTTGAAGCACGTGCTTTGGTGACGCGCGTTTTAAGTTACGGGTTAATAGTTTGCAGCGTGTATACCCAAACGCGCGCTTTTGCTGTAACTTATAACGCCCGTTACCAAAGCGCCCCATGTTTACTAGCTCATAATCGCCACGCTTGGTAAACCGATTGGTGCACACAGGTACTCTTGAAGTTATTCCTGAGTTGCCTTATAAGACACCCGCGGTGAGAGGGGGGTTGACCCATCCTTTGACAGAAACCTTACGAACTCAATACTTGATGCAAACTTTTGCATTGTATTTATTTAAATTAAATTTATTTGGTTGGGGTATATCTATAAAAATCCGTGTTGTTAAAAAGAATTGAGTTAGTATCCATTTCGTGGAGCCAACGATTTTGCATTCGTATTTGGTAAGTACAATTGACAACATTTCATATTTTTAACATACGAATATTATTATTTTTAGTGAAAATAGATCTAAAAATAGGATACCCGTATTTTTTATTTTTTCAAAATTCGGTCTTTTTCATATATAATTTCGACGTTGAAATTCGTTCTATTCTAAATAGACGTAAGCGCCAAATGACGTCATATATACGGTAGAATAGCTAATATGCCTTTGCATAACTCAAAAATTATTAAAAAAAATGTAACTGTCAGTGTCATTAGTTGGCGTCTATATTGTTTGTTGTTTGTTTTATTTTGCTTTTAGCAATTTAATTCAAATAATATCCCCAATCTTTAATAATTTGCATTACATAAGTCACCATGAAGGTATCCGAAGGATTTAACGTCGCTGACACCAGGAACCTGCCGAAAGTAGATTATTTAATGTTATTGGAATATATGCATGAAAATGATTGTTATAATGTTGCGGAAACACGTAGTGCTAAGGCTTTACTGGCATCGCGTGAAGCTTATGTAGACACAGCAGTAGGATATGTGGAAGTTAAACGAGAAGGAAACATCTGCATAGCTAAATGCCGAGTAACACCAGAACATAAAGTGAAAGCGAAGTTGTATCTAGTTACTGCTGTAATCGACGAATCTTCAGAAAAAATTATTACAGTGGAGTGCAATGACTGTGCAGCTTCGGCAGGGGGCTGCAAACACGCCATATGCTTTGCCATTTGGCTCATAAAACGGTCAGATGAACCATCGGTCACTTCAATAACTTGTTATTGGAGTAAACCAAAACTCGCTGGAGCTGTAAGTGTTCAGAAATTCATCCTGGCAAAAAATATAGGCAAAAAGAAAAGAGCTCCTGAAAATGTGAATATGAATGTAACATTATCTATGTTTTCTGAAGAGTGCAAACGCCGTAATATATCTACAGGAATGATATTAAATTACTGTGGAAATCATCAGCATACATTATGCGACTTTAGCGTGTTTAATTTAATGCTGCAGTTTGTGCATAGGGTTAATGATCACAGCTATGACAATTTTAAATTATTTTGTGAAAAAGGATTTACATTAGATGTGATCAACAAGATTGCCAATGCTACGAAGGATCAAGCTGATTCAAAATTGTGGCATACTATGCGTCAAGGAAGAGTAACAGGGTCTAGGATCTATGAAGCTACTCACTGCAAAACGGAGAATGGTGCTTTAGTACAAAGCATTCTGGGTGGATACAAAGTGCCAGAGACTAAAGCTATAATAAGGGGGAAGACCTTAGAAAAACAAGTTCTTAAGGAGCTTGAAAAGGACTTTGGAGCTGTGGTAGAAAGTACAGGATTAATTTTAATATCCCCAATAATAGGTGTTTCACCTGATGGGCTATTCAAAGACTTTGTTGTTGAAGTAAAATGTCCTATAAGTAACAAAACAATAAAAAATTATATAAAGGATAGCATTTTACAGGAAAAATGTAAAGCTCAGTTAATGACACAAATGCATGCAGCAAAAAAAACAAAAGGACTATTTTGTGTTGCTGATCCTACTTTTGAGCAGTCAAAAATTATACACAAGTTCTGGGTGGACTATGATGATACATATGTAAACAATTTATTAGATGCTGCTGAACGTTTTTGGAAACAATTTATTTTTAAGACTATTTTGGACAGTGCAAAATAAAAAGACAAATATATTTTAAAAGCTTTTATTCATTTCTTATAATGGTACTATGCAAATTTATCAACCCGCATGCCACAATAACTACCTCATCTGCATGTTGAATTAATTTATTATTGATTACAAAGTGTGGTTTCAAAAGTTTGAATAGCCTTACTCTTCTGATTACTCTCTCAACATGGATACGCAGACTGGCTATAACCTTGCTTTTAATGGCTTCCTGTTTTGTGAGCTTTGTATCTTTTGAAACACTAGGTGGCCGGAGGAGCTTAATTTGTTTTCTACAGAGTATAGTATCTATGTGCTTAAATCCTCTGTCTGCCAATATAGTGCAGTTGGGTGGTAACACATCTAAGAAACCACTGTTTTCCACTATATTAGCATCTGATATACGACCACCAAAGCCAGAAGATACAAAGTTAACAAAACCATCAGGTGTTGTAGCTAGTAGGTACTTCAAGGTGTTTGCATTTTTGTATTGTGACCAAGTAAGTGACTGGCTAATAGGATTAGATGGTTTCTCTATTTCTATTTCAAAACAATCAATAATACAAAAAACATTAGAGTATTCTTTATTTGTAATAAAAGAGGATGGCAAGTTACTTTTGACATCAAAGACACTAGTAGAATAAATTAATTGTTTGAAAAACTTTGATAAAATACACAAGGTCCTAAAAAATATTCTCCATAAAGTTGATAGTGACACCTCGAACATATCAGCAATTTGGTAAAAGGGTGTATTATTTTTTATTTTATATAATGTGATGACTATATGGAAGGATCTTAATCGAAGCTCTGATTCTAAATAGTTAATCAACCAATAATAATTTTTTGGTAAACCTATGTAACTCTGTGGCTTTTTTTGGATAAGTTCGAGCATAAAGCTTCTGCCTTGAATTTTGGTTTTAATAAACACCTCAGATGGTACCTCTGATATGTCAGCGGAGGTGGTACTTCCTTGTGTTGAAGGTAATGCTTCATCCATTGGTACAGTATCTGTCATCACTTCATCTTCTTCAAGTAAGGGATTGTGTTTTGGTTTTTTCTGTATTGCACAAAAAGTTGCTCTATCTGCAGTCTTTGGCTTTACTTGTATGGCTTTGTGGGATTTGGTTGAGATAAGATTTTTATAACTTGTCACATTATATGATGTTGAAGATGTGCTGGGCCTAGGTTCGTTCATTTCTGGAAGGTTTAACTGTCCTGTAGATGTCCTGATAAGGGACTGGGGTAGTTGAGGCTTCAACTTTGGCCGTCCTTTCATTGTAATCCAATACTGGTAGTTCTCCACATCTTCCTCCAACTAAAAGAAAGAATAACATTGATTAAATAACACAACAATTTAAGAACATTTCACAATCAGTGTGTTACCATTAATAAACAGGATTAGATTGCAAATTATAGACAATTTTAATAGAATAACAATAACAGTGCAGGTCCTTGTATATAAATGTCTATGTCCATGGATATTGGGAAAGAAATAAAAAATGCTTATTTTTTCAAAAGATTTACTTACATTAAGATGATCTTCACATATGTATAAAAGGCGTTTGGGGCATGCAATGCCCACTGCATTACACCAATCTTGTTTTGTAGTACTAGGCACCGCAAAAAAAGTTTTTGTGGTATTTATTAAAGAATTGTTTTTGCAGGCTGGTACAAAACAATATTTTGTGTCCTTCATTGGCACGTATTCTTTATTAGGATTCATTTTCAAATATAAGCGAACTGTGATAAAAATAATAGATGACGATATGCGTAAACAAACACTACGAAGAGGTTATCTCAGTTACTCTTTGTTTTTGTTTGACTAGGGTCGTTCCGCTTACCGATACAAGTAAATACGAGTAAGTACTCGATACTTTGCTTTCGATACCAAGTAATTTTAGCATCGAATCAATCTTGCGATACTCACACGGTAAAGAAACGAATGATCTTGGTATCTAATCGAATCAGACTGAACGAATGTTACTTTTCAATATTTAATTATTGTCGTAACATCGGTACCAAGCGTGTGCTTATTTTCCAAAGCCGGACCAACAATGTCGCAAGCAAGGAACAGATTGTCCCCAAAATCCCTGCAGCAAAAGAGACGATTAATTTAATACCTTTACTTACTTTTAATTATTAAATGCGTGGCTATTATGTAAAAAATAAACAGAATAACAACCATTCCCAAGAATATTTTCCTAATATATCAATCTCATAAAAAAATCTAAAAGGTATCGATATGAGTAAGTATCGATACTTGAGGGGTACTAATATGAGTAGTATCGAAAAATGATTTGAGTACTACGTAGATGAGTAGCATCCCTATGTGATGACACTTGTGACATTCTTGTCATTCCATTAAAACGAAATGCACAGGCAAAGGTAACTAACTCATTCAACCGTATGTGTGACGTCACGACACGTTTTACAGTTTTAATTTTTTTTCTCCGAAATAAAGAGCTAGAAAAATAAAACAAAATTATATTTGAGCTCAGGAAAGGAAAATAAAGAAATGGTATTTTTATTTTTGGGGCTTATTATTTATGAAATGTTGTCAATTTCTATCAATTATTATATTATTAATTTGTAAAATATTTTTAATTATTTACCTGATTAAGTGATTACTTATACCTAATATAAGTACTTACCAGTCTGTTCAACTGCAGTGAGTACAGTTTGTGGTTCGTTGATTTGTAGAAAATCAACGGGTGATTAGCATGGCGCCCACAACTCAGGAAGACGTGTCAACTAATGGAGAGATGCTAACGGAGACAATAGAGCATCTGCCGCTAGATGGCGAGAGAATTGTCATTACTGGCATGTCGGGCCTGTACCCGCAATCTCACAATGTGAAGGAGTTGTCAGACATACTTTACAATAAGGTACATATGTTCAAAAGACTGA
The DNA here is from genome assembly GCA_932294325.1 of Allophyes oxyacanthae. Classification (NCBI taxonomy): domain Eukaryota; kingdom Metazoa; phylum Arthropoda; class Insecta; order Lepidoptera; family Noctuidae; genus Allophyes; species Allophyes oxyacanthae. The sequence continues at coordinate 4,388,198 of OW028628.1, forward strand.
TCTAACGAATTACCTATACAAAGTGTATCAGAACTGCGTAGTCATATTTATGGGTGTGGATTAGACCATCAAACTGAACAACTTTCTCTATGGGACCAGCATCGTAATCGCGAAAAATGATCAGCCGTCCCATACGTTTGAGTTGAGTAGGTATTGAAGTTTTGTATCGGACATGCAGCTAATCATTTTTTCGCGATTACGATGTTGGTCCCATAGAGAAAGTTGTTCAGCTTGACGTTCTGTTCCACACCCTTATTTATTATAAAAATAACATAGCACTAACATAGTTTAAAAATAATAATTTGACCTAAACTCTATCTATGCTCTAACTACTTAGTTATCCGTACCACATATGATAATTATAATAGACTGTACTTAATTGTTACTGGCATAGTAAGTATCTAGGTAGGTACATTTTCGTTCCGGATACATCCATATGTGACTCTAGCTAGGGACAGGTCTCTGGTGTCTCCACTTAGTAAAGGTGTCGCTACAGGTCGGCAGTAATCAGATAAAATTAAAAGTAAAAAAATAAATAAATCCAAATATAACAAAAATCTAATACGATGAATAATCACATAGATACCTACCTATGTTTTGCTCCCCCACTCCTTTAGGTGGATATACTTTACAGTTCCTTTTCTAATCATAACGCAATATTTATGGTCAACAGGAGAACCCAGTTACATCGGAAGGCCTGAGATGGAACTTCAAGCATCCAGAACTACCAAATTCCACTGGTATGGCTCCAGAGGTGGATCGCTTCGATGCTCAGTTCTTTGCTGTGCACCACCACCTTGCTCATTACATGGATCCTATGGCGCGCAAGATTCTTGAGCAGACCTACCAAGCTATTTATGATGCGGGTTTGTTTTATACTAGACTAGCTTATCTTTTATCTTTTTGCCCTTAATTACGTTGGAAGATCCCATGATACGCATACTTCGCTTGCCGCTTTCTGTAATTCACGTGTGAATTATTCAAGTGTGTAACGTATAGCATAGCCGCACAGTATCGAGAGCCACTCGATAGGTGTGTTTGCTCATAGCCGTGCGTCAACAACGTGTATCATATTAGAGTGTAAGTAAGTTATTATTCCCTAGTACGGAGTGTCACCGGTATGCTTTCACCTGGAACGCTTAATAGTGCCGTAAAGCCGGTCTGAGGGAGAATACTTTGTGGTAACCGTGTCCTTGTCTAATAGGGTAACCATACATTTTAGTTAAAAGTAGGACATGATAGAAATATTTAATTATGTTATGAGAATAGTTATCAGGTAATTAACTACTGATATCGAATAGTAAGAATTGTTTTTTTCCTAGTAAATAGTGAAATATACGGTCCATACAGTGTATCTAAACGTTCTTACAAATATACATACACCCTTTTGGTTATAATTAGAGTCACAGGCAAGGCATAATATATAAATAGGCATATGCAAGGTTACTATATAATAAAAAAGAAAATTTAGAGAAAATTTCGGACATTGCGGAAAAATCCGGACATTTTCTTATACACAGATTACGTGTATAATAAAATGTCATGCGTGAATATTCCGGACATCTGGCAGCTCTAGTCATAGGAAACATTAGATTTTAACATTTTAAGATACAAATTTAATTCCTCTTCTACTTTTTCTTTCTTTTTTCTTTTTCTCTTTTAGCTTTGCGACCATCCTACGACCTTTCTTTATGAGATCTTTCCTATTATAGCAGAAAGGGTAACCCATGCTTAGTGCTGCAGAATCGAATATCACTTATTATAATATTCTTGTTTGGCAAACTCAAGTATAATCATCATTCACAACATTAAGCAATAAAACACAATGAATGAAAGTCAAAGCAAAACTTTTTTTAATTTCAAATCGGCATAAAAAGGTCGTCGTCGTTTCGTCAAAACGTTGAGATTCTAGATGCACGGTTCCAAAGTGGGCCGAGTTCTATGGAGAAGAGACCGGCTAGAAACTTAATGGTTGATTGTAATTTTAATTGTGTTGGCATTATAGTTGTATTTTGGGTTTATGTGCTTGTTTCCTCTTGCTTTACTTTCTTATTTGGTGGTTCACTGGAAACTGCAACATCTTCCCATTTACTACAAAATCCTACATGCCCTGATTCACCAGATGTTCCTGCACGTACAATTTATTTTGCACGTACAGTTTTTTTTCTTTTTGTGGCTATCTGTAATGTCAAAAATGATCTTCATTATGGCACAATATCTAAGTACAATATCCAATCCAGTAAAAGTTTAATCCATCTAACTATACTAATAGGAAAATATTAAACACAAATAAACAATAAGCAAAGTGTGTGAATCTTAAGTTTGTGCAATGTGTTATACTTTATATTAGTATAAACTATTACAGACCAGACAATTACACACAACATTATACAACAGACACATACAACAACTGATAATTATTAAACATATTACAATAGTACCTATGGTAATATTGAAGGAACTGCTTCAGGTTTTAATTTTATTTTTGCTGCTGTTAAATAATTCATTATCTTTAAAATTTACGCCACAAACACATGCGAACTTTTACACACTAATGTCAAGGTTCGTGGCTGTTATCCATAACACCCTCTGCTTATTATCAGCTGGAATCCTGAAAAAAACAAACATGGAATTTTAATAAAGTCTATCATTTTATAAGAGATACAAAAAAACATTATTATCTATTCGGCACAACAAACAACAAATGATTTCAACAAATTAACTTAAACTATATACAGGGTTATTTGTAAAACACTGGCAATGCTTTAAGGGGTGCAACTACTCATCAATATGAACAACTTTTACTACGGGACCAACCATGAAATCGCGAAAAAAAATTCAAACTTTTCATACATTTTGATGGAGCAAGGTTAATCTTTTGTATGAAAAGTTTGATTTTTTTTTCGTGATTTCATTGTTGTTCCCATAGTAAAAGTTGTTCATATTGATGAGTAGTTTCACCCCTTAAAGCGTTGCCGGTGTTTTACAAATAACCCTGTATGTATACTTATACTATACTTGGAATCACTCAAATTATACAAAACAATAAATGCATCGAAAATATGCTACGCATTACAGATTATGGAAAAACAAATCCAAATTTATTAAATTACGTAAATTATTTAACTTAGTGGACTGTATGTTATGTGAAACGATCTAAAATAAGTACTTGGAGCAACTATATCCCACAAAATAAAAATATATTGTCACACTACTCAATGAAACTTACCTATGGAACGATATTCCACAACCAGGATAATATTCTCGCTTGCACCCAATCATAACTCAAGTATTTACCATCTTGTCGCCAAAAAATTATTCTAGGCACAAAAATAATGTTTGATCACGTTTATTTCTGAACTATGAAAACCACGAATGTTGACAATAGGTTGACAACTAAGTTGACAATGTAAGCCATTTTGAATGATGTAGTGTTTCCCGCATGCAAACTTCTTTAACTACTGGTATCCAAATATTGTAATAATCAATCTTATTGAATAACGTATGGAAATAATAATATTTAATATAATATTTAAAGCACGTCAATTATAATTTTTATTATGTTTATTTTGATAGCCGTGGGTAGAAGTTTCATTAGTTCTAATATGTATGTAAAAACGATTCTGAAAATACCAATTTAGTAGATTACTAAGTTGATGAGTAATGGCCATGTGTGCGAGAGGGACACCGCTAAATCTCAGGTGACTTTCATGTGGGCACAAAATTTCGTAAACTAATTATAGCAGTAAGCTCTCTAGTTATAGGTACTATGTATTATCTCTATGGCTTTCACTCACTTGTTATTTCATGATGGTACAAGATAACTCGATTTCCAGGGTACAGTTCTTTAGTGCAAGTCTAGCAAACGTTCTAACTCTATACAACATTTTATCTAACTCCATATCGGCAAAATTTCAGAAGCCTCTCGAATTTTTTTAGTCAGTATTTTAAATGCTCACTATGGATTGTGACACTAACACCATCTAGTATTTATAGTAGGTAAATATGTTTAAAATGTTCCTTTTTACCATAGATGTAGGATGTACGGAAGCGAAAATATTCTAAGTCTATGCTTTTTACATATTTCCAACACTTACCTATATACATTTTGAGATTGTATCAATCAATATTTTTAATGAAAATCTATTTTTACCCGACTACGGTGAGGGTTATGGTTTTCAATGTTAATCCCTTCTCTAATTAAAATCATCAAAGAAAACAAATAATATTTTGCACTGCTCAACTTCTTTGAGTAATAGCGTGATGATAAATATTTACTTTCAATGTCCTAAGTAACACTACAGTAAAAGTACTATCAAAATCGGGCCAATACAACATTATTTCAGAAACCAATCAATCGTGACCTCTGGTTTGTACGGGACTGTTTGCAATAAAGGGGTCAAGCTGTATTTCATGGTCTAATCAACCGATTAAGATGAAATATACATCAAATGCTAAGTAAGACTAATGCCTATATAAGTGTAAAGTTTCATTGAAATCTGTTTGGGCGTTTTCTTGTTATGAGGTAAAAATAGACAGATAGTCAAGAATAGAATGATAGATTCGTGTTCTATTCTTATTTCTAGTCTATATTCTCCATAAATATAGTTTATAATATAGCCTATTTTCTCGAAAGTATTTTCAATATACTTGGAGACCTTTCAACCTCTAGGATTTTAATAAAGTATACTATAATGTATATAGAATAAATCTACTTTCTATAATCTAGTCGGTATTATTGTTACCCGACTAGGAGAGGGTTTTTGACCGGTATGTATGTATGTATGTTCATCTGTTTCCTCATAACGTCTAAAGGACTTATCATAATTCGACAAATGAGGTATCGTTGGAAGCTTCTTGATGGTCCGCTGGTTATAGGCTATGTAACATCACATTAAATTTAATATGGCGCCCTCTAGAAAACATAAAGTAACGAACAATTTTTTTTTTTTAAGTTTGCCTGTTGAATTTCAAATGAAAGGGCTTAATTAGCACATTTCAAAAATATATATATTGAAGGCAGATGCTCTGAAAAAAATTTTAGTTCAAAAACTAAAACCCGACTACTGAAAACGTATGAAAGAAGAAAATATTAATACATATTCATAGTGATGTTCAGAGAATAGCCGTGGTCGTATGCCACCTACAGCTACTCTAACAACTGAATACAGTCTAAGGGTACGTCCAGATCTGGCGAATGCGCGAACGTTGCGCGAGCGGCACGCGAGCGGCGCATTCGCCAGATCTGGACGTTCCCTAATAGTAGTATTATGCGATCATAAGCTTTAGGGCAAAGTGGCATACGACCATGGCTATCCTCTGAACATCACTATGAATATGTATTAATATTTTCTTGTTTCATATCTTTTCAGTAGTCGGGTTTTAGTTTATGAACTTAATTTTAGTTTAGTTATTGGTTTAAGTTTTCGTAGTTTTATTAATTAAATATTTGTAGTAGATATTCAATATAATTCATAATATAAGTATCATAAAATAAATGAAAAATCCAACTGAGCAACTCAAATCAGACTAAAAACTGTGTCCAGATTCCGGGATTCCGAACGATGATTTCATTCATTCCTCTTACAATCCTCTCTCACACAATTATGGAATCCTTCTTTTGTGTTTCAGGTTTGAGTCCAGCACACCTCAATGGGAAAAAAGTTGCTGTTTTTATTGGATCTTCTTTCTCGGACTCAGAAAATGACGTGATAAATATGACTTACTCCAAATCTGGTTTGGGTTTATTGGGGTTAGTATAATTGCGCATTGTAGTAAGTGTAACTAATAGTATAATTATTTCCTAGTTGAATTTTATCTGATTGCAAATTTTAATTCTAGAGTTAATAGAACCATGTTCGCGAATCGCATCTCGTACTGGTTGAACATCAAGGGTCCCTCGCTAACGATCGATGAAGCTGACTGTAGCTCCACCACTGCGCTGGAGCAGGCGTACTCCGCCTTAAAACGGGGGGAATGTGAATCCGCCATTGTCGGAGCCGCATTCTTGGCTCTAAATCCGCATGGATCTATTTACCACGGAAGGTGACCTTTCATAATTTAACCATTACCAACCATTTGGCCATTTATTAATTTATTTAATTTCATACTAAACTGTGTTAGCTGTAAGTTTTCCTACTATAGTAAAATAATACACCCTGTCTTAGGCGCTGGATGGCGTACCCTTACCAATCTGCTCCGATTATCGGTACCTCGGTTTACTCATGTAAAGCAATGGCGAAATACATAGACCGGGCTGTCAAGCATAGACATAACGTAGCATGATGAAATGGCGGCAGGTCACGGGAACAATTATTTGTGGCTGAGGATTTTTTTAATAATTTATTTATTTTTGTACTAAACAAGATTTTAATCTATTATTTTAGAAGAGTTTCCATGGAGTGTTTTGCCGGTTTGTCTCCATAGAGCCTACTTTTGGAATGCGCATCTAGAGTCCACAAGAACATGATTAGGCCTGCTGCTTTGTATGGATCGGAATTCTGTGTCACAAAAGGGATGAATGAAAGGAAATTGCATGCAGCGGATATATGTATGCGAATGTTGAGAGGGATGTTTGGCGTAACATGATTGGACAAAATTTTAATCAGAAATAAGTAGGTATATTGGAGGAAGTATGAAAGTGGCACCAGTTAGAGAAAAGCAGTACCACTTATACTGATTTAATTACTGATTATAACTCTTTGATTGGCCATAGTATTGTTGTGATTGATACTAATTGATTTAGGGTATAACGTCAATACATTTTGAGAACTGCACCCTATATATCTCCTATACCCTATGGATTTAGCCAGTGCCACTTACACTGATTTAATTACTGATTATACCTCATTGATTGGCCATAGTATTGTTATGATCGATGCTAATTGATTTAGGGTATATCGTCAATACATTTTGAGAACTGCATCCTGTATATCTCCTATACCCCATGGATTTAGCCAGTGCCACTAACAAACAAACTATCATCTCATACTACCTATCATATCATCTATATTTTACCCCCTTACGGTTGGAATTTCCAAAAATCCCTTCTTAGTGGATGCCTACATCAAAAGAAACTACTGTAAAAATTTCAAGTTTCTAGTCCCTGCGGTTTAAGCTGTGCGTTGATAGATTAGTCAGTCAGTCAGTCAGTCAGGACAACTGTTTTTATATGTATAGATTTTCAGACTTGCTGCTACATTTCCTTTGGATGGCAAGACGAAATCGTTCGCAGAGGACTCGAATGGTTACTTATTATCTGACGCAATAAACGTTATGTTTTTGCAGAAATCAAAAGACGCACTCAGGTAAAAATCTAATTTGTAGAATATAAAATAAACCGTAATCAATTTCGAAATAAGTTTATCAAAATGATATTCAATTTTTTGGTAGAGTCTACGCCGAAATACTGCATGTCAAAAATGAATTCATGTCTGTTATAAATGATGACATGAGGCAGAAGTACAGCCACTGTCGCAATCCTCAGACAACGGCTGAATTCATAAAACGGTTCTATAAGGAAGTTAAAGTATCTCCTCAGGCTGTAGAGTACGTGGAAGGATATGGTACAGGTGAGAATTAATATAAATCTAATCAATACAATGGGTTTCTTTATTAATGTTTTCTTTTTATTGTATCATAGAAGAGTTCTAAGACGCGGATATGCCTCTGTGGAACGCCTTGTAGTACAGGGAAATGTTAAAGGCAAATAGGCATACGGAGATCACCTATGCGTTGAACCAACCTAATTAAAGGCTGCAATCAATAATCCCCTTTATATATTCACTCATATCGTAAAGTTCTAATTATGAATTCAAAAATAGTACTATAATGACAGACTTTTTGCACATGCAACTATAATAAAATTAAAAAGTTTTATTAAGATACAGTTTTCAATGCTATAAAATAACTGTTTTTCTATTAAAGTCTAGGAACAAGCATACCAATGGAAGTATTATTTTTAAAACGAAGAAATAACTGTCATACTTTTCGTTTTATCTTATGACAATTTTCTCTGTAAAAGAAAGTGACAGCAACATAACTTCAACGTCATCTTGAAAGACAAAGTGTCAGTTGTTGAGTCGGCTTGGTATCCGCTCGGCTACCACTTCAGGTTCACAATAATTGCAATTTGCTAAGTTTCAGTGCTTTATTGTGCGGAATATAATATAAATTCGATTTCCTAATTTAACATGGCTTGTGTAGCCCTTGGTTGCAAAGGCCGAATGGGCGTATTATGTGAAAGCAACAATAGGACATCTTTCCATCGGTAAGTATTGATTTGATTATTTAAGTTTTTACTTGTAGTTTGTTGTCAATTTTGCCGTAGGGATAAAGTAAATACAATATTATAACAGTTCGATAAAGTCATTTAGAGATTATTATCATAATATTTTTATAATTCGCCTAAATCGTAGTAACCTATGAGAAAATGACATTTGATATACTATTTTGATGGCACTTAGTTACGTACACTGTTGTCGATAGTTCGATTTTATCGATGTATTGTCGGGTTATAAATTTGTTGTTAAAACATGGATTTACCCTTGTTTTAATCAAATAAATACAAATTGTTAATTTGAAAGAAGAAGCTCATGTTCAGCATTGGATGATATATTTGATTAGCAACAAAAATTCTTAATATTTATATTATATTTTTGAACGCATCAATGGTATAATTTCGACTAAATTATTATACTTTTTCAAACAACTTACAGAAATAACTCATTTATGTAATCGCAGGTCCCTCCAAATTATTTTAAAAAGATTCTGTTTGAGAGACTTTAATAGAATTTTCCTGTATCTTACAGTCAAACAATTAAATTATTAACCAAAATAAAAATTATTAACACACATATTGTTCATTTCTAGGTTTCCAAAAGATCCAGAGTTAAAGGAGAAATGGTTAAGAAACCTGAAAGACATGAATGGGCACTACTCAAAGTCCTCGTAATGATAATTGGACATAATTATGATAAAGCATAGATCTAACCAACTTCTCTGTGCTAGCTGCCACTAAAATGCATGTATTTTGCATAACATGTACACCATCATCATCATCTGTGTAACATGTTACCCTTCACCCTAATTATTGCTTTGAACTTTATCATAATTTGATATAAACATGTCTTTTCAACATAATTATTTTCCTTTCATATTTCCCGTGTACTCAGTGTTTCCTCTAATAAATTACCGATGCAAAAGCTACATTCTTGTTTTATTTATAGATATTTCAATAAAGTAACAACAAGCCTGTAAAATTATATAAATTGCCAGCATAAATCTAACTGAAATTCAACATTGTTGGACCACTTCATAGTAGTGCATTTTGCTAGCGTTTGTTATAACGAACACCATTTTCCGACTTTCCCTTAAGAGTAAGATTTTTTTTTTAATATTTTTATTATTTACAATAGATCAAATATAAATCATATTATAAATTACATAAAGATCGGAGCAATTCAGAGGTTTCAGCAATATCTGGGTTAAGATGTTGAACAAATTGCTCACTATTTTAAAATCATAATTATATCGATACGTAAATTCCCATCTCTAGTTTGGATATATACAATAACTATTGGAAATATATCACACTGGCCACATTTGTATTAAAATGTAACCGGAGGAAATATATTCATCTCTTTTTTTCTTATGTCATAATCTCTTAGAGCGAGAAGTCAAACCGGTGCTAAAATTTCGTCTAAAATATGCTACTTCCATTGGTATGCTTGTTCCTAGATTAAAGTACACTTCGGTTCCACCAAGGAGTTTTCAACTCAATTTTTATAGCAGCCGCACATTGTCTATGGTAGCGCGAGCTAGGGCGCATGCGCGGCGCGCTAGAGCGCATGCGCGTTGACTGCTGGGTTTTGACATGGCGTCATTGTATTGTTTGTTTACTTTATTAATGTGTTAACTACTTATTCATGAGTATAAATAAAGTAGTGATTGAAACTGGACTATAACTAGGTATTAACACACTCGTGTTTTAATACCCCCTATTATGCATCAGTTTCATAAACTACTATTATGAGGGCAACAGTATCTGAAACTAAGGACTGTAAAGTGCGATACTAACTCTAAAGTAACCCTAAAGACCACGACCACTTTTCCAAGAGTGTAACGACAAAAATAAGAGTTCTAAGTTTACTCTAAATGGTTTTGCAGGCTTACCAGACGCTGACAAAGCAGAACTGGAAGCAATCGAAGAGGTCTACTGTGAGAATAGGGAGGACCCTCTACTCGTGGGCAGCGTCACTTCTAATGTCGGCCTGTCCGATGCCGCTGCTGGCCTGACCGCTATCACTAAGGTTCATACAAATATCGTAAACAGCCATATTCAACTCGTATTAATTATCTCATTGTTGCGATGTTACTATTTCGGAATCTATACTATAAATATGGTTGCCCAAAAACTGTGCAAAAGCAAAATAGACAGTCTCTTTAGTTTTAGATGAGTTTGACGGCTGTCTAAGTAACTTCCATAGAGATAATACATAGTACCTATAACTAGAGAGCTTACTGCTATAATTAGTTGTACGAAATTTTGTGCCCACATGAAAGTCACCCGAGATTCAGCGGTGTCCCTCTCGCACACATGGCCATTACTCATCAACTTAGTAATCTACTAAATTGGTATTTTCAGAATCGTTTTTACATACATATTAGAACTAATGAAACTTCTACCCACGGCTATCAAAATAAACATAATGAAAATTATAATTGACGTGCTTTAAATATTATATTAAATATTATTATTTCCATACGTTATTCAATAAGATTGATTATTACAATATTTGGATACCAGTAGTTAAAGAAGTTTGCATGCGGGAAACACTACATCATTCAAAATGGCTTACATTGTCAACTTAGTTGTCAACCTATTGTCAACATTCGTGGTTTTCATAGTTCAGAAATAAACGTGATCAAACATTATTTTTGTGCCTAGAATATTTTTTTGGCGACAAGATGGTAAATACTTGAGTTATGATTGGGTGCAAGCGAGAATATTATCCTGGTTGTGGAATATCGTTCCATAGGTAAGTTTCATTGAGTAGTGTGACAATATATTTTTATTTTGTGGGATATAGTTGCTCCAAGTACTTATTTTAGATCGTTTCACATAACATACAGTCCACTAAGTTAAATAATTTACGTACTTTAATAAATTTGGATTTGTTTTCCATAATCTGTAATGCGTAGCATATTTTCGATGCATTTATTGTTTTGTATAATTTGAGTGATTCCAAGTATAGTATAAGTATACATACAGGGTTATTTGTAAAACACCGGCAACGCTTTAAGGGGTGAAACTACTCATCAATATGAACAACTTTTACTATGGGAACAACCATGAAATCGCGAAAAAAAAATCAAACTTTTCATACAAAAGATTAACCTTGCTCCATCAAAATGTATGAAAAGTTTGAATTTTTTTTCGCGATTTCATGGTTGGTCCCTTAGTAAAAGTTGTTCATATTGATGAGTAGTTTCACCCCTTAAAGCATTGCCGGTGTTTTACAAATAACCCTGTATATAGTTTAAGTTAATTTGTTGAAATCATTTGTTGTTTGTTGTGCCGAATAGATAATAATGTTTTTTTGTATCTCTTATAAAATGATAGACTTTATTAAAATTCCATGTTTGTTTTTTTCAGGATTCCAGCTGATAATAAGCAGAGGGTGTTATGGATAACAGCCACGAACCTTGACATTAGTGTGTAAAAGTTCGCATGTGTTTGTGGCGTAAATTTTAAAGATAATGAATTATTTAACAGCAGCAAAAATAAAATTAAAACCTGAAGCAGTTCCTTCAATATTACCATAGGTACTATTGTAATATGTTTAATAATTATCAGTTGTTGTATGTGTCTGTTGTATAATGTTGTGTGTAATTGTCTGGTCTGTAATAGTTTATACTAATATAAAGTATAACACATTGCACAAACTTAAGATTCACACACTTTGCTTATTGTTTATTTGTGTTTAATATTTTCCTATTAGTATAGTTAGATGGATTAAACTTTTACTGGATTGGATATTGTACTTAGATATTGTGCCATAATGAAGATCATTTTTGACATTACAGATAGCCACAAAAAGAAAAAAAAAACTGTACGTGCAAAATAAATTGTACGTGCAGGAACATCTGGTGAATCAGGGCATGTAGGATCTTGTAGTAAATGGGAAGATGTTGCAGTTTCCAGTGAACCACCAAATAAGAAAGTAAAGCAAGAGGAAACAAGCACATAAACCCAAAATACAACTATAATGCCAACACAATTAAAATTACAATCAACCATTAAGTTTCTAGCCGGTCTCTTCTCCATAGAACCCGGCCCACTTTGGAACCGTGCATCTAGAATCTCAACGTTTTGACGAAACGACGACGACCTTTTTATGCCGATTTGAAATTAAAAAAAGTTTTGCTTTGACTTTCATTCATTGTGTTTTATTGCTTAATGTTGTGAATGATGATTATACTTGAGTTTGCCAAACAAGAATATTATAATAAGTGATATTCGATTCTGCAGCACTAAGCATGGGTTACCCTTTCTGCTATAATAGGAAAGATCTCATAAAGAAAGGTCGTAGGATGGTCGCAAAGCTAAAAGAGAAAAAGAAAAAAGAAAGAAAAAGTAGAAGAGGAATTAAATTTGTTTCTTAAAATGTTAAAATCTAATGTTTCCTATGACTAGAGCTGCCAGATGTCCGGAATATTCACGCATGACATTTTATTATACGCGTAATCTGTGTATAAGAAAATGTCCGGATTTTTCCGCAATGTCCGAAATTTTCTCTAAATTTTCTTTTTTATTATATAGTAACCTTACATATGCCTATTTATATATTATGCCTTGCCTGTGACTCTAATTATAACCAAAAGTGTGTATGTATATTTGTAAGAACGTTTAGATACACTGTATGGACCGTATATTTCACTATTTACTAGGAAAAAAACAATTCTTACTATTCGATATCAGTAGTTAATTACCTGATAACTATTCTCATAACATAATTAAATATTTCTATCATGTCCTACTTTTAACTAAAATGTATGGTTACCCTATTAGACAAGGACACGGCTACCACAAAGTATTCTCCCTCAGACCGGCTTTACGGCACTATTAAGCGTTCCAGTACTTGTACTATTTCTATGGTAACTTCCAATTTTTTCATTGAAACGTAGTTTAAAAATAAATCTATATTGTCAATTCCCTTCTCTCGCACAGGTGTTGCTAGGTTACCACACAGGCAAACTGGCGGCCAATTTGCACTGCTCCAGTCCACGGCAGGACGTGGCTGCGCTGCGCGAGGGCAACATGCGCATCGTTACTGAGCACCAGAGCTTCCGCCGCACGTACGTGGCCGTCAACACAATGTCTATCACTGGTGTCAACGCGCACGTGCTTCTGCATGGAAATTATAAGCCTAAGGTACTTTTTGTGGGTTTTTATAGATGCCTAATTACAGCCCAAAAGCGCTACAGCAACGTTGGAGTGCATCAGCTTACAGTTTACCTGCTGCTTTTTACATTTCTTCTTAGTTCCAATTTTGAATTCCATGTCATCAATAACTTCAATAGCATCAATTTAATTCAAAATTTTGCCTTAAAACCTGAATAACAAAAAAAGTACAAGCAAAATACTCAACGAATAATTTGCAGCTGGTAGATTTCAGTGATTTTCCCGACTTTGCCTTTTTTTTTGTAAATCTATCTTATTAACGTTTGGAAATGAAATAGGAATAAATCACCATCAAAATCTTTTTGAAGTCCCTAGTAGTTTTTGAGTTATGCAACTTAGTATAAAATATCCCTAGACAGTGTTGTTGTGTGTATAATAAATGACAATTATATTTTTCAAAGAAACTGATCGAATGTCCTAACCAAACAGCTGGTTAACGTTTTTCGAAAATACCATTTTTATCTAACCACAAAAAAAAAACTTAAAAAAAAAAGTAAAAACCGACCTCAAAAAACTAAAAAGTAGTTATAAAATAATTTTCTTAAAAAACTTAACAGCTTCTGAAGTCGGGGCCTATAATTCTTCAATGCACCTAGCTTGGCAGTGGCCCCGACTTCAGAAGCTGTTAAGTTTTTTAAGAAAATTATTTTATACTTTTTAGTTTTTTGAAGTCGGTTTTTACTTTTTTTTTAGTTTATTTTATTTTTCAATTTTGAGTAGCATAAGCAATACATAAACATGAGATTACAGCAATCGCGAATGATGTGCTGTTATTCATTCAAGAGTTCCATTGTCCATTTCCGAAAATCTTCATCAAATGTAAAAGGGAACACTTCGGAAGTATACCCTTTCAAACAAAAAAAGAATCATCGAAATCGGTTGGCGTGATATTGACTCATTTGTCCATTTGTCGCGCACATACTTATTGGATGCTGATGGAGGAAAGTCGACTCGTGGCTCTTGACGATAGACACAAAACACTCAAGGAGAGACATAAGCCCTCCTATACATACACCTATAACTCTGCGGGCCAACTATATTGCCTGTCTTCTGATCGGGTTTTTAAAACTAAGTTTGGTCTAGCGAGCCATATTAGGGCTCACGCTAGAAAATAATTTATAGTAGGGTCGCCGTCATCGAAACCGATGAGGAGGACTATATATATATATATATATTGGATGCCAAATTAAAATGGAACCACACTAAAAGCACCAGCTTTGAAATAAAAAAAGAATCATCAAAATCGGTCGACCCAGTCGAAAGTTATGAGGTAACAAACATAAAAAAAAATAAAAAAAATACCTTCGCGTCGAATTGAGAACCTCCTCCATTTTTTGAAGTCGGTTAAAAAGTTTTGTCGTTTACAACGAAAAGATTATAGGTTCATAACCTTAATTTACAAACTGCTTAAATGACAATAAGTTTGTCGTAGAGTTACGCAACTTAGACCAAACGAAGCAGAAAAAAGGCAATTTCAACCACACGTTATATTATGATTATTATTTATTTATCAGGCAGGCAGTTGAGACAACTGGAAGTGTCTGTATCTAGCTGTTCCCCGCTAGGTTTCGTTCTTGCAGTTGAGAATATTTGTCAAGTCGATTCTTGAACTTGTTTTCGTTTTGGGCAGAGATTACGTCTTCTGGGAGCTTATTCCACGCCCTTCACTATTCGATTTCTTAGAAAGTGTTTGTGAGCGTTATTATTTGAGAAGTTGGTACATAGTCTAAGTTGGTGGCCTCTTAGATGGACGTTGTTATTACGTGTAAATAGCTTATCAAAGTCCTTGAGGTCGTTATGTCCTTTTAAGATCTTATATGTTTCAATTAGGTCCCCGCGGTTCCTGCGATCCTATAAAGTTGTGAGCTTCAAAGCTTCTAAGAGTTCCTTATACGGTCGTTGTCGTGTTCGTGGTATTTTAGTCAAGCTGCGCCGCACCTTCTCTAGAAGTGTCCTTTACGAAATAGGGGCTCCAGATCTGAAATGCGTACTCAAAACATCAACACTCAAGAGATCTGACAAAAGTTTTGTGGATCTGGAGCACCATTTCTGGCGTCAAGACCCCAAAGGCTTTCCTAACGAGGTAGATTAGGCTTTTAGCTTTCTTGGTAATTGATGTTGTATGCTCTTCCCATTTCAGGTCCTCTGTAATCTACACTCCTAGTCTGTTTGCACCTTGACCTCCATCAATTGAGCATCGTTCAGTTTGTAAGTCAGACGGACATTTCGACTGCCTATGTACAATACCGTACATTTTGAGGCATTGAGATTTATGACCCATTCCTTAGACCAGTTAGCTATTTTGTTTAGGTCGTCCTAATGGCGGTCGTAGTCGATCAGTGGGTTCGCAAATATTTTAGTGTCGTCGGCAAAGATGCTAATATTACACTGTAGGTAATGGGGAAAATCAAAGGTGTATATTATGTACAGCACTGGACCCAAGACTGAGCCATGTGGCACACCACTATGTATCTCTCGGTGATCTGACATTGTTTCCCCTACTCTAACGTGGAACGTTCTCTGCCGTAGGAATGCTTTGATCCAAGTAAGTAGTCTCCCACGTGTTCCTACAAATTCCAATTTTTGTAGGAGTCTTCTTGTAGGGTCCTTATCAAAGGTATTTTCTTAATCGAGATAGATTACGTCGATAGGATAATTTTCATTAAAGTGTTTTGTCCATGGCGACAAGCATGACAGCAAGTTGGATACCGTGGAGCGATGTAGGCAAAAGCCATATTGCTGCTCAGCAATAACTCTGTTGTTCGTGAAGAATTTCCTGATGTGCTTATCTATAATTTTTTCCATAGTCTTGCATACCTACTACACTGGTCAAGCTTATAGGAATACAAGTCGATTTCGCATAAAATGGCGCTTATAACCTTTTGGCTGTCAGGCATCGGTATATTTTACGTTAAAAAATGGACCCCTACCTTTATTATTTGATTTTGTCAGTCAAGGTTGGGTCAAGTTTCCTTCAGTAGAAATGAACCTTAAACTATACAAATCTACCTAATAGTTTAATCCATATTAAAAAAAAAACTTCTTTATCAAGGGGATCACGGTGGAAGTCCGCACGGTGATTTGACATTTCGCTTGTTCTATCTTTTTTCTAATATTCCAGGATCTCAGTCGCTACAAGTCTTCTATACCACGATTGGTCACAATATCAGGAAGACAGGAGGCTGCTATCAATAAAATATTTGAAGATTTCAAGTCCCGTCCTGTGGATGCTGAAGAGCTGGCACTGTTCCACAACATTCATGCGAACAACATCTCCGGACATCTGGGCAGGGGATACATCATACTAGGTATGAGGAACATGTTTTTGACGACACGGTTGGCGCAGTGGCTAAGCGATTAGCTTTCTACGCTAAGTGCCGCGGGTTCGATCACCGCGCGGATCGAATATTTGTATGGCCTACAGATTGTTGTTTCGGGTCTCGGTGTGTGCATGTGACATGTATGTTTGTAAACTGTACCCTCCATACAGGAGAAATACTAGTGAGGGGCATCGTTTTTCTTAAATAAATAAAAATATATATATTTATATTATACACGCTGAAATTTAATTGCTTGTTTTCCCGCGGCAGAACGACTTGCCTTAAGGAGTACTTTCGAAGCATAGAGTTAAAGTAAAAAAATAACGATGTTTTTGTTTTAAAAAAAAAAATATATATTCATCAACTCGAAAAAGTGAGTAACAATAGTAACACTAGACGTAACTTGTAGGTACTAGGTACTACACGCGTCACCACCGACAAAGAAAAGCGATGCACAAATGTTCAAACCAAAATAAACTCTCGCACGTAGTGATACGGCATAAAATAGTTTCCACGGAACAATACAAAAAATCACCGCGAACCCGACAAAGGAAAGACCGATTTATAAATGTTCAAAGTAAAATAAGCTCTCGCACGTTGTGATAAGTTTGCACGCAAAAATACAAGAATCCGATAAAGCAAAGACCGATTTATTAAATGTTTAAAATAAAATAAGCTCTCGCGTGTAGTTATACGGCATAAACTAGCCCGCGCGCAACATTATCAATCGGAGCCGCCTTCGAACCTAATCCTGTCGACCCGGGTCAACGCCCCGCCCGTCGTTCGGCCGTAGATATCGGGAGGTATGACTATTGGTTCGTGATTGCTTTCGAGTTTAGTTTTTCACAATGTTAAATATGCCAGTTTTTGTTTCTAATATTTTATATAACTACGAAACGATTGTATTACATAGACAAAACCATTTCGCTACGGGAAAACAACCATTTAAATTTCAGCGTGTATACTAGGTCGCCTAATGGTCGCCATTCGACCGTAATATTATAAAATATATTTTAGGTTTATTTATTTATTTATGTACACACAAGGAAACATGGTAATAAAAATGTTACAGACATAATAATATGAGCACAATGGAACTACTTATTTCTAATGAAAGGACAATGGGCAAATTGGCCCAAAGTGCCCACAGGGTTCACACATAGTACATTCGAAAGAGCACGCTTAGCTGATTATTTTTTATTATGGGAGTAAAAAAATCGGTCCTACAGGAAAAGATATTTTGAGAAATAAAGACATTTTTAAGTTTGAACCTAAACATATGAACTTTATGAAAGTTAGCAAATAAAAGTTATATATTCTGGTAGATTACACTATTCCTAACATGTTTTATTCAGAAACTGAAGCGCTACGTGCACCATACAAAATATTATTGATTTTGAAAAAATATGTAATTATTGTTGTGGTTGATTATTAAAGGTGTCCCTAGAGTAGACACCTAGTGCATTCAAAAGAGCACACTGAACATTTATTTTTTTATTATGGGAGTAAAATAATAGGTCCTGCAGGAAAAGATATTTTGAGACATAAAGACATTTTTAAGTTTGAACCTAAACATATGAACTTTATGAAAGTTAGCAAATAAAAGTTATATATTCTGGTAGATTACACTATTCCTAACATGTTTTATTAAGAAACTGAAGCGCTATGTGCACCATACAAAATATTTTTGAGTTTCAAAAAATATGTAATGTCCGAGAATTGAACCCGCTACCCCTATGTACGAGCAGCACCGTAGATAGACTTACGTTTAACCAGTTTGCCAATCGTGCACCAAAAATAATCCAAAATATTAAATTTGTAATTAAGTTGCTGGGAAAATTCGTAATATTAATTGATTATAACTCTGGAACGGCAGGATGAAAATAAAAAAAATGAGAATATAGAGTAACACTGATGTCCTTCATCGATTAGCACCGGTGTCAACCGTAGGGGCAAGCTTTTTTATTTGGACCAGCGTCCATAGGAATTTGCCCATCCTCCTTTCTTCCAGTAGTCCCGCGATTGGAAATATGGATGATAGACACAGGTTTCTGCACTCCTTCTCCATATAAACTTCTACTATGCCAAATCTCATACTCGTCCTTGCGCGCAATATAACGGGGTACAAAGTTTTCTATTCACGTAATAAAATACTAGAGGTCGCATACTGGCCGAAATTCGACCGTAACAATAAATAAATTTTAGCTATCTGCACTCCTTCTCCACAAAAATTTTAACTATGCCAAATCTCACACTCCTCCGTGCGCGCAATATGCTTAAAAAGGGGTGCAACGTTTTCTCTTCCCGTATAAATATATATAAGTATATAGATAGATTATGATTACTTACTATGAATATATTTATGTGATTATTGTATCTAGGAATGCAAATGGTTTGGCTTATTTCATCTTTTCAGATACGGACGAAAACCAAAAAACTGTGCGCTTATGTGAGAAAACTGCATATTTCGACGATGCAAGACGACCGCTGTGGTTCGTGTACAGCGGGATGGGCTCACAGTGGGCTGGTATGGGCGCGCAACTCATGCACATACCGATATTTGCAGCTGCTATAGAACGGTAATAATTAAATATACATAAAAGCTTTATTTAGGCACAGAGGTAACAGAGGAGAACAAACAGCAGTTGAATCATGGATGGATATTTAAGATATACTGTCGCAAAATCGCTCGATCTGTAGTCTGTGACATTACATAACTCGGCTAAAACTACATTTTTTTTATTCTTTAAAATTTATTATTACCTATTACAATTTTTTTTATTTTTACAGTTGTCATAAAGTACTGAAACCCAGAGGGCTGGATATAGTTCATATAATAACAACTCCTGACAAAACTATATTTGACAACATTCTGCACTCCTTCGTGGGAATCGCTGCTGTTCAGATTGGACTTACAGACATCCTTCGTGAACTGGGCCTTAAGCCCGATGGAATCATTGGTAAGGCGCTAAAACATTAATGAAAGAAAACTCCTTAATTTTTAGTCCTTTAGCATGGTCATGCCGCAGGCAACCTATGGTAGGTATGATAGATATTCATACATCCGAAATTCTTTTGTCCGACTTTCAATTATTGTACGAAAACGTTTTATACGTAAAATTTACGGGTGCTAGATGTTTACGGCCAGAAATATTATAATCCGAATTTCAATACCTTAATTTTATAACCGACTTCAAAAAAAGGAAGAGATCCTCAATTCAATTGTTGGAGTTTTTTTTTTGTATAATTGTTTAGCCATATTATTATCTTCGCCAATTGTGAACTGATTTTAATGATTCTTTTTAATTTGAAAGTATATTTTCCCGAGGTGGTCCCATTTAAATTTGGTGAAGATCTTAGGAGATAGACAGTGGAATTCTTCAATGGATAACAGCAAATCACTCTTGATTGCTGTAACCACATGTTTATATCACTAAAAATAAAATACAATTTAAAAAAAAGTTAAATCCGATAAGTTTAGGTATAGGTACGAAGGTATGTTTTCATAGAAAATGTACGGGAAATGGTTTATCGTATTATTCTCAATACGATTTCGTCGGTTGTTTGGAGGAAACATTCCTGTTGGGAAATAAAGTCGATTGAACCCCACTTAAGTTTTTGAGAATTCGCAATTTTCTCGATGATAGTTTTTTTTTTTCAAAAAAATATTTTGTTGTTTTAATGTCTTTAAAATTCACTTATGTAAAGTTTCCCAAGGAACATTGTGAATTTTACAATTAAGTTTAGGAAGATGTAATAAAATGTCTTGTACTGTCGATGTTCGATACATTGCCAGATTTCAGTTTATTTTTAATTTTTATTCAATTGTAAAATTTCACAGATTACCTTTAATTTAAGATATTACACAAGGAATTAATCCCTATGATTGAGCCTTTTGATTGGCATCATTGAATTAGAGGATGTATTTTTTTACATTTGGTCAGTTCAATTCCCAGATGAGGCAAGCAACTTCTTAATAATCTAACAATAATACTAACAATCTAGTATTACTTACTTTTAAAAATAAAATGTCTCCATGAAGCAAATTTACCTTTTTTAAAACCAGCTTTTATAGATATAAAACAAATAAAATAAGACTTATTCGTTTTCAGAAAGCTTGTCGCGTGACGTCGCGCCTTTCTATTCTTATTTATTTTCGATGATTAATCTATATTTTTTCTTCTTGACCCTCTCTCCTTGTTCACGTATCAACCGAAATAATAATTTTCTGTGAATAAACTAATCAATCAAGCGAAATCAATGCTAACAGGTCACAGTGTTGGTGAGTTGGGATGCGCATACGCCGACGAATGCTTGTCAGCGGAAGAAATGATACTGTGTGCGTACAGCCGCGGGCTTGTGTCACTGCAGACCCCACTCATACGCGGCTCCATGGCTGCGGTTGGTCTGGGACATGAACAGGTAAATACAATAATTGCACATTCAGACTTATAAATATTGTGTACCGAACACCCAATTTCTGTTAGTGTGTAGTGTAGGTAGGTACTTCAAAAACCAGCACTTCAAGATTAATAAATTATTATCTAATAAATCAAAAAACCCAGAGCCCGTTCACAAAATCGCAGCGCTCGTGTTTAGGTAAATTCACTGCAGCGCTGTGTTTGTGTGCACCGGTCGCGTGTGTGCGTGACCGCTTGGCTTTAGGCCGACTGTAGTGACTGCTGGAATGTAAAGTAAAAAAAATAAGTTCAAAAACTAAAACTCGACTACTGAAAAGGTATGAAACAAGAAAATATTAACACATATTCATAGTGATGTTCAGAGGATAGCCGTGGTCGTATGCCACTTTGCACTAAACTGTATTGTTTTGTTAGGATAGCTGTAGATATTAAAATTAAAAAATGCGTGCCACATCTTGCAATATATATATTTTTGAAATGTGCTAATTAAGCCCTTTCTTTTGATAAACACGGCATCATTAAACAATTTTTTTTTTAGTTTGTGACTTTATATCCATTATAGGGCGCCATATTCAATTTCATGTGACGTCACATAGCCTATAACCAGCGGACAATCAAGATGGTTCCAACCAGGGTTGTTGCGAACATCAGCATCCGCTGATGTTCAGCATCCGCTGATGTTCAGCATCCGCTGATGTTCAGCATCATTTTCAACGTCAGCATCAGCATCAGCATCCGCATTAATCGATGCTGATTATTATTGCTGATGTGCAAGTCGTGACATGACCGCAGAGGGGGCGGGGCTTATACCACGTGTTGTTTTCGCTTGCGAGTTTTGACCAACTACGACTAATTATTATCTACTAAACTACTTAGTTTGATTCTATTTGTGGCTCCCGCTGAAAACCAGCGCTGTCGGGTTGCTCGCAGCGCGGTGGCAGCTTAAGCTGAGCGGAAGCCTTTTTGACACAGCTGCGACGTCAATCCATTTTTTTATTTAAGATAAATATTTTTATTTCTGATAAATATTTTTATTTCTGTTTTACATGTTGTTATTCTTTTATTTTCTGTTATGTTATCTTTAAAATCGTTTTTGTGCTGTGTCAAATAATATTTTTTTCTTTTCTTTCTTCTTTCTATTTTTTATTAAAAGTCGCAATTTATATTTGTATTTGTATTTCAATATCAAGGAAAACTACAACTTTTAGATATAAATTCATAATGGTCACTGCTTTTTACCCGACTGCGCCAGTAGGAGGGTTATGTTTTTCGAGTGTATATACATTCGAAAACGGGTTCGGGTTCGATTACCGGGTGTGGCGAACGTATTTTCAAAAATCATTAAAAGCAGTTTTGTTTCTTTTTAAAAATAAAGGAATATTTCCTTTGAGTAAAATTTGCTGTCTTCAGTTTTAAGAGTATCTACTTTTCCTTCAGGTACGCTTCGAAAATTCCAGCCTGTATATAAATGTATATTTCTTTGTGACGCTCTGTTGCCTAAACGGCTTGATGAATTAAAGCTGAGAGGTGTCGTTAGATTTTTCTTAAAGCTCGTCACAGACGTAGCTATAATATATATTAATATACTAAGCTATATATTACATTATAGTAAGCTCCCATACGTGGTAGCTATACTATAACATATTTTGATGACGTAATAGAAATATATCGTAATATGTCTTGCTATAATATATATTATAGCTACGTGTGTGACGGGCTTAATTGTGATAGTGACACTGGCTACCTATGTCAAAATTAGAAAAATTTAAATGGCTGATTTTTGGCGCCATATTAAAATTATGTCATAAAAAAAATATTTATCCTCAAAACCTATCGTGCACAGACGAAAGAAGAAGGCTATCGTGGATCAAAATAAAGGGTTTTATAAATAGCTTACAAAAATATATACAACTTATATGTTTAAATGTAGGTAATTTGGAATGAGAAATGCTAACTAAAAAGAGTAAAATAAAAAAGTTAATTTAAAAAAGTCTAAAAACCCGACTGCTTAAAAAGTGAACTTTAAATAAAAACTGTAAAGAAAAAAAACAAGTGCAGTAGAATTCTAATGTGGAACATAGCGACTTTAACAGTCGGGACCCATTAAAAATCGAGACCGGTTCAAATCTTCCCAATAACGGGTCCCGGCTGTTAAAGTCATTATGTTCCACATTAGAATTCTACTGGACATTTTTTCTTTTCAGTTATTATTTAAAATTCACTTTTAAAAAATCGGGTTTTTTGATTTTTTAAATTCATTCCTTGCTTTTTTAAGAAAATAATGAAAATCAGCATCAGCATCAGCATCCGCTGATGTCAATGATAAAATATCAGCATCAGCATCAGCATCCGCTGATGTGATAAAAACATGCATCAGCAACAACCCTGGTTCCAACGATGCCTCATTAGTTGAATTATGATAAGTAGTTCAGAAGTTATGAGGGAACAGATGAACGTACATTAGGGTGTCCCTTAAATTTCAAGTTCGATATTTTTTTACGCATACCCTCTAAAAACTTTCGTACTAACCCACTATAGTCTAGAAAAAAATATTAGCCTGTTCTATGAACGATAACCCGTGCCGACTTGCGATTTCAAGTTATTCATACAATTTGCACGGGTACTGCACTGCGACCTGTAACTACGTCTTTTATTTGTCATTGCATACATGATATTTTTGATATTTGTACGCTGTTAATTATTGCATAAAGATGTCGGTTGAATTACGGAGTGATAAACATAATATTTTCCGTATCGGACTGCCTAGCCATCAAATAAATGGTGCAAAATTACCGTCTATTCGACCAGTTTTCGCTGTTTTGTTTTACAATGTTCTTCTGGTAAACATCGAGCTAAAGCCGTCTCAACTACCCTTTATGACTGGAACCTTATCAATAAGGTACAAATAATGTGTTGCGACACAACAGCTTCGAACACTGGCCATTTCAATGGAGCTTGTGCTCTTTTGGAGCAGACTTTAGAAAGAGAATTGTTACTTTTTGCTTGTGGTCATCATGTTTATGAGTTGGTCTTAAAAACTGTGTTCGAAACCAAGATAAAGCAAACAAGTAGCAGCCCAGATATTCCGATCTTCAAAAAGTTCAGAGACAATTGGAAAAACCTTGATTCAAATGACATTGAACTATGCCTTGATTTCGTAAAAGAACATGTTGCAGAGACAAACATTACATCTTTGTTAATGTTTTTTAAAGCAGAACTAGACAAAGCTTTTATAAAAGATGATTATCGCGAATTGTTCGAACTATCCATAGTGTTTTTGGGAGGAGATTCAGAGAAAAAAATAAAAATCAAGCCACCTGGAGCTATGCATCAAGCACGATGGATGGCGAGAGCAATTTACTCATTAAAAATATGTTTGCTTCAATCTCAATTCAGAATGATTGCTAAAGAGAAAAAGGCCCTACTAGGTTTGCTTATTTATCCTCACATTGTATGTAAAACCTTGACTCTATTGCACAGTGGCGATTAAAGCACCTAACCAAGATTTGAGCTTCTTGAAGGCGTTAAAAGTCTACGAAAAAGTTGACACAACAGTTTCACAAGCTGCTATAAGCAAGTTCAGCCGCCACCTGTGGTATTTATGTGAAGAGACTGTCATTTTATCACTTTTTGACAATGAAGTTGATAACCAAACTAAGATGAAAATGATTTTCTGCAAACACTATATCCCATCGAAGGAAGAAATGTCCCAAACGTTGTTTGGTAAGCTAAACTTATTTTTTGTTATTTTTTTAATAAGTTGTTGTTTTTTTTTTGTTAATTAACCCTTTTATTGTTTCAGATAAAACGCTGGATGATTTTGTATCAGAGAAGAGCAAACAATTAATATCTCAATTGCAGATCGATGACAGTTTTCTTCAGGAAGATGTGTCTTCATGGGATAATAATGCTGCTTTTCTCGAATCTAAAAGAAGAATAAATTGTTTGAAGGTAGTAAATGACACTGCTGAAAGAGCTGTCAAATTAATGCAAGATTTTCACGGACTTATCGCGGCTGAAGAAAAGCTAAAACAATTCCTGTTGCGCTGCGTCCAGGAACATAGAAATTTGTATCCGGATTGTAAAAAAGATACCCTTAAGAGAAGTTACCCTGGTTGAGTGTGGTTATTTTATACGTTTAAATAAAGATAATTCTTTCTCTTATTTCATTTTGTCTTTTATTCACTTTATTTATTTCATTTTTATTAATTTTGTAACACTAACCAAATATTAGGACAAAACACGATTTTTAAGAAACTTTGTAGCTCGGTCGGCACGGGTTGCAATCATGCTAGAAAGATAAAATTTCATATTTAAGTATGGTTTTGCATTTAAAAAAGATATAGAGGGTATGCATTTCAAAATTCAAAAAAAAATTTTTTTTCCTCATATAAGGGACACCCTAACGTACATACATACATACCGGTCAAACATATAACCCTCTCCGTAGTCGGGTAAAAAGCACGCGTGTTTTATAAGCTGTGTTATGAACCTAAAAGCGGTGCAATAAGAGTCACTTTACGAGCAAGTGTGTTGAACAAGTAGGTATCTATTATGATTGTATTTGTGAATGTAGATATCCAAGATCTGTCCACCTGAGATCGACGTGGCGTGTCGCAACAGTTCTGACTCCAGCACCATCTCTGGACCAGCTGACGTGATGAAGGAGTTCGTCACCGAGCTCACTGCTAAAGGCATCTTCGCTAAGGAGGTGCCGTGTTCCAACATCGCGTACCATTCGCGATACATCGCGGATGCAGGTAACACCAGTTTAATAAGTTAAACAATTATATTATCTTTGGCAGCGGGGATTTTATTTCTGATCGGAATACATTTTTTCACAGCTCCCGATCTACTCAAATACCTAAAAGAAATAATAAAAAATCCGAAACCCCGCAGCGAGCGCTGGCTATCGACTTCTGCGCCACAGGATAAATGGCACCAAGAATCAGTCAAATATTGTTCGGCAGAATACCACACTAACAACTTACTGGTGAGGAACAATTTGTAGAAGTACAACCTGACGATTTGTGTTCTCTTGCATGTATAATATTATTTCATGTTTGTGCGTCACGCAGCGTCCGGTGCTGTTCGAGGAGACGTCGCGGCTGGTGCCGAGCAACGCGGTGCTGGTGGAGGTGGCGCCGCACGGACTGCTGCAGGCCATCCTCAAGCGCGCGATGCCCGCAGACTGCCGACACGTGCCGCTCACTAGACGTGGACATCCAGACAATGCACTTTTGTTACTTCAAGCTGTTGGCGAGTTAGTAACAGTGCTAAAGCTTTGCTTATGAAATATCAATCAACTAGATAAAAGCGTGAACACGTACTATAATTCTCTGGAAATGTGTATAATACGGTACTAGATTATACTTATCAGAAATACGTGTGGTCATAATATTATTAAGGGTGTGGATCAGACCATCAAAATAAACAACTTTCTTTTTGGGACCAACATCTTAATCGCGAAAAAATTATCAGCTGTCCCATACAAAATTTCAATACTTACCTACTTGACCCAAATATATGGGACAGCTGTTTATTTTTTCCCGATTAAGACGTTGGTTGATGTTCTGATCCACACCCTTAATTAATATGACCACGCATTTCTGATACACGTTGTATGATGCCTAGGAAATGCATAGGTATAATGCTAGGCATTCGCACGGAAATGTATGATATTTATGTATGAATGATTTCTTAAGATAGATAATTCCTAATCAGTAATCTCGGAAATGAGTTAAGTTCAGATTAGCAGTGACGTAGTTTAAAATAGATAGACCGTCATAGACGCGTTCGTGAAAAATGATTATTTTATTTAGTCAAAAATACTTTGCACTGGTTCAGAAAAAATAATTCTCAGATTTAGGAAATGTAATAATGTATTATACCTTTCCTCTAGTAGCCTGCTAAGTCCATACCAATCTGGTTCCCGTTCTGGTCATAGCACTGTAACGGCACTTGTGAAAATAACAGATGACATTCGCCTGGCCAGTCTGGCCATGGAAGACAATTTTTTAACAGTACTGGTTTTATTGGACTTTATCAGTGCTTTTAATTCAGTTGATTTTGATATCCTCTCATAATGTCTCTTCACCAGCAATTAAGTGGTTCAGCTCTTATCTTCGGGGTCGTTCGCAGTCGATTCGTATTGACAAGGTCTCCTCTGAGTGGTGTGATCTAGCTGCGGATGTTCCTCAAGGTGGCGTACTCTCTCCTCTCCGTTTTATAAACGCCATCACTGAGATCCTATGTGATTTTGCGAAATTCATCAGTTTTGCTTTAAAAATACATAGATTGTGTTGTGAAATACATAGTTCACATCAACATGGTCTTCACAAAAATACATTCTTGAATTTGTTGATAAACTGTGAGCATCACTCTTTGCAAGTTTTAGCAACATTCCCCTTATTTGTTTATTGTTTAGATCATATTTATATAATTTGTTTGGCGTTTTTATAGTTGTGCTTTTACACTTGGGCACTTATACAGTACTTGTAATACTTAGTTCATTTTTAATTCAATGAAAATTTTTTCACTAAAAATAATAATATTCTATGTTAAAAATATGAAATGTTGTCAATTGCCCTATGATTGCCCTATTGCCCTACACAAATATTGATTGTTTGGCATGGCGTGTTGCAAGAACATTGTACATAAAACTGGACGTTGCGGCTAGAAGAAAACGGTGAAAACCAAATAAATGGCCTTGAAATAAATCAGTTATTTTTTGCTTCTCTTTCATCAGGGTGACAAAGATTTTTATTTGCGTTGGGATATTATTAGGAATTAAGCAAGTAGAAATTATTCATAATTGAGCACGTATTTGTTTGCTAATAGTTAGGTACCAAAACAATAACCATATGTACCAAATAGGTAGGTACTAAATTCTGGTGAACCCATGGTGAAGATTTAACGTGTCATCACTTGGTCCAAAGTTGCGGGTTGATTTATGGATAAATTAAACTTTAAAATAAGTAAAAACTAACTTCATAAAACTAATAAGTGCCTAGCTAAGGTGCATTGAAGGATTAAAGGTCCCTACTTCAGAAGCTGATAAGTTTTTAAAGAAAATATTTTATACTTTTTAGCACAGTTTATTTTATTTTTCTATTTTGAGTGGCATAAATAATACATAAATATGCAACTACAGTAATCGCGACTAATTTGCTGATATCCATTGAGGAGTTCCATCGTCTTTCTCCGAAAGTCTTCATCAGATCTTCACCAAATTTTAGTCGGTTTAGCCTTATGTCATAGTGCTCCGCTTTATAGTGTAGGCAACAATTTTTTACAGATTTATAGAATTTTCCTTTCAAAGGTATGTTGGACCACCATACCACCATCTACGCCTTTTCTCTGGATCGCTTGGAAAACTGAAACAAATGCAATCGTGTTTTCAATCATCTAAGAAAGTCCACTGATGTTAGCAATCAATGATCAGGGGGCCTAAAACACATTGAGCAATTCATCTAATGATCTGCTTAGTAACTGTCAAACAGATGATTGCTGAATATGAACCTTATGCGGATGACAATAAGAGTCGTCAAATATGTAGATATTTTGACATTCGTAATATGAATCATATTATGATTCATCTAAAGCGGCCTTTTTAGCCAAAGCTTTTGGTTTGACCAAGAAAACTTCTGAAGATTTTGAATTCCAGTTGGACTTTGTAGCTCATTACACAACCACGAAAAATCATATCACGTTAAATTCCGCCTCAAGCAATCATTTATGGTCACTCTACTCTTCTTTGTTTACTAACATTTTATCTTGACGTCCAATCTAATAATGCGACTGTTTCCTTAGTTATATGCTATATAACCACATAAATAACTAAATGGTGACATTTCACAATGAGAGAAACGTTTTTCACACAGTTTTAAATAAAAATATAGGCAGATCTTTCTAAAACTGCGTAAAAATATGTACAAATTGGCGTAATTTTTAATATGGCATCAGCGCACTTACCTATGAAAAATAACGTTTGATGTTGGGTTCCAAACACTTCCACAATCTTTAAATATACGATACATGATTGAGCACTGTTAAATAATTAGTATATCCTCAGAAATCGCCTAGCAAACACTCGAAGTGGAAGAAAGTTGACAATGTTGACATGTCATTTATGTCATTGAAATTATTATTTTTACAGACCATCAGTCTTACCAGCCTAGGAATGCATTCATAAAATTGGGGTAAACTTAAATATCATAAAATAATTATTTCAATCAACACATCCTTTTTATAGGCAGAAAAAATTAAAGATGACTTTAAAAATACTAGAAGCTTTTAAAATAGTTTCTGGATACCAAATGGCCCTCAACATAAACATTCCTATCTATTTGTGCACAACTATCTTGAAAACTTTTACTTTACTCTGGTAACTTGCAAATTATATATTCATATTCATATTCTTTATTTGCATTCCACAATGTACATAAGGTGGTAAAAATAAAATTTGGTAGGTTACAATCATGGACCCTGTAGGGCACAGCAAAATATAGGAGAGGAATATGATACTTATGTTTACTACTGTTGTATAAATAGGAAGATGGTACTTATGTTTACTTATTGCTTTAATTTATTAATAAATATGGATAGCATATTATAATTTTTAATTTATTAATAATATTTCCTAATATGTATTTAGTTTATTATAAATTATTATTAACTAATAGTTATGGAATTTAATGTATTTTTATTTTATTTTTTATATCTATTCATTTATTTCGTTTTATTATTACTGTTGTATTATTTATAGTATTATTCATTTAATTTAATTGGAAATGTTTGTTTATCGTTTATATATTCATTAATCGTGTAATAGGCTTTTTTAATAAGTATTTGTTTTATTTTGTTTGTAAATGTTGTTTCGCTGTTTTCTGTTTTTATTGATTCTGGTATTTTATTATAATTTTTTATACACATTACATAGGGGCTGTTGGAGTGTAGCGTTATGCGGGAAGATGGTAGCATTAGCATATTTTTATGCCTTAATGATCGGCCAGTATGTTTATCTTCGCGTCTTGTAAATAATGATTTATACCTATTTCCTAACAAATTTCAAAAATGTATATGCATGGAAGGGTGAGTATTTTATGTTTTATGAAGAAAGGTTTGCAGCTATCAGTCTGATTTATGTTTGTGAGTATACGGATTAATTCCTTTTATAAAATAAATAGTGTAGGAGCATCGGTACTGTTTCCCCACATGATTACGCCGTAGCTGAGCCACGCGTGAGCATAGGCATAATAAGTGGTTAATGCAGTTTGTATATCGGTCGTCTTTTTGATCTCATCTTGTTATTATAGTATGAGTGAGATGGAAAACATACCTAAAGGTGAATGAACTCCCCTTCAGTTATTTTTTCTAGATGCAATATCCAGTTCTATCTTTATTAGCAAAGAAATACGTGCTCAATTATGAATAATTTCTATAAATTTGCTTAATTCCTAATAATATACCAACACAAAAAAAAAAATGTGTGCTGGGTCCTGGGACACATAGTAGAAGTGAAACTTCAACGGACAATATATCGTCCACGCGGCCGTAACGCTTTTTCGTGACAGAAATTCCTAATACTCCCCGTCTATGTATATGGAAGTTTCACTTCAAAACTTGGTCACCCTGATGAAAGAGATGCAAAATATAACTGATTTATTTCAAGGCCATTTATTTGGTTTTCACTGTTTTCTTCTAGCCGCAACGTCCAGTTTTATGTACAATGTTCTTGGCGTGTTGTCATCACTGAAGTATGAGGTCAATGGTTGTCGTTGTCATTTAAGACGCCATGACAGTCTGGAGCGTTTTCGAGGTAAATGTCAATTGGTTCTTGAAAACGCAAAATAATGAATAAAAAGGTTAGATTTTCTTAAAAATAATATATTTTTGGGGTCTATTTATTTATTTACCAACTTATACTAACAGTAATAAAATTTAACGTATCTATCTAAAAGTAATGAAATCTAATAGATATTTAGGTAAATTATTAACTGTTATTAACCGATTTTTTAAATTTATTCAACTAGCCTATTGTTTATTTCGTTTTCAGTTTTTACTTACTTTTCATTTAAACTTTTTAAGCAGTCGGGATTTATGATTTTTTCAATAAACTTTCTTATTTTACACTTTTTAGTTAGCATTTCTCATTCCAAATTACTTATAAACATTTAGGTTAAAATAATAAATATATTTTTGTAAGCCATTTATAAAACCCTTTATTTTGATACCCAACTAAGTAGGTAATGAGAAAAAAAGTAGTTGTAGAGAGTTAATATGGCGCCAAAATTCTGACGCAGTCGGGTAATAAAAGACCGACCTGTAATTCTAACGCTAACGGTCCAGAATCATGCACTAATATGCATAATTATGCATACATGATATAAGTTTTCGTTACGATGTAACTGACATTCTGTATAATATATAAATGGTAAAAAGTGGTATAGGCTGTTATTTCGTTTCAGTTTGTACATGCACGGATACACGCCCAAGGTTCAAGCTTTGTACCCAAAAGTACAATTTCCAGTATCAACAGGAACACCTATGCTGTCACATTTGGTGGAATGGGCTCACGGTGAAAAATGGTACGATTTACGATTAGTTGTATCTATATGAACAGTATGAAATGAAAATAATGTAACACGAGTGACGTTTTAGGTTTGTAACATCCTACAACACTGGACAGAGGAGGACGGCTGCAGTTTGCAATTTTACGAAGTCCATCCATGACGCTGAATACAGTTACTTACGAGGACACGTCGTTAGAGGTAATTATCTGTAAAACCAATATTTTTATTTATGTGAAATTTATTTCGTTTCGTTTTCTCGTCTCCGTTGTACATACATTATTTATTTATTTATAAAATACACATACTATCCTGACAGATAACAGCCCAATACGATATAAATTATTTAACATTCTACAAAATCAGCAAAATGGAATTATTATACCCTTTATTCAACTTTTTTACATACTTTATTATATTTTTAAATAATTTTACAAATAGTTTTTGTTTTAATTAATAAATCATTCAAAAATATAAAAGAGTAGTAGCCCACCAGCGGCATCGGGAACAGGGTCCAAGCTATCGGTGGCTAGGGCTCCAGAGAGAGGAACCTCCTCACAATGCGTGCCGTGTCGAGGAGTACCGCCTTCTGTATCAAGCCTTTGATCCAACCCCCCAACGAGAGGCTCTTGGCTATTAAGCCATTGGCCGTAACGACGATCGGTACTACGACTGCTGAGTCCACATCCCACATGTTGACAATCTCGTGAGACAAGTCAAGATATTTAATTTGTTTATATTTCTCGTCTCTCACGAGAATCTCATCATGTGGGATAGTAACATCAACAATCATCGTGCGGCGCGCTGACCGATCTATCACCACTATATCACTATATTATTACTATTAAAAGCCTATGCCGCCCCACTCCTGGGCAAAACCTTCCTCCCTTTCCTCCACTTCTCGCGATCCCACACTGTATCGGGCCAGTCTTTATAGAAGGCATCCAATTCGTCCCGTTATCTCCTTCGTGGTCTGCAGCAAAAATGGAGTAAAATACAAAAATACTACACAAATATACAGGTAAATATAAAACACAAATACTAAACATACCGTAAAATCCAGTATAAGAAAATTATAGAAATTGACATTATGGTTTAAGACATTTATTTCTCATAAACAGAATATAATTCACTTACAATGAAAAACACTATATAGTTATAAGTAGTTCACGAAATATTACTTGCACCGATTCGAACGGCCCAACAATGGAACAAAAAAGTAACACAATAATAAGCAGTTCATTCATCGGTGTCAGTAATATTTCACGAACCAATATTATAATCGTTCATGCGGAACGAGTATATATCGGAACGGTTAATCGGTTAGTTACTTAAAGTATTTAAAATAGAATTATGTTAGTGAAGTATTATTAAACTACAATCTAGAAAAAACATCGAGTGTAAGTAGGTAATTTTGTTATTTAATGTAGGTAGGTAATTCGCAAATTATTTTTTCTATGCAAGGCGACATTCAGAATAATATTCAGTGGTAGTAGAGTTCCATGTTACGAGCTCTATTGGCGCGGTATGTTCACACGGCTACATATCACATTTCCAGTACAAGCTGACCTCACATTATATGGTAGGCCAGCGATGGCGAACCTTTCTACATCTAAGTGCGAATTGTTTCAAATATTTAGGGTATTAATCATAAACATATTATACTAGTATAAGTTTATAGAATTAATGCCGTGGCTACTATTTCCTTTCGCATGCCATCGATGGCCCCGGTATAGGCTTTCAGTACAATGAGAGGTTAACTTATACTGGAAATGTATACCTTGTTATGTAGGCGGCGGTGATCACTTATCATTAGGTGACGCACAAGCTCGTTTCTCTTTGTCTATAATAATTAATTTGTGTGTGCGTTATGTCACTAAATGTATCTCGAAAGTCATATCATAATAATTATATCCTTACAAAATTTCAGAGAAAATGTGCTATCCTTTCGCGGCTGCTCTGGTGGCTGCGTGGGACACGCTTGCGATGCACTCGGGGGCCCCAAAGCGACAGCTATCGGTGCAATTCCGTAACGTGCACCTGCACGCGCAGCCCACGCTACACGACCAGCGCCCGCTCAGACCTGCACAGGGGCTCCGGACGGTTCGAGGTAGTCGGATACACTTCATTGAATACATTGGGTGTAATTGCATTCGCGCCTTCTTTATTGCGCTTTCAATTTACCGTTCCTCTTGCGATGTCTATTGATGCTATTAAAGATGCACGTTGCATTGCTTATCACTATCATACACATTTAATGTCGCATCTCCACAAACTATGACGCATGCGCATAGGTACTCATAGCACAAGTGGAAAGTCATGGTATCGTATCAGTGTAATTTCCCAATTGTTATTAATGATAAAAGCACATAATTAATGATGAATTTAGAAAAAAATACATACGTAATTATTACCGAACTGTCAACACTTAAATGTTAAATCTCTCTCAATTTTTTTAACTTTCCTTTTTATAGATCACGATCGGAAATTCCAGAATTGCATCAGGCTATATTCTTGGGGATATAGTCGATACCACTGCGGAGTTTAAAACATCTTATGATGAAACAACTGAACTGGTGCTCAGCTCGCAAGATATCTACCAATTGCTACAAGATAGAAATTACAATTACAGGTGAGTAATTTAAGTCTTACCTATAACGAGCCCTTTTTGATTCAATGACGCCCCACTGACCCGACTATTAGTACCACATAGCTTGATATACCACATGCGTCATGCCAAGTATAGATAGATACTTATCGTATGTCGTTGATGTTACTTCCTCGCATGATGAGAATCTCTTAAAATCAGAGAAAGGTAAAGAAATCACACTTACAAAGCCAGTCACGAGTATATCACGTGTTTTCAATAAGTAATGTTTTCACTCTCCGCTTGCCTACGTGGATGTCACGTTTTTGGATTTCAATACTGTTTATTTTCTAATCTAAAATCATGCGTCTGATCTTATTTCGCTGTTTACTTCAAGCTATGATCATTACATTCATTACAAACGTACACAAACGACATTGCTCAAATCGTCATATGATTCGATAAACATAGACTATAATAAATAGTTTTTTTTATGGTGCACGTGCAACGTACTGTTATTAGAATTCAACGGATATCTTATAATTCTGTTACCGTTTTAAAGAGTAATGTTGTTGATGATGACAATATCCAGCTCCATAGGATTTCCATTTTTTGACACAGTTCAAGTGTAACATAGGTTCGCCAACTTTTTTCAGCCTAAATATAGTAGGTACCTATATTTCAACACAAACCCGTAAAAGTAGGTGAGAAAAATCACAAAAATAATATATACAGGGTGGAATTTTCGAAGCGTAACTGGAGCACGTTTAGCACTTTTACAACTGTAAACGTGCTAAAAACTGAAATTCACAATACAATTTTCTATATTCACCACAACACGCTACTAAAAGTTACTCTAAATGAATTCCTCAAAAGAACTTTGTGCATCCAAGAAAATGGAGCTCATTTCGAGCAACTAATTAGTTAACTTACCTACTAGTTTTTTTTCGTTCGAATAAAATAAGTTTTTCGACTCGCTTACGCATCGTTGATTCAACGAACATGAATACATTACGTTCAACCACGATTCACGAAGAATGTACCGTGCGGCGGATCACAACCGGATAAGGTACTCGTAAATGTCATGGAGACGGACTCTGCAATAACTTTCCGGAAAAGAAAACAACCATTTTTTCATGAGTGTGCATGTTCCACTGAAATTAAGGAAATACGTACGGAGCTAACTCGCATGACCTCCTTATTGGAAAAATATGCTGGATCTAAGGAAAAAATTATGAACAAAATGCAGGACGGTATTGTTCAAGTACAAAGTCAGATCGCCGATATCAAGCTAACCAACGAACAAACAGTAACCTTACTTCTTGAAAATATTACGGAAGTCAAGACTCAGATTAATGACATGAAATCTTCTTCATTGACACTTACGGAAGAACAGAAGAATATTAAAACCCAAGTTTCTCTTCTCGAAAGTAAAATATCTCAGAATGAAACCAAAATAAAATCAATGCAATCTAAACTCGATAAATCAAAACTGTCCAATTGTATCAACTGCCACATTTGAAACCCAACTGCATTCAAATGAACAACTAATTCGCGAAGTACAAAAACGAAATGAACGAGAGAAAAACATCATAATTGTGGGTCTAGCAGAACAAACTTCCGCTAATGCTGATGAAAAAGTAGCTAAGGACGAGACTGATATAATGAAAATCACTAACGAAATTTGTTAAGACATTCCGAAACCAGCAAAAGTTATACGAATTCGTAGATACAACAAAAAGCAAAGAATCGAAGAGTGAAAGTTTGTTACGACACACAAGGACCCGTGAAACTACTCCTAAAAAACAAAAATAAACTCCCGGAAAATATTAGAATGTACTCCAATCAAAACCCCAGCCAAATATAAATACTTACAAAATTTGAAAGATGAGTTAGCCCGTCGCAAAGATGATGAAGAATCTGACCTCACTATAAAATATACAAATGGAACACCGGTCATCATGAAAACCACTCCAAAAAACTCTATCCCGTAAACGCCGCCACTGACATAAATATAAAAACCAATACATCAAGTCAAGTACCAAGTGTCAATTGCTTGACGACTATCGAAATATTCAAACATCTAAATCTCGATTAACTTGTTTCTACCTAAATGCACGTAGTATTCGTAAGAAAGGAAAATTTGATGAGCTGAAATACATTGTAAGATCAATGCCAAGAACCATACATATAATCTTACTAACAGAAACCTGGATTGCAAATGAGAAACAAGTTAGCTCAAAGTTTAGGCTCTCACGATCGTATTGAAGTTTAATACCGATGTCGATGTTCATACAATTTAAGTTACGCGGTAGACCCGCGGATGCAAAAGGAGGTGGAGTTTCTGCATATGTGCACAATGACCTGAAGCATAGTCTGTCTGAATCTAATTACACAGACGGAAACAACATATTATAATATTATTTACCTATGGATACAGCTAGAAAAATACGCTCTAGAAATTGGTGTCATATACTATCCTGGAGATACAAATTATAAAAAAAATCTTGAGGTATATAGTTTACAACTACAACGAAGAAGCAGAGCAATAGTTTTCGGAGATTTTAACGTCGACTTACTAACTTAGGATAAAAAATCGATAAAATATAAAGAACTTTTGAACGAATGTGGACATACTATACTGAATAAAATCTGTAAGAAATTCTGCACACGAGACTCGACCACACGTATATCTAAACTGGACCACGTTAGCACCAACTTGCAGAATAACAATTTCCATATGGCAATAACTGAATCTTCAATATAAAGCTGTTTGTGTGGTCACACAATCAGATTTATATTGAATTGAAAAAGTTTAAACCCCCGAAAAAGATATATTCTATTATTATTATTATATTCTAGATACGAAGCCACAGATTACATGATACAGATCAATGGAAGAAACTGGACTTGACGATTTAAATAATGACTACACAATATTAGAAAACTCTATAAAATACCATGTAAATAACTGCAAAGTATCAAAGACCAAAATACTAAACCCACCCCAAAATGATTTGATCAACAAGGATATAATTTACGGAATCAATCGAAGAAATTACCTATGGAAAGAATTAAAAAAGAACCCGATAATTGAAACAATTGAGGAGGACTTTAAAGCACATAAAGATTATATAAAAAAATTAATTCGAGACAAAAGATAGCTACTATTACAACGAATTTAAGCAATGTACCAATAAACCTAAAAAAATGTGGAATGTAGTAAATAATCTAGCCACTAACAAAATTAAACAAAACTGTGCCCCTTCAAAATTAATCATTGACTCTAAACAAATTACTAATGCTAAACAAATATATGATGAATTTAATTTTTACTTTTCTACTATAGGATCTGATTTAGCTGACGAAATTCCAAAAAAAAATCATGATAATTTTAAACAAGCCTTACCTCGCACCATCGACTCCTCCGGAATAACAACTCTCGAACCGTGTAGTAAAGATGAAGTTATTAAAATTATTAACAAACTTGACCCAAACACAAGTGCTGGCCTAGATAGCATCAATAGCAAAGCTATACAATGTATAAAAAATCTAATATCTAATAAGTTAACTAAATGCTTTAATAAACTATTATTAAACGGCGAATTCCCCAACACTTTAAAGATAGCAAAGGTCACTCCTATCTACAAATCAGGACCAAAAACAGATCCAGGAACCTATAGGCCAGTCTCAGTCCTGCCAATACTTTCTAAGATCCTTGAATATGTTTTGCATAAGCGTTTGGAAAACTATTTAAATTAAATCAACTTCATTTTTGAGCGACAATACGGATTTCGCTCTAAAAGTAATACTCTCGCAGCTACAATTGATCTAACCACCAAAATTAAATCTGACATTGATAATAAAAGTATAGTTTTGGGTATATTCATTGATCTATTAAAAGCCTTCGATACCGTTAGTCACAAATTGCTAATAAAAAAATTAAAAAATTGAAGTCGGTTAAAAATTAGAAAAGATTGGTATCAAAGGCGATGCGCTGAAAATGTTTCAGTCTTACCTAACAAACAGATCCCAGATAGTAAAAATTGATAAAACCCAAAGTGAAACATCACCCATAACGTGTGGAGTCCCACAAGGGTCAATATTAGGACCGCTATTGTTCTTATCTTATATTAACAACATACACGAAATAGGTCTACATGGTCACGTAACCTTATATGCAGATGACATGTCTCGGGTAGGCTTAGGTACGTCCAAGTACTATTGTTGTGGTAAAATAAAAAGACAATATAAATTTATACAAACATGAGTTTTTATTGCACCTACCACTACGAGTCGATAGATGGCGTTGATTTCAATAAAAAGGGGTATTTCTTTGATAATTAATTAAATATAACACTAAAGAGAGATATGCGTGATTCCAATTCGGTTTCAATAGGATAGTATTGATTTATGAAGCATCACGAGTTGCATAAAGTTCCTTTTAGTTATTAGAATGGAAATGTATGGGCGACGGGCGAGCAATGTCCTTTTGTGAACGTAGTGCGTATAAACTGTAAGAGTGAGAGTTACAGCAACCAAGGTCTTCTACCCGCACTCGCACCTGTGCGCCCGTTGCACGCCGCCCACCGCCGCCACTGCGTTAGATGCGGAGCGTCTCGCAGCACACAGAGCAGCGCGCAACTTGGTGTTGGAAGCAGTAGACACGGCGCGTATGGTTAAAGGGCTTGTCTTCCTGGACAGGAACCACCAGCCACTGGCCTAGTTTCCACTCTGCTGCCGATGCCTACTATTATTAGAAAAGTAAAAACAGATGCTTGTATAAATTTTGTAAGAAAGTTGTATCCTTTAAAACTTTTTCTTGCAACTTGCAGTGGCGATTTCCTTAGTATTGAAGCCGCGAATGCATCTCTTAACGAAGCGGCAGTGGTATGGCGTGACAACTGGGTCACGTTCATCGACGGCTTGCTTCAGCTGAACGCGCTGCGACAGCCTCACGCAGCTGTCTCACTGCCCACTTACATCACGAAACTGTGCATCGACGTTAAGGAACACCGAAGACATCATCAATACCAAATGAACGGCAAAACAGTTATGAAGGCTAACGTAGTTGATGTCCAAGAACTCACGAGGTCAGTACATCACGAAATACTTCAACAATGTTTTTTGAAGACTGGACTTAACGTGAAATACCTTTGACGATTTTACTTTCAAAATATCTTTCTCTCAAAAAGAGAAATACTAAATAATTATTGGGTTCAATCATCGCACGACCAGGCGTGGGGGAAAGTTCCACCCCTTCGTCGTTGATATTCCATTTAGATGCACGAAGCGCTTTGCTTCATCTTTTCTCATGCGAACGGCCAAGGAGTGTAATTCTCTGCGTGTCTGTGTTGCCCGATTCATATAATTAGAGACTTTCATCAAGTTGAGAGTAAATAGGCATTATTTGAGCTTGGCAGCATCGTCTGTTAGCATCAGGGGAGGTGCTGACAAACGCACAGAATTTTATAATAAAAAAAAAGCTATTGATTGAGATGAGTAACGCCACTACGCCATAATTAAATTACGTTAAGACCTACACCATAATTATTGTGCCCTACATACCTATACAGCTTTTTTATTAATGAAAACTATAGTATGTATTAAAATAAATATATGGGCAAATGTGTCGCAGCTACAGGCTAATATAACTACCTATCGTCAAAACTGTAACGATCCTCTTTATACTCATTGTTTAATGCAATATTGCTGCTAATTATTTAGCTTCCTCGCTCGCTCAGGTTGTGGAATCAGCTCCCCACCGACGTTTTCCCAAAACACTACAACTTGGGGTTCTTTAAAAAGGGGGTGGAAATATTTTTAAAGGGTCGGCACTCCGCGAGTGGTGCTCCTGGTGTTGTAAGCATTCATAGGTTACCTACAGTATCTATTTACCATCTAGCGGGGACCGTACGCATGCTTACCACCATAGTGGTATGTAAACAAAACTCAGTTACTTCTAATTTTTTCAGGAGTGGTGGAGTTTATCTACAAAACATTGCTTACCGCAATCTGCCTCCCGTTAGTCTAGGATCACAGGGGTTGGATTTGGTTATTCCACCTACGAAGGCTGTCAATGCAAATGTAAGTGTGATTTATAATTATTTTGTTTTAATTTTCTACCTATTATTACTTATTGGTTACCCTACAGTTGTAAGCTTTTCTGAACTGCTAGATGCTCGCCGAGTGTACACAAGATTTGACAAATAACAAACTGTAAAATATTGTAAAATCTCGACTCCACAGCCTCAGCTTAGCATAATGTCAAGTGGCAGTAATACTGGCTATGTGACACTGGTTTTCAGCTGTAACCCTAGAGCTTATGTATGATAAATAATACTCGTATTTTTTATTAATCTTATGCCTAGAATGCCATAGGCTCAAAACTAATAAATAGAACAGTGCCTACTACTAACATGTACCGTATCTACACATAAAATTTACTAAATATAAAAGTGTTTACAGTAAAGACAGTAAATACATAATATATAATATTATTACAGCACACAAGGAGCAATGATGTGCCACAGCAAACAAGCGTAGCGTTAAACAGTGTAGTGACACTACAATGTTCACGAATAGGCGATCTGGAATCGTTGTATTGGGTAGAAGCTCTACAACCAGAGCAGTCTGGTATCACTGTAACGGTATGTATAATCGTATCGTGAGTTGATGGTCAAAGTAAAAAAATAGATTTGATATTTTATAACTAAATTATCTTAAGCGTCTCTCCTCCGTGGCCTATAGCAATCCGTTGCGCGCGTTACATTGCCAGCTACAAGCGACTAAACGCTACAAGATTTCGATTGATCACCACATCAGCA
Organism: Allophyes oxyacanthae; assembly: GCA_932294325.1. NCBI lineage: Eukaryota > Metazoa > Arthropoda > Insecta > Lepidoptera > Noctuidae > Allophyes > Allophyes oxyacanthae. The sequence continues at coordinate 4,429,389 of OW028628.1, forward strand.
GAATAGCAGTGAACCTGAAAGACCTATCTAAAGACGTCAAAAGGCTGAAGAGACATAATATCTCCGAACTCGACGTCTTAAGGCAATGAATAGGAGATAGGTTCTTCTGGGAGGTTCAACCTCACATATCAAATGTGCACAACAATTTTCTACTTATAGTGAAGGCATAGATTGCAGATAGTTACAAAATTTAAAAATAAAATGCCAGCTACAGACAACAGCTGTTTTTAATACCTAAAAATAAAAGTTTCCCATCAATTTGGTATATTTTCATTCCACCTATTCGAAAAACAATGATTGAAAGTGCGAGCATAATCTAAGGTGCGAGCGGTGCGAGCAAAGTAGATCTTTTCTCCAAGAGTCTTTCATAGAGGGCAGTAATTTAATGAGTTTTGAATTAGGAACATGAACAACAGACGTACAATACAATAACAACAACATTTTCATCTCACTAGCTCAGAAAGGCTTTCTTTACCTATCGTTCGAAATCTGCGTGCAAAAGTCTATTTTATCCGCTAGCGTGGAAAAGTTATTCGAAATTCGAACGTGACGAACTATGGTGTACAGTGGTGTACTTACCTGTTTTCATTTATAAAAAAATATATAATAATGAAACATTCAGAAACGTGGTGCGTCCTTATAGATAGCAGTCTTTATCAGTGGTGAAGGGTCTATATAATACGATTCCCATCGGCTTCCCTTTCTTAACGAAGCCACTACCTGTCGGTAGGTACCGCATGTATTGTAACAAAAACTTATAGATAGGTACCTAGGTGGTAGGTTGTATTGTATTGTACCTATATCTTTATTAATAATTAGTAAGTATTCACATTGTACATAATTATGTACAATGTGAATACTTACTTATTATTAATAAACAATAAATAAACAAAAATAACAATAAATGTGTACAATTGTACACATTATAAAAATAAACGCGAAAAATCTAGGAATGTTTTATTTTAATAGCAAAGTTATAATTATTGTTGTTGTGTAATAAGCCAACATATCACATTCGCTAATAGCGCATTCCGGATAGTGCTAGTCCTTGTTTCTTGCAATTCATTTGGACGGATTCCTTTATTTAAGGGGGTATTTTACAGGAATGCCGCAAAAACCGATTTGTATTTACAATTTTTTGAATAGAAATTCTTATTTCTTTGTCCCGAAAAAAATATATATCAAACTTGAAGATGTAACAATCTCTGCACGGTTGTCCGATACATGATTGGATGAAATTGGCTCGATAAAAAAAAATCGCAAAGTTACCCCTTTTAAAAAAGTGTTTACAAGATTATTTCTAAAACATGATATTATTTCAAATAATTTTTACATCACAATATTGGTCGCAAATATACCAACCAAAATCGGTTGTTATTTTTTTATAATATTACGTATATTGGTCACAATTTGATAAAAACCACAAAATTCGTGATTTCTGTCATCTCTGCCATCAATCAGTCGCGTTTCGGCGCGCATCGAGGTCGGACCTGTGCAATTTTTTTTTACTTTCCTGCGCTTACACTTTATTCAAAACCAAAAGAAAGAATGACAGTAAAATCATTTAAAAAATTATTAAAAAGCAACATGAAGTATAAGTAACTTGCCTTTTATTCAGAAAATCTAAGTATTTCGTTTATAAAAATCAATATGCTAAAATAATTTCTTGACATCTCCGTCAAGAATTCATTTTATAGGATGTAGTATAGAAAAATCAGTACGACAATTTGTAGTGTTGAGAACAAAGAGTATGAAGTTTTATATACACCATGTCCCAAAAATTCAACGATAAGCGGGCACCAGAGGGTTGACCAGCTCATGACTACTCGAGAACAAAAATTTATTTTTTAAAAATCTCAATTTTTAAGAAGTTACATAAAAAAATTGAAATCCTTCAAAAATTTACACCCCTTAAGATATTTTTAATTACCATGACCACAATGTTTCAGATATTTCTGAATTACTTTTTGTACCGGCAACCTAAGTAGCACTGCTATCCACCACAATCGTTAAAAATCCCAGAATGTCTGTAGATTTGACACAAAAATCAATCAAAATTATTTTTCACCCTAAAATTTTGAAAGATTTTTACTTTTGGTCCACTTTCACTCATCGTGGTGTAAAAAAAAAGTACAGACACTACCATGGCAATTTTTTTTAAAAATTGACGCAACTGTCCAAGTTTCCAAAATAGTATAATAATCTAGGAAAACTAGCCACAAAAAAAAGAAATGCGTACTATTTCTGAACAAGAACCAAATTTCATAACTTTTACTATGTGGTTTTTTGTTGTAAATTCTTCGACTTTGAATGATACATGTCCGTACTCGTAAAATTTAGAAGTTAGAGAGAGATAGATAGATAGTATGTAAAGAACGAAAGAAAACGTTTTTAAAAATTATACCTCGTTTCTCCACAACTACAACAGTCTGCTAGTACGTCTGTGGCATACCATCACCTGTCATCCCACTTAGGATTTCAGGAGTGAAAGTGGACCAAAAGTAAAAATCTTTCAAAATTTTAGGGTGAAAAATAATTTTTGTGTCAAATCTACAGGCATTCTGGGACTTTTAAGGATTGTGGTGGATAGCAGTGCTACTTAGGTTGCCGGTACAAAAAGAAATTCCGAAATATCTGAAACATTGTGGTCATGGTAATTAAAAATATCTTAAGGGGTGTGAATTTTTGAAGGATTTCAATTATTTTATGTAACTTCTTAAAAATTGAGATTTTTTTATTTATTTTTTTTTGTTCTCGGGTAGTCATGAGCTGGTCAACCCTCTGGTGCCCGGCTATCGTTGAATTTTGGGACATGTTGTATATTCTATTTACCTACTTTTATAGAACAATATTCATAGTACTTATATCATTTTGATATATCATCTGATACTATTAAAAATCTCGCCTGCGGCTCGATTTTTAAACACACTGATGTTTTAATACCCCTATTATGCAATCTACGTTTCCTTAGATTTTGTATTATTTTGTTCCTTATTAAACGCCGACATTTTAAAATGTGTCGGTCGGCCCTATAGGTACCGATTTGCCGGTGGCCCAACCTAATTTTACTTCTTTTAATTTTATTTCTTTATGGGCTTTGCAGTCCACTAGAAAAATGATTCACCAATTTAAATTATAATCTTTACCTTTATTTATGTATTATGGGTTATCATGGTTGTCCGTGGCATCACCACGGTCCTATCCGAAAACCAGCGCTGCGGTATTTATTTTATCTGTCAGGATATGCTGAGATAGGGACTTTCTTTGGCCTCTTGCAGGACTTTTTTAACCCCCGACAAAATAGAGGGGTGATATAAGTTTATAATGTGTATCTGTGTATCTATGTATCTGTGAATCTGTGTGTCTGTCTGTGGCATCGAAGCTTCAAAGCGGATGGACCGATTTCAATGCAGTTTTTTTTAATTGAAAGCTAGTTTAATCGGGATGGTTCTTAAAATCTGTTCAGCTGTTTAAAAGTTACACCTCTTTTTCTAGTTAGAGTCGAGGGTTTTAGACGGTTAGGTTATTGTTATCATTATTTGAATTTTTTGTGTGTTTATGTAATTTCGTGTGCGAGTCCGATTTAAATGTTTTTTCTTTCTTTCTTTCAATTTTGAAGCTCTTCACCTGCATACATAGCGAGGAATCTGAACTAGGAATTTGGTTTTGATCTATGAATATGCAATTTCTTTTTTGGTAAAAAAGCAACCCTGTGAACATACTTAAGTAGGTATGACTACGGAAACGGACGACTCCTACAGGTGTGGGTGAGAGTAGGTTATTATCTCAAGGCATGGATTTGAGTTGGCTTATTCTTCTAACATTACACACACATTGGCAGTGTCATCAGGTTTGTCATGCCGATATATCGGTTTCGTTACGGCATTATTGGCTTAGTGTGAAAATGCCCAATGTTGGTCGAGACAATTATGTGCACTTGCATAAACTCATACACAATAGGTATGACTGATAGTTTATAAGTAGATAGTTTAAATAGGTATAAAATCTACAAATACAAAACGGAGGAACAGATTTTCTAGCGTAATATAGGACACTGGGTATACGATATTATGGATTTATATTTTTCAAGTATTTGCTGGTGTCATACTGCATGTTGCTAATTAATATTGCTATTCTGTGACACGTGTGTCACACAGTCTGATACGTCAATTGCGTAATTGCGAGAACGGAGCTCCCCTAGTGGGTGGGGCTTAGGCTGATACTTCACCCCCTCAAAAGTAAGAAATCGTCGTAAAATACAACCCTTTATATACTAGTGATCAGTGGCGAAGAGTCCATACAACCCGATTCCCACCGGCTTCCCTTTAAGAATTGGTTAGTCCATAGACCAACGTAATATTATATTATTTACTCGTCCAACTGACAAAAAAAAGCTTGTTATTCAGTTAGGTCGAGCTTCTCCAGACATGACTACATATAGATCATATGGATTTTTGTCTTACAGCAGCAATGCAGCAATTTTTACAGGGCATTTTTGGGACGGCTTCCCCTTTTTAAACTGTCACCCTTCGCCACTGCTAGTGATCCGTTCGTAGGTACACTTAATTTTTATTTTAAATACCATTGAATTAACAATAAACCTTCCGTTTCAGTATTATTAAATAGATAATTACTTAGATTAAATTTGTTATATTATAAAAATATGACAAGAACAAATAAATTTAAAATATAATTTGTGTTCTAAGAATTTTAAATTGGCATGATGCAAATTCTAAAACAACCCGAAAAATAAAAAATTCAAAGTTTTCTTCTATTTACATCCATTTCACATCATTTTGGTTTGTTTTGTGACAAACGTGAAGGAAATTTATAAAATATGAGTGATCCCAGCAGCGAAGAAGATATGAATACATCAACATCTGCAGAGTTACTGGAAACGGTACATGATGCCTAATTATATCATAATATTAGGTATATGTTTATTCATGAGTTGTATCTAAAAGCGCCTATTATTTCTTCTCATAGAGGGATATGAAAAGGAGTAGGTATAGGTATCACTCACGGCCGCAAAGTTATTTTTCTTCGGGTGACGTATATTGGATCCCTCGTACGCGATTCAAAATAGCGCCGCGCCCTTGCCGTAAAATGATTATTTTGCTCCCTTGTAATAATACAATCTACTATTGAACAATGTTACCTACTTGGTATTGAAGCCGAAACTCATCGTTTTGGCCTTTTTACATCTTGTATATTAATTATCAGGTGCACTACGCTGGACTCAGCATGTCCGATACGAAGAAAGCTATTGGAGTTACGCCGTGTGACTCTAATTTGTATGGAATGGATTACAGTGGATTGACTAAAACGTACGTATAAAAATGTTAAAATAACGATTTTTAACGATATTATGTCATTGTGTAGTTTTGGCGAAAAACAAAGCGGTTTCTTGTTTGACGATTCCAAAGACTTATTATGAACGACTGTTTAAGTTTGAGAGAAACAGCTGACACAATGTGCCGTGAAATTGTGTTATGTTATGATGTACCTACTCAAGTTTTATACAATTCATAATTTTTTGCGGACCATTAAAGTGGCGAGCGCGTGATGGGCCTGGTGCAGTGCGGCGCGGCTAGCAGCGTGGTGCGCGCGCAGCCGGAGCTGCTGTGGCCGGTGCCGGCGCACTGGAGCCTCGAGGACGCCGCCACCGTGCCGCTCGCGTACGCACACGCACTCTACTGCCTCGTGAGTATACGAGTAGCGAAATGTAGTACAGAAAAATGAAGTATTTATTGTAGTGCGCAGACGTTTTTCTACTGTTCCTGTTCTTCAACGCAGACATTTGTCGTTAATAAGAATACATAACGCATGTATTCTTATTAAAGTTAAAAAAAAGCTGTTATTTTACTGGAATAGGATCACATTCGGTGTTTTAATCCTTTTTAGATAATGTATATCACTTTATCACTAACTTCCAGTATAATTAAACATACATAGTTTGCAACCTTGATGCGTGTTCATGTAAGCAGTAATTGCGATTATTTGCGATCCCGTCCGGCAAGTCAAAGCGCTACTGCTGTATAGCTTAGTGCCGCATACCGCACAATTTGGCAATGTTAACTGAAAAAAAATAGAAAGCACATCAACGGTGCCAATTTTTTTAATATAAATATATAAGGTGCTATAAAAATATCTGCCACGGCTTTAATGGGAGGTAGTATTGTGTTTATACATTACAATAGTGAAGAACTTTCGTACCCCGGAACAGTTAATTCAATTTGAGAAAATAAAGTAGTTAAATTAACATTGACTCTACTCTGCATAACGTGGTTCACAAATTTTTGAATTGAATTCGGTGCGGTGCGGCAACAGCTTATTAAGCCTACGGGATGGTTTTATACTATTAAATCAATTCAAATTTATACGTACTATTTATTGTATGAAAAAAAAAAAGACAAATAATCAATAATTTATCTTTACTATTGTAATCTATAAACACAATACTGTCTCCCATTGCAGCCGTGGCAGATATTTTTATAGCACCTTATATATAAATCACAATTTAACTTGGAAGGGTGGAAATGGGAAATCGTTTTTATCACAAGTTTTGACAATAGGTTACATAGGTTTTTTTATTTCAACTGGGCTTTTGCAGGCGCTTTCAAAACGTCGTGCACGGTTTCAAGTGGGTTAAGGTCCTATGAAAAAGATACCGGCAAGAAACTCCATGGACACTGTCTGAATACATTTACAATAATACCTGGGGCTGCCGCACAGTGGGCTGAAATCTTGTTTTGTGGACTTAGTAAAAATAACCACAGAACTGTATTCGAAAATGTTGGCAATTTTTTATTTTTCTCTTTCTTTTTGGTAACTGAGCCGAATTAGACTATTCTGCCAGAATCATGTTTAGACTGGAACAAGGCAAACTGTCCAACTTTTATGTAGATGTCCCGAAACCTGGGACAATCTTTGTCCCAGAAAAAATGTTGTCGTAACGAAGTCGCCACTTTTTGTCTCTGTGCTTCGAAGTTTACGTGAATTAGCACCACCTATTCCTATCACTGGTTATGAGGGAACAGATGAACATACAGTCTGTCAAGAAAGTCATGAAAAAATGTTTTCGGCATTAATATATTAAAAATAAACCAGAGAATATACAAGTGGCGCCCTCAATCCTTTTCATGATTTTCTTGACAGACTATACATACATACATTTATTTATTTGTTAGAAGAGGTAGGGTACTAAGCCCCTTTGTCACTGCGACCTGCGAAGATCTATTGTGACGCCTCTTGTATTATTACAGCACTCCCTCTAGCCGTAAGTCAATAATAAAATTGACTATATTCTTGGGGTGGAGGGATTTAATCTCATCTGGTGAGATTAGGTGGCACATACATACTGGTCAAACATATAACCCTCTCCGTAGTCGAGTAAAAACAAAGCAAGCTGCGTCAAAACTAACTTGTGAAGACTGCGGTAAGAGCGGATCACCAGTGAAGCCACATGTGCAGAAGATAATTTATTGCCATGTTGTAAGTGTTTGTATTGCTCTAATCTAAATAATTTGTGAATAGATAATAAAGGGTCGAATGCAGCCTGGCATGAACGTGCTCGTGCACGGAGGAGCCGGCGCGTTGGGCCAGGCGGCCATAGCCGTCGCACTCGGGCACCAGTGTCAAGTGTTTACCACAGTCGGCGATCGACAAAAGAAAAAGTTCTTGCACAAGCTATATCCACAGTTAAAAGGTACCTAGGCCCGAAAAATTAGATTACGTGTATTTTCTGTACCTTTGGACATCCCAATATCGACTTATTCGCATCAAGGCTTAATTTTAAATGTAAGAAATATGTTGCATGGCATAGGGACTCTGATGCATATGCAATTGATGCCGTCACACTCAACTGGTCACATTTCTTTTTCTATGCTTTCCCACCATTCTCACTGATACTTAAAATGATAGACATTTACTATATTGTTTTCTTTTGCAGACGAACACATTGGAAATTCTCGTGATGGTAGTTTTGCTGATGATGTGTCATTAGCAACAAACAGAAAGGGCTGCAATATTATCTTATGTTGTGTGAAAGGAGTACTTAAAAATGTACGACTATGTATAATATATACCTATTATATACGAGTATAATATACTTAAGTAAAACAAATGTGATAATATTACAAATAAACAAAACAACTTAAGTTTTTGGTGGTTTTCAGCTATCACTCAAATGCGGCGCAGATTTTGGCATTCTCATCGACACAGTTCAAATCCAAAACCGTGAGAATTACGAATTTGGAATGGACTTTTTGAGTTGTGAGAGATCTTACTATACAGCAGATTTTTCTTCCATATTCACGCAAAAAAATTATGAAGAAATGAAAGTGAGTTTTGTTATAATCTCTCAGATTTTGAATTGAATAAAATAAGCAATGAATCAACATTCATTCAATTATGGTTTATTTTAGTCTCTGCAGGTAATGTTGAGCGAGGGTATAAGGGCCGGGTACGTGCGCCCGCTGTCGCGCGTGACGTACGCGCCGCACGACGCAGCGCGCGCCTTCCGACTGCTGGCGGCGAGCCGGCACCGCGGCAAAGTGCTGCTGTGCATGCAACACTCTGTGTCAAACGCACATCCCAGGTATACATCCGATCGCGGCCTACGATGATGTATTCTAATTGTTATTTGTAACTTCGACTAAGTTCTTATTTTGTTTCAGAATAACATGCAATCCAGATCAATGTCAATTACTGCTCTGGGATAATGATGTCGTTGGAGGTCAATTAGCCGACAGACTCATAAATCGCGGAGCAAGAAAACTATTCATTCACTGTACAAGCCCTTCAGAATATCAACGTTATAAAATAGAGTACCTAAATTTGTTTGTTATAATTTATACAAGTGGTTTTGCAATAGTTATCTAGTAATAATTAAGTTTTAATGTTATTATATTTATGCTTTTAGATCGTGGCAAAAACTTGGCGTTGAAGGCATATTATCTACAAAAATTACAACTAAAATTAATTTTGCGGCCGCTATAATAAACGATGCCAATCTTCTTGGAACCATTGAAGGCATATACGTAGCTATCACAAAAGTTTCTGATGATAAAAACATAGAAGACCTAACATTCGTTCTGGATACCTTGGATGCAGCGTCAAGATTGTTATGCCCTCAACTGAAGTAAGCACAATTAATTAGAATTTGCTTTTGATATACACTGTTGATCAACATTAAGTTCACTATGTACTACTTCGTAATACAGGTACTTTGCTGTGGTGTCTACAGTTAGTGCTCTAGGAGAGGACACATGTTTATCTCGCGCACGAAGTGGTTTACCATCGACAAGTTTCGACCTGTCTTGTTTGACCGAAGTAAGTTTCTGAATCAATACCTATGATGTCTAATCCAAACGGCATATAATGCATACAAGAAACGATTTTTGCCAATCTTGTGTTTATAATAATTATAATTATTCTCAGAAAGCGTTCGGTTGTAATGCATTAGACGTAATGGAGCGCGCGCTGCGCAGCGCGTCCCCCGTGCTTCTTGCGCGACCTGCGCGTGCGCAAGCACCTGGATTGCTACAAAAACTCACAGCATTAACCGGTAGTAAATTATTTAAATTTTCGTCAGAAATTGACCTTTCCTTAGGCAGGTGATATTTGGGAAAACACTCATGTTATTACCGCCGGGTTTGTTGAGAAATCAAAAGCACAGGCAATGTTACTTTTCATAAGCAAAGGGAATGGTATACGTCCTGTCCTTTGCACCTACTTTTGTCAATGACGTAAGAACGTCACTGAATTTTGTCCACACGGACGTGAACAAAGATAATTATAAGTAATCGATTTTATACCCCGTGAGGAGGCGCATTATGAGCATTTTGCTCACGCAAAAATGGATTGTGATTATTTGCTATGTTATACTCTTCGAGTTCTAAAATGCCACTTTTGACTTTTTGACATAATATATCATTTGAGATAATTTGGGATGTGAAGCATATAAATCGGTAACCAAAAATATCGGTTTTTATAATAAATCGATTTAAAATAATCCTAAGAGTATAATAATATAATGGTTTAAAACTATGAATAAAAAATCGAGAAATTTATCTGATAAGGAATTTATTAATGTAGCCGAATTAATACCGAATTAAATATGAAATCGAATTTCTGTAGGTATCTTCATAGAATAATAAAACATTATTCATAATTTCATGCCAAAATTATATATCCACTTGTTGTACCGGTAATAATGGTCTACCAGTTATTGATTCACGTTCGAAGTACTCACGTAGTTTCCAAATCAAGTTGCGCGATTTACTATTCAACGAACGAAATAGAATAGTAAATTTGAAAAAAAAAATTGTAACTCACGGCCGATATCGCAGTATTAGAATCCAAGTATAGCCAGCCAAGTCAACGTAAAAAGCGGGAACAGTCCAAAATCAAAGCCAGATCACAAAAACAGACGTATCAGAGAAATAGAGAGAACGGACAATTAGTCGAAAAAATCGCGAAAAACTCCACAGATTTCATTGTCATTAACTGCCGGTGTCAAGCAAATTGTGATCATAGAGAAATTAAATTAATCATAATAATAATAATGTACGTGTGATACAGCCTTTAAAGAGTTTTTAACACCTACGTAATTTTATACTGATATTTCAAACGATTTTAACGATTCTAGTGATCGCATCCCTTTATTTAAAAAATAATTGATTGAGAACGTAACCAGGGACTTGAAACGTTATTCAAAATTTCGTTATTTTTACATTACGTAACGTAATTTTAATAACGTTATAAGCCCTCCCGTTTTAGCATACGGGATTTTGCGTAGAAATACCGCAATTTTGAGTAACATTTCAAGTCCCTGAACGTAACCATTTTTAAGATATTTCGGCAGTACATAAACATGCATTTGAAAAATATTTCGATGCTAAAACAATACATAAGAAATTACACATACCATGCTAATTTATACGTAGGTATCTCAAAAATTTATAATAATTTTATAAATATTATCAAGTGTATATTCAAAATAGTTATTATTCACAGCCTATAGTAACATTGTCAAGTGCACCAACTAAAATCACCAGTCTCATAAGCAAAAATAGCCGCACTAAAAAAGCGTGTATTTTGTGTAGTAAATTACTTTGCACCCAGCATTTGACATTCATGTGCAATACGTACTGTGAAAAATAAAGACACAATTCTCAAGATCTTATTGCTCGTACGCGCCCAGCCGTGTAACTTTTTAGGGCGCACCTTCATATGGGATATTTAAAGTAACTCAAATGGCAATTACAATATGTACAATTGTACATGTACCTCACTTATTTTTCAGAAATAAACATACCACAAAACACAAGTCCTGAAACTACTTTGCAAGAATTAGGGATGGCGGATGAAAAAGCACCAGTGATTTGTGCATATATCTATCTTTCTATAATATTTCTTTGGACGAAGACGTAATTCCGTTGTTGACTCTGAAAAGGTAAGATTTAAAAGCATTTGTTTAGGATTTATTCGTTTAATTTCGCAGTCTACTACAGAACCTTTTCCTGTAGTGGACTTCAACGAACTGGTACTGGTATACATGTCCTTTGTACCTACTGTTAATATTTCAACTTCAATAACACAATCCGATTGGCACAGTGGCCTACATCCCCGGAACATTTATTTTTGAATGTGCTACAGATATTATGTGTTCCGGATCTTAACTTTTGTGCATATGCGTGTATTGTCTGAAAATGCACCTCACGCTAGAAGAGAAATGATAGTGGAAAGTAGCATTTTCTAATCGAAAACGAAATATTTCCAGATTACATGAGCTGGTAGAACTTGCAACGGACTACGTTACAGAAAATATTACTGGATTGGCAACATTCTTCTCCAACGTGAATGCTGACGAACTACTCGCTACAACGGACCTGGTGGTGCTACCGACGCTCCACAAAGACATCACATTGGTGAGTTTAGCGTAAATGTTTATCAATATACAGGATGTAAAAAGACCGTTATCCACATAACATTATGCAACATGTTTTGATGGGAAACGTCTTTTATATATTATTTATTATTTTTACACCCATCTGTCAAGTCTATAATTACGAAGAAACAAAAAATAAATAAACAATAACGTACCTACTTAAAAAATTACCTTTATTACTTATTAAACTTGGTTTCAGTGCGTTATTGTAGATGTATATTATGTATATGACACTTACAAAAGTTTTCTCTATTCTGTAGTCTCAAAATGAATTCGACGTGAATCAGACATACCTGTGCATAGTGCCGGGTATGGAGGGTCACCACGAGCGGTTTCGCGTGCTGTGCGAGCGTCTCAAGCTGCCGGCGCTCGTGCTGCAGCCGGGACTCGACCGGCCGCACGAGACCGTGCGAGAAACCGCCGACAGATATGCTCAGGTATTATGAAATTAATATTAAGTTCGTTGACATGTGTATCTTGTCCATGCTAACCTTGTCACTCACCGAGTTGCAATAGTAGCCTTGGAGTTTGTCAAATAAGACCAATGGAGCGTAGCATTCTGTCTCTATGCATGCCAACCGGTAGGCAAATGTTACACAATGGGTACCTAAGGATGGACGACGCCGCTGAGGTCCGCCCAGAAAGTAGTGCCGAGATAACTTAGAAGCGTAAAAATGACACTATGGATGCAACTTTCATCAACATTCAGATATAATAACTACCTACCTACTTGTTGACAGATTCTTATGAAAAAAGCCAAGATTCAAAAGAACTTTTACCTGCTGCGCTACGAGAGTGGAGTGCTGGTGGCTCTTGAACTGGCCGCAATACTTGAAGATCACGGTAAATAAAATATCACCTAAATATAATTATTTTCTACTTTACCCTCGCGGTGGTTCCTTGTTCGTGCCTTAAGCATTGGCACTTCTTCGTCAGTTATAGTTAGCTTTAACTACCAGGTTTAACAGCTTCATTATTAAAGTTTGCTATAGACGATCACCCCGACTGGTCTAATATTAACAATTACCAGTAGTCAGAATCAGTATCTTCCGAATAGCTTCAGGCATTTTTTTATACAATTCTTAGCGGACTATACCAAATTAGAAATATAGACCCGGTCTAAGATGATCATTTCTTTTACACATAACTAAATATTTATACTGTCTTTTATATTTCAGGTTTAACAGGTACAGTTTTTATCGTGGGATGTTCGCCAGACGAGTTCCAGACGACCCTCAAGGAACAACTGCGCGATTATAAAACAGAGGAACAGCTTCAAGATGCCTTAGTTCGTCATATGTGCACGCTGATAGCTGGTGGAGACATTACAGGTCTGAATGATGCACTGCGAGATTGCGCTACTTTGTCGCAAAAATTAGACGCATGTGTACGGATCCTACTGGGTCGCATGCCACACACGGCGCAGTACGCTCGCGCGCTCATAGAAGCCGCACTGGCGCGCATCTCTACTGCGCGTGGCTACGTGGCGCCGGCGCGGGCGCTGCGCTCTCAGCTGGTGCTGCTGCGCGCGGCGACAGCGCACGCGACGTCGGCGCCGCTCGCGCTGCAGCAACACTCGCAGCGACCAGTCACCGTGCACCAGCTGCGGTCACCTTTGTCGTACGTCTCAAAGGATATGGAGTGTACGTCGATCATAAATCAATATCTCGACACCGATATACTAAGTGCGTTTGAAAATATGAATCTTTGTGAATCTTACGATCTTGCTTTGCTGTGAAACATGTAACACTTATTGATGATGTCATATTTTTACTTTTTTGGTTATTAAATGTTACATTACTTGGATATGGGAAGGAAAATGAATAAATGTTGTTGAATAAATTCGTGTTTCGAATAAAAAAGTAAGCTTTTTGTGTTTCCAATCCTTATACCTACTTTACCCTTACTTGTTATTTTCTTAGTAGGTATCGGTATTGCAATTTGGGAGAGAGACCTATGTTCAAGCCCAGCTGTTGACTGTGATATGCTGAATTGCTGATTGATGCACTGGTTGTTTCAAAGAGTACATTCGGGCTTACATTCAGAGACGACAGAAACGAGTCTAAGCGTGAACTTACGCTTCCATCTGTCAAAATCAACAGCTTGCGCTCATATTTGTATTCAGAGACGTTCGGAACACGACTTAAACTTAACGTAAACTAAGATAAGCCAAGTAGTGAATATTGACTACTTAAGACGACACTAGCGCCGCCAAGTGGGCTAAGGTGGAGTTAATATCGAAAATTTGAGATTTTCAAGTCTAACTTAAATAAATAGGTTTTTGTCTCAGATATTTTGTCTCGCTCACTCCAATTGCATTTTGTATATATTGCTATCCTGTTTTAATTTTTATATGTATACGCCTGCTTACACATTATCATAAAAACCGTAACTTACCGATAAACATTTTGCTATTAAAAATGCCCATAGAGAAGAGAGTCTTAGCTAAGCTTACACTGCGTCTCTGAATATGAATTTTGAAGATGCGCTTAGCGACGACTTTGCTTAGAGCGGTCTTCGCCCGTCTTAAGGTCATATCTCTGAATGTCAGCTTTAAGGGATCATATTAGAAACGAGTTAGGTGTGATAGGCGACGTGCATTTCGAAAATAACAAAGTATCTACTAGTTAAAGCATTGCAATATGCGGCAAATTTGAAAAAGTACGATTGAAAGGTATTCATGTCCTCTGCTCTCTAACGAGTATGAGAATCCAACAGGATTCTCATGTCTGTTCAAAACACCTCTCTTTATTGTCGGGGGTTAAAATAACTAAAGAATCAGATCCCGGATAAGTTTGGTGCACTTGCAGAACGAGTTTGCTGTGCAACTTTCTCAAGTTCTTCCACCGTTATCTTGCCGGTATCTTCTGCAGGACCAAGCCACTTGGAACTGAGCACCTAGAATCACGACGTTTTGAAAGTCCTGCAAAGGCCCAGTAGAAATAAAAAGCTTTGACTTTGACACCCAAACTATTTTATTTCGTCTTTCAAGCTAGTATCACTTAGGCTATCGCTGTGAACTGTGGCTGTGAAGAAACCCCCCCGCAGTCACTATCGTTGGGCGAGGGGATGTGGCCACTAAGGCAGCTTTGGCAATGGTGTCGGGTCTTGCCAGTCCGGTATTTCGGCTGGAACGTTTGTGCTGAAACTAGCTTTTGCCCGAGACTTCGTCTGAGTGGTAAGATTGCTAAACATATTAATTGAACAGAAGCTAATCAATCAAATATAATAAAAAAAAGGTTCATTATGTAATATATTAGGTTCTGTATTCTTAAGTTCACTTCTTGAAAAAGTTATTCAAAACATGAAATATGAAATTATTAATAATAATATAATATAATATTCTTCACTGGGTTACTTCATGGTATGGCATTCTCTTGGTAACATTAAATTTGCTTCAACCTTCAATTTACTCGATTACTCATAATTATCAAAGAGTTAATAGTGTTAGTTCTTTCTTGTATCATTAATCACATCTGGCTGCTTTTAATTGAATTACGGAGTGCGAATAGAATACACAATCACAGAAAGTAGAAGCGTGCATGGACGCACGCACGCTTTACATTCTTTGACCGTGTGATCTTCTAGGTCATGTGCCACACTCGGCGCACAGACACAGTACGTTCCATAGTACGTTCGCACTACAGAACACACAAAGACCTCTTTTCTGTCTTCTGTGGTCTGAACCGTACAACTTGGTACAACTAGACGGGCGGGACGCATTCCTGACGTTTGAGGTTGAGTGGCATGTTTTTACTCTTGAAAATCTCAGACAATACCTCAAATGCACCCCAGCTCAGCCTCATGCGGCGGTCTATTTCCCGGGCTTGTCCATTTTTCTCAAGAGTAATAAATTGCTCAAGGTAAACATAATAATTGTCCACGCGTTCGATGTGTCAACCGTCCACCATGATGTGGTCGACGGTGGAGTCTTCCCACATACCTTTGATTTGTGATGTGTTCATCCCATAAACTTATTATACCTACTAGTATAATATTATGTTTATGGTTCATCCGTAGACGACATTTATTGCGGCACCTTACAGTTCTTGCATCATAATTATGCATATATCGGGTATATTTTTCGCAAAGATAAAAATATCATCGGCAAAACGCAGGTGTGTGAGGCGTTTTCCGTTGACATTTATTCCTTTGTTAGACCAATCGAGGAGTTTAAATATAATTATTTTGTAAATCCTGAGAAATGCATTCACGAAGTACCTAAACCCGGACGAAACGCTACATCTGGTTGTCATTTACAAGGATTCGAGTTACGAGCGGCCTCTTAGAACAATCGAGGAATGATACAAAAAAGGGCAATGGATTCATTGTGCAACTTTGAGTATTTGCAAAAACATTAGTAAAGTACCACGGCGTGGGAAGCTGGGAGATCTGACACTAGAAGAAAGGACAGTTGAGCTGGGGCCTCAGGAGAGGGCGGTTGGTCTTGGGCCACAATAGGAGACGGGCGTCAGGGGCTCAGGGCCAAAACTAGTTATGTTCATCTAGTATAGCTTAAGGCTAGTTTATTAAGTTTGGTATACCTATTGTAAGTGATACGACACGCACACGCGTCGAGTCGCTATTTGTGTGTGTGTGTGTGTGTGCTTGCTTTGTGGTAAGTGATTTATCTTATTCATCTCAGGCTGATTATGTGTATTGAATTATCGATATTATATATTTCTATTAGTACCATATGACCGACTTGTCCGAAGTATCTCGAGCCTGCGGTTGATTATAGGGACTGACTAGGGTAGCGGGATGGACTTTCTAAGGATCTACTCTATGGGTGCCTTGTACTCTAGAGGATCATTGGAATATAAGGACATACGAGACAGTGCTCCTGGAGAGCCTGCCATTGTTACAAACGTGAATGGATCCGAAAGAACGGTTTGGATAAGCTACAATGCCGACTATTAATTCCTTATTATTATAATAATCAAACGAACACATATGATAGTTACTTTCTAATGACTGAATTATTCAGCCAGACTGGCTGACCACGCCTATTATTTCGCCTTGTGCCTGTTGTATGTACACTTCCGGGACCGTTCACCAAATATAACCTGAAGGATATTTATATATTATATATTCTAGCACGCAACAGACCGTACTGTGCGCTTGTGCTAATTTCATATCAATCTAGAAACGGGGTAGGTAGGATCTTCAGAGGAATCAATATCAATTTATGATCGTTCACGATTACTAGAACACATGTGTCTTGCTGAATGGCAGTTGGCCTTCGTAGGACGCTGTTTAGGATTGAGTAAGACATGAGAGCTTAGGGAACGTGTACCGGTAAATCGTAGCAGGTTTCTCAGAATGCCTATGCCTAGACTTTAGCGGACACGTGAGACACGGCAGCGGCGACATAGCTGCCCCACGTCATGTCTTGGGGTTCAATTGTAAATAAATAAATAAACGTCACACATAGGTATGAATATCAAACGCAAGCGCTACGTATTTCCCTTATAATTATAGGTCCCTTGTATCTCTCTCTTTGTCTCTTTGGATTTTGCTGTTGGTAACAAAACGTATGTTGTTATAAAATGAATAAGCCTAAAAATTCGTCCTCCAACTGGTGGGAGAGCGCCCAGTCAGGGACGAACTCTACACTTACAGGGCCGTACGGGTGAGGGGTACGGCCCCTCCTCAACTAACAAATAATTGTTGCTTGTTTGTCGAGGAGCCGTATATACAACCAAATACTTCTAACTATTGGAAAAACTAAATTTTCTTCAGCCTGGGGTGGCTAGGAACAGTCACAAGCTAGATGATAACCCATAAACCAGACGATTATAACGAAATTAGTATCGATGAGTATTGATTACAACAGTAAATGATTTAGATTCATCAGACACAACGACTTGGCTATACGAGTGGGAGAGATTAATTTTTGAACATTCAGCGATAATATCCTAAATCCTAAGCAAAGGATATTTATTGACCAGCAAAACAGGGTTCACAATGCTAGAGTGGGAGGCTTCCACCGAAGCAGTGTCCCTTTCTGATGCTTCTAACAAACTAGTCAATCCATAGCTTTATTAACACTTGAAACTTGCCTCGGTAAATATAATCTTTGACGGACAAACCGCACACAAACTGATCTCGGAAATTGTCGTCTATAGCGCTCCCATATTCGCAGTATTTTGACAGATTTTTTAAATTGGCTATATACTTATAGCGCAATATTTTCGTTATTTATTTGTCAGAAGCGAAAACGTTCTGCCAGAATGGACGGCCGTGGTTGCAAATGTGAACTAACAATAGATAGGTACTCACTAATTCAAATTAAGTACAGCCACTAGGTTTTTAGGCCTAACTTAGTTCACCATAAGCTAATTATGAAGGTCGCTGCCGGAGTACTCAAATAAAAACCAATTTGATGAAAGAATATTTTTAATTCTAGAGTGATTAAATTACTTAATTAATAATTAATTTATCGAGGGCTGATCAAAGAGCTGAACCTAACTAACAGTATAATACTAAAACTAGCTCAACCTAGTGACTTGTCCGAAGTGTGGGATCAAAGTGGCTGATCTCATTCTTCATTGCATTACTTCTTGCACGATACTTCCTCTGTATTTCGCTTACTCAGCACAGTTGCCTCGTGTCGCAACTTATGCAATTAAGATATTTGGCCGAGATTTATTGAGAGTGTGGAGGAACGAGGTATGGTGTTCCTCCATTGGAAAGGGAGGATCCTCTGACCAGGCGAGGTGATATTGCCTGGCGGGCCGAAGCCCTGGTGATATTGCCTGGCGGGCTGAAGCCCGACGGTTTTTGTCGGACAGTTAATGTACATATCTTAGATACGATATTATTTTTCCTTGTGCGATACATGCCTCGTAATCTGATTGGTCAATTCGTATTTTCGCGCCACTACTGTTGTCAGTTTGTTGCCTTGTAAGTAGTTATTCTATGTGGCGATAGATGTCGCTACAAGAGCAACCTCTTCAGCAGTTTCCGCATACTATGATTACGTAACAAGCTCATAAACATGCTCACCCGCTAACGAAATCAAAGTAGGTAATTTCAATTCCTCCTTGACCCCATTGACCTACTACTACAATGGACGGCGGGTCTAGAATAAAATTCATGAAAATTGTGTTCCGAATCAACCTATAGGTACAAAGCTAGGTACATAATCATAATAAAAAACTATAACATCCTAATTCAAACCGTATCATTAGTAAACAGTTTAATTTTACTTGCGATATTTTATCAGCCTATTCAACTTCGACTTAAAGCCATACCATATAATATTATCATTATATATCATATACATATGTATGTTTTCACCAGAAGCTTCTAGCGATGTGATTTGCTGTAGTGATTTTTTGTTTTTACACTGAATAAGAATTTCAATCAAATACCTACTATTTCATTGAAATATTTGATTAATACTATCTTCATCTTCTTCTTTTTAAAAACGTTGCCTCTCACTAGGATTTCTCCTGTATCGAGGGTGCAGTTTACAAACATAGGGGAAGGGCGGGCAAGTTGAATATGAATCTTTTCAAATCATCATAGCTTGTTCATTTTAAAGAATTAACGGATCTTCTTTTAATGGAACAATCAAGTATTTAATAGTATTTAATTATCCATACGCATAAAAAATCTATCTCATATAATTAGACGAGAATGGCACTTTAAATAAAAAGTGGTATTTATCCATCTTGCCCGCTATACGTCGGGCAAGATGAATTCCTTGGTCGGGCAAAATGAATATTTATTTATTTATTATTTTATTAAAACAAGAAATATCAAATAATATGAAACAAATGTATTAGGTACAAATGATCAAATTATAAAGAGGACTTATACAGAGGACTGGGTGCAGTGCAGCCAGTGCCAGGGCTGAAACCACGAACTCTAGCACTTCTTTCGCTATAGTGCTAACTCTAGTGCTTGTGTAACTCTGATTCATGGCTCTAGCGGTGGCATTGGCTACAATGTACCCAATTCTGTGTTATGATCCTCATAAGGCTCTTTAAAAATAGAGCAGAAGGAATTTTCATCTTGGCAAAGCGAATAAATTCATCTTGCCCGCATAGGTACTTAGGGAGAAAGAAATGGTTAACAAAAAAAATATCGGCAATGTTACAGTAAATTTGGTGTTAACATTGAATATTACGATAAATATTTAGTCTTGTTTAACTGTTACACAGTAAAATATCATAATGGTTTTCGGAATAACACAATTTCCTTACCTAAGTAAAATCAATCTTGTTTGGTCAGAAATTTTATACCCTTACTGCCAAGTTTGTAATGCGCGGTGTTGCCAGCGCAAATACAGTCCAACACATGGCGTGTGGGGCGCTATCTTGTGATGCAGTCGGATTCACTCTATATCTTGATATTCGCGAGGAAATCGAAATATTCATCTTGCCCACCCTATTCATCTTGCCCGCCTTTCCCCTACGTCATGTCACATGTATACACACCCAGAACCGTAACGACAATCTGTATGCCATAAAATATTTGTTTCGTGCGGGGATCGAACCCGCGACACGTAGCGCAGAAAGCTAATTGCTTAGCCACTGCACCAATTGTGCCGTCTGTCTATGTCTATGTTTCTAAACAAAATATTACTTTTATATTTAAATCAATCATTTATTCAAAGACAACAGAGATCTATCCATCCATCACATGTCAAATGATTCAATATTATTAGTCCTCTTTAGTCCTTATCGAAAATATGATACACCATCCTCTTTTCTCATTTTTACACTTTTCCCTTAGATTATTTAAACCTAAAGATCAAGCGACACGCACACATCGTTAGTGTGAGAGGGTGGCGAACCTATACATTAGTCTGTAGAAAGAGCGAGAAAGACTATAATGAACGTCGGTAACAACTTTTTTGATATGAGCACATTTGTCATTTAGACATTTTGCAACCAAAATTGACGTCGGGTTGTTGTTATTCTATCAAAAGTTATTAATTAATTAATTTTAACAGCCTGAATTACTTGTTGTGGGTGTTCTTCTGATAGTGTAATCATAATTTGATATTATCAATGTGAACATGGTGGTCTGCAGTGTCCTTGGATGCAAAAACCGAACAAAAAGTGCTGCCGGTAATGTTACGTTTCACAGGTACGTTTTACTGTAATTATATGCTAAAATTGCTTTGTTTGTGATTAGGTGAATGTCCGTTATACACATAAAATTACTAATACAATTCAATTATGTCGATATTACCAATTAATAAGAAATAATAGGTAATAATTGATTCCATAACCTCTAAATCAAAAGTCATTCAGTGTGCTCAGTTTATGGCCTTTGAAATACCCAAAAATACGGGAAATCTGAATTGACTTTCGAATTTTCTATTAAATAAAAACCTATGAACCTTAGTCAGAATTGTTAACAAAATTCAGTTGTTTTTCAATTTTATAGATTATTTTCCTTTTAAATCGATTTTATCCCGGTCATGAAAAATATATCTGTGAAGCAAGTAAACGCTCCACATGCGATTAACTGTGTATTCAGTAATAAGATAAACAATTAGATTATCTTCAAGAATAAAATGAAATTTTATTCAGTACATATTTCAAACTTGACAGACATAAAATAACAAGAACAGTAACTCATAGTAACTAGGTCTAAAAGACAATCATAGACTAATATTATCTTTTACAAAAGAGGCAAGGTTGGTATGTCTCTTAACAATATCTTATGCAAAAACTTAATTGTCTATACTTTCAACAGCTCTCCAATGGATCCTGCAGTTGGGCCCAGCAGCGCCATGTCGTCTGCGTAGTTAAAGCTGTTAATACAAACACCACCAACCCGACATCGAACACTCATGCTGCTAAGATCGACTATGAGGTCAATAACATATAGGTTGAAGAGCCTGGAAGAGTAAAAAGTAAAAACTGACTTCAGAAACTAAAAGGTATAAAATAATTTTCTTAAAAAACTCAGCTTCTGAAGTCAGTGCCACTATCAAGCTAACTGCATTGAAGAATTTTAAAGGCCCCGACTTCAGAAGCTGATAAGTTTTAAGAAAATTATTTTATACTTTTTAGTTTCTGAAGTCAGTTTTTACTTTTTTTTAAAGTTTATAATATAATGCATAAAATTGATGAATATTAAAAAATAAACTATTCGATACATCTCAGTTTTATTTATGGGAAAATAGGGTTCAATCTGGTAACATTCACACACACATGCACAAATTAAACACCGATTTAAAACTGGTTACACTGTCACTTCATCTAGGGTTTACATAATCTAAGACTTTTCCACAATACAGTACGATTTTTGACGTGTAATAAGTCGGTTGACAAAACAAAACCGGCGCGCAATTTGAAATCTTTTTCGTTTTGGAACTCTTTTGGCTCGGGCACTTTTGACCGCGGACCCAATTTCCTTGTGGTAGTAGGTCAATGTTGATCCCATTTACTTTGAAAGATAATTCAACTCTTTCACAATATATGAGTGATCGAAAAGTAATGATAATGAAAATAAACACGGTGTTTATACCTAATTAAAAAAACTTTTTATGTTTCTACATAGTCTTCTAATAAGTTAATGCATTTACTCCGGATTCCCTTACAAAAAATCTTTGTCTTGACAAAAACGCCTCAAAAGCGGCAATAACTTCGCTATCATCTTCAAATTTCTTGCCTCGGAGGCGTTCCTTGAACTGAGGAAAGAGGTAGAAGTCACTGGGAACTAGATCTGGCGAATAGGGCTGTGTTCAAGCATCTCAAATCCCGTTTCTTGAATGGCAGCCATCGCAATATTATAGAATATTAATAATAATATTATAGAAAACATGTTAAAACCTAGTAATAATAACTTTATGGTTAAAACATTAATAAAGGTTGCTTACGATTGCCACATTAATCGAACGGAGATGGAAATAAGAAGGGACCCGAAAAGTTTCTGGTCATTTGTTAGGGAGCAACGTAGGTATGACATCCAGATAAGTTTTCGAAGACTACGAGTATGAAAACCAAGTCGTGACCGGTTCAGACACTGTTAATGCGTTCGCTAAGTTTTTTAAATCAGTATTTTTACCTGTTGAGCCTGTACTGTCTTATGACAACACCGAGCACGGGAAATCTAATCTATTATCATCTCGTATCGCATTAGATAACATAAGCTCTAATGACTTGATAGTAGCTGCCAAACGTCTAAAGGCTCAGTCATCCATGGGGCCTGATGGAATCCCTCCGTTTATGGCAAAGGATTGCATAAGAGTATTTAAAGAACCACTTTTATATGTTTTTAATCTAGTTGTTGAAACTGCTACTTACCCTTCGTTATGGAAAGTCTCTCGAGTGACTCCTATACCCAAGGATAGCTCAAGGTCACACGTTACGAACTACAGGCCTATTGCCGTGCTTTTCGGCATTCGGTAAGTTGTTCGATTCCATCTTGAACCGCCACATAACTAGACAGATCAGAACTCAACTGAGCGAGTGTCAACATGGGTTCAGGGCCGGTAGGTCAACCACAACTAACTCAATTTTGTGGATTATGCTGTAACTGAGTTGGATAAAAAAAAAACAAGTCGACGCAGCATATTTCGACTTTAAAAAGGCTTTTGACCGCGTTCATAACGACGTACTACTGCAGAAGTTCTCAGCCATAGGATTTACGCCCAAATTGTTAAAATTATTCTGCAGTTATTTCAGTAATATGTTCAACTTTCAGGTTATCGATCTGAACCTTATGTAACTCAGTCTGGCGTTAGTCAGGGCAGTACATTGGACCAACTCAGTTCCTGGTTATGATCAACGACTTGCCGGAGGTCGTTGAAGCGGCGAAGTGCCTCATGTTCGCTGATGACCTGAAGATATACTTGGGTGTCGAGAGCATGGAGGATTGTGATGCGCTTCAGCGGGATATCGACAATGTTGTAGCCTGCAGTGGCGAAGAGTCCATACAACCCGATTCAAATCGGCTTCCCTTTAGGAATTGGTTAGTGCATAGACCACCGTAATATTACATTATTTATTCATCCAACTGACAAAAAAAGGCTTGTTATTCAGTTAGGTCGAGCTCTTCCAGACATGACTATAATATAGATTACAAAAGACGGTAAGGATTTTTGTCTTGGAGCATTAATTGCAGCAATTTTTAGAGGGATGAATATTTGGGACGGCTTCCCCTTTTAAAACTGTCAACCTTCGCCCCTGGTAGCCCGGAGTACTCGCAACCACTTAGAATTTCATAATTCAAAGTGCAAGATCATTACGTTCACTCGCTGTCGTTTGCCACATGTTTATGCTTCCAGAGTATCCGGTACACCTCTGAAGCGCGTCACAAAAATTCGCAATCTCGGTGTAACTCTAGACACCGAGTTAACCTTCAACGACCACATTACCAATCTATGCAATCGAGCATTAAATCCCTTGGATTTGTTATGAGGCAGTCGGCTCGGTTTAGTGACAGAAATGCTATTGTGGCTTTATATTTTGCATTTGTCCGCAGTCAGCTTGGGTTCAACTCGATAGTTTGGGATCCACACGAAGCAAAATATAAATTATTATTAGAACGGGTACAGCGTAAATTCTGTCGTTACCTGTTCAAAAAATTATACGGGTTCTCTGTTTGTCTCGGGGATGGTGGGTGTTGATACACTCGAGCTAAGACGTACGTACTCGTAAGTGCGCACTAGTGTTGCATTACATTTTGCTACTTAATGGTAAAATAGACAACCCTACGGCTTTGTCACGTTGTGCCCTGTCCGTACCGAATCAGTACACGCTATTGCGCGCGCGCCGTCTGCTGGCGACTCCAAAAGTTCGAACCTGTACCGCACAATATGCGTCAACTAATCAGGCTATCTCATTGCTCAATGCTCTGACTGCTCAACAGCCGGATGTGGACTTATTCCACACTAAGGTTGGATTTTTTATTAGATATTATAAGGAATATTTTTGTACTCAATTGTAGAACTTTTTCAATGTTTTTTAAATATTATTGACTCTCTACACGTGTTGGTTGAAAACTGTAAGTGTAGAGAGTAATAGAATTAAAATAAATGAATAAATAAATTTTGATCAAGAAATGCGCATAGTTACCGGTTCCAACTTTATTTGCATTTATTATTATCAAATGTAGGTACTTACCTACTCTAAAAGTTTTGATGCATAATAAATACTTGAACTAATTAAGTTACGAAATGCAGACATTAACAATGAACTACTTGAATAGTCAATGATGAATATCATTGAACATTGCCAAAAACACTTCCTAGTTAAAATTACACTACTATTTCTGCATGTAGGTACAATAAGTACCTACTTACTGACAGTATCTGCATTTTTATTATAGCTTATAATTTATTTTACACACGAATTGTTTACACAGTATCATATACAGCGTAAATTAAAAAAAAGTAAAAACCGAAAGTATAAACTAAACAGCTTCTGAAGTCGGTACCACTGATGCCAAGCTAGGTGCATTGAAGAATTAAAGGCCCCGACTTCAGAAGCTGTTAAGTTTTTTAAGAAAATGATTTATACTTTTTAGGTTTTTGAAGTCGGTTTTTACTTTTTTTTTAAAGTTTATTTTATTTTTCAATAATATAAACATGCGATTACAGTAATCGCAAGTGATATGCTGTTATTCATTCAAGAGCTCTATAAAGGCGAGGCGAAAGGTCCCATTTAAATTTGGTGAAGATCTGATGAAGCATTTCGGAGATATACAATGGAGGAGCTGGCGAACAGAACCTGAGTAGTCCACAATAAATTTAAAAGCATTTTTTTTTTCGAATCGTGATGTAGGTACGGGTCTTGGACATCACGATTCGAAAAAAAATGCTTTTGAATTTATAGTGGACTACAGTGGTAGGGGTAGGGGTATCCAGGATACCCCTACCCCTACCACTGTAGTCCAATAGAAAAAGAAAGTGACAGATGCGTCTAGTCTAGTAAGTATACCTACTACTACTACTACTACTGTAGATATCGGTTTACGCAAATCTGACCACTCAAAACTGCGTAGTCGTGTGTCTGTGTGACATACCGCTCGTTCGTGCGGTGCACCGCGCGCTGTAACAACGGCAGCGTCGCGCGCACCGGGGCTCTCCGCGGATATGGCGTTCCATCAGTCAAGTCTCGACGATAACCTACAGAATGGTACAAGATTTCGATCCGCCTGTCCGCGACCGGCGCGGCGTCGGCACCACAGCACCCGTGTGTTTATTCGCCTGAACCGTAGTGGTGCTGGGGACTATGGCCTTAGAGCCAGTACACATTAGCCGGTTTGAAGCGCGCGCTTTGGTGACGCGCGTTTTAAGTTACGGGATAATAGTATGCAGTGTGTATACGCTGAGTGTATTCTCAAACGCGCGCTTTTGCTCTAACTTACAACGCCCGTTCCCAAAGCGCCCAATGTGTACTAGCTCATTATCACCATGCTTGGTGACCCGATTGGTGCACACAGGTACTTTTGACGTTATTCCTGAATCCTGAGTTGCCTTATAAGACCCCCGCGGTGAGAGGGGGGTTGACCCATTCTTTGGCAGAAACCTTATGACCTCAATTGTTGCAAACTTTTGCATTGTATTTATTTAAATTAAATTAATTTGGTTGGGGTATATCTATAAAACCGTTTTGTTGAATAGAATTGAGTTAGTATCCATTTCGTGGAGCCAACGATTTTGCATTCGTATCTAGTAAGTACAATTTCTATCGATTATTATTTGTAAAATATTTCAAGGTAGGTACATAATTATTTACCTGATTACTTATAATATAAATACCAGTCTGAACCGCAGTGAGTACAGTTTGTGTTTCGTTGATTTGTAGAAAATCATCGGGTATTTACGATGGCGCCAACACCTCAGGAAGACGTGTCAACTCGCGGAGAGATGCTAACAACGGAAACAATAGAGCATCTGTCGCTAGATGGCGAGAGAATTGTCATTACTGGCATGTCGGGCCTGTACCCGCAATCTCACAATGTGAAGGAGTTGTCAGACATACTCTACAATAAGGTACGTTCAAAAGACTGATCTAACGAATAATATTTCTAGTCAAAAGCAGTTTCAACTAAATCATTTTTCTTCCTAGTCTTATTCCATTCCATTCAAAATATTTCAAACTAATTGTTAAACATACTTAGTTATTCCTGGCATAATAAGTAAATTTTGGTTCTGGACCCGTCCAGAACTCTGGGGACAGGTCTCTGGTGTCTCCAGCTAGATGAGGTAGCGAAAAGTAGAAAAACAAAATTAAGTATACAAAATAAAATTGTCGAAAGTAGGTACTCTTAGAGTAAGGACCTCACAACATTACTTTATAAAAAAGTACTACTACACACACTGTACACTGTAGTACTTTTGACTGACAGGACATTGCTAGGATTTGGTCCAAATATCGCCCAGAACAAACTGAAACGGCATTACTAGACCCCATCCGGGTGTCATTTTTCATTACTACGGGCTAAAATAGGTACTATACTGGGAAAAAAAACGTTACGTAGCTCGTAACTTTTATTGCCTTTACACATCTCTGAGTGATAACCTCTGCCTATCCCCTTAAGGAATAGAGGTGTGATGCTATGTTATGTATCAACATGTAGGATCATGGCTTTTGTTTTAAAGGAATAGTAATTTATTACCAATACTCGAATATTTTTATCTCTCAAAGTGATGGTAACAATTTTTTTTTTGTTTTTCATTATCTACTATTTGTCGTACTATTTCCAGACATAAGTCGACATCAGCGACCGCATGCTCATAGTGGGGACGTAAGTAGGTATACAAGATGGCATAAAATTTTGGGGCGTTAAGAGTGGCTACCGTTTCTGTTACCTATATATAGAATAGTTCTGGTCTTAGAAAACTTTAGGTGAATTTTGTAGATAAAAAAAATCCCCATTATAAATTTTCTGAAAAACGGTACAGTCCGGTTTTTTTTTTCTCGTTTATCTCATGTCTCAATCGATTCTATTTCTTGACAGGAATGTTTCCTCTTGTGGAATGGAAAAGACTCATCGTAATTACTTCACACACAAGGGCCGGAAAGAATAAAAAAAAAAAATGAACTTAATTGGATTAGGAAGTAGACTATGAAAATATTGACATAATTAAAAAAATATATCGATAAAAAAAAAACATGCTGCGGTACTGTGAGTGTATAAACAGCAAGTGTGAATTAAAAAAAATACCTATGAAGCGAGAGGGACCGCGGTGGCGCACAGTGGAACGGATCGTACAAATGAGCGGACATACGAATATTAAAGAACGATCAATCGATTTCTGAAAAACTAAAGATGCCAATGTATTCCCCTTAATGATTGTATTCGAAAACAATCACACACATTTTTTGATTAGACTTCTATTTTAGAAGATATTTTACAAAAACTGATTTCAATGTATAGAAAACTACTTTAAAAATCGAATTTCTTGCGATTCCCGCATATTTCCGTGTTTCAGTGATTATAGTGATTTAGTATGAACTATTTGCGAAATATCGGCCAAACATTCTAGGTACCTCTAGCGACCTCTCTGGGCGCTATGTGACAAAACATAATTTTCTCCTATTTTCTTTGTTAATGGGGAGATAAATTCGTTTTTGTTACATATACGTATATATCGTAGTTTGTTTTTAACTTAGTACTTTACTACCTACTTGCAGTAGTTTGAACTGGAATTACTAATAAGGGCTTTTGGAGATAGCTAGAAGGCAAAATACTGTTTTGCCTTATTATTAAACAGACCAGACAGAACCACATTACAAAAATGTTGTTATTATGTCTATGGAGGGAACATAATCGGTTACTAACCAACTTTCAATCGTTATAAGTCCTAAACGGTCATTCAAAATGAAAAATGATAAGTGAAACCTAAAGATGATTTTCAAATACCTTTTCAATGATACCCCACATAACATAGTTCGTCGACTTATTCTTTTACTTCTTTCTACTTCTTCATGGAAACGATTGGTCGGAGACAATTACACACGCAGAAGTAGCCCTTGCCTCAGTAATGAGCTGGCTGTCTAATAATAATTTAACGGTGAACTTGGGTAAGACAGTCTATCTGCCTTTCTCTTTGCAATCCTCCACACTACCTGCTCCAGATTCCATAGTACTTAAGGCCCAACGTGTTCACTCTACCCATCTATAGCACAGTGTGATTGTCCAATTCTAACGAGATCCTCTTGAGTTAAATATCTTGGAGTCCAAATTGATAACTCATTAAACTGGAAGCCTCATATTAATAATCTCACCTCCCGAGCTCGTAAGCTTATATTTATATTCAAAAAATTGAGACACTCTGCTGACCTTAGTACCCTGCAGACTGTTTACTTCGCTTTGTGCCAGTCTTTACTCACATATTGTATCACAGTGTGGGGCGGGGCGCAGAAGACGCATCTCATACAATTGGAACGAGCACAGAGAGCTGTCGATATTCTACTACAGCTCTCTATTCCGACTGTCAGGTCCTCACGGTGAGACAGTTCTTTGTTCTCCAAACCACTACTCTCCGGAAACATTCGTCCCTACCATTTAACGCAAATGCTGCCAAAAAACGCCTATTCTACAATGTATGCCCAATTAATAAGGGTTAGCCTCTATAATAAAATTAATAAATATTGCAACATATATTCTCTTTGTAGACAAGAATGCAAAGACAGAGTTTACAAATGGCTACAGACTAAAAATTATGATGAGATAGAGAACTTAATTAAATTGTCCATTCTGTGATAAGTTGATGTGTTTGATGTGTATGAATGTGTTTCTATAATAATTATGGAAACGCATTCATGCACTTCGGACTCTTTTACGAGCATTGAC
The DNA here is from genome assembly GCA_932294325.1 of Allophyes oxyacanthae. NCBI lineage: Eukaryota > Metazoa > Arthropoda > Insecta > Lepidoptera > Noctuidae > Allophyes > Allophyes oxyacanthae. The sequence continues at coordinate 4,459,117 of OW028628.1, forward strand.
ACTTACCCCACCACACTTACTTACACCCACACACACCACTCACACACGAATTGTACACATGAGACTGTTTTTCTTTATTCTTTTACTTTATGCTCCATTGTACTAATTTAATACTAAAACTAACACCGCGTCCCCCCTGTTGCAATGTAACTCAATGAGCTAAATCCTAATGCGATAGCGCTGGTACCCATAACACAAGTTAAATCTTACCTTGGGTGCCAGAGTTCAACAAAATACCATAACTTGTTATATCGTATTAAACCTGTAATCTACGAAATTGAGAGTGTATATTGTACAACATTTTTTGGAAAATATTTGTTTATTTATTTATTATTATTATTTATTTTTCTTTTTCACAATATGGCGTCGGGTTGTTGCCATCTTTTGTGACACTCGCAAGATTAAGACAAATCGATTGAGGTAAAAATCATCAAAATCGGCCCACGCGTTTCGTCTCTACAGCGCCACAAAGGAACAAAGATACATACATACATACATAGGCTGATATACACATTACACTCCTTTGCGTCGCACAGTCGGGTAATAAAAGAAAGGGTAGCCATTATTACTTATAAATTTCATGCAACCTGTATATTGTGTTTGAACGGAGTAAGTAAATCAGGTATGCTGTACCTACGGGGCACTCGCGCCAGTCCGGAGAGAGAAACGGTTGGGAATGTACATAAACCTAAATGCCAAAATTCCTTGCATACCTATGTTTCGCTCCCCTGTTTTGCTGCTTTACAGTTCCTTTGCTGTAAACTAAATTAATATTTATGGTCAACAGAAAAACCCAGTTTCATCGGAAGGCCTAAGATGGAACTTCAAACATCCAGAATTGACAACTTACACTGGCATGGCTCCGGAGTTGGATCGCTTCGATGCTCAGTTCTTTGCCGTGCACCACCACCTCGGTCAATTCATAGATCCAATGTCACGCAAGATTCTTGAGCACACCTACCAAGCCATTTATGATGCGGGTTTGTTTTTTAGTAGAATAGCTTTAAGAATACCTATAGTAACAATTTATTTATTGTGTAAACATCTGAGACACACTGGCGGGGAGACAATTTTTCGTAGCCCTTCGATACGTCGTAGTCTAACGCAGCACGATCAAGGTGCCGCTCACTGAAGCACGTGTTATTTACTCAATTGTGTAACGTGTAAAGTAACCACACCGATCGAGAGGGACCCCTAGATAGGTGCGTTTGTTCATAGCCTTATCTATATACTTATAATAAAATCGTAACGAAGCGAAAACTTTACCGATCTTCATTGTCTCTGCATCACCCTAAGGTTGTCTGGTAGAGAATGCCTACGCCATTAAGACCGCCTTTGTACATTGTACATGAAGCATTTTAAATAAATAAAAATAAAATAAAACTGTACATTGAAAATTAAAAAAAAAAAAAACTGCTACGTGATCTATAATCGACACTGATGCCAAAAATATAGTTTTTAGAATTTTTGTCTGTTTGTCTGTCCGAGCTTCACGGCCAAAACGCTGAACAGACTTTCATGAAATTTTGCAGTAATATCAGGTCAAAGGGCTGGTCAACATATAGGCTATAAATTATCACGCTATTATCTATGGGGGGTAAGCTAAAGTGCATTATGCCTGTGTACTATTATGAGCTACCACTTCATTATTATGAGCCAAATCATAATGAAATATTGTATTATTATAATTCATAGGTCCGGTCAAAATATGTAATAATAATCATCACCCTATTCGTCTAGGGGGCTAAGCAAAATTAATCTTCGTTTTAGTTTCACAGTTCCTGTTTTCATTTTAACTCCTCACTTGATCCAGTTCTTAAATTAGTAACATGGTATATTTAGTAAAAAAATTTACTGATAAACGTTCTTTCTTCGGCATCTTACTTTAAGGTACGTATTTCACTGACTGCTATGCTCCAAAAGGTGAAGCGTGATGATAGCAAACGACATAATACCTTACTCACGAGATAATTACTTTTTTAAATGCGCTACCAGATATTTCCACGTAACTGTGATTTCATTATTTTTTTATTACATTTTTCTGAAACTAGATGGCGTTAATAGACTTTTTAACCTAGACCGAGATTTTGTATTTCCAGTAAATATTGAGATAAGATAATTATTAAGATTTTATTAGGATTGGGTAGATTTTTTTTTATCAATAGAAGTTGTCGGAAACCTGTAGGATGGGCTTTTTGGAATCGAATAGGTAATTAGGAATTTCAAAGCCTTATTGGCAGTATTATAATAACGTGTGCTTACTGTTTACTGCTACCATTGCAAATTGATAAGGGCTAACATCGTTTGCATTCTGGAGAACAGCAAATTAAGTTCATAGAACATTCTTTTTACAACATAGCCTTTTGCCTGATGCACGGCAGCTGAAAATTCATTGACTTGAGGATGACTAGAATAATCTGTCGGCTACCAATTTCTCAGTGAAAAGAATAATATAATTATTACCTATTTCTTTATTATTTTCAGCACATTTCATTCTTTCATTTTTTCATTTTCATTTCATATTAATTAAATATTATTGTGTTTCTTTAAATTTGTCTTCAGTCTCCCTAGATAGCGTTGGGATCGAAATATTTGTTCTTTTAATTGGGTTTATGGGTTTACGAAAATGTAAAGTTTATAATTTGGATGTTTAGCTACTATTGTTAGATTCAAGACGATAAAATCATTACGAGGAGCAGTAACGGTCACCGAATTCTCACCGACTACGTCGTTGTCGTTGTTAGTCGTTAGTAGAGTGTAGGCAAAATAAAGGTATCGCTAGATCACCTACTTTGTATTTATGGGATGAAAGTCTGAGAGCCAACAAAAAAAAAAGAAGTTACCCCATCTCAGGAAAACACCGAAAAATATTTCAATGAAACTTTACAGTAATCGTATAGATAATAGTCTAACTTAACCACTTTCATTTGCAACAGTTGACTAGATCCGTAGTTACAGCTTGATCGCTCTATTGTAAGCAGTCCCATACAAAGCAGAGGTCACGATTGATTGGTTAAACAAAATAATGTTGTATTGGACCTACTTTGATGCGACTTTCACTGTAGTATAATTTATTAGGGATCGAGGACTTATAGTAAACATATTTCATCGCACTATCACTCATAGGAGTCGAGCAATGTAACATATTTTGTGTATAATGTATGATGGTGATGAAACGTAAGAATTTAACTATTTCGATAGGACTTTCACAGTAGCGCTACTAAGGGGTCGACTTTTTAACATAAATTTGTATCATCACGCTACGCTACGCTCACAGGAACTGAACAGTGTAACATTTTTACTGTCAGCCCATATCATCCCCCTGTTCCACTGCTTTACTGTGACTTCCAGTCCAGAGCCAGTGTGGACCATTCGCTATTTGTTTTATCTAGCTCCTCCCTCCATTTTTTTCGTGATCTGTTGAGAGACCGTCTACCTGTATCAGGGCTCCACATAGTGGTAATTTTGACCCACAGCTCATTAGGCAGACGTGGCCAGCGTAATCCCACTTGAGGTTTGCGGCTTTCTGAGCTACGTCAGTCATTGGTGTTTTCGAGCGCAGTGTGGTTTGAATATGGTCTGTTAATTTTACACCTAAAATACTAAGCTCCATCATACGTAAGCAAACCTTCAGTGTGGACTTTTGGATGTTCGTCAAAGACCAACTTTTAGCTCTATTAGTAAGAATGGAAGGAACGCACATATCGTCGCCCTTCATTAACTTTTCCTGGCATTTTCGGTCCATCTTGTGACTTAATTTCCTTTTCTGGACTGGAAAAAGACTAATCGCCCCAGATAGATACCTACTCAATATACTCATGGACATATCGCTAATTTCCTATAAGGTAGATATTTCTTAAAAATTATGATTTTACAGGAGAGCAGTTTTAAAGCTTAAGGTTTAATTACTGCTTATTCATAGATTTTTTAGGAAACTCGACTATTAGGCGACCACTAGCTACTGACAAGTATGTAACTATTGTTTTATTATTTTGATTTATGACGTTACACGCAATTTTTTTTTTTTTATATTTATTTCAAGTAATAATAACAAAATATGTCGATATAAAAAAAACTTTTTCATATGTCATGCTCGGAAAGTAGTGTTTGTTTGATCTGAGTAGCGGGTCGAAAACGCTGCTTCCCACCGTTGGACGGAAAAGACTCATAGTAATTACTTTCCAACCTAGGGCCGGAATGAATTTTAAAAATAGAACTAAATTGGGTTAGGATGTAGACTGAAAATATTGACATACCTTAACCCTTAAATTGATTTCGTCTGTTTTAAAGGACGTAGTGTTTACATGCACACAGATACAGTTTTATCACCCCTAAGTGCTGCGAGAATGCAGTACGGGGGCGAATTAGCAATTTTTTTCGTGCTCGTGTATATTGCGATGACGCAGTAACGAACGGTCGTAAGCAGTAATCATTTGAAAAAGTGCAACAGTCAGATTTCTTTACGCTCTTGATAAATTAGATAATTACTGTGAGGTTTTCGGTTGTTTTGTTTATTATGTTATATTTTTTGTTAGAATATGAATAGATGTATAGAACCGTGCTATAATTTTTTTAAATATTTGCGAAACTAGTGTCAAAAACTTAGCTTATTTATAATGTCCCATAAAACGTACCTTGCCAACTTCAACTATTAACTAGGGTATTGCTTGTTTGTCCCTTGTAACGGACATTGCCATTTGGGCCAACTTGTAAGTTTTCTTTTGACTGTCCTCTGAAACGGACGTCGTCAGTAAACACACAACCTGCACCTCATAGTTGCGACAAACCAATGACTAACTAACGTTGTTGCGACAGCACGTAGTTCCGACGCACAGAATCGTGACAGATCGCCACTACAACATACATTACCCCAACAGCACGTGGTTGCGACGCATGAAGCTGCAACAGATCCCTTTTGCGACACACGCAGCCTCGACTGCATGTGGTTGCAACGCATGGGGTCGCGACTGAATTTTATTACGATAAATCATTCGCCAGGGTTCATTATCCATACCTTGCTATATTTTCTCAAGTATGTTGGGGTTGGCTTTCAGTGCAACCACACTCGGTTGAATATCAGTATTTTACCTCCGCAACCCAATTACTGGCGATTACTCTAGTGGACCGACTTTCGGGCTATTTGTACGAAAACCCTCACCAGCACATGGAGGGTTATTTTATATATTTAAAGTGAGAAGGACTTCACTTTTCATTTTAATTTTCCCTTTCAGAGGAGCTATTCTGTAAGAACATCTCGCATCCCGATTCGATAATAAAGGTATAACTTAATAATGGAGCTATGAACATGCTCTAGTCATGTTCACAGCTCTTGTGAAAATGCAAAGTCAAGCCCACCTCACTTGACATACTTGAGAAAATATAGCAGAGTATGGATTATGAACCCTGGCGAAGGTATTATCGTAATAAAATTCTGTCTCGACCCAACGCGTCGCAACCATAAGCTGTCGAGGCAACGTGTGTCGCAACAGCGATCTATCGTGGCTCCATGCGTCGCAACCAGGTGGTGTCGGGGCAACATGTGTTGCAGGGGCGATCTGTCGTGACTACGTGCGTCGCGTGGCAGTTACGTGCTATCCCAACAACGTTAGTTTGAGGCTCGCTTTGGACAGCTAGGTCAGGGGTTTGATACAGAGGGCGGTACTCCTGGACACGGCGTGTATTGTTAGGAGGTTCCTCTCTCTGAGACCCTGACCACCCGGTAGCTGAGACCCTGTCCCGATACCGGTGGGCTACTACTTCTTATATTTAATTTATATAGTTATACCTACTTTCGATGTTTTTTAACCAAAAGTTAATTATTTTGTCATAAATATTTCTTTAATAATTTATTAATGTTCTGTTTTGAGCCAGCAATTAATTGTTTAGTTATTTTTTTTAAAGTTTTTACTATTATTTTGAGACTGACGCTTTTGAAAGACTGATTCTAGAAGGTTCCTAAATATAAATTGATGTTAATTGCTACATAAGTTTGTGAACTCATTACTGGCAATGTCCGTTGTATGTGACGTACCTTCGGCTACTATAACTGTACATATAATGGGCAATGTCCGTTTTATAGTACATTAAAAAAAACTATATTAGACATTAGATATTTGAAAAATTCAAAAATATATTTCTTTTCTATCCCAATTCCAACCCAAAACTGAAATTTGGACATAAAATTCCAAGGGGATCTAGGGGTGACAATTTAAGGGTTAAAAAAAATCGATTAAAAGAAAAAAACATGCTGCAGTACTGTGAGTGTCTAAACAGCAAGTGTGAATTTTAAAAAATACCTATGAAGCGGGAGGGACCGCGGTGGCGGCGGCGAATCGGTGTGCTCCATATTTAAAAATTAAAAAAGGCAATTTGAATATACACAACACAATACAATTAGAATGAGAGAATTTGACGGGATACTAACTTTTTATTTTATTTTAGAAAAACTACAATTTTTTACTTTCCTTATATTAGAAATTAAAAGTAGAGTGTTTAACACGGGTGAAAGTCACCAATTCCTACTCGGACTATAGCCGCCCTCGCTGCGCTCGGGCATCTAAATACCTCGTATGGGAATTGATTCCTTTCGACCCTTGTATAACAATCTACTATTTATTCGTACTAGTGGTCACCGAGTAGTCGAAATTCGACCGTAATTTTAGCTTTCTACTCTCCTTCTCAATATAATCTTTAACGATGCCAAATCTCACACTCCTCCGTGCGCGCAATATGCTTAAAAAGGAAGGCTTTCATAAAGGCTGTTTGCATTAAGTCTGAGATGGTTGATTGGCATTTGCCTACGGTGACCACCACCAGATCATCTGCGTAGCCTTGTGTGTAAAAGCCAGCGTTGTTGAGCTCGCTTAGCAGACTATCAACAACCAGTAACCACTCCAAGGGGGACAGGACACCGCCTTGTGCCCATCTCCTGTTTATTTTGACTTTTACCTTGGAGTATAAGAGGGTTGTTGATGCTACCCTGTTGCGTAACATGGCTTCGATCCATTTGGTGGTCGTTCGGTCGATGTTGCGTGTTTCCATGCTTTGGACTATGACGTTTGTCGAGGTGTTGTCAAATGCCCCCTCGATATCTAAGAAGGCGCAGAGGGCAATATCTTTGTCTTCGATGGCTTTTTCTATGCGATCTACCAAGTCCGTCAGTGCAGACTCAGTGGATTTGCCTTTTTGATAGGCATGTTGTTTTGCATGCTGGGGGTCTGTCTACCATGTAGGTAGCCCTGATGTGTTGGTCCAATATCTTCTCCATGGTTTTTAGCACAAAGGAGGTAAGGCTTATTGATCTATAGGATTTGGGTAGCGACTTGTCTCTATCTCCCCCTTTGGGGATGAACGTGACAGTGACCCTAGTCCACGCTGTTGGTATATAGACCCATGCAAAGCTGGCTCTGAACACCTTTATTAGCGTTGGAAGGATGATGTCTAGGCCTTTTTTAGAGGAGGGAATCTTCGGATACATTTTTAGGAAAAGACTATTACTACTTATTAATGTATTTTTAACACGCTTTTATTAGCTTCACCTGTAACTAACTAACTATGTAAGAAAATTTTGGAAGTTAAATTTGACCCACTTCCCGGTTTCCGATTGAGCTGAAATTTTGCATACACGTCCAGTTTGTATGACTAAAGCGTGTTCTATAGTTTTATTTTAACTATAATATTTTATTATTTAATGGAAGTTCGTAGCCGAATCATTTAGAGATGCACAGAAGTTAGTAATTTTCCCGCCTTTCTGCACTTTCTGAACTCTTTGTCATTTGATAATCTCGCCATGTCATTGACAGCTATAGCAATGACGTTACGTTGTCGTGATATTATTCACAGGATGATTATGTTGTTGCACAATTTATTAGTATTTGTTTTGTTAAAGTTACAAAACATTTTTTTTTTGTGCTGAACAGTATTGTTTATAAATAAGTAAGCAGCCCTTAAAATATTTGTACGTAATTTGGAAGCACCTTATATATAACAATAAACATATAACTAATACAGAAATTATGATAATCAAGTCTGAAGAGATATATTACAAAGATAACTAGTGTTCTTTTACCAGTGTTTTAAATGTTGCAAGGGATTGAGCACGTCTTATTGAAAGAGGCAGCACATTCCAGAGTCAAACAGCTTGAACACTAAAAGATTTGTCATAAAAGCCTGTGGAATGCGCAGGCATCTTCAGGATTAGACTTTCCGATGACCTCAGGGATCGCGAATGTGTGTCATGACCATAAAGTTATTATTACTAGTAATAATAACTTTATGGTCATGACATGAAGGAACTTGAAACGTTCTTTAAGATAGGTGGGAGTATTGGGACCGTACAAAATATTGTATAGAAGATAAGTAATATGAGCATTCCGGCGATGGCGTATTGGAAGCCATTTATTATTGGATCATATTTACGCTAACCAAATATGAATCTAATACAGAAGTTTTGAAGGCGCTCAAGCTTATCAAGTAGGTCCTCTGTGAGGTCAAAGATAGGTAGGAGAAGAGATTGAGCAAGTCCAATTTTGGTGGCAGTTGAGAGAAAGTTGCGCGATTTAAATTACATTTTATTTTGACACATATTTGAAAACTCTATCCGATTTTATTCAAAAAAGGCTGAACGGTTGAACTCATTTAAAAACATAAGCAAATACTCTTTAAAATTGGAATATCTCGAAACTCACCGTACTATATTAGTCATAGACTTATTATCTAAGGGGGGAGCCCTACTTATTATTTCTATGATATTAGTATAGTGCCACAAACTCATCTGACCCGGTCATGGCGTCGCTGTCGTCGCTTTTACCAATGTCATATCCCTACAAAAATGTCAATTTGAAGTCAGTTTTGTTCTGTAGCGTACTTATCTGACCCGGTGACCAAAATTGGAACTAACGTAGTTCCAATTTTGGTCACCGGGTCAGATAAGTTTGTGGCACTATAGCACAGTATATACTGTGATTATAGGGACGTAGAGTTCGATATTTGAAATGGTAAGGACTCTTGACTCTCTAGTTAATCAAAGTAAGAACTAGAACATTTTGGTTATAGATTATACGAATCATTCCATATTACCCAAAAAAAATGTATAATACAAATATAAAAGAATATTTAAATCGGATTTGAATTCTAAATTTCAATTTTATTTGTCCTTAGATATTTTAATGTAAAACTTATAAATCTTTGGAAATCAACCAAAATTATGCAAAGGCACCAGATTGCAAGTGAAAACATTGCATCGCAATGTAATCCAGGCAACTATACTGACCGGTTGTTCTCGAGGAGAGTCTGTATTTATGCCTAGGATTCCCTTAACACCATCAAATTACCCCTTCGAATTCAAAAGAGTGCAGTTTCCCATCAAAGTCTGCTTCGCAATAACTATAAACAAAGCTCAAGGTCAAACTCATAAGGTAGCGGGAATAGACTTGAGGGAAAGCTGCTTCTCTCACGGCCAGTTGTATGTAGCATGCTCCAGAGTAAGCGCACAGAGTAGCCTGGTGATACTAGCTCCCGAAGGAAAAACAAAAAATATTGTTTACAAAGAAATACTGCGGTAGGTGTATAGTATTTCGATTTCGTTGTAAAAAGATAATACCCCCGTGTAACTTTCACCAGATCAAAGGCCGAGCTTTGTATTCATAAAATATATTATAACAAAATTTAATTATATTTTCATGTTTATTTAACCTTTAAATCCCTACACTATAATAAAGATTTTATGGTTAATGGAACTTACCATAAGTGAACTTCAACCATAATTATACGAGTTGCTGCATCCGTAGAGATTTAATAAACCATGTAGTCCGTCTTCTGTTGTACTGCATCATCACACGAATTTTAGATCTTAAATAAAATCAACGAGTTAAAAAACTAGTCTAGCCACGAAGCAAGAGTAGCAAATGCTGCGGGCCCCGCGCATTTGGGGGCCCCGCGCACCAAAGTTTTCTGACCATAAAAAAGTATTAGGTATTTATAATATTAGATTTAGTCAAAATTACTAGGAAGAAAATATTTGCATCAAAATGATCAACAATAATTTTATTTTTCTATCTGCTGGTCATACCAAAAATCATGTTTCGCACCGCACTACACGCAAGTTGGCAATACTGCTAAACAAAACGGGGAATTCCCTAATATTTTCTCCGTGCTAGTCGTAATAACCCGACCGATTTGAAAAGGGTTATATTGACTACCAATCTATAAGGAATGATCGATATTTACGTTTGGATGATAATAATAGTACTTTCGATATGAACCATTCTTGAGAAAAGTGGTTTCCAAATTAAATCAAGAAAAGTTTGTTTGTAACAGTTTTGTTTTATTCAATGCCATAAACTCGATAAGTATCTAACCTAAAACAGTCTAAGGGCCCCCTTGATAGAATTTGCTACAGGCCCCGCGCTGGTTTAATCCGGCACTGAAACTAGTCACTAACTGACTTCACTACGTAATGTTCCCACTTGTCAACAGATGGCGCTATTTTCATTCGTTTCAGAGTAATATACAATTTGTAATTTTTCAATTACTTTGGGGATGTATATTTCGGGAGGGCGGGATCTTAAATCTCTACGGATGCAGCAACTCGTATAATTATGGTTGAAGTTCACTTAAGGTAAGTTCCATTAACCATAAATTATACTTCGTTGCTGCATCCTATGAGATTTAATAAACCATGTAGATGTTTAGCGCCTAGGTAATTGTGGAATGACAAACAAGTAGATTTTTATATACCAACTAGTATTGAAAATCAAGTTCATGTAAAAAAGGCAATAGGGATCGGAGATCCTTAATTACTATCTATTACACTTTTATTTTAATAATCTTTTCTTCCAATACTCATGAACTGTAAATCAACGAACCACCTATCCATATTAAGTACAGCGTAACGAAAGCTCTGTCCTGCTATATATTTATCAAGGGTGAGTTATCGAATTTAGCGAAGCATAGAGATGTGGCAGTCGATCCACTCGCATGCTTGCTGACATTTTACAGAGACGCACACTTTGCCACCGACGCGACGCGGCGACGGACGTCGAAGCGTGTAGCGTGCCTATTGTGTGGCGAGTAAACCTGACCTCGATTCCGCTATTCTTAAGGACTTGTTTAAGCCATTGATTTGCGGACTGGGAACTGGCAATTAGGGTAGGTTTTTTAATAGTTAAGATTAATCTATCTGTCCACGATTTATTTCGAGATTCTCTTGTTCTATTTAGGTAGATAAGCACAGAGAACTTTCGCTGGGCAAATATTTGGTTGTTCGTGATGGAATTGACTTATCAATTTAGAATTCGCCCTATTGGGTGCTGATGGCTTAATAATTTCGAATACAAATATGTGAACACCTGCTTCACAGAACGAAATGTTTATTGACCTTGATAAATGTTAGCGTCTGCAAGTTAGTTTTAGTGATCAATCTAGAGTTAACGATTCATTAATTTTATCAGATAGGTAAGACAACGCCACGTTAGTATTTTTATCTTTAGGCAAGGCCTGTACTTAAAAATCGACAATCGCAGTCATTTACACAAGTTGCTTTACATGTGACGCGTGATAATGCTGATCTATATGAATTTAAAGAGTCGTATTTAAAAAATCATTGATTGTTTGAAAAAATCTAAATTAATGTCTTTACAAAAAAAAAAAACATAATTTAGATACTATTGCAAAGTAATTAATAACAACTGCGTGATTATATCTATGGAGTTATTATCTCATGATTTTTCCACGAACGCTTCCCGGATAGCGTTACGCACAACAGGATAAGGCTCGGCCATAAAAGGGGCGGGGTTCTGGAAGGAGAAAGCAATAATTCTTCATGTGTGGCTCGAAATATAGAATTTTTGAAATGGTAAAGGACATATACAGCGGGGACCAAGGTTGATTTGGCCAATAAGATGCTACTAATATGCCTCATTTTTCGAATACGTAAAAAGGAAATTTGACACATCTTAATAGCGTAAACGGATATACGTAATATGTTGTAGGCGTTCGGATCTCATTTCCAAGATCCAAATTTGAGTATTTAAAATTAATTCGAGAGGTAATCAGATCTTTTTCTGGTCGACCGAACTAGTGAATTCAGCGAGTGTACTATATCTTGGAAACAAGATCCATGTTTAATTCCCGCTCGAGGCTTTCTTATATAGGAAACAAATATGAAAAGCAACACTGTCATGTCTCTCGAGTTATATAATTGAAGTGAGAGAAACCAGAGAACACGTCCAACCATTTCTATTGATATAAGAGTATATAACGGTGGTGTTGTCAATTCTTAGCAACAGATCCGAATTGGTGATGGTTTGACAAAGGCAATGAACTCCGATAAAGACAGCTAATAAGTACAAATAATTATTGATGAGCTTATCCCTTTCTTCTTGTGACCGGTAACCGCTATTACCCCATTGAAGAAAGCTCCCAACCCCGAAAGAGAGGAATCCGAAGAAATCTCCAGTTATAGAGACCAGTTTGTTTTTTTTTTTTTTTTTGTATAATCTCTAAGCCTCTAAGGGATTGGTTAAATTTACATCTTGATATTTCGAGAACAGTGCGAGGTATTTTTCTCTTTCCAAGCACTTAGTATAGTCAGCCGTAAGCTACGGTTGGACAAGAAGCTGTTAAACTACCTATAAATTGAGCAAATTCTCTCATCTCAATTGATGATTTAGCAGATTTATTTCGAATAGTTTTGTGTATTTTGCAACGTATTTCCTTTGCTAAACATAAAATAATAATTTAAATAGGTACTGGGAACGCAATAAATTCTAAGAAATTTGCGACGTATAAGAACACTTTTTTCTTAATTATTAAGAAACAAACACTCCAGATTATAAGCAGTTATTATTATCATATTTTTATACGTGAAACGTAGTTATGCCATACACTACGGATCACCTAAGTACTACCAAACTGCTGCGACAACTAGCTGCGTAGGTACGATTTTCCGGCGGGAAATCGAACTCCGGTCTCCCGCGTGATAGGCGGGAATACTTACCACTATACTACCGTAGGTAGGTAAATTCATAAAACGAAATCGTTAGTGGGTAGGTATTTTCTGCACGATTTATATCCATGACTATCCAGTCACAAAAAATATTCATCTTGGGATGTATTGTTGTCATGTACGCTTCATTAAATAATAATTATGATGCTGTGCGAATATCATTTAATACTGAAATGTTTATGTAAACTTATAAATTATTAGTGGTTTCCGTACCGGGAATCGAAACCGAGCCTCCTGGGTGAAAGCCAGGTATCCTAGCCACTAAATCATACGGGATGCCCAATCCCTAAAACTACAGATAGTTCTTTCATTTATAGAAAGCTACATTATCCCTGAGGGGTATAGCCTATGTTTATAACTACCTATGCTGAAAAAACTAAAACGCGCGCGTGGAACCGCGGGCTACAGCTAGTTAAGAATAAATCGGTAAAATAAATAATATTTTCATTTATCAGGAAGGAATAGCTACCTAACAAACAACTTGATATATTTTTTACAAATAAATGAATCAGCATCTGTAGCCGAACTAGACAATGCATTTCGGTTATCGACGCTATTCCCCTTGAATTATTTTAACGTTATTATAGCCGGCAATGTGAAGTTGTTAGGTATATACCTAACTAATGTTAGAGATAAGAATTCACTTATGTCTTAATAATATAGGTAAGATCCGTTACCTACTTTTTGGAATTAGAAAAAATAATAATAGGGGAAATAAATTGACCATCATAATCGATCGGTACATGGCACAATAGATCCTAAATCTTTCAAGTTTCTCAATAAACTTAAACATTTCGGACCTTGAACAAGGTGGGTTACATAGTTTCACAAGTTGTATAGTTCCAGTAAATGGTAATTTATAACCTTTTAATATAGGTATCATCCTATATTCTGCGTAGTTATGGTCAACCAATTGTGTAAGAATACGACAAGTGTGTGGTAGCCGGTAGGTAGGTACCTCTAGCGGCCGCCGCGGCGCGTGTCGGCCGGCGGCCGGCGGCGCGGCGGCGGCGGTCCGCGCCGCGGCTCGTCGCTAGCGGTGCGCGGCGCGGCGGAGGCGATGCTGCGCTCGCGCCGCTCCCCCGTTGACGGGGGGGAGTTTAGTGTCCCTCCGCGTCCGCACCGTGGCATTCGGCATTAGAGGTGTGAGCTCTTTAGCCAGCTAAAGTTTTTCATTGTATTGGTCGAACAGGTCAACAAATTCTCCTTCTGATCCTTTGTTAGGCCTTCGAGTGGGATTATACCCCAGCGTTTAGAGACTTCCGGGTATCTTCTTCCTAAAGGTTTCCTCTGGCTGTAGTTGCGGCTCGTATTCAGGATTTAATAGGAGAACAAGGCTAAATCAGCGTGATCTTTACTTCCTGGATGACATCTCGTGGCACCACATTAAGGAATAAAGTATTTTTATTTCCGGATAACATCGCGTGCCACCACTGAAGAAATAATGAACCGCTGGGAAAATTATCACATCCAGAGGCGAAATTCATGTTGTGACACACGTCAACACTTGTTTATGGCCTCGTGCGGCCAGTTGCGATTATAAAGGCTACGGCCTTTCTTTAATTATTTTTTATAATAATAATAATAGATAGGTACTAACTTTCTGGGTGGCATCACGCCACGTTAAGGTTATTTCTTGATCATCACTATAATAATGTACACTGTACTATACCTACCATAATAATACAATTATTCTGAGTGTAAGCGGTAAACTTATTACAAAAATAAGCACAGGTATTAGTTAGTACTTAGTAGGTAACTTCACTTTGATATTACGCCGGCGGTTTTCGTCGGAATTTCAATTCCTTTTCTAAGCGTTGAATTTTGTATCTAAACTCATCCTTAGCTTCCTTTCTACCACTTTCACAGTAAATATTCACTAAAAACTCAAAGATTTCAACAAAATAAGAATATTTCGGGGAGTACGACACGGATGATGCGAAATTGCGAACACACGGAAGACGAATGAAAATAGCGCCATCTGTTGACAAGTGGGAACATTACGTAGTGAAGTCAGTTAGTGACTAGTTTTTTAACTCTTGATTTTATTTAAGATCTAAAATTCGTGTGATGATGCAGTACAACAGAAGACGGACTACATGGTTTATTAAATCTCATAGGATGCGGCAACGAAGTATAATGTTATATTTTATAAGTATTCAAACATTTGAACATAATCAAATTAATAATGTAAAAAACATTTTCGACTTCTACGCGGACGAAGTCACGGGCAAAAGCTGGTACACTTAAGAATGTAAACTTTTTGAACATTAGAAAGTTAAGAGATCTACTCCAGTTTGTTGAATTTGGTGGGCCAAATTCTGTCCCAACTGTCGTTAGCCAAATGCAAATTATTTTTACTTCTTGAGTCTCCTGAAAACATGTTTGGGACCTAAAAACAGAAACAGATAATGAATTGACAATTAAATAAATAAGAAAATGGGTTTTGAATTGTTGTCTCAAACATTTTATTACAAAATTACGATTTTATTATAAGTATAGATATTGTAAGGATATGTAGCTTGGCAGTGGCAACGACTTCGAAAGCTGTTAAGTTTTTTAAGAAAATGATTTTATAAACTACACTACACTATTTAAAGTATTACTTTTATTTTTGGGGTCGGTTTTTACTTTTTTATGTGTTTCAGGTTTGAGTCCAGCACACCTCAATGGGAAAAAAGTTGCTGTTTTTATTGGAAGTTCTTTCTCGGACTCAGAAAAACGTGACTCATTTGATACTACCTCCAGAACTGGTTTGGGTTTATTGGGGTTAGTAGCATTGTAGTAAGTGTAAGTAACAGTATAATTTCCTAGTTGAATTTTATCTGTTTACAATTTTTAATTCTAGAACTAGCAAAACCATGTTCCCGAATCGAATCTCATACTGGTTGAACACCAAGGGTCCCTCGATAACAATTGATGAAGCTGACTGTAGCTCCACCACTGCGCTGGAGCAGGCGTACTCCGCCATCAAACGGGGGGAATGTGAGGCCGCCATTGTCGGAGCCGCATCCTTAAGTCTACATCCACATGCATCTATACACCACGGAAGGTGACAAAATATAATCTATACCATAATTAATTATAATAGGTAATATCACAAACAAACGGCCATTTTGCTCTGTCTGCCTTCAGATTGTCTCTAGTTAGACAAAGAAATTAAATTTTAGTTACATTGTGTGAAGTTTTTGCTAATCTGTGAAGTTAACAGACTGAAACAAGACTGAAAGGACTGGTTACACAACAAAATTTCCAATTATACTACCTATTGTCTAACTACCAAAAACTAAACAATCTGTTTATCTTACAACATGGCAAAACATACAACTTTTTAACTTGACACAATTTATTAAGAAAATATAAAGGTAAATCAGCTGTCTTCAAAGCTAAGGTAAGATTTAATTATAATTTTTGCTCATATATTTTATTTGATAGTAAGACAGGAGGTGTATCATTAAATTAAGGCCATCTTTTCATGTGTTTACCTCTGTGGTTTTTTCTTAGGACCCTCTTTTTCTCTTCTGTTGTACATCTATCTTCTCTACCTCATACCTATCCTTCCCATTATATAGGAAAGGATAAGTATGAAGGGTAGGTTTTCGGTCCGTAGGGTTATTAAGGGATTACCCTTAATAACCCTACGGACCGAAAAACTTTTCTTTTAACTTTATTTTACTCCCAATCTGTGTTCGCTGTATAGTAACTAAGTCTCCTACTAACTAAAGTTTCTTTCTTCTTCTATCAAATGATTATCTATTTTCTTCTCGTATTTACACGATTTAGGACTCCCTATTTCCTACAGTACTTCTCTGATCTTCGTCAAAATGAAATTCTTTACTCTTTATTCTTCTTCTAATCACTCAAAGGTCTAGCTATTCTACCATAATTTGGGTTTCTTTTTAAGTATGACTTTATTGCAATGAAACTTTGAACATGTTTAAGGTTTCTTGGCACTAGAAACTTATATAATACTGCCTCTGTCTTGTCTTTTAAAGGCTTCCCTGTCCCTGTGTATATATTCTGACGCTACCTTCAGTATATCTTCAAACCTTTTAAATGCCTGACATTCATCGATAAATATTACCAGGATACCACTTTTTATAAAGTCAGTACCTTTATAATATATGATTTATTGACAGTAAATTATGGGTAGGTGAATTCAATAAGTGTCTCTTATGTTTTTACCTAGAAATTGAAAGATTACTACACCAACAATTAAGTTTTTAAACAACACAATACAAAAAGAAAACCACTCAATTTCCTCCTCTAGCCTGGATAATCTCCTGCATTCGATCTGGCATGCTTTGGATGATGTTTCTGACATCAACCTGCGGTATGCTATCCGAAGAGGCCAGTGTTGCATTTCGGAGCTGGTTTACAGTTTGAGGCGGGATGGACGTGGACTTTATCTTTCTTTTGAGCACGTCTTAGATAGTTACGCTCTATTGGGTTTGAGTACAGGCTACGTGCCAGCCACTGCAATTTCTGAATACCGGCCTCTTGGAGATAGTACATATTTAGTGTGGGTACTTACACTGTACCAATAAAAACCGACTTCAATTTTTTTTAACTAAAAAGTATAAAGTAATTTTCTTAAAAAAATTAACAGCTTCTGAAGTCGGGCCTGAAATTCTTCAATGCACCTAGCTTGGCAGTGGCCCCGACTTCAGAAGCTGTTAATTTTTTTAAGAAAATTATTTTATACTTTTTAGTTATAAAAAATTGAAGTCGGTTTTTACTTTTTTTTTAAAGTTTATTTTATTTTTCAATTTTGAGTGGCATAAACAATACATAAACATGAGATTACAGCAATCGCGAGTGATGTGCTGTTATTCATTCAAGAGTTCCATTGTCTATCTCCGAAGATCTTTATCAGATCCTCACTAAATTTAAATGGGAACACTTCGGAAGTATATTCTTTTAAACAAAAAAAGAATCATCGAAATCGGTTGGCGTGATATTGAGTTATTCGACCATTTGTCGCGCACATACTTAATGTAAATTTAAGACTTATATGGTTTTCTCATGGATCCCATTGTCAGAACTGGACCTAATTAAAATGGGACCATTCGGGAAGCACCAGCTTTCAAATAAAAAAAGAATCATCAAAATCGGTTCACGCAGTCGAGAGTTATGAGGTAACAAACATAAAAAAAAAAAAAAAAAAAACATACGCGTCGAATTGAGAACCTCCTCCTTTTTTTTGAAGTCGGTTAAAAAAGCTCCTATCCTATGTGACCAAGTCTTTAATGCATTACCAGAAACAATAAAACTTCTTCCAATAACTAGATTTAAAAGGCAATTCAAATTAAGGCTATCAGATAGGGGCTTTTATAAAATAGAAAATCTATTTAATGTTAAAAACCAAAAGTGACTGGTTTTTTTGTTTACTTGTTTGATTCTCCATACTTGCTTCGTGTCGATATGTAAATCCCATACTTGCTAATCAGAATCAGTAGTTTTAATGGATCTTTGTAATTTTGTTTAAATGAATCTAATGTTGACATACAAATTGTACATAAAATTATATTCTACTGTATGATGGTTTGACATTACCCATGTTTATATGAAAATTTTAATTAAATTGTTTTGTGAACAAATTCTCATGCCTTCCACGGCAAAATAGACCGATCAATTTATTATTGTAGCGACACCTAGCGCCACAAAAAGGAACTACGTAGCAACGTAACAAGCTAACTACAATGGTTGTCATTGATCGTATAGGTAGGACAATACGAATTCTACCAATCAAATAACGAAGTCTGCATCACGCAAGGAAAAAGACTAATTATCATATTTAACACATACAACTATCCGACATATTAACCGTTGGGCTTCGGCCCGCCAGGCAATATCACCTCGCCTGGCCGGAGAATCCTTCCTTTTCAATGGAGGACACCGTTCCTTCACAATTGTTATGATCACAATTATGTAGGTAACTCTGTTTCAAGGGAAAAAATATTATCTTATCATAACTTAATTGGCGATTTCTTAGAGACAACCTTTGTTTGGACGGAATTGAATGTAAAAACAAGGATAGTCCACAGTGTTCAAATAAATTGACTACTAATAGCTATATTATGGATTCTAAAAAAATTATTACTTATACATAAATAATTATTTATATGTCCAAAAGTGTATACAAACATAAATTTTCAGACTTGCTGCTACCGTCGCTTTGGATGGTAAGACAAAATCGTTTGCAGAGGACTCGAATGGCTTCGTACTTTCTGACGCAATAAATGTTATGTTTTTGCAGAAAGCAAAAGACGCACTGAGGTAAAAATTGAATTAGTAGAATATGAAATAAAGCGTAATCACTTTTATTTATTATTTAAATTAAAATTTCTATAACAAAAAAGTTATCAGAATGTTATATATATTATTTTGTAGAGTATACGCCGAAATACTGCATGTCAAAAATGAATTCATCTCTGTTATAAATGATGACGTGGGGCCAAAGTACGGCCACTGTCGCAATCCTCAGACAACGGCTGCATTCATAAAACGGTTCTATAAGGAAGTTAAAGTATCTCCTCAGGCTGTAGAGTACGTGGAAGCTTATGGTACAGGTGAGAAGTAATATAAACCTAATCAATACAATGGGTTTTTTTATTAATATATTTTTAATGTATCACTGTAGAGTTCTAAGACGTGGAGATGCCTCGTAGAACGCCTTGTAGTACAGGGAAATATTAAAGGCAAAAGAGCCCGCGAAGATCATAAATGCGTTGGAAGGACCAAGGCTGGGAAATCAATGGTCCCCTTTATGAGTGCCCCAGAAAGGCCCATGAGAACTGGCGAAGGAATGTAAAGCGCTCTACGAAACCTAAAATGACGATCACGACCCTGCCAAGAATGTCACGACGAAGAATAAGAGGTCTAAGTTTACTTAAAATGGTTTTGCAGGCATACCAGATGCTGACAAAGCAGAACTGGAAGCAATCGAAGAGGTCTACTGTGAGGATAGGGAGGACCCTCTACTCGTGGGCAGCGTCACTTCTAACATCGGCCTGTCCGATGCCGCTGCTGGCCTGACTGCTATCACTAAGGTAATACAAATATCGTATAATACTCATAGTCAACTCATATTATCTCACTGTTGCGATGACACAATGTCGAAATCTATACTATCAATCTGGTTGCCTAAACCTGTACAGAAGCAAAGAAGAAAGCCCGTTTAGTTTCAGATGAGTTTTCCAGTTATACATACCTATGTTTTATGTATATAACGTACCTTTACTAATTGAATTATTGAAACGAAGTTTGAAATAAAAATCTATATTGACAATCCGCAACTCTCGCGCAGGTGTTGCTAGGTTACCACACAGGTAAACTGGCGGCCAACTTGCACTGCCCCAGTCCCCGGCAGGACGTAGCTGCGTTGCGCAAGGGCAACATGCGCATCGTTACTGAGCACCAGAGCTTCCGCCGCACGTACGTGGCCGTCAACGCAATGTCTGTCACTGGTGTCAACGCGCACGTGCTTCTGCATGGAAATTATAAGCCCAAGGTACTATTTGTGGGTTTTGAGTAGGTATAGGTATTTTACGTTAAAAGATAATGGACCCCAAAATACCTTTATTATTTGCTTTTGTCAGTCAAGGATGAATCATGATACCTTTTGTTCAAATTTAGAATGAATTATACCTTCAATAGGTTTAGTTTATTTTAGAACATAAATGTTTACTTCTTTATCTTGTACTGGGAATCACACGGTAGACGGCCGCACGTCACGCATCGCTGAGATTTAGCTTGTTTTGTAGTTGTTGTAATATTCCAGGATCTCAGTCGCTACAAGTCTTCTATACCACGATTGGTCACAATATCAGGAAGACAGGAGGATGCTATCAATAACATATTTGAAGATTTCAAGTCCCGTCCTGTGGATGCTGAAGAGCTGGCACTGTTCCACAACATTCATGCGAACAACATCTCCGGACATCTGGGCAGGGGATACACGATACTAGGTATGAGGAACGTGTTATTATGATTACCTACTATGAAATATGAATACATTTTTGTAATTATTCGATCTAAGGATTTGTCTTTTCATCTTCTCAGACACGGACGAACACAAAGAAACTGTGAGTTTGTGCGAGAAAACTGCTTACTTCGACGATGCAAGGCGACCGCTGTGGTTCGTGTACAGCGGGATGGGCTCACAGTGGGCTAGTATGGGCGCGCAACTCATGCGCATCCCAATTTTTGCAGCTGCAATTGAACGGTAATAATTAACTATACATACAATCTTTATTAGAGGTACTAACATGGAAGAATAAACGGCAGTCGAATCATGGGTGATCTGTAAACCCATTACTTTACTCAGCTATATCTACAAACATATATCTGGAATGTTTGTTATATAATCTGTTCGTATTTTTTTTTTTGCAGTTGTCATAAAGTACTGGAACCGAGAGGGCTAGATATAATTCATATAATAACAACTTCTGACAAAACTATATTTGACAACATTCTGCACTCCTTCGTGGGAATCGCTGCTGTTCAGATTGGACTTACAGACATCCTTCGTGAACTGGGCCTTAAGCCTGACGGAATCATTGGTATGGCGCCAAAACTTTATTTTATGTATTTATAAGAAATCTTCTTATATTTGCGACCTTCAGCATGGCTATTGGCACTTATTGATCAATTGGTCACTTTTAGAATAACTTTTGTTTTTATATTTTTGATAATTTAGTTTATCTTTTTCTTCTTGGACCTCTCTTCGTTCACATTTATCCATCTTAATAATTATTTTTTGTGATTAAACCGAATCAATCAATCAGTCAACTACCAGTCAGTCAATGCCAACAGGTCACAGTGTTGGTGAGTTGGGATGCGCATACGCTGACGAATGTTTGTCAGCAGAAGAAATGATATTGTGTGCGTACAGCCGCGGGCTAGTGTCACTGCAGACCCCACTCATACGCGGCTCCATGGCTGCGGTTGGCCTGGGACATCAACAGGTAACTACAAGCATTGGGCTGATAATTAATTACACTAGTACGATAGATTATTCACTCCATTTTGTCACATTATGTTGCATACGTAAACTAACGACACGACACGTTTGACGACACGGTTGGCGCAGTGGCTAAGCAATTAGCTTTCTGCGCTACGTGCCGCGGGTTCGATCCCCGCACGGAACAAATATTTGTATGATCTACAGATAGTTGTTTCTGGTCTGGTTGTGTGTGCATGTGACATGTATGTTTGTAAACTGTAACCTCGATACAAGAGAAATCCTAGTAACGGGCAATGTTTTTTAAAAAGAAGAAGAATAAATAATTCATAATGCTGCGTCCATCTTAGGGGTCATCCATAAAGTACGTCCCACAAATTTCGTTATTTTTGATCCCCCCGTCCTTGTCACAGTTGATCACATTTGTGACCCTCCCTAGTGTGACGTCACATATTTTGCAATTTTACATCTAGAAATTATTAAATTAAAACAGCACTTCTGAAATTAGCTTTATTAATTAACATTTTTGTATTTTGAGGTTATGTCAATATGACCGTAGGTATAAGTTTAATGGACAAAGGCACTGATCTGATAGAATAAGGCATTGATAACAAAGAAAAACATACTATGTACATATATTTCTATATTTTGTATAATTTCCGACATCGATGAATCTACCTCAGAGCAAAAATTCAAATATTTCGATAACATGTCAATTGATGTCAATCATAAACATATTATACTAGACTAGTATAATATGTTTATGATGTCAATCGTCTGGTACAAGTATTGATTGTGCATTTGTGAATGTAGATATCCAAGATGTGTCCACCTGAGATCGACGTGGCGTGTCGCAACAGTTCTGACTCCAGCACCATCTCTGGACCAGCTGACGTGATGAAGGAGTTCGTCACCGAGCTCACTGCTAAAGGCATCTTCGCTAAGGAGGTGCCGTGTTCTAATATCGCGTACCATTCACGATACATCGCAGATGCAGGTAACATTAGTTTAATAATTATGTTTATCAGTTAGACTAAGAGCCTACTTAAGCTAAGGTTTTGGAGACCTTAATTTATAGAAGCCTCTGAGTAGGTAGGCATTTTGAGTTTATCACCTGCACTTAAATCTGGTCCTATCCTAATAATTGAAGCTAGAGCGAATAAATTTTAATGAATTTAATATTCCATAGGACAATCTTTGTTGATAAGTCGGTTATGGCTTGGTTATACTTATATTTTGGATTTAAGTGCAGTATTTTGACCATGGTACAATTGCAGATAAGTATTTATATAATGTACTTGCAGATTGTAGATAAGTATTAATTTAATGTACCTACTTTAATATATTGAACTTATAATTTCAACTGCTTTATCACTATTTCCAAAGTTTACGAATGTTTTTCTGATAATATTCCTGGCGTAGATGATATACCTATAGACCAATGCAAAGTAAAGGCATTAACTGTCACAGCCCCTGGATCTGAGTCACCATGATACATAACTACGGCAGTTTGTGGTGTTCCACGATGCAAATAAGTAAATCACCAAGTAAATAAGTAATCTTGTGTTAATATATTATGTATCAATTGGTTCCCATTCTGTATAGCATAGTTCCCTTCTAAACTCAAATTTGCTATTAAATTTTCTTTAGTATTTATGTACCTTAGTAGGTAATTATTATTATTACCTATTCCTTTATTTATTTTTAAATATTATTATTAATTTTTAATCTCTCACTATTGCCAAATATTCTTAGTAATTATATTTCATTGGGAATATTAAACTCCTCCTAATCTATTAAACTATGATACTGCAGTCATATTATCAATTCATCAAGATTTAACAATCCGTTATGTACCTGGGTACAAACACTTTAATCCAAAGAAAAAACGGCAATTAATTATTCTAAGAAATTAATCTGAAGCTGATCTTCATCCTCAATCCATCATCCACTGGCGGTTTGAGAGCCACAAGTACACTGCCCACCCTGTAGTGGGAACATCTATTTATTTATTTATTTGTTAGGCAATTACAACAGGTAACAATTGATTAGTATGAATGTAATCTATGTAGGTAATATATCTGTAAATATTTCTACTCAAAAGACATTATTTCTAGTGGGATTGCCCGATCTGGCTATGTTTAGGGACTACCATTCAAGATTTGTTTGCATACAACATTCAATGTAGTATTTATATCATAATAATTGTCATCATTACCTTATAATAGATAACTATGTCACTGTTTTCCTTACTTACTTACTGAAGTTTTTTGGTGTAAAGGATCAAATATAGTATATTTGATAGCTGGGCAAAAAGATAATAAAGTTCAATAACCAGAGCTAAAAATCTATTCTTAATTAGTTTTTATCAAATAATAATTTTATGAACTTTTTCAATGTATTTACTGTTAACTGCATGTTTTGTTAAACATTGTATTTAACTATCTTCTATAAAAAAAACACAAAGAAAATCCTCCAAATATATAAATTATATAAAGCTCAGGGTTTCATGATTTTTATATTCATATATTAATGGAGCCATATATAAGCCAAAGGTAAATTATTAAATTGGTTGAAGTTGATGAATGCTTGAGGAGCGGGCTCGCTGGCGGGATATTCCTGAAGAGGTGCGTTGTAGGATGTGCAGCGAATAAAACTATACTTCTTCAGAGAGAGCTTCTTCATTTCTCTTCCTTGTTTCTTCTAATACTGCTGGATTCGGAATGCTGAACCACAGAAACTTGTCTTCTTTTAAAAAGAGCCTTGGCCAATCAGAACACTTTATTTTTGCACACGGCACTAAACCTTTTACTCTCAACCAATCAGAATGCTCCAGGTTTTGCACACGGCACTAATGTGACTTTGTATGGGAAATTTACTTTGGCGATTTTCTGTGGTAAAACATTTCTTACATGGTGTTTCTTATTTTTCTAACATTGGAATTGGCTTATTTTAATTATTTACAAAAAACCGTATCAAAATACCCTTATTTAAACCTTAAAATATAACAAAATTCTGTAACGGCTCTCGTTACGGTAAAGTTTCTTTGTACTTAAGCATTTGGCATCATGTTACAAGTGGCGCCGCCAAGTGTGATGAATGTAAAACAATTCAAACGTCTTAATACTACTTACAATTGCTAACTAACTTATAAAATGTATCACATTAAAACATTACATGAATAAAATTACGTATCGTCGCTAACATTGGTAGTAGGTATTTTCCTTGGAAAAAAGAGTCTTCGCTATTTTTTACTATCCTTGTATTAATTGTTATTATAATTATTACATCCTTTGATTATGTAATAATTATCTTTTAAATCGAATGTCACTAGGTAATTTTTGTGTAAATGATTATTTTATCAATATTGTTTGGTAGTCTTTCAACTTGAAATGTTCTGTTATAAAGTCACATAGTAACTTCTTTCAATTTAAAATGTGTTTCCCATAGGGCTTTTTATCAAGAGAAAATAGGTAACATAGTTACCTATAATATATAGTTATCATCTAGGATAACTGTAGTTAACCCAGAAGGGTTACACTATTTTTCTAGAGCTTTTAAAAAACACTAAATTATTAATTTTAGATGTTATATCTGTAAAGATTCTGAATTTTTCACTCAGTCAAGTGTAATTCTGGAGTGGTTTAGTATGAGAAGGGATTGTATACCCTACAACCCAATAAAAAATATAAAAGGGTTTGTGGTGATTAGTTTCCAATCACAAAAAATTACATTGGAGTCTGCCCACCTGCGAGTTTACTTGAGGCTTGTCCTTCCTCTTCCTGTCTACTGCTGGTGCTGTTTGACCCCCCCCCCCCTTCACTTCTGTGTGGGGAGGGGCCCCACTAGTTTTAAGCTTTATTTCTAGCAGGATTTGATTCTATTCTGTCTAGGGGTGAAGTTTTTGGTTTCAGCAATCTTCAGTTCTTGACCTTCTAGAGCACTGTTTTTTTTTTTTTTTTTATTACTCATGTTTTCTCCTAAGACTTTTGAGAAGTTTTGAATCTGATTTCAGCAGAAAACTATTTTATATCTTTATTGATGACATGTAGTAGGAGAGATTTACATTCTCTTGTGTCTAGATATAGGTAGTAATAATAATAATAATAATTCATGGATGACCTGAAACTCTTTGCTCCCAACAATTTGCAGCTGATGAAACTACTGAAGGTAACTGAAACCTTCAGTAGCGCCATCAGGATGGAATTTGGTGTGGACAAATGTGCGGTCATGCATGTAAAGCGAGGGGAGATTGTGGAATCTGTGAGCACCCAACTCTCGGATTCCATAAACCTTAGATCCCTCTCAGCAACCGAAACCTATAAGTATTTGGGTATGTCCGAAGCGTTGGGCATCAATGTTGTTGACATGAAGCAGTCGTTGAGGGGCCGCTTCTTTGGCCGACTGAAAAAAGTATTTAATAGTCTTTTATCAGGCGGTAATAAGGTGCGCGCCTTCAACGGCTGGGTCATGCCAGTTTTGATGTACTCTTTTGGCATACTCAAATGGACTCAAACAGAACTTGACGCCCTGGATAGGAAGGTCCGTACATTGCTGACGGCATATCGAATGCATCATCCACGGTCTTCGGTTATGAGATTGTATATCCCGCGGAGATGTGGAGGTCGAGGCTTTCTAAACGCTAAGACTATCCACAATCGCGAGATATGCAATCTCAGGGAATATTTCCTAGAAGCCAACGTGGGGATGCATCGAGATGTAGTAGCGGTGGACAAGGGCCTCACCCCGCTCTCCTTGGCTAAAGAGAACTGGCGCAAACCTGTAGTGCTTGACACTAACGATCGCAGGGAGGTATGGCAGAGCAAGGAGCTCCACGGACGCTTCTTCCGGGCCCTCCATGGGCCCGATGTAGACTTTTCAGCGTCCGTAGCCTGGTTACGTTCCGGGGACCTCTTTGGAGAAACCGAAGGTTTTGTTTGTGCAATTATGGATGAAGTTATGATGACAAATAACTACCGGAGATTTATTGTGAAGGACGGCACGGTTGACATATGTCGGGCATGCCACCGTCCAGGCGAATCAATCCGTCACATTATCTCCGGGTGTTCTCGTCTAGCTAACGGAGAGTATTTGCATAGACACAACCTTGTAGCCAGGATTATCCATCAGCAAATTGCTCTAAAATACAACCTTGTGGAATCGGAAGTGCCGTACTACAGGTATGTGCCCGACCCAGTTCTTGAAAAAGGCCATATCACACTATACTGGGATCAATCCATCATCACTGACAGGACTATTGTAGCCAATAGACCTGATATAGTGGTGGTGGATCGATCAGAGCGGCGCGCAATGATTGTCGACATAACGGTCCCGCATGACGAGAACCTCGTGAAAGCCGAGAAAGATAAACAGATCAAATATCTTGATTTGGCTCGCGAGGTTGTCGACATGTGGGATGTGGATTCAGCGATCATTGTGCCGATAGTCGTTTCGGCCAATGGCTTAATTACCGAGAGTCTCGACCGACACCTTAGGAGGCTCTCGTTAGGCAGTTGGATCAAGGGCCTGATTCAGAGAGCAGTACTTCTTGACACGGCACGCATTGTCAGGAGATTCCTTTCTCTGGAGCCCTGACCGCCGGTAGCTTGGACCCTATTCTAGATACCGGTGGGCTACTATTTTATATATTTTTAAATGTTTTTTTATATAGTTTTGTAAAAATATTTAAAAATATAAATAATATGTATAAAAAATGAATAAAAGGAATAATAATAATAAAACCACCCTGTTCCCGATGCCGGTGGCCTACTACCTACTCTTTTGTATTTTTAAATGTTTTTATTTTTTTTATTTGTAAAATTATTTAAAAATATGAATGAATGTAAGTATAAAAATTGAATAAAGGTCATAATAATAAATCATTTATTTCGAACAAACATCAGTCCATAGAATTACATTTTACACACATTAAGAAAAATAAGAGTTATTTAATTGAGACGAGCATGGCTGCTGGCTTTTGCATAGTCAGCCAGTGTCTCATGATAACACTCTCGAAATCCTGGGCCACAATAGCCAGAAGACTGTTGGAACTACCCCGCACCCGATGCATCAGGGATGCAATCCTCTTACGGACGACTGCATAAAAGTCATCGATGCGAGCCTCAGCAAACATCCCTGACGCACTACAGAAGCGAGGCAGTCTCAACAGTCCCCTACACCCGTTATTGTACTGGACTCGTAGGGCACTAACAGCTTTCCGCGTATACCTGACCCACAGGCTGCACGTGTAGAAAGATTGACAGTACGCTCGAAATAAGGTAACTTTAACTGGACGTGAACAACGCGCAAACCTGCGAGCCAGCATATTGCATCTAACTGACAGCGCCCTACGTTCCCTTTCGACATCCATATCATCCGAGAGGTTATCTACAACCCAGTGACCCAGGTACTTAAAATTTTTGACCCAGGAAAGAGTGGATCCGTAAAGAGTAATTGGCGGCACAGAGTAGCTTTTGTTACCCGCCTTAAAAAGCATGACAACACTCTTTTTGGTATTGTACCTAAGTCCATGAGCTGCAGCATAGGATTCACAGACATTTAACAGTTTTTTCAATCCATTGATCGATGGACTCAGCAAAACCATATCATCAGCATAACTAATATTATTAACCATGTGTCCATGGATAGAACAACCGACGTTGGTTTTGCTAAGTTCAACGATCAACTGGTTAACATATAAATTAAACAGCCGTGGAGAGGTAATACCACCCTGTCGCACTCCACAATTCAAACTGTATTCATCAGAATAAGTGCCTGCCTATCTCACAACATTTTTTTGATTACCGTACCAATATTTAAAGATATTTACAACATCCTTAGGTACAGTTGTCTCCGTCAGCAATTTATTCCATAAAACGTCATACGACACAAGATCAAACGCCTTCGACAGGTCCAAGAAACAGGCATACACAGGAGTTTTCCTACTCGTATAATACTGGACAGTATGCTTGAGGCACAGAATAGCAGTTTCAGTAGAGAGATTGGGTTGAAACCCAAACTGTGCATCATGTAATTTTAAATGCCTACTCAAGTGCTTATCAAGCAGACTA
Organism: Allophyes oxyacanthae; assembly: GCA_932294325.1. NCBI lineage: Eukaryota > Metazoa > Arthropoda > Insecta > Lepidoptera > Noctuidae > Allophyes > Allophyes oxyacanthae. The sequence continues at coordinate 4,488,158 of OW028628.1, forward strand.
TCCAGCACCTTGGCCAAGATAGTAGCTAGCGATATGGGCCTGTAGTTGGACCCGTCAGAGGCAGTGAAAACACCCAATAACCTATAATATAAAATATTTTAGTTGTGTTCCTCCTTTGGTTTAGGATGTCCTTCAGACACATATGAAGGCCCCAGACCAGTCATGACAAGTCTGTAGCAATCTGCTGTTGCCATTTAATAATAGTTGTTGAAGTTTAATTAACTGCAGCGTTAACTTCTGGGTTTTAATTTAGGGTGTAGGACCATTTGTTTGCAAATGTTATAAACGGTGAGTTTTCCTTTTTAAACCTGGGTCAGAGTGTCATCTTAGGAACAGAGTCCTTCTCCTATCTTGCTAGGCACTATTTTAATAATTATAATATTTCACCTTTTGAGATAATATTTATGCAGGTTTTCCATTACGTTCTCTGGCTGAGGAGTGAGGAGGCATACCTAATATTTCCAGTAGGTACATCATCATCTAGTCTCTTGCTGAGGCATATTTTCTCCATAAATCATTTCATTTGACAACTCTGTACATTTAATCTCAACATATTGTTGAACATTTTTTACCCACTCCGGAGGGATGTTCTCACTATTTTTATGCATGTTAGGTGAATAGTTTACTGGAGTTACCACAGTATCTGAAAAAACATTATACATGCTGCAAAGCAACAACCATTGCAAGTAATATGTAACCATGTAAGCTCCCACAGAACTTCTCTTTAAGGTTATAAATTTATAATGAAAAATCAACCACGTGTGTCCCCTCAGAACACCCCACAAGTTGTTTTTTGCTCACAAAATAGCCGTTGTAGACCACGTACGTTCCCACAGAACGCCCCACAGGTCAGGCAAATTGTTTGGTTATAATAAACAGTCAACCACGGGTGTCCCTTCAGGACACCTTTCACATCACAACAAAGCTGTTTTAGACCACGTGCGTTCCCGCAGAACGCCCCACAGGCCAGGCAAGTCGTATTGAAGCTCAAAATATTCACTTTTGATTACATTCACGTACAAAGCCGCATGGCATGTCCGACATGTTATACTTTTGTCTGTGTCATACACGATCTTTTCAATGAAGAAATATGCGTAATAAAACAGGGACTTACACCCTGTTACTATATCTCAATGCCATAGGCAGGGAACAACAGGAAAAAATCACACTACGCGGCAAAATTCTTACTTTGATATCTCGAATCTGAATCAGTTATTTTATATACGTTTCTCGAGTTTTCTTTTTACTTCCTTTCCTGCTTTAATGTTCCTGTTTATAAGTTAGTTTTCACTATTTTTTACGCAAAGAACAAAAAATAGATGAAAATAAGTGACGCCGTTACTTGACATAAAAACCGAATGAAGTTAGTTACAGTGATGGAGGGCAGCACACGTAAGGATGCGTTCCATTTTTACTTAATTCTGCAAAATTATGTGACGTCAGTGACTGAAAAGGCCGTACTACATTGTATTCCATGAAAATTCATGAAATTCCATCATCATCTTCGGACGAGGCAACAAACGAGTGTAATAGTAGGTTTAGTGTGTGTAGTAGAACGTAGAGTGTAGTTTTTTTTGGCACCGTGAGAACGAAATACATCAACATAACTGACTTAATAAAAGGGAGAACCAGAATCTTCTCTTCTTCTTTCTTCAATGGAACAATGGGAGTGATAAGAAAGTTCAAAATCACATTAGGTACACGGAACATTTTTTCTACGTCTGCGACTTTTCAGATAAAATACCGCCAGGAGTCGACTTTCAGATGGCTCTTGTCATGATTTATGGTATTTTCAAATCAAATCATTTTCTCGCTTTCTTGGTTGTTTTTATTTTGTTATGATAAAATAAAAAGAAAACAATATATTATAGAATTATACAAACATGAGTTTTTATTCCACCTATCACTATGATCCGATAGATGGCGTTGATTTCAATAAAAAAGGGTTATTTAGTTGCTAATTAATATAATAAAGAGAGGTATGCGTGATTCAAATTCGGTTTCAATAGGATATTATTAATTTATGAAGCATCCCGAGTTGCATAAAGTTCCTTCTAGTTCTTGGAATGGAAATGTATGGGCGGCGAGCAAAGTCCATAGATGGCGTCGATTTCAGTAAAAAAAGGGGGTATTTTGTTGATAATTAATTAAATATAACACTAAGGAGACGTATCCATGATTCCAATTCGATTTCAATAGGATAGTATTGATTTATGAAGCATCCCGAGTTGTGTAGAATTCCTTTCAGTTCTTAGGATAGAAATGTATGGGCGGCGACTGGCGAGCAATGTCCTATATAATTCCTAAAAATAAAAGTCGTTTCCCGGCAATTATTTTTTCACGATGTTACTTGGTTTCATGTAGGTACTGTATGCGTACACTACGGCTTCGTTAAGGGTCTTTTACATCCTGTTTATTCGATATATTTGGATTTTATTTCTGATCGGAATTTTTTTATTCACAGCTCCGGATCTACTTAAGTACCTTAAAGAAGTAATAAAAAATCCGAAACCCCGAAGCGAGCGCTGGCTATCGACTTCTGCGCCACAAGAAAAATGGCAAGAAGAATCGGCCAAATATTGTTCGGCAGAATACCACACTAACAACTTACTGGTGAGGAACAATTCGTATCAAACTGACGATTTGTGTTCTCTTGCATGTTTAATATTATTTCGTGGTTGTGCGTCGCGCAGCGTCCGGTGCTGTTCGAGGAGACGTCGCGGCTGGTGCCGAGCAACGCGGTGCTGGTGGAGGTGGCGCCGCACGGACTGCTGCAGGCCATCCTCAAGCGCGCGATGCCCGCAGACTGCCGACACGTGCCGCTCACTAGACGTGGACATCCAGACAATGCACTTTTCTTCCTTCAGGCTATTGGCGAGTTAGTAACAATTTTAAGAATAACAGTCTCAAATAAGGGCCGATTTCTCAATGACCAGATAAAATAAATCTAGCTGTTAATTAGAAATTGGGAGTTTTTGTATGACATTATCAGAGGAAAACTTAACTGAAGTTTATCTAGCTATTGAAAAATCGCTCTTAAGATAAAAGGGTGATTATATTTCACCGGAAATGTGTTTACGATGGCACTAAGAAAATGTTTATTATAATTCAGGAATTGTGTACATTTCCTAGAAACTCTATACAGTATACAGTTCCTAGGAATTGTATACAATGAAAAACTGGTACTAGGAAACGAAATTGATACAATAATCTGTTATGTTATATGGAACTAGCGACCCGTCCCCGGTAAATTGCACCAGGCGCAGGCCCGGGTGCAATTTTTCTATTATCCTTACATTAAATATGAAAGTATTATACATATCGAGGGTTCACGGGCTATTTTTACTAAGCGACATCCTGGCCGATATTGAGTTATATACATATTCGGAATCGTCAGATTTTTCTGCGTCGTTTGAGCCCGGTTTCTGTTCCAATCTGATCACTTTTTTGTCGCTTGAAACATCAGTAAATCTAGGTCCAGTTTGAATCTTTGAATCTTGAAATTTTATACAATTTTAGAAAAAATGGACTTCGTACAGACAAGATATTTTGTAATTTTGCCTTAAGCTGTTTTTCCTTACATATTTTTCGTAACATAGGGCGTTTGAATCGTTTTGCCTGCGTCTGAAATCCATACTTGATGTCACTTAAAACATTTAACCTGCAAATGCTTAAATGAATTTATCCTTATTCTAGTTTTAATACGCATAGGCCTAACCTAACCTAACCTAAACAACCCACCCGCCAATCTTTATTATACATACAAATTTTGTGTCATTCAAACCATCCAATTCAGTGTAAAGCATAAACTTAGAATATTTTCGCTTCCCTGTACAGTGCTACATGATCATTTTGATCTACAACTAAATTATGATACTTCAGGTGCTAAAGCTGAATAGCCTGATTCTATTTTATTATCGCGATGGTTGTTAATACATTTAGCCACACACTAAAACAACGCCAAGTGTCGCTTAAATCCTTTTTCCTGAACCTAATGGCGCTTGAATCATTTTAGCCTGTTTCTAAATAAAATTGATTTGAGGTCATTTTGTATCAAACGACATTTATTTCTGGTAATAACAGCTTCAAAAAAATGAAAACTAGACTAAATGCGGATTTAATAAAGGAAAACAATCGGTCACTTTTTCGTAAAAATATTGATACCTTTTTTATAATGTTTTTTTTTTTTCGAAAAATGAAACTTTGAAATGCTCTCCTGTAAAGTTCCATAAATGTCGCTTAATACAAATAGCCCGTGAACCCTCGATATGGATCTACATTTAATATACATTTATAAATGGTAACACGTGGTATATTAATTGCCCCTATACTTACAGATATATTTAACCAATGCTTAGATAGCGGTACTTTTCCGGATTTGATGAAACATAGTAAAGTAATTCCAATTTTCAAATCTGGCTGTAAGAATAATCCCTCCAATTATAGACCAATCTCTGTACTACCCGCATTAAGTAAATTTTTTGAAAAAATCATGCTTGACCAATTGTTAACACATTTTAATATAAACGGAGTATTACATAGTCAGCAGTTCGGCTTCACGAAGGGTAGGTCGACCACTGACGCAGGAGTGAAATTAGTCACACACATTTTAGAATCCTGGGAGGGGTCACAGGATGCAATTGACGTCTTTTGTGATCTCTCCAAGGCTTTCGACTGCGTAGACCACGATATACTTATCCGTAAATTAAACCACTATGGAATTCGTGGACGAGCTGCTGATCTTGTTTTATCCTACCTATCTCAGAGGCAACAAAAAGTAAGTGTCAATGGTGTCATATCTGAGGGCTCTTTGGTTAAAATGGGTGTGCCTCAAGGCTCAATTCTTGGCCCTTTCTTGTTTCTGGCTTATATTAATGATCTCCCATATATAATGAGCGAAATATTGGATATAATACTATTTGCGGACGACACTTCCCTCATTTTTAAAATAAGTAGAAAAGATAGGGAAGTCTTACATATTAGAGATAGCCTAACTATACTCTCTAAATGGTTCGCAGCTAATAACTTATTATTAAATGCTAATAAAACAAAATGTTTAAAGTTCTCACTGCCAAATGTAGCTCACGTAGGCTTAAATTTAATGCTTGATGGAAATGAACTAAATATAATTAATGAAACCGTATTCTTAGGGTTATCAATTGATTTCAAGTTGCAGTGGGGTCCTCACATCACAGCTCTGTCCAAAAGACTTAGTTCTGCGGCATTTGCAGTTAGAAAAATTTGACAGTTAACCGATACAGCTACGGCCAGATTAGTGTACTTCGCATATTTTCATAGCATTATGTCCTATGGCATTCTGTTGTGGGGATCAGCGGCTGATGTAGATTCGGTCTTTATATTGCAGAAGAGGGCGATCCGTGCGATTTATAACATGGGCCCACGCGAGTCTTTACGAGACTTTTTCAAAGACACCGACATTCTAACACTGCCATCACAGTACATTTTGGAGAATATTATGTTCGTCCGAAGAAACCTGCATATGTTTAATAACAATAGCGATATTCATAAAATTAATACTAGAAATAAGTACAAAATAGTGCTCCCTAAATTGGACATTGCTAAAGCTCCATACATGATTAGCCCTGGAGTCTACAAAACAAAGATTATGCTTACTATGTACAACTCGATGAAAACAATATGTTTCAAGCAATTTTAAAACACGGACAGTGCTGAATATATTTTTATTCATAAAAATTTAAATTATTTTGAGGTTATGTTTTCCTTTCTTTCAAAAGTTGTGTCATGTCAACTACACTACAACGAAGATTTCAGTCGATGCATTTCAAATGTATAGAGTATTTATGGAGTGTATGGAGTATTTTTATAAAACGTTGCTTCCTTCTAGTCGTTCTGTATCTTGGGTACAGTTTACTAAGATAGGTATATATCTCACATGCACACCCAGCCAGACCCGGAACAAACATCTATAGTCCATACAATAGTACAATAAAATACAATTGAGCTAAGTTAGTCATTATAGGTACTCGAGGCTGGATTGCAGCCCGAACCGAAAGCAAGGGATGGAGCGTAATGGAGCCAAGAATGTAATGACCAATGCTCACGCATTTCATACGACGTTTTTCAACACACTTGCGAGGAAAAAATAAATAGAGTTAAAATCATAAAGTTATTATTAGTAATAATAACTTTATGGTTAAAATCCTATTTTGCGTATTTCTTCGTTTGTGATTGGATGAGTTAGCTATGCGCGCGCAGGATGAAGTATGCGCGCGCAGGTGGAAGAATGCGCGCGCAGGTCGAATGAGACGCACTGAGGAAGCCGTAAAACCTACTATTAAAAATATAATAAACGTAATATTTGTGTATTTATGTTAATGTTCTGTTAATTACATAAATTAATGTTAATTTTTTGACAAAAACAAATAATTTAATGAAATTAAATTAACGAAAGAAAATACAAAACAAGTCTTGGCAGTATAGATTAGTGCCTTTGTCTGTCCATGAAAAGGACGTATGTTTATCTCGGTATACCTACTTATAAAATGTTTGGGTTATGTTCATGTTGTTTTTATGTTGTATAAACGATCAAAATAATTTTGAAATTAAAAAATACAATAGCTTATTTTTATTTAGTCGAATTTTGTTTCATTGACTTAATTGTAGCTTAATTGTACTACGCTATTGGCAAACAAAAACAATATGGACGATACTATCATTTCCGATAACGTCATTATTGAGTTGATTACTTTTTAAAATGAAAAATGATTCAAGTACTGTCCGCATAAAATGAAATTAATAATAAGTACTAATAAAATACACTTGTAATTGTAGTATATTGTTCATCTTTGTAGACGACGGGGCCAACCGTAGCAATGTCCTTTAGATTGACCAAAACAAACAAATCATTTCTAGGTAATGGTGTACGCTTTTATAATAAACTCCCAAAAAGTATTACCGAGCTTACTGAAAAAAAGTTTAAAACTCGTGTTAAGCTTGTCCTCATAAGGAAGGCCTATTACAGGATCAAAGACTATGTTGACGATAGAGATGTATGGAAGTGATTATCTTCTGCACATGCGGCTTCCCTGGTGACCCACTGCTTCCTGTCTTCACACACTAATTTTAACGCTTCCCTTGTACCTTTTTGGTACCTATTCTTAATTGGGTGACTGACTTGAGTGTTAAGTACGCACCTACTAGTATTGTATAATTTTATTATTATAGTGGTACTTATGATCTTTGCTGTTCCTTTTTTTATTGTAATATTGTGTAAATTGAGGTGGAATTTTAGCCGGGGCCGCTCCCGCGGCCCCACATTTGTTGTGTAGTAAGCTTGATTTCTGAAAAGAGTATCCATGGAGTTTCTTGCCGGTATCTTCTCCAGGACCAACCCACTTGGAACCGTGCGCCTAGAATCACGACGTTTTGAAAGTGCCTGCAAAGGCCCAGTTGAAATAAAAATCTTTGACTTTGACTTTGACTTAAAGGCTGTTATTTCGTTTCAGTTTGTACATGCACGGATACACGCCCAAGGTTCAAGCTTTGTACCCAAAAATACAATTTCCAGTATCAACAGGAACACCTATGCTATCTCATTTGGTGAAATGGGCTCACGGTGAAAAATGGTATGACTCTAGTTTATCTATAAACACAATATGAAATAGATACAAACAATAACACGGAATACGTTTTAGGCTTGTAACATCGTACAACACTGGACAGAGGAGATCAGCTGCAGTTTGCAAGTTTACGAAGTCCATCCATGACGCTGAATACAGTTACTTACGAGGACACGTCGTCAGAGGTAACTGTACAGCTAATATATGAATATTTCGTAGTCAGTTTTTGGACCTACTGTGAAATAAGAAGAAGAAAGTTACAGAAATTGACAGTCAAAATAATATTCAGTGGTAGTACAGTTCCATGTTACGAGCTCTACTGGGGCGGTATGTACTACAGTCCCTATTTTGGCCGTCATAACAACTATGTGTAAGTGTAATTATTTTTCATATCTCATGCTCGGAAAGTAGTGTTTGTTTGATCTGAGTAGCGGGTCGAAAACGCTGCTTCCCACCGTTGGACGGAAAAGACTCATAGTAATTACTTCCCACACAAGGGCCGGAATGAATTTTAAAAATAGAACTAAATTGGGTTAGGAAGTAGACTATGAAAATGACAGAAAAGACTCATAGTAATTACTTTCCAACCTAGGGCCGGAATGAATTTTAAAAATAGAACTTAATTGGGTTAGGAAGAAGACTGAAAATTTTGACATAATTAAAAAAAAACATGCTGCGGTACTGTGACAGCCAGTGGGAATTTAAAAAAATACCTATGAAGCGGGAGGGACCGCGGTGGCGGCGCGGCGGTGACTCGGTGTGTTCCATATTATTTAAAATTTTAAAAAGACAATTAGAATATATACCACACAATACAATTAGAATGAGAGAATATATAATATATATACAATTAGAATCCCGTCAAGGGATACTAACTCTCTTTTATTTTATTTTAGAAAAACTACAATTTTTTACATTCCATAAATACGAAATGAAAAGTGTTTAACACGGGTGAAAGTCACCAATTCCTACTCGGACTAAAGCCTGCTCGCTGCGCTCGGGCGTCTAAATACCTCGTATGGGAATTGATTCCTTTCGACCCTTGTATCTATTATTCCGTTTCCGGGTGAAGAGTAGGAATAGGAACTGCCAGTGATATTATCGGAAGTCGAAACACAAGGCATTCCAACTTTAGTCTTATGCCAGCAACGCATCCGTAATCTGTCGTGGATGTTCATAGGCGGCGGTGATCAATGATCACTTATCATCAGGAGACAAATTCGTTAGCCTTTGTCTATAATTAAAAATGAGGTTGAGTTAATTCATTTGTTCCCACTTTTAGCAAATTTTGGTCACTTTTGAACAACTCTATCTAATTTGATGATAAGCTCAGAATTTTGAAATTGGTATTATATCAAAATTTAATATATTATCTATTCGACTGTAAGACAGAAACATGATTAGTATCAATTTGCTCGATAGAAAAATACAAAGATCACCCTAATTTATGCTTTAAAACTACGAGTACTGAGAGATATCATCGATAAATGATTTCAATGTTATACCAATAGAAAGAGCTTATTATTATTTAAAAAATCGTGAAATACTTTTTTGTTTCCAGGTATAATTTTCCCACAAATAGATAATAACCTACATAAATCAACAGCTTACGGCGTATATCAAAGGTCATAATTATATCCTTGTAAAATTTCAGAGAAAATGTGCTATCCTTTCGCGGCTGCTCTGGTGGCTGCGTGGGACACGCTTGCGATGCACTCGGGGGCCCCGAAGCGACAGCTGTCGGTGCAGTTCCGTGACGTGCACCTGCACGCGCAACCCGCGCTGCACGACCAGCGCCCGCTCAGGCTCGCTGTCGAACTGCACAGGGGCACCGGACGGTTCGAGGTAGATTATTATATTATATTATATTATACACTTCATTGAATATATGGGTGTAATCGCAATCGTGCCTTGTTTTTTGCGCTTTCAATTAACCGTTCGTTTTACAATGTCGCTTGCCGCTATTGAAAATGTACGTTGCATTGCTTACAACTATGATAAACATTCAATGTCAACACAAAATTTTAAGCCTGCGGATAGTCATAGCGCAAGTTGAAAGTGTGATCGTATGAGTGTAATTTTCCCTATTGTAATAATAAATAAAAGATTTTAAAAAAATTCGGAAATTATTACCGAACTTTCAACACTTAAATGAAACACACACACACTCTCATTCAATATTTCTTTACCTTTCCTTTTTACAGATCACGATCGAAAACTCTAGAATTGCATCAGGTTACATTCTTGGTGACATAGTTGATACCATTGGGCAGTTCAAAACATCTTGTGATGAAACAGCTGAACTGGTGCTTAGTTCGCAAGATATCTACCAATTACTACAAGATAGAAATTACAATTACAGGTGAGTGATTTTATCAAGTCGAATAATGAGTCCCTGGTGACCCTAATGTAGACTTTTGATGGTGATGAGTTCAATGAGGCCTTACTGATATGACTATTCCTACCAAATAGTTTGATAAAGCCTTATTAATTTTACAATCATTGTTGATGTTATTTTCTCGCATGATAAGAATTTCGTAGCATCCGAAAAAGGTAAATAAATCTATCCAGTATCTTGACATGCCACACGAGACTCAAGACTCTGTAACCGTTGCGTTTATAGTAGCCATGGCCAATGGCATGGCCAAGACCCTCAGCATACATCATATATATATAAAGCTTTAGTTAGTCGGTAGACATCTACATCTAGAACTTGGTGTTGGGAGCAGTAGACACGGCGCGTGTTGTTAGAGGGTTTGTCTTCCTGGCCCGGAACTACCGGCTACCGGCCAAGTTTGGACTCTGCCGCCGTCGCTCACTATTATTAAAAAAGTAAAAACTGATTTTTCGTACATAACAGAAATTTCGTAAGAAAATTAATCTTAAAACCTTTTCTTGCAACTTACAGCGGCGATTTCCTTAGCATCGAGGCCACGAATGCGTCTTTGAGCGAAGCGGCAGTGGTGTGGCGTGACAACTGGGTCACGTTCATCGACGGCTTGCTTCAGCTGAACGCGCTGCGACAGCCACACACAGCTGTCTCACAGCCCACTCACATCAGGAAACTGTGCATCGACGTTAAGGAGCACGGGAGATTTCATCAATACCAACTGAACGGCAAAACAGTTATGAAGGCTAACGTAGTTGATATCCAAGATCTCACGAGGTCAGTACATGAAACGAAATACGAAATACTTTTAGAATGTTATTGAAGACTGGAATAAACCTGAGAAACTTTTGATTATATTTGGCTTTCATAATTTCTTTCACAAAGAGGGAAATACCTACTAAATAAAGTGGTACTTATTATTTTCATGTGTTATTATTATTTCAGGTGTGGTGGAGTACTTCTACATAACATTGTTTACCGCAATCTACATTCCGTTAGTCAAGAAACACGAAGGTTGGAATTAGTTCTTCCACCTACGAAGTCTATCAATGCAAATGTAACTGTGATTTGTATTAATTTTCTAACTATTATAACTTATTGGCTTCCTACAATATCTTTTCTGAACGTTTATATCTCCTCTACACGATGAGCCATCATGATGGCACATGGTGTAGAGGGCAAAGTGGTGGCCACGATGGCCATAGTGTAATGGGACAATTAAGGCACATTGCACTGAAACATCTTTCATCTCTTCCAACTCCTGACTATTCTCAATGTGTCTTTTGTCAATTCTCTACTTGTGATGTCAAGAGGAGAATAGTATCTATCACGTCCAACGCTGTTGGAAGTGATTGTATCAGACGTAAGATGATTCTTCCTATCCTCGACAAAATCCTTCCCACCTATTCTCAATTATTATTCTGTATCCTGTGGTGTTTTTCCATCTCCACAGAAAGATGCTCAAACAACTCCCTTACCTCACGACGTTTTTAAAGTACCTGCAAAGGCCCAGTTGAAACAAAAATATTTGACTTTGACTTTAAGGAGGCAAATCCTTCATGCTTTTCGGAATATCGACCCATTTCCGCTCCCATTTGGAGAGGAATGGTACGCCTTATCCATAACCAACTTAGTAGTTTTCTTTACAAGACAAATCTCCTGAATCCTCTCCAAACCGGTTCTCGTCCAGGTCATAGTATGGTCACAGCTTTAATCAACATTACGAATGACATCAGAAAACCTAAGTATGCACAATGGAAATCTTGCAGTGCTCACTTTACTTGATTTTAGCAACACTTTTAACACAGTAGATTTTGATATCTTGCTTGCCATACTTGACCGCCTTTGTACATTGTACATGAAGTATTTTAAATAATTCCTAAAAAAATACTTTGCAGAGAGCATATTATTATCTCCAAAAGTTATTGACTGGTTTTGTAATTACTTGTGTGGCCGTTGACAACGTATCTGCATTGAATTTATAATTCTTTGTGGTGTAGACTGTACTACTACTGTCGGTGTACCACAGGGTGGCGTATAATATCTTTTACTTTTCGCAATATTCATTAATTCTATTTCAAATGGACTTCGTTCTTTCTACCACTTAAAAGCAGATGATCTGCAAATTTATACCCATTTACCCTTTGGGAAATTGTCGGAAGGAATTAGGACAACCAATTTACACTTTGCTGAAATTTACGAATGGATTGCATGGATTGAAGGTGAACCCCTTGAAGACCCAAGTCCTTGTTATTGGCAGCCCTAGAATGATCCCCTCAAGTTCTCTTTTATGGTATGACAATTCCTTTTAGTGCCAGTGTGAAGAACTTGGGTATTCATATAGATAAAAGGCTTCTTCTAAAATATTGCTGAAAGATCACTACTTATCTGTTCATAATCATAATCATTTATTGCAAGAATGTAGTACAAGATGTTAATAACAAAAGTAAATCATACATTCTACCATGACAATGGTGTGCAACTATTCTAGAGAATATAATTCAAGCATGCCAGTAGGATAATTAATGAGATATATTATTTTAATAAATGTTTAAATCCCAGAGAGCGTAAAAACAAAATACCCAGTCATAAATAGTAATATTATGTCAAGATGAATTAATATAAGAATAAATTATAAATAGTATTATTAAAATTATAGGCAATACTGAATAATTTACAGAATGGAATTTGTCAAGAGATGTCATACATTAAAACATTTATTTACCATTACAATCAATTACATTATTGTTTAGTACGAATATTAATATGCTATAATATTATGAATACTACTCCAATTCCAATACCACTAATATAATAAAACTGTATCTGTTTTTTATATTAATGTATCTACAATTCAACACCGCAAACTGCTCCTCTATCTGTTTCTTGCGAATCATGTCCATCCAAAGCGGGTCAATAATGGCGGCCAAGCTCAGCATAATGTCAGGTGGTAGTTATTCTAGCCACCTGACACCGTTCTAACTACAACCCAGTTTTGGCCATAAGGCACTTTAGGGTTGTAGACTTGTAGCTAATAACCCTAGGGTCAAAATAACCAATAATAAAAATAAAAAACTATAACCTATACGGTCAAAATTAATAAATGAAATAGTATTTATTTACTACATGTCCATATAAATATACGAAATATGTATTTTTTTTGACTAAAGATAGCTAATAAATATATTATTACAGCACACAGGAAGCAATGATGTGCCACAGCAAACAAGCGTGGCGGTAAACAGTGCAGTGACACTACAATGTTCACGAATAGGCGATCTGGAGTCGTTGCATTGGGTAGAAGCTCCGCAACCAGAGCAGTCTGGTATCACTGTAACGGTATGTATAATCGTATTATGAAAATCACATCTAAGAGTCGTTCGTATATTTCCGTTTTCTTCAGTTTAATTGTCTATGACATCAGCAACGATAACCGTGTTTATTGTTACTTCAATGGTATTGAAAATAAAATCAAAATGTACCAACTGATCACTAGTATATAAAGACTTTTACTACTGTAAGGATAAACTACGTTTCTGAACGTTTCATTATGTGATTTTTTAAGGTAAGTAGTAACTACACCACTGTACACTATAGTTCTACGCTTTCGAATTTCAAATAAATTTTCCACGCTAGCGGATAAAATAAACTTTTGCGCGCAGATTTCGAACAATAGCCTTTCCGAGCTAGAAGATGAAAAATATTATGATGGTTTTTTACAAACATAACAATTTCAAAAATATACAGAGTTACCAAAGCCTTTACGTTTAATTTCTTAAAATGTGGTTTATGTTTCTAGAAGTCCTCTTATATATGCACTTTATTGAACTATGAACGTTTTGTTTAAGATAGTCGAATTATCCCACTGCAACAGGCTATAAGTAATAAGGTTCTACTTTTCTAGTCTCGATACCATTAAGGGTTTATTGTACTCATCATTATTAACAACTTTTGCTATGGACCAGGCCTGAAATCTGCAGTTCCATACATTATTCGAGAAATAACGAATTACTTGTATGGAACTGTTCCATACAAATAACTTTTGCCCATAAACCAATCCAATATAATATAGTTCCTAAGACTACTTCTTCGTATTGCCTTGTTTTGGCCTCATCAGGTATTACAACAAATACCATCTGCAAATAGAACACACTTCTGGTTGGTAACGTTAAGCTAGTCATTTATGTACATGTAATAGAAACAGAAGTGGCCCCAAGATAGTGCCCTACGGTACTATTGCTCCATTTATTTTAAATGAGGATCTATGAGATGTAGAGAGGTACAATTTTTTCATCAACACGAGATATTTCTACGCACTGAGTTCTATTGCTAAGATAGCTAAGCAACTAATCCTGTGCTGGGGCTCGAATACCGTAATCACATTTGTGGAGTTCTCGTGGTTTACCAGATTAAATGCTTTGCTTATGTCTAAAACGAGAACAGTTTGGTAGTTTTGTATATACTTTTTGTATTATGCAATATGCAGCTAATGAGAGAAAATGCAGCTAGTGTGGGCTTGCCTGAACTTGTACAAAAACAGATTTAATAATATATAATAATTACCAAAGACTAAAAATTTACGAGTGTTATTACTAAACATTCTTATGCCCCTACCCATTTCGTTCTACACACCAGTAGTACAGTCTGTTGCACGAGTTACAAATACTTAACAGCAGCTTTTTATAATCTAACAATAATTCTTTTCCCATCAATTATTTTTGCACTATGTAACTGGGTTTGATGTATAGTATTTGTGGATTTTGGCTTCGTTAGCGGTCTTTTTACACCTTGTATATTTATCAGGTGCACTACGCTGGAGTCAGCATGTCCGATGCGAAGAAAGCTATTGGAGTAACGCCGTGTGACTCCAATTTGTATGGAATGGATTACAGCGGAACTACTAAAATGTATGAAAATGTTAAAATAAGTATTATGTGTGGTTTTGGCGAAAATTAAAGCACCCCGCATTAATGTTTGCCGACTCCAAAGACATACTGTGGTCGCCAAATTCGACCGTAAATTTAACTTCCTGCACTCCTACTCCATAATTATTAACTTTAACTATGCCAAATCTCACACTCTTCCGTGCGCGCAATATGCGTCTTCACGTAATTATTCGAGATGTTAACGACTATTTCTGTATAATTACAAAACATGCTTTAAAACAAGTCTTGTAAAATCCAGGTTATAAGATAGCCCCGTCTCTTTTTGTTATATGTGTCGGCAGTGGCGTGCACAGACATTTCATACAAGGTAGGAAAAATCAACTTAGTGTTGTAAGACTTAAATTATCTGATATTACAGACATATTAACATTTGTATTATTTATTACTTAATTTATTAGGGTAGGCAGTGTCTTTTTATCTTTATGGAGTGCACGCCACTGTGTGTCGGATATATTTAAAACCTGGATTTTACTAGACTTGCTTCTTTTGTAATAAGGGGGTTTGGGAGAACTCGCTGACAATCTAATGTTTAAGCATGATATAGTGTTATAGATACCTAGGAACTTGCATCTTTTGTACAATTATATTTATTGATCAGTAATCGGCCGCTAGTTTCTAGTTATATTAATTACTAGCTCTAATTGTACGGGGTCCATGTTTATTTTATTTTATTTTTTCAATTTTCTACTTGACAATTTTATGGAAAATATTAAATATTTATAAATTATGATTACATAATTTATAATAAGTACCTTTGACCCTTATGAATAAAGACATCTAATCTTATATGAAACAGACCCAAATTACTTTTTTTTTTTCAAAACTTTTTATCGCCTATCAAATGTATATTCATACTAATCAATTTATTGATCATTTAAATAGTTATGCAATCAGCTACTAGTCCTGTGAATGTCGTGCATGCCTGTAATTGACTTATTTGCACAGGATCACATTTTAAACATGAAGTCTCTGTAAACTAATTGTAATTAAGTTGTTGGTGTGCCTTATAAAATAAAAATAAATTTCTTTGACCATAGCGGTGAGCGCGTGATGGGCCTAGTGCAGTCCGGCGCGGCTAGCAGCGTGGTGCGCGCGCAGCCGGAGCTGCTGTGGCCGGTGCCGGCGCACTGGAGCCTCGAGGACGCCGCCACCGTGCCGCTCGCGTACGCACACGCACTCTACTGCCTCGTGAGTATAGAAATGTTGTAGTAAGATAGATAATTATATGATATACATATAGTTGTACGAAACCATTTCATTATTATCTTACGAGGAATATAACTATAACACAGTTTCAATCTGGTAATATAGAAATTACTTGATTATTTTAGTAAATTAGTTGTCCAGAACGTAACGCGGCGAATGGCACAGATCAACTATCTTTTACCCCATCGCTAACGGTGGAAAGTGAATGGAGAGGCATTTCTGGCACTCGCCAGCCGCTCCCGCGGGACCGCTCGCTACGCTCGCTCGGCTCGTGCGCTGCTTGGTCACAGTTCTAACCTAACCATCTCCCTGTTAAATGCCGACATTGGAGCTACCGGGGACGATGAAACAATTTTTCCTCTCTACCCCGTTGACGGGTCAAGAGCACCGCGGAAGATGGAAGCTTACTTTTTATTTAACCTTCGGTTGATTTTTAACTATTTCACTAGATTAGTCTAGCAAGATAGTTATATTACTGGATCATGATCGTATCATAGTTATATTCATAGTAAGACAGTTATGAACCGCTTTCATATAACTAAGTATATTACGGTATACCTATAGCTATATTCCTAGGGATATAACTCTGCCGTGCTTGTGATATATACAGTAAGTGACATGGAGACACTTTCGAGAAAAAGGCGGTCAAAGTTTTTATTTTTATTTTTGACATTTCTCCCAAAGTATAAATTAAAAGCAAGTTTTCTAAAATGTTTTAGATAAAAATGTGTTTGTTTAATAATTTGTATATTTTCTTTTTTATTTAGTAATAATATTTAAATTGTAAAGCTTGAAAAAATATGTATGTTAAGGAATGGACAATTAAAAAATAATGTTTTTTTTAGTATTCGTACAGTAAGTGTGTGACTTACTGTAACAATCTTTAGTTTGAAGTACATACTGCAACAATGATAACAGAATGAGGTAAATGTTTAAATATAATAACAAAAATTGCACAATTTGCCTAATGTTATATTGCGAAACTCTTAAGCATTAATATAGTATAAACTCTTACTGTAGATTTGTTAAGGTTTAGTATACTAATGATTATTTCCAACACTTAATATAATAATAGCAAATGGTACTTACTGTTAATATGTTTCAGTGATACTTGAAGAAAAATACTCATAACTTAAAAATAAAAAGAGCAAAATTACTTACTGTAGCAATACCTAGGAAATGGTTTCAACTTTATGAAAAAATCAACCGTATGTGCCCATACTGCAATCATAATAAGTATGCCTTGGCGCCAAACGGGTCTTACTGTAATTATACTTAAGCTTATTTGATTTTCTATACCACATTTTCAAATTTTAAGTATACAGAAATGTAGGTCTCAATCTCTACATTCCAAATATATACTTAACTCAATATCGACCAAAATGTGACTTACTGTAATTATCATAAGCGCGGCAGAACTATATCACGACTTCAACCATCTTACTACAACAGATAAACAAGAAGCAAATTGTAGAAAAATTATAGTGGTTGTAGCGGTTAGACATTCTTCTGTTGCCACTGGCGACAAAACATTTAATTTATTAGACAATTTAAGAACATGGTGGTGGCTCGCCACCTTGTTCTTCAACGAAGACTTGTATTAAGTTAGTAGTCTTATATTAAATTCGAACTAGTCAATATTCCTTGGAAATAGGTACTGCTGTTGGAAAAATGGGAAATAGATTTTATCTCAAGTTTTGTTAAAATTTTAAAGTTTAGATATATTGCAATGGTGTAAGAGTTTGTCTTATTGTGATAATAACTAATACCTAAATAATCTGTTATAAGAACATCAAGGGTAAAATGCAGCCTGGCATGAACGTGCTCGTGCACGGAGGAGCCGGCGCGTTGGGCCAGGCGGCCATAGCCGTCGCACTCGCGCACCAGTGTCAAGTGTTCGCTACAGTCGGCGATCTTCGGAAGAAAAAGTTCTTGCGCAAGCTATATCCTCAGCTGAAAGGTACCTACTCAGTCACGAAAAATTATGTTTATCGACATTTTCCGCTCCTCAGACATTTAGTCTATTGTTTTCATTGCAGAAGAATACATTGGAAATTCTCGTGACGGTAGTTTTGCTGATGATGTTTTATTTGCAACAAACGGAAACGGTTGCGACATTATCATCAGCTGTGTAAAAGGAGAACTTAAAAATGTACGTTAGTTAATATACAAGTAAAACTAGGCGATATTAGCAAAAAACAAATAACTAAATAGATTTTGGTCGTTTTTAGATATCTCTCAAATGCTGCGCAAGTTCTGGCGTTCTCATCGATACAGTTCAAATCCAAAACCATGAGAATTTTGAATATGGAATGTTCTTTATGACTAAAAGCAGATCTTACTTAACAACAGATTTTTCTTCTATATTCACGCAACAAAATTATGAAGAAATGAAAGTAAGTTTTATGCAATTCTCTTCTATTCTTGGATTAAATAAAAGAACCTTAAATCAACATCCATCTATTATGATTTATTTTAGTCTCTGCAGGTAATGTTGAGCGAGGGTATAAGGGCCGGGTACGTGCGCCCGCTGTCGCGCGTGACGTACGCGCCGCACGACGCAGCGCGCGCCTTCCGACTGCTGGCGGCGAGCCAGCACCGCGGCAAAGTGCTGCTGCGTATGCGGGAACAGGCGCTGCTCGCGCAACCCAGGTAAATATCCGATCGCGGCCTAGAATGATGTATTCTTAATGAATAACAACGTTGTGAGCTTGCCACAGACTAAATTTCTTTTTTATTTTCTCTGTGCACTACACATATCGTAGGTACGTATCGTTAACATACCCCCATAACAAAATAATCTAATAACCCCAAACAAATAATATAAGAAAAAACGTAACATTCATATTTTTGAGAAATTTTGTGGGGTGGATTGGTATGTAGGTACCTACATTGTTCCTTTTGTGGTCTCACATATTATAGTCATGTACTCTGCTTTGGTACTGGACAGGGCGTCAGCTGTTTTGTATTCTTTATGTGCACGAATATAAACGGATATACTGTAAGGATGGGTTTTGCTTTTGCCTTTTGAACGTTATCAGTAGCATCCACTAGATTGTTGATCTCGATGCCTTTCAAAATCAGTAATTTTCAGGCCTCTCTAGTTTTGGTACGTTAACAATGTTTGCAATGCACAAAAACAATATTTTTCACTAAAAACGCGGGACTGGGCCGGAGACCAAATATATTTGTAATATTCTGTATAAACTACTAGGTACATACACTTACTACACATAGTGTTACCAACAAGTAGGTATACAGCACTTAGTTTGATATCTTTAACAGTTCCGATTGTTATTTTTCGAACCTTAACTATGTTCTTATTTTGTTTCAGATTATTATGCAATCCAGATCAATGTCAATTAATGTTCTGGGATAATGATGTCCTTGGAGTTCAATTAGCCGACAGACTCATAAATCGCGGAGCAAGAAAACTATTCATCCACTGTAGAAGCTCTTCGGCATATCAACGTTATAAAATACAGTAAAATTATTTATTATAATTTTATACAAGTTTGACGAACCCGTATAAGAAATTGATTTGTTCGTACACATAATTATGGTTCAGTCCGCGAGAAAGAATGTATTGACTGCCGATCGCCTTATAAAAGCTGGTCGATAAATGGTCACGCATAAGTATACCTAAACCTAACCAGAATATAATACGTTTTTCACTAACCTTTTCCTACACTTCAATCGTTGCCGCCAAAAATTATTTGAATATCGTTCTGACTCCAGTTGATCACCAGTTTATTCTACTATAGATTTCACATGCGGGTCGCTAATCGCTATTAATTATAACACAGCCACACTCAATATTATTTAGATTTACTCATAGAAATAATAAGTAGGGCTCCCTAGTTAATAAGTCTATGGATTTACTTTTGTTCAGTTTCGATCATAGACTTATTAAGTAAGTAACGGGAGCCTTATTTATTATTTCTATGGTTTCGATATTACAGTTCAAGAGTTCGCGCAGAACAGAAAGTCTCTTCTTTTGTTTTTTGTAAAAGAGGTGCGAGCGAGAGTTTCGTTTGTTGATGGTTGGCGCTCGTATGCGACGCCGAAGGTAGGAGCGATACAATACAAAAGTATTCTCAAAGGAGGATACGTTCTGATAGGCAAAGGAAACCATGTCGTGATTCAGTATCGAACCAGAATATTACCCAGCTTTCGGCGCGCGGATATAAATAGTGAATTTAAATAGTGTACGAAACAACGATTTTGATTTTATTATACTTATTCTTTTAGATCCTGGCAAAAACTTGGCGTTGAAGGGATAGTATCTACAAATGATACAACTAAAAACAATTTTGCGACCACTATAATGAACGATGCCAATCTTCTTGGAACCATTGAAGGCATATACGTAGCTATCACAAAAGTTTCTGATGATAAAAATGTAGAAGATCTAACGTTAGTTCTGGATACCTTGGATGCAGCGTCAAGATTGTTATGCCCTCAACTGAAGTAAATACGATTGATTACAATTTGCTTTTGATATAAACAGTTGATCAACATTAAGTTCACTATGCACTACTTCTTAATACAGGTACTTTGCTGTGGTGTCTACAGTTAGTGCTCTAGGACAGGACACATGTTTATCTCGCGCAACAAGTGGTTTACCAGCGACAAGTTTAGACCTGTCTTGTTTGAGCAAAGTAAGTTTCTGAATCAATACATATGACGTCTATCCGAACAGCTTATAATGTATGAAGAAACTATTTTTGTCAATCTTGTATTTATATTATTTTCAGAACGCGTTCGGTTGTGATGCATTAGACGTAATGGAGCGCGCACTGCGCAGCGCATTCCCGGTGCTGCTTGTGCGAACTGCTCGTGCGCAAGCACCTGGGTTGCTACAACAACTCACAGCATTAGCCGGTAGTAAATTATTTCTATTTTCATCCGAAATGACCTGACCTTACGCAGGTGATATTTTTTGATAAATCTAAAGCACAGGCAATGGTACTACTTATAACGAAAATGGAGTACTTATACTGGAATGATATACTCGTCCTTTGTACCTACTTTTGTTCACATGCACGTGAACAAAGATATTAGTATCTACTATTGATTTTATATGGTACGTAACTCAAATGGCAATTACAATATTATGTACATATTGTATATCACTTATTTTCCAGAAATAAACATTCCACAAAACGCAAGTTCTGAAACTACTTTGCAAGAATTAGGGATGGCGGATGAAAAAACACCAGTGATTTGTGCATTACTATCTTCGTATAATATTTCTTTGGACGAAGACGTAATACCGTTGTTGACTCTGAAAAGGTAAGATTTAAGAAGTATACGTCTACGATTTGTTAGTTCAATTTCGCTATTCGAACCTTTTCCTGTTATGGACTTCAACGAACTGGTACTGGTATACTTGTCCTTCGTACCTACTGTTATTTCAATTCCAATAACACAATCCGATTGGCACAGTGGCCAACATCCCCGGAATATTTCTTTTTGAATGGGCTACAGATATTATGTGTTTCAGATCTTAACTTTTGTGCATGTGCGGGTATTGTCACTCTGAAATTAATGCACCTCACGCTAGAAGAGAAATGATAGTGGAAAATAGCATTTCCTAATCGAAAACTAAATATTTCCAGAATACATGAGCTGGTAGAACTTGCAACGGACTATGTTACAGACAATATTACTGGATTGGCAACATTCTTCTCCAACGTGAATACTGACGAACTACTCGCTACAACGGACCTGGTGGTGCTACCGACGCTGCACAAAGACATCACATTAGTGAGTTTAGCGTAAACTTTCATCAATATACAGAATGTTATAAAATATTATACTTTAAAAAAAACTATAGAACACGCTTTTGTCTTCCAAACTGAACGTGTATGCAAAATTTCAGCTCAATCGAAAACCGGGAAGTGGGTCAAATTTAGCTTCCAAGATTTTCTTACATAGTTAGTTACAGGTGAAGCTAATTACAGGTGAAGCTAATAAAAGCGTGTTAAAAAGACCGTTATACAAATAATATTATGCAACATGCTTTGATGGGAAACGACTTTTATATTTATTATTTTATTTTTACACCCATCCGTCAAGTCAATACTTACGAAGAAACCAAAAAAAAAAATAAACAATAACGTACCTACTTAAAAAATTACCTTTATAACGTATTAAACTTGATTCAGCTTCAGTCTGTTAGTGTAGAAGTATTGACACTGACAAAAGTTTTCTCTATTCTGTAGTCTCAAAATGAATTCGACGTGAATCAGAGATACCTGTGCATAGTGCCGGGTATGGAGGGTCACCACGAGCGGTTCCGCGTGCTGTGCGAGCGTCTCAAGCTGCCGGCGTTCGTACTGCAGCCGGGACTCGACCGGCCGCACGAGACCGTGCGCGAAACCGCCGACAGATATGCTCAGGTATTATGAAATTAATATTAAGTTCATAGCATTCTGTCTCTATGCATCCCAACCGGTGGGCAAATGTTACACAAATGTGTGCCTAAGGATGAACGACGCCGCTGAGGTCCGCCCAGATAGAGGTGCCGAGATAACTTAGAAGCGTAAAAATGGGACTATGGATGCAACTTTCACCGACATTCAGAGTGATTCAGATATAATAACTACCTACCTACTTGTTGACAGATCCTTATGAAAAAAGCCAAGATTCAAAATAACTTTTACCTGCTGGGCTACGAGAGTGGAGTGCTGGTGGCTCTTGAACTGGCCGCAATACTTGAAGATCACGGTAAATAAAATATCACCTTAATATAATTATTTTCTACTTTACTATCGCGGTGGTTCCTTGGTTGGCACTTCTTCGTCAGTTATACTTAGCTTTAACTACCAGGTTTAACAGCTTCATTATTATAGTTTGCTACAGTCAATCACCCCGACCGAGCTAATAATTATTTACAATTACCAGTAGTCAGAATCAGTATGTTCCGAATAGCTTCCTATAACTTATTTGACCAAATCAGAAATATAGACCCAGTCTAAAATGATCATTGCTTTTACACACAGCTAAATATTTATATTGTCTCTTATATTTCAGGTTTATCAGGTACAGTTTTTATCGTGGGATGTTCGCCAGACGAGTTCCAAACTACCCTCGAGGAACAACTACGTGTTTATAAAACAGAGGAACAGCTTCAAGATGCCATAGTTCGTCATATGTGCACGCTGATAGCTAGTGGAGACATTACTGGTCTGAATGATGCACTGCGGGATTGCGCTACTTTGTCGCAAAAATTAGACGCATGTGTACGGATCCTATTGGGTCGCATGCCGCACACGGCACAGTACGCTCGCGCGCTCATAGAAGCCGCACTGGCGCGCATCTCTACTGCGCGTGGCTACGTGGCGCCGGCGCGGGCGCTGCGCTCTCAGCTGGTGCTGCTGCGCGCGGCGACAGCGCACGCGACGTCGGCGCCGCTCGCGCTGCAGCAACACTCGCAGCGACCAGTCACCGTGCACCAGCTGCGCTCACCTTTGTCGTACGTCTCAAAGGATATGGAGTGTACGTCGATCATAAATCAATATCTCGACACTGATATACTAAGTGCGTTTGGAAATATGAATCTTTGTGAATCTTACGACCTTGATTTGCTGTGAAACTTTTAAAACTCATTGATGATGTTATATTTTTACTTTTTTGGTTATTAAATGTTAAATTACTTGGATATGGGTAGGAGAATGAAAAAATGTTGTTGAATTAAATACTTGTTTCAAATAAAAAAATTTGCTCTAGAGTATTTTCCAATCCTTATACTTTACCCTTACTTGTTATTTTCTTACTAGGTATCGGTATTGCAATTTAGGAGAGACCTATGTTCAAGCCCAGCTGTTGACTGCGATATGCTGATTGATGTACTGGTTGTTTCAAAGAGTCTAAAGGGATCATAATAGAAACGAGTTAGGCGTGACAGGCGACGTACATTTCGAAAATAACTAAGTACTAGTTAAAGCATTGCAATATGAAGAGAGTAGGATGTCACGGCAAACTTGATAAAATACGATTGAAAGGTATTCATGTTCTCTGTTTTCTAACGTCTGTATCTGTATCTGTTCAAAAAATGCATATTTAAACAAAAAAATTGGATATGGGAACAAAATAAAACATATACAATGAATTACACTTCTATACATGGTAACCATTTTAAACCTTCATTTACCAGGATATAAGAACAAATGGACAATAGTACAAATATACGCCCCAACTGAGATGGCAAATAAACGAGACAAAGATGTATTCTATAACGAACTAGCAGAAACTTTAAAAAATACAAACAAAAATGTAATCGTTATGGGAGACTTTAATGGAAAGATAGGAACACAAAAACCTAATGGAAATAGAGTCATTGGAAAGTTCGGTATTGGTAAAAGGAATTACAATGGACAGAGAATGATAGATCTAGGACTGGAATACAACATTGGTTTTATGAATAGCTTTTTCAAAAAGAACCCAAAGCATAAATGGACTTGGTCCTCCCCTGACAACAAATATAAAAACGAAATAGACTACATAGCAACTAACTACGCAAACATACTAAAAGAAGCAAAGAAATTAGTCACAACCTCAAAAAAGATAATAATATAAAAAGGATAAAACACATAAATGATCAAATATCAAAAACAGGAGGTATTAGAAAAGCTCTTAAAGAATTGAGAAATGAAACGGACTGGATCCCCTGCATAAAAAACAAATCGAAAACAATAGTAACCATCAGAAAATCGATTATGTCTACTGCTACCGACTACTACAAAAACTTATACACTAACCAAAACACAGAAGAAGACATCAATCTAGATAACGACGAGATATTCCACCAATTTTAAAATCAGAAATCAAACTTGCAGTCCTAACACAAAAAAATTAAAAAGTACCAGGACCTGACTACGTAACTAACGAAGCTCTTAAAGTTACCATAACGGACCATTTACAAGAACTGTGGCACCTCTTTAATGAAATTTTAACAACTGAAAATATACCCGCTCAATGGACTAAGTCTATTATAGTACTGATACACAAGAAAGGTGATAAGAACGAAATTGGGAATTTATACAAAGTGTTCTCGAAAGTAATTCTAAATAGAGTAACAACAAAGCTTGATGAACAGCAACCCATACAACAGGCTGGTTTCAGAGCAGGATTTTCGATGACGAAACATATGCATACATTAAAACAAGTAGGTAATAGGAAAAGTTCAAAAGTTTAATAAATCGATATATTTGGCGTTTGTAGACTATAGGAAAGCCTTTGGATTCATTAGTTCATAATAGCATATGGAAAGCTTTAAGAAATCAAGGAATTGAGCATAAATATATTCGTAGGTATTATAAGAAATATATACATAGATTCTTCAGCGCAAATAAAACTAGAAACTATAGGAGAAGAATTCTCGATCCGAAGAGGAGTGCGACAAGGCGACCCATTATCCCCAAATATCTTCTCGGCAGTCTTAGAAGAGGTATTTAGAAAGTTAGACTGGCAAAAATACGGTATTAATGTTAATGGCACCATACTAAACCATCTAAGATTTGCAGACGACTTGGTTTTAATATCAGACAACCATGTCACACCCCAGAAAATGATATAAGAACTTGCAGATGAGAACAGGCTAGTGCTAGGACTAAAAATAAACAAAGACAAAACGAAGCTCATGACAAACAGCACTGAAGAGACTATCAGTGTCGACAGAGAAAATATAGAATATGTAAATTCTTATATCTACTTTGGGCAGCTAATTTCATTTACCAGACAAATGGAACAAGAAATCGAGAGGCGCATAACCAACACATGGAATAGATACTGGTCACTCAAAGAAATAATGAAGAACTACCAATATCCTATGTCCTCAAAAAGAAAACTTTTTAACATTATGCTTACTTCCGTGCCTAACTTACGGCTGTCAAACATGGAAATTGACTCAAAAAAACCCTGCAAAAGATTACTACTTGTCAGAGAGGCATGGAACGCAGCATACTCAATTTCAAGAGGAAAGACAAAATGAGAGCCGTAGACCTGAGACAAATAACCAAACTCAAAGATGCTACCGTCCACACAAAAACATCGAAATGGAGATGGGCGGGTCATATCATTCGAGATAAAAGCAACAAGTGGACTAAAACCGTAACGGAATGGCAAATCAGAGATGGTTCAAAAAGAAGTCGAGGCCGACAACGCAAACGCAGGGATGACGACATTGCACAGGCAGCCAGTCCATTATGGATGCGAATGACTCAGAACCGTGAGAATTGGAAGAACCTGGAGGAGGCCTATGCGTCAAAGGACGCGCTGATAGATGGAAATACCGAAGTGCAACAATAGTGTTTTTTTATTAATATTTTATGTAAATAATTTCTATTTAGCGGTTAATAAAGACTTATTATTATTATATACATGTAACCATGTAACCTAACAGTCAAAAACCCCCGAGTCCAACTAAAAAAAGAGCTGTATGTTTTGAACGTCTAAACAGATTTTCATTAAACATAGCTAAGATAAACATAGCTAAATCAAATCAAATCTTTATGGAATGCAATAAAGATTTGATTTGATTATGATTCCCGTTTAAGTTAGCTTTCAATTAATAAAAACTGCATTGAAATCGGTCCATTCCTTTTGGAGCTACGATGCCACCGACAGACACCCAGATACGCAGATACACAGAATACATACTACAAACTTATAACACCTGTCTCTTTTGTCGGGAGCCAAGCCACTTGGAGGAACCGAGCACCTAGAATCACGACGTTTTGAAAGTCCTGCAAAGGCCCAGTAGAAACAAAAAACTTTGACTTTGACACCCAAACTATTTTATTTCGTCATTCAAGCTAGTATCACTTAGGATATCGCTGTGAACTGTGGCTGTGAAGATACTCACAGTCACTATCGTTGGGCGAGGGGATGTGGCTACTAAGGCAGCTTTGGCAATGGTGTCGGCCGTCGGGTCTTGTCAGTCCGGTATTTAGGCTGGAGCGTTTGTGCTGAAACTAGCTTTTGCCCGCGACTACGTCTGCGTGGTAAGATTGCTAAACAGAAGCTACTCAATAAAAAAAATGGTTCAATAAATATAATAATAGGTTCTGTTGTAGTGTATGTCTCACCTCCGTCCTCCACCCTATAAATAGTGTACATTAGGGTCATTATAATACATTCATTCTAAGTGAATACACGTGTTTTAATCGTAACTTTAAAGCTCACATTGCACTGTATGCTTACGTTCACTTCTTGAAAAAGTTATTTAAAACATTAAACATGAAATTAATACTCTTCACTGGGTTACTTTCACGGTATGGCATTCTCTTGTTAACTTTCAATTTGCCTCAACCTTCAATTTACTCGATAACTTATATATCAAAGAGTTAGTTTAGTGTTAGTTCTTTCTTGTACCATTAATCACATCTGGCTGCATGGCGCGAAGACAAAATAAATAGTTCTAGAAATAAGATTGGATTATTATATTAGTTCACTAGAGGGTAGTCGTATTTATTTGTACACACTACGACCACTTTATATAAGAGCGATGTAACGTGTTTCGGTGTTTGATTCACTTTTTCTCGAGACGTCGGACTGTGCGGATCTATATAGTAAAGCTAAGTAAACCAATACAAATTAATAAAGAATAGATTATCAATATTGCTGTCACAAAGTGTTGTAAGAAATCCTCAATTTAAAAGAGTAACCATGGATTTTCTTACCTGTTCTTCTCCATAGGAAGTCTACATTTTGGAACGCGGCACCTAGAGTCCTGACCATTCTTAAAATACCTGTATTTGATCTACCTGAATATAAACCTTAAAACTTATCTTGTCTTTAACTATGAGTGACGATACTAGGTATTATGGAAGTAATGAAGTCAGCAAAACTCATGGCATTCTCTTCAAAAACATCTCTGGACCTCTGAACCTTCGATATGGATGTAGGTGGCGCATCAGTACTTGAAAACTAATTACGGAGTGCGAATACACAATCACAAAAAGTAGAAGCGTGCATGTACACACGCACACTTTTACTATCCGTGATCTTCTAAGTCGTGTGCCACACTCGGCGCACAGTACGTTCTACAGTACGTCCGGACATTCATAGAAGCCGCTGTGGCGCGCATCTCGGGTGCATCTAGGTGGCGACGCGCTGCTCGCGCTTCAGAAATACACAGCGACCAGACTCTGGCTAATTCATGTAATTTGATGACGCGCTGATCATATTGCAGTGATGCTCGAATTTGAAGCGAGCGTATCTCACTGAATCTAAGAGAAAAACGAAATGTGTTGTTTAGATCAAAATTTTACTGCAACTACGCGGCAACTGCACTTCTTTAGTTACGTGAATTAGCCTACAGTGCACCAGCTGCGGTCGCCACTCACACATCCTGCCAGAGACGCAAGTGTACCATCTAGAATCACCATAGACATACGAGTAATATACATAACCTTCTACATCCATTACAGACAAACAAACAAACATACCTACAAAAAATCAAATCTTTTCTCTTTATAATATGTTTAGATAATAATTATTTTCACTAAGAAAGGTTCAAAACATTGAATAAAGAATACCTACGATCCATCCCGTTTTATTTTGCGTTATTAAATTGTATCTATCTGACTGAATTATTCTTTGAATCGAATTATATCAACCGATTCTAAAAACATTTCAATGTGTAGGTCATACAAAGTACAAAGCGGACTACAACTAATTATTATTCAAATTAATTGAATATATCATCAACACAAACGCAAACCTGCAATTAATGTACCTACCTATTTCAAGACTGGGTCGTAATCTATCACGCACAACAAGTGCAGTTAGTGGATGTCACACGTCTTCCATGGTTCCAGGACATGCATGTTTCCACACGATGTTTTCTACCATAAGAGCAGCGGTGATTAATAATATTACCTTTCTAACAATCTACGAAAAATTGTGATACCACAAGAACGTGAGGACTCCGTGCCTTAGTTTGGGTTCTTAGCACCCATCGCAATAATAACGCTCTCCTTCATATTTTATAGTATGGAAGGCAAACCAGCTTGCGCGTCACTGGCAATAACATTGAGCATCCACAAACTAGATATTACGAATACGTAACCGACCTTACCTATAATATTGTAATGCCTGGTATTCTGGTAATTTGCTGATTGTTCTTACCTTTTGCCTGGATCACAACACACTACACATAGTTTTTATGAAGGGTGAAGTAGGTAGGAGTAAGACCGTCGCGTTCCGCGATCGCCCCGGAAATCTACAGTACCACTATCATTGAACAATTTTTATCAATTCAGCAGGGCCAGCACGCCGCCGGCGGGTGCACAAACCCGTTTTCTCTACCCTTTGTCTCCTTTGCAAGAGACAAAACGAAAAATCAAGAGACAAATCAGTAAAGAAATGTGTTCGTCCCCGATTTTTCTGTGAACAAACCCGTTTTCTCCATGAACCATCCAAGAAAACGGTAAAGAGATGATTTTGTCCTCTGATTTTCTCTATTGAACATATTATAAAGATGATTGAACTTGATTCTCGAATTATATCATTGTTTATAAGTTCTGTCACAATCATGGCTCGCACCTTTTCCCGCTCCGAGATCGACATCCGATATGGGTGTTATACAACGGGTTAATTTGTCTTTGTTCGAATTAGTGATGACGCCGGACCTAACTTCACGAATTTTGTTGTTTAGAACGATAAGACTTGACTGTTTATTCAACAGCTCT
The DNA here is from genome assembly GCA_932294325.1 of Allophyes oxyacanthae. Classification (NCBI taxonomy): domain Eukaryota; kingdom Metazoa; phylum Arthropoda; class Insecta; order Lepidoptera; family Noctuidae; genus Allophyes; species Allophyes oxyacanthae. Next base: position 4,518,000 of record OW028628.1, read on the forward strand.
CATAGCTTTGAATGCATATTGACTTAGAACTTTTAACAATGCATTCATTATGAATTCTTCTATGTTGTAATCAATCTCATGAGTTTGAATTTGATCTCGCCTTTTAATTATTGTGCCACTCAAACTAGTTATGAACATGATATCATTTTTTTTATCTCTTGTGCAGTGACTTCAAACTGTTAGCAATAAGATGTCTATAAAATAAAATAAAAAAATAAAGAAGGTCGGCCAGTTTCATACAAACTATGACCTGACCGTAAAGTGACGCGACCATTAATGAAGTATGGCTTAATTGATTGTTCATTAGGCACATGTTAAAATATTTATTGGTTTTACTTTTTTAAACCGGTGAATACGTACATTTTTTATGTTTTGTTTTGAGGATTTAATACGACTGTGACGCCATTATTTATAAAACAGTCAGTTAGTCTATTATTTTCCACTGTGGTTATAGGTACTATGTATTATCTCTATGCATGTACCTCTTCTCTAGACATGTCCCATACCTAATTATAGCATAGAGATAATACATAGTACCTTGTACTATTTCTATGAATTATAGTCAATCCTTGGCGAGCTGTCATACTTAACTAACCTCCTGGTATGGTACTTCAACTAACATGGTAGGATACGATATCAGTGTATACCTGCTCTTTTCTATACGGTATAGTCCTGTGTAAGTACGGTGTAATAAAACTGAAGTAGAGAAGAGACAGAAGAAAGGTGGATACAGGATACAATAAAATACCTAATCAGTTTTATAATATTCATTTATTTTATTCTAAATCTTCCAAAACATCGTCTAAAAATGGTGCTGGAGGTGATATGTTTGGCTGAAATCTAGCCCATCCAAGGTAGGTACCACACTAAAGTCATGACATGCGCACAACATCCTATTGTGCGACGTCCCATAAACAGTTACAACAACACTCTAAAATGCCTTCTCGCCCTTCTTCTTCTCTCTTTATCTATTGCAGTTAGCACAAAGTACACGCTGCTGTACGTGCTGTGTACTGTGCTGGTACGTGAATGCGGTTTCTGCATGGTGATTCACTGAAAATCACAAAGCGTAGGAAGTCCAATAAGCGCAAGCCAAGAATCGTCAGCTATGGAAGGTATCACACGGAGTCCGAGAATCGTAAGCAGGGTCGTCAAAGGTGGAGGGATCAATTGGAGTCCGTAAAAACACAAAAACAAACAATATCAACACTAGTAATCGCACGGTACGCAACGACGTTACGGAGGCACGAACGTTGAGTGACATATCTTTGACAGCTATCACTTAGCGTCAAAAACGATCCGTTTCGTTTTATCTGTTTTTTTATATTACAAAATGGGTCCCATCGTTAGAGTTCGTTGGGAATATACAATAATTATGTTTATTTGCCAGAAAACACCCACATCGGCCGTAAAAAAATATCCACATAGAGCAATAAATGTAGTAAACATTGGAAAAGGAAAAATAAATTAATTATTAACATCTTCGCTACAGCTTGTAACAAAACTGAACATTTCTGCGTAGCATCCATCAATGGTCCCTTCCATTTTTGGTCAGGTCTTATTTGGCCATCATTCTTTGTACTTATTGCGTCTTTGCCTAGAATAGCATTACTTTAACCGTATTTCTTTGTCTTGAACAATGTGGAAAGTTTTCTGCAGCAGTTGTACATACCTATACCTTGCCACTGCTTTACACATTTTTGGAGTTTTGACGATCGACTCTCTGTTTCGTCCAACAGTTCTCGGCCAAATGTCCTGTCTTAGAACAGAACGAGCACGCCTTGTCATGATGAGAAAGTTTTTTGTTTTCATATTTTTTCGCGCTCATCGTAGTAACAGAAGACTTAGACGATAAATTATACTCTCTGGTACGGCAATCACGTCTAAAATGTCCAATTCGATTACATCGAAGCTTAGATTATGTAACCATCGAAGACAACGTTTCAACTCTGTCATTATCTTTGAATTCTTTGATGTGGATGACTCAGTTTCGTCAGTTTTGTTCAGCTTTGGTGACATTGGTATATACCGCGCTAATTTTTAGAATAATCAACTCACTGTGTTTGCACTGCTTGCTGCTTGATTTTACATGAGGATCAGTATTAATGACGTAATATTGGTGTATGATGATGATCATGGTTATCATGACCATGATCATCATCATCATGGTTATCATGACCATGATCATCATCATCATGGTCATCATAACCATGATCATCATGATCATGATAACCATGACGATGCCCGAAGGTCACCGAAGTAGACTTTCAGGTCACTCCATCATGTCCGGAGGTAAGTCCTCATCATAACTAAGAAAACGAGCCCAAACTCGGCACATCTAGGTCTAGGTCTACTCATCTAGGAGTTCCAATAGCAGTCAAGGAAGTACACCATCAGGTCACTCCATCCAGTCCGACAATAAAAATATAATACCTACATATTACAAAAATATAAAATACTAGCGGCCCGTCCCGACTTCGTTCGGGTACAAATTAGCCGGTAGATACTTTTTAATTTTCATCAATTCCTGACTTCTTACAAATCGTTCGGCTTCAAAAAATACGGACTCTCATATAACTATTTTATCCGCTTTGAGGTTGAATTTCGAAAAACACGAAACCGATTTTGTTATTAATTTTAACCAAAAACTTAAACACAATCACGTTTCTAACTTCAAAAACATTTTTCACTCCTTTATCGCCCCTTTGTGGGATGAATTACCAAAAACACAGAAACACGTGTTTCTTTATTTCTAACCAAAAGCCTAAATCTCAATTTTCACGTCTCTCACTTCAAAAACAAATTTCACCCCTATTTCGCCCTTTTAGGGGATGAATTTTCAAAAACGTGGTGACACGTGTTTCTTTATTTCTAACCAAAAGCCTAAATCTCAATTTTCACGTCTCTCACTTCAAAACCAATTTTCACCCCTATTTCGCCGCTTTAGGGGATGAATTTCCAAAAACGCGGTAACACGTGTTTCTTTATTTCTAACCAAAAGCCTAAATCTCAATTTTCACGTTTCGCACTTCAAAAACAATTTTCACCCCTATTTCGCCCCTTTAGGGGATGAATTTTCAAAAACGCGGTGACACGTGTTTCTTTATTTCTAACCAAAAGCCAAAATCTCAATTTTCACGTTTCTCACTTCAAAAACAATTTTCACCCCTATTTCGCCCCTTTAGGGGATGAATTTCCAAAAACGCGGTAACACGTGTTTTTTTATTTCTAACCAAAAGCCGAAACACCAATTCTCACGTTTCCCACTGCAAAAACAATTTTTACCCCTATTTCGCTCCTTTAGGGGATGAATTTCCAAAAACGCGGTATCACGTGTTTCTTTATTTCTAACCAAAAGCCTAAATCTCAATTTTCACGTTTCTAACTTAAAAAACAATTTTCACCCCTATTTCGCCCCTTTAGGGGATGAATTTCCAAAAACGCGGTATCACGTGTTTCTTTATTTCTAACCAAAAGCCTAAATCTCAATTTTCACGTTTCTAACTTCAAAAACAATTTTTACCCCTATTTCGCCCCTTTAGGGGATGAATTTCCAAAAACGCGGTAACACATGTTTCTTTATTTGTAACCAAAAGCCTAAATCTCAATTTTCACGTTTCTCACTTCAAAAACCATCCCAATATTCACGTTTTACACTTCAAAAACAATTTTCACCCCTATTTTGCCCCTTTAGGGGATGAATTTCCAAAAACGCAGAATCACGTGTTTCTTTATTTGTAACCAAAAGCCTAAATCCCAATTTTCATCTTTCTCACTTCAAAAATTAAGGGACTCCCATACAAACTTTCACCCCCTTTTTCCCCCCTTTAGGGGCTGAATTTTCAAAAATCCCTTCTTATTGCTTGCCTACAATACAAAAGGGACCTACTCTCCAAATTTCGTGACTCTAGCTTCAGTAGTTTCGGCTGTGGGTTGATGATAAGTCAGTCAGTCAGTCAGTCAGTCAGTCAGTCAGTCAGTCAGTCAGTCAATCAGGATTTCTCTCTTTATAATATTACTATGACTATGATGAGAAAACAAAAAATTTACTTTCAAAGTATCGAAATTAGTTATTCCCGCAGCTATCCGGGCGCGTGTGTGAGTATTTGAGCGGTGTCAATGTAGTGGTGCGATTAGTGCGATTCGATACCTATCTATTTTGCAAACGCGTCCTTAATTATAAATTACAACCACATTTACATTTATTTAGGTAAAAAGTATGACAAAGGCAAAAACAAAATAAGAACAAATAGTGACAAATAAGAGTAGCCAGTAACAATAAAGAACATAATGGTTCGAACTCCGAAATGTCAGGGTAGCCAATAAACCTTAAACTCAAACTCAAACTTTCTCAACTCAAGCTTTCATGTGTATCTAATTACAGGTGTTATATTTTTATAGGTTTCAACATGAAACCCTGTAAGGGTACAGCAACTTATAACTATGTACTTAGCTAACTAAAAATCCTGTTGGTTTAATTAATATTTCATAACTTACATTTCTTTGGGTCATGCTTAGATAAAGAACCCGCTAGTTCTTTATCTAAGGTGTCATGGTTTTGTTATTATGTGTTTTAGGATTTAGTTCCTTTTTTAGGTGATTTTAGAATCCATCCTTAAAACTATGCTATCTCCCGAACTATGTTTGAACAGATGTTATGATTAAAAATAACTGTTTCAAATCAATATTTAATTATAATTCACGATAAAACTATTTTAAAAGTAATTATTTGACAATCACATACGAGCTCATGAAGAAAGAATGGCAGGTGGTGAGCAGGAGTTAGCCCGCCATGACGCGCGTTGTTAGTAAAATGACAAGTCATTTTATTTTAATCAAAAAATGCGCATAGTTACCGGTTCAAACAAAATTTGCAAAACTTAGTATTATCAAACGTAGGTACCTACTCTAAATGTTTTGATGCATATTAAATACTTGAACTAATTAAGTAACGAAGCGCAGACATTAACAATGATCTAATTTAAATTTCAATGATGAATGACATTGAACACTGTCAAATAGGTACACTTCGTAGTAAAAAAATTGAAACTATTATTTCTGCATGTACAATAAGTACTTACTGACAGTATCTACATTTTTATTACTATAGCTTATTATAAATTTTACTCGCATGGCACGTGTTCTGTGGCCGTGCACAAAAAATCAATCAAATCCAAGTTTATACAAGCTGTAAAATTATGATTATGAAATAATAATGTGGCTAACCCACTAATTCCATCCAACCACTAATAGACCAGGGTAGAAGCCTTTAAAAATAATAAAAAGTGAAAGAAAATAATAGTAGGATGAAACCCATTGGAAAAGGAGGAGAATATTATAAAAATGAAAGGAAAAATAATTTACGGGCGATCTGAGGTCGGGAAGGGGGAGAGGGGGGGGGGGGGGTAAGGGTAAAAAACGGTTTTTCTCGATTTCCGGCAAAACTAAAAGTCCTATGGAAAAAAGTCAAATGGCAAAGTTGTAGGTAATAAAAAGATCTAAAACTTTTCTATTTACACTTTTTTCACATAACCTCAAAATTTATGTGAAAAATTCAAAAAACCAAGTTTTTGGTTTTTTATTTTTATCTTTTACAATTTTTTATTTTTTTTCATCAAATTTGGTGAAAAGTTACCTTTTTATGTGCCAAATACGCTGTAATTTATTTGATTTGAAATATTTACTTTTCATCTTATTTTGAAATAATATCGAAAAAGTACCCTAATTTTCAATCGAAAATTCACCCGTCAAAATATCAGCTTTTTTCAAAAAGTTGGTATGCTTTCTGTTCGTTGAAATCTCTACATTCCGATGGTGAAAAAAAATAAAATATTACTATAGTAAATCTTCTCAGAAAATGCAAAAAATCGAAAAATCTTTTTTTTTAACCATTCCCTCATAACTTCTAAACTACTTATCATAATTCGACAAATGAGATGTCGTTGGAAGCGTCTTGATTGTCCGCTGGTTATAGGCTATGTGACGTCACATTTAATTTAATACGGCGCCCTCAAGAGGACATAGAGTGATGAACTAAAAAAATTTTTTTGTTTAATGATGTCGTGTTGGGTTTCAAATGAAAGGGCATAATTAGCACATTTCAAAAATATACATATTAATACATGTTAAAAGCGGCTTAGGAAAAAAAAAAAAGTTCAAAATCTAAAACCCGACTACTGAAAAGTATGAAACAAGAAAATATTAATACTATGTATTAATATATATATTATATAGTAGGTATTCATAGTGATGTTCAGAGGAAAGCCGTGGTCGTATGCCACTTTGCCCTAAAGCTTATGATCGCTTACAACTGGTAGACTTTGTTTTGTTAGGGTAGGGTGGCATACGACCACTTATTATAACATAATTAATTTTTCAAAGCCGCTTTTAAAATCTATTAATATATATATATTTTTGAAATGTGCTAATTATGCCCTTTCATTTGATACCCTACACGACATCATTAAACAAATTTTTTTTTTTAGTTCATCACTCCATATCCTCTAGAGGGCGCCATATTAAATTAAATGTGACGTCACATAGCCTATAACCAGCGGACAATCAAGACGCTTCCAACGACACCCCATTTGTAGAATTATGATAAGTAGTTTAGAAGTTATGAGGGAATGGTTAAAAAAAAAGTTTTTTTCAATTTTTTGCATTTTCTGAGAAGATTTACTACAGTATTTTTTTTTTTTTTCACCTTCGGAATGTAGAGATTTCAATGAATAGAAATCACACCAACTTTTTGAAAAAAGCTGATATTTTGACGGGTGAATTTTCGATTGAAAATTAGGGTACTTTTTCGATATTAATTCAAAATAAGGTGAAAAAATAAATATTTCAAATCAAATAAATTACAACGTATTTGGCACATAAAAAGGTAACTTTTCACCAAATTTGATGAAAAAAATAAAAAATTGTAAAAGATAAAAATAAAAAACCAAAAACTTGGTTTTTTGAATTTTTCACATAAATTTTGAGGTTATGTGAAAAAAGTGTAAATAAAAAAGTTTTAGATCTTTTTATTACCTACAACTTTGCCATTTGACTTTTTTCCATAGGACTTTTAGTTTTGCCTGAAATCGAGAAAAACCGTTTTTTACCCTTAAACCTCCCTCACCCTCTCCCCCTTCCCGACCTCAGATCGCCCGTAAATTATTTTTCCTTTCATTTTTATAATATTCTCCTCCTTTTCCAATGGGTTTCATCCTACTATTATTTTTATTGTTTTCAAAAATTATCGACCCTGGTCTATAAGGCCCAGTCGAAATAAAAACCTTTGACTTTGAATTGGATTTGATTTATTTTTTGTGTACGGTCACAAAACGTGATAGGTACTACATACGCGGTTTGATATCACGATTGTCGAGATCTCCAATTGTTATCACGATTTGAGATCTCGAGGTGGATAATAAATTTCAATATTAATAAATATCACGATTTCTAGGTGAAATTTGAAAGTCTCCAACCTATTCTAACCAAAATTATTGTTATTTACACGTGTAGAACAGATAAATGTGACATACATTTCTACTTCGATGTCCCTTCACCTATAATAGACGAAATGATAGCAGATTAAAAAGTTATAAAATATTAACTTGCGTGAAATTATTAGATTCTTCGAGTACGGCTTGAGACATGATACAAAATACCATAGATCTCTATACTGACAGTATAGAAAGAAAGAAAGAAAGAAAGGAAATAAGGTTTATTGGTCAACACAATACATAGTTAAATCCATAGACGTAATATACTACTAAGTAAGTACTTATTAATTCTATGGTTGACATAGTAGTTACACATTGCAGCAGGCTTACTTCGGCATATATACTCGTCAAATCAAATAATTTATTTGCCGTAATATGGGTATACATAGGGTGGTACATATAATTAGAAAAAAACTAAATTAATGACCTTCCTTATGATGAATTAATGAATTAATCCCATAGAAATAGTACAAGTACTGGAACGCTGAATAGTGCCGTAAAGCCGGTCTGAGAATTTTTAGAGGGAGAATACTTTTTGGTAGCCGTGTCCTTGTCTAATAGGGTAACAATACATTTTAGTTAAAAGTAGGATATGATAGAAATATTTAATTATGTGAGGAGAATAGTTATCAGGTAATTAACTACTGATATCGAATAGTAAGAATTTATTTATTTATTTATTTATAACATTATAACATCTAACAGAATAACACGTTCCAATGCGATGTTATAAGCACCTATTAACTAAACTACAAACTAAACCATAAAATATAAAAATAAAATTTCACTTATAACATTAATATCAAACAATAAAAAATAAAAAATTAACAACTATATTTGTAAACCTTCAAGGGATCTTTGAGCCGCTGATAAAAACTTCGTGTTTTTGATTTTTTCCTAGTAAATAGTGAAATATACGGTCCATACAGTGTATCTAAACGTTCTTACAAATATACATACACCCTTTTGGTTATAATTAGAGTCACAGGCAAGACATAGTATATAAATACGCATATGCAAGGTTACTATATAATAAAAAAGAAAATTTAGAGAAAATTTCGGACATTGCGGAAAAATCCGGACATTTTCTTATACACGGATTACGTGTATAATAAAATGTTATGCGTGAAAATTCCGGACATCTTAGAATTCCCCTCGTATTCCGAACTAAGAACCAAATTTTCGGACGTATGGCAGCTAGTCATAGGAAACATTAGATTTTAACATTTTAAGATACAAATTTAATTCCTCTTCTACTTTCTCTTTTAGCTTTGCGACCATCCTACGACCTTTCTTTATGAGATCTTTCCACTTATAGCAGAAAGGGTAACCCATGCTTAGTGCTGCAGAATTGAATATCACATATTATAATATTCGTGTTTGGCAAACTCAAGTATAATCATCATTCACAACATTAAGCAATAAAACACAATCAATGAAAGTCAAAGCAAAACATTTTTTTTATTTCAAATCGGCCTATAAAGGTCGTCGTCGTTTCGTCAAAACGTTGAGATTCTAGATGCACGGTTCCAAAGTGGGCAGGGTTCTATGGAGAAGAGACCGGCTAGAAACTTAATGGTTGATTGTAATTTTAATTGTGTTGGCATTATAGTTGTATTTTGGGTTTATGTGCTTGTTTCCTCTTGCTTTACTTTCTTATTTGGTGGTTCACTGGAAACTGCAACATTTTCCCATTTACTACAAGATCCTACATGCCCTGATTCACCAGATGTTCCTGCACGTACAATTTCTTTGGCAGTCGTAAAATGTCCGGAAGGCACTGACTTTTATCAGAGGTTTTTTTTTTTCTTTCTGTGACTATCTGTAATGTCAAAAATGATCTTCATTATGGCACAATATCTAAGTACAATATCCAATCCAGTAAAAGTTTAATCTATCTAACTATACTAATAGGAAAATATTAAACACAAATAAACAATAGGCAAAGTGTGTGAATCTTAAGTTTGTGCAATGTGTTATACTTTATATTAGTATAAACTATTACAGACCAGACGATTACACACAACATTATACAACAGACACATACAACAACTGATAATTAAACATATTACAATAGTACCTTTAGTAATATTGAAGGAACTGCTTCAGGTTTTAATTTTATTTTTGCTGCTGTTAAATAATTCATTATCTTTAAAATGTACGCCACAAACACATGCGAACATTTACACACTAATGTCAAGGTTCGTGGCTGTTATCCATAACACCCTCTGCTTATTATCAGCTGGAATCCTGAAAAAAACAAACATGGAATTTTAATAAAGTCTATCATTTTATAAGAGATACAAAAAACCATATATTATCTATTCGGCACAACAAACAACAAATGATTTCAACAAATTAACTTAAACTATACTTGGAATCACTCAAATTATACAAACCAATAAATGCATCGAAAATATACTACGCATTACAAATTATGGAAAACAAATCCAAATTTATTATAGTACGTAAATTATTTAACTTAGTGGACTGTATTATATGTTATGTGAAACAATCTAAAATAAGTACTTGGAGCTACTATATCCCACAAAATAAAAATATATTGTCACACTACTCAATGAAACTTACCTATGGAACGATATTCCACAACCAGGATAATATTCTCGCTTGCACCCAATCATAACTCAAGTATTTACCATCTTGTCGCCAAAAAATTATTCTAGGCACAAAAATAATGTTTGATTACGTTTATTTCTGAACTATGCAAACCACGAATGTTGACAATAGGTTGACAATTATGTTGACAATGTAAGCCATCAATTTCACACCCTTAGGAATTACCATAGATACACACGTTGATTGGAAGACACACGTCAAAAACATCCGATCAAAAATATCAAGATTTACCTACGCTCTACGTGAAGTCAAAAAATCCACCGACTTCTAAGACCGACTTACAACCGCGCTAACACCTATGTGAAGTTGGCCACCACTGCTGCACCAAAAAGGAGCGATACTGGATGACGCTTTGTATGGCGGAGGGGACTAGAGAGACTTTATTGAAGACTTTGATAGTCTTAATCTCCACAGATATGTGGTTCCATCAGTCAAGTCTCGACGATAACCTACAGAATGGTACAAGATTTGGATCCGCTCGACTACGACAGGCAGCACCGCTGCACCTCGTGTGTTTATTCGCCTGAACAGTGGTGGTGCCGAGTATGGCCAGAATCACCACGCTTGGTAAATGGATTGGTGCACACAGGTAATCGTGACGTTATTCCTGTTTTGCTTTTTATGACACCCGCGGTGAGAGAAGGGTTGACCCATTCTTTGGCAGAAACCTTACGACCTCAATTGATGTAAACTTTTGCATTGTATTTATTTAAATTAAATTTATTTGGTTGGGGTATAACTATAAAACCGTTTTGTTGAAAATAATTGGGCTAGTGTCCTTTTCTAGTGCGATCCAACGATTTTGCATTCGTAGTAAGTACAATTTCTGTCAATTTATTATTATGAGTAAAATATTTTATATATATAACACTCACTGTCATGTTCCAAAAATACAAAGCGTGATGAAATGATTCGACAGTTGTTCCTAAACCACTAGATACATTTTATAAACGTGCTGTTTCGTGCTTTTTTAGCCTTATAAATTTTTAATTCGTCCGTATTTTTTTTCGTCCGTATTTTTTACCGATACGTGTACATCATAAACGTAGTAATAATAAGTTTATGTTGTACATTGTACATCCTAGAAGCGGCTAAGTTTGATAAATTACATCCCAACATATTTAAAAGGGCTAGAGATATATTTCCTAAAAGTACGAGAGATCCAAATAGAATTGTTTTAAGCAAAGTTCCAAAGACAACTATGTAGACCTAAAAAGAGTTTTTTTTTATGTGTGGGCGAATTTATAACACTATTCCTTGTAATATTATGTGTGTGTGTAATATTATTGATACGGTCATTTAGAGAAAAGCATGTTTTGCGCATCCCGAAAATCAATAGGGAATATGCATGTTTTTTTTTTTTATTTCTTAAATTAATCATTTACCTACGTCTTTTTAACATAGAAAAAAATATAAATAGGCTTGAAAATAGTCAAATTATTTTTCAAAGTGAAAAGATTGAATTTTGAGCCGCTCAAACGCCACCATTTTGCGCGCCATTTTGATGACGACATTTTTTGTGTCCCGTGTTTGTTTTCTATAGCGTTTTAGTTACTTCATACTTATTTTCAGTTTTAATTGCTATACAAATCATGAAAGATGTTAAAAAACCTTCTTAATCCTTATTGTATGGTACCGAAGTGCAATAATATTTCTCTATTCTCAATTTTTTATTGCAATCCATAATGTACACAGTCATACAGGTGGTAAGCATAGGTGGTAAGTATAAAATATAGAAACAATTATAGACCCTGTCGGGCACAGCAAAAGTTTAAATTAGTATGAGAGAGGAGGAGGAGCGCTTTAATAATTTTTCATAATATGAAAATGGTTTCTCTTTTGGCATGCATATTATTTAAAAAATCACTTATCTATATTATTTGTTTATTCTCTATTTTCTCTATTATTTATTTATTTTATTATAATATTATATGTGTAAGCCTATCTACTTATTTATTTACTAATTTATTATATTAAATTATAATATATATTCCTTTATTCATCATTAAACATATTTTTTACATTTTTAAATACATATTATAAAATAAAATAAAATATACATTTAAAAACATAAAAAATAGGAACCAACCGGCATCGGGAACAGGGTCCAAGCTACCGGCGGCTAGGGCTCCAGAGAGAGGAACCTCCTCACAATGCGTGCCGTGTCAAGAAGTACTGCTCTCTGAATCAGGCCCTTGATCCAACTGCCTAACGAGAGCCTCCTGAGGTGTCGGTCGAGACTCTCGGTAATTAAGCCATTGGCCGAAACGACTATCGGTACAATGATCGCTGAATCCACATCCCACATGTCGACAACCTCGCGGGCCAAATCAAGATATTTGATCTGTTTATCTTTCTCGGCTTTCACGAGGTTCTCGTCATGCGGGACCGTTATGTCGACAATCATTGCGCGCCGCTCTGATCGATCCACCACCACTATATCAGGTCTATTGGCTACAATAGTCCTGTCAGTGATGATGGATTGATCCCAATACAGTGTGACATGGCCTTTTTCAAGAACTGGGTCGGGCACATACCTGTAGTACGGCACTTCCGATTCCACAAGATTGTATTTTAGAGCAATTTGCTGATGGATAATCCTGGCTACAAGGTTGTGTCTATGCAAATACTCTCCGTTAGCTAGACGAGAACACCCGGAGATAATGTGACGGATTGATTAGCCTGGACGGTGGCATGCCCGACATATGTAAACCGTGCCGGCCTTCACAATAAATCTCCGGTAGTTATTTGTCATCATAACTTCATCCATAACTGCACAAACAAAACCTTCGGTTTCTCCAAAGAGGTCCCCGGAACGTAGCCAGGCTACGGACGCTGAAAAGTCTACATCGGGCCCATGGAGGGCCCGGAAGAAGCGTCCGTGGAGCTCCTTGCTCTGCCATACCTCCCTGCGATCGTTAGTGTCAAGCACTACAGGTTTGCGCCAGTTCTCTTTAGCCAAGGAGAGCGGGGTGAGGCCCTTGTCCTCCGCTACTACATCTCGATGCATCCCCATGTTGGCTTCTAGGAAATATTCCCTGAGATTGCATATATATATGTATATCATAAATAATAATAATATATATTATTATTATTTATTTATTATTCGCTTAAATATTTTTATTGCAATTAGTAGGTGTATTTAATATAATTAAATGTTTAAATCAATACTGATAATGCTTTTAAGTGTCTATATTTAACTTTGAGTATCTCAAAGATATTTAACCTATTTATTTTTGATAAACAAATATATTCTATTTATCATTGAATTTATCCATTAGATATTTGTCTATTGCGTAATAGCTTTTATCAATTAGGAATTGTTTTAATTTATTTAAAAATATATTAGTTTTGTTTTCTTGTTTTATGTTTACCGATAAAGGATCTGGCAACACAGCCGGCAAACAGGGCACACGTACATTTTATAACTCTCCTAAAATAAATAAATTTATCCTGTTTAAAGTTCATAAAAAGTTTTGTAACTAATACCACTGTAAGCTTAGTATATCCGCTTCATAACAAAAGCTTTGTATCAAAAACAATACATGCAATAATAAGAAAATAGTGTTATAGAAAAAGTGAATAAAGTTAATACAACTGACAAAATACAGAACGCGAGCGCACCGCGCATGCGCGTGACTCAACGGCGTCCGCTAAGCCCCGCCCACTGCACGTGCAATATTTATCAAGGCACGGACCTCAGGTACGTAGCGAATTATCGCATAACTACAATACACAATCTGTGTGTCAAACAATACGGGCCAAAATGTCGAGCACAAACACTGCATACTCTTGCTCAGCTTGTTTCAATGCTATAAATGAAAATAACTTTATAACTTGCATGATCTCTGACTAAAAAATTCCACCTGCTATGCATAAGCAATAGTCATATGAGCGTTGAAGAGTCAACCTCATGGGTGTGTCCTGACTGCCGAGCTTCGACCAAAAAAGGCGGCGACAACTCACAAACCCTTGTACGAGCAAGCATCCCTGGAGAAAACGTTACCACACGTAATAAACCAACTCTGCAACAACAAAACTATAACGCTTCACAAGCTGACAATAACACCAAGTATGATCTCGCTTCCGAAATACGCTTCCTTCGTAATGATTTGTCTGACTTTAAGACCCAAATTGCTGACATGTTTGCCCGCTTTGAATCGCACATGGAAACAGTTACTGCACGAGTGACTGCAGTTGAAACTCGACTTACAACTATAGAAGCAAATCTTCAAGAATGCAGCGCACTTAAAGATACAGTGGCCATACTACAAGAGCAGGTGGAATATCAGGCGCAATTGCTCCTGCAAAATGAAGTAGAGATCTCAGGCCTAGAAGAAACTGCAAATGAAAACCTCTACGATATTGCTTTAGTAACTGCAACAAAAATAGGAACAAAAATATCTGAGACTGATATCGACTGCGTATCTCGCAGCGGCCCTCGCCGTAACAACGAAACCGCTGACAAAAATATGAACAAGCCGCGACCGCTTGTGATCCGTTTCACGCGCAAGCAGACACGTAATAATTTCATTAACTCAGCCAAGCTACGTAGAAATATAGACAACAAAGATATTATCGAAAAGGGACCAGAGAGAAAAATCTATATAAACGAGCGCCTCACAAAGAGTAATCGGCAGTTATTTCGAGAAGCCCGGCGAAAAGCGAATGAAGCTGATTATAAATATTGCTGGACGAAGAACGGTTCGATTTATATCCGGAAACGCACTGGAGATCCTGGTATTCGCATACGGTCATACGATGACTTGTCTCTTCTACCTTATAAAGCTCCAATTGCCAGAACTGATTAACCGTAAACCGCTGACGAAGTCAACATTTTTTATGTTTTATTACGACTATGATTTTACTACCGCCTACTATTATTTTGTACCTAATTTCATAATGTCAGATTGCTATACAATATTATCTGCATACTATTGTCTAATGCCTAAATATCCTACAGTATTATTTCCTAATCTTTGTATTACGTGCATAACTCTCTATGTCTTTTTGTGGACCGAAATATTAATATGTAGGGACTGTGTTAGATATGATGTACTCAAAAAACCAGCCTGTTACTGTACTCATAAGCGTATACTACTTGTTATGGATGTAACGATTTATTTTCACATTTTTATAGTCATAATATTCTTTATAATTTTTAATATAAGTGTTTTTAATATCACTGGACTTGGGTCTCTAGCACACATTACTTCTCACTTTACACTACATTCACTAAACCGCACTCACCTGAACACATACCAACACACCCCCACATCAACATACACACAAAACTCGTACCGACAATTCTATTACGTTGATAAATGGCTCATCACGCATACTAATTTGTTATTGACAGTCCATCAAGAAAAACTATTTTCTACTAAATTTTACTACTATATAGATGGCGTTACGTAACGTAGTGGAAGATGTTGATGAAAATCTAATAGTAGACTGTCATATCGTGGAATCCGTAGAGTCATTTAACACGTTGATGACAAATACTAACTCCAATAACTTCAATGTCCTTTCACTAAATATTAGGAGCTTTCAACATAACTTTGATGATTTTACGATTATGTTACAGCGTACAATTGTTAGCTTCGACGTAATTGTTTTAACTGAATGCTGGCTATCTGATGGCTTTCTCATAGACCGTTTACCTGGTTATAATGTATTTCGATCAACAACCCAACAAAATAATAATGGAGGTGTTATTTAAATAAATAAATAAATAAATAGATATAAACATAGATATCTGCAATTCGAGCAACCATTCATCCGAGTACTTGTGTCTAATGTCATCCCATGGTTTATTACCTGCTATATCCAAGCCCACTAGAGCCCAAGCGTGCTTAGACCATATATTTATTAAAAGCCATAACAAATGTTTTGGGGTTATCTGCAAGTCCTCAATTACGGATCATGATATGGTTTCCGCTAACCTATCATTAAGAATGCCTACTAACCGTAACAATAAAAGATGGAATCATCAACTGGACATCCAAGCAGTTGTTGCTGATCTTAATAACGTTGACTGGTCACCAATAATTAATGATACTAATGTAAATACTGCAACCATCACATTGACAGAGATTGTTTCATCATCCGTAGACAAATTCACATGCAAGGTTAAAACAGGACGCAAAATGGCATGCATCAAGCCCTGGATAACTCCAGGACTTATAAGATGTATGCGTCACCGTGACAAATTACACCAAATCTGTAAAAAACACCCAAATGACCCTGTTCGTCATAAAATATACACACGTTACAGAAACTTCTTCTACAAACTCCTCCATAAAATCAAAACAGACTACAATAGGCAACTGATCATTGATAACAAAAACAATGCCAAAAACCTATGGAAAGTCATAAAATCAATCGGTCAAATATCATCAAAAAAGAACGACAGCTCTGAATTACTAATTCCTTATAATGAAAAAGCCACACTCAACTCTTGTAATTCGTACTTTACTTCAGTAGGCACCCGTCTTGCAGATAAGATACTAGACAAATTGAATGTATCTCATGAATTCTTAATCAAATCATATAAATCCAAATCAACATACCCCCACTCCCTCTTGCTTCACCCTACTGACCCCCATGAGATAATTAAGATCATATCAGACCTCAAAGTGGATAGTGCCCCAAGCCCTGACTCAATCACAGTTACTCTAATCAAAAGAGCTTTAAAATCACTCGTTAAACCGCTATTGCACATTTTTAACCAGAGTCTGGAGACCGATACTTTTCCAGATTGCTGGAAAACAGCTGCGGTCTGTCCTATCCACAAAAATGGTCCCAAACACGTTCCAGACAACTACAGACCCATAGCGCTACTAAGCTCCATCTCAAAAATACTAGAGAGAATAGTGAACTCTCGCCTCATCTCTTATATTGAGGAAAATAATCTCATCTACGAAAGACAATTTGGTTTCCGACGGAATAGATCGACCGAGGATGCAGCAACCCTTCTTGTAAACTGTGTTTCCTCTATTATTGAGAAAAAGGATAAGTGTATAGCCATCTTTCTTGACCTTGCGAAGGCATTTGACACAGTCTCGGTTGGCCTACTCCTAAAGAAACTCGAAGCGATAGGAGTTAGAGGAATATGTCTTGACTGGTTTACGAGCTATATGTCGAACCGGAAACAATATACCAAAGTCGGATCGTTTCACAGTGATAAACTTTTCATTGATTTTGGGGTTCCACAGGGCAGCGTACTTGGCCCCACCCTTTTTATTATTTATATAAATGATATTTTAAACCTCTCAATCAATAACGCTGACATAATAACCTATGCTGATGACACGGCCGTAATATTTCGGGGAAAAACATGGGAACACGTACACTGCCTAGCTGAAAAAGGCATGTTGCTAATAGCAAACAGCCTGGATAAGAATCTCTTGCCGTTAAATGCTAGTAAAACCAAATATATTGCTTTCTCCAAGACGGTTACATCCAGTTCTCCGGCATCCCTTAAACTCAAACTACATCACTGCTCTCGTAACACCTCTTCTTCTTGTAATTGTCTTTCTCTCGAACGCACCACCTCTATTAAATACCTCGGTATCTTGATTGACGAACATCTAACTTTTAAACAACATATCTCCTATCTGTCTGGCAGAGTTAGAAAACTTATATACACTATGCGTAAATTACGTGACAATTTACCTGCGGACATATTACATCAGGTCTATCTAGCACTCTGCCAATCTATTATCCAGTACTGTATTAGCGTGTGGGGCAGTGCATGTAAGACCTACCTTATGGAAGCTGAAAGAGCTCAGAGAGCTCTTATAAAGGTAACACTGAAGAAACATTTTAGATTCCCTACCGACTTGCTCTATCGTGAATTTCAAGTACTCAGAGTCCGACAGCTCTTCATTCTAACTGCATCTATCAAAACTCACAAAACTGTAAAGACCAGACCTGACTACACCACAATATCTAGCAAAAGAATTTATAGAATCCCGACACCAGAGTTTACATCTATGCTAGCGAGACGCTCACCGGCCTACTCACTCATTAACACCTATAATAAAGTTTGCAAAATCTGCTATATAAAAAACTGCTCAATCTTTACTTGTAAGGCGAAAGTTAAGAAATGGCTGCTTGAAATGGGATATGAAGATTCAGAACAGCTGATTTAATCTGCAATATCCTGTCAGAAACACACATACACACGTCACACCCACACACCCTCACACTACTCACTTATATGATTACACACCTACACATTAGACTTCAGTTCAGTCTTTCTTTCTTTAATTCCTTTATTTATTTTTGCCTGTGGTTTAATAGTTTTATTTTGAGGAGATTTATTACCTAATATTTGTACGTTCGTTGTATATCATGTGCCCCAAGATACAGACTAACAGTCTAGTTTGGGGCTCACTGGTACTAACTGTTTAGAAACCTAAATAATATGAAGAAGTGGTTCGCCACACTACTATTGTATAAACTACCTACATTTTGTACTTGTCTTTTGGCCAATAAAGATTTTATTATTTATTATTATTATTAATTTATTATACACCATGTCCCAAAATTCAACGATAAGCGGGCACCAGAGGGTTGACAAGTTCATGACTACTCGAGAAAAAAAAAAAAAAAAACTCAATTTTTAAGAAGTTACATCAAAAAATTGAAATCCTTAAAAAATTTACACCCCTTAAGAGATTTTTAATTACCATGACCACAATGTTTCAAATATTTTTGAATTTCTTTTTGTACCGGAAACCTAAGTAGCCCTGCTATCCACCACAATCCTTGAAAATCCCAGAATGCCTGTAGATTTGACACAAAAATCAATCAAAATTATATTTCACCCTAAAATTTTGAAAGGTTTT
Source organism: Allophyes oxyacanthae (assembly GCA_932294325.1). Lineage (NCBI taxonomy): Eukaryota > Metazoa > Arthropoda > Insecta > Lepidoptera > Noctuidae > Allophyes > Allophyes oxyacanthae. Next base: position 4,536,982 of record OW028628.1, read on the forward strand.
TACTTTCGGTCCACTTTAACTCATCGTGGAGTAAAAAAAAAAGTATGGACACTACCATGGCAAGTTTTTTTAAAAATTGACGCAACTATCTAAGATTTCAAAATAGTATAATACTCTAGGAAAACTAGCTACAAAAAAAAGAAAAACGTAATATTTCTGAACAAGAACCAAATTTCATAACTTTTACTATGTGCCCAAAATAGGTATTTTGTTGTAAATTCTTCGAATTTGAATCGTACATGTGGGTAGTCAATAACATGTAGAAGTTAGAGAGGGATTATACGTTAGAGAGAGATAGATAGATTAGATAGATAGTATGTAAAGTAGGAAAAAAGACGTTTTAAAAAATTATACCTCGTGTCTCCATAACTGCAAGTCTGCTAGTACGTCTGTAGCGTACTATCACCTGTCATCTGTCCACAGGCTATCATTTTAACGTAAGTATGCTATATTTATGTACAGCTTAGTGTGAATTAGCTGTTAATCAGATCTGAAACACTTGAGTGAGCTTCAATAATATTATATTACGTGTAAATTATAATGACATAGACGTAAATTAGGAGTTTAGGAACCATTTTAATGACAAATGGTTATGTATAGGTTATGTTTTGTTTATGAATAAAAATCTATGTTTTGGACTAAAATATACCATGTTACATAATAATTATCTTGCAGCGTTCATTCCTTTGATCTTTGCACTCGTAAAATCGAGATTTGATGATGATGATAAATGCATCTATTTTCGGTAGATTATCCGATTGTGCTTTGACAAAACCAGCGGGTATTAAACTTCAATACGATCATGAGAGCCTAAACTTAGTTTAGGCTCTCATGATCGTATTGAAGTTTAATACCAGTGTCGATGTTCATTACAATTTTAGTTACGCGGTAGGACGATGACAGAAACTGCGGGTGCAGTTTCTGTCATCGTCCTAGATTGACTACAAATATATACACAAGTAATCACACAGGAATACAGTTATAAACAATTTTTCTCACAACACTGCTATGAATATCGACGCCGATAAATCCAAAGACGTGACCATTGACGTCACATTTCGTTTCGACCAATATGGTGACGCGTTTTGTAAGTTTGAATTTCCCTCCGTTATTTATCACTTTCTATATAATATTTTCTGGGTTTAAATAATAAACAAAATGAAAAATATACCTTTTAAGTATAATGTAAAGACAATAAAGAATCTAGAAAAAAAAATTGAGACTAATTTAAATTTTATGCATATTCCCCATTGTTAGCTATGTTATTATAAGACGAGCGGCCGCACTTAAAATAATTGAGATTAAGAAGAATAATTGCCGCTAGATAAGGCTAGAAAAAATGAAAAGCCTTGAGTAAGAAAGTTAAACTTTAATGTCAAAGACTAGACTGATGTAATTATGTTATATGGGGTGAGGCACTAATCACGCCCTCAAATGCTGGACAAGATCACTGACAATGAATTAGAAGATCTGGTTCGATCACAGTTGGATGTCATCATGGATCTCCCGGATTACCCTTGTCACACTCAAGCAGTTGAGCGATATGTTAAAATGGTGACTGAAGAGTCGATGATGGTGGCTGGTGAAAAGGCAATAGATGGATTTATTCGCTCTATTTAATCGAGATCAATAACGCCGTATTTTGAAACGAAAAATAATTTTAACACAAAAATGTAGATAACTATTTAACTATCTCTATTCATTAGCTATTTTCGTCTGGATTTGGTAGTTTTTTATTATTATTATAACAATGTTGAGTATTTTTTATAAATAAAACTATTATTTCATAAAATTGGTGTCTTATTGTTACGAATATAATGAAATTTATTCAATTTTGAAAGTATATCACATTCTAATTAGCAATAATAAATAGATCTGGGAGCACGGCAGTGCCCCAGCCAAGTCTCGAGCAAAACGGGCACGGCCGTTACCATCTTTTCTCGATACCATCTTTTCTCGATGCGATTCGCGGCTGTTTCGCCCCCCCTATATCTTCGACGTGGACAAAGCTACGAGTTTAGGTTTTCAGTGAATAATAGTAGGCATTAGATTAGAACAAGCTTAAGTTCGAAATTACATGCCAATTGAATTAATAGTTTAGGAGTTACGGTCGATCAAAGTTACACCATTTTGTCACTCACTGACTCACTGACCGATCATCAAAAATCTAAGGTACTTCTAGCAGACTTAGAAACTTCAAATTTTGCACCAAGATAGGTCATTAGCCACATATAAAGGAAAAATTAAAAAAACATTAAAAAATAATATACCATAGAAAACAATTTTATATTTGCGGTTTGGCAAGAACATTGTGTATGGATTTTGACTGCATTGTTAACTTTGTTCGTTGTTTAAGTATTCAATTGGATGAATAAATACATAGAATAGAAAAGAATATTATAAACTGTGGTCAAGCATACGTGGCCCTTTCAAGAGTGACTAGTTTGGGTGGATTACATTTAATAAATGTGAATTTTAGTAGTATCAAAGCTCAGGAGATAGCAATAGCTGAATATAATCGACTCCGAAGTATATATCGCCCAGACTTGTCTACCTTAGAAGTAACGAAGCCTCAGAAAAGAAACAAAAGAGATAGAGATAGAGAATGGGTTCGAAGCAAAGCAGTAGCTGAAGTCCAAGAAATTATGAGGTCACCTAAAAAAAAAGAAAGAAATACACTTACAAAAAATAAATGAGATCCCAACAAAAACATTAAATGTAAAAAAATGCCAAGTCTCGCGATGCAGTCTTTCCATCGTAAAAAGTTTTGAGATCTCATAGAAGCCAAGTCCTATTCAAATTATTTTGTAGTTATAAATCAACATTTAGTAATTGTATCAATAGTTTTCTTATATATAATACGATACGATAGTATATTATAATTATAGTGACTTGGCAATGAGCACAAATTAAAAGCTGCTTGCTGCCTGGAATTATGTGCAAATGTTACTGACGAGACCTGTGATCAGATTATCCTGCGCAGTTTACTAGTCTTGGATGAGACTGACTGACTGCCGTTGCCGAAATTCGGTTCGGACGACACGGATAAACCAAAAGAAAATTAATTTTGTGATATTAATGTTTACGCATGCGGTGTGTGACTTTCAACTCCTCCAAATATGCCGTTTTATTTGTTTCTTCTTGTGCTCATTGCCAAGTCACTATAATTATAATATAAAGAAAACTATTGATACAATTACTAAATGTTGATTTATAACTACAAAATAATTTGAATAGGACTTGGCTTCTATGAGATCTCAAAACTTTTTACGATGGAAAGACTGCATCGCGAGACTTGGCATTTTTTTACATTTAATGGTTTTGTTGGGATAATAATAATAATAAATAATGCAATAATAATAATAATATAAGGATATGACACAATCGTTGAAGGAGGAGTCGATCTTCTTTGGCCGCCTGAACAAAGTACTCAAAAGTCTTTTGTCGGGGAGTTCATGCAAATAGACGAAAATGAAATAGCAGTTCATCACATCACACCCTCATCGTAAAACATACACACCACACGCTACATTTACTGCACGACACTTCGTCAACCGAGGCCCATTTTTCACAATTTCACGGGCTCATTTCAGTGACATTATAATTCCACTGGACCCACGCAGTGATATTGTAAGGCAGTAATATTTTTACAATTTCACTGTATGTGCAAGGCTGTTAAATTGTAAGACGGTCAATGAACATGCGAACTAAGTTTGTGATTGTTATTACAGGTACATTCGTCAATATAATTTAGAAACTCAAAAAGAAGATCAAATAAGCTACAACGATGACGCCGACATCACAGGAGCATATGCCGAGTCAAGAGAACCAGACAACGCCAGACTTAGATGGCGAGAAAATTGTCATTTCCGGCATGTCGGGACTCTACCCGGATTCGCGTAGCGTGAAGGAATTTTCTGAAATCCTGTACAACCAGGTAAACTTGGCCTACACCATGACCATAAAATCGTAAATATTCTGAAGAGAGCTTCATACAAGCTTACTTTATCTCTGACCCTACTCAGAATGGGCGTTTACACAATAGACGTCCTGACACCGACCGGGACTATGGGTGGACAATGGACATAGACTCTCATACATTTCGTACCCGGATATTGGCACTGACACTGGCGCCACCGACAGCGCGCTCGGTAAGGGGTCGTGCATAAACCACGTAGCGCTGTTAAGGGGAGTTAGTTTCAAAATCCCCTTTGGAGGTGATTTATAGTGTATATACATATATATATATATTAGTATAGTCTGTGTCCTTTGGTGCTAGAATTTCGGGCTGAAGATTTCGGCACTATGTCTAAAAATCCCCTTTTAAACAATGCATTTCAAAATCTCCTTTCGATTTCCTCTTTAAAGCGGATTGTGTTACTTTTAGTCCCATAATCCCCTTTGGTGGGGCAAGTTCAGGCTGAAGGGGATTTTGAGGCTAAAAATCTCAAAATCTGGGGAAGTCATATTTAATACCTACCGTTTATAAAAAATAATGTGTGCTTTACACATTATTTTTTATAAACGAAAAATTACTCATCGCTGCATGAGTAATTTGGGTATCAATACGATAAACGCGCGACAGATGTCATGGACTGCCAAAACCCATATTACATACTACAAAAAAACTGTCCATTTGACAAATACCCTGAAACGCCGAAAGGACATTGCTAAAGTTCCATAGGAGTCTACAAAACAAAGATTATGCTTACAATGTACAACTCAATGAAAACAATATGTTTCAAGCAATTTTAAAACACGGACAGTTATTTTGAGATTATGATTTGCTTTCTTTCAAAAGTTGTGTCATGTCAACTACACTACAACGAAGATTTCTGTTGATGCATTTCAAATGTATAGCGTGTACGGAGTATTTTTTTAAAACGTTGTTTCCTTCTCGTCGTCCTGTATCTTGGGTACAGTATACTAAGATAGGTATATCTCACATGCAAACGCAGTCAGACCCGGAACTAACATCTATAGTCCATACCTGTGGTCCATACAATATAATTTTATTGTAATAATAGTACAATAAAATACAATTGAGCTAAGTTAGTCATTATAGGTACTCGAGGCTGGATTGCAGCCCGAACCAAAAGCGAGGGATGGAGCGTAATGGAGCCAAGAATGTTATTGAGTATGACCAATGCTCACGCATTTCGCACGACGTTTTGCAACACACTTGCAAGGAAAAAATAAATAGAATGTTAAAAATCCTATTTTGCGTATTTATTCGTTTGTGAGTGGATGAGTTAGCTATGCGCGCGCAAACGCAATATTTTTACGCAATAAACGGAATATTTTTGTATTTATGTTAATGTTATGTTAATTACATAAATTAATGTTAATATGTTGACAAAAACAAATGATTGAATGAAATTAAATTAACGAAAGAAAATACAAAACAAGTCTTGGCATATAGGTTAGTCCGTCTGTCCAAAAAAAGGACGTATGTTTATCTCGTATACCTACTTATAAAATGTTTGGGTTATGTTCATGTTGTTGTTATGTTGTATAAACGATCAAAATAATTTCGAAATTAAAAAAACAATAGCTTATTTTTTTTATTCCAATTTTGTTTCATTAACTTAATTGTACTACACTATTAGAATTTTGATTACTGTCATGCATGGAGATAGTATACAATTATACTGTCATGTCTTTATTGACACGCGCAAGATTACACTTTGACAGTCAAGTATAGTGCCACCTTAGATTATTTAAACCTAAATCTAAGAGTGCCACAAACTTATCTGACCAGAGGGCCGAGCACGAATGTTTTGACGTATGGTAACGTAAACAAAGTCAAAGTATTAAGACAAATCGATTGATGTGATAACCATCAAAATCGGCTTACGCGTTTGTTCTCTAGAGCAACACAAAGGAACAAACATACATACATACATAGGCTGATAAACACTCTGCGACCGAAATTTGCTATATGGGAAGAAGACAACAAATTTTCGGAGTTTTCTATTTTTAACCGACTTCCAAAAAAAGTCAAGTCAAGTCAAGTCGTATGTTTTTTTTTTTTTATGTTTGTTACCTCATATCTCTCTACTGCGTGAACCGATTTTGATCATTCTTTTTTTATTTGAAAGCTGGTGCTTTAAGTAAGTAGGTAATTTGGTCCAGTTCTGACAATGGGATCCATGAGAAAACCATATAAGTCTTAAAACATTAAGTATGTGCGCGACAAATGGTCGAATAACTCAATATCACGACAACCGATTTCGATGATTCTTTTTTTGTTTGAAAGGGTATACTTTCGAAGTGTTCCAGTTTAAATTTAGTGAGGATCTGATGAAGATCTTCTGAGATAGACAATGGAACTCTTGAATGAATAACAGCACATCACTCGCGATTGCTGTAATCTCATGTTTATGTATTGTTTATGCCACTCAAAATTGAAAAATAAAATAAACTTTAAAAAAAAAGTAAAAACCGACTTCAAAAAACTATAAAATAATTTTCTTAAAAAAATCTTAACAGCTTCTGAAGTCGGGGCCACTGCCAAGCTACGAGTAGGTACATTGAAGAATTATTATAGGCCGCTTCGGAAGCTGTTAAGATTTTTTTAAGAAAATTATTTTATTGTTTTTGCTCTACGATTTGGTGCACATATACGTCGAGGTATATGTATATTGGGCAAAGTTATCTTAACTTCGTTAATATTTTGAAGGGACTTTCACACAAGCTTATTTTATCTCTGACGCAGGTTAACCCAGTGTCTAAAGAGGCGCTTCGCTTCAAATACAACCATCCTGAAGTAGTGCAGCACGCGGGGACTGTGCCTGATCTGAACTACTTCGATGCACAGTTCTTCAAGGTTCACTACCGACTCGGAAACAGTATGGATCCCATGGCGCGCAAAATACTCGAGCAATCATACCAGGCTATCTACGACGCCGGTTAGTGAATAATTCAAATCGGATTAGATACAATACTAGAAATATACGATATGTGTTTTATTAATTATCCTATAATCTAAAAATAAGACATCTATGGTTGATGATCATAATCATATAGCCATCTTTTATTTTATAAATTTTTGGGCCTGGATTTCGTCCTGCCGGGCTGCATTATTTCGTCTGGAAACGGATTTATCATGACCACAGACTATGAAATTCTATCGCGGCATTATTAGCCTAACTGGTTTTAATAACAACGCTTTCAGTTGTACCTATTAGCTTGGCTTCTTCTCTCATACCAATATAATGCTTTACTATTTTCGGGTGCACATTTTTTACATTCTTTCTCTATTTATTTTATGTTCGATGCTATAAGTTCTTTCGATTGAATCAAGAAGAATGAACAATATCTAAAATAAACATACCAATTTTTTTTAGGAGTAAACCCGGAATTTCTTTCCGGTAAAAAGGTTGGCGTGTACATTGGCACATGTTTCTCCGAAACCGAAAAGGCTTGCTTTTATGAAGCTGCTTCGAGATCCGGTTTTGGTATAGCCGGGTAAGGAAACTAATAACAATAAATATTTTACATAGTTTAAAATCGATAATCATCGATATTACGCAGTAAAATAGTTAAAGACGTAATATTATAATAAAACCCTAGTGATGTACCTACTCGTAATCTAATCGGATGATAGTCGTACGAAACCATTTCATTACTATCTTACTAGGGATATAATTATAACACAGTCTCAATCTAGTAATATAGAAATTAATTTATTATTTTAGTGAAATAATTATCGACAGAACGTAACGGGGCGAATGACTTATGACACAGATCGAGTATCATTTTCCCCGTCACTAATGATGGGGAGTGAACGTGGAGGTCTACTAATAATACAAGCTACAAATACTTTGGATTCATTGTTATTAATAGTAATAACATGTGTTTTTTATTCAAATTAATTAATTAATGATATTATTATGATACTACGATCGATACAAACTAAAATAACCCTTGCTCAATCTCTTCTTCTACCACTATTGGACTACGCGGATGTCTGTTTTCTCGACGCAACGGAGGAGCTCCTCAATAAACTTGAACGTCTGCAGAATTTGTGCATCCGCTTCATTTTTGGCCTCCGGAAGTACGACCATGTGTCGGAATTTCGGGCACAACTGAAGTGGCTGCCTATTCGGCGTCGTCGTGATTTCCACATTCTATCTTTTCTATACTCCTTACTTCACAACCCTAACTCTCCAGGTTACCTTCGGGAACGCTTTGAGTTTCTTGTCCCCAGAGGAAAGCCCTGTCGTTCGTCCTCTTCCCTTCTCCTTCGTACTACCGGTCACACCTCAAGCCGTTACGATGGATCATTCACTGTTCATGCTGTGCGACTATGGAATTCTCTTCCACACTCTCTACGCGACTGCCCCTCGTTGGTTGTTTTCAAGAGAAGAATTAAAGAACATTTCCATTCACTGTGAGCTATTATTTATTTATTTATATTACTATATTTATATATTTTAGTTATAGTATATTAATATTGTTAGAAAGTATGTTTATCTTCTGTTGTGCACTTGTGTCTATCCTCTAAACCTGTTTTCGTTTAATTATTTTTTTGGTTTGCTGTAAGAAAACTCAATCTTGAGTTAAGCTCGCCTAGTACAAGTTTTTCCTTTTATGTATTTTATTTGTGTTTATGTGTACAATAAAGAATAAGAATACGATCAAAATAGCAATACATCGCAAGTTCGCAACTGGTCTATCTAAAGAGGCCCTTGTTAAGCAATAGACAGACGTGCCCGTGATTACTTAGTATAATATTATTATATCTTCATCAGATGCAGTAAAACAATGTTCGCCAACCGCATATCGTACTGGCTGAATGCTAAAGGTCCTTCGATGTCGATCGACGAGGCGTGCTGCAGCTCTACCGCCGCGCTGGAGCAGGCGTACCTCGCCATTAGTCGTGGAGAATGCGAGGCAGCCATCGTTGGCGGCGCATACTTGTGTCTGCACCCACAGTCTTCTGTGCATTACGGAAGGTATGAGCAACATCACATCAGTGCAGTGCGGTGTTCATTCATCAGCAACTAGTATTGTGTGACATCACCAACTAAGTAGTTCGCTGCCTAGCACCACCATAAACTTACTTCGGTTTTGAATATATTTCTCGTTACTGTTACAGACTTATGAAACTGTGCCCGGATGGAAAAACAAAATCTTTCGATGAGAATGCTGATGGCTGTGCTAAATCCGAAGCTATCAACGTTCTGTTTCTCCAAAAAGCGAAAGACGCTTTAAGGTATTTTTTTTTTCACATCAGCGGATGCTGGTGCTGATTTTTTATCGTTGATGTTGATTTCAATTATTTTCTTAAATAAAAAAGGAAAGAAAAAGTAGTGACCATTATGAATTTAAATCTAAAAGTTGCACAGTTTTCCTTGGTATTGAAATAAAAGATTGTTTCAATAATTTTATTACTTTTAATAAAAAATAGAATCAAACTAAGTAGTTTAGTAATCATATTTAGTACACTGGATTTGTAATTAAGTACTTTGACTACCTACTAGGTATTGTTTGTGCACTAGGTAGTACCTAGTGCATAATGTCGAATCTGCGTTCATGTCATGACTTGAACTTCAGCATTAATAATAAACAGCATCGATCAATGCGGGTGCTAATATTAATGCTAATGCTGAAGTTCCGCGGATGCTGATGCTGATGTTCGCAACAACCCTGATTCTGACTACGACTTCGATTCTGAAATTCATCAAGATAATTTTATATAAGGTCAAGGTGGCGAAGTCCGGCGAGGAAGTTCGGCAAGGTGGTGAAGTTTATTGTACTCTCGATTTGATAAACATCCTGTGGCAGATTTTTTAACTTAATTTCATGTTTTGATTATTAATGATGACTAAAAATTCCTTATTTATCAGTTACTTCTACAAACATTCATATAACTGTCATCAAATTGAAATTAACATGTATTTTTTAAAATGTAGTATATAGATGGACTTTCCCGAATCACGGGGGAAAGTCATTTTATGTAATTTGATAGATTTTTAACCAACCCGTATTCAATAAATATTTAAAAATGCATGTTGATCAAATATATACTATAAATACCATAATACAAAGGTAGCATTTACAATCTATTGCGGTAAAACCATGAAGGAAGATAAGTCCGGCATATTTTGAAGGGAAGGGGTTGTCAACATTTAAATCAGTATAAAATCTGCACACGTATTTAAGGTAGAGTTTAGTGTGTAGGTATATTTGTTAGTTATTACTAGAACGCAATGTGGATTTTGATAAATTTTGGTATTTTGATACAACAAACCAGGTCCAGTGCCTTTAAAAATATGAACAAGAAAAAAATCGTATCAAACAAACACACCTGGTTACCTATATTATTGTTTAAATAGATATCACTATTCATGATAGGTATTAATAAAAGCCATGTTTATTTAAAGGTCACCTTTCGTATAATGTAATAACAAAATAATGACACACAATACTAATAATTATGTAACATCATAAATAAGAAACAATTTTAAAAATCAACTTGTTACGCAATACATGATTAAAGTTACGTAAATGCGGAAGTAATTATACCCTGTAAATACTTACTTACAAAATAAAAATCTTTGTAAATTAACACTACGAATTGCCCATTCCGGACTGCTAGCACAGCGTCTAGCAATTTTTCTTTGCTGTACGAAAATTTGTCAGATTTTCTTTTATAATTTCGAGTTATTTTATAGAAAATATACCTGAAAAATTAAACAAATTGTTTTTAAATCAGATAACCTTTTTATCAGTAACAATAAGAATCCTTTCATATTTTATTTATTTTTATTTTATTTTATTTCTCTAGAAAACTTACAGCTAAAACAACATTAGACACATAATAGCTATCGAAGGCCAATTAAAAGTTTTCACAAATAGCTATATGAATAGAACAGGTAGACAGAAGACAAAAATGTAAGTACAGAACGGATATTATAGATGACAACAAGATAAAAGTTGAACTTTATAAAATAGAAGTATTGAATATATTTATCATGATTAAATGTATATATTTAATGAAAAAACTTTACTAAAAGAATCACATTTAACCAATAAGTTGTTTTTCTTACTGTATATTAAGTGAAACTAAATATTCGTGTTTAAAAAAATTAAATTAAAAAATGTTTACAATATCTGCTTTGGGTCAAGATCGGCCGAACTTTCCCAAAAATACTAGACGGTCTTCCCCCAATATTGAATTTGAAGGTAAGGATTACATTTCAACCATTACTGTCGTATACATGCTTCTTTAATATAATTGAATAAAATAAAGCAATAAAACATAATACAAACTGGACACTTACCACAAAAAAACATTAAAATCCTTTGATATTCACTTAAAACTCAATGTAAGATCACGACACAACTCACTCTCGTTTCATCTTGTCAACTACAGAAAATTAAAAGGCGGTTTTTTTTTCTTTTGAACTTAACTGTGCACGACAGACCATCAAACCCGGGACACGATTGAGCCCAACTAATGTGATTATAGTGCTAAGTTAATATATCAATGTTTAAGTAGTATATAAATGTGTTAATGTTGTTATTTAAGTCTGATTATATACTCTTTTAGTAACACCAATGATGTATGATTGTATTTGAACTGTTCTACACCTTTGTTAACCTTTTATGTATACCTATGTGAGTAAATGTACTTAGACTATGTACATAGGATAGTACATAACAATAATAGAGCTGCAATAGTACATAGATGTGCCTCCTGCGCCGCTCGGGCGAGTAATGGTAGCTCTGCGGGAAAACGCGTGGTTATATTTATAACCTCGGTACGCGGCAGATAAGGAACAATGCCGTTACCACGCGTTATCCCGCAGTGACCGAGCGATGCAGGGGGACAATCTGCACATGACACAACTTTTAATAATTGTTAAATTAGGTCATGTGCAGGTGTAGAGTCATTATTAGCCAAAAGTGGCTCGGTAAGGGCTGGACCAATCCTGAGCATGTACGCGAGTTTGCTTTGGACCGCTGGCCAGCTCTTTCCGAGCCGACTATAAATATAGGAACAATAGAAATAATTATTCAGTGTCTTCTTGTTCGCAATACTATGACGTAATGTCTTATTGACCGAAAAAGTATCTTCTTTTATTAAGTAATTGTTTGATTGTTTACCTGTGTACTTTAATCTCTGTGTAATAATAAATAATGTGTCAAGAGAATAAATCGGTGTGATAAACAAGTCCGTGTCGTTTAACTTATCCTGAGTTCCCGATAGAACCGTTACGTCTCCGAGTGGAGAACCAGCTCTGCTGAGTATCTATAACAGTGGTCCTTCGCGAGCCGAATCTTCAGAAAATGGTGGTCACACGGAGCCGCAGCGGAGACTCAGGACAGGAACAGGCCCAGCAAAATCCTTCGGTGGCCGTCAGACCGGGGTCTAGCGAACCAGCCCCGGCGTCTGGCACGAGTCAGGCCACTGAAACGGATACGGTTAGCGGGTCAGAAGGAACGACCGGCACCGGTACAACTCAGACTACGAGTGACACCACAGAGAGAGACGATGCCGAGGCTACCAGCTCGCATAAAACGCTGAAGCCCGGCAGCATCCGGTCACGCCGCACCACAGCCTCTAAGAAGAAGCTTCTGACAGAGCTCGAAGCTAGAGAGCGGCTAGCCGAGATGAAGGTGAAACAGGCACAGGCAGAACAAGAGCTACAAGAGCTCCGCCTGCGACGAATAAGAGCAGAAGCGGACTCCAGTGAAGATGATGACCAAGAAGACCTCACCTCCGTACGAATAGGGACGTGGCTAGCGCGAACGGCGCCGCCACCGGAGGGCGAAGCCCCACCGCCGCCCCAGGACGCTGGCGGCGGGAGGCCTACGGCTAAGTCAACGAAGACTAACGTCGTCGAAAGTGTATATCCAGTGAATACGTTGAATACAGTGAATATGGTGCATACGGAAAATGAAAATGCAGTAAATAATAAGATGATCGACGTGAGTACGCTCGCTGCGGCGCTGGCGCAGGCCACGCGCAGCACGCGCGAGCCGCCTAAGTATATACAGCAGCTGCCATTCTTCGATGGAAAGCCCGGTGAGTGGATATCTTATAAGGCCGCGTACACACACTCACACATTTATTTTTCTAAAATAGAAAATGTTGCTAGGATTAGGATGAGTGTAAAAGGTGCTGCCAAAGAGGCGGCCGGCTGCCTACTTTTCAGTCAGCCCGATCCCGAAGTCGTCATAAACGCATTAGAGAGACGTTTTGGTAGACCTGAATCCCTAATACTAGCAGAATTAGATAAAATAAAGTTGTTACCTAGATTAAATGATAATCCTAGGGATATATGTATATTCGCGAGTCGTATAGCGAACACGGTGGGTACGGTAGAGGCGTTAAAACGTGTGCATTATCTACATAGCCCCGAGATGTCAAGAGTTATAGTAGAAAAGTTAACGCCTATACTTAGAAATAAATGGTATGATTACGCCGCGAATAAAAAGGGTGAAGATATACCCGAACTTAAACGACTGTCTACCTTTTTGAATGACGAGGCGGACAAGTGCGGCGCGTACGCGCAGCCAGAGCGCAATTACGACGAACCCAGCGGGGTACGGCAGCGGCGCAAGACAGAGCGCACGTTTAATGTGCACAGGGAAGCGGCGACACAAAACGAGCGTTGTCCGGCGTGCAAACAATATGGGCACAAGCTACCCGACTGTGCTAAATTTAAACAGATGTCAGTAGAGTCTCGCTGGGAAATTGCTAAAACTAGTAACTTGTGTTTTAAATGTTTAATAAATAAACATAGGCGATATTTATGTAAGGCGCCCACATGTAATGTAAATGAATGCAAAATGAATCACCACAAGTTGCTACATCAGGAGCGGAAAATACAGGAGCCACTCAACGTCGCGACGTCTGTATCGACACATGAATCTGTGACGTCAGCGAGAGAGATAGTGACGGCGACCACCCCCCTCCAACGCCGAGCTTATCTGAAAATAGTGCCAGTAACACTTAGCGGACCGCATGCGACTATAGATACGTACGCTCTATTAGACGACGGTAGCACGGTAACACTATTAGATGCATCAATAGCCGACGTTCTAGGTGCAGACGGCCCAACCCAGGCTATGTGGATACAGGGCATCGGCGCAGAAGTCAAACACGAGCGCAGCCGAATGGTCAACTTATATGTGCGAGGCAAACATCAGTCCGACATATTTAAAATAGATGCGGCGCGCACAGTAGACAGACTCGAGATCACGTCACAAACAATAACAACCGAGAACATAGAAAGCTGCGAACATCTGAAAGATATAAGAGATGTGCTAATATATGAACACGCGCGGCCTATGATTCTGATCGGTCAGGACAACTGGCATTTGTTAATGTCTCAAGACACACGCGTCGGACAGCGAGATCAACCTGTAGCATCGTACACTAAACTAGGCTGGGTACTACATGGCTGCCAGTATTCAGCCAACAGAGTTATGACAGTGTTCTGTGGCCATATTAAAACTAAAGACCACGATGATTCAATAGAAGCGCAGATGAAGAATTTCTTCAAATTAGAATCACTAGGAATTGAACCTAGAACGCCTAAAGACGATCCTCAACAGAGAGCACTGCAGATATTGGAGCAGACAAGTCGCAGGTTACCTAATGGAAGCTTCGAAACGGGACTACTATGGAAGCAGGATGAACCTAGGATACCTAACAACTATCTAGGTGCCCTAAAAAGGCTAGATAATCTAGAAAAACGCCTAGACCGAGATCCTGACTTAAAAGTGAAATATGTAGAACGTTTAGATAACCTTTTCACTTCGGGGTATGCAGAGAAGGCGGACAGTACACCAACAAAGGACAAGACTTGGTATTTACCTCACTTTCCAGTGGTTAACCCATCTAAACCACATAAACCGCCACGTCTAGTGCACGACGCCGCAGCAAGAACAGCGGGTCTGTGCCTAAACGATCTACTTCTCTCTGGACCCGACCTGTTACAATCACTGCCCGGAGTATTGATGCGTTTCCGACAAGACAAGATAGCCGTGTCAGCCGACATCAAGGAAATGTTCATGAGGATTAAAATAAGGCAAGAAGATCGCGACGCGCTTAGGTTTTTATGGCGAGGAGACCGGCGGGAGGGAACGCCGGAAGAATATCGCATGACATCAGTTATCTTCGGTGCGACGTCGTCCCCATGTACAGCGTTGTACATAAAGGATCGCAACGCTAACGACTACGCCGATAGGTACCCAGCAGCGGTGTCAGCTATCAAACATAACCATTATATGGATGATTACCTTCAGAGCTTTCCCAGTGAAACAGAAGCTGAAAAGGTAATCGAGCAAGTCGATTATGTGCACAGTCAAGCTAATTTTCACCTGTGCGGATGGACATCGAACAACATGAACATCCTGAATGCCAGCGCAGCGCCTATCCGCGACACAAAAGTACTAGGCGGTAACGATGAAGAGAAGGCCTTGGGACTGCGTTGGAACACAAAAGATGACTGTTTTACATTTAGGATAAATAGTAACAAAACACCTGACGAGTTACTAAGAAACACGCGCCCACCGACCAAACGTGAGGCGCTGAGCATTATCATGGCCATTTTTGACCCACTAGGATTGATATCACCTATCACTATCCCAGCCAAAAGGATACTGCAACACACGTGGCGATATAAAACCGAGTGGGACAAGCCACTACCTGAAGAACTACAACCGCAATGGAAACAATGGATGGAGTCGCTACGCAATATAGAGAAATTACGAATACCACGCTGTTACGATTATGGAGACGTCACCGCTCGCGAACTACATACGTTCGTGGACGCGAGCGAGGAGGCCTACGCAGCGGCGGTATATTGGCGAACAGAGCGACCGGATGGTACCATTCATGTAGCATTAGCAGCGGCTAAGAGTAGGGTGGCACCTCTGAAACCCATATCAGTGCCGAGGCTGGAACTTCAAGCGGCCTTGTTGGGAGCGCGACTCACAAGAACTGTCGCCCTCGAGCACGACTATGCGGTCGGAGACGAAACATACTGGAGCGACTCAACAACAGCGCTGGCGTGGATAAGGGCAGAGCCACGTACGTTCAAAACGTTCGTCGCCCATCGCATAGCCGAGATCGAGGAGCTCACTAAAAAGAACCAATGGCGATGGCTCCCTTCGCGTCACAACGTAGCTGATGACGCCACACGCGCTACACCCGATAATTTTGGATCGGATCACAGATGGTACCGCGGCCCGGAGTACCTGTACAAGGACCGGAGCGAGTGGCCAAAGGAAAAGTCAACAGCCGCGGCACGAGATACGGGAGAAGAGCGAGTAAAATGTAACGTACAAACAGCTCAAAACTCAAACGGTCATCTGCCGGACATAACGCGCTTTTCAAAATGGACAAGGTTAATAAGAACGACAGCGCGTGTCCTTCAATTTGTAAAAAACTGCTTACCGTGTAGATTGCGAAAGGCGAAGCCAGCCAACCCCTCCACCGGCAATTTACCGTACCCCCGTTTAGCTTATAACGAACGACCTTTCACTTTTACGGGACTCGATTATTTCGGACCAATGTCCATAACAGTAGGTAGACATAAAGAAAAGAGGTATGGGGCGCTATTTACTTGCTTAACTTGTAGGGCTGTACATATTGAGGTAGCACAATCACTGAGTGCGGACTCAGCCATTGCCGCACTCAGGCGATTTATAGCTAGAAGGGGTTGTCCAAAAGAAATATGGAGCGACAACGCTACTTGCTTTAAAGCGGCCGATAGGGAGTTAGGTGAGAGCGCCTTAAGCGCATTAGAGTGTGAGTCCGATGCGCGGTCCATAAGATGGAGATACATACCTCCCGCATCGCCATTCATGGGCGGAGCATGGGAGAGGATGGTGAGAGCAGTAAAGGAGGCGCTTCACATAACATTAAAGGAGGTTCACCCTACAGAAGAAACACTCTATACTTTGTTAGTAGAAGTGGAGAATACCGTCAACTCAAGACCGTTGACGCATGTAACTGTGGCACCAGACGAACCTGAAGCCCTCACGCCGAATCATATTTTGATCGGCCCCAACTCTCACGTGCCATCACCGGGCACATTCACCAGTGAAGACCTAACAGCTCGCCAGCAGTGGCGGCGCGCACAAGCCCTCGCCGACGTCTTTTGGCGACGATGGGTGCGCGAGTACCTGCCGCTACTGCAAAACCGGCGGGAGCCCCACGGGAGCGGTGTACCACCCAAGGTCGGCGACGTAGTCGTGATCTGCGACTCTAACCTCCCGCGCAATACCTGGCCCAAGGGACGCATAATCAAGGTGCTCCCGGGCGCGGACGGTGAGGTTAGGGTGGTCGACGTAGTCACCAAGGGTGGCCACATCCTGCGGAGGCCTACCAAGCGTGTCGTCGTGCTACCCACCGAGTCGCCTGAAGGCGACGGCGGGAGATGTGTGCACGACAGACCATCAAACCCGGGACACGATTGAGCCCAACTAATGTGATTATAGTGCTAAGTTAATATATCAATGTTTAAGTAGTATATAAATGTGTTAATGTTGTTATTTAAGTCTGATTATATACTCTTTTAGTAACACCAATGATGTATGATTGTATTTGAACTGTTCTACACCTTTGTTAACCTTTTATGTATACCTATGTGAGTAAATGTACTTAGACTATGTACATAGGATAGTACATAACAATAATAGAGCTGCAATAGTACATAGATGTGCCTCCTGCGCCGCTCGGGCGAGTAATGGTAGCTCTGCGGGAAAACGCGTGGTTATATTTATAACCTCGGTACGCGGCAGATAAGGAACAATGCCGTTACCACGCGTTATCCCGCAGTGACCGAGCGATGCAGGGGGACAATCTGCACATGACACGACTTTTAATAATTGTTAAATTAGGTCATGTGCAGGTGTAGAGTCATTATTAGCCAAAAGTGGCTCGGTAAGGGCTGGACCAATCCTGAGCATGTACGCGAGTTTGCTTTGGACCGCTGGCCAGCTCTTTCCGAGCCGACTATAAATATAGGAACAATAGAAATAATTATTCAGTGTCTTCTTGTTCGCAATACTATGACGTAATGTCTTATTGACCGAAAAAGTATCTTCTTTTATTAAGTAATTGTTTGATTGTTTACCTGTGTACTTTAATCTCTGTGTAATAATAAATAATGTGTCAAGAGAATAAATCGGTGTGATAAACAAGTCCGTGTCGTTTAACTTATCCTGAGTTCCCGATAGAACCGTTACGTCTCCGAGTGGAGAACCAGCTCTGCTGAGTATCTCTAACATTAACATAATGCCATCTACAATTTGAAGATAGAACTAAATAGTGACTCAGCTTTACCGACCGACCTGTTATCGTCGTAGCTATTCAAATACGAGTCTATTCAGACGGTGTACGGAGTTCCCCCTTTTGTCGGACTTCACCACCTTGACCTTATACATACATTTTTTCATTTTTACTACTAAAATTGATTGTTTGTAGAGTCTATGCGGATGTGTTGCACGTAAAGTCCGAATTTACATGCATGCTACCTGGAGACACGGGCCCTAAATACGGGTTTTACAGAGATGTCACAAAAACAATCGACTTCATAAAGACATTCTACGAGGAAGCGAGAATCCCGGCGCATGCCATCGAATACGTCGAAGCTTTTGGTTGTGGTAAGTGCTTAATTTAACCGACTTATGCGGCGAAACCGTGTCTGTTACCTCCTAAAAGCAAAACTAGTGAACCGATTTAAACAAATGAGGTGTCCTTATCTTAAAAGGCGCAAGTGATATTAAACGGTTAGGTATATGGATTTTGAAAAACCAACATGGCGTAACAATTATTTTTCCTGAAATGGTCACGTGGGGTGTTAAAATAAAGGGGTAAAAGAGACAATTTAAAAAACTAGACCATTCTAAATATTGAAATTATGTAAAAAGAAAAGAATTGTTACTATTTTCATTAAAAAATCGTCCGATCATTGCAGCTGTACCAGAGGCGGATAAAGTGGAGCTACAAGCAATTGAGGAGGTGTTCTGTAATAAAAGAGATGATCCTCTTTTAGTGGGCAGCGTCATGTCCAATATTGGGTACAACGAAGCTGCATCTGGTATTTCTGCTATTACGAAGGTAGGCTGCAAAATATAAGACAACGACGGTTTAAACGACTTCAAATGTCGTGACCTTATTCCAGCCGAGGGTCTGGGACATTATTATTCATATTTTGGAATTCGACCTCCTAAAAGCACTTCAAATTAAATCTTAACATCAAACCGAATTTTTCTTTCATGAGAGCGGCTATTGCAGGTCTTGCTAGGCTATCATCGTGGGGAGATAGCTGCTAACCTGCACTGCTCCAGTCCGCGGCAGGATGTGGTTGCGCTGCGCGACGGTCGCATGCGCGTCGTCACCGAGCACCAGCGCTTCCGCCGCACGTACGTCGCCGTCAACGGCATGTCCGTCACCGGCGTCAACTCGCACGTGCTGCTGCACGGACATTATAAGCCCAAGGTAAAAACATTGCCTACTTAAAATTATTTAAGGTTCTACCTTTCTAATCCCGAATCGGGATTAGAAAGGTAGAACCTTAAATAATTCAAGGGATCGGGATTCCCGATCCCTTGAAGGGGTTATTGTACTTGTACCGAAAACTTACCGTGGATTTATGAGGCCTGCAATAAAGTAGCTATTAGTCAGTAGGCCGGACCTAATCACCAACAAAAGTGCACTATTCACCAACAACCCAATCAAACCCACCTACCTTGACCATGGGCTTCGCCGTCTTCGGAGGTGAGTTGGTACGTGGATAGTGACGATGAGTTGAGAGTTGAGAGGGTGGAGAAAGTCACAGCCAATAATAAACTGTATGCCGTAAGCAACAAGGAAAGCAGATTGTGAATAAATTACACCGATAGTCTCAAGTACACTCGGACGCAATATATTCCTGACCTATAATCATAGTAACATTATAAAGAGAGAAGTCCTGATTGACTGACTGACTGACTGACTGACTTATCATCAACGCACAGCCGAAACTACTGAAGCTAGAGTCACGCGTTTTTGGAAGCGTTTTTGGAAATTCATCCCCTAAAGGGGCTAAGGGGGGGTGAAAATTGTTTTTGTAGTGTAAAACGTGAATATTGGAATTGTTTTTGAAGTGAGAAACATGAGAATTGGTGTTTCGGCTTTTGGTTAGAAATAAAGAAGCATATGTTACCCCGCTATTGGATATTAATCCCCTAAAGGGGCGAAATAGGGGCGAAAATTGTTTTTGAAGTGAGGAACGTGAAAATTGAGATTTAGGCTTTTGGTTAGAAATAAAGAAAACGTGTTATCCCATTTTTGGAAATTCATCCCCTAAAGTGGCGAAATAGGGGTGAAAATTGTTTTTGAAGTGGGGAACGTGAAAATTGAGATTTAGGCTTTTGGTTACAAATAAAAAAACACGTGTTACCCCGTTTTTGGAAATTCATCCCCTAAAGGGGTGAAATAGGGGTGAAAATTGTTTTTGAAGTGGGGAACGTGAAAATTGAGATTTAGGCTTTTGGTTACAAATAAAGAAACACGTGTTACCGTGTTTTTCGAAATTCATCCCCTAAAGGGGCGAAATAGGGGTAAAAATTGATTTTGAAGTTAGAAACGTGAAAATTGAGATTTAAGCTTTTGTTTAGAAATAAAAAAACATGTGTTACCCCGTTTTTGGAAATTCATCCCCTAAAGGGGCGAAATAGGGGTGAAAATTGTTTTTGACGTGAGAAACGTGAAAATTGAGATTAAGGCTTTTGGTGAGAAATAAAGGAACACGTGTCACCGCGTTTTTGGAAATTCATTCCCTAAAGGGGCGAAATAGGGGTGAAAATTGTGTTTGAAGTTAGAAACGTGAAATTTTGTATTTAAGCTTTTGGTTAAAATTAAAAACAAAATCGGTTTCGTGTTTTTCGAAATTCAACCTCTAAGCGGATGAAATAGTTAGATGAGAGTCCGTATTTTTTTTAGAAATTTGATCTTTATTATTTACGCTATTGGATCAAAATTCAGAGATACGTGTTAACGTGTTTTTGGAAATTCAAGCCCGCAGGGGGTGAAATATGGGAGGAAAATTGTATGTGAGTCCCTTTGTTTTTGAAGTCAGAAATATGAGTATGGCTTTAAGTCAAATATTAAAGAATACCTACCTACAACAGGGTAAAATGTATCTAGAGGGCATCTTCATATTGGGCCTATCGAGATCCGGGGCTGAAGAGAGTTAATATTGAGTTAAGTTAACCTGTAGATTAGAATTGCCTTTTACACTTTATAATTTGGATCGATGGTTTAAGAGAAATTAAAAGTTCTTTGAAAGTTGATACCTAAGGAGCGCGACGTTGTGATGTACGGTGCAATGTATTCGAGAACGGGAACGCTTTGTAAGAGGTCAAGAATTGATGAAAATAAAAAAGTATCTACCGGGCTACTATGTACCCGAACGAAGTCGGGACGGGCCGCTAGTGATAAATAAATAGAGAAAAACCGTGATTACCTTCAATTGAATTGTGGATTATCAATCAACAACAAAACCAGATGCGTCTCAATCAGACGGACTTTGAAAAGACCATGTCCTTTCAGCAAAATCGGCCTCGGTGTCAATCAACTCCTCCCGTTGGACCGGGGACAGGAAATGAAGAAAATTCTAAATTTTAGGATAATTATATTATTTTATAAGCCATTATATTATAGTTCGAATCCCATCTCCAAATTACACCTTTTCTTACTTTTTAAGACATTCAAATTTCTAATCTTAAATCTATCTATACTGCAATGTGGGGACTTAGGTGACTAATAAAGAGACGTCTTGTTAGGTGTAGAGTCTATAATATAATGAATGCGGTTACATATCACTTACATCTAAATACATAATATATGAAGGAAGGCGAGTCCCACACTACAATACATATTTATTTATTTATTTATAAAAACATGGAAGACTTACAGCTACATAAACCTAAAATAACGCAATTTTTATCAACAGAAAGCCAATGACAAGTCTTCACTTATAGAGATTGTATACAATTTAAGCACACTGAAAATGGCAACACGCAACACATTGATATACTCTAGCTAAATTCATTTAAACATAAACTAGGTACCTACCTATTTAAAAAAGTCAAGGCTTAAGCACCTTCTAGCCGATGACACACTTGTTACAAAGGGGTCGATATCGTGCTGCTTACACAAGCTATTGAAGCTCCTGCTGGCTCGCACAATATAACTATTCTGCCTGTAATTTGATGACGCACCAGGTATACATAACGGTGGATTGAAACGAACAAATTTATATGGAACATTGAAGTAGATTTTTGATAAGAGCTCAGGGCAGTCGAAGTCATTATTAAGAATTTTTAACAAATAAACAAAGTCAGCTATTTATCATAGTAATATTATAAAGAGAGAAATCCTGATTGACTGACTGACTGACTGACTGACTTATCATCAACGCACAGCCGAAACTACTGAAGCTAGAGTCACGAAATTTGGAGAGTAGGTCCCCTTTGTATTGTAGGCAAGCAATAAGAAGGGATTTTTGAAAATTCAGCCCCTAAAGGGGGGAAAAAGGGGGTGAAAGTTTGTATGGGAGTCCCTTAATTTTTGAAGTGAGAAAGATGAAAATTGGGATTTAGGCTTTTGGTTACAAATAAAGAAATACGTGATTCTGCGTTTTTGGAAATTCATCCCCTAAAGGGGCAAAATAGGGGTGAAAATTGTTTTTGAAGTGTAAAACGGGAATATTGGGATGGTTTTTGAAGTGAGAAACGTGAAAATTGAGATTTAGGCTTTTGGTTACAAATAAAGAAACATGTGTTACCGCGTTTTTGGAAATTCATCCCCTAAAGGGGCGAAATAGGGGTAAAAATTGTTTTTGAAGTTAGAAACGTGAAAATTGAAATTTAGGCTTTTGGTTAGAAATAAAGAAACATGTGTTACCGCGTTTTTGGAAATTCATCCCCTAAAGGGGCGAAATAGGGGTAAAAATTGTTTTTGAAGTTAGAAACGTGAAAATTGAAATTTAGGCTTTTGGTTAGAAATAAAGAAACACGTGATACCGCGTTTTTGGAAATTCATCCCCTAAAGGGGCGAAATAGGGGTGAAAATTGTTTTTGAAGTTAGAAACGTGAAAATTGAGATTTAGGCTTTTGGTTAGAAATAAAGAAACACGTTATACCGCGTTTTTGGAAATTTATCCCCTAAAGGGGCGAAATAGGGGTGAAAATTGTTAGTGCGAAACGTGAAAATTGAGATTTAGGCTTTTGGTTAGAAATAAAGAAACACGTGTTTCTGTGTTTTTGGTAATTCATCCCACAAAGGGGCGATAAAGGAGTGAAAAATGTTTTTGAAGTTAGAAACGTGATTGTATTTAAGCTTTTCGTTAAAATTAAAAACAAAATCGGTTTTGTGTTTTTCGAAATTCAACCTCAAAGCGGATAAAATAGTTATATGAGAGTCAGTATTTTTTGAAGCCGAACGATTTGTAAGAAGTCAGGAATTGATGAAAATTAAAAAGTATCTACCGGCTAATTTGTACCCGAACGAAGTCGGGACGGGCCGCTAGTTTTATATAAAAGGCTTTGTCCTGAACTACTGACGGATCAACGCACAGCCTAAACCGCTGATTAGAGAGACCTGAAACTTGAAGGGTGTGTTCTTTGTATCACGTAGGCATCCGATAAGAAAGGATTTTACGAAATTCTATCCCTAAGGGGGTGAAAAATGGGGGCAAAGTTTGTATGGGACAACGTGATTCCTGGGTCCGATCTACTTAAAATTTTGCATAAACCTTTTTTAACAGAATTGATGGAAGACGTGTTTCGTGTTTTGAAATACAACGGTGTTTTTGAAATTTAACGGTGTTAAAAAGGGGTAGAAAGTTATTTTGGCGGTGATTTGCTTCGAAGTTGATATCAATACTCCTTAGTGCTTTTGATTTAAATAGTTTAAATAACATTTAATTTTGACCGTGGACCAAGAATTGACTATTGATTGACTATATATATAAAGCTCGATTACCACTGACCATAGAAATAGTACAAGTACTGGAACGCTTAATAGTGCCGTAAAGCCGGTATGAGGGAGAATACTTTGTGGTAACCGTGTCCTTGTCTAATAGGGTAACCATACATTTTAGTTAAAAGTAGGACATGATAGAAATATTTAATTATGTTATGAGAATAGTTATCAGGTAATTAACTACTGATATCGAATAGTAAGAATTGTTTTTTTCCTAGTAAATAGTGAAATATACGGTCCATACAGTGTATCTAAACGTTCTTACAAATATACATACACCCTTTTGGTTATAATTAGAGTCACAGGCAAGGCATAATATATAAATAGGCATATGCAAGGTTACTATATAATAAAAAAGAAAATTTAGAGAAAATTTCGGACATTGCGGAAAAATCCGGACATTTTCTTATACACAGATTACGTGTATAATAAAATGTCATGCGTGAATATTCCGGACATCTGGCAGCTCTAGTCATAGGAAACATTAGATTTTAACATTTTAAGATACAAATTTAATTCCTCTTCTACTTTTTCTTTCTTTTTTCTTTTTCTCTTTTAGCTTTGCGACCATCCTACGACCTTTCTTTATGAGATCTTTCCTATTATAGCAGAAAGGGTAACCCATGCTTAGTGCTGCAGAATCGAATATCACTTATTATAATATTCTTGTTTGGCAAACTCAAGTATAATCATCATTCACAACATTAAGCAATAAAACACAATGAATGAAAGTCAAAGCAAAACTTTTTTTAATTTCAAATCGGCATAAAAAGGTCGTCGTCGTTTCGTCAAAACGTTGAGATTCTAGATGCACGGTTCCAAAGTGGGCCGGGTTCTATGGAGAAGAGACCGGCTAGAAACTTAATGGTTGATTGTAATTTTAATTGTGTTGGCATTATAGTTGTATTTTGGGTTTATGTGCTTGTTTCCTCTTGCTTTACTTTCTTATTTGGTGGTTCACTGGAAACTGCAACATCTTCCCATTTACTACAAAATCCTACATGCCCTGATTCACCAGATGTTCCTGCACGTACAATTTATTTTGCACGTACAGTTTTTTTTCTTTTTGTGGCTATCTGTAATGTCAAAAATGATCTTCATTATGGCACAATATCTAAGTACAATATCCAATCCAGTAAAAGTTTAATCCATCTAACTATACTAATAGGAAAATATTAAACACAAATAAACAATAAGCAAAGTGTGTGAATCTTAAGTTTGTGCAATGTGTTATACTTTATATTAGTATAAACTATTACAGACCGGACAATTACACACAACATTATACAACAGACACATACAACAACTGATAATTATTAAACATATTACAATAGTACCTATGGTAATATTGAAGGAACTGCTTCAGGTTTTAATTTTATTTTTGCTGCTGTTAAATAATTCATTAACTTTAAAATTTACGCCACAAACACATGCGAACTTTTACACACTAATGTCAAGGTTCGTGGCTGTTATCCATAACACCCTCTGCTTATTATCAGCCGGAATCCTGAAAAAAACAAACATGGAATTTTAATAAAGTCTATCATTTTATAAGAGATACAAAAAAACATTATTATCTATTCGGCACAACAAACAACAAATGATTTCAACAAATTAACTTAAACTATATACAGGGTTATTTGTAAAACACCGGCAATGCTTTAAGGGGTGCAACTACTCATCAATATGAACAACTTTTACTACGGGACCAACCATGAAATCGCGAAAAAAAATTCAAACTTTTCATACATTTTGATGGAGCAAGGTTAATCTTTTGTATGAAAAGTTTGATTTTTTTTCGCGATTTCATTGTTGTTCCCATAGTAAAAGTTGTTCATATTGATGAGTAGTTTCACCCCTTAAAGCGTTGCCGGTGTTTTACAAATAACCCTGTATGTATACTTATACTATACTTGGAATCACTCAAATTATACAAAACAATAAATGCATCGAAAATATGCTACGCATTACAGATTATGGAAAAACAAATCCAAATTTATTAAATTACGTAAATTATTTAACTTAGTGGACTGTATGTTATGTGAAACGATCTAAAATAAGTACTTGGAGCAACTATATCCCACAAAATAAAAATATATTGTCACACTACTCAATGAAACTTACCTATGGAACGATATTCCACAACCAGGATAATATTCTCGCTTGCACCCAATCATAACTCAAGTATTTACCATCTTGTCGCCAAAAAATTATTCTAGGCACAAAAATAATGTTTGATCACGTTTATTTCTGAACTATGAAAACCACGAATGTTGACAATAGGTTGACAACTAAGTTGACAATGTAAGCCATTTTGAATGATGTAGTGTTTCCCGCATGCAAACTTCTTTAACTACTGGTATCCAAATATTGTAATAATCAATCTTATTGAATAACGTATGGAAATAATAATATTTAAAGCACGTCAATTATAATTTTTATTATGTTTATTTTGATAGCCGTGGGTAGAATTTACATTAGTTCTAATATGTATGTAAAAACGATTCTGAAAATACCAATTTAGTAGATTACTAAGTTGATGAGTAATGGCCATGTGTGCGAGAGGGACACCGCTAAATCTCAGGTGACTTTCATGTGGGCACAAAATTTCGTACAACTAATTATAGCAGTAAGCTCTCTAGTTATAGGTACTATGTATTATCTCTATGCCACTGACTCACTCACTGACTGACAGAATTGATCTCCCAGATGGAGCCGTGGGGGGTTAAAGTGATGTATAAGACTCATAAACCTTGAGGTCCAGTGAGTCGGGGAAAAATCCGAAATGACCTGAAAGTGGAACGCTGACCGGAACTGCCCTACGAATCTCGAAAATGAAAAGTCTGACACCCACACTGCCGGAACTAAAAATGTCAAGGACCCTGGGCCGTTTGACGAGCCGGTGAAAAAAAGATGGCTTCCATACAAAAAAAGATGGCGGCCATACAAAATTGAAACGCTCACCGTTCCGAAACCGTTGGAGATAGTGGGGGGGGTGTTCGACCAAATGTCATAGAGGACGACGGGGGCTTTTCGGTGGAGGTCATAAAAATCCAAGATGGCGGATTCAAAATGGCGGCCAAAAAAAATCAAAATATCATATTTATTTTAAGTTATGTTACAAGCTCCACCTAAAAAGCCCTCGCGGGCTGCATGCGGCCCGCGCACCCGCGCGACCTCTAGTATTATATATAGAACTGGATTTTGCGTCTAGAAGAAAAAAGTGAGGACCAATAAATGACCTTGAAATAAATCACTTATGTCTTGCATCTCTTTCATCAAAGTGACAAAGATTTTTATTTGCGTTGGGATATTATTAGGAATTAAGCAAGTAGAAATTATTCATAATTGAGCACGTATTTCTTTGCTATTAGTTAGGTACCAAAACAATAACCATAAGTACCAAATAGGTAGGTAGGTACTAAATTCTGGTGAACCCATGGTGAAGACTTAACGTGTCGTCACTTGGTCCAAAGTTGCGGGTTGATTTATGGATAAATTAAACTTTAAAATAAGTAAAAACGAACTTCATAAAACTAATAAGTGCCTAGGTAAGGTGCATTGAAGGATTAAAGGTCCCTACTTCAGAAGCTGTTAAGTTTTTAAAGAAAATATTTTATACTTTTTAGCACAGTTTATTTTATTTTTCTATTTTGAGTGGCATAAATAATACATAAATATGCAACTACAGTAATCGCGACTAATTTGCTGATATCCATTGAGGAGTTTCATCGTCTTTCTCCGAAAGTCTTCATCAGATCTTCACCAAATTTTAGTCGGTTTGGCCTTATGTCATAATGCTCCGCTTTATAGTGTAGGCTACAATTTTTTGCAGATTTATAGAAGTTTCCTTTCAAAGGTATGTTGGACGACCATACCACCATCTACGCCTTTTCTCTGGATCGCTTGGAAAACTAAAACAAATGCAATCGTGTTTTCAATCATCTAAGAAATTCCACTGATGTTAGCAATCAATGATCAGGTTTGACCAAGAAAACTTCTGGAGATTTTGAATTCCAGTTGGACTTTGTAGCTCTTTACACAACCACGAAAAATCATATCACGTTAAATTCCGCCTCAAGCAATCATGGTCACTCTACTCTTCTTTGTTTAGGTACTAACATTTTATCTTGACGTCCAATCTAATAATGCGACTGTTTCCTTAGTTATATGCGATATAACCACATAAATAACTAAATGGTGACATTTCACAATGAGAGAAACGTTTTTCACACAGTTTTATATAAAAATATAGGCAGATCTTTCTAAAACTGCGTAAAAATATGTACAAATTGGCGTAATTTTTAATATGGCATCAGCGTACTTACCTATGAAAAATAACGGTTGATGTTGGGTTCCAAACACTTCCACAATCTTTAAATATACGATACATGATTGAGCACTGTTAAATAATTAGTATATCCTCAGAAATCGCCTAGCAAACATTCGAAGTCGAAGAAAGTTGACAATGTTGACATGTCATTTATGTCATTGAAATTATTATTTTTACAGACCATCAGTCTTACCAGCCTCCTATGCATTCATTAAATTGGGGTAAACTTAAATATCATAAAATAATTATTTCAATCAACACATCCTTTTTATAGGCAGAAAAAATTAAAGCTGACTTTAAAAATACTAGAAGCTTCCAAAATAGTTTCTCGATACCAAATGGCCCTCAACATAAACATTCCTATCTATTTGTGCACAACTATCTTGAAAACTTTTACTTTACTCTGGTAACTTGCAATTATAGTATGAGTGAGATGGAAAACATACCTAAAGGTGAATGAACTCCCCTTCAGTTATTTCTTGTAGATGCAATATCCAGTTCTATCTTTATTAGCAAAGAAATACGTGCTCAATTATGAATAATTTCTATAAATTTGCTTAATTACTCATAATATCCCAACGCAAATAAAAAAATATGTGCTGGGACCTGGGACACATAGTAGAAGTGAATCTTTAACGGACAATATATCGTCTACCCCCTCCACGCGGCCGTAACGCTTTATCGTGACAGAAAAATCCTAATACTCCCCGTCTATGGAAGTTTCACTTCAAAACTTGGTCACCCTGATGAAAGAGATGCAAGACATAAATGATTTATCTCAAGGCCATTTATTTGGTCCTCACTTTTTTCTTCTAGACGCAAAATCCAGTTCTATATATAATATTATAATCTGTGATTATAATATTCTTGCCGTGGATTTGACGTATGATTTTGACACATATTTGAAAACTGAATCCGATTTTCAAACACGGTGACTTTCGAGACATTCCAATTTTAAAGAGCAGGTATTTGCTTATGTTTTTAAGTGAGTTCAACCTATTTTGAATAATTCTATACTGACTGGTTGTTCTCTCACGGCCAGTTGTATGTGGAATGCTCCAGAGTAAGCGCACAGAGTAGCCTGAAGATTCTAGCTTCCGAAAGAAAAACAAAAAATATTTTTTAGAAATACTGCGGTAGGTGTAAATAGTACTTCGATTTCGCTGTAAAAAGATAATACCTCCGTTTAACTTTCACCCTTTCACCAGATCAAAAGCCGAGCTTCGTGTTCACAAAATATAACAAAATTTTATTTTATTTTCATGTTTATTTAACTTTTAAATCCCAACAGTGCCCTACACTATAATAAATGAAATGTCTCCAGAACTTCTTGCCCTTGAAAACCAAAATCTCTCTTGTGCAAACTCTTATTCAGCCCATTATCGACTACGCCGACGCCTGCTATTTGGATGCCAAAGAGGAGCTCTTAAATAAACTTGAGGGTTTACAAAACATCTGCATCCGTTTTGTTTTTAATTTGAGAAAATAATATGATCATGTTTCCACATTTCGCAAGGATCTCAAGTGGCTCCCGATTCGGCTTCGCAGGAACACTCGGATATTATGTCTCCTTTTTAATATCCTGCATAACCCGACATCTCCTTCGTACCTGCGGGATCGCTTTTCCTATACAATCATATCCTGCAGACGCTCCCTGCAGGTCGCATCTAAGGTCCCTCCTCAAATTCCCATCCCACAAAACTGATTTCTACTCCTACTCCTTTTCTGTGCATGCGGTTAGGTTGTGGAATGTGCTCCCGCCTGATATAAGAAGCTGTAAAACTGTATCTTTGTTCAAGAAACGGTTAAAAGAGCACTACCTTTCCTCTGCTACATAGTTTGTATTTTATTTATACATTTAGGTATATATTTATTTAGATAGGTATATTTATTGTATGTATTTGTATTCTTCCGTGTTAAGTATGTATTTATGTATTTTATGTAAAAATATTTATACGTATCCTCTACACACTGAGTCTACATTTCTTCTTTTTAATCTCTCCTCTCGCAGGTCTGCTGGAAGAGATTTCTTTAGAAATAAGCAGTACTTTTGTACTTTATGCTCCTACTTCATATTTCTCATGTATTTTATGTGTGCATTAATTGTTAAATAAATAAAATATAGAAGTGTGCTGTGGGTCAGATATAGGCGGAAGTCTTCTAGTGCCCTACGGGTCCAGTACAATAACGGTTACAGGGGATTGTTGAGACTGCCTCGCTTCTAAAGTGCCTCAGGGAAGTTCACTTAAGACTCGCATAGATGACTTTTATGTAATCATGCGAAAAAGGATACCATCGCTGTTCCAAGGTAGTACCAACAGTCTACTGACCATTGTGGCCACAGAACACAGAAGTTTTCTGTGTTCTGTGATTGTGGCCAAGATTTAGAGAGTGGTATCTTAAGACACTGGCTGACTGTGCAAAAGCCAGCAGCCATGCTCGTCTCAAATAAATAATTATTATGTCCCTAGGTATCTAGTTTTATTTCATTTGTTTTTGCAATTTTTATTTTAATAATTTATGGACTATTATTACCTATTTATTATTTTATAGACATCTTATTGCTAACAATAACAGATTAAGATAATTTGTTATTTTATTTTTTATATGATTTGTTCTTTTTATTTCTTTTATTGTGGTTCGAATTAAATGATTTATTATTAAATTTTACTTCATTTGTCTATTTTTTTAAACATGTACGTACATAGACTATAAAATAAACTTTTAAAAACATAAAAAATAGGGTCGTACTTGACAACCGGTCCAAGCCACCGGCGGCGGCAGCGGCGCGGCAGCTAGGGCTTCAGAGAGATGAACCTCCTCACAGTGCGTGCCGTGTCGAGGAGTACCGTTTTCTACCATTATTATTATTAAGAACCCGAAATAAAAAAATGGATTAATAAAAACACAATTTCATCATTTGTTTCAGGACGTTAATCGCTATAAGTCGAGTATACCATACCTTGTTACTATATCAGCAAGACACGAATCAGCAGTGAATTGTGTTCTCGACGGTTTAAAATCTCAACCAATTGACCCTGAACAATTGACGTTGTTGCACAACATACACCAAGCGAACATTTCAGGGCATTTAGGCAGAGGATTCATAATTTTAAGTAAGACTTACTTACGGTTTAAATTAATTAAAATGGTCTACATAATAATAAAATTGTAACGCTATACTTTAACAACACGACTCTTCAGAACCCTCGAAAATTATATTTCTAGACACGAACGAAGAGCAGAAGACGGTTAGTCTGTGTGAGAAGGCTGAGTACTTCGATGACGCGAAGCATCCGCTGTGGTTCGTGTACAGCGGGATGGGCTCACAGTGGGCTGGTATGGGCGCGCAACTCCTGCGCATACCCATCTTCGCTGCTGCTATAGAACGGTATTAATTACATACTTATACATTCGAAGTTTAAAAATGCAAAGAATATTAACTACTGTCCTTTGCATTTAACAATTATTGTTACAGCTGCCGACGAGTTCTCGAACCTAAAGGAATCGATATCGTAGATATAATTACGTCACCTGGTGAGACTTTTGATAATATTCTACACTCGTTTGTGGGAATAGCTGCCATTCAAATTGGTCTAACTGATATCCTTTTGGAACTTGGGCTTGTACCGGATGGAATAATTGGTAAGAACTAAATATACAAAGTACGGTTTGAAGAACAATAAAATAAAATATTAAAATTATTATAAAATATTATTAAAATAACTACAATAGGACACAGTGTGGGCGAGCTGGGATGCGCGTACGCCGATGGATGTTTGACGGCAGAGGAGATGATACTATCAGCGTACAGCCGCGGGCTGGTGTCGTTGCAAACTCCATTTATACGCGGTTCTATGGCCGCCATTGGCCTGGGATATGAAAAAGTAATTAAATTAACACTTATTAAATGTTGATACTTTTTGGGGCTCATTGTGTATAATATATGCCTCTTATGTTTTTAGATTTCGAAATTGTGTCCGCCAGAAATCCAGGTCGCTTGTCACAATGGGCCTGAATCTAGTACAATTTCTGGACCTGCAGATGCGATGCGCGATTTCGTCGCCAAGTTGACTGCTAAAGAAATATTTGCTAAAGAAGTTCCATGCTCCAACATCGCGTATCACTCGCGTTATATTGCTGATGCCGGTGAGTTTTATATGAGCCGATCAGTAAACTCGTAACCAATGAGGCCTATTTCATGGTGAGGCGTTGCGTGCAACAGAGCCATCTTACAATAATAATTATTATGAATCCTCGATTTAAAATAAACCTTAAGTAATAAGTTGATAAATGTTCCGTTTTAGCGTTGCCTCATATTGAATCGTACTTATTTTTAAAATTTATTTTAGCAGAATCATGTTTATAAATCCAAACTGTTACTATGTTTCTGCATTGACTGTTATGGATGATAAAATTACGACACTTACAATATTTTTAATACTGTTGTTAAGCCGAAGATAAATCAGTAAATACCTGAGATGTTTCGCTTTCTTTGGCCAACTTAGCTACTCCAGTTTATCTGACGCCGAGTGTTCAACTGATAGGCATTGCAATTAATGTTACTTTAGAATAATAATTAATTCATTGAAATATTAACAGTTTATTATATAAACATTAAAATTGCAGGGCCTCAATTACTCCAATATTTATCAGAGGTAATAAAGACTCCGAAACCGCGAAGCGAGCGATGGCTGTCGACCTCTATACCACAAGAGAAATGGACCGATCCTATAGCTAAATTCTGCTCAGCAGAGTATCACACCAACAACCTACTAGTAAGTAAAGTAGTTAAGGTGACCATCATCATCCATAGTATGATGAGGTGGCTCTCATTGCTTTAATATGCTCCTTTTCCTGATAGCTCCTGTTCCTGACGCTTTTTGCATCCATGCGTGGTCACGCATCTTCTAGTGCTGGAAGGATAGTTTAATGATATCTGTTAAATCGTATAGCTACGTTCCCATTCATGGCATCAATTTATATGTACAGAGTCCGGTGCTTTTCGAGGAGACGTCGAGGTTGGTACCGAACAACGCGGTGCTGGTAGAGGTGGCGCCGCACGGACTACTGCAGGCCATCTTAAAACGTTCAATGCCAAGTAACTGCAAAAATATCGCTCTGACGAGGAGAAAGCATCCTGATAATGCATTATTATTACTTGAGGGTATAGGCAAGTGAGTACATGATGTATCAAAATTGGTGAACCAAATTCTAACCGCCAACGTATTTTCTCATTAATTGAATTCCTTTCAGGTTGTTTATGGAAGGCTATAATCCCAAAATACATATTCTCTATCCAAAAGTCGACTTGCCGGTTTCTACTGGCACGCCTTTTTTGTCTCATCTAGTCGAATGGGCGCATGGTGAAAAATGGTACGTATACGTAATGGTACATTATAAGTTTTTTTTTTTTTTCAAAGTAAAGGCTGTCCGCGTGTTTTTTGAAAGAAAAAATTTAACCTTAAATTAGTAGTTGTCTGATTCTTATCAACCCCCTCTTCGAACACATCAAACAAACTTTTTACAACGTTCTCAATGAGAAGAGAAAGAATAAGACAAATGGAACCCATAGCATAGATTCTATCACAGGGCTCTATAATATTTTACAAACAATATAAATTGATATAAAAATAAAAATAGAAAAATTATCATTTCACAAGTAAGATTTGTCAAAGTTTCATTTCGCAAACAATTGCGCTCCTTTAACAATGACATCAAAATACAAACATTCATATGACAAGCTGAGATTTTGAAAATGAATTACCTATTTAATTTTATTTTAAAAGATAAAGTGACATGTTACCTTTTCACAGAAAGCAAAAATAATGTTTTACAAATAATTAATTAGACTTAGTATATTATAATTATTTTCACTTTGCGGATTAGTAACGTTGGCTGACGATTCGGTTTTGGCAGCAGTCTGGTAGGGAGTCGCAGACTAACCATAAACTTAGAATATTTTCGCTTCGTACATCCTAAATCTATGGTTCTAACCTAATCTAACTGAAAATGTACTTACTTGATTTTGAGTTATAATAATTATACTTACTTTTACGTAATAAATCCAGGCCAAAACTGTCCTACTGCTGGGCCTCTTCTTAGAATGTCAAGGATTTGGCCTTAGTCCACCAAGCTGGCCTAGTGCTGGCTGGCGGACTACAAACACCATCGTGAACTTTATGATTTTTAGAATTTTTGTCTGTTTGTCGGTTTGTCTGTTTGTCGGTATGTCGGTTTGTCGGTTTGTTTGTTACGGGTAAACTTGAAAACTATACTGGACAGATTTAGTTGAAATTTTGCAGTAATATAAGCTGGGATAAGCTGGGGTGCATTATGTTATTTGTATAGTTCATACTCGTAGGTCCGGTCACAATAATGTAATATAAATCATCACGCTATTCCTCAAGGGGGCTAAGCAAAATAAGTATTCGTTTCATTTCCACAGTTCCTCTGTTAATAATTTAGTTGAATGGTATTCTAACTCGATCCAGTCTTTATTTAGTTGAATGGTATCTTTATTATGTAATGCTCTGTATACAGAATGGCGAAAAAAATTCGGGCATTAAGAGTGGCTACCCTTCCTGTTATAGTTAGAGAGTTCTGTTCTTAGGAAACGCTAGGTGAATTTTGAAGATATTATATACCCTATTATTAGATTTTTGGAAAAAGGTACAGTCAGCGAGAAAATTGACATTTCTCAAAAACCTTAAGTGGGGCTCAATCGACTCTATTTCCCAACAGGAATGCTTCTTCATTTTTTTAGTTATTAGAACATTTTTTTAGAACATTTTTTTTTAACTGGATGGCGTTTGTTATTCTCCTGAATTTGTCATATTTCCAGTATTTAAATTGAGATAAGTATTTTGTAGTAATATTCAGTAGTATTTTGTGTCTTTTTAAGCTTAACTCCAATCTCCCTACATGGCGTTGGGTTGGGTTACGGGTCACATTAGAGACGGTTATTTGAACACATATCGCGACTAATCACGCAAGCTGGCACTAAATGGTAGGGTATAAGCTGGCAGCTATATCAGGTTCGAATCCGGTCCCAGCACTATAACTTATTATAGTTCCGAACTCCACGTGGACGAAGTCGCGGTCACTGCTAGTACAAAATAAAATAAAACAATTTGGGAAAAAAGAAAAGTAAAATCAGCGGTCTTAACGCAATGCGGCGATCTCTTCCAGACAACCAGATCGGAACATTTATTATCATAAGGGCCTGCGGTGTACAAATTGCAAAAACTACTCATTATTTTAATAAATGAACATCTTCATATTTTGCTTGTTTCACTAAATACTTTCTTTTTTAGGCCTATGCCGTTATATCGCTCTGCTACCCGGAAAACAGCTGCAACTTGCAACTATGTAATATCTCTGTATGACAGAGAATACTCATTTTTGCATGGACACTCAATGAGAGGTAATACCATTAGACCCAAAAACACTCCGAAATTCATATACGAATACGAACTTTTAAAGTTATGTTTTCTTAATCATTGTTCCACCGTCAAGATCGCAATAAATAAATAAATAATTAGTGTAAATGCATAATAAATAAAATAAATAATGACCCACCGCTTGGAAACGGCCGGCCATAAGTTTTTCCATACCCCTCGACCGGTCGCCAGGTAGGTCTGCTACCTACCAGCCCCTCTGGTACGCGTCCAGGTGTGGTCGAGATGGGATACAATCCAACATAATAACAGCGATGACATGCATTTTAGGACACATAGTATTTCCGTTTGCCGCTTCACTTGTGCTGGTCTGGGACATTTTGGCTATGACACTGGAAGTTCCTAAAAAGCAACTATCAGTGGAGTTCAGGGACTTGCACCTGTATGCGCAACCGGTGATGCATGATCAACGTCAACTCAGACTTAGCTTGTCTTTGCACAGAGGAACTGGCAGCTTTGAGGTAATGCCGTAAACATTATTGTAAAAAATATCATAGGCCTATTAAAATGGACCTATAAATACATTATAACTATATACTCAATCACTTCATACAGATCCTTGATGAAAATTCCAAAGTCGCCACAGGTTACATAACCGCAAACAATTCTAACGACATGTTCAAGGAATATGAAACAATTAATGTAGAAACTGAAACGAAATTGAGTATGGACTTAACTGCTGAAGATATTTACCATTTATTACGAGACAGAGATTACTTTTACAGGTAAGTTGAAATAGAATATATAAACACTAATGATGTGCTAAATTATATGATTCACTACATAGTACAAAATAAAGTCGCCCGCCACGTCTGTTTGTTCGCTAACTACTTCTTAACTATACAACGGATTTTGATCACCCGTACGAAGCCGGGGGCGGGTTGGTAATACTTATTAAAATTTACCAGTTATCACCAGATAGAGATTACTTTTACAGTTAAGTTGGAAGTGATTAATATATATCAACACTAGACTGACCTAACAATGATGTACTAAACCATGTAAATACTCATCTCAGCTCTTGTCGATGGAGTAATTGCCATTGCTCGCTTGATGCTCTGCCTTCTATTTGATACGACTCTACTCCTACTTTTTCCTTCACCTGTTGTACAAAACATCGTCTAGGTCTTCTTCTTCCTCTTAAAATAATTTAATCGTTTTCACAGCGGCGAGTTCCGTAGTATTAAATGCGTTAACGAATCTATGAGCGAGGCGGAAATCGTATGGCGCGACAATTGGACCACGTTCATTGATGGCATGCTGCAGCTGAACGCGCTACAACAGCCGCACGCTGCCGTCTCACTACCCACTAACATTAGAAAAATATGCATCGATGTTATAGAACATGAAAGGATAATAAGGAAATCCATCGTGTCGGATGACAAAGCGTTAATAAAAGCTGAAATATCTAACAAGTTTGATATTACCAGGTAAAAATCATTAACGGTTAAGAAGTGTGGCCATGTTAAGCATTTTTACTTGTAGAAATACTTAGTACCTACCTACAAATATTCGTCGAAACATGTAGAACCTTACTCATGAATACCTATGTAGGTATACCGTATTTCACCGAATAAATGATTGTAATAATATTATTAATAACCCTCTCCGTAGTCGGGTAAAAATGGCACTGTTCGCTAAAAGTCGCGGGTTCAAGCCCCGCTCGTGTCAATAATTATTCCTTTTTTCTTTATAGTATTTCTACAACATATTTACGTTCTTGTAGAATCCATTCAAGATAGTCGTGTTACTATAATTATGTCGTTTGCTGACACCCTAATGATGATAATTACTTTCAAAGCACTACTTGAAACTACGTTCAAATTACTCGTATAGGAAAGAATAAATACTCTTTAACATCAAAATATCACACAACAGTCGACTTATTTTGCTTACTCAGGACAGTATCTTGCTTAAACAAAGCGTCAACGTTAGGAACATGACGTGGTGTATGTGAATAGGTAGTAGTCACAGCAACGTCTTGGGTTCAGTGCCACATTTTACAAATACGCAGTTGGCACTATTTCATTCGCTGATGGGACGTTGACATGACAGAGACATGCCAATCGTGTAATCGTCCGATGTTCTACGGCGCGGCATCTATAACTATATTTTTTGACGTCACTGATCAACAACTTGTCTGTGACGAGCTAAGAGTAATTATCATTACTCTAAGGTGACGAGAGTGATGTACCCTGCATGTACCTACCATAAGCACCCATAAGTCTACGAGTAAATCAATAACAGTTAAATATGTGCGTTTAGAAACTTTGGTAATCACTCAAGTTTGTAGAAATTTTTAATGAGTTTTATCTGTTTTGTATTCCAGATGTGGAGGCATTGTAATACATAATATTAAATTTGAAAATATGCCCCCAATGACTCACAGTAAAATAGCGTTAAAGGCTTTGAAATTCGTTTCCAATTTCCAAACAGATATAGATGTGAGTATACCTTTCAGTAATCAAGTTATATTAAATGGTAATAATATATAATTTATACTTACATCTTTTTTATATCATCATGCAGGTTTGTTCCTCACTCGAAGTATACCTGCAAATAGTAGCGGAAAATTTGAATAAGGAAAATATTAATGTTGTTGGCATTATCAATGACCCAACAAAGGAATCCGTTTTCAACGAAATAAATAACGTGATAAGAAACATTTCTGGAGTGAATGTTAAATACGAACAAGTTAACTGGGAATCTGCTGTAAAGAAACAAAATAATAAGTTCCTGGCCGGTGTTGATCTAGTGCTGGCTCAAAATCTATCGACAGACGAGGATGTAAGACATTATACATACCTGATGCATCTCATAGAACATTATTCATTCAAAGTTATTTACAACACATAGGGACCACATTATAACAAACTCGCAATTCGCTCATGTTATGACCGAATTACTCTTATAACAAGCCTGAAAACAAATCGGTCAAAATTTATTCTAATAAGTACTAATAAATAATAAACATCGATGTCTAATAATAAATTATAATGAAATGTCAATGTCCATTTAACAGTTATGTCAGCTGCTGCATCGTGTTCAACAAAGAGACCAATTTGTAGTGAGTGAAGAAGATCTTACCTATGATGGTCGCCCACAATCATCGCTCTACCGCGTGGTCGCCACTCACACCATTGTTCGAAATGGCAAAAGTCACCAGTCAAAACTTATACTGGCCCGTTGGGGAGCAGTAGCGCCCGTAACTACAACAACTGTCACTGTGCGGACTCGGGCTGATATCCCACTCCTTAATTCAGTGCGCAACAATTTGTCTCTGGGACATCGACTCCTGATCATTGCGTCTTACCCTTCACTGCCAGGCCTAAAAGAACTTATCAATGTTTGGCGAAAGGAAGACAATCGTATGAAGATCCATCTAGTCGTGGTTGCTAAAGATAGTAACGATAACCTTAGCATCGACGAGCTACCAGATATTGACCTGGCGTTTAACGTGCTGGACAATGTAAGAAGATCTGTAATATTATTTTCTGATGTTTTCATTTTTATACATGTGTGTTTAATGTTTTTTATTTATGTATAGGGTAGCTGGGGAGGTGAATACTTCATGCCAGTGAGGAAGTGCGCGTCAGTGAGCAATAATGTGACGTTGCAAAGTAGACAGATTGGGGATTATGATTCGCTAACTTGGGTTGAAAAACCTGAGGCTGTTGGAACTGGAGTCGCTGTGACGGTATTCTAGTATTTTGCATAAAAAAATTAATTGTAAAAAATCTCTATCAGCAAGTGGATTAACATGTAACTTTTATCCTCTGTGCCAAGTCTGGGCCAACCGCCATACTAAGCATTATTGCTGTATATCTCATTAGTAGATTATTCACCAAGGGTCAAAGCAGTGTCTTCCGTCACGGGTGCCATATTGAATCCTCTGGATTACGTAACGTAGGATTCTAGGGCTAACTCCCGAGTCCCTGAGTTCAGTGAGAGATTCAAGCTCGCCCAAGACGAAAACAACTTTATCCGCGAGGAAAATAGTCTGCTTCTCATACCTTCTGCGAGACGATAAAAAGCAATACTTTTAGAAACAAAGTGTATTATTAGAGTTATAACAAAGTATTTTAATGGAATTATAATTATAGTAGTAGACCAATTTTTTATACTTTTGATTTCTTTGCTAGATGCCCTTCCGATTTCCTTTTAAAAAATGCCAATAATTTGGTGTATGTTTATTTGAATATTGTGTTTGATGCTTATTGTTGACCTGAGCATCAAATAGATCCACCATAGGCTACTTGGCTTCTTTGTACATGGTAAATACCGGCAATAGACTGCAAGCACTGATTCAGATACAGACTTGACCCCTTTTGTAGTTTTCCATTTGTAGAAATCATCGTAAGGTTTTCATTTGTGTTTAATAAGCTTTCATATATGTTTATTTTGTCTTTTCTTGGAGTAGATTGTTAATAATGCCAATGGGTTCGGGTTTAATGATTACCGGAATCAAATCATTGTCGTCACTCGATATGTGGTTTATTTGTGGTGTAGGACCGTAGGTCTCTATGGTAAAAGTTTTCATAGGAAATTTTAGTTAATGTTCCAAATTAAAATCACGTTATTGACAACGGAGAAAAATTAAATTTAATACAACATTATTGCCCGGTTAAACCCTAGGATTATTGTGATTTAGGTTAGATTTGCATGAAATATAATTGGACATTGTCGAGTGGGTGGTGTGAAAAATATATGTTTTAATTCCATCTCCCCAGATTCAGTATGCTGGTATTAATAATGATGACGTCAAAAAGGCTAGTGGGTCCGTTCTGTTTAAACACAATACTAAAAATAGTTACGGAATGGACTTTAGTGGATTCACGGACAGGTATATAATAAGAATATTGATTGGTTTTTATTTACGATAGCGCTTGGACTATTTCCA
The DNA here is from genome assembly GCA_932294325.1 of Allophyes oxyacanthae. Classification (NCBI taxonomy): domain Eukaryota; kingdom Metazoa; phylum Arthropoda; class Insecta; order Lepidoptera; family Noctuidae; genus Allophyes; species Allophyes oxyacanthae. The sequence continues at coordinate 4,577,676 of OW028628.1, forward strand.
TGCTAAAAGTATTACATTCATAATTATGACGATCCATCTATCTTATGAATAGATGTCGGGTTTTTAAGCTGCTGATTGGGGTTTAATAATTTGATCCTACTTGACATTCTAACCCCCGAATACTGAAACACATCTCAATTTTAAGTTGCCATCATGGACATAATAAGTACGCCATTAACTATCGTGCTGTCACTGTCACTTTAAGGTGGACAATAGCGATAGAATGACTTTTATGAGCGTCTTAAAATTGAGTTGTGATTCAATATTCGCGGGTTAGTCATTTAAGTTCACATGACAGCTTCCGTGAAATGCAACCTCATTGCATTTAAACACTACAGTACTTACCTATTTATTTTGTGCTTTAGCGGTGAGCGCGTGATGGGCCTTGTGCAGTGCGGCGCGGCTAGCAGCGTAGTGCGCGCGCAGCCGGAGCTGCTGTGGCCGGTGCCGGCGCACTGGAGCCTCGAGGACGCCGCCACCGTGCCGCTCGCGTACGCACACGCACTCTACTGCCTCGTGAGTGAACACTCAAGTCAACACTTTGATAAACGAAAAGAGTACAAGTTTCATGCGAAGACTTATTTTAGGGGATCAAGACGTATTTGGAACCTGGCACAAGTGTGTTGGTACATGGAGGAGCCGGGGCTTTAGGGCAAGCGGTAATTGCCATCGCTCTGGCTTTCGGCTGCGAAGTATTTACAACTGTCAGTGACATGAGCAAAAAACACTTCTTACGTCAATTATTCCCAGAATTAAAAGGTACGATGACGATTTTCATTGGTACTTAGTTTACTTCAGTATCTACCTACTTAGATAAGATGATAATTAAAAAATATATTCACTAATGTTATTTGGTTTCAGCTGATCATATCGGCAGTTCTCGAGATCACAGTTTCGGAGATATGATTATAAATGCTACAAATGGAAAGGGTTGTGAAATTATTATAAGCTCCGTTAGAGGAGACCTGAAGAAAGTATGACTACTGAATTTCTATATCCAACTATAATATTATAGCGCATTCATCATTATTTACTTCTTACTTATCTTTTTACAGACTTCAATTGAATGTACTGCATTTCGAGGCATGTTTGTTGATATTTCTCAACTTCACAATCAAGATGATTTCACTTATGGAATGTACAGCCTTACTAAAGAAAGGTCCTATACCACCGTTGATTTCTCTTCTATATATGATGCTAAAAATATTAAAGTTGCTAAAGTAAGTACCAAAAAAGTTAAATTGTGAGTAGAATAACCAATCACAGACAACATGAATAAAGTATAAATGTTGAAAGACGATCGAACTACATATTTTTTATTGATAAGTTTCTTTGATAATCACAGGCTTTGCAGAGAATGCTAAGTGAAGGTATAATTCGCGGTTACGTTCGTCCGCTAACTCGCGTTACTTATGCCCCGCAAGACGTAGCCCGCGCCTTCCGTCTGCTTGCAGCAAGTCATCACCGTGGCAGAGTGCTGTTACGCATGCATGAGCAGACAACGCATATACAACCTAGGTAAACATAACTCTATATATTAATACGTGAAGAGAAAACTTTGTACCCCTTTTTAAGCATATTGCGCGCACGGAGGAGTGTGAGATTTGGCATAGTTAATGTTTAAATGGAGAAGGAGTGCAGAAAGCTCAAATTACGGTCGAATTTCGACCATTAAGCCACCACTAGTTTATAAAAACGGGTCCGGGGTGGTCCGGGCCCTTACGTTATGGTGATTGATGCCGGATAGCTATCAACAAACTAATAAAATGCATCTAGCGCTAAACAACTTTATCATAATTAATATACTGAAATTGTAAGCACTGTGATATGAAATCGACGACTTATTTTGCAGATTAACCATTAATACTAATCGTTGCCATCTAATACTTTGCAACGATGAAACTTTTGGACTACAGTTTGCCGACAGACTTGTGGAACGAGGTGCCAAAAAGTTATGTGTACATTTCAAGAATCAATCAATGTCTTATCTACACATTAAAATTCGGTAATTAAGTAATTATTTACTTTAAAACTTTTGGTAATAAATTTATTTTTATTGAATATATTCGTTTGTTTAGATCATGGCAAAAATTTGGTGTAGAAGTCAAAATTTTCTCTGAAGATTTGCGTGAAGAAATGGACATCATCGCACTGTTAAATAATGCCATACGCTTTGGGCCTCTAGAAGGAGTTTACGTTATTGTAGGTGATAACCAGCGGGACGAGTACGACTCTTTTTTGACCACTTTGGATTTAGTATCAAGAAAATTATGTGCAGATATAAAGTAAGTTATATTACACTTATTCGAGGCCTCGGAGCATCACAAGAAGCATCTTGTAATACTTTCTGGGCTGGAACACCATGGTTATATTTTTGCGACTTATCTAAAAGCATTCAAGTAGCATGTGCAACATAAAGTGTAATTACACTTTTATAATCAGACCAACAAGGGAATAAGAGACAAAGCAGTTAACTTATGACTTCTTATTTGATCAATATAGTAATAATAATATGATTAAAAAAGATGAATACAGATTGGCGAATCTGCGGTCATCAAAGTAATTCCACAGGGTTATATTCTAGGTTAGCTCCATTTTTGTTTCTCATTCATTTCACCATGTAAAGAATTGTGTTGTTTGTGTGGGTTACTCCAGCACAATGTTGTCTCATGTCTCCTTTCAGCGTTTTAATAGCACAGATAATAAGAGCCCTGTCTCGTGTAAATGTGCCAAACATTTTGAATTTGTGCATCCAGCGGTTCGTGAATAACACTAAAATAGTGTTATTCACGAAAAACAGATAATGGTGCAGTAACGTTACCCCACCAAAATTTATCCGATAGGCCTAGCTGGATACAAATAGTACATATATATAAGAGATAGCCGTCCTTTCAGTAACTATCACCAGGGCACTAATTATCTGTGCGATTAAAATTCTAAAAGGCACACGTATCAAGGACACAGTAAAGATTATAAATCGATGAGGATTCTATATAAATTAAATGAATTAAGAAAAATGCTTACAAAGTGTTCAAAATTACCCAACATGACCATACCTACTCTATACTCGTTATAGAGTTAGTCTTAGTCGTCAAACTACAAAGTAAATCCATAGAAATATTAAGTAGGGCTCCTGTTACTTAGATAATAAGTCTATGAGTAAATCATATTCCACATTTTTGGCAGATACTTTGCAGTATTTAATACTGGCGATAACACAATTGGCAAAGATCTATGTCTTCATCGAGTACGAAATAATTTGCCAGCAACTATCTTAACTCTGCCGGAATGGAGTATCGTAAGTATAATCTATTTTATTTACCTACTAGCTGACCCGGTGAACTTTGTACCGCCAATAAAAGAACTGTGCACCTACCCACCTACCTACCTACCTACCTACCTACCTAGTACCTACCTACCCTAGCCTATCTACCTTACCTACCCTACTTTATACCATATACTATATACTATCTACTATACCTACCCTTCCCTACCCTACCCTACTCTACCCTACCCTACCCTACCTTCTCCTTACAATTATAACAAACACAACAAAAAAAGAATTAGCGAAATTGGTCCAGCCGTTCACGCGTGATGGCTTGACCAAGGGAAATAGGGATAAATTTTTATATAATTATATAAATTATATTATTATTTTATTAAACAATATATTACCTATTATTTTGAAAAAGGCCTTAAGCATGCTTTCTATTTTATAAGACTTTTTACCGAGTAAAATTCCACAAACGAGATTCAGACTAATTGGAATCATTTGTTAGTCTCAGGAGTCGTGTGCTGAAGGCGCGTGCTACCGTAGCGCAGTGGAGGCAACGGAGCAAGCGCTGAGCAGCGCGCATCCCGTGCTCCTCGCATGCACGGCGCCTGGGCAACAACCCTCACTTCTACAAAAAATATCTGCACTAGCCGGTACCTGATAAACTGTACTATTCAATAGTTGGATTACTTAGGAATTTACTTATACATAATTAAAGATTGAATACTGTCTGGAATATTATCATACAAAAGGCTCACAGATTTGCATAAATATGTATAGATATATATAACCTGTTTTAATTTAATTTTACAGGTATAATCATACCGAACAATACTGATGGGAGCACTACTTTAGAAGAATTTGGTATCCAAAACGATAACATACAATTAATACATAATTTTCTGCGAATTGAATGTAATGTTGCATTTGAAGAAAAACAAATACCCTTGTTAACAGTTGACTCGTAAGTGGAAGTGTTTACGGTCCAATATACCTATTATTTAGAAAGTGATTCTTATCTGTACAGTCGACATCCAAGAGTTGAACAACCAGATGTCGGAACACAATTACTGAATAGTTCAGTAATTTTGAAATTCGACTGAGGATCACTTTCATTTGATGTTCACTGTACATGTAATAATATGGATATGAATACTATGACTTTCTTGTCGTGACTGACTCTATCTAATGAGAGTAAACTTCATCGTATTTTAATGATATTCCTTTTACTTATAGGCTACTTCAATTAGAATCTACAATTACCAAATCAGACTTCGAAGATTTAAAAGGATTGTCTACTTTTTTCACATATGTAGACTCCGATGAACTTCTTGCCACAACAGAGATGGTGTTTCTACCCACGCTTATTAATAGTGCATCTATGGTAAATTAATTTTAATATTTTTTTTATTATTACCAAATACTAAACTTCTACTATAGATAATTGAGAAGTTGTCAACAATCAATCCATTACCAACTACGATACAGTTGAAATGAGTTTTTGGCATGAGGCAAAAAGTCATGATAAAAACCGTTGCAGAGAGACGACGAGTTTGATGTGAATCAGAGATACCTGTGCATAGTGCCGGGTATGGAGGGTCACCACGAGCGGTTCCGCGTGCTGTGCGAGCGTCTCAAGCTGCCGGCGCTCGTGCTGCAGCCGGGACTCGACCGGCCGCACGAGACCGTGCGAGAAACCGCCGAGAGATTCGCTGAGGTATGGAATCATCAATTTTGCTGCTGTTCAAAGAACAATAGATACCAATATAATAAGCAAAATTAAATAATTTTCTATTGTCACTATGATATTCGATATTATTCAGAGATCAAGGGGTAAATCACAATTACCCTTCAAAGTGACGACAATCACTAAAAGAGAGGAAGTGAAATAAACACCATACTTATACCCTTATACTAAATAGAACAAAAATTTGTTCAGGTTCTGCTGAAGAAGACGGCGATGAAGAACAATTTCTACCTCTTAGGTTATGAAAGCGGAGTTGTGGTAGCATTAGAGATTGCCGCCATTTTAGAGGATCATGGTGAGACATTTCAACATTTAAGAATTATTTTTAGAATACAAGATTATTATAAACACAGGTTGTTACATTTAACTATATTAAATATGTTTTTAAGGTTTGACTGGCACTGTTTATTGCATTGGATATGCGCCGGATGAGTTTAAAACAAGGCTCGAAGAACATCTGTCAGATTATGAGTCTGAGGAGCAGCTGCAGAATGCTGTAGCGCGACACATGTTTACGTTGATTGCGGGAAGGGACACGACCGGTCTTGAAAATGCACTACGAACCGCGAGCACATGGTCACAGAAATTAGAAGCGTGCGTGCGAACTCTCTTAGGTCGTGTGCCGCACTCAGCGCAGTACGCGCGCGCGCTCATAGAAGCCGCACTGGCGCGCATCACGGCCGCGCGTGTCTACGTGGCTCCGACGACGCGGGCGCTGCGCTCTCAGCTGGTGCTAATGCGCGCGGCGACAGCACACGCAAAGTCGGCGGTTCTCGCGCTTCAGCGACACTCACAGCGACCAGTCATCGTGCATCAGCTGCGCGCACCGTTAGCGCATGCTGCCAGGGATTTGCAATGTGCAGCTATCGTTAATGAATATTTAAACGCTGCAATACAAGACGATTTTGACAAAAAAAATATCTGCGATACGTATCTGCTTAATGCTTATTCTTTTATGACAATAAATTATGATAAAAAATAACGACTTTTTAAAAGATTATATTTTTTATTATAAGAGGTACCTATGTACTTAATTATTCTAGCGATGCGCGATTCCGAGATCTTTTGATTATTGAAAGAATCAAGTCTGGTCAACAATTGACTCGCTCTGCGTCTCTGCGTAGGAAAAATCGAGATGTTTTACGATTATTTCGAGTCAACTGATTTTGCCCAACAGGCGAATACCGATTGCCGCCGAGTCAAGCTGAACGCAGACCGAATGGCGCGACTATAATAGAAAAAAAGTTATTATATAGCATTGTTTTGTTAGGAAAACTGTATCGTAATAAAACTTTTTAATTTTATTAAAGTATTATAAGTCATAGTACTATTTTTGAATTCATAATTAGAACTTTACGATATGAGTGTAGATAAACTATATAATTATTATGTTCATATTGTTCATGGACTCGGCGACAGGTCGACCACGCGACGGTGACGAAGTTGAAGCGACGCGACACGCGGCGACGCCGACGCAACGGTTAGTCGACGTAGGTACACGTTTGGCGCGCAATTATCGCTGAAGTTTAGATATTTTGCAATATTACGTAAAAAATGCCTCGTTCGTTGCAGTAGAATGTAAAATATATGGACACGCTCCATCGACTGGACTTCGGTGACAGCCATCATTCGCGCTTATGTCGACCACGAATTCATCCACTACGAGAGATAATAATCGCGCGCGTCTTCGAGAAGTTTGAACAATCGAAACAATCGAATCGATTTCGTCATCGTGCATCGCTAAATTATTCTATGTAACACAATGTATAAGTACGTAAACAAAATAAAAGTCTGTGTGAAAAATATTTTATTTTTTCTACCAAAGAATAACCACCGTAAGTACCTAATTGGTTTCTTAATTATTCGAGAACAAGTTTTCATTATGATTACCTATAGGTACCAAATTAATTTATTGGCCAGGCGTCGCGTCGGGGTGACGTGACTGAACGACGGCAATGTTGCTTTAAATCGGTAAATAAAATTTACTAATGGAATCGGTTCATCATAGGCCCTTTCCGAACATTCTAAGTTTTTCTCGTCCCCCTCCCCCTGTAACAGCCGCTAATTTGGTAAAATGTCTACAAAGAAAAGGTTTTTCACTAATATCTGTGTTTTGAGTTGTTCTGCGAAATAAAAGTGTACGCGGAAACTGAAAATAATAAAATTTACTATCGAATTAAGTTTTTTAAGAAAATTATTTTATATTTTTTTTGAAGTCGGTTTTTACTTTTTTTTTTTAAGTTTATTTTATTTTTCAATTTTGAGCCGCATAAACAATACATAAACATGAGATTACAGCAATCGCGAGTGATGTGCTGTTATTCATTCAAGAGTTCCATTGTCTATCTCCGAAGATCTTCATCAGATCCTCACTAAATTTAAATGGGAACTCTTCGGAAGTATACTCTTTCAAACAAAAAAAGAATCATCGAAATCGGTTGGCGTGATATCGAGTTATTCGACCATTTGTCGCGCACATACTTAATGTAAATTTATTATATGGTTTTCTCATGGATCCCATTGTCAGAACTGGACCAAATTAAAATGGGACCATTCGGGAAGCACCAGCTTTCAAATAAAAAAAGAATCATCAAAATCAGTTATGAGGTAACAAACATAAAAAAAGCGAAAAAAAAAATATACGCGTCGAATTGAGAACCTCCTCCTTTTTTTGAAGTCGGTTAAAAAGTATAGTAGGTACATTTATATAGTAATAATATTTTTAGAGTTACAGCTTAGAGAATTCACGAATCCCACACACGCTATCCTTTTAGGATGAAATAAAATAAAAGTATTAGGGTCATTCTCCGAGAGGTCGATTTTGGTGGTCACAGCAATATCTCTGTAGTTATTAAAGATACAGTATTGATTTTTTTTATATATTTCTTCACTTATTACTGTAACTAAAAAATATACTTTAATCCAAATCATTTAAAAATAAATTGCCATAAACTAAATCAAAATACTAAAAACGGGGCTCATTTCGCAATTCTTCGCGTGGCACACTGCCCGCTTGCTTCAAACAATCGTGTATATAATATTCTCAATGTTATAATGAACACCTATGTATTGTATATCAGAATACTTGTTAATAGTTGTAGAATTCGTAAAATAAATAAATTTCATATTCCATAAGTTGTATAAAAGTTATGAGACAAAATGTATCGGTCACACGATGTGTAGGTAAGTTTCGTGGACACTAAGTTTTACCTATTAATAGATTTTTTAAACAATTAAGGTTGGCTATAAGTTAGCATAAATAATCGAGATTTTGATAAGGTACCTGGACTTGCAGTTATGTCATTATTTACGTAGTTATTTCAGATTATTGTTAAAATTCATCAGTTACGTGGCATTGGTGGTATCCACGAAAATGACTTATCAACCCATAAAATAGATTTTCTACTTTTTAACACGCTTTTCATTATTTATTTTGTTAATAACGTTGAAAACTAATTGGTTTTTTATTTTCTTAGCTTTCATTAACCTTATTTTACTGCTAAATAAGTTGATTTTAGATTTCCTGCATGTGGAAAACGATTATCGAGGATAAATAACTCATAGTGTTATTTGTTTAGAACGGTGACGTTTTTGTGATAATAACTGTGTTTTTGGGTCGATGTAGGTGGTTTTTTGGGTATTTTAAATTGTTAACAAACCTTTTATCCAGTTGTATTTTAATACTAATAGGTACCTACTATCAGAAAATGTATAAAATTGAAGTAAACATGATTGTATAAAATATTCTACTAAGAAGTTCTTAAATCAATTCTAAGTATTTAAGGTTTTTTTTTCCAAATATGAAGAGTTCTATTGACGGTGACTATTAATTAAAATTAAAAAACCTTATAATTCGCTTAAGGTGATGATAAACTTGAGAGTACACTTGTAATTAGCATTCTAACTAATGTTACATTACATTACAGGTATTCTGTTGAGCATTTCCTTGAGCGTTCGCTAGAATGCTTGACAAAAGATCATACCGACGTTTGGTTCTATTCGTCGCCGATATGCGACTCGCGGTTACTTTGAGTTAGAAAGGTTGGTATATACGTAAGGGTATCTGTGCTGTTATAGTACAATATGCATTATTTGGTGGACTGGATACATTACAACTTTCATACAATAGGCGTGTAGGAAAAAGGAATGGACTTCAGGATTGCTCTTTGGGCTCATTCAATAGTTAGCATTAAGGTTTCTGGGGCACCTCCCCAAGAAGTAATGTAGTATTGGATAATTGATTGACCCAAAGCCTGGTAGACCTGTTTAATCTGCTTATTTAATTTGTTATCCGCAATAAAGCGCAGATTTTTGAAGACGAATGTTAACTTACGTATTTTATTCACTGAAGTGGCAATATGCTGTTTAAAATTAAAAGTTTCGTCGATTATAATACCAAGTTATCTAATAGAGCCAGTGTTATTAATAATAGGACAAGTGAAAACAACTACCGGGGGGGTTGTGACCAATGTCAGATACATAGTTTGAGCTACTATATAATGCGTAATTAGATAATTATTAAGTCGGTAGACAATATTATAAAAATCTAAGTCTTGCTTCGTCTAAAAATAGGGATTGTTTAGCGACTTTTAGTATCGATATTACCATCATACGTTACTGTATTTATTTTCGTGGTTTGCTCCGTCATTTTCGTGGCAGCAAAATTTTCTAAATTGAATTCTATGTTTATATCTAATTTTGTTGTTATACATATCAATGAACTTGTATTATTGTAAATTTTAATATTTTGAAGTTAGTTACATAAAAATATTAAAAATGAAAATTGCCACGAATATGACGCTGAGAATCCTGCTCGGAGAATGACCCATTAACGGACTGTGAGCGGTCTGACTGCGATGAGCACAATCGCACAGCGTTGTGCTTGAGGATACACATGCTATCATTTATGATTTTTCTCGTAGACAAATATGTACCGGCCTGCTTGATTTGCACTGGATGGGATAGAGAACTGTCTTTTAATTCGCCCAAGATCTGCAGCAATTCTGCTTTTCGTAAATATCCCCGATTATAAACATGAAGAATTATTAACAGAACTTGAGTAAATGTAATCACATTGAAATTTTCATATGAAAATCACTGTGTTGAATGATTGGAGTGGAAAAAGTTCTTGAGAAATCTTTCAGTGAACTACAACGATTGAGTATAGGTACTTTCCATATGTTCTGATGTATTACGAAAGAGCTGCAGTCATACATATTCTTGTCTTTGAAATCATTTTGGTAATTGCTTTACAGTGTAAAGCAATAGTGTAAAAACCAATATAGTGTAAAGTTTACATAGAAAGTCTGCAGGCGATTTGAGATTGCTTACCACTACCTACGTCATAACTTCCTCGATAGTAGGAGGTGCATGCAGTGTGCTGACTTGTGGACAGTCTAGAAGAGACTTTAAATACACGTAAGTCTGCCGGTTTGACCACGTTGAGTAAATTTTTAAGTATTCTGCCCAGCGTTCTAGAGTATCTCCTTTAGTAATTAAAAGGGTACCTTCTGCGGATTTTACTTGCACATTTACACGACGTGGATCACCAGCAAGTTTTTGAACTTCGCCGAAAAAAGCACCAAGATGGTTCGTGTTGGCCTGCCACTGCACGTATTGTACTTTGTTATGTCACCATTCAGCTTTAGCATTCCGGGCGAGCCATCATTGCGATGAGCTTTCTTGAATTTTATCAGAGAGGTACTGTATCTGCCTTCGCCTGGTTTTCCTTTCGTACAAGAGTGCGATGTCTGTGAAGAGAGTTTCAAACGTCGTGACGTTTTTATCGAACCAGTCTTCATTGAAGTATGGCTTAAGGTCTCGTCCGCCTACCATGCCATGACAAAAAGCTTGAGCCAAAAATAAAAAATTCTGCCGATTGTAAAAACTTTGAAGTGTATGTAATTCTTAAGTTGAGTATTGTGTACACTCCTTTACAGCAATACAGCATATTGCTTATTTAGCTTTTACTTTAATAGTGCGCATTAGTTTATAATTATATTGGTAGACAATAAATGACGTTCAAGTAAGGTGGTTGTCTCTTTATTACAACCTGTAGGAACCCCCAACATCTCATGGCGATCCTGCCTACAAGGTCTTGTTTGCAAAACAACAACAAAAGTATAAGTTCTTTATTTGTGACTTTGGCATAAAATAAGAAGAATTAAATATGTGTCGGTCAACTGTGGAGAAAGAAGAGGTATTTCTGAGCCAAAACGCCAAAACATCGGAGGACACGTGGAGTGCCTCAGCGTGATGACTGTCATTATTCTTGCCGTGATAGCTGTCATCGGAGTATACTTTCTGCTGAAATTTTATAAGCGCTGCCATCGTCGTAAGATGCAAGAAGAAATTGGACTTAACGCCATGCAGCGCATTAGAGCCTCGTTACGAGGACGTGTGGAAAGTACTCCAGGAAACCAGCTGATCTAAAATCAATCAGGAGTCAGTGGTTTTTATAAAAATTCTGACAATTAAAATCAATGATTAAAACGCGTTATAATTATTTTAAAACGTTATTTTTAACATAAAATGAATTGATTTTTGTGTTATTTTTAGAAATATTATTTTAGAGTATGTTTAATAGTTTAGTAGAAAATCATAATGTCTTGATAGATATTCGGAAATGTTTGATAAAAAAGGGACAAACTAGATATACTTAAAGGCAAGGCTATAGAGACTAAGTTGGGCGAAGCAAAATATACTTTTGATAAATGTAGTCAAATATTTTTATTGTTAGAAAAGACTACAGATATCAAGCTCTCAGAGGCAATTACAATTTTTCAAAGTATTAAGAATGTGTACGAGGAAATAAATGAATTGTGTATTATTCCTGCCGACTCAGATTTAGAAAAAATGGAGTTTGTCCTTAAAGTGGCGTGTAGTCTGATTCCAGCTATGGACGGTCGGTGTCGAGACTACGACCAAACGGTTGATAGACTCCACCGAAATGTACGGTGACATGATTAATGACAAAGGTAAAGTTTTGTGGATAACATTTATTTTAAAAAGTCGACTGTCGGAAAATGCAAAGTTGCGCATTTCGGGTTCTTACAAAACAATTTATGAATTAATTAAAGATTTGAGACGCCATCTTATAACAAAAAAGTCTTATGTAGCGATACAGTCACGATTACAAAATATACAACAGATTTCAATGTCTATTAAGATTATGGCACTGGGGTAGAAAAACTGTTCAATTTCAGTGTATAGGTCACATAAAGTACAAGTCGGGCTACAACTAATGATTATTTAATATTTCATCATCAACACGAACCTGAATTTAAATATTTTAATGTATTTCAAGACTGGGTCGTATCACGCATACCAAGTGCAGTTAGTGGGTGTCACACGTATTCCAATTTTAACGTTCCATATGTTTCTACGCGATGTTTTCTACCATTAGAGCAGCGGTAATCAATAATTCGCACATAAGTCAAGAATGAAACCGACCTATTGATGCGCACCCGCCTGAACCCGCGACTCGTTACGTTATGAGGCCACAGTCACTGGACCAACACTATTCGCACTTCATACTGCTACTATTCTACCCTTAAATTACAATCTACGAAAAATTGTGATACCACAAGAACATGACGGCTCCGTGCCTTAGTTTGAGTTCTTAGTACCCATCGCAATAATAACGCTCTCGTTCATGTTTTTATGGTACGGAAGGGAAACGCGCTTGCGAGTCACTGGCATTAACATTGAACAACCACATAACCTAGAGATTACAAATACCTAACGTAATCGACTTTGTGCTGTTGCAATGCCTCGTATTCCGGTAATTTGCTGGTTGTTGTCGTGTTGGATCACAACTACACTACACATAGTTTTTTTTTATGAAGGGTGAAGTAGGTAGGAGTTTGACCGTCCCGTCGCGCGATCTCCCCGGAAATTTACATTACCTCTACTATTGGACAATTTTTATCAATCCAGCAGGGCCAGCACGTCACCGCCGGGTGGACATACCCGTTTTCTCTACCCTTTGTCTCCTTTGCAAGAGACAAAACGAAAAATCAAGAGACAAATCGGTAAAGAAATGCGTTTGTCCCCGATTTTTCTGTGAACAAACCCGTTTTCTCCATGCACCATTTGTCTCCTTGACAGAAATCAAAACGAAAATTCAAGCGAGAAAACGGTAAAGAGATGGTTTTGTCCCTTTTGTCCCCTGATTTTCTCACCCTTTTTTTTGCTGTGCGAGCCCTACAGGTTGAGTGTGAATAAACATTTTAAGTACCTACTATTTCTACGTGAGTACATACGTACACAATATGTTATTGTTTATTAGTGTCAGCAACTAATTACCGCCGATTACCTGCGTATTCAGCATTATAAATTATTGGAATAAATGCTTTATAATAATGTGCATGTGCAGTCACCATCGTCGAACGATACGAATTAAATAAAGCCACCGAGGAACTGGTGTATATTTCACTGTAGATCGTGATGCCCCTACAGAAGTCCTGATGGCGGCCATCGAGGTTGGATTCTGGGTTTAGTGGGCAAGAACCTCACACTCCCTGGCTTCCCTATCTGGAGCTTGACTTCATAAGGCTGAAGATATCCCCCTATAAAGACTGACTTTTGGGTTAAAAAAAATGGGTAAAAACCTCGTAATAGGTAATAATAAATAATAAAAATCTTTATTGATATAAAAATAAGCACAAATCTGTTTGAAGTCCCTGACTCCTGAGCTCGGTGCAAAGACCTATGTTACAGGAGCCCATAGAAATAGAGGTACTATGTATTATCTCTATGCAGGAGCCAGTGTCTATGCCCATCGTGCAATAAACACATTGTATAAAAAAACATGATGTACTTGTGGTCATGTTGAATGTGAATCTCAACATAACTTGAGGGTAAACCAGTGAGCGCGATGCGGTAGTGTGCGTGCACCCACATTTTGTGTAATCCAGTATTGAAGAATCAATGATGTACAGAAAAAACTAATATGGTTTATGTTTACACCTTAATGAACTGTCTTATAAGTAGATTTTTATTGGAGTATTAATAAATAAAAAAAGTTAGAATACCAATAAAAAAATAAAAAAACAACTATTTATATAGGTACTACTATATTACTATTGTAAATAGGATTCCTAACAAATAAGATCTGAATATTGATTATAAAGGGATAATTAAATAAACGGCGTAACAGATGGCGACGTGTATTTCGATAAAATCATTGCATTATGTAGACAGCAGGGCTACACAACAAAATTGAAAAAAATACGCTTGAAATTAATAGGATTTCCATACTTGTTAAAAAAAACATAATTATTAATGTAATGGCGCTTACTCCGAAATGTCAGGGTAGCCAATAAACCTTCCGAAATTAATTGTAGGTACTAGTACAGAATGTATTACAATTATTATCTGTGTTGTTGGTAAATTTCTATGAAACTGAAAAACCCATTGGTTTAATCATATCTTACGTCGTGCTAAGATAAAGAACCCGCTAGTTCTATATCTAAGTTGTCATGGTTTTGTGTTTTTGGATTTAGTACCATAGTATAAGTGATTTTGAAATCCATCCTTCAAACTGCTATTTTTACGAATTATGTTTTATCTGAAGCCCAATTCCCGTAATTAATTTAAAATATGACTGAAAGTTGATCGAACTGAGATTATAATTTGAATTGACAAAAAGTCATGTATTCTACTCCTCTTAAAGTTCAGTCCGATTCCAGTATGATTTGGATTCAATCTTCTTACAAAGTCATTTCAATCTCATTTTTGACGTTTGTGTATAGACGAGAGATGTCTATGGACGAGAGTGTCAATTTTATTATCTGTGTCAGTTCAAAATGTTAGCAGAATACCGATTTGCCTTTTATTCAACTTTCGATCTCATTACAATATAATGTCACGTTTGACATTGTTTGTGAGGGTAGGAGAATACCATTTGTGACATTTATGCATAGACTTATTATCTAAGTAACAGGACTGTGCACTCTGCTAAAACAGCGAGCCATCTGAGATAGTTACCCACATAGTTACCACAGAGTAATTTTATCTTGCTCTATTAGAGTGACCATCATTTTGTGCATCGAGTGAGACGTTGTCATTTTTAATTTTCCTGTGATGAATTGTGATGTAATGACTTGTGTGTGACTGAATTTGAAAAATAAGTTAAGCAGATACCTTTAAAAAAATCGATAAATTTTGGAATTATCGGGGTGGGCTCGGTCTGTCATTGTTTAATTACATGTAACTACACTTGTAAATATGGTTAAATATATCCACTCCGCACCGCATTTAGTACCCATATCGTAAACAATAATTATGTAGAATCAATTTTATAATTAAACAGTTTTCTTAATCTTCCTTGATTTCTACAAACTTAGATATCAATAAAATTCCGTTTTACCAAGGATAGAAAATCTTGGACCATTTATCTAATAATGATAGGTCTGTTTTATTTGCCCACGGATGCAACGGACGGACGGATGGTTTTATTTAAAGTGGTACCTAATAGTTTCACAGCATTGCACTATCACCGCCAATACCAATAAGGTATGCGAAACATGAAATGAATATAATATAAAACATGCAGGTAGCAGTGGCGTGCACTCCGTGAAGAAAAAAGACACCTGCCTGCGTACTAACCTGCCTACCTTAAAAAAAATAGTATTGAATAATATTATAATAATTACATTAATTGTGTATAATATCAGTTAATTTAAGTCTTAGAGTGAGGTGGCCAATCATAAAAAATCATTTAACTTGACAATACAACAAGTAAGCTATTTTTACCTACACCGTAAGAAATGTCTGTGCACGCCACTGGCAGGTAGGTACTTGCTACATTTCGTTTCTACACACGATATTAAATAACATCTCATACATAGCATCACGTCTATGTATTCCCCGAAAGTTTAGGCAGAAATGTAATACTATTGTACATCCACATTCCGCCGATACCGTTGTTATGTAGGTCCTATGTAATAGAAAGAAAGAAAATAAATTATTTCTTTGCACAAAGGACACAGGATAGTAAAATAAAAATATAAAAACGAAAAAAAACTTTTAACGCAACTATACAATAAGCTTTTAAATTATAGTTTAAAAAAAAAAAAACGCTTCTGAAGGTGCCTGCAAAGGCCCAGTTGAAATAAAAACCTTCGGCTTCGGCCTCAACTTTGGCTTCGGCTTCGGCCTCGGCATCGGCTTTGACTTTGACTTGGAATTGCACTTTGTCGTCGACTTTGACCTTGACTTCGATTTTTCGTATTCTTCTCAGCAAACCCTTTCATTTGATACCTATATCATGGGAGTGCTTATTAATTAACTAGTCCGCCATCTTTGGGAGCCTGCCATATTGGATTTAGAATGACGTAACTTAGCTAACCATGCATTGTCATCTAAACTAAACGTGTATGTAAAATTTCAGCTCAATCGGAAACCGGGAAGTGGGTCAAATTTAACTTCCAAGATTTTCTTACATGTTAGTTAGTTACTTACAGGTGAAGCTAATAAAAGCGTGCTAAAAAGACAGGTTAACATAAACAGTATTATTTCGTAGCTATTAATTAGGCATTGCAGTCGGGTCGGTACATTAGTTAATGTCTTTCGTGAACATGACTTATTGAAGTCATCTGGCTTGAAATGATGACTGGCATCGCCACCGAATTTTTCCCAAATTTTATAGTACCTAATCAAAATTTTTAGGATGCCGAAATAGCGAACTAATTATAATTAATAATTATATTTTAAAATTTGTCATTAATTTAATTAATATAGTGAAATCGTAGCACTAGTACAAACCCAAAGTCCGACAGTTATATGTAAATATTGTCACCCTATCAGCAACTTAGACAAATTTTGTAAAATTTCATTATATTCAAAGTTACCCGTGGAAGGATATTATTACAGCCAGAATATGTTGTAATTCCACAACCTTTCACGCATCACATTCACCATTTTTGTAAATAAAATATTAAAATACTATTAAATATTAATTTAGTACCGTCAACCTGTCACAAATTGAATGACACGAGCTTTTTTTGAAGTTGTCATAATACACTAATAAAATCTATCATAAAAGTACGGAGGTTTAGGTTTAGTTTTTTAAATAATAAGATTACGAAAAAAAATTATGATGATAAATTTGTTTATATTTAAATTTAAAAAAACATTGTACATCTAGCAAGATAGTAAATTCATTATTTTAATAATTTTTGTGTACGATTCCAATCTTCGTACCAAATCTACTAAAATGTACCAACTTCTATCCTGGCAATTGTTAAAACGAGACACACAGCTCCGTGGTCGCTCTTTCTAGAGGGTCTCGTCTCCTTTTACTTCAAATACAATTCTTAAGCGATTGTGATAAGGTCTGTTTTTCTTTGCGATATTTTGCTTATTGCTTGTTCTAGTTGTAGGGGGGAGCCCTACTTCTTCTTCTTTTTTCGATATGGCAATTGAGCCGATGTCGACTATTCTGCCAGTTTCAAGTGAAGACGGTAATGTACAATGTTCTTGGTAACAGGCAAAGAGTATGTAACAGGATACACCGTCGACTCAAGCAGCTCGAGCAATTGCAATGCATTTGTGGATGGTTAGCGATGGTTAGTAATTTTTTTTTTTCCTACTTATTATTTCTATGCATTTATGATATTGATAGTAGATCGGAATGAGATCCGAACATAAAGTTATTATTACTAGTAACTTTATGGATCCGAACTATATTTTGAACATTTTTAATTACGAGAATTGGGCCTCAGACGTTATGATTAAAAATAACAGTTTGACATCATTGTAGCGTAACATCTTTCATTCTATACAGAACCACTTCACACTCACACACACACCCCCACTTCTACTCTACATTTTACACTCCAATTTTGGTGTATATTTTAATTTTAATTTCAAAAAAAGTAAAAAATAATCCTAATGTGTAAGTAAATTATTTCTTTAAGGTAGTCTGGAACATCTATGTCCCTATTGTTTTTTGAGTTGGGCGTTGATAGCTGCGCCACAGTATTTTACTTTTGTAGTTATCTTCGTTTCCTCTGTATTCTGTAAACCGTAATTTTGTTCCAAATAAACTTTTAAACTTTAATGTTTAATTATAATTCACAATAAAACTATTTTAAAAGTAATTATTTGACAATCACATACGAGCTCATGAAGAAAGTATGGCAGGAAATGAGCAGGAGTTAGCCCGCCATGACGCGCGTCGTTGGTAAAATGACAAGTCATTTTATTTTGATCAAATTTCTTGATCGCGTGGTTACTAGGGATTGCAATCGAATATTCGAATTATTCGAATATACGTTCGAAATTCATATTCGAATAGTAAATTATAAAATATTCGAACATTCGAATATTACCACAACAATTAAGGTTATACGAAGCAATCTGCACCATAACCACATTTCGAAAGCATCGATCTTACTGCTATCACGACTTTTTATACACCACGTTTCCGCGCCATATAAATATATTGAGAAGACGCACGCACCAGTCGCATTTTGGTCATACGGCGAATACCACAGTTCTTTCAAATTTTGTCAAGTTTTTCCATTGCACTCTTAGCTATACCGGATCTACGGCAGATTTCTTCAGAGCAGCTGACCTCACTAGTTATCAGTGACCCAAGATACACGAACTCGCTGACTTTCTCGTACTTCCAACTATATTAAGAATTTGTTAATTATTTAATTTGATTAAAAGTTTAATGTTCAAATATTGGTTCTGATTGGGATGTTAGGCCTACTTACATAAAAATACGTTATTAGTTTGTAGGGCATTAAAAATGTGAAAAATTATTTAAATACTTTATTTTTCTGAGAAATTCTAATATTATTCGAATAATTCGAATAGGGTCGAAAAAACATTCCAATATTCGAATACCAAAAATTATCGAATATTTGCAATCCCTAGTGGTTAGTTACCGAATATAAATACTTGAATTAATTACGTTACGAAACGCAGACGTCAATAATTACGTCAATAATTAATTAATTCAAAATTCTAAGAGTGACATTGAACATTGTAAATAACACTTGCCTACTAGTTAAAATTCTAACACTATTATTTCTGCATGTAGGTACATTATGAACATAATATGACAGTATCTACATTTTTATTATAGCTTATTATTTATTTTACACACGTATTGTTTTCACAGTATCATACAGTGTAAAAAATACATTATTAAAGACGGTTAGGTACCTATACTACCTATCATTCGAAATATTATTGGAGCCCATATCCAGTGTTAATCAGAAAAGCATAATTATAATGGTGGTAACATTGCTATCACAATAAATGAAAAATCGTATCTAATATCACGTTCTATAAATGTACAATATTAAAGTAAAATTATAATTATTAAATAATAGTAGTGGCTAAACCACTAATTGGATTTGATCAATTTTTTTGTGTACGGTCACAGAACGTAATACTAATACGCGGTTTGATATCACGATCATATCAACATCTCGATTTGGTTAATAAATATCACGGTCGGAAGTTTGAAAAGTCTCCAACCTATTCTAACCAAAATTATTTTTATTTAGGTACACGTGTAGAACAGTTAAAGGGGACATACATTTCTACTTCGATGTCGCTTCACCTAGACGAACGATAGCAGATTAAAATTTTATACTTATAATAACTTGCGTGAAAATCGCAGATTTTTTGAGTACGGCTTGAGAACATGATACAAAATACACGTCACGTTTTGCGCTCTTACCTCTGATACCTTCATTTATAAATCGCTGCAAGTCTCGACATCTTTAGGTATAGGACTTTCTGTGACACAGAATAATATCCGAAACGTGTGTAACGTAATTTTTCATTCAAAAAAGTTTCCTCTTGATAGTACATTGACTAGAACAAATACTAAATAGTATTTAGTCTTATTGGTAAGACTTGGACTCTCTATTAAGACTTATGGGAATATAATAATAATAGGTAATGCTACCTGCACACCAAGAAGAAGAAAAGAAAGAAACATTATTTATTTGGTTGCAGTGAGACAACATGTTAAAACAAAAATAAAATATAACACATAATATTAATATGTTGGTCACACTGCTGCACCAAAAAGGAGCGATACTGGTTACCGCTTTGTATGGCGGAGGGGACTAGAGAGACTTTATTGAAGACTTTCATAATCTAAATCGCTGGGTGGCTTTCAATCTCCACTTTAAAACGCTCGATATGAAAATCCACGAACAATAAATTTATATATTTAAAATGCTTCATCTACAGTGTACAAAGCGGTCTTAATTCCGAAGGAATTCTCTACTACGTAGTATCTCTAAGTAGTCTGTGTTCTGTACCAGACAACCTTATAAGGATGAGTGCGAGTGTACGGGTATCCATTCTGTTGCGCACTTTGACAGGACTAAACTAGACTAAGGGCGTTTAGTTTATCTCTTATTGTTTCAATCACAGACCTGTCTTCGCTAACTATGTTTCAATAGAAAAAGAAAGTGACAGTTGCGTTAAGTCTAGTTTAGTAAGTACTAGTACAGCTACTACAATTACAGCTACTACTGTGGATATCGGTTTACGCAAATTTGTATGACCACTTAAAACAGCGCAGTCGCGTGTGTCTGTGTGAAGTACAGTTATGTTCGTGTGGTGCACCGCGCGCTGTAACAACGTCAGCGTCACGCGCACCGGAACTCTCCACGGATATGCGGTTCCATCAGTCTCATCTCGACGATAACCTACAAAATGGTACAAAATTTCGATCCGCTCGACCGCGACAGGCAGCACCGCAGCACTCCGTGTGTTTATTCGCCTGAACCGTGATTGTGTGGGCGAGTATGGCCTTATTCACCACGCTTGGTAAACGGATGAGTGCACATAGGTAATCTTGACGTTATTCCTGAGTCGACACCAGCGGTGAGAGAGGGGTTAATACATTCTTTAGTAGAAAATTTATGCATTGTAATTATTTAAATTAAGTTTCTTTGTGTGGCATATATCTTTATAACCGTAATATTGAAAAGAATTGAGTTAGTGTCCTTTTCGTGGAGTCAACGATTTTGCACTCGTAGTAAGTAAAATATCTTTCAGTTATTATTAGTAAAATATTTTAAGACAGGTACATAATTATTTAACTGAAAAACTGTACATTGAATATTTTTTGAAAAAAATAATTGCTACGTGTACTATAGAATAGAATAGAATATTTGTTTACTTTTCTGATGGTACATTCTACCTTAATAATCGACACTGATGTCGGAAATATAGTTTTTAGAATTTTTGTCTAGCAATAGATCATTATGTCTATGTACAATTATTACTTACTACTTACATGACGAATCATCAATCATTTACCGTCTCACAATTTAACGGCCTTGCACATACAGTGAAATTGTCAAAATATTACTGCCTTGCAATATCACTGCGTGGTAGGTACTTTTATTCTGAAAAATAACTCAGTTTTCCAGGAAGTCCATGCGGACGAAGTTGCGGGCACAGCCAATCACAAATAAATCTCTGATTCTGATTGGAAAAGAACAATCGGCGCCGGTTCTTGATGCAATCGTACCCTTATCTAAGTATGCCTGGAAGGTTCGGATGCGCGGCGCGATAGCCATCAAACCTGACGGTCTGACGAATCCAGAGCAGTAACAGGTAGCAGTGTCACCCGTGCGAGAAAAGGGAGGTTAGGTTGATACAACTAGCAATAAACTTGCGAACTAAGTTTGTGATTGTTATTACAGGTATAATAACATTCATCAATATAATTCAAAAACTCAAAAAGAAAATCAAATAAGCTACAACGATGACGCCGACACCATGGGAGCACACGTCAGGTCGAGAGAACCAGACAACGCCTGAGTTAGATGGCGAGAAAGTTGTAATTACCGGCATGTCGGGACTCTACCCGGAATCACGTAGTGTGAAGGAATTTTCTGAAATCCTGTACAACAAGGTAAAGTGTATGTCATGGACTGCCATACAAATTACATACTACAAAAAAACTGTCCATTTGACAAAAATCCCGAAACGCCGAAATTTGGCCGAAACCGGTCGAAACCTCTAATAAAAATGTATATAAAAAAATAAAAATAAAACCTATTGCAAGAAACAAACTAAAAACATGGAAACAACAGCCCAACCAAACACATTTTTTATGGACTTAACTTAAAAAAGTCGTCTATGTAATCGACGACTCCTTTTTATCGATATATCTTATTAGTTAGTACCCCTCCCTATATACACTATAACAGTTGGTGCGCAAGGTGGAATAGAAAACATATATTATTTTTCATTGTTATTTGATGCGCACCACGCGGGTTCGCTATGTGGAATACTACTGTATTTGCGGTTCGAATTGGTGCGCTAAATGTCATGCTTCCTCCGACTGCATGTTATAATTTTTGATAAAGTATTCTTTAATCTTGTTTTTTACATCTTTTTAGTTTTCTTGCAGTCGGGTTTTTGTTATTTTTTTATAAATTAATTTTATTTTAGACTTTTTAGTTTGATTAATGTTGAGTTATTCTAGTGTATTAAGATATATATATATATTTATATAATCGTCTCTTCGAGCCCTTTATTTTGACACCACACATGACTATGTTACGGAAAACTATGTTATACCTACTAGCTAAAACATATTTTTCCGTGACATAGTAACTAACTTACTTAACATAACTTTTTTTTTTCAAAATCCATATACCTAGCCAGTTTCACTTGCGCTTTTAAAACGAATCTAAGGATATCTCATTAGTCATTTATTTAAATCGGTTCACTCTTTTAGGGTTTAGGATCAACATATGGTTGCTAACCAAATTTAACTCGTGCAATCGCGTATAGGCCGCGCGGCCCATGACGTCATTTGGATGACTCATCAACATTTATTTACATTTTAATTAATTTTTATTTTCACCTTTTTTTTATTTTTTTTATTATTATTTATTTATTATATAATATAATTATTATTAAGCCCCCCCGCCATTATTTGCATTTTTAAAAATCATCCGATTCGGCTATAATTAGTTTTTAGCGCGCGTCTACGGGTCTATCGGTTAAATCGGTATAGGTCCTAAATTGTCATTTGTAATGAAAAATTATAAGAAAAACCTAAGATTTTCAAGTACCTATTTAATGATACCTACCCTTTGAGCTGTGCTTTGAGTACCTTCCCTAACCCCACTAATTAATATACACAGTTCGTAGACTTTAATTTTTTTTCTATTTCACAATATGACGTCTGCATAGAGATAATACATAGTACCTATAGCACTATTTCTATGGACGTCTGATTGTCGCCATACTGAATTTTGATTACTGTCATGCAGGCATAGAAATAATATGCAGGTCAAGCATAGAGACTTGTTAACTAAGTAACGGGAGCCCATAGAAATAGTACAAATATATACTATCTCCATGCAGGAGCCCTAATTATTATTTCTATGCTGTCATGTCTTTAGTGACACGCGCAAGACACACTTTTGATACCCAAGCATTTTTTTAACGCGCATTCTCCTGTACATTTGCCATTTAAGGCATTATTATACATTCTATATAAAAAGAATTAAAAAAGTAATGCATTTTTATTTTTGTTCATGCTAGAATAACTAAATAATATACATAATTTTTTTTTCTTAAAAAATTAATATTAAAACACATTGTTTCGACAAAAAAAATCTCTTACATAAACACAAGTCGACTGCGCGCTGTCGCGCCCCGGCAGGCTCGAATCATTCCTTGCATCCCACACCTCACGTAAATTAATCGCATTTGAGTGTGTAGCTAAACAACGTGGCTACACAATGCAACAAACGCCGATTACGATAGCAGGATGTGTTTTTAGAATAAATTCAAGGAGTTTCG
Organism: Allophyes oxyacanthae; assembly: GCA_932294325.1. Lineage (NCBI taxonomy): Eukaryota > Metazoa > Arthropoda > Insecta > Lepidoptera > Noctuidae > Allophyes > Allophyes oxyacanthae. The sequence continues at coordinate 4,601,510 of OW028628.1, forward strand.
ATGACAAGCTGGGGTAGTGATCGGCGCACGGAGTAAAATTGAGCCTTCCGACCTAAGGTAGTTATCGGCTGTCAAAGTATTAAGACAAATCTATTGACGTGATAACCATCAAAATCGGCCCACGCGTTTGTTCTCTAGAGCACCACAAAGGAACAAACATACATACATACATAACATAGGCTGATAAACAATCTGCGACCGAAATTGACTATATGGGAAGAAGACGACAAATTTTCGGAGTCTTCTATTTTTGCTCTACAATTTGGTGCACATATACATCGAGGTATATATTGGGCAAAGTTGTATGGATATGGGCTTACGGTGAACTTCTTTGCCCTGCATCTTAACTTCGTGAATATTTTGAAGGGAGTTTCACACAAGCTTATTTTATCTCTGACGCAGGTAAACCCAGTGTCTGAGGACGCGCTCCGCTTCAAATACAACCATCCTGAAGTGGTGCAGCACGCGGGCTCTGTACCTGATCTGAACTACTTCGATGCGCAATTTTTCAAGGTTCACTACCGACTGGGAAACTGTATGGATCCCATGGGTCGCAAAATTCTCGAGCAATCATACCAGGCTATCTACGACGCCGGTTAGTCAATAATAATTCAAATCTGATTATGGGTACAATACTAGAAATATACGATACGTGTTTTATTGACTATCCAATAATCTAAAAATTTGACATCTATGGTTGATGATCAAATCATATAGCCATCTTTTATTTTATAAATGTTCGGGCCTGGATTTCGTCCTGCCGGGCTAACATGAGCGCCGCAACATAATTGCATTATTTCGTGCGGAAACGGGTTTGTCATGACAATGAAATTTTATCGCGGCGCTTATGTTAGCCTAAACTGCTTGTTTAAAAACAACGCTTTCAGTTGTACCTATTAGCTTGGCTTCTTCTCTCATATCAATATAATGTTTGACTCTTTTCGGATGCACATTTTTTCTCTATTTATTTTATGTTCGATGCTATAAGTTCTTTTGATTGAATCAAGAAGAATGAACAATATCTAAAATAAACATACCAATTTTTTTTAGGAGTAAACCCGGAATTTCTTTCCGGTAAAAAGGTTGGCGTGTACATTGGCACATGTTTCTCCGAAACCGAAAAGGCTTGCTTTTATGAAGCTGCTTCGAGATCCGGTTTTGGTATAGCCGGGTAAGGAAACTAATAAACAACAAATATTGTACATAGTTTAAAATCGATAATCATCGATATTTCACAATAAAAGACGTAATATACGAGTACGTAATATAATTATAACCCTAGTGATATAATCTTATCGGTGATAGTTGTACAAAACCATTTCATTACTATCTTACTAGGGATATAACTATAACAGAGTCTCAATCTAGTAATATAGAAATTACTTTATTATTTTAGTGAAATAATTATTGATAGAACGTAACGGGGCGAATGACAAAGGTCGAGTATCATTTTCCCCGTCACTAATGGTGGGGAGTGAACGGGTAGGTCGACTAATAATACAAGGCCCTTGTTAAGCAATAGACAGACGTGCACATGATTACTTAGTATAATATTATTATATCTTCATCAGATGCAGTAAAACAATGTTCGCCAACCGCATATCGTACTGGCTGAACGCTAAAGGTCCTTCGATGTCGATCGACGAGGCGTGCTGCAGCTCTACCGCCGCGCTGGAGCAGGCGTACCTCGCCATTAGTCGTGGAGAATGCGAGGCAGCCATCGTTGGCGGCGCATACTTGTGTCTGCACCCACAGTCTTCTGTGCATTACGGAAGGTATGAGCAACATCACATCAGTGCAGTGCGGTGTTCATTCATCAGCAACTAGTATTGTGTGACATCACCAACTAAGTAGTTCGCTGCCTAGCACTACCATAAACTTACTTGGGTTTTGAATATATTTCTCGTTACTGTTACAGACTTATGAAACTTTGCCCGGATGGAAAAACAAAATCTTTCGATGAGAATGCTGATGGCTGTGCTAAATCCGAAGCTATCAACGTTCTGTTTCTCCAAAAAGCGAAAGACGCTTTAAGGTATTTTTTTTTCACATCAGCGGATGCTGGTGCTGATGTTTTATTGTTGATGTTGATTTCAATTATTTTCTTAAATAAAAAAGGAAGGAAAAAGTAGTGACCATTATGAATTTATATCTAAAAGTTGCACAGTTTTCCTTGGTATTGAAATAAAAGATTGTTTCAATAATTTTATTACTTTTAATAAAAAATAGAATCAAACTAAGTAGTTTAGTAATCATATTTAGTACACTGGATTTGTAATTAAGTACTTTGACTACCTACTAGGTATTGTTTGTGCACTAGGTAGTACCTAGTGCATAATGTCGAATATGCGTTCATGTCATGACTTGAACTTCAGCATTATTAATAATCAGCATCGATCAATGCGGTTGCTAATGTTCCGCGAATGCTGATACTGGTGTTCGCAATAACGCTGATTCTGACCATCATTTCGATTCTGATCAAGAATCTTATAATATCCTTGATTCTGATATTCATCAAGATTTTTTTATATACATACATTTTTTGATTTTTACTTCTAAAATTGATTGGTTGTAGAGTCTATGCGGATGTGTTGCACGTAAAGTCCGAATTTACATGCATGTTACCTGGAGACACGGGCCCTAAATACGGGTTTTACAGAGATGTCACAAAAACAATCAACTTCATAAAGACATTCTACGAGGAAGCGAAAATCCCGGCGCATGCCATCGAATACGTCGAAGCTTTTGGTTGTGGTAAGTGCGTAATTTAACCGACTTATGCGGCGAAGCCCAAAAGGAAGGTAATGTTTTTGATTGTGTGTCTATGTTTCCTACAAAAATACTATTCACTACAAAAATAGATTTCCGCTAATGTTCTTGGTTTTTATACGGTCTTATGTAAAAAACTTACATTCAAACAGCGGTAAGAAATTATTACACCAACATAGGTATGTTCACCGAGAGATGTGAATCGGATTCTTGATCAGGAGTTTTAAAAAAATATAAAATACCCAGGACTTCCCTCCCAAATGTTTTATTACTGAGCTATAGGTAAACTAGACCATTCTAAATATTGAAATTATGTAAAAAGAAAATAATTGTTACTATTTTCATAAAAAAATCCTCCGATCATTGCAGCTGTACCAGAGGCGGATAAAGTGGAGCTACAGGCTATTGAGGAGGTGTTCTGTAATAAAAGAGATGATCCTCTTTTAGTGGGCAGCGTCATGTCCAACATTGGGTACAACGAGGCTGCATCTGGTATTTCTGCTATTACGAAGGTAGGCTGCAAAATATAAGACAACGACGGTTTGAACGACTTCAAAAGTCGTGACCTTGTTCCAGCTGAGGGTCTGGGACATTATTATTCATGTTTTGGAATTCGACCTCCCAAAAGGACTTCAAATTAAATCTTAACATCAAACCGAATTTTTCTTTCATGAGAGCGGCTATTGCAGGTGTTGCTAGGCTATCATCGTGGCGAAATAGCCGCCAACCTGCACTGCTCCAGTCCGCGGCAGGATGTGGTTGCGCTGCGCGAGGGGCGCATGCGCGTCGTCACCGAGCACCAGCGCTTCCGCCGCACGTACGTCGCCGTCAACGGCATGTCCGTCACCGGCGTCAACTCGCACGTGCTGCTGCACGGACATTATAAACCCAAGGTAAAAACATTACATACTTAAAATTATTTAAGGCACTGCCTTTCTTCTTCTTTTTTGATTTTTTTTCTTTTTTCTTTCTTTGTTCTTTCTTTTGTTTGGTTTGCTGAGTTGGCAACCCATTTGGTACTGGCATACCGACAGCACATTGTTTTTAATTGTTACTTTTTGTATTTTTTCTTTACTTTTTTTTTTTTTTTTTTACTTTTTTATGTTTGGCACTGTGTTGTCTGATGTCTAGTCCGAATAAATGATTTTTCTTTCTCTTTTCTTTCTTTTTGCTTTCTTTCATTTCTTCTTTCTAATCCCGATCCCTTTAAGGGGTTATTGTATCTACTTGTACCGAAAACTTGCCGTAGATTGTTAAGGACTGTAATTAAGTAGCTATTAGCCAGTAGGTCGGACCTAATCACCAAAAAAAGTCCACTATTCACCAACAACCCAATCAAACCCCTGACCGAGGTCTTCGCCGTCTTCGGAGGTGAGATGGTACGTGGATAGCAACAAGGAAAACAGATTGTGAATAAATTACACCGATAGTCTCAAGTACACTCGGACGCAATGAATTCGGGTCAATAATGAAACTAAGAATGTTATCTTATATTCAAATAAAAAGTATTTTATCTACACTCATGCCGTAAAGTTCTAATTATGAATTCAAAAATATTACTATAATGACCATAGAGATAATATACTATTTCTACTTTATTTCTATGATAATGATAGACTAATACACATACACATACTAATAGACATGCAACAATAATAAAATTAAAAAGTTTTATTATGATACAGTTTTCGAGTTTTCTTAACAAAATAAGGCTATGAAATAACTTGTTTTCTATTATAGTCCACTTCGGTGCCACCAAGGAGTTTTCAATTCAATTTTTATAGCAGCCGCACTTTTTCTATGGTGGCGAGCTAGGGCGCATTATATTTGATTCAAACATATTGCTTTCATCGAGTTGTACAATATTTTTAGAACCAATAAACGATTATGATTATGAGTTGTACATGGTGAGCATAGTCTTTCTTTTGGAGACTCCAGGGCCAATCACTTAAGGAACTTTAGCAATGTCCTTTCAACCCTAAAATGCGGATGCATCAAATAAACCCTCAAATGATAAATAAATTGAGAAAAACCGTGATTCCATTCAATTGAATTGTAGATTATCAATCAACAACAAAACCGATTGCGTCTCAATCAGACGCACTTTGCAAAGACCATGTCCTTTCAGTAAAATCGGCCTCGGTGTCAACTCCTCTCGTTGGACCAGGGGACAGGAAATGAAGAAAAATACTAAATTTTTAGGATAATTATATTATATAAGCCATTATAGTTCGAATCCCATCTCCAAATGTTACTTGTGTCCTTTTGTTACTTTTAAAGACAATCAAATTTCTACTCTTAAATACATAATTATATAAAATTCAAATGCGAATGTCTTAATTTATAGGTTGCCAATCATTTACTAAAGGAGAATGGCTTCAGCCTCAAAACCTTACAGTACTGTCTAATCTTTCTACACGTGCAGCCTGTGGGTGTGCTGTGGGTCAGATATAGGCGGAAGTCTTCTAGTGCCCTTCGGGTCTGACCATTGTGGTGACCATTGTGGCCAAGATTTAGAGAGTGGTATCTTAAGACACTGGCTAACTGTGCAAAAGCCAGCAGCCATGCTCGTCTCAAATAAATAATTATTATGTCCCTAGGTAGTAGGTACCTACTTTTATTTCATTTGTTTTTGTAATTTTTATTTTAATAATTTATGGACTATTATTGGAGATTACGATAATTTGATATTTTATTTTTTATATGATTTGTTTTTTTCTTTTTTTATTATGGTTCGAAGTAAATTATTTATTATTAAATTTTACTTCACTTATCTATTTTTTCAAACATATTGTACATAGACTATAAAATAAGCTTTTAAAAACATAAAAAATAGGGTCCTACTTGACAACCGGTCCAAGCAAGCCACTGGGCGGCAGCGGCGCGGCAGCTAGGGCTTCAGAGAGAGGAACCTCCTCACACTGCGTGCCGTGTCGAGGAGTACCGTTTTCTACCATTATTATTAATAAGAACCCAAAAAAATATTAATGGATGAATAAAAACACTATTTCATCATTTGTTTCAGGACGTTAATCGCTATAAGTCGAGTATACCATACCTTGTTACTATATCAGCAAGACACGAATCAGCAGTGAATTGTGTTCTCGACGGTTTAAAATCTCAACCAATTGACCCTGAACAATTGACGTTGTTGCACAACATACACCAAGCGAATATTTCAGGGCATTTAGGCAGAGGATTCATAATTTTAAGTAAGACTTACTTACGGTTTAAATTAATTAAAATGGTCTACATAATACTAAAATTGTAACGCTATACTTTAACAACACGACTCTTCAGAACCCTCGAAAATTATATTTCTAGACACGAACGAAGAGCAGAAGACGGTTAGTCTGTGTGAGAAGGCTGAGTACTTCGATGACGCGAAGCACCCGCTGTGGTTCGTGTACAGCGGGATGGGCTCACAGTGGGCTGGTATGGGCGCGCAACTCCTGCGCATACCCATCTTCGCTGCTGCTATAGAACGGTATTAATTACATACTTATACATTCGAAGTTTAAAAATGCAAAGAATATTAACTACTGTCCTTTGCATTTAACAATTATTGTTACAGCTGCCGACGAGTTCTCGAACCTAAAGGAATCGATATCGTAGATATAATTACGTCACCTGGTGAGACTTTTGATAATATTCTACACTCGTTTGTGGGAATAGCTGCCATTCAAATTGGTCTAACTGATATCCTTTTGGAACTTGGGCTTGTACCGGATGGAATAATTGGTAAGAACTAAATATTCAAAGTACAGTTTGAAGAACAATAAAATAAAATATTAAAATTATTATAAAATATTATTAAAATAACTACAATAGGACACAGTGTGGGCGAGCTGGGATGCGCGTACGCCGATGGATGTTTGACGGCAGAGGAGATGATACTATCAGCGTACAGCCGCGGGCTGGTGTCGTTGCAAACTCCATTTATACGCGGTTCTATGGCCGCCATTGGCCTGGGATATGAAAAAGTAATTAAATTAATACTTATTAAATGTTGATACTTTTTGGGGCTGATTGTGTATAATATATGCCTCTTATGTTTTTAGATTTCGAAATTGTGTCCGCCAGAAATCCAGGTCGCTTGTCACAATGGGCCTGAATCTAGTACAATTTCTGGACCTGCAGATGCGATGCGCGATTTCGTCGCCAAGTTGACTGCTAAAGAAATATTTGCTAAAGAAGTTCCATGCTCCAACATCGCGTATCACTCGCGTTATATTGCTGATGCCGGTGAGTTTTATAGTTATAAGCCGATCAGTAAACTCGTAACCAATGAGGCCTATTTCATGGTGAGGCGTTGCGTGCAACAGAGCCATCTTACAATAATAATTATTATGAATCCTCGATTTAAAATAAACCTTAAGTAATAAGTTGATAAATGTTCCGTTTTAGCGTTGCCTCATATTGAATCGTACTTATTTTTAAAATTTATTTTAGCAGAATCATGTTTATAAATCCAAACTGTTACTATGTTTCTGCATTGACTGTTATGGATGATAAAATTACGACACTTACAATATTTTTAATACTGTTGTTAAGCCGAAGATAAATCAGTAAATACCTGAGATGTTTCGCTTTCTTTGGCCAACTTAGCTACTCCAGTTTATCTGACGCCGAGTGTTCAACTGATAGGCATTGCAATTAATGTTTCTTTAGAATAATAATTAATTCATTGAAATATTAACAGTTTATTATATAAACATTAAAATTGCAGGGCCTCAATTACTCCAATATTTATCAGAGGTAATAAAGACTCCGAAACCGCGAAGCGAGCGATGGCTGTCGTCCTCTATACCACAAGAGAAATGGACCGATCCTATAGCTAAATTCTGCTCAGCAGAGTATCACACCAACAACCTACTAGTAAGTAAAGTAGTTAAGGTGACCATCATCATCCATAGTATGATGAGGTGGCTCTCATTGCGTTAATATGCTCCTTTTCCTGATAGCTCCTGTTCCTGACGCTTTTTGCATCCATGCGTGGTCACGCATCTTCTAGTGCTGGAAGGATAGTTTAATGATATCTGTTAAATCGTATAGCTACGTTCCCATTCATGGCATCAATTTATATGTACAGAGTCCGGTGCTTTTCGAGGAGACGTCGAGGTTGGTACCGAACAACGCGGTGCTGGTAGAGGTGGCGCCGCACGGACTACTGCAGGCCATCTTAAAACGTTCAATGCCAAGTAACTGCAAAAATATCGCTCTGACGAGGAGAAAGCATCCTGATAATGCATTATTATTACTTGAGGGTATAGGCAAGTGAGTACATGATGTATCAAAATTGGTGAACCAAATTCTAACCGCCAACGTATTTTCTCATTAATTGAATTCCTTTCAGGTTGTTTATGGAAGGCTATAATCCCAAAATACATATTCTCTATCCAAAAGTCGACTTGCCGGTTTCTACTGGCACGCCTTTTTTGTCTCATCTAGTCGAATGGGCGCATGGTGAAAAATGGTACGTATACGTAATGGTACCTTATAAGTTTTTTTTTTCAAAGTAAAGGCTGTCCGCGTGTTTTTTGAAAGAAAAAAATTAACCTTAAATTAGTAGTTGTCTGATTCTTATCAACCCCCTCTTCGAACACATCAAACAAACTTTTTACAACGCGAACGTTCTCAATGAGAAGAGAAAGAATAAGACAAATGGAACCCATAGCATAGATTATATCACAGGGCTCTATAATATTTTACAAACAATATAAATTGATATAAAAATAAAAATAGAAAAATTATCATTTCACAAGTAAGATTTGTCAATGTTTCATTTCGCAAACAATTGCGCTCCTTTAACAATGACATCAAAATACAAACATTCATATGACAAGCTGAGATTTTGAAAATGAATTACCTATTTAATTTTATTTTAAAAGATAAAGTGACATGTTACCTTTTCACAGAAAGCAAAAATAATGTTTTACAAATAATTAATTAGACTTAGTATATTATAATTATTTTCACTTTGCGGATTAGTAACGTTGGCTGACGATTCGGTTTTGGCAGCAGTCTGGTAGGGAGTCGCAGACTAACCATAAACTTAGAATATTTTCGCTTCGTACATCCTAAATCTATGGTTCTAACCTAATCTAACTGAAAATGTACTTACTTGATTTTGAGTTATAATAATTATACTTACTTTTACGTAATAAATCCAGGCCAAAACTGTCCTACTGCTGGGCCTCTTCTTAGAATGTCAAGGATTTGGCCTTAGTCCACCAAGCTGGCCTAGTGCTGGCTGGCGGACTACAAACACCATCGTGAACTTTATGATTTTTAGAATTTTTGTCTGTTTGTCGGTTTGTCTGTTTGTCGGTATGTCGGTTTGTCGGTTTGTTTGTTACGGGTAAACTTGAAAACTATACTGGACAGATTTAGTTGAAATTTTGCAGTAATATAAGCTGGGATAAGCTGGGGTGCATTATGTTATTTGTATAGTTCATATACTCGTAGGTCCGGTCACAATAATGTAATATAAATCATCACGCTATTCCTCAAGGGGGCTAAGCAAAATAAGTATTCGTTTCATTTCCACAGTTCCTCTGTTAATAATTTAGTTGAATGGTATTCTAACTCGATCCAGTCTTTATTTAGTTGAATGGTATCTTTATTATGTAATGCTCTGTATACAGAATGGCGAAAAAAATTCGGGCATTAAGAGTGGCTACCCTTTCTGTTATAGTTAGAGAGTTCTGTTCTTAGGAAACGCTAGGTGAATTTTGAAGATATTATATACCCTATTATTAGATTTTTGGAAAAAGGTACAGTCAGCGAGAAAATTGACATTTCTCAAAAACCTTAAGTGGGGCTCAATCGACTCTATTTCCCAACAGGAATGCTTCTTCATTTTTTTAGTTATTAGAACATTTTTTTAGAACATTTTTTTTTAACTGGATGGCGTTTGTTATTCTCCTGAATTTGTCATATTTCCAGTATTTAAATTGAGATAAGTATTTTGTAGTAATATTCAGTAGTATTTTGTGTCTTTTTAAGCTTAACTCCAATCTCCCTACATGGCGTTGGGTTGGGTTACGGGTCACATTAGAGACGGTTATTTGAACACATATCGCGACTAATCACGCAAGCTGGCACTAAATGGTAGGGTAGAAGCTGGCAGCTATATCAGGTTCGAATCCGGTCCCAGCACTATAACTTATTATAGTTCCGAACTCCACGTGGACGAAGTCGCGGTCACTGCTAGTACAAAATAAAATAAAACAATTTGGGAAAAAAGAAAAGTAAAATCAGCGGTCTTAACGCAATGCGGCGATCTCTTCCAGACAACCAGATCGGAACATTTATTATCATAAGGGCCTGCGGTGTACAAATTGCAAAAACTACTCATTATTTTAATAAATGAACATCTTCATATTTTGCTTGTTTCACTAAATACTTTCTTTTTTAGGCCTATGCCGTTATATCGCTCTGCTACCCGGAAAACAACTGCAACTTGCAACTATGTAATATCTCTGTATGACAGAGAATACTCATTTTTGCATGGACACTCAATGAGAGGTAATATACCATTAGACCCAAAAACACTCCGAAATTCATATACGAATACGAACTTTTAAAGTTATGTTTTCTTAATCATTGTTCCACCATCAAAATCGCAATAAATAAATAAATAATTAGTGTAAATGCATAATAAATAAAATAAATAATGACCCACCGCTTGGAAACGGCCGGCCATAAGTTTTTCCATACCCCTCGACCGGTCACCAGGTAGGTCTGCTACCTACCAGCCCCTCTGGTACGCGTCCAGGTGTGGTCGAGATGGGATACATGCCAACATAATAACAGCGATGACATGCATTTTAGGACACATAGTATTTCCGTTTGCCGCTTCACTTGTGCTGGTCTGGGACATTTTGGCTATGACACTGGAAGTTCCTAAAAAGCAACTATCAGTGGAGTTCAGGGACTTGCACCTGTATGCGCAACCGGTGATGCATGATCAACGTCAACTCAGACTTAGCTTGTCTTTGCACAGAGGAACTGGCAGCTTTGAGGTAATGCCGTAAACATTATTGTAAAAAATATCATAGGCCTATTAAAATGGTCCTATAAGTACATTATAACTATATACTCAATCACTTCATACAGATCCTTGATGAAAATTCCAAAGTCGCCACAGGTTACATAACCGCAAACAATTCTAACGACATGTTCAAGGAATATGAAACAATTAATCTAGAAACTGAAACGAAATTGAGTATGGACTTAACTGCTGAAGATATTTACCATTTATTACGAGACAGAGATTACTTTTACAGGTAAGTTAAAATAGAATATACAGGGTTATTTGTAAAACACCGGCAATGCTTTAAGGGGTGAAACTACTCATCAATATGAACAACTTTTACTACGGATGACTAATGATGTGCTAAATTATATGATTCACTACATAGTACAAAATAAAGTCGCCCGCCACGTCTGTTTGTTCGCTAACTACTTCTTAACTATACAACGGATTTTGATCACCCGTACGAAGCCGGGGGCGGGTTGGTAATACTTATTAAAATTTAGTTATCACCAGATAGAGATTACTTTTACAGTTAAGTTGGAAGTGATTAATATATATCAACACTAGACTGACCTAACAATGATGTACTAAACCATGTAAATACTCATCTCAGCTCTTGTCGATGGAGTAATTGCCATTGCTCGCTTGATGCTCTGCCTTCTATTTGATACGACTCTACTCCTACTTTTTCCTTCACCTGTTGTACAAAACTTGATCTAGGTCTTCTTCTTCCTCTTAAAATAATTTAATCGTTTCCACAGCGGCGAGTTCCGTAGCATTAAATGCGTTAACGAATCTATGAGCGAGGCGAAAATCGTATGGCGCGACAATTGGACCACGTTCATTGATGGCATGCTGCAGCTGAACGCGCTACAACAGCCGCACACTGCCGTCTCACTTCCCACTAACATTAGAAAAATGTGCATCGATGTTATAGAACATGAAAGGATAATAAGTAGATCCATCGTGACTGATGACAAGGCTTTAATAAAAGCTGAAATATCTAACAAGTTTGATATGACCAGGTAAAAATCATTTACGATTAAGAAGTGTGGCCATGTTAAGCATTTTAACTTGTAGAAATACTTAGTACAAAGAAAGCTTCAAAAATATTCGGCAAAACATGTAGAACCTTACTCATGAATACCTATGTAGGTATACCGTACTTCACGCAATAAATGATTGTAATAATATTATTAAAAATGGCACTGTTCGCTAAAAGTCGCGGGTTCAAGCCCCGCTCGTGTCAATAATTTTTCATTTTTTCTTTATCGTATTTCTACAAAATATTTACATTCTTGTACAATCCATTCAAGATAGTCGTGTTACTATAATTATGTCGTTTGCTGACACACTAATGATGATGATTACTTTCAAAGCACTACTTGAAACTACGTTCAAATTACTCGTATATATGGAAAGAATAAATACTCTTTAACAACATCAAAATATCACACAACAGTCGACTTATTTTGCTTACTGAGGACATGTATCTTGCTTAAACAAAGCGTCAACGTTAGGGACATGACGTGGTGTATGTGAATAGGTAGTAGTCACAGCAACGTCTTGGGTTCAGTGCGGTTCAGTGCCACATTTTACAAATACGCAGTTGGCACTATTTCGTTCGCTGATGGTACGTTGACATGACAGAAACATGCCAATCGTGTAATCGTCCGATGTTCTACGGCGCGGCATCTATAACTATATTTTTTGACGTCACTGATCAACAACTTGTCTGTGACGAGCTAAGAGTAATTATCATTACTTTAAGGTGACGAGAGTGATGTACCCTGCATGTACCTACCATAAGCACCCATAAGTCTACGAGTAAATCAATAACAGTTGAATATGTGCGTTTAGAAACTTTGGTAATCACTCAAGTTTGTAGAAATTTTTAATGAGTTTTATCTGTTTTGTATTCCAGATGTGGAGGCATTGTAATACATAATATTAAATTTGAAAATATGCCCCCAATGACTCATAGTAAAATAGCGTTAAAGGCTTTGAAATTCGTTTCTAATTTCCAAACAGATATAGATGTGAGTATAACTTTCAGTAATCAAGTTATATTAAATGGTAATAATATATAATTTATACTTACATCTTTTTTATATCATCATGCAGGTTTGTTCTTCACTCGAAGTATACCTGCAAATAGTAGCGGAAAATTTGAATAAGGAAAATATTAATGTTGTTGGCATTATCAATCACTCAATAAAGGAATCCGTTTTCAACGAAATAAATAACGTGACAAGAAACATTTCTGGAGCGAATGTTAAATACGAACAAGTTAACCGGAAATCTGCTGTAAAGAAACAAAATAATAAGTTCCTGGCCGGTGTTGATCTAGTGCTGGCTCAAAATCTATCGACAGACGAGGATGTAAGACATTAAACATACCTGATGCATCTCATAGAACATTATTCATTCAAAGTTATTTACAACACATAGGCACCACATTATAACAAACTCGCAATTTGCTCATGTAATGAGCGAATTACTCATATAACAAGCCTGAAAACAAATCAGTCATAATTTATTCTAATAAGTACTAATAAATAATAATTATAATGAAATGTCAATGTCCATTTAACAGTTATGTCAGCTGCTGCATCGTGTTCAACAAAGAGACCAATTTGTAGTGAGTGAAGAAGATCTTACCTATGATGGTCGCCCACAATCATCGCTCTACCGCGTGGTCGCCACTCACACCATTGTTCGAAATGGCAAAAGTCACCAGTCAAAACTTATACTGGCCCGTTGGGGAGCAGTAGCGCCCGTAACTACAACAACTGCCACTGTGCGGTCTCGGGCTGATATCCCACTCCTTAATTCAGTGCGCAACAATTTGTCTCTGGGACATCGACTCCTGATCATTGCGTCTTACCCTTCACTGCCAGGCCTAAAAGAACTTATAAATGTTTGGCGAAAGGAAGACAATCGTATGAAGATCCATCTAGTCATGGTTGCTAAAGATAGTAACGATAACCTTAGCATCGACGAGCTACCAGATATTGACCTGGCGTTTAACGTGCTGGACAATGTAAGAAGATCTGTAATATTATTTTCTGATGTTTTCATTTTTATACATACATTTTTATATAAAAAACATTAAACAAATGTTTTTTATTTATGTATAGGGTAGCTGGGGAGGTGAATACTTCATGCCAGTGAGGAAGTGCGCGTCAGTGGGCAATAATGTGACGTTGCAAAGTAAACAGATTGGGGATTATGATTCGCTAACTTGGGTTGAAAAACCTGAGGCTGTTGGAACTGGAGTCGCTGTGACGGTATTCTAGTATTTTGCATAAAAAAATTAATTGTAAAAAATCTCTATCAGCAAGTGGATTAACATGTAACTTTTATCCTCTGTGCCAAGTCTGGGCCAACCGCCATACTAAGCATTATTGCTGTATACCTTATTAGTAGATTATTCACCAAGGGTCAAAGCAGTGTCTTCCGTCACGGGTGCCATATTGAATCCAGAGCGTAACGTAGGATTCCCGAGTCCCTGAGTTCAGCGAGGGATTCAAGCTCGCCCAAGATGAAAACAACTTTATCCGCGAGGAAAATAGTCTGCTTCTCATACCTTCTGCGAGACGACAAAAAGCAATACTTTTAGAAACAAAGTGTATTATTAGAGTTATAACAAAGTATTTTAATGGAATTATAATTATAGTAGTAGACCAATTTTTTATACTTTTGATTTCTTTGCTAGATGACCTTCCGATTTCCTTTTAAAAAATGACAATAATTTGGTGTATATTTATTTGAATATTGTGTTTGATGCTTATTGTTGACCTAAGCATCAAATAGATCCACCATAGGCTACTTGGCTTCTTTGTACATGGTAAATACCGGCAATAGACTGCAAGCACTGATTCAGATACAGACTTGACCCCTTTTGTAGTTTTCCATTTGTAGAAATCATCATATAATTATGTTTATTTTGTCTTTTCTTGGAGTAGATTGTTAACAATGCCAATGGGTTCGGATTGAATGGTTTCCGGAATCAAATCATTGTCGTCACTCGATATGTGGTTTTTTTGTGGTGTAGGACCGTAGGTCTCTATGGTAAAAGTTTTCATAGGAAATTTTAGTTAATATTCCAAATTAAAATCACGTTATTGACAACGGAGAAAAATTAAATTTAGTACAACATTATTGCCCGGTTAAACCCTAGGACTATTGTGACTTACTTTAGGTTAGATTTGCATGACATATAATTGGACATTGTCGAGTGGGTGGTGTGAAAAATATATGTTTTAATTCCATCTCCCCAGGTTCAGTATGCTGGTATTAATAATGATGACGTCAAAAAGGCTAGTGGGTCCGTTCTGTTTAAACACAATACTAAAAATAGTTACGGAATGGACTTTAGTGGATTCACGGACAGGTATGTAATAAGAATATTGATTGGTTTTTATTTACGATAGCGCTTGGACTATTTCCATGCTAAAAGTACTTCATTCATAATTATGACGACCCATCTATCTTATGAATAGATGTCGGGTTTTTAAACTGCTGATTGGGGTTTAATAATTTGATCCTACTTGACATTCTAACCCCCGAATACTGAAACACATCTCAATTTTAAGTTGCCATCATGGACATAATAAGTACGCCATTAACTATCGTGCTGTCACCGTCACTTTAAGGTGGACAATAGCGATAGAATGACTTTTATGAGCGTCTTAAAATTGAGTTGTGATTCAATATTCGCGGGTTGGTCATTTAAGTTCACATGACAGCTTCCGTGAAATGCAACCTCATTGCATTTAAACACTACAGTACTTACCTACTTATTTTGTGCTTTAGCGGTGAGCGCGTGATGGGCCTAGTGCAGTGCGGCGCGGCTAGCAGCGTAGTGCGCGCGCAGCCGGAGCTGCTGTGGCCGGTGCCGGCGCACTGGAGCCTCGAGGACGCCGCCACCGTGCCGCTCGCGTACGCACACGCACTCTACTGCCTCGTGAGTGAACACTCAAGTCAACACTTTGATAAACGAAAAGAGTACAAGTTTCATGTGAAGACTTATTTTAGGGGATCAAGACGTATTTGGAACCTGGCACAAGTGTGTTGGTACACGGAGGAGCCGGGGCTTTAGGGCAAGCGGTAATTGCCATCGCTCTGGCTTTCGGCTGCGAAGTATTTACAACTGTCAGTGACATGAGCAAAAAACACTTCTTACGTCAATTATTCCCAGAATTAAAAGGTACGATGACGATTTTCATTGGTACTTAGCTTACTTAAGTATCTACCTACTTAGATAGGATGATAATTAAAAAATATATTCACTAATGTTATTTGGTTTCAGCTGATCATATCGGCAGTTCTCGAGATCACAGTTTCGGAGATATGATTTTAAATGCTACAAATGGAAAGGGTTGTGAAATTATTATAAACTCCGTTAGAGGAGACCTGAAGAAAGTATGACTACTGAAGTTCTTTATCCAACTATAATATTATAGCGCATTCATCATTATTTACATCTTACTTATCTTTTTACAGACTTCAATTGAATGTACTGCATTTCGAGGCATGTTTGTTGATATTTCTCAACTTCACAATCAAGATGATTTCACTTATGGAATGTACAGCCTTACTAAAGAAAGGTCCTATACCACCGTTGATTTCTCTTCTATATATGATGCTAAAAATATTAAAGTTGCTAAAGTAAGTATCAAAGAAGTTAAATTGTGAATAGAATAAACAATCACAGACAACATGAATAAAGTATAAATGTTGAAAGACGATCGAAGTTGGGTCACAGTTTTTTTATTGATAAGTTTCTTTGATAATCACAGGCTTTGCAGAGAATGCTAAGTGAAGGTATAATTCGCGGTTACGTTCGTCCGCTAACTCGCGTTACTTATGCCCCGCAAGACGTAGCCCGCGCCTTCCGTCTGCTTGCAGCAAGTCATCACCGTGGCCGAGTTCTGTTACGCATGCATGAGCAGGCAACGCATATACAACCTAGGTAAACATAAATCTATATATTAATACGTGAAGAGAAAACTTTGTACCCGTTTTTAAGCATATTGCGCGCACAGAGGATTGTGAGATTTGGCGTAGTTAATGTTTGAATGGAGAAGGAGTGCAAACAGGTCAAATTACGGTCGAATTTCGACCATTAGGCCACCACTAGTTTATAAAAACGGGTCCGGGGTGGTCCGGGCCCTTACGTTATGGTGATTGATGCCGGATAGCTATCAACAAACTAATAAAATGCATCTAGCGCTAAACAACTTTATCATAATTAATATACTTAAATTGTA
This sequence comes from Allophyes oxyacanthae, assembly GCA_932294325.1. NCBI lineage: Eukaryota > Metazoa > Arthropoda > Insecta > Lepidoptera > Noctuidae > Allophyes > Allophyes oxyacanthae. The sequence goes on from OW028628.1 coordinate 4,618,595, forward strand.
AGCACTGTGATATGAAATCGACGACTTATTTTGCAGATTAACCATTAATACTAATCGTTGCCATCTAATACTTTGCAACGATGAAACTTTTGGACTACAGTTTGCCGACAGACTTGTGGAACGAGGTGCCAAAAAGTTATGTGTACATTTCAAGAATCAATCAATGTCTTATCTACACATTAAAATTCGGTAATTAAGTAATTATTTACTTTAAAACTTTTGGTAATAAATTTATTTTTATTAAATATATTTGTCTGTTTAGATCATGGCAAAAATTTGGTGTAGAAGTCAAATTTTTCTCTGAAGATTTGCGTGAAGAAATGGACATCATCGCACTGTTAAATAATGCCATACGCTTTGGGCCTCTAGAAGGAGTTTACGTTATTGTAGGTGATAACCAGCGGGACGAGTACGACTCTTTTTTGACCACTTTGGATTTAGTATCAAGAAAATTATGTGCAGATATAAAGTAAGTAATATTCCCCTTATTCGAGGCCTCGGAGTATCACAAGAAGCATCTTGTAATACTTTCTGGGCTGGAACACCATGTTATATTTTTGCAATCTAAAAGCATTCAAGTAGCATGTGCAACATAAAGTGTAATTACACTTTTATAATCAGACCAACAAGGGAATAAGAGACAAAGCAGTTAACTTATGACTTCTTATTTGAACAATATAGTAATAACAATATTATTAAAAAAGATGAATACAGATTGGCGAATCTGCGGTCATCAAAGTAATTCCACAGGGTTATATTCTAGGTTAGCTCCATTTTTGTTTCTCATTCATTTCACCATGTAAAGAATTGTGTTGTTTGTGTGGGTTACTCCAGCACAATGTTGTCTCATGTCTCCTTTCAGCGTTTTAATAGCACAGATAATAAGAGCCCTGTCTCGTGTAAATGTGCCAAACATTTTGAATTTGTGCATCCAGCGGTTCGTGAATAACACTAAAATAGTGTTATTCACGAAAAACAGATAATGGTGCAGTAACGTTACCCCACCAAAATTTATCCGATAGGCCTAGCTGGATACAAATAGTACATATATATAAGAGATAGCCGTCCTTTCAGTAACTATCACCAGGGCACTAATTATCTGTGCGATTAAAATTCTAAAAGGCACACGTATCAAGGACACAGTAAAGATTATAAATCGATGAGGATTCTATATAAATTAAATGAATTAAGAAAAATGCTTACAAAGTGTTCAAAATTACCCAACATGACCATACCTACTCTATACTCGTTATAGAGTTAGTCTTAGTCGTCAAACTACAAAGAAAATCCATAGAAATATTAAGTAGGGCTCCTGTTACTTAGATAATAAGTCTATGAGTAAATCATATTCCACATTTTTGGCAGATACTTTGCAGTATTTAATACTGGCGATAACACAATTGGCAAAGATCTATGTCTTCATCGAGTACGAAATAATTTGCCAGCAACTATCTTAACTCTGTCGGAATGGAGTATCGTAAGTATAATCTATTTTATTTACCTACTAGCTGACCCGGTGAACTTTGTACCGCCAATAAAAGAACTGTGCACCTACCCACCTACCTACCTACCTACCTACCTACCTACCTACCTACCTACCTACCTACCTACCTACCTACCTACCTACCCTACCTACCTACCTACCTACCTACCTACCCTACCTACCTACCTACCTACCTACCTACCTAGTACCTACCTAGTAGGTACCTACCTACCCTAGCCTATCTACCTTACCTACCCTACTTTATACCATATACTATATCCCAACAAAAACATTAAATGTAAAAAAATGCCAAGTCTCTCGATGCAGTCTTTCCATCGTAAAAAGTTTTGAGATCTCATAGAAGCCAAGTCCTATTCAAATTATTTTGTAGTTATAAATCAACATTTAGTAATTGTATCAATAGTTTTCTTTATATTATAATTATAGTGACTTGGCAATGAGCACAAGAAGAAACAAATAAAACGGCATATTTGGAGGAGTTGAAAGTCACACACCGCATGCGTAAACATTAATATCACAAAATTAATTTTCTTTTGGTTTATCCGTGTCGTCCCAACCGAATTTCGGCAACGGCAGTCACTCATCCAAGACTAGTAAACTGCGCAGGATAATCTGATCACAGGTCTCGTCAGTAACATTTGCATATAATTCCAGGCAGCAAGCAGCTTTTAATTTGTGCTCATTGCCAAGTCACTATAATTATAATATAAAGAAAACTATTGATACAATTACTAAATGTTGATTTATAACTACAAAATAATTTGAATAGGACTTGGCTTCTATGAGATCTCAAAACTTTTTACGATGGAAAGACTGCATCGAGAGACTTGGCATTTTTTTACATTTAATGTTTTTGTTGGGATCTCATTTATTTTTTGTAAGTGTATTTCTTTCTTTTTTTTTAGGTGACCTCATAATTTCTTGGACTTCAGCTACTGCTTTGCTTAGAACCCATTCTCTATCTCTATCTCTTTTGTTTCTTTTCTGAGGCTTCGTTACTTCTAAGGTAGACAAGTCTGGGCGATATATACTTCGGAGTCGATTATATTCAGCTATTGCTATCTCCTGAGCTTTGATACTACTAAAATTCACATTTATTAAATGTAATCCACCCAAACTAGTCACTCTTGAAAGGGCCACGTATGCTTGACCACAGTTTATATTATTCTTTTCTATTCTATGTATTTATTCATCCAATTGAATACTTAAACAACGAACAAAGTTAACAATGCAGTCAAAATCCATACACAATGTTCTTGCCAAACCGCAAATATAAAATTGTTTTCTATGGTATATTATTTTTTAATGTTTTTAGTCACTCTTGAAAGGGCCACGTATGCTTGACCACAGTTTATATTATTCTTTTCTATTCTATGTATTTATTCATCCAATTGAATAGTTAAACAACGAACAAAGTTAACAATGCAGTCAAAATCCATACACAATGTTCTTGCCAAACCGCAAATATAAAATTGTTTTCTATGGTATATTATTTTTTAATGTTTTTATAATTATTTTTAAAGTTTTTTTTAATTTTTCCTTTATATGTGGCTAATGACCTATCTTGGTGCAAAATTTGAAGTTTCTAAGTCTGCTAGAAGTACCTTAGATTTTTGATGATCGGTCAGTGAGTCAGTGAGTCAGTGAGTCAATGAGTCAGTGAGTGACAAAATGGTGTAACTTTGATCGACCGTAACTCCTAAACTATTAATTTAATTGGCATGTAATTTCGAACTTAAGCTTGTTCTAATGCCTACTATTATTCACCGAAAACCTAAACTCGTAGCTTTGTCCACGTCGAAGATATAGGGGGGGCGAAACAGCCGCGAATCGCATCGAGAAAAGATGGTACGGCCGTGCCCGTTTTGCTCGAGACTTGGCTGGGGCACTGCCGTGCCCCCAGATACTATCTACTATACCTACCCTTCCCTACCCTACCCTACTCTACCCTACCCTACCCTACCTTCTCCTTACAATTATAACAAACACAACAAAAAAAGAATTAGCGAAATTGGTCCAGCCGTTCACGCGTGATGGCTTGACCAAGGGAAATAGGGATTAATTTTTATATAATTATATAAATTATATTATTATTTTATTAAACAATATATTACCTATTATTTTGAAAAAGGGCCTTAAGCATGCTTTCTATTTTATAATACTTTTTACCGAGTAAAATTCCACAAACGAGATTCAGACTAATTGGAATCATTTGTTAGTCTCAGGAGTCGTGTGCTGAAGGCGCGTGCTACCGTGGCGCAGTGGAGGCAACGGAGCAAGCGCTGAGCAGCGCGCATCCCGTGCTCCTCGCATGCACGGCGCCTGGGCAACAACCCTCACTTCTACAAAAAATATCTGCACTAGCCGGTACTTAATAAACTGTACTATTCAATAGTTGGATTACTTAGGAATTTACTTATACATAATTAAAGATTGAATACTGTCTGGAATATTATCATACAAAAGGCTCACAGATTTGCATAAATATGTATAGATATATATAACCTGTTTTAATTTAATTTTACAGGTATAATCATACCGAACAATACTGATGGGAGCACTACTTTAGAAGAATTTGGTATCCAAAACGATAAAATACAATTAATACATAATTTTCTGCGAATTGAATGTAATGTTGCATTTGAAGAAAAACAAATACCCTTGTTAACAGTTGACTCGTAAGTGGAAGTGTTTACGGTCCAATATACCTATTATTTAGAAAGTGATTCTTAACTGTACAGTCGACATCCAAGAGTTGAACAACCAGATGTCGGAACACAATTACTGAATAGTTCAGTAATTTTGAAATTCGTCTGAGGATCACTTTCATTTGATGTTCACTGTACATGTAATAATATGGATATGAATACTATGACTTTCTTGTCGTGACTGACTCTATCTAATGAGAGTAAACTTCATCGTATTTTAATGATATTCCTTTTACTTATAGGCTACTTCAATTAGAATCTACAATTACCAAATCAGACTTCGAAGATTTAAAAGGATTGTCTACTTTTTTCACATATGTAGACTCCGATGAACTTCTTGCCACCACAGAAATGGTGTTTCTACCCACGCTTATTAATAATGCATCTATGGTAAATTTTTTTATTTTTATTATTATTATTGTCAAATACTAAACTTCTACTATAGATAATTGAGAAGTTGTGAACAGTCAATCCATTACCAACTACGATACAGTTGAAATGAAATTTTGGCTTGAGGCAAAAAGTCATGATAAAAACCGTTGCAGAGAGACGACGAGTTTGATGTGAGCCAAACATACCTGTGCATAGTGCCGGGTATGGAGGGTCACCACGAGCGGTTCCGCGTGATGTGCGAGCGTCTCAAGCTGCCGGCGCTCGTGCTGCAGCCGGGACTCGACCGGCCGCACGAGACCGTGCGAGAAACCGCCGAGAGATTCGCTGAGGTATGGAATCATCAATTTTACTGCTGTTCATAGAACAATAGATATAGTAAATTAAAATCATTTTTTATTGTGACGTGATATTTGATATTATTCAGAGTTCAAGGGGTAAATTACAATTACCCTTCAAAGTGACGACACTCACTAGAAGTGAAATAAACACCATACTTTTACCCTTATACTAAATTGAACAAAAATTTATTCAGGTTCTGCTGAAGAAGACGGGGATGAAGAACAATTTCTACCTATTAGGTTATGAAGGCGGAGTTGTGGTAGCATTAGAGATTGCCGCCATTTTAGAGGATCATGGTGAGACATTTCACCTTTTAAGAATTATTCTTAGAATACACGATTATTATAAACAGAGGTTGTTACATTTATATTACATATTATGTTTTTAAGGTTTGACTGGCACTGTTTATTGCATTGGATATGCGCCGGACGAGTTTAAAGTAAGGCTCGAAGAACATCTGTCAGATTATGAGTCTGAGGAGCAGCTGCAGCATGCTGTAGCGCGACACATGTTCACGTTGATGGCGGGAGGGGACACGACCGGTCTTGAAAATGCACTACGAACCGCGAGCACATGGTCACAGAAATTAGACGCGTGCGTACTAACTCTCTTAGGTCGTGTGCCGCACTCAGCGCAGTACGCGCGCGCGCTCATAGAAGCCGTAATGGCGCGCATCACGGCCGCGCGTAGCTACGTGGCGCCGGCGCGAGCGCTGCGCTCTCAGTTGGTGCTGCTGCGCGCGGCGACAGCGCCCGCAACGTCGGCACTTCTCGCGCTTCAGCGATTCTCACATCGACCAGTCGTCGTGCATCAGCTGCGCGCACCGTTGGCTCATGCTGCCAGGGATTTGCAATGTTCAGCTATCATCAATGAATATTTAAACCCTGCAATACAAGACGATTTTTACAAAAAGAATATCTGCGATACGTATCTGCTTAATGCCAATTCTTTTATGTCACTAAAATCATGATAACAAATATCGGCTTTTTAAAAGATTATATTTATAATTGTGTACCTGTGTACCTATGTAGGTACTTAATTATTCTAGCGATGCGCGATTCCGAGATCTTTTGACTATTGAAAGAATCAAGTCAACAATTGACTCGCTCTGCGTCTCTGCGTAGGAAAAATCGAGTTATTTTACGATTGTTTCGAGTCAACTGATTTGGCCCAACAGGCGAATACTCAAGCCGAACGCAGAACGACTGGAGCGACCATTAACTATATTATTAATTTTATGTGCGCGACGAGTCGACGACGGCGACGAACTCGAAACTACGACGCAACGGTCAGTCGACTGATCACGTAGGTACACGTTTTGTGCGCAATTATTGCTGAATTTTAGGTATTTTGCAATATTAAGTAAAAAATGCCTCGCTCCATCGACCGGACTTCAGCGACAGCCATCATTCGCGCTTATGTCGAACACAAATTCATCGACTACGAGAGAAAAAAATCGCGCGCGTCGTCGAGATGTTTGAACAATCGACTCGATCTCGTCATCGTGCATCGTCAAATTATTCTATGTAACACAATGTAATAGATACCTAAATAAAATAAAAGTCTGTGTGAAAAATGTTTAATTTTTTCTACCAAATCAAAAAGAAACTTCCACTGTAAGTAATTGGTTTCTTAATTATACTAGAACAAGACGTTATCATTACGTATGATTGATTACCTAATTAACTTATAGGCCAGGCGTCGCGTCGCGTCGGGGTGACGTGACTGAACGACGGCAATGTTGCTTTAAATCGGTAAATTTTACTAATGGAATCGGTTCATCATAGGCCCCGTTTGAACATTCTAAGTTTTCCCCTTCCCCCTCCCCCTGTAACAGCCGCTATTTTGGCAAACAAAAGGTTTTTCACTAATATCTGTGTTCTGACTTGAGTTGTCAAGTGTACGAGGAAACTGAAGATAATAAAATTTATATCTCCTTTAGTAATTAAAAGGGTAGGTACCTTCTGCGCATTTTACGGGCACATTTACACGACGTGGACTACCAACAAGTTTTCGAACTTCACCCAAAATATCACCAAGATGGTTCGTGTTAGCCTGCCACTGCATGACTGCACGTATTGTACTTTGTTATGCCACCATTCAGCTTTAGCATTCAGGGCTAGCCAACTAATTTGCGATGAGTTTTCTTGAATTTTATCAGAGAGGTACTGTATCTGCCTTTGCCTGATTTTCATTTCGTACAAAAGCGCGATGTCTGTGAAGAGCGTTTACAAACGTCGTGTCGTTTTTATCGAACCAGGTCTCGTCCGCCTTCCATGCCATGACAAAAAGCTTGAGCCAAAAAGCAATAATTCAACCGATTATAAAAACTTGTATGAAACCAAAACAGAAAGAATAAAAAAAGAGTGGGACGACTATCGTTCCCGACCACTTCAGAAACTGACAGACGGTTACGTGATAGTGAAGCAGGAGGGGGCGCGCCGCCAGCTCGCGTGCCTCCTTGAGCTGGCGCCGCAGCCGCGGTGTTATTTCGTTGCGGAATAGTAGGCTCCTCGTCAAGCTTGTGCGCACCTGTACCGGCTCCCAAAACTCTGCATCGGACACCTTGTGAGGACTACTTTAACCAGGGTGATAAAAGGTAGAGTAATAATCTACTTCTGAGAATTCTGAATGTTATGATTCATGTGTAGTTTTGAGGCAGATCTCGATAACGCGGATCCGTCACACTCACAAAACTGTACATACTGAAAGGGCAACTGCAAGAGAAGATAGATAATTTTTACAAACTCTTTACTAATAAACATATTAGTTATATAAACATAATCCTTTGGCTATTTACTGTGTATAAATTAGTGTTCAAGCGTGTATTAATGTTCAATTATTATAATTTATGTAGGTATAGACACAATTACGTGAGTAGGCATAACAATGTAATACGAGCTTAACTTCATAATAAAGTATATCTGTATGAAGTATACCTGCAAATAGTAGCGGAAAATATGAATAAGGAAAATATTAAAGTAGACAGATTGGTGATTATGATTCACTAACTTGGGTTGAAAAACCTGAGGCTGTTGGAACTGGAGTCGCTGTGACGGTATTCAAGGATTTTACATTAAAAAAAATTGAAATAATTCCTATCAGCAGGTAGTACAAACATTTGTATAAATAATATAGCAAGGATATAACAAGGATACAATATCAACGGCACGATTGGCGTCGTGTGTCGTGACTAAGCGCTTGACTGTTTGCGCTGCATGTTGCGGGTTCGATCAATATTCCTTCGGAACAAATATATTTTTATGGCATACAGATAGTTGTTCTGAGTCTGGGTGTGTGTGCATGTGTTATAGTTATAGATACAGGAAATAAAATTTGTGAGTCTTTTTAACATAAAAAGAATAATAAAAAATATGAAAATTAGCAGGATGCGACGTCTACAGCGAGGTCATAATGAATACTTGTGATTGTTTGTTACGCTCGCAAACAAGCACTTGGTTTCATTCTAGAAAAAACAAAAGCACTTAATGTTTTTATTGTATTTCAATTTATTTTATTGGCCATAAAATTGTTTATCGGTAGCGATATTTTCTATATGCAATGTAAATTAAAAAATAATGTTTGTTTTAATTTTAAGTTTTATTTTTTCGAATGTAATAGTTAAATGCCAAAGTAAGTAGATTTAATTATAAACATTAACTTGTTCATCAAAAGACAACTTAGCATGAATTTTGGTATCTTTATTTGAACTAACCCGTTTTATTTTAATATACTAAATATTATGTAATATTCTTTCACCTGCAGCTAATGATACAATGTTGAAAACCCATCTACAAGAGTCATTATTACACGTGAACGCAATGTTGGCTGATATCGAAGGCAAAATAGAAACAGAAAGAAAATTGATCGCACGGTTGGATTCCGATTTGAATTATAAAGATAAAGCAAGTTTCCTGGACTACGAGATCACAGACATTTGGTGGCACACAACCACTAATAGAATAGCAACGCAAACAACATCTACTACGTCTACGCCTGAAAGTGCCAAAAAAGTAACACGTAGCATGTTAAATGCTCAAATAAGATTAAGACAGCAAAACAAGCGAAATGTCTTTAGCAAGACTAATTCGACTCTACTACGTGGTAATCCCAAACCTCCTGCTATAAGTGACATAGTATCAACCTGGGTTCAAAACAACGCAAATCCACCAATCCGAACTTCTGGTACGCAATGGACACTAGGCGTAAATAGTAAGAGACCCAATTTATACAACGTACACGTCCTAAATAAATGCTTGAAAAGCGGTGCAAATACCATCCGACTCCACCCAGTTGTTAGCTGATGGGCGGAATGCTCAAATTGGTGAAACATACGAAAAGTGGGCGACAAAATCGGTATACGATACATTTTAATCTATTTTAATCATATCAGAAAATCGGAAATCGGATGGTATTAGCAAGATATACCTTGAGACATAACAAAAGCAGACGACTCACTCATTACTCACTTATTATGTTTCCGATCCTATTGAGGCCCTACTTCTAAGGGGTCTTAACAATTGTTGCGTCTTTGCAATTATTCTAGGATTATTGCAATAATCCGTTTTTTACAGTTATACTACGACATAATGTATCACGGTCTGCAACCCTTGTCAAGCGTGATACACTCATGCCTACGGGCTTTATGATCCGTTTGGGACTATCTCTAGCGTTAAGAGCTGCACTGTATACAAAAAATATTTCCTCGATGGAGTTTAAAGATAAACTAAACTACTACTGATACACTGTTATTGAATAACAAACATCCGTGGTTTTATACAGGTACCAATGAAACTCTTAAAGAACCACCTGCACCAGTAAAAACAATACCTACAACGAATTTGACCATCGCCACAACCTTGACTACCACTGTAACTACAAGCCAGCGGACCGAGCCACGCCCGAATATTACTCCTAATACGTACGCACGTACTGTACCTCCGAAACCTGCTAGAGATACTGGGGTAACTTTTCCTCCAGGTGTACCAGCAGGCTGGCCATTTGTAGTTACTACTGGTAAGTTACTAACATGGTTAATACTAGTCACCGTAGAGCGATACTGATGAAAAATTTGAGGACCGTGAGACCGCCACGGTACCTAATCTTTGGACTCAAGTTTGTTAGTCAATCAAATCAAATCAAAATTTCTTTATTTCGGACAACAAAAAGATCCATTGTGGTAGTAATACAATGAATGACAAATAATGTCCCGGGGAATCCATCTTCCCAATCAGCAGGGCCCGTCTCATACTCCTGGTTTGCTTATTTGCTTATGTCCAGCCTTTCAATACGTAATTTTGGCGAATGCTCGTTATGTACGGCAAACGTGGTGAGCTCGAGCACATTTCAACAACGCGACTTTTGAGCCTACTTAGTGGTTCGTGTTTTAGTTTTACATACGTAATAAAGCTTGGAACTCTACGTCCATCACACGTTGCCAATCCTAGTGTTTGAACACCATAAACTTTGTACGCCCGCCCCTATCGTCAAGTGGTATTTGTTAATAGAACATAGATTAATATTATGTGATGATTTTATTTGTGAGTGTTTTCCAGTTTCAGTAGCCCCAACTACATCACAAAATAGCTCATTCGTGAAAGATTTGAAAAATGTTATGGCACAAGACCAACACGGTTACTTCAGTGCATTTCTGACAAAATTTTTGCTAATAGTGTATACGAAGGATGATAGTGATTTAAATCCAGTGTTTCAAGAGATCGAGCATGCAGTTGACATGTGAGTCAGAGTTTCCTATGAGCCTAGTTGTACACTCTTGTAATACTTATATTTTTCCATACCATTCTAATAATCGAAGTGCACCCTATAATAATTAAACAACCAAATTGATATTTTTAAATATTAATTATTGTCGGCAAACGCAACATTCCTATTGTAAATTATTATTATTAATAAAAGCCTGTGCTGTCCTAATCCTGGGTAAAGGCCTGCCTCCCTTCCCTACATTTCTCGGGATCCCGCGCTGTATCGGGCCAGTCCGATACCTCCCGCCATCTCTTTCGTGATCTGCCGCGACCCCGTCTTACTGTCTCAGGACACCAGTTCTGTGCTATGTGGCCCCACAGTTCGATCGGCATACGGCAGACAAGTCCTGCCCAGTCCCACTTAAACTTCATGACTTTTGGAACCACATCAATTATCTGCGTTTTGGAACGCAGTAAGGTGTTTCGAACCCGATCAGTTAATTTAACACCGAGTAGGTATACTGCGCTCCATTGCTCTTTAGCAAACCTACTACTACTACTAAACAACTGTTACTGTAAATATTAAATATACATATGTACATTACAGAATGATAAAAGAAGGCAAACTGAACAGTTTGGGTCAAGATATTACGGACAGCTTGTATCTTCTGATGGCTATGAGAAGCCTCGCGACAATGGATATATTGAAACGTAAGATGGACTTTTTATTTTACCTACTGTCTCCAGTATTTTTTATATAATTATACTTTTATGCACAAAAATGGTACACAAAGCGGACTATCATATTTTTTACTCCCGACAAAAAAAGAGGGGTGTTATCTGTGTACCTGGCATCGTAGCTCTGGAACGGATAGACCGATTTCAAGAAAGTTTTTTTAAATGGAAGAAAAATGTTAAATGAAAGCTAGTTTAATCGGGTATCATCTTAGCTATGTTTCATGAAAATCTGTTCAGCCGTTCAATAGTTACAACTCTTTTTCTAGTTGGAGTCGGGGGATTTTGATGGTTACGTTATTGTCAAATCAAATTAGCTACCTACATCAACTCGAAACACGCACAACACACACGTAAACGGCACGGTTGGCGCAGTGGTTGAGCGATCGACTGCTTCGCTACGTGTCGCAGGTTCGATTCCCGTACGGCACAAATATTTGTATAGCCTTCAGATAGTTGTTCCGGATCTAGGTGTATGTGAATATTTGTGTTTATAATCGCACCCGTATTACATAATATTTTTTTTAAAATGCTATCGATGTGTATAGTGAATAATAATTATATACGTATAAGATTGTAATTAACTAGAATTAATAAATTAATTCATCAAACTGGGGTCAAAGAGTGATTCATCTCCTTTATACGCACCACCTCCTCTCACTGGCCAAGAGACCCTTACCGTCAGTACAATCAGTCCCGAGCAATTACATTTTACAAAATGTCACAAAAATAATGATGAAATGTATGTACACATAAGGCAATCAAGCCAGCCTAAGGCAAGATATATTAGTATAGATAGTGTACGAGTCAACCGTACATTGTACTGTCAGCACATTTCCCTCACCTCGCATTATTTAGGTCATTACTCGACAGTTCACGATCAACGATCAATACGCGTGCACTCATTTACATAACATTCATTATCAGTTAGCAATCATAACAATTATCATTCGCATCTTAGTTACTGTGTAGTTTAGTTACCAATAAACGGATTTATCTAGTTACCAGTGACTATCATTTCAAGCAGTGTTAAAGGTGTACGACTCAGCTAGCAGCCCGTACAGATAGATACATGATAGTAAATTAAATGTATTTTATTATTTAGTGTTACAATATTACAGATCACCCTACTTAATTAAAAAGTATAAGAAAACTTTAAATTCAATAGATTCAATTATATTACTTTTACAGATCATGCTGAAATAACGCATAACGCGATAAAACACAAACACTTTCTTGTTCCCAAGGATATCAATGCTCTTATTGACAAGTGTGATGCAATGTTTACTCAAGAAGACGGAGAGAAACTATTCGCGTCACTCGAGCGTTTTGAAAATTTTCATGAAGGTATCATCTTGTACCTAGATTGTGTACTAGATCCTAGGTTCGATTTTTGGTTGGACAAGTGTTATTGGGTTTTTTATGGAAATTCTCAGTAGCAGCCCGCGTTTGGAATTGTGACTATGTCTAGGCAAGGCACATTGACGGATAAGCAACAGACACAAAAGAAAATCGATTGTTTGTCGTCAGAGATGACTGACATGGCGATTAAAGGCGCGTTTATAAACTCCAATTCACAATGATTAAATAATAACCAGCAGAAAAAAATAGTTCGAAGATAAAAATATAATATAAAATTTATATGATGATCATATTTAATACTAATTAAAGCTAAGTTTGATTAAATCTAATCTGTAAAAATATATATTATTAATTTTCTTTTCAACTCATTTCATTTTTGTCCGTGGTGGGCGTTGTGGTGGACCTAATCTCGCTGGTATCCTTTCGTACCTAGTGTTCGCCTGTGTATCTTCAACACTAATTATTATGCACAGATAAAAGTGGACTCGAAGTAGCTCAAGGCATGCTTGATGCGATGCTAGCACCTTACTTAAGATTAAGCCCGAGGGACCATCGACAGTTCAGGTTTGATCTACACCAAGTTCTTCAAGAACTATATCCACATTGGCGAGCAAAGGATGAACAATTTAATTCAACCGTTTTAAGAACTTATTCAACCATTCATAAACTAAGTAATGACAGTAAAGGTAATCAAGCTTTTCATAATTTAACCATAAAATAATAATACAGGGTTACTGATAACCCGACGTATTCATTTCAGGGTGTGGAAGAGGAGTTAAATTTCAACTTAAACCCATGTGTTCTGCCTAACAATAGTTTCCGGGATTTAGCAATTTTCAGCTTATCTAGATTTCCCAGATTTTAATATTCAAACGAAATTTCTAATATAGCAACATATTAAATGGCTTTGGCGTTGATTATAGTTTAGTATTTTCGCGAACCTACGTTCTAGTGTTATCGGGAAATGATTAAATAAGTTTAGTGAAATCAATAATACTTAAACCTTGTTCTGTTGGAGCTGCTAGCATTTATGTGCAATATTGCCATAATTACCATGCTAGATTTTGTAATTTGCCCAAAAAATGGAATATTGTTGCAAATTATTGATTTAGGTATAGAATCATCTTGTACAATTATACCTTATCATCTTGTACAATTATACCCTATCATCTTGCACAATTATACCCTATCATCTTGTACAATTATAAACTATCATCTTGTACAATTATACCCTATCATCTTGGACAATTATACCCTATCATCTTGGACAATTATACCCTATCATCTTGTACAACTATACACCTATCATCTTGTACAATTATACAATTTTCTTTTCACAGACAAAAACCTCTTATCCGTCATACCATCAAGACGACGAATGGCATTACCTAGTTATAAAAAAATTATGCGACATTTAATAAAGAAACATCCAAAATTATTCAAAAAATATTATAGACATTATAAACAAAACAAAGAGAATACTCATCACCACACGGCTCATAAAAAACATCGCCATGTTACTCATAAAAACCATAGAACCCAAAAAAAAGTGTTACGTGCTTACGCGCCAATTTTAAAAAAGCCGACTTCTCATAGATCTTTGCATACCCGTACATATCAAGATAGCTGTGGGAGTGGTGCATATTATCATGAACGTTTCCATAAAGTTAAACGATTCATGGAAAGACGTAAAGATAAAAAACGAGTTCATAATAGAACAATAATTCCTTCCAAACTAAATAGTATTAATGCAGAATATATTAGGAAACAAATCGCAAAACATTTAAGAACAAAGATAAAAAAGAAAAGCTTTAGAAAATTTATGATAGATTCATCAGAAAATGAAAAAGAAAAACATTCCCAAAATTTACAAAATGATGTTGATAAGAATGTTGTTCACAAGATAAGAGAAGCTTCCAGCTACAGTGATGAAGAAGATGACTTAAAGTCTAATTTATACGATGCATTAAGACATAGTAATAGATCATTCGTCGAATTCAGAGCATTAGATACTGATACTACTGATAACCCTATTGGTTTAGCATGGGATTCGTCTAGTGTTCCCGATGATGAATGGGTATTGAAGAACAATATATATAAAGTATTTCAGCAATAATATGATTACCTGAATATAATTATGTTACAAAGAATGCTTTGAATCTGTTTGAAGATGTGTGGAAGTTTAGAATTCGTCAAAAGATATCTTTCAGGATAGATTAGATATGAAGATTGCAATATTTTATGACCAATATTTTCAGGAGAATATTTTTAGTTTATAATGTTTTTAGTTTTCTTTACTGACTCCCATTTTTTTATTTAATAAATTTATTTTATATTTAAGTACGTACCTGAATTTATTTAAATTGATGATTTAATTTTAGAGTCTCGTGGCTAAATAATTTGTTTTAGTCTTTTTAATTTCAGAAACGATGTTACGATCAAGTGATTGTTAAAAGATGTCCTTGACACACCAGTCCCGGATGTCATACGAATAATTATATTATAAGAGTCGACGCTGAGAAACTCGGAACACAATTTTTGAGTGAACTATACTCGTAACAGGTAGATCTTCACTCAAGTCATTCATAATAATCATAATAAAAACGTTTTATAAGGACGAGAGAATACTGAAAAAGATATATGAAGATCTTTCAGACTCTTTCTAACTTGTCCAGTGCCGGTAGGATGGGATGGGAACAGGAATTGTGTCGAAAAACTTAGCCAGAAAATATAATTATACAATTTCATAAAACCAGTAGCTTCGCCTCACGATCAAAATCGTTTAGTAGCAAAACACAACACGACAACACGGTTGACAACACGGTTGGCGCAGTGGCTAAGCAATTAGCTTTCTGCGCTACGTGCCGCGGGTTCGATCCCCGCACGGAACAAATATTTGTATGATCTACAAATAGTTGTTTCGGGTCTGGTTGTGTGTGCATGTGACATGTATGTTTGTAAACTGTACCCTCGATACAGGAGAAATCCTAGTGAGGGGCAAAGTTTTTCAAAAAAGAAAAGAAAAGGAAAAGAAAACCAAGCAAAACGCATTAGGAAATGATTGGCATTCTAGCTATCTCTAATGTAGGCAATAGTTTTCTAATTATATCTCTGTAGGTAAATAAATACAATATAAATACAAAATAATACGACCCACTGTTGAAACTTCATTTATTTTAATTATAAATATGATGATGGATTACCTACACGTACATATTATATATTAATCAATTTCAGCAGCCATAAAGCTAGTAGCATTAATGAGATATGCATCGCATACATTTCTCTTTTCGAATTCTTCTAAAATCGCTGAGTCTAAATACTCATTAATAACAGATGCACAGCGAATGTCGCTAGCTGCGTGCGCTAGTGGTGCACTTAGCTGGTGCACGGCGATGGGTTGTTGTGAGTGTCGCTGCAGCGCAAGCGACGCCGATGACGTGTGCGCTGTAGCTGCGCGCAGCAGCACCAGTTGGGAGCGCAACGCCCTCGCCGGCGCCACGTAGCCACGTACGCGGCAGATGCGCGCCAGTGCAGCTTCTATGAGCGCGCGTGTATACTGCGCCGAATGCGGCACACGGCCAAGAAGAGTGCGCACACACGCGTCTACCTTCTGTGCCCACGTTGTAGCGGTTCTTAGAGCCCCCTCCAAATCCACATTATCGTCGCCCACCATTAATTTGTACATGTGCTGAACAACAGCATTCTGTAATTGCTCCTCGTTCTTAAATTCTGAGAGTTTATCTTCAATAAGTATTGGAACTTCATCCGGTGCACATCCAAGACAATATACGGAACCCGTTAATCCTAAAAAAACATTAAACATTGGTTAGTGTGTATAAATGATTGCTTATGCTAAAAATACAAATAAAAAAATAGTAATAAGTACCTTGATCCTCTAAAATAGCCGCCATTTCCAGCGCCACCAAAACTCCTGTTTCATAACCCAATAAATAGAATTTCTTTATCAACCCCGTCTTCTTTAGCAGCACCTTAAATTAAAAACAAGAAAGGGTCATTTTAATCTCGAACAATAACGGTTGCGTACATGACGTGAAACGTCGTATGGTGATTACTAGAACTGCAATGCACAGGCTGAAGAAAATATGGAGGTACCGAAACATCACAAAAGCCACTAAGATCCGGTTTGTTCGAAAACTCATGTTATACGCTGATGAGACGTGGACACTCCGAGAAATGGAAAAGAAAATGATAGACGCTCTACAAATGTGTTACTGGAGTCACGTCTCAAGGCAGGAATACGACACGATAGAGCGTCTTCTCGTACAAGGCCAGATGGAATGCACCAGACCGCGCGGAAGGTCACCCAAGTAATGGACTGACCAAATTAAATCCTGTGTGGGTGGGCCCTTGCATAAGTACACCAAAATGTGTGCCACAAGAAACCGATGGCGAGTTATCGTGATACAAGTCACATCTGCCCCTGAGAATGTACCTACATGATAATCACGACCGCTCTGTCAAGAGTGGATCGTCAAAATAAGAATATTAGACTGTTAAGTCTAATATTCTTATTTTGTTAAGTCTAATATTCTTATTTTGTCGATCCAACGAACGTCGTGTATTCTATCGAATACAATAATGAAATTGGCTTCCTCCTCATACCTGAGTAAATCTCTCGGCAGTTTCTCGCATAGTCTCATCCGGGCGGTCGAGTCCCGGCTGCAGCACGAGCGCCGGCAGCTTAAGACGCTCGCACAGCACGCGGAACCGCTCGTGGTGACCCTCCATACCCGGCACAATGCACAAGTATGTCTGACTTGCGTCAAATTCGTCATCTCGCTGTAATATTTGAATAAATTTAATGTTTGTTATTCCACTAATTACATTGATATTAATAAGATCTCCTTAGTTTTTTGGGACAAAGTGTAATGTGACCCAAATTCATTCAGGATCAGTTAGCTTATGTTAATGGACAGTCTTGTGTGGTGTATCACCTGGGTTGGCAAAAGGTTTGGTGAAGCATTGTAATGTTATTATCTCATATTCTTGCCATACTTACTAATTGTATTAGAGAGAAGGAAGAGAGATTGTAGAACCAATTCGATTGCACATTGCATTCGCGTCTGTACCTAACCAGTCAACTTATGATCGTCATAAAGCAACAGCATCTCCATCTGCTGATAATGGAAGTTGAACCAGTGACGTGATTTTACTACGTGTTTGTATATTGTATGCAAAAATAATTTGGAAATATTTTCGTACCAGCACGGCGCCGCTTGTAAGTGTTGGCAGGATCACTAATTCTGTGGTTGCTTGAAGTTCGTCCGAGTCCACGTATGATAAGAATGTTGCTAAGCCATTTACTTCTATAAACGCTTTTTCTGATTTCTCCACGTGCAGTATCCTGTAAGTCGAATGAAAAACAATTGATTATATGTTCGATCATATTGATGGCTTTTCATTATGAGTTTATTATAAACTTACGTTTCAACCGTTTGTAGGGGCAACTGTTCTTCAGTGAATTCAACATTATGGTGGACACGCAAGAAAGTTGCAATCAATTGCAATTTATCATCTCGAATGCCAAGTTCTTCTAGAGTCATCGTTTGTGGTGTATCTGTGGATATATGTACACCTGCGAATAAAAATATGATTTATGTACTCTAGTAATCTATGAATATATCAAAATTTTATATGGATTTGTAATATTGGACTAACCAGCCAGTGCGGCAAGTTGTTGCAGTAGATTAGTTGGTTGCGCACGCGCTCGTAGCGCTACCTGCACAGCGTCTGCACCGCGCAGCGCACGTTCTATCGCATCCACTGCGTCACGACGATACGACTCCTAAATCGAAATAACAACTAAGTCAAAACAACAGTTATACAATTACGCTAGAACTACAACAAGAACATTTACATCAATAGATATCCGTCAGAAGAGGATTCTCCTGTAACTGAGCTTAACTTTACCAAGTATTGGAAAAAAATACACTATCTCTACGCTAAGCCAGCATTGTTCCATTCTTGAGATGTAGATTGTGAGAATTAAAAAAAGCTATGAATTTTGAGAAATGCATAGGTTGACTATCTACGATTGCCAAGGAATAAAATAGAAACCTGCATATGTTTAGTATCAATAGCGATATTCATAAAATGAATACTAGAAATAAGTACAAAATAGTGGTCCCTAAATTTAGATTGACCAAAACAAACAAATCATTTCTAGGTAACGGTGTACGCTTTTATAATAAACTCCCAAAAAGTATTACCGAGCTTACTGATAAAAAGTTTAAAACTCGTGTTAAGCTTATCCTCATAAGGAAGGCCTATTACAGGATCAAAGACTATGTTGACGATAGAGATGTATGGAAGTGATTATCTTCTGCACATGCGGCTTCCCTGGTGACCCACTGCTTCCTGTCTTCACACACTAATTTTAACGCTTCCCTTGTACCTTTTTGGTAGGTACCTATTCTTAATTGGGTGACTGACTTGAGTGTTAAGTACGCACCTACTAGTATTGTATAATTATAATATTATAGTGGTACTTATGATCTTTGCTGTTCTTTTTTTATTTTTTTTATTGTAATATTGTGTAAATTGAAGTCGAATTTTAGCCGGGGCCGCTCCTGCGGCCCCACATTTGTTGTGTAGTACCTAAGCTTGATTTATGAAAAGAGTATCCATGGAGTTTCTTGCCGGTATCTTCTCCAGGACCAACCCACTTGGAACCGTGCGCCTAGAATCACGACGTTTTGAAAGTGCCTGCAAAGGCCCAGTTGAAATAAAAATCTTTGACTTTGACTTTTGACTTTAAATAATATCAATTAATATTATGATAGTATTGGAATGACATTCATGGATATAACGTAAACATTGAGCATGAATTTTTTTA
This sequence comes from Allophyes oxyacanthae, assembly GCA_932294325.1. NCBI lineage: Eukaryota > Metazoa > Arthropoda > Insecta > Lepidoptera > Noctuidae > Allophyes > Allophyes oxyacanthae. The sequence goes on from OW028628.1 coordinate 4,638,197, forward strand.
TAACAACTTTTCCATTCCATGGAAATTGTTATGGAGGGCATGACGTCATGTTTTAAAGTATACTCACATTGCTTAGTTGAGGTAGAGTTATCATTGTTCCTGGTAAATTATTTTGGGCTCGGGAAAGACACGTGTGCTGCCCAAACGCAGTCTCACCAACGTTGATCACTGCAAAGTATCTGAAAAAGGTTTTTTATTATATTTTTTAAAATATAATGAATTGTTGTATATTTATCATGTTAAATAAGAATTTATAGATTTTTTTCCGATATAAGCGAAATACCACTCGCTAAGAAATCACGAAATCTCAAGAAGTATAAAACCTAGAATAAACTTGAGATTTTTCAGGTAAGTTCGTTATATACATGTAGGCATCGAAAGCAGGCTAAGAAAAGGATTGGCTAAAATGCATCTCTATGGCTAAAACGGGGGCTGGAAGATTTTTTGAAAAATCGTTTTAGCGGCCGGAGTCACGGCATCTAGTTTTATAATATTCGTTAAAAAAAATTGGTCTTACCGGAGATTTGGACAAAATCTTCTTGATACTGAATCCAAATGAGCAAACATAGATTCTTGAACCATTTGATCACCAATTGTAATAGCATATACACCTTGTATAGAACCTAAATGCATAGCATCATTAATTAATTCTATGATATCATTTTCCTTGTTTAAGCTGTCGGATGATATCTGGATCTGCACACCAATCTTTTGCCATGTCCTGAACAGTAAAAAGTATTTTTATTAGTTGATTCTCATTTTAATATCACAAAAAACAACAAAATATCTAACGAGAAGTTTACCGTAATTTGAATAGGAACTTTGCAGTTGAATGAGCTTTATAATGTATATGAATTTTCCTAGCACCTCGGGTTACAAGTCTCTCGACCAACTGGAGCCCAGGCGTTTCTTCATCCATTATTATAAGCTGGCAATAATTTGGATTACAAGATAGTCTGTAAAATAATAAAATATTAGGACAACTACTTATACAAGTGGCCTACTGGGGGTTAAGTACGAGTTCTAATTGCCAGGTCGCAATCATACAAAATAATAGCTTGTGACTGGCATCTGGCCGACAAAGAGATGCTCATAATAAGATCTCAGATTATGTAAACAACTTATTTAGGGTTCAGTGTCCGTTGCATACAGTATATTTTATTACTCCTTATTATTACTTGATTACCTAGGTTGTGCGAGCGGCGTCTGGTCGCGCATACGCAGCAGTACTCTGCCGCGGTGTCGGCTCGCGGCCAACAGTCGGAAGGCGCGCGCTGCGTCGTGTGGCGCATACGACACGCGCGACAGCGGACGGACGTACCCGACACTTATACCCTCGCTCAACAATGCGTGCAAAACCTGTGAAATTATCAAAGGGCTCCCTGTATTTTTTTATACATACTATCAAGGTAGCAAACAAGCATACGGCTCATCTGATGGTAAGCGATTATCGTAACCTCTGGACGCTTGCGACACCGGAGCGCGCTAGCGCTACTATCACAAGCGCGTTGCGGAGCCTACTGCTAGCGTCGTGTTGGCAATAAGTCCCGATAATGCCAACACGATGCTTCCCCAAGGAGCACTGGCAACCTTGCTCACCGTTAGGAACACAACACCACTGCAAAAAGCAGTTTTATTTTGCTAAGACATTCTGAACGGTAGCTACTACCGCAGATCAGTATTACTTGAGATCTGGATCCTTTAAAATTTAATGGATCTCCGAAATGAGCATGCTACTTCTTTATTTCGTTATACCAAAATTGTAATAAATAGATTTTATTTCAAACGATCTCATGCCAATCTTGGCTAGGTACAACTAGAAATGTTTTTACCGAGCTCAGGTGCGATGCTAACGGTTACATAGTTACAGAGCGAAATTTACGACCAGTAAAATATAAATTGTTGATAAAGGTTGATAAAGGATGAAATAACTCAAAGGCGCGGCGTAGACGACGGACATTTTGTCCACCGTTGTCTACCGTCACCGGGCACTAGCGGTGTAATGACCCGCGGACTCTTTGTCCGCCGTATGCGTTGTTGCAAAGGATTCGACTTCTAATGTATTTGGGATGCAATAAACTCTATCGTCGCGGCAAAAAGTCTGCCGGACATAAAGCCTCGTCGTCTGCTCAGCGCCAGACGCCAATACAATCGGTCAAACGTTGTTTATAACACAATTTTTGTTTGAATCCTACCTTAATATCGTTAATGTTTTCAGCATCAAATATTGTAGAGAAATCAATGGCGGTATAAGCCCTTTCTTTAGTAAGGCTGTGCATTCCATAAGCGAAATCATCTCGATTGTGAAGTTGAGAAATATCAATAAAAATGCCATGCCCTGCAGCACAATTGATCGAAGTCTGTGAATAGAGAAATATTGCAATTTAATAAAAGAAATAACAGGTACATCTGCTACTAAACAAAATCAATAAACACAGTAAGTACAAATTCTTACCTTCTTCTGATCTCCTCTAAGTGAGCTTACAACAACGTCACAACCTTCCCCATTCGTAGAATTTAGAATAATATCTGCGAAAGAGTTATCTCGAGAACATCCGATGTGATCGGCTAAAACCAAAAATATAAATTAATGTAATGCCAACCAACTATTGTAACTTACATTTTGTAGTCAACAAAATTAATGTTTACCTTTTAATTCAGGGAATAATTTGAGTAGGAAGTGTTTTTTACGTATGTCACTAACGGAAGTGTATACTTCGCAGTCTAATGCAAGTGCAATGGCTATTGTCGCCTGTCCCAATGCTCCTGTTCCTCCGTGCACCAGCACACTCATACCGCGTTGAAGGTTTCTCTTGAGGACCTGAAAAAATGTTTGCATACTATTTATACTGTGTCATTTTGATTATTTGCCACTTGTTATATAATATATTCACATGCTGATACTCACGAGGCAGTAGAGTGCGTGTGCGTACGCGAGTGGCACGGTGGCGGCGTCCTCGAGGCTCCAGTGCGCCGGCACCGGCCACAGCAGCTCCGGCTGCGCGCGCACCACGCTGCTAGCCGCGCCGCACTGCACTAGGCCCATCACGCGCTCACCACTAAAAAGTTTATAGGAAACTGAATTTGTATCGTTTTTTCTTTTTAAATCCACTCAAGTGTTCGATTGACATTTTGAGGATACATCTAGAATAATAGCATCATCAAGTGCAGGAGAAAAGGCTTATACTCAGCAGTAATACTAATAGCATAATTAAAGCCTATAGGTACTCAGAGTGGACCTTTTCTTTTCTTACGCACTACTCTGGTACCTTATGGTAGCCACACACGTTACGATTTTGCTTTGGGGCTTGTTTAAACCAAGATACTTGCGCTAATTCTTCCCTCACACGTAATTGTATACTTGCGCGAGCCTAAACTTGCACAAACAGGGGGCCATAACACTAAGAAGAAGGTGCCATCTTTGTTGCAATTGTGGTGAACAAAATATGGATACTTTATTTTTAAATAATCCTATCCAGTCCTAATCCTATTTCGTATTTCTTTGACAAGTTATCTAGGTACCTCTCTGTTATTCCACTGAAATCCATTCCGTATTTATTTTCACCATCGTGTGTTAATGGTATTATTCCATTGGCTTTTTTAATGTCGGTGTTGGATAACCCAGCGTAATGAACCTACGAAATATAAAAAACATCAGTATGTCTAATATAAACAAAACAATAAAGAGTATTTAATAGATACTATTATTATGACGTACATGAGAAAATGTGAGTATTTTTTTAAATTCTGCCCTATTCTTTCTCATCCCATGCTGGCGAAAACCAGGGTAATAAGTAAAAGTACATTCATATAGCTTAGTACTCTCAAATCTTTATGAGCCCTGAACTGAACTCTGAACTCTCTCTCTCTCTCCCTCTAGCACCTATAATAAGCGTACTATTATAGGTGCTAGAGGGAGAGAGGGAGAGAGGGAGAGGGCTCAAAAAGATTTGCGCGTACTATACAAATGACGTCTTTCATTTTCAGTCAATCTCAGAACAATCAATATACTAGACATGGATGCAATACACATACCGTCACTGGAATTCCAGAACCAACTGACTCTGGAGCTTCCACCCAATTTAAGGAATCGAAATCACTGACTTGGGCACATTGCAATGCCACATTACTGATCACCTTCGCACTATCCTGCACTGGTACATAATACTCCCCTCCCCAATTACCCTGAAAATAAACATTATAGTCAAACAAATTTGGTCCACTACATTTCATATACTGAGAATGTTATATTCATACTGTTCTTGCTTACATGGTCTAAATTGGTAAACACCAGATCGATTTCCGGCAGTTCATCCAAAAAGAAATTATTGCCGTTTTCATTATTGACCGTTATTAGGTGAACCATATTACGGTCAGCATCTTTCCTCCAACCTTGAACAATGTCCTTCAGGCCGGGTGGAGCTGGGTAAGACGCAATAATGAGGAGGCGATGGCGCGGCGGTAGGTTAGCGCGTGCCGAGCTGAGCAGTGACACGTCGGAGTGCGAGCGCACTGTGAAGGCAGTTGTTGGCACAGCTGTTAAAGTCGGCCGCCATCGAACCAGCTCCAGACGCGATCGCGCGTTGCTGTGAGAAGACACCACGCGGTACAGAGCAGACGGCCGGACGCGACCACCGTCCAGCTGATGTTCTTCGCTCACTATGAAGGTGTCTCGTGGAAGTACGTTGTGCAGCAGTTGACACATCTGTTGGTATAATATTTTTCTTGTACAATTCAGATTTTAAACATGTCATGTATTTTAATTAAATATTAAAGTAATCTTACGTTATCATTGCTTGATAGATTTTGGACAAGCACAAGATCTGCTTCTTTTAGTGAGTGGTCACCATTCTTGATCGAGCTTAAGTCTTCTTGATTGAATTCTTCGTAACTGACGTTGACACCATAAACGTTAGATCCAATTTCCTTGATTTCGTCGGAGATGGATCCATTCATTTGTCGATCCGTGATTGTGACGACTTTTATTGAGTCTTTATTGACATTTTCGGCTACCATTTGCATGAAAATTTGTAGTGAAGTTGAAATCTGTAGAAGATGAAACAATATTATGTACGGTCAAATGTGGTATCAAATGAAAATTATAATCACTAAAGTTGAAACGTCATTATTTTGACATGAGAACGTTTTTGTTTTATGCCGTACAAATTAATTGCAACCTTAGGGTGGTAGACCAATTCTTTAACTGACTGTACATTCATAATTAAGTTATAATACAGTCAAAATTATTGAGTTAGAAGTACTCACTTGCTGATGTTTTTGAATATTAGAAACGAACTTCAAAGTCTGTAACTCCATTTTATTTTCATTGGTGACTGGTAATTTGCGATATCTGATATTTTCTATCAAAATCCCTCCACATCTGAATAGAAAATAAATTACAATACAATCAGTCAAATTTAATTTTTATTGTAAATGTAAGTGGTATTTATTGATTTTACCTTGTCATATCATGTGTTTCCAGTATTTCGGCTTTATATGAAACATTACCCTCTGATCCAACAATTTTATTTTTATTCATATTATGTTCTTCAACGTCGATACAGATTCTCCTGATGTGTGAAGGTAGAGTGACACTGTCGTGACGTTGTCGCAGCACGTTCAGCTGCAGCATGCCGTCAATGAGCGTGACCCAGTTGTCACGCCACTCCAGCGATGCCTCGCTCAGAGATGCGCTCGCGCACTTGATACTGCGGAACTCGCCACTGTAGAGAATAATATTTTTTTTATCTACTCGGGATACCTATCTTCATCATTTTCATGTTGTGACAAAACTTATTTACTATGCTGTACCTGTATGAATAATCTCGTTCACGCAACAAGTCATAAAAATCTCCAGCAGTGAGGTTCATATCTTGAGATTCTTGATTTAATTCATTTCCTTCACATTTTCCTTCGCGAGCAACAATCGTACCTGTTGCAACTTTAATGTTTTCATCTAAGACCTGCACGACAAAACTAGAATTAATCCCAAATCAAAGAAATTAGGTTGTATCACAACTATATTTCCCAAAGGGGTAGGCAGAAAAATACTGTAGTATCGTCATCCGGATCCATAGAGATCAGCTCGCCGATGGCTGATAAAATAAGAGACAAAGGTCTTGGTATACTATGCTATACTATAGTATGGCCTTACTATCAGGCTCAATTCCAGACATGGCTGACTGAGAATTTTAAAACAGATTTTACAATAAGCCAATAGCACTCAACTTTTCGCAACCCGGGATTTTAACCTAGAACTACATGCACTCCAGCTAAGTGTGTTTACACTAGACCAATATGACGGTTAGGCAATTAGAACTCTTTGCATATAATAGAATACTCTTTATAAATACAAGTTTACCTAGTTCAGGCACCCGTGTTATATATATCTAAGTAAGACTGTATTTTTTGGTTTATTTTTGTTATATGAATTTATTGAATAAATTATTTGATTTGATTTTGATTTGATTTGAAATACAGCACAAAGCCTCAGTACGTACCTCAAAGCTTCCAGTGCCTCTTTGCAGTGACACCCTCAGTCTGAGTTGGTGCTGGTCATGTAACACAGGCTGGACATACAACTGTACGTCTCGGAACTCCACCGAGAGCTGCTTCTTTGGAACATCCATAGACATGGCGAGCGTATCCCATACAGCCACTAAGGTTGCAGCAAATGGATACAACGTTTTTTCTACAAAGATATAAGAATCAATAATTATGTGTTTTTAATGAGGAGTATTTGTGAAGTTTCTCTCGACTAATGATTAGATTACAAGCCTAGTCGCTAGTAACTGTAGAATAATATTTTTATGAACTTTTTAGTTTAGTGTACTGTTACTACTAGCCTGCATCATCTCATGATTTCCAGACATTTCGGTCAAGAGTCAATGTGAACCATTCAGTAGTAGTAGTGTTTTATCAAGTTCGTCACGCCATCTCTTTAGTGGTCTGCCGCAGCGGGTTCTCGCTATATCAGGGCTCCACTAAGTGGTTACCTTGATCCACAGCTCAGCAGACATCTGGCAGACATGGGCACTCGTGGCCAGCCCAATCCCACTTTAATTTTACAGCTTTATGAGCTACGTCAGTAATTTGTGTTTTGGAGCGCAGTAGTAGTGTTTCGAACACGGTCTGTTAATTTAACACCTAAAACACTACACTTCATAGCACGTTGATAGACCTTGAATTTCAACTTTTTGATGTTAGTCAATCTGACCTACACCAAGTCTGAGTTCCATAGGTAAGCTAGCTCAGTTAGCGACTATCGAATAATAATTTAAGTTGTAATATTAGTGTAGATGTTATTACTTGTAAACTGTTAATAGAGGTAAAGTTTCATGTTTGCCTAGATTTAACGCCCGATGACCACAAGATACTAGTGGCGCCACACTTCTTTGAACCTTTCTCAAAATAGTACCAAATCGATGCTATGTTATAATAATCAAAGGAAGATTTTATGAAATAATTGCAATGGTCTAAAATTCTAAATAAATGCGTGGATTTGTTGATAATTGATGAGGAATTCAGCATTACACCAATGGTGCCTCATCAAGCGGACTTTTTTGGAACCTTTCATCACAATATTTCTGTGTTAATTTGTTCTCATTGTTTGTTACTACCTACGTATATACATAGATGCTATGTTAGACAGTTTTAAGACATAAAAAGTATTGCAATGCTAAAAAACTTCATTGTTTTAAGTACCTCTGATGACGTGTCCTCGCAGGTACTGGTTTTCTGTATCATGCAGCGATATGATATACTGGCAAGCCGTAGCCATTTTTCTGCAAGCCTGGCGGTAGAGCGCCATATCCCTGTAAATGATAGAGATAATTAACTTAGTATAATTCAATGTAAAACAGATCTGAAGAATAATCCCAGTAGATATGCTTTAATAAAACTAAGAATTGATTAAAGAACTAACCACTTCTCTCCATGCGCCCACTCAATTAAATGGGAGAGGAAAGGCGTTCCTGTGGATACAGGCATCTCCACTTTAGGGTAAAGTATCTGGACTTTCGGATTGTAGCCCTCCATGTAGAGTCTGAAAAATAATGACGTATCAATACGGCCCTTAAGGCCTTAAGGCGGCGCAGGTATAGTACTCGCAAATCTTTATGAGCCCTGAACTGAGCTCTGAACTCTCTCTCTGTCTCCCTCTAGCACCTATAATAAGCGTACTATTAAAGGTGCTAGAGGGAGAGAGTTCAGAGGGCATAATAAAGATTTGCGCGTACTATAGCAAAATCTCAAGCCACTGACAAAATGTATGACGCCAACATTTGACGAGACTAAATTAAGATCTGGGACATTATATAAAATTAAGATACCGTTTTTATACTTGACAGACAATTAAGTGATAGTTGAAAGAATTACTACGAAAAGAAATAATAGATAAATCTTATTTTTAAATATACTGACTTGCCAATCGCCTCCAGCAACAAGTACGTATTGTCATCGTGTCCACGCCTAGTAAGCGGTATATTTTTGCATTCGGCTGGCAGTGAGCGCTTCAGGATGGCCTGCAGGAGGCCGTGTGGAGCCACCTCCACCAGCACAGCATTATTCGGAATATTAGGCAAAGTCTCCTCGAACAGTACCGGGTTCTAAACAGATGAACAATGTTATGATAATGCAAATACAAAAAAATACATGATTGAATAAGTTTTAGTAAATTCTTACCCATTTAAAAATAAAGTAATTAATATTATTTTTTATTTTTTAGAAACACTTAGTGGTGCTATTTTACAAACAAATGAACCATCATCTATAGCCGAACTAGGCAATGCCCGTATTTCAGTTATCAGCCGTTCGATTATCCTTACCAATAAATTGTTAGTGTGGTACTCTGCTGACGAGTACTTTGCCAGAGAACTGCCCCAATTGTCTTGTGGTACCGAGGTAGAAATCCAGCGCTCGCTGCGGGGTTTCGGAGTCTTAATGACATCAGACAAATATTTCAGCAAACCGGGACCTGTTTTAAAATATTGTTAATGAATTTTAACGAACTGATAAACGTAGGTACTGCTCCTTAGACAAGGATCAAGAATCTCCAATCGCTAAAACAAAGCAACGCCAATAAAATGTATCTGAATTATGGATCACGTCACCTTTCAACAGGTTATGAATTTCAGCATATTTCATTGAGGTTTATTCCTTGGCCATTGCCTGAAGTGGCTTGACATAATTCTATAAAACTACTGTTTACCAGCGTCAGCGATATATCGCGAGTGATAAGCGATGTTGGAGCATGGAACCTCCTTAGCGAAAATTCCCTTAGCAGTCAGTTCGCCAACAAATTCGCGCATCAAGTCGGCAGGTCCGGAAATAGTACTCGATTCAGGTCCATTGTGGCAAGCCACTTCAATCTCAGGAGGACATATTTTTGAAATCTGTAATAATATAGGTAACAATTATATTACTAACTTTGATCTTACTCGTTAGTAGAAATTATTAACAAAACATGGGGCTCAAATATTACCTTCTCATATCCCAAGCCGATAGCAGCCATGGAACCACGTATAAATGGAGTCTGCAACGACACCAGCCCGCGGCTGTACGCCGACAGTATCATCTCCTCCGCCGTCAAACATCCGTCAGCGTATGCGCATCCTAACTCGCCCACACTGTGACCTGTAAATTAGGAATAAATTCGTTGTAGTACATATAGCCATACTTACAAGTAAGCTTTCCCCGAATTTTTTTATACCAACATAATTATTAATTGCTATCTTACCAATGATTCCATCAGGCACAAATCCTAGTTCCCGAAGAATATCAGTAAGTCCTATTTGAATAGCAGCAATTCCCACGAACGAGTGCAGAATATTGTCGAATATGTTTTTATCCGGAGAAGTAATTATATGGACAATATCGATTCCTTTTGGTTCCAAAGCTTGACGGCAGCTGGAATTCATTAACAGTGGTTTTGAAACAGTCAAACTGCCTTTATTTATTCAAAAATACTTATAGCTAATTTGGCATTCAAAAGGTTTTTTGAAACTTCATATGCGTAATACCGGGTAGAGAGCATCTGATACAAATAAATATGACGAGTATTCTAACGGTTACTGCTCTATAAACGCACTCACCGTTCTATAGCAGCAGCGAAAATCGGTATGCGCATGAGTTGGATGCCCATACCAGCCCACTGCGAGCCCATCCCGCTGTACACGAACCACAGCGGACGCCTCGCGTCGTCGAAGTACTCCGCCTTTTCACATAGACTTACTGTTTTTTGTTCTTCGTTCGTCTCTAGAACATTAAATCGAATTATGTAAGTATGTTTAGAATATCCACGACGATTATTTTTTGGACTTGATGATTAGACTTACTTAGAATAATGAATCCTCTGCCCAAATGTCCCGAGATTTCCATCTGGTGTATGTTGTGTAACAACGCCAATTCTTCAGGGTCTATGGGGCGAGACTTCAAGTCATCGAAAATTCTCTTCAACACGGTATCCTGTCTCCCCGATAAAGTTACGAGATATGGAATATTGGTCTGGTAGCGGGAAATGTCCTGAAACGAATGTAATAGAATGTCATACATACACAATTGGCACGACACATTGCAAATTGATGTATCGGACAAAAAATATGGTCAGAGCCACATACATACTCGTAAGTGAAATCCTAACTCTATGATAAGAGCTAATTAATATTCCTAGTTTTATTTTTACCTTGGGTTTATAATGTCCGTGCAGCAGCACGTGCGAGTTGACGCCGGTGACGGACATGCCGTTGACGGCGACGTACGTGCGGCGGAAGCGCTGGTGCTCGGTGACGACGCGCATGCGCCCCTCACGCAGCGCAACCACATCCTGCCGCGGACTGGAGCAGTGCAGGTTAGCAGCTATCTCCCCACGATGATAAGCTAGTAAAACCTGTAGCAATGATAAAATAGAATGATATATATGAAGATAGTTATCTAACAAAAGTAAGAAACGAAATCTTGGTAACAAACTTTCTTGAAAACAAATGCATAAGAATTGAAAGTGATAATTTTTAAATGTGGTCTTAAATCTTCTTGCTCACCTTCGTTATGGCAGATATTCCCGATGCAGCCTCGCCGTACCCAATATTAGATACGACACTGCCAACTAAAAGCGTGTCATCCTTCTCCTTACAGAACACCTTGTCAATGGCTTCTAGTTCAGCCTTATCAGCCTCTGGCACAGCTGTAACAAAATTGTAGCTAAATAAAATAGTAATTATATCGCCGTGAATATTTACTTTGCCATTACTTACATGGTTTTGTTTATAAAAACATTGGAAATTAAATTTACCAGAGCCAAAAGCTTCGACATATTCAACTGCATGCGGTGAAACCCTTGCTTCCTCATAGAATCTATTCAAGAATTTAACAGTATTGTCAGGGTTTCTAAGGAATCCGTATTGTGGGCCCGTTTCTCCTTTCAACATCTCGATAAATTCTGTCTTCGCGTGCATTAAATCAGCGTAGATTCTGAAAGATCAATACATAGATATTCAAGGTAACTATTATACGTAGCTGAAAAAAACCACTCCACAACTGCATTAAAAAAAAATATTTCTGTTTTTATTTTAATGGTGTCTAGATATTCTATTTTACAAAACATAAGCTTCATTTATCCATACCTCAGGGCATCCTTTGCCTTTTGTAGAAACAGAACATTAATGGCTTCAGATTTAGCACACCCATCAGCATTTTCGTCAAATGACTTCGTTTTTCCGTCCATACACTGTTTCACGATTCTGCAATCAAACACTTCTATAAATTTTTATGCTAGACTGTGTAACGTATATGGAAAACTGATTAATTCTGGCTTCACCTTCCGTAGTGCACGGAAGACTGTGGGTGTAGACATAAGTATACACCCCCGACGATGGCTCCCTCACAGTCGCCGCGACTCATGGCGAGGTACGCCTGCTCTAGTGCCGCAGTAGAGCTGCAGCATGCCTCGTCGATCGCCATGGATGGCCCCTTCGCGTTCAACCAGTACGAAATACGATTGGCAAACATTGCCTTGCAGCACCTAAAAATTAAAAGAGTTGAGATCAATGATATCCAAGCAAGGGCTAAAATATGTCATTGATTAATAGTGTCCAATATATCTCACCCAGTTACACCAAAGCCTGATCTGGAGCCGGCATCATAGAAACTAGCTTTTTCAGTTTCAGAGAAACAAGAACCGATGAAAACACCAATTTTCTTCCCAGACAACTGCTCAGGACTCACTCCTATCAACGAAAAAATGTGGATAAGAGATTGTGGTTACTTCTTTTAAGAAGTGAGATATTGCTTCACATTAATTAGGTAAAAATAAAAAACGTTATATTGTTACTTAGTATGCTTTCACTTCGTATGCAATTCAAATTCTTTATTTGCTATAAATAGGGTACATAGAATGAGTGTTACATGGTAGAATAATTCAAGCCCATTTAGCCATCATAAACAGCATGATTTACTTATAACTAGGGGTAAGTATTTTTAGATAACATTAACACTAACGATAAGTACAATTAAAATGTCAATTATGTATTATTTATGTCTTCTCACGATAATTTAAAAACTCTGACTGAATAAAACGTGTTTTGCAATACCAGTTATTTATTGCAGGTATAATTTTTTTTAACGGTAATTCTTTAATATACCTATGTTGGTATTTTATAGTAGGTATATTAATAAGCACATTGCGTAGCAGTTATTTTGTAGCATACTAGTTCTCGGAATAATGTTTAACACTAATCGGTTAAGATTTATTATATTAGTTCTCCGAGTAGTATCTTTTCCACGCTTAAATATCTTAGGATGCTGTTTAATAAATTTCCCTACCTCTATATTTTTAAAGTTCTAAAGTACGATAATATGTGTAAGACGAGTAATACAATATGTGCAAACTTACCGGCGTCATAGATCGCATGGTAGGCCTGTTCCAGGATCTTACGTGACATGGGGTCCATGCTGTTACCAAGGCGGAAATGCACCTTGAAGAACTGCGCGTCGAAACGCTCTAGATCTGGCACGCTGCCCGTGTGCTGTGCAGCCTCGGGGTGGCTGTACGTCCAGCGCAAGTTCTCCGAGGATACCGGGTTTATCTGATGGAAATGTATGCGTAACTGTGTTGATACCAATTCAAGGTGATAGGCATTTTGTAAAGTTGATGTCTGTATGTACCTAATTATACGTTTTTTGCCAGAAGATCCAAAACATCCTTAGAGGTCTTCGTTTTATTGGAGTTTTAACCAAAAGTGTGACATATTTCTTAGAAAAACGGTGTTATATGTTGGTTGCGATATAATAGATACGGTGTGTTGAATATACCTACATTCTTCTGAACCAAACAAATCGTGCACAAAAAATACATGTGCACAAATTATCAAACTAGTTACCTTATTGTACAAGATATCAGAGAACTCCTTGACGTGATGCGATGACGGGTACAGCCCCGACATGCCGGAGATGACGATCCTCTCACCGTCCACGACCGGCGCAGACGCCACACTCTCCTGCTGAGGAGCGGCATGCTCTTGCGGCGTTGGTGTCATGGTTTGAAAGCTACCAAATGATGGAGAATAAAAATAAGGTTAGCTGGTAAGCAGGTACTAGTACTTACGATGTAAAATCTGTTTTTAAAACGCTTTTATTAGCTTCACCTGTAACTAACTATGTAAAAAAATCTTAGAAGTTAAATTTGACCTACTTCTCGGTTTCCGATTGAGCTGAAATTTTGCATACACGTTTAGTTTGGATGACAAAAGCGTTTTCTTTAGTTCTTTTTTAAACTATAATATTTATTGATTAAGCTACACCTGTGCGAAACAACTGAATTGGTTATTTTAATTTTAAGAGCGTTCATGCGTTAGAACCACGCTACAGTCAAAATTGACGATTTTCAACGAACAACAAAACCATAACTTGTTTAATTTTTAAATATAATAATAACGTCATATTAATGAGAATTTCATAATCTATTGCATGGTAATTATTTTTTTCCATATATTCGTATATTTTTCCTTTTAGAACAGTTTTTATTCAAGCCTTTTTTTAAACTAGCGGTCGACGGTCTTCTTTGATGCGAGATATTAGTAAAACCATATACGACAAACTTATAACAATATTACTTTATGAAAAATAATAACATTTATTAGTGATTGTTTAACAAAAACACTCGATTACTGTAAATTTTCATTCAAGAAAAGTATAATCAAAACTGTCATTTTAGCCACTTTTCGAGATATTAAACGTGTTACTTTAGGTTGAAATCTGGGGTATTTTTGTTTTTGTTTAGACCTATTAAATGAAGACATTTACGTTCTAAAACATAGTTCAAATATTTTTTTAATAACTTATATGTTTATTTTACTATGAATTATTTAGTACTGCTATATAATCGGCGCGAAACCGCGGCAGCTTTCATTCCCGGCCGAGGCCTTTCAGAGGTAGGACGTGTGTCGCTCCCGTCGTCGCGTGCTGCATAAAATAATATCGTGGGTTCGCGAGTTTTTAGCGTGACTGGGACGTATTGATACTTTTTATTATAAACAAAACTTTGGCGAGTACATAATATATTTTAATGTAATGGAGTTCAAATAACATAGGAAGATTAAATTAGACTTCTTTATGTATGTTTTAATTTAACTTTTTTTTAAGATATGGCTTATGAATTTTTTAGATAATATTTTAATGCAAAAATTTATTCATTGTAATTTAATAATATAACATAATAATAATTTAATTCATTACTGACATTTTATATGTATAAGCTGTTCATATTATATAATTATTAGTTATTTAATATAAATTTTGCATGCCACAAAATTATGGCGAAGTATGTCGGACTTAATTGTTTAAGAACTTATTTTATGTACCATGCTTCAAGCAATTAAAGATCATTTCATTTCATTTCATTTCATTTACAAAAGGCGCTTTAGGGGAAAAATTAATAAAGAAAAAGTAGGTAGGTAGGTAGTACATAGGGTAGGTAGATAGGGTCGGTATGTAGGTAGGTAGGTAGAAAAGGTATTTAGGGTAGGTAAGTACGTAGATAGGGTAGGTAGGTAGGTAGTGAGGGTAGGTAGGTAGGTAAGTAGGAATAGTAAGTAGGTAGTGAGGGTAAGTAGGTAGGTAAGTAGGTATGGTAAGTAGGTAAGTATGTTGGTATGTATGGTAAGTAGGTAGGTATGTAGGTACGTGGGTACATGGAGTAGGTAGGTAGGGTAGGTATGTAGGTAGAAAAGGTAGGTACGATAGGTATGTAGGTATGTAGGGTAGGTAGGTAGGTAGAATAATGTAAATAAAAAATAAAAAATTGGTAACAAGCCTATACATATATCAAGCTATACATTTTCGGTATAAGCTGACCTACCATTGTATAGTCTTTCCGTACAATGACAGTTCAGCTTATACTAAAAATGTATTTAAGCTTGATATGTCTATGTAGCCGTGCGTTTACCAGTATTGCTTTTTCTAGCAACAGTGTTCTATGCTAATTCTGTTGCATGGCGCTGTGAATATTATGCTAGGGTGTAGTTATACCTACTACCTTTCTAATCCCGATCCCTTTAAGGGATTATTGTACTCATCATTATGAACAACTTTTACTATGGGGCCAACAAGGAAATCGCGAAAAAAACATCAGCGGTTCCATGGCTGGTCCATACCAATAATTGGAACAGCTATTCCGATACTGGTCCCGGGACCAGAAATACCCTCGAGACCCAAATCCCTAATCGCATGTCATTAGGACGTATGCGGTTCGACATCGAACAGATCTGTGAGCGATATTGTCATATCGTACGATTTGGTCAGTAAACATTTGCGACCGTCCATACATTTTCTTAGGTCGCACGTTTATGTGATATCAGACCGATGACGGCAATCCACGCGATTCTTTGTCGCGTCGCGTCATGGGTAAAAAAAAGCACTTGAGACGAAAAATATAAAAAAAAAATATTTGTTCTAACCTAATAATAATTTAATTGCTCATTTATTACAACTAAAAATTAATTTAAACCCTACTTACGCAAAAACTAAAACATTCCCTACTAAGTAAAAGCTGGCAAAGTATCATGTTGATTCAATGCGGTGCATGCGGTGCATGATACGCGCTCCAACAACACAGACGCGTAGACGGCTGTGTGCGTGCTAACTGTATAGCTGTATGAGTGAAATGCGAGGCGCGCTGAGCTGGCGTAATGCCCTTAACGTTAAAAATAATCTATTATTTTATATCTCGTATTGAATCTTCATAATCACTTGGTCACAATTTTTTTTTTAATTAACTAAATCAATATTTAAATTTCTCATTTATAAAAAATATGTTATAAAATCATTGAATATATTTGCAATAATTAAAGCAGACTCAGAAATCAATCAATTATATTTTAAATAAAGATTGTATATTTTTCCTTTAGACATCTACCAAAAATAATAATTATGTCAACTCCAATAAATAAATTACTGTTTGTACAATTGTACACGAATTGTACAAATTGTGTTTTAAATTAATTAATAAATTCTAGTATTAGATATACTCACGGATATTATTTATAATAGGCACACCAAACTCTGATGACGGTTCACCGAAAGTGATAGTTAATCGATTACTATCCACTGTTTATATACCAACCGATTATTGTGATCTATTAATTTAAAGATGTAATGACCGCGGTTGAACTCTTCCGCGAACACTACATGAATTACTTAGGGAACAAACCAACGATATAAAACGAAATTCGGTGGTATTTGTTTTCTTTCTATCTGGTCGACACGGCCCATCACGTGAGATTCGCACATGCGGTAGTGGAAAAATTATTCAGTCAGCAATAGTCGTATGGAGGCTGCAGTGACTGCCCAGACATTCGACGGCTTAGGTATATCAACTCGGTACATTTTACTGGCGTTTTTTATTCTCTAGCGATTTTAGATTGTACACTTGTCTATAGGTACCTACAGAACTCTGAACGCCCGCGATCTCATACACCCTAGTCGTACAGAGACAGGAGGTCGGTTTCCATACCAACGTAGTACATCCGGCACACCCTGGACAGATAGCCTCGTCAAAAACCATATTCATATTAATTCAAATTCATATTTTTTATTTGCATACCACAATAAAGTACACTACACACGGCTTAGACCGCTTGTCTTCCATGCCGGAGGGTCTGAGTTCGAAACTGGCTCGCACCTGTCTCTCGAATTTATGTGCGGATCGCAATTTGATTATTACTATTTGAAAACATCGTGAGGAAGAAACCTGCACACCTGAGAGAGTCTCATAAAGTCCTCCATGGTGTGTGTAGTCCGCCAACCTGCACTAGGACAGCGTGGTGGACTAAGGCATAGGTACCCCTTCTCATTCCGAGAAGAGGTCCGTGCCCAGCAGTGAGACAGTAATGGGTTGGATTTATTTATATAAGAGTTATTCCCATATAATAATAGCTCGTGCCGACTCGACAGAAAAAAAACAGACGCAGCCCAACCAAGTTAGATTGGGGCCTATTTGATATCTATTTCTGCTACCCATCTGTATGTTGGGTTAACGTAGATACAACTAGGCTTAACACCCGAGGTTAACGTCCCCATTTACCAGTTCAGTGGTACAACGTTGTTCATTATAATATCTGTTTATTAAAGGCGTTTTTGTTAGAATTTCGAATTGAAATAAAATAATACAATGAATTAAAAATCAGTTCATTCACCGGGACACGACACGAATATTTTAACTTAAGGTCTATCATCAAATGATAACTTGATGTTAACTGGAAATCTCATTAGCATTTATTTTTTTGGGGTTATTTTTTCGTTCCTGTATTTAATAAGTATTTATTTATTTATTTCACACAAATTGAATCTACTTAACAATTTTTTATTTTATTTGCATGATGGCATTGTTTTATATTCATACACATATTATGTAGCATCACACCGGTCAGTATTCCTCGAAGGGTTAAGCAGAGGTGTACAAAGAAGAAAGAAAGAAACATAATTTATTTCCCACAAAAACAAGACACTCTAAAATTATAGACATGGATAATAAGAAGAGGACAGGCGCATAGACAGAGAAGACAACAATCTAAATTTAGTAGAAAACATTAAAATTTAAAAAATAAAATATAAATGTAAGGTATTATAGACAGGTACTGCGCCGACTGAGCATCACCTTATACAATTAGGTATCTATGGGTACACCCAAATTTCGACGATGAATTCCATTTATAAGGGTTTTTTTATGAAAATTATTTTATCTACCCTCTTATTGTTATGGCCAGAATAAGATTTTTTTTTAAATAGTACCATAATACCTAAACTTTTTTCTTCTAGCTGGTTGGAAGATACTCACATACATTATCTTTTGTAAAACGGGTGGACAAGGTCTTCGAATTTATCATTTCGATTAATAGGAGACTTGTGCCATTCTATTAAAAAAATACTTATGTAACTGTACATTATTTGAGTGCCCAACTATAAGATCAGAATTCGGTATAAAATTTACGCAAACATCTCTTATAAGTTTTTCTTGTGGTGTACAAACACAGAACACAGATTTTCCAAATTACAATAAAACATAGGTACCTAGGAACTCTAAAATACGGTATTCGTTTTTGTGCTGTTGTGGTGTATGTAACAAGTACTAATAACCATGTAACCATAGATTGTAGTTCAGTATTAAATAATCCTTATTACTATTCGGTTGTTTCTCTGTAACTCCCTGTCCGCACCTTACATGGCGACCCTGCCACTCGAGCTTGCCTCGCGGGCGGTCCGCGAATTCCTTTCTTAATATGGACAAAAAAAACTTTTTTCTTTCTTTCTACCACATACCTACATGATATAACAATAGAAGTAAATATTATTTACTTCTATTGTTTTCTATTCTAGAGTCAGATTTTATATATTTTTGATGTGTGATGATTTTGCAAACTTGTAATTTATATTCAAGAGTATAGGTAGCTACTCCTTGGTTTTAGATTCTTATCTAGTACAAGACAGCATTATAAATATTATTGGGCAATATATTATTGTCTAATTTTTCTAAACAGACTCGATCAAAATAATTTTGATGGAGTCTGTTCAGAAAAATTAGGCAATAATACATTTACATACAAATTACAATCTAATAAATGAAATTAATAATTCATTTTTAAATGTAAATAGTTTTGAGATTGCGCCATCTATTACGGAGTAGCAAAACTAACGTAAATTGTTTAGATTTTTTTTGGCGAATTAAGTAATAATAGACCATAGATAAAGTAGAACTATATTTTATTTTATTTATGACTTTTGTCTTTTTACGCCATCTATTGCGAAGTAGCAAAACTAACCTAAATTGTTTAGATTTTTAGACTGTTGTCTTTGAAAAAGAAACATTTTGTTTGACTATTGGTTGAAAAAGATTAAAACATCTGGGTCTGTCACTGTCAATACAAATATTGCCACGTAAATATTTTTTACCTCATCAGTGGGACTTATTATGTTAAATACTATGATTTATTATACTATACTTATACTGTTAGAAAAATATTATAAAATTTTCCATGGTGAAATCGACGGGTATAGTTAAAAGCATTATAAACAAAAAAATATTACACTAACTTAATATTTCTTTTAGCTTCTCTAGTCATACTTTATTACACTTCAATCACTAAAAACTACCTAACTAAATAGAAGATTTCATACTGATATTCTTATTTTTAATAAATCACTTTAATTTAAAACTCATAACGTGAATAATAATTAGGTGATAACGGGATACTCGACAAGCTACAGTGGCAACCCGCAACTCTAAAACCGTGTGTGCATTGCGGTATTTCAGGCAAGACCTAACTGTTCGCTTTGTATTTTACATCAATCAATAAGTAACGCTTATAGCGGTCTTTAGTTGCGTGCGTTATTTATTAAGTTACATCTTTAAAATGGAGAACTTATCAATAGGTAAACACATTTTTCTCTTTATTCTAACCTATACCTACACGTAAGCAAAATATTCATTGAAACTTGAAACATATTTTAGGTGAGATTTACACGTCGGACAAGAAAGGTAGTGACGAAACTGGTGATGGAAGTGAGGCGAAGCCTTTCAAAACCGTTCTGCATGCCATGCGCCATGCGGGCAAGGAACCATTCCCCACAATTTACGTCGACTCGAAAGATGATGGTAAAGTTTATGAAGTAGCGGCGAAGTCCCAACTGAAGAAGATTCATAAGATCTGGGTGAGGGAAGGATATAAGACGGCAGACAAAGCTAAAGCTGATGAAGAAAGTGGTGATAAAAGACAACAGAATCTAGAAGAGGCCAAAAAAATCGTCCTCAAAGAAAACCCTAGTCTGCCTGAGGCTAAGGTCGTGAAAATATCAGAAAGTAAGTACTTATTATTAATTTTATTTCGTTTGTTTGTAGTTATGAATTATGTCTGCCATTTTTTGAGGTGTGAGGTAAGAGCAATGAGCAATTAATTCTGAGATTGTCTGGGTACCCTGCAGTCATCTTCAATACCAACATTGCTGGCAGGATAATCTTCCCACTGCGGCATGAGCAACCACTGTGTGATAACTTGTGCCGAGACAATGGAAGAGTATTTTTCAAAGCTTTTAATGTAAGAATGAACTCTTTATGTACCTGTGCAATGTGCATGCATCTATTTTGACACATTCTGTTAGCACATTAGATGTTGCATTTCATTGCAACCTGTTTAAAGCTAAGATGTTATACAAAACACAATTTTATTTATCTATAGCAAAATAAAGTAAGGGGTTCAAAATATAGAACAGGGTAATAAAATGAAAATCTAAGGTCCAAACCAATAGGCCATAGGTAGGTTGGGGGGGTAGTTAGATCTAATTATAGAGCAATGCTCAACGATGATCTCTACTTTAGCACAGATTTGAGTTTGTCACTTCAGACAAATACATCACTCTAATGCAGCTCATTGTGTGCTGAGCATCATTCTGTAATAAAATCCTAAATCTATAAATCTAAATATAGGAACTTACAACAAAAAATTAACATGATCATAAAAAAGAAAGAAATATGGCTAATGCCTACAATTAATAAAAATTTACTATCAAACAAAATAAGCATTTCTGCTCACACAGCAACAGAAGGAACATTAATAGGTTTAAAGTTGTGGTTTAAATCCATACAGTATGCACTGTGCAAGTGTGTATCTATAAAGATGATGCAATGTATTGCAAATATTGCTTATTTTGACTTACTGATTCACAATACTGACTTTCCTTCTTGACACAAATAGATTATTTTCTAATCTATTACATTTAATATTTATGTTACTCTAAAAGTTCCATATATTTTGTGGTGTACTAAAAGATTCAGATACTTATCAATAAAAGTTCATAATATTGTAAAATAGCCATTTGTTTCATTAATAATGATTTGATTAATGCAGATATGAAACTAAAGAATGTTTATAACAATATGTATTTGTTCTGGGCCCCAAATCTGCTATTTCAATTGTACCAGAATGGTCTCGTAATTGTTTTTACAATGTCATTCAACCAATTTTGACTTCTACTGTCATTAATCAACATCCACCAATAAAAATTAAAATAAATCACAGTTCAATTCAGACTCAACTTTCATTAGCCAGACTAAGAGATTTGCTTTCTGCACTGGCTCTGGTTCGATCACCGCACGGAACAAATCAGTATTTGTATGGCCTATATAGACTTGTGTCAGGTCTGGAATGTTCTGGATGAGTGTGTGCATGTGAGCTTTATGACTGTAAACTGTTCCAATTATGCAGGTGGAATCGTTTATTAGGGTTCCGAACCCAAAGGGTAAAACGGGACCCTATTGCTAAGACTCTGCTGTCCGTCTATCACCAGGCTGTATCTCATGAACCGTTTTAGTTAGACAGTTGAAATTTTCACAGATGATGTATTTCTGTTGCCGCTATAACAACAAATACTCAAAAACAGAATAAAATAAGGGGGCTCCCATACAACAAATATGATTTTTTGCCGTTTTCATAGATAATGGTACGGAACCCTTCGTGCGCGAGTCCGACTCGCACTTGGCCGGTTTTTTTTATTTTTGATTACTTTTTATAATGTGCTATATTAATAAATCTATAAATGTATGACAGCAAGCGATCACCGCGGCACGCGCATCTGCGTGCGCGGCTGGGTCCACCGGCTGCGCAGACAAGGCCGCTCGCTCGCGTTCCTCACGCTGCGGGACGGCTCCGGCTACCTACAGTGCGTGCTGCACGGTATTCTGTGCCAGACTTACAACGCACTCGTGCTCTCTACCGAGTCTTCCGTCGTGCTGTATGGCACTTTGGAGGTCGTGCCTGAAGGGAAAATGGTGAGTCAAGCTTGCAGTTTTATTAACACTTTAGTAATCTTAAATCTACAAAGCCTATTGTGCCGAAATTGGTGATTGATCAATTTGAGGACATTGTCTGACCTTTGAATATACAGTATGGCCCTATGGTAGATATCATTATATAACTCCCAAAGTAAAATTCGGTCAGGGAATGAATTGTTTTCAACAAAAAAAAAATGGATTTCCTCAACCATATTGCATTTTATTTCTGTATATTTTAATTTTTTATTTCTTTGTTAAAAATTTTCATTCAATATGACGTGGATGAATGAGCTATGCTTTATATCTTTTCTATCTCATGTGTATGCAACTGCCGCCAGGCTCCAGGAGGCCACGAGCTGGGTGTGGACCACTGGGAGCTGGTCGGGCTCGCGCCGCCCGGAGGCGCCGACGCCATCCTCAACGAGGAAGCCTTGCCTGATGTGCAACTTGACAACAGGTAAGTAAACCTTGACAACTTTATATAAGGTCCTGCCTTTTTAGACCCAATCCCTTTAAGGGGTTATTCTACTAATCATTATGAATTTTTGATCCCATAGTAAAAATTTGTTAGTTGTGTGTCTAATTTTTTACCGATCATGAAGATGGGAGTCTTAACTTTATAATCAGTAATTTTTTACAAGGTAGCTTGAAGTTTAGTCTCTCAGGATCATATTGAAGTTTATTACCAGCATCAATGTTAATTACCATTTTAGTTACGCGGTAATCCATAGGTCAGCTTCCGGCCTAAACAGAGTTTTGTCTAAAATAACTGTCATTTGACTGTATTGGAAAACTTAACTCCAGCTATCAGACTGAGGAATTTTGACTGCTCTTAACGGCCGCCATACATGTCACGTCTCTAGGGCACAATAATGTCTTGAATTCTCGATGTCTATTTTATCATTAACACCCGACAAAAAGGAGGGGTTGTAAAGTTTGTAGTGTGTATCTGTCTGTGGCATCATAGCTCCTGAACGGATAAACCGATTTTGATTAAGCTTTTTTCGTTTGAAAGATGTCTTAATCGAGAGTGTTCTTAGCTGTTTCAAGAAAATCTGTTCAGCCTTTTAAAGATCATCACCTCTTTTATAGTCGATGAAGAGATACGAAAGATTAAACAAGAGAGATATTCATTATTTTATGGCTTATGCCAACCACGAAGCAACAAAGTAAACATGATAATCTATTGTTTGTGGTCCGGCGAGCTTTAGGTTGCTTATTGAATTAATGCTGATAATGTTGCTTTATGAGCAACACAGTAGGTACCCTGGTTTATTGTTAAGGATATGTTTTTACAGTTGAATAACTGTTCTCCTTTACAGGCACATAATGATCCGCGGTGAGAACACTTCCAAAGTGTTGCGCGCTCGCGCAGCAGTGACCCGCGCCTTCCGCGATCACTTCGCATCGCGACGCTACACCGAGGTGACGCCGCCCACGCTCGTCCAGACGCAGTGCGAGGGCGGCAGCACGCTCTTCAAGTTCAGCTACTTTGGGTAAATAATTTTAAAAAAAATTGCAGCGGACCAAAGACCCAAAGAAGATCTAGCCTGTGACATCAAAAGTCGTTTGTTGCTTAAACATTTTCCATATGTACCTAACTGGTGATAGATAGCTGAAAATTCACTAGTAGCCAAGGGTTTAACATTTTCCACATCGATATTAAACACTGGTGTTAAAGTCTGGCCGCGGAGAAGGAAGAATTCTGTACAATGACCTTTCATTACTTATCTCTGTCGCTCCCGCACAAATATATTA
This sequence comes from Allophyes oxyacanthae, assembly GCA_932294325.1. NCBI lineage: Eukaryota > Metazoa > Arthropoda > Insecta > Lepidoptera > Noctuidae > Allophyes > Allophyes oxyacanthae. The sequence continues at coordinate 4,662,267 of OW028628.1, forward strand.
CAGTCGTGGTATGCTGTGCGAGCATATAATGTATGAAATTCTTCCTGCTCCACGGCCAGACTTTAGCCGTATTGAAATTAAGAATTGAAATACTTTTACCTACACCGTTTGATAACAAAGAAGGAGGAAGATTTCGACGCTGCGATAGGGGGTCGCGGTAGCTTGGTTGGCAAGAGTGACTAGTGTACTGAACCAGAAGGTCATAATTGTTCCAGACCTGCGCGAGGCGAATTTTTCTTTCCACAAATATTGTTTGTTTCTTTGAAGTACTTGTGTTCTATCTATGACATGTCCTACACAACAAGTCTCTATGATTAGGTTCCTTATTCCAGCGAGGAGGCGTTCCTGACGCAGAGCTCCCAGCTGTACCTGGAGACGTGCCTGGCCACGCTGGGCGACGTGTACTGCATCGCGCAGTCCTACCGCGCAGAGCAGTCGCGCACGCGCAGGCATCTCGCAGAGTGAGCTCAGTTTTGTTACTTATCTGTCAGCGCATGCGGCTCCGCCCACCTAATAAGTATAATGGGCCGGCTTTCTAGCATGAGATACGGCTCCATAAAAACCGGGCAGGCAACACTGCAGTTATAAATTATTTTAAAACGTTATTGAACATCTGTTAGTTAACATTAATGTTATTAAACAAATAGCCACAAAGTAGGTATAAGAAATTGTAACATTTGTTAAACAACATTAGTCCGGACGACTGCGGGGCGTCCGAACTGATGGTTATGAAATGATATGCGTTGTTATACAACAATATTAAATTTTCATCAGTGTTGGAGCATTGAAAACATCTAACAAATTATAACATAATTATGTTAGTAAATATTAAACCATTAGTTAATGTTCAATAACGTTTTTAAATTTTTAATAACTGCAATATGGCCACACCTTGACATTTAAATAAACACTACGGCATATAAAAAAAAAGACCTTATCTCACGATCGCTAAAGATTAACTGAGCCACAAAGCAACCGTAATAAAAAAAATATATTATAACAGGTACAGCCACGTGGAAGCAGAATGTCCGTTCATCAGTTTCGAAGACTTATTGAACAGGCTGGAAGACCTCGTGGTGGACGTGGTGGACCGCGTGCTGGCCTCCCCCGACGCGCACCTGGTCTATGAACTCAACCCTAACTTTAAGGTAAGGGTGCACATGGACTCATTTTCATTAGTGAATGTGACACAACTGGTGACACCCAACGACGACACCGTTGCGCAGTGGCTAAGCGAATAGCTTTCTACGCTACGTGCAACGGGTTCGATTCCCGCACGGAACAAATATTTTTATGATCTACAGATAGTTGTTTCGGTGTGTAACCTATACGTTTGTAAACTGTCAGTACGCTCGATACATGAGTCATAGTGTTGGGCAAAGTATTTTTTTTTTACAGTCGTGCCAACCCACTTGGTACCTTGCACCTAGAATTACGACGTTTTGAAAGGTCCTGCAAAGGCCCAGTTGAAATAAAATTCTTTGACTTTGACATTGCAATTAACTATCTTTTTCAGTAATTAAAAAAGACCTGGTTAATAGTTTAATGTTACAGTGTCTTTGTATATTTATCGCGTTATTATTCGTTTCAGAGACCCCAGAGGCCTTTCAAACGCATGGCGTACACGGAAGCTATCGAATATTTGCGCGCTAACAACATCACTAAAGAAGACGGATCCTTCTATGAGTTTGGCGAGGTAATAAAAATTATTTACACACAAGGAAACATGGTAATAATGTTTTCTTTCCAAAAAAATGTAGTCTTTTTGTCAGTCGTGTGAACAAACATATTGTAGTGGAGCTGACGTCTTTCTTCTTTTTTCTGAAGACCACGTCGGTCCCTTTGGTGCTTCGCCTACCTTCGGCGCTATCGGCGCTATTATTTCTTCTCTCTAACATCTATATACTTATAATAAAATCGTAACGATGCTAAATCTGAACATTGAATATTTTTGGAAAAAAGTAAGTGCTATGTTACTACGTATACTTGGAATGATATAGAAGCCGAAACATACGTTTTTAGAATTTTTGTCTGTTTGTCGGTTTGTATGTTGGTTTGTTACCGATATACTTCAAATCTATTGGACAGATTTAGTTGAAATCTTTGCAGTAACATCTATGTAAGGGCTGGTAAACATTTATAGGCTATAAATTATCACGCTATTGCCTAATAGGGATGAGCTGAAGTGCATTATGTCTATTTACTATTAGGAGCTACCACTTCATTATTACTTCACAAATTATCAAATATTATATTTGTATAATTCATAGGTCCAAAAATATAAATCATCATAATATGATATATGATAATCATAGGTGAATATAAATCATCACGCTGTTCCTCTGAGAGGCTAAGAAAAATGTATATTCGTTTCAATTTCACAGTTCCTCTTTTAATTATTTTAAAATATTCACACAGGACATTCCCGAGATGCCCGAACGTAAGATGACGGACGCCATCGGCGTGCCCATCCTGCTGTGCAAGTTCCCGGCGGAAATCAAGTCCTTCTACATGCAACGCTGCGCCGACGACAAGCGGCTCACCGAGTCCGTCGACGTACTGATGCCGGGCGTCGGGGAGATCGTCGGAGGGTCCATGAGGATATGGGACCATGAAGAACTTTTGGAAGGTATACCCGTGTTCTTATTTGTCTACACTAATATTATAAAGAGAAAAGATTAGATTTTTTGTATGTTTGTTTGTTTGTAATGGATAAACTCGAAAACTGCTGGACCGATTTTAATAATTCTTTCACCAGCAGTATGCTACATTATCAGTGAAAAGAAAGAAAAATATTTTATTTTTCAAGTGAGTAACATAGGCTATAATTTATAAAGATATCACGCGGGCGAAGCCGCTGCCGGTAGCTAGTTTACTTATATGAATATAACGGTAATACATATTCGACGTATAACGTTTTATTTAGGGTTCCTTTTTATATTAATTCCACACTAAAGTCTTAAATTATTTTATTCAACTCTCCTCTCTCGAGTCTTCTGGAAAAAAATTCTAGAGAAATAAGCAGTACCTTCGTGTTGTCTTTCCTATTTAATTGTAATTATTCTTCTATATGTGTGTACATAAACTGTTAAATAAAGGTTTATCAGAAATGCGTGGTCATATTTAAGGGTCTGGATCAGTTCATGAAAGTAGGAAGTTTTGTATGGGACAGCTGATAGTTTTTTGGCGATTACGATGTTGGTCCCATAGAGAAAGTTGTTGCTTGTTTACCACCTCAGTTGGGTATTTTTTTTTTACTTTTATTTATAAGTTTTTAGCTCCTCGTTAAAATAACTATACGTCATTGCAGGTTACAAGCGCGAGGGCATCGACCCCTCCCCGTACTACTGGTACACAGACCAGCGCAAGTTCGGCTCGGTCCCGCACGGCGGCTACGGGCTGGGCCTGGAGCGCTTCCTGTGCTGGCTGCTGGACCGCTACCACATCCGCGAGGTCTGTCTCTACCCTCGGTTCCTCGACCGCTGCACGCCTTAAGATATTCATCAATCATACAGTGCGCCCAGGGTATCTTGGCTGTTCGTGACATGAAAATTCAGTACAGACTTTAGGTTTCCTATTTCGCTAAGATATAGTGGGCGCACTGTAGAACACGACACTTCATTTGCTATTTAATAATGTATACTGGTCAATATTTAATATTATCATAAATTTCATAATATATCTGATTCTGGGTGAATTCAGAAGAATAGAGGAAAAATAATACCAATAGTGTACTAATAAAATCGCGTATCTTTGTAAAACAGAGAAAATATTAGTATCCTATTGGGTAATTCTCAAGTGTATTCTAAATTTACCTTTAAATCATTCATAAAATATAATTATTTAATGGCCATAGATAGAACTCTGAATGATGTTAATTGTAAAGGTAGCTTGCATTTTAAAAATATTGAAGCTTTTCGTGTCTATCACTTCCAACGAAGACCGCATCTGACACCAGTTTATTCAGCTTGTCGAAGCGTTATAATTATATCATAATAACATTGATTTAAGTGTAGTTATATAATAATAAATGATCAGTTACTGTGTTAAAATTGATTGATCTGACATGGTTTTGTAAAATTCATCAAAAACTGTGGTTTTGTTATGGACTGACTGACTGTATGCCATCTTTGGATTGGCACAAAAAACGCCCAGCGTTTCAAAAATATGTAGGTACCTACACTGCATAGTTGTTATTAAAAATTATTACTGCCATGTATTTCACATTACAATAAAGTTTCATATTTATTGTTTACTACTTCAGTTTTCATTCTAGCATTTTTGTGCGTCAATAGAATAAGGAATGTAAACATTCCATATTCCACTTGCATTGTATTTTTTTATTTAATTACAGTTTTCGTAAATATATTTGTTATTTTTTTATTTATGGCGTACGTCTCTATGTACTACAAAAAGCAGCTTGGAAACAAGACCGTATAAATCTGCTAAGGCAGTAACGCGGTGCGAGTAATGGCCGGCGCTCACTAAAGCATCGGCACTGAAAGTATTTAATTTCTAACACCACAAATTATGGATTGGACTTAAAACTAAAACGCCACAGCAGCATAAGCATGCCCCAGCATGCTTAAGGCCATCGTGGCATGACAATGATTTAGATTCTAAGTTCATTCCATAAGGTTTATTTTGAGTTGTTAGAAATAAATACTTTTCCGTGCCGTCCCTTTAGTGAGCGCACTACTCGCACGCGTCATTGCCTTTCGACATCGTGGTGTGGCCAAAACTGACTATGTCAACCATAGACTAATATATAATACTGGAGATAGACTGGCAACTCTCTGTTTTTTCATTTCATAACGTTGAGCGACATCTGAACGCCAAGCAGGAACTAGACGAAATATTTATACCTATAGATAGGTCTATTGTGTTCTCGAAATATGAAATGTATTGATTCGACCGATTTGTATATGGAATTATTTACTTTATTACAGAAAATTAAGTAATTTATTCCATATACAAATCGGTCGAATCAATACATTTCATATTTCGAGAACACAAATAAAAAGTAGGTTTATTTAGTTAGGAATAGAGTTAAATAATACAAAATTATGATAATTAATGAATTTATTTTCAATTCTTTTAAATGTACAATAACACTACACTTCACAGATTTATGGTCCAAACTGTTTACGGAGGGCCTATCTATATGTATGGCACAAACACACAAAGAACACGTCACTGCTGTACGCACACAGTCAATGCTGGAGTTTTGGTATTCCTGAAGGTAATACGGAGGAACTCAAGTTCAAATCAACGTAAATATCAGTAAAATATCAAAAATTACAAGTAAAATGCGCGCGAGCATGTAATCACACCGGCAGAAAAATTTCTTGTGACGTTTAGTACGAGTGTTGCTATCATTTGCTAACAGTAAGCTACTCGATCATCTTAAAACTATTTATTGTCATACTGAAAATTGTTTATATAAAATTGAACCATAAATTACATTAAGTTTTTAAGGCATAATTTATTCATCAATTGTACATTTATATGAGAAAAAAAGCAAAAATGTCAGTTTGTGTAAATTACCAAATATATCATGCGAAGAAGTGGTAACCCTGAAGAAAAAAGTTCCATGCGTGCGGGATAGATGGTGCGATTCACAAGAAAAAAACTTTGTTCTAAGTTGCCAGGGCATGATGTCAACTTCCAAAGAGAAATGCTACAACCCCTTTGAAGAGAATTGTTAATAAAATATTTTTTTACGAATGATTTCCTGGAAAATATCTTGCATTACTATCTGCTAAACTAATTCGAGAAGAAAACCCAGGTATTTTTTTGTACCATTGATGATACTTTACTGTTCAATGGTACAAAAGTAACATCGCCCTAGAAACACTACGCATAGACATACGCATGACGCATAGACATCATCATTTATTCATGTAAGCAAAATAAATATTCAAACACTTGTACAAACAAATACCTACTACTTACATAAAACATGCATCAGGGGCAGGTATGTTTTTATGTCGATGGGGGCAGGGGTCAAATGAATATGTATAGATAATTGTAAAACTTTATTGTTTTTCGTTTGTAGGTACACTGCTTTTTTTAAGGCATCCTTTGGTTTACAACGATTTTTAAATTATACATTACTAACTATTTAATTTTTATTGCAATAATTGACGTTGCACCTACGTGAGCAGAGTGTAGTTCTATAATACCAAATACGATTACTATTTCCTATTGTTATTATTATAATTCGAGATACATAATTATAATGTTTAATTATTAAATTAAAATCACATTTCTAGTATGTGTGAGTACACTTACAAATAAATTGATAACCCTATTATCTGAGTATTAACCTAACATTGACAAAGAAAATTATTAAATGCATTGTCTCTACACTACTGCTATCTTTGGGTGAGCAAGGGGAAAAAGGTAATTTTTAAGATTATAGGCATGTTGTTTATTGTGATCTAACTTAGCTAAATATCTTCCTATGCTTTGAAGCAGGAATGGTTTCAGTTCAATAGTGCAACCGGTTCGAACCTACGACCTCACACTTCGTCGTGTCACATCGTGGACGGAGCATGTCACATAGTGAAAGTTGACGGAACTCGATACTACTGGGTTTAAATGTATCAATGGTGACGATTCTGTTGTGCACTTCGACAAAACTAAACACTAAGGGCGATTGTCTCTTTCTATTTCATAAAAAAAGAAAGTGACAGATGCGTTTATTCTATTTTAGTACCTACTGTCAAAATGCGCAAAAAAATCGACACCATTGTTAATTAATTATATTACTATTATTTTACATATCTAGGAGTTTCAATTCAGTCAATAGCATACTATGGCTACTTGTACTTGAGCCACGTTCCTACGGAGGGGTTTCAGGGCAGCCACTCGACGTCATCCTTGGCGGAGCGACCGACGCCCGGGGACTCCGTCAGGTCCTCCTTACTGCTCGCTACTTTGTGGTACACTGTCTTGCCGGTCTCCACCACATATTCTACTCCGTCAGCTGAAATAAGAGAAACGTTAATTTGGAATATAGAACCCTCAGAGGAAATTATTGTTCTGTTATTGAACCATTTATGAAGTTGAGTAGGTAGACTTATAGGTAGCATGACATACAGATGAGGTGTTTTAGGAGTCAATTTCAGCTATGCGTTAATGATAGGAAGATCTGTTCTTGGAAATCTATAAAAAAATAACTATTAATTATTATTGATATTTTTATTGAAAAATAAAAATATCAATAGATAATAATTAATAGTTATTTTTACACCTCTTTCCATTTTAAACAGAAATGTTTAAAAAGGAAAGAGGTGTTAGGTACACTAAGTACCTACACTCAATAACCCTGAGTAAGTGATCGCAAAATGTTAGTATTTCGAGGATAACGTCAAAACATAATAGGTATTAACGTTAACGCTAGCAAAACGGTACCTATCATGCGCGTGCGATATGAACTATGTGGTTGTATAAATTTGACGTCCACTCGTGACTCTTATGACAGTCTAATAAGGTTCAAATTTAAACAAATCAAATTGTAGATATACTCGTAGGTAGTTGTTGCATTTCATACCTAGAGCACCTAGTCTCGAGATCTCGACATTTCTTTTAAGCCTGTATCTGGTTTACATGAAATAAAGCTATTATTTCAGTACCTTTCATACAGCTACAACTACAAACATAGACAACACATGCATAATAAATTTACGTTCTTTTCTCTTACTGCAGAACTATAATTTCATAAGGAAATTATTATAAGTAGGTATGAATTCGCTCACCGATAGCACTGCCTGTCTTCCTGACGACCTGTCCGATATTGTGTGAGGAGAAGGTCTCGGGGTCGATGTTAATGTTCACCCCCTCTGTGCCGTTGGAATGCGAGGGGCACCCGCTCTGCGATATGATCGACAAGTCGTACGGGTCCACGCCGAATGTCGCCAGCCTGTTGCGCATCTGCACAATACATAACAAAAACGTTATGACATGAACAAATAAAAGTCTTGATTAAAATTTTTGAGTGCCTCAGTGATGGAGTGGTCTTATCGTTTCAAGCGCGGTTACTGTGCGCGAGGTTCTGGCTTCGATTCCAGATCATAGAGTGGTCTGACTTTGAGGCTGAAATCCATAGAGCCTACTGAGTAGACTTTGCTCAGACTGCTTTGGAATTAGTTACGTTGTTTATTGACTTTAAAACTTTGTTTATTTACTTCGGCGGTCTTAGTTAGGGTTGGCAACTTTTTGAACAAAAAATAAAGTATATTTAGGTGGGAGAACTTAAATGAACAGTATTTTTGTTCACGAAAGCTTCCTTACAACTTTTTTTTTCTCTCCACTGTTGCTTCAAGCTATCGGCGCCAAGATAAGTGGATAATTATTTTTTCATCCCACCATCTCGGAAAGAGTATTTTTAATCTTCAATATCTGAGTGGAAAAGCCGTTTTTATTCTCTAGAGGATAAAGTAAATTTTCATCCCACCATCTCGGAAAGAGTATTTTTAATCTTCAATATCTGAGTGGAAAAGCCGTTTTTATTCTCTAGAGGATAAAGTAAATTGAATTTAGAACATCGTGTGCACTAAGTTTGTGAATTAAACGTTTTTTTTTTTTGCATTTAGTCATTTCCTCGGTGAGGTGGAATGAAAAGTTACGTGTTGCACTCGAGTGCAAAGATTTTTCACCTCGTGCTCTTTTGATTCCCTCGCTAACGCTCAGGATTCTAATTTTGAATCACTCGCTGCGCTCGTGATTCAATTTTAGAATCCTTCGCTTGCTCGGTCATCAAAATTGAACACGCGGTTAAAAAGCAACTTTGCACTCTTGTATAACAAATAACTATTATTGTCTGTTCCTGGCAGGAGTAAGTAAATAACTAAGTACAATACTTGCCTTGTCGATGTACATCTTGTCAAGCTCCTTAGTTCTTGAGAGAATGGTAGCGGATCGCCGGTGCGCGAATGCAAGCTTCTGGCACGTGAAGATGACGGCGTGAGATGTGTAGTCAGTCATTACAACTGTGTAACTAGCGGAACCGGCTACACCTAAAAAAAAAATACATAAATTATAAATATTAGTTCCGATAAAATCCGCAATATGGTGAAGGTCCATAAATTGTCAGGCTGTACAAATATGAAACTCCAGTAGGGTAACGTTTGCCTTGCCCATTAATGAGGTCATTGTCGTCATTGTAACCAACCGTTTACGAATAGAAGCATGTTGCTGATAATAAAGTAATAATCTCTTCTATTCCAAAAAAATAGAGATTAGAGTTGAGAAAGAAGGTAGGTACGGATGCATCCATTGCGCTAATAAAGTTTGTCGTAAAGTGATCACTTTAGACAATGATAGATTTATTTATGACAGACATTAGGAAGCCTACGTTCCGCAGTTTACTTTTACTGAGAATTTTATGAATTTAACTTTATGGGTGAGGCCTATGTCCGTGCTGGTATGGGTAATGATGTCTCGAATACTTACTTAGAGGAAATCTCACTTTCATTCGAGCCGGTACACCTGGGTCTGGCACTGTGAGTTCTCCAGTATACCTGTAAAAGAGATACGTCCCGTCATTGGTTGAGGTGAAATTAAAATATTCCTTATGGCACTAAAATTGTTGATAGCGCTATATATTATATTATATTATACTTAATTATTATTATAAGGTTTTGATAACTACATAATATCTTTAATTAATAAAATCTGCTCCATCCTTTAAAAACTATGTAAATGCTAACTATTTGATGATTTACTTCTACTATTAACTAATAGAATGCACTGTAATAATTATTATGAAATATATTATATTATAAATTATTCGCCATTTTAATTGACTAAATAAAATAATTAAATTTAATGCCATCTACCTTTATATGTAGAATTATTTAATTTTTAGATTACAGAACGTTTAAACATGCCACGATTTGATGATGGAGTGCACTGTAATAAATTATGAAAAATAGTTTAAAGAAGCGTCATCAAAAAATTTCATTTAATGCCATCTACCATTTATTATCAGAACTACGTATCAAACTACTCAGTATATTTATTTATTTTTTTACCAACAGATGGCACTATACATTAATATTCTGAAAAATTAGTTCAGCTACTGGATACTAGATGGAGCTGACAATTGACAGCAAAATAAAATTAAAATACGCTAAGAATTATAAAATTTTTAGATTACAGAACTTATAGACTATGCCACTTTATACTGATTTGTTGATTTAGTTCTACTATAACTAATGGAGTGTATTGTAATATTTATGAAAAATAATTTAAAGAAGCGCCATCTATTTGCTATTTTAATTAACTAAATAAAATAATTTAATTTAGTGCCATCTACAATTTACTATCGGAACTACGTACCGAACTACTCAGTATATTAATTTAGCTTTTTATCTACAGATGGCTATGTACATCAAATTCTGAATAATTCGTTCAGTTACTTGATACTAAATGGAGCTGAAAAACGATAGCAAAATAAAATATTCTTTTTACGATACAGAATTATACATTTCTAGATTATAGATCGCGCAGAATATGCCACTTTATACTGATTTGATGATTTATTTCTTTTAATAACTAATGGAGTGCACTTTAATCATAATTATGCAAAATAATTTAAAGAAGCGCCATCTATTCGCTATTTTAATTAACTAAATAAAATAATTTAATTAAATGCCATCTACCATTTATTATCGGAACTACGTATCAAACTACTCAGTATATTAATTTAATTTTTCACCAACAGATGGCACTACATTAATATTCTGAAAAATTAGTTCAGCTACTCGATATTAGATGGAGCTGACAATTGACAGCAAAATAAAATTAAAATACGCTAAAAATTATAAAATTTTTAGATTACAGAACTTATAGACTATGCCACTTTATACTGATTTGTTGATTTAGTTCTACTATAACTAATGGAGTGTATTGTAATATTTATGAAAAATAATTTAAAGAAGCGACATCTATTTGTTATTTTCATTAACTAAATAAAATAATTTAATTTAGTGCCCTCTACAATTTACTATCAGAACTACGTACCGAACTACTCAGTATATTAATTTAGCTTTTCATCTACAGATGGCTCTGTACATCAAATTCTGAATAATTCGTTCAGTTACTTGATACTAGATGGAGCTAAAAAACGATAGCAAAATAAAATATTCTTTTTACGATACAGAATTATACATTTCCAGATTATAGATCGCGCAGAATATGCCACTATATACTGATTTCATGATTTATTTCTTTTAATAACTAATGGAGTGCACTTTAATCATAATTATGCAAAATAATTTAAAGAAGCGCCATCTATTCGCTATATTAATTAACTAAATAAAATAATTTAATTTAATGCCATCTATCATTTATTATCGGAACTACGTATCAAACTACTCAGTATATTAATTTAATTTTTCACCAACAGATGGCAGTGTATACTAATATTCTGAATAATTAGTTCATGTACTTGATACTAGATGGAGCTAAAAAAAAATAGCAAAATAAAATAAAAAAATTACGATACAGAATTATACATTTCTAGACTATAGATCGCGCAGAATATGCCACTATATACTGATTTGATGATTTAGTTCTTTTAATAACTAATGGAGTGCACTTAATTCATAATTATGCAAAATAATTTAAAGAAGCGCCATCTATTCGCTATTTTAAATAACTAAATATAATAATTTAATTGAATGCCATCTACCATTTATTATCGCAACTACGTATCAAACTACTCAGTATATTAATTTAACTTTTCACCAACAGATGGCACTGTACACTAATATTCTGAATAATTAGTTCAGATACTTGATACTAGATGGAGCTGAAAAATGACAACAAAATAAAAAATTGATACAGAATTAATATGCAAATGTGCTACTATATACCTATATTATTTGTTTCTAATTACCTATAGTCATGTTTAAGAGGAGTGAGTCCTAGAATGAAATGTTGAGACATTTGTTCCAGTTCATATTTTCCAGGCTCGTCGGTCTTGGTGAAGTTGTACGTCATGCAGTGTGACGCTGTGGACGTCTTCTGTATAACATACCACACACCCAGCAGCTGTTGAATAAATAAACAAAGGTTAATTAAGAAAAAATAGTAGGCCGACTTATAATAACGGCTTGCATAGGTAGGTAGGTACATCGACATACTTAGGTATTTATTACGTCGATAAGAATGTTCATTAATAATAGTCGCTAATATGTAGGGAGGTATTTAAATGCTGTATGCTTTTCGAATCTATTCATACCTACAAAGGTATGAATAGATTCGAAAAGCATACAGCATTCCTCATTTTTATATTAGTCCTATAAGTACAAACTTATAGGACTAATATAAAAATGAGGAAGCCTCGTAGTCTTATACAAAAGCAACTAACAGACGGCCTGCAGATACACGCTCGTAATCGGCATCGATTCGTGTTTGAGATATTTTTCAAGAATGTTCATTGCATTCTGTTTCTGTTGCACATTTTAACAGTAGACTAAACGTATCTGTCACGTTCTTTTTCTATTAAGAAGAAAGAGACAACCGCCCTTAGTTTAGTTTAGATACTACAGCTGACAAAGTGCGCCACAGAATCGACAACAATGTGTGATGTATATTGTCGATTCCAATTCCTATTCTCTGTTTCGTGTTACGGGAAGTCAGAGAATCCTCAAAAGTCTACATGACGTTAGAAAATTAATGATGTAACTGAAAGCTTAGGTACCCTACATTTGTAGCAAAAGGCTATGCAGATAGATGATGAACGTACGTACCATTACAAAAAATAACACAAAACAATATTTTTATTGTTCTGTGTTATTGTTTAAAATTAAAATTATAAAATTAAATAAACCGGAGGATTCTTATGTCAAAGTTAGTTTTTTATTTCAACTGGGCCTCAAGATTCTTATATCATCGCATCATCTTCTGCAGAAAGCACTGCAAAGCTATGCTAAAATATAGGTAACCTAAACCCCATAAACCTGTTCCATCCCAATGCATCACATTGGTTTCATCACTGCCTAAGGTCTTAGAATATTATTCTAAGGCCCATGTACTCGTATTTAACTGGATTACTGAGTTCTTGAACTGGGTCCCAAGACTGTCCATAAATGCACTCTAAATATTCAAAATTTTATTAGGAGGCCTCGGAAATTTAGTGAATCTTCTTTTCCATATTTCTTTACGTTTAATAGATTATGAACAATTTTTTTAGATAAGTAATTATATTTAATACATAATTATGTTTTTAACTATACTATTATTATTTATCTAGACACACATAAAAGGAAAACACGATTCCATTCATGGAATCGTGTTTTCCTTTTATGTGAGTCTAACTTTCACAATAGAAAAAACAATTATTGTCTAGGCTCTAATTAATTTTAATTTTTCTTTGTCACCACGATACTTTTGCGAACTAGATTACGGAATTATTTCTAAAACATAGTAAATAATCATATCTAAATTCACATAAAACATTATCTAATCCAGCGGTTCTCAAACTTTTTTGGTCACGGAACCCTTTTGACAAGCAAAATACTTGACGGAACCCTACAATAAAACAATAGTTTTTAAAAGTGTATTCTTTATTTTTATTATATAAGCATAATAAAAGTACTATGTAACAGTTACTAATTATTTACTTACTTTACCACATGGCAAGTACAATAATAGAAGATATTAAAAATGAAAAAATCTTAACTAATGGGAGGTATGAAACTGTTTTTTATTTTTCATCAATTGGTTTGAAGTCTCATTATCAGGTTCGGCGTCCAGTCTATTGCGATATTTTGTTTTCGTGGCTGCATAGGTTGAGAATCCTGTTTCGCACAAATATGTTGTTGGGAACGGGAGAAGAATATTCAGAGCCATTCTGCCAAGCATTGGATATTCATCACGGATTCTGCACCAAAAATCGTTGAGAGGCGTCGTTTTGAACAGTGACTCCATACTTGTGTCTGATGACATTTCTAAAAGAGATTCATATATCTCGTTTGACATACTTTCGGGCTTTTGCAAGTTGGGTAAAAAAGGATTATTACAACTGATTATTTTTTCGCGATCACGATGTTGGGCCCATAGAGAGTTGTTCAGTTTGATGGTGTGATCCCACCCTTAAATGTGACCACGTATTTCTGATACACATTGTGTATGATACCTAAACCATGGCAAGCACAGTTAAATTAGTTCATAACTGATAAGATTATAGTAGTTCCCATATACTAGGGGACGAGGTTAAAAAAGGAGTATTCTTGCGGAACCCCTACAGGGGTATCGCGGAACCCTAGGGTTCCGCGGAACACACTTAGAGTACCGCTGATCTAATCCATTTGTTTAAAAAAAAAAATTGAACCACCTGCATCTGTATCTACACGCAAGCCTTCCAATGCCCTTGACCATACAATACCTTCTTAAACGTAATAAATAAGTCGATACCTAAGTAATATTAGTAATTCTATTGAATTGAGTTTTGCATGATTTTTAGTTTGTTTGATATAAATCACATGGGCAGTGATAAAAGCAATGAAAGTAATAAGTGTCATAACAATGGTTTCGTCCACTCTACATGCAGAACAATAGCGCGCTGCGAGCAATTGTGTTCGTGCTTCGTTTTTATTTTGAATACTTATTCGAAAATGAATTCATTCATTGAATGTTATTCGAATCAATTTAGTCAGTATTGTAATATGTTGTTTACAAACAAGTTTACATAGAATATTGATGGCCGATCTAAATTAAATTAATGAATTTGGCCAAGATAGAGACGCCATGCATACCTACAGAAATAATTTAAATCATATTTATCTACATACCAATGACAGTGCAATAGAAGTGCAAAAGAGGCAACTTTCGAAGAGGCTACCCTTGTTTCTTTATGTAGGTAAAGGAATGAGAGCACATTATAATAGTGTGAAGGGGCCGAGTGTAAATTAAAATAATTCTCTGTTACAAAACTGATGTATGTATATTCTGTATCCTATGGCCACATGTGTCGCTCTACGCCTCAGACCAATAACTTCTTTATTGGTCTGAGCTATACGTGTACAAAATCAGTCTGTCGGGCCGAGCTGAGGACCCGCCACTACAAGAACGCCACTGGAACTTTAGAATCCAAAAATCCATTCTATATAACTACGGCTATGTAAACTAACAGACAATAAACATCTATGTTGATGCGTGATGCCTTTAACGAATAGATCCCGATACCACCAATCCGAATCAGGAGTTCCACAAGGAAGTATATTAGGTCCCTTGTATTGTACCATACATTTTCGAAGTCATCTTTGACGTCAAGAATAAAGAAGTATCCAATTATGACACCTCCATATATGAATGTAGGTATGTAAATGGACGATATTATAAATGGAATCGGGGTGATGTGAAAGTGGGTGACTTCTAAGAACATGATGCATTCACAATCTCTCGCCGGGTGAGTCATCGTGTTATCGCGGCTGCGGACAATGACGGGTCAAGTTCTTTTTGTTTGTATAATAACTTATAAGACACCGCGTTGTGCGACGTACGGTAGGCACCTACCTATCACTACTTTATCACTCCGTATGCTGCTGATAAACCGATGCTACCTATAAGTAAACATTTATCTAACGTACAAATACAACGTAGTAGGGAAAGTTTTAGAACCTAATTCAAATACAAAGATGACATATAAATGATATTGTTACAAAATTACCGGTTTGTATAGCAAAAGCGGAACAACAAATTATCATCTAACTAACCTTTTTCTGATGTTGGGGTCGGCTCCGAGTCTAACAAGATGCGGCCGAATATCAATATTTTAAATGGAACGACTGCTATATATAAATATAGATTTCCGCCACCCAATCACTGAGAGAAACTTAGGTTAGACCGGATGTCACACTTTTTGAAAAGCGGAATAACAAATGAAGGGTCCACTGCTATAATGATGAATGTCCAAAATTTCTTTAATTCAAATCTATGTTTTCCTTCATCATTTAAAATCTTCAAAAGCAAACATCTCAAAATGACACAGAGAGGACTACCATTATTGCAGTGAACCATTCAAATATTGTTAAATCATACAGCTTTCGGCAGTGGTCGGGTTGCGCATGCGCATTGATAATAATGATTAATGAAAATAATAATACAGCTGAATAATTATACAATTATTAGCTATAAAACATTATCGCGTTGTTCCTACTGCTTTTAACGATTGTTTCAAGGCGTTTTGTTTTCCGTATTACTCCAACAATTATGTTTTTTGGCAGGGACTTGGATGCTTATCATCAAAATATTAATTGCGGCACGGATGGTGCATTGGTTGCGCGATTGACAGCAGCGCTACTTGTCGCGGGTTCGATTCCCGCACAGAACGAAATTTGTATGGCTTACAGATATATTTTTTGTCTCATTTTTGGTTAGCATTAATGTAAATTGGATATGTCTTACTATCATTTGGCACAGTGATTTCATACAGTGACTTGGCCTACATATTATAGCGGCTACACGGCACGGTACAGATATGCAGGTACCAGATCTGGATGTTCGGCAATGTCAAAATTAGTATTTTTTTTAAACGCACGTATAATTCATAGTGGGGAGCAACGTTTAAAAAATACCCTAAAACTAAAACAATCAAATTATATTGATTCCTAGATACCTACTTAACATTGTAAATATGATACGTAGATCATTATTATCAACCATTATATCAAAACTAGAGATGTGCCGAGTTCAAGTTGTACCATGTAGATTATGAATCATTTATTTGGGTCAATATATATCAATATCGTCGTGGGCTGCATTATCGACTATTTGTATATTGTAAAAATTATTTGTCAAACTGTATAGTGTAGCTGTTTGCTGATCCTTATTAATAAATAAATATCAACAAATGAATTTTTTTATTAATTTTGGTGGCTAAATATTTCCTTTAGTTTTTTGAGAAAATAAGAACCTGGTTAAGAAAAAAAAGTCTACTTAGTGGACTTTCTTTTCTCATACCAGGTTCTTATTTTCTCAAAAAACTGAAGAAAATATTCAGCCACCAAAATTGACAAAACAATTAATTTCTTGTTATTGACCCATTTGCATGAATATGAGTTACAGGGTTGAAAATTTTATCGAATACATACATAGTTTTACTCAGTTTTGCTAACAGATGCATATTATAATTAAGTGTTTATAGAATCACAATTTTCAGAATTACTTCTCGGCATGACAAATCATTCAATAACACCACATAACATCTTCAATATCCAGTTCCTATCAACTGGAGCATACAGTGATAAAACAAACAATAGAAGAGATTGCAGACGATAACAGATTCCGTTATTCTGTTGCCTGTTGTTCATCTAAAATCACGTTTCTAATTTCTATACTATCTCCAATACAAGAGGCTTTTGTCAACAGAAAAATATTCTAAAGAATAGTTATTAGTACCTACAGAATAATCTGCTAAACTATGAAAGTAACTTTTTTGAGAGCAATTTGAATTTAATATTGAATCCCCTTTTCAAGATGTTCCTTGTTACAAATATGACATCCGCATTCATAAATATTCATTGTCAAAACCTCATGAACATGACCCTCGTTCATGTGATCACGGTAATAATAAAAATAAAATAGAAACAACGTACGAACCTTGTTCATTTCGAAGCCCGGCATGGGCTCGACGACGGGACACGCTCCCAGGTGGTACGTGTGGCTGAACGCACCCCCGCATAGCGCCAACAATACCCCTAAAGCCGATAAACTGAACATATTGAAAAAGAAATAATAAAACTTGAACACGCGATCACCGCTCGATGGCGCGCCTCAGACTGACTGAACTCCGCAGAGCACAGTATTCGTTATAAACAAACGGACTCTTTTGACCTTTCAACGCGGCGAATGTGGAGACTGATGGGTTCTGAGAAGTGTTGTTGATCTAACGTATTCATTCATAACTGCAATAGTAAGAGGAAACACACACTTTGGTTCTTCCTATTGACTTGTTTTGTACCCAATTCTTTAGAAGGACTACTTTGAGAAATAAAGTTTACTACTATGAATCGTCATGATTTTGACCACGTTTTGACGGGCAATATAGAAATTGGTGAAACTAAACTCTGTTAGTAGTAAACACTTATACTAAAAAATATTATAGTTTAAAAAAAAACTAAATAACACGCTTTTGTTATCCAAACTAAACGTGTATGCAAAATTTCAGCTCAATCTGAAATCGGGAAGGGGGTCAAATTTAACTTCCAAGATTTTTTTACATATAGTTAGTTAGTTACAGGTGAAGCTAATAAAAGCGTGTTAAAAACAGTAGATGGAATAGAATCTAATAATTTCTTACAGTCAGGATATTAATTCGCGGTTTATGTATAGGTAGATATCTGGACTTAGATTTTTAGTAGATACGAAAACAGTGTCACGTCATCCACAATATTATGTTCACATTTAATGTTGTCTGCAATCGGACTTCCGCATAAGTTTAGTCTTTAGTAGCCAATACCGTTGCTGACACGCTGTCTTTTCTTTACTCAGCATTCTACAGACAATACATAATATCTAGAATAGAATAAAATAGAAATGTACTTTATTGCAAACCATAAGAATAAACAAAATGAGAATAAGAATAAAGAAAACAGATTGTAAGTATATTTTATATAGATCTATGCGCACTTTATAGTACAAAGTGCGGTCTTATCGCGTATAGTGAGATATGTGGATGCTGCAGTGAATGCGCCATAGTTTAGCATGATACAAAATCTATGCAATACGCGTTATCCTCGGGATATAATTTTTGTTCAGTTGCATCTAAGACAGAATACCACGGATAGCCCAATTACTTGTAGAGTTGTAGGTCGTAGATGAACTTAAAAAAATATGCTAACAACTACCCTCTTTTCAGTTATCATTCATCTGTCAGATACTATCATACTACCCCAAAATACAGTCGTCATATTGGGTAGACAGGTACCTACCCACTTTTAGCAGTCCTTTTACAGTTGTTATTTAGGCTCCATTGTTCTCGTAATTGTTTTAATTAGTTTCGAATTATATTTATGTGTAATTCTGTAAGTGAATCATTTGCTACCGGGTAATGGATTTGTCATGCTTCCAAAGTTTATTAAGATAACAAAATGTGGGTTCAAAAACAACTATTACAAACTCTTATCTACATTTATTACAACAATAGACAAATGAGACCCATTTTAGCAAGGAAATGTATAGAAAGAATCAAAGTAGGTATGTATTTACTTCCAGTAGGGAAAGTTCGGATACATCAGAGTACCTACAATGCTTTTTTAACGCTAACGGAGATGAGCTGCCACTAAACTTGAAGGAATGGTTCAAAAGATATTCGTGCCTTGATAGGCTGCTGCAATGACATGTCATTGGGCTGCTGTTGTCTTTTGTTATAGTAAACTAGCTGCTGGCCGCGGTTTCACACGCGCGTTTTATGTTTATCAAAATTAAATTTAGCTCAGGGATAGTGTAGCTCTCTATTAGTGAAATATTTTTTTAATCAGTTCAGTAATTTCAGAGATTACCCCCTATACATACAAACAAACAAATTACCTCTTTATAATATTATATTAGTTTAGATATTATAGAGGAGGATACACGAAAACATTATTGACTTATTTATTATGTACGAATACTGACTAGAATGATAACTTGAAAATATTAATACTTCGATAAATTGTCTAAAAAACTCAATTCCTGATGACCTACAAAAATCCATGAGGCTTAGGCTAGAGCTGTGGGCTAAAAAGTTTTCTCCGCTGGTTATCCAAGTACCCTTTGCGGAACACCGGACACATCATCATTCCTGGATAGCCTGGAAGTCCTTCAATACACTCCTGACAGGTGCAGGCAGGTGCAGTACAACCGGAAGACGTGGCTTGTCCGAGGATAATAGCCGTACAGGCATGGACTATGGAGCACCCAGTGGCATCACGTGTGCGATGGGGGACAGACGACACCTGAGGGTCCGTCCCGGGTTTCATTCTCTCAAGGATGTATACACCCGCGCAAAGGTACCACTTACATTATACATCCATACGAAGAAGTATACATTGAAAACTGTTATAAGAAAAGAACAAAAATTATACATAAAAAATAAAACAATCTATTCAATTGCTAAGGCTATTTATTAGTTGTAATCAATCATCATCAATTGTAATCAACTATTGATCAAGAACAATCAAGGAACTTTGGTTTCATGCAACTAAAAGAAACGCATTCTAATTTTAAGGGTTTTTGATCAGACTGTCCTGTCTCCTGTAATGTGCAGGATC
Source organism: Allophyes oxyacanthae (assembly GCA_932294325.1). Taxonomy (NCBI): domain Eukaryota; kingdom Metazoa; phylum Arthropoda; class Insecta; order Lepidoptera; family Noctuidae; genus Allophyes; species Allophyes oxyacanthae. The sequence continues at coordinate 4,682,534 of OW028628.1, forward strand.
TAATAATAGAGGCTATTCAAAGAGCCATTGACCTGGCCATGTTTTGGGCCGGACAAATATAAAGTAGCCATCGACACGGAAAGAACCAGGCGTACGGCCCCTCCACAACTAACAAATTGTTGCTTGTTGTTGTGAAAAACGAAATTTTCATCAGCGTTGGGTGGCTGGGAACAGTCACATTTTGGAAGTATCATGAGATGTTACAAGTGACTTAGTATTATTAGTTATTACTATTTTTGATCTTATTGATCTTATGCCTGATCAGATTTTCTAGGTGTGGTTCAATAAATAATAATGTTCAATAATTTATTCGGAGCATTACCATCTGAACTCCCTTTATTATAGTGGCAGTTATCAATAACCAAGTTCTGGTTTTCCCTGGCCATCATAAACCTATTATATATTTTAATGTTGTAATAGCAATGGGATGTCGAATTTCCTCTACAAAAAATGATTTTTTTTGTTGAGCGTTTTTTTACGTTCCTTTTTTTAACAAGTTTCATAAAACTACCATAATTTATTCCAAGGTTATCTATGCTGAGTTATTCTAGAATAGATTTGTAGTATCGTTGCTACTCACGATGAAATCGTACGTGACACAGGATGCCGTTGTTAAGTCGACTACGCACGACGACGGCGACGCTGCGTCAGTCTCAAATCTCGTTAATGGTAATATTACGTGATTGCTCACTGGGGTGACTAAGATTTATTTAATATATTTACTTTAACAAAACAAAAGTGAATCTGATGTATGTCTGTGTATTATTCATTAGCTTAGAAAATATATATTTTTCTGGCGTGCTATATAATATTATTTGTAAAATTGTATTGCATCTTGCACAGAACACAGAAAGAGGGTTTCTGTGTTCTGTGGTATCTTGTCATAGGTCTCACTAGCACTACGGGCAAGTCTTTGAGATGGTTTACATAATTTATAAATGTTATATGATTCATATTGCATACAAAAAGTCGGAAATGTCATTCAAGATTACGAATTACCTACATACATGCACAGTTAGCTTATATGTAATTGGCAGTCTCAAAATAAATACTACAAATATAAGAAACTAACTGTTGCATGCGGTTTCACCTGTCCGTTTTCTTTTTATCAAAATAAAATATAGCCTATATCACTCAGGGATAGTGTAGTTTACTACTAGTGAAAGAATTTCCCTACATACAAACAGATTACCTCTTTACAATAATAGTTTAAATAAATATAAAACAGTTTTGTGACATGATAATTACCGCGCATTTCTGTTTCCTAAAAGAGGTAGGTATTATAATGATGCTTTAGTCATCGCGGTCAGTGTGTGTGGTTGACCTACTCCGACTACGGCTTCGGTGACTCACACGGCCAGTAAATAGAATTACGAATAATACCACTTACAAAACCAGTTCTCCTGTGTTCCTTCAGAATGTTGAATGTACGTAAGGTCTTTATCCTTCTGTAATACACACATCAACAAAGTCTAGGGATATTTTATACTAACTTGCATAACTAAAAAACTACTAGGGACTTCAAAAAGATTTTGATGGTGATTTATTTATATTTCATTTCCAAACGTTAATAAGATAGATTTACAAAAAAAAGAAAAAAATTATGAGGCACAGGCGGAAAAAACGCCGAAACTAGACCAGCTGCAAATTATTAGTTGAGTATTTTGCTTGTTCGTTTTTTGTTAATCAGGTTTTAAGGTAACATTTTGGATTAAATTGATGCTATTGAAGTTATTGATCACATGGAATTCAAAATTTGACCTAAGAGGAAATGTTAAAAGCAGCAGGTAAACGCAAGCTGATGCACTCCAACGTAATATTGCTGAAGCGATTGAAACGAGACAAAACGTGATATCGACGTTGTGATCACGTTATAGTGTCACTAGAGAGGTGGCTGCAAGGCAACTAGGTAGAAGTCTTATGAATACCCATAGACAAGATCGATATTTGCAAGTTCCTGCAAAAAGACAACCAAATGTTAAGGCCATGCGATTGGTTCAATGACTGCAGTCTGAACCCCAGTTGCTTGTGAGTGACTAAACTGAGAAGAGGAGATTGCATGAAGTCTATCTACGTGCTGGCAGAGCACTTTTTAGTCCAGCATTAGAAATTGGCAATCGCGGACAAACACTGCAGTGGGTTCGAGAAAATTTGCAAAATCGAAAATCGTTGAATGTCAGTAGTGGTTTTTCTAATGAATTGCGGTTGGGGGCTCCATCTCATTTCGCAAAGTACACGTACACGATTGGAGATTGGAGAGTACCTGGATGTGTAAGCCACCTCCAGCACGCACAGAAGTTTAATCATGCCGAGGTGGAGCAATTATGGTGGGGGCGAAAATTCTTCTTGGCGAGAGAACAGACCGGGATTGGGTGTACGGCTCCATAACTGCTAAAAAATACCGTAATCAGATGCTAGGTCTAATAACCTACCAATATTGGCTACAAATTCGTCGAGATTTCCGGTTCATTCATGAAATTTTCTGTATACCCACCAACACGGTGGTAAGAATTTGGTTGCAGGAACATGATGTTACGATTCTGGAGTGACCTACACAATCACCAGACCTAAATCCCATTGAGCATGCTTGAGATGGGGTGTAACGAAGAGCTCTGAGGAATTTCTCCGACAATTCTTTGACTGAAGAGCAACTTTTTTTACATCTCAGCAGAATCTGGGACAAAATTTCACAGCAAGACATTGATAACCTTATTTAAGCGTACAGAACCATTGCAGATGCGTAATTAACATCAGGGATGCTTTTACTGGTTATTAGTTTGTATATCCCTGTAAAAAAGGCGTAAAAAATTGTTTCTTTTTGCTTTTAACCATCAAAACATATACCCCTTATTTTAGTGCATTTTGCATAATTTTTTGTTTGGTCTATAAATGAGACGAATTTAAAAAAAAAAAAAAGATTTTTATTTTTATTTATGATAGTCCATAAACTAAAGTTTATTTGCATATAAGCTTGTCTTAAGCTATTTCCGATATTTTTTTAGTTAACAATGAATAACTGATATATCCCTAGATTTTGTTGATGTGTATAATATCGGAATCTCAGACGAATAAAAAAGTGTCTACTGTGTAACAAAACTGAAGGACCCAACTTTCCTTATTTTTATTTTACTGTATACCGTTTAACAAAACTGAAGTACCCAAAAGCTTTCATAATTCTTATTATAAATCTCTCAAAGACGATCGTTTCTTTTAAAAATTTCGTCGGCTGTAAACAAAAAATAGGTCAATATATTTGAAAATCTGTAGATAGATTTTTCAGATAGGACTGTCATAGTCATAGGGGACGACTCATAATTTCTTATTTTGATATTACTTGTTTTTAGATCGTTAAGTTTCCGATAAGGCCCCCTTGGACCGCATCCAATACATATCGCGTTCTCCTAGGTACCCAGAGCTTCCGACTCATATTTTTTGCTTTCATTTATTAGGTATTTATTTTATATTTAAATCTTTTAACCTGGGGCCTCCGGCTTTCTGCTTTTTATTTATTTTATATTAATCGGAAAGCGAAAGCTTAGTGAGGCCCCAAAAAGACGCTCGGAACACCCAATATTATGCAGGTTAGTTTCCTAAGTGACTCCTGCAGTCGAAAGAGGCCCCCGCGGGCGCCCCTTCCAGCCGGAGGCCCTGGGTACGTGCCCTATGTTCCTATTGGGTATATACGGCACTGCTTGTTGTAGTAACGTACACAATTCCCTGAAAATGATTGATTTGATTTAGCAAATGATGGCTACGTCTTTGACTAATACTGGTTAAACACAGGACAAACATGATAGTAAAACACATTAATAATGAGTATTCTGTACATTTATTCTTAAAATTGGTATTAAATTCGTTATCTTAGTTTCAATAAACTCTCTATAGACGATTTGTCCTACCAGCGAGGCTAGCAAGGCGGGTGGACAAACCCGTTTTCTCCGCTTTTTATCTCCTTGACAGAAAACGAACCGAAAAATCGAAAGAGAAAACGTTAAAGAAATGGTTTTGTCTCCCATTTCTCTGTCCGTTTTTTTGCCGTAATAGCCCTGCATTTTTGCGTAATAGATATAAGATATAAGTAATACCAAACTATCTCTATAATAGTAGGACAAGCAGCCTATAGATTATAGATAGAACTGTGGTGGTTCACTGCTGGTCATAATGCATCTCGATGGTAGAGATCGAGCTGGCTTCCATCTCTACCACAGCTTGAGTAAGGCCCAACTGGATGATGACCTTTGTAGCTTTACCGCTAAAAAAAAAAACATCAAGGTCAGTCAGCAAAGTATGAAGCCAAAGACAAAATGCACAAGCATGGTTGTAAATGAAGAAAGCTGTTAAACATCGAGTGTGTTACATCAATGTTCGTACCGTCAACTGCGATCATATACCTACTGATATTGTGGACAACACATCTAACCGAAACCAACGATATCTACTACAAAACTAAGGGCCACTTTCACCGACAAAATGACAGATGTTTAAATAAAATCGGCTGATTACCCATACAAAAATTTATGTTTAAACGGCTGATTTTGCTCTATTCGTCTGTTATGTTGTCGGTGAACTTGGGCCTAAATTTCACCAGCATCCGTTTTCAACATGACACGGCATCCAATATATGTAAGTGGCATCGATTCCTGACATCGTTATTCTAAAATCGCCCATCACTATATAAATCTCGAAATTCTAAATAGGATATACTCATACTCACTCATTATACAGTACAACCACCACGCTGTTCCTAGGTGTAACAAAAGCTACGTTCCACACCGAGTCTCCCCAGCCGCACTTCTGTGTCACCTTAATCCTGCGCGACCCTCGGGGCACGAATTTGGAGAAATGCCCCATAGCGTAGAACATGGGCTGTTTGATAAATGCTCCCTTCTCTGGGAACACTATTATTGGGGAGTCTGCGAAGTTACGTATGTAGGTCGGCCCTCCTTGAATGTTTAAGCACAGGTTCCAATCTATCCATCCTACGACACCGTGATTGATATCCTGGTAAAACAAAACAAAGTTGAATACTGTATTAGTCCTAGTATTGAAGTAATGTAGCAAAGGTCTTTGAATACTAAAGGCAGACAACAGCTTCAAGAAATAATGAAGATTTATACCGTATTCAGGGAAGCAAAAAACTAAATGTAAACATTTATATCTCATAATAAAAAGATTTTCTGTAAAAATATTCAAAACGTTTAGTAATTAAACTAAAATAAGAAATCTTGTGATTTTAACCTACTTAAAACCATAAAGTTATTATTACTATAATAACTTTATGCTTAAAACACTTCATAATTATGTTGCCTAGTTTCATATTCACCACTTTTGTGGTGAATATGAAACATGGTAAGTTTTAGTTTTTTCCTTCCCTGAATAGGGTATAAATAGAGACGAAACTTACAGATATAATATCAATCGTGTATTTTTTAGCTCTTAGCCACGATCCTATGTCAACATGATGTTTCTCACCCCAAAAAGTGCCTGAAATAAAAAATATCATCAAGTTTAGTTGAGTTTATACCTACTAGTAGGTATGTCATCTACATATAGGTACGAGTTACATGCAACAGTTTTTCTGTCCAATTCCATCAAGAAACAGACGAGCAAGCTTAAATTAGGGACGCCACATCTAATATCTATATTACTAGATCAAATTCGTAAAATACTCGTCTCTGAAAAGAAAACAACAATCTTTGCTGTTCTTTTTTTTTGTAATATTGTGTAAATTCAGGTCGAATTTTAGCCGGGGCCGCGGCCACGGCCCTACATATTATTGTACACTTGATTTATGAAAAGAGTATCCATGGATTTTCTTGCCGGTATCTTCTCCAGGACCAACCCACTTGGAACCGTGCACCTAGAATCACAACGTTTTGAAAGTACCAGCAAGGGCCCAGTTGAAATAAAAATCTTTGACTTTGAAGCCATAAGTCTTTTACGAATTCTTAAAGTAAAAACTGTATTTCTTGCATAAATGAATTTTACATTTTTTTATTTATGTTTTTTTCATTTATGTTTAAACATCATCCTCCTTCTGGGGCAGAGTGGTAATTGATACTTAGAAAATACAGCGTGGGAACAACCAACGTTTATTGGTTGCAAACATGTGATGCTTTCTAGCACGATCACATAATATGATTTTTTCTTTTTCTTTGCGGTACGAATTCTTCGCTTTAAATATAATTAATAATGTACCTTAACTTTGGAAAATTGTATTGATGTTGTTGTTGTTTTACCTTCGCAACCCTCAGTAGCGATGATGAACTTGTCGGGATAGAACTTGGCCACCTCTGTCAGAAACGACGCAGGCGCAATGAAGTCTGTGTAGTAGTGCACCGCCACGCCGTCTACGTAATCCAGGACCTTGGGGTGCTCCACTACCAGCTGTGTTGTACAATAAATAGGTCAAAACATGTAACAATCATGTATCATCGAAGATTTAAATCAGTTTTTTACTATCACTAGCTGTTGCCCGCGGTTTCACCTGCGCGTTTTTTTTTTACAAAATATATATAGCCTATACATTATAATATCACTCAGGGCTTGTAGGTATCTTTCCGTTAGTGAAAGAATTTTTAGAATCGGTTCAGTAGTTCTAGAGATTGCCCCCTACATACATACAAACAAACAAATTTTAATTCTTTATAATATTATTAATACAGATATTGATAAATCAGCACGTAAATATCTACTACCATGTGCTTATTGCTCTCCCCGCAAGTTTAGGTTCTAAGTCCATTTCATAAGGTTTATTTTAAGTTAGAAAAAGTCATCCGCGTCTTGCCTTTGGCTTTACTTTAGTCATCTGTTACAGAATCGGCAGTACAAACAGTCGATGCATTGCCAGTTTCTTCACGACGCACGATCTTTCCCATAACGTCAGCAGTGGGGTGGTACAAGGAATGAGCCTCCACGAGTAACGAAACATATATAATTATCGTCTGCCGCACCTTGAGCCTCGATACCATCACTGTTGACTGGCTAAACTTTCCACTACGGCATGAGCAATTCTCAGGAGAAAGCTCGTGCAGACAAAATAAAAATTCTATATAATTTGAAGGTGTAGTATTATAAACAATCGTATCTCACCAAGTTGACCCAGTAAGGGAGTGTTAGTCTCTGGTCGTCGCCTGTTATAATTTTAACATCCTTGTATGTAGAGTTTCGTATTGTTGGTCCCAAATTGTTTATTATCCACTTGCCCTGAAATTAATGTAATAAGTTAAAAAAAAAATCTAGACCCGGCTGAGCAATGTGTGCAAATAATTGATCTGTGTTGACGAGAAACATCTCTTACTAATTAAAGGAAGAAGAGAAGTGGAGAAAGAGTTGGTATCAAAGGCAAAAGTCAAAGTCAAAGTTTTTTATTTCAACTGGGCCTTTGCAGGCTCTTTCAAAACGTTGTGATTCTAGGTGCACGGTTCCAAGTGGGTTGGTCCTGGAGAAGATACCGACAAGAAACTCCATGGATACTCTTATCCAAGATATCTATGTATATGTGTACGAGTATATGTTATCTATGGTATATTCTTATCCAAGTGGTTTTTCCGGTACGAATCGTGAGTTCGATCCCACACGGAACGAATACTCGCATATGAAATAAAAAAGAGGGGGTTTTTTTTTTCTTTAATAATACGTAGGTAAGTAAGTCTCCTACCATATTCCCCGCGCTCCACCCGAGACAGTTGATGGAATTACAGAATCCTATCAGTCCGCTGGTAGGCTCGTTAGTTGTGGTGATACCCCAGATAGGAATGCCCTGATCTGCATATTTTTCTATAAATCTGAAACAGATGATTGGATAATCTTAAATTATAATGATTTCTAATCAACCCGCACATACTTAGGGCATAACGGGACTTTCTGCTCAAAAATGGAGCTGCTCGACACCTCCACCTTGCAGAATATCGTAGCAAATTTTTGCAGTGTTGTGTTCTTAGCAGTGTAGTGTAGTGGCACCTTCATGTAATAGATAATCATATATAACATACATGTAACCGCATTAGTATTTAAGTATGAATATTATTGTATTTAGTGGCAGATTACATCAGTATATCATACGAACAACATCTTTTATTTTCTCTCCACGCGCCCATCCTTACATGGCGACCCTGCCAGTAAGCGATCGGGTTCGCACTAAATTCCGATCGCCAAATTAGGAAGTATATATAGTTTCGCCAGTGCTCCTTGAGTAATAATAGGAGGATATAGGGAATAGGACAATAGTAGTAGTATCGGCAATGCGCCAGTGATGCGCCTGGTGTTTCAAGCGTCCATTATAGGTTACGATAACCGCTTATCATCAGGCGGGCCGAATGCTTGTTTCCGACCTTAGTGGTAAAGAAACCTACAGGTTTATCTTTCAATAATGATATAAAGGTACATTTATATCACCCCACTATAAAGTCTTACTTGTAATGATAATCGGCATAAGTCTGGTAGTACTCCGGCTTGAGGCGGCTGAACCCTGTGTAGGCGTTGTTGGTCTTCATCCACGGAGGGGGCGACCACGTCGTCGCTATGACGTGCAATTGGGACTTTGATGCTGTCATAATTGCTTTGATCATTGGAATCTGAAAAGTAACAAATTGCCATGCAATTTAAATTGTTTACAACCCAAGAAAAGGACAGAATGTTGGATGCATTCAAAGGCGGATGTAGATTATTTACTGGAAGGGACACAAGGGGTTCACACATATCCGTGGGTTCACATGTAAAGATTGTCTTGAACTCTTCTTGTATAGTCGATTTGGATCGTCTGGGACAGGGTGTCGTGCCCCGTTGCATCCACTATGGCTGCATTTACTCACACCACATCACAACATCTGCGTAGAATCAGTTTTAGTCTAATTGGCATCCGAAAGGAGCAGCGACAATTCTTTGAATTTAGAGGTGATAGAGCGAAATCCAATTTCCTTTTTCCGACTAGCACTTGTTATAGATGTTTTATTTCTGGATATGTTAATGCATGCTAAAACATTCTTAAAACTATGAAGTCGTGGGATAAGAAACATGCGTGACAAATTATACCTTGTAATGATAATCCTCATAGGACAGTGAGTAGTTGGTCAGTTGGGCGTCGTTCACCGGATGCTCGTTGTACGCGTACGCATGCGTGGAGAAGTCGGTGCCGCCGATAGGAACACGGATCATGTTGTACTGCAAGCCATTTTCGCTGAAATACGAGCTGTGAAAATAAAGCAACCAAAATGTTACGAAGACCGGCAAAATGAAGTATTTTGAAGAAGGTGCTCACGCGATAGTAAAATTCTGAACAAATACATGTCTGTATCGTGATCCGTGCGGGACTAGGGCTCATGCGATATTTCTCTCTAAGATAGAATTCAATATTATCTTTTCTCAGGATTCACATCTAAGAATAGAAGTCGGTAACTTTTCAATCCTCATTCAATCAGATATTTCTGAAAGGGCTCAAAAGGTTTTAACTCGATCAAATATTTGCGATAGCGTACTGAAAGGTTCTTACTCGATTAGATATTTCTGAAGAGGTTCTGAAAGGTTCTTCCAGTTAATGCCGGCGGCGTCGGTCACGGCTCCTCCAAAACCTTGCATGGTCTGATACTGGGTCTCGGGGTGTAGTACTAGGGTTGGGGAACATTCTGTTTCTGAAATGTAAATTAAAACATACATAATATCTTCTATAACCGTAGATATTACTTGCTTGTTTTAAATATATGTGAGATATAGTCGTGTAGATATCCGTAAAGAATTGGCCATCCCTATCAGTGACAAACTGACAATAGGAAGATGGGAAGTTACTAGCATTCCATTACGCGCTGACTGCGATAGCCCGTCGTTGAATCGTCATACAAAATGTTTCTAATCGTTGCATTAGCGCCAACGCTAACGCTGATATTTATATAAGTATGTAGATATATGTAGATAGGTATATCAACAATTTACTATAAAAAAGACATAATTTTTAAACTCACCAGAATTATTTACTTGTTTACAATATTGCAAGGTTTTGCTGAGTCGTAATCCACTCTGCAATTACAAGATAAACATATACTAAATGTAACCGGGAACGAATAAAAATATATTATTGTTTCTGACACGATGATATTAAATAAAGCACGTCCCCTGTTGAGAGATATTGCAAAACGGTTGTTCGACGCTATTATAGATACGCGTAAAGGGCTGGCCTATTCTTTGGTCAAAGAATAAGCATTGCCATTCAGCGTGGCAATGCTGCCAGTCTTTTGGGCACGCTACCAATAAAGTTTATTAAAGCACCAGCTCTAAGCTGTCCGACATCACACTCACACGCAAACTCTACAAGTGGATGTGCCGATTGCCTCTGATTTTTTTAATAGTTTCTCTGGACTCCCTCACTGGTCTATTCAGCGGGACTGCTAAGCGTGAGGTCCTGGGTTCGACTCCCAACACGGACAAAGTGTTTTCTTTTTTTTTCTGTTCGGAAATTCTAGTAGCAGCCTGGAATTTGTAATAATTGTGCTCGGTAGATGGCATTGGCTCGCCCTCTATTATATGGGACTCTATCTCTATTATCCACGACATGTGGGTGTACAATAGTAGGTACCTCTAACTTACCTTTTGGGGAACACAGGCGTGATGCAGTTTCTTTTAGAATTTTACCTAACTCTGTCTGTCTGTGTGTATTGCTACAAAAAAATATAAATAAAAGAAAATGGTACTTAGGTAGAAACCCTACTCCGCGGTCATCAAGCCGTGGTATTGGCTTTGAGCTCTTCTACCTTCGGGCCTATATTTCCATTAGTTAAGTAAAGGGTCCTCACCTGTGAGCTGGTATACACGACGTAAAATAAAGGCCAAAGAGGTTCTTGAGTGATGGTGTCGCAGTAAGTGGCATTGCACACACACACCACTGACTTGTGTGCTATCTGCCGCGCCGCACACGGGTTGTCTGCTGATTAACCACATTAATCTATAATTAATACGTGAAGAGAAAGCATTGTATCCTTTTTAAGCATATTGCGAGCACGCGAATGTGCGATTTGGCATAGTTAAAGTTTATAATGGAGAAGGAGTGAAGAAAGCTAAAATTACGGTCGAATCCACTGGGCGACCACTATTATCTATAGTTATTAAAAATGCGAAAGTAACTCTGTCTTTGTTTGTTTGTTACCTCTCTAGTCTCTACAACTGAACGGCTGAATCGATCTTGATGAAATTTGATAAGGAAATAATGTGTATTAGGAGAAAGCACAATAAGCTATTTCTTTATTCAAAATTCACAGCATCCGAATTCCACGCGCAGGGAGTCGTGGGCATGGGCACAACTAGTATGAAATCAGAAACTGATTGACGGACTGATTGACTGACTGACATAATATCATCGTACAGCCCGAACCGGTGGGTCTAGAATTGGTTTCTCCGCTCCGACCACGGTCTTGAAACTTGAAATTTTGTACAGAGGTGTTAATGTGAGGGCAAGAATAAAAAGGGCCTAAGGGGCTCAAAAGGGGTGCCACTGCCAACAATGTCGTGGGCATAGTCCATATTAAAAAATTACTATAGGTAGGTAGATATATCTCAAATAAGTAGTCCTAGGTAGGTACAAACTCAACAAAACGAGTTAGTAAAAAAGGGGTAATGTCAAGAATTTTAATAAGTTCTTAGATCTCGCAACGCTATTGAGTAAGTAATTATCTAATTATTAACTTAATAATATTATTAAGTATTATGGCCTATAAACATTAACCCTTTCGTAATTATTGTTAGTGGAGGCTAATACATTTTGCAAATAATTTGTATTCTAAATTCTAAGTTTGTATTAATATTGTTTTAATCCGCACAGTTGGATAGGTAATGGACCATGTCCAATTGTCCATGTCATCCATGTGTCATTTAAACATTAGTTTTGCCGGCTGCGACGATCAATCAATAATAATATAATCTAAGGCCATAGGCATATTTATATTAAGTTGTTATTAATCTAGATAAGTAATAGAAAACAAACTTACCGGCATCTATTCCATCAAATAGGCATAGTAGCAGCGTCACAAGTAAAACACAAATATTTTGAGCTCCCATATTGATAAGAATACAAGGAAAGACAAGATCTACATCAGGCACGACCCCATCAGAAATTTTACAGGTTGAATATAAGTTTATAACTATTTATTTGGATTTTTATCTGATATAAATAATTTATTATTATCTATAAGCACAATTCAAGAAAGAAGTTATAAGCGTCCAAATAAGTAAACATGTGAGTTTTGGTTACGATATGAAATGCGACTGAGCGACGTACTCGAACATAAACTGATTACTTAAACCGCTCTCGGGTTACTCGTTTATTGTGAGTTACAGACAAAACAGGCATTTTCACATTACATGATACGGGCACCGATACGACTCCGATAACGATCCATAAGCCACGCTGATCTGTGACACGATATACGAACGTCGTTGTCATCTCTGTCTTATATAAAAACACCCAATCTCATATTTTTTTTGGATAATATCTCTTATAGGTACCTGCGACTTCATCGTCGTCGATTCCGGATATTTCTTATATAACCATCAATACTACGTTGCACCCATTGACATAGAGACACATGGACTTCGGGTCAGTGGTCAAAAATGTTCGAGCCGAATGTAGACTACAACGCGAAAAACTAGACTAATCGGAATCGCGCGTCACTCTTCTTTTGAGCGAGTGAGCAACTACACGCCAATGTGTCAGTGCGGTGCAGTCGAATCTTCGTATGGTGATAAATTGTTATTTACATATTAATACGTGAAGAGAAAACTTTGTACCCCTTTTGCGCGCACGTAGGAGCGTGACATTTGGTATAGTTAAAGTTTACATGGAGAAGGAGTGCAGAAAGCTAACTCTAACTAACAAACAAACGTTACTCGTTTATAATTTTGTTAGAATAGACAAAGTGCTTCACAAACAGGGTCGGTCTTCAACACCGATATTTTCGTTAGACATCCGTATCGTGTCGGAGTCGGCATCGGCTTATGTGAAAACGCTCTGAGAATCAGACGAGTGCGAATGTGAGGACCACTTTTACGCTCCATAAACGTTGCTTTAATTTCGATAGAAAGAAAAAGAAGATGAAGAAGAAAAATTAGTTTATTTGTATTTTAAAGATATGACGCATCCATAATATACAAAAACAAACAATACCAGGATAAAAGTTTGAAATAGTTGGGGATAAAATTATTGTAAGTAGCGAAAGCATTATTATTATTATGTGTACCTAATTACGTAAAGTAGTAGCTGTATTAGTATTACCCATAGATCTCCGGTATTACCGTTTCGCGCCCAGCTAATCACATAGGACCGTTTCCTTTTTTAAAGCTTTCTTGGAAACCTTTCTTCGGTGAATTTACTCTTCAAACAACTTTTTAAACATAAGAAGCATAAATTTATTTATCCTTATTAGTTGGTCTGTGGTTGGTCTTAATATATATATGTATAAGTTATAAATGTTTTTAGACTTTTTCCGGGAACAAAATGCTGTGATTTCCACACTAGGTCGAGCCTATTTTCTGAAAGCCTTTAGCAACATAAGAAAAGTAAATCATAATCCTATATAAAGTTTAACCAGTTTGTCGACTTCATATGGGGGAAAATATAATTTGAGTATTGGCTTTAGTATTTTCATTCTTAAAAATTGTCCTAGCCAGTTTTGTAAATACCTAGATAGCAGTGGCGAAGGGAGAAAATTTCATAGGGGAAGCCATCCTAAAAACACCCTCCAAAAAAAAAGAACACTCACCATTTCACCAATTAATGCTGCAAAACAAAAATCCATACCGTCTCTTGTAATCTATATAGTCATTAGTCATGTCTGGAAGAGCTCGACCTAACTGAATAACATGCATTTTTATCAGTTCGATGAGTAAATAATATTATAATAATATTCCTAAAGGGAAGCCGATGGGAATCGGGTTGTATGGACTCTTCGCCGCTGCTAGATAGTGGCCTTTTACCTACATCCCTTATTACTGATGACATTTCTCATGTGTGAATACCCCTGTAGTAAATATAATTCGCATCTCTATATCTAATTATATTTAACAATCCGAGATAAGATCCGAAGGAACCTTTGAACTTATCAATTTATATCAGTTATTTTTCGGTGGGTACTCTTTAAAGTTATAATATTATGTAGCTACCTAGGTGATAAAACGTCTTGTCAGAACTATAGTTATTTATTTAACTTTTCATAACTATTTGTGATGTTTTGTGATTTTAAGTGTATGTCCTTTGTTGGAGGTCCTTAATAAATAAATAAATAATAGTTTCGTTCATAGTGTTTAAAATGAGACGACAGTATTAATTAAAGTTGCAAACAAAATGTTCATTGAAAAGTATCCGGTCCACAAGATTAGATGAGGAAAGAAACATATTTTGTTATAATACAATATTATATTTTGGTAGGTAGAATATTATCATAGGATTTTTGTAACCTATATTTAAAACAAGTATAAACTACTACTACTAGTATTTCACGACAGTGGGGTCGAATCTGTTGCGCATTTTGATTCGACAGTACTAACCTATACACGCATCTGTCACTTTCTTTTTCTATTATAACAGAAAGAGACAGACGCCCTTAGGTTAGTTTAGTCCTATGAAACTGCGCAACCGAATCGACACCATTACCTACAATTATTGTGAAATAAATTCAGTCGAAATCTTTTCTATTTGCGTCGGCCTTTGTTCAGGTTAATTGATACATAATTTTCATCCAAAAAATATCACTTATTTATTTAACAATTAATGCACATATGAAATTACAGACAAATATAAAGTAGAAACGATAAATACAAAGTACAAACGCATCTATTATTTACCCTATTTACCTAAGTATTTTAGTAATTCTACTGCGTAACTAGTTGATTTTTTATCGATATTTAATATATTTTTTAATGTATAAACCACAGGTGTATAAACAGTGTAAGTCTTATTAATAATAATTATAGGTAATAACTATTTCATAAATTCGACGGTGACGATGGAATTCGCCTCCATTTTGACAACTGCATGTTTGTCGCGCAGCTGTAAACCAACCGCTGTAGACGGACCGCTGCAATGAAGGCAGATAACGAAATAATTAGTTAATTCAATAAATAGACACAGTTAATGTGTGATGCTGCTGATTGATGGACAATCATTTAACATAAATCAGAAAAAGAATTGTTGTTTAACATTGATCCATTGAGTCGACTGGATTTAAACTCTTGACGGCCACAGGACTGACAGGACATTAGGTAATCAAAACCACTTTGAATTCGTTTTTTTTATCTTTTCCCCTCACTATGAATTACTCTTGTACCGAAGGTGCGTTTACAAACACAAATCTTCACATGCACCCGCGGAACACAGACACGGAACAAATATCTGTAGACCATACAAATATTTGTTCCGTGCGGGAATCGACCCCGCGACACGTAGCACAGCAATCGATTGCACAACCACTGCACCAACCGTGCCAACATACAACAGCGAATGAAATTGATCGTTCGACTTTAAAATACGCGAGACTACTGACAAATTCTGATAGCGAAATGCATTATAAACAATTTTCACTACAAAAGACTTACTTATTAGAAAGTACAACAACGATAGTATTAGCCGGAGTTATAACTGCTACATGTTCCACAACTTCTTTCTTTTGCATCATCGAAAAATATTCGGGTTCTTTTGTTTTGTTACATTTAACAGCAGTTGCATTGATCCTGCGAGAACCACGCGGTATAAACTTTGAGATGTGCCCCATAGCATAGAACATCGGCTGCTTGTAAAATTCTCCCTTCTTTGCTGCTACTATGACGGGAGAATCAACGTAATTGCCATTCCATGTTGGACCCCCCTCTTCGTCTAAACAAATGTTCCAGTCTAACCAGCCGACCACATCGAAACAAAGGTCCTGAAAAAATTAAGATTACTAAAATAAATTGATTTTATTTTATATTTATTATATATTGATTATAAAACCAATAAAATAAAAAATAAAAAACAAACAAAATATTATTAAGTAGTAAGATTAAAAATGAACACATTTATGGTAGTACGTACGGTGATTATACCACTGATGTAGCTTTTAGCTCTATCCCAAGACCCTAAATCCACCTTTGTATCTTGCCACGGATATGCTCCTGAAAAAAATAATATTATTATGATATAAAAAAAAAGAAATGAAAATAATAATATTATGAAAAAAAAATGATGATGAATGAATTAGCTTGCTTTTAGTTATAAACTATTTTTTTGTTTTGTTGGTCCCTTTTTTCGGACAGGCAAAGGGTGCTAAGCCTATACAGCCATTAGTTATCTACCAATAGATTAGTTTATTTGATGTGTTTTTTTGTTAAGCGAGGTTGAACCCTTGCAGCTAATATTATTGAAGACATTTAACCAAGTAGGTTAGTTCAAATAAAGTTATTATAATATAGATATAAAAATACAGGCAAAACGGGTTTTTCAAAATCATAAACATAATATTACTAAAAATCATAAAGTTATTATTATTAATAATAACTTTATGCTAAAAATATGAAAGCCATTTGCATGCAGATGAATAAAATAAATACAATTTTAAATGGCATCCTATCGTTTTTGACCGCAAACGGCCATACCTTTTTTAAATTTAATAATATTGAAGTAAAAAGGTTGCATTACAAATATATAATATATATATATGAATCGTAGCTGATTAAATAAGAATGCATCGATGACGTTAAAAACATAAAGCCAGAATCAAATCTATCAAAATAAAATATTATAGTTTAAAAAAAACTATAGAACACGGTCATCCAAACTGAACGTGTATGCAAAATTTCAGCTCAATCGGAAACCGGGAAGTGGGTCAAAAACTTCCAAAATTTTCTAACATAGTTAGTTAGTTAGTTAGTTACAGCCTACAGGTGAAGCTAATAAAAGCGTGTTAAAATAAGATCAAAATCAATAGGTAGCCATAGCCAACAGGCAATTCTCGTG
This sequence comes from Allophyes oxyacanthae, assembly GCA_932294325.1. Taxonomy (NCBI): domain Eukaryota; kingdom Metazoa; phylum Arthropoda; class Insecta; order Lepidoptera; family Noctuidae; genus Allophyes; species Allophyes oxyacanthae. The sequence goes on from OW028628.1 coordinate 4,699,503, forward strand.
CACTCGAAGTAGTCTCGAATTCGAGATAAGTTTGAATTGGAACTTTTCACGAGTGGTAATATTTCTCGAAGGAAAGACGCTCAAATTGCTTCACCTGGTCGGTATCATTCGAGACGTATGTACATTTCGAATTCGAACTATCATAAACATCAAAAAGCGCTCGAAGTAAAAATTCGATTACCAGACGATCTCGCAGGAAACGAGAATCCATGTAACGTTAACTTAAGCAATTTTTTTTTTATTATATACTCGTCAAAACAAAATAAGGGCCACTTGCAAATTTCGACATTATGGAAAGAAAGAAAGAAAGAAAGAAAAATAATTTTATTCCGTACGGGATAATGACGGCGCCACATTCACAATAGACAAAACACAATAAAAAAGAAATAGGTACACTAATTCTAATAAAAAATTGAAAACATGCCGCCGAGCATGCCCGTACCGAAAAGGTTACCAACTCAGCATATGCTGGATTATTTGGATATGGGTGATTTAATGATCATTAACTATATCCATGTGGCAAATTGTACAGAGTTGTGTTATGTTAAGTGTTTGCGAACACTTTTACAGCATTCCGCTTGAAAAACCGTTAAAATGGGTAGTTTTTATCAACTTTTTTGAAACCAATTAATTTTACCCTGTTTTTAACGTGAACTTTAAGCTCATTTAACATTTGTATTGTACTGAAAACAGTTTAGTGTGTCGAGTCAGTGCGTACATCGGCATTTTAAGAACGTAATTACAAAGGTTCGACTTCAAATGGACTTGACTACAACGACCAGGACCATAACACTTATCCAAGAAGGCTATTCGTAGCGATCTGTAGTTTTGCAGCCGAGATTTTCGCAGCAAGCGATTGAGAATGCCTGGAATTGCTTTTATGAGATCCAAAAATTTGTCAGCAGTCAGGAATTAGGCAGAACCAGAGGAATCACCGCTCAGAAAGACCGCTACATAGACTTACATGCACGCAGAGAGAGCACCGTCACTTCCCGCTCTTTGCAAACCCGCTTGTGCCTGGCCACAGGCACGCGACTTATTGACTAAACAATTAGAAACCAGTTTTATGAAGACCAGCAATTGTCCAGAAGTCAAGTGGTGTGAATTCCTTAGACCAGTATTCATCATGCAAATCAATAAACATTCGCAAGGCTACAATTGGAATGTAGCGTAAGTGACTGAAGCACAGTGCTTTTTACAGATGAGAGCAAAGTAAAAGATTTTAGTGTTGACCGTTGCATAAGGGTGTGGAGATGAAAAGGTGAGCAATTTGCAGATGCCTGCATCCACAACAGTGATGGATTTGGGGGGCCCAATGTTATGGTATGGGGAGGCATAAGCCAAACTGGAAGAACTGAGCTCAAAATTCAGAATCAGGGTACAGTAACTACTCAACGATACATCCATCAGGTCATAAGACTCTATGTGGTGCCATTTGCATAGCAAGTGGGTGCAGGTTTCAAGCTGTTGCACGGCAATGCACGCGCTTATACTGTTAGAGCCACCAGAGAGACACTAGAAGAGGCTTGTATACAAGTGTTGCCGAGACCAGCGAACAGTTCGGGCTTGAACACAATTGAACACATGATGGGATCTGTTGAAAAGAAGAGTATGAGACACAAATTGATCAGTGGGCAATGAAAAACAGCCCTTAAACGTCCTAAAATCGGGCTAGGAACAAATGTCTCAAGAAACAATGCGGCATCTGATAGAAAATATCCTCTAGGCTTCAAGAATATGTTCAGAAAAGAGGAGGTTACACCAGATATTGATTCAAAAAGGAAGAAGAATAAACGCAGTGGAATTTCATTTTTAATTGCATTTTTAGTCTAAGTATACTTTTTGCTGAAATTGCACTTTTTCTTGAAAATGTTGTAAAATTGTTTTTCTTTTCTGTGGATTGTGTAAAATTTAAGCCTATTTAATTAAAAACAAATCATTGCAATGAATTTTACAACTTAGAAACCCAGGAACCTCATACTTTGCCCAGAAGACCAAAAATATAAGGTGGCCCTTATTTTGTTTTGACGAGTATATACAGGGTGTCCCAGGAAACCTGTACCAGCGAAGGTCTGTGGTCAGGGGACACTAATACTCATCGATTGAACCCCCATGTATGTTCTACGATATTTAGTAGTTTTCGAGAAATTAATTATTTTGTAATAATTTCAGATTTTTCAAAATTGTAGGCGGTTTTAGTTATAACTTTTTCTGAGTGGCGTTTCTTTAAAAAAATTCTTGTCAGTATTATGGCTAGAATGTGTGTTCACCTGTTAAAAACACAAAACAACCAAATTCTAACTACTAGTAGCTCAGAATATGATCACAAGATAAAAAATTCTGTTTCGGAGAAATATACACTTGATTTCAACTTGAAAAAAAAAATACTTACACCTGACTGAATGATTTGTAAATAATTTTAAAAACTTTATGTATTCCTCAGGTCTCAAAACAACACTAAAAAGTTGGTGCTTTATGGGACATGTTTTCGAGAAAACATAGTTCAAAGTTGATAAGGTCAAAAATAGTGAAATTTATTTCATACATTTGAAGTGACTTTTCTTACATTTTTGCGATTGATATGGAGAATACTTGGATGTTAGGTAAAAAGACTTACAATAGTGCAATTCAATTCTACTAATCATTATAACTTTTTCACTTTTATTGTGATAAATAAAACCACAGAAATATCTCGAATACCTGATCATTTACTAAATGGTTTTTACATTAAATGCTCAAAGTGCCTGCCACCTATCTCAATACATAGACGGCACCGTTGCAAAAAAATTCTGCGCAAATCTCGAAAAGCGTGCTCTTTTTGTCTTATCTCTGCTTGTGCTTCCGTTAATTTTTAATTAATTCCTCCAATGTCGAAAATGTCGATTGGCCGTGGGGCCCCAATCGCCTGGCGTCCAAGGCACACGGATCCCACACGTTAAAAAAAAAAGGTTAGGTTAGGTTCGGCGGGCTCGAAATGGAGTAAAAATGACATAAGCGAAGCCTACGTTTCTCTCACTATAATCTAAACTTGCATTTGCTGTATTTTATTGGATTTTTTGTACTTGGTTTGTGTTTTGGACTTTCGATTTGCTTTTCTGATTTAGACATTTTAAGACACTGGAAAAATAACTTGGCACGTTTCCTGGACTCGATATTCTGCGTGTTTGCATTGGTGGCACTTTGAGCATTTAATGTAAAAACCATTTAGTAAATGATCAGGTATTCGAGATATTTCTGTTGTTTTATTTATCACAATAAAAGTGAAAAAGTTATAATGATTAGTAGAATTGAATTGCACTATTGTAAGTCTTTTTACCTAACATCCAAGTATTCTCCATATCAATCGCAAAAATGTAAGAAAATCATTTCAAATGTATGAAATAAATTTCACTATTTTTGACCTTATCAACTTTGAACTATGTTTTCTCGAAAACATGTCCCATAAAGTACCAACTTTTTTGTGTTGTTTTGAGACCTAAGGAATACATAAAGTTTTTAAAATTATTTACAAATCATTCAGTCAGGTGTAAGTATTTTTTTTTTTCAAGTTGAAATCAAGTGTACTTTTCTCCGAAACAGAATATTTTATCTTGTGATCATATTCTGAGCTACTAGTAGTTAGAATTTGGTTGTATTGTGTTTTTAACAGGTGAACACACATTCTAGCCATAATACTGACAAGAAAAATCTCAAAGAAACGCCACTCAGAAAAAGTTATAACTAAAACCGCCTACAATTTTGAAAAATCTGAAATTATTACAAAATAATTAATTTCTCGAAAACTACTAAATATCGTAGAACATACATAGGGGTTCAATCGATGAGTATTAGTGTCCCCTGACCACAGACCTTCGCTGGTACAGGTTTCCTGGGACACCCTGTATATATATATATTTTTTTTTTTGAAAATACATGCTGTATGTATTTTTACATTTTACTGAAACTAGTGTGTTACGTTACGTAAAATTATACAAAAATACGTTTAATGTTACGTCAAAAACATTCGTGTTTGGCCCTCAGTTCCCACTAGTAGCATTTCAAATTAGTATAAAAAGATTGTAAGTATGCAGGTAATCAATCTTAAGATATTTTAAATACTACCTTCGCAAGATTCTGTGGACAAAATAAACTTGTCAGGGTGTAACTGGCTGATGAGTGTAAGTTGTTCTGGTGGAGAAAAGAAGTTGCTGTAGGAATGGATTCCAACGCCATCGAGGTACTCTATAGCGAAGGGGTGCTCTTCCAGCATCTGTAAGTATTATACACACGTCAAAAAATATTTGAAATCACTTTAAAAAGATGAGATATTTTTATCCCCCGACAAAAAAGAGGAGTGTTATAAGTTTGTAGTGTCTATCTATCTTTGGCATCGTAGCTCCAAAACGGATGGACCGATTTCAATAAAGTTTTCTTAATTGAAAGCTAGTTTAATCGGGTATCTTCTTAGTTATGTTTCATAAAAATTTGTTCAGCCGTTCAGCCGCTCTTTTTTTCTAGTTAGATTTGGAAGCTTTTGAGGGTTAATTAAATGCCGAAATTATTCTATTTTCAATTATTTTTAGTTTTATAAATTAAAAATAAATGAAGAATTATGTTTTTTTATGTGTTTCTATACATAGAACTAACTTCCAGAAATTTGTAGATTATTGGAAACAATATAAAAAATATCTCAATTACTCAGTGATTTCTAACTTTTTTTGAAGTGAAATTTCACTTTTTTTAAGTCAGCCACCTCTTTGAGATGGAGCCTGCGCCGTAATCCAGTGGATGTTACAAGTCTTCGATATGTTGGTTCTTGCACAGGCCGGTTTCGTCGACATATTTTCCTTCACTAATGGCAGTTAAGGAAATCATCAAATCAGAACCAATATTCCGCACCTGACTGGACCACAGCCATTAAGTTTAAAAGCATTATTTAAGTACCTCAAAATTATTATTTATATAAATAATAATTTTGAGGTACTTAAATAAAAAAAATAATATTTATTTATTAAAAATTAACATATTGTATGCTTCTCTGGTGGTTATTACAGTTCGCGTAAATCTTCATGGCCGCTCTGAAGTTGCTCGCTACAACTACGACCATCCTGTTCATACGCATTCTGCACATCGATACGCGGCTAAGTTCAGAGCGGCCATAAAGATTGACGCGAAATATACTTTATTTACCTCATAAAACCAGAGCGGTATGGTGTGTCGTTGATCATCAATGCACAATATCTTGATATCTTTAAACCTGGAGCCACGGATACGCGGACCCAAATGACCTAGTATCCACAATCCCTAAAAAAAAACAAAAATTAAATCATTTCCTAACGTTTTAAAAAGGTAGGGACTAAATGGAACTATCAAAATTAAAAATTACTACATTCGAATCATCAAACGAATCATCAATTTAACATAGATCTTAAATACAGCTTATGGAGTCCATTTTACTAAATTTTAATATTTTTTCGTTACCATATTATTTGCCGTCCAAGCCAAACAGTTGAACTTCTTGAGGGGTAGGAATCCGATAGCAGGTTCGTTGGTCGTAGTGATGCCCCACACGGGGATGCCTTGCGCGTTGTAGTGCTCTAAGAATCTGGTAAAGATCAAACAGTGCAGATATCCATAACTTTGTCCATGTGGAATGTACAGATGAAAACTTTCTAGGTTAAACAGCTCCAAGGGCTTATGCACATGAGCGGTGACTTTAGCACTATCTAATGTCCCATTTTGAAAGAATTAAGATCGTATAAACAGGTCTGAATAAGTCCAAGTGACACCCAACTTTGTAAGCCTTGAAGAAAAATACATTTAGAAACCTATATTCTACCAGCTAAGGAAAATAAACTTCATACTTAATGTGATATTCAGCGTAAGTGCTATAATATTTCTTCTTGAGTCGCCCGCACGTTGTATAGTTGCTGGTAAGCGTCATCCATTCCGGAGGGGCCCACGTCGTCCCCAGGATATTCACCGGGGTGCTTGATGCAGCAAATGCACACTTGATCATGGGAATCTGTACAATTAATTAAAAAAATATAATATAAAATTTGGGCTAGCCACGTTTGCCGTATACCGTCTGAACCGTGTGGCAAGATAACCTCGTAGTAGAGCCCTGACACAGCAAAACGAAGAAGCGGGAGACCGCGAAAGAGATGGCGGGACAAACTAGACACATACAACAAAGACAGGCATCATTATCACAATCGAACAGCATGAAAATCAATGGGGGGGGGACTTTGGCCAGCAGTGGGAAGAGACAGGCTAACAGTATCAGTAATATAAAAATCTTAAATTGAACCAAGAACTGTGCCAAGTGCAAAGCCATTTAAATAGTACTTTATTTAAATCGGCTCATAAGTTTTACTCGAAATAAAGTGTAAGTATGTAGCGACATCTATGCTACATGAAATAACTACATAGCAACGTAGCAAGCTAGGTACAATGGGCGTATACAATACGAAGCCTTCATCACGCAATTAAAAAGGTAATTGTAGCCAACACAATCATAATTATAATTATAAGTACAAGTGTCCGACATCAACCTCGGATTCGACTCGTCAGGCAATATCACCTCGCCTCGTGGGAGGATCCTCCCTTTTCAATTGAGGACCATAACTCGTTCCTAGTATACGCTTCAGGGTCAAAGCTTATTTGACTCTAGAGGACTCGATACTTGATCAGGCTCTTAGTTGGACAAGGGTCAGAGCGTAAAAGGAGGTATAATGCCTCATAGAAAGAAAGAAAGAAAATAATTTTGTTCCTTATGGAACAGAACAACAATCACAATAAAATTTAAAGTTTGCTGATATGACAAAGTTTCCCGTCACCGGCTTGGGGTGTATGTATGGTCTGGCAAAAGTAGATGGTGGGATTCGGTGATTAACAAAGTTTTATTCGTCATGTCTGTTCCGCGTGGCGTTTGTTTTGGAACATCTAACTCACCTTATAACAATGGTCCTCGTGGGACAGAGTGAAGTTTGTGAGGAACACATCGTTCCGAGGCCACTCGTTGTAGGCGTACTTGTGCGTGGAGAAGTCGGTGCCGCCGATAGGTACCCGCAGTATGTTGTACTGTATGCCGCTGTCGCTGAAGTACGAACTATGGGGGCATTCAAATACATATAAACCATATTAATAACGATGAGTATACATAAATTATAATAGTTTAAGTTGACATATCGGGGTATGCGTCTCTTACGCATACGCCGATAGCCCTGTGGAAAGTTATATCTTTCCATGTTTATTAAAATATAATATAATTATATTTGAAACGTTTGCACGTTAACGTTACCTACTGTCTTATGTCAACTGCTATTTGAGAGCAGTTATCTAGGTACTGCATCTTGTTGTATTATTTAAAAGCTTTTTATTTACATTTGACATAAAAAACTAATACCTTAACAAACATTATAATATTTAAAAAAAATATGTGAACTAAATATTATACATATATTTAAAATTAATCACATTGACTACTGAGTGCTACACGTCTACGCCAGTCATTCCCTAAAGAGCTACATGTATGCGCGTAGACAACCGTGGGTCAGTGTGCTACAACTACGTAGTTGTCGTAGCCAGGACATGTGCTACATGTTTGCTACGCCGTAGTTAATGTATAGTCCTAGATTTGCCTTATAATTCTTATTATGTAAGTACACGCTTTTACCTGCAGCTCCCGCCTCAATATTTTATATTTATATCTAAACGAATAAAGAATCTTACTCGATTAAATACTGCTTGAGCTGTGGAGTCGGCAGACTCTTCCAGTTGATGGCTGCTGCGTCCGTGATCGCGGCACCAAAGCCCTTGATCGTTTGGAAACGGATTTTCGGATCCAGGACCAACGTCAATGGACAAGTGTAATCTGGATGATAAATATAACAATTATACATTTGTCTGATTTCATTCGAAATCTATGCAGTGGCTTGCACTCCATAAATAAATAATCGACACTGTCTACCATAATACATTAAGTATTAAGTAATACAAATGTTAATATAATTATGTATCTGTAATATCAGGTAATTTTTAAGTCTTAAGGGTGAGGTGGCCAATCGTAAACCTCATTTAACTTGCCAATACAACACTGTGTTGTTTTTGCCTACAGTGCAAGCCACTGGGTATAGGATAGACAAATCGTATGTTCTTACTTTTTGCGGATGTCTAATATTGATTAGACATCCGCAAAATCATAGGGGCGCATGCACGTGGAACGCAGTTATTGAACTGCGTTCCACGTGCACGCGACCCTATGATTTTGATTTAGTATTTATCAGTGCTTGTGTTCGTTATACAGTTGTTTAGGTAGCGATAACTCAGAGTGAAAAAAAACTTACTTGTTGTTTTTTTAAATGTTCCCATTGACTTCTTAAACCGCGATCCTGCCTGGAAAAATATTAATGTATTTTAATTTTATTGAATTTATAGTAAATACTCGTAGTTTCTGTCTAGCACTTCGTTTATTGCGCCATATGGGTAAGGATACGGATATTCTGCTGCATCTAGCTAGACGAAAACCCGAGTCTCTTTTTCGAAAAATGGATAGTATGGTGCTGAACCTACGAGTTTACGAATATTCTATTGTATTGATTGTATTGTCTCGTCAATACCTACAACCCAAGTCGCGCCACACCACTAATTCCCCCACTCTCTTTTACAGGTCGTCAGTTTATCTGTCTGGAGACCCTCGCTACGGTTATTAGATTTAATAGATGCACCCTGAGGTGATGTCGCTTTGGTTTCTTCATACGTTTCTCCGTCTACGATATATTCCCTCGGATAAGGTATCTGGCCATTGAAAAATCAACCCTAAATATTAGTTCCGATAAAATCCGCAATATGGCGAAGGTCCAAGTCGGTCCAAGTACTATTTAGCTGTGCTATTTAGTGTTTTGTTCATAGATATAGAATATTTTTTTATTGTGTGGATTTCGTTTATCTATTACCTTATTTATTTGCTCTGTACATATTATTTATGATTGTGTGTGTTTTTGTGTTTAATAGTATAGTTATAGTTGTAGTTTCTATCTTTTATCAATAGTTATAGTAATTCAACCCCTTATTTACGAACAATACTTTGACAACACACAGTAAGCTTCGACCCACAGTGGACGAAATTTCGACGGACCGACCAATCAAATCGCCGTATCACTGAGTGAACAAAAATCATAGAAATAATAAGTAGGGCTTCCTCTACACAAAAATCTATACCCTTTGAGCTCCAATTCTGAGATATCTATTATGTTCGCAATTAAATCGGACCTAAATCGAGCGGAGAGGTCACGGGATGTTCTTTAATACGGGTATGTACTCATACCCGTACTGACCGATTGTACCAATACATTATTATATATATATAAAATGTATACAAGTATACAATCTAAAATAGCTGTAGAATAGAAATGACATCAAAATGTACTGAATTGATATAAAGCTCCGAATAGTCATGTGATTCGAAAATGTCAATCCCATATATTTTGCTGGCGTTTCTATTTTCTAGCGACTGTAGGTTGCAATTTGTCCTGGGGAGCTGGACAACGGTGTAATATTTCTCACCAATGAGCTGGTATAGGCGACGTACTGGTTCGCGCCGGGAGGAACCCTGGTGATGGTGTCGCAGTACGTGCTGTTACACACACACACCACTGATTTGCCTGGAATCTGCCGCGGTGCACATGGTTTGTCTGAAATTGACGAAGCAATCCCTTATCCTTACAAATAGAATAGAATAGAATTACTCTTTACCTACTCTCTAATATTATAAATGCGAAAGTAACATCTCTCAGTCTGTCTGTTTGTTACATTTTCACGACTAAACGGCTGAACCGATCTTAATGATTTGACAAGGAAATAGTGTGAGGAAGGACAGAGGATTTTCTATTGTAAAAAATATCGTAGCTTCCGATTCCTACACGGACAGCTTCGCAGCTACAGCTAGAATGCTTTCCCTGTCAGATGGACAATCGCCGATCATCACTACATAGTATATAACCCTCTCCGTAGTCGGGTAAAAACAAAGTCGCTTCCCGCTGTCTGTCTGTCCCTATGTATGCTTAGATCATTAAAACTACGCAACAGATTTAGAAGCATTTTTTTTAATGGTTAGAGCGATTCAAGAAGAAGGTTTATATGTATAATATCTACTTTCATATTTAATGTAAGGATAATAGATAAATTGCACCCAGGCGTAGCCGATAATAGAATAAAGACGTGAATAATATACAGAATTGACACTAAATATCGGCAACAGAATTTTCATGGTAATAATTATGGTTTCAGACTAACTTGACGCACCCTGGGTAGTCCGCCTCCATTGCTGACAGGCTAATCTTACGACTACAGCGATTTGTGATAGCTCGTGCCGACTACATAGATAGACTTTAAAAAAAACTAAAAACCGACTTAAAAAAACTAAAAAGTGTAAAATAATTTCCTTAAAAATCTTTACAGCTTCTGAAGTCGGTGCCACTGCCAAGATAGGTGCATTGAATAATTAAAGGCCCCGACTTCAGAAGCTGTTAAGTTTTTTAAGAAAATTATTTTATACTTTTTAGTTTTTTGAAGTCGGTTATTACTTTTTTTTTACTTTTTTTTTATTTTTCTATTTTGAGTGGCATAAACAATACATGAACATGCGATTACAGTAACGGCAAGTGATATGCTGTTATTCATTCAACAGTTCCATTGTATATCTTCACCAAATTGGTATAGGACCACACGGGAAGCACCAGCTTTCAAATAAAAAAGAATCCTCAAAATCGGTTCACCCAGTCGAAAGTTCTGAGGTAAAAATTATTAAAAAAAACACGCCGAATTAAGAACCTCCTCCGTTTTAGAAGTCGGTTAAAAAAGACTAAATTGTACTTGCCTATTAGGGTTCGTTCACACTTGATACTTTAAGCAGCAGAATCGTGCGTTTTCGCGTTCGTTGGCTTCCTTTTGCTTACCGAAAGTGAATAACGAACGCGAAAACGCGCGATTCTGCTGATAAAAGTACCAAGTGTGGATGGGCCCTTACAGTTTAGAGTAAATGGAAGAAACTTACCAGTTTTTATTCCTTGCACAAGTAATATCATTAAAATAATATTACTAGCGATTAAATTCCAAATCATCGCGCGCTTCATAGTGATGAAGGTATTATTTTAAAATGGATGTTTATTTTTTTCTCTTATTATCACTCCGCGATCTAGTAGATTGTTGTTTGCACCATGCACCACAGGTGTATCAGTTGTTTTAGCATATAAGAAAACATTTATTCTATTTTGTTATATCATAGGTATATTATTTTTATATACAGGTTGAGTTTCACTGACGTAATATCGTCTATCATGCTCCATTTGCCTAGCCTTTTCCCAACTATTTAGATATCAGCTCCCAATGCTGCTCGTTATAAGGTCATTTATAAAAATTGCCAATTAGGTCCTGGCAAAGAAGAGACCACTCCGTCTATTAACGTGAGTTTTGTTAAATATGCGTAAGAGATACTGTCAAGAAGGTGGGCACTGGGCAGCAAGCAATAGTAAATTAGCCTGTGCGTTAATAATTAGCAAACTGCAAATTTTAATTTTTATATGCAAACTGCGCTCATCAATCTGCTTGCCAAGCATCAAATTATCGCAATGTTCCTTCACGCTTGTTCGTTGTAGCGGTCTATTAGGAGGTCATTTCCACGAGCGGACGTTTGCGGTTTACATTATTATGGCATGATTTATTTAAAAAAAATGTAAGTAATGTTTCATCACTTTTTGTACCACACTGTATATATTTATTTTGTTATTAAAAGCAGAAACTCTTTGTATGTATCTTTTGTGAAAATATTTTTGTTAAAAGATTCTGTAAATACGTAATATACACACAGCTGCGCGCTTCACGTAAATAGAATAAAAAAGAACTGCAAACAAATAAGACATTCACTCCCTTATTTACCCATAATATATTTATTGTATGGAGGGAGGATTGAGAGAACAAAGAAGGAGAGTCAGCTACTATCACCTCTGTCAGAGACATGTAAGAATAATATTTACAATAATTTATGATGACAAAATAAAACTCCCTGAAAGGTGTATTTGTATTGCGTTTCACTGTATAATGTATGTGAAACACACATTTATATCGTTTTAATTTTTATAACATTTTTTTTATTATTCCTTGGATTTGCAAAACTAGTATGGTTGTCCATGATATTATAATATTTTATATTGAGTATTTGATGCATTTGCCAGTTTAAACTTAGAGCATCAAGTTTGAGCCTAAGAACCAATAGATAGTGGTACCGTAGTAGGAACTAAATTTCCTATGGCATTACTAGTAATGCTCCGCAGTAACACAATAGTACCTCGGGCAATAACCCAAAGCTTGCTGGTCTCTCTTTTTAAGGACTATATTACACCGCGACGCCATGCGCCATGGCGTCGCAACCCGCGCTGCCATCAAAATGTATACAGCTCATAAGGGAGGGTAACCATCATAGGTGCGCAATCAATTTGGCCGCGTAACCAGTCAAATGTATACCGCTGTATGGCTTCTCACACTCTCGTCGGCCGCCAATTGCGCTGCATTGCCAGTGACGGGGAATGGAGTTCCCCCGCACGCCCGCCATTCTTGCTTTTCATGATTGATTCTGGTGTCTGCTCTGGTGTTTCGTATTCGTTTAGTATTCTACCCTAATATGGCCCTTAGCATGAAACAAGTTCATACCATCTAATACGGCCTTATTTTATTTTAATTATTTATTTATATTATATAAATCAACATAAAACATCTGAAATTATTTTATAGAGAGATAAATAAAAGCCTTTTTTTCCATAAGATGTATTTTTTTAATTACTTTACAAATTAAGTAAAAACCATAATTAATATTCACATCTTCGCATGAGATTCGTACAAAAATATTTACAAAACGATATCGATACAAATTAGTCGGTATAACTAATTGTGATCACCTAAAACTTACAAATTATGTAACTTACAATGTATATCAATAATTTATTATAGCTAACGTTCTACCATCTTTACATCATTTTGTAGAACTTATTGTTTGATGACAGATATGTTTATTTACAAATGCACGTCCATTTAATTATTTTTCTTTTGTACAAACCAGTCTACACTTATACGAAACATTTTCTTTCAGTGGATGTCCTTCTATAACATCTGTATTCTCCGATGCCGACCGTGTCATATCTGTGTTCACATTAAGAACATCAGTTTCAAATAAGGGTCCATTTTCTAAATTTGACTGAACGTTAGACAACCTTGCTTTAACAGCTTCCCTAACTTTCGATAGAAAAGCACTTTCTGAAATTTTAGGCCATGACTGTAAGGCTGTACTCTTTCTCGGTTGTGTATTTGCTTCTGAATTTTCCTCCCAACCTAATATTGGTACCGATTTCATTAAAGCCATTTGCTCATCATAAGATCTATCTATTTCCCTGCTATCATTAACCGTTGTTGGATCTAAGTTGGGTTGATTGAGATAACTGGACTTAGGAGGTGAAATCACTGAATGTCTTACTTCACTTGGTGATCCATTGTGATCTGCGTCGGTAACTCTCGCCCCGAATCTTCCTTGATTTCTTCCTGTATTTTTGTTATGCAGATTTGACGAAGGGGTCGTAAATGTTCTAGACTGTAGCTTAGGTGCTATTGTAGGGCGGGGTGTTGTTGAGAAAGTAACTTTTATAGGGTTAATTGATTTTCCTAACGGTGTATTACTATTGTGTGAATTTTTACTCGCCTGTTTCCAAAAACCGGCTGAAGTTTCTTTGGTTTGTGGAGCCTTTACGCCTGATGCTCTTTGTATTGCTAATCCTGGTAATTTTAACGACGTAGTTTTAAGTTCAGGTACCTCAACAGTTCTTGGGACTGGCACGCTTGCGGCAACTGGCATTTTAAACCTCTTCGGATTGAGTACCGTCTGTGAAGGTCCTACTCCGATATGTCTTTCATGCTCAAGTTTTCGAGGAGTTAATATTTTCTTAGATTCTCTTGTACCTGTTATTGATTTAGGCTGTGAAGTAAGAAGTGATAATGGGTTTCCTTTTTTTTGTTTACTAAAACTACTGAATGATTTCGTATTTGGTTTTCTGTTGCGAGATTCACTTGTGACTGGTCTAGATTTATCAATAATATCATTACGCATTGATTCAATTCTATCATTGAAATCAATATGCAACGCTTTTAATTTATCATTAACATCTTCATGATTTCTCGAAATGGCTTCTAACAAATCGTATGATTTTAATTTTGTTGGTTTTTTTGTAGCTTCTTTAAGATTAGATTCTAATGTGCGATGCATACTTCTCCAAGTATTTTTTGCATGTGAATGTATGTTTTCAGATAAATCACTTAATCCTAAAAAGTTATTATCTTTAAGTGGTGTACCTAGAATTTTCTGGGCATGAGTGTTCATTTGTGTCCTGAAATGATCTAAATCATTCTTACGGGCTTTATCACTTGGTCCAGCATTGTTTCGGCCTATACCTAAAGTAGCTCCAAGCAAACTACCTCTATCTTCTAACGCAGATTGCAGTTTAATTGGTTTTAAACGTAAATCCTTAGGCAACGGCAATTTTCCTCTATAAGAGTGCAGATCAATTTTAGGAATTTTTGATGCAAGCCTCGATCGCGGTTTAAGCTGTAATATATCTAGATTTACGTCTTCTAGTCTCAAAGAAGGCCTTCTTGACCAAAAATTTGTAGTGCTGGCTTCTGTTTCCATTGTTGGACTTAAAATATTTGACGTGTCAGTCATAGAATCTGCTTCCGATAAAGACAATTCTTCCACATCTCGTGCGTTTTTATCAAACAAACCGTTAAGTTTCAGTGTAATTTCATCGAGTGTAGGTAATGGTGGCAATTTAAAAATGTCTTGTATATCTGGAAGCTGTCCTCTCAACAAATTTAAATTATTTTCGTTTGGTTGCAAAGCTTCATTTAATAAACATGGTTTGTCCATAATGTTATTACCTTTCGGTACTCTATTAATAACAACTTCACTTGCTAAAGCATTTGCGTCAGTTTGCTCTGTTAGTGACTGTTTTGGTAGTACAAATTCACTCCGACAAACATTTTTTGGATCGTCTTCAGTTTTGTCACTAAAATCATCAGAATTTTGGGGGTCTACTATAACTTGATTTAGTGACGCAGCAGATTTTTCAGAATCTAGAATCTCTGTTTCTCTACTATTCATTTTTAATGGATCATTTTGTTGGGTTACTTCTTTTACCAGCTTATTACACTCCGCAATCTTAGTTTCTCGTTCTTTTTCTTCTTCTTGTAACATAGAATCCGATATTTTTTGTAAATCTTCCATGCTCATCCTATTGGGAGACTCATTAACATTTTTAAGTTCTTCATTACAGATATCTGGTTTCACAGTTGTGATCTGAATGGCATTTTGGCCATCGATATCTTGATTTTCATCTTTGATCATAAATGACTCCTTGTTTTCAATATTACTACTTGGAGATTTTAGAGCAAATATGTTTGAAACTTTTGAGTTGGTTTTGGGTTTCTTTAGATTATCTAATTTCTTTATTACATTTTTTTTTATTGTGGTAAGCGTTTTGTCTAGTGAAAATGGATTTATTAATTTCGTTTCTGCGTTTCTGTCAAGAGTATTCAAATTATTACCTGCCTGTTGTTCTTGACCGCAAGACTCTTCTGTAATTATAATAGTGTTTGCCGCAGAATCGACATCATTTTCTTGAAAAGAATCTTTTTGTTCTACGACATGATTCACATTGTTACTAGAATCAGTCATTGAATCTGCATTGTTATCTTCATTTATACAATCGTTTTCATTTAAAATATCATCAGATTCTCTGTTTTGTTGTTCGATCGCAATTTCTGTTGGAAAGCGTTCGATAATCCCTGAATCAAGATCACTTTTATTTATATCTTGTATTTCAACATCCCAGGATCGCTCGGTTACTTGAGGGAGATTTGTTTCCGTGACAGGCAATGTTTGAATATCGCAGTCATCAATATTGTCAGTTAATTCATCTGACTGGCCATTATCCAAATCTGCATCATTATCGTTATTTACACAATCGTTTTCATTTAAAACATCATTAGATTCTCTGTTTTGTTGTTCTGTCGCATTTTCTATTGTAAGACCTTCGATAATCTCTGAATCAAGTTCACTATTATTGGAGTCTTGTATTCCACCATTCGAAGATCTCTCCGTTACATGGATTGTTTCTGAGACAGGCAATGTTTGAATATCGCAATCATTAATATTGTCAGTTAATTCATCTGACTGACTTTTATTGAAATCTTTGTTCTTATTGTTAACAACTGATTGAATGTCACTAGGACTTGGCAACGTATCAAGAATTTCGATTGATAATATATTATCTTTAGAGTCTTCAACATTTTTTTCAGATTTTGTTTTAGTACTTTGGTTTACACAGTTATTTTCACTAATTTGTTCAATTACCTGACTAGGACCCACTTCAGCGTCAAAAAACTCAACATTACTATTTGCTGTATCTGCAAATTTTGGCTTAAATTTAGTTCGTTCTGTTGCTTTGTTAACAATATCTTTTATAGGAATTAACTCTACGTCTTTTAACTTCAACAAGTTTTTCAAACTAACAGGTCTGGTTTTTTCTAAGATGTTTTCTAAGTGTGTCTTAGTTCTGAAGAATGTTGCCTTTTCGGTTGTTTTTTCTAGAATATTATTTGGTGATAAACTAAAGACAACATTATTTTTTCCTGACACCTTTGATAATGAATTACCTAAACTCATTTTTGGTACTAAAGGAAATGGACTTACTTTACTTAATCCATCTAATGGAAATTTGTTAGATATCAATTCTTTTAATTTGTTATGCTCAGTAGTGAATTTGAAATCGGAAATCTTTTTTACGCTGTGATCATTGTTTACATTGGTCTGCATAATCGAAGATTTATTTTTCATGTTTAAACCTAACTTCATTAATGGGGCGAATGTTCCCAATCCTTTTTTACCTTTATCGGTTTCCTGATCATCGTCAACATGTATCACATGTTCTTGTATATTATTAGCACCTACACCACTATCTTTATCTAACAAATTTCTGTGCAGAAAACCAGGAGACTTAAATAATCCAGAAATTTCACGCAATAAACTTGGAGCTTTCTGAGCACTTATTCGCATCTTACCGAAATTCGTTCTGGAACTTTCTAATGGCAAATGTTCACTAGATTCTTCAATATGAGATTCTTGGGGTATGTCGTCTTCTTGGTTATCGGTTTGTTTTGGGTTCATTATGATTGTGACTATATTCCCGGTACTTGCCTCAGGGGTAGAATCACTAAATATGGTTTCTTCAGCTGTTTTAGTTATGCTCCTCGCGGCGTCTCTTGCAAGAGCATCCCGGTATTCTTCATCAGTAGCTTCACGCAGCGTTTGTAAAACAGATGAAGCCAGATCCACTTCTGGATGTAAGAGCGGTTTGGGGTCTTCCTTTTCAGTAGGCCTGTAACAAATTAAAATTAATTAAATAACGTTCGTTTGAAATGGAGTTCAAATCCGAACTCACGAATTCTCGATTGCCAGTGCGATGCCTTAACCATTGAGCTATTACCATTTGTTAAACTTTGGCTTCCAATAAGGCCACTACAATGAACGTACCTAATCAACGCAAAAGGAATGGTGATCGCAGTATATTGGATATAACTACACAGGGGGATGAGGCTTCCTTTTATATAATTCCTTAGGTTCCAATGATCACCAAACCAATTGTGATGAGATTATTGAAGTAATATCAAGTGCCATGCAGCATCAGCTTTCCGTGTGTTGGGCTCAGCCACAGAACACAAGTAACATAAGTAAGATTCTGTAAAGCTTATAGATCTTTTTTTTTTTTTCAGACCCGATTTGCGCTGTTGCTGTACAGGTCTCGGGTCTGATTCCCGCAAGCAACAAATCTTGTATGGAATAAATAAATATCGTAACATAATATTCTTTAATATAGCTACAGATTTAATTTTCTCGATTTTGTAGATCGAAAATGTCTATATTTTTTATCGATCGTCGCCATTGATCATTCTTGACGAACAACCGAAACCATACAAAGCAATATCATTCACATTTCAATATCGACATTTTTAATAAACTATTATTATTTTAATTGATTATGAACACTAAGATATCTCTTGTATCATGAGTACGCGTAACAAATATAAATCTCACATGCACATTACCAAACTCGGTAAAACTATCCTGTACAACAAATACTGCCATACATACGTCAGGAATCGGGCCCATGACCCGCAGCGCCGAAAGCCAATCGCTTAATCACTACACCGATCGAGCCTTCATAATTACCTACTTCTTTTTTATCGACAGCACTGCATGGGAAGATCAAAAAATATACAGCTTGAACATACCTTACGAAAGGCCCATCCGAACGCATTGCAGTGGGAAAGAAGATTGATGAGGCTCCCTCAGAGTCAACGTGGTGAGGCCTGCACGGACAGTCGTCCAGGTCACTCGTACGAGCGAAGGAGCCCTCCCCTACGGAGGGCTGTGTTCCGAAGTCATGCTGCTCAGCCTGGCCAGCGCCAGGGCAAGGGCAGCACTCACCGAAGTCCAACTGGCGTGCTTGCCGGCTATTCTCGGCGTCATCTGTTACCGGTTGTGATGAAGTCTGCAAAGAAGATATTGTATATAGCTGTAGCCAGCAGTTTGACACGTGAGTTTTATTTTTATCAAATCAAAATATAGCCTATAACACTCAGGGATAGTGTAGCCTTCTATTAGTGAAGACATTTATAGAATCAGTAAGGTAGTTCTAGAGATTACCCCTTACATACAAACAAACAAATTTTACCTCTTTATTATATTAGTATAGATTGCATATTTATTTATTTATTAATTAACTTGTTCTGTAACTGTTCACTTAGGTACAGTTGATGAATGTCTTTAACCTTTCAAAGGTCAGGGAGTTGTGGAAACAACTGTTTTTGAAATACTGATGGCGCTAACGACCATGATAGAACGATACAAAATACATATTACTTTGCTTCTATATCCACACCAACGAACAGTCTACTAGCAGTCCCGACTCCCGACTATTATAATTCAATTGTTAGGTAGGCAAAGTAATTCACACACACAGATCACCGAAATTATTTATTTAGTTATTTACTAGCTGTTGCCCGCGGCTTTGCTCGCTTGGAAGTCGATATTATATTTATACATGCTATTTTACCCCCTTAGGGGTAGTATTTTCGAAAATCCTGAAACATGTATTATTTATAACCGAAACGCCAGTTTTTATGGATTTACCACAGGATTTACCTTCAAAATTGACGGATTTTCATATAAACTTTCATCCGCCATTTTATAATTTTACCCCTTTAGAGCCGTCTTTAGAGGTGGAATTTCCAAAAATCCCTTAATGGACGAACCTACTGTCAAAATTTCTAGTTTCTAGCCCCAGCGGTTTAGGCTTTGCGCTGATTTCTGTGATATGAGGCGTTCATAGATCAGTCAATCAGGACAAGTCTTTTAAAATGTGTATAGATTTTTATATGCCAGCATATATTATTTATGTACACATGACAAAGAAAAGTTGTATAGATACCTAAGTACAAAGTACCTGGTAAGCAAGCGAAAATATTCTAAGTTTATGTGGTAAGTACTGTAAACCAGCGCTGTCGTCGGGTTGCTCGCAGCGCGGCAGCATATGCTGAGCGGAAGCCTTTTTGACACATATTATTTATATTGATAAACATTTTTATTTTTGTTTTACATGTTTTATTTATTATTTTTCTGTTAAGTTATCTTTAAAATCGTTTTTGTGCTGTGTCATATAAATACTTTTTTCTTCCTTTTTATCTTTTTACTGCAATATATATAATATGTCCCCGGACAAGTATATTCTTTTGGGAATATGACCCATGACTTCACAGCTCAGCAACCGCGCTTGCAACCACTAATAGGTTTATGGATAAGATTAGGTACTATTAATTATTATAACAATATCAGAAAAAGCCTCCACGAGTGACGATAGTTGAGATCGTGTGGTGGACCCTGGGCACTACTGGGCAGTCAGCCTCGATACCAACATTGCAGATTGGCTCTTCTTTCTACTTCGGCATGACCGATTCCCGTAAAAACTTGTGCCGAAAAAACAGTAGAAGGAAAATAACAAAGAATTTAAGTAAGTAATTTATACTTAAATAACCCCGGCTCCAACCAGAAAAAGAGCTGTAATTCTAGAACGGCTGATTTCACACAGATTTTTATGAAACTTAGCCAAGATGATACCCGATTAAACTAGCTTTCAATTAAAAAAAATGCATTGAAATCGGTCCATCCGTTTTGGTGCTACGATGCCACAGACAGATACACAGATCCACAGATACACACTTCAAACTTATAACACCCCTCTTTTTGTCGGGGGTTAAAAATAATAGTAGTCAGAGTACAAATCAGAAGATAATTACGTAAAATCATCAGAAAATCTATGAAAAGGCAAAAAGTTACTCACATGTCCGTAGAATATTAGAAAATACACAAATGCTGTCCCCCGCCACATCTTCTGATCTCACATGCCTTCCAAATGATTCCCACCTTCAGACCCTCACCTTAATATTGGAACTTTATCATCAGATCAAGATAAGATCTTTTCGCGTATCAAGCACGCGCGTGCGCCCGGCTGCGTGCAAACGTGACAGAAACACTGTTCTCAGCACAAATTATGTGAATACCGATTAATTATCTAGTTTTGTGGAACATGAACTTGATAATGTGATCTATTTTATATTTAACTCAATGATAATTTAGATAAATTAAACTTCACGACTGCGTCCCCAATAGGGCAGCAATGTCTGACTGTTACCATTACTTCCACCGTTGGCGTTGGTCGATGATGGAAGACATGGAGTCAAGGGGTGAATCTAGAACCCTGACCTTGGAATCGACTTTAAGGTTGAAGCAGTCAAGGTTAATAATGCTGTTGGTCCGATAAACAGGTACAGGTATACAGGATATTTTTTTATGTAGTGCGCATAATTTATAGTGATTCAGTTTCTGTTCCTAAATACAACCGCAGTATTGGGATACACTAAACAACACGAAAATACGGTTTAGTATGGGGGGACGCATAATTTACTTGCGCAAGTAGTATTGCAGTTGCATTTGGGAACGGACACTGAATCAATATGCAAATGCGCACTATTTAAAAAATTATCCTGTTTTTTTTATTCATTGTGTAAATACCTCCGTAATATGAACAACGGTGAAATCATAAACTTATTAACGTTTAGGGGTGAAATATGATTGACCTCTCCGCTCAATTAAGGTCCGATTAAAAAGATTTCCAGGAGCTGGTGGTCAAAGGGTTGATTAGATATTTGTTTCAGGGTGCGATTTTGAGCCCACAGTAGGTACCTATGATCTATCATTGTTTATATTGGAGGAGAGGTCACATGTTGAGAATTGAGATCCCATAGGTAGATACTAGGTAGGTACTTAATATTGGAGTTTTACCAAGTAAAGCAACTCGGTTTTTTCCAAACAGCCAGTAGTCTACGTACCTACCTATACGTGTTTTACTAGTTGTGCCCGCGACTTCGTCCG
The DNA here is from genome assembly GCA_932294325.1 of Allophyes oxyacanthae. Lineage (NCBI taxonomy): Eukaryota > Metazoa > Arthropoda > Insecta > Lepidoptera > Noctuidae > Allophyes > Allophyes oxyacanthae. Next base: position 4,721,071 of record OW028628.1, read on the forward strand.
CATGGAATTTATCAAAATTATTTTTTCTTCAAATTAAAAGTAAATGGAGCGTGTGTTACTCTACTCCTTATAACATTAGCTATCTGCCAGTGAAAGTCCCGTCAAAATCGGTCCAGCCGTTTCGGAGATTAGCTGGAACAGACAGACTACTAACTTCTTTTTAATTGTTTTAATAATAATTAAGAGATAGATGTATAGATGAAATCTGTACATGTACTCTAAGGTACATCTATACAAATTCTTAAATAAAATTGAAGTGTCTGTTCGTAATGTTAGAATATTTTCGCTTCCCTACCTAAAGTAGGTATCTGTATAATTAAAACAAAAAAACAAATTATAATTTTTTTGTCTGTCTGTCTGTTTATTCCGGCTAATCTCCAAAACGGCTCTATCGATTTTGACGGAACTTTCATTGGTGGATAACTGATGTTATTAGGAGTAGCTTAGGCTACTTTACTTTTAAGTTTAATTTAAATAAAAGATATTTTAGTTAAATTCCACGCGGGCACAGCCAATATTTCTTATGTTTAGAAAATTGTTTGTGTGTTTCTCCTGTGTCGTGGGTACAGTTTACCAACATACATGTCACATGCACACACTCCCAGACCCGAAACCACTACAATGAATGAGACATATCACGCACGAGAGTTTATAGCATCGTCATAATATGTTTGTGCCTTGTGCCTTAGTTTGTGCATAAATAACCTGGCAGTTGGGACATTTTGGAAACTTGAAAAACAACCTTCCGATCGTGTAAATGCTCCTTTAGAAAAAATGCCTAATTCTTGTCTTGTTGTCTATGATCAAAAATAGTGTGTTCCAGACCGATGTCATAAAAACGTAGATATTTTTAACATTTTACGACTAAAAACTCTTACACTTAACAAGAAACAACGCCTAAGTATCGCTTATATATATCGCTGGAACACGACCCATCAGTCATAGACAATTTACGAAAAAGTAAGTAAGGGTATAAACAATTCAAATATTTTAAAAAATTACGTTTGAAAGTCGTTGTGAATCGTTGTAACGATATTTTACGGATATTTTATCAATTTTACCAGTAAACAAATTAGTATTTCATTTTATTATCACCATAAAACTCAAGCATCTAACATTAAATGTCATCATTGACTTCATCGATGTATGTTTAACATTTGGAAAAACCTCGTAGGTTTGTAAAGAAAACTCTCCCACTGTTTGCCAGGAAAACTATCAAAATTCCTAATCACAAGATGGATGATTTTCTCAAAATCGAAAAAATTGGCGAAGGTACTTACGGTGTAGTCTACAAAGGAAAAAATAAAATAACTGGGCAGTTTGTGGCTATGAAAAAAATTCGCTTGGAGTCAGAAGATGAAGGCATCCCATCCACAGCCATCAGGTAAATAAACGTTATACTCAATTTTTCATCGTTCTAATGGTTTCTATCAATATCCTTTTCTTAATACGACTAAAATCCATGTTGAAAGTCACAACATAACCTATTGTATGTTTTTGTCATTTGTAGAGAAATTTCGTTACTGAAGGAGCTGAACCACCCAAACATCGTAAAATTGGAAGATGTACTCATGGAGGAAAGCCGTTTGTACCTTATTTTCGAGTTTCTATCCATGGACTTGAAGAAATATATGGACTCGCTTGGATCTGGGAAAGTATGTATTTTTCTCTATACATCCTGATTTGACTACCATCAAAACTGCAATCTTACAGTGCTCGAACAGCCTCCAACTAGATTGCTACATTGAATAATTGTGAGGGGAAATTTGTTATTCACCATACCTGCAGACAAACCACTTGGTGCAAGCTGTTCATTAATCTTGTGATCACCCAAATCAATAGTTGCAGATAAATGACAGAAAACCTGGAATACAAATTTATTTCCTATAAATATTGCACAACTCCATTCATCATAGGTATTTTTTGCTGATTTATAAGCCAAGTGGTCAAAAGCATTTGTATAAAATTTACTTACTCCATTCAGAATAAGTGGAAATGACCAAATATTGAATCAAAAGCATTTAAGTAAATGTAAAATAAATAAGGTGACTAGTAATTTTTTTTTGTTGAATTTCATGTTTTATTTCTTTTTACAATAATAATTTACTTATTCAAGACAATACTTTTACAATATTCCAGTGACTATAAAGTATTAACATGTTTACAGTTCATGGACCCAGGGGTGGTGAAGAGCTACTTGTACCAGATCAACAACGCAATTCTGTACTGCCACCAGAGGCGGATACTGCACAGGGATCTCAAACCACAGAACCTGCTTATTGACAAGACTGGAATTATTAAAGTAAGTAGCAGTAAGGTTTAACTATTATAGTAAAATGTGAAGAGAAAACTTTGTACCCCTTTTTAAGCATATTGTGCACATGGACATGTGTGAGATATGGCATAGTTAAAGATTATATTATGCAGAAGGAGTGCAGAAAGCTAAAATTATGGTCTAATTTCGACCACTGGGCGACCACTACTTCAACTAAGTTATTGTTGTACTCTAACCCCAGTGGCGTGCACAGACATTTCTTACAGGGTAGGCAAAAACAATTTAGTGTTGTAATAATTGTCACACCACTGTCTAACTTATTCAATTCATATAAATAAAAATGATAAAATTATTTTGTTGTGTTTCATCTTGCCCTCACTGAATATGAAATGTTATGAGCCAAACCTACATTTCAATGAAAAGAAAGTTGTGCATGTTTTATACTTATGTGCCTTAGCACAAAATAAATACCCCATCATCGCTTATTATAAAGTTTTGAAACATTTTAGTCTTATTAGAGAATTTTACTGCAACAACATTGTATTTGTTGATGATAAATCTTGCAGGTGGCCGACTTTGGTCTGGGCCGAGCCTTCGGTGTGCCTGTTAGAGTGTACACTCATGAAGTGGTCACACTGTGGTACAGAGCTCCTGAAGTATTGCTGGGCAGTCAGAGGTGAGTGTACTAAGTGAATAAATTAATAATAAACTTCAGGACAATCCTCCTGTATTGTCCCACTCTGTTTCAAAGACCTAGACCCAACAACATCTTGTTATTGTAAGAATATTATATAAATATATTGATTATTTACTAAATAATTATTGAATGTTATTAGTTGGTAAGACTATAAAAAATTATTAATATAATAAAATCAAGGTTAAATGATTACTTTAATAAAAAAAAAGCCAGCCGGCCTTATGGCTTGCTGGAAATGAAAGAAAACCAAGTAACCCTTACACCAATGTGCTTGCCAAGTGCGTGATAAGGTAATATTCATTCAGCCTTTCATTGCAGTGGTTTTTGTGGAGGCCCATGTTCAGCAATGAATGGTTTCAGGCACATATCATGAACTCGCACGAGGAGTTGGCAGAAATTGGCGACGCGCTCATGTTTAGACCACTTCAAGACACAAGTCCTTAGAGTTAAATAAGTTGCTAAAGTCAGCCCTATCAGAAAAATAACTAAACTAACGAAATCCACTATTAATTTCAGATATTCGTGCCCCATAGACATGTGGTCTGTTGGCTGCATATTCTCAGAGATGTCGTCAAAGAAACCACTTTTCCAAGGCGACTCCGAGATCGACCAACTGTTTCGCATTTTCAGGTATAATATTTTTATAAATAACTCATATTTTCAGCTAGTTTTCAATAGCCATACTAATATTGGATCGTCAAACCTAGCATTACATGCCGTGCCAGATACACCAACGACTTGAAGAAGGCGGCTAGGTTACTCAAATGCCGGAGTACCGGATCTTGTGGTACTATTTGGGAGAGGCCTATGTCCATCAATGGACTGCTTTTGATGGCCAACATAGGCTGATATTGAGATGTATTTATATTATTACTATTTCTGATTGTAAATTTATGAAAATAAACTTATTTCAGAATGCTACGCACTCCAACTGAAGATATCTGGCCAGGAGTGTCATCACTGCCTGACTACAAACCTACTTTCCCAAACTGGACTTCATTCAACTTACATAATCACGTAAGTTATTCCAATTATATATAATCATCATAAATGTAAAAAGTTGCTTACTATTTCTTTTGATTATATATATGGAGGCAGGCTGCAAAATAAAATAAAATAATCCTCATACAATTGAAAAAATTATAATGTTACAATTTCAAGATTCAAAGATTTATTGCTTATTTAATTCCATCTATGATATATGTATTCATTTAATCATTGTGTCAGCCTGTAAACATCTACTGCTGAGCATTAATCTTTCAATAACGGCTACAACAAACGGCTATAGAAAATATCGTATTAATTGCGATGCTTAGTGATAATGGCGATGGTAGAAGCTATGGTGAATGTTGATATGCACACAGGGGACTGTAGCAAACTCTTAACAAAATAATCACATGAATTTGTTATATATGTAGTACAAAATTATAAATTGACTATTCCTTCTTACAGGTACAAAACCTAGATGAGGTCGGCATGGACCTGCTCCAAAAGATGTTGGTGTACGACCCAGTGAAGCGCATCTCTGCGAAGGACGCGCGGCGACACCGGTACTTCCGCGACATGAAGCTGCCGCCCGGCCTCACCGTGCACAACGCCTACATCCGCTACCAGCCCGAACACTCGCCCGACAGTGACTGCAGCGCGCAGAGCGTATAGTCTTACCATGTATTACAAACTACGCTTATTTGTAGGTACTCACCATTTACTTTAGTTAAATGTCCACTGAAACAGGTCGGGGTGAGCCACATTGCAGTGACAATAAGACTAATATGCTCAGGCATTTCACGCCTGACTCCTATAGACATGGTTTCATACAATATGTATAATGAAAACTGATTTTCAATGCCGTGCGGCCCGACCCGGCCAACTTAGTAGACATTTAGCTTTAAGTTGGCAGTTGGCGAATAGCTGTCTAGTCGCAGTCACCAATTGCGTAGGCCTAAAGAATGGGATTATAAATGGCCGTTCTACTATTTGCCTGTCCCTGGCTCAACGAGAACAACAGAGAAGATGTTCTGCTATTTGTAAACCCATTCTTTGGAAACGTGTTGTACAGTATGCGGTTCGCCGCATTTATTTCGATGAAGAATTTTGATTTTGAGACCGGTTTAGGTTGGAGTCATGCCATTTCTGTAGGCCTATTTTAACTTTCAGATTTTATATTATGTTTTTTAATTTCCTTTGGCATTGTCTATCATTGTACTAAATTATGAGCTCAAATAGTTTTTTTTATAAGCTTTATTCGTAATAAATGTTCTGTCATCAATCGGTCATCAGTAATATTCAACCAAATAAGGACTATAAGTAACTTTTTGGCCGAATAATGTAAGTAAATAACTTCAGAAATGAACTTCTTATAGTGCCAACTGTTAACTTAATTGTCTACTTTTCACGACTTTTTCTTTCTAGGATATTATGTATCCTTTTCATGAAGTGCAGACTGCACTTGCCGATGCATTCATCCCCAGCCTGTATCTACACACTGCTCAGTGAAGGCCTCTCTTTCGCGTTTGATGCAGTATATCAGGTGAATTGACTTAAGGACTGCATACAGTTTGGACGATTCTGCACTTCTCTTCTCAAGTTTTTATTTCTAACATTCCTAAATCGACATAATCTTATACCCATGAGGCCCTATATTAAGACTGATCGTCTTTTAGAGCTAACGAATCCATCAAACATAATAATTATGATTATACATTTTACTGCCTGCATTCCTTCAAGGGTGGACAATGAAATATAAATTTAATTATGCCTGTGATTGAGAATAATTCACACAATATTATAATGTCATTGACAAAAATATGAAACATGTGGCCTTCGAATTGTGTATTGTTGTCGTAATGTAAATAAAATGTGTTTTAGCGGAATATAATTTTATAAGCGTCGTCGTCTAATAGGTTTCATATATTTTTATACTTAAATGCGTGGTATCATGCAAATATTTCCTGTATTGAAACTGGAACCAACATACGTTATAATTTCGAAGATTATTGTCAAATTAGATTCTATATGACCATATAAAATTGGTCTAGTGTGTGTGCGTATTTATGCGAGACACCGTCTTTGTGGTATCATGTATGATTCTTCTTTTCTAACGAAGATTTTTTTGTTTTACGAGTTGTTTAGCGGTGTCTTCTAACTTATAGGGTGAATACTTTAATGTGTTGTTATTTTATAATAATGTATGCCAACAGAGCCTCGTGTCAGTGCGAGATTTTAGTTAATTTTGTGAAAACAGTGGTCAGCTTCTATATAACTCTATATACTGTAAATACATATGTAGATCGAAATTGTATGTGCCAAAATAAAAATAATGTGGATTAATTTCTCCATGCTACATAATTTTGCACTGCTGATCACTGTGGTATATTCGTTCAGGGATATTATTATGAATAATGAATTAATTAAATTGATTTAGGTATTATCTTAATTTTAAAGTAATTAAATTTTAATGATAAGTTTTAGTAATTTAATGTTTTATTTATCCCTATTTCATATAAAACACTGAGTGGATCTTAAAGAAAACATTTATTACTTGTTGAATAAAAACTACAACATAAAACTAAAAGAGATACCTTTTCAACAAAGCAAAAAATGTACAACAAATTTGTATTTATTTAAAACAAGACATACAATAGAACAGTATTATTTACATAATTTTTTACTATTTGTATCCATATTTACCGTATTTCTCTTTTACAGTAAAAGAATATAATTCTACATAGCTATTTTACAAATCACAGAGTACTCTAGATATTGCTGCAGACCTAATAATAACTACAACTATATTATATAAATTCAAACATACAAATGTAAAATCAAGCTATCTCAATTTGAATAGGCACCAGTGCAATAAGACTTTGGATTCCTCTCTCTATATTATTATCTACATGCTAATCAACTCATTATCATACGGAAACGGAGTAATAAGCAGATGGAGAACAGACAGCATCGGATGCATTGTTCTAGGGTCAATGAGTGAATCGAATCATTAATCTTTTTTTTTCTCATATTTAGTAGCACTGTGGACTGCTCTGTGCGTTCAAGAGTGATATTTATATATAAAGCGAACGTTAGGTAGAAAAAAATGATCGAATTTATCGGTTTTCTTAGTGCTTGCTTTCTTTATATTATTCCAAAAATCGGGCGTGTGTGGTATATGTATAGTATCAGGTTGTTGGAGCTCTCAGTGGTGTATAGTATACACGGCAGGATGTCCTGCGGAAGGCTGCGGCTGCAGGATGATGCGGTGGGTCACGCCAGCCAGCTCCTGCTGCTGGAGGCCTGACACAGCCACTGTTGCTGGTTGCAGCTAATGGGGAAATGGTACATTAGAGGGTGGTGGGGGTATGGCTGTCGAAGGTATAGAAGCCCTGCGGTCCGAATTGCGCTACAAGTGATAATATCGCGAATCCGACCAGTCACAATTATTATTATTACTCGATAGCCCTTATATTTTGTGACTACCTGCATATTAAATTTGGTCGGATTCGCGATATTATCACTTGTAGCGCAATTCGGACCGCAGGGTAAGTCACGTATTGGTAGATCCCGTTTACATACTACTGAAACTTGGGGCCTATGACAATAACGTGTCTTGTTAAACCACGCTGATCTGCGTCACTCATTCTCATACATTTGGCAGATCGCAACAAGATGTGAGGATGGTTGTCATAGAGAATCAGAATACCAGAATACTTACTGCTCAAATCCAAGTTTCAGCAGTACAGTCACAGTGTCAAATATTGTGATACTAGCTGGTGTCCGCGGTTTCACTCGCATCCTAGAACTACTTCATATACCCAGATACAAAGGATCCTGCTAACCTTCTTTTGTTAACACAATCAATCAATAATACAGCAGATATCAGAGAAAGGAATTCGTCAAAACTATACCTGTAATATATTGGGCAGCATGGTCTGGCACGTGGAGGTGGCCACGTGAAGCTGTTGTTGCTGCACCTGCTGCACGCCCACCGCCTGATAACAAACATACATTTGTTAACATGTGCATCGACGCCATACATGGAAAACTCAATCTGAACAGGCCGTAGTGTATCGAATAAAAGTTTAAGTTGTCGTTTACTTACATGTATCTGTATCGGTTGATGCTGAGGGTGTATCTGTATCGTTTGTACTTGAAGCTGCTGCGGCTGTTGCTGTAATGGAAACGAAGCTATTTTTGAGCATATGATTTGTATGGTAACCATTAACCTTTCGACCCGGGAATTGAACCCTGGCCTCAGGTTCAACAGCCGCGCTAGCGACTGCTAAATCAAGGTGGCAAAATAATGCGAATAAAATCCTCTAATTTTACGCAATTGAATGTGCAATCTTATAGAATCTTGCTTGGAAGTCAGATAATAATTAAGTAACTGACTTCTTGAGTTCTTAAGAAAAGTTCTTGTATCGGCTTCATAATTATTATGAAGCAGATACAAGAACTTTACACAGTTAGGTCGATCACACTTAAAAAGTAAATATTTTCTATTGCATGCCGTCAATATAACGATAAGACTGCACGTAACAACACACAGTGTACCGTGTTAACCTGTTGTGTCTGCTGCAGCTGCAGCGACTGCACTGATGAGATGACAGGATACGGGTGCTGATTCCCCTGCAACAAACAATATTTATATTAGATACAACTAAAATTACACATACTTTTACATTGAATCAATTAATTATTCATTGTAATTTTTTTCCCCGGTAGTTAAGAGGCTATAAATTCCAAATGATAAATTTTATTAACAACATTTTAGTGTAAATATAAAACTATTTAATTACAATAATTTCAAACATTTTAGTACATAAGTAATATTTAGAATCTTTGAAATAACCGGAGCATCAGCCAGCTATTAATTTATTACGTACTAGCTGTGCCCGCGACGTCGCCCGCGAGAAGGTCGGGTGGTTGAAATTTATTTTTGCAAATGCATGTTTCTAATATGACAGCTTAGAACATGAATGCTAATTTTAGTCTCCCAAGCCTATTTTCGCGAAAATATTTTCAATGTACAGACTTACAGACTTTTCGACCTGTACGATTTTATTATAGTATAGATGAATATAATATTTATAATTATTATTTTACCTGCACTCCAGACACAGTAATCCCTTGCTGTACGTGTTGGGCGTGTATCGGTACGGCTAGCTGTTGCACGTTCCCGACCTGCAGCACAGCTTGTTGCTGCATCTGCTGTTGTTGTTGCTGGTGATGTTGCACTTGTTGTTGCACTTGTTGCTGTACTTGTTGCTGCACCTGTTGCTGAACTTGTTGTTGGACTTGTTGCTGTAACTGCTGCTGCTGGTGTTGCTGTTGAGCTTGTTGTTGCGCTTGTTGTTGTTGCACTTGTTGTTGTTGCTGCTGTTGTTGCTGTTGCGCTTGTTGTTGCTGCTGCTGTTGCTGTGGTTGTTGCTGTTGCTGCAGAAATCTTTCCTGGATAATTAAAAATTAAATTTATTAAAAGTACTAAGGTTTATTTATTTATTTAATCATTTATGTACACACATGAAAAATAACACAGAAATCATTAAATAGGAGAACAAAGTACAAAGGTACTGCTTATTTAATTATAGAAATCTCTTCCAGCAGACCTGCGAGAGGAGAATTTAGAACACGAAATGTAGACAGCAATGTACAAGAATAGACTAAAACTACTCGTACAAATTAAATTAAATAATATAAACTTATGTAAAATACCAACATAAAACAAATACACATAAATATAAAAACATAGATAAATAAATACAAACACATACATACATAAATTGCAAACGGAAGATGCTATGACAGGGAGAGATAATGGTCTTTGACACGTAGGTTTTCATAATTAAAAGCATAGGTAGGTACCTACTTTAATAAATTCGCTTTTGAGCTCTTATCTCAATGGCTGTCGCGCAAATTGATTAATCTGCGAGAATACGGTGCGATGGCTGGAAGTTAGATGGCCTTGGATGGGTGATCGTTCTTTACATAGGTATCAAGACCCATGGGACCCCGAGGACGTTAAGGTGTTGGTCCCCGTTGTCATACGACTAAGTATGACAGTCTTTACGGGCAGTCAGTAGAACAAAAAGAATATCGGTATCTCCCAGAAATTGGGTTGCGGAAGTCAGATGATAAGGTAGTATAGGACTGTGATAGGACTATAGGACCGATTATTTGTTTATGACCTTTGACAGTCTGTTCTTTGTACAAAGTTCATACCAACAATGGCACTTACTTGTGCATGCACCATCATATGCTTCTTAAGGTTGTGTAGGTACATGTAAGTCTTCGCGCAGAGGCCGCACTTGTACCGCTTCTGCTGCACTCTCTCCACCTGCCCCTGAACTTGCAGGACCTGTTGTGTGTCCTGCACTTGGATTTGTACTTGACCTTGGACTGAAACAATATTACGTGTGAAAAATTAAGTCCAGGGATTTATATGTCATCACAGGGCTATCTAATTGCTGCTTGTAGACCCAAAAAGAATTGCTTCCCGCTTTGTCTTTATACAATTCAAATTAGCGCAGATATCGGCTTGGAATAAAAAAATAAAGATAAAATACCTTGTGTCTGCACGTCTCCTATGTCTTCGGTGACTGTGACGGTCTGGTGTTCCGGTTCGCATTGGACATCATTTTTGTCATCAACTGGAACCTCAGCACTATTCTCTGATGTAGACAACTCTGTTTCAGGTTTAACCTCGTGTGTTTTCATGTGTTTCTTGAACGAACTAGATTCTATGTATCCTGGAATTTTTTATTAAATATAGGTACGAGGTACTTACCTACGATGTTTTCAAAAATCTTAAAGTTCCAATATTACAAAGCATTATAATTATTTTTAATTTTTATCTGGCTGATGTCATTACCAGTTGTTAATATTATACTTACACTAACTAAGCATGGAATCGGTAAACTATTGTAAGAATTCAAAGAACTGGGATCATTTATTTTAAACGCCCTGTTGCCTATCTCTACCTGAATATAACTAGAATTTCAAGTACTTTTACTAGTAGTTTTCATTTTTTTTTTTTTTTTTTAATTGGCCCTCACTAGGATTTCTCCTGTATCGAGGTACAGTGTACAAACATACATGTCACATGCACACAAAACCAGACCCGAAACAACTATCTGTAGATCATATTTTATTCCTTTTATACATAAATTCTATAATTAATATAACCAACCACAAATGTATATTGTTTGCTGATGACATTTCTATTATAGTCACAACTGATAGGAAAAATAATACAATTGACGATCATGAAACTGATATTAATAATACTATTGAATGTCTAATTGAATACCTAAATAGAAATAATTTATCAATAAATCTTAAAAAATCTGTTTATATACAATTTAATAAATCTAATAATTCTAAATACAATGTTAAAATGAACATACATAAGATTGATGAAGTGACGCAAACTACATTTCTAGGCATAACTTTAGATCAAGACATAAGCTGGAAAGCACATATTGATACTGTCTCCAAACGAATAAATAAATTCGTATATGCACTCAAAAAAGTTAGAAATGTGACAAACGTTAAAACGGCAATAACGTCCTACCATGCATACGTTGAATCGGTGCTCCGCTATGGCTTGATAATGTGGGGTAACAGCACTGACCTAAATAGAGCATTTATTGCACAAAAAAAATGCATTAGAGCAATAACCGGGCTTCGACCTGACGAATCCTGTAGGCAGATATTTAAGAAGCTTGGCCTGTTGCCGCTACCGTCTCTTTACTTATATGAAACATGTATGTTTGTGAGGAAGCATAAGGAATTGTTTAGTACTGCAGATGATTTATGTCCTCGTAACCGACGAGACCCCCACAAGCTCGTACTGGATATCCTTCCGAGACTAGCTAAATATAATAAAAGTTGTATATCCATGTGTGTACGTATATATAATAAGATACCAAGTAATCTCAAGACCCTAAATATGAGATCATTCAAAAATAAATTGTATGAATGGTTGTGTAGTCATAGTTTTTATAGTCTCAAGGACTTCTTTGATAATAAATGTTAAATATGCTTGTGAAAATTTGTACGCTTATAACTGTTAAGCAAAAACATGTATGCTCTTTTTATTTTGTATTTTACCATCTTTTATACCATGTTTTTAAGCAAATAAATATTATTCTATTCTATTCTATTCTATACAAATATTTGTTCCGTGCGGGGATCGAACCCGCGGCACGTAGCGCAGAAAGCTAATTGCTTAGCCACTGCGCCAACCGTGTCGTCAAATATCGTCAATAATCAAGTAGACGTGACGTACCCTTCCCACAGACGGGGCACTGGTACTTCTTCTCGCCGGTGTGGTACCGGCGGTGCACGGCCAGGTAGGACGCGGAGCTGAACCTCTGTCCGCACTGCGAGCACTCGAACAACTTCTCGCCGGTGTGCTTGCTGGAGTGCACGCGCAGCTCCGTGCGGGAAGTGCAGCCTTTGAAGCACACTGGACACACAAACCTGGGTAACCAGTAAACATTTTATTATTGCAAACCAATGCCGTGTGCGAGCCTATTATATAAATATTAGTGGTATTAGTGCTGCGTGACTCAAAAGTATAGTTAGTTAGGTATTGGTTACTTTTGGGTAGTATTCTATGAGAATAGAATAGATTTTTATTTCAGATAAACAGTTACATGAATAATATTATAGAGCCAGGCAAGACACTTCATGGATGCTTTTAAATAACAAGCACTATAATTTTGATCAATAAAGAGTTAAGAGTTATGATAATAATGTAGGCAAGATATTAATGGAACTACTATAGCAATCAAGAGATTTGAGATTTGCCTCTAACTAAGATTAACTTAGCGGCTACAAGCTGACCAGTGTCAAGACGAGCTAAGTACTTAGCTTATAGTGACGTAAGTACCTCTTGTTGCCGGTATGCGTGACCATATGGTTGTTCCTTGCCGAGGACGTGGTGAACCGCGCCGAGCACAGCTTGCAGCAGTAGGGCTTCTCCCCCGTGTGGGTGCGGCGGTGGTAGATGAGCGCGGACTGCTGCGCGAAGCGACGCTCGCAATACTGACACTCGTACGGACGCTCGCCTGGACAGAACAAAATAACACGTAAGTACAGACGTCGCTTCATTCCCAGAATTTTTCATCATTTTAGTGTAGATACTAGATAGTGTCACACTATAATTTCAAAAGAACCTTCAGTAGTAAGTATGACTTTTATATAAATCACTTTCCTCCATACGATTATAATCGTCTTCTGATCGAACTGAAGTCGCAGCAAAAGCTTAAATTTGCACGACTGTTGCGTTTAATAATCGCACCCCGCGCCGTATTCACTTGCGTTAGCGGTGAAGGAAAACATCCTGAGGAAACCTGTAGGTACACCCCAGAGGGCTCAAAAAATACTCAATGGTAGATTTAATTCGCCAACCCGCACCGGGCCAGCGCGCCGTTTTTGTTCTGAGAAGAGGTCCGTGTCCAACAGCATAGATTATACACTTCCACCAATGGGAACTGTCCCATTATATAGAATGTTAGGATGTTCATTACACTGGTAATGAACATCCTGCAATAAAATAATAACACATACCAGTATGCACTCGCATGTGCGCGTTCAGCTTGGACACCTCGTAAAATCCTTTGTTACACACGGTGCACACGTGGTTTCGTATGCCGCGGTGCTTCTTCATGTGCTGGCACAGCGTCGAGTGCCGCCGGAACGTCTTGTTGCACTCCGTACACTTCAGCGGCTTCTCGCCCGTGTGCAGCCGGAAGTGCACCTTATGGACGGAAAGTGAAAAATCAATTCTAGCTAGCTCATGATTTTGCATTGAACCTCCACATAGTCGACATCGAAAACGACTACCTTATTCAGTGGTAGAGACCCTAGCGATTTCGAAATCTTCTAATATTACCTACTATCTTCTAGGTATTATAATACCCATAAAGTTATTATTTACTTCTACGTTTATGATAATACCTAGGCAGTATTTTACTCAATGACCAAAGAAGCCTCATTTTACTAAAAATACTGGCCTAAAAGGTATTAAAAAATCATTTTGGCAATAATATAAAATCATTCATATGTCTATGAAATCATTATAAAACTTAGATTACCTATAATTATAAAATGTCCAATATGACGTTATAAATCATTCTATTTGACAGCCAACTTTTTTTCCAAGCTTTTAATATTTCCAGAAAATACAAGGAACATACTTCACTCTAGCAAATAAATAACGCAATGGGTTACGATTACTACGGCATATTAGGTGTAAAGCGCAACTGCAGTCAGCTGGAGGTAAAGCGCGCGTATCGGCGACTCGCGCTCAAATACAATCCTGAGAGGCATGACAACGATGAAAACATGCAACGCATCTTCGCCCTCATAGCTGAAGCGTACGAAGTCCTGGTCGACCACAAGAGACGCGCCGTCTACGACCAGTACGGTGAGGAAGGACTCAAGCAAGGCGTGCCCGGACCCACAGAGTTCATCCAACCATACACCTACCACGGAGAGCCCATGAGGACTTACAATGACTTCTTCGGCACATCCAATCCTTACGCAGACTTGTTAGATTACTACGAGAACCCTCCACCGATGTTCGAGTCCCCCCTCGGCAAAGGCTACAAAGAAAAGGACGCGACCATAGTTCGACCTCTCGCTCTATCACTCGAGGAGGTGTTCAAAGGGGGCCTCAAGAAAATGAAGATTCAAAGACTGGTATTCACAGACGAAACGTGCACGGAACTAAAGTTACGAGAGAAAGTTCTGTCAATACCAATAAAACCAGGAATATACCAAAACACAGAAGTGAGGTTCAAAGAAGAAGGTGACCAAGGACCCACCAGGATCCCAGCTGACGTTATATTTATAACTGAGGACCGTCCGCACGAAACATACGTTAGGTCAGGCCTGAGTGACTTACTGCACGTTAAAACTATAAGTTTGAAAGAAGCGTTATGTGGCTTCATGATAACATTAAAAACGTTAGACGAAAGAATGCTAAGAATCAAAGTATCGGATGTCGTGACCCCCACTTACGAAATGATTGTAGAAGACGAGGGTCTACCGCTACCAGCTTGTCCAGCAAAAGCTAAAGGCAACTTGATCATCAGGTTTCGCGTAGAATTTCCGGAGTATTTGTCGAAGCGCACTAAAAAGTCATTCGAGGAAGCATTCAAGACAAAAGAGGACGAGGAAGAAAAGTTCGAAAAATTACCGTGTGGTACAGTATCGGAAAATTTAGATCTTGAATAGTTCGTAAAAAAATATAGAGATAAAATATATTAAAACAATAACTTTTTTCAATGTTTGTCTTGAGCCATTGATTTCCCAGATAATACCTAACGCTTGAGTTCTGGGGTCTTGGCCCTGCCGAAAGAGCAATTAGGTTATTGAAATTGATATTATTATGAATGCTACATTAATAAATTTTAAAAAAGTATGCATCTTGCAGCTTACGCAGTCTACTCTCTGCTACTAGAAATAGACCTCTCCAAAGTTTCGTCAAAACATCAGATCCTCTGCCTACCGCATCCAGTATTCGTTACCAGCTTACCTTCAAATCTGTGGGATTGTAGAAGCTTTTATTGCACGTAGAACACACATAGGGCCTCTCCCCGCGATGTCTCGCCATGTGGGAGCGCAGCGCATACCCGCTGTAGAAACGTTTGTCGCACACAGTACACAGGTGCGACTTCTGCTCGAAGTGCGTTTGTCGGTGGCGGTACAGTAACGTCTTAGTCGGGAATGTGCGCTGGCACACTGAGCATGTTGGCTGCTTTGGCGGACGCTGCTCGTGTGTGCGCATATGCATCTTTAACATGCCTGGACCCTGGTATAAGTAACAATGGAACGCGTTAGATCCAGAACTCTTGACACATTAGAATAGATAGCCATTCATACATTTATATTTATAACTAACGTATCGTACGTTATGAAAGTTTCCTTATTCAAAGTCTGCTTAAATTAAGTGTTAGTTACCAGTGGCCAAGGGTGATAGTTGTAAAAGGGGAAGCCATCCCAAAAATGCCCTCAAAAAATTGCTGCAATTAATGCTGCAAAACAAAAATCCATATCGTCTCTTGTAATCTACATGTAGTCATGTCTGGAAGAGCTCGACCTAACTGATTAACAAGCCTTTTTTTGTCAGTTGGATGAGTAAATAATATATTATTACGTTGATCTACGCATTAACCAATTCCTAAAGGGAAGCCGATGGGAATCGGGTTGCATGGACTCTTCGCCACTGTTAGTTACATTGAGACTAGCAAAACTGTCATGATAGTGGAAGCTTATTTTACTTTTACTCAGAAGTGGGTAAACTTGGGTTGAATTAATGGATAGATTAACATATCCATACCTTGAACGTCCGATCACAGATAGGGCACATAGGCGGTTTCTTGCAGTTGGCTTTGATCCAGTTGGAGTGGGAGCGCATGTGTTGTTTGAGCCAGCGCGCGTGCTTAAACTCCTTGTGGCATAGGTTGCACACGTGTCGGCCAGGAGACACGGTGGACGTCGCTTGGAACAGCACGAGCTGAAGGTAGTTCTCTTCATCGGAATTTAGACCTTCCTTGTCTTTGACTGGTATAACCTCTTCTTGCAGCTAGAAATGGAAGAGATTAGTTAATGAGTACACTCAGCGCAAACTTCAGTAGCGATGAGTTCCTCCGAGACTATGAGGTGGTAGTGTTGTTGTGTTTAGATTAAAGATCGCACCGCAGTTGACAATAGTCTAGACTTGAATTCAATTCAAAAATAAACCTGAAAGTAAAATGTAAGTCCTGTTATTTTTTTTGATTTGGCGCCCAACGCTTGTTCTAAACAGGAACTCTATGTTTTGTGGCCGAACCAAGAACCTTATATATTCTTGGGCCGAACCGAATACGCAATCTTGCGTAACTATCATACAAAATCTACGATCGAAATATAGCAGGTCAGGCCAGGTAGGTGACTCTATAATTTGATGATGACAAAATAAATATTTACTTTACCAAAATCCAAAAAAGTAAACATTTATGTCTATTTACGTAAGCTGTTCAAACCTCTCCATACCTTTTCAACATCATATTCTTTAATGTCCTCCTCCGGAGTATTGCTGGGCGGTGGCTCCGGCGTGGCCGTGAAGAACCCGTCAAGGATCTGACTCGTGTTGGTAAGCGGCACCTCCATGTACTGCATGTACGGCGACTCCGAACAGTTTAGGCTCAACATCTTCTCTTTCTGTAGTAACATGAAAGACATAATAATGAAACTTTTTACATCGGAGACCTCCGGACGGGTAAGCCCAGACCTAAAGGGCAGCAGTAGTCCTAAAGGTAACTACATCGTACGCAGTTGCCCTAAATACGACCTCGAAAGAGCTTCAAATATAAGTAATGCTGAGCTCTAAAAGTAAGATAAATCGCTATTCATAAAAATATGCTAGTGAGATCCATACCTCTTCTCTGTCCCTCTTGTAGGCTTCCTCGGCAAGTCTCTTGGCATGTTCCCGCAGCGTGACATCATTCCTCTCGACCAGTTCCTTGAAAGAATGGCACCGCGAGATCTGGTGCACGCACTGCAGACACAGCTGGGGGGGCAGCCCATCGCCCACTGCCACCTGCATAACATGCAGAGCCGTAATGAATGTGCCATTTAGATCCCGCTAATGACTCTATACTCTACGGCGTTAAAAAAGGGACTATCACTTATGATATTCATCATCAAATCAGCCTATAAAAATCCACTGCTAAACGTGATCTTTTTAGGGCCAAGTTCACCGACAACATAACAGACGATTAGAGCAAAATCAGCCGTTTAAACAAGAATTTTTGTATGGGTACCTAATCAGCCGATTTATTTTTAAACATCTGTTATATTATCAGTGAACCTGAGCCTTAATAATATAGAGGCAAATAGAGCACAATAATTAACAGTCCATCAACTTCCATTTGCACAATTACTAACTGGACCCTATAAGCAGTTTTTTTTAAACGTTTTTTTAAATTTAAACTTTGGCCCTCACTAGGTTTCCTCCTGTATCGAGGGTACAGTTTACAAACATACATCTCACACACACCCAGACCCGAAATAACTATCTGTAGATCATAAAAATAATTGTTCCGTCCGGGGATCGAACCCGCGGCACGTAGCGCAGAAAGCTAATCGCTTAGTCACTGCGCCAACCGTGTCGTCAAAGTTACCGACTATCTCGCCGTAGGATACTTCAGATGGTGGGCACGTAACTCGTAAATCTTTTTGTACAGAGATGACCATTCCAGTAGTCAATTCGAAGGCAACAGACAGCCATACAGACTTGAGACTAGACTATCTTTATTGGCCGACATCTTTCTATACAAACGTACTGGAAACTTTGGAAACGACTGTCCTATGCGGCGCTCACCCAGTAGACCCATCATAGTTCAATCAAACCGAGTAGAGAGCAATAATGGGATGGGTCTTAAAACGACAGGTGACTAGGAACACACAGAAAGATAAACTAGCCAAAAGTAAAACATCAAGTACCTAATCCTATGATGTTTTTTAAAACCTTTTTTTTACCTATTTGATTACGCCGATAAAATATCCAAAGAATATCAAACAATCCAAACTTTAAACTGGTTCTTAGTCCGGTGTTTAGTAAATTCTAAAATCTACCTTTGTACTAGTACAGCGGCCGACGACGCGACAGTTTGAACATAGGCTCTCCGACCTTTCGCGCATGTATACATAAACCTGCATAAACCACTTATACCTACTACAAACTAGGGAAGAATAAAATATTATAGTTTAAAAAAAACCATAGAACACGCTTAGTCATCCAAACTGAACGTGTAGGTATGCAAAATTTCGGTTCAATCGGAAACCGGGAAGTGGGTCAAATTAAGGGTCAAATTTAACTTCCTAGATTTTCTTACATAGTTAGTTATTTACAAGTGAAGCTAATAAAAGCGTGTTAAAATAGTGATTACCTTTATGAGAACTGGCGAATATAATTTGTAGGTAAGGTATAAGTCGGTACAATATACTTATTGTGGTACTGGTGGCACCGGTGGCACTGTATTGTAATGATAGTAGGTAAGGTAAGTAGGTACATACATTACTTATTGCAATCTTGTACCCAGTGTGCCTAGTGTCAAACTAGGCAACGGGAAATGCATCTCGTTGAAAAAAGAAGTGTCGCCTTTCGGTAAATACGGTTATCCGGCTCGAACCCAACGACAATAAACAGGACCACACGTAACGCGCTCCTCTATCCCTCTCTTTGAAAGGGTGGGATTCAAATAGGTCGGTAGGGTATTCTAATTTCTTGCCAAATGTTCTAGACGACTGATTCTAGGATTTTAGTTATTATGTACGCGTTCATCATCATCCTACCCCATTCTCAACTGCGTATGTTGGGAATTGGTATACCTACCTACCAAGTTTTGTGCATGGAACCGCTGGTGCAGTTTGGTAGAAGAATTCGGTCCTGCTCCTGCATAATATCATGGAAATAGAATCTATGACATGTCTATGACTAATTTTGGTCAGGCACCAAATTTTACAACCCCCCGTGAGAATCTTACTGAGAAACTGACCTCCGCAACTCGGAGCGTGCCAATATCGTTACTTTGAACTTTTCCCCAAATCAGATAATAAAATAAAAAATGGTATGGTATGTTTTATTATCTGGTTTATATTTACCTAATATTTTTATTAAATATCATGTACATTTTATTTAGGCGCCAAACGAGGTTTGTTCCCTAAGTTTAGAAAAAAGTAGGAAAAAAGATATATGATAAAAAGGACAACAATAAAACATTTCCGCGGATTCCATACCTATCTCAGTCTTTCGAGTACATTTAAAAGTTTCCCTTTCAATCATCATGCGTGCTGACGCGTACGATAGAAAGAGAACGAATGACATTTCTCAACAAAATTTCGAGAATTCACGCAGCACCTCAGGGATCCGAAATTCTGATGACTTCTAAACAAAGATGACGCGATGTAAAGGACGACTGCTATCCATACATGCACATAGCTTTTGCCATAAGTGTGAAAGAGACAAAAATAGATTCCCAAAATATCTTTACAATTTGTCATCTCACCTGCACTTTCGATATGCCCATCAGCATCGTCGCAGTGAGTTGTTCAAATAGAGGTCTCATGTCCTTTTTTATCTCTAAACAAGCTCGACATATTTTATCGAAATTCAAAGGTTTATTGGGAGCAGCCATTTTGGGCTGCACTACGAAGATGTTTTTGTCCTTGTTATACGACAGTAATTTTCACTTCACAAAAATGTTTTTAAGTAACACAACACATTATATACCTACGCCTTATGGTTAGAATAAAAATTTAATAGATTGCAACTTATACATTTCTTAGTAGTAACAATAAAATTCACCACTGGTCGCTTACAAAACCAAATAAGAAAGAAAGACGATGTGACGATGGGTGGGGTGACGAAATTAGAGCGAGCGAATAAGCAGTGTCAGTTACGTAAAATGGTACATGTCTGAAAGAGATAGATAATGTTGAATATGTTCGATAAAGTTCACTATGCTATGAAATGGAATGACTTGTTGTTGCTTGTTATAGGTTGTAGTGTATCTAGACATAAGGGTGATATTTAGCGAAGTCAAAGTTAAAAATAAATTTGTATTACCTACTACTGAACAAGATAAAATTTTGTACACTTCGCAAGACATTTTGTAAAACATTCTGTTCTGTGCTTTTTTATGGTCGAATCAAAAATATTACTAGAAAAGGTAGTTTATTCATTTCTGAAAATCCTACAATTTACGAAAGACATGTTCATCGTTCGTGGATCAACGTCTGTCTCTTTCTTTTTAGGTATATTTGTAGTGCGATAGAAAGAGATATTAGTTTATCTACTTTTTTATGCACATCTGTTTTTAAAACATGCGCTATAACTGTGTTGTCATTGAGAATATTTATAGCAAAATCTAATCTATGTATAAAAATGGTTTATATTCAATATTAATTCTAAATAGGTACACATTTTGCGTACATAATCGATTGTCGATCTAGGACCAAGCATACAGGTAGTACAGCCTACGATAAGTTTTTTGCAGCTCTGAATATAGCCGTTAACCGCCCACTCGCTCCTCTACAACGTAGGTACGTCCGTCCCGCTCATCAGTAGTTATAACCAATCTTCTTGGCGGCTCTGAATGTAGCCGCGTACTGATTCAGTACGCGGCTACATTCAGAGCCGCCAAGAAGATTGGTTTTAACCACAGAACACAGAAAGAGGTTTTCTGTGTTCTAGGGATGGCAATCCCTAGTTCTGTGGTTTTAACTATACAGCAAGGTACCTATGCTTGTTTATTAGAGCATAGGGGACAACTAGTGGTCGCCCGGTGGTGGAAATTCGACCGTAATTTTAGCTTTCTGCACTCCTTCTCCATATAAATTTAACTATGCCAAATCTCACACTCCTCCGTGTGCGCAATATGCAAAAGGGGGATAAAGTTTTCTCTGATGTACTCAAAGTCTTATTCCTAGCTGTCGACGAATCAATGGTGTACTTTCACAGAAAAACAGGGTCATGTTGTTTACATTGTAGGTGTTAATAAAATTGTCCTTTTTTGTTTATCGGAGTAAATAAAATATATATGAGATAAATAAAATATATATTAGACTATAGTGTGTTAGGATAACGCATGGACATAATTTAATTAATAACTCATCCAATGGACATAAGTATTATATTATTTTTCATTCCTACGTAATGTAAGCCGGTTCAAATTTTTTCCATAGCAACAATTCCTTAAAAATCAAATGAAATGTAGGGTGGTAGCGGTAGGTAGGTATAATCACAGATTGGGTATAAATTATACCCAATCTGTGATTATACCTACCTACCACCCGCTACCACCCTAGCTAACGCCTAACGATGCTCCGGATGCTCATTAATTGCATTCCTAAAATCTGTATAATATACCTACCCAATTATACCGTATAGATATATATTTATATTATATATTATCGATTTATATTTATCTTAATATTTATTTTATTTTATGATTTATTTATTTAACAGTAATTATTAGTGTACATATTTAAGTTAATATTTTATGATTGTATATAATTATTAGTTAGTTTTATTATTATTAAAAGAGACCCGTATAAATAATACACAGATTTTAGGTATGCAATTAGCAAGCATCGTTAGCCTATTGTCTCTATCGCACTTCCAAACATAGTTATTTTATTTTTCATTCAACTGTGTACTGTCAAATATAAAACTGGAAATGAAAATTTTATTATCAAACTAGTCCCGCGGTCCGAATTGCGATAAAAGTGATAATATCGCGAATCCGACCTTTAATAGTCACAAAATATAAGGGCTATTGAGTAATAATAATACTTGTGACTTTGGTCGGGTTCGCGATATTATCACTTTTAGGCACTTTTAGCGCAATTCGGACCGCAGGATCCAGTGTCATTGCCTACTGTCAACTTGTCAAGTCATTGTCTTGTCAAATGTCAAATTGTCAACGCAATATATAAATTTGTTTCGAATGAGTCAGGGTTTATGGGTTTAAAAAATAAATAACCGAAAACAAAACATACAGAAAGTGATTTACGAAACCTTTTGATATAATTTATCTTAAGAAAGATGACCGCAATGACGGGCTCGTCATGGGAAGGTGCGTATTTAGCTAAAACATTATGTGCCGGTTCACTTGCTCGAGATTATGTGACGTTGCAATGTAAAACTTATCAACACGTAAAATCTTTATTTTCTGAAATGTTTTTTATTGTTTGTTCATCCTTTATAAACATCAGCTCTTACAACACAGGAATATAACATTAATTTTTACGGAATTGATACGTAGGTACTAACAGCTATAATCAGCATGTGGATAGAAAATAAATTTCATGTTCATAGCACAGTCAAAAAATAATTGGTGTGTTTGACATATTTTAGAGATGAGGAAGCAGGCCCGTCTTCTAGAAAATGATATAGATGTTAAGCTGGTGGCATTTAGTAAGCTGGGAGTGAGCTCGGCCAATACAGGACTCAGTTCTGAGAATGTGCCTCTTATCAACAGTGATGACATGTTCGACACCATGTCTATGGAACTGCAACAACTATTAAATAAGGTCAGTCTTTATAACATATTAATTTAATAATCCTATTTCCCAGTAACTATTTAGGGTAAATAAAAATGTGTGACTTTAAACTAATTAAATATTTTAATTATTAATTACTACCATCTTGATTAATTAAAATAGCTTATCAAGTAGTAATTGCATACTATATAAAACCTCACATAAGTCGGGATGTATTTATTTATTCTATTTTGTCTAGTTTGTTGTTACTGTTACTGGATCTAATGGTATTGGAACTCAATTAAACAAATATTTACCATTTGTTTGTTATTGTACATTTTTAGTTGTCTTCAATAAATGACAAAATGGCAGATTTGGCACCAACTGGCACAGCTACAATGCACACTATCAAGAGGCATAGGGAAATATTAATGGTGAGTTTGAGGTGTATACTTAATCTGACCCCAAAGTTATACTATAGTACAAATATATTCACTGGATGATCTGTTGTCTTCATTACTTAGTTGTTTTTATTGTGTGATTGTGTATTGTATTGTATCTACTTATGGACAAATGTCTGAAATAAATGATTTATTATTATTACAACACAATCAATTATAGAAAGGGATTATAATGGCAGCTTATTCTCCTATTCTCACACATGTGGGAGGCAACTAAAAAAAACTAAACAAATAAAATAATTTTCATATAAATCTAAATAGCTTCTTTAGGTTTTTACTTTTTTTTATATTTATCTATTTGTCCATTTTTTGTGGAATAAACAATTACTGAAGCCTAAAACAATATTAAGATGCTTGTTGGAAATGTTTGCTGTTATCTGTTATAGACTGACCTTCCAGCATCTCAAATTCCATAATCAGAACAATTTTTTATGGGACCATAGGTCAATTCACCCTTCACCCTTTCATTTATGCAAAATCATTAAAATCAGTTCACAACTGATGGAGATACCTGTACATAAAAATACATCCACATTGAATACAATCTCGTCATTTTTATAGTCTGTTAAAATAAAAATGAACATAAGCAGACTAGCTACTTTTTGCTGTGCGTTTTCGCGTGTTTCGCTTTTTTCACCCAAAGATACGTGTTTCCACTGCAAAAAGTGGCTAGTGTTTTTCAGGCGTGAGTTTTGTATTGTGGCTGATCAGCAGTACACCTCTATCTATACCTTCGTGGAGGATAAACGTGATGCTGATATGTAAATGACGTGTAACAGGACTACCAGCAAGAGTTCTCAAAGACGTCGGCGAGGGTCAACGCGCGGCGCGAGCGGGAGGAGCTGCTGCGGGGGGGCAGCCCGCCTCCCGGCGCCACCATCGGGCTTTCGCGCCGTGACCAGTACACCAAGGAGGCCAACCACTTACACAGGTCAGCAGAATACCTAACATATAAGCACCGTGAACATTAGCCTTTCTAAATGGATCGCTTTGACAAACAATCTAAAATCAGGATTTTTGTAGAGTAGGCACAGTACCTACAAATTGCACCTTGTGTAATATCCTGTGCTGTAGGTTAGTTTGGCTTCCTATAATTTCGCACCAGTTTATTGACGTGTACTTTACTTCTAAGTTGTGGTTAAATTTATTGAAAATGATTTTATTTAGTTGTTCTCAAACTATCGTAAATTGTTTCCAGTTCCCACATACTAGTGGACGAACAAATAAACATAGCGATGGAGGCGCGCGAACACCTCGCGTCGCAACGACAGACATTCAAACGGATGCAAACAACGTTTAACAACATCGCAAACAGGTAAGCTTACCAGATTAGGTATGCACAATTCTTATTTTTTATTTAACATTCATATTTTTAAGTCTCATCGAAATATATTCTTGGTTGTTGCTTTTCAGTTTAATGATTCACATGAAAAGCAACAACCAAAAAATATATTTGTACCTTATGTCATAAGTGACACGCTGCATCAGAATTCAGAACAGGCGTAAGCATAGATTTACAATTTCGCATACGCTCAAACGAAATTGTATATCTATGGGCGTAAGCATCGTAGTTAAAGAGGTGAAATTTCGTTTGTTCTAGATTCCCGATGCTGAACAGTCTTATTTACCGAATTAACGCTCGCAAACGTCGGGACTCGCTCATCATAGGACTCGTGGTAGCCGTCTGCACATTCTTGATGCTTCTGTATGCATTCCACTGAGTGAGACATTTGAGTGCGTCGGTTATATTAGGATGGGGCTTCTTCTCAAACAAGAGTTGCGAGATGTGGCCAAATAGTATGCTGAAAATTAGTTTGGACCTATTTCACTTATCAATATGTTTTCCTTATTATGATAATGATCTCTATATTTAATGAGCACTTAATCCTTTCCGAGTCTAATGATGCCACGATTTTATGCCGCTCATTATAAACTTATCTAGTAAGAAAATGAGTCTAGAAAACGACATTTTATACAGAAACAAAATAGTAATACCAGGCCGTGGCCAAGAGGGGAATAATGAAATTATAAAATATTACTTTCTAGTAATGAGTTGTATGTAAATAATGGCATTATTTGTTAATGTGTAATGAGGTGATATTCTAATGTTCTATGTTTTAAATTTAATCCCTCTTTCAATCAGGCCCTGTGTTTCGACCAAATCTGTGATACATCTGGTTACGATAGAACATGCCAGGCCTGCGAAAATATACTATAACTGACTACAGCCTTGTCTGAATCGAAAATACATGATTTCTATTCCACTTGTCATTAAATAGTGAATGTAGACGAACGAAGTCTTCGAGAAATTTGATTTAAAATGTTTTCCTATTATTATTGCATCTTAGGGGTCGTCCATTAATCACATGATGTTATTTAGCATTTTTTTTACCCTTTTCTGTCAGTTAAAACCTAGACAACCCAGAAGAAATTTAGTAGGATACATGTATGGACTTAACACGCTTGTAAAAATAACGAAGGAAGGCCTTTTGCACGTTTTCGAGCCGGAGAGCGTACGTGCTTTCGTGTGGATTCCACACACATAGCGCTTTCAAGCCTACAACGTACCAATGACCCAAAAATTTAAAGTATCACATGGTAGTTACGAAAGTCTCGAGAATTTCTAAGGATGAAACCCAAACGCCCAAAAGATTCTTTCGCAAGGACAATTATGTGGTCATGAAATGTTAATTTACGGTCAAATGTGACACCCAAGTCCTTCAGTATACAGATATAATCTAATTAATTCTGGAAAATTAAGGACCGTGATAAAAATGTCTAGACAGACGTTAAGGTTGCAGGTTGTTTCTGATTGGCATAAAAACAATAAAGGAAAGGTGTAATTATATGAAAAACATAATAATTGTACTAGTACATGATTATATTTAATGGACATTGTCATCAGACCACGGGTTAGTGAGACTTTCTTCAACACTAACAAGTGGATAAGCATCTTGGAAATAAAGATTTGAATTTGAATCTTGCAAGTCAGTTGTTGGCACTGTGCTTTGTTGAAGATCGACCGCGTCGGTCTCATCATCAGTCAGGCGCCGATTTTCGGATGAGAAATCGCGCGTTCAACGAAAGCATAAATACACGTGATATCTCACTACACCCCACCCTTGTGATAAATGGTTATTTTTTCTGAACTTTTTTCTGTCTCACGTGATTAATGGACGATCTCTTATAGTGATGTTTGTAAGATGATTATGTTTATTATCATAGGGCCTAACATAATATTATTATGTAATATAGATTCTATAATTATAATTATGTAAATACTTATCCTGTATGTAACTATACTGTATCAAATAAAACAAATTTATTTTAAAGAGTATTTTTTACTGTAAAGGTTTAGGTATATTTTATCAGCGTATGGATTTGACAAGATAAAAAAATGATGCTGCTTCTTCTATACTTCTGCGTATTTAAACTTCTAATTGGGATATTCCGTTAATAAAACGTCATAAATACGCGATTCGATTGGAATAAAATTAGCTGCAGCTAGACAATCAATTCCTGAACTCTCTGGTGCACTCTTTGGTGCAGAGCTTGTTGAGACCCATTCTGTATTGATAAACAAGTCACAGAATACATTATTAATATTATGTACTCTTCAGAGTTCGGATGGCAGTGTAACATACTCCATGTAAAACACTGGTAATCGGACGCATTTAAGACTGGAAGATGATCCCAACATTTTATGTAAAGGGCTAGGTTGTTATGATAAACTCTTCGGTGATAACTGTTATTCCGTGCACGGTTTCTCTGTGCGACTTGAGCGAGCCTCGTTGCGTAAAACTTCTCTCACACTTCTCGCAGCGGTACGGGCGTTCCCCCGTGTGCGTGCGCACGTGTTTGTCCCGGTCGCCTTTCGTTGCGAACTTCTTGCCGCAAGCATCAAACGGACATATAATATTTCTGTTGTGAGATCGTTGGTGTAAGTAGAACTTTTTCCATACACTGAATTTCTTCTTGCATACCTGAAAATGAAAATTGTAAATATTTGTTTTAAATTATCATTATTTCCTCTACTCATTCTAGCACAGATAAAAAATGGAGCATCCAAAAATTTCAACTGATACTTTGCTTGGCAAGTAGGAATGGAACTACGGTTCCTAAGTTCCCGAGTTAGTCAGTTGTTTTGACGTGTTCGCCTGTCTGGATGGCATTAGTGGGACCTCGGATTAATATTCGATTAGACCTCTATCAATCAACCTATCGAATCTGTCGTATACCACTGCTGGACATAGGCCTTTAGAGGACATCCGTCGGAATCTCATGATACAAAGAAACTGAACATAGAACGCTCGCTTGTCTTTCAAAGTCACAAGTCAAAGATTTTATTCAACTGAACCTTTACAGGCTCATTTAAAACGTCCATACATGCACATGCATGCATGCATGGTGCATGATCCCAAATTGGATTGATCCAATGTAGAAGAGACCGACCGGCAAGAAACTTCACTACTCAACCAATCAAAATTAATGGGGACAATAAATTACAAGTGTATTGTGCAATAAACCTAATGCACCATTTAGCTTAGTACACAGTAGTCAAGTGATGAGCAGATGTTTACAAACTGGATCCCATTCACCTGCTCTCTTACTTGAAACACATTGAAGCAAACTTCACGACTTGCGTTTATTCTGTGAGGCATTGTATACGATTTACTTACCTCACATTCATAATCTCCAAACTCGTCTCTTTCTATAAGTTTTGTAGAATTCTGTTCTGTAGACGCGATATCTTTTGTTGAAGAAGTCTGCTATAAATAAAATTAAATGAAGTATTATAATGGGTTCTTGAGATTATGAATAGATACGACTAATTAGTACCGATAAATCACTGAATTATATAGAGACAATAGAAACATGCCAGTTTAGATTGTATGAAACACACGTAGGTACCTATTTTATTTAGGTATCGCTTAGAGGAAGGAGCTTCCACAAGTAATTATACCCGAGAATGCGCGGCGGTGAATAACAATAAAAAAGGTACTATTTGCCGCCACATTATTTGGACGGGGTATCTTCTGGCCAATTTTAATGCGGTTTGATTTCCAGACGTACATAAGTCGATGTTAGACCAAATGCACATATATTATTATTTTTGAGCGGGATTTGAACCATATCTCATAGTACGATTGGCAATGTCTGTTCCCCAGACTACCATGAACAACAGTTCTGGGACGTTTACATCTAACAGCAATAATAGGGAACTTGCATGTATTTTTATTTTTAGTTTATCGCAAAGTTTGAAGGTTTAAAAACACATAATAATAACCTAACCGTCAAAAACCCCCCACTCCAACTAGAAAAAACTGTAACTTTTGAACGGGTGAACAAATTTTCATGAAACACAGCTAAGATGATACCTGAATAAACTAGCTTTCAATTAAAAAAAACTGCATTGAAATCGGTCCATCTTTTTGGAGTGACGATGCCATAAAAGATACACAGATACAAACTTATAACACCCCTCTTTTTTGTCGGGGGTTAAAAACAAACAAAAAAATGCAAATATACTTTCAAATGTTCGCGCCAAAACAAATCTCATATTTTGACGTCACTTCATCGTAGAAGTTAGGTACATCCGTCAAAACTCGATGATCAAAGCGTCTTGCGTCTATGACGGTCGTAGACGATTACTCCGTCCGTCCGACTCCGTCCCATAGAAACATAGACTCTAAGAGCAAATATTATAGAGGGAGTATATCAAGTAAGAGCAGGAGACGTATATACGTCATCTTGAAACGCTGCGTGCCATCAGTCGAGCTGTTTTCATCCAGCTGGAGGGCTCGGTGCGTCAAATGTTTTGTGAGATTATCTTTGAAAAAATCAAGTGTGTGGTGATTTTAACTATTTGTGCACATACAATAATGACAATACTGTGTGCAGCTACCGGCTGCAACAGCCGGATGGGTGTTTTGACTGAAAACGGTCAAAAAATATCTTTTCATTTTCAGCATATAGAGAGATGTTTCTATAGTACAATTTTTTTTAATAAATCTTTGACGAAAGCACTTTTCACAACTTTTATTAATGATTTTTTAACATAATTTCTTATTATAATTTAGATACAAGTTCCCTATTTTGCGGTTTGTCTGTAAAATTACATTATATTACTTACAACAGCTGCTGAAGAATCAAACAAGTCTTGTCTTACTGTTATCATATTTGTTTTGTGAACCTGAAAATGAAATAATCAGTTTATTATAATATTGAAATTGTTATTTTATAATATATTACAGGCGAGTTCTTAACAAAGATCTCTATGGCAGCTTCGCCAACCGTTAGAGATAGGAAGATTATTTCAAAATACAGAAATGTACTTTTATATTTCGTTTCTTAGAACAAACATGTTTAGCTTAGATGCAATACAAAGGACAGAACTCGAAAAAAAATCTGCTGTTCTGTACTTTTATTTATTTACTAGAATTATTTGTATGTAACAGCAGATTTTTTTTCGACAATGTATGAAACTTGTTTTTTTTTTCGCGATTTTAGGTTTCGTCCCAAAGTGCAAGTTGTTCATAATGATGAGTACAGGGAGACTAGGAAGGTTGGATCTTATATTTTGGGACAGCTTTACAAAGCTTTACAGTTATTTTTCTTATAACAGTTTGTATACTAAAATATGCGCTTGGTGGTTTCTGCAAGTTTATAGTGTGATGGGACCACTTGCAAGTTTGATATTCGTCATTAGGTACATACTAGCTGACTGGAATCCAAAATTCTTCTTTTATTTGAATTATTACATTTTTCAGTAACAACTTTTTCGTCCTCATTTATGGCTTCAATAATTGTAGTTCTGTCTGAGTCAGTGCTGCTTCTTCTTACTAGAAAGTTTTTTTCATAACAAGTCTGGAAATATAATAATACAAAATTGTTATTTATTTATTTATTATAGACAAGCAACAACTTTGCTGATGTGCCTATACCACACAGTGTTGAAGACACACATTTTATTGTTAATAGTTTTTTTTTAACGAGTTTTTTTGACCATAGCCAGTTGTTGAGTAAGTTCTTGAATGAATTTATAGAGGTTGAATTAACAGCATCTTATGGTCACCTTTGTATATTACAGGATGTTAATGATTTCGTAACGAAAACTGATACACAACACTGACAATGTTTTTAGGTGAGGTGTCCATTGATCCGTTTTCGTTATGATAGCCCTTACACTCAGTATGATTTATGTTAATTTATACTATGTTATAAACATTTATGTACAATAAAGAATATGTTCTAAACCTAATGAAAAATCAATTATTTGCAGGCAATGAAAGCATGATTCTTAGACTGTGGTATTGGGCAATGTTGTAATAACAAACACAGTAATACTATACCAGTTCAGTTTCATCAGTTTCGTTGTCATCGTCAAATAGTGATTTCAAGTGTGTTTCATTTTCTTTTGCCAGTACTCTTAGTCGTTTAGCATTTACAACCACTTCTAAACAGTTCATGCATACCTTCCGTGGTAAGTTATCTGAACTAGTAACCTGGAATAAACCAGTAAAATATATTCTTAATAGGTGTAAGTTGGGCCACTTTTATACAACTCTAGGTACCTACTACTCAAATTGTATCAGTCAGTTACTTTTGAGTCCCAGTGCTAATATTTGATTTCAGTTTGTAAGTAGTCTAGAGGGCTTAGAGCTACATAATTACCGTGCAGATCTGTTGATCAGCAAGGTTAAGCAGCTCTTGCCATGGTCAGTCCTTTGATGGTTGAGGCTGTCTTCAAACATTGAGACCCCTTCGTGCCTCAGGGAGCACGTTAAGCAGTTGGTCCCAGTAGTCATATAAATACCTATGACAGTCGCTACGGGCGTCAGCAGCCCAAAAGTCTGACTGGACTCGCCTTAAGGTATCAGTGTCTCCCAGTAATTGGGTGGCGGAGGTTCAGGCTCTAAGGCTACTCACTCACGTAAGATGGCATGTGGATATTCAGTCACATCTGGTTAGACTGGGAGCGAACCCTAACGTAGTTGCGAGAAAGGCTAGGCAGATGATGAGTTTTTATGTAGTCTAGTTTATTTGAGTAATAACGAGGATGGGTACGATTTCCGGATATATCATGGGAGATAATATGGAGAATTATGAATTAAAAATTCAAGATAACTACATACGTGATACGCACTCTAACACCTGTACAGAGAAATATATCTTCAACGAGGTCAGCTGCTTCAAACATATCTTTCACGCCAGGCTTTTCAAGGCAAAGCCTACATAGTTCATAAAATAAAATGAGTTTGGGCTTGTCCATTTTAAATTCAACGTTTACTGTTTAGTATTCATTACGGTAAAATTATTTTTTCACAATATTATCAAACACCTTTGAACAAAATAAACAACGCGAGGGCCGACCATTCATTTTCATCCACAGATTACAAACAATACAAATGTCAAATCAGCTGTCATAACTGATGGAACTATAATGTTACCATTTTCAAATAAAATTAATACAGGCGAGCACTGAACTCAAACCTTAGATTATTTAAACCTAAATCTAAGACTCAAACAAAGTACGCTAAGTCCTGTGTCAGCTGTGTGTGAGAGAATGGTGAGAGATTGATTCGGCTTATTCAATTAATACTGGCTAGTGTATTAGAAACTATGTTGTCTTACAGCGTCTTACAGATATATATGTCATGTTTCTAAGGTTTTATGCATGTTTTATGTCAGTTTCCTGTGAAAATACAATTCAAATTGTTTACATTAAAAAATAATAAGTATTTTATGGTTCTACATGAAGACTTTCTTTCAAACATGTGTGGTATGGTCCATACTTAATTTATTTACACTGCATTGGACATGACTGTCATCACTGATCATCGTGGATCTGCTTGTTGATTGGTAAATAATAATATATCAGTATGACCTAAACCTAAACTTTTTAGGCCATGACATGCCTACTAGACTAGACTGCTTCATTTGGTTCAGTAGACGTAAGCGCGGCTTGAATTCTGGATTCTATTCCCGGGTTGGGATTGGTGTTATTGTATTGGTGGCGTTTTTCTTTTCAATGAGAACTTCGAGTGGAAGCGGGCACCTGACTGACCTCTCGCGTCGTGTCACCACACCCGTATCGCGCTACTACCTCAAGAAACGACTCAGATATGGTGGCTTCCCAGGGCGCCTGGACCCACGGACCGCCCCGCGCTTCCTCGTGTCAACGCGCCATGGGAAACTTTCCGCACGTACCGGCGCGGCGCGCGGCGCATGCTTACCCTTGCCAGCCCGTAGGATCCGCCACATGTCGCTAACTTCAAAGGAGCGGCGCGATAGACCGCTTGACAGCGCGGAGCGGCCTGGAGTGGCTGAGTTTGGCGATCTTTTATATATTCTTCATCGATATATACCACGTTTTTATTAACTCGCTTCTTTGTCTGTCACTTTGTTTGTCTGTTTGGTACAAATTTTGGAATCTTTTTTTACATAATATACAGGGTGTCCCAGGAAACCTGTACCAGCGAAGGTCTGTGGTCAGGGGACACTAATACTCATCGATTGAACCCCCGTGTATGTTCTACGATATTTTGTAGTTTTCGAGAAATTAATTATTTTGTAATATTTTCAGATTTTTCAAAATTGTAACTAGGCGGTTTTAGTTATAACTTTTTCTGAGTGGCGTTTCTTTGAGATTTTTCTCGTCAGTATTATGGCTAGAATGTGTGTTCACCTGTTGAAAACACAAAACAACCAAATTCTAAATACTAGTAGCTCAGAATATGATCACAAGATAAAAATTCTGTTTCGGAGAAAATATTACAAAATAATTAATTTCTCGAAAACTACAAAATATCGTAGAACATACATGGGGGTACAATCGATGAGTATTAGTGTCCCCTGACCACAGACCTTCGCTGGTACAGGTTTCCTGGGACACCTGTATATAAAGTTCTTAGTCAAAGTCAAAAGTTTTTATTTCAACTGGGCCTTTGCAGGCACTTTCAAAACGTCGTGATTCTAGGTGCACGGTTCCAAGTGGGTTGGTCCTGGAGAAGATATCGGCAAGAAACTCCATGGATACTCTTTTCATAAATCAAAATAATTGTCTAACAATAACATATGGAGCCGCGGGAGCGGCCCTAGATAAAATTCGTACCAATTAGTACCTATAGTTTAACTTGTTCTAACTTCTAGCGCATTATATCTGATCTATGGAAAGAAATATGTAGGTATTCCTTATCTATCCGATTGCTACCTACAGTATAGTTTATGTTTTGATGCAGTCTCCTTGGAAACCAATAGGAAAAGTCCATGTTTTCTAATCGATTTGCAAGGCATTTGTAAACAAGATACCTAACTTTGAATTTATTTGTAAGCTGATATTAGGAACATTGCCCAAAAGTGTTGATATATTTAGATCGAAACTAGGCGTGTATTAAAATGTTAGGTGAGTGCTTGTGCGTTTATACACCGCTTTCATCAACACTGTGATGTTTATGTACCTATGTACGTTATGGTCGCTTGTTAGTCTCATGGTCGAACTGCATACGATAATTGCGTATTATCCAGGAACCAAAAATGTAAACTAAGTATTTCATTATTGTTCGCGAATAAATTAAAAATAAACGTTATTTTTGACCGTAATTACCTACGACTACGCTATCAGTATTTGCTATCAGTTGGTGCAACTTACAAAAAATTGTGCCTATGTGTGATAATGTGATTAGTGTAGCAACACATCTACGGAAAATATGTGACGGAAGATCAGCGTGCTTTAAGGCGCGTCAGTGAGGTAACGAATTTGTCGATTTCGCTTCCTCCACCCGCGCAACCCGCGCGACCCCCTGTAATATTACGGAAACCGCTCGGAGCATGTCAACGCGAGCATCGCGCCAGACACTAAAAAATTATATAATAAATAGAGGTGGCAATGTAAAATATATATTTGTAGATTGTTTCACTTATAGGTCTATATAGTAACAGAGTTACTACTAGAAAATTAATACCAATAACAGTGGTACAATCACTACAATGATGAATGATTTTATAAAAAAGGGAAATAAAAATTTTATGCTTCGTCAACGAGCTTCCGAGCAAAAAATGCCCATTACACTTGCCGAGTTGTTAGATGATTTGGTATTAACTAATTATAACTTGCTCTTTTATTTGAAGAATTGCTTGATTCATTTAATGTTCACTCATATAAATATATCACGATTATTAGATATTAATACCTAGCATTAAAAAAAGTAAAAACCGACTTCAAAAAACTAAACAGAATAAATAATTTTCTTAAATTCTTCAATGCACCTAGCTTGGCAGTGGCAACGACTTCAGAAGCTGATAGGTTTTTTAAGAAAATTATATGTATTATACTTTTTAGTTTTTTGAAGTCGGTTTATACTATTTTTTAACGTTTATTTTATATTTCTATTTTGAGTGGCTTAAACAATTCATAATCATGCGATTACAGAAATCGCAAGTGACATGCTGTTATTCATTCAAGAGTTCCATTGTATATCTCCGAAGTTCTTCATCAAATCTTCAACAAATTTAAATGCCATCTTGAGAGTACCCTTTGAAAGAAAAAAAGAATTTTCAAAATCGGTATGCAATTGGCGGAGTAATAGCGTAACAAACGTACAAAAAAAAAACATACAGTCGAATTGAGAATTTTCTTTTTTGGAAGTCGATTAAAAATGGGAATAGCAGTGTTGGTGAATAGTAATATATAAAGTATAATCGATAAGAATTAAAATAAAACTAGGTTGGTACATAGTATTTATTATTATATATAGTAAAGGAATAGTATAAAGAAAAACAACAGTAGGACGGCGCCTTTGATCTCGCCGACAACGTCAAGACAGTGTCAGTGTGGCGATAGTGCATGGAGGCTAGGGTTGTTACAAGTAGTGTAGTGGTTTTCTACGCTACGTGCCGCGGGTTCGATACGCGCACGGAACAAATATTAGTCTGGGTGTGTGTGCATGTGAGATAATGTCTGTAAACTCTACCCACGATACAGGAGAAATCCTAGTGAGGGACAATGTTATATTAAAAAAAAAAAAAAAAAATTAGATCAACATCGTCATCAACATATTATTACTTACTATTTTAAACGTTGATTATGACAAATTATCAATTCATTAATAGAAGGTAGCTCTGAATTTTGGTCACGCAGTCACGTGGTCACGGTTTATATGAATAGACCTCACCAAAACATGAAGTTTGATTACCAACATGATGGGACTGCGTCCCATAGTCTGGGAGATATAAACTTTCAAAGTTTTAGTCACGTGGTCACATAGATCTCACCAAAACATGAAGTTTGAATACCAACATGATGGGACTCCGTCCCATAGTTTAGAGCTCTCAAACATTCGGTCACGTTCACGTGGTCACATACTGAATTTGAATTTATGTTTATAGAAAACCTCAAAAA
This sequence comes from Allophyes oxyacanthae, assembly GCA_932294325.1. NCBI lineage: Eukaryota > Metazoa > Arthropoda > Insecta > Lepidoptera > Noctuidae > Allophyes > Allophyes oxyacanthae. The sequence continues at coordinate 4,756,938 of OW028628.1, forward strand.
GATGGTCTCTATATTTTTAGACAAAGTATATTTTAGAAGATGAAACACAATTTGTATTGACTTGACAGATAAAGTGACAGATCAGTAGACTCTATCTATATCTGATTGTACTAAAATAATAATATTTCAAATATGTACTCAAAAAAATTCAAAATATGTTTATAGAAGTACATGCCATACTACTGAGGCAAGTTATATAGGTTGCCCCCTCTACACAATATTGTGTCTAGAGAGCAAAATAAATTCTGAATTTATAAATCGAACGCGATAGCCTCGATCGACACGGGTATCACGTCCGAGAGCCAGCGGCAGACTACCGCCCGTCGCCCGAACACGACCCTTCAGCTGAAAATTGGCACAAATTTACGTTTAAATTCAAGGAAAAATTGAAAAATGACTTTTTTTTAAATGTTAAACGTTGGACTTATAAATAAAAGAATTATTTATCTATTGCTGCAAATCAGAAATAAATTAAGCTTCAAGTTCCGAAGAAGATGAAGGTTTAAATTCTGATTTAGGTGTTTTATAATCGCCAATTACTATATTATAATCTACTTAAAAAAAAAATTTGAAACGTTGGATTAGAAGTAGAGATCTTGAACTTTAAGACTGTATTTTTTTTTAATTTGTATATGGTATAATTGCGGAGGAGATGGCGATGTAAAACGGCGTTTTGGTCAGGGTACTGCCTTAAGCCTACATTATATATACAATGCGTCTAAAATTACCAGCAACATATTAGGCCATACAACATATTAGGTTCTTTAGCTTCGCTACGACGCAACATGATACCATGTTGCGTCGTAGCGAAGCTAAAGAATTGCAACGTAGCTTCCGTCGCATATTTTCCGTAGATGTTTTGCTACACTTAAGGTCATGTTCACCGACAATATGACAGATATTTAAAATGAAATCGGCCGATTATCCATACAAAAAATCATGTTTAATCGGCTAATTTCGCTCTAATTGTCTGTTATGTTGTAGGTGAACTCGGGTCTTAGTAGGGCATACAATAAACCGAAAATAAATATTTTTTCACACAATAAAGATACTTGTGGATATATATACGAGTATTTTAGTACCTATCTCATACATTAGTGTCGATGCTGTTGCGCATTTTGACAGTACTAAACTAGACTAAATGCATACTAAATGTATCTTTCATTTTCGTTTTCTATTGAAAGAGAAAGAGACAAACACTCTTAGGTTAGTTTAGTTTTATCAAAGTGCGCTACAGAATAGACACCATTGATTCTTAACTCAATACCTCAGTACCTACTTAACGTAGTCATCATCATTGATATTTCAGTGTTCGTTTCGTTAGAGCTGCCAAAATGTCAGTAGTTATCACTATCGGCTTCGGCTAATGTGAAAACGTTTTAATGCTCAACATAACCACCAAGAAGAATAAACCAGAGCTGATGGATGCATAATGGTAGCATGATGAGTAGGTGGAGTAGGTGCATAGATCACTTACTGGTCACCTCACCTTACAAAATTCACGACAACAGAGGGGTGGAATCTTATCCGTGCGGGATACGAATGAAGTAGTATTTAATTAGACTCAAATAAGGTTTTATTCTAGGATACAACCAAATATAATCAGCAGGTATTCAAACCCTCTTGAAGTCAAGGTTATGAAAAATATTATCAATACCATAAGCCCCATAAGCTTTCGATAAGATTGTAGCTGATATAAGTTTAATTAATAAATCGTCAGATTATCAATATCGTATTCATCATATCAAGGATTTTCCTATATTAGGGAAAACATAGGAAAACCTGTTATCATCTCTACTAGGACAGACAGATTACACTAACCTGCCTAAACGTTTTTCAATCGCCAGGCGTACCTAACGGCTACGCTGTTTTTTTTTTCAGAGCCTTAATACAAATTACTCTAATCTAATACTGTATATGAATATAGCAAGTGTGCTCTGAAACAGATTATTATTATTATTATTCTCTTGGCCGATGTTTAAGTGAATCGATTTGGTAACCTTTTGTAGTCTAGAAAACTGTAGGAATGTTCTAAACGCGCCCCCTCAGCTACGAAACTCGTAGGGAATTGTAGCGAGCGTAGCAGTAGAACGTAGCACGCGTAGCGCGCCGCCCGTAACTAGCCCTATATTGTTGTGTAGTATTTTGAACTTTATTATCAGTAAGTTATATTTTTTTATTTAAGTTTTTAAATGTACTAATATGACTGTGCAATGTTTTTTTAGTTTGATACTGAACTAAAAATTTAAAAATGATTGCCTAAGTACAAGTGACTCATTAAATGAGTGGTAATTTTTAAGGCAAACTATAATGTATTTCTCGTTAGCATCGTAAATTAATAGTTATTTGTTATACAAGAGTGCAAAGTTGCTTTTTAACCGCGTGTTCAATTTTGATGACCGAGCAAGCGAAGGATTCTAAAATTGAATCACGAGCGCAGCGAGTGATTCAAAATTAGAATCCTGAGCGTTAGCGAGGGAATCAAAAGAGCACGAGGTGAAAAATCTTTGCACTCGAGTGCAACACGTAACTTTTCATTCCACCTCAGCGAGGAAATGACTAAATGCAAAAAAAAAACGTTTAATTCACAAACTACAACACACAACGTTTAATTCGCACACGATGTTCTAAATTCAATTTACTTTATCCTCTAGAGAATAAAAACCGCTTTTCCACTCAGATATTGAAGATTAAAAATACTCTTTCCGAGATGGTGGGATGAAAAATATTTTATCAGGTGAATTCGCTGCAGTAGTACTTGTACGCTACATATGATAACATCCTTAGATCAGATAACAACTTATTTTCTATAAAAAGATTAAGTTATTGAATTGTAATAAAACATCACACTTCTACATTCGACGTCAAAACTATACGATTACGAAATTATTTATATCTTCAATTTCAAAGTTTCTCTAAAGTAGATACTCGTAAATTATGAAAAGGAAACAGTTTCCACCATAAAGCATCGATATTTGCGCCAAAGAACTTTGAGTTGCGTGTCTGAACATTATACTGTTTCTACATCAATCAACGTTCGCCGTTATATTATAACTTCGCGGTCAATTATATTACAAAAGCAGTTTCGGTTATGTGAGCTCATTTCCTTGAAAATTCGCGACGGCGTTTTGTGCGAAGTTTTAAACCTAAAAGTTTCGATAAACTTTTTTGAAATAGGTAGTTACTGTTGTCTGTATTCTTTAGTTTGAAATAACTTTAGGCAACGAAAATTGTTCACCTAGTCGCCGTATCCCATATGGACTGGTATTGGGACTAGTGGGGTAACATCCCCTATGTATTTTTTGACACCCATATTTTGTTTACATAGCTTCACGCCTGTATTCCTCGATAGGTTCGGCAGATATGTATCGTGTAAAGCACATATTTCACCGATGCATTATTAAGTCTCATGTAACAGGAGGCAAACCTATTTCCAAAGTCGAGCTGCTACTGCGAATTTATATACAGATTATTCCAATAACACTTTGCTTGATCCGGGAATTGAACCCAGGCCTTCACGATCAGTCGTCGCGCTTGTGACCACTAGAACAATGAGGCAGTTAGTCTCTGATCGAGCATCAAACAGAAGATGCATAGAGTGGTTCACAGCCGTATAGGTAGAGGTACTCGATCAAACGGTTTTGTAAATAGCTGAGGTAAATTATGTAAATGAGAAGTTGCGGTGGGTCCACTTACCAGAACTGGTTATATATTGAAGTTTCTATAAAATCATTGAAAATGTTTCCATAAAGTTTTGTTATCAGTATTATCATCTGTTGTAATATCTTCAAAACCTTTTCAATTCTCTTTCATACGTGTAGATAGCCATGTACAACACGACCAAAACCCATGAGCTAAATTAAGCTCAAAGATGGTAGATAGAGAGACATAATTGGAAATACAATGACCATATGTATGTGACCGTATGTGGGTCATCGTAGAAGCCGTCAGTTGCCGTGTTGTGATGAGTTAGATTGACAACACATCATTTATTCACATCGCCCTACTTTCCCCAAGGCTCACCATGTATACCTAATTAAGTATTTTATTGGTAATCGAACAACGTATCATGACTGAGTAACGTGAATCTATGAGTAATGTTAAAATGCGCAAAAATACAAAGGCTAACATTTATTTACTGTTAACTATTAAGAAAAGTAAAAGTTCTTTATTTTCCAAAAAACAAAATGAAAGAACAAAAGCAAACTAGGACAGTGATTTGGTAACAACTCACTTAATTTTTTTATGGATACCTACTATCACTCTCCAGATCTTTATTATGGACGAAATAAAATTTGTTAATTAATTACTAGAATTAGAATTAATTTAATAGACTTTGATAACATTTTATTCTATGGAAAATTTAATCATAATTTAGCGTATTTAATAGCGTATTTAATACGTGTTATGGACATGGTAGAGGACTCTACCGCTCTCTTTCCTCTGTCTGTCAATCGAATCATAATTCAATTGCTGAATTTTTAAACTTCCTTGAAATCAAACGCCCGAGTTTAGGAGTAGAGGCTCTTTATGTAAATTTGTTAGGTTAGGTTAGGTTAGTTACTGACGCTACGACTCCGTTTGTTTTTTTTTCTATTATTTATGAGACGCAGTAGCATCGTAAACAACATACGCAACTTGTAATACATGCAGAGCTCTGTGATTTCAATACAGTTTTCATTTGTACAGGGTAGACAATGAGCGAGCGGGGCGCTCGACGCGGCGCGGGCGCACCCTTCTACGCGCCGCTACGACGCAAGACCTCCGCCGAGATCATCAGCGAAGCGCGCGCTGCGATATACGGCGGTAAGAGGGAGAGTAGGTTCCTTTTGTATTGTAGGCCAGCAATAAGAAAGGATTTATGAAAATTCAAACCCTAAAGGGGTGAAATAGGCGGTGAAAGTTTGTATGGGGTTCCCTTCATTTTTTAAGTGAGAAAGATGAAACTTATTTAGGCTTCTAGTTAGAAATAAAGAAACACATATTTCCACGTCTTTGGAAATTCATCCCCTAAGTGGGCCAAATAGGGGGTGAAAATTGTTTTTGAAGTGAGAAACGTCTTAATTGATTTTTAGGCTTATGATTAGAAATAAATAAATAATTGTGTCTGCGTTTTTGGAAATTCATGTCCTAAGGTGGTGAAATTGGAGGTAAAATTCGTTTCTGGACTGCGAAACATGAAAATTGGGATTTAGGATTTGGTTAGATATAAAGACGTTTTATCGCGTTTTTCGAAATTCAACCACTAAGGTATTGCATGCCTTCATTTTTGCAGTGAGAAACTTGAAATATTTTATTTATGCTTTTAGTTAAAAATAAAGAAATACTAGGTATTGCGTTTTTCGAAATTCAACCCCTAAGGGGGTAAAATAGGAGTGAAAAGATATATAAAAGTCCCTTAATTTTTTAATGAGAAACAGGAGCTTTAAATTGTTATTTAGACTCACGGCAAAGCTGCATTAGCGAACCCACTATCACGCCATACAAAGAATAGATCAAATTTCGATTAAATGATGAAAACATGAAGCCACAAGCCACAGCTTTAACATTAAACCGTCCCAGTGAAGTCGTTCCATCGATGCGATATCGCGGAATTCGTGAAACCAATATCGTTTTGCGCACATCGATTGTGATAGGACTTTAATTTAGCGCGATATACCGCTACCTATTCACCTCGTCGGTACCACGAGGTGGGCTAATGTTGAAAAGTCACGGTACCTACAGCGGCTATAGCTTTTGGATACAGTTTCGCATCGCCACGTTTGACGTCAAACAGATTACCTTTATAGGTTCCAATGAAGTTTAGTGTTCACATATTGTGGGCAATACGAGATCTCGAGGGAGACCTAAAACCAGGTGGATGGATGTAGTGCACAGAGATATGGCGACATGCAAAGTTTCCGACACGGATGTCAAAGACAGAGCGAAGTGGAAGCGAAATATACAGAAGGCTGACCCCACCACCATGTGGGATTGACAGTCGGGAAGAGAGAGATATTGTGGGCAATACAGTCACGGCCACAATTTTCTTTTATGGCGTTGATACTCGTATCTCCACTCGTTTGTTTGTAGTTCTTCTGTTTTGCATGAAACCTCCTGTATAATTAACAAACAAATCCAATATACATATTATTATGTCTCCAACTTTGGTCTCCAAGTTGTATAGTTTCTAGATACTTTTTTAATATGAATTAATTGCTTTTACTTGCATTTACATTTCTCTAATTTTACGTGAATTTCGTAAGAAGTATGGTAACTGTAATTAAACTTTGGATATAGGTACTCAAAGCTAAGTTAAGTCAGTATTCAATCAATTAATCTATTTCAATAACTCCAGATGTTTATATTTTGGTTTTTTTTCTTATTTTTAATATGTGTAAAATTACTGTAGCTTTCATTGCATTTAATATTATATTTTTACTCGTCTAGTAACGTACCTTACTATCATGCTGTGCGATTACGCTAGGGTTTCAATCTGTTCTAAACCTACATAGAATTACATTCATACTAATCAATTGTTACCTGTTGTAATTGCCTAATAAATAAATAAATAAATTCAACAGTCATTGTCTTCACCGCGCTGACGTCTCAGTTTTCGTTTTGTGTCTTACCAACTACCAACACAGCTATAAGGTCTACAATCTACATGCCTTCTTTGTTTTTCCTTGGAGGTTGTTGATCGGCGAGGTCGCGCGGTCATTCCGTCTTGTTATTTTGTTACCGGCTCCGTCGCCATGGTAACAACTTCGCACGCGATTCTTACATTAATTCCACACTTAACAGTCCTGATTTTAAATCAAATACAGTAGTAGTACTGTATTTGATTTAAAATCAGGTCTGTTAAGTGTACACTGACCTTCTGTGTGTAGACACAGAAGGTCAGTGTCGCAGTATGTTGTTACTATGAACTTGAAGGGAATGTATGTAATTATGTAACGAAATTGAAGGTAACTCCATAAAATAGCTACCATTTAAAAAGGTCATATTCACCAATATCAAAGTCGAGAAAACCGAAAGTTTTAAGCCTACAAAGAGATAGACTTGACATAAGGAAACCAACAAGTACCTACTTAATGAAAGTAGGTACCTACACAAACCCGCAGAACTGTAAGATGCTATATTAAAACAGTAAAAAAAGATTGGTTTCTTGTAAAACTTTATTGTTTGTAGGTAGATTGCATGAAAGCGGCCGCCAGTTTCAATAAGGTAATGACCTTAGCGACGATCGTCGACCATTTTATGCCTAAAAGCATTCAGGCGATCTGTTTGAAAATATTTTAGATATTTAGGTGAAAGACATTACAATTGATACTAATTCCTGTTATGTCCGTTAGTAGAAATTTTATTGTTTGGATGACTTCACTCTTTCATTAGCCTCAATGTCTGAATCGAGGTAGGACCAGGACCACGTTTTAAACAAAAGAAAATAGGTACTACTAAATGTGCTGTAGGAAAGAAAATAAAAAGTTTTGATAGACCATGAAATTAATAGCTTACAGATTGCCCGACATAAAGTGAACGTCGACTGTATTTGATTCATAAACGTAGTAGTTAGTAATAATAACTTTATGATTTGATTGCCAACACTACCATTCCTTAGTGAGTTAGTAATTAATGTCGCCTGTAAAATGAGTAACATAGGTGGTCGTGGCTATAAATATGTAGGTAGCTTACCATAAGAAAATTGCTGTGGTCATAGTCTAAGGTTAACATCGAAACTCTATAGGTACAGGACTTCGGAAAGCATGAATATGGTGAATGAAGATAGAAGCAATAATATCACATACAATTAGAGCTATTACCTACACTACACATTGGACGCTTTAACATTGCGCTGAGCGCGCGTTGGTAGCATAGGTACACAGCGCACGTTAGCTCAACGTTCCATCGTGCTCCGTGTTGATCGGACGTTCTTCCAATCTACATAAAAGCGCGAGTTAGAATGTATAACATAATAGCAGCTTATGTATTTCAAAGCGCGCAGCAAACGCCCACTCAACGCGCGCTCTATCGAAAATCTCGAAGCGCGTGCTTGACGGGCGCTCGGCTAAAAGCGCCCGTTTGAGTGTGTACGCTGCATACTATTATCTCGTAACTTACAACGCGCTTCACCAAAGCGCGAGCTTCAAAGCGCCTAATGTGTACCTACTAGCTCTAAGATTCTATGTATAAGATTTTAGCCCAGCTTTTTGTACCCTAGCTCAGGTTTTCCAACCCGCTTACTAGGCTAAGGGACTATCCTTTCTCTTATCCATCGAGTTCACGTCTTAGTCAAGCATAGTTTCTATAATAAATATCGATTGACCTGTCAGAGATGGGTGGCTCTTCGAGTGGCGGCGGCGTGAGCGGCGGCCTACGACCTCTGCGCACGCGTCGCCCGTACACACCGCGTGAGCCACAACGCTCGCTCTACACGGAGCGTGCGCGCAAGAAAGAACCTAGACCGCCCAGCAGCTTTGAGTATGTTTTCTTTCCTATAATTTTATACCCACTATCTTCAAGACATCGCAAGAATGATATTTTTTTGACAAAGCTGTTATTTGTCACCACATTAAAATTACTGAACTGTAAATAAAAGATGACATGAAAATTTTCATGAAAACATGGACCTAGGTTATGACGAATCAATCACTTTTTAATATCTGCATAATTATTTAAAATTAAAGAATAAACGTTTCCTTTAACTAAACACAGTAGAGTAGACTGACAAACGGAAAGCGTTTTTCGTTGCGAAGATCGAACCTGATTATTAACTTATTCGTATGCAATTAAAATGGCAGTCTCAAGTTCCTGAGTCTGTCGGAGAGCGGGGAAGAGTCTCTGGCGGCGATGGACGCGCGCATCGCCAACCTCGACGAAGACGCGCTCAACGAGATACTAGAAGAAACACACAACAACCGGAAAAAGCCCGCGGTAAATGGTTAAACTACTCAGTCCACTGTTGGGCCTATCCCTTAGCAATGTCGCCCCTAAACAGTAAGTGGATCGCTCACCAGTAATCATGATGTTTTAACATCAGTCGGTACATATAATACCCACTCGTTTTGTTGGTAAAGTTTCCGTTGGCAGTATTTGTTCTGTGCAGATCCGCAGTCAGCCTCGTCCGCCTCCTGCAGCGGGCGACACGTGGGGCGGGTTCACCAAGCTGCCACACCTCAGCGGCCGCAGCAAGCCGCTGCACCGCCGCAATACGACCGGACAGGAGCACGTGGAAGGTATATATTCTAAACACATAATAGGTACTAGTCGAATGTAGTTAATACTCCCTGTATTAACTACATTCGACTCCACCATGCAACCATCTAATTCCGTGTTCTATAATATAAGTTGATCATGGCATCTGACTTTCTTTCAGGAGTAACTCAGCGCCATAGACAATTAGCCTAACTAGCCAAACTGTAGTAATTTGGCTGAAAGTCTATAGCGATAGCGTACTAAATTTTTACTACTTCAGTGAGAGCCATCTGAGGAAAAGAGACTTATGCGGTGGTGCGGATGCACAGCCACGATACGTTGCGGTGATAAATTTCGCAAACAAAATGCTTTGAACGACTGCGGCCCGCTTAGAGTTAATAACTCTGCAGTTGGACGCTGGGCGCAAACGATTTTAGCCTTAAGGATGGTCGACCGGAAAAATTACCGATTGTACCATCAGCTGAATTAGTTCTTACCAATGACAGTATTATAATTTAAATCACACAGCTGACTCCCATGGAAAGTTATGGTTTATTCGTTTATTTAAACCGTTATTAATATTATATTCCCTTCACTTTCAGATATCAAACCAGAAGTAGGGTTAGCGCGAGCAATCTCAGTGACTCGACCGCTAGGCGACACAGAGAGCACCTGCGTCATTAGTGCAGTTCACATAGACAACTTCAACAGTAAATGTAAGATCTCAGTTCAAATACAGGTCAATATTTTAGTGTTGATACTCAAAACTACCATCGGGATGATAGAACGAGACAATGCCGTCACTCACGAGTGCCATCGCTAAATACCGAATTACATATTTCAAGCTATACTCAATACTCAATACTCAATTCTTTATTGCGTTCCACAATGTAGGCTTAGGTGGTAAACATTTTTAGTAACAATCATGGACCCTGTCGGGCACAGCAAAAGTAAGATATTTTGAGAGGACCTATCAAGGAACTTAGATAAATTATTTCTTTGCAAACATGGGTATACAAATTGGTGCATTGATGTTGATAAGGAAGTTAGTTCTCCATTGTTCTGCCGTCACATGGGTATGCAAAATCATTATCTATTTTATAGCTATAGCTATAAGGCGATTAACACACGGCACCGCGCGCCGCCGCGGAAGGCGGTGGCGGTAAAGCGGATTTCGTAGCGGTACCCCGCGCGGTAAGGCGGTTTACGCGCCTGTCCGCGCGGTTGGATTTAACGCGGATTTGACCAGTTTGATCACGGTTATGCGGCGCCCCGTGTGTGATGCACCGCCCCTCCGCGCGGCCGGCCGCGCGGAGGGGCGGTGGCGGTGAGAGCACCGCTCGAACGCGCGGTCAGGCGGTGTACGTGTGTTAGGCATCGACGGATTTAATAGAGATCAATGCGACATGAGATCCGCTTCACCGCCAACCGCGGCGGTGCGCGGTGCCGTGTGTTAATCGCCTAAAATAGATAATGATATATAGCTATTTTATACCTATAAGGGAATAGGCTGACTTTTTCGTTAATTCCAAGAGCTACATAACTATAATATGCTGTTATTATTTGTTGTCTATTTAGCAATACCTAAATACCTTTGATGTATTTGTTTGGTAACCCAGCGTTAAGTCCGGATAACATAGCGAAACGCAAGCAGTTCGTGGTCAGCAAGTCTGTGTCTTGCGACGCGGCGAGCGGCGCCGGCGCGCTCTCCGACGACATCGGTGTCAAACACCTCGCCGTGCAGCTGCCCAACGCATCCACGGACCAATACGACAAGTAAGAAATATAAACTAAACGTCGATTTCACACCTGGTGAACCCGTCTGCGCTCTTACAATCAACGCGTTGCTTTCCCACGTAGTGGTTATGATCGATTGTTTTAAATTTTAAATGGATGGATAATACTAATCTATTTATAAAATTTAATAATGACCACGTTGTGTGTCCACAGTATGACCATATTAGAGCTATCAGATGCGCTCTCACATCGGTGTCGCGACTCCGAGCGCACACTGCAGCTCTTAGAGGCAGTGACCCGCACCGTCCACAGCAGCCCGCCGGGCGGCAGTCTGCGGGACTTACTGCTGCGCTCCTTGTACACGTACGCGGACTGCGACGACGAACGAGTGCTCGTCGCTGTGGCACGCGCCATGCTCACGGTACAGTACTACGATTAAAGTTATGAGCCTCGGCAACTTTCGTCTAACTTCGGAAATACGATCGTACAATGATAATATTTGATATATCTATAGCGATAAATCAATAATATAAAGAACAGGTATCTCGTGAGTGACTGATGAGACGCGGGCCTTCGGACATTGGTTGCATTGGGTTGCATATTCATACCTACTAATTATTCGGAAACACGAATAATGCCGAAGCGTATAACTATAGGCGTAGAGGGTATTAATGTACGTTGGTACTAACCCTTAGAAGTAGTGATCCGATCAGTGCTCCTTAGAAACAGTGATTCTATTAATTAATTTGGGTCTTTCCTTCTAGATGCGAGTAACTGGACCGCACCTGGCGGTTGCTTGCAAGCTTGTATTCAGGATTGCCAAACATGATAAAAACGATCACTTTTTTAGAACAACCAACTTATTAGGTAAGTTGAATAGATATACAGGGTGTAAGGGACATCGTAACGAAAACTGATACCATGGATTCAGTACATGCATCTTATAAGTAAAGTTAAGTAGTTATAAAAACTGCGATCAAAATCGTAAATTTTAAGAAAAGACCGACGCTAGATTCTTAAACTGAGGTGTTCAGATGCATGTACTGAATCCATGGTATCAGTTTTCGTTACGATGTCACTTACACCCTGTATAATGCTTTTGTTGTTATTTTTGCTTAAGTTGTTTGTTTGAGCACGATTGTTGAGGGTTTGTTCGAAGAAAAAAGTTAAAAAGTTGAATAATTATCCCGTATTCCCGTCATTGTATTTAATGCACTGCAAAGTTGACGCTTGTCCCTGTTTATGAGAGTAGACATAAAACACAGTCTTATGTGTGTGGCATGAGCTGTCACATGGGATTAATTTCTCATGCCGTAGTGGAAAGAGCAGTCAGTTAACAATTTTAAGCTGGGATGCAAATGCAGATGCGATTTATTGACCTAATCCAATCCATAAAACCTCTACAATACCTTCCTATTGGTATCTCCCATGAATACTAGCGCGGATTACGTTGAACAGAGTTGTTGGTGGAGGGCTGCGGCCGTGCGGAGCCGGTGAGTGAGAGTGAGTGCTGCGTGTACGGCTGCGCAGCGCTGCGCGTGCTGGCGCTGGAGCCGCGGCTGGCGGCGCGCGCGCACTGCGCCGGCGCCGCGCACCTCGCCGCGCTGCACCTCAAGATACTCAACAACGCCGTGAGTCGAATATTGTGAAGGATTTGAGTCTGAGGGTGGCCTAAGTCTATTTCGATAGCTTTAGGTTATGCCTGTTTCCATAAAAGCTAGTTGTAGCCACACGAGAAACTTGACGGATCAGCTAATGCTAACCAGTATGAGACTGTCCGTCTTTACTGAACGCATGGCCTTGCTATTTATTCTTGATGCCACGGGAATTCCTGTCGCTGTGACAGTCCTAGGGTGAGACAGGTCTCTAAGGTCATATTCGTATTGTAGAAGGCGGAGTCCCCGCGTTCTCTAGGCGAGCAGAGCACACACGCTTTATATCAAGTGACGGGAGCGCTTCGTAGTCTGGCGGGCGTCGTGGATCAACATGCGCACGAGTTCCTGGCCAGTGGCGCGCTGCCAGAGCTCGTCAATGCATTATCACTACATACGGACCGCGATGTGCTTACGAATGTCGCTAGATGTCTCAGGTAAGATTCATATCCATATTCATATTCATCTATATATTAATACGCGAAGAGAAAACTTTGTACCCCTTTCTAAGCATATTGCGCACACGGAGGAGTGTGAGGTTTTGTATAGGTAGTTAAAGTTTATATGGAGAAGGAGTGCAGAAAGCTAAAATTTCTATATACCTAATATTACGGTCGAATTTCGGCCACTGGGCGACCACTAGTATTTATTATTGCTCAGTCTTCTCTAAAGCTACGTCCCCATTTGGGCAGTATTTGTGCTTTGGTGGCTCAACGAAGGAGTAACGCTATCCAATAAGCCATAAAACTAATCCAAGATATTCGTCTCTATAAACGCAAGTAATAAATCTTTCTAATATATTTTTGTGATGGCGTTAAAATGTTCGTCCCTTTCACATGCATCGACACGATGTGTGATCGCCAAAAATCTATCAATTGTATACCTATTGTCAAGTTTTAAAAGTGTGGCTGATGTATTGGAGAAAATCTGTAGCTACCGTATCTATTCTACAGCGTGCTCTCAGGCGAGGACACGTGCTGCACGTGGCTGTGCGGCAGTGGGTCGGCCGCGCGCTCACTCGTGCGGGCGCTGGCTGCGTGTGCTCCGCGTGCGCCGCTTGCCGTGCGACTGGCATACACCCTCGGGAATATGGCCGCAGCGGATGAACGCGCTAGGAATGATGTACGACAATCCATGGCTCAATTGTTAACCTAAGTCTTAGTGTAGAGCGAGATTTTCCGTAGATTTTTGCTTTTTTCTTCCTCCAACCGCTTCTTTCGACTGCTTCTGTAGCCATTTTTGAAGGACCTGAACCTTTACGACTGCGGATTTGAGGTAGCCTCGAAAATAATTAATGACATCAATTTTCGAGCAGCCACTGCTTGACGGTCAACTAGGTCTCGGTAATTATTATCTATATATATTACCGTGACTAGATGGTGGTGGTTTGATGCTACTATGAAAATCACACGAGTGATTGTTCTTTCTTTTTACTTGTTAGATTTACAACGAAGAGGGTGCAATAGATGTGCTGCTGACGATACTGGAATCGTACACCAAGCGAAACAGTCAGCAGGACACGCCCGACATGGACTCCGATCCTGATCTACATTTAATTGGTAATATCACTTGGTTGATCAACAGCTGAGCCTCTTAGATAGCTACAATGAACGCTCATAGCGGAAATATTGCTATAATTATTACTGTTGTATGTATACCTACCTACACACAGTGATCATATATTAGATAATAACTTATTCACAACAAGGAATAAGTTACTGCCCATATTATTATAACTGAGGGAAGGGAGAACCTGGCCTTTTGTTTATCGGGCACTAGACGTGACCATTATTTTATTTAAAACTACATTGGCCATTTTGGCACTACGGCACAACGATGTATATTTATACTTAAACTTTTTTTTCATTGTAGATCGTTTTTGTTCTTTTTATTGTTAATCCAATAAACACATTTTCTTTCTTTCTTTCTATTTTTATAATATCCTATAGTACTAAATCAACTCTTTCTTCTAGGCACAGATTTGGGCGGATCAGATGGTTCCCACGAAGACGTTCTTATCAAGGTAACAATTTTAGTACCTTTGAGCTTCAACATCATCATCATGGGAGCCCGGCCTTTTCGAGATCCTATCTTGGATATAAGCCTCTTCCCTTCTACGTTCCGTGCGATCTTGTGCCCGACACGTCTAGACATGGCCTCCGTGTTGTGTAATATCGTCCACCCAGCGCTGCGGTGATCGTCCCCGCCCTCGTTGTCGTGTGTCTCGTGTTGACTCGAGATCTCCACTCGAGGAGTCTTCTAGTCCAGTGACCAGCGTGCATTTTAGAATTGCGTGTCCTGCCCATATCCACTTTTTCCTGGCTATCATGCCCATAACGTTACTTAGTCAACTCAAAATTTGAGCACTTCAGAGCACTTAACTTATTAAGAGCAATCGCTAAATATTATGTCCCAAGCTGCCGTATAGCAACTAGCGACATGATATTAAGTCCGAAGCGTTTGAATGAGTAGACAGTAACCATGTCATAAATTAAATTCAAAGTTCTATGAGTAGGTATCCATGGTCACTGGAGTCAGAAGTGGATGATGTAGTGATATAGTGCTTTATTATTTTTGTCTTTGATCTTCTAGACTGTTCGCGTAGTAGCCAACCTGTGTTTAGCGGAGCGAGTGGGGCGAGGTCTCGCTGATTTATATGCAGAGCGAATTGTAAAAGCATTGCTGGCTTGCCTGGAATTTGCCGAGAAAATCATTCATGATGAGGTGATTTAGTTTTTAATTTACACTCCAGTGGGTTTATTTTGTCTACAATTTTGAGAAACCAAATACTTTTTGCTCGAATTCATTCCTTAACTTCACAGAATTTTAAAGGCAGACCTATTAATTTGAGATAATTTTTATTTTGAAATTATCTTTGTATGTTTAAATATTTATACCTAGAGGTAAGTACCTTAAACTTCCTTGGTCCTAAGCAATATTTCACTTACCTCAGGATAAGACTTTAGAAGAACACACAAGTGCTGTAGAACGAGGAGAGGAATTAGCGACAGCAGCACTAGCAACTCTAAACAATATGACGTTCTACCGCGAGCCGCCAGACCCCCCCGACCCGCTGCATGTGTCTATAGACAACATCTGCAAAGGTACCGATATCCTCCATAAAGTGGATTGCGGAGAGGAAACGGGAGACGTCAGTCATCCTGGACCGAGAGACTGACAAAAATATAGTCTAATCATTTCTTTGATACAATCCGCTCCGCTCTGCTCTGTTCTTAGGCTATTTTCAGAACCAGAACTATCGCATGCAAACTCTGCGAGGAACAGAAAGATAACAATGTTCAATGAAGGTCCTATTTTTGTTCGCGACATTCATGCTTCACGTCTTCTGTGGACCGATCAGCGTGATAGCTACAATTATATTATTACGAGCCCTTCATCAACCACCTTCCACCGATCCTCGTCTATTTTCTTTCCTGTAACGATTATTTTTCCGTGGTATTAGCCACATGTGGTTGGCTGCGCGGGCGCGGGCCTGCGTCGTGCGAGGCGGTGCGCGCGCTCGGCAACGTGTCGCGCGCCACTCGCACCGCACAACTCATCGTGCTCGAAGGTGCACTCGACCGGCTCGAGCCGTTCCTGCAACACGGTGAGTTCAGTAATGTAGCAGGACCTCCACACACTCGCGGTCAGAGGATCTTTTTCGTCGGAAAACCACCAGACGGGTTCCTTTAATTGTATTTGGTTTGTCTGGTAGAGGATTCGAGTGTGCGTTGCGCTGCGGCGGGCGTGCTGGTGAACGTGTGCGGCGCGGGCGCCGGCGGGGCGGGCGGCGCGGGCGGCGGCGCGGCGGCGCTGGCGGCGCGTGCACTGGGCGGCGCGGCCGAGCGGCGCGACGCGGCGCCCGCGGCGCTGCTGGCGCGGGCGCTGTGGAACGCGCATGCGCACTCCAACACTCCACTCTCACCTATCTACGCACATGTAGTGGCTGAAGCACTTGGTGTTTTTATTGGTAAGTCTTACATTCAAACTATATATTTTCGGTATAATCTGACCTCTCATTGTACAGAAAACCTATATTGTATTGTATAGGCTTTCTGTACAAGAGAGGTCAGCTCATACTGGTAATGTATAGCTTGATATGTAACCGTGTGTACCATTTGGTTTTCTGACGTTCCTCAGGGCTCGACGACAGGCTTGGCACTGTTCTGCAGCTTGCGTACAATGTCACGTTTGTTTCATGTTCATTTTCGTAACACCGAGCTGCTGAATGTGTCATTTCAGTTCAGACAAGGTTTCGTTACCGAATAGGTGTGAGGTTGAACACAAATAAACTCTTTAAGAATCCCATGTAATTATACGTCCTACATAGGTAAAAATAAATAAATAAATAAATCCAGCCCATTACTGTCCCACTGCTGGGCACGGGCCTCTTCTTTGAATGAGAAGGGTTAGGCCTTAGTCCACCACGCTGGCCTAGTACGGGTTGGCGGACTACACACACCATCGAGAACTTTATGAGGCCCTCTCAGATGTGCAGGTTTCCTCACGATGTTTTTCCTTCACCGTTATCGCAAGTGATAATCAAATTGTAATCCGCACATGAATCCGAAAAGTCAGAGGTGCGGGCCGGGTTCGAACTCAGACCCTCTAGCATGGAAGGCAAGCGTTCTACCGCTAGGCTATCACTGCTTATCTACATAGGTAGTTCAGGAAATATTATTTGCAGCGATTCGACTTATTGGCTTATATTTGGAGGACAATAGAACAAAAGAGTGAGTCGTCTCGGTGAGGCACGTGCCATCCGTATACTGTGAATTGTTACTATTGATACTTTTGTAGAAACTTCAGTAGAAATATTTGTAGAAGTTCGCATGATTTTGTAGAAATTTCCAGGATAAATTTGCAGAATTACTCTTGGTTTCCACTGAAGTGGAGCGGAGAAGTGACAAATTAACCAATAAGCTTCCAGGATTTTCTCCGTTCATCTATCTATGTGACGTGATAATAGATAATCTCATTCTATTGGTTACTTGGAACTTACTTGGTTCAGTGGAAACGTACCCTAAGTTACAAATTCTCTCCGTTTACATTATTATGTTCATTATTTACATTTTTGTAAATACAGGTGTTTTCTTTTTTATCATCCTATTGTAACACAATAGTGCAATTCTAGCTGATGACATTCATCGGTGCAAATAATATTTCGCAAACTACCCCTCTTGATAGTCATAATCTTATCTTTATTTGCCCACTCCTAATACCTATTCTACTCTTACTCGAGTAAGTATAGTAGTATATTAGTATATATATATATATATATATATATATACTAATATATATATATATATATATATATATATAGTATATATATATATAGTATATATATATAGTATAGTAGTAAGAGTAAGATATTAATCAAATCATTAATTTGCCGACGCGGTTGGCGCAGTGGCTAAATGATTAATTTTCTGCGCTACGTATTGTAGGTTCGATTCCGGCACAGTACAAATATTTGTGTTACCTGCAGTTAGTTGTGCCGGCGGTCTGGGTATGTGTGTATACGAGACACAAGATCAATAATTATGTAAGACATAATTGTAGTAAAAAAACATCATCTCAAAGCTATCAAGAGTGCAATCAACATCGATCTCAAATATAACGCAGCCATCTTATTATCCTAAGCTGTTAGCTGACAAAGTCCCATCAAAACCCCGACAGGCTACAAAAACCTCACTTTTATTTATTTATTTCTTTGCCTAATTTCGCAACGAGTTTTCCTCAAACATTTATATGTCTGCTATAGATAAAATTGGAGCAAATCGTCTCTACTGTGCAATCCACAGGAAATTTTGACATTTAGTAGCTGTATATTACGTTCAAGTATAAATTATCGACACTTATTCTTGTATTTATTATTTTGCATTCTATTTATATTTTTGCTATAATATTATCAGTATTATCAGCAAGATAGTTGCCAAGGTTTCGTATCTATGTGAAGTGTTTCCCTATTTCGAGATAGTATTCAAGTGACTCCGTGGCGCAACGGTAGCGCGTCTGACTCCAGATCAGAAGGTTGCGTGTTCAAATCACGTCGGGGTCAAGTCTTCTTTTTGCATTATTTATTATTTTTGATTTTTATTGTTGTAACTTGTAGATGATGAATCAGTGTTTGCTGCTTGCGAAGCGTCTAAAATGGGAGATAGATGTGCCAGCGATCCAAGTATTGCCAAACATCATGTAAGTAAACTATAGAAATTCTTGTACTTATAGAAAAATATGATCTAAGTACTTTGATATTCCGAAAATATGATCTACAAGATTCTCTTCAATTTTCTCATTATTTTTGTCCGACTCACCACTGGTCAAGGTATCGCTCTTCTTACGAGCTTTGGAAAAAGTATTTCATTTTTGGTTAGTTTTGATCGAGTATTCCACTCACACAAAAACTGTATTCAGGTAACATTCGACGTAGACAACAACAACTATTCACCAGAGTGCGACCCTTCGTGCTTCACCGGATCAAAAGGTCTCAGTCGCACGGTGAGCGGCGAGCCTGACTTTGACGGCACAGGTGAGGACCTAGGCTTCGAAGAGGGGGACGTAGAAGAATGCTTGTGTGACCCGTGTCGCCGCCTCGCCGCGTGGGACGAGCTCGTCGGTGTGGCCATACCGCTCATGGAGAGACTGCGGCCTCCGCGGACTGACGCATCCGTGGGCACTGACTGAATGAGTGGAAACTACTCGTGGTTGACCGTTTTGTAGAGCTGTCGACGACATTAATATTTAAGTTAGGTACTTGAGGTACCTAGGGTTTTGGGGCTTCGGCGAAAGATCTTGTCCCGCAATAAGCATTGTATACTAAGAACGGCGCTACAGGGCCGATTGTTCATCATCCTAAATGTTTGGTTTTATGAGTTGTGTGCGCACTCCCATAATAGGTACTTGCTCGTAGATTTTAAACTACACATTTGGTTGGCGGAACTATGTAGCTCACGAAATATCTACTTTTGATCCAAGTACGATTCCGGTGGTAACTCTACCTCGGTATTATACTAGTTAAACCAATAATACTCAAATGACCAAATACCTATTTACAATAAATAACACATTACTTACATAGCGATAGATTGTGAATTTTTGGTAGATAGATCAGATACTTTTATAGTAAATTCATATTAGTAATTCATATTATGAAAAGCTAGTTAATAGCGAGTAGTCAAATTGATTCGAATATTGCTTAAGTTAGATTTTCGGTACCCTATGTTATTAGACGCATACATCGATGGACGATGTACGAAAATAAATTTCTTAACAACTCGATAGTGCCCCGAAGTTAGAAAATCACATTACCGTTGCCTGAATTTAATGTCTACTTTAATTTATATTTTAGGAATGCCGATTTTTATGGTTCTTCAGTATTTACTTATTTAAGTACTTACCACTAATGTATCGTCAACAAACATTAAATACGGTTACAAAAACGGTAGGTACTGATGATGATAAGCATTAGTTTATCATTTTAGTATCTATTCATTAACTTTATCTAATTATTACCTATGTATAGAATTGACTTAAATAATTATATTATGTACCTAATCTTATTATCTAATATTATAATTCCTATCGCTTTTGTACGCTTTAATCAAAACCCTTATTAAAAAATTAATAAAAATCATGATGACTGCGTTGATAAATAATGTAATGTTTTGTTAATGTTGTTGTAAATATGCAGCTCGAATCGTTATGCTTGTTATACAATGTACTTACTCGCTATTATTTCTTGATTATTGCCTTATAATTATGTGGAATAGTAGATATACTTACATAATAAATGCATTAATAAATTTTGAATGTTTTATTCAAATTCCTTGGTCACCTGGCAAGAGCAACCAAACATGTCTTATCTTAGGTTTCATCGAGACGTAATTCCCAATTAAGAAGGTCGTAAATTAGACAGATAGAGCAATACGGTTGCCGTCCTTCACATCGAACTTGATGGAACCAAGTACCGTTGGGTAACTGCGGATGCACAGAGCACAGAAACCTCTTTTCTGTGTTCTGTGTGCGGATGTACGACACAAACATGACCGTTTGGGTATCACAAGCGTGAGAAATTGAAAATAAAATTAACTGAGTTTACTCTGGAAGGGAGTTCCTACAAAATGAGGCTAACGATGAGGGTAGGTATTGCACCCAAACTCAAGAACACCAACTAATGTAGTAAGTTAAAAGGAAGGGGGTCAAAAATTAACGAGTTATGTTCCTTTGAATCTTTTTGACTCTCAAACGTTATTTCCTTCTTATATCTAATTTGCAACAATTATGTGCAATATGACAATAGATTACACCATGACACCGGATACGAGATGTGAGGAAGTGCCTGACACGTAGTGTATGTTTGTAGAGGCCGGAGGGCCAGGGGGAAGTGTGTCGCGATGGTTTGGCAACTCGAGTGGCGCAACGGTCGGCGCAGGCGACGCTAATGTCGATGTTCGGACAGACCTTCCACTGGGCGACACCACGCCCCTACGTACAGGCTGTTACTATTTTATACGTTTTATTTATCGTACCAGCTTGAGTAGGTATTCGGTATTAACATCCTCTATGAATGTCGATTGCTATAGTTAAGTCCTCCCATTGATCGATGTTGGGGACAATCCCAGAATTAATAAGCATAGCAGGAACACTGGTCATTGCTAAACTTGGTATAATTGAGCACATCCAAGGCACGGATGAAGATACACAATTATTTTATGTGTCTCATGATCCCTCTCCTCTCAGGAATATCTACAGGAAAGATGGTTGAACAGAGACACCGAGAGCCGCATTCACATGGCTTGCAGTTATTATTTTGAAATTAAATTCATAAATAATATGGAGGTCGAAGTACCTAATAGTTCTTTTCAGTCCCTCAATTTTGTTAAGGAAACTGATTTCCTAGAAGTGAAGATAGGTAGATGTGAACGAAAAACATTTTAAACAAATGAACGCATATGATTCTTCTTCTTGAAGGTACGAAGGAACTACATAATTACCTACGTTATGAAATATTTGCTGAAGATATTATAACTACTTCCATAATCTAAAATGCGTTGGGAAAACGGTTGACATAAAGATAGGACCTCGATTACATTTATTGACAATATGTTAACTATAAAAGATAACATCCTGTAGCCGTGCGACAGGAACCTAGTTTTGTTATAAGATATTCCTTGCGGCGTGCACCGGACCAATCAACGAAGGTTTATTGATACGACCACATCTAGTCACAAGGTAGGTGCCATTTATTAACTCAACTGATGTGAATAATTCCTCCCAGCAGTGTCGTAGCATTCGGGGAGATGACACAGTGTGGAACATATCATGTCAAGCAGTCGATATATACAAGATGTTTTAGTTTAGGTGTAAACAAACAAACATTTTGAATTCATGCTAACTTATCTAAAACATACGCCATTCCATTCCATCTAGAACATACTTGTCTAATATAGGTAGGTACCTGTAGGAGCCTAGTTACAACACAGGTTTTGCACTGTTCAAGTCCCAGTCAATTAACATTTCAATATAGATAGTTTATTTACTGGGTAGATTTAATTACTTATAACAACAACTCTATCACAATGACTCATTTAATATCTATGTAAAAACACAGTTCTACAAATGAGTATTTCATTATTTATTAATTATGTCAGGTTTTGCAACATTCTTATTTATCAGTAAAATGTCTATTTAATTGGTTTAAATAATATTTAGATGGTTACGTTGGTGAAGTGATTTCAGTGTACCAAGTGATACGAGCTAGTGAGTGACAATGGCACGTTGTAGCTTCGCTTTGTTCCTGGCCCTGTCCCTGATGGCCAACGCGTTCTGCGTGCCAGCCAGCTTGTACCGCCAGCGAAGAGGACTGACTGACAACCAGCTTGACTCTAAGGAATCTTTGACGACCACACCTGCTGCTTCCACGAATTCCTCCGTAAGTCCGAACTTTATCAAAACTCTTCTCCTGAGGCCCTAGTGTAAGTTTCTTTTAACCATCTTGATTTTACGCATCAACCGCATTCGGGGCGCTCTGATTGCTGAATAGCTACAATCGGCAAGCAGAACGCGGTCGATGAATAAAATAGAAATTATTAAAAGGAACTTACACTAAGTCCTCTGATAGTTATTAGCAGTGCATGTATCGCTATACCTTAATACAGAGGTCCGAGGTCCTTATTTATAGTTATAGGTACCTGCTTGAAGAGTCGTCGCACTAAAAGCAATTATGAAACTAGATTGCTCTCAGCTCTGCTTAACTTTTTAGATTAATAATAAATACTTGTTTTTAGCAAGCAATCTAGCCTCAAGCCTGTCTAGTTAGTTTGAACAGTTTAAACTGGTTACGATAAACCGAATAAAAATTATGTTGTAATATTTCCCTTCTAAGCTAAGATTGACAATTTTATAGGTTCACTGTTAGTAGTTTATATATACAGGGTTACTGGTAATATGACGGCAATCCGTTATGGGGATGTAGGAGAGATCATTTGCAACCAAATGACTCCTGATGACTCCTACGCAAATGTCAACCATTTTCGAGTAATATGTCATTTTATATTTTTTGAAGATATTTACATTACACAACTTTGAACATTGATAAAAAAAAAGCCAATGCATACAATATTTTTATATTAGTATTATCTGTTTGCTAACATTTCAGTACATAATATTCAATCATAAAATGATAATTATCTGCAATAGTTTTGAAATCAGAGCTACAAATCGTTACGCATTTCATAATTTTGAGCAGGTCTTGTGAGTAAAATGGTCGATTTCTGCAAAATAACACAGAAGTACTTTATCGGCAGAACATTTCGAAAACATGTACAACTTTTCAGCTATCCAACGAGATACAATAATCTAACAGAAATCAGAAATTAAGTGAACAGAATACAATTATTGTGATAAAGACAAAATCAACTTCAACCAAAATTGCATGCTGTCCTCCGCCTGAGGGGGGCGGAGGGGTGTGCCGGACTCCTACCGGCTAAACACACCACGGTAGTCCACTTCGGCACCTACAGGTGGGTTTCGGGTACTCTTAGAAAATCGCGCCAAACCTAACCTAACCTAACCTAACCAAAACCTAACCTAACTTAGGCTTTTTTTTTTTTTTACTTTTTTTACTTGGTGAGAACCTATCATAGGTCTGTCCTCCATCTGGGGGGGGAGGCGTGTGCCGGACATTGGGGTTAAGTCTGGGCATCTTGCTGGACAAGGAATTGGGCCTCATCTGCCAATCCATCGATTAGGAAAGTTGGCGTCTAACCATTGGCGAACAGTGATTCTCCAGTCTCCAGTTATACCAAGTAAAAAAAAAAAAAAGCTTAAGTTAGGTTAGGTTTTGGTTAGGTTAGGTTAGGTTCGGCCTCCGGGGTCGCGGGCCCACACCGGCGTGGCACCGAGGTGGGCTTCGGCGCGGTCTTTTAAGAGTACCCGAAGCCCACCTGTAGGTGCCGAAGTGGACCACCGTGGTGAGTTTAGCCGGTAGGAGTCCGGCACACCCCTTCGCCCCCCCCCAGGCGGAGGACAGCCCATGATGGGTTCTCACCACGTAAAACAAAAAAAAAAAAAAAAAAAAAAAAAAGGTTAGGTTCGGCGCGGTTTTCTAAGAGTACCGGAAACCCATCTGTAGGTGCCGAAGTGGACCACCGTGGTGAGTTTAGCCGGTAGGAGTCCGGCACACCCCTCCGCCCCCCTCAGGCGGAGGACAGCATGCAATTTTGTTTGAAGTTGATTTTGTCTTTATCACAATAATTGTATTCTGTTCACTCAATTTCTGATTTCTGTTAGATTATTGTATCTCGTTGGATAGCTGAAAAGTTGTACATGTTTTCGAAATGTTCTGCCGATAAAGTACTTCCGTGTTATTTTGCAGAAATCGACCATTTTAGTCACAAGACCTGCTCAAAATTATGAAATGCGTAACGATTTGTAGCTCTGATTTCAAAACTATTGCAGATAATTGTCATTTTATCATTGAATATTATGTACTGAAATGTTAGCAAACAGATAATACTAATATAAAAATATTGTATGCATTGGATTTTTTTTTATCAATGTTCAAAGTTGTATAATGTAAATATCTTCAAAAAATATAAAATGTCATATTACTCGAAAATGGTTGACATTTGCGTAGTAGTCATCAGGAGTCATTTGGTTGCAAATGATCTCTCCTACATCCCCATAACGGATTGCCGTCATATTACCAGTAACCCTGTATATATATACTTTACCTTTTTCAAATAAAGAACCGAATCCTTGGGGCAGTCCCCTAGCAAGCATGATAACTAATTCGTCTCTCAACCGAAAACTTCCATAACAAGACTCTAAATTGTAACTAATATAATAACTATTGTAGAAAGATCAAAGCGAGAATCATTCATCCGACGATTCGAAGACCAGCTCTACGACCACCGTAGCCATAGACGAGGACAAGAGTTACGTTGACGACGATGATGACTTCGGCAATAAACAACAAGACTCACCCCCGTCCACCGGCGGCAGCAACATCTACAGTCTGTTCAACTTTGCCAGCGCGCTGTTCCCGGCCTCAGGTTCCGGCAGCTCTAACGTGAGTCTCTCATTATATCTATATAGGATATAATTTATAAGATCATCATTCTTGAACATATTATGTTTATTAAAAAATTACATGCCAAATTGTTCACTTTCACCTGCACTGCAATATTACTATGAATCGTTTTTCGAATTGATGATTAGATACACCGAAGGGACCTTAAAAATGTGTCACATCAGGCTTTTCAAAACCACCCCGGATCCTGGATTTTGTTAAACAGAATAATAATTTGATTTTAAAATGCATACACGCACGTGTTGTTCCTCATATGTACCTTCTTACATATTTATTCTTGCACATCTTTATGCACTTGTTATGTACGCTGGTTGAATGATAAAGTTAACACGACTTATGTCAAGGCCTTTAATTTTACATTTTGTTGAGTGATGGTAAAATTGTAACAAAATTTCGACGCACAAGCACTCTCAGGGATCTTGCACATTGAAGCACTTTGCACTCAAGGTAAGTTTGATTTTGTTTTCACAAATTCTTTTGCACCAGAACGACATAACATATTATTGACCCGTTATTCATACAATATTTCAAACCCTCATTCAACTTACAGACGAAAAACAACAACTTAATAGTCAAACAATTAATACAAGACTTAATACGTATAAACCGTAGCCAAATACGGGTGATACAAAAACGGCAGGATATCGCAGACAATGTTATAGACATTGATTACGCAACAGATCTAAAGCCTCCTCCATTTCAAAAACTAGAACTTGATGAAACCGATGATGGCGAAAGTACTGAGAGCAGTTCTGAAGAGGATGACGATAATGGAGCAGAAGAGAGCGTTGAAAAGGAAAGCAATGAAAATAGTTCGAAGTCTAAACAAGATTCTAACGCTCCGGAAGGAAATAGCGACGCTGACGATGACAACAATGATTCCGATTACGATGAACCTGAAGGGGACGGACAGGGTGGTGGAATCTTAGGCCTTCTCGCTGGATTGAGCGGTGTAAGTCAAAACATACTTGATGAAAAGATAAGTAATACACTCCAATAAATATTAGTACACTTACACTAAAATACAATTCTCAACAGGACGGTGAGTCGGACTTAGGCACTTTACTGGCGACAATCGGTGGAATAGTCGCAAGCTTGAGCGTAAGTTACTAATTCAGTTCAATACTAAATTTATTACTTAGAGTAATAAATAGATACTTAGTTAAAGTTTATTAAACAAATGGCAATTTTCAGGGCGATGGAGTTGATATAAACGCCATTATAGCAACTGGATTAGGACTTCTTGTTGGGTTACTGGTGAGTGTAGAGTTCATTCTACTACTACAATACTTTAATATTTTCATTTGAGTACTTACTGTTAATATATTGTCTTTCAAGTCCGAAGGTAACCAGAACCCTGGGGAGATAATTGCAAGTTATCTGCTGACATCCCTAGACACAATTTCGGGAGGCGGAGCAGTATGTTATAATTATTATTATGTCAATATTACTTTATTTTATCTCTATGTCCGTATACAATATAATTTTGTGTATGTTTCAGAAAAATAACGGCGCTTTCTTTGGAAAATTCATATCTAAATTAGTGAAAGGGACAAGCGCGGTAAGTGAAATTTTTAAAGTAAAATACGTTGTACTTTTTTATAATATTATGAATCATTTAAATGGGTACAAACCTTTACTCAAAGTTACAAATAATATATTTGTCGTAGGGTGGTGATCCAGACGCAGAATCGGCATCAGGATCAGAAGAGAATGGAATGACGATGGCCGACTCAGCTGGGTTCTTCGTCAGCCTGTTGATGGGTTTACTGGGAGAAATGTCCAAAACCAGCTCTGGAGGCAGTTGGCGATAGTAGTTAAAGAATTAACGAACATGATACAATATATTTTAAGTTTACCATTGTTGCAGTCAAGACACACTGGAATCCGGATTCGTCAATGACTCACATAATGATAGCTTCAATTAGATACTTACAGAGCGTAATATCGATCAGTTGCATTCTTTTTAAAAATTAATTACGAGTATGTGACGAAACTCAGACTTTATCCATTGTTCTCGGCTGCAGGTTGTGATTAGACAGGATAAATCAATAAATATTCCATTATCATCATTCATCATCTATCTTTACGTGGTGGTTGTGTAAATGTGTGCGTACAATACCTGATGGGGTTATTTTACAATAATTATATCTACCTAGCCATAAAATAATATTGATATAGCCCTGATTACATTATCAGAGCGCACTGTTGTATTGGATATTTGATTGTATAGTTGAACGCTTTTAACTTGTTGTTATTTTAAGTATAAGTCTAATAAAATTATAGCCATTTTAGAGATTTTAATAAAATATAAAATAGTAATTACAAAAACATTACAATTACTTCATTGATTCCATTACAGGTAACACCAGTAGATAAGTTAAGTTCCTATTACGTTTACCCGTACTTATATCTTTACATAACATTGCTATTTACTCATTTCTGTAATATTATTTCCTAAACGCACATTACGTACACATTAATGTCTTCGTTTACATAACTTTTCTTGAATATGTCATAACATAACTTTCTTCCAGTTTTCGATCTTTTCTTTTTAATCAATAACTTCAATAGAAGTTCGAGATTGGTAACATTTGCTGTCCTTTTAATAACCACTGAATATTCAAACGCTGCTTAATTTTAAGTAGTCATTACTTAAGTGTCATGCTGTTGCACTTCACTTTAAGGTGCACTGTAGCAACATAATGACTTTAAAGAGCACCTTACAGTTACTTTGCACAGGCGCATGATTATTCAGCAGTTGTCCTATGAGTTAGTCATTCTCGGTTGCACCGGTATCTTACATAATATGCTGTGTAATATAGTTATTGTAATGTGCTATTTCTGTACAGTCGCAGGCATCAGCGCAACCACCGTCGTCGCCACTTTGGACATTCAAGATGGACGTGCTCCGCGCGCTGCTGCAGTTCGGCACCAGCATGCTTGGCCTCGCTTCCTCGTCCTTCAGCAATGCCTCCACCTAACTCTGTAGTTATACATATAGTATAGTTTTGTATAGTTACTAGTTTTGTGCCATAAGTAGTCAATAAAATGATTTTCAAATTAAAGTCTCCTTTCTGTTACTGGTGTTATTGTCAGCTCGTTTATCTGTAAACATGAAATACATTACATAAATTAGCATGTATAATTTTGAAAAACATGCTATTTGAACAAACAATGCAAAACCTCTTGCTTTTGGCTACAAATACCAAATACCTGCTTCTTGATACCTATACTTAATAATCTAAGGCTTCTATTCTTTACTATTTCATCGGTTAGTACCTACAGGTTAGTAAGTAATTCCTATTAATATCCACATTTATCTATGAGGACGTGAGCTGATCCGTACACAACCTGCGGGCAGGTCGTAAATTACCATGGAACAAATCCCCATGCGCGAAGTTAATTTTTGCCCTACATCTCAGATGATATAGTATTGTATTGTACTAACATTGACATTGGGAGGCGTGGACAACACGTAGAGTACTGCATCGGCGATATCCTTGGGGCGCAGCGCGGGCATGCTCGTGTGCTCAGAGACCCCGGCCAGCTCCGTGGCTACCAGCCCGGGGGACAGGCTCTGGGAACAATTATATAACATTATGGTCACTGATTTTTCATCGTCTTCAAATATTTTTCTTTGCATAACTTCAGCTCTAAATTCAGCTCCTACCGAAAGTGGGAGACTTCTTAAATTTCTTGAAAGATGCATTGAGTGCAGCTGTGCTGACCGTATATTATAGATCTACTATTTGTAGACCTAGAAGAGATTTGGAAATCTAATTCTGAGCTCTTCTACTGAACATGTTAGCCCGTCCATCTTATCGCAGTCTAACACATTCATCCACTCGATCAAAAACTTACAGTGACTTTGATTTTGTTCTTATGATCAGCCAACTCGTTGAGCAGTCCGGCACTGAAGGCGGTGACAGCGTACTTAGTGCTCGGGTACACGTTGAATGTTGATGAGAAAGGCACGTAGTGGCCGGCGATGCTGTACAAAACACGCGAACGAGATACAATCACGGCATGCTACGAGATAACTTGTGCAAACTGCAAAGTGCCATCAAAAAGCCGCCACTCTTTGGCACATGTGGCATATAGCGAACAAGAATTCGCTATACATATTATGCCATGTGAAAAGATACGCAATTTGTAAAAAGAGTGATAATTTTTTCAAATGGAATATCTGATAAGGGCCTGTTTGTTTCAGCATTATAACAGTGGATCAGCTGACCAACAAAATAAAATAAAACGTTTTTACAAACGTTCTTTCACTGCAATTCATCTTACATACTTTAATTAATTTTCTGAAATGAGAGAGTTTATCCCAAAAGTAAAGTCAATTTACATTTTGTTTCTATAGCATAAACTTTGCTTGCAAAACACCTACCAGACATCAGAATTTTATTAATTATTTATGTAGGTAATTATTCAATGTAATTAAGGTGATAAAATCTAATACGTATAACCCGTTATGTTTTTTTTGTTTTTGTTTTTTATAAAACATTGCCCCTCAGTAGGATTTCTCCTATATCGAGGGTACAGTTTACAAACATACAGTCACATGCACACACAACCAGACCCGAAATGACTATCTGTAGATCATACAAATAACTGTTCAAACCAGCGGCACGTAGCACAGAAGGCTAATCGCTTAGCCACTGCGCCAACCGTGTCAACCGTGTGTGTGGGTGTTTATTTCGGTAAAACCTGATAGTCGCTTATGATGTTACCTAATGACATTTTTGTGAAGGCGTTGCTCCCAATAAAGCTTTATAAATATTGCTCTCGAGGTAAAGATTACTGTGCCCAATGTGCCCATTTTTGCTTATACCTGTTTATATTTTGTTAACCAGCTTAGTTACCTGTTGATGTTAATGACATGTCCGTCGAAGGCGTTGCTCTTCATAGAGGTAATCGCA
The DNA here is from genome assembly GCA_932294325.1 of Allophyes oxyacanthae. Lineage (NCBI taxonomy): Eukaryota > Metazoa > Arthropoda > Insecta > Lepidoptera > Noctuidae > Allophyes > Allophyes oxyacanthae. The sequence goes on from OW028628.1 coordinate 4,787,021, forward strand.
TGTCTAGCGCATATTACTGTGCCTTTCAAGTTGATATCAATGGTCGCTAGCGCGTCCTCCTCGCTCATCATGTTGTTGCCCACGTCTGAAATAGATCCAAATAATGATAACAAGGACAACGATAAACAGTGCGAGCGCATAGCTACTGCCGATCTGCTGCTCTTCTCCGTAACCTTTTCAACAAATAGGGTTAAATACTGCACTAAAAGATCACTAAAACTACCTATACCAAATTTAAACATTTAAAAAATTAAAGAGCCGCGCTCGGTCGCTGCCGCAATCAATAGATTTCCATTGTGTTTACGTTTCGTCACTAACGACATAAATGAGACTCAGAGAGATGACATCTATAATAATTATTTAATAGAGTAACTTGTACTAATCAATACATTATTATTGTTCTAAGTGATTACATTTAGGTACGCGTACGGTATGGCTATATCCTCGAAGGTGTTTATAATATTTAGGTATCTATCTACTGTAAGGATTTACGGTAGGTACATTTCAGAGGGCGCACAATCTATAAAATCATCAATCTATAAAACAAATCCAAAATTGACAAAATTAAAAATATGAATACGTCATTACATTTACAAGGTATGAAAATAAAAAATAAAATTTCGATAAAAAAATGTCACAAAATTACCTAAACTTTTTATCCTTTTTTCGTTTTGTACTCAATATGGTGTGGCTGTGGATTATTAAACGGTAAATTAAATAAATATGACTTACTAGCGACCCGTCCCCGGCTTCGCACCGATGCAGTTTCTCTACTATCCTTACATGAAATATGAAAGTATTATACATATAAACCTTCCTCTTGAATCACTCTATCTATTAAAAAAAACCGCATCAAAATCCGTTGCGTAGTTTTAGAGATCTAAGCATACATAGGTACACACAGACAGCGGGAAGCAACTTTGTTTTATACTATGTAGTGATTTAATACCTACATTACCCATTATTTGTCTGAAATTAGCTTTATTTTTTTATTTCCAGCATTTTTAGAGTTATTGGGATAAAATACTTTACCGCTTACAACATTTTTATTTTTTAAAGACGCTCGTCTTCCAAGTTCCATCACATGTCGCGCGTACTTCAAGCTCAATTCTGTTTCACTGTAAAATTATTTTGCTGGCTTTGTGCGCCCTCTTCACTGTTTTTCTATAGATACTGGCTTGAGCACAGATTCCACTGATAATACCTACCTAATTGTGTGTAAAAACCGATCCCATGATGCCAGGTGACAGGGCGAGCCTCTCGAGTACTCAACAATAAGGTAGATAGATATACTTATATATGATCGCACCTGTTATACCCCCTCCGTAGAACACTCCTGCGTTGTTGATCATGATGTGTACGCCGCCGAAGCTGTCATTGATCCACTTGAAGGTGGCCGCTACATTTTCCGAGCTGGACACGTCACACTGCCGAGATGTTATCGAGCCTTTGCCACTCACTTGCGACTTCAATGCCTGTTCATAAAGTAATCAAAACAGATTGTAAATAAAAACAAACTAGTGCCGAGCATAGGCTTAAAGATAGACCCAACGTGACGGTCGCGACCAAGAGTTCTGCGTCTGTTTTATTTCCCCTTTGAGAAAACAATATTGTCATTAGAAAGTAAAATGTCTATGATGCAACCAACGCAATCGGTTGAAGTAAAACATTTAATTGTTGTTCATCGAAGCGTTTCCTATTTTACCTTACTACGTGCCTAGGTGTATTACCTAGAGGTGTACCTATTGTTGATTTAGCGTGAGACTGTAACTCATTCAAAATATACATTTTGAATAGGTGTCAATTAAGTACCTACTTCCAGTTTATAATACAACAGTAAAACGCCCGTCTACGAATATGACTACCTACAATTGTTATACCTAGGTACATACTTAATTAAAATTATAAAATAATTGTGATTTTAATTCTAAACAAGAAACATATTCTAAGTATTTTATCTACGAGCTATAAAGACCGATCTACTAAAGATGAGGTTTTGACTTTTGTAATTCTGAGTAATGATAGTTCTAGGGGCGTAGCTACCGCCGTATCTGCCGTATCAATTATACGGGGCCCCCGGGCCAAGGGGGCCCCCAACGCGCGTAAGCAAAAAAAAAAGGCAAGGAGAGTGAAAGTATATTTTGAATTGTTTGTAAAAAAATTGGAAAAAGTGACGTAGAAAAAGTAATTATGATGAATAAATATTTCTTTTAATTTTATGCAAACCTTTTTTTTTTCTTTCGTGAAAAATATTTACCCTTCATGAGGGACCCAAACAAATTTTTATACGGGGCCCAGCCAAGGCACGCTACGCCACTGGATAGTTCATCCATTAATAACTTATGTATGGAATGTATGGATAATGTTAAACTCACGTCAACTCGCTCTGCCCTCCTAGCGAGTCCCACGACCGTGACCCCAGCATCAGCCAGCGCCACACAGATCGCCGCACCGATACCGGCGCTAGCGCCAGTCACCACAGCAGTCTTGCCGACCCAGCGATCCATGCTAAAATATAAAAACCAAAGAATACTTCTAAATTTTAATACCTATTGAATTAAGTAATGGCTGGGCTTTTGAACAACATTAGCCAGCACCAAATAGCCACCCCGATACTAGCTAATGCCCGCGACTGACACCAGAACAGTCCTGCTGACCCCATTCACCAAATCTTATCAACCATATCGGGCTATTTAATTCTATCATTAGATTTCATAATAGTTTATCGTCAATCGCACAACAACAAACAGCTAGGTCAATAAACTTTAGACCGGTTTACAAAAAAAAATCAGTTTCAAGTAGATACGTACCTAAGCCTATTTACGTGGAAACAATATTTATGTTTTGAAAGTTAAAAAATAAGAACTATTTATTATTAATATTAATTTAATCAAGTACAATCGCTTCGCGCTTTAGTTATTTATAGATTGTTAAGTAAGTAAATTATGTACCTTTTCCTTGTACGGATTTTCCTTGAATATCAATTTTCTGAAGTTTCGACTTGACTGCTCGCCGCGCAGTTGCTACTCACAATGAATAGAGATTGCTAGTGATCAACTGATCAACCCAGCCAGCACTTTACACAAGATACCATTTATTATCTTAAATATAACAGTGGTTGGTTATCCATTCATTTTTCCAGAATAAGAGAATAGAATATTAATTACTGTGAGAATAGGTTAGTCTGAGAAGCAGCCAAGATTCAAGACTAAGTAGCGAACTACGAATTTGGAAACTTTTGAATTCACTTGGTTACAGTCTTTCAAATTCGATTACACCAGAGTAGAACCAGTAGAACTATTGTGATTGGACCGGATTGGTCGTGAAATATTTTTTTCATCCCACCATCTCGGAAAGAGTATTTTTAATCTTCAATATCTGAGTGGAAAAGCCGTTTTTATTCTCTAGAGGATAAAGTAAATTGAATTTAGAACATCGTGTGCACTAAGTTTGTGAATTAAACGTTTTTTTTTTGCATTTAGTCATTTCCTCGCTGAGGTGGAATGAAAAGTGACGTGTTGCACTCGAGTGCAAAGATTTTTCACCTCGTGCTCTTTTGATTCCCTCGCTAACGCTCAGGATTCTAATTTTGAATCACTCGCTGCGCTCGTGATTCAATTTTAGAATCCTTCGCTTGCTCGGTCATCAAAATTGAACACGCGGTTAAAAAGCAACTTTGCACTCTTGTATAACAAATAACTATTATCCATTACTTTAAGAAAGACATTTTTGTATGCCGTTATCCACCGTACCTAAGTATTTATTTTGATTTTTTTATGTATGGCTGTTTCTAACCTTTAGCTATAGCGTTCTCGGAATCGGCAGGGACGATTTCGATAATATTTGGTATAATTACTTCTGTAACATCATAATATTGTTAGATCTGTATGTAATTTTAATGTATAATTATATAAATAAATATGCTATTTCGGCGTTCAATAGCGTGGAACACTAAGCAAAAATACTCTGGCAACGAAGCTACCGAAAGCCTCGAAAAGGAAAGGTTATCTCGACCCCAGAAAAGGTATTAGATACCTACCCTTGTTATGTCGCATTAGGTTAAATCCTCCCTTTGTACGCAAGCTAGAGACGTGACACCAAACTCGCGCAGATTAGTCTGAATGTGAGTCGTCTCCTATGCGTTTCACATACGAACAGTAGGCGGGTGCCGTGCGAAGTTGAAGGCTTGCTTTGAGGATTGAGAACATTATGTTACCTCACAACTCGTTCGCTTCCAAGACGCATGCAATTTGGTCTTATTTAGAGTGTCACAGATTATAGATAATAATTATTATCACTTGAAAACCAGACGAGGTAGCGCTTACCTACGTTTATGTTGCGTCGCTTTTTATAAATCTATAAATGATTATATAATTAATCAGTACGAGTGTTAACATCGTTGTTTTGCAAAATCGAACACCTGGAACTTTCAGGAAGTAACAGAAATAACCAACCGTAATCGAATTTCCCAAAATACCAATATTCGGAAGGATTGATGTTATTTGGATTGAGGAAAACCGAGTGGCGAGCAGTGCCGATTCGCACCTCGGCGTTCAGGAGCTAGGCGAGACGCGTGATGTTACAATAAATTAACTTATCTATAAAAAAACTATAACTATAGAAATTATCCTTCCCCATAGCATGCACTTACTTTCCGTAGAGAGTTGTTCCATGAGATATTAAATATTATACCTATTATACGTAACACATATCTAATACTAGCGTTATTTGTTATAGTTAGGTATACTCCGTACTTACTTAAGTTTGGCAAGTGGTTGTAATCATAGTGTGTAGCGTCCCGCACACTGGCAAATTTTTTGCACAAGATTATGCTGAGGTAGAGGCCATTTTTGGCCTCGTACAGGATTTTTTATTTTGTTTTTATTCTTATTTTTTAATGCTTTCTCTATGTATGTAATTTTCTGTGCGAGTTCGAAATAAATCGTTTTTCCTTCTTTCTCAGATGTCGTTTTTGTGCAAATAGGTAGATATATTGAAAGTGTGAGGAGAAATATTGCGCAAAAAAGGGGTACCTACTACCTACCTATTCAATATTTTGTTGCGTGTTAAAGTTTTCTGAAAGTTTAGAATTTTTTTGCAAACCCTTTAATATATTGTAGTTAAAGAGCGCGCGCGCAGTGTAGGTACCTAAGGGGCTGACGAAATATTGCGCAATATTTCTTCAAGAATCCGCGTGCACCACTATGAGTGAACCACTTGTGAAAAAGTGAAGGTTTAATCGACACTGAAATGTTGTGAAATATTTTTGTGTAATATGAGAGGTGTGTGTGTGTGACCATTCAATATTTTGCACAAAATATAACACGACATTTTTGCCAGTGTAAGAGACGTTTAAGAACTGCAGGCAGGTATCTATATATGACACCACCGCTAATGTGGGCCTCTTAGTGCCATTATCCCATCGCTTCTTCGCCTTTTATGACACCCACAGAACAGAAGATGACTACCTACTAAAGTCTGCCGGTATTATTTACTGTGTCGGTAACTACGCGGTTCACCGCCACGAAACGATCGGCGCAATAGTTGAGGACTGAGCTTTCTGCCACATGCTTGGGCGTAACCAGGGGCAAAGGTGGGCACTGCCCCTCATTATACATAACTCATTGCCCACTCTAGAAAAATCGTCAGAATTGAAGAAATATACTGTTTTGGTTTTCATTATTATTATGTTGAGAAATAGATTATATGTAGGTATACTCGTCGTAAAATCATTTTATCATCTCCGAAAACCCGCATTTACCAAATATTGTCGAAATCCTCCCTGACGTTTCCTAGAACACTAATATTACTTGCGGTGGCTGATCAGCAGCTGACCGGCTGCCATTCCTAGGAAAACTCCCTGACTACGCCAATGGCCACATGCATATATTTGTACGGCCTACAGATATTGGTCTGGACTGGAGTAAATATATGTAGCTGTGGCCGCGCGTCCATCCACATAACATTGCACAGCAAGTTATCGTGACCATGGGGTCTTGGGTTCGATTCTCTAATCGGGCAGTGATGAAATTATCTCAGTAGCAGCCCCCATAGTTTGGATTGTGCCCTATAGGTGGCAATAGGCTCGCTCCCTATTACATGGATCTTAATAAAGCAATCAGCGAAATGTGGGCGTACAACAAATACCCATGGGCCCATCCACACTCGATACTTTTAGCAGCAGATTCGCGCGTTTTCGCGTTCTTTATTTATTTATTGCACAATGTACCTACACATAAGTTGTTATAAACTAATTATAAACTAACCTGGTACATGACCCTGTTAGGGTGCTGCAAGGATTAGAAGAGGCGGTAACATTAATATTATATTTTTATACTATTATTCTATAATTATGATATACTAAGCTATGTTATAACTTATAATACTTTTATGTTGTGTTATTATTGTTATAATATTTTTATTATGTTATAATGTTTATATCTAATATTCTATCTATAATTATTTATACCTACTATAATAAGTTATAATTAATAGTTATATAATTTTACCATCTTACACTTGTCACTTTTCTTATTCACTTTTTGTAAGCAAAAGGCAGTCAACGAACGCGATAACGGGCGATTCTGCTGCTAAAAGTATCGAGTGTGAACTGTCCAACCCTTTTGGGGAAAGACGTGAAGATAGATAAATAAAATTCATTAAAGTGGTTGCATATTTTATTATAGTAATTATCTGTATGTTAATAGAAAAATCTCCGACATGACACTTAACAAGGCTAAAAATATTGAAACGGTCGACTATACAACACGCGGCATATATCCGTCGACAATAATCGAACCGACTCTGATACACTCATAGGAACATTTGCACCTTATCCTAACGCAGTTATACTCTACACAGTAGAATCAGACAAATAAGCCATCTTAATAGAATGTGACACGGCTTGGGTATGTGTACGCGCCATAAACTACATAATGTGATACGTTGAGGACCGACCAAAGCATGATTTAGGACGCAAATATATACCGACATACTTAAATTGTACTATACTGCCTAGCTACCGCAGACTTACAAGCCGCGTTCGGTACCATTACATGAAGATGTTGTACTTGTCTGCTTCTATTATGGCTATATAGCTTGACAGCTGTAAACATGACCCTCCCATCATGTGGGACATAAAATAAATATGCTGTAAATGCTAAACAAAACCGTTCACTTTAGTCGTATTTTAAATTTCGTGACGCGGTCAAATATTTTTTATTAACCCCCGACAAAAAAGAGGGGTGTTATAATTATGTAGTGTATATCTGTGTGTCTGTAGCATCGTAGCTCCAAAACGGATAGACCGACCTCAATGCAATTTTTATTTTTATTGAAAGCTAGTTTAAACTGGTATCATCTTAGCTATGTTTCATGAAATTCTGTTCAGTCGTTCAAAAGTTACAGGTCTTTTTCTAGTTGGAGTCGGGGGTTTTTGACAGTTAGGTTATATGAAATCGTATCACGCCGTACAGTTCCGCTGCCGCGTAGTGTGGCCTATCTCATACAATTTCATATATACCTTAGACCATAAAAGCCCCAAACGAGAGGTAGGGTCAGTATTACAGTTGTTGTGCTATATGACGATCTACGATAAGCTTATCTCTACCATAGCTAGCGAGGAAATCTAATGACCTCCGTGTTGTAAATAAAACCTATTGACGGCAACACAGCTAACGGGGCCTGGCCTTTAGGGTATTGGTGAAGATAATATTTGCACCTTAATTTTATTTATTGCACTTAAAAGTTATTACATTAATTCGCTCAACATAATTATCCTCGAATCTTTGCTATGGGTGCTACAGCTTATCGGAGAATAATAATATCAGATAAACCCAGAAAAAAGCTTCATTGACAATGTACTCAACTCAAACTTCAGTCAAAAACTTATCAAATAAACAAAGTGTCATAATAAAGCGTGCAATCAAAAAACTGAAAATATTTAAAATAAAAGACCATAATGATTTATACAACCAAAATTCCAAAAAAAAGTATTTTTAATAATACTGAAGAAATACTTTATTCGTTCGTCTCCGAATATAGAAATTGATAAAATATCCCGCCAAAATCAAATCCACTCATCACAGTCTTTTTATTTTAATAAATCTGGCTTTGAAGATAAGCTATAATGATGTATATCTCAATAGGTTAATCTTTCTAAAATAAACTATATACTGTAAATCTCTGAATACCTTATAAATACGGATTGCTGGTATGTACTAGTAAAAATAAAATATTGAAAGTGAACGCTTCCGCTACATAATGTAAATATTCAAAGTGAACGCTTCCGCTACATAATGTAAATATTCAAGGTCCTACCTTTCCAGTCCCGCTCCCTTATTATCCGGGGTTATTGCCCTCATCATTATGAACAACTTTTACTATGGGACAAACACTGAAATCGTGAAAAGAAATCTGCTGTTCCATACCAATAATTAAATATTACTATGGCCCAGTTTGCCGATAACATAACAGACGATTCGAGCAAAATCTGCCGTTTAAACATGCATTTTTAAATAGATAATCGGCCGATTTCATTATAAATATCTGTTATATTGTAGGTGAACTTGGCCTTAAATTTATGGCACAGCTGAAATTTATTTCTCGATTTCATGCATGGATCCGTGTTAAAGTTGTCCATAATGATGTGTACAATAACCACTTAAAGGGATCGGGACTAGAAAGATAGGACCTAATATAATAATTAATATTAAACTTGTTACAAGTAAATTGCACTTATTTATTATCACTTAACATAATATAATATTCATAAATGTAGATTTTTTTATAAAAGCCTATTAATTATAAGTTAACAGATGCTATTTTTTTAATCAAACGAGAAATTATTTTTTCTCATGCTAAAAATAACATTTTGCTATCACTACTTCGCTGTACTCATAAATTATTTTTGACAAACGAAGTGTCGTTTCCTCATTGAAATGATACGGGGCGATAATTTCACACCTACAAATTAACCAGTGCTTTAAAATATGAATAGTGATATAATTTTGATACATTATTCATGCATGATTTGATGTACTTATAAATACGAATCTGCAATAAAACAAAGCATAAAAGTAAACTTTAAGTACAAAGCATAAACTTCACTTAACTAGTTGGCCCTAAGTTATAGAAATACAACAATGTCCCGACATTTCATAATAATTAACACTAAAGGTCAGCTTGACTGGCCGCGGGGCGAGACGAGACAGAACAGCAATTCAATATGGTATTTTATTATCATTAACATAAAGTATATTTCTGTGGAGCCTGCCTCCAGAGGCCGCAGATGCTCACATCTCGCCACGTCGCGCCGCCAGTGATTTGACACTACCGTCACAACATCGCCTGCATGTTGTGCACTCAACAATAACATCGACCACTCACTGGAATAAACTCTGCACTTTTAATTTGGGTATGTATTGTGGCTGCGATTTCGTTATTTTTACCTGAAAATAAAACATTATTGATAGTGTTAAAAACTGAAACTTCAAATAAATAAATTAACAAATCAAGGCAAGATACATACCTCATGAAATTCTTCTTCTTTAATTTCCAGGGGATCTTTCAACATCTGAAAAAAAAACAGTAATCAATTAAAAAGTAGATTTTTAGCATTTTATTAACAGCTATCTCAGTCCACTGCTGAGCCTGTCCAAAATAGAAAGTGTCCATTGCAAATATATTAACTGCAAGCGTGTTGTTTATTGCTGCTTCTCACTACATTTGGATGGCAAAGTTAAATAGTAGACCCTGATTGATCACCATCAACTATGTGCCAGTGAAGTTGGCGTATAGAGAAGGTCGATGTATTTTTTATTTTTTGCGACCCTTTTTCTTGCGGTTCACCTGCTGATGGTAATAGATCACCGCCGCCCATAGGTGTTGTTCTTTATCGATCAGCATCAGATTCTGAAGACTATAATATTAATAAATTTGAGAATTTAGTATTACTGCACTAGCTTTAAGCACTATGCTAAAGTTTTCAGAAAGACATGAAGGTAGCAAGCTTACAAGTTTGTTGTATTTTGCTTTTTTGACATAAATTCGCACGAAAAATACACATGATTGACACAACATCCCCGTCAATCGTGGTTTTATTCTAACCCCCTCCCCCCTTGTTCGAACCTCACGTGATTTAAAGGACGACCCCATATCAGCAACCTAGTGATTACTGACACGTTGCCCGCCTAAGGCTTAAATTCGAATGCCTTGTGTTCCACTAATTTCTCTGAATGTTCTTACCCTTCACCTAAAACACTGACACTCATACCTTGGGCGGCCGCCCGCGGCGCGGTGGGTGCTGTCGATGGCTGAGCACGCGCAGCTGATGTTCCCGCAGCAGGTGCTCGGTGTGCTCGCGCGCAGACGACAGGCGCGCGCCGCACGAAGAGAACACGCACATGTACTCGCTCTCTGTTTAAAACACGCATAGAGTAAAAACTGAGACGGCAATCCGCATACACTACACGAGTGTCGCTGTTAAAAACCGAGCACCGAACTCTTAGCTATGATACAATATGAATAGTCTCACTGTTATCATTATCATCTTCGTCGTGGTGTTGCGTGAAGGCGGCCGCGTGCTGTGCTGCGTGCCGCTGCAGCAGCCGCTCATTGGGGAAGCTGAGGCCGCACACAATACACGAGTGACGCTGTTGAGGACTGCGTATCGGGCTCTTCAGATCTGCGTGCACTTCCCGTCTGTGAACAACACTTTGTTTTGTTGACATGGGAATGCTACAAATATCCATTCTTTACACTAACGTGTGCGGTGACCTAGGTGGCATCCTACTCAGTATATACTATAGACACACCGGTGACCCTTCCTGTACATCCGCTGGTGACATTGGGCTGTCCCGCATATTCAATGATGTATGAAAAGGCCCAACGGTGGTTCCCCTTCCACATTTAATTTTGACAAGGTACCTGACTTGCCGGAGGCGTTATCTAGTGATGTTGTGATATATGTCAACTGTGCCTCACCTGTGCATGTACATGTGGTTGCGCTGTTGGAACTGTTCCCCGCACACGGTGCAGTCGTACGTGGACTCTACGGGGCGTCCATTGAGGTGACGCTTGCGATGTTGATTCAGGTTTGTTACCTACACAATGTATGTAAGTTCATTACTTATTGATAAGGGGCAGTGGCGAAGGGTGACAGTTTTAAAAGGGGAAGCCGTCCCAAAAATGCCCTCTAAAAATTGCTGCAATTAATACTGCAAGACAAAAATTCATACCATCTCTTGTAATCTATATGTATAGTCATGTCTGGAAGAGCTCGACGTAACGACAAGCTTTTTTTTGTCAGTTGGATGAGTAAATAATATAATATTACGTTAGTCTATGCACTAACCAATTCCTAAAGGGAAGCCGGTGGGAATCGGGTTGTATGGACTCTTCGCCACTGATAAGGGGTCATCCATAAAGTACGTCACACTAATTTCGTGATTTTTTTACCCCTGCCCCCGTCCTTGTCACAGTTGATCACATTTGTGAGACTCCCCCTCTCTAGTGTGACGTCATATATTTTGCAATTTTACATCTAGAAATTATTAATTAAAACAGCAGTTCCGAAATTAGTTTTATTTCCATTAAAATTGTTTTTTAATAATAATATGATTTTGGAATATGACGTCACGAAACTTAGGACCCCTCCCACCCCTTGTCACATAATATCACACTTCATCGACCCCCTCCCTCCCCCTTAACGTGTGACGTACTTTATGGATGATCCCTAACAAGCATCATGGAAATTTTTGCCTTTGAATGAATTCTCGATCTTTAATATAAATAATTGACGAAATGCAGACATTCGTTTTGTTCTCAGCCACATTTGTTAGCTGATTATTTTATTGGCTGCACATCTCGAAGTCCCAACGAAATCAAATGTGATTCCCAGTTCATGAAGTGTTTAATTAGGGTTTCATGATTATTATTATTATTCTCATTGTCTCATACCTAGTTTAATTGATAAGTATTTGTTTCAGTTGAGAAGTTCTCTCTTGTAAGAGTTGATTGGACATTGGTTGGAGTTGATTGGGGGGCAGTACAAGTGAAAGTTAATTATTATGAAACAGTACAAATAATCACCTGCGCGTACGCCTTATTGCACCCTGGCTCTGGGCACACAAAGGGCCGCTCGCCGGTATGAAGTCGAACGTGATTGTTCAGGTTTGTCACCTGCCATGAAAATTATGTCATAATATAATATGTAAAATATTATGAAATTGTAAATCAAAAATTTGTACGGGTAGGTATTGCAAACAAGTGGTTCAATTAAACTTTTGGATTATAGCCACAAAAATTCAGTTGAACATTTATTTTGTCAAGGAATTTGGGCACAGGACCAAGTTATTCTAAAAGATACCTTCCAGCAAAGATAGATATGGGCCGTTTTTCAATAGCCAGATACCTAAGTGGTTTTTATTTTTTTATTATACCTGTGTAAACGCCTTCCCACATTCAGAACATTTGAATGGTCGTTCATTGGTGTGGATGCGGAGATGAGCTCTCAGATTGTTGGACTGGGAAAAAGCTGTAACAATTTTTAGTATGTTAGTTGTGAGAACAAGTTCCCATAAATTTACATAATTATTTCGTTTTCTTCTATCAAGTTTGCACGAGCTTTCACATGGGAATCGCTCATGCCGTAATGAAAAGATTTGCCGGTCAGCAATGGTGGTATCGAGGCTGACTGCCCAAGGTGCGCCAGACGATCTCGTGTTTCGTCACTCGTGAAGGCTCTTTCCTTTGAACCCCAATGAACATGTTTTATAAAAGGAATACGAAGCATACCTTTGTTGCAGTATGTGCAGACGAAGCGTCGCTCGGCGCGGTGGTTGCGCAAGTGGTTCTGTAACTGCATGTTCTTCTGAAAAGACTTGTGGCAGATACCACAATACAATGATGATTCAATTCCCTCCTGCAAGTTGCAAAATTTTAGGTATCCTGGTATAACACCGATTTCGGCGATTTAGCCACGCGACAGCTACGCGCCCTGCGGCCTTACTAGCCAGTCAATTGCCTGTTGCTAGTCATATTTAAAGCTCATAAAGTAAACCGTTTTGGCTTAATAAAGCTCCAAAATTAGCCACACTAGAGACAATTATTATAAGGACTCGATTTGTACAAAAATTTACTCATCAATTGTTCAAAATCTCACAGCCACATAGCCAGTGTGAAACCTATGTAAGTCAACTAGTAATGTTTTTACTAACTTTTGTGAGGAAATACAGAGAAGGAATGAAAATTGAAAATTACTTTACTTTTTGAAATTGGACTTGGATTGCTAGACACACCTATAACTTAAATTTAACAATACAAGTTTTTTGTCTATCTAAAATATTAAGTGATATTTATCACAAGAAAAGGTCAAATACCAAGAGACAAAATGTTCAGGGCACACTAGGATATAATGATTGATTGGCAGACAAACTGATCTTAACATGGTATATTCAGTATGAAAATAAATACATACTATAGTAAATATGAAAGTGGAAATTAGACAGGTGCTACAAACTTTCTCAATGGTTTTTATTTTATTAACAGTTCTAGTACTATTTACGATCTTTATGAAAGTTAAATATTTACAAATAGGTTGTGACTTTTATAAAGATTGTTAAAAGAGGGCTTCAAACGGTTTTATGATATCAGTGTGCAGCGATGACAATGAGGTCCTCCCCACCGATGCGCAACCTCAAGATTGCCATGGAATGATCAAGGTTGTCAAGGCAACCATTACCAACATTTCACCCCATCGTCAATCATGGGGTGAAATGTTGGTTATGGTCGCCTCAACTTTGTGGAAAGGTTTATTTCATGGCATTTTTTTGTTTAAGTTGACAATTTTTCTTCTTAATATGGATTTTTAAGTAGGCATTTGTATTAGGTAAGTAATATTATTGCTTACTAAGAATTTAACCTTTCTAATCACAACCAACCGGTCAACCTCTTGCCACCATAACAATACAAAAATGTCTGTTTCGTCACATAATGAAATAATAGGATTGCTGTAAGAAGGACAGTTTATTAGTTGCTGTTTTTTGTTCAGGGTGACCGGTATAGTGGACCCTAAAAATACTTTGGTATTGAAATACCTACCAGTTGCTCCCAGTAACAGTGTTGAAATACTTAATGATGATTTTAGTCAGTAAAAACACAGTGACCAGAAACTTTTCTAATTCCAAAAAATTATATTATTATTGTAATAATTGAAAAGGAAACTCAAAATTAATAGATTATTATTAGCTCTGAAGCCCAATTCTCGTAATTAATTTATAATATGACTGAAAGTTGACTGATTTGAGATTATATTATGAATTGTCAAAAAGTCATGTATTCTACTCCTCTTAAAGTTCAGTCCGATTCCAGAAGCCCAATTCTCGTAATTAATTTATAATATGACTGAAAGTTGACTGATTTGAGATTATATTATGAATTGACAAAAAGTCATGTATTCTACTCCTCTTAAAGTTCAGTCCGATTCCAGTATGATTTGGATTCAATCTTCTTACAAACTCATTTCAATCTCATTTTTGACGTTTGTGTATAGACGAGAGTGTCAATTTTATTATCTGTGTCAGTTCAAAATGTTAGCAGAATACCGATTTGCCTTTTATTCAACTTTCAATCTCATTACAATATAATGTCACGTTTAACGTTGTTTGTAAGGGTAGGAGAATACCATTTGTGACATTTATGACATTGGTAGTAGATCGGAATGAGATCCGAACTATATTTTGAACATTTTTAATTACGAGAATTGGGCCTCAGTATGATTTGGATTCAATCTTCTTACAAACTCATTTCAATCTCATTTTTGACGTTTGTATATAGACGAGTGTCAATTTTATTATCTGTGTCAGTTCAAAATGTTAGCAGAATACCGATTTGCCTTTTATTCAACTTTCAATCTCATTACAATATAATGTCACGTTTGACGTTGTTTGTTAGGGTAGGTGAATACCATTTGTGACATTTATGACATTGGTAGTAGATCGGAATGAGATCCGAACTATATTTTGAACATTTTTAATTACGAGAATTGGGCCTCTGCTCTCTTTTTTGATTCATTAGCACATAGATGTTTAGAAAACATGGGTGTCCTTTATTCTATAAGTTGTATTTGATAATAAGCACCTCTTCAGTGTTGTTGGAAGGCTGTGGTTCAGTTTGATCGGAGTCATTTTCTCCAATTGTCACTTCAGGCACTAGCGGCTGGCACTTGAAGCAGGCATATATACCATCCTTCCCTGTCTCAAATAGTTGCTGTAACATAGGTACACAATATTTTAGGTATTATAAGTTTATAACACTATATGTATTTAAAATTTAATATTTTGTAAAACTTCTGTTACTATGCAGTAGCTTTTAAGGGAATAGAGTTGAACCAATAGGAAATGTAAACAGTAATTTTCTAGTGGTATTTAATAGCCTTTCTTATTCTAACAGAATCAAACAAGTTTATTTTATGTGAATACCACTATAAAAATATGCAGTGCTATTATTATTAACAGAGATGTTTGCGGTACCTATAGCATATGCCAAGGTTCACTATTCAAGTACATAAAAAAAAAGATCAGAGTTGTTTTTTACACTGCGCTGAGCCAGACGTAAAAAAACAGACGGACCGACAAAAAGAATAAAAAAAATACGCGGGCAGGTTTCGAATGTCAATTTTTTTTATGATTTCTGCAGACTTCTACAGTACTTCAACTAAATCAATAACAAAATCTGCCTCTTGCACAAGATAGAATCCTGAATGACCAAAAGCGTTGCGAAATTTTTGTAACAATCTTCTCCAGAAGAAAACAAAAAAAATCCCTATTGATTTAAATATATTTAGACGACGCATAAAATAAGTAAACAGATACTTACAATAGCAGGTTTATGACAGATCCCACATTTGTCCATAGCGGACGAACACAATATTACCAAATAAATAAAAATAACATGTAAAATTTGCTGATATTGTTTTTTTATAAAATACTGTAGCCCTCACTCGAAGACAGAAAAATCACAGGGCGGGGCGGGAGCGGGGAGTGCAGGGTGGAGTTGGCCGAAGACCGAAGACATAAATTCATAGACAAATATTCAGAGTATTATTGCCATTCTATAAAAAGGCTAACTTATTATTGCCCAGCTTTTGCCCAGCCCCTAGACGTTTGCCTAGTCTGCCTCTGTTTAAATCTTAGAACAATGACTAAAGCAAGGTTTAAATATTATTTACGTATAGAAAGAAACAAATACACCTATGAGTGGTCAAGGTCGATTTCAGTTAGGTATTGGCATGGTATTGGAGGGTGATAAATCCACTTTTATTATGAACTTCGTGGTTTACCTTTCCCTTGTCCTCGAGTCCTCCAATATATAAAAGTACTCGTAAACTAAAGTGTATGAAAGTACTCTGTGGAGTCCTCGTTTCTCCGTCCACGCCTCGCCTCAATTAATCTGTGCCTCGCCTAGTGTCTTCTAATAGTCACAACATACAGTAGATTTGTATGATCTACAGATAGTTGTTTCGGGTCTGGTTGTGTGTGCATGTGACATGTATGTTTGTAAACTGTAGGTACCCCAGGGGGGGCACACTTAGCACTGTCATCAATTTCCATAGAAAGCTGCGCCATCTGGAGTAAGTTGAGTTAAAAAAACTTGGCAGCCATCTTGACTTGATTGTCAACTTGTCAAACAAATGTCATTGCCCGCCATTGTCAACTCGGCTTTCCGAATGTTGATGCGTTTCTCGAGGTTATCTCAGTTATTTCTGTTATTATTGTTACTAGTTAATCTTATTTGTTTTGTTAAGTTTTGTTTTTATATCATAATATTGTTATCACTTTGTTTTTCGTTGGTGATTTTTGTTTTTTGCTGTTTTGTTATCATGAGTGTACTCAGAAGAAGATATTGTATTTTTGGCTGTGATGCTTTAGGTAAGTGTACAATAATACTCTTTGAATATTTAATAATCTAAGACAATACTATATTATCTTATGTATGTAAAAGAAAAAGTTTCATGTGATTCTAGAATTTTATTTTATTTAACCTTAAAAAATGAATTTCGTTCTTTTTTCAGTTACACACGGTGTACCTCTGCACCGGTTCCCAAATCCTGACAAGCGCCCTGATTTGTTCGCTGCTTGGATAGCGGCTGTTGGCAGCAAGCTTAGAGAAAGTGATCATAAGAAGATATACAAGAACAAAAGAATATGTGATCACCATTTCGAATCCACATTAAAGACAACTGGAGGTCGTCTTATTTGTTCAGCAATACCAACAGTTGTGAATCGTAAGTAGATTTAAATTAGCTCATTACTTATGAAAAACAATTTTTATAGTGATACGAAATTGATTCAGTTCAATATTTGATCAGTTGTGCTCATCAGATGAGTCAAATAACATGCCATTGGCGATGCGCAAAAACATTGCGATGCAGGTATCACAGACTCTAAAAATTACTGCTTCTCGGATATTTAACAAATTTTGCCAATACCGATAGCTAAATTTAGTCCTTACTAATATACTTGTAAGTAGTTACTAACAAAATGGATCTGGTTATATTAAAATAAAAAAGCCTATTTTAAAACCTGGGTTTTACTAGATTTAGCTTTAACCATCTTCTGTAATAAGGGGGAATTAGATTTAATATATTCTTTTATTTATTCTGGTGGGTTTTCATTGAGATCAAAATATTGGAAGGTTTTGTTACTTTACTCAAAATTTTAACATTATAAATAATTAAGAATAACTTATTTCCTGAAATATAAAAGGTAGTTTAGTAATATAAGTTATCTATTTTTCGTTGACAAAATGGAACATATTAGTTACTACTCACAGACCGGGGTCACATGAAAACAACACATTGTGAGCACACATCTTTTTCATGCAACTGGCTGATGATGACCCTTACAGGGTTTCATGTTGAAACCTACCTATAAGATATAACATCTGTAAATTGTATACATGAAAGCAATAAATAATTTGAGTTTGAGTTTCATAAGGATGGGCAAATTAGGCAGTTACAAAAATACGATTCACATTCGTTTGTATATTAAAAATAAAGTAATTCGGCTTTTGCAAATGAATCCAGTTTGTGAGACTAAGGTATCACTAACAGCAGGTTATGTAGGTATGAGGTGACCAAAAGATCTCACTGTTTGGCTGATGATAATATTGCAATGTTACGTTACAGGTGTTCAGCAATCAATCAGTACCTTTGTGGAGGCAGACCATAGCTACTGTCGTCCTAGAAGAGAATCTGGACATGTTGGACCTATGATTGATATCACCAACTTGCCTGGGTCATCGGTTCAACCTGAACACTTTCCTGGTCCATCGAAATCTGAACCTCTGTCTGCTGCTGATTCTACGGAATTCTCAGTGCCATCTGGATCTACCTCAACTACTTGTTTGACATCAAGTGAAAAGTGCCATGCTCGAACACCACTGATGAAATTTGATGCAGGTATTTTTCTTTCCTCACTATTATTATAAATGTGAAAATGAACTTTAGGTTAATCATGATACACCCTCGTATTCATAATAAATTTAATTGTGTAAGTTCAAGAATGTTCATTGTGTTGTTCCAATTGTTGAGCTGAGTGATTTTTACAACATTCTATGCAATGTACATTATTCAACTGTCAAATTTGACCCACTTTTTATTTATACATTATCTTTCCAATACATATATTTAATAGATTTCAGTAAATCTTTAGTTTTTTGTGCCATATTAGTCAAGTGGCTGGGGCTGTATGGACCCGTAAAGCCATGAAGAGGTCACAATGGAGGAAGCATATGCCCAAAAATGGGTGCCCACTTAGAGTAAAAATATAAAATAAAATATATAACGTGTAACAAAAGTCCGAAATAATATTATAAGGGCGTATGAGGTACCCTATAAACAATGCTTGGCCATAGGTCTTGGAACCGAACCCCTAACAATAGTTGAGTATATCACAGTGATAGTCAAAAACATTCAAACAGCCCTAAAAATCATCTGGAAAAGTGAATAAACTTGATTAAGTAGGGTAGGTACAGGTAGGATATTATCTGTAATATGATATGATATGTAAACACAAGGAATCATGGTAATAGAAATGTTACAGATATTTGAGCACAATGGAACTACTTATGTACTTATGTAGGGTATTGAGACGTTGGAGACAAGCGCTGAAGTCTCTGCCCTATGTATCAGGGGCGACTCTTACGCTAGATATCGGCGGATTATGATATGGCGCCTGACAGTTTGGTCGCCGCAATTTCACCCCCTTGTGTGTGGACTGTATGTGTTATGTTAGGCTCTTCGGCCTAACGCGGCGTGTGATAGGATTTCTGCATAGGACTATCGCTATTGCCTAGGCTCCTCGCTGATTTCACTCCTCGGTAAGGCAGGATTCGGGAATGAAGGATTTAATAAATGAGTCGACGGTTATGCACAAAACACGCTTTAATACAAGGATAATAGAGAAATTGCACCCGGGCGTAGCCGGGGACGGGTCGCTAGTTATAAAATAAAATAAAAATAATTTATAATCCTGACTCCTCTCACTTAGGTACTAATTAGTTTGTATGAAAAAATTACAATATACTCCGTTGTATTGTATTCAATATTTATACTGGTGATTCGTTACTTGATATACATATTACATACATGTCCTTCAGTATTATTTCGGACTTTTGTTACACCGTGTATATTTATGTATTGAGTGTAAGTTGGTATAGTAAAATAAACTTAAATAAATAATATCTACTTACACTTTTTTGAATTGGGTATTAAATGAAGGCTTTTTTTAGCTAATCAATAGGAACCAACTGGAACAGTGTCCAAGCTACCGGTGGCTCAAGAGAGGGGAACCTCTATTAGTCTATTATCATTAGTCCCATACGTGAGCAATTCATCTAATATACCTAAACATCTTGAAACTTGTATCTAAATTTAACTTATACTTTCAGATAAAACCTTCGAGTATCTGCAGAAAAAGGCTGGAACGCAGTGTGCCAGACAAACAAGAAAAATGCAAAATGAAGTTAGGAGATTGCGTCAGAAACTTAAAACTTTCAAGTTGCGCCTGAAGCAAGATCAAAAGAAAACTGCTAACCGGGATTTCGAAAAATTTGCTCAAAACATGTCTGAGTCAGCAAAATTATTTACGCGAATGCAATGCATAGAAGGACGAAAGAAAAAGAAGGGGCGTAGATTCACTCTGGAAGAAAAGATTTTATCACTTTCAATTTTTAAGAAAAGCCCTAAAGCCTACAGACTAATGTGTAAACATTTTACATTACCATCTAAAAAAGTCCTGAAGTCATTGCTTGCTCAAGTAAAATTGTCTCCAGGTATAAATGAAATAATTTTTAAAGAGTTAAAGATCACAGTGTCAAAAATGTTGCAACAAGATCGTATGTGTACATTAGTATTTGATGAAATGTCAATTTCTCCCCAAATCCATTACAATGTATACACAGATGACCTTGTAGGTTTTGAAAACTATGGGAATTGTAAGACGCAAAATTTTGCTAATCATGTTTTGGTGTTCATGGTCAAAGGGGTAAGGAAAAATTACAAACAACCAGTAGCTTACTACTTTACGAAAACTTTAAAAACATCGAAACTTAAAGAAATTTTAGTAGAAGTTATAACTAATGTACAAGCTACTGGTCTAAAGATAATCGCAACTGTCTGCGATCAAAGCTCGGCAAATGTAAGCACTATAAATAGTTTAATCTCCGAAGCCAAAACTGCCTATCTCCAAGCAGGAAAAGATTGGCGAAAAGATATATTAATTGTAAACAACCATGACATAATCCCACTGTTTGATGTTCCCCACCTGTTAAAAGGAATTAGAAACAATTTGTTAAATAAAGAGATGCATTATATGCATGAAAATGTATTGAAAATAATAAAGTGGGAATACTTTCAGCGGGTTTTTGAAGCCGACAGGTCTCATGGAGAGTTGCGTATTCTACCTAAGTTGACCAATGAACACATTGATCCTAACAAAATAAAGAAAATGAGGGTGAAAAATGCGGCTCAGGTATTAAGCCATAGTATGGCAGTGGCTACTGAACATTTAGCTGCAAGAGGAGACATACCGTCAGAATGTCGAGATCTTATACCATTTGTCTTATTAATAGATAAATTATTTGACACGTTTAACGCATCCACTTTTTCCCCACCAAATGGGAAAATATACAGAGCTGCGGTAAAGCGAAATTCTCCTCATCACACATTATGGCAAGATGCAATAAAAATTTTAAAAACGGCCAAATTTATGGTAAAAAAAAGTGATGGGGAGAAAATCGAAAAGTCTGTACCAACTTTAAATAATTTAATAAGAACAATCGAAGGTTTTAAATCGATATGGCAATTGTTATCAAAAAAACATTCATTTGACGCAATGTTGACACGAAACTTTAACCAAGACCCACTAGAAAATTTCTTTGGATGTGTTCGAAATTTGGGTTCTCGAAATGTTATGCCCAACTGCGTGGGATTTGAGGGAGCATTTAAAACTTTATTACTAAATAATTTCAGCACCAACCATTCAATTAACTCCAATTGCGAAGAGGATTCAAACGAATGTTTACAGTCCCTCTCGTTTTTTCTAAAAAATAAAGCAAAAGGTAATGCTCCCTTGCAAACCCAAAGTATTGTAATTGATCAGCCTCTGAATGTTGCACAAAATACAAGAAATATTTTAGATTCAGGGGCTGATCAAAGAACTTATGTCTGCGGGTGGGCTTTGACAAAGTGTCTACAAAAAGTCGTCAAAGGATGTAAACTTTGTAAAAGCAAGCTACTAGGCAATTCTGACAATGAAATGTACAAATACATACGTGCCAAAGAATATTGTATAAATAAGAAGTGGCTTAGCTATCCCTCCGACCGCCTAGTAGCTTGTTTTCAGGACATACAAGAAATAACCTGTACATTTTTAAATAACGAATGCCATAAAATAAATATCAAAGAAAGAATAAAAACCTTCATTGATTTATTCACCGATTTTAGTTTCATAAATTGTAAAATCCACAAAGAAGGTGTAAAGCAATGTTTTGTTGATACATGTATTAATATAATTATTTGTAGTTGGTGCAGATCGATAAACAGAATACTGGAGGGTAAACTCACCTACGAAGGTGAAGATATTATGAAAAATAATGCTCAAATGTATTATAGTAAATATAAAACCCGTAAATATTAATTAAAATTTAATAAACGAAATTATTCGGTACTTTATACGTGTTTTGTTTATAATTAGGTCGAACCCCTGATACAGACTCTCACTCGACAGGTTTTCCTGATTTCCTCAGTTTTTGTTACTTTTGTTTCGCTATCATTCGATAGCGAAGCAAGAGTACTTTATAGATATGAGAAAAATATCAGGACAACAAGTTGAGTGAGATGTCTGTACAACCGAAAAACATTTTATCTTCAGTCAATAAATATACTCATACCTATAGGTATGTATATATACCTACTATAGGTTGTGCCTTAGTTCAAGCAACAAACCTGGGGTGGCAGCACTTTCCATACATGCAGATTTTATCATAGAGTTGCTACTCTTTCCCATATGATTACTTTACTCTTTGAGGTACCCTCGATACAGGAGAAATCCTAGTGAGGGGCAATGTTTAAAAAAAAAAAGACAGAAAAAAAAAGAAAAAAGAAAGAAAGAAAAAATAATATCACTATTAGCGCCTTTGAGTAACTCAAAGATTAGCGCAAATCGGACCGCAGCGCAGGGTTAGTGATGTGCCGTAGGGCATGGCATTAATTTATAAGTGACACTAGTGAGGACAAAAGTATCGAGTATGTGAAAAAGTATCGATACCTAGTAAAGTATCGGAACTTTTACGAAGACAAAAAAAATAGAGCCTGGCAAACGAAAGCTGTCCAAAAAAAAAGGAGGTTCCATATAAAAAATTAAGAGCTGTTATCCCTGTCTATACACTGCATAAACAGAGTTGATACTATCTATTATTCACTAATATTATGCGATACTTACCTACATCAGTATTTCCTATTTATTTAATAATATTTACAATATTTCGTCTTGAGGATCATTGACTTACATTGAGGATGGTCATAATCAGAGCACGAATGTTTTGACATAAAGTAACGTTAACGTAAGCAAATTTTGGTAAAATACAATGAACCTATCGTATTTTTGATCAATTATATATTATGCAACATACACACTTGTTTCATGAAAATGGAAAAATATAATAAATACTGCATGTATTTTCACAAAATATCATGGATTAAACGTGTACTTTTGATTCTTACGTTTACGTTACGATACGTCAAAGTATTCGTGCTCGGCCCACAGTACCAAATTTTAAGCCCTAAACGAAACTAGCTTGGAATTTTTTATCTTTTACGTAAGTTCATCACTCAACTTTCCTGGCACGGCCATACATAGAAAAGGTTGAATTAAACTAAAAAATATTAATATAAGTTTATATAATGGAATTGAGACCACTGATGTGATGAAACAATAAAATCCACACAAAACGTAGGGGTTATTCGTTTATTTTGATTCCTATAGCCGAAATTGGAAACTATTGCTGAATGTGGTCGAGTTTTCCCCGGAGTACTGAGTGTGATTTTTAGACCTTTCAATTTTAATTCTTCTTAGTGTCTTTCATTTTTCTCATTTTTATTATTTATTTATTTATTATTATTATATAATCTTTACTATTTCCACAATTTTATGTTTTGTGACCTCGTTGTTGAAATTTCCTGAAAAGAAGATACACCAAGAAAAATATTGCGATTTTTTATACATAGTCGAAAAGTATCAAGTTGTTTGAATAAAAATTCAAAAACTAACCTAATAGCGAAAGGATTGAATTTAGTTGTCGTATTTTCTCTACATATTTCCGATTCAAATCACTTTTTACGTCTTTATATTTGTCAATCATAGTAAATAGAAGCTTCCTCATCGAACTTTTGATTGTTTTCGGCACTATTTTAAACAGAACTAACGAAAACATGATGCATAAATAAACACAAGATGACAAAGTACGAAACGTCAATGTTACAATTTTGACAATCCTAAATTGTTGCCATAATAAAAGTTTAGAAAATAATTCGTGGACTTCTTTCGCTGGCCAAACTCTACTAGTTATCGCAGAGAAACTATCGATACATCTCAGATATCGATACTTTTTGCGAAACCCTACCCTACACTTCACTTCATTGTGACTTCATTCACTCACTCAAAATCAATTTCCACTCATCGAAATACGAAATTGTCGTGATAAAAGTGTATTTTTATTATCTATGCCTTTTATTAATATATCAAATCATTATATTACAACGTTGTAATTGTTAAACTTTTATTGTTTTGTATGCCCATGTGAAGGGCTTTGTTTTTATTGTTTACTATTATTTTTTGTGAAAGATGGCTGAGAAGATAGTCATCAGTGGCAGCAACCAGCCCATAGTAAAGATAGGCCACTATACTCTGGGAGCAACTCTTGGCGTGGGCACCTTCGGCAAAGTTAAGATTGGGGAACACCAACTGACCAAACACAAAGTGGCTGTTAAGATTCTTAACAGGCAGAAGATCAAGAGCCTCGATGTCGTGGGAAAGATAAGACGTGAAATACAAAACCTTAAGCTATTCAGGCATCCGCACATCATCAAACTGTATCAGGTAACCTTGTTTGTTTGTATTGTATGCCTTGACCTTGAAGAAGTCATATCGCACTGCAATCATTTCATGCATTTCATGTACCTATATTGTTATCATTCACAGCATTTCATGAAAAATCTATGCTTTCATACCAATATGTTACTAAGTTAATTTTACAATCTATATTGTTTCTTCATAGACATAGCAGATTTGAAAAAAATCTGTTACAAATCAGAAATAGGTGGTAAATTCATGTATGGCAATCATATTGATAAGTACTTATGCACCATAACTTCAATCCTTTTACAAATGCTAGAAATAAAATCCTTCTTTCTCAAACTTTGGAATACAAGGTCCTACCTTTCTAATCCCAATCCCGGGGTTATTGTACTCTTCTTTATTCATTTTATGTTTAAGTATTATAAAATTTAATAAAATACACATTTAAAAACATTAAAAATAGGAACCAACTAGCATCGGGAACAGGGTCCAAGCTACCGGTGGCTAGGGCCCAGAGAGAGGAACCTCCTAACAATGCGTGCTGTGTCGAGAAGTATTACCTTCTGTATCAAGCCCTTGATAAGAAGAAGATATTGTACTCATCATTATGAACATATGGTAATATGTTGTATATCATAATATACTATAGGACCAAACCCAAAATTGTGAAATAAAATATCAACTGTTCATACATTTGGTCCAGTAATATCAAATTATTGGTATGGACTGCTGATATTTTTCTCGACATTTCTGTATTGATCCCATACTAAAATATGTTGTTCATAGTGATAAATACAATAACTTCTTAAAGGGATCAGAACTAGAAAAGGACCTTATGTTATAATAATGTGGACTTTTCCAGGTAATATCTACTCCAACAGACATATTCATGATAATGGAATATGTGTCTGGTGGTGAACTCTTTGACTACATAGTAAAGAGAGGCAAGCTTCAGGAGCATGAAGCCAGACGATTCTTCCAACAAATTATATCAGGTGTGGACTACTGTCATAGACACATGATAGTACACAGGGACCTTAAGCCAGAGAATCTTCTCCTAGATCACAACATGCATGTCAAGATAGCTGACTTTGGACTCTCCAACATGATGATGGATGGTGAATTTTTACGAACATCATGCGGATCACCTAATTATGCTGCACCTGAGGTAAGACATTATAACCCACAAGTTTTTAAAAACATAATCCTGATTCTGATCTCTAGAGACCGAATTATAATTGCATTTGCATATTTCATCAATTTGTTCAGATTATCATATATTTTACCTAAAATCTACTGATCATGCATATTTGGGCATGTTTATTTTTTCTTTGTTTTTGTAGTATAATGATAGGTATATGTTTGGAACAGTACTTGATTTATAACATTTTCAAGAACAAAACTGATAATATCTCATTGAAAATGTAGTAATTAAATAAAGTAATCTGTTTTAATTTAACATAAGCAGATATTTAAAAATAAAAATACATTATTTTGTAGTATTTATTTAAATTTGATTTTGCATATTTTGCAACATTTTGCGATTTTGTTGCATATTTCGTATCCATTCTCCAATCATGTATAAAATAATCCCTTCATAATAATTATTGACAAGGTTTGTTCCCTATGGCCAGCAATTATCCGAAATACTAGATTATTCAAGGAATATACCATAATACACACACACATATATTAGGGTTCCCACTATTATAATCACCAGTGTCATTCAATTTGTAACTATACTGAATGTTACAAAAGAATATACTAATTATAATACAATTATGTAATTTAGTATTTCAAAATTTACTTATTTCTCTTCACACAGGTTATATCAGGAAAGTTGTATGCAGGCCCTGAAGTAGATGTTTGGTCATGTGGAGTCATACTGTATGCCCTACTCTGTGGTACATTACCCTTTGACGATGAACATGTTCCGACACTGTTCAGAAAAATTAAATCTGGCATTTTCCCAATTCCTGAATACTTGAATAAAACTGTGGTCAGTCTACTGTGTATGACGCTGCAAGTGGATCCTATGAAGAGAGCCTCCATTGAGGATGTCAAGAAACATGAATGGTTCCAAAAAGACTTGCCAGGATATCTGTTCCCATCTCCTGTTGAGCAGGTAATTACAGTATGTAAATTCAGTTTTTTTTTTAATACTAGAATTTAAGTAGCTTTAGTTTAACTGCATTGAATACCTAGACATTAAGCTACCACTGTAAATAAATAGTAGACTGTGCAACCAATGATGGAGTAAAGTGTAATAATTTGTGATTATATGCAAATTGTCACAAGAGTTATCATGATGTTGAATAGCTAAATGCTTTTCTGTATCATGGACTGAATTCCTGATCATGGAATAGAACACCAATTCCGGAACAAACATGGCGACCTGGCACTGTGGTGCTATTAGTGGGGGAACTTTATTCTGATTTCAAATTCAATTGGCAGTTTGGCATGTAAGATGGTTTTAATTTATTATTACTAGCTTCATGTGATGTCCATATTAATATCATGTAAAAAAACATACGCGTCGAATTGAGAACCTCCTCCTTTATTTTGAAGTCGGTTAAAAAAGTTAGTCATAAGGTGATACCGTATACTACAATATGTATTGGATATAGTTATGCTGTGGTAATACGTATAACGTATTTTGATTATGCATGGAAATATTCAGTTTTATGACCTAAAGAAGGTGGGATGTGGATGGTGGTGGATTGAATGTTGTGGTGGCACAGAACTTGGAAAATGCCTTGGTCTTGCAGATGATTGTGATAGATTCAATTAACGGCATCAACTCAGCCTCTATAAATCCAAGTAAAGTTACTTGGAAGCAAAGACATTAAATTATACTGTAGGTTTAATCTCTTTGCTTGGAAGTTAAGTGGTGTGCTTTATACCTACTCCATTTATTGTAAAAATAGACAAAAGTGGCATACCAATGCAAGGCAAGAATATCTTTTTAACCGACTTCAAAAAAAAGGAGGAGGTTCTCAACTCGCCGCGTTTGTTTTTTTTTTTAATGTTTGTTACCTCATAACTCTCGACTGCGTGAACCGATTTTGATGATTCTTTTTTTATTTGAAAGGGTATACTTCCGAAGTGTTCACATTTAAATTTAGTGAGGATCTGATGAAGATCTTCGGAGATAGACAATGGAACTCTTGAATGAATAACAGCACATCACTCGCGATTGCTGTAATCTCATGTTTATGTATTGTTTATGCCACTCAAAATTGAAAAATAAAATAAACTTTAAAAAAAAAGTAAAAACCGACTTCAAAAAACTAAAAAGTATAAAATAATTTTCTTAAAAAAATTACAGCTTCTGAAGTCGGGGCCACTGCCAAGCTAGGTGCATTGAAGAATTATAGGCCCCGACTTCAGAAGCTGTTAAATTTAAAAAAAAATATATTTTATACGTTTTAGTTTTTTGAAGTCGGTTTTTACTTTTTTTTTATAAACCATTATGTTCTTGGCACCAAAATTCTTAAAACCGTTATAATCGTTAAATCCCTTGGAACTTTGGAAGTATACACGAGGTTTATTTCTACACATTTCCTTGCTAAACTGAGCCTTATATGCCTATTATTATATTATTATTATGAAATAGAGTAATCATTTAACTTCAAATTACAAGTAGCACTACATGACGATTCTGAAATTCATAACTACCTACCTAGTTGTTTATTCATTTTGTAACTACTTACTAACTTTACTTGGACATGGTGAAACAACCCCTCAGTGACGACGTTTGCGAAGTCAGGCAAGGTATTACTGTACGTAACTACATTGCAGGACAGCAGCGTAATAGACACGGAAGCGATTTCGGAGGTTTGCGACAAGTTCGGCGTGAAAGAGCATGAAGTACATAACGCGTTGCTGAGCGGAGACCCGCACGACCAGCTCGCCATAGCCTATCATCTGATCATAGACAATAAGAGAATCGCTGACGAAGCTGCTAAGGCAGAGATAAAAGATTTCTATGTAGCAAGTAAGTATTTGACTATTTGATGGTTTTATTGTTGTGAAAATTTCAGTAATGAGTCTATTTTCAGCCTTGAAGTCCTAAATCATGAGCTTTACACGCGAGTTTTTAGCATCGCATCATCCACAGGTCTACTAAACGTCATGGGGGATTATAATGAACTCCTTGTTGCTTTGTTTGTCCCGAAACTGGTCAAACATTCGCCCATAAACTTTCACATCTCGCCTTGCGCTGCCTTGTATGGCCAGGCGTGCATCTAGTCATCGTTTCCTAAAACTGTCTCTGCAACCGAACATGTGACTGAAAGTTGTACATTTGGCCGTTTGTGACCTTACCATGTTTTGTAGCAGGTAATTCTCCTCCCGCAACGACGGAGACGGCGCGGCCGCACCCAGAACGTATAGCTCCTCACCCGCACCCGCATATGGACAAGGCGAGAGGAACGCCTGTCAAAAGGTGTGTCTTATAGCTTAACACTACCTGTCACCTCACAAATCATTTTCAATCTGTGTAGGATATTTCTACCAATTTTTTTACGCCGTAATCTCAGTTTTTTATATTGAATAGGCTTGTTATTTACCATTGTTACTTTTTAATAATTTTAATGGTTTGTATTATCATATATTATGTAAACTTTTTCAGAGCAAAGTGGCACTTGGGCATCAGGTCGCAGAGTAAACCCAACGATATAATGCTTGAAGTTTTCCGCGCTATGAAAGCTCTTGACTACGAATGGAAAGTCATCAATCCGTATCACGTGAGGTAAAGTCAATTTAATTTTCCTAAACAATGATCAATGTGGCCGTTGATCATAATGAGTTACGAAATCACTAGGAATTTATGTAGGTTCCTGTTTGGCCTTTCACATTTTAATAATTTTTGTTTAATTTTTAAAGGGTACGAACTCTAAACAAGATGACTGAAAAATACGTGAAGATGTCACTACAGTTATACCAAGTGGACTACAAATCATACCTACTAGATTTTAAGTCTCTATCCGGAGAAAAGGAGGACTCTGACGAGGAGGCAGCTTCGCCCATGGTGAACGTACCGCCGCCCCCGCCCCCCGCGACCCCGCAGGGCCCCCAGGGACACCACACCATGGAGTTCTTCGAGATGTGCGCGGCGCTCATCATTCAACTCGCTCGGTAATCACTGGCCTGCATTGTCCTAAGATATAAATAGGGATTGTTGCAACATGTAGCAGAATTGTTTGGCGACTCGGATTTATAAACATTATTACCACGCACTAGGTGTGACCGCGACCGCGGTCGCAGTGTCGCAACCAGTGTCGACTAATGTTTTATTTAGATGAATTTTGTCGATTTCTTGTATTGTCGGAAAATACAGCACTGACTGGTTTGGGATTCACAACCCGTTGGTAAAACATCGGTCGCCTTGACCATGGTAACGGTCAGACAGTGCGTGGAGAGGCTAGCAGCTAAATTTTGAAACGCAGCTACTTCTAGGTTCAGTAGGGCAGGGCAAGGTGCAGTCAAACGCGTTCTAAAATACACAGCGAACCTGTTTTCGTTGAGTGGTTATTCATTTCCTGTTGTTTACACCGCTCTCCAAGCTAACCTTACGGAGTCATTAGGTGTAGCCGCGGCTCAGCATTTAGTTATAAACATAAACGAAGTATGTACATAATTTCAATAAGCAATATTTTGATACACTTACATATTTTGAATTTAGCAAAATAATAATTATTCACTATTAACTGCCTCATGCGACGTTTTTATTGCTAACTTATATTTAAGTTGAGAGAAACTAAATGAATATTATTAAAAGTTCAAATAAAATTGGGGTGTAATTGTTAAATTATAAGTATTAGCTAAAATGAGTATGATAAAGACCTTCCATTGTTTTAGCTCCAAAGTTTGAAAACCTTGTGATACATTAGTGCGACGCTTACAGTGATCACAGACGGCATACTGTATGTAGGGCAGATAGTCGGCCACCGATTCCGTCAGTTAGCATCAGCTGTGAGGCTGTATCGTTCTGCCGGGAAACTGATGTCAGTTGGCCAAAAAGTCATAGATATTTTTTGAAGGACTTACATTTTGTGGTCCTTGAATGTTACATATACAAATCAGTCGCCGGAGGTATGTCGTCTGTGATCAACCATAAACTTTCGATCACACCAACACTAACTGTGCTGTCGTCGCGATACGCTCATCAGTGGCGTCGCTGGGGGGGGGATAGAGGCACTTCGCTCCGGCTGTCACCCTCTCAAGGATGTTACTCGCGCACATAATAACATTTTGTCCATACGGAGAAGTATACAATGAAAACGATTGCCAAACTAAATTTAAAAAGAAGCTCCTGTTTAACTAGGATGACACCCTGTCTGCTCGCACCCGGTGCCGCACACTCTTGTCTACGCCACTGGCGCTCATGTCGCCTTGCTTAACTATTTTGACTCCACTTATCTCACTATTTTGCTATGACCTTCATATTTCTGCCTTTATTAGGCAGTCTTCATAAATTTAAATCAATGCATATGCTTCGCTTAATAGTCGCCTTACACTGACAGCTTGCTTAAGGCGACGGAACATATTAGCGACCAGTGTCACGCGCTGGTCTGATCGGGACTTCATTCTTGTGATTTTACCAAAGATTACAAATGTTAATTTAAGCAAAACTAGTGCCTTTTTGTAATAAATCAAACATAACTTAGCTGTTAACGTTCTCTGTAGCAATCTGAATGTTCACATGAAATGAAGTTATCAACTTGGGACTTGGAGGTAGTTATTTAAATGTATTGGGAATTAGTAGAATAGCTAGGGCTAATATTAATCCTATTTATAGATTTACTGTACGCAACTGAGTATTATTATATAAAATGTTAATTATTTGTTGTACAGCTTTGAACATATGTATAGTATTGTGCGATTCCAAATTTACTTCCTTTATTTTTTTGAAGTTATTAAAATCTTTTAGATATGGTATAAGATCTTTTATTCTACTATTAAGTGTCTGCGAGTCTAAAACGACTTTTTTCTGCCCCGTGCGTATCTACTATCTACACATCTATCATAAATATGGCATTTTACTAGGTGGTTAAAAAAAAAGCAATAAAACATTTGGAACAGAATACTGTAAATTTATTACAGATCTAGGAATTATTATAAAACAACTAAGGAATTTATTCTTTACAAAACAAGGGATGTAATGAATATTTTCGGTGAAATTTAATCTACGTTCAACAACAATAAATAAAGCTAACGAGTATAATCACCATATCAATAGCGATGGCTAAAACTGACTCCATTGGATGAACATCACAATCTAAATTAATATATTCATCACACCTTACCGAACCATTGAGAGGATTCGATTGTGGACTGTCTAACATCAAGTGATCGCGTAATATAGTCGGTTTGCTTCGAGTTCCATGGTTCCTGCACATTAGTAAGACGCACGACGGACCGAAGTATTTGCGTATAGTGTGCCCAGTATATTTTAGGAAATCGTAGCGGCGCTGCTTGCAAATTCAAAAAAGCAAGAAATGTCAAATTCAGTTCCATATTTCGCCGCCGCGTGTCCACATATGCTGGGCGTACTGTATAGTCTCTCCAGCCGCCGCTCGTCTTGGTGTCAGTTCGGAGCCATGTCAGAGTTGTGTGCGATCACGCCGCCGGTGTCGGTGCGACCGGAGCCCCATCGTCAGGCTTGCTCTCCAACGAAAATGGTGGAATCCGACAATCGAACGTGTAGCCGTCCTCACGTTCCATTCTAAACGTGCCCCTGTAGACAAAGCCATTGTTTTGAAGCACTATTAATATGTAAATACCTCACTCAGCCTTTGGTAAAACCTATAACTAAGATTGTATATTGGTTTAGTGTTTATATTATTTTTTATTTATTTATTTTGAATTATATACTATGGATAATCGTTCAAATCCTAATATAAACTTTATAAAAAAGTAAAAACCGACTTCAAAAAACTAACAAGTAGATATAAAATAATTTTCTTAAAAAACTTAACAGCTTCTGAAGTCGGTGCCACTGCCAAGCTAGGTGCATTGAAGAATTAAAGGCTCCGACTTCAGAAGCTGTTAAGTTTTTTAAGAAAATTATTTTATACTTTTTAGTCCTTTGAAGTCGGTTTTTACTTTTTTTAAAAGTTTATTTTATTTTTCTATTTTGAGTGGCATAAACAATACACATAATCGCAAGTGATATGCTGTTATTCATTCAAGAGTTCCATTGTATATCTCCAAAATTCTTCATCAGATCTTCACGAAATTTAAACCACCATTTCGATATAAATCTCTTTCGATAAAAAAATGAATTTTGCAAATCCGTCTTATATGGCGGAGTTATGCCCGAACATAAAAAGAAATATAAACATCCGAATTGAGAAACTCCTCCTTTTTGAAAGTCTGTTAAAAAATTAAACTGAACAACTTTCAGACACTTGAAATATTTGCGATCTGAGGCCCAATTCTCGTAATTAAAAATGTTCAAAATATAGTTCGGATTTCGGATCTCATTCCGATCTACTCCCAATGTCATAAATGTCACAAATGGTATTCTCCTACCCTAACAAACAACGTCAAACGTGACATTATATTGTAATGAGATCGAAAGTTGAATAAAAGGCAAATCGGTATTCTGCTAACATTTTGAACTGACACAGACAATAAAATTGACACTCTTGATGCACTCTTGTCTATACACAAACGTCAAAAATGAGATTGTAAGAAGATTGAATCCAAATCATACTGGAATCGGACTGAACTTTAAGAGGAGTAGAATACATGACTTTTTGTCAATTCATAATATAATCTCAGTTCGGTCAACTTTCAGTCATATTATAAATTAATTACGAGAATTGGGCTTCTGAATGAACTTCACCACAAGTAACCAACAGAAATTTTGCGACAATCAATTCTTTCCCCCATGCATGCATCAATGAGCGACTGATTATGGGAAGATACCACCCAAACGGTGGTTTGACAAATATGGATACTCCGTCCGAACAAGAAGATAGATACGCACCACATGTGTCCGCTAGGCGCCTGCAGACTGACGTGGCTGCTGTACTGGAAGGCTGGCGAGTGTCGAGCCAGTACTGGCTCCTGTCCAACCACGCCGCGGCCGCGCACCGTCTCCAGAGTACCGCTCAAGGAAAATATGCGCCAGTGACGCTCACGCAGCTGTACCGCTTGAGAGCCCAGGTTTTCGAGACGGATGCAATACCGCCACTGCAACCAAAATAGAAATAAGTCGTTGGTAAACTTGCAACTTATTTTTTAAAATATTTAGATTTAGATAAACCTGTATGGTTTTTTTATACCACTAAGGTGGCAAACAAGCATACAGCCCTGATGGTAAGCAGTCACCGTAACCTATGAACGCTTGCAACATCAGGGGCATGACTCGCGCGGTGCCGACTCTACTACTAGCGGCATCATGCTGGCAGTAGGGAGACCCAAACTGTTAGGAACACAACACTGCAAAAGAGCAGTGTTATTCGGCTACGATATTCTGCAAGGTGGAAGTACTTCCCCAGTCGGGCAGCTCCAATTTTGAGCGGAAAGTCCCGCTTTGCCCTAAGTCTTAGGCTAACATTCAGAGACGACAGAAACGAGTCTAAGCCTGAACTTACGCTTCCATCTGTCAAACTTACGAAAAAATTTTGACAGATGGAAGCGTAAGTTCACGCTATTTATGGGTTGCTAGCTTGAAGGATCGGTCGATCTTCCACCAAGTTTAGATCGGAAGAGAGGTGATCCAACGGATGAGCGACAATTGCGTTGGGCAGTTTTAGAATAATGGGATCGGCACCACTTTTTGTTTAGGAATGCATGTTAAGCCGACACCCCTGTGAGTGTGTGAGTAGGCATACTGACACTGACTGGCAGTGATCACAGGCTGTCACAAGACTGAAAAATGCAATCATAGTTTAAAATACCGATATCCAATATCCAGCCGCCTTATGAGTTTGGCTTCTGATACTTGAAAATAGACAAGAAAGCTGATGATTTTTTTATTAAAAAATTACTAACCCAATATACAGCAGAATTTTGTGACTCACGGCTGCCCATGTAGAATGGTATGACAGTGACGCGGACGCCCTCTGTTGTCTCCCGATGCACATCACTCAGCTCCAGCCAAGGATGGTTCTTCTTCTGCCATGCTCGTAGAGTCTCTTGAGCTATGAAGGGGGGATCTAAAAAACATTAATACTTCAGTCTACTTCTACAATACATTTTTTAATTGACTGTTTTCAATAGTTTACGAAATCAAGGGGACCTAAGGCATAAAAGATGAAATATTATCACACCAGTCAGAAACATCCTACACAATGATGAAAAAAATGCTATTAGCTGGTAAGTTTTCTGCAGATATGTGCAAAATGTGAAAGCAGACTATGAGGCATTCAACAGTTTTAGGAAACTGAACATTTGAAAATTTAAATTTTTAATTCATTGAAGTAATTATAGTACATTCATGGAAGGTAATCAGGGTAAAAACAGTGTACCAGATTTCTTACCTTTGTCTGCATTATGCATTAGGAATTTGTCAAATAATTCATGCTGCAATGGGACTCGTTCTACTGAGGTGTATGGGATGATGTCATCATGGGCGACATAGTCCAGTCCAGGTATTGCATATAAGCTTCGGCTGGATTCCTGGTTGCCGAGGAAGGTTACTGCCTCAGTTTGTGCACGCTGTAATAAATATTCATTGTATACTACAAATCTACACTAAAATGGTCAAAGGATTATTTACAAGTCTGTAAAATTAAATTAAATGAACTTGTTTATTTTGAAATTAGTAATTTTCAATAACTTTTACAGTTTTTTTTATATTCTAGATGGCGTCAGATAAAAGCCACACAGATAATGATCATAAATACATTTGTGTACTTTTGAATGTAAAGAATGTAATGTCATGCAGCAAAATGTAATCCTAACTAATCTTGTTGTTTTAAAAACCCACTACACTGATATTACTGTGCATGAATGTAATAAAAACAATGATAACTGCATTGATACATACACAAAATATTATTAACAGCTAGAATAAACCTCTAAAAGGACAATGAGGAAAGATTTAGATTGCATAAAGCCTCAAACTAGACATGCGTTTGCTAATCGATTTTATGTGTTTTTAGGTCCTTTTCTATATAATAGAATTAACAAATTAATGAGCATCTATAGTTTAAGCTATAAAAAATGTAGTACTAAGTTATCAGAATACTTAGTGTTACTCAATTACGCAGACACAGAAAAACTTCTAGAAATTATGTCATGACGATAATTTTATGCTTAGTTGTAGGTATTAATGTTAATTACCAATATGCTTTATCTCATAGTTGTTAATAGATTATTTTATTATATTCATTTCATTTTAAATGTTAATGTCCAAATTTATTTTATTGAAATGTAAAGTGATGCCCCGAAACACAGGTTTGAATAAACCTAGATCGGGCGGGTCGCTACCTAACATTCATATTCCGACTACTACCGTTCACTAAATGTACCCTTTATTGTATACGTTTTTATAAAAATAAAAATAAAAATACCCATAATACAATGTTATTCAATCAAATTTAAAGTTATGCCAATTAATGAGTTATAACCAGTAATTAAATCAGTGTAAGTGGCACTGGCTAAATCCATGGGGTATAGGAGATATACAGGATGTAGTGCTCAAAATGTATTGACGATATACCCTAAATCAATTAGCATCGATCACAACAATACTATGGCCAATCAATGAATTATAATCAGTAATTAAATCAGTGTAAGTGGAACTGGCTAAATCCATGGGGTATAGGAGATATGCAGGATGTAGTGCTCAAAATGTATTGACGATATACCCTAAATCAATTAGCATCGATCACAACAATACTATGGCCAATCAATGAGTTATAACCAGTAATTAAATCAGTGTAAGTGGAACTGGCTAAATCCATGGGGTATATGAGATATGCAGGATGTAGTGCTCAAAATGTATTGACGATATACCCTAAATCAATTAGCATCGATCGCAACAATACTATGGCCAATCAATGAGTTATAATCAGTAATTAAATCAGTGTAAGTGGCACTGGCTAAATCCATGGGGTATAGGAGATATTTAACAATATGTTAAAATGTTATTTTTGCTAATACTCTTATTAAAACCATTTTACTATTTTTATTTATTTGTATTGAGTGTATTGTTTTGTATCGTCAATACATTTTGAGCACTACATCCTGTATATCTCCTATACCCCATGGATTTAGCCAGTTCCACTTACACTGATTTAATTACTGATTATAACTCATTGATTGGCCATAGTATTGTTGTGATCGATGCTAATTGATTTTGGGTTTTTCATCCATACATTTTGAACATTATTCTTTGAACAATACAGCATAATAAAGTGTTGGTATTTGTTAATACTAAAGTTAGTTTTACCCACAAACACTTGCTCATATTATACCTTTCTCTTCCATTCAGGTCTCATGTCGATGTGTGTTTGCACAGTCAAAAATAATTGTAACATTTAGTATACATCTGATTGATAACATTAACAGATAAACATATTACATACAATTATTTAGTAGCTCCTACTCCTATAGTAAAAGAAATCAAACTTTTTGTTGATATAAATATTTAAAACTATATAATATAATCTTATAATATAATATAATCTCTATTTTTATCGAGTGCAAATGTTTAGAGCCTTAGAGCACATAACAACAACATCAAATTGTTGGCTGAAAGATAACCTTCAACGAAATCTATTTCAATTAGCAAAATATACACCAGTATATTTATTTCAATTGCTAGCCGCACTTACAGTGTTCACCAACGCGTATATAAAAAACCTATTCCTAACCGAGAGACATTAAGTTACTATACAGATTACAGAGTGGTGCAAAATTTTGGGGTATTATGGGTGCCTACCCTTTCTGTTATGAGAGTATATTAATAGGGTTTAATATTTTCAAAATCCACCTAAAGTTTCCTAAGACTAGAGCTCTCTAACTATAACACAAAGGGTAGTCACCCTTAATGCCCCAAAATTCTGCACCATCATTTATAATAATTAATTATTCTTATAGGGAAATGGAATTCTGCCAATTAATCATAAGAACTAACAAAAATTATATTTAAATAGGAACCACATGCAACAGAAATATATTTATCTTAATCTATGTTATACACTTGAAATAGATACTTTAAGAAACTATTTTTTTTTTATCTATTTTTTTTCAGGGCTTCATTTGCTCTACGTGGCTATGCCAGCCCCATGGGGAATCGTATTTTATATACCTATTAAAACTAAGTATTATCAACTATCGCCATTCAACAGTCTCCTTGCCCTCATACATAGCCTCACGTAACAGAACAACTTTTTACAAGTTTAAAAAAACTGCAAAGCAAAAAGCAAACCAAGCTTCAAGGTTTAAAACAGTTTTAATTGCAGTCAAATAGAATAATGTTTTATATAATGAAAATACTTACTATGTAAGGTGCATCCCTGGTGTCAATTAGGACCTGATAGAATGTATGCGTTCTGCCCTTGACTTCCTTGCCCACGTTGGACAGGGAGTCTCCCGACGCCTCCGAGGACGTCGAGGAGTCTTTGCTCTCTTTCTTGTTGGTTGCATCTCTATCGTACACTCGCGCCAACCAGGGGAACAAAATCACTCCTCGGTAACCAAATACCTTGTGCAGAATTAACTGTCCAGTGTCATATTTGCCTGATGACTTCGGTGTTTCGAGTTTTCCCACTTCGGCCAATCTGAAATGATGGATACAACTATGAAATAGATACAGAGCAACTAAATAGGTTATGCAGATAAAAGCTGTCACTTCGCTTTTATACCTGGTATAATGCGCTACATGAGTCAATAGAATTCTAGAAGCAGTCAATCTAAATGGATTTGCTGGTATAAATCTTAACAATATCTCCATTTTATCATTGTAATTTATATATTTTTTTGCCTATTTTTGTTTGACAGTTGACTTTGACAAAAGATTCAACTACCTACCAGGGTTGCCAATGTCAACTTATCCCCAATATTAAAATATGTCAAATTCCTTTCCCAATAAGGGGAGAAAAATCTGCTGATTCTCCACAAATTCCCCTCAAAATTATTTAAAGAAATGAAACAAGTTTCAACGATATAAATATCATTTATTTTTATCTTTCATATCGGACACTTTCTTCCTTAATTTTGTTGCTCGATGACCAGAAAACCCTTTTTTCTTTAGCCATTGATTTTGCTCGATGGGAACTTGACACTGCCGCACAAAGAGTAAGTAATCCGTGGACTTTCTCCGTCTACGATGTAATCACTACGTTTACTCAAGTTTACTGCCGCATGCCGCCCGGTTTTTAGGCTTACATTCAGAGACGACAGAAACGAGTCTAAGCGTGAACTTACGCTTCCATCTGTCAAAATTTGTTCGTAAAATTGACTGGAAGCGTAAGTTCACGCTTAGACTCGTTTCTGTCGTCTCTGAATGTCAGCCTTAATCCCTTCCCTTGTTGCCACTAGAGTCTGTCTACGCACTAGAGATATTACAGTAATAATTTTCTTTATTACAGTAAGGGCACAAAAAATTGATACAGGAGAGACTTATAAACTAGCAATTATGTCATTACATACATCCAATTTAATAGCAGTAGGACCAAGAACCTTGTTCTATCTAATATTCTTGAGTAGGACACTGGTAACCATGGTAAGACTTAACTTGTGTTATGGTTGTCAGTGCGCACTTCACATTTGTAGTAAAATAAACCATAAGTAATAATGTAGGTAAATAATATAACCTATATAATATTATTACAAAAGTTGGGTACAGTATCAGTATTTAGTCTATTGCGATAGTAATAAGACACTTTTGTTAGTGGCATTGCGCAAATAGCGACTTGCCAAAGAAAAAAAAAAAACCCTGTGTTGATCTCATAGAAATACACACTACAATATACTCTATATTGTAGTGTACTTCACATTCATCATTGTAGAAATAGTACAAGTACTACTATACTCACTATACTGCTATGTATTATCTCTATGGTTGATATGGCTGTATGGGCTCAGCTCCCTTTGCCTGTCCCATATGGGACAAAAGCTTAGTACTTTATCTATGGACAAAAGAAACAAAAAAAAAAAACACTCTATGGTTGATCTTGATTCTTGACAGTTGACAGCATTCTTGTGACAGTAAATCATTTTGTCAAATGCACAGACTACCTACTAGATACACTAGATCACAAACTATATAGGGATGCTAACGCATCAGACGGAGCACTCCCGAACAAAAAATCGTACATTTTGGTTATCTGTGGACCTCTTTTATAGACTTTGACAAATGTTTACTTTTTTAGAAAATTCAGCCAATTCGACGTACTGATTTGAAATCAAGCCTTTTAAGCTTCATTAATATGTTTGAACCCCCCCCCCCCCCTTTGGGTTCATAATTTTGAGGTAGCTCCCTAATGTTTTAAGTGAAATATTATTTCAGGAATAATAATAAACAAAGAAAAGACTCATTTATAATATTTAACTTTGTTTTATATTTAATAAACGCCTATAAACTGCATAAAAAAAAATCACGATTTCTGGTGTGTTCTTCAGTGTTATGCTGACTGCATTGCCATCAGCATAATGACCTGCAAGAAGAAAAAACAACTTTTATAAGACAAGAATAATAAATACCTATTTATTATAATTATGTAATTATGGAACAATTATGTGAAAATCATCATCCTCTTGCCCTTTCCTCTATTTTAGGTTAAAACATCATGATTTTTTGTCCATGCAGCCATCAGCCATAACCACCATGTTAAATAAGTTCTATATCAGTTTTCATACAGTTTATTGATTATTCCAATTATTAATATTCGAATAATATGACACTATAGTACATCCATCTTATGTACAAGAATTTTTCTAGTTTAACACATATCCAAGTATTGTGTGAGTGGATTATTTGTGACCCACACATAATAAAGTAAATAAATCATTGGTCCTACCTCTTGCTATAGGTGTATTGTTGCCAGTGGTTTCCTTATGAACTTCAGTCAGAGGATGAAGGTAAGAAATCTGAAAAAAGAAAATAGGTATATTGTTTTGTGATTTCTTTCTGGAGCAGTGGTAGCCTAGTAGTAGACTTATGGGTTCAATGTATGTAATGAGTACAGTGCCAAGTAAGAACACTAGGCTGAGAGTTCGGTTCATATGAACATGTAGAATTGAGGCATATATGAACTTGTTTCATGTAATCAAGCTATTATAAGTCCAACTTCCTCTCTCTGAGAGGAGGCCTTGTGTCCCAGCAGTGAGAACATAAAAAAGAAAAAGAATAAGACGGCTGATTAATGAGCATCAATAATTGAAGTTTCTGTTTACCTGTTGTTGGTGAATCTTCAATAGATGGAACTGTGTGCTTGGAAGTTGAAGGCATGGGAATAAATTCTGAAAATAAAAATAGTTTTGTTTTTTATTTCAATAATATTACTTAAGAATGTATAAAACTGGCTTTGTTTTGGCATAATTCTTTTTCTGTTCTATGACTAAATAGTATAAAATAATGACACCTTATATAGGTACCTAAAACACATGTATTCACTTAAAACTTTTGTAACTACTTCATGGAATTTGATAGAAGATTTTTTGGGGACGGTGGTTGCATACCATAGGTACATACTTTCATAACATGTAAAGCTGAAGTAATGCTGTAGCCTAGAAATTATATAATTCAAAATGATTCAAATCATTATTTTACATACCAGTTTGGGGCTGCATTTGTTTTTCTTCATTTTTAACTTTACAGTAGGAATGATCATGTTGCTTCCTCTTTCTAGTTTAGTCATGATCCAAGGATACTTTCACATTTACTGAAACAACACATGTAAGTAGCTATAGTTAATTATTCAACTAAATAAAGATTTCTCAGAATAGAAATTCAGTCAGTGGGTCATCTTAGGGGAAATTCAAAGGGTTAAGAGTATACATAGGTCGGAATCAAGAAAATGTTAATGTTTTGTTAACAATTATAGAATTAGATCAAAAATCAGTCTACCCATACAAATGCATTGACCGTTAGTGGGATGCAATGATTCAACTATAACAACAACAATAATTAAAGAATGCGTTTTCGCATTTGTGCTTAGCATTTTTTTATAAAATAATAACAGCGGGTACTTACCAATTCCATCAGGCATTCCGTTCGTTAACTCACATAATAAATAAGTTTGGAACTGCATTTTGATGAAGACGAGTTTTTAAATAGCACACTGTAAAACTTTTCTCGCCAAAATGTTCTACACACACGAAGTAGGTACCTTTCAAGATCTTGGGGACTCAAATTCCGTAGATGTTCCAACTTGATGTACAAAGTTTGATCCTTATGGAGTCCCGTCTCTGATTTTGGTATTTTGAAAAACGCGACGTCCTTTCGTCTTCTCTCACAACCCACAACACAGCATATATTGTACAAATTTGCGGCTTTGCAAGGAATATTACATAAATTGAGAGTAATGCTTAAAAAGCTATTTATTTATTTATTTATACTTTGTTGAACTGCAATGGCGGTTGACGGCGTCGTACCCTGCGGTCCGAATTGCGCTAAAAGTATAAGTAATATTAACGCGAACCTGACCAAAGCCACAAGCATTATTATTACTCAATAGCCCTTATATTTTGTGACTATTAAATTTGGTTGGATTCGCGATATTATCACTTTTATCGCAATTCGGACCGCAGGGGTAGGCGGGCAGAATGACGTTAAACTGACGTCACGATCGTTCCATAGACTTTTGTGACGTCATAAATCGTACAGGTATCAAAAGGGTGAAGTATGAGTCGGGGGGGTTGAGGTAGCTTTCAAAAGCTATAATTGAGCCATAGAGACGAACGACGAAATAAAATGTTCTATGATAACCCCCTGTGCACTAGATACTACTTTCTGAACGAATGAGTTCAAAGTCCTGACTTATTTTGATTTTACTTGTGATATTTTTATTGTTTTTGTTACAATAAATAATTGTTATTAAAATGTTAAAGAATTTGTCAAAAATCTTTCAAAACTGTGGTAAGTTTTGAAAGTAAATCAAATAGTAAAATTTTCCATTCCCAAAATGATAAACCTTATTTATATTACAGCCCCAACATCTGTGAGGCAAACAAGATGCATAGCGTCTCTTTCAGCATTATCTGATACTTATCAAATGCTGTACAAAACCTGTCGAGATTTCGCTGAAGGAGAATTGAAGCCCAATGCTGCGAAGTATGATCGTGAACATTTATACCCTGGTGATGCTATTAAAAAAATGGGTGAACTAGGGCTTATGGCTATCGCGGCACCGGAGGAGGTCGGTGGTGCCGGTCTAGACTACCTCGCGTATGCTATAGCTCTGGAAGAGATCTCACGAGGGTGCGCCTCCGCCGGAGTCATCATGTCTGTGAACAACTCTCTTTACTTGGGCCCTGTGTTGCACTGGGGCACTGTTAAACAAAAGGAACAGTTTGTCACACCATTCTGTACAGGTTTGTTGACATCTATATTAACACACTTGCCTAGCTGTGTCGGCAATTTAGTTAAGCAAAATTGTTTAAAGACTTGAATAGTGAATTGAGGCACTTTTTTTTCAGGTGATATTGTCGGTTGTTTTGCTCTGTCTGAACCAGGTAATGGATCGGATGCTGGGGCAGCATCCACCACAGC
Organism: Allophyes oxyacanthae; assembly: GCA_932294325.1. Classification (NCBI taxonomy): domain Eukaryota; kingdom Metazoa; phylum Arthropoda; class Insecta; order Lepidoptera; family Noctuidae; genus Allophyes; species Allophyes oxyacanthae. Next base: position 4,830,338 of record OW028628.1, read on the forward strand.
AAAAGATGCTGGTGACAAGTGGAATCTCAATGGCACCAAATGCTGGATTACAAATGGCTATGAAAGTAAAGCCTCTGTTGTCTTCGCTACTACAGATAAAAGCCTAAAACACAAAGGAATCTCAGCTTTTATAGTACCAAAACCAATCAAAGGTCTAGAATTAGGAAAGAAGGAGGATAAGTTAGGTATAAGAGGATCATCAACATGCTCCCTTATTTTTGAGGACTGTGAGATCCCCAAGGAGAACATCCTGGGCCAGCCAGGTTTGGGCTTCAAGATAGCCATGATGACTTTGGATGCTGGTAGAATTGGTATTGCTTCACAAGCTTTAGGGATTGCACAGGTCAATATAATACTTTAATTATGTAACATATTGCAATTCTTTTCTTTTAGAATTTTTTTACTTTTACAATTCCACTATTTGCCACCTATTTCTATGTGAGCTACCTTAGAACATGTCTGAGTGAGTACAAATGCCAATTAAGGCTATTATTATACCATGAATGGCAGGTGTAATAGTATGTATTTTTTTAGGCGTCATTAGATGTGGCTGCAGAATATGCATCAAAACGTACTGCATTTGGAAAACCGATCATGAAACTGCAAGCCATACAAAACAAACTAGCTGATATGGCACTGCGGCTGGAGTCGGCTCGGCTGCTCACATGGAGGGCAGCTTGGTTGAAGGACAACAAGCAACCTTACACTAAGGAGGCAGCAATGGCTAAACTGGCGGCTTCTGAGGCAGCTACATTTTTATCTCATCAGTGTATACAGGTGGGCAATAATACTCGAAGGTGTTTACCTTAAATCGTAAATGCAGATTTTTCTTTGAATTTGGATGCTATAGTACACAGACCTGAAAGCAAAGGCAGGTCTGTGCTATATTACAATCTGATAGACATTACCAAGTCTTATAATTATGACATCTTTTATAACCATAGACCAGCACTACTATTTTTGTCTTTATAACAGCATACTGCATTCACCAATCTTCTTACTAGATTATTATTATTCTGAGATAGCTTGCAGGATCATTGGTTTTATTTTTAAACAGTATTAAACATTTAATTACCTTAAATTGTTTTAGATACTTGGCGGTATGGGCTATGTTTCTGATATGCCAGCAGAACGACACTACCGCGACGCTAGGATCACAGAAATTTACGAAGGCACTTCTGAAATACAGAGACTGGTTATAGCTGGGCAACTGATCAAAGAGTATGGACTCAATTAATTTTACTTGAATATAGAATGTATGTGTAACTGTAGTTGTAAGCGTAAGACTTGTTATCACCCATTTGTACAATCTATGTCATCATGTCATGTTATAGATTAATGCAGCTGAAGTATTCATATAATAATATTATTCCTATATTTTAGAACCTCTGTACAAATATTTTTAGATTATTTACATGTATTTATACAATAAAAAGACATATTCAGTATTTCCAAAACTTTATTAGATTCCTTTATAGAACAAAAAATAAAATGTCTTCAAATAATGGACATAACATAAGGTCACAAACAGAAGAAAAACACCCATGACTTGTGATTACAGAGATGAAATAGTTTCAACAGATATTTGAAACTATAAATAAGTAGCACAGACATTACAAATATTAATGCACCATTATGAAGATAAAACCTTTTGGAATGACATAATTTTTAGAGTTATCTCATTTATTTAAAAGAGTATAATATAAATGCTAACTTTGGTATATACTGTTGTTACTGGCCAGGGCCAGATAGTGACTTGTCCATGAATTTCCTCTTGGCAAAGCAAAGCCACCACTTGCTTGGCTTACCATCTTCTGTAGCAAATACCTATAACAAATAAATCATACACTATTCACTATTACCAGTTCAACATTGCTAATATTTTCTTTCATGTCTAGTTAAATGGATTACCTTCTCACAGACACGGCCACCAGTCTCATGTCTCATCTGCTGTAAATACTGTCTCATTAAATCTGAAATAAAATACACTATTATAAGGATAAGCCATGTTATAAAAAACAACAACATAAACACAATAAATAACATTTAAATTGTAATCATCATTAATGATATTGCAACCAATGTTTGACATATGTCTCTCCCCTCTCAATCCATAGTAATGGCTGATTTACACAGGGTCAGTAGACAAGTCAGTCGCAGCGCCAATGTCGGCGCCGCGACTGACTTTAACTGTTTACATGAAGTAAGTAGTAGTGGTGCGTTTCTCACGGTGAGCACACGTGTGTGAAGTCAGTGGGAAAAATGAATTCGCGAAAACAACTGAAACGACGATTTAATAACCACTTGACTTTTGGGACATATACGTTCCCACCAGCGCCAGATCTGGTGGATTTTTGTATCTTGTCGAGCTCTAAATAATATGTAGCCCTTATGGCTTTAATTTTATTTTTTACTTCAGTAGAAGTGAGCCCTTCGATTTGCATTTGTTGATCCATATTTTGCAACGCTGTTGACCGCATTTCTTTATTGCGGTAATTTAGGGATTTAATATCCCAAAGGCACTCGTTTTCGCCATATAATTGCACCAATTTTAAGGTTTCGTCTTCGCTAAGCTTACGCGTCATTTTTATCGCCAGCGAAAAAAACGTGGTCACTCTACAACGCAGCGGCAGTGACTAACCACGCACTGACTTGTCTGTTTACACGGGGTTTATTTGGCTGGCGCGGGGGTGCGCGGGTGGCGGGGGGCGCCAACTGACTTTAAAATATTCGTGTCCGAATATTCAAGTCAGCGCTGACTTCAAGCCACTGTACTGACTTCAAATCAGTTTACACAGGGTTTTTTTCGGGTCAGCACTGACTAGCCTCGAATTTGTAGTCAGTTACTGACCCTGTGTAAATCAGCCTTAATATTAAAAATGTGACAGTATCTCTATTCTGGTACTTTTTTATGACTAAACGTCAAACGTAGGTAAGGAAATAGTGCATCATGAGGAAAGAGATAGTCAATTATTATTTTATCAAGCACAGTTAGTTAAAATAATTATATCTCTGAACCGTAATAAAATATATAAATAGAACAGCCACCTCATTGCAGGAAAAATCTGAGGGGTACTAACTGTCCTCTTTAAAATACGAATAACAATTTCCAACATACCAGCCTCCTGAGTACTAGTAGGCTTGGCATACACAGAATTGAGTGGAAAACCATATTCTCCGGGGATGTCAAACTTAGATATGGCCAGCATATACATCTCCTGTTGACCCTGATTCTTGTTTGAACATTTCTGAAGCCGTTTCAGACATTCAGATATATATAGTGTGAGGTATATTAGAACTCTGTCTGCATCCGACTGTAAGAAATTTATTTAATTAATAAAAATTATTTACTATAACAAGAAGACATGATTTTTTATCTTCATTATAGAGATAGATTGTCAGTCTTACCTTTATCTCATAAAACCTAAAAAAGACATTTGCTTTGAAGTAATTGAGAGCTTCGTCAATAATATCCAATTCAATCTTAGGACTTATCGGCGCTGGGCCTCTAAAAGTGGTGCGTATCGGCAGGAGAGCCAAGTTACCCACGGATTGGGTGTACTCCGTCAACGTCGAATGATAAGCCTTTGAGGAAAATTTGTGACAGTGAGTTAGTCGAAAATACATTTGTGTAAATACATAAGTAGACAAATGATAAATACAAAAGTAAACAAATGATGAATAAATAAACTCACAGGCATTTTCTGGAAAGCGTTCTAAGAGGGATCAAAATATGGGTAATCACAAATCCAATGTCGCCGGTTATTTTCAAAACTTGATAACCTTCAAGCCTGTTATTATTTAAATCCAAATTCAAGACATCCGCGTTAAACACAAACACTAAAGTAAAAGACTTTTCCGATGAAATAATCTAATTTATTAGGTATGAGGAAATTGTGAAATGAATCATTTCATCGTAGAAGTTGACAACTTGACAACACAATCTTGCTTTGCTTGACGTTGACTTGACAGTTGACAGAAACTTTTTTTTTTTTTTTTTTTTTTTTGTTTCTTTTGTCCCCTATGGGACAGGCAAAGGGAGCTGAGCCCATACAGCCATGTCTGATTTATTTTCTTGTCTTCTTTCTATTCTTCAGGCCAAAGCCAAGTCTTATTTTCTTCTTGTAATGTCATAAATTTAAAATCGTAAGGCCGAAGCCAAGTCTTATTTTCTTCTTGTAATGTCATAAAAAAATCGTAGGGCCGAAGCCAAGTCTTATTTTCTTCTTGTAATGTCATAAATTTAAAATCGTAAGGCCGAAGCCAAGTCTTATTTTCTTTTTTTTATGTCAGTGTATCTTCTTTTTCTTACTTTTTCATAAATAATTAAAATATTATTTCTCCTTTCTCGTCAAGTATAAATAGGTCTGTTACCAAGTGACATCGTTCGCATGTCAAAATGTGTCAATATCAATATTTGTCTTAGTTACTTGTCAATTTCAAATTTCATTTACAGTTGATATAAAATAGTCATAAATTGGTAAAAAACAATCTTTTTTCCTCAAAAGTTGCTGAAGTGAGCGCGGGACATCTTCAGCGTTTTTAAAAATGCTTAGGAGACGGTCAATGAGAATGATCCTTTGGAGAGCAAAACTAGGACAATCGAATACTATGTGATCCAACGTTTGTATATCAGAATTACAATAATCACAATTTGGGGAAGACAGAATGCCAATCCTAAACAAATGTGCATTAAATCGACAATGCCCCAATCGTAAACGACAAATCATTGTATAAAATTTTCTGTCCCGATAGATATTTCCTCCTACAAACCAGGGAGGAGAAATCTTGGTTTTAATTTCAGCTAACCATTTTCCTTTGATCTGAACTACCTGCTGCCATGAATTATGAAAATCTTTTACCAGTATGGATTTGAAGTGAGATATAGCATCAGAATTCGGAATGGGATTGTTTAAAATTGGACATACCTGATGGTGGTTAACTATAGATTTAGCTAAGTAATCAACTTGTTCATTTCCTACCACCCCAATATGTGAAGGTGTCCAAAAAAGCACGATATCTTTGAATTTCTGTAAATTGTTGTATTTTTCTCTGATATTGTAAATTATGTAACAAGTTTTTGCGTTGCAACTGGGATTTTCTAGTGCTCTCAATACACTCATACTGTCAGTGATAATAATCCATTTATTTTCTTGCCTAGTCCCTATATGCTCTAAAGCACTAAATATTGCCATAGCCTCTGCTGTATACACAGTAGCTACTGAAGACAACCTATTTCCGAAACCACTTCGAGCCTGAACATCATAAATAGCCATAGCTACAGCATTATCATTCTTAGAGCCATCTGTGTACAATTGATTGTAACCACTCCATTCCTCAAGCATTCTGTAAACATCCTCTTTAAACTTCAAAGACTCATTTATTATAATTTTAAGTGGGCAATACTTTGATTCATATGAATTCATGTAACAAGGCCAAGTAGAGCTAGTGAAAAAATTTTGGTCAGAACAGTAATTTAAAATTTCAGATAAACCCTGTACTAGAAAAGGTGGATTGATGTCAACATTATTAATAGCTTTCTGTAACTTCAATAGAAGAGGATGGTCACTGATGGAAGAGATCTTGAAGAGGAATTTTGTTCTGAGATAATTGAACCTAAGCATCAATGGAGGCAAATTACATTCCACCTGCATTGAAACTATAGGTGTTGAACACATGGCTCCCAAAATAACACGTAAGCACTTGTTTTGAATTTTATCTAGTTTTTCGATTAGTTTTTGTACACCGCTATAGCAAAAAAAAGCATACTCAAAATGACTTCTTACTAAAGACTTGTATAAAATTAATAGAATCCCTGGATCAGCACCCCAATAAGTGCCTGCAAGAGATTTCAAAATATTGCAAGCTTTTAATGCTCTATTTGTTAAGTAATCAACATATGTATTCCACTTAAAATTGCTTTGAAAAGTGACACCCAAAAATTTTATTGAATTTTCCACCAACATAAGGCTATTATTGTAATAAATTTTAATTCCACCAGACTTAACAATTTTTTTTGAAAAAACAACAACCTTACTTTTCTCTTTGCTGACCTCCAAACTGAGACATTCAAAATAATGTCCCAATTTTTGGAGGGCAGTATTGAGTTGTGTCCCAATGCTATAAAGGTTTTTTCCTGAACAATATACCACCAAATCATCAGCAAATTGCAAATTACAAACATCACTACCTAACACAATATTTAATTTATAAATATATAAAATAAATAGTAAAGGACTCAATATTCCTCCCTGAGAAACTCCTCTATAAGAATATCTAGGTCCTATTAATTGATTATTAACTTTAACATACAGTTTACGCCCATTTAAAAACTCAAAAATCCAACTTACAATTTTTCCAGGAACATTAAGTGAAAGGAGGATGGATGATAATGTACTTAAATTTACATTATTAAAAGCCCCAACAATATCAAAGAAAACACATCCCAAAATTTTATTCTCAGCTAGAGCACCATGGATATCCAGAAATAAATGAGACAGACTTTCCCGAGCAGAACGACCACAACGGAAGCCAAACTGATTATAAGGTAGTAAACAATTACTTTCAATATAAAATATTAATCGTTGTTTTAGAAGTTGTTCAAATATTTTACCAACACATGAGCTTAGAGTAATCGGCCGATATGACTCAGCCATACTAGGATCTTTACCCTGTTTTAGAATAGGAACTAAACAATCTGTTTTCCATTCCTCTGGAATTATAGAACAATGCCAAAGTGAATTCAAAATATTTAAAAAAATTAATAAACTATGTGAATTTAATAATTTGAACATTTTGTATGAGAGCCAATCTAAACCACATGCTGAATCTCTTCTTGATCTTAATGCAGATTTTAGTTCTTCAATAGAAAAGATTTCCACCATGAAATTATTTGTGCAATTTGCCAAAGTATTATGACTAATGGTGAAGTTATTTTGAACTGTATCAGGAGTATACTTATGCAGAAACTGAGAGATCCATTCACAACTAGAAAACAAACTGCTATTTGAAGAATTTTTGAACTTCCTCATTTTTGCCCAAACTTGACTCATTGAAGTGAGCCTATTAATGGAATTACAAAACTCTAACCAACATGCACGACGCTCCTGTCGTAAAATTCATTTTTTTTGTGCTTGCATACGTTTGAAACTTGTAAAATTGGATAGACTAGGATTTAATTTAAATAAGATGTAAGCTTGCTTACAGTCCTCCACAGCTTTAGCACACCTCTCGTTCCACCAAGGAAGTTGAAGCTTCCTTCTTGGTCCACGAGAATTGCAAGTGGCATTTTTCCTGTTATTATTAAAATTGATTACTGACATCTGAACTGATTTTAGGATTATTGAACACAGATTATTATATGTATCAATATGACTCAAATTATTATTATACTGAAAACTAGCCAACATGTCACTTACAATTTTTTTATAAATACACCAATCTACTAATTTCAGATTACTATGAAGAGGAATATTTGAAACATTAGAAGGACCCACATCATCAGCGGCATCTACGACATATTTTGTAATAGTAGGCAGATGATAGCTGCCCATAGGATCCTGAAAAACCTGCCACTCACAAGACAAAGCCAAGGAAGAAGTAACCATAGTTAAATCAAGACCATTTGGAGTCCATAGATGAGACCCTACAGTAGTTGGCTGACCATCATTTAAGAGTATCAAATCATTTTCATCAATAGAATCCATTATAGCTCTGCCACGAGAGTCGTCACTACGACAACCCCAAAAAGTGTGATGGGCATTAAAGTCCCCAGCAATTATAAGTGGTTTAGGAATACTATTTATGAGTGAATCAAATTTGTTCTTTTCAAAAGGAGGATTGCAATTTCCAGGGCTATAGAAACTAACTACTGAAATGTATTTGTGATTAATTTTAATTTTAATAGCGATATTTTGAATAGAATCGTCAAAATATGTATCTATTAACCTAAATTCAATACCATTACGTATAAAAATAGCAACACCATTGTGATCATTACCACAATCATTCCTGACTGTGGTATAACCACGAATGTTGCATTGTATGTGTGGTTTTAACCATGTTTCCGAAACTAAAGCTAAATGTATGTCGTTATTATAAAGAAACTGTTGAAACTGTAGTTTATTACTTAACAAACTTTGTGAATTCCACTGTGCAATATTTAAAACTTTATTATTGAATTTTATGTAGTATTATTTTTTCCCTGAATAGTCTCTCTAATAGCAGAAGTTATAGTTTGTGTACAAATGCTTTCATTTTGTGTTTTATTTAACTGAATCAATTTAACAATTGATTCTGTCAGCAAACTCAATGCTGTGCTATTAGACAACACCAAATTTATAATGTCTGCCGAATTTTCCGATTTGTTCAGTGATGGGAAATTAACTTTATTAAATAAGTCTGAAAAGGGGGTTTTCACGTTATTTTTGCTTTCAGCAATCTTTTTCTTCTTGATGGGACATTGGCCAGATATGGACAGATGATTACCTTTGCAATGAACACATACGGCCTTTTCAGCAGGTACTGAGCACTCCTTGAAGGAATGACCCTCTGTACATACTGAACATCTCTGTGAATTTTTACAAAATTTGGCTAGATGCCCAAAACGTAAACAGCGGAAACACTGTTTGACTGGAGGAATATAAGGCAGCACTGAAAGCCGCCACATTTTGATGTGGACGTAATCGGGTAATGATGTAGACGAAGCAAAAGTGATGACTACAGTTTGTGTAGGCTGTAACTCAGATGAATTATTTACTCTAACTTTTTTCATTATCCTTCTGACACATATTATTTTTTTGGAGCTTGATATAGCTTTGAAAATCTTCTTATTTGACATGTCTGTGGGTACTGAAGTAATAACTCCGGACAACTCTGTTGTCCCGGCCGGAATTGAAGCTTTGATCGACTGTTCTCTCAAAAAAGTGGCATTGTCCATGAATGAATTTGCTAGGTTCGGCCGATCAAAAATGACGCCAATTTTATACTTGTTAATTTTTTTCAGGTATTTAATTCCTTTGACAAATTTAGTGAAGCACCCACTTAGGTACATCATATCCCTATGTCCTATAGGTTGATCTTCATTCGTGCTTTCAATAAATACAATGAACTCATACCCAGCAACGGCGTCCTCGGGGTACCTCCGGCTGTAGTCTGTAACTCTATAGGGGGCATACTTGTCTGCAGGTTTTTCTGGAATACTGCTAGAATCTTCATAATCTGACTCACTGCTGTCTGAAACTGAGTCTTTAGCAGCACCAGGAGTGTCCGCGTCATGATCCGGTTTGGCTTTTTTGCGTTTTTTTGCCATCCTTCCTACACCTAAGCTATTCTAGCTTAAAAAATGCTTATTATGTTAAAAATATTAATTGTATGACTAATATATACACTAAATTAACTATTAACAGAAATTGTACAACTAAATATGTACAGATTAGGAAAATTTTAAAATAAATTTCAAGAGAGAAATAAAAAGACCGCCTATTGTTTAAAGCTTCCCGCGCTTTTTTTTTCGTTGACAGAAACTAGTAACTTTTTTTATTTTTTTTATTTTAAGGGCCTGGTAACTGGAACCTTTAAGCCAAGTCTATTTTTTCCATTCACACTTTACTTTATTTACAGTCCTTATTTGATTATCTTGATGGTATTTATAATATATTTATACATAGTGGCGCACGGTGGGCTGAAAATCGGCTTTCATAGACTTAGGGATTTCAACTTGCAAGTTTTTTTGCAAAGATTTCAAGATTTTTTGCCGGATATCGCTTTTATTATTTATTACTAAATACAAAAATGACACTCGAGTTAATTCTGCACAAAAACGAAGGAATTATAATTTTTTACGAAAAATTTGTATGGAGATAGTATGAAAAATCTAATTATCTCATAAACGGCAAGGAAAACCGGAATATCCTTACAGGTGGTTATAGTACTAATTATTTATGATTTTTTGCCATATTCCAAATAACATTTATCGACGCTGAATTTTTTTAAAAATCATCGCAATATTTTTATTTATTTTTACATATGGAACGGTTCCTTTTAGTGTTTAAGTTGAGGAACACAGACTTTTAACAACACGTAACATAAAATAGCATCACCCCTATATCCCCAAAGGAGAAGGCAGAGGTTTATAGTACACCCACACTTATCAACTATGTTTGAGCTACATATTTATCAACACAAAATGAGTTTCAAAACTTTGCATACAACCAAAATACCAAATAACAAAACCACTTCTAATGAGACTGAAAACAAGTGATTAAGTAATTACAATGACTAGTGATCGCCATGTGGTCGAAATTCGACCGTAATTTTAACTTTCTGCACTTCTTCTCCATATAAACTTTGACTGTGCCAAATTTCACACTCCTCCGTGCGCGCTATTGCTTAAAAAGGGGTACAAAGACTTCTCTTCACGTATTAATATAATTATAGATTTAGGGCCAAGTTCACCGACAACATAACAGACGATTAGAGCATAATCAGCCTTTTAAACATGAAGTTTTGTATAGGTAATCGGCCGATTACATTCTAATGAGTCTGAAATCAAATTATAAAGTTTTGCTTTATAATTTGTCTTTATATTTTTAGTCATTTTAGTGCAAAACGTCGATAATTAGTTAATTACCCTCATTAGAGTTTTAAAAGATGTGCTCATGAAAATTTGTAATCTTTGATTTCTTAGAACTCATAGCATAACTAATCAACAAATTAGCTTACTCATCAGAAAAAGGCGAATTTAGTCCATACTAACTGAGAATTATAACAGTTGCTTGAAATGTAATGAAAAAATAAGACAAATTATGGAGCAAAACTTTATTTGTTTTCAGACTCATTAGAATGTAATCAGCCGATTCCCTATACAAAAATTCATGTTTAAAAGGCTGAATAAGCTGTTATGTTATGGTCGGTGAACTTGGCCCTAAATCTATAATTATATTAATACGTGAAGAGAAGTCTTTGTACCCCTTTTTAAGCAATAGCGCGCACGGAGGATTGTAAAATTTGGCACAGTCAAAGTTTATATGGAGAAGAAGTGCAGATAGCTAAAATTACGGTCGAATTTCGACCACATGGCGATCACTAGTCATTGTAATTACTCAATCACTTGTTTTCAGACTCATTAGAAGTGGTTTTGTTATTTGGTATTTTGGTTGTATGCAAAGTTTTGGAACTCATTATTTTTGTGTTGATACTCGTAAATATCTAGCTCAAACATAGTTGATAAGTGTGGGTGACGTGGGTGTACTATAAACCTCTGCCTACTCCTTCGGGGATATAGGGGTGATGCTATTTTATGTTACGTGTTGTTAAAAGTCTGTGTTCCTCAACTTAAACACTAAAAGGAACCGTTTCATATGTAAAAATAAATAAAAATATTTCGATGATTTTTAAAAATAATTCAGCATCGATAATAGTTATTTGGAGTATGGCAAAAAATCATAAATAATTAGTACTATAACCACTTGTAAGGATATTACGGTTTTCCTTGCCGTTAAAGAGATAATTAGATTTTTCATACTAGCCTCATACAAATTTTCGTAAAAAAATTATAATTCCTTCGTTTTTGTGCAGAATTAACTCGGGTGTCATTTTTGGATTTAGTAATAACTAATAGAAGCGATATCCGGCAAAAAATCCGGCACTTGCAAATTGAAATCCCTAAATCTATGAAAGCCGATTTTCAGCCCACCGTGTGGCTGGCGGGAGGAAGAATCAAAATGTACTATATCACTGGGATCACTTGCCAACACTAACCGGTCATGGAGATAATATATAAATATTTCTATGGAAATGGTTGAAAGTTATAAATCAATGTTCCATACCTAGTTCCTTCGTTTTCACCACAGTGGCTACGTTCAGTAATTCAGTTTTCGGTGCGAAAGTCACTCGGGCGAATGTCGCTCGCTCATCGGGAATAATTGAACGATCCACAACTGCGTTACGCGAGTGACCAATCCGGACCAATCGAACGATCTCAAATTATCTGCTGTATCCGTATCCTATGACTACAGTCATTGGTCGGTTGTTAGCAGCGCGACCGAGTGCGACTTTCACCCTACTATTTCACGGAGTGACCAGAGCGATCGTCCGACGACGCTCGCTCAAATAACTGAACGGTTTAGTGTGATCGCCCGCGTCGTCGAGCGTCGTCCGGCGTAATAACTGAACACACCCAATGGCTACGTTCAGTAATTCAGTTTTCGGTGCGAAAGTCACTCGGGCGAATGTCGCTCGCTCATCGGGAATAATTGAACGATCCACAACTGCGTTACGCGAGTGACCAATCCGGACCAATCGAACGATCTCAAATTATCTGCTGCTGTATCCTATGACTACAGTCATTGGTCGGTTGTTAGCAGTGCGACCGAGTGCGACTTTCACCCTCCTATTTCACGGAGTGACCAGAGCGATCGTCCGACGACGCTCGCTCAAATAACTGTACGGTTTAGTGTGATCGCCCGCGTCGTCGAGCGTCGTCCGGCGTAATAACTGAACACACCCAATGTGTACAAACCAGGTACAAACGTTACTCGCTATAATGCCAAGTCTTGCAAGATGTGAGTGTGACGGTGCAAAATTATGGCCAAAGCGCAATAGTCACGGCTGTACCTCTCAGTTGGATAAACCATGGTTTACTTGGTAAATTATCTTGGTTGCTTCGTATCAGGGTTGTTGCTGATGCATGTTTTTATCACATCAGCGGATGCTGATGCTGATGCTGATTTTCATTATTTTCTTAAAAAAGCAAGGAATGAATTAAAAAAAACAAAAAACCCGAATTTTTTTAAGTGAACTTTAAATAATATCTGAAAAGAAAAAAGTCCAGTAGAATTCTAATGTGGAGCATAGCGAATTTAACAGTCGGGACCCGTTATTGGGAAGATTTGAACCGGTCTCGATTTTTAATGGGTCCCTACTGTTAAAGTCGCTATGTTCCACATTAGAATTCTACTGGACTTGTTTTTTTTCTTTTCAGTTTTTATTTAAAGTTCACTTTTTAAGCAGTCGGGTTTTTAGACTCTTTTAAATTAACTTTTTTATTTTACTCTTTTTAGTTAGCATTTCTCATTCCAAATTACCTACATTTAAACATATAAGTTGTATATATTTTTGTAAGCTATTTAAAAAACCCTTTATTTTGATCCCCACACGATAGGTTTTGAGGATAAATATTTTTTTTATGACTTATAATATGGTGCCAAAAATCTGCTATTTAAATTTTTATAATTTTGATATAGGTAGCCAGTGCAGCAGTGTCACTATCACAATTAAAAAAAATCTAACGACACCTCTCAAGCTTTAATTCATCAAGCCGTTTAGGCTACAGAGCGTCACAAAGAAATATACATTTATATACAGGCTGGAATTTTCGAAGCGTACCTGAAGGAAAAGTAGATATTCTTAAAACTGAAGACAGCAAATTTTACTCAAAGGAAATATTCTTTTATTTTTAAAAAGAAACAAATCTGCTTTTAATGATTTTTGAAAATACATTCGCCACACCAGGTAATCGAACCGACTATGTAAAATCCGAAAAATTGACATCCTATACTTTTACGGCACCAATCGATAGAGTCAATCATAAGGATCAAATGTCCCTAGCAGATCCCCTTAGATTTTTCCCTTTAGTCCCTTTAGATATTTTTATGGGGATAAGTAAATATAATCCTATAGGTAGATACCTACAACTGTAAACGAGCTAAAAACTGAGGTTCACTATACAATTTTCAATATTCACCACAACACGCTACTAAAACTTACTAAAAATGAATTCCTTAAAAGAATCAAGAAAATGGAGCTCATTTCGAACAACTAATTAGATGATTTACTCGTTTCTTTCGTTCGAATAAAATAAGTTTAGATTTCATGATTTTAATTTAATTTAAATTACCATGTTTGCTAAAGAGATTTGATCCATAAGATTGACCGTATCGATTGGTGCCATAAAAGTACAAATTGCTATTTTTTCGGATTTTGGTCGGTTCGATTCCCGGGTGTGGCAAGCGTATTTTCAAATACCTTTAAATGCTGTTTTGTTTCTTTTTAAAAATAAAGGAATGTTTCCTTTGAGTAAAATTTGATGTCTTCAGTATTTAGAGTACTTTTCCTCCAGGTACGCTTCGAAAATTTCAGCCTGTATATACTCGAAAAACAGTCGGGTAAAAAGCAGTGACCATTATGAATTTATATCTAAAAGTTGCAGTTTTCCTTGATATTGAAATACAAATAAATTTTGCGACTTTTAATAAAAAATAGAAAGAAAGAAAGAAGAAAGAAAAGAAAAAAATATTATTTGACACAGCACAAAAACGATTTTAAAGATAACATAACAGAAAATAAAAGAATAACAACATGTAAAACAAAATAAAAATATTTATCTTAAATAAAAAATGGATTGTACGTCGCAGCTGTGTCAAAAAGGCTTCCGCTCAGCTTAAGCTGCCGCCGCGCTGCGAGCAACCCGACAGCGCTGGTTTTCAGCGGGTGCCACAAATAGAATCAAACTAAGTAGTTTAGTAATAATTAGTCGTAGTTGGTCAAAACTTGCAAGCGAAAACAACACGTGCTATAAGCCCCGCCCCCTCTGCGGTCATGTCACGACTTGCACATCAGCATTATTAATCAGCATCGATTAATGCGGATGCTGATGCTGATGTTGAAAATGATGCTGAACATCAGCGGATGCTGATGCTGATGCTGATGTTCGCAACAACCCTGCTTCGTATCTCTAAGTAGTCTGTGCATATATGACCTTATTAGTCTATGCAAATGCCAGGGTTCCCAACTTAGGGGTTTTCCCCCCAAATTTAGGGGGTAAATAAGTGTGATGGGTTTTTTTTAGGGGTTTGATTTGTTTAGGGGTATTTTTAGGGTTTTTTTTACTCTTGACTTTAAATGTGAAGTTTATAATGATTGTGACGCAGCTGGCTGTAAACGTTTTGAAAATGTTTCAATTATTTTATATTATTACAATAGAGTTTTTTTTATTTGGGGGATTTTAGGGGTTTTTAACTTTAGTTTTGGGGATAAATATTTTTGAGAGTTGGTAACACTGGCAAATGCCATATGACTTTCTGACACTTCTGACAGCTACATGTGCTCAAAGAGTATGTAATCACTACGTTTCATGTGCTTACCGGCTTACCGTGTCCGTGTCGATTTATTTATTTTCTCCGCGCTAACCGCTTCTTTGTAGTTCTTTTCTCATTACAACATGACGGAAGAAACGCATAATAAAGTTCTCGCGATAGTCGCAAACATAGTTAATGATCAAGACCAAACTTCGGATAATTCCAAAGATGAAGAAGAAACTCAGACCACAAGTAAAAATGAACCTATTAGAGGCATTCCTAAATCTGGTCGGTTTTGGAAATCTAAAAAAGAGAGGTTAGTTTATCAATTTGCACAATTGATTCGTAAACAATTATATTGCAAGCAAACAAACCTCCCTAAGATGACCCACTGACCCCTCACTCATGCAATTTTCTCATAACATTGTTTCAGGTTTTCCACAATCAATAAAACTAAGGGACTAAGACAGAATTTTGCTAAAAAAACAGCATTGCGTATAGAATTACAGAAAACCAAGGAGTTGTCTAAACAAATGTTAGAAGAGTTGAAGCAAAAAGAGATTGACCGTAAGGAACGCAGGCGACAAAATATAAAACGCACTGAAGAAAATAAACGTAAGGCTGAGGTGGTACAAGTTATTACAAACACCGCTAAACTGAAGAGAATGAGAAAGAAGCAGTTAAGGTTTATTGAGAAAAGGGACACCAACAAACAAATTGAAGCCAATAAATAACATTTCCATCAATAAAATGTATTAGTTTTTCATTCCAATCCAGTTATATCACACTTCAAGCAATGCAATGTAGACAGTAGAAAATCTAAATATTTAATGTTTCTTGGAGAAGAACCATTAAATGTTTAGATAGGATCTACTATCTGGAACCATACAAGTCTCGAAATTTCATAATTATGTGCCTGTATCTGGTTTACATGAAAGGATCTATTCTATTCTAATGCTTGTCAGGAATGGTTACCAGCCTAATGAATTTAGTTTGAATAGCACTGTTACAGGAGACCTTTCACTGTAAACATAACACTTTGTTCACTACATCTTAGACTAGAGCAGACCACCAGATTTTAAGAACATTTTTTTCTATTTTAGAGTTAGAATCATCTTCACACATTATCGCAGCAATGTGTAAGATCGCATGTATGAGGGAAGCGAAAATATTCTAAGTTTATGGCATGTATACAATACAATATGTACTAAAACATATGATCAGCGTTATCGCCCCCTCGTAATCATAGTAGTAGTAGTATTATAAAGAGAGAAGTCCTGACTGACTGACTCATAATCAACGCACAGCCGAAACTACTGAAGCTAGAGCCACGAAATTTGGAGAGTAGGTCCCTTTTGTATTGTAGGCAAGCATTAAGAAGGGATTTTTGAAAATTCAGCCCCTAAAGGGGTGAAAAAGAGGGTAAAAGTTTGTATGGGAGTCCCTTCATTTTTGAACTGAGAAAGACGAAAATTGGGATTTAGGCTTTTGGTTACAAATAAAGAAATACGTAATACTGCGTTTTTGGAAATTCATCCCCTAAAGGGGCGAAATAGGGGTGAAAATTGTTTTTGAAGTGAGAAACGTGAAAATTGAGATTTAGGCTTTTGGTTAGTATTAAAGAAACACGTGTTACTGCGTTTTTAGAAATTCATGCCCTAAAGGGGTGAAATACGGGTGAAAATTATTTTTGAAGTGAAAGACGTGAAAATTGAGATTTAGTGCCTGGCCACGACGTTGGGCTTAGCGGGGTGCGGCGCGGTGTCGGCAGGCGGGGCGTTGTGCATGCCACGTACTGCTCAGTAGCGTTAGCGGCGGCAACCGAGGTGGACGTATTTAGACATTTATTTTTTATTGATATAGTGTTATCCAAAGTAGCTCTTCTTTGCCTTGAAAGCAGTTCATATTTTAAGCAAGATATTTTGAATAATTTTGAGTGAAGGAGTGCATGAAGTAAATAAAAACTGGTATAAATATAGTGAATTCCGTGATTTATACAAATAATACAGAAAATATCCGGACACAAATATATGAGTACAAAAATAAAATATATGACAAAAATATGAGTACACATGAATGAGTCTAGAAACTTTTGATTATATTCTTCAACACATAAAAGTTCATTTGCAACATCAAAATATCAGATCCCCAGAACAAAAGATCAGACGTGTTGTCACGTCACCAATCGTCGGAACAATCGTCTAAAATATTTTATTCGTCCATTCGCCGCTGAGTCCGCCGCTGCAATGCCGCTCGCCGTACCGCTCGGAGTCGTGGCATCTCAATCACTCGTCCATACATTTGTTCAAGCCGCGCGCCGCGCCGCCCGCCGCTGCCGCGAACCGCTCGGCAAAAACCGCTAGCGTTGCCGCTGTGAGCGGTGCTTCGTGGCATGATTAATACATTTTGTTTTTGCCGCTCGCCGCCCCGCTCTAAGCTACTGCTGATAGCGGCAAGGTCGTGGCCGGGCACTTAGGCTTTTGGTTAAAAATAACGAAACATGTGTTTCTGCGTTTTTGGTAATTCATCCCCCAAAGGGGCGATAAAGGGGTGAAAAATGTTTTTGAAGTTAGAAACGTGAAATTTTGTATTTTTGTCTTTTGCTTAAAATTAAAAACAAAATTGGATTCTTGTTTTTCGAAATTCAACCTGTAAGCGGATGAAATAGTTATATGAGAGACCGTTTTTTTTTTAAAGGAGAAGCTTTATCTATAATATTTACGCTATTGGATCAAAATTCAGAGATACGTGTTATCGTGTTTTTGGAAATTGAAGCCCGCAGGGGGTGATATATGGGAGGAAAATTGTTTGTGAGTCCCTTTGTTTTTGAAGTCAGAAATATGAGTATTAGACCAGGCCTTTAAAAATAATAAAAAGTGAAAGAAAATAATAGTAGGATGAAACCCATTGGAAAAGGAGGAGAATATTATAAAAATGAAAGGAAAAATAATTTACGGGCGATCTGAGGTCGGGAAGGGGGAGAGGGGGGTTTAAGGGTAAAAAACGGTTTTTCTCGATTTGCGGCAAAACTAAAAGTCCTATGGAAAAAAGTCAAATGGCAAAGTTGTAGGTAATAAAAAGACCTAAAACTTTTCTATTTACACTTTTTTCACATAACCTCAAAATTCAAAAAACCAAGTTTTTGGGTTTTTATTTTTATCTTTTACAATTTTTTATTTTTTTTCTTGAAATTTGGTGAAAACTTACCTTTTTATGTGCCAAATACACTGTGATTTATTTGATTTAAAATATTTATTTTTTCACCTTATTTTGAATTAATATCGAAAAAGTACCCTAATTTTCAATCGAAAATTCACCCGTCAAAATATCAGATTTTTTCAAAAAGTTGGTGTGCTTTCTGTTCGTTGAAATCTCTACATTCCGATGGTGAAAAAAAAAAAAAAAACTGTAGTAAATCTTCTCAGAAAATGCAAAAAATCGAAAAAAACTTTTTTTTTAACCATTCCCTCATAACTTCTAAACTACTTATCATAATTCGACAAATGAGGTGTCGTTGGAAGCGTCTTGATTGTCCGCTGGTTATAGACTATGTGACGTCACATTTAATTTAATATGGCGCCCTCTAAAGGAAATAGAGTGATGAACTAAAAAAAAAAATTGTTTAATGATGTCGTGTAGGGTATCAAATGAAAGGGCATAATTAGCACATTTCAAAAATATATATATTAATAGATGTTAAAAGCGGCTTTATGTAGAGATTTCAACGAACAGAAAGCACACCAACTTTTTGAAAAAATCTGATATTTTGACGGGTGAATTTTCGATTGAAAATTAGGGTACTTTTTCGATATTAATTCAAAATAAGGTGAAAAAATAAATATTTCAAATCAAATAAATCACAGTGTATTTGGCACATAAAAAGGTAAGTTTTCACCAAATTTCAAGAAAAAAAATAAAAAATTGTAAAAGATAAAAATAAAAAACCAAAAACTTGGTTTTTTGAATTTTTCACATAAATTTTGAGGTTATGTGAAAAAAGTGTAAATAGAAAAGTTTTAGATCTTTTTATTACCTACAACTTTGCCATTTGACTTTTTTCCATAGGACTTTTAGTTTTGCCGCCAATCGAGAAAAACCGTTTTTTACCCTTAAACCCCCCCCCTCTCCCCCTTCCCGACCTCAGATCGCCCGTAAATTATTTTTCCTTTTATTTTTATAATATTCTCCTTCTTTTCCAATGAGATTCATCCTACTATTATTTTTTTTGGTTTCAAAAATTATCGACCCTGGTCTATGTGGGTACTTAGGTTTTTACTGAAATATTAAAGAATACCTACAAGAGGGTAAAATATATCTAGAGGGCATCTTCATATTGGGCCTATCGAGATCAGGAGCTGAAGAGAGTCAATTTTTGGAACCCGCGTAAAAATTGTACTAAAAAGGCATTTTGAGAAATATTAAAATTGTCTCAGAAAAAATAGATACCTATTTATATATTTTTTTAGGGCTAATTTAATCTACTAAAATGTTTGGAATATTTTATGTGGGAGTTGTTACCTAATGTTAAGCGGTTTCTGTACTTTCTGTAGATTAGAATTGCCTTTTTCACTTTATAATTTGGATCGATGGTTTAAGAGAAATTAAAAGTTCTTTGAAAGTTGATACCTAAGGACCGCGACGTTGTGATGTACGGAGCGATGTATTCGAGAACGGGAACGCTTTGTAAGAGGTCAAGAATTGATGAAAATTAAAAAGTATCTACCGGCCACTTTGTACCCGAACGAAGTCGGGACGGGCCGCTAGTCCATAATAAATATAATAGAACATACTGCAATCTCTGTGTCTGTTTAGTTATTTTAATTTCATATCTTAATAAATAAAACAAAGTCGGGTTGGTTCAAATGTATAAATATCAAATAGCAGAATAACTACATTCGAAAATTGACGAAAAATAAAAAGAAAAAACATTTTCCCATACAAAATGATCATGAGTTTCGTAACTGCACAGTTTAAATATATAGTAAGGTATAGGTATATATATACTGTGGTAACTGTCAAACATTTAATGTTCATCCCGTCGATACGGTAGTAGGTAGATAGGTAGGGTAGGTAAGGAAGTAAATAGGGTATGTCTAATTATCTCCGTCTTACTTACCCTACATGTTAATTGTTCTGTTTTATTTGTGTTTTTTAACATAATTTGTTTTGTCCGTTTTCAGCATGTTCAACTGACTTCAACGCTCCAAACACCGGTCACTGGTCTAACATTCAGTTTTTTTTTCTTTCATATACTTATCACAGTGTCTTTTCAACCTTGAAGTTGGCAGAATCATCGAATAACGATGGAGCCATTAACATAAATTGGAATTGGAATTGGAAATAGGGTATGTAAGTAGGGTAGGGTAGGTAGGTAGGGTACGTAGGTGGGTAGGTAATTAGAGTAGGTAGGTGCGCCGTAGATACTTAGTGCTACCCGTACGAAGTCGGGGCGGGCCGCTAGTAAAATAATAATAAGTACCAATTGGATTGGAAAATACATAGTTGGGGCATGTTCACGTCCCTTAATTATTTGGTTGGTTTTTGTAACGCTCTACCTTCAAAGTAGCTTCTGTTTAAGACGCACCCACAGATGAACGACTTGTGTGGTAAAATAAAATTCAAGAATACTTCCATCTAATATTTTTATTAAGTATTTATAGCAATATAATATACTCCCACAGATACATATAAAAATATTAAATGCGATTTTCCAAGTTTTGGCAGGTAATGAATTGTGTGGGCATTCAATATTTACATTAATAGTCTCAAGATCAATGATGAGATGAAACAGTGATGCAAATAATGGAACATCAATCTTAATATTAATTTCATGTATTATTTATGTACATCAATGAGAAAACTTCAGTGACTATTTATATAAATATCTATAAAATACACCAAAACTATTTGGTTACACTTTACATTGAAAATACAAAGCAAGAAATTTTCAAATGATATTATATCTATGTGAAAGACAACATCAGCAAATTTATAAGTGACACACTGTCTGTTACTTTATAAAATTAAGCCTCAATAATAATTATATTACATCACTTTTGTCAGAATACTGCTCCATGTTAATAGTATTTAGCTCGCACACCGTAAACTTATCAATGATAACCACTTAGTACAAAATAAATCTACTAAAAATAAATCCAAAATTAAAAATGTTATAAATCGTTATAAAAATTAAATCACACATACCAAGTATACTTCTTACGATGTAATGTCTTAACATCTTTTATTAAATTCAATCAAATAATTTACAACAACAATACAGTTGTTATAATAATAACAACAATAGTTAGTAGCTTATACTCTAATACTTTAGTCTAACATTTGTCTATAATACTCCATTCAACATATAGAAAAAATCTTCATTGAAAACATCAGTCTAAGGCAGTGACAACAAAGTTTGATCATAGAAACAAATGACGACCACTCTTGAACCAAATTATAATTATTATTTGTAAGAGTAGGTCCTAAACGTCATATTGTATTTGATGTTAATATGGATTTGATTAAAAAACTCATATAAAAGTTTATGTATAAATGTAAAATAAAAATGAGATTCATACAAAGATCTTAACTTATGTTAATAACGAGACGTACAAAAAAAACATGATTGTATCTATCTGTTCATCAGGCTCATTACAAAATATACCGTAAACGAAAACTAATAGGCAAGGTTAATGTAACCCTTGGAGAAATAAAGTGAGCCCCTGTTCTTTGTGTTATTTATAGTTCTCCCCCTCATTAAATGTGATTATATTTGTAGTTAGTTATGTAACTTAGTATGGGCTCTACTGCCATTACCAAATCACAGTTATAACCAATCCAAGCGGTTACATTAATTTCAAATTGTGTAAATTATCAATATAAAACAAAAGAGTCAAGGTACAAAAATTATCAAATGCTGACTGAGTATTTTCGAAATACCAATTGGATTACTGTATATTCTATTCGAAATCCATCAAAATCTCTTGCACTGGTCGGGATCACTTCACAGTTTAACTCATAGACCAAGTTACCCTGTGCTGTAACTTTTCAACCTAACATTTATATAAACGAAACACAAGCGTATCGACTAACCTAAAAAAGTACAACTTATGTCTTTATAATTATAATAATAAACACATCAACTCACATCTGGCCCATAGTTCATGTACAGTTAGTTACATAGCAAATATATACGCATAGTGCAATTTGCTATTCACACATAGGAAAGGAATAATACTAAATATCTAGATCACCGTTACTTTTAGAACACAGAAACGCAGATAGGTACTACTTGACAACTATAACGTGTCAGTTGGCGCCCCACATCCAGTACCCACCCTCCGGCGCCCGCTAGCGTTCGCGACGCTCTGCCTATGTGCGTCGTATGTGGACGCGGGCGACGCGGAGTAGCTCGTTATAGTCGTCGAGTAATTAGTATAGGTGTTGCATCTAACTGTACACACGCGTGGGCGTGGGCGTGGGAGCGGGCGCGTGGGCCCGCTCTATGCTAAGAACTCGGCGCTCGCGAGGCGTCGCAGTCACACGTCGAAGTCGGCGCCCAGCTTGCCAATCGGCGGAGCTATGAACGGTTCACTCCACATTCTTCTGAGATCTCCCTGCAACAACAAATACGACGCTACTCTTAACCGTAAATCCAACCCGCTTACCTAGATCTGTGACTTAGGGCAACACATGAGAGACGTTTTTGTCCATAAGTGGGCTATAAGTTGAATATATATAAGTTCCTTAAGGCGCATCTAAAATTTGATGCATGATAGATTCAAACATTGGAGCTTAGTGCCTGTCAGTAAGACTAACTAACTTTAACATAAGCCATGGTGAGCAGTGGCAGTAGCGTGAAGGGCACGAGGTACAGCAGCGCGGGCTGCGCCGCTTTGAACACCTCGGCCGACACCGTCGCCGTCAGCAGCCCCAGGAAGTAACCCAGCAGCGAACAGTGGAAGTACGTTAGCCGAGAACCCTGCAACCATATCACATAAATGAAAAATGTTTTTAACGTGAATGAAGTAGTAAACAAATCATACTTAGAATAATTTTATCCCTGGCGTTTCATAAATTGAACAAGTTTAATTCTTGGGATAAGGGCGTTTATCAATTTAACATTCCATTTATTTACTACTTCACATGGACGGATTTTGATCATCTTTACTAAAAAATATTGATGTCTCAAATTAAGAAATGGAAGCTAACGTGGTGTACAAGAACTGTGAGTATTTTAATATTTATCTAAAGCAAATACTTACTGATATAAACTAGAACTGGAATTTAAAACGTAGAATGTTTACTTTTATGTAAAATAGCTCTTAAATTATTTATCATATATCATGTTTATTAGTACGGAAAATCATTTTCAGATAGAACTCCATACTATAAAGGTTTACTTACCATAGATCTGGGGCCAGGAACTTGTCCCATTTGGCATACTAGAGTAGCCTTCTTGTATGCGTCGTAGCGCAATACAAAACAGAGGAGGAGACCCGGCATCACTATGTCACCGAGACCTGAAATATAAAACATGTTTATATTTTATTATTTAAATTAATTAATTATTATATAAGCTGATCTGGAGAAAATTAGAGCATGTGAAATATTATTGTTCTAGGATGTAGAGTTAGTGTAATATTCGCACAAAAAAAGACGACGGAGTTTTAGCGAATGAAGACATCATCATCAGCCAGTAGCAGTTCATTGCTGGACATAGGCCCCTCCAATCGCACGCCATCTAACTTGATCCTCGCCTACTGTCATACGTTACCAACAGCACTGCGAAGATCTTTGCTCCACCCAGCCTGAGGGTGTCCTACCCTACGTTCGACGATTCGCAGTCTCCACTCAACAACACGTCTACCCCAACGGTCATCGGTTCTACGGCTAATATGGACATTGCGACTTCAGTTTGTTAATTCTGTGGGCTATGTCGGTTACTCTGGTTCTCTGTCTGATCACTCCATATCAGATTCGATCCATCAGAGAGACTCCAAGCATAGCCCTTTCCATAGCTTGCTAAGCGACTGTAGTCTAGCCGTACCGTGAGTGTCCACGACTCGACTCCGTAAGTCTTTACATGTAGGACACACTGATTGAAGACCGTAGTATTTAGACTCTGTGGAACGAAGGCAATTAAAATGTACAATCTGTAATCGCTACTCTAGACAATAAATAGAAACGCCAGCAAAATGTACTGAATTTACCATAAGCTGTCGAATACTTATGTGATTTGTAAATGTCAATCCCATATATTTGCTGGCGTTTCGGCCTGGGCATGGAACCCAGAACTTCACGCTCGAAGCCAATGAGTCTGAAGCGATAACTTGGCGAACACACAATATTACTGACCGAGCATAGAGAAGTGTCCCTGATGGTGCATGGATGGGAACACCAGTTTGGCTGGCAGCGACAGTTTGGGCGCGTCCCGCATGGCGCCGCCGAGCTGCAGCCGCCGAGCTACCACGTTCATTGGGTTCTCTGCTGGCCTGTAAATTACTGTAATCTTAGCATTTTTAGCAATTAGAACAAAACTGTTAGTATATTTCTAGCAATGAATACGTGGGTACTCTCCCTCTTCCCGTGGTGGGTATCGCAAAAGACGATTAAAGGTACAATTCCGACCTCGGCGACAACGACTGACCGCAGCTGCAGCTGCTGTCGCCAACTGCAAGTGACACTAGTCGTTCGTATACATTTTCTATGAGATTGTATAAAGGTAAATTCCGAGCACAGGGACACTATTATCTGCCGGTTCGACCGCAAGCGACTGTGTCGCTATGCCGCCGCACCGCAGACCAGTCGTGACGCTGACCGCAGAACGACAACATGTGTTTGCAAATTTTAAACAATAGGTTTCGGAAGATAAGCGGGCGACGCGTTGCAGCAGCCGTATTCTGAATCATATCAACCGGAGACTGCAGCGACACTGCCGTTGACCGCTGCCGCCTGCAGCTTCAGCCGGTCTTTGTCGCCGGTGTGGGAATTGTACCTTATGGGTACGTCAAGATGATGTTCTCCTCGGCGTTTCATCAAATTTACTGGGACTACCAATCAGTTTTGTTGTACCCCTTAGTACTTGGTCTATGACCGCTTCACAGAAACACCCAACTTATTAAGAAAATAACTAGTCGCACCTTTATTCAAAAAGCGAAATAACCCAAAATGTCTATTTTGTGGGAAAACGCATTCAAAGTTTGGCATGTTTACATTTATGGCTTCAATGCATCATAAAAAAATGAAAAAATGGTTTAGGTCAATTCCAGAAGTAGGGATAGGTAGCGTAGCTAATAAACTAGTAAATTATCGTATAAAATATCATCATTTTTATCATGAAGACACTTAAATAAATAATTTAAAAAAAAGTTCGTAGTTATTTCACTTTTCAATAAAATATGTAAACAAATAATTTAGATACGGACGGAGTAATTGTAAATGTTGCAGTTTTATATTAAAATCATCTTGCAAGTGGACGAAATATTTAGATTTTTTGCGTTGTTAACCTAAGAATCTTAAACTGACTGAGAAAATATTCCTAATTGTTTGAGTTAATTTGAATTCACAAAATTACAAACGTGTTCTTTTGTAAGAAAAAGACGTGTTTCTTTGTTTTATCAGTATTTATGATCAAAACTGTTGAAATTGGAATGTAGAATCTTATAAGAAACACAACTTGCAATACTCTATGTAGTATTATCAAAGGATTTTTTTTAATTTATTCTAGAATAAAATACTATAAGTGAATGGTTGAAGAACGGTATCATTAAACCTAGTTTCTCTGAGTATTCCAGCCCGCTCGTATTATTTAAAAAGAAAGATAAGTCTATTCACATGTGTGTTGACTATAGAAAAATTATTGTTAAGATGGTCAAGGATGAATTTCCATTACCAATGATTGATGACCATATAGACAAGCTATCAGGTTTTAAGATTTTTTATGAATTAGATCTCAAGGATGCATTTTCCATGTAAAGAATAATGAAGATTACCCAGTACACGTCATCGTTTGTAACACAGACAGGGCAGTACGAATTTAATAGAGCACTCTTTGTCTATAGAGTGCTCAGATGGGCGTTATTACTACAGGAGTATGTATGACTTTACAGTCGAACATCAATCAGTCAGGCACCCGAATGCGGCATGTAGACGCCCTTAGTCGTGGTCCATGTGTGAAAATTGTAACCAGAAGAGTGCATGAACAGCTGGTGAGAAGAGCTCAACAGTTGGATGAAGGAGTAAAGGCGATATTGGATATTAAACAAAAACCATATTTGGTTTTTTGTGAACAGAACGGATTCAAACTAAGACTACTATATAAAGGATCTATCTAGAAAAATCGAAGAGTTAATTGTCAGCTGCATCCTTTATTGGGTCTGACGAAAGAGCGTAAGCAGGAGGGATTTCTGAATTGCATTGAGAAAGAGAGCATACCATTGCGCACTATACACTGTGATCGCATTGGCCCATTATAGGAGACGAAGAAACAATGTAATTTTATTTTAACCCTCGTAGATTCATTTACAAAATTCGTATGGTTATTTCCTACAAAAACAAGGAATGCATTGGAAACAATTAACAAACTTAAAGTTCATCAGCAAGTTTTCGGAAATCCAATCAGAATTATTACAGATAAAGGTGCCGCGTTTACAAGCAAGATTTTGAAGAATATTGCCAGATAGAAGGTATACAGCACATTACTATAACCACAGGAGTTCCCCGGGGTAATGGCCAGGTGGAAAGGATACACCGCATCTTGATTTCAGTACTCATCAAGTTGTGCCTGGGAGATGAGAAGCAAGGGTATCCACATGTAACCCAGATGCAGAGGGCAATAAATAGTACTTTTCAGCGCAGTATTGGTACAATACAACCCCTTTTGAGTTGTTAATTGGGATGAAGATGAAATTGAAAGAAGTTGTGAAATTGATAAATAGATACTAGTGGTCGCCCAATGGTCGAAATTCGACCGTATTTTTAACTTTCTACACTCCTCCATATAAACTTTAACTATGCCAAATCTCGTCCTCTGTGCACGCAATATGCTTAAAAAGGGGTACAAAGATTTCTCTTCACGTACTAATATACAGATATTGCAAGAGGAAGAGAGGGAAGGATTTGTTCAAGAGCGAGAAAATCTAAGAGAGGAGGCTTAAATTCAAATACTAAGAGTACAGGAAGAAAATAGAAAGAGTTATAATGAAAGAAGGAATGAAAGTGTGAAATATAAGTTTTGGAGATTTTGCAGCTATTAGGATAACACAATTTGGTAAAACTTTAAAGTTAAAGGCAAAACATTTAGGACCTTACAGAGTTGTTAAGTGGTTAGGAAAAGACAGGTATGAAGTCGAAAAGGCTGACAGTGTTGCTGAAGGACCCTGCTGCAGATTATATGAAAAGCTCGCTGGTGAGCATTTGAACACTTATTTTTTGTGCATACACCAAACACCTTGAATTGGATCTTTGATGATATTGTCATATTGTAATTATGTTGTTAGAAGATGTTTAAGTTGTAAGTTTAAAAAATTAAGTCTGAGGTCAGACTCGAGCAGGACAGCCGAGTTGTGGGATTTATTTTAATTAAAAGTAGGTTAAACCAAAAAGAATATCAGAAATTATTTATTAAAATAGTTTAGAAATGGTAACATTAATCTATGCAATTAAATATGTATTAAAATTTATAAAGAAGAGATTAGCTGAAGAAGACAGTATTTTATTTGAAGAACATCAAGCCCTATCCTGATAATAAATCTATTATTTAAAATTTCTTACAAATCCTGCACCTCCCTTGTACAAATAAATAAATTATTATTTAAAAAAATACTCTTCTTAATGTTAAAATTAAAAAATCCGACTCTCGTCATTTTACTAAATTACTAAAAGAGTGAAATAACTGTAAATAAAACGAAAGTCGTATCTGACAAATTAAATAATAAACAGGAACAAACCAAACAATTACTACGTTTCTGATAAATTATAGTACAATATTGAAATAATACCTATTCACTTTAGGTTTGCTGATGCATTTTATTATAAAACTGCATCAACTGGAAATGATTTCATAATACGATATGAAACAATTTACAAAAAAGTGAATTAAGTCAACCAATTTCACTTTTTGAATAATTAAAAGCATGTAAAATAATCACCTGGTATTAAAACACCGACCTTATTTCGTTTTACTCCGCTTTTCTATCTATCTTCCGAGATCTTACCTTGAAAAAAGTCGGCGCATCACTGAATTCGATCACTTTACCGGTACCAACTTTTTCGCGTGCGTAAATCAAAAAGTGAACGACAGTCATCTATCTCTATCATTTTCATCGTATCGAGGCGGCTGTTGGACTGAATGTATGCTCCGTGCGACGTTAATTCACTTTATGGTAAAATCTCGAAAAATGTAAATTTTGAGTTATTTCGCTTTTTGAATAAAGGTGCGTAGTAGTATCTGTTCACACAAATTGGAAAACCTATTATCGTGGTGTGCATGAAGGGAGCCACTCCGAGAGACAGCACATAAGTTTGTCTGGCGCACCCTGGGCTGTCAGCCCGGTCATAAACACCGTCACGATGGGACAGTAGGTGTATGTAATGTGACCATTATACCTAGATATTTTGTGTATTGACTACAATTTTATTTAACTACTAGCTGTGCCCGGCATGCCTTGCAATGCTCTTATTTTATCAGAAACCTTAAAGTGCGCGCGCACAACCACTCACCAAATTTTCATCGTAATCAGATGAATCGTATAGGAACGCATAGAAGACGAACAAACAAACATTCATTTTTATATAATTGATTATTTTATTATTGATTACAATTTTTTATTGAAATTATTGTGAGAGTGTAAACCAAAATAATTAATGTACGCACGGCTACATATCAAGCTATACATTTTCAGTATAAGCTGACGTCTCATTGTACGGAAAGCCTATACAATGCGAGGTCAGCGTATATTGGAAATGTATAGCTCGATATGTAGCCGTGTGTACATAATTTATTTAGGTTTAAAAAGTTCATCAAAATAAATTATTCTTATTATTATAAATCTTGCTAACTAGCTAATCTTTCCACTACGACTTGAGCTATTCCCTATGTTTACGTTTAACAGAAGTTACGATTACTTACCTTAGTTGTTACACGAGTATAGATTTCATCTTTGTGTTGTGACAAAGTTATAATCTACAGTCGTATGGTCCAAATATAGAAATGGCAGCGCTTTTACTCTTGTTAAGATTGAGCAATAAATTACTCGTATAACGAATGTAGGTCGCGATCACAATAGATAACGAAAGGTCGTCGTGCACGAACCTCAGACGTAATCATACATAATATTGAAGACACGCGCGGCGCGAGATAACGACTATCATCGAGCGTACAATCAAATACGGCAAACATTGCCATTCAGCTAGAGAACGCCGTGTTTCCAACAGATTTTATAGGAGGTTAAATTACTGCCAAAGAAACGCTAGTTCAAGAAATAAAATAATGTAAGTAGGTAATGATTTTTTTTTATAGGATCGTATATCCGCTCGAGTTTTCCCAGAATGAAAGTCTTCTTGCTAATACGGTATAAATTTTACCCCGTACCAAATTACATCCAAATCTGTCTACATGCTTCAACGTTGTTTCGCATCCCTGTTATTATAAATGCGAATTTAGGTAGATCTGTCGGTTTGTATTTAAATTTTCGCGCCTAAACTGCCGATGACCGACTTTCATGATATTTGCCAGAGATTGAGAGGTAATTGAAATCTATAATTAATATAATATTTGAAGTGTAATTTCCGTTAATTGTTCATTTGAGTCCATTGTACCGGGCATAGCTAGTTCATAATATTAGTGAGATGATACAACTTACCGCGTCGCGACTTTGACCATGACGTTGGTGGTGAAGATGTAGGAGGAGAAGAAAACCCAGAACACGTCGTAGAGCAGCAGGCCGGTGAGCAGCAGCGTGGACACCTTCAGCGACGGCAGGCGGATCAGCGCGATGAACGTCACGCACAGCCCCATGCCCATCGCTGGACAAACAAACTCAGATTACACAGGGACATAGCACATGGGTGCGTGATATTATGTTTGCAGGTGATTTATAACCGTCTCTCAAGGACGCCTGTTTGTTTCTGGTTCAAGGGTCTACACCACGGAGGAGAGAAGGCAGCGGAGATGCCACAAGGCAATTGGCTATGCGCCTTCAATTGAGCTCATGACGTCAGTTAGTGGGCGGGGCCAAACCTTAGTTTCAAGTGAATCGTTACCGCGTTCGGTTCTGTGTGATTCTAATAAATTTTGACTATTTTAATTGTTATAACAATGAAGGGCGCTGTTGTTGGATGTAAAAATTATTCAGGTTCAAAACGAAAACATATAGCTTGTATAATATTGCATGTTTAAGTCCTATATATTCATATTTACATTTTAAAATGTATATTTTTTCGTTTTATCAGTAGGTTGCAGCTACACAACAAACACACACACACCACACACACACACCACACATACACAACACCAACACAACAACATCTGCACACACCTCACACACACACACACACACATCTGCTTACATCTGTCGTCAAATAGATGTATTCTAACCATTTCTCACCGATATCGTATTTTTAAAATTATCAATACATAACATGAAAAAAATTCGGCACGAATAAGTTGTTTTAGTTCATTTTACTTCCTAGTCTTAGATAAATCATAGATAAATTACATATATTTGCATGAAATAAAAGGAAATTATAATAAGAAAAATGTGCCATCTGTCGGTGAGTAGTGAGTAATAACTGTGGTTTCGTCACACTAACGGACACGTAGAATGTTCTGGAACAAAAATGTCCTGTTATGCAACGCCATAGCGGCGATCACACGAAATAAAATTAACCATAGTGTTCATAGTTAGTTCTGTTACACTATAATAATTCCATTCGCCGCTAGATGGATTTCCATAGTGGGTGGAGCCATTGCTGTACCTCATACCCCTCTCACCCACATTTAGGCGACGTTTCTTTCTTTATAGAGATTGTGCCTTGCAACATCTCCGCTCCCTTCTCTCCTCCGTGGTCCACACCCTTGAACCAGAAATAAACAGGCGTCCTTGATGTTGTATAGATAGCCGAACGCTGCTGTATTTACGTAGCTATATTTCAAAATAATATAATAAATAAATGTGGTATACAATGACATCAGAATCGATCACAACCTACCACATGACACATCTGTTCCCTTACCGTCCCGTGACCACGCTAGCGGTGCCGCGGTCAGATAATTATAGGCATCAGCTAGCATGAGTATCATGCAGTGCTACTTGAATATTGTGAAAGCCAACATGGTAAGCTCAATCTAACCTGATGCAGTAGACGGAGCTTAGTGGAAACGCTAAGAAGAAGAGTTGATCTCACCGTCCATGAGCAGCCAGTGCCCCGTGAGCACCCAGACGGTCACGATAGCGGCGGCCAGCATGACGGCCGCCAGCTCCGGCGCCGAGTAGCGGCCGCACACGGCGCCGCGCGCGCCGCCCGCCACGTACTGGCACAGCGGCGTCAGCAGGAACGCCAGTGCCGCGCACGCTATTACTGCGCAACAATACCACAGATGCTAAACAATCTCTGCCGCCCATGAACAGTCACTGCACCAGAAAGTCATTGGTGCGTTGCAACCTTTTTGCCCTCCGTAGATTGGGAGTTGGACATCTAGTACTCGTCGATCATAACCAGAAATAGCAATGACGTCAAATTCATTACAAATTATTAATATGGATGCTCTTCTTAGACTCGGAAAAACTGTATCTATATTCTACATTGAAGACAATGTAGGCACAGTGTGTCTGTACACATCATTGTATTCAACGAGTGGGAACAATTATATTAATATGAAGGAACATATCGGTAGGTATTGAATAATTACGTCCTGCGCAAATAAATAAAGAAAATATACCCGAAATTTTAAAGAGATCTGCCCATCTACGGATCTAAATAAAAACAGTGCAGTGGGCGCAAGCGTAGCTGATATTTTACGTTTACTTAAATAAAAATTCATGTTTTTGACGTAAGAAAGAGGCGATAGACTTGCTCCATAGGTAGGGGCGGGCCCGATGCCTCTCTGGGTGTACTCTAGTATTTCAGCCGCTGTTCGTTTAGGCAGTTACAGTTACGTGACAGTTGAATAACGATGAATCATACCTATCACCCACAATTGTATATCGCATCGTATAATCCCCGACAGCACTAACAAACATGGACTTCAGTATACTCAAACAATGTAAACATTCGATTCCGGGCCTATCTAAACAGTATTATCATTTTAAGTGATATCGTCATTCGTCAGTTATCGAACTCGTTTTTTTTCCTGGAAAAAGAGTCACACCTCACAGCAGTGCCATATTTTACAATTGTTTACACTACGACAAAACTAAGAACTAACATCGATGTACCTGATCGAATATCCAATGGTAGTCGCTCTTTTAAATAATTTTACAACTTATTGCATCAGCGTGAAGACCATGTTTTACTGCAGTACTAATAAATATTCGTGGTCTTGAAGAAGCGCGCAGGTTAGAACCTGATCCGGTGTTACGAAGTTTGTCGATGCGAATTCTTAGGGCCCTTCCACACGTACCACAACCACACTACATCGCAGCGATAAAAAGTGGTGAAGTAGTGGTGTGAAACAAGCCAAGCAAGCGTGTGTCGCTGCAGCTTCTTGCAGTTGCGTTGTGGTAACTACAAAATGTAATTGCTAGTTTATAAGTCTCTCCTATTTTTTGTGCCCTTAACCTTACTGTAATAGAGTATTTGCAGACAGACAGATCGACTCGGTCGTAGAGGAAACACGCCTTGACTCATGGGCTTCGTATTTTAATAAAAAGAAAACGATTTCAGCGAAACCGTCATCGTCGTTTGTACAGACTGAATGAGGGCGCAGGCGGGACTTGTGCGCATAGTGTCGTTGCGTCGACGCAACGTTGTATTTACGATGTAG
Source organism: Allophyes oxyacanthae (assembly GCA_932294325.1). NCBI lineage: Eukaryota > Metazoa > Arthropoda > Insecta > Lepidoptera > Noctuidae > Allophyes > Allophyes oxyacanthae. The sequence goes on from OW028628.1 coordinate 4,863,401, forward strand.
CCGGCCATTAGTGCGCGGTGACGCTGGTGGTTGCGTTGTGGTTGAGATGTAGTCGGTATCGCCCGCATGGTTTAAGTTAACGGTAAAATTTGTCCGTGTGAATTAAAGTATTCATTTTCATACAAATTAGCGCCCGCCTAAGTGTTGTTGTTGTGGTGTGGTTGTGGTACGTGTGAAGCAAGCCTTAATGTGTCGTACAATATCTATTAGTAACAATAGTGAAAAGACCTATTACGGATGCACATCAGTATGTCTACTGCAAATGTTAAGGAAAATTCCCTGACCATTTTATCAAATTTCCCTGACCAACCATGTTTATTTAGAAGCAAGGTTTTATGAAATTTTTCAAAACATAATTTATTGTTATTATTGAATCATTTCATAACCTTCATATTATTTGGTTATTTTTTGCAATGCGTTCATTAATTGTTCGAGAAAGTGGACAACCTCTAACTATACAAGACAATATTAAATTCCTAGCTCTATGCTCTCGCGAGGACTCTCACGAGACCGACGCAAATAGAGGTGAAGTCTATACTCTTGCTTTAATCACTTGTTCTCTGTACGGCATACAAAGAGGCCATTATTTATTAAAAAATCTTCGCTGCGGCGAAGTGATGCAAAGAGTCTGATCTAACTTACTTGCAGTGCATATCGCCACGAGCGTCTGCATGGAGTCGAAGAAGAAGAACATGATGAGCAGCGCTACCGACGAGCCGAGCGGGAAGCACAGCGCCTGCATGGTGTTGAGTGTTTGGACATCTGAAACAAACGGTCGAGATTAGGTAAATCATCAATTTATTGCCCAACAATAGCTGCAGCATCTTGCTAGATATCCATTGTTCCGGAAAAAATTACCCTTCCCGATCCTGTATGCTTTATTGCAGACATGACTAGAGGTCGCACATATTGCACTCCCGGTGCGAACCATGGCATTAGAAGCTCGAAGCGCGTGATAAGAATATTCAAAACAAAAGTCATTTTTAGATTCGATTCATGCATTTGGGTTGCAAACTTGCAAACCACACGACTCTCGTTGACACGTAAAGAGTATCCACAGGATCTTGCTTCCCCAACATCATCAGTATGCGGCGCAACCTACCGATGGCCAATGAGGCTCCGAGTACCATGGCGCGATAACCATCAAGTTGCCAACATGGGTGCCTAACCCCGACTTGCAGTAGTGTTACCAGTGCAAAGAGTTGGTTCTACGATTAATATTCAGATCTTGAAAGAGCCTTCTAGCAGTTCATATGTCTGAGTAGTAGTAGTACGACTATCGGCTTCAATACTACTACGCACGTTATAAGCACTCGACGTACTCATTGCTTACAAATAGCATTAGTGCCATTGACATAGTAATAGTTTGCATAATACGCGCGGGTTACTAAGTTGGTACTACATGAGTTACCAAGCGTTATATTGATCTAGGTCTCTGTACTCTGAAGGGCCAGCATCCAAGTAGAACATGTATGGTTATCAATATTATTAAATGCATTTTATAGGAATGATTTATGCGAGATATCGGCGGCAAGGTATCTTACTACGTATTTGGTTGTATTCTCGCAAGTGAGATAACTGACATGTATGCAATCGCAGAAATATTATATACTAGCTGTGCCCGCGACTTCGTCCGCGTGGAGTTTGGGTGTTCGAATGTTGTTTTTGAAAATACATTTTACTAATATTATAAGCTGAAAAACTAAAATACAAAAAGTTACAATGCTGAGCCCTGATTCAAACCTGTCAGCTTCTATCCTACCATTTACCGCTACGCTACGTGGTTATTAGTACTATGTAAATATGTCTAAAAGATTCCTTTTTACTTTTTTTCTACACTTTAAGGAACTTACCTACATACATTTTGAGTTTGTACCAATTAATATTTTTAATGAAAATCAATTTTTCAATGTTAATCCCATCTCTAATTAAAATGATCTTAAGAGAAAACAAAAAATACATTGTACTGTTGCTCCTTTGAGTAATAGCGTGATGATAAATATTTACTTTCAATGTCCCAAGTAACGCTAAGTAAAATTACTATCAAAATCGGGCCAATACAACATTATTTCAGGAACTAATCAATCGTGACCTCTGGTTTTACGGGACTGGTTGCAATAGAGGGGTCAAGCTGTATCTCAGGATTTAATCAACCGATTGAGCTGAAATATACATCAGGTGCTAAGTTAGACCTATTTATCTGTAAAGTTTCATTGAAATCTGTTTGGCCGTTTTCTCGTTACTAGTGGTCGCCCGTAGTCGAAATTAGACCGTAATTCATTTAATTTAGCTTTCTGCGTTCCTTTTCCATATAAACTTAAACTATGCCAAATCTCACACTCCTCCCTTCAATATGCTTAAAAAGGGGTACAAAGTTTTCTCTTCACGTATTAATATATAGATTAGGTAACATACAGACAGACAAATGATGGATTCGTGTTCTATTAATTGCTTATGTCTAGTCTCCCTAGCCTATTTTCGTGAAAATATTTTGAATGTACCTACAGACATTTCGACCTCTACAATTTTATTATAGTATACATAGATAATACCTGTAATATAGTAAAGCCAAGTATTAATCCTCTTCTAAATATTATTTCTTTATTAGGTCAGGATTGTTTCTATAACTACTCGGCTGAATCACAAACAAAGAAAGAACGTAGCCCTCTCCCAAAAAAAAAAAATCCAAAACTTTTCAAATCAGAAATAACATTGTGTATGGACTTATCAGTGGAATAGTTTATCTGAGTGTTATCCAGACATTGTAACATTGCTCCTGGTCAAGCAGATTCGGATCGACCATTATTTGGAAGTATACTTGTAGTTGCGCCATACGTAAAAGTCCAAGTCCTGAGTGACCAGCTTAAGCTTCCTAATAGGACACTAAGATGGATAGGTTATAACTCGTAAGAGAATATTGCCATAATCACCACCGGGTATATAATTATAGCAGCTAAAATCATTGCACATTGCGCATTACGTTTTAGCAAGGAAAAGGTACTGTCCCATTGTGGTGCCCATTCTCTTAACCTTTTATCATAATCATTAATAGATGCAACTTAGTCTCTATCTGGTATGCACTGACTAGAATTAGAGCTGGAACTGGTAGTGACAGGCTTTCCCCCCAGCAACGTCGCTTCTCTCTCCCTCTCTGCACGCTCGCGCGCCTCCCGTTCCATGTTGAGCGACCGAAAGCTGCCGTACACGATCAGCAGCATCGAGATCAGACACGCTGATACCCTAGAAACATAACAAAATACATTGTAAACAATAGCGGTACATTTATTGATTGTTTTCGTCAATGACAGATAACGTAATAAAACAGTTGTAAATTAATGAGCGTACAATAGTATTTTGATAATAATTAGGTCACAGGTTGGAAACGGTATGCAGGATTTTGCCAAATTTGAATAACGAATCTGCATTTTGTGGCAGTAGCGAGTGGCCGGTGTTGCTCTAATACTATAAAGTAATATGAACTCTTTTTCCTAGATAATACGGCAAAGTTCCGTTGAAACAAAATTGGCATTTATTAATTTCCGATACTTACATAATTTTGTTAATTTTTATGTTCACACATTGCATAATATAATTGTAGGTACCTACACTACCTACACTCAGCAAACGTTGGGTCATAGAAGTCATGGAAGCAATAACCCGTGCAAATAAGAACAAACGGAACAACTTATTAGTTCAGGTGATAATACCTATATTCAGATGTCGTCTAAATAAATAAAGTTTATTTATTATCTTTACAGCTATTGTTTATAGGTTGTAGTAGCAAATTATAGCATTTTATGCCAGATGCGTTGATATTATACATACGAACATAATCATAAATGTGTCGGATTTAATGGCTGCAATAATGTACCCAGGCAGTGACGGACACTCGTCTCCCAAGACTATGTATGGGACTGCGACACATTCAGACATATGTGACGCCAAAATTAACTGGTATGCCAAGCCTGTACTGTTTTTCTTTACTGTCAATCATATCCTAGCATTTTCTTTACTGTCAATCTAGCCTAGCATTTTAAATGTATGTTTGTGTCTGCGGTTGTCCGCTACTATTGTAACCAGTCTTGTCTCTTTCTTTACAGAAGTTACCGGTCAAGTCAAAGCATGGAGTACCTATTAAGCTATCGATGACTCACTCTGTGATCAAAAATGTCAACTAATATTATTACCTATATATTTTAGCTGTTACAGGTGACCTAGCGCCAAGATTTTTGGACCTCTCTTTAGAGAAAGTGTATTTTTTTTATTTTTTTGGCTTGTATTCTAACCCAAATATAAATGCTGCGAAAACAACGAATTATAAACAATCATAGACGGATAAAGTAGACATGCCGAAGTGACCTATCGACCCGCGCCTAATTAAATGAAGCGCTTTCCAGCAGCGCGGGGTATCTCCCTAATGTAATGTAATATCTTGCTCGGAACCCCTCCAATTAACACATGCACTTAACATTACCGTACTGAGAGTGAGGATATTGCGGTTAATTTTTAGAGTTCCCTAGCAATTCAGGGCTCATATTAGAGTGCAATATCGTATCGTTACGATTATTCAGCCATGAGTTTGTAGATTGCGCTTCAGTATTTTAATTATTTTTACAGCGAAAGACGAAAGTAAAATCCTAAGTTGATATAACATGGAATAAGATCTCATGTGATATTTTCAACACATTCATTTCCCGAATAAAACAATCGTCTTAATACTTGTCGAACTCTCGAATCTCTCTATGACCACGGGAGCTCCGCGTAGTCTCAAAAACTAAACAATACTGGCGAATAGCCTGACAATTGTATTTAACTTCAAAGATGGTTGTTCGCGTAAATAAAAAAAATCGTTACGCAACGGACTTTTCATTGGTGTTATTTGCAATGACACCTTCATTGCGAATAAACAAAGCAGTTTCGCAACGTAGGTATCCCTATGTCTGGTCGCACATCACGTAACGTGACTGCTGAACACAGAATACTATCTACTGTCATATACTTAGGTACATTGTGCTATTTATTCTCACCACAATATTCCAGCCCTGTATTTTTCCCAGCGACATCAGACATTTTAAACATTACATTGTTGTGAATTGTGATAGTTGCCATAATGTCGTAACTCGTAAGTATATTAATATGGGCTCGTCTCGGAAAAGGAAACTGCTAGGTGGATTTAGGTGCGAATTTCACGACCACAAGGATAGCGGGCACTAGCGGTTTACAAACCGCGCGGTTAAATAATCGGACCCGCCGATGAACGGAACGATGCGCGCACTGGCGGGATCCAGGGATCGACACCAAGCGACGCGACGCGACGGCGCGGGCGCACTACCACTGCGATGCTTGGTGTCGTTCTATGCCGTGCCTGCGCTGCCATCTGAATTGTGGTTTTGAATGAATGGTATGAATTGGACCTTAGAAATTATTTACCCTAATACTACCTGTTCCTTACAAAAAAAAAACTTCTAAAAGACATCCTGTTTTTCATAAAAAAAATATAATATAATAAATCTAATAGCTTCCTGAAGACGACCGAACTTCTAACAGATGACAGCCTTAATGAGGCACAAAAAAAACGGTTGCTACAAAAATATCCCTTGGGAGCCAGGTGGGCCGCTACACGTGCCATTTAGTTAAATGCGGATCTTCCGACCAGACACAATGTGACTGTGGAGTCCCACTACAGACAATGCCTAATCTCCTCTCCTACAAGTTGTGTACCTGCACCTTCAAATAATTATCTGTGCAAGGACTGCGAAGCCACGGACGGCTATTGATGTGGCCAAGTTTTGGTCTTTGGGATCAAAATCGACCCGAAAAAGGAGAAGGTCGCTTACTTACTAAGTACTACATAAGTACCCTATACCTAGGTACTTTTAATTGTAATACGATCGTACCTTATCTCAAAAAGAATTTCAACATGTATCTATCCAAAGTATTTTAGTTCAGTGAATATCGGTCGATCCCCTTATTATTTCAACATGTGGCGTCCGCTAGTGAATTTGCAATACATATTATATTTTATCCAATACCCACCGATCGGAAAGTATTCCACGTCAACATTTAAAAGTTTTTTACAAGTAGGAAGGAAATTATTGGTGTCGTTCAATTGTGCAGCCTGTTAAAAATAAGTAATTATTCCGAATTTTATTTATAGAACAAAACAACTTATAAATCGCAGTCGGGTAAAAAGTCGATTAAAAATCAATGAAACTCTAACGCATTAGGCTCCGCTGTTATCATAATAAAGAATTAAAACCTTACAGGGTCCTGAAATTCGGGGTGTACCGTACCTATCATAATTATCATAATAATTATTGTTAAATCTACAAGAATAAAGTCTCGAAATATTAATAGCTAATTAGAAAAATAAACTTTAAATTACTTGGAGGAGTCCATGATTGAGTAGGCCCACTTGTACTCCTGGTATTCCATATTAGCTCCAACCTGCGCCATCTTCACTATATACCACTGAAATCAACAGCCCAGATATGGTGGCAGCACTTTGGCAGGATCACGCCTTGGGGGTCTATAACAACAGAAAACACTTTGTAAACTTTTAAACTCCTTCAAATACATCGGTCGAAAATATATCTGGGACCCCGGTAGCGGCCCGGCCATAGTTCGAGATTAATTAACATTTAAAAAAAAATACAGGTAAATGTTACATTTTCAATTCATTTTCAGTCAACTTCAATCGGCTGAATAATGATAACACAATACCACTACCTCCCGTCTTAAAAACTTATAACGGAATGACAGGTTTTTTCGTTAATTAAAATAGATACATCTTTTCTGCACAATCAATAGTCGATGTGTGCCGTGAGTGCATTTACAGTGATGTTTATAGGCAGGTATGTTAGATATTGATAGTAGATATTTCACGGAGACTGATATCTGAATACTACAACAATATGCAATTTATCTCATAACAAGGCAGTAGAACGTGATCTCTGTTGTATAATAATAATAACATACTCAAACATTTGTGGGAGAATTACCATATGATATAATACGAAGATACGGATGCAAACATCCAATTTAAAATTATAAATAATAAAAACCTTTTTAAAACAAGCTTTTATTTATAAGCGATGTGATAATTATTTATTTTTAAAAAAGCTTGCCACGCGGTTTTTACTGAAAATACATAGGTACCTACCTACTTCGGCAAGCACTCTCTTTACCAACCATTCACTGTCCAATGAAATTAATTTGGTAAATAAATATTATAGGTAAAAAAAAAACTGAAGAAAACGCTTTTGTCATCCAAAATAAACATGTATGCAAAATTTCAGCTCAATCGGAAACCGGGAAGTGGGTCAAATTTAACTTCCAAGATTTTTTTACATAGTTTAGTTAGTTACAACTGTTACAAGTGAAGCTAATAAAAGAGTTTTAAAAAGGGTACTTTTGGTATTGGTATTGGTAAAACGGGCGAGTTTCCGCAACTCCACGGCGATGCGCGTATTTTGCGTATGGGTGGGAATCATTTTATTCCAGCCAACCCAACTCCTCGAGGAAGGCCAGCAAACATTTGATGTTACTGGCGATCTCCCGGAGAGCACTCTGGTTACCGAAGTACTTGGCCCTGAAGACAGCTACCTCTGGGCAGTTCAGAAGTACGTGGGCCGCTGTTTCGTCCACCTCCATGGAAGCTCGACATAGAGGACTGTCTGTAACTCCTATAACATAGAGATGTTTATTAAAGGTACCGTGGCCCGTTAGGGCCCCTGTTACTATGCGTAATTGTTGTTTATTCAACCTAAGCAGCTGTTTGGTGATGCGGAGGTCAATAGCGGGTAGGGCTGTTTTTGCTTGTCTGCACTCACCGTGATTCTGCCAAGAGTTGTTGTGTTTAGTTCTAGTTCGTTGCCTTACCAGGGTGCGTAGGTGTCCGAAGGGTAGTGGTATCAAGGGTTCGGGGCCTACTGCAACCATGCTGGAGCCCCTTCTAGCGAGCTCATCGGCTGCGTCATTGCCCCGTGAGCCGCTGTGTCCTTTGATCCATTGTAAGGTTAAGTTAGTGAGGTTGCCTACCTTGTTTAGGTTTTGGTGACACTCGTAGATTAGCCCGGAGTTAACTGAGTAGCTATTTAGGGCTTGTAGAACTGACATGCTGTCGGAGAGTATACGGATGGGGTATCCTTTTACTTCCCGAGCTAGCACCGCTGATGCGGCTAGGGTGATACCCATGCACTCTGCCTGGAATACTGTGTTGTGGATACCTAGTGGTGCTGATAGGTGTATATTGAGGTCCTCTGAAAATATACCTGATCCGGTACCTGTACTTGTTTTAGATCCGTCCGTGAAGATCCTGAGTTCCGCGGGGTTGAGGCCCTCGCATCTATGGTCTTCATGTAGTTGGATCTTGTATTTCTTGTCAAATACGAAATTATTCATTGTCAACAAAATTATTTTTGAAAATTATAATGCCTAATTTAAGAAAATTGAATTTTTCTTTTTAAAACGCTTTTATTAGCTTCACTTGTAACTAACTAACTATGTAAAAAAAAAGTAATGTTAGTGACCATGACAGTTTAAAAACTTATATGTAAAACAATCTTGGAAGTTAAATTTGACCCACATCCCAGTTTCCGATTGAGCTAAAATTTTGCATACACATTTAGTTTGGATGAAAAAAGTGTTTTCTTTAGTTTTTTATTAAACCAAAATATTTATTATCACACACTACACAATTCTTACATACATAACAATTATTCTGATGGTTATTAGAGTAAAAGAACAAATTAAAAAATTCATAATATTATGACTGTAAGAATAGAATAGATCTTTATTTCATGTAAACCAGATACAGGCACTTATGAAATGTCGAGACTCTAGGTGTGCGGTTCCAAATAGTAGGTAAAAACATTAAACACATACAAACACTAAAGTTCATGGATTCACCACAATGTTTGATTGTGTCTCTTTACTCACATCACAAGAAAACGAATGTGTTAACAGATGTCAGCTTTTTATAGAAAACAATGATTAATAAACAGTTAAGTACACTAAAACACTATTAATGAATTATAAATCCAACAAACATTTTAAGAAATCGGTAAACATGGCATTACTGTACATAAATACAGGTGTTCAATAAAATTATATGGGTCAAGTCACTGATAACATTAATTTAACAATCTTGCCAACATTTACAGTTGGCCAAAGAACTGGTCTACCACCTAAGGTTGCAATTTGTTAGTACGCTATACAACAAAAAGGTCTATAATATTATATTCTCATCTCAAATTAATGAAATTTTAACTGAACTGATATATTCATTTGATAGAAAGGTCTTTTAAAATTGATAGACCACCTTTTGGCTGACTATCTAGTACCTAGGTACTGAAACCACATTATTGTTTACCCAATATGCTACATGCCAACTTAGGCATAGCTAATTCTATGTAGGTCATTTTTATATGGCAATAATAATACTAGAGTCCTGTCATACAGTACAAATATTATTACGAATTTACAGTAACATTCAAGCATAGCAATTAGTTACTAGCCAACTAGAAAAGTTTATTTTTACAGATAGAAGGAATATAATAAAAAACCGAGTTCGAAATAAGTAGAGCACGAAAATAATGTACACAAAGTGAAAGGGTACCGAAATGAAATGACTCTCATTGTATTGTAAAGAACATCTTACTTAAAACAGCATATGAAGGCAAAAAGTACACTCTGACAGTATTGTTGTTTGGCCATTTGAACATTTAATTGAATTTGAACATTTAATTGCAGCTAACGGGAAAACCTCTAAAATAACTCAAAAAGCCAATTATGTAAAGTAAAATTAAAAATGCTCACCTATCTTGGAAACTGCTCCAAATTAGACACCGTTGTCAACCCCGTGATCCCATAGTTGGTAAATTTACGTATCCCTATTAACAGGAAAACTTACAATAGGAAATAATTGATTTTCACACAATTTATTTACGACAATACGACACCCCTACGCTCGATCGACAGCCATTCTGACCATAGACTAGAGAAGAGAGAAGAGACTATAGAGCACAATAGTAAAATCCTTCTTTTTTTGGAAAGGATTGTTTTGTTCGTCCAAAACTATTTTCTATTAAATAACTCTTTTCAAAATAAAAATATAAAATCACATCCATCTTACAAGATTTTTATTTTTGAAAATGCTTTGCTGATTGCTCACAATCTCACTGCTAAAGGTGGACGCACACCTATCCGAATCGACCGCACCGAACGAAACGAAGTTTCTTAGGCGGACATTCAGGCTGACATTCAGAGACGACAGAAACTAGTCTAAGCGTGAACTTACGCTTCCATCTGTCAAACTTACGAACAAATTTTGTCAGGTGGAAGCGTAAGTTCACGCTTAGACTCGTTTCGTTTCGTGGTCTGAATGTCAGCCTTATGGCCTCGCACACCTATCCGCGCCGAAAGAATCGACTGCGCCGACCGAATCGACCGCGCCGAAAGAAATAGCGTTTCGTTACGTGCATTGCCTTGACGCATATCCTACGCTCATTACGTTTAGTTCCAGAATTTATTTTCTTAAATCGCAGATTTATTAATTTACTATGGTTATTAAAAGAAGCAAAACAAAATACCTAGAGTGGATTGCATAAGTTTTATTAAATCTGATTAGGTTCTTAAGCCTCTACAGATTTTATATTATTATAACTTGAATTCTGTTTCAAGTTGAAAATATCTTTCAGATTTTTTAGCATACCCCGTTCATAACTCTAATGATAATGTTAGTGACCATGACAGTTTAAAAACTTAGATTTTAGCAGTTTCTTCTTCAGTTAAAAGGCTTAATGCATCTGGCAACACTGATCCAGATAACTTTTGACTCGAATCCACTGGCAACACTGACCGAATCGTCCGAGTCGAATTTGATGACGTCATCCGACGAATTCGTCTGGGATTTGGATACCTACCGAATTCTTCCGGCGATTCGTCCGATTCGATGCGGATAGGTGTGCGAGGTTTCATAGGATTTCATAAGAATGGGGTAAAAAACTGCCTTTTGCTCACTTCAGATGTCGCTACTGTCGGTTGTTCCAGAAGACAGATAGCTGTCAACTTTCATACTATTTTTATAAACAATCGAATTGTTATAAGAATAATTAATAAAATGACGCTTTGAGCAGCCGTTGGTTGCAAAAATCCGGGAGTCCATAATATTCCCTAAATAAGCCAAAAGAAGAAAACTATGGGAAAAGGCCCTTCGAAAGAAAAATTCGAAGACTAGTAATAAGTCGAGGTTAAGTGCTATCCATTTTAAACCTGAGGAATATTTGGGGAGAAATTCTTACACTAGTTTTATAAAACAAACATTCATCATCATTTCAATGCTCCCTTTTTATTTTAGGCACCGCTATCAACATATTACAGTGTATATTTTTATTATTTTATAACTAAACTTCTATACTCGTACAGAAGTCTTCCTTTGGGCGGTACTTGACACCTGAAACAACATGTATGTCGAATTTAATCCAAAATATAGTCAATCCACAAGGAAAGATGAAAATATCATAATTATATAGCATTCTTACCTTTCTGCAAACTGTTGAATGTGGCGTTAAGACAGTGTTGGGAGATTGGTGCTGGCATTTACATCCCTGAACTTATGCAGTGCCGGAATGTTGACAGTCTCATCTTCAAGCACGTCTTCAACACCAATGAGATTATTTCGATCGTAGGCCTCTAACCTCCAACGAAAAAATAGGGCTTTACAAAAAGAACACAATATAACCTCCAAACTTGTTTATATAATTATATCTATTTACCGTGCAATTTATGCTGCTTTTTTAGCAATGCCAGAGGCATTCCTCTTTATTAGCTCGTCTTTTAAATTGTATTACACTCCACGTAGAATTCATTTTACTAGTATAATATGGTTCTAAGTAGGACACCAAACAACAACAAAAAACATTATGGCGGTACTCAGGAACAACCGCTAGTGGCGCCATCTGCGATGAGCTTTCAGTTTTTAACCTCATTCGAAAATTCGTTTCGTTCGGCTCGTTCGGCGCGGTCGATTCGGACAGGTGTGCGTCCCCCTTAAGGTTGAGGTTGGGGTCGGTGTGGTATCAATGACTAAAGAATCCGATGGGTGTTATGCAGTGACGACGTTAGGAAACCAAAGGACTTGTAATGTTTATCATTATCTATAGGAAAAGGACGGAAAAGAAGCTGGCGGTCCGCCATTATGATTTCTCACCTGTCAGTCGCTATGTCAGGTACATCAGCTGTCAACGCGCTTTATTTTTGTACGCTATTTAATCATATTTCTTTATTTCTATAGTGATATTGTGTGTTTATTAAATCAAAACAAGAACTGACTTCATAAACAATATGCCGAACTGTGGTATTATTGGGTGCGGCATTAAAAGAAGCAGAAACCGACCAAACATAACATTGCACCGGTACGTACTTTATTATTATGAAAATATGTCCCAATAGACACAATTCTATTATGTTTATGCATAATTGAGAAAGCTTAGCAATATAGCTACATGAATTTAACATTTTGCCTATGATTTCATCACGTTTTTCAGTATATTTCGTGAAAATTATTTGTTATTGATATGGAGGTAGTGTTGTTCGCTCATGCATTTTTTATTGTCGATACTCTACTTTTTTTTATCATAGTTGCTTATATTGCATGGTATTTTTTTGCTATTTAGGTTTCCTAAAAATGAAAACAACTCTTTTATATTATTTATTGATGTTAATAATAAAAAAAAAACATTGTAAACTTTTTTGAAAATATATAAAAGTATGTTATAAAGTTGAATAAATGGAATGGTAATTTAATTGTTATAACGCAAATAAAAAAAAACAATAATACGAACTAAAAAGATGGAAACAAGATGAAAAGAAAACCGAATATCCTTTATCAAAAATTATAAAATAATTATATTATTATATATTAATAATTAAGCAGATAATAATAAATTAACAATTATAATTGTATCCAAATTTGTCTGTTTTAATAATGAATAAAGGAGATATTAATACTTCGTTTCTAATATTATTGTTTTTTATTGTCTCGCAGGTGTGAAAAGTAAAGTATTCCCCTCGGGGATAAAGATGTTCACGTCTTGGGCGAGCATGAATCTGGAGCGCAGCGAGAGAGTTTAGACTAGAATTCTGAATGCGCATAACATAGCGCCCGTGCCGTAAGACACTACTTTATCCCCTAGTGAATAATATTTAAAAATGTAAAATTGTATGGTTTATAAATTAATAAAAAAAGGATTAATATTATTAGCTTGTTTCATTTGCCTGGTTACGTGATGCCTAATATTAGTCTCGTATAGATTCAATTTCCGCAATGAAGAAATAGTTGTATAGCCTTCGGAAGTATCTACTTTTACAACCTGTCCTACCCCTATCAAGGGATAGGGGTAGGACAGGTTGTAAAAATCCTTGAATATTACTTAGTACCTATATTATTTAAACAGTTCGTTAGAACTGTTTAAATAATATATACTCGTCAAAACAAAATAAGGGCCACCTTATATTTTTGATCTTCTGGGGCAAAGGTTCCTAGGTTTCTAAGTTGTAAAATTCATTGCAATGATTTGTTTTTAATGAAATGGGCTTAAATTTTACACAATCCACAGGAATGAAAAACAATTTTACAACATTTTTAAGAAAAAATGCAATTTGAGCAATAAGTACACTTGGACTAAAAATGCAATTAAAAATGAAATTCCACGGCGTTTATTCTTCTTCCTTTTTGAATCAATATCTGGTGTAACCTCCTCTTTTCTGAACATATTCTTGAAACCTGGAGGACATTTTCTATCAGATGCCGCATTGTTTCTTGAGAGATTTGTTCCTAGCTCGATTTTAGGACGTTTAAGGGCTGTCTTTCATCGTCCAGTGATCAATTTGTATCTCATACTCTTCTTTTCAACAGATCCTACATGTGTTCAATTGTGTTCAAGCCCGAACTGTTCACTGACCTCGGCAACATTTGTATACAAGCCTCTTCTAGTGTCTCTCTGGTGGCTTTAACAGAATAAGCGCGTGCATTGCCGTGCAACAGCTTGAAACCTGCACCCACTTGCTATGCAAATGGCACCACATAGAGTCTTATGACCTCCTGGATGTATCGTTAAGTTGTTACTATACCCTGGTTCTGAATTTTAAGCTCAGTTCTTCCAGTTTGGCTTATGCCTCCCCACACCATAACATTGGGCCCCCCAAATCGATCATTGTTGTGGATGCAGGCATCTGCAAATTGTTCCCTTTTCATCTCCACACCCTTATGCAACGGTCAACACTAAAAACTTTTACTTTGCTCTCATCTGTAAAAAGCAATGTGCTTCAGTCACTTACGCTACAGTCCAATTTTTGCCTCACGGATGTTTATTGATTTGCATTATGAATACTGGTCTATGGAATTCGCACCACTTGACTCCTGGACAATTGCTGGTCTTCATAAAACTGGTTTCTAATTGTTTGGTCACTAAGTCACGTGCCTGTGGCCAGGCACAAGCGGGTTTACAAAGAGCGGGAAGTGACGGTGCTCTCTCTGCGTGCATGTAAGTCTATGTAGCGGTCTTCCTGAGCGGTGATTCCTCTGGCTCTGCCTAATTCCTGACTTCTGACAAAATTTTGGATCTCATAAAAACAATTCCAGGCATTCTAAATCGCTCGCTGCGAAAATCTCGGCTGTAAAACTACAGATCACTACGAATAGCCTTCTTGGATGAGTGTTATGGTCCTGGTCGTTGTAGTCAAGTCTATTTAAAGTCGAACCTGTGGAATTACGTTCTTAAAATGCCGATGTACGCACTGACTCGACACACTAAATTGTTCTCAGTACAAGACAAATGTTAAATGAGCTTAAAGTTCACGTTAAAAACAGGGTAAAATTAATTGGTTTCAATTTTTTTATAAAATCTACCCATTTTAACGGTTTTTCAAGCGGAATGCTTGTTAATGTGTTCGCATACACTTAAGATAACACAACGCTGTACAATTTACCACATGGATATAGTTAATGATCATTAAATCACCCATAATGTCGAAATTTGCAAGTGGCCCTTATTTTGTTTTGACGAGTATATATACAACCTGTAACAGAATAAACGCAAGACCTGAAAGTTGTTTGTTCAGAATCGGCTTCTGAATCGATTTCCATCATAATTTATATATGTTAATTTTTCCCTAAAAAATCTTTTATTTACCGTAAAACGGGGGGAATAGGAACGATTTCCAACTTTACGGATGATTTTCACTTTGATATAGTACTTCTATCTACACCTAGTGGTGATTTTTATGATTCCGGAGGCTTAGTTTCCCGAATTCAAAGGTTTTTTTTAATCAATTTAGTACAATTTGTCATAGAAAATGCAAAAAATGTGCTAAATTCCTATTCACCTCGTAGATGGGGACAATAGGAACGAGAACGGGGTATTTTAGAACGAAAAAGAGGTGAATATGAACGAGTAAGAGGTGAATAGGATTGTGACATTTCTCCGAATGTCAAATCCTATTCTCCCCTTAGTCGTTTCTATTCACCTCTTTCACGTTCCAAAATACCCCGTTCTCGTTCCTATTGTCCCCTTTGCTGACGCCTATACACCCCTCACTCGTTCCGATTCACTCCTATAAAGACAAAAAAATATAGAATATTTTGAAAAATTAATTAAATAAAGTTTTACTGATAATATGCACATAATTTTTATGTTAAAATGTCCTCAAAGATCCCAAGAGCAAGTAAAAATTATGTCCACTTTAAAAAAACAACGCAAATACCCCTAAAAACAGAAGTTTTTAGAGCCATTTATCTGCCAGTTTACGAGGCTTGACTTTGGCAGTGATTTTTTTATTATTTTCTAGGGTTTGGACACTTGGTCTTGCCAGAAAATAGTCCCAAATATAATCTACTATAATAGTAAAAAGTTGGTGTAGATGGATAAATAGCCAAGGCTGCGTAAATGTTACCAAAATCAAAATCTAGTTTGTGTTCCTATTCCCCCCGCGATTCCTATTCCCCCCTTTTTACGGTATCTTAAATTAGAACCACCGCGTCGTAACAAGTTAATAAAATCTTTGCTTTAAGAAAATTTAAGCCTTATTCCAAAGTAATAAAGCCTTCTTGAATGCACGAGCGAATTTGTAGTTCGTTCATAGATATCCATACACACACGTAAATAATATCAATGCATTTTACATTTGAGGTAGTGTGCATTAAATAAAATAGTTAATTTAAGGAAATTTAACCCTTATTACCAACCAATAAGGCTTATTTAAATGCAAGACAGAATTTGTAGTTCGCATTTCACAAAGTTTTTCAAAATGTTTTTTGCAATAGTAAGAATAATGTGAAAGAGCGAGATGCATTCTTCTTCTTCTTCTTCGTTCGATATGGCAATTGAGCCGATGTCGATTTACCAGCTACCCCTTTGACGTTTGACATGTTTGACATGTTTCAGTGGTTGTGTTTCGTTGTTGTTGTCACATTTTATTGTTTACGCGCGCGATGGCTTTCCGTTATACCAATATCCAGTACACGGAGATGGTGAGGACACTGGCTCGTTGTGACGATAATGTCGAGTTAGCTTGTCGAGTGATGAATGAACGATATGGCACCAGAGTGAGCGCCAGGACGATGCTAAGTGCAACTCAGCGTCTGAGGGACTCCGGGACGTTTCGTCCTAACACGGCCTTGGATAGAGGGACAAATGTGCGCAGTACTCGTTTGCAAGCAAACATTCTCGATTATTTCGACGAGCATCCAGAGAGTAGCACGAGAGAGGCAGCGCCATTGTTCGACTGCAGTCACATGTACGTGTGGCGAACATTACATGCTGATGGAGAACACCCGTTCCACCTACGACGTTGTCAGGAGCTAACGCCGAGCGACTACTTGCCACGTCTAGAGTTTTGTAGATGGGTGTTGGAGAACTGGCAACAAAATATTATTTGGACTGACGAGAGTACATTCACTCGTGTTGGGATGTACAACCAACATAATCAACATTTGTGGAGGCACGAGAATCCACATGCATGCCGTGTGGATTCATTCCAGCACAGATTCTCTGTAAACGTGTGGGCGGGCGTCATCGGTACACACGTACTCGGCCCCGTTTTTCTACCGAGGTTGACTGGAGATACCTACCTACAGTTCTTGCAGGAGACAATGCCGGTGTTATTAGACGACGTCCCTCTCATACTTTTACGACAAGTCTTTTACCAACACGATGGTGCTCCCGCGCATTTCACGTGGACCGTTCGACGGCATCTTGATGCGGAATATGGCACGCGTTGGATTGGTCGTGGGGGACCTGTACAGTGGCCTCCCAGATCGGCTGACCTAACGCCGTTAGACTTTTATTTGTGGGGTCGAATAAAATCCCTTGTGTATGTAAACGAGGCAACAAGTGTCGATGACCTCAAACAAAAAATCGAACACGCATTTGTGATAGTGAAAAATGACACTGAGGTTCTTAGCAAACTAAAATTAAATTTAAGAAAGCGTGCTACAAAGTGCATCGAACAAGGCGGTGGTCATTTTGAAAGTTTAATGAAAATGGGACGAAGAAGTAGTGTAAATTAGTGTAAATTCTGTAAGTACCTATTAATACGATTTTATTTTAATTACCTACTGTAAATATTATGATTCAAATCTTTTAAACACGCCGACTTTGAATATTTTTTACACGTAATAAACGGTAAACACGACTTATCAGGGTTTAGAGGGTAATGTCGCGAAAGTTACGCGTCTGAGATAAAAAAGTTCTGCGTTCCCCGGTGTCCGATGATAGTACCTACCTACACGTGTCGGCGCGGCGGCCGGCGGCGCGCGTCGGTGGGCGCGCGATTGGCGGCGCGGGCGCCGCCGCCCGGGTGCTCCGCCCTACTTTACTGATACATCACAGTCGGGCAAAATGTCGCTTGGTTTAAAAATACATCCCCGTTACTAAGCCTAATATCTTAGATTCGTATTGCTAATGTAGATTATTTAATACAATCGTAAAATTAAATTAAATTATTCAAAACCGCCAGTCCAAAGCCTGTGAAAGTGTGATGGAAAGATGGAATCATAATTTTCGGTCATTGAACTGACGTACCTAGTGACTACACTTGCAGTGCTTAGCCAGCTGATGGCCGGCGAACTGATGTGCGCTGGTGTGCGCTCGCCGCTATAAACATTGCTATGAGTGTGTGCGTAAAGAATAGTAGGCTCAAACGTTTTACGTTTAGTCAGGACAACTATTTTATATTATGTGATTTGGTTTGGTTTAACTAAATTAAATTACAGATGTTATTTTAGTTTTATAATTTAATATTCTAATTGGCGTGTCTGAGGTCTTGCGTTTATTCCGTTACATGTTGTATATATAATATTTAAACAGTTCGTTAGAACTGTTTAAATAATATAGGTACTAAGTAACTAACACTAACACTAACTTTGCAATCGATTTTTTTCTTTGTTGTTGTTAAACAACAAAAAAAAAATTATTCGATTGCAAAGTTATTCCCGAATAGTACGGAATAACTTCACCATAGATTATACACTAATACTGATAAACTTCACTGTATAGAGACCGGCAAACACCTTGAGCAAAAAACGGCGTGGTGTGAGAAAGTTCGCACCCGTTCGCGCACATAAACTGTCGTGAGAGAGAAGGACAAAAGAGACTAAAGGTCACCTTATTAGATGTTTGCCGATCTCTATACGTACCTGTAATATCCTCTGTTACTAAGTTAAAGCTTTAAAAAAACGTTACGAGAGCTTTCTAAATTGGAACCTATGTTGGGATAATTATTATTTTAAGCCTTTATGTTATTCCACTGCCTGTTGGGGTAAGATATTATTTGGTTGGACGTTGCCTTAGATTGTCCTTTGAGAGCGACCTATAATAACATTTCTGACAGCATATCGACAAACATATCGAATGGCATACGGGTGCATCACTACACTAAGCCGCCATTTAGATGTCTCGATAGCTTTTGTTTTACACCACAGACTACATAGTATTCACGTTGTTTTGTAGTCATGCCATGTCCTTTTAAGAGAGGCTTCTTACGTCATTGGTGTTATGTTAATGGTTGTCATAAAGAACGCCGCCCCGCGGCCCCGCCGCGATGGCATTCAATCATAGAATAATATACGCACTATACGTAATTTATATGATTAAGATCGCCACAAAGGCGATGCAGGCCGTAAGCACTCTCGTGGCCATATCAAATGAAGCATTTTATGTTATAAATACACAATATATATTTAAATAACAATATAGTAATGACAATACTACGCGAAAATAACAATACAAAAAAAGCAATCGCACACGCTCGTGAGTCGTGCTACGTGCATGCTTTGAGTATCTCAATGACGTAAGAAGCCTCTTGGGCTTACATTCAGAGACGACCATAGAGATAATACATAGTACCTATAACTGTACTATTTCTATGGAGACGACAGAAACGAGTCTAAGCGTGAACTTACGCTTCCATCTGTCAATTTTACGAACAAATTTTGACAGATGGAAGCGTAAGTTCACACTTAGACTCGTTTCTGTCGTCTCTGAATGTCAGCCTTAGAGTATCTATACTCAAAGCGTGCATGCCATGTGGGCGTTTTACAGCATTGTACATTTAAGAGAGGATTCTTTAGTCATTGGTACAAAACGAACATCAGGGTTCCCAACTTGGGTTTTTCCCCCAAATTTAGGGGGTAAATAACTGTGATGGGATTACGAGATTTTAACAATGTTGGCCTGCGTCATGTATACAAAAACCGAAAACATTATAAAAAAAGGAAAAAACGATCGATTCAGCACATCATTTATCTAGATTCATTACCCCTTGTTAATGTATCTATAGTCGTTGACCGGGGAATCCCCGCTGAGATGTATTTTTCAGGGACTTGAAACGTTACTCAAAATTCCGGTATTTCAACATTACGTAACGTTATTTTAATAACGTTATAAGCCCTCCCGTTTTAGCATACGGGATTTTGCATATGCTAAAACCGGGGGGCTTATAACGTTATTTCAGAAACGTTATGTAATGTAAAAATAACGAAATTTTGAATAACGTTTCAAGTCCCTGGTATTTTTGTATTATTTTATAAAGATTTATGTAAAATAGTGTAAATTATGGACAATAAATAAGAATTTTTTATTTATAGTTTTCGAGATTATGTATTGAAATTACAACACTTGGCAGCCCGGTACGAGAAAAAAAAAATCACCATGTGGCAACCCTGGTAAAACGTCAAGTCAAATAAAAAAAAAAACTTGATTCTTGATTGAATTGAATTGTCTCATAGACCTGTTAACCTGGCAACTTAGAACAAAGTTTTTTTCTTGTGAATCGCACCATCTATCCCGCACGCATGGAACTTCTTTCTTCAGGGTTACCACTTCTTCGCATGATATATTTGGTAATTTACACAAACTGACATTATTGCTATTTTTCTCATATAAATGTACAATTGATGAATAAATTATGCCTTATAAACTTAGTGTAATTTATGGTTCAATTTTATATAAACAATTTTCAGTATGACAATAAATAGTTTTAAGATGATCGAGTAGCTTATTGTTAGCAAATGATAGCAACACTCGTACTAAACGTCACAAGAAAATTTTCTGCCGGTGTGATTACATGCAAGCGCGCATTTTTCTTGTAATTTTTGATATTTTACTGATATTTACGTTGATTTGAACTTGAGTTCCTCCGTATTACCTTCAGGAATACCAAAACTCCAGCATTGACTGTGTGCGTACAGCAGTGTCGTGTTCTTTGTGTGTTTGTGCCATACATATAGATAGGCCCTCCGTAAACAGTTTGGACCATAAATCTGTGAAGTGTAGTGTTATTGTACATATAAAAGAATTGAAAATAAATTCATTAATTATCATAATTTTGTATTATTTAACTCTATTCCTAACTAAATAAACCTACTTTTTATTTGTGTTCTCGAAATATGAAATATAAATGTGTATTGATTCGACCGATTTGTATATGGAATAAATTACTTTATTTTCTGTAATAAAGTAAATAATTCCATATACAAATCGGTCGAATCAATACATTTCATATTTCGAGAATACAATTATAGACCTATCTATAGGTATAAATATTTCGTCTACTTCCTGCTTGGCGTTCAGATGTCGCTCAACGTTATGAAATGAAAAAACTGAGAGTTGCCAGTCTATCTCCAGTATTATATATTAGTCTATGCTGTTAACTAGGGGAGCCCTACATAATATTTCCATATTTCTATGAATTGTCTTGAATCTTCGTAGGTATACCTAACCTAAAAGTGTACAACTTCAACTCTTTGCACATAGATTAATATAAATCATGAAATTATCACTTGTTCTTTTTCGTCGTAATCGCTTACCAAATGGGCATTTGTTTAGAGGAAAAGATAGGTTGGTAAAAAAAGTAGAACCTCGACATTTACGTAAATTACAGGAAGATTTCGCTGTCGAAGAACAAAATATGTTTTATTTACGCTTTCCATACCTCTCAGAGGTAAGTCAAATTCATATACGAAGTTCTTTCCATAACTCCATTACCTATGTTTCCTGTAAGATGCTGGGTCAGTGTCATCTTAGGGGCTGGTATTATATTCACCACCTGCATCTGATTAGACTGAACGTCGATCTCATAGCTAGACTGGGCTCATGATAATATGAAACTCCTGTAAGATAATTGCAATTCCAGCTTGAGATCACTCTGATTCTCCCATAATTAACTGGTTGAATAACACAGACAGAGATAATTAAACTTTGACCGATTTTCATAGAGACCTATCTTCAGCAATTTGGCATACAACAAGTTAAAAGAAACAAGGTGTGTACAATTTTGATAGTCATTAATTGATGATGATAAAAGTATAAATACAATCTTAGATTATTGATTGGTTTCCGCTGTCGCTATAATGGAGGCCAATCATTAATCTAAGTGGGACTTATCTCATTACCGTGACCCCGGAACGTAAAGGGCTATTGAAGGAACACTGTGGATTTTAGTCAGTACAAGTCTGACAGTCCCTCCCGCCCTGCCCGGGGTGGGAGGACTCATTTGATGATTTTACCATGCTAAAAAAAGAAAAAAAAAAAATGTACAATCTAAGCTTGAATCAACTTTAGTATTTAAATATATTTTATATTTCAACATGACTGCCAGTCATTTAAGGATGACAAATTTTATTCAAATTGTACTGTGGATGCCAGTCATAATTAAATTACAAAATAGAGTCAACTTCTATTAATACATAATAAACAAGGAAGCAAAAATATTCTAAGTTTATGTAATAAACTATATTATACAATTTTTATCTAATATTTTCAGGTTGAAAGTTCTGGCCACACCAAAGACCTTGGAAAACCAGAAATAAGAAAAGGTCAAATATTGGATAGAACAAGAAGAATATTCAAAAAAGATGTGACACTATTTGAACGATTACAACACCTCCGTGTCAAAGAATCATGGGATTAACTTTAAATATAATCTAATTTAGTGTATTTTATAGGTTGTAGACATTATAAATAAAACATTACCAAAACGAAGTATTTAATTTATTTCATTTTTCTGAATCTTTTTAGTAACCCTTCAAAGTTATAATTATCTTTTATTGATCAGTTTTTTTTAACGAGAGTTTATTTGAACTAACTATGTAAAAAAATCTTGGAAGTTATATTTGACCCACTTCCCGGTTTCCGATTGAGCTGAAATTTTGCATACACGTTTAGTTTGGATGACAAAAGCGTTTTCTTTAGTTTTTCTATAATAGGTATTTTATTATACAGGGTTACTGGTAACTCGACGTATTCCTTGCAGGATGTCATAGTAGAGTTAAAATGCAACAAACTAAGCCACCAAATGTTCTACCGAAATTCAGTAGTTTTTGAGTTGTTTCGATTTTTAGTTTTTTATGAAAAATACCAGATTAAATCATTTGAAGCTAATTTAAAAATGATTTATGTCGCGACTGTACTGAAATTTAAGTTATTATCATAGTTGATTCCGTAGCAGATCTTTGATAATAATTAAAAGTTCAGAAATCCCTAAAACTTTGACAAAGATCACTAATCAAACATTTAATTTTTTGTAATGTTTGCCATGACTTCATAAATAACGTTGTCTAGTATAAAAAAATGTTATTGGGCCTGATGTACAAATTACTAGGAAAATATCCTTATCAGCTATCCAAAAAGGTATGAGAGTCAATACTTTTGCAGTTGTAACAGGGAAGAGAAGAGTTTTATGGGGAGCAGGTAAAATTACGAGACAGTCAACTTATTGTTTTCGTATTCGTATTATTGGAATTTCAATACAAACACAGGGTAAACATTTTTTTTATTGAGTTGTGCGCTTTACTGCGCCCTTTTGCTATTTTTAACCGACTTCAAAAAAAGAGGAGGTTCTCAATTCGACATGTACGTTTGTTACCTCAGAACTTTCGACTGGGTGAACCGATTTTGATGATTCATTTTTTATTTGAAAGCTGGTGCTTCCCGTATCGTTCCATTTTAATTTGGTGAAGATCTGATGAAGAATTTCGGAGATATACAATGGAACTCTTGCATGAATAACAGCATATCACTTGCGGTTACTGTAATCGCATGTGTATGTATTGTTTATGCCACTCAAAATAGAAAAATAAAATAAACTTTAAAAAAAAAGTAAAAACCGACTTCAAAAAACTAAAAAGTATAAAATAATTTTCTTAAACAACTTAACAGCTTCTGAAGTTGGGGCATTTAATTCTCAATGCACCTAGCTTGGCAGTGGTACCGACTAAAGCGCACAGCTCAATAAAAAAAAATCTTTAACCTGTGTTTGTATTGAAATTCCAATAATACGAATACGAAAACAATAAGTTGACTGTCTCGTAATTTTACCTACTCCCTATAAAACTCTTCTCTTCCTTGTTACACCTGCAAAAGTATTGACAATCATACCTTTTTGGATAGCTGTTATGACAAGGATATTTTCC
The DNA here is from genome assembly GCA_932294325.1 of Allophyes oxyacanthae. Taxonomy (NCBI): domain Eukaryota; kingdom Metazoa; phylum Arthropoda; class Insecta; order Lepidoptera; family Noctuidae; genus Allophyes; species Allophyes oxyacanthae. Next base: position 4,887,372 of record OW028628.1, read on the forward strand.
TAGTAATTTGTACATCAGGCCCAGTAATATTTTTTATACTAGACAACGTTATTTGTGAAGTCATGGCAAACATTAAAAAAAATTAAATGTTTGATTAGTGATCTTTGTCAAAGTTTTAGGGATTTCTGAACTTTTAATTATTAACAAAGATCTGCTACGGAATCAAGTAAGATAATAACTTAAATTTCAGTACAGTCGCGACATAAATCATTTTTAAATTAGCTTCAAATGATTTAATCTGGGATTTTTCATAAAAATTATAAATCGAAATAACTCAAAAACTACTGAATTTCGGTAGAACATTTGGTGGCTTAGTTTGTTGCATTTTAACCCTACTATAACATCCTGCAAGGAATACGTCGAGTTACCAGTAACCCTGTATATTTAAATAGGTATTTATTTCACCCCGATGTCACTGGGGTTTTAATAATAAAAAGTCTTCTGTCCCTGTAAGGTAAGAGGGGTAGGTTTCCAGGACGTAACAAGGAGTTTTAATATTATATGAATAAAAAATATTTAAAAAGTACACAGTTTTATTAAATATTACATACATTATAAAACAAGCAAGATAATATCACATCAATTTGTTTAAAACATTTACCTATATTAAAAAGATAATGGGCAAAACAAAAATGAGGGTGGCATTCTCTTTTTATAAAGTAGCAGAGTAGCAGCTAGAGTTGAAAACTGCGGAAAGTTTCCGAAACTGGAAGTTTTCCGGAAATATTCCAAAACTTCGGAAGTTTTGGAAGTTTTCAGAATTGATTTTTTATTAATAAAAGCAGTAATTGGGGATACTTTGTACTTAAAATATGTTACATTTAGCTAGATTTTAAATATTCGAACATAGCAAGCACAGGACGGGAATCGGGATGCGACGTGTTAAAAATGAATATTTCCAAAACTTCCGTCATACCGCTATGATTTAAGCCCGTTGAATAAAAACGTGATTTCATCAATTTGCTTCAATCTAGGCTTCAATAACTACCATAGATAATAAAAATAATAAAATAGAACTAAATTAAAAGATCATTTTCATTTGACGTCACTGATTCTAGTAATCCCAAAGCAACGAATTTGTTGAATTCATAAATAGAAAAACATAATTTGAAAGCTTGCAAAGTTTCGGAAGTTTTGGAAGTTTTCAGGAAACTTTCCTGGAAGTTTTCAACTCTAATAGCAGCACACAATGCACACACTTACTAGATTACTTCTTACTATATTTGGATAGGGAAAAGAAATGAAGGTGATAGTGTTATGATAAGTTTATGTATAATACTTGCGTTACATAGGTGTCTAGAACATATACGCTAGTAATACCTACTTAGGTAATAAGTTTATGGTCTAGAAGCATATTATTATTCCTATATCTTGAAATGGTTAAGGTTTAGAACTCGACAGCCATAAGAACTTATTTGTGGTATCTTAAGTCGCGGCACAGACGACGGATATTTTGTCCGCCGGCGCCGAGCATTAGCAGTGTATTTCGCGGCCAAACGGTTCGCCGGGCAAGTCTGTCGTCTACTCGGAGCATTAGCGCTCGAGTAACTTTTTAAAAAACGCCGGATGGCCCGTTGTCTTTTAAAGCTTGATAAATAGCGTAAGCGGGTCCTTTATCCGAGTTTTAAACTAAACATGTTTTGGAAGATATACAGGGTGGCGCAAAAGTTTGGGGTATTAAGTGGCTACCGTTTCTTTTATAGTTGAGAGATTTCTGATCTTAGGACACTTTAGGTGAATTTTGAAGCCAAATCTAACAGAGATGTAGGCACCCTTAAGGCTCCAAAATTTTGCGCCACCTGAAGGTTTATGGAGTGTTGGAACACACGCACTGGTAAAAATGTACATGCATGGAAAGGTTGTATAACCACGCTGGGGTATTTACGGCTCTTCAGACCAACTGGTCTGTGAGCTGTGGTTGATTGCTTGTGCTCGACTTATGGTCTATGGATATAGGTAGGTATAACACAGTCCGATCTTTGAAATATTTCCGATGGTCGAAAAACAGTCACTAGTAATTTATCTCTTTGAATTTCAAAAATCCTTATCAAACTATTAGCCGTAAAGTAATATAACAACTATATTATTAAATAATAATAAATAACTTTAGTTGTGTTCCACATTAAGTTTCAAATAACAAGGATTAACAGAAATATCTTTACAAGTAAATAGGAATACTGAAAATACAAGGTCCTACCTTTCTAGTCCCGATCCCTATAAGGGGTTATTGTAGGTAGGTAGGGTGCTCATCAATATGAAAATCTTTTACTATGGGACCAAAACTAAAATCGTGAAATAAATAATCTGCTGTTCCATTCATTTAGCCGAGTAATGTTGAATTATTTGTATAAAAAATTAATATTTTTTTGCGATGTTAGTGTAGGTAGATCCCCTTGTTCATAATGAAGAGTACACCACATAAGTACTTCGCGTTCCCATAACTACTTACATTAAAACATCAATGTTCAAATATAACTCAAGCTCAAATACGAATATAGGTACTATTAATGAATTGTACTTTTGTAATTTTTGTGTTATACAATTATTATATTTGTTATAAACTTACAGCGTATTCTAAAATATTAAGATGTGCTAGCTTACACATAATGTATTCGATATAATTTTTGCTATTTCAACACAAACACACGTTAATTAATTATAGGACTCGGTCATAAATTCATAACACAGGTCATTTCGCGATACAGAATTTACTTGTGTTATGAACGACATGACATGACGGTCTCACAACGGCAAAATGCATATAATAGGTAATTGGTAAATGAAGGGTAAATGCCTAAAATTTTTAATTTTATTGGTACGACATCGAGAACATAATACAGATGGGACAATTTTTTTAGGGATTAGTGGTGGCTAGCTACGCTTTCTGTTAATGGACAGATAGTTCTGGTCTTAGGAAACTTTAGGTCAATTTTGAAGATATTCAAATAAACCAGATTTTTGAAAAAAAATATATTTTATTTAATTTCATAGTCCGGAAACCGAGAAACTGAATTTTACACATATAAACCAAAAGAAGAAAGGAGCTTTCGCATAGTCCTTAAAAATATATATCATACTACTGGCACATATGAGATAAAGCAAGCCCTTGAAGAATTAAACCATAAGGTCACAAACATTTGGAACATAAAAGATAGAAGAACTAAACTACCTCTCTCTATGCACTACATAGATCTGAAGCCAAGTCAAAACAACAACGATATCTATAGTGTTAAAAATCTTCTCCATTGCCGAGTTGTCTTCGAACCACCGAGACCAAAAAAAGAGATACCACAGTGCTCAAACTGCCAGAGGTATGGACACACGCGTAGGTTCTATCACCGTCAACCGAGGTGCGTTAAGTGTGCTGGTAATCATGCTACTATAAATTATTGTAATAGAAAAGACCGTTCAGATCAAACTTATTTTATGGTTCAGATAGTGTACGATGTATCCTTTGTTATGGAAACCATCCTGCAAATTACAAGGGATGTGTTATTTACAAAGAACTGCAAAAAATAAATATCCTCCTCCAAGACCAAAAGCTTCGAGAACAGATCACGATGACAAACACAACAGTGACACCAGATATAAAACAAATTACGATAAAACATAATGCTGAAATAACAAGCGGCGTACCAACATCAGCACATAAGGGTAACCAACCGACAAAACAGAATTCTTTACTAGATGTCAAAAATATGATGCAGTTACTCATGAACCACATGATGATCATCACGAAAATGCTAGGAGACCTCATGACTATGCTGCCAAGTTTAGTGAACTAAAATTATGCACCTGGAATGCAAATGGCCTGTCACACCACTCGGAGGAGTTAAAACTTTTCTTAAAACAAAATAAAATTGACATAATGCTTATATCTGAAACACATTTCACATTGAGAAGTCATACGGAGATCCCTGGATATAAGCTGCATCATACTATGCACCCTGATGGGAGAGCGCACGGGGGCTCAGCTATTATCATAAGGAGTAAAATAAGACACTACCCGTCAATGAAATACTGCAAGGCACCAATACAAGCAACAACCGTAATAGTGGAGGATTGGGTGGGACCCATAACTGTGACGGCTCTATACTGCCCGCCAAAACATAATATCAAGCAGGAAGAATTTACTGAGTTCTTCGTTTCTCTAGGTGATTGCCTCGTAGCTGGCGGGGACTTCAATGTAAAGCACACTCTCTGGGGGTCTAGATTGACTCTACCCAGAGGCCGAGAGCTCCTCAAGTCTATTGAAAAATTAAAAATGGAAACCCTTACGACAAGCCAGCCCACTTACTGGCCAACGGACAGGAAAAAACTACCAGACCTGATCGATTTTTGAGTCTGTAAAGGAATTTCCAAAAAGTACTTTCGGTGTGAGAGTAAATACGAACTATCCTCAGACCACTCACCAGTCCTAGTTACTCTATTGAGCAAACTCGAAGAAACTACAGAAAACTGTTTTCTACACAACTAATGAACAGATTGGGAAAACTTCAGGACAATGATTGACTCAGCCCTCATACAAACTGTAAGTCTTAAAACAGAAGAAGATATAGATGCAGCACTTGAATACTTCAATTACTCAATCCAGCATGCTGCATAGCAATCTACTACTACAAATAAAAGTAACAGTAATATGAAGTCTATAGCCCATTCTCTACTGAATAAAATCTCCGAAAAAAGGAGACTGGGAGGCAGTAGCAGCGATTCAAATGCCTTAAAGATAAAAATAAATTAAACCACGCTACTAGAGTGCTTAAGAAACTACTGGACAAGGACAGAAACGATAGTTTCCAGGAGTACCTTAGCAGTTTGGATGCGACAGCTGCTACAGACTATTCACTGTGGAAAGCAACCAAAAACTGTGTCTCCTCCCATCCGGCAATCCAATGGCAGTTGGGCTCGAAGTGACTCAGAAAAGTGCATAACATTTGCTGAGCACCTGAAAGTCGTATTCCAGCCACATTCCTACGAGGGGCTACCAGAGCACGAAGCAAAAGTCCTCAGTTTCCTGGAAAATTCAATCAAGAAGTTTACAAAGCAGGAATTAAAAAGAGCTATCAACAGCATGAAGCCCAAGAAAGCCCCAGGATATGACTTGATAACAGGCATGATCCTGAGACAGCTACCCAATTCTGGTCTTATCTCCCTGCTATCTATCTACAATGCAATGACAAGGCTCCACTACTTTCCCCCACAGTGGAAAACAGCTCAAATCCTAATGATTCCAAAACCAGGAAAACCCCTTGAAGATCCAAAATCATACAGACCTATAAGTTTATTACCGATTGCCTCTAAGGTATATGAATTGCTCCTCCTTTTGCGTATGATGCCTATCATTAATAAGAAAAACCTACTACCTGACCACCATTTTGGATTCCAACAGAAGCATGGCACAATAGACCAGGTACATAGACTTGTCAAATCAATACACAAAACATTCGAAGAGGAAGAATACTGTGCTGTTGTATTCCTTGATATCTCACAGGCCTTCGACAGAGTTTGGCATGAGGGTCTCCTATATAAAATTAAAAACAACCTGCCCAGTGACCTCTACTCCATCCTGAAGTCGTACTTGAAGGACAGATACTTTATTGTAAAGTGTGGCGAGGCTACGTCAAAAATATACCCTATTACCGCCGGGGTGCCACAGGGCAGCGTGCTCGGACCGATCTTGTACTTGCTCCATACGGCTGACCTCCCCTTGTCAAATTCTGCAACAACGGGTACCTTTGCAGGCGATACCGCTGTACTAGCATCCCGCAGAGACCACAGAGTAGCCGCAACTATACTCCAGAGGTGCTTGCACGACATAACCTTATGGTTTAAGAAATGGAGGATAAAACCAAACGTATCAAAGTCAGTTAATGTTACATCCACCATGAGAAAAGACACTTGTCCCCCAATTAAATTAAATAACATAGCAGTCACTCAAGCTGAACAAGTTAGATACCTTGACCGACGCATGACATGGAAAAAACACATTTTCACTAAAAGAAAACAGCTTGACTTAAAACTCAGAAAATTTTACTGGATAATTGGCAGAAATTCACAGCTCTCCTTGGAAAATTAAATCCTCCTATATAAAGCCATTATTAAGCCCATATGGACCCATGGCATTCAGCTATGGGGGACAGCATCGCACTCTAACAGAGATCATACAGCGATTCCAAAATAAGCTCCTGCGAACTATAACAAAAGCCCCATGGTTTGTACCAAATGAAGCCCTACACCGTGACCTGAAAATTCCAACTATAAGGGAAGAGATAAGAAACTTTACTGAATCCTACAAGAAAAGAATTGATTGGCACCCAAACATCCTGGCAAACCATCTCATGAATGACTTAACAGGAGTCCGTAGACTAAAACACAAACTACCTCAGGATCTATTACAGTAGGGGCAAGAGGCTCTAAAATAATAATTTTGGATGTGCCATAGGACATATGTCATGCAAGACAAACTGACCAAAAATTACTGAATGTCCTATACTACCTAGTGTCAGACTGTAAGAGAAAAGAACAAACAAAAGGTATTTTTTGTATAAATTCCATATTTTGAGTACAATAAAGAATAATAATTGTGCGAAAATATTGAGATTTCTTAAAACAACTTAAGTAGGGCTCAATCGCCTCTATTTCACAACGGGAATATTTCCTCCAAACATCCGACGCAATCCTACTTGCCGAAATTGAGAAAAATACAAAAATCTATTTCCCATACCTACGTTTTCTGTGAAAATATTCAAAATTCACCGAAAGCATCCTAAGACTAGAACTCTCTAACTATAACAGAAGGGTAGCCACCCTTAATGCCCCCAAAATTTTGCGCCATCTATTTGTGGTACATTATTATTTTCAAGTATGTGTTTTGTATCCATATACTGGTTTGAACCGTGAAAAATTCTTCAGAGCATGCACACCGACGCGGCGCCGGCCGGCGTTGACGAAAAAGTAAATTAAATTTGAGTAAAACAACAATATTTATAATAGGCACTAGGAGTTCGGCGTGACGGCGCTTCAATTAGTGAAGATGAAGAGCTCGAAGCGGGCCTAAACAGTACGCAAAACGCGGTCGGTGCGTAAAATCGAGATTGGGAAAATAAACTTACACTAGGGCCTCTTGAATGTAATTCCGTTAGGCTGCTTGTTACACAACCGATATATTGCTAAAACATTAGGACCAATTTTTCACGTAGTACATAAGTACCTACCTAGCTACTAAGAGAACAAAATAACTTACAAAAAAAAATCCTATTATCACTATATAGTATATAAAACAAAGTCGCTTCCCACCGTCTGTCCCTTTGTATGCTTAGATCTTTAAAACTACGCAATGGATTTTGATGCGGTTTTTTTTAATAGATAGTGATTCAAGAGGAAGGTTTATATGTATAATACTTTCATATTTCATGTAAGGATAGTAGAGATACTGCATCCGTGCGAAGCCGGGGACGGCTCGCTAGTATCATATATTATATTATATCTGCACCGAGTTTTCTTCTTACAGGATAAATAGAACTTCCGAGTCGTAGGTACAAAGATATTGTGATGAGCATCACTCAAAGCACGGTAATATTATCTTAATATTACCGTGCTCAAAGACGAAAGCTATAATAATTATGTCGGGGGTAAAGAAGATAATATTACCGTGCTCAAAGACAAAAGCTATAATAATTATGTCGGGGGTAAAGAATACTGAGCTTATGAATAAATTAGGTACTTTTGGTCCAAGCAAACGGATCATCTTTGAGGTCCTTTTTGTATAGCGATTTGCCTTGGTGTACAAATTCCGCGAACTGAGCGACAACCGGGTCTTTCATGCACGAAGCTACCGCGATTACTTTTTCGGACTCATTGAAAAAGAACATAACGAACTTTAGGCCTTCTATATCTCCTTCTATTAGTGTACTGGTAGGTTTACCGCATCCTGCATAACGGATGGATTTGCCAAAGAGCATTGTCCAGAAGAATGGAACTGTCTTCAATGGTATCTCTTTCTTTAAAATATTCAAGGCCGCAACGCGACCATGGTATTGAGCTAACCCGATATGCCCTATGCTCATTGATTTATTTCCAAGTGCAAAAACAGGAGCACAGGCGATATCACCACCTGCATAAATATTTTTAACATTTGTTGCGAGCTTATCATCCACAGTGACCGCACCATTTCCCTCCATGGTGATTCCACTATCCTTCAAGAATCCTGTGTTGAATGTTGTTCCCACGCCCAATATCAACATATCAGCAGGAAGTGTGGTCCCATTGGACAACTCTACCGATTTTATTACCCCGTTCTCACCATTACATTTTACTACCGTAGTTTCGAACTGGAATTTTACTCCTTTTTCTTCGAAAAACTTTTGTAAACTGCGACCAATTTCACTGCCGAATATTTGGCCAAGTGGTGAAGAGTCCTTGCCGACAACTACCATTGATTTTGCTTTGTCATTACATGAAGCTGCAGTCTCTAATCCAATAAAACTCAAACCTAATACTACGACATCCTTATCTTTGTTAGATCCTAATGTATTTAGAATGTTAACGGAATCATCAAAGTTTCTGACTGTAAAGATATTTTGTAGGTCAACACCTGGAATGTCTGGTACACGGGGAGCAGAACCAGTAGCAATGTATAATGAGCTGTAACGTACTTTGTTTCCATCACTGAGGTGGACAATTTTTTCTTCGGGATCTACTTTAGTGACGGAGACTCCTTTTAGTATTTCGATATTAGCGTCTTGATAATACTGTTGGGATCTGACTTGTAGTTTATCAATTTCAGTAACCGTGCCTATCTTAGAGATCTTAATTCTATCGTAGGGTAGGTAGTTTTCCTTGGCAATCATGGTGATGCGTCCCTTGAATCCTTCGCTACGCAGTGTTTCCGCGCAGGTGGCGCCTGACGGGCCGCCGCCGACGATAACTGCCACAGAGCCGTCGCACTGCACCGCCATGCCCATTTCCTTGATGCGTTTTTTCGATTTTAAATCGCTGACCTTTGCTCTTACCTGAAATATAAAAGTACCTAATATAAGATGTAAGTAGGTAGTGTATTTTTATTCTCATTTTAACTTAACGTGGTCACTGGATAAGTGTTAGAAAGAGAGCCTTTCCTTTAACACGACGTTTTTATAGTAGAAAATCTCAAATACAGTTTACACTGTCCGTACTACCTATGAATCAAACACTGGACCTCTTACTCACCAGCCGCAGTATGGCGACTACTAAACTTTAGAGATGTGGCGATTATGACTTTGACCGACTAGCCGATTAGTCGGTTGTAAAGAGACGGACTAGTCAGCCGAGCCGATCACGGTTTTGAGGGTATTCAGAATTCGTTTACAGCTGATACGCGCGCAATTTCCAACCGCCGCCGCCGCCTGCGATCATGTCGGAACATGCTTTGTTTACTTCGCATTATTTCTTGATTTTTGCTTTTGTACTGGTTAGAGCATTGAGAAATACATACAAAGTAAGAAGCTGGATAGCCGGCGCTCTTTGCCGAATAGTCGCCGACTACGAAAGTGGCCTGATAGTCGGCTTTACAGAATAGTTGCCGTCTACTAAACTTATGAATATGATTACATTATTTTAGCTATTGACAAGTCAATGAAACTCAACGGTATCGAATCAATACTTTACTGAAATGTAGGTACATTCGCATTATTATAGGTAGGTACATAAGTAACAATGACTTTCAATCAATTTAATACTAGATACCTACATTAAATCAGCCGTTGAGCCTTATTAAATTAATACTTTCAGCCACAACCGGGACGACCAGTCATATAGTAATAATTAATAATTATGAGTAATAATCATGACATAGGCGTTTTGTGTTACCTTAACATGTCGTAGGTAAATTTTATGATTTTTGATATAACCATGTGTCTCTGGTGCTAATTAAACGATAGCTGTGGGAGCTATATTGAGTCACGATCCGGCAAGTATAACGTAATATAACATGCTAGTGAGTATTGTAAACGAATTCTATGAGCTGGTCAAGGTGAATGAAGGTCGGCTGCTGCTTAGATCACGCTTTTATCGCATACTCTACAATCACTTATGTCGCGAAGGCGTACTTTATTTTAGAATAGTAACTAGTGCCTTTATCTTTTTATCTGTGGTTAGGGCTTGAGTAAGGGTAACTTTGACAGCACGTTAACCGTGGTGCATAGACTTATTAGGAGCCCTACTTATTATTTCTATGCCGTGGTGTTTCCGGTAAAGACTAGTCTACCTGCCTTCCTATGGGTTACGTAAATGGTGACTAATGCCTACAGCAACATATGTTTTTCTATGCGCTAATGACAACATACTGCGTAGGTAATGCTATTAGGTAAGTATATTCTTTCACGATCTTCAATAAAGTGGTCTTTAATGTTTATCAGTTAACGTTAGCGAGGAAACGTGATGCACAGCTCTGGCGACCGAGAATACAACGTTCAGCAGCGAATAGCCGCCGTTTGGTGGAAAGACTGACTCAGTTTTAAGCCTCTAGTCTATAATAAGAGTATCATCAGACCAGTCCTGACGTATGGAAGCGAGACCTGGGGGTGCACTCAAAACCATGTCCATATAATCCAATTTTCTGAAATAAAAATATTGAGATGGATGGAGGAGTACCTACGTTGAAGGTAGTCTCAAGCTACATTGCCGACAAACTGCAAGAGAATACGCTGAGATGATATATGGACATGTAAAGAGAAGACCACCGGATTACGTAAGCAAATTGGCACTGCACCTATCTTTACCTGGTAACTGGTAAGAGATCCAGAGGAATACCTAAAACCAGGTGTATAGATGTCGTGCATAGAGATAATTATGGCGACATGCAAAGTTACCGACACGGATACCTAACATGGATAGAGCGAAGTGGAGGTGAAAGACAAAGAAGGCTAACTCCATGACCATGTGGGACTGATAGTCGGGAAGAGGGAGAGTTAGCGAGGTGAAATTACTTCACTACACAAGGCTTATAATTGTCAATGTTAATAACGTTGTGGAATATTTTAATAAATTTTATTGGTGGTTGGTTATCAATGTTGAAAACGCTAAGGTAAGTAAGTATATCTACCTATATCAAGAATCAAGATGTCTCGAATAAATGTTAGTTTCAATGAAATATGTACCTACCTACACATAATTAGTAAGGACAGCGAGCATCAAAAAGTGCTTAGTATTATTATTAGTATAATTATGAATAGAAGATTTTACTAACCATTACTTACCTATGTCAATGAACAGATTAATTAACGCATGATTTAAAAAAAAATTGTTTTAATTAATAATTATTGAAACAAAACCTATCAAGAAGTCTGCCTTTTGATTCTAAGGTTTCGTCTCTATACCTAACCTTACTTTGACTACCTACCTACTGAATCTATATTGAGAGTGCTATTGACCAACATTCGGTGACCTTCAAGTACCTACATCTCTATAAAGAAACGGGTTTCATGTAAACACTCTTTAATGTTCTGATTCTTATCCATAATATGCTTATATTAAATTCATTATGACGACACGTTTGGCGCAGTGGCTAAGCGATTAGCCTTCTACGCTACGTGCCGCGGGTTCGATCCCCGCACGGAACAAGTATTTGTATGATCTACAGATAGTTGTTTCGGGTCTGGGTGGTGTGTGCATGTGACATGTATGTTTGTAAACTGTACCCTCGATACAGGAGAAATCCTAGTGAGGGGCAACGATTTTAAAAACAAAAAAAAAAAAAAAAAAAAAATTTAATTAATCAAATTCATATCTATAAACTCGAGGATTATACATCTTCGATGTGCATAGCACTAGATTTTAAACTGGGCCTTAGTTTGGATAAACAAAGGTGCATTGATAAAAATATATTCTCGCTTACGTTTGCCTTAGCAAAATAAATGAGGTAAGCGCATTACTCACTTCTCACATTTATTAGTCACAATGACGCTTAGGTACATTTTTGCAAAATCTCTACCGGCTTTGTGTAAACACAGTTAAATTTTTATTTCTAGATTTTCGTCTCGCATATTCTATTCAATTTATTTCAGGAACAATTTACATTGTGATCCTCAAAATCTTTACATTGTAAAAAATAAAATCGCTTTCCGCGTCTGTCTGTATATTCGCTAACCACGCAACGGATTTTGATGCGGTTTTCACCATCATTTAGAGTATTTCTTCCGGAAGGTTTATAATTATGTAGTTACTAGTGGTCGCCCAATAGTCGAAATTCGACCTTAATATTAGCTTCCTGCACTCTTTGACTATATATATAAAGCTCGATTACCACTGACTGACTCACTGACTGACTGATTGACACAATTGTTCTCCCAGAAGGAGCCGTGGGGGGTAAAAGTCATGTATGAGGGTCGTATAGAAGGGGGTCCAGTGAGTCCGGGAAAAATCCGAAATGACCTGAAAGTGGAACGCTGACTGGAACTGCCCTACGGATCTCGAAAATGGCAAGTCGAACACCCACACTGCTGGAACTAAAAATGTCAAGAACCCTGGGCCGTTTGACGAGCCGGTGAAAAAAAGATGGCGTCCATACAAAAAAAGATGGCGGCCATACAAAATTGAAACGCTCACCGTTCCGAAACCGTTGGAGATAGCGGCGGGGTGTTCGACCAAATGTCATAGAGGACGACGGGGGCTTTTCGGTGGGGGTCATAAAAATCCAAGATGGCGGATTCAAAATGGCGGCCAAAATAAAATATGGTCCGAGCCGGCTGAAAATTGGCATCCGGAGGTTTTCAGGGGCACCAATTCATAATCCGGGATCAAATTTTTCTTTCCGCCATTTTTCAAGATGGCCGCCATACAAGTGTTCATTTTGGATTTTCACCCAATTGTTCTCCCAGAAGCAGCCGCCGGGGGTAAAAGTGATGTATCGGAGTCGTATAGAAGGGGGTCCTGTGAGTTTAGAAAAAGTCCGAAATGACCTGAAAATGGAACGCTGACCAGAACTGCCCTACGGATCTCGAAAATTACAAGTCGCAAAGCTATACCGCCGGAACTAAAAATATCAAGGACCCTGGGCCGTTTGACGACCCGGTGAAAAAAAGATGGCTTCCATACAAAAAAGATGGCGGCCATACAAAATCAAAAATCATATTTTTTTTAAAGTATGTTACAAGCACCACCTAAAAAGCCCTCGCGGGCCGCATGCGGCCCGCGCACCCGCGCGACCTCTAGTTCTCTTTATAAACTTTAACTATGCCAAATCTCACACTACTCCGTGCGCGCAATATGCTTAAAAAGCAGGGGCGTATTTACCATAGGGCCAAGGGGGCCATGGCCCGGGGCGGCAGGCAGCGAGGGGCGGCGAAGCCGTAAATATTTACCTTGTGAACAAAAGGTTCATTAATAGGATATTTTTTCATTTATTATTTCACACCACATAGGTACTTGATCACGGATATCGAGGGATATGGCTTGTAGGCGTGACACATGTCGCCTCCGTTTGGTCGAATTGACCCAAAATACGTGTGACGTCGATGAGCACCTATTAGTCATATGTTTGCATCCGAACGTGTAGTGTGATTTCGTATTTTTACAAAACGCCGAATTGTTCCGTTCTTATTTGCAAAAATAGGACAATAACAACAAACCTTAAGACAAGTGGCGTGTCCTACCACCGGTATGTAAAAAATCACTGCATTAATTATATTATTTAAAGATTTTACAAATATCTAGTTGTGAATTATTTTTGACATGCGTCAGGCTAATCATTTATTGAGTGACCCATGTCAAAATTGTCAAATCAATGTCCCTGCGGTCCGAATTGCGATAAAAGTGATAATATCGCGAATCCGACCAAATTGAATAGTTACAAAATATAAGGGCTATTGAGTAATAATAATAATTTTGACTTTGGTCGGATTCGCGATATTTCACTTTTAGCGCAATTCGGACTGCAGGGTATTAGTGTTGTACAGCGCTGAGGGATATCGATATAATTAATTGATAGTTGTTCTTACGGAATTATTTCATTATTATTAACATTTGCTTAATAATAAAAAATAATGTTATCTATTATTTTTGTAGTACCTATTTACTTATTAGGCTAAATTAAAATATTTTATAGTTTTATTTTTATTTTACTAATCCTTGTAGTTATATGGTTTGAAAAGGATTTAAATAAGTAATTATACTTGAGAACCCTGTTTTACAAGAATGAATACATTTTATTTCAGTTTCCTGAAAGATGCAGAAATAAAAAATAAATGGATGATAGATGAATTCGACCAATCAGATTACGAGGCCTGCATCGCGCTACTAAAAATATTAACGTATCTAACACAATTGCGCCCTAGCTCACGCCATCATAGAAAATGTGCGGCTGCTATAAAAATTGATATGAAAACTTCTTGGAAGAACCGAAATGTACTTTAATAGAAAAGAAGTTATTTTATGGCATAATATAAAAAAAAGAACTGTGTCATTATAAAACTTTGCTTGCTTGCATGTGCATAAAGTCTGTCAATAAAGTACTATTTTTGAATTCATAATTAGAACTTTACGATATGAGTGTAGATAAAAAACTTAAATGTCTACTATTCTGTACTTTTTTAAATTATTATTTATGTAATATTTAAAAATATTTATAGACTAATAAACACAAATTGAGGTGAGTACTTTGTCACAAATTAGAATTCCCTGTATTATCTGTCTTCCTTTTACAAATTCTTTACAATATAGGTACCAAAATCGGTAGTCTTTGGTTAGCCTCTCTTTTAGTATCTATATAGCGATATTATAATAAACAATCTAAAATACGCCAAAAAATCAATTCTCTTTTTTGCAGTCAGTTTTCATCGATATTTTTATCGATAAAATATTTATACCAACCCGTCATCCGTTTCAGGAGTGGGGAAAAAGTGTCGACACTTGAAATTGAACAAATGTAGAGTGAAGGCATATCTCCGGATATCTATGTACTTGATGCATACCTATACCATTTTTTTTCTTAAATGAAATATTTTATCTTCATTTAATGGGGCGGGCAAAGCTAACTGGCCCTGGGCGCCAAATTTTTAAATACGCCTCTGTTAAAAAGAGGTACAAAGTTTTCTCTACACGTATTAATATATAGATACTACTTTCTAATACCTATATAATGAAGGGATAGTAGAGAAATTGCACCCGTGCGAAGCCGGGGACAGGCAGTGAACGCAAATAAAACATGGAAGCATTCCTAGCTCTAGAAAATGACCCAACGCAGAGTGCGCTGCGGTAGGCGGGGCTTAAAAATTGCGCTGCACACGTGGGTAGTTCGTCCGCAGCAGGCAACAGCGGCGGTCGACTATTATTTACCGGGTTTTGCGTGTTAAATATTAAAAAAATGCAATCTTGCGCAGTGAAATGGTGTATAAATCAGTCACAGATGCATAAAAAAAATGTTGGAATTAGTTTTCACGTGTAACTACATCGTTATTTATTATATTTCTATTAAAAAAATATTATACCACGAAGTCTATGGCGATGATGTTATGTCAACCAAACAATTTACTTTTCTACCTGACAATAATGACAAGTTTTATTATTTTTATTACAAAAAGGTTACAATACATTACATATTGGAGCATGGAGAAAATAGATATCGTTGCTATATTAAGTACAATACAGCAACTACCTATATCTATTATGTATATACTAGCGGCCCGCCCCGACTTCGTACGGGTAGCATTAAGTATCTACGGCGCATCTACCTACCTACCTACCCTACCCTACATACCTTCCCAAATAACTTACCTACCTACCTCCTACCTAGCTATCTCCTACCTAGCTATCGTCTATTTACCTACCTACCTACATACCCTAACATTTTGTAAGAAAAAAAAAAAAAAAAAAAAAAAATATTTGAGAAAATGAATTTTCCAATTTTATTTGGGGTCGGCGCAATATGTCTTGTTCCATTCATCTCTATTAGACGTCATTTCAGAGTTTACGTTCTTATAAGCAATCCATCTTTTCTTGGGTCTGCCTCTTCTCTTACGTCTGTTGTTACATGATTTTCATCCCTCCTCATAACATACCACGACAAACAGTTACTTCTCAACTTTTCTGTCACCGCTGCCACTTTCATACTTCCTCTGATATAGGTAATCATTTCTTATTCTGTCCATTCTTGTCACACCACGCATACATCTCAACATTCGCATCTCCGCTGTATGCGTTCGTCGTGTCTTTCGTTCGTGACTTTCGCAGCCAAACGTTCCGATCCATACAAGACGGCAGGCCTTATCATTGTCTTGTAAATTTTCCCCATAAGTTTTTGGGGAATTTGGGAGTCGCTTGTTATTCCCGTGATCTACCTACCGCCATTTCATCCACCCTGCGCATATTACTCCAATTACTCCTTAAACACTGCTCTATTTACAGACTTTAGAACAACTGTTGTCATACAGTACATACATACAACATAAACATACATACATACCGGTCAAACATATAACCCTCTCCGTAGTCGGGTAAACATTTTATAATAATTCTACGTGTATCAGAAATGACCGGTCATATTTAAATGCTCTAAGTATCTATGCACCTAAGGGTAATGTTTGGGATCATTAAAAAAAAAACCATTAAATTTTTTCTGTCAAATATTAATCACGAGTCCAAACATTACCCTTAAATAAGACCGGTCATTTCTGATACACGTTGTATATTTTAATACCACCACCATCACGAGTAATTATTTATATTTGCGTTACACCTTATTACATAAAACATCCCAGGCGACCGAATGGCGGGCGCAGTGGCGTCATAGAAATGTCGTAAGCGGCCTATACTTCAAATGGCAATTTAAACCCAAATTATCAGAATATAAGATCGATTTTTAACTGTGCATCCTGAGTCGTAATAGATTATTGGCGAATCATCGACAAGTTTCCGATGTGTGAGTTTGTTTGAGATTTTGTGTCAAGATGCGCGCTTAGTTCCCTTGAAGTAATGCTTCCATGTTTTATTTGCGTTCACTGGGGACAGGTCGCTAGTAAGCTTTAATTATAAATACGCAATACAACAAAAATTACAAACAAAATATTTTTAATAGTATCACTATCACACGAGTGTTTTAATACCTAGTTATGTGCAGTTTCATACGCTACTTTATCTATACTCATGCAATAGGTACCTAGATAACACATTAAGTATACAACATATTATGCAATAGGTATCTAGATAACACATTGTATAGTGCCACAAACTTATCTGACCCGGTGACCAAAATTGGAACTAACGTCGCTACGGAACAAAAATGACATCAAAATGTAATTTTTCTACGGAGATGACATTGGTTAAAGCGACGACAGCGACGCGACGCCACGACCCGGTCAGATAAGTTTGTGGCACTATAAATAAACAACTTTAAAAGTATGCACAAAAATGGCGCTGAAACCAGGGTTGCCAAACGTACGAGGTTCCTCGTACAAATACGAGATTTGTGGTCTGCTGTACGAGGTACGAGGACACAACGAGCCTCGTACAATTTTGTACGAGATTTTTGATATACGACATTTATGATGGGTTTTCACTGTTTTGCTTACAATGGGTGTACTAAATGAAATTTTGACACGCTTGTCCACTGCCCAGTCTGTCTTGAATATATTTATTTATTTAAACTTACACACTATCTTTACATTCATAGTATATTTATATATAGTGTATATAGTCATTCTATAGTCATTTTTAGACGATCACATTCATTTCATGTCTTTTTTTGGTGTACATATACGAGTATAAGTCTATGTATACGAGGAAAAAAGTTCTACAGTTGGCAACCCTGGCTGAAACTCAGCAGCGCGCATGCGCCCTAGCCGCACCACCAACGCAAATGTACGGCTGCTATAAAAATTGAATTGAAAACTCCTTGGTGGAACCGAAGTCATAGAAAATCAATCAAAGATCATAGAAAAAAGTTATTTTTCAACACACTTGCTCATAAAATGGCTCTAATTTCACCGCAATTAGGCACATAATGACACCTGTAATCAAACTGTGACTTTTTCTTTACTATTATCAACTATTATTCACAAGTGAGTTATAGGTTTTT
The DNA here is from genome assembly GCA_932294325.1 of Allophyes oxyacanthae. Classification (NCBI taxonomy): domain Eukaryota; kingdom Metazoa; phylum Arthropoda; class Insecta; order Lepidoptera; family Noctuidae; genus Allophyes; species Allophyes oxyacanthae. The sequence goes on from OW028628.1 coordinate 4,905,418, forward strand.
TTTTTTAAATTGGTTGAGTTGCTTTGTTTTAAAAAAAGTTTCGAAACAAAGAAGATCGTGTTCACAGTTAATTATAATTTTACCAACTGCACATTTACTAATTGTTTCTCTAAATAAACTTTTTACTCACTAAATAAAATGGCTTTTTAGTATTCTTTTCTTCACAAGTGTGTTGAAAAACGTCGTATGATACACGTGTGTATTGATGATTACCGTCCTCGGCTCTCTTAAGACCCTCACCTAACGGCTCGGGTCTCAATGGCGCCTCAGCGGTAATCACCAACATAACACACTTGTACCATACTGTACTATTATAGCATTGTTTTGTGGAAACTGTATCATAATAAAACTTTTTAATTTTATTATAATTGCATGTGCATAAAGTCTGTCATTATAGTACCATTTTTGAATTCATGATTAGAACTTTACGATATGAGAGTAGAAAAAGTTATTTAGCAGAATTGTCGACATCGGCACCACTTGCCATAACGAAAAATAGAATAGAATACTAGTGTCAAGTTATTTGCAAGATTGGCAAGAATGATCAGTGATCACGCAATGCCCAGATTTCATCGTATTCATTTCATTACTTCGCGTTAGGCGACCAATAGATACATTTACCAACCCAATAATAATATGAGGACTTAGGGAAGTCGAATCTTGGATTAGACTTAAGCATTCAATATTTTTAGCCAGAACGAACGGACACAACATCAATATTCAGAAGCTGCCTGACCACGCACTTGAGTATTTATATAACGACGTTTTTCAATAGCTAATAAAGATTTATATGAGCCATCGATAACTGAATACCCAGCTATATGAGATACTCAAAGTATAAAACTAGCAATTTCTTCATTTACAACATTCGATAGGACAATATTACTGGCTGGCTGGTACGTCTGGTACGTCACTCGATGAGTCATGCCGCTAGGGCTGACCCACAGAACACAGAAAAGAGGTAACCTCTTTCTGTGTTCTGTGGGCTGACCCTAGTGATAGCTAAGCTAAAATCATTTATAGCGCATAATTTTCGTATTAGGAATCTGTAGAGATTTTCACAAAACATGCGATCGATGTGCTCGAATTTACCTTTATCACATTATACCTCTATTTATATCTGACAAATAGAAAAAACCCACTGTTAAATGTTCTGATTCGTGGAAACCCAAACGCATTTTTATTATCAATATCCTTGTCGAACACATCAAATTGTCCACGCATACGAGCTAGTCACTATAATCTTATGATTGCCAATTTTTATGTATGTGCTATCATTTGATTACCATCTACTATATATATATTTATAGAAAATTAATCAATATAAAAGTGTAGACAGATTATAGATCCACGGCACTTTACAATCTATACATATATATAAACTAGAGGTCGCGCGGGTGCGCGGGCCGCATGCGGCCCGCGAGGGCTTTGTAGGTGGAGCTTGTATCATAACTTAAAATAAATATATTTGATTTTGTATGGCAGCCATGTTTTTTTGTATGGAAGCCATCTTTTTTTCACCGGCTCGTCAAACGGCCTAAGGTCCTCAACATTTTTAGTTCCAGCACTATAGGTCTGAGACTTGTAATTTTCGAGATCCGTAGGGCAGTTCCGGTCAGCGTTCCACTTTCAGGTCATTTCGGACTTTTCCTGAAGTCACTGGACCCCCCTCTATACGACCCTCATACATGACTTTTACCCCCGGCGGCTGCTTCTGGGAGAACGATTGGGTGATAATCCAAAATGAACACTTGTATGGCAGCCATATTGAAAAATGGCGGAAAAAAAATGTCGACCCTGGATTATGAATCGGTGCCCCCGAAAACCCCCGGACGCCAATTTTCAGCCGGCTAGGACCATTTTTTTTTTGGCCGCCATTTTGAATCCACCATCTTGGATTTTTATGACCCCCACCGAAAAGCCCCCGTCGTCCTCTATGACATTTGGTCGAGCACCCCCCCGCTATCTCCAACGGTTTCGGAACGGTGAGCGTTTCAATTTTGTATGGCCGCCATCTTTTTTTGTATGGACGCCATCTTTTTTTCACCGGCTCGTCAAACGGCCCAGGGTTCTTGACATTTTTAGTTCAAGCACTATAGGTCTGCGACTTGTAATTTTCGAGATCCGTAGGGCAGTTCCGGTCAGCGTTCCACTTTCAGGTCATTTCGGATTTTTCCCGGACTCACTGGACCTCAAGGTTTATGAGTCTCATACATCACTTTAACCCCCCACGGCTCCTTCTGGGAGAACAATTGTGTCAATGAGTGAGTCAGTCAGTCAGTCAGTGGTAATCGAGCTTTATATATATAGTCAATGAATCCCTATTTCCCTTGGTCAAGGCATCACGCTTGAATGGCTGGACGAATTTCGCTAATTAATTTTTTGTTGTGTTTGTTATTGTAAGGAGCACAGACTTATGAAAGAAAAAATTAAGAACATTAGAAATTTTAATAAAAGACTTACAGCTAAACAAAACAGAACAAAGACGGTAAGTTGGACTGACAGCCAATTAAACCATATTAACCATATTAACTTTTCTAGCTGGGTAGGCCCATAGTGTGGGACGCAACTTGCGTATACAGACACTCTTGCGCCTTCCCATCTTCCTGGCTCGGCAGGCTGTGTTGGCGCTGCAGCTGCAGCCGCAGACACTCAAACGGCGCAAATTTAATAACCTTATCATTAGTTATATATTTGAGCCGTTTGGTGTCGAAACGCTCGGGTCATGGGGACCGAATGCATGTTTCCTATTCAGAGACATTGCAAAACAGTTGGTCGACGCTACGCGTGATCCGAGAGCTGGCCTATTCTTTGGTCAAAGAATAAGCCTTGCCATTCAACGTGGCAATGCTGCCAGTCTTCTGGGCACGCTACCAATTGACAGCGATGAAGAAAAGAACTTTGACGCCTAGGTGCTCAGTTTTATATTTGTAGTTTTTACTTTTTTTTTTTTTACTTTACTTTATTTATTTTACTTTACTTTTATTATTACACATTTACTACAGTATTGGAGATACATACCCGCATTTTAAATAAAAGATGTGAACGCTGAATCCATGCGGAATACCCACAATACAAAATACCCACTTTCAATAGCTGATAAAATGCGAAACGATGCTGACGATGTGATTTCATCCTTAACCGAGAGTGCAAGTTGTAGAACACGTGAGTACTTGATGTTACAAAGCAGATAATCCAACTGCATTCTAACTTAACTTTTACAGTTGGCACACAGTCGAAAAGAAAAGCACTTTTTGTGTGATAAGAATACATAATGTATCCGGTTTACGGGGCATTGCGAAGTAGCGTGTATTACTGCTAGGATTGACCTTGCAACAATTACCTAACAATATCATAGCTTACATAACATTTTACCACCAATTTTTTTACTGTGCTGGTTTTATGGGTGCCACAGGAATTGACAGGAATAGCTCTCTTAAATTTAAAAGATTTAATTTTACTAAATCATAATAAAGCAACTTCTCTAGCTATCCTATTGTTACTCACAACGAAAATCTACATCGAAATCCGCGATATACTAAGTCTAGTCTGTGGACAGATGACAGGTGATAGTACGCTACAGACGTACTAGCAGACTTGTAGTTGTGGAGACACGAGGTATAATTTTTTAAAACGTCTTTTTTCCTACTTTTCATTCTATCTATCTAATCTATCTATCTCTCTATAGCGTATAATCCCTCTCTAACTTCTAAATGTTATTGACTACGCACATGTACCATTCAAATTCGAAGAATTTACAACAAAATACCTATTTTGGGCACATAGTAAAAGTTATGAAATTTGGTTCTTGTTCAGAAATAGTACGTTTTTCTTTTTTTGTGGCTAGTTTTCCTAGAGTATTATACTATTTTGGAATCTTGGATAGTTGCGTCAATTTTGAAAAATCTCGCCATGGTAGTGTCTATACTTTTTTTTTACACCACGATGAGTTAAAGTGGACCGAAAGTAAAAACTTTTCAAAATTTTAGGGTGAAATATAATTTTGATTGATTTTTGTGTCAAATCTACAGGCATTCTGGGATTTTCAAGGATTATGGTGGATAGCAGGGCTACTTAGGTTTCCGGTACAATAAGAAATTCAGAAATATTTGAAACATTGTGGTCATGGTAATTAAAAATCTCTTAAGGGTTGTAAATTTTTTAAGGATTTCAATTTTTTAATGTAACTTCTTAAAAATTGACATTTTTTTTTCTTTTCTTTTTTTTTCTCGAGTAGTCATGATCTGGTCAATCCTCTGGTGCCCGCTTATCGTTGAATTTTGGGACATGGTGTATATTAATACGTGAAGGGAAAGCTTTGTACCCCTTTTTAAGCTTATTGCGTGCACGAAGGAGTGTGAGAGTTGGCATAGTTAAAGTCTATTATATGAAGAAGAAGTGCAAAAAGCTAATATTACGGTCCAATTTCGACCACTTGGCGACCCCTAGTCTTAAGTCATTTAATTTTTTCATTTCAAAAAGCCTTTATTCAATAATTTTTAGACAACTACAAAATATATTTTTTTATTTTATTATTTCATTTTTGTACACCACATTCTGGTTGATCATGACGGACAAAATATTAATAAAATGCTATTATACCTACCAACTTAATGTACTCATTATCATGCAAAATAAATTATTCTTATTCTTATACATTTTACATAATATTTGTGTTGAACATGCATAGTGTCACTTTACCAGGCTAAACAGGCGCCTCCAAAAGTAGTTTACAGCACAATTAAGAACTTATTACAACATGAAAATAACACATGATTAAAGTAGTCTTAAGTAAAAGTAGTTTTTTTACTTGAATATCCTAGCTACAGAACACAGAAAAGAGGTAACGACTTGTGTTTCTCTCTCGTTACTAACGAGAGAGAAACCTCTTTCTGTGTTCTGTGAACCCCCGACTCCAACTAGAAAAAGAGATGTAACTTCTGAACAGATTTTCATGAAACATAGCTAAGATGATACCCGATTAAACTAGCTTTTAATAAGAAACTGCATTGAAATCGGTCTATCCGTTTTGGAGCTACGATGCCACAGACAGATCCACAGATACACACTACAAACTTATAATACCCCTCTTTTTTGTCGGGGGTTAAAAAGGGATTTTAGTTGAGTTTTGTAGAATTTTAACTTTACTTTTTCAGTCAGATTTAGGACATTAATTTACACTGTCAATTAAAAAGCATATTTTTTTACCTTACGTATTTTTTTGTTTGCAATCAAAAATTCCGGGATTATCCCGGGATCCGGGGATTGACTGTGTACAATCCCGAAATCCCGGGATTTGAAATTAGGGCCTGGATCGAATCCTCTACAGTCTCACCCTAAAGGTGACTAGCAACGGCAAAATTTGGCTCACGATCGGTAGGATCTATTGGCCAAGCACTATGATAATGACGTTCCTTGAAGCTTTCGAAGTTGGAAGCTAAGTCTCTATAACTAATCAGGACCCCATATGATAGCATACTTATTATGCATCTTCTCAGTGGAGAATTTACACATTTGCCGTCAGTAGGCTATTCAAATTTTGCCACCCCTACCGACCTCCACAATTCCATTGCCTAGTACATAATAGGTTGGAGAAAAAGATTCTGCGCATTTTTTAAGAAAATTTAAAACATTTTTAACCGACTTCAAAAAAAAGGAGGAGGTTCTCAATTCGACGCGTATGTTTTTTTTTTTTTTTATGTTTGTTACCTCATAACTCTCGACTGCGTGAACCGATTTTAATGATTCTTTTTTATTTGAAAGCTGGTGTTTCCCGAATGGTCCCATTTTAATTTCGTCCAGTTCTGACAATGGGATCCATGAGAAAACCATATAAGTCTTAAATTTACAATAAGAATGTGCGCGACAAATGGTCGAATAACTCAATATCACGCCAACCGATGTCGATGATTCTTTTTTTGTTTGAGATCCTCACTAAATTTAAATGGGAACACTTCGGAAGTATATGAAAGGGTATACTTCCGAAGTGTTCCCATTTAAATTTAGTGAGGATCTGATGAAGATCTTCGGAGATAGACAATGGAACTCTTGAAAGTCTTGAATGAATAACAGCACATCACTCGCGCTTGCTGTAATCTCATGTTTATGTATTGTTTATGCCACTCAAAATTGAAAAATAAAATAAACTTTAAAAAAAAGTAAAAACCGACTTCAAAAAACTAAAAAGTATAAAATAATTTTCTTAAAAAACTTAACAGCTTCTGAAGTCGGGGCCTATAATTCTTCAATGTACCTACTCGTAGCTTGGCAGTGGATCATAATATTATTATCTTTTTTTTAAATGAAATTGTAGCTTTGTGACTTGTGCACTATCGTCCTAATTACACTACCCTTTTGCCGTAATTAGTATGATTGTGAACTAGGGAAAGACTAAACTAGTGAAGATTACACAAGAAATAGTTTTTGGGTATATTTCTGAGCTAATAAAAGTTCAATGATGTACTACTAATAAGGCGGGGTAAGGTAGGTATGCCTAAATTTTAGCCTCAAATTTGCCGCCCTAGAGCCTACTCAGCCTGCTGGAATATCTGCCACTGCTTCTTCTAGAATGTACATTGAATTAGTAAGCCTTATAATCTTAGTTAATCTGGGTTTTATTAGTTCACAAACATACGACCATGGTAGATAAGACTCGCGGACTCATGTTGATAATACACATTAGTTATGAAATCTTGTTAAGTAACGCTAGATCTAAGTATTGTGAATCTCAAATATAGGTAATTAATGGAATTTGAATTTGATTGGAATTTGAATTTGATTGGAATTTGAGGTAATTTTTAGGTGCGTATTGGCAATGTCAATACAATAACTCTTAATCTTTATGTGTTTAGAAAAGAAAGGAGGAATTAAAATCAGGCTCAATATTTGGTAGTAGCAGTGTGTGTCGGTTACACATTACCTACTACTAATAGTTTGTAAATTCCTCCAACTTAGTTAAAATACTAAATAGGTACTACTAGGAACCTGTTCTCTACAGGTGAAGTCGAAATGTCGACCTTTAAATCGTCAACCTGTTGCCTTGGCCATGAATCATAACCTTGTTGCAATGTTGGAAATATTGTCAGCAGTGCACTTTTATTCAATAAACTGCCGACTGAAATCACAATGGGTAAACTGGGTGGGTACTACCACTGAGTAGGTAAACTATTTTAGTACCCACTGCGTAGGTAAACTATTTTAGTTAGACCTTATCATTAATTACACATGAAGTCGCGCAAGTTACGTAAGTTCTAGTTATAAAACTGAATATTGATTGTCTTCGGTTAGTCGAGTACAATGCCAACTAGCGGAGAATTTATCATGATCTTTATTTTGCTCCGCTCGGGCGTTACAACAACCTCCACTCGATTTCAGACAACCACGACAGTTGTTGTGCTTATATTGATAAAAGATTTAAATAAACGGCCTAAATTATGCAAACAAAAAACGAGACAATTAATTTTATAGTGAATTTTAGATGACGCTTACTGTTTCATACTTCCGACAGCTCGAAGGTTATATCACTACATAGTATAAAACAAAGTTGCTTCCCGCTGTCCGTCTGTTCCTATGTATGCTTAGATCTTTATAACTACGCAACGGATGTTGATGCGGTTTTTTTTAATAGGGTGATTCAAGAGGAAGGTTTATATGGATAATACTTTCATATGTGAGTGTGTGAGGATAATAGAGAAACTGCATCCGTGCGAAGCCGGGGACGGGTCGCTAATAATTTGAATGCAATTTATAACGAATATTTATACTAAGAGCATACGCCACATGTTAAACTGTTCGTGTTGTTAGAGATACTACAGTAATTGTACTAGAATTTCTTACCTTAACTTCTCCCTCTTCTGTGACAGTAACTTGATAACAAGGCAGCGAGTCGAAGCCCGGGAAGTCTTCAATATCTCCTGTTTTAATGTTGAAGCATGCACCATGCCAAGGGCAGCGGATTCTGCCATCGCCAAGGGCGCCAGTTACCAGCGGGGCACCATAGTGAGTGCAATTGGTGCCCACAGCATTGAATTCACCTTTTTGCTTCACAAGCAATACTTTGCCATCTTCTCCAATATCAAAAACCTTCATTTCATTATCTTTGAGGTCATTTTCATTGCAGACAACTGACTCAACATACTGAGTGCTTGACTCCATGCGAGATATTGTGCCTGTACCTGTTATGAAAAAACAATGTTTAAAAATTGAAGCTTCAACGATTTTTCATTTTTTTATCTCAGACATCATTAGACATCATTTTGATAATGCTAATAATATAGGATATCAACATTCACTTAATAACAATGGACGTCGGGTCTAGAACAAAATTCACGAAAAACGTGTCCCGAGTCAGTCTATTTATGCGTGGGTACATTAAAAAAAAACCATAAAATCTATAACATGCTAATTCAAACCGTATTGTCATTAGTAAACAGCTTAATTTTACTTGCGAATTGCGATAATTTATCGGCCTATTCAAATTTTTACCCGACTACGGAGAGGGTTAAGGGTATGTATACACCATGTCCCAAAATTCAACGATAAGCGGGCACCAGAGGGTTGACCAGCTCATAACTACTCGAGAAAAAAAATAAAAGAAAAAAAAAACTCAATTTTTAAGAAGTTACATCAAAAAATTGAAATCCTCAAAAAATTTACACCCCTTAAGAGATTTTTAAGTACCATGACCATAATGTTTCGAATATTTCTGAATTTCTTTTTGTACCGGAAACCTAAGTAGCCCTGCTATCCACGACAATCCTTGAAAATCCCAGAATGCCTGTAGATTTGACACAAAAATCAATCAAAATTATATTTCACCCTAAAATTTTGAAAGGTTTTTACTTTCGGTCCACATTAACACATCGTGGTGTAAAAAAAAAGTATGGACACTACCATGGCAAGTTTTTAAAAAAATTGACGCAACTATTGAAGATTCCAAAATAGTATAACACTCTAGGAAAACTAGCCACAAAAAAAAGAAAAACGTACTATTTCTGAGCAAGAACCAAATTTCATAACTTTTACTATGTGCCCAAAATAGGTATTTTGTTGTAAATTCTTCGAATTTGAATGGTACATGTGCGTAGTCAATAACATTTAGAAGTTAGAGAGGGATTATACGTTAGAGAGAGATAGATAGATAGTATGTAAAGTAGGAAAAAAGGCGTTTTTAAAAATTATACCTCGTGTCTCCACAACTACAAGTCTGCTAATACGTCTGTAGCGTACTATCACCTGTCATCTGTCCTGTGGACAGATGACTGTTGTAGTTGTGGAGAAACGACGTATAATTTTTAAAAACGTTTTCTTTCCTTCTTTACATACTATCTATCTATCTCTCTCTAACGTATAATCTCTCTCTAACTTCTAAATTTTATTGATTACGCACATGTACCATTCAAATTCGAAGAATTTACAACAAAAAACCTATTTTGGGCACATTGTAAAAGTTATGAAATTTGGTTCTTGTTCAGAAATAGTACGCATTTCTTTTTTTTGTGGCTAGTTTTCCTAGATTATTATACCGTTTTGGAATCTTGGATAGTTGCGTCAATTTTTAAAAAAACTTGCCATGGTAGTGCCCATACTTTATTTTTACACCACGATGAGTGAAAGTGGACCGAAAGTAAAAATCTTTCAAAATTTTAGGGTGAAAAATAATTCTGATTGATTTTTGTGTCAAATCTACTGGCATTCTGGGATTTTCAAGGATTGTGGTGGATAGCAGTGCTACTTAGGTTGCCGGCACAAAAAGAAATTCAGAAATATTTGAAACATTGTGGTCATGGTAATTAAAAATATCTTAAGGGGTGTAAATTTTTTAAGGATTTCAATTTTTTAATGTAACTTCTTAAAAATTGTGAATTTTTTTTTTCTTTTTTTTTTCTGTATTATTCATGAGCTGGTCAATCCTCTGGTGCCCGCTTAACGTTGAATTTTGGGACATGTTGTATATGTATGTATGTTCATCTGTTCCCTCATAACTTCTAAGCTACTTATCATAATTTCACAAATGACGTATCTTTGGAAGCGTCTGCTGGTTATAGCTAAGAGCAAATACTATAGAGCTAAGAGCGAATACTATAGAGGGAGTATATCAAGTAAGAGCAGGAGACGTATATATGGCCCTACTCTCACTAATGTATTAGCTCTATAAGCAAAGTGAGATAGCGATAGAGTTTCTACGTCATCTTGAAACGCTGCGTGCCATCAGTCGAGCTGTTTTCATCCAGCTGGAGGGCTCGGTGCGTCAAGTGTTTTGTGAGATTATCTTTGAAAATATCAAGTGTGTGGTGATTTTAACTATTTGTGCACATACAATAATGACAATACTGTGTGCAGCTACCGGCTGCAACAGCCGGATGGGTGTTTTGACTGAAAACGGTCAAAAAATATATTTCCATCGGTAAGAAATTTATAGATGTTTCTATAGACAAATGGCGGCATTACTTCGCTGAGCGGTAACAGATAGAATATATCTATCTCTATTACTCTTATGACGTTTTGTTTATGTAAAGAGAAATATCTATAGGTTTTCTGTTTATACTCGATAGAAGGACTCTATAGTATTTGCTCTTAGGGTTATAGGCTATGTGACGTCACTATAAATTGAATATGGCGCCCTCTAGAGGACATAAAGTCATGAAGTAAAAATTTTTTTTTTGTGTTGGTGCCGTTTTTTGTACCAAATGAAATGGCATAATTAGCACATTTCAAAAATTTATAAATTTAAGTTCAAAAACCCGACTACTGAAAAGGTATGAAACAAGAAAATATTAACACAAAAAAAGTAAAAACCGACTTCAAAATACTAAAAGTATAAAATAATTTTCTTAAAGAAACTTAACAGCTTCTGATGTCATTGGGGCCTTTAATTCTTCAATGCACCTTAGCTTGGCAGTGGCACCAACTTCAGAAGCTGTTGTTTTTTAAGAAAATTGTTTTATAAGTACTTTTTAGTTTATTGAAGTCAGTTTTACCTTTTTTTATAAAGTTTATTTTTTAAGTATTCTTAAAACGTCTTCAAATGCAAAGTCTAAAAATAGTAAAAATGGACAGAATCAATTATTGTTATTTAAATATTTTCTTTAACCAATTCGGTAGCCTCCCTGTACTTGTAATTATGTAACAAACATCCAAACATCTTTACAAACTTTCAAATTTGTAATATTATTAGCTGTGCTGTGCTGTGTGTGCTGTGTAGCTGTAACTCCGTCAGCATAGATTTCGAAAACAGCTTCGGATACTGCTGTTTTAGAAAAAAAAAACCATTTCCTTCCTTACAATGCTATTCCTTGACAAAGGAGAATGGGCAAATTGGCCCACAGAATGCCATCAGAATCCACACATAGTGCATTAAAAACACACATTTTTTTTATATGGGAGTAAAAAAATTGGTCCTGCAGGAAAATATATTTTGAGACAATATACTAGAGAATTCCGTGGCTGGCATGAATATGTTGACATGTTTAAAATTTCAATTTGGCACTGCAGCCATTTTAAAGTTTTGACTTCTTCTGGTAATTCGGGAAATTAGTTTAAAGGTTATTTTACGGCATCTTTCACATAATGACGATAAATAAACGAAATTCCTCATAATTTGCATAATAATAGACTTGTCAAGTTGATCACCAATGAGTTATCAACTTATTAACAGAGTTCTCAACTTGTTCACCAACAGTTATCAACTCATTCTCCTTTTTTTTGTTATTAGGTAAACAATGTTATTTGCAGTTGAGTTTTTTATTACAATTTCAGATATTATATATAGATTCTATATTGCCATTAAAAAATATAATAATTAAAAATTAGGGGTGTCACCCTGTAGATGCAGAGCATGGATCAAGTGAAGCAGGGTTATAGGGGATCTCTATGTGCACCCATTACACCCCCATGTATATTCAGTGATATTCACTAGTTTAGCGTTTAGTATACCGGTAGATAGAGCCATATCCTGACAAAACTGGTTGGTGTGTTGTAGTCACACAGCCCACCTCTCAAGTGTTTTTTTAAATGATAATTTTCAATAAATTGTTTATTCACTTTTAATTCTTATAAGAGAGTTTGAATCTGTATGTATCACAATAAACTTAATAGATCAGTGTATGGTACAGTTATTTTAAATTATGTGCATAAGAAGGTATGTTTTCACAGAAAATGTATGGGAAATACTATTATGTATTTTTCACAATTTCGCCAAGTAGGTACATATTCATCAGTTTTTTGGGGAAACATTCCTGTTCGGAAATTTTTCTTTCTGACAATACCCTTTTTCAAAAAACTAACTGTAGGGTTATTAATATCTTCAAAATTCACAACTTTCCTAAATCCAGAACTAACCATAACAGAACAGGGTATAATAATGCCCCGAAATTTTGCGCCACCTATGTATGCTACAGAATATAATATAATAGTGTAATTATGTGATATTTTAGAACTTTGAAACAAGATGAACCACAGGTTTTTAGAAAGCTTATAATTATGTAAATGAATTTACAAAACCATTAAAATGGTACTTACGGCTTTCACAATTATTTGAAGACTGTCCACTGTTAGGGGAATATGATCTTGAGTATGAACTACCCATTTTGCTGGACAAAAATGAGCCTAAAACAATTGATACTTTTAAAAATGTTAAATATTATAAATAGTAAGTATGTACTTAAAAATTTAATTATTTAAAACGTGAAAGGTTTAACCTTGTAGGAATCGACTAGCAACCTTGTTGACCAAAACGCAACTTAGACGGAGAAATAATAATACCATTCTACAAGTCCCTGTCAATGTCAACATCTGACAGACGTGACTTGAGTAATTATTACTGGTTCTGTCAGTTTGAGCAGGGTTGCCAACCATAGAAGTTACTAGTAGTAGTACTACACCAAAAAATCTCGTACCTACCTACTTTGGCTTTCCAACCTCGTACCGTACTTCCCATCAAGCGTATAAAACATAGATATAGTAAAACTCTAGATGAAGTGACAGTGTAACCAATTTTATATGTGAATGTTACCAGATTGAACCCAATTTTCCCATAAATAAAACTGAGATGTTTGGAATTGTTTATTTTTTAATATTCATCAATTTTATGCATTATAAACTTAATAAAAAAAAGTAAAAACCAACTTCAGAAACTAAACAGTACAAAATAATTTTCTTAAAAAACTTATCAGCTTTTGAAGCACCTAGCTTGATAGTGGCACCGACTTCAGAAGCTGATAAGTTTTTTAGTTTTTCAGTCGAGTTGTTTTCATCAAGCTGGAGGGCTCGGTGCGTCAAGTGTTTTGTGAGATTATCTTTGAAAATATCAAGTGTGTGGTGATTTTAACTATTTGTGCACATACAATAATGACAATACTGTGTGCAGCTACCGGCTGCAACAGCCGGATGGGTGTTTTGACTGAAAACGGTCAAAAAATATCTTTCCATTGGTAAGTCATTTTCAGTATATTGATAGATGTTTCTATAGTACAAATGGCCGCATTACTTCGCTGAGCGGTAACAGATAGAATATATCTATCTCTATTACTCTTATGACGTTTTGTTTATGTAAAGAGAAATGTCTATAGGTTTTCCGTTTATACTCGATAGAAGGACTCTATAGTATTTGCTCTTAGTCCTTATCAGTCCATATCACTAGCCAGTGCTGCTAACTGCTAGCTTTACCCGTGGGTTACACTGTCACTTCATCTGTTCATCTCTTAGCATAGAAATATGATATACCTAGAAGAGTAGCTATTAATTGAAATGTAGTGGTACTATTTTATCAAATACACGCGCTTATGAGATTGAAAGAGACAGCTAGCTGTAATCGACTTGTCATTCAACTCCAAATGAAGCCGGTTTTTGAAATTTCATAACTAAAGGACTTAGCGATTTTCCCGGATTTTCCTTAGGAAAATGATTCTGTTCTATTTGACGAGTGCCGAGATTATATATATCTGTCTCTTTTTAACTCATTACGCTGCATATTAGATAGAAAAGTCACGCTAGCGCGTTACTTTTCAATTATACGTCAAAAAATTCTCAATCGGTCTCAATCAATGGTTCATCTAGAATGAGGTTTACATAATCTAAGTCTAGAATCTAGAGTTTTACTTTATCTATGCCCACGCCTTGGCCTAACGTTGGCCTAACGTCACCTAAATTATTGCCATACTAAAAGTTTAGAAAATAATTCGTCAGCTTTCGTTTGCCCATGGTTGGCCCAATGACCAAAGAAGCCTCTACTCAAACTCAAACTCAAACTCTTTATTGCTTTCATGTGTAGGTATCTAGTTACAGGTGTTATATTTTTATATGTTTCAACATGAAACCCCGTAAGGGTACAGCAACTTATAACTATGTACTTAGCTATAATAATTATGTATAAGTAGGAACAAACGATAAATTTAAATAACTAGTGGTATTTAAATTATATTGAATTGCAAGTATATTATGTATTTTATTTTATTTTTATTTTAAGTATCATGTATTTTAATTTTAATAGTTTTATGTTATATTTGTATATAAATTTATAGTAATTATGTGTATTAATTCTATTATAAGTATAATGTAATTTTAATTGGTTTATGTTATATATATTTATTTATAGGAAAAAATGTATTTTTATAATCATGTTTTTTATTGGCCTAAGTTATATTTATATAGGTAGGTGTACGCATTTTTATAGCAGATATTATTATTTTCTCTGATGTACATAACACTTTTGCTAGTGATTTTATGTTAGATATTCTGTGACTGAGTAAAAGCAGTTTTGTATTAGGTATTCTTTTAAGAGTTTATTAAATACAATGAATTTGTGTTCTTGTTTAATTTTTTCCGGTAATTTGTTGAAGATTTTAACTGCCATGTAGTATGGGCTATGATTGAGCATTTTAATTCGGGATTCTACTGCGTTGGTCTAATGGCGCATCCACACATGCCGCCGGCTTATGCCGCCGGGTTCACTCAGATGACCGATCGGTGACGAAAAAATTATATATACACGAGTCTGTCAGTCATCTGAGTGAACCCGGCGGCATAAGCCGGCGGCATGTGTGGATGCGCCAAAACTATATCATCTCTGCGGTCTCTGATACGTAGTATCTCTAAGTAGTCTGTGGGTCTCTGTCAGTCTATCATAAAAAAATCTTGATTTATTATCTGTATTGTACAAACTTGATTGATTCATGATTGATAATTGATATGGTGGACGGACGACAGACGTGGCTGGTAGAAGAATTTTATTATGTTTTTCTAATCTGAATTGTGTTAATACTACAATGTCGGACGCCATCGTAGCCAAGGGTCAGCCAATACCTGGGGATCCAGAAAAAAAGGGTTGGCTATTCAAGTGGACGAATTATTTGAAGGGTTATCAAAGAAGATGGTTCGTGTTGTCGAATGGATTGTTGTCGTATTACAGGTAATTCCTCGCTCGTGCTTTTCAACTACCATATTCTAATCTGTCGAACATACAAATTTGTATTAGAAACTTCCATTTCCTTATTTTTTGTGATATGACGCAGTGATGTTTTTGCAGTACATAATTAAAATTATTGTTTTCTGATATTGGTATGGCCATGGAATCAATTCGATTTATTATTTTACATATACTACGTTAATGAGGCATCGTTATCATGTTTCTAATATTGTTAGATTTTACACTGTACCTACTGTGCTATAATTTAGAACAGTGTGCTGTCAGTGACAGTAGATAAGATGATCATTTTGGTTCCACTCTTAAATGAGATGATAATGACTCATTATGTTAAAGGCACCTGTTGAAATATTCTAAGTTTAAGGGTATCATAATAAAAAATGTTATTTTATGGATTTGTTTCCAAATGTTTTCAATATGAATACTTACATCCATAAAATTAAAATTGTATTTAATTTCAAGCTGCAATGTATACCTACCACGTAGGTTAATACTGAAGTCTCAAAAATAAAATTTAAATATACTAGGCAAACAGCTGCCAACCTATTTGGAGCCCTGCACCTATGACATTTCATAAGTGCCTGTATCTGGTTTACATGAAATAATAAGAGGCTTCTTAGCAATAGAATAGAATAGAGATTTGTTATGATTGTTACAGGTGAATCAGTTTTTGTAGTTATTAGTTGACTAGCTTCCGCCAGTGGCTTAACGCGTGATATCTTTTTGAAAGTTGATCCAGTAGTTTTAGAGTTTATTCATTACAAACAAACATACCTACATACAAAAAATCAAATCTTTACTTTTTAAAATATTAGCATACAATATACACCATGTCCCAAAATTCAATGATAAGCGGTCACCAGAGGGTTGACCAGCTCATGACTAGTCGAGAAAAAAAAACACAATTTTTAAGAAGTTACTTAAAAAAAATTAAATCCTTAAAAAAACAAACAAACAACAACACACCAACAAGAACACAAACCAAACAAACAAAACAAGAACCAAATTTCATAACTTTTACTATGTGCCCAAAATAGGTATTTTGTTGTAAATTCTTCGAATTTGAATGGTACATGTGCGTAGTCAATAACATTTAGAAGTTAAACAAGGATTATACGTTAGAGTGAGATAGATAGATTACATAGATATAAGATAGAGTGAGATAGATAGATTACATAGATATAAGATAGATAAAAGTAGGAAAAAATACGTTTTTAAAAGTTATACCTCGTGTCTCCACAACTACAAGTCTGCTAGTACGTCTGTAGCGTACTATCACGTGTCATCTGTCCACAGACTAGACTTAGGATTTCGCGGATTTCGATGTAGATTTTCGTTGTGAGTAACAATAGGATAGCTAGAGAAGTTGCTAGACTACTAGTACTAGACATGGTGTATATCATATATATAAATCAACATTGCATTTGATCCTTTCTGGCGCTGACTGCTCAACATGATAATAATAATGCTCAATATATAACACAGTTTTACTATTTAGCTAGTCCTGGTACAGATTCTTGTACAGATCACCTAACCTAACCCAACATACCATGTTTGTATGCTATTCATTAAGCCAATATATTTTTGTTATATATTTTAGGCTTCCAGTTTAAATAAGTACATTTTTGGTTTTCAGTATAGGAATAATTTTAAATTTATAGGTCAATGACATTTTACAAATAGACGCGTTGACCGCGCTTTATTTTGGCAAGATAAATGCAAGGTAAATGCCCTGCACCGACTGAGAGAATGAGTATGCAGCAACGAATGCCACATAACTAAACGTCTATATTCATCTTTTTCTAACAACCGACTTGGCGTATGGTGGATTTCATTTTCTTTCCCTTTCTTCGCACACTGTATAATTATATGTACTGCTATGTAGCTATAGTAAAGTTTAGGCCATTTTGTAGTGCATTAATGTTGGTGTATGGCTAGTCTATTTGTAAAATGTCATTGTTATAGGTTGATTTTATTGCGGACTGTCAGTTGATACTTAGCATGAACTTATAAGTTGTTCTTAAAAATCCAATGTTTGTGGATATTAACGATGATGAATAAATTACAGTCTCAAATGTAAGGGAAATTAAATTAAATTGTAAACAAATCATAAAAGCTTCACATTTTGAAGAATAAAATTGACATTTTGGAACTGACATTCCTAATAGCAAAAAAATCTGCTTATATTTATATTGTTTTAATTGAAACTACCAGTTACAAAAGTAGTTGTTGTATTCAAGCTATCTGAGATAATCAGGCTCATTGTTAACATTCCTGAATGTATTGTTGATTATAATAGGTAATAAATTTTTTTTATTTTGTAATTTGTTTAATTAATAGTGAATGGGAAATTGATGGCAGAAGTTTGATTGTAAGAGTGATGTGATCAAAGTTTTTCAATTTCACAGTAATTAGTAAAACAAAATAATCTAAATCTATTATGATTTACATTATTTTGTTTTACTAATTACTAATTACAAAATAATCTAAATCATAATAATTTATTTGATAAACATAAAAACAAAAATAAATAGACTACCTAAGACTATTTGATTTTAAATAGTAAATAATTATGATTGAAAAATTTCTCAATTTCCTTTTTTTTCAAGTAATTAGCAGTGATCGGGGTAGGCAGGGCTAGTTTTCCCAAAGTTGGTAACAAGTTAAGTGGTACATTTTGGTGGTTTAACACCACCAAAATGTTATTTATTTATTTGTATCGAATCCTGGGATCCTAGAAATAATTTAACTTAGTAGGTACTCATGAAATGGAATACATGAGGTTATCATTTTTTCTTTTAGCTTTGTTTGTACAATCCATTCATACAATGGTAGTTGAAAACTGAGTGTATAATTTATTAATATTAATAACAATCAATCAAGACCAGTACAGGATGTCATCTCATCATAATCAATGCATAGAGACGTTCAACAGACATAGTTGTTTGCCAGTTTATCACATACAAGCATACATAGTTGTATTGACAATCATAGTCTAGTGGCATAACATTTCCACAACTTCAATATTGTGCTCAAAGTTGACTCAATTTAACTGCTTTTATGTCTCAATAGCTGTTAAAGGCAGTTTCACCCATACATTTAATTTTTATCAAAATAAAAAATGCCTATTTTACTAAGGGATAGTGTAGCTTTCTTATAATGAAAGAATGTTTAAAATCAGTTTAACACGTTGACGGACAGTACCGCCTACAAGCGTCAAGGCGAAATAAATAATATGACAGTACGTCGGTCGACGTTCAAATTTTTACTTGTATAAAATCAGTACGTTACACGACGGTCGATTTTTCATACTATCATAAGGCACGGCATGTCCTACTGTCACCAAAGGTAGAAATAAGATCGTCGTACTGGCACAACACATTGTTAAAAACTCGTCCAAAGAAAGTACCTCCACGCACACATACACATTTTTATGGTCCCCTCCATGCGCACACTACGCCTTTGGACGTCGGAATTGCGTACGATTAGTCGAGCACTGTCGCGCTCCGGTGCGTCTGTGTGTCGCTGCATGTTTTCGCGCGCAATCGTTATTTAGAAGGTAAGTACTGTTTGTTTTCAACATATTTTTATTGTTTTATGCTTACAAAATATGAATTCAAGTCTAGTGTGACATCTAAACAACTTATTTACATTGCTAATGTATATTTAGAAACGATTTTGTTATATCAAATTCAAAAGTAATATTTTTTGCACATGACGTCTCGGGACTCGTATGTACGAGAACAAAAACGAATACAGGATCTGTTTGATGCGGCTTCTACTCCTGAATCAAGTCAAGACCCGTTTGCTGATGATGGAGAATATGGATCTGACTTGGAATACCAACCATCTGGTATGGAATCCAGTAGTTCTGAAGATGAAACTCAGTTCTCACAATAAATAACTGATTTGCCTCTGGATGACGAACAAGATCCTAATGTGTCCCGAGATATCTCTTGTGAGCCAAATCCTGTCAATGTGAGTGCTAGGAGATCAGACACACCTGCTACAGAGGAATCGTGGTCATATTATATGTTACAGAACGCCTTACGACGTTTACGCCTGTTTCCGTTCTGTCATACTACATGTTTTTTTTAACCACGCGATATGTCGCTACGCCTCTAGGCAATGTATGAAAATGAGTACCGTCTTAACAGCTAAAACTAGTGGGGTAGTACTGTCCGTCAACGTGTTAATAGTTCCAGAGACTACCCCCTACATACAAGCAAACAAATTTTACTTACCTTTTTATAATATTTGTATAGATTTAGATCACCATAGTCTTATTTTGAACACTGTAGCACCTTCGGTCAGGCAACTCTACTGAATGGCACAAATCTAACAATGATGTAAATTGTTTTAGAAATCAAGCAGAGATGGCTCACACCTGTCGAGGCACTATATCTCTACTTGGAGCCCTCATCCACACAGCAGACTCCTGCACCTTCGTCATCAGTAATGGAGGCACTCAGACGTTTCACATCAGAGCTCATGATGAGGTGGAAAGACAAAGTTGGGTCACAGCACTAGAGTTGGCCAAGGCAAAAGCTATGTAAGTATTTATTTCTGGATAATTTATGGCACCTGATGTATTAAAAAATCATACTATATAAACATCGCAGTTGCCCAGTACTTGATTAATAGGAAGAACAGAAAAAGACACAAGTTTTTCATTAAAAATAATCTCATTCTGGAGCCCAATGTTGGAAGGTTGGAATTGTGGCTGATGGGACCTATACAATTTATAATGTATTTAACAAACTGGGTGAACAATAGGCAAGATAACAGCCTGATTATAAAAGTTAATTTGAGTTGCAGACATGTTTCGAATTTGCAGACAATATTCATTCACAAATGTTAATAACTATTTTACCCAACAGCAGAGCACAAGAATCAGATGATGATGAAGATCAGATGTCAACAGGGGTTGTTGCAGCGGGGGGTGGCGAGGGGGAGGGGGAGGATGCAGGCGGAATCGCGAGAGAACTGGCAGCTAGGTTCCATGACTTGCGAACCTGTTCCGAACTGGTTGCGAGGCACGGAGCAGCTCTACAACGGTCCCTCGTTGACTTGGAGATTCCACCCACAGATACTACGAAACAAGTCTCAGAACGGGCTACGCTGTTTAGGATATCGTGCAATGCCATGATGAATGTAAGTACCTAACTAATTCCAAAACGCAAATTTTTGGTTCGTATTCCACTGTAAAGAACTTTTCGTAAGTTTCATTATGTAGTAGATCTGTAACAAAAAAAATATTATGAACGACTTACTATGGGAACAACCCTGAAATCGCAAAAAGGAACAGTACAAATAATTCAATATTACTTGACTAACCGTATGGAACAGCAGTTTCTTTTTTCGCGATTCCAGAATTGATCCCTTAGTCAAAGTTGTTCACAATGATGAGTACAATACCCTCCTTAAATATTTTATTTTATTTTTATAAATTCGATTTTAATATACATTGTTTCTTATTTTTTATGTTATTTAAACTCAAACTATTGATTACCAATAAAACATGTAGCTCCTTCCTTAAATTTAACACCATGTACACTTACAGTATTCACCCATGTTTTGTTTTAATAAATATCTTTGTTTAAATACCTCTACAATTTTCGGGTATTTTATTTGTATAATAATCGTACAACGAAAAATGTTACAATTTGAATATTTATACATTCACCAAAATCATTTTTGGACTGGCGTTCTATTTTTACCCGACTACGGAGAGGGTTATAAGTTTGACCGGTAAGACCAGTCTGATGTAAGAGTGTCAGGATTCAAGATTTAAACAATGTCAATTTCTATTTAATCGAACTTCACTGTACAACAGTTGGTAATCGAATGATCCAATTATGAGCTTGACAACCGCTTTTATAGTCTACCCACTACAGTTACGATTAGTCAATACATCAACTCATATTTGCAGAGACCGGAAACGAATTACAATAATAAACTATAAAAATTGATCAAACATAATAATAAATAATCATACAATAATTAATTAATGATATTTAAAATTTCTATAACGATTATTTGCTATAAATGATAAATGAGAATCACCTAAACATTTAAACAGAAACTATTAAAATTATAGAAAGAAAAGAAAAGAAAGAAAACCTATTTATTTCTTACACAAATTACGACACACATAAAAAGTAAAAAAAATAAAATTAAAACAAATAAAAAAAGAAGTAACAAATGAAGACAAAAAATAAAAAGTAAAAAATTAAAAAAAACGATCCAAAAAAAAAAAAAAAGTAATTTTTTTTTTTTTTTTCATTTTTTTTTAATTGATTCAAAACGTAACATGTTCTAAGAGTCATGAAATAAACGTAAGAAAGGTAATCAAAATATACAATATAATCATTATTAATTTTTAACACCTGATAAACTAATAAATAATAATTTATTTATTTATTTATATTAAAAATATTATACACATACAACTTGCACGAATAATCAATAATCATCGACAAGTAAAAGTAGCCGCGCTATCATGTATGTATTCATGTTCATCTGTTCCCTCATAACTTCATACGACCACAGCTATCCTCTGAACATCACTATGAATAGATATGTATTAATATTTTCTTGTTTCATACTTTTTCGGTAGTCGGGTTTTAGTTTTTAAACTAACTTTTTTTAGGCATATATTCTTTTTGCTCACCAAAACGAATATAATCTTTAAACATGAACTCTATCACAGTAGGTTAAGGTGCCTAAGCCGCGAACATGTATACACAAAAGAAAGTTATATTTTGACAATGCAATATGGTGAGCATTTATCGATTTTGGCAGCAATTTTTTGTGTAGTAAAATATGTATATTTCTGGTTAGCGTTTAAATCACGGAGGAGTGAAACTCACTCACTCTCACTCCTCCGTGGTTTAAATACAAGCCAACGCAAAAGTAGGCTGGCTTTCCTTACATTGGACCCATGCCATACTCTGCTGTGTATAGTATGAGCCCTGGGGGCCTAAAAAGGCCACATTGAGCAATTCATCTAATGATCTGCTTAGTAACTGTCTAACAGATGATTACTGAATATGAACCTTATGCGGGTGACATTAAGAGTCGTCAATTAAGTAGATATTTTGACATTCGTAATATGAATCATATAATGATTCATCTAAAGCGGCCTTTTTAGCCCCCCAGAACTGAGCTCTGAACTCTCTCTCTCTCGCTCTCCCTCTAAAACCTATAATAAGCGTACTGCGCAGCCACTCACGTTCAACTTCCGAGAGCTCATAAAGTTTTGCGATAACTATACCCGCTATAACCGTTCACAATACAGTTGTATCGACCTGGTAGTTAATTTTTAGAGACCTAAAGCGGTACTCAAACAGGAAAGCAGAAAGAACTCTTGAGAGTCCATAGATATATCCGCCTCGTAATACAAATTTGATACTTCTCACCAGGCATGTTCGGAGTTCATGAGTGCGGCGGCGGCGTCTAGTGCGCGGATGAGTCGCGCGCTGCAGCATGAACGTGAACAGAAGATGCGGCTTCAAGAAGTGGTCGAGCAGCTCGCAAGACAGCACGACAACCTTGAGAAGACCGTCACCGCGCGCAGTACTTCGCAGCCAGGTATGTTGTTGCTTGTAAGTTGTAAAATTCGGTTCTCCGGCTTCCGCTTATATTCTACCATAAACATAACTACCTACTACACGTCGTCAGTCTATCTAGCTTGGCATCTTCGTTTACTGCTCAGGTCATCAGTCCTTTAACAAAGATTGCGAGACCGATACGTCAACAGGCTGAATTTAGGGTACTCGATAAGTGCCTCTGCTATTACATCGTTGCCAGCAAAACGGAGATATCATACCAGATCTACACGATGTCGACGTTAGTGCTTCGTCCAGTCCAGTCCGGCTAGAGTACTATAAATGTGGAACCAAAATATTTCGTGCGTAATCCGAGATATATATAGACGGAGAACAAATTCGATAATTTCTTCTCAGCACATTCACGAATATACATACACTGCGGCTGATCTCTTCAGTCGTTATTTTACTACATTTATAACAAGCTCACTGTGTATGGTGCTAGGAGGGAGAAAATATTTTTGGAAACTTAAGCCTTTTAGAGGAAGGGGATAAAACCACGTTAGACATTGATGAAATTTGACTAAAAGATTTCATCAGGTCCTGCTGCGGAACCTAGTATTTTCATATTCTTGAATAGGTCAGATCATAATGGATGAAAACGCCCTTACATGGCTTGATCGATCTATATTGCTGCAGTCCTTAGTTTAGTCGTCCCGTAAGTAATCGACCCCTGCGAGTAGTGTGCTTCAAATTGAACCGATCAAAGAGTGAAATGACACTTGTTGACCTCTGGTTTGATTGAATTACAAACTGTAAAGTTGTGATGCAAGTACAATAACCATCTCAATTGTTCTGTTACCTTTTTTATACTATAAGTATGCGGTTTTTGAACATAATTATCATCATTGAATATAGCAATTAACGACTTAATTTCATGCTCATTTGGTTATCCGCTATGAATAAATATTAATATATTATATAGTTATATTATGAATAAAATATATTTGGTTTTGCATTGAATATTGTATAAATAAAAGTTCAAGTTTAACGTAAGAAGCATCCAGCAGGGCTAGCACAGCAAAAAAGGGGAGAGAAAAACCGGGGACAAAACCATTTCTTTAGTGTTATCTCTTTCGATGTCTCGTTTTGTCTTCTGTCAAGGGGACAAGGATGGAGAAAACGAATTAAATTTGTTTCAATTTGTAAACGGTAATATTTTTTATTATAATAGAATGATATTTTAATAAGAAGCCATAAACATCTGTATCATGTTAAATAAGAAAACAAAATATAATGTTACTAAATATTCTGCTTCACTTATATTTATATATAGCGTTACTGGCCGGTGCTCACAATAAACCTTAAACAACTCAAAATAAACCTTAAAGAAAGGACCTTTCTAACAACTCAAAATAAACCTTAAAGAAAGGACTTAAAACTTAAATGCCACAGGGACTTGCATGCCGCGGCAGCGTAAGTTGCTGTGGCAATGTTGTTCTACCGTTCTACCGTTGAATCGGTTTGTGCTGTCACACAGTAATCGCCCATGCCTTTGTTGTAAGATTAGCCTGTCAGCAATGCTGGTTTTGAGGCTGACTGTCTAGGGTACGCCAGACGATTTCATGATCTCACCTCAATCACCCTACCACCCTTCACCCACGCCCTTCACCCTTGCACCGTAATCAGTACCTTGGCAGCACGTAAAATTCTTGTCCTTTTCACGACGCGCTGCCTGGCGCGACGTAACGCGATTTACCGCCCAGCTAGAACGACCCTTCGTCCATCGTACAGAGTAAAATGTACGCAATCGCGAATAAAAGCTTTGGTGAAAGTTTGGTGGACCTACATGTCCGTAAATCAAAGTTTCACGAATGGGGATTTTAAATAGTTGCCTTTTGGGATCTAAGAGGCTGCTAGATGGGTGGGAAGAAGTGAGGGTCATGATAATAGAGTACGGGAATAATATCGGGCATTTTGAACGGGTTGCTTGCATCTCTAATCATACGGCGAAGCAGTTTTAATTCTTGCACGAGTATATATAGTCCTCCTCATCGGTTTCGATGACGGCGACCCTACTATAAATTATTTTCTAGCGTGAGCCCTAATATGGCTCGCTAGACCAAACTTAGTTTTAAAAACCCGATCACAAGACAGGCAATATATATTTATACTCGTGCAATTATATCTTGCACGAGTAGAGACTCCGTTAATAAATATATATAATTAACGTAACTGCGAGGCATTTTAAACTTGATATTATTTTTCTTTTCTAAGGAAATTATCTGTTCCTCATTTAATCTTGTGTGAGATCTCAATATTAATATCAAACGTAGAAAAAATTGTCCCCTCATCATAACCATATCATGCCAGCTCCCTAGACTAAATGCGACTTTAGTTCACTGATAACTGTCATAAAGAGATTATTTTTGTCCGTCATTGCCATGCTGACACAGGGGAGATTTTTCGTTTTGTCTTCTGTCAAAGAGATAAGAGGTGAAGAACACGGGTTTCTCTACCCACCGTGCTAGGCCTTCTGGAGTTATACACTTTTATCATGCTGCAGAATTTGGCCAGTGAGAATGCTTACAATTAAGGAATAACGACGTGTCATAGTTAAGAAATGAAGCCTTCTCCCGGTCCTCGATTGGCAGCCGCCATTTGGTCCTGGACGACCGATCGATCCGATAAGACTGCCACTAACCTCCATGCCACAAGTAGGTTCTTCTGTGGCTGAAAATGGTAAGGGTGTCGATTCTATTGTGTAGTTTGACAGTACTGTAATGGAAAAAGAAAGAGACAGATGCGTTTATTCTAGATAAACGCATCTGTCTCTTTCTTTTTCCATTAAAATACAAAGAAACAAACGCCCTTATTACCCGACTGCGGCAGAAGGAGGGTTATGTTTTTCGAGTGTATGTATGTATATTTCTTTGGCACGCTCTGTAGCCTAAACGGCAAGATGGATTTTAGCTTGAGAGGTGTCGTTAGATTTGTTAAACTAATTGTGAGAGTGACACTGGTTATTTTAGTTTAGTCCTGTCAAAGTGCTCAACACAATCGACACCAATGTCACATTTTACCAAAATCGACCAGTCAATCCATCCGTCAGTGGTTGGACTATTGTTGCCGATAAGTTCCAGTTTCAGTGACTTGCTGATAAGTTCTATAATAAATAATTAACGAATTATTGTATTCATGGAAATGAACAACTCAGCAAAAAAAAACAGATTCGTCGCTAATTTTTTTTTCGACTTCCCATTAAACTCAATCTACTGATCGTACCATTACTTATTTAAGTATGGGAAACAGAAAAAATATTCTCATTGAAAAGGTTTTCCAATTTTGTTTAAACTGTTTATCATAATTCGACAAATGAGGTATCGTTAGAAGCGTCTTGATTATCCACTGGTAATAGGCGATGTGATGTCACATTAAATTTAATATGGCGCCCTCTAGACGGCCTAAAGTCATGTATTGAAAAATGAATTTGTTAAATGATGCCGTTTTGGGTTTTAAATGTAAGGGCTTAATTATTGCGTTTCAAAAATATACATGTATATTGATATTGCAAGCTGTTGATCGCGGCTTTGAAAAAAAAAGTGACTTCAAAAACTAAAACTCGACAACTGAAAAGTATGAAACAAGAAAATAATACATATTCATAGTGATGTCCAGAGGATAGCCATGGTCGTATACTATTATATACAAGAAAATAGTTACGAATTGAACCATTTTTATTTAATCAATATTATGAATGACAGATACATGCCAAAATCCCATTTCTTCTTCTTTGTGTTATGTCTACAAAGGTTAGTATCCAATAGGTCTCCGCCCTTAATTACTGTGTTACAGCTCTGTCTATCGAGGTGCCTAACATTTGGTCAACATGCCTTCTCCATGTTACACCTGAATCCGTTAAGACTTCATAATGTAGCTGACCCAAGCGTTTGACCACTGTGCCGAATTCAAGAAAATAGTTACACGAATTGAACCATTTTTATTTAATCAATATAATGAATGACAGATACATGCCAAAATCCCATTTCTTCTTCTTTGTGTTATGTCTACAAAGGTTAGTATCCAATAGTATACCAATACCATCTACCCTAACAAAACAATACATTTAACAGTAGTAAGCAATCATAAGCTTTAGGGCAAAGTGGTATACATACGACCACGGCTACGGGCTATCCTCTGAATATCACTATGAATATGTATTAATATTTTCTTGTTTCAAACTTTTCAGTAGTAGGGTTTTAGTTTTTGAAGTTACTCTTTTTTATTATAAGATACTTATTTCAAAATATTATTTCTTAGGGGCAGGTTTTAAAATAAGGATAAACTCCTATAAACATAACATGTTTATCTATAAAAATAATCATCTGACAATATGAAAATTGTATCAGCAACAACATCCTTTAATCTGTAATCAGTCAATCAATTACGCCTATCCTATCGCAGTCTAGACTCCAGACAGGCCCACCAAGGTGACCGCGCCCCAAATTCCGCCTTTAAGTTTTGTTTTTATCACTACACAGTATAAAACAAAGTCACTTCCCGCTGTCTGTCCCTATGTATGCTTAGATCTTTAAAACTACGCAACGGATTTTGATGCGGTTTTTTTTAATAGATAGAGTGATTCAAGAGGAAGGTTTATATGTATAATACTTTCATATTTAATCTAAGGATAATAGGGAAATTGCAACCGGGCGTAGCCGGGGACGGGTTGCTAGTGTTTTTAACGTGGACGGAGTTTCTGACATGTAAGCAGCTCGGTGATTTCTGAACGAAAATTTTATGATTGCCATGGGTAAAAATACTCTGTTTTTAAACGTTGAAACACTTCTCGAACGTAAAACGGAACGTGTTAGTTTCGTGACGGTGACGGATGAAAAATCGAAAAGAAATTTGCGTTTTGGGTTAAAAAATTCATAGAAAATTAATTTTGTTCGAAACTAATGTAACTTTTAGGAAGTGTGAGTGATATAAAAACAAAAAATGTATATAAAATATTAAACATTACCTTGTTTCGGTACGTAAAAGTGTACATAGCGAAACGATTTATTTGACATACTATTGTAAAAAATTTGGCGATTTCAAGGTTGTGTTTTTCAGTTCAACTTATTACAGTATTGTAATTGGTTGTTCCCTATTCGTTTATTTAATTATCGCGATTATAGTGTTGTCATTTGGCAGTGCAGTATTGAGTTCATAATCCCTAGTAATAACAAAATTACATTGATGTTCTCGTCTATGTGATCTTGGCCTTGTATAGCTAGCTTTGCGTATACTTATCATTCTTATTGGGTTTATAGCAATGATAAATTGAATTCTCCATTACAATACAACATTATGGGCGGTAAGTGGAATCACTTATTAAGGAAAACACATCATCACTGAATGCTATACAAAGGCTAGCTTTCAAGTTGATTTCATGGGGTTATTGTAGAGACGAACGATCATTATACACATAGGTCGTATTTACTATCTACCTGATTCTGCTTATTTATTAATTACGATTTTATTTTAAGTATCAATGATACTCTTATGATTTTTAATTGGGATTTACTCCTGGAAAAAATGAGCATAGTCAAAATCAGCAGAATTGGGCCTAAATATTCAATGCCTTTATAGGCATTTATTTATAACCACTGCCTACCACTATCTTCAGTATTTGTAAACTTTCATCAGGTGTGGCGAGAAACATTCATACTGTAACATGAATATATCACATTCAAATAAATTTGAGTGCATGGCATGATTACAATAATTGCTGCATGCTTACTGGATAATAGAACTTTTTCTCATTGTAGGTAAAAAATTTATGGTTCATTCAAGAAAGAAATGACTAATGTATTTCAATGGTGCTTTAATTATATATTTGATTCATTTTATTCAACAAGGAATGAGCAAAGTGATGTACCTATTTATCCATTGCTTTTGTTTAGTACAATGTATTATAGAAGTACATTGTCAATATTACAACTTCATTTCCCATATTGTGAACTTTATTGTATTTTTATTATTATTAGCAACACTTATTTATGGTAGTTTGTGGTACAGTTGGTTTGCTTACATTGAATTTGTAATTTATTAGAGCAATATTTTTGTGTTGAATGTTAATCAGTTTCACAAATATTTTAATGGATCACATCTAAGAAGAGTTCTCAGAAGTAATTAGATAAACACACTATGTTATGGTATAGATAATAATATTATTAGATTGATAGTTATATTAATCTCGGTCAAAATGTCATTTAGACAACAATAGGTAGAGATAGAAGGTAATTAGATATTTAAAAAAAATGTTGCTTTTACACAGGCTATGCTGACCCAGTTAATACGAGTACAGAGGCCCAATTCTCGTAATTAAAAATGTTCAAAATATAGTTCGGATCTCATTCCGATCTACTACCAATGTCATAAATGTCACAAATGGTATTCTCCTACACTAAAAAACAACGTCAAACGTGACATTATATTGTAATGAGATCGAAAGTTGATTATAAGGCAAATCGGTATTCAGCTAACATTTTGAACTGACACATTTAATAAAATTGACACTCTCGTCTATACACAAACGTCAAAAATTAAATTGAAATGTGTTTGTAAGAAGATTGAATCCAAATCATACTGGAATCGGACTGAACTTTAAGAGGAGTAGAATACATGACTTTTTGTCAATTCATAATATAATCTCAGTTCTGTCAACTTTCAGTCATATTATAAATTAATTACGAGAATTGGGCTTCAGTTGTTGATACTGAGCTTATGTGAGAAAATAATAATTGAGAGGTGTTGAAATATAATTCTATTTACACTCATATTGTAAAGTTCTAATTATGAATTCAAAAATAGTACTACTATAAAGACAGACTTTATGCACATGCAACTATAATAAAATTTAAAAGTTTTATAATGATACAGTTTTCCTAACAAAACAATGCTATTAATTTATTTTTTCTATTATTCACTTCGGTTCCACCAAGGACTTTTCAATTCAATTTTTATTGCAGCTATACATTGTCTATGGTGGCGCGGCTAGGGCGCATGCGCGGCGCGCTGGAGCGCAAGCGCATTAACACTGCTGAGTTTCAGCACCAATTTTGTTTATTTACATTATCAATGTGTTAACCACCTATTGCATGAGTATATATAATGTAGTGTATGAAACTGCACATAACTAGGTATTTTAACACTTGTGTGATACTATTAAAAATCTTGCCTGTTATTATGCAACAGTTTCTTAAACTACTATTAATAAATTGATGTCTTCAAGATTAATACACAATATATATCAGCATAAATTAACATCATACACTTTCTACTTTAAACTTTCTATTAATCCTCATGGCTTTCTATTGAAATATGAATTTAGTGAATTGAATTATAACTGGTCACAATGAAAAATAATTCACATTTAACACTACAAAAACAAATTAATTATTTACAACAGAGATACTATTAATTCATGTTTTTTAAGATGTGTAACAAACCGAGAATTAAATTATGAACAATATAAACAACGTAAATATTAATATTTATAGTATGTTCTGTGTACAGGTGGGAACGGCACAGGACAAGGCAACGAGACTGAGGATGAGGATCATGAGTTCTTTGATGCCGTGGAAGAGGGTGTGTCCTCAGCTATGGATGAAAAGACTTCATTTGTAATTAAAGTGCCCGTAAGCATACTTTTTATACCTTTAGGTTAGCATTTATATAGTAAATAAAGACTGACTCAAATTAAATATCTCTGAGTTAATGAAATTGCATCATCTTGTACATGATTTTAAGTACAATGTTGAAAGTAATGTAGAAAAGTTAAACTATATATTATACAACATGTAACGGAATAAACGCAAGACCTCAGACACGCCAATTAGAATATTAAATTATAAAACTAAAATAACATCTGTAATTTAATTTAGTTAAACCAAACCAAATCACATAATATAAAATAGTTGTCCTGACTAAACGTAAAACGTTTGAGCCTACTATTCTTTACGCACACACTCATAGCAATGTTTATAGCGGCGAGCGCACACCAGCGCACATCAGTTCGCCGGCCATCAGCTGGCTAAGCACTGCAAGTGTAGTCACTAGGTACGTCAGTTCAATGACCGAAAATTATGATTCCATCTTTCCATCACACTTTCACAGGCTTTGGACTGGCGGTTTTGAATAATTTAATTTAATTTTACGATTGTATTAAATAATCTACATTAGCAATACGAATCTAAGATATTAGGCTTAGTAACGGGGATGTATTTTTAAACCAAGCGACATTTTGCCCGACTGTGATGTATCAGTAAAGTAGGGCGGAGCACCCGGGCCGCGCCGCCGGCCGCCGCGCCGACACGTGTAGGTAGGTACTATCATCGGACACCGGGGAACGCAGAACTTTTTTATCTCAGACGCGTAACTTTCGCGACATTACCCTCTAAACCCTGATAAGTCGTGTTTACCGTTTATTACGTGTAAAAAATATTCAAAGTCGGCGTGTTTAAAAGATTTGAATCATAATATTTACAGTAGGTAATTAAAATAAAATCGTATTAATAGGTACTTACAGAATTTACACTAATTTACACTACTTCTTCGTCCCATTTTCATTAAACTTTCAAAATGACCACCGCCTTGTTCGATGCACTTTGTAGCACGCTTTCTTAAATTTAATTTTAGTTTGCTAAGAACCTCAGTGTCATTTTTCACTATCACAAATGCGTGTTCGATTTTTTGTTTGAGGTCATCGACACTTGTTGCCTCGTTTACATACACAAGGGATTTTATTCGACCCCACAAATAAAAGTCTAACGGCGTTAGGTCAGCCGATCTGGGAGGCCACTGTACAGGTCCCCCACGACCAATCCAACGCGTGCCATATTCCGCATCAAGATGCCGTCGAACGGTCCACGTGAAATGCGCGGGAGCACCATCGTGTTGGTAAAAGACTTGTCGTAAAAGTACGAGAGGGACGTCGTCTAATAACACCGGCAATGTCTCCTGCAAGAACTGTAGGTAGGTATCTCCAGTCAACCTCGGTAGAAAAACGGGGCCGAGTACGTGTGTACCGATGACGCCCGCCCACACGTTTACAGAGAATCTGTGCTGGAATGAATCCACACGGCATGCATGTGGATTCTCGTGCCTCCACAAATGTTGATTATGTTGGTTGTACATCCCAACACGAGTGAATGTACTCTCGTCAGTCTAAATAATATTTTGTTGCCAGTTCTCCAACACCCATCTACAAAACTCTAGACGTGGCAAGTAGTCGCTCGGCGTTAGCTCCTGACAACGTCCTAGGTGGAACGGGTGTTCTCCATCAGCATGTAATGTTCGCCACACGTACATGTGACTGCAGTCGAACAATGGCGCTGCCTCTCTCGTGCTACTCTCTGGATGCTCGTCGAAATAATCGAGAATGTTTGCTTGCAAACGAGTACTGCGCACATTTGTCCCTCTATCCAAGGCCGTGTTAGGACGAAACGTCCCGGAGTCCCTCAGACGCTGAGTTGCACTTAGCATCGTCCTGGCGCTCACTCTGGTGCCATATCGTTCATTCATCACTCGACAAGCTAACTCGACATTATCGTCACAACGAGCCAGTGTCCTCACCATCTCCGTGTACTGGATATTGGTATAACGGAAAGCCATCGCGCGCGTAAACAATAAAATGTGTCAACAACAACGAAACACAACCACTGAAACATGTCAAACATGTCAAACGTCAAAGGGGTAGCTGGTAAATCGACATCGGCTCAATTGCCATATCGAACGAAGAAGAAGAATGCATCTCGCTCTTTCACATTATTCTTACTATTGCAAAAAACATTTTGAAAAACTTTGTGAAATGCGAACTACAAATTCTGTCGTGCATTTAAATAAGCCTTATTGGTTGGTAATAAGGGTTAAATTTCCTTAAATTAACTATTTTATTTAATGCACACTACCTCAAATGTAAAATGCATTGATATTATTTACGTGTGTGTATGGATATCATTGATGGATATCTATGAACGAACTACAAATTCACTCGTGCATTCAAGAAGGCTTTATTACTTTGGAATAAGGCTTAAATTTTCTTAAAGCAAAGATTTTATTAACTTGTTACGACGCGGTGGTTCTAATTTAAGATAAATAAAAGATTTTTTAGGGAAAAATTAACATATATAAATTATGATGGAAATCGATTCAGAAGCCGATTCTGAACAAACAACTTTCAGGTCTTGCGTTTATTCTGTTACAGGTTGTATATGCATGATAAGTGTGAGAGTAGGGAAACATCAATATTTTTGTCTAGTAAATAATGTGTGAAAATGAGCAGTTATTTATTGTATAATAACAATAATTTGTTTGACATTCTTTATCTAATCATGCACATAGATCTTAAACCAACATTAAGATTGTGTACTGATTTAAGTGGCTGATATCTTGAACTAACCACCTTTATTTATACATTGTTATTGTTATGTTTATTATGTAGTTAAACTGCAGCTTAATCAACTCCATACAGTGGTGTATTACTTTTCACCTGACAGCAGCTCAGGACATTATTCCCGCCTAACTCACCACACTGTCCAGTGTTGGATGACTGTTATGCTTAGGCTGTGGTACTGTAAGAGTAGTATTAGATCATGCCCGTTGTTCATTGTCATGTGTGTGAATTTACAGGTAAATAGGAAAAACAAAGTAAAAAGTGGTGAAAGCTCAGATGAGTCTGAGGGTGAAACCGTCACTGAGACTCAACAGGTCAGTTATATCATTTATATTCTCCCTGTTGATATTTTGTATAAAGATTAAAACAGACCAGTGTAGAGTCTTGACATAATATCATAAGTAACTGGTTTATATGTATAAGGTCCTACTTTATTGGCAGAGGTCTTTTAATGGGGTTATAGTAGTCATCATTATGAACAATTTACAGACTGGGCCCAATATAGAAATCGCGAAAACAAAATATCTACTGTACCATATAAATAATTAAATATGACTCGACCTTCCCAGAGCGGATTTTACTGTGAAAGCCACATCAACTGCATCTCATCTGCTCATAGTCTATCGACTAATTGCAAGATATAAATTAGAAAAAAAAAAGATATGACTCGACTAAATGTACAGAACAGCTGTTTTTATTTTTAATGTGGGGGTGACAGTCTTTATACTCAACAATGTATTTGTAAGCCGCTGCAACAGGTCACGGTGGAAAGTTTAGACCAGTGGTTTCCAAACTGCGGTCCGCGGCCGATATTTGTACGGCCCGCGACGTAGCACACTTCTTAAAAACTATTTTCGCAATGGCCTTTCCACTCATTTAGAAGACGCCATGAATATTGCGTGTAGTCCCAAAATTGCCAACCTAAAAGAAATAAGTAAAAAAGCACACCATATTACTTAAATTACATTATTACACAAATATTTAATCAAAAGTCAAAATATGGATGTTATTGTAATAAATGTATCTAATATGCAATTTTTTTTACGTGGTTTTGTACCTACTCATTCACATATACCTGCATTGCATATTATCCAATTCTTAAGTCTGCGGCCTGCATTGCTACCCCACATTGTCCTATGTGGCCCTTGGCTAGAAAAGTTTGACGACCGCTGGATTAGACGATCGTCAAACCATGTAAATTGGTGAATTTGGTTGCTACGCTAGTTTGTACTAACCAAAACGATGTGTACCGTCTTTTTCCATGCTGACGTATCAATTCTCCATTTGGTTTCTACTCCGTGGTCTATCCCAGGCCCACAAAGTAGGTGTTATGTACAGCTTCACTTGTACATGTTTTGTTGTTAATAATCTGTGCATGTATTGTTGAATGCAGGTAATTTTCGTGAAAGACCAACAAGAACGAGTGGAAAGTGCAATGGGGGGCACGGAAGTTGAATCTGCCGCCGAAAGCGGCGCCGTCGTGCCCAAGACACAAGATATCATAGTGTGGGTAAGTCAACATTACCAAAGATTATCGTTTTTCAGTAGTAAAATTACGTCATTCACGCGTTGCGATAAAAGTTGGAAAATAATTGTTCAATTTTTATTTTTTATTGTTTTATTTAGTAGTCGCCATCATTAAATTAATAAATATTATTTGTAAATTGCTGTACCTATAATAATATTTAGATATATATAATTTTAAAATTAAATGACTTAACTCATTTAATCTTAAAACACCAATCAGATTGGTTCCAACCACTCAAAATTTCCAAATAGTCTAACATATTATGGTTTTAATTAATATATCGTTATTAATTTCTAATCTAAAACATTATAGGTACAGTGTATGCTGACAGTATAGGCTCGATGATCCGCCATTTCTAATCCCATTTTTTATCTACACGGGTTATTCTTACTTAATTAGTAAGAATACTACAGAACTCAGATACTACAAAAATATTAAATTTATTTGATGAAAAACAAAACCCCATATAATTAGACTTGTATTGAGGTAATATTGTCATAATTTTAGC
Source organism: Allophyes oxyacanthae (assembly GCA_932294325.1). NCBI lineage: Eukaryota > Metazoa > Arthropoda > Insecta > Lepidoptera > Noctuidae > Allophyes > Allophyes oxyacanthae. The sequence continues at coordinate 4,940,869 of OW028628.1, forward strand.
AACCCAGTGTGTTGTTATTAGAGCACAGGATAATACAGCTCTTCATCTCTTGACATGAGACTCAATCATCTTTGATGTTACCAATGAGAAAAAAAGATGGTCTATTTTTTGTCCAAGTGTCTGATATCTATTAATGCGGTTATTGACGTGCTTACAGCCACATGTGACACAAACACAGGCTGTTCTGATAGACGGGCACCCGCGGCGGACGCGCGTGCCGGACAAACCTAACTACCCACTCAGCCTCTGGTCCATTATGAAGAATTGTATAGGTGCGTATTGATTACATTAAAATAGTCATTAATGACGCTCTGAATTAGTTTAAAAAGAACAAAGACAGCATTTATTCATAGTTTGATTTAACAAGGTCATTATTTAAAGGCGACGGACAAAAGTGCTCGCACGTCAAACTGAATAACTAACGGCAATATGACAACCGCGACTGTGTTGAAGACTATCACGTAGCCTAGGACTAAAGAAGTTCTCATACGATGTCACAGGAAGACAATGCCTGGCCCAGTTATATATTTGCACTAGGATACCACTCCACTACACACATTGGTCAGAGCTTGGTCATCGTAACATAATAAATACTTTTAAGTATTATTATCAGATATCAAACTAATGCATTGTATCGTCATACTTATACAGGTAAAGAATTATCGAAGATCCCGATTCCGGTGAACTTCAGTGAGCCGCTGTCAATGCTGCAGCGACTCACCGAGGACTACGAGTACTCCTCTATCCTCGACGAGGCGGCCAAGTTCACTGACCCCGCGCAACAGCTAGCATACGTGGCTGCCTTCACCGTGTCCTCTTACGCGACCACAGCGTGCAGGTCTCTTGAACATTGCATACAATACAGTACTGCGCCAGGCGCTAAGTTCACTGACCCGCTGGCTAGAAAACGGCTAATAACGACGGATGAATATGTGTCCCATGTTAACTCTTAGAATCACTTATTCTCTTTAGTAGAGACAGCAAAAGCACTCTCTTTCAAAATGTTCATTTGTTGGAAAGAGTAGCCAGTCTACAAGGTCCGAAACAGGTTGATTGCCCAGGTACCTACATAAACGTTAAAATACCTAATAGCTTTTTCTACATGCATAATTATGTTGTAATCTCTGTGTGTTATTTTAGAACGAACAAACCATTCAATCCGTTGCTGGGCGAGACGTTCGAGTGCGACCGCATGGCGGATCTCGGCTGGCGGTCGATATCCGAACAGGCAAGTGGATGTTGTCGATTGTTAGTAGATTATTATCTATATCCCAGGTCCTTTTCCTTTAGTCGAGGCCCAAAGCACACACTATCTGTTAACAGCTAGCAGTTGCTAGTTGGACTCAACCTCGTCCATCTGAAAGTGCGAGCCAACGATTTCTGGTTTCGGAACGCTGCTGTCAAATGTTTCCCCGATATATGACCAAGCATTGCGCGAGGATTATGCTGCTTCACGGCAATCGTTAAAACTAGCCATTATGTTAATATTGCGTGTGCTTTGGATGTCGTGTACCTGTTTTAGTATAATCTGTATTACCCTTACAAAATTCACGTCTACCTCGATTATTTGAGAACTTCCTTTGAAAAACCTTCCTGCCTCCATCCTCCCTTCCTTCCCATATTTCCTTCCAGCACTAGCCTTAAGCACCACAATCATGTTATATTAGAGTTAATTTTGGCCACTACATATAAATAAAATTCAAAATTGTGTGTTGTGGCCAGGTGTCCCATCATCCGCCGATGGTAGCGCAGTTCTGTGAGGGGCAGGCGGGCTGGCAGTGCTGGCAGGAGTTCACCATGACCACCAAGTTTAGGGGGAAATATCTCCAGATCATACCACTGGGGGGCGCCTCCGCCATGTTTCCCAGCTCTGGGAACAAATACACGTGGAGAAAGGTATGGGGACTGTGACATGTTGACATTTGCTAATGTGACTATAGAACGCGAGGCAGGGGGAATGCGGCTCATAGGTAGGTAGAACATTAGCTTCATAACGCAATGAAATTCTCATTTACAGAATTTAGCTTTGAGTTTACGAGGCGTCAAATGATGACCGACACGTTTCGCAACCTGTTGAGCTACTTTCAACATTGCGAAAAATATGTTCCGTTCTGTCATCTTTTGCCAACTTCATCACATCGCTCGTGTTAGAAACAAATGAATCAGACTGGACAAGACTAAATTTTAGACATTTCCAATGTTTTGATAAAAGGCTTTGATTGCGTTATGTCGCTACACCTTCATACGGAGCTATGATAAGTTGGTATCGCTGATATCGCGAGAGGTAAGAGCTCGCGCAGGTGGCGCACCACCCGCCGTCGTCGGCGCTGCACTGCGAGGGCGCGGCCGGCTGGGTCTCGTGGCAGCACGTCGCCGTCACCAGTCGCTTCCGCGGACAGTTCATCACCGTCGACCCAGAGGCGCACTCGCACGTCTTCTTCAAACACTATAACAACACCTTCTACTGGAGGAAGGTACCGTTTTCTAGTAGAAATTGGTATACGAAAGGTCAACAGTAAGAGCATTAGAAAGTTTGGAAGTTTTTTACAGCCTGTCAGTCTTTTCAGAAACATGGGGCTCCCTCGCCCATGGTTCTTTACTGTGTAGGATCTACCATTTTCTCTTTTTCTAGGACAACGAATTAGTAATTTCAGTATGTTATTAGTGATGCGTTGGACTAAATTTCGTTTTAAATAGAAAGGTCACTAACAATTGATAAGGCAATAGTGTGTGCCCTGACCGAGGCCTGCTATAGTACAGATAAACTGGCAATCGAGCAAGTCCATCATAGTCACTATGAATGAATACAACAGAATTGCTTGGATTGTGAGACGATAGATTTTTCGCCACTGCAATTTGCCTTTGTGTTGATGCTGTCGACACAGGTATCTGTATGTATTTAACCTGTGGCAGGTGACGACGACGGTGCACAACATAATAGTGGGCAAGCTGTGGGTGGACAACCACGGCGACATGGACATCGTGGGGGAGGCGGGCCCGGCTGCGGGCTACGTCGCGCACCTCAAGTACCTGCCCTATGGGTACTTCAGCAAGGACACGCAGCGGAAGGTCACCGGCGTCATCAAGGACCCGCAGGGAGTGGTCAGTATACCATTTGATTATGTATACTAGGTCTAATTTAAACAAGCATCTTGCGTATATTTCCAAAAACTAAATATTTATGAAATCAGAACAGATTTCTGAGTGTATTATTAGTATATTAATAATGATAGAAAATAATTATATAATTATTATAAATATGATGAGCCACTGTTGCTATTTCGATAGAGGTTTATTATCCAGCATTGGATGTCAAATTGCTGGTTTGATGAAACAATATTCTATTCTATTCTGGAACACTAGACTACATTTGGACATAGTTACACGAAAAGAATCCAACCCACATTGAGCTGAGATATTTAATTTTAAAGTTTACATTGTAATTCATCATTGATGCAGTGTTGTAAATTTGTTGGTTTTATTGGAATTGCAGGTCAATTTTTAATATTTTTAACGTTAAAGTGTGTAGTTAAGTTTAGTTTCATATTTTATATGATATTATAAAATTAGATATCTCAAACTTCCATTTATAATGTATGTATTTTTGCGTATTTCAGCCGCGCTACGTGCTGCAGGGTCACTGGGACAGCCGCGTGGAGGTCGCGCCCGTGACCAGCGCGTCGTCCGACAACACCGTGTGCAAGACCGGCAAGTTCAGCGTCGCCTGGGAGCGCGTGGGCGCTCCGCCCGACTCCGACAAGTGGTACAACTTCACGCTGCTGGCCGCGCAGCTCAACGAGCCCGAGCCGGGCGTCGCGCCCACCGACTCGCGGCGCCGCCCCGACCAGCGCCTCATGGAGGAGGGGCTCTGGGACGACGCCAACAACGAGAAGCTGCGCCTCGAGGAGAAGCAGCGCGCCAAGCGGCGCGAGCAGGAGGCGGCGGCCGAGGCGGCGGCGGCGCGCGGCGCGCCCGCCCCCCCCGCGCCGCGCCCGCTGTGGTTCACGCGCGCCGCGCTGTCGGCGCACGCCGCGCAGCCGCAGCCGCACCTGCGCCACCTGTACAACAACCGCTACTGGGACTGCAAGCGGCGCCAGGACTGGGCCGGCTGCCCCGACATCTACTAGCGCCAGATCGACTCGCCTGAGGTGTTGTTCTCGTTTACCGCATTACACTTTGCGTTGGAAGTTTAACTCATTCCATATTAACTGTGGTTGTTTTTATTATTTATTGTTATTTTTCAAAATTAGTCTATCGTACGGTTAACGTGTACATAATTGTTAATTTATGACGCTATCTCGATTTCCACGCGACTCGTGGCCTAATAGTTAAGTTGTTAGCTCTTAGACATTTGTGAGCACCGCTTTTGGTCATACATTACGTTTGAAACGTTTCGAGGCTTCACACGTTAAAACTAACAACGAAAGTATTTCACTTACATAATCGAAACTAACGGGCTTATCACGGTATTTGAACTAACACAATTCATATTTCAGACGACTTAAATGCTTCATCACATGTTCTAAGACTGGGAATAAAGGTATCGTAGTCAGTTATAAACTGTCTGATTTTAATATAAAGATTCTTTAGTCCCATGATTTGGTATTATGGTATTGTCTTATAATTTAGTTGTATATTATCTTCCGTAGAAGCCAAGAAAAATTACTAAGTAGACGTGAGTATAAATTTATATAAAATCGGGTGCTTCTAATGAACAGGTTTCAATTTTAATCAATATCGTCATTGCTACTAATCTAGAAAGTGACAAATGTCTAGCGGGCATTAAATGAAGCTCTTTACGTCCTTATAGAAAATGTCGCGTCGTAAAACTATCTTTTAATGCCTTAACGTAGGAGCAATAGAGCATTATCTTTGTAAGTGTTAAAAATGAACACAAGTTGATATCAGAGTGTCGTGACCGCGCGGCTGCGGTGCTGGGTAGTGTATCACTTGCCGACTGAGGTACGAGTGAGCTGTCCACTGAGCTAGCGCGCACTGCACCCTGGTATCAACTTGTAGTGCTCTAGATATTTTGTAAGGTCTATTACAAATGTACATTTTCAAGTGGATGTAAGATAATTTGTTAATATTTTTATTATAATAGAATGATATTTGAATACGAAGCCATAAACATCTGTATCATGTTGATTATGAAAATAAAATATAATGTCACTGAATATTCTGCTTTACTTATTTTTATTCCGTAGACAGAGATTTCTTCTCTGTCTACGTTTTATTTTATATTCACTATATTTTCGACTTCAGTTTTGAAAGCTAGCCGCACACACACAGTAATATTATAAATACAAGATTGTCAAAAATATTCATCAAGGATTTCGCTTACGCTCACAATATTATTGGCAATACCCCTAAATACCTACCTCTACCTCCCATCGATATTGCTGTGACAATATGAAAATATCTTTAAATCTATATAAACTCGTCAAAACAAAATAAGGGCCACTTGCAAATTTCGACATTATGGGTGATTTAATGATCATTAACTATATCCATGTGGTAAATTGTACAGCGTTGTATTATCTTAAGTGTTTGCGAACACTTTAACAGCATTCCGCTTAAAAACCGTTAAAATGAGTAGATTTTATAAAAAAAATTGAAACCTATTATAAATCAAACACATATGAAACATTATAAAATCGTTGAAGAATAATATATTTAAGACGTAGAAGTTGACATAAGAATAGGTGTCAATTCCTATATTTTTTAGCAAGACCAAAGAGGTAGATTTTTACAATGTAGGTTACTACATTCCTCCCCAGCCTCTTAAAGCTCCTCAATAAGGCGTCGCGGAGGTCTGATTGTTCTCACGCTTCGTCGGAGAGCTGGAGGTGACGTATCAATTACTGATGGTGATGTATTAGGTGTGGTCGCATCAGGTGAAGAGCTCAGTGTGGTCGTGTCAGGTGATGTAGTCGGTGTTCCGGCAGGTGTGTGGAAAGGCGTAGTGTTCTCCTGCGTCACTGTTGTTTCGTCGACAACACGTGGTCTCACATGGTCTGCGTGTCTGCGTCGTAATATTCCCTCCGGTGTTTTAATAACGTAGGAATATTTGTGTGTTCTCCTTTCGATTTCAGCTGGTTTCCATATAGGATCCTCTCTAGTCCGTACATAGATAGTACTGCCCGGACGATGGTTAGGTGTCATTTGGTTTTCAGTTGCAATGTTATTCCGAACCTCTCTGTGCTGTAGCATTTTCTTGGTGCTAGGACGTGCGTTATCCAAAACGCAATTCAATTGTCTGCCAAACATCATAAACGCTGGAGACTTCAATGTGGTGTTGTGAGGTGTGTTTCTGTAGGTGAAAAGAAAATCTCTTAGTTGTTCTGTTGTTTTCTGTGAGCTGCTAGCCATGCGAGTTTTGAAGGTTCGGACGAGGCGTTCAGCCAAGCCATTGGTACGAGGATGATATGGGGATGATCTGATATGTTCTATCCCTCTGTTCTTGCAATAAATCTTGAAAGCTTCTGATGTAAATTGTGAGCCATTATCAGATACGATAATCTCAGGTAATCCAAATGTTGTAAAAATGTCGCTGAGATGATCACAGAGTTTATCAGTTGTTGTCCTGACCATTGGCCTCACTTCGATCCATTTAGAAAGGGCGTCACACAGCACTAACCAGTATTTACCTTGGAATGGTCCTGCGAAATCTATGTGTACTCTCTCCCAAACGTTGTTCGGAATAGACCATGAAAATATTGGTAGTTCAGGGTTGTTTGGTCTATTTTCTTGGCAACCACGACATAATTTGACGTAATTGTCAATGTCTTCTTCTATGGAAGGCCACCAAACATAAAACCGTGCGAGTGCCCTCATTGCAGAGATGCCAGGGTGTCCTCTGTGGAGGTATTTGAGTGTTGCTTTTCGAATAGTTGCTGGTATAATTATCCGTCCTTGCCACATCAATATTTTGTTTTCTATAGAGAGTTCGTTCCGTTTTCTAAAGTATGGTTGTAATACGTTATCGTTATATCGGTATAGGCTCCAATTAGTTTTTAAACAATGATAAACTTTCATTAGTGTTTCATCTCGTTTAGTATGTTCCTTGATTGTTTCTTCAGTAAGATAAATGTCTTCGAATTTTGTTCCGTGTAAGTGCTGTGTAATTTTATTTACTGAGCATTCGGCTTTGGATGGTTTTTCGTTAGGGTTGGGCATTCTCGACAAGTAGTCAGCCATTATGTTATTTTCTCCTTTTGTATAAATAATGTCGTAATCGTAGCTGCCAATCAATAATGCCCATCTGACCAGTCTATTGTTTGCCACTTTTGGTAAGTTTCGATTTGCTCCTAGTATGTGAATTAATGGTTTATGGTCTGTTATAAGAGTGAATTTAGTTCCTCTTAAATATTGATCAAATTTCTTGATTCCAAAAAATATAGCAAGTGCCTCTCGATCAATCACAGAATATCTGGATTCCGCGGGTTTCAATTTTCTTGAAGCAAATGCTATCGGTTGTTCACTATTATTTCTTTTGTGGTACAAAACAGCCCCTAGTCCTTTTTCTGATGCGTCGCATGCTAAATATAGAGGTTGTGATTCATTATACGCTGCTAGGGGTTTGGATCTCACAATACATTTTTTTGTTTGCTCGAAAATATTGTTTTCGTAGTCAGTCCATTTCCATTTTTGTCTCTGTCCCGTAAGAGTATGAAGTTCGGCGCATATACTGTGCAAATGTGGAATAAACCGTTCGTAAAAATTTACCAGACCAAGGAAAGATCTTAGTTCTTTGGCATCTGTTGGAGGTACTGCTTTGAGGATAGCTTCAATCTTTGATTTTGTTGGTTTGACGCCATGTTTGTTGATTGTATGTCCAAGATACTCGACTTCATCTTGTAGAAAGATACATTTTTTTAGATTTACCTTCATGCCAGCTTCTTTCAGTTTATGCAGTACGACTGACAGGGTTTTAAGATGTTCTTCGTCTCTTTTTCCCGTTATTGCGATATCATCAAAATATATAGCTATATTAGGTATATTTTGTAGTAGATTTTCGAGAAAGTGTTGAAAGATTGATGGTGCCGTTGTTATTCCAAATGGCATCCTATTGTATTGGAAGTATCCTTTGTGTGTGGCTATTGTTAAGTACTTTTTTGATTCTGGTGCAATTTTAAACTGTAGGTACGCATCCTTCAAGTCAATCTTAGAATATTTCTCTCCATCAGCAAGGCGTTGCCGTAGATGGTCGAACTGTGGTACTGGATATGTGTGTGAAATTAGTACTGGGTTAATTGTTGTACGATAGTCGCCACAAATTCTCACTTGACCATTAGATTTCATAACGTTTACAGTTGGCGTTGCCCATTCTACAGGTGTTTCATTTGGATCCACCTTTTCAATTATACCTTCTTTTGTTAAGCGCTCCAACTCGATCTCCACGTTTTTCCTTATGCCGAATTTGATTGGCCTCGCTGATATATGTTTGGGTTCTGTCCCCTGTTTAACATGGATGTTTACCCAATAGTCTTTAACTTCCCCTAAATGCTCATCAAAAAGTTCCTTGTTTTGATCTATAATTTGTTTGAGGGATATACTTTGCGTTGTGATTGAGTATACCGAATTGGGGAAGTTCATATCAAACATTTCGCTCCATTGCAAGCCAAATAGCATTGGCTTTGCCTTCTTGATGACAACAACCGGTAAAATTCTTATTTTTCCCTGGACTTCAACTGTTACCTCGGCTAGACCTTTTGGCTTTAGTTTGTAGTTGCCATATGCTCGCAGCTTTGGACCCTGTATTAGTTCTGGTGAACCAATGGTTTTCCAGAATTCGGTGCTTATTATTGAATATATAGAACCAGGGTCCCAGTCCATGTTGCATTTGAATCCGTTGATAATGGGATCTATCTTTTTGCATCTGGTAGTGTTAGTATTAATTTTATAGACATTAGTGTCAGTGTCTCCATCACTATCGTCAGATGAAGAATATGTTCGGGTTGGTCTTCTGTTTATGTCTGCATTGTTTCCATTTGATAAACTGTTGACAGTCTGTTTCTGTTTTTGAAATGTGTGAAATGAGAGGTACGCTCGTCCACTCCTCAAGCAACAACTTTCAAAGTGTCCCTTTGTTTGACATGCTTTGCATGTATGGTCTTTGGCTGCACAATTATTAAATGTATGTTTTTCATATTTTCCACATCTCTTGCACTGGTTTTTGTCAAGAGGACGTTTGTTAGTATCTGGTTTGATTGTCTTGCTCCTCATTTTTATGCGTTGCACTGTAATTTTGTGCTCAGTATTGTCGTTTTCTGCTAGCTCCCGTGACAGGGCAACGGCAAATACTTGTTCAAACGTGATGTCTATGATCTCACCATTGCTAGTACGTTCCACTAGATCTGGCCATTTTTGTTTAAGGTCAATTTCCAGCATTTCATGGTTTAAACCTGTTGCGAAACGATCGCGTAATTGCCTTTCTAGTAGGTCACCTTTATACCCACAGTCTATACTTAGTTCTTTGAGTTTATTAGCATACTGTTCCATGGATTGGCCTTCTTGCCTCACACAGTTCCAAAATTCCGTTAGTGCTTTGAAACGTGTGGTTTTCTTGTGGTAGAAGCTATGTAATTTTGCCTTGAGGTCTTCGTATGAAGTTTTGTCAAAAGAGCCCAAGAAGGCAGTTTTTACCTTATGAAATACATTCGGTGGTAAGCATGTGATGAGAAGCTGCTTTTGTACTGCTTTGTATTCGTCTCCATATATGTTGCATTTTGTTTCAAAATATTCGATAAAGTTCTCTACAGATGTTATTTCTGGGTTAAACTTATCGTTAGTAAAATTTTTAATTTTATTGCTTAAATTTTCATGTTTTGTGCTTTCTTTTGATGTTGATGGTGTTGGTATTGATGCTGTTGGCATTTGTTTTTGTGCAGTTATCACTCTCAGCAGCTCCGTTATTTGCTGCTGTTGAGCCATTTGAAGTTTTAAAAACTCTTCCCATTGTTGCGGGTTCATTTTCTCGTCGCCACTTTATTATAAATCAAACACATATGAAACATTATAAAATCGTTGAAGAATAATATATTTAAGACGTAGAAGTTGACATAAGAATAGGTGTCAATTCCTATATTTTTTAGCAAGACCAAAGAGGTAGATTTTTACAATGTAGGTTACTACAAAACCAATAAATTTTACCCTGTTTTTAACGTGAACTTTAAGCTCATTTAACATTTGTATTGTACTGAGAACAGTTTAGTGTGTCAAGTCAGTGCGTACATCGGCATTTTAAGAACGTAATTCCACAGGTTCGACTTCAAATAGACTAGACTACAACGACCGACCATAACACTCATCCAAGAAGGCTATTCGTAGCGATCTGTAGTTTTACAGCCGAGATATTCGCAGCGAGCGATTCATAATGCCTGGAATTGCTTTTATGAGATCTAAAAATTTGTCAGAAGTCAGGATTAGGCAGAGCCACGGGAATCACCGCTCAGGAAGACCGCTACATAGACTTACATGCACGCAGACAGAACACCGTCACTTCCCGCTCTTTGCATACCCGTTTGTGCCTGGCCACAGACACGTGACTTGGTGTCCAAACAATTAGAAACCAGTTTAATGAAGACCAGCAATTCTCCAGGAGTCAAGTAGTGCGAGTTCCATAGACCAGTATTCATCATGCAAATCAATAAACATCCGCAAGGCAACAATTGGACTGTAGCGTAAGTGACTGAAGCACATTGCTTTTTACAGATGAGTGCAAAGTAAAAGTTTTTAGTGTTGACCGTTGCATAAGGGTGTGAAGATGAAAAGGTGAGCAATTAGCAGATGCCTGCATCCACAACAATGATCGATTTGGGGGACCAATGTTATGGTGTGGGGAGGCATAAGCCCAAACTGGAAGAACTGAGCTTATAATTCAGAACCAGGGTACAGTAACAACTTAACGATACATCCAGGAGGTCATAAGACTATGTGGTGCCATTTGCATAACAAATGGGTGCAGGTTTCAAGCTGTTGCACGGCAATGCACGCGCTTATACTGTTAGAGCCACCAGAGAGACACTAGAAGAGGCTTGTATACAAGTGTTGCCGAGGCCAGCGAACAGTTCGGGCTTGAATACAATTGAACACATGTGGGATCTGTTTAAAAGAAGTGTATGAGACACAAATTGATCAGTGGACAATGAAAGACAGCCCTTAAACGTCCTAAAATCGAGCTAGGAACAAATCTCTCAAAAAACAATGCGGCATCTGATGGGATAGAAAATGCCCTCTAGGCTTCAAGAATATGTTCAGAAAAGAGGAGGTTACACCAGATATTGATTCAAAAAGGAAGAAGAATAAACGCCGTGGAATTTCATTTTTAATTGCATTTTTAGTCCAAGTGTACGTTTTGCTGAAATTGCACTTTGTCTTGAAAATGTTGTAAAATTGTTATTCTTATATGTGGATTGTGTATAATTTAAGCCCATTTAATTAAAAACAAATCATTGCAATGAATTTTACAACTTAGAAACCTAGAAACCTCATAATTTGCCCAGAAAATCAAAAATATAAGGTGGCCCACGGGTGGCCCTTATTTTGTTTTGACGAGTATATATAAAAATGAAGCCCAATTTCCTTTGGTTACGTCATCACGCGTGAACGGTTGGACCAATTTCGCTAATTCTTTTTTGTTGTGTTTGTTATAATTGTAAGGAGAAGGTAGGGTAGGTATAGTAGATAGGGTAGATCGTAGTGTAGGTATGGTAGATAGGCTAGGGTAGGTTACACTGTTACACAGTTCTTTTATTTTTTATTTAATGCTATAGGCACAGGTAAAAAAAACACTGCACAAAGGCGGACTTAATGCCATAGGCATTTTCTGCCAGTCTACCTTAGGGTGATGCAGAGACAAACATGGTGGGCGCAACGTAAAAAAAACGAAAATTGGAAAGAAAAATAAAATTCAAGATCAAGTAATAAATACATATATTATTATAAACCATAAAAGAAAACACACATATTGATATACTGCGTCAAAATACACAAAAAGGACGCACTGATTTCATACACTCGTCCTTTTTTGTTCAGTCTATCCTCCTTTGGAATGCGCTCCCGCTGAACATCAGAATGGCAACCAATCGGCTTTCTTTTAAAGTGAAGGCGCGTGATCACATTCGTGGGAAGTTGGCAGAATTGGCCCAGGGATGACTTGCTGGATTCGTTCTTCACTATTTCGTATTTTTGTGTATTTTGACGCAGTATATCAATATGTATGTTTTCTGTTGTATGTATGTTGTAAAGACGATTATGGGTGGAGCGAAGATTTAAATTGTGAGCAGTACATAAATATTCAATTCAATTCAATTTCAATTTAAATTCAATTTATTTCAATAAATATTTACAATATAAAATACCTTCCATTGGTCCCAAACTAGGCTAGGCCTGTATCTTGGGCACCTTTGGGGGTAATTGACGATACATATTATACATTTAAGTTAAATACAAAAATTGTGTTAGCAAATAAGGCTTAGAACTATGTTAGTAGCACTTCACTTTGCACTATATGTATTTGTGCTGACCTGTGGCACTTGTCCGCGGAAGCGACGGAACACCACGCCGCCCTGCGGCCAAAAATCTTCTTCCATGACGAGGGGCAGAAAACAGTTCGGTACTCGCACCACGAATGCCTTGAAGTTGACATTGCGAAAAAATTTGTATTAGTAATAGTAGTGTAGTAGTAGTATTAGTAGTAGTAGTGATAGTTAGTTATTAGTATTGAAAATGAGAAGTCAAATAAGAAGGGGAAGTGGGTCTGTCGAGGATAGAGAACAGGGTAGTCAAAGCCCTGCTCAACTCTCTGCGCTGGCGAATGGGCATCCATTTTAACAGGGATCGGTGCTCAGATACATGATCTTTTATTGGCGGTACGAAGTTCGCTGGGTCAGCTAGTCCACAATAATATTCACACACAATATTATTGCGGCTAGCCGAATCGGCGCTTACCAAAAGGACACCAAAGTATTTATTTCTAAGAACTGAAAATAATTCTTATGGAATGGACTTAAAACATAATGCCACAACATTGTCACAGCGGCTTAAGCATGCCGCGGCATACTTAAGCCGCTGTGCAGCTGTGACAATGTTGTTCTACCATTCTACTGTGGAGTCGGCAATGGCAGAATCAAGGCTAAGGCTTACATTCAGAGACGACAGAAACGAGTCTAAGCTAAGAGCAATAATACCATAGAGGGACTTTATCGAGTGTAAACAGAAAACCTATAGACATTTCTCTTTACATAAACAAAACGTCATAAGAGTAATAGAGATAGATATATTCTATCTGTTACCGCTCAGCGAAGTAATGTGGCCATTTGTACTATAGAAACATCTATCTATATACTGAAAATGAAAAGATATTTTTTGACCGTTTTCAGGCAAAACACCCATCCGGCTGTTGCAGCCGGTAGCTGCACACAGTATTGTCATTATTGTATGTGCACACAAATAGTTAAAATCACCATACACTTGATTTTTTCTATCTAACTAACTCTATCGCTATCTCACGTTGCTTATAGAGCTAATACATTAGTGAGAGTAGGGCCATATATACGTCTCCTGCTCTTACTTGATATACTCCCTCTATAGTATTTGCTCATAAAGTCTAAGCGTGAACTTTCGCTTCCATCTGTCAAATTGTTCGTAACTTTGACAGATGGAAGCGTAAGTTCACGCTTAGACTCGTTTCTGTCGTCTCTGAATGTATTATGTAAGCCTAACTGCCCAAGATGCGTTAGATGATCTCAAGTTCAGTTGTGTAATTCAGTTCAATGCTCTTACACCCCATGACCCCATACTCTGGTAATAATATACTATTGGCACTCTGATACTATAGCACTTATTCTCTGTACATACTCTACATCTTATACTGTAATGATCTGAAAAATTATTATTATCATCAACGAAGTACAGTTTTGATGTGAAGTATGGATATCGTTGTTACAATTTTAAAATGTGGATCGAGATTACTTTGTTCCAACCGTTTTAATCGTTCGCCAACCAACTTTAAAATTACACAGTATAAATGTATGAGCCACACAGACCTGCCTTCGCTACAGTTCAGGTCTGTGATGAGCCAGTTTTAAAATTTTCGAGTTCCTCCGCATTTCTAGTGTCAACCTCATAACTTTTTGTGTGGGTCGTCCAAATCAAGGATCTTGACAGGTTTTGGAAGTCCCTGTCAAAGAGTATGTAATCACTACGTTTGTCCCTGTTAAACATGACGTAGGCAGAATCGAGCTGCAGGGACTCAGGGAGTAATGTCTCGATGCAGACACATCAGCTGCTGCCGTGGTGTAACGATATTTTTCTTTCAACTATTTTTGGTTAATATAATGCTTTCTTTATGGGGCCATCACTACCTTTGAGAAGCCATAACTTTTTACCAACAACGAATTGACCTAGACGGCCATTGTAAGAATTGTAGTGTTTCAAAAAACCTTTCCAATGACGGTAGGCCCACCGTTATTGGTCCCTGAGCAGTTATATTGTATGCAGGCGAGTAGTTCTACGCTGCACTACTTTTGAGACGCCATAACTTTTTACCCACAACGAATTGACCCGGACGGCCATAGTAACAATAATGTAGTGTTTCAAAAGACCTTTCCAATGACATATGGCACATCGTTATTGGTCTCCGGGCAGGGTCCCCTATATTTTCACCCATCATCCTTTGACTCGGCTGGTATCTAGGTAGAATTAAGCATAATTCCGGTCATCGCATCTCGTCTGCAAATTTTGTTGGTACTCCAAAGCTTGCTACCTGTATTCTATGCAAATAAATATTTCTTATTTATTTCTTAAATTAATGGTAGGTAGACACGATAAATTCGTTTCCAAAAACAAAGATTTTGTATTTTCAACATTTTATTAAGAAAACGGAAACAGTGAAAAAGTACATAACTGTAAATTGCAGTTGGTTACAATATTGTTTATATAAACAAATCTTTTACAGTTAAAATCAGTACTAAATTTTTACTCTATTCTCATTTACAAAAGAAACATCCATAAAAATGTACAGGAGAAGTTACGAATAAAATTAATTTAACTGTCACGCCTGCTTGACCTTAAACATAATAGGAGAGAAACAAGACGTGGACGAAACCTCAATTTCTAAAAAAACACATTTAACATCTACATTAAGTAGGGATAATTTACTTACATTCCAGTAATTAACATACAACCGAAATGTAGCAAACATCAACCAAAATCAATGGTTTTGCCACGACTGTTAACACTTTATTATCTGTTGTAAAATTTAGGAGAGAGGCTATCCGAATATCAGGCCGAAATAGTATTTGAAGCAATAATACGTTGGGAGTTTATTGGTAAGTGACCTTGAAAAGTTAGTAATAAAATTAATGACGACGTCCAAATATAATCTCTGGCTGTATGGAGAACAAACGCATGCATACTTTTTAATTACGGCGCAGCAAAGGAAGGGTAATGAATTTAACAGTCTATGTATGTATGTTCGAACGTAGCTCAAAAACTACTGATTAGATTTTGATAAATAGGTGTCGATTGTTTCATCATTAGTGTATTATAGGCAAATTTTTTTTTAAAACCTTACTGAGTCGCCGGTTTATCTAGATTTCGTAGTTGTTGATGCATTGTAAACTTTGTATGGAAGATTAAAGATTATTCGAAAATTTTAATTGGGCGCCATCTTGAATCTATCTTTCCGATTTGGTTAATTTACGAACTTATATGAGACTTTAGCCACATTGATGAGTAACCCCTTAAAAGGGGTGAAAGTACAAGCAACACCACATTCACCATAATTCACACATCATTCACAATAACCCTGTGTATAATATATTTTTTTATTTGCACAGAAGCTCAGCTTTCTCCTCAACTCCGAATTTTAGTTCGTTAGCAGAATTGACAACGCTGCAAAAATTGCATCCGGCAAGTTATTGCAATAATTAACTTGCGCCACCAAAAAGGAACAAATAAAAGTTACCCGACTACAAAAAAGTCGGCTACGGCTTCACAATACACTAAGCATTACCTCTAAAAGTTACATGTTTTAGGGTTATTACTTCGTTTCCGTAGTCGGATTTTATTCTCAATTTCTAATCATTATTATCAGGCTTTTTTTTTCCACCCGACCTAAATAATTAGTATACAATTACTGTTAGATAAGACTTATCGCGCCTTCCCAAACGAATGAGTATAAGTTCGATTTATTCATGATCTAGATGAGGGTGTAATTTTAGCTGGTGTAGACGTACAAGGTGATACGTAAAAATCTACAAGCTACGGCTGAACTGACCAACGCAATATTAAGTTTTATTATTCGTTAGAGTAGTGACACTGGTGTCGATTCTGTTGCGCGCTTTGACAGGACTAAATTATTGTTTCACTAGAAAACGAAAGTGACAGATGCGTTTATTCTAGTTTAGTACTGTTAAAATGCACAACAGAATCGACACCACTGTATCACTACATACAATATACCCGGGTTTGTAGTAATAAAACTTTAAGGTCGGTATATACCAATGACATTTTACAAATAGACGCGTTGCTCGCGCTCTATATTGGCAAGATAAATGCAACGTAAATGCCCTGCACTGACTGAGAGAATGAGCATGCAGCAGCTAATGCCACGTAACTAAACGTCTATATTCATCTTTTTCTAACAACCGACATGGCGTATGGTGGCTTTCATTTTCTTTCCCTTTCTGCGCGCACTGTATAATTATATGTACTGCTATGTAGCTATAGTAAAGTTTACGCCAGTTTGTAGTGCATTAATGTTGTGTATGGCCCGTCTATTGGTATATACACTTAATTTTATCTATAAAAATACAGAAAAGGGAGGGCCCCTTTAAAAACAAAAAAGTGCTGAAATTTCACACAGGTGAAGGGCGTGCCTAGATGTTCTTTTTAGGCAACAATAAAATTACCTAAAACGAATTGGCTTATAGCTATGATTCTTTTGTCAATGTGTAGAACAACTCAAAGACTAACAAAATAACGCATAAAAGACATGTGTTAATCCCTAAAACTTTTGCAGAATTTTAGGAAATGCAATAAAAACGTGTGGAATTTCGTTTAAAAATTGTCTTTTATGACTCAATTCTAAAATATCTTGTGTTTTATAGTTGAATATTTTTTCAGATTCTCTTTGCTATGGCCGTACACATAAAATTAAATGTACGTCTCTGTGAGACCTAAGTCCAAAGTTATGGTTGTTAGACTATGTGGATATCGAAATAAGTAAGTCAGATACTAAAATTGCTCTATCTTTGAGGCTGTAGGGATGGCACCCCTTATGTGGGGTGTTTTAATCGATAAAATTAAGTATATACAGTGGCCTTAAAATTGTATTACTACAGTACCGGACATTTATTGTATAACTCAATTGCTTAATTTTACAAAGTTTTTATCATAGGTACTGTTTAAATGACATCTATGTTATAAACGGGGTACCTAATTTGTTCTAAAATAATGCAATAAGTGAAATTGTTGGTACTTAGGTATATAATATACAAATTAGGGATATTGATTAAGATTGTGTAATGTGTATTCCAACTCATAAATTAGGCAAATTTTAGGAGTTGAGCACTTGCAATTTTTCTCTTAGGCTGTGGTACTAGTTATTTGGACGTCGCCTTTCAGTTTTCCTCTAAGTATGAATTGTATTAAAAGTAACGAACAGAGTAAAAACCTAGAATAATTATTAATCAGTTAGATGCAAAGCAGATAAATAAAAAATTTCATATTGGTACATATTATGATACATAACGGTTGTCCATTTTCTGAATGAATAAATTTAGTGTTACTTACTACTCTTTTTACAGACAATAAATTATAATGAACAGAGACAATGAAAGAGTAATGAATAATTATGCTGCATTCTGTAGTAAAATTACATATTTATTCAGAAAACGGGACATTCGTACAACTTATGTTTCAGCATTAATTTATTTATACATTTACACTTCGCCAAATAGCTTTCCTAAGCATTATCACTCCATTACCTAAACAAAATAATTACATTTATTTCAGCTCAAGATAATAAATTTTAGCTCATCCATACTTTCAATATATTCTCTTATTTATATTTTTAGATCTCCAGATACTATGCGTAAAAAAATATTCAAGTAGCTTTTAAAGTACAATAAAATTAATATATTTAAGTGGTTATATTTTTTGCTTATTAATTGCCATAATATTTGGTCCTTCCACTCATACACAAACTATCTTAAGAGTTATTATCTATAGGTAGTAAAGACGTACCAACGATAAAAAAATGTGTATAACTATTTTCTTTTATAAATTAATTAATTTTAAATTATTTGACCAAAAAATACTGGCTCCTCGTTATTTTCAACAATCATTATGCTAGTTTCGACGTAGTATTACTGTCATTGAAGCGGGCGGCGGCATTGCGGCGTGGTAGGGCGGCGCGTGGCTTTTATGAATGATCGTCCACACACCGAAAAGCAGTGCCGCATGACGAATGCGTCAAAGATAAAATTTTATAGAATTAATACTTTTTGGTACAAGGCAACCTATAAATACACCTCTTAAAATATTTCGTGTTAGAACATAAGGACCTTATACATTATTTTTGAGGCGCAAAGGCAGCCTCTAGCGTTCAGCACACCGCGCCAACTCCGCTGTGCCCATTCCAACCGTGACAGCTTAGCGTCAGGGATTCTATTTACACAAATCGTACGGATACCAACTTCGTATGCTATAGAGTCGTGCGCTTAGCAGCAAAGTATCGCTAACACAATTTAAAATAGGGGGAAGAATATGACACATATATTTCCTTCAGAATCATAAAATTTGTAAAGCGTTTTAGATGTTTAGTTTGAATCGGCGCAGCGGACGTACGGGCGGAGAGCAGCAGCACGCAACGCACCGTCGCAATTATGTCCCGAGTGTAATCACAACATCGAACTCAGAGATCTTTTATCTACAACGTCTAGGATGCTCTAAAACGATAAAATCCGATAATTTTCTGCATTATCTATATACATATTTTACAAGGGAAAGAAATAATAAATAATTTCTATACCTTTGATATGAGCTTCCTCTCAGTACATTGATATCAATCTCAACAATATTAAAAAACATTATCTCTCTGAAAATAAAATGAAATTAATGTACACTATATTTACAATAATGTGGTGTTCATTCTGAATTTTTGTAAGATATTGTTGATTTACATCATAAATCATTTACAGATTTTATTTGAAATCGATAATTTTAAAGAGCAGTTAGATCCTTTTTTGCATTTGAATTTGAATGAAGGGTTCACGTGTTATTTTTTATTTAATTACATCAGAATTTTGTACATTGTTTCGTACAAAAAAGAAATAGTTATTAGTTCAAAAGTGTAGTTACTAACTATTGATACATATTGCCGCCTGGGTTTAGAATTCGGCAGTATGTTCGAATGTTGTGGAAGACATGTGATGCGTGTGATTTTATTGTGTATATTTGTTGGTTACCTTTGCCACGTATTTGTCAGAGTAATATAGAGTCAGCTGTTTAGCTATATTCCTAGGGATTAACATACAAACTAGCTTTGGCTAAATTACTTCAACAGATGCATACAAAGAACCGTGCAACTACAGAGTTGACCAAAGAACTTAATTATTCCTTTTTTGTGTGACAACATTCAGTTGTTTAGTGAGAAAAGAAAACCTGATGTAATCATATTATTTACATAAATGTATTTTTTGGTTGCGTCCATGCGCCAGCGGATGCGCAGAAGGTTATTTTTAAAATATAAAAATAAATATTATTTGGTATTATAATAGTGAGCGTGTGATGTTTAACATTTTAGTAATTTATAACAGCAGTACTCACAAGAATAAATTTGACTAAAGATAATATTTGCGAGAATCCTTACATAAAAGAAAGATTTACTGGATCATCATCATTATGATGATGAATGATAATGTAAAAAGTATGCCAAGGACCCTGACATGGAACTAAACACGAGTACGAGTAAAAGCCATACAAGACTAATTTTATATCCAAGTAAAATTAGAAATGCTAATTGTAACTTTACTTGTGTCAAAGGTACCTATATTATTTTAGGATCGTATGAAAGTAAAATGTCGTATTAGGTTATTTTTTTAGATTTTCACTTGAGCTAATTTTATGTTAATTGTAATGTCGGGTCCAAGATCCGAGGCAATAGTACTTAGTATGAATGATGGACAATGTTTTGGCTAAATTAAACAATTGCACAAATCTTTTTTTTACGTAAATGCGGCCCTTTGTAAAATTACTTATTTTACATCGTAATCGTAACTCTCACTTGTATGTATGAAGTGATTTAAAATAAACCATGATTTTCATTAGTGATGATGTCACGCATCATACCACACGATTTGACTGCAGCCATAGACTTTTTTCTTAGATTATTGATTCTTAGTGGAAACCAATCATTAATCTAAGACTTTTATATTATATTCACATACTCAACGTTAAAACTCGTGCCTTTATAATTTGTTTTGAAGATCTATAGATGACTTAGGACGTGTTAGTAACTTAGTAAGTCGCGGTTTATTCTCAACAAACACTACGATGAATTTTAAATGACTCCTTAATCACTAATAATATAAATTGTTTGGTCAAACTTTTTAAGTGCCGTACGTAAGTTTGTATGACAAAATATGAACATAGAAAACGCTTAGCGGCGAGCATTCCATGCGAAGCTTTTCTTTTCGCATGTATATAACACAAATCTTCAATTATAAATTATTTAGATGTTAATTTCACATATTTACTCCACACACACCCTTTCCCACTCGACCACGATCTTATTAGCGAATAAAAATTAAAATTTTATGTACAAAATAATGTACATTCCAACTCTTAACAAAAGAAAATAATAAAAATCACACAGCCAGTGGTGACAATACATAACTTTACTTACATTATAATTATGATCTCTAAATAAACTTGAGAAAAGTTGTCGAGTTCAATATAAAATCTCATTAGTAATAAGAACACGGCCGAGTGGAGTCGCGCCGTTCCATAATAGTATGGCCAGTTACTCCTTATAAGATCTTCATTTTATTTACAGTAGTATCTAATGGTAAAACTTAAAAATATATAACAAAATAGACTTGAGTGGCTAGTTAGAAAAATGCTACCAAATATTTGTGATTACAGAATAACAAAAGCATAATAAAAATCAACAGAAACAAAATAATACATGCCTCTTCATCTGGAACCAAAACTATGAGTAATGTTCGTCTGGCGCAATGGCGTTATGTAACTAGTGTGGCACACAGCCGAGCTGAGATCAGCAGACACGCATCAACTAAAAAATGTCTAAATATTGTTATCATCACTATTGGGTATTGGTAACGCGGGCGAGTTTCCACAAGTCCACGGTGATGCGCGTATCACCACCACGTATGACCACTCATCTTAGTTATATCGTACAGATTTCAAGATTTTCAAGATTTCAACAAATCAGCAATTTTTGTACTTGGCAATTAGTCAAGCCAGGAAAGTTTAACAGTCTTATTTATCGGATCATATAAATATGAATAATTTTTAGATGGATAAAGCAGGACAATGTGTTTAATTACAGCAAATGCAAATAAATAATCACACGTTGTTTAGTGGCATAATGTCTGTACATGTTACAAGTAACCACTTTCATACAATCCAAATAAAGATGTTCAATATTTTTTTCGTAACTACATTCACTCGAAACTGTCCAAGCGCCAGACCACAAACTAAAATTACATCACCTCTAAATTAATTTGAACAAATAAAGATTTTTAAAGTGCAAATTGAACCGTTAAATGCTTATTGCCACATTTCATACTTTTAAGCGAAAGTAAATTTATTTTCAATCACAGCGACAACACTTGTTAGATAGTGTAATCACTTCACGTAATATTTGATAGTATGAACGAGATACTGATCAGAGTCGCATCGAAGCAGCATAATACACCGTCTATGAGACGCGCCGGGCAGCAGTCCGCCGCACAGCGGCCGGCGAGCCTCTCTCCGCCGACACCGACACTTGACGTCACCAAGGCATCACTCAAACGAGTCCGTAACGTCACACTTATTATAACACACTAGCTTCGAAATGCCTCGCAAGTCTTTCGAAATTTCGTCTCGAGGGTACCGCAGAAGATTCATCGTGTCTATTTTTTTTGTTTACTAAGTTAAGCGACAATAAAAATATCATAGCTCAAAACACCCGCGAAGGTCGGCTCGGCGTCTGCCAATCTCGACCGCCGGAACGTCCTCGAGAGGCGGTTACACAGTCTGCGGGTCAGTGGGGGCGGGCGGCACTGCCGCTGCGCTCGCGCCGCTTGCGGCCACATCTCCGCAGAGACGAGGCGCAGCGCGCCGCTACTCGCTGAAGTAGCGCACCTTGCCGCCGCCGCAGCGCACCACGTCCTCCCACGCTGTAACAAACAAACACGTCACTGACACGTCTCTGGTGCGGCCGCTCCCGGACACTCGGGCGGACACTCACCGGCGCCCACGTAGTCCACGATCTGCAGCAGGTGCGCCGTGTCGGGCGGCGGCTCGGGCGGCACGTAGCGCAGCGCGGCGCAGCCGGCGCGCACGGCCACGCCGCCCTCGGGCGCGTCGCGCAGCAGGTCGCAGCGCGGCCGGCGCGCGCCGCCGCTCAGCAGCTGCTCGTTGATGTCGAAGCCGAACGTAACGCCATCCATGTCGCGCGGCCGCGCCGCCGAGTCCAGCAGGATGACGGGCGGGCGCCGGTCGGCCACCACGTCGGGCGCGGGGCAGTCGGGCGCAGCTGGCGCTTCTGGCGGCGGTGCCGTGCGCTCTTTGCGATCGCGTCGCAGCTGCTGAGGCGCCGGCTTGGCGTCGCGCAGCTCCCGGCGACGCGCGGCGGCGGCGCGCGCCTCCAGCGCGGGGTACCCGTCGGCGTCGCCCGGCACGGGCGCGGCGTCGCGGCGCGGCGCGCCCTCCCCCTCCGCGTAGAAGTTGCACGACTCTATGAGGTCGGGTATGTTGTGACGGGTGCGGGCGATCTCCGCGTAGGAAGCGTGCGGCGCGGGCGCGGGCGCGGGGGCGGCGGGCGGCGGCGCGGCCGGCAGCGAGTGCACGGAGTCCATGTCGTCGTTGGAGTCGTTGCTGCGGTCGGAGGGCGGCGCGGACTCGCGGCGCGGGCGCGGGGAGGGCGCGCGGGGCCTGCGCGGCGGCTCGCGCTCGTGCTCGTCGGCGCGGCGGCGCGGCTTGCGCTTCTTGGTGACAGTTTGGAAGTCGGTGAGCTCGGCGGCGGCGGCGGTGGCGGTGTCGGGCGTGACGTCATACAGCGCGTCGTCTCCCCAGGAGCGCCGCTCGGGCTTGGCCGGCGCGACGTCGGCGCGTCGCTCCTTCTTGTCGCCGCGCAGGGGTGCCTCGGCGAGGTCGGTGAGGTCCTCGATCTTGGTCCGCGACAGTTCCTCCATGGAGGTGGCTCGCTTTATTTTGCTCTCCTTGTCTTTGCGTCGCTCGGTGGATCGCTTCTTGCCGCCCTTATCGTCAGAGTCGTCCTTGTGTTTAACGCGACCTAGTTTGGGTCCGCGTCCGTTGTCCGCGTTAGACTCGATGAACCGTAGTAGTTCGTTCACGTCCTTATCTCCCTGGTAGCCGTCAATCTGTTGACAGTCAATAACGGTCTCGTTCTTTGAAGACTTTTTCCTCCGAGGTTTTTTGTGTTGACTAGACCCCGAAAGAGGTGAACTGAATCCTTGTACTGAGTTGCCATTTTCGTCGAGAGATTTCTGTAACAGATAATGCAAGTGTTTCTTCTCTTCCGAAAAATCTGGAATTCGTAAAACATGGGGCAGGAGGATATGGTTTTGACTAAGAGCTTCTTCACACAGCACAGGCGTCAGCACCATTATCAGCGCTAGTGCCAACGCTTCCTACTATGTTATAATGAAAATTCAATGCCGAGTTATCGCCGCGTCAGCGCTAACGTGTTGCTAAATGGTTTTGAACGATTTCATACTTACCCGTTAGCGTAATCGCGAATCGCGAGCGCCCGTGTGAACTGGCCTTAATCAACTAAATTAACATAAATAGCTAGAGAATATTGAAAGCCGCTATACATATGCGAGTAGAACCTTGTAGTCGTCGGTAGCAGACGAGCCGGTGGAGCCGTAGTTGGGGCGAGACAGCGGCAGTCCGTTGAAGCTGCTCGAGATCACGCTGCGGGGCTGCATCATATAGAACACTTTATTAGCAACATGTAAATAAATCACACACTTCACAGAACACATCTACGAGGTGCATTCAATAAGTACCTAGCCTCATCGCCAGAGGGCGCTGTAGTTTCAAAAGAGTTTTACCACAGTGTAGCACATTCTTTTTAAATTCTTTTTTCAAATTTTCATTCCAATCCCTTCATTTGTTTTAATTTGACAACTTATGGAAGCCAACGTGTCGATCGGTTTTACAAAAATGGAAAAAGAGCAATATCGTTCGGTGATTCGATTCCTATTTTTGGAAGGGAAAACGCGCATCGAAATCAAAGAGCGCTTGGATGCTGTGTACGGTGACTCTTCTCCATCGATGGCCACCGTCAAGAATTGGTTCAACGAGTTTGCACGTGGCCGTACGTCGGTTTTTGATGAACCACGTCCAGGTGCACCGAAAACAGCTGCTACGGAGGAAAACATTAAAAAAATCCATGATCTCGTATTGGCAGATCGCCGATTGAAGGTTCGGGAGCTAGCTGAGACTGTAGGCATTTCAGAAGGAACAGTGCATCATATTCTTCACGAGGAACTCGGCATGAGAAAGCTGTTGGCGCGATGGGTGCCGCGTTTACTCACACCAGAAAACAAGCGCAACCGTGAGACCACATCGGAGACGTGTTTGGCGCTGTTTAAGCGGAATCCAGCGGAGTTTTTGCGTCGTTTTGTGACCGTCGATGAAACCTGGATCCACTGGTACACACCAGAGACCAAGGAGCAATCAAAACAATGGATCCAGACCGGGGAACGTGCTCCAAAGAAGGCGAAAACTGTAAAATCGGCCGGAAAAGTTATGGCCACCGTTTTCTGGGATTCACAAGGTGTGATCTACATCGATTACCTCGAGAAGGGTAAAACAATTACAGGGCTTTACTATGCCGATTTATTGGGCCGATTCGACGCCGAATTAAAGAAAAAACGACCCCATCTGGCGAAGAAAAAAGTGCTGTTTCACCACGACAACGCACCGGTTCACACGTCTGCCGTTGCCATGGCCAAATTGGTCGAATTACGCTACGAATTGCTGCCCCATCCACCGTATTCTCCAGATTTGGCCCCTTGTGACTTCTTTCTGTTTCCTAATCTGAAAAAATCACTCGCCGGGAATAGATATGGATCGAATGAGAAGGTCATCGCCGCCACGGAGGCCTATTTTGCAGAGTTTGACAAAAACTATTTTTCGGACGGATTAAAAAAGTTGGAGCATCGCTGGGCTAAGTGTATCGAACTAAAAGGAGACTATGTTGAAAAATAAATTCCCACTTTTCCAAAATTTTCGTTTACTTTTTGTAGGCTAAGTATTTATTGAATGACCCTCGTAAGAACAGAATGTTTAGTGGTGTACTTGAAATGTCACGTGTAAATTTAATATACGAAGAAAGGAAACATTAATTGTAATGTGTTAATACTTGACAAAACTACCTGCAGAAAGTAATAAACCCTATTAAAAACTTTTACGGTCCTGTCCATCAATACAATAAGCTTGCCTTCAGTGATTGCAGTGTTTTTCGATATTTATTTAACGATCACACCATTTACAAACTTTTAGATTCTAAACATGTTTGGAGAACATGCACTGAATATAAAACACAAGAGGAAAAGGCAAGTAGGCGGAGCGAGTGTGCCATCATTACGCGGAGTTACGCAAACTTCTTGTTTTCCGTTATTCCATTCTGTATTTTTTCTTAATGTGACCAACTCGGTTTTTTTTAATATTAAAAGGCCTTTGTGATCCGTGAATGGGTGGCTTTAGCGACACCATGTCTTGAAGAAGGAAATATCCCTTCCTCTTGTTTTTTATATTCCGGGAGTACATAAACAAAATTTGTAGTTGGTAATGATCCTCCTTAAACATAATAAGTATTCATACTTGTAAAGTGATTAAGTTATGTGGTTCATATTATTGCTTTAATCAATGTGAATGATTGTAAACTCTAATATTATGCCATAACCAAAATTAAAGAGGGTTATTAATAATAATAATTTAGTTTTAAAATTATTTACTGGAATGACTACTGTGGTACAATTATTTCCCAATTTACAGCTTAGTTGTGAATTTGTGATCCACTTACACAGTATGGTGTCCTTGTACATTACCTTGGAGGCCCACGTCAAGCAGGGGACAGCGAGAGGCACAGTTGAAAATATCCGAGAAAAAGTGGAGCAACGCTACGTACGTCAGTGTCACCGGGGAGTTTCCGAACGAGGCTCGCTTACACTTCGACGAGCTCAAGCAGCATAATAGCCACGGAGCAAACACAAACAGGAGATGACATTTCACAGGACGAGATCGTTACACCCGCCCACATCTCGCACCTTCGGTAAGACAAGGGCCGAAGTGCTAAAATTTCTGAAAATGAGTTAAATATGCCAAAGTGCCTTAAAAACTAATTTCTACCTGTAGGAACAAAGACATTCACTAGATTCAGTTTATTTTCGCCAGAGTGCAGTAATGCCTTTGTACCATTCGTCCGTTTTTTGAATGATATTGGCGCGACTAAATCTCATTGGTCAGTTGCGGCCCAGGTTGCGGCATCGTCCGCGTGAGTAGTGGTTGTGTACTGGAGCGTCAAGGTCACTTTTTACTTGTTACTTTGGTCACAATTACACAATAATTTAAATTTTGGTGGGAAAAGGGCATAATTTTATGCATAAATTAATATTTCATTAAATATAGTATAAATAAATAAATAACTCACTCTTTTAAATTACATATTTATATTCACAAATGTATAAGGTATATTTCTGCTAAAAATAAAATACTAATTTACATTAATATGGGCAGAAAAACACAATATAAATCTATAAAAACCTTAAATCTTCTGTCCTGAAAAATTTGAAAATTAGCACTTTGGCCCTTGTCTTACCGAAGGTGCGATCTGTATTTTCCATCTAGCGGTGAAAAGGAAAGACTAAAAGCTTCGGCTATACATCGTGAGATTTTTTAGGGATCTCTTTATTTATTAATACTAACCGTTAGAGATTTGTTCTTAGAAATTTGCATAAAAAGGATTTTGATTTTGTTTTTTTGTATATCGTTTTTTTTTTCGTATTCTTTTTATCCCCCGACAAAAAAGGGGGGTGTTAAAAGTTTGTAGTGTGTATCTGTGACATCGTAGCTCAAAACGGACGGACCGATTTCAAAGCAGTCTTTTTAAAATTGAAAGGTAGTTTAATCGGGTATCATCTTAGCTATTGGTTTTTATTTGGTTCGTGAATAGTGTGTGAACCTGAGCGGCGCACCCCCCCGCCCGCGCCCGCCCCGCTGGCAGGAGCCGGCTGCACCACGCCACATCACTCGGGACGACCACCGGGACCATGGGTGTACCGTTTACAATTATATTATATTATTTACACAGTGTGATCGAATGACTAAGTCCAATGTTTAAATATGTCACCTATTCAGAAAGTTAATGGTGTAAAGGAGAGATAAATATGATAGCCAAGATTACAAAATATGTGATCGAAAAGTCTGCAAATGGTGTATATAGGACGCGCAGTGAAATTAGTAGTATTTTGTGCCTCGTGCCTCGTTATATGTCACCTTAGGATCGATGGCGACCGCCGACTGGGCCGTAGACGACGTCGTGTTGCAACTGGCCACAACCTCCGGTGTTGTGATGCAACTAAACGAGATAGCGGAATCGACCTGCGGAAACAAAAAGGTATTAGTGCGACTCCTAACCGCCATATACTGTGTAAAATACATAAACTATTTTGGGAGTCCTACCTCTTTATCGGTGATAGCTGACACCTCGGGATTGCCCGATAAGTTTTCACTAAAATTGTTTTTAAATAGACTTTCAAACAGGAGTACTTTAAGAACATTTTTATCTAGCGCACTTTTCTTCTTGTCGCTACTGACGGGGTGTTCTAGGAGCATCTTTTCTTTTTTCTTCTTTACAATGTTCGGTTTAGTATTACTTTCAGACACAAGAGGTATAATATTATTGTTATTTTCTATTTCAAGTACCTGAACAGAAGGGATATCAAGATCGCAATTAAGTGACGAAACTACAGGTTTGGGAAATGTTAAAAAAATATAAGCATTGTTAGGAAGCTCGGCTAAAATAATACGATCACTTTCCGTGGTATCGCCTTCGTCTGGTGTTTTGTTTGAGTGGGTCTCGATTTCGTTTTCCTCCTCAGAAGTTGACTTTGAACACTCTTTAGATGTGGCAGATTCTGCCTCAACATTTAAAATATTTATTACTTTTTCCGATACATTCAAAGCTTGGTGCATTATGTCTTCCGTCTCACAATCATGTGTCGTTGTCATAGCAGTGTTCTCTTCGCATTTTCTTAAGGATTCTAGAAGTATTTGTTGCTTTGAAACATATTGAGAAAATAAGTCCTGTTTATTTTTTTGTGAATTGTAATAACTCACATCAGTCAACTCTATGTCATTGCCTTTAAATTCATTCTGTTCAAAATCAACAAATGTACTAGAGAGCCCAGGAATATCTTCCTCATCAGATGAATCATAGCTTTTCTCTGACGAATGATGTATTTGATTAACCTTTGTTGAATCATTTTCTACAGCAGTGTCATCTAAATGATTTTGAAAATCATTGTAACAGATCGAATTTAATTCATGATCTATTTTAATTGGACGTATATTATCAGTACCCTCTTTTTGAACGAATATATCCTGGGGAATTTTAACATTGTTTTCAGGATCTTTGGAATAGATATTTTGAAAATTTGATTGAGACTGACCTATGGTCATACGTCTCACATTTCTTGGATTAATTTCCGACAATGTCGGCACTACTAAATCTTTTCCTACTTGTTCCCTATATTGTTTTCTTAAACTAATATCACATTCCTTAAAGTCATGTTCAACATTTTTAACAACCCTGTCTTTATCTTGGTATCGCACATCACTTAAATCAAGAGATTTTTTTGTAATTAAGTTCAGATTATCTCGTTCTGGTACATAATACGTAAAATTCTTATGTGATATTGCATTATAATTTGGATTGATTTTAAGACTTAAATCGGGAACAGAATTGACGTTCCCTTTGTCCCTTACATTAGGAAAGACAAAATTACTTTCAATATTTGAAGTTGGAATGTTTTTATGATCTGATTGAATATCCATCACTTTTATGTAGATATTGTCGTGCCTTATTTCATTTGAATTCATATGATATAATGGGTCAGAATAAGTTGCTAGGCTTTTATACCAATTATCAACATTTTTATCCCACAGCTGATGAGAACAATCTTTGCGAGTTTCACTCTTTAATTTAATTTCTTGAGCAGAATCTTTGTCCATTTGGAGTGACTGTTGGAAGAACTTCTTATCTTCTTTCTTGTCCAGGTTTAAGTTAGCTTGTTTCGGGCCGCGCGGTTTGGGCTTATCATTTTTAACGATATCAAATTTGACGTGTAGATCGTGTTTTTCCATACCACCACCCTCATCAGTCGGATTCTTGGGACACAAAGCGTTCATCAGCTTCATTTGGTTCTGATCCAACTCAGTGTCGGGCTTGCTGTTCTTCGGCTGTGGCCTGGGAGCGTGTCCGGAGTGTGGGCGCGGCTGGCTCGCTACCTGGCGGCGAGGGCGCGGGGCGGGGGTACGCACCTGGTTGGACGCCGTGGTGCTGGTGACCGCGCGGCCCGAGCACACGCTGCCGCTGCCGATCTCCAGCGTCGCGCGCGCCGTGTACGTCATCGGGAACATGGGCTTACTTCTTCTGTGGACAAGGTTCATAGACCAAATCACATTCGTAATTGCAAAAGGTAACAAGAAAATCTCCACATAAAATGTAAAGTTGTTCTCTTCCATACCCTATCATTCATCTAAAATGATAGTTATAAGCCCCATTGCAAGTGCAACTGTGGTTTTGAGGGTTGATCTATTGGATTGTTTATGATAATTTATGGTAACTATGATACAGATGAAAGTAGGTAGCTAATGAAACAACGTGTTTAGATGAACCTACATAGTCTGACTACGCAGTTCTTCTGATCACGCCTTCGTACCTGTTGAGTAGTTCCATTTCTGCGGGCGCGTTGGCGTCGCTGGCAGAGACGCGTCGCTCGGCCAGCGGCGGAGGATTCACGCAGCGCACCGTCGCCAGGTACCCTGCACCTCGTGCCGGCTCCTCGCTTAGCAGGGACGCTGTGTACACAATAGTACAATTCATATTAATGACGTAAGGGACAATCGCACAGCATCCAGGTTCTCAAATGTCAACCTCACCTGCACGGCATGCACGGCAAAAAAGGGGAGACAGAAAAATCAGGGCTAAAACCATCTCCTTCCCGTTTTTTCTCACTTTTCAACTAGCACGGTGACACATAGACTTTGTCTCCGACAGTGTTGCCGTATTAGGAAAACTTGCTTTCTGTATAACCCGAACAAATTATGATTACCTTCATGGCGGCATAACCACTAACTCGTCAGCTTACATCAGAAAGGCCTGGTGACGCGAAAGAAGAACATCTTCGGTTACTACTAGTTTTTACTATCTACGAATATTATTTTGCGGACTTATTCCAAGCCAATCTGACTAGACTGGCTGGAAAGTGAAATTGTATAAAGAATTCTCACAGCAATCGATATAGTCAACATAAAAACATCATATCGGTCGTGTTGAGCACTCACAGGTATCAACCCCAGACGGCAGACTACCACCATGTATGGCTCGTGCGGACACGTTGCTGGGCGCGGGCGCGGGCGGCTGGTGCCGCACGTGGTGGCGGCGCGGCGCCGGCTCGGCCGCCAGCGCCGCCACCAGGTCCTGCAGCGAGTTGGAGTGCGGCAGCGCGCGCCGCCCGCGCCCGCCGCGCCGCGCGCCCCGGCACCCGCTCAGTGTTCGCGCCGCCTCCTCGCACGCCTGCTCGTCTTGTTCCACCTCTTCCAGCAACTCCTGAGAGCCAAGTCATTTAGTGTCACTAATGCTATAGCTACAGTACTGCTACTACTGGTCAGGCGCTTATATGTCGCCGATTTATCGTTCAAGTAACCCGGATAACTACAAATCAATTGTGCGGTGAAATGTTAACTTAACAACGGACAAATAGCGAACAACTTATCGTTTGCGCCACAAGCCGCCCATGTATATGTTTTGCCTAATTTAAATGCAATGTATTTTCAGCACTCACCTTAAATAGACTGCTTTTACCCTCTCGATCTTTGGGACATTTGTATGTGATAGCCTCGTCCAAGAGTGCACGTAATTGTCCATCGTCCAAAGTCTCTACATGTTTGTTGTTCTGTTAACAATAGAAATTGCTTTTAATAACCATGTTTTATAACATCGAAGATTTTTATGTCATAGATTATGTACTCAAAAGCAGTGGCGGCTGTACCTTAAGTGCACTCGTGCACTGCACTATCAGATTTTAATAACTTTAAACAATTACAAAATGCCTACCTAATATACTTTATACTAACAAATAGTTACGAAGTAATGACGAATCAATTTTAACTCTATACGAAACACATTAAAACTTATTTTGGTTCAAACAAAAATTTGCCGCGTCGTGCTCATACAACTTCTATGAAATACGAAAGAAATGGCCCGGCGCGTGAGACGCAAGATAATTAGTAGTCACAGTATGATTTTATATTTAAAGTTCACTTTTAAAGCAATCGGGTTTATTTATTTATTAATAATATTTAGTTATTCTAGTGTATTAATATAATTTATATATTATACTCGTCAAAACAAAATAAGGGCCACCTTATATTTTTGATCTTCTGGGCAAATATAGAGGTTTCTGGATTTCTAAGTTGTAAAATTCATTGCAATGATTTGTTTTTAATGAAATAGGCTTAAATTTTACACAATCCACAGAAAAGAAAAACAATTTTACAACATTTTCAAGAAAAAGTGCAATTTCAGCAAAAGGTCACTTGGACTAAAAATGAAATTCCACGGCGTTTATTCTTCTTCCTTTTTGAATCAATATCTGGTGTAATCTCCTCTTTTCTGAACATATTCTTGAAGCCTAGAGGACATTTTCTATCAGATTCCGCATTGTTTCTTGAGAAATTTGTTCCTAGCTCAATTTTAGGACATTTAATGTCTTTCATTGTCCACTGATCAATTTGTGTCTCATACTCTTCTTTTCAACAGATCCCACGTGTTCAATTGTGTTCAAGCCCGAAATGTTCGCTGGCCTCGGCAACACGTGTATACAAGCCTCTTCTAGTTTCTCTCTGGTGGCTCTAACAGTATAAGCGCGTGCATTGCCGTGCAACAGCTTGAAACCTGCACCCACTTGCTATGCAAATGGCACCACATAGAGTCTTATGACCTCCTGGATGTATCGTTAAGTTGTTACTGTACCCTGGTTCTGAATTATAAGCTCAGTTCTTCCAGTTTGGCTTATGCCTCCCCACACCATAACATTGGGCCCCCCAAATCGATCATTGTTGTGGATGCAGGCATCTGCAAATTGCTCACCTTTTCATCTCCACACCCTTATGCAACGGTCAACACTAAAACTTTTACTTTGCTCTCATCTGTAAAAAGCAATGTGCTTCAGTCACTTACGCTACAGTCCAATTGTTGCCTTGCGGATGTTTATTGATTTGCATGATGAATACTGGTCTACGGAATTCGCACCACTTGACTCCTGGATAATTGCTGGTCTTCATAAAACTGGTTCCTAATTGTTTGTTCACTAAGTCACGTGCCTGTGGCGAGGCACAACCGGGTTTGCAAAGAGCGGGAAGTGACGTCTATGTAGTAGTGAGTGTCTATGTAGCGGCCTTCCTGAGCGGTGATTCCTCTGGCTCTGCCTAATTCCTGACTTCTGACAAATTTTTGGATCTCATAAACGCAATTCAAGGCATTCTGAATCGCTCGCTGCGAATAGCCTTCTTGGATGAGTGTTATGGTCCTGGTCTTTGTAGTCAACTCCATTTGAAGTCGAACCTGTGGAATTACGTTCTTAAAATGCCGATGTACGCACTGACTCGACACACTAAACTGTTCTCAGTACAATACAAATGTTAAATGAGCTTAAAGTTCACGTTAAAAACAGGGTAAAATTAATTGGTTTCAAATAAATTGATAAAATCTACCCATTTTAACGGTTTTTCAAAGGGAATGCTGTAAAAGTGTTCGCTCTTAAGATAACACAACGCTTTACAATTTACCATATGGATATAGTTAATGATCATTAAATCACCCATAATGTCGAAATTTGCAAGTGGCCCTTATTTTGTTTTGACGAGTATATATGTATGAAATCGTCTCTTCGAGCCTTTCATTTTGACACCACACTGGCCCATGTCACGAAAAAAAGGTGGGCTTCGAGTAGTCTTAGAAGACCCCGCCGAAGCCCACCTTGGTGCCACGCCTGTTAGGGCACTTCTCGAGAGGTATGAAGACTAAAGAGGTCCCCCTGGTACCTTCGCTGTGCAGTGCACGGCAGGCAGTACCGACCAGTGCGCACTGTCTTCTTGCAATATAAGATTTTTTTTTTAGTTTACGTTATGAAATTTCCCGGGCACACGGGAATCCCAGGGAATTAAAAAAAAAATTCCCGATTTTTATAACCTAGTCGTAGTGTCCCGGTCGGTTGGATGCTGAATGGACTAAATCAAGGCTGAACCGCATGTGGAAGTGGCATGTATTCAGTATTCACCTTGGTACATCGTACCAGACACGATAGTCACGCCACTTACAAGTCACGTGGCCGATGTAATTCCAAACACTAATTAACTTAATGGCGAGACAGTTTTGTGCTTTGTTCCACATCGAAAAATCGCATTAAAAAAACAGTCCAAATAATTTTATTAAGGAACAGTGGTGTTTAATTACTCTGATTGCGTTAAAACTGTGTATGCTGCTATAAATGCTATCACATACATATAAATTTAACATTCAGTTATCGATTTCCCTAATATATGTAGGTGTAAAACAGTAATGTTCCTTTACTTCGACATTAATAGTAGTTTACTTTATGAGTAAGTAGGTAAAGGTGTGCTGTTCTTTCTTTCTCATTATTACAAGCTTTTATTTAACTTCACTTGTTAGTTAGTACGAGGGTCATTCAATAAATACTTAGCCTACAAAAAGTAAACGAAAATTTTGGAAAAGTGGGAATTTATTTTTCAACATAGTCTCCTTTTAGTTCGATACACTTAGCCCAGCGATGCTCCAACTTTTTTAATCCGTCCGAAAAATAGTTTTTGTCAAACTCTGCAAAATAGGCCTCCGTGGCGGCGATGACCTCCTCATTCAATCCATATCTATTCCCGGCGAGTGATTTTTTCAGATTAGGAAACAGAAAGAAGTCACAAGGGGCCAAATCTGGAGAATACGGTGGATGGGGCAGCAATTCGTAGCGTAATTCGACCAATTTGGCCATGGCAACGGCAGACGTGTGAACCGGTGCGTTGTCGTGGTGAAACAGCACTTTTTTCTTCGCCAGATGGGGTCGTTTTTTCTTTAATTCGGCGTCGAATCGGCCCAATAAATCGGCATAGTAAAGCCCTGTAATTGTTTTACCCTTCTCGAGGTAATCGATGTAGATCACACCTTGTGAATCCCAGAAAACGGTGGCCATAACTTTTCCGGCCGATTTTACAGTTTTCGCCTTCTTTGGAGCACGTTCCCCGGTCTGGATCCATTGTTTTGATTGCTCCTTGGTCTCTGGTGTGTACCAGTGGATCCAGGTTTCATCGACGGTCACAAAACGACGCAAAAACTCCGCTGGATTCCGCTTAAACAGCGCCAAACACGTCTCCGATGTGGTCTCACGGTTGCGCTTGTTTTCTGGTGTGAGTAAACGCGGCACCCATCGCGCCGACAGCTTTCTCATGCCGAGTTCCTCGTGAAGAATATGATGCACTGTTCCTTCTGAAATGCCTACAGTCTCAGCTAGCTCCCGAACCTTCAATCGGCGATCTGCCAATACGAGATCATGGATTTTTTTAATGTTTTCCTCCGTAGCAGCTGTTTTCGGTGCACCTGGACGTGGTTCATCAAAAACCGACGTACGGCCACGTGCAAACTCGTTGAACCAATTCTTGACGGTGGCCATCGATGGAGAAGAGTCACCGTACACAGCATCCATGCGCTCTTTGATTTCGATGCGCGTTTTCCCTTCCAAAAATAGGAATCCAATCACCGAACGATATTGCTCTTTTTCCATTTTTGTAAAACCGATCGACACGTTGGCTTCCATAAGTTGTCAAATTAAAACAAATGAAGGGATTGGAATGAAAATTTGAAAAAAGAATTTAAAAAGAATGTGCTACACTGTGGTAAAACTCTTTTGAAACTACAGCGCCCTCTGGCGATGAGGCTAGGTACTTATTGAATGCACCTCGTATGTTTGCCTCCAATCTTGCAACTGAATTTTAAACCAGTTTCCCCAACCGATGGAGCTGAAATTATGCACACACCTTTGGTTCTGGTGACAATACACTATACCTATAGTATACCACCATACCTACCTATTCAATATATTGTAGAATTTAATTTAAAAAATTAAAAACCCCCCGACAAAAATAAACTCTAAAAACTAACAAATAATATTTTAAACCTATTATTTATTTATTTATAGGACCTCCAACAAAGGCTACACAGACACATGACATGTTAAACAATTACATTTGTTGGTATTAATTGTGCACCTCCAATTAAAGGAGATCACAGCATGCACTTACTAGGCACTAGGTAAAACAAAAATAAACTAGGTAATTAATTAAGTGAGAATTACACACAGACAAAAAATTTAATTGAACTATAAAATTTAAATTAATCTAAGACATACATCATTATACATTAAAGAGATAACATTTCAGGTAAGTACATCATAAATCATAATATTCATTCATAAATTATAAAATATTATTTTATTTTACTTTACACTGGATATAATAATTTTCAATTCCTTTTTGTATTTAGAAATTGGGTGAGCAATATCCAAATCACAGCGTTTTGATATGTCGTTATATTGCTTACAGTACAGTATTACAATTATTATTATCGTCACATATATTATGTAAGTTCAAATATTTATATTTTCCAAGCGTCATCGTCATCGCGTCGGGGGACTTCACCTGTTTTTTCTCACTTTAGTGGTCCCCCAACGCGATGACGCTTGGAAAATATAAATATTTGAACTTACATAATATATGTGACGATAATAATTATAATAGGTTTAAAATATTATAGAGTTTTAGAGTTTATTTTTTGTGTCGGGGGTTTTTAAAATTTTTAATTTTACTTTTATTTTGTCCTTTTTAAAGTAGATATAAAATCTAAACCTTACCATATACTTTTAATATCATTGAAGTAACTTGGTACCAAATTTCGAATCGATAGGACATCTGGAAGGTAGTCAGATCCCTTCATCAACTATTAAAGAGCTGATGATCTTCAAACGGCTGATCAGGTCATGGTTACCTTTTTTTTTTTTTTTTTAGCGTGGTAAAATCATCAAATGAGTCCTCCCACCCCGGGCAGGGCGGGAGGGACTGTCAGACTTATACTGACTAAAATCCACGGTGTTCCTTCGATAGCCCTTTATGTTCCGGGGTCACGGTAATGAGATAAGTCCCGCGACCCCGGCAGGCTTCGGCCCTCTACATCATCCCCCCGTCATCTTGCTGACGTTCTTTGAGGCGCGCGTGTAATACAACGCGCCGTTGACCCGGGCATGGTCCATGGTCGGACAGCGAGTTGTCATGGTTACCTTACCATATACTTTCAATATAATTGAAGTAACACGGTACTACGGTACCAAATTTCGAATCAATCGGACATAAGGAAGTCAGTTAAATCCCCTCATCAACTAGAAAAGAGCTGATGATCTTCATGAAACATGGCTAAGAACACTCGGGATAAAATTATCTATGACACAAAAAAAACTAAATGAAAATCGGTTAATCCGTTTGGGTGCTACGATACCACAGACAGATACACAGACAGACACGTTAAACTTATAACACCCCTCTTTTTGCGTCGGGGGTTAAAAATAGCCGCCGTCCCGAGATTCCTTTCTATTTTAAAACCCCTTGATATGGGTATCAAATGAAAGGCCTTGACGAGTAGAAAACCATGGTGAGTGAGTGGCGTCATACTAAATTTAATATAGCGGCCGCCCCAACATGGCGGATCACCTATTTCTCCACAACCTACTTGACATGGGTATCAAATGAAAGGGTTTGACGAGCAGAATTCGATAAGCTAAATGATGTTGGCCTAAATCTAATATGGCGGACACCCCAAGATGACGGACTAAATTTCCTTTACCACTTCCATGACATGGGTATCAACAGAAAGAGTTTCCCAACAAGAAAACGTAACATCATTATATATTCAATATGGCGGTAGTACCAAGATGGCAGACGCCCCAAGATGACGATCTAAAAGATCCAAAAAAACCCAGAATCGATTGGGATGTACTCTTACCAATAGGTTCCATTTATTAATTCACAATTTACTCCACTGAAACGACAACGCTAAAATCACGGGGGTATAGGAGCTACAGATTAAACTACAACTACAAAGTATGAGTATAAATAATCATATTATCCGACTTGTGATTTTTACCAGTTTTTAGAACATCAGTACCGAGATATGTTATTGTCAATAATATTAAAGTGCGCGTCATCATAACGACACTAATCGACAGTGTGGTTACTACAAAATATACTTTAAAAAAAAGTAAAAACCGACTTCAAATACTAAAAAATATAAAACAATTAATCTATTTTGTTTGAGTGGCATAAACAATACATGAATATCACTTGCGATTACAGTAATCGCAAGTGATATGCTGTGTCTTCATCAGATCTTCACCAAATTTAAATGGGACCACCTCGGGAGTATACCCTTTAGAACATTTTTTTTTAAAATCGATTCACAATTTATTGGCGAAAATATCGACGAACATAAACAAAAAAAAAAAAAACATACATACGAACATAGAACCTCCTCCTTTTTCATGTTCCCTCCTAGAGCCTAAACGACTGAACCGATTTAAACAAATGAAATATCCTTAGATTCGTTTTAAGCCCGTCACACACGTAGCTATAATCTATATTAATATATACTGAGCTATATATTAGGTCTTTACCTATGAAATTGCCGTTTTGTCGAACTGGATACTTTGAATTAAAATATCTTCGGTTTGACTAGGAATTTTAAATTGAAATAAATTTTAATTGTTTGGCACGTTATTCTTTTTGTAAAAAACATAATTCATTTGATTTTTGATTTTTTATTTTCCCTTAAATTTTATAAGATTTACAACCATGGGCTCTAAGAAAACTCGTGCTATTTTCGAATATAAGTTCTGACGTGGAAATAATGCATCTCAACGAGCACACAATATTAACGACGTGTATGGACCCAACACTGCTAACGAATGAACAATTCGTTATTGGTTTAATCGTTTTCGTTCTGGAAATTTTGATCCGTCAAACCAACCCCGTGGACGCCCGGAGAACAAGATTGATAATGACGAATTGGAGGCGATAGTGGGAGTTGATCAATCTGAAACTACGTCTGAGCAGGCTTCGGCCTTTGATGTTACTGTCAAAACAATAGTAATTCATTTGTGACAAATCGGCAAAATAAAGAAGCTTGACAAATGGGTACCTCACGAACTGACCTATCCTCAACGAGAAACCCGCTTCCAAGCCTGCATCAAATTACTGAATCGACATAGAAACGAGTGAATTTTGAATCGAATTGTTACCTACGATGAAAAGTGGATGCTATACGATAATCGTAAACGTTTATCACAATGGTCAGATACAGGTGCCCAAGCCAAACAGTGCCCAAAACGCAAGATTAGCCAGAATAACCTTATGGTGACAGTTTGGTGGACCAGTGCTGGTGTTATTCAGTACAGCTTCTTGCCATCTGATGCCACAATTACTGCTGACTGTTACCGTCAAGAATTGCAAATAACGATGGAGAACCTTGCAGTCTTACAACCGAGACTGGTGAACTGTTCTTCGCCATTGCTACATCATGACAACGCCCGGCCACATACTGCACAACAGACGTTGGTAAAATTGCAAGAGTTGAAGCTGGAGACTCTTCTTCATTCACCATATTCCCCAGATCTTGCCCCAACAGACTTTCACTTTTTTCGGAGTTTAGATAACTTTTTGTAAGGAAAAAACTTCAATTCTCAAGACTCGCTGAAAGACGCCTTCGAAAAGTTCATCGATTCCCGTGCAGAAGACTTTTACAGCACGGGCATCCACAAACTGCCCACAAAATGGCAAGAGTGCGTAAATATTTTAGGTAAATATATCGATTGAATAAAGAAAATAAATCTATAAAATATAAAATAAATCTTTCTAGAAAAAAATATTTTTTTGAATTTTCCTATACAATACGGCAATTTCATAGGTAAAGACCTGATATTATCGTATATTAAAGCAAGCCACCAGATACGGTAGCTATACTATATAATATATATTTTTGCCCTTATTTGGTCTGCGGTCGTCGTCGCAAGTGCACGTTTTTTAATCATATTTTATGAAGGTTGTTCTAATTTTTATATAGTCATTGTAATATGGATTCGACAAGTGCACTACTATTGGGTTTAATTGATAGTTCTTCGGAAGATGATTCCGATGCTGAATTTGATAATTATGAGCGTTGCCTTGGCAGGCACAAAAAAAGGACCATCTGGATTGAATTGCATATAGAGCAAAAGCAAGCTCGTGGCGAATTTAACTTAAATCATGATTTGTCATCAAAAAATTCACATAATATTTATTAATAATTAGTTTTATTTTAATCTTTTTAGTTTTATTAATGTTGAGTTATTCTAGTGTATTATGATATACATGAAATTGTCTCATTGAGCCCTTCATTTTGTCACCACACATGACAATGTCTCGAAAAAAATATATTTTTCAGCTACACTTACCAGCGGCAAAAATCACTTGCGCTTTTAAAACGAATCTAAGATATCTCATTTACTTAAATCGGTTGACTCATTTAGGCTCTAGAACATATTAAATCGTTATAGGTCCTAAATAGTCATTCGTAATGAAAAATGATAAAAGAAACCTAAAAATGATTTTCAAATACCTATTCAATGATACCTCACTTAATATACTTAGTTCGTCGACTTTCATTTTTTCTTTTTCACAATATGGCGTCTGGTTGTCTTGTCGCCATACTGAATTTTGATTACTGTCTTTAGTGACACTCGCAGGATTAAGACAAATCGATTAACGTAAGAATCATCAAAATCGGCGCACGTGTTTAGTCTCTAGAACGCCACAAAGAAACAAACATATCTACATATATAGGCTGATAAACACATTACCCTCCTTTGCGACGCGCAGTCAGATAAAAATGGAACATGCTGTATCCTTAAAATATGTCGAAATATATCTTAATATACCATAATATATACTCGTCAAAACAAAATAAGGGCCACCTTATATTTTTAATCTTCTGGGCAAATTATGAGGTTCCTGGGTTTCTAAGTTGTAAAATTAATTGCAATGATTTGTTTTTAATGAAATGGGTTTAAATTTTACACAATCCACAGAAAAGATAAACAATTTTACAACATTTTCAAGAAAAAGTGCAATTTCGGCAAATAGTACACTTGGACTAAAAATGCAAAAAATGTTTATTTTTCTTCCTTTTTGAATCAATATCTGGTGTAACCTCCTCTTTTGTGAACATATTCTTGAAGCCTACAAGACATTTTCTATCAGATGGCGCATTGTTTCTTGAGAGATTTGTTCCTAGCTCGATTTTAGGACGTTTAAGGTCTGTTTTTCTTTGTCCACTGATCATTTGTGTCTCATACTCTTCTTTTCAACAGATCCCACATGTGTTCAAGCCCGAACTGTTCGCTGGCCTCGGCAACACTTGTATACAAGCCTCTTCTAGTGTCTCTCTGGTGGCTCTAACAGTATAAGCGCGTGCATTGCCGTGCAATAGCTTGTAACCTGCACCCACTTGCTATGCAAATGGCACCACATAGAGTCTTATGACCTCCTGGATGTATCGTTAAGTTGTTACTGTACCCTAGTTCTGAATTATAAGCTCAGTTCTTCCAGTTTGGCTTACGCCTTCCCACACCATAACATTGGGCCCCCCAAATCGATCATTGTTGAGGATGCAGGCATCTGCAAATTGCTCACCTTATCATCTCCACACCCTTATGCAATGGTCAACACTAAAAACATTTACTTTGCTCTCATCTGTAAAAAGCAATGTGCTTCAGTCACTTACGCTACAGTCCAATTGTTGCCTTGCGGATGTTTATTGATTTGCATGATGAATACTGGTCTACGGAATTCGCAACACTTGACTCCTGGACAATTGCTGGTCTTCACAAAACTGGTTTCTAATTGTTTGGTCAGTAAGTCACGTGCCTCTGGCCAGGCACAAGCGGGTTTGCAAAGAGCGGGAACTGACGGTGCTCTCTCTGCGTGCATGTTAGTCTATGTAGCGGTCTTCCTGAGCGGTGAATCCTCTGGCTCTGCCTAATTCCTGACTTCTGACAAATTTTTGGATCTCATAAAAGCAATTCCAGGCATTCTGAATCGCTCGCTACGAAAATCTCGGCTGTAAAACTACAGATCGCTACGAATAGCCTTCTTGGATGAGTTTTATGGTCCTGGTCGTTGTAATCAACTCCATTTGAAGTTGAACCTGTAGAATTAAGTTCTTAAAATGCCGATGTACGCACTGACTCGACACACTAAACTGTTCTCAGTACAATACAAATGTTAAATGAGCTTAAAGTTCACGTTAAAAACAGGGTAAAATTAATTGGTTTCAATTTTTTTTATAAAATCTACCCATTTTAACGGTTTTTCAAGCGGAATGCTGTTAAAGTGTTCGCAAACACTTATGATAACACAACGCTGTACAATTTACCAGATGGATATAGTTAGTGATCATTAAATCACCCATAATGTCGAAATTTGCAAGTGGCCCTTATTTTGTTTTGACGAGTATATATTAATATGTCTTGCTATATCTATCCACATATTTTGGTGACGTAATAGAAATATACATATTATAGCTGCGTCTGAGGTCGCTTGAAGATTACTATGGAAAATATATAGTAATATGTCTTACTATAATATATATTATAGCTACATGTGTGGTGGGCTATAAAAGTGCAAGTGACACTGACTATACAAGATTTTGAAAAAGAAATATACCTTCATGACGGATTTTTGCCGCCTGTAAAATATTGCTTTCGTGACGTGGTCTTGTGTGGTGTCAAAATGAAGGCTCGAAGAAACGATTTCATAAATCATAAATTCATAATACACTAGAATAACATAATATTAAAAAAAAAAAAAAAAAAAGTTCTAATAATAATAATAAATCAAGAAACCCGACTGCTTAAAAAGTGAACTTTAAATATAAACCTAAAATACAAAAACAAGTCCAGTAGAATTCTAATGCGGAACATAGCGACTTTAACAGCCGGGACCCATTATTGGAAAAATTTGGGCCGGTCTCTATTTTTGCATTAGAATTCTACTGGACTTGTTTTTGTCTTTTCGGTTTATATTTAAAGTTCACTTTTTAAGCAGTCGGGTTTTTTTATTTATTACTAGCTTAGCCGGCGAACTTCGTACCGCCAATAAAAGAACTGTGCACCTACCTACCTACCCCCCCACCTATTACCCTACCTACCCTAGCCTATCTACCATACTTACCCTATCTACTATTTCACCCTATACCTACCC
Source organism: Allophyes oxyacanthae (assembly GCA_932294325.1). Lineage (NCBI taxonomy): Eukaryota > Metazoa > Arthropoda > Insecta > Lepidoptera > Noctuidae > Allophyes > Allophyes oxyacanthae. The sequence continues at coordinate 4,983,775 of OW028628.1, forward strand.
TATCTACCATACCTACCCCATCTACTATACCTACTATACTTACTCTACCTACCTACCCTATCTACTATCCCTAACGTACCTACTTACCCTACCTACCTTATTATCTACCATACCTACCCTACCTGCCTTATTATCTACCATACCTACCCTACCTGCCTACCTACCTAACAGACCTCAATTCATTTTTATATACCAGCTAATGCTCCCTTATAAAAAAGCATTTAGCCCTATCGCACTCAAGTAGCTCTGGTACTACATCTAGGAATAAGATTATGCTTGGTGTCGACGGAATGTTGGACACTGCTCGAGGATTCATGCTATCCTAGTCGATTAACTAACCTTGTAGCACAAACACTTTTCAAAAATCTCACTGTATTATTGAATCGACTGTGAAATGATAAATTTATTATTTTATCAATAAAATTCCGACCGAGGCATCTGTTTACGATATTTTCAGCGCGCATTCTGTCAATTGCGACAACGGTCACACAACTGGCAGTTATGTCAAACGCCATAAGGTTACAAAAGGAGAAAAGGTTTTAAAAATAGGTTTTAATGGTTCGAAAAGTTAATATGGCCGTTTAGTTTTCTTAAATTTTCTAACTTTTTGCAGATTATTTAGATAACCGATACCAATGTTTAAAAATTATTGATTTTACTAGCTCAGAACTGAAAAATACATCTTTTGGGGTACCGCAGGGAAGTATATTAGGACCAACCCTATTTCTGATCTACATAAATGATCTCTGCAATCTCAAGTTAAATTCTGGAAAAATTATATCGTATGCTGATAATACCGTACTCCTTTTCTCCGCAAATACATTAAATGAAGTTCACTTATGTGCACAGCAAGGTTTCAATATAGTCAATAGTTGGTTACAAAATAACCTGTTAACATTGAATGCGGAAAAAACTAAATACATACGCTTTTCTTTGCGCAATTCAAAACCATCTATAGTAATTCCAGATATTCATGCACATCTATGTCACTCATTTGTTAACCCTAAATGTAATTGCCCAATTGTTTTGAATACGAAAACAATAAAATATCTTGGGGTAACTATAGATGCTAATCTTACATTTAAAAAATCACATTGACCTGTTATGCTGTAGAGTACGTAAATTAATGTTCATTTTCAAAAACGTCCGTCCTATTGCTGACTCTAAGGTAATAAAACAGGTATATTATGCTCTGTGTCAATCTATAATTGGCTATTGTATTACCTCATGGGGAGGAGCAGCTAAAACCATTTTGTTACCACTGGAGCGTGCTCAAAGAGCTGTATTGAAAGTCTCCACATTTCGGCCTATCCTGTTCCCGACTGAACTTTTATACAAATCTTGCAATGTCCTGACTGTACGACAATTATTTATTATGAACACCTTATTGAAACAACACTCGAAATTGCCCTACAATAGAAATGTCACTAATAATACACGTAAGGACATCTGTGTAGCTAACTATAGATTAAGGCATTCTTTTATGTATAGATTTTTTACGTTTTTAGGCCCTTTTCTGTATAATAAAGTAAACGCAATTTTGCCCATGTATACATTAAAAACATTACATTGCAAAAATGTTATTAGAACGTGGTTGCAAAATTTGTCTTAAGATGATACAGAAAAGTTGTTGATTGTGCTATGTTAAACCGCATTTTTAATTAATTTAAACTTTATATTAAGTTAAGTTAGTCACTAAAATTATATGGAATCTTAGGAAATATTTATATAATAAGCTATTACTGCACTTTTGATACCTGAGGTACAGGTTTATCCTAGTTCAGGTAGGATCGTATTCGTTTATACCTTTGTAGATTAAGGCCTTCACTGTAAATATTTATGTAAAATTATTTTGAATAAACAATTTCAATGTTCCGCGCAACTTTCTTACTTTTTCTTTTGTCATAAGTCTCTTCTCCTTACAATAACAAACACAACAAAAAAAAGAATTAGCGAAATTGGTCCAGCCGTTCACGCGTGATGCTGTGACCAAGGGTAATAGGGATTCATTTTCATATACAATGTGTGTGGTCACCGGTCTCCAACCCGTAAAGGCGAAGCAATATGATCAATTTTATCGACAAATCCACCATAATAAGGCATTTTGCCTCTACTGTTTAGAAATGGCGGCCATTTTATTTAAAAAAATTACTGAGTGCGGTTGGGTTCATTTATTTTGCCATATATACCGATATTACAGGTCCTACAGGCATAAAAATGGTTTCGTTTGATAGCTACAAAAGTAGGCAATAAGTTCACACTAATTGTTTTCCAAAAAGGAACAGTAGGGGCAAAATGCCTTATTAAGCCCGTCACACACGTAGCTATAATATATATTATAGCAAGACATATTACGATAATATATTTTCCATAGTAATCTTCGAGTGACCTCAGACGCAGCTATAATATATATTTCTATTACGTCATCAAAATATGTTATAGTATAGCTACCACGTATGGGGGCTTGCTATAATGTAATATATAGCTCAGTATATTAATATATATTGTAGCTACGTGTGTGACGGGCTTTATGATGGATTTGTCGATAAAATTGATCATATTGCTTCGCCTTAACGGGTCGGACACCGCTGACCAGACAAATTGTATATGTATAGATTAATTTATTTTATTACTAAACTTTTCTCTTGTAAAATTTGCTAGTTAGAAACATCATAAATTATTATAATGTCATTTACTATATGAACTTGTAGATAATTGATTATTAAATAATAATCAATTTCAATCGCGAAATGCCATTTTTTCACCCAACTTTGCAAAAATCCGAATACTTTATACTTATTAATACCTACTTAACTGCAAATTACTTTTTGCTTGGACGCCCTCATATTTAGGTATTGGGTTTATTTAATTATACATTGTATAAAAAATAAGAACCGAAACCTGTGTTTTGTTTAATAAATCAACCCGCACCTTTAAATGACGACTGGTTGTAGAACAACCACGGCTGGCTGCTAGACGGCTGGTTGTATGGTTGATATTATCATAAATTGATAAAAATTGTATCAGTTACAAGATTTGATGAAACGTGTTAAATTGAGGACTTCAACGTATACACTTAAAACTATATAAGTACTATATTTGATCCGAAGTATTGATAGGTTAGTAGGAGTAGCCGTGTTGTATGACAGTACGTAATGCACACAACCAAGCAATAAAATGATTTTTGCAACGCAGCATTCGTTAGTGATAATCAACGCTAGATAATAGATAAGAGTGCGTCACCATCCCTATCCGTTATCTGGGCTGCTAGGTCAGAAGAGTACAGATAACACATGGAAAAATGCCAAAACGCTGACGACATTTACGAGACACTCTGTCTCGACACATTACTTTGTTATCCGGTATTCGGAGATCATTAATGAAAAGCAATTCCAATTAGTTTAAATAGACTTTTAGGTACCCAAGTACTTCAATTTCGCTAAATGGCGCACACATTCTCAAAAACTTATGTATTTGAGTAAGAGTATTGTGATGTTTGTACCTACATACACTGCAAAAGATTAAAGTTATCAATTAAAATAAAACAAAAATGTATCGTATTTATCTGGGCCAACTTTGATTCATGTCTAAAAGATTAATTAATAAAATAAATGATTTTCCTTTCTGTCGTGTCATAAAATCTACCCCGAAGCGTCACTAAAAGTTTTAGATTTTTCCAATTAATTCATTAACTAAACAGTCAAGTAGTCAATAGATAGCAAACGCCTGTTTCTTCAGGTTAGATCAAACATGATGAAAAAAACAACTGCAAAATGGTTGGACGTGTAATGTTAGTACTTAACTAACAGAATTTAAGTCTCCAACAGTCCAACCACGTTCAAACATCGGTTTACTCCCAAAGCTCTGGAAAACAAAATCCTGATGGACGTTATATACTTATTATGGCTATCAGGATTTATATAATGTCACCAATGCTGTTACTCCGGAGAAGAATATGGACCCATCGTATTCATATTTTCTGGGAAGTATTTATTACGCTATAAGGAAAGAAGAAAAAAATTAACATTAGAACCGTTTACGGGGAAAATATTTAGTATAAACTTGTTTGGGGGCTTATGGGGTAACATTCCTAATTTTCCTGTATTTAAAACGAGTTAAGGCGTTTTCAGGACTATGTACGGTTTCACTCACGTGCATGACGGTTTGGGAAAAGGTTCGAAGAGAACAATTAAACTACCCAAGAGTTCCGAAATAAAAAATACAATAATATTGATTTAAAAGCCGATTGTTATAAGGATAATATCCAAAAAAAAACATTAAAACTAATAAACAATCTCGATAGAGGGAATTAGTTAATTTCTCCATTTCTTCTTAATTTTTTTCCCTCATTTCGTAAATTATATACCATGAAATTCTGCCTACCCTTTTCGCAACTACCTACCTCCGGGGTCTGCCGTCTGCTCCCAAGCCGAGCTTGGGTAATTGCGTTGGTAGGTCTATCCAGATGCGGCTGAATTTCAGTATTTTACACAAAGCGTTTTTAAATCATTCTTATTCGTAGCGACTGCTATCTGACTTCCTTACCAATTTACTGGGAGACACTGATACCCTATGGTACGGGTTGTGCGAATTCTTGGCCTGCTGACATCCGCTAACGACTGTCATAGATATTTGTATGCCAACCGGGACCAACTGCTTAACGTGCTTTCTGAAGCAAAGAGGGGTCTCGATGTTGCAAGAAACGGTCACCCATCCTAGGACAAGGACACACCCGGTAAGCTGCTGATCAACTGATCTGCGCGGTAGCGATGTGGCTATTAGCCCCTCTTAAGTTATACATTATACCTACTTATATACAATACCAGTAATTACCCGGATGATCACACAAAGTTTTTTGGGCAGAGCATGAAAAAGGTTTCCACCACAATGAAGGATAAAACGAACCCAATAAATAAATAGACGCACAAACAAACAATTCCATAGCTCAATGGGTAAAAGGATTGACGTCATGAAATCTGTACGTCCTACGACGAGCGAGGCTCTCTGGAGAGGTCAGGGTCGGGCCAGGAGCGGTTGAGGAGAACTGGGATCGATGACGCGCCCTTGTCCCTCATGCGTGATTACAAAAGTCCGTTGATTTCGGCAAGACGCTTGTCCGAATCGCTCTGCCTATTGTAGATGGTAAGTACACTTTAAACCCCAGACCGTTACGGCCAAGTCGTGGGCCGAACCCTACAGGTTATTAAAGTAGAAAAATTGCCTAGATTACAACTACACATCCCTGAGCAGCTCGTCACTACACGTATTGTATATAGCAGAACATTGTAGTACTTTAAAACCTCGAGTGTTTCGGCCCGGGAAACTATGGAAAATTTAGGTCATTTACAGGTAAAAAATCTGTAACATTTTTTTTTTTAAAGATACACGCTTCATTTTTTTTGTATAAGTAATTCCATCGGCGAGGGCAATCAGAGAGCTACTTAATACGTGTGAAGTCTACGCTGCCGCACATGGATTAATGTATAATGTGAAGAAATGTGAATACATGGTCTTTAAGGTCGGCGGCAGATGCCGTGATGATGGACCCGAGTTACTTATGAACGGGTCAGTAATTAATAGGGTGTCTACCTTCAAATACCTAGGGCACTTTCTTGCCGACGACCTTAGGGACAATGTAGATATTGAGCGGGAGCGTAGGGCGCTAGCGGTACGGAATAATATGTTGGCCCGTAGATTTGCTCGGTGTACGGACCTCGTTAAAATCACACTTTTCAAGGCTTACTGCCAGAGTCTGTACACGGGGAATCTATGGGTCAATTACACCAAAAGATCGCTAGATGTCCTGCGCATACAGTAAAATAATGCTTTCAGGACGTTGTTGAGACTGCCTCGTTACTGCAGTGCGTCAGAAATGTTTGCGCAAGCTCGTACTGACGCATTTAACGCGATCATTCGTAAAAAAACAGCTTCGCTACTGAGGAGAGTGCGAGACAGTCCTAACAGCATCCTGAGAACTGTAGCGGAGAGCTTTAGCTCTCCGATTGTAAAGGAGTGTGTGCGGAGGGTTTTAAGTACTAACACTAGATAATAAGCTACCATGTTACTAACACTCTATGGATGTTACTTCCGAAATAAAAAAAATATTATTATTAATTCAATGTTTATAAGCTTTTAAACAAGTACCTATTACCACCACCACCATACCACCACCACAACCATTACCGCCACCACCACACCACACCTTATCACACCACATTACCAGTACCTACCATTAGGACGAAGATGGAGAACAAAATAGATGTTTAACATTTTGCTAATTTGTTTATTCTAACAATAAAAGAGTAAATACTTACATGTAATAAGTACAAAATGATGTGATTAAGCAATATTTTATTAATAGTTAGTAAATATAAATACAGTTAAAATATTAAATTTCCTAAATATTGAATGATATCTAAATTTTACGTGCCAATTTTTTTTATATGTGTAACTATTTGAATTTTGTTTCTATAACGGATGTATTAAATTCATATTGCCAAATAAAAAAACGCCTAGAGGTAGGTACGTAGTAGATATATTCTCATAATTCAGTATCTTCAGAATCAGTGTTAGTTGGCCCATTTTCAAAAGATATATTGTATCTTTAAAATTGTGACTCGAATACCTTGTAGGGCCCATGAATTGGCTGAAACGCTCCAGAGATTAAAGTGTATATGCCAACTAGAACGATTCGGATAAGCATCTGGCGAAAATTAACGAGCTTTTGTAATCACGCGTCCCTCATACGTCTCCCGCTAGACACGAGATATACAATTTTGTCACTTGTTGCGCTTGCAAAATCTGCTAGTAGGTACTAGAAAATTTAAATGCGAGTTTTCTAGGTATTTTCAGGTTTGTTGTGGAAAACAGTAGGACTATGAGGAATCCTGCACCGAAACTAACGATTTGATGGGATAATAATTACATAATTACCTTTATTTACACAGGAATATACGGGAAATCTGGATCCTATGAAAAAATCTCGTTGTGCTATGAATGCAATCAATCATCATGCGGCAAACTAGGAGCTCTGCGGTATGTAACTCAAAAAGGGAAAAATTGGCAACATTTTAACCTATAGGTACCTAATTAATATAAATAAAATAGTGTCTGGTCGTAATAATTTGGAGTATCTACAATGTTCCACGATTCATTAGCAAAATAGCGTTACGTGGAAGCCACGACTTTCGGCTTAGCGGGGTGCGGCGCGGCAAGCGGCGCGGTGTCGGCAGGCGGCGCGTTGTGCATGCCACGTACTGCTCAGTAGCGTTAGCGGCGGCAACCCAGGTGGACGTATTTAGACATTTATTTTATTTATTTATTTTTTATTGACATGGTGTTATCCAAAGTAGCTCTTCTTTGCCTTGAAAGTAGTTCATATTTTAAGCAGGATATTTTGAGAGAAGGAGTGCATGAAGTCAATAATAACTGGTATAAATATAGTGAATTCCGTGATTTATACAAATAATACAGAAAATATCCGGACACAAATATGAGTACAAAAATAAAATATATGACAAAAATATGAGTACACATGAATGAGTCTAGAAACTTTTGATTATATTCTTCAACACATAAAAGTTCATTTGCAACATCAAAATATCAGATCCAAACGTGTTGTCACCAATCGTCGCAACAATCGTCTAAAATATTTTATTCGTCCATTCGCCGCTGAGTCCGCCGCTGCAATGCCGCTCGCCGTACCGCTCGGAGTCGTGGCATCTCAATCACTCGTCCGTACATTTGTTCAAGCCGCGCGCCGCGCCGCCCGCCGCTGCCGCGAACCGCTCGGCAAAAACCGCTAGCGTTGCCGCTGTGAGCGGTGCTTCGTTTAATACATTTTGTTTTTGCCGCTCGCCGCCCCGCTCTAAGCCACCGCTCATAGCGGCAAGATCGTGGCCGGTCACTTACGCTGAATTATTTGGGAAAAATGGAAGGCAACGGGCATAATGTAAACACCGAGCGGTATGACGGAAGTTTTGAAAATATTCATTTTTAACATGTACCCCGCAGCCCGTCCTGTGCTCGCTGTGTTCGAATATTTAAAATCTAGCTAAATGTACCATATTTTAAGTATAAATATCCCCAATTACTGTTTTTATAAGTAAAAAATCATTTCTGAAAACTTCCTCCTTCCTGATAGTTTTCGGGAATATTTCCGATAAACTTCCGGAAAACTTCCAAAGTTTCGGAAACTTTCCGCAGTTTTCAACTCTAATTGTAATACACTGGAAATGTCCACAGAAATAATGTTTATTTATATTGGAAAGAATAAAGGCCTATTCAGACCTAAGCGGTATTCGCTACCGTCTGCGGCAGAGAAAACCCAGTGGGTATGCGGTAATATTACTGTTCAGACCTAAGCGGTATTCGCTAGCGTCTGCGGCAGAGAAAACCCAGTGGGTACCTATGCGGTAATATTACTGTTCACACCAAAACGGATTTCGCTATCCTTGTGGGTAGAATACGCGCGCGCGGTAGTCGAGTTTCGCTAAGAGAGGTAAGAAATTTTCGCCAGTTAGTCATTTCTGAGTCGCTAAAGAATATATGTACATACTAAATACCTGAGCGAAACCCGCGCGGTATGTACCTCTACCCACAGCGACAGCGAATATCGCTCAGGTCGCCCTAGCCGCGGTACTTGATACTAAATACCTGAGCGAAACCCGCGCGGTATGTACCTCTACCCACAGCGGCAGCGAATATCGCTCAGGTTTGAATAGACCTTAAGGCGGTAGATACGATCTATTAGTCAGATAAGAGTTGCATGCAAAGTATTATCATTATCAGCGAAAAAATTACTTTGTATTACTGTAACTACGGGTGATAATAGACCTGCTTAGTACTTACTCAATTCTTTATTGTATAGTAAATAACCTTGGTTATTATATATTTTAGTTCGGATCATGAAGCGTCTCTTATAGCAGTTATGTTTAGGCTTAAAATGAATAGTGCTGCTTATTCGTATCAGGATGTCTCAGCTAAAGGTTCTTTTTTATATTGCCGGAATAAAAAAGAGAAGTGCTGCCAACAAAGGACATTGCCAGGATTTGGTCAAAATTCGCCCAGAATCAACTGAAACGGCATTAAGTAGATTTTATCGGAGGTATCATTGAACATACATGCTCATTGCTCTATGAGCAAATAAAAAATGAAAATACAGACTTCAAAAAAATAAAAAGTATAAAATCATCATCACTACATAGTATAAAACAAAGTCGCTTCCCGCTGTCTGTCCCTATGTATGCTTAGATCTTTAAAACTACGCAACGGATTTAGATGCGATTTTTTTAATAGATAGAGTGATTCAAGAGGAAGTTTTATATGTATAATACTTCCATATTTAATGTAAGGATAATAGAGAAATTGCACCCGGGCGTAGCCGGGGATGGGTCGCTAGTTTTCATATAAAAACTTATCTGCTTCTCAAGTCGCTGCCACTGCTAAGCGCATGGGAGAATTAAAGGCCCCAGCGTGCAGCGTTTCCAACGGGCAACGGGCAAGGTTCCAGCGGAATTAATTATATTTAACGACATTATCAAATGTACCTATAAATTTAATATTATTTTATAAATTCCCGTTGGCCCTACAGCAGTACAGCCCACTGCCGTCACTCCGCTGCTGATGGTACGAACGGGAATACACGATTTTTGTTTATTATTTCCTCGCAGATTAGAGAAAGGTTACAAAGTCTAGGCCGAAATAGCAATTAACGGCCTCGTTTTAATGAACGCGAAATTGCGCGATTCTGCTGCTACAAGTATCGAGTGTGGATGGGCCATAAATGCCGTACTTGAAAGAAAGAAGAAAGAAAGAAAAGAACACTTATTCGGCACAGACACATTGACAACATAAGAGAGAGAGGATAAAAAAAAAATATATTAAAAAAATAACACATCAAAAGTTAACAATAATTTGAAAATATTTTTAAATAATATGTATATGCTGTCAAGCATGCCATGCCGAAAGGGTAGCCAGCTCAGCATTTGCTGAGCGCAGAGAGCCCAACGCTGATTTTCAGTTGGCACCCCTGCAGTGACGCACGGACGAAGGCAAAGAAATAGAAACAAAAAAAAAAAAAAAAAGTGGAAACAGAAAAACAAAATAAATATACATCATACAATAAAATATGTGTTCAAATATAAACATACTCACAAAAAATGATAAAATCTTAATAAAAAGAAAATAAACAAATAAATATAACGCGTGGCGGCGCGTACTTCCGGCTGTCAGTACTGTCTTTGTAACCATGCTGGTCGCTGGGATCACAATTGAAACGTTCACGTTGTATTTCTATTCTACATTATTTGTCGGCACGGTTGGCGCAGTGGGTAAATGATTGGCGTGCTGCGCTACGTGCCGCGGGTTCGATACCAGCACGCCAGCACGGAACCAATATTAACATGCCTACATATAGTTGCTCCGCGTATGGGCGTGTGGTGCATGTGACATCGTGTATGTTTGTAAGCTGTACCCATGATACAGGATAAATCCTAGTGCGGGGCAACGTTATTTACAATATTAAACTAAAATTGGGACTGATTTTAATAAGTTTGATTTCCTGACATAAAGATATATTTATTTTGTAAAACATGAGTAAACAATACAAGTGCATAAGGTGTTAAGTTTGTGTACAGGTGTATACATAAACAGGACACCGGCTTCAAGGGGTTTTTGTACTCATCATTATGTGTATCTTTTACTAACATAAATCGACGTTAGGCATCTAATGCCCATAATTCATTTCAAATCCCATAGCAAGATTGGCAATCTCCTTTCATTATGAAATCTCATTACTATCGTATTATGATTCAAATTTTCGAACGCAAGATTCCCAACCTGTGCAAGCGAAACAGACTCATGCACAATCAATTTATTATTGTATTCCTTTTACCCAAAAAATTGATAAGTCGCTATAGTCCAAAATAGTTCACTTGTTCGGTCGTTCAGCAGACTCAAATCAGACATGATTTAGAGACGTCCTGGTACGAAGTTAATGTGATTCATATTATGGATTTATAACGAAATGTCTTTAAAATGAACCGTTTGCTATTTGAAGCTGATAGGCCCTGCAGCCCTGGTTTCGAAAACATCTACATAATAATTTTTAAAAAAAAGTTCAGAAACTAAAACCCGACTAAGTGAAAAGGTAAGAAACAAGAAAATATTAATAGATACATATTCATAGTGATGTTCAGAGGATAGCCGTGGTCGTATGCCACTTTGCCCTAAAGCTTATGATCGTTAAACTGTATTGTTTTGTTAGGGTACCTGTAGATGGCAGTAGTAGACGGTAGAACTTTTTTTTTTTTTCTGAGCCACGATCAACTGCTTTCAATACATATATATATTTCAAATGTGCTAATTAAGCCTTTTCATTTGATACCGAAAAAGGCATCATTAAGAGGGCCCTTCCCGATCCGCCTATCGTCAACGCGAGCATGATCGAAAAGCTTGTTGTTTCATCCAAGGCAATTTTTGAAACGGCCGTCTCATGCCTACCCCACACGACTCTGCTCCCGCGTACTTCATATCACCGGTTGGCTAAAAGCGAGTGAGAAGGCGATCATTTAATGAAAATTGGCGCGCGAACATTTTACAAAACAGGTTCCAAGAAATAGGTGTTTTTGAAAAAGCCTAACAAGTTTTTGGAAAAAATGTTTGTAATTTAGAATCTCCATTACATGTGCGAGGTCTCTATGAAGCTGTTTTTTTATTTTTTCAATTAATGAGGTCATTATGAATGGCCAAAGTTCAGATAAAATTTGTCCAAAAAAGCTGATTTTCAGATGTCTTTACTGAATTTGTTTCTCAAAAAATTATTATTTGCCTTACATAGAAACCTAGATATAGACCACAAGATACCTATGTATTCAAAATATCTAGAGGAAAAATTGTTATAGCGCCGTAATCACCTACGGGCGTTTGTATGGGAATTATGCCGGGTTGGACGTTCTTAATAAAAAAAAAAGATTTTAGTTCATTACTTTATGTCCTATAAGAGGCGCCATATTAAATTTCATGTGACGTCACATAGCCTATAACCAGCGGACAATTAAGACGCTTCCAACGATACCTCATTTGTCGAATTATGATAAATAGTTCAGAAGTTATGAGGGAACAGATGAACATACATACATACCGGTCAAACATATAACCCTCTCCGTAGTCGGGTAAAAATTAATAACGATGAAATTCAATGAATGAATTCAATCCGTTCAACTTTAAACGTTAATAGTAGTTGATAATGAAACCCGTAAAATAAACCGCGAGCAAGCCAGTCTAGAATATGTGGTCGAGACTGAAGGCCGACACTTGCTATAATGAAACTTGTAATATCATACAGAGCCTTGTTAAAACAAATAAAAAAAAAAAAAAAAACCGACTTCAAAAAACTAAAAAGTATAAAATAATTTTCTTAAAAACCTAACAGCTTCTGTAGTCGGGGCCACTGCCAAGCTACAAGTAGGTACATTGAAGAATTATAGGCCCCGACTTCAGAAGCTGATAAGTTGTTTAAGAAAATTATTTTATACTTTTTAGTTTTTTGAAGTCGGTTTTTACTTTTTTTTTTAAAAGTTTATTTTATTTTTCAATTTTGAGTGGCATAAATAATACATAAACATAAGATTACAGCCATCGCGAGTGATGTGCTGTTATTCATTCAATTGTCTATCTCCGAAGATCTTCATCAGATCCTCACTAAATTTAAATGGGAACACTTCGGAAGTACACTCTTTCAAACAAAAAAAGAATCATCGAAATCGGTTGGCGTGATATTGAGTTATTCGACCATTTGTCGCACACATACTTAATGTAAATTTAAGACTTATATGGTTTTCTCATGGATCCCATTGTCAGAACTGGACCAAATGAATGGGACCATTCGGGAAGCACCAGCTTTCAAATAAAAAAAGAATCATCAAAATCGGTTCACGCAGTCGAGAGTTATGACTTATGAGGTAACAAATATTTAAAAAAAAAACATACGCGTCGAATTGAGAACCTCCTCCTTTTTTTTGAAGTCGGTTAAAAACAAACCTTATCCTTAAGACACCACCTTTATAGGTACTGTACGCAGAATACGGAGCAAGTGTGAATGACACACAGACTAAAAATATTTAGGTACATTTGTAACGTAATTCTTGTGATTCATATTATAATTTCTCGGTGAAACTATGACGACAAAACAGACGTGAAAGATTTTCTAGACAAGTTGGTTTTATGCTGAAATAATTTGACACGTATAATACAGAATACCTACCTACATAAACAGATTCAGAATGTAACACAGAAAGGAGGAATACATTTAGGTATCCATATAGCCTGTTGAGCAGTGTAGGTTTAATTATAATAAGTCGGTCAAGGTTGTAGTGTGAAGCTTTTCCGGGGACTATGCCCGAGCAGGGGTGACGCGGAGGCAGGGCATTGTTTTATTTATATTTATTAATGACTTGTAAGTTGTAAAACTCCAAAAAAAATACGATTTAGTCGTCAAAATCTGTGTGGTTAAAGGAATCAATTTTTTGTTGTTTTGGGTTAGAAATCAACTTAATGAAGCCGTTGCACCCTCGGCAGTCAGACCGTTTAATTTTCCCCCCTTCTTCCCTATGAGCGATTACCATGTGATAGCTAGTGCCGACTCGACAGAAGAAGCAGACCGTGAAGTTCAGCGGAAATAAAGCTAAGTAAACCTTCAAATATTCAAAACCAGATCCACCTCTTGAGATCAGCCCCTAGAAACGCCACCTGAGATCAGAGTTCCACCATAAGGCGCTCTGGTGCACACGGCACTGTTGCTTAGCTATAATCATCATAATAATTATATAATTTAACAAAGTCGGGTTTGTTCGAAAACTTATAACTCAAGAACGGCTGGACCGATTTTCATGTTTTTGATTTGTTGTATTTGTCTCCGTACCGAATAGCAGAGTAACTATTAAAAACATTGGAAAATTCACGAAAACCATAAATATAAGAAAAAACATTTCTCATAAAAATGTTCATGGGTTTTGTATGTATGTAGGTAGGTAGATAGGGTGGGTAGGAAGGTAGGGTAGGTAGGAAGGAGGTAGATGGGTAGGTAATTAGGGTAGGTAGGTGCGCCGTAGATTCTTAGTGCTACCAGTACGAAGTCGGGGCGGGCCGCTAGTATACTATATTATAAGCCTGGTTAGAGACTTTTATGGTCTTGCCCTGTGTTCAGCTAATAGACGAAAAAATAATCATTAATATTTGAACATCCGGAATAGACAGTATTGGAATATTCGAAATGATCATCGATATAATGAAATATACTTAATGGATTTCGTTTTTTAAAGCAGTTTGTGACCTTACTTGACGGCAAATTAAATCATCCGCGTATGCGCTGTCGACAAAACTACAGATTCGAGGAAAATAGTATGGACCCGACACAACCGAGTCCAGCCCAGGACAACATTGGATCAAGAATTAATTCTGTTCCCAGTTGTAATGCTGCATATTGCTAAAATGAAAGTTTTGAGAAGAGATTCTTAGAGTCATACATGATACGAATGAACTAGGTCAGTGGACAGCAATATTTAGATTTATTCTTAGTATTATTGCTACACCACCTTGTTACCCTCATATCTCCACTACTACTAGGCCTTCCTCATGGACAGCTAAGACGGCCTATCGTAGCGAGCAAAATGGTTGCTTCTGTTCAATGTTATAAAGGTGCAATTTTTTTTGTCGTGGGAAACGCTCATGCTGTAGTGGAAAGATTAGCCAGGCAGAAATGAAGTATCGAGGCTGACTGCTCAGGTGGCGCCAGGAGATCTCAGGTTTCGTCACTCGTGGAAGCTTTTTCGTTGCACGGTGCAACCCAAGTGAAACAAAAGGAGATTATACCATTTATTGTCTGAAGAGCCTAAAGATATTGCTACTGAAACAAAAATTAGGAGTTACGGTTGTGGTGACAGTGCGCAAGTGGCGTCTGTGGCGGCGGCCCGCCGTGACGGACTCACAATGCGGTGGCCGATCTTCCGTTACACGGGCAGGCCGCACCGTGTAAACCTACACCCGTCGTCTACTGTCGCCGCTATTGTCACCAATCCGTACCGCACTGTCTACCTTTACAGTTTGAACGAAATAATTTGTCAACGGGCTCGGGGTTTCGGTCACTTTCATGATAATTATAAGTAATGTTATGATAAATGCGGTTTCGGGTAGCCGATCTTGGGATGAGACAAATCGTTTACCTTGATAGAAATCATAAGCGAAGATAGATATTATGTATGTAGGAAGGTCAAAATAGATATTTGTGTCCCACTCCTTTAAATCACATTTTTACTGAGCAATGAAAGACATTTTAGAAACTACTTTCAAATCAATAGATGTTCTTTTAATCTGAATTGCAAAACTAGTCATGATATTTTTTTCTCTTTCTAAGGCTGAGATGCTGTGACCTAGCTCAAAAGCACGCGATTAGAGAAATGTTGCACAATTGTTGCCTTGTACACTATACCTAGTACTGCTATGATGCACACAACGTGCTCGATTTTTCTCGGCTCTAAA
Organism: Allophyes oxyacanthae; assembly: GCA_932294325.1. Classification (NCBI taxonomy): domain Eukaryota; kingdom Metazoa; phylum Arthropoda; class Insecta; order Lepidoptera; family Noctuidae; genus Allophyes; species Allophyes oxyacanthae. The sequence goes on from OW028628.1 coordinate 4,999,312, forward strand.
TAATCTACACTGTGCAATCAGTCTATGATACTTTCTTTTTCATCTCGTGTTGAAATATCGTTATGTATATATGGTATTGTTTACCATTTTGAACACGTCAAATATAACGGGCCCAATTGACAGCTGGGTTGATTGAATGCCTTTTTCAGTATACCATATGTTTGTTATTGTCGGTTAAACCGCGGTAATATTATCTATAGTTAAGCTCTTCGCAAAAAAGATGGTTCATATGATATATTGTTAAAAAAAAATATTTCTTTTAACTCTTATGTAGGTACCTACCGTTGGGGTTCCTAGATTTGTCAGTAAGACCAAACGCACTAAAAGGAAATTGCATTTGGTAAGACCGAAAATGTTATAAGAATGTTGTTTCATTGTTCCTCATTAAAACACAACGGTAAATATCAAGTGTGTTGCATTGCTACATTATATGCTATGCTTATATGTCGGTAGATTCATTGAATTAAGTTGCAAGGAGCTTTAGTGTTTTAATTTATTCTTTACTAGTGACCCGTCCCCTGCTACGCCCGGGTGCAATTTCTCTATTATCCTTACATTAAATATAAAAGTATTATACATATAAACCTTCATCTTGAATCACTCTATCTATTAAAAAAACCGCATCAAAATCCGTTGCGTAGTTTTAAAGATCTAAGCATACATAGGGACAGACAGACAGCGGGAAGCGACATTGTTTTATACTATGTAGTGATGATGACTTGTATATTTATTAAGTTTTCTACAAGAAGCAATGAGGAAAGGGATTCGAATGCCATCTTCACTTGAAATAATCTGTAATGCTCTCTTCTCCTTAAAGTGTTCAGTACATTTCGTTATAGTCTTTCCTTGAATTTTGTACAGTAGTTCTTCCCTTAATGTCGGCATTTCCAAATATTCATGAATCTCATTATTACGAGTAAACCAAGGCGCATTAATAGTTATTGTAGCTGATAGTTTTGTTTTTTTTTTTTCTTTCTCGTTCATTTCCTGATAGATCCAGATGAGATGAGACGTAGATCCATTTGGTACTTACTGCGAGTAGTGTTACAGAAAACGAGTTCCTTTTAACGGAATTCCTAATCAGTTTGGAGAAAAAGGGATTGTTGCTAGAACAAGCGTGAAAGTTTGCGTCCTCAAACTAGACTACCCAAAGAAAGGTTACTGATAATTAAGTCAGTATCAGGATTATATTTCCACTTATTATTTAGGGAGTAACGATATTACGCGGCCCATAAATCCGGATCAATAGATGCGTTTTGGTTTCGGATCTCTCCATTAATAACCTAACCGTCAAAAACCCGCGACTCCAACTATAATAAAAAAAAAGTAAAAACAGACTTCAAAAAACTAAAAAGTATAAAAAAAATTTCTTAAAAAACTTAACAGCTTCTGAAGTCGGGGCCACTGCCAAGCTACGAGTAGGTACATTGAAGAATTATAGGCCCCGACTTTAGAAGCTGTTAAGTTTTTTAAGAAAATTATTTTATACTTTTTAGTTTTTTGAAGTCGGTTTTTACTTTTTTTTAAAGTTTATTTTATTTTTCAATTTTGAGTGGCATAAACAATACATAAACATGAGATTACAGCAATCGCGAGTGATGTGCTGTATTCATTCAAGAGTTCCATTGTCTGTCTCCGAAGATCTTCATCAGATCCTCACTAAATTTAAATGGGAACACTTCGGAAGTATACTCTTTCAAACAAAAAAAGAATCATCGAAATCGGTTGGCGTGATATTGAGTTATTCGACCATTTGTCGCGCACATACTTAATGTTTTAAGACTCATATGGTTTTCTCATGGACCCCATTGTCAGAACTGGACCAAATGGGACCATTCAGGAAGCACCAGCTTTCAAATAAAAAAGAATCATCAAAATCGGTTCACGCAGTCGAGAGTTAAGAGGTAACAAACATAAAAAAATATAAATAAACATACGCGTCGAATTGAGAACTTCCTCCTTTTTTTTGAAGTCGGTTAAAAAGAGCTGTAACTTTTGAATGGCTGAACACATTTTCATAAAACATAGCCAAGATGATACCCAATTAAACTAGCTTTTAATTTAAAAAACTGCATTGAAATTGGTCCATCCGTTTTGGAGCTATGTGCACAGACAGATACACACTACAAACTGGAGGTGTGTTGATAAACTCATGATTTTCTTCAATTAAGTAAACCATGGTGGGATGACCATAGTCCTCAACATGCCATAACGAATAAATGTTACTGACCAAATTATGGAAGATATGTACTTATGTACTAAGAGAACAAATTTTTTATTAACACATTAATATATATATAACAGTAAACAAAGAAATAATGTTTTATTTGTCTTAACTGAAGAATACATGTTAACATGGCAGAAAAAAGTAGGAAGTAACAGAATTATAAGCCAGCACCCAAAAATACGAATGCATTCCTGTTTGAAACCCAACCCAAAATTGATTTAAGAGCTGGGTACTACAGGTCTGTTCTGTAGCACCCAGCTACAAAAACTATTTACTACTATTCTATTTTTTACTATTTTAAAATCTTTGATACTTCTATGATACAATTCTCATTGATTACAGAATCAACAGCATGATCAAAAAGAAATTATACATATTGAATCTTTGCCAAATTGGAAGAATTGTCATAATTAATTGACATATTCTCCCTGACAAAACATTTTATGTTGTAATTAAAAATATATTTAACATTTTAGAAAAATTCATCACTATATTCTTTAGAAAGCCAGCCAGCATCAAGTGTCAGGTACAAAGAACACAATGTCATAATAATAAATGCTTCAAGATGCGAAATGGGCAACTAGGGCTGCTACTGCAGCACTTCATACTTAGTCCATTCACACCAGTTTTATTCCCTGCTGGCTTTAGACGTAGTTTTTATAGAAATCCATCCTGTGTGTAGCAAGTCACCATCTGCCACCAAATTTCAACAGCAATTTTTTTTCATCAATATTTATTTTAACAACATGTAATATTATGTCTTTGAAAGTAAAAAAAAAACACATTGCACTGACCACAAATAAAATGGCTTAACTCCATAAAAGCACACATTACAATAGAGCTAATGGGCCAAGGGTCTGTCCCATTGCATTTTAAATGGGCTAAAGGGTGTGTGTCGGATCCATGTCACCATGTTAGCAATCAGATAAAACTGGTTCTGCATTGAGCAGTGCTGGATACAATCATATGGAAGGTATGGTCACTTTTCGGAGGTTGTGTATTGGTTAATGATTGATAAATCAAGCAAATCCTTAATTTACCCAGTCCATTTGTGCATGTAGTAACATGAAAACTTATTTTACAAAAAAAAGCCCTGCATAAAATAGAACAGAACGGAATGAACAGGTATGGATGTTTATGCACTATTATTATACCAAAAAAATTAGGACATACATATGACTTATAACGGAATGCGTCTGCTTTGCTTGGCAGGTATGTGAGACAGACAGCGAGAGTGAGTGTGTGTTAAGCAATTGGCTGAGTTGGACAATTCTTTAATTTTGATATTGAACTAAGCATACTTCATATATTCCAATTTTGACTTTGACCAGCCATGACCACACCCAGATTTAAATGGCTGGACCTAAACCTGGCTTTGAGAAGGATTAAAACCTGACTTGGAAAATGACTATGATGACTAAGAAGTTGTCATTATTATTTAGTTTAAATTACAATGATTTCACTTAATATAGGTATATTACATTTTAAACAGTGCCCTCTATGTATTGTTCTGAATACTTTTAAATATTTCATATTTTTAACTTTCTCCCTATTGAATTTACATTCAGTAAAACTCATAATAAGGCATTAATACATTACTCTGTTGTTATAGTAACAAGTGCTTCATATTAAAATTTTGGAATAGTAAGAGGAATTGGTGTAACAATATCAAATGAAAATTGTTAAAACAATAAGATAAAGAACATTATGATAAAATATTTATATTCTTTAATGAAGAAAATCATCAATATTTATTTTCTAAGAATATGATCATAGTCAAATGAAGTGGTCATTTTCAAAAAAAAAATACCTTTTTCACATCAACATGCACATGGGTTGAGATGTACAATAATTTGCTTGAGTAAAATATATAACTTAATTAGTTAATAAAAAATTACAGTTACAGTTGAAAGAACCGAATGGTCAATGAATTAATCACAGTACACACTTGAATGTTGATGACATTTACCAATATCCCTGAGTAACCCCTTGTTATATTACTGCACAATTATTAGAGCTCAACAGTTGATATTTCAAAACCTTTAATAGTTCCAATGTATACTGGAAATTACCGTGTACAAACTAATTTTAAATGCATACTCATGCTTACCGTACACCAGATAAAATAAATAAATTATAATTTTTGACAGTAGTGTTATCCTTCGCCATTTTCACCTACCTACTGGTAAGGAAGTTTCGTCGGAGACAAAAATAAAGTGTGGTAGAGTAGTTTCATTTGACTGAGGAGATTAGTGACACGAGAAATATATATCGGCAAAAGGATATGAAGAATAAACTTACAGACACAGAAATCAAAAAATGGCAGCAGAGATCGACTTACCTCAACTTCAACGGCTGCAACCGTATTTGTTGGTTTATGGTCTGAATTAGTATGCTGGTCGTTTACTAGATTATGTAGAAGCTTTGAATCTTCAGTGGATATATTTGTGGCACTTTTATCCGGGGCTTTGGGTTCCTTATCATACTCCGGCGGAGGAGCCATCTTGAAGGAAGAGCAGTCAGATGACACAAGTCGTATGACTTTCGCACACCGATATCACTCTTTTCCCCAACAAAATGTCTTTACCACTTACTAGCTACTAAATCGAATCATGATGAGTGATTTAGCTACAACATAATGAAAGTTCTAACCATTTGGAAAAATGGATTCATCATTTTCGACAGATTCCGACCAACATTTTTAACGACTACAAGAACGCCCTCTAGCGACGCGAATTTATTTCAAGATTTGCCACAGATAGACATAAATTTCGTGCTCCTGATTGCAGTAATCAATGACTAAAGAATCCTTGGTTTCTTTAGCCATTGGCAGAAATCCATTCAGTTTAAATAGGTCTTAGAAGCATGGGGTGCGACAGCGGCGGCGGTCACCGCAGCGACGCGACTTGAATAGCAAGGACTCGTATTATACTTCTGCAATAATACTCAAAGGCTGACATTCAGAGACGACAGAAACGAGTCAAAGCGTGAACTTACGCTTCCATCTGTCAAAATTTGTTCGTAAGTTTGACAGATGGAAGCGTAAGTTCACGCTTAAACTCGTTTCTGTCATTTCTGAATGTCAGCCTAAGGGTTTCGAATACCAGATTTTTTCAATACCGGTAGAATTCTATTAATACCATCAATAAAAGTTCCAATACCGGGATCCCGGTATTAACCTCAATTTTTTTTACATATTTTTTTATTATTAAAATTGCTATCTTATATGTTTCATTATTAAAAAAAACAACGTTTTTTAAAATCACTTTTTTAAATATAATACTATATGTTTCAAACAAAATCTCTTTACAATCAACATTAAATATATTATTATTTTTGAATGGTAGACCGTCCAATGCTGCTAATTTGGTCACTAACATTTCCATTGAGTCAGAACTTTTAAAATAATCTGTAAGCTAAGTCTGTAAGTTTGGCTTTCATAATATGACAGTTCAGTTCACAGTTGACGTACGGTTGACGTAGAAGCTTCACTTGAAGTTGATTTTGTACCAATAAGATGCTCAATGGCTACGTTCAGTAATTCATTTTTCGGATGAAAGTCACTCGTGCGAATGTCGCTCGCTCATCGGGGAATAATTGAACGGCTTCGAGCAATCCACAACTGCGTTATGCGAGTGACCAATCAAACGACCTCAAATTATCTGCTGTATCCTATGACTACAGTCATTGGTCGGTTGATAGCAGTGCGACCGAGTGCGACTTTCACCCTACTATTTCACGGAGTGACCAGAGCGATCGTCCGACGACGCTCGCTCAAATAACTGAACGATTTAGTGTGATCGCCCGCGTCGTCGAGCGTCGTCCGGCGTAATAACTGAAAACACCCATTGAAGTCTACTTGTTGATCCACCATGAGCTTTTATAATTGACTTTGACTATTGACTTTGACTATTGACTATATATATAAAGCTCGATTACCACTGACTGACTCACTGATTGACAGAATTGTTCTCCCAGATGGAGCCGTGGGGGGTTAAAGTGATGTATGAGACTCATAAACCTTGAGGTCCAGTGAGTCCGGGAAAAATCCGAAATGACCTGAAAGTGGAACGCAGACCGGAACTGCCCTACGGATCTCGAAAACGGCAAGTCGAACACCCACATTGCCAGAACTAAAAATGTCAAGAACCCTGGGCCGTTTGACGAGCCGGTGAAAAAAAGATGGCGTCCATACAAAAAAAGATGGCGGCTATACAAAATTGAAACGCTCACCGTTCCGAAACCGTTGGAGATAGCGGGGGGTTGTTCGACCAAATTGTTGAAGATTTGAAATTGCCGCCTTCTTGGTCGTTGTTTTTCACTACTGTCAACTCTACGTTTTACGAATGACGTTTGATTTTTTCTTGCTTTTATTAAAAGTTCTGTTTTACTTTATAAAATCGTTTAATTACAACAGGTTATGGGCCCAGACTGTAATCCTGCTGATAATAATTAAAAGTGAAGTAAAAAATACAATGTGTAAAAGCAAACTTTAAAGTTGTAAAAACAAAAACCTCTCAGTGCAACGCGTGGTTTCGGTACAGGCAAAAATCTCTGAAAATAACTATAAAATGACGTCAAACAATACAATGACTCTGATAGAAAAGTTAACTGGACGAGATAATTACAATACATGGAAATTTGCTGTAAAAACCTATCTTCAACATGAGGAATTATGGTGTTGTGTTGAATCCTCCGAAGTCGATTCCAAGAAAGACATGAAAGCTAAAACCAAGATTATTTTATTAGTTGATCCTGTCAACTATGTACATATTCAAGAAGCGAAAACCGCTAAAGAAGTTTGGCAAAATCTGGAAAAAGCTTTTGACGACAAAGGTTTAACACGTCGCGTCGGGCTACTAAGAGATTTAATTACAACCACATTAGATAGCTGTGAAAACGTAGAGGAGTACGTCAACAAAGTCATGTCAACAGCACACAAACTTAGAAACATATCATTTGATGTAAATGATGAATGGTTGGGTACCTTACTTCTAGCCGGCCTGCCAGATGTTTATAAACCAATGATAATGGCATTGGAGAGTTCAGGTGTGCCGATTACAGCAGACTCAATAAAGACTAAGCTTCTGCAAGATATTAAAAGCTCCGAGTCAACGGCTCTGTATGCACATAAAAGTTCTGGCCACAAAGGCAAACAATTTAGTGACAAGCCAAATAAAACTAACAAGGGTCCGAGATGCTTTAACTGCAATAGACATGGGCACATAAGTAAGCAGTGTAAGTTAAAGAAAAAGGACCAAAATAATAAAGATTCTGGTTATGTAGCTGTGTTCTCCGCAACAACAAAAAATGATAATGGGTGGTACATAGACTCAGGTGCATCTATGCACATGACAATGATGCATGATTGTCTTTATGATGAAGTATCCCCTCCGATCATGAGCATTAAAATAGCTAATGATAAAATGCTACCGGTTAAAAGTTGTGGTAAAATAAACTTAAATGTTATTGGAAAAAATGGTGAAGTTCATACTATTCAAGTTAAAAATGTTCTCTATGTACCAGAGTTGGCCACTAATCTCCTGTCTGTTAGTCAGATAATAAAGAATGGATGTTCTGTACAGTTTAATGACCATGGATGCAAAATATTCAATAAAGAGAATATTGAAGTTGCTGCTGCAAATCTCATCAGTAATATGTACCGGCTGAATACTGATTCTATTCCAGCATACACATGTAAGACAAATGAGACAGATTATTTATTATGGCATCAACGGATGGCTCATTTAAATTTTAATGATTTGAACAAACTAACAGAATGTACTGAGGGAGTGGAATTTGTTAAAAATAATAACAAGATCATATGTGAACCTTGTCAAAAAGGAAAACAGTGTAGGTTACCTTTTCCAGCGGAAGGTTCAAGAGCGAAGATAGCTCTAGAGTTAATACATTCTGACATATGCGGTCCATTGGAAGTGAAATCTCTTGGAGGAGCGAGATACATTCTCACATTTACAGATGATTATTCCAGGAAAGTGTTTGTATATTTTTTACATAACAAGTCAGATGTATTCTCAAAATTTAAAGAATATAAAGCCTTAGTAGAGAACCAGCTTAATTTAAATATAAAATGTCTACGCACTGATAATGGTAGGGAGTATTTGAGTAATGAGTTCTCCAATTATCTTAAGAAATCAGGAATTATTCATCAAACTTCTAATTCTTATACTCCTCAACAGAACGGAATGGCAGAGCGTATGAATCGCACATTAATGGAAAGAGCTCGATGTATGTTAATAAATTCTAATTTACAGAAACGATATTGGGCAGAAGCAGTGGCAACAGCTGCATACATCACGAATCGCTGTCCAACACGAGCACTGTCATATGCTACACCTGAGGAGATATGGTCTGGGAAGAAGCCTGATGTAAGACATTTAAAAATATTTGGTTGTGAAGCTATGGTTAAAATACCAAAAGAAAAGCTGCAAAAACTGGATGCTAAGGCAAGTAAAATGATTTTTATTGGATACTGCGATACTACCAAAGGCTATAGGTTGATAGATCCAAAAACTAAGAAAATAGTCTTAAGTAGAGATGTTGTATTTATGGAAAACTCAATAAAAAGAAACTATGCAGTGGTACCGCTAACAAGTACTGGAACTGATGATGCTGTGTGTGATGTTCAGTCCACATCACCTATTTCTGAAATGCAAAATAGTTCAAAAGATAATACACAATTAGATACAACTGCAATAAGTGATGATTCTTTTTATTCTGATGAAGACTCACTCTATATTCCTGAAAAGAAAGTTGGTTCAGTACAACCAAGTAATATAACAACAAGATCAAAAAAATCTAAAATCTTAGAAGAAGAAACTAATATTTATCTCTGTCAAGGTGAAACTTCAGATAATCAAGATCTACCGCAGACATACAGAGAAGCTTTATCGTCAAAAGATGGGGAAAAGTGGAGAAACTCCATAAAGGAAGAATTGCAGGCACATGAGCAGAATGGAACATGGGAGTTGGTGATGAAGCCACCAGGAGCAAAGACAATTGGCTGTAAGTGGGTCTTCCGTTTAAAAGACCAGCCATCAGGTATGCTTTATAAATCCAGACTCTGTGCTAAAGGTTGTTCACAAAAATATCAAATTGATTATTCAGAAACCTACTCCCCGACAGTTAGATATGATTCTGTACGAATATTACTTACAGAAGCATGTCAACATGATCTTGAAATGATACAGTTTGATGTGAAAACAGCGTTTCTTTATGGTAACATAACAGAAAATATTTATATGACCCCACCCGAAGGGATAGATGCACCGTTAAATTATGTTTGTAAACTTAAAAGATCCTTGTATGGCTTAAAACAAGCTCCACGTTGTTGGAATCAAAGATTCAATGGTGTATTGAATAAATTCGGTTTTAAAAATAGTCACTCCGATCAATGTGTGTATACAGGTCATATAAATGAAATCAAAGTATATCTTCTCTTGTATGTCGACGACGGATTACTGATATCAAAAAATAGATCTGTTTTAGATAAATTTATTACTGATCTCAAAGAAAACTTTGAAATAAAAATAACTGAGCCAAAGAATTTTGTAGGACTGGAAATAGAAAGGTCTAGAGGATGTATTTTTATTCATCAAAAGAAGTACATTGAAAAATTACTTGCTAAGTTTAATATGCAAAATGCTAATGGTAATAGTATTCCTGTAGATTGTCATACTATCTTAGAAAAGAATAAAATAGGAACTGAAGAAAATATACCATATAGAGAAGCTGTGGGCTCTCTTATGCATCTTGCAATAGTGAGTAGACCAGACATTATGTTTGCAGTCAGCTTAGTAAGTCGATATCTTGATTGCTATGATAACACTCACTGGAATGTTGTAAAAAAGATTTTAAAGTATTTAAAAGAAACCAAATTGTTTGGTCTTTGCTACTGCAAAGAAAAGGACAATATAGTAGACGGATATAGTGATTCAGACTATGCCACCGACACAGATACAAGGAGGTCTACATCCGGGTATGTCTTTATAAAAAATGGTGCTGCTATCACTTGGGCAAGTCAGCGACAGCAAAGCATAGCATTATCTACTACAGAAGCTGAGTTCATGGCTGCTTGCTCAGCTACAAAAGAAGCTTTATGGATCAAAAGATTACTTCTTGATATAAATGCTTATAATCAAAATACTATCTGTTTAAATGTGGATAATCAAAGTGCAATCTCAGTGATTAAGAATGCAGACTTCCACAAACGGTGTAAGCACATAGATATTAAATACAAATTTATTAAAGAAAAATATCAAGAAAAAGACATTGACTTACAATATTTATGTACGAATGAACAATGTGCCGACATATTAACAAAATCTCTTCCTAGAGTTAGATTTCAATATCTAAGGAATAAAATAGGTGTAATACTTAAAGAGTAAATGTATGTATAAAACGATTAAAATAGTTTTCAGCACATTACGAACCTATAAAAGGTAACTCTTGTAATTTTCTTTAGATGTTTCAAGCATAATGTAGAATTATTATTGTTAAGTTAATTTATTACATAAGAAGGCTCTAATTTGGAGAGTGTGTTGAAGATTTGAAATTGCCGCCTTCTTGGTCGTTGTTTTTCACTACTGTCAACTCTACGTTTTACGAATGACGTTTGATTTTTTCTTGCTTTTATTAAAAGTTCTGTTTTACTTTATAAAATCGTTTAATTACAACACAAATGTCATAGAGGAAGACGGGGGCTTTTCGGTGGGGGTCATAAAAATCCAAGATGGCGGAATCAAAATGGCGGCCAAAAAAAAATATGGTCCGAGCTGGCTGTAAATTGGGATCCGGGGGTTTTCGGGGGCACCGATTCATAATTCGGGATCAATTTTTTTTTTTCCGCTATTTTTGTGTTCATTTTGGATTATCACCCAATTGTTCTCCCGGAAGGAGCCATTGGGGGTAAAAGTGATGTATGAGAGTCGTATAGAACGGAGTCCTGTGAGTTTAGGAAAAGTCCGAAATGACCTGAAAGTGGAACACTGACCGGAACTGCCCTACGGAACTCGAAAATGAAAAGTCGCACACCCATAGTGCCCGAACTAAAAATGTCAAGGACCTTGGGCCGTTTGACGAGCCCGTGAAAAAAAGATGGTTTCCATACAAAAAAAAATGGCTGCCATACATAAACAAAAATCATATTTTTTTTAAGTCATGTTACAAGCACCACCTAAAAAGCCCTCGCGGGCCGCGTGCGGCCCGCGCACCCGCGCGACCTCTAGTCTTTTCATACAATTCGTATTTTAAGATTTCAGATAAGATTGCATATGGACTTGATGCACCTCTTTTGTGCTTTAAAAATGTCATGTTTTCCGCAGAAATTTGCCCAAAAAATTACTCCATAACGTAATATGGAGTCTACATAGTAATAATCAAGTTATAATACTCAGTTACGACAGCTGTCTGACTGACTACTGTCCTAAGTTTATAGAGAGCAAAGGCAAACCTACTCAATTTTGTAATTAGGCTTGATGCCTGTTCTTTCCAAATCAGTCAAGCCAAGAAATTTTATATGTTCTACTTCTTCAATTCTATTATTATCGAAAGTTAAATTAATACTAGGAGGGTAGCTCTTTGTCGAAACTGCATAATTTTAGTTTTATTTGAATTTAATATTAAATTATTTTGTTTAAGCCAGTCAATTTATTGTTGCAATGCATCTTTGATATCACACTCATAATTATCATGTCTTATATTTAAGGTACTGTCGTCAGCAAAAAACCACGAGAGAATTAAAAAAACAGTGTTTCAAACTTAAGCAAATAAAAATAATATTTGGAAATATAATATGCAATAGAACAAGATTGTCTCTGTCGATTCTACTGAAAATAAAATAAAATGACTAATACCGGGATCCCGGTATACGGAATTACAATACCGGTATTGAAATATGACAAAAAATGTCTGGGATCCCGGTATTGGGCAATACCGGGATCCCGGTATTGGAAGCCCTCACTGCATGCAGCATGCACGCGAGGATTCTTTGGTCATTAATGCACGCACGTGTCCCCAGACGTTCTAGATACTCAAAGCCCCAGACTACACAAGGATAAATACTAACGTGCGTGTCCTATATGCTTATTTATGAGTGTTTAGCACTATTCAGCAGCAACGCGTCCTTTGCATTGTTTAATTCAGTGCAGAGATCCGGCCACAATATACAGTACGCCCGCGCCCGTGCCGCCGCGCCGCACCACCGCGGCCGCCGCACTGCTTGCTGCTTAGTGCTTGACGCATCGTACTACTTTCATTGGAAGAGGACAACGCAAGGCCTTTACGGAACCGACTCACTGATCGGCAGGGTAATCACGATACACACTCGCAATCGGAATCGATTCAATTTTGACAGTCCAACAAACACCATTGCGCGGTATGCTTTTAAAATTACTACGCCCTACAATTTGAGCAACGCAATGAACACTTGTTGTGTCAAAATTGAGTCGATTCCGATTTCGAGCGTGCATTGTGATCTTTTCGCGCGACGCGCACGCGCACCTCTATTTCTCACCATTTCATTGATTTCATTTCACGGGCTCATTTCAGTGATATTGTAATTTCACTGAACCCACTGGGACCCACGCAGTGATATTGCAAGGCAGTGATACACTTCTCATCAAATAAATGTTTTATTCGGAAAAAAATTAAAATGTCATTTAATATACTCCTCGAGATCTAAAAAGCATTGACTTATCTAAAAAGCCACTTTTGACTTTTGATTTGAGTTAATTTGGGATGTGAAGCGTATAAATCGGTAACCAAAAATATCGATGTTTATAATAAATCGATTTAAAATTCTAAGAGTATATAATCGTTTAAAACTATAAATAAAAAATCAAGAAATACATCTGATAAGCAATTTATTAATGTAGTAGGCACCGAAGTTAATATGAAATCGCATTTCTGTGGGTATCTTCATAGAACAATAAAACATATTCATAATTTCATGCCAAAATTATTTATCCACTTGTACCGGTAATAATGGTCTACCAGTTATTGATTCACGTTCGAAGTACTCACATAGTTTCCAAACCAAGTTGCGCGATGTACTATTCACAGTACGAAATCAGACACACATAGGCAATTTGAAAAAAAAATTGTAACCGACGGCCGAAATAACAGTATTAGAATCCAAGTATAGCAAGCCAAGTCAACTTAAAAGCGGGAACAGTCCAAAATCAAAACCAGATCACAAAAACAGAGGTATCCGAGAAATAGAGAGAACGAACAATTAGTCGGAAAAATCGCGAAAAACTGCACAGATGTCATTGTCATTACTGCCGGTGTCAAGCAAATTGTGATCATAGAGAAATTAAATTAATCATAATATAATGTACGTGTCATACAGCCTTTAAAGAGTTTTTAATACCTACGTAATTTTATACTGATATTTCAAACGATTTTAACGATTCTAGTGATCACATCCCTATAATTAAAAAATAATTGATTGAGAACGTAACCATTTTTATGATATTTCGGCAGTACATAAACATGCATTTTAAAAATATTTCAATGCTAAAGCAATACTTATAAAATTATATACCATGCTAATTTATACGTATCTCAAAAATTTATAATAATTTCATAATAATTATCAAGTGTATATTCAAAATGGTTTTTATTCACAGCCTATAGTAAACATAAAGTTATTATTACTAGTGGTAATAGAGGAACACAGTGTGCGAGTGAGAAACCGATCTTTACGAAAATCCTACGTGCGAGAAAGAGACACAATTAAATGTTCGTAGGACCGATTTGAAACAATTTATGAACTATTAGGGCCGCCTGTCAAAATAAGATCTCGTATTATTTTATGATTTTCTTCACAATCGTTCTGTATTTTATTGGATAAATATCAATAATCGAAAAGGTTTCGTGTTCTGTGTTAGACTGCAGTGTAACTTACAGCAATAATGCAAATAAAGAGACCTTTTACAGGTAAATACCGTACAGTGCAATACTACTTTCAGAGTGCATATTTCCATAGAAAATATTCCTAAAATTATTTAGTAATACGTTTATAACATGCAGTAAGCCCCCTATTTTCTAAATAATATATTATTTTAAATAATTATGTGTAAGATAAAAAAATATTGTGTTCGTGAAAATGTGAAAATTAAACCGTTTGGCATAGGTTGTGGTACAAAATCTATCGATATGTCGATATTTCCAAATTAATTTTTCGTACTACCTAGCTTCGTCCATTGCATAACTTGAGAGTCATTGTTAATCCTTGCATAATTGTATATTGAAAGGTTGATGTTGATTTAGTCCGGCCCCGCACATTGTCAGAAAATCATAGTCGGAATATTTCTGACGCACCGGAGGGCACTCGACACTATTCACACCATGTTTGTACTATTACAACATTTTAATAGTACGTACATAGCCCATACCCGCATTTTGTACTAGCCCCACAGATGACAGAATTTTCCGAATCGTACGTCCGCTTCTACAAGAAGCAAACTTACGATTCCGAAGATTCTGATTCTGTCGCACATTAAAATGCATAAAATAGCGCTATTTCCAGACAAAGAGTAGCCTGGTGAAAAAACCCCTACGTTTTGTGTGGATTTTATTGTTTCATCACATCAGTGGTCTCAATTCCAATAAATAAACTTATAGTAATAACTTTTTGTTTAATTCAACCTTTTCTATGTATGGCCGTGCCAGGAAAGTTGAGCGATGAACTTTAATACGTAAAAGATAAAAAATGCTAAGCTAGTTTCGTTTAGCGCTTAAAATTTGGTACTGTGGGCCGAACACGAATGCTTTGACGTATCGTAACGTTACGTAAACATAAGAATCAAAGTACATACAGTATATTAATGTGTTTTATCAAAATTTGCTTACATTAACGTTACTATATGTCAAAACATTCGTGCTCTGATTATGACCATCCTCAATGTAAGTCAATGATCCTCAAGACGAAATATTGTAAATATTATTAAATAAATAGGAAATACTGATGTAGGTAAGTATCGCATAATATTTCTTGAATAATAGATAGTATCAACTCCGTTTATGCAGTGTATAGACAGGGATAACAGCTCTTAATTTTTTTAATGGAACCTCCTTTTCTTTTGGACAGCTTTCGTTGGCCAGGCTCTATCTCTAAGGGTGGATGCATAACTGTCCGAATCGACCGCGCCGAACGAGCCGAACGAAACGAATTTTAGAATTCTTTAAATGAAATCCTATGAAACTCGCACTCCTATCCGCGCCGAATCGGACGATTCGCCGGAAGAATTCGGTAGGCATCCAAATCCCAGACGAATTCGGATGATGTCATCAGATTCGATGCGGACCGTTTAAAATCTGAATGATTTTCTAATCTGTATAGGCCTAACCTTTTAAAAAATATATAACAGCAGTCTAAGTATTTTGTTCCGCTTCTTATAAAAAACCTTTATATAATTAATAAATCTGTGATTTCAGAAAACAAATTATGAAACTAAACGTAATGAACGTGCGATATATGCGTCAAGGAAATGCACGCAACGAAACGTCATTTCTTTCGGCGCGGTCGATTCGGTCGGCGCGGCGCGGCGCGGACGATTCTTTCGGCGCGGATAGGTGTGCGAGGCCATAAGAAACTTCGTTTCGTTCGGCTCGTTCGATTCGGTCAGGTGTGCGTCCACCTTAAGTAGTCTGTGCGTTTACTTCACAAACTATTTAGGGATGCTAACGGTTTACTTACTTGGCAATACTAGTGCAGCGGCTGTCAATCTGTCATTTGATCATATTTTCATCTCTAGTCAAATTGTCAAAATTTTGTTCATCCTTTTGCTGCATTTTAAAGAAAGTGCGTTTAAAATCGGCAGAATTTGATTACATTAAAAATGACTGAAAGTAAAGAAAATATTTTCCTTTTTGTGCCTAACATCATCGGTATGTACTCGTGTACATGTATTTTGAAATGATGTATTTGCGCAACTCATACAGATTGTTTATATTGATAGGAATAAAATGTTTCAGGATTCGGGAGGGTGATTCTTGCAATTATTTCATTCTATTTTATGCCGACGCATTGTGTGTTGGCATGCGTATGCTATGTTACCTCGGCTTTGTTGGACGCTATTGACGGACATGCTGCAAGATACTTTAATCAAAGTAAGTGCTCTTGTTAGGTATCATATAATTTAATTACTGTTTATCTGCCATGTGAGTTAGTAAGGCGGCGAGAGATAATTGTGATAATCTTGCAAAGTAGTAATAAATGCTACATACAGTTTATTATTATTAGTTAACTATTCTCTTGATTATATTCTTTGCAAAGAGCAATATGTATAAATATTTAGATAAGTTTGTAGATGGCAAGAACTAATATTAGAACAAGGTGTGTCAGTCCAACACCATTGTATAATAATTGGAGATAAGTTACCTAATGTACCTATAAACAACAATTAATTATGAAAGTTGTAATAGAATGAGTATAATTATCTAATGCAGTTGTTGGATCAACAAAATTAAATATTTAATCCAAGACATTAAAGTTTGAATTGGATTGTAATTAATGAATACAATATGTAATCACTATTAGAGCCTAATGGAATAGCTTTAGGCTGCTTGGAGCTTCTTGAACATAATAACATAACTAAAAATATAGTGTCAAATATAATAAGTCTAAACTAATATTATAAAGAGAAAAGATTTGATTTTGTGTATGTTTGTTTGTAATGGATAAACTCAAAAACTACTGGATTTTAAAAATTCTTTCACCAGCAGAATGCTATATTATCCCTGAGTAACATAGGCTATAATTTATAAAGATATCACGCGGGCGAAGCCGCTGGCGGAAGCTAGTATAATATATTAAATTAAGTATAATATTTTATTTCAATGTTATTATTAAAAGAACAAAATAGTTTGTAGAATTTACAAACAGATAAACATGTACATTTACAGGTACAAAGTTTGGTGCCATACTGGACCAGCTCACTGATCGTGCTGGGACTGCTTGCCTAATGATGACCCTGGCAACTTTCTACCCGCAGTACACATTTTGGTTCCAAATATCTATGGCAATAGACATAACTTGCCACTGGCTTTACCTTCACACTGTAACCCTGCAAGGCAAGGCTTCCCATAAGTTCATTGACATGTCTGAGAATCCTATCATGCGCATTTATTACACAAACAAGATGGTATTATTCTGCATGTGTGCGGGCAATGAAGCTTTTTATGCAGCCCTCTATGTTATGTACTTCTATAGCGGACCTACAGGTAACTTTTCTGAATTTACAATTAAATCAATGGTTAATTCAAAATGTATATACTATAATAAAATATGCATGAACATTTTGCCAAAATGTGATTGTAATGCAAATTATTTTTAGTCTAGTGTATACTTGTAGTGTTAGCTCTGTCTCTCTAAAATACTATTGCATCACCCGATTGGGTAGGCTGTTGAAACCTATATTATTTTATGAATAATAGAAATAACTTTAAGCTATGTTTGTAAATTATGTCTTAAGGATTGGCAGAAAAACAACTTATTTAACCCTCTGTCATCAACAGATTCAAGAGAATAAAGTTAATCACTAATAATTGTTAATTTTTCTTTTTCAGTTCTAGGTGTTGGACTATACAAACTGATTGCCATCATCTCAGCCCCAGTAGCTATTGTAAAGGCGGGTATATCAGTCCTCCAAGGCATTGTCGGTGCCATCAACCTATCGACGATTGACATTAATGAACGGGCTGCTCTGGCTCAGAAACAGAAGAACTAAATACATTTGTGTCATTAGCGGAATGTTAATTCCATTCAAACAGATTTGATTCCACAACATTCGATTTTAGTGTAGCTCAATATTTTTATTAGCTGGTCCTAATCTTAATTATCTGCATAATAATGTAACTGAAAAAAAAGTTACAGTAAAGCTAGTCACTTGGAATTTACAATAAAATTAATTTTGCAATTGATAACATATTATCTGCCTATGATATTTTTTGTTAATTGTTATTGTAATCAAACAACTTATTGTTGTTTTACTTTTTAAATAAGGAATTTGATGCATAACAATTTATTGAGTAGAATAACTTTTATTTATGTTTCCACTATTCAAAACTTATTTATTGATTCCAATTCAGTTTTTTAAAATTTTTCAATAATTAACACACTTAAATCACTAAGCCCCACCAATGAAAACGCAGGTTTATCTGTGGTGGGGCAAATATTCTAGATATTTCTGAGAAGAGTTATGTTCCTTTGTAACTTTGTAAAGTAAGAAATGTACATTTACGTAATATTAATATTTATTATACAATATTGCTTGCATATTGTTATGAATCTCCACCACATTGCGAATATTTAGATCAACTATTGTTGTGTGTCAAACCTGCAAAATCCTTCCAAATCCCTTAGGGATCTAGAACCATATTATTATTATAGATCTATAAGGTGTAAGCTCGGACGAATATAAGACAAATAACGGCCGTGTAATGCAAAAGTGGAGCACCCAAAGGATGTCGGATTATAGACACAAGCCTCACTCACGCTGTCACGCACTTTCATTCCCTGTGAGTGCAAGGCGTACTTTCTTTTTTATTTGTTGGAGTGTGCAAGGCCCTTTATGTGAGATAAACTGAAACTAATAATTATATTTATCTATAAAATCATATTCTTTGGAGATGATCAATGAAGTAAAAAGTTGTTAAGTAGAAGTGATTGCAGTAGGCCCTTAATATATTCTGTTACCTATTTTTACTTTTGATTTATCTAGCTAATTTATGAATAAAGCTAATAAAAATTCTGAGACGATTTCTGTATTAATGGAACGAAATGGAAAGGGTAAACTGGGGTAAACCCTTTCCATAAAATATAGTAATTTTAAAATTACTCTCTAAAATTACAAAATTATTCTAGTCGCATTTATTCATGGTTATTTTTCATAGATTTCTTTTATTTATACATTCCAACCTTTTTGAACAAACAAAATGGAGTGTACTTACTGGTACCAAAATAATGAAATATTGTTTTATATTATGGAATTAATATTATTTATTAATATGGTATTTTGTTTACTATATTTATAATTTTGTACAAAACGGAGGGCAACACTATATGAGCGTCATTACCGAGTATATGGCGTACAATCACGGGGTAGTTGACGAATGGAGTTCCGATGTGTATCTACGTTGTAGGGGAGCCCTAATTATTATTTCTATGGTATCTACCTACATCAGGGTGGGGTAGGCGCTCAACGAGGTACGTGACACAGCGGGTTTACCGCGTTACTAAAATTGTAATAAACATGGAATCTGGTAATAAACTACTTCATTACGATCAAATCGTGACTAAACTTTGCCCGGCGGGTTAGTGTCAAAATCCCCTTTAAATGAGATTTTTGGTGCTACAAGTTCAGGCTGAAGATTTGACGCAAAAAATATCAAAATCCCCTTTGAAGGAGATTTTTTTTCCTATTTACTACAATCTCTTTTCCATAAAATAGGAGAACTATTTTTTTACGTTTTGGAACTAACTTTGCATACTTAAGTATGAATTGAAGGTCCCATAGACACACCCAACTCGATTTGCGTAAACTTCTACCCAAATAATATATGAAATAGTACATAGGCACGGCCTTTTTCAACTGAGGAACTACTTTATGAGCGTGTTTTTGATTCTTGTGAAATAATCACCTGTTTATGTGCACCAGGTGTTATGTGGTGGGCGGCCCATGCTTCTTCCTAGCTACGAGTATATGTCTCGGGTTAGGCCCAGTGACGCGTCGTTGCAGTCATACCTACATCATGTATACCGAGCGGACTTTTTGCGAGGTGCGTCCTTCGCTCCGCCTAGTAGACGCTTAGATTAAAGGCTATTGGCGTGGCGTAGCTCTGGTACGAAAATGTCACCGCGCCTTTTGTGTAATAATATGTACTACATATTATTACAAAATATTATCATTCCATAAAACCTTTCTAATCGCAACCGACCACATGAAGCGTTGAACAATACCACAATAATTATTTACTGTGACAATACTAATGTCTGCGTTTCGTCACTTGATGTTATCTCCGCATGAACGATTGATTATTATCTACCTACTCCCATAGTTCTTTAGTTAGAATAGAATTGTTTTAGACCAGCGGTCAACCTGCCCAGACTTTTCTGAACCGCCACGGCATCGGCAGGGTGATCAGTATTTTATGTACCCAAATAGGATTCTACAATACTATCAGTAATCATCACAATCATTTATCTAGTGATATTAAGTGAAGATAACTATTGTAATTAAAAAATGGTTCTACTTTCTACTTCCATTTCAGTATACCTATATTTATTAATTGTCTTAGGTTTATTTGAATATTAATAATAATTGGATCTCGACCATTTGTATGAAACTACAACCAATTAGACTGAGTCTAAAATAATCAAATATGTTATTATTGTAATACATATTATACTGACCGTAATAAATATATTAAAAAAATACATTTGATTATTAATGGTGATCTGATAAAAAAAAATACCCTTGTAATTTATTAGTAGGTACATGTTTATTTATTTAGTTGGTAGCAGTGAAGCACATTATTAATATTAATATTTTCATATTACTTTCCGAAACTTTTAAAATAAATGTGAAAATAATACTTTGAGAATTTTTTTAAAAGAGCAAAGCTCAAAGAATAATTTCACTATTAGGTGAAAATATTATCCTTTCAAACTGCTCATGCCCGCTCTCATTATCTCGTCAACTAAGAGAAGGTTGCTAGCAATTACGGAACAGGAGTTGAGGATCTGCTTTTTAACGACGTAGTTATCCATGATGCCCAAGTCAGTTGGTTTTATAGCTTCACCTGAGCTCAAATCGAGACCAATAGGGTCAGGGCTCAAGCGTGACTCTTCCTGGAGCTTGACAATAGTATCCTGAGCATCATAACCCGAGTTAATGGCAAGGGTCTTCGGGATCACCAGTAAAGCTTCGGCGTACGCCTGGATACCTAGACGGGCCTTGCCTTTGACAGTGTCTTTATATTTCAATAATTCCATGTTAGCTTTGATCTCGAAAGCGCCAGCGCCGGGAATGACACATTTATCCTCAATAGCATTGTTGATGGCTCTCAAACCGTCGCGAACAGCGTCCTTGATCTGAGCAAGAGTGTGCTTGTTAGGTCCCTTGATAAGGATTGTAACGGACTGAGGGTTCTTGCATTCTTCTACGAAAGTATATTTGTCTTCGCCAAGAATGTGTTCGTAAACAAGTCCAGCGAAACCAAGGTTCTCTTCAGTAAGATCATCGACCGAGTTCATAGCGGAACCACCGCACGCTAACGCTAGACGTTCCATGTTACGCCTCTTAGCTCTGCGCAAACCCATGATACCTTCTTTGGCGAAAGCATCCAGGGAGAGGGGGTCAATTCCTTTCTGGTTGATGACAACGAAATTCTTGTCAGTGCCATCGCAAAGCTTCTTCTTCAGGGCAATAATCTGGAAATAATAATTTATTACATTAAAAAAGAAAAAAAGCCTGCAATACACATGCTAAAGGGACGGTAATTTCTAGCAGTTGTATTTAGAAGCCTACAATTAGCACGTGTTTACGACAAGGGTATCCTTGTAAAAAAGCACGCTACTTAATTGCAAGCTGGTCAATTTTTTCGTGCTAACTACCACACTCGGTGGTGAACGGATAGAGGGAGTATGCTTATAAGCAAGTCTAAACGTATTATATGTGAGCATTCTTTAAAGCTGGGTATCGACATCGATGTTGGTACCTAAAAGATTTGTTTTGAATGGTTTTGAAGCACTAAAGACGCGATGGTTCAATGGGGTGACGAAAAATCTTTAAATTTTGTATCTTTACCGCAACCATAAACTTAGCATATTTTCGCTTCCCACCGCAACCATGAAAGTTTGTGTAATGTACGGTCGCCACTATACAAAAACCAAATTTCAAGGGAAATTGCGTAGGTAGGTACCTACCAAAGTTTATTGGAATGATTGGAACAATAAATAATCATTTTGTACCTTTTTGCAAGTAATGTGACAGAATTTTTCACAAAGACGTATATTTTGAATGACAAATAATGAGCATGTGTATCTCAGGCTTGCTAGAAAGAAGTATGCTCATAATAAGTATGCTACTGAGATATGTGCTTTCACTAGCAAATGTACACACGTGGAGAGCATGCTGTAAATGAGCATACTACCTACCAGGGTTGTTGCTAACAGGAGCATCAGCATCCGCATTGATCGATGTTGATTATTAATGATGATGTTCAAGTCGCGACATGACCGTAGAGGGGGCGGGCTTATAGCACGTTTGTTTGTCTTGCGAGTTTTTACCCATCCAGGGGTCGATCGCGGTGACAGACTTGAAGGCGAAAAAGATGCACGGCTACTTATTTTTAAAACAACTTACCATTCACAATCTATTTATAGTTTTTATTATGTATATTCATGATCTATTTATGTTTCACTTTTTATTTACTATTTCACATGATGTATTTATTTATATAAGTGGGTAATGTTTTTTATTTAATCATGCATTTTGTCTATGTTTTAGTTTTTTTAATATCGCCAGAAGGTGGACACGACATTACGTGATTACGTCATACCACCCACGGACGTCGGTCATCGATGAAAACCAGCGTCATTGGTGTTGCCAATGACAACAAGCTGATCGATGCCTATTTTCTTGCACATGAGGGACACACACTTCCATGCTTTATTTTTCATTGTTTTTATTTTATGTAATTTTCTGGTTTTTTTATTTTTTATGTTTGTTATGTGTGCATGCTCGGTGTCCTGTGTGCAAAAAATAAATTGATTTTCTTTCTTTCTTCTTTTCCATTGGTTAAATTCCAATATTAATTATACGAAAGATAGATAGTAGGTTATGCACTAGGTACACCTTAGTGCATATCAGCATAAGTATCCGCTGATGTCAATGACAAAACATCAGCATCCGCTGATGTGAAAAAAATATGCATCAGCAACAACCCTGCTAGCTACTAGCAAACAAGTATGATTTATGATAGCATGTGTATACCAGGCTTAAATGGCGGCCTACCAATAGAAAAAGAGTTACGCACCTTCTTTACTCTTTGATCAATGAAGTCACGTTCAGCAGCGATCAACTTCTCCCTATCCTCCGCCGACTTGTAGAAGAAGCCCGAGTTGACTTCAGTCTTCTCATACTCGAGAGAAATGTTGCACGTGAGGATGTAGGCATTCTCGACGCGCTTAGGCATGTCAGGGTGACGTGTACCATGGTCCAACACCAAACCTTTAAAAATAAACGAATATTCAATTTATTATAAAATGTACAGTCCGTTGACACAGAGAGCCATGCCATGGGAAAAATTAGATGCAATTGGTAGACACAAGGAAATTATGAACTGACAAGCTTACATTATCATTTCTCTACAAGACATTGCCAAAGATTGTTTTATTTTGAAATGCTAGATTGTACCGACCTGAGGGCCAAGCACGAATAGTTTGACGTATAGTAACGTAAACGTAAGCAAATTTTGATTATAAAATACAATGAATCTATCGCATTTTTGTTGAATTTTATGCAACATACACACTTGTTTCATGAAAATGTAAAAATACTGCATGTATTTTCAAAAAACATCATGGATTAAACGAGTATTTTTTATTCAAGCTTACGTTTACTTTACCAGACGTCAAAATATTCGTGCTTGGCCCACTGGAAAGGGTTGGGTACAATTTGGCAAACTTGAATCAAATAATATTCAAAATAAAATTGATATTGAAATTGAAAATTGTTAAGAAACCTTTCACGAGTACAGTCTCCGTGGCAGTCTTGTGTTGCATTTCCATGACCTCCACCATGTGCAAGTCGGCAGGCTTGTCTTGGGAGCGGATGGTGAGCACCGCGTCCACGCATGCGTTGGTCAACACCTCTGCGAGGCTTGCGTGAACCTTGACAAGTACAATATAATGTATAACAATAAGGCTTCCATTCTACAAAAGTTTACAGAGATGTACGGCTGTTGTATGCATGGCTACATATCAAGCTATACATTTTTAGTATAAGCCGTATCACCAGGCAACTACTCAGACTGACGAAACAACAGCTACGTACGGTAACAGCAGCCCTCACCGGGCACGGTAGTTTTAACAAGCACCTCTCTGTTATAGGAATTACAGACAGCCCCCTATGCCGAGCATGCATGGAGGCTGACGAAACAGCGGCCCACGTGCTGCTAAACTGCCCAGAAACCGCCACTTACAGGACCATGTACTTCGGTAACGTGAGTACTCTCCGGGAGATCGCCGGCAACATCAAATGTCTGCTGGCCTTCCTCGAGGAGCTGGGTTGGCTAGAATAAAACCATCTAGTCCCACCCTTACGCAAAATACGCGCATAGACGTGGGGTTGCGGAAACTCGCCCGCGTTACCAATACCAATTAGTATACGCTGACCTCTCATTGTACGCAACATCTAAACAATGCAAGATCAGCTTAAACTGGAAATGTATAGCTTGATATGTAGCTGTGTGTACACAGTCATTTTGGTGCTGAGATCTGAGACTTGTGTAATGGGAACAAGCATATTTTAGTTTACAGGGCTCACCTCCATACTGAGCTGTTCTCAGATTATTACATGAACTGAGGATTTAATTCTTGGCAACTGTGCTTGCGGCCACTAGACCAATGAGTGCAGTTGAGCAGTGTGAATAATTTGTTTATTTTGTATGAATTATATATTTTTAATGTAAACAAATGAAATATTAACCATGCCTATTGCCTACCTTAGTCTTGAGAGATGTACGAGCAACATCAAGTAAATTTTCGCGTTTGATTTCAATCGGGATCCTGATAGTTTCCAGCACTTCCAGTGCCTTTGCACGCGCAGCATCAAAGCCTTCTGTTAGAATCCTTGGATGCAAACCTATTTCAATAGAACAATTATATTTTACATTTATGTGGAATTGAGGACCACCATCAATATTGTTTATGCCACTCAAAATAGAAATAAACTTTAATAAAAAGTAAAAACCAATTTCAAAAAACTGAAAGGTATAAAATAATTTTTGTACAAAATTTAACAGCTTCTGGAGCCTTTAATTCTTCAATGCACATACACCTTAGTATGGCAGTGGCACAGACTTAAAAAGCTGGTGGTTTTTTATGAAAATTATTTTATACCTTTTAGTTTTAATAAGTCAGTTATTACTTTTTTATTAAGAAAATGTTGCGAAATTATTATTTATATAATTTAATTATGGATGAGCAGCAGGCTTGCTTATGTGTCCATATCTAAGTACTGGAGTAAAGTCTATTTTTCATGTTATAGTCCAATGATCAAGGTAGTCATTGAAATAAAGTGAAATTTAGTTTACATTTTAGTATCTTGTTCATAGACTTAGAATATTTTCGCTTCCCTCAATCTTGTTACTTCAATAGGGTGTAGTTGAAACCAGAAATTATTTAGAGTCCAGATTCTAGTTCAACAGAAACTATCTCTAAAACTTTCTTATCAGCTTATGCTGTTCCACTCCAGGGCCTCCCTCCAATTAGTGCAATCCAACGCATTTTCCCGTAAAATACGGGTGGTGATTTTTTCGCGATTTCACTATGGGACACACTCCACAAAGGATGCAGAGGACTAAAGAAAGAAGGGAACTAAAAACATAAAACACTTTGACCACATATCCCAGGCATGCCAAAAGGTAAAGCTGCCAAAGGGTAAAGTTAAAAAAGTAGTAGGTAGTATAAAGTGTAAATGGTTCATCTAACTAAACTAAATGAAAGTTTACCCTCGCTGATGTAAATGTCAGCTTGTTTGAGCAGCTCTCCAATGAGCAGCACAGTAGAGGTTGTTCCATCGCCAGTAGCGTCGTCTTGTGCGGTGGAGGCGCGCGCAATCAAAGAAGCCGTCGGGTGCTGTATTTGCATCTCGTGGAGGAGTACATTACCATCTTTAGTGATTTTGATGTCGCCGGCGCCAGATACCAACCTGATATAAAATATTTAAATTCGTATAACTTTATGTAAATAACTAGTTTTTAGAAAACAACCGCCCCTAAGATGACCCACCGACCAAACAACTGAATAAGAACCTTAGATTATTGATTGGTTATCGCAGCCGGCTGCGGCAACCAATCAATAATCTAAGTTGATTATGAACAAAAATCGAATCCCATAGTCATGACCGGACCAAAAAGAAAAAGCGAGATCATATGACTTTTGAAAAAAGAATAAAGCTGATTAAAAATTGCTTTTTCGGTATATTGTAAATGAAGTTAGGTGAATACGAGTGAAAATAATAGTTTCCAATTGGATAAAAGACGAAAATTATAGTAAAATTAGAAAAAATTGTACATTTTCATTGTTCCTTTTGGACCGAGGTTAGTTCTCATGACATCTTGAATTCCTTTCGCTGCTGAAATATTCACTGCCAAAGCTTGCGAAGCTCTCGCTAATTCAGCTTTAGGATTAAGTAAACTGATTGCGGACATTTCTTTGATATATTTCACTGAAAATTATAGAAATCTACACGCGGCTCAGACGACTTTTCCAACTAGAACTAGAGCTTGACCACAGACTAGTTAGAGATACTAGCTTGACCACAGACAGACAGACTACTTAGAGATACTACGAGTCTGTGATAGACATGAGTCAGATATATCAAAACGAATCTAAAATCCGATTTCAGTGGATTTCAGTAACAAATTGTATCGTATCAAACCGATTTCACAAAACTGCGGCAAACTAAATCGACCTCCACAATCCAAACTGAAACTTCAAATCCAAACCGCACCGCGCAATCGTTTGCTACACACAGTCACAAACCTGAAACCAAAGAAATTCGCTTCCTCTCTTTCTAACTAAGCCAGCGTTCGGTAGAAAAAAACGACAAGGTTTAACAAGTTTATTAGTTAAATAACATGTGAGCTAACATTTTATTGAACACAAAGATAAAACTAGCTTCAACACAATTATTTATGGGTCGTGGAGTCCTGTGTACCGTAAAAACACGTAAAGAGACGAAAAGTCAGACATCAGTCACACAGACGTGCGGGGGCCCTAGTCGCGCGTACGGGGCGCGGGTGAAGGGGGCGCGCCGCGGTTCTAGAATGTTCTTCCCGCCGATGTAGAGAGACAGAGCGGTCGGCGGTCCGGCGCGGGGGGCGCGGATCGGCGGGAGTGGCGCGGTGCGCTCCAATTTTAGGCCACGTTATATCCTCCCCCTCCGAGTCACTATAACGTCTCGGTGGTGGCTCGGCACAGACAGAAAGACGGGGCCGTCCACGAAGGCGCCGGGGCTGTACCGGAGCTGAGACCTGATCAGACCTATGACAATACGGCTTCAAATCCGAAGCATGGAATTTTCCCAAAACCTTTGAATTTAGGTCAGTAACCTCGTAGGTGGTAGGAGAAACTAATTTGGTGATGCAATAGGGTCCATCGCGTTTTGGCATGAATTTTCGGGTCCTGCCTTTAGCAGCGTCACTTAACAAATGCGTGGTGACGAAAACTAAATCACCTACTTTATAGTTGACAGTCTGCCGGGTTTTGTCAGCGTGTACTTTCCTATCATCCTGTTGACGTTCAGCCCTATCTCTAATAACATCCCAGTTGTCTAAAAACCTACGGAGATACGGGGTGATTTGAGGAAGAAAATTCTCTTTGTCTAAAATAGCTCTTAAATCGCGCTGAGTGTCGAATGGAGTACGCATCTCTCTGGCAAACATAACCTGAGCGGGACTGGCCCCCGTAGTAGAACACGTGGCACTATTCATGGCAAATCGCACAGAGGACAAGAATCTTGGCCACATACGGTGTTCGTTTCTTACTAAAATCGAGAGCTGGGTACGCAGGTCCCGGTTCTTCCGTTCGGCAGGGTTTGCTTCCGGGTGATATAACGGTATGAGGTTTTGTTTGATGCCGAAAACAAACATACATTGTTGCATGAGGGCTGAAATAAATTGGACACCGTTGTCTGAAACGATACGGCGTGGGAAACCGTATCTAAGAAAATATTCATTAATGAGTACGGGCGCACATATCTCGGCGGTAGCTTCTGTCAAGGCAAACAACTCGACCCACCTTGTGGCAGTATCTTCCACTAAAAAGACCCATTTCTCTCCATGGTGACCTTCCGGTAAGGGTCCAAATAGATCAATGGCGAGTACCTCCCCACGCTGATTCAGGACTGGTGTCTGTAAGAGTCCAGCTGGCTTCTGATTGGACGCCTTATAACGCTGGCACTCTTCGCAATTCTTCAGGTAATCTGTAATATACTTACGCATCCCAACAAAATAATAATTTTGACTGATCCGGTTGAAGGTCCGTTCTACCCCTTGGTGACCGGCTGTAGGAGCATCATGAAATTCCTTCAAGATCGTCTCACGCATAGTGAGCGGCACGACGAGTTGTGGCTGTTCACTGTCCGTATCTGGAAGGTAACGATATAGAACACCTTGGTTCATAATGTAACCCCTATCTAGCCATTGAATGTCGACGGCTTCAGTGTCCTCGATGCTATTGATGATCTTGGCAACCTCGGGATCTTCAAGCTGCTCCTTACGAATGTCAGCAGAACTTACACGTGGTAAGTCAACTATAACACCGCAGACATCACAACTGTCAATGTTGGTATCGTCGCACTGAGGACGGCTTAGGGTATCAGCCAATACATTGGACTTACCTGGCGTATATTCGAAACGAATGTCAAAGGCTTGCAATTTCATAGCCCATCTAATGAGACGCCCGCTAGGCGTTTTGAGAGTTAAGAGCCACTTAAGCGGCTGGTGGTCACTTTTGACAATGACAGGGTGACCATCTAGATATCCACGGAACTTATCCGTTGCCCAAACAACTGCTAAAGCTTCCTTTTCAGTTGTGGAATAGTTTTTCTCAGCAGAAGTTAGCAACCGACTAGCGTATTCGATTGGTCTCTCTTCTAGCCCTTCTCCCTGTAATAAAACAGCCCCTAAAGCGTAGTTGCTGGCGTCTGTTCGCAACACAAAAGCTTTAGAATAATCGGCTTGGACCAGTATAGGTGCCGAAGTTAACTTATCTTTCAAGCACTGGAACGCCTCTTGCTGCTGACTATCCCATCTCCATGTCTCATTCTTACGAGTGAGCATCGACAAGGGTTGAGCTACCTGAGAAAAATTTGGAACAAACTTCCTGAACCAAGAGCAAGTCTGTAAAAAAGATTTTAAATGCTTTAAGTTCTTCGGACTGGTCATCTGCAGGACAGCGTCGACCTTCGAGGGATCCGGCTTGATACCTTCAGGAGTTATCACATGTCCAAGGTAATTAATCTCTGGGCGAGCAAAGAAACATTTCGCTCGATTTGCCTGTAAGCCGAATAAACGCAACCTGTCAAATACCTTTTGTAGGTCTTCTAGATGGCTTGTAAAATCCTCAGAAATAATGAGTAAATCATCTAAATATGCCAGCAAAACGACACCTTGTAAACTAGCGCCAGAACGGAAACGATCCATCAGCCGTTGGAATGTGGATGGAGCGTTCTTTAATCCGAACGGCATGCGGTTAAAACGGTAAGTTCCGAACGGTGTTACAAAGGCAGTTTTATCGCGATCAGCTGGTTGGACACGAACCTGCCAATAGCCAGCTTTCAAATCAATTGAAGACATAAAACAATGGCGTTTAGTTAATTGGAGAAGCTCATCTATGAGCGGAAGTGGGTAACTATCAGTTTTAGTGATAGCGTTCAATTTTCGGTAATCTACGCAAAATCGAATGCTATTATCCTTTTTAGGAACTAAAACCGCTGGAGAGGTCCATGCAGACTCACATTCCTCAATAACACCATCCTTGAGCATTTTATCGAGTTCAGTTTTCATTAACTGCTTTTTTGCAGGTGTGAGGCGATACGGCGGGACCGATATGGGTAAATGATCTCCAGTATCAATATGATGTTCAGCATACGGTGTAGGTTCTCCCCCTGGTTGGAAGACATCCTCGTTATGCTGTAAAAGAGAAGCTAAACTCTCACGTTCGGGAGGGCTCAGCATCGTTCCCTCATCTTCTCTCAGAAACTCGGCAACAGAACAAGACGCAAGGCTGCTTGGGTACTCATATTCCAATGGGTACATTTTTTCAGAGTCATGAAAGCGCCATGTGGAAGTTGCAAAATTAATTTCCAACCCAGCTGCTGTTAAAAAATCCATACCTAACAATGTATCATTATTAGCAGCATCTGGAAACACAAAAAATTCTATGTTGATACTCTTACCTTGTATCTTGACTTCTAGTAACGTTGACAGCATTTGGTGTGTCGGTGCTGAACCGTCAGCGAGCCTTACACGCATAGTACTAGGAGTGAAGGGTTGATTATGCTGTTGCAGCAACGCGTAGAGTGAAGATCCTGCGATAGTTCCCTTGGCTCCGGTGTCGATTAAACCCCTTCCTCGGATTCCTAAAATCTCGATACCTAAAATAGGTCGTCGCGGTATACCATTATGTAGAGAACTTATCGACGAACAGATAATAAATCCCTCATTCTCGGATTTTGTGATCACCTTACCCGACATAACATTTTCCGGATTTTGTCCCGAAAAATTCATGGTCGCCCTACTGGGAAACCTTGTTTCCAGAATATGTCCCGAAAAATTCATGGTCGCCCTACTTTGCGAAGGACACTGACAAGAGCACACCATAATGTTATTGTGACGTTTACAATTCAGTTTGGAACGTGACAAATCTATGGACAAATCACAATTCTTACATGTTAAATTATTTATAACGCACTGATTATTATCAATAGATTCCCTAGGAAGTACTGACTTAAATTCACTATTTATGTGAGTACCAAAGACTACAATATATACTTGGACATAGACAGGCAGCTCAGTGTTTTTTTTAATGCTTAGAGAATTGTCAACAATAGCGCCATCTGGTTTCAAGTTAGCCGAAACTATTACACCAACCTGGCCTACCTAGCTATACGTATACGTAGTTACCTAGCAATATTATATAGATATAGGTTGCTATATGTATAGGTTAGCATTACTGCTTTACTAGAGCTAAAACAAGATAATTTATTATATTGGTGTATTATTTATTGACTTTTATTAATACCTTTCACAGGTATTAATAAAAATCGATAAATAATACGCCAAGATAATAAATTCATTGTTTTAGCTAAAAATGGAGTTACTAGAAATCATGAATAATACACAAAGTTCTTTATATAGCTTTATTATATCATCAACATAATTATGATATACATCATTATAATATCAACATAATTATAATGTATTTTGACGTTTCCTCTTTCTACCCTTATGTTTGGAGTAGTGCCTATCAGCTTTTTCTTTCATGGGGTCGTTATTATCCCTAAAAGTAGTTTTGCCAGTGAGAATACTATTGACATCTTTGCACCAATTATTTATGAAAAACATTGTACATTTATGTATTAAGTATTTCCCTAAATCATTTTTGTGTAACATACAGGTTAAAAAACTTACATTTAAATTAATATTAATGATTAATTTTATATAATTTGATATATTTTTTTTGTTGGCATGCTCTTTTAATACTTCTATGCAAATGTTTTCTACTTGGGCAAAGAAATCATATAATGCTCTAGTCGGATAGCACAACCACTTTTTATCGTCATATTCTTTCATTTTTATAAATTTGTGAAAGCTCTGCATTTCATCTTCTTCTAAATCATTTTTACAGGCGACACAATTTTTGTAAATATTTTTCTTTGCTAGTTGTGCTATCCACCCACTGCAATAACCTATTGCTGCGCTTCTTTCAATATGCATAGGAGATTCGCTATTTATCAAATCGTCTGTGTTTAGCAGTTCTAATGATATAAAGTCACTGTCTATTTCATCTTCACATTCAGATGATATGCTGTCTCCAGGCTTCGCTAAAAAATATTTTAGCGATTGGAGACAAACACTATCATCTTTTTCACAATTTGATCCTACGGAATGTGAAGATGAAATATTATTGACTAATAAGGTTTTGAATGCACCTTCGAACGCAGACGATGTCGGCATAATATTGCTATAGCCATGAGCTCGAATAGCCCCAAAAAAGTTTTCTAAAGCATCTTGGTTAAAATTGCGCAGCAATAAGGAGTTAATCCCTTTAGAATTTAAATGTTTAACAATTCTTTTAAAGCTTTCAAGAGACTTAACCCAACTTGATAAAGAAGGCACTACTCCCTGACTATTAGCGTTTATATATTTCATTGTTTTTAGCACTGGAATGCTATAATTCCATAATTTATGGTGAGGTGAGGTTGGGGTCACTGCGGCCCTATAAATTTTCCCATTTCTTATTTGGCTGTAGCTACCATTGACGCTATCAAATAAATCGTCAAAGAACATTAGTAAGTCTGCTGTGTCGGTGCTCTCTTTTTCCAAAGTCCCAAATCCTGTAAACAAAAAATAATTACATTACACAATTGTAAACTCTCCCTGTCCGTGGCGTAGTTTTTGTAAATGGTGATTAAGGTATTATATCAAGACAATGACCAGCATTTTAAAGTAAGATGATAACAAGATACTAAAATCACCGATCTGCAACGAAAATGTCACTGTTTAGGGACCTAACAACTACTACTCATTACAGTAGTCCATATGGAGTCCAACAGTGGACATTTACAATTTTGACGATTGATGATTTCCTTCACCGATCAAGCAAGTGATAATTCATTTCTAATAAGCCGAATAAGGATCGAACTTGAGACCTCCGACTTGGCAGCTCATTAGTCTCAGCACTAAACTATCACTGATTATTTTAATGGGTACTGTAAAGAAATATAGTTCGCTATTTTCAGGAATGCAAACTCCATAGCTTTCACGGATCGTGGCATGTCGCATCCTTAATAATATAATATATAGTGTTTAGTAAAAAGCTGCTTACCTGCCATGAACCCAAGCGCTACTCCTACGGATTTGCTAAAAACCTGAGTGCAATGCTTCACCCTCATTTTAGGTATAAGAGCAGGCACCACATGATGCGATGTTAATTTAGGCACTAGTTTTACGCCTTTGTATCCTGGGCACCTATTATACAAAGCCACGATGTGGCTCCATTTGGCAACGCATTCCTTGCCTTTCATTGTATAATTTAAATTTTTTGTGATTAAGTTGTTTCTTATCCCCTTCATTAAATGTGGTGGATCAAATATTGGGAACATTTTTTCATCTCCAATTTCGAAAAATCCTTCTTTGTATGTTCTGTCATTGCGGATATAATTTTCTCTTGTTTCTTTTAACAATAAATTAATGGCAGCCATATTGGAGGCGCCTTGGTCGCAAACCGTCGCTATTACTTTCAGCCCGGTTTCTTGAACTTTCAAAATGACTTTTTTTATTTGAATTTTTAATTCAGCAGCCTTGGTGCTTCCACTGCAAAAGTAATAGGCTAAAGGCTGCTTATATTTCTTTACTGTACCTCTTAGCATAAAAACTAAGGCATGATCACAGTACTCTTTTTTTGTCGTTTCCCCATTATTGACAAAGCCAGTGATTTCGTCATTTCTCCTGTCAAATGCTATACCTGGGCCAATAGCCATCTCGTCGAATAATAAAGTACAGTACTTATAATTTTCAGGCAATTTGGCTACTCTATGTTTTAAATTTTCAAAAATCAAATCGTTAATTCCTGATTTCAAATTAATTTGATGTAGCAAATTTTGCAGTGTTCTCCTGCTTGGTAAAATACACAAGTTGCTTAGCAAACGATATGCCTTCGGAGACGGTTTGTACAGAGACAGCGCCAAAATCTTTTCATCTAATGTGAATCGCCTTCCTCGCTTTTTCTTCCCACTTTGGGAGGCTTGCATTTGGCAAAATGTCTTCGCAGTAGCCGACATGTGCTTGGACACAATGTTAAATGCACTTGTTTTTGTAATTTTTTTAGCAATCATATATTTTCGTTTAAAATGTAGTTTATCTTTTTCACATTTCTTCAATTGTTTTAGGACAGATTGAAATTTCTTGTGTTGCGATATTGATATACGAGGACCTGAAAAAAACCGTGAAATATCTTTAATCATAAGTCAAACTATTACCATGAAAATTAATAAGTAACCAATGTCATGTTAAAATTCCTAGGACTTTAATATTATTTTATTCATAAAGTAAATTAAATAATTAGGGATTTATGATATTCAACACTGATCGAATGCCACTTCAATGTGTATTTATTATGTTATTTATGATACAATACCTTTTGATTTTGTCCTTTTCTTAATTTGTCGCTCATTTTGTTTGGTAACAATTCCTAGGGTTTTCTTGGATTTTATCTTATGAACTTTTTGATTTCCTGTAAATTCAGTGTTAATTTATTATAATATATTGTATTGATTTATTTTTATATAAAACGGTGCCCCACACTAGGATTTCTCCTGTATCGAGGGTATAGTTTACAAACACACATATCACATGCATTCTCAGACCCGGAACCACTATTAATTAATTAACAAATATTAATATTTATTCTGTGCGGGGATCGTACCCGCGGCACGTAGCGCAGAAAGTTAATCGGAGCTACTGCGTGAACCATACATAATGTCTAAAACATTTATTAATTTGTAAATGGTAAGTACTCTATATTGTACACCTTTAAAAATAAAAGTAATCTTAAATGAAATAATTAATTATAATAATCGTGAAAAAGGGATTAAATCAAGAGAATGGGGCAGCATTCCCCTTGTGCTTATATCAACACACTGCGATCACTGATCATGCCAAGTATTATATTATATTTATGACAATATCCCATTTCCTTATCCAATAAAGTGGGTTAGTAATGATGTTGATTTTATTGGATATGTTAATAGCACTTTATGTATACTATAATAATATAAGATACAAACCTGATATAACAAAATCTGACAACTGAGTCTTTTGCACATAAGATGTTGAAGGTAGGGCAGGCTCTTGTGTTTCAGCTGCAATACGTGATGCTTCTGAAAATATAAATAAAAACATCAATTGAAGCCAGAGGTCCCTAAACTTGTTTGCCTTGTGAACTAGATGCCGACTTTTTTGTCTGCCTGGTGTTTAGTATAATAAAACCAGCAACTATAAGTAATTAACTATAATCAGTCTTAATTTTACACCACAATGTTTAGCCACTTTGAAGATACATAATAATAATATATTGAAAAATTTGTAATCTTTAAGGAATTCAAATATGGGCGTCTCCTATGGAGACCTTTTGGTGTTTTTAGTATTTGCCAGGATAATAACATACAATCTGTGAAAATACCAACCAGCTAGCTGTAGTTTATGAGATAGAGCCTTGTGATAGACAGACAACCGGACATTACAGACTCACTGATAATCTTAAAAAGGTACTCCGAGAATTCAATAAATAAGATACTAACCTGACATAAGAAAATCCAATTTAATATTTTGCACAGCAGATGTAGAAGGTAGGGCAGGCTCCTCTGTTATGACTTGAACAAATGATTGTTCTGAAAATTAGAAAAGAAAACAATTTACGCCTTATACTTACTTACTTGTTTTATTGCTTAGGTAATTTACTAAAGGTAAACAATCTTGACATAATTTTTTAATTTTTATCTATACACACATTTTAGAAATCTAAAAACTTTCAGTTTCGTATAAGAAAACGTTTTGTGAAGTAATATTTACATTCATTCACATCACCTTTAGAATATGACTCTAACAGCAAAAAATACATTTTTAACCATTTTGTATTTCAATCTAAATTTTGTGATCATGGCCCTTATGCACTATACCATGTGAAATAACTCCACACAAGGAAAGCGATTGTGATGCAATCACAATAGAATAGAATAAATGAAATGAAATTAAATAGAATAATAATATAATTAAATTGAATAGAATTAAATAGAATAGAATAGAATAAATAGAATAGAATAAATGAAATTATTGTGTTACATGTTAATAATATTATTATTACATTACTCAGAACTATATCGAATTTCAAGTCGATAGCTACAATAATCACAGAAATCAATGGGCACCAACACGAAAGTCTCACCATAAAGATTATGTTTTCACCTTTTAAGTACAAACCCTAATATCTGTGATGAATTAGTAATGATTAAAAATTTACCTGGCATATTCAGTACAGGAGTTGCTAAATTGCAGAGTTTATTCTTTGGATACTTATGAACGTCTTGAAAATGTTTATGACAAACACGCCTGTTGTCATAGATAGTTATATGATCCATTGTAGCTAATTCACCCCCAATATTTAAAATCCAAGTATTGAATTTCTCTGCATGCTTTTCTGGATTAGGAAACCGATGTAGAGAAACACCTGAAAAAAAAGTCAAATCAGTCAGAAGTTTGATTTCTTATTATTTATCTACACTCACTTATACTAAAATCGTAACAAAGCGAATCTGGGTATGAGATTCACAGATATTCTTTTAATTTTAACTTCTCAATAGATCCAGTCTTTATATTGGTTGAATGGTATCTTTACCAATACTGTGATTTTGTTTTACGTTAAGCAAGTCAAAAGTTTTATTCATTAATAATCACCAACTTTCTTTACATTAATCTTTACATATTTAAATATAGATTTACAAGTTACAAATTACATAAATAATATTAGTAGTAGTATCATTATAATGTAGCATGTTCAAATTAAACTATACTATTAATTTGTTAGAGATATTTGAAAATATTGTTACTAAAGTAGTAACAATAAAAATACATATTATCTGTACAATGGTGATTTCACTAACAATTTTGTGCTGGGGGTGGCAATCGTTTCCAAGTAATCATTTAAAATATTCAACACTTAATAGTAATTTTCAATAAATTCTTACACATAGACATTGGTTTTGTACATGGTTTTATTAGGATTTTTCAAAGTGGACCACATTTTTTATAAAGTACTAATTCCATAAACTTTTAAAAATTTAATAATTGTAGGTTGCATAATAATATACTATATGCCCAGTACTCATGATTTTTTTCAGATTGTTATTCGTTACCAGTAAGCTAAACAAGCGATACATAAGAATCAAAGTAATCAATTTATCAGTGTCAAAACTAGGACTCAGGATCTCAATCTTTCCACGTTGCTTTTAGTGAAACATTGGATATAGTGTTAAGTATGAGCCGATTTTTATGTTATTAGGAATGCCAGTAGGTACTTAGAACGTACTTACACTAGTTGTTCTTAAAAATGAAATGTTTATGTAGATATTAACGATAATTAATCAATTACAGTCTTAAATGTAGGGGAAATTAAAATAAATTAAAAACAATTTCATAGAAACTTTGCATTTGGAAGAATAAAATTGACATTTTGAAACAGATCTTAATGCCAAAAAAAATCGGACTAGGTAGGTATTAGACTATTTAAGCCACAGAAAATAAGTATAGAAAACATCAGGTAGATACATACCGGCTTTCCTAGTCGACAGACATCCAGGTACACAACAAGAATTTTGTGACATGACTGGATTGAAGTTCACTGTTCACTACTCGCAATTATGGGTCCAAACTCTACAGAGAGAGTGCCTATGCTGGTGCACAGTAACTTCACAAAGTTCTTGGAAAGTTTACGATTCGGCGACAAGGAGCAGGAAGCTCAACTTGCGGACGTACGTAACAAAGAAGATTGTAACACGGCACGGAAACACGGAGGAACAGATGCTCAACTCAACGTGGATAACAGATGCATATGCGAAACAACCAAAACTTTATTACAAAAGCAAAATCCGTACGAGCAATAACACTCACGCGCAGCAGACATTTGCAATTGTGAATTGTAGTGTTGCTATAACGACAATGGAATCTCCGTAATTGCTGTGAAAAGATATAAGATTAAATATATTTTTTTCTGTATTCCATTGCGGTTTAATATATTTAAATGCCTATTTATTTAATATACATTTATTTCCATATTCGTTTTTGGATTATCAAGCATAAATATTTTATTAATAACACTTTGTAGGGAGAAAATTCCCAGCATTGTTATTAATTTTTCAATATAGGAACATCGCATTTTTCGAGCTTCTAATCTCTACTAACTATGGGCTAGATGGCGCTGTTTTCAATAAATAAATCAAAATTTTTGATTGTTCGTAGTTGCCATAGCATGGTGAGTACTATCCGTACTTGGGTGAGATAAAGACGTAAACAACGAATTATCATCGTATGAGCGCGCGAAATTTAAACTTTCCTGCTCAAGTTTACAAGGAAAATTAACGTTATGTTCAAATATCAAATTATTTACTGGGGGTGTACTCGCATTATTATGTGAAATATAACTCTGTTCTGTAGTGGTAAGCGTTGTGTTTACATTTACACAATTCGAGCTCTTAGAGTGGACACTACGAGAATGAGAACATAAATCAGATACAGCCCCGGTACAGACCATAGGTAAATCTTTAACATTATTCACCTGCGGGAACGGCTTACCGTCAGCTGATGCACCCGGGGTCATTAACTTACGAGATTTAGTTATCGGTAAAAAATCGGCCGAGCTAAAATTTGAATTACATTTCGCGCAATTTGAACGCAACACACCGCTCTCGCCGCATCCGTAACACCTAAGTAAAGCTCGCGTATCATTATCGTTTGCTTTTAGTTTATTACACTCATCACGATTGTGTCCATGCCGCTTGCAATACCAACAAAACTTTTTGTTTGATGATGAAGCAGTGCCGTCGCTCGCAGGTCGTGCCACGGAGTCGCGCGTAGCAGGACGTGCAGGGGCACCGGTGCTGTTGCAAGGCGCGCTACCGCCGGCGCTCGACGCATGTTGTCCGCGAGGCTCCCGCGGCGTCGTCGGCGCGATGCATGGCGGCGTCGTCTTCCTGGTCGGCGTTTCGCCTGCTGTTGCAGACGATGACTGCGGCGTCCTAAGGCGCCGACGCTGGTACTCGCTGGTGCCTTCGTCGGTCGCGTCTTCAACGTGCCTCGCCTTTTGTAGTAACACGTCGTACGACGTTATTTCATCACGACGTAGACGTTCGCGGACACGATGGTGTAGGAGGCCGTACAGCATATCTAGTTGTACCTTCTCATTAATATCGCCGGCTGGAAGTCGAGCGAATAGGGCTCGTGCTTTGGCGACGAATATCTCAGTCTTCTCACGATGACCTTGGGACATACTAAATAGTTCCAAGTAGATTCGATGCGGCGGACGTGTGTCACCGAAGGCGCTTCGTATTGAAGACACGGCTTCGGTCCAGCAGCTGATGGTGGATTTAATGCCCTGCCACCAGATTGCTGCATCTCCAGTCAACAGCATTGATAAGCCTCGTAGGGCGTTGTCGTCTCCTACGTGGGCACATTCCTTATATGCTTCCATGGCGTCGACGAAACCGTCAAGCGATTCACCAGGCGCTCCGCTGAACCGCGCTGTACATTTAGCGAAGTTTCCTGGAAGGGGAGCGGGCGCGGACGCCGCGGCCGGCTGTAGCGCCGCCGCCAGCGACGTCGATAGCGAGTCGCGACGAGTTTCATGGTCGAGAACACGGTCGAGTAGGCGTTCGAATGCTGCCGTTTGGGTCTGCTGTAGCGTCGTCATGATAGACGCCATATCGTCGGCGGTGAAACTTGGCCTCACCGACGGTTGTGTGGGAGCCGTTTCTTCCGCATCGTCGGCATCTTGAAAGTCGGATTGTCGACGTGATTGCCGGCGTGTACGTGTCATAGTTTCCGTGGAATTCACAATGAATTCCACTGAAGTTCACGGTCACAGGCCCGCGCTTGGGCAGCCAATTTAACAAGGTTTATTTGTTAAATAACATGTGAGCTAACATTTTATTGAACACAAAGATAAAACTAGCTTCAACACAATTATTTATGGGTCGTGGAGTCCTGTGTACCGTAAAAACACGTAAAGAGACGAAAAGTCAGACATCAGTCACACAGACGTGCGGGGGCCCTAGTCGCGCGTACGGGGCGCGGGTGAAGGGGGCGCGCCGCGGTTCTAGAATGTTCTTCCCGCCGATGTAGAGAGACAGAGCGGTCGGCGGTCCGGCGCGGGGGGCGCGGATCGGCGGGAGTGGCGCGGTGCGCTCCAATTTTAGGCCACGTTATAAAGGCGAATTTCAATTTAATAGATTTGGATTTTGGGGGTTTCATTGAAAAATAAAACTACACCCGGAAGTAATAAGATCTAATTTCTAGGAACAAGCATACCAATGGAAGTAACATATTTTAGACGAAATTTTAACACCGGTTTGACTTCTCGCTCTAAGAGATTATGACATAAGAAAAAAAGAGATGAATATATTTCCTCCGGTTACATTTTAATACAAATGTGGCCAGTGTGATATATTTCCAATAGTTATTGTATATATCCAAACTAGAGATGGGAATTTACGTATCGATATGATTATGATTTTAAAATAGTGAGCAATTTGTTCAAAATCTTAACCCAGATATTGCTGAAACCTCTGAATTGCTCCGATCTTTATGCAATTTATAATTATGATTTATATTTGAT
This sequence comes from Allophyes oxyacanthae, assembly GCA_932294325.1. Classification (NCBI taxonomy): domain Eukaryota; kingdom Metazoa; phylum Arthropoda; class Insecta; order Lepidoptera; family Noctuidae; genus Allophyes; species Allophyes oxyacanthae. The sequence goes on from OW028628.1 coordinate 5,039,964, forward strand.
CTATTGTAAATAGGAAAAATATTTTGAAAAGTCTTACTCTTATGGGAAAGTCGGAAAATGGTATTCGTTACAGGGTTGTTGCGAACCAGGGTTGTTGCTGATGCATGTTTTTATCACATCAGCGGATGCTGATGCTGATGCTGATTTTCGTTATTTTCTTAAAATATCAAGGAATGAATTTAAAAAATTAAAAAACCCGATTCTTTTAAAGTGAACTTTAAATAATAACGGAAAAGAAAAAAAGTCCAGTAGAATTCTAATGTGGAACATAGCGACTTTAATAGTCGGGACCCATTAAAAATCGAGACCGGCTCAAATCTTCCTAATAACGGGTCCCGACTGTTATAGTCGCTATGTTCCACATTAAGATTCTACTGGACTTTTTTTCTTTTCCGTTATTATTTAAAGGTCACTTTAAAAAAATCGGGTTTTTTTTATTTTTTAAATTTATTCCTTGATTTTTTAAGAAAATAACGAAAATCAGCATCAGCATCCGCTGATGTCAATGATAAAAAATCAGCATCAGCATCAGCATCCGCTGATGTGATAAAAACATGCATCAGCAACAACCCTGGTTCGTTATAACAAACGCTAGCAAAATGCACTACTATGAAGTGGTCCAACAATGTTGAATTTCAGTTAGATTTATGCTGGCAATTTATATAATTTTACAGGGTTGTTGTTACTTTATTGAAATATCTATAAATAAAACAAGAATGTAGCTTTTGCATCGGAAATTTATTAGAGAAAACACTGAGTACACGGGAAATATGAAATAATTAGGGTGAAGGGTAACATGTTACACAGATGATGATGATGGTGTACATGTTATGCAAAAAACATGCATTTTAGTGGCAGCTAGCACAGAGAAGTTGGTTAGATCTATGCTTTATCATATGTCCAATTATCATTACGAGAACTTTCAGTAGTGCCCATTCATGTCTTTTCAGGTTTCTTAACCATTTCTCCTTTAACTCTGGATCTTTTGGAAACCTAGAAATGAACAATATGTGTGTTAATAATTTTTATTTTGGTTAATAATTTAATTGTTTGACTGTAAGATACAGGAAAATTCTATTAAAGTCTCTTAAACAGAATCTTTTTTAAATAATTTGGAGGGACCTGCGATTACATAAATGAGTTATTTCTGTAAGTTGTATGAAAAAGTATAATAATTTAGTCGAAATATACCATTGATGCGTTCAAAAATATAATATAAATATTAAGAATTTTTGTTGCTAAACAAATATATCATCCAATGCTGAACATGAGCTTCTTCTTACAAATTAACAATTTGTATTTATTTGATTAAAACAAGGGTAAATCCATGATTTAACAAAACATTTATAATCCGACAATACATCGATAAAATCGAACTATCGACAACAGTGTACGTAACTAGGTGCCATCAAAATAGTATATCAAATGTCATTTTCTCATAGGTTACTACGATTTAGGCGAATTATAAAAATATTATGATAATAATCTCTAAATGACTTTATCGAACCGTTATAATATTGTATTTACTTTATCCCTACAGCAAAATTGACAACAAACTACAAGTAAAAACTTAAATAATCAAATCAATACTTACCGATGGAAAGATGTCCTATTGTTGCTTTCACTTAATACGCCCATTCGGCCTTTGCAACCAAGGGCTACACAAGCCATGTTAAATTAGGAAATCGAATTTATATTATATTCCGCACAATAAAGCACTGAAACTTAGCAAATTGCAATTATCGTGAACCTGAAGTGGTAGCCGTGCGGATACCAAGCCGACTCAACAACTGACACTTTGTCTTTCAAGATGACGTTGAAGTTATGTTGCTGTCACTTTCTTTTACAGAGAAAATTGTCATAAGATAAAACGAAAAGTATGACAGTTATTTCTTCGTTTTAAAAATGATACTTCCATTGGTATGCTTGTTCCTTGTCTAATTTAGATTGTTAACATTGTGATGATTCTCGACGATCGAAACGGTGAGCCGGAGCCGCTCCTGAAATCGGATATCTATGCGCTTGCGTAAAAATCCAAAAACGCCCATGTCTAGTCTGTGATACTACGTCTAGCTTGATTATATGCAAAGAGTACCTATGTACTATATACCATATATATACCAGTAATATAATATCCGTAGACAGTAGCCTTCTCTGTCTACGACCGTCTACGACAGTCTACTTTTTTTTAAATTTTTTTATTGGATGGCGCTATTTGCGCAGTGCATAGAAATAATAAGTAGGGCTCCCCGGCTCCCCCCTATAGATATTATGTCTATGGCGCAGTGCCACTAACAAAAACGGGGAAACTTGGTAGAAATAAGAATGCGGAATTTGGAATAGGTTAAACATTGGAAAGGATCAGGAAAATAGAAATAAAATTAACACAACTACATTAAATAGACATCATACACGAATATTGTTGAGATTAATAAAAAGCGATAGAAAAAGGAAAGCGAGTAGGAAAGGGAATGGAATAGGAAATTAATGAGTTAAGAAAAGGAGCATGATCATGAAGAGGACAAGAAAAGAAAATGTGGTTCAAATCCCCCACACTTTCACCACATTTACAAAGATCACTATTAATAATCTGGAGTCGGGCAAGATGGGCTGGAGAACAAACATGTCCCAACCTCATGCGATGGCAGCTAGTAGCAACCTTACCTAAATTTAATTTGAAAAACCAGGGCTTTATAGGGATATAAGATTGAATATATGAATACCGTTTTCCTTTGCACAAACTGCTATCTACCCATGAATCCCTCCCACCTATATAGTTTGTGATCCCTCCAGGATCTAGATGGACTAAATGCAGTGTTACCAACTCTCAAAAATATTTATCCCCAAAGCTAAAGATATACCTAAACCCCTAAAATCCTCGTAAAAAATTATACTCTGTAAAAATCACGGACATATAGTAGCCGTAGTAGACAGTGCAGTAGCAGTAGTAGACATAATAATCCATTAGATGGGTACACACTTACACAGACCAACCTTTGCTAACGCTCAGGGATGGATAGGATTCTTTATCCCTTTTGTACTAAGTGACAACTGGATAATAGTATCTTGTTCTTTTACCTATTGTCACATTGACTCACTAATAGACAAAATTTGACGCGTAGGTTGTTTATCCCGTGTTATCATATTATTAAGACACATAAGTTCAGAGGCGTATTTGAAAATTTGGCGCCCCGGGCCAGTTAGCTTTGCCGCCCCAATAAGTATTTCATTTAAGAAAAACATTCCTTCCTGCATTGGTACCTATGCGGTATGTCAATTAAAATATTGTAGGTAAGCTTGACAATAAACGCAAATATTCTAAGTCTGTGATAAAAGGCGCCCAGACAAGGCTTCACCGCCTTTCGCAGCCTGCCGCCCCGGGCCATGGCCCCCTTGGCCCTACGGTAAATACGCCCCTGCATAAGTTCAATCGCAATTTATAGATTAAATCGCGTTTAAATTAAAAATATTACTTTTTTGGGATGTAGTAGATAGTAGAATACTATAATAAAATGGTGAAGTGCTGTGTGTACCGGTGTGACAGTGCTAGCTACGACAAAACACTGGGATTGACATTTCATAAGTAAGTGTGTATGTCTGCGTAATGGCTACGTAATTTTCAGCGAATGTTTGGTATGCAACTGGTAATAAATGTATGTGGTAAAAATAATAAATTAGTAAATTGTATTAATCTAAAATAATTGAAACATTTTCAAAACGTTTACAGCCAGCTGCATCACAATGATTTTAAACTTCAACGTAAAAAAAATCAAGAGTAAAAAATCCCTAAAAATAACCTTAAAAAAAAGCCCGTAAAAAATCCCATCCCACTTATTTACCCCCTAAATTAGGGGGAAAACCCCTAAGTTGGGAACCCTGCTTTGTTGAAGCCAATACGCCCCTATCGCCCCTATAAAAATTACGTACTATATAGGTACCTATATTATCTCTATGATTACGCCTGATTTACAAATATATTAATCTGTGGCCTGATTACGCTAGTAGGCAGCAGTGGGTGGAAACTTCCCTACAAAAATTTTTGTATGAAGCAAGTCTTCAGCTTTATACCAACCTAATCATAGCAAAGCCAGTGTTGCAACTTTTCGTACCCGCTCATAATTAATAGATCTAAACCAACTTGAAAATAAATATAATTTTCCAAATTTTTTACTTAACTTATCAACTGAAACATTTTTAGATATTTTCAATCATTTTTACATAGGCTGCCTATTTTACTATGTAATATTTGATAATTTAATAGTATTTTTAAAGACTTCACAAATTACATGCGGCAACACCACAAGTAAAATGTCTGCCGTGGCTTAAAGTACATGTATCCAGGGCCGTAAAATAAAAAAATATATAAAAAATGTCTGCCGTTAGCCGTACGTAGTTTACACATAATCTTGTAATTTTCGCATTTTTCTTTAGTTTTCATTATAAATCCGTATTTTCTATTATCAACGTCGAGTTAAGTTGAGCATTTCGTTCCTCAGTGCTGATTTGGGAAATCAGGGTTCATGTGAGAAAGGACAAAATATTTTGGTGTTAAGTGACTATTGTTGGTGATAAGGTTTTTGTTGATATCTCATTGATATAAAAACTAAACAACATGGTGGCCCGCCGAGTATGTGCAATTTGTGGGATCCAAGAAGCACGCTGCAGTGAAAAGTGGTTTTTTGCACGATTTCCGCTAGACAAAAACCGGTAAGCTATCCTAACCCTATTTTCAATAGAAGTAATCTTATTATTGTCGCCCGGCAGTGAAAACCTCGTAAATCCAGTTTTCTTCTGAAACCTTTTATTTGTATTTTAGATTGATAAATTTATTTATTCCTTTCTCCTATAAAGTATTATATTTTACACTTACAAGGTTTTTACTGATAGAAAACAGTTACCTATATTTCTTACAAGACTCTCAATAGTTTCCCGAATGTGTCCTTTGATATACCTATACTTTTAATAGTAGTAGGGTGCAAGAATTACTAATGTATTTCTATTTGAAAAGGCACTGGCGCTGGTGAAATAACTAGGTACAAACTGAAGTCAGGGGGTGAAGAGCACTGTTAACATTTAGCTAATGATGTACTTGTCTCATCACTTGACTGAAATAAAACTGCTAAACTAGTTTATATTATTACAAAATACAGTTATGAATATGAATGTGTTCATCATGATTATGAACTGTTTTAGATAGATATTATAACACTGTTTATAAAATTTTCAGCTGTGCGAAGTGGTTGAAGGTTGTTTGGAAAAGAAGATATTGCATACTTACCAATTGAAAAACTACTTATTTGACATGTTTGTGGATTACATTTTTCAAAATGGGACTTCACCAAATTAAAAGCTTATTTGAAGAAAACTGCAGTTCTCACACTTCACCTAACATCAGGACAAACATTGTCAGATAACATAATTGCAGAATTCCTACAACTGAATTCACATGGTAATAATTTCAAATAATTGAATTCATATTTACATAGATTAAGCATTTTTTTTTTATATATTTGTTTTACCTATGTATGTTATTGGTATTTATCACCTGGTAAATATTTTTTGGTTCGAAGGGTTTCTTTTCTACTTAGGGCTCAGTAACATAATAGAAACTTAATTTAATAAATATATGACTCTTTGAATGCCTTAGATTTAGCAAGTAATAGACATAGTTTTTGACTTGTCATAGTGCATTTTTACCCCATTTTACAGGTTTACAATTAGGTGTATATGTCGCAGTAAGATAGCCGTGATATAATTATACCCCTAGTGATATCATAGCCGGATGATAGTTATTTATACGAAAGCATCTCATAACTATCTCACTAATCATATAACTATGACACAGTCTCAGTCTTACAAATAATCAATATAGGTGGCTCTTTATTTCTTGTCTCATTTTGTATGATATGATAAAAAAATAAAATGTTTTTTGTTCCTATTTTAGTGGTTCTACCAGCAACAAGTCACCTGTATTTGGCAGCAGTACCCTCAACTAGTTGGCTGTATAAATGTCATAAAAAAAACATGTTTACACAGCTTTCTTTCCAAATATAATGAGTGGCAAGAAAATGTAACTTGTAGAGAATTAATATCATGTTCACCAAGAAATGAAGCGAATCACAGATATAACCAAAAAACACATTACACACTATCTAAAAACCAAGATTATGACTAGTGGCGATCAATTTTAATTGAAGAATTCGGATTCTTGATTAGTAGCACTGTCTACAACATATATAAACACAACATACAAAATCCAGGACTACCATTTTTGCTGGGCCAAATCGGCCTAATATTTGATTTGATTGTGATCTATTTCTGTGGAATTTTTAAGCAATTTATTCCGATTTGATGTAATCAGTCTTAGGTAGAAAATAAATACACTGTATTACTGTACACTTAATTGTGTGTGTACATTTAATTTTTAAGATAATTGTATGATTGAGTTCAATTCAATAAATGATTTTACCCATTTATCATAGTTTTATTTATTTATCAAAATCACTAATAAATTAATTATAAAATAAGCGAACCTGTACTGCGTTTTTTTTTAAATATCGATATAATGCTTTCACTACACTAGTGTAATTCATCGATATAATATAATCTTATAATGGACACCTCTATTAACGACAGCTGTCATCTGTCATATTATTGTCCTAATGTTGGTACGTTGGTAGATTCTGCCATAGATAAAGAATTCTATATCTATGGAGTCTGTTAGATCCTTTGGTTGGTACTAACCAGTAAACCTGCTTATTTTTCTAGAAATGTATGGAGTTCCGTCTCTTACTATTACATACTCTTTGGTAGGCAGGTAGAAATTCAATGACTAAAGAATCCTCTTTAATTGATCGATATATCGCAATAAATCGATACAACAGTTCGATATAACATATCGAGAAGAGTATCCCGTTCGAAACCTATAGTACAAAAATAAAAATGTTGATGTATTATATTTTATGTTGATGTAATATTCCCAATGACGTAAGAAGCCTCTCTTACGAATATTCCTATAATCTCCGATGATCGCCGATGATTCACTGTAATGATAATTATTTTATACTCAGTATTAAAAATAGATAGGTATAAATAATATGCATTAGCATTGCAATGCATACTATGTCTATGGCATGATGTATAATTTAATTTAAATAATGTTTTTTTTATATTGAAGGTTTGTTCCAAGAACATTGTACATAGAACTGGACGTTGCGGCTAGAAGAAAACAGTGAAAACCAAATAAATGGCCTTGAAATAAATCAGTTATATTTTGCATCTCTTTCATCAGGGTGACCAAGTTTTGAAGTGAAACTTCCATATACGTAGACGGGGAGTATTAGGAATTTCTGTCACGAAAAAGCGTTACGGCCGCGTGGAGGAGGTAGACGATATATTGTCCGTTGAAGTTTCACTTCTACTATGTGTCCCAGGTCCCAGCACACATTTTTTTTTTTGCGTTGGTATATTATTAGGAATTAAGCAAATTTATAGAAATTATTCATAATTGAGCACGTATTTCTTTGCTAATAAAGATAGAACTGGATATTGCATCTAGAAAAAATAACTGAAGGGGAGTTCATTCACCTTTAGGTATGTTTTCCATCTCACTCATACTATAATAACAAGATGAGATCAAAAAGACGACCGATATACAAACTGCATTAACCACTTATTATGCCTATGCTCACGCGTGGCTCAGCTACGGCGTAATCATGTGGGGAAACAGTACCGATGCTCCTACACTATTTATTTTATAAAAGAAATTAATCCGTATACTCACAAACATAAATCAGACTGATAGCTGCAAACCTTTCTTCATAAAACATAAAATACTCACCCTTCCATGCATATACATTTTTGAAATTTGTTAGGAAATAGGTATAAATCATTATTTACAAGACGCGAAGATAAACATACTGGCCGATCATTAAGGCATAAAAATATGCTAATGCTACCATCTTCCCGCATAACGCTACACTCCAACAGCCCCTATGTAATGTGTATAAAAAATTATAATAAAATACCAGAATCAATAAAAACAGAAAACAGCGAAACAACATTTACAAACAAAATAAAACAAATACTTATTAAAAAAGCCTATTACACGATTAATGAATATATAAACGATAAACAAACATTTCCAATTAAATTAAATGAATAATACTATAAATAATACAACAGTAATAATAAAACGAAATAAATGAATAGATATAAAAAATAAAATAAAAACATTAAATTCCATAACTATTAGATAATAATAATTTATAATAAACTAAATACATATTAGGAAATATTATTAATAAATTAAAAATTATAATATGCTATCCATATTTATTAATAAATTAAAGCAATAAGTAAACATAAGTACCATCTTCCTATTTATACAACAGTAGTAAACATAAGTATCATATTCCTCTCCTATATTTTGCTGTGCCCTACAGGGTCCATGATTGTAACCTACCAAATTTTATTTTTACCACCTTATGTACATTGTGGAATGCAAATAAAGAATATGAATATGAATATATAATTTGCAAGTTACCAGAGTAAAGTAAAAGTTTTCAAGATAGTTGTGCACAAATATATAGGAATGTTTATGTTGAGGGCCATTTGGTATCCAGAAACTATTTTAAAAGCTTCTAGTATTTTTAAAGTCATCTTTAATTTTTTCTGCCTATAAAAAGGATGTGTTGATTGAAATAATTATTTTATGATATTTAAGTTTACCCCAATTTTATGAATGCATTCCTAGGCTGGTAAGACTGATGGTCTGTAAAAATAATAATTTCAATGACATAAATGACATGTCAACATTGTCAACTTTCTTCCACTTCGAGTGTTTGCTAGGCGATTTCTGAGGATATACTAATTATTTAACAGTGCTCAATCATGTATCGTATATTTAAAGATTGTGGAAGTGTTTGGAACCCAACATCAAACGTTATTTTTCATAGGTAAGTGCGCTGATGCCATATTAAAAATTACGCCAATTTGTACATATTTTTACGCAGTTTTAGAAAGATCTGCCTATATTTTTATTTAAAACTGTGTGAAAAACGTTTCTCTCATTGTGAAATGTCACCATTTAGTTATTTATGTGGTTATATAGCATATAACTAAGGAAACAGTCGCATTATTAGATTGGACGTCAAGATAAAATGTTAGTAAACAAAGAAGAGTAGAGTGACCATAAATGATTGCTTGAGGCGGAATTTAACGTGATATGATTTTTCGTGGTTGTGTAATGAGCTACAAAGTCCAACTGGAATTCAAAATCTTCAGAAGTTTTCTTGGTCAAACCAAAAGCTTTGGCTAAAAAGGCCGCTTTAGATGAATCATAATATGATTCATATTACGAATGTCAAAATATCTACATATTTGACGACTCTTATTGTCATCCGCATAAGGTTCATATTCAGCAATCATCTGTTTGACAGTTACTAAGCAGATCATTAGATGAATTGCTCAATGTGGCCTTTTTAGGCCCCCTGATCATTGATTGCTAACATCAGTGGACTTTCTTAGATGATTGAAAACACGATTGCATTTGTTTCAGTTTTCCAAGCGATCCAGAGAAAAGGCGTAGATGGTGGTATGGTGGTCCAACATACCTTTGAAAGGAAACTTCTATAAATCTGCAAAAAATTGTTGCCTACACTATAAAGCGGAGCACTATGACATAAGGCTAAACCGACTAAAATTTGGTGAAGATCTGATGAAGACTTTCGGAGAAAGACGATGGAACTCCTCAATGGATATCAGCAAATTAGTCGCGATTACTGTAGTTGCATATTTATGTATTATTTATGCCACTCAAAATAGAAAAATAAAATAAACTGTGCTAAAAAGTATAAAATATTTTCTTTAAAAACTTAACAGCTTCTGAAGTAGGGACCTTTAATCCTTCAATGCACCTTAGCTAGGCACTTATTAGTTTTATGAAGTTAGTTTTTACTTATTTTAAAGTTTAATTTATCCATAAATCAACCCGCAACTTTGGACCAAGTGATGACACGTTAAATCTTCACCATGGGTTCACCAGAATTTAGTACCTACCTATTTGGTACATATGGTTATTGTTTTGGTACCTAACTATTAGCAAACAAATACGTGCTCAATTATGAATAATTTCTACTTGCTTAATTCCTAATAATATCCCAACGCAAATAAAAATCTTTGTCACCCTGATGAAAGAGAAGCAAAAAATAACTGGTTTATTTCAAGGCCATTTATTTGGTTTTCACCGTTTTCTTCTAGCCGCAACGTCCAGTTTTATGTACAATGTTCTTGGTTTGTTCACAACGCAAAATATTTGTTGTAATTTTGTTGTTACAAAACGCAGCTGCTTAGATTATTCTACAGCTGTCATGGATCATGTTTTCTTTATTATTATTGGCACTTAGATTATATAAACCTTATATAATCTAAGTATAAACCTAAAGATCAAGCTACACGCACACATCGTTAGGGTGAGAGGGTGGCGAACCTATACATTAGCCTGTAGAAAGAGCGAGAAAGACTATAATGAACGTCGTGTAACAACTTTTTTGCCGTCTTCACCTTGTCATTTTGACAATCGGGAGACAAAATTGACGTAGCATTGTTATTGTTCGACGAAAATTAATAAAATAATAAATTTTAGCAGCTTGTATTATTGTTTGTGGGTGTTATTCTGTTAATATAATCGTAGAAATAAATTATCATTGTGAATATGGCGGTCTGCAGTGTGAGGGGTTGCAAAAACCGTACAAAAAGAGCTGCCGGGAATGTTACGTTTCACAGGTACGTTTTACTGTAATTATATGCTAAAATTGCTTTGTTTGTGATTAGGTGAATGTCCGTTATACACATAAAATTACTAATACAATTCAATTATGTCGATATTACCAATTAATAAGAAATAATAGGTAATAATTGATTCCATAACCTCTAGATCAAAAGTCATTCAGTGTGCTCAGTTTATCGCCTTTGAAATACCCCTAAATACGGGAAATCTGTTTTTTTTTCTTTCTTTTTGGTCTTTGTCGCTTAGCGATTATGTCGCCCTATTAAGAACACATAATGAATAAGTACAACTAATTAGGGAAATCTGAATTGACTTTCGAATTTTCTAATAAATAAAAATCTATAAACTAGACAGAATTGTTAACAAAATTCAGTAAATTTTAAATTTTATACATTATTTCCCTTTTAGTCGATTTTATCCCGATCATGAAAAATGTATCTTATGCAAAAACTTAATTGTCTATGCTTTCAACAGCTCTCTAATGGATCCTGCAGTCGGGCCCAGCAGCGCCATGTTGTCTGCGTAGTTAAAACTGATAATACAAACACCACCAACCCGACATCGAACACTCATGCTGCTAAGATCGACTATGAGGTCATTAACATATAGGTTGAAGAGCCTGGAAGACGTCAATGTCGCCAATTTTTTTTTAATAGTTTATAATGCATAAAATTGATGAATATTAAAAAATAAACTATTCGATACATCTCAGTTTTATTTATGGGTAAATTGGGTTCAATCTGGTAACATTCACACACACATGCACAAATTAAACACCGATATAAAACCTGTTACACTGTCGCTTCATCCAGAGGTTTACTTTATCTATGTTATTGGCAAGTCGCTATTTGCTATTTGCGCAGTGCCACTTGCCACTGTGCCCGTAAATAACAAAAACGGGGAAACTTGGTAGAAATAGGAATAAGGAATTTGGAAAGTTGGTCGTTGGACTCGTTGGTCTATGTTAGGCAGTGTTGCCATATATACGGATTTGTCCGTATCTGTACGGATTTAGGAAGTACAATACGGATAAATCATGCTTACGGATTTACGTACAGATAGACTCAACCTCAGGCAGATGCAGTACAGAGCATAGGATATTCCGATATATTTTTTGTAGTATTCATTAACATATTAACATAACATAACATCACGCCTGTAATCCCCGAAGGGTTAGGCAGAGCTGGTGTACCTATAATAGTTCACCCACATGTCGCCAGTTATGTTTAAATCCCATGTAATAGGGGGCGAGCCAATTGCCATCAACCGGGCACAAATCCTGACTCCAGGCTGCTACTGAGAAAATCCTAATGAATAACCCATTAACACTTTGTCCGACCTAGGAATCGAACCGAGGACCTCATGCTCAGCAGTAGCGCTTGCGACCACAAGGCCAACGAGGCAGTCATTGGTACCGATTTCCTTGTTCACAAACTAAACTAAATTTAAGTTCAGTGCATCTTTTTTTTTGTATTTCATTAAGAAGAGGACAGAAGATTATATTTTAGTTTCATTTTTATACGGAATTCATACGGAATTTTATTCAGATTGGATAAACGGATTTAAAAAAAATTAATACAGATTTCAAGCCTCCTCCATATGATGCTTATGATGCGTCCACGTTATGAATTTATGATGGCATCCAGGTTTCCCAACTTAGGGGTTTTCCCCCCAAATTTAGGGGGTAAATAAGTGTGATGGGATTTTTTTAGGGGTTTGATTTGTTTAGGGGTATGTTTAGGGTTTTTTTTACTCTTGACTTTTACTGTGAAGTTTATAATGATTGTGACGCAGCTGGCTGTAAACGTTTTGAAAATGTTTCAATTATTTTAAATTATTACAATTTATTTATTTATTCTACAGAGTTTCTTTTTGTTTGGAGGATTTTAGGGGTTTTTAACTTTAGTTTTGGGGATAAATATTTTTGAGAGTTGGTAACACTGATGGTAGGTACGTAGACAGAGAATACCTATATTTTTATTATCTGTCTTTCGGATTTCCACGGAGTACACGGGGTATAAAAATAAAGTTCTATTTTAGTTCGTTTGGTGGTATTTGAGATGAACTTACCAGAATTTACTAGAACAATCTTTAAAGCAGAGTATAAATCTGTAGCCGGAGTGATACCAGCTCATATTTTGTAACGCAATCAAAAGAAACAATGGGTGTCCATAGCGATGAAGCAGAAACTTACAAGAATAAAGGTAACGAAGCCTTTAAAGCTGAAAATTATGACGAAGCGATATCCCTCTACACCAAGGCCGCCGACCTCGCTGAGCAAGATAGCCGTGACTTATCTACTTACCTGAAGAACCGCGCTGCTGCATATCTGAAGACGAAGGATTTCAACAGAGCTATACAAGACTGCGATGAAGCCTTACAAATTGTTCCGGAAGACCCAAAAGCCTTATTTCGACGCTCACAAGCCTTGGAAGCATTAGAAAGGTTCGAAGAAGCATTCCGAGATGCTAAAACAATATTTACAGTAGATCCAAACAATAAAGCTGTGCAACCAGTACTGTCTCGATTACACGCCGTTGTGCAGGAAAGAGCCAGGCAAAATGCACAAACGAGCAACAAAGTGGAGCAAATGTTTAAGCTTGCCTTTGACTTACGTGAAGATATTGAAAAACGTGAAAAAGCTATTTGTAATCTGTTGGTGCTTGCAAAAGAAACTGCAGGTGCAGATATTATGCTGAAAAATGGTGTAGTGCACAAAATACAACAGTTACTGAAAGTAGAGAAGCATCCTGAAATATATGTGAATGCAGTGAGAGTTATTAGCCAGCTTTGCAAGAGGCATGTTGACAGGACTAAAGCTGTAATTAAGATTCTTGGCATACCCTGGATGCTCGAAGTCATTGATAGTGAGAATGAGGAGAGAGTCAATGCAGCCCAATACTGCCTACAAGTTATATTGAATACATTCTCTGGTATGGATAACAAAAAGGACTCTAAGCCTGATGCAAATTTATGTGAAGAATATAAAAGTGAAATTGACACTCTACTTACCTGCTTAACTTACTCTATAACAAACAGAGTAATCAGTGGTCTTGCCCGAGATGCAATCATGGAGTTAATCATGAGAAATTGCCACTACAGTGCTATTAATTGGGCAGAGAGATTTGTAGAAATGAAAGGGTTGCAGCGGTTGCTTGAAGTTTGCAGTGAATTGGATGAGTACAAATATGAGTCATCTTTGAACATCACCCCTTCATCAAGAACTATAGCTGCTGCTTGCCTTGCAAGAATTTATGAAAACATGTATTATGATGAAGCAAGAGAACGGTTCAACAATCAAGTTGATGACTTTGTGAAAGACAAGCTCATGTCTCCTGATTTGGAATCCAAAGTAAGGGTAACTGTGGCTATAACGTCTCTGCTCAGAGGGCCTTTGGATGTAGGAAACTATGTCATATCAAAAGACGGCATTATTGAGATGATATTGGTTATGGCTCAGACTGAAGATCCTCTCCAGCAGAAGGTTGCATGTGAGTGCTTGGTAGCAGCTGCATCAAAAAAAGATAAAGCTAGAACTATCATCAACAAGGGAGTTGACATCTTAAAAAAACTGTATCAGTGTAATGATGATGCTGTAAGAGTGAGAGCATTAGTCGGTTTGTGTAAGGTTGGCAGTTTTGGGGGTGATGATGCTTCTGTGCGCCCATTTGCTGATGGTTCCACTAAGAAGCTAGCAGAAGCTTGCAGGAAATTCCTTGTAAACCCTGCTAAAGAAAATGATGTCAGGAAATGGGCAGCTGAAGGACTTTCATACTTAACTTTGGATGCTGATGTCAAAGAAAAACTAGTAGAAGATAAAGCTGCTCTTTATGCTCTTATTGAGTTAGCTAAAAGTGGTGACCAGTCGTGTCTCTATGGTGTGGTTACAACATTAGTCAACTTGTGTAATGCATATGAAAAACAGGAGTTAATGCCAGAAATGATGGAACTTGCCAAGTTTGCCAAGCACCACATACCAGAAACACATGAACTGGATGACCCAGATTTTATTAATAAAAGAATAACAGTATTAGCTAAACTTGGTGTAACTACAGGTCTGGTTGCCTTAGCCAAGACCGAGAGTCATAACTCAAGAGAATTAATTGCTAGAGTATTTAATGCTATTTGTGGCTTACCAGAACTTAGAGGGATAGTTGTACAACAAGGTGGGGCAAAAGTGTTACTTCCAATCTCTTTGGAAAGCACCCCAAATGGCAAAAAACAAGCAGCCCAAGCATTGGCTCGTATTGGTATAACAATTAATCCAGAAGTTGCTTTTCCTGGTCAGCGAAATTTGGAAGTAGTGAGGCCTCTTGTGGCCTTGTTGCATCCTGACTGCAGTGCTTTGGAGAATTTCGAGGCCCTAATGGCCCTTTGCAATTTGGCTGGGATGAATGAGGCTACCAGAAATAGAATTTTAAAAGAAGGAGGTTTAGCTAAAATTGAACATTACTTATATGAAGATCATGAGATGTTACTGAGAGCAGCTACACAATGTATTTGTAATTTACTGCAGTCTGAAGAAGTTATCAAAACTTATGAGACCAATAATGACAAAACTAAATTTTTGTATCTTTTGTGTCAAGAGGAAGACATGGACACAGTGTTGGCAGCTGCAGGTGCTTTATGCATACTGACATCTGCAAGCAAAGCTTGCTGCAAGAAATTATTAGATGTTCAAGTGTGGCCAGAGACCTTAAGATGCTTATTAGCTAATCCAGATAAGGAAATTCAGTTCAGAGGCACATATTTGTTGTATAATATAATTTCTGGTGACAAAGATATTGCCGCAAAAATATTCGAAACTGATGTCATGGAAATATTAATGGCTCTGACTAAATTAGAAGATCTAGAACAAGCGAGAACAAAAGAAAATGCTCAGAAATGTCTTGATACAGCTGAGAAGATGGGAGTCATTAGGAAACCTAATGAAGCACCTCTTGTTGATCCATTTAAAGAAGCAGACGCGGATATCGAAGAGGAAGAAACCTAAGTAAGATGTGAAAGTAATAAGATGGTTAATTTTTTTATTATGTAAAACCTAACAGATTAATAAATGAATGATAATTTTATTTGATTGTTTGAATTTTTCTGTATTTAGTTGTAATTTATATAAAGTTTTTGTATTTGTTATTTATAGAAAATGATTTGGTTTCTATTTATTTTTTAAACTTGAGGAGCACATATTTAATACCTACGTGTTTTGTCCATCGCATCACAGACCAAAGAGTATGTAATCACTACGTTTATCACAGACTACTTAGAGATACTACGTATGCATCGCATCCAATGACGTAAGAAGCCCTGATCGCATCGCCTCCAAATGTTGGGTAAAAATAATAGCATTCCGAACTCCTACAAATAAACTGTGCCAAATTAAATACTTCTCAGTCCCGCGCATATACTATTGTAGTCTTTGGTCCCGCGCAATATGCTTATAAAGGTGGACACACACCTGTCCGAATCGATCGCGCCGAACGAAACGAAGTTTCTTATAGCGTCGCACACCTATCCGCGCCGAAAGAAATGGGGTTTCGTTTTTCGTTGCATGCACAGACTACTGAGAAATACTACGTATGTTGCATGGTTGCATGCTTTTCCTTGACACTTAAAGCACGCTCATTACGTTTAGTTTCTTAATTTGTTTTCTGAAATCACAGGTTTATTTTAAAAGAAGCAGAACAAAATACCTAGACTGCTTATGTTAACTAACTGTTATTATTCTTACAGATTTTAAAATATCATTCAGATTTTATACAGATTTTAGCATGATACATACCCTGTTCATAACTCTAATAGGTACTATGTATTATCTCTATGCTCTAATGATAATGTTAATGACCATGACAGTTTACCATAGACGATTAGATTTTAGCAGTTCCTTCTAAGAGCAATAATACTATAGAGGCCTTCTATCGAGTGTAAACAGAAAACCTATAGACATTTCTCTTTACATAAACAAAACGTCATAAGTGTAGTAGAGATAGATATATTCTATCTGTTACCGCTCAGCGAAGTAATGCGGCCATTTGTACTATAGAAACATCTATCAATATACATACCGATGGAAAGATATTTTTTGACCGTTTTCAGTCAAAACACCCATCCGGCTGTTGCAGCCGGTAGCTGCACACAGTATTGTCACTATTGTATGTGCACAAATAGTCAAAATCACCACACACTTGATTTTTTCAAAGATAATCTCACAAAACACTTGACGCAACGAGCCCTCCAGCTTGATGAAAACAACTCGACTGATGGCACGCAGCGTTTCAAGATGACGTAGAAACTCTACCGCTATCTCACTTTGCTTATAGAGCTAATACATTAGTGAGAGTAGGGCCATATACGTCTCCTGCTCTTACTTGATATACTCCCTCTATAGTATTTGCTCTTAGAGTTCCTTCTTCAGATAAAAGGCTTAATACATCTGGCAGCACCGATCCAGATAACTTTTGACTCGAGCCCACTGGCAACCCTGTCCGAATCGTCCGCATTGAATCTGATGACGTCATCCGAATTCGTCTGGGATTTGGATGCCTACCGAATTTTTCGGCGATTCGTCCGATTCGGCTCGGATAGGTGTGCTAGGTTTCATAAGATTTCATATAAAGAATTCAAAAATTCGTTTCGTTCGGCTCGTTCGGCGCGGTCGATTCGGACAGGTGTGCGTCCACCTTAAAGGGGTATAGTGCCACAAATTTATCTGACCCACAGACTACTGAGAGATACTACGTATCAGACGGTCATGTCCCCTAAATCGGCACTATACCGTTGCAAACATAGCTTTTGGCTTATGTTTTTTTAGTATCAAGTGTATTAGCCGCTTTGGCGGGAAATTTGAAAAAAATATTTATTTTGATCGTAGACGGTTAGCGATAGGTAGGTAATTCTGGGAAACATAATTTTATGGAATGGAGAAAGGGAAGTGCATCAAAATTGTTTTCTCCGTCTACGATTTTGATACATTCCCTTTCTCCATTCCATAAAATCATGTTTCCCAGAATTACCTACCGCTAAACTCAAGTAGTAGTAGCAGTAGTAGGTAGGTAGTAATAGTAATCAAATCAAATCAAATCAATTTATTTGCGTAAAATACGGTATAAAAGATCGTACAATAAATCATATTTTAGTGCAGACACATTCCGCCATTTATAATGGCATGCAAATATATAATAATACAGTACATTATAATTATCAATTATTAGACAATCTTAGAACTAAAATGACAAACTTTTAAAATTTAATAAATAATTAAAATTTACAATTAAATTAAATTATTAATTTTAAATTATTATTATAATTAAAATTTACCCTAATTTTTTGCATGCCATCAGGTAAAATATGGCTGATCCTGATTTATTTTATGTATACCACCATGTTATTGTACCCATGTTTGCAAAATTAAATATCTTTTATCTTTATCTTATCTTTATTTCAAAACACTAACCAGTTTTTATGAGATACAGTAATGACCAAAGGAGTGAAAGTGCTCATAAATATGAACCTTTACTATGAAAATAACTGAATTTGCGATACGGTGATTTTATTTCGCAAAATCACGAATTGCTCCATGGAAGAGTTTCTTTATAACTGAAGTTACATGCGTTGAACTTTGAGTTGAACTTGTATCCAAAGAGCCTGAAATAAAACCATAGTGTTAGGTATTAATAAATTATTTTAAATAAACTAAAAGGTGCTTATTTAATAGAGAAATGTTGGGTATTAATGAGAGCTAAAATGAAACTATTCAACACATGTAGTAAGTAAATATACAGCACATAGGTCTCTGTAAATTCAGCCCGCAGCATCTTAGCACTCAGACTCCATTTAACGATGATGATAATTATCTCAAATTTGAATTGTATATCTTAGGACACTGATTGATTATTGATAAGGAATGTCTATGAGTGCACTTTATAGTTATACTTCCAATGGTTAAAAACAACAGATTTTTTATATTATAATTTACACTGCTTGAGTTAGTTTCAAAGATACATGCCTGAATTTGATATTCCAACACACTGAAGATGCGGAATAATTGTGGTCTGAGCGAAGCTGCCTCCAATATGTATGATCACCGCTGTACGATGGCAGATAATTTTGTTCTGAAGATTAAAAATAGATATGTTTTAATACATTATTTTATTTAATGTTATAATAAAACTAGAGGTCGCGCGGGTGCGCGGGCCGCATGCGGCCCGCGTGGGCTTTTTGGGTGGAGTTTGTAACATAACTAAAAAAAATTTGGTTTTTTGATTTTGTATGGCAGCCATTTTTTTTTGTATGGAAACCATCTTTTTTTCACCGGCTCGTCAAACGGCCCAGGGTCCTCGACATTTTTAGTTCCGGCAGTGTGGGTGTTCGACTTTTCATTTTCGAGATCCGTAGGGCAGTTCCGGTCAGTGTTCCACTTTCAGGTCATTTCGGTCTTTTCTTAAGCTCACAGGATCCCCCTCTATACGACTCCCATACATCACTTTTACCCCCGGCGGCTGCTTCTGGGAGAACAATTGGGTGAAAATCCAAAATGAACACTTGTATGGCGGCCATATTGGAAAATGGCGGAAAAAAAAAATTGATCCCGGATTATGAATCGGTGCCCCCGAAAACCCCTGGATGCCAATTTTCAGCCGGCTCGGACCATTTTTTTTTTTGGCCGCCATTTTGAATCTGCCATCTTGGATTTTTATGACCCCCACCGGAAAGCCCCCGTCGTCCTCTATGACATTTGGTCGAGCACCCCCCCACTATCTCCAACGGTTTCAGAACGGTGAGCGTTTAAATTTTGTATGGCCGCCATCTTTTTTTGTATGGACGCCATCTTTTTTTCACCGGCTCGTCAAACGGCCCAGGGTCCTCGACATTTTTAGTTCCGGCAGTGTGGGTGTTCGACTTTTCATTTTCGAGATCCGTAGGGCAGTTCCGGTCAGTGTTCCCCTTTCAGGTCATTTCGGTCTTTTCTTAAGCTCACAGGATCCCTCTCTATACGACTCCCATACATCACTTTTACCCCCGGCGGCTGCTTCTGGGAGAACAATTGAGTGAAAATCCAAAATGAACACTTGTATGGCGGCCATATTGGAAAATGGCGGAAAAAAAAAATTGATCCCGGATTATGAATCGGTGCCCCCGAAAACCCCTGGATGCCAATTTTCAGCCGGCTCGGACCATTTTTTTTTTTGGCCGCCATTTTGAATCCGCCATCTTGGATTTTTATGACCCCCACCGGAAAGCCCCCGTCGTCCTCTATGACATTTGGTCGAGCACCCCCCCACTATCTCCAACGGTTTCAGAACGGTGAGCGTTTAAATTTTGTATGGCCGCCATCTTTTTTTGTATGGACGCCATCTTTTTTTCACCGGCTCGTCAAACGGCCTAGGGTCCTTGACATTTTTAGTTCTAGCACTATAGGTCTGCGACTTTTCATTTTCGAGATCCGTAGGGCAGTTCCGGTCAGGGTTCCACTTTCAGGTCATTTCGGATTTTTCTCGTACTCACTGGACCCCCTTCTATACGCATGACGCAAAATAAATATGATATTTGATTTTGTATGGCAGCCATGTTTTTTTGTATGAAAGCCATCTTTTTCTACCAGCCTGTCAACCGACCCAAGGTCCTACACATTTTTAGTTCGGGCAGTATGGGTGTGCGACTTCTCATTTTCGAGATCCGTGGGGCAGTTCCGGTCAGCGTTCCACTTTTAGGTTATTTCGGTTTTTTGCTGAACTCCCTGGACTTCCCTCTATACGTCTCCCATACATCACTTTTACCCCCCGCGGCTCCTTCCGGGAGAACAATTGAGTGAATATCCAAAAATGAACACTTGTATGGCGGCCATGTTTTTTTGTATAGTAGCCATGATTTTTTACCAGTTCGTCGATCCACCCAAGGTCCTTGACACTTTTAGTTCTGGCAGTATAGGTCTGCGGCTTTCCGTTTTCGAGATCCGTAGGGCTGTTCCAGTCAGGGTTCAACTTTCAGGTCATTTCTCACTGGGCCTCTCTCTGTACGACTCCCACACATGACTTTTACCCCCCATGACTCCTTCTGGGAGAACAATTGCTCCAAAAGATGCGTTTGTATGGCGGCCATATTGAAAAATGGCGGAAAAAAAGTTGGTCCCGGATTATGAATCGGTGCCCCCGAAAACCTCAGGACGCCAATTTTCAGCCAGATCGGACCATATTTTTTGTAAGCCGCCATTTTGAATCCGCCATCTTGGATTTTTATCACGACCACCGAAAAGCCCCTCTCGTCCTCGATGATATTTGGTCAAGCACTCCCACTCTATCTCTAACGGTTTCGAAACGGTTAGGGTTTAAAAAGCTTAGAGTTTGCGCGGTGCGCGGGCCGCGGGCGGCCCGCTGAGGTTGTGGTGGTACTCTTAAATTATCTTAAAAAAAAAAACACGATTTGGAAAGTGCTTTGACTTTGACTTTGACATCGACTTTTACTTTGAATTCGAATTTCACTTTGACTTTATTTTTCGTTTTCTTCCCAGCAGACCCTTTCATTTGATACCCATATCAGGTTGGTAGATAAGAAAATCTTGTCTACCATCTTGGGGCGTCCGCCATTTTGAATTAAGTGTGACGTTATTTTAGTTTCGTACTCTTCTCAGCAAACCCTTTCATTTGATACCCATATCATGGTAGTGCATAATACATAAGTAGTCCGCCATATTGGATTTAGAATGACGTCAGTTATCTAACTGCATTGTCATCCTAACGTGTGCAAAATCTCACCTCAATCGGAAACCGCGAAATGAGTCAAATGTAACTTCCAAGATTTTACAGGTGAAGCTAATAAAAGCGTGTTAAGTATCGTTTATATGGCGGCCATGTTTTTTTGTATGAAAGCCATTTTTTTTACCAGCTCGTCAATCGACCCAAGATCCTACACATTTTTAGTTCGGGCAGTATGGGTGTGCGACTTCTCATTTTCGAGATCCGTGGGGCAGTTCCAGTAAGCGTTCCACTTTCATGTCTTTTCGGACTTTTTCTAAACTCAATGGGCACCCCTCTATACGACTCCCATACATGACCTTTACCCCCGACGGCTCCTTCTGGGAGACCAATTGTGTGAAAATCCAAAATGAACACCTGTATGGCAGCCATGTTCTTTTGTATGGAAGCCATCTTTTTTTCACCGGCTCGTCAATCGTCCCACGGTACTCGAAATTTTTAGTTCCGGCACCGTGCGTCTGCAGCTTGTAGTTTTCGAGATCCATAGGGCAGTTCTGGTCACGGTTCCACTTTCAGGTTATTTCGGATTTTTCCTAAACTCACTGGACCCTTCCCTATATAACTCCCATACATAACTTTAACCTCCCACGGCTCCTTCTGTGAGAATAATTGTGCGAAAATCCAAAATGAACACTTGTATGGCGGCCATGTATTTTTTTTGGAAGCCATCTTTTTTTTACCAGCTCATCAATCGACCCAGGGTCCTCGACATTTTTAGTTTCGGCAGTATGGGTGTGCGACTTCTCATTTTCGAGATCCGTAGGGCAGTTCCGGTCAGCGTTCCACTTTCACGTCATTTCGGACTTTTCCTAAACTCACAGGACTCCCCTCTATACGACTCCCATACATCACTTTTACCCCCCACGGCTCCATCTGGGAGATCAATTGGGTCAAAATCCGAAATGAACACGTGTATGGCGGCCATATTGAAAAATGGCGGAAAAAAAAGTTGGTCCCGGATTATGAATCGGTGCCTCCGAAAACCCCCGGATGGCAATTTTCAGCTGGCTCGGACCATATTTTTTTTTGGCCGCCATTTTGAATCCGCCATCTTGGATTTTTATGACCACCACCGGAAAGCTCTCTTCATCTTCTATGACATTAGTTCGACAACCCCCCCGCTATCTCCAACGGTTTCGGAACGGTGAGCGTTTCAATTTTGTATGGCCGCCATCTTTTTTGTATGGAAGCCATCTTTTTTTCACCGGCTCGTCAAACGGCCCAAGGTCCTCGACATTTTTAGTTCAGGCGGTATAGGTTTGCGACTTGCCGTTTTCGAGATCCGTAGGGCAGTTCTGGTCAGCATTCCACTTTCAGGTCGTTTCGGACTTTTCCTAAACTCACAGGACCCCCCTCTATACGACTCCCATACATCACTTTTACCCCCCATGGCTCCTTCTGGGAGAACAATTGGGTGAAAATCCAAAATGAACACTTGTATGGCGGCCATCTTGAAAAATGGCGGAAATAAAAATTTGATCCCGGATTATGAATCGGTGCCCCCGAAAACCCCCGGATGCCAATTTTCAGCCGGCCCGGACCATTTTTTTTTTTGGCCGCCATTTTGAATCCGCCATCTTGGATTTTTATGACCCCCACCGGAAAGCCCCCGTCGTCCTCTATGACATTTGGTCGAACACCCCCCCGCTATCTCCAACGGTTTCGGAACGGTGAGCGTTTCAATTTTGTATGGCCGCCATCTTTTTTTGTATGGAAGCCATCTTTTTTTCACCGGCTCGTCAAACGGCCCAGGGTCCTCGACATTTTTAGTTCCGGCGGTATAGCTTTGCGACTTTTCATTTTCGAGATCCGTAGGGCAGTTCTGGTCAGGGTTCCACTTTCAGGTCATTTCGGATTTTTCCCGGACTCACTGGACCTCAAGGTTTATGACTTTATGTATGACTTGTACCCCCCACGGCTCCATCTGGGAGAACAATTCTGTCAATCAGTGAGTCAGTCAGTGGTAATCGAGCTTTATATATTAGAGACTAGAGGTCGCGCGGTGCGCGGGCCGCGAGCGGCCCGCGAGGGCTTTTTAGGTGGGGTTTGTAACATGACGCAAAATAAATATGATATTTGATTTTGTATGGCAGCCATGTTTTTTTGTATGAAAGCCATCTTTTTTTACCAGCTTGTCAATCGACCCAAGGTCCTACACATTTTTAGTTCGGGCAGTATGGGTGTGCGACTTTTCATTTTCGAGATCCGTGGGGCAGTTCCGGTCAGCGTTCCACTTTTAGGTTATTTCGGTTTTTTGCTGAACTCCCTGGACTTCCCTCTATACGTCTCCCATACATCACTTTTACCCCCCGCAGCTCCATCCGGGAGAACAATTGAGTGAAAATCCAAAAATTAACACTTGTATGGCGGCCATGTTTTTTTGTATAGTAGCCATGATTTTTCACCAGTTCGTCGATCGACCCAACGTCCTTGACATTTTTAGTTCGGGCAGTATGGGTGTGCGACTTCTCATTTTCGAGATCCGTGGGGCAGTTCCGGTCAGCGTTCCACTTTTAGGTTACTTTTCCTGAACTCATAGGACCCCTTTCTATATGACTCCCATACACGACTTTTACCCCTGACGGCTCCTTCTGGGAGAACAATTGAGTGAAAATCCAAAAATGAACACTTGTATGGCGGCCATGTTTTTTTGTATAGTAGCCATGATTTTTCACCAGTTCGTCGATCGACCCAAGGTCCTTGACATTTTTAGTTCTGGCAGTATAGGTCTGCGGCTTTCCGTTTTCGAGATCCGTAGGGCTGTTCCAGTCAGGGTTCGACTTTCAGGTCATTTCTCACTGGGCCTCTCTCTGTACGACTCCCACACATGACTTTTACCCCCCACGGCTCCTTCTGGGAGAACAATTGAGTGAAAATCCAAAAATGAACACTTGTATGGCGGCCATGTTTTTTTGTATAGTAGCCATGATTTTTCACCAGTTCGTCGATCGACCCAAGGTCCTTGACATTTTTAGTTCTGGCAGTATAGGTCTGCGGCTTTCCGTTTTCGAGATCCGTAGGGCTGTTCCAGTCAGGGTTCGACTTTCAGGTCATTTCTCACTGGGCCTCTCTCTGTACGACTCCCACACATGACTTTTACCCCCCATGACTCCTCGTGGGAGAATAATTGCTCCAAAAGATGCGTTTGTATGGCGGCCATATTGAAAAATGGCGGAAAAAAAAATTGGTACCCGCCCGCGGCCCGCGGAGGTTGTGGTGGAACTCCTAAATTAACTTAAAAAATAATTAAAACACGATTTGTAAAGTGCTTTGACTTTGACTTTGGCTTTGACTTTCACTTTGACTTTATTTTTCGTTTTCTTCCCAGCAGACCCTTTCATTTGATACCCATATCATGATGGTAGATAAGAAAATCTTGTCTACCATCTTGGGGCGTCCGCCATATTGAATTAAGTTTGACGTTATATTAGTTTTCGTAGTCTTCTCAGTAAACCCTTTCATTTGATACCCATATCATGGTAGTGCATAATACATAAGTAGTCCGCCATATTGGATTTAGAATGACGTCAGTTATCTAACTATGCATTGTTATCCTAACTAAACGTGTGTGCAAAACTTCAACTCAATCGGAAACCGCGAAGTGGGTCAAATTTAACTTCCAAGATTTTCTTACATAGTTACAGGTGAAGCTAATAAAAGCGTGTTAAGAGGCGTTTGTATGGCAGCCATGTTTTTTTGTATGAAAGCCATCTTTTTTTTACCAGCTCGTCAATCGACCCAAGGTCCTACACATTTTTAGTTCGGGCAGTACGGGTGTGCGACTTATCATTTTGGAGATCCGTGGGGCAGTTCCGGTCAGCGTTCCACTTTCAGGTCATTTCGGACTTTTTCTGAACTCATAGGACCCCCTTCCATACGACTCCTATACATGAGTTTTACCCCCGAAGGCTCCTTCTGGGAGAACAATTGAGTGAAAATCCAAAATGAACACTTGTATGGCGGCCATGTTTTTTTGTATGGAAGCCATCTTTTTTCACCGACTCGTCGATCGGCCCAGGGTCTTTGACATTTTTAGTTCCGGCACAGTGGGTGTGCGACTTATAGTTTTTGAGATCCGTAGGGCAGTTCCAGTAAGCGTTCCACTTTCAGGTCTTTTCGGACTTTCCTGAACTCATAGGACCCCCTTCTCTACGACTCCCATACACGACTTTTACCCCCGACGGCTCCTTTTAGGAGAACAATTGAGTGAAAATCCAAAATGAACACTTGTATGGCGGCCATGTTTTTTTGTATGGAAGCCATCTTTTTTACCGGCTCGTCGATCGGCCCAGAGTCTTTGACATTTTTAGTTCCGGCACAGTGGGTGTGCGACTTATAGTTTTTGAGATCCGTAGGGCAGTTCCAGTAAGCGTTCCACTTTCAGGTCATTCTGGACTTTTTCTAAACTCTTAGGACCCCTTTCTATACGACCCTGATACATGATTTTTACCCCCGACGCCTCCTTCTGGGAGAACAATTGGGTGATAATCCAAAATGAACACTTGTATGGCGGCCATGTTTTTTTTGTATGGAAGTCATCTTTTTTTCACCGGCTCGTCAATCGACCCAGGGTCCTCGACATTTTTAGTTCCGGCAGTATGAGTGTGCGACTTGCTGTTTTCGAGATCCGTAGGGCAGTTCCGGTAAGCGTTCCACTTTCAGGTCTTTTCGGACTTTCCTGAACTCATAGGACCCCCTTCTCTACGACTCCCATACACGACTTTTACCCCCGACGGCTCCTTTTAGGAGAACAATTGAGTGAAAATCCAAAATGAACACTTGTATGGCGGCCATGTTTTTTTGTATGGAAGCCATGATTTTTCACCAGTTCGTCGATCGACCCAAGGTCCTTGACATTTTTAGTTCGGGCAGTATGGGTGTGCGACTTCTCATTTTCGAGATCCGTGGGGCAGTTCCGGTCAGCGTTCCACTTTTAGGTTATTTCGGACTTTTCCTGAACTCATAGGACCCCCTTCTATACGACTCCCATACATGACTTTTACCCCTGACGGCTCCTTCTGGGAGAACAATTGAGTGAAAATCCAAAAATGAACACTTGTATGGCGGCCATGTTTTTTTGTATAGTAGCCATGATTTTTCACCAGTTCGTCGATCGACCCAAGGTCCTTGACATTTTTAGTTCTGGCAGTATAGGTCTGCGGCTTTCCGTTTTCGAGATCTGTAGGGCTGTTCCAGTCAGGGTTCGACTTTCAGGTCATTTCTCACTGGGCCTCTCTCTGTACGACTCCCACACATGACTTTTACCCCCCATGATTCCTTCTGGGAGAACAATTGCTCCAAAAGATGCGTTTGTATGGCGGCCATATTGAAAAATGGCGGAAAAAAAAGTTGGTCCCGGATTATGAATCGGTGCCCCCGAAAACCTCAGGACGCCAATTTTCAGCCAGATCAGACCATATTTTTTGTTGGCCGCCATTTTGAATCCGCCATCTTGGATTTATATCACGACCACCGAAAAGCCCCTCTCGTCCTCGATTATATTTGGTCGAGCACCCCCACTCTATCTCTAACGGTTTCGAAACGGTTAGGGTTCAAAAAGCTTAGAGGTCGCGTGGTGCGCGGCCAGCGGAGGTTGTGGTTGAACTCTTAAATTAACTTAAAAAATAATTAAAACACGATTTGGAAAGTGCTTTGACTTTGACTGACTTTGACTTCGACTTTGACTTTGAATTCGACTTTCACTTTGACTTTATTTTTCGTTTTGTTCCCAGCAGACCCTTT
Source organism: Allophyes oxyacanthae (assembly GCA_932294325.1). NCBI lineage: Eukaryota > Metazoa > Arthropoda > Insecta > Lepidoptera > Noctuidae > Allophyes > Allophyes oxyacanthae. The sequence goes on from OW028628.1 coordinate 5,067,243, forward strand.
CATTTGATACCCATATCAGGTTGGTAGATAAGAAAATTTTGTCTACCATCTTGGGGCGTCCGCCATATTGAATTAAGTGTGACGTTATTTTAGTTTCGTACTCTTCTCAGCAAACCCTTTCATTTGATACCCATATCATGGTAGTGCATAATACATAAGTAGTCCGCCATATTGGATTTAGAATGACGTCAGTTATCTAACTATGCATTGTCATCCTAACTAAACGTGTGTGCAAAATCTCACCTCAATCGGAAACCGCGAAGTGGATCAAATTTAACTTCCAAGATTTTCTTACATAGTTACAGGTGAAGCTAATAAAAGCGTGTTAAGAGGCATTTGTATGGCAGCCATGTTTTTTTGTATGAAAGCCATCTTTTTTTTACCAGCTCGTCAATCGACCCAAGGTCCTACACATTTTTAGTTCGGGCAGTACGGGTGTGCGACTTCTCATTTTGGAGATCCGTGGGGCAGTTCCGGTCAGCGTTCCACTTTCAGGTCATTTCGGACTTTTTCTGAACTCATAGGACCCCCTTCTATACGACTCCTATACATGAGTTTTACCCCCGAAGGCTCCTTCTGGGAGAACAATTGAGTGAAAATCCAAAATGAAGACTTGTATGGCGGCCATGTTTTTTTGTATGGAAGCCATCTTTTTTCACCGGCTTGTCGATCGGCCCAGGGTCTTTGACATTTTTAGTTCCGGCACAGTGGGTGTGCGACTTATAGTTTTTGAGATCCGTAGGGCAGTTCCGATCAGCGTTCCACTTTCAGGTCATTCTGGACTTTTTCTAAACTCTTAGGACCCCCATCTATATGACTCCCATACATGACTTTTACCTCCCACGGCTCCTTCTCGGAGAGCAATTGTGTGAAAATCCAAAATGATCACTTGTATGGCAGCCATGTTTTTTTGTATGAAAGCCATCTTTTTTTTACCAGCTCGTCAATCGACCCAAGGTCTTACACATTTTTAGTTCGGGCAGTACGGGTGTGCGACTTCTTATTTTGGAGATCCGTGGGGCAGTTCCGGTCAGCGTTCCACTTTCAGGTCATTTCGGACGTTTCCTGAACTCATAGGACCCCCTTCTATACGACTCCTATACATGAGTTTTACCCCCGAAGGCTCCTTCTGGGAGAACAATTGAGTGAAAATCCAAAATGAACACTTGTATGGCGGCCATGTTTTTTTGTATGGAAGCCATCTTTTTTCACCGGCTCGTCGATCGGCCCAGGGTCTTTGACATTTTTAGTTCCGGCACAGTGGGTGTGCGACTTATAGTTTTTGAGATCCGTGGGGCAGTTCCGGTCAGCGTTCCACTTTCAGGTCTTTTCGGACTTTTCATAAACTCATAGGACCCCCTTCTATATGACTCCGATACATGACTTTTACCTCCCACGGCTCCTTCTGGGAGAGCAATTGTGTGAACATCCAAAATGAACGCTTGTATGGCGGCCATGTTTTTTTTTGTATGGAAGCCATCTTTTTTTTACCAGCTCGTCAAACGGCCCAGAGTCCTCGACATTTTTAGTTCGGGCACTATGGGTCTGCGACTTGTAGTTTTCAAGATCCGTAGGGCTGTTCCAGTCAGGGTTCCACTTTCAGGTCATTTCGGATTTTTCTAAACTCAATGGATCCCCTTCTATACAACTCCCATACGTTACTATTACCCCCCGCGGCTCCTTTGGGAGAACACTTGCTCCAAAAGAAGCGTTTGTATGGCGGCCATGTTTTTTTGTATGGAAGCCATCTTTTTTTCACCGGCTCGTCAAACGGCCCAGGGTCCTTGACATTTTTAGTTCCAGCACTGTAGGTCTGCGACTTTTCATTTTCGAGATCCGTAGGGCAGTTCCGGTCAGCGTTCCAATTTCAGGTCACTTCGGACTTTTCCTAAACTCACTGGACCTCTCTCTATACGACTCCGATACATGACTTTTACCCCCCGTGGGTCCTTCCGGGAGAACAATTGCTCCATAAGATGCGTTTGTATGGCGGCCATATTGAAAAATGGCGGAAAATAAAAGTCGACCACGGATTATGAATCGGTGTCCCCGAAAACCCCCGGACGCCAATTTACAGCCGGCTCGGAGCAACTTATTTTTCGGCCGCCATTTTGGATCCGCCATCTTGGATTTTTATGACCACCACCGGAAAGCCCCCTCCATCCTCTATGAAAATGGTTCGAGCACCCCCCCGCTATATCCAATAGTTTCGGAACGGTGAGCGTTTCAATTTTGTATGGCCGCCATTTTTTTGTATGGAAGCCATCTTTTTTTCACCGGCTCGTCAAACGGCCCAAGGTCCTCGACATTTTTAGTTCCAGCACTATGGGTCTGCGACTTTTCGTTCTCGAGATCCGTAGGGCAGTTCCGGTCAGTGTTCCACTTTCAGGTCATTTCGGACTTTTCCTAAACTCAAAGGAACCCCTTCTATACGACTCCCATGCATCACTTTTACCCCCCACGGCTCCTTCTGGGAGATCAATTGGGTCAAAATCCGAAATGAACACTTGTATGGCGGCCATATTGAAAATTGGCGGAAAAAAAAAATTGATCCTGGATTATGAATCGGTGCCCCCGAAAACCCCCCGACGCCAATTTTCAGCCGGCTCGGACCATTTTTTTTTTGGCCGCCATTTTGAATCCGCCATCTTGGATTTTTATGACCCCCACCGGAAAGCCCCCGTCGTCCTCTATGACATTTGGTCGAACACCCCCCCACTATCTCCAACGGTTTCGGAACGGTGAGCGTTTCCATTTTGTATGGCCGCCATCTTTTTTTGTATCGACGCCATCTTTTTTCCACCGGCTCGTCAAACGGCCCAGGGTTCTTGACATTTTTAGTTCTGGCAGTGTGGGTGTTCGACTTGTAATTTTCGAGATCCGTAGGGCAGTTCCGGTCAGGGTTCCACTTTCAGGTCATTTCGGATTTTTCCCGGACTCACTGGACCCCCTTCTATACGACCCTCATACATGACTTTTACCCCCCACGGCTCCTTCTGGGAGAACAATTGTGTCAATCAGTCAGTGAGTCAGTGAGTCAGTGGTAATCGAGCTTTATATAAGTAAAAGACTAGAGGTCGCGCGGGTGCGCGGGCCGCATGCGGCCCGCGAGGGCTTTTTAAGTGGTGCTTGTAAAATAACTTAAAAAAAATATGATTTTTGATTTTGTATGGTAGCCATGTTTTTTTGTATGGAAACCATCTTTTTTTTACCGGCTCGTCAAACGGCCCAAGGTCCTCGACATTTTTAGTTCAGGCGATATAGGTTTGCGACTTGTAATTTTCGAGATCCGTAGGGCAGTTCTGGTCAGCGTTCCACTTTCAGGTCATTTCGGACTTTTTCTAAACTCACAGGATCCCCCTTCTATACGACTCCGATACATCCCTTTTATCCCCCACGGCTCCTTCTGGGAGAACAATTGGGTAAAAATCCGAAATGAACACTTGTATGGCGGCCATCTTGAAAAATGGCGGAAAGAAAAATTCGATCCCGGATTATGAATCGGTGCCCCCGAAAACCCCCGGACGCCAATTTTCAGCCGGCTCGGACCATATTCTTTTTTGGCCGCCATTTTGAATCCGCCATCTTGGATTTTTATGACCCCCACCGGACAGCCCCCATCGTCCTCTATGACATTTGGTCGAGCACCCCCCCCTATCTCTAACGGTTTCGGAACGGTGAGCGTTTCAATATTGTATGGCCGCCATCTTTTTTTGTATGGAAGCCATCTTTTTTTCACCGGCTCGTCAAACGGCCCAGGGTTCTTGACATTTTTAGTTGCGGCGGTGTGGGTGTCCGACTTGCCATTTTCGAGATCCGTAGGGCAGTTCCGGTCAGCTTTCCACTTTCAGGTCATTTCGGATTTTTCCCGTACTCACTGGACCCCCCTCTATACGACCCTCATACATGACTTTTACCCCCCATGGCTCCTTCTGGGAGAACAATTGTGTCAATCAGTGAGTCAGTCAGTGAGTCAGTGAGTCAGTGGTAATCGAGCTTTATATATATAGTCAACTAGAGGTCGCGCGGGTGCGCGGGCCGCATGCGGCCCGCGAGGGCTTTTTAGGTGGTGCTTGTAACATAATTAAAAAAAAATATGATTTTTGATTTTGTATGGCAGCCATTTTTTTTTGTATGGAAACCATCTTTTTTTCACCGGCTCGTCAAACGGCCCAAGGTCCTCGACATTTTTAGTTCCGGCGGAATAGGTTTGCGACTTGTAATTTTCGGGATCCGTAGGGCAGTTCCGGTCAGCGTTCCACTTTCAGGTCATTTCGGACTTTTTCTAAACTCACAGAATCCCCCTCTATACGACTCCCGTACATCACTTTTACCCCCGACGGCTGCTTCTGGGAGAACAATTGGGTGAGAATCCAAAATGAACACTTGTATGGCGGCCATATTGGAAAATGGCAGAAAGAAAAATTTGATCCCGGATTATGAATTGGTGCCCCCGAAAACCCCCGGACGCCAATTTTCAGCCGGCTCGGACCATATTTTTTTTTGGCCGCCATTTTGATTCCGCCATTTTGGATTTTTATGACCCCCACCGGAAAGCCCCCGTCGTCCTCTATGACATTTGGTCGAACACCCCCCAGCTATCTCTAACGGTTGCGGAATGGTGAGCGTTTCAATTTTGTATGGCCGCCATCTTTTTTTGTATGGAAGCCATCTTTTTTTCACCGGCTCGTCAAACGGCCCAGCGTTCTTGACATTTTTAGTTCCAGCAGTGTGGGTGTGCGACTTTTCATTTTCGAGATCCGTAGGGCAGTTCCGGTCAGCGTTCCACTTTCAGGTCATTTCGGATTTTTCCCGGACTCACTGGACCTCAAGGTTTATGAGTCTTATACATCACTTTAACCCCCCACGGCTCCATCTGGGAGATCAATTCTGTCAATCAGTCAGTGAGTCAGTGAGTCAGTGGTAATCGAGCTTTATATATATAGTCAATAGATATCGAGCTTTATATATATAGTCAATAGACTGAATAGATGTTATTTCATAACATAAGTTCTTACCTGATTCAAAGCTGAAATTCTTTGATGGGTTTCCAGATAAAATTTCAGAGTCAGTAAACAAAGTAGGATATGCACCAAATCGTAGATGTTTATGACATACAAATACTTTGATAAACAAATTGTCCATCCTAGATACTCAAAGTGTCCATCCTATTAAGCTCTTCATATTTTATTAATTTATACACTACGGTGTATCACTGATCTCGAAATTCCTTTCTCAAAGGAAATCTATGTAATTTAACGTCCTGTTGTTGGCTATCACATTTAGGAACACAACACTTGCGAAACATTATGTTTCACGGAAATTACTGATTATATGGATTATAAAATGTGCAGAAATTAATCGACGCAGACACTTCACATCCTTCATATCAACACGATAAACAGGTGATAAACAGTAATGGCCGCTGTTTACAATATGGCTGCCTGCTAATCCACCAACGGAGGTGAAGACGGGGGTGAGGGAAGGGTACTGAAGTCGAAAGCTATGTTTGCACCACAGATAATGTATAAGTTCGTACGGTTATGATTTTTGTTTGGAACATTGCCGGGCGTGATCTGACCAGCCAGGGTCGTGGCACAGTCGTGGCGTCCGTCGTCAATGCCGTCGCTTTTCAATTTAAACTAGGCGTGTGTAACTCTTTACGGAACCGACTCACTGATACGAATCTTTGAAGTGACACGAAAGATTGGATCAGTAACAACGTTTCAATCGCATCATTCGGATCTGAATCTTTCCACGCGACGCGTCGCACACTGGAACGAAAATGAAGCTCCATAGACTTAGCGCCTCTCGAAAATCAAGTATCATAATTTGGAAAAAAAAATATACCAGTGTATTCCTTTACTGATTAGCAATATTTTATGAAGTGGTACGTTTTTTCATAAAGTCATAATTTTATGAGTTATTTGCGATTTCTTTATTTTTTGTATGGAGCAGAACAGTTTTTTTCTTTTTACTCGTTATTCTTATACTTTCTTAAGAATTCGGATCCTGTTACATAATATCCATCATATAAGCTATGTTATCACCAAACCCTGACCCTCGGAAATCCTCGGAACATTGTCATTTTCAACATCAAAAATACACATACTTTATTTCTTGCTATTGCAATGTTATTTGTTTGTGACATATGTTACCAAGTAATAAGTCACAAAAAAGGGATGTCATGTATTTGTAGTGATGGGTAATTTTCGGAAATTTTTCAAATCATGGAAAATTTTCCGTTTATTTTTCAGAAAAATAAAAAATTGGAAAAATAATGGAAAAATATTGTTTACTGTAAAATTTTGATTACGGGAAGTAAAATAACACATGATTTAAAGGGAATTGGTATAATCACGCCTATTCAGTTGAACAAGAATCCGAATCATGGCAAAAAATGAATCATGATCAATATTTCCTACTGCATTTGTGTCTACAAACAATAAATCTTCAGTTGGTGGGTTTTCATCTTCCTCCTCAATATTATTATCAGACAATTCTTCATTATTTTTATTTTTATCCGACTACGGAGAGGGTTATATATGTTTGACCAGTATGTATGTATGTATGTTCATCTGTTCCCTCATAACTTCTAAACTACTACTAACGTCTAATGAAAGGGCGTATTTAGCACATCAAAAATATATAATATTTTCAGATGAAGCTCGCTTTGAAATTTCTGATTTCTGATTTCTGATTTCATCACTATGAATAGGTATTATTAATTTTCTTGTTTCATACTTTTTCAGTAGTCGGGTTTTAGTTTTTGAACTTACTATTTTGTATGAAATGAAAGCAGATTTTCCAGCTCGCTCAGTCAGTAGCCTATTACGCTTCTTTGTATGAATTCCACTGATGTTACGAAAGCATGCCATTTAGCGCACCAATTTGATGCGCACCAATTCGATCCGCACTCATACCTAGTATTCCACATAGAGCAACCGCGTGATGCGCAACAAATAATAATTTAAAATATTTATTTTCTATTCTACCTAGCGCACCAACGGTTATAGTGTATAGACTCGCTGTGCGCGATAAGACCGCCCATTGTACATTAGCTCTGGTCAAACTCAATACTATTATATTATACGGTATTTTATATGCTGTATAATAAAGGGTAAAACAAAAAAATAAAAATAAATGCAGTCCATTACTGTCTCACTGCTGGGCACGGGCCTCTTCTCGGAATGAGAAGGGTTAGGCCTTAGGCTGCCACGCTGAGCTAGTGCGGGTTGGTGGACTACATACACCATCGAGAACTTTATGAGGCCCTCTCAGGTGTGCAGGTTTTCTCACGATGTTTTCCTTTACCAATATCGCTAGTGATATTCAAATTCTGTACCGCACATGAATTCGAAAAGTCAGAGGTACAGGCCGGATTCGATCTCAGACCCTCCTGCATGGAAGGCAAGCGTTTGACTACTAGGCTATCACTGCCATCATTTCATCATTTTCAAAACATCTATGAATGTTATTTAATAAGACAGTTATTTTGTCATATTTTAATGCACACTTTAACACTTTAATGTAACAATAATATTAAAAGTAAAATAATTTGTAGAATGCGGATGACGTCATCAAAATCGAGCGGAGCACCCCGTCCGCTCTCTATGCGCTGAATCTCATGACGTTTTTCGCAAATTTGGGTGTAATCGGTATACCTACAGCATTTTATTGAAATGCGGCGCATACGGCTCGGTTAAGTGCGCCAGGTTGCATATAATTTTAATACAAAGAATACTAAAACTCAATTCCAGAGGCGGGTGGGGCGCGTTCACGTTTAATCGTTTAAATTTATTTAAAAAATGACTGTCTTATTAATTAATATTCATAGATGCTTTGAAAAATTGCTAAACATTGAATAATAAATGGCTCTTTGGTTAAAATGGGTGTGCCTCAAGGCTCAATCCTTGGCCCTTTCTTGTTTCTGGCTTATATTAATGATCTCCCATATATAATGAGCGAAATATCGGATATAATACTATTTGCGGACGACACTTCCCTCATTTTTAAAATAAGTAGAAAAGATAGGGAAGTCTTACACATTAGAGATAGCTTAACTATACTCTCTAAATGGTTCGCAGCTAATAACTTATTACTAAATGCTAATAAAACAAAATGTTTAAAGTTCTCACTGCCAAATGTAGCTCATGTAGGCTTAAATTTAATGCTTGATGGAAATGAACTAAATATAATTAATGAAACCGTATTCTTAGGGATAACAATTGATTCCAAGTTGCAGTGGGGTCCTCACATCACAGCTCTGTCCAAAAGACTTAGTTCTGCGGCATTTGCAGTTAGAAAAATTAGACAGTTAACCGATACAGCTACGGCGAGATTAGTGTACTTCGCATATTTTCATAGCATTATGTCCTATGGCATTCTGTTGTGGGGATCAGCGGCTGATGTGGATTCGGTTTTTATATTGCAGAAGAGGGCGATCCGTGCGATCTATAACATGGGCCCACGCGAGTCTTTACGAGACTTTTTCAAAGACACCGACATTCTAACACTGCCATCACAGTACATTTTGGAGAATATTATGTTCGTCCGAAGAAACCTGCATATGTTTAGTATCAATAGCGATATTCATAAAATTAATACTAGAAATAAGTACAAAATAGTGGTCCCTAAATTTAGATTGACCAAAACAAACAAATCATTTCTAGGTAACGGTGTACGCTTTTATAATAAACTCCCAAAAAGTATTACCGAGCTTACTGATAAAAAGTTTAAAACTCGTGTTAAGCTTATCCTCATAAGGAAGGCCTATTACAGGATCAAAGACTATGTTGACGATAGAGATGTATGGAAGTGATTATCTTCTGCACATGCGGCTTCCCTGGTGACCCACTGCTTCCTGTCTTCACACACAAATTTTAACGCTTTCCTTGTACCTTTTTGGTAGGTACCTATTCTTAATTGGGTGACTGACTTGAGTGTTAAGTACGCACCTACTAGTATTGTATAATTATAATATTATAGTGGTACTTATGATCTTTGCTGTTCTTTTTTTATCTTTTTATTGTAATATTGTGTAAATTGAGATCGAATTTTAGCCGGGGCCGCTCCTGCGGCCCCACATTTGTTGTGTAGCCTAAGCTTGATTTATGAAAAGAGTATCCATGGAGTTTCTTGCCGGTATCTTCTCCAGGACCAACCCACTTGGAACCGTGCGCCTAGAATCACGACGTTTTGAAAGTGCCTGCAAGGGCCCAGTTGAAATAAAAATCTTTGACTTTGACTTTGACTTTGACTTTGACTTTGAATAATTATAATATTAATTGAAATTTCAATAAACCAAACAAGCTCTCATACTTGAACTGAAGGAAAAAGAGGAAGGCTGACCCCACCAAACCACCACCACCATGTGGGATTGACAGTCGGAAAAGAGAGAGAAATTTCAATAAAATATTAACAGCACTCCGTTACTCATCATTTTTCATTTTCAAATTCTCCCCTTAGCGGTGGAGTAGTTTCTAACAGGAAGCCTAAAATAGGGGTTTTTATGGAAACATGACAAAATTTCAAACAAATTCTTATTCCCTATTTTACCCCCTTAGGGCTAGAATTTTCGAAAATAGTGAATCACAAGTTTGTTCATTATTAATCAAAAGCACAATTTTTTTTTATGGACACAATTTTTTATCGACATGTTTTATTAGTTAGCGCCTCTCTCTATATACACTGTAACCGTTTGTGCGCTAGGTGGAATAGAAAATATAAAAAAAAAAACTATTGGTGCGGTTGAACTTGGTGTGCTAAATGGCATCCCTCCTAAAAGACCGCACATGCTGCAGATGTAACGGGAGCCGTGAAAATGATATCAGCTATCATTCTCAATTTTGTGCATTTACAAATGCTTATTCACCAAGAAAGTGGGGTGATATGATTTACTGCTGACCACAAAAAACTTTTACTGAAAAAAAATTACATTGACTTAAAATCGTATACGTCGGTCAATTCTAGATACTCAAAGGTCGGTCATTAGGTACCTCAGATGAAGAACCCGCTTAAGATCATTACTATATCGTCATATTTTAAAACTTTTGGATGGTTTCAAAGGAAAACAGGTCAACCTCTCAACTATGACCAAGTAACAGATCTGTATAATCCTCTCCCTGGAACATAATTTAGTACATAAATAAAGTGGATTTATCATTTCCACTAGTACAACATTGGATAAGGCCAGCAAAAGCAAGATAGTCTTATTTTTTCGAATCACAGTGAGCTTTTTTGATTTGGAAAAATATCGGAAAATTATTGAAAATTATTTGAAAAATATCGGAAAAATATATATTTTCTTTTCTTTTCCGTCTGAAATTTTTCCATTACCCATCAGTATGTATTTGTGACATCTGTTTCTAAGATATACATATCAAAAACACACTGAAATAAATGGAATATTATTATTATTAATTATATTAAAAACAAGTGACGTCATTTATTTGAGACATCGGTTTCTAAGAAATAGGTGTCACAAACAAGTGACGTCATTGGTTTTGCCACGTACAGTGCTAACATTGGTCAATTCAAAGTGTCGTCTAATGATGGCAACACGCCTAGAAGATTTTTTGCGAACCCTGCAACTTGCGATTAATCTGTACGTGGAGTTATACAGTTGGTATTATATGCCTACAAGCATACACAAAATTCTTGTACACGGAAAAGAAATTATTGAAAATTTCGGTTTACTTTCAGTTGGGAAGTTGTCAGAGGAAGCCTCGGATTCTAAAAATAAAGATTTTAGGACATATCGTGAACATTACGCTCGAAAATTTAGCAGAAAATTAACCAATCAGGACATCTTAAACAATTTGATCTTAACATCAGATCTATACTTATATATCGACAAAAAGACCTAAGCTTCATAGGAAACACAAAGTTTTAGCAGAAGCTGCACAAAGCCTATTGAAAATTAACTATCATTTTGATGACGAGGCCGATACAGAGAAAGAAATCTTCGCTTTTGTGGATATGGATCTATGATCCATGATCAGAAAGTGATTCTGGCTGAATACTACAACTTGACATCGCTTTAGACCGATTTAATTTCAATATTTGTTGGAATCTTCTATTTGGATTAGGCCTCTTGGGGACACCGATATAAAAAAACGCGCTTAGATTTTCACCTCGTTAGGTAGTGTGGAAGATAGAACATAACATTTCAATTAGTATCTATTTTGAATGAAGAACATACTAAAAATATATTTTATTATCTTCATAGTTGAAAATTACAATGTTCCGACGGTTTCCAAGAATCAGGCTTTGGTGATAGCATAGCATAAATGATGGATGTTATGTAACAGGATGATATTTCTTAATAAAGTTTAAGGATTAGAACCCAATTGTTACAAAAGACAATGTAACGACCCTTTGAATTGACCAATGTTATCACGGTGCGTGGAAAAACAAATGATGTCACTTGTTTGTGACACCTATTTCTTAGAAACCGATGTTTCAAATAAATGACGTCCCTTGTTTTTGATATGTATATCTTAGAAATATTTGTCGCAAATACATGATGTCGCTTTTTTGTGACTTATTTCTTAGTAAACTATGTCACAAACAAATAACAATGAAATTCAATTTAACATATACTGATTTTTCCTACTTCTTTCTATCGGGAGTGGATTAGGTCTACAGGGGAAACCACTAGGTGGTGTGGAAAAGAGAAATCATTGTAAATCTTGTAAAATCATCATTGTAGGAAAAAACAGTATAATTGTTAAATTACCTGAAAATCGAGCATTTTCGAGCATCACGTATATGCGTTTCTGGTTGTTAATGGCTACAGGCATATGAATCAAGATATGAATGACATGAGGGACATTAGGTACGCGCGATATATGCAAATTTGTCTTGGTCTCCATACAAAAAAAAAATACAAATCGTCATAACTCTCAAAAAACTTCTCTAATCGAAAATATTTATAGAGTAGTTTAAGTTTATATTGATGAGTAGAATCCGATGCCCTCATTACATTTCCATAAAAAGGGATTTTTTTTTCGAGAACTAAATAATGACTGCATCAAAAAAAAATTGGGAACATAATCGTATTATATTGACTATTTTATTTGCGTTCACTGAGTAGAACCCGATTCCAAAATTTCAAGCCCTAAGTCCCAAAATTTGGAATCCAGCCCACTGTGCGTCGCTTGCGAGGCGACTGACACCCATATTCTAAGTCAAAACCTCATGATTTCCTCGACTTGACTCAACCTCACTTAGGTGGTTTGATATTCATAGTTGCAATTTTACTCCTCATCTCAAACGATTTCCTCAGTCGAGGAGAGTTTGAGTTGAGGAACCAACTGTCATATGTAAGGTACGTCGCGATCTACCTTGAGCGTACCTTGAGGAAGTTATCAAGAAACTTTTAACCAAAACAACGCGTACTTTATCTGATTTTCACTTTTTCGTAATGTCTTTTGAAGAGTTTATTGGATATTTGTATGATAATCCCTACGATTAGATATCGCGACGCTATTTGCAAGATGTTGAAAATCCAAAATCCAAATAGATGTCAGATAAATCTTATTTACACGCAAGTTATATTCTTTTATATATAGAAAGAAACAAAGAAAGAAAGAAAATATTTTTATTCTGGACTCGTATATAGGTTCCATATTCATGTTTTAATATTAATTTTAATTAGTAGGTAAATTTTAAGTGTAATTATTTAGGCAACTTTATTTTTAACATTTTTTTTGTGAAATAATATATTTATATGTTTATATGTATCTACCTATGTGAAGCATATTAGTTCAAATTTTTATTTTGGTTAAAGGTATAATAAAATAATATTGTTAGTGTAATTTAGTAACTTTATTTTTTATGTATTTTCACCTAGTTAGTTGAATAATAATTACACATAAGTATATTCATGAAGGACATGTAAATAAATACCATTTTAAAGTTCTATTTTTAACGAAGTATTTATAAGTTCCCAAGCCATTCACTTCTCAAGTATCACAATATTTTTTGTCCCCAGGACATGATTTTTGGAGTGGTAATAATCAGCTAAATTATTGTTTATTTTTCTCGTTTTTCTACTTCTTGTTGAAAACCATAGATAACGCGCTCACAGATTGCTCTCTAAATAAGTTTAGCCAATATAACAAACGGAATATTTCTTCAAATAATGACGTATTCGTGACGTATCACCTCGACTCGCACTCATTCGAGGAACCTCATAATTTCCCTAATCTGACGACTATGAATACCGATTTTGAGGGACATTCGAGGAACGCCTTGAGGTCTCCTCGACTGAGTTATGAGTCGAGGAGCTTTCGAGGTTACGACTTAGAATATGGGTGTGAGTCACTGAGCAGTGAGTGAGATTGGGATTGTGATACACTGAGATACTTTACTACTGACTCCCGCGTCGCGTCGCGAGTGAGCGGGTGACATAATGACACTCTATACAAGTTAGAAAGAGATACTAAATGAAATATATGAAATGTATCACTCACACTCTCACAGTTTTTCGTTGTCGTTATCCATGCACGTAAAAATGACCACTAAGGCGCTTACATATCAAACACAATAAGGTCGTTTTTTGCATACTTCAATTATCCGTACCAGTGATACGGTTCCGAAAGAGTACGCGCCATTTTTAACCGAAGTATGTTTTTTTTTTTTTTTTGTTACCTCATGATATATAATCCTTTGAGCCGATGAGCCAAATGATACAAATGAAGCATATCAGTGATTCGGATCTTTTCAGTGAGTCAGATGCAAATGATCCAATCCCAAAAATGATACACTTTGCCCACGCCTAATTTAAACAATGTACTCTGTGCAATGTGCTCACACGGCATCACTATACAGAGTATATTTTTTATGTTTGAAAGATTGGGTGGGCCTCCGACATAGATAAAGTAAACCTCTGGATGAAGGTTTAAATAATCTAAGCTTGAATCTAAGGGATGAAGTGACAGTGTAACAGGTTTTATATCGGTGTTTAATTTGTGCATGTGTGTGTGAATGTTACCAGATTGAACCCAATTTACCCATAAATAAAACTGAGATGTATCGAATAGTTTATTTTTTAATATTCATCAATTTTATGCATAACAAACTTTAAAAAAAAAAATTGGCGACTTTGACGTCTTCCAGGCTCTTCAACCTATACGTTAATGACCTCATAGTCGATCTTAGCAGCATGAGTGTTCGATGTCGGGTTGGTGGTGTTTGTATTATCAGTTTTAACTACGCAGACAACATGGCGCTGCTGGGCCCGACTGCAGGATCCATTAGAGAGCTGTTGAAAGCATAGACAATTAAGTTTTTGCATAAGATACATTTTTCATGATCGGGATAAAATCGACTAAAAGGGAAATAATGTATAAAATTTAAAATTCACTGAATTTTGTTAACAATTCTGTCTAGTTTATAGATTTTTATTTATTAGAAAATTCGAAAGTCAATTCAGATTTCCCTAATTAGTTGTACTTATTCATTATGTGTTCTTAATAGGGCGACATAATCGCTAAGCGACAAAGACCAAAAAGAAAGAAAAAAAAAACAGATTTCCCGTATTTAGGGGTATTTGAAAGGCGATAAACTGAGCACACTGAATGACTTTTGATCTAGAGGTTATGGAATCAATTATTACCTACTATTTCTTATTAATTGGTAATATCGACATAATTGAATTGTATTAGTAATTTTATGTGTATAACGGACATTCACCTAATCACAAACAAAGCAATTTTAGCATATAATTACAGTAAAACGTACCTGTGAAACGTAACATTCCCGGCAGCTCTTTTTGTACGGTTTTTGCAACCCCTCACATTGCCAAGTCACTATAATTATAATATAAAGAAAACTATTGATACAATTACTAAATGTTGATTTATAACTACAAAATAATTTGAATAGGACTTGGCTTCTATGAGATCTCAAAACTTTTTACGATGGAAAGACTGCATCGAGAGACTTGGCATTTTTTTACATTTAATGTTTTTGTTGGGATATAATCTAAGGCCTCCGATTACGGTTGCCATACGTCCCGTATGGTCGGGACCACAGACTAGTACTAGTTAGAGATACTACGTAGTCGGGACTGTCACCGTATTTGATTTTGACATAGAGATAATGATTTTGATTTGATTTCATCAAAATACGAGTGAATGTTCGAAGACCGGCACAATAAATTAGGAACCTCATCATCTTCTCAACAGTAGTTATAATAACTTGTTCTGTTTATTTATCTTGATTGGAGTATGTTATTTTTGATTTTTTGTTTGTTTATTTTAAGATAACAAACCTTTATAACAAAGCTTTTTCAGAGTATAGTTATTTTGCGTTAAACGTCCCGTATCAATTCCCAAAAATTATGGCAACTCTTTATAGGTACTAAAAAAGGATATAAAACAATATAAAATGAATATTGAAATCATAAACTTATTAATACTAGGTTGAAATAAAAAACGTAGAATATTTTATGAGACATTAATATTTTTACATTATTACCTAAATTTGGTTAAAAATTAAATATTATTTAATAAAAAAGAATTAAAAAAGAATGTTAATTTTTTTCAAATTTACCGCTTTTTTATTTTTTATTTCTGCAATGGAATACCGCGTCCTTCCCCCACCGAAATCCCTCTCTTTCCCACCATTTTTAAATAAAGGTTTTTTATTAGGTCACGGCGCCGCCATTTTCTATTAAACGTTTATTCTAACTAATATTGTGGACTATATGAATTTTCATCTGTTAAGCAGGCAGATTTCATATGTTTTACAATAATAAAAGTTATACAAGCATTAGATTTTCTCCTAACGGATAAATAAATATAACGGTTGTTGGTTTGTTTCGGAACGTGACACTCTAAGAACCTTTTGAAATGACAGCTTGATTTGGTTTGGTTTCCGCTACTGTGCTATTGTGCTATTTTTCGGATTTTATTAAGAAAATCGTCAGAAAATGTCTATTTCTACTGCTACAGGTATATATCCCGACACAGAGTATATTAATTTCAATAAATCGTCAGTGTTTTTTAAGTGTTTACCATCAAACCTCGTAGAGTTGTTTTTTCGGAGAAATGCCATGGAATCCCATATGGCGGTCCATACTCCACATGATATAATGACGCTATATGATAAATTAAATTATGTTTTTTCAAGAATCAATTCATAAATGTTTTATTTCATACGACAAACGGCAGGTTTTACTCTCGATCGTTCACGTTCAGGTTATTACGATATCTAGATTTTACTGATCTTTCTAGCGTCTTCGTAATTGCCGGACGCTCACGATTGCTTAGATGACTTAACTTTTAGTTATGTCACATATCTGTTATTATTTACTGCGTCAAATATTCCGATTTCTATCAACTACGACCAAAGAATTCATAAGCCAGTTGTACCAATGATTTGTGTGTCAAATAATAGTTTTTTTTTCAACCTTGTCTTATTTTCTCTTATAGATGAGCGTACAGAAGGTGATGATGATACTTCACAAGGAAGCCAACCAAAAGATGACAGCAGTGACTCTGAAAATGAGAATGAGCCTCAAAGCCATAATGGAGGTTCCATGGGCCCTGAGGTTCATGAGATTACTAGTGATGATGACGACGATTGTGTAGTGACTAATGATGATGATGATGACAGTTCAAATTCAAGTACAGATAGTAATGACAGTTCAGATGAGTCACAAAGTGAAAATAAAGCTATTGATCAGAAAAAAATTGAAGAACAACAGCTTGAGAATGGTGGTGAGGAATCTGATGTTGAAGAAGTGTCTATGGAAGATCCACTCAATGAGCCACCCATGAACAAGAACAAGCCCATAGTTGTTAGTGACACCAAAAGTCTGGCTGATTTAGCAACCAAACAATCTAAGCCAAATGGCGATCAAAACAGTGAGCCCACTGTAGTCATCATTGATACTAATTCTATTTTAACTAGTAAAGCACTTGGATCTGCAACTAACAAGCCAAGTACTACCAGTGCTATGGATGCGCGCAACTTGTGCCAGAGCATTGCTGCACGTGGCACCACTATTACTCCAGTAACTGTTAAAAATACTCCCAGCATTAATAGCACCCCTGCACCTCAACCAAACATACTGCCATCCCTCACTGATGACATGTTCGTTGTTGAAGCACCCTCCTTCATTGTACCCTATGTCTATGAAAAACCTTCTGTGAAACCTTTTAGGGAATTCGTTGACAAATTAGGAAAGGAATTGGAAGAACTAAAAATTAAAGAAGAATATGAGAAACAAGAGAAAGAAAAAGTGGAAAAAGAGAATAACGAAAAAGAGAGATTAGAGAGGATTGAAAAAGGGGAACTAGTGGAAGATAAAGAAACTAGTAACAAAGAAACTAAAGTAACAGAAGAGCCAGTGAAGGAACAGAAGTCTGAGAAAAAGCAGAAAAGGAGACGCGGACAAGAAGAAGATGACTCTTGGGATGGAGAGTCCTCTGCTGATTCTGAGGATGAACCAATCACTGATGATGATGCTGTTGTTATTAAGGACCGAGATGATACTATTGATGATATCAAAGACCCTATTAGCTTGATTGCCAAAGGTCTTAGTGGTGGTAAACCAGATAGTTATTTTGACTGTTCTCTTGGACAATTTTTTATAAATATTGGACTAAATTTAGTTCAGGAATATGTGCAGACTGATCTACTTAAACATCAAAATCGAAAGTTGTATAAGGAAAAGAAAACGGGTAAAAACACAAAAGCCACTGAGGCAGCTATTGCATCACTGTCACAAAACTTAGAGTTTAGCAAGAAAACGAATGCACCATTAGCTCTTGTACAGAGAAGGTGTGAGTTTTGTAGTTTTAAGACTGAATCCATGTTAGTGATGGCGCATCACCTAGAAGCACCCCATATGCGGAATAATATCTACAAATGTAACTCTTGTGAGTTTGAAATTCGTAGTCCACATGATATATTATTTCATATGGAGGCTGAGCACAATATCAGGGGCAGGTTAGAAAGAGCACCAGCATATCAACAATGTGCCAACTGTCATTTTGAGGATAACAGTAAGACGAAATTAGCGCGTCATCTAATTGCGTGTGCGAAAAAATTCAAGCCAGATCTTAACCTGGGACCTCCACTTGAGTGGGAACCGCCGGCAAAAATACCAAAACTAACACGAGCGCGTAGCAATATGGCAGGCTCTTACCAGTCTCAGTTTAATAGGACACAGATGAATATGAATAATTTGAGTCGGCCTCAGATAGGTATGCCTAATGTAATACCAAGCATGCCTATCCTTGGAAGACCGCGCGGTCGGCCCCCGACCACGGGCCCGCCGCGTCCGCAACCCGTGTCGGGCGTGCCCATCCTACGTAGTGGAGTCATGATCATGCACAACTCTCCTGCTGTTGGTACCACTATTGCCAACTATCCCATGCTACAAAACCAGAGCAACAATGCTACACCTAAGATATCCATCACGCCACTTCCACGAGCCCCACAACCATCATCTTCACATTCATTACAAAACTCCAAGGCTACCTTTGTAATTTGTGAAATCTGTGATGGTTACATCAAAGATCTAGAGCAATTGAGGAACCACATGCAGTGGATCCACAAAGTAAAGATTCATCCCAAGATGATCTACAACAGGCCACCATTGAATTGCCAAAAATGCCAATTTAGATTTTTTACAGACCAGGGATTGGAAAGGCATCTTCTTGGTTCACATGGCTTAGTAACTAGTTCTATGCAAGAAGCAGCTAATAAAGGTAAGGATGCCGGCAGGTGTCCAGTGTGTGGGAGGGTGTATCAATGGAAGCTACTTAACCATGTTTCAAGAGACCACAACATGACTTTGAAGCCGGCACACCTCTCATACAAGTGTACAGTGTGCACAGCCACATTTGGGATGTACAAACAGTTTGAGAGTCATGTGTACTCAGCACACAGTGTTGTGGCTAAACGCGTGATGGATAAGAGTAAGACGCCGGCATCGTCTAGCAAGTCCGCCGACACTGACCCTCTGCTAAAACCACTGAAAATAAGTGACGAAATTACGATCATCCCGCAACCTGCAAAATCAACTGTTACTATTACTGCTAAGGGTAAATAGCACTAATGTTGAGGGAGTGTGCAGACTGGACCAGCACCAATAGACCGACAAGCCTGCTTTATCAGTGATGCACATCCATGCTATCAAGCAGTATTGTGTAAATAAACTTATGCTATATAAAACTTATTTAAAAATGTTAATGGCAAACCAGAAGCATAGTGATGTTTAGATAACTAATTCATATGGATGGTATTTTCTACAAAACTAAAGTGACAAGTTGTAAATTCCATGTATAAAACTTGCATAAATAATTATTATGTACCTAATTAACAAACAACAAACTTTATTATGCAACTTTAAATTATAACTTTTTCTCCATTAATCATATATAGATAGTGGTCTGAGCGCTATTTGATTGTTTGATTGTCACAAATTAAGTAAATCCTGTTATAATATTATTGATCTGTATTCCTATTGCTGTATAGGTTTTTGTTAGTGTAACGTAAAATGAATGATACAATTAAACATTTGTCTAATTCTAATGTGCTCCATGAGTATTTATTTATTTCATTCTTTTTGTAGTATATTTATATTACCAGCCTGTAATAGTTTAAAACGTAGGTGAGTTATTAAATTTACAGAATTATTGTAAAAATACTTTAGCTAGATACTTTCCATTATGAGTGTATATTATTAAATTGATTGATTATAATGGTTTAGGTAAGTTTAGATTACAATTCGTAGACACTAATGTTGTAAGTGAGTATAATGAGTCGAATTATCCTTTCATCCACAAAACAGTGCTATTGGATACTGGCAGAACCAATGCTACCGTCGTCGGTCCTATTTATTTCTGATCTCAGGTCGACAAGATAGAGTGTTAATTTGGTAAAAGTTTACTGAATTGTTAATGTACTTATAGAACTGAAAATGATGTATTTTTTTTATTTAATTAAAAAGACCACTGTAATTGACAACAATGTTTATTTATCTACTGGTAAATCAATATTGAATGATATACACATGTAGGAGTTATCATCAAATGGACGGTTCTATGCTCCAGGATTGTTACTAATAGATATTAGATCTATATCAATGACTAGTATAGTCATCATTCTCCTGCCCTTATCCCATTTTATTTGGGGTCGGCGCAATATGTCTTCTTCTTCCATTCATCTCTATTAGACGTCATCTCAGAGTTTACGTTCATAAAATCCATGTCAAATTTCACACAATCCATCCATCTTTTCTTGGGTCTGCCTCTTCTCTTGCATCCATCCACATACATACTTAAAACTCTTCTCGTTACATGATTTTCATCCCTCCTCATCACATGCCCATACCACTACAAACGGGTAATTCTCAACTTTTCTGTCACCGGTGCCACTTTCATACTTCCTCTGATATACTCATTTCTTATTCTGTCCATTCTTGTCACACGACACATACCTCTCAACATTCGCATCTCCGCTGCATGCAATTGCCTTTCGTTCGTCCCTTTCGCAGCCCAGCATTCCGACCCATACATACAAGACGGCAGGCCTTATCATGGTCTTGTAAATTTTCCCTTTAAGGGGAATTTGAGAGTCGCATGTTGTTCCCGTGACCTGCCGCCATTTCATCCAGCCTGTCCGATATACTATTGTAGTCTTTGATCCAGCCTGTGTTAATTCTGTGCTTAACTGCCCGGTCTATTTCGCCATTGCTTTGCATGAGTGAACCGAGATACCGGAAATCGGAACAGACTGGTAAGTAAAGGTGCGCCATCTAGCGATATAGAATTAAAACTAGAGAGAACGCCGAAATCGCAGAACATGTATTCTGTTTTAGTTCTGCTGATTGCCAACATTCTCTAGTTATTTTTTTTTATGTTTGTTACCTCTTAACTTTCGACTGCGTGAACCGATTTTGATGATTCTTTTTTTATTTGAAAGCTGGTTCTTCCCGATTGGTCCCATTTTAATTTGGTCCAGTTCTGACATTGGGATCTATGAGAAAACCATAGTCTTACATTAAGTATGTGCGTGACTTTTTATGTTTGTTACCTCATAACTTTCGCCTGCGTGAACCGATTTCGATGATTCTTTTTTTGTTTGAAAGGGTATACTTCCGAAATCTTCCCGTTTAAATTTGGTGAGGATCTGATGAAGATCTTCGGAGATAGACAATGGAACTCTTGAATGAATAACAGCACATCACTCGCGATTGCTGTAATCTCATGTTTATGTATTGTTTATGCCACTCAATGTTGAAAAATAAACTTTAAAAAAAAAGTAAAAACCGACTTCAAAAAAATTTAACTAAAAAGTATAAAATAATTTTCTTAAAAAATTTAACAGCTTCTGAAGTCGAGGCCTAAAATTCTTCAATGCACCTAGCTTGGCAGTGGCCCCGACTTCAGAAGCTGTTAAATTTTTTAAGAAAATTATTTTATACTTTTTAGTTAATTTTTTGAAGTCGGTTTTTACTTTGTTTTTAGTTGCCAGTTTTCCAGTCTGCTCTGGACCTCAAGTTCATCTTCACTGACAAGAACAATATCATCGGCGAACAGTATGCACCAGGGTGCCTCCTCCTGTATGTCCGATGTCAAAGCATCCATTATCATCAGGAAGAGGTAAGGACTTAAAGCCGACCCTTGATGCAAGCCTACAGCCACATTGAACTCGTCGGTGTTGCCAGCAGCCGACCGGACATAGGTACTGGATGGACTGTACATAGCACGAATTAACTCCACGTACTTCACACACAGGCACGCCTTTCTCTTTCATGGCCCACCACAAAACCTCACGAGATACTCTGTCGTATGCCTTCCTTAGGTCAACGTGCACATAAAAACCTGCACATGGTGTTCATGTGCAGGTTTTTATGTGCACGTCTATACTTTTCACACAGTTGGCGTAGTGCATATATGGCGTCCGTTGTACCACGACCCGGCATAAATCCGAACTGGTTTTGGGTTACCTCACTTTCCTCTCGCAATCTTTTCTCTATCACCTTCTCCCATACCTTCATACTGTGTGACATGAGCTTTATTCCTCTATAGTTATTGCAGTCTTGTACATCACCCTTATTTTTAAAGATAGGCACTAGCGAACTGTGGCTCCATTCATGTGGGATCGCCTCTTCGTGCAACAACTTATTAAAGAATATAGTCAGCCACTTACATACATCGTCTCCTAATACCTTCCATACTTCCACTGGTATACCATCTGGTCCTACAGCTTTCCTGTTCTTTATACTTCGCACCGCCTTCCTTACCTCATCCATCTCTATTTCCTTTAACAAACCTATATTCACTGGTACGTCTTCCAGTAAACCAGTCCAAACATTCTCTTCATTCATTAATTTTTCAAAATATAACTTCCAGCGCTCCTTTATTTCCTTATCTTCCGATAGTACCTTACCTGCCTCATATTTGGATAATATCTCTTGCCCTTTTTTCTCTGGCCTTAGTGATGCGGTAGAGCTCTTTTTGGCCTCTAGGAGAATCCAGAGAGTTATAAAATTTCTCCTGCGCCTTGGCCCTGGCAATCGCTACTGCTTTTTTTGCTTTGCGTTTCCATTCATTATACATTACCTTCTTTATCTCTTTCACACTATCATTACCATTCTCTACATTCTGCCATTGTTTAAATGCTACCTACTTTCTTTTGCTTCAGTACCTATATTTTGAACATCTTCGTTCCACCACCATGTATCTTTATCTAGGTAAGTATAACTAGCTGTACCCGCGGCTTTGCCCACGTGACAATATTCGATTTAACTATGATAGTCACTTGAAATTAAAGAAAAGGAAAGATACTTTTCAGAATTTGTATTGACAAAAATTTACATAATATGAGATCTGTGCAATATAATGCCTTGTCTTATGGGGAGCACGTATGGGAGTGAAAACAATCTACCTACACGTTACTTGGATGGGTGATCGTTCTTTACTTGAGACCTTAAGACACGATAAGATATTGAGCAACACAGTAGCTGTGACATCGTTTGAGGGACAATACCACATCTCCAGCCTACCGCTGTTTCCGCGATATAGCCCCACTTGCTCATTTGCTCATACTGCATTTGCATCTGCCTAATTGCGTCCAGAGTCGGGTAAATAACTTTCATGTGATTCAAGAGATGATCGTTCGATTGGATCGTATCTGGCAGAAAATTACTCACACCGCGGACTTGATTACTGGTGAAGAAAGTTTCTCCAACCACAATGTATTTACAATGGGCATCGGCTGGACAACCCGTGCGTGAGTGCGTGAGTGCCTCTCTAGTGTTCTAAGGAAACTGTACCGACTTTTTAACGGCTGCGCTGATAATTAAGCACTGAATTGACCACTGAATAGTGGATGTCTGGTGTCGGGCTCCTTTTTGTGTTTTTGTACGCAACGTCTCTGCGAATTTGTAGAACTGCTATGCTCACCGTAGGATACCTACACCATATTGAGAGTGATCGGTTTAAGTCAGCCGGTGATAGTTCAACATGTGTCATTTAGCTGACCGACACTTTTAAGTACCTAGTTCTTTTTATTTGATTTTCATATAATGGTTTTTTCAAGTTAACGCTCTGTCAAGGGTGACTTCCAGGGGTAATAGCTGTGATTAATTTCGAACTCTACTGTGATTGCAGCCCTGATACCACTCGAAAACTTAACGTCGACAAACTTTTCTTCGACAGACGTTGTACCAACACTCCGAAATTACGCTACTTCTGAACCATGAGCAGTAAAATCGGAAAAAAGCAAGAAAGAAAGAAAAAGAGTTTATGGGTCAATATCAGCTCATGAAATTTTTTGTCAATTTTGGTGGCTAAATATTTTCTTCAGTTTTTTGAGAATATAAGAACCTGGTATGAGAAAAGAAAGTCCACTAAGTAGACTTTCTTATCTCATACCAGGTTAACTACCCACTACTTTAAAGTAGTGGGTAGTTTATCAAATGTCATGTTGAAATATTATCATGACTACCGTCATGTTTGTTACTTTTGTTATATTCTTGGCTATAAAAGAGCTCCCAGCTCAGTGTAAAAGATCAGTCTCGAAGAGTAAAGTAATCATCAGTCTGCTCTTGACCAGCAAGGTGTTAAGGTATGAGATTATTTCATTGTATACCTTTGTTTCTTTTGCTGTTTATATGAAATTACTGTGTGTCGTGATTTTGATAAATGTGAATAATTTAAAAGAGTAACCATGGAGTTTCTTGCCCGTTCTTCTCCATAGGAAATCCACCCTTTGGAACGTGGCACCTAGAATCAGACTATTCATAAGAACCGTTGTGTCTTATGTATTTAATTGAAATAACATCGATGATGATAATTTATGAAGAGTAAAAGTTATGAAACTTACTGTATACTTTTATTTATCTACCCTCAAATAATATGTTAATCTAGCTAATCTTTAATTTACCTTTTATAAAAAAAGGTAAATTAAAGATTAGCTAGATTTCATGATAAAGTATTAATAACATTTTTATAGAAAATAACCTCCAACACGCGACTTAGTGACCAAACAATTAGAAACCAGTTTTATGAAGACCAGCAATTGTCCAGGAGTCAAGTGGAGCGAATTCCATAGACCAGTATTCATCATGCAAATCAATAAACATCCGCAAGGCAACAATTGGACTGTAGCGTAAGTAACTGAAGCACAGTGCTTTTTACAGATGAGAGCAAAGCAAGTTTTTAGTGTTGACCGTTGCATAGGTAAGGGTGTGAAGATGAAAAGGTGAGCAATTTGCAGATGCCTGCATCCACAACAGTGATCGATTTGGAGGGCCCAGTGTTATGGTGTGGGGAGGCATAAGCCAAACTGGAAGAACTGAGCTTATAATTCAGAACCAGGGTACAGTAACAACTCAACGATACATCCAGGAGGTCATAAGACTCTATGTGGTGCCATTTGCATAGCAAGTGGGTGCAGGTTTCAAGCTGTTGCACGGCAATGCACGCGCTTATACTTTTAGAGCCACCAGAGAGACACTAGAAGAGGCTTTTATACAAGTGTTGCCGAGACCAGCGAACAGTTCGGGCTTGAACACATGTGGGATCTCTGGAAAAGAAGAGTATGATACACAAATTGATCAGTGGACAATGAAAGACAGCCCTTAAACGTCCTAAAATCGAGCTAGGAACAAATCTCTCAAGAAACAATGCGGCATCTGATAGAAAATGTCCTCTAGGCTTCAAGAATATGTTCAGAAAAGAGGAGGTTACACCAGATATTGATTAAAAAAGGAAGAAGAATAAACGCAGTGGAATTTCATTTTTAATTGAATTTTTAGTCCAAGTGTACTTTTGATGAAATTGCACTTTTTCTTGAAAATGTTGTAAAATTGTTTCTCTTTTCTGTGGATTGTGTAAAATTTAAGCCTATTTCATTAAAAAAAAAATATTTTTAACAAAAAAAATAAACCGCCTTCAAAAAACCCAAAAGTATAAAATAATTTTCATAAAAAACTTAACAGCTTCTGAAGTCGGTGCCACTGCCAAGCTAGGTGCATTGTAGAATTAAAGGCCCCGACTTCAGAAGCTGTTAAGTTTTTTAAGAAAATTATTTTATACTTTTGGGTTTTTTGAAGGCGGTTTATTTTTTTTTATTAAAAATAATTTATTTTACCCTTTTTAGTGCAAAACAAGTTTTAATTAAAAAATGCATGCATGTACAAACAAAATTAATGTCTGTACTATTCACCGTTGAGGAGTTCTCTCGCCGGAAGTCAACCCTGGGTACAGCAGCCATGTTATGATGGAGTTTAGAACCATCGATGTTTAGAACAGGCTATATTATAGTAAAATCCATTTACAAAATTTCGTGTCTTTGCTGTTCGTCGTTGAGCAGTTCCACTATCCACCTTCTGACTCCATCATCAGATCAGCTCAATAGTACCAGATTATTGCATTGTTACTAAACTTAATAAGTATGCAAAATTTCAGCTCAATCGGAAACCGGGAAGTGGGTCAAAATTGACTTCTAAGATTTTGTTACATAGTTAGTGAGTTAGGTTTTCCTCGATTTCCTTGAGATTCCATCATTAGATCCTGACTTGATGATAATTGGACCACCTCGGGAGTATACCCTTTCGAACTAAAACAGATTTTTTTAAATCGGTTCACAATTGGCGAAAATATCGATGAAATAACACAAAAAAAAAAAAACATACTCGACGAACATAGTAACTATCGACTTCCAAAAAGGAGGAGGTACTATGTTCGTCGCGTACGTATTTTTTTCTTTTTTTGGAAGTCGGTAGCAAATCATTGCAATGAATTTTGCAAATTAGAAACCCAGGAACCTCATAATTTGCCCAGAAGATCAAAAATATAAGGTGGCCCTTATTTTGTTTTGACGAGTATAGATTCATTGCCTCTTGTAAATTAGATACATTTACAAGAGGCAATGAATCTCTATAACGTAAGCAAATTTTGATTATAAAATACGATGAATCTATCGCAATTTTGTTCAATTTTATGCAACAAACGCACTTGTTTCATGAAAATGTAAAAATATTGCATGTATTTCCAAAAAAATATCATCAATATCATGAATTAAACGTGTATTTTTGGTTCTAAATGTGGTTACGTTTACGCGC
This sequence comes from Allophyes oxyacanthae, assembly GCA_932294325.1. Taxonomy (NCBI): domain Eukaryota; kingdom Metazoa; phylum Arthropoda; class Insecta; order Lepidoptera; family Noctuidae; genus Allophyes; species Allophyes oxyacanthae. The sequence goes on from OW028628.1 coordinate 5,093,839, forward strand.
GTTTACGTTACTATACGTCAAAACATTTGTGCTCGGCCCACATCTTGTAATAATTTATAAAGATTAAGTGGAACGATGTGGAATGATAAAATGATTAAAAAAATATAATATAACTTAGTACGTAACTGTACGTACGAGAAAAAAAAATCTCCATCTGGCAACCCTGTATTTCATTCATTCTCATCGATTCGTGTTTAGAGATGTTATATTATGGTCATTTTTAGATATTCCTAATATTGAATATATTCGTTAAAACATATTATGATACCATACCTATTACTGGGTATTAGTCAAATATTAGTGAAACAATTCGATACTCAAAAGTAGACAGCAAAAAAAAAAGTGTTTTCAATGTGCACTTTTGCTAACATATTTTATCAAATTGCTATTTTCTTCTCTTCTGATTGTATTGTAAAATGTGTCCAAACTTCACAAGTCATTGCCCGCTTCATTTTTAAAATATATTGACTATGACTATTGACTATAATATATAAAGCTCGATTACCACTGACTGACTCACTCACTGACTGATTGACATAATTGTTCTCCCAGAAGGAGCCGTGGGGGGTTAAAGTCATGTATGGGAGTCGTAAACCTTGAGGTCCAGTGAGTCCGGGAAAAATGACCTGAAAGTGGAACGCTGACCGGAACTGCCCTACGGATCTAGAAAACGACAAGTCGCACACCCACACTGCCGGAACTAAAAATGTCAAGGACCCTGGGTCGTTTGACGAGCCGGTGAAAAAAAGATGGTTTCCATACAAAAAACATGGCTGCCATACAAAATAAAAAAACTTTTTTTTTTTTAGTTATTTTACAAGCACCACCTAAAAAGCCCTCGCGGGCCGCATGCGGCCCGCGAACCCGCGCGACCTCTAGTATAATTATAAAACTAAATTCTTAAATAAAATAACTATAAACACCACCACAAATAATAAACACCTAATCACTAAATAATAAATAATTCCTAACGATATCTATATACTTTGGTACTCGATGTTAATATTGTTAATACAGTGTCAAACATGCAGTCGCAACGAGTTACAAGGTCACACTGAAACAGAAAAATTCACAAAATACAAACCAAATTTATACCTACTAATATTCGTATTACGATATTCGTTTATTTAGCGCAAAATATAGCGAATCTATTTTCACCAACCCATGTAGCATACATACGAAGTCCGACGTGTAGAACGATGATTTTGGTGCAATTATTTTATTCTAAAATGCTGCTTGGTAGTCGTGTGCGTGCGTATGTGTATGTAACACATACACACGCACACTACTACCAAGCAGCCAACGCTCAGGAGGTGTAACGAATATATTCATAATACAAGGCGCGTTATACTTACCAATATTCGTATTCGGCTAATAGGTACAATGATATTCTTAATAGGTGAATACTTGGTGAATACAATGATATTCATATTAAGTGAATACTTGGTGAATACAATGATATTCATATTAGGTGAATACTTGGTGAATACAATGATATTCATATTAGGTGAATACAACGATATTCGTATTATGCTAAGCTAATACAATAGTATTTTATTAATAACTAAATAATTTTATTGCGTTTATTTCATTTATAGTTATGCTAATTTTATTATTGTTATGTATGTACTTCATATAAATAATTTGATATTATGAAATTAATTTTAATGTATTTATTGTATGATTTATTTTATTATTGGATTATGTTCATTTTGTTCATGACACCATGTGTTGTGATAATATTGTTATTTTCGTCTTTTGTATTATTTATTATGATGATGGAGTGTAAATGTATGGATTTTAATTATATGAAAAAAAAAAAAAAAAAAAAAAAAAAAAAAATATTTGCAACCAATATGCAGCATTTATACGAATCCCGACGTGTACACCGTGTAGAATGAAGTTGTTGGTACTATTATTTATTCTACAATACATACATATGCACACACATGACAAGCAAGCAGCCAACGCTCGGTTCTGTTCGAAATTTTAAACCATATAGTCTTGCTTCATCTTGCTCACTCGTCTCGGACTAGTGAGCAAGATGACACTCATTGAGTCGGGGCGGCATAAGGTCCGTTTCAATGGGTCGCGCACGTCACGGGGTTCACCTCGCTATTACGCGTCTTTCCTATTCTTTGACTAATACCTGGTAACCTATTACTCTATATTCGCCATACCTATTAAGAATATACGGGCCTTGTATTATAATACCTATACCTATTATGAATATATTCATTACACTTCCTCAGTCCTCTAGTTCTTATTCTCATCTTTTATTTTATTCAATGGCGGACCTCGGTTCAAGATACAATTTTGGTTTTTCCGGAGCAATAAGCGAGGTGAGTTTCTATACAATCTTGAGTAACTTTTGTAGGGTTAATAGTAGTCAATTATGTTATAAGTTTTCGTTTAGAATAAGTACCCATTCCAAATTGCATTGCACCACCGGTCCATGTGTTATTTTCTACTATGACCACGTGTTAAAAATTAGGTATTTTACAGACTGCTTCATTCAGACGAAATCTCAATTGGTTCTTACAATAGGTAATTCAGGTTTATGATAAGATTTTATACTTACGCCTTATGTTTACTTACGACAGCTTACCACTGATGCCCGATAAGATTATTTGGTTTAGGCCCACGCGGCGGCATTTCCATTGTTGAATAGCAAACATTATCGATTTTTATGGTACCGATATCTACTACTACTACTACGTATGTATTTATCTTGATAAAATGATGACAATAACACGAGCCGAAATGTGTTTATATGATTAACACATGATATTAAATGATAGGGCTGATTTCCTATGTGATAGGTAGTTGAAACAATCTTAATCTCATTTTTTTGTATATAAATTCAATTCCTTTCATTTTCCAGATTATGGATCGTTCGTGTATCATTTTCATATTACAGGTAAAATTTATGAATTTTTAATTATTTCACAAATTAATGGTTTAATGATATTGATTTTTATATCAATCTTCTATCTCCATCTTCTAAAAATCTGTTCATTTGTTTGGCCTCATATTATTAAATGTTCCGCTATGGATTCAAATTTAAATATGGAGAAGATTTTACCTCATGTACTTTAAAATTTTAAAGGTGTGCTAAACCTTTCAATTCATGAAATGTTCATGAATAAATTTTATAATTGCAATGATGATAATCAACATGAGCCAAAAAATGTTGTTTTGATAACAATGTGATAGTAAATGATAGGCCTGATTAACAATTTCTCAAATCTTTTTGCATTCAATCATGATAAGGACTTATGCATGTCTGTTTTTATGCAGGTCGGCTGAGGGACAACTCTTCCATTTGAGTCAAAGAATCTACAATCCCATTGAGCAATTGTGGGGTAAGCTTAAATGAAGGGTACAAGCTAGATATCTGGGAAGCTGTTGAAGAACTAATGACATTAGTTCCTGATAATATGTTGAGTCTTGGAAGAGTATAAGATATAATATAAGAATAAGCATTCATTGTTCATGGAGAACTTGTGTATTATTGTAACATTTAATTACAAACATTGTAACATGAAAACTGGAGATTACTAGGTAGTTTGGTGCACTGCTTCTACATGGCAGTGAAGGGATGGCAAATGCTGTCTGTAATAAAAAAATGTATTTAAAAAAGTGTTTTTTTCTATTCAGAATTTTTTGACTAACATAATATATTATCTTCTCTATGTTTTGAAACATTTTAGCTTATAAAATGGACAACAATTAAAAAAGCGAGTTAAGTAAACTTCAATACTTATTCCAAATTCAAGGTCTATTTTGATATGACTTTTTTTATAAAGATTTATGTTGAAATAATTTTACTGTATCAATGATCATCCTTTTGTGATTTGAGTGATTTTTGGTAGCAAGAATACAGTCTTAATTATTTTTTAAATAGTTTTATATGTACATAGACCTTTTTGTATGTAGATATACCTATGGACAGTAAACCATTTTTTAAATAATTAAATAAATCTATCTGAATTTTACAAAAATTCTTATGTTCAAACCCTAATCAACCTAAATGCTGAAAATAAAATAATTTTATTTATGCATAAAATGAATTTATTTTATATCTATACTATGGGTAATCGGGTCTGTATATTTACAATTTCAATAATCCTTAAATATTATTTACATTATTTACACTTGATTCTTTTAACTTAAATAACAGCCTTTCATTTTTTATAATGCTAGTACTTAATATTCTAAGGTTTACATATCCGTTAAACAGCTTACTCGTAATCGTGATTTGGGTATAGGAATCCGAAGTTATTATTAAAACTATCAATTATTCATTCTTGGGTTCCTTGGGTTTGGCTCGGTTACATTCGATAGGCGAATGGTGATATCCTGCAGTCCCATGTTAGGTAGGGTGAAGTCTTCAATGTTATTGGCAATGCTTGAAGGTCTATCGAAGGGGAAACCCATAGCGCGGCGGTCTGGGTACTTTTTGCCCTTTAGACCGCAGAAGCTGGATGCTTCAACGCAGCTCAACTTTGTGCCGTCGGGTTGGTCCACCTGAGTGAATATACAATATTTATGATGAAAAACAATTGACATGTCGTGGCATCTCTCCTACTTCCCGTAGGGTTAGACAGAAAGTGTAATGTAGGTGTACGCGGATGCCCTTATTAGGTATGTCCCATAAATAATAGGGAGCAAGCTTCCACCGGGCATAATTACTATAAACTCTGGGAAGATTTAAGATAATACTTATAAAGAAAAAAAAATAAGTTCTAAAACCCGACTACTGAAAAGGTATGAAACAAGAAAATAATAATACATATTCATAGTGATGTTCAGAGGATAGTCGTGGTCGTATGCCACTTTGCAGTAGTCTGGTTTTAGTTTTAAAACTTAATTTTTTTTTCAGAGCCGCGAGCATCTGCCATCAATATATATATTTTTGAAATGTGATAATTAAGCCCTTTCATTTGATACACGCAAACAACAAACAATTTTTTTTTAATGCGTTTATGTCTTCTAGAGGGCGCCATATTAAATTTAATGTGACGTCACATAGCCTATAATCAGCGGACCATCAAGACGCTTCCAACGATACCTCATTTGTCGAATTATGATAAGTAGTTTAGAAGTTATGAGGGAACAGATGAACATACATACATACATACCGGTCAAATCTTTGTTCCTGTTCTGGTAATCACACCCAGAATCCAGACAAGACATCACATGAGTTTGCCACCACTTAATTGACCGATAAGGCAGTGAAAAATGTCAAGATGGTTGTGAACAGCCTAGCAAAGAAATTAATAGGACAAGATCGTACTCAACACTTTAAGAATAGGAAAATAAGTACTTACGCTGTCGAGATCATAGTTCGAGAGCATGACAAACAGCTGGTAAGCCGCGCCTGCTTCAGTGCCCTTGGGTACGAGCATGTGTTGGGGCCAGCCGCAGCCGCAGAAGTTGAACTCGGCCAGGCTGGGCCGGCGAGGGTCGTTGGTCTGCGCAGACAGGTCGCGGAACGTCTGCTCAAACGGAATCGTCAGGGACGACTCACTTGACATGCGTGTGATGGTGTTTTGGCCAGCGTTCACTGGAACATTATAATTAATAATGTATCAATAGGCATGTTTTATAAACGTACCTGTAGCGCATAAACTTATTATTACTTTACCCCTAGTGTAATAAGTTTATGGGTGGTAAAGTTCCACAGATTTATCTGCCGGTAGTAGCGTCGCTTTTACCAATGTCATCTCTGTACAAAAATGACATTGAAGTCGTTGTTATAAAGCAACCTTAGTTTCTATTTTGGTAACAAATATGTAAACGTAGCCTCGAGCCAACCCAAGACTAATCACCAGTAATCGCCACTGTTATCAGCCCATGAAGTCGATACGCTACCCTCGCACCTAAATGCCTCGTATTCATTAGAGACAGCCTTGGTATAAGGTGCTACTTTGTAGAGATTTCGAAATTAGCCGTCTCATAAAATACTCTACTTACATGGCTGTACGAATCTGTCCATTTCGATGAACATCTTGCGATGGTCATTGAGCGGCCAAGGCAAGTTGCGTTCATCATACTTGGGGCCAATGAAGACACGGCAGGTGGTGATGCGGGCGCTGCCAGTGTTGTTAACATTAATTCTGTAAATTAACAGACAATAGTAACTTCTAAAGATACGCCCAAATGATAATACAAGTTTCGTGTACCTTGGTTGCCTCTTCTTGCTACCCATAGGAGCACACTATCATGAAATATGACACGAAACTTGTGCATCAATTATTATTTAGCGTTGTAGGTAGTTTGTAAGTAATGCATTCAGGGCGCACGGAGTGAAATTACACAGTAGAACAAATAAGCGCCAAAACGGGTAACAGTTCAGCCGCCTGTCACTTTGTCAAGTTCCTCGTTCATGAGTGACTGTAATAGTACTTTAGAGCAAAGTTTAAAGCTTATTTTAAATACCTTGTATCGTTTTGCTAAGCTGTATAATGTATTTCCGAACATAAGTATTTACTAGAGAGAGAGCAGTAGCAACAGTATTTTTTAGTATTTACATATATCTGAAGTCTCGGTGGTTAAGATGAGTGAAGCGCGCGTAAACTGGTCCACGGTCGGAGAAGTCCAAGCCTCGGGACAAATCGACGTCACTTGACATCCAGAACGTGTTCAGGGTGTTAGCGTCACCAGTGTCGCTCTCGATCGCTACGGATGTCACTTGAACACCGGGGTTTTCGAGCTGAAATTAATTTATAAGATGTATACCTACATAGTATTTTAGGGCTAATTACATGTTCAGTATTATCATCTCTTTTTACAACAACAACAACAAAACTTTTACCATTTGGTACAAGTTGAAAAACCTAATGCGATAGTGCTTTAAATATTTAGTAATAACATTAAACAATCAAAACAAATTAAATACAAAATACTTATGTGCTATGCAATATTATAGCAAATTACAAATAGAAGAACCCTTTCGAATTCACTCGACTGCCAAATGGAAAATATTAATTTTGCTATGAAGCTCATAATTGTACGCATTACGTGGAAAAGGGGCGTTTATGATAATTAATATAAGTATAACAAGACCGCTGCGTTGTTTTATCACAAAGATTCCGCAGCGATGTACGGTAAACTTAAAATTCACCATTAAATAGAGACATTAGTTGATTTCCTTACAAAAACTCAACCCCTCTTAGTCCCACTTGGAAATCGAACTTATGTTATGCATATGGCCCTATATGGAGTAACCAACCTCGGAGCGAGTGTACGCTCGGACATAAGAGGACTCCTTATGCCTCTGGAAGACGTCATCGATCCAGGCGTGCCAACGGAAGAAGAACGGATCGCGCATCGTAGTCGCTTCGTCTGCGATCACACCAAACGATTCCTGTAATAGAAAAGAATCCCGAATGAAAATCCACGTTCTATCGTTAAAAAGTTTACTAAACACTTACGCCTACTACAAAACTAAGAGCAAATGACAGCTGTACGAATACTGATATAATATATAATATAAAGTAATTTATGGCGTTAAAGATCATTTACCAGATAGCGATGGGTAGGGTCGTGCATGTAAGCGGAGAAACTGTGTCCGTTGTTGTGTATGCTGCCATATAGTTCCCTATTTGGCGACAGGATGCTGGACTCCAACATGTTGCCGAGAGTGTCGATGTCCAAAAGCTTCGTCGTACCGTCCGCCTTTAAGAAAACCATTTATATTTATTTACACACGTCGCCGTCGCCATTAGAGGAGTTTAAAAGTAGCTAATTGATTCTCATCAGTCTCAAATTTTTTTTCTGTATGTTTATGTTTTTTTTTCCTTTTACCCAAAGCTCTTTTTTTAACTCGTTTTACTTACGTTTGTCACCCTGCCGGTAGAAATAGCCTCCTCAACATTCTTCCTCCATCTTTCCATATCATTGATGGTAACATTAAGTCCGTCAACTGGACGGTTCAAATCTTGCCAACTCATGTTGGCTTGCCGTGGGGGCCAGCCGCGCGATGACGTCAGACTGTCCAGCTTAGGGAAATACGCCTCGGGTATTGGCTCCCTCCAGTTGCTGAACTTCTTAACTCTTTTCAGAGAATTGTTAAGGCGCTCACAGTTGTAACTGTAAATCAAAATAAAACGTTAGTCGGTTTTGGACTTCGAATTTTCAATAATTGGTGATGATAGATTTACTAGGATTAGAATAGAATAGAAATTTAATCGTAAAATTAATTATGACAGATATGAAATTAGTTTTAGATTTTAGTACGTGGCTGGTATGAAGAGCTTCTCTGCCTGCCTCTGTTCATAATGAAAAAGAAGTAATACTATTAGGGAATAGTTACCGAGCAATAAGTTGTTGATGCATGTAAAAAAAGAGCTCGCCGCGACGGTCTTTCGCCACTATTTCCCTCTGTGATGCTGTGAATGGGTAAACAAGATGCCAGTGCCAGTGATGTAGGTTGACACCGATATCTTCACGCCAATAAGCTAAACGGTGTTCTTCTTCTAAATCTGTTGCAGTGTAGTCCCGTGGGATGATAATAGGGGTGCGCTAAAATATTTATAAACATTTTATATAATTATCTACGATTGAAAAGGTGACTGAGTGCGTGCAAAGAAACGTAATTGTTTGACAGCTTGTCATACCGCTCTGTTATACGCTGATTGCATAAAGTCTATTCTGGTGTAATGTAATTTGAAGTAATTTGTCCTAGTATAATTTTCATTTCAAGTAATAAAATTAATAAACAGATTCCTTAAATGAAAATATAAGTAATGAGTGAATAAAAATCGAAAACGGCTCATAATTATATATTTATCTGGCTCTGCACGTAATCATTGAAACTTGGGTCCAAGAAACGAAACGTAAATTCTCGCTAAAAGTCACGTAGGCCACCGTGCGTGTTTATATTTTGATTTTACTAATAACCTGCGAAATAATTTATATTAGTATTGTAGACATTTAAATTAGTGACGATAATGTGTTCATAGTGTTCCGAAACATGGAGGATTTTGGTATAAGCCCGGGCGTAGTCGTTGTACGCGCAAAACCAGAAGGACAAAGGAAGACTTTCAAACCAAATATACGATCTGTAAATAAAATTCCTAATGAATTAATAAATGATCCTTTATTAAACAGAGCTTGTGAAGCTTTGCCACGAAATTATAACTTTGAAATCCATAAGACAATATGGAGAATACGATCTTTATGTTCGAAACGTGTGGCTCTTCAACTGCCTGAAGGTAATTCAGAAGCATGTAACAATTTTTTGTTATTTTGCCTATATTGGTACCCTGAACCACCCTGAACTATATCTGCAAATATTTCCTTACAGGTCTGACTATGTTTGCGACTACGCTGTGTGATATAATAGAGACATTTACTGATGCGGACACTGTTATCATGGGCGATGTGACTTATGGAGCGTGCTGCATTGACGACTTCACCGCTATAGCGCTCGGTGTCGACCTGCTCGTACATTATGGTCACTCTTGCCTCATACCCATAGACCAGACAAGTGACATCAAGGTACTCTACATATTTGTTGATATAAAGATTGATCCATCACATTTTGTGGAAACTGTAAAACTAAACTTTCCAAAACAAACTCATTTAGCTTTAGTTAGTACAATCCAATTTGTAACGACCTTGCATTCTGTTGCTAAGATCCTTAGAAGTGAAGAGTACATAGTGACAGTACCACAGAGTAAGCCTTTATCACCGGGAGAAATTCTAGGCTGTACAGCTCCTAAGCTAAATTCTGATGCTGTGATATATCTTGGAGATGGGAGATTTCACTTGGAAGCAATAATGATAGCTAATCCTAATGTACTTGCATATAAGTATGACCCTTATGAGAAGAAATTTACTTCAGAGGTGTATGAACATCAGTTAATGCAGTCTAACAGACAAAATCAAATTAAAATTGCTGAAGAAGCAGGAAGCTTTGGCCTTATACTGGGCACACTAGGAAGACAAGGTAGCACAAAAGTATTAGGTAATTTAGAAAAGCAAATTTGTAACTCTGACAAAAAATTTGTAAAGATACTTTTATCAGAGATTTTTCCTAGTAAATTAGCACTATTTAGTCTTGATGCATTTGTTCAGGTGGCATGCCCCAGACTCTCCATTGACTGGGGAACAGCATTCCCAAAGCCACTACTCACACCTTATGAGTTTTCTGTATCATTAGGCAATAGCAAATGGTTGAAAGAGGATGGGACATATCCCATGGATTTCTATTCAAATGAAAGTTTGGGGCCTTGGACACCTAATTACAAACCTCTACTATGTTCAGGCACAGATAAAAAATGTGATAATTGTTGTGGTGGCAAAGATGCGTAATATACTTACTGGAACACTCTGAGGGACCACAGCAGCCACCTCTCTGGCCCTCTGGAACACTTGGGAGTCCATAAATTTGGATGGGAAAGTCTCTGCAAAGTTCTGGATGGGCACATTCTTGGTGTCATCACTGTAAAATGAGAAGTTTAGTTTTAGCTTTAAACAGAAGCCCAATTCTCGTAATTAACTTATAATATGACTGAAAGTTGACCGAACTGAGGTTATATTATGAATTGACAAAAAGTCATGTATTCTACTCCTCTTAAAGTTCAATCCGATTCCAGTATGATTTGGATTCAATCTTCTTACAAACTCATTTCAATTTCATTTTTGACGTTTGTGTATAGACGAGAGTGTTAATTTTATTATCTGTGTCAGTTCAAAATGTTAGCAGAATACCGATTTGCCTTTTATTCAACTTTCGATCTCATTACAATATAATGTCACGTTTGACGTTGTTTGTTAGGGTAGGAGAATACCATTTGTGACATTTATGACATTGGTAGTAGATCGGAATGAGATCCGAACTATATTTTGAACATTTTTAATTACGAGAATTGGGCCTCTGATGTTTTAGGTGATGTTAAGCATCAAAAATAAATAATAGAAATAGTTGTTTTATAAAACGAAAACACATAGTTGAATCATTATAAGTTGTATAATTTAAATATAACAAGTTTTATATAATATATTATATTATATATATATATAATAACAAGTTTTGTTTCTACATGCAAAATAAAATATTGATCTGGGATTGTTCATAATGATTTGAATACATTTAAACAGTGCTATAAAATGTTTACTTAGGTATTTTGCCAGCAAGCATTATTAATGTCAATACTACTAACAGATGTAATTAATTATGTTATGTATGTTGGATACAGATTTTATAGTATCAAAAGTTTTTGACATGATCCTTTTTGTACATTATGTACTTATGAATAATATTATTTCATTAATTACTTACAAAATATCAATAACTACCTCTCTTCAACATGAAGCTGATCCCAAAATGTACAAACCGATATGGATATAATAGTTGACTGTTAAAATTTTCCTTTGAAAATAATTAGGCCGCAAACTGTTGACATTAATTGATTTTAAATAGAAAATACAAACACAGAGATACAATTACAGAGTTTTATATGAGCCTAAATGTATTTACTTGTACAGTCTATTTTGCATACTTAATATTTTGTAAGAGTGATGTTTGTGACTACTTACCGGTGCATCAGAGCTACTGAGTAGCAGTAGTTGAACAGCTGGGGGTTGAGGTTGGCTCTCGCAAACACACATGTCGAGAGGAAGTCCTGCAGCTGGTTTTGAGGAACATCTATAAAATAAATTATTTTTAGCTGCTAATTGGAAAGGACTAATTAAATTATTGTTATTGAATACATTTTCTAAATAAAATTTTGTTTTATTTCTGCTTATAGAAGGTCCCTAAAATATGTGTCGAGCCTAGTTTGGCCTTTTGGACTACCTGTGAGCCCTTTATACAATTTCGACATGTTAAATGTTTACGTCTCTCATTCTCTCGTCTCGTCTCAAAACTTTCGTCGTGTTGACCATGGCTCTTTCCATGATTCACGCGACGTTTCTCTACCCCTACATTACCCAGATTATGATTTTATGCCCCATTTAATAAAAGGCGAGCTGCTTGCCATTGAGAAAGTATCAAACAGAAATGTTTGATGGTCGGATCCACATCCACACCCATATATACGAGTATGACTACGCATTTCTGATACACGTTATTTATTAGGTAATAAAGTATCTAGTTTCCGTTATCAAAATCGCTGCCTGCAATATCTATGATGTAGCACTAATAACTTACTCATTAGAGCGTCAATGACTTCGGTGGCCATTTCCTGGTGTTTCGGCAGAAATAGTGAGAAGTCGGCATCGGTGGGCAGCTGCGATGCGATGTTGAACTGCGGGTATGACGCCAAAGTCTTCAGCGGGATCTTCTCGGAGGCATCATCACCGAAACGGTCGTTTAATTCCACGCCGTTGTTCGCGTACTCCGGGGGCTGTTAGTTATATTGTAAAAAATATTTGTTAGATTAGTTTTTATATAGAAAAATTACTAGGATAGCCGAACATTTGTATCAGCGGCACAAAGATCCATTAAAGGTTTACGAATATAATAGTTGATATTTTTTTTTAATTGAAATTAATGTTTTATGTGAAATTTTATGTTTATATTTTATGGTTTAGTTTGTGGTTTAGTTAATATGTGCTTATAACATCGCTTTGGAGTATTTATTCTGTTAGATGTTGTAATGTTATAAATAAATAAAAAAAATACATGAAACAAATTAAATAGAGATCCTTTTTTGTGGACCCGTAGAATAATATTGATATTCTTATCAGAAAATCCAAATAACAATTTGTCCAATCTAGGAATCGAACTCCGGACCTTAAACTCATAGCCGCTCTACACCAACAAGAGTACCTATTCTTAGCCAGGCTTTAAAATATTTGATAAAATTCTCAATTACTTACCACAAGCTGTTCTGAAAGCTGAAACACAGCATTTTGGTCGCCCTTTGGGGTGATCAATGGTTCGTTCGGGCGATCGAACAGCAACTTGAGACTTTCCACCACGTCACCCATGTTAAAAATTAACTATTAATAAAATGAATAATTAAACTATACGCACTTCACAGAAACTGTGAAGTGGAATGGTTTGTTCAAACATTGTAGGTCATTTTATACCAAACTCGTGAATAGTATGGAGTGCAATATTCGGAGTGCAAAACCTCACCACAGGAATTGATAATGAAGGGTGAGAAGTAGATAGGCTGATATCAAAATGGTGCGGTTCCTTATCATGAGGTGGTAGCTAGCGCCTCATTAGACCAGTAGTCGCAAGTTATACTGAGGTCGTGGGTTCGATTCCCAGGTTACGTAATGTGATAAGGGGTTTTCTTTTTGGTCCTCTTATTTACGGTACGTGGTTTAGAAAGTTATCTCTAGTAAGTGTCAATATCATAAACGCAATAATAAGTTTATGGTCAATAATAGTCTCGCTCCCTCTGGCGATAGCATCGGTGAAATGTGTATCTACATAGGTCATAGTTATCTAGGTGAACCTCTATCTATTTCTGTGGGAATTACGAACTTTACCTCATAACTTATTTAAATCGTATTTAGATGGCGTTACTTATTCTATTGAGTTTGTTATATTTCCAGTATTTAATATTATTGAGATAATTATTTTGTAGTAATATTTAGTAGTATTTTGTGTCTTTTTAAGCTTAACTCCATCTCCCTACATGGCGTTGGGTTGGGATCGAGCATCATTTATTTGCTCTTATTGAGGTACCTATGTTTTATTTCCATCGGTTGAATGGGTAATGACATATAGCTTGACCCTTCTATTGTAAGCAGTCCCGTAAGAAGCAGAGGTCACGATTGATTGGTTAGATAAAATATGTTATATTGGACCGATTTTGATGAGACTTTCACTGTAGGGATACTTACGGGTAACATTAGAGACGGTTATTTGAACACATATCACGATTAACCACGCAAGCTGGCACTAAATGGTAGGGTAGAAGCTGACAGCTATATTAGGTTTGAATCCGGTCCCAGCACTATAACTTATTATACTTCTGAACTCCACGTGGACGAAGTCGCGGGCACTGCTAGTAATTATCTAATAATTGTTCTCGAGACTACACTGCGGTTAATTTAATGTGGTTTATACGATGGCAGTCCAGCGCTGACTTGCTATTGGGCTTGTGTGGACACTAGTTTCGAGCCAGCCAAGCGCTGACTTTGCCCTCGCAAGTCAGTCTAGCTGACTAGCCCACCGTTCTATTATTCGGACATAGCAGCTTCCCTCACCACGGTGGTCAAGTCAGTCCAGTGCGACTGGCATTGCCTGGACCCGTTCCGGCAGTCCAGTTGCTATCAGTTGGCAGTGGAGTATCCACACTATTTTTCATGCAAAGCTCCATGTCAAAAATCGACAGCAAAATGACTTACTAATACATCACGTCTACATGAAACCGGTGGCTGGCGCCGAAAATCTAGAGTCAATGGGTCCAGTCACCGCCAGCGTGTCAACCAGCCTTATTACAGAGTTGACGTGGATACTGCTCATTTGTACCTACTTCAAGTTTACAATTAGGTACTTTATTGTTATAGTATCGTCTTATGACTTTCCTATTGGCCTAGCTATTATACTGCAAGCGTGACTGATCGGCTGACGAATTTTTCATTGGCAATCCGCATGGAAATCTGTCCCAGCTATAGTTGAAAAGTATTGTTGGTCCCAGTCCCAACTCCCAGTACCCTATATAAGAGCGGCATAAGGATCTACGACAAAACTGTAGTGCGAATCATGAGTTCGAAGCACTATCTACCTCTTGGGTGCTTCATTTCTGTCACAGTACCTAAATATACTTCTGTGTTGGACAGCGAGTTATAGGCAGTTTCTTTTTTATTGGCCAGAGATTTGGGGCTGCCGGTATCCACGAAAGCGGAGACAAGAAAAATTAGCCAATAGGATTAACATCACGATTGTATAATTCCCCTAAAGAGTTTGGTGATACCTAGTTGTGGGTACACTCACATTTCACCGATGCCTATAATAAGGCCCATATAATATCATAGAGGGGCCGACCTAATTGCGATAATCCGAGCACAATTATTACACTAAGAATTATGAAACTAAGGGCTGCTAATGATAATTATTAAAAAAAGCCATTTATTTCAAGTTAAAACCCATTTAACATACAAATTCAACACGTTTTTAAAGATAAAATTTAAATAGCATTTACCGCAGAAAATCCCAATAATACTTTGCTTACCAGGGATTCAAACCCAAGACCGCGCTAGACCAACGAAGCAGTATATAATTTTTCCAATCAGACGTCATGATAGGAGCCATTATTGGCTATACCATGGGCATTATCAGCATTACTTGGACGAATTTTGCTGCTGGACGAGATCGAGGCTTGGTAGAGAAGTATCTTCATTCCTGGCCCCGGCTTATTGAAGCCCGCGAATAAAGTAGTTATGTATAGTTAAATTATTCAGTAAAATTGAGTTTTAATTATTTCATATCAGTGATAACTGTTCAGTAGGAACTTTAACCACATCCTATTTGTAAATATTTGTGGTTGCATCATTGGTTACATACAACAATAAAAATATAACAATGAAACTATATAAAGATACTTATCGCATTTTTAATCATCCACTATGGATGTAGCAATAAATAAAGACTAAATAATTATCTATTCGAAAATCACTATTTAAAATTGAGAATCACAATAATTTTTACTAGACTCATATTATTCTTATTTCTCTTTTAGAAATTTACAAACTGTTTCTAAGAATTTCTCTGGCTTTTGACTGTGTACCCAGTGACCAGCACCTTCTATGAACACCAGTTCTGCAAGTGGGAAGTATTCCTGTATTTCTTTTAGATCATTCTTGCTGTGAATAGAAAATAATAAAATTAAGAACAAGAACTATATCTTGCATACACATACTGAACACCTTTCTTGTGGGGCAGTAGGCAGAAAGCACATACTAGTAAATTCTATCTAAAGAGGCAGATTCAACAAGTTTCTGATCACCAAATCTGTATAATATATGCAAGGTTTAGTCTTAGCCTAAAGACATCCTGTCACACAGTTACAATAAATTATCATGGTTACCATGGTTGGGTACTGGGACATGGCACAATTGGCACAGTGGTTAAGCAATTTCTCCACTGTGTGTTGCAGGTTCGATCCATGCACCAAAGCAATATTTGTATAGCCTACAGCTAAATAAGTACCTGTTATGGGTCTGGGTGTATGTTTGTAAACTGTACCCCATGATACAGGAGAAACAAAAGGGTAGGATAGGAATAGAAAGAAAAAAAAGTCATTCTTACACTTGTCTATTTAAAAAAATTAAGCTCAAAAATGTGGTACATACCCTATGTAATCAGATAAAGATCCACCAACAAACAGTGTTGGTCCACAATACTGAAGTCCTCTTAAATTCGTAGGAAAGCCAGATATATGTGGCTGGAAGTTGTCTTTCAAAGCTGATATGTTCACTCTCCAAGTATATGAGCCAGTATTTGTTTGTACCAAGTTAGTTATTAAGAAATTCCTCAAGTTGACGTCAGGTGTGATGCTTTTTAGTTGCTCATCAGCCAACTTCCGAGCTTTAGACATTGCAATCCCTGGCCTGATAGATACTGAAGTCATAGCATCAAACAAATTTGCCATTGAGAAGATCTGTGGGCTCGTCTTCACTGGAGATATATCAACCACTACGAGGCTTGATACCATGTCAGACTGAAAACATCAAAGATGTTAATAGTAACTACACATTGTAAATAGATTTGAGCGTCTTTGGTAGTCTGTGTCAATCAATAACAACATATAAACAGTATATTTACAAAGCGTAAGTATGTATAGACTACGTACAACTTACACAGAGCAGTGACAACACCATAGCAGTGCGTCCGCCCATACTGTGGCCCATGATCGACACCTTGGACAACTCCAGCTTCTTCAGGAGCTTCATTACGTCGTGCGCCATGTGTACATATGAGTGTTGCGAGGCATGCCTACTGTCCCCGTGGTTGCGCGCGTCTACACTTATGACCTTCCTCCCAGTAGTCCGGTGAATAGCTTTACTCATACTGTTCCAGTTATTTTTCGACCCTAATAACCCGTGTAATATGACTAGAGGGGGTCGCCCTGCAGTTTCTGTACCAGTTGTACTTTCGTAAGAAGCATAAGCCAAGTCCACAGCATCTGCATTATCTGAAGTAGAAGTGATAAGTCTGTGTGCGCATTGTATAGTCCCGGGGAGTATTTTAGGGCACACGGTCAAGCTATTTATTACATTTTTGGGTGTTACTAAGCTAAGTAACATTTTAATTTCGGCGACTGATATAAAGTTATTATAAATTTTGATTGAAGGTTATCTATTTGACATTACGTAGGTACTCTGGTCTCTGTAGTGACATTTTTATTTTTTTATTTACAGACTTGGTAGTAGGTAGGTACAGTCAAGCCCATCAAGCAGTGGCGTAGCTACCGGAGGGCTAGACGGGGCAGTGCCCCGGGGCCCCCAAGCTCAGGGGGCCCCTCGGACTCTGACTTACAAACTTAAATTGAACTATGAATATTTCTCCCACATTCAGAATATAGCCCTGCGTTGGCCCTGCGGTCCGAATCACGCCAAAAGCACAGACTACTTAGGGATACTAGCCAAAACTCCAAAAGTAACATCGCTCAAACATGCGGTCCGAATCGGCGTGAGCGTGCCACAAACTATATACCGGATGACTTTTTTTACCGTCTGGAAAACAATATGGTGTGTTGTGTAAGTGGAATAGACGCTATACACGATAAAATTTGCTTAGTACCATTGAGATTGTAAAAGTTCCAAATATCCTAAAAAATACATGAAATAAATCCATCCTACTGAGCGCGCGTTGGGAAATAGTAAACGGCGTAGGCTACGAACGCGCATGAATGAAAATTGTGAGTGTGAGCGAGAAGCACGCACATTTCTTTCGTTATGTAGGTAAGATGCGACCGCGCATCGGACGACGTTTTCCGCATGGTACAGTCGTGTATAAAGGTTTTTATGTGGCACCTCACAACATAAAACAACTAAGTATCTTAACAAATAAAATCAACACAATACAAATAAGTAGGTACTACATTCACTATTAAACTAAGACATTAAGAAAACCCTAACTTTAATAAATGAAATCAACACAACAAATACCCCATTTACTATTAAACTAAGACAATAAGAAAAACCTGATCTACAAATAAAATGAACTCAATAACAACCACCCAGTTAACTAATAAGATACCTAACGCAATAAGAAAAACTAACCTATAAAAAACATAACCCTCCTTCTGGCGCAGTCGGGTAAAAAAAGAAAACAATAACAAAGACACGAGCGTTCTTTTAAAGTTTTATACAATCTAATTTAATGTTTATTAACTAATCGAAACAATAACTCGCAACAACTTGAATAAGCAAGAATTACTCGTCTGTCCTTCAAGCAAAATGAAAGGGACGTGCATTCGTGATAGAGCGAGAACGTCGATACGGCCTTCTGTCGCCCCGTTGCTAAGCAACGACGGTGCGCCTGTCTAGGTAACTATGTTCAATGCTGTGTTTCAAAAATGTAAACAAACCTGTTTAGATAAAATTCTTACACAATTACTAATTAAATGGAATTAGTAACACATTCATCTGTATTAGTTTTCTATCTCACTTGGTACCTAGGTATCTAATTACTTTTTGCAACAATATTCGTTATAACAACATTACCTATTAAATTTTAATTGAAAAATATTTGACAAAAGGTGAGGCTATGAAAGATTTTATTAAAGTGAAATGATTAAAATTAGTTAAATGAGGTTTTAGCATTCATGTAGGTAATCAAATCGAATCTTTCAATTAATTAATGGATTTGAAGTTTTTATTTGTAGATGACCTATGGCTATTTGACTAAACCTCTGAAGGTCGAGTCAATGAACCATTTGTTTACATTTTTATCAAAACAAACGTTAGATACGGAGTAGGAAGAGCGAGCCGCTCACCGGCTCGTATTGCTAAAAAATAATATTTCGTGTTGCTAAATAAAATACCTACATACCTACGCACCTTTCCTTCTTTTATGGCCAATAATTTTTGTAATTCCGATCATTCCTTCATACTTTTACAGTCTTAGGACCGTCTAATTAAGCTGTAGTTGGACATGTTAGATTTTAACTTTTGTCATAAATTGATAAAAAGTTTTAAACAAGATTTTTTAATACCTACCAATTGTTTATCTACTACAGCATCCAAGGCGTATTTATAAGATCAAAATCAACTTAATTACAAATTGCACGGATTGATATTAATATTTACAAAAAAGATAGGTACCTTCTTTTTTAGAGATATCGCAGTAATTGTTCAAAATGTCCACCGTTTCTTTCCAGACACAAATTAGCACGTTTTTGCAAATTGTTGGTTATACTTCGAAGTGTGTCTCTATCACTTTTTATTAAAACATTGAATGCGTCTATTTTTCTCTGTTTTAAATCACTTCACTTTGAGCTTCTTCGGTAATACACTAAACGTTTTAGTTCGGCCCAAAAATAAAAGTCTAGGGATGTTAGGTCTGGCGATCTCGCCGGCTGGTTCACAGGTCCACCGCGCGACCTAACAAAGGAGGCTGGCCCCCGCCTCTGGCATGACTAGGTAGCCGGAATTGGCCTGATACGTCCGTAATATTAGATCAGTGTTGGGTATTCGAGGAGCAGGGATACCATTCCTTCGCAGCCACTGGAGGTGTTCTTCTTCTGCGTACATTCGCCTCGCACTCTAGTTTTCACCAGACAGGACATAAAATCTCACCATTGCTAGGTACTCTACATTTGCATATTCGTTCATGTCTACATACGATATCGGGCGGCCGATGCACACGCGAAAACGATAACAACACGACACGTCACGCCGCCGCACAGTGGGCCCATACTGAAAATTAGTGGACTTAGGCAACAAAGTTCCTATATCGATGCGATTTTTTTTTATATGACGTGTTATATTATTCCTGACAACTTTTATTCTTATAAAATTTCTTCTAAAGTTGATAGTTTGTCTTGAAAAAATTTAATTAGATTTTTTTGTATGGAGCGAATCACGTTTAATGTTTTTTCTTCAATTGTACTAATATGTTGAGTGTGTGGCGTGAGTATATGATAGCTAGGGTCATTCTCTATCCATGAAAAAAAAATCAGCGCCGGCCATTTGCGGCAGCGCGAGTAATCATTCGGTAAAAAAAAAATGATTTGGAAGAATTTTTTTGTCATTTAAAATAAATTCAAAGCATATTTTTTGTCTCATTTGGCTGTTTTCACCTTCTTTTTAGTTAAATAAATAGTTTTAATAGCGCATACGTACTTATAACTAGTAATTCTGGTAGAGATTTAGTTATTATTGCATGTTATCGGTAGCACCTGCATTGTGATTGATGACTCATTTGTTTGTGCACTCGGCTAAGCACATAACTAATGAGTCATCGAAAAATGCTCGTCTCTGATTGGCTGAATAATTTTCACTCACTGTTACTCCACTATTTGAGTAATTAACACTAACTATAAATATAAAGACATTCATTAAGTCCATCTAGTTTCGCTCTTGTCGCTTGTTTGTGAACACAGTGAAATACTTGTATTTTTATATTTACATTAGAACTATGGCTGGATTTTGTACCAACCTAGATCTTTTTGTGAAATTAAGAAGTGGCGGTGATCTGAAAAATCATATGTTTCTGTATGAAAGTATCATTTCTTTCTTGACTACCGAAGTTTCTGAAGAAGACAAGAACCGAATCAAGGAGTTCTGTCGACTTTTTTGTGTAAATTTAAATCAAAAGTGGATAGAGTCAAGTAGAAATCAAAAAACTTTTATGAATCGTGTAATTAATCGCAAGTGGTTGGAAAAAAACATCAACTGGCCTGTTTGTGACAGTGTTGATCTGAGAAGTGTGATGGGCTTTTCGGACGCAGCCTTATCTGAGCTTGTGGATATAGATTGCCATGTTCCTACTCTTGCAGTATGTACTGCGGAAGCGGGAACATCTACAGAAAAGGAGCACAGAAAACCGTTCGAAGAGTTAAGTAATAAGCAAAAGAAAAGACGTTCTACTTCCATAGTAGAAGAAAATTCCGAGGAAGAGTTGCAGCACTGGTACATAACAAAATTGAAAGACAACGGCAAAACGAATCTGGCAAAAGTGGTCGAATACCTTTCCAGTAATCCAGATGCGCTATCCGAAGTAGAAGAGAGACTATTCAAAAAGCAGAGCTTAAGTACTGTCTCTGAAGATAAGTGTTTAGCTCTTTATACATCAGTTGCGCTCTCGAAATGGAAGTACTTAGCTCTTCGACAATTTCTGAAAGAAGAAAACTGTGCTGCCTTTCCATCTTATCCAAAGCTTGTGAATGCCAAGAAAAGATGTTACCCACCACAAGAGAGTATGGAGATTACCGAAAACGGAGCTCACATTAAATTGCAAGCGCTATTGGACCACACTGTGGAGAGGATATTACTTGATATAAATACTGTTGATAGGTCTCAAAATGAAGAACTCAAGTTGACCTGGAAATGGGGACTTGATGGTTCTTCGTCGCAGAGTAACTATAAACAGAAAACGTCAAACACAGCTACAGAGTTCGATGATTCATCAGTAGTCATGATAAGCATCGTCCCTCTTCGGCTAGTGTCTACTAGGCCATCATCTGGGAATGAAAATCTAGTTTGGGAGAACCCCACACCTTGCTCAACTCTGTACTGTCGACCAGTGAAGTTCACTTTCACTTCGGAGACAGCTGACTTTATAAAGTCTGAAGAGTCTGAGATGAAAAAACAAATTGATGAACGAATATCTACACAGTGTGGAAATATTATTGTATCACATGAATTGCATATGACCATGATTGATGGAAAAGTGGCCAATATTATTGCTGGAGTACCATCATATGCAACGTGTCCCATTTGCTTGGCAAAACCGAGTGAGATGAATAATTTAGACGCTTTGACTTCTAAACCACTTCGTGAAGAAATTTACAAACAAGGAATTTCTTCACTGCATAAATGAAGATTCGGTGTATGGAATGTCTTCTCCATATATCTTATAATCTGGATTTTCAACGATGGACTGCTCGCGGCGAACATAAGGCTTTGAAACAAACTAAAAAAAAATACCACACAGCAAGAGTTTCGTGAGCAAACTGGAATGCTGATTGATATAGTCAAACAGGTATGTATTTAATTTTCGCTCTCTTTATGTTGTTTGTGAATTATATCTCTATGTATTGTATATTACAGTATTGTTTTCCCATTTTAGGGTTTTGGAACTACAAACGACGGGAATACAGCGAGGCGCTTTTTCCAAGATTACAAAAGATCTTCCAGAATAACGGGAATTGACGAAAATCTGATTTTCAGATTTTCCGTTATTCTACTAGCCATATCATCAGGCAAAAACATTGACTGTGAAAAATTTAGAAGATACTGTAGAGAAACAGCTGATGTGTACGTGCAACACTATTCGTGGTACTACATGCCAGTTAGTGTACATAAACTTCTAATGCACGGTGCAGACATCTGTAACCACTTTGGTGTTTTGCCAATCGGTAAGTAAAAAATAAATATAGTTTGATGTATTATTTGACTCGATTGCGTTTTGAAATTAAAATGTACCTATGTACTTATTCGTTTTAGGTACCTTATCTGAAGAAGCTTCGGAAGCCCGTAATAAGGACTTCAGAAACGTCAGGGAGAGGCACACTCGGAAAACGGGGAGAATAGCAACAAACGAAGACATCCTCCATGGACTTCTAATAAGCTCTGATCCCCACATATCCTACATAAGGCCTAAAATAATGAAACAGGTTCATAATGAGTTGTTGCCTGAAGCAACTCAGTTGTTACAGACTACTGAGCCTCCCTGTGGCAGTGAAATTATGGAGGAAGAAGAATGCCTCATAGCAGAGTCCGAAAATTTGCCGGACCCACTAGCACTTCTGGAACAAGAAATAATGTGATCCGGCTCTAAATTATTCCCACAAAAGCCCATCAGGGTTAGGAATATGACAAACAGCCCTTTTCAGGGCTACAATTACTTCACAGTTTCTAATATAACATAACAGTATATAATAATATACATACAGTTGATTATGTAGATAATTATCAACGACTTGCCCGTACAAATTTAAATTATTTCACCTATCATTAACAAAATTAGTATAACCTGAAACATTACGATATATTTATTCAACAATACATAACGTGCAGTTAAAAAATAACACAGCCAATCAGAGACGAGCATTTTTCGATGACTCATTAGTTATGCGCGCACAAACAAATGAGTCATCAATCACAATGCAGAGCACCTGCATTGTGATTGATGACTCATTTGTACCGATAACATGCAATAATAACTAAATCTCTACCAGAATTACTAGTTATAAGTACGTATGCGCTATTAAAACTATTTATTTAACTAAAAAGAAGGTGAAAACAGCCAAATGAGACAAAAAATATGCTTTGAATTTATTTTAAATGACAAAAAAATTCTTCCAAATTATTATTTTTTTACCGAATGATTACTCGCGCTGCCGCAGATGGCCGGCGCTGATTTTTTTTTCGTGGATAGAGAATGACCCTAGCTATCATATACTCACGCCACACACCCAACATATTAGTACAATTGAAGAAAAAAAATTAAACGTGATTCGCTCCATACAAAAAAATCTAATAAATTTTTTTCAAGACAAACTATCAAGTTTAGAAGAAATTTTATAAGAATAAAAGTTGTCAGGAATATTATAACACGTCATATAAAAAAAAATCGCATCGATATGGTAACTTTGTTGCCTAAGTCCACTAATTTTCAGTATGGGCCCACTGTGCGCCGTGACTAATCGCAGGTGACTGAAAGAGATAGCAGATGCTGCGCGCGCGCCCCGCGCGCGTCCCGAGCGCGCTGTGGCCTTGCTATACGATATCAGAGAAGCCGACGGCACGTGCGGCGAGTACCTATCGGCCGGCTTCAGAGCGCTAGAGTTCATTGATATAAATCCGCGCAAAAAGTAGGGTGCGTATGATTTGGATTTCGATATTTTTTAATAGTTTTTTTGCTTTTTTGTTTTTATTGTTTTTTTTATGAAAAGTTTACTTCAAATAAGTAGTATTTATTGATAGATCAGTTTCAAAATATGTAATTGAAAAATATAAATTTGTAAAATATCTATGCCATAGGCTTCTACTCCGTTTACCGGTTACACCCAATTTTTTTCCAGACGATAAAAAAAGTCATCCGGTATATAGGGAGCGTGCTAATGACAGAAGGCGTGACGTCAAGATGTCATTTTGTTTCTCGATTAAAATAAATTCGACGGTGGGACGTCGCACAGTGGTTCCGTTTGGAAAATAGGTGGACTTACGGTCGTAAGTGCGAATTTTGATCTGATTCTTTTTTACATAATAGATACCAGTTATCCTGACAACTTTTGTTCTGAAGAAAATCTGTGAAAAGCGTAGTTTTCGAGAAAAAAAATAATCAATTATTTTTTGTATGGAGAAAAACAGACTTTATTTTATTTCTCAAGTTGAATCAATTTGGCACGTGTTTTGTTGGTTCTGTGTGGTAGCCCTAGTTATATTGTATCTGTAAAAAAATAAAACATGCACGGTCACTTGCGGCCGCGCGAGAAATTTGATGTCTAAGTTTTTTCTTTTTATTTGCTTTTTTTGCCAAATTTTGTTATTTCTCCTTAATTGTTTTTGTATTTTCGGGTACTGCAGGATATTATAATCGACTTTGTTAAGACCAAAGTAACAAAATGTTGTCTTTAAAAATATTTCGTATATTTTTCGACCATTTCAGAATTCTTTTTTCTAGTCCTTCTTTGAAATTGTCATTTATAATGGAACCAGAGCTTCTTTTCTTCTGCATGTTACCCAAAATTCGCAAATGCCATTCTTTTTTCCTTCTCTGTAGAGCTTCCAGCTTCTGCAGTGTATACAGTTGGAACAAGGTTCGGCCAATTTTCTGATTCTTCGACCACGCCCGGAATTGCCTTAACAATAACTAAATCAACAATATCACAAGTAGGCCAGTTGATATTAGTCTCCACCTATTTGCTATTAGCTTCTCGATTCAAAAATGTCTTAAGGTTTCTGCTTAAATCTATCCATTTCTTGATTACTCGTCTGGCAAAATTCCATGATATCCACGGCCTTTTTCAGATATATGACTTGGAATTTTAAAAATTAATTCACTTAGATGATTATAATTATTCAGGTTTCCATTCCCCCTAAGAATTAGGAACAAATCGAGATAAGAACCCAAACCAGCCATTTTAGATTTAAAAACGTTATTCCAATTTATTTCACAGTCAAGCGTTGGAAATAGAATGAAGTTGAATTAACCATTGCACTATATTTATACGTATTATCAGGTAGTCTAACAGTACCTGTGTCCGTTAGTAATTTGACTGTTAACGACCAATCACAGCCCAGTACCAGAATGGCTAATTTGTTAGTATAAGCTAAGCTAATCCCTTAGCAATCTTCAAACTTATTGTTACCTGCACTATTGAATGAGTGATCTTAGGTATTCAGCCTTTATTATCATAGGTAAGATAATCCCTTTATCACTAAACACTTATCCACCTGCAAACTTATTGTTACCTGTACTAATGAATGAGTAGTCTTAGGTATTCGGCCTTTATTATCATAGGTAAGATAATCCCTTTACCACTAAACACTTAGCCACCTGCAAACTTATTGTTATCTGTACTAATGGATGAGTAGTTTTAGGTATTCGGCCTTTGTTAACATAGGTAAGATAATCCCTTTACCTCTAAACACTTAGCCACCTACAAACTTATTGTTATCTGTATTAATGAATGAGTAGTCTTAAGTACTACGTCTTAGGTATTCGGCCTTTATTATCATAGGTAAGATAACCCCTTTACCACTAAACACTTATCCACCTGCAAACTTATTGTTACCTGCACTAATGAATGAGTGGTCTTAGGCATTCGGCCTTTGTTAACATTGGTAAGATAATCCCTTTACCACTAAACACTTAGCCACCTACAAACTTATTGTTATCTGTATTAATGAATGAGTAGTCTTAGGTATTCGGCCTTTATTATCATAGGTAAGATAATCCCTTTACCACTAAACACTTATCCACCTGCAAACTTATTGATACCTGCACTAATGAATGAGTAGTCTTAGTCTTAGGTATTCGGCCTTTGTTAACATTGGTAAGATAATCCCTTTACCACTAAACATTTAGCGACCTGCAAACTTATTGTTATCTGTACTAATGAATGAGTAGTCTTAGGTATTCGGCCTTTATTATCATAGGTAAGATAATCCCTTTACCACTAAACACTTATCCACCTGCAAACTTATTGATACCTGCACTAATGAATGAGTAGTCTTAGTCTTAGGTATTCGGCCTTTGTTAACATTGGTAAGATAATCCCTTTACCACTAAACATTTAGCGACCTGCAAACTTATTGTTATCTGTACTAATGAATGAGTAGTCTTAGGTATTCGGCCTTTATTATCATAGGTAAGATAATCCCTTTACCACTAAACACTTATCCACCTGCAAACTTATTGATACCTGCACTAATGAATGAGTAGTCTTAGGTATTCGGCCTTTGTTAACATTGGTAAGATAATCCCTTTACCACTAAACAGTTATCCACCTGTAAACTTATTCTTACTTGTACTAATGAATGAGTAGTCTTAGGTATTCGGCTTTTGTTATCATAAGTAAGATAATCCCTTTATAACTATACACTTATCCACCTGTAAACTTATTGTTACTTGTACTAATGAATGAGTAGTCTTAGGTATTCGGCTTTTGTTATCATAGGTAAGATAATCCTTCTTCTACTAATCACTTAGGCACCTAAAAACTTATTTATACCTGAACGAATTAATGAGTTGGGTACTCGACCCTTGCTATCAACAGACAATTTCTTTTGTCTTGGTATATTTTTAGATGGTCTAAAAACTTATCAAGACTATAAAAAATGTCTTTTAAGTATATTAACAAAAATCTTAAAAATGCAAAACAGGTCAAAATGTTCTTTTTTGTTACTTTGTCTTCACAAAGTCGATAAAAAGATACTGCAGGACACGAAAATACAATAATAATTAAGGAGAATTAAGAACATTTGGCAAAAAAAGCAAAAAAAAATAAAAAACTTTGACATCAAATTTCTCGCGCGGCCGCAAGTGACTGTGCATGTTTTATTTTTTTACAGATAGAATATAACTAGGGCTACCACACAGTACTAACAAAACACGTGCCAAATTGATTCAACTTGAGAAATAAAATAAAGTCTGTTTTCCTCCATACAAAAAATAATTCATTATTTTTTTTCTCAAAAACTAAGCTTTTTACAGATTTTCTTCAAGACAAAAGTTGTCAGGATTAACTGAGATCTATTATGTAAAAAAGAATCAGATCTAAATTCCGACTTCCGACCGTAAGTCCACCTATTTTCGAAACGGAACCATTGTGCGTCGGTTTACTTAATGCGGGAAGTACAGAGATTGGTCTATAATTGGAGGGATTATTCTTACAGCCAGATTTGAAAATTGGAATTACTTCCTAAAGTAATTCCAATTTTCAAATCTGGCTCTATCTATCCGGGTTTTACCCTAGTAAAACCCCACTTTTGAAAGGGCCTCGTAATTTTAAAACTATTCATTTACCATGAATAATTCCTATGAATATAGCTAGTTTAATTATTTATCTGACTTTACGATCTATTTTTATTGACCTAACAATGACTGATTGTGCAGAAATTGAGTTCTTACAGAACCATTTTTTTGAGGATAGATGCCTACCTGTATGGATTGATGCCCCACCATGAAATTGCTAAGGAGGATACATGCCCTATAGAATAAAATAAGACAAACACGTCATATTATTAAAAACTAGAGGTCGCGCGGGTGCGCGGGCCGCATGCGGCCCGCGTGGGCTTTTTGGGTGGAGTTTGTAACATAACTAAAAAAAATTTGGTTTTTTGATTTTGTATAGCAGCCATTTTTTTTTGTATGGAAACCATCTTTTTTTCACCGGCTCGTCAAACGGCCCAGGGTCCTCGACATTTTTAGTTCCGGCAGTGTGGGTGTTCGACTTTTCATTTTCGAGATCCGTAGGGCAGTTCCGGTCAGTGTTCCACTTTCAGGTCATTTCGGACTTTTCTTAAGCTCACAGGACCCCCCTCTATACGACTCCCATACATCGCTTTTACCCCCGACGGCTCCTTCTGGGAGAACAATTGGGTGAAAATCCAAAATGAACACTTGTATGGCGGCCATATTGGAAAATGGCGGAAAAAAAAATTTGATCCCGGATTATGAATCGGTGCCCCCGAAATCCCCTGGATGCCAATTTTCAGCCGGCTCAGACCATTTTTTTTTTTGGCCGCCATTTTGAATCCGCCATCTTGGATTTTTATGACCCCCACCGGATAGCCCCCGTCGTCCTCTATGACATTTGGTCGAACACCCCCCCGCTATCCCCAACGGTTTCGGAACGGTGAGCGTTTCAATTTTGTATGGCCGCCATCTTTTTTTGTATGGAAGCCATCTTTTTTTCACCGGATCGTCCATTGGCCCAGGGTCCTCGACATTTTTAGTTCCGGCGGTATAGGTTTGCGACTTTTCATTTTCGAGATCCGTAGGGCAGTTCCGGTCAGCGTTCCACTTTCAGGTCATTTCGGATTTTTCCCGGACTCACTGGACCTCAAGGGTTATGACTGTATGTATGACTTGTACCCCCCACGGCTCCTTCTGGGAGAACAATTATGTCAATGAGTGAGTCAGTGGTAATCGAGCTTTATATATTAGAGACTAGAGGTCGCGCGGTGCGCGGGCCGCGAGCGGCCCGCGAGGGCTTTTTAGGTGGGGTTTGTAACATGACGCAAAATAAATATGATATTTGATTTTGTATGGCAGCCATGTTTTTTTGTATGAAAGCCATCTTTGTTTACCAGCTTGTCAATCGACCCAAGGTCCTACACATTTTTAGTTCGGGCAGTATGGATGTGCGACTTCTCATTTTCGAGATCCGTGGGGCAGTTCCGGTCAGCGTTCCACTTTTAGGTTATTTCGGTTTTTTGCTGAACTCCCTGGACCTCCCTCTATACGTCTCCCATACATCACTTTTACCCCCCGCGGCTCCTTCCGGGAGAACAATTGAGTGAAAATCCAAAAATGAACACTTGTATGGCGGCCATGTTTTTTTGTATAGTAGCCATGATTTTTTACCAGTTCGTCGATCCACCCAAGGTCCTTGACACTTTTAGTTCTGGCAGTATAGGTCTGCGGCTTTCCGTTTTCGAGATCCGTAGGGCTGTTCCAGTCAGGGTTCAACTTTCAGGTCATTTCTCACTGGGCCTCTCTCTGTACGACTCCCACACATGACTTTTACCCCCCATGACTCCTTCTGGGAGAACAATTGCTCCAAAAGATGCGTTTGTATGGCGGCCATATTGAAAAATGGCGGGAAAAAAAGTTGGTCCCGGATTATGAATCGGTGCCCCCGAAAACCTCAGGACGCCAATTTTCAGCCAGATCGGACCATATTTTTTGTAAGCCGCCATTTTGAATCCGCCATCTTGGATTTTTATCACGACCACCGAAAAGCCCCTCTCGTCCTCGATGATATTTGGTCAAGCACTCCCACTCTATCTCTAACGGTTTCGAAACGGTTAGGGTTTAAAAAGTTTAGAGTTTGCGCGGTGCGCGGGCCGCGGGCGGCCCGCGGAGGTTGTGGTGGTACTCTTAAATTAACTTAAAAAAAAAAACACGATTTGGAAAGTGCTTTGACTTTGACTTTGACTTTGACATCGACTTTTACTTTGAATTCGAATTTCACTTTGACTTTATTTTTCGTTTTCTTCCCAGCAGACCCTTTCATTTGATACCCATATCAGGTTGGTAGATAAGAAAATCTTGTCTACCATCTTGGGGCGTCCGCCATTTTGAATTAAGTGTGACGTTATTTTAGTTTCGTACTCTTCTCAGCAAACCCTTTCATTTGATACCCATATCATGGTAGTGCATAATACATAAGTAGTCCGCCATATTGGATTTAGAATGACGTCAGTTATCTAACTATGCATTGTCATCCTATCTAAACGTGTGAGCAAAATGTCACCTCAATCGGAAACCGCGAAGTGGGTCAAAAACTTCCAAAATTTTCTTACATAGTTACAGGTGAAGTTAATAAAAGCGTGTTAAGAGGCGTTTGTATGGCAGCCATGTTTTTTTGTATGAAAGCCATCTTTTTTTTACCAGCTCGTCTATCGACCCAAGGTCCTACACATTTTTAGTTCGGGCAGTACGGGTGTGCGACTTCTCATTTTGGAGATCCGTGGGGCAGTTCCGGTCAGCGTTCCACTTTCAGGTCATTTCGGACTTTTTCTGAACTCATAGGACCCCCTTCTATACGACTCCTATACATCAGTTTTACCCCCGAAGGCTCCTTCTGGGAGAACAATTGAGTGAAAATCCAAAATGAACACTTGTATGGAATAGTGTAATAAATTTATTGTAATAAAAAACTTTGACTTTAACTTCGACATAGACATCGACTTTGACTTTATTTTTCGTTTTCTTCCCAGCAGACCCTTTCATTTGATATATATCATGATGGTAGATAAAAAAAAATTGTCTACCATCTTGGGGCGTCCGCCATATTGAATTAAGTGTGACGTTATTTTAGTTTCGTAGTCTTCTCAGCAAACCCTTTCATTTGATACCCATATCATGGTAGTGCATAATACATAAGTAGTCCGCCATATTGGATTTAGAATGACGTCAGTTATCTAACTGCATTGTCATCCTAACGTGTGCAAAATCTCATCTCAATCGGAAACCGCGAAATGGGTCAAATGTAACTTCCAAGATTTTACAGGTGAAGCTAATAAAAGCGTGTTAAGTATCGTTTATATGGCGGCCATGTTTTTTTGTATGAAAGCCATTTTTTTTACCAGCTCGTCAATCGACCCAAGATCCTACATATTTTTAGTTCGGGCAGTATGGGTGTGCGACTTCTCATTTTCGAGATCCGTGGGGCAGTTCCAGTAAGCGTTCCACTTTCATGTCTTTTCGGACTTTTTCTAAACTCAATGGGCACCCCTCTATACGACTCCCATTAATGACCTTTACCCCCGACGGCTCCTTCTGTGAGAATAATTGTGCGAAAATCCAAAATGAACACTTGTATGGCGGCCATGTATTTTTTTTGGAAGCCATCTTTTTTTTACCAGCTCATCAATCGACCCAGGGTCCTCGACATTTTTAGTTGGGGCGGTATAGCATTGCGACTTGTAATTTTCGAGATCCGTAGGGCAGTTCCGGTCAGCGTTCCACTTTCAGGTCATTTCGGACTTTTCCTGAACTTATAGGACCCCCTTCTATACGAATTCTATACATGAGTTTTACCACCGAAGGCTCCTTCTGGGAGAACAATTGAGTGAAAATCCAAAATGAACACTTGTATGG
The DNA here is from genome assembly GCA_932294325.1 of Allophyes oxyacanthae. NCBI lineage: Eukaryota > Metazoa > Arthropoda > Insecta > Lepidoptera > Noctuidae > Allophyes > Allophyes oxyacanthae. The sequence goes on from OW028628.1 coordinate 5,125,262, forward strand.
CGGCCATCTTTTTTTGTATGGAAGCCATCTTTTTTTCACCGGCTCGTCAATCGTCCCAAGGTACTCGAGATTTTTAGTTCCGGCAGTATGGGTGTGCGACTTCTCATTTTCGAGATCCGTAGGGCAGTTCCGGTCAGCGTTCCACTTTCAGGTCATTTCGGACTTTCCTGAACTCATAGGACCCCCTTCTATACGACTCCCAAACATGACGTTTACCCCCGACGGCTCCGTCTGGGAGAACAATTGAGTGAAAAACCAAAATGAACACTTTTGTATGGCCGCCATCTTTTTTTGTATGGAAGCCATCTTTTCTTCACCGCCTCGTCGATCGACCCAGGGTCCTCGACATTTTTAGTTCCGGCAGTATGGGTGTGCGACTTGTAACTTTCGAGTTCCGTAGGGCAGTTCCGGTCAGCGTTCCACTTTCAGGTCATTTCGGACTTTTCCTGAACTTATAGGACCCCCTTCTATACGAATTCTATACATGCGTTTTACCACCGAAGGCTCCTTCTGGGAGAACAATTGAGTGAAAATCCAAAATGAACACTTGTATGGCGGCCATCTATTTTTATATGGAAGCCATCTTTTTTTCACCGGCTCGTCAATCGTCCCAAGGTACTCGAGATTTTTAGTTCCGGCAGTATGGGTGTGCGACTTCTCATTTTCGAGATCCGTAGGGCAGTTCCGGTCAGCGTTCCACTTTCAGGTCATTTCGGACTTTCCTGAACTCATAGGACCCCCTTCTATACGACTCCCAAACATGACGTTTACCCCCGACGGCTCCTTCTGGGAGAACAATTGAGTGAAAAACCAAAATGAACACTTTTGTATGGCCGCCATCTTTTTTTGTATGGAAGCCATCTTTTCTTCACCGGCTCGTCGATCGACCCAGGGTCCTCGACATTTTAGTTCCGGCAGTATGGGTGTGCGACTTGTAACTTTCGAGTTCCGTAGGGCAGTTCCGGTCAGCGTTCCACTTTCAGGTCATTTCGGACTTTTCCTAAACTCAATGGAAACCCCTCTATACGACTCCCATACATGACTTTTACCCCCGACGGCTCCTTCTGGGAGAACAATTGTGTGAAAATCCAAAATGAACACCTGTATGGCAGCCATGTTTTTTTGTATGGACGCCATCTTTTTTTCACCGGCTCGTCAAACGGCCCAGGGGCCTCGACATTTTTAGTTCTAGCACTATAGGTCTGCGACTTTTCATTTTCGAGATCCGTAGGGCAGTTCCGGTCAGCGTTCCACTTTCAGGTCATTTCGGACTTTTCCTAAACTCACAAGACCCCCTTCTATACGACTCCCATACATCACTTTTACCTCCCGCGGCTCCTTCCAGGAGAACAATTGCTCCAAAAAATGCGTTTGTATGGCGGCCATATTGAAAAATGGCGGAAAAAAAAAGTCGGTCCCGGATTATGAATCGGTGCCCCCGAAAACCCCCGGACGCCAATTTTCAGCCGGCTCGGAGCAACTTATTTTTCGGCTGCCATTTTGGATCCGCCATCTTGGATTTTTATGACCACCACCGGAAAGCCCCCTCCATCCTCTATGAAAATGGTTCAAGCACCCCCCCGCTATCTCCAACGGTTTCGGAACGGTGAGCGTTTCAATTTTGTATGGCCGCCATTTTTTTTGTATGGAAGCCATCTTTTTTTCACCGGATCGTCAACTGGCCCAGGGTCCTTAACATTTTTAGTTCCAGCACTGTAGGTCTGCGACTTGCCATTTTCGAGATCCATAGGGCAGTTCCGGTCAGCGTTCCACTTTCAGGTCATTTCGGACTTTTCCTATACTCACAGGACCCCCCTCTATACGACTCCCATACATCACTTTTACCCCCCATGGATCCTTCTGGGAGAACAATTGGGTGAAAATCCAAAATGAAAACTTGTATGGCGGCCATATTTAAAAATGGCGGAAAAAAAAAATTGATCCTGGATTATGAATCGGTGCCCCCGAAAGCCCCCGGATGCCAATTTTCAGCCGGCTCGGACCATATTTTTTTTTGGCCGCCATTTTGAATCCGCCATCTTGGATTTTTATGACCCCCACCGGATAGCCCCCGTCGTCCTCTATGACATTTGGTCGAACACCCCCCCGCTATCCCCAACGGTTTCGGAACGGTGAGCGTTTCAATTTTGTATGGCCGCCATCTTTTTTTGTATGGAAGCCATCTTTTTTTCACCGGATCGTCCATTGGCCCAGGGTCCTCGACATTTTTAGTTCCGGCGGTATAGGTTTGCGACTTTTCATTTTCGAGATCCGTAGGGCAGTTCCGGTCAGCGTTCCACTTTCAGGTCATTTCGGATTTTTCCCGGACTCACTGGACCTCAAGGGTTATGACTGTATGTATGACTTGTACCCCCCACGGCTCCTTCTGGGAGAACAATTATGTCAATGAGTGAGTCAGTGGTAATCGAGCTTTATATATTAGAGATAATAATAATAATAATAATGTTTGTAATCTACGAATAACCTTAGCTGAATATAAACATTTGTGTAAAAAGCTAAGTTTTAACGTGCACAATTATACATATTTATTATAATAGGTACTAGTTATTACTTAAAATTTTATAAAAAGCTACATCTAAAATAACAACATATCCTACATAATTTAAAGTGAGCTGGAAAATCACAGTGGAAAATGTTTTTAGTTTTGTAGTTTCAGTCTTGTTTCTCTTGTCTAACTTAATATATCAGCAATATTCTTCTTTTCATTTGTTTTTCGGGATGTTTCGTACTTAAAGCTTAAAGAACATGAAGATGATGGGAATCAACCACTGTCTCGGGCTCTCGCTTTAAGTTATGCTTTGCTTATTCTGCTTCCTGTGCTTTGTAGGCTTTGTATCGCTTGCTGCGGGGGGAGCTTTCTTCCCAAGCTACCGAGCGGGTGAGCAGGCTGCGGATAGCTCGCCCCGCCCTATTCAACTCTTAACTTCACCAGTTTTGGCTGAATGGGACGGGGAACGTTCGCAATTTTGAACCCCGGACAAGGGAAGGGTAGCCCACACACAAACCCACTATGTGGGCTACCCAGCCTTAAACCTATTCCCGTGTTCCCGTCCTCGTACTACTCCAACCCTTCCAATCCTTTCCTCCATCTATCCTGGAGGAGAAAACCTCGCCCCTAAAAATCTGTATCTATTTATGTATGCATTTTGTAACTAGTTTATGTAGTCTATTTATTATAATTATCTATTTATGTATCTACACTCAATCCAAGGTGTCACCCGACCCGTGCCGAAGGATGCATGGCTGAGGAGCAGCTCAGTCGCGAACGGAGGATCCTCGATACCAGGCGACCTCGAGGATTATCTTGCCTTATCTCCACATGCGGGGCTCTGTGGGGATCGACCTTTATTTCCCTAGCTACTCGTGGGAACTTTATGAGTAACAAAGTTAAAAAACCTAATAAGGCCATCCCGGAGCTAGTAATAACTAGTTCCCCCCTTACCGAAGAGGCGCTTTCCAGCCCCTCCTCGGATATGTCCCTCGGAGATATCTTCGAGGAACATACTCTGCCACAGACAGACGGGCTAAATCTCCCTACTGTTCCTGTGGAATCTGCAGTGCAAGCTGGGCTCAGTGGCCCTAGCGAACCACTTAAAACGGCCATCACCGAGGGCTTAAATGACTCCCAAGGTGAAGGCAAAAAGCCTAACAAAAGGCTCTCTGGAGCGGCCAAGAAGAGGATCGCGTGGTGGATGAGCCGAGGGAAATCCTTCCAGGAGGCCAAATCCCTCTGCGAAATCCACCTCAAGGAATTCCCAGAGTACTTGGCTGCGATGGAGGAAGAGAAGAAGCTTAGGGCCGAAAAACGGCCACGACAAGACGGCGCTTCTTCTCAGGAAAAGCCGGGGAAGGTAGCAAGGCTGCATGGGCCTACTCCTAAACCGACCTTTTGCGAGATCGCTGGTGCCACTCGCATGGGCATCATCGATGCGGATGGGCCTATATCCCAGCCGAAGATCGAGGAGCTCCAGAAGAAACTGATGGAGCTCGTAGACAAAGAGGTAGACGGCAAAGGCCCACGATTCCTGAGCTGTTCCTACCGAGCAGGTGGTTTGATGCTCCACTGTGCAGACGAGGCGTCGAAAAAATGGCTCATTGCACACGTGCCGCAGATCCAACCCTGGGAAGGGGCACGATTGTCCATCCTAGATGAGCGTGACATGCCCAAGCCCAGGATTGGAATTGCATGGATCCAGGATGCTAAGCTGGATCAAGCGTCCCTATTAAGACGCCTCCAGGCCCAAAACGTGGGCTTGGATTTCACAAGCTGGAGGGTTGTGAATAGGAAAATCGAAGAAAAGGGTCAGACTGTGACCTTTTCCTTCGACGAATCCTCAATCGGACCTTTCATAGATAGCTCCTGCTATCTATTTCTTGGGTTTGGCAGGATCCACATTCGGGTGAAAGCCAAATCGCAGGATGATGCAACGGGTAAGGCAGAGGAGCGACCTAAGGAGGCCACGACTGAGCGGCTTGCTGCTCAGCCAGTGGCAACCAACAAGGTAGCACCACAAGCCGAACCCGTTGCATCAACCTCCTCGGCATCGCCGTCCGCATCCTTAGGAGGAGGCAAGGATGGCGTTTCCAATGCCGCCCTCGCTGTTTTCCGAAAGGCAGCGGCCGGCGAACGGCCGAGGCTAATGACGGCGGAGGCTAGGACTGGGCCAAACCCCCAACATCCTAGACCTGTGGTCCGGCCCCCTGGTAGGCATCCTAATGCTGCCAGGGGTGCAAGAAGGAGCCGTGGAGCTGGAGGCAGAACAGCAGGGAGGCCAATGCAGCTGCCCCCGCTGGTCAAGGAGCACTCCAGCAGAAAGGCCGCACGCAACCCCTTCAACAACCTCCCTCCCCCTTAACTCCGCTAAACCTACCTCACCTAATCTTTCCCTATCCCTACCCCAAATCCCTATCCCTCCCAACACCAAACCCCACCCAACAACTATGTTCAAAGTCATTCAAGCTAACCTGAGGCACGCAAAGGCAGCTACCGCTATCCTTTGCAAGAAATTTGCTGAAGAGAAACTTGATATGGCTCTGATCCAAGAACCGTGGATCAATAGAAATACGGTCATGGGCCTTAACTCCGTAGGTACGCTGCTTTACAATACCGACGGCATAAGACCCAGAGCTTGCATTCTGTTCAAAAAGAACATAAAATTTTTGCCAATTCCCTCCATGTGCACAGATGATAGCGTCGCTGCGTACGTGGAACTCCCGGGAGGAGGAACTAGGCCTATAGCCTGCTCCGCCTACCTACCCGGTGATGAAGCAAACCCTACCCTACAACTGGCCGCCACAGTAACTTACAGTCAGGAGACGAACACCCAGCTACTCGTGGGGTGTGACAGCAACGCCCACCACACCAGCTGGGGAAGCACTGACACCAATTCTAGGGGTGAGTTACTATTTGATTACTTATTATCCAATAACCTTCTTGTTCTTAACAGGGGCAACTCCCCGACTTTTGTTAACAGTATTCGACAGGAGGTTTTAGATATAACTTTTTGCACAGGGACCTTATATAACCACGCGATTAATTGGCATGTATCTGAGGATGCATCCATGTCTGATCACAGACATTTAAGATTCGATATATCTTACTCTGCGGAAAGAACAACCACATCCTACAGAGATAAAAAGACGACCAACTGGGCAGGATACAGAGACTGCCTCTGTACAAACCTGCTTCCGATCAGCAAATCCGTCAAAACTCGCGACCAACTGGAGGCAGCGGTGGGCGATCTTGAGAACGGCATTAATACCGCCTTTCTCCAGAATTGCCCACTTAAAACCTCCAAGGCGAAGAGAGATGTTCCCTGGTGGAACAAAAATCTGGAGCGACTCAGGCGGAACGCCCGGGCTCTGTTTAACAGAGCCATGAGGGATAAAGACTGGGAAGCTTACAGAAAAGCACTTACTATGTTTAACAAAGAATTGAGAAAGGCCAAGAGAAAATCGTGGCGCAAGTTCTGTGAGGAGATAAACAGCACCTCACACGCGGCGCGGATTCACAAAATAATCTCAAAGTCTCCTCAATCCCATCTTGGACTACTAAAATACCCTGATGGTACCTTCACAAGATCCGCAGAAGAAACACTGAGGCTCCTAGCTAAAGTACACTTCCCGGACTCGGTGCAATTAAACAATATGGACTTACCCCCTGGGCAAAATTCCCAGATCCACAAACCGAGGGTTGAGGATTGGCGCATGGCCTCCCTCATCTTCAAACCCGACCGGATCAAATGGGCTGTTAACAGCTTCAAACCCTTCAAGTCCGGTGGGGAGGATACCATCTTCCCAGCACTTCTTCAAAAAGGGCTAGATATTATCCTGCCAACGCTGATCAAGGTGTTCAGAGCCAGCTTTGCATGGGCCTATATACCGACAGCGTGGACTAGGGTCACTGTCACCTTCATCCCCAAAGGGGGAGATAGAGACAAGTCGCTACCCAAATCCTATAGACCGATAAGCCTCACCTCCTTCGTGCTAAAAACCATGGAGAAGGTATTGGACCAACACATCAGGGCCACCTACATGATTGATAGACCCCTGCATGCAAAACAACATGCCTATCAAAAAGGCAAATCAACTGAGTCTGCATTGATGGACTTGGTAGATCTTATAGAAAAAGCCATCGAAGACAAAGAGATTGCCCTCTGCGCCTTCTTGGATATCGAGGGGGCATTTGATAACACCTCGACAAATGTCATAGTCCAAAGCATGGAAACACGCAACATCGACCGAACGACCACTAAATGGATCGAAGCCATGTTACGCAACAGGGTAGCATCAACAACCCTCTTAGACTCCAATGTAAGAGTCAAACTTAACAGGGGATGTCCACAAGGCGGTGTCCTATCCCCCCTGGAATGGTCACTGGTTGTTGATGGACTGCTAAGCGAGCTCAACAACGCTGGCTTTTACACACAAGGCTACGCAGATGATCTAGTGGTGGTTACCGTTGGCAAATGCCAATCAACCATCTCTGACCTAATGCAAACAGCCTTCAGGAAGATAGAAAGGTGGTGCAAAGACACCCAACTCTCGGTGAATGCCGATAAGACGGTTATTATACCCTTTACGAAAAAGAGGAAACTGGAGGCTTTAAAACAGCCTACTCTCTTCGGAAAAACAGTCAAATTCTCCAGTGAAGTCAAGTATCTAGGGATCATCCTCGATCAAAAACTCACCTGGAACCAACACATCAAATTTGTGACTAGAAAAGCTAAAATCGCTTTAGGGGCCTCCTGCAGACTGGTCAACTCAAGATGGGGACTCAGACCAAGGGCAGCGCTGTGGCTGTATACAGCTATAGCAAGGCCCATGATAACATATGGCTGTGTGGTATGGCACAAAAAAGTTGACCAAGTAACCTGCAGGGATAATCTTACAAGCCTCCAACGACTCGCGTGTATCACCACAACGGGAGCTCTCTCATCGACTCCGACCTCCGCCCTGGAAGCGCTGCTCAACCTCGTTCCACTACATGTGCAGGTGCAAATGGACGCTAGAGCAGCCATGCTAAGGGCTAACCATGCAGGAAGGACAAGATGGAGATCAAAAATCATGAGAGTTCTGCACGAAAACCTCATGAATCAAAGCATCACAGCCATGCCCTCTGATGTTCAGCTAAAAGAATACAGCTTCAATAAGCTGTTTAGGACATTCATACCTCAGAGGTCCGAATGGAAGGACAATATGCCTTGCGAACCCCGGACCTGTGATATTGTTTGGTTCACCGATGGATCAAAGAAAGAGGGTCTAGCAGGAGCTGGATACCACGGAGGACAACCAAGGGTGCAGAAATTTGCTAACCTTGGGCAATACGCCACTGTATTTCAAGCAGAACTACTCGCCATCATAGGCTGTGTTCGTGAGAGTCTGCAAAAAGCCTACCTAAACAGGCACATCTTTATCTTCTCTGATAGTCAAGCTGTAATTAAAGCCCTTAACTCAGAGGAGATCAACTCTAAACTCATCAAGGAGTGTGTCCAGTTGCTGAACTTACTAGGAACATCGAACTCGGTAGCGATAGGATGGGTACCTGGACACAGTGGCATCGGTGGTAATGAAACTGCCGATGAGCTAGCAAGAGCTGGAGCGGAAAGCACTACAATGGGCCCTGAACCCATTTGTGGAATTCCTAAGTGCACAACCTCCACCTACCTCAGGTCCTGGGGCTATAAACAGAGTATCAAGCTCTGGGAAAAGTCCTCAGGCCAAGCACACTCCAAAGCGCTTCTCATAGGCTTCAACAGAAAGTTTACGGAACAAGCGCTTTCCATGAACAGGAGCCGAATTAGGATCTTGACAAGAACCCTCACTGGGCACTGCAAACTAAACAAGCATCTACAAAAAATGGGCCTTAGTGACACCACAATTTGCAGATTCTGTCGCGAGAAGGATGAGACGCCCATACATATCCTATGCGAGTGTGACGTAGTACACCACACTAGAAGCCAGCACCTGGGGGGCCACCTAATCTCACCAGATGAGATTAAATCCCTCCACCCCAAGAATATAGTCAATTTTATTATTGACTTACGGCTAGAGGGAGTGCTGTAATAATACAAGAGGCGTCACAATAGATCTTCGCAGGTCGCAGTGACAAAGGGGCTTAGTACCCTACCTCTTCTAACAAATAAATAATAAATAAATCAACCACTGTGAGCCAAACGTCAAATTGACATTTGCACCATTTGATATTTTGTAGAATTGTGATATAAATGGAGAAAATTCGAGAAAGTTGCAGTCCCAGTAAGAGATGTATTGAGATAATTATAACTTTATACTGGTAACATTTATTATTATTTAGGGACTACCCAATGACGAAATATAGGTTTTCATTTCAATGGGTCTACCGGGGTCTACGAATATGAGCAGCGTTGCCAGACGTACGAGAAATCTCGTAACTTTACGAGATTTACCAGATCTGTACGAGATACGAGAAAAATAAAAATCTCGTACACTTTTTTACGAGATTTTAACAATGTTGACTGCCTGCGTCATGTATAACCTAAAAACTGCTAAAACATTATAAAAAAGAAAAATACGATCGCCCTAACACATCACTAGATTCTTTCCTCATCGGCTCGTCACTAAAGGTATCTTTAGTCATTACCGGGGAATCCCCACTGAGATGTATATTTTCTTGTTATCCTTCATGCACTAATGATTAGGTATATTGATTCAATTTCTGTTGATATCTGTTTTGCACTAACTGAAAGGTGTGGGTGTGGTGGGGCAATGTATTTTTACGCCAGTACGCGTATAGTAGTTGTAGTTCCAGCACAGTTCGGAATTTCACCCTAATTATTCAGTGGGTTATTCCAAGGTTATTCAGAGTAGTGACCATAAACTTATTATTACTAGTGGGTAGTGACCAAGAACCTTATACATAGGTAGTGCAAAGGTAGTGACAGTGAATCTTCATCTACTCCACCTAGTAAAATAACACAAAAAGGAGGATGGCATGAGGATGGACTACAAAAATAAAGCAGGTAACATTTGAAATAATATACTTTTACGAGCATAGACATAGTTTATTAGTCTATATTTACGAGATTATGTATTGAATGGAATGGAACGCTGAATAGTGCCGTAAAGCCGGTCTGAGAATATTTAGAGGGAGAATACTTTTTGGTAGCCGTGTCCTTGTCTAATAGGGTAACCATACATTTTAGTTAAAAGTAGGACATAATAGAAATATTTAATTATGTTATGAGAATAGTTATCAGGTAATTAACTACTTATATCCAATAGTAAGAATTGATTTTTTCCTATTAAATAGTGAAATATACGGTCCATACCTACATGTATCTAAACGTTCTTACAAATATACATACACCCTTTTGGTTATAATTAGAGTCACAGGCAAGGCATAATATATAAATAGGCATATGCAAGGTTACTATATAATAAAAAAGAAAATTTAGAGAAAATTTCGGACATTGCGGAAAAATCCGGACATTTTCTTACACACGGATTACGTGTATAATAAAATGTCATGCGTGAAAATTCCGGACATCTTAGAATTCCCCTCGTATTCCGAACTAAGAACCAAATTTTCGGACGTATGGCAGCTCTAGTCATAGGAAACATTAGATTTTAACATTTTAAGATACAAATTTAATTCCTCTTCTACTTTCTCTTTTAGCTTTGCGACCATCCTACGACCTTTCTTTATGAGATTTTTCCAATTATAGCAGAAAAGGTAACCCATGCTTAGTGCTGCAGAATCGAATATCAGATATTATAATATTCGTGTTTGGCAAACTCAAGTACGAGTATAATCATCATTCCCAACATTAAGCAATAAAACACAATGAATGAAAGTCAAAGCAAAACTTTTTTTTATTTCAAATCAGCCTATAAAGGTCGTCGTCGTTCGTCAAAACGTTGAGATTCTAGATGCATGGTTCCAAAGTGGGCAGGGTTCTATGGAGAAGAGACCGGCTAGAAACTTAATGGTTGATTGTAATTTTAAATGTGTTGGCATTATAGTTGTATTTTGGGTTTATGTGCTTGTTTCCTCTTGCTTTACTTTCTTATTTGGTGGTTCACTGGAAACTGCAACATCTTCCCATTTACTACAAGATCCTACATGCCCTGATTCACCAGATGTTCCTGCACGTACAATTTCTATGGCAGTCGTAAAATGTCCGGAAGGCACTGACTTTTCTCAGAAGTTTAATTTTTTTTCTTCTATCTGTAATGTCAAAAATGATCTTCATTATGGCCATAGACTTGTCTATGATTATGGCACAATATCTAAGACAATATCCAATCCCGTCTCGTCCAATCCAGTAAAAGTCAGTGTCTCTGAGGCTGACATTCAGAGACATGAACATAAGACGGGCGAAGACCGCTCTAAGCGAAGTTGTCGCTAAGCGCATCTTCAAAATTCGTATTCAGAGTCGCAGTGTAAGCTTAGCTAAGACTCTCTTCTCTATGGCCATTTTTAATAGCAAAATATTCGTCGTAAGCCATCGATATTCTCTGCTTAATCTTTGTCCTAATAGTAGAGAACAGAGGCCCAATTCTCGTAATTAAAAATGTTCAAAATATAGTTCGGACCAATGTTTATCGGTAAGTTACTTGTTTTTTGAAAATGAGCAAGCAGGCGTGTTACATATCCAGTGAACATGGAAACCGCTGACACAGTTCACCTCATTCCATCGCATTTCGCAACAGCTACAGGCACGAGGCGTCAAGTCAGCACAACGTGCAACTGTCGTCATCCAATGAGTTCTAGAAACCTTTTAGTTCCCACACTTCTATTCTAACATCGAATGGTTAGGCATGTATTTAGATTAGGATTAATACTTAATTGTAACTTAAATATATTGATTAAATATAGTTTCATTATAATTAAATTTTGGTTTTTTTTAACTCCTCCGGCCGTAGCCTACGTAATTGGCGCAGTCGGTAGGATACTTGAGAATTAGGTGTCGATTCGCGTCGCGTCAAGATTTCCCCTAAAATCGGACCGAAGTCCCCACGTGCGTGACTGACCGATTTCGAGTATCCTGAATCTACGAGCGCTACAAGCAGGAGGTGTATCCAGCCATTGATACGCAAAAGAACCCAAAATGTATATGTGAGTACTTTAGAATCGTTCTATGGTTGCTTTCCCTTAATTTCCTAAGTTATCCTTATAATTGCCAAAATTTTCCATCTAAGGAAATCTGGTACTTCTAGGTTAGATATTGTTAGCAGTAGGAATAGTTTGCAGGACGCAAATAGAAATTTGAATTCTAGTTGTTCTAGTTCGTTAGATAGTTCGTTAGATAATATGTCGGAAATTGAAGTAGTGTACAAGGCTCTCCGCCTAGTTCCCGAATTTGACGGGAATGCAAACGTCCTTACACGTTTTATAAAATTATGTGACCAATTAGTTAGAGAGTTTGTTCGTACTGAAGCGGGCAGTGAATTGCGTAACCTTGCACTTTTAAACGGAATCTTGAACAAAGTAACTGGACCCGCAGCTCGATTAATTAACTCTAATGGGATACCTGAAAATTGGGAAGGTATTAGAAGTGCTCTTATTAATAGTTTTGCGGATCAGCGAGATGAAACGTCTTTATACAATGATTTGGCTCTTTTAACTCAAGGATCGTTATCACCGCAAGAATTTTATGAAAAATGTCAAAGTCTTTTTAGTACAATTATGACCTATATTAGTTTGCATGAGACCTTGGAAAGTACAATTGAGTCTAAGCGTACCTTGTATAAAAAGTTGACTCTTCAAGCATTCTTACGCGGTCTACGGGATCCATTAGGGTCACGCATACGATGCATGCGACCGGAATCAATTGAGAAAGCTCTTGAATTTGTTCACGAGGAAGTCAATACTTTATATTTGCAGCAAAGAAATGATAATTTTAACGATAAAAAAATTAATAACCTTCCTCATGGTCAGAATAGCCAGCCCTATAAATTCCCGAATACGCAGGTAAGTTCACCGCGAATGCCTATGAATATGCCTATGAATATGCCTACAAATATGCCAGGTCCTTCACGACAATTTGTAACGCAGCTACCGCAGAGAGTTCCAATTTGGAAGCCTCCACAGAACCTTCAATATCGAGACCCCAGCCGTACTCAGCAGGTATTCGGTGCACAGTTGCCTAATTATAGATCTAATACAAATGCATTTAAGCCACCGCAACGTGATCCGCAGTCCAACCCAAATACCGGTGTAAAGCCGATGAGCGGGGTAAGTCATTATGTATCAAGACCCATGCCGATTCGAGGACACGATTGGTCAAGATTCGGAAATCCGCCTCCAAATAATTATTTTAAAGCTAGAGAAGTTAATTTTAATGATTTGTATAATGATCCAAACTTTGACAACCCTGGTTGTTATTACGAAATGGTCGAGTCGGATTACCCTGTCGACTATCCATACGATTATTATAATTATTGCGAACCACAATATTATACCTATGACCCTCAATCCATTACTGTGATAGAGGAATGTCCTGAGGAAAGTTCATCACCTAAGAGTGAAAAATCTTCGGATTTTCAAAAAGGCCCCAAATCAGAAAAGTCCAAATAGAGATTAATTTACAGACCCAGCGACAATTGCCGTACATAGTAATTGAAAATCCACCTCTCAAATTATTAATAGATACAGGCGCCAATTCATCTTTTATTAGCCCTGATATTATTAGAGAACATTTTTCACACATGCAATTAACTTATGAACCTTTTGAAATATCTAATTATCATGGTACGAGTCGCCACGAGTATTCTATTACATTACCTTGTTTCCGTGAGTTCTGCGAAAACGATAACATAAAATTATATATTTATAAATTCCACGATTATTTCGACGGACTCATTGGCAATGATTTATTACAGAAATGGCAATCAAATATAGATTTGAAAAATAAGATTTTAAAGACTAGATGTGCGCAAAATTCCATACATATGCTTAATTCGCCAAATTGTAATTTTTATGAGGAAATAATACCAGCTAATTCTTCCAAAGTTATTAAAGTTCCTATTAATTTTCAAGACGGACAAGCGATAATTCCAGAACAAATTATTTGTAATTGTATTGTAAGTGAATGTTTAACTGAAATTAATAATAGCCGAGGTTATTTAGAAATAATTAATCCCACTCAGAACGACATCGTTTTTTCGATGGATCGCCCTATCAGCGCGGAGTTATTTAATAACGAGTGCATGCGCACCGAGCAACGTACACCGCAGTCGCGTGTTAACGAAGTGCTTTCGCGCTTAAGGACCGATCATTTGAATCCTGAGGAACGTGCTAATTTAGAAGCGTTGTGTTCTCGGTATGCTGATGTATTCTATATAGAGGGAGAACCTCTTACCTTCACTAATAAAATTAAACATTGCATTCGGACTACTGACGAAATCCCAAGTTATACTAAAAGTTATAGATATCCTTATATTCATAGAAAAGAGGTACAAGATCAAATTTCAAAAATGCTAGAGCAAGGAATTATTAGACCTTCTGAATCTGCATGGAGCTCACCAATTTGGGTGGTCCCGAAGAAAATCGACGCGTCCGGAAAACAAAAGTGGCGTTTAGTCGTTGATTTTCGGAAAGTCAATGAAAAAACAATAGATGATAAATATCCCATTCCAAATATAACAGATATATTAGACAAACTTGGTAACTGTCACTATTTCACAACCTTGGACCTTGCAAGTGGATTTTATCAATGTCAAATGTCTGAAAATGATATTCACAAAACAGCTTTTACTGTAGAGCACGGACACTTCGAGTTTTTACGTATGCCGATGGGACTTAAGAATTCTCCATCAACTTTTCAACGAGTTATGGACAATGTGCTTAAGGACCTTCAGAACCGAATATGCGTTGTCTATTTAGATGATATAATCGTTTTCAGTGTTTCCTTACAGGAACACATGATAAATTTAGAAAAAGTATTTAGCAGACTTAGAGAGTCAAATTTTAAAATACAATTAGATAAGTCCGAATTTTTAAAATTAGAAACTGCTTATTTAGGACACATAATTAGTAAGGATGGTATCAAACCGAACCCAGATAAAATAGTCGCTATTCAAAAATTTCCTTTACCAAAAACTCCAACTGAGATTAAACGTTTTCTAGGTTTATTAGGCTATTACCGTAAATTCATCCCTGATTTCGCGAGAATAACCAAACCTATGACTCAGTGTCTTAAGAAAGGCTCTAGAATCAATATTAATGATTCTAATTATTTAAATTGTTTCGAAAAATGTAAAACTTTGTTAATAAATGATCCTATACTTCAATACCCGGATTTCGAAAAAGATTTCATCTTAACGACAGATGCATCGAATATCGCTATTGGTGCCATATTATCACAAGGCCCTTTAGGTTCGGATAAGCCCATAGCATATGCGTCTAGAACGTTAAATAGTAGCGAAATAAATTATAGTACAATAGAAAAGGAGCTTTTAGCTATAGTATGGGGAACTAAGTATTTCCGGCCTTACATATTCGGACGTAAATTTAAAATAGTCACCGATCATAAGCCTCTTCAATGGGTGATGAATTTAAAGGAGCCTAACTCAAGGTTGACACGTTGGAAATTAAAATTAAGCGAATATAATTTTACAGTCATTTATAAGCAAGGTAAAAATAATACAAACGCCGATGCCTTATCGCGTATACAAATTAATAATGAAGAAGTAAGTTCTATCGCAGTTAATCCTTCTGAAAAGCCGCCATCCATTTCGGGTTCTACTACAATTACAGCCCATACGAGTGCCGAAAATCCTATATTAGAGATTCCTTTATCCGATGAGCCGCTTAATAAATTTAACAGACAGATTTGTTTCATAGTTGTAGGCGATATAAAAAAACGCCCAACGGTCACCAAGCCGTTTGAAACACATACTCGTACTACCATCCAGTTGTCGGAATCGTCTCTGGAGCAAGATGTTATTAATGCCGTGAAAGAATTCGTTAATCCAAAAGTTAAAACAGGTTTAATCATTCACCCGACTTTGGCTATGTATCAAATTATCCCTATTATTCAAACCTCATTCAAGAGCTCTGCAATGAATTTAATATTAACAAAAATTGAAGTAGATAATGTAAAAGAATACTTACGTCAGCAGGAAATTATTCAGAAGTACCACGAGGGTAAAACGAACCACCGAGGTATTACTGAGTGTTATCTAGCCTTAGCTCACAAGTTTTATTGGCCTAAAATGAAAGAGCATATTGCAAAATACATTAATGAATGCAACATATGCGGCCAAGCTAAGTATGATAGGAACCCTGTAAAACAAAAATTCTGTGTAGTTCCTCCACCTACTAAGCCTTTTGAGATAGTTCACGTAGATCTTTTCACTGCGCAGACGGAAAAGTATATTACCATCGTAGATGCTTTCTCGAAGTATGCACAAGCATATTATTTAAGAGACGGCACAGCCTTAAGCGTCGTGCAAGCTCTATTGCAATTTTTTACACATCATGGTGTACCCTTTACTATTGTCACAGACCAAGGTCCAGAATTCTCAAATCAGATATTCTTAGAATTCACTAGAATTCACAAAATTCTACACCATAAGATTCTTGCTCACTCTCCCAATGATAACGGTATTGTGGAACGATTCCACTCGACGATCCTGGAACATTTAAGAATATTAAAATTAAAACACCGTAACGAATCAGTTGTTAATCTCATGCCTTATGCTGTGTTAGGATATAACAGTTCTATTCATAGCTTTACAAAATGTAGACCAATAGAGTTAATAACTGGGCATTTCGACCCCAGGGATCCATTTGATATTAAACTATCAGAGCATTTACTACAACAGTACATACAAGACCACAGGAATAAGTTAACTAAAGTCTATGATATCATAAATGAGTCTTCACTTCACGAACGTACTCAGCTAACAGAAAATAGGAATAAGGATCGCGAATCCGAACAGGAGTTTTTACCCGATCAACAGATTTTCGTACGTAACCCTTTAGCAAATCGTCAAAAACTAGCACCTCGTTATACACAGGACACTGTCCTTGCTGATCTGCCGATTCACATATATACTAGAAAGAAACGTGGCCCAGTAGCCAAGTCTCGCCTGAAGAGAGCCCCTAAAACCCCTTTGTTGTTACAGGATACCTCTAATATTGCAAGTACTTCAACTGACGAGCGCGCAAGATGTAACGATTGACTCGTTACAAGACGGCCCTGGCCTTCTACCTTTCAAAATGGGTCAAGCTAAGATAACATCCCATTATCATTCCTTTTTGCAATACGTTCATCTTAAAGATATTAACACTCAAATTAAATCAGTTAAATTACACAGATATCGGAACTAAGACCTATATTGAATAATAAAACATTATCACTATATGATCCCCATATCAGTTATTTAGATAGTAAACTTGACACCTTGTCTAATAGATTAGAAACGTTTGAATCGCGTCGTAATAAACGGGGACTTATAGACGGATTAGGCTCAGTGGTTAAAAGTATATCAGGAAACCTAGATTATACGGATGCCTTGAAATACGATAGCGCCATCCGAGTTCTACAAAGTAATGAAAACACGTTAGAATCTGAATTTAATAATCACATTAGCTTGACAAAAGAATGGATGTCTGAACATTCTTATATTTTAAATAGCATACTAGATAATCAGAGTAAAATCTCTAAGGCATTAAATTCCATAATGGACAGCAATGCTAATAGGGAAACAGAGTTAATAAAATACGCCCATCTGGCACAACATTTGTTAATTTTAAGTGATAATTTAGAAAGTCTCTCTGATGAGATATTTAAGTTAGAAAACGCCTTAGCGTTTATCCGGGCATCGAGCACATGTCATTCGATACTTAGTTTACAGTCTCTTAGGAGCATATTAGATAAGCTAAGAATTTTATATAGTAAGGAACAAATCCTTGACGTAGATCTTAGGGATTATTACGATATAATAAAATTAGGTTATTTCTATCTTGATAAGCAAGTAGTTATAGTATATAAAGTACCGATTATCCTATCTCCTACCTATGATTTTTATAAACTTTCAGTAGTCCCTAATAAAAATCATCTTGCCCTAATACCTACCTTACCTTATATAGCAATCCATAGCACCGACTCTATGTACATGGAGGCTGAATGCCCGAAGGCAGATTCTTGGTTCCTTTGCGAAGACAAGTTTCATCATGGCAGTCAAAATCATGCAGACTGCATACACCAGCTCATCACCAAGCAGCATCTCGACGCATCCTGCAAAGTGACAAAAATCATACTTACCAGACCTGCACTTGAAGAACTCGACGAGAAGCACTACACTATCAGCCTTCCTGAGTCAACTAAAATCAAGATATCATGCGGACAGGATCAGTACAAAACACTACAAGGAAGTTTCCTAGCAGTCATCCCACGTGGCTGCTATCTCTCAACACCGGAATTCAGCGTGTTCAATACGAATGATAACGTCAAAGGTCGAGCCCTGAAGATACTGGAGTTACCATCAATGAATGAAAGTTGGGAAAATGAAGAGACAGCCATACAATTGAACACTGTCAATCTGCAAAATCTGCATCGCACCAACACGAAGATATCTCTGCAAAATCCTGTAAAACTAATCAAAACTCAAGATTATACAATTTACCATACAACAATTCCACTTTACATTATACTATTCGGTGCAAGTGTACTTGGGATTGGATTACTCTATCGGCAACTACGCACGAAAAGCTTGAACAAACAGAAAAATGACATCATCATTTCTAATCCAACTCAAGATATTTATACTGAAGTATCTGAAGACACCAAGATTCATCCCAAGATGATAAAGGTTGATCCCAGCCATATCTCAGCAACATTCTCGAAAAATTTCTCAAATAGTTGCTGATCTACGGGGGGAGGTGTTACATATCCAGTGAACATGGAAACCGCTGACACAGTTCACCTCATTCCATCGCATTTCGCAACAGCTACAGGCACGAGGCGTCAAGTCAGCACAACGTGCAACTGTCGTCATCCAATGAGTTCTAGAAACCTTTTAGTTCCCACACTTCTATTCTAACATCGAATGGTTAGGCATGTATTTAGATTAGGATTAATACTTAATTGTAACTTAAATATATTGATTAAATATAGTTTCATTATAATTAAATTTTGGTTTTTTTTAACTCCTCCGGCCGTAGCCTACGTAATTGGCGTATATAAAAATTAAAACACGATAGCAATATATACAAAATGCAATTGGAGTGAACGAAACAAAATATCTGAGACATAAACCTATTTATTTAAGTTATGAGGTTAGTCAGACTTGAAAATCTCAAATTGTCGATATTAACTCCACCTTAGCCCACTTGGCGGCGCTAGTGTCGTCTTAAGTAATCAATATTCACTACTTGGCTTATCTTAGTTTACGTTAAGTTTAAGTCGTGTTCCGAACGTCTCTGAATACAAATATGAGCGTAAGCTGTTGATTTTGACAGATGGAAGCGTAAGTTCACGCTTAGACTCGTTTAGATTCTGTCGTCTCTGAATGTAAGCCTGAATGTCAGCCTTAGTACCTACATAGATTAGGTAGTTCTACATAATCTATGTAGATTATTTTATACCTAAAAAAAAAGTCCTGTTATTATAACTGTAAAGTAGAATCGGTTATAGACTCCTTAAAGAGTGCAGTAATAGTTGTTGGCGACTTAAACTTAAATCCTAAATACACGTCAAACATTATTTTAAGTTACTATTGTTATTTTCTTAGCGTTTGTGGTCTGGCTGAGAGGAATGAAGTGATGAATGCGTATGGAGGTAAGTTGGATGTACTGTTGGTGTCAGATAGCATTTGCAGTATTGATGTAACAGAGATTAACGGGGGAGGCCCTGTTCCAAGACGAGACGCCTATCATCCACCATTAGAGGTAGGCTTTACACTTAATGACGTGATGCATCGACCTAGTTCTGAGAGGATTAACCCTTTTTTTTTTTTTTTAGCGTGTTAAAATCCTCAAATGAGTCCTCCCACCCCGGGCAGGGCGGGAGGGACTGTCAGACGTGTACTGACTAAAATCCACGGTGTTCCTTCAATAGCCCTTTACGTTCCGGGGTCACGGTAATGAGATAAGTCCCGCGACCCCGGCAGGCTTCGGCCCTCTACAGGGGGGGCCCCGTCATCTAGAGGATTAACCCTAGTAACCTTGACACCCACAGAGACTGGAATTTCTCCAAAGGCAATTATGAAATGATGTACCAATTAATATCTGAAGTATCATGGCAAGAAGTATTCCTGGCTAGCAATGTCGACGCTGCTGTAAATAATTTCTATAATATCTTGTATAGCATATTTGATGAATGCGTACCTAAAAAGCGTAGACCAAGAAAACCATCTAGGCGCTACCCGGTTTGGTTCACAGCAGAATTAATTGGTGATATTAAGAGTAAAGCAGAACTTCACCGTAAATGGAAATCTTCTCAGAATCGAAATGTTTACAAAAGCCCAATTCTCGATTCAATCTTCTTACAAACTCATTTCAATCTCATTTTTGACGTTTGTGTATAGACGACAGTGTCAATTATTATCTGTATCCATAGAGATAATACATAGTACCTATAACTAGAGAGCTTACTGCTATAATTAGTTGTACGAAATTTTGTGCCCACATGAAAGTCACCCGAGATTTAGCGGTGTCCCTCTCGCACACATGGCCATTACTCATCAACTTAGTAATCTACTAAATTGGTATTTTCAGAATCGTTTTTACATACATATTAGAACTAATGAAACTTCTACCCACGGCTATCAAAATAAACATAATAAAAAATATAATTGACGTGCTTTAAATATTATATTAAATATTATTATTTCCATACGTTATTCAATAAGATTGATTATTACAATATTTGGATACCAGTAGTTAAAGAAGTTTGCATGCGGGAAACACTACATCATTCAAAATGGCTTACATTGTCAACTTAGTTGTCAACCTATTGTCAACATTCGTGGTTTTCATAGTTCAGAAATAAACGTGATCAAACATTATTTTTGTGCCTAGAATAATTTTTTGGCGACAAGATGGTAAATACTTGAGTTATGATTGGGTGCAAGCGAGAATATTATCCTGGTTGTGGAATATCGTTCCATAGGTAAGTTTCATTGAGTAGTGTGACAATATATTTTTATTTTGTGGGATATAGTTGCTCCAAGTACTTATTTTAGATCGTTTCACATAACATACAGTCCACTAAGTTAAATAATTTACGTTCTTTAATAAATTTGGATTTGTTTTCCATAATCTGTAATGCGTAGCATATTTTCGATGAAAAATCAAACTTTTCATACAAAAGATTAACCTTGCTCCATCAAAATGTATGAAAAGTTTGAATTTTTTTTCGCGATTTCATGGTTGGTCCCGTAGTAAAAGTTGTTCATATTGATGAGTAGTTTCACCCCTTAAAGCATTGCCGGTGTTTTACAAATAACCCTGTATATAGTTTAAGTTAATTTGTTGAAATCATTTGTTGTTTGTTGTGCCGAATAGATAATAATGTTTTTTTGTATCTCTTATAAAATGATAGACTTTATTAAAATTCCATGTTTGTTTTTTTCAGGATTCCAGCTGATAATAAGCAGAGGGTGTTATGGATAACAGCCACGAACCTTGACATTAGTGTGTAAAAGTTCGCATGTGTTTGTGGCGTAAATTTTAAAGATAATGAATTATTTAACAGCAGCAAAAATAAAATTAAAACCTGAAGCAGTTCCTTCAATATTACCATAGGTACTATTGTAATATGTTTAATAATTATCAGTTGTTGTATGTGTCTGTTGTATAATGTTGTGTGTAATTGTCTGGTCTGTAATAGTTTATACTAATATAAAGTATAACACATTGCACAAACTTAAGATTCACACACTTTGCTTATTGTTTATTTGTGTTTAATATTTTCCTATTAGTATAGTTAGATGGATTAAACTTTTACTGGATTGGATATTGTACTTAGATATTGTGCCATAATGAAGATCATTTTTGACATTACAGATAGCCACAAAAAGAAAAAAAACTGTACGTGCAAAATAAATTATACGTGCAGGAACATCTGGTGAATCAGGGCATGTAGGATCTTGTAGTAAATGGGAAGATGTTGCAGTTTCCAGTGAACCACCAAATAAGAAAGTAAAGCAAGAGGAAACAAGCACATAAACCCAAAGTACAACTATAATGCCAACACAATTAAAATTACAATCAACCATTAAGTTTCTAGCCGGTCTCTTCTCCATAGAACCCGGCCCACTTTGGAACCGTGCATCTAGAATCTCAACGTTTTGACGAAACGACGACGACCTTTTTATGCCGATTTGAAATTAAAAAAAGTTTTGCTTTGACTTTCATTCATTGTGTTTTATTGCTTAATGTTGTGAATGATGATTATACTTGAGTTTGCCAAACAAGAATATTATAATAAGTGATATTCGATTCTGCAGCACTAAGCATGGGTTACCCTTTCTGCTATAATAGGAAAGATCTCATAAAGAAAGGTCGTAGGATGGTCGCAAAGCTAAAAGAGAAAAAGAAAAAAGAAAGAAAAAGTAGAAGAGGAATTAAATTTGTATCTTAAAATATTAAAATCTAATGTTTCCTATGACTAGAGCTGCCAGATGTCCGGAATATTCACGCATGACATTTTATTATACACGTAATCTGTGTATAAGAAAATGTCCGGATTTTTCCGCAATGTCCGAAATTTTCTCTAAATTTTCTTTTTTATTATATAGTAACCTTGCATATGCCTATTTATATATTATGCCTTGCCTGTGACTCTAATTATAACCAAAAGGGTGTATGTATATTTGTAAGAACGTTTAGATACACTGTATGGACCGTATATTTCACTATTTACTAGGAAAAAAACAATTCTTACTATTCGATATCAGTAGTTAATTACCTGATAACTATTCTCATAACATAATTAAATATTTCTATCATGTCCTACTTTTAACTAAAATGTATGGTTACCCTATTAGACAATGACACGGCTACCACAAAGTATTCTCCCTCAGACCGGCTTTACGGCACTAATAAGCGTTCCAGTACTTGTACTATTTCTATGTCTGTATCAGTTCAAAATGTTAGCAGAATACCGATTTGCCTTACAATCAACTTTCGATCTCATTACAATATAATGCAATAATGTCACGTTTGACGTTGTTTGTTAGGGTAGGAGAATACCATTTGTGACATTTATGACATTGGTAGTAGACCGGAATGAGGTCCGAACCATAAAGTTATTATTACTAATAATAACTTTATGGTCCGAACTATATTTTGAACATTTTTAATTACGAGAATTGGGCCTCTGTTCTCTACTCTTAGGACAAAGATTAAGCAGAGAATATCGATGGCTTACGACGAATACATTAGGCACATTCAAACTAAATTAAAACGTGATCCCCATGCATTCTGGCAACATGTAAATAGCCTTAAAGCCAGAGGTGGCTTTGAAACTCGGGTAAACTATGAAGGAAACGAATACGTAGGCTGTGATGCGGCACAGGCTTTTGCCGATTTCTTTGCCAGTGTTTTTCTCCCTGATGCCCCTATTCTCAATTATACAAATTTACATAATGACTATCAGAGTAGTTGTGCCAATCTTGTTCATATAGATAAAATTAAAATGCGTGGTATTGAGCGTAAGCTCAAACCTAATTCGGCTGTAGGTCCTGACAATATTCCTGCATACATCATAAAAGGCTGCAAGGAGCACTTAAAATCGGCAATACATCATATATTTAACTTGGCGTTAACAACTGGGCAATACCCGCAACGTTGGAAGGTCTCACGAGTGCAACCTATACCCAAAACAAGTGTAACTTCTCAGGTAGAGAACTATCGGCCAATCGCTATTCTTTCATCGCTTCCTAAGTTATTCGAATCAATTTTACACAATTTCATTAGTAACCAGGTACAACCATATCTTTGCGATTCCCAACATGGATTTCGATTAAACCGTTCGGTCAGTACAAACCTGCTTACCCTAGTTGATCTCATTTCGCAGCACTTAGACGAAGGCATACAAGTTGATGTTATTTATTTCGACTTTAAGAAAGCATTTGATCGCGTACGTAGATAATGATGTGTTACTAAACAAGCTTAACAACAAAATCGGCTTTTCACCAAAACTCCTAAAATTTTTCGCGAGCTATCTAAGGGATCGACAGCAATTTGTTAGGCACGGGTGCTTTGCTTCTACACCGTATCACACTCGCTCCGGTGTCAGCCAAGGCTCAAGGACCTTTATTGTTTGGGATTATGGTGAATGACCTTGAGTCGGTCCTTAAGCATACTAGGTGTTTACTCTACGCTGACGACCTAAAATTAATATACGGCATTGAAGAGATCACCGATACCGTGACAATGCAGGAGGATGTTAACTCAGTGCTCCAGTGGAGTCTTGATAACAAACTCCTTTTCAATACTACTAAATCAGTGACGCTAGGAAACCAAAAGACTTGTAATGTTTATCATTATCTATAGGAAAAGGACGGAAAAGAAGCTGGCGGTCCGCCATTATGATTTCTCACCTGTCAGTCGCTATGTCAGGTACATCAGCTGTCAACGCGCTTTATTTTTGTACGATAAGTAATCATATTTCCTTAATCTATAGTGATATTGTGTGTTTATTAAATCAAAACAAGAACTGACTTCATAAACAATATGCCGAACTGTGGTATTATTGGGTGCGGCATTAAAAGAAGCGGAAATCGACCAAACATAACATTGCACCGGTATGTACTTTATTATTATGAAAATATGTCCCAATAGACACAATTCTAATAAGTTTATGCATAATTGAGAAAGCTTAGCAATATAGCTACATGAATTTAACATTTTGCCTATGATTTCATCACGTTTTTCAGTATATTTCGTGAAAATTATTTGTTATTGATATGGAGGTAGTGTTGTTCGCTCATGCATTTTTTATTGTCGATACTCTACTTTTTTTATCATAGTTGCTTATATTGGATGGTATTTTTTTGCTATTTAGGTTTCCTAAAAATGGAAACAACTCTTTTATTTTATTTATTGAAGTTAATAATAAAAAAAAACAATGTAAACTTTTTTGAAAATATATAAAAGTATGTTATGAAGTTGAATAAATGGAATGGTAATTTAATCGTTATAACTAATAAAAAAAAACAAAAATACGAACTAAAAAGATGGAAACAAGATGAAAAGAAAACCTTTATCAAAAATTATAAAATAATTATATTATTATATATTAATAATTAAGCAGATAATAATAAATTAATAATTATAATTGTATCCAAATTTGTCTCTTTTAATAATGAATAAAGGAGATATTAATACTTCGTTTCTAATATTATTGTTTTTTATTGTCTCGCAGGTGTGAAAAGTAAAGTATTCCCCTCGGGGATAAAGGTGTTCACGTCTTGGGCGAGCATGAATCTGGAGCGCAGCGAGAGAGTTTAGACTAGAATTCTGAATGCGCATAACATAGCGCCCGTGCCGTAAGACACTACTTTATCCCCTAGTAAATAATATTTTAAAATGTAAAATTGTATGGTTTATAAATTAATAAAAAAAGGATTAATATTATAAGCTTGTTTCATTTGCCTTGTTACGTGATGCCTAATATTAGTCTCGTATGGGTTCAATTTCCGCAAGGAAGAAATAGTTGTATAGCCTTCGGAAGTATCTACTTTTACATCCTGTCCTACCCCTATCCCTTTCCTTGAATATTACTTAGTACCTTTATTATTTAAACAGTTCTAACGAACTGTTTAAATAATATAGGTACTAAGTAACTAACACTACACTACACTACACTAACACTAACTTTGCAATCGATTTTTGTTTTGTTGTTGTTAAACAACAAAAAAAAATATATTACGGAGTAACTTCACCATAGATTATACTGATAAACTTCACTGTATAGAGACCGGCAAACACCTTGAGCAAAAAGCGGCGTGGTGTGAGAAAATTCGCGCCCGTTCGCGCACATAAACTGTCGTGAGAGAGAAGGACAAAAGAGACTAAAGGTCACCTTATTAGATGTTTGCCGATCTCTATACGTACCTGTAATGTCCTCTGTTACTAAGTTAAAGCTATAAAAAAACGTTACGAGAGCTTTCTAAATTGGAACCTATGTTGGGATAATTATTATTTTAAGCCTATAAATTGTTCCACTGCCTGTTGGGGTAAGATATTATTTGGTTGGACGTTGCCTTAGATTGTCCTTTGAGAGCGACCTATAATAACATTTCTGACAGCATATCGACAAACATATCGAATGGCATACGGGTGCATCACTACACTAAGCCGCCATTTAGATTTCTCGATAGCTTTTGTTTTACACCACAGACTACATAGTATTCACGTTGTTTTGTAGTCATGCCATGTCCTTCTAAGAGAGGCTTCTTACGTCATTGTACTAAATGCAGTGTTATGTCGTTCAGTCGTGCACACAGTCCACGGCATGTGCAATACTTTCTGGGAACCTATTGCCCGTGTCAACTCTGTAAAAGATCTTGGAGTACTTTTTGATTCACGACTTACTTTTCACGAACACATGAGGTTACTAGCTGTTGATTCTTTTCGGAGGTTGGGCTTTGTTAACCGTAATATGCGAGAATTTAATAATCCTCTCGCCTTCAAATTAATTTACATGGCTTTAGTAAGGAGCAAGCTGGAGTCGGCTTCAGTCGTTTGGAATCCGCACGAGAGTGGATACGCATTGCTCCTTGAGAGAGTTCAAAAAGCTTTTCTCAGATTTCTTCACAAGAAATTGTTTGGATACTATCCTTTTCTATATCCTACTAAATATCTGCTTGGTATGCTTGGCTTTAACTCCCTAGAAGTGAGGCGTAATTACTGCTTGCTCATCACCGCTTGTCAAGTTCTAAGGGGTAAATCCGATCGTCCAGAACTGGTGGCTCAGCTGGTGAGACTTTTTGTCCCTATTGTGCCTAAATATAATTTAAAACCACGACGCCACCGATTACTGGCAGTGCCAGAGGCACGCACTGTGTCGCACGCGAACTCTCCACTAGTTCGTGCACTTACAATGCTGAATGCCCTTCTGACATTATCGCCAGAGTGTGATTTGTTTGCGATGGGATGGATAGATGTGTGTCGTGAATGTTTGAGATTCTGTGAGGAGATGGATAAGAGATGAGTAGAGTAGTTGCCTATCTATTTAGATAGGCAACTACTCTACTCATCTCTTAACCATTTGGTGATATCTGTTCAATTTTTTGTATCCTATTGTTTACTGTAATTATCGTTATTTTTGTTCCTACTTTTTTTTATTTACTTTTTACATAATTACGTTATTTTTGTTTTTAACTGTGCAACGTATTGGTATTCACTGTAATGTTGTCCATGTAAAGTTGATTATATAAATAAATAAATTATCCCGGAGCTCTCAATTGTTTATTTTTGCAATACCTACACATCTTGGGCGAAAAGGAAAGCATAAAAGCATCACCGCAGACTACTTATAGATACCACCACCTTTGATTTAGAAACACATATTTTGTACTCATAGACTTAGGATTTCGCTTACGCTCTCCGTTTGTACATTTGTACACCTATAGGCCAGGGTAGTTTTAGGTGGGGTCCGGATACTGTGGGAAAATTTTAACGAGGTCCAGAAAAAAACAACTACTACTGACGACGCGACGCGACGGAGTGTCGCGTCTTGGTAGTGCATTCCAGCAGACGACTTGACGCCACAGTGTGGCGGCTGCAGGCAAGCCTTGCATTGTTGCACCGTACGTTGCAGGTATTGATGAATCTGGTTATCCTGACCTGGCTCAGTAATCGCACTCGCAGTACCTATGCGTTGTTTTACGAGAATGCACACATGTCATATGTTAAAAGTTCTTTAATTAACAATCTGCAATTCTGCATACTCAATGCATCTACCATGTTTTTGTCTCTGCAAAGGTTGTCTGGTAGAGAATGCCTTCGGAATTAAGTCCGCCTTTGTACATATTTGTATGAAAAGCAATAAATAAATAAATAAAGTTCTTTTACAAGTCCGGGATTTAGAGTTATACTTCTCTGCTTGTTGTTCTGCGGTTACTTACTGCACGGTCATAGTGAGTGACTACAGACAAATCGGAAGAAATCTTAGTCCTAGTGAACTACAGTGCATCGCGCACATAAAGCTAGCCCGGACAGAAAAGCCGAAAGTCCGTAATTATGCGCGAAGTGATTAATCGCGCATTTATGGAGACTTCTATTTTATCGTTATGTAAGTAGTTATTTTTAAACATTACTTTGGGGTTTTTAAATAGGTAGAAGTCAGTATAAGATATAAATCACTCAAAAATATACATTTGATTTCGTTCACAATATTTTAACTACAAATCGATATTGCATATTATTATACCCGCACCCCTACCGCGTAACTAAAATTGTATGAACATCGACATCGGTATTAAACTTCAATACGATCGTGAGAGCCTAAACTTTGAGCTAACTTGTAAAAAAAATACCTATCATATAGTTGGGACACTTATCTTCATGATCGGTAAAAAAAATACAAGTTAACTCAAAGTTTAGGCTCTCACGATCGTATTGAAGTTTAATACCGATGTCGATGTTCATACAATTTTAGTTACGCGGTAGACCCGCTGAACAGATAAAAACAATTTCAAGGCACAAGACGATACCTAACAATTTAAACTTATGTAATGCGCGTGTATCAGCTGTTATGGTTTATAAACTGCACGACCATGTTAGAGAAGGTACTTGGATCCTCAGCGTGTACATTATGTCCAACATTATGGATGTATTGCAGATCTGCTCGAGGGAAAAACTTTCTGATCCCTGTAATATCCTCAGGTCTGCAATAACAAAGATATTAGTTATGCATGTAGGTACAAATGTATAGGCAGACACAGAATAAGGTCAGTAATCAATTCGATCTTACGGGATATAGTTGGACTGCTTGCCACCAATAAATAGCGTCGGGCCCTCATACTGTTTTCCGTCCATATTCGGGAATGACGCGATTTGATCAAGATTTTTCTTCACGGCATCAAGATTACACTTCCAACCGAAAGATTTATCAGCCAATTTTCCAATATTCATTAAAATGAAATTCATGCCCGCCATATCATATACTAATCCAGATTCTATAATTTTTTCTTTAGCTAAATTCTTTGCTTTAATTATGCTGTCCATCCCATTAAAGTTTACCGTCATCATAACATCAATTAAGTTTGGAATTAAATAATTTTTACTGCCTGCTGACGATACTGGTGATATATCTACGACGATCAAACTCGCTACTCTAGAAGGCTGCAAAAAATAAAGATTTACTTATGAATATATTATTAAAGGTAGGATAAAGGTTTTTAATTCGTTAAGAATTAGTTTTAAAAATATGAAGTGCATAAATAAATATGTAACCAATTTATTATTATCAACAGTCTTTCAAAGTCCACTGAACATAGGCCTGTCCCAAAGACGTAAACTGCCTTTAGCCACTATGTCTGCCAAGTGGTTTGGTGATTGCACGATCAGCCTTCTCGTGCTCTACTACTACTAGTACACGGTGAACGATATTTTTGTGTGAGCTGGGTATGATTGTGTAATTTAGTCGAATTTTTTTAAGCATGTCACCCTGAAAATGTTTACTTATGGACACGTTAAGGGCTATGTTCACCAACAACATAACATATGTTTAAAATGAAAACGGCTGTTTACCCATGAAAAAGTTCGTGTTAATTGGCTGATTTTGTCTTAATCGTCTGTTACATTGTTGGTGAACTGGGGCCTTAGAAGGTTAAATTATAAATGGTCCATTCATACACGAAACATCAGGTACAACTACAAAATTATTTTTAGTAATAGGCGAAAGCCGAAAATGGTTGTCGATATGATAATTGAAATATTTTTGAATGTGTCACTCTTTAATTCCGAATTGACTCAATGTATGTCCTGACTCCTGCGCCTGCGTCCCTTCTGCCTCACTATTATTTTTATCACCTTTGACGTGTGAAATGGATGGATGGATCCATGGATTTGGTGAAGATGTTTGGATGTTTGTTACTCAGTCGCGCATTAACGGCTGATCGGATTTAGATGAAATTTGGCACACAGATAACTCATGTCCTGAATAATCACTTTTTATCTGGGTACATGAAGTAGATTCCCTAGGATGCGAGTGAAACCGATGGCAAAAGGTAATATAGATAGAAATTCTCAAACCTCTGTCAGTGCCAGGACCATTCCTGTTTTGCCTCCCATGCTATGGCCAATAATATGTGCCGTTTTTATTGAAAGCGTAGTAAATAATTTCAAAATGTCTGAGGCCAAGTCCACGTATCCGTGGGAGCTACTGTGAGGACTATCACCATGGTTACGAGCATCTGCCGCTACCACGGCTCTGTTTGTAGAATCTGCAATGGTTTTACACATGCCATCCCAATTTCTTTTAGATCCAAGTAGTCCATGAAGCACAAAGATTGGAACACTGGCAAGAAGTGGAGGATTAGGATCATGAATTTTGTGCACTAGGTCGACTGCTGAAGATCTTCTCGTTTCACTCTTCTTCATCCATATTTTTCTTAAAAGTGAGTAACGCTGCAGCGTTAGTGAAATTAAAAAATCCATTCCATGTCTAATTTGTTTCTAAAGCTCGGCAATTAATTTTGAGAATCTAAATAATGCATCGGTCGATAGAGTAATGTGATTGTGAATTTGTGAATGTATTTTAAAGGTGTCAATTTGTCATATTATGATGTTGTCAAAAGCGATTAAGCTACCATGAAGTTTTTTAAAGATTCACGTAGGCCCATAATATTTATTTGCGAGATATTTTTTGAACTTGTTTGTTGTAGGATCGTTCGGCCCAATCTGTTACCTTCGCCCTCCGCCTGTTATAGTTCCATAAACGAATCTTTGAACTGTGATTGAGTTGAGGCGATCATGGTTGTGATTTCCTGTTCACTGATTCATTTGTTTAGATATACATGGAAGTAATAAGTACGTCTCGTGTTTATACATATTATATTAACGGTTAATTTTCTATTTTCAATAGTTAACAGTTCTAAAGCTTGCTTTAAATAAGGTTAGTAAAAAAATTGCCGGGTAGGAACTAGTCAAATATATTTTGTTAACGTTCACAATATTTTAACAACAAATCGAAATTATAACCAAATAAAAATTATCAAGGCGCGCATTGTTTATTTTATATCTCAAAATAAACAATGCGCGTGTATCATCTTTTCTGAGATAAAAACTGTACGACCATATTAAAGAACGAATTTGGGTCCTCAGCATGTACATTATGTCCAACACCAGGGATGTACTGCAGATGTGCGTGAGGGAATAACTTTCTGATCTTTGTAATATCCTCAGGTCTGCAATAACATAGACATTTGTTAAGAATGTACTAATAAAGGCGGACACAGAACAAGAACACTAATCAATTCAATCTTACGGGATGAAATACGACAGCTTTCCACCAATAAATAGCGTAGGTCCCTCATACCGTTTTCCATTCAAATTCGGGAATGAGGCGATTTGATCAAAATTTTGTTTCAAGGCATCGAGATTACACTTCCACCCGAAAGTTTTATCAGCCAATTTTCCAATATTCATTAAAACGAAATCCATGCCAGCCATATTATCTACTATTCCAGATTCCATTATTTTCTCTTTGGCTAAAGTCTTTGCTTTAATTAAGCTGTGCATCCCATTAAAGTTTACGGCCAACATAATATCAATGAGCTTCGGAAAAAACATACTTAAAACGCCTGCTGTCGATACTGGTGAAATATCTTCGACGATCAAACTCGCTACTTTAGAAGGCTGCAAAAAATAATGATTAACCCAGAAATATATTTTAAACATAAATCTATTTAGTTCTAAGAGATTAACATGCAATTTATTATCAAAAATCTTTCGAAGTCTACTGAACATATGCCTGTCCTGTTCTAAAGAGGTGTTACTGCCCGTAGTCACCACGTTTGCCAGTGGATTGGTGACTGCAGATACGACGCTCTCATGATCAGTGATAGAGATCATGATCAGTGGCTGACAAGTTGGAATTTGGATGAGCAGCCATATGCAGACATATTTCGGCTGTCACAGCTTTCAATACGTAGTTCTAAGTAGTCTGTGCAGCTTCGTCGGTCAGTGGCGTCATTCACAACGAGCAGATGAGGTCAACTTTTTTGGGTGAACTGGGTACCTATATTAATTATGTAAGTATTTCAGTCAGTTTTTTCAGATAGGCGATTTTATTTAAATTAATGCATTTAAATCAAATAAAGTACACAATTAAATAATTTAATATCTTACATAAATGTTATAATTCTCATTTAAATAATGTGGTAATAAGGTGGAGGTAAACATAGATATATAAATTATTATCAAACCTCTGTCAATGCTAGAACCATTCCTGTTCTGCCTCCCATACTGTGGCCAAGAATATGTGCCGTTTTAACTGAAAGCGTAGTAAATAATTTGGAGACGTCGGAGGCCAAGTCGATGTATCTGTGGGAGCTACTATGAGGACTATCGCCATGGTTACGAGCATCTACCGCTACCACGGTTTTATTCGTAAAAGCTGTAATGTTTTTACACATGCCATCCCAATTTCTTTTAGATCCAAGTAGTCCATGAAGCACGAAAATTGGAACACTACCGGGTGGAGGACTAGGACCATGAATTCTGTGTGCAAGGTCGACAGCTGCAGATCTCGTCGTTACGATAGTCGTCTTCCATATTTTTCTTAAAACTGTGTAACGTTGCAGGTTGAATGAATGTAAAATATCCATTCCATGCCTAATTATTTTCGAACAAGTCCAATCCAATTCCAATTTTTTGTATAAGTCAATTAACGGTAGTCGTACAAATAACCTTCATTTCAAATTTTAAATTTACAAAATAACCTTACAACATCGATGTCTATGACAAATAGCAAATAAATAACTGTCTACGGCATGGTCAATTTCAATGTTGTCAATAGTGATTATTGTAATCAAATTGTAATACTTAACATGAAAAAGGTATAGATTCAAGTAGGTTACTTGGGACATATTTTTTGGGAAGGAAGTGTCCATTAAAAATCATTAGCCTATCGAATGCAGTCTACTGCTGAACATAGGCCATTAGCACAGACCTGGACTGTGTTAGCGAAGGTAGGCCTGTGCCCATTAGGTACACGAAGGGTACCTACATTAATTATCTCCATAGATTTATAAAATCTATGGTTTTCCCTATATATCGATGTATTATTGCTTATATTTATTGCGATTTATTGTGTACTTACGTCCGCCGTCCGTCTCTAATGGTCTTAAATAAACTTCAACATCCGGTCTTCCGGAAATTACTTTAAATATCGGTTTTTGGCTTTCTGAGACCTTTTTTTACTAGTTTTTACGTACGTAGAATATCCGAATTTATTTAATTTAGGTTAATTTATTCTAGGTGCGTATAATACCTAATAAGTAATAATAATAATTATAATTAATTTAAATAATATGATAAAACTGATATCTTAGGTACTTACTTAGGGCGCGGGCGGTTAACAAAAGCTATTCGATATAATATTGTATTTCTTAACAGACTCTACCTATCTCTCGTAATCTATGCCACGGGTAACATAAACTTGACCGAAACATTTTGGATTCCACTTACACTTGTCCATTTCGTCAGCGTTTGAGGAACCGTCAGAAGGAGAGCCAGGAGCCTTCCATATTGAGACCACAAATAATTCAATATCCATTTATATTTGGGTTATAAGTTTCGTTTTTTATATACTACTAATTTGACAAAAAAAAAGTAGAAACCGACTTCAAAAAAACTAAAAGGTATAAAATAATTTTCTTAAAAAACTTATCAGCTTCTGAAGTCGGTGCCACTATCAAGCTAGGTGCATTGAAGAATTAAAGGCCCCGACTTCAGAAGCTGATAAGTTTTTTAAGAAAATTATTTTATACCTTTTAGTTTTTTTGAAGTCGGTTTCTACTTTTTTTTTAAAGTTTATTTTATTTTTCAATTTTGAGTGGCATAAACAATACATAAACATGAGATTACAGCAATCGCGAGTGATGTGCTGTTATTCATTCAAGAGTTCCATTGTCTATCTCCGAAGATCTTCATCAGATCCTCACTAAATTTAAATGGGAACACTTCGGAGGTATACCCTTTCAAACAAAAAAAGAATCATCGAAATCGGTTGGCGTGATATTGAGTTATTCGACCATTTGTCGCACACATACTTAATGTAAATTTAAGACTTATATGGTTTTCTCATGGATCCCATGGTCAGAACTAGACCAAATGGGAACATTCGGGAAGCACTAGCTTTCGAATAAAAAAAGAATCATCAAAATCGGTTCAAGCAGTCCAGAGTTATGAGGTAACAAAGATAAAAAAAAAAAAAAAAAAAAAAAAAAAACACCCGTCGAATTGAGAACCTCCTCCTTTTTTTTGAAGTCGGTTAAAAAGCATACGGCCCGCCTGATGATTAGCGATAGCGCTAGCTGGTAGCTGTTACCGTAACCTATGGACTATGGACGCTTGCAACATCAAGCAAGTCGCAAGTTGCTTCCAAGCCTCGTTTGTTGATTCAATTTCATTCATCCTTACCTCTTTACACAATAAGCCATACATTGTAGGCTAGTTTGTTTGTTAAATAAATGTTGCCGCACGCTAGGATTTCTCCTGATATGTATCGTGGGAGATCGTGGGTGCAGTTTACAAACGTAGGTACCTATCGTACATCTCATAATATGCATACACATTAGGTAGGTAGAGGTTAGAGTATAAAAAGTATAGAGTCATAACGTAAACAACATTACCTTGTGCAAAACGTGAACAGTTTGAATGTAGATCATACATTTAAAGATATATGGTACACTAGTGTTCAATTCAAAATTCAGCATTTTTACGGCTAAAAACTAAGCTCCAGGGCCTATTCCACTCGCAGTTATTCGAACTATGAACGCGGAGTTCGTGTCGTGGCTGCGTTATTCATACCTATGCTCTCGGTTAATAGTCCTGTAGGATCGGTCTATACTTTTATAGGTACTCTAAGCAAATTACACAGACACCCCTGACTCAGAACAACTATCTATCTGTAGGCCATAAAAATAATTGTTCCCTGTGGGGATCGAACCCGCGGTATGTAGTGCAGACAGCCTATCGCTTAGCCGCTGCACCAACCGTGCCGTCCAAAAGCCTGACCATCACTGATATTTACGTATTCAGATACGTAAATATTTTTTTTTTTGCTAAATAGATATCTAGTAATAAGCAATGTGGAAATAATATATTTAATACACTTACTGACAATGTAGTACCTAACATACATTTATATTTCGGTGGGTTTAGTTTGACGCTTGTAGTGATGGGTCCTAATGAAAGCAATCGCAATCTCCATGAACGATCTGGGGTCGTCGATATGACAGTTGTGGCCAGTTTTGGCAATGTATGTAATAACAGCTTTCGGGAACATTTCTCGAATTTCAGTTAAATCATCGGGTCTGAAATCAAAAACGTATCAATCATTCAATCATATTTTTATTTGCGTAATATGGGTTCTATACATTTTGGTGTTAAGTTTTATGTAAAGTTTCAGTATCACCAATAAGTTGTATATAATTTTAGCATTCGTAGCAATTTAGAATTTTAGCAGTCGGCATGCAAATTTTGGCACAGAATAACAAATTATAAGCTTTATTAGATCATTGAAAGACATTATTAAATAATTAATTATTTAATGTCAATTTTAATCAGAATTGTTGTGCGTAGTTAGTTGAATGTCACATATCAAAAAGAATTAATTAAATTTACAATAATATTTATGACAGTTTACAATTTATCAGATAAAATACTCATTTACGCTCTAGTAACCCTATTTTAACGGATATTTTTTTAAGGTTGCTTCACCTGCTTCACCTTCACCAGAAATAAACCGTGAGAAGAATGTGATGAGATGTATTGTGTTTGTATGGAACTTATGATAAAATGACGCTAATATTATGGTTGTTTACTACGATTTACGTAGTTCCGGGTATGCCATTGAGATGATGGGTCAATAAATAAGTGTTCATTTCGGGATTGTAACTTACAATGTCAAATTACTCGATAAAGTAGGTTTCGTAATTTAACTTACGGAATGAATTCAGACAGCTGACCGCCGATAAACAATGTTGGACCAAAGTATCTCTTTCCTTTCATAACATTAGGAAAAGTTACAATATTTTTCATGTACTTAATTATCGTATCAAGATTAACTGTCCAGCCGATAGTTTGGTCACTTCTTAATTTGATATTGGACAGAATAGCGTTCAGCAGGATGTCATCTCGGATTAAATCTTTTAACTGATTCTTAGCTTCTTTTTTAGCGTCATTTATTGATTTCGGCTTTTTGAAGTCTACTACTTTCATAGCAGTTAATATTTTAGGAAAATCATCGTTGTATTGCCTTGAAATGGATGCAGGAGATATGTCAACTACTAATACACCAGTAATTTTAATTGGCTGAAAATATAGAAATGATAAAATTATAATAATATGAAGAGTAAAATCATCATATTTATTTACTATATAAGATTGGTTTGTTTAGGGCCCGGAATAGGTTGACCTGCAAGTCTGCTGTCTACATAAATCTACAGGTGCATCTAAAGGCTTCAGTAGGGAGTCGAGTGCGGTCGAACCCATTCGAACGATAAACATATATGAGCTTAGCGTCAGTCGTTAATGACGCGATCATGATCATTCACGACTTTTGCCAACACACTGCAGGGCATAAGCCTCCTCTCTTTTATAACATTCTACCCAATTTTGAGTCGTATTCCTTGCGAAGTAGAATTGAACTAGAGGATCCACTGCTCTATAATATTTTGATATTGGTATCTTACCGCCATCAATGCTACACACATTGCTGCTTTCCCCCCCATGCTGTGACCAATAACGCTCGCTTGTTCAACTCCTAGTTTATCAAACAAATGCAGGATGTCTGTTGCATGATCTTCATATTTATGAGAATTCACATGAGGACTGTCACCATGATTTCGCAAGTCTACGGCCACCACCGATCTCTTCGTCATGTTCAACATCGTCTTTCCTATACCTTCCCAGTGTTTCTTGTTTCCTAGTAGACCGTGAAAAAGGAAAATTGGAGGTTCATCTGGTTCCGTCACACCCTCTCCAATAATTTTATACGATAATACAACAGATCTATTAAAAATTCGGGAAGCAGGTATAACTTGTTTAAATAGTGTACTATATTGAAATACAATTGAATAGAATTTCCCTTCCATATCCCGGGGTACAAGGTTATTTAGTAACATAGTGGTATCTTTCCATTCTACCTGTTACATTATTATTTTCTACATTTGATTGATTACATATAAAAAACACGAATTTGACATTGTTAAGGAAATTGTCCTCTAGTAATCTATTGCCAAAAATTCCATAGATTTACCATACACCTTGAAGGTTTTTAGGAGGAAATCCTTATATAACCTCGTAGCCCTTGGAGCTAATGTAGCTATAGGCTATAGCTATGGGCAAGGCCCTTTTACCTTTTAGGAGCAATAAAATAAATTAAATTATACTTATTTCATCAAAAAGGTTATTTTGGCATGAGATAATATCTATATTTTACTACGTGAACAGAAAACTTTGTACCTCTTTTTTAGCATATTGCGCGCACGGAGTTTATATGGAAAAGGAGAGCAGAAAGCTAAAATTACACCTTCATACACTTCCAATGTAATGAACAGTTATATAAAAGTTTAAAAATATTTTTTTTACTTAAATCCTATCAATTGTGTAAGTATTCCATTATATGAAACATCCACGACATAACAGTAATTTGAATATCAAATTATGTACATAAAATACAATAACATATTAAAGGGGGACTAGTTGACACCCTCTACGAGCTGACACGACATGGCGACACCTATGTAGTACTTAATTTTTTAACTAAGGTATTAGATTAACCCAACCATAAATATAAAAATATAAAATGACCCAAACAGTATCTCTACGCCGCCGCGCCGCGCCGGTATCTAATAGGTATAAGGATACCTAATTGGGTGTACAATTGGGATATCTATAAATAGCTTGTTTGTTGCTCGAAAACAATGAGTGGTATTTTTAAACATTATGCAATGACGTAAGAAGCCTCTCTTATGAGACGTATCACAGAGAAAACAGTTACCTACTTAGTTTCAAAATATAAATTCTTAAACCTATGCTGTTTTACATGTCCATTGTCCAAGCGTCGGTCGTGGCGTCGAAACGGTTACTTTTTTATTCTTCCTTTCATACTAAACAATTAATTATAAAATGCACCCATAAGTTCATATTTCATAATAAAAGAAAATGGCTCGTTTATGCTTGATGATTTTATAGTAATATTCATAATGAACTAGTAAGCTATGAACTTGCCTTGTAACGGCATAGAAGGTTTACGTTCAATAGTGGTGGTCGTGGTAGATTAGGATTTTAAATATAATATTGCCAATTCAATTGCTATAGTTAGGTATACCTAAACCATTCATATATCGCAGACTGAATAAATAATTTATTAGATATTTATTCTTCCAACAATACTTATGAGAAACGATTTAGCAAGCGTGTGGTCAAGACAAAGATCGATTCAAATATATTATGATCCGCCGGAAGTGCACGCCGCACAGTGGGCTGAGAATCGAGTTTCATAGACATAGGAGTTTTTTTGTTGAATTTATCGTTTTTTTTTCTTTGGTATCCCTTATTTTAACTTTGATCTTGATACACAATTGATATGGCGTCATAGAACATAGTGGTTATACATGGGTGTAATTACTCATTTAAATAATATATCAGAGAAAACTATAGAAACGAAAATATTCTAAGCCTATGGAGAAAATACAGCACAATAGCCTAGGCCTAGAGTCCTAGACCATCACCCCCGCTTTTTTTTCTAATCAATTTTCAATCTAGCAGGCAATGAGTAGCTTAAAATTAAAAGATATACTTATATCCTTAATTTGTTGACAACATATACGTCATTTTAGCGGGTAATTACCCGTTTAGCATAATTATTAATTAGGTCCCTAATGTGGTACCTTTAAGGTCTGCTAGATCTAACAGTCAAAAGGATCTTTGAAAGTTTACCTGAGTGCGTAGAACATAAGCATTTCATTTTAGTATCCAAGTGGGGTTTTGACGGTGCGTCAAGCCAGAGCAGATACAAACAGAAAATGGACGGTAAAATGATGATTCTAGTAGATATATTCACACACATCATTAGTTCCATTGAAACTAACCGATGGTAATATGGAAACCACCATATGGAAAAACCCTAAAGGCCTATTCAGACCTAAGCGGTATTCGCTACCGTCTGCGGCAGAGAAAACCCAGTGGGTATGCGGTAATATTACTGTTCAGCCCAAAACGGATTTCGCTATCCTTGTGTGTAGAATAACGCGCGGTAGTCGAGTTTCGCTCACAGAGGTAAGAAATTTTCGCCAGTTAGTCATTTCTGAGTCGCCAAAGAATATACACGTCAGTCACGTTGTACCCACAGCGGCAGCGAATATCGCTCAGGTTTGAATAGACCTTTAATCCGGTGCATCATCCTTTTGTCGTCCTGTGCAATTTACCTTCATAAAAGACAGCAATCTTGTTGTCAATGAGCATTTGAACAACATGGAAGAAGAAATAAAAGTGCTGAAACCTGCAGACTGCGAGAATAACAAGATTATTCATGATAGTAAGATGACCATGATCGATCCAATACAACTTGCTATCTATGTTTGGACAGCCTTCAGTAATGAACAATTTAAAGGAAGTTTAATTAAAAAAAGATTATCTGATATTTTTACAGGTTGTCCTTGTTACATGCACGCATGGAATGTCTTTTACACATTGCTTATAGGCAAGATTCTAAGCAATTGGCCGTAAAAGGGGAAGATAAAGCTATTCTAGAGTCCAGAAAAAAAAGTATTCAAGATAATTTTAAGCAAGAACTGAACCTGCTTATAGGTGTGGTTAAGCAAGATTCCGGAACTACCAATTATGGAAATACAGCACGGAGATTCTTTGAGTTTCCTAATAAAACAGCAGATATTACTGGTCTAGACGAGGAATTGATCCGAAGATTTGCTGTTATTTTACAAGCAATTTCATCAGAGGAACATATTAATGTTCAAAAATTTAGAGAGTACTCCATTAAGACCGCAGAGAGATATCTGGAACTCTATAATTGTTACTATATGAGTTCAACTGTGCACAAGTTACTAGTACATGCAGCAGACATTATTGAGACAGTAACGCAATAGTACCAATTGGGAGTCTTTCAGAACAAGCATCCGAGGCTCGCAATAAGGACTCGAAGATTTAGATGTCATCATTCGAGAAAAATGAGCACACAATGTTCTAATTAGGACATACTAATTACTAATCATGCTTCTTCTGACTTCAGATTCTCTCATTTCTTCAATAAGACCAATTATTAGTTTAAAGAAAAGGAAAGCTCTCTTCGCTGAAACTGTGGATCTTTTGGATAACCTGCAGGAGCCCAATATTGAATTTTGCGATTTATCACAATTAGATTCCGAATCAGAATCAGAATGTAGTGATTGTGACCAGCTATAGGAAGCTTAGGATTGTTACTAATCAGTAATATTTTATTTTTAGAACGTATTAGCCCGTAAGTAGGTTTGATGAGGCTGTACTGTAAGTGCTAATTGTAGCGAATAATTAGCGACCAGCCTGACGACCCTTTATTATACTAATAACTTAGTACGTAACATATTATAATGAAGTCCCTAATATGGTACTCAGTTAGTACAGTACCATATTAGGGACTTCATTATAATATGTTAAAAGGGTCATTACCTGATAAAATGACGTATCTGTTGTCAAAAAATTGGAAATAATTTATCTTTTAATTTTAAGTTACTCCTAGTCTGCTAGATTGAAAATTGATTTGAAAAAAAGCGCGAGTGTTGGTCTAGGCTATTGTGCTGTGTTTTCTTTGATATATTATTCAAATGAGTAATTACACCTATGTATAACCGTCATAATTAGAAGAAATAAAATTAATAATAAAAAGCATTTTTTTCCTCTGAGTGTCATTAAAGTGAAATAATCAAAAATTTATAAAATAATAGGAGAATAACTGTGTGAAAGGTAATCTTTGAACACTCTTGCGATAGCTGAGATATTAATTATTTTATGATCAAATCCATACAAGTTATTCGAAAAAAAATCAAGTGTATCTTCCACTATGTTCTATGACGCCATATCAATTATGTATGAAGATCAAACTTATATAAAACGATTCCAATTAATTAAAAAAACGATGAATTCGAAAATAAATCCATGTCTATGAAACTCGATTTTCAGCCCACTGTGCGCCACCACGTGTTATATTTATTTGTTTATTTTTATTAAGATTTTTATCTTCACTATATTTTAAGTAAGGTATGTTTATATTAGAATTCATATTTAATTATAGGTATCTATTTTGTTTTATCCTTTACCCCTTTTTTTGTCTATTTCTTACTTTCGTCCGTGCGTCACTGTGGGGGTGCCATGGTGCCAACTGTCCAAGGTCCAAGTATATATTATTGTAGTCTTTGGTGCCAACTGCAAATCACCGTAGGCCCTACCTGCAAATGCTAAGCTGGTTGCACTTTTGGTATAAGTTTGGTATGGACATGGTTTACAGCATATCAAAGCTATGTATTTTAAGAATTTTATATTTAATTTCTTATTTGCCTCTTCTTTAGGTAATATTCTCTCTCTTGTGTTGTCAATGTGTTCGTGCTGAATAAATGTTTTACTTTCTCCTTCTTCTTTCTTTTCTTTCCATTACTAATAAAATAAATTATATCTGTCCTTGTTATTTGTAAGCCAGAGATGGCAGTAGACTTATGAGTTAGTTTAGATAAATCAATATATTAATACATGAAGTGAAAACTTTGTATGTATATGTACCCCTTTTTATTCATATTGCGCGCACGGAGGAGTGTGAGATTTGGCATATCTAAAGTTTATATGGAGAAGGTATGCAGAAAGAAAAAAATACAGCGAATTTGGATCACTGGGCGACCACTAACCTAACCTAACCTAACGTTTAATCGTCGTTTATTAGTAAGGGGCATTGACTTAGATATAATAAGGGGTTAGGAATACAAAAACCTTTGCTCGTCTACTTTTACGTAATTGCATGCAAATGTCTATCGAAAGACGGAACTGATGACTAAAATCAGAAATTAGGTAACCCACCTTACTTATTTGAAAAAAAAAAGTATAGTTCATTACACTACTGTCCAATACTAGAATAGGTTAATTTAACAATGAATATTCATCGAACATTTACACATAATTTACATTTATTTTTGAAAAAAATATTCTTAGGAAGTTAGGAGTGAGTAACTTAACTTACTTTTTTATTTTGGTCGGGAATTTGGAAAGTCCTCAACCGGCATCATTTGTTTGTCTTCACCATTCAGGGTGATTCAGGCCTCGTGAGAAGGACTGCATTAAATTCCTCCCGCATTCTGGTCAAAAAAACTTCGAACAAACAAACTTCGAGACACGTCCGGAAAATTCCGGACGTGTCTTTGTAACCCTTGGATGACAAAAGTCTTAAAAATTTTAAACACCACTGGACTCTTTTCCTGCATGGAACTCCGAAAATATAACTTAGATCTATGAAGAAATTGTTTAATTACTTCAACATCTTCTAAGAATGTTTCTGAAGGGATACATATAATACGATAGATCACCATTAAAAATATCAACGCCACCGTATCAAAGGCTCGCTATGAAATCAGATTACGAGATCGATGGTTCATTAGACAAATTTGATAAGCCATTTTATATTAACATCCACCACTAAAAGTTAATATATACCTTATATAATTTAAAAAAAAAAACAATTCACTTAGAATAAAAGGAGGTAAGTAATCCTCCAAGTGATAAAAAAATAATTAAGGTTCTACCTTTCTAGTCCCAAAGTCCCAATCCCTATAACACATTCCCTTTGGCATTTAGGCTCAAGTTCACCGACAACATAACAATCGTTTAGGTCAAAATCAGCCGTTTAATCATGAATTTTTGAATGGGTAATCGGCCGATTTCATGTTAAACATCTGTTATGTTGTCGGTGAACATGGCCCTTAGTCGGCTAATATTGAATTATTTGTACAGCTCATTATTTTTTCACATATTCAG
This sequence comes from Allophyes oxyacanthae, assembly GCA_932294325.1. Lineage (NCBI taxonomy): Eukaryota > Metazoa > Arthropoda > Insecta > Lepidoptera > Noctuidae > Allophyes > Allophyes oxyacanthae. The sequence continues at coordinate 5,167,974 of OW028628.1, forward strand.
GATAGGTCGGATTGTAAGAGTTGTTCATAATGTTGAGTACAACCTAAAGGGATCGGGACCACAAAGGAATCCTTATAGTAAACTCTATTATTTTAAACGAACATACTAACCAAGAACATTGTACATATACTAACCAATAATTTTTGATTGTCTATTGATAAAAAATTTGAAACTTTATCGAGTTTCCGATTTTTAAATTATTTGTACGTATGGGAGTGAGTACCTTTAAGAATACCTATATCGATGGAATACCTATATAAACAAGTGCGTTGTTGAACGGGCAATGGTGTAAAATTACCTTCTTTGTATAAATTTAAATAATAATTAGAATGAACTTCATTGATATAATTCATAGTTTTCTCAGAATTGGTGTTCAAAGGGTTGATTATATTAGAAAAGTTTATGGGTACCTACGTCACAATGTTTAATGACTGTGTCAGTGTCCCTGCCTCATTTGAGTAGGATATACTAAACCCACCGTACGGGCGTTCAGTACTGCAACTGCAAACGGGATGGTGTATTCAAGGATAAGAATAATAAATTATACGAGTACTTAATAAATATAATGTGAATAATAAATAGTACTCGTATTAGGTAGGTATTGATTATTCTTATGATTCAAGTTCAGTGTTTGCAGGATCCTGCAAACGGTCGGCAAACGTGATACTCTGTGAACGCTCGCTCTCATAGAAATCCGTGCGTTACAAAACGATCCTCGAGCAGGCAGCCGTGGTGAGAACTTAAGATTGAAGAATACCGAAATCTATAGGTACATATTTCAAATGTATTTAGTTAAGTATGCGAATTCATTAGTGTGTTGATAGGTGGAGGTATGCAAGTGTATTTATATTACGGATTTGGTATTTAAAATTAAATTCATTAACGCCGACGCCCCCGGTTGCCGGACATCGAGCGCGGTAGTCCGCGCGGGCCTACTCATTCTACTCGTACTCTTGACTTGGTTACACGTCCTCATCCAAGTATTTTCTAGCTAATACCTACCTAGTTTGTTAATGTGTGACTATACAACTATAGTAGTGTAATTACTTATCAATTCGACAAGCAAACAGTGAGTTTCTTTACAAACAATATTTTTAAACCTGTCTTTGAAAGGCTAAATGTTCAATTATCTGGTCGAAGTTTTCGCTAGTTTTGGCATATTGTGTTCTATTTGAAACCTATTTGTTTTCCTCACCAAAAGTTGCCCAAGTAAGTACCGAGGTACACTTAATGGCATAAAATACCCTGCATTATAATGAATAATATTCCAATTATATTATTTATTTATTTTATTTATTTATGTACACACAAGGAAACATGGTAATAAAAATGTTACAGACAAATGAGCACAATGGTATATTTATTTTTTATGCTTGCCTGGAGACGAGAAATATCTTTTAATTTGAAAAAAGCAAGCCTTTTCAATTTTGCCATACTATCATGACAGCTGTAGTGATTATACAGCAAGGCTAATTGAAAAAATACTGAAAAATTCTTAGTACTAATTTCGTATCATGATCCTGAACAAAGAGTGTTCTACGACTTTGACCAAAACTAAACTTTAGAAAAAAAGAAAAAACAGGGAAGCAAAATATTCTAAGTTTAAAAAGTATAATAAATGCCGTTATTTATTCAAGAGTTCCATTGTCTATCTCCGAAGGTCTTCATCAGATCTTTACCAAATTTAAATGGAACCACCTCGAGAGAGAATTTTCAAAATCGGTCTGCAATTGGTGGAGTAATCGCGAAACAAACATACATAAAACATATAGTCGAATTGAAACCTCCTCCTTTTTTTAAGTCGGTTTAAAAAAGTGATCTTTAAGCGTAAAATTTACGTAAAAAATCACAGAATAGCTAATAGTAGGTACAGAATGACTAAAGGATCAACTCTTCCATTCCATTAGATTTTTCGGCAGTCTCAGTTAAAATATGCAAACTGCAGAGTATTTTCATTTTTTTATAGGTATGATAAAATATTTTCGAATTATGAAAAGTCGTAGAACAAACGTTGTTCAGGTCATAATACAAAGTTAGTGATAAGAGGTTTTCAGTATTTTTTCAACTAGCCTGTATACTCTTTGATAACATACCTACTTACATCTCAGATGAAGAACCAGGAAGAACCCGCTTACGCTATCTAAGGCTTGCATACCTACATACTAAAACTTGTTATAACAAATGTCAAATTAAGGTCAACAGGTCCTCATATTGTTATTGTTTAATTTTAGCGTTTTGTTATACACATTGGATTAGCAAGGAACTTGTTTTTCTTTTCGTAGTTTTTTTAATCTAATGATTGTATCATTTTTAGTTAGATCATATTATTATATCATTATATGTTTATTACACACATGTCATTCAGTTACTGTTAAATAATTAGAAAAAATAAACTTTTAAAAAACTTAAAACCGACTCCAAAATACTAAAAACCATAATATAATTTTCTTTAAAAAAATAACAGCTTCTGAAGTCGGTGCCACTGCCAAGCTAGCTGCATTGAAGAATTACTTCAGTAGGTGTTAAAGTCAGATTTTACAATTTTTTTAAGTTTTTTTTATCTTTTTTGAGTGGCATCATCAATACATATGACATGCGATTACAGCAATCGCGAGTGATATGCTGTTATTTATTCAAGAGTTTCATTGTCTATCTCCGAAGGTCTTCATTAGATCTTCACCAAATTTTCACCATACACTTTCAAACATAATTTTTAAAATCGGACTGCAATTGCTGAGAAATCTCGTAACAAACATACAGTCTAATTGAGAACCTACTCCTTTTTTTGAAGTTGGTTAAAAATAAGAAAAATTACGAAACTGAGATACGTTAATGCAATTACAGCACACAATTGAATACCAAAAATTGTCAAGTTGCCACTTGATTTAATTGTGTCAGTTTAATAAGATTTAAAATTATTTATTAATTCGTTTTACATAATTTGGTTATAAAAAGACAACTATTTCCGGATTACTTTTTGAGCAAAGTTGTATGAGCTATTGCTGACCGCTTGTTGAGTGAAGCGAATTTACTAAAGCTAGAAGAAAATTTATTTGTACAAAATGTAGCAAAATCCTTTTCCGACCGAAAGTTAAAGATACTTTTGAAGGTAAATATATAATATAGGATAATCTTTTGTTGCCGGCGACCTGATAAAACAATTATAATTTTAAAGTTATACCTACAACATTAAATATTGAAAGTTTCTGCGTTGCGTGTCACGGGTTCGATTCCTGCACGCAATATAATTATAATATATTTGTATGGTTAACCCAACTTACACAATTGATCATTGTTTTGCCTCGACCAACATCTATTGTACAATAGAATAGAATAGAAATTGGTACTATTTATTGTAATTACACCAGATAAAAAAGACCAATGAACAGAAAAAATAACTCCCATTAGTTCTACCGTAGAACTGTGGTAGGGAATCTCTACTCCCACTAGTTCTACTATTTTGTAACAAGATAAATCGTAGAACTAATGATAAAAAGAAATCCCATTAGTTCTACCGTAGGACTGTTTAGTAGAACTATTCTTAATTACAATTAATATTATAAGTTCTGTGCCATTCCGTATCCATCTTTCCCAGGCGACAAGTCCCTTTTGTTTCATTTTCTGCATAGATCTACTTGCCAGCGGCAATGTGACATCCAGATATTGATACGATTATGTGATAGATACATTTCATTACTGTACCTACTTACATAACTGCATACTCAGCCGGGAAATAAGTCATATGAACTTAGGTGGTAATACGACACTGTTTCTCGTTTCGCTCACATCATTGGACACGCGAGTACCTACTTGTTGTAATAAATTATGATCTTCTCAACTCACAATAGGTACATAGGATGTTTATGATCTACGACGTGTATCAGGAATGCAAGGTCATATTTAAGAATGTGGATTACACCATCAAACTGAATAACTTTATCTATATGAACCACATCGTGATCACGAAAAGTAATCAGCTATTCCCACACATCCCAAACGTCACGGGTCACGGGTTTATTTAGATGAAAATAAATCTTTCCTTCTTACTTTTTTAGTCACAGGTATTTTGTCATGAGCTCCATTCAGGATAACAGAAAACTAACGGCGAAAAAACTATAGTTATTATATAAAATGACAGTATTTCGTAAGTAAATGGTAAATAGATTCCATTGCTTTATTATAAAGTTTATAGCCATCCTGATTACCAGCGGAAGCGTATTCTATAATAGGATAGCCTAGACCAAGAATATGGAATCAACGAAGCGAATGTTGAAACTATTTAGTTTTATTTTATGAACATACACTCATTGAGAAAATTGTCATTTCTCAAGTAACTTAAATGGTAAAAAATTAAACCCCATATTCGATTCTGTTTCCTCCAAACAACCGACGAAATCATACTTGCAGAAATTGAGATATTATTATTATACAGTGATGTTAGATTACGTGCATAACAATGGTTTGTTTTCATAGAAAATGAATGGGAAATAGTTTTTTGTATTTTCTCAAATTCGGTAAGTATGATTTTTTCGTTTGTTTGGAGGAAACAGAATCGAATATACACTAAACTATACTTTAAAGGTACTTTAAAGTTGAGTTCGCATCAACTCATTTAAATACACACATATGTACATGTATTTATCTACCTATAAAAATTGTAGTATGTGGGGCGTTGACTGTGAGTGTTAATGTATAATAAGTAGTACACATCAAGTGCACTTTGAGGGATCATTAACCCTTCGCTTAATTTATCGTTTACATGAATATTTAAATTGTGACATTTCCATAGACGTAAAGAAGTGAATAAATCATTTGTAATTTACAAGTTGCTTCGTCATATGTATTGCGCCCGCGCCGACGCGTTAGGTGTGAAATATTAAATATACTTAGTTAAATGTTAGTGTAGTTTGACGTGCACAAAAGAGCTGGTCCTACTCGCGTAGCAGTGTAGGTGTTCTTTAGTCTGAATAAATCGGAAATTGTGGTGAAATTATTTTATGAGATAATTGTGCTCTGGGATTCTATTCTACAGTAATAGTACTTTACATTCTTGGAAAAATATCCTGAAAATGAAAATAGGGTAGTGGAAATTCAATCCCTTTATTTTGTTCATAGTAGGTACTTCATAGACGAAGATATTGCATAATAATGTTTTGTTTTTTGTCAAAAGTGGATCATACACGATTAATACGAATAAACCATATCATTATATAGGTCTTAAATAATTAAGTTGTAAATTAAATAAATTGTAGTTAATTTCATAGTATTTTAAAGCAAGTAGGAAAAAGTTATCTAGAATATAAAAATGTTAAATATATTTTTTTTATTTTTTCAGCTACAACATCAAAATGGGCACACTAATAAGGAATGTAACAAAATATTACCGCTATGTGAATGAAGATCTCGCGGGTAAGTCGGCCTATCCTTGCAACAATTTATTTCGTATCCTTTTTGTTTCTTTTTCTGTGGCTAGCACGCTATGTGTATGACAATAGCTCCCGCCTTGAGTGCCTCATCTGCGGAATGTGTGCGTATAAGCAGTGTTGACACCTCTGCCTAAACATTCGGGGAATACAGGCGTCATGTATGTTTATGTTAATAATTAATAAAAAAATAAAAAAAATCCAACTAACACGTTTTCCATACCTAAAGTTCAGTGATTCCTATATCATTGTCTATTTATGCATAGGAGGTATACATACATACGCATGAAAGTAAACATTTTTGCGAACATAGGTCAACAGAGGTCTTTTATTGTGTGGGTACTGAATAAGTAGGTAAAACATTGTCAGTTTCGTATTAGAATGTAGTGATATTGTGTGCCTCATTCATAGTTACCTCGTTTGATACATACCTATAAACATTCCGGAAGAAATGCTTAAAATGATGGTGAAAACCACATCAAATCAGATCTGCATCAGAACGCAGACAGACAGACAGACGCGGAAAGCTTTATACTATGTAGAGGTAGAGAAGAGAAGTAGGTTTAGGTATCTACTTGTCCTTTATTTGTCTGATTCGATGGATATCCATATCGGAAAAATAACGTGCAGCGGAACATTTGGAAAAATTATCGACATTTCAAAGAATTATTTTTTAATAGAATTTTTGTTCTATTTACCCGACTGCGATCTCAGCCCAAAAGGTGGGTATTGTTTTTGGTTGGTATGTCTGTCTGTATGTATGTTCATAAACCGATTTAACAAATGAGGTGTACATAATTATGTCGTGTACGCACGAACGAACAAAAACATGGTGAATACGAACTTCGAACACTTTGTTCGCACATCAAACACTATGTTCGTCAAAAATGTTCGTGGAGATCCAATTTGATTGTTCTGTGCGGACGGCAATTATTCGTACCGAACTCGAGAGAAGTCTAAAATTAATGTATTTTGTTTTCACTTTTTGTACAAATCTGTTTCCCACCACCTAGGGTCCTCCCTTGGAAACAATATTTCATGAATCACAACGAATAGCCAAAATTGTTGGCTACTTCGCTGTCGACCACTTCCAACGGTGAATCCATGGTTACTGAGGGGTTGAGCCCGAAGCCCCGAACACAAGTAGAACTGTGTTCGCTTTGCTAATTTGCGTCCACACTTACGAACCAAATGTTCCGTGATCGATGTTCGTATTCACGATGTTTTGTTCGTTCGTGCTTTAGACTCGTCTTGAAGGTAAAATTTTAGATTTTGTGACATGGTCATGTCAAAATGAAGGGCTCGAAAAGACGATTTCGAATATATATTAGATATATATTATATATCTCTCTCAATACACTAGAATAACTTTTAAATATTTAAAAATCAAATAACCCGACTGCAAAAAAACTAACTGAAAAAATGGATACAAGGTGAAAAAAAAAAGAATGATATTCTTTATGAAAAAATTAACATGCATTCGGAGGCATGTTTTACGGCATTGTTCGTTAACATCCTAGATGCCTCCGACTGTATGTTATAATTTTGGTAAAGGATGTATTATATATATATATTATATTTATTATTTTTGATTTGATTTCATTTGATTTGAAGGATAGGTACCTACCTACGCTAAAATGTGCTAAAATACCATAGACCTAATAAAGTACTTATTAATTCAATGTTAAATTAGCGTAAGCGAAAGTCTATGTAAAATACTCTATTTACATTCATTTGGCAAAAAGAGTAGGTACCTACCTACCAACCAAAAAAAAAACTGATTTTTAAAAGTTGAAATATACTAAAAATAATTAAATAATACTCTTTTATGTCTGTAGATACCATAGAGATAATGTACTTGTAATATTTCTATAGTAGTATACTCTTTATTTACCTCTCTGAAATGCATGGAAATTATAATTGCTGAAATGAGATATAGGTACACATGGAAATTACTTATACCAAAGCTTATACCTAATTGCTAAAATTAGATATTATACACCACTATTTTTTAATTACACATATTTTTTTAATTATAACGAACGCTGAAACTGTAATAAAAAAATTGCTTTTCCATACATTTAGCCGAGTAATATTGAAATATTTGAAAATTGGGGGTAACTATATACTTTATTAGGTACCTACTTCTAAAAAAAGTTCGAGGTAGTTCCACCCGGTACCTACATAATTAAACGACACAAAAGTTGTAAGGGTGGGTGAAATGGTAGATAGTACCGCCCTGTTCGGGCGTTCATAAAGCTACAATAAACAAAGTTATGTACCTATTTTGTTCTATTATTTTCAGATCCTCGGACCAACAGTTTTTGGCTGGTTTCGAACCCAATCCCGATCTTGCTGATATTGTACCTGTACCACAAGTTCGTGCGGTCGTGGGGTCCCGTGATCATGGCCAAACGCGAGCCATACAACCTCAAGAACGTCATCATCATATACAATGTCGTTCAGATCGCATTATCATCATATCTCACATTACAAGTAAGTAGGACTTTATATAACAGAAAGAAAGAAACAAAACAGTCTTATTTTGGACTCGCAAAGGAAGTAACACAAGGTAAAAAAAATATAATTAAGAAAAATACACAAAAAAGAGAAATAACTAAGAAATAATAAAAAAATAAATATGAAATTAACTGCACGAGACCAAAAATGCATTTCAGTGCTGTTGCATTGAGAAAATGTCAGCGCTGTGTAATATATAAGGTCCAACTCACAGAACACAGAAAGACCTCTTTTCTGTGTTCTGTGGTCCAACCTTTCTAGTCCCGATAGTCCCATTATTATTTATACTCATTTACTTTGAACAAGTTTTAAATAATTAAGGGAACAACATAGAAATTGCGAAAATAAATTCTGCTGTTCCATACAAATAATTCAATATTCAAATATTATACATATAAGGCTGACATTCAGAGACGACAGAAACGAGTCTAAGCGTGAACCTACTCTTCCAACTTACGAACAAATTTTGACAGATGGAAGCGTAAGTTCACGCTTAGACTCGTTTCTGTCGTCTCTGAATGTCAGCCTAATTTTATTATTAAGTCTAGACTGCTTCAATGTAGAACTGTTACATTTACAATTTGATTCGTAGTCCTATATCGTACACTCACCTATCAACCTTTGTATATATAGGTATGTAACCTTTGATCATTTACTTATTTTTGAAAACAATCTTTTTTTTTTATTCTTGCTCCTCACTATCGTTTCTCCTGTATCGAGGGTACAGTTTACAAACATACATCTCACATGTACACAGTGTACACACACCCAGACTCGGAATAACTATCTGCAGATCATACAAATATTTACTTCGTGCGGGGATCGAACCCGCGGCACGTAGCGTAGAAAGCTAATCGCTTAGTCACTGCGCCAACCGTGTCGTCGAAATAAAAACAACCAATTGACAGCGATGAAGGAGTACTTTGACGCCTAGGTTCTCAGTTTTATATTTGTATTTTTTATTTTAGGTTTTATATAATTATTAGGCTGTGTACCTACATAATATTTAAGTTTATATCCTGTACCTATATTATATCTATATCTGTATTATATTATGTAAAAAGCAATAAATAAAATTCACTTCTCGGTAATTGAATAAGTACTCAATATAAGGTCCTTCTTTTCTAAACCCGATCCCTTTCAGGGGTCATTGTACTCGTCATTATGAAATTTTTTTACATGGGACCAACACCCATAGAGATAATATATAGTACCCCAACATTAGTGACATCGCGCAAAATATCAGCTGCTGTTGAATTATTTGTATATATACCACAGATTATATAATAGTTACTGCTTAGGATATCGGCACCCGTGTAGGTATTAATAGATAAAATTGTTTACGAAAACGCTTTTCTTTGCAAATTATGTCAACGTCTTTCGTCGCGTTTAACTAGCCAAAGACCAAAGACAGTTAAAAATCGTTAGTTATAAAGCCAATAATTAACCGGACCCAGTTGCATTGAAATTCCGTTACATTACGAAAGCATAATCGCAATCGTGAAAAGCGTAGGAAATGACAATTAAGTTAGTGAGCCAAGGCAAAGGATACGCAGGGCTGCCTCGACAGTGCAGCGGGCGCCCGCGCCCGCTCGCCCGCGCCGGCCGGCGCGGCGCGGCGGCGGCGGCGGCGTATATTTATAATTCAGTGAATTCGACCGTCCCTAATAGGCTAATTTTATTGGCAGTTGCATTTATTATTGCGAATAAAAACAAACTTGTACAATATACTGATCTACTAAAATTTTAGCGGTATTTGGAAGGCAGATGGATCGAATGGAGTTCGTTTAAAAATTAACGTTAAATACAAAGCCAAATGCCCAAAGTACTTTGTTAGAATGTTCAAATTCATCATCAGAAAAATCATCGTTATTTCGGCCCATAATATGCGAATCAACAGCTCATGGAGCACAAAACACACGAACACAATCACCACGATTCAATAATACTGAACTCTTTGCATATTTATGAATAAACTAGTTGGCCCGCAACTCCGTCGAACTCGCCGCCCAGAAAAAGCTATTAAAAAAAAATCCTATGTCCTTCCTCATGATGCATGCACACTAAGTACTTCCTTGTCAAATTTCATCAAGATCGGTTCAGCCGTTTAGTCGTGAAAAGGTAATAAACAGACAGAGAGACAGAGTTACTTTCGCATTTATGATATTAGTGGGATCCGTCCATAACTTAGTTTGTCTAAAGCTTTATGCATTGTTTCCTATAAAAGACATCAACGAGTCATTTTTCACAATAAATAGGTGCACCCACTACTATTTGGAACTGTGCACTGACAGATTACTAATTCGTCTATGTTGATCGATCGAGTTATATGACTGTCTATACTCTATGGATCTAACCTAGGCACGCTTTCTTGATAACCCTAAAAACTATTTACTTAGTATTTCATAATTTCACTATTCACGAAATAATCTTGTAACTTTACTTTCGGCTGCAAGTTAAGTGCTACTTTAAAACCGCAAATGTTAATGTAAGCACTTCAATATTTTACTTTGTTTATTTATTTATTTACACTTAAATATTACAGAAATGTGAATAAATTTTGTACATATATTTATGTGCAACATCTCAATACAAAATGAATAGATGTAAAATATCACTTTCACTAAACATAATGATGGCGTAAAATATACAGTAGGTACCAATTTTCTATGTTCACAAGAGGACGATATTCTGTTTTGTTCTCTCGTTAATTTATCCAGTTTCTTACTTCATTCATGATGGTGAGGTCTGACAGGCCGTGCTCAACATTATACAATACAATAAACTTTATTGTACACCAGAAATACAAAAAAAAACATTATCATAAATATATACATGTACAATACTGGTCTTATCGCTAAAAGCGATGTCTTCCAGACAACCTTTGGATGGACATGACTTGGAAGAAGTAGAAAAAGGGCAGTTTGCGGTGTACCATACATATTAATATAAACAGATAAATAATAATTATGCATAATTTTTTATTACACTTACATACAAAATAAATAAATATACAGTGTTAACATACATAAATGGTATTGGACCTAAAGTATAATATTTTACAGCTTAATAATAACATTTCTACTGAACAGATAGGTAGTGATGTTTCAGCAATACTTTAAAAGAAGTCAATGACTGTGCTCTTCTTACCGATACAGGCATTAGCATTATGGATATGTCTAGAGTAATAATACTCCAATTTGTAATTCAAGATGAAATATGTATTGATATCGGCTATTTTCTTTCATGTCCCATTATTATGGTGTCCAATGCAGTTTAGTTCCTGAAAAAAGCGAAATAGATTTTTTCTGGATGTGTTTTCACCTTTATGGCGACATAATGGTAAACAATTAATCTCAAATCGTCTGCATAGTGCATACAAGAACGCGCGCGAGCTAGCTTGTGCGTATTGCGTCAAAACCACGGATATCGGTCAAAACAGTATTAGTCATTTAAAATAATATATTACCATATTGTATAGTGATTAGTGTGTCTAGACTAATATCGGACTCGTTTCCCTGTAGAATAAAAACCTCTGTTTTTAAAGAGCAGTTTTTGATATTTTTTAGAGGGCGAGCCTATTGGTATCCATAGGACACAATTCCAAACTCCGGGCAGATTATCCAATAAAACTTTTCCTGACCAGGGAATCGAACCCACTTTTCGTTCTTCACAGACTTGCGACCATTAGACCAATAAGAAACAGTTGGTTCAATGAACTTTAAAAAATTAAAATACATTAATACCACGTGGCGTGGTCTGGCGTGGTAGATGTAGTAATAGTTCCAACAATGTCTTTGACTCCTTGACCGGACCTCGAAGGTATTGAATGAAGTACGTTCATGACGCGTGAGAATTTGCAGACATTTCTGGTTAATTACCGGAGAAAATATTACATTTTATATTAACTGAAGATTCGAGAGACCTTGAGTTATTTCTGTATTCTCGTTTATTTTGAAACAATCATGTCACTTTTGTAAGACACAAATCAGTAAATCGTGCACAGAATTATAGTAAGACACAAGTTGCTAATCAAGGTTTTTTGCTAATTTGGTAATGATTTGTACATTGTACCTGACTTGGGGCCTTCTCCTGGTCATCTTCAACCAATCAAGTCATTACCAAACTGTCGAAAATAATTCCGATTGATCGTTAAAATTAATGGATTTACATCTATGACCGTAGATCAGCATGGTGTAGGTAAAAACTTCACTCATGCCACATTTGTTTAATTTTGAGGGGATCGGCGGATATAAATAAAATAAACATTCAAAAAAAGTAAAATTCGACTACAAAAACTAAAAAAGTATAAAATAATTTTCTTATAGAAGATAGATAGATCTTATAGAATATATTTAGCTTCTGAAGTCGGGGCCACTGCCAAGCTAGGTGCATTGAAGAATTAAAGGCCTCGACTTAGAAGCTAATAAGTTTTTTAAGAAAATTATCTTATACTTTTTTAGTTTTTTGAAGTCAGTTTTTACTTTTTTTTTAAGTTTATTTTATTTTTCTATATTGAGTGGCATAAACAATACATAAACCTAGTAATAATAACTTTATGACATAAACATACGATTACAGCAATCATGAGTTGCTGTTATTCATTCAAGAGTTCCTTATCTATCTCCGAAGTTCTTCATTAGATCTTCACCAAATTTAAATGGGACCATTTCGTGAGTATACCCTTTCGAACAAAAAAATAATTTTGGGATCCGTTTATCGTATATAATATAGGAGCTATGCCCGAACTTAAATAAAAGAAATATAAACATCCGAATTGGGAACCTCCTCCTTTTAGAAGTCAAAAAATTACCCATTATGAAGTTAGGAGTAGGACTCGATCTTCATGATCGGTAAAAAAATTACAAGGAAGCTCAAAGTTTAGTCTCTCACGCACGTATTGAAGTTTATTACTAAAGTCGATGATTATTACCATTTTAGTTACGCGGTAGCCCGCTGATGCAGGTCCCCGGACCTGTATCAGCAGACTACCGCATAACTGGTCCGCCAGGTTGTTGAAGTACTTCTCAACGACAGAGCTTTAAATATGTCATATGAAATGTCAAATGAAGGACCAATAGCCACATCAACTCGATATTCGTAATCCTCGACCCAAATAACCTATGAAACAATTGGCAGGGTCTCTTCTTTCAGCTGAAGATAGTTAGTTCTAGTTCCAGTTCCAGGTATTTTAGGTCTGGAGTGGACCGTACTTCTTCCTAGTTAGTCCTACCTACATCATGTCATCATGTGTGTTTTATGTAGTCATTAAACATTTCCCTATTGTTATAGTGTTTGACGAGAGTGTACCTATCAGGCTACTACAGTCTCTGGTGCCAAAAGATCATCTACGAGGACACGCCTCTGGAGCGCATGGTCGTCAGCCGAGTCTGGCTCTACTACATGATCAAGATCATTGATCTCATGGACACGGTAAATAAACATCTATTAAATGACCATGACCTGTGTCAGTGTGATCATTTATAGATAGGTTTAGAGGTAGGACCTACATAAATTCTTATTATTCGACTTTCTTTCACTTACAAAACTATTTAATAGAAATGTTGTCGTAATTACAATAAACAATCCGTTAATTAGGTAGATACTTAAATCTCCTCAATACTCATAAACTTTCAAAACAGTTGATTGATATATGCATATATTTATACCTGTATAATTATATGCATATATCAAGTTTAAAGCCCCCTGGGGCTATAAACAGTATTAACGTACCCTAGATGTACTTGATGCCGAGTCATAAAAGTCGATTGATGCTTTTGCCGAAACGTGCGTTTCTTGTGCTAAGAGTGGCTAATTGCTTCATTGTTATTTTTTAATTATTGCAACTGTATATATATCATTCGTGGCCAACAGGTATTCTTCGTGTTACGGAAGAAGTTCAACCAAGTATCGTTCCTACACGTGTACCATCATATAGGGATGTGTCTACTTGGATTCCTGGGCACCAAATATGTACCAGGTAAATTGACACTTACGTTCATGTTTTTTATAACCATTTAGATGGACGTGGTGGTGATACGAAGATACAATGACCAGTCGGTTAAGGTCATACCAGTTTAGAAATAAGATAGTCTCCACCTCCCTCTCCAGGGCCCTGCGATTCTAACCTAAACTAAATTATAATTTATAATGCTTATGTTAATTCTGTCTGATTACGCAAGAGTTGCCGCAATGGTAGCATCGCGTGCACGAAATGGGTCGAGTGGCATAACGCGCCCGCGTCGGAGAAAATCACTCAAACGCATCGAAGGATTTGTTACTAACATCCTTTGGAAAGGTGCTCAAATATTGTATTTGTTGGGCTTATGAATAATTGATTAGGTTATAGGTATGCATCTTTCTTGTAAAGGAGCATCAGCGTAGGACCTCAAGCCTTGTTATTTATTTGTAAAGTTTAAATTCTGCTTGTTATATTTTGCAAACGGTTTCTATTGTTTGATATTTCGCTACCCCAATGGCCACCATATATTATACACTAATAGGTTAGTATCTAGTCCTTTCGTTTAGCTAATTTTTTTACAGGATGTAACAAAAATCGTGTAAATCCCCAAACAACGCGCTTTACAGCTTATTAAGAACAACTTTTACAATGGAACATACACAAAAATCGCGAAAAAAAATGTGCTGTTCGATACATTTAAATGAGAAATATTGAATTATTTGTATGGGACAGCAGATTTTATTTTGGCGATTTCAGTGTTGGTCCTATGGTAAAAGTAGTAAATCATAAACAGTAGACCGCGTAGTTCAAGGAATGTCAACGATTTTTTTTATACCTACCTGTACCTCTACCATGAGTTTTCCGTGCCGTCTAACGTTCACGTTCACATGCAATATTTGTATAGTGACTTTAGTTCACTATTTATACCGCTAGAGGCGCTGAAAAAATTCCCATACAAATATTGCATGTGAACGTGAACGTTAGACGGCACGGAAAACTCATGGTAGAGGTACTGTATATAAATTACATTCGTGTGTTTGTTCTTTAGGAGGACACGGCGTGATGTTGGGCTTCATCAACTCTATAGTGCACGCCGTCATGTACTCCTACTACCTGGTGTCCATCGTGCGGCCGCAGTGGGTTCGTCAGTGGTGGAAGAAATACATCACACAGCTGCAAATTGTAAGTACCTACCTACACAAAAGTAAATGCGTGGTAAAACTACCCATTACTGACCCACTGCTGAGCTCGGGCCTCTTCTCAGAATGAGAAGGGTTTAGGCTTTAGTCCACCACGCTAGTGTGTTGGCAGACTTCACACCAGCGATAACTTTATTCTCTCAGCTGTGCAGCAGGTTTCCTCAATAGGTTTTTTTCACCAAGTTCTGATCCGCATGTGAATTTGTAAAGTCAAAAGCGCAGGCCGGGGTCGAATTCTATCAGTCTGCCTATTTAGGCAAGCGTATAACTGTACAACCGCTATGCGGTAGCTAGGATAGCCCTGCTTTTATTATACCTTAGATAATTATAAATATTACTAATAATTGGTATCATTATTTTTACAGTTGCAGTTCGTCATCCTGATCCTTCACTTCGGGCACGTCCTGTTCGAGCCCTCGTGTGAATACCCCAAGTGGGTCTCCTTCATGTTCCTGCCTCACAATATATTTATTTTATTTTTATTCTCAGACTTCTATATCAAAGCATATATCTTAAAGAAAAATAAAAATAAAGCTAAGTAGGCATAGGTAGTAAAATATAATTAATTATAATTATTGAAGATTATTATAAGTACAACAGTGTAGTTTTATTTGTGTAGGTATTTTATGATTTTTTACTATTCGTAAACTTGTTGATCTAATGCTCTCTAAGTTGATCTCAATGAAAAAGAGAACTCTCTCGTAAGTGCAATATAGAAACCGGTGGACAGTTGCAGTGGCATTCATGATCATCTTCATCATGGGCGTATCCAGGGGGACCCCCTTGGATTTTGTATGCATAAGTTAAGAACCTACCTACTGTTTATTTATTTAATGCTTTATGCACAGGTAAAACACTGCACAAAAGTGGTCTTAATGCCATAGGCATTTTCTGCCAGTCTAGGTACCTTAGGGTGATGCAGAGACAAACATGGTTACTGTTGCTGTGTACATATTATTATGTTTATTTTTTTGACTACATATAAAGCGGGATCTCATGTGGGTGTTGTTTCCCTTACACACTATATACACCTAATGTTTCGTGTAGGTGTCTTCGTGTAGTGTGTAGGTAAAATAAGCGCGGGAGACAATAAACAAACAGACAAAGGAAATTTCTGACTTGTTCCCCCCACCCCCACCCCGAGCCAAAAGCTGAGTACGCTTGCCCATGATCTTCATCATTAGCCTCTTAATATTCCAGCTGGTTGAAATCCGGCCTCTCTCTCTCTCTCTAGTCTAAGATATACGGTTCCAGGTAGGATATGCCGATTGCCTCAGGATGTTTTCCTTCACCATTTGAGCAGTGGTGCTGAATGTTTCTCCGTCCACGATATACGATAGTAATAGTAACGCATACAAAGTGACACAACTATGAGTGGTCAATGGGTCAAGGTCATTGACTTATATTTCATACTTCAGTGGTCAAGGTGAGTTTCAGTGTATTATTGGAGAGAGATAGCTCCGCTTTTATATTTAACTTCATGGTATACTTACACTGAATAGATCAGACCCATTTGTGCATGCTCGCATGGATTTGATTGAACCCAAGATTCGTATGTAAGTCGTGACCATTACTGTACTACACATCAGCAGATGCACTGACGCACTATCTATAAAAGGTACTACTTATTACTAAAATAGTAAAGTAGAATAATTAGTAATTATATGGCAAGAATGTTAGCAAAATGTCACTTGAGCCAGCCAACCAACGTTGCCAACTCTACGTCTTTTTACGTACATCTACGTACTTTAGACCTTTCCTGCAAGCCAGTCAATCCCAGAATCTACGTGTTTTCTATCAAATAAATGCAAATATATCCTTTTCTTTTGTGAAAATAGTTTATAAACGTTCCGTTTCATACTAGCGCACGCTCGCCGTGCTACGTTATACGTCACGTCATCTAAGTCTACTGTCTATGCAAAGTGCCCATTCAATGAGGAACAGATAATCAGAGGGCTAATTCACGTAATTTTAAGACGCGCCGATCGTATTGCAGTGTCGCTGGAACTTGACGCGAGCGTATCTCACTGAAGCTCAGAGGATACCAAATGGCAGAATAGTCGACATCGGCTCAATTGCCATAACGAAAGAAGAAGAAAAAGATTACCAAATGTGTTGTTTTGATCAATATTTTATTGCAACTGCGCGGCAACTGCACTTCTTTAGTTACGTGAATTAGCCTACTGAGCTAACGACATTTGGGGTCATATTTCAAAAATAAAAAAGGCGAATCGTCTCCAATGTTCCCTTTATTAGCCCAATTTCCATAAAATTGATTAACATTGTCACATTAGCTGTGGAAATGTAGAGCGTTTGTTTTCTACGATCAATTTAATGAAAACCATCATCAGAAAGAAACTTTGCCAGCTTTATCCTCTTCATTTCACTCAAAAAAAAGTACGCAGATACATAAGTATCTTTTTCATACGCAAATGTTAGGTACTAAGGCCTACGTTCACCGACAAAATAACAGACGATTAGAGCCAAATCTGCCGTTTAAATAGGGATTTTTGTATGGTTAATAGTCTGATTTGGTTTTAAACATCTGTTACATTTTCGGCGAACATGGCCCTAAGCCCTAAATCTACGTAATTTTCAATTCAAGGCCTACGCATTTTTCAAAATCCGAATTGGCAACATTGACTTGATGTTGATGATATGATCTGTCACTGTCATCATGATCCTAGCCATAGACAGATTTCAAAAAGAACTTGACTTCACAAACAATTAAACAAAAATTCGTGGACGGAGAACAAATTACTTGACTTGAGACTTTTGGTTTGGAGTGTTAATGTTATTTTGCTTGTTTGTACATACACTAAAGTCCTGGCTGTTAATTAGAAAGTTAATTAATGCTAAAATATAACCACATTCACTGTTTGACATCATGTCGGAAGAAAATATATCTAAACCTGGAGCTGCAGCCTTGGAAAACATGAAGCTGTTGAAACACGAGAGCACTATATTCAAGGTTCCAAATGTTCCTAAAAAGAGAGATAAGAAGAAGGCTCAAGTTTTGGATGAAGATTTATATGTAGAGGTCTGTAAAAATCCTTTTACAATGGATGTCTTACAAAGAATTAAAAAATAATGTTAGTGTTGCCATAATGCTAAATGTCCCCTTGGACTATTCATTACTCTCTCTCAAAGTACTTATTGTACCTAGATGATGAATAACATTAATTGTTTACTAATTACTTTATTAAAATCATCACCAACCTGCACCCCTACCGCGTAACTAAAATTGTATGAACATCGACATCGGTATTAAACTTCAATACGATAGTGAGAGCCTAAACTTTGAGCTAACTTGTAAAAAAATTACCTATCATATAGTTGGGACACTTAACTTCATGATCGGTAAAGAAAATACAAGTTAGCTCAAAGTTTAGGCTCTCACGATCGTATTGAAGTTTAATACCGATGTCGATGTTCATACAATTTTAGTTACGCGGTAGACCCGCGGTATCAGTGTTCCCAGCAAAGTATGATATTATTTCACCACTTCGTATATGTCGCGTAGCATTTACTGATGAATGTACGTAGCACGCGCTACACCTGCTACGTCGTAGCTTATCGATGGCCATTGATAAATGACCATAAGACGACATGTTATTAAAAAAGTCTGTTATAAAATAATAATAATGTTCTGGTACAATTGTTGAAAGACCAAAGTAGTTGACGTTAAAAATAAAACTAGAACTTGAGAATGAAGAAGATATATAAAAAAATAATATAAATGAGCTTATAAAGCAAACGAAAGAGTTCTGACAGGTAACTTAGGAACCTCTGTTATTGGCTGGTTGCTTAGAGCATTCTGGTTGTTACACAGCCAATAATGGTTTTCTTATGTAGAACATGAGAAGTCTTCGTAAGATAAAACAACAGGCTGTGTCTGTGACTCTCATACTGAAAATATCTTTTTAATATTAGTCTTTTACCTGTTGTTTTAACATTCAAATAAATATTTATTTTATGTTAAATCTGCATATCAACCTTTAACAGTATAGGCCACCTTCTCACTTTCTGTGAATATCGGACAAGGTGGCTAAGGTGTAAGGTACTGTCTTGTGCTGTGTGCTGCCCAAGTATGGTGATTATAGCAATATTCCATGAAAATTTCATTGCCATTGTTTATTAGGTTTGTATTTAGCAGTGGATGTTATGGACTGATAATATGATGACTGAAAATTGGTTGTTGGTTTTAAAAGGTTTAGAAGTTAACCCTGTCATTTTCAGTCTTATGTTCAGTTCAAAACTTAAGTTACAGTTACTGTCAAATAATTCGAGTGTTTGGCGGGGTGGTGAGGGTTTGTTTGCGCATCATAATATAGTCTCAGGCCTAAAATCGCGTAAAGTAATTAAGGATCAGTGCTCAAGATTGCTGCCAGGTGTTGTACATAAAATATGAATTTGTGTAAAATAATAGTTAAATTTCTATTTCAGGGCATAGCAAAAATTATACAAAGAGATTTCTTTCCTGATTTAGAAAAACTGAAAGCACAAAATGAATTCTTAGAGGCTACAGAAAACAAAGACTATGCTCGTCTTAGGGAGCTAACTAGAAAGTACAGTGGGCAGAGACCTCCAACAGAACCTTGTGAGTATAAGCCTTGCCATTTCCAAGTTCAGGTCCACTAGACCAGAAGCAGGTCCAAACTTTGATTTGGATATTCAAATATCTTAAGAGATTAAGTATTTTATGTGAAGCATCTTTAATCTGACCTATGCAACCCAACCAGTGTGTACTAATGATACTTTTATGTTAGACCAGTGGTCAGCAAACTCATGAGTGACAATAGCCAAATATCAGCAATACAGCCAATAATATTTCTTTTAATTTCTTAATCGGTTTGTGGCAGAGCCGCAATCAAGTGGTAAAAGAGCTGAATACGGCTCACGAGCTTCGGTTTGCTGACCACTGTGTCAGATTTCACCAGTACCATATTATAAGTATTTCACTTCACTGCACTATGTTTAGTACTGATGTAGTATTTCTTTGCTATTTAGGATTACTGGTTTAATTCCGTACATGGAGCCAACATTTTGATGGCTTGCAGATATTTGTTTTGAGTCTGGGAGTTTGACTGTAATAAAATATTTCTTTTGTGCACCCATACATAATACAAAGAGTGTTGTATTTCAATTTGTTTTTACAAAACCTGTAACATATATTTTATTTTCAGATAACTCCCCGGCGACGTTTGACACCCCACACTTGGACAGGCCGTTTTCTCCTGCAGCTCCCACAGTAAGGGAAGATAGGCTGGACTCTGATACAGAATCTAATTTAGGAGACAAAAATAACGATGTTACAGACAATCTCTCTTTAGGTATGTATTACTGTAAATAATGTCTTATTACTGACGTAGCTCATACTGGCTCTAGACCGAAAAGCCTGGAAATCATGGGGCCTTTGCCCAGCAGTGGGATGATGTAGGCTAACAGTAACAGTAATGTCTTATATGTTGAGTGGTTGCAATCATGAATACTGACTGTGAAGTCCCGAGTTTGATTCCCAGCCCAGGAAAGGTTTTATTTAATTACCTGTTAAGAAGTTCACAGTAGCAGCTTAGAGTTTCGCATTGTACTTGGTTGATGCCAATACATTTGGTACACTCACCCTCTATTACAAAGACTTAATAAGGGCATCTATTAAAATAAATAGTCCTCTGCCAATGTCTTATAAAATATAATATAAAATCTTTGTCAAAAATGGCTTCAAAACTTTGAAATCAAGCAAGAAATAACAATACTGCATCACAAATGTGAACTATGGTGGTCTTCAAGATAACACACATATTCAGTAAGGCTTGTTTACATGCTAATATGATAATAAATTATGGATCATCAATCCAGTTATTATATTGTTCTCCACAGTTGGACACTCACAAGTCACAAGTTGTGCCAACATCAAGTTATCATCAACTGAATAAGTAAGTCTAATGTCCTTTATGCTTTACAGACTCATACCTATCTTCTCACACAAGCGAAGACAACGCGAGTTATGACCGTGTCATCGCGCTGGAGGACAAGAAGCGTGCTGCCAAGCTAGCAACGCAGTTACACGCGGAAGTGACGTCAGCAGCGCTCGCCGATACTGCGCTCGCGCTGCCCTCCATCGAGCAACAAGCTGACCAGACTCGGAGGCCATATGAGGTAAATATTTTTATCGTGATTTTATTTCTGTATTTTGACTTTCGTTGATGACTTAAGTTTCATGTGATAAGGGACAAATCTATTCCCACATATCGAACGCGACTCTGTAATGCAACAGAACAGACTGAGCCAACAAAAATGTAATCTTAAACTCGTTCACCTTTCGAAGCCTACCGTCGACCGACTCGAACTACCAAGTTAATTACTTAATTAAAGACTGAAACTGCCAAGCAATAAAAACGCCAATTCAAATGAAGGTAAAATTCAAAGCTTTTTTGATACCTACATAATCTGGGAGGCAGTTCAGGTCAACCAAGACAAGCAAACCTCATTTATCATTCATTTGTACATAGCATAACAGAGAATTTTCTAGTTTATAACAACAATCAATAACAGGTACTGCCCAGTCTTAATACATTTTGAGGAATCAACCAAGAGCTATAAGAGCTATGGATGCTTGCTATATCTTTATAATAATAATGATCATTATGTTATTTTAGTTGGACACATGGCGCTACAAAGCGAAGAACTTCATAATGTACGTACCAGAGGGCGCGTCCTCTCAGCGCGCGCCTCCCAAGCCCGAGCTGCTGCATCACAACACGCGCCTCAGAGCCGAGCCATTCGATCACGTCAAGAACAAGGAGGCCATCTCCGCCATCGCCAGGAATCAGGTAAATGATCATACATACAACATGATCAATCAAGGAATGGGATTATCAATGGCGGCTTCACTTTTTGTGGGTGTGCAAACGAAAAGCAAACAGTACAGCCGCCATATATATTTTCAGTCCATATTTGATTGTGCACATACACTTATTTTCCATGAAAACAAAGTGGCTGTGTCTGATTTAGAAATGTGCAAACTCAATACTCATGCATGAGCACAGATCAAGACAGAATTATTTTTGGTCCTCCGCCTTCCTACCTCTGCAATCTTTCTGAACTAAAAATCTGCCATCTATTATTTCCAGGATGCAAGTGTAACAGGGAAGATAGGCGTGGACGGCGTCAGCATATCTACGGAGAAGCCGGGCGGGGAGTATTCGTTCGTAGCCACGCCGTCGCCGCGCCCGGGCGAGGGCCCCGACCAGTCGCCGCTCATGACGTGGGGAGAGATCGAAGGCACGCCCTTCAGGCTGGACGGGGGTGACACGCCCTTACCTGCGTGCGTACTTGCTTAACTAAATGTTCAAGTTTTTCATACTATAAGATCAAAGTACTGAGCCACACAGACCAGTGTAACTGACAAGATTTCAACCTATTAACACAATGCGAAAGGTTTGTTTTTTACTCGGTCTTCGTCTTCGATTAGGAATTATGTTATATTATTGCATCATACCTAACGAAATTGTTTTCTCATCCTACAGAGTAGGTGCGGGTGCAGCATACCGGATGTTGGAGGGTGGAGTGCGCGAGCGCATCGCGTTGCAGCTCGCCGAGCAAGTGGCCAAACGTCGCAGACCCACCACGCCACGAATCGCGCCGCCAACACCAAGGTACAAACAACATACACATCTAGATAATTTATATTCAAACTTCTTTATTGAGAGCCCATTAATTTAGGTGCATTGAAACACCGCACCACTATTAAGTAACCCGAATACGAAATTTACGTGCTAGCTAGTTCTACTTAGCTGACTGCTAAACTAACTAGACTTACTGGAAGACGATTAATAAAAATAACTAATCAATCTACCAGCTAAATCACCCAGATCAGTGACGATATGTGAAAAAGCTCCAGATCTCCAGCCTGTCTAGGAGAAACCAAATAACAGCCGCAGACTGCTTTTTGAAGTTAACCATCCGTTTTATTACAGTTTCAGATCAAATACAGAACGCCTAGCAAGCATGTCTCCCGCCGCACGAAAATTAGCTGCTAAGCATTTACTATCTCCCAGACTGAAGCTGACTCCCAACGATATGGGAATATTATCACACGCCTCGCCTAAGAGAACCCCCACGCCACAGCGCAGGCCTCTCGTGGCAACGCCAACCGGGAAGAAGACCCCGCGACCATCCACTGCCGGCAGCATCGACAATAACATCAGCGTCACAGAAGATAATCTTACAGATAACCTATTGCAGATCAACGTTGCTAAACGCACGAGATTAAAAGCACAAGACTTTTTTTCAATAATAAGGGAATAAATTTTTTGAGCTTTTATGGTGATTTTTTAATACCTCTATTCACTCAAGTCAAGTCCAAGATTGTTCTTCGAAAATGAAAATTTTTACGCTTTCAATTTCTCGCGTTTCAGTATAAACATAAGTTAAATCCAATATTTCAAATAATTAGGTAAGCTTCTCTTGTCGAGTCGGTATGACCTATCATCACTGAAGTATGAAACCTACCTATCATATGGGTCTCGCTAATGCGCTCATGCCGTAGTGCAGACTAGCTAGTTAAGTGGTAACGCGACCAGGGTCAAAGTCAACGTTTTTTATATCAACTGAACCTTTGCAAGGCATTTTCAAAACGTCGAGATTCTAGGTGCACGGTTCCAAGTGGGTTGGTCCTGGGGAAGATACCGGCAAGAAACTCTTATGGATAATCTTTTCATAAAACAAATTTGCAATAAACTTAGACCTGAATATACACAATCGTAATAAATACCACTATTGTATATTATAAACAATACAAGTAGGTACATACTTAACACTAACACTAGGGTGCGCCAGACAATGTCATGTTTCGTCACTCGTGGAGGTTCTTTCCTTGTGTCCCAGGGTAAGCTAATACTAGCGTCTCATTTGTCCACGGCTCGATGTAAGGGATCCATTCGTGAATATTAATAAAACTAATCAGTTTTGATTCTCAAATATATATTAATAACTCAAGCCAATAGGCAAACATCTCAGATTTAAAATATTACCAAATTCTAATCATTAAGTTTTCACAAAATTATTCAATGTATTAACATTTGAATATATTATTGTTCAAGGTATGTTTTTATCTTTACGTTAAAATAAAACAATTGCACATTGTATATCCTCTATGTTGCACATAGATTGTCTCGTAAAGTATTGTAAAATAATATTTTATATGGACACGTGTCGCTTTATTCTATCTCTGTGACCTACGTCGCCAATTTCTACAGACAATGACAAATATTAATATTGTAAATTCAATTATTGACACCACTGTCAATATTGCTTTATAAACACATTGCAATATATTATATTTCTCTTGCATTACAATCAATAGTCTGAGGTATTTCCTATATAATCTACGTAATCACAATCTCAAATGACGCTGGGTAATTATTTATTTATATTTCATTGTTCGATCAATTAAAATTATTTGTATTTAAATACATGAATCCATACAACACATAATCTCGTCATTTCACTGGTAAAACTTCTATGGTACAAATATCTCAAAAAGTCGTCATAATTAAACTTATTATAATAATTAATTACAGCTTGTTTAAAGCAAGTCAACGTCACCTAAATCCAAAAGAGGAATAATGTCACCAATAAACTTGATACAACATACTTTGTAGATTGTGTAAATATTTATTACCATTACCATTACATAATATTTACAAAGAATGTAAACCTATAAGCTAGCTTTAACGATCTCATAAAATGTCTCTTGAGCATTTTAATAATAGTCAACATTTAAAACCCTGCACAATTAAATAAAAAAATATCAATAATAAACGAAATAATTAATTAAAAATAAATTGTAATCTTTAGTGATTATTAATTAAAAATAGAACATTAAATCCTTATATTGTACAAAATGATGTTTCTAAAATAATTTATCATCTTGCTACAACAGGCTGACTGGCTATATTATAGTCACAATGATCTATGGAACCCTGTCTATATCGAGTGGTAACAATAATTAAGATGGTATCTATTATACATTACATAGAAATTTTTCGATAATTAGAAAAACCATCCACTTGTGCCCCGTTGCGACCCTACACCATCATAATAATATCTACAACATAACTACGGAATGACCAAATAATACTTATAAATAGGCATTAAATACAATACAAAATTATATACACTCTGTAAAAGTGTACACGTCAAATTTACATAACATAGAAAACAATGCAGATTTATCCAAACATTTATCGAAAAAGCCGATAAAATTGGTCATGGGAGTGCACGAAACGTATAATTACTTGATTCGTGTTTGGCCAGAATACGTGTATCTACTACCAAATTATGCTGAGTGCTGCCTTGTACCACGGCTCCGGTTCATGCGGCTTGTAATATTCCGCGTTAGTTTTAGGTTTTGTGTCATCCAGCGGATCCTCTTCGAATATGTTAACGAAAGATTCCTTGATGCCGAATCTGATGAACGCCAAGTAAGGGAAATACCTCATGAGTAGCAAACTGAACCTGAAGTTGATGTTGAAGTAGAGTCGTCCTAGGTAAGAGGAGTACAGGGTCATGTAGAGGTTGTAGAGGAACACTTTGTACTTGGCTTTGAAGTTGAGCTGTTTCCACGCAGGCGCGGTGTCCACAATATCGTAGTCGCTGTAGTAGAGCAGACGTGGAGTGCGCTTCGGGAGTCCCTCCACGGCCGGTTTGCACATCAGCTCTGTAGAATCCACACCTGTCAAAAAGTGTGCCGTAAATACCACGTAAATATTACACAAACACATTACAACATACAAACAACATTAGAACTTAACAACATTTTGTTGTTAAGTTCTTAGAATTCAAGGATCACAAGGTTACTTTTTAAATCTTTGATAATTCAAGGTCCATAATAAAAGTTGTTCATAATGATGAGTACAATAACCCTTTAAGGGGATCGGGACTAGAAATGTAGGAACTTCTATAATATATTTGTTTACTTTTAGTACTGATAAAATTAACGGGTAGGTAATGTTTTATTGCTAAAAACAATGAAGATACCTATTTTTACGGAACTCTAGGATTCAATTTCTACGACCAATCTATCTCGGAACCTTGTAAGTGCAACTTATTCTCATTAAATTCACACCTTACCTGTATCAATCGGTTTCCCTTTGAGCTGTTGCTTCAGTCTCATCTGCAGTTGTATCCTGTCGTCCTCGGTGTAAATGTAACCAGGCACGTCTGCCAACGCCCGGCACCAGAACAGGAAGCCGTCAGTCTCGACCGTGGGGTTGACGGACCACATGCCGTCCAGCATGACGCGGGCCATGTGCTCGAAGTACTCCGGAACGTTCTCGAGGCACGGCGTGAACACTCGCTCTTGCAGGAGCTGGCACACCTCGCGCGTCTCTAGGTATGACTCGCGGCAGATGTTGTACCTGAACATGAAAAAGTGAATATATTCATATTTCCTTCATTCACATATTTTTTTTAATTTAAGTATAAATATTTTACAAAAGAAAATATAAAAACATTTAAGAATATAAAAGAGTAGTAGCCCACCAGCATCGGGAACAGGTTCTAAGCTACCGGTGGTTTGGGCTCTAGAAAGAGAAACCTCACAATGCGTGCCGTATCGAGGAGTACCACTTTCTGTATCAAGCCCTTGATCCAGCCTCCCGACGAGAGCTTCATAAGATGTTGATCGAGGCTCTTGACAATTAAGCCATTGGCCGTAACAACAACCTCGTGTGCCAAGTCAAGATATTTGATTTTTTTATCTTTTTCGGTTTTCACGAGATTCTCGTCATGCGGGATAGTAACATCAATTATCATAGTGCGGCGCGCTAATCAATCTATCACCACTATATCAGGTTTATTGGCTACAATAGTCCTGTCAGTGTTGATAGATTGGTCCGAGTACAATGTGACACGACCATTTTCGAGAACTGGGTCGGGCACATAATCCACAAGGTTGAACTTTTGGTAATATTATTATTTCATAACGGATCGGAAGTAAAAGTGCCATTTTCAGATAATAGTGTCGATCCTGTTGTACATTTTGACAGTACTAAACTAGACTAAACGCATCTATCACTTTCATTTTCCATTGAAACAGAAAGAGACAAACGCCCTTAGTTTAGTTTAGTCCTGTGTCAAAGTGAGCAAAGAATCGACACCATTGTCGCCCACGAAACAAATTGATCGTGCCTTACACCACAGAGCATATACCTCTCCGTGCCTCGGAGAGCATGAAAGCCATATACACAGCCTTACTAGTAACTATTATTTAATATCATTCTAGTAAGCTAGTAAGGTTCATAATTAGAAATCATCTGTTTAATAGTTACTATGGAGATTCATAGATGGATTATTATTGCTCAATGTGGCCTTGTCAGACACTCTGATGGCAGTTACTGCTCGTATATTACCTACGTTCAGGATGTTGAATAGGTGTAGAACACTTTTTGTTAATGTGGCACATGCGTAATATATTAATAAATCGTAATCCTGCGTATTTGGTTTTTTATTGCGTGCGGATTAGTAAACAACCTTGACGGCTAATTGAAGTTGAAGCTTGTTACACCAAATAATAAAATGATCATTATGTATGAGTATTAATTCAAGATGCAAGAAACACAATATATTAAAATACAAAATTCCTTCTATTCAGCTTATTGTGATCACAAGAAGTCGGATCACAGTTCGTTTTTCCTAGGACTTTAGACTTTGTATTCATAAACAAATCCCCTCACTAATAAATGTTGATTAAAAAGCTATTGCCATCTCTATTCATTGGCATTCAAATGACAACGACAAGTTTTAAGTGTTTAAAAATTACAAGCATTTATTAATAAGGGGTTTTAAGTATATAAAAAATTAAACACGAAACATTATTTTGTAATGACTTTCTCGTCATTACCATCATCCGGATTATAAAACGTCATAAAATAGCCTGACGAAAATTACCATGACCACCATGTACCTAAAGACAAATAAAACTATTTTTAATGTGATTTCTTCATTATTTGTACTTAATATGATTAAAAAGTCGGGTCGCGGACGTAAAGGTATAACAAAAATAATCTCCATTGATTAATTATACGGTAGGTAAAATTGATGATGCTCTAATACGTTAAAGCGTAAATAAAACCAACTTTTTTTTTTACCTTGGAAAACAACTTTATTTATATAATAAAAAGGTGGCATCCCTAGCCGCAAGTGACCGGTTCTGATGAAGAAAAGTTAATCATAAATTTGTAATAACGTCAAACATCTACTTCCTCATTGGTGTAGTGGTCGAAAGCGCGGCTGATGAGCACAAGGAAGAGGGTGCAATTTCCAGGTCGGGCAAAGCGTTCGTCAGTGGATTCTCATTTTCAATTCTCAAAAAAATCTTATTAACCCGGAGTTTGAAATAGCCCAGTAGATGGCAAAGGCTCGCCCCTATTGCATGGGACTTAATGACGTCATCTGCGAAACACCCACGTGTACAAACATCTTTCAAATGTACTAATGTCCTTCGGGAAATTCAGGCTCGATGCTATGCTATTCTAAGGATATTGTATTTATCGTGCATTCAAGCCATATCGATTTAAATAAAGTATTACAGGTGACGTAATATTACAGTTAAATAATATTTTATAACTGTGATAATATATGTTAGATGGAACCGCAATGGTTGGAATGTCGTGTATAAAAAATAATAGGTAAAGCTGATAGAACTCACTTGTCTTCGAGACCGATCATGTGTCCAAAGACCCTCCAGACGTAGTTGTAGGCGTCCCAGTCTCCTTCTCGCAGCTGTCTGATGCCGAACTTGTCCGGCTTGAGCATGGAGTAGCCCACGAAGCCGTACATCGTGAGGGCCAGGTCCCGCTGCGATACCGTCCCGGTGCCCTTCAGCTTCGAGGCAAGCCCTGCCCGCACGTGCCGACTTCGCACCGCGTACAGTGACCTCCATGATCTGTTATACAAATGAACTTAAAATAAATATTAGAATTCCATGTAACGAGCTCGGCTGGAGCGGTACTACAAGTACAGCCGGATTCCGGATAAAAGAGATGTTCCATACAATTTGTAAGCTCAGTTTTTTCAAAATGCTCTCTTACCGCGATTACTATAGGATAACAAGATACAACCAGGGTTATTGCTGATGCATATTTTTATCACATCAGCGGATGCTGATGCTGATTTTAATTATTTTCTTAAAAAACCAGGGAATTATTTAAAAAAATAAAATACCCGACTTTTAAAAAGTTAACTTTAGTTTTTATTTACAGTTCACTTTTTAGGCAGTTGGGTTTTTAACCGACTTCAAAAAAAAGGAGGAGGTTCTCAATTCGACGCGTATGTTTTTTTTTTGTTTTTATGTTTGTTACCTCATAACTCTCGACTGCGTGAACCGATTTTGATGATTCTTTTTTTATTTGAAAGCTGGTGCTTCCCGAATGGTCCCATTTTAATTTGGTCTAGTTCTGACAATGGGATCCATGAGAAAACCATATAAGTCTTAAAGGGATATGCCCATTCGTTAAGGAGGTTTTGGCCAAGTGGCGTCCATAAATACAGCAAATCATAGGCATTAGGGTTGAAATCATAGACACAAAATCAACCACAACTTTTTACATAGAACTTGGACAGAATTTTAAAATTGTATGAAAAAAATTCAAGGTTGATATAAAACAAACATGGAGTTGACTGGCAAGCCAGTGTCGTCGTGGTAAGCGGGTACGGAATCCAATGTAAAGCGAAGGTTGTCATCGCCATAATACTATTCAAAGTCATCGGATAGAAAATAGCAAAACCGTGGAGGAAAAATCACAACTCAACAAGCACAACAAACAACCCGCAACAAACAAAATGGTAACTGTCAACACAGACTGTCAATTTCAATTATCATTGACGTAGTGATGGCGATTCGGCATCGATTTATCAAAAACCGATGTTATAGAGCTATGAATCGATATTTTTAATAAACTTGAACCGGCACTGCATAGATTTCGGAAGACAATCAAAAGACATTTATTTTACCTATTCTATAGAAATTAAACGTTTTAATATGGGAAGCGAAACAAAAGAAAAAGTTTTTCAGAATATCATTCAGTTCTCGATTTATTTGATTTCGATTTTTGTGACATTTGCCATCACTACTTTTATAAGATTGACATACCGTGCGGAAATGAAGATTGCATCACATGCTTATTTGATTGAATATCTTTTTAATATAAGTTTTTAATTCCCGGGTGTTACAAACAAATAAATAATAACAATAGTTTAGTTACTAATTATGATATTTTTTTGTATTTTTCACATTGGTGTAACGAACCTGCCTACCTACTGGCCAAGAGTGGGCGTTTGCCTTTACATTAAGTATGTGCGCGACAAATGGTCGAATAACTCAATATCACGCCAACCAATTTCAATGATTCTTTTTTTGTTTGAAAGGGTATACTTTCGAAGTGTTCCCATTTAAATTTAGTGAGGATCTGATGAAGATCTTCGGAGATAGACAATGGAACTCTGGAATGAATAACAGCACATCACTCGCGATTGCTGTAATCTCATGTTTATGTATTGTTTATGCCACTCAAAATTGAAAAATAAAATAAACTTTAAAAAATAAGTAAAAACCGACTTCAAAAAACTAAAAAGTATAAAATAATTTTCTTAAAAAAATTAACAGCTTCTGAAGTCGGGGCCTGTAATTCTTCAATGCACCTAGCTTGGCAGTGGCCCCGACTTCAGAAGCTGTAAAAAAATTTAAGAAAATTATTTTATACGTTTTAGTTTTTTGAAGTCGGTTTTTACTTTTTTTTTAAAGTTTATTTTATTAGATTTTTAAAATTAACTTAGTTTTTTTTTTTTTTTTTAACATATTTTGGATATATTTTTGTGAGCTATTTATA
Organism: Allophyes oxyacanthae; assembly: GCA_932294325.1. NCBI lineage: Eukaryota > Metazoa > Arthropoda > Insecta > Lepidoptera > Noctuidae > Allophyes > Allophyes oxyacanthae. Next base: position 5,198,971 of record OW028628.1, read on the forward strand.
AAACCCTTTATTTTGATACCCCACAAAATAGGGTTCGAGGAAAAAAATATTATTGATATAAATCGCCCCCAAAATCGACCATTTGATTTTTATAATTTTGATGTAGCTCGTGTCACTCTCACAATTAAGACGTATCTAACGTCACATCTCAAGTTAAAATCCATCAAGCCGTTTAGGCTACAGAGCGTGCCAAAGAAATATACATACATACACTCGAAAAACATAACCCTCCTTCTGGCGCAGTCGGGTAAAAAGTAGTGACCATTATGAATTTATATCTAAAAGTTGCAGTTTTCCTTGGTATTGAAATAAAACAAATAAATTTTATGACTTTTAATAAAAAATTGAATCAAACTAAGTACATAGTTAATTAGGTAGTCGTAGTTGGTCAAAACTCGCAAGCGAAAACAACACGTGCTACAAGTACCCGCGAAGGGCCCGCCCCTTCTGCGGTCATGTCACGACTTGAACATCAGCATTAATAATCAGCATTGATCAATGCGGATGCTGATGCTGATGCTGAAGTTCCGCGGATGCTGATGTTCGCAACAACCCTGATTACAACAGCGAAAGGCCTTGAGGTCAGCAACTTTTAAGAGCAATGCGACTATGGGCATTTTCTCAATTTGTGAAGTATAACCAGCAGATAGTAGCTAACCCTGAGTAGGAGCCAATCCCTCCTATGCAGATGATGCACATGAAGCAGTTTTTAATTAAACAAAAATAATTTACATAAGTAGGCGCTGCTGCTGTGCAGCGCTGTTGATTTTCGTTAGTTAATAACTAGTGTTTAAATATTTTTTCGCGATTTCTTGTTCGGTCCCATAGTAAAAGTAGTTCATAATGATGAGTACAATAACCTCTTTAAGCAAGTGTCCTGTTTAAATGTACACCTGTATAATGTTGTATTATATAAATATAATATACCTATAGTGGCGCAAAATTTAGGGGCATTAAGGGTTTTTCGGTAAGTATGACTTTGTCGGTTGTTTGGAGCAAACATTCCTTTTGGCAAATAGAGTCAATTGAGCCCCAATTAAGATTTTGAGAAATGCAAATTTTCTCGCTCTATGTACCTACCTTTTTTTAAGGAATAGAGTTTTTAATATCTTCAAAATTCACCAAGTTTCCTAAGACCAGTACTCTCCAACTATAACAAAAAAGGTGCCCTTAATGCCTCAACATTTTGCGCCACCCTGTAGATGTTTCTTTGCTAAAAGGTAGATTGGCTTTGTACGTTAGCGAAGGCAGGTCTGTGGCTTTGTAGTATTAAAATAGGTATTTATTCCGTGGCCTTGTGAAAGCCGTGAGAAATAAGTACCCGCTAAAGCAAAGGAGTTTTGAATTGTTTATCGTTTGTTTTTTTGGTTGCACTGCTGTTGTTAAAAGCCTTGCCGGAGCACCTGACGGGGCATTTGTTTAATTTTTTTTCTCTTACGCGTTGGGGTATCCACTTTAATTCAACTATTGAGTTTACTTCACCTTCACTCTTTTTTATAATGTTACCTATCAAAAGCGATACTTACATACTTCCAGGTTTGAGTTCGTGCTCGAACCACGACACGATGTGCAACAGTGTGGACAGGTATCGCTTGTAGGCGGTGTACACCGAGCTGGACCGGCGGGATCCCACCAGCACCTTGAGGATGGACGGCACCGCGAACACCGCCACCAGCCCCATCAGCATCGCCGACGATAGCGCAAAGCAGTTGTCATGGTAGAAGTTGCGACCCCTGAGTAGTAGGAATAGATTGCTTTAGAATACATGTGTATCGGATCTATGTTTTCAGGAAATGTATGGGACATAGAGGCTAGAGGACTCATCTTCTATCTATGAACCATCAGCTCCAGTTCCCATACAGTAGAGTGTACTGCCGAAGCCGAATTGTGGAATCCGCCGCAATACAAAGCGGCTAGCCGCTGTATAAAACAGCACAATTCTGTAAACCGCTAGTTAGGTTAGGCGGACTGTTGAAGGTGAGCTGCGGCGCGGTCTTCCAAGAGTACCCGAAGCCCACCTGTAGGTGCCGAAGTGGACCACCTTGGTGAGTTTAGCCGGTAGGAGTCCGGCACCCCCCTCCGCCTCCTCAGGCGGAGGACAGCCCTACGAAGGGTTCTCACAACGGAAATTAAAAAAATAAATGGCGGACTGTTTTAGCAACGCGTTTCACAAAATCACAATACGGCGGCTTACGTCAAATTGTAAATAATGTAACAAAATATTTGAGGAGGTGATCTTTGGGATATTTAGACTCTTTTTAGCAAAAATATATTAAAATAATATCTACTTATTTTTATTACGTTTTCAAAATGAATTAAAATAATTGATGTTTCCGTTTACATAAAACTTTTATTCCTCTATGATTATGAATAGCACTCACACCTAAGGTCATGCTCATGAACTCGACCACATGACCTATGTTGAGCTCGGCTACTCTGACAAACACGCATCGCGTCACCGGGCCGCGGCCCGATCTTAATGCCGGCATCGTTTTTATGGTTCCGTACTCAAATGGTTAAACGGGACCATATCACTAAGACTCCGCTGTCCGTCCGTCCGTCTATCTGTCCGTCTGTCACCAGGCTGTATCTCATGAACCGTGATAGTCAGACAGTTGAAATTTTCACAGATGATATATTTCTGTTGCCGCTATAACAACCAATATTAGAAAACAAAATAAAATAAATATTTAAGGGGGCTCCCATACAACAAACATGATTTTTTTGCCGTTTATATAGATAAACGGAACCCTTCGTGCGCCAGTCCGACTCGCACTGGGCCGGTTTTTTTAATCTAACTACTACAGTTTTAATTTGATATTTGAAATGAATGAATTGAAATTGTATACCATTGATAGAGCCTAGCTTTATTTATTTTTTGCATTATTAGATAAATAAGACCTATGTACAAGGTCCTGCCTTCCTAGTCCCGATCCCTTTAAGGGGTTATCGTACTCATCATTAGACATGAATAACTTTTAGTGTGGGACCAATACTGAAATTGCGAAAAATAAATCTGCTGTTCCATACATTTAATCGTACTCGATTAAATGTATGGAACAGCAGATTTATTGAATAATTATTTGTATGCAATAGCAGATTTTTTTTTTCGAGATATTATCGCTGGTCCTGTTATAAGTTGTTGATAATGATGAGTACAATAACCTCTGAAAGAGATCGCGACTAGAAAGGCCGCGGCCGGACCTTTTATAAAAATAAATGTTTCTTAGTTTGTTCATATTCTATGCGTTCCTATACCATTCATCCAATTACGACGAAACTTTGGTGAGTAGTTGTGTGCCACTCGAGAAAGTTGAGTTAAAAAAACATTTAAGGCACAGGTAATCAACATAGAGTGTAGACTGTGTGTGTATCTCTATGAGGAGACTGTATAATGGTGATGATGAAAACTGAAGTAATTAGCGAACAAACAGACAGACGCGCCGGGCGACTATTATATACCAGATAGTGAGTGATGATGTGCTGGTACATGCGGACATAACTTTTTGACATTCTTGATTCACTTACTTGTTGAATTTCTTCTCGTCGAACCAATCTGGTAACTCCAAGACGAGTTCCTCAGGTTTTACTCTGTCGGAAGGCTGCTCTTCCGCTTCTTTTGTCAAGAGCGCGTCCACAAATGCTGCCGCTGAAACAAATTGTGTTCAATTCTAACTACTTACTGTTTCAAGTAGAAACCAGCGGGTCTACCGCGTAACTAAAATGGTAATGAACATGGACTCTGGCAATAAACTACATTATGAGAGACCTCAAGCTACCTACCTGGTAAAATTTATACATTATTTTTATGTTTTATTTATTTTTACTTGTTTAATACGTATAAGGTGTTCCACTATGTATTCTTATTATTACGGAAACTGATTTTCGATTCATTTGATAATATTGCTATAGTCGTCACACGTCATGACTGTACTTGGCCTGCAATGTTTAAAACATTTGGAAATGCACGTAGAGGAAAACTAGTAGATAATAAAAGCGATTTTTTTTTCAGTACTTGCCACATACTAAAGAAGGATAATCGAACGCTACCTATAAGAGTTCTTTATTTTATTATATTTTTTTTTTTTTCTATTTTTTTGGTTTTTGAACTATTAGTATGTTAACAAAATAACAAGGGATACCTCAGGAACATCTCCCTGAGGAAAACCTCTTAACCTTAGTAATTTTTGTAATAATTTCAATTATGTTCCATTTTTCTCCTAATGAGTATCTACTATTCGATTTTATGTAACTTCACATACCAATTCTGCTTGTGAAGAGGATATATTATATAATCAATATTATTTTAATATTCTTATCAATGCAATATTCCACCTGTACACCATTTTTTCAAAAAAAAACCCAATACACAGTGGTAACAATGGTTTCGAACAATCATGATTGGTGGTACTTATCAGTGAGTTTGTAAACATTGTGAGGAACAATATGCATTTTGATGTCTACTTTCAGAGTAAAGCCACACAGGCCGCCGATTTCAACATGGAAATTATTTTCGTTCAGTTATTTATATTTTTATTAGCATCGCGTGTGAGCCGTTCCGACTGGGTAAGAATACAGTTACATAATATTAGTATCTACCTATTATATTATAATTATGATTTATTTACGAATTTAATACTTACCTCATAATATATTTTGACCTCTGCGAGTGAGTCAAACTGTTGGTGCCAAGAAACTTAATAAAATATTATCAAAATACTTCAAACGTTCACTGGGTATTTTATCCAAGAGCGAGCTTTGAAATAGATATTATTTTAATAAAATTAATAACGTGTTAACAAATTTTACGCTGAATTTTTCCAATAATTGTATGAGCTGATTGGATATAAAACAACCCCTTGCCTTACATAATCTATTTTCTTTATTTGTGCGTTGTAGAAACCGTTTTTGAAAATTATTTAAATGCTAGGTACTTATTTTTGTTTTATTTGCTTTCTAGCGTTCTCATATAAGATAGAACCTAATCATTCAGCTAAACCAAACGATATTTTACTTGAGCTGCTTCAAAATATTTTTTATTCATTTCAAACTGCTTGGAGTTTCTGAGCAGCTTTTGTAAGCAAGTTTTGCATACATATTAGACAGAGTGAAGCTTTCTATTCTCCTGTCATGTCTGTATATGAAACTAATAAAGGCATTATTCGAATCGTTTGATAGTCCAAATGCAAATAAAATTACAAACTGGGCAGTGGACACCTAGTTATAGGGAAAACTTAAAAATTATCTAATCGTTGTACCATTTTGACAGACTTCAGAGTGGATGGGTCCAGTTCAAGATCAGTTGATGTAAGTACCTAAGGACCATTCAATACTTGAAATAATTTAGGTAAAAAATAAAAAACCTGTCTATATTATAATGGAAGTGTAAATTGTCATCACAACGGCAAGTTTTTAATGTTATTCTTCTGTCATACTCATGACTGAGTGACTGTATCTCATGCGGTGGTGGAATTCAATGTTATTAAACCAGACGAAATCACCCTCACTGAGTGCGGATGGAAAGGGAAATAAAATTATAATCTAGACATAGGTACCTAAAATATTGTGAGTTACTTCTTTTTCTAGAAATTTTGATGTAAAATTTTGCACTGTGCTGAATTAATAGCTTCGTGCAATCTACATTCATAAAGTCGTACCTACTCATTAAGAATCCAACGTAGTTTATATTTCTTTCTATTCCAGTAATGAATGTTCTGATCGTTGCAATTTTTAGCAAAGGGCAAAGAAGGTTCGATGATGAAATGAGGATGGTTCAAGTGAGCCAAGACTCCCCAGAGGCTCCAAAAGATGTGGAGTATAGCATGACCAACAACGAGTTATCGACTGTTAACCTCAAAATTAAGTTGGAAGAGACGCTGCGTACTGCGAAAGTGTTGGCTGAATCACTGAAAGTTCAAATACTCGAACTGACCACACGCGAGACCTTACTGAAGGACGCCATCACGAACGGCAGGTAACGTGGCATCATTACTAAGTACTATAATATAAATCAAAGTCCCGTATCACGTCGGCTTTACCTTTCGGGCAAGTTGCAGAACGGACTTCATTCTCATTTTCACCAATGGATCGATTTTCAACCAAATATATTCCACTAGCTTCCGCCAGCGGCTTCGCCCACGCGATATCTTTATAAATTATAGCCTATGTTACTCACTGATAATGTCTATACTATATCACTGTGTGTGTATTATACAGGTTTATTTGTAATTCACTGGTAATGCTTTAATTCATACATTCCATCAAAATGTATGAAAAGTTAGAATTTTTTTTTCGCGATTTCATGGTTGGTCCCGTAGTAAAAGTTGTTCATATTGATGAGTAGTTTCACCCCTTAAAGCATTACCGGTGAATTACAAATAACCCTGTATAGGTACTATATTTATAGGCATATTAGGCATGCGCCCCGGGCGGCCGGTTCCGCCGCAACCGCTATGCCCCTGCATTTTAAATCTATAATATCTTCGAAAATATTCATTTAGAATAGAATAGATCTTTATTTCATGTAAACCAGATACAGGCACTTATGAAATGTCGAGACTCTAGCCTCTAGGTGCACGGTTCCAAATAGTAGATCCTATGGAGAAGAACCGGCAAGAAACTCCATGGAAACTCTTTTCAAATAAATAATAGATCTTGACAATCTTTATCAGTACAATGTTGTGGTAAGAGATTAAGATTTAAATTACATGCTGTAAAGGGCCATATTGATCTATATTTCATGCATATTGTATTTAAGGTACTTAATTGGTTGAGGATTAACGCTAATCGCTTCGTAAATAAGCCATTATTTCTCGAAAAAAGTAAAGGGTAAAAAATGATTATTGTGGGTTATCCCTAAGAGATAGACATATACCATCGTGGACTTTTTTGTAGACCTTTTTAAGGTGTACAATACTGTAGTACATTATTTTGATCTATCTCGTAGGGTTCAGCCAGCGTTTGCAATGTAAGCGCAAAAAAAGTGTTTATTTACGACATCACATTAGAAACTCTAAAATTATCAGTGTTTCTCTACTATATTATGCATATATTATACATATAAACCTTCCTCTTGAATCACTCTATCTATTAAAAAGAAACCGCATCAAAATCCGTTGAGTAGTTTTAAAGATCAAAGCATACATAGGGACAGACAGGCGGGAAGCGACTTTGTTTTATACTATGTAGTGATTTGGTTACAATCCTTATAAAAGGAGTGGGAGTTGGGACTCGGTACCTACTATTTCGGTTTACTCCACAACCGATTACCCGAGTAACCGATTGGAAACTTACTGAATAGATTTATACACACACACATCAGCATTGTCTAGGGATTTATTTTGATACTAAGTCGCATAAAGGTGTTTACTAACGGCAAGTTTGGCTCACGACCGGTAGGGCCAACCAATAGGGTTGCTGGTCCAACTTGCCTATTAACATTAACATACCGATTGGTACGGACCCTACCAATCGGCCGATTACAATTTCGTCGAGATTTCAGATTTATTCGTTACAATTTCTGTTTACCCGCCAACCCAGTGGTAAGAAGCCGGTTGCAGGAGCATGATACAAGGGTAACACTGAAAGTTCTTCGAATATCAAAAAGAAACGAAGTAGCCACTATTTAACCAATAATTGATTTTCAAAATTTTAATATTCTCTGACAACATATGCATCGTAGCATTCGATGGAACCACTGAGAGAAGCAGTGGGCCCAATCCTCTTTGGGGCGTCTTCCACAGCCTTTTCAAATTGTGGGGTATCCATATAGCACAAAGTTTCCTAACGCCCAAGTATTCATGTAAGATCTGATCTGTAAGATGCTTTGTACTTGACATTTTTTGTTTTGTCTATAATTCAAACAAATTAAAAAAAAACGAGATTTATATTTTAATTTATGGTAGTCCATAAAGTAAAGTTTATTTGCATATAAACTTGTCTAAAGCAATTTATGATATATTTTTAGTTAACAATGATGATATATCCCTAGACAATGTTGATGTGTGTACGAGTATACTCGTAGTACTTATAATTATACACTCGGAGGCAACGAATCCGGGTCAATATCATCTGCCTGGCCTGTATCCCAACTACGTTGGGGTCGGCTCCCAGTCTAACCAGATGCGGCTGAGTAACAGTATTTTATACAGAGCGACTGCCATCTGACCTCCGCCACCCAATTACTGGGAGACACTGATACCCTAAGGTTAGACCGGTTAGGTTGTCGGACTCTTTTTGGGTTGCTGACTCCCGTAACGACTGTCAATGACAACCGGGACCAACTGCTTAACGTGCTATCCGAGGCACGGAGGGGTCTCGATGTTCGAAGAAATGGTCACCCATCCAGGGACTGACCGCGGCAACCGCAGCTTAACCTCGCAATTCGACTGATCTGCGCAGTAGCTATGTAGCTACGAGCCTAGTTTTAAATAGGTCTTTATACTACTTTTTATTTCAATAAGCTATCATTCTTAGTTTCCGAGATATTAAGGTCATGTTGGTGACCGGGATTCATTGCCTCTGAGTATATTTTTAATATCAAACTATTCATTATTATCCCAGCTTGGATTTTTGTACTCATGCAGTACCTCTACCTATTCTATTTGATTGTTATTATAATGATAAGGTTAATAATAAACTTTAAAAAAATAAAAACCGACTTCAAAAAACTAAAAAGTATAAAATAATTTTCCCAAAAATTTCAAAAGCTTCTGAAGTCGCCACTGCCAAGGTACCTTCAAAAAAAAAGAAAAAGGGAAAAAGGGGGAAGAAAAAGGGGAGGTACCTTCAGAAGCTGTTAAGATTTTTAAGAAAATTATTTTATACTTTTTAGGGTTTTGAAGTCGGTTTTTACTTTTTTTAAAGTTTATTTTAATTTTCTATTTTGAGTGGTATAAAAAATACATAAATATGCGTAATCGCGAGTGATTTGCTGTTATCCAATGAAGAGCTCCATCTTCTATCTCCGAAGGTCTTCAACAGATCTTCACCAAATTTAAATGGGACTACCTCGAGAGTATACCCTTTCAAACAAAAAGGAAGAAGAGAAGGAAGAAAAAAGAATTTTCAAAATCGATCCGCAATTGACGGATATATCGGAGAAAATAATAATAATAATAAACTCTTCCTGTTTTGAAGTCGGTTAAAAAGTGGAATGCCTAGTTGCACCTCTATAACTTTCTGATTCCCGGAAATGGATCTAGTTAATCTATGAGGACAATTGAAAGTTATAGTAATAGCAAACTTTCGACTATGTTTACAGGACAGGCGTGTCCACACTGACGGTGTCAACGATGAGCCAGGTGCCTCGCTCGTACATCATCCGCGATGGACGCTGGACGCTCTGCAACGGGATGATACAGTTCCCCATAGCCAACCAGTCTCCCTCCACAAATCTCTTCAATGGATTGTTCTCCGAGCCGAGATGCATCGGGAGAGAGGTAAATTTAATGATTCTATTGAACTATTGAACCAATTGCAGCCATAGACACTCACAAGCAACTGGTGTTCAGACTGCCGTCATTGAACCAATCGCATGGCCCGGCCTTAACATTTGGTTGTCTTTTTGCAGGAACTTGCAAATATCGATCTTGTTTATGGGTATTCATTCGACTTCTACCTAGTTATCTCGCAGCCACCTCTCCAGTGAACACAACCTCGATATCACGGTTTGACTCGTTCCAATCACTTCAGCAACGTCACGTTGGAGTGCATCAGCTTGCAGTTTACCTGCTGCTTTTTACAATTCCTCCTAGGTCCAATTTTGAATTCCATGTCATCAATAACTTCAATTTAATCCAAAAAATTTCCTTAAAACCTGAATAACAAAAAAATAACAAGCAAAATATTCAACGAATAACTTGCAGCTGGTAGATTTCAGCGTTTTTCCTTATTTTTTTTCTTTTTTTTTTTTGTAAATCTGTCTTAATACCGTTCGGAAATGAAATAGAAATAAATCACCATTAAAAAAAAATTGACGTCCCTTGTAGTTTTTGAGTTATGCAACTTATTATAAAATATCCCTAGACAGTGTTGATGTGTGTATATTCATGAAGGAAAATAATCTCGACTAGTATTTGCTGTAGAATTCTTTAGTCGAAAAAGCAGAGTAGACACAGGGTCCATTTATTTATATTACACAAAATACTGAACTTTTTCGCATAGACCTAACGATGGTCAGCCGATTTCGATTTTCGTCAATCGCTGTTTCATATAAGTGTAAATTAAGTTTCTCAATAATCACAGGTTTCAACCGTCCAAGACCCGTGTGTATTCAACTCTGTTATCAAATACGAGGTGGTACCGACAACTAGAAGGTTAGAATATGCAGAAGACGACTTCCTCTGCCTAAAGGCAACGTTCAACAAGACATTGGAGCGGTATATGAGCGTTACGAGGCAACTCATCAACGAGACATGCAAAGACGGTGAGTCGATCATTTATTATATTTTCGAACTCATAGTAGACGTAAAGCTCTTTTTTTTTACGGAGTACAATCGTGGCATGCGTTATGTTGCCAATTTTAGGGAAGCTTTCGATTGTCAACGCAAGAATTCCGTTTACCCTTTATCAGAATAGCATTAGAATTCTGTTAGTGGATAGCATACTACCTGTAAACCATATAAGGAATATCTAAATAAAAGCCTTACCTAAGGGCGGCCACAGATTTACCGATTCTGTTCTGTTCAAGAATGTTCGGTCGGCAATCAACCGGCCAGCATCGCCGACTAGAACGTTCAGGCCGGCCAGAAAGAGACGTAGCTTACGTACTAGCTCCGTATACCGTCACACAGCCTGGTTGCACTTGGCAACCCGCCAGCGCGTCGCGGTGATATTTTGTCTCGTACGCTTTGAACACTTGCGAGTGGCAGTTCTTTGCGCTCGCTGCTTCTGTTCGTGAAGAACAGAATTGAATCGGTGGGTCTGTGGCCGCCTTCACTGTTGGTGATAGATATACCTGATTGTGTCAGCTTTATCTATATTATTATATAATAATTATCACGTCAATTTTAACGATAAAAATACACTGATTAATATTTCTTGATAAACTTATTATTTCCGATACAGCAATGAGCAAACAACCGGTAGGTACATTATAATTATTATGACAATTATGTAAGTAGGTAGTAAAAACCTGTTGTTCGCAAATTCAATCCATTTTTTTTTTTGCTTTGCTCAAGGTCACGTAACTAATTATTATTAGACATCGACTTACAAAGTATCGTGGTGGAAGTAATAACACATAATCGACGATATAATTGTAGGCCTCATCTTCTGGGAGGGCAGTGGGCTACGACTACGATATAATATTACCGTGACGATACGCTGAGGAGAGAACATTATCATCAACTGTCTTGCCTTTTCCCAATTATGTCGGAATCGGCTCCCAGTCAACCAGATGCGGTTGAATATTTTACACGGAGCGCTTGCCATTCGACCTCTAGGTTCTGGGAGGAATTAAAACCCTACGATAAGACTGGTTATCAGCCTTTTCGAGCTGCCGACTGCCCGTAACGCCTTCAGTAGAGAGCCTTTATAATTATTTTCTAATTTATGATTTTTATTTCAATGTCTATCTATATACAGGGTTACTGGTAATATGACGGCAATCCGTTATGGGGATGTAGGAGAGATCATCTCCAACCAAATGACTCCTGATGACTCCTACGCAAATGTCAACCATTTTCGAGTAATGTGTCATTTTATATTTATTGAAGATATTTACATTATACAACTTTGAACATTGATAAAAAAAAAGCCAATGCATACAATATTTTTATATTAATATTATCTGTTTGCTAACATTTCAGTACATAATATTCAATGATAAAATGACAATTATCTGCAATAGTTTTGAAATCAGAGCTACAAATCGTTACGCATTTCATAATTTTGAGCAGGTCTTGTGACTAAAATGGTCGATTTCTGCAAAATAACACAGAAGTACTTTATCGGCAGAACATTTAGAAAACATGTACAACTTTTCAGCTATCCAACGAGTTACAATACTCTAACAGAAATCAGAAATTGAGTGAACAGTATACAATTATTGTGATAAAGACAAAATCAACTTCAACCAAAATTGCATGCTGTCCTCCGCCTGAGGGGGGCGGACGGGTGTGCCGCACTCCTACCGGCTAAACTCATCACTGTGGTCCACTTTGGCACCTACAGGTGGGTTTCGGGTACTCTTAGAAAACCGCGCCGAACCTAACCTAACCTAACCAAAACCTAACCTAACTTAAGCATTTTTTTTTTTACTTGGTGTAACTGGAGACTGGAGAATCACTGTTCGCCAATGGTTAGACGCCAACTTTCCTAACGGATGGATTGGCAGAGGAGGCCCAATTCCTTGGCCAGCAAGATGCCCAGACTTAACCCCAATGTCCGGCAAACGCCTCCCCCCCCCCCCCCCCCCCCAGGTGGAGGACAGCCCTATGGTGGGTTCTCACTAAGTAACAAAATAATAAAAAATGCTAAGTTAGGTTAGGTTTTGGTTAGGTTAGGTTAGGGTCGGCGCGGTTTTCTAAGAGTACCCGAAACCCACCTGTAGGTGCCGAAGTGGTCCACCGTGGTGAGTTTAGCTGGTAGGAGTCCGGCACACCCCTCCGCCCCCCTCAGGCGAAGGACAGCATGCAATTTTGGTTGAAGTTGATTTTGTCTTTATCACAATAATTGTATTCTGTTCACTCAATTTCTAATTTCTGTTAGATTATTGTATCACGTTGGATAGCTGAAAAGTTGTACATGTTTTCTAAATGTTCTGCCGATAAAGTACTTCTGTGTTATTTTGCAGAAATCGACCATTTTAGTCACAAGACCTGCTCAAAATTATGAAATGCGTAACGATTTGTAGCTCTGATTTCAAAACTATTGCAGATAATTGTCATTTTATCATTGAATATTATGTACTGAAATGTTAGCAAACAGATAATATTAATATAAAAATATTGTATGCATTGGCTTTTTTTTTATCAATGTTCAAAGTTGTATAATGTAAATATCTTCAAAAAATATAAAATGACATATTACTCGAAAATGGTTGACATTTGTAGGAGTCATCAGGAGTCATTTAGTTGCAAATGATCTCTCCTACATCCCCATAATGGATTGCCGTCATATTACCAGTAACCCTGTATATACTCGTCAAAACAAAATAAGGGCCACTTGCAAATTTCGACATTATGGGTGATTTAATGATCATTAACTATATCCATGTGGTAAATTGTACAGCGTTGTGTTATCTTAAGTGTTTGCGAACACTTTAACAGCATTCCGCTTGAAAAACCGTTAAAATGGGTAGATTTTATAAAAAAAATTTAAACCAATTAATTTTACCCTTTTTTTAACGGTAACTTTAAGCTCATTTAACATTTGTATTGTACTGAGAACAGTTTAGTGTGTCGAGTCAGTGTGTACGTCGGCATTTTAAGAACGTAATTCCACTGGTTCAACTTCTAATGGAGTTGACTACAACGACCAGGACCATAACACTCATCCAAGAAGGCTATTCGTAGCGATCTGTAGTTTTACAGCCGAGATTTTCGCAGCGAGCGATTCAGAATGCCTGGAATTGCTTTTATGAGATCCAAAAATTTGTCAGAAGTCAGGAATTAGGCAGAGCCAGAGGAATCACCGCTCAGGAAGACCGCTACATAGACTTACATGCACGCAGAGAGAGCACCGTCACTTCCCGCTCTTTGCAAACCCGCTTGTGCCTGGCCACAGGCAAGTGACTTAGTGACCAAACAATTAGAAACCAGTTTTATGAAGACCAGCAATTGTCCAGGAGTCAAGTGGTGCGAATTCCATAGACCAGTATTCATCATGCAAATCCATAAACATCCGCAAGGCAACAATTGGACTGTAGCGTAAGTGACTGAAGCACATTGCTTTTTACAGATGAGAGCAAAGTAAAAGTTTTCAGTGTTGACCGTTGCATAAGGGTGTGGAGATGAAAAGGTGAGCAATTTGCAGATGCCTGCATCCACAACAATGATCGATTTGGGGGGCCCAATGTTATGGTGTGGGGAGGCATAAGCCAAACTGGAAGAACTGAGCTTATAATTCAGAACCAGGGTACAGTAACAACTTAACGATACATCCAGGAGGTCATAAGACTCTATGTGGTGCCATTTGCATAGCAAGTGGGTGCAGATTTCAAGCTGTTGCACGGCAATGCACGCCCTTATATTGTTAGAGCCACCAGAGAGACACTAGAAGAGGCTTGTATACAAGTGTTGCCGAGGCCAGCGAACAGTTCGGGCTTGAACACAATTCAACACATGTGGGATCTGTTGAAAAGAAGAGTATGAGACACAAATTGATCAGTGGACAATGAAAGACAGCCCTTAAACGTCCTAAAATTGAGCTAGGAACAAATCTCTCAAGAAACAATGCGGCATCTGATAGAAAATGTCCTCTAGGCTTCATAGACCAGGGTAGAAGCCTTTAAAAATAATAAAAAGTGAAAGAAAATAATAGTAGTATGAAACCCATTGGAAAAGGAGGAGAATATTATAAAAATGAAAGGAAAAATAATTTACGGGCGATCTGAGGTCGGGAAGGGGGAGAGGGGGGGGTTTAAGGGTAAAAAACGGATTTTCTCGATTTGCGGCAAAACTAAAAGTCCTATGGAAAAAAGTCAAATGGCAAAGTTGTAGGTAATAAAAAGATCTAAAACTTTTCTATTTACACTTTTTTCACATAACCTCAAAATTTATGTGAAAAATTCAAAAAACCAAGTTTTTGGTTTTTTATTTTTATATTTTACATTTTTTTTTTTCATGAAATTTGGTGAAAACTTACCTTTTTATGTGCCAAATACACTGTGATTTATTTGATTTGAAATATTTATTTTTTCACCTTATTTTGAATTAATATCGAAAAAGTACACTAATTTTCAATCGAAAATTCACCCGTCAAAATATCAGCTTTTTTCAAAAAGTTGGTATGCTTTCCGTTCTTTGAAATCTCTACATTCCGATGGTGAAAAAAAATAAAATATTACTGTAGTAAATCTTCTCAGAAAATGCAAAAAATCGAAAAAATCTTTTTTTTTAACCATTCCCTCATAACTTCTAAACTACTTATCATAATTCGACAAATGAGGTGTCGTTGGAAGCGTCTTGATTGTCCGCTGGTTATAGACTATGTGACGTCAC
Organism: Allophyes oxyacanthae; assembly: GCA_932294325.1. NCBI lineage: Eukaryota > Metazoa > Arthropoda > Insecta > Lepidoptera > Noctuidae > Allophyes > Allophyes oxyacanthae. The sequence continues at coordinate 5,214,135 of OW028628.1, forward strand.
ATTTAATTTAATATGGCGCCCTCTAGAAGAAAGAGAGTGATGAAGTAAAAATAAAAATTGTTTAATGATGTCGTGTAGGGTATCAAATGAAAGGGCATAATTAGCACATTTCAAAAATATATATATTAATAGATGTTAAAAGCATGTTAAAAGTGTACTTTTTGCTGTAATTGCACTTTTTCTTGAAAATGTTGTAAAATTGATTTTGTTTTCTGTGGATTGTGTAAAATTTAAGCCCATTTCATTAAAAACCAATCATTGCAATGAATTTTACAACTTAGAAACCTAGGAACCTCATAATTTGCCCAGAAGATCAAAAATATAAGGTGGCCCTTATTTTGTTTTGACGAGTATATAATTATCTATGAGACAAAAAGTTCTAGGGTAAAATCTAAAAACGTTCATGGCGTTATTTACAATAATATTATTTTAGCAGTCATCGTTTGATTATGAATTAAATTACACAAACCAAAGTAAAGAAAGATTGTGATTAATTCAAAGTATTTAGTGATAATCATACTTTATTATTTATTTCAATTTCGCGTGGGCAATTCATGCTTGAATGTTTCGTTACGTTTCATTACGTCAACACAAAACAGTGGTGGATACAGAGAAGGGGCGGAAGCCCCTCCCAAATTTTAAGCGCGGATAGATTAATCAGCTGTTAGGTGTTTCTTGGAACCACCACAAAATGTAGGTGAGGTTTTTAGTACCTGTAACCCGTAAAATAGAACCCGGTGTGTTTAGTATGCTTTGCTTGAAGTTGGTCATACATCATACTAAGCTCTTTTTGTGGTCGTTAGAGCAGCAACATCGGTCACTTGTGAACCGAATGACGTCTGGCGTAAATTTAGAACTCAAGGACCGAATAACAAGTTTTGTAGTGACGCCTAAAACGGAAACTTTGGTACCTATACGGTTTTGTCCGATAATAAAATTAAAGCTACGAACAAAAATTGGCGTCGGCAATCGTCCAGTTTCACTACATATTATAAAACAAAGTCGCTTCCCGCTGTCTGTCTGTCCCTTGTATGCTTAGATCTTTAAAACTATGAACGGATTTTGATGCGGTTTTTTATTTTAGTGACATGATAGAACGTGTTCCAACACTAAAGCCACCTTTCAAGGATATGTGTTACCGTTACGCCAGCTACCCATTAACATCAATTTAGCATGCATACATACCATATATCCAGGATTGTTACCGTATTTTATATGCCATTAATATCAAATGTATTGATTGCGATTTTAGAAATGATTTCTGCCGGTAAGCTACGCTTTAGCTTTCATACCAAGTGGATCTTTCTACTTGTTGATATCACAAATAGTAAATTGTAATAACTTGGTACATCTAAATTCTGTCTACACAGCTACGTGGCCTGTCGCAGCCGGCAGTCAAAAGGTAGACATATTAATCGCATAAGATAATAAATATTATAGTTTAAAAAAAGAACTAAAGAAAACGCCTTTGTAATCCAAACTAAACGTGTATGCAAAATTTCAGCTCAATCGGAAACCGGGAAGTGGATCAAATTTATCTTCCGAGATTTTTTTACATATTTAGTTAGTTACAGGTGAAGCTAATAAAAACCGACTTCAAAAAACTAAAAAGTATAAAATAATTTTCTTAAAAATCTTAACAGCTTCTGAAGTCGGGGCCTATAATTCTTCAATGCACTTAGCTTGGCAGTGGCCCCGACTTCAGAAGCTGTTAAGTTTTTTAAGAAAATTATTTTATACTTTTTAGTTTTTTTTTGAAGTCGGTTTTTACTATTTTTTTAAAGTTTATTTTATTTTTCTATTTTGAGTGATATAAACATGAGATTACAGCAATCGTGAGTGATGATCAGATCCTCACTAAATTTAAATGGGAACACTTCGGAAGTATACCCTTTCATACAAAAAAAGAATCATCGAAATGAGTTGGCGTGATATTGAGTTATTCGACCATTTGTCGCGCACATACTAAATGTAAATTTAAGACTTATATGCTTTTCTCATGGATCCCATTGTCAGACCTGGACCAAATTAAAATGGGACCACACGGGAAGCACCAGCTTTCAAATCAAAAAAGAATCATCAAAATCGGTTCACCCAGACGAAAGTTATGAGGTAACAAAGATAAAAAAAAAACATACGCGTTGGATTGAGAACCTCCTCCTTTTTTTTGAAGTCGGTTAAAAAGCGTTTTAAAAAGGGGCATAGGTCACAGGTGGAGCACTGGGCAAAGGTTGGCTGAACCTCTGGCTTCACTAAGATTGAACTGGAAATCAAACCCTAGACGTTCTCCCACCGAGCAGCGACACTTGCAACCACGGAATATTTTTTTTATATTTCGTGCTTGCAATTACAATGCTATACATAAGAATATTCTACTTTTCCTTTGCAGGTGTCATCAGAAGTCTCGCTGATAATAACTTAGAGTGTGGATTAAGAATAATGTCTGAATACAGCTTTTACCCACATAGAAGTTCTTCGGCAGCGTCTTTACCATTAGAGTACTGCATTGAGAAGGATGGTTCATGTAAACTTATCATAGCCTGGCACGTCTCTAACGCGACAATAGAGAACTTCGAGTTTTTAAAAAATGAACACAATTTCAAAAAGTATTTCATAAAAAGTGGGCCGTACATCGAACATGTAATTTAATTTAGCTTATATGAGTGGTCACAATTTACAATTTAATATGACAATATAATAATTATGATGGGAATGTTACCGTATTATAATAAATGTACTATTTCATATAAAAATAATTACGCTGTTTCAATTAACAAGGAGGACGATACGAGCCGAGGAAATATAATTGAGAGGTGATTCTTAAACCCTCAATTGGCTATTCTGTGGGTGACTAGACTTGTTATTAAGTAGTCATATTACAATACCTACCCAACAAAAACATTAAATGTAAAAAAATGCCAAGTCTCTCGATGCAGTCTTTCCATCGTAAAAAGTTTTGAGATCTCATAGAAGCCAAGTCCTATTCAAATTATTTTGTAGTTATAAATCAACATTTAGTAATTGTACCAATAGTTTTCTTTATGTTATAATTATAGTGACTTGGCAATGAGCACAAGAAGAAACAAATAAAACGGCATATTTGGAGGAGTTGAAAGTCACACACCGCATGCGTAAACATTAATATCACAAAATTAATTTTCTTTTGGTTTATCCGTGTCGTCCCAACCGAATTTCGGCAACGGCAGTCAGTCTCATCCTAGACTAGTAAACTGCGCAGGATAATCTGATCACAGGTCTCGTCAGTAACATTTGCATATAATTCCAGGCAGCAAGCAGCTTTTAATTTGTGCTCATTGCCAAGTCACTATAATTATAATATAAAGAAAACTATTGATACAATTACTAAATGTTGATTTATAACTACAAAATAATTTGAATAGGACTTGGCTTCTATGAGATCTCAAAACTTTTTACGATGGAAAGACTGCATCGAGAGACTTGGCATTTTTTTACATTTAATGTTTTTGTTGGGATCTCATTTATTTTTTGTAAGTGTATTTCTTTATTTTTTTTTAGGTGACCTCATAATTTCTTGGACTTCAGCTACTGCTTTGCTTAGAACCCATTCTCTATCTCTATCTCTTTTGTTTCTTTTCTGAGGCTTCGTTACTTCTAAGGTAGACAAGTCTGGGCGATATATACTTCGGAGTCGATTATATTCAGCAATTGCTATCTCCTGAGCTTTGATACTACTAAAATTCACATTTATTAAATGTAATCCACCCAAACTAGTCACTCTTGAAAGGGCCACGTATGCTTGACCACAGTTTATATTATTCTTTTCTATTCTATGTATTTATTCATCCAATTGAATACTTAAACAACGAACAAAGTTAACAATGCAGTCAAAATCCATACACAATGTTCTTGCCAAACCGCAAATATAAAATTGTTTTCTATGGTATATTATTTTTTAATGTTTTTATAATTATTTTTAATGTTTTTTTAATTTTTCCTTTATATGTGGCTAATGACCTATCTTGGTGCAAAATTTGAAGTTTCTAAGTCTGCTAGAAGTACCTTAGATTTTTGATGATCGGTCAGTGAGTCAGTGAGTCAATGAGTCAGTGAGTGACAAAATGGTGTAACTTTGATCGACCGTAACTCCTAAACTATTAATTCAATTGGCATGTAATTTCGAACTTAAGCTTGTTCTAATGCCTACTATTATTCACCGAAAACCTAAACTCGTAGCTTTGTCCACGTCGAAGATATAGGGGGGGCAAAACAGCCGCGAATCGCATCGAGAAAAGATGGTACGGCCGTGCCCGTTTTGCTCGAGACTTGGCTCGGGCACTGCCGTGCCCCCAGATGACTTTTCCATTGATTTTCGATAATTCAATGTCAATTCTTTTGTAATATTTCTATTAGCATAAACTTGCGAATTTTAGATGTGGCTGAATATCATCGCCTGTGATTCATGTGGTTTACCCGTATTACCGTGTACCCATAATAATAATACACCAGCTATGCCAGTGACTCCGTCCGCTTGGACTTCGGATGCCCAAACGTTCAAATAGCCATTGCTAATGTTTTGTTTGTAATTGTATTGCTAATGTATGATATTGAATGTAATGTATATTGTATACAATCATATACCACTCTGTTTAGTACTCTACTCTGTGATTATAAGTCCTTGAGAACTAATCTGTCTCATTGGTTCGTTTAGCATTATAATTTTTACACAACGACCAACCAAGAACACAAATTGAAATCTAATGAAGCCAGGCAAGACTTAAAAGAACAGCACGGCTAAGGGCGCTCCATAATAGTGGGACTCGGGCCTTGGCTTAGGGCATTGCTGGGGGACAATAAAAGTTGCATTAAAGGACTAGATACTTAAGTCACACCGTATCGTATACTATTCTATAGTACTGCCGTACTGCTTACTCATTTTTGCACGGCGTAAAAATGGACTACTTAAGTGCGGGTGTAGGGTCACGCAGTGCTATAAAATAATATCCAGACTTAGGCATCTCACGCCGAGAAATTATGGTGATGAAATAAAATGGTTGTTGCCTGAATTACAATATTATAACTCAGGCAAAGTCCATTTTTGTTTATCACCATAAATAAATTATTTATTTGAAATGCGGTATAGGTTAACAAAGTTACAGGTAGACATAAAGTCGTCATAACTTTTGATACAGTGAACTGATTTTGATGAAATATACCTACTTTTTAAGTTATCGTTCACAAACAAACAGTTGTTTCGGCTTCTGTATGTTTCCTAGTACCTACCTATACGTAATTACTTAGTACGTACTTTTACCAAAAGTATTCAGATTTAGCCTAGTTCTTTACGATTTTATAGTAATAATTATGAATACATAATAGATAACAATTTGAGTGAGGAAGGTTTTGTGTACTATGGATGGACTATGGGCAATGGGGCGAAGCAACTCTCATGTTCTGTAATTCGAACAATTTGATCTCGTAACCACTGCACAGGGCCATAAAAGTTCTATTCAAAATCTGATAGAAGATCGATCTGAGAAACTAGTTAAACTCGGATATTATTTGAAGATCTGCATCGGGAGGAAAACTAGTCAATAAGTGGATATACCTTTGCAAGAACAGCAAGTTGACAGTGTACTGCATAGGTAATATCCGTCGAAGAATGACTTGAAACCGACGGCTGTCAAAGCTGAGAAGGCCGAATAAGTACACTAACTAGTTAGTTAGCTAGTTACTTAAGTGTACTTATGGTTGGGTGAGTTATCCTTTCTCTAAGGATAACTGGATGTGGTAGATGGGGGATTTAAGTATGTCGTGGCTAGGGCTTCCAATACCGGGATCCCGGTATTGACCAATACCGGGATCCCGGACATTTTTGGTCATTTTTCAATACCGGTATTGAAATTGCCAATACCGGGATCCCGGTATTGATTATTTTATTTTATTTTCAGTAGAATCTACACAGTGACAATCTTGTTCTATTGCAAATTATATTTCCAAACAATTTTTTTATCTGCGTGAGTTTTAAACACTGATTTTTTTAATTCTCTCGTGGTTCTTTGCTTATGACAGTACCTTAATTATAAGACATGATAAAAATAGAAATTTTGAGTGTGATATCAAAGATGAATTGCAACAATCAATTGACTGCTTGAACAAAATAATTTAATATTAAATTTATATAAAACTAACATTATGCAGTTACGAGTTACGCTTACGACAAAGAGCTACCACTCCTAGTATTAATCTAACTTTCAATAATAATAGAATTGAAGAAGTAGAACAAAAATTTCTAGGCTTGACAATTGATTCTAAACTGACTTGGAAAGAACATTGCTCAAGCCTAATTACAAAATTGAGTAGGTTTGCTTTTGCTCTTTATAAACTTAGGAAAGTAGTTAGTCAGACAGCTGTCGTAACTGCGTATTATAACTAGGTAGACTCCATATTACGTTACGTTACGGAGTCATTTTTTGGGTAAATTCCTACAGAAAACATGACATTTTTAAAGCACAAAAGAGGTACATCAGTTGCATATGCAATCTTAAAATGCAAATTATGTGAAAAGATTATAAAAACTCATGGCGGATCAACAAGTGGACTTCACTGCGCATCTTATTGGTACAAAATCAACTTCAGGTGAAGCTTCTACGTCAACTGTGTCTCGAACACAAAATGATCCGCCATCTAAGAAAGCCAAACTTACAGATTATTTTAAAAGTTCTGACTCAATGGAAATTGTTGTGACTTAGCAGCATTGGACGATTTATCTTTAAAAAAATAATTACTTAATGTTGATTGTAAAGAGATTTGGTTTGAAACTTATAGTGATTATACTAAAAAAGTGATTTTATATAAAAGCGGTGTTTTTTTTAATTAATAATGAAACTTATTAGGTACCAATTTTACATAAAAAATATTATGTAAAAAATTTGAGGTTAATACCGGGATCCCGGGATCCCGGTATTGAAAATTTTCTTGATGGTATTAATACCGGTATTGAAAAAATCCGGTATTCGAAACCCCTAGTCGTGGCCCAATTTGGAAGATGCCTATACGTCCACCAGTAGACTTCAATGGACTGGGTTGATTGAATGTAATCATTTCCTTATTCATATCTGGGCCAGATACGTGACAAGCGCCCATCTTACCCCACCCAAGGTAGTATGCGACAAGGCAAGAGTACGATCGACGTATGAGGCGCGACGGTGCCACAGCTGAAACCCTTCGGCCGGTATATTAAGTGACAAGTGAACCAGCACAAGCCTTATGTATTAGGTTTAGGGCACGTATCGCGTTGGTGACGCACCAGTCAGGTGGGTCAGGGCATGAAATACCTCGACCTCACCCTGGACAGACATTGGGTGTCCAAGCAGCATTTCTCACATTACACACTCAAAAAGTACTTCAAACAGGACTCTGAATCGTGGATCCTGGCCAATTGGAACAAGCTAAATCACTCTGACAACAGCAGTATCAAGTGTGCTCCAAGCTATCCAAGGGATGACAGCAGCACAAGAGTTTAGGTGTAGTCAAATTCTACTTTGAACATAGCGAGAGTGAAGAATTTCATAGTGTCGCAAAGGCATATGATGGAATCAATAAAGTTAATTATATAAATAAAGCTATTCCTAAAGAATTTGCCAGAAATGGACCCCTTTATGTAGAGCACTGGCTAAACTGACTGCAATAATTCAGTAAAGTAGGCAACTGGTTATCATATGCAATACAAATTAGTAGGAATATAGACCAAACACCATTCACAAGAGTACATACAAAGCGTAGACTGAACGGTATCAGAATAATGTTATGTTTAACCAATACCTACCTCGTTCAAGACAGTAATGTGCTGGATTTATTTATTTTTATTTATTTATGATTATAATAATAATATATAAACAAATCAATTATAAATAAACGAATCAAAAAATCAAGTCAAATCAGTTGTTTCATGTTTGTATCAATTATACCATATAAATTTATATTAGATTTTAGAATTTTTTACAGAAAATCAAGTCTCAAGCTCAATTGATGGTACCTATCATTGAAAAGGATAAAATGATTAGTGGAACCAGTTGAACCTGAACAGAATCTGAAGTTAGGTTAGGTAAAGAAATCAAAGATAATCGAAAATTATGAGTTAGCTATATTTAAATTATTACTATCCTTTATTCACTTAAATACAAACTTACGGTCAGTGGGTCTTCTTAGGGGCGGAGTTTTAGGAGTTGGAGTATACACTTAGGGGCACTATGAGCAGCAAAGAAAAAAAAAAATTCGTGTGTCGGTCGATCTTTCACCTTGCGTATCCTTAGGGGCAGAGGACTTAGTCAAATTTTCGGAGTTTTTTTATTATTTTATTAATGTTTTAGTACCTATTATTATTTACTAGATAAGTAAATAATATAATTATACTATATAATGTACCTACATAATAAAATAATTATTATTTACTAGTATATAATATAATATATACTATATACAATATATATAATATATACTATATATAATATAATTAAATATATAATTAACAGTGCTGTAATTCTGTACCTACGGAATGTTCCTGTATTTGCTGAACCATAAAGAAGCTACTTTGCTCTTGACCAACCATGATTTGAGACTGAGCTGCTGACTATTAGTAGGTATAGGTACGTATGCACCTACCTAACGGTAATGATAGCACTCTTTCCTTGATCCGACTTCATCTTTTAATAAAAAGTGGGATGCTTACCGCTCGAATCCATTTCTCTTAATTCTAGTAGCTTTATTCAAACGTATTTGTATTGTAAAACACTTATTATTAACATTCGAGAGGAGTCGAACATTCGTACGCGGTATTTATGTGACATGCATCCGTTCAGACTGAGAGAGACCAAAAGACCACAGACTACTGCAAAAGACTGACCAAAGAGTATGTAATCACTAGGTACGTTTAAGACTGACTGACGAAAGTGACAAACAAATGACAATGATAATTGACAACAGTTGACCATTGGGCAGGGTTGCCAAAACGTACGAGGTTCTTCGTACAAATACGAGATTTGTGGTCTGCTGTACGAGGTACGAGGACACAATAAGCCTCGTACAATTTTGTACGAGATTTTTGATATACAACATTTTTAATGGGTTTTCGCTGTTTTGCCTACAATGGGTGTACTAAATAAAATTTAGACACGCTTCTCCACTGCCCAGTCTGTCTTGAATGTAGTCAATAACTGTTTGAGAAAACAAAGTCTACGCCGGACGTCCTTTTTTAGGGCTTTTTTTTTTTAGGCGATCACATTCATTTCATGTTTTATTTTGGCATTTTGCTTGAGGGGAATGTACGAGGTTGCAAAGTCAAAGTACGAGATTTTTTTGTGTACATATACGAGGAAAAAAGTTCTACAGTTGGCAACCCTGCTTGAAACGTTACTCAATATAACGTTATTTTTACGGTACATAACGTTATTTTAATAACGTTATAAGCCCTCCTGTTTTAGCATACGGGATTTCCGTATGCTAAAACAGGGGGGCTTATAACGTTAGGTACCTACGTAATGTAAAAATCCCGAAATTTTGAGTAACGTTTCAAGTCCCGTGGGCCGAGCAGGAATGTTTTGACGTATGGTAACACAGACGAAAGATGGTAATGTAAACGTAACCAAATTTTGAACCAAAAATACACGATATTTTTTTAGAAATACATGCAATATTTTTACATTTCCATGAAACAAGTGCGTTTGTTGCATAATTAAACAAAAATGCGATAGATTCATCGTATTTTATAATCAAAATTTGCTTACGTTTACGTTACTATAGGTACGTCAAAACATTCTTGCTTGCTTGGCCCTTGGCCCACTGGTCAAAACAGTCAATCATAGACACTGATCATAGATTAGAATACCGAGCATGCAATGCAGTCACTGTCAATGCGTCAATGTGAATGTGAAATGACGTGACGAGTAGTATCTCTAACTAGTCTGTGGATTGACGGCGGGCGATCTATTTCTATGACGACTTGATGGAGCCATAATCCTAAAATTTGAATTGAATTGACACGGCGGGCTTTGAAAAAATGTGTATTTTTCAGAAATAACTTGTCTTTTCTGTGAAAGTAAATAAATAAACCAAATTACAATATGAAATGCCACGTGCCAGGGGCCAACGTTAAAGGCAAGTATTTATATGTAGAAACTTTACTGTCTTTGAATTTCACCGAAGTTATAATAACATTGTTTTCTTTAGTTTTAGGTAGAACTGTTCACGCTCTTGCTAGATTTGGCGATGAACTTTACTTAGAGTCTCTTCCAGATTGCATTCTATTTAGAACTTTGAATGCAGCTGAATCAGCATATGCTATGGTAAAGTTCAATAAAAACTTCTTCTCCTATTTCAATTACAATTATTACTCAACGGACGACAATGAGGGTTTAAAGTGTAAAATATCCATGAAATCGGCGCTCAACACATTTAAATCGCCAACACATATGGACAAACAGGTAGAAAATTTAGAAATCAAACTGGACCCAGAGTCCTGCAAGCTGATATTCCAGTTGAAATGCAGACATGGCATTGTGAAAACACATTTTGTATCCATTTTAGACTGTAAAGCAATGCAGGCAGTGTACACCAAGGATTCTGTACCAAACAGGTATTAATTCACATACTACATTTTATTAGAATTGCATGTGCATTAGTAGAAATGTCGAAATAACTGACCCAGAAAGTAGGGGATTGTTCTTGAATATTTGAAAACTTAATACAACAAACACTGTTTTCAGCTTGCTCTGTTTGCAACTATACTATTTAATGTCATTTATGAGCTGATATATTCAGTAATTTTTTTCTTGAAATAAGCTTCAGTTATTTCAGCTCTGTTACAAGTGATGATTACAGGAAGGCTGATTATGTAGAATATCCTCATGCCTATTAAATACATCACTACTTTGTTTAGGTTATAGTTATGTGCCTTGCAATCCTTCAAGGATTATCCATTCTTCACAATACACCTTCTGTAGGTATTTCATTTAGGTAACCATAGCCAAAGGGGCTGTTCAGCTGCTGCATGTAAATGGCATCAGTGTTGTGTGTTTGCTTAAATATTCATACACTTGTTCATCCTAATTAGGTTGTACGGGAAAATATATGCTTACTTGCTAGTTCTTTTAAACCAGCTAGCATAGCAATGATGTTAATATTTTTTTCAAAAATCTTTCAGGATAACATCTCCGCAGAGAATACTATCAGATGCTCTTAACAACTTCCAGAGTTCCGATGGGCAAGTGACATTAGAAGCAACCTCACTCTCTCTCATACTCCGGAATTACATAGACAGTAACATAGACCCCATGAAAGTTATTAGAACACAAGTTAGTTTAAAACCAGCAGAGTTTGACAGTTATATCATAGGAGCAGAAACAATTATTACATTCACACTAAAAGAGTTCAGAGCCTTGCTTGCTTTTGCTGAAGCTCTAAACTTGCCCCTGCAACTGCATTTTGAGATAACTGGAAGACCAGCAGTTTTTATAGTCCATAACGGCACCACCTTCGAAGCACACTTTGTATTAGCCACAACCAAACCTGATAATGCATCACAAGCAACATCATCACAGAATACTAATGTTGAAAGGAACAAGCGAAAAGACACCAGTACTCAAGGTTCTGCCAAGAAGAAACCTCATTTAGATATAGATGTTTCAAAATGTTTAGAAGAAGATTCTCATCTATTTAACTTTGTAGATTTACCTGAGGATAATGCATTTGATATTAGTAACAAATTGAATGGTAATGTAAATAAAGACAGTATTTATGATAAAGATAATAGAAGAGTAGATTCAATGGACTGTGATAATATACCAGCTTCACCTACATCTAAAACTAAGATCAAGTCTGTGTTTAAGCGATGCTTTGAAAGTACTTTTGATCCCAGAAGCATTCAAGGTGTAGTGTTGGCAGAGAACTCTGACAGTGAGTAATAAATGGTTAGCCTATAGTTATGAAATCCGGTTACAAAATATTGTAAGTATATTTTGTTAAGAATAACTAATGTAATTTATTGTGTAGTTAATTTTTATTATAATTATTGATGTCCTCCTGGGTGGTTTGATTTCTAATGCACTTACGTGTAAAGGTTCAGGAGGAAATAAAATTGCATTTTCACTGCATTATGATTTTATAGCAAAAAATATACATACACAGGGAAAAGTATTATACACATGTCACAAATCAATATTCGATGATATAGTGAATATGAGGGGTTTTCATCATTTATCATCTTTATAACTATTATAATTTTCACATCCAAAATGGTAACAAAGCATTTCCTCTAATTATACAAAAACATAATTGACAAAATTGAGAAATAATGTACAAAAGAAAGATATAAAACAATTTAAATTCATAAATGTCTATCGTCTTCCCACAAAGTACCTATCAATGTTGAGCAAAATATTTGAAAGTTTTGATGTGGAACACCACACTAACACACTGTTTTGCAACAATAATACATGCATTTTACCAACCTGTACTTCATTCATATGTGCATAGAGGGCAAGGTAGAATCGATACAATGATAAGTTTATAAAAGTTATATTTATTCAGTAAAAATTATAATTAAGTATTAAATTTACTACTAAAATTAGCACTAGAATAAAATTGTATTTCAGATAAGCGACATTATAAAAGCTACCAATGTGTATGCATCGCATTGAGTCGGTAACTAACAATTTACATGCAAAATACAAGTTCATGTAGCCCGTTTTACATTTTTTATAATAATTTTGCCATGTTCATAGTGTTGCATGTTTATTAATTTATACAAGAGCAAGTTGCAATACGTAATAAATAATTATTGTTTAAATTACTTCAGATTTGGTGTCTACTATACAGAGATCAAACTTGTAACAATCATATTAGGAAGTAAAAAGAACAAAATGCAGATTTGTTTTTCTAAAAACTAACATGTCTTAAAAAAGATGAAAAAGACCTTGGATTCTATTTTAATTTATTATTTATAAAATACGGCAGCGATACCATTTAATTACAATAAGTATTTATTTTAAATCAATTTCAATATTGTCTCTGGCCCGGGTGGGGGGGCCCGCACTATGAGTCACGCCGGGGCCCGCTCTCAACAACGTCCTAACAGCATCACCAAACACTCACTATCCAACTAAATTAATGAAAAAGGGCACTGTTATTTAGGAACAATCCTCTTGGCTCTTTCTCACACACTGTGCTACTTTCCTTTTAAACTCCGAATATGATTCTCTCCATTCTTTCTGTAAAAAGAAACAGAATGAGCACTCGTCTACAATTGGCGTGCGCGTGCGCGCGAGTTGTGTTCGTGAAATGGGTCGGTGCGTGCAGCGACCTAGCGTGAAATACGATTCAATGTTGTGTGGTTTTGGTAGTTGTGTCACATGGCCCTTTTCCAATGATAATATTTTGTGATCTAAATCCCCGCACACTCCTAAAAACAATCTTCTTGACTTTTCCTAACACATCTCGCGACTTTCTTTTTGAAATCCGAATATCGCTCTCTCCATTCTTTCTGTGAATGCAAACAACACTAAAATGAGAATGGCAATAATTACAGATGCAGTACAAATACATAATCAAGTTGTAAGTATCCTGTGAATATAAAAATATTATTAAATGCTGCTAAACAAATACTAAATAGTTAATGTTAATATAAAGTACAAAATCTACTGAAGCATTACTTTCTCCTCATATCAATATAATTAAAACATTAGTAGAATGCATGGATGCCTCTTATGTGCAACAACAACAAATTACTGCAATCACTATTTGTGTTCAGTTCGGCAGGCCGTCGATTTACTGGTGCCGTTTATATAGCTTAGGTATATAATTGAAAGGCTAATTAATTATTTAGCAAAAGTTATTTTCATGGAGCTCAGCTTCACCTAGATTTAAAGTTACGTCACATCTAGAATAAGGTAGAGAACTAGGGCCTGCACTAGATGTCTGGTCTCAATCAAGTTGGATAGCTTAGGTTAGAAAATGAAGCAAAACTTCATTGACTATCCAGAAAATGCAAACAAATCTGTTTTGCATAGATGCTTGTTGGGGTAATTTTACCTGGCTAGACATCTAGGTGTAGCTGTTTCAATCGAACCATTGAATGGTTCCATTTACAGTAATGTAAAATATTTAAGAAAATGCTTTTCTATTTTTCTAGTAAGTTAATAATTAAATAAATTATTCATCGTGCATGAGAGTGGAAGCTTCATACAAGCATTCCGAAACGCACGCACACAAGCACGGGGTTCACAGCAATAACGCGGTATTTAGCAATGCCGACATAGCGGGCGGAGCCGGATATGCATCCTAGCAATGCGGCCATATTTATGGTAATGAGTATAACCTTGGTGATAGTTAGGGTGCTTGAGCACTACATGTAATTTCACGGATTTATGCAACTTATTGTTGTATAAGTGGGGTCTCCATAATCATGTAGAAGCACCGTATGGTAACCCAAGGTCACAATCCTGTATTAGCACTCTCAAGCACTCTAGTGAAACTTACAAAGTTATGTCAAAATAGGAGTTGGTCCCTTGAGACCTTGTATAGATAAAGATATAATACATTAATGGATTATTATAGAAATGTTGGTTATATGTAGCAGTTTCAGCAGTGATTTTATACAGCCTGAAATCATGAACTAATTGTGAAAAAAATGGAACTACTTTAATTGCTTGGTAATGTAATATGTTCAGCAGCTTCAATCAGAAATGAATAAAATAAGATCACTTACTGCAGCGTCAACATTAGCAGGGCTCTCATCATTTGGATCTGCCAGCATGGAAATAACACTTATGAGAATAGTCTCCACTGTGTGCACTGGCAACCACCGTTCAGATGCCTTCTCATAGCCCCACTTGTCATCTCCAGGTTCATGCAGTATTGATATGCAGACATCACCATTTTTTTCAACTGAAATTGTGTCATTTTACAGTGAAAATTACAATATGTATAATCCGATTTTTTTGGTATTAGGATCGCGAATTTGCGAACTTCATTCTTAAATTCTTATTAACGTCAAAAATCGGCTGTACGGTTAGCATAAATAGATGTGAATGGAAAAGGATCAATGAATGGGTTACTTAATTTAATTACGTGGTGTAGAAGAATTGCCAGATTAAGGTGGATTCTGCATAAATTTAACAACCCTGTTATTAATTTGATATTGTTTGTTCCTTTTTTCAAGATTGTTGAATTTTGCTTCGTTTTGAACAATACTTTTAAAGTATGTTTTAGTTGTAAATTACTTTATTTATATCATACATAACTACAATGTTATCTTTAATTTAATATGTTGTTGTTTGTTGAATTGTAAAAATATTTCATTTATTTATTTAATCTGTATCCATTTTCTACATACTTAACAGTTATTTTTTTTTATATGTGATTGAAAAATTAACCTAAAACATAAATAATTTCACTAATGAATGGTTTTGAATGATTGAATGATAACAAGTTGAGGAAATTTTTATGCTGACTCTACGAAAATTTTCGCATTCTGTAGACTTCATATTGATCTTCGCATCTGACAGTCCTAATAGCAAAAAAATCGGACTATAATTTATTAGATCAGCAATTATTCCCAGATTATGAATCAAATCTTGACATATCATCTATCATACTGTATTTCAGTTACAATTTACAAATAATTATAAGTTTAGAAATTTTTATTTCCTTTTATGAGAGACACCTATGACTAGAAGTGGATATGGATTAATAACAAAGCAATTCTGACATATTTCTAATGTAATGCTTGAAGATAAATTTTAATAATTATAGCACAATGCAGATTGCATTGTAGCCAACATATAATTTGCATGCAAGACATATAGTGATACATCTTTATAGCACTATATTAAATATAGTTTTATTTTCTATAATCAGCATTATTTCAGTTAAATTTCTTAAAATAATAATAGAGTTTCATTAAAGCTATAAAAAGATTCACCTTTTTTAATTAGTATTGAAAATTATATTATTATTTATTTATACTATTTTAATGTATTGGTATGATATACAATATGATTTTTACATGTCAACAAATAGTAAATAATGTGAGGAAAATTTATACTTGAAAAGAACTACCTATTTTATCACATTACTACAAAAAAAATAAGTTTGAACCTATAAAAGGATATTGTCACACTACTCTTATTGATTTTTTTTACTAAAGAATACAAAATTACTATGTAAATTGACAACATTCTTCACATTATCAGCTAACCACAAATGTTATAGTACGCGCAAATCTTTATGAGCCCTCAAACTCGCTCCCTCTAGCACCTATAATAGTACGCATGTAGGTGCTAGAGGGGGGGCGAGAGAGAGAGAGTTCAGAGCTCAGTTCAGGGCTCATAAAGATTTGCTAGTACTATACATACATATACTTACTATTAGGATGCCATATCTCAGTAACAAATTTCATCCGTGGTGGCCTCAGAGGATATTCCTTAGGAAAGTGTAAATGTGCCTTGAAGAAACCACCCTCACTGAAAATTTGAAGTTAATTCCTGTTAAAAAAATCATTAACTTGCTAAAATAATATTGCTAATCAGCTACACATAAAACACATCTACCTATATTACATAAAAAAAACACATATCATACAACACCATACTTAAATTGTCTACTTTCAATAATATATCATGATTTGGAAATTAGCTGTCCAACCCAATATACCTACCTAAATAAAGAATGCTTAGTCATGAACATACCTGTTACTATAATTACTTTGTCGGCTGATATAACACCATGTTTGAGAGATTAGTGTGACACAGTGAATATAAATTTTAATAGTACTTGCTACTCACTATAATGTGTCTGGAGGACCGATGATGAGGACTTCCCATCTGTATATGTCATTGTCATCTATCAACCCAGCAGAAAACCCTTCCACTGGATTTTTGTTCAATTCTGAAAACAATGTTTGGTGAAGCTTAAAATTTACAAAAACAACATATTTTCTACATTTACGTATACTAACTGTAAGAAAAACGTAACTTTGCCAACTGTGAATCGTAAATATACTTGTAAATAGTTATTTTACTCCTTTGACTTTGGCACGAACACCTGTCATCGCTGTGAATATTGATTTTATTTTAACGTGTCCATTTTTAGTTATAGTTATTAAAATTACCACACGTGCAGGACAAAGGAAGTTTCAAACTTACAGTATCATCCGAACCACGAAGATACTCAAAATTCGACCCGCTGAGGTCAATGATTGCTCGAATAACTAGTCTGTCGGTCGAAGGAAGAGTGATCGACACCAATAATTTTTAGATACGAATAATACACTTACCAGCTAGCTGCTTTTTTAATAAAAGCGAAGACTGTGGCTCTGACATTAATTACAATTGTGAAATTTACCCTGACGACACGAAACAAATGATTTTTCCACAAAAGATGGCTGGCTGAGTTTTGAGCAGGTTGTGAAACATATGAGTTACTGCTTGTTTCCGGTAAATGTTGCCATAGCATATTAAAAAGAAATATAATGATTTTTACACTTAGATTATGTAAACCCTTATTCTAAGTTTTTACAGTACTGCATTGAATTTTGATTTGACATCGATATTGAATACAAAAAAGAATTTAAATGATTATTATGAAAATAATAAAGTGGACTGTGACTGTGCCCTTTTTATATATTTCATAATCAGGTAGTTGCGTAACTACCTAGTTGTATTTTAATTGGCCAACGAAAGCTGTCCAAAAGAAAAGGAGGTTTCATTTAAAAAATTTTGAGCTGTTATCCCTGTCTATACACTGCTTAAACGGAGTTGATACTATCTATTATTCAAGAAATATTATGCGATACTTACCTACATCAGTATTTCCTATTTATTTAATAATATTTACAATATTTCGTCTTGAGGATCATTGACTTACATTGAGGATGGTTATAATCAGAGCACGAATGTTTTAACGTATAGTAACGTTAGTTTCATGAAAATGTAAAAATACTGCATGTATTTTCACAAAAATATCATGGATTAAACGTGTACTTTTGATTCTTACGTTTACGTTACGATACGTCAAAGCATTCGTGCTCGGCCCACAGTACCAAATTTTAAGCGGTAAACGAAACTAGCTTGGCCTTTCTATCTTTTACGTATTAAAGTTCATCGCTCAACTTTCCTGGCACGGCCATACATAGAAAAGGTTGAATTAAACAAAAAGTTATTACTATAAGTTTATATAATGGAATTGAGACCACTGATGTGATGAAACAATAAAATCCACACAAAACGTAGGGGTTATTCGTTTATTTTGTTTCCTATAGCCGAAATTGGAAACTATTGCTGAATGTGGTCGAGTTTTCCCCGGAGTATTCCACTGTCCGTGATTTTTAGATCTTTCAATTTTAATTCTTCTGTGTGTTTAGTGTCTTTCATTTTTCTCATTTTTATTACCATGTTTCCTTGTGTGTCTGAACTGATAAGAATACCTGTCATTGAAGATATCTTTTCTAAATAATGTGTTTCACAAGTCGACATTTCATTTTCTTCGAGAGCTTTCAATTTCTTTACTATTTCCACAATTTTATGTTTTGTTACCTCGTTGTTGATACTTCCTGAAAAGTAGATACATCATGAAAAATATTTTTTATAAATAGTCGAAAAGTATCAAGTTGTTTGAATAGAAATTCAAAAAACTAACCTCATAGCGAAAGGAATGAATCTAGTTGTCGTATTTTCTCTACATATTTCTGATTTAAATCACTTTTTACGTCTTTATATTTGTCAATCATAGTAAATAGAAGCTTCCTCATCGAACTTTTGATTGTTTTCGGCATTATTTTAAACAGAACTAACGAAAACATGATGCATGATAAAGTAAATAAATATAAATACAAGATGACAAAGTACGAAACGTCAATGTTACAATTTTGACAATCCTAAATTGTTGCCATAATAAAAGTGTAGAAAAAAATTCGTGGACTTCTTTCGCTGGCCAGCTAACGACTTATTTAAACCCTCTAAATTCTGTTTGTATTACCATATCATACTGAAGTTAAATACCAAAGTAGAGTTGTCACCATTTCTTTATATATACGTAACTACTTAGAAGGTGAAGGAGACACTAAACAGATACACCTTTGTGGTTTCAGTTAGAATTGAAAGTGATAGCTCCACTTTTAAATTTAACTTTGTGGCGATCTGCGTAATTGGCAACATACACCGGAAACGTACAGCGTCATCTATTCACTAAAGATAAAATTAACAAAGATTATGTTACGAACGTAGTGATTACATACTCTTTGAACGCTGCTAATTATGTTGCTTTAAATTAAAAATATCTAGTGGACTTGGATTTAGCATAGAGATAATACATAGTACCTATAACTAGAGAGCTTACTGCTATAATTAGTTGTACGAAATTTTGTGCCCACATGAAAGTCACCCGAGATTCAGCGGTGTCCCTCTCGCACAAATGGCCATTACTCATCAACTTAGTAATCTACTAAATTGGTATTTTCAGAATCGTTTTTACATACATATTAGAACTAATGAAACTTCTACCCACGGCTATCAAAATAAACATAATAAAAATTATAATTGACGTGCTTTAAATATTATATTAAATATTATTATTTCCATACGTTATTCAATAAGATTGATTATTACAATATTTGGATACCAGTAGTTAAAGAAGTTTGCATGCGGGAAACACTACATCATTCAAAATGGCTTACATTGTCAACTTAGTTGTCAACCTATTGTCAACATTCGTGGTTTTCATAGTTCAGAAATAAAAGTGATCAAACATTATTTTTGTGCCTAGAATAATTTTTTGGCGACAAGATGGTAAATACTTGAGTTATGATTGGGTGCAAGCGAGAATATTATCCTGGTTGTGGAATATCGTTCCTGTAAGTTTCATTGAGTAGTGTGACAATATATTTTTATTTTGTGGGATATAGTTGTTCCAAGTACTTATTTTAGATCGTTTCACATAACATACAGTCCACTAAGTTAAATAATTTACGTACTATAACGCAACCTACAGCGTTAGCATTCGGACTTGCGGTCGAGCGTGTCCTTGCGCATGGCGCGGGGAGGCGCGGGCTCGCGTCCCTCACCCCGCTCGCCCGCCAACGACCGTGAAAAACTCAGGCAGTCCGCCTACGGCCGCGACGCACGCGCCTGTTATTGTGTTTTCCGCCCTTGTGTAAAAGTTTATATCGTTTCTTTGTGGTACATTGATTATATTTTTTTCACATTTGGTAAAACGTGTTTTTTACGAACAACTACGACCCCTAATCCTGTCTAATAGCTCACAGTGACGCCCAACTTGCGGGCACGTTATACCTACCAGTGAAGTGCAAGGGCGAGTCCATTTTTACACGTGCGTCGCCGACTCACCACGCGTCTGTGCTGTGCTAATATAGTATATAGGTACCTACATACCTAAGATAACTAACTGTCCACGTAATCATCACCCGTGCTGATCGAGCGAGCGAGTGACCGGGGAGTATTAACCCGTCAACATGCCGCCGAAAAGAAGAATCGGAAGAGATGACGACTCGGATCTCGAACCTGACACAGACGCCGAATGTAGCAAAACGGTATCATCACCGAACGTCACGTTGTCTGAAGAGATGCTGCAGACCCTGGTCTCCAGCATCACCAGGAGCCAGGTGGAGGCAAGCCGTGTGCTCATAGAGAGTATCCTGACTGGCAACAAGGATCAACATTTATCGTGCGCTTCATCACCACGACCCGACACGCCAGGTCGTTCGCAGCGCTCGGGTAACTTCGCGAAGTGCACGGCGCGCTTCGACGGAATATCGAAGAACGCGGATGAGCTCGAGGCATTCATCGATGCTATCGAAGTGTTCCGCGAATGCACCAACATAAGCGACGAGCACGCTCTGCGGGGACTGCCGATGCTGCTGGTTGGCGAGGCCGCCGTCTGGTGGCAGGGCGTGAAGTCGTCGGTCACGTCATGGACCGACGCCATACAACGGCTTCGAGGGATGTTCGGCGTACCGCGACCCGGTTATAAACTATTTCGCGATATTTTTTCAACTGAACAAAATAACGAAAGGGCCGATGTTTTTGTGTGTAAAGTGCGCGCTTTGTTATCAAAGTTACCGTATATAGTGCCAGAGGTTATGAAATTAGATATAGTGTACGGATTGTTAGACCGTAGAATAAGAAAACGAGTGCCTCGTGATGCCGTAGACGGGCTGGAACAGCTGATTACTAAGGTCAGGTTGGTAGAGGAGTCGTTGGCGGAGGTGAGTACTCATATTTGTAATAATAACAACGCGAGCTCCGTTAACCCTTCGGCTGCGCGAGGCCGTTCGGGCGCAGGTTCGAGTGCTAACCCTACGCATACCGTAGGTGATTCCCCGAGTTTAGTTAAACCTATTGATAAGACTGATAAGACATCTACTAATTCGCGTGATGCGTTAACAACGAATAACCCGCGAATTTCGAATGTAAAAAGTATTGATAGTGAGGGGCAAAAGCGTGTACGACCGAAATGCACGTATTGTAAATTATTTGGACACACAGTTGATGACTGTCGAAAAAAAAAAGATGCTAAAGTTGATGATAGTTCGAATAAGTCTACTAATAGTACCCAGTTGCGTTGTTACGGATGTGGTCAGCTGGGAGTGGTACGTTCAAAATGTGATAATTGCAAAAGTACGCCCGGTTCAAGTAAATCTGATTTCTGCACCGCTCATGTTGCTGATAATGACGACCCGCGCCCATTAGTAGAAATTCAAGTCGTTAATCGTAAGGGTGTGGCCATCTTGGACACAGGGGCCACACATTCTATCGCGGGCCCAATGTTGTACGAGTTATTAGTTGACACGGGCGTACAATTTAGGAAGACGCTACGTACCATAGGGCTTGCTGACGGTTCACAGCAAGTATGTACCGCGCTCGAGTGTGACGTCGGTGTCGTCCTACAAGGGCGCGTAATACCTACCACGTTCATGGTGTTACCGGACGCGCAGACGAGAACCCTGCTAGGTAGAGATTTTATTATGAAGGCTAGTATCCTGTTGGACTTACCACAGAGTAGCTGGTGTTTCAATGATGAGCCACACCGCTGGTATCCGTTCATCACCAGCTTCGAGTTACCTACTGCCGGCAAGATGGAGCTGATGAAGGTAGAAGCAGCCGATCTGGTGCTCAGGGTTGACGAGGGCACCAAATTAACAGGAGACCAGAGGGCTCAGCTGAATGCTTTTCTGGTGAAGAGAGCCGACCGCTTCGCAAAAGAGGGGCCCCCTACAGAGTACGCCACCCATCGCTTGAAGGTCGACGCGCACCAGGAGCCTATCGCGTCACCGCCTTACCGAATGTCTCCTGGCAAGAAAGCGATACTGGAGAAGGAGTTGCAGAAGCTGCTGGATGCTGACGTGATCGAGGGATGCGATTCCCCGTGGGCAGCTAACGTGGTCCTCGTGACGAAGAAGGATGGAGGGGTTCGACTTTGTGTCGACTACAGAAAGCTGAATGCCGTGACCGAACCTGACCGTTATCCGCTCCCGAGGATCGAAGATGTCCTCCATGCAGCCAAGAACACCAGTTTTATGACCACCTGCGACCTGCGATCTGGATACTTCCAATTAAGCGTAGAACCTGACGACCGAGACAAGACAGCCTTCGTGAGTCCACTCGGATGTTTCCGATTCAAAAGGATGCCTATGGGTCTAAGGAACTCCGGGGCAACTTTCCAACGACTTATGGATCGATTCAAGTCTGGCAACGAGCTAACAAACGTCTGCTTGCTGACTTATTTGGATGACTTGATCGTGCTGTCGGAGTCGTTCCCGAAGCATTTAGAAGACCTGAATGCTGTGTTTGATAGACTCGCTATGTATAATTTACGCGTGAACCGCGAGAAGAGTTGTTTCGCTCGCGAGTCAGTTAAGTTTTTAGGCCACGTGATTGTACCGGGCGGAATAAAGGTAGATCCCGATAAAACCGCAGCCATCGCCAACATGTCCCCCCCGACGAACATCAAACACGTGAAGACCTTTTTGCAGACGTCCAGCTGGTTCCGGCGGTTCATACCTAATTACGCCGATGTTGCCAGACCTTTGACAGATCTCCTCAAAAAGGACAGCAAATGGATATGGACCTCGAAGCAGCAAGATGCTTTTGATCGGATTAAACAGTTACTTGTATCCGCTCCGATACTACGTCAAGCTGACGAATCAATACCGTTCACTCTCAGGACTGATAGTAGCGGTTATTGTCTCGGAGCAGTGCTGATGCAGGGGGAGGGCCCCGAAGAACGACCAGTCGAGTACGCGAGCCGCCTGCTGAATAGTGCAGAGAGGAATTATAATACCACAGAAAGGGAGGCCCTCGCAGTAGTGTGGGCTGTAACCAAATTCCGCGGATACATCGAAGGATCAGAGGTTGTGATAAAGAGTGACCACCAACCTTTACGATGGCTTATGACCGTGAAGTCGCCGAGCGGACGATTGGCAAGGTGGGCCCTTACTCTACAGGAATACAACCTCCGCATCGAGTATACACCTGGTAAGTCGAACGTCGTCGCCGACACTCTTTCCCGTCCACCCTGCGCCGATGATGTAGACTGCGACCTAGGGTACGCCGAAGTGGATTTACCGTCAAGAAGCCCCAAGGAGGTTCGCGAAAACCAACTCAAAGACCCTGAATTACGTAAGATCCTCGAAGATCTGGAGTCAGCAGACGATCCGTTTAGGGGGAGAGGGTGGTCCGACAGGGGATACATGATATCCGATGGCGTACTGTATAGGTACGGCCCTGACGAGTGCGATGAGGAGACAGCATGCCTCGTTGTACCCGAGCACGAACGGGAGAAAGTCCTAGCGGAGTATCACAACGCACCGACAGCCGGACATTTCGGAGTTGAGCGCACGCTGGACCGAGTGAAGGCGAAGTATTATTGGCCTGGAATGCGACAGTATATCACCGGGTATCTTAAGAGGTGCCTTGACTGTCAGAGGTATAAAGCCGATAATAGGAAGCCAGCCGGATTACTCCAGACTCCCGCAACCAATCGTCGCTTCGAAGTCGTTGCCGTAGATCTTTTCGGTCCCTTGCCGGAGACCGCCGACAAGAACAAGTGGATCCTGATTCTTGAAGACACGTGTTCTCGATGGGTAGAGCTGTTTGCCCTGCAGAACGCCACCAGCTCAGACTGTGCCAAGACCCTGATCTCCGAAGTCTTTCTGAGATATGGCGTACCGAGACGAATGATAAGTGATAACGGGGTTCAATTTATCAGTGAAGTAATGCAGCAGGTGTGTCATTCGTTCGGCATTACTCAGTCACTGTCACCGGTTTATCATCCTCAGGCAAACCCAGTTGAAAGAAAGAACCGAGACCTGAAGCCTCAGCTCGCCATCTTAGTAGGAAAAGACCATAACACGTGGGATGCTCACTTACCTGCGATACGCTTCGCGATGAACTCTGCGGTGACCAGCAGCACTGGATACTCGCCGGCTTACCTTGCGTTCGGACGTGAGATACGCGCACCAGCGGATGTGATCGCAGACATGCGCGCTGTTGTGGAGAGCGATAACGTGGTGACGAGTCTGACCCCCTACCTTCAGCGAATGTCAAACGTACTATTTGAAGCTAGGGAAGTACACGAGAAGGTTCAGGCGAACCAGAAACGTTTTGCCGACGAGGGCCGTCGCCCCGCGCCGGACTACTCTGTTGGAGACCTCGTTCTTCTTAAAACGCAAGGGAGTAACGATACGACCCGCGGCCAAACGCCAAAATTTATACCGCGACGAGACGGACCTTACCGTGTTAAGGAAGCCGCGAGCTGTACCACGTATGTGCTGGAGAAGCTTAGCAACGGTGAAGCATTAGGTAGGTATCACGTCTCCCAGTTGACCCCATTCGTAGGCGACGTACCGCCGGCACCGGTTAACGAAAAACGTAAGCGCGGTAGACCCAAGAGGTTCCTCGACTGACCAAGACGCGAGGGCGCTATGTCTGGGTCAGAGGGGGAGGATATAACGCAACCTACAGCGTTAGCATTCGGACTTGCGGTCGAGCGTGTCCTTGGGCATGGCGCGGGGAGGCGCGGGCTCGCGTCCCTCACCCCGCTCGCCCGCCAACGACCGTGAAAAACTCAGGCAGTCCGCCTACGGCCGCGACGCACGCGCCTGTTATTGTGTTTTCCGCCCTTGTGTAAAAGTTTATATCGTTTCTTTGTGGTACATTGATTATATTTTTTTCACATTTGGTAAAACGTGTTTTTTACGAACAACTACGACCCCTAATCCTGTCTAATAGCTCACAGTACTTTAATAAATTTGGATTTGTTTTCCATAATCTGTAATGCGTAGCATATTTTCGATGCATTTATTGTTTTGTATAATTTGAGTGATTCCAAGTATAGTATAAGTATACATACAGGGTTATTTGTAAAACACCGGCAACGCTTTAAGGGGTGAAACTACTCATCAATATGAACAACTTTTACTATGGGAACAACCATGAAATCGCGAAAAAAAAATCAAACTTTTCATACAAAAGATTAACCTTGCTCCATCAAAATGTATGAAAAGTTTGAATTTTTTTTCGCGATTTCATGGTTGGTCCCGTAGTAAAAGTTGTTCATATTAATGAGTAGTTTCACCCCTTAAAGCATTGCCGGTGTTTTACAAATAACCCTGTATATAGTTTAAGTTAATTTGTTGAAATCATTTGTTGTTTGTTGTGCCGAATAGTTAATAATGTTTTTTTGTATCTCTTATAAAATGATAGACTTTATTAAAATTCCATGTTTGTTTTTTTCAGGATTCCAGCTGATAATAAGCAGAGGGTGTTATGGATAACAGCCACGAACCTTGACATTAGTGTGTAAAAGTTCGCATGTGTTTGTGGCGTAAATTTTAAAGATAATGAATTATTTAACAGCAGCAAAAATAAAATTAAAACCTGAAGCAGTTCCTTCAATATTACCATAGGTACTATTGTAATATGTTTAATAATTATCAGTTGTTGTATGTGTCTGTTGTATAATGTTGTGTGTAATTGTCTGGTCTGTAATAGTTTATACTAATATAAAGTATAACACATTGCACAAACTTAAGATTCACACACTTTGCTTATTGTTTATTTGTGTTTAATATTTTCCTATTAGTATAGTTAGATGGATTAAACTTTTACTGGATTGGATATTGTACTTAGATATTGTGCCATAATGAAGATCATTTTTGACATTACAGATAGCCACAAAAAGAAAAAAAACTGTACGTGCAAAATAAATTGTACGTGCAGGAACATCTGGTGAATCAGGGCATGTAGGATCTTGTAGTAAATGGGAAGATGTTGCAGTTTCCAGTGAACCACCAAATAAGAAAGTAAAGCAAGAGGAAACAAGCACATAAACCCAAAATACAACTATAATGCCAACACAATTAAAATTACAATCAACCATTAAGTTTCTAGAAGGTCTCTTCTCCATAGAACCCGGCCCACTTTGGAACCGTGCATCTAGAATCTCAACGTTTTGACGAAACGACGACGACCTTTTGCCGATTTGAAATTAAAAAAAGTTTTGCTTTGACTTTCATTCATTGTGTTTTATTGCTTAATGTTGTGAATGATGATTATACTTGAGTTTGCCAAACAAGAATATTATAATAAGTGATATTCGATTCTGCAGCACTAAGCATGGGTTACCCTTTCTGCTATAATAGGAAAGATCTCATAAAGAAAGGTCGTAGGATGGTCCCAAAGCTAAAAGAGAAAAAGAAAAAAGAAAGAAAAAGTAGAAGAGGAATTAAATTTGTATCTTAAAATGTTAAAATCTAATGTTTCCTATGACTAGAGCTGCCAGATGTCCGGAATATTCACGCATAACATTTTATTATACACGTAATCTGTGTATAAGAAAATGTCCGGATTTTTCCGCAATGTCCGAAATTTTCTCTAAATTTTCTTTTTTATTATATAGTAACCTTGCATATGCCTATTTATATATTATGCCTTGCCTGTGAGAGACTCTAATTATAACCAAAAGGGTGTATGTATATTTGTAAGAACGTTTAGATACACTGTATGGACCGTATATTTCACTATTTACTAGGAAAAAAACAATTCTTACTATTCGATATCAGTAGTTAATTACCTGATAACTATTCTCATAACATAATTAAATATTTCTATCATGTCCTACTTTTAACTAAAATGTATGGTTACCCTATTAGACAAGGACACGGCTACCACAAAGTATTCTCCCTCAGACCGGCTTTACGGCACTATTAAGCGTTCCAGTACTTGTACTATTTCTATGGGATTTAGATAATCAAGCAACCTTGATATTTATACAGTTATAACATGATAGCAGATGGCGCCAGTAAATATAAAAGGAGACATGCCGAGCGCGTATCGGACCACGTATAAAGCAGGCTTCCATCACTGTTCCATAGTCTTATTAATCCAATATACAAAATTATCTACCCGCATTCGACTAAACTAAGTACTTTTAATTTATTTAGTTTATTCAGATTTCCGAGCTAACGAAATGATAACATACAGCTTTTAAAACTAGAGTTTCTTCTACTTTATATCCTGTACTCTGTGGTGCCTTGATCAAGGAACCCTATTTAGGTAGGTAAATAAAAAAATGGTTTTGTCTGTAATTTATTAGGTATAATAAAAATCAAACTTATCCAATAGAATAACTAAATTATCACTTCACTTTATTCACTTTCACTTATCTTTTTAAATTTCTTTTGCTGTGGTTCCACCTTACCATTCATCTGATCTATTTTTCTTTTCTTTTTATTCTTTTTTGATTTTCCTTTCTTGTTGTTCGGTTGGTTATGATTTTCATGTATTTGCTTACAATTAATTGTTTTTACAGTAGCTTTACATGATCCTACTATATCTAACATTTTTTTAAAATCTAGCTTTGTTTCCACATGGCAAGCCTCATGAAACATTTGCATTGTATTTATTAACTTTTTCAGTGTAACAAAGTAATTATTTTTGGCGGTGAATTCTGTTTCACACTTGAGTATTTTGATTAAAGTACTTTCGAATTTGGCCTCTAAACTAAACAAATGTTTAATAGCTTTCTCAGAAGTAGATTTGTTTCTCTTCAAAGCACGATAAAAGCCGGAAATTAACTCCAATCCTTCGTTACGCCGAAACTGTCTCACAGTATTATTGAAAACATTCTCTATTATTATTGGCACAAGTTCGTAACTGCCATCCCACTCTGTTTGCAAAACATTGTGGAAGAAAATTATAGGAAGCATGCAGTTGCGGTTCTGAAAGTAGCTTTGCAATGATTCCTTGAAAACTTCTGTTAATGGCGAGGCAACCTTGCTCTTTTTCAGTGACTTGGGATTTTTTATATCAATCTTTATTGAACAATTAATTATGAATGTTGCAAAAAATGTAATAACATCACCAAGAGCTTGAAACAAGAAGTGGGATCTAGCACCCTTATCTATTGTTGCTTTCAAGTGATCAGATAAGATATTTAAATCAATATCATCTACAGACGAAAATTTCCTTACTTTAGTAAGAGTTTTGATTGTTTTCCTGACTCTGTTCTCCAATTCATTAAATTGACTATCTTGGATGCAGAACTCAAGACATCTTGTAAGAGGTGCAATCATCCCAAGACATATATCCATTGCTGGATCCTTTTCTAGGTAAATGTCAATCAAATCAAGAACTCTGATTCTGAAGTCTGAAAGAGCCTTTTTGTCCTTGCGATCTTTTTTGGATTTTTTGCCTTTCCCTTGGTGGAACTGTTTGAATGCCTCTGCTAATGCTTCGTCGAGTTTTTTGCCTTCCTCTTCATCAATCATATCAGCATCAACACTTTCAGTGTCAGACTCAAGCGCTGCCGCTCCCAACGCCTTTTGAACTGCCATTCTCAACTGATCTGGGGTTCTCATTTCTTCATCGTCAGCGTCATCATCTTCTTCTGCCTCACTGTCGCTTTCTTCTTCTTCTACTTCACTTTCGTCATCACTTTCCTTGCCATTTTCTTTCCCTATACTGGCATCATCTTCATTTTCCGAGTCAGAGTCATCATGTGTTAGTGGATTGGATTCATTCTCAGGATCTAACACTGATACTATCTGCCCCACTGATGATGGTGTCAAATATTCCCATAGTAATCTGAATACACATTGTACTACAGATCGAAGAACACTGGATTCAGCTGATAATATTGATAACAAAACTTCAACTAACACCTCAATCCATTCTGGTTCACTAGAAATATCTCCTTCTTTGACTACTTTGGATCTCTTTTTCTTACCCTTCCTGTAATGTTCGTAACAACTTTTCAGCTCCTTTATTGAACTTTTTGCAATTTTAACATGGACAGGTTCCGAAAATAGAAACAACCCAAGTTGATACAGTAAAATCAGAAAAACATTATCAACTTTTGATTTAGTGTCATTCTTTTCTATAATTTGACAGACTTCCATGAGCATTTCCCAGCAATCCATATTCTCTTTAGGGAATTGTTTCTCTATTTTTGTTCGGACCTGTTCTTTTTGTAAAATATTACAAATAAAACTGCTCAGAGATGATAAAACTGTGACTAAACTGTCGATGTTCGAGAAGCGAGATGTGAAGCAACGGTAGAAACATGACTTGATAGCTCCTGGAAAACAATAAAATAACAGTGTAATCAGTGACACAAAAAATTGAGTAATGAAAATGGTTTTAAATATGGATAATTACCTGATAACTCACTGCTAACGGCCACAGTGTCATCACCGCCAACTTTAAAGAAGCCGAAACACATTAGTAGCTTCATGTATGTCAGCTTAAATTCTGTGTCATCTTTGGCAGCTTCATGGCTCACCAGGTAAGATATAAGCTCAGCTGCCTTTGCTCTCTCATTATTATACCAATTCCTCTCTACATCTTCTTTGATAAACTTCTTTGAAGTATTCAAGAGTACACCTTTGAATAACTTTGCCATTTTTTTCACACCATCTTTATCTAAATCAGCAATTATAGATTTGATAACAGTAGTGCCTGTGATTTCTGTGAAATTCATTTCACCTGGATTGAACAGCAGTTTTTTTAATATCTCAACTCTTACACTGCTATCAACTTTGTCTGATTTTAATGCTTTGGCTAAAGCATTCAGTAGTTCCTTTTGTTTTTTAATCATTATTTTGTTATCATCTTCATTATCTCTCTTGCTTCTTATTTTGCTGGCTGTTTGAAGACCCTTGAACCAGTCCATGAACAGTTTGAAAAAGTTTGTGCTGATCAACTCAGGGATAAGTTCAACATTTTCATTAATGTTGTTAAGAATAGTAGTAAGTATGTTTATTGCTACTAATTCTCTGTTTCTGTTATGTTTTACAAGTTGGCTATCAATGCCTGATGTCCAAAAAAGTTGTAAATGTGGTGAGTTAGCTATGTTCGTAGCTATTTCTTTGAAGATGGGATGTCCTATAGAGTTGAAATCTATGCCGGCCTGAAATACATATTTATATAAAAATGAAAAAAATTATTGATAAAGTTAGAATCTAATCAATCAATTGGCTTTCAGTGCTACGTGCCGCGGGTTTGATCCTCACACAGAACAAATATTAGTATGGCCTACAAATAGTAGTTCCGCATCTGGGTGTGTGTGCATATGACATGTATGTTTGTAAACTGTACCCACAATACAGGAGAAATCTTAGTGTGGGGCAACATCTTTAAAACAAAGATAAAGAAAGATAATTGATATTTTATTGTCATAAAACAATTCCAGATCTTACCATAATTTTCTCACTAATGGTATGAATGTTGTCTTCACACAGTATTTCTGTCACACCTATCAACTTCCTTAGTTTCACTTTGGCTGGGAACTTTGAATTAATCACCATGAGGAAATAAAGAGAATCAAGTGTGTGTTCTTTGATATCTTTCTTGAAGTCCTGTTTAATTATTGGCCAAATAACTGTCCCAAATTGCTCTGCATCTACCTAAAATGATGAATATCTTTATGTTAATATAGAAGTCGTTTTTTAAATTTTATCCTACTTCTAATATTGTAATTTCCTATTCCTATACAACATGTCCCAAAATTCAACGATAAGCGGGCTCTAGAGGGTTGACCAGCTCATGACTACTTGAGAAAAAGAAAAGAAAAAAGAAACTCAATTTTTAACAAATTACATAAAAAAATTGAAACTCTTAAAAAATGTACAGCCCTTAAGATATTTTTAATTACCATGACCACAATGTGTCAATTATTTCTGAATTTATTTTTATAACGGCAACCTAAGTAGCACTGCTATCCACCACAACCCTTAAAAATTCCAGAATACCTGTAGATTTGACACAAAAATCAATCAAAATTAATTTTCACCCTAAAATTTTGATAGCTTTTTACTTTCGGTCCACTTTCACTCATTGTGGTGTAAAAAAAAAGTATAGACACTACCTACCATGGAAAGTAATTTTAAAAATTGACGCAACTATCCAAGATTCTAAAATGGTATAATACTCTAGGATAACTCGCCACAAAAAAAAAGAAATGCGTACTATTTCTGAACAAGAACCAAATTTCATAACTTTTACTATGTGCCCAAAATAGGTTTTTTGTTGTAAATTCATCGAATTTGAATGGTACATGTGCGTAGTCAATAAAATTTAAAAGTTAGAGAGAGATAGATAGATAGTATGTAAAGTAGGAAAAAAAACGTATTTAAAAATTATACCTTGTTTCGCCTCAACTACAACAGTCTGCTAGTACATCTGTAGCGTACTATCACCTGTCATCTGTCCACAGACTAGACTTAGGATTTCGCGGACTTTTTTTTTACACCACAATGAGTGAAAGTGAACCGAAAGTAAAAATCTTTCAAAATTTTAGGGAGAAAAGTAATTTTGATTGATTTTTGTGTCAAATCTACAGGCATTCTGGGATTTTTAAGGATTGTGGTGGATAGCAGTGCTACTTAGCTTGCCGGTACAAAAAGAAATTCAGAAATATTTGAAACATTGTGGTCATGGTAATTAAAAATATCTTCAGGGGTGTAAATTTTTGAAGGATTTCTATTTTTTTATGTAACTTCTTAAAAAAATTGATATTTTTTTTCTTGAGTCTTCTTGATTTGGTCAGCCTTCTGGTGCCCGCTTATCATTGAATTTTGGGACATGGTGTATAATGATTGAGGATAAAATGTAATATTCTAAAAAGTATTTAATAATTCTAACAACAAATAATGGTATCTGATTAACACATGGGCCAATATTTTGTTTACAGAGAAAAAATAAACAGGTTTAATTTGGACTTACCCCATTGACAAAATCAAGCAGGATCAGGTATGCCACAGTGCTTAAATAAGACTTCTTCTTGCCAGCTGCCATCAGTAGCTGAATGACTTGAGCCTGCTCCTCACTGCTACATTTTAGAATAAGTCTTGAACGGAAAATGGCACCACAGACTAAAATCTGACCTAAAGCTACATCACCAACTTCCTGTAAAATGTGTTTAAACACTTTAATAAGATTCATCTGTATTAAATGTTTCTCACTGTTAGAAAATTAACTAGAATTGATTCCACTATTGGAATTAATGGAGAGAATAGAGACATGATAGCAATATTATATTATTTTAATATCATGTAAGCATGTACTTATTAATAAACTGAATAACCAAGTAACTTACACTTTTAGAAGAGCCATTGCTATGAAGCTCTTTCTTGATGAGTTCCAACAGCAATGGAACTGTAACTTGTTCATAGTTAGACAGCAATGCCACCAGAGTAGCAAAGTACCCTGTTCTCATATCAGGTACATTCGCGCCTAAACTCCGCACCAGCCTTTTCAAGACATACTGAAGATCTTTTTCATTCTATACAAAAATAAAATACCATGAATTAACTGAGTTTGCATATGCTTGGAATAACCATTTAACCACGAGAATTTATATTAAGGTATATTAAGAGGGTGGGCGAACTCCAGATGAATTACAAAATAATGTGCAATTCATAGAAATGAAATGTTTATTTGCAAGAAACATGGTTATGGGATGTTAGCAATATAAGACATTATTTCTGATGAAACATTATTACACACAGTTGGGCTTTATGAAGGTCTTATGGTTAACAAGTAAAGGTGATGTGAATTATGCCATTCGACTTGCATTGTACTAGTATTGTAGTAAATTAGTAAATATAGTAAAAACCTAACCTCACTGCCGTGCAACTGAGATATAATTTTACTTCCTCCATTGAGTTTAGCATCATCTTTCGGGGCTTTTAGAAGATCGAATGCATCTAAAACGGATGCAGACACTTTGCTCTCTTTTAGAGCTATATTAGAATCAGTTTCTTCTTTCATTTTGTTAAAATTAATCGGTATCACAACAATTTATATCCACATGGAACGCACATTTTATTTCTATTTCGAATCTACGGAATCTACCACAGATTAATATATGGAATCTACTCTTGGAAATGTCAACTGTCATGTCAGGCGTCAGCTGCAGGGTTGCCAACTGTAGAACTTTTTTCCTAGTATATGTACACCAAAAAATCTCGTATTTTGGCTTTGCAACCTCGTATATTCCCTTCAAGCATATAAAATGCCAAAAAAAGACATGAAAAGAATGTGATCGCCTAAAAAAAAAAGGTCGTCCGGCGGGCGTAGACTTTGTTTTCTCAAACAGAGAATGTGGACAAGCATGTCTAAATTTCATTTAGTACACCCATTGTAGGCAAAACAGTGAAAACCCATCATAAATGTCGTATATCAAAAATCTCGTACAAAATTACGGTACGAGGCTCATTGTGTCCTCGTACCTCGTACAGCAGACCACAAATCTCGTATTTGTACGAGGAACCTCGTACGTTTGGCAACCCTGGTCAGCTGTCATAGACATGGACTTAAAGGCGTGGACGCGGTGGACGCTTATAGCTTATAGGCATAAAGGCCTTATAGGGGAGGGGGAGCCCTACTTAATATTTCTATGCATTGAATACAGTCGTTCTAAGAGCAATAATACTATAGAGTCCTTCTATCGAGTATAAACCATAGAAATAGTACAAGTACTGGAACGCTTAATAGTGCCGTAAAGCCGGTATGAGGGAGAATACTTTGTGGTAACCGTGTCCTTGTCTAATAGGGTAACCATACATTTTAGTTAAAAGTAGGACATGATAGAAATATTTAATTATGTTATGAGAATAGTTATCAGGTAATTAACTACTGATATCGAATAGTAAGAATTGTTTTTTTCCTAGTAAATAGTGAAATATACGGTCCATACAGTGTATCTAAACGTTCTTACAAATATACATACACCCTTTTGGTTATAATTAGAGTCACAGGCAAGGCATAATATATAAATAGGCATATGCAAGGTTACTATATAATAAAAAAGAAAATTTAGAGAAAATTTCGGACATTGCGGAAAAATCCGGACATTTTCTTATACACAGATTACGTGTATAATAAAATGTCATGCGTGAATATTCCGGACATCTGGCAGCTCTAGTCATAGGAAACATTAGATTTTAACATTTTAAGATACAAATTTAATTCCTCTTCTACTTTTTCTTTCTTTTTTCTTTTTCTCTTTTAGCTTTGCGACCATCCTACGACCTTTCTTTATGAGATCTTTCCTATTATAGCAGAAAGGGTAACCCATGCTTAGTGCTGCAGAATCGAATATCACTTATTATAATATTCTTGTTTGGCAAACTCAAGTATAATCATCATTCACAACATTAAGCAATAAAACACAATGAATGAAAGTCAAAGCAAAACTTTTTTTAATTTCAAATCGGCATAAAAAGGTCGTCGTCGTTTCGTCAAAACGTTGAGATTCTAGATGCACGGTTCCAAAGTGGGCCGGGTTCTATGGAGAAGAGACCGGCTAGAAACTTAATGGTTGATTGTAATTTTAATTGTGTTGGCATTATAGTTGTATTTTGGGTTTATGTGCTTGTTTCCTCTTGCTTTACTTTCTTATTTGGTGGTTCACTGGAAACTGCAACATCTTCCCATTTACTACAAAATCCTACATGCCCTGATTCACCAGATGTTCCTGCACGTACAATTTATTTTGCACGTACAGTTTTTTTTCTTTTTGTGGCTATCTGTAATGTCAAAAATGATCTTCATTATGGCACAATATCTAAGTACAATATCCAATCCAGTAAAAGTTTAATCCATCTAACTATACTAATAGGAAAATATTAAACACAAATAAACAATAAGCAAAGTGTGTGAATCTTAAGTTTGTGCAATGTGTTATACTTTATATTAGTATAAACTATTACAGACCAGACAATTACACACAACATTATACAACAGACACATACAACAACTGATAATTATTAAACATATTACAATAGTACCTATGGTAATATTGAAGGAACTGCTTCAGGTTTTTATTTTATTTTTGCTGCTGTTAAATAATTCATTATCTTTAAAATTTACGCCACAAACACATGCGAACTTTTACACACTAATGTCAAGGTTCGTGGCTGTTATCCATAACACCCTCTGCTTATTATCAGCTGGAATCCTGAAAAAAACAAACATGGAATTTTAATAAAGTCTATCATTTTATAAGAGATACAAAAAAACATTATTATCTATTCGGCACAACAAACAACAAATGATTTCAACAAATTAACTTAAACTATATACAGGGTTATTTGTAAAACACCGGCAATGCTTTAAGGGGTGCAACTACTCATCAATATGAACAACTTTTACTACGGGACCAACCATGAAATCGCGAAAAAAAATTCAAACTTTTCATACATTTTGATGGAGCAAGGTTAATCTTTTGTATGAAAAGTTTGATTTTTTTTTCGCGATTTCATTGTTGTTCCCATAGTAAAAGTTGTTCATATTGATGAGTAGTTTCACCCCTTAAAGCGTTGCCGGTGTTTTACAAATAACCCTGTATGTATACTTATACTATACTTGGAATCACTCAAATTATACAAAACAATAAATGCATCGAAAATATGCTACGCATTACAGATTATGGAAAAACAAAACCTAATTTATTAAATTACGTAAATTATTTAACTTAGTGGACTGTATGTTATGTGAAACGATCTAAAATAAGTACTTGGAGCAACTATATCCCACAAAATAAAAATATATTGTCACACTACTCAATGAAACTTACCTATGGAACGATATTCCACAACCAGGATAATATTCTCGCTTGCACCCAATCATAACTCAAGTATTTACCATCTTGTCGCCAAAAAATTATTCTAGGCACAAAAATAATGTTTGATCACGTTTATTTCTGAACTATGAAAACCACGAATGTTGACAATAGGTTGACAACTAAGTTGACAATGTAAGCCATTTTGAATGATGTAGTGTTTCCCGCATGCAAACTTCTTTAACTACTGGTATCCAAATATTGTAATAATCAATCTTATTGAATAACGTATGGAAATAATAATATTTAATATAATATTTAAAGCACGTCAATTATATTTTTTATTATGTTTATTTTGATAGCCGTGGGTAGAAGTTTCATTAGTTCTAATATGTATGTAAAAACGATTCTGAAAATACCAATTTAGTAGATTACTAAGTTGATGAGTAATGGCCATGTGTGCGAGAGGGACACCGCTAAATCTCAGGTGACTTTCATGTGGGCACAAAATTTCGTACAACTAATTATAGCAGTAAGCTCTCTAGTTATAGGTACTATGTATTATCTCTATGGTATAAACAGAAAACCAGAAAACCTATAGACATTTCTCTTTACATAAACAAAACGTCATAAGGGTAATAGAGATAGATATATTCTATCTGTTACCGCTCAGCGAAGTAATGCGGCCATTTGTACTATAGAAACATCTATCTATATACTGAAAATGAAAAGATATTTTTTGACCGCTTTCAGGCAAAACACCCATCCGGCTGTTGCAGCTTGTAGCTACAAGCTACACACACACACACAGTATTGTCATTATTGTATGTGCACAAATAGTTAAAATCACCACACACTTGATTTTTTCAAAGATAATCTCACAAGACACTTGACGCACAGAACCCTCCAGTTGGATGAAAACAGCTCGACTGATGGCACGCAGCGTTTCAAGATCACGTAGAAACTCTATCGCTATCTCACTTTGCTTATAGAGCTAATACATTAGTGAGAGTAGCTAATACATTTTGTATGACGCCGCATCCAATCTAGGCTAGATTGGATGCGGCGTCATACAAAATGTAATAGAAATAGATTTCGCAAAATTGAATTACCACCAATGAATTTGAATTTGAATGAACTTGAATTATACCAATATGCGTCCTACTTGCGATGATACGTTAATATTGAATACCGTGCGGTCTTTTGCCGGCGGCGCTTACAAGATGATACATTCGCTATTTTCTAACCCATTGTGATTGCGGACATTCCTACTGATATTAATTCCCACCTACGTAAGAGAGCCTTAATTACGGGTCCAGTTTTAACAAAAAATATTAATTTAATCATTTTGATAAGAACTAAGCAACTGAATAATCACAGATTTCTCTCGGTCGCAACTTGCAACAGAACAAGGAAGTGTGCGAATTTTCAGATCGGTTCAATGTTGATACGCGAAAAAAATCATCGTTTCGTCGCTTCCAGAATTTGATGCGCGCGCCTTTAGTGTTCCATGTTTCTAAACATGGCAGGTCGAAGTGGATACGATGATGTTAATCCCAGGTATTTATCATGAAATACTACAAAAATCTGATTAAATTTCATTGTACAGTGCGTGTTCAAGGTTTTTATAAATGTATTTTGTAAATGCCGCAAGATCTAACAATTTACGACGAAAAAATGTTCATGTTTTTGCTTTCAGATAACATTGAATGAAAATAGGATTTTTACCTAGGCTTGTAAAGTTATATCTATTTCTTCGATGTTATCGGGTGCTCTGAAGTATCTATGACCATTTGTTTAGCATCAGGAGTGTGTGTTTCACATTTTATAGGTTATGAATTACCTACGATTGTGGTGCTCGTTTCAGGGATTATGGTGGCGGCGGCAGAAGAACGCTCGGTGGCCGCCCTCTTCCTACCGAGCCTCCATACAAAGCTTACGTCGGGAATTTGCCCTCTGGAATTATTCAAGGCGACATTAATAGGATTTTTCCTGTAAGTATTTCCTACCCCCATATTAAGCTGGCTTTACTCTTTCAGGTGTATGAGATATGACAGAATTAGCAATATCCATGATAAAACGTTCTGTCTGGCTTGCTGCTTAGGCTATTTTTATTTTTTAAACAGCCCGATTCACTACGTCTCTGACATCAATCAAATGTATGAAATAGTGTAATAAGCATAATTTGCATGGCCTTTGGGATATGTAAACATGTTTGTCATTTCTTCATTTGCATAAAATATAAACACAAACAAAATCTTAGGTTTGCCAATGATTTGTGAATGTAATAGACTTTGTTAACACTTTCAAATAAAACACATTGTGTAATCTAATTTATATATTTGAATACCACAATTTAAAAGTAGTTTACATAGATAGTATATTTTATTTGAAAGTTTTAATATGTTCTTTCCCTTTGCCACACTATAGTTGTGCATCAGTACTTTGTGGTAATAAACAATTATTTGAGATATTTGTTACTGCATCATAATTCGATTGAAAATTTAAGAGATTCTCAGTTTTAGTTTAATTTCATCCTTGCATCTGCATAATAATCTAGAATATAATTGGCTTGAGGTACATTCTTTCAATAAAGTATTAATTTCCTTTAAAAGCACCTATTTCATATTTTTCTATGTTAATCAAAGAATGTATAATTTTTTTATACATTATCGATTCAATCTTCGTTACTACAAAATGTAGAGTGGATTAGTGAGTAAACTGTCACTGGATTATTTGTGTAATAAGAAGGCTTAGGTAATAATCATCTCAAAACTACTATTAAATATTTTGTATGGATCTATTATGTATGTCAATTTGTCCAGGACATAATATGGTTACAGAATGACTAAACAAATCTCCATTCATAAACAGGTAGTTATCATGTCTTTTAGGGTCCCAATACTGATATACTAATTCTGAAGGTGTATTATCTCATCATACACATTTTTTTTTTAGGCCTTTCTAATGTGCATATTCTTTAACTCAAAGTTTTTTCACAAATAATCTTTTAATCAAAAACAAATAATGAAAATGCTCATAATTTTTAAAAAATGGATTCCCCTGAACCAAGTTTAATGTAAAGTAAGAACCAAATTTTGGCACATATTTCATTAGGTCAAATTAGTCAATCTATAGTGAAGACAATGGTAATTTATTCATACTTAACAAGGTCAATGTATAACAAAAACTATTTGATACTAAACAGCCATTACTTATTAATTGCTAGAATAATGCATATTTCTTTTGTTAAAAACTTTTTTTTTTTTGTTGTGCCCTCTCCCTTACTGACAATTAAACTGGTTTAAATTGTCAGAAGCTAGCAAGAAACTTTATTGCTACCCTTTTAAATATTGATATTACTAAATTAAAAAAATCTTGAAATTCAGACCTTTTGATCTAGAGCCTATCATTGGTTTTGTCTAGATTGCTTGTCCCGCCTGATTCGTCGTATAATGGGTACTAAAAAATAATGATTGTTTTTCCAGGACCTAGCTATCAAAAATGTGAGGTTGGTGATGGATAGAGATACAGATAAGTTTAAAGGATTCTGCTATGTGGAGTTCGAATATCTCGAGGATTTGATAAAAGCAATTGAAATGAATGGCGCTCTTAATGTAGATGGTAACTTTATTAAAATTGATGTTGCTGAAGAAAAAAGAAACGATCGGTGAGTCATTCGTTAGATGAAAACTTTTTTTTTATCATTATGTTTAGTCATGTTTCCTGTATGTCACATTTACGTTTTAATAACAACATTTAAACTAAAACTATTTAGTACCTAATTTTATTAGAATGTAAATAAACTATGCTTTTTTGCACTATACAAAGTCCTACCTTTCTAGTCCTGAACCTCTAGGGGGTTATCGTACTCATCATTATGAATAAATATTACTATGGGAATAAGGCTGAAAAAAAAAATGCTTTTCCATTAATATAGAATTATTCGTACGGAACAGCAGATTTTTTTCGCGATTTCATCATAGTTAAAATTGTTCATAATGATGAATACAATACCCCTTAAAAGATCGGGATTAGAAAAGTAGGACCTTGTATCTATAAGTGTTGGAAAGACGAAATATTGGATATTTATTGAAACTCAGCTGATTATCGACTACTCCATCTAAAGAGTCTAAAGATGACTGTTCAGTATTTACTGATAACATTATAATATAATAGACATTTCTATGGTTACACAGAGCAAAAAATTACTTCCATTCTGTAATCTGGTGTTTCTAACTCCATTCTGCTACACGGTCTTAAGGTAAAATTAAAAACTATATATTTTAATTTTCATGAATGTTAAAAATAATATACCTACAGGACCATGAGTTGTTTTTTAATCATTGCGGTATGTGAACCTTGTGATAGAACAATAGTTTCATCGATAAATAAATGTTTGACATTCGTAGGCCCACAATAGAATTCCGTGGGCGTAATAACACATACACACAAAGATCCAGATATAAACCAAATACTGAGGCCTAATATCTGTACTGATGCTGGAATTGAACTCGCCACATGACCGAGCACAGCAGGCGGAAACTGCCACTGCGCCATTCAGGTCGAAAAATGGTTACGTATTAAAAAAAAGTATATAGTCAAGTAGCCAATATTTGTAACCCGTGGACTACATTTACCGGGTTTCAGCGAATGTTCTTGTTGCTGCAATAAAATGTTGCCAACACAAAATGTGCATTTGTTATGTTCAGGTTATCGATAACAGGAATCTTCGCCAAACTCCGCTGAATGTGGTACACGGAGTAGTAAATAAATGGAGTGACAATAAGGACATTTCTCACTACAATTAAATTCACTTAATTTAAGAGGTACTTCCATCCAGGCGGCTCGGTGACACGTCAACAAACTATCACCGAGAGTCATACGGTTGATTAGCTTTCGCAGTGATATATAATGTATAGCATTCGCTCGCAGATTATCACTCCATTTGTCAACTACTCCGTGATGTGGCCTAAACATGGTGTTATGTAACATAATTGTGTAACAGGGGCGGTTTCGACCGCGGTCGGCGAGACGGCGGCGGCGGCGGTGGTGGCCGTGACGGCGGGCGCGACGGCGGGCGCGACGGGGGGCGCGCGGGCGGCGGGGGCGGCGGCTTCCGGCGCGACGGCGGCGGGGGCGGCGGCCGCGGTATGTACGACCACTTCGATGGGCTCGAGCGACGCGCGCCGCGCCAGCAGGGTGGAGGGCTCACACATGGTAACATCGCCTCATTACTAACATACGGATTCACGACACTATGTATTGCGCGAAGGTACTAGGTACAATTTTCTACGAATCATGATGGGTTGGCTTACGTTTGTATGATGAATGAGGGTGTGTTGTTCTATCCGAGGTCTAAAAATAACTATGAGTTATGATGTTTCTACATATCTTTAAAAAAAAAAATTACTATGGAACAAACAACCCACCCTGAAATTAACTAATCAAATAATAATGTTTGGAAAATAATAATAAAAAATAACAAAACATAATTACTTGTTCTACAATCAGGACATCATTTAAGGTTTTACTAACGGTTCTATTATAAATGATTATGATAAACTCTTTTGATAAAGTACACAAAAATAACTTTGCTTTCAAATAGTTTCACAACCATTCAGTCATTTACCATTTCAACAAAATCGTGGGGTATGTTTTAATAAACCTTCTATCAAAAAAACTTAGGGTACATGCACACCAGAGAAGTATACAGCCTACTAATAACAAATGTAAACTGTTGACAAATTTTGTAACCCACGCGATCGCCACGGTTTGGCATCCAATTTTCACGTATTTTGTGACGCATCGGAATAAACTTTACTAATGCATTACTAAACCTGTGATTTAACGTCAACTCACCCGATCATTAACTAACTTAAAACGACGCTCGTTCTGATCCATACATTGGTTACTGATGGCACGTGCATGTTTCGAGTATGGCCATAAGAATGATAAATAATATGAGTATTATTTATTTATTACGGTGTTATTATTAGTCTTATGGTATGGTCTAGTTTCAGACCCAACCGGATTCCAAAATTCTACTTGTTTACTACTTGCTGTATACAGTTTTTGCATACAACCCATAGGGTTGTAGACATTTGGGACTCATTGGGTGTGTTCAGTTATTACGGCGGACGACGCTCGTCGACGCATTATCGTCCGGGTGATCACACTAAACCGTTCAGTTATTTGAGCGAGCGTCGTCGGACGATCGCTCTGGTCACTCCGTGAAATAGTAGGGTGAAAGTTGCTCTCGGTCGCACTGCTATCAACCGACCAATGACTGTAGTCATAGGATACAGCAGCAGATAATTTGAGGTCGTTCGATCGGTCACTCGCGTAACGCAGCTATGGATCGTTCAATTATTCCCGATGAGCGAGCGACATTCGCACGAGTGACTTTCATCCGAAAAATGAATTACTGAACGTAGCCATTGGTGTTTTCATCTAACAAAGAATATTTTGTGCGAATTGGTTACTTTCATTTGCAATATTTTGTGTTCATTGTATGAATTTGTATTAGATACTTCATTTTTATTCACCAACAACATGATTACTCATTAGGATTTTGAAAGTATTTTCCTCTTAATCTTACAAACTCGGCTTGACTCATCAAATCATTTCATAATATGGTAATTTGTGAGTGTCACAGGAATAGAAGAGCTCATTATTAGCATTAATTACGGAGGGGTGTTCATCACATTTCTGCAATTCACCAAGCTTTACAATGTATTAATGGAGCTTACACTTTT
Organism: Allophyes oxyacanthae; assembly: GCA_932294325.1. Taxonomy (NCBI): domain Eukaryota; kingdom Metazoa; phylum Arthropoda; class Insecta; order Lepidoptera; family Noctuidae; genus Allophyes; species Allophyes oxyacanthae. The sequence goes on from OW028628.1 coordinate 5,257,004, forward strand.
ACTTCTGGGCTGCACTTACCTAGCTTCAGCTGATACTCGTGACCTAGCAATAATTGTCAATATTATATCCGTCACAATCGGGATCCGAATTTACTTTTTCATATTCGATTTGAAACCGTTGAGTCAGTGTGATTGGCCGCTATCAATCCGTCACTTAAAATATTTCAATATCACTAAAACGTGCCCCATCTTCGACTGTATCGCATAACATCAGGTAAAGACAGAGGTCAAACGCAAGACTTATTCAATATCTAAAAAAGAAAAACTGTACGCGACGCTAACTTAAGACGGTTTTCGTGGCATTCGACGGAACTGTAAAAGTGTGCGAAGGTTCGTGTTGTAACTAAAACTCGAACATCATAAAACTGTAGGTGATGAAAAAGTTGGCCATATTATTTATCGCGACGGTACTAATATTAGCTGAAGAACGGTAAGGACAGCTCAGAGGAAACCAAAGAAATCTTATCACACTAACGTTTGTCGGGCCTGCGCCGGCGTGTCTTCCGAACATGCGCGCGGTAGTCGCGTGACGTTGCATGACGGCGGAACGGTACAACGTAACGGAGGATAACTAAACAAGAGCAATAATGCTGCTTCCTAGTGTTGCGTTCCGCCGTGAGCTCACGTTTTAGTCAAAGCAGTATGCATGTTTCAAACTGCGTTTATGGAACAGCGATGCGATCACTTGACTGAGTCTTGTAGAAAGAATTCATAATAATATATTCTATACAAGGCCACGCTTTACGCACCGTCGTCGTCCCGTAAACGCAGTCAGCGAAGCGCAGGCCCTACTTATGTCAGTGTGATTAGAACCAAATCTCAAATATGTGTCATTCCAAAATAATAGATACGGTGGTTGCAGAGCGCGAGCGAGGCGGAGGCGGCGGCGGAGCGGGCGCCGGCGGCGGCGAGCGGTGGGCCGAGCGCGGCGAGCGGGAGGCGCGCGACGGGCGCGAGGGGCGCGACGGGCGCGCGTCGCGGGGCGCCAGCGAGGAGCCGCGCCCCGGCGACTGGGGCCGCATGGGGCGCCAGGCCGCGCCCGCGCCGCGCCAGCCCCCCGCGCCGCGCCGGAACTTCGAGGACATGCCGCCCTCGCGTCCAGGTACTCACCCCTACTTATATGTCTAAACTATATCTACTCGTCGCGATAGCTGTGTGCGGCAGGCGTTTGTGACCTACAGCTCTATATGAATTTCTTCGATATAAAGAGCTGTGCGACCGTTGGATGGGGATCACCGCAGCACAGAGACGCCACGCAACCGATGCTTTCTGCCCAAAAATATCTTCTCAAAGTTGCGGCAATTTCTAACGATACTAAAAGGGTTGCGAAGATCCTAAATCCAATTGACGCCGAGCAATGCAAAATCCATGTTCGTGTGGTGTAAGGTCGCAGTCGTGTGTCGCATGCATTTTTTTTCTACTTTCCCTTATCAATTTTCCCATGGTCGACTACTACTTTCATTCCATGCTAATTTATCAAACATTGTTTAATTTATTTTCCTTTTTTATTGTTTCTTTTTTCCTTTCTAATAAGTTTTTTTTTGGTTAGGGAGCTCGGGTACGATTTTTAAGTGATCTGTACGCGGTAAAGATGGCATTATTAGTAGAAATACAATGCTAAGGAACTTTAATGCATTCAATAAAAAAGATCTTTAGCCAATACATGTCAGTCTCTCAGTTGCTAAGTTTTGTATTAATTTGGCCATAAATAGTAAAAAAAAAACAACTTCTATCGCGCTATTGCTACCTTACGAAGTAGAATTTATTTGGTAGAGTTTCAAGTCACTAGATGAAGATAGAATATTACTAGCTGTTCTCACATCTCGTGCAACATTACAGGTGTCTGAACATTTAAGCCACGTAATACCAGAAGTAGAACCTAAAGCTAGACGTCAGAATGATTATTTATAGGTTATTTTTTGCCACTTTTGCATTTAGTCATCCGTTCCACATTTGTTTCGTTTAGTTTTCCGTAGTTAGTTTCGATACACAGATCACGTGGTGTCCTCGTGCTCAGCTCCCTAACTATTTTTCCAGACACGTCAGGCAGGCCGAAGTTGAAGCTAGAGCCACGGACTGTAAAAGAGCCGGTGAACTCTCTGGCGTCGACCAGTCAGGCGCACTCGATATTCGGCGGTGCGCGGCCGAGGGAAGAACGACTCAAGGAACTCAAGGGCGAATAAACGCCTTTACACCCCCTTTAATACCGCGTACTCTCATCTCCCGGTCCCGTGTGTATATGTATCGTCCCGAAGCCCGCTGCCGATCCCCTATGTGTGCCCCGATATTTACAAGCAGTCTCTTGTCTCCATTGTATGCAGTGCGATAAAATTGTATATGAACTGCAAACATTTTGTTAGGTTATATGAGGTTGTAAATCATTTTTATCGTATATTTTGTTAGCTTTATTATGTGTATCGAAAGATAGCTTCTTATTGTTTTTGCGCCGCTCCCGGCTCGTTTTCGAGCCCGGGCACGGCGCGTCGCTTGATTAATCCGCAGTATTTAAATTGCTAGTATGTATTGTTTGTCTCATTATAAGATTTATCCGGGCTTGTGTGTACATACGATATCGGCTCGCATAATATTAATTAATTTTTCGAAATTAGACTTGGAAGAAAAATATTTTTTGTTCCTCATTTTTGGGTTATATGTGTATTGAAATATTGTAATAATTATTTTATTTTTATTATAGCATTGTGTCGATAGAGGTTCGGAACCGAGTCTCTGTTGGATTTGTTTTTTTTTTTTCATTTATTAATTGTTTAGTTTGTTAGGTCATGAAAATTAATCATTGAACGAGTAATTATGATACATAATTTAAGAGTTGAGATAATATGGTGATGTAATTACGGTGTCATTAATAAAATTAACTTCCACGTACTTGAATTTCTACTTTATTACATAATTGTGTAATGGCAAGTAACGTGGCAAAGAAATTAAAAAAAATCGCAAAATTGTAACAGAATATAGAAAAACGAATAAAAAGTGAATTCTTTGTAATCGAGGGTTTGTCTAAAACACCTTACAAAATGATCCACGTCCATTTCCACTCCCAGACACTAGACACTGCAGTAAATTAATACCTAATACGCGAATGTATGTACTTTGTTTTCAATAAGCTTGATTCAATTCAATCTGTGCTAATAACAAAGTAGGTATTACAGTTGGACGGCTTCATTACAAAAATGGGTTGCAAGTTTTATTTGCTATGCATGTCATGAGTCACAATAGTCGCCAAAATATGCTGGTGCATGTCACAACCCTAACATGATGCCGAGGGATTACATCATTTGCTGTCCATTGTATCAAGCACGACGCAAGCAGTATGCCTTCACTCTATATCGATTGTGTTTGAATTTTTCCTGTATCCGTGACCTCGTCGAAAGACACTTCTGACTAGGTTGGTATAGCGCTATTTCAGTTTCGTGTAGGTAAGTAGCGGCATTATTAGTAATGTACGCTATTATTCTAAATACAAAACCGTATTTAACTCATCCGTTACGCGCAAGGATTTCAAATTTAGGTTTGAAATAAATAAACTATTGACGTTCTCGTAAGAAATTTGCACCCTTCTAAAACCAATGCCTCAAGTAGGTAGGTGTATGGTCGGCCAAAAAAGTGATCTATCAATATTAAGAGTAGGCCTCTTACATTTCGACAATAATTTTTGCGTTAAATGGCCAACTTTGGCGTTCTTATTCTGTGAAACTGAAAGACTGACAAATCTGACTTATTGAGTGGTGGAGAATAGTTATTAGTACCTACTTACCTATTGTTTATACCGGCCTCGCTATTCGCAATTTTTTCTTATCTATTTATATAACGTCAAAATTCCGAAGAAAGTTTTCATAAAATGCGCGACGGCACGTTTTCGAGCTCGTGGATTGAAAAATATATATCTCTAATAATATCTTGGCTTCAGAATTTTGAAATATGTATGGAATATCTATAATTAAAATCCATAACCATAAAGCTATTGAAACGCTCAGAATTAACTGTATATTTCTCCTTACTACATTATTATGGAGTTTCGGAGTTTCTTACCGGTATCTTCTCCAACCACCAACCCACTTGGATCCGTGCGCCTAGAATCACGACGTTTTAAAAGTGCCTGCAAAGTCCGGAGTCCCAGTTGAAATAAAAATCTTTAACTTTGAATATTAGGTACGTAAAATTTATACCAGAATTAACGTTAGTTCAAAAGAAATAAACATACATTAAAAAAATATCATATAAATCTTAAAATAAACGTAGGTAATTACAACTGCCAAATTGCTAGGTATATATCTACATAATGCGATGCGTCGGCCGTTCGACGTCGGTACCGCGCAATTTTGTAATATGATAGGCATAGACTAATAACTATGATAGGCCAGAATTTCCCGTCAAATGAAAATATCATTTAGTTGAAACCATAGAGATAATACATAGTACCTTTAACTAGAGAGCTTACTGCTATAATTAGTTGTACGAAATTTTGTGCCCACATGAAAGTCACCCGAGATTTAGCGGTGTCCCTCTCGCACACATGGCCATTACTCATCAACTTAGTAATCTACTAAATTGGTATTTTCAGAATCGTTTTTACATACATATTAGAACTAATGAAACTTCTACCCACGGCTATCAAAATAAACATAATAAAAAATATAATTGACGTGCTTTAAATATTATATTAAATATTATTATTTCCATACGTTATTCAATAAGATTGATTATTACAATATTTGGATACCAGTAGTTAAAGAAGTTTGCATGCGGGAAACACTACATCATTCAAAATGGCTTACATTGTCAACTTAGTTGTCAACCTATTGTCAACATTCGTGGTTTTCATAGTTCAGAAATAAACGTGATCAAACATTATTTTTGTGCCTAGAATAATTTTTTGGCGACAAGATGGTAAATACTTGAGTTATGATTGGGTGCAAGCGACAATATTATCCTGGTTGTGGAATATCGTTCCATAGGTAAGTTTCATTGAGTAGTGTGACAATATATTTTTATTTTGTGGGATATAGTTGCTCCAAGTACTTATTTTAGATCGTTTCACATAACATACAGTCCACTAAGTTAAATAATTTACGTTCTTTAATAAATTTGGATTTGTTTTCCATAATCTGTAATGCGTAGCATATTTTCGATGCATTTATTGTTTTGTATAATTTGAGTGATTCCAAGTATAGTATAAGTATACATACAGGGTTATTTTTAAAACACCGGCAACGCTTTAAGGGGTGAAACTACTCATCAATATGAACAACTTTTACTATGGGAACAACCATGAAATCGCGAAAAAAAAATCAAACTTTTCATACAAAAGATTAACCTTGCTCCATCAAAATGTATGAAAAGTTTGAATATTTTTTCGTGATTTCATGGTTGGTCCCGTAGTAAAAGTTGTTCATATTGATGAGTAGTTTCACCCCTTAAAGCATTGCCGGTGTTTTACAAATAACCCTGTATATAGTTTAAGTTAATTTGTTGAAATCATTTGTTGTTTGTTGTGCCGAATAGATAATAATGTTTTTTTGTATCTCTGATAAAATGATAGACTATATTAAAATTCCATGTTTGTTTTTTTCAGGATTCCAGCTGATAATAAGCAGAGGGTGTTATGGATAACAGCCACGAACCTTGACATTAGTGTGTAAAAGTTCGCATGTGTTTGTGGCGTAAATTTTAAAGATAATGAATTATTTAACAGCAGCAAAAATAAAATTAAAACCTGAAGCAGTTCCTTCAATATTACCATAGGTACTATTGTAATATGTTTAATAATTATCAGTTGTTGTATGTGTCTGTTGTATAATGTTGTGTGTAATTGTCTGGTCTGTAATAGTTTATACTAATATAAAGTATAACACATTGCACAAACTTAAGATTCACACACTTTGCTTATTGTTTATTTGTGTTTAATATTTTCCTATTAGTATAGTTAGATGGATTAAACTTTTACTGGATTGGATATTGTACTTAGATATTGTGCCATAATGAAGATCATTTTTGACATTACAGATAGCCACAAAAAGAAAAAAAACTGTACGTGCAAAATAAATTGTACGTGCAGGAACATCTGGTGAATCAGGGCATGTAGGATCTTGTAGTAAATGGGAAGATGTTGCAGTTTCCAGTGAACCACCAAATAAGTAAGTAAAGCAAGAGGAAACAAGCACATAAACCCAAAATACAACTATAATGCCAACACAATTAAAATTACAATCAACCATTAAGTTTCTAGCCGGTCTCTTCTCCATAGAACCCGGCCCACTTTGGAACCGTGCATCTAGAATCTCAACGTTTTGACGAAACGACGACGACCTTTTTATGCCGATTTGAAATTTAAAAAAGTTTTGCTTTGACTTTCATTCATTGTGTTTTATTGCTTAATGTTGTGAATGATGATTATACTTGAGTTTGCCAAATAAGAATATTATAATAAGTGATATTCGATTCTGCAGCACTAAGCATGGGTTACCCTTTCTGCTATAATAGGAAAGATCTCATAAAGAAAGGTCGTAGGATGGTCGCAAAGCTAAAAGAGAAAAAGAAAAAAGAAAGAAAAAGTAGAAGAGGAATTAAATTTGTATCTTAAAATATTAAAATCTAATGTTTTCTATGACTAGAGCTGCCAGATGTCCGGAATATTCACGCATGACATTTTATTATACACGTAATCTGTGTATAAGAAAATGTCCGGATTTTTCCGCAATGTCCGAAATTTTCTCTAAATTTTCTTTTTTATTATATAGTAACCTTGCATATGCCTATTTATATATTATGCCTTGCCTGTGACTCTAATTATAACCAAAAGGGTGTATGTATATTTGTAAGAACGTTTAGATACACTGTATGGACCGTATATTTCACTATTTACTAGGAAAAAAACAATTCTTACTATTCGATATCAGTAGTTAATTACCTGATAACTATTCTCATAACATAATTAAATATTTCTATCATGTCCTACTTTTAACTAAAATGTATGGTTACCCTATTAGACAATGACACGGCTACCACAAAGTATTCTCCCTCAGACCGGCTTTACGGCACTAATAAGCGTTCCAGTACTTGTACTATTTCTATGGTTGAAACTTCTAGAGAAATAAAGGCCTTTTTGTTTTATGGCGTACAACCAAACAACCTTAACCCGTGTACGCACGAACGAACAAAACATGGTGAACAAGAACATCAAACACTTTGTTCGAACTTGTGTACCACTAACGAACATCAAACACTGCGTTAGTCAAAAATATTCGTGGCGAATCCTATTGGCGATCCTATTTGGTTGTTCTGTGAGGATGGTGTTCGGAGAAATTTGATACAAAACATTGTTCGTACCTAACTCAATTCAATTCTCAATTCTTTGTTGCAAGTTGCAATCCATAATGTACACAGTCATACAGGTGGTAAGTATAAAATAAAGAAACAATTATGGACCCTGTCGGGCACAGCAAAAGTTTAAATAAGTAGGAGAGAGGAGGAGCGCTTTAATAATTTTTCATAATAATATGAAAAATTGAAAATGGTTTCTCTTATGAAAATATAATATAATATAATTATATATTATCACTTATCATCTATATTATTTGTTTATTCTCTATTATTTATTTATATAGTATAATATGTGTAAGCCTATTTATTTACTATTTTTTTATATTAAATTATATATTATTATTATTTATTATATATATATTATTAATATTTTTTGTATGTCTTCCCGTGTGTTATAAGAATCAGGGTATTTGCAAACTAGTTCACATAATTCCAAGATATAAATACTAACCAAGGTAAGAACTTTGTGCTTCTGGAAGTAAGGCTTGCAACTATCTGTTTGTTCTATGTTGGCTAATATTCGTATCAGCTTTTTTTGTAGGGTGAATAGGGAGCGAGCATCTGTGCTATTTCCCCATAAGATAATGCCATAGCTAAATTCGAGGGAAGTCTAAAATTAATGTATTTTGTTTTCGCTTTTTGTTAACTGTTTCCCACCACCTAGGGAACATTATTTCGTGAATCACAACGAATAGCAAAAAAAGTTTAGTTACTTCACTGTCGACCATTTCCAACGGTGAATCTATGGTTTGGTTACTGAGGGGTTGAGCGCGAACACAATTAGAACAGCTGTGTTCGCGTTCGCTTTGCTAATTTACGTCCATACTTACGAACCAAATGTTCCGTGATCGATGTTCGTGTACACCATGTTTTGTTCGTTCGTGCGTACACGGCTTTAGGGTGCCACTGTGCGTGCGCAAGGGTTTTAAATTAATTTAAGGTCAGTAGTGTGTAATGCACAAGCGGAGTAACAGCAGTTAAAACATAAAGATTATGTACTATTCAAGGTCCTACCTTTCCACAACTAAATGGCTGAACCGGTCTTGATGAAATTTGACAAAGAAATAGTCATCATAAGGAATAGCTACCTATTTTTTTAAATCACAGCCTTTAATTTTATTTGGACAGAATAACAGGCACTGCTGGTACTTGAATAAATATTATAATTTTATTTAGTGCATTGTTATACCTGATAGGTCTTTGATTCAATGTCATCAAAAAGTCTACTGTTCTGCGCTGACCTAAAAGGGGAGAGTGGGCTAAAACTGCTCCATAACAGTACACATTATCGAGGCTGCTATGGAGAAATTTCTAACAAAAAACTTAAAGCTATCTAGGAATCAAAACTCAAACAGGATCTCAAGCCCAGCAGCTGCGGTTGCAGCTAATGAGATTGAACTAGATATTTTGAAATGAAAATAGAAAACATTTGATTTAGATTTTATTCATATATCTAAGTCTTCATCAGGGTCTTCCTCATCCCAATCATCAACTGCATCAGGCTCATAATACACTTTACTCTCCCCTTCATGTATTTTACTCATGTAAGGCAGTTTTAGATTATACTTTTGAATCTTTTCACTCTGGTCCACTTCTATTTTGAATGTGGACAGATTCCCAGGTGATGGTTTCTCTGGTTCTTCTTCTTTTTTCTCCTCTTTTATGACAGGATTTAATTTTAATGTAGACGATTTACTGTCATATGAAATTATTTCTTCACTCTGTAAGACTTTGCTGCCTTTCTTCAATTTAATCCATACTTTGTTTGGATTTGTTTTATCATATGATATTATTACATTCACCAAATGGTTTAAATGTGTTTGTAATTTAGAACTGTGTGATATACAGTCCCTGTGCAAGACCAATATCAGTCTGTTTATATTAGGATCACTTTGTAGTTGTTTCAAGTACTTCAAGCACTCGTTCCAACCCATGCAAAGAGCCATTTGGATAACTGAATCAATTATCAACGAACATTTGCCACTTACGTATTTGTTGTAAATATCAGTATTAAATTCATCGTGATAACTAATATTAGAATGGTTTTTGAAAATATTTCTCCAAAGACTGCTAGGTTGTTCATAACAAAATAGGTTTATATGATTTTTTTCATCCTGTACAAGCTCTAGTAGTAACGGTAATATATTATTATTACCATCATCTTCTATTAACACGAATGGAGCAGATTTCAATCTAAATAAGGTCATAATGCAAACAAATACCGAAATTATAAAAATAATTGTTTTATCATATTGACTTGACACGAGACTATCAAAGAGTATGTAATCACTACGTTTAGAGACTATGATTTGACTTTTGACCACAGACTATTAAGAGACCCTACCCAAAGAGTTTGCAGATGACATCTCTTTATTTACCTCTTACCAAAACAATACAAATATAAATGATAAACTCAACTCCCTTCTTTCTACAACGATCAACTGGATGGACAACCATAACCTAGAAATAAACTTCACCAAAACAAAATTAATTACTTTTCATCCCTATCAAAAAGCCCCATTAAATCTCTATTTCATTTATAATGCCACAAAATTAGAACAAGTTAATCAATTCACTCTCCTCGGCTTGTCTATAGATACACACATAAACTGGAAATCTCACATACAAAAAATAAGAGCAAAACTTTCAAAATTCTCATATGCCTTACGCGAAATAAAAAATACTACCAACCTGAAAACTGCACTAGTCACCTACTACTACGCGTATGCCCAAGCATGGCTAAGCTATGGTATTATACTATGGGGAAATAGCACAGATTCACCTACCATATTTACCTTACAAAAGAAGCTAATTCGGATATTAACCAACATAAAACAAACAGACAGCTGTAAGCCACATTTTCAAGAACACAAAATACTTACACTTACCTGCATATACATTTTAGAAATATGCAAATTTGTCCGAAAACACCCAAAATTTTATAACACTCGTGAAGAATTACAAACAAGATATACATTAAGACACATTATTAGATTGAATTTACCAACATCCCGACTTAAAATACACTCGTCTAGTCCCTTAGCTATGTCTATTAAAATCTATAACAAATTACCAAAAGACATTATTGAGGAAAATAAAACAAATATATTTATTAGCAAACTGAAACGTTTTCTACTGACAGAATGCTATTACACATTATAGGAATATTTTGATGACAAAAAATTTTAAAATATAAAATAAAATTACACTCACAACTTACTTACAAATAATAATTACAACTTACTTACAAATACACTTAAATATTATAATATAATTCTATACATAAATAGGTAATCAAATTTTGCAACGCAGCCCTCTTCCTCTCTCCTAATTTTTGCTGTGCCCGACAGGGTCCATAATGATCCAATTTTATACTTTATAGTCCACCTTTGTAACACATTATGGAATGCAATAAAATTTTGAGTTTGAGTTTGAGTTTGAGTATTTATTATCTGCCTTAAATCATAATCTAAATAAGGATACTACCGGATACTACGTATGATTCAGGGTTGCCAACTGTAGAACTTTTTTCCTCGTATATGTACACCAATGACCAAAGAAGCCTCTCTTGGTTTCTTATCGTCAGTAGGCTAATTCACGTAATTGTACGACTCGCCGATAAAGTTGCAGCGACGCTGCATCGAAGCTCAAGTTTGAGTGCTAAATGGTATTATTGTAATCTTTAAACTGCGCGTCCACTTCGCGCCAACTTCGCGCTCCCTAAACTATACTACGGTGTGGCCATTAGGGAGAAAAAAAATTACCCACTTAATAATCGAATAGAATCGATTACGTTTCAACGAATTTATCGTTATAGAATATGAAAATAATATCCCAATAATTAATTTAGTGCATTTTCTTACTATAAAAACAAACAATTACGTTGTGATTCATAATAAAAGATATATTTCGCTAATATTTGGCTGAATCATGGTTTAACATGGCCGCTTATAACCTTATAACAAATAAAAACAATACTGTCAAAAATTAAAAAATCAAATTATGACAGGTAGTTATTTTGTAAAAACTAAACACTAAAGTCAAAGAGTATGTAATCACTACGACTAAAGTATGAAAAGTCAATGAAACTAAATAGAAACTTTGAAAATTTAATAAGGTATGTATAATATTATATTAAAATGATATTTATGGATGTGTAATGAAGTTTACTTTACGAAGAAGTACCAGTTTATATTAAAATATGATAATCTTTCCTTGTATGTTTTTGCTTTCAGCTATGACTTCACGAAAATCTGTTTCTGTGCGGCAAATGGAACTCTTGGTGGAATATTTAGAGGGCCACAGGGACCTTGCCTTTGGCAGACTAAAATCCAAAGAGGCGCGTGCCCTCTCATCACGCTTACGGGCCGAATGCGCATATCATTATAATGAATGCCGAGGCAGACGGTGATCAGAGGACTTATATAGAAATGTATGTTTAAATTACACATATTTGATTATAGTTGTATATTTTGTTTAAAATCTCAAAGGATTCATAAACAATAGAAACTGAATTGCAGTAATTTTATATGTTATTATGTCTATTGTACAACATCTTTCATAATCCAGCATATCCTACCTAATTGTATGAACGGTTTTCTTATGCTTCTCATGCTCCGGATTGAAATTTAAAGAATATTATTACATATTTATACAAACTAGTACCTACTTATTTTCTTTGTCGTGTGTATGTGTGTACATAATAATAAATAAATAAATAATTTTCTTTTCAGGCAAGACGGGGGAGTTCAAGTGGGGAAGACGAAGAATAAAGAAGACAATTATCTAATTGAACATAATTATATTATTATAAAAATAAAGAACTCAATAATTCAAACTCTATTTTGACTCAATTATTTAGCCAGAGGCGATTAATAAGAGCTATAAGAGCTTGTTGGACAGCCCGACCTTCCAACAAGTCTCTGTTCCCTCTTCTATTTCCTTGAGCGAGTATGTTCACGCTTTCCACTCGCATCCTCTTCAGCCACCCTACGCCGTACACGCATACTTTCTTCATGCTCACGCTCTCGGTCACAGACTACTTAGAGATACTACGTATCAGACGGGAATCTCCGAAGAGCCAATAACGGAAAGGTAGTTTTGAGTTTGACATTTAGTTTTTTTTTAAATTATTCTACATTCTAGTACTTACAAGCAAAGGTATTAAATATATTGATCGTTGTCAATACACACGGATACCTTTTTATTTTTTTATTTTGGTGTTATTTACTTGGGAGGAAATAAAACTTAGATTACTTATTAAATCCTTTTATTTTTAAGTATTTTCTGATATTTATATAAAGCTTTCATATCGAGAGGTGCAGTCGTGCAGTCCTTGCCATATTTGTCGACGAATCTCAACTGCTCCAATTGTTTGATGGCATTTTGCCAAAAATCCTTATGTTTAGATTTTTTTGTGACTGCTTGTCTGAATGGTTTTCCATTATTTTTGCCACTCAGTGTTGCTCCATTGCATGAATCGAATAAATCGTCAAAAATGAAACTGTTTCCTCAGTGTTTCACTAACTTTACTCCCATCAGCATAGTGAGCTGTGAAATAAAAAAGAAACCTAAAAATAATGACAATAACATATAGAATAGAAATAGATTTACAGGATTAAAGATCAAAATAATTATATAATACTAGCGACCAGTCCCCGGCTTCGCATGGATGGAATTTCTCAAATATCCTTACATTAAATATGAAAGTATTTTATTTTATTATACATATAAAACTTCCTCTTGAATCACTCTATCTATTAAAAAAAACCGCATCAAAATCCGTTGCGAAGTTTTAAAGATATAAATAAGCATACATAGGGACAGACAGCGAGAAGCGACTTTGTTTTATACTATGTAGTGATAACAAATTATTTTAGACTTATTATTTGAACATAATTATTCAGCTTTGTTTTAAATGTAGTATGTAGTGTAATTCCAGCCAGCAGTTACAGTATAAAAGTAATTTGGTAACAGTCAAATTTATGGTTTAAAAAATAGGTGAAATACTCACAAAATTGTGCAGTGTAAGATAAGGCCGCGGCAACCATCTTACTTAAAACACGAGTGCAGTTTTTTGCCTAAAAATAAATGTTTGGTTATTAATATCATAGGCAGTCCCAAAATTCCACCGTCATCAGCCAGATAAAGCCCACAGCTAAACATGGGTATCGTACTGACATGTACAACAAATGGTTGTTTAATGTGCACATTGTTTTCCATTAATTTCAAGACACAAGAGCATGTACTTAGCCATCATTTTAGTTAGAGGCCCTCAACAATATTGTATCACATACTGATATTCTGTTTCTGACTGTGCTGATATTCAACCACATTTAGTTAGACTGGAAGCTGTTCGAGTCTATCTAAATGTGGTTGATTAACAGCACCTAGACTACCATCTGATTGCTGAACTAAATTATTGGAGCATACTTAAACTAGGTTGTTACACTTTAGGCCTGCAAATGGCATAGGTGCTTATGATAACTAATGTTGATAGCATAACATTAGCATTATCTGTATTAAAATAAAATTAACAAGAACTGCATAAATTACTTACTTTCATTTTTTTATTTTCTCAGGTGTGACATGTTCGTTATTTAGTTTAGGTAACAAACACATTTCCGTATGCTTGCAATCTGTTTTAGAGACATCAATGCTACCAGTCCATTTGGATATATTTTCTTTGTATATAATACTTTTATTTAAACAATTATTGTTCCTGATGCCTTTAATAAGGTGAGGTGGATCATATACCACATTAATTTCAACATCTTCAATTATGATTGTGTCATCTGAAATGAAAAATAATATTATGAATGGAAAAACAATACTTATGACCTCTTATGACATATAACCTCTATGCTTATAGGCATAGCTTATAGGGTGATAAAATATATCATTTTATAATGGCAAAATATTTCTCCCTCATTCAAAAGTTAAGACAATAATTAAAGGTAAATAGGCAAAGAACATTATAATGACCAGTAATAGGGAGAACAACTTCAACTTACCAATCTTTTTGTCAGCCAGTATTTGGTGTCTTCTTGCATTTTTTTTACAGCAGACTGAAAAGCTGCCCCTTGATCACATACCAGGAGCTACAGGTATTAGTCCAGTTTCAATTACTTTGGATAATACTTCCGTTAAAATATTTTTCAGAATTATTGCAGAAGTAGCACAGACAAAAATCATAGACAAAAATAAAGATTACCAAGTTGACAGTGACACTGACAGACAGAAAACACCGAAGCTGGGACCGAGGGGGACAAGAAGCGGGTTGAAGGGGCTGAGGGAAATGTCAAATGCATAACTGCCCGTGTTTGTCTATGACTACAAATTTGATCTATAATTTTTGTTCTAAGATTCAATGCCGTGCTCTCGGTGTGTCAGTCGTGGGGTAATCGTGCCTTGTTAGGTATGCTTATTGAGTAATGCAGCACAGGCGTTCACTATTTGCACTTAATTTCACCAAAAACAACCAAACAATACCAACAAAAGTTAGGTATGATGAGCTTATGTCAAACTGCACTCGAGCTTGTATAAAACTTACTAAGCTGTCAATTTGGGACGTCAAATTAATAGTAGTATACCGATAGGGTTGCGTTCCGAATCCCGCATTAATGACGCGCGACAGTAGAATGCGCTATTGCGCCCGAGTGACGCGAACTTGACGCGAGCGTATCTGACAGCGATCGCTAAAGCCAAGGAAATGCCAAATGTGTTATTTATGTCAAATTTTTACTGCAACTGCGCGGCAATTGCACTTCTTTAGTTACGTGAAATAGCCTACAGGTCACTGATGTACACCAAAAAATCTCGTACTTTGGCTTTGCAACCTCGTACATTCGGTTTGTTGTGATCAGAGCAAATACTATAGCTACTAAATACGATAGAGTTTCTACGTCATCTTGAAACGCTGCGTGCCAGCCGGTGCCAGCCATAGACTTATAACCACTTATAACTATCCTATGTCTATGGTGCCAGCTCTATCTATAGTCGTCTATAGTCATAGTTAAAGGTTTACTTACTGGGTGTGTTCAGTTATTACGCCGGACGACGCTCGACGACGCGGGCGATCACACTAAACCGTTCAGTTATTTGAGCGAGTGTCGTCGGACGATCGCTCTGGTCACTCCGTGAAATAGTAGGGTGAAAGTCGCACTCGGTCGCACTGCTAACAACCGACCAATAACTGTAGTCATAGGATACAGCAGCAGATAATTTGAGATCGTTCGATTGGTTCGGATTGGTCACTCGCGTAACGCAGTTGTGGATCGTTCAATTATTCCCGATGAGCGAGCGACATTCGCCCGAGTGACTTTCGCACCGAAAACTGAATTACTGAACGTAGCCATTGTATTTGCTCCGTCTCCGTGTCGAGTGACAATGAAATTGATTTTGACGTTTCTTTTGATATTGTCATTTTTTGACATATATACCTACTGCAAAGCTGCAAAGACGTAAATGTAAATAAGCACTTTAAATCTCTAAATTACGTCTATGTGGTACTGAGACTGTGTACTATTTTTATTGTTGTTTAGTTTAATAGTTGTTTTACATTAACAAGACACTAATATAGTAATTACGTACCTAACAAAATGTATAGACACATGATATCAATCTATAGGAAACCGTTCACTCGTCCCATAGTATTCGTTCCCAAACATAAGCCACCAAACAACGAAGATTTTGTGGTTTTGAAAGATTTCCTATCCAAATACAATAGGATACTAATTCTCACTGGTGCTGGTATTTCCACGGAATCTGGTGAGTACTTTATGCTTCCTTGAAATAGGTTTTAGTTTTTGTGTCCACTATAATCTAATTTTTTAGACCTTCATCTTAAGGAATACCAGATTACAGATCGGAAGAGGTTGGACTATATGCACGTAGCAATCACAAGCCTATACAGTACCAAGAATTTGTAAAATATCCTAAAGTCAGGCAAAGGTACTGGGCAAGGAATTTCATTGGATGGCCAAAATTCAGCATGGTGCAGCCAAATACAACTCATTTAGCTGTTAAAGAGTTAGAAAAGGTATTATTGTATTTAGGTACTTTTAATTGGCACCTGGGGTTTCACTCATTCCAGGGGAACTACTTCATGAACCTGGATTAAAAGTATCCTATACTCTAACATGGTCTCTAAAGTAGCTTTTACTGCACATCCATATTGTGTGCCTAATGTAACCCAAATCAATTCTGCCGCTTATGTGTGATTAATTAACAAACATCAATAATCATCATTATTATGCCTTTATCTTATTTTATTTGGGGTCGGCGCAATATATCTTTTTCTTCCATTCATTTCTATCAGACATCATTTCCAGATAATTCACTTCCTTCACATTCATGTCATGTTTCACACAGTCCATTTATCTTTTCTTTGGTCTGCCTCTTCTCTGATAGCCACCAATATTCATACTTACAACTATTTGATAAGATTAATATAATCATATTAGTAAGATTTAATTGTTTTAGTTTTACATTTATTTGTAAAATCACCATGCTGATGTAACAAATAAATAATATTGGAAAGCATATGTGCAGTGTAGTTTTAGTATAATAAAATAAGTTAAAACTGTTCTGTGGTGAATAAAGGTTATTTTTATCTTTAGATAATTCTTTCAATTTACAGATGGGAAAAGTGACAGCAATAGTGACTCAAAATGTAGACCGCCTGCATCATAAGGCTGGTTCAGAGAATGTCATAGAACTTCATGGTACTGGCTACATTGTCAAATGTTTGAAGTGCCCTTATGAGATCAGCAGGGAAGAGCTACAGGTTGAACTCATGAGAAATAATCCTAATATGGAGAACACTTTCACCATGATAAGGCCTGATGGTGATGTGGACTTGTCAAGAGTATGTACTCACACCAAATTGTATACCTACTCTGTTTAAGGAAGTAATTTACTTACAGATAATTATTTTATTGTCTTTTCAGGAACAAGTTGAAAAATTCAGATCACCGCTTTGTCCAAAATGTGAAAGTCCGTTAAAACCAGATATTGTGTACTTTGGAGACAATGTCCCTAAGGAGAGAGTGGAGCTAATTAAACAACATGTGTCAAACAGTGATGCTGTCTTTGTTTTAGGATCTAGTCTGACAGTTTACTCAAGTTATAGAATAATTTTACAAGCAAGAGATGAACATAAGAAGATTGCAGTGTTAAATATAGGACCCACAAGGGCTGATGACATCATAGACATTAAAGTATCTACAAAGTGTGGGGACATTTTACCTGATTTATGTAATTCAATAACCAATAGCATCAATTGATAGTACCTGAGGTATCTGATTTATGTTTTGAATGTTGTGTGATGTTCTAACTACCTCCAATAAGTGTTAATTATTTTTGTTATGTAGTTTGAAATGTTATATTTTTAATAATAAAATAAAATACAGATTAATGATGGCATTTCATTTTAATAATTAATAGTATAAAAAGAAGTACGGATACAAAACTGGTTATATTTTTTATTAGATTGGAAGGTGAATATTTCAGTGAATTCATTGTATTCTGAAATAAATAACAGAGTAATTTCAGATATACAAATATGGAAAATCTTATTGAGTGGTACATTTTCCATGGCTTTAATACGGGACTCCAATGTTGCGATAATTGAGGAATCAGTATTTTTTGGATATCCTCAAAAATTGATTGAATGCAATGTACGGGATATAAGGTGTCTAACTGTACAACTTATTTGGCATTAGTAGAGGTGCTAATATTTAGTAATTGAAATAATTGCTATTTTATACGATTTTCAATGTAAGTCAAACAACAGACTGACAAAAACGTGTCCACATCGCCAATTTTCCGTAATAAACCCGTACCTTGCGCTCACCACTCGGTAAGTTAATCATTGGATTTTAAATACAACAACAACAATAAAATTGAGATCACACTTTAGTTCCTTTTTAATCTAGTATCAAATTATTAATTGTGAACCAGCCCTATCGTTGCAAAATCTAATTCATGATGCAAGGTGCTAATTTGACAAAATATCTTGTTTATTAGTTCTCCCCCTCCATACATCTAATTAAACCGCAATGCTGTAAATAGACATTATATTTTCCCCTAAAGAGTACTTCAAGCATAAAATACAAATATAATTTAGTTGTCTTCACATCTAGGTATACACTATTATGTAGAATTCTTAAATGTGTATTGCCATAGTAAGAAAGAGTTCAAATTAGTGGAATTTTAGGGAGTTGTACGAAAATTAAAAAGTTTCAACAACTGTGAATACTATTCTAAGATTTTCAAATTCTTTACGAGTACCCAAAGTCTAAAGTTATTTTAATGTAATGCATTTGAGACTTGCATATACACTAGTTTCTATATCAATTTGTAAAGATCATTAACAAAACTCTAGTTTCAGAAATTGTGGTATTTCTTGCATACATTACATAATATATTTATAATCTCCTAAATATTATATAAATGTTACGGCAGTGTTAGATGACATCACAAATTACATATTTATTATGAACCTGATTTACATGAAGATACGTGGCAGTAAGCAATAGAGGCTGTCGAGTAACTCAAAGTCTTCTTGCTTTTTTAATACATAAGATACTACACTTTTTCAATGTGACAATACAGTGAGGCCACGCTATGTCTGCGTGCTACTCGCGTACGCTTCTACAAAGTAACACTTGCCTTATTCTACTCATTGTTCGACACACATCAATGTGTATGTACTAAGACATTTTACATACTTATATTATATAATTATACCGATTTATCAACTGTTCTCCTACTAATTATGATGAATAAAAATATTAACTTAATCAATGGCATAGTTTATAAAATGGTAAAATGCCATCTAGCTTTGCATGGGCCTAATATAAATCAAAAGAAATGCCTGTTATTAAAAATATTGTTTTCAACATTGAGTAACAAATTGATTAAATTACACTAAGTCAAGGTTACATTATAAATTAATTGTCTGAGAAAAGGATTCAACTTAACTAATATTTAGTTGTGGAACTCGAAAGTTTGTACTAAACCATTGATTTTAAGTCCAAATTGTCTTCAGAACGCCACGTTATATACTCGAGAGTTTTTGTTTTATTGTAAGGATAGTCTCATGTCGTATTTATATACGAAATCATTTCCGAGGTGTTGTGGTTTGGGAGTCCGACGTCTGTATCAACGCGAGGCGTAAGAAGAGTCAGCAAATGAATCAAACACATATTCAATGACTTAAAATAAACACATTCAACTTACAATTCAACACCAGTCTTAAGATCACAATTAAATTATGTCCACATTGAAATGTTTTGTCACTACTTTAAAACCGTACGTAATACTAGATGGGTCGCTCGCTCATGTCAATTGTCTATTGTAAGCAACATTATAAGAAGTAGTCGGCCTGCGGCTTCTTGGAAGGCACACCCCGCGACTCCTGCGGCGCCGCCTCGAATATTGTAAACTCCCGCTGAAGGTTTTCGTTTAGTTCTAATATTGCAGCCACGTTGCCGCACCTGCATACGAAATAAGCAATCTTACAAATTGTTTAACAAATCTAACATCTTATTTTAAGCAAAATTGGTTTGTGTTCAAAGGTAAACTAAACGTACATGATTATCAAATGTTATGACATAATTATTATGATGAGTGAATTGATATAGAATCTATTGACCTCTGGTTACTGATATGTAATGTTATTGCGGTCTATTACTAGACATAGATCCTCTCTATGCGTATAGCAGATATAATTGATTGTACCAGTAATACCTGATACATGTGTGAGTGATACCTGAGCCATGAGAACCCTTTCTAATATTCATACAGACAAGGTGTCACTATCTAAACTACATGTTGCTATATACAAAAAACAATCTCTGGCTACTTATATCATTGTATTGTATCTAACCTGTAGCAGTAGTTGGGCGCCGACCATACAGTGAGCACGGTCTCGTTAAAGTGCCACTTGTAGCCCTCCATGACGAGCTGGTGCGCTCGGCAGATCATGTCGATGTCGTTGGACACGTTAAACTGCGCCACCACATCCGAGCCGAACAGGTAGCCCGCCCCGCGAGGGGACACCCCCCAACCTTGCGTGTCTGGAATTAATAACGCAAATGTATTATTGCTATGTATGATTTGAAAGACTGCTTCGTGACCAATGCTTTATGTTACTGTTGGATGGGGTATTCGTAATAGTAGTATGACACAAAATCAACATGATGCTTTGCGTCACTTATTAAGTCTTCTGCATAGAATAAATGCGCAAGCGCATATCGTTTGCAATCGTATTGTATGTACAATTAATTTTATTCTCAGAGAACTGATAATTTAGTTAGGTTAACAACTTAACTTTTAGGGTATCATTGCCTGTGGTTCCGCCTACATCAGTGGGTTCATACTATTTACAGTAATTTTTTTCTTGGTTGTCTTATAATTTAAACAATCTTATTGTTCTTTTTACATATAAAGTAATGAATAAAATAAACAGAAGTTATGTGAAAAGCTGTTTTATAAAAAATGTTTTCAAACTCAATGGGGACCTTGCATGTATTTTTAATTTTAGTTTAATGAAAAGATTGAGGGCTTAAATAAAAGTAATAACCCAACTGTCAAAAACTCCAACTAGAAAAAAAGCAGTAACTTTTGAACGGCTGAACAGATTTTCATGAAACATAGCTAAGATGATACACGATTAAACTAGCATTCAATTAAAAAAACTGCATTGAAATCGGTCCATCCGTTTTGGAGCTACGGTGTCACAGACAGATACACACTGCAAATTTATAACAGCCTTCATTTGTGTCGGTGGTTATAAAGATGACTTAAATGTTCGCGCCAATACGGAGACTCATGTGACATAACGTCATTGCATCGCCCATTCGTAGCTATAATATAGTATACTCGCAAATCTTTATGGGCCCTGAACTCTTTCCTCTCTCTCTCCCTCTAGCACCTATAATAAGCGTACTATTATAGGTGCTAGAGGAAGAGAGTTCAGGGGGCTCATAAAGATTTGCGCGTAGGTACTATACCAAGGAAACACGAAGGAGCGACGTTATAAACTTGTTGATGGTGATTAGAATAACGTTCCGTTTGACGTAATTTATAATAATGATAATTTGTAAAAAAGGCATAATTTTTTATCTTTTATTAAACCACTTTTCACAACTTTTATTATTGATTTTGTAACATAATTTCTCATTATAATTTAGATAAAAGTTCTCTAATGAAGTAGGTATCTTTCGTGGATTTTATTTAAACTTTTTATGTAAAAAGACACCACAAGATTGTAAGAAAAAAGGACTAAGTATGTCATTTCAGTTGGATAAACAAATCATGATAACATGTCAAAAAGTATCTCCCAAAAAACTATTACCTACAGGACAATGGTGTTGGATTTCTGTAAGATTACTATATGCGCCAAACCTTCAGGGTCACTCCAGAGCAGATCACACATGGGTCCATCATGGGGCACCTCCTGCTTGCGGTCAATAGTCCGGATCTGGTCGAGCGTCTGAATGGACGGGCTCAATCCGCCGTGCACGCAGAATATCCGTCCATCGATGATCGCCGACAGGGAGAGGTAGTCAAATATCTCTGTGCAATACCTGCACATAACCCCATAAATGACAAAGTATTGTTTCTAAATATTAGCTTTGAGAATAGCATCGGATGCTTGAGCTGAATCTGTGTTAAAGACGCTTTTAACAATTTTATGATGTTCGCATATTAAATATGATTCTGAGCAGCATTGTTCTGAGTAAGTGTCAATAAGATAACTGTCAAAAACCACAGACTACTAGAAAAAGAGCTGTAACATTTAAACAGGTAAATAGATTTTCATGAAACATAGCTAAGATGATACCCAATTAAACTAGCTTTCAATTTAAAAAAAACTGCATTGAATTCGGTCCATCTGTTTTGGAGCTACAATGCCAAATACACACTAAAAACTTATAACACCCCTCTTTTTTGTTGGGGGTTAAAAAGAAACCTTAAGGGCCAATAAATGCTAATGTCATAATGGTCAGTGACTCCCAATGTAATGACAATTCATGATGAGTAATGAAGCTGATTTTTATAATTTAATTTACAGAGGTTATTGCTTGCAATCTCTGGTAATTTCATTGGCATATCCACAGTCATGTTAACAATATACGTTCAAGTACAGACATAGAGAAAGTTAAATGAAGACTCACCTCCATACAGTGATGGATCCATATTTCCTGAGACACTCATCATAGAATCCATAAACCTGTGTGATCTGTCGGGACTCATGATTGCCTCTAATTAGTGTAATGCGGTCTGGGTAGCGAACCTATATCATAAAAATCACAATTTTAAGGTATATTATTGGTTTTCTTATATGATAGTGATATAAATCAATATTTATGTGATAGGTAGAGTATTCTTTATTGTACACCAAAGAAACTAGTACAAAATGAACTCATATAATTGTAGGGTACAAATTGCAATCATATCGCTAAAAGCAATTTCTGATAGTTGGTCAAATTGTTTAATAATAATGTGTCCAGTCATTTATGCCATGTGAGTTTACAGTACCATACTTTTACACATCAATAAAAAACAATTACTCTGTCCGTTTGTCAGATTTTAATGCCAGAACTGGGAATAAGCAGTAAAATAATTCCAGACTGGCTTAGCACTAATATCACCTTCTGAAGATACTCCAGGATGTATATTACCCACGTAATTTCATCTAAATCTGTTCAGCCATCAAGGTGATATACAAAACATCTTTTGCATTAATAGTGATATTAGTAACCCTTCTCACACCATTACAAGGTTTTATAATTAAATGAGTACAAGTTATCACCAAATATTATAAAATGGTGATTTATGAATCAATATTATGTAGTTCAATCACAACAATGACCAAAATTAAATTCTTAATAATTCATAATGTTTAAGTAGACAAAATTTCATGAATCTATAAGAAATATAAATAAATTACCTTCAGGGCCAGTAGTAATAAAAACGTTTCTACAGAATAGAATCCTCTGTCTACAAAATCACCCATGAATAAATAATTGGTTTCGGGAACATCACCACCCACTTTGAATAGTTCTTTCAAATCATAGAACTGGCCATGAATGTCTCCACAAACCTGTGAAAAGGGTAAATATGTGAAAGTAGGGTCAGAGTGTCATCTTAGGGGTAGGGCTAGTTTGATCTAAAAAATATAAAAACATTGGTTTTAGATAACTTAGTTAAAGTAATTTTGCAACTATTCTAATAACATAAACATGGGCTCTTTGTTTATTCTCTAAGATGACACTCTGACCGTTTATTCTTTTTATTCCATTGTATAATGAACAATGTATATTTAAAAAGAAATAATATTAAAGTAAAATCAAAAACCTCATCAACTTGAGGTGGGCTGAGATTATCAATTTAAATAATCATGATGAAGTCTTTACTTTATAAGACATTTTCAATGCATGAGTTATACTGTTATAAACAGCAACTACTGTTACTCAGAGACTATAGTATTACCTGTAAATTGGGTCTTAGTTTGATAGATGCTACAGATCTATTAAACTATGTACAATATATTGACCAGTGTTGATCTCATGATAATCTCTAACACATGTAAAAGGTTAATTACCGTGACAGGAGAATCTACCCGCTGAACATTGCTCTCTTCGACAAGAATTTCGCGGGCCTTGGCACAGAGTGCCTTAACCTCGGCTTCCATAATAATCTCGCATCTTTTTAGCTGCTCGATTTGACGATCTAGATCACTTGTATCAGACATTTTTCTAAACAAAATAACCACGCTATATCTGTGAAGTAAAAAAATTGTGAGTAATACAAAGTTAGTTATATTACATGACAAGATGATAACATTTACCACTGTAAACGTGGAAGCTTTATGATATTAAAAATGTGTGCTGTTCAGAGACTTACAATTTAAAATTACTAAATGTTATATTTGCTTTTCGTTATCTCGTATCAGCAGCTCAAATTCTTTCAACAAACAATCACAACGCGTCCGCCATTACAACGTTAGATCCATAAATAATAATACATCAGTCAGTTCTACTTTTTTGAGTTAAATAAATCCATAGTGCATTCTGTGTGTTTTTGTTTCTAAAAACTAACTAAAAATTAAAAATGTTTTATCAAAATACCAATGACCAAAGAAGCCTCTCGTCACTGCAAAATACCAATAGATTTTAAGTCATTGCAAAATACCTATTATATTTAGTCGATTTTATTTAGTTAGTGCATAGGAGACGTTTAAAAAGTTTGAAAATGCGCCCGTGCGCCGCCTACAAACGTCACGGCGCACAGTGTGTATATGGAACCTGATTTTGTGACAATATGGTCTTTTATTCCAAATTCGCGTCTTTTATTAGCAATATAAATGCACGAGTAAAACTCCCAGGTGACAGATGGGACTAGTTGCTGAAATATGTTTTTTTTTAAAATCGTTAAAATTTTATCCACGTTTTTACAAAATCAAAAATAAATCTTAAACTTTAAACAATATTGTAAAATAGTTCAAATAAACTATGTAGAGCAATCAAATGCCCATACATTAGAGCAATCAGGGTAGTCGTAAGACCATTCGATCTGATATAAATCAGGATTTTCTAATTTTCGTTTTTATTTTTTTTCTCGTATAATCCACCATATTATGCGATGATATTTACCAGTGAGAGGCTTCTTACGTCATTGATATTTACACACGAGCTAGCTTAGTTGGTCTTCTATACCCCTTAAAAATATCACGCCATAGTTCCGTGGACTATTGATGTTAAAAGTATTTTAAGATTTTCTTTAAGGTTGTCGCTTCCGCTACCTAATCACGATGCACGCTCGTAATCGGAATCGACTCAATTTTGATACTACAACAGTGATCATTGCGTTGGTCAAATTGTAGGGCGTAGTAGTTTTAAAAGCATACCGCGCAATGTAGTTTGTTGGACTGTCAAAATTGAATCGATTCCGATTGCGAGTGTGTATCGTGATTATCCTGCAGCTAGCTAATCACGATGCACGCTCGTAATCGGAATCGACTTAATTTTGACACTACAACAGTGTTCATTGCATTGCTCCAATTGTCGTTCAGTATAATTTTTAAAGCATACTGCGCAATGTACATTGTTGAACTGTCAAAATTGAATCGATTCCGATTTCGAGTGTGCATCGTGATTACCCTGCTGGTCCTTCTAAGAGAGGATTCTTTGGTCATTGGGTTACACGGTGCCTACGTCCATTGGTTTCTCCGTCCACGACTGTCCACGATCAAATTTTCATCTCTGTGTGTACACGTGATCATTGTAAACTGTCTTTTATTTTATCTGTTAATTTTGTCTATGGATTTATATATTAATCGGTCTCATTCGTTCACGTTCATTTCATGTCCATTTCATGTCATTCAGATTTCAGTGTTGTTTGTTGATTTATTGATTTAGCGATAGTTGTTTTTTTTCGAAAAGTGGTAATTTGTGTTGTTTTGTGCGTTTTCCTTGAATTCGGACTACAAAATGGGCAACATACACACCGTCGGCCCGAATGAGGCGCTAATAGTTTCAGGTAAAGATATTTTGGGCTTATCTTACACAATCTTTTAGGAAGGAATGATGTTTTTCGGCTTTACTTTTTACCGAATATGTTCTACAAATCATTATCATGTAACAACAAAGTGTAACAATAGGTGCGTTACATTAAGATTTGTCTTACTGATAACAGAGTAACCTCTTATCTCAGATATCCGATAGTGTAATTATTCATCTATGATCTATGTATCTGTCTAAGTACTCCTATTATAGATACAAGTCTTTCTATACCATGTTAAGGTATGGAAGAAGAAGAAGGAATAATTGTATGGAAATACCTAGGTAGAACACACTGGAATGAATGTCCACGCCCAAAATTTTTACAGTATGACAGCGCCGGCGCTCGCGCATATTTTTAGCGAATTGCTTTTATATTATTGTTTTAAGTAGGTACCTATGCGCTCAATTAAAATTTAAGGTCAGAGTTACGTCCTCTGTCATTTCGTAGGTAACTATATTTATGTTGATTTGAACTTTACGAGGTAGGTAGGTACTTATGTATATTTTTTGTGCACATGTATAGGTAGGTACGTCTATATATTATGGCACTATATTATAGAAGCACGTAATTCTTTATCCATTATGTTCTTTAAGCTGTAGGAAGGCTGTAACTTCAAGGTTTCAGCGCCATAATTACGCGATAAAACCTTTTTCAGTTACTCATACAACCGAATAGATAACAGTACGTACACATACATGTATAGGTATACGTACCTATAAACATTATGTAGATGCTATTTTCTATGACAGATGCTATGAGCATACCTACCTATCACCAACTCTTATAGTCAACTCTTATAGTTGGACGAACACGCGCACCCACCCCACGCGACAATCGCTCGGCAGCATTGGACTGATGATCGAGAGGTCGGGAGTTCTCCAATCTCACTTTTGTAATTAATATAGGTAGGTATTCCGATTCTGCCAAAGCCGTAAGCGTAGCCATAGAATATAATAAATATAAGAAAAGTGACAGTTTCAGTCGTTTAAAAAATAGCTAAGATAATTTTGATGATATGTATTCAGCCTAGCATATAGAGCTGGACATGGCACAAGCTGTCCCGAGGCGCACCACTACCACTACACTTGGTCCTCTACCTTCCTCATCTCCCTTGACCGATCTAATCGGGCTTTTATGTCCACTCCTGGGGCTCTACTCCATAATACTAGTAGTTCTTAGTTAATCACAGCATAAGAAATGCTCAAAGTTACAATACCCTAACTCTCAAACGCCCGTTCACCGCCTTCCGAATATAGTCTTAAATTAACATGAAGAAGATTATCAGCTACGTCTCATTAGTGTAAGTATTATTCTGCACAGATCGTTCTAGGTCACCTTTTAGGAAGGTCACAATATCCAGTATTTGTATATGTATAGGTATTATTAAAATTACGTATTTACAAGACGAGAAAAATAATAGTGAGTAATACAAATTAGCGTTGTAATTATTAACTTTACTACGAGTATAATAATTGATAATAATCAATCACTTGTTAAGAAAAATGTATTTTTTGTGTTCACGATCCATATTACGTATTATGCTACGTTCTTAGACCATTATGCCAATCTACGCTCTTATTGCGCAAGAGTATACCTACGACTCGACTTATTTTGGTCAATCTCTGTGATGACTCCGGTACATGCGGGATTTATCTCAAAATAATGTAAATAATATTATCAACTACGATTGCATACATACATCTAAACTAATATTATAAAGAGGAAAGATTTGATTTTTTGTTTGTTTGTAATGGATAACCTCAAAAACTACGGAGTCGGGACCGATTTAAAAAATTCTTTCACCAGCTGAATGCTATATTATCACTGAGTATCATAGGCTATTATTTATAAAGATATCACGCGGGCGAAGCCGCTGGCGGAAGCTAGTATCGTATATAAATGATCAGTCCGTTAGCTTAGCGTCCACGGTCGTCGGTAAGCATGAGTGAGTCACAAACATCTTTCATCAGCAACTATTCTGCAGAATAGTATGGGTCTCTGAACCAATCGTTAGAATTAACGGTCGTGACGTAATATGGCCTAATAACTAATAAAAAAAAAAGAAATGTACACCTACATTAGATATAACACAACACTCTATTTTAGAGTACGGTTGATGAACCCTACCCATAATTCCTTAGTCACCTTATAGGTACGAATAGGAAGTAGCCGTTTATTACCCCTTAGATTTAGAACCCGTTTTCTCCACCCTTTGTCTTGTTGACAGAAAATAAAACAAAAAAGTCTCCCCTTTGCTTGCTTCGCGGTGAGGGACTAAAATATTTTATTTCGTTAACGGTGGACTAAAGTCTCAATTTATTGGTCTCGGGAGCTAGCATGAGAAATCGGGAAAGAGATGGTTTTGTTATGTATCTTATTTTTCTCTTTTCCTAAATAGGGCTCCTTTTGATTTCAAATGACGTGACGTGAAAGAGCATTCCTTAGCAGCATCCTCCAATACATATAGTATATCTATATTGTATATATATAATGGATGTAAGGGAATGGCCTGCACGAGTGACGAATTATAAAGTCTCGATACCACCAATTTCAATGTTTTATGTTTTTCACGGCATGAGCGACAGAAGAAGAATAATCCACACACATCTTTTAAATTTTTCCTAGTGTCATCAGAATCCACCCCGGAGAAAAGCTCCTTATAATAACTAGAATATTTGTTAGAGGTGCTGATAATGTGGTTCCAAAAAAATACTTTCAATTTATGGTTGTTTCGTTAAATTAGCCCCACTAACATTGTTAATTCCCTAATCGTGATTATTTTCCTTGTCTACAGTTATTTAATTCGCGTTGTTTCCTTCAATTCATAAGTGACGAAATGCAAACATTTTGTACATAGTTGTTTTCGGCCACAGAAGGCCGCTCATTAGCTAGTTATTTAGCGAAATCCAACGCCTAATCAAAACAAATTGCATACCTCTCGTATAGGCGCTACTTGTTGCTTTTCGCATATTTTTTTAAAGTTTTTATGTAGTAGTACATTTTCTTTTTACTCGTATATAAATACGTAAAAATACGTCGCTGAAATACCAATGCGGTAAATCAT
Organism: Allophyes oxyacanthae; assembly: GCA_932294325.1. Taxonomy (NCBI): domain Eukaryota; kingdom Metazoa; phylum Arthropoda; class Insecta; order Lepidoptera; family Noctuidae; genus Allophyes; species Allophyes oxyacanthae. Next base: position 5,285,982 of record OW028628.1, read on the forward strand.
GGCTTAAATATTTTTAATCATCACTTTTGCCTTTTAGCACGTCATATTTGGTAAGTTTTCAGTCTACACATTGGTCCCAGACCTTCTAATAAACGCTGAATAAAGACATCTCATGTCAAGCGCATACGTCAAAAAATGTATAGTTAAAATTGGTTAAAATGTCGTTATTCATGATAACTGTATGCATATTATTATATTTTACTTTAGAGTAAGGCATCCCATTTTAATACAGATAAATAAATAAATGTACACCATACAGCATTTATTAGTAAGGGGGTGGGTGGACAAGAAGTGAATGGAAAGAGCCTTTTTGACTGACGATCCTATGGACCTGCGTCGGCGCACTCTGCACGGCCAGTCAACTCCATAAGGAATCTTACTAACTGATAACTGAGCAATTCTCATCCCGATATGACAGAAGTCTAAACAGAATAAATAAATATCAGTAAATCATCATTAGAGTGATTGATTAATTCATTAGGTAAGTGCCGAAACGTCTATAGACATTTGTCTCGACCGGTAAACAAATAATTTTATTGCATTATTTAGAAAATTTGGGTAATAGTATCATGAACGTTCACATTGAATTGATTTTATTAACAAAATCATTTTTTCATTATAAAAATTACTTACATAATATCTACTTAAATAATAAAAATTAAATTAACATTAACATAACACTACTACTGATGGTATATCTACACTATTTATGGACTTGTTATGTCCCAACGAGTTTTGTACTTAAAATAAACAGAACACTGGCTATGTTGATCCATTTAAATAATTGAATGAATGATTAATTTCGTAACAGTAATTTACTGATTACACTCTTCTTCAAATCAGCAAACAATCTCGGTTGGGTTACGGCAAGGCTTCCCAATCTTTGCACTGGCAGTAACTAGTTTATTTCAATACAAGTTCCAAGTCCTTTTGATCATATCAGCGGCCTTTTCACCGATCATGATAGCTGGCGCGTTTGTATGAGCTACTATTGTCCTCGGTATGATACTACTGTCCACCACTCGCAAGTTGCCAACGCCGTACACTCTGAGCTCTGGATCTACTACAGCTTCAGGATCTGTTGGTGGACCCATCTTGCACGTTGATATCTGATGGTGAAGCGTTGATGTCACTGTTCTGACAGCACACTCCCAATAACTATCGCTGCCAAATTCATATTGTTTACAGTTTGGGAACTTCTTTGTATGTAATGTCGCTCCATATTTCCTGAATGGAGGTGTGTCTATAAGTTTTATGATATACCTTATCGCAGCTATCATTGTGTCGACGTCTTTTTGATGAGTTAAATAATTGCCGTTCAGACTAGGTTGCTGGTAAGGATCTGTTGATTGCAACTTTAAATAACCCTTTGATTTCGGATGAAGAAGCATAAATAATACAGTGAAGCTTTCCACGTCCTCGATTGGTTTATAAATATCGTTGTAAAGCCAGTCAGCGAGACGAATACCTTTGGCTACGACGTTCCCTTCATCTGAGGCTAAAGAAGCACAAGATCCCAGCAATTCTATATCAGGGTAGTCACCTATTTCATCGGAAATATTAGTTTTGATGTATCCAATAGTTTCAACCCCGGCCAGCGAAGACATAGGGCCGTCACCAAAATGATCAAACTGTACTACATTCTGTACTGTAGCTATGTTCTTTTCGACTAATGTTAATCTCGTCTGGTTCAAAGTGAAAGCTAAGGCAGGAAAGGAAATATGATCATATAACGATTCGCCCACTTTTAGATCCTGTATCACGGGTATTCCGAAAGATTTTAGATGTTTCTTAGGTCCTATACCCGATAACATGAGCAAATGTGGAGATTCAATGGGGCCAGCTGAAAGTATGACTTCTTTGTTGGCTCTGATTTGGTATGCTCGTCCATTTTTATGGAATTCTACTCCTACAGCTACCTTTTTTACTGGATCAATAATAACTTTAGTAGCTCTGCTCGTTGTAAGTATATGTAGATTTTTCCTCTTTTTATTATTGTGGAGGAATGCTTTGGCGCTACTAGCACGTTGTCCTCGAGATAAGGTTGCTTGGATGTAACTGAATCCAAATGAGTCTGGAGTATTGTAGTCTACCCTGCGATGACCATATAATTTTGCTGCATCCAAAAACGCTTTTGAGAGCTTGGATCTGTAATAAAAAGATATCTTCATTAATTTTGAATCTATCATGTAAAATGTGTCTGGGCGTATGAAAATGTATTCATAATGTATGACGAATATTTGTGCAGTCCTTGATATTCATCTACACGTGTTATGATATAAACTGACAGAATGGTAATCACCTAAATGGTACGTCTTCCACAGATAATTCGCCATCACGACCGTGCCATGGTGACTTGTTGAGTCCTTTTAGATTAGCTCGTTCCGATTTTATGTAGTATGGCATGACGTCATTGTAGGACCTGTAATGGATAGTAATAAACAGTTAAAGAAAGATTAAATGTATGATTTGATTTCGTTTATGAGTTTGCCTGATTAGGAGAGGTTTGGCAGTTATTGGTCATGAGTTCAAGTCCCTTGATCAATATTCAAGAGGCTCTCGTCTAGCCGATGGCCCTAATGTTTTTAGTAACAGTTGTACTTCTTTATAGGGCACCATTTGTACCTGAACTAAACCTTGACCTGCACCAGCTTCGGTCCAAGGTATACCCAATGTTAGTCTCATGTTTTCTTTTCTACTATTTCTAAGCATTTGTTTGTCTCATTATTATTAAAAAGCCCTCAAAGATAAATAGAAATAATCATCATAAGTGGTTTTCTTCTTATCAAGTCGATGGTAAATTACATAGTTGTCGCTCAATATTCCGATACGTTGAATGCGTCTTCGTTATCGGAATTAGCTCTTCACGCGTGTAGGTGACAGAGCTGATAGGTGCTGTGAATAGCAGTATTTTTAGGGTGCTTTCAATTTGATGTTTTTGTGCGGATGGCGCACTGCAACCTGTAGGTTGTCAAAATTAACAGTTCCTTTGCGAATTACATATTTCATATTTCATGAGATCAGGCGTAGTAGGTATTATTATTTCAATGCCCGAATAAAAACGAGCCATAAAATAATAATTATATAAATTGAATCGAACTGGTTCTATGAGTTTAATAGCTTCTATTTGAGAACTTTAATTAGATTGAACTTGAATATTGAATGTCGTTCAATATGCATTGCGGCTGTTATGAAATTGCAATGTTGTTATAAGAAACTTGTTTCATGAAAGAGGAAGTGATCATGTGTATAATAATGAGCGGCCAACTAGTTTTTTGAAAATAGCGGAACTTAGTTATAGATCAGGAAGAAGCATAATTAAAAACACCTTCATAATAATATGCCGTTTGGTTTCCGGCAAAAAAGAGGCCATTTCATCTTTTCTCGTAGGTGCCGTAGAAGGCGACTTAGTGATAGTCTAGTGCCATTTTCATCGACAAAATGACAGAGTTTTAAATGTTTTATTTTTGGATGAACATGCCTCAAGGGTCACCTTGAGGGCATGGGTAACAGCATCGTTCTGTGGCATAGTAACCGCGATCACCAATCCGTTTGATTGGCAATGTGGGAATTACACTTATCTCCTTTTCTAATGCGAGTAGCATCGCAATTGATACAATTATTTGTTGTGTAGGCTCACCATCCGTAGTTGCCGGCGCGGGCGATCCTGTCCCAATCCTCCTGCATTCCGCGGGTGTAGATCATGTAGTTCACCACGCTTGAACCACCCACCGCCTTTCCTCTCGGCCAGAAGCACTTCCCATCCACCATTCCTGAAAACGTCCAGATTTCAAGCATTTAAGAATGCCTTTGATGTAAGAAGAGATCGGTCGATCGGTATGACAACAATATATTATTTTCATTGATATCGTAGTTAGTTGAAACTAGTAGTACCCTACCCTACCCAGGTTGCATAAAATATTTATCTGCAGCAGCGTTGCCAGACGTACGAGAAATCTCGTAACTTTACGAGATTTACCACATCTGTACGAGATACGAGAAAAATAAAAATCTCGTACACTTTTTTACGAGATTTTAACAATGTTGACTGCCTGCGTCATATATAACCCAAAAACATTATAAAAAAGAGAAAAACGATGGCCCTAACACATCACTAGATTCATTTCCTCATCGGCTCATCATTAAATGTATCTTTAGTTACATTACATTACACTCGTTACCGGGGAATCCCCTCTGAGATGTATTTTTTGTTGTTGTCCTTCATGCACTAATGATTAGGTATATTGATTCAATTTCTTATCTCTTTTGCACTAACTGAAACGTGTGAGTGTGGTGGGGCAATGTATTTTTACGCTAGTACGCGTATAGTAGCTGTAGTTCCAGCGCAGTTCGGAATTTCACCCTAATTATTCAGTGGTTAATTTAACATAATGAGTAATGACAGTGAATCTTCATAACACAAAAGGGAGGATGGACTGTAAAAAAAGCAGGTAACATTTAAAATATATACTTTTACGAGATTATGTATTGAAATTACGAGATTTTTGACAGCCCTGGTACGAGAAAAATAAGTCGCCATCTGGCAACCCTGATCTGCAGTGCACCGACAGCGTTCCAAGTGACGATACCTAGTACATCCGGCGCACCCAGCAGGCCCGGTTAAACGACACGAAAAGTATTTATTTATTAAAAATGCTTCATGTACAATGTACAAAGTATCGTGCGGCCTCCGCGCGGTTTATATTATGCGAATGTATACTTTATTTCCTAGAAAATAACATTCAAATTCCTCGCAGTCACCGCCGCAATGAGCGGTTTATTTAATTTAAAACGTAGCGTAGTTACCACAGAAATAGAGCCCACTTTGCTATCCATAGATACCAACGAGAGCGAAGCGCGGGCGGCGGCGGCCGCGCGATTATATTCATGTTCAAATAAACGCGCCCGATCCTTACTGACTTACTAATCTTTCGACCAAAGACAGCATGAGCAAATTCTATGTCTAATCTAAATAATAAGTCGACATTTTTTTTTCCTTATTAATATTAAAAATGCGAAAGTAACTATTCTCTCTGTCTGTCTCTTCGTTACCTTTTCACGACTAAACGGTTGAACCGATCTTGATGCAATTTGATAAGGAAATTGTGTGCATTACATGAGTAAGTATTATACTAAGGCAATTTTTTTTTTTTAATCTCATCTTCTTATTTCTGCTCTGACGTAGCCGCTGTCACAGCTAGTTAGATTATTTTATTAAGTAAGATTGGTCCACACTGGCTCTGGACCGCAAGAGCTGGAAGTAATGGGGGGAGGCCTTTGCTCAACAGAGGAATGATATAAGCCGACATAAAATCTATGATTTGGTTGCTTCCCTCAAGGCTGCGTTGATGTGAAGCGCCTTTAGAATTTTACTCAAATGTTCATTTACCTGTACAAACTCCTGGCTGATATTCCATGACGTACGGCCACACGTATTCAGTCTGTTGGAGCAGCGGCGCCAGTATCGGCACGTCGGTGAGCACTGACTCCCCCCTCCCAGCTTCGATGAGCAGGACCGAAGCCTTGCGGCCCTCGCTCAGACGAGATGCTAGCACGCTGCCCGCTGACCCTGCCCCTACGACAATGAAGTCGTATTCCGCTAGAGGTCCCTTGAATCCTGAAAGGAAAAGCGGGTGTTGTAAAGGTTATGTTACGGATCTACGGTGTTCGCTTCCATCTTCCTGATCAAAGAAGATGGTTAAGCATGCCCAAAGCAAATTTTATTTCACTATACCCTCGCGTCGCAGAGTTCGAGCGACCCGTAGCCGTAGTTAGCGTTCATTCACACTATACTTTTACCAGTAGAATCGCGCGCTTTCGCGTTCGTTGGCTGCCTTTTGCTTACAAAAAGTGAATAACAGACGCGAAAACACGCGATTCTGCTGCTAAAAGTATTAGTTAGTTGAGTTTTATTTATATGTTTACTTTTACCTTTAATAAATCAAGGGTTGCTAATAATAAACCCTCAACAACTTATCTCTTTTCCTGCTCATTGATTGGTACCTATACTAATCAAGTGTTAAGGTGATCTGGCTATAGCCAGAACGACTTATTTTAACGGCGTAAGTACTTAGTTTTATGCAGTCCTGCCATATCACCAACGCATGCAAGAACGATCTTAAAGCATCCTACTAATCAGAAACACGAATGCTCTTGCAAAACCATTCTTTATGTTGACTATCTTAGACTCTAACATGTTTCCTTTTGCTGAAGCTAGTAAAACGCAATATCCCAGCAGATCTATCATCAGAAAACTTGACATGAATAATTAAAAAATAATTATGAAGGTAAAGTCGTTCAAAAATTACTTTGAAGTTCTGTGATAAGAGTTACCGCTTAGGACCTAGTACACGATATCTAAAGTTCTAATCAAATGCCTGTTTGTTTTTATTAGGATTTTAAAATCTCAGTTGAGCGGTTATTTAGAATTTGGATTTAAATGTTGCAGTCGCCTGAAAATGGTTGAGTGTAACATCTGAGATGATTATGATAATAATTAATTATTGTCCGATATAACACCTACAGTGTGTGTAGTTGTAGTTGTGTACCCACCGTAACCTTCTATCCTTAGATTATATTGATTGGTTGTCGCAGCCGCAAGCTTCTAACATACCAGTTTTACGTGTTGATGAATTATTTAATTTAATTTGGCTTTGTAATATATTATTATGTGATCAAGAATCATTTCCTTGCTTTTGCTTGTGCATTTTGTCTAACATTCTGAATTTTTTCCAATAATTGAACATGAAAATAAGTAATAAAGTCAACTTTTTTATGACCATGTTACTATTAAATCTCTTAAATTGTGAAGGTGTCTTAAGTTAGACATTCTATAGTCATTTAGGTACATAAGACACTCTTTACGCCGATTAAGATACTACGTCCAAAAATCCTCTGATGCATGACATGAATCTACCGTAGTGTGATAATCTTCTTGTCCGGCTTTCGGAAATTCAAACCGGTGGTTAAGGCCTTAAAGGAAATGTATACGGATTACGTATCGATCCGTATACATTTATCATTTCTCTGAACTCAATAGCATATTCTGTACCTGTTCGCTTGCAATCTCCGAAGGTGAAGATAGAGATGTAATGGCGTACAGCTGTCAGCTCTTAACATCCATCATATTATTTATGTACCTTTAGATACGACTGCATTAGCCTTAACGATAAGTTCAAGTTCATTGACTTCGCGCTGGTTTTTCTTTATTGAGTCCGTTTAACAGTTAGATGACAACACTTGTTAATAACGACGTGTGAAATTGAGTTGCTAATACATACAGAATATTTTTTTATGTATTGCGCAAAATTTGCAGATTGATTCAGTGTCCGTTCCCAAGTACAACCGCAGTAATAAAATTCACTCTAAAACAAAATAAAAATTTGATTTTGTATGGCTTGCGCTAGTAAATTATGCGTGTCCCCCATACTAAGTCCTATTTTCGTTTTGTATTAAAGTGTATCCCAATTCCAATACCTACGGCGGTTACATTTAGGAACAGAGACTGAAATACTCTACAAATTATGCGCACTACATAAAAAATATCCTGTATGCCGATATCTTTAAAGGGTTATTGGACTCCTCACTATGAACAACTTTTACTACGGAAACATCCTGAAATCGCGAAAAAGAAATCTCTCCATCCAAAATATCCATACAAAATAATTTAAAATTACTCGACTATCTGCAAAAATCCTGGATGTGCAATTTTATTGCTGTCAAGTGTATTAATATAACTATTTATTATTTAATATAACTTGTATTTGTTTATACTTTCAGAGGCACTGGCGGAAAGTTATTGTGTTCTATCTGATTACTGTCTGAAATTAATGGGCAAGTCGTTGCACTGGATTTGTAGAAATGTATGGAAAAGCTGTCTTATTTTTGTGTTTTTGGTATTGTTCCCATAGTAAAAGTTGTTTATAATGATGAGAAAGGGTCGGGACTGGAAAGTTTGAACCCTATAGAGATACAACATTATTCAAACGCGGGAATAAGCGTGGAGTTAAATAACGTTTACACCTCAACCAATTAATGGTAATAGCCGGGTATAACATTAATACACTAGGGCCGAATTTTTCAATAGCTGGATAAACTTCAGATAAGTTATTTTTCCGATGACGCCATACAGTTACTGTTCTATTTTTAAAATAACAGCTACAAAATATATTTTTCATCCCACCATCTCGGAAAGAGTATTTTTAATCTTCAATATCTGAGTGGAAAAGCCGTTTTTATTCTCTAGAGGATAAAGTAAATTTTCATCCAATATCTGAGTGGAAAAGCCGTTTTTATTCTCTAGAGGATAAAGTAAATTGAATTTAGAACATCGTGTGCACTAAGTTTGTGAATTAAACGTTTTTTTTTTGCATTTAGTCATTTCCTCGCTGAGGTGGAATGAAAAGTTACGTGTTGCACTCGAGTGCAAAGATTTTTCACCTCGTGCTCTTTTGATTCCCTCGCTAACGCTCAGGATTCTAATTTTGAATCACTCGCTGCGCTCGTGATTCAATTTTAGAATCCTTCGCTTGCTCGGTCATCAAAATTGAACACGCGGTTAAAAAGCAACTTTGCACTCTTGTATAACAAATAACTATTATCTTGCCATTGAAAAATCGGGCTGTAATGACCTGACTGACTTTGTTTCAAACAAAATGGGTAGGTACTCACCCTTCGGCAGTTCATATTGATCTCTCAAAAAAGAGAACACGTCTGGTTCATCTGGTCTCAAAGGTAATATCTTAGTGCTCAACATTGCATCTATAACTCTACTCTTCATCGGAGAATCGGACAACCTCTTTCCTCTAAAACTATTTTCACCACAGTAGCCTCTACATGCGCTTGGTCTAGCATATTCTTCTTCATCAATTGACACAAAAGCTTCATCGTTGAAATTAGAACTTGTACTTCTTTCTAATAAATATAGAAATATAAAAAATATTTTTTTAGTCTTCATAGTTTTATGGCACTCTGCTCTTGGCCGTGATCAAGTTTATTATGAGCTCTGCTTGCGATTTGGATGTTTGTATTAACCGGTTTTGTTTTTTATTTAAACAGGAATTCAGAACTTTGAACTTGAATTGGGTTTGCTTAGTTCATTTGTAAGAGACAAAGAAACTAATTTTTTTTTTGTAACGCCCAGCTACTACCGCTTGATTTTTTAAACTGAGTGTGTAGCTGCGTCCAACCGGAAGGCTTTTTTTAATTCAGTATCCAAAATGTAATTTACGAGGTCATTGAACCAAAATTATGTATGTTGCATTGCAAAAGCCTCGAGAAATGTTCAGATATTATAAACAATGTCGAGCGTAGTCATTTTAATGGTAAATTGATATGAAAGTGGAAAAATCTAGGTAGAGCTCGTGGAAGAGGGTTATTGTGGTGCTCCTAGACACATAATGGTACGAGTGATTTAAATCAGTGTGTTCAGTTCATATTTCAATATATATTTACCAATTGAAACCCAGAGCTGGATGTTCCACACCCAACGAATGCTGAGCTGGTAACCCTTTCGATATGGGCGGGCTCGGTGCAGTAAAATCTCGTGTTTATAATTTTTTTGGTTCGTGTTTGTTATTTTTTTGTGATCTTTGTATGTTTCAATTTCTATTTTTTATGTGCTAACAAGGATGTCCTGTATCGAATAAAAGTTTTTTCAATGTTTTGATACGACAACCAACACATTTATTTTGTAGGTCTGATAAGTTTCCATATTATTAAAGTCTAGACAAAACTACCCAAAAAGATAAAAAAATTGTGCGGATATTCAATCGATCTATATATGCATTTGCAATCCGTTTTTAACACGCTTTTATTAGCTTCCCCTGTAACTAACTATACTCCGTTCGAAATAACATTAGAAATTTAAATAACTCCATTTACACTTTATTCAACCGATTTTGACTTCTATTACGTTGGTGGTGGTTGGTACAAATTACAGCTGCAGTAAACATTTGTTATCGTAAATACGTTTTTGCTTTTAATGCCATCCTTATGCGTACGAAAAAGAAGTCAAAATCGGTTGAATACACTGTAAAAGGGTTTGTTAAACGTGTTTAATCTTATTTCAAACGGAGTATAACTATGTAAGAAAAGCTTGGAAGTTAAATTTCACCCACTCACCGGTTTCCGATTGAGCTGAAATTTTGCATACACGTTGAGTTTGGATGACTAAAGCGTGTTGTATAGTTCTTTTTAAACTATAATATTTTATTATATATTAAATACCCCTTTTAAATTTCCAGTAAACTCAATATTCAATATGTAAAACCGAAATATATCATCCAATAATGAATATCAACTTGTTGTACGCATGATAGACTAAACGCATTACGGCGCGGACGGTTTTTTACGATCACTTAAGCTTAGAGGGTTGTATAAAATATTTCACACTTCCTTAATTATTATATTTTAGTGTTATAAGGTTCATATTAGACTCATTTCCTGGTTTAAAAAAAAAACTTCACTGCAGTGCGTTCAGAATTACCAAAAACACACTTTGTTTTTAAAACAACCTCAGACTGGTTTATTAAATTCCTTTGTTGCAATACTTTTAAAATTCCCAAAGTTCCCAAGAGTCCATCGAACCTTTATAGTTATAGACACTATACAGTTTGGCACATAATATACTCATTACTGATGCGAGCACCTGATGAAAAATGTGCTCCAGAATTAAACTTTTGGTTCTGTATGTTATAAAGTTGTAATAATACTAAAGTAAAAGTAAAGTAAATTGAGCCCATTACTGTCCCACTGCTGGGCACGGGCCTCTTCTCAGAATGAGAAGGATTAGGCCATAGTCCACCACGCTGGCCTAGTGCGGGTTGGTGGACTACACACACGATCGAGAACTGTATGAGGCTCTCAGACAATAATACGATCCAATTATTATTATTTTTGGATTTATCAGGTAAGCTAGAATTTGCGTATGACCCAACCCAACGTAATTAATTAACTACCTAAAACATTAATTAAAGCGGACTATATGTGATGATGAAAACCTTGTCCAAAATTCATCTAGTAAGCTACAAGTAGTTCACGTTGAAACCCGATTAAGAGGTCAGTTGAGGTTGGACGAGACAACTTGAAAAATCTTTAATCGAAAGAAAAGAAACATCCTCAAATGAAATGTATAAAGAAGTTATTATCTTTTTACGGAACCCAAATTGTCTGCGGTACTTAACAACTATAACGTATCTTATTTTTATTGCGCCTGAGACAAAAAATAATAGCCATCATTCATTTTAATAAAGTGATACATCTAAGGAGATTATGTTGTAGAACAGTTAAAGAAACACGTAAATCTTGGTTGACTAACGGTTAAAGTATCTTATTCACTGTTATTTTCTATAATGCTCTCGTCTCTCCGCAAATTATTCATGAATGGTCATTATTTCTTCGACACACATTAATGAATATCTAACTGTTTTGTGTCCTGCCGAAATACCAGTATTTGATTGGCGTTTATAGAAATGTGGGTCAAATTCTCGTCATCCTGTACATTGTAGAACAAATACAAGCGATTTAAATTGAATAACCTCTGAAATACAGAACAACGGGATCTGAATAAACTCAAATTACAATAACGGCCTTATTGATGAACCAAGACCATCCTTTTTTTGTTGCGCGGTGGAAATCTTCATGGACTTCCATCACCGCGGTGTTCCGCCTGTGCCTATGGCCGGGGGAGCGGGCCTCGCCTATGCATTCACCACTCCTATAATGATCCTAGGTGTACCTTTATATCTGTTACTACCATTTGTTTGAAAACGAAGAAGGATTCAACACCGTCACACCAAGCTGTTACAAATAAGCATCCAAATCAAAAATCAATATATTATTAAGTGAAGAGAAACCTTTGTACCCTTTTTTAAGCATATTGCGCGCACGGAGGAGTGTGAGATTTGGCATAGTTAAAGTTTGTATAGAGAAGGAGGGCAGAAAGCTAAAATTTATATATAATATGTGGTCGAATTTCGACCACTGGGCGACCACTTATAAGTATGAATAGAAGAGACTAGAATAAAACTCAAACCCTCGGTTTAATAATTTATTAACTTAATTCATGACGCATCTGAGGCAACTTACTATCATCATGTAATCATACATCATCGACCATACAGCCGAGAAAAGCACACGAACTGCCTGTGCATTGGGTTTTCTTATAGCTTGTGTAGATGGCGTTAATATACGTATTATAAGTTACCGTAGTTAAGTTTTCGTGTGCATTTAAATAGTCGTTTATAAAATGTTTATCCTATTTGCCGTAAGATGCCATTGAACGGACTGGCCTCTTCCAAAGATTGTCGTTACTAAGGTTCTGAATTGGTTGCATTACAACACGTTGTTATTTCTATCCAGTGGTTTAACTCTACCGAAGTCCCCAAGACAACAAAGCCGTTAGCAGAATACTTAGCCATTAAATGGTCTTAAAACAGAATATTTTGTTAAACATTCATTATTATGGGAATTTATTTGCTTAAATAATTTATTAATCCTACGCCTTGTAAGGTGGGTTCCACGTCCATTTTATCATATCGGCTGCCTTTTCTCCAACCATCATGGCTGGGGCGTGCGTATGCGCAGACACAGTACGTGGTAGTACACTGGAGTCGACGACACGCAACCTGTGCACGCCATGCACGCGTAGTTCTGGGTCCACAACCGCGCGCGGATCGCCTTGCGGGCCCATGCGACAAGTGGCTATTTGATGATGCAGAGTCGCCGTAAGTGTACGTAACGCACACTCCCAGTACTCGTCAGAGTCGAATACCATCCTACGACACAACGGATAATCCGCTTTGTGTAACTTAGCCCCGAAACGCTGGAATGGCGCCGTCGCTACTAAAGCCTGTATGTGTCGAAACGATGCAATGAACGTTGCCACGTCTTTTGGATCAGTCAAGTAGTTTCCGTACATTAGAGGATGGCTGAACGGGTTACTGTCTTTTAATTCTATTCGGCCAAATGATTTTGGATGTAGCAACATAGGGAACGCACTCCACGTATCTTTATTCAATCTATCTAGCTCTCCGAAAGCTGCGTCAAAAACTTCGTCTTTAATTCTCATGCCTCTCCGTGCAGCCTTACTTCCGCCAGGTCCTCCGTCAGCAGTGATTGATCCACCGATACTTATCAGTTCTATATCGGGAACAGGTTCAGGATCATCTGATAAAGATGTTTTAATGTATCCAATGCCTTCCACACCTCCAGGTGAAGACAAATCGCTGTCACCGTTTCGAAGCCATGCGATTGCATCTCGAATATTTAAGACTTTAGCCTCGTTAAAGCTCACTCCTGTAGTATTCAATTCAAATATTAATCCTGGAAAACATAGGTGGTCGTATAGCGTTTGTCCAACTGGCAAGTCTCTAAGCACAGGAATGCCCACAGATCTTAAATTATTTTTGGGGCCGATGCCAGACAGCATTAGTAGTTGTGGTGAAGCGATAGGACCTGCCGAGAGGATAACTTCTTTACGTGCTCTGACAGTATGCTTTAATTTGTTTCTGACATAATCTACACCATAAGCTGTATATGTCTGTGGGTCAATTAAGACTTTAGTTACTTTGCTCTCAGGCAATATGTGTAAATTGCGTCTCTTCTTGTGTTTGTGTAAGAATGCTTTAGCGGCACTGCATCTATGTCCATAAGTTGTCGTTGCCTGTACATAACCGAAACCCAACTCATGCGGCGAGTTGTAATCTATAGTAGGATGTCCAAGAATTTTGCCCGCATCCAGAAAAGCTTTTATCAACTTTGTCCTGAAATATAAAATAAATATTTTTTCTTGTATTCATCATAAATAATATAGCGCACGGCTCACGGCTTGTATTCCTTGAGGGGTAAGGCAGAGCTGTACTGTGGTACATCCACATTTCGCCGATGCTGTTATTAAATCCCACGTAATAGGGGACTAGATTTGCCAGACCTGGGAATCGGACCCAAGACATCACGGTCAGCAGCCGCGCTTGCTACTACTAGACAATGAGGCAGTCTATTTTTACAAATTAAGTTAAAAAATACAACGTATTTACCTTCTTGGCACAAACTCCACAGAAGCTTCACCGTCTCGATTTCGGAAAGGACTCTTCTCCAACCCGCCTAATGATGCTCTCTCAGATTTCATATAGTATGGTAGAATTTCATTGTATGACCTGAAAATGTAAAATTACGCCTCTTATTTACGTTTTCCGAACAATTATAAAAGCATACAAGATTTATGTTTAACCTGAGAAAGCTTGAACTATCTACTTGACCGACAGTCATTTATATGTCCCTTGTCGTGTTTTTAGGAGTCTTAGCTGTGTGCTGTGCTCGGGCGTATAGACCCATAGCACATAGTTAGAGCGCAATTTTTTGTAAAGTCTCTGGAATATCATAAATATATGTTGTTTTTAGCCATTCAATTCAGCCATTCAATTCAACCATTTAAAATGCATATCAAGTAAGGTAGATATCCTCGAGTTGGCTCATACTTATTGAAATGATTGATTTATTGATAACAGTAAGCTCTCGTTTAAATTTAAAGTAGGTACGGAAATACTATCGTCACAAGACGTCGCGCATCGCAAGATTCATCTCGACTCAAATTTTTCCGAATTGTATAAATTTATTATTTATGTATGTGTATTATGTTTATTTAGCATATAGGTAATAATACATATTTATTTATATATAATTATGTTGGTAATGTGTAAGTAAGTTTATATAGTTGTTCTTAAGTATAATTTAATATAACTCTCATTTAAGTTTGTTTTTTGGTGCATCTACCTGCATTATCTCTGCATGACCCAAAGGTTGTCTGGTAGAGAATGCCTACGGCATTAAGACCGCCTTTGTACATTGTACATCCTTGTACATTGTAGATGAAGCATTTTAAATAAATAAAATAAATTGATGTCTCATTGTACATTATGAAAGTTTAATTAAAAGTGCTTCCATCGAAAAAATAATGTTAAGGTAGCTTGGTGTTGGTCCAATTGAATTGTATGAGTGAATCACATGCACATAAATAAATAGGCTAGTTATCTCGAGTTTCCTTGTAGAAGTATATCGTGCTTGGTAATTTGTTATTTAAATATTCTTTCGGTATTAATCAAAGGGTTTTTCCAGTCCATTTTCTAGTTTCGTTATCCGTGATTCGGCAAATTTTGGTTCCAAGCGAATATGTGGGACAAGTAATGAGAGAACCCCCTTTTCCTGGATGACCAAGTTTTTGCGTTCTAGTGTGTCCTGCTGGCTACTGCTGTCAAGTGTAGTCCATTCATATTATCTCTGAGTTTCCTCTTTGAAAAATTGTTGTGTTAGCCTAAGATAATACGGACCGCCAAGCTTCATTCTGATTAATATTAATTACAAATGCGGAGAAGCTCTGATAAATACAGAATGATAGATACAGATGCACATATAATTAGGACATGCCACTAGTACCATTTACTCGTATGTTAGTTTCAAATAAATTTATGCATGCAGTGACAGGACTATAATTAATTCTCCTAGAACAAGACTTCCTGTTGTATACTCATCTAATGTTGATTTCCGTGCTATAAATATTAGGACTGAATAATAATTACCACCCGTGGTTGCCGTCTGCGGCGATGCGGTCCCAGTCCTGAGGTCTGCCTCTAGTGTAGATCATGTAGTTTATAACGCTAGTCCCACCGACGGCCTTGCCGCGTGGCCAAAAACAGCGTCCGTTGAGCATGCCTGGAATTTTAGATCGATGTGAAGGTAATTGACTCATTGTTCCGTCTCAACATTAATAAGAACAGTTTATTTGTTTAGTGGAATCACTTTGATTTGCTATCGTAATGTTTACTGATTCACTAGGACCACCCTATGAATTAAATCGTATCTTGTTAACCTATTCATAAAACCGGAATGACGACATCATGAAAGTTAAATGTCAATTTTTTTTTGACATGAATGCCTCAGAATTTTGGGGCATTCTGTAAACTATAATTATGGCAGTATCTCAACCTCAATTTTAGTGTTCTAACAGATTTACGTAATTAAATTGATGCTTTGATTTTGGATAAATAAATACTAATTTTACATGTAACGTACCAGTGCATACTCCTGGTTGATATTCCATATAATACTGCCACTAGTAGTCTGTTGATTGGAAATAGGCTGCCATGGCGGGTACGTCAGTCAACAGCATCTCTGGTCTACCTGCTTCTAGCAACAACACTGTCACGTTCTTGTCTTCTGTAAGTCTCGCAGCGAGGACAGAACCTGCTGATCCGGCGCCTACTATGATGTAGTCGTATTCTTCATATGGTTTATGGAGACCTGAAAAACGATAAATTGTTATTTTTAGATTTCAGAAACCTTTACTGCTAAATATAGGCGAATTTTTTCGAAAGAATGAGGTGAGAGTTAAGTAGGTAAATGTTCCTGATGGTGAACTAAGACAACAGTCAAAAGACTTATTTATGAAACTAGGGCATGTATTATCTGCAGCATGAGAGGACTGTATTGTTTCATATCGACAGGTCCAATGGTAAGAAATAGAGCGATATGAATACTAGTATTCTGCTTTCTTAACAGCTTAAATTAATTTAGATTATTCTTAAAATATGATCGAGTTCAATAATCACACGTCAGTTGTCAGTGTTGTCACCAATAATAATTAGGTAAATACTTTTTACAACTTTTAAATAATAAATCTTGAATGAATAACAGCAAATCACTTGCAATTACTGTAATCGCATGTTTATGTAGTTATTGTTTATGCCACTCAAAATAGAAAAATAAAATAAACTTTGAAAAAAGTAAAAACCGACTTCAAAAAAGTATAAAATAATTTTCTTAAAAAGCGTAACAGCTTTTGAAGTCGGGCCCTTTAGTTTTTCAATGCACCTAGCTTGGCAGTGGCACCGACTTCAGAAGCTGTTATGTTTTTTAAGAAAATTATTTTATGCTTTTTAGTATTTTGAAGTCTGTTTTAACTTTTTTTTTAAAGTTTATTTTATAAACAGTTTCGTTTTGAATAATTATTTTGCCTTAATTTTACCATTATTTCGTTAGGTCACATATTCAATCAGAATGGAAGCCATAGCTATAACGTTTAATAATTTTATAGTCTTAAACAAACTTGTTCTATCCGTGTCTGCGGCTACGAGGGGTATGGTTATGAGTATTGAGATTAAGGCTACACGAGAATATCAAAAAAGGATGTACATTGTTTTCAGAGAAGCTTTTTTGCAGCCCTCTTTTTGTATTCTTTACATCATTTGCTTGCTTGTTATTGTTGTTTATTTTATTTTATTGAAGATCTTTGTTTTTCTTCACATTCATTTTATTATGTTAAGATAATTTAGTCAAGTTTTTTATGTAAGCGCAAGGTCAGCATGTGGCGTTGATGTTAGTTTTTGTGTAACTATCATTATCTTAATTTACATACGAGTTCGATTCCCAATTGTCATGATTTTGAAAATAGGATTTAAAATATTCCGTTTACATTATTTAAAAATGTACATATTATTATTATTCGATAATTTAAAGGAAACAATATTTTTCCAAGAATTATACTCGTACATGTAAAGTTTGAAATAGATTGAAGATTGATAAATGACTTACCTCCAGGTAAAGGATACGAATCTCTCAGAAAATCAAATATGTCATCAGGGTGTTTGGGCACATAGTTAGGAGCTGCAGTCTGCAATACTATGTTGATTATAGGATTCTGACGATATGAATATAGCAGCTTCCCTTTTCTGCTGTCCTGAGCTGAATCGTCGTCGTAAATAGAATTTCTTGCTTCTTCAGTATCATCACTAACAGTTTCTACAATTCCATCTTCGTCATTATTTGTCGTACTTCCGATTACCAAAATTGACAGTATTAATAATAATTTGAATGACATTTTTTAAATGTATCCTTGATATCAATTTATTTATACGTTGCACTTTTTTTCCCAAATGTTTACTTTAAGATGCAAGTATACAGTCTGTACAGTTCGAAGTCTTGTGTGATACTATGGCAGCGCTGGCAGGCGAGCCCTGAGTGTTGTATTCTATGTGAAGATATTTATTATAAGTAGGTATGTAGCTGACCGTTAAAGGAAGCGGAGTGTTCGCAACGGTTCTTATTATATTCCTTTGCCGATTTTTAACGCCATATGGATTACATTTTTTGTCATCGGCTATTTAAATATTTTAAAGTTTCATTAACCGTTTGAGTGCTTTAAATTAAACCGGCCACAATAGTCACATATTTCAAAATTCACAATTCGTCGACGTAGGAGAAGAAAACATTAAAGGTTGGTTCAAGCATTCAACATTCTTGCTAGAGGCATGTCTGATGAATTTACTTTCTTAGTGAATCTCTAACACCATTATGCATATCCCTAGAAGGGGTAGACAGGAGTGTACTCTTGGACATTTCCCTAGTGGTTGTATGAAACTTCATGTCCCATACTCCCATGTAAAGGGCGAGTCAATCGGCATTTACCGGGCACAATTCGTACTCTAGGCTGCGACTGAGAATTTCTTAACACAAATCTTAATAATATCTACTCTAATCCAACCGAGACGCGAACACTTGGCAGCTGCTCTTGTAACCACTAGATCTTCGGAGCAGCAGTAGTATTAGGAATTTAGGATGCATTATTAGGTATTAACCAAATACCAGCTTGAAGCGCTCAATCGAGAAACAGGCTAAGAGGATCATTATCCACAATGCATTCAGAGACTTGAACATCGTCACAGAACTTCAAACCTATCGGTGTTCTATCGGATGCATTACGGGGAGCGTGCATTGGAATTGCACAAACGAATTCCTCCAAGCCCATTTTTGTCATAGGATGACCAAACCTACGGCGATGCGCCACCGCATTATGCGGTGGACACTCCACCCATACGCACGAAACGTTTTGGAAACACATTCATTGTGCGTAACGCTAAGGAGCAGAATCCCTTGCTGGAGACGATGTTTCCCGATAGCTTTATCGAGGGAAGCGAAAATATTCTAAGTTTATGGCTTTATCTAACCTGATAGTCTTCAAGTCTAAAGTGAATAGGTTGCTTCCAAGTGTGCACTAATCGTCGACTGCATCATCGCTTAGCACTAGATGAGATATTGGTGAAACGCGAACCTATCAAATATTAAAAAAAAAACGACACAATGCTTAATGTACCTAGCGGTTGGATAGATCTCTGTTAAACTCTTACATAAAGAATAACATTGTCAAACTCAAATCAGTTATCTCTTGAAAGTAGCCTTACTTTCAAGAGTTAACTGATTTGAGTTCATTGAACTTGTTAAAGCCGGTTTCAGGTTGGAACTGCATAATTTGGCATAAATTGCAATTCAATGAAATCACGTTTGCAAAGCTTCACCACGCTAATAAAAATAAAGTATGTCCGCAAGTGGTTGGCGACACAAGGTCATTTATTCAGTTCCCAGTAGGCTGATTCACGTATCTAAATGCACTAGAAATGACGGTTGGCATCAACATGGTAAGATAATAGTTAAGTAAATGGTACTATGAACGATGAAGAGGCAGGATGCTAACAATTAGTTATCACTCCACATAATCCTTGCGTCCAGACGACTTTTACAACCTGCGCAAGATCATAAGCATCGAGTTCGTTGTTTTTCTTAATCTCCAAGATCAACGTGGAAGACTGTATGTTACATTATCTTGACGTCAAATTCAGTAGAGGTACCTATATAACTATTATATTTATACATCGTGTATCAGAAGTGCGTGGTCTATTTTAAGGGTGTGGTTCAGACCATCAAACTGAATAACTTTCTCTATGGGACCAAAATCGTAATCGCGTAAAAATTATGTGGCTGTCCCATATGTTTGGGTCGAGTTGGTATTGAAGTTTTGTACAGCTGATAATTTTTTCGTGATTACGATGTTAGTCCCATAGAGAAAGTTGTTAAGTTTGATGGTCTAATCCACACCTAAAAATATGACTCCGTATTGCTGATACACGTTGTATACCTACTTACTTTAGTTTCTGTATCCAGTAAGAACTCCACAAATTCGAGTGCGTGAGTTCGTTGCACCAGCCAAAAGCAGGTTCATAACGGATTTCATATCACCTATTTTTTCCGGTGACACAGGCAGGTCGGAATACAGCTCGTGCAGCAGTAGCACAGTGATATTATCTCATATCTTTCGTACCATGTCCAGCCGGGCTAACATGAGCGCCGCAACATAATTTTCTCGTCGCATTATTTCGTGCGGAAACAGGTTTTTAATGGCATTATCTCGTCTTGTCATGCCAACAAAATCTTGTCACGCGGGTTAGCCATGCTGAATTTGATAAATAAGTAGATTGTAGGGTCTAGCAAGATTTATACTGTTGCACCTCGCACACGGTAAATATACAGGGTGGAATTTTCGAAGCGTACCTGGAGGAAAAGTACTCAAAATACTGAAGTTTACACAAAGGAAACATTCCTTTATTTTTAAAAATAAACAAAACTGCATTTAATCATTTTTAAAAATACGCTTGCCACACCCGGGAATCGAACCGACTAAAATCCGAAAATAATGTTAATAAGCATTTTAATACCTGGATTGGTACAAACGGCACAATCAGATAGCCTGCAAGATCTACAGATCTCACCCCTTTAGATTTTTTTTATGGGGATATGTAAAAAATCAAATTTACCAAAAATCCTATACAACTGTAAACCAGCTAAAAACTGAGGTTCACAATACAATTTTCAATATTCACCACAACACGCTACTAAAAGTTACTCAAAATGAACTCCAAATAATAAATTTGTGCATCCAAAAAAATGGAGCTAATTTCGAGCAACAAATTAGTTAATTTAGGTACTCGTTTTTTTTGATAGAATAAAATAAGTTTAGATTTCATGGTTTTTGTTTAATTTAATTTACCATGTTTGCTAGAGAAATTTGATCCTTATGATTGACCCTATCGATTGGTGCCATAAAAGTACAGGATACTATTTTTTCGGATTTTAGTCGGTTTGATTCCCGGAAGTGGCAAGCGTATTTTCAAAAATATTTAAATGCTGTTTTGTTTCTTTTTAAAAATAAGGGAATGTTTCCTTTGAGTAAAATTTGCTGTCTTCAGTATTTAGGGTAGTTTTCCTCCAGGTACGCTTCGAAAATTCCACCCTGTATAACATATGTTGTAAATCGGAGCTTAGACTATACAATGTGTAATTTAATAAACCCAAAACATCAATGTAGTTTTTTGATAATCGACTACTAAATCGCTTTAAATATTATTGAGTAATAACCCGTCCCCGGCTACGCCCGGGTGCAATTTCTTAAAATACTTATTTTAAAAGTTACTGGTCGATTCAGTAGTCGATTATCAAAATACTTATATTACCTACTTACATATATAAATACTGATACATATAATTATATGCAATGCGCAGGCCGGACCACTGCTATCCTCTGAACATCATTGAATATGTATTAATATTTACTTGTTTCATACTTTTTCAGTAGTCGGGTTATAGTTTTTGAACAAAAATTTTTTTTATGACTGTCAGTAGAATGATTTAGTGCAATCATTGGTAAACATATAACATCACGTACTCTTTAAAAACATTACGATGTAGTTTAACATCAGGCTAAACAAGAATAATACCCTATTTTATTTAAATCATCTAAGCTTTCAAAAATCGTGTAAACTGATAAGGGAATGCCACATATGGACTTAAATAAAACCACCTAAGCAAATATTTATATATTGTAATTAAAAAATGTTTTTGGTTTTGTTTAAAAAAATACCTACTTATTCCTAAGAATAAATATTAGTAGGTAAATGATGAAATAGGTATTTTCATCTTTTACTAATATTTTATTTTAGATTGTAATAGTATCTCTAATTCCAAGTGGCTTTTATCATATCAGCAGCCTTCTCCCCGATCATAACTGCTGGACCATGCGTGTGCGCCGCAATAGTTCGAGGTAGAATACTTGAGTCGACGACGCGCAATCGATATATGCCGTGAACCTTTAATTCTGGATCGACAACGGCGAGTGGGTCACCTGCTGGGCCCATGCGACAGGTGGCTATTTGATGATGTAAAGTCGCTGTAAGTGTGCGTATCGCACACTCCCAGTACTCATCAGAGTCGTATGTCATCCCTCGACATGTTGAGAAGTTCGCTCTGTGCATCTTTATCCCAAAACGCTGGAATGGAGGCGTTGCAACCAACGCCTGTACATATCTTATTGACGCAATTATTGTTGCTACGTCAATAGGATGCGTTAAATAATTCCCATATAGTCGTGGATAGCTAAATGGATTCGCATCTTTTAATTCAAGATATCCCACAGATCTAGGATGCAGCAACATGGGAAATACACTCCATGACTCCATGTTGTCTATCGTTCCATAAGCTTTGTCGAATATTTCTGGAGAAATCATCATTCCTCGTCGCACTGATTTGCTTCCAGTTGGCCCACCATCTGCTATAAGTGATCCACCAAGGCTTATTAATTCAATGTCTGGTATTCGGTCTAGTCTATTAGAGAGAGGAGTTTTAATGTATCCGATACCTTCTACACCACCAGGACTCGCAACTACATTATTGCCGAACTGCACCCACTCTAGCATGTTAGAAAAAGTTCCGTCTTTATTCTCGTTGAAACCTACATTTGTGGCATTTATAGTAAATATCAATCCCGGATATGTTATATGATCGTAAAGTGTTCTACCGACGGGCAGATTTTGTACCACGGAGATTCCGTGGCTCCTGAGATGCTCTTTTGGACCTACTCCTGATAGCATAAGTAACTGAGGCGAGGCTATCGGTCCAGCTGACAATATTACTTCCTTTCGGGCTAACACCTTATTTTTCAAATGATTTCTGACGTATTCTACTCCAAAAGCGGTTTTTGTACTTTTATCTATAAGTACTTTAGTTACGGTAGTTAACGGTAGTATATGTAAGTTAGATCGTCTCATGTTGGGTCGTAGGAACGCTTTGGCGGCGCTAAGTCTTCTTCCGCCTCTGATATTCGTTTGCACGTATCCAAATCCGAGGTCTTCCGGAGAATTGTAGTCTACTGTAGGACTACCTAATATCCTGCCTGCTTCCAAGAATGCTTCTATTAAGGGTGTCCTGAAAATAGATATACTTATATAAGATACATCAAAATTGATTTGATATACCAATGCCCATGTTTCCGATTAAAAAAAATTATGATAAATAAATGGGAGCAGGAGTGAAATTTCAATAAACGCGAAACCAGGTATTTATTATTATAAACCAAATGCTTAAACATCAATTTTCACGTTTCTCACTCCTAAAACAATTTTTATCCCTTATTTCGCCTCCTCAGGAGATAATTTCCAGAATTGCAGTTTTTTTATTTGTAACCAAAAGCGTAAAATTCCATTTTTACGTTTCTCACTGCAACATTATATTTTACCCCCTATTTCGCCCGCTCAAGGGATGAATATCCAAAAACGCGGAAACACGTGATTCTAACCAAAACCTTAAATACCAATTTTCACCTTTCTTGTTTCAAAATTGAAGAGACTCATACAAACTTTCATCCCCTATTTCACACATTTAGGGGTTGAATTAAAAAAAAATCTTATTGCTTGCCTGCGATATAAAAGGAACCTACTCTCCAAATTTTCTGTCTCGAGCTTCAGGAGTTTCGGCTCTGCGTTGATGATAGTCAGTCAATCAGGACTTCTCTCTTTATATTACTATGACTATGATTATTACTATACTATATTACTATGATTAATATTATTTATATCGATGATACTGATGTTAGTAGGTTTACATGACTTTCATCAACTTACATACGCAAAGCATAATACAACGATACGTAAATAATGGTTAGATTTAATGATCAGTTGTGTGTGTCATGCCAGGAAGTGTACTTACCTAAAGTTGACGAAATTAATGTTCATTTCACCGTTCCTGCCACGGTAAGGAGAGTTTTCGTAACCTTTAAGATTTGCAGTTTCAGATTTCATGTAGTATCTTAGAACTTCTTCGTATGACCTGTAAACATAAATAAAAATCGATCATTACAGGCATAAGAACATTTTGAATATAAATATTTCATGTAGGTCATTGAATTTCGTTGTGTAGTTTCAGGCGGAGAATAACCCACCCTTTCTCAGTCAGACGTCCTTCAGAGTGCTGATAACAAGCATTCTGTGAACACCATTCCATCTTTCAAGCGTGGTGTGTATGATGGCGATTTCTTTTATAATCGTTCATTGAAATGGTCATAAGAAGACCTATTAATGTTCTTCTGTGGATGTTCATAGGTTGATATGATGAGAGATACTCAAACCATTTTATCAAAACGTCTGACACGTAAAATTGCAAGGTCCACGACTCTACACAGTTATTACAATCGTTTAACGACATTTTTTGAAACATTCGTTGGTAAAAATGTTGTCTTTATTAAGGTCTGGTATAGCTGTAATCTACCATAGAAAATATCGGTATTGTACTTTTTTTTTTTCAATTTCTGAAGCGCGGTTATTTAAAATCAACAAGCCAATCAATCCCTAATACATTACGAATGTATTAGGGATTGATTGGCTTGTTGTTTGATCATTTATTTAGAAAGTACTTTTTTTTAACCATTTATGCGTTTTGAGAAGGTTTTGAGCCAACAACACAACATTACCAGCCATAGTTTCCAGCGTTTGCGATTCTGTCCCATTCTTCTGGTCGTCCTCTAGTATAGATCATGTAGTTTATGGTACTGGTGCCACCCACAGCTCGCCCTCGGGGCCAGTAACACCTTTTGTTCAACATACCTGTAACAGAAAGGAAGAGAAGTTTCATTGAGGACCCGCACAGAAAATGCAATTAACTAAAATACAATAATAATATAATATGATAATGACTGTTTTCCCCGAAAGGTTTGGCAGAGGTGGTACTCTCACATTTCGCCGATGCCGAAATATATATTTATATAGTGCACGGATATCTATGGTATAGTGCGTAAGCCTGCAAGTTATCCACTGGATACAATTCCATACTCGGAAATTAAGAATTTTGTTAACAGAAAAACCCATGCGTAATAAAATTACTGCATACATTATAAACAAGCTGTCCGAGAAACAAAAATGTCCCTGTTTTAGCCGATGCGTGTTGCGGGAAATTTGTCTCTTAGTGAATATGAGGCTTTAGGATACGTCCATATTTAACCTACGTTTTAATTATTTTATGTTTTTCAATTTCAGTTTTGAAAAAAAAAAACAAGTTGTTTTTAGAATAGAATAGATCTTTATTTCATGTAAACCAAATACAGGCAATTACGAAATGTCGAGACTCTAGGTGCGCAATTCCAAATAGTAGGTCCTATGGAGAAGAACCGGCAAGAAACTCCACGGAAATTCTTTTAAAATAATAGATTACAATCTTAATTAGTACAATGTTGTGGTAAGAGCTGCGAGAATAATGTAATTTAACGTGAATAAAAATAAATTAGAATAGCATAATAATAATGATTTGCCTTTAAATAAGAATGCCATGGCAGTTACAAGCTGACCAGGCCCGACAGACGGCACCCATTCACGAGCATGACTCATGCGTCAGCATCGCTAAGCTCAACCTTATTGAAGGGAACTCAACGACCCGACACAACGCCATCGCGCCACCATCAGCGAGACATTTAAGTGAGCATGACAAACTCATAGTACCAGACAACAGGCAGGTATTTAGTTAATATCTATAACATTACTATTTACATCATGCTCACATATTACAGGTTTTGTATGGTAACAGACTAAAGAATAAAATTATATAAAATTAAGTAAAACAGAAGTTTTGGTATATCAAAAATAGCTTTCAAGTATTAAAATGAATTGAGACATTATACATAATGTCACAAAATAAATTTGTAAACCAATAAAATACGCAATTTAATCATTTAAAAAATTAAATATATTCAAT
Source organism: Allophyes oxyacanthae (assembly GCA_932294325.1). Lineage (NCBI taxonomy): Eukaryota > Metazoa > Arthropoda > Insecta > Lepidoptera > Noctuidae > Allophyes > Allophyes oxyacanthae. Next base: position 5,311,878 of record OW028628.1, read on the forward strand.
TGCGCTATATTATATTTGTGGGGTTTCTCCATTCATTTGGGGATTTCTCCCGGAAGGTTTATATGCATAATACTTTCATATTTAATGTAAGGGTAGTAGAGAAAAGCTTATTATTTTCCGAATGACTAATAACTTAAAAGTCGACTAAATGTTTGCAACAAATAAAATAACTTGCCAGCGATTAAATATTTTCGCGACTATTATATTATGTAAGGTTCAAAATTAAAGGTGTTATAAAAACAAAATACGTTTATATAGTACCTAGTGAGAAAGCTAGGGCTACGGATATGGCATATAACGAAACATGGCATACATTTGATGAGTATAAAGAAAAAAACTTTGCGTTCTGGAAAGTTGTACTGCCAAGAACAGAATGGAAGAAAGGCATGTGCAATTGCCCTCAATTTTTTAAAATATATGTGTGTAAACATATAATAGGCCTCGCCATAAGGTTGAAACTAGCCACTCCGCCTTTAGAGGCCAAATTGATTCCAATTGGTCAAAAAAGAAAGCGAGGGCGTCCTGCCAAATCTAAACCTGCCCTAATAATACAATAATATTTTTTTATTTTTTATTTAATTGTGTCTAACTGCGTAACTTTTTATTGTGTAACTTTAATACTTAGGTATAACTACAGTCTTCTATGATTATTTAAAAATAAATAAAAGTAATTACTCTTTTTATTTTTTTAATTTATTCACCTAGAATTTTGAAAATAAAGGCCGCAAAATATTTTTTCTGCATGCCATTTTAGAGTTTATTTAAAGCTATTAAAAGTCACACAATATATGTATAATATAAGCTAGTTTATATTTATTCTTCATACAAACAATTTTAAATAGTATCTGATTTATATTGTTTATGAATGCCCATTTTCTATTTTGTTTTCGCCATTAAGTTTCCGCTTAGATATTAATTCTGTTCCCAAAAGAAAAACTTGATGCTAGTTTAAATTAAAACGGAGCTTATTACTGATATATTAATATGCTACCTATTACTTATTACGATACTCCTTATTAGCTGCCAACCCATTATATATGGTACCCACTCTATTTTTTTTTAAAACCTATATTCATTTGCCGCATTAAATACATGCCGTAGAGAAATTGCACCCGTGCGAAGCCGGGAACGGGTCGCTAGTGGCATCTAAATTCCAAACAGGCTGCAATACACTGGTAATTGCGAGTTCATATTGATAAGATAATCATGTTAGTTACACTGTAGGTCGCATCGCATCAGCGGAATTTAGTTGCGATACCTAATACTTATGGCTAAAACACACCAGAGCGCTGCGGCGCCGTAGTGCAAAAGTTACGCTGCAAATTGATATTAAGTGTATGCATAATGTGTGGAGGCTGCTATTTCTCATGTCAGTGCCATTTTTGTGCAGAAAACTTACTGAGTCAGGAAGATGTTGTATAAAATGCGAAACGATAGTGTTTTGTTTCGATTCTGTACAGAAGCCCAATTTTCATAACTAAAAATAGTCAAAATATAGTTCCGATCTCGTTCGATCTAGTATCAATGTCATAAATGTCACAAATGGTATTCTCCTACACTAACGTCGAACAAGAAAATAATGTTGTAATGAGGTTGAAAGTTGAATGAATCCAAATCGGTATTCTGCTAATATTTTGAAGCGATACAGATAATAAAATTGGTATTCTCGTCCGTACATAAACGACGAAAATGAGATTAAAATGAGTCTGTAAGAAGATTGAATTCAAATCATATTGAAATCGGACTGAACTGTAAGAACTCTTAATGTAATCTCAGTTCGGTCAACTTTCAGTCATAGTGTAAATTAATTAAGAGAATTGGGGTTCAGATTATAATATAATATACTGGGGTTCAGATTATATTAAATGCGGTAATAATAATAAAGAGAGATGCGATTGATCGTATTTTAATTACGTGAATACCTACATAGGAAATATCAAACAGTGCCAAGAGGGTCGCAGTGTCCAGGACGGAATCGTACGCCAGACATTTTTATCTTCGATGTACTGACTTATGGTGTAATAGGCTTTGGACGTTAAAGTCTGCTTGATAAAAGCTTTAAACTTTATACTTATCTCGTAAGTTAGTAATACTACTTGGAATTTTGTTATGAACCTAACACTGTTTCCCATAAACGACTTGCTGGTTTTGCTAAGTCTAATACCAGGTAGAAGAAAGAAAGAAGAAAGAAGAAAAATCATTTATTTGCCACAAAAACAAGACACACTAGAATGACAGACACAGGTAATAAGAAGAGGACAGGTGCATAGACAGAGAAGACATTATTTTAGGATGGCAACAGTGTAAAATTGAGTAGAAAAAATAATAATTTAAAAGAATAAAAAATATGTGGGTATATTGCACCGACTGCGCATCACCTAATCAGTGTGTGTCCCGAGCTGTAGCAAATGGGTGTCCAGCTCAGCATCTGCCAGGCTATGACACCTGACGCTGATATTCTGCTGGATCCCGGTTATGACAACAAGATTATTTTTATTGCGAGTATTCAAGCTGTGTATGTCACTTAACTTATCGAAACTAACTATGTTTTTGCCGTCGCTGTATCTTTTACAAAACATTATGTATACTCGTCAAAACAAAATAAGGGCCACTTGCAAATTTCGACATTATGGGTGATTTAATGTTCATTATCTATATCCATGTGGTAAATTGTACAGCGTTGTGTTATCATAAGTGTTTGCGAACACTTTAACAGCATTCCGCTTGAAAAACCGTTTAAATGGGTAGATTTAATAAAAAAAAATGAAACCAATTAATTTTACCCTGTTTTTAACGTGAACTTTAAGCTCATTTAACATTTGTATTGTACTGAGAACAGTTTAGTGTGTCGAGTCAGTGCGTATATCGGCATTTTAAGAACGTAATTCCACAGGTTCGACTTCAAATGGACTTGACTACAACGACCAGGACCATAACACTCATCCAAGAAGGCTATTCGTAGCGATCTGTAGTTTTACAGCCGAGATTTTCGCAGCGAGCGATTCAGAATGCCTGGAATTGCTTTTATGAGATCCAAAAATTTGTCAGAAGTCAGGATTAGGCAGAGCCACGGGAATCACCGCTCAGGAAGACCGCTACATAGACTTACATGCACGCAGAGAGAGCACCGTCACTTCCCGCTCTTTGCAAACCCGCTTGTGCCTGGCCACAGGCACGTGACTTAGTGACCAAACAATTAGAAACCAGTTTTATGAAGACCAGCAATTGTCCAGGAGTCAAGTGGTGCGAATTCCATAGACCAGTATTCATCATGCAAATCAATAAACATCCGCAAGGCAACAATTGGACTGTAGCGTAAGTAACTGAAGCACAGTGCTTTTTACAGATGAGAGCAAAGTAAAAGTTTTTAGTGTTGACCGTTACATAAGGGTGTGGAGATGAAAAGGTGAGCAATTTGCAGATGCCTGCATCCACAACAATGATCGATTTGGGGGCCCAATGTTATGATGTGGGGAGGCATAAGCCAAACTGGAAGAACTGAGCTTATAATTCAGAACCAGGGTACAGTAACAACTTAATGATACATCCAGAAGGTCATAAGACTCTATGTGGTGCCATTTGCATAACAAGTGGGTGCAGGTTTCAAGCTGTTGCACGGCAATGCACGCGCTTATACTGTTAGAGCCACCAGAGAGACACTAGAAGAGGCTTGTATACAAGTGTTGCCGAGGCCAGCGAACAGTTGGGGCTTGAACACAATTGAACACATGTGGGATCTGTTGAAATGAAGAGTATGAGACACAAATTGATCAGTGGACAATGAAAGACAGCCCTTAAATCCTAAAATCGAGCTAGGAACAAATCTCTCAAGAAATAATGCGGCATCTGATAGAAAATGCCCTCTAGGCTTCAAGAATATGTTCAGAAAAGAGGAGGATACACCAAATATTGATTCAAAAAGGAAGAAGAATAAATGCCGTGGAATTTCATTTTAATTGCATTTTTAGTCCAAGTGTACTTTTTGTTGAAAGTGCACTTTTTCTTGAAATGTTGTAAAATTGATTTTTTTTTTCTGTGGATTGCCTAAAATTTCAGCCCATTTCATTAAAAACAAATCATTGCAATGAATTTTACAACTTAGAAACCTAGGAACCTCATAATTTGACCAGAAGATCAAAAATATAAGGTGGCCCTTATTTTGTTTTGACGAGTATATATCCACTTAATGTTTTGTAAAAGATACAGCGACGGTAGTGTAATTATATTTATTTCTTTAAATAACACGCACGGAACAAGTATTTGTATGATCTACAGATAGTTGTTTCGGGTCTGGGTGGTGTGTGCATGTGACATGTATGTTTGTAAACTGTACCTTCGATACAGGAGAAATCCTAGTGAGGGGCAAGGTTTTAAAAAAAAAAAAAAAACTCGGAGCGTATCACGTGATCTTGAATTATAAATAGGTCGTACTGCTCTTTTTAACCGACTTCAAAAAAAGAAGGAGGTTCTCAATTTGACGCGTATGTTTTTTTTGTAATATAAAAATAGTCTCAATGCCAGCGGCAGATCCCGACAGTAAAATATCGTAGGACATGGTACTTTGAAAGTACGCAAAATAAACTATCCTAGCCGTAGCCCCATCTGTGACCTGCCTTATTTTCCTCAGTTTGCCTGCAAGTGCCTTGATATGAGGTCCACATTGCAGTTTAGTCTACTGCGATGCCCGAAGTCGGTTGAGGAAGTTTTACATGTGCATCAATGGGTATCATTTGGGGCCGAAAATTGAATACATTTCGTTTTCCCTGCATTTAGTAGAAGGTTATTAGTAGGCAACCAATTTGATACTGTATTCAGTATATTGTTAGGTTCTACAAGATCTCTTTCCTTTCTTATCTATTTAATTTAAATATGAGTTCGACGAGGATAATAGGCTTACCTGATTTAAAATGCAGATGTTAAACTTATTCCGTTTTGATTCGGTTAGATAATTTAAAGATGTACTTTGTTAATACCTACTAATTATTGTGAACGTGTTTACCTAAACAGACTCCAGGCTGAGGTTCCATTAAGTAAGGCCAAGCGTATTCCGTGAGTTGGAAGAAAGGTGCGATGCCGGGAATATCGGTGAATAAATTCTCTGGTCTTCCAACTTCTAGCACCAGAACGTTGACATTAGGGTCCTCAGTGAGACGGGCAGCCAGCACGCAGCCCGCTGAACCAGCCCCTACTATGATGTAGTCATATTCTGCTAGTGGCGATTTTAGACCTGGAATTATTGTTTGAAACATTTTATCTTAGAATACCTAATGTAGTTTTGACTGAACAGCCATTTCAAAGATCTTTTTATAGGGAAGTGAATTACTAAGGAGTTTCAGCAGATCTAGATAAAGATAAAGTTAAAAACTGAATAATTATTCTATTTCTGCAAATGTATTTTTTATTTGACGTTTTTAGCAGGTTAGTACCCAAAACTTGTTGATTTTAGTATTGATTGGTCTATAGGAGAAGATAATATTGGAAAGAGAATAAAAAAAATCGTACATATTTTATTTAATCATAAGGAAAGTTTGTTATTTCATACATCAACAGTTATTCAAATTAAGTGTTTTGGATGCTGTTTTATAATTTTTACAGCACCCGAAACGCTTAACATTCTCTTTTGATAGTAATATGCGGTAATAGTGATGGGTAAATCGCACTGAACACTTACGAGTTCGGTGTGAAAATCGTATGAATACGATTTAGATGCTGCAGTTTTTAATATAAAGTCCCTTATAAGACTTACTGCTTTTTAAGCTGTCCAGGTTCTCTAGTTTTGTTGGATTACTTCTATTACATAACTTATCGGTGTAAATGTATTCTTCTGTATTGACTTGACAAACCTATTAGTTTAAGAATAATTAATGACGACACGGTTGGCGCAGTGGCTAAGCGATTAGCTTTCTGCGCTACGTGCCGCGGGTTCGATCCCCGCACGGAACAAATATTTGTATGGTTTACAGATATTTGTTTCGGGTCTGGATGTGTGTGCATGTGAGATGTATGTTTGTAAACTGTACCCTCGGTATAGGAGAAATCCCCGTGAGGAGCAACTTTTATTTTAAAAAAAAACAAAACTTGGAATACCTGTAAATAATACTCGTATTATTTATTATTCCTATGCTATTAGTTAATGGAAATTATAGGTACAAAATATTGCTACTTACGATTGGGCAATGGGTATCTATCCCTTAAAATATCGAACAGGTCACTAGGATGCTCTGGGGTGTAGTTAGGCGCTGCTGATTGCAACAATAAATTAATTATTGGATCCTGCATTAACGACATGTCATTCTGACAAGTAATCATATTTTCATTAATGATAATCAAACATATCAGGATCGACCAAATCACTTGTGGTTGCTTGAGTAGCATTTTTATATATTCCTGTAATTATTAAGTATGAACATTATTAAGAAGGAAGTATACCAATGAAAATTACTAATTAATAATATAATAACATATTTTAAACATCAGTCAAGCCTTTTGATTATTATAATGACCGTAACCTTTGATTAGCCTGTGGCGTACGCTTGCCGTGTAGACAACGATGGCCGAGGCTCGCTCGCTAGGTACTCTACGCTCGACGCTCGCTCGACTCACTCCTACACTTTAACGCCTAACATGCTTATCCGCACTGCTCTTCTTGTCGACCACCAATAGTGCAGCTCTCAGAAAGATGTCACTCACTAGTTATTATTTAGTTGAACATAAGCAGAAACATTGTCCGCATTATTAAAAAAAAAAAACTATAAATATCTAAGTCCTTGATGATGTTCTTCTGAGGTGCGAATAAAGTATTGATGAGTAACTAAAGTTTTTGGCAGCATCGTGAACTGCATGGTAATATGCTATGAACGGTAGTTAATAACTTAATACATGGGCTGTATTCGCATACAATCGTCATAACAAGCCAATAATTGTCTTACAGGACGCCTGGCAGTGGCGTGCCTGGTCAACTGCAGCAAGTACATTATGCAGAAACAGTTACACATTGGAAATGCTTATTTTGTTATTTGGTTCAGGGCGAAACTTGGAAGAGCCTTAGGTTGAGCGGTATACATATTATGAGGTGCGTTGATCGATTGGACCCTATTGCGGTTGACCGTTGTTGACCTATTTACCCGACTACGGCGGGGGTTATGGTTTGACCGATATGTATGTACCTATGTTCATCTGTTTCCTCATAACTTCTAAACTACATATCATAATTTGACAAATAAGGTACCTACCGTCGTTGGAAGCGTCTTGATTGTCCGCTGGTTATATCCTATGTGACATTAAATTGAATATGGCCCCAACAAGAGGACAAAGTAATAAACAAAAAAAAAATGTATCAAAGGAAAGGGCTTAATGAGTACATTTCAAAAATATATATATTGTTAGCTGTTGTTTGTGGCTTCGCTTGCATGCACCCGATAATTGGGAATAATTTCTAAAATCACGCCTCAGACAAGTTTATAGAGAAAGAACAGTAGAACGACGCCTTTGATCTCGTGGGATATGCTCCGACAACGTCTTAGACAGTGTCGCGACAGTGCATGCAGGCTAGGGTTGTCACAAGTAAATAATATTTACCTATTTACTTATTTTAGATCAACATCGTCATCAATATTATTAATAATATGAACAATAATTATGAAAAAATAAAGTAAGTTCAAAAACTAAAACCCGACTACTGAAAAAGTATGAAACAAAGAAAATATTAATACATATTCATAGTGATGTTCAGAGGATAGCCGTGGTTGTATGCTACCTACCGTAACAAAACTATACATTCTAACAGTAGTAGGTAAGTGGTCATAAGCTTTAGGGCAAAGTGGCATACGACCACGGCTATCCTCTCACGTTAATTGTAACTAGGTACCTACTTTAAATTTTATGATAAGGAAACTGTTGCGATTTTCCTTCGTAAACAACTTGTATGTCGTGGTATTTAGTTGGTAAGGTCTCGAATAAAAAAGCGAGATTTACCTAAACTCATCGAGTAGTGTTAGCTATAATTATACTTCGTTGCTGCATCCTATGAGATTTAATAAACCATGTAGTCCGTCTTCTGTTGTACTGCATCATCACACGAATTTTAGATCTTAAATAAAATCAAGAGTTAAAAAACTAGTCACTAACTGACTTCACTACGTAATGTTCCCACTTGTCAACAGATGGCGCTATTTTCATTCGTCTTTTGTGTGTCGCATCATCCGCGTCGTACTCCGCGATATATTCTTATTTTGTTGAAATCTTTGAGTTTTTAGTGAATATTTACAGTGAAAGTGTTAGAGAGGAAGCTAAGGATTAGTTTAGATACAAAATTCAACGCTTAGAAAAGGAATTGAAGTTCCGACGAAAACCGCCGGCGTAATATCAAAGTGAAGTTACCTACTAACTAATACCTGTGCTTATTTTTTGTAATAAGTTTACCGCTTACACTCAGAATAATGAAAGAAATAGTATTATTATGGTAGGTTAATAGTACAGTGTACATTATTATAGTGGTGATCAAGAAATAACCTTAACGTGGCGTGATGCCACCCAAAAAGTTAGTACCTACCTATTATTATTATTATAAAAAATAATTAAAGAAAGGCCATAGCCTTTATAATCGCAACTGGCCGCACGAGGCCATGAACAAGTGTGACGTGTGTCATGAATTTCGCCTCTGGATGTGATAATTTTCCCAGTGGTCCATTATTTCCTCAGTGGTGGCACGCGATGTCATCCGGAAATAAAAATACTTTCTTCCTTAATGTGGTGCCACGAGATGTCATCCAGGAAGTAAAAATACTTTCTTCCTTAATGTGGTGCCACGAGATGTCACCCAGGAAGTAAAGATCACGCTGACTTAGCCTTGTTCCCCTATTAAATCCTGAATACGAGCCGCAGCCAGAGGAAACCTTTAGGAAGAAGATACCCGGAGGTCTCTAAACGCTGGGGTACAATCCTACTCCAAGGCCTAACAAAGGATCAGAAGGAGAAGTTGTTGACCTGTTCGACCAATACAATGAAAAACTTTAGCTGGCTAAAGAGCTCACACCTCTAATGCCGAAGGCCACGGTGCGGAGGGACAACTCCCCCCCCCCCCCCCCCCGTGAACCGGGGAGCGGCGCAAACGCCGCATCGCCTCCGCCGCGCCGCGCACCGCTGGCGACGAGCCGCGGACCGCCCGCCGCCGCCGCGCCGGAGCCGTGAGCCGCCGCGACGCCGCGGCCGGCTAGAGGTACCTACCACACACTTGTCGTATTCTTACACAATTGGTTGAACATAACTACGCCGAATATAGGATGATACCTATAATAAAAGGTTATAAATTACCATTTACTAGAACTTGTGAAACTATGTAACCCACCTTGTTCAAGGACCGAAATGTTTAAGTTTATTGAGAAACTTGAAAGATTTAAGGTCTATTGTGCCATGTACCGATCGATTATGATGGTCAATTTATTTCCCCTATTATTATTTTTTCTAAATCCAAAAAGTAGGTAACTGATCTTACCTATATTATTAAGACATAAGTGAATTCTTATCTGTAACATTAGTTATATATACCTAACAACTTCACATTGCCGGCTATAAGAACGTTAGAATAATTCAAGGGGAATAACGTCGATAACCGAAATGCATTGTCTAGTTCGACTACAGATGCTGATTCATTTATTTGTAAAAAATATACCAAGTTGTTTGTTAGGTAGTATTCCTTCCTGATAAATGAAAATATTATTTATTTTACCGATTCATTCTTAACTAGCTGTAGCCCGCGGTTTCACGCGGTTTTAGTTTTTTCAGCATAGGTAGCTAGTTATAAACATAAGCTATATCCCTCAGGGATAATGTAGCTTTCTATAAATGAAAGAACTAGTAGTTTTATGGATTAGGCATCCCGTATGATTTAGTGGCTAGGATACCTGGCTTTCACCCAGGAGGCTCGGGTTCGATTCCCGGTACGGGAACCACTAATAATTTATAAATTTACATAAACATTTATTCGCACAGCATCATAATTATTATTTAATGAATCAGAATCAGAATCATTTATTTGTCAGAATGTAGTATTACATAGTATGGTGTTAAATGAAGCGTACATGGCAACAATACATCCCAAGATGAATATTTTTTGTGACTGGATAGTCATGGATATAAATCGTGCAGAAAATATCTACCCACTAACGATTTCGTTTATGAATTTTTTTATGAATTCACCTACCTACGGTAGTATAGTGGTAAGTATTCCCGCCTATCACGCGGGAGACCGGAGTTCGATTTCCCGCCGGAAAATCGTACCTACGCAGCTAGTTGTCGCAGCAGTTTGGTAGTACTTAGGTGATCCGTAGTGTATGGCATAACTACGTTTCACGTATAAATATGATAATAATAACTGCTTCTATTCTGGAGTGTTTGTTTCCTAATAATTAAGAAAAAAGTGTTCTCATACGCCGCAAATTTCTTAGAATTTATTGCGTTCCCAGTACCTATAATTATTATTTTATGTTTATTATTACCAAAGGAAATACGTTGCAAAATACATAAAACTATTCGAAATAAACCTGCTAAATCATCAATTGCGATGAGAGAATTTGCTCAGTTTATAGGTAGTATAACAGCTTCATGTCCAACCGTAGCTTACGGCTGACTATACTAAGTGCTTGGAAAGAGAAAAATACTCGCACTGTTCTCGAAATATCAAGATGTAAATTTAACCCATCCCTTAGAGATTATATTTTATAAAAAAAAAAAAAAAAAAAAAAAAAAAAAAATCCTAACTGGTCTCTATAACTGGAGATTTCTTTGGAATCCCCTCTTTCGGGGTTGGAAACTTTCTTCAATGGGGTAATAGCGGTTACCGGTCACAAGAAGAAAGAGATAAGCTCATCAATAATTATTTGTACTTATTAACTGTCTTTATCGGAGTTCATTGCCTTTGTCAAACCATCACCGATTCGGATCTATTGCTAAGAATTGACAACACTACCGCTATAATCTTATACCTATCAATAGAAATGGTTGGACGTGTTCTCTGAGTTCTCTCACTTCAATTATACTATAACTCGAGAGACATGACTGTGTTGCTGTTCATATTTGTTTCCTATATAAGAAAGCGTCGAGGTTTCTCGAACATTAATACGGAGCGGGAATTACACATGGATCTTGTTTCCAAGATATAGTACACTCGCCGAATTCACTAGTTCGGTCGACCAGAAAAAGATGTGATTACCTCTCGAATTAATTTTAAATACTCAAAGACTCAAATTTGGATCTTGGAAATGAGATCCGAACGCCTACAACATATTACGTATATCCGTTTACGCTATTAAGATGTGTCAAATTTCCTTTTTACGTAGGTATTCGAAAAATGAGGCATATTAGTAGCACCTTATTGGCCAAACCAACCTTGGTCCCCGCTGTATATGTCCTTTACCATTTCAAAAATACTATATTTGGAGCCACACATGAAAAAATATTGCTTTCTCCTTCCAAAACCCCGCCCCTTTTATGGCCGAGCCACCTGTTTTGCGCAACGCTATACGGGTAGCGTTCGTCGAAAAATCATGAGATAATAATTCCATAGATATAATCACGCAGTTGTTATCATATACCAATTACTTTGCAATAGTATCTAAATTATGATTTGTTTGTTTGTAAAGACATTAATTTAGATTTTTTCAAACTATCAATGACTTTTTAAATACGACTCTTTAAATTCATATAGATCAGCATTATCACGCGTCACATGTAAAGAAACTTGTGTAATTGACTGCGATTGTCGATTTTTTAAGTACAGGCCTTATTTGCCTAAAGATAAAAATACTAACGTGGCGTTGTCTTACCTATCTGATAAAACTAATGAATCGTTAACTCTAGATTGATCACTAAAACTAACTTGCAAACGGTAACATTTATCAAGATCAATAAACATTTCGTTCTGTGAAGCAGGTGTTCACAGAATTGTATTCGAAATTATTGAGCCATCAACACCCAATAGGGCGAATCCAAAAATGATAACTCCATTCCATCACGAACAACCAAATATTTGCCCAGCGAAAGTTCTCTCTGCTTATCTACCTAAATAGAACGAGAGAATCTCGAAATAAATGGTGGACAGATAGATTAATCTTAACTATTAAAAAGCTACCCTAATTGCCAGTTCCCAGTCCGCAAATCAATGGATTAAACAAGTCCTTAAGAATAGCGGAATCGATGTCGGGTTTACTCGCCACACAATAGGCACGCTACACGCTTCGACGTCCGTCGCCGCGTCGGTGGCAAAGTGTGCGTCTCTGTAAAATGTCAGCAAGCATGCGAGTGGCTCGACTGCCAAATCTCTATGCTTCGCTAAATTCGATAACTTACCCTTGACAAATATATAGCAGGACAGAGCTTTCGTTACGCTGCACTTAATACGGATAGGTGGTTCGTTGATTTACAGTTCATGAGTATTGGAAGAAAAGATTATTAAAATAAAAGTGTAATAGATAGTAATTTAGGATCTCCGATCCCTATTGCCTTTTTTTACATGAACATGATTTTCAATACTAGTTGGTATATAAAAATCTACTTATTTGTCATTCCACAATTACCTAGGCGCTAAACATCTACATGGTTTATTAAATCTCATAGGATGCAGCAACGAAGTATAATTTATGGTTAATGGAACTTACCTTAAGTGAACTTCAACCATAATTATACGAGTTGCTGCATCCGTAGAGATTTAAGATCCCGCCCTCCCTAAATATATATCCCCAAAGTAATTGAAAAATGACAAATTGGATGTTACTCTGAAACGAATGAAAATAGCGCCATCTGTTGACAAGTGGGAACATTACGTAGTGAAGTCAGTTAGTGACTAGTTTTTTAACTCTTGATTTTATTTAAGATCTAAAATTCGTGTGATGATGCAGTACAACAGAAGACGGACTACATGGTTTATTAAATCTCTACGGATGCAGCAACTCGTATAATTATGGTTGAAGTTCACTTAAGGTAAGTTCCATTAACCATAAATAATATGCTTACTGGCCTATTGTTACTGTTACCATAATTTATTTTTACGTTACCTGGCCTACCGATACAAAAAATAGTTCATTATTGTTTTCTGGCTTGCGTGATTGATAATTATCGCAATAGGTATCAAGTTTTGATCTACACACTTTATGCGTATGTTAGCCAGTCGTCCTTCTAATGCTATCAGCATTCCATCATTGCAATTAAGTTTTTACGAACAAGTAGGGTACACGGCAGAGAAGTAATATGCATTTACAAATCCAATTACACTAGCATTGAAGGAGTGAGTGGCTTACTACGTGCAGCCTTGCCTTGCGGCGGCCACAAGTGCTCTAGATAAATTAGGCTGTTTTTTATAACTTAAAAATAACAAGTGTCATGTACGATGAGGGTCCACTTAGGGACGGTTATTCTTATTTGAATACTATCGCGACTAACCACGCGGGCTAGCGCTAAATGGTAGGATAGAAGCTGACAGATATCAGATATATTCGAATCCAGTCCCAGCATTGTAACTTATTGTATTTAATTTTCGTGTTTCCTTTTGTATAAAAAAAAATCGAGCATCTGAATTCCACGCGGTCGTAGTCCTAGTACTCCTAGTACATACATATAAATACACAATGATAAATTAAATACAGTGTAACTTAAAAGTAAAACATTATGAATCTAAATAAAAATTGTTAAAGGGACAGATAATAATCTTATAGGTACTGAGGTTTTAGAATTAAAACTTGAACGACTGTGCAGTGTCTTATTTACACATGCAGTGCATTCCACAATCGTGCAGCCTGGACATGGAAATGCTCTGGTATCTCAAGCCATAAGTACAACATAGTTCTTATCCACATAATAGAATTAGAGTTATATCCATAAGTTATCTTAATTTTAGTAATTAGAAATCTACAGGACATATTATCTATATTTTATTTCATATTAGTCTCGTTAGTGAATATTAATTTCAAAGGCTTCTTTTATAATTCTAAAGTACCTACATTGTTCTGGCCCACAGTCACATAATTTATTATCAAAGTCAAATATTTAATAAAAACTAACTGAAAACCTTAGTAAATGTTGTTATAGAATAAATAATAAATTCTTTATTACAGTACGGGCACAAAAAATTGTTACAGGAGAGACTTATAAACTAGCAATTATGTCATTACACACATCCAATTTAATAGCAGTAGGATACTGGTAACCATGGTAAGACTTCACTTGTGTTATAATTATTTGCAACAAAATTGTTATTGAACGAAAAAGTTGGCATAAATTGACGCTAAACGCTGGCGTCAAACAGCACTTTGCTGTCTACAGAGCCAACTTCAGCTGTCGACAGAGCCAACTTCAGCTGTCGACAGAGCCAACTTCAGCTGTCGACAGAGCCAACTTCAGCTGTCGACAGAAGCAACTGCTACTGTCGACAAAAGCAACTGCTGCAGTATTCGACACGCGACTGCTGCCCACCATGTCGACAGCATTGTTGTAGAGCGTATTTGAAGCCGATTGACAAGGCAGCGCGCGCGCTGCGCTCAACTGAAGCTGTCGCCATTGTTTGGCGTTTGCTGTCCACGTGTCGACGGCAAACGCCGACCAATGGCGGCAGCTGCAATTGCCTCTGTCGACAGCAAAGTGCTGCTCGCCTGTACGAGGCCTAACGATTGAATTTTAAAAACTTGTTAATAATTTAACAGCTTTTTTAACCTATTGACCAGTGATGATTAACAGTTAAATTTCATTGACCAAAATACCGCCAAGGACACATGCCTAGTGTACACCAGTGAACCACGGACACATACTTTTATTTTGTTAGCATAATTTAACTTTGGAACTTAGCCGAAAGGTGACTTCTTTGCCTTTACACCTAAGATATGTGTTAAATTAAATAATTTTATTAATATTATGCGATTTTGGGTGTTCAGTGTTCATTAATTTAATAAATCTGTAATTTTCGGTAACTGAACAATTGAACACCTCTTAGCGACATAAAAGTCAATGTAATTATATTATACATTATAGATGCAACTATTCATACTTTCACTTCAAAAACAAATTTCACCCCTATTTCGCCCCTTTAGGGGATGAATTTCCAATAACGAGGTAACACGTGTTTCTATGCAACTATTCATACTTAATAATAATATGGATACTTAACACCCACCGAACAAAATTCTATCCACCGAACAAGATTTACTTTGAGGAACAAATACAAATGAGAATATATTATACTAGCGGCCCGTCCCGACTTCGTTCGGGTACAAATTAGCCGGTAGATACTTTTTAATTTTCATCAATTCCAGACTTCTTACAAATCGTTCGGCTTCAAAAAATACGGACTCTCATATAACTATTTCATCCGCTTAGAGGTTGAATTTCGAAAAACACGAATTCGATTTTGTTTTTAATTTTAACCAAAAGCTTAAATACAAAATTTCACGTTTCTAACTTCAAAATCATTTTTCACTCCTTTATCGCCCCTTTGGGGGATGAATTACCAAAAACGCAGAAACACATGTTTCTTTATTTCTAACCAATAGCCTAAATCTCAATTTTCACGTCTCTCACTTCAAAAACAATTTTCACCCCTATTTCGCCCCTTTAGGGGATGAATTTCCAAAAACGCTGTAACACGTGTTTCTTTATTTCTAACCAAAAGCCTAAATCTCAATTTTCACGTTTCGCACTTCAAAATCAATTTTCACCCTATTTCGCCCCTTTAGGGGATGAATTTTCAAAAACGCGGTGACACGTGTTTCTTTATTTCTAACCAAAACCCTAAATCTCAATTTTCACGTTTCTCACTTCAAAAACAATTTTTACCCCTATTTCGCCCCTTTAGGGGATGAATTTCCAAAAACGCGGTAACACGTGTTTCTTTATTTGTAACCAAAGGCCTAAATCTCAATTTTCACGTTTCTCACTTCAAAAACAAATTTCACCCCTATTTCGCCCCTTTAGGGGATGAATTTCCAATAACAAAGTAACACGTGTTTCTTTATTTCTAACCAAAAGCCGAAACACCAATTCTCACGTTTCTCACTTCAAAAACAATCCCAATATTCACGTTTTACACTTCAAAAACAATTTTCACCCCTATTTCGCTCCTTTAGGGGATGAATTTCCAAAAACGAAGAATCACGTGTTTCTTTATTTGTAACCAAAAGCCTAAAACCCAATTTTCATCTTTCTCACTTCAAAAATTAAGGGACTCCCATACAAACTTTCACCCCCTTTTTCCCCCCTTTAGGGGCTGAATTTTCAAAAATCCCTTCTTATTGCTTGCCTACAATACAAAAGGGACCTACTCTCCAAATTTCGTGACTCTAGCTTCAGTAGTTTCGGCTGTGCGTTGATGATAAGTAAGTCAGTCAGTCAGTCAGTCAGTCAATCAGGACTTCTCTCTTTATAATATTACTATGATATGATTATAATTGATCCACTAAAACATTGCCCTAGTAAACTGAGGCAGTGTTTTGAAAGCTCTACTCAGATCTGACTTGAATCGGTAATGACATAATTAATATTGTGTTAATTTAGATATTACAACTAACAAAGTTTTGGAGTACAATTTAAATAAATTACTACTTACGTGGTTATGAAAATCCTAGTATACACTATAAAATACAAGTCGCGATAAATGCGGTGCCGGCCGGTATAAGGTGCGCATGGCATCAAGTTCGACTCTACTCTAACGACTCCTGCGCTGCAACGTGTACACTGGAGGTGGTCGTTGAAACAATAAACTGTTTTTATTTATTTATTAAAGTTCGCTTTCAGTTAATCGATTATAAGCAAACACTACATGCAATAATATTTATATATAAAGAAAACAGCAAACAGAGTTCAAGCTAAGTCAGTTTGTACATCCATTAAAATTTTACAACATTGCTCCTTCCTTTTTAACGACTTTTCATTCGTTAACGAGTTGACTGTTATCCATCATTGAAAAAACAAATTGAAAATATTAGCTGTTCATTTACGTCAACGCATTAGTTCAATACTATTATTTTATTAATTTCGGAAAAAGTGGTTGAAAATATAATCTGTTAATTTACGCCAACGCATTATTTCAACATTATATTTTCATTATTTCCTGAGAATTGAGTAGTATGCCAAACGAATACTTCCGAAGTATATCGAAGTGTGAATCTCACTCGTACGTGTGAGCGAGAAAAGAAAGTTTAATCGATATTAATGTTATGATTTTTTATTTAGTTTGGTGAATGTAAACAATCCATGAGTGTGGTCACCGGTCAAGGCCTAAATTCGTTGCGGTTGTTTCCAGCGAGTGTTATAGTTTTGATTTCTAATATTAATAAAATTGTGTGAATGTCAGTCCAGTTCAGTAAGAAATTAAGTATTCTTAATTCTTATCCAATCAATAATCTTCGATTAATTATTTGCAACAAAATTGTTGTTCATCGAAAACGTTGACATAAATTGAAGCTAAACGTTAACGATTGAATTGTAAAACAGTTAAATTTCATTGACCACTAAACCGTCAAGGACACATGCCTAGTGTACACCAGTGAACCACGGACACACACTTTTATTTTGTTACCATAATTTAACTTTGGAACTTAGCCAAAATGTGACTTCTTTGTCTTTACACTCAAGATATGTTTTCATTTAAATAATTTTATTAATATTATGCGATTTTAGGTGCTCGGTGTTAATTAATTTAAAAAATCTGTAATTTTCGGTAAATAAACAATTGAACACCTCTTAACGACATAAGTCAAAGTAATTAGATGAAACTATTCATACTCCATAGTAATATAGGTGCTTACTGCTTATGGCCCACCGAACCAAAATTCTATCCATCGAACCAGTTACTTTGAGAAACAAAACTCCAACGTTTGATGGTCTATCCACTTTACGGAACACTGGCGAAATGGTGGTCATTCCTCCACAGAAGTATTAACCAAGAGTTGAAGTTGATGGATTATTTAAGGACATTCGAAAACCGGAATTTTGGTTAAATCTCAAGTGTTTTAGTTGAATATTGCTTGGTATCGTATATTAGTATCTCACTGCGAAAGATACATTTACAACATTACTAAATAACGAAATGAAAGTGTACAGCCTTCGTTAGATTAAGGAGTGTATTTTGTAATTCTGTGAATGATCTTGAAGTGTGACGGCAGAGATATAACTAAACTGTGCTACTGCCATTGACCATTGTAGAACATGTTAAATTATTGGGGCAGAGCGTGTTACTGATATAATGAGTTAACATATTTTTTTTGTTTCAGGTACCTTATTATCTACAGCAGATTTTGGGGACTGATTATGACAAATAGTGAACATTTTTATATTTTATATATGTCTAAAAAGTAAAGCTTAGAATTATCTAGTTGACTTTTAGGTCAACATACTACCAGTACTACGTACCTACTTCATAGTTTCCTAAATAGATAAAAAACCGCTGAAGTGCGAGCCAGCTCACCTTGATTAGTTTTAAGGTGACCATACCTGTGTCCCTATACTGGCAAAACTGAGCGTGTGTACAACTTAAGTGCTGGGTTCCGTATAATACGGAGGTGCGACATCCTTCTCTCGTACTTTCGTAGGGCACTGTTACGTATCGTCCCTGTCAAAGCAAGACCTTCATTCTAACAAGCGATTATATTGAACCCTTGTAAAGAGCACCGGTTTGAATAATTGAGGTGCAATTCAAGGAGGTCGTCACACCTATATATTTTACTCTAGCAACTAACTATAATAACAAGGAACTGCGATTCGTCCATTCCATTTCCTATATTATTCTAAGCTATACCTGCATAATGGGCCAATTGATTAAAGAGGAATATGCACCTTGCATGCATAAGCAAGAAGTATAAGCACTTACTCAAACTCAAATTAAATTTAGAAGTGTAAGGATTTGCTTGAGCAAATATTTTTATATGCACATGTATCTAATGAATTTGCGTATGAAAATAAAAATATTATTTGATTTTCATACCAACAATCATAAGTACGGCCGCTTGCAACACCAGGGGCATCACTCGCAGGGGCCGAAACTGGTCAGTAAAGTCAGTAAAAGTCAGTATTTTTAATATTGGTCAGTATAAGTCAGATTTTTCTAAAAATGGTCAGTAAAGTCAGTATTTAAGGCACCTATGTTCCTTTCGCTACAGATTTTCTTATACAGGCTGACCCAGAAGTCGACGCCAAGTTGGAACGGGTGATAGGCCATGCTAAGTTTTTTAATTTTAAAAATACAGGCATTTAAAAAAATGTGATGGTCTTTTAACTGCTTTTAAAATCTTTACCTATTTTAAATTTTTTATTTAATAAGTAATCCTGAATAATGCTTCAGTAAATTGTTGCCTAAAATTTAAAGCCAACTAGCTCCAGCTTGGAAGAAAATGTCACTTTTTGCCCAACCAAGTATTCTAAATTAATACTTTGCCTAATATTAACTGAATGTATTGAAAAAAAAATTGTTTACGCTAGTTTGGTAAGTAACTTTAAAAGTTGGCGCATATAATAAGGATTCCAAAATGGTATGACAATTGCTAGATTATTACTTTAATTATCGACAAATTTTTTTTTTAAAAAAATCCAGTTTTGAACCAATTTGTCTTACTTACTTAAAATTATTCTAGTGTACCCAAGGCTTTCGTTTTCGTCAAGGCCGTAACTTTAAGATTCTAGTTTGAGCGAGACGAAAAGTCGTTTTACGAAGCGTAACGTGCGAGACAGAAATCCTATTTCCAAATAGTCTAAGCGCACCACGGGCCATAGTAATGTTAGAAAAGTTTTAAATTACGCCTAAATTATTGGATTCTAAGATTAATACATTTACAACAAAGTTCGAACTGCCTTCCTTCAGCCGCAATACAAGCTCGACATCTTCTTAAAAAAGATCGGGTTATCAGACAGGCGAATCTTCCGTTATTAACAAATTCAACTGCTTCCGTTATTCTTTGCCGTAGCTCAGCAATTTTTTCAATTGGCTTTGATTAAACTTTCTCTTGCACCGCTACCCAGTAAAAAAAATCTAGTAGATTTAAGTCAGGTGAACAAGCTGGCCACGAGATTGTACCAGACCGCCCTATCCATCTGCCTGGGTATTCCTCATCGAGATATTCTCTAACTGAGCGGGCATAGTGCGCTGGGCAGCCGTCTTACTGGAACCACATGTCTCTGTAAATGCATAGTGGCACGTCTTCCAATAAATTTGATAAATGATTTTGTAAAAAATCCAAATAAACTTTACCATTCAAGAACCCTGGTAGTTCAAAAGGTTCAATGATTCACCCATTTAAAATCGTGTCTCTCCGTCTGATATAGTGGCATCACTATCTGTCTGGCTCACACTTCGTAAAATGATTCTCTCCGTCTCACTCAAACTAGAATCATTTTAAGTAAATTCCTAAAAAAATGGGTTTCTTAAAAAAATATCCATAATTTAAGAAATAATTTAGCATGTGTCATACCATTTTGGAGTCCTTATTAAATACGCCAACTTTTAAAATTACTTGCTAAACTAGCGTGGTGCATTTTTTTTTCAGTACAGTCAATTATTATTGGGCGAAGTATTCATTTTGAATAACTTGGTAGTGATAATATTTTCTTCCAAGCTGGAGCAGTTGGCTTTACATTTTAGGTAACAATTTACAGCATTATTCAGGATTAGTCATAATAAAAATAAAATTGAAAAAAGTAATGTAGTAACGGGAGAAAGACCATCACAGCGTGTAGATTTCCTTTTTATGCCTATAATTTTAAAAATGCGTAACTTAGATATTTTTTATTCTTTTCTGATTACTGTTGACTCAAAGTTGTAAGTTGTAGCTCAAAGTTTAGGCTCTCACTATCGTATTGAAGTTTAATACCGATGTCGATATTCATACAATTTTAGTTACGCGGTAGGGGTGCTGGTCGTGGCGTCGCTGCCGTCGCTTTTACCAATGTCATCTCCGTACAAAAATGACATTTCGATGACATTTTTGTTCCGTAGCAACGTTAGTTCCAATTTTGGTCACCGGGTCAGATAAGTTTGTGGCCCTATAATATTATATGAATTATGATAATTTCTTAAATCTACCTTTTTATAATAGAATTCAGTATTGTGAACCAAATTTAAAAAAAGAAAAAAAATAAAGGCTCAATGATGTGATGATGTTCGCTCCACCCATGACCAAGCCTGGTTCGCAAACCTGGCTGATAAGCATGTCAAAAGACATCTCACTTCCACTTACCCATTAGGTCTCAGTCTACAGTCCATTTGCGTGCAGTTTCAAAGCAAAGTATGCGCTAACACTAGAATAAGATGTATTTTTTGGCCAGTTTAGCTAAGAGTATGTTTGTCTGCTTTTATAAAAAAAAAATGACTTTAATAACTCTATTTTATTACTTGTTACATAATTTAATATGGTGGTGCAGGTTGGCTATGGGGATGGTGAAGCCAAACACAAAATAAATAAATTTTTACTTATTACCACTGTCTGAAATCCCCTTATTCACACATTCAGACTTTGAAATTAAGTGAGTAATAGGTCAGTATTTTTGAGTCGTACAGTCAGTAAAATCAGTATTTTTGACCATGTAATCAGTTTCGACCCCTGCACTTGTATGTTGCCGACCCTATAAAATCTTTTCACTCCCTTTTTGAGGAACCCCATGCTGTAGTCTCTTGGAAAAACCTCGGTGGGGAAGTGATTCCACAACCTGCGCGTGTGTGGGAGGTAACTCTCACTCTCGTTCTTTGTGTAGGTAAGCGTAAGGTTTGCTAAACTCTTGAGTATGAGTATTAGCTCACGTCAGAAGTTAAGCATTTATGGTAAATGGTATAATCTATAATTATATTATGTTATTTATATTCTCCATACAGTGACTGACAATCGTTTTTTCAGAAAAAACAGTAGAACAAGGTTTGTACAATTAAATATTAGTTATAGATACTAAATACATACATACATACCTGTCAAACATATAACCCTCTCCGTAGTCGGTAAACACAATATACATTTTAATAGAATTTTAAAATTTACGATGTTATTATCGTTTTGCCATGAAGCTAGTTCGGACGATGATGGACGCAAACGAAAGCAATAAAAATCTCCTCATGAACATACAAACAGGTTAAGACAAATTATGTTTTATGAGATCTATATCAACTGCATAATAGACTTCAGCAAGAATAGTTGTTTATGTACTTGAGAATCATGTTACTAGGAGAGATTTGAGGTCATGTCGATTGCGATGAAAGAAGAGGCAGTCTAAGGAAGATCTGGATCGATTTTGTTCCTCACTCAAAGAAGGAAATCATCTCAGGAAGACGGACTGGACCGTAATACACCTCGCGGGCCCAATACGCATCAGTGTTGCCACTCTTTATTTGGGGGAAATGGTAAGCGGTGGTGCCAATAATGCTAAATCACTTTGAAGACTGCCAACTAAAATGCCAACCCTCAAGTATTTTTCAAAATTATTGAAAACAAAATCTATACAGAGCTAATATTATCAAAGTGCAAAAAATGACATCAAAATCAAAAAATACCTGTATAATCATCGTTATTTAATGTTCGTCTTGTGCTTGCGATGTTGATGGGCCGGGTCAGAAAAAACGCTAAAAGCAATAAAAATGCCAAAACGGATGATCATGGGATCATCATCCTCTTGGCCAAATAAATACCACTTTACTTTTCCTAGAATCGTTCGTAATACGTATGGGTGGATATCACAAGTCTTTGATAATTTTTTGTTTTAGTACAAGAATGGTATTTGGGTAGGAGGATAATGATCTGATGCAACTACTGTAGACTCTCAGACCATAACCTAACCGTCAAAAACCCCCGACTCCAACTAGAAAAAGAGCTGTCATTTTTGAGCGGCTGAACAAATTTTCATGAAACAGCTAAGATGATACCCGTTTAAACTAGTTTTCAATTAAAATAACTGCATTGAAATCGGTCCATCCGTTTTAGAGCTACGATGCTACAGACAGTTACACACATACACATACAATCATAAAGTTATTATTACTTTACCACTAGTAATAATAACTTTATGCATACAATACAGATACACAGATATACACTACAAACTTAAAACACCCTTCTTTTTTGTCTACAGTTATTTTAGGTATAAGTCGGCAAATAACAAGTTTATAAATGCCAATGTTGAATATCATAGTGTTCATTTTATTACTTTGCATCAAATAGGTAATGCCTATAAATGCACAGAATTACCTAATAGTTACTTGCTATGGGTAAATGAGGTTAGTTATACGAAGGCGTATTTAAATAAGATGGTAATTAGAAGGTAATTAGCTACATAATTCCACTGTAAAACACTGTAAAGTATCATGTTTAGGAAATCCTATGTATGCAGGGTGGGTCCGCTAAAAATAGTGTCGTGCATAGATGTGGTAATAATCAGATTTATGAATTTATAGGTTGTTGAGCAGCATCTATTATATTATTGATCACTGCGCCAGACAAACATTTACCTACTTAAAAATGGTATCCCACGGGTCATTTTCACTGATAAAATAATAGAAGATTTAGACAAAAGATAATTTATTTATATTTATCTGGGGGCACGGCAGTGCCCCAGCCAAGTCTCGAGCAAAACGGGCACGGCCGTACCATCTTTTTAACCGACTTCAAAAAAAAGGAGGAGGTTCTCAATTCGACGCGTATGTTTTTTTTATTTTTTTTTTTATGTTTGTTACCTCATAACTCTGGACTGCGTGAACCGATTTTGATGATTCTTTTTTTATTCGAAAGCTGGTACTTCCCGAATGGTCCCATTTTAATTTGGTCCAGTTCTGACCATGGGATCCATGAGAAAACCATATAAGTCTTAAATTTACATTACGTATGTGCGCGACAAATGGTCGAATAACTCAATATCAAGCCAACCGATTTCGATGATTCTTTTTTTGTTTGAAAGGGTATACCTCCGAAGTGTTCCCATTTAAATTTAGTGAGGATCTGATGAAGATCTTCGGAGATAGACAATGGAACTCTTGAATGAATAACAGCACATCACTCGCGATTGCTGTAATCTCATGTTTATGTATTGTTTATGCCACTCAAAATTGAAAAATAAAATAAACATTAAAAAAAAAGTAAAAACCGACTTCAAAAAATCTAAAAGGTATAAAATAATTTACTTAAAAAACTTTTCAGCTTCTGAAGTCGGGGCCTTTAATTCTTCAATGCACCTACGAGTAGCTTGATAGTGGCACCGATTTCAGAAGCTGAAAAGTTTTTTAAGTAAATTATTTTATACCTTTTAGTTTTTTTGAAGTCGGTTTTTACTTTTCTTTTAATGTTTATTTTTCTCGATGCGATTCGCGGCTGTTTCGCCCCCCCTATATCTTCGACGTGGACAAAGCTACGAGTTTAGGTTTTCGGTGAATAATAGTAGGCATTAGAACTTCTAGCAGACTTAGAAACTTCAAATTTTGCACCAAGATAGGTCATTAGCCACATTTAAAGGAAAAATTAAAAAAACATTAAAAATAATTATAAAAACATTAAAAAATAATATACCATAGAAAACAATTTTATATTTGCGGTTTGGCAAGAACATTGTGTATGGATTTTGACTGCATTGTTAACTTTGTTCGTTGTTTAAGTATTCAATTGGATGAATAAATACATAGAATAGAAAAGAATAATATAAACTGTGGTCAAGCATACGTGGCCCTTTCAAGAGTGACTAGTTTGGGTGGATTACATTTAATAAATGTGAATTTTAGTAGTATCAAAGCTCAGGAGATAGCAATAGCTGAATATAATCGACTCCGAAGTATATATCGCCCAGACTTGTCTACCTTAGAAGTAACGAAGCCTCAGAAAAGAAACAAAAGAGATAGAGATAGAGAATGGGTTCTAAGCAAAGCAGTAGCTGAAGTCCAAGAAATTATGAGGTCACCTAAAAAAAAAGAAAGAAATACACTTACAAAAAATAAATGAGATCCCAACAAAAACATTAAATGTAAAAAAATGCCAAGTCTCTCGATGCAGTCTTTCCATCGTAAAAAGTTTTGAGATCTCATAGAAGCCAAGTCCTATTCAAATTATTTTGTAGTAAATCAACATTTAGTAATTGTATCAATAGTTTTCTTTATATTATAATTATAGTGACTTGGCAATGGTCATCGATGAAAACCAGCGTCATTGGTGTTGCCAATGACAACAAGCTGATCGATGCCCATTTTCTTGCACATGAGGGACACACACTTCCATGCTTTATTTTTCATTGTTTTTATTTTAAGTAATTTCCTGGTTTTTTTATTTTTTATGTTTGTTATGTGTGCATGCTCGGTGTCCTGTGTGCAAAAAATAAATTGATTTTCTTTCTTTCTTTCAATGAGCACAAATTAAAAGCTGCTTGCTGCCTGGAATTATATGCAAATGTTACTGACGAGACCTGTGATCAGATTATCCTGCGCAGTTTACTAGTCTTGGATGAGACTGACTGCCGCATGCCGTTGCCGAAATTCGGTTGGGACGACACGGATAAACCAAAAGAAAATTAATTTTGTGATATTAATGTTTACGCATGCGGTGTGTGACTTTCAACTCCTCCAAATATGCCGTTTTATTTGTTTCTTCTTGTGCTCATTGCCAAGTCACTATAATTATAATATAAAGAAAACTATTGATACAATTACTAAATGTTGATTTACTACAAAATAATTTGAATAGGACTTGGCTTCTATGAGATCTCAAAACTTTTTACGATGGAAAGACTGCATCGAGAGACTTGGCATTTTTTTACATTTAATGTTTTTGTTGGGATTTTAAATGTCTGCTCTTTTCATATTATGTTAGTGACCCTAATATAATATAAGGGTAAATTTAACTTAGTTTGGAGACCGCATTGTCTTTTTCATAGGTTTATATGACATCAGAAAATGAATATGGGACATGTTGTATTATATATATATAATATATGTCGGTATACTTGCTTTACTTACCTATTCATTGTTTAGTTGCTGGGATGGCAAATGTTTGGTTTAGATGCTGCTATTTTGTATTGTATGTGTGTCGTTTTTGCTGCAGAAATAAAATATTTTTCTTTCTTTCTTTCTTTCTTTTCTAATAGCCTAAAGCAAATTCAATATGCGAAAACATGTAGGAAATAAATTTTTGACGATTCGTCAAACTCTATAAATTCTATATTACAATATTAAAAATTATGTATTATACCAATAATAATTATAGTATAATAATTAAACCACGTATAATCTCGTTTTGTGACCGAACACATCGTCACCACTCTGTATTAAAATACCCAAAATTTATCTTTTTCGCACACGTTACAAATCCAGAGTCCGTTTATCATTGACAACAGTCTGGATTATTATGGAAATTAAAAAATTCAACCCATGCAATTTTATATGTGTAACTAGATATCAATCATAATAATACCTATTATTATATTTTGGAAAAACTAAAAAATTCATAGCTATAACAATCACGCATACCTTTTGCTCTGCAAACTGTGTAAGGCAACTTTGAACATTCTGGAAAAGTTCAAAATTATGTGAGTAAACTTTTTGGTATACCTAATCTTGGTATTTTAGAATGTCTATTTGGTATATTTGGCTACGGCATAGAAATAGTACAAGTACCTATATATTATCTCTATGGGCTACGGTGCTTCAGCTATTGATGTGATTTTTTATTGAAAAAGTGTCAACTAAGTAGGTACATAAGTATGACAAATAACTTCAATTTCGGAAGAAATGCACGCTCAAGAGAAATAGGCTAAGATGAGAAGTTTATTTATGCGGTTGTCAAACGGGATTGAATCCATTAGGAAAGCTAAATTTTAAACATTTGCAATTTCTATAACCTCCTAGTATACGTTAACACTACTTGTAATTTCTGCAATTTTGCTAAAAGATAACAAGTAGGCGTCGAGACTTTTCCTGTTGTCTGCATATAATAATAATATCATTATTTGCAGTCAGCGTTATAAGTAAATGAAC
This sequence comes from Allophyes oxyacanthae, assembly GCA_932294325.1. Classification (NCBI taxonomy): domain Eukaryota; kingdom Metazoa; phylum Arthropoda; class Insecta; order Lepidoptera; family Noctuidae; genus Allophyes; species Allophyes oxyacanthae. The sequence goes on from OW028628.1 coordinate 5,338,837, forward strand.
ATTTCATAATGTTGAAATTAAGTATCAAGGAAAATAATTGTTTTTCCTATCTTACCATTATAAACAGTCGATTAAGTTTCGCTATTCTATCTGAATTACAAAAAATTATCCGAATATTCTTTCATAAATCTTATCTCTCACTTATGTGTATTTTTATCAGCTAGTTTTAACTCTGATGTATAGCAGGTATTGCGATATTTTTTTCTGTGATATTTTGTACCAATATCGTCACTCATGATCATTAATCACCAAATCTTCAAATTTTTGTTATTAATTTTGCTATTAGTATGTGTGCAGACCGCAAAGTTTGGATCTTTGTCATCTTGCGGTTATATTCTGTAAAAGGTTCGTACCTTTGTTATAAACTCAGAATGATAATATGCGTATTTGGACCGTTAATCATGCTATTTTTAATACAAAGTACAACAGTCGTTCATCGACTAGTATTGAGTTACCAGTCATGTACCAGATATATACTCTGTAGGTATAAAAGAAGAGGCTACACTTGTTTGTAAGTATTTTTTTTCTATATTTTTTTTAATCTTTATTTTTCTATATTATTTATTTAAATTTATTATATACTTTATTGTTCACCTAACATATACCCTTTACATAGGTATATATAAAGTTACTGAGACACTGAGGTAGGTACTGGGTTGCTTTACTTGTTAAAAAAAAGACGACGACCTTAACTATCTACTTTTCTGATTAAAAATAGCTTTAGTACTGAGTAGTGACGATTGACTAAAAGCCTGTTATGGTGTTATTATTACAAAAATGTCGTAGTGAAGGAAATAATCGTGATCAAAGTCAAAAATACGTGAGAAAACAAGGGTACCAAAATTTACTGACTCTTATTCTTTACTTCCTTATTAATATCTATAATATATTAATACGTGAAGGGAAAACTTTGGTCCCCTTTTTAAGCATATTGCGCGTACGGAAGTGTGTGAGTTTTGGCACAGTTAAAGTTTATTTATTTATTCAGATTCATATACTCTTTATTGTACACCGGTAATAAAAACAGGATTGAGAATCACTTAAGCTAATGTACAATGGGCGGTCTTATCGCGCACAGCGATCTGTTACAGACAACCTTTGGATGGACATAACAGAAAAGAAATAGGTAATATAGGTTTATATGGAGAAGGAGTGCAAAAAGCTAAACTTACGGTCAAATTTCGACCAATAGGCGACCACTACTAATTATTATAAATGCGAAAGTAACTCTGTCTCTCTGTTTGTTACCTTTTCACGACTAAACGTTTGAACCGATCTGTATGAAATTTAACAAGGAAATAATGTGCATCATGAGAAAGGGCATGAAATAGGCAATAATTATTCTTTTCAAAAACCCCAGTTTCCAACGCCCACGCAGACGAAGTCTCGGGCACAGTTAGTTATTAATATTTGCTACTATATCCTTTGCCTTTCTTTCCAATTCCTTTTCCCTTACCTTAACAATACAATGTGTATTTTAAAGGTAAGGGAATGTTGATTAATATAAAAGTACTGCAATATTCACGACAAAATAACAAGTTCATAGAAAATAAGAATGGACATTTCAGAGCTGCTACTATGAATAATTGTTTTTAATAGTTTTTTTTTACGGTTAGGTAAACTATTTATCTTCTTCAGTAACAAGCCAAAAAAATATGAAAATGGTAAGAAGACCAAGAAAGACAGTATTTTTTGTTATTACCATATATAAAATTATCATTAATTATGTATATCTAACACAGCGTTTTGCGATTATAAATAGACTAAGTTTATTTTCTAAAATAATACTGCATGGCACAGGCATACATCCAATGTGTATGGTATCATAGTTTACCCCAGTCTTGTTTGATCATGTCGGCACCTTTTTCAGCTATCATGTAAACCGGGGCATTTGTATGACTTGATACTATATGAGGCATTATACTGGCGTCCATCACTCGAACTCCCTCTATTCCGTGAACTTTTAATCGCGGACTGACAACTGCTGATGGATCTGTCTGCACTCCCATCTTGCAGGTACCACTCAGGTGGTATATAGTAAAGGTGAACATTTGTGCTTGACAAGCAAAGTACTGGTCGCTACCGAACGGTCCATATTTCAAGCAATCTTTGATGGGCACATTGTATAATTTTGCACCAATTTTTCTCATAGCTGATTGCTTTGATATTTCCACAGCTACTTTTATTCCTTCCACAATTTTCTGCAAATCCTCAGGATATGAAAAATAATTTGGAACTAATAACGGATATTCTTTAGGATTTCTACTGTGTAGCAAAATTCTTCCTCTTGATTTAGGACGCATTAACATTGGAAAAACCATAAATGCGTCAGACTTTCCTAATGGTCCGTATGTATCGTCGTAAATTTTATCGCCAAAACCAAAGTTATGACGTAACAGCGGATCTGCGTTCAATCCGCCAGCTATGAAAAGTAGTTCTAAATCTGGCCAACCTGTAGAATTGAACTTATCTTTTAAATCCATGAAAATTAGAGCTTCACATCCACCGGGCAGGGAAAGTGGACCTTTGTGTGTCCTCATCCATTTGAAAACCAAATCTAAGTGGTTAAATATATATTCTGAAGAAAAACTTACATTTTGCTGTCTGACTAGAAATTGAACTCCACCGGCAGCAACATGATCCATTAGATTGTATCCTACAGGTAAATCTTTTAAAACTTCAATTCTCATCGATTCCAAGTGATCTTTTGGTCCTATTCCTGACAGCATCAACAACTGCGGAGAATTAATGGCACCGGCGGACAAAATCACTTCTTTGTTTGCAAATATTTTATATTCCTTGTTTTGTTTTTCAAACTCAACGCCGATGACTTTAGTTTTGGTATCGTCAAAAATAAGTTTAGTGACCATACTATTTTTAGACACGTGAAGATTCTTCCTTCCATTTGTTGGATGCAAATAAGCTATACTTGAACTGTGACGAGTTCCATTTTTCATTGAAAGTTGGAGAAAAGATACTCCTGATGATTCTGCTCCATTGTGGTCTCCATATTTGAAGCCTAGTTGTTGCGCTGCTTTCACCCATGCTTTACCTTTACTTGTGCGGAAAGGGGCAAACTCTATATTCAGATATCCTCCATGCCCGTGATATTCTGAATTGTTGTAGGCAGGTATATTGTAGTTTTCAATTTTCTTGAAGTATGGAAGTACCTCATCCCATCCCCAGCCTTCATTACCCATCGCTTCCCAGCTATCGTAGTCTGGCTTGGCTCCTCGCGTGTATATCATGTAATTTAATACACTCGAGCCTCCAACCACTTTACCCCGTGGCCAGTTACACTGTTGATTCTCAAATCCTGCACAATACTGATTGGATGGCATCGTTTTATAACCCCAGTTAACGGACGTAAATTGCAGATAGTTTGCTAAAATAGGGATATCCATAATGTAGTTTTCGCTATCTCCAGCTTCTATTAGTAAGACTTTCCAGTCTACGATTTCTGTTAATCGATTCGCAAGGACGCATCCCGCCGTGCCGGCTCCTACGATGATGAAGTCATATTCAGACAGTAAGTTAGTTTCGTCTGGTGGTTCATCATCGAATTGATTGGTTCCCTCTTGCAAGAAGTTAATGAGTGATGACAAAGGGCTGGCGAACTGTGTGTTGGTAGAAGGTAATAAGACAACTATCAGCCATGTTGCCGCCGTTACAATCTTCGCACGATGCTGATACCGCATCTGGAATTAATTTTATTTCTTTGTTCAGAGTTGTGTATCAAGTGCTCGACAAAATGTAGTAACACTAGTTGCTGACATTCAAACAACATTTATATCACGCCTGTACGTATTCTCCGAAGGGTTATGCAGAGGTGTAGGTAATGTTGTACTGTGTCTGTGTGTACACCCACATTTCGCCGATGCCATTATTCAGTTCTATAAAATAGGTGGCTCAGCTTATTGCCATCTATCGGACACAATTCCAAACTTCGAGCTGCTACAGAGAAATTCTACACAAAAAACCTAAATACACTGTTCGTCCCGGGAATCGAACCCAGAACCTTTGCGCTTAGTAGTTGCGTAGTTCAACAGATAATTAAATGTTTTTCCCTGTACTAATTAAAACTTGTAATTTTAATCACTGATTAGATTATACATCATGTCATTTGTATGCCAATGAATAAAGATGGCAATAGATTTAGAGCTAGTTTAGTTAAATGACGGTTTATGAGTAAGGGGTGAGAGTGTAAGTCGCGAGTGAATGAGTGTCTTCTAAGCAAGCGTGCTTCATCATCACACACATCGTCAATCAAGTGAGATAGTGGTCAAACGACAGTCTATCTGGTATAGTCTTACAAAATTCTAAATAAGCAAGTGCAAGAAACAAAAAATCGGGTCTAAGACTTGCATTTGTGGCCCAATGCGGAAAAGTTATAGTAAGTATGGTAAATAAGGAAAGCGTGTGAAAAATATGTCTTGTGATGGCTTGTGCCTGCCATAACAGGTCTGGCAAAGGAGGTAGAGAATATTTATTATTAAAAAGAAATAGACACTCAGGATAAAATAAAACGTAACATTTTGTAATATTGAAGGGAAACGAAGCAGGATTAAAAATAAATTATTAGAAATCAAATTTGGGCTACGCACCTTTGATCCTCAATAAAAGTTGGCTTAATAATAAGATCACCACAACAACGTCTACGTGTTCTGAACTTGAATGAGTACTGAGCGGCCTATAGAAAACTTGCTTCTTTGTTTATATTCATTAACAAGTTAGTGACGTTTGTAATGTGAATAAAATGATTCATTTAAAACTCATTTCAGAACTGGATCATGGTTCCGGAATGTCATTAAATTGAAAGGGTAATGCCCAGTTGCAGTATCAATTTGCTTAAGATATTTTTTTATATTATTAGACAATCTTAAGTAGGGGGCCGAATCCAGGTTATGATAAACTTATCAAAAATATTTTATGATGAATTTATACGGAATGAGTTTTCTTATCTGTCATCCAAAATCTACAACGGCCAACGGGTGTGGATTAGACCATCAAACTGAATAACTCTTTCTTTGGGACAAACCATTGCAATCGCGAATAAATTATCAGCTGTCCTATACAAAAATAAATCTTAAAAAAAAGTAAAAACCGACTTCAAAAAACTAAAAAACAAAATAATTTTCTTAAAAAACTTAACAGCTACTGAAGTCGGTGCTACTGCCAAGCTAGGTGCATTGAAGAGTTATAGGCCGCGACTTCAGAAGCTGATAAGTTTATTACGAAAATTATTTTATACTGTTTAGTTTTTTGAAGTCGGTTTTTACTTTTTTTATAGTTTATTTTATTTTTCAATGTTGAGTGGCATAAACAATACATAAACATGCGATTACAGCAATCGCGAGTGATGTGCTGTTATTCATTCATGAGTTCCATTCCATTCCATCCATTCTTAAGGTCTTCATGAGATCTTCACCGAATTTAAATGGGACCACCTCGGAAGTATACCCTGTCAAAAAAAATACATTTTTCAAAATCGGTCTTCAATTGGAGGGGTATTCGCGTAACAAACATACAAAAAAAACACATTCGAATTGAGAACCTCCTCCGTTTTTGGAAGTCGGTTAAAAACTTCAATACCTACTCGACCCAAACGTATGGGACAGCTGATAATTTTCTACAACACAAGACTCCCATGGGTGAAAACTGCCGTAAAAGACTCGATTTTTAGTTCTACGTTGTGCTCATAACATCATAAGTCGTCACGTCTGACGACACGGTTGGCGCAGTGGCTAAGCGATTAGCCTTCTGCGCTACGTGCCGCGGGTTCGATCCCCGCACGGAACAAATATTTGTATGATCTACAGATAGTTATTTCGGGTCTGGTTGCATGTGACATGTATGTTTGTAAACTGTATCCTCGATACAGGAGAAATCGTAGAGAGGGGCAATGTTTAAAAAAAAAAAAAGTAGGTACATCGTACTGGAATCACCAATCACCTGCCAAGCAAAGTGATGGTGGGTGTACCTATACCAATAACAGTTATTAGTTGGCCTATTTTCAGCTTTGAGTATACTCAAAGATTTTCAGCCGTGTAAGTTTACAGGCTTGTATGAAATATGGATATGTAATAGTTTTTTTTATCAATAACTGGATACTCCAACACTTTTTACCATTCACAATACTGCCAGAATTTGTATGATTATGAGCTTACGTATTCTTAAATTATGAGATATCATTATTTATGAGTTCGATTCTGAGAAATTATTACTTATGTTTGAGGTCTGATCGGACTTAACATGAGCGGTATACCGGGTGATCCATCAAGATGGTATGGGGAAGTTTGAAACTATATAAGATAGAGAAGTTTGTTCGAAGGAATCAGTCGATTCTGTATTCTAATATTTTCAAAAAGTGGTGTTCCTGGGAAATCTCCAAGAGAAGTATCTTTAAAAATACTTCAAATTTGGTTCTGTTTCTGTCGTCGCACAACTGCCCGAAAATGTGTCGAAAGAGGACTAGGTGTGCCCTTTCTTTTGATAACCATACCTTTCAACTTTGTTTAAGAAAACTAGTTAATATATTTTTCAAGTTTCATTTAATAAGTTCAATCATTGGGAACTGTTATATAATCAATATTTTCTAGCTTACATGAGCTGAACTAACATTATATTAGGTTATTAAATAAATTACAGCTCAGCAAAATTGTCAGGCTTAAAAGCAGTCTAGATACCATATTTTAAAATATGCGTAGATATTATCTGCTTACCTTTGGTACCAAAATCATATTTATAATTTACCTAATTCCCCATCACTTATAATGTAAACAATGTTTATCGGCATGTACTGTAACAACCACTTACTTTGCCAATATATCGTTTTTCCTGTGCACTGGTTCGCCACACAAGTTTAAAAGTTTGGCCTAAACAGCAGTAGTAGTTTCCAGATTGCGTTTTTGGTTCCACAAAATTTGTGTATTAAGGAGTTCTTCCGCGTGAAATAAAATGTAAAGAACGCAATCTGGAACCTGAAGTATGTTTTTATTTGTCTAAATCTTATACGACATAAGAGGTGGTGTGATTTCTATACCATTTAATTCACTATTATTAATATAAATATTATTGGTAAAAATGCTGCCTAGAGTGAAATCATTTTTATAGCATTTTCACTTTACTTCATCTTTACTAAGTAAAGCTTAGTTTAAATTATTTGATGAATGCTTTGTTCAAGAAACTCCTTATCAGTTTTTTCAACAATTTACAAATTCAAATCAATTTTATAATATTTTTAATTCTTGAACTTGTAAAATGTAGGACTCTCGCATCGCAAAGATATTTTCGTTATAGTCTTCACATATTAGAAAAGCTTTAACATTTACAGTATTTTAATATATTATGCCTCCCTGATTTGTGGTTAATTTACTATATCAGAAAATACGTACCAAATGTAGAATAAAATTACGTTACTTTCTGCATGTACGGATATAAAAACGATACTATGAATATTTTGATAATAAATAACACTAAAACAGTTAAAACTACATCACAGATGTGCTTCACTAAATAAATAATGCTAATCACACACATCGTCTATGTGTGCTTTCATAATTTGCCCCAGTCTTGTTTGATCATGTCGGCACCTTTTTCAGCTATCATGAAAACTGGGGCATTTGTGTGACTTGAAACTATTTTGGGCATAACACTAGCATCAATCACTCGTATTCCGTCGACACCGTGAATTTTTAATCTTGGGCTGACTACTGCTGACTTTTCACTCTCTACTCCCATTTTGCAAGTTCCGCTTTGATGATATATTGTAAAAGTGAACATTTGTGCTTGACAAGCGAAGTAAGCGTCGCTGCCGAACGGACCGTGTCTCAAACACTCTTCGATCGGAACATCATATAACTTGGCGCCAATTTTTTTCATAGCCGGTTGTCTTGCTATTTCCACAGCTACTTTTATTCCTTCTACAATTTTCTGCAAGTCTTCGGGATATTCAAAATAGTTCGGAATTAACGCCGGATGAGCTTTTGGGTTTCTGCTTTGTAGCATAACTCTTCCCTTTGATTTAGGACGCATAAGCATAGGAAAGACCATAAACGCGTCTAAGCTACCTAATGGTCCGTATGTATCAGCATATATTTGATTGTCGAATCCAAAATTTCGACGTAGCAGCGGGTCTGCATTCAATCCACCAGAAATAAAAAGCAGTTCCATATCTGCCCAACCTGTTGAATTAAACTTATCCTTAAGGTCCATGAAAACTACAGCTTCACATCCGCCAGGGACTGAAAGAGGGCCTTTGTGTGTCTTCATCCATTTAAAAACTACTTCTAAGTGGTTCAATATGTACTCAGTCGAAACAGTTACATTTTGTTGTTGAACTAAAAATTGAATTCCACCTGCAGCGATGTGATCCATAAGATTATAACCTACAGGTAAATCTTTCACAACTTTAATTCTCATCGATTCCAAATGATCTTTAGGTCCGATACCTGATAGCATCAACAACTGCGGCGAATTGATAGTACCGGCAGACAAAATCACTTCTTTTTTTGCTAATATTTTGTACTTCTTGTTTTGTTTCTCAAATTCAACGCCGATAACTTTAGTTTTGGTATTGTCAAAAATAAGTTTAGTAACCATGCTGCCTTTGGATAAGTGAAGATTATTCCTTCCGTTAATTGGATGCAAATAAGCTCTGTTGGAACTGTGACGAGTTCCGTTTTTCATTGACAGTTGGAGAAAAGATACTCCTGATGATTCTGCTCCATTGTGGTCTCCATATTTGAAGCCTAGTTGTTGCGCTGCTTTCACCCAAGCTTTACCTTTACTTGTGCGGAAAGGGGCATGTTCAATATTAAGATGTCCGTTTTTACCGTGATATTTCGGATCATCGAAAGAGGGGATATTAAAGTTTTCTATTTTTTTGAAATACGGAAGTACCTCATCCCACCCCCAGCCTTCATTACCCATCGCTTCCCAGCTATCGTAGTCTGGCTTGGCTCCTCGCGTGTATATCATGTAATTTAATACACTCGAGCCTCCAACCACTTTACCCCGTGGCCAGTTACACTGTTGATTTTCAAATCCCGCACAATACTTATTGGATGGCATTGTCTTATAACCCCAGTTAGCCGATGTGAATTGTAGATAATTGGCTATAACAGGAATATCCATAACAAAATTTTCGTTTATTCCAGCTTCTATAAGTAAAACTTTCCAGTCTGGAATTTCTGATAATCTGTTTGCGAGCACGCATCCTGCAGTACCGGCTCCAATGATGACGAAGTCGTATTCAGACAGTAAGTTACTTTGGTCTGATGGTTCGTTGTCGAGCTGGTTCGAGCCCTCTTGCAGAAAGTTCATGAATGATGTGACGGGGTTGACAAACTGTGTGTCTGTTGGAAGCAGAAGGGCGAGCAGCACCCATATTGCCGTTGCCAAGTTTGGCGAGCGGTGCCTCATCTGGAAAAATAAGAGAAATACATTAAATATGTTTCGAATACACATTTATGTTTACCCGACTACGGAGAGGGTTATATGTTTGACCGGTATGTATTCTATGTATGTATCATCTATTCCCTCATAACTTTTAAACTACTTATCATAATTCGACAAATGAGGTATGATTAGAAGCTTCTTGATTGTCCGCTGGTATAGGCTATGTCACAGACAAAAGAGCTATGTGATGTCAATTAATTTTAAAAAAATGTTTCATAATACCTTGTTGGGTATCAAATGAAAGGGCTTAATTGGCACATTTCAACAATATATATGTAGCTAAAAGATGCGCGTGGCTTTGAAAAAAGAAGTAAGTTCAAAAACTAAAATCCGACTACTGAAAAAGTATGAAACAAGAAAATATTACATAGTGATGTTCAGAGGATAGCCGTGGTCGTATGCCACCTGCCCTAATAACACCATACAGTCTAACAGTAGTAAGCGATCATAAACTATAAGGCTAAGTGGCATACGACCACGGCTATTCTCTGAACATCACTATGAATATTAATATGTAGGTATTAATATTTTCTTGTTTCATACTTTTTCAGTAGTCTGGTTTTAGTTTTTGAACTTTCTTTTTTACTGAATATGATGTATTCGTTACCTAGTTGAGCATTACGCCAAAATATAATTATTGGTAAGCATGGCCCGTTTACCAACAATATGTTTAAAATAAAAGCAGCCGTTTGGCCATCTAAAAGTTCATTTTGAACAACATTTTAACCGTTGATTTGGACTAAATCTCTGTTATATTTTTAGTGAGCTTGGGCCTAAGTGAAGCAATCTGTCAATTTGGTTACTCATATGCACGGACCTGTGATATTGTTTGGTTCACCGATGGATCAAAGAAAGAGGGTCTAGCAGGAGCTGGATACCACGGAGGACAACCAAGGGTGCAGAAATTTGCCAACCTTGGGCAATACGCCACTGTATTTCAAGCAGAACTACTCGCCATCATAGGCTGTGTTCGTGAGAGTCTGCAAAAAGCCTACCTAAACAGGCACATCTTTATCTTCTCTGATAGTCAAGCTGTAATTAAAGCCCTTAACTCAGAGGAGATCAACTCTAAACTCATCAAGGAGTGTGTCCAGTTGCTGAACTTACTAGGAACATGAACTCGGTAGCGATAGGATGGGTACCTGGACACAGTGGCATCGGTGGTAATGAAACTGCCGATGAGCTAGCAAGAGCTGGAGCGGAAAGCACTACAATGGGCCCTGAACCCATTTGTGGAATTCCTAAGTGCACAACCTCCACCTACCTCAGGTCCTGGGGCTATAAACAGAGTATCAAGCTCTGGGAAAAGTCCTCAGGCCAAGCACACTCCAAAGCGCTTCTCACAGGCTTCAACAGAAAGTTTACGGAACAAGCGCTTTCCATGAACAGGAGCCGAATTAGGATCTTGACAAGAACCCTCACTGGGCACTGCAAACTAAACAAGCATCTACAAAAAATGGGCCTTAGTGACACCACAATTTGCAGATTCTGTCGCGAGAAGGATGAGACGCCCATACATATCCTATGCGAGTGTGACGTAGTACACCACACTAGAAGCCAGCACCTGGGGGGCCACCTAATCTCACCAGATGAGATTAAATCCCTCCACCCCAAGAATATAGTCAATTTTATTATTGACTTACGGCTAGAGGGAGTGCTGTAATAATACAAGAGGCGTCACAATAGATCTTCGCAGGTCGCAGTGACAAAGGGGCTTAGTACCCTACCTCTTCAAACAAATAATAAATAATAATAATACTCATATGCATAAAGATAGTATATACAATTGGTCTGGTCACCGGTGTCCGACCCTTTAAGGCGAAGCAATATGATCAATTTTATCGACACGTCCACCATAATAAGGCATTTTGCCCCTACTGTTTTGAAATAGCGACCATTTTAACAAAAAAAAATACTGAGTGCGGTTGGGTTCATTTATTTTGCCATATCTACCGATATTAGAGGTCCTACAGGCATAAAAGTGTCGTTCGATAGTATGAAAAAATTTGGTTGTTTTTTACTTTTTAATTGTTTTCCAAAAAAAACAGAAGGGGCGAAATGCCTTATTATTGTGGATTTGTCGATAAAATTGATCATATTGCTTCGCCTTAACGGGTCGGACACCGCTGACCAGACACATTGTATATACTATCTCTATGCATATGAGTAACCAAATTGACAGATTGCTTCTTGGATTGATTCTTGTTGGTGTCAAGATGGAACTCTATCAATGTGGCACGTGTCACACGTAGGTACAACATCGAATTTTAACGACGCCGCCGAGGATAATGCTGAAGTGGAAATGGACTCGACTTTCCTAATAAAGTATTGATAGTGTATTTATTGCTGTTGATTTAGATTCAAAGTCGATACCGAAGTTGGCGATACTTATCATCAACAAAAGAATACATCAATGTCCGCGTGACTTGGCATTTAAAGTGGCCAGTATTGGACCTTCGCATGTCTCTGTGGTTGAATCAACTATGTAGTTAGTGCAGGGTTGTTTTCCTGCTAGCAAGTCAAACAAGTGCACTGTTGTTATGGCGAGAATTCATGTTGTCTCTTTTCTTAATATTTATTTTCTTGTTAACATTTCCTGATACGTATGCATATTTTGAATGTACCGTTACTATTTTACTGATAATTTAATTTAACATTTTCATGATTCTAGAATATTCTCTTTGCCGAATAGTTTGGAGATGATTTAGCTAAACATTGTTATTGGTTTCATAATGTAACATATGGTGTTCGTTGTCAAATAATTTTGAAATAATAATTTAAAGAACCTTTTTTTTGAAAGATCAATCCGATTTTATTTTCACTTTTTATGTTTATTGCATTTTCGGAATAAATCCACATTCTTCAGTCCGACAGAGTTTTACCTTGTTGTTGTATTCAATGTGATTTATGACTTCCATGCGTTATGAACTTGAAATAATAAGTTTAAATCGTAGTGTCCTTATGGGAATTCACTGAAGATCTTTTTCGGACATTGAAAGCCCAAACTAAATTCATTGTTCTTGGAAGTAATATTCTGAAGAGAATGTCTCTTAGAGACAAGTGGCCTCTTACCATGTGTACAGACTCTTATGTGACTCAGAAGGCTTGTCGCATTTTAAATGCGTTATATTTTACTATGTTCTTAATACTATTGTGTTTAGATTTTTAAGTAGCTTCCAGTCATAATTTGCTACTGCAAATTATGACCTCCGCATTACCCTTTGGGGAATACAGGCGGAGTGTGCCTATAAATGTGTCTTATAATAATAATAATTCATTTATTTCAGACTATTAAAATCCATACAACCAAGTTCAAAATCAGTCTACTTGATTTTTTTATGTTTTACGTGTGTGTAATTACTTACATAATAACGCGTAGTAACGCGTACATATTGCGATCAATAGGCCAACTACAACAGCTAACTTGAGTTTTGATAGTGGTTTAGCGGGAATAGCCTGAAGAAACGATAAATGATCATTATGAGTAAACTTTAGATCCTACATTAGTTATCTGTCCATTAAAATTAGGTTAATGCGATTATGTGACCACGTCTCACCAAAATGCCGTGTTGACACTCTTGATGATTATTTGCCGGTTAAGAATAATTCTATACTCGTATAAATATCGTTAAGAGTGTTTGTTTGTATTCATGAATTTGTATAAAAGGACGGTATACGAGAAAGAAGGTATACAAGATCCACTTTACTTTTTTTTCGGTTTATTAATCATATTATTATTGAGAAAATTACATGTGAATATTTTCCAAATGTAGAAGTATGAGCCAGATGAGTCAAGGCGTCATGCATGAGCGCAAGCCAATCAGATAGCATCTATCTAGCTGCGTGAGCCAAGCAGATGTATCTTTAAAACAGGGTTATTATCTACTATTGTTAGCGTTTACTGTCACAGATTAACCAATGATATTATTATTAGTTTATGTCACGAGAACACAACACTTGACAAATAAATTTGTATGAAGTCTAAGGTCACACGTCAGTTTTTGTTTCATAGTTAAACAAATCTGCATTATTTAAACTAACTTCCACCGATCTGATCTCTACAACTTACTCTGATCTCTGTACATGTGAAATTAAAAGCTATCAAAGTCACGGCTAAGTTAAATCTGTTCAATGAACATTCTATCAACAATAAATTGATTCAAATTAGATAGGTACGTTTCTCAATTCAACCTATACCGACAAGGCGAAAAATAGAGTCGCGGTCTGCCACGGACATTAGATCGTTTTCACTAATGTTAGACACAAGATAGCCTATTGTGCACGCTTTTACATTTTCTGTGTTATTTTTATTTTGGTGTGAAATAAAGCATATTCCTATTTTATTACTTGATTTGACATATAATATCGATTATTATAGGCTAATATTTTAATTTGGATTATAAAATCAACTTACATGTGTGGACCGCAATCAGATATGGTGACATTTCTGATTGTAGTCCGAAGACGTTACACATTATATTGTCAATATTACGCAAAATTCTCTATGCAACCCCTTATCTATTAGGCATTTCCATCAAATTATTATCCAATAATTACTAATAATATATTATTACATAGTCTCAATAATTATTACTAAACTAGAAGTCAAGGTTGCAATATTGTTAGTTCCATGGTAGATTTTTTCTCAAAGTCAGTTGTGAATTAGTGATTGCTATGACGTGACAGCATCTTGGCATAAATTTATGTAGGTATAGTTCTATACATTATAATTTAATATAGATATATTATAGTACCGTATATACAGTATATATATATACTATATAGTATAATATGTATACATATTATAGTAAAGTAGTATGAAAATATTTTTGATTTTTTCAATCGAAACAAAGAAAGATTCATATTAATGTTTGTATATAGCGGATTTGCGCATCTAAAAGTAACACTAACATTGGTCAGACTTCAGTATGTATATTCTTGCACGACATTTTATTAAATGGTTAGTATATGGAATTACTACTAGATATTTCTACTTATTTATGTAGTTATGTGACACCTATTAATATTTTTGAAAATAAAATTTGCCTATATATCTGACAATGATAAACTCTTAAGTCGTTTTTGATTGTAGTAAAAATGCATCGTACATAACTCCAAGTATGATCATATTAAATTAAACACCATGTATATTAATTGCTTGATTGTTACTCTGTCTACTTTGATTGGCCAGTGTTAGGTATGGATATGGATACTGCTATTTTTAATGCATGTGTGTCGTGTTTTTGCAAGAATAAATTATTTTTCTTCTTTCTTTCTTCAAAAAAGAATTAATTCCTTGACAGTAGAAAATAACGCATACTAATAGACGTACGCGAAGATATTATAGAGGTCTAAATCCAGCAGGGCTAGCACGGCAAAAAAGGGGAGAAGGAAAAACACGGGGATAAAAATCTCTTCGATGCTTTGAGTATCTAGCTTCTATGTTTCGTTATATCTCCTGTCCAGAAGACAAAGAATGGAGAAAACAGGTTAGTCCCCGCCGCCGCCGTCGGCTAGCACGGCGGGTGGACTAACCTGTTTTCTCCATGCAGAGGCGAATATTGATTAAATTCCGGCCAATTCCGGCTTAGATAAAGATGACGATGCTTTAAATAACAAATCTGACACCATTGACTATGTAATGCATGCAAAAGTTGCTTGGAACCTACGTTTGATCGCTCGAAATTTAATATTATTAATATTTATTGTTATTATTAGCATAGCTGCAGTGCTATATTTTTTTTTATTTTTCAAAATGTTTTGCAATCTACTTCCTATGTTTATTTTGTAAAAGTATACTAAGGTTACATTCTCGAGAACAGGTTAATCCGTCCGTGTCTCATGGTCAAACTCTTCGAAAACGGATGTAATATTACATTGGTATTCTGGTCTGTTTCTAACCTGATCTTTCCTCTTTTTATCCTAGAAAAGGACTCGGTTCAACATTGAGATCTGGCTTTTCCTCGTTTGATGATGTTTTATTAACAGCTCACGTCAGTAAGTCCAATTATTAAACATGACCGAATTAATAATATAATAATCGACGGCACGGTTGGCACAGTAGCTAAGCGATTGGCTTTCTGCGCTACGTACCGCGGGTTCGATCCCCGCAAGGATACAATATTTGTATGGCCTACAGATAGTTGTTCCGGGTCTGGGTGTATGTGCATGTGACATGTATGTTTGTAAACTGTACCAACGCTACAGGAGAAATCCTAGTGTCCTGGGACAAATCATAGAACCTTGGGGAAAAATAAAATAAAAATATTATAGTTTAAAAAAAATTATAGAACACGCTTTAGTCATCCAAACTGAACGTGTATGCAAAATTTCAGGTCAATCGGAAACCGGGAAGTGGGTCAAATTTAACTTCCAAAATTTTCTTACATAGTTAGTTACAGGTGAAGCTAATAAAAGCGTGTTAAAAATAATAATAAACCATATTTCATAACTCATAACTCATTTTATGTTTTCTTTGATTTGTTTTATTTATTTTTTATTGTGCTAATAAACTCTTTTTCTTTCTTTCTTTCTTATTTCTACAAAGAACTCGTGGATAGAACTGTGCGGATTTTAGATGGTAGGTATCGCAAGCGGAAAATGAAATGATTCTAATGCTTTTTTTGCTAGTTTTTACTGGCCGTCCGCTGGGCAAAGGTTTCCTCCAAGTTCTTTTAAGCATCTTTTTACTGGGCTACCTCGATCCACTCCCTCTAGTAACCGTAGGTACGCGTCTTCGTCATCTCGACACCTCTTTCTGAGTCGGCCTCGGTGACGTCGTCCATAAGGGTATGATTAGTGGATAATTTTGTTTTTATAATAATAACTAGGTTTTGTTTACGATAACATACATAAATTATTATAATAATTGCGATTTAACTCAGATCTTGCAATTAGACAAGAGTTTAATAATAGTTTTGAAGTTTGAACAAGCTGTCAGATAACGAGATAAGTCATTATCTATTCAAATGAAATCATTCTAACGGATAAACCAGATTGAAAATACTTAATTTTATTTAGAAATAATGTGGCGAGTCGCCAAGTATAAAGGATCGATCCGCAATAGGTAATTTAACAAAATTGTTATGGAAAGATATCTGATAACTAATAAATTTATTTGAATTCGTGAAACAAAATACTGAACTAAAGATTTAGCATATTTATATGGTTTGGTTTTCTTGCTTTTTCGTGGGATTGAAACTTGCTCCAACTTTGTAGGTACTTAGTAACATTTATTAGCAAGGTTTTTATATAATATCGGAAGAGGTAAATTAAGAAAAAATAATGCCCATGTCTTCCTCATGATATACACTATTATCTTGTTAAATTTCAACAATATCGGTTCAGCCGTTTAATTGTGTAAAGGTACCAAATAAACAGAAAGACTAACTTAAATATACATTACATACATTTATAAGTTATACGATTAGAAAGAAATTGCTATTTTAGTCTTTGATTATTCTGAGGATAGAACATTTTTAATTACATAAAAATAATTTTATTCTATTACACGTTTTACTGGAACTTTCGAATAGTCAAAATATAGTTAAAAAGGTGGTGTTTCTATTTGGAAATATAATAATAGTTATGGGACAATAAAATAATTATTCAACTGGGTCATCTGAATACGCTGAAACCTGGGGCATGTAACTTACGAAACTAGTTTACTTTTATATGTAAATGTAAAATTTACGCTGAATGACGGGTTGAAACGGACGTGCTACGAACTGTGACAGGTCTTGGTACACGGTCACGGTCGCCATTACTCGACACATAATCGTCATATTTAATGTGAATTTAATTACGTTACGCAAGGAATACCGTTTTTTGTGGTTTGAATATATGGAACTTAGTGGTCACATTTTTTCCAGATACGTTTTTTATGCAATTTGATAAGCGAATCTATCACTTGTCTATTTACTCACAAAAATATGTTTTAAGGTGAAATGACTTATTATTGTCGATCACATTAGTTTTGATTATAAAGTAGGTGTTAGTACCACTTGAAATAACGTTAATTAGTATTCTATGAATAATTACCTATTATTAATTCGTAGCAATAAATAGTTGTCTAGGGTAAAAAACTTCTATCGGCATTGGTTTCCGTGACTTTCGCAGACAACAAAAATTTTTGCAGTGCACAATATTTTTATGACCCATTTTTTCTTTCTAGTTCATTGCCAACAGAAATAAAAATTAAATATTCAAACCATTTCGATTTCATGATTTAAAAACTATAATAACTTCCACTGCCTTATAAATTGTTAAAATTAAATTCAGAGTCTTAAAAAGCCTTAAGCTAAGGCGTGGACTTAAATACCACCACTCTAGCGGCCCTAGCTCAATGAAATATTATACAACTAGACTAGATCACTACGAGTCCTAGATGTCTAGCTGACCTTAAAAATACAATAACGCGATTGTTTTGCGTTGAGCATCATGAGCATTTCAATAATAATAATTAGAGTATTATATGAATTTCTAAGGTCAAGGCTTCTGAAGACTACACGGTAATTGGAGCGTCTTGATCGAAGATAAGGAAATACACAATAGAAGAAGAAATTACTCTTCATATTCTGTGGGAGAAATTGTGAGAGTGGCTCTTACCAGCTAAATGTCTGTGCTAAATGCGCAGATTTATCTATCTGCGAGGATAAGCTGGGCTTGACGCAGACAATACTTTCACGTGTATTAGTTCTCTTCACATTGTGAGGGTTTTACGGGCCTCAGACAACAAGTTATTCCGTTGACATACGAATACTTACAGACAGTCAAGGGACTAAATAAAAAAAGTCTGGCAAACGGACTGACGGACGTTTGGGTGTGGTTTGGGTATCAATCAGTATCTCACACTGGTTATATCCGTCAGTTGATTTAGGACTGGAATGGCAACATTTCGCCAATTAGTAGGTAAATATTCTTACCAAACAGGATTGTAATTTTAATATCCTATTTATAGAAAAACTAGCTGACCGCCGGAACTCTGTACCGCGAACTGTGGACCTACCTACCCACCTACCTACCTACTTAACTACATACCTACCCTACCTACCCACTATACCTACCCTACCTACTATTTTATTTATTTATTTTATTTATATAAGCCTTTATTGCTGAAGGTACATGTTTTCTTATCCTAATTTATAACATTAGCCGGTTTCACGTCTTCAACTTGTCCTGTGACAAAGGCCTCCTCCAATGTCTTCCACTGTTTCCTGTCTCTGGTGAGTCTCGTCCATTGTGCCCCCACAACCTTTCTAATATCCTCGTCCCAGCGTTTTAGCGGTCTACCTCTCTTTCGTTTTCCTGTTCTCGGATACCATTCTGTCACCAATTTTGACCATTTTTGTGCATCCCTCATCATATGTCCAGACCAAGTCCACTTTAACTTCTTAATTGTATTTTGTACGTCTTTAAAATTTGTTCTGATTTTAATATCTTCTAACTTAACCTTTTCTTTTAGTCTCACTCCTAGAATGCTCCTCTCTATGCTATTTTGGCATACTCTTAACTTGTTAAGGTTGTTCTCTGTTAGTGGCCAAGTTTGGCATCCATAGGTAAGACAAGGTAGTAAACATATTTCAAACATTTTTTTCTTCAGCTTCATTGGTACGTTTTCATTTTTCATTATTTCTTTCAGTGACCAATACCTTTTCCATGTATTCGTTATTCTTCTATGTATTTCTTTAGTTGTATCGTCTGTGTCTGAAATTATTTGGCCCAAGTATATGTATTCATTTATGTATTTAATGGGCTTACCGTCCAAAATTATTTCGACATCTTCACTGTTGGACAAAATGTTTGTTTTCAATGTATTAATGTGGAGGCCTACTTTTTTGCTCATGTCAGATAGTTGTTGCAACATGATTGTTAAGTCCTGTGGATTTCCAGCAAACAGCACAATGTCATCAGCGAAACGTAAATTTGTTAGTCTCTCTCCGTTAATGTTGAACCCAAAGTCTTCCCAATCCATTTGTCGAAATATGTGTTCCAGGACTGCAGCAAATAATTTTGGTGATATAGGGTCGCCTTGTCTGACGCCTCTTTGTATAGAAAAAGGTTCTCCTGTCCTGTCTAGTCTGACTTTTGCTGTAGTTTGTGTGTATATATTTCTTAGTATCCTTATATATATTTTTTCCACACCTTGGGTTAACAGAGCTTGCCAGATAAAGTCATGTTCCAAGCAATCGAAAGCCTTGCTGTAGTCGACAAAACATAAATAATAAATTTGGTTATATTCGTTGTATTTTTCAATAATTTGTT
The DNA here is from genome assembly GCA_932294325.1 of Allophyes oxyacanthae. NCBI lineage: Eukaryota > Metazoa > Arthropoda > Insecta > Lepidoptera > Noctuidae > Allophyes > Allophyes oxyacanthae. The sequence goes on from OW028628.1 coordinate 5,358,559, forward strand.
TAACTACATGTATGTGATCAAGAGTACAATAGTTACTTCGGAAACCTGCCTGTTCTCTTGGTTGATTTTCATCCAATACGCGACTAATACGATAAAGAATAATTTTTGAAAAAACTTTGTAAATATTGCTCATGAGACTGATCGGCCTATAGTTGTTAATATCGTTTTTATCACCTTTTTTATACAGCAAGGTTATCACAGATTCAGTCCATTGTCTAGGGATTTCTTCCGTCTCTAATACCAGGTTAAAAAAATCTGTTAGTTTGGGCGCTATTGCAGTAACAGAGCATTTCAGTAACTCATTTGGTATTCTATCTTCTCCCGGCGCTTTGTCGTTTTTCTGGCTTAAAATTGCTTTTTCCGTTTCATGTAACATAATTTTTAGGAGTTGTTCATCTTCTTTTTTAGTATTTAATTTATTTCCGGTTATATTTGTTGTATTTTTTGTAGAGTAAAGATTACGATAAAAATTTGTTGCTATATTTATTATTTGTGGTCTCTTTCCAGTTGATAATTCTTCATTCGTTTTTAGATATGGTATCCAAGTCTTTCCTTCTTGTAGCTCCTTGATGGCCTTCTTTACTCCCCCGGTCTTTTCAATGTGTTTTATAAATATATCTAGTCTTTTCTGTTTTCTATCTTTCCTCATTTGTGCTGTTATTTTTTTACTTATATTTGCTATTTGTTTTCTACTGATCTGGTCATTTCTGTTTTGTAGGAGCATTTTCCGTTCCTGTAACAATTGGTATGTTTCATCTGATAATTTGTTAGATGTGGTATTTGATTTTTGTACTGCGTTATTAAATGTAGCCGTGATTTGATCATAAACTTCTTGTACTGATGTGTATTTTTCTGAATTTATGTTCAGACTGCCTTTTAAATGATTAACTAATACTTTCGGATCGGTGAGTTGGATTTTAAGTTTGTTTCTTGAATATAATTTCCTAGAACTTTTTTTACCGCTAGCCGAAATACTTGATCTCACCATCCTATGATCTGAAGAAAAATTCAGGTTTTTGATCACAGTGACATCTCTTATTAGATTAGGTTTATTTGTTAATATAAAATCCACTTCGTTTCGGTTTCGCCCATTTGGATGCTGCCAAGTCCATTTTTGTGAAGATTTTTTATAGAAGTAACTGTTCATAATTGTTAATTTATTTTCTAAAGCAAATGATACTAGTTTTTCTCCGTTATTGGTTCTTTCTCCTTGACTAAATTTGCCAACAATTTTTTCTTCTCCAATCTTGCGGGCTCCGATTCTACCATTGAAATCACCCATGACTATCAGGTTTTTATGTGATTTTTTTATCGTGTTTTGCAAGTCGTTGTAAAATTGTTTACTTATATCTCCTTTGGCATTATCTGTCGGGGCATATGCTTGTATTATTGTCCACGGGTCTTTCTGGGCGGGCAGTAGAATGTGTAGTAGAGCTATCCTTTCAGAAACTCCCTCAAATTCTATAATTTTCTTGGATAATTCCTTTTTTATTAGGAACCCGACACCATGCGCTCCTTGTGTTTCTCCCTTGTAAGTCAGTATGTAGTTTTTATATTCTTCTATACTGTCGCCTAATCTTCTCATTTCACTTATACCTATTATATGCCATTTTAGTTGTTCTATTGCTTTTTCTAATTCTGTTAGTTTTTCTGGGCCTTTTAGGGTTCTTACATTATATGTTGCTATATATATTTGATTATGTTTTTCTCGGCATTTGGGAACTGTTTTCTTACTCTGTTTTTGAACGATAGTAGACATTGAAGGGTGTTGGTCGTTAACCCCACGGTGACCAGCCGGATTGGGGTTTTTGTTTGTATCTTTATTCTCTTGATTTGTTGTTGTTCTGGATTTGTGTTTCCGGCTATTCGTTGTTGGTTGCTATTGCATATTTGTTAAGGAGTTACTACGCATAAGATCGAAAGCATTCCTTCTGTTAATCTTGGTTATAGGTTGTGGACTGTTGTTGGAATCAAGAGGCTTTTCAGCACAAGTTTGCTGTGGTGTGGATGGAGCCCTCTTTCTCTTGCCAAAGCTTTCGTTTTCTTTAATGATTAATTTGTCATATTTTATAAATGCGATATTTCCTTTTTCTCTCTCTTCTTTTAACTTTTCTTGAAGGGAACGCCTTACTTCTAGTACGCGTTTTGGGTAATCTTCCATAATGTATACATTATCAGAGTTTTTTTTGTTTTTTAAAATTTCGTACTTTTTCCACCTGTTTACTAGTGAAACCACTACTGGTCTGCTTCTTCCTGTGTTTTCTGGTTTTTTTCCAACACGCTGCACTTTGTTGATGTCACGATCATCAATATTAACATTTAATTTCTTGATTTCTACTGTTATTTTTTGTAAGAGCTGATTATTTGATGATTCTTCTTCTTTTAAGCCGAAAATAATTATATTATTAACCTTCTTTTCACTTTCCATAGTCAATTCCAGGGTCTCTACTTTGTTTTCCAGGTTTCCTATGTGTTTTTTAAGTTCTTTATTTTCTTCTAATAGTGGCTGGAGTTTTTCATCAATTTTTCCCATTATGTTGTCGGTTATTTCTTTAGTTTGATTTTGAAATTCTAGTTTTAATTTATCAAACAATGCTTGAAATTGTGTTTCCATCTTTTGTTTAGTATGAGTAAATTTCTTAAATCCGCTGTTAACAGGAAGCTTTACTGGTGAACAGTAAGCTTTATTCGTGTTCGGGACGCTTAATTTATTTTTACGGATGGCAACTCTGGCCTTTCATTCGCTCTTCTCGTTCACTGTCTATGGTTGCATTAACTTTGACAGCTAACTTAACTAACCTATAATTTTTTGTGTTGGAGTCGTGGTTGGTTGTTATCGCATGGAATTCACCACAATTTATTGCTGTTAATGAGCAGATGTCACAATACTTCGCAGTTAAGTCGACCACAACACTTATGACGCACTATATTATTTGTTATTATTTTCCGAAGACGGAGCAAAACTTGCTAATTGTTGTCACTTTGACAGCCGGAAACGGAACCCTACCTACTATACCTACCCTAAAATCTATTCTATTTCTATAAATAGAAAGACTAGTCTTATTATTACAATATATAAATTATTAAGCTATCTCGTTTTTATTTTATTTTTTCTTTCCCTAACCGTCAAAAGTGACTAGGAAATGGACTATCAGGTTTTTTAGGCGCTTATTTTACTGGTTAGATTTAAAAAAGCTAGTTTATGATTAATCTCTGACGTATTAGTATATTAAATTATGATACACATGACTTCCTGACCGCGTTGGTTTGTGTGCGTGGGCTATTATAATCTCGAAACCTACTGAATGGACTTCGTTGAAAAAAGGAGGAGGTTCTATACAGATATACAAAGCCTATGTTGTTTTTATGTATGTTTACCGGTTTCTAGGCAACGGCTTAACCGATTTGTATGATTTAAACTATATTCTAAGATTCTATTAAAGTAGATCCGGTGGCTCCATATATTTTTCTACGTCATGAAACATACCGTTTTTCAGAAAATCGGAAAAAGAGTAAGTACTAGATTGTCATAATTATGTTTGTATGTCTCATAAAGTTATTATTCTAGTAATAATAACTTTATGGTATATCTACGAACTGATTTTAATAATTTTGGTTTTAAATGAAAGGGTTAACCTTCTATGTAGTCCCATAAAAATTTATTAAGATCTGATCATGGAGTACGACATGGAGGAAGGGGACTCCCCAACAGATAAGAGCAAACAGTTGCGACAAGCATATTGCTATCGTCTTGGACTTTTGTAATTGTTTATTCCACAAAAAATGGACAAAAGTTTATTTAACTTTAAAAAAGAAAAAACAGAATTAAAAAAGGAATTCTTAATTATCTTAATAGCTTCTAAAGTTGGTGTCAAGCTAAGGTGCATTGTAGAATTAAAGGCCCGACTTCAGAAGCTACTATTCATTGACTGGCTAGATCTAAATAAATTAAGCATAAATGTTGAAAAAACTAAAATGACACAGTTACAAATACACATAAAAGCAAACAGATTAATTTAAATATTGGGTTTAAAAATAATTTTGTAAAACAGATACCTACGTACGAAATTTTTGGGGATCACATTAGATGAACACTTTCCATGGAAGGAACATACCGATAATATTTGTAAGAAATTGAATAAAGGCAAACGCCCACTCTTGGCCAGTAGGTAGGCAGGTTCGTTACACCAATGTGAAAAATACAAAAAAATATCTTATTTAGTAACTAAAATATTGTTATTATTTATTTGTTTGTAACACTCGGGAATTATAAACTTATATTAAAAAGATATTCAATCAAATAAGCATGTGATGCAATCTTCATTTCCGCACGGTATGTCAATCTTATAAAAGTAGTGATGGCAAATGTCACAAAAATCGAAATCAAATAAATCGAGAACTGAATGATATTCTGAAAAACTTTTTTCTTTTGTTTCGCTTCCCATATTAAAACGTTTAATTTCTATAGAATAGGTAAAATAAATGTCTGTTCATTTTCTTCCGAAATCTATGCAGTGCTGGTTCAAGTTTATTAAAAATATCGATTCATAGCTCTATAACAACGGTTTTTGATAAATCGATGCCGAATCGCCATCACTACGTCAATGATAATTGAAATTGACAGTCTGTGTTGACAGTTACCATTTTGTTTGTTGCGGGTTGTTTGTTGTGCTTGTTGAGTTGTGATTTTTCCTCCACGGTTTTGCTATTTTCTATCCGATGACTTTGAATAGTATTATGGCGATGACAACCTTCGCTTTAGGTACATTGGATTCCGTACCCGCTTACCACGACGACACTGGCTTGCCAGTCAACTCCATGTTTGTTTTATATCAACCTCGAATTTTTTTCATAAAATTTAAAATTCTGTCCAAGTTCTATGTAAAAAATTGTGGTTGATTTTGTGTCTATGATTTCAACCCTAATGCCTATGATTTGCTGTATTTATGGACGCCACTTGGCCAAAACCTCCTTAACGAATGGGCATATCCCTTTGTTTTTGCTCTGATAAACTTGAAATTTTGTCTGTAGGTTCCTTTTATGACGTAGGCAGTGTAGGCACCCTGAGGGGTTTTTGGAAATTCCACTCCTTAGGGGGTGCAATAGGTGATGAAAGTTTCGACTTTCGCGCGAGCAAAGCCGCAACAACAGCTAGTATTACCTATACCTATAGCTTCTGCAGAAAGGTGTGCCTGCTGGTGATTTCATTGACCACTCGCTTTTGTAGCTCCTACAGCTTACGCAAATTAACACACTAACTCAGGGAGCACTTATAGGTTTTCATGCCACCGTATTCATCATTCAGAACCTTTTCGATTGCTCGATAATTCATTCACATAAGAATGACTAATGGTCTCTCGACAGTAACACGTCATTACATACATGATATACATCTTTTATTTTTTTTCTGCTTCAACTGTGATTTGATTTTAGGTATTATAAAAAATAATAAAAAATGAGCACCAAATTTTCATTTAATTGTTCAAAGTCCACTCATTTATCCATATTTCTAAATAAGCGCACACTGCGCCTGCAACGGCAGGGTCGCTGTGTGAGGACGGGACTCGGGAGCTATTACTTCCCGCTTTTTGCCGTCCTCCATAACGTCACGTGTTGTAGGTTATAGGGTTTGTATTATACTGACAAATATTGAAACACACTAACTCAGGGAGCACTTATAGGTTTTCATGCCACCGTATTCATCATTCAGAACCTTTTCGATTGCTCGATAATTCATTCACATAAGAATGACTAATGGTCTCTCGACAGTAACACGTCATTACATACATGATATACATCTTTTATTTTTTTTCTGCTTCAACTTTGATTTGATTTTAGGTATTATAAAAAATAATAAAAAATGAGCACCAAATTTTCATTTAATTGTTCAAAGTCCACTCATTTATCCATATTTCTAAACAAGCGCACACTGCGCCTGCAACGGCAGGGTCGCTGTGTGAGGACGGGACTCGGGAGCTATTACTTCCCGCTTTTTGCCGTCCTCCATATATACGTCACGTGTTGTAGGTTATAGGGTTTGTATTATACTGAAAAATATTGATTACATTAATTATATTTGCAGCTATACTACATTATGAACATTATTGTTTTAGTAACAAAATAACGGTAATTTCGGAGATAATTAAAATTAAGTACATGGTACAAATATCTTTTATTTTCCATAATCTTCAAGATCATTTAGCAAACCTGACAGCTTACAGAATAATAAACAAAAGCATGTAAGTATAATTAAAAAAACATTAGAGATAGTACGAGCATTGCTAAAAAGTATGTGTATGAATGTCTTCGCTAAGTGTAAGAAGTAAATTGAGTGGCAAGCGTAGTAGTAGAATTGTTTTTAACCGCTTTTGTCATACTCATTACCAATAGTAATTGAATATTTTAGGCAGTTAGCCTCACACGATACCATTTGCTTTAAATAATTTTAGTTTAGTATTCAACCAAGCTCTTTTTGTTTGAATGTATTATATATTTAGATAGCAACAAGCAATCATTAAGATGCAAAAGATAGTCACGGCTAGGTAAGTTTATTGGTATCATTGTTATTATACAGATGATATCACATAAAAGAATGATATACATTTACGTATTACCTAGTGATTCTTGGGCAGGCTTAAATTCATATTAAATAAGAACAAAATACCGATTGGAAGAAATTACACGATTGCCGCTGTAGTTAACCGATTGGTTTTCTGCGCCACGTGTTCGTAGGTTCGATTCCTACACGGTTAAAATATTTATTGGCCAGCAGACAGTTGTTACGGGTGTGGATGTATGTGCATACGAGATTTATGTTTATAAACGCACGATACAGGAAAAAATGGTAATGTTTAAAAAAAAGATCACCGTCCAATCTGTATTTTATTGTGGATATTTATGGGGTGGTTTACGATCATTATGATGTTGATACACTGTAAACGTTAAAATATTATTATTATTTCTACAAGGTTCTAAGTCTAAAGATAAGAATATTACCGAAGCATCTTTAATTAATTATATTATAATTGGAATATTAAATTACTAACTTGATTGTGAATTTAGTTTAATTGTTGAGTTATAACGTTAAAAACATTATTTTTCTTAAAATCATATTTTTTATCCCTATATTTCGGGAGGCCTTGCCCTCAGAAGCTCTGCTTTAAGATAAAGAATTCTAATTGTATTATTATGTTTTTCTAACCATGAGCTGTTTTTATTTCGAAATGATACAATCTTTTGATAGATAGTATTAAATTATGTTTGAAATTTCTAACAAAATCATACTTACTTTTAAATCTAAATAAATTCCCAGTTAATTACAAAATAAAAACACAACACGACACGACACGGACGGTCACAGCACAACACGCGTTCTATTTAGCTCACGTTTCAAATGTTACAAGTAGGATGACGCGCGCGCAGGATCGCCGCTCCTTGATCACCACTGCTGCGCGAGGGACAGCAACCGATGTTTTATTCAGCCGACGAAAATATGACGCGCACACCTCAACGACATACACGCCCGTGACCTTTTCCCTCGCGTTCAAGTACACCTGCTAAGCCCATACCGTACCTGAATTTGGAAGATGAATGTTTTGAAACATGTACGCTCAAATAACTGCAAAACAGAGGATAAAGAGCCGAGAGACGCTGTAGGTAACTTAGAAACAAAAAAATATTCCTACCCAAATTAAAATATGTTTCTCATTCATAGAACATCTGATGAAAGAAGTTCTAGGCCCCATAACAGCCTATGTACCTAGGTATGGGATAAAATAAACTTAAGATAAAATAAACTTTGGAATACCTAACACCGAATCTTCGCAACCATTTTGTCACTTATACGCAACATATACGCATAGATTAGTAATAGACTACTAACCTATAGAATATACACGCAATAGTTTCTCGGGTTCTAAAAGAATTATTAGTAGGTAGTTACATCTATTTTACAGTTTACTATTATTATAGGTAAACATGTCGGTAACACTTGCCGCTCATCCATTATGTAAAAAATTTACATTCCCATGTTAATTAACTGTTGCAATTATAGTGAAATGTAGATATTAGCTATTTTCATAATAATCACACGAAAAATATTTGCAAAAAAAGGGGTCAAGTTTGGTACGAGGAACAAGTGGCAAGTGTCCCATCATGTTTGAAATTGTTTGAAAAGAAAAATTATAAATTCAATCTATCACGAATTGCAGTCTACTGCTGGACATAGGCGTTTTCCAAAAAGTAGTGCTTGTTTGCTACTAATATTTTAAATAGGTATAAATAATTAGTATTATAGGTAACTAGGATTTGGATTAGTAGTGATAGCCTAGCAGTTGAACGCTTGCTTTCCATGCAGTGGTGTCTGAATTCGAAGCCGGCCCGCACCTTTGAGTTTTCGAATTTAGGACCCGATCAGAATTTGATTATTACCTGCGTTAACGGTGAAGGGAAACATCGTGACGAAACCTGCGCATCTGAGAGGGCCTTATAAAGTTCTGGATGGTGGGTGTCGTCCACCAACCCGCACCAGGCAAGCGTGGTGGACTCAGGCCAAACCCATCGCATTCTGAGAAGTGGTTCGTGCCCAGCAGTGGAACAATAACGGGCTGCATTTATTTATCTATAAATTTATAATAATATTAGAAAGAGAAAAGATTTGATTGTTTGTTTGTAATGTATAAAATCAAAAACTACTGGACCGATAGGGAAGCGAAAATATTCTAAGTTTATGGGACCGATTTTAAAAATTCGTTCACCAGCAGAATGCTACATTATCACTGAGTAACATAAGGCTGTCATTTATAAAGTTATCACGCGGGCGGAGCCGCTGACGGAAGTTAGTTTATTTATAAAAATAACTTTTGTGAAGTTACATCTCACCAAAAACATTTAGGTAAAAACTTACCAAGGTCGAGTAGGTAATCGTTGGTTATCTGTAAAAAGTAGTGATATTCTAGCAAAGAACTTATTAATTGTTCTCTCACTAAAGTAATCTTAGGGACCAGGCAAACTGCGATGATGTTCAAGGCCAGAGGTCACCACACCGACTATGTATTTTGACAAATAACTTTATGTATATCGAATCTGGTTATGCAAATAACACGACTTAAGATATTTAGGGGACCCATTTGAATCTTTTGAGCCCACATGCTAAGTGTGAAATTACTTACCTAAATTTTAAATTTTCGGGTGGTCCGGCAAACATACCCTTTTTTTTAATTATTATTATTATAAGTCTATGCTGTCCCAATACTGGGCAAAGGCCTCCCTCCCTTCCTTTTTTTTAATAGGGTGTTTTTATTTTATTTTAGAAAGATCGAATATCTAATTAAGGGGGCGTCCATTAATTACATGATGCATTTAGGTGGAGGGGGTGGAGAGCCGAATCTCACCCAATCTCACGTGGGGGTAAACTCTCGGCAAATATCAAAAACCATGTAAAATTTCGAGAAAACTGGGTTAAATTAAGTAAAACATGTTTCTCCACTAAATTATGGCTAAAATACACAATCATATTTATCGCGGTTAAGCGAACGCCACAAAGTAGCACTGTAGCCCCTCAATTGTTTAGCCGCCACCGGCAAGCCAAACAAACGAACGCTGCGGCCGCGGTGTACGAGCAGGGTGGCAGCGACGTGCGGACGGGTCCCGACCTACGCAATAGAAGTCAAAATAGATTAAACGACACTGCAAAAATCAACAAATACGAGACCGTTCTGCCACTATTGAAATAGCAGACTTGCTGTGTTTACACGGCCGTAAATGTTTCGTTACTCGACGGCTCACTCATTCAAAATGTGTTACCATGATTATTATGAGTGTACGCGGTGATCTAGAAAAGAGATGCTGCAGTACATGCGGTATCAGCTTTTCATCCATCACAAAAGCTGCATCCAGCGCGCAAAGTGCGACCCTCACGGGTTGTCACACGTCGAGCTACTGAGCTTCTGTGTTCAAGCGACAACGGTTTGGAGTGGCTAATTCAGAGCGAGGTTGAAGGAGCAGATGATTTTACTGAAAATCACATGGACATGTTGGTTTCAGTAGTCACTCTTGAGACCACAAATGAGTCCCCGTGGACTGAATTAAATGCTTTAACGAATTTTAGCAGTTCCTATTTAAGTATTTTATTGTTCGATGTTCTCACTGTAATTCTAGACTACGTTGTCTTAAATAAAAATAATTAAGTAAATTATGTTTTTTAAATAAATCCAACGAAATCAAGCACAGATTAACGAATTTAAACTTTAAATTTATTAAATAAACGCATTTAAAAAAATCTCACGTGAGATTAGGGGGGCGGGGGGGTCGAGCCAAATCTCATGACATCACACCGGAGGGGGAGGGGGCCGTCGAAAAATCGCAAACATCGCCTCACGTAATTAATGTAAGTCTTCTAACGGCTTCGGTTTTAGAAGTGAACGCGTCACGGCTCGTCTTCGGTAATTTTAGCACTATTATCGAAATTTTCCGCCTCGAAAGTAAACTGGTGTTGCAGTACGGGTAATACGCAAGGTGTTTTTAAAAACTAGTTGCATACAATATAGGTACTGTTTTGATACTCTAAGGTCCGGTGTTAATTAATTAATCAAATTTCCCGTAGTTCGTGAACTTGACGTATAAGGAAAACAAAATATAAACAATAACGCACATACAAATATATGCTTACTTAAGTGTTTTCTTAGGTCTCATCAGGTATCCATAAAAAAAGATACAGTTTGAACACGATAAATTAATAATATTTGTTTATTTACGTTTGACAATATTTCAAAATATTATTTACAATATTTTTTTCCTCTGTCGTGTCGGCACGTGCTGTCTATCAAATGGAAATCATGCCGTAGTAGAAAAAAATTAAGTTCAAAAACTAAAACCCGACTACTGAAAAGATATGAAACAAGAAAATATGAACACATATTCATAGTGATGTTCATAGGATAGCCGTGGTCGTATGCCACTTTGCCCTAAAGCTTATGATCGCTTACTACTGTTAGAACGTATTGTTTTGTTACGGTAGCTGTAGGTTCTAAATAATAATTATTATAATCTAACATTTAGCACATTTAAGACTTTTACAGTAACATCATGTATTTAAATTATGATTGAATATTGTCTATTTTTAGTTGTGCATATGATTTATATAATCTTTCTATTGTATTTTTATTGTTCTGTATAAAACACGAAAAGAAGTTTTTGCCCACTTAATTTTTACTGAAGCCTTTGTTTATTCGTCCTGAGCCACAGAGCCACTCACGGTTTTTACAACCATACATATCTAATTGTATTATAACTCTATTTATTTTTGGTCAATTTCAAGCTTCGATATAAGTTGCGAAAATCCCCGTATCTTTTTATGAATCATCTCTTTTGTTGCCCTAAAATAGTTTATCCTAGTAAACTTTTCAAATGCGAATTGCTACGAGGTCCCAGTTGGGCGCTCTTTTCGTAGACCGTAACCGCGTAGATGTTGGACTGCTACACGGCATGGTCGTAGATGCTAGCGGTCAATTCTCTCTACATAATTATATTATTTATGTAGGTACCTAATTATTATTATCTGTGACGTTATGTTGATTTACATGCATATATTACAAAAACATATAACAAAAGATGGTTTATAGAAAGTTTAGTAAAACTCAGGTTTTAAATATATCCGCCGCTTTCTAACATCATATAACAAAAAGAGATGGGTATACAAGACTTGCTTTAATCCATCTTTTGTAGTAAGGGGGAGACAGTTCGGGACCCTTAGTAATAAACGCGTACCTATAAAGTTATGTCAAGCTTATAAGTCAATAATAAAACTAAAAAATGTAAAAACTGACTTCAAAATACCTAAAATCCATAAAATAATTTTCATGAAAAACTTATCAGCTTCTGAAGTCGGTGCCACTGCCAAGCTAAGATACATTGAAGAATTAAAGGCCCCAACTTCAGAAGCTGTTAAATTTTTTATAAAAAATATTTTATACTTTTTAGTATTTTGAGGTCGCTACTTTTCTTTTTAGTTTATTCTTTATTTTTCTATTTCGGGAGAATACTCTTTCGAACAAAAAAATAATAATTAAAATCGGTTTTACAACTGGCGAATATACCGTTGAACAAACATAAAAAAAACAGTTGAATTGAGAACCTCCTCTTTTTCTGAAGTCGGTTAAAAATGTATTTTTTTTATACAGCGTTTTATCATCTATCATCAAAATACGAACATTTTCGTTACCAAGTAAACCTTGATGATGACTCCTTCATAGACAGAATTATACAAAATTCAAGATGCCAATTATATAATTGATACTGCAAATAAAACCTACAGACACTTGACGCTTATTACTCCAATCTGATGTTAATAGTAATTGTAAATTCAGTAATAAAATTATTTTATCCCCATTTAAGCTTACCATTTTTATGTGACAATACAGTAATTATATTTTCCTTTTAAGTGTCTTTAATCAGAGTATGAAGAGCAGGAAACAAATTCATACATGAAAAGAACCGTTTCAAAAATTTATTCACATAAATAAAACAGATGTTCTTGATTTCTCATTATCTGCACTAAGCCTCTTTCAACTACATTAATCGAAGGCAATTCCATGTATGGGGTTTTGTCTGAGAACTAACAATAATCCATAAACATAGAAGTAAATAATAAGTTTATGCAATAATCCCATTTTTTTATAGAATGTGTCTAATATTGTGTAGTAGACATATTTGCTTTACAAAAACCTTAGCCTTCGTCCTCGTGAAATATTATGTCTCTTCCAACGATGAAGCACCAAATATTCGGCGTGGATGTGGCCGCAGGAAGTGGTTCCTTCGCGGTCCTAAATTCTGGAGCAGTGATTTATAAGACGGCAGGCTAGCCTGCCAGCAATCATACCCAGGACGCTGTTGGATCTGACCCGCACCCTGCGTACCAAAGATGCAATATTTTTCCCAGTATGTACGTATGTTATATACTGCAACTATATTTTACGACTGCCGGTATGATGATGATGATGACGTGTTTGTTAGTAAGTATAAGGACCAAGTCTAATAATGCTAGAATTATTTGCAATTGAATTATTCTATAAACCATGTAATTGCATTTATGTCGCTTATTACATGCTTTAATGAATACCTGATGATCTAATGATCACGTAGTTGGGTTTTTCTGTTAGAAAATTCTTTGTTATACATTATCTGTAGTTGGTAATTTGCCTGATACGTGGTGGTAGTCGAAACCCTTACGACGTTGGACCTATAAAATTGTAGATGTACAGTTAACCTCTGCTTAACGATTGTGTAGGTATTGCAAAAATGTGATAATCGCATCATTATCATAATGAGAAGTGAAATGATAAATTTATTTCACGGTTCATTACAAAAAGCTGTCTGTTCGTTAGAATTGTCAGCGAGCACAATGCGTAGAAACATTCCGAGGCCAGTGAGTGCTAACGCCTTATTAGTCTATATAAATTACATACATGTACTCGGATTTTAATTTCGTACTTTGCCCCATAAAGGCGGAACCGCATTATTGTCACGCCACACTACCCAACCGAACGCGTGTTTATTGGTCCCCAATGTGATCAAATATAAATAACGCACAGACACACTTACAACAACAAATGGCGACTTTTATCATTTTTGCTAAATAACGTAACCAAACAATAACAATCCTCGTCCAACATACCCATGATCTGCATCTTTGGTTGTTTTTTTACCCGACTACGGCGAGCGTAATGTTTTTGACCGGTATATATGTATGTTCATCTGTTCTCTCATAACTTCTAAACTATTTATCATAATTTGACAAATAAGGTATCGTTGGAAGCATCTTGATCGTCATTAAATTGGTTATGGCGCCCTCTAGATGACATAAAGTCATCAAAACATATTTTTTTAATTTTCCCTTGTTGGTTATCAAATGAAAGGTTATCACCACTACTGAAAAATAATAAAACAAGAAAATATTAATACATATTCATATATACATATTTATAATAGCTCTTTTTAATTCATTTCAAAACATTGTTTTTCTTTGTTATTAGTCCGCAAAAAATACACCTAGGTATTTCAAATTTTACCGTTCTCCCTTATCTCCGTAGTTATCCTGTCGTTGTGCTGGTGAATTGAGAACTCCAAGAAAAATAAAACAATGTCTAACATTATGTATAATTTTTGAATATTAGGTGTTTTAACATTTATGTTTGTTAGTATAATTATACCACAGTATTTATAAATAGTTACAAGTTATAATTAATATACATAATTATTATTGAAGAAAAAAGTAATAAATAAATAGGTGCATTGAAGAATTATAGGCCCCGACTTCAGAAGCTGTTAAAGGAGGTCAGCAAAAGCCCATACAACGTTGCCCAAATATGTACCTCGAGGTACATGTGCACCAAATCGTAGAGAAAAAATAGAGGAATCTGAAAATAGTTTACTTTTTATCCACAAATCATTTAAAACGACATAATAAATAATTTAAAATCTTATTAAACCGCAGCACCATTATATCATGTGGCAACTTGACAACTTGCGGTATTCAATTGCGGTCTGATATTGCATTACGTATCCCAGTTTTGTATTTTTCAGTATTTTTATTAATTATTTTAGATAACATTTACTTAATGATTCTGTGTGTAATAAGCATATATAGCAAAAAATTATAGTCACATTAAATAAGATTAAAAAAAACTGCAAAAAAATACAAGTTCTTAGCTAATCCAATGTTTATAATAGAAATAAAACGTAAAAATGAGCGACAGCCAAGCGACAGCAGACAGCTGTTGAGCTGTCAAGTTGTTTTTTTTTTTAAGTAGTATGCACCATAGACGTAGGACTTCGACTGGGGACAAGCATAGACTTCGCTAACAGCACAGATAAAGACCGCCCATTGTACAATCTTATAATGATTAAGCAAATAACTTAATAATTACAAATTAAGTTATTTGCTTCTTTTTTATCAGGTGTACAATAAAGAGTATTTATATTCTATTCTATTATATAAAGAACCCGCTCATGTTATTAAGTAAATGTCATCATAGTATGATAAAATGGCGTGATTTTTTCAAATTAAAAATTATTTATTTCACGTTCCCAGGCAAGCATATCAAATATATATAATTTGAATATTACTCAGTGTAATGTAGGGTATTTTATGCCACTAAGTGTACCTCGGTACCTTTTTGGACAGTTTTCGCTGATCTCCTTTTTTAAGAAAATTATTTTATACTTTTTAGTTTTTTGAAGTCGGTTTTTACTTTTTTTTAAAAGTTTATTTTATTTTTCAATTTTGAGTAGCATAAACAATACATAAACATGAGATTACAGCAATCGCGAGTGATGTGCTGTTATTCATTCAAGAGTTCCATTGTCTATCTCCGAAGATCTTCATCAGATCCTCACCAAATTTAAATGGGAATACTTCGGAAGTATACACTTTCAAACAAAAAAAGAATCATCGAAATCGGTTGGCGTGATATTGAGTTATTCGACCATTTGTCGCGCACATACTTAATGTAAATTTAAGACTTATATGGTTTTCTCATGGATCCCATTGTCAGAACTGGATCAAATTAAAATGGGACCAATCGGGAAGCACCAGCTTTCAAATAAAAAAAGAATCATAAAATCAGTTTACGGAGTCGAAAGTAATGAGGTAACAAACATAAAAAAAAAAAAAAACATACGCGTCGAATTGAGAACCTCCTCCTTTTTTTTGAAGTCGGTTAAAAAGACATTTAGACATTTAGTTAAAAAGATAAGATGACAAATGTCTAATAGGAGTTATATTTAGATATTTTACTTTCCCACGCATCTTACTTCACAGATATGCGTAAAACTTGTCCAGTATGGTGACCAAACGTACGTCACAAAGGTCATTGGTCGAACACAGAGGATAACTGGTTTTTTTTTTAACCCCCGATAAAAAGAGACGTGTTACAAATTTGTAGTCTGTATCTGTGTTTCTATGTATCTGTCTGTGGCATCGTAGCTCCGCATCCGAAGGACCGATCTCCATGCAGTTTTTTTAATTGAAAGCTGGTTTAATCAAGTATCATCTTGGCTATGTTTCATGAAAATCTGTTCAGACGTTCAGAAGTTATAGCTCTTTTTCTAGTTGGAGTCGGGGGTTTTTATACGGTTAGGTTATTGAAAATAATAGATAAATCTAAATTAATATTTTAGTTGTAGCCCTTTATCATTTAGCAATCACGCTTGTTCACATAGCAGGGCGAACAATAAGATTTTGGTTGAAAAATGTAGCCACGACGGGGCTGGTGTACCCTGCGTTGTGACCACATTTTCATAGTACAGGAAATTTTATAAGAACGAAGATGTCGATTTTGGGGGATCTCGTCTCATATTCTTCATTTTTAGGCATATATGCGCCGTAAAAATCATATTTACACCGGGTTTATTACCCTCCAATAGTACCTTCGATTAGTAGGTATCCGCAACCTTCGAGGACCGTAATAAAAATAATCATTGCCGTCGTCGTTGATATTTCGTCCTCGTAAAATTAGGTTATTTGGTACGCGCTGTGCCTACATCCAAAAGTTCAGCGATACTTCCTCGATGAGCGGCGGACGCGCACTTCGATGCGGATGTCCTTGTGAAAATGCAAGGTCAATACCGAGGTCCATCATTCATGAATGTCAACGTGGGTCACTTGCTCTAGATGGAATTTTTTCAAAATATTTGTAGGTCATCGTAACACTACTTTGTTCATTGGGTTAAATAACATCCACGAGAACGCAAATCCAATAAAGTAACGTGAACATTAAAAATCTCACTAATTCTAGAAATTTTTATTCAAACAGTGTTTTCGGCTGGGGTAAAAGTTGGATTTACTTGTTGAAAAATGTATAATTACTCGTAAAATAAAGTCATTACCTTATGAACTCACGAACTTAAAACTAAAGTTACTGAGAAATAAAATTTTGTAGAATAGAATAGAATATTAGTTTATTTGCATAGAATGTAGGTACATAAATAAAGGTGTTAACAAACTTTTCTGATCCTAGTACATTCTACCTTAATTTAGGCATGCAAACATTAGGATAAATTAAATGGAACCTAAAATTTAAACAACAATAACTAGAATTAATACAAACAAATCAAAAAAAAAGTTGTGAAGCCGAGTTCTACCTACAGGCTAGTGCCTCCTGTAGACTTTATAAAACCACGGGTAAGTACGTAGTTCATGAGTTAAGGAAAATTAATTTAGGTAGTAATGCTCAGAATGTTTTTATTATACTGGGTTATTCAACAAAAGAACTTTACTTCCATCGTGACCATTGAGATAAATTTTTGTCCTCTCAGCTAAGAAAAAATAATAATGAAAAACGCATCCGTTTCGAAACATAACCAGTACAGTATCTTTTCTTATAAATTTTCAAGCAAATAGGTAGACAATAAAGTAATGGACTATTGTCGGCGACCAGCGACCTAGGGAGGTACCGATTTAAAAGGGAGGCGTTTTTAGGTCTAGGTTTTCCGGTTCTAATGAATAGGTCATGTACTAATGCCTACTTAGATAACTTGCATTTACACGCATCGTATTACAAAACATGTTATCAAATGGAAACCTTCGCGAAAAGGCGTACAGCGGAATAATACTGAATCAAATAATTACTTATGATACGGCTATTAAGCTACAGCCTGTGCGGTAAAACCCGAAATGTTTTGCTGTGCTATAAATAACTGTGGTTTTAGGTACATTATTTTATTATGTCGGACATAATAGTGTTTCACGATTGGGAATTGTGTTCATTTTGACAGTTCAGTTTGAACATCGCTTCGGTTTATAACTTGGGCGACGCAATGAACATGGTAGGATTGCCAAAATTACACGGATTTCAATTGCGAGGGTGTAACCCATTCAAAGGACAGGGGAAGAGGCACATAATTATGGCTATAAAAATTTGCAAATTCGAGTGAATTTTTTAGGTACTTAACAAGTAGGACAAATAATTATGCAGGATCAGGCGAGATATGTTCCTCGTATTTGGTCATAAATGGATTCAGAATCTAGTGTTCTTGACCTTTCTAACTGTTTATCTAGAAGAATAATAATAAGTCTAGGATTATTGAGTCGCAGTGCATTTTAAATAATAAGCTTATTAGATTTAAAGTAAACAAAGTTGAATATTATGAAAACAACGTTGTATAAACCAAATTTTAATTAATTTAAATATAGGATGTCTAAATAAATATAAAAGAATAGATATTTTGATTTTTGTATGTTTGCTTGTTTGTAATGGACAAACTCAAAAACTACTAGACCGAATTTTTAAATTCTTTCCCCAGCTGAATTATTAAAAGATATCACGCGGGCGAAGCCGCTGGCGGAAGCTAGTAGTCATATATTTTGCTTGTAAATCTTGTAATTCAGTTGAAAAAACCTTTTAGTGATATAATTATGCACGATTACAAACAACGGCGTATATTAGTTAGTCATTGTTAGTATATTTTATTATGTTACGGGAGTCAGCAAACAAAAATGTCTGATAACCAGTCTAACCCTAGGGTATCAGTGTCTCCTATTGCCATATTCTTAAACTTATCTGATGTAATGATATGGTGATACCTGTTGAATATTTTCCAGTAAAGGTTTATAAATTTAACATAAAAGATTTTGTTTTCTTACCTTTGACAACTAATGACCCGTGTGACCTTATATAACCTCTTAAAAATTCCGTTACACTTTTATAATAATTATGTAAAAGTTATTTTTCTTACTAAGTTTTGATAACATCATGTTGTTGGACACTATTCGTTATAGAATAGTGCTGTCACAGTATAATTTGCGTAGTGTAAGCCTTTAATTGACCTAGATAATAGACATTGAACGGCTGCCCACTGTTCAGAATATTCCTTTGTGTTAATTAAGGACTGGTACATACGTTACGTGGTGCACGCTCAATGCGTACACATGTTTTGGATGAAAACTATATTACTTTTATTTGAAAATAGCACTTACAGACACGTTTTTCTTGAAGTTCTGGTGGAACTAATCATAATTGTAGGTACTTGGTTTTAGTCATTTATATTGCGTCTTCTTTCTCTTCACTCTAGACACACACATACATTTTGTAAATAGCAGTACTATAACATAATTATTAATTATAAGACAAGGAGAGGTGAATTTTTGTGTAAAATCCTCATAATCTATGGTGTAACTAACACAGTTGATAACTATCAACTCTCAATCTCCTATCAAATCTCCATAGATTCGCGATTTGCGGAGTTATGAATACGGGTTTAATTAAACATTCGAATTTACACTTACCTACTACCTATTACAGTTGAGTTCCGTAAAACCAGTCAAAAAAAACACAATATGGAAAAATATTTAAATATACTGGAATATTTAGTTTTCGGTCACACGAGTTATGTTATTAAAATAATTAAAGTTGTTTCCCCAAACTAATATATTTATCATCGTAATCGGATGAATGGTATAGGAACGCATAAAGACGATTTATTTAATTTTTCAGAGGCCCTAAGTTTCTTTTAACTATCTCGATTTTACGCATCGACCTCGTACTGGCTTGCACCGAGCTCTTCATGATTCAGACCGCCAAAAACATTATGGCCTAAGAAACCTTATGATAACTGACCAAAAATTCATTATAATGGTAGGAACGCACAGAAAATAAACGTACAAACGTAACTTTTTATCTATTATAAGATTAAACATAGGAATTTTGGATAACCCTTAGATAGCTCACTTTTAATAAGTCCAAACAAAACTGGTGCAATATCAAGTTACAACAAGATGCTAGATACTGCATATTTGGCTGGCCATAGAAAATGGTCCCTAAGTAAAAGAATTCTAGTACCTAGTTACCTTGTTTAGTTATAGGTACAAAAATATTAAAATAGGGACTAACACTCTATTACTTGTAATATAACAATTTGTTAGGAGAAATGTAAACAATTGTCTCTCTACATTCTGCTGTAAGTAAATATAATTAGAAAAAAAATTAAGTTCAAAAACTAAAACCCGACTACTGAAAAGGTATGAAACAAGAAAATATTAATACATACAATATATTCATAGTGATGTTCAGAGGATAGCCGTGGTCGTGGTCGACCAAATAGGTAAGTTAATTATAATTTTAATTATAATAATATTATATGTATGTTATTCTGTAAGGATGTATGGGCCTTTGTAGCCTGAATATCTAAGTAATATTAAACAACAAAAAAATAATTACATCGCATCAAGAAAAAATATCTTTTTCTTCTTTTTAAAAAACGTTGCTCCTACTAGTATTTCTTCTTTATCGTGGGTACAGTTTACAAACATACATATCACATGCACACACACCCAGACCCGGAACAACTATCTGTAGGCCATATAACGCTTGGCTACTGCGCCAACCGTGTCGTGACGTGTCGTATCGATGTACCTGATACTTACCCAAAATGATCTTTATTTAGGGCTTGTCCACACGGTAGCGTCAAAATCAACGCTGGCGCAAATATCTCACTTTGTAAGTCACCGTTCAAAACCATTTAACACTTCTATGCTGACGATCGCGCTGCGATAATGAGGCGTTGACTTTTCATACAAAATGTGATTCATTGCTAATGCCAACGCTCGTGTGAGCAGGTAAACTTTAATGATTCAATTCTGTTTTATTTTTTTATGCGGCATACGAGCTTGCGGTTCACTTGATGGTAAGTGATAACTGCCGCCCATGAACATCCGCAACACCAGAGGAGTCACCGATGATTTTAGAATCCCTAATCTTGCACATCCATATAAATATGGCTTGGTTTTATTAATTTTCGTAATAATTGAAATTTTATACCATGTCGTGATTGTATCCTGTTTTAACGATACAATCTTGAGTAAATTATGGGAAAAATTTATTATCGTCATGTTTATTGCTTCAGTTGTGACTTACAACTACAGAATATTGGCTTCCGGAGGAGAGCCGTGGCTGTTTTGGACATTCGTAAAAATTATAACAAGATGCTCTGTAATTATTTGCTGTTTTATGTTGTTGAAGATCAATTATGACAGGGCACAAAAATATTTATGAACGAATTGTGCGCTTTCCGTTGAATCGAAAATGTGGTTATTGTCTAGACTCGTGCACGTTCTCACGTAGTCTAGACTCTAGACTATATGAGAAAATGCACTCACGGTATAGTAGGTAGGTACGCACAAATCTTTTTTCGGCTCATAATAAATAAGTTTGTCTGCAACACATCGCTGTGCGCGATAAGACCGCCCATTGTGCATTAGCTTATGTGATTCTCCAGGAGAAATAAATTTCCAGTATTTATTTATTAACAGAATGATGTCTAAGCTATATACTTAATACAATTGCTAAAAAGAAAAAATATATAAAAAATAATAAGTACAAAATATCATAAATAGTCATACAGGCAAAGCATTACACATACAATTTAAATTATTATTAAGAAATAACAATATTTTATAGTTTCCAGCACATTAGGGGTCATCCATAAAGTACGTCACACTAAGTTTGTGATTTTTTGACCCATACGTCTTTGTGTTGATCACACTTGTGAGAGCGGTCTCACAAATGTGATCAACACAAAGACGTGTGGGTCAAAAAATCAGAAGCATAGTGTGAGGACACATATTTTACAATTTTACATCTAGAAATTATTAAATTAAAACAGCAGTTCCGAAATTAGTTTTATTTCCATTTAAATATTTTTTTAATATGATTTTGAAATGTGACGTCACGAAACTTAGGACCCCTCCCACCCCTTGTCACATAATGTCACACTTCGTCGACCCCCTCCCTAACGAGTGACGTACTTTATGGATGGTCCCTTACGGTTATTAGTATTCTAGTTCGTACTAAAATCAAGTCGCATCTGTGAACCGACCCGACATACTTGGAACCAGGTTGATGAGGCTAATCTATGTATCATTTAGTCATTGGCTATTAGATCACGTTTCCATCAGGTCATGGTAATCACCCTGAAAGCGCATCTGTCACGCGTCTCTCCCATATTTTATCTGCAGGAAAACCTTTTATATGTTTGTATATGGAAATGGGAAACATAGTACAAGGTGTTTCGTTACGTAGGTTATAATAAATATCTTCGATTCAAATCGATTCAAAGGTTTATAAAGGTTTTTTTGAACAGAAAAAGAGAGCTAGAAATACACCAGTATATTTTAATTACCATAAAAAATTTAAGGACGTGCTTTCTTCATCATTCGACACATCTTTTATTATGGAACCAAGAATGAAGTCGAGAAAAAAGAAACTGCTGTTGCGTACAAAACTGGATACCTAACTGGGTCCAATGCACAGATATTATATCATATCTGTGGTCCAATGTATGAAACAGTCGATTTTTGGTCACGGTTTCAGAGCTGGTTCCATAATAAACTTTGTAGGGAACGATGACCAGCGTATGCGCTTAATTTTTTTTTGGTGAATAATAATTGTTGGTGTAATATAGTTCTCCTTCTGTTGGCATGAGCACAGAATAAATAAATTGGTACAAGTAATGGCAGTGCCAGTGGCATGACACCTAAAATGGGATTTGTTTTGGTATAATAATAATATCATTAGCTTTAAAAAGTTTATTGAAATACCATGTTTTTTATACAATAAAATAAAATTTATCGGCACCCGTCAATACTTAATTATAAATTTATTATAATTGCTTTTTGTTATTCTCATCGTGAACCTATACAATGACAAACTATGGAGTACATACGT
This sequence comes from Allophyes oxyacanthae, assembly GCA_932294325.1. Lineage (NCBI taxonomy): Eukaryota > Metazoa > Arthropoda > Insecta > Lepidoptera > Noctuidae > Allophyes > Allophyes oxyacanthae. Next base: position 5,381,277 of record OW028628.1, read on the forward strand.
AGTATTTCATGATGTGCTTACGAATATAGTAATTAAGTATTGTTGTCGTGCTGAGATTGAATAATTTATACTGTAGTGAGGATCATTGCTGAACAAGGACTGTTATTGTTATGTCATTTAATTTCCATACTACACTATGAAAATACACGTAAGAGTTTAAAGTCTGATTGAAAGTGTCGCGTGAAAATACACTACCATTGTCATTTACGGGATATCTTCCATGATTTATTGTAGAATCGATCTCCCGATACTCCAATGCGCCATGATCAATGGGGTCACCCCGTAAGTGAAAATAGTATTGTAATCGAGTGAAAATGTACAAAATCATGAGATTTTTTATATTTTTACATGATAACTGAAATAGTCTGCCTTTTTAGGCCCATATTGCTGAATTAGGACATAATTCATAATCACATTATCCGAAATAGCATCGCTGTCAGTTGTTTTGTTGTTGTTCTGATAAAAATATATATATATTTTAAATTACTTGGTTCCTTATTTTCGATGGCCTTAACGCATAGTATTATGAACATGTAGAACGAGTGCCTTGCTGACAATCTAGTCTGTTACTCTACGCTTCCTCATTAGTCTTAGCCAGTCTTAGGTCGATATGCATATAGAATATTAATAACATTATATTTAAACTATCCTTTTCCTTGACATCCCGCCAGTGTTCGAGGTTCTAATTAATAATTAATAATATTAATTAATTGGTTTTGGTCTGTCTGAGTTGTGTAATTTATTATAGTTTTATTTTATTTAATATAGTACCTAATTACTATTAATTTAAATTTGTACGCCACTAAAGGCTAGACATAGCGATCCCTATATTTTATTATCGACTTCCAAAAAGGAGGAGGTACTATGTTCGTCGCATAAGTTTTTTTTTTTTTATATGTTCATCGATATTTTCGTCAATTGTGAAACGATTTAAAAAATTCTTTTTTAGTTCGAAAGGGTATACTCCCGAGGTGGTCCCATTATCATCAAGTCAGGATCTGATGATGGAATCTCAAGGAAATTGAGGAAAATCTAACTCACTAACTATGTAACAAAATCTTAGAAGTAAATTTTGACCCACTTCCCGGTTTCCGATTGAGCTGAAATTTTGCATACTTATTAAGTTTAGTAACAATGCAATAATCTGGTACTATTGAGCTGATCTGATGATAGAATCAGAAGATGGATAGTGGAACTCCTCAACGACGAACAGCAAAGACACGAAATTTTGTAAATGGATTTTACTATAATATAGCCTGTTCTAAACTCCATCATGACATGGCTGCTGCACCCAGGGTTGACTTCCGGCGAGAGAACTCCTCAACGGTGAATACGAGTAGTACAGAGTCAGACACAAAATTTTATAAATGGATTGACCATAATAGTCTGTTCTAAATTCTATCATGACATGGCTGATGCACCCAGGGTTGACTTCCGGCGAGGGAACTCCTCAACAGTGAATAGGACAGACATTAATTTTGTTTGTACATGCATGCATTTTTTAATTAAAACTTGTTTTGCACAAAAAAGGGTAAAAAAGTAAATTAAAAAAAGAAAAAGAAAACCGACTTCAAAAAACTCAAAAGTATAAAATAATTTTCTTAAAAAACTTAACAGCTTCTGAAGTCGGTGCCTTTAATTCTTCAATGCACCTAGTCTGGCAGTGGTATGCATATAAGTATTAAATACAGACGTCCGATTAATTATTACTAGTCCCTCTGATACGCGTTTGGGGCTGCTTTGTGGGCCACAGGAAAGAGATTTCTGAAGAGGACAAATAGGACTCACTAATAAAATTACTACTTCTAATTAGTGACTAGTGAATGACGTTAATAAACTTTAATTTGTTATTCGTAATCGCGCTATTAATTGTGTTTATTTAAAAACACAATGAAAACAAAACAATTAACTTTTTTCTAAAAAGATAATTATAGTTTAATACACTGATGTACCTAACTACCTATTGATCCATGCATAGAATAAAAAAGCGTACAGGTGGGTTTTTCTTGTAAAGAAAAACTAATGGAATATTTAAGCAAAAAAATCTATAGACGAATTGAAAATTCCATCGTCCGATTAACCGCATTCGTAATAAACGGCCATTCTCAGAAAGCAAAAAAATAAGGATGATCTCACTAACAAATAAGTAACATTGGCGGATTACTTGCCTATTGCTTTCATAGAATACGAATAGAAAAAAATAGCAAATCATTCCACAAGTAATAATACGGTAGGTCACATGAATCGAACAAAAGACTCACTAAGAAAATAATGTAGGGACATTTACATACCGGGTACTATTCTTTTCTTTGCCACGATAAAGATGGCGTCGTGACCCGCATCTCCAATGAAAGTGATATCAAGGTCCGTCGCTAGCTGGCGTCGATCGAAACACATTGTCAGCCCAGCCCCGTGGGACACCACTCTAACCTATGCGCCGAGAGTCACGTCTAACTGCGTTTTCTTTCTCGATCACGTATTGTAACTAACTATCAAGTGTATTTTGTAATCATTTGATAATAGTTTCATAATGGTGATTAAAATATTTATAATGATCTTATTGTTTAGTTAATTGGCAGTATTGACTTTAAAATGTTTGCTACTTAACAAAAAAAAAATACCATCGTTATTTATTACTTATGCAACGTTTTTAAAAGGGTTGTAAGTTGTAAACTAACACAGGCATCAACTAAAGCCTAGTATCCATATCCACCAAAGCGGAGAGGAGCGGAGATGTGTCGTAACAACGAATAGGATTTTGTTATTAAAGCTAAGCGGAACGGAGATGTAAAAATTACGATATTCCTTTGGTTTTTAAGATTTACTATTTCCTCCGTGGTTAAAGCACATCTCCGCTCCTCTCCGCTTTGGATAGGTACCTACCGGGCCTTAAGGCTAGGAAGCATTTTTTTAAATATTATCGACTGAGTAAGGTGTGCGTTTGCCTGGAACGATAAAACTTGTAGGTTTTAGTCAGGCCGAAAAGATAATTATAGTAGTTATCGGTGCTGTCAGTTACTGTAGGTATATAGCAATAATGAGTAGTATTACGTGCACATATGCGATCCGTTCTTGATGCCCCCGTTGTCGTAGTCTTACGCCTGAGAGTGGAAACGATTCTTCAGCTAAAGCCTAAAGGTATTGCATTAGGGGTCAATCATGGAGACGAGGAGCGTCGCGCGGCGCTTCGCTCTCCCGCTCGCTCTCCATGAACGGAGATAAGCGTCTTTCTCCGCGTTGCGCGCCGCTTTGCGCGCCGCTTTGCGCTCCGCGCGATTTTCTGCGTCTCCATAATTGAGCCCTTACTCCGCAGGGTAATCTTACACTTGTACGTACAGAACATGTTCGTGTCGAGAAAATAATATCTTGAAAAATTGACGTTTAATTAATCTTCAATAGTTAAGTAGTTTAATAAGAGGTTAACTGGAAATTAATTATCTTGTAAGTGTCGTCAATTAATATGACACCGTACAATTTTAATAGGCACTTAACATCTATCTGATATTCTAGAAACTAGTGATTTATGGAGCAGGGGTTATTAATAAACGTGACTGTTAACCCGGTTAAGCGACGCAAAGTAGTCATCACACAATAGAATCTTTATGTAAGTATAGTATCGTATGTAATGATGAATAGTTTCAGACTGTTACCTAGATTTAAAAAAAATGTTTGCATGCCCTACATTAGGTGGAATATTATGTAACTACATAACTACAATTACTAACATCTCATGTATGAGTATTCACGCAATTAAAGTATTTAAAGAATCTATTTTCTGTAGTCGCTGGCGGGCGCCCGCTCTTATTTTATTATTTATCACTATCACTACATAGTATAAAATAAAGTCGCCCGCCGCGTCTGTCTGTTTGTTCGTTAACTACTTCTTAACTATATAACAAATTTCGATGCGGTTTTGACCATCGTTTCGAGCATTTCTCCTGAAAGGTTTATATGTGTAATACTTTCATATTTAATGTAAGGATAGTAGAGAAATTGCACCCTTGCGAAGCCGGGGGCGGGTCGCTAGTTTTGTAATATGTGATCAAGTTGAAGCCCATTTCAGACTACGTAAATAAGTTATATTATAGCTTAGTCTGAACTGGGCTTTATTCGTAAAAGTTGTGAGGCACTACATGCCAAGCTCTTCCAATCCTATCCTGACACTCCTGACACTGTATCGCATCGTAGTACCTATACCTATGTATCAACAGGTACGCAGGCGATACGTGCATAAATCCGAAACAACTATTTGATATGAATTTAGTATCATTACCCATACATAAACGTTTTCAAACGATTTAGTTTTTTGGTATCTTACCTATTCATTATAAATGTATCCTTTTGGTTCGGAAAGGCTTTTTATTGGCTTGGTTTTGAATAAATTATTGTAATTATTATTGCTTGTGAAATAAATCTCTAGTCGATGGAAATTTTTATATTTTTGATCCAATAATCTGCCACGCGGAATATTGGCTATTCTTATTTTCGTCTGTTTGTGGTTTACACCTACTCATGTCTAGGATTTTATTTTGCTTGTGGGTTCGTTTATAAATTATAATAATTAACACAATTTAGTTTTAACTGAACTTCTCATAGCACACCACGAAAGTAAATTGACAAGTAATAAATATCTTTTGGGTGACTCCCAGTATTTTGTATTTATTCTTATAATATAAATATGTAATATTGTTCAATTACATAAGGAAAATGCATAGGTGTGAAATTTTTGGTACATCATTTCGAGGCTACCGATTTACATAGTTTACTCAGTGTTGCAAATATTTTACAGCAGGACTTAGCTGTGTTTGAAAATTATTCGTTTCCACACCAATATTATCTATCAATATTTTATTTCTTGAAATCCTAAGAGTTAGGTATGTGCTGATGTTTTTTATGTGTCATTAATCTGGCTGACTATTAATTATTTAATAAATTGATATTTTATTCATAAGACAAGCCATAAGATTATTCTAGATTAGCCAGCTTTATCAGTATAAAGCTTCATACGCAATTTCAACCCTAGGCTACTCTCCAGTGTTAAAATTAGGTTTGTAACATCCTACGGGCAGAAACACCATCGTACTTACAGTTACGTATAGTATTATATTATCTGTGTTACAGTGTTGTTTGCAGTAAGTACGTACGTAAGTAAGTACTCTCCACTGTTGTATACGCCGTTTATTGCAATAAATAGAGACATTCTTATAGTAAGTGATGATTATCCATATTTCGCAAATGAGTCCTCTTTGTACGATCACTAAACTTCTGATGGATATAGGCTCCTCACAAGTCTCACAACAAAACTCAATCCTCCACCATCCGGAAACAGCAGTCCCCCTAGTTACCTCGTTGGTCCATCTAACTTAAGGGCATCTTGTATTAATTATAACGTTTGCAGATCCACGCTCCACTCGACTTACAAACAGGAACTCGCCCGCTTCTTTGGAAAGAACCGTGTTTTAGTTATTAGAAAACAACATGCTACTATTATTATTTATTTGAAGAGGTAGGCCCCTTTCTCACTGCGACCTGCGAAGATCTATTGTGAATTTGTGACGCCTCAGATAGCATACTGTTAATTTTCAGAGCCTTATGTTGTAAATCCTTAATATAAATCGTATTTATTTCGTACTATAGGACGTCTCTATATCATAATTATCTGATTTTAGTCTTCTGAACGACCGAACAAGTGAACTATTTTGGGCTTTAGCGACAATTTGACAGGAAACTCTTCATAATTATTATATTGTTTAAGTTATGATGTCAGTGTACTGTCAATTGTAAGTTTAATTCACTTATTTTCTTACCATAACGTTACAATACGTGACAAATTGTAACGTTATGGTAAGAAAATAAGTGAATTAAATAAACTTACAATTGACAGTACACTGACATTAGCTTATATCCTTTACCTGTGACATTCTGGTACGAATAAGCAGAAGTATTAATTTCAAGCCTCAAATATAACAGCATTATGAGACGCTTGTAGACACCTAGTACCTACCTATTTATTATTTTTTATTCAATTTTTTTTCCAATTGACCTTACACCTTTTGAGTATTTAGAACCTTACCTATCAATTATATGTACAATAACATAACAATTTTTGCGCTCCCATACCGATGCCGTAGACCACAAAAAATTGGCGAAACAAATAACAGCAAAGTTATATGCCTTTTTTGTGGTATCTAATATTAGATTTTGTTGCTTCGTGGCTGCTAATGACAAAGCCGGGTTTTTCTGGGAATGACGTCAAAAGGCAGGCCCGCATTCGGTAATTCCTTAAATTTAGAACAAGTTACTGCGTCATTCAGGTTCCCAAAATGCTATTTTCGTTTGGGTATTGTTTATTATTTGATTTTTTTTACCTTGCTACAATTCAAAATTGTCTCTGGCAGTACGTAGAAGTAATGCGGTTATCGTTTTTTAAAAGAAACCTGTAATATATAAATTTATGTTACCGGAAAATAGGTACACTTGCCTATTTATTTTTATTCGACCTGTGGTATAAAATTGGACGTAATTTTGGCTTTCTGCGCTTCTTCTCCATATAAACTATAACTATGCCAAATCTCACACTCCTCCGTGCGCGTAATATGTTTAAAAAGGGGTACAAAGTTTTCTTTTAAAGATACATCACAGCAGCCCCTCTTAAAACATGATGACATCAATTTTCAAGTAACGTTTTTGTTCCTCAAGGAGATCGAACACATCTTGCTTTTAAGGGTATTGAAGAGTCGAAAGTCTCACTGGTAGAGTGCAATTATAGCGTCTATTTGTTACGGTCTTGTATGCATATATGCATCACGTGCAAAACCTCTTTGGTTTTGCACTTTCACGCATTACTGTTTGGTACGGAGGTGAAATCATCAAATCAAACGTATTGCTTCATAGAGGGTCTGCGGGAGTTCTGTTATTAATCTGCGCTGCTGGACTGGTATCATCGATTCGTAACCGAATGCTCGCCAGTGAGAAAAAAGGCTTGGGTTAGGTTAGTCCACCACGCTGGCTTGGTGCGGTTTGGCAGACGACACACACCATCAAGAACTTTATAGAGCCGAAGTGTGCAGATTGCGTCACTTCACGTCAATGGTTACTTTAAAAGTATTGGCTGAATACTTATTATACCTAGGAAACGACATTGCTAAAGTTCCATAAGTGATTGGCCCTGGAGTCTCCAAAAGAAAGACTATGCTCACTATGTACAACTCGATGAAAACAATATGTTTCAATCAATTTTAAAACACGGACAGTGCTGAATATTTTAATATTCATAAAAATGTAATTATTTTGATACAATAGTTCATTAAGATAAAAGTGAACTAAGTTGGTTATTACCATCGATGTCTAGATATTACGTACACTTGAGGCTGGATTGCAGCTCGAACCGAAGGCAAGGGCGTGCCGAGAGTGTAATGACTAATGCTCATACGTTTCATACGACGATTGTCAACACACTTGCGAGGCAAAACATAAATAGAATATTAAAAAACTTATTTTGCGTACGTATTCTTTTTTCGCGCGCCATCCCTGTGGTTTTGTGAGTTAGTTATACGCCCCCAGGTGGAAGGAGACGCACTGACGAAGCCGTCAAACAACCTAATCTATTAAACGGAATATTTTTTATTTATGTTACTGTTATGATGATTAGATAAATTAATGTTAATTTGTTGACAAAAATTAATAATTTGATGAAATGATATTAACAAAAGGAAATAGACTACAAGACTTGGCAGTATGGGGTAACCCCCTTGCCTGACATAAAAAAGGACTTACCTATGTAGATATACAAAAAAAAAATGTCTGTGCGGTTTTGTTAGTGTATGGGTTAAGTTCATGTTTAGGGATTGCAAATATTCGATGTTTTTCGGTATTCGAATATTCGAATATTTTTTCAGCCCTATTCGAACTATTCGAATAATATTCGAATATTTCAGAAAAAATAAATATTTATATAATTTGTCACATTTTTATAGCCTTACAAACTGGTATCATATTTTTATGTAAGTTCGCCTAACATCCCCAATCATTACCAATATTTAAACATCAAACTTGTAATCAAATGAAATAATTTTAACAAATTCTTAATACAAATGTCGTTCAGTGAAGTTTTCTCTTCACGTATTAATATATAAATAGTTAGAAGTAATATGAACTTCAACCATAACCAGAAAATAAAAATTTCACAAATAAAATCAAATAAACATTTTTTTTTTCAAATTGTCTTCCAAAACTCATAGTGGACGTAATCAAAACAATGCCACCAGTATCATTCAATTACCTTCCATTGAAAGTTGTTGAAACCAAATAATACCTACAACTAATTAATCATAATGTTCATGAAATAAAAAATTCTTAATTCTTAAAAAAATATAGGAAACCTACTTGGTAGGAAAAACAATTAGAATCTCACTAGAAAAGTCAAACAATATTTTAATAAACTTTATACAATATACAAAGTAGGTAATTGTATTATCAATTTTTTAAGGATAACTAGAAACGCGATCAAAATTACAATAAGAATGCACTGATAACTAGCACCTAAGGAGATATTTAAATTGCAAGTGCACGCAATCACTTAAATTGAAAGTTATGAGATCCAAGTGATCCAACGCGGTAAGTACCAATTATAATTAAATAAATGTGCGGTGATCGGATAGGCACATAATAAAATTATTCTTATTTACGAATCCTTTGAAAGTGTGACGTAAGAAAAAATAAAGAATTAACGGAATTATCATTTAATTTACATCTGAGATGATTGCTTTATATTTGGTAGAAGAAAATACCCTTTCGCACTCTACGCTATAGGTGGTGGAATGCATATTAGCACGTCATACATAGGAATGACTTAGGTGTCTTGGCGTACCTGTGTCACTTATGTCCCATGCAAGTAATATCCTCCTGCGCATAATTAACGCTGGACTATCAGCACATGTAGACCACCAGATATCGAGGGAACAATAAGACTCACGAACCTAAGGTACACGGATAATACCACTATAATTGTGTCTAGTGTAGAAGAGATGGCGAACCTGCTAAAGCATATACGGGAACACTTCCACGTTCTTATCTACTTGACGGGTACGAGAAAGTCAGCGAGTTCGTGTATCCTTGGATCACTGATAACTAGTGAGAGATCTGCCTTAGATCCGGTATGGCTAAGAGTGCAATGGCAAAACCTGACAAAATTTGGAAGAAACGTGGTATTCACCGTATGACCAAAGTGCGATTGATGCGTCCTCTGGTCTTCTCAATATATTTATATGGAGCGAAAACGTGGTGCATAGAAAGTCGTAATAGCAGTAAGATCGATGCTTTTGAGATGTGGTGTTGGCGCAGATTGCTTCATATACCCTGGAATGCTATGAGAACTAATGAATCCATTCTGCAGGAGCTCAACATAGCCAAGCGACTTTCCACAGTTTGCTGGGAGCGTGCCCTCGGTTTTTTCGGACATACTCGTATCATGCGGTCTTCTAAGCATTGTCTGGAAAAACCTTATAATAGTGGGCCGGCTGGAAGGGAAACCCACTCAAGGCAGAGCGCCGGTAAGATGGTCGGATGCAATAAGGAGGGCTGGTGGAGGCAGCATGCAGAAAGCGGTCCACACAACGAAAGACCGCATGGTTTGGAGGCGCGTTGTATGTGGTAGCGATTCTCATCAGTGAGGGAACGATGAAGAAGAGACCTGTGTCATATAGAGCCATCCGCATTTTTATTGATGTTTCTAGATCATGATGTTCGCAAGTGACCGCTGATTGGTCGAATGGCCGTCAATCTGAGCAGTGCCGATCTATTCGAAGATTTGACGACCACGCCTTAGACGTCGCGTTAATAATCAACAAATAATTCTGTAACCTTAATTGTTGCGGTAATATTCGAATGTTCGAATATTTTATAATTTACTATTCGAATATGAATTTCAAATTGATATTCGAATAATTCGAATATTCGAATATCGAATTGCAATCCCTATTCATGTTGTAGTTGTGTTGTATATTCGATCAAAAAAAAAAAAAAAATCAATAGCTTTTTTCTTTTGTTTCTTTCATAATATTTGATCTGGCTTATTGTACTACAGACTGAAACTGCACCACAGTATCGGCAAACAAAAATAATATCGGTTACGTTACTGTAATTTCCGATAATGTCGTTATTAATAACTTTATAAAATGAGAAATGATTGAAGTACTGTCTGTATAAAATAAAACCAATAAGAAGTTACTAGTAAAATACACTTGTTAGTTCATATATTTTGTTAATGACAAGCTTAACCGTAGCAATGCTCTTTTTGAAATAAAGATTTTTATTTTATTTTAAATTTTATTTAGTAAGTTCACTAATAAAGTAGTTATATGCAAATTAGTGTTATTAGTATTTTAATATAATATTTAAACGTTCTTATATAAATGTTGTTATTTAGCCTATAAATTTAAATTATTTTACTTTAATTTATTATACTTAATATTTGTTGGTAGATAATGGACATTCTCACGTTCTTCTTAGTAATAAGACAATGCAATCATTAATCAGTTTTTGCAACTGTTTTAAATGTTAATATTATTTTGTATCGAATATTCTATTCTATTGTATTATAAACTTAGCTGTTGCCCGCGGTCTCGCTCGCACCCTACTAACGACTACTTCATGGTCTATCTGTGTGTGTTTCGGATCGTATACCTAGTCCATGATCATACGCTACATCCAAAACCTTTTGGGGTTTTGTTATGCACATTGGATCAGCAACGAACTCAGGAAGGTATCGTTGGAAGCGATTTGATCTTGATCGTCTGCTGATTATAAGCTATGTGACGTCACATTAAATTAAATATGGCGCCCTCTAGAGGATATAATGTCATGAACTAAAAAACTCTTTTTTAATGATGCCGTGTTGGGTATTAATTGGAAGTGGCTTAATTATTAATTAATTACATTTCAAAAATATATATTGATAGCTGATGCTCGCGGCTTTGAAAAAAAGCAAGATCAAAAACTAAATCCTGACTACTGAAAAAGTATGAAACAAGACAATATTACTACATATTCATGGTGATGTTCTGAGGATAGCTGTGGTCGTATGCCACTTACCTTAACAAAACAATAACAACTTACCTTACCACTTACCTTACCACTTACCTTAATAAAACATTCTAACAGTAGTAACCGATCATAAATAAGCTTTAGAGCAAAGTGGCATATGACACTGCTATCCTCAGAACGTCACCATGAATATGTATCTAGTAATATTTTCTTGTTTCATACTTTTTCAGTAGTCGGGTTTTAGTTTCTGAACTTACTTTTTTTATAGCATTAATTAATTTGATAAGAAAACTAATAGGTAATAAAACTTTTTAATGTTATTGTAGTTGCATGTGCATAAAATCTGTCATTAAACTACTTTTTTGAATTGTAATTTACTACGATATGAGATTATACTTTACGATATGAGTGTAGATAAAATTACATTATTCTCACAGCTCTTACTACAACATTGTACTATTCAAGATTGTAATCTATTATTTTAAAAGAGTTTCCGTGGAGTTTCTTGCCGGTTCTTCTCGATAGGACCTACTATATGGAACCGCGCACCTAGAGCAAAGAATACTAACTATTACTCCTAGAGTCTCGACATTTCATAAGTGCCTGTATTTGATTTACATGAAAAAAAGATTTATTCTATACCATTGCTGACTGGCTAATCTTTCCATTATATTAGCAATTCTCATAGGTAACTCGTGCCGACTCGACAAAATAAGAATATTGGTTGTTTTATTCGATTTTTTTAGAATTATTGTCAGTTACCTGTAAGATAAAATGCCGTTAGTAAAAGATTAATGGTTTCCAATAATAGTATCGATATTAATCTATGATTAACGACGTTGTGAAATGCTAATCCATGTTTAACTATTAAACGGGTCCAGGAGCATATTTTATTGATAGTTACCTTGGTACCAACCTACCTACCTATCTACTTATGTTAATATTATTATTAGAAGAAAAATAAAAAAGTATCCGCTTCTTACATAAATAAGTGGCCAGTTGAAATAAACTGACTTCGACTTTGGCTTTATGAAGCAGATAACAATGGCCACGTGCTACGAATACTCAAAGATACCGAACGATTTACCCTACCCTACCTATTGCTATACCGGTACTTACCTCTTACACAATATGTGCGCTGGTCTCGTCCTCACCTACCAAGTCTTTACCGCGCTACCCGATGAGTGTCGAAGCCGGATATCTATGGTCGAAGCGAACTCCCGCGCATTGATATACTGCGACCAACTGCTACTCTTCATTGTAGGTCCACAGTGAGCAGCCTACTTACCCAGCGTCGTGGATATAAGCAGTACCTTCCTGACTACCTATGGACTGCGATAGCGGTGTATACAGTTGACAGACTAGCTTCTTTCTGACGGCCCTCGTTGCTTAGGGCAGAGTTTGCCTTTTCTTCACGTTATCCCTGCACTTGAGTTGGAGAGTTGCTAGCGTAACTTGCTGGTGCTCGGAGCGATATTTTCCATGTCTACCACGTGGGCCGGTTCATGCGAGGCCATTTTTTGCTACTTCGGTTGCGTTCACATGAATTTCGAACTTCCTGTTCGGTTAGTTAATTCGTGATTTAATTGCGCAAAGCTTAATCTTCAATTATATCGTGAGATTTTATTAAATTTTCAAGTATGTCGTTAACTTTTTTTTTACTCCCCACTACTGGTCACAAACCTATCCTAAGTGCTTCCATTTATCCTGCGCCATCACGAACTAACCCGTCTGATACGACGACGGTATACTGTACAATCGAGGAGTTTGGCGGTTGTACAACTGTGGGCCGAGCACGAATGTTTTGACGTATGGTAACGTAAACGTAAGCAAATTTTGATCATAAAATACGATGAATCTATCGCATTTTTGTTCAATTTTATGCAACAAACACACTTGTTTCGTGAAAAAGTAAAAATATTGCATGTATTCCAAAAAGAAATCATAAATTAAACGTGTATTTTTGGTTCAAAATTTGCTTACGTTACCATACGTCGAAACATTCGTGACTGTACACTTTGCCGACAAACTTCTTTGCACGGCTCCCGCTAAGCTGTCCACGCCCACATTTTTGCTGCCGCCAATTAGGGCCTAAGGCTAGTGGCATAAAGAAGTTTCTCGGCAAAATGTACAACCGCCAAACTCTTTCAGTGTACATCAGTACTTCAATATGACTTTTAATAATGTTTCATCAGAAAAGATGAACCACAGAGATATTATTATATCTTAACTAACATTTTTTTATGTTATCGATACGGTATGTGATTTTGAACAGCCTAGAAAAACCAGGTAGATTTTTTTGCATTGTAACATTTGATACAAAATATCTACAGAGACTTTAGATTTCATTTTGGTGAATTAACGTAAACTTACAAAAAGTGTAAGTGTTAGGTTGCCGGTAGAAAAAGAAATTCAGAAATATTTGAAACATTGTGGTCAATGGTAATTAAAAATATCTTCAGGGGTGTAAATTTTTGAACGATTTCAATTTTTTTATGTAACTTCTTAAAAAGGGAGTTTTTTTTTTTTATTTTCGAGTGCTCATGAGCAGGTCAACCCTCTGGTGCCCCGCTCATCGTTGAATTTTGGGACATGTTTATACAAATAAATAAAATTGAACTGTCTGTTTGTAATGTCAAAATAACAGCTTTTTACTAAATGCATATAAGAAAGTATATTATATACGGTACTAACTAAAAAAATAAATTTTTTTTGACTCGCTGTTTTTCTGTCTGTTTGTTCCGGCTAATCTCCGAAACGGCTGGACCTATTTTGACGGGAATTTCCCTGGAAGACAGCTGAAGTTATAAGGAGTAAGTAAGGAGGGCGAAGTCGCGGGTACAGCTAGTCTACAATATAATTACACAAAGGCATAGCAAGTCACTGTTCTAATAACGTTATGGTATATGACTTCAGTCGTTAGAATCGTAATTGCTGTAACACAAGAGTATGGGAAGTCCACTGACTTAAAAAAACTACAGAACAATAATAAAACATTTATATTTTTTTAACAAAAACAACGAACGTGATACGAACATGGCCTCGTTCGGTAATGAACAAATATGATGCAAAAGTTACATGTTATGGCAGTACTAACCAAATAAATAAAAGTATATTAATATACATTACCTTACTATTTTTTTACATATTTACATAATGTACAGTTACAGCATATGCAACGATAAAACAGTTTTTGTTAAAGGTCTATTGATCTATGATTATACAGGATAATTTTTATGTAGTGCGCATAATTTGTAGAGTGATTCTGTGTCTGTTCCTAAATGCAACTGCAGTATTGGGATACACTACAAACGTTTCCCTTGTTTTGAAAACTGGGTGGCTTGAGTGTTGAGTATGCTTGTACTTGTACTGTTTAAATTGTAGTTGTACTTAATAAGATCTTTGCTGTTCCTTTTTAATTATTTTTTTGCAATATTGTGTAAATTCTGGTCGAATTTTATCTAGGGCCGCTCCCGCGGCTCCATATTATTATGTTATTGTTAGACAATTATTTTGATTTATGAAAAGAGTATCCATGGAGTTTCTTGCCGGTATTTTCTCCAGGACCAACCCACTTGGAACCGTGCACCTAGAATCACGACGTTTTGAAAGTGCCTGCAAAGGCCCAGTTGAAATAAAAACTTTTGACTTTGACTTCAAAACGAAAATTCGACTTAGTATGGGGGACACGCTTATTTTACTAGCGCAAGCCAAAATCAAATCTTATTTTGTTTTGGAGTGAATTTTAGTACTGCGGTTGCATTTGGGAACGGACACAATCACTCTGCCAATTTTAGGCACTAGATAAAAAATTATCTTGTATAAATCAATTTCGACAAGATTGTCACAATGTAGTTTTACCATTCTTTAGTACTTACTCTGAGTATTACCACATCTAAATGTTATAATTATAAGGCCCTACTTTATTAGCGGCGGTCCTTTTAAGGGGATATAGTACTCATCATTATGGACAACTATTATAGGAACAACAAAGAAATCGCGAAAAGAATGTGCTTTTTTATACATTAATAGTCGAATAGGTAATATTGAATTATTTAAAGTATGGAACAGCAGAATATGTTTTAGCGAACAAATGGTTATTTTGCCTCAACAAAAATTGATTCTGTAGACAACTTTATATCGTACTTCGCATCTGACAGTCGTAATAGAAAAAAATCTAATTATACAATTTTACACGGGCAATTTCATAAACTTATTATTACCACCTAGTAATAATAACTTTATGGGCAATTTTCGTTCATTATACAGGCAACTGCCAAGTTTTAATGACTATAAAGATTTTTGACATAGCTTCCGAAACAGGTTGTAAAGTACAAATAAAAGTCCAAAAGTGAAATATATTACAGTGCATTGGCCTTTGGCAAAACCTATTTTTAAATCCATTATACACAGACATACTAAAAATATCTTATGTTTTAGGATTGTGACATGGACTTCGTCTTGTAAAATCTTATTTTTTTCATTCATCCTTGTATTACAGGGGAATCTTTGGAACGTAGGACTGTTTAGTAGAACTAGTGGGAACAAACCCTTAATATTATACTAAAATTTACGTAACACTAGTGGTAACTTAATAAGGTACACAATAGTTTCAATCACTGTCATCGTTTTTTATTTAACCAGTCCTGTTTTATTAGATCAGCACCTTTCTCGCCTATCATAATGACTGCGGCATTCGTGTTGCCGCTCACTATAGTTGGCATTATACTAGCATCGATTACTCTAAGTCCTTCTATACCGTGGACCCTCAATCTAGGATCTACCACAGCTTTTGGGTCCCACGAAGGACCCATTTTAGCAGTCCCACTTTGATGGTATATCGTCATCGATATAGTCCGCACTTGACACTCGATATATTCATCAGACATGAATTTAAACTGCTTACAGTTTGGCAAAGGCTTCATATAGAGCCTAGATCCAAACTGCTTGAAGGGTGATGCATTGGCAACTTGTACAGCAATTTTGATTCCTTCAACAAGACGAGCCACGTCTAAAGGATCTTCATGGTAACGGGGATTCATTAGAGGATAATGAAATGGATTAGAACTTCTCAGTCTGACGTATCCTCTTGTATTCGGTCGAAGCAACAGAGGCATTATAGTCCATGCGTCTTTATTTGCAATGGGTCTGTACACTGTGTCGTACACCTCATCAGTAAGACCGAGAATTTTTCGCACAATTTGCCCGTTATCAGAAGAAAACGATGCTGGTGCCATGTGAAACTGGATATCAGGCCACAATCCAGAAGAGTTCGCGTACTTTGTGTTGACAAAAGCGATCCCTTCGAGTCCTCCAAGAGTAGTCATAGGACCTCTCTCATTCACAACGTAGTCCATCGTTACTGGGAAAGCCTGGAATCTATTCTGTACAATTGCTACTGGCTTGTCTACTAAGAACGTTAATCCTCCAACACCAACGTGGTCTTGCAAGTTTTCTCCGACCGGCAAATCTTTCAGGACTTTTATTCCGACCTCTCTGAGATGGTCTTTAGGTCCGATGCCAGACAACATTAATAATTGTGGACTGTTGATTGCTCCGGCTGATAAAATCACCTCTTTTCTTGCATAAACTGTCCTTTTCACTCCATGCTTCACATATTCCACACCATAAGCCTTCATCGTGACAGGATTGATAAGAATTCGGGTTGCTTGTGAGTTCAAAGAGATATCTAGATTCTTTCTCGTTCGAACTGGCCTCAGGAAAGCTTTAGCTGTGCTGCATCTAGACCCTCGTCTTATTGTTCCTTGAGCAATCATAAACCCTGTCTGAACTGCACCATTAATATCTCTATTTTCGTATCCTATTTCGACGCCAGCCTCTACAAAGGCAGCTACAAGAGGTGTCCTCCAAGGTGCCTCTTGAACAGTGAGATATCCTCCTCGCCCATGATACTTGCTCTTGGCTAAGTAAGGGTTTCTGTTGTCTTCGGACTTGATGAAGTACTTGAGCACCTCTTGGTAACTCCATCCTGGATTGCCGAAGGACTCCCATAGGTCGAAGTCGTATTTGTTGCCTCGCACATATATCATGTAGTTAAGCACACTCGAACCGCCGAGTACCTGGAATTTTATGTTACCCAATTTTAATAAAGGAAAATTAAATATTCGTATATTAACATAGGGTTAGAAATAATGGCATTCGATTACATTGATTATTCCGAAAATAGCTATAGCAATTTAACTTACAGTAACATTTTGCTATGTCAAAAACTGTAGGCGCTTTGGTGGGTGTAAGTATGACTTATGAGCGTTCGAGAACGGGTGTATTGGCCTATTTAATTAATTATTTAAAATTCTTAACGTACAAAGGCGGCCTTAGTGCTGTAGGCATTTGCTACTAGACGACCATAATATATTAGCCATAGTACACTAGTTACTTTTTGCAGCAGAATCGCGTTCGTTAATTGTGGAGGAGCCATTCAAACAACCAAATACTTATAACTATAGGCAAAACGAAATTTTCATTAGCCTGGGGTGGCTAGAAACAGTCACATTTTGGTGCCGTTCACTTTTTGTAAGCAATAGGCAGCCGACGAACGTGAAATGGTGTGCTGTGGCTCTTAGGACGATAGAGACTATTAAGGTAGATGCACCGAAAACCTTGGTGGAGAGGTATTACATTTACAGTACATACTTACTTATATATTATCACATAGTTAACAAAAAGGTATATAAATTTACATATACAGGAAAATGTAAATGCAGAACTCTGAAAGGCTCCAAATGAAAGTTTTGTTTCGGGATTTCGATTCGATTCTCAAGTCTGTTTTTGCTGTTGTTGCGAAGCCATGTTGGGATCGGCTCCAAGTCTAACCAGATGCGGCTGTATATCAGTAGTTTACACAGAGCGACTGCCATCTGAGCTCCGTCGCCCAATTACTGGGAGACACTGATACCCTTAGGTTAGACAGGTTGTCAGACTTTTTGGGCTGCTTATTCCCGTAACCGGGACCTACTGCTTAACGTGCCTTCCGAGGCACGGAAGGGTCTCGCTGTTCAAAGAAACGGTCACCCATCCAATGACTTACCGCGGCAAGCACTGCTTAACCTCGCTGATAGACTGATCTGCGCGGTAGCTAAGAGCCTGTCTGTCAACAGACAACTGAATCCTATAATTATTTGCTTTTAATAAATAAACGGTTACCTTTCCTCTCGGCCAACTGCACCGGTGCTTCTTGAACCCCAGGCAGGCGTAGGACGTCGGCTCCGTCTTGTACTGCCAGTCCAACTTCGTTAGCTGCAGGTAGCCCGCTAACGAGGGCACGTCCGTTATCTCGTTCTCGTCAGGACCTGAAACATTTACGTTAGCGACTTGAGTTTTAGTATCTGTTACTATTACTATTGTATTTGGTATTTATTGTTGGCTATAGGTAGGTAAATTGTTCTTCTGTTGTAATTTTATAAACATTTTTCATGCTTTAAAACGGAACTGAGTAATACACAAGTTTCTGACATTAAATATAGGCCCCAATCCACAAGTTAATAAAGTTAGTTTGTTAAAAAAATATTTTCCTGCGGTGATAAAAACTATTTATAGGTGGTGCCAGATTAATCTCATGAGTTACAGTATATTTATATTGCATCCTTCAAAGTTGCCAATTAAAGTTTTAAAGTGATAATCACTTACCACTTTCCAATAAAAGAACATTCCAAGTCTTCACCTCACTGAGGCGACTCGCCACCACGGCTCCGGCCGATCCTCCACCGACCACAACGAAGTCATACTCCTTCGTCGGCTCCTTATCTAAGATCTTTGCTTCTGGATCATAAGAATTATAATTGTGGTACGTCAGAGCTCCAAGCAGCAGTGGAATCAACCACAGCCCTGTCACACTTACGGTTTTCAGAGCTGTGGAGGCTAGAAGTACGGTAACACCCATTTTTTGTTTCGTTTTCTCTCACAGTTCAAATTAGTGGCCAATGTTGCATTTGAACTTCGCTTTGGTTTTTTTGTTAGGACTAGTTAGTTTGTCATCAGATTGTACGTTTGTGTCTGTCTGGCGGCTTGCTCCTGCGCATCGGATGGGCGAGCGGGTGCGGGTGCGGTCGCGACGGCCGCATGTTATGACGCATCACAGCATCTCATGCAAGTGTTGTGGGAATCTCGTATCTGAAATAACGGAAAAAACATCTTGTTAATACCATAAAAGCAATAAAAGTGGAGTAGGGGAAACAATCAAAATTGATATACAGAGATGACATAATTATACGAGGCTTTATTCAGTTTTTTGCACCGGTCGATTAGTAGAACCATGCTCAGCAGTGAATACACAAGGGCCTGGTATGATTTAATTAATAGAATATTATGTCCTTCACAGTTAATGCTGAATTTAAATCATACTGAAATCGAACTGAACTTTAAACCGAACAAAAGCCTTGAGTTGCCGTGAGTGTGATAAAAAAATTACAACGCTCCATATGGAGCGGCACCGAATGGCACGCCCGTGAATGGCCGCCTTAAGAGGAGTAGAATACCGATTATTCGTCAATTCGTAATAATAATATATAATGTCAGTTCAGTCGGCATAGTGTAAACTAATTATGAGAATTGGGCTTCAGGTGACAACTGCCTGTCACCGACAAGCTTATTTGGACCGGCGAATGTTCGATATTAACTTTTATTTGTATGTTTCAGGTACGGTGTCATCACATTAGTGCATTCTGTTACGTGTTCACAGGTAAGAATTTTATGTTTCATTAACGAGGAGTTTATCATAATGATTGTAAATTTCACATTTCATATAATCAAGTTCTAAGAAAATATCCAGTGATGACGTAACAGCAACTTTAAGTCTTATGCCAAAGGAAAGTACAAACAATTTAATCTGATAATAATAACTTTACAGTAGGTATACACGCACCCATGAAATACATCGCTAAATAACAAAACGAAAGCGAAAAATCTATCGAAAGTGAGTGTGGAAGGAAAGAGACAGACGACAAGGTGCATTTCCTACTTGTGCGGAAGATTATGATCTAATTTCCAGACGTTACCCGTTTCTGAGGCGGTCTCGTGAAAGGCTTCTCGATAGAAATCAGTGACACAATATTTTACAATTCTCTCACAAAGAGATCAAGATCTACTTGTTAGCTAAGTAATGTCTAAAGTTAGAATTACGTTCACATTGTTACTCCCTTCATTGAAGTTCTTTGATACAATCAGACGCGGTTTCGGAAAGGCCAATCAAATCTCCGATCATTTCAAACAGTAATTGTTGTGATTCGTTGACAAACATCTTTAAATTAATTAAACAACCAATCATAATATCAGTTGAGAAGTGATTTGAGTCTTTGAGAAACAGGTTAATCATAGGTACTGTAAAATAATTATAATTATTAAAGACACGGCTAACAATTTTATATTTCCGCTTTACGGATAATGACCGGAAATTATTAAAATTATTGAGTTTTCTACTGTTTAGTTAATTCAATAAGATTGTTCTCGTAGTATTATTAAAATTGTAGTCATGGACATTGCTACTAAGACTTGAGGAAAAGCGGGAGGACAGGCTTTTGAAAATTAGGTATTTGAAGAAACGATCGCTGTCGCTCTGCGAGCGTTCCGCCCTCAAATTCGTGCGATAAGGACAACTGCAGATCCGACTGAATAGCCCAGGAGTAAAAAGTTATAATTCGTGGTTTGGCTCTCGCCTATTTCCTCCTCCAATATTGGACCAATTTAAAAGAGATTTCATAAACTGAATAAGAAGGTTATATCAGTTATATACTGTGTCCTTGGGTTTTTCTTTATTCATGAATAATTGTCTATAAACACTATAATAGCCTGTGTGACTAGTGTGTGACGTGTGTGTTGTGTGCCAAACATGCAAAACCTTTTAGCTGTTTAAGCGTAATCGAATAAGAAATATCTAAACAACAAAACATTTTACAAACTTTTACATTTATTATATTAGTAGATAACACACATCTGTTAATGCTGCATTATAATTAAAATAAACGGAAGTCTTAATGATCTTTGCAGATGCGACTGCTGTCATGAGTCGCTGTGTAACTCATCATGGTTGTTTTAATCATAAAGTTATTATTACTACTAGTAATAATAACTTTATGGTTTTAATAAAGTATGTTTGAAATCAGTCTTACAATTAATTATCTTTTTCAAAACAATGAAATAAAGATATTTTCCCTCGTAAATAGTACACCACGAAATGAGAATAACCACGAGGTTGCCATTGACGTCATTTGCTCTTTCATACTTTACTTTTTAATCTTCGGCGGAGGTTTAACATGTTTTTCATACTTACGTAATCAGTCCTAATCAGCCTGATTTCCTTAATTTGTCAAAATATTATCATAATATACATTTTTATTAGTTTAGAGCTAGATAAATTATATTATTATAATTTAAATAGGTATACGGCTCTGTAATTATCCGCAGCTAATAATGTAACACCTGTATATTGTTGCAATTGGGCAAAGCTACAGCTTTGATTAACTGTTAATACAGTTACAGAGAGATGAACGATTAGATTAGATACGAGAGATGAAAATTACAATTTCCCGGTCTCATTCAGAATCCTATTCTATATTGCTCCAGTGCTTTGACTATTTATATATTTTGTCTGTTTTACGCCACGAAACATTATCTCTATTTCAGAGATAATGTTTTAAGGCCATTCTCTGGTGACAAATCAATTCTAATCTTATTATCAGTCACATAACATAGTGAATGCTTAACATTACATCAACTTAACTGCGCAGGAGAGAGTAAGTCGCTCTTAAAATGATGATGTGCAAATAACGCAAGTCATTTCCTTGACTCTTGTTCCGTTCAAATGTTATATTACTGTACTAAATTATAATATGGTTGACTTATGATTGTATTATATGGGTCAATTATTCGGAAGCTGTCGAGTGACGGACATTACTGACCTTTACAGCATCAGCGATGAAAGGCGGACAGCGCATGCGCATAATGAGGTGCTAGTTACGCGCAATGTGTGAAGTTGTTCTAAATGTGATTACTGATGTTTTTGACGAGACCTAATATTATTTAAGCACGTCAAAGTATCTGATCAAATATATGAGACACAAGGTACTTTTGTATGTTTGTACAGATATACCGCATACCATACTACCAAACCTGAATGTAGGGGGGAAAACAGAAGTACTCCTGTCCAGGGACAAGGGCCAATAATAACAATTACGTACCATGGCGGGGAATTCGAGCATTGAAATGCATTAGATACTATTGATGAGTCAAGCAGTAAAAAGTCGATTTCGAAATTATGTAGTGACTAGTGACACGATAGCGACGGCGCTCATTGTTGATGATTACTTATCGATTTCTTAGGAGTCTTGTAAATATTCACGTGTTTTTATGAGGCAATTAATACTTATTTACCTGCAGGACTGGACTACTACCGTTTTAATTATATTTAAAAATCACAAGTACCTAACTGAAAGGGCCTATCCACACTCGTAGAATCGCGCTTTTTCGCGACGTTATACACTTTTTGTAAGCAAAAGGTAGCCGATGAACGCGAAATTGCGCGATTCTGCTGCTAACCGTATCGACTGAGAACGAACGCAAAAGTTCTATAAAAAATAAAATAGTTAATCGAACACGACTTTGTTAATGTAGTACTTAATTCAGTAGTTAGTTCGATACTACATAAAAAATCTCAAAGATGCTTGCTGGCTGAGACCGGTACGATACGAAAATTTTATATTTATCACATTTCAGCACGAAATAAATAAATTGCAACGGACAGTGAACGAGCAAAAGCTATTAAATTATTAAATGAACAGTCCAGTTATCATTAGTAAGTTGTTTTATTACGTTTGTAATATATCACGTTTTAGTATTTTATTCTATCCACAATAGAGGTTCAAGTGGCTGGCTACGAACCAGAACAATGCTGACATTAGGTATGCTTTGTAAACTGAAGTTATTAGAGCGTACTGTACGTTGTGCTTGCTCTTATATTAGTGCATAACATTATATCATGTAATAGTATTGTGTACATGGTTAACATCTCTATATTTGGAGTCTTTTTGTCTGCTATTTAGTATAACTAGGTCCATTACAAGAGACTTCAGTTCGATTTAGATGTTTAGTAGAACTATCAATATAGGTACCTAATCGGTCTTAATACAAAAGATGTGTAAAACCCAGGTTTTAAGATAGGCTTTGTTGTATGACGTTAGAAAGTGACGGATATATTTAAAACCAGGATTTTACTACAGTTGCTTTAAAACCATATTTTGTAGGTAATAAGGGGAAATAAGAAAAATTTAGATTTACACAACTTCTTTTAGCAAGTCGAATGACACAAAATACTGATTGCCAATCTAGTAGTCACTGGGGAGCGTCAGTGTTTGTCAATCTTCAAAACACTTCCATCGGTCAGGTGCCTTCTGAGATAATCTTTGTTATGGCTTACCAAACAAACAAAAGACGACTTTGTATGCCAGTTTTGTTTTAGAACAAAAGTTAATGAGTTCACAATTCATATTCTTATGATAATTTGTATGTAGATGTGTTTATATTCATTTCTACAGTGGCAGTTCCACTGTATCTCGTCTATGAAGGGGTCTACGGCGAATTACAAAACTAATTCCTTGACTATTTTAAAACGTTTTCAGGCGAAAGGATTTGCCGTTTTGAGAGTTAAGTTCATGTTCATTGTTGATTGTTATTTGTTACATCAATGGCAATCCTGGGAAACCTCTTTTATTATCAGACACAAAATCTGTCATGTCTACCGATTGGTTTATAATACTTTCGAGTTAATAACATCCAGGGTTTACATTTAAATAGGACACCTGCTTTAAGGGGCAGTTGTTCATAATGATAAGTACCTACAATAACCAGGGCGTATAATCAATTTATAAAACTTGTTTATGCTTATCATCATACCTCGTAATATTAATAAAAAATGTTATGTAGTTTTCATAGTTAATTCATTTTGGAAATAATACAACAGGAAAGTGAATGTACTTTAAAAATAAAAAAGACAAATCATAACCCGGTCATTATTTATTACGTTGAACCTTCTCGCAAGACATTTGACAAGTTATATTAATTTAGTCTCGTAATAATATGGTGGAAGTCGTGAAGAGTTCCAGATTACTACTATTGTTATGCGTCGGTGCAATCGAATGATGAATCAATGGCCAACTGGCCGGAAAATTGATAGAAAACCGATTAAAATATGATCTAAATATAATAAAATATTATGAGATGAAGCGCTAGCGGCCAATTTGAAGGCATTTCACAAGCACAACATGTATCAGAAATGCCTTATTTAAGGGTGTGGATCAGATCATCAAACTGAACGACTTTCTCTATGGGACCAACATGGTAATCGCGAAAAAATAATCAGCTGTCCCATATGTTTGGATCGAATATGTATTGAAGTTTTGTACTACGCATTTCTGCTACACGTTGTACCATGTATAGTACTCGCAAATCTTTATGAGCCCTGAACTGAGCTCTGAACTCTGTCTCTCTCTCCCTCTAGCACCTATAATAAGCGATGGTAAATGGTGCTAGAGGGAGAGAGGGAGAGAGTTCGAGGGCTCATAAAGATTTGCGCGTACTATACTCCAGCTGAGGAATGACCATTTTCGTAAGGGTTTTACAGTTCGGAAATAATACAAAGACAGATTACATAATTTATGAATTAAAAAACATTGAAAATCTAATTCTGACACGGCGGCCATCGATCATCATTCACGTTAATTATTCGGTAAAACAAATAACGTCAAATATAATTAATTGTTTTGAAAGCGAATCGAACAGCAAAAGATTATCAAGTAAATTGATTGTTATCCGTAACAGGTCGACTCTAATCACGATTCAATGATTACTGGTGGGTTATAGAATCTCATGTTAATTTTTGCTTTTTTTATATTGAATAGGCTTGCGAATGATCTCTATCTCACGTGATGTTATGCGATGATTCTTGCTGATGATGATGATTGCTTCAAGCAAATAAAGATCATTTCATTTCATTTCACTCGTGCCTTGAAGACTTAGATATATAAATCTGTCTAGATACTAGTCTATACTATATTATAAATCAGTAACGTTTGTTTGTGAGTTTGAGGTAAATAATCACATGAACTACAAAACTGATTTTGGATTTTTTAAACTTATTTCGTCGGTGGAAAAAATCTTATGTTCCATACAAATAATTTAATATTACTTGACTACATGTATGGAACGGCAGACTTTTTTCGCGATTTCATGTTTGGTCCTATAGTAAAAGTTGTTCATAATGATGAGAACAATAATCCCCTTTCGGCTTCATGTACCTACCCTTTTGTGTAAAATGTAGACTATATATAAAAAATATCCATTCCATCCATAGTTCCATACACGAAATATTTTAAGAGGTACAATATAAGTCGAAAAGATACCATTAAAAATAACTAAGTTTATTTAATTAATTTATAATTATTTGACACAAAAGATACTGGCTCCTCATTATTTTCAACATCCATTACGCTACGGCATGCGGCATGGTGGCGTGAATGATCAATATGATCATACACACACCGAAAACCTGTGCCACATGAGCAGAACGTAAATGGAAAGTTTATGTAATTATTAAATTTTTGCTACAAGGCATCTATGCAACATAAAGAGACACCCTTACACACACACTTAAAATATTTCGCGTTTGAATGGAAGGACCATAAATAATACCTATGCTAGGCTACATTTCGTTTCAAAAATCAATCTCTGGAATGTTTGAAGGTGGTATCGGATAACTAATTCCAGAATCCACCCGGAAGAAGTCGTTAGGTAACGATATCATGTGGGGCATTTCCCCTCAGGCATGTGAGCAAGCATGTGGACACAAAATTATTTGTTTGTTGTGTAATCTGTGGCATGTCTGGCCACGCCTTTTGCTGTAATGACACCAAACTTTTTTTATTGACGTTTTGTAATTGTGAACTTGTGTATACGTAAGTAATTCACGTACCTAAATTTATCACGACCTTTAGTTTAGTTCTATTTATCATCCTCCCCCTTCTGCCTTTATACCATTTTAATTCGGTCGGTACAATAATTATGTCTTTTTTGCCATTCATTTCTTGTATTTTAAATCATTATGTCCCGGAAAAGAAAGAAATAAAAATAAATGGGCTGTTGTGAGAAAAGTGCTGACATTTAAACACAAAAGGATTATTATCTAACTTATGTAGTTCTAGCAAACGATGATGACACGGAGTTTTGCGTGCTTTCGTAACTACATGTTGTAATACTTTTCAAAAATAATATATCTGTTACTAGCGACCCGGGTGCAATTTCTATAATATCCTAATATAAAAGTATTATACATATTGACCTTCCGTGAAAAATTATCTAACTGATAGTGAAAACCGCATCAAAATCCATTGCGTGGTTTAGGTGTAGTTAGCGGATATATAAAGACAGACAGACAGACGCGGAAAGCGACTTTATTTTATACTATGTAGAGAAGATAGAGAAGAGATTTATTCTACAAATACATAAATACACACTACTGTAGTTTTAAATAAAATACTACAGCTTGTAACAATAGCTTGACTCTACCTCAGAGATAAACTTAACCCTTTCCCTGTGCAGGTCCACGTTCACATCGATTTATTGAACTATGCATTGTGTAAGAGGGTTTAAATGACCTATTTCAACAGAAGTTCGTGTTATAAGGATAACACGAACTTCAGTGCTTACTTCATATTATTATAAAAATACAGCCTAATCTATCCCAGACACGGCAACAAATAAACTTAATAAACAAACGTTATGTAAGGTAACCTGTTCGGATGTGGCAATCCGTGGCAATAGGTGAAGGCCGTTTGTCGAACTTTAGTCCGCTGACATAAGATGTCGGCTCGTTGATGTATGGCGGAGAAAGTCTGCGTATACGCACCTTGCTGACTAACATTGTCATTTATGAATTTATTACATTATTAGTGATGTGGTGATATAAAATGTCAATTAGGTACTATATATTTTTTAACGATTTTTGTTTTGTGTATTTTATAGCTTATATTTACAAAAAAAAATCAGCCCATTACTGTCCCACTGCTGGGCACGGGCCTCTTCTCAGAATGAGAAGGGTTAGGCCATAATCTACCACGCTGGTCTAGTGCTGGCCTAGTACACGAGAGTAGATAGATATAAGTTCTCCATGAGAACTTTTTTGATTTTTACAATAATATGAAAAATATCCTTGAGAATGTCATCTATAGACTATATTAAAATGTGAAATTAAAATTAGTTAAAAAAACGTGACAGTACCTACGATAAGCGTTATTAGGCTCAAGAAGGTTCCTTCTTTTTTATGTTGGTTTTCTTTCTCTTTGACTCCGTCTTTTCACTTAATTATGTCAGACAGTAATTTTAACCTCACTTTCCATGTATTACAAGGTTAAAAGTACCTAATCATGCTGCCCATAATGGTAATGATGAAAATGACAGGATACCACAATTTCGAAGCCTTGACCCGGTTACACTGATGTTTTCAAACTTAATTATAACTCTCGAATGTAAAGTGGAAAAAAATATTATGATTTCTTTTATTGTGGTTTAAGTAAAAATACCTACTGGAATATCAGCATTATCTATTTTTGATGATTTTGATGCAAGTACCTACTGTTTTTTTATCTATTTTGACATTCAATTTGAAGCTTACACCATTTTCTCTAATTTAATTCAAAATTATGCAGATGGTGAGATATCGTAACCCGATTAAGTTTAGTAGCACATTGGGTGAAGGCCGCGCCGAAATTACTTTCACAGTTGCATAAGAGACGCTCGGGCCGTGCCCACGCGCATGCTAAACTGACGAGTGTGGACAAGTAAAAGGCTTACTAATCATAAGAGTTTGCTTTGTACACCTCCAATCCGATTCCGAATATCGGATGAAAAAACACAGTCGTCCTTATATGGAAGGATAAAATCTAGGGCAGTCATAAAGATTGACCTAGACTTTAAACCTGACGAATATAATTATATTAAAAAATAATTGATGGATACAATTATTGGATAACGTTCCACATAGCTTTATTGATAAACGCACAAAGAGCTTGTTATGTAACAAGCTTAAAACCATTGGTAACCAGTATGGATAATAATTTTAGAACTGATTGTAAAATTATTATCCATACTGGTTACTAATTTATTCAGTATCATTTTCATATTGTTGATTAAACGATCTGACTAATCTGCATTTCAAACACGCGTAATTTTTATTATATTACCCTTTACAAAAATCCAAATTCATTTATTACGAACATAGGTAATGCCTAATGTATTACAAAATGTTGTTTAAATATAATAAAATTGGTATCTCTATATTTTGCCTTATGGCATGCAACGCTTAACAAAAAATGTGACAGATATTATAACATTTTTATTTTATCTAAGCACAA
Source organism: Allophyes oxyacanthae (assembly GCA_932294325.1). Classification (NCBI taxonomy): domain Eukaryota; kingdom Metazoa; phylum Arthropoda; class Insecta; order Lepidoptera; family Noctuidae; genus Allophyes; species Allophyes oxyacanthae. The sequence goes on from OW028628.1 coordinate 5,409,734, forward strand.
TCTACCTAATTTATTATCTTGTATAGCAACGTCAATTTTATGTTATTGTTATTTGAATTTGAGTACAAGTAACTATATAATTTGACATTTCAATTGTGGTTATGTGCCAAGTGCCAACCTACAATTTGATTTTAATGTCGCATTGAATAAATTATGTTAAGGCACCTCTTACTTTGTTGTGGATTTTAAGCTTGTTACATAATCACACTCTTTGTTCCATATTGACGTGCAAACTGCGTCAAGAAGAAAAATGACAAATATGTAATAAACAAATAACGTTAGGATAAAATCTTAGAACATTTGATAAAATATAAAATACAGAACTGTTGAGCGACCGTAACGTTTTTTGGAAATAGCCTGGATGAAAAGAGAAATGACCAAAAAAAGAAAACATTGCCTTTAATTTTAAATTAGTTAAATGGCATTTTATCAATATTTTGTGGTTATCTGCCAGACTTTCCGTAAATGTTCATAATCGACTAAAAACATTATGTAGTCGATTACGGATAAAAAAATCTTACATAAAGAAAATAAATGTTCTGTTTGGTAAACATAAAGAACAAGAAACCCCAAGAAACTTGAACAAGAAAGGATATTTGGAACTACTTTAAAAAAACTGTTTTGTTAAGTATAACTTAAAAAAAATCTGTCGAATTTAATTGAATGCTACTCGACGGAACTTATCAAAAATTCAATAACGAGGTAACGAGTGTATACGTTTTAAAAGTGATTTCATCGTCTGAGGTTTTGTGGGAGGTTGGTACTCCCTACCACTCCCCCACCCCCTTCAGCTATGGCCTTGGCTTACACCGCCACAGATGGTCTTTACACTGATACTAACACACCGTAAATTAGAAACTAACATAACATGTGACGAGACCTAACACACCTATTTCTTTATTTCATACATAGATAGAAGAATCGGTAAAGCTTTTAAACAAATAATTAAATAAAACGCACCCTTAAGTAAATGGCTAACTAACTGTTTCTTCTTCTTGTATACATTTTCTAGTGACTATTAGAGCTAGATTAAAATAATGTTGCCACTATTATAAATCCATCACCTGGAAAATAATTAACAACAACATTTTTAATGCGATTTTTACGTTTTAACTCTGTTTTTATTATTTGTTGGAATGGATTTTTTTATACCTGTCTCTCACAGTTAACTCAGAGAGCTACTTCTTCTTAACCGGTATATGGCGAGGTCTGAGGGGACTCCGGCAGGGCTCGCATGGCAAAATGGAGAGAGAGAATAATCCGGGATAAAACCATCTCTTTACCGTTTTTTCTGTCGATTTTTCGTTTTGTCTTCTATCAAGGCGACAAAGGGTGGAGTAATCGGCATTGTCCACCCGCCGTGGTACTATACCGTAGTTTTGAAATCTAAACTAATATTATAAAGAGTAAAGATTAGATTTTTTGTATGTTTGTTTGTTGTGGATGGCTATCAGAGTAGGGGCAGACCAAAGAAAAGATGGATGGACTGTGTGAAACATGACATGAATGTGAAGGAAGTAAATCTAGAAATGACGTCTGATGGAGATGAATGGAAGAAAAAGACATATTGCGCCGACCCCAAATAAAATGGGATAAAGGTAGGAGAATGATGATGTTTGTAGTGGATAATAATAACTAATGGACTGATTTTAAAAATTCTTTCACCAGCAGAATGCTACATTATCAGTGAGTAACATAGGCCAAAATTTATAAAGATACGAGTATCACGCGGGCGAAGCCGCTGGCGGCAGCTAGTAATTTATAAGTGTTCTCTTAACATTTTAATCTTGTAGGTACTACATTTTCAATTTAATGGAATGGAATGTCTGTAACATTTCCAACTTTTGTAATGGGGAGGTACGTGTCTACAGAATGATATTTTTTTAAGAAATTCGTTGATTCTTGGCAACAACTATTTGCAAGTTTTGCACGTAAAATAGAACAATTTAATACCATCTCAATTTATCTATTTACTCAAATCTCTATAGAAAAGAAATACAGAAAAATAATTTTATGACATGCGGGATAATGACGGCACAGCATTTAAAATAAACGAAACACAAAAAGATACACTTCTAATAAAATATAAAATAAAATAAACATGCCCATCGATATCGATATGGGTATCGAGCATGCCCGTACCGAAAAGGTTACCAACTCCGCATATGCTGGATGTGGGACACCCAACGCTGGTTTTCAGGTACCAAGGTTACTGAATTTGTAGGTAGCTAGGTACATACATGGATGACCACAATTTTCTCGATAAAAAATATTCTGTCATATAAAAACCTTAACAATACTACGTAAATATTGTCGTAATACGTTAGCGCTTGAATACTTCGACTATTTTACCGTCAATTTGCGCCTGTGTAATAAATTACTATTTACTTTGATCGTTATTACAACATAAAACGACTATTATGGTCAACAGTAATTGATTCCGAAAAGTAATTTCTTGCGATATTTTTCAATTGAGTGCGTACGCACGATGTTTGCTTTATACTACGTTACATAAATGGAACTTATGCACCCGAATTTATGTGTAGGTAAACCTTTGGTTGTTCTCGTACCTGTTCGCAGGTACATTGATGTAACTTCTTAGTTATGTCGTACTTAGGGTTGCCAGGCCCTAAAATAAGACAGCCGGACTCGGCGCTATATTAGGCCGGACATTTTGTCCTAATGTTTTGATATGAATTTCCGGATTTACCTTGCATCCTTAGCTTTAAATAGTTAATTAATAATATTAGTGAAACATTACGAATTCTAACTAAAAACTTTATGAATTACTTTCGATTAGTCAAAAAAGTGTATAATTAATGATTAGGTGATTAGAAAGAATAAGTCCGAGTAAATAATATAATCGACTACGATCATCATGTAAATCATGTTACATTCATCAAGCGGGGTCGCCCGGTCGAGTGGATGCAGCGCTGCACTCGTGTTGCAAGCCTTATGTAACGGACGGCGGCTATGGTGTCGCAATGTTAGCTACCTTGCAAGGATTCGCGGTCGTAGCTTCGCCGTTCTATATTCGAAATTATAACAGTGGCCAGTGGCACGGTCACGAACGCGATTAACCTCGTTGAGTAATGTAAAAATTTCGGTGCGTTTTGAAGATAATGACACGACATGAGATGTTTTTTATTTTTGTATCGAATCCTGAAACTATTCTATGAAACAAACATCTAGTGAAAATTCCATACATGGAGGTACTTAGAGAGTCTGTTAGCCGTCGGGCAAGATAGTCATACCGTGCTATGACAGCCGAATTCCTGATAGCCGGTATGTTGTATGGTTGTATTTGTCACCCTGACCTTATCAACCTAGCCATCATTACCGATTACAGTCGCCGGCTCCGAAAACGCCAGTCCTTCAGCCTAATCTATGCTGTAACACGGTTACACCGACACTAGTAATGTCTACAGACATTACATTGATAGTTCGTTACATCCAAATAATTAGATAGCGTTTTAGTGTGGGGTGTGTGCACTTGAATGCTATTTGATGGGACTTATCCTGGTAGATAAAGCGCTTGACCCACCCCCTGATTGACCTCAACATCACGATATCATTTCATTCTCTGAGGTTGGGGGCACACTGCCAGTATCAATACTGTCCATCAAGTATCTATTTATTTATGCGCAAGCAAGCTTGCGCATAAATAAATTGATAGATGAAAATCACATGTCATTCCTATAAAAAGTTTATTTCCGATTGCTTAATACCTGTTACATGTATGATTGGATATTTGAAATGTTTAATCCCAAAATGCAATCTCATTCTTAAACCAACACATGCCTCTTACTAAATCAATTTTATGGGCGATTTTTATTATATTTATTCTTTTATGTTTGTTTCTGAAATACACAACTTAATATTTTACTTTATATTGTCGCAACTTCTGAAGTTGAAATTGGTTACGGACGTTACAGTTGGAGTATTATTATCTATTCTATTCTGTTAGTTACTAATTGAAGGGGATTATCAATATACAGAAAAACAAACAAACTGATTTACAATCGGAACATAATTGATGTTACTGTCACAAATCGATCTAAAATCTCAGTAAACTACATTGCCTGGAGGCAGGAAAGGAAGTGAGTGTGAATTGTCACTGTCAATAATGATACTGCGAACACCATAGTTATTCTATTATTACATGTATGGCATATTAACACTAAGCTCATTCACATTCGCTATAGAGATGTCTTGAATAAGGCTATAAACATTTAAAGGCTGATGAAAGTCATAATTAGAAATTGTAATTGCATAAGAAAAAGTTACTCGTGGCATTATAAAAAAAATATTACGAATATAAGTTCCATAGCATATTATTTGTTTACGGTTTTCTTCTGATATCGCAAGATAACGTCATTTATAGTAATGCGCATGTCATTCGCGATTTACGCGTTTGTTATGTCATCGACCATTGGATTCACTTTCCACGGCTTATTCTGAGCGGTTTGAGGACGCTTTTTGCATGGTTAGTCGTCATAGCGACGGTTTGATAACAGGTCGAGATGATTGGTCACCGATTTTTGTTAACTCACGGTTGCCTGATGTTTATTTACAAGAAAATCGTGAAAATATTTGTGTTACGATTATATTTTGGATATATTTGGTTGCTTAAATCGATTTGCACGTTTATTCGTCTTGTTAAATGATAGTGATTCGATTTTTAGAATTGATTATGCACGTTTATTCGACTTGGTGCATGTTGAAGTGTATCGTAACTTAAAAGGACGCAGACTAAATAGAATTTCATAGATTCACGCTTACGAATACAATAATTATATACACTAAAATCTTCCTATAAATACATCCTCCAGGAATCGTGGAGATTAAGCTAGTCGGACGAATAAATCCGACTCGAAGGACCAAAAAAATTAATATATCTGTGTTATGTTTCGATCATAAGATAAATAAATAAATAAAATGTCAGTGAGATCCACCAAATGAACAACAAGATCAAAAGGTACGTCGACTTACGTTTGTGGGTTGAGTTAGACCGATCGTACTAAATTAAACATGCAAACTTAAAATTACAAACATGTAAACTTAATTCCGAAAATTAACAATATCAAACAATTTTATGTTTTAGGTGCTTAAATCGATCTATTGAATTGAAAAAACAGCAACTGCCATCGTGCACAAATGCTCAGCTGAATTTTGGATGGTCACGTAGTCAAAGTCGAGCAGCGAGCGAACTCTTTAATGACCATTATTTACGTTGCCGTTTTTCTTCCGCACGCTTATCTGTTTAATTTGCAGTGATCCAACCTCATTGTTGCGTCATACAATTGTTTTCTTCGGACCATAAATATACAGTTTTAAAAGTTTGTTCCGTTATTGTGGCAACATTTACATGAGGTTTGCATTTGTTTTTTTATTGGGCACTTTTGAATGTTGGTTTTATACGGGTAGTTATAGCCAAAAATGGCTGAGAATAAGTGAATATTGTTATAGGTACTCGAAAGATCAAAATTTTACTCTGATTTTTTCATTTTCACATCATATCGTAAAGATGTATAAATAACTAAGTACTAGGTATTCTATTCGTGTCTTTTATTTTATTGGAATAGTGATTTTATTGAACACTTATTTCAAAATATTAGTCTAGCTTCACCAAGTTTTGATACTTGTAGTAAATAATTATGTTTTAGTCAAATGAAATCTATAAAACGCAAGAGTATTTAATACTATTGTATTTATAAAAATAATTAATCGTATTTTACTAATATTATTATTTTATTGAGATTTTTATGCGCAGGGAATGTGATCTGTTCAGATTAGTAATTAACGTACAGAACAGCTAGCTCTGGATCTACCACAATGTAGGTTTTATATAATTATTTTTCCGTCGACGACGTCTCCATACCGGGCGCACTTCTGTGATATACCGATATAGTAATCCTTCATTCGCATCAGCGATGCTTATGTCGTTATACAACCTTTTGTTGGCAACATGAGCTCGGTTTCCTTCACACAATTAAAATCTTAACAAATCTCAAACAGCTGCAATGTCCAAGTTTGCCAAGAATAACCTGCTAAGTGCCTTTGACATAAGACTCCTTTAGTATTACGTCAGACGTATGCATTGTCGGGTGAGCCTGTAGTCTCTACGCAATGGGTGCCTAAGGATGGCCGACGCGATGCTGCCGAGACCGGCCCAGAAAGAGCTAGAGCAAGATGATCTAGACGCGTCCCAGAAGAGCTGGTTCGAGGTGGCGCAGGATAAAAAGATGCATGGAAAAATTAAGTGTCCGTATGGATTGAGGAGCCACATGTGATTTTTAAACGCGAATACTATCTTTATTTAGTAGGATATGAGCCGATTTTGTAGACCCAATCCTGGAATTTGTAGGAAAACCCTTAAAAAGTTACATGACGTTAAAGGTGGCTCCTCAATCCAGACGTTTGAACTGAGTAGCTACTATAGAACTCGAAAAGTAGACGATGGATGTTTCTGAAAATTATGTAGGATTTAGTAGGCATTATGTACAATATGTACGAAAAATTTGAGTTTTGTAGTTCTTAATTTGACATAACTACAATACTTTGATTGTGGCTCCTCAATCTAAACGTTGGCCTATTCATGCAATGCGTTTTTTTTCATAAACTAAGCGGCTAATCAAAACATATTTTTAGTATCATTTAGTAGTACATTTATCCTAATTTGTAGTATAAAAATACGATCGTAAAACGATTTAAATTTGGTTATAAAACACATTTTATGTGGCTCCTCAATCCTGACGTTTCTTTATGAAAATATGTACGTAACTCCTAAAGCTGTTAATGGAATCGAAAAACAATAACATGGCCATTTAGTAGAAAAATCTACTAAATATACGTGCAATCCTACATTGTACATAATCAGTATTTCTAAAGATATCAATTATTTGAAAATTCCTTAGCAATTTGGTGTGTAGGGTAACCATAAATAACTCAAACCAGGATAATAAAAGGAATTTTAATTGCAGCTACATAAATTATTCGTGTTATACCTATTCAAAGACCTATATATACTTACACAACCATCGTTATAATATAATAAATTAATAAGAAGTTCCAGTAAAATAAATAAGTAACAAAAAATTCACATAAAGCGCGCCATGTATTTTTTCATATTTTTTTTTTATTCTATCGAGCATCTGTTTCTATGGCATACAGCCAAAAAAATATTAATACCTCTTTACACATTGAATTGCTTACGTAAACGTATCTAACAAAATCTCTTTCCGAATATAGAAAAGAAGTATCAAATAACATGACAAATAAGGATTTTCATAAGAAATTGCCGGTGGATTTCATCATTATCACACCGGCAATTTCCTATGAAAATCCCTATTTGTCATGTTATTTGATATTTCTATATACGGAAAGAGATTTTGTTAGATACGTTTACGTAAGCAATTTCAATGTGTAAAGAGGTATTAATATTTTTTTGGCTGTATGCCATAGAAACAGATGCTCAATAGAATAAAAAAAAAATATGAAAAAATACATGGCGCGCTTTATGTGAAATTTTTGTTACTTATTTATTTTACTGGAACTTCTTATTAATTTATTATATTATAACGATGGTTGTGTAAGTATATATAGGTCTTTGAATAGGTATAACACGAATAATTTATGTAGCTGCAATTAAAATTCCTTTTATTATCCTGGTTTGAGTTATTTATGGTCACCCTACACAACAAATTGCTAAGGAATTTTCAAATAATTGATATCTTTAGAAATACTGATTATGTACAATGTAGGATTGCACGTATATTTAGTAGATTTTTCTACTAAATGGCCATGTTATTGTTTTTCGATTCCATTAACAGCTTTAGGAGTTACGTACATATTTTCATAAAGAAACGTCAGGATTGAGGAGCCACATAAAATGTGTTTTATAACCAAATTTAAATCGTTTTACGATCGTATTTTTATACTACAAATTAGGATAAATGTACTACTAAATGATACTAAAAATATGTTTTGATTAGCCGCTTAGTTTATGAAAAACAACGCATTGCATGAATAGGCAAACGTTTAGATTGAGGAGCCACAATCAAAGTATTGTAGTTATGTCAAATTAAGAACTACAAAACTCAAATTTTTCGTACATATTGTACATAATGCCTACTAAATCCTACATAATTTTCAAAAACATCCATCGTTTACTTTTCGAGTTCTATAGTGGCTACTCAGTTCAAACGTCTGGATTGAGGAGCCACCTTTAACGTCATGTAACTTTTTAAGGGTTTTCCTACAAATTCCAGGATTGGGTCTACAAAATCGGCTCATATCCTACTAAATAAAGATAGTATTCGCGTTTAAAAATCACATGTGGCTCCTCAATCCATACGGACACAAAATTAAAGCGTAGCATTTTCCAAAGAAAATGAAAGTAGCTCTTAATTCAAATGTGCGTAGAACGCGGTGTACTGGCCACTTTATAGTTGCGTAAACGCATTACTGAACCGCATTTCCCGGGTGAACTATTATGTGTTACGTAGCGGTGTTTGTTATTTGTCACTTGTTAGTTAAATTGTGAGAACGCACTTTTGTCTGACAAAGCAAAAGTAGTTTATGAACAATTTTTTATACAAACATAACATTCATTATGATTTATATAAACGGTCTTTCTGGATGTACTTTTCATTTCAACAACACTAGATAGAGTTAGAAGACGTTTAGTTACAAACATATTCTACTATGGAATGCACTCCCCCTTGAAATCAGGATGGCTAACAGTAAGCTCTCTTTTAAATTTATATTACGTAAATACTTTCGTGACAAGACATCGGCAGATTCATCTCGACTCTAATTCTTCTGAATTGTATATATATTTTATTATTTATATATAATTATGTTAATGTTTATGTAAGTTTATAATTATAGTTGTTTTTTAGTATAATAGAATATACCTACCCTCTCATTTAAGTTTGTTTTTTGGTGCATCTACCTTCATTGTCTCTGCATCACCCTAAGGTTGTCTGGTAGAGAATGCCTACGGCATTAAGACCGCCTTTGTACATTGTACATTAAGCATTTTAAATAAATAAAAATTAAATAAAACATAATTCTTATAGCATGCGAAATCAAATCTATACTGTCATTAGTCCGAGATATGTTGAACTCCCATAGTGCCGAATCCCACTTCGAGTCATTGTTGGCAGCTGATGCTTAGCTGATTACGGTTTATCGGAGAACTTTACCGCTCGTTTCTTATCCGGTGAGAGGCTCCTATTAGCTTACTGGAAGTCCTTAAATAGGTTGGTATCTGGATATGCATACAGCATAGACAAAGTTAATGGGCCATTAATACGAACCGTCTAGAAAAGTACAATGACACCGGAAATCTGTTTTTTGTTCTTCAGTGGAAACGTTGGCATTGTCTGTGAGACATATTTATGTGTTTTATTTGGCGTAGTTGCAAGCGAGACGATTTAGGAGACTTGTACTGACTTAAGGTTTGCGAGAGAAATTTCCCTTTGATTTATGTCCATAGTAGCCATCAAATGGTAAATCAAAGGGAATGCGAATAAGCTGCGATTATTTCCAAGTAGAGTATTCGTATGCTGGATGGTTTTAAATTAACGACGAGGTTAGATTAAAAGCATTTTATATGGCGGCTTTCCATAAACGATCGGATTTACAGCAAGACCTTTAGGCCCCTCCTGATTAAATTAAAATCTGTGAAAAAAATTGAGGACTTCTGGGCCTGGTCGTTTCAGTCGATCCTCAGTCCCTTCAGTTAGCAGTTAGAGTCTGTCCAACGAAAGCTGCCCCAGATGAATAGCGGCAATTTAAAAAAATCTGATCCTGGATTTACTGAGTATACCTAGAGAGCTGACACTATTTAATTTTCAGAGTCCCTTTCTAAAATAGTCATTATTAAATTACACTAATATTATTAAATTTGTAAGTTTGTTACCTTTTCACGACCAAACGGTTAAACCGATCTTGATGAAATTCGACAAGGAAATATTGTATCTACATCATGAAGAAGACCATAGGATTTATTTTTTTAAACTGCAGCCTCCGATTTCTTCTCGGACGGAGTCGCATGCACAGCCAGTATTAGATAGGTAATGTGCGTTAATGATATTCAATAAGAAACATTACACACTAGGTTCCTTATTAAAATACCTCTGATTATTACGTCTGTGGTTAACAGTGCATGAATGGATTGGCTAGTGCTAAACGGATAATGTAATTGATTAAAAATCATGATTAAAGTGACAAAAAATATTTAACATCATTATTACGAGATAATTTCAGTAAACTACGTTCATTTGAGCTTAAGTAACTTTTGGTCTCAATATTAAATATCACCGTAATTTTTGTCATAATTAATTGCGCCCAAATAAATTTATTGGCACAAATTATGTCAAAAAACGCAACCAAGACGTTATGTAGAGTGATGCAATGGATTTTGTATCTGTTTTGCATAATCAAGCGAACGGCGCGGGCGCAATACGGCGTGGCGCACTTAATGAATATAAATCTCAATTAGTCTGTCGAGTTTATTTGTTTAGATTATGTAGATGAATAGAGATTAAATAATATTTCTATAGAACATGATAACAAGATATGAAAGCATTGACCGTTAGAAGGCTTTACATTTGATATAAATAGTTAAGATCGTTAGTAAACGGATTTGAGGTGCCAATTGGGTTCATACTTAATTTTCTTATTAATTACGTAATACGTAATTATATTAACAATGGCTACTTATTTAATTTTAATGATGATTTGCAATCTCTTTGGTTATGCAGTCTGTGTAATTTAATCATCCGATAGTTTACGATTTACGTCCTCTTTTACTAACGACTTATACGCTAACTCTGGAATAAATGGGCAACCCCAAAAGGAATCACTGAATGAAATGTTAGCCTTGCCAGACTATGTAACGAGGTACGGATCTGGTGAGCTAACTCCAGTAGAATAATGTCAACATTGCAAAGATTTTCATAGTGATTGTTTGCGGTGTTGGCATAATTCAGCTGCAGAGTTAGCTTGGCCAGACTCTAGGTAATAAGATGATTATGGTCGTAAAATAATCATGAGTCGGAAGTTACCGTGCGAATTTGTTAGAGAATGTGTATTTGCTAACCGACTTCAAAAAAAGAAGGAGGTTATGAATTCGACATTTTTTTTGTGACTACATTTGCGTACTCATTTTGCCTTCCTAATTTTTAAGTTGGTTTATAATACCTCAGAAAGATCATTCACGTATCGGTGTAAGAAAATCGGGTATCGGAGAACGAAAAGAAAATAGGTGAAGCTAGCCTATTCAATGAATAAACAAAATTCACTGAAATTTTGTCAACAGTCAATGCAAGTAATGCAACGAATCGCTATGGCGCGAAAATTTACAGATATTTCAATACGTCGCAGATATAATTATGTATAAGGTCCAACCTTTCTAGTCCCGCACCCCTACCGCGTAACTAAAATTGTATGAACATCGACATCGGTATTAAACTTCAATACGATAGTGAGAGACTAAACTTTGAGCTAACTTGTAAAAAAATTACCTATCATTAATAGTTGGGACGCTTAACTTCATGATCGGTAAAAAAAATACAAGTTAGCTCAAAGTTTAGGCTCTCACGATCGTATTGAAGTTTAATACCGATGTCGATGTTCATACAATTTTAGTTACGCGGTAGACCCGCCGATCCATTTAAGGGGTTATTGTACTCATCAATATGAATAACTTTTACTATGAGACCAACCCTAAAATCGCTAAACAAAATCAGCTGTTCCGTATATTTAGACGAGTAATATTAAATTATTTGTATGGAACAGCAGATTTTCAGGGTTAAACCATAGTAAAACTTGTTCATAACAATAAGTACAATAACCCCTTAAAGGGATCGGGACTAGAAAGGTTGGTCCTTGTATACGAGTAAATACAACCGCGGTCCGGCTCCGAAGTCTACCAGTCATTTAGCACTGTTGGTCAGTTAGCACCACAACCACATTTCACAATAGCATTGCAATGTTTGGTTTAGTTATCCATCGGCCTTGGCACACAGCACTTTATTATTGATGTTATGACACAGTATCGCTTTTTGTATAATATCAATAAAATTGTGCAATGCCATGGTTCACGGCTTACGTTAATCTGTGAGTAATAGATAACATTTTATTTACCCGTAAAAATCGTGAGAATGTGAAATTAATTACGTAAAAAGATCGCGTAAAACTTATTCTTTCCGCGATTAAGAAATTCCTTAATGTTCGTGTTAATTAAAAAGAAAGTAATATTGTAACATCGTTCAAAGATATTTTAGAGCTTTTTGTAAGTACAAGAGATAACAGATTTATATTTATAGTTTCATGTTTTTCTTATGTTTCTGCTCTTCTATTAGGTCTAACAAATTTTATTGTTGATTGGGACATCTTTATCGACCATGATAATTATCATACTCTATTAAACATTAATAAAATAAGAAGTATCTAAACACTCACCTTCATTGCTGTTAATTTTCATCCAGACATGAGATTAATAATAAAAGTTCTAAAGAAACACTGTCACTAACACCACAGATTAAATTAAAAGTTACTTTGCTAACACGATCCAAAGTATTCACTGATCAGCATTCACTGGCGGACAGTAACTCAATACTCATGACAGTCGGTAACTCGGTGCAGGCGAATGATCTTTTGAAGTCGAAAGTAATACGTCATCATTCGAGTATTGTATGTAATCGTTCTCACGCACTGTCGATGCACTTTAACCTTGAAGTTCGAACCTATAATTAGAAAAAGTGACAGCGTAAGAAAAACAGTGCAATAGTAGGCTGTAGACAGACAGATTAAATGTTGTTAGTAGATCGTCTCTCCTGCTTGCAGATCATGTTGCATTACGGCTTATATCATTGTCTATTGGGTTTCGTATTTCATTTTTTTTCCCTTTGCCCACACTATTATTTCTTGTGTATCGTGCGTGGGTACAGTTTACAAACATACAAATGTTTGTTCCGTGAGGGGATCGAACCCGTGGCACGTAGCGCAGAAAGCCAATCGGTTAGCCACTGCACCAACCGTGCCGTCAATGGTTTCATGTGCATATTCTTTATTGTGATCAAAATCATTACAGCCAATGACCACTCCTCAGTAAATATCTCATCTTCGCATCGCATCAAATTTAAGACTACTGTAGAAAGGTGTAATAGTTTAAAAAAGAAACATTACAACAGAACGATCACGATTTATTGAGCACTCAAGTTTGTGTATTGTGTAACAACATGCAACGTATGTAGTCCCTTATTATACAATTAGTAAGTGAACTAGTCATTTGCTAATTATTTCAGCTTAATTCGAAGCTTTCAAGTAATGAAGGTTCTAAATCCAAACGAATGTAGGTCAAAACCGTTACGACGTCATAAAATTGAAGTAAATACATTCCAGTTAGAGCTTGCGTCAGCAGAAGAATTAAACGTTGCAGTTACATAAGAGTAAATACGGCTAATTGTGCCCAATGATTAGCCGGTATTATGCATAGCGAGGCTATTACCATTGTTTTGACGTAATAGGTTAATGATGACCACGATTTGACAGGTCACGTCAAAGAAATATTAGAATACACAAGTTATATTGAAATACAAGAAACATAATTATAATTAGATGAGAATGGACACCGCTTCAAAGAAAGCTAAGAAGTTAGAAAACTTGACTCTGAATTCTAAGTCAATCAAAGGAATCAAGGAAGTAATTTGCCCGTTCAAAGCCACTAGCGCGGTATTCAAATTGCTTTCAGCGACAAGTATCTCCATTTGAGTATAACAAATTTTCAATGAACTAGGAAATAAGTTCACAGCTTCGAAAGTACTTGGAATGTCGTTATATAACTTAGCGTTCCTGGTTTTTACTAACTTTAGCACTAAGGTAAAATTACGCGCAATAAATTCTTAAACGTTATCACGATCACGATCAAATGCTACAGGTGCCGCGTAAAAACGTACCGTTAATGTTACATGACCTAACACAATACACGCAAATATCTTACGTCAATCCAAGGGTGAAACAGGAGTATGACGTTATGCAATAAGCAACAAGATTAACCAGTCGTATTACGCTACGTTAGATAAGGCTCTATTACACCACATTACAAGTACAATGAGTGAAAACGATATAATCGCTGAAGTCAGTCACAAAATTAGACACAGCTTTTGAATTTTGGCATAATTTTTTTTTCACAAACTTTTTTTCATGATCCGATAACAGTGAGGTTAAAGAGGTTGTATTAGTAAAAAAATTAACTGACGGAATGCTTGGGTTGTGTTCCGATTGGTTCGCGACAGCTGCGCGACGCGACTCCGCGTGGTGGACTGGCAATGCGCGTGCGCAGTTCGGCAGTCGCCCCACGCTTGCTCCCCGGGCTTCAGAAAATTCGTAAAGTGTGTTACGAGGTGGCATATGTGGAGTTGTGGGTCGCCGGGGTATGTTTTGGTTATGGTTTGTTTGTGAAACTCGACGGACAATCTGCTGCAATAATTGCGTGGTCTAATGAGTGTTATGCTGACATTGATAGCTTGCTCTGATCTAACTTGTGTAATGTCTTATCTGAATATATTGGTTAATGTTAGATAGGTGAAGTTCACTTTCTTGAGCTTTTTGTCGTTTCAGCTACAGTCTTCTATTGCATCTTATTTTATTGGTTTTTATTATTTTGCCTCATAATAAAAAAGTAATTTCTACAACTTAAAAAAACAATTCGGTTCATTGTTGTATTTAACAATGTTAGAGAATCTTGCCGAGTTACCTGGAGGCAACACATGCATAATGAGAAGTTCAGTGCCAGTGAAATCTAAAATAATCATTATTTTCTAATAATCATAAAACATAATTAAGTAAATGAGTATCCGTAGTAACTTAGTAAGGAACTCATCAACATGATGAGTTCCTCTCACGCGCGATGGCTTCTTCCGCTTGTTTCTGGTATTTTCTATAAAGTTAGTACATGGAGTTTATACATCCTCAACAGTGACATTGTTTATGTATGAATGACGTGGGATTTCATTCAATATGTTAAAATTAATTGCTATTATTTCCCTTTCTAATACTGGTGCATCTAGGAGATAGTCACTCTATGTTTTACTATCTTGCATACCACCTGCGTCGATTTTTTTAGTTTAAACTTGGTAACTTTTCTTGTGGTGTAGTGGTTAGGTTAGATCGCTCAATTTCTGCAAATATTAGGCGAATTAGATTTTTTTAAGTAAGCTTATCGTGATCGCCTGGTGGATCTTCTCTCGTCTTCTCCGGGCATAGCCAATAAAAAAACATTATTTCCTCAAGTACCGTGGAGGCAGGCGTCTTTTACAAACGAAAAATCGCAAGCTAAGACCAACCTTGAAAACACCATAAAGATGATAAAGAAGAACAAATTAATACTTCAACAGAAAAGTAGATCATGAACTTCAATACTGATGTTTATCTACGGACGGTATGCCTGATGTAACGATTGTCGTACGTATAAAGACAGTGCTGACGTGATGCGTTGTGTGTCAGTATGGCGATGACACTGGTCAGGTAGGAGTGTGGCGAAAATCGCACACGTAATCGTTGCAAAATGATGCGTTGGACGACCCAATTCCACTATCGATTGGGAAATAGAGAATATCGATATTGTTTTAACCGAGTTCCATGTTTCGTGGCATGTGTCGCTTGGCGCGTGATATTTTAAATTGAACTTATCATCAAAACTTATCGCAATCCAGAGCAGGGCCGACCCTAAGGTCGCTCCCAAGTTATGATACGTTCAGTTCTCCAATTTCCATATGGAACCAATATTAGCTGCCTTTAGGTCTTTGTACATTACTCATCTAAGTTAGTTAGCTTTAATCCTTCTTAAATCTTTATTATACATTTTATTTCAAGTTTAATCATGACTCAAACCCTATAAATACGATATCTAAGTCTTAACCATAAATTCCATCCCGTACAATTATGAAGATAAATCACCATCTACAAGGTTATCAGTTGCTAAACGCCAGTAAGGAAGCAGACTCGATTTCATCCAGAAATCGAAAGTTGCGGCGAAAGGTCGCTTACGTCATCGTCTTTAGGGCCTCGAGCCCACAATGTTATGTTAAAAAAAACGAATAACTCCAATCAATTCACGTGCCACAATGCATGGCACTCGTTTAAAAACTATATGTAAAATTTCTATGTCGATTAGTATTATCATTATTATCTAAGCCATAAATTCTTATGGTCAGGTGAATAAAATGAGGTTGTATAAGTTTTTTACAAGGTTATCGCTGGCCAGTGAGGAAGCGCATTCGATTTCATCCAGAAATCGAAAGTTATGGGTAATGAGGCCGCTTACGTCACTCCTCTCGGGCGGTCGGGCCATGGGCCCACAGTGTGAGTGTGAAAAGCTTTCACAGTCGCTCCGTGCTCTTAAAATGTATTGTGTCGTGTTATATTACGCTATAAACGACCAATTGTTGTGTATTTTATGCTAATATTTTTGTACTTGCGTAATATTTGCAACACTCATGTTATTTTAGGTGAATGAACTGTTATTGTTGCATTCTTGCACTTTTTACAAACCTTTATTATAATAATCTATGGCAATGTTTGTATAATCAATGAGGCTGAAAGTTTCGGTAGGCGACAGTTGTAGAAACTTCGTGTTTAAACATGGATTTGTATTAAGACCAGGGTCTAATTCTGATGAAGAAAGGGTTCTGCTATTAAACTCGTAATTCATCAATCATTATGAACTAATTTTAAAATCGGACAAAAGATGAAATCTCTAAAAACAATTAGCGGTTCCGTACAGTTAGTCAAGTTATATTGAATTATTTGTCTGGAACAGCAGATTTTTTGTTTCGCGATTTCCGTTTTGTTCCCATACTAAAAGTCGATCATAATGATGAATAGATGGCACAGTTAGTGCAGTGGCTAAGCAATTGGCTTTCTGCGCTACGTGCCGCGGGTTCGATTCCCGATTCCCCCACGGAACAAATATTTGTATGATCTACAGATAGTTGTTCCGGGTCTGAGTGTGTGTCCATGTGAGGGCTATGTCTGTAAATGGTTCCCACGACACTGGAGTAACCCTAGAGTAGGGCAACTTTTTTTTTATATATCTTGTTCCTTCCTACAATATGTTGTTGTAATTGTTAAAACAGTCACCATGTTGCCTTTTGCTGCGGACGTGATAAATAGGAAATAGGGCCACGAAACTCATACTTTACTCGATTACGTGAATGTAACACAAAACTTCTGTAATGCGATCCTTTGTATAGTGCAGTGCAACCGCGGAAGCAATGTCCGGGGAATGTAAACAGCCTAGTTCACCTGTTACGAATGTATTTCACATTGAATCATGAGCGAGAATATGTAGGTAAGTTATGAATAAGTGAATAATTTATATGGAGTTATTT
This sequence comes from Allophyes oxyacanthae, assembly GCA_932294325.1. NCBI lineage: Eukaryota > Metazoa > Arthropoda > Insecta > Lepidoptera > Noctuidae > Allophyes > Allophyes oxyacanthae. The sequence goes on from OW028628.1 coordinate 5,427,139, forward strand.
TTAGGTTATGTATAGAAGATTTTGTGACAGGGTCTAGTTACGATTTGATTGATTGCTATGTTTTTGTAATTATAATTAAAATAGTTATGCCGTAATTTTTTAAAGAAGTATTACTAATGGTAATCTTTCATTTCGTAAGTCGGACGATTTTAATCGAGTTCAAAAATAAGTATCACAATATTTTATGAAAAATTTATTAAAGCAAATCGGTAAATGATAATGCTTTTAAGGTTTTGTAAGTTCTGGAATCTTTTTGAGTGAAAATCTAAACGTCTTATATTATTATATCATCAATTTATTATTTCTTCGTTCTAAAATTCGATAGTGATGAAAATATTAATGAAATTATGACAGCAAACCGTGAAACCGTGTGTTACCAAAACGTGTCTGCCTTTCAAGTTATCATGATTAAGGAGTTTTGCATGCAATAACTACCAGTATGGAGTTCAAGTAATGCAACTTACGCTTGTTTTACTTGAACTTTACTTTGAACTTGTTTTAATTAACTTAGTAGGTCACTCGTACTTGGTCAGGGTTGGAGAAGGTTAGCTGTATAGTCATTAAACAATTATAAGAACAGGGAACTAACTTCTAAAGTATGAGAAATATTTGAGAAATTATGTTAAAAACGTTTCACACGCTATGAACGAGTGATGCAATGACGTCACATCACCTGACAGTTAGTATTCTTTGACCTGACTGTGTTTTGGCGCGAACATTTGGGAGTCATATTTTAATTTGACTTTTTAATTATTTGTGCATATTTAATATAAAAATATAGGTATATAAATAAAAATACAATACAAGTTCCCTATTAAAAACAGAATATTTGACATGTATTAACTTTTTGTAAGCTTCCGATATTTCAGCACTGTTGCAAGCGCAAGTCACGGATAAACTAAGAGTATTCTCCTGCAAAAACTTTTAGTTTGTAGGTACATGGTAAATATCCCGATTTCTATTCTAATAATAATGTTATTGACCATGACAGTTTAAAAACTTATAGTTGGTAGACAGCTTGCAATGTGTGGTTATTTAAGAAATGGACTGTTTCTCCGTTCCCTGGTGGACATTGGACTTTTTTTTGTCCGGTTGGTAGCATAAACAGTGGAAAGTTGAGAGTAGATGGTATAGGATTAGTTTTATAAAAGCTTTATAACAAAAGAAATGCTTTGGCCAGTGTTGAAGATCACTTCCATGTATTTTTATATACTGACTGAATAGATAATTTTCTTTAATTATGTAGTTGTCATGTATTTTATACTTGATTCCATGTTCGTTTGTTATTCATTTTATCTTCCAAAATATACAGCACAAATGACTATTTATGACGTCTTCTTCGGTCTGCCATCTTCCCAAACAACCAGGGGTTGGCATTGGGTCCGTTATGAAAGAAGAAAGAAAGAAATCCACAGTTTACACTAATATTGAGAGTTTACGAGAGTTTCGAACCTTCAGTTCTACCTTATTCTACGGACATCATTTTTTTTTGTTTCTGTTGTATTTGTTATATCCTATTTATTCTTGCAAAACAATATCCCAACAAAAACATTAAATGTAAAAAAATGCCAAGTCTCTCGATGCAGTCTTTCCATCGTAAAAAGTTTTGAGATCTCATAGAAGCCAAGTCCTATTCAAATTAGTTTGTAGTTATAAATCAACATTTAGTAATTGTATCAATAGTTTTCTTTATATTATAATTATAGTGACTTGGCAATTAGCACAAGAAGAAACAAATAAAACGGCATATTTGGAGGAGTTGAAAGTCACACACCGCATGCGTAAACATTAATATCACAAAATTAATTTTCTTTTGGTTTATCCGTGTCGTCCCAACCGAATTTCGGCAACGGCAGTCAGTCTCATCCAAGACTAGTAAACTGCGCAGGATAATCTGATCACAGGTCTCGTCAGTAACATTTGCATATAATTCCAGGCAGCAAGCAGCTTTTAATTTGTGCTCATTGCCAAGTCACTATAATTATAATATAAAGAAAACTATTGATACAATTACTAAATGTTGATTTATAACTACAAACTAATTTGAATAGGACTTGGCTTCTATGAGATCTCAAAACTTTTTACGATGGAAAGACTGCATCGAGAGACTTGGCATTTTTTTACATTTAATGTTTTTGTTGGGATCTCATTTATTTTTTGTAAGTGTATTTCTTTCTTTTTTTTAGGTGACCTCATAATTTCTTGGACTTCAGCTACTGCTTTGCTTAGAACCCATTCTCTATCTCTATCTCTTTTGTTTCTTTTCTGAGGCTTCGTTACTTCTAAGGTAGACAAGTCTGGGCGATATATACTTCGGACTCGATTATATTCAGCTATTGCTATCTCCTGAGCTTTGATACTACTAAAATTCACATTTATTAAATGTAATCCACCCAAACTAGTCACTCTTGAAAGGGCCACGTATGCTTGACCACAGTTTATATTATTTTTTTCTATTCTATGTATTTATTCATCCAATTGAATAATTAAACAACGAACAAAGTTAACAATGCAGTCAAAATCCATACACAATGTTCTTGCCAAACCGCAAATATAAAATTGTTTTCTATGGTATATTATTTTTAAATGTTTTTAGTCACTCTTGTAAGGGCCACGTATGCTTGACCACAGTTTATATTATTCTTTTCTATTCTATGTATTTATTCATCCAATTGAATAGTTAAACAACGAACAAAGTTAACAATGCAGTCAAAATCCATACACAATGTTCTTGCGAAACCGCAAATATAAAATTGTTTTCTATGGTATATTATTTTTTAATGTTTTTATAATTATTTTTAATGTTTTTTTAATTTTCCCTTTATTTGTGGCTAATGACCTATCTTGGTGCAAAATTTGAAGTTTCTAAGTCTGCTAGAAGTACCTTAGATTTTTGATGATCGGTCAGTGAGTCAGTGAGTCAGTGAGTCAGTGAGTCAATGAGTCAGTGAGTGACAAAATGGTGTAACTTTGATCGACCGTAACTCCTAAACTATTAATTCAATTGGCATGTAATTTCGAACTTAAGCTTGTTCTAATGCCTACTATTATTCACCGAAAACCTAAACTCGTAGCTTTGTCCACGTCGAAGATATAGGGGGGGCGAAACAGCCGCGAATCGCATCGAGAAAAGATGGTACGGCCGTGCCCGTTTTGCTCGAGACTTGGCTGGGGCACTGCCGTGCCCCCAGATATTTTTAAGTAATTATGCGTAGGAGATTATTACTACATCGCTCAATTAATCCACTCGTGTGTAATCGGATTAAGCACACCGGTTCTGAACGTTCATAATCATTTCAATTGCTCAATTACAAAGTTGGCCGGTTAGAATATACATTTGCTAGTTTTAACTTGTAAATATTGCAAAAATCTTAATTATGTACACAAATAGAGTTTCCGAATATGATTGCTGGTAGAAATACTATTTTAGGAGTTCAATTTTAGAATTTTTAAATCGTCTCGATAGGTCGGAAATTAATTATTACTTACCTATACCGAAAAAAAAAAATGGTTAGATCACAGAATAGAGGACGTGAATTTTCTTTACGCAGTGAAAGTTAACTTTTCATGAGTAAATTACCAGGACCATCCTGAAAAATTATTAATTTTATTAAAACAACAATTGTATTTTAACTTTGCATGCGCATCTACAGTGCTAGTCAACGTGTGCAAATGGTTGATATTTATGATATCTGCGGCATCAATATGTGGGCATTACATAACTTGGCGTACGTGAGCGTAGGCGCATGATTGTTGGCTGCGATGCAGAGCAGCACGGTGGGATGCGTACGCGCAGGTGTGGTAATAGTAATAGAAAGGGCTCTAAATTTAAAAAGGCTTATTTATGTAGTTTTATAAATTGATTGTTTTTTGTCGAGAAATGGATTTTGAATTGAAAACGTAGCGTTAGTGACAATGTTTTGGTAATTATAACTTAGTTAAGTACAGATAGCTATATAGATCTTAATATTGGTCTCATGTTTTAAATATCTAAGTCATCATCATCATCATCATCATTGCGGCCCATGTTGTACCCATTTTTGGGTGTAGGCCTCCTCCAAATTCCTCCACTCCTGGCGGTCTTGAGCCCTTGCCATCCAATCCGGACCTGCGTGTCGCCGAATGTCATCCACCCATCGTTTAGGTGGTCGTCCTCGCGGTCTGGTATGCTGACGTGGTCGCCATTCCAACAGTCTCCGCGTCCATCGTTCCTTTTCCATTCGAGCAATGTGTCCCGCCCATCTCCATTTGCGTCTGGCTATAATGGATACTATGTCCTGGGTTTCCGTCTTGGACCGTACCCATTCGTTCGTCTTACGGTCACGTAAGGTGATTCCGAGCATAGCTCTCTCCATTCCTCTTTGCGCTATTCTCACCTTTTCTGCAGACAGTTCCGTAAGAGTCATAGTCTCTGCTGCATATGTAAATACCGGTGACACACATTGCTCGAAAACCTTTACCTTTAGGGCAACGGATAACTTTCCGCGCAAGATCCGGCTATTTGCACCAAAAGCTGCCCATGCTTGGGAGATGCGTCTCTCGACCTCTGCGGTTTGGTTTTGACTACCGAGTGACTACCGAGCGAAATATCTAAGTACACTTCCGATTATTATTATTTGGTTTTAGTCAAACCTGCCCAATGGTACGTCAAAGTCCTCCTTTGCAAAAATGCAAACAACCTAAAATGATAATGAACATCGACTCATGAACAATTACCAATCATGAAGTTGGGACTATCTTCATGATTGGTATTTTTTTTACAAGGTAGCTCAAAGTTTAGTCTTTCACGATCGTATTGAAGTTTATTACCAGCGTCGATGTTCATTACCATTTTAGTTACGCGGTAGACCCGCAGGTTGCTTTGACTTTACAAGCGACACAAAGTAGACACAATTGAAAATCTATTATTTGCGGGTGCTAGCGATCTGTCTCAGCTTGATGTATTAATGTAATTTTTTTATAGAAACGATCCAATTTACTGGCAGCAGTTATTTTAAATGAAGTAAGCCTGTAGTAAAACAGAACTTAAATAAAGGAGTTACAACAAGAGGTTTCGTACTCAATAATAACTGATAATGATGCTAACATCCAGGCACGAATCAATTATTATGATTTCGAGTTTCTTAATTGTGCGTTCCATAAGAATTTAATTATGTGTAGCAATTGATTGTTACTTTCTGTTCATCAATGCATTTTAGTCAATAATGTATCTAATTAAATAGTTTTTATACCACTAAAGTAGCAGAATTAGAGCCCGCCCTGGTGGTAAGCGATTATCTTAACCTATAGCCGCTTGCAACACCAGGAGCATCACTCGCACGATGCTGACCGTAGGTACTACTAACCTTCCCCAAGAAGCACTGGCGACCATGCTCACTATTAGGAACACAGCACTGTAAAAGAGCAGGGTTAATTGGCTGCCCGACTGAGAAAGAAGTCGCAGAAAGCATTAGCTAAAATTTGTCTATCGGTCCATTCAAGTGCATTTTCACACGTAAGGAATACAAGTGATGCGCGAGAAGCGTGGTCTAATCTTAGCAAAGCATATGAGGATAAAGGTCTGTGTCGTAGACTAGGTCTATTACGGTCGTTATTTAGCACAAAATTAAGTGAAAATGATCACATGGATGGCTACTTGACCAAATTATCTGACTTATCACAGCAATTGCAAGATATAGGTGCGCCGTTAGACGACGAATTTTTAGCAATAATTATGCTAAGTGGATTACCAAGTAACTATGATCCTCTGATAATGGCTCTGGAGAATTCAAGTCTAAAACTTTCCAGTGATACAGTAAAAGGGAAGTTGTTACTGGAATATGATCGTCGTGATCATAAAACCAGTGAGGCGTCAGCATTGGCAGCGACCCGGAAGCAACAGAAATGTTTTCGATGTAACAAGATTGGACACTTTATAAAAGATTGCAAAAAAGGCTACAAGAAGCCAAGCAAAGACCAGAAAGACAAGGTGGTAAAAGATTCACCCAACACTCTCTTAACAGCATTATCAGCATGCATCAACCGTGATGTGTGGTATGTAGATAGTGGAGCTGCAACTCACATGTGTAATAATAAAGACATTCTACATGATATTGTGTACACAAATTCATTACAAGTAAGTACAGCAAATGGAGAGAAGATGTGGACAGCAGGACTAGGTAATGTCCAAGTTAATTTGAAAGACTGTGTTAGGACAATAAAGAATGTTTATTATGTACCTAATCTTTCAGCAAATTTACTTTCCGTAAGCACCTTGGTGTCCAAAAATTATAAGGTTGTCTTTAATAAAAATAAATGTATCATATCAGCTGATGATGAGGAAGTTCTAGCGACTGCAACTCTAACAAATGGCATATATCAACTCGATGTCATTAGTCAGCCTCTGAGTATAGTTAGGGGCAACAGTTTTGTTTCTTACAGTGCCGTTACAGCGGAAAAGGAGCCTCAGTCATCGACTGGATCGGTAGGTAAAGATGCAGGGGCATCTCAGGAAACGTGGCACCGACGTTTGGGCCATCTGAACTCCAGGAGCATGACATTACTGAATAAGAAAGGTATGGTCACAGGTATTAAATATAATTCAGATGTTTTTAATCCCTGTATTGCATGTATTGAGGGCAAACAAACTAGGCGAGTTTTTCCTAAGAAATCTTATACTAGAGCTAGTACTGTCCTAGGCCTAATACATACAGATGTGTGTGGCCCCATGCCATGTGTCTCTTTCAGTGGAGCTAAATACTTTCTCACCTTTATAGATGACTACACGAGAAAAACATTTGTGTACTTCTTGAAGACTAAAGATGAAGTATTTTACCACTTCAAGAATTTCAAAGCATTAGTAGAAAATGAAACTAATCATAAAATTAAAATTCTTCGAAGTGATAATGGGGGTGAATTTGTTAATTCCAGATTACAGGCGTTTCTGAGTGAGAATGGGATTAAGCATCAGACAACAGTCCCGTATTCTCCACAGCAAAATGGAGTGGCAGAGAGGGCCAACAGGACTATTGTGGAGAAAACGAGATGCATGTTACGTGATGCTGGGCTGCCTAACAAATTCTGGGCAGAAGCGGTTAATACTGCGGTTTATCTCAAGAATAGAACGCCAACCAAAGCAGTGCTCGGGCAGGTACCCGAGGTGAAATGGAGCAACAAAAAGGTGAATGTAAGCCATTTACGAGTTTTTGGCTGTATAGCTTATGCTGTTTCACAGAATCGAAAAAATAAATTACAGCCAAAATCTAAACAGTATATTTTTGTTGGGTACTGTGAAAATACAAAAGGATACAGGATTTTGGATCCTTTAAATGCATACAAATGCATCAAGGCCAGAGATGTGGTTTTCTTAGAAAATAGGTTCTATGAAAATTGGTCAAATGATGAGAAGGATAACTTTGTCTCAAATGGTATTCCTAAAAATGATAATATTAGGGATACTGTAGGTGTGGTTCATTTTCCGCAACTATTACCGGAAAAGGTTCAGCAAATACAGTCAAGTGGACTGTCTGAGCCATCTGCTGTAATTTCAGAGACATCTGATGACCAAATAAGAGAAAGGATTAGCACAATTACAGTAAATGACTCGGATAGTGAAAATGACTCGTTAGAGTCAAATAGTCTCGATGATCCAACCTACGTTCCAGGTAATTCAACCTTGGAAGAGATGTCCTCAGACACATCGTATGAAGACACAGAAACTGTTCAACAGGCAGTACTGTTAGTGAAGAAATTATGCAGTAATGATGAACCAGAAACTGTTGAAGAAGCTATCACCAGTGCAGAAGCAGCTGAATGGAGAACAGCCATGTCAGATGAGTATGAATCTTTCATTAAGAATAAATGCTGGATACTCACAGAAAGGCCAAAAGGTCAAAAACCAATTAAGTGTAAATGGGTTTTTAAAAAGAAAAATGATCTTAATGGTAAATTGTTAAGATACAAGGCACGACTTGTAGCTAAAGGTTACACACAAAAATATGGGGTGGATTATGAGGAAACATTCTCTCCAGTAGTGAGACATTCTACCATTAGAATTTTACTTGCGATTGCTGCAGAATATGATATGGATATTGATCACCTTGACGTAAAAACTGCGTTTTTAAATGGTAATCTTGAAGAAAAAGTTTATATGGAACAACCAGAGGGTTTCAAAATAAAAGGTAAAGAACATATGGTTTATAGACTAAAGAAGGCCATATATGGTTTGAAACAAGCTTCAAAGATGTGGTACGAAAGAATAAATGAGGTTTTAATGAAAAAAATGTTTTTCAGAAAAACTTCATCAGAGCCATGTGTTTATTTTAAAAAAACACAAGGTGAATTGATTGTTATTGCCTTGTACGTAGACGATATTTTATTATTCAGTACACGTAATTCAACTTTAAGGAATAAAGTGAAGAATGAGCTGATGAATGAGTTCGAGATGAGAGATCTAGGTCCTGTTCATCATATTCTAGGAATGAGAGTTCGCAAAAGTAAAAATCAAATAACTCTTGATCAATCTAGTTATATATTAAAAGTTTTAGACAAATTTCATATGACAGATTGTAAACCAGCAAAAACTCCCATGGAAAAGGGATTAAAGTTGCCAAAATGTAAAGAGAAGGAAGAAAAATATAGCTATCGGAATCTGATAGGTTGCCTCATGTATGTAGCGGTATGCAGCAGACCAAACATTGCCCATACTGTAAGTATACTCAGTCAATTTAATGATTGTCATTCTGAAATTCATTGGAAAGCGGCAAAACGGGTTCTACGCTATCTCAAAGGTACTTTAAACCATTGTTTGGTGTTTAAAAATAGTGGTTTAAATGTCACTGCATATGTTGATGCTGATTGGGCAGGTAATGAAGTTGACCGTAGGTCATATACTGGTTTTGTTTTTATGATTGGTAAGTCATCAGTCTCATGGGAAAGTAGAAAACAAAAAACAGTTGCCCTTTCTAGCACAGAGGCTGAATATATGGCATTATCAGATGCTTGTAAAGAAGCGTTATTTGTTCGTAATTTCCTATATGAATTGTTGGAAATGGATAATAAAGTTTGTATGTACGAGTATAATGACAACCAATCTGCACAAAAGTTAACTGTTAATTATATGTATCACAGTAGAACAAAACACATAGATGTAAGACATCATTTCATTAGAGAAATTATAAATAAAAACTTAATTGAAGTTAAATATTTGCCAACAAATTCTATGATTGCAGATATTTTGACAAAACCTTTGACAAAGGAAAAACATGAGCAGTTTGTTAAAGATTTAAGTTTATGTAGCTTGTAGTAAGTGGTGTACTTTTCAAGTTGTTTTGTGTATGTTTCTCAGGTTTGAAATGTGTTTTGTTATTAATTTAGTAAGTGATGTGCTGTGTTTGTTTTAGTTGTTCTTTTGTGTTTGTTTAGGTGTTGGGCACCTAATAAGTATGTGACAGGAGAATGTATACGGTATTAAGGGCCAGTTTAACCTGTGTTATTCTATATTAGATTGTATTGGTTTAAGGGCCAGTATTAGAACATATAGGAACTTTTTAGGTGTAAACGCAACCCAATCCTGTAAGTCACTTTTATGTCATCCGTAATGTCGGTTATTGTGCTATGATCTTCTTATAAATATATCTGTTGTAATCTCGGTCAGTTGTTCTTAATTTACCAATAATCTAACAAGTGCACTTTGCAGAATTGCAAGGTGGAGGTACTTTCTTAGTTGGGCAGCTCCAATTTTGAGCGGAAAGCCGCGCTATGGCCTTACCCCTCTTAATTTCTGTAATTACTGTAAATAGGATGATAGCTATTTAGCTATTTACAGTAATTACAGAAATGAAAATTGTAAAGTTATGTTGAAAATGTTATGATGATTGGAATTTTCCAATCATCATAACATTTCAAGCGATAATCAGCTTGTTCCAAGTATCCTGTGACATATGCGAGAACACGATAATTATCTTTCTTTTATTTGCCGTTTATATCATACGACTTCTGACCCCAAAGACTGTCAGCAAGACAAGCGGCATAAGGTCAAAGTATACTTCCGTAGTACGTTGCAAGCTTGCAACTATGTAACCATTTTGATAAATTGCTGTTTTGCAATATTGCTAGTTTGCGACCCAAAGTTTGAATGTTCCTGCTGATTTTCTTCAATTTGGGTTTGCTTTAAGATAATTAAATTAGCCTGACCAAATTTATTCAAGTACGAAGAATCGATATGTCACTGCATGTTACCGTATAAACCAACAAACATAAACAACCATGTAATTTAGCCCAAAGAAAAAGTAAAGAAGCAAAGCAAATAAGCAAACTTTGCCAAGCAAGAAATTTAACTATGTAAATATTAAAATTCTTAATGTAGGCTTAGGTTTGATATCCTTAGTCTATGTGTTTTAATGTTTTGCTACACTGCTCATAATAATATGCTCTAAGCTGCACCCCTACCGCGTAACTAAAATTGTATGAACATCGACATCGGTATTAAACTTCAATACGATAGTGAGAGGCTAAACTTTGAGCTAACTTGTAAAAAAATTACCTATCATCTAGTTGGGACACTTATCTTCATGATCGGTAAAAAAAAATACAAGTTAGCTCAAAGTTTAGGCTCTCACGATCGTATTGAAGTTTAATACCGATGTCGATGTTCATACAATTTTAGTTACGCGGTAGACCCGCTGCTCATAAAACAATTTATGAATGTATTCAACCTCATTAGTTACAATCACGTAAGTAAATTCGTCGTTGTTTAAAACTTCTGGTCTTCCATCATCACTTAGGATTGCAGACAAGTAGGAAGTAAACGTGCCCACTTTGTTGTGCAAATATTTTTTCACTTTATATTTTTACTATGTAAAGAACGTTCGTATGCTTTACATTGAACCACAGACTGTATTATTTCGTTATTACTTATATAATTTTACTAGCGGAGCCCGCGAGTACGCCCGCGAAGATTTTTCATACAGCCTTCAAATTTCCCCCTTAGAGGTAGATTTTTCGTAAAATCCTTTACGAGTATTAGGTACCTACACACAATAAGATACCTTCCTGGCAACATTCAAGTTTCTAGGCTTTAAAGTTCCTGAGATTTCTTGATTATTCAGTGTATGATACTTATTTTGATACAGATAGATAGGTCTTTTAACACTCTTTTATTAGCTTCACCTGTAACTAACTAACTATATAAGAAAATCTTGGAAGTTAAATTTGACCCACTTCCCGGTTTCCGATTGAGCTGAAATTTTGCATACACGTTCAGTTTGGATGACTAAAGCGTGTTCTATAGTTTTTTTTTAACTGTAATACCTATTTTATTATACATATGTATAGGTTACCATCATATTATTATAATCCACCATTGCGCATAGGCCTCCTTATAAACTGCTATTAAGATCGTTTGAACGGGAATAAAAATAATTGGTTATTTAAGTAAATTCTTATTAGTATACAAGTGGGCTGTGTTTGCAGATTTTAAGGCAACATCGGCGCCCACGGAAATAAAAAATCCCTTCTCTATTTTTCACACAGCGCTTACAAAATGGTAAAGTCAACGAAATGATATAACTGTGCGGCTAGCGATGCCACTTCTCACCTCTTATGCACTTGATTGATTTTTAAGAGTGCCTGTCTGTCTACACAAGATGATATTTTTTGTTAACCTATGCTGTTCTACTGCTGGGTAAAGGTCTCTCCCATGGTCTTCCACGCTTCTTTCTTCATTGTCTGCTCCAGTCGCTCCTCGAGAAAAGCATCCAGATCGTCTAGACAACGTTTTTTGGGCCGCCCTTGACTACGAAGTTCTTTTTCCGATACCCACCTTGTAACAATCCTCGCCCATCTTTTTGGATGCATTCTGCAAATATGGCCCGCTCACTCCCATAAGATTTATAATATTATAATTTGCAACTACTGTTATGTTAGCCTGTCGCATGCCACTGCTGGGCAAAGACCCCTTAATTTCCAAGAGATGGCTATGCTAAATGTGCCCAGTTCGTCCCGCCATTGCTATCGTAATTCGCGATGCCACTTTATCTAAGACTAAAACGCAATCGTCGTAGTTAAAGTTATAGTAAGTATATGTAATCTAACAAAGTTGTCAAAGTGATATAACATTTGTGTATCTCACCTTTTATGCTCTCGATGAATATTTAAGAGTGCCTGTCATACATTTGTAACAGAGATTATAATAATATGCTAACGTTAGAGCGGTTACACGCGGCGACGACATGCTGTCGCGCTTGCAATGCGTCGCGACTGCATCGCGTCGCGACTCTTAAAGATTTTATTGATACGATCGTGAGAGCCCAAACTTCGAACTACCTTGTTAAAAATTATTTACCGATCATGAAGATGGGACTCCCAACTGTCCCAAGAGAGTTCATGGAAGACCAAGGCACGCGACAGTTGAATAAAATTTATAGAAATATACTGTGATGATCGCGATGCTGTGGGCGATGGCGGCGGTTATTAGGAAGTCCATGTACAACGTGGATGTTTACTGAAAACGGTCGATCTATTATGTTATTAAATATGAATACACAAGTGGAAACTACTGTCCTTCCTGATCTTACGAAGCGAGTGTTCTTTCAATTTTCAATTACCCATTCAAACTGCCACTCGAATTATCTTAATGTAACAGGTGGCGCTTATGTCCATAAATCAAAATACAGTTAATTATCACACCTGAACCTGATAGATTTGTTGTGCAACTGCCAGTAGCCGATAAACCAGTCAGTTACATTGCCTTCGTAACCACATATGGCCGTAAAACTACAATAATTATTACTAAATACGTTTAAAAACCGGCTAATGGTTGCATATTGTGTAGCCAAGCGTGAGGCGTTCTAGAGATAGTAAGATTTTCATGTCGACAAAGAGTTGTAAGGTTTTCTGGTCGACGATGCTATTGAATATACCTACCTAACTAGTTTGAATATATAAATTGTGACATTATTTTATTATTATTTAATTATCTGATAGCCTAGCGGTTGAACGCTTGCCTTCCATGCAGGAGTCTGAGTTCGAACCCGGCCCGCATCACTGACTTTTCGAATTTATGTGCGGATCAGAATAATTTGATGATGGGTAGGTATATCTATATCAGTTTGATATTCGTTAAAAGTTACATCTTGATGATATTGATCGGCAATATGTCCCAAAAGACATTAGGGTGAAAACTAAATTATTGAATTAAAATGTGGTGTGATCAGTATTTCAGGAACAAGATTATGTGAAGTGTAAATTGTTTTACTATGCCGAAGACATAATTGATATTTTTGAACATTGTGTTGATGTCAGATACGTATAGATTGATTTTAAAAATAACAAAAGGTTTGCTCTTGTTGGCACTAAGTATCAAAGTCAAGTTTTTTTAATTTAAAAAAAAAAAACTTTTGGCTTTGGCACTAAGTATGATATTTTAGCGCCATCTAGTAACTACAAGTTGAAATATAAACGTTTTAGATTTAATTAATGATACAGTTAGTCGATAAAAGATGGCGCTGTGATAAATATTTCTGCTATCCGCCAACAGGTGTCGCTAATGGAATCCTATGTTAAAAATAGTTTTATCTGCAAGTTAAACTGTCTGTCCCACAACGGACCCTCCGTTGTGGGACAGACAGTATATTACGTATCTAAAATCTATGCTTGTGTATCATTTATATTTAATATTTTTTTAATATTAATGATACTAGAGAAATAATAGTGTTAGGTATTTATTTATTTTAATTCAATTACTCTCTACATTTACAGTTGAAGTTATACTAACTTCCTTTTATATATTATTGTATTGAGCTCAATAAATTTTTAATTATTTTGATTGTAAGCATATAATTTGATTATTTTCTATAAGGGATTTCGATCCCTTATTTATCCTTACCTTATATTTGGGATTACTTTCGTTTTCCATTGCTTTCTTATTTATCTGAGTACAAGATAATTAAATGTAAATAAAACCATAAAAAATACTTTATTTTTTATTGTATACTGTACCAACGATAGGTGATTTTTATTACAATACATTACGCCTAAAGATTTGATAAGTAGAATAATTACGTACACTATGCCTTATTTCATATATTTACAGTCCTTCAAATATAATTTTAATAATAATTACCTACTTTCAATAAAATACAATTTTACGTAACGAGTATTCTAATATACTTATTTTTGTTCATGACTGAGTATTTTTCATTCACAATAAATTAACACTGTCATAACACAAGCCAGTCCTCTTTTATCATGTCCGACGCTTTTTCAGCGATCATGATCACAGGAGCATTGGGGTTCCCACTTATGATTGTGGGCATAACACTTGCGTCAACAACTCTCAAATTGGCTACACCATGCACTCGCAATCTTGGATCCACCACAGCATCTATATCCTGCTTTGGACCCATTTTACATGTCCCAGTAGGATGATAAATAGTAAAAGAGAAATGCTTCAAACTGCATTCCCAATATTCGTCGCTAAATAACACGTGGTGCTGACATCCAGGCATAGCAATGTTATGCGGCCTTGAACCATACCTCTGGAAAGCCGTCGTGTTCGATAAAGCCATGGCTATCTTTATACCTTCGGTCAAAACTTTAAGATCTTCCTTGTATGCGAAATAATTTGGCTCGATAGATGGTGCATGGAATGGATTCCGACTTTTCAACTTTATCCAACCGGAACTTTTCGGTCTTAAGAGTAATGGAAGTATGGTCCAAGTCTCAGCGTCCTCTATCGGCTTGTAAACTGTATTATACACTCTGTCACGCAAGTTCAGTATCTTTCTGATCTGTTCCCCGCCATCAGAATTCACTGAACTGGGTGCGAAGTGGAACTGTATGTCGGGCCAGTTGCCAGAAGGCGGGGCGTATTTTGTGTTTACAAAAGCAAGTCCTTCTACGCCTTGAGTCGTCAACGGCCCTTTTTCGTATAAAATGTAATTCATAGCAACATTGAATGTTTGGAAACGGTCCTTCTTAAATGTAACGGGTTTGTTGACTACGAAAGTCAAGCCACCAAGACCGACGTGATCTTGCAAGTTATGGCCAACCTTCAGATTAGCTACCAAAGGAATTCCATGTTCTCTAAGATGGTCTGCTGGACCAATACCACTTAACATCATTATTTTAGGTGTCGCTAGTGCCCCAGCCGACATTATCACTTCTCTTTTGATCCTGACTTTGTGCCTTTGACCATTTTTATAGAACTCTACGCCATAAGCCTGCTTTTTAACAGGATTGATAAGAATCCTTGATACTTGGGCTCCCAGCGCAACGTGCAGGTTGCTTCTTTGTCTGACTGGTCTAAGGAAAGCCTTGGCCGTGCTACAGCGGCTGCCGCGACGCATCGTCGCCTGGGTCAACATAAAGCCCGTCTGTTTCTCGCCGTTTATGTCACGGTTTTCGTAACCAAGTTCCATGCCGCCTTTCAAGAACGTAACCGATAGTGGCGTGCGCCACGGTGCCTCTTGGACCGTGAGATATCCGCCGGCGGCGTGGTAGGGCGTGTTCACTAAGTACGGGTTGCGGTTGTCTTCGGATTTCAGGAAATATGGTAACACTTGATCGTACGACCAGCCGGGGTTACCGAGTGCCTCCCAGAGGTCGTAGTCGTTCCGGTTGCCCCTCACGTACACCATAGCGTTGAGCACACTGCAGCCGCCGAGGACCTTGCCTCTGGGCCAGTTGCAACGGTCGCCGTTCATCGCGAGGCAGTAGGAGCGGTTGTTGGAGGGCGTGGTCTGGTACTGCCAGTCCATGTCGGAGAGCTGCGTGTAGCCCGCCAGCGCGGGGATGTCAGAGATCTCAGTTTCGTCTTGGCCGGCCTCCAGGAGCAGCACTGTCCAGTTGCCGATCTCGGAGAGCCGCGACGCGACCACTGCGCCGGCAGAACCGCCGCCGACTATCACAAAGTCGTAGATCGGCATCACCTGGAATGTTTAAGGAATAAATTAGTATTTTTATCTATTATATTTGCTTTTGGCTTGTAGTTCGCTCTAGCTGTGTATTTCATACATACACTTATCTAGTATAATAAGTTTATAATTTCATATCGCAAGATTTCCAACTATACACCCTTATGTCTCCTAGCTAAATAAAACTGAATTGAATTGAATTGAATTGAATTGAATTGAATTGAATTGAATAGCCTACTCGTATTTTCAGTATAGTATTGACATAAACATTGCTATTAAAAAACTTAAGGCGCAGGTGCAATACAATGATGATAATTTTATCACTGTAAGTGTGAATCACTTTGCAGTGGTTAATCTCCCAATATTTTAACATGATTTAAATGTTCCTTCACAAAACTGTTCAAGAAAGAGAGATCAACTATTCAAAGCAAAATATTATACAAAATATAACAACAAACTCTACTTGTTTCAGGGTATATAATAAAAAGATAAAAATGTAAGCTTACAGTATTGACTTCCGTAATATAAGACTCCGGGTCGAATTGTTGGTATCTGAAGTACGTGATCCCGAGTGCCAGGAGTGGTATCAGACCCAATACGGTGATGGGCGACGGTGCCAAGCTGGCCAGCGCCCCTGCCGCCTCCATGACTGCCCTTACAACTCATCTACCGCTAAACTAATATTTACAACTTAGCCTACTAGTCTTAGCTCTCTTAGATCCAATGCTTCTTTCTTTGCTCCTCTTCTGAAAGAATTTTAGGCGTGTAATTCCTAATGCCTGGCTTTTTCATAGGCGTTGTTTTCGCCTTTTCCGATTCACTAAGATAGCTTTTGAGTCGCGTGCTCTTCAGGTCGTCTTTGTCGGTTTCGAAAAGTTGTATCGTGTTGTAGCGTTTCTCTTTGTGGAGTTTGACAGGTTTATAGATTTCTTTATTAACGTCTTTGTAGTGTTCGTTTTTGTATAAAGACGTGCAGTAGTAGTCGCTTTTTGAAGATCTGTCGGAGCGGTATTCGCAGGCGCTGGAGCCGCTCCTGTAGCCGCTGCTCTCTGTTGAAGAGTTGTCGCTCTTGAAGCTGTCTGCGCTCCTCCTCGCCTTGTGCCGCTTGTAGTCCTTCTCGTAGTCGCTGGCACGGTAGTCGACGGGCGAGCTGCGGTAGTGCAGGGGCTCGTCGTACTTGTCCTTGTAGCGTCTCACTTGCGCGGCGCTAGCGTGCGCGTACGACTGGTCTTGGCCCATGATGTAACGCGCGCTCGCGCTCTCGCGTAATTTGATTTCTGGAACGATAAAAATACTAACTTAGTATATTATAGTAATATACGTAAATATATAATCGTCATCATCATCACAGTTCGCAAACTTCACTGCAGCTTTTACTACACTGTTACTAGAACAGTCGGAGAAAACCGCTCTAAAATTTAATATTTCTTTATTGTGTTTGACAAAAATGCAATACAACAAAATTGCTAATAACTATGAAAAGCGATGTCATACACATCGCTTTTCATAGTTATTAGCATGATGGAGAATGCTGTTCGTCTTCATAACATTAAATTACATAAAATTTATATTATATTAATAACGTATGTTTATTTGTTGCAGGTAACAATGTCGATAAAATTACAGGTTTTGACGTGGTATGTAAAGTCTCTACTTTTTAAGGGGGTATCGAAAAGACAGATTTCTTAAATGAAAAATATTAAATAAATACGTTTTTGAAATTTTATTTATAACCAAGTTCTCAGTGTCATTAATAAAAATTGTAAAGTAAGAAAAACAACTTCACAATCTCATCAACTGCAAAAATAAATCGCGATAAAAATGGCGCCAAGTAGCCGATAAAATCCGTACCATAGATGAAATGCGTAAATATTATCTAATTATTATTATTATTTACTTTAGTAAGATACAAAATAACATGTAATAAATTATGTCTGACATGACAAAAAATTACATAGCGAATGATTGGTTCAACTGCCTATAAAAATGGGCGTAACGTTACTTTATTCATAGTAAGTAATCAATTTTTTAATGATACATAATCAGTATAAATATATTGATTTATTAATTAATAATATAGTTTATAAGTGGCCAAAAACAGCGTCAGATATTCGACCCGCAAGTCTGCGATAGTTGACTTGCGAGCGAGCGGAGTGGAATCACAGAGATTCATATCCTAGTTCATCACCCGCTGTTCAGTCGAGTCAGTTAAGACCCTCCTGATGGCAATGTGACCAAGTGCGTTCGAATAACTTATACTATCTGCTGTAACGAAACCATAGCTCGTATTTAAACCGGACGGAGGCATCTATCGGCGCGGGGCCTAAACTTTACAACTCAGAGCGCTGGTCGATGGCCCCGGCGCGGCGCGGCAGCCTTGGTACCGTTATTGATAAAAATAGTAGGTATCACATTAGCAAAAAAAGAAACGATGTATTAAAAATAATTAATAATTAGCTACACATTATAAGTTAACTGTTTAAGGATTGTGTGTCAGTAGAACGAGCTCTTAACTTGGGAGTGGGGTGGACCAAAATTTAACGCGAGAGAAATTTTAACAGGTTTTATAAAGCACTTGCATTTGAGGTGACGTGTTTCTATAAACAAAGATGTGTGCTCGAAGTTGTCGATTTAGTTATAAATTCTGAACGCTATCTAGGAATCGCGAAAATAATTTTATTGAAAGAAATTAAATCTGAAATTGTTCACGCTTTTACTCTTTTCGTGCACATGTATAAGTATATATGACTTTTTTGGCACGCAGAGAAGCGCAAAAAATATATTTTATGTATATCTCAAAATTTATGTATTTACTTATATAACTGTTAGAAATAATTAACCGTAACCTCGTTGGTTTAGTGGTAAATTTTTAACTTTCTTTGCAAAAGAACTGCTATTATTTTGTGGTCTGTGTTGTGGTTTAAACTGTGATGTTGTCATGACTTTCACTAACAATTTTAGATTTAATTTCATATCTCTCAGTTTTATTTGTGTCCTTGTTTTGTACATGATTTTTTAGTTTAAGTTGAATGGGTTTTAAAGCTATTAATCCAAATACTTTATTTATTCACGAAAAATGAGTTCGTTTCGCTCTCACATATAAATAGACGTTATTAAGTGCTAATACCATGCTTGTAACAGTTGTCAAAGCACTGTCACTTTTATGTTTAGAAATGCATGATTGATAACTGTTGAGTTTAATTCGCTCAAAACTTCTATGAATAAACCGTTTAACTTTATTAAGACGAATATAATTTTGACGTAGATAATCTACATAATAATATATTTTGAGCGAGAAATTGTTCTATATTGATTTATAATTGTTTAATTCTTGTGCAAAGGCCTCCGCTTGAGTCTTCTACCTTTCATTATTTACCAGAAATTATCGACCTATATTCTCGCTAAATTTTGAACGTACTAGCGCTTTGCGGTGTCCCAAGGTTCTATTATGGTTGATACTTGTACACAAAATAGCTGTAAATGCCACAGACAAGAATTCAACCAACCTAGAAGTAGAAATTTAACGTTCTAGTCACGTTGACGTTCAAAGCGAGCATGAAATGCGATCATCACGGGCAATCAGTCATGGAGACATTACCGGCCAAACTGCTTCGAAACAACAGCGGTAACAACCGAGAACACATTGTTGAACAAACACATGTGTTTGAAAATAAAAATGGAAGAAGCTACGCAATGTTAAACCTTATGTTAAGTCAATAACAGTTAACACTGCAGATCAACCGGTCGCGGTGGTCCCCTGAAGTGTTTTCTTTAACGAAGTGATACACGATTTTATCTCTTATAACAATGGCATAAACGGCTTGGTCAGAGATTCTTTGGAGTGTTTTCTTTTCCACGTTAAGTAAGTTACCCTGTTTCGGAGTTGTTATCGATTGTCCGTTAAAACCTCCAAACAAATATTTATTTATTAAACACCGCAGAAAGCTTAACTTTAAGAGGATTATTGTACTTTTTGCCTTTGAGTCTCTCTAGATACTCAAAGACTTTTTGCTTAATAAATCAGTAAGAGGTGTAGTGTTATTGACTGATTATGTCTTCAAAGTAAATTGGGCAGATAAAACTCAAATACTCGTATACCACATCGTAAAGTGGCATTCTTCGTTTAATTGGATGGTTTTATGAAATCCATAGTGGTTTTACTAGGTAGGTACTGCACTTGTATAGTGTGTTATTATACAAGTGCAGTACTTACTAAAACCACTACTAAAGCTTTAGATAAAATTGCTTTATCCAGATACTTTACTTCACAGCAGAGGATACTTTTTTATAGGAAATTTCCCTGAGTAAAATTCCTATCGTATT
Source organism: Allophyes oxyacanthae (assembly GCA_932294325.1). Taxonomy (NCBI): domain Eukaryota; kingdom Metazoa; phylum Arthropoda; class Insecta; order Lepidoptera; family Noctuidae; genus Allophyes; species Allophyes oxyacanthae. The sequence continues at coordinate 5,447,355 of OW028628.1, forward strand.
TCTGGATGTACAAAAGTATACAGAATTTACTCGCACAATGTAAGATATACGTAGCTCATAATAAAATTCCCATGTGTCATCTTACATTCCGTTACAATGTCTTCAGTCTTTACATGTCTTCATAACAAAGTAATTGTATTGTTCGCATTTGGAATACTGGCATTCTAAATTTTTAGAGCACAACGAATTAAAACGGATTTTATAGGAATTAATACTATGTTCTGTCCATACTATTCAATTAACTCAAGTACATATGAACTGAGTTTAGAACAGCATAACCCAGCATTGTGCCCGTTTACTTAATTGGTAATACCGTAACCTTAATATTACATATTTTTTTCTACTAAGCTAACTCTTATTTCTATTTAGATTTACTTGGCACTATAATTTTCGTCTATTCATCTCTATGAACTGTCATCTCAATGTCCATGCAATCCATTTATATTTTGCTTTGGCTATCTTCTCTTTTTTGGGACCATTTTTAACGCATTTGTCATCTACTCATCGTTCGACAAACGGTTGATCCTCAACTCTCCTCTCATTCTCAAACTTCCTCTCTCATATATTCATTATTTTCTCCTCCTATCCTGATGAATCTTAGACATTTTAGGATTATATGGAATTATAAGACGTATAGAGTCTACGTTATATTTACGTTTCCACATTTGGATGTTTGTTTCCACCATGACATGAGTGCGATCGCTCGCGCTCCGTTATCTTAGACTGCGCGTGCGCGCGTGTTTCCGCACCAGCACCCTGATATATTAATTACGTGCGTGTAACTGTCACACCGTCTGTACCCCCCACCATCTGTACTTAACATTTTTATACATCTTTTAGACAAATTAAATTGCATAGTGAAGATTTTTTTTTCTTTATGTTCCATTGCTGGGCAACACCCACTTTTTCTTTGTGTTCCGTGTGTGAGTGTTATAATGGAAGAGATAGCAGAGATAACAGCCGTGGCAAAGCAGTTATTGAAAAAAATACTGGATTAGTAGAATATAAGTTAACATGTCTAATCTAGATAACCTGGTTTCTACAAAATATAATTATATTTAGTAATCCTGGGCAGTTATTTTTAAGTATTGGCGCAACATTATCCACGTCTCAATGACAAAATTGGTTAGTGAGTGGTAACTTGCCTTGAAAATGATCGACAGACCTTTTTACAGATTTATCATTTGGATCGTAAATTACGACCAATTAAGGTTCGTAAATAAGGTATTTATATCCACTGTACCTTTATGAGAGACATAAATAAAAAAATCATATATTAATGGTAGAAATAATAAAAAATATATAACTTAAGTAAATAAATGGATTTATGGTGGTTGGCCGTGTACATACATAGGCAACGTAATTGAGAAACGGTTGAGACTAACTGACCCGAGTACATGATGCCCACTTACCTGACAAGTATTTTGCAATCTTATCTTGCAACAAGTAACTTGCACCTGGTTTATTTTTAGGGCAAATAAGCATGATATGTTAGCATTTCAGAGTCCTACGTATACAATCTCTTCATGCTTTTATACGATAGGTAATAAAACCATATTTATTAGAACAGCACAATGGTTTCTACAGTAAATAACCCAAATGAGACGAAGGCACATTACAACATCTATTTGAGGTCCATGAAAGCGAGTAGAAATCCACCATGGACATAATTGTGTGATTTTTTCTGTCCATTCGTGACTGCAGTTTTGTTTGATTTTATCGATGGGCACGTGCAACCAACTAAATTGGGTCATAATGCTCAAAAATTATCGAAACGTAGAGATAGCATTTATAACCAAGCTTTTAAAAAAAAGGTTTCATAGAAGTGAAGCCTTTAATTATATAAATAGGTTCGTTAATAAGTAAGGTAATAATAATAAAATTTTCCTAATCATTTAATTCAATTCCTATTTATATTTGCTCGCCGTTAAGGCAAAACATGATTGTATTTTTGTAATTTAACATCTATGCAATCTATTCCCTGTGTGTGTATTACTTGTTTGGAACAAAATAAATGATCTTTTATCTCGTATCTTTAGCAATTCCGAATAAATCTGGATTTCTACATTTTTCAAAATAGTGGTGGTCACAAGCTAATATTAAAATGTTATCTGATCCATTAATACGCAATTGACGAAATGTGCGAATAGATTAACAACAAAACGACCTTCGCAGCTGTTGCTTGTAGTCCTTGAACGTGTGAATGAGAGAAAGGAAAAGTTTCAGAAGATGTAGCTAGGCGGAGATTGCTAAACCAACAGATTAAGCATTCAAACTCGTGCTACTTATTAATAACTAGCTAATGCCCGCAGTTTCGAACGCGCGTTTTATTTTTGTCAAAATATATATCTTTATCGCTTAGGAATAACGTCATAGCGACGTATTAGTGAAATAATTTATAGAATCTGTTCAGTAGTTCCCCCTACATACAAACAAACAAACATCTTAATAAAATTTGTATCATCATCATTGACAGCCTTTTTCTACCCACTGCCGAGTATAGGCCTCCTCCTTTTTATGCCATGTTTCCCTGGTCTGTGCCAATCGCATGCAGATCTTTCCCGCGATTCTTTGCAGGTCATGTCCATCTGCCTGGTCTTTCAAGACTTTTTCTACTGTCTATCGTTATCCATTCCATTAGATCTCTACTCCACCTACCGTCATTATGTCTTGCCAAGTGTCCTGCCCATCGCCAAAATTAGTATACTGTAGAATATATTATTAGATTATAATTAATTGTGGTTGGAAGGTGATTAAAGATAACAATTTTCATTTTAACGTATTCAACACTCATTCTGAACGGACTTGAGGCTGTTATTCTCATATCAGTGTCTATTTGCCTTTTTTGAGTATAAATTACTTTAAACCTAAGCTGATGAATATCTTTTAATGGTATTATTTTATGGGACTGATGCGTGCCATTCACCATTTATCACACGACCTTCATTTTTTTATATTAAGGCGAGTTTCTTGTTTTGGAGCAAAATTACCAGTTACCTTCCGAATTCTGACCTCCTTAATCATTAATCAGGTTTTTGCTTTATGATATCAGTGAAAAATTCGCTTAATGTATATAGCACCCGTTACAAGAAGGGAACTCACAAATCACGCTCGTAATCGGAATCGGATTTAATTTTGAAAGTTACCCAGACACTCAGGGCTACTATCTCTTCCGGGCCTATTCTCATTTAGGATCCTACGGAATCATATGAATTGTTCTATAATATTATTAACGATTCTATGTCTTCCCGTCTCCTTCGTATTCAAATCCAAACCTAGATATAATCCTATAAGACGGTTATAAAAATGCTTGTCACAAAGAAATAGGAGGTTTTGCCACCAACGACGTTAACCATAACGTGAAGAGTATACACAATGAGGTGATAATCTAACAAAACCCATTGTGGACGCATGTGATCTGAATTCTTTGATAGGACTTAGGGCGCATCGGAATTAGCAAAAGAAACGCAGGATTGCCATTGACGCAGATTCTGTCATGAAGGAATACGAATAAGGCTGGATAAATTTAAAGCTGTCAAATTCTAAAGATTTTCCATCTTACAGACAAAAATAATAATTTGAATCAACTTTATTCAGTTGGTGCTTTACTGAATTGGCAAAGTGACGGAAGTCGGACTTCTGTTGTTCGATTAGCATCTACATAAATACATTACTTGTTTAGTGATCCTCCCCAGGTTGCTGTGCTCTGATTCTTTCTAAAGAAATTACGAAATGAATTAGCCTTTGTATAACAAGGTTAATTTACAAATTTCAAAATTAGCCTTCTATTTAAAATAGTAGCTAACGCTACGCTAGTATAAAATAAAGTCGCCCGCTGCGTCTGCCTGTTTGAACCAACAATTTTCACCATCACTTTAGGCATTTCTTCCAGAAGGTTTATAATTATAACATTGTAAAATACTTTCATATTTAATGAAAAGGTAGAGAAATTGCACCCGAGCGAAGCCAGGGGCGTATCGCTAGTTCCTGACAAGTAAATAGAGTTTATTAAATGTAAAGTTAAAACCTTATGAAGTTGTTACAACGGGAAGTAAATATTGAATTCAGTTAATATGCGTAAACTGCTGCTCTTGAATGTTGCAGCTGAATGATTGCGTTTATCGTCAACAAAAAGAGGATTATACCTACCTACGTGGTTACGTTAATTTACTCCTACTACTGTAATCTTTAAAACATAAGCATCTTCATAATGTAAGAAGCCAGTATTGCTAATTGAATTTGTCACCAACGTTCTACAACGTTGACCGATTGGGTTATGGTAGGCCAATGCAAAGACAACTGTACATGATTCTGACGTCAGCATTATCCTCATGTTTTTTGTAGATTCGTTAGATCCTCGAAATATAGCGAAAATAAACGACTGGTGGTCTGATTTGTATCATTTTTTTACAAGACGAAATAGCTAGTAACTGTGTCAATATACCGTTTTTCGTATTTATTCCTCATTTCCATGGCTCAACCTGAATAATGAATTATACATCTTTATTCATGGGCATCAGTGGCCTCGAATTATGCTGATTGTTAACGGTTTTAGACGCGACTCGCTTTTGAGTTTTTACATAAGATGAATAGTATGGCTCTAAAGCGGGACAATTGACTAGGATTTTAAGTACTTCTGTAGTATTCAAGATGAAGTCGGTACCACTTTGGTTTATTCCTGGAAGATGTGAAAGAATCACATTTAGATTCTAATATCGGATCGACGGGACGTTATCATTCTTATTTAATTCTGTTATTGCACTTTCACACTTCTATTACAAGTATTGTATCATTTTCATTCTTATATGGATGACATGCCACGTAACCTGTCTGCTTAAACTTGACACGCAACAAAGCCATTATATTATTAGGTACAGTAAGCGCACACCCAATGAACCGTATTCAGATGTTTAAACGCGTTCATTAATACACCGGCGGTTTCATTGCAAACTTTATTTGGAATGTCCATTCCACCAAGTGGGACACTGGCTTCATTTCCAACAGCCTACGTGCATATTGGAGCGCTTCCAGTATTTATATCATGCCTACCACGAAAAACATCTTTATTATAATCACGTACAGTTCATAATTGTGTGAGGATACCATACAAATGGATGCACCTCATGCGATTCTATTCTGAAGGCATTGCTTGACGTAAGAGATTGATGTATCAGTGTCCATTTACGGTAGAGAAAGCTACAGATTGCTGGGTTTGTTTTGTTAGTTCAATGGTTAGCTGACCACCGCGTGCGTATAGTGGCGTAACTCTGAATTATGGACGACACTCTCAATTTCTATTGACACGTGCAATTTGGGATCGTGTGTGAGACGTGCCGTAGACATCGTTGCACAAGCATCGAAATATTGTAAATTGTGATTATATAGTTGGATAGTTTAGCCTAGATTTAGACGGAGCTCTTGAAGGTCAAAGATATTCCAATATAAAATTAAAAGTTATTTTAATGTTCATATTCAAATTATAGAATATTGAAAATCATTTAGCATCCAAGTGGAGGTATTTAGAAGAGCACATGCTAATTCCATGTGTTGAAATATTGGCTCACAGATTACACCAGTGGCACTATACTCAATGAGTTTAAATGAATAGTTAAGTAGGTAGAGAATTGTTTAAGATTTCGTAATAAGCTCTTACGGAAATATTCATTTACGTGATGCTAGTCATGCAAATTGTAAATTGTTGATACAGGCCACGCATCAAAGGATTATAAAACTATAGGAAGGCGAAACTTCTATACGTTGCGAAAATATATGTGGATACAATGTCTTAAATATTATAATTGCACGGTACTGTACCGGTCCAGGATACAGATGCAGGTTGATAAGTCAAGATGAGGTGGCCGCTTTCTAAGCAACATATCACGGACAGCTGATGTAGATATCAGCTTTCAAGATCACAAAATTTCCTCTTACTCTACCTACTTCTATTCAGGCAACATTGAAACCATTGCCACGAAACTTTACCTACCATTTGTTAAAATGTCAGGCTTGATATATACATATATGTTGATAGCATGTAAAACGCAAGCCTCTTGTTCTTGCTAAATGCCAAAAATGTTACGGCAATGTGAATAATTTTTAAAATTTAGAGAATCAATAAACCATTTACCTACAAGAAGCTTTGTTTAAGAACATACGTTTATGTAACAAACAATTGCCGATGACTTATTACATAAGGTTTGTATAGACTGTTGACATTAGTTGAACTTTGACCAAGATTATTTTATAACTTATATGTATAGAGATATTTCATATTTGTAATATAGTGCCTATGATTTAATTAATTCCTTATGATATGAAGTAGGGACGTATGAAAACTAACGAGAGGGAGACAGAAAATAAAGAGATGTGAGATATGAAGAAGGACATACTATTGAAAATGAGTGTGATGCCTTTATGTATGTATGAATGTATCGGCACACTCGGTTCTCTAAAGAAGTACCTAATAAAACTTAAAACAATAATGGGCCACCTACTACGAATACTCATATAACTATAGAATCGTATGTTAGTACAGGGTGAGTAATGTAGTGCGTGTTTAGGTCTTATTTTCTCTAACAAATGAGTTATTGCGAGCATTTAGTTCTCTATCATTTCACAGCTCGTAAACGTTTGAATATGGACCTTCCCCACAAACTTGCAACACTCGCTTCGCAATATTGCCATATTCATGACTCTTTGCAGTTTCTTTGATGAACGCAATGTTATGCTTAATTTATGTATTAGATAAAATTTTATAACCTATACAGTTCCTTCATGAAGCTTAGCCTTAACAGCAACATTACAGTTCGTCAATATTTGCAATGATAACCGTGTAATAATTAAACAGTTCTATTTGCACTCATGTAACTATAGTATTATGCTTGATGCCTATCAATCTGAATTTCACCGTCAGTTTGTCTTTTCTACAAATTAGGTTCCTCACGTATACCGACCGGTTCGAGAAAGTACTTGACCTTTATATCCATATCAAGTTAATCGTCCTGCATTATTTTCCTTGTTCATTTATTATTGTTGATTCGATCAAGATCTATCAAGATTTTCTTTGGGCCATCGTAATCTGCCATAGCATCTTCCTGTAGTATTTTATTTGTCTTTAACCATCTAGCTGTGTGCTTATAATTAGTTAAACATACTTCTTACATTTTCCAAGCGAGAAATTCTGTAATTCTTCACAATTCAGTTGTAGTTGGTAACGCTGCGCAAACATGCTAATTTCATAAATTATTTTCTTAACCTAGTAAATACATCATTATCATTATCTCTTTAAAGTCACGAAATGCAGAAGGCTCCACCGCCATTATTATTACAAAACTCGTAGTTTTTTGCAATGGTAGCCATTATCTCGGTGGGTCAACATCACATCTGTGTCACTGGGTGCGTGTCCAGTTGGCATACCACCATGTACACTACCTACAAACTCGTTATATCACGTCAATATTTGTCTATGAGTAAAGTTCTATTGTTTGTCAATGATTAAATTATGAGTACCTACAGTGGTACCAGCCAGTGAATCGCGTGCGCATCTATACCTATCTTTGTGATCATCGGAAGGAATTCTAATTGATGTATATATAATTAGTATCACATTAAGTATTTCGTGGTTCACTATTAGTAAATAGCTCTTTTATTTTAAATTCTTAAAGTATGACATACCTAGATAGACATACAAGACGATTGATGTAATTGTTTGTTTTATTATGTAATTATTGTTCTACAACTGAGAATAAATTATTTCTTATGAAGTATTTCTTATGAAGTATTGATTATTTATGACTGGGTTTTTTCACGCATAATATTCAAAGGAGATCGGACACGGGCGGTCCAAGTGGCGTCGGATGATGACAGTTATTTTATTTAAAAGCTTATAATAAAAGAATACTTTTTTTCTATGGGTGCGACAAAATCTATCCTGGGAGAAAAAAGTTATGGCTGAGTGAAAAATTAAAATATTCGTATTCATATTATATTATTAGCGGCCCGTCCCAGCTTCGCACGTGTGGTTATTTATTTGAAATATAGCCTATGTTTCTCCGTGATAATAATAGCATTCTACTGGTGAAAGAATTTTTAAAATCGGCCCGGTAGTTTTTAAGTTTATTAATTACAAACAATAACCTAACCGTCAAAAACCCATTACTCCAAATAGAAAAAGAGCTGTAACCTTTGAACGGCTGAACAGATTTTCATGAAACAAAGCTAAGATGATACCAGACTAAACTAACTTTCGATTAAAAAAAACTGCATTGAAATCGGTTCATCCGTTTTGGAGCTACGATAGTTTTTTTGTCGGGGGTTAAAAATACAAATCTTTTCTCTATTTATTATGAGTGTAGAAGTGTAGATGTAGATAAATAAAGCCACTTTTAATAATAAAATATTGTTCATTTGCGCGCGTCTGAGTCAGAGGAGTTCAAACACGTGGTATTTCTGTTATAACTGCTTGATAAAGAGATATCTAGACGCTCTACACGCATCGCGATAAAAGTAAGCGCTAAGCGTCCGTTCACATTCGATACTTTTAGCAGCAGAATCGTGCGTTGTCGCGTTCGTTGGCAGCCTTTTGCTTACAAAAAGTGAATAACTAACGCGAAAACACGCGATTCTGCTGCTATAAGTATCGAGTTTGGATAGGCCCTAAAGGGAACCGAGGGGCCTGAGGGAGAGGCACACACTTCACGCGCATAATGAGCACGAACTTCGCTTTTTCAGTCGCTCACTCTTGTTCGCTGGGACTAGATTTTTTGTGAAACTCATAATCAATACGTTAAACAACTTGGCAGAATATGTATTGACAACGTGCGGCCTTCGAAAGCATCTCTCGAGCTCTTCCCGGATTACTAGGTCTTCCGCAGCTAACACAAGAAGAATTAATTCTGTTCTCGCGTGGGACTTACCATAGTATAAAGCTACCTCGTAATTATTACAGTGAGAATGTTAGAGACGGTGTACATCATATCGAAGTATTTCGACATGGTTCACCACCCGCAGGACTTCTTGAGCATCATGGAATACCTATATGACGATAATATGATATTGCTACGAGGTCACATACAGTCCCGTCACGTGAGATCTAAAATGTACTATACGTAGTACATAATGTAAGAAATAGTAAACAGAGAAAAGATTTGTATTTTTAACCCCCGACAAAAAACAGGGGTGTTATAAGTTTGTAGTGTGTATCTGTGTATCTATGTATCTGTGTATCTACATATTTGTGTATCTGTCTGTGGCATCGTAGCTCCAAAACGGATGCACAGATTTCAATGCAGTTTTTTTTTAATTGAATGTCAGTTTAGTCTGAAAATCTGTTGAGCCGTTCAAAGGTGTACAACTCTTTTTCTATTTGGAATCGGGAGTTTTTGACGGTTAGGTTAGGTTAGGTTAGGTTCGGGGTCGCGGGCCCACAGAGTGGGGACTCTGTGGCGCTCTCACCGAAGCGACCCCCGAGAAGACGGCGCGCACTGGTCGGTCCTGCGCGCTGTGCACCGCACAGCGAGGGTACCGGGGGGACCACTTTACAGTCTCCCCCGGGACGTGCCTGGGAGGGGGACCTCTATACAGTCTCCCTCCCCGAGAAGTGCCCTAATAGGCGTGGCATCGAGGTGGGCTTCGGTGCGGTCTTTTAAGAGTACTCGGGTACTCTTAAAAGCCCACCTGTAGGTGCCGAAGTGGACCACCGTGGTGAGTTTAGCCGGTAGGAGTCCGGCACACCCCTTCGCCCCCCCCAGGCGGAGGACAGCCCTATGAAGGGTTCTCACCACGTAGAACAAAAAGAAAACAAAAAAAGGTTAGGTTAGGTTAGGTTAGGACCGATTTTAAAAATTATTTCACCAGTAGAATGCTATTATTGTCACTGAGAAACATGGGGTATATTTCAAATAAATATCTAACCATGCGAAGGAGGGACGGGCCGCTAATAAAATATTAATGATATAATAAATAATATTTTTCACTTAAGCCATAACTTTTTTCTCCCAGGATAGATTTTGTCGCACCCATAGAAAAAAGTATTGTTTTACTATGAGCTTTTAAATAAAATAAGTGTCATCATCCGACGCCACTTGGACCAAGGCCCATACAAAAATGTCCGATCTCCTTTAAAAAAAGAACATTGTATTTTTCTTCTTGAATATTTATTAATGCAAACATATTCGTAATTTTTTTCGCTCATATTAATTTATCTACTTTATCTTTAGTTTCATGTTAAGTGGCCATACCACGGGTACTACATAAAAAGTTAATTTGTACACTCTGAAGTAGAACCCGTTCTTCCTATCCATTTACCTATCACAGACATCCATCATTCTCGTGCTTGTTAAAAATAATTCATAGCTTCCAACTCTTCAGAAGCTATGAAAAAGAAAGAGACAGTAATAATAATAAAAACGACACTAATAGTAAAAGGAGCGATATTGAAATAGGACGAAAGCGGGTGGAATCCAGTTTGACAAGTGGACGAGGAAGTGACGGGACCACTCGACCAGTATCAAAGAGAAGGGGAAGTGAACACAACCTTCTTAGTGATTGCACACCTTATTTGTTAATTGCAGTGTATGCAACATTATCTGACAGTTTACGGCAAAAGGTCATGGCCAAGTTAAATATCAACTGCTCAACTTGCAAAATTTCAGCAAAAGAGTTTACAGATACTTTTTCTTTCTGCTATGAAGCCTTTACCCTACTTATTTACCTAAGTTTAATATTTGACATTCAGTAAACCATCTAATCCATATAAACTTTTCAATTGACTATGCATATTTATTATTTCTATTTTGGACGAATTATTGGCAGAACTAAAAAGCATTATGCATTTGACATGTTAAGTTTATTTCTAAATGTATTCTAGCAAAAAAGTGCTGCTCTTATGCTAGTTGTTAACCGAATTGTTGAGGAAGAAGTGCGAAGCAACCAACAAGATTCAATTATGTGGTTACCAGCTTCTCGTGCAATCTTAGCCGTTGGCAACACTGCTATTATGTTATTGCATTATACAGCGTAATGTGTTAAGCGGTTTTATATTTTTTGTGTTGCCCACGATGTCGCAAACCCGAGTTAGCGTTAGATAAGAGGATAGCCTGTAGAATCCAAAATATATGGATACATGAACGGGTGCCGTCTGTCGGAACTGGTCAGCCTGTAACTGCCATGGCAATCTTATTCAGAGGCAAATCATTATTATCCTATTCTTATTTTTATTCACATTAAATTACATTATTCTCGTAGCTCTTACCACAACATTCTACTGATCAAGATTGTAATCTATTATTTAAAAAAAGTTTTCATGGAATTTCTTGCCAGTTCTTCTCCATTGGATCTACTATTTGGAACTGTGCACCTAAAGTCTCGACATTTCATAAGTGCCTGTATCTGATTTACATGAACTAAAGATCTATTCTAATTATGTTCGAATAACATTACGGCGATCATCAGCCCTTCCTAACCTTAGTGACTGTCAATATTCTATCCTAACCATACATTTTACTAGTCCATTAGGACCTATGTTCAACAGTGAACGTTAACAGTCTGATATAAAATGAAGAACAATAAAGATTTAACACAAGTTTTGGATCGGATAGTAGGCCAGTACAAAGTTGCAGCTTTCCAAGCACGAATTAATGCTAGACGCGCCGCACACCTGCTCGATAGAATAAATCATTGCTCCGGTGTGGCCAGACCAATTTAGTGGCATTACCCAATGACTGTCGATGGTCGTTTTAATTGCATAAACATGTACTATTGAGTAACTCTTCCCCATTAGCTTATGACGATTATCATTCCTGATTGCTTAAACTTTTTGAACCAAAGAGAACTTTGATCCTCTTGTTGGTAATAGCAACAGGTTGCTAACAATTGGAATAATTAGGAAATGATAAGTTATCTTTAGGTATAGTTAACTCTAAATTTAGGAGTCGTTAGCTGTTAGAATGCAATGTACTCCACAGCTCTTTAATTTATGACGTTAGAGATTACTTTTGGAGAAATTAGAACCGGTAATGTGCGTCCTCTTTAGAAAACCACAGTAAACAAGTTTTAACATACGCGAAATATAAGATTGTTATGAATTTTATGCGTTACCTTGGATCCATTGTGATGGGTTTAGAATTGCAGCATCCAAAATAATAAATATTTATCAATCCAATCACTTGTGACGTAAAAGATGTCACTATTTAACTAAACTGATATTTTTCATTCCACATTTAAAATTCACTTTCGTCACAAAATTAGCTGTCACTTCAATTCAAAATTTTGACAGTTATCAACGTTATATTTTAAAATTCGAACGTCGAACGTGTAAATCTAAAGAACACTGCGATAGTTTTCGAATTCAAATGAACTTTATAAATTCCATTCGAAATGTCTCGGTTGATAGAAAGCCATGAGTGTTCCGGCGTCGGACTTTCTTCGGCGCGTGCGCTGACGTGCCTCGGCTCACGGCGAGTGAAGCGCAGTCGCCGCCACTAGTGTTGATACCGATTGAACGTTGCTCAATATATGTATTGAGTGATTCGGATTTTTGGTTTGTTTGGACATGTTAACTTAATGAGGCCTATTTCATGATCTTTACGACAGGTGATTCATTCTCTAAACTGTTGAGAGTTATTCTTCAGAGTACGAAAGTTTTTCTTATACACTTTAAAAGTTTGCGACCTTTGAATATTTAGAACTCAAATATCAATGCTCCTAAAATCAGGACCACAGGACAGGATTTATGAATAGACAACTATTAATCATAACATGGAAAAATTACTTGATTCTGTCTTCGCTTGTAAGTTTTCATCCTAGCATTTTCCGGTTTTCCTGACCTATCGTACGACTTAAAAGATTGAGGGTTCGTTAGCAAGCTCATGACTATTTATGAATGCCGTGTAACCTCTGCAACCCTTAGTGAAACCGGGTTTTTATAGTGATGAATTATATTTATTTTTTGTTACAACTGTACGTACTTGTACTCCATGGTACGTTCCTACTGTTTAAATGAAGAAATAAATTTTCTACTTGTCAGATTCCGATGTTAAACAAACGAAGTTATTTATTACAAAAAATATAGACTACTATTACGTACTGGATATTGTGCTCCTACAACTGTTTGGTTAGTAACAATTTTAATAAATCAGAGCATAACGCGAATATCATTGCATTGGTCTTGCATTGTGGAAGTGGACGAACAAGTAGCACTTTAAATTCGACTAGGTAGAGAATAAGCTGCAATTTTGCCTGCGTATAACTGGAATTTTAAAAGTACTAAATCTGGCAGTCAAAATAAATGTATCTATTAGGTACCTAATTGCATGCATATCGATAGTACCAAAAATTGTTCGTTGCATGATTGGATACTACCAAAGCTTTTTGATAAAGTTACTGATTTTACGTGCCATTGCCAATTTTGACCTCAGTTTCCCTTGAAATCTTCGCGTTTATGATTATGTTATCACTGTCGAGAAGGCCACTACCATCAAGTAACCAGAAAACTAAGGAAAGGAAATAAACAAATATTGTTCGGTAATTTGTGATGTTATTATTATCTTTTATCCCAGATCTTTCTTGCCAAACATGAATTCAAATGTCATCTTGGCTGGCCCTTATATCAAATTTAGCCGTTCCCAGATTCTATCTATTCAGCCACGTTTACCCATGGGCGAGAATAGACCCATTTTGAACACCAGTTTTACCAGTGCTGAGTCAATATCATCCATTATCATCCTGCAATCTTCACTATCTTCCCAGATTACGAGCTCGATATCATAAATCCACGATTGACTGGACCTTGTAAATGCCAATCAGCTATAATGCTGTTCCTTCCTCCTCAGTTCATTAAACCGAATAGGATCTACTATTGTTTACAATAGCGATTCGATCAAGCGCTAGTGATTGATCAAGTAAAAGCCTTTCTCGCCCAGACTCCGTGTCAGTGGCCGCCATGGTCCCTCTTCGTCGTGTGCGAAAGAGAAAGGCGTCGTTAGTGAAATTTTGCCCACAACCAGCGTTTCGGCGAAACATTTTGGTGGTCTTAGTTTTACCTGAGGAATTGGTTTGATTAAATTGATTTTTCCCCATCAAAGTCAAAAGTCAAAGATTTTTATATCGACTGGACCACTTTTAAAACAAAAAAAATATGTTCCTATAGTTCAACTCATTACTGTCGTGTTGGTGGCCTCTTCTCAAGATGGTTAAGGCCTTAATACACCACGCTGGCGCAAGTTGACGGGTCTGGGATATTCTTGGTACAAAGTATTCGGACATTTCTGCAGGCTTAACTTTATGCACCGTTAAAGCTTTTTTTTTTTTCAATTATAATTCTTACCTTCATTGGAAAACGTGATTTTGAAAAAGCATTTATCGTTTTTTTTAATTAATACGAGATTTTAAATCTTTGGTAAAGCGTGTATATTTACCTATTTAGGCAAAAACTTTCAAATATGGTAAGCGAAATTTAAGATTTCTTTGAAATAGTTATGTAAGTTGAGGTAATTACTTAGGTTATTGTTAATCGTAATGACTGCTAATCGTTACAACGTCTTAATTATTCATAATAATTATATTTTTTTAAATGGCTGTTGTAAAACGATATCCGGGGACCTAGTTAACAGTATTTTTTCTAGTTTTCGGTCAAGTTCAAGAATGTTACTGTAATGATTTATAACGGGTGATTATGATTGGAAAGCAAGAGTATCCTTGCGTTACCGTTAAGTCAGCTATTCTGTCCCGTTATACAACAATCCACTCCTCGGCTGCCTCGCCTACCGGTTTGCGGCGAGCTCAAGATTAAACGTCACGCACAAGTTCTATAGATACCAGAAATGTATGATAATCTTCATTTGCAAGATGTGCTTTTGTGTCATTTAGGTATACCAGCTGAATAATGTTATTTTTCTTCTGTTTATGTAGAATCAGCTAGATAGCTGTTGAATGTTTTCGAGTTACAGTTTTTTTTTTTTTTTTTTAATGTTGTCAATGATTGCCTTTGCTTTGGCAGACGTTAGAGCTGAATCAATGTTAGATGAATTCATGATTAATTTATTCACATCGTGATAATTATGCATAGTCTCGAATAATATTACAAATCTTCTAAAACTATCTTCTACTGCCATCTCTTGGAGAGTAGCTCAACTATAAAATGTAGTACTATGACTTTCCGAAAGATGGCGCTTATTTTTTCTTTTATTGTTGTATAGATGGCGCTGTTTGAAGTTCCGCTAAATAAATATTTTTTATGAATTATAACAGATTTTATTTCGTATTCGTTTTTTCTTATATACGTAAACTTTGATGATAGCTTATTTAGCTCTATTTTATATGAAATAACTCAATGATTCGTCCTATATTATGTGTTGAATTGTGTGGCTTTGACACAGCTACTTATACCGCAACTTCGGAGATTTCTCAAACCAAACGATAATAAAAATGTTGTTAACTTTATAAGTCACGACACGACATAATAACATAATTTCTTTACAATCCAAATTATTAGTGATGAAATTAAACGTGTTTTGCAGAACAAATCCTTTTGGAACTACTTTTGTTCTTCTGACAACTTTTGTCAGTAATTAAATATTCGTTCGCTCGTTCGTTAGTGTTTACCTATAAGTAACTTTTGACCTATTGCTACGCTTCCTTGTATGAATTCATGAATATTGCATGTGAGTAGGTATTGTTCATGATTCGCGCTTTGTATGAAATGTGAAACATATTTGCATACGCTACATTTTACAGCACGACTAGGCGACTTTATGATAATGACACACGAAATGTATTTCAACAAGAGACAATCAACTTTTCGTTTATTACGTATAATTTTAAGTTCGTAGTCGTGTTTGCGAACTAAGACAGTTAGATGTAATGTGCCGTATACAAGTAAATTACAGCGTAACACTAAAGGCAAGTATCCGAATCTTTTTAGTTCAAAATCACACTAAGCTAAGCAAAATAAAAATCAGGAACAAAACCATCTCTACTGTTTTTCTCTCGATTTTTCGTTTTTCTTCTATCAAGGAGACTAATGGGTGGAGAAAATGGATTTGTTCATCCGCCGTACTAGCTCTGCAGGCGTATTACGGAGAAAGGTTGTGTAAGCGGCCACAGTTCAGAACAGTGCAGGATTTTGAACGGCGTGAACCTACAGCAACGCGCATCTCAAATGCCTTAGACTTAGAATCATATACTTATTATGCTAGTGGAAACTAGTATAATAAATAAGTGTATGCTTAGAATAGAATAGAACAGATTCATGTTAACCAGATACAGACACATATGAAATGGCGAGAGCTCGAGACTCTAGGTGCGCGGATCATAATAGTAGGTTATTTTTTATTTTCCATCTATCGACCTATGCTGGCTGAACTGTCTCGCTTCCGTGCTCTGGCGTTTCCTGTAGGCTATAGGTACGCCTAGGGTAAATATCGAAGTAATTGGAAAAATACGTTATACAGTAAGAAAGTACATTGTCATAAAAATCATGTAAATTTGTTAAACCGCGCGTTGTGCTGCTTATTTATTTATTTATTGAAAAATTCACAAATTGACATATAATTGGCATAGTCCCACAAAACCGTGTATTCGGTTTGACTGTGGGACAAATGTGTGTGGACAGTGTTATTATGAACAACTGTTACTATAGGACCAACACAGAAACCGTGAAAAATATAAATTTGCTGTTCCATACAAATAATTCAATATTACTCGACGAGACGACGACGACGTATGGAAGAGGTGATATTTTTTTCGCGATTTCAGGTTTGGTCCCATAGCTGAGCCCAAGTAAAAGTGGTTTCAATTAGCAGTAGCTCGTGTAGCATAAGGGATTTACACCATATTTGTTACATTCTGTATATAAATTCCGTAATTGCATAAAAACAAAAAAAATAAAAAATAAATCTTCTTCTTCTTCAGTCGGTCCCTCATTACTGAGGATCGTGGTCACTGGACCCCTTTAAAGTTAAACGGACAATCTGCCTCCATCTACTCCGGTCCGAAGTTGCCATCACCACCTGCTGAAATTTGCTTGAGGAGATAGCCTCTTTTACTTTAAAGTAAAAGAGGCTATCTCCTCAATAATAAAATAATAATAATAAAAAAAAAAAAAAAACGTATACAAAAAAGGGTACATTTAGTGAACAGTAGTAGTCGGAATATGAATGTTAGGTAGCGAAATATAGGTAGTTAAAAGACATAAAGAATAAGAACTGAGGATAGAATATGTTGACGTTAAATCGATGTTCTAAAACGTATAATTACAGTTAAAATGGATTCTATAACTTCATCTCTTACGAGGTGATGAAACTACGGCCCACTGCCACGGTCAGGTTTAATTGAATGCCGATATATTTATAGCCATAATAACCATAATAATTGATACCTAATACATGTATAATAATAATAATAGGTATATGGTTAGTCGAAAAGGGATAGTTACCAGGAAGGGGGTTATTGCACTTATAATTATGAACAACTTTTACTATGAGACCAGAAATTGTTCCATACATTTCGTCGAGTAATATTTAATTATTTGTATGGAACAGCAGATTTTTATTTTGAGTTTTCAGGGTTGGCCCCATTCCTCTATTGTACCCTCACGGATATAATCTGTACATAACTATTGGTGTTTAGACTAATTATTCAATCGCCTGTGTTAAAAATAATGAATGAGTGAGTTGCACTGCCGCACTCCACAGTAGCAGATGACCGAATGAAGTGTGTAGGTACGAGAAATCGGTTACAGAAAGATCGAAGCTCTCGCTAAAGTCAAGTGGATTTTGTTACGCAATCGGACACAGCAACGGCGATGATGGCGCCTTAATCCGATTATATAGTAATTGTAGATACGTCATACGGCGTTATTAAAACTTTATCCATACAGAACCACAATTATATAACGCCTTGCTGTTTCCGAATTATAAATAAACATAAACTGGCTAATAATGTCAAATAGACAGATTATTGTAGGTTACAGAACCAGTTCTTTTTGAATATAGAGTCAAAATATTGTAGTTTATTTAAATGGAATCGATTCCGACGTTGAAGTCATGATTAATTCATTATGGACCAAATTCGATTATGTCTATTTACCCGCCTACAAATTTTGCGTTATTGAGTTTGTCTGTTTCCATTTCTATTAATATTATTGATACCTATTGAAAAATAATCTACGATTTATTGCTTTTTTTACAGAAGTATGTTATTTATGGTCAAAGTTATGATTCATAAAGTAGAATCGTAGGATGTAAACAATCAAAAAGGTGTCTATACGGTGAACGGCGGGTCTACCGCGTAACTAAAATTGTAATGAACATCGACATCGGTATTAAACTTCAATACGATCGTGAGAGCCTAAACTTTGAGCTAACTTGTATTTTTTTACCGATCATGAAGATAGGAGTCCCAACTATATGATAGGTATTTTTTTTACAAGTTAGCTCAAAGTTTAGGCTCTCACGATCGTATTGAAGTTTAATACCGATGTCGATGTTCATTACAATTTTAGTTACGCGGTAGAGCCCCGGATATTCTATTTTAGTATTAAAATATTTGTTTTTATTAATTCTATTTATTTTATTTAAACATCTCTAAGATTGATTTACAAATTAATTTTAAAGGTTTAAAGATACACAAGCTTGGATTATAAGTGAACTTTATCCCCGGGTTAAATTTGAGGTTTTCTACGTTCCCACTTTATTTTTTGTAGAACCGACTAATTAACTGACCGAAAGCAAAACCAAAGTTGAGGTTTACGGTCAAAGTTATGTATTTATGATCAAAGTGGTATCTACGGTCAATAGATCTACCACTATAAACAACAAACTATTGCCAAATAATTAATAATTAAAATAAGGAGTCCCTTATTTACTTTTATGATTAATTAATAGATAATTATAAAATTAATACTGTGATTCTATGTTTATCTAAATACTTAAAGTATGTTTATCTTCAAAATTAAGTCGTCATTTGGTCCTTTTCAGTCCTTTCAGTTTCATAGAACTGAAAATGCACTTAGGTATTTATATTAAGTGTATGTATATATTGTATTCGTATTTGTATATCTATTAATATGTATGTGTATCAAAGAATATATATTTCTTTGTTTAGGTACTTAAAATTTTAAAGTAAATTAGTTTATGCTACCATCGTTTTTTAAGGTTCCGTACCCAAAGGGTAAAACGGGAACCCTATTACTTAAACTCCGCTGTCCGTCCGTCTGTATGTCTGTTTGTCTGTCTGTCTATCTGTCCGTCTTTGACCAGGCTGTATCTCATGAACGGTGATAGTTGGACAGTTGAAATTTTCACAGATGATGTATTTCTGTTGCCGCTATAAAAACAAATACTAAAAATCAGAATAAAATAAATATAATATTTTTTTGCCATTTTTATTGATAATGGTACGGAACCCTTCGTGCGCGGGTCCGACTCGCACTTGGCCGGTTTTTTTTTTCACGTAATGTACTGTCCATCCAAACATTGTCTGTAAGAAATTGCCGATTGCGATAAGACCGTATTGTACAAACCGTATTGTACCGCCGATTGTACAAACGTAAAATGTTAATTGTAATAATAATTATTAAGCTTATTGCTTATTTTTTATCCGGTGTGTAATAAAGAGTATTTCTTTTCTATACTAAAAGGACCAAAATTGTCGTATGCTAGGACCTACCGGCATAAAACTGATATCATGTAAGATAACAATGTCTGAAAGTTAGAAATTCTTGTGATCGTAATTGGATCTCGTTAAGTCTGTCTGGCGATGTTTTATGATGTCTCTCAATAACTGCCGCTAACCATAATCACACGCAATGTTTACTTGGCTATGAGTATAATTTTAGTAAAGCACAATATAAGTATTACGAACGGATCTAGGTTGGCATAAGCCGCCACAATTCTTTCCCTGGGTCTTGTTAGAGGTTACCTAGTAGTATTTTATTTTAGGTTATTGTAGCGGGAATATTCATGTAATTTTATTTTAAGATGTCTCTCTGATTTCTCCTTTATCCTGGATACAATTCACACCCATATACCTCTTATGCACACACACTCATACCCGGAACAACTATCTGTAGGACATAATGGAACCCACGGTACGTAGGTAACTAGCATAATTATGCCACATTGTTAGCTGGACGTCACAAAAATATTAAATTAATTTTAGAAATTATTTCAAAATCTTGTAACAAGGAAGGTTAGCTTATGAAGCAATTGTTAATCATTGTGTTATTAAAATAATGTAATTTGTTATGGTATCATAAGTATTTAGGTTCTGTAATTGTGTAATGGTGAATGTTAAATAGAACTTTGTTGTTATAGTTGCTTAACATACTAAACCAAAATTATTTCGTTTATTTAATTATAATACAAGGTCCTACCTTTCTAGTCCCGATCCTTCATTGTAGATACTCATCATTATGAACAACTTTTAATAAGGTACTAAAGCAGAAATCGCGAAAAAAAATCTGTTTTCAAAAATAATTCAATATTAATATTACTCAATTAAAATAATGTATGGAACAGTAGATATGTTTCGCGATTTTGATTTGATTTGAGATACACTAAATTCGAATGTCTACGATGAAACGTAGGTACGTCGCTATAGTAAACCTTCGAAGTCGAAATTTTGTATATATCGTTATATCATACTGTCGAACTAAACGGACATCGGACTCCTATACTGTGTACTTGTGTAGCTATACCGTACATCGGTATTTTAACCTTCGACATTTCGTAATAAAGTCCGGCCCAGTCCGGCCCACCCTCAGAGGGGAGGCCTGAGTTACAGTTTGGGATAACTAGGCTGAATTCAATACAATAACCAGATCACTATATACATATGTGCTGCTCGTCATTGGGAAGTTTCATGTTGAATCTTCGATGTTGCCGATCGACCTGACCAGCTTCTGCCTTTGATGCTCAGTATAATAACCCAATCACAATATTATAGGTACTGTTCGTCTTTGAGGAGTTCCGTGGCGTATATTCGATCGGATGTGATTAAATTTAAATGGAACATAGAAAGGACACTATCCAACCAAACTAAATCAGAGCATATATGTATTTGCCGGACTTATGCCCGAAAATACCTACTTAAAAAATATAGAAAAGACAAAATAAGAACCTCCTCATTTATTAAGTCGGTTACAAATTATTCGTAACAATAAGACATAAGCGCTGACGAAGGTAGAGCCCAGAGAGCGTGTTATCATCGTGTTATCCAATAACTAATCTGTGGCCTCTTTACTTAATGACTCAACACTTTCGTACATACGTATTTATTTCGTTTTCCGCGGTTATCTAGTCTGTATTGTTATGAATGTTATTATATTATATTGATGGTACAGTGAGATATACATGATACATACAATTCTTACACCGCCACACTCCATTCTAAAATGTTTAGCCACATTGCCACTAATATACAGGTTGTTTTTTCATGTCATTATTTGTTATGGAAGTAATGACAAACATTGCAAAAACGCAAACTGAACATAATTCGCTAACCATTTCACAAGGGCTCGCTGTTGTGATTGAGCAAATATAATTTATTACCGTCAAATCAAGCCGATTACCATATTTAATTTTCATGCCTCATCTACGGACGTCATATATCATTCAATAAACTCACGGAAGTGATATAATACATAATGTGTAGATATTTATAATTACTTAATGAGCGGAAACTGTCCCACCCTATTGACAAAAATTACTTAAATTATTTGCTATCAGACTTTGGACCTTTGTCCTAGGAATTAAAGTCAATTTCTCGGTACGAATTTGGACCAACATCAATATATTATGTATGGCACGCGCTGGGCACACGTAAGTGTATGGGATTTATGACGACTCATCAAAATCGCTGCGTGAGGACCTACTTTCACGTCGTATAATATTGTTAATAGTTTCACCTTCACCTACATTTTAACTATAGGTACAGTATATTTTTCTGTTTATTTCCTGTGTGGATATTGTTCTCTACATAAATTCATTATGTATTTCCCAAACTATACGAGATTAATTTTATCTCTTGGTAGTATTTTATTACATGGAAATATCATAACTATGTTACCCAGTATTTCCTATTAGGCAAATTAATTTAATTTTTTTTATCATGAAAAATGATAAAATTATAAGCTTAGCGATAAAGCTGCTGGCTGATTGTTAGTTTCTATATAAACGTGATTCAACACTTTATAAATCATGTATACAGTTTTAATCTATTTTTTCACTCGCACAGTAACGTTAATTAATCTAATTAGTGTTTTCGATGTACTAATAAATATAATAGCAAAGAACGCAAATATTTTTAGTGAAAGTCATCTCTCTAGTAAAATAAATGTTACCTGCCAATTTTTGGTGCAAATATTATTTATGTAATTGTTTTTGTTGCAATGAATAATTATTATCGCAACAGAAGTTTAAAAAAAACATTTTAACTAATTTAACAACTCTGTATAATATTATGGGTGGTAAAATTGGATAAAGAGAGTAAATCACAGGAATTTGTTTTTGTTTAATAATAATATTATGATGAAATACAATCAAAAGTTAGACTTTCTAATAGGTCTATGATTTTTTAGATATGATACCAACATTTTTCTATAGCAAAGATTTTTGATCGAATTAACCATTCTTGTGTGAATCTCAATTAATAATAAATCTATATTTATCTCCGTTAAGTTTGTTATGATGATCAATACCATCTAGAAATCATATGAAATAAAAAGAAAAGCTAATAATATTTTACGTACACGTATCAAATGCTTTTGTCATTTGTCAAGTCTTCGTCTTCTTGTAAGTTCCAGCGATAAAATATAAATTAGATGAGAAAATTAATCCGTCTCATAATGGTTATTGTTATTTTTTAACCAAGTTTTAATTTTTTATCATTAATCATTATTGTTGGCATTATTATGGTGATATTATAGATAGGTCAATAATATTACGTGTTAAAGCTAAGGTTTAAAATAACATTCAGTACTAAAATTTTAAAGAGGCATAGGTTGCTTGAGAAAATAATATTTCTAATCGAAGAAAGGAAACATAATTTCCTGTTTCGTAATTGACAATAGAGAATTAGTTCTGCAGCTGAGATGTGATTAAGTAACATTACGGACATTAAAAACAATCACAGATGAACAAAATAACAACAATTACCAAATTCATTACAATTGTATGCAAATGTTTCATACGAGTTCAATAGATTAACATTTATTTTTATGACAGCATAATTACACTGTTTTCTTTTGCACTACTTCAATGCAGCAAAATTATCTGTCAAAAGACCAAGCATAGTGGTTTTCAGAATTATTAGATTTTTAACTTCTCTGTTGCACTGAAGGGTTGACCCACACACGCACCTGCAGCGACGAGTGCGATGTAACAGGGTTACATTAATGATGATTTCATGTCACAGGGAATCTTGCATCAATAGTGGAGGTCTTGTACTGCGAGTGGCACCTTCTGCCATGACGGTGACGTCGATGTCACCATGAGATGTCATGAGGAGCTACTGATCACTACTATAGACTTATTAACTAGGGAGCCCTACTTATTGTTTCTGTGATCACTACCGACAAAGAAGCAGGGTTGCCAGACGAGTGAAAAAAATTCGTACAACTGTCAAAGCGACATTGGCGTAGCGCGTAGCTAGTTCTCAAAACTAAAATATTCCGATCGTAAATAGCTAGTCGGTGGAAATAGCTAAAGTTGAAAATATGTACAATAATCAAGTAATTGAGTTGAGAAATGGCCAATACTTCAAATTGTTAACACTAGAGAGTATGTAGTATACAGATTTTTTTTTAATATAGTGAACATAGTTTGCATGATTCAGTGTCCGTTCCCAAATGCAACCAAAGCAAAGAATACTAACTATTGACCAAAGTACTAAACTTCACACCAAAACAAAATAAAAATTTGCTTTTGTATGGCTTGTGCTAGTAAATTATGCGTGTCCTCCATATTAAGACGAATTTTCGTTTTTTTTTAAATGAATCCCAATACTGCGGTTATAGGAACAGACACTGAATCACTCTGCAAATTATGCGCACTACATAAAAAAATATCCTGTATAACGTGGTTTAATTCTCTCGGCTCGGCGAAATTTTGAATTTGAAAACTCTGAAGTTCTTTTTGTTTTTTTTTTGTTATAATTTATTGTGTTTGAATAGAATACAAGATTTTTATTTGTCTTTCAAATTACATAGGTAGCAAGGAGATACATCATACAAGAAGGCAAAAGACAAAAAGGTCTTGGACTCAGCATAATAGCAGCATAATTCTGTCCAAGCCAGTCATGCGTTGAATAGAAAACAATTTTTATAGTAATAAATAGGTATATCTATACATAAAAATGCCGTAATGCCGTTGCCGTTTGGTTAGAGTCAGGGGGGGAAATTGCACTCATTGCTCCCCCCTCTGTATTATGACTGTTTATATCTTCGCTGCATATCCGAAGTTCTGTTCTGACTCAGTCAAACCAGCCTATCGACATAGGCCTCTGATCTCTCAAGTTGCGTCATAACACTTGACTCCTACTTATTGACCAATTCTATTTTTATCCATCGTTCTACTTTAGCTTCCGATCGCACTGTTTCAATATTCATATACCTATTCATAACGACGATCTGAGGTCACCCATAAATGCGGATTATAGGTAATATAGGTATTTCTGGTATTAGTTATATCACCAACGTGTTGGTTAATTTGGATGCAGTGCTAAATAAAACCGCTGTTTATGGATTTATACATGAGAGAGATTTAGAGCGTTGTAGGTTAGGTTAATAAATGCCAGTGCAGAGTTAGCAAACGTATTGTTATTTTTTGATATTTTGAAACTTTGTTTGGCGTCGGATCTCAACATTCCGGACTCTTATAATTTGATTCCTAGATCTTACATATATCTTAGATAATTTAGACAGTGAACTTATCATGACTAAGTTATTATCTGACATAATAAAACGCATTATTTGCGTAATAATCTTATTGTTGTCAAAATGAAAAATTCGAATGTAAGGATATCCGCTAGATTTTGGTTTGAGATAATATTAACTGCTGATCTAGTTCTCAGATCATTATGTATACTATTTGGTATATAATTAATCTAAATTAATATTATAAAGATTAGATTTTTTGTACGTTTGTTTGTAATGGATAAAGTCAAAAACTATTGGACCGATTTTAAAATTTCTTTCACCAGCAGAATTCTATATTATCACTGAGTAATAGGCTATAATTTATAAATCTATCACGCGGGCGAAGCCGTTGACGGAAGCTAAATAATATGTATGATTTATGAATTGTCTTTTTAACTTCCTTACTATATACCTATTTTAAACGTTTTGCAAATAATCATTTTATATTTAGAATGTGTATAAGGACAATGCAACTCTTCCATAGATACTTGGTCCAATATTTTGAAACATGTTGCCCAGAGTTGAGACCAATGGTAATTGATAGAACTTATTGCCACTAGTAACTTTTACTATGGCGACAAAAAAATCTACCCGAGTAAAAAAAAGATACGACCCTAAGAGACAAAATAAAATATTTATTATAACATCCGTTAAACTTGATTTGAATAAGCGATATTGATTCAAAGTAAACGTATAATTAGTGACTGCTTATAACCCGACTGCGCGATGCAAAGGAGGGTAATGTGTTTATCAGCTTATGTATGTATGTTTATTCCTTTGTGGCGCTCTAGACACCAAACGCGTGGGCCAATTTTAATGATTCTTACGTCAATAGATTTGTCTTATTCTTGCGAGTGTCACTAAAGACCTGACAGTAATTAAAATTCAATATGGCGACAAGTAGACGCCATATTGTGGAAAAGATAAAAATGAAAGTCAAAAAACTATGTTAAGTGGGGTGTCATTGAATAGGTATTTGAAAATCATCTTTAGGTTTCTGTTATCATTTTTCATTTCGTATGACCATTTAGGATCTATAACGATTTAAAGTTAGTTAGCAACTATTCTCACTTATAACTAAACAAAAAGTGTAAAAAAAATAAACAATACACCCGACTGCTTAAAATGTCAACTTTAAATAAAAACTGAATAAACGCGACTAGCGACTATAACAGTCGGGAGTTCGGGACTCATTATTGGGAAGATTTGAGTCGGTCGCTATTTTTAATAGGTCCCGACTCCCGACTGTTAAAGTCGCTATGTTCCGCATTAGAATTCTACTACTAATACTAGATTTTTTCTTTTCAGTTTTTATTTAAAGTCATTTTTTATTCATTTATAGTTCACTTTTTAAGCAGTCGGGTTTTTTATTGCTTTTATTTACTTATTGTATAAGGTATAGTGAGTAGTTATTTAAAAAGAAAAAAGTAGGAGGTAATTTTTGTTTAGTGAAATAAAAATATTTTTACTACAAAATCTTTTTTACACATTAGATTCCTATGAAAAGAATATTTGGGTAATACCTGCAATCTAATAATAGTAGTTTAAGAAACTGCTGTATAAAAGGGGTAATTAAAATACGAGTGTGTGTAAAACCGAGCTGAGGCAAGGGTTTTAATAGTATCATACGAGTGTTTTAATATCTAGTAAGGTACCTATTTTTAGCACCTGTAGCATGACCGTTTCTATTTCTATTCTTCAAAGAATAGACAAAGCTCTTTCTATCCATCTCGACATTCACACTCAGGTTTCTACGTAGACAAAGATAAAATATTCTTTTCATCTCACTAGCTCGGAAAGGCTTTTTTATTCTTCGAAATCTGAGCGCAAAAGTCTATTTTATCCGCTAGCGTAGAAAAGTTATTCGAAATTCGAACGTGACGAACTATGGTGTAGAGCACAGACCGGGCCCCGGTGAGGGGTTTGCGCGTTGGACAAGTGTACAGTGGTGAAGAAGAATAAATCAAATATAATTAGGCATCTAACATTTTCCTCGCTTTAATGAGATGAAAAGTTGTGTGTTTCGCATGGCTGCAAAATTATTTGCGTCTCGTGCCTTTGCATCCCTCGCTCTACGCTCAGGACAATATTTTTGAACCACGAGCGAAGCGAGTGGTTCACTCTTAGAATCCTTCGCTTGCTCGGTATTCAATACAAGCACTCGCACCAAATAACAACTTTGCAGCCTTGCATAACAAACAACTATTCCACAGCAACGGGTAAGTAGTTAGTGAAGTAGCTGGCTATCAAATCCTACCGACGAGTAGAAATATTTCCATAACCGGTCTATTTTTCTATTCTTCCGTAGAAGAAACCCGCATCTATGGTGGTTATGCTACGCTTGCAGTTTCATACACTACTTTATCTATACTCACTGCAATAGATATAAAAACAAACACAATAATGGCGCCGAAACCCAGCAGTCAACCACGCATGCACTTGCATAAAGTCTGTCATTATTGTACTATTTTTGAATTCATAATCAAAACACATAGTAGTGAGCACATACGCGGTGGCGACTATATAATTGAAATATTATAATTATGCCGAAGCGGAACTAACAGATTTAAATGATTTTTATTTGCCTGATTCCGATGTTTTATATAAAAAAGGACGAACTAAAAGTCGCCACAGCAGTGCGAAAAAATATTTTTGCCATGTATTGGTTAACGGTACCTTACAGGTATATATAGTATAAATAATTACTGTTGCAGTTGTATATCTGGTAGATGAGCAATTGGTGTTTGAGCCCTTGTTATTACTGTCGTATGGTACTTTGTGCCACAATAGATCTTCGCAGGTCGCAGTGACAAAGGGGCTTAGGACCCTACCACTTCTAAATAATATCTAATGGTCCTTTGCATGGCCCGGACACCAAAATGTGATTCATCGCGCCGCACTCTTTTTAACCGACTTCAAAAAAATGGAGGAGGTTCTCAATTCGACGCGTGTTTCTTTTTTTTTTTTGGATATTTATATTAATGATTAATTAATAAGTATAAATTCATTACATAATGATTGTAAAAATATTAATGAAAATAAAGAAAATGATTTTTGAATAAAATCATTTTTATTTTATTATACCAAAAATACTTACTCCTTCGTATTTTCTTTATAAATGCCTCCCTCCTAACCTACCATACTATTTCTCATAATCAAAAACAAGTTTAACGAATTTTATAATAAATAATATTTTTTCCTTCTGATGGTCGTATCTTTTTTTTACTCGGGTAGATTTTTTTGTTGCCATAGTAAAAGTTACTAGTGGCAATAAGATCTGTCAATTGCCATTGGTTTCACATTTGGGCAACTACTTTGAAAAAATTGGGCCAGTTAGTTGCATTGTCCTTTCTTATCTTATTATAAAGTGATTTTCATCATCAAAAATAAATAACTTATCGATTAATATTCTTCCTTTATAGGTTTTTTATGCATCGGGTAACACGATATATACTCTTGGGGAAAAATACCCCGCAACAGATGCATGCATAAATATGTGTATAATTTGAATCATTAACTAAATGATTAATGATATGTCTGGCGCCACGAGTTCACGCGATCATCAACCGGCTTTGAACGATGAGTTTATCGCTTGAATAAAAGCTTGACTAGAATCTATCAGCACGACTTCCTTTCATGTAGTTTTGTTTATTAAATTATGATTATTAAAATGTCTAAATACATAGACGAAGGGTACTATTTGTTCAAATTAACACTTTTTTGCGACCAAGAATTTATTGATTGATAACGCTAAAAAAGCACTAGACATGTGATTGAGACTTCGTGGCATTTTTGCCATATCTCGGTATGAAATAAGGTTTAACTTGTAGTTCCAGACTAGCTAAGACATTGTGAAAAGTGGAAAACCACTTTTAGCCCTCCTTGGCCACGCAAGAATACCCTGCAGTATTGCTTGACTAAGGCTGACATTCAGAGACGACGGAAACGAGTCTAAGCGTGAACTTACGCTTCCATCTGTCAAACTTACGAACAAATTTTGACAGATGGAAGCGTAAGTTCACGCTTAGACTCGTTTCCGTCGTCTCTGAATGTCAGCCTAAGATCTGTGCTGCGACTATCTTTCCGAATCCGAGATTTAAATATGATTGAAATGATTTAATTCAAAGCTTTGGGGTATTTAATATTGTTAATTAAGTTTTTAATGCAGCGAGAAGATCGGATGTAACACTTTGATGTTATGTCGTTATTGGCATAACATTGTGTTCACGGAAAGTGAAATTCCGTTTTTACTTAGCGTCTATGAACAAGATAATATTATGTAAGTTGTAGAATGTAACACATTGAAATAAATATTTGATGAGCCCTTTGTTTGTTAATATTGAGAGAATCGTTATCTTTTAACGTGCCAAAACAATCCGGCTCGAAGGACCAAATGTCCAACCTTTTGGCTAGTGTGTGTGTAGTGTATACAAGGTCCTATCTGTCTCATCATCATTGTACTCATCATTATAATCAACTTTTACTATGGGAAAAAAACTAAAATCGTGAAAAAAAATATTCAACGAAATGTATGAAACAGATTTTTCCTTGGTATAAGCTGTTCATAATGATGAATAAAATAATCCCAGGGATCAGGACTATAAAGGTAGGACCTTATATAATAAGTTGATAAAAAACAAACGACGATCCGAAAGTTTCGGTCTAATATTATACTTTCATAGTTGTACCAAAAAGATGGATAACAAGGGCGGAAGACAGCGAGTAATGATGACCATGAAAAGGCCTAGTGGTTGGCTGAAACAAAATAAGAACAATGATTATTTTGACCATGGATATTTTATGTGCGGTGTGGCACTGTGAAACATGTTCGTATACATATAAATAGATTTAAAACCTTAACTCCTTAAACCTTAAAACCAATGTAACTGAATCGTCAAAAACAGGTAATATCTACTAAAAGTAATATATTACAATTTTTAGTTGCAGCGTTACGTCCCCATACATATATTAGAGACGCATGCCTCAGAACAGATACGTTGGGACCATTAACATGAGGTATGATATTAAATTATAATAAATTAAAAATAACGGGCCGGTCGGATATTACCTACATATTTGAGTTTGCCCAGCAGCTAGTTCTATAGCGCCATTTCATCGTCATCAGTCAATATACGTCGTCCGTTAAACAAGGGGCTACTAACAGCCGCTATAATTAATGACCGTAAGAAAATAATGCTAAAACGTAGTGCTATTTTAAGGTGCAAGTACTGTCCACAAAAGGATGTTAGACGCGAAAGTACTACGCATATCATAACTTAAATTGGTAATGTGAAGAAACTAGGTATGGTATTCCTTTATTGAAGAGGGAGGATCTTCCAACCAGGCTAGGTGATATTACCTGCCGGGCCGAAGCCCAACGGTTTTTGTTGGAGATTTGTATATTATGTGTTAGATACGATAATCTTTTTACTTGCGTGATGCAGGTTTCGTAATCTGATTGGTCGAACTCGTATTGATACGCTCATTGTAGTTAGCTTGCTACATTCGTCAGCAGTGCAGGGTGGCAAACGGCTTGGTAATTGCGGTCAATTAATCCTTTTCGGGAGACAATTATGCCCAGCAAATGCGAAAGGTTTTAAATTATGGATTGAAGCTACCGTCCAAGTCAAAGTAGATACCTTAAAGATTATAATGAGTAATAGGTACTATAATGAACCAGATGTAGTGAGATTAAAATTTGTTTAGTGCTATGTGTAAAAGAAACGGCACTAATATCTAAAAAAAATGTGTTTTATCGACGTAGTGGAATTATTTCTTAATTCTCTTATTTTACATATGGTAGAAAACATAAACAGGTTAAGTATATTATTTAATCCGTGTCTCAGTATTTTATAATTTTCGTAATCCGGAATGATCGATAGTATCAAAACTAGATTCTTATGGGTTGATTGAATTAACTATTGTAGGCGCATTTTTAAGCTTGTTTATAATTTGTAATAATTTAATTTATCTAGGTTAATTATGCCATTAATGTAAACATTGTAAAACAGGCTTTTATTATTTAAATTAGATGCAAATTAATATCCTCTAAGACCTGAGTAAAACTAATAACAGATATTACAAAATTTCGGTATTTCTACCATTCGAAAATAGTGATCATCTAAACAAACAATAACATTCACTAGATTTTTCTGCTTTGAAAAGAATGACAGTCTAGTGTCTACTTCCCATCATCATCATCATCCATCCACCATTGTTTACCTTTGTTTGTTTATTTGTTTACTCACTGCTGAGTATAGGCCTCTCTTATCTTGTGTCATTTTGCTCGGTTCTGCGCTAATCGAATCCATGACCAATTTTTTTTTCTTATGTCATCGATCCATCGCGCTACTGGACCTCCTAATATTATACTTCCCTAATCCGAATATCGCTCAGTCGGTATTTTGTTCCAGCTTGGTTCCATCAGTCATCACCTCGTCTTGCCGGGTCTCGTTCAGCTCCACTGGAGACCCGTCTCTGACATCTTTCACTCTCTTTCCATTCCATCACTTGTGGCGATTTCAATTTGGAAGCACGAATATTTTACGAGATTAGTCACTTTGCACTTTGTCCCCATCAGGGGTGATTTTGATATGTTTTAGAAGTCTCGGGTCATCTGTCATGAGGAAGAACGATTAAGGGACTGTAAAAGTGATTAGTGTTTTAAAGAAAGTTCAGTAAATGATTCTCATAAGATTAGCGGAATTCTAACTGTTATGTATTCAAGGTGTTACGGTATCCGTAGCAACATTGTACAGCTCAGTAGTGCAGAATAATAGGTTCTAACAGTGCCAATTAATTGTTTACGGTGCCACAGAAATTACTTCCCCTATTCTGGCTCTAAGGCTTGCTATATACGAGCCACTCGCAACAGCAGACAAGTTACCAGCCACAAGCTGTTAAATCCATTATTAATTCATACTTTGGTCAAACTGGTGACACGTATTCGCAATTCCCTAAAGACATAACGCGGACTCATGGGCCTTGTGCGGTCGTGGTTAACTGTTCGCGTTAGACTACCGTGTGGTTCTTGGTAAAGAAAAGAATATATCAGCCTCTATCATTCAATGGGTGTCGTAACAGACGAGAGGGATTATTCAAGAGGATAGGTAGCAGTATTTTCTTACGAGATATTAAACCATAACAGCATGCCTATTGCACAAGTATACTGTAATCTTTATCTTATCTTTATCAAGCGGATTGGTGAACGCAGTATGATGTTTATTACCATCACCATACCATTTGCCAAGTGTAGTTATGACAATATTGTGTAGGAATATTCTTGCACGACCACTTATTGTAGTGGTCTATGAAGAGACCCATGATTATGTGGACGCCAACGAACTAAACGAATTTGTAGGTGAATGGTTCGCTTGCGAGAGGCCTTACTTTATACTCTATATCTCTCTCACAGTCACTGGGATTATTTTAACAAGCCAGACGAAACTGCAGTGCACGTATAAAAGGAAAGCACCTACGTCATTGCACGTTCAGACGATATTTCTACGATTTTGACAACGCTAATTGGCGTGCCGTTATATATTGTGATTCACGCCGAGACGAATTTGATAATTGCTTTTACTAAATATTCTTGTAGTATCGCTATGTGATCTACGTCACAGGTATCAGCTGTTGCTTTCTATAGGTCAATGACTTCAGGATTAATTCAAACGGGATTACGTCTGAACGGGTGTTCTTTGAGGATCCTGAGAATTTAAGATAGGCACAATGTTTGAGGATCTTGCAGCTTATTGACTACTGTTCAGATTAATGCGCTTGCTGCGGTCAGACCTTGTATGGGGGACCGTTCTGTACACATCGACTGAAACCTCTCCGTGTCTCAGAAAGCACCAATGTCTATGGCAATCCTTATCCATAAGGGCAGCCACTAGCCTGCAAGTTTGATACCGGTTTTTTTCAGCAATTGCAATAGTTTGCAGAGATCATTCAAAGCCAACCCTGACATGTTTAGGAGAAGGCTAGGCTGTTGATTGTCGGTTCGGCTTTGAATTAACAAGTACTTAACAGCAATAACTCATGTATAATATTTCTCTCTCTTCAAACTATGGCTATAGTTAAAGAAATCTTTTGTATGAGATGCCAGTAATAATTTCTAAGAATGGCCATTCTTAGACATTGTGTATTATTGTTGAAGACTGAAAATAAATTACGAACATTGTATTGCTAAGTTACAAGTTATCATCAAACTAATGTATTTAGCGTCAGTGCTTGCCATCATTGTAATAAGTAACAATACTTCCACATCACCATATAGTTCTTTAATTATACAATACAACACAATTATAGTTTATCATAAATCATTCACAGCATGGCTAATCGCTGTATTCAAACATAAGATGTCTTATGAACTAGTGCTAACAATCATGACTTCAACAGTAAAGCTTCAATTTATTTACCAGGAAAAGAGTAAAAAGTAAAAATATGCTATAGCATTAGCACTTTTTACTATTTATAAAATATAGTGACCCTCTGGTCGTCCACAACACGATGATGTTCGTGATGGTGATGATGATACTCGTTCGTATATCTTCATAATTATACACCGGTCCATCAAAGTACTTTATAGACCGTAGACTGCGTAGCGTGGTAACTTCGTTTATGGTACGGGCAAAGTGCAGGACATCACGATGGACGGTTATAATTATCAGCCATGGTGAATAGGATATGATTACGAAGATTTTATCGGTGTCTGAAGTATTGTAAAAGGGATTTATAAATTATAATTATTTTTATCACTATAATGAGGTACTGTGATTGGTCTTAGAGCGTTGTCATTAAAGTAAAATAAATATACCTATCAACCTGATATGACTATCGTCAATAGTTCCATCGTGAATCTGTGAATGCTCTACACTACCGTTGTTATTTTTTTTTATCACTTTTTATGAAAAATTTAATATAGCCTCCACAGTTAATAAACTGTGGAGGCTATGTTAGAGATTGCTCACTATCGCACCTTTCTATCAAATTCTTAACTTTACGTCTGTTAATTAGTTGGCCAGTCGTCTTGTTGGATAAAAAACAAAGATTTTTCTGCAACAATTTTAACCTTTTACTAAATAAAAAGTTATATTTTCATAAATAAGGCTTGCCTAGGCTAGCTTTTGTTCAAAAGACATAGAGGGACCCAGTTTTTGGTCTTAAGAGTCTTTAATGATTTTACTGTCTTCCGCACTGGTGTGGTGCGGGATGGGCTATACACATCAAGAACTTTATGGAATCCTCTCAAGGAGTGCAGAGGCCCTAGTCTACTACTCTAGTTTGGCTAGTTTCTTTTAACAATTTCGATTTTACGCTTCGACAGCGTTCTGTGTGCCGATTGGCCCGCTCCGAGCTCTTTACCAATCGGAGCGCCAAACACGGTCGATACATAAAATCGAGATGGTTAAAAGAAACTCACAGTCCCCTCACAATATTATCCTTCATCGTTAAAGCATAATATAATAGGATAGGATAGCATAGGATAATTCAACTTTGATCCGCACTCAGCAATAAATATAAATAAATCCAGCCTATTACTGTCCCACTGCTGGTTACGGGCCTCTTCTGAGAATGAGACAGGCTAGACCTTACTCCACCACCCTGGTCTAGTGCGGGTTGGCGGACTACACACACCATCGAGAACTTTGTGAGGCCCTCTCAGATGTGCAGGTTTCCTCACGATGTTTTCCTTCATCGTTATCGCAAATGATAATCAAATTCTAATCCGCACATAAATCCGAAAAGTCAGAGGTGCGGGCCGGGTTCGAACTCAGACCCTCGTGCATGGAAGGCAAGCGTTCAACCGCTAGGCTATCGCTGCTTAATGCTGTATATCTAAACTAATATTATAAAGAGAAAAGATTTGATTTTTTGTATGTTTGTTTGTTTGTAATGGATAAACTCAAAAACTACTGGACCGATTTTAAAAATTCTTTCACCAGCAGAATACTACATTATCAGTGAGTAACATAGGTTATAATTTATAAAGATATCACGTGGGCGATGCCGCTGGCGGAAGCTAGTACAGAATAATTAAAAAAAAATTCAAGCACGTGGAGCCACAGGCACTGCTAGTCTGCCATGATTACTTTAACGAACAAGATACAAATGAAAGCTTTTGTCCGATTACGTGATACATGACGTTTTCGAGTATTTTCCTTGTTAAAATGTCTTTTACTTTCAATATCCGTTGCGAATATGTGTTGCCGTTACTTACACCTTTAAACGATTACGATTATGTAGATTAGTTCAAGTAAGTTAGTGTTAAGTACTACGTGTATCAGTTTAGATTTATGATAATACGAAGTATTATTGTAATTAAATAATGTAACATACAATATTTGCAGTCTTGTATTTGTATACGTTGCATACCTGCATATCATCGTAGACAGGCTTATATGACGCGTAACTAACATTGTTAAATATCGCGATGTACTAAAAAAATCAAAATTGAGTTGTCGCGTCTACATAATTAATTGTCATTGAAAATCAGCTACCCACAGCTGGGAAAACTAAATTTTGATATATTTTTAGTATATACGCAGTATTTAAAAATGTTAGTTACGCGGTATGGGACTGTCAACGATGATAATTAATTTATGCTTTTTCAGCCTTTTTCATGTAAATATTTTAATTCACTTAACATATTTGTGAGAGATGCCTAATAAGTAATAACA
The DNA here is from genome assembly GCA_932294325.1 of Allophyes oxyacanthae. Taxonomy (NCBI): domain Eukaryota; kingdom Metazoa; phylum Arthropoda; class Insecta; order Lepidoptera; family Noctuidae; genus Allophyes; species Allophyes oxyacanthae. The sequence continues at coordinate 5,482,947 of OW028628.1, forward strand.
GACTAGAATTCATATACTTTCAGTTTAACTAATTATGTTAACGTCACTATAAAGAAAGTTTAATTTCCACTATCACTAAAATGTTTATTCATCAATTAATTAATAATGTAATCATTGCTTACCTTATCAGTTCGGCTCTAACTCTCCGGCCGGGCCAATCCTTAGTTAAGAGTCTGCGCACTCACACGTAAAAAGTTTTCACAGCTAGAGATCGAGAGTGTCGCGAGTGTGGCCGGCGCGCGCGCTTCACCGACAATGCGTACGGGCACAACACCCACCCGAACGCTCTCCTACTCCCGTACTACCCGTGGTACGTTAACGACATTGTTGTTAGATGTTTCCTGATCTTGCAATAATACCTTTTAATGGATGGATTGGATTTTGAAATATCGGAACATGCGTAATAGATAGTTTGATAATAATTGCTACGGAATTTGTAATCGGTACTTTCATAAATTAAATAAGTGCTACGAATCGTAGCAGTTTTTACAGTACTGTAGTTAAGTACTCTTCAAGTGTTGTGCTACGAATGCTAAGATGGATAAGTTATCCCTCTGTTTGTTAATGTTAATCACGTCAGAGCAGCGTTGCCAGAACGTAACTTATGTAACATTTTACGTTACTTCTGGCCACGAAATGTAACTTCCATCTTACATGACTCATAATGTAATTTTACGTTACTTTTTGTAATAGACATTTTAAACATTAATTATTTAGATATGTCTCCGAGGTATGAGGTCGGAAAACAGTAAAAAAAAAAAAAAATGTGAAACGGAAACCATTAAACGAAGGAATGAAGGCACCACTTTCCTTAGAATTTTGGCCAGCTTGCTCACCTATACCCAAAAAGCTCTCTTTCTTATAGGTTAATTTCTTGAAACAAGTCCATCTCCACGCATCCCTTTTAAATAAAGCTGTTTTTTTTTTACACAGCCATTTTTAATAAAAAAAATATCATCAATTATTAATTTTGAAATAGTCAAAAATTAACAATTATAAACTAATATCATATAAGTAAAAAATATATATCATAATATTATAATGTAATAAATATCATATATAATGTATCATGTTTTATACCGAATTGTATGCAAATAAATTGAATTGAAATTGAAATTTTAAATTGAATACCAACCTGTAAGTTTAATCCAAATCCTTAGATTATTCTGCCGCTCTAACCGGTATAGCGGTAGCGGAAACCAATCAATAAATAATCTAAGTCAAGTCACAACGGTAACAGTTTTCATCTTTGAATTTTTAAATAGTCAGTCCAACGAAGTCCAAACACTTTCCTGTCATCCATCCAAACATTCAGCGTTATTTGCATCTTCATGTATGTATCGCGAAGAGGTGATGTAACGAAATGACATTGCCATACGAACGATGAGTGAACTAATGTGGCGAAGTCATCATTAGTAACAGCTAACAGCAGTTTATTTAATTAGAACGGTGCATCTATAAATTATATTAGTGTTAAAATAATTGTGATTAATATGAAATTCTCATAATTATCATGTTATATGAGATCTGCCAGAGAATTGGACTTCCTTATACAACATTATTTTTATTATGCTAAAGCCGGAAGGGGGTTACTGTACTATTATTATGAACAATTTTTACTATGGATAAATTAAATCGCTGAGATTGCGAAAAAAAATCTGCTGTTCCATACAAATAATTAAATATTAGTTGACTGTATATGGAACAGTTGATTCGTTTCGCGATTTATGGTTTGGTCCAATAGTCAAAGTTGTTCATAATAATAGTACAGTAACCCCCTTCCGGCTTTAGCATATACTAAAAATAATGTTGTTTAAGGAAGTCCAATTCTCTGGCAGATCGCATGTAACATGGTAATAACTCCCTATCAGCTTTAGCTTAATATACTAAGAATAATTTTGTATAAAATAATTAATTAGGTATTTTATTTAACTTGTAGAAGATGATTATGAAAAATTATTGTTTTCATGCGTATATTCACAATATTTATTTCTTGTGTGTAATTTCACTGCGATTTCTATTATTCATTTTGCATATTTTTCCAATATATTGATTATGTTTTTAAAATAATATTGATCGCATTCACATTATCGTTTTCTGTGATGACCCGGAATACTGATTCAATTATAAATATTTTAACACTAGAATAGAATAATTAGATTTAATTTCATATGAACCAGTTACAGACGATTAAATGTCAAGACTCAAGGTGTGAACTTTAGCATTTGTTTGCCAATTCGTCCAAATGGCAAGGGGTTCACCTAGAATCTCTAACGTTTCCAAAGTACCTAATATTTGGTTTCAATGTTTTTTTTTATAAATTCTATTCTATCGACTTCCTGATTTAATTTTCCCTACGTCATAAAACACATGTATTGTCTTTTAAATTTTCTTGCTGTAGCTGTTTGGCCTGGATGTATTATGTCAGCCAATTAATCAGCTTTTAATTTTTGGTACTTCTGCCCCTTGTTCGCATAATTTTGATTGTCATAAAATGTTCGGCATAAAGTTTTTTCGCATAATTATTATTGCCATAATTGTTTTTAAACATAATGGTTTTATCGAGGTGAAACACTGTTATAGTAGGTTGAGGTGCACCGGGGCGGCCCTTGGGTCACCCTGATGCCGCGAACATGTACCTATACATACAAAATTGTTTTAGCGAACACGAACGCTGTCATTATGCTTAATCAGGTTATACGATAGACTTTATGCAAAAGTATGATAAAGAGTATGATAAGCTATACTTATGCGACTACAAAATATGACTATGCGAGCCAATATGGAACCCCTAAAGCCAAGAGAAAAGCAGAAAAATAAATTCACATAGTTTAGATGTGACACATCATTTATTAATTTACTATGTCAAACATCTTGCTCCTTTAGCATGATTTTATTAGCACTCTTATAACTCAATATATTCAACACTAAGATCTAAAACGATCGATCAATGTTATTAATGTAACATTCAAAGACTTCTTTGAAGGACGCCGAGTATCTTGATTGAATTTTAACTTGTGATTAATAATGTATGAATGTCTATGATTAAATCATAAATGTCAAGAATAACAATAGGTATTCTTTAGTTGATATTATTCTTTGGATTTTCCATTGAGTATTATTAAATATCCATTAAAAGGATACTGTGGTGGTATTAGTTATACTGGTGTCGCGTGCACATGAAACGGTAAACAGAGATCGATTATCAAAATATTGCGATGTAACTTGAATAAACTCGTATGTCCAACTGTGCTTTGGAAGTATGCGCTTCTCAGAGCTTCTTGGTTGCACACATTTAAAATAGACTCCTTATTGCAATTCTTCAAAATATCACACCTACAATCATTCATCACGAAATCTCAGAAACTTTATAGCGTAAAAACTGAAATTTGGCATACAGGTTCTTTAGATGTAGTACCTACGCATTCGTTAAATAGGATTTTCAAAAAAATTGCCCCTTAGGGGGTGAATTGGGAGTTCATCTTTAAATGAGAACGGAGTCGCGGGCGCAGTTATGTTTATTCTATAAGTCTAAAGATGACACAATACCTTACTAACTTAATACAAATGATTGTACCACCATTTGGCAACAAGAAATTATAAATTACAAACCTTTGAATATTTATGATTACAATTAAATGTAATCTTGTGTTAGATAAGAGGCACGTCATAAAATAATTACATTACTCAACAATATTTTGTAGACGTTTAATTAGAGTGAGCTAATTAGGTACTAACGTTGTCTGTGTCTAGACTATAAAATGTACCTACATATCTGTTTCTACGATACTTGGCTTTAGATGGCACGCGACCAGCCTGCTGTCTTGTAGAGTATGCTGTACTGCGCGCCTAGTCTCGACATTTCATAAGTGCCTGTATCTGGTTTACATGACATAATTATCCATTCTATTCTATTCTATGTGTTTACAATAATATGTGATTCATGAACTATTCTATAGTCCCTTTGTTTTTAATCACCAATTTTTGTGCTGCACGTGCAGCGGGCAAACGAAAAAGATTAGGAATTGAATAGTCCGAACTGTGTCAATTCGGCCCGAATGGATGCGATCGGCCTCGAGGCAAAATTACATGTCAGCCACGACCTGAACGTTGAACGTACCTATGTGCCGTGGCCCGTGAGGTGGCTTTTAGGTACTTATATTATTACATTGTTAGTTCAAAGTATATTGAGCGTGCGATGCTATATGAGTTTGTAATAGCGTTGATCGTTATATTTCCTGTAATAAAACAGGAGTCAAATAGAAAGTGCAATATAATTTTCTTGTAATTGATCTTGATGTGCGTATGAAAACAGATGTGTATCACCTATGTAATGCGTTGCGTGAGAACGACTCTAATCGCCCGGCCATGGGACAATTCGCTAGTAGCGAGAGTTCTCGGCTCGACTTGCTACTAAAACAAAACGACGGACAGCCCGCGAATATTGGCGACCACCACGAGCGGTGCGATGAGCGATGGACACAAGTCATTATTGTGTGGAATGGTACGTGACGCCGTTCGGGAGGAAATATCGGCGGTGATCGCAATCGCAACTAACCGACGCATGGATGCCGCACCGCCGCGCGGCGCGTCGCGTCTCGCGTCGCCGGTATACCGTGGCCGGGTGGTAACCTTTCGTCACGGTCGTCTTCGTTGTAAATTGAACGTGTGGATAATTAACTACGTTACTTTGTAATTAAACGATAGAAATAATAGTTTCAATTTGTAATTTGGTTTTATCGAGGTATGTACTTAAATTTTTAATCACCATCATCATCAATACAATTGGGATTGGCTTCCAGGCTAACTCGACTGACCTCCGTAACCCAACTTCCAAATTTGGATTCCAGTTCCTCTATAATAAGTTTCTCTAGCGACTATCGAATAATATTGCATTAATCTTAGCGTGGCGCCTCTAGCGGCTACTACACTCAAAAAAAAATTTCATACTTGTATTATTCGACACACTTGACACTTGTTATTTTACAGTAAGTAGTACATGAGGTACAACCAAGGACTCCCGATAAGCTATTCACGCCCACATTTTGCTTCCGCCAATAAGAGTCACTTAGCGTTATGTGATAGGGTCTAGAAAGGTTGAACCTTGCATCATAATGTTGCAGTTAGACAACAAATCAACTTAATAAATTCGTAGTTTAATAATTGTTTTCACAGTAGAGCCTGTGTATTTCATTACATCTTGAAAACGGTCTGGCTCGATCGGTAAGGACCACGCTTTTACATAATATTTGTTTTGTTTGGTTTTACAAACCCTTAAAATTTTGTTGTGTAATAATTTATTATTTGTATGGAACAGGATACTTTTCTCTCGATTTCCGGGGTGTTCCCTTAGTAAAAGTTCTTTATTTATTTATTTATTATTTATGTACACACATACACATGACAAAGAAAATAAGTTCTTTCTTTTCTTTTTTTAATACGCTTTTATTAGCTTCACCCACTTCCCGGTTTCCGATTGAGCTGAAATTTTGCATACACGTTCAGTTTGGATGACTAAAGCATGTTCTATAGTTATTTTTAAACTATAATATTTTATTTTTATAAACGTTGCCCCTCACTAGGATTTCTCCTGTATCGAGGGTACAGTTTACAAACATACATGTCACATTAACACACCCAGACCCGAAACAACTATCTGTACCTAGATCATACATATTTGTTCCGTGCGGGGATCGAACCCGCGGCACGTAGCGCAGAAAGCTACTCACTTAGCCACTGCGCCAACCGTGTCGTCAAAAACAGTTATTCATAATGAAGAGTAGAATAACCTCTTAAAGGGATCGGGGCTAGAAAGGTAGAACCTTGTGTATCTAAGTAGTTATAGAAAGATTATTATTACGTTCTCTATTCAGAACACGTCGTAAATAAGGATAAACAGCGGAAATTAATAAATGCGTATTATATTAAAAGTAGGGTAATATTTTTAAGAAGATTATACTACCTATTGAATATGGTTGAATAATTATATTTATTTTCTCATAAATATGCTAATTACGTGCTTAATCTGAGTTTTTTAGACTGCACAGGTGACATAATTCAATTTTATAATCGAAATTAATAAAAATATAATTAGCGGAAACAGAAAATAGTGTGATATTGACCACGTTTTATACGTAACACATCCGCAGTAGCCCGAATTCATTCAACAATAAATATAACAGTATGAGGAACCGTGTGTCTGTTTCTTTTCTAAACGCCTAAATGTACCGTGGGTCTACCCCGTAACTAAAATGGTAATGAACATCGACTCTGGTAATAAACTTCAGTAGGTACGATCGTGAGAGACTAAACTTTAAGCACGGTAATAGATAATATAAAATAGGTAATATCACCGTGCTTTAAGTTACTTTGTAAAAAAAATACCTATCATGAAGAGGGGATTCCCTACAGCATGATGGGTAAAAAAATTGCAAGGTAGCTCGAAGCTTAGCTTCTCATAATAGTATAGAAGTTTATTACCAGAGTCGATCTTCATTATCATTTTAGTTACGCGGTTGACCCCTCGATTCTGATGAAATTTACCAAAGAAGTAATTTGAAACCCAGAAATGGTGCAGGTATTTCTCATCCTGGAATATTTTAAACTGTACCACCAGACGGATTTGGGGGCATTACTTTTAAAATAGTGTAATGGGTTTCATTTAATGCACTTACATATGTATAACAAATCCCATAAAACATTAGAAAATTATAGGTACATCGTAAACTGCCCATAACTTATTTATGTCACTTTTATATGCAAAGGTTGACTGGAAGAAATCGCTGTATGCTAATTAAGCAATACGACCGCCCATTGTATGATGTATTATTGTGTCAAATGTTCTCAAATATGTATAGGTACAATAAATAATATATAAATAAACAAATATATAATAAAGATTTCTAGATAGACAAAATCCGGAAATGATGGGCGCAAATAGTCAAACAGTGTGTATTCAAATGGCTTTTCTCAAATGCTTGGCACATGTCGCATATAGCATTTTCACTTTCGCTTCCAGAAAGCGTACGGTTTAATATTAGATGGAAATATAGCAATTTAGATTCTTGGAACGAAATACTAACCGTATTAAGTACACCAAAAAATATAACGTACGTTTAAAAAATTGTTGCTTCAAATCTGTGTTTAACTGTTGGCTAGAGGTAAATTGGCTTTGACACGGTTACGTAGTGCTTAGACCGTAAGACACTGTTTAGCTGGAAAATCGTTAAAACGGTGTCTGTCTCTACAAGTGTCTATACCACAGTCATTGTCAAAATTTATTTTTAAGAAGTGGTTAAGATAAAAAATTATTGATTACACTTTCAAAACAGATGGTCATTTAGTATTAATCGCGATATTGCTCTTTTCACAAAAGTCAAGGCTTCATCGCTATAGGTCAAAGATTAAAAGATTAGCATAGTTTTTAGACGTAGAACAAGTAATGTGTAAGTTATGTATACCTATCACTATAACATTTCTGTGTGGTTATCCCTCTTCAAACACAAAATCTAAAATCAACTAGAATTTAGATGCTACATTTTATCTAAATGATTATTAAATTAATTACAAATCAAAACAACACAAACAAAAACAAAACACAAATCTAAAAAATAAAATGTATTTTGTTTATGTTTTTACGGTCACTCCCAAAAAATCAGGCACTAAGGGGAAAAAAACGCTCTTACGATACTTCGTTCTGCGTTTTTTTTTTCTCTTTCTGAGGATCTATTGTTTCTCAGCTGAAAAGGGAAACCCTGTTCACAGTTTCATAGGTTATTTGGGTCAAGGTTTACGAATATCAAATGGCTGTGGCTATTGAACCTTAATTTCTTAAGCAAATCTGTAAGTTATTAAAAAGTGCTTCAATAAGGGCCCATTCACAGTCGATCCTTTTAGCAGCAGAACCGCGCGTTTTCGCGTTCGTTATTCACGTTTTGTAAGTCAAAATCAGCCACGAACGCGAACACGCACGATTCTGCTGCTAAAAGTATGTATCGAGTGTGAATGAACGCTAAGGAAGGAAGAAGGTAAACACATGCGCACGCCCTAAAAAAAAATTGCTAGCTACACTAATGATTGGTTTGGTCATGATCTGTGGCAGCATGAGACATGGAATGACAAGTTATCCTAGTCAAGTAGTAAATTCTTACAATACTGGCTTGATTCACTACTATCACGCGTTGCGTGTTGGCGGCAAATAGACGCTTTAGTTTATTACAAGTACGTATTGCAACCGATCCCACAATTAATGTTTGGACGTGCTCCGATTGTATTAGATAAATAGTAAAATCATATTTCTTCCTTCAACCAGGACCAGCTACATCTGCTGTTTTTAAAGAGACAATATTTACGAGAATTATTTAATAATGCATGGTACCAAATCTGTTCTACACTATCTACACTGCAACTTAATTTGAAAGATCTTAAAAGTTTTGCTATCGTTTTTTTTAACCATCAAATTCATCATTCATTCTCCTGCCCTTATCCCATTTTATTTGGGGTCGGCGCAATATGTCTTTTTCTTCCATTCATCTCTATCAGACGTCATTTCATAACCATATAACCATCAAATTAAATTATATAAAATAAATAAATATTATAGTTTAAAAAAAAACTAAAGAAAACGCTTTTGTCATCCAAACTAAACGTGTATGCAAAATTTCAGCTCAATCGGAAACCGGGAAGTGGGTCAAATTTAACTTCCAAGATTTTTTTACATAGTTAGTTAGTTACATTTTACAAGTGAAGCTAATAAAAGTGTTTTAAAAAAGAGCTACAAAATCGTCACCAAAGTTAAGAACATTTCGTTACATAAAACCAAACTACAACACGATTAATTGTAAATATAGGTATTTATATAAAGATTGCAAATGTAAACGTAGAGTTTTGCTTAGATCACAAAGAATTTGAACTTGTGAAATTGTGAATTTTCATGCCCTAATAAGTGTGTATGTTAGGTACATACATAAAACTCTGTTTCTCTTATGCTACTGTGTTCACGAAGTAAATTTGAATTCAGAACATAGTTGTTACGGTTTTGGTGTAAATAATGATAAGAACCACCAAATAACCAAGGTGTTACATAGTGCGCATCCAATGGAACCAAATAAACGTACCGCAACGGACGAACGAGAGCTGTTTAATAAGAGATGATTTAGATTGATTACGTACGACGACGATTTCCACTAGTCATGTTTTTAGTAGCTTACATTGTAATCTATCGCTAGTTATCGCGGGATAGATCGGAATCATGACGATGATAAGAAAATGCCAACGATTTACTCAGTCAACATTTCCCTGGAATGTGACTGGCGATAAATCAAATATATTTTCTCTTTTTCATTGGCGACCCATAAAGTATTCATTTGTAGGTTGATGTCTGTAGCATTTTAGAGACACAAATTCGCATTTGCGTTTTGTAAAAGCAATTATTAATTGGCCAAAAATTATAAATGAATAACAATTTTTATTTTTATTTTCAGGTAAAATCATCACTGCGTCAATTGCTACATTCGTCGTTACGAGGCGGCACGTTGATGCGCCAGCGCAAATCTAGCCGCGACCGAGTGAAAGTAAGACTTGGTCGTTTACTGCCACCAACAGAAATTCACTTAGAGTGCCGACCTCACGGACCGCGGAATATAGCCACAAGATATGAAACTACAGAAGCTCCATACGCGGTAGCATTACACACGTACACGAAGATCTGGAAAAAAATATCTTTAGCCTACCGCAATTCATCACTGCGATGGATATAAACCTGAAGTATTCCTCGTATAGACAGTCCACTAGGTCAGCGAGTTGGTGATCCCACAGCTAGTTCTCTCGGTCTGATGACGCTAGTGTCCATCAGTGGTCAGTGAAATTTAGGCTGTTGGATGATTATTCCACCATACTTGGGTCTTAAGAACCTTCTCGGTAGCACCTCCTTCTCCAGATGATTTTGACGTCTGGGGAAGCTTGCTGCGGAGTGCAATAGAACATCCCTGTTCCAACCCTAATAAATAAAACAAAAATATCGTTGGCCGAATGGAATTTAATCATTAATATTTCAAAACAGTTTCTGATATTACAGCACAATGGCTTCCGAATATTTTCGTTTTTCGTAGGATGCAATGGTGGAATTTGCATTTTTAACCTCCGACAAAAAAGAGGGGTTTTATATGTTTGTAGTATGTATGTACATGATACTTACTTCGATTTCACAACATTCGACAAAATGCACACACGCAAACTCTTTTACTGACATTTACTAACATTTAACTACAGCTCGGGACACACTGAATAGGTGATGAGCAGTCGGTGCAATATACCCACATATTTTTTATTCTTTTAAATTATTATTTTTTCTATTCAATTTTACACTGTTGCCATCCTAAAATAATGTCTTCTCTGTCTATGCACCTGTCCTCTTCTTATTACCTGTGTCTGTCATTCTAATTTGTCTTGTTTTAGTGGCAAATAAATGATTTTTCTTTCTTTCTGTATCTGTCTGTGGCATCGTAGCTCCAAAACGGATGGACCGATTTCAATGCATTTTTTTTTTTGTAATGCTGTTTTAATCGGGTATCATCTTAGCTATGTTTCATGAAAATCTGTTGAGTCGTTCAAAAGATACACCTCCTTTTTTAGGTGGAGTCGGGGATTTTTGACGGCTAGGTTATCACTATCATAATTTCGTAAATATCTGTTATTTTGACTTCAAGGTGCAGGTAATTTTCTTATTTTTGTAAAGGTTTTTCCAAAGTGGACCTGTTGAACTTTTCTATTTAGTGTTATAACCAAGCGTAGTGATATGAAGTGATTACAAAGTAAACGCCGCTGCCGTAGTGCTCTTGCGCATGGTCTGAGACTAGAGAAATTACTTCCCCATTACTTAGTTTTATTAATCTGGCAACTATGTTTATCATGCGATTATTTGTATACTTAATCGACTGAGCTTGGTTTGTCTTTACTATAGATTAATATATAGATGTCTTTTGATCGGTTAATGTTAGGTTTGCTGATAACAAAAAAAGAAGAGAAAACCGTTCTATATCCAAAACTTCGAAAACTTGTGACGTTAACCATTGCGCACTAGGCCCGCATGGTGGATTAAGGCCCTGTCCCTCAAAGAGGAGACCTGTGTCCCAGTAGTGGAACAACTAGATGAAGATAATTATAACCTTTGAACGCCATAGTTGTCTATAGCCGACAGACGAAAATATTGTATTTACCACGTCAACGACGACAATAGCCGACATACTCATGAAAGTACGTTACTAAAATACAGACTTTTTTATTAACATATTAACATTTCTGACTTTCGAATGAAATGCAATATCCAAACCATTTTCAGGCATTTATGAATAGTCAGTCATACTGTAGTTGCCTCGTTCCAAAGTGTTGATTGCCTACGGAGAAGAACTTGCAAGAAACACCATGTTTGCTCTTTTTAACTCATAATATGATGTCATAGTATAGTACTTTTATTTTTGAATTTATTTTGGTGTTCTTCGCTTGGCGTGGAGGAGCGCGCATAATTTCTGATTGTGCCGGCCAAAAGATGATAATTTTGTAAGGAAATTCTGCGTATAAGATATAAAATCAGTCTTGTATAATTATATGCTTATGCCGGCATCCATTATAAGCTGACGGTTTCTCTATAGGAAGTATCAGTGACGTAACAGAATCTGTATTTACATTTCTCACCACAAAATACCGACAAAATATTAAAAAAAAAAACTTTAAAAAAAACTAAAATCGGTTAACAATTGAACGTCCTTCTTTTTTGGAAGTCGGTTGAAAACTAGTATTAGATCTAGGGCATCTAAACCATTTAAATTCTTACTAGTATCTACATGTATAATGTCGGTAACACTAACCTATTTGTTAGTAAACAACTTCCTACTCGACCTTAGGTCAAACCATTTGTGTGGACAATACGACATCATTGTTACACCAAGATTATTTCCGATTTGACTTGCAAGATTTGACTGACCACTAAATCGATGAAGTAAAGTAAACAAATGTATTAACTTTTGAATAACTCAATTTTGCATCAACTTAAATGTGTATGGTAAATTGGTAATGATGAAAGCTTAAAATATGAGAATTATTTGGTATCATTATTAGAATCGTGAATTGTGATCGTGTTGTGCGAATGCCTGTTGCATAAAACGCGCAGTATCTTGCGCGAGTGCTGATTTTTGTACCTGCGCCAGCGTACAAATGTATCTTATCTCTCGCACTAAGTAAAAAGTGTTCACATGATGAAAGATGCTCAGTAATAGAACTTGCGCAAGCTGTGCATCGTGTGCAACGGGCTTAACAGTGAGCAAGATCGCCAGTGCTCCTTGGGGAAGCCTCATGTAGTAGTAGACGTCCCCTACTGTCAGTCAACACTGTTAGTAGTAGGATCGGCAACGTGCGAATGATGTTCCTGGTGTTATAAGTGCAAAAAATATATTAATTTTATTTAGTTCCTTTATTAATTTATTTGTTTTGTAGATGTTATTAAGGTTTGCCTGTTTTTGGATACCTCCTACATTTCCGACTCTAATGCAGTTTCACTTCTCCCTTGTGACTGGTATCTAAAGGTTAAACGCTTGAAGATGACTGAAGTCGGTTTAAAATTAAATTAGAATTGTTTTTGGATTATTATGTCATTCGCCTTTTTCCGATGGCAGGAATTGACTTGGTCTAGGGAAACTTGCTTGTTGGTGGTGATTATCTGCATCATACTTTCGTTATTTCCCTAAGTCCACAGTGTACCCACGTTGAAGGAGTTCAGCAGTTGATATGTAAGTGTGAATCCGCACATAATGGGTATCACATTGCGCAACCCGTGTTCGTAACATTACCGTGCTCGACCGATGACGGTGCACAATGCTGGCCTATTGTTGTGTTGTCGTGGCTTTGTACAGTTTGTACTCCTTGTTACGTCATTGGGGCGGCTAATATGGCGGTAATGTTATGGTACACTTCATTGCATTACTCTTCTTCGAAATGATCTCTCCTATAGGAACTGCGGCCATAATAGCACACTAGCTAATTTTTGCAGGAGAATCACGCGTTTTCGCGTTCGTTATTAACTTTTTGTTAACAACAGACAGCAGCTCATGAACCCGATAATGCCCGGTTCTGCTGCTAGCAGTATAGACTGTGCTATGGGCCCGTAGTGGGAAAATTAGCTGGTCGCCAACATTGATTACCCGTGCCCAGGGTGCACCAGAACAAATCAGGTATCGTCACTTAGGGAGAAATATCTTCCCTGAGTGGCACCGTGCACTATGGATTGACGCAATATAATGCTCAAAATAGGCCTCCCCAAATACATCCCCGCGACGCATCCCCAAGGAGCACTGGTGATCTTGCTCACCGTTCGCAGTGTTATTTGGCTACGATATTCTGCAAGGTGGAGGTACTTCCCTAGTCGGGCAGCTCAAACTTCCAACGTCAAACTTTTTGGCTTCTTCATTACATCACTCTATCAGTCTAAATATTCTACCATTACACAGAATTTAATCAGAATACTGATCTATAACATAACTTGAGTTGTTCTCATAACAGAGGAAATGTTGTAGGCACATTAGACTACATTATTAGCCTTACATAAGTGAATTAATATTAAGTAGGCTAAGTTCTCGGCCTAGATTTTTAATGTTATTAACACTGGTTTTGAAATAATCTACGACTGTGGATATAACTTAAAATACCTTTCCGGAATCTATTAGATTGTTGAATTTCCTGTATCGTTTTAATAGAATATCTAGAGTTTCTTCGTGCATATTTAATATTTTACGATATTAAGAAACTTAAATTGCCCTGTTTCTATACGTTAACTGATGCTAGGTCTAGAATATTAGATATTATTATTATGGTTTTTATCCCACACATTTTCAATTTTTAAATAGTTTTGCTTTAGTTTGTTGGTTTTTGGTGTGTGATCCCCTGTGGGTAAAAGTCTCCTTTGTCTTTTTCCATGTTTGTTTGTTGGTAGCAACGCTCATCCAATTTTTTCCTACTATGTCCATGATGTCATCGGCCCATGTTTTCCTCCGTTATCTAGAACATAGGAACACGCAAATTGCAGTGGCTAAAATTTAAAAAAAAGTTAAAACCGACAAATCTAAAATTTATTTCAGATTTATTTTTTCGCAATTTTAGGGTTGGTAGGTACCATAATAAAAGTTGTTCATAATAATGAGTACAATAACCCTCTTTCGGCTATAAATACTCTTTCCGATGTACCGTGTATTATAATATATGTATATTGAATTGTAATATTTGAGTGAATTCGTTAAGGAATCAAAGTGGGCGTCATGCTTTGCAATTTTGCTCTTAATAATATGCTAATTTGTACATTTTATTACTTTGACTTACATGTTTGAGTTGAATACCCTGTTGCTTTAGATAATATATATTTTTGGGTTTTGAAACATTTATGTTATAAAAAAATACCTAAAAGACCTAGTTCCAAAACTCGAGATCTGAAGACATACAAAAGGTTTTGATTTTGGAAAACGATTAATGGAATTCAAAGTGGAGTTGGGCAGGATATCTGACAAGTCAACAGTGACCAAGTAGTGGCCAAGGATTGGAAGAAGGAATGTTGGTCGTTCGGCGGCGAGTTGGGCGGACGACATTATTGGCTTCGAGGGTTGAACCCGGATGAGAAAGGCAATTAGAATTGTTAGTAGTGATTTTTAACATCTATAAGAGTGAACCTATGAGGCTGTCATAGTCACAGTCACCGAGGTCTATATAATGAATAATAAAGAAAAATAGATAATTATGCCCAGCTGCAGCGGGTGATGTCGCGGTATGGATGATGATGTCATAACATAGTGTCGTTCATACTCAGGAATTAAGGGGGGGGGGGGTTGAACCCTGAACAAGAAAGGCAATTAGGAACAACTTTAAAAACAGATCAATTTAATGAATTGAATTGTAATTGAATCTAATTGAATGCTACTCAAATATTCAGTAACGAGTGTATACATTTTAAAAGTAAGTTTTTGTTTAACCACAAGTTAGACAACAGCAGCACCATCTGTACCCAATACAAGGAACTCCAAAGTTACCGTGTGTAGTAACTTTGTGGAGTTGATTCGCTATCATGTGAGAACACAAACGTGTTTTGTTTATCAGTGTAACACTAGAGGGCGCTGACTGCATGAAAATGTATGATCGCCTGCAAACTATGAGTGCACATTTGATATTCGTAGGTAATATGATTTTGATAAAACTTGAAACATTTTAATAGATAAGATTAATTAATTCTTGCCTGGCTGGAGGCCCCCAGCTCTCGCCGCTTGACCGATTAAGGCCCAAGTTCCCCGACAACATAACAGATGATTAGAGCAAAATCAGCCATATAAACATGATTTTTTGTATTTGTAATCGTCAATTTAATTTAAACATCTGTTATATTGTCGGTGAACATGGCGCTAAGTAGAGAAGGCTTCCTGAGAAGCTTAGAGAGACGCTACAAAAAAATATAAATTACTTCATATGCAATACAACTTAATTCTGGTTAAAGCCAAGCTTCACATAGGTACTGTTTAGTTGTTATGATAATATGGCAGTAAAAAAAAAAAAAAAATATTAGTTTCCTAAAAATATTGATTATTTATCTACCTCTACCAAATAACAAGTTTAATGAGAACGATACTTTACAAGTAATCGGTAGTAGAGAGGTTAGGAATAAAATGACCTATTCTTGAAAGCAATGCCAGTAATTTGCTATGTTTAAAGAACCTATTTGCCTTACATAATATAATGGTAAAAGTTTTCACTTCTGTTATATACATTAGTCACGAGTATCACGACCTTTTCTGGATAATTATGTCGTAATCATTCGGAGTTACTGTTATTATATTACTTGACTCGTGAATAGTTTAAATCTGTCGTTTGAGTTGCGTAGTAAGGCGTCTCCGTTGAATAAGACTAAGGGAATTGTCGAGAAGATGCAGCCATTCCAGATGCTGTCCTACACTGTCCTCACATAATGCTTAACGAGAAATTGCCTGCTAGACCAACATGTGCCCCGCTACCGAAGTTTGTTGTCATGACTTAGACGAGATAATGCCTCTAAAAACTTGTCTCCGCATGAGATAATGCGACGACAAAATTATCGACACGACAAAGTCCTTTGAGTTTGCTTCAGCGTTTCTTCTCAAACGTAGTCATAGGAAACACTGGCCCCATTTAATATAGGTACAAGGTCCTACCTTTCTAGTCCCGATCCCTTTAAGGGATTATTGTACTCATCATTATAAACAACTTTTACTATGGGCCGCGAGCCGATGCTTGGATTGCGTATAAGCGGGACATACGGGTGACGTATCTTGGCCGGACTGAAGTTAGCTGTTTGGCTGCACAATGGATCTTTTAGGGATGCTAATCGACTAACATCAGACCGGCCAAGATACGTCGCCCGTACTGTACGTTGTAAAGGAGCGAGTGGGCGGTAGGTACGTGGCTACCACAGATTTCCCCCTACATTCAGGACGGCCTGAAAGAGTGCATATAAGCTTAGCATTATAGACTTATAACGATGTCTGCTGTTGATTTTAAAAGTGAAATAAAAAAATATATTTTATGGTAATGTATGTATTTACAATAATAACAGTAGGTATTATAGTTACTTATATCTAGGACTTAAAAATAATGACCATTGTGCGTATTATTAATACAGAATTTCATAATTAACACTGCACCCCTTTATTAAAATGTAAGTGATTGTAAGCATTTTTGTTTTCATTTTTGTGATGTCTTCTATCACTGTTTATGCTATAATACTATTTTCATTTAATATTAACGTTGGAAGACTAGAACTTTCTACGGTAACTTCGACTTAACAATGAGGTACACATCGTACACAATAATCTACTTAACTGACATGAGAATAAAACATCCTCCCGCTCCCTTACAAATATTAGGAATAGTGCTCAACTAATCTCAACATTTCTATAAATTATTTGCTATTACTGTGTCTCTTCCAGCTTATAATGCTATAAACCTTTTGGTATACTCAATTAATTGTACATAATTTATATCTAAAATATGGCTTACGATTCTTTCTACTGTCTACGTCGACATCATCTCTCAGTCCTGCAGAATTTTTTCAGCCTATCACTTTTTAATCCTAGCTGTTGTAACATTTCACATTTCGCTGACCTACGACTTCTTCTTTTTTTGGTAGGTGTTGTTATCCAATCTTCCTTGATCATGTCAGCGCCTTTCTCTGCAATCATCATTACCGGAGCGTTGATGTTGCCATTAGTTATAGTAGGCATTATACTCGCGTCTATTACACGAAGGCCTTCTATACCGTGCACTCGTAATCGTGGGTCCACTACTGCCATAGGATCGCTTGAAGGTCCCATCTTCGCCGTGCAAGACAAGTGGTAAATGGTCATAGTGTATTGACGAATGTAACAGTCCCAGTACTCATCTGTGTATAGAGGTAGATGCTTGCAATTTGGCAATGGCTTGCTGTGGTATCTGGCACCAAATCTCTTCATAGCTGTCGTTTCTCCTACAGCTATAGCAGCCTTTACACCTTCCCTTAATACGCCAACGTCATCTGGATGCGTCAAGTAGTTGTGAATCATAATCGGATAGTCCAGAGGATTCTTGGTACGTAGTTTGATAAATCCACGACTCTTTGGCCTAAGCATCATAGGGAAGATACCGAACACGTCCTCATTATTCACTTCAGCAAACACTTCATTATAAAATTCATCAGTCAGACCGTGGGCCTTCTTCACTTGCGTGCCACCATCAGAGGGAGTTGAAGCTGACGTCATCATAAACTCAATATCTGGCCAGTCCTCGGTAGCGTTCGCGTATTTAGTATTTATAAAAGCGACAACTTCCAAACCTATACTTGACGTTAAAGGTCCATCTTCAGTGATTGCGTAACGCAGAGCCGAATTGATATTGACTAGTCGATTCATGACTAAACTGACTGGCTGATCTATTCGGAATATAATGCCACCGATCGCAATGTGATCCTGCAAGTTTCTCCCTACTCCAGGAGAATCTTGGATCACATCTATTCCGACTTCTTGCAAATGTTTGGAGGGACCAACTCCAGACAACATGAGCAGTTGTGGTGAGGCAATAGAACCAGCTGACAGAATTACTTCTTTCGTAGCATAGGCGACCTGCTTTATTCCGTCCCTGAGAAATTCGATTCCGTAGGCTCTCTTTGTGTCCTTATCAATAAGAACTTTAGTGACGTGAGAGAACAGGACAGTGTGAAGGTTTTGACGTAACCGAACTGGCCTCAAGAAGGCTTTTGCAGCGGAACATCTAGTTCCCCTCCTTATCGTAAATTGGTACCAAGCGTAGCCGGTTTGCTGAGCTCCATTTACGTCAACGATATCGTAACCCATCTCTTCCCCTGCTTGTAGGAACGCAGCTCCTATTGGCGTGTTGAATGGCGAATCTTGTACCGTTAAATATCCTCCTGGAATCAGAAAACGTATTAGTATAGAAATTGCTGGACAGTTTTACATTTTAAAATTATTTTTGTAGTGCTAGCGAGGTTTTTTATGTACACAGTCTACACACTACACACTAACATAAATCATGTTTTTGTAGGTACACGATATTCATTATTAAAAAGGATGATATAGCTGAATGCGCATTTCTTTTCAAAAGTTTAAACATACTTATCAAAGATTGCGCGCGGTCGAATTAGCGCGAATGAAAATTAGATATCTACTGTATGAAGGCTGTATGTTAGTTTTTTTATGTTTCTTCAGTTAATTTGTTTATTGTTACCTCGCAAATTAGAGAAACGTACTATAAAAGTCTCGGCCGAAATAGGAATTAACGGCGTCATTTAATTAAAATTAAATTCACTTTGGAAAGACTCGGCTTCGGGTCGTCCTTCCATTATTACTCAGCCGTCAATTGCTTTGCCTGGACAGTAATATACTATTAAATTATTAACTGGGTAATAGTTATTTGTCAAGGCTGCAAAGTTGTTATTTGGAGCGAGTGCTTGTATTGAATACCGAGCAAGCGAAGGATTCTAAGAGTGAACCACGAGCGAAGCGAGTGGTCCAAAAATAGTATCCTGAGCGTAGCGAGGGATTCAAAGGCACGAGACGCAAATAATTTTGCAGCCGTGCGAAACACACAACTTTGCATCTCACTAAAGCGAGGAAAATGTTAGATGCCTATTTATATTTGAATTGTTTTTCTTCATCACTCTACACCTGTGCAGGGCCGCGCGTCTGCGCGCGCGCGTTCGGATTTCGAATTACTTTTTCACGCTAACGGATAAAATTGACTTTTTCGCTCAGATTTCGAAGAATAAAGAAAGCCGAGCTAGTCAGATGAAAAATATTTTTACCTGTCGAGTGATGTCGTTTATCTTTTGCTAAGTAGGGGTTTCGTTGATCTTCTGACTTCTTGAAGTAAGGTAATACATCTTCAAAGCCCCAGCCTGGATTGCCCTGCGACTCCCATGAATCGAAATCTCGTTTATTGCCCCTGATATAAAGCATCGTGTTCAGAACTGAAGATCCGCCCAGCACTTTGCCTTTGGTCCAGGCGCAGCGTTTGTCTATCATAGCTTGGCAGGCAGTGTCTTGGGGTTGGGTACTAAAAATAATTTAAAGAATTAATATTAAAACTGATGTAGAGAATAAATAATAAAAGGATTGAAGTAATTTATTCTAATTAAAAATCACAATTATAAATAATTAATTGTTGCATAGTAATCAGCTAACTAATTAACGAATTAAATTATAAAATTAAATCTCAAAAATATAAATAAAATTGTGTTCACCTACCGATATTTCCAGTCCAATTTACTCTTATGTAAATACAAAGACAGTAAAGGAACGTCACTAATTTCAGTCTCGTGTCCTCCAGCTTCCAGCAACAGTACGTTCCAACCTTCGACTTCAGACAATCTATTAGCCAGAACAGAGCCAGCTGAACCTCCTCCAATAATCACAAAGTCGTATTTCTCTCGAAGATATTTCTGGTTGAAGGGTCTTTGTTCGGGATCGAGGAGTTCGTAGTTGAAGTAGGCCATGGCTGCTAACATGGCTGGGATGAAGGTGAGTTTGCTAAGGCCACCTATTGCGAGAGCCGACTTGGCGGCCGCAGTAGCCACGGAAACTACTCCCATTGTTGCTCAGTGTTGCATCAGTGGCATCTGAAATGTAAAAGGTTTATGTTACTCATTTAAAAGTTAACATTGATAAATTACTATTTTGGTGTTGCGATATCGGAATGGGAAAAATAGGAATTAAAATGAAGAAGTAATGGTCCAACTAAATGAGTATTATGCCTAGGAGGAGGTAGATACAAGTTGTGGTCATTAAACCTAAAACATTATTGCGGATACACCTCCAGAGGAAGCACTTCGGCATTCTAGCTTTAATGTTACTTTACTCATGCAAAATGTAAGGTTTGTAATCAAAAACTTGTCAGTTATTGTCTTAGACACGTTTATTGCAGGATGTGATAAAGACTTGAACATATTGTATTTTCTAAACGCAATCAACTCGAGAATAGATGGTAATAAATTAGTACTGGTAATAGCTTTATCGCATGAAATTAGTATCACCAAGTATACAAAGTGGATATTTATATAATTCATTAAATCACTCTCAATCAACGAATATCACGTAAAAATATGGCCAGAGTGCATTCAACGGAACTTACAAAACTGGAATGCTTTTGCGAATATTCTCGGAAGTAAAAAGTTTGCGATAATTAATAACAAGTTTTGGGGTATAATTTGGTGCAGAGACCCAAAAAGTCGCTTATTTTGATCTAGATATTCGGGTGTTATGAAAGAAGTTGTTTTATCCTCTAAAAACCAGATGGAACATACAAATTGTTGTGCCAACACGAAAAGTAATCTTGGCTATTCTATCAATACTAAAATTATCTCGCTAGTAAAAGTTCGTAAAGTTTCTTTAGTACGCTCAAACTCACAATTATTTTACACATAATTATCCTGTTTAACGATTCACCATGGCTACACAAAATTCCCACTATTGCAAAACATGCGAGTATGCAAACAGTTTCGTCAATGGAGGTCATAACGCCTTATACGACAATGTTTCCTTCCTTGAAGATGCACATTTAGGAATTGCTTAAAAAAGTTCCAAGTATGGACCATTGTACATACCTCTGCTGGATTTGTTCTATGGCAATTCGGTGCGTACGGATAACGGATGCATGACAGTGCTCGACGCACTTTACGTAACTGCGAATATTATGCAAGGCAACAACGTAATGCGTCGCCATACGCGTGCCGTCTTCTTTACATTTGTTAATGCGTGAAATTTTTCCAATTAGCCGTTAATTGGATTGAGGTCAATCTGCCATTTAAAGAATGTCATAGAAAATTATCTACACTATCGAAAAGTTTTACTTACCTATTCAAAAGCTTATGTCAATTCCATCCCTACATTTCCTTGTTAAGTGACTATTGTCATAGTATTTGTAGGAAATATAATTTATGCTTGAAAAAATAAAGATATAAATCAATTTAGCATAGTTACGAGTAACTTTATCGACAATCGACTCTAGTGTCTACAAATTTGTGAGAACCGGGCCAGGCCAAGCACCTTGGTGAACGATTGCTACACCGATCGTATTGACTGAGACCATCACGTTTCCACGGTTCACTTAGTGAATACTCAATTATGAGAACTGTTCCTGGATTGTTAGTACTTGACTCTTATGGTACAATATGTTCTATACCTCCATCTAGACTGGGCCAATCCTACACGTATGCCATTCGGTGACTCTTTGACGTCTGCTCTCTAGGATGCAAGAACTTAGAACTCAGACTATGTCTCTACACTCTCACTTCGTTATATGAGGTCTTGTTGCTACCGTAATTTGAGCAGCCAGATATTTGCTTCCAGGGTAATTTTAAACAATTTTATGCTGGATGCGGAAGGTGAGAATTTTGTATTGTGGCGCAACTTGGGAGAGGCTTGTCTAATAGTGATGTACTAGCAAGTTCATTAATTGACATGCTTTTAAAGATATTGCCTTTTCTCTCCGACGTTTGTTATTTGGCGCCGATAGGTGTGTTTAAAATAATGTAATAAAAAACACTCGACATCATTTATTTTATTTTGCTTAAATATTTGTTGATTGTTTATTGAAGTAAACGGAACGCAATAAAAGCAAAATTATTATTCGTATCATTATGTAGTAAGACTCGTCGAAGTTACACATATTGCTCCGACATGGCGACAGTAAGTACAACTAAAGGTAGACTATAATAAACAATATGTCCACTGACTGATTATAAAATTGAAATAAATATAATAAAAATCAAATTAATCATAATTGTTTCGTAATCTGCTTGTGTAATGGCAAAACCAGTTGCAACGAATGAATTATTCTTATATCCATCACTTTGCTTTTGTAGTTTTATTTTAGAAACTTGATATTTGACATGCTAATTTAGCTGTTTGTCTACAAACATTACATACATGACATGACATCTTCCGTTAATGACCTTGTGAAAAAAGTTACTAAGTATTTCTAAATGCCTTATTTGTTTAGTCTTCGGAGTTATTGCGGTTACAAGTCCCTGAATAATATGATTCTTATATATTTGACATTTAGTATTAAATCTTTTAGTTAATTAGTCATATTTAAGACATGATCTTGTTTTCTCGAGATAAACCATTGACTTGTGCGCATTACTTTCACTGTCCGATGCACTCCGCATGCGCCGGCTGCATTGACTTTCATAACCCGTCTCAGTATCGGTGCGGACATGCCAACAAACAGACATCTGGTATTTAGGTCACGTTATGTGTGTATTGTAACAATACGACTCCAATGATAATTTTGATTATTATAAAATATCAATTCATCTTCTAGCTTTTATCCACGTGCATTTTCTACTCAACAAAGCCAAGAGGTCACGAATGACAAGTCATTAGAATGCCTTTATCAAATTTCCCGTGACAATCAGTAATTAGGTACACTATTTTCTTCTTCTATTTCTTCCAGTTGTGTGCATAAAGCATTTGCCAAGTATAAGTATTGGCCGTCTGTCCAACGATGACTTGGCTATCAAGTTTTCAAAGTATGTCATCTATGTACAGATGAATTCTGTTACATGTCTACCTGATAGAATGCCTTCAGTGAATCAACTCAACAAATCGCGGTTCATCGTTGGATATATAGGTACCTGTTCCAAGTTGTCATATCCGTGTAGATCCCAGCTTCACAAAAAATATTTTTCATTTATTATAGGTATTATTTCATTCATGATTAAGTATATGTTAAGGTACTGTAGTAACTTTCGCTCGCCATTTTGTTTTATGAATGATTAGTTACATGAATCATGATCGAATATTTCAATTAATATATCAGATGGACTTCACATAACATCATTATTAATTTCATTGTTAAATCATTCATAGCATTGCATAGGAAGGAAGAATAGTATTTAAAGCTTATAACGAAATTACTGCATCGTAATTTATGAGCCATATCAATTAGCAATGATCGTTTGTCTAAACGATAATATTATAATTAATTTCAGCTATTTTAACCAATTGTGTAATGCTGAAAGGAAGTTAAATGAAAGGCTATCCGAAATATCACGTTCACTGCAAGTTAAGTACAATTACATCGTTGTTTTGTTTTTCTTTTACGAAATGGGTTCGGTATCCGGTTTACATTTTGAATTTTTAAGTATTTCGATACGGTGGTACCTACGTCTACGTAACTTATTCGTACCGATTGTAATTTCTTTGAATCCTAATTTTCTCCAATTGCATACAAGTGTTTGTATGTATGTAGGTAGATCAGTCGTAACCTATGAAAGTAATTCCGAATTTTAAAACATCATGTTGATCTTAGTGCATTAGATTTCAAAGATATTACTGTAAAGAAATGTCATAGTGTCTGATAATTTAGTTGGTTTCTTAAACATGATGAGGATAATGTCTATCAGAAACAACTCGATAATTTAAATCATACAATTGATAACCGGTTTCCAAAGGAAAGTTTTTTTTTCAAATATTATTCTATATAACTTTTGAAGCTATAGAAACCCCGAGGCTGGGATCTTATCCTACTTACCTAAATGTTGGGTTTAGCTTACAGTGTAATTAGATGCAGCTGAGTATGAGTATTTCATAAACATTAATTGTATTTAAACACTAATTATGTAGGATAAGTCTGCGAAACGGTTAATTGCAAAATTGTAGCTGTATGTTTCAGAAATTAAAGATTTGGAAAATAGATGCATTTGGATTGTACGATGCACTTGCAAACACCAGTTAGGCACCTACTGCTTGTGGTTTTTTTCAATGATTTCATTCCTAATTTACTACTATTACTACTGTATATTTTATATTGATTAATTCATTAATCCATTTTTCGTGTGTATTAATAAAATACTGGTGTTCGGATATGTACGAAATATAAAATGTAATTTTTGTAATATTTTATATTACATCATTAATTTACTCATGCGTATGTACAGAATAGTTTAAGACTTAATTAGGCACTTATTCTTATTCGTCTACATATAATTTATTTTTGAACATATTGTTTTTTTAACGCTACAGAAAGAAAAATATTTTTCTCATATTTTATTAAATCAACACGGTGAATTATATTCTAATCTCGTGTCAAAATACATTTCGTTATCAAGGTTGTATTAGGTAAACCTGTGTTTGACCCAGTAACTTACCATTACCACACATATATTCAGCGACAAGTAGCAAGCGCAACGCACTCTAAGACGACCTTACATTAATATATTATGTATCTTTTATTCATTTGTGATTAAGTACATAAAAAGGCTAATTATGAATCTATGACTAAGCACCCTTGGCTTTATTTCTTTATTAATGGTTTTCTTCGAATGGATATCGGTTTTAAAGACTGCTTACGTGAAGAATGTCCGTGCCCAGGGAATTGCAACAGAAGGATGTATGAATATCGATATCGTCTGTGCGACAAAGCTTAGTTCGAATCAGGAAAGTGTCCGAAAAGCGGGAGAATGACATCTCGTTGTCCTACATCTAGGACAGACGATTCTAGCGATCCGGTAGATCAACCCTAATTAAATGTTTGTTGCACTAGAACTTTCGGGATTCGCTAGTTACACAAAAATCATTTGAGGTCTAACCTTTCTAGTCCGGATCCGGGATTATTATACTCATCTTTATGAACAAGTTACTTTTATTATGAGAACCAACCCTGAAATTGCGACATCAAAATCGGCTGCTCCATACAAACAATTCAATATTACTCGACTAAATGTATGGAACATCCTTTGTAGCAGTTTCGTAGGGTACCCGAAGAATAAAGATGTCACTGGATGTCCCAATTAGAATTTCAGAATTGCTCATTTTTTCATTAGAATTATTCTAAAGTGCTATGTCACTTCTGTTACTTCAGTTTTGATTACTCTTACTAATAAACGATGTTTAAACGTTATATAACTAGACTAGCTTTGAAGTTTATTACCATCTCTATTTATTGGCATAACAAGGACAGGTATAACATAATTAGTGTTTAAAAATTACAAATTTTAATTAGTAAGGGGGGGGGGTATATTATATTTGGTAATCGTTTATGAGAGAAGAAGAAATATTTCCTTATAGCTTTTTGATTTAGGGTATAATATAATGTGTAAATGAAATGGATTTGAATCAGAAACATCTTGTATGATTAGATTTGTTCGAAGGAAATCGATAAATTAAATGATAAACGGTAATGTTTGTAACCATAATTACATCTAAGTACATATATTGGTAAAATGGTCTAATCTAAAAGTTGTGTTTCGCAAATTTATTAGGTAGATATTATTATAATCTGTCATAAATAACAAATCTAGCACATTACAGTCCCACTGCTGAGCACGGACCTGTTCGCAGAACGAGAAGGGTTACGCCACTACGCTAGTGATGTTCGAGAAGTTTATGAGGTCCTCAGATGTGTAGGTTTCCTTCACCGTTAACGCAAGCTATAATCTGATTAGCACATACATTCGAAAAGTCAAAGGTGTGGGTTGAGTTCGAACTCAGACCCTCCTGTATGGAATAGAATAGATCTTTATTTCATGTAAACCAGATACAGGCACTTATGAAATGTCGAGACTCTAGGTGTGCGGTTCCAAATAGTAGACCCAAATGGAAGATGAGCGTTGAAGCGCTAGACTACCACAGCTATAGATCGCACGTAAATCACTATAGCCTAGATTAACTAACTTACAGAATGGCTAAGGTCACAAAGCAAATATTTACTTCGTGGCTAAGTAAATATTTGCTTTGTGACCTTAGCCATTCTATAAGTTAGTTAATCTAGGCTATAGTGATTGAATTCAAAGATGGAATAAAATTAATATAGTTGGTAGTTAGATCGTCCGTATTCAGCAGTGAACATTAATGTATTGATAAATTTTGAAGGTAATGGACCAAAAGAAGTTGAGGCAAAAGAACAAGTAATAGCATTAGTAAAACTGAGGTCAAAAGTAGAACTGATCGTACTGTTTTCAATGAGTTATAGTTTCGTATATTCGTTCGTTTGATTTTTAGAGGGGTATTATAATAAATTTGTAGTGTGGATCTGTGTATCTGTCTGTGGCATCGTAGCTCCAAGACGGATGGACTGATTTCAATGCAGTTTTTTTTAATTGGAAGATAGTTTAATCGAGTATCATCTTAGTTGTTTCATGCAAATGTGTTTAGTCGTTTAAAAGTTATAGCTCTTTTTCTAGTTGGAGTCGGGGGATTTTGACGGTTAGGTTATTGCTTTTATAAATAAATAAATAAATTATAATTCTTGTATCTTTTTTATTTCTGGAGTACGATAAAGTTTTTGTATTGTTTTTTTTTTATATAAAATCTTTTCTGATTACTAGGATTTCTCTTGTATCGAGGGTATCGTGTACAAACATTCAAACATACATCTCATATGCACACACACCCGGGCCCGAAACAATGTAGATCATACAAATGTTTGCTTCGTGCGGGGATTGAACCCGCGGCACGTAGCGTAGAAAGCTAATCGCTTAGCCACCGCACCAACCGTATCCATTGTGTGTATTATATTGTATTGTAAATTTTCTAAGTTGGGTTGTAAATAAATAAACAACCGTACAGGTAACTTGTAACAGTCGATGACAGATGTAGGTTACAACGACACTGGCGGACAATGAACTAACAGCATTGCTATTAGAAGTTTAGAAATGTCGAGAATTTAAAACAGTAACAAAGTATTTTGATGAACATGATGTGTTTACGGAATATTTGATAGAACGTTTCGCTATTCAATGTCGAAAAGCTTTTGGGGAGTCTGAAGTTAAACCATGGTTTTTTTCCAAGTTTTTATTAATTCCCTTCTTGTCTGTCTGTTTGTTTGTCTGTTCGGTACAAATTTTGCAAACAATACAAGATTATTCTTAGTGTGGGTGACAAGTTTTTTGATATCAAAAATGATAAGGAGCTTTCAGTAAAACCATTAACTACCAACACACAACAATATATTTTTTTAACACTTTTTTTTATTTGAATTGCCCACGCCCCCCCCATACCGCAATTTTATGATATAAAATCCGGAGAGTACTTCGGGATTTACTTGTATTCTTTAAAATCGTGGAATAATCCTTACATTTCGGTAAGCCATATCGGTAGAAATACCGAAAATTGGGGTACCTACAGCTCGCTCTGCTTGCGGCCCCCTTAACATGTCATCACGCGCCACAAAGGGACCGCGCTTGCTTAGAAAATCACTGCTCTACATTTAAATAAACAAACTATAATATTAGTATAGATATCTTTCTACTCAATATCTATTTTATCCGCTAGCGTGGAAAAGTTATTCGAAATTCGAACGTGACGAACTATGGTGTAGAGCACACACCTGGGCCCCAAGTCTGTTGTAATCACGAGATCATTCTGCCGCGAGTGAGGGGTTGGCGCGTTGGACAAGTGTAGAGTGGTGAAGAAGAAGAACTCAAATATAATTAGGCATCTAACATTTTCCTCGCTTTCGTGAGATGAAACGTTGTGTTTTTCGCACGGCTGCAAAATTATTTGCGTCTCGTGACTTAGAATCCTTCGCTTG
This sequence comes from Allophyes oxyacanthae, assembly GCA_932294325.1. Classification (NCBI taxonomy): domain Eukaryota; kingdom Metazoa; phylum Arthropoda; class Insecta; order Lepidoptera; family Noctuidae; genus Allophyes; species Allophyes oxyacanthae. Next base: position 5,511,030 of record OW028628.1, read on the forward strand.
CTAGGTAGGTATTCAATACAAGCACTCGCACCAAATAACAACTTTGCAGCCTTGCATAACAAATAACTATTACCGTTTCATACACGGAAAAAACGACTTTGCAAGCTCCATCCGAACCAAGTTATTCAGTGTTGAATTCCATTTCAAGATTCACGAAATAATTTTTCTTTTCCTCACCGCTAAGGTTCATGACCTTCTTCTATAAGATTAAAATCGTTGACACACCATACCCTCTATAATTTCGTCAACTCTTGGTACCTATACACATGTATTACGAAAAAAATAAATTGATTAAAAATACACATAGCTGCTGATGACATTGATGACTAGGCAAATCAATTGCTAATTTATTGCATATAACCCTGACTCAAATTATAAGCTCGTTTTATGTAAGCTGTGCGTGATGAGTGCATCATTACGCGTCGTAATTAACGGTCAACGGTACATTCTACACGACACTGTCTTGTATCTCACGAAATCAATCAGACAAATTAAGGTTATGTATTTATACTCAAGTATCTAAGGGTAATCCTTATCATGGTAGTATTGGGATGCCCCCAAACAATATAGAATAATGTACATCAACGAGAAATGGAAATGAAAAAGAAAAATTCTAGAAATGTGGTGCTGGAGAAGAAGGCTTGGGATATCGTGGACAAAGTTCCGTACCAACCAATGTCTCCATACTCCAAGGCTAACATTCAGAGACAACAGAAACGAGTCTAAGCGTGAACTTACGCTTCCATCTGTCAAAATTTGTTCCTAAGTTTGACAGATGGAAGCGTAAGTTTACGCTTAGACTCGTTTCTGTCGTCTCTGAATGTCAGCCCAAGAACTCGGCCTCAAGCAGCGCCTATCTATCATCGACCAGACTCGTATATTGAATTTCTTTGAGCACGTCTCAAGACCGGAATACAACTCGATAGAGAGTCTTATCGTGCAAGGCAAGGTCGAAAGGACCAGACCGCCCGGGAGGTCACCCTTGCGATGGACCGATCTAATCAAATGTTGTGTGGGCGAGACCTTGCATGAGTGCACCTGAATGTGTCAACAGAACCCGATGGTCAGATGTCGTGATTCGAGTCACATCTGTCCCTGATAATGGCAATACATGACGACCACGACCACTCTGTCTAGAGCGAAAGGACAGAGAAGGTATCAGCTACTTAAGGATGGTGGATATTAGAAAGTGGAGAATCAAGTAACAATTGTAAGACAACTTGATAATCTACGATCTGAAGTCAACTGCGATAGATTGAATTGTTTGATGAGCAGTGGTGTTATGTCTACGGTAAAAGCTAACTTGATTGTTGATTCGATTGTAAATGTTATTGGCTGGTTATTCAATAAAAGCGTCCGAATAACCGCAACTTCCGTACGCATAAATGAAAATTTATAACCGCATATTTTTAATTCACTGGCAATGCTTTAAGGGGTGAAAGTACTCATTATTATGAACAACTTTTACTATGGGACCAACTCTGAAATCGCGAAAAAAAATTCAATCGTTTCACACATTTTGATCGAGCAAAATTGATCTTTTGTATGAAAAGTATTTTTTTTGTGTTTCAGGTTTGTTCCCATAATAAAAGTTCACCTCTTCAAGCATTGCCGGTGAATCACAATCCTGTATATAATCGGTTATAATAATACGGCTCATGTAACATCCTTCCTCAAATTACATAATACGAATCTATATGATTTGTCTCGTGTAAGATAAAGAGTCTCCACCAGATACGAAACCAGAGATCGTCCGGCGCATCCTCGATACCGATACGGCAGTCAGCCTCGATACCACCATTGCTAACTGGCTAATCTTGCCAATACGGGCCTACGGCATGAGCGATTCTCACATGATAGTGTCGACATGACAGAAAGAACGGGTATATTTTTCTAATAATTTAAAGGACACTTCCTTATTTTCAAGCGAGAGCTGTCTTCAACTTTTACTGGGCACAGATAACAAGTAAACTATGGCAGCCGATAACCGTTCCGCAATATCGTTCTTTATTGTTTTCTGACACTTCCGGACCGAACCTTATAAACACTAAAACAATTATAAATAGACTTAGGTCACATTAAACATCATTATCATTCATGGAAATTTAAGGAATTTCACCATGTTCCGCAATAAGTAAGGCCCTAAATTAATTAAATAAATTAACATAATTACTATGATTTACATATTTTAAATTATCAACTAATATCTTCTAGCTTCTTATCTTAACAAGGAATCCCGAATTCATTAAAATTGCACAATATTATTTTCTAACCAAAAAATTATCTTCACAAACGAACCATAAGATCTTGCTCTACAATTCGCAACGCGTAGAATAATAATGCAATAATACCTGAAAAAACGAGTCACAACACTATTACGAGAGGTACACTGTTCACGACACCGACACCATGTGCTTTCCCATTCACTGACGGACTGCGCTCGCGCCGCAGCCGCCGCGCCTGCGCCCAGCGCTTGCACAATCAACTGGTTGCTCTACTACGGTCAATGTTAATAGGCTAATTCTGATTTAGAACGATAGTGATGGGTGCTTTATGACTGACAAGTATTTGCGAAAGGGCTGCGGAGAAGTGTGGCCGTTGAACTAAGAAAGACTGAAACAGTGTAAAACGTTAACGTTTTTATATTAATGATGTTAAAGATGGATCACCACCAGCAATCATTTGTACATATTCCCCTTGGTTCTGCTACTGTATGACGATATTTCCCTAGTTCTACAGAGGTTAGCTGTTGTGCTCCAAAGTCAAAGTAAAAGTTTTTTATTTATAAGAGGCCTTTGCAGGCACTTTCAAAAAAGAAATTCAGAATAACCGACACAATCAGAATTCCCTTAAAAGCAGTTCATATAAGATAGATAGTATGATTTAGCCCACGAGGGCTAGCCTGGTAAAAGAATTGACCAAGGAAGAGCAATCATTGTCTGTGAGATCTGCTATCTTCACTAAATCGTGCGTAGCATTTAGTGACATTTTAATATCGTTGAGCAACCTTAAAGTTTGTAGTGGCGACACTCTGTATCATTTGGTATCATTAATTTATTTACATAGCGACGGTAACCTTGGGCTGTTGTTGGATAAAAGCAAGAGCTATCTCGAATGCTATGCGGTCCGGTACTGGTATCGGTAGCCGGATATAGGTACGTAATAACCGGTGCGGAAGGCTTGAGGACTATTACACGAACGAAATGAACCGGGAAAAAGTTATGTTATCTGTTTCGCCATGCCCTTAAATCTGATTTTTTTGGATACAAACCGGCTCATCATTTTATGTTGTTTTTTTTATGATGATCGCCGTATGATGATTGATGAGACACAACAGCTTTCTCACTTACCTTTGAATCTTATTCTATTAGGTTACAAGGGCAAGGAAGGAGCTTGGGGTACAAGAAAAGAACCTCAACGAGTGACGAAACATAATATCGTCTGGCGCACCCTGGGCATTCAGCCTCGATAGCTCGTGCCGTCGCGACAGTAGAAGATTCAATTATGTATTAGGAAAGTTAACTGTAAACAATTAATATATAATAATACGAAACAGAAAGAACAAACAAAGTTACTCAGCGATGAAATATGCTCGAGCTGACACATTGAATCAATACCATATGATAGGTACGCTGAAAAGCGAGTCGCATCACGCGGCAACTTGTCATTTTGTCAAGTCCCGCGTGAGATTAATGTTTTGTTTGAAAGTGCAAGGCCTGCTACTATCTTGCTTATTATTATAAGCCTATCTTGTCCCAATCCTGGGCAAAGGGCTCCACTTCTTGCAATCCACATATTTTGACTAAGGTGTCGAGTTTATGAACTTAGGTCTTGTAGAGTTAGGGCGTGTAGAGTTAGAAGCTTGGCTCTACTTGAGATCTGATAACTTTTTGACAGTGCGAGTCATATAGTCTCGTCTTGGCAACATTTTACATGAAAATGTTTTTGGTGGGATTAATTTTATTATATTTGGTTATAATTATAGCATCTATACTTAGTGTTATTTTTAACAGTATGTGACAGACAATATTTATTTTATTTTATGCCTTTATCAAACAATCATTATATTATCAATCAGTATGTAGCTGATTTACGAATAATTTTCAAGCCATTAGCCAATAAAGAAAATAATTCGTGCAACCTGACGAAACTACATTTTACAAAGATGCGATAAAGTATTACATAGTGCTGTAACAGCAATTTTGTTAATAATACGACTTTCATAAATCAGATTCGAATAAACTTTCAGCAGGAATACGTAAAGGCCAAGTGTTATTATGTCCCAAATGAATGAATAACATGCGATCGATGCACTGATACTACTTAATTACTCTAAAACAGGATTTGTATTTCAAGGTATGATTTGAAAGTAACGCTATTGCTGAGACCGGTAGAACTAATGGGTCTTACTTAGACCCAAGTTCACCGACAACATAACAGGCGATTAGAGCAAAATCAGCCGTTTAAATATGAATTTTTGTATAGGTAATCGACCGATTTATATTGTTGGTGAACTAGACCCTTAATAGTGAACTAAAAGTAGGATGTGCTAGGCAGCTCCACACATTTGTCAAATATAAGGATTTATTTTGTCAAATCTTGTGCATCAATTCCACGATGGAATGCATTCGGGTTGACATAGTGCATATAAACGTACGTGTGCGCTATATTAATATTTATTTATTATAATTTAAAAAATAATAATTCATATTATGTAAGATTGTAAGCTAAGCGCCACACACACTTGAAGGCCAAAAAGGGGAGCAAGGGACACGCGACCGTATGTACATATGTTATCTTTTTCTGATGATAAATCATCGAGGTAGGTATGTACCTACGACTTTCACTATTCATCAGCTTGCTATCGTGCCCAATGCTGGTACAGTCAGCGACATTTATACGTACGCATGAAGATGAAGTTTTCGTAATTTTTAAATTTATTTATCAAAGAAGATAATTATTGTCTTTACCTAATACAAGTCGATAATACGCTATTTTATAATAATTAATTACAAATAAGTAGTAATGTTTAAAGTTTTCATTCATACAAAACTTATAAAACTTTCTACAAATGATTAATTATTTTTTCATCCCACCATCTCGGAAAGAGTATTTTTAATCTTCAATATCTGAGTGGAAAAGCCGTTTTTATTCTCTAGAGGATAAAGTAAATTGAATTTAGAACATCGTGTGCACTAAGTTTGTGAATTAAACGTTTTTTTTTTTGCATTTAGTCATTTCCTCGCTGAGGTGGAATGAAAAGTTACGTGTTGCACTCGAGTGCAAAGATTTTTCACCTCGTGCTCTTTGATTCCCTCGCTAACGCTCAGGATTCTAATTTTGAATCACTCGCTGCGCTCGTGATTCAATTTTAGAATCCTTCGCTTGCTCGGTCATCAAAATTGAACACGCGGTTAAAAAGCAACTTTGCACTCTTGTATAACAAATAACTATTATCGCTGACTGCACTCCTTCCACTCTTAAAGAGGAATTTTTGCCCTTAAATATTTAAAAACCGATTAAGAACCGTCGATGATTGCGTGTAGGAATTTGAACCTACCAACATTTAGCAATTATTGTATTGCATTTTGACTCCTATAATTATTCTAAAGTCGCCAATTTGTTTCACCATAAAGCAAGAATAAACTTGTAACTACAGAAATAGAGACGAGTTTGTGACGAAAGAGGCAAGTTTGCAAATCTAACAAGTGCTGGCGTACGTGATGCGGAGCGCATGTATCAGTCGCTGTTGCCGGCGCCCGCGCATCATGGTAGCCGACCGTTGCCTTCGAAACTAATGTTAACAAATAATTAGCTACAGAAGGTTCACGATGCGCGATTACCATGTTGTGCATAAATTTTTCGTCATGGGCGTCGCTTAGTAAAGGTGGTAAATGTAAAATTCTTTCAGACATCACGCTGGCCAAGCGACGCATAGCCCATCTTACACTGGTGATGCTGCAATCTGTCACCGTATTTAGGTTGACAAGTCAGGCAAGTTGAATTTTCAAACGGACCGTGACAGAAGCCTATGATAACGCCAGGTAGAAGAGCAAGTTGAATGGTGCCCAATGACGGTTCACAAGACTTCATTCTGATAGCAGCAGGGTGCATCGAGTACCACCAAATAGAGTTGTCGTTTCAGTAAACTAAATGTTTCACCGCAATACCACTAAAACCCCATATACCCTAAAAGAAACAATAGAACCTATTCAATAAAATCTGCAACTAATACTGAGCTATTCTCTAAGTACATCTCGCATCTTGTTTTGAGTTCCCGATATTTCAGCACTGTTGCAAGTGCCATGGTCACGGATAAACTCATGACAGTTTAAAAACTTAATTGTGTATTGTAAGGGGAAACTTGAGAGTGCGCCTTCTCTGTCTTTTTATTATGTGTCATTACGATACGATTTGGGGGTTTCCTTGAATGACGTCAAGTTAATGCAATATTTAGTAACATGGCATAGTTATCGTTTTTTTTTATGGCTTGGAACATTACCTAATTGTTTTTATTTTTTTACTAATTAATGACCTACCAGAGTTACCAAAAGGTACCAAAGTTGAAGTTGAGTCACGAGAGTATTCAGAATAAAATATTTCTAATTCCTTAGAAAAATTGCAAATTTATTTAAATATATTATTGTTATAGGAACTATAACAGTAATCCAAATATTATGTAATCCAAATATGTATTCACAAAACTTGTGTTAAACAATATTTCCGGACTCTTATGTAATGCGATAACAGTCTCTTTCCGATTCAGTAGACATAAATAAGATCTGCCATACCACAAAATAAAATATTAATAGCCACTGCCATTTCCTGTTGATGGCTTATTGGCTGACTTAGGTATAGGAAATAGTGGTTATTGGAAGATCTAAGTAATATTTGTGAAATGTGCGTAAAACGAATTAATGTTTCATAACTCCGCAAGAAATGATACATGATGGATATTACTTTATCGACGTAATATTCAATAAACTACAATATCCAGAGGTATTGTTACATACCGTCTTGAAAAAAGTTATTTCATACTAGCTTTTGCGCGCAAACGTTACCATTTACCTTTTTTTTTCGGCTTAAGGAAAGATGTTGGCTGCTTTCGGCGATAATTTCTATCGGTAAAAGACTATTTTGTTCTGGCGTGCTTTTGCGATTCATGAAATCGATAAGTCGTCAACTTGAACTATTGGCCAATCGTTTATTCTTTGTAGCGTTTTTCGGCGAATCGTTATGTCGGCAAATAATAGTAGGTATCATGAATGAATCTTTCGTCCCACCGATCTACGTAGATCCGTGTTTTTTGTGCACAATTGTATCGATCATCGTGTAAAGGACTTGAGACAGAAAGTAGTTATCTCGCCTACATTTAGGCGAGTAATAAAAGAAATTAGCGGATTTTTTTTCGCGATTTTCTGGACCCTTTAGTAGAAGTTGTTCGTAATGACGAGTAAATACAATAACCGAGGGCTAGAATGGCAAGAAAGCGGAGTGGGAAAAACCGGGGAGAAAACCATTTCTTTACCATTATCTTTCTCGATTATTCGTTTTGTCTTCTGTCAATGAGAAAGAGAGAGAAAGAAGAGAAAGGGTGGAGAAAACTGGTTTGTCCACCCGCCGTGCTAGCCCTGCAGGTATACAGGGTGTAAGTGACATCGTAACGAAAAATGATACATGTATTCAGTACATGATTCTGGACCCCCCAGTGTTAGAACTTTATGTCGATCTTTTCAGAAATTTTACGATGTTGTTCGTAATTTTTATAACTAACTGAAAAATCTGCGTACAAAATCGTAAAATTTTTGTTAAGAGCGACGCAAAGTTCACACGTTTTTTCGTTACAATGTCACTTACACCCTGCATAGTACTCACTTGTACCTAACGCGTAATCTGAGATTCATATATCCCAACACACTCAAGAAACTTATTTAGGGTTATGTTCAACCAGAAATTCATACTAAACAGCTGTTTTTGTCTTAAACGATTTATGTTACGTTGGTCAATGTGGCCTTTAATGTCGTTAGTGCGTCGAGTAATACGTATTGATCCACATGGTTTAATTTCTTTGAGTGTTACTGTAACATACACCGGCATTGTTAAGGAGTACCTAGGTACTCAGCTAATGCAATGTTTTCTATCGTCTGAGTATATGACAAGTAACCGCAGGATATTTTGCCACAAAGTATAGTATATAGTAAGTATAGTAGTATAGTATAGTTGCTTATAGACAGATAAACTTGCTTACAGGTAAAGGGAGTTAAAAACACCCTTTGATAGCTTGATGGTCTGATTCGTCATCCTGAAAGTGTATGAAGTTCGAAACATAATTTAGGTTTAGGTCCAAACACCCCTGATTCTATTGTTAACAGCAGGACATTTTATCACAAATTAAACTTGCTAACGGACAGGCAGAATAAGAGAGTTAAAAAAATCCTTGGTAGCTTGATGGTCTAATTCATCACCCTGAGAGTGTATGAAGTTCGAAACATAATTTAAGTTTAGGTCCAAACACACCCTATCCTATAATTGGATCAAAACATTGGACAAGCGAATCAGAAATAAACGGGGTTCTAAAACTTCGTGTACTTGGGACGTTAGGTGGATCCAAAACTCGAATAAACAAAATGCGTCTTTACATATTGAAATACGCTTTCATTAGCGTCAAGTTTCAATAGACATGAGTTACTATGGGGAAATACGCGACAAGTAACATGTCAGTTATGCTGTTGCACTTGTGCAATTTGTACACTAAACGGGTGTCTTACTCATGAGCTACGTGACCATAGTCTATACGAATCATGTACGTGTCATAATTATTGCACACCTCTATAGGCGAGAGCTTCGGAAAAGTACAAGCTGTCAATTATACAGTAGACGTCGATAATGACGAAGCTTTGCTTTGAAATTATGTGTTTGTTTTTCATAATGAAACTGTTTCTGAATCCTTGAATATTTTATTAAGAATTATGTTGACCAAACTACACCAAGCAATTTTACCAAATAAATAACAATTGTTTATAAATTCATAATTCTGATAAACATAGATTACAGAATGTGAATGAAATGATGAATGTGTGAAAATGAAAAACAATACCGAATGTGCGAGAAAATTCCATAAGTTATTCAAAAATATGTTCACTAAAAAGTCAACATATTTTTGAATAAATTATAGAATTTTCCACATAGAACACACATGTTTTATTCAGTACAAAAGTACTGAATAAAACATGTTTTTTTATATAGAAACGTTTCATAATTTGTATTGTTATACACATTACGTACAACATGTATTCATGCCTAAGCTTAAACCACTCGCAAACCGCGAAAATGAACAGAAAGCCTTTAAAATATGATGAGTGATTCAATAAAAGATGGCAACATTCCTTGTAGATTTCACATACAAAGGTGAGGGTGGCGCAAGCGGTGATCAACGACTGCGCGAGCACATCCCCAAGGTCGGCCCTTGTTAATGTGATGTAAGTTCGCGTGTTGTTCAGACAGGAAACGATAATAATTTTGTTTGTTCGACTATAGAGTTATTTTGACCATGTATTGTTAATGTTTTCCAAGTTTTTATGGATTTTTTGGTGTTGTAACAAGGATCATGAGCCTGTCGTTGAAATCTAGTTTTGTACAGTATTCGATCCGTCTAAAATCAGAATCAGAATTGTGCGTGGAGAATGCTAGGATAGAAAATACTTTTTTTCTATGGTAGGAATATTGGTTCAGTCTATCAGTCAAGAGTTAAACGAAGGAGCTTTCTGACCAATAGCCGGATCGACACAGGACTATCCACCGCGCCTTTGGATAATAGAATTTAGTTTGGTTGATTCTCAAAACCCCGGGCATTGGTTACAACCTTTCTGGAACAGGCGGTAGCAAAATAAAACTCGTACCTAAAGCGTCCAGCTTGCGGCTAAGTATTGCGCTTGCGTTGCATGTTTGTAACTTATAACATTGGAAGTGAGAGGTTTGGCGTATGTCGACCTACGACAGAAATTACGACCTGTGTGTTTCTTATGCTAATAAGCGTCTAAAAATACCATGGCTATACCTAATTTGAATTTGCAAATTTTCCCTAGATATTTCGTATAATCTAGCATAACTACTCAGAAAAACGCGGCCCATTGCAAGCCATTGTTGGATTAGTCTTGCCCACGGAGGAGAGAAGGGAGGTCTTGCCTCATACAGCCGCCCAACGGGGACGTTGGGTGGGGGACCAAAGAGAATAAATTCACGTTTTTACTGTCGGTTGGTGTGAGCGCCCTGAGCTGTTCTAGATACACTGTCGAATTATCTGTCAAAGCTTTTAGTGTGAAAAGCTATAGCTTCAAGGGGTTTTTAAACCACTGTATGGATAAGATATTTTTGGATAGTCGTTGGTTAGTTGACACTTTGGTAGGAAAACGACCTCTCAAGCCATTCAAAAAATAAAGTCAGATAAAGAAAGCTAAGGGTATCCCGCTCGATCACTTTTCGATTGTTCCTTACGACCTTATCTTATTATTCTATTTCGGCTTATTCTTGACATTCCGTTATTAGTGACATAAATTATGCGTGTCCCCCATACTAAGTCGTTTTGTTTTAAAGTGTATCCTAATACTGCGGTGGCATTTGGAACAGAATAAATCACTCTACAAATTATGCACAGTATATAAAAAACTATCCTGTATAAATAAATTAGAAAGAGCAATAAGGATTACATTGATAATTGACTGATTGAAGAAGACTGTAGAGGCCTACTTCTAAATACCATAAACTTCAAACTTATGTATGACTCAAAAGAAGAAAATCTTATGGGAAGGAAAAAAATATCCATGGCGTATTCCTATCAATCGTTCTGTCTCGACTTTGGCTGACCAAAAAACGTGGTCTTTCCTTCCTATAGTTTATCACATTTTGACACTAACACGATGCTTGCTTAACTTTGCAAGTTGTATGCTTAAAACTAATAATAATTCTTTATAGTTTTTTCAAATCAGTCCAATATTTCTTTGAAGTTTACAATAAATGTAAACAAAGATAAAACACAATACCCCAGGAAACATTAGTGTAAATAAATAAGTAACAGTATAATTTTCACAAGCATTACAATGAAGATGTGTAACGTTACCTTGACTAACGCGGCTAACCACGGCTAACGCTTGCCTCTTTTGGCAACAACACGAGCGGTGTGCCAATACTACCACCACTTTGACTTCGGGACCACGATACACCTTGTATATACATATATCAGTCTGTATTCTCTATGACAGCCACGCTCATAAATCTTACTACGATCTTACAATTTTTATACAGGAGATTTTTTTATGTAGTGCGCATAATTTGTAGAGTGATTCAATCTCTGTTCCTAAATGCTACCGCAGTATTGGGATACACTTTAAAATAAAACGAAAATTCGACTTAGTATGGACGACACGCATATTTTACTACCGCAAGCCATACAAAATCACATTTTTATTTAGTTTTGGAGTGAATATTTGTACTGTGGTTGCATTTGGGAACAGACACTGAATCACGCTGCAAATTTTGCGCGCTACATAAAAAAATATCCTGTATGAGAATGACTCAGATCAGGGACCATAATCCCTATAACAAAATATACAGCGTGATTTAAAAATGACCAGTCAATTATGAGGTAAGTAGGTCCATGAAACTGAACAACTATCCCCAAGGAACATAGGTAGAAATCTCAAAATTGAAAATCGACTTTTCATACAAAGTGACTGGCCACGTGACTCATGTTTGGAAGAAAAGTCGATTTTCAATTTAGTTTAGTAGGTGTATATCGAGAAGTTTTATCTTTCTTTGTTATTGTTTAATTAAAACATTGATTTGATAAGACACACGTAATCAATCATTTTTTATGACTTGCGAATTTAAATATCTTAATTTGTAAACACTGATATTAAAGTCGACTTTAATAAGTAAATCAAATTCTTTGGGTATTATTAAAGACACCACTTCATTTCTTACAGCTATTCTCGCGTTTTAAAGCTTATAACGAAAACTAAAATCTGCTGTTTCATACAATATAAATATTACTCGACTAAATGTATGGAACAGCCGATTTGTTTTTTGCGTTTTCAAGGTCAATAACCCCCTTTCTGACTAACCGTGTATACTCGTAGGTAAATGATATACGATTTGTATAAAAATATTATTACAAACATATTTCTAAAAGATTCTGATTGCCAGCCATGCAACGATCATCTCATAAGGTCACAGTCGGAAGTCATGACCTTTGACTTGAAAACCTTAAAAGTTTCTTGTTGCCCAATATTGCGAACATCGATAATATAATCAATAGGTGCATCATTACATAGGTAAACTGGTAAAGTGCTTCATCATCACAGATAATGATTACGAAGCACTCTAGATGTTGCAAAATATATAGAAAAAGTGCTAACGGCAATTTTTGTTTTTATGCACGGAGAAGGTTGAGAATCTCAACCTTCCCAAACTTTAACTATATGGAGAAGGAGTGCAGAAAGCTAAAATTATGTTTGAATTTCGACCACTGGGCGACCACTAGTTTGTTATTATTATATTACACTGTGGTACAATCATGGGTTTAACAAAATGGACTTGCAAAATTACCTACATCAAGATTTAATTTATATCGCTATACCAAGAGCAATAACATCTATGAGGAATCGACTTTAATTCTGAGAAAGAAAAGAAAGAAAGAAACGTTTATTAGACATCACATTGTAACCAAACCGAAAAAAAATTAAAAAAAATTATAAAACAAAAAAATAACAACAAATGAAATTAATAATAATAGTAAAACTAATTAAAAATATACGTAATTAGGACAGAAATAAAAGACTCGTATGTAAAGAAACAACAAACAAATAACACGGGAACACACAGTCACAACATAGATCCATTTGGATCTATCTTTCTCTATTGTTTCGATTATCTCTTTGTGTATTAAAATTAGGGAATTTATAGCGTAACCCTCAAAGCTATTTTCCGTCTATCCATTACTAGAAGCTTTGTAGCGTCCAAATACAACGGTTTACAGAAGAAACTGACTCTAATAAGGGCCTAAGTGGAAATTAATTATGATCCACATAGATTTTTCATTCGACTGGCATAATGGATTGTCTCAATAATTGTCCTCGTGTGTAAACTTGTTACTTGATTATCATTATTGAAGGGATTAGGTTTGTTCAATAGTTTTATTGTTATAAGACCTGATAATGAACGAGGAATCCAATCATGTGAATATATTAATATGATATAGTTGGATATAATTGTAAATACTTGTACGGTTATTAAGTTAATTGCAAGAGAGGTTTTCTCATCGTTGTAAAGTGATAGTGTAGCGTAACACCATGCCGATTTATATTAGACTAAAGTAGAATATATCGTTATTTCATATAATCCAGATTTAGGCACTTGTGAAATGTAGAGACTCTAGGTGTGCGGTTCCAAATAGTAGGTCCTATCGACAAGGACCGGTAAGAAACTCTATGGAAACATGGAATGTTGTGGTGACAGCTACGAGAATAATGTAATCTAATATGAATAAAAAATAAAAATAGGATAATAATGATTTGCCTCTGAATAAGATTACCATGGCAGTTACCACCTGACCTGTCCGTATAAACGACACCCATTTACGAGCAAGAAGCGTGCATCAGCATCGCTAAGGTTAACCATATTGTATCCGGGAACTCAACGACCCGATATAAAAGTATTCAATTTATTATAATATTTTCATAAGACGTATCTAATATTTTGCTTATTATGGGTTGCCTTACTGCAGCAGTGGGCCCGCTTGATGAATAGCAGCTATCCATCACGCGGGCCCAGTGTAGATTGGTGGATGCCACATGTCTTCAATTTTTTGGTAAGACATAATTAACATAGTTTTCTTCCGATGTTTTACTTCACAGAATTAGAGCAGTGGTGAAGAATCCGCAAATATCTGATCCATTTAAGCGTGCCCGCCTGGGGTACGGGCCGTGTCACCTGTGGGCCATCATTGCAAATAGGTCGCGAGCACCAATACATAAAATAATGTACCAAATCACAGAAATAAACTACCTACATCACTTAGATACATACCTCATTGTGAAGGTGAAAGTTCAGCCTAGTTTATAAACAACAGCTGATAAATAAGTAGATAGGTACATAGGTACGTATTAATAGTTTAATATTAATTGAGTAGCTGAAGATAATAATTACTATTCCAACATTATTCTGGGTCCTTATCTTTTTACTTTGTTCAAATAATTGACTTTTTTGGCCAGAGGTATATTTGCTTGTGACTTTTGTATGTACATATTTGATTCTTTGATAGATTTAATCACTTCGACATAGTTCATAAATTCTAAAAGTAGTGGGAGGATGACAATTGTTTGTCTGACTTGGATGGAACCCAAATTAACTTTGATGGAACATCTGAAGATAACTACGGTATTATGCGTGCAGCACAATGGGTGGCCATTTGAACAAATCATAAATATTCCATTATTTTTATTTTCATCAGTTATTTCAATGAGTCGTCTAGACAAGACATCATTGTTTTGAACGCGTTTTTTATAGTTTTCGAAACATTTTGTTACTTTTCTGGTAGTTTATAAAAAAAAATGTTCAATTCAAAGACATTACTTATTATTAATGTTCATTGTCCATGTTTTATATGGTGTACAATAAAGAATATTTCTATTCAATTCTATTAAAGTTCGTCGTTCGAAATTAATTAAAAGGACGATGTAGATGGCTTTATTTTCCAATGAAAACGGGCAAATAATTATACGCAAGTAAATTATTTGTACAATTTATTTTTATTACTTATATACCTACTTTCATTTATCACAATTTATTTCAGATTTGCAAATTATTATTGTACTTAACTCCATCATGTATCAAAGTTCTCCGTGTTTTCTTAACCAGAACCTCTTTATCATATCAGCTCCTTTCTCCCCGATCATGATAGTGGGTGCGTTTGTATTGCCTCTCACGACAAAAGGCATAATACTTGCATCAATTACTCGCAGTCCATTCACGTTGCGTACTCTAAGTTCAGGGTCTACTACAGCTTGCTTATCTCTCTTAGGTCCCATCTTAACAGTACTGGTTGGATGATAAAGCGAAAATGTGAGCTCTCTCGCTATACATTCCAAGTGTTCATCGCTTGCCTTCTCAAACTCTTTGCAAGCTTCAATTTCAATCCAATTTAATTTGAATCCTGCTTCCTCAAAAGCTTTTGTTTCACTTAGTTTCAAAGAATGTTGTCTCATTGCCCTTATGATAGTTTCCATGTCTTCTGGCTCCTTAAAATAGTTTGCGTATATCAGAGGGTAGTCGAATGGGTTTTTGCTATTAAGAAGAATCTTACCACATGATTTAGGATGTAATAATACGTTGTATACCATTATCATAAAATTTCCCTTATTAATTTCAAGGAATTTATGATACACTTCGTCATCTAAATCGTGCTTTTCGAAAACATCAAGCATATTAGACACATTAGGAGGCAGGACAAGATAGTGATATTGCATATCTGGTATAGATGAAGTAGGATCTGTCGTATTAATAAAACTGATGATTCTGTGTGGACTAGTATCCTTAAACGGCCCGGTGCGTTCCAAAAAATACTTTACAAATGCATCAAATATGTTATTTATGGAGCTTAAATCTTTATCACCTGGCATTGTATAAATGATAGGTGCGAATACATGATCTTGTAAGTTTTCACCAACAGGGAGGTCAGCCATGACTTCTATGTTCATCTCACGTAAATGTTTTTTAGGTCCGATACCTGATAACATTAAAATTTGTGGCGAGTTGATGGCACCAGCTGATAAAACAACCTCTTTCTTTGCATTTACAATTATATCTTGTCCATCTTTGTTCATCAGAACACCTTTAACTGTGTTTGTGCCAGGAAAAAATAAAACTTTTGTCACTAGGGCATTCTTAATCACGTGTAAGTTTTTTCTTTCTTTAATTGGGCTCAAAAACGCTCTAGCGGTGCTGGATCTAACATTATCTTTCACATTGGTTTGGCTTGCCATCACACCTATTTGTGAAGCACCATTAATGTCACTTGAGTTACTCATTCCTAGTTCGACCGCAGCTTCAATTATAATTTTTTCGAAAAGATGGGGCTCAGTCACTTCCACAATATTTAAGGGTCCATCCCTATTATGATATTTTCTCTTTTCTTCAGTGTAAACTCCATTGAATTTTTCACTTTTTAAGAAATATGGTAAAACATCGTTGTAGCTCCACCCATAGTTACCATCAGCTGCCCATGTATCATAGTCAGCTTTGTTAGCTCTGACGTAGAACATCCCGTTGATGCTGCTGCTTCCACCTAGCACTTTACCTCTTGGCCAGGCACATCCCTTGGTTCTGTAGCTTCTACATGCATCTTGAGGCTGTGTTTTGTAACCCCAATCTATTGAGGTGCCCAAGCTGTTGTAGAAAAGTTGTGGAATCTGAAAAATTTAAAACAGACAATTTTTTTGTTAATTTGAATTTATTTCTTTTTGCAACAAACATTTCAGTTCGTATATGAACATAATTTTCAGTAAAGAGGTCACTTGTGTAATAAAAACAAACTATATCACAATAGGATTGACTTGGATCATTGGTACAGTTTACGTAAATATAAATCTCACATGTAGCTAGACCCAAAACAATTACCTGTAGGCCACACCAATATAAAACGGGAATCGAACCCGCGACCCGTAGCGCAGACATACGGTCGTAATACGGATGTGTGCTTACGGACAGACTTACTTCAGTAGTAAGCGTTGGGTCTCCTCCGGCTTCAATGAGTAACACCTTCCATTGTGGCACTTCACTCAATCGGTTGGCGACCACTGCACCTGCTGACCCAGCTCCTACTACTATGAAGTCGTAGTTGGGATCTGGAATATAATTAGAGCTACATAATCAAAGCACGGTACTATCTCATTTCCGTCGCACAGGTTACATTAGTAGAGTTAAGCCCAAGTTCAAACAGACGATTAGAGCAAAATCAGCCGTTTAAACATGAATGTTCGTATGGGTAATCGGTTGATTTAATTTTAAACATTTGATAAATTGTCGGTGTACATGGCCTTAAGGACCATTTAACTAACAAAATAACAAGCGTTTAACTTCTGTCGAGTTGGCACAATCTATCACTTGAAAATCGCTCATACAGTTATCGAAAGATTATCAATATGAATATTCCTTGTAAACAGTATTATTTATCGTAATAGATTGTTTACCGACACTATATCAGAAGTTTAAAAGGAAAATTACCGATTATCCTTATTAAATGTTGTCCTAACCGTCTGTTTTGTTTTCGACGAACTTGGGGCATTAAATTTAAATATGCGAATATAGTCTGATCACAATACCTTTATTTTAATTTTATAGCTCAACAACTTAAAACACAATTCTTCAAAAGGTTTTTTAAAAGTCTTGTAATAGGGTCAGTAACCAGCTTAAAAAAAATTATGATTTGTCTTCTGTGTTCTTGTGAATATAACAATGATTTACTCGTATATCGGTTGATCGTACCAATGAGCAAGTAATCTAAAACTTAATAACTATCAAGAACGATAATGAGTTTCCCTAAAGACGTTTCTTGGAAAAGTCCAGCATATAGGACCATTCTTCGAAATGTACCTAATTTCCACAAAGTCAACGCATTTATTCAACCCATTGGGTTGGGTACTAATTATGAATATGTGAATAATAATTAATTACTCACTTGCGATGAAACCGCATATTGTACAATCTTAAAATTATTAATTGTAAGTATTATGTTTATTGTTCCTTTTTATCAAGTGTACAATAAAGAGTATTTCTATTCAATTCACTCACTGTACAAAACCACTGCACACAAAGAGAGGACCAATCTACATACATACATTATTTATAACGATTTGCTGTACATTTATAAATAAATAGAATATCTAAGAAATGCTAGTAAATAAACTCAATAATATTTGTAACTCGATTTGAGAAGTATATACAAGGTCCTACTTTTCTACTCTTTTCTTTCTTTTCTACTCATCATTATGAATAACTTTTACTATGGGATCAACACTGAATAAATATCATACCGAAAAAATATCAGCTGTTCCACACAAATAATTAATATTGCTCGATTAAATGGAACAACATTTTTTTATCACGATTTCAGGATTGGTTCCATAGTAAAACTTGTTCATAGTGATAAGTTCAATAACCATTTAAAGGGATCAGGTACTCCATTGAATTGAATTTATTTTATTACATCTTAGGTATTTACAGACATATTGATTATTATAAATAAATTGACATTGATGCTACTGAATTATATGAAACGGATTATATTTGATATTCTAAATGTTTTTTTGAATTATATTATGTAAAAAGTTTTTTAAAACGATAATTGGCAAGAGTTTAAACTCAACCATTATTCAATATTTGTACGCCACATGGCAAAACACAGTGTATCTACTGACCCATTGTAACATCTCACATATTATTGTAACCCACCTATGTTTACAAATAAAGCATTCTCATTCTCATTCTCAGGACAAGAAAGGTAGGGCCTTCTAAATTAAATGAAATAATATGACCCGTTTTCCTTTACCGGCTTTTCGGCTTGTTGAGGCAAGTCTCAATTTAATCATGATTTTGGTTTCGGTCCTACCCGAGGTAAAAACCTCTTTGCCATTATTAAATTATTCATTTTTAATTTATTATTAATTTTTAATAAAATATACGTGATAAGAAATAAATATTTACTGTACTATCGTAAATATTAATATTTAAGGCAGTGTAATCGTTTGCTAGATGTAAAAAGTAAATAATTCCGTATTTTGCTATCTCTTTTACATAATTTAGTTTGTATACTCACTATTTCTTATCACCAGGCAGAATGTAAATAATTATGTTAACATCTTGGGATAATACTGAGCATTTTTCTTTCAAATTACCTTGAAGCGTAGCGTTGATAGCATCATCGGGCCAAAGATGGTCCCCTGCGACAGCGCACTGCGCGGCGAAGAAGCTCTGCAGCGTCTGCACGAACAGCGACCCAGCCACCTGGTAGCTCTCTAGGATCGGAGCTGTAAACGCCGGATCGCAGGCCCACGACATCTTGACCTGGAATCAGTCGGTATAAACATCTTTAATATCAGTATACGGTATACCAAGAATAAGTTTCTACATTTTTATTGACGTCTATCTTCTATATGAATGATTTTAGTACTATCTTTAGATAAAGGCAGGTAATAGGCGTCCGTCTAATCAAGTGGGTGCTGAATTCACACTTACGTCTATAGCTGATTTCCTGGCGCTTGTCTCATAATGTGAACTTGAAAGTGTTGTGTTGATAAAAGTTTAAGTACCGGAGCTATGATTCTTACACAAACAGATCATGGGATTTGTTATAAAGGTACACAAGATGGTAATTTATAAAGTTAAGGCATATGATCAACTTCTTGATTGTCATAATGTGGTTTGGTGCCCGAAACTGTGAGTCAATGCGTTTGGTCCTTTCGTAAACATATACTAGCGCTTTGCCTGCGACTTCGTCCGCGTATTAGCCGAAAATTATTCCACGGGAACCCGTTACTGGGATAAAAAATATCCTTCATTATTCAGGGATAGTGTAGCTTTCTATTAATGATAGAATTATTAGAATCAGTTCAGAGGTTCTAGAGAGTACCCCCAACATACAAACAAACAAATACCTATTTATGATATTAGTACCTATAGATACAGATTTTCAGTCTAGGCTGCCGAAGATCTATCAATATCGTATTCTAAAATAAAAATGGTAGCTTAAAATCTATTTTAGACGATAATAACTAATACCTATAGTTTAGGTAATATGCTTTTTGTTTAATAAATCTTTATACATATACAAAAACGTTAATCCTAGGCTAAATTAAAAATTAAGTTGTTTCGTTACAATGATTGAACATGTGTAATTTTTTCATTTATTTTCATCATTAATTTGTATAATATAACGCACAAAAAGTAAGAACGAGTTTTTTTTACTTGAATAATAATTTTTGTTGTTTGTAAGCGTTGGTTTATTTTGTTATAAACCCAAATCTTCGCTTAGTACTGTAATGTGTAGTAATCTAAAGAATATTGTTATTAATGTATACAGGAAGATGATAGGCTTCTTGGAAGAACATATTGTCACCTTATAAATTCTCTTTTAAAATTGCGAATTATTCAATAAACTAAAAATACAACAATTATAAAAAAAAAAACGGTATATATTTTTTTGCTGAATTGTATCCAAAATCGTCTCTAATGTACCTTTGTAATTATTGTAGGCACACTTTATTTCTTATAAAATTTAGGGCCCGCGCAGATGATCAGATTACCTGCTTTGTTTTGATAATGAGGAATTATGTTTTGGAATATAATGAACATTCAAATGAAAACTGAACATACAGAAATTCAGAAACTAAGGATTAATTTAGACATTAGTAATATCAATTGCAAGCTAAAAGAGAATTTTCGTCAAACAAGCTTGGAAATAATACATAAAAATTAATTTCACGAGATAGCACGAAGTAACTTATTAAATATAATTAAACAAAACAACTTCTCTGGCGAAATCACTGAAGGTCTAAGATAATGAATATTTAAATTTTGAAAACAATTATTATCTCATTTTAGTAATGAGATAATAATTATTGTTTACATTCAAATAGATATTGCGTAAGGGACAAATATGTACGTATTTGTTGCGATGTGAATACAATTTTGAAATATCAATTCTATTCAAACATATTCAATCGAAGCCTTGTTTATCTTTCTCAAATCTTTCGTTATTTGTTTAAATATACAGTTAAGCTTTAACACACAAAGAAACAAAATGAAAGTATCAAGTTAAACTTTATATAATCGGCGAAAGTTGGCAAGTTCAAAACAATCAAATAGTTAGAATTGAAATAAATATCACACTTGCTGTTTGCTGTTACCTGCTGTTTATTTATTTTTTACTAAAACATCTACACATTTTTATTGAATATTAGTAATTTATTTAAAAACACTTCCACATCCGTTGTATCACCGGTCAAAAAATGCGTACCACAGATTTAATAATCTTACCGTTTATTAATCGGCTTTTAGAATTATCACAACGTTGGATAATTTTCTTTTTCAACACCAAAAATGTTACGAGAGCAATTGAATTGCGAGCCGGCCGACCACTAACCGGCTAGTAGAAGCACGCACTTCACACGCACGACTATATACATAAACGTGTACAACTACACACACATGTAAATATGGAGATCTCTACGCTTCTAATCTATTGACATGCTAGTTTTCCTTATCTGTACCTACTGGTGGCCTTCGTTTTTCAGATCATCTCGTTTTTATATGTTTTATTCACGTTTTTATAATAGCAACAGTATTTTTTATGAGGTAATAAGTATCATTACTATGCGAACTCTGCCAGGCACACTTTCAAAATCGTTTCAGTTAATTGATAGGAAACATTTTTTCAGTAGATTATTGTTTTTTGGAGGATTGAAAAAATATTTTTGACTATAATAATAAATGGCAATATAAACGCTGATGCCAATGACACTTTACAAATGTCATTGGCTGATGCTCAATGTTTGCGATAAAAGGGAACCAATAGATAGATACAGAGGAATCTAGCACGAATCTATTAATGGGACTTGTGTGAAGCAAAATATTTAATATTTACATGTAGTATACACATTATAGTACTTTTAGTCTTTCTGCTGGATACAATATTGAACAATATTGATATCCATAATCTCCACGTTCCATATACATAGTTACCTCTAGATACATTGCCGCAACCTTTCGTTAATTAAGGTAGAATTTGCATTAAGTATGCTTAGAATCATTAATGGATGAGCAAATTGTGTGTGAGTAATACGAAATAACTAACACAATAAGTAGGACTTCAAGTCTTAAAATTAATTAAAAATATAAGACTAATTTGCCCACATAGCTGTAAATAACTGCTAAACGTGGTACTGGTATAGACTGTAAAGAGTTTTTGGATATAATGGGAAGAAAAACCATTGTAAATATATGTGTAGATACTATTAACATTTTTATTTATTCCTTAAAATAACTCCAAAACCATGATTAATTAGCTAACGTGCGGAAACAATACTAATCTCTGCGTTTTGTCACTTAATGAATTAAATAACTAATCTAATTTGGACACATATCAGAAAGGATTTGTTGAAATTAAAAGGAATTTGTAATACCAATAAATAACTTGTATAATAAATTACACTACTTAAAGTTCCGTGTGTTGGTTCAACCAGAATTTCTTGATCATGTCAGCTCCCTTCTCACCGATCATGATGGAAGGTGCGTTGGTGTTGCCTCTCACAACTGAGGGCATGATACTGGCATCAATCACTCGCAGACCTTTCACTTTGCGTACTCTGAGCTCTGGGTCAACAACCGCTGTCTCATCACCATCGGGGCCCATCTTGGCTGTGCTGGTCGGGTGGTACAGCGAGAAAGTCAGTTCCCTCGATATGCAGTCCAAGTACTCGTCGCTGCTCTTGTCGAACTTTTTGCATGCGTCTATGTCCAGCCAGTCCAGTTTAAATCCTTGATTTTTGAGAGCTTTAGTGTCACCCAGTTTCAAGGAATGTTGCTTCATAGCTCTGATAACGGTTGCCATATCTTCGGGATCCTTGTAGTAGTCAGCAAACAACAATGGAGCCTCAAGCGGGTTTTTGCTCGCCAAAAGAATTTTACCTGCAGATTTGGGCTTCAACAGCGTGTTGAAAATCACTAACGTGAATTTATCTTCATTCATCTTTCTAAACTTAGTGTATGCCTCATCGTTTAAGCCATGCTTCTGGAAAATGTCTATTACATTGTAAACACCTGGGGGCAGAACGAAGTAGTGGAACTGCATGTCTGAAGCAGGCGAATTAGCGTCAGTTGTATTGACAAAACTAATGACCCGGTTGGGGCTGGTGTTAATCAATGGGCCAGTGCCTTCCATAATATACTGAGCAAAGTTCTTAACAATGTTAGAGATAGAATAGTAGTCTTTGTCACCAGGCTTCGTGTAGAAAGTAGGCACGAATAAGTGATCTTGTAAGTTTTCTCCAACAGGCAAGTCAGCCTTTACTGCAATTTTCATGTCCTCCAAGTGCTTTCTAGGTCCGATACCTGACAGCAATAAGATATGCGGCGAGTTGATGGCACCAGCTGACAGAATAAGCTCTTTCCTTACGTTGACAACTATGTCTTTTCCGTCTTTGTGGAGCATGACACCGCTCACAATGTTAGTGCCAGGCACGAACAAAACTCTAGTTGCTTGGGCGTGCTTGATGACGTGGAAATTCTTCCTATTCTTAATCGGGTTCAAGAAGGCGCGAGCGGTACTGAATCTAGTACCATCTTTGGTCGTAGTCTGTGATGTCATTACACCCATTTGGCTCTCACCATTGATGTCAGTTGAATTCTTCAATCCAAGTTCGATTGCGGCGTTTATGATCATGTGTTCGAAATCGTGAGACTGTTTGTCGACAGCTACGTTAAGGTTGCCCTGGAAGTTATGATATTTCTTGTTCTCTTCGTTGAAAATACCAGTGAATTTCTCGCTCTTCCTGAAGTACGGTAGAACATCATCGTAGCTCCATCCGTAGTTACCGTCGGCTGCCCATTCGTCGAAGTCGGCTCTGTTGCCTCTGACATAGAACATGAAATTGATGCTGCTACTACCTCCCAAAGCTTTGCCACGTGGCCAAGCACAACCCTTTGCTGTGTAGCTTCGACAGGCGCCATCTTGAGGTTGAGTCTTGTAAGCCCAGTCTTGAGGACTGCGCATGTTGTTGTAAAATAGATGTGGGATCTGGAAAGAAAAAGTTCATCAGAATTAATTAATTGAATTATACTATTGCTGAATTTTGTGCAGATTTTATTTGACGTAAACTAAATTCGTAAATCTTGAAATGTTTACTTTAGACATCGTACCTCAGTATTCAGTGTAGGGTTTCCTCCAGCTTCTACAAGTAGAACTTTCCATTCTGGCACTTCACTGAGTCGGTTAGCGACCGCTGAACCTGCTGACCCAGCTCCTACTACTATGAAGTCGTAGTTGGGATCTGGAAGAAGAAAAAAAATGGTACATAATGCCTTCTTCAGAATTTATATATTTAAAAAACAATTAAAATAGTTTTTATGTGTTAAAGAACTCTTTACCACAAAAATTATCTATCACAAAAGTTAATATAAGGATACTGTTCGTAAATAGACCTTCATCTATACGAGTGTCGCTTTCCCAAAGACAAGTAACATTAGAAGTTCTACACAGCTGTAATATTTCATTCAAATGTTATAAAGAACAAGACCTTACCTTCAAGAACAGCCTGAGTAGCATCCACAGGCCAGAGGTGGTCGCCAACGATGGCGCACTGTGCTGCGAAGAATGTCTGCAGCGACTGCATGAACAACGGACCAGCTGCCTGGTAGCTGTTCACGATGTTCGTGGTAAAGGCCGGATCGCACGCCCACGACATCTTGAACTGGAAACAAATAGATAAAATATTAACTGTAAATATTGCTAGAAATTATGAAAAACTTATTAAAGTGGGTTTCGATGTGACGAGCTTTTCATAGCCTTGCAGTGAGTAGGATGATATTTTACTGAGACGTGATGACTAGGGAATGCAATCTCGAGCCGAGATTGGCAATTCGAGATCTCGCGCGATAACCCTGTGGTCGAGATTAGCTATTCGAGATTTCGCCAATAGAGATTCGAAAAAAAAAATACTGGAAAAATAGCTTGAGATCTCGCGAGATCTCAAGATATTTTTCGAGATTTATTTTGGCTATAAAAATCGAGATTGCATTCCCTAGTGATGACGTGATCATACGACTTCCACTTTGCTTATGAATTTACAGTGTTACATTGTTCATGTTTTCTATCCTACTTTTATTAGCAAAGATCCTTTTAAGGGGTTATAATACTCATCATTATGAAAAACTTTTACTGTGGAACAAAAACTGAAATCTGGAACAAACGAAATCTGACATTCCATACAAATAATTCAATATTACTCGACTAAATGTGAGGAACAGCTGATTTTTTTCGCGATTTCAGTTTTGGTTCGATACTAAAAGTTGTTCATAATGATGAGTACTATTACCCCTTAAATGGACCTCCGCTAATAAAGTAGGAACTTATTTCTTTTTTTAATCACTATGTTTTATTCTATACGCCTACCAATACACAGTCACAATTTTTGTATCAAAAAATATAAAATAATAATATTCCTGGATGATTTAATTTAATTTAAATGACTTACATGTTCAGCTTCTACTTTAACAAAATATGTAGTCTACAGCTGTAAGGGAGGCGCCGATGTGACAGTCCAGAGCACTCTCCCAGATATAAATACTAAATATTGTAGGCATGCATGTATACGTCAGCCACCTATAATCGCAATCAAATCATTGTCTTAATATTCTTAATTGCCGACAATTAACCTTTTGTTTAATTTGTAATTTTAATGTTATTCTTATCACCAAATGTTAAACATCCGAAAATTTTGGTCACTAGGTTCAAAAGAAACTCTCCCCTCCATCAGCTTTTAAAAGTTAATAATAAATTAAGTTTAGTTTTAATTAATATAATTAATATTTTGTTTTTAGATTTAGAATGATCAAAGAGAATTCAAACGCAACCCGTACGCATCTTCAGGGATCTGAGGCCCTGGTGTAAGTTTGTTTAACAATCACGATTTTACTCACCGAATAGATTTCTTTTTGATTATATAGCAGTTTTCAACCAACACGGGTAGAGGGTCAATAATATTTAAAAAACATTGAAAAAGTAATAATAGTATGGTAATAATTGTTACAAAGAAGTTAATGTATAAATATTATGAAATTTAGGTACATTGAGAATATATTTTTTGATGTTTTTGAATCTTTGTTAATCTAACTAAAGACAATATTATTATTAAGTAAAAACAAAAATATTTTATCAAAATTGAACATACAATCAATTGCTATGTAAAGACACACATGAATCATTATTATGATTATTATGATTATTATGATCTTTACATTTTTCTTTTTATCGAGCCAATTATGTATTCATAATTGGCTCGATAAAAAGAAAAATGTAAAGATGACACTAAATCGACATTTAAAACGAGTTATACCTTGCAAAAATTTCATCACAAAACCATGTAAAAGTTATATCAAAAGATGAAGCGCAACACCCTAAACAATGCACCGTAAAAGAAACTCTATTTACTGCGAATAAAGTATATTTGAATTTGTATTTACCGTAATATAAGACTGCACGCAGAATCTTAGAAGAGATCTTGATTCTTACTTACACTAGGGTCTTAGTAGGTCACTTCTTTTGTGGTGTCAATATGGATTCTCACATGCAAATTGCTCAGCCGATATGGAAACAGTAGACAGTCAGCAAAGTTCAACGAGCGGCTGACTGTCTTGCTCTAGAATCCCAATTTTTTTTTGACTAGGACTACTTGGATTTTTTGTTCGGTGAAAAACACAAAATGAAACATTTTGAAAAACTTTAATCATAACTTTTATTCAAATATTAAACTTCAAATAATATTTGGATTTATTTCTAATAATAGACAACTTTTAAATTAAAATCAATGTGATTTTTGACCTCGCATTCTTTTTACATATTGGCCAATTCTGGGGCAACTGTTGCTCAGTAAATATTAATTTATTATGGGCTTATAACTATATTTCGCGGACCTTTAGTTCTCGCGGGCCCCTGGCGGTTCGCGGACTTCCAGTTGGGAACATCTGCTCTAGGACTTAGGCTGCACCGGACCGACTTAGGACCCACAGAGGCTCTCTCCTTGTACCCCCTCTATCTTCTCTAATATTAAGGTTCCGGTCGACGATGAGGGTAGCTTGCCTAGAAGATACGTAGATACATTGTTTTACTAGGTGTATTTTGTACATATACAAGTACCTACTAAAACCGAGCGCTCTACATTTCAATGAATGCTTCCTGGCATATTGCAGGATGCGAGGTAATATAAATTGGAGGTGTTGGATTTTTTTAATATTGTATACGGTTATTCGGAAAGTAGGTACAGCCGAAAGGGGTTATTAATACTCATCATTATGAACAACTTTTACTATGTAATCAACCCTGAAATCGCGAAAAAATCCATGTCCTTTAAACTTGCTCGAGTAATTATTATTTGTATGGATCATCAGATTTCTTATGCTAGATCGTGACGTGACCAAAAATATTAATTCAAGACACACGTGTTAATCTGACATCTAAGAACTTAGATTTTTTGTCGCTGTTTTTAAAATAAAATAATATGAAATTTTAATTTTGCAATTGATTTATATAGCAATGACTATGTATGTTTTAATACTTTAATTCCATCTATGTGCATATTTATTTTTATTTTGCACGCAATTAGTGTTAATGACTTTGATCTATAAATACCGGAAATTAAAAAGGCTTTGGCTCATCATTCCAAACACTGTGCAATACGTACTGTGAATAAATACGTATATATTTGTTCAGTACGGGGATCGACCCAGCAACCCTTTGCACAGGAAACGAAAAATACGTTAATAGCTCGTTATATTCGGTTAAAAAAATATATATATATACCTACTTTACATTTCACATTTTTTTATCTTTTTAAACCAATATCGAGAGTGGAATAAAAGTGTAAAGTGTGAAATTATTTATGAAAGGGAATAAGATTTCAATTTTGACAGCTGTTCTATACACAATCTGTCAAGCGTCTTTATTCGTTGGATAAAACATTACCTGGCGATAAAAAAATCTGCCAGTAAAGTGAACTTCAATGATAAAAAGCTTGTTTTGATTTTCACTAAGTAGGTACCTTTTTGTTAAAATAAAACAAAATGAAAGTTTATCTCGAGTAATTGACCCAAAGTACATGTTTTTTTTTTAGTCGTAACAGTAGTTTATGGCTCGGAAACTGATACTGAAGCCCGATACGACATTTTTTTTCTTGCTTCACTCCACGCGGTACTACTGCCACAGCCTTCTTAGTCGAATTATGTTCTATAACTTTATTCAAATTATAAAACGATTTCCGCCGTAATTTTTAATTGGTGCGCATGCGCATACTCGTACTGAGAAGCAACATCAAATAGGCTATAATTAACTAGAATCGAAAGTGTCGTATGAGCTGATGAGTTTAATGTTTCTTTCTATCTCTTCGGAATATTTATTTACTGTTTAATGTCTCATGATCTGTGCTATATTGCTGCATTTACGGCTGTTAGTATGTGATTATAATTAATTAATAGCTCAGTATAATTTACTTGGGTTTTCAAGTATTTTTACCTGTGTTTTTAAGTGTACAAATGATGTAAGAAAATCCGGCCAAGTGCGAGTCAGACTCGCGCACCAAGGGATCTATAAAAACGGCAGTAAAATCACGTTTGTTGTATAGCAGCCCCCTTAGATAAGGCAGATGGGTACCTGAAAGTTTGTTATAAAAATAAACATTATAGTTAAAAAAAAACTAACTAAAGAAAACGCTTTTGTCATCCAAACTAAAAGTGTATGCAAAATTTCAGCTCAATCAGAAACCGGGAAGTGGGTCAAATTTAACTTCCAAGATTTTTTACATAGTTAGTTACAGGTGAAGCTAATAATAAAAGCGTTTTAAAAACTATAAAAAAAAATCGTCAGTTCTCTGTAGGTACCTATACGTATCTTTTTTAGACTGTAGGTACTCGTATTTGTGGCGGAAAATGGTTTTAAGTGGTTTCAACATAACATAATCAGTAATTTTTGGATTTCTAATTCCGTTCACTTAGAATTCGAAGAGAATTATCTTGAAGTGACCTAACGGTAGAACAAACATTGTTTGATGTCAATCTATCTAATGTACTGTATCGATCCATCCAATAAATATATTGATGTATTATGGATGCTTGTAACTGGGGCTCCAGTTACTAGCATCCATTTCGACGACACGGTTGGCGCAGTGGCTAAGCGATTAGCTTTCTGCGCTACGTGCCGCTGGTTCGATCCCCGCACGGAACAAATATTTGTATGATCTACAGATAGTTGTTTCGGGTCTGGTTGTATGTGCATGTGACATGTATGTTTGTAAACTGTACCCTCGATACAGGAGAAATCCTAGAGAGGGGCAACGTTAATTTAAAAAAAAAAAGAGAAGAGAAAGAGATTTCATATTACCTATATAAAGTAAACAAAGACCATTGTCTCAATTTCAATATCTTTTATGAAAGTTACTAATCCATTGAATATATAAGTCGGCTAATTTACGAGTATGCATTGCTAATGTTTTTTTTTGTTTTAAATGAGCACATATGTGCAGCATGTGCTTTGTTACAATGTTAAACATTGCATTGCGCTGCGCTGCGGTCTCATGTGGTGTCCCATTATGTTTTATCCATGTAATAATAATAAGTTATTATTATTTAAATAATATTAGGATAAGATGAATGTTAATATTAAATCTGTAAGTGTAGATATATGGATAGGATATGTGTGTATCGTATAGTGTTGTTAGTGTACCTACATTGTGTTAATTTAGAAAATAGGAGATTAGAAATTAGTTAGGGAAATTAATTACAGTAATGAGGAATGCTACAGACGTATGATAAATTTTGTAGGAGGTTAAAGTAATTATTATAAATAAATAAAAAATCATAACAAAAGCTCTTAAACATTTATTTATTTGAATATCACTTGCGCAACAAGCTGTCTTCGAAGGGCGAACTCCATACCTATTCGTACGAACTCGCAAACGGATTTCAAAATACAAAAAGATGTCAAGTTCGTCCCATGCTCGACATCTACTTATCATTCAATTTCACTTGTTTTCTATAAGAACTACTTATTACAAATAAATATTAAAATAACCATGTTACACCTTACAATACCACTTCATACTTCACACCGTCATGATAGAGCCAAATCTTGCATTTCTTCTGACCTCTAGGAGTTATCACTTCACCAGTTTCATAGTATATTGGGTCCTTTACCCTGTTCACTGAATTATAATATGGAAGTGGTCCGCCATTTTGATTCAAAAATGCGTTCTTTAAAAGCTTCTGCCGCCCTAATTTTGAATATGGGTGAAGTGGATTGTGAGGTCCCAATTTGTTGAAAGAATTTCTGGTACCTGTCAGGTAGTTTCGTCCATAATTAGGATAATCTTGGATATTTGGTGGTCCATACAGATATTTCCGAAGAGGATATTGTGCATGACTGTTGAAATAGGGATGTGGGTGATAGTAATTTCGGGGCAAAAAATTGTTCCTTGAAGTGTATTTGGTGTTGTGTTTTGGAAAATTTGTTGAGCTTGGCACTATATTCTTATTTCTAGGAACAGAACCTGTGTCATCCATAGTTTTAGGCGATTTATCAGCGATCTTATTGTCTAAATATGGAAAAAGACTTGTCGTATCATTGAACAAGTCAGGAGGAGGATTCAACCGAATTTTAGTTGGTTCTTCATCTTCTGAATTCTTGTATTTTGTTTCTTGATAGACATTAGCATCGTCCAAGGGACACATTTCTTCAGTGATGACGTCATACCAATCTTCTTTGATCATGTCTGAAGCTTTCTCTGCTATCATGATGATCGGTGCGTTGGTGTTACCATTCACGATGATTGGCATTACACTGCCGTCTACTACTCGAAGATTCTTGATTCCGTACACCTGGAAAAGTGATGAATGAGACTGTTAAATATTTTCTTTCTTATGACTCCTCTTTTGATTCATACAAGTCATACTTTTACGATCATACATTGATAAAATTATTTTTCTAAACCTCGTAAGTCAATGGAGGGATTTAAAAAATAAATAAAAACCTACTTCGAAGAACTAAAAAGTACCTATAAAACTTAACAACTGAAGTCGGTGCCACTGCCAAGCTAAGGTGCATTCTAGAATTAAAGGCCTCGACTTCAGAAGGTGTCAAGATGAGAAGCAGTAGTAGCAAAGATGTAATACCAACCTTCAATCTGGGATCGACAACAGCGCTCGGATCATCAGCCGGTCCCATGGCGCATGTACCCACGGGATGGTATAAGGTCAGCGTGTGGTGCCTCGCCTGGCACTCCAGGTGCTCGTCTGACATGAGCTCGTGGTCTGCGCAGCCTGGGTTGCGTCGAGGGTTTGGCCGAGCATTCAGCTCACGAAGTGCTGGCTGATTCACCAGCTCCTGGACTATACGAGCACCTTCCACCTGGAATTACAGTAGGACAATATTGTATATTCGAATAAACCTTTCTTGGTGCTCACCATTATATAATCTACTCAACATCTATATGCGAAAACCTGTAATTGGCTTACTGTTTCTATCTTTCTGTTATACTTGTTTGTTTAGCTATATGTAGTTTATCCATCTAATAAATAAATAAGTTAGGTTGCTTTGTCAGCTTCTCATTGGTCTGGTGGTACAAGCGTTACCGAGTTTAAAGGTCCTGTGTTGGATTTCCAGGGTGTGTTAGGTACTTAGAAAACCCAAAACTAGATTTGTTCAATATTTTTTTTAGATTATTTTATACTGTGCCCCGCACTTTAATTTCTCCTCTATCGTGGGTAGTTTACAAACATACATGTCACATCATCACATGTTAAAACACCCAGACCCGGACCAAGTATCTGTAGGGGTAGGCCATACAAATATTTGTTCCATCCGGGGATCGAACCTGCGGCACGTAACGCAGAGAGTCAATCGCATAGCTACTATGCCAACCGTGCCGTTAAATTCAATTCTTTATTTGCTTATTATAGGTTTCACATAAGATGTAACATAATAAATTATAAAAATAAAACAAATCCAACCCATTACTGTCCCGCTGCTGGGCACGGGCCTCTTCTGGGGATGAGAAGGGTTAAGCCTTAGTCCACCACGCTGGCCTAGTACGGGCTGGCGGACTACACACACCATTCAGGACTTTATGAGGCCCTCTCAGGTGTGCAGGTTTCCTCACAATGTTTTTCCTTCACCGTTAACGCAAGTGATAATTAAATTGCGATCCGCACATAAATTCGAAAAGTCAGAGGTGCAGGCAGGTTTCGAACTCAGACCCACCTGCATGGAAGGCAAGCGTTCAACCGCTAGTCTATCACTGCTACAAAACAGCTGATAATAAATTAGTATGAAAAAAAATGATAAATAATCCGAGAATTTTCTTTTTTTAAATAGTGATATCAATAATGTTTGATAACATACTTGTAATTACTTTAACCTCTTTACTTTCGTGACCCTTTTTACAGTAATTATCGAGTTTTTTACATATTATGTAAGCAACAGCGTTTTATCAACAAAATAAAATTTATCAACGGTTAAAAGTTAACTGTTTGTTTTCGGTTGTAATTACATATTTAAGTTTTATCTCATTATTACAAGATAGTTAGGTATGTGCTTATTATGACAAAACTTGTACTGATTCTGTTACACATCATCCACGGCCCGACTTCACCCACTGCTGGGCATAGGCCTCTCTTTGATTGTACCAGTCTCCACGTTCCCACGCCAGTCTCATCCAGCGGGCCTACCGCGTAACTAAAATGGTAATGACCATCGACTCTCGTATTAAACTTCAATATTACGATCGTGAGAGACTAAACTTCGAGCCACCTTGTAAAAAAATTACCAATCGTGAAGTTGGGACTCCTATCTTCATGATCGGTAATTTATAAGGTAGATCAAAGCTTAGACTCACGATCGTATTGAAGTTTAATACCAGTGTCGATGTTCATTACTATTTTAATTACGCGGTAGACGGGCAGATTCGACCCGCGGTGGCAATAATGTCGTCCGCCCATCTCGCAGTCGGTCAACCGACATTCCTACTTTCAATCCTTGGCCGCAACTCGGTCACAGCCTTACTCCACCCGTCATCACTATGCCTTGCCAAGTTTGCACACTAACTTTAATTACACTATTTATCTCTGTCTTACAAACGACATCGAAATAGGACAGAAACTATTTAAAACTGTTAATTTAGTCTGTGCCCTTCTCGACGAAATAAGATGCGACCTATTGCGATGGCGACTAAGTTCACGTTGATGACAAGCGATCGGACTAACTAGTAACTTGACAGGTTTATATATTTTCTCATGTTTTTTTTTTTAGAAAGAGACTGATACTGAATAAGTTTAGTCAGCATCATTGACTTATACGGATAGAAGTGATACTTACCAATACTTTGACGTCTTGTGGGTCAGTGAAGTAGTTTGGATAGATCAGTGGTGGTGAGTACGGGTTCGTGTCTCTCAGCTTTAAGTATCCCCGACTGTTCGGCCTCAGTAGTAGAGGCACCACGGAGAACGAAGACTCGTACAGGATCTCTTCATACAACTCCGCGTATGTGTCGTCATTCAAGCCATTAGCTCGCTTACCAAACAAGCCCCCATCCATGTTATCAGCTGTAGGAGCTATAAACAACTGTATATCCGGATAATCTTCGCTTGGGTCCTGGTACTTAGTGTTCACAAACGCCATAGCTTCAGCCTCCATCATACTATAAAATGTCCCAGTTTTGTGAATGGTAAAGTCTATCAAACTTCCTACCGTCATAACTGAGTTTATATTAAAACAATAATCTGTTCCGTTATCGTAGGGATTGTCGAAAAGAAAAGAGTGACCTCCCATTGCGGCATGATCCTGTAAGTTCTTCCCGACACCGACAAGGTTCACTATAGGGTAAATCCCGATTTCCTTCAAGTGCTCAGCGTCTCCTATCCCGGACAACATCAATAACTGTGGAGACTGCAACGTTCCGGCAGACACGATGACTTCCTTGCTTACCTTGACGATTTTTTCTTGTCCATGTTTTTTAAACATAACACCGTATGCAGTTTTTTGTTCGTCTATTAGTATTTTTTCCACCAAAGAATGCACGCTCACATGAAGGTTCTCTCGCTTAGATGAAGGTCGTAAAAACGCTTTCGCAGTGCTACAACGAAGACCATCGCGTACCGTTGCTTGGGAGCGAGTGAACCCTGTTTGGAACTCTCCATTCACATCACGAATACTGTAACCCAGTTGCTCCCCAGCTTCCAATATCTTCCTGGTGATAGGCTGCTCATAAGCGAAATGTTCAACAGTCAAAGGACCTCCAGTCGCATGGTACGGATCGTTCTGATTCTCAGTTATCCTAATATCTTCAGATTTTAGAAAGTATGGTAATACATTCTCGTAGCCCCAGCCAACATTACCCAAGCTCTCCCAGTTATCATAGTCGCGCTTATTTCCCCTTATGTACAACAAGGCGTTTAACACACTGGATCCACCAAGCACTTTGCCGCGAGGCCACTTGCATTTCCTATCCACCATACTCAAACAATATCCGTCACTAGCTTCCGTGAGAAATTGCCAATCTATAGATGACGTTTGGAGTATAGGGAATACCACTGGAACTTCTGATAGTACGTTTTCATCCTGCCCTGCTTCTAACAAAAGCACTTTCCAATTAGGGTTCTCAGAAAGTCGACTTGCTAGCACTGATCCAGCGGAGCCACCACCGATGATAATAAAATCGTAGCAATCGTAGAGGTTTTCAAACGGATGGTCTTTCACGCGATTCTCAGCGTCTTCGATATCAGGTCTGTATAAATGTATGGCCATTCGGAGTACTATCATGAAGCCAAGGCCGGGTAGCAGGCCGAACGTAATCCTCGTGTTGGACAGGAGCCCCCTCAATGACGTTGGGTTGTGGGTCGACATGGTTCCATAATACACACGCCGCGGCTGCAGCGACACTGATATGGAATCAGTTTGAATGGCCACTGATTCAGCACTTTGGATTTAGCAAGGTATTGTTCACATCGGGTTAGCGGCCGACATTGTGTCATGCTCGTAATAAGTCGTAACTTATATTGCACAGAGTTATGCATTTAGCTTATCATGTTCGTAATACACAATTAATAAGTAAGAGTAAGCCCCTACTCAATCGAAAAAGATTGATCAGGTACAGGCTTACAAAAGTAATATGGTAAAACTTATCTTAAAAAAAAGTTTCTATAATCATAAAGAAATGCGCAAAAGATCAATAAATCAATATTTTAAATTCAATATTATGTATTAAGTCCATGCGGAAATAATATGTCCATTCATTTTCATAACTGGTACAGGAAGATTTTATTTGACTAACTTAACTACAGTTTTTAAATAATAATAATATGAACTTTAAATCACATTAATTATTTAAATGCCTACTCTATACCTACTTAAGGCATCGTATCACAATTCATTATTGTCAGCAAATTTGCTGCATTGTATTATGACAGCGCGTGTACTCGACTTCGACCTAAAAATGATGACATGAGAGCAAACACATCGTATAATTAAAAATTAATTTATTAATATCTAGTAACACTATCCTTAGTTTAAAAATTTACAATTGCGGGCCACTAATAAATAGAAAATAAATAGTTCTCCCAATCGGCCATGTAAGGAATATTTATAACAAATTCACACTTCCATAATACTGATAAATACTTGTTTTGTACATCAACAATTAAATATAATACCTAGAACTTCGTCGTTTCAACCAAAACTCTTTGATCATGTCACTGCCTTTCTCTCCTATCATAATAATAGGAGCGTTGGTATTCCCGCTCACTATGTTAGGCATAATACTGCCATCTATGACACGCAAACCTTTGACCCCATACACCCTGAGCTGGTTATCGACTACTGCGTCAGTATCCCAGTACGGTCCCATCTTCGCTGTTCCAACAGGATGATAAATAGTGCAAGTGTATTGTCTTATCATACATTCCCAATACGCGTCCGTATACCTCTTGATACTCACGCAGGCAGGGAATACGTGCTTGTTCAATACTGAGCCATATTTCTGGAAGGCTCTAGTTCTAGATAGAGCTACTGCGATCTTCACTCCTTCCACTAAAGTTTTGACATCCATA
Source organism: Allophyes oxyacanthae (assembly GCA_932294325.1). Lineage (NCBI taxonomy): Eukaryota > Metazoa > Arthropoda > Insecta > Lepidoptera > Noctuidae > Allophyes > Allophyes oxyacanthae. The sequence goes on from OW028628.1 coordinate 5,546,943, forward strand.
TCATCCGACAGGTAGTTTGGATAGATGTACGGATAATCGTAGGGGTTAGCGCTGCGCAGTTGAATGAAACCTTTGCTACGTGGTCGGAGCAACATAGGTATGATACTCCAGACATCCATATTATTTATAGGTCTAAATACAGCGTCGTAGAACGTGTCCATTAATCCATGAGCTTTTCTTATCTGCTCTCCACCATCGGAGTTAGTTGATCCAGAAATGAAATGGAACTCGATATCAGGAAAATCATCCGTTGAATTAACATATTTAGTGTTAACAAAAGCAAGACCTTCGACACCCCCCATAATGGTCAAAGGACCTTCTCCTAACATGGCGTACTCAAGCAGAGGACCAGCAGTGTAAAGTCGATGTTCCACAATCGATACGGGCTGGTTCACCATGAATGCTAAGCCACCCAATCCAATATGATCCTGTAAGTTACGTCCTACTTTCAGGTTCTGAATTAATGGTATTTTATGTTTATTCAATTCCTCTGCAGGACCTATTCCAGATAACATCAGCAACTGGGCAGAGTTAACAGTTCCTGCTGAAAGAATGACTTCTTTTCGAGCTCTGATACGGTATACCATTTTGTTTCTCACAAATTCAACTCCAAAAGCTACTTTGGTTCTTGGGTCTATCATGATTTTGGTGACATGAGAATACATGGAAATGTGCAGGTTCGGGCGATCCTTCGCTGGTCTTAGGAAAGCCTTAGATGTTGAACAGCGGCTGCCACGTCGGAGCGTACCCTGTGCCTCCATGAAACCTGTTTGGTTCTCTCCATTAATATCTCTGTTCATGTAGCCTAATTCGAAGCCTCCATCTATAAAACTTGAGACCAGCGGTGTGTGGTATGGTGCTTCGGAAATTGTCAAGTACCCTCCAGTGCTGTGATACGGCGTCTGTGCTAGGTAAGGGTTCTTATTATCTTCAGACTTCTTGAAGTAGTAGAGCACGTCCTTGTAGCCCCAGCCCTTGTTGCCCAGCGCCTCCCAGCTGTCGTAGTCTTGTCTGTTGCCCCGAAGATATAGCATGTAGTTGAGGACTGAGCTGCCGCCGAGCACCTTCCCCCGTGGCCAGTTGCATCTTCCGCCTTCCATAGCTAGAATTAATGAAATTATATAATGTTAAGTATATGTATTAAGGGAAATCTTAACCACTAACTAAGGAGGTTTTGTTGGTCTATGCAAGATTGAAAAATCATCTTCTTTATAGTCAGTAAGTAGGTTAGGTACTCCTAACATCAGGTGAAATGGTCAAATGCAAGCCTATCTGGACTATAAAATGAACTGTGGAATGGACTGTGTATTCACCTAGACAGCTAGTCCCCGACGGCTCGGTCTTGTACTGCCAGTCTAACTTGCTGAGCTGCAGATAGCCAGCCAGTAGAGGCACGTCGGATATCTCCGTCTCATCCCCACCCGCTTCCACCAGCAAAATCTTCCAGTTGCTGACCTCTGATAGACGGTTTGCTACTACGGCGCCTGAAATCAATAGAAGAAATTAATATTTAGTTTGAAATAATCAAAATCTCTGATTATTTATATTGGAATGGTACTGTGAGTCAATTCATCCTGTTTAACGTCAAACATAAAATTAAACTGGTTCAGCATTCTGGTTGATATGAATAGATAGTTTTTTCTTTTATCCATGAGCAGCCTTCATTGTAAATAATGGATACCTAGTTATCTACTCTTTCTATTCATGTACGATCTCAGGGGACCCCCTCGTCGTTGCTTATTAGGTTAGGCCTCCACCCCAGATTGCTTTCACTTTATTAATATTCTATTTATCGCAGTCCAAAGCTGGATAAGAATCTCCCACGATGCCCATGTGGTTACCAGCAAAATATAGGCCACTCCCTGTCCAGAAGTGGGTATCCTTACGATACCCACTAGGTCACAGGTGACTGAAGGACATACTGCGTGGTGGTGATTATGGCAATATCCCCCCTTCCTGTGGCTAGTCACGGTCACGGTTATTGGAAGGCCCATATCTAGTAATGGACGTTTACGGGATTCAAGAATTATGCTGAAGATGAAAGGTCTTTTCTAATGATAAGAAATCAAAACCCGTGTACCCACTAACCAGCTGAGCCGGCGCCGATGATGATGAAGTCATAGTCAGTAAGCATATTGACGTCATTGATGTCAGCTGGTCGCCCCTCAGGGTCCGTCGCATCGAACTGGTAGTACGCTATCGCCGCCACCAGCATCGGGATGAACCAGCCCACCTGGAATATTGAGAAGTTAAGAGTTAGGTTAGACATTCCACTCATACGCACCAAGCGGTTTGATAATTCTTTTATCATGCATACTGATGGTGAGGTGAGATAGTGTGAGGTGAGACAGTAGTGACAAAAGCAAGTCTATTCAATATAAAAAACGAGTTGACATTGAACAAATGAGAATCTCAATGATTATTTTAACACTAGCTGATGCTCGCGGTTTCAAACGTATCGTTTAATATGCAAATCGGTCAGACATGGTCTATCTGTGTGCCAAAGTGTATCCAATTCCGTTCAGCCGATGCGCGATTGAGTAACAAATATTCAAAAATTTTAACATTTTCACAAATTTGCACATGTACATTATACTTGCATATTACTGTGATTGTATAGTATAATAAGATGAAACCAAGAAGAAAATTAATAAAACATTGATAAATTCAAGTAAAAATAATAATTGCACTGTACCTTTGATGCTAGCTGAAAATAATAGATACAAACTTTACTTCAAAAAAGAGAAAAAAAATTCAAAATAAAAATGCCATTAAAGATTTGAAGCTGCGTTGTATTTTTCTAGATGTGAAAAAATCTGATATGTGTTAACTAATGCACTATTTACCTCAAATATAAGCTGTAAAAAATAATAACTGGCATTTTATTATAATAAAATATGTATAAATATCAATAAATTGTACTATTATTTATATCATCATATCTCAGGTACTTGACATTTTGATTCCCTTGCAAAATCTGCCAAGTAAGGCGAAAGAGTAACAGATGCGTGAAATCGCACCAGCATTTAGCACCGGAAGGCGGAAGCGTGTCGCATTCGTTCTGGCAGATAGCATGCGAGGCAAGGCATGCCAGTAGTGTGTGACGTGACGTCACATAAGGCTGATGGAGTACTCACAGATTTCATACTTGACTTCAAAAATATGAGCGCACGCACTCCATCATGGAACGTCCGTTCGTGGTTCATGTGTTCCATAAAGACACAGTCCATTTCCCCGAATTTCATGTAAACTAGCGTGGCATTATGTGTGTTACTTCAATACGATCGTGAGAGCCCAAACTTTGAGCTACCTTGTAAAAAAAATACCGATCATAAAGTTGTGACTCCCATCTTCATGATCGGTAATTTTTTTACAATGTAGTTCGATGTTTAGGCTCTCACGATTGTATTTAAGTTTAATACCAGAGTCTGATGTTCATTTCCATTTTGTTACCTTACGCGGTTGACCCGCTGTAAATGGTTGCGTTTATGGCCAGCTTTAGAATTCCGTGTCACCAAGAATTATGTATGTGTGCGTGCAACGGACGACGGAGGCAGTAAGTCAAGTAATTGTGCTGTATGACTATGTAACAGTTGATAGTAGGTTAGGACGTTTACCTGCGAGCCGGCTGCAGCGGCGATGGCCGTGCCGGACAGCACGTCGGCCGCCACATTCACTATCGCGCTCATCGCCACACCTGCAACAATGGATTCCTGTCATTACAGCGTATAGATGGTGTGATAGGACTTCGTTATGTCATTGGGGATTAGCGAAAACATCGTATTCTTTACTTTAGAGCTGTGGGTGTGGTCTGTGATCTTTATAAAAGAATTATCACAAGCATTTTTATGTAATACTAGCTGTGACCGCGACTTCGTCTGCGTGAAGTTTAGATGCTGCGATTTTGAAAAAAAAACCTATTTCCTACCTCATGATACACGCTACTTCCTTGTTAGATTTCATCATGATCGGCTCAGCCGTTTAGTCGTGAAAGTTAACAAACAGAGTTACTTTCGCATATTTATAATATTAGTTAGTTTTTTTATGGATATTATTAGATTACAGGATTACCATGACTATCATCTTGTCTTGTCAACTTCAATTGGAGTCTTGAAACCATTCCTTTGATTTCTTCGTTGGACTTCATTTGTCTTCAGACAAGAGATTCAACAAGGAAGACGAAAAAGATCTAGTAGATGCTCTGAATATTTGAAAAGACAAAATAGTAATTTATACAAAATTGTGCTAATTTTTAATTAGGACGGCTTTCATAATTTCTTTCTTCGTCCGTTTTTAAATTCCTTATCCAAGATTTTAAAATTGTATAAACTTAACCTAAATCTTCTCTATGAGATGTGGCCCGAATCGTATTGATTATGACGAGTACCCATTGAAAAGTGTTACTTTGTTAACAGCCATTGAATCTCACTGTACCTAACGGTACAATGTAACCATTGTGACCGCCGCGCGGCGCGGTGGATGCGCACGCGTCTGCGCTGCGAGGACTTTACGATCACCTTTTTTGGTGACACTTCTTTTGACCGAATTATGTTTTATATAATGCAGGAACACTTTCCTCATTCAAAATAAAACTGTTGGATGGTGATACTCTACTACAGTAATTATTTCGAAATCAGTGATCATCCACGTATCACTAATTGTATCATTACATTGTGATCGCATCACGACACGATGATTTGACCTAAAAGCTTTTGTTTAACAAGCCCATTACACCTATCTACTTTGTGAATAAAGGGACTGTGTTATATATTATAATTAAGTAAATAGATAGATATGTAAGTAGCATGTACGTGTTTTACTGGGGAAAACTGTTCTCTAGAATTTTCGCCACAATCTTTCAAACGTTTTTGTCGCTTCATGCTGAATTTGCATGTTCTCTATGCATGGAGAAAAGATTTCCCTGGAAATATTGCTTAGAGGACTCGGACCGGGATTTGCTTGCGAAAATCATCGATTGACATAAAAATCCTGCCCAGCAGAGGCAAGCACGATACACGCTCGTAATCGATTCAATTTTGATAGTTCAACAATGTGCCTACATTGCGCAGTATACCTTAATCATAGATGTAGGATTAAGGGAAGCGAAAATATTCTAATTATATGACCTTAATAACCTAACCGTCAAAAATCCCCGACTTCAACTAGAAAAAGAGCTGTAACTTTTGAACGACTGAACCGATTTCAATGAAACATAGTTAAGCTGATACCCGATTAAACTAGCTTTATTTCACGAAGATTTCGTACTTTTGAGGAGTGAAGTATCAGCCTAAGTCACGCCCAGTAGGGGATAGTTTCGTTCACGCATTTTGTTTGTATTGCGCAGTTGATGTATCAGACTGTGTCACAGAATAGCAATATTAATTAGCATGAGGCAGTATGACACCTGCAAATACGTGAAAATTTTAAATCCATAAATCGTATACCCCATAGATATCCGTGGTGTACCCAGTGTCCTATATTACGCTAGAACATCTATTTGTCCTTTTTGTATTCATTGATTTCATACCTAAATATCTATCTACTAATTAACTATCGGTCATACCTTTTGTGTATAAGCTTATGATATTTTATACAAGTGCACATAATTGTCTCGACCAACATTGGGCATTTTCACATTAAACTGATAATGCCATAACGACACCGATAAATCGGCACGACAAAGCTGATGTCGCTGCCATGCCATAGATTCCTAGAATAATAAGCCAACTCAAATCCATGCGTTGAGGCAATAACCTCTTCACCGCACCTGTAGGTGAAAAGTCCAAAAATGTTGGCCAAAACCAATTTTTTTTTCAATTTGTCATTAGATTGGGTGAAGGATTGTTCCTGGTCCAGTTTTAGAAATAGAGGGATAGTGCGGGTAGGGGAAACTAACAAATATCCTTCTATCTCTGCAAAAAGGGGTCAAAAATGAGCTGCGGTGGTTAGCGTTGGGTTAAAATTGATATGGGTATAAAAATATACTTGCTAGTATTAAAAAATAATTATTCTCTCCTTTCACTTCTACTAACTAACAGAAAAAATACATCTTCACGTCGTTTTAGTGTCATTAATAGTTAAAAAAATATTTATATTTAGTATCTAAAATAATTAATTAAAAATATGGAATTACCTCCTGGAACAGAACCGATCGCAAAAACACAAACTTCCACTAAAACGTCCGAACAAGAAGTGAATAAATGCAAGACTTAAAATTATCGTTATCACATCTGATTTTGAACAAGTTCAACTTTGGACGGAGATAAGAATGAGGACCTGTTTCTCAGGTACCACTAATTGCTGGAACCATTTCATTGATTAGTTAGGTAGTAATTAAAATTAGTTTTGTCGTGTTTTCGAATTTTTACCATTTTAGGTTTTGACCAGCTTTTATGCAATTTTCACCTTCATGCGCCGGCAAACAGGAATAGGGCCGTCACATTTTAAAATGTTAGCGTAGGTATATTAAGGATCAAATTGTAAGGAAACGTTTATCAGCTCATTACGAAATGAAATACATTTTGATACCAATTAAACAAACATACAAGAAGATAGAAATATTATGAGCGTGTAGTCATGTTAAAAAATTAAATATAAAATTACTTGAATATATGACTTTTGGGTGCATGCATGATTCGTCGTGTTCGATCACATTTTGAGTAATGGACTGTCGACGGACAAACGGTTCATGGAAATACCTAATACATAAATGGTTATTGTTTAAATTTTATTTATCACTTTTTTATTGGTCTATATAGAAAATTAGTATGAGTTATAAATTAAAAAATCCAATCCAACTGGTTGTCCCGGTGGACGAGTCAATTATGAGATTTACAAAAGTCGATAAAAATACGGTTTTTAGTAGCAGGAATATTTTTCTAAATTCCATTGCTAGTTTTATTTAAACTGGAAAATCTTGTTTTAATATAAGTAAAACTTTAAACTCTTTGTTCTCAATACTACAAATTGTCATACTGATATTTCTATCCTATAAAATGAATGCTTGACAGAGATGTCAAGAATTAATTTTATCATTTTGATTTTTTATACGAAATCTTAGACTTAGAAATAATCTTGTAAAAGTAATTTGAAAAGGAGTTACTATGAACTTCGTCCAATCGTGTATCGGACGAGCGAGAAACCCGTACCACATCTTCAAGTTTGATAAAAAAAACAGAGAAAGAAAATAAGAACTTCGTATTTATCTTTTATCTCATTTTCGTGTACAATAAAGAATTAAGAACTTCTATTAAAAAAATGGTAAATAAAAATCGGTTTTTCCGGAATTTTCGTAAAGCCTCGCCTTACAACTGCATTAAAATCGGTCTATCCGTTTTGGAGCTACGATGCCACAGACACATAAACAGATACGCAGATACACAGATACACACTATAAACTTATAAAATCTTTTTTGTCAGGGGTTAAAAATGACTACACTCGACAGTTGGAAGAACGACATAAACATTCTTGAACTGTTAAATTTAAATCGATTCCGATCACGAGCGTGGTTATCGTGATTACTCTACTACTCCCAGTCTGCCTTCCGTATGCCGTGCACTTTAATCTTATAAACACTTGCTCCCATCACTTACATCACAACCACCGGTTCTACTCAACTAGATTCACTTTCATCTCGTGCAACAAGATATTTATGTTCCGCCTATTCATTTAATTCACACGTAATTACGTTTATATCTACCATATTTCTACCAGGCGCGTAAACTTCAAGCACTATATAATGTCTTTAAATTATGCTATTGTAGACTTTATTTTTGAGGACGTAGAATCTAAAAATGTATGAACTGTCTGAAATAATTTAAGTGCAATCTATGTATAATCGATTACAGAAGAAAGAAAACAAGTAGGATGCACATTGTACAGTCAGGTACAGAATAAAGGTTCCACCACATAGCCGCGTTATTATCGGTCGATAATATCGCACGTCTCTCTATCTCTTCCCAACTATCAATCCCACATGGTGTTGGGGTCAGCTTTCCTTATCTTTCGCTTCCACGTCGCTTCTTGACATCCGTGTCGGAAACTTCGCATGGTGCCATTATATTATCTCTATGCAGTACATCCATCCACCTGGTTTTAGGTCTCCCTCGAGATCTCTTACCAGGTACAGATAGATGCAATGCCAGGTTACCTGTGTATTCCGGTGGTCTTCTCTTTTCATGTCCATACCATCGCAGCCTACTCTCCTGCAGCTTGTCGAAGATGTCTTGTACGCCAAGACTAACTCTCACATACCTAATCGTTGCGGATTTTATCTCAACTGGTGGTCGATAATATGATAATATCGCATGCATTATTGCGATATCTGTTCTAGTACATTTTGTATTAGGATGCATTATCGCAGCAGTGTGTAAGATCGCATGCGTTCTAATTCAAAATGTACTAAAAACGGTTATGGCAATAACGCATTGCGATAATATCGGTGTTTTAACGCTGCTGTGTGACGCCTTAAATGGTATTACTCGTATATTGGCGGTAAAATGCCTTGATTGTAGCTTCTGGCGGGTCTGATTGATTAGACATGTAAGTAAGATTTTCTGGTTATAATTCAAGAACTCCGATTGTAGGTAACTGACTGTACTATGGGAATACAAGAACTTAGCTTCCTTGTAATAAAGTAATTGAATAGCAACTTCATGTTTATGGATGTAATGGAAGTGAGTTGTTTCACTTTACGTCATTATTATAGATTTTTTATCGCGATATAATGGAATTTAATAATACCTATGAACACATTTATGTGTCAAGATTAACATGCAATATTAAATTGAATAACAATGTTCCCAAATAACTTTTTAGTTTTCGATTGGAAACCAGAGTCTAGGTAGCAAATTGGAAAATCTTTAGTTAGGTATAGTCCGAGCGCGAGCTTCGAAGTATCGGGGGCTGAGAAAACGGGCACTGTGCGTTGCGCCCGACCGAGTGTCTCGGGGACCACCACTGGTACTAGGAGAGTGCGAGATGTATGAGCGACGCGGTCGGGCGGAGCGCACAATGCCCGTTTCCTCAGCCCCCGATACCTCGAAGCTCGCGCGCGGACTAGGTAGTACTTAGTATTTTGAAAAATTAAGAAGAAAATCTATTTACGTAGGTACTAAGAATGTGCGCTCACAATAGTCAAGATTGTTTTTATTTAGCCGCAGTTTTGAGACAGTTTCGCATTGACGTAAGAGTAATTAATTTATCAGACGTTGCGTTCTTATTGTGCATGCGTACCTCATTACTTTCTTCAAGCGGTTGTCTGTCTAACCCATGGAAATAATAGGTATTTTGTTCGGTACTTAGGTATGTTATGTCCATAGTCTAACCCACGGATATCGAGGGATATGGCTTGTAGGCGTGACACTTGTCGCCTCCATCAGCTCGGATTGACCCAAAATACGTGTGACGTCAATGAGCATCTATTAGTCATATGTTTGCATCCGAACGTGTAGTGTGATTTCGTATTTTTACAAAATGCCGAATTGTTCCGTTCTTATTTGCAAGAATAGGACAATTACAACAAACCTTAAGACAAGTGGGGTGTCCTACCACCGGTATGTAAAACATCACTGCATTAATTATATTATTTAAAGATTTTACAAATATCTAGTTGTGAATTAATTTTGACAGGCGTCAGGCTAATCATTTATTGAGTGACCCATGTCAAAATTGTCAAATCAATGTATCCCTGCGGTCCGAATTGCGATAAAAGTGATAATATCGCGAATCCGACCAAATTTAATAGTCACAAAATATAAGGGCTATTGAGTAATAATAATAATTTTGACTTTGGTCGGGTTCGCGATATCACTTTTAGCGCAATTCGGACCGCAGGGTATTAGTGTTGCACAGCGCTGAGGGATATCGATATAATTAATTGATAGTTGTTCTTACGGAATTATTTCATTATTATTAACATTTGCTTAATAATAAAAAATAATGTTATCTATTATTTTTGTAGTATTTGCTTATTAGGCTAAATTAAAAGTTTTTATAGTTTTCTTTTTATTTTACTAATCCTTGTTGTTATAAATCCTAATATTGTTTGAAAAGAATTTAAATAAGTAATACTTGAGAACATCTTGAGAACCCTGTTTTACAAGAATGAATACATTTTATTTTAGTTTCCTGGAAGATGCAGAAATAAAAAATAAATGGATGATAGATGGATTCGACCAATCAGATTACGAGGCCTGCATCGCGCTAATAAAAATATTATCGTATCTAACACAATTGCGCCCTAGCCCATCATAGATAATGTGCGGCTGCTATAAAAATTGATATGAAAACTTCTTGGAAGAACCGAAATGTACTTCTTTTTTTTGAAAAGAAAAGAAAATTGAAAAGAAGTTATTTTATAGCATAATTTTAAAAAAAGAACTGTCATTATAAAACTTTTTAATTTTATTATAATTATTGATAATTATGTAGTTGCATGTGCATAAAGTCTGTCAATAAAGTACTATTTTTGAATTCATAATTAGAACTTTACGATATGAGTGTAGACAAAAATCTTAAATCTCTACTATTCTGTACTTTTTTAAATTATTATTTATGTAATATTTTAAAATATTTATAGACTAATAAACACAAATTGAGGTGAGTACTTTGTCCCAAGTTAGAACTCCCTGTATTATCTATCTTCCTTTCTCAAATTCTTTAAATTATATTAAAATCGTTAGTCTTTGGTTAGCCTCTCTTAAAGTGTCTTTATAGCGATATTATAATAAACACTATAAAATACGCCAAAAAAAACACCTCTTTTTTGCAGTCAGTTTTTATCGATATTTTTATCGATAAAATATTTATACCAACCCTTCATCCGTTTTAGGAGTGGGGAAAAAGTGGCGACACTTGAAATTGAACAAATGTAGAGTGAAGGCATATCTCCGGATATCTATGGTCTAACCAAAGTGTTGACGGTCTGCGCAGGCCGTTAGTCGTGAATTCAAAAAAGGAAATTTTTGTCGAGTATCCAAATATTTTGTTTTCGGTTCACTTCATATCGCGTTAGAAAGTATACCAAGATGTCATTGAAGCGCGGCCAAGACGCGTATTTACAACGCTCACACCGCTCCACCTCCTGAATATTAACCAGTTCCGGAGAAAATAAACCTTTTGCTATTACATAACGACTGCCCCCTTTCGGGGTAGCCAGAAATGTTATGCAATACGGATTTAATTATATTGAAATGCACCTAGAATAATTATTAATGTCTTAATATGCCGAATGTATTAACTGGTATTGCAATCGTATCTACGCATTGTTTTACGAGTTTATTGTAGGTTGACGTTATAATATGAATTTTAATTGTATCAGTAGTGCATATAAACGATAAAAATATTTATAACGTATATTGTTCGCCACCCACTCAATATAACTGTATCTAATATGCATGCAGATTAAATTAGGCCATGAATTATCTTTCGATGTTCCGTCATCAACGCAACCTATCGCAGTCCACGCCGGTCATAGGCCTCTCCCAAACTACGGCCGTGATCTTGTAAGCAAAACATGATAAGCATAATCTGTTTTCTGATAAATTCTTCCTAGAGAAACCTGACATTGCAGCATTTTCATACGACCTAAGAAAAACATACATGCGATCATCAGTCTTTCAAAGGTGTTAATTATGTCATACTGAAAATGTTGGCGGGCATCTCAATTTTATCTCAGCAATTACAAAACATCCTAACTAATACATATATGTAGGTATACTTAATTTATTATTTCTTAACATCATTTTGGTAATTGCTTTACATGATTGGTTAACTTTTACAGTACAGAAATATCTATAATATTTTACAGTGAAACGACAACAATTTGAGGCTCTTTCTTTGTATAGATTAGTCTAAACACATACTTCAATATGTTAATTGGATTTTATGAAATTAACGACAGTTTTTATTTGATACAACAATTTTGCTATATTCACGCATACGACTTCGAGCTAGCTTGTGCGCGTTTTTTTATGCAGCCGTTTTGAGACTAATGGTTTACTTCTGCGTCACATTTAGCTGTATATGGGGAGGCCCATATTCAGCAGTAGACGTTTACAGTTATTTCTTTTTTAACATAAAAAAAAATTGTTGTACATCGAATTTACACTTTATAACAATTAAACTTGTATCTAAAACATTAATCTTTATAACTTTGTCAGTGACATTACAACGCTCATTTTCAATTTCACGGTTCAGATCTTGTAAGATTACGGTTATTTATTTTTTTTAAATATCCCTTCTATCTTCTAACATTATACCATGTTATAAAGTTAGAAGGGATATTTAAAAAAATATCGATGTTTTCTTTTTGGATGCCTATTAGTTTTTTTTTTTTCAATTTGCATGGAAGCCGGATCTTCAGATATTTGGTTTGAAGTTGAAAGTATGGAATGATTCATGTAGATGCATATCTGAATACAAAACCATTGTCAATGGAATATTAGTGCAACAAACAAATAGTTGACATGTAACAATGTTTACTTTACAAAAGCTTTTAAAGTAACTTACGTTCAATCGCTCACACTTTCACAACAAGACATAATACAAGAAAGCTTTACACCAAATTATATTGAACCATTCATTGTATTATCCACTTGGTTTCACTGTTCAGTTGAGTGCTGACTACGTATCACGAATTCCTGAACACTTTCCACTATTCTTGGCACTAAATTCACTCATCACTTAATCGGCACTAAAATGTTTTCCAACTAAACCACTCATAAGGTCAGTTTTGACACTTCGAAACTATCATAGTATTTCGTTGTTGTGCTTCGTCTAACCGGGTGACGGCCACTTTCTTTCACTGTTGTGGATCAACTCCCGCGCAGGTCGCCGATTGGATAGAGTGAAATGGTGGGAGAGTGGGGCTCTATTTGGACAGTATGTCGTCAATAGTCGTCATTCAGACATGTGTATTTATTTTATTTCCTCTCCTTTTCGATTAACCCTGTCATCTGTGGTCATATGCCAATAATAAGCCACCCTGTCTTACTGTGGAAGACCAACGGGTTAGTTAGTTAGTGTGCAACAACATACAATCTAAACAATCGTTGATCATTTGGTTTCCTGTTATGGATAACAGAGAGAAGAAAACAAACTCTCCATGTTATGAGCGAAGAATTAGATGAACATGTGACAGGCTCTAAGAGATACTTAATCAGAGAAATGGAATTAAGTGGAAAGCACTAGAATGAAAGAGAAAAAGTTACTCTCCTTAACTTTAAAATAATGTAGATCAACCAAACTATAACAAAAAACAAAACTATAGCGGAACGGTTGGCGCAGTTGCTAATCAATTATCTTTCTACGCTACGAGTCGTAGGTTCGATCACCGCACGGGACGAATATTTGTATGGCCTAACAGATAGTTGTTCCGGGTCTGAATGTGTGTGCATGTGAGACGTATGTTTGTAAACTCTCCCCACGATACAGAAGAAATCCAGGTGTGGGGCAACGAAACATAAAATTTACCAACCATTTTCTAGGGAAATAAGCAGCAATAAGCAGTTTACCTTTGTGTCGTGTTTCCTATTTAATTGTAATTATTCTTCTTTCTGTAAACTGTTGAATAAATAAACAACTAATGTAAGTAAAATTAAAATAAAACTATCTTACTACCCGATTTATAATAAAGTGAGTGAAAAATCGTGAGATTACCTGAAGACTGTAATCTATTTAGTCACAGTTTAAAAAAAAAATCTATAGGTACATTCACACAGGTTTTTAATAGTGTTTAGTTTGTTTCAATTAGTTTTCATGTGTAAACTTTAAAGGCGTAAAATTATTTCTTGCCATGAAAAAAATAGTGTAATAGTTTTAGTATTTGTATTTTTTATATTTTGTATACATATACTGAGCTTTTTATGACGAGGTCTTTTTTATTAACACACTATAACTAATCACTTTTTCGTCTCATAACAATTTTTTGTCATAATCAAGAATATTCAAGAATAGGGCTCCCCTCCGTTCGGATTTTCCCGGATTTCCCCTATATTGGGAGGGCGGAGGAAGTCCGGGGGCGTCCGGACGGGGTTCTCAAAAAGAGTCCGGGAGTAACCCGGCCGTCACGTTGGCAATTTCGTTTGTTATACTATTGTAACCTCTAAGCCGGACAGCGCCGCCTCGATATATAAAAATGAAAATTTCATATTTTCAAGGGCGTCCGGGGAAAATCCGGATTTCAACAAAATGTTCTGGTATTTTAAATCTTTGTCTGGTGTCGGCAATTTAGGTGATAGCAACCCTATCCAAGAAGGATGCACAGATAATTATTTTAATAACAATTTTTAAGTAGTAGTTACAACATTTTAGTATGAAGATAAAAAAAAGTTATTTAAAAACGATTCAGTCGATTAGAATATTTTGTTTCTTGGAAAACCCGACTACACGGATGTGTTGCAATCAATTAATTTGCGTTCGGATTTTATCATTCTTTTACTTTCATAATTTGTATGACTCATTAGATTCGATATGAAAGCCAGCGTTTATGTTGAAATTGTATATTTTTCTGTCTTGCCGGGTGAGAAGCTGACCCGCCAAGGGAAGTCTTTTGACACAAATGTTTTTTTTCTTTTTCTTTTTCTTTTAGCCGTTTTTTTTAAAGAAATAATATTGTGAAAGCTTATCCGAGACAAGTGGGTTAAAAGGGTTAATAAATTTGGAATTTCCGAAATTGTTATTGAACTGAAAAATATTGCTTTTGTAGTATTTTATCAAAATTTAAACACAGAATAAAAAAAATCAGTTTCCTTGTTTCTGGTGAACCAGAGTCAATACTCTAAAACCTTGTATGAATACCTTTTAGAGTTTTGAGGTCGTAACACTTTCATCGCAAGCGCATGCGTGAAGAATTGGTCGTCGGCAAGGCAGGACACCTGCCGACGACCACGTATGTATTACGTGACCATTCGATATTCGCTTCCCATAGGAATCGAGACTTGCTTTCATATTACAATGCGATGAATGAATGCTATTCATCAATAACAATACCATTGAAAGTAGGCCATGACTCGCATAGCATGGTATTTTAACCTGAACGTCTTCAGGTTAAAGTACCGTTGGTTGTGTGTGTATTGTTACCTAGTACTAGGTACAGTCGGCAATATTTCCGGTCGACCATCCAATCTTTTGCGCCCAGCGTCCAAACAACTCTAAGCGGGCCGCAGTCGTTCAAAGCATTTTATTTGCGAAATGTATCACAACGAAGTATCATGACTGTGCTATTATTTATTCTGTGGTATTGTGTCACATAGCCTGTACTGGAATGAAGGCGGAAAGGTTTTCGACGAAAAGACACGGACCACACCGTTGGCGCAGTGGCTAAGCGATTAGCTTTCCGCGCTACGTGCTGCGCGTTCGATCCCTGCACGGTACAAATATTTGTATGATCTGATGATGAATTTTTGGTTAAGTATAGGTTCCTATAACCAAAAATATCACCTTAGCTGGGAATTGAACTCAGGTCTTCACGTTTGGTAGTCGTATTTGCGCGTATGAAGCAGTTTCAATCCATGTGTGTTGTAATGGAAATATTTGTGTGTTCAAAAAATCTTGACGATATTTCGAAAAAGCGTTAGGTACCTACTATGAAACTATAATATATAGACTTTCTCCTATTTGGCATTACTTACTGTTTACCTTCTTATTTACGAGGCTTAGATAAGATACGCGCATATTTCGAGAAAGTTAAGTAATTTCTGGACGTCACCGAAATCCTTACTTTTGAACAAACCCTTCACGCAAATCAGCGTCACTGGTGTTGCCAATGACAACAAGCTGATCGATGCCCACTTTTTTGCACATGAGGGACACACACTTCCATGCATTGTTATTTTACTTTTTTGTTTTTATTTTCTTTTTTCTCTTCATGCTTTTTTTTATTAATTTTTCTTGGTTTTTACGTTTGTTATGTTTTGTGTCTGCATGCTATTGTAATTTTGGTGTCCTGTGTGCAAAAAAAATTATTATTTTCTTTCTTCTTTCTTTCTTTCACGCCAAGAAACCACGAGCTAAATGGGATTCCTACAGTCATAATTTTAAGTTCTTTGCTATAAAATTTGCGTTCAAAACGAAACCTCAATAATCACGTTTGGAGTTCCCATTCTCTATGCAACAAGAAACGCAAGACAACACTTATCTATGCGCAGGATTTGCGGCGCGGTGTCAAATGACGGTCAGTTACCCACAATTACGGATGAAACCGAATTTGGTGTCCAACATTCTAGCGTTTCTCGAACTTATGCAAATGTATTTATTTTCTATGCCATCGCATACTAAAATATGTTTCGACTAAAATTTTTCATTTGGCAGTAATATGTGTACAGTGTAGTTTGCTTCTATTATGTTATGGTAGAATGAAACTGGCTCGCACCTCAGACTTTTCGAATTTATGTGCAGATCACAATTGTCACTTTATAACTTCATATAACACGATAAAAAAAGAGACAGGCTATCTTAAAAACCTGGGTTTTACAAGATTTGCTATAAACAACCGTTTTTAATAAAACAGGTAGGTAATGTCTTGCTCAATTTCATTTGAAACTAAACGTAATAATTTCTAGAAGACACAAGAATAAGTTAAAATACGAAAATTGGTAGTAACAGCAAAAGAAACATAATAAAATATTTAGTCATATTCATGTCCGCCTTATTTAAAAATAGAAAGTGTACAGGATTTAGTACGGTAAGGTAGCGGTAGTGGGAAGTAACGGGAAAAGAAACCCGTTTGCGCCACGTACACCACTCACTCTCCCTGAGGTGACCGCCCTTTTAATAAGACCGTGTATTACGAGGAGCAAGGGAACTTTCCTTTTTATACGCTGTAAAAACAAACACGGCAGAACATCTGTAATGGGAGGCAGAAGTATGAATCACCATCCCAGTAATATTTTTGGGTGGTTCAAAAGTGAAATTTCGTATAGCTGCCTCAAGGTAATCACAAAACTGAAAAGTGGTCGTGTTCTTCTTGGTTTTGAATATAAATAGATAAATGGTGGATAACCATCCAAGCACCATTCTCCCGACAGGGAATGTTAGGAAAACAATATGGCCGACAGCATTTTATACGGGTCTGGATGTGTAAACTGTGGTCACGATATAGGAGAAATCTTAATGTGGAGCATCGTTAGAATGGAATAGATAGAATAGCACTTTATTTCATGTAAATCAGATACAGGCACTTATGAAATGTCGAGACTCTAGATGCACGGGTCCAAATAGTAAAACCATCCAAGCACTATTATCAACAGAAATTCCAATGAACATAAAGTTGTGGTTTGCATCCTATCCAATTTGATGTCATTGATACCTTAATATTATAATTGGACTATAAAATACTTAATAAAGTTTTTGTTGTTTCCAGGCGGGTGCTGCGGCTCTACGACGAAGCGCACCATCGTCGGCGGCTGGGCGTGGGCCTGGTGGCTCGTCACCGACGTGCAGCGGATCTCGCTGGAGGTAATACAGTTCACCGTGTTGTTCCCGGTGACCAAGTGTTACCCGTGAGAATTGGCCACCCTCTGTCTTCCCGTGGATGTTGTACTATTTCTATGACATTCCCCCACAACAAGACATTTGGATACTGTGACAGCTGAAAGCAGTGTATTAGACTATTACTTGTACTTATTATTTCTATGAGATGAACACATTGAATACTTTCGTTGTGCCAGAGATAATGATAACTGAGATCTTACTCTCGATTTGGATCTTTATCCGTTCCAATGTATCCGATGTTGAGCTTAGGTAGTTCACATAATAGGGTAAGGTTGCCTATATTGTACCAGTTAACGAACTTTACAAGTTTTCACAAAAACTATGTATCTGGTGAGGATTCTATTACTAGAAATAAAAGGGTTGTTGTATTGGTGTTTATTTTTTATTACTTGAAAATAAGGAAATACAAAAGAATTATATGAAAATTTAGTATTAAAAAAAGTCTTAGAAAGTACAATTTAGGAAACCGGTTTCCTCAATTGTACCATAGGTATCCTAAATTGTACTTCACGATCAGAATTAGATTCAAGTGTTTCTTATTAACTCAGCCTTTCCGTTATACATCTATATAAAAAATATTGTCCATAAACTTTTAAATATTAAGAAACCTAAGTACTGAAAATAAAGTTTGAATCAACAACAAGAACAAAATAAAGTAACACTTTTGTATAAAAATAGTTAAGGTTCCTCTTATTCTACTTTAATCTTAATCAGTCTAAATAAAGCTTTCATATTATGAACTAAAATCAGCCTGAAATGGTATGATCATTTGCATATTTATTTGAACTTGATAAATGTCTCATTAATGTGGGTTTAGGTACATTGAACATGCGTGAACACTCGTTAATTCCCATAGATTTCTTTATCAAACAATCTAAAGCTTTGTCTAAATCATCTTGCGTCCATTTATAATACTTTTTATTCTCTCCAGACATCTGAAAATATTTCAATCTAGTTAACAAACGAGTTGATGAACCGCCATGCACCTAAATTGTACCGGTACATTTTAGGATTAATCTACCGGTACAAATAAGGCAACACTAAGTTTTATTTTTATACGAGCCGGCATTATAACCTCGAAATGCTAAACACAAAACTATGATCTCAAAAAAAATAGACAAATATGCATACTTTCCAAAAACATACACAATAACTGCGTTGTACTTACCGTTGCGACAACAAATCCTTAGGTAAACAGCCATAAAATAAGATCACAACGCCGTAATAATTATTTTTGTTTACTACACTGCTCTTTGTTGTGTCATCGCATCCAAAATGTCTGCCAATGCGTAATGTTGGTAGCGTTGCTTTTTAATGTTGTCAATTAAAAACTAAACATTATGGTTTGGTAGATTTTGACGTGGTACAAATTACGAGCCGGTCCGATTTAGGCAACTCCACCCTATGCAGACGCTTATGGTGACTTGCACTGCGGTTATTTAAATCATATATTTTTTAAGCTAAATACATATTAAGTCTGAAATGAAATGAAATTGTTTAATCTTTAATTTACAATCTCTTATCGATGGAGCAACCGACCAATCGCCACTTCTCTCAATCCTGTACCTAAAGTAAAGGCAGAGGATAGCGGGCACATGAGCTATAAATAAGCAACTGAATATGTGAACTGACGTTTCCAGGTGATGACCCTCAACCCAATGTGCGAATATGTGGAAACGGCACAAGGAGTCCCGCTCACCGTCACCGGTGTGGCCCAATGCAAGATTATGAACGAAGACGAGCTTCTCACTACTGCTTGCGAGCAGTTCTTGGGCAAGTCTGTCAAAGAAATCAAGATGACGATACTGCAAACACTGGAAGGACACCTCAGAGCTATTCTTGGTAAGTATATTAAAAAATATTTTTTATTTATAATAACGCCATCTCTGACTGTTATGCTGTACTAATTGATCAGTGACATCTATTGTTTTTTGTAAATACTAACGTGACAAGTACTTTTGTTATTAGTGCTTGTAATGTACGATAGGTGTCGCTACAATCAATTATAAATAAAAATTGTAATAGATGCACAATATTAATTTTATTGTAATATATTTTAGAAACCTTCTGATTAGTTAAATAAATAAATTTATAAAAGAAACCTGAATAAAAATAAGTATTGGCTGGAGACAGTGTCCAGTAACGTCATTTAGTATGTCAAAATTATAAAGAAAAAACATTTATTTTTAAATGATATATCCGGTTTTTAATTTATTTTTCTGGACAGTAAGTTTTGAGATCGGGGTGTAAGAAGTTTTATATCCACCTGAAAGATTTGGCTTCAGATTTGGACACCTACTTTGCCTGTCGAAATAAGGAATAGTAGTAAAATATGCGTTGTTCCCTCAGTTATGAAGCGGGTTCTTCATCTGAGGTTGTTCCGCTTATTCTGAAATTTCGTTTCCCGTAGAAACGAATGGTAGGGAATAGTAGGGATATAACAATTTATTTTTTGTAAAATTTCATTGGTAGCAATTACGTTTTCCCCCGGTATTCGCTTTGTTTCCCTCAGATCGCTATTTCGCCTTGTGGGTTGGATATACTGAGTTGATATAGGAACAACTATTTAGTAAGTAGGTACTCCTATATAATTTTTATCAGCTCCCTTTCTCTGGACAAAAGGCCACAACCATAGCAAAAGGTAAAATATATTCCGGCGGTATTTCGATCACGTTATGATACTTTATCATCGATGTAGATGAAGAATTTCCTATATCGTGATCGAAATAGCCTTGACCGACTGCACTAGTAGTAAACAGTCGCAATAGCTGATCGGAACTGTCTCTGCCGCATCGCACTTGACATTACCCCACGGATATCTATATCCATTTCCCCTTCCGTTTCTTTCAGAGAATCAGAACCATAGAAATAATAAGTATCTAGGGCTCCCGTTACTTAGATAATAAGTCTATGAGCAGAACACATTATACTTACATACGTCACATTTGGTAAAACTGACCTTGGCTTTACTATTAAAGTTAATTATTATTAATACTGGTAGTGCTTTGGGATTTCTCTACCCAGCCCATAACATGACACCATTTTTGTGCCAATTATTCCCAAATGGAGGATTAAGAGAAGCCGCGCCTGTCGTGACGTAATGTATCGAATATACCACCCCTATTAATTAAAGAAAAAAAAATGCCATGCTTATAATTGCTTAATATTCTACACAACTTTTAATCTGAGTTAAGCTATTCTAATTGGACTACCCTATACTGTAGTTATACGAGTAGCAAGTCAATCAACGGTATGTTCTAATCTGCTCCACTACTCTGTGACTGTGACCCAAAACCACAACATAGTACTTAAACAAGTGTGTACGAGTAACGACGCACTTGACCGCAACAGCGCACGCGCCGGTTACAAAAGCTATGACCAAAAAAAAAAAAAAACATACGCGACGAACATAGTACCTCCTCCTTTTTGGAAGTCGGTAATAAATGGCTTGCATCGAGCATGCCGCGTGCGGTGTCTGCGATTTTAAAATAATGAACCTAGATTCTCCTTTCTCCATTATTTTCCTAAACAGGATATTTTTTTATGTAGTGCGCATAATTTGTAGAGTGATTCAGTCTTCCTAAATGTAACCGCAGTATTGGGATACAATATAAAACAAAATGAAAATACGTCTTAGCATATACATATTATTTAAAAATACTTTCATAATTATTGTTAACTTTTGATGTGTTATTTTTTTAATATATATATATATATATTTTTTATCTTCTCTCTCTTATGTTGTCAATGTGTCTGTGCCGAATAAATGTTCTTTTCTTTCTTCTTTCTTCTTCTTCTTTCTTAGTATGAAGGACACGCATAATTTACAAGCGCAAGCCATACAAAATCAAATTTTTATTTTCTTTTGGAGTGAATTTTAGTGCTGCGGTTACCTACCTGCCTACCTACCATTTGTGAACGGACTCATTGTGCAAAATATGCGCATAACATAAAAAAATATTCTGTATTAGGTATATCTATGTATTACGTTAAAATTGTTCTCCTGTTTAGCGATGTCGTTGAATATAAGCAGGTAACTGGGGCGAAGGCCTGTGGATTGGATTAGTATCTTTTATCTCTAGTAATCCGTGATCTTGCATTGACGAAATTGCGATTGATCTTTGGCGATCCAATTTATCAATCAAGTCTTCGTTTTTTTATATCACTTACCTATCTAACTTTTATAGACTTAGGTCATCTCTCGCTTAACGCATTTATTATAATGTGCTACATTTTGGTATATTGACTACAAAATATTTATAAAGACAACTTATGTATTGATATAGACCAGACATGATTTGTACCTATCCAAGTCATTTAGTATAAAGTACCTATGTACCTATAAGAAACACTAGTCACTAGGTACCAGGAAATGCAGTGCCGTATTGTATAATTTGAATAATAAGGGCCATAACGACGGGCCTTGCCTTGACGGAGGCAGACAAGGCTCTGCCTAGAGACTTGCGACCTAGGTACATGTACTATTATAAGTACTTCGGGCATGAAACGGGTTTACCTACTGCAGTTTCCGTTAGAATAGAAATATCTATGTAGGTACCTACCCTACCTTCTGCTTGAAATCGGAAACGTAGTCTGTGTAGTAGGTAGTAGGTTTGTGAAGTGTTCCAAATTCAAAATTTTGTCATATTAGTTCGATGTACCAAATGAAAATGTTTTCCATAACACTTACATAGTGCTTTCCTCCAAGCCTCCAAGCATTGTGCAAAATAGAATATATGTGTCTAAATGAAATGTTGTTTTTTCTATAGAAAAGAAGAAAGAAAGAAAATTTATTTATTTTTTGCATACATAAATTTATACAACACATACCTACTTACGATACCGTGGATAAAAATTCAAGTAAACAAAAATATCTGAATAGATATACATATCTAATTTTTCTGAATTTATTTTAAACAAGTCGTACCAACATCGTAATCGCGAAAAAATATATAATAATATAATCAGCTATCCCATAAGCTTGGGTCAGTGGGCATATAAATATTTCCTATTGAGAAAGTGGTTCAGTTTGATGGTCTGATCCATACCCTTAAATATGACCACGCATTTCTGATACACGTTACATAAATTAGGTCCTACCTTTCTAGTTCGCATCCCCATCATTATGAACAAATGTTACTATAGGACCTAACTTGAAAAAAAACAGCTATTCCATACAATCAAATCAATATTACTCGACTAAATGTATGGTACAGCAGATATTTAATATCGATTTCAGTAAAAGTTGTTCATAATGATGAGTACCTACAATTAATAGATATCAGAGAACATCGAAAATATTATCGGTTAAATTATACTTAATGAATGTAAAATAAAACATTGAAAATGGTAAAACCTGATCGTTGGTTTGGCGAGTGACTCATACAAAATGGGGGACTTCTATCCTGGGGAAAACACTCTTTATCTCGCAGTCATTGACCGAAAGTACGGTTGGCATTATACTTATGCAACTTTACTTTTATAGTTTAAAATTTATCTTTATTTAGGGCCCGTCCATACTCGATACTTTTAGCAGCGAAATCGTGCGTTTTTGCATTCAATAATCACTTTTTGTAAACAAAAGGCAGCTAAAGAACGCGAAAAGGCGCGATTCTGCTGATCAAAGTATCGAGTGTGAACGTAAGCTTACGTTATTAAAAAAAAATCTTTTTTCATTTTACTAAATATACTAGTACCTATTCAATGTTAAAAATCAATCCAGTCACAGATTATTAGACATAAGCATAGTCTTTTTTTTCTATAAATCATCGTGTGGTGGCATAATTTCGTTCATTTTATAACAGTACCCTCAGTTCATCAAACGCATACCAATTTTCCTTCACGGTTGATGCAACCTTCATAGTACTTTCGCTGCTGACGGTACCCAGTGCATACATGCCCGAGATCACGTAGGCATTCGAACTTCGAAGGGTTATTGGCTGCCGGGCGAAAACTGCAACAAAAAGAAAATCGTGTTCAATGGTCGTAACGACCGACGCTACGGTCTTTGTAATGGTAATGGGAACATTAGTTTTTTATTCTGTAACATTTCGTCACCAGTATACATGATTTAGGGCCGATTTTTCAATCCTCAGATAAAGAATCTGATAGCTAGTAGTTCAATAAATTTATCTGACCAAATAACAACGGACCAAATATAATTATTTAGTGTGGTTTCGTCGATTGTTAGGTTATGTGAAAGAGCAAAGAGGTTTCATGTAATTTTTCGAAAAACATGGAAGTAAAGTCAAAATTGAGCTAAAAACTAATTTTGAAGGAACTCAAAAACTATGTAGTATTGTATAAATCATAAACTTATTATTATACTAGTGGTATATAATAAGTTTATGGTATAAATAGTAATTAATAAAAACAAACAAAAAAACTAACTAAAAAGATGGAAACAAGATGAAAAGAAAACTCCTTTATCAAAAATTGACAAATCAAACGTGCAGTCGTTCGTCCGGTAATTTCACTAACTATTTCTTAATCGATAATACCATTTTTTATCGGATACATAACTAAATTAACTAACCTACATGAAGTTGAACCCCTAGGATACCAGTGAAACCGCGGGCATCTAGTAAACTAATACTATTTAGCTCTCCGTCCTCGGTCTCCTTTGTCCGTTTCTTGTATTTTTAACTTTACGTTCTTTGTTAAGGCTTTTTTATGACTAACTCCATTTTGTTAGCAAAAAGTGCATACCTAAGTGTATTACTTACATATTTTTCGCGATATCTAGTTTTGAACAAAGGTTTTTAGTCTGAAGTGTTTTTACAATTCAAACTAGTTTTTCTAGGATACTTTGAAAGGATATTTTGTATCGTATACGATGCGAATTCGCAATTTATTCGTAAAACAGGATAAATTTATTCAACCCTGGATGTTTTAGAAGACAGAGCGTTTAACGAAATTTATACAAATCGACAAACAAAATATAATAAAACAACAAAACAAATCCACAGAACACTATTGGGAAAAAAAATATCTCACTTGTTCCACGAAGAAGCTTCCCATGGATCTACTGGGGATGGCCGAAACATGACCATTTCAAGACAAGATCAAGTTCTTAAGCTGGCTGGTTGAATAAATATTGTTTCCAATTTTTGTTCTAAATCCACACGACTTACGTCTTCGAAGCGACAGCGACGGACGGGGAGCATTGTAGCGGAGAGTTGTAGCGGAGAGCTTACCCGACACAACATCCCCTATTGAGTATGAGGGGGTTAAATCTCGCTTATAGTATGAATTCTAGAGTAGAGATGTAAAATAGAAACGGTAGCAAAGGTTGGGAATATTATTCTATATTAATTCTCGTCCATACATAGTAATTTCTCGTTCTATTTTATCAAATTGGTCCCTCATTTCGGTCTAAGTACTATTCTTCATCAAACATGCATTATGCCTGTATTCCAACAAAGCTAAAGTAGAGGTGTACTGCGTTAGGTATATGTATACCCACATTATGTCGACACTAGACACTAGTCTTCTTGTTCGATATCCGAAATAAAAATACAGTGAGAGAATACGCTCCTGTCAAAATATAGGTAGGTACTGGATTCTGAAAAAAAAAATCAAAATTATGTTTTTGACAGGTGTCAGGAACGCAGATTCCCGATGGCCGCACTTGAAGTGCTAATAACACAAAGCAAAAGAAGAAAACAATTAGGTATTATTGTTTTGCTAAAAACGGGCTTGTGATTGATAAGCAAAGACGTGGTAGATCGCGGGATATCGTGATATCATGGAATATCTTTGAGACAGCTATATCCTCACTAGGTCATTAGACCAATGATTAGAAAAAAACTAAGGCGGCCTTATAAGAGATTACGTTTTAGTCCTGATAGCACAAGATAAAAAAAATTGTAGAGCTGTAATAGACGTGACCTTATCATTAAGGCTATGTTAGCCTTTCAATTCTAGTGTAATCACTACTACTTTTTATTTCTACATAATAACGACCTCGGCTTTGACTGATTTTTGACTTTACTACTGATCTCTAATAGAGGTTTGAACTTTACGTGTTGCATTACTGTAGCAAAGACATGTGAATTGTTATTGGTTAGTTTTCTTGCCAAGTTCATTTTAGCAATTCATGATAACTCCTGTTAAGACAAGAGTCAAGACAGATGACAATATTAGTATGCGTACTATGCAAATACGTAACAAAATAATAAATTATTGTGCATAATTATACTATTACATCAACCTTGAACCCTTGTTCCAGCAGTGCGATGCTATAGAATTTTATTATAGACTTACATTATCAGTGACATTTGTCAACAAACGATGCGTCACAGCCCACAGGCGTCTTTATATTGGGAAACCCTATGACACCGGAATGTTTTTGTTGATAGTATTGTTTATTACATTTTGACATCGGGAATTTCTATGTAGTACCTAATTTAAATATAATTATTACGCCTGTTGATCCCTGGAAGGGCAAAGTAGAGGCACAGTTACACTACTTGAACCAGCTATCGACTGGGGGCTGGATCCCACCGATATCGATAAGTTTGGGTAGTGAAATTGTAGATATAGTATAGGCCTCACCACTATAGAACTCGGGGCGACGCCCACCCTATATAGGGACCCTAGTTGTCGGGTAGTGTAATGAGCCCTTATTTCTTTCCGACCGATGGGCGATGTGTCAGTGCGCTATCGTTTTGCTGTTTTTGTTTTGTTTTTGTACAGATTTCGTACTTTAAAATTCCTGAGTGTACATGGGATCGTTTTTGACTTATTTGGGAAGGACGATCAAATAAATAGAGACCACATTATCCGTCGCAGCTCTTGGTAGCATAAGACCAATAAAAGTTTATCAATATTTTCATCATATCTCTAAAAAATCTCATTTGTTTTGAATTATTTTTGCTTTGTATGACTGTGCTCATTATTTTTATTTGTTTAGTTTAATTCCGTTTAGGTAATAACTACTAATTAGTTATCGCTAATAATGTAACTGCTCTACTTAAAACAAAGAGTATAGCAACTCTTTATTTTATTAAGCTGGAACTCTTATTTTCGTATCATCATAACTTACAATTATCATTGTAAATGTAAAAGTAAAACCATTTACTTAAATATTCCTGGTATGAAATTGAATATAATATTAATGCCCTGGAGTTTTTAAAATGACATAGATTACCTTTAATTAAATCGCATTCATTCATATTAATTACTTATCCTATTAAGAACAGATTTGTTTTAAATATTTGTGGAAAATGTAGGCCTTATTGGAACAATTTACTAAATTGCCAATTAAGAAGTAACATTACGAGAGCCAAAGTGCACGAAATACTCCTATTTTCAGATGCAAGGAATTGCACCATGATGCCAAATTGTTGTTAAAATAATCGACTTGTTTAGCGTGGTGGAGAGCGGGGGGCAACCGCCGTTTTATACTGTATGTAAAGGACAAGCAACCAACGCCACTCGTTCACGTACGTTTGAACTCGCTACTCGACCATCAAAATCAAGTATAAAACAACTTTTATAGTAGGTAAAAAGTAACTTTTAAAAAATTGTGTTCATAAAAAGAACAATAAAAGTCAATCGACTGTCAATTACAACCACAGATAATTCATAAATTATTTTTCTTTTTCAATTCATATTCGGAACGGTTCAGTGTTGTGCTGTGTTACGACTTACGGGATGAACGGAACACTTCCCTAGTGTAGTCAAGTGCACTAAGGATTCGATATCGAGTTCGTGTTGCTTACAAGACCTCGTCATGTCTTTATTATGGATGAGCGCCTTTAATCTTGGATTAACTCTTGGTGCTACATTAGCTATTGTGAAAAGGTGAGAAAATTTATTTAATTTTATATCTCTATTTTCCAGTTTTATTTGTATTGATTTACAAATATTACTTACAGTGCGAGGTATACAGATA
This sequence comes from Allophyes oxyacanthae, assembly GCA_932294325.1. NCBI lineage: Eukaryota > Metazoa > Arthropoda > Insecta > Lepidoptera > Noctuidae > Allophyes > Allophyes oxyacanthae. The sequence goes on from OW028628.1 coordinate 5,574,335, forward strand.
GTTCAGTTACTAAACCAGCCTCTTGGTACGTCATTGGAACTCAAAACCCGTTGTTGTTACTGAAATTAAATTACTAAGTAAGATGTGGCCGCTGATTTCTGCAAGTACTTATCTGTTTTATTAATGAAAGTCCATTTAAATTAATGTTTAATGATAAATTACAGCCGGGTTGCCTAGCAAACATTTGCTGCAATGATTTTTTTTTAACGAATTGCAACTATGTATGTAGTAAAGAATTAAAAAAAAATGGTTGCCAGCTGTCATTCATCCGCAACCTCCAGGTTGCCAGTTATAACCAGGTATTTACAAAGTGTATTTTTTTTAAAACAATCATATCTTTACCATCAGTAATAATAAGTTTATGTATTTTGATGTTATTATCTATACATATAAAAACATTTTCTATACACTATGACACATGCTTGTAAAGAAATAACCGACAAAACTTAGCTGCAATGTTTGTCAAAATGCAGCTAGTTGCAGCAAATCTTTGTTAGGCAACCCGGCAGTAATGTATTACAATATCATAAAACATTAAAATAAATAGAGGTTCATTTTTTTTAAAACACATACCTGCATAAATATCAGCCGCCGGATCGTGTACTAAAATGACATTACAAATATTTTGAGGTAAAATTAAAGTTAATAAGAGCAATCAATTGGATATTTGCTTACTTTTTAAATCTCAAATCTTTATTGCAATCCATAATATACCTACCTACACAGTTATACAGGTGGTAACTATCAAAATATAGAAACAATTATGGACCCTGTCGGGCACAGCAAAAGTTTAAATAAGTAAGAGAGAGAGGAGGAGCGCTTTAATAATTTTCCATAATATGAAATAGGTTTTTTTCTTAACTTGTTCCGTGTTCCTATACTTAATTATCCCTAGTCCTCTAACTTTTGTCAAACTTATCTGATAGGCAAAATTGCATGAAAATAACAAGAAATGTGTCGTTCGTGACCGAACTTATTATTTTTCATAATACTAGCTCATTAAGCACCTACGCCAAATTGAAGAAAATTGCCCCTAAAGATATAAGGCCCGTCTGTATGAAAAAAATAATAATTATATAGCAAATTAATGTATAACATTTCAGTGATTTTCGTATCCAATGACCTCTTTGGTTCGGATTATTCAAAATATTTCGATTCTCTTTCCAAATATTTAAAGGCGAGGGCAGACAGGGCAGTACTCTATGAATGCAATTAAATGTAGTTTATAGTAAGTACTTGGCAATGTCAAAGACCTTAACTATGAATTTATTCACCTCGATCTTTCCTTTCTAGGGGACTGGTTGGTTGGACTTACAGAATAGATCGTAATTGTAGTCCCGGCTTTGGATCCTACCTTATTACAAACAGGGGTTATAAAAGGCAACCAAGAATTAGAAGTACCTACTATCCTTCGATTTATTAGTATGCTAAATTTTGATCGACATTCTGCGTTCTGCATTTTCCAAGCTGTATTTTTCATGACCGTTCATAGAAGCGGTATATAATGAGGTCCATGCTCATCGGATGTAAGATGGCCAGATATAATGTCGTGAGTATGACAATAGCCTTATTACACCTGTGTTATGATAACATTGTTCTGTGGTATCCATGCGCATCGGCGTCATCATCATATCAGCCCGGAAAAATATTCACGCCTCATCATAGGCCTCCTATTGAACACTACAATGAACGATCATAAGGTAACGGCAATATACCCATATTGCCGTAAGCACCACGCTTCGCAGATGCACCTGCTTAGTGGTTTACTGCCAAATACTCAACCACTCCTCAATTTTAAATTGCCATTACTCAATTTTAAGTACGATGTAAGTAAAGAGCCTCTGCGTGTGACGAAACATGAGATCGACTGGCGTACGCTGGGCACTGGGCAGTCAACCTCGACACCACCTCTGCTGACTGGCTAATATTTCCACTACGGTATAATCAATTCCCATGTGATAGCTCGTACCGACTCGACAGAACAAGAAGTTTAGTCATTGTCATTGCATGGCCTTTTAGTTTTTTATTACTGGCTCGCTTAAGTTAACGAATCAATTATTTTTCTTACTTTCATTATGTCCTATCTTCTCCACTTCTCCACATTCTACACACACACACATTCACATTCGATCTTCTCCACTTGTCTTTTACAGCTCTAACCTTGGCTTTAATATATCCGTTTGTGCAAGCTACTATTTACTATGTTCATAGTTTTTGAATCAAAGGAAAATTCATAATGTATTTTTCCCTGTTTTACCTTATTTGTAGGGTTTACACATAAATGAGTATGAATTGTTTTTCAACTCATTCATAACAACAAATATTTTAGGTACCTATCTTGTGTTAGGTATTTGCAATGAACAGTTGCATCACAATAAATACTACTCAACTCCACTGCTAAACAAACCGCAATATTTACGTCAGTGTTTACGTGACTTAATTATTACATATAAATTAATTAATAATCCCGGTTAATGCAATCACTGACGTTGTCAATTATTTATCGATATATCGATAATTCTGCCATTGTGTGTTCAACCGAACTCTAATTGTAAAATGTTATTCAAAATTCAAAATTAGAGGGTTATCCGGTTAGTCTGAAACAGGTGATTGGTAATTCGACCCATTCCTCGAATATGGTTATATCTACCTATTTGCAACCAATTTTACCCAGGGACCGGGGGGTCTACCGCGTAACTAAAATGGTTCTGAACATGTACTCTGGTAATAAACTTCATTACGATCGTGAGAGACTAAACTTCGAGCTACCTTGTAAAAAAAATACCGATCATGAAGTTGGGACTTTTGTCTTCAGGATCGGTAATTTTTTTTACAAGTCAGCTCGAAATGTTGTCTCTCACGATCATAGTGAAATTGATTACCTGAGTCGATGTTCATTTCCATTTTACTTACGTGGTGGACCCGCTGATATTAATGGTTTTAGAGAAATAAAAGGTTTTTTTTTCCTACTTTTGAACAATGAAAGTTGTTCATATAATAAATAATGAGTACAGTAATCCTCATTCGGCTATAAATAAAACCTTTCCGAATAATCCCGTTATATCGGTGTACGCAACTACGCACCACTCGCCCCACAACATTCGCCCCGAATTGCCCAATCGTAGTCACTTGCCTCCAATGACATTTTACAAATAGACGCGTTGCCCGCACTCTATATTGGCAAGATAAATGCAAGGTAAATGCCCTGCACCGACTGAGAGAATGAGCATGCAGCAGCTAATGCCACGTAACTAAACGTATATATTCATCTTTTTCTAACAACCAACATGGCGTATGGTGGCTTTCATTTTCTTTCCCATTCTTCACGCAATGTATAATTATATGTACTGCTATGTAGCTATAGTAAAGTTTACGCCATTTTGTAGTGCATTAATGTTGGTGTATGGCCTGTCTATTTGTAAAATGTCATTGCTTGCCCCCCTGAAAATTAGATAGGTGCTCAAAATGGCCCCCGATTGTTAATTTCAATGACGACGTCGATGAGTTTTCTTAAATATTTAACCGATTAGTATATAATTTTTCCATTGTATGGTCCCACTACTGATTAGGTAAAATGTAAATTCCCACAGCATTGCTGATTACGAATGCTATGGTAGGTTATAGCAAGCGAGTACAATATTATAATCTCTGCGTTTCGTTACATGATGAAATCATTTCAGTTCATTTAGAATCCTGCTACTTATACTTTTTTCATTACTGATGAAAGTATTCGTTAGACAATTTCGAGTAACTGTTCCATAGTTTCACTGGAGGCTGTGCCTAACATTTTCTGTTGGAACAAGCGAAATTATTGACGTTTCATATACATAGCTGGCAGCCGTGACTGGGGAACTAATTCTTACCATCGATGTCTATAGATATGCTTAGTGAACTCAAAAAGTGAGACGTGTCAGGTACTCCATTTTCAAAAAATGGAGTGGTTGATCACCAGTCAAATGCCGTTTACAAAAATAATTATTAAATTGTGTATTGAATAAAAAAATCTATAATAACAGTAGCTATTCAATTAGTGCATGTATCGCTGTTCTATTTAAATATAATTCGAACATTGTTGAATTTAGAATATGACGTCTTCAAAAAATACGTCTCATTTTTTTAGCTTCCCTTTGTATGACAGAGCGTATCTTCTACGGTATCTACCTATAGACATCGATGGTTCTTACTAAACATCGATGGTTGCTACTTTATTCCGATATTGTTCCATAATCAAAATTCAAGTTGCGCCTATCGGAACTGTTCTCATGAACATTGTTGCATACGAGTTTTTAATTTTCACTTCGTTTCAGCACGTTTTCATTGCGTGAATGTTGTTTTAGTGCTAAAAGACTATTCAATTAATTATTGTTAAGCGGTTTATCATAATTATGATGTGATATTCTTATCTCCGATAAAGACGCGCAATGTAAGATCGTACCTATACAAGGAATTCTCATTTGTTCGCCGATAAAGGAAACGCAGTACCTAAGTCTTAAGTCAATGGAAATATCGCTTACTCAATCCTCAAAGGGCAGTAATGGACGTTCAATTACTTTATAGAAAGGGCACGGTGAATAGGTCATACGCAATCGAACTCTCTGGAAGGAACCGTTAAAATGTTGATGAAAACAACTGACCTCATTTTTGCCGCTGTTATCTTAGTGACTGACGTCACGACCGTGAACTTGACTCGAGGGCCGGAACGACCTTGACGCACGGACGTTTACCATTTGTCAACATGATCAATTAGTGTTGACGTGTCGATGGTTGACAATATCAAGAACACTAAAATAATTAAAAAAGGTGGGGTCAGTTGCGTTGTGCCACTGGCTGGAATTTTTTTACATTGCGTAAGCATCTGGGACACCTTGTGGCCGACTGGCCGCGTCATCGAGAGGTATTGACTCGAAAACGGGTCACATTCGATAGGTACCTACTCTATTTCATAAGCGCCGTAGCCGTAGCAAGGGCCCGAACACGCTATCAGTCTTCAATCATGAGCTTAGGAATAACTAGAGAAAAATTAATGTAATTATAAATAGAAAATGTAGAGACAGGGTGTGTCTCTATGTATTTTATACCTTTTCTGTATTATGTGATGGGGTCAACCTTTAGATCACGCTATTACCGGTAGCTGAGAATGTTCCACCAGAAATACCAAACACGCTTTGTCTAATTTGAAAATCGAACCTTCCGCTCAGCAGTTTCGTCTACAACCACTAAATTCAATGAATTTGGTTCACTACAAAATTATAGAGTACCTACTTACGTGTTAATTAAATAAAATTCTACATCATAATTGCGATGGGATTCAACATCTTAATCTTAATTTCGATCTTAATAGTATACAACGTGTATAACGAAACGCGTGGTCATATTTAAGGGTGTGGATCGAACCATCAAACTGAACAACTTTCGCTTTAGGACCATAATCATTAAGTCCGCCTCTGTACATAGTGCATAAAGTATAAATAAATAAATAATCGCGAAAAAATAAGCACCTGTCCCATACGGTTTGGTCGAGTAGGTATTGTAAGTTTTGTATGTCCGCTGATTATTTTTTGATGATTACGATGTCGTTCTCATTGGAAAATGGTTCAGTTTGATGGTCCTATCCACCAGTGGCACCAGTGCAGTGGCACCTGCAAATCTGTCCACCCTAAGGTTGTCTGATAGAAATCGCCAAGTGCGATAAGACCGCCGTTTGTACATTTCTTTTTCTAATTATTGTATCTTTTCTTCTATTACTGGGGTGCAATAAAGTGTATTGTATTGTAGTGGCGTGCACTCCATAAGGACAAAAAGACACTGCCCACACTAATAATATGTTTGTAATATCAGTTAATTTAAGTCTTAGGGCGAGGTGGCCAATCATAATATCGTTTAACTTGACAATATAACACTAATGTTTGCTTAACCTGTATTAAATATCTGTGCACGCCACTACTATCCACACCCATAAATATGACCACGGATTTCTGAAACACGTTGTAGAGAGAGGAAACATTTGAGGTAAGTTTTAACCAACAAAAACATTAAATGTAAAAAAATGCCAAGTCTCTCGATGCAGTCTTTCCATCGTAAAAAGTTTTGAGATCTCATAGAAGCCAAGTCCTATTCAAATTATTTTGTAGTTATAAATCAACATTTAGTAATTGTATCAATAGTTTTCTTTATATTATAATTATAGTGACTTGGCAATGAGCACAAGAAGAAACAAATAACACGGCATATTTGGAGGAGTTGAAAGTCACACACCGCATGCGTAAACATTAATATCACAAAATTAATTTTCTTTTGGTTTATCCGTGTCGTCCCAACCGAATTTCGGCAACGGCAGTCAGTCTCATCCAAGACTAGTAAACTGCGCAGGATAATCTGATCACAGGTCTCGTCAGTAACATTTGCATATAATTCCAGGCAGCAAGCAGCTTTTAATTTGTGCTCATTGCCAAGTCACTATAATTATAATAGAAAGAAAACTATTGATACAATTACTAAATGTTGATTTATAACTACAAAATAATTTAAATAGGACTTGGCTTCTATGAGATCTCAAAACTTTTTACGATGGAAAGACTGCATCGAGAGACTTGGCATTTTTTTACATTTAATGTTTTTTTTGGGATCTCATTTATTTTTTGTAAGTGTATTTCTTTCTTTTTTTTTAGGTGACCTCATAATTTCTTGGACTTCAGCTACTGCTTTGCTTAGAACCCATTCTCTATCTCTATCTCTTTTGTTTCTTTTCTGAGGCTTCGTTACTTCTAAGGTAGACAAGTCTGGGCGATATATACTTCGGAGTCGATTATATTCAGCTATTGCTATCTCCTGAGCTTTGATACTACTAAAATTCACATTTATTAAATGTAATCCACCCAAACTAGTCACTCTTGAAAGGGCCACGTATGCTTGACCACAGTTTATATTATTCTTTTCTATTCTATGTATTTATTCATCCAATTGAATACTTAAACAACGAACAAAGTTAACAATGCAGTCAAAATCCATACACAATGTTCTTGCCAAACCGCAAATATAAAATTGTTTTCTATGGTATATTAATTTTTAATGTTTTTATAAAAAAAAAAAAAATTATTAATTTTTCCTTTATATGTGGCTAATGACCTATCTTGGTGCAAAATTTGAAGTTTCTAAGTCTGCTAGAAGTACCTTAGATTTTTGATGATCGGTCAGTGAGTCAGTGAGTCAGTGAGTGACAAAATGGTGTAACTTTGATCGACCGTAACTCCTAAACTATTAATTCAATTGGCATGTAATTTCGAACTTAAGCTTGTTCTAATGCCTACTATTATTCACCGAAAACCTAAACTCGTAGCTTTGTCCACGTCGAAGATATAGGGGGGGCAAAACAGCCGCGAATCGCATCGAGAAAAGATGGTACGGCCGTGCCCGTTTTGCTCGAGACTCGGCTGGAGCACTGCCGTGCCCCCAGAACAGGTCGAGTTTGATGAGGGTTCTAGAATTGTTTTAACTCTAACTTACCTGATTATTTTCACGTCAAACCTTATCATAAATGAACAATGTGTAGTAATTATCAAAATGTCCACAGTTTAATCCTCGATTTTCCTTGCGGTTCCATAATCCATTAATTTCCATCAGCCGCCACCAGTTCACTTTTCTTTTAAGTAGGTATAACTTTTCTGATAGCGTTCATTTCATCAAGGTTCATTAATAAAATTCGTCTTGTGATAATGCACAAAGAGTTCGGTAAGAGTTTGATAAGTATCCCTAAGTATTTTATTATAAGTAAGTAATGTTTTTTATGTAAAGCCAAATATAGCGCTCTTACTATGATGCTTTTATAATTATTAAAATAATAAGAAAATATGTTGTAGCTTCACCAATCTTCTTTTATACTGTCCTAATCTACCTATTATAAAGATTATGTTAGCTGCAGACTTGCAGAGGTTACCAAGCATGTAACTAAGTCAATTACTAACTTATTTAGTCCCGCCTTGGAAAAAGTAAAAGAAAATTACACGCTGCTAGTCCAGCTAATGATAGTTTTTGTTATACTCACGAGTCACGTGTTACTAATAATCCAATGAAGCCAAAAAAATATACTGTGATATTTATAAACTAGTATATTCGACTAATTCGGCAATTTTCATGCAATCGAAGTAGTCTCGAATTCGAGATAAAGTTCAAATGGGAACTTTTCTCGAGTAGTAATTAAATTGAGCTATTCTTGAAAAGTCGAGCCAGACATACATGTCTCGCAGGAAAGTCGCTCGAATTGCTTCGACTGGTCTGTACCGTTCGCGACGTACATTTCGAATGTGAACCACGTGCGCTCGCGACCGTTTTGTTGGAGTCGAAAAAGCGCTCGAAGTGCATTGTCACTTCCGAGATGATCTCGCAGGAAACAAGAATTGCCATCCAATAATGTTGACGACTTTGAACGTTTTGCATAATATAGTAAAACAAAAATCAACAAACCTGGAGGCACTTCACGTGGCAAAATGTTAAGGCCCGTCTGAGCAGGTGATACTAGTTTTACCCGAACACACGGATACTTGATCATAACTGATATAATTATATACGAACGCGTCAGTTCTGGATAGTTCAATTTGCTCAGGCTGCCGGGTGTACCCATATCTCAAATCCCAATTTCCCATACATTGTAAGTCTTTCATTAAGCGTTCTAAAGGTCGACTGGGCCGTGTATGACGTTTCAAATAACCTACATTAGCCACTATAACCCAAAAACTTTCATCGCTCTGTTCGATTCGAAAAGTCCGTCCCAGAGGTTAATTAGTTAAGGCGCGTCAGTTAGCAAACGAATTTGTCGATTTCGCTTCCTCCACCCGCGCAACCCGCGCGACCCCCTGTAATATTACGGAAACCGCTCGGAGCATGTCAACGCGAGCATCGCGCCAGACACTAAAAAACTATATAATAAATAGAGGTGGCAATGTAAAATATATATTTGTACATTGTTTCACTTATGGTCTATATAGTAACAGAGTTACTACTAGAAAATTAATACCAATAACAGTGGTACAATCACTACAATGATGAATGATTTTATAAAAAAGGGAAATAAAAAATTTATGCTTCGTCAACGAGCTTCCGAGCAAAAAATGCCCATTACACTTGCCCAGTTGTTAGATGATTTGGTATTAACTAATTATAACTTGCTCTTTTATTTGAAGGATTGCTTGATTCATTTAATATTCACTCATATAAATATATCACGATTATTAGATATTAATACCTACCATTAAACTAAAAAGTGTAAATAATTTTCTTAAATTCTTCAATGCACCTAGCTTGGCAGTGGCAACGACTTCAGAAGCTGATAAGTTTTTTAAGAAAATTATATGTATACTTTTTAGTTTTTTGAAGTCGGTTTATACTATTTTTTAACGTTTATTTTATATTTCTATTTTGAGTGGCTTAAACAATTCATAATCATGCGATTACAGAAATCGCAAGTGACATGCTGTTATTCATTCAAGAGTTCCATTGTATATCTCCGAAGTTCTTCATCAAATCTTCAACAAATTTAAATGCCATCTTGAGAGTACCCTTTGAAATAAAAAAAGAATTTTCAAAATCGGTATGCAATTGGCGGAGTAATAGCGTAACAAACATACAAAAAAAAACATTCAGTCGAATTGAGAACCTTCTTTTTTGGAAGTCGACTATAAATGGGATTAATAAACACTTACTTCATATCTTTGTTTGGTAGCAGTGTTGGTGAATAGTAATATATAAAGTATAATAGATAAGTATTAAAATAAAACTAGGTTGGCACCTACATAGTATTTATTATTATATATAGTAAAGGAATAGTATAAAGAGAAACAACAGTAGGACGACGCCTTTGATCTCGCCGACAACGTCAAGACATTGTGGCGATAGTGCTTGGAGGCTAGGGTTGTTACAAGTAGTGTAGTGGTTTTCTACGCTACGTGCCGCGGGTTCGATACGCGCACGGAACAAATATTAGTCTGGGTGCGTGTGCTTGTGAGATGTATGTCTGTAAACTCTACCCACGATACAGGAGAAATCCTAGTGAGGGACAAAATGTTTTATTAAAAAAAAAACAACATTTATTTATTTTAGATCAACATCGTCATCAACATATTATTACTTACTATTTTAAACGTTGATTATGGCAAATTATCAATTCATTAATAGAAGGTAGCTCTGAATTTTGGTCACGTAGTCACGTGGTCACGGTTTATATCTTTATATGAATAGACCTCACCAAAACATGAAGTTTGAATACCAACATGATGGGACTGCGTCCCATAGTTTGGGAGATATAAGCTTTCAAAGTTTTGGTCACGTGGCCACATAGATCTCACCAAAACATGAAGTTTGAATACCAACATGATGGGACTGTGTCCCATAGTTTGGGAGATATAAGCTTTCAAAGTTTTGGTGACGTGGCCACATAGATCTCACCAAAACATGAAGTTTGAATACCAACATGATGGGACTGCGTCCCATAGTTTGGGAGATATAAGCTTTCAAACATTCGGTCACGTAGTCACATACTGAATTTGAATTTATGTTTATAGAAAACATCAAAAAGATGGTACCTATATTTTAGACGAAGTATTTTAGAAGATGAAACACAATTTGTATTGACTTGACAGATAACGTGACAGATCAGTAGACTCTATCTATATCTGATTTTACTAAAATAATAATATTTCAATTATGTACTCAAAAAAAATCAAAACATTAGAAGTACATGCCATACTACTGAGGCAAGTTATATAGGTTGCCCCCTCTACACAATATTGTGTCTAGATAGCAAAATAAATTCTGAATTTATAAATCGAACGCGTTAGCCTCGATCGACACGGGTATCACGTCCGAGAGCCAGCGGCAGACTGCCGCCCGTCACCCGAACACGACCCTTCAGCTGAAAATTGGCACAGATTTACGTTTAAATTCATGGAAAAATTGAAAATTGACTTTTTTTTTAATGTTAAACGTTGGACTTATAGAGAAAAGAATTATCTATCTATTGCTGAAAATCAGAAATAAATTAAGCTCAAAGTTCCGAAGAAGATGAAGGTTTAAATTCTGATTTAGGTGTTTTATAAACGCCAATTACCATAGTATAAACTAATTTAAAAAAAAAATTGAAACGTTGGATTTGAAGTAGAGATCTTGAACTTTAAGACTGTATTTTTGTTTTATTTGTATATGGTATAATTACGGAGGAGATGGCGATATAAAACGGCGTTTTGGTAGGGGTACTGCCTTAAGTAATTCTGGCCTACCGTATTTATATATTCATAGGCATAGGGATTTTAAATATAAAGTCCTACTTTATTAGCGGAGGTTCTGGGGTTATAGTATTCATCATTATGAAAACCTTTTACTGTGGGACTAAATTTGAAATCGCGAGAAAAACATCTGCTGTTCCATACAAATAATTGAATATTACTCGATTTAATGTATGAAACAGTATAAAAGTTGTTCATAATGATGGGTAATTGTCCGCTAAAAAGTAGGACTTCATATAGCTACATAAAGCACTCTTTTCCACGGGTGCCATTGAGGACCGTAGAGGGCACTTAATCCTGGCTCCTGAATCATTACTCTCTCAGCTCATTACAATAAGTTTAATCGGGCGAATCCGAGCGTGACCCGTTTGTTCGCGGATCCGGCTTACTTATATACTATGTACTTACTTTTGTTTCTGGTAATAAATAATGTAGGACACACAATAGGTACCTATATATTTGGCATTGAATTAGTGGAGTTGAATACTTGTTACTGTTGTGTGTTGAAAGGATTAATTTTTAGGTAATAATTGTATTAAATTGTATTAAAATGTAATAATTTTGTCATATTATATTTATTACCATTACCATATTCGTACACAAATACTCGTAGTAGGTACTGTGCCTTTATCTACTATTTTCTGAACATTCATAATCTCATATTGAGTGAGAGATACATTTTTGATACCTTCAAATAATTTAATATGAAAGTACCCCTACATTATGACGACACGGTTGGCGTAGTGGCTAAGCGATTAGCCTTCTGCGCTACGTGCCGCGGGTTCGATCCCCGCACGGAACAAATATTTGTATGATCTACAGATAGTTGTTTCGGGTCTGGTTGTGTGTGCATGTGACATGTATGTTTGTAAACTGTACCCTCGATACAGGAGAAATCCTAGTAAGGGGCAAAGTTTTTAAAAAAAAAAAAAAAAAAAAAAAAAAAATGAAAATTAACATACAATAAGTTGAATATTATATTTAAAAATATACAACCGATCATCAAAGCCGTTTGCCGCACAAAACTGACTAGGAAGGCATTATGTCAAGCCACGACTTTATCTTTTCCCGCCAGTCGTTAAAGTTGCCAACCTCAAAGCTTTAAAAAATAAAGGTTTAGAGGCGTCTACATGAGGGCACAAGTCATGATAGATCTCGGGATTCCGAGCAACTGTTAACAGCTACGTGAATGTCGCAACTGGAATAAACCTGTGCTGCAAAATGCGGCGACACGATTGTGTGGTAAACAGTGTGGTGTAACGAAATGAGTTTTGGTAAATTTATCGCGATTTGTGCCCAGGGGGGCAATTCTTGTGCAAAGTTGTCTCGAATCCTAAAAAACGTTCGAATTTGAACTTTCCACGAGTGGTAATATTCTGGAAAAGTCGAATCCGACAATTCTCGAAGGAAAGCCGCTCGAATTGCTTTGACTGGTCGAAACCGTTCGAGACGTACATTTAGAATTCAAACCATCATAAACGTCAAAAAGCGCTCGAAGTGCAAACTCGATTACGAAATGATCTCGCAGGAAACGAGAATTGGCTTCGGTGTGGACATGGCTTTAGGTTTTAAGACTAAATAACTTTACCATTTTTTGTACATATATATTATTATTAATAGACTAAAGAGTCTAGAAAAATAAAAATATTACTAGGTTTGGCGATTGAAGTTTCGCAATTTAACAAAACATGTTTTCAACTTTTCTTTTACAATAACGATTGTCGAAAAAATATTTGGCTGTGGGAGCACTAGACTGTTTGTTTAGCAAACAAATAAAAAGCAATCATTCACGTGAGGCTTGTTTGCAAAATATTACCTACACCTGTGTAGGTAATATTTTGCAAACAAATTTGTTCTTGACGTCTGACGTTGCTATAACACCTTTAAATGAAAAACTTGGCCTGCTCAGAATTGACAGTAATATTATTCAAACAAAATTGCTACCGGAAAATACTACCACAACAATACCTAATGTTCGAGCAACTGATGCGAGTTGGTAAAACCGCCTGGTTTTATACGGCTTCATGTATTGGCTTCTCGTCTAGGCTAGCTATAAGTGGCATATAGCGAGCAGACGGTTTTGCCAAGTGCAGACAAATTGTAGACAGTCATCATACAAACGTGATCACTAGGTATAAGCGAAACGGTAACAAATTAAATGTCATTTCAGCTCTAAAATGTTCACTGTTCAATTTAAGTTTTTGTCATAAAGAAGGGATTTTGCATAGACATAGGATGGGATTTTGCCTTTTAAATAGGTGACACTTTTGACAAGGCATCTTATGCAAGCTTTGACATTTGTGAGAACTTTCCTTAGTTTGTTTTGACAGCTTTTGTCGATATTGGTCCTTAGATGTTAAATGCTCTAAGTCCTTAGAGCACACTTCTTATAAATGCAACAGAAACGTGCGAAATTTGCCTTTATTATTTACTTTTTAAAAGCAGAATGCACCCAACGAACTGCTTAAAGTGGCTAGTGTGCTTTTTAACTGAACACTTTTCGATTAGTAAAACGATCTCCATCATTTTTTAAACTATTTTATGAACGAAATTACACGACATGTATTTTATGTCACTGACTGAAATTAAGATACTCCCAAAATCCCGTAATACATCAAAATGAATAAAATTTACTGAACCAAGTATAAAAACTTATCGGCAAAGTAGGGTATATATCTACCCATTTACGCGCGTCGGGGGAACCCTAGTCCCTAGCCCTTTATATGGATGCTTGACCCACTTTCGGAAGCCATTAATCGTGTCAAACGCAAGTAGATCAGAGTATCACTAACTTTTGTGGATGTATGGTGTATGTCCAAGAGATTTGCTCTATCATCTGTCATCGTTTGTCGCTTGAATGAATCAGTCGTAGAGAATATCGGAACTACTTTTCAGATATCTTGCGAGTTGTGCTAGCTTAATGATTGTGGCTTCGATTTACGTTCGTAGTCATATTTATAAGATGCGCATTATTTTATCGTCTCTGCTTTATCTGTCTATCCAAAAATTCGAACACCAGTGTCATCGACTTATCCGCACTGGGCCCGGATAGGTAGATTACGCAGTACCTGTTTCAGAGGCCAGGTTCGGATCCCAGAAGTGAGCGCCATTTGAAACGACATACATGAAACGAACACGAATGAACTTCAGTCCAGTAACATCGAAATCTACATTTTTAATACGTATGGTCATTGTTATTAGTGTATAAGTGTCCTATTTAATAGTGTGTAGGTGTGACACACATAAAGGGCTTCATTTATCGGTCACTAGCGGCCTGCCAACGTGTGATATTTGAAGAATAGTTAGTAATAAGTACCTACATCGAAATTATTCCAAACTGATACAGACAGGGTGCGTCTCACTAATTACTATCAAATAGCAAACTTTTTTTTTTTGCGATCCAGTAATTGGCCAAGGCAGACGAATAGACATGCCTATATCTATTATTGTCAGACCCAATAACAAATTCTATATAAAAAATACACCATTTCTTCCCTCGTTCCAGCAAGTATTACGAAAAATTGGTTGCCCAGGGCGCAGAATACAGCTACATTTACTACATCTCCTTTCAGTCCTAAATGTGTCTTATCTCTCTCACAAATCTTTTTCAACTCGCTGAAGCCAGCAAAAAGTCTGAAAAAATGTTTTCCCGATACCTATACACAATTTGTACAAGGCCTTTTTAACGAAGGGATCGCAACACACCCTTTTAGCGCTAAAAACAAATTCAATAGTACCTAGGCTGATTTAAATTAAGCTGATATAAAAAAAAGATTGTTTCAAAACAAACATTTAAATTGGAATTTAATTGAGTAGGCATTCACTAAAACAATTTATGTTGGTTTATCAAGTTATTTCGAATTCCGAATGCTTCTACAATCATGATTCTAATTATTCCAATGTAGTACATATTTATTTAGGTTTTTTGAACCTAGTATTTTAATTATGTTGGTATGCCTGTATTTTTGGGCTCAAAATTTTTGGGTACCCTTTCTATTATAGTCTGTTAGTGAGTTCTGGTCTTAGGAAACTTAAGGTGAATTTTGAAGATATGAGTTTTGTGAAAAAAGATAGTCAGCGAGAAATTTCAAATTTCTCAAAAACCTTAATTGGAGCTTAATCGACTCTATTTCCCAACAGGAATATTACCTCCAAACAACCGACGAAATCGTACTTACCGAATTTAAGAAAAATACAAATATCTATTTCCCATACATTTTCTATGAAAACATACCTTGGTATGCATGTACTTAATCTAAAATCACTGTATCTTAAACTAATCCAATAAAATTGTTCTTAATGGATAAGCATTCTATTCCGACACCCCGCCCCACCCGCGTGATGCGTTATGTAGTTTTCTAAATTAAAACTTTATTTTTAAATAATTATTTTAAATAAATTGTTTATTTTGTATTAGTTTGTATCAGAATGTAAAACAATAAATTTTAGCGATCAGTGTAAGATACAATAATTTTAGATAACGTTCACATTATTTTTTGTTCTTTGTGTTGGTACCTACGTATGTAGCAATGCGGCCGCCCAGCCGTTTTCCCTTTTCTTGAATGGCGATTAGACGCGGCAGAAAATGGCAATGGACAATGGAAAGTGTCTGTTAGATTTCGCCTCAATGAGCAAAGCACCGAAGGCTTTTAAAATAATACTCATTGAGGTCTTCGTTTCCTAAAATAGGTTTGATATTATTCGAGAGTTCGTGAATCTTGAAATGGTTCCGTCCGGGTTCTTCATCTGAGGTTCTGTCAGTTCTAAAGTTTGCGCAGATTATAAAAATCTCAAGATTTTAACAGTGGTCTTGTGAAGGACCCAAGCTTGAAACTTATTAGCGCCATTTAAGTAAACATTAATTTGTTTTTTCTTTTTATTAAGTACCTAGTGATATAGGTACCTATTTTGGTCCCGTGTTTATGAAAACAGTTTTAAACAAAATTGGGTCGTTAATATATCACACCCATATAATAAGTAAATAGCTTTATTATTATTGCTCTATTTTTAATATTATTTATAAAAACTAAAGTTATAAGAATTGCCAAATGATTACGTCATTTATCTTATTCTATCATAACATACCGTATTAATGTCTGTAACGGAGAGAATGAAAGCTGGCTGGAAATGGGACACGGTGGTAGCCGCTGTAACTACAAAGATACGCAATTTTCCGAGCTACAAGCTACAATGGAAACTGTCTCGCGGACGTTAAAACACGTTCTAATAAGAGCTTCTTCAAATCCAACACTATAAAAGTTTTTATTGGAAAATATATTGCAAAATGTCCAGCGTTTAATAAATTTGTTGTTATTTTTGTTAGATCTTTGGAAAATCGAAATTAATTATAACTCGAACCCTTAAAATAAAAATAATGCTAAACCTAGCATTATTAATGCTAAGCTTAGGACAGGTTGGGTAACCACCCAACCTGTCCTAAGCTTAGCATTAATAAAAACAGCTGTTACAAAATTATGTAGGTGCCTAGGCCCAATTTCACCGACAACATAACAAAATGACATGATTAGTGCAAAATCAGCCGTTTATATATGAATTTTTGATTAAAGAATAATTTTATCCCGATTTAAGAAGCGGACCTGCAGACAAAAGCCGACTGGGAACATAAAATATTGTTATCGCTTTTAATATCCTGGATGGCGTAGAACCGGGACACTGAGATTGCGGCTAAATAGACTCTAATTAGTTCTCCCAAGCCGGGACCATTAATCATTCGCTTCACCAGCTTACAGACAATTCTGTCACATTGCAAATGAGTCTCTGACATGAACACTTTGTTTGACATCCTTTATCTCAAGAATGTCTTACTAAGATTATAAAGCCAACATTTGGCTATACATATAGATGTTTTTACACAGCAACGGCTGAACGAATTTTAATGAAATTTTAGGAAAAAATGTTAATTTCTCGTGGTTTGAGCCACAGGCATAACAAATGAATTTAATTTAATAACTAGTAAGGTATTTACAAATTACTAAAAATATGGTTGTAAATAATTTAATGTTTCTTAATAAATAATTCTTCAAAATTAATTAATAGAAATACTTACTAGTTAAAACCTTTTGGAATGATTCCGACCCATTTAGGCCGCCATTCACCGACCACATAACAGACGATTTAGGACAATATCGACCGTTTACCATGAACTTTTTTATATGAGTAATCGGCCGTTTACATTTTAATCATCTGTCCAATCAATTCTGTTCTGTCAATCATTTATTTTTAAATTAAGCGACACTTTTGTTTTTCCAACTTCTCATTTAATTAGGAACCGCGGCTGTTTCTGTTTTGTGGTATTGGTATTTCGATCTCTATAAATCTTGCCACAAATTAATATTTTTACAGTAGGAATTATGAAAGACCCAAAACGTTTATTTAAAAATAACTGGCTGATTTTCATGCAAACGTATAGAAACGCCACAAAGGAAAACATTTAAAATCTTTATAATTTTTATTGGCATCCCAAATGTTTTTTCAGACTTCGTTGCCAGTATTTAATAAAATTATGCGATTTAGAAATGAGGTGGTTTCAATCGCAAACTTTTTTACAAAAAGGTATTTTAAGGAAATGTAGTGGAAAATAGTAATTGTCTTATTTATTCGTAGTTTATTTTAAGCCCAGGCCATATCCAAAATATTCTATCAAAGTATTTATTTAAGATAAAGTATAAATAGTAGTACTACGAACGATTGACATAGTTGGTACCTACGTGTGTCAGCGGTCATCGATGGTCAACGCAAGCCAAGTTGTCGGTAGACTTCCCCGATTTGGTTCAATATTGATTTGTGGTATTATTCAGCAATTAAACAATAATACCCCCATTCGCTTTATTGCCTTCAATAAACATTTCGCAATCCTAATGCTCGCTCCTTAGCTCGCTCCTCTTCTCCATCGATTTTATGGAAGCCGTTTTTGGTATTTATTATTTTGTCGATGGTCAAATAATTATTTATATTATATTATTTATTAGTCTTCTGACTAGCATGAAAAGAATTCAACATAAGGCCTGGCTGTACTTATGGACACAGCTCGAGCCCTTTGCCTGACCAAAAAATCTAATGTAGGTTACAGAAAAAAGTCATAAGCAGTCACAAACTAGATTTAGCTGTGCCTGTTAATTGGAATTTAGCCAGCTATTGATGTATTCATATCAATTTAAACTAATTTCATTTGAGCAGATCTTTAGAGATTATTTCCAACTTTTCATTTAAATGCCTAAAATTACTTATTTTCTCAGTTACATATACAACATTAAAAATAACTTGTCAATCAACTGTTGTAATCTGTAATTCGTAATCTTAGTTGTAGGTACTTGTGTTGAATGGAGTAAAGTTTTTTGCTAAAAAAAATCAAATTGTCTTTGGGACGACACTTTTTATTTTTCATACGTTAAGAAAATTCGTATGTCTTTTCAAAATGGTAATAATGCACTACATTTTCAAACCCATCTTACCAATAAATTATTATTCCAACCCGGAAATATACAGAGTTGTAAATGCGACATCAGCTAAATACGCAGGGATTCTTTCGATATTATCGATGGCAGTATTGTGTGCGTACGTTCGAGGCTCAGGAGACTCGAAGACTCCGAGAGACCGAAACTCAGTCCCGCCGCGGCCGTCGCGAGCGGCGGGGTCGCGCTGCTCTAACAATATACTGCCATAAGACAGTACGACAAATAAATAATATTTATGTTCACATGCGTTCATTGATCGAATCTTTAGAGAACGCGACCGTTTCGCGCGTTTTGCAATAATTTTGAATGAAAATTTGAAACGATTGTACATGAAATAGGCTGAGAAGGTAACAGACTACAATGCGTAAAGGGTAGCTTTGTTTATAGCTTTCATAGCTTTGTAGATGACTTTGTAAGCTGTGTATGGCACGCCTACTACAGCTTTGATTTCATAAAGAGTTAAATCAGACTTGTTAAAAGAAACAAATGCACTAATGAACATGAAAATAATAATCCTAGATTTCACATTCGTCGAGTTCTTAAACCAAAAACTAGTTTTGTTCTAAGTTGATTTACTTTACTGATAGATCTTCTCGTAGATCTAATTAAAAAACAGCTCTATTTTTACTGACAAAAAAGGCATGCCAATGCTTTTTCTAAATTTTAATTAAAATAGAACTTTAGACAATTTAAAAAGCGAAAACTCGGTGCGATTAATAACGAAATTATTTACGCATTTACTAATAAATATTAGTAGCAGTAAATTAAAAAATACAATAGATCTGTTAGTCATCCATATTTTTTCCTTAATTAAAGGAAATTCTGTTACGATGTATGTCGTAAGCGTAATAATATTATGTACTTTTACGTTTTATTTACCTAGGGATTTCGTCAGATGTTTTCTCTGTCCTTACTTACTTATTATTTTATTTAATATATTGTGTACAGGAAAAAGTTTTCTTTTTCAAAGGTTATTAGGTAATTAGCGTATGGGAAAATTTTCGTACCTACTTAGTACCTATTCTATGTGCATATAAAGTGAGAGCATTTGTTGTTCTGCAACAGTTCGAATTCGTTTTCTGTTGTGCTCTTTACTAAAGTATGGAGGTTTATAAAACTGCGGTCAATATTCTAGTGGTATTCATGGTTATTGATAACAATAATAATTGATAACATTCTGTGAAAATAATGAAGTTGATTGATTAAGCAACCATTTCATTAAATGCGTATGTTTATAATTAATCTTGTTTAAAATTAAACTAATTAAATATTATTCTCATTTCTGGTAGATACTAATTATTATAAATATTTTTTTGAAATTTCAAACTTCGCGCAAACCATAATAGAAAACTGTATAGCCGAATGTGAATTTATTTCTTCATCTTTAATTTCCCATGTGGCAATCTATGTGGGATGTCATAGATATCGATAGAGTGGTATTAATTGGACTCTTGAAGCATGTGGCCGATTGGATGCGGTGTAGTTAGGTACTCCATTAATTCCTGTATCTCTGACCTCGGTGTGCATTTGTGCAATAAAATTGGGAATAGATAGAAAAAGATTAGCGAATAATGAAAAATGTAATTAAAAAAAATTTGGCTGTTAACCGTGTTGTACCGTTGCTTGGATAAAAAAAAAATTGTCATTGACAATTTAAAAAAGCGAGATTCTCGTTTTCTTTTTTTTGAATGATCTTATTTTACATTAACATTAATTGCATTTTATATCGTCGATGGTAGCTTTTATATGATAGAAATCAATAATATAAAAATATTAATATTTATTCATGAAAAATCAAGAAGTTTATGAGACTATAGTTGTGTTACTATTACATATTACAAGGATTTTCTTTCGTCGCAGCAAAGGTAAGATAAATATTTTCTTGTTCAGATGCTGTTTCTAATTTCACAAGCGCGAGGTATTGACAACTTCATGTAATTTCCGAAAGTAGATAATATTATCACGATTTAATCCTCAAGAAGAAAAACCATTCCCGCTCTAAATAAAAAATTGCCTATTCCTAATGTTTTTGATGTAAAAAGATAAAGAAACAGTCTACACAAACGGTAAAATTGTCTAAAAAAGGGAATCGAAAGCTAAGCCACCTGCCACAGTATACAAAGCTAAGCTTTTGCTAACTTTTTGTCCTTTGGAATAATTATGTTTTTGTTATACTCGTATAGACACTGAACAAAACTCGTACCATTTCGATTAAGCTGAAAAGTACACCCTATCAAGAAGATTTTACTCTTCCTTCAGACTATAAAGTTACATTTGAAGCAGTGTTTATAGTTAGATGTTTTTACTTCGTCGTAACAAATGTAAATTAACTGAATCATGTCAATTGTTAAAAGCGTGGGCGATTAATGTCCCAGTACCGGTGGTACATTTAGCTTACGTTATGCCAAATACTAGTACGTGTACTACTGTAACATAAACAAAACGTTTAAAAAAACGAGTTCATGTGAAATATAACACAGACTTGGAAATAATTGTGCCGAACAACGTCCAAACACCCAAGAGCCTTAATTAACACGTTAAGAGGCTTTACTTAGGCAGTTAGGTCAAGGGTGTACAAATAGCAGTATTGTTCAACACGGCAGGCATTTCGTGAACTTATGAAGTTCCTCTCTATATCTCTACTCTACCCGCGTAGTTTAGGCGAAGCCTCCGATGTAAGAATTTTAATTAATTTATAAAAATTCAATAAATCAAAATAGTAATATGTATTCTATGTTACCAATCAGCTGCCCGCAATTTCGTCTGCACAGATTCCACGGTTTTCCTACACAAACTTTTCTACCCCGTGTTGCACACCTTGATTGAAATGATTTCAAAACCAAATGTAGCCCGTGCAGGACCATGACTGTTCAGGGTCTGGAAAAAAATTATAAAAATATAGCCATAATCGGTTTGTAGTTCATAAGATAACTCAAACTCTAAAAGAAAACGTTATTATAAAATTTATAATATTAAGTAGAGGCGTATCCTATGTTCGTTGTTCCGAATCAAACCATATGCAGCTGAGTATCAAAAATTAATCTATTTACGTGTGTGGCTGATTTTTAAATTACTGCACTCGATATTCATTCAAACAGAACGCTCTATTTACAATTGATGAGTCACATTACGTAGTGCTCTTGGCGTAACGTAGGGGAAGTGTGTCGGATGGTATGCGTATGCGCATACTAGACACGTGTCAAGGTCGTCGCGAAGACACCCAGGTACTTATCCTACTTATAATAAGTACTTTGGAAATTCGTGCGTGAGACTTTTTAATTGGTTAGTAGGTAGTGCCAAATTATGAATTCGAAGAAACCAATATATTTGGCATCGAATATAGACAACTGCATTGTTTTCTTATTCAATACTTCTTCATCTTATGCACTATTTATGATCTGTAATGGAATGATGTCATAGATAATCATGAAAATAACTGATTCTAGTTGCCTTTCGAAGCTGCAATCTTTGAATTAATTCGAAAACCACTCTCCAAATTAATACGTTTATCGACGAAAATAGGGACCTCATTTAATTACCGAAGCTTTATCCCGACTACGGACGAAAATATAAAGGTAGTTCTATAAGCTAGGCCACGTCATGTTTCAATATCAGCCAGCCCAAACTTTTAATTAAAATGTATTTACCAACTTATTTATTCTAAAAGTATCAAACAATATCTTATTTACGCTGTTACGTTATAAGTACCAACTTCAATTTGCGCAGTTTTTTGCAACAACATCAAATTTGAATTAAAAACCCATTTGTATTCAATTAGGGTCCGATACCATTACGGGTATGGTCTATGGTCTGCTATGATCAATGTCACGCTATACCTACCGGGTATTGTCTAATAAGTAATTAACTAATTACATTTGCAAAATAAAATACACTTTGTTCTAAGGGGCTGAGCAGACGAATCGCGAAAAAAAATTTGCTGTTCCATACATTTAGTCGAGTAATATTGAATTATTTGTATGGAACAGTTGTTTTTTTTTTGCGATATCAGTATTGGTCCCATAATAAAAGTTGTTCATAATAATGAGTACAATAACCTCCTTCAATTTTTCCAAATGTTAAAATGTTCAACGAGTCACCCTGTATAGTTATGAATTATGATCTAAGAGTATGATCTATATTATTGTGCCGAACTTTGGCCTATACTTACGTACTGGTACAATTGGATTTCGATCCTTTACATCCTAATCGAATCCAAACACAAACTTAATAGGCTTAGGTCAGTATTCTCCTCAGTAGGCTCCTTAATATCCATAAACGGCTGAAAACGGAAACATTTATTTATTCTATACGTGAAGAAGGTGGCTCAAGAGGGCTAGGAACAACAACTAGTAATAATGTTCCTAGGATATTTCGCCTTACCAACTCGGTGTATAAAATACAAGTCATAAAACATTGAAGAAAATAATGAAACATCTACCGTGTCTTAAGAAGATTTACTGCTAACGGGATCTACTTCCATAAATCTGCGACGTGAACATTGCGTGAATTTCTTTCGAATTGGATGTTTCGCACCTGTAATGTATCCTATTTCTTGATAACATGAAACATGAAAATCCCATTAAAGAATTATTTAAATATTGCTATTAAAAACAAAACGATTTAAAACAATTTTTTTTTTGGTATACTTATTCGTCCTGATGTGGACAGCCAAGAAACATAAACAAAGAATACCACAGTTTCTTTTATTTTTGTCTGCGTATGGACATAAATCCCTTTGCCCGTTTTGAGGGCAATCAAACCTAATATAACTTCGCAGATCGACCAAGGTTAACAAAAAAAAAATACACAACACAAAGCCAGCTTGTTGTTTTGTTAGACGATATGATAATAAAAAAACTCCTACTAATACAAACGACGAGTAAAAAATAATAGAATCGAACTATGTCAAAGTCAAAGTTTCTTTTAAAATAATCTAGGGCCGGCCAAAGTTCGATCGGCATTTACACAATCTCTCTCTTCCCGACTGTCAATCCCATATGGTGGTGGGGTCAGCCTTCTTTATATTTCGCTTCCACTTCGCTCTGTCTTTGACATCCGTGTCGGAAACTTTGCATGTCGCCATATCTCTGTGCACTACATCCATCCACCTGGTTTTAGGTCTCCCTCGGCATTTACACAATGTGATGAAAAATTAACAGATCTCTAGCCCCGATCCCTTTAAGGGGTTATTGTACCTACTCATCATTATGAACAACTGTAATGGTACCAACTCTGAAATCGCGAAACAAAATCTGCTGTTACATACAAATGATTTAATATTACTCGCTACGTAAGTATACAACATACAAGCTACTTATATTATAAATACAAAAATATAAAAATAATATCTAGGACATGGGAAGCTTTATCAAATCTAGCTTGTGAAGAAAAATATATAAATTAGTCAATTTATTTTTTTCACAATTGGTAGTCGGACCTTTCTACGGTAGGTCAAAATATAAAATTTGTGTAAAGGTATCACGTGGGCATCAGATAATAAGGTCCCCATAGCAAACTCATTCATAATAATAGAGAACAGATAGGAAAGTACATAAATCATTGTATTTGTGTTTGGGTAACAGATAATAAGTATAAAAATTCATAAATCAAAATAGGACAATGTTAATAATATAAACTACTACTGTTATTTATAATAGCTTATAATAGCTGTGCCCGCGACTTCGTCCGCGTGGAATTTAACAAAATTATTATTTTTGCACGGAAACCTAATTATTTTTCTTTAAAAGTAAAAGTAGTCTATTACTCCTTATAACATCAGCTATCTGCCAGTGAAAGTCCCGTCAAAACAGTCAGACTACAAAATTGATTTAAACAATTATTTCTCATAGTTTCAAAACAAACGTGTCAAGGTAGTTTGTATGGCGTTCATTCTTTATGGGCACTTGAAGAAATTAACCTAATGTCAAGATCACATGCATTTGGAGCATGGAATACTCCACTGCTCTATATTTTGTTCCTTTTATTCAGAGTTTTAAGCGTAGGCTACATTGAACAAGCTTGGCTGCGGTTCCCGTTCTAATTCGTCCAATTTAAAACTAAGTCTGGAGCCTCAGCTTAGATTTTTAATTTGAGTTCTCAAACTAAAATTTAAGATCCAAATCCGAACTTTGCAGTCCCGGCTTAATACTCTCTGCCAACAAGTACGAGTACAACATAGCTGTGTAGCCAAATGAAACTGTGTTCCAAAATTAAAATATTTTCTCTTCTAGGATTGGACTATGGGAGTTAATAAAATTCTGAAGCCCAATTTAACTATTCATACTATGTACGAGTATAGGTATCGGATTATTCCTCCCGGTTGAACACAAATCGGCCTTTTTAATATAACTATGGTAGCGTGTAGCAAATTTTAATGAAGGATAGCCGATATAATGTTTATAGCCAAACGACGTTCTCAATTTGTGGAGTCTAAAGTCTTAATAAAATTGTTCTTACAAACCGTGTCATGCACCATGATAATGGCATCTAAGTATATAACACGAAATGAATTCTATATAAATTCAAATCGGGATTATTTTGTATGTATGTGTACCTGTGTAAATAATCCGTTGCAATTAATAAATTAAATTTAATTAAATTTTCCAAATAGCTCCGTTCGAATTAAAGTTCGAATCTTAAATAAAAATCCCTCAAGGCTTCCTATAACATCTTTGAGTTTCTAGACACTCAAAGTATAACATACATGAAGATAAGAGCAAATAATCTAAACTTTTTTAATCTCGTCTCTGTGGCATGACACAAAATTTTCCTTTTCTTAACGAGCAAGCCGGAATGAAAAACAAACTTCACTTTTTTTCTAAGAGTGGCAACATTATCTAGATGTTCTTGACTCTCGGGAGCAAGTGGTTAAAAGGGTGAAGCATACATAATGTATGACTACTACCTTTGTGGAAATGCTGACATAGCACTGATTATGCTGCGACTCTTTCGAAATATCGTGTATGGCGATTACTTATGTGTGCTTAATATCGTTTGGCTGGACTTCATAAGGTTAGAAAGAGAGAAAGAAGGTATTTTTATTCTGTGCAAATAATAATAAAACAAACTCAGATCTGAGAACCACAAGTCGGGTCAACTTTATCAATACATAATTCTATTACTAACAACGCGTCTAACCTTAGAATACTTCATCTAAAATTCTGATTTTCAGCCAGATTGTGTGGTTTGACTAGAATCCGACCCCAATATAGGTAGGAAAATTGCTAAATATTTATTAGGTACTTACGCTAGGCTGGTGTAATTCGTGTAATTCCTAATTCTACTTTCGTGGAAATCTAATAGGTCGGATTTGACGTCTGTCATTTTGCATGCCGTGATAACTTTGTACGAACTTCTATTCAAGAAATTGAAAATCAACCACTTATTGCCAAATAATTGAAATAAATAAATATATTATATAAAAATTAAAATTATTATTTTTAATTATATTATTTATTTATGTATACTGACGCAAAATTTTGGGGCATTAAGGGTGACTACTGACTACCCTTTCTGTTATACACTCAGGGGCACATTCAGCCGTCCACCCGTCTCAAATTACATATCGTTTGTTTAAGGTAACTTACGCTTTGACTACTAGACGTAACTTCTTAAGTGGGTATATCAGCAATAAACGAAACAATCATACCCGCGTTTTTTTTTACATCTGTGGTTTTTATTCAACAATAAGCAGTTTGGTCGAAATTAGAAATTTTTGCCGCTTATTTTTTGTGAAGGATACATTTGTTTTAAAACGTTGTGAAACCATTTCTTCGAATAAAACCGAGGTTCTGGGGTGCCGTGATTTCATTTACACCAAAAAAAAATGCCACTAGACGCAGCTGGAGCAGCCAGGGCTGTGGCACTTGCAGACGCTAGGTTTAGCCAGCGTCGGGTTGGACGAATGCTTAGATATCCACGAACCACTATACAAGATGCTATCTGGCGTTACAGAGAGACCGGTTCCTACACAAGAAGGCCAGAGCAAGGTCGTAGAAGGTGTACATCAGAGAGAGATGATCGTTACATCGTCTCGAACGTTCTACGAAATCGGTTCACAACAGCATCCGAGGCTCGTAACCGTTTGTTTGAGGTAAGAAATGTAAATGTGACCCTAAGAACAATAAGAAGACGGTTAGCAGAGAGGGATCTGAGAGCATTTCGACCAGTTCGAGTCCCTGAACTGACCGCAACTCACAGAAGAGCGAGACTTGGATTTGCTCGAGAACATTTAAATTGGACTTCGGAACAATGGAAGGCAGTTCTCTTCTCTGATGAATCAAGAATCACTCTACGAGGCCCTGATGGACGTCAGCGCGTGTATAGACGCCGCGGTGAAAGATTTGCAGAGTGTGCTCTGGTTGAAACAGTGGGCTACGAAGGAGGCTTGATAATGGTGTGGGGGCCAATTTGTTACGACGCCCGTACAGAGTTGGTCGTCTTCGATAGAGGCAGTGTTAATGCTCACAGATACGTAACAGAAGTCCTAGAACCACATGTGATTCCGTTTGCGCCATTTATTTGCGACAATTTTGTTTTAATGCACGACAACGCTCGTGCACACACCGCGAGAGTTGTCACCGATTACTTGGCCGCCGTCAATATTAAGCAATTACCATGGCCAGCTCGGAGTCCTGACCTGAACCCGATAGAGCATGTATGGGACAATCTTAAAAGACGGATCCGGAGTAGCACACCAGCTCCTACGACCATCAGTGAGTTTAAAACTGCAGCTGTTGAGGAGTGGGAGAACATTCCCCAAAGCGACATCCAAGACATAATGGACGGGCTTTCAAATCGGTCGCAAGAGGTCATAAGGACCAGAGGAGGAAATACACATTATTAATCCGTTAACTTAGAGCACACTTTTAAAAAAAAATTAACATTTTACTAATTAAATTTTTTGTTAGAACAATGCATTTTCTCATTTTTTTTAATTTTTTATCTTAATTAAACCATTTCATAAATTACACATGTTCCATTTTTTTCGTAAAGGTTCACCCAATATAATAAGATAACATAATTAATTAAATTACTGTAAAATTTTGAAGAAATTGACAAAATGTACGTGGCCGGTTAAATGTGCCTTTGAGTGTAGTTAGCGAGTTCTGGTATTACAAAAAAAAGTGAATTACGAACGCGAAAACGTGCGATTTGGCTGCAGAAAGTAGCTAGTTTGCTAAGGCCCTAAGGCCTAAAGCAGTGATTTTGAGAATAAATTCATATTTACTTTCTAAGAAACAGATTAAATAGAGCTGTGTACCTACTTACTGTTTTATTTCGGTATATTTTCCAATGATTTAAAAATATATTTCAAATGCTATGATTTTATATGGTTAATGACTCCAATATCTCTACGCTAATTAGCATTTTCCATACCGATATTAGTAATAATAATAAAACATAACTAAGTATAAGAACTCAACTAAATCCCATCTATTTGTTTAAAATGATTTCAGAATCGACTATTGGCTAGATTAACTCGCTGTAACTACATTAATAATTTATGATGTGGTAGAACTCTTAGTAAA
Organism: Allophyes oxyacanthae; assembly: GCA_932294325.1. Lineage (NCBI taxonomy): Eukaryota > Metazoa > Arthropoda > Insecta > Lepidoptera > Noctuidae > Allophyes > Allophyes oxyacanthae. The sequence goes on from OW028628.1 coordinate 5,602,613, forward strand.
TTTGAATGAAAATGTTCACGTTTCGTTTTACTTTAAGGTATTTTCATATAGGTTTAGGTATACAGGCTACATATACATTTTCAGTATAAGCTGACCTCGCATTGTATAGGCTTTGCGCACTTCTGTGATGCGTACTTGCAAATTTACGTTCATTGCGTTTTCATGAGATATTGTACTTACCTATTAGATATGGTTAATGCGGAACGATAAAAATGTCGTATCTTACTGCAGAAAATTATACTGATAATATTTTATACTCACGACATTACGAGATATTGTAAAAAGTGAGTCGTGTCCAAGCTAAAGGACATTTAAAAAACATAACGAGTATTTCATACATATACCTACTGTTAAACGATATGTTGAGATGTGGTTTTAACATAGTCTGGGAAGCAAAAATAAATTGACAATAAATAAATATTTTTTAATAGGAATCGGAAATCCTAATCAAATACGTCGCTTGCGCAACTTCTAACATACCTACCAGCAATCCTTATCATTATCATATTTATATCATTTGCAACGTAAATAACGATAACATCTCAGTATGTAAGCAATTGTGGCTTTTATCTCATTGTAATAAGATTTCTAATAGGTATTAAGTTCTCCGGACACAAGTTGTAGGGGCGGCAAGGTAGCAGTATTGTGTCGCATCTGCGAACGTGGCAACACGTCAAAATATTCGCGTGTGAATTTAACTTTTCTTCAATCCTGAAAATTCAATATTTCGTTTAAAAAATCTTTTTCGGTTTTTCATTAAGCAAAATTTGGTATTTAAGGTATTTACGTTCGTCATGTGAAACCTTACCTATTCGGGTTTTATGTGCGCATATAAGGCGGGTATGTGTAGTATGGGTATGTACTAGGGATCCAGAGTAGGTCAGCTATTGGAAATAACTGTGTAAGCATAAAAAAAAGTTAAACAGATATCAAGTAAGGGAACCATTTAGAATTCAAATACAACTGCTGCCATGCTACTGGCTATGCTGCTGGTGCTAGCATGTAGTTTTGTATAAAATCTAGGAAGTGCATTTAAGAACAAACATCACCTTTATGGTATATAAGCATTCTAGTCACGATCCCTTGAAGGGTTTATTGTACTCATCATTATGAATAACTTTTACTATGGGACAAACTTTGAAATGACGATAAAAAAATCTGTTATTCCATACATTTAATAATAATATTGAATTATTTGTAGGGAAAAGCAGATATTTTGTTTTTCTCGGTTTCACATAGTATATGTTGTTCATAGTGATGAGTACAAAAAAGAATCTAATACAAAGGTAGAGCTTTGTATACATAGTGATAAATATTTATTATCATAATATAATTATGTTAAATACGTAGGGCACCATTTATGTACTATCTGATAGAATTATTCTTGTTTCATATCTACAGAAATAACAAACATTTTTATCACAAACAAGTTTTAATTATAAACATTTTTAATCAATTATATCCTGATATTACTATCGCGTCATGTTTTTATAGGTTTAAATAAAAAAAAGACAATAACAAGGACTCTAAAGTAACAAAAGTATATCATAAATTAGTCTTCCATATACAATTACTAAAGTAATGAGTGTGATTATTAGATTATTGTGAGTAAGTGAGTGTTAATATTTGCCGTCGATTATGGAAATGCTACGGCTTGGATTGTTCCCGATCGCGTTGACCATTGGTCTAACAATTTTGAATGTGAAAAAGTGAGTTGATAAGGTTTTTAGTGACATTTTTTTCATGAATTGCAGGATTTTTCATTGGTACTTTGGATCAAGGTACCTACGTGCTTGGAATTTATGACGGACATTAATTTTATTACTGTAGTTGTATCTCTTGACCTCTGAATCGACTTTATAGATCGACAAGTTGTCTGTCAAATCCCATTAAAAATCCCTACAGATTTAATGCAAATTTTTTTGACACTTTCATGGCGGTCTTCTTTGACCTTTCGCAGTTTGGCTTTCCTTGTAATGTGTAGATATCTACTTGATTATAATTATGTATAGGTATCTTATGAAGTTACAGAACAAAATAATTGTTCTAAGTAAATCTGTCTACGGAAAAAAAATACAATGTACAAATGACACGTTTTAGGGTAGCTAACCTATAACAAATGAAACCCTAGACAAATTGTTTAATTTTGTTGCAATAATTAAATTATTTAGAGTGCATTTACAAAGGGGTCACAATTAAAAATATACAAACTCCTGAATCGTGTCCTTTCGGTTATAAAAACCCAACCTAACCTATTTCTTTTCTCTTTCAGGAACTCTTACAGTAGAAGAGGTGTACAAGGACAGAGATCAGTTCGCGGGGCTAGTTCGCGAGGTGGCGGCTCCGGACGTGGGGCGCATGGGCATCGAGATCCTGTCGTTCACCATCAAGGACGTGTACGATGACGTGCAGTACCTCGCCAGCTTGGGCAAGGCGCAGACGGCGGTCGTCAAGCGCGATGCCGACGTCGGGGTCGCGCAGGCCAACCGAGATGCTGGGATCAGGGTATGGACAATTTATGTTCTTATTTGTTTTTTTACTTAAAGGAAGGTAAAAGAGCTTGCGGTTCACCTGGTGGTAAGTGATCACCTTGATCATCATATAACCATGTGGTTACAGATGCTTTGCTAGCCTAAGCTAAACTATTATAGTTAGTATTCTTTGGCCTAAGGCTCAAGTTGGAAATGAAATTCATTTACCTGATGTATGTTACATTACCAGATCGGTTGATATATATACTTCGTCGGAAGAAACAAAATGCCCGAAACTTAATTGTTGAAGGAATAAAAATAAAAATAATATTTATAGAATTACAGTTTACATTGGCTCATTTTCACTATTATTAAAAAAACATGTCATTGAAGAAAATTTATTGAAATAAAATAAAATTTAAAATAATTAAAAAGTATTATGTCACAAAGACATCATTTATAAATACATTTTAGCTGAAGTCACCTATGTATTGTCGGAATCAAAATGCCGTGTGTTCTGGTAATTTCACTGGCTGTTTTGTGGGCTGTTCCTACCATTTATGTGGAACACAACTACGCTTACAGTTATGATGGGTGAATAGGCAGGGCTAGTATCTCTCTAGTCAAGTTCGTAACACGGAACTCTGCTACCATTAATCGTAACGTAAAATGCTTCCGCCGGCAAAAAGTTTGTTCCCCTCGCAAGTCGCGCTCGCGGTATTCGGAACTCGGTATAACAGTTTATACCGAGTTCCGAATACCGCGAGCGCGACTAGACAGTAGACTAGGCAGTCCTAAAACAAACGTGTCGGCAGCAACGTAATACACACTAATGAACTCTCGAAGTTTATAAAGTTAGATTAGATTTGTTAGATCCACTGAAAATACTTCACGAATAATATTTAAGAATAGAAAGAAGATCAGGGGGCTAAAAAGGCCGCTTTAGGTGAATCATAATATGATTCATATTACGAATGTCAAAATATCTACTTAATTGACGACTCTTAATGTCATCCGCATAAGGTTCATATTCAGTAATCATCTGTTTGACAGTTACTTAGCAGATCATTAGATGAATTGCTCAATGTGGCCTTTTAGGCCCCCTGAATTGAATAATTCAATTTGCACATTTATCTTTTGTATCAAACGAGCTAAGTTTACTACTGGATCTGTGCTATTGGTATTTTGTAACACAAGTAACGGTCTACTTTTAATTTGTTTATCTCAAAATCCGTATGAAATCAGCTTATCCAACCTTTGCAGGTTGGATAAATTTGCATTAATAGCTTTATAATAACCACTAACATCCGTAGCATGACCATTTCTCAAGCTCTTTATTTATTATTTATTTATACTTTATGCACTAAGTACAGAGGCGGACTTAATGCCGTAGGCATTTTCTACCAGTCAACCTAAGGGTGATGCAGAGAAAAAAGTATGGTAGGTGCACGGACAAGATAATTATACTAAAAAAGTAAATTATGCATAGTTACTTATAACTATTTATACATAAATTTTTATATAATATACACTACGTATCCACGTATCACGATGTATCTCTTTCTATCCAACTCGACCTCTAGAGACCTCTAGACTTGTGTTTCTACGTAGACAAAGACAAAATATTCTTTTCATAGCAACGTGGAAGTAGTTAGTGATGTCATTCTACCAAATCCTGCCGAAAGGTATAAAAAAATGGTCTAAATGTATTTCTACAATATGACATTTTATCTATTCTTCCGTAGACAAATCCTTTTCTATGGTGGTCATGCTACGCCTGCTATTTCAATTAAAATTATTCAGCTCATTGGGGTGATAATCGACTTATTTCTGCAGGCTGTACGCACCAAATGGAGCGTAGAGAAAGCCACACGTGCTCTAAGCCGGCCATTTATTTATCGTCCACAAGCCGTCACTACCACAGACCTATTATTTTCATCTGATATGCGTATGTACCACAGTATGTACATTGTATAGAGAATGACTGATAGATGCAGTTAGCTTTTGATATCTTCTCATACATTTTTTCTATGTTTCTTGTTTGTGTATCTTATGTATGTGTACATGTAGCAAAACAAATGGTCAAAATGTTTTTTCTTTAAGAGCTTTTCGCTTAGGAGTAGAATTACAATGTAGGGGTGTCTGACCCTCTGAACATACTACTTGTAGATTTAAATGCCATCAATATAAGCATTGCCTTTATCTGACGTAATACAAAAATGATGGATTTTTCTCACTTAACTATCAATAAGCCACAAGACCGATTTTGTACGTCAACCGTTATCCTAGGCCTAATATTTTGGGTCGGTGTGCGGTTTCAGATCGACCTTTTCTACGAAGCTCAACATCAGACCTTTCCAAACCATGTAGATATCTGCTTCCTTCTTTGAAGTATTTTATGTTTTCTACGTAGCTATATGATACTTAATTTTTTCTATATTTCCATCTCCAGGAAGCGGAATGCGAGAAGACTGCCATGGACGTGAAGTACTCGATGGACACCAGGATCGAGGACAACACGCGAATGTTCAAGCTGCAGAAGGCGCAGTTCGACCAGGAGGTCAATACTGCGGTAAGTGTAATGCTATTTAGAAGGACTGTACTGTAAGATAGGCTACCATCAATGAAGAAAAGAGTGGTTTTGTTTTGGTATTCAAATCAATAAAAATTCTACCATCCTATACAATTATGACAAATCTGAATTTGTTATTATTGTTGCCCTTGAGCCGCATGAAAATCCAGCCCCAACGCTGTCAGAAGTGGATGTATCCACATGTTGTCAAATTTTGAAATCAGTATCTTTACCTATAATTGATATTTCTGTCTTGTAGAAAGCGGAGGCGGCGCTGGCGTACGAGTTGCAAGCGGCGAAAATAAAACAAAAGATACGAAACGAAGAGATACAGATCGAGGTCGTCGAGAGACGTAAGCAGATTGAGGTAAGACCACACCTTCACAAGCAGACCTACTCTTGACCATAAGGATCCAGTCACCACAAAAATTGGAGAAACACAACCGAATGTAGAAGGGTTATATACATTGACTCTGTAGCCTAATATCTGACGCCAGTAACGGACAGCACTGTCAATCATGAGAAGGCTGAATTTGGTCATCAACCTGCTTGCCACTTCAGGGAATTCCGAGCATTACCTCGTACATGCCTATTTATTACCAGTACTAAGAAACCGGGTGATGTCCTTACAGGTAGAACAACAAGAAATCATGCGTCGTGAAGAGGAGCTGAAGGCGTTGGTGAAGCTGCCCGCTGAAGCTGAGGCCTACCGCCTGCAGGCCATCGCGGAGGGAAAACGGTAATTTTACAAACGATTAAGTGAACTTGTTTTTCATTACATAATTGTAATGTGTTGTTATAACGTTTAGTTTATTTGGTCATTTATGTAGCCCAGTTTATAGTTACATGTTATCGGTGCTAATTGTATATTTCAAAATAGGAGTATGTATAAATACATTATCATTACTTTATTTATCTGAGAAAAAGGAAAAGACCAATAAAAAAACCTTGGGGTACACCCATCACAACCAAAAACCTCTAATATAACATCACTCATAGATACATTTTTGCCGCGCTGCTAGCAATAAGGAAAAAAAACACAATTCACCAGCTCGTTCACGAATACCACAGTGGTGTATTTTACAGTGCAGATTATTGTGATTAACGCAATCAAAAGCCTTAGGGAGATCTAAAATGTCTTTAACTGCCTGTAAGCTGTTAGGATAAAAAATGTACCCAAATGGTCATCAAACCAAACTGCCTAATGTAAAATGTTGCGTTAAAATTAAAATTATATTGTTTTTAATTCAGAACTCAAACAGTGGAAGGTGCTAAGGCCGACGCAGAGCGTATTAAGGTGCTAGGTCTAGCTGAAGCGACAGCCATCGGTGACGTGGGCAAGGCAGATGCTGAGCGCATGTTAGCCAAGGCTAAAGTCTACAAGCAGTACGGAGAAGCTGCTATTATGGCACTCGTGTTGGAAGCTCTGCCTAAGGTATGTCTTATTGTATTTTGGTGATCTCAGCAAGCAGAAGGCGGACGGCAATCGCATGTGAGAACCGATGATACCTGACAAACTGTGAATTAAACTCTGTTATGGAGTATTCTTCATATTTGTTGTATATGTGGCAGTCAAATTGTAGAATCCGCCACATTAAAAAACGCCTAGCCGCTTTACAAAACAGCTGATAGTTCCCAATGATCTGCTCGAGGTATCCTAATCTAGAAACTGCGACAAACTTTGATGAACGCGTGACTACAACAATCTGCGTAAACCTTAACTTACTGTTTTACAGAACTTATAGCTGTTTTGTAAAGCAGCTAACCGTTTTATATTGCAACGGATTGTACAAATTCTTCTACATAAAGACATGCTTCACACATCGGACTGAAGTATTTTAGTGCTATAGATAGCTTCTAATATATTCGTTTTTTGAGGTTCATTATAATAGGTGATTAAACTTTAATTACGTCAGGTTTAGTAGTTGCAATATTTTTAGTAACCAGGTTCATCTGTATTTCTTCATTACCAGTGTCCTCTTTCTTTCGTAGATCGCGGCGGAGGTATCGGCACCGCTCGCGAAGACGGACGAGATCGTGTTGGTCGGCGACAACGGCGCGACGGGCGAGGTGGCGCGGCTGGCCGGCGGCATCCCGCCCGCGCTCAAGACGCTCACCGGCCTCGACCTCACGCAGGTGCTCAAGAGACTGCACCCTAGCACCGGTGAGTGTCGCTAGTAGGCCTGCCAGGTATAGTTATAATATCCATTGCAATTTTACTAAACTTCCAATTCCTACTGTTTACCTAAATATACCTATTTGAAAAATTGATTCTCATGGATGAACTTTCTTTTACCTTGAATTCTATAGTGTTGTCAATAGATGTAGTATTTAAAGTATTGTATATTGGTGATAATTTCTCGGAATTGTCTGAAATAAAATGTTCTATGAAAATTTCGTGAGATTCTTTGCTTGTAAAATAATCCATAGGCCATAACCTATTATGGGTAAGATATCTTATACGTGAAGAGAAAACTGCATATTGTGCGCATGGAGGAATATGACATTTGGCACAGTTAAAGTTTATATGGAGGAGTGCAGAAAACTGGGCGACCACTAGTGTTTACAAATCTGCTATTTCTGTTTAAGCTTCTAAATACTCACAAATTCACTTTCAGATCCTTCAACAAGCAGCAGCAAGAAGAAGACGCCAGAAGTAGCCGCCTGCTAAGTACTAGCTACCACCCAGAGCCAGCTGTCCGTGCCATAACGTTACCACAACTCACACGCCATTTTCTACAAAACAAATACTATGGTACAATCTACTATAGCATAAGCAATATTATCATTTTTTCAACAGTAAAAAGTATTAAAATGTTTCGTACCCTTTCTCCTCATTAGTTGGGGTAGTGTTCGAACAAATATATTCGATTTTCTATGTCATATTTTAGATTAATGTCGATTGCCTAATTGTAAGTACCGTGTAGCACGTTAACGTTAAATGTACTCATAGTATTGTACTTGTAAACCGGAGATGTATATTTTTCAATAGAATGACTACAGGTAATAGATTGTCTTATAGAATTTAGATTTTGTACAACTGTGTAGAACTTAAATTTAAGACAGAGACAACGTGTTCTTCAAGGCACTGCCTTTTTGAGTAGTTTACCATTTTTCATGTAATGTACTTTGGTATCCGCTATCGAATCAATCAATTTTCTAAATTGTACAATTAGTTTTGCTTACATTATATTATTGTATATCTGACATTTAAATAACTATATAATTATTATCTAGAAAACAAAATAGGTAATTGTTACACTTACATATAGGTCTGAGTTGGAAGCTACTTTTTGCTGAAATAAAAAACTAGGTGATATAAATATGGAACAGTTTCTTCGAAGGAATCTTTTTATTATTCTGAATATTAGCTTATGAATCCCACCAAAGCTTGTTTATGTAGATTTTTTCAAAAAAATATACCTCGGCGATTTATATTAACATTCTATTAAAATAATTTGTACCTATTGTACCGAAAATTAATGAAATTATTTAATTTTGTAGGTATGTTTTTGTTCTTTTTCAATGTTGTTGCTATTATTTAAGTACAATTCTTGAATGCGTGTGTATTTACAATATTATTGCACAATAAATGAATCTGATTTGATTTCTTTATGATAATAAATAAGTTGAATAATTATTTTTTAATAAAAATAGTTATATTATGTGTATCAACTTTGCATATTTTATTTTTTAAATGGACATTCTAACATCCGGAAAAAGTTACGTCTTTCTAGGGTAGTTAAAATAAAAGATCTGATTTTCATTTTCTGTCGGTATTTTCGATATCGACAACAGATTGTCTCAATAGACAACAAATATTGTAGGTACGATTTAAATATGGTAGGTGCAATAGCAACGTTACTGTTAGCTGTAAATAGGTACTACTGAGCGGAACTACACTGCAGCGTAGCGACGCGGCCAAATATGGTTTATATAAAACGGTATGAGATAGACTCATAGACTGCACTACGCGGCAGTGGAACAGCACGGCGCGAGCGCGACACGATTTCATATTATGAACATGACCGCGGCGCGTCGCTCTGCTGTGGAGTTCGGCTTATTGTGGTATTTCTTACCTTTAGGGAGCTCACCCGTGAGTGAGCAACTTTTTGTAGCACCCACGGTGTTTCAGTATTGAACACTGAATAATTAATAATCGGCGACAAAATAATCGCTTAGCGCTTGTCGCTCGTGGGCGAGCTGCCTTATAGTTATTGGTACACTACCTAGCTATCTGTGGTAAGTAATAAAACTGAAATAGGAATATCTTAATATTTTATTTTACGTTATGAAATAAATAATTTAAATACAGATCAATTGCTTGGGTTGTGCATCTCGCCTCTTATGTTTGTCTTCATCAACTGCAACAAAATCAATAATCATTTTGTACCCATATCATACATACGGACAGAACAGAGAACCTTCTTTTTTAAAGTCGGTTGAAAATGATAACAGCTGTATGGCATACAACTGTTATCTATGTTGACACCATATCCACCATATGTTGTTGGTATCTATGTTGTATGTTGTTGTGTGTGTTGTTATGCTGTGTGTGTGTCGGTCCATACATTGTATGGACCGACATCCTGAAGAAGGCAGCGGCTGGATGAAAGCCGAATGGAGAAAAATGTTTTGGCGCAAACATAATAATTTATTTATTAGCAATATAAGTAAAGCCTTTGTAAAGCCCAACTTATAAATCTGCAGTATATAGAAGAAAAAGTAACTGAATTTAGTGAATTTCTTTATAAGTTAGTCGAGTCGGGTCCCGTTTCGAGACTCTAAAATTTAGTAACCATAGACACCTAAAAAATATATTCCTTTTAATTTAACTTGCCAAGGTAAATAATATATATTATGCAGAATAAAATAATACTTACTTTGACTTTCTCTTCGTAACTAAGTTCAGTCTTAGTTAGTACATAGGCCAGCTTGGCCCACGCTGCCTCGGCTGTCATGTCGTACGCTGGCACGACGCCGCACTCCAATAGGAGCTGTGAAGTAACAAATACATCTAATAGTTAACAACTTTCAAGTTGTATAAGGTCCTAGTTTAGTAACGGTGGTCCTTATATGGGGTTATAGTTCTCATCATTATTAACAACTGTTAGGTACTATGGGAAGAAACATGAAATCGCAAAAAAAAAACTGCTGTTTCGAGTAGGTAATATAGAATAATTTTTATGAAGCACCAGATTTTTCTTGCACGATTTCAGAATTGTTCCCATAGTAAAAGTTTTCCAAAATAATGAGTGCAATTGCAATTGTAGATTACACTTGTCTATATAAGTACTGGGCGCATACATTATCTGAAGATTGCACCGATATCAACTCATTACTCATTATTTATTGCGTTCCACAATATAATTTAGGTGGTAAAATAACAACTGTTTCGGTCATTATGGACCCCGGTCGGGTATAGCAATGTAGGAGAGGGGAAGCACTTTGTGTCTATCTTCTCTACATAGTATAAAATAAAGACGCTTTCCGCGTCTGTCTATCTGTATATCCGCTGACTTCTCCAAAACCACGCAATGGATTTTGATACGGTTTTACCATCAGTTAGATAAATTTTCACGGAAGTTATATATGTATAATACTTTGATATTTACTGTAAGGATAGGAGAGAAAATGCACCCGTCCGAAGCCCGGGGACGGGTCGATAGTAAATAAGAATATAAAATTATGTTAGATTTATTGATTAGTCTCCGCTGCCGCTCCAACAGCGGAAACCTATCAATAATCTAAGGTTATTATTATATTACTCACCAGACCAGTCTCGTACAGCGGCTTGGCGATGACAGTTCCATTGATGCACTGTGTCACGTTCACCACCAGCACTTTGTTCTTCACCGCCGTCTCGATCTCCTTGTAAATGTCTTTCCGCTTGATCGGGATGTTGCCGTTACCGTAAGTTTCGAGGACCACACCTGGAAGCAAAACAAGGAAAAATTGTTAGGAGACATTTGTTTCTGCTTAGTCTTTTGTTTCTTTAAGGATATTCAAATTTTCTCCGAGGCGATACTAAGGTCGGAAGATATAATGTTCTATGTAAAATTAATTGATGAAAAAGGAATTAAGCGACTACTTTCTAATTTGTTTTGACGAAGAAAGAAATATTACCCTCCATTCCGGTAAACACAGCCCTGATCAGTTCAGGAGTAATTGTGGGTGCCACCTTCAGGATGTACACCTTCCTGCTGAGCTGGTCATGTAGCCTGCATTCATTGGGCACGCCGCCTGTGTGGATCAGCATCTTGGGGTCAACCTCCAGGGTCGTTTTGGCTTCCAGCAGCGCTGGGAAGTTGGGCGAGTCGAATGCATAGATGCGTGTGTTTGATACTTTCTTTACCCTGTAAATAGGTACGCTAATTATTATCATTAAAATTCCCAGCCAATATCATGACAAGCTCTCGCTCGCTTAATAGTTGGATAGAGCTCCTGATTAGAAGTGTTAGACACGAAGCCACTCGTGAGGAGATCTCTAGACCAATTTCTCACCCCGTAAGTATCTTTAGAAGACATTTAAATGTTTAAAAAAATCTGGTGGATGACCATAAAAGTCCAGTTATTTAATGAATATAGGTAAGTGATTATATTAAATTGTGAATATCAAACCACCAGCCAAGTGTTTCCTCCCTCGGTCCACGTTAATATCGGTCTTTAACTTATATTAGGTATTCTTAAATTTTACAAACCTAGTGCCTCTGAAGAGCCTGGCTCCGAAAAATACAGTGACCTCTGGAATGTACTGCGTGGCTGCGATGAGGATAGCGCACAGCAAGTTGTTGTTGCCATCGCTGCGTGGTTGGAAGATGGGGATCTGTGAGAAAAGTTCTTCGGTTATCTTCTTAATGTAACACATGTTGGTTATCTGACCCCCAGCAGCTATTTGGAAACTTGGGAAATATGAAGAATGTTCTCAAAATTCATTCTGTTTTCAAAACTGTTCCCTTCAAGGCTCTAACTCTTCAGCCATCAAGCCACGGATGCGTTAAAGATCACTCATGGATTAGGTACACAAAATAGAAGGTATCAATTGCAGTTCATCTCATACCTGAGCTCCAGTTAGCACGACGGTCTTGCCAACTAACTCCAGCATGAACGAGAGGATTGAGGCCCCGTATGCCGTCGTGTCCGTGCCGTGCAGCACCACGAAACCATCGTAGTCATGGTAGAATTTCTGTAATAAGCAATCGAATTTTTACAAAAGAATCACAAAAGAAATTAACCCTAGTTACAGTTACCTATATTCCACAGTATGGCATGGCTATACCAGTCAATTACGAAGTTACAGAATATTATATGCGTAAGGCGTATGTTGAGTGCTAATATTTATTTCCAATTTGTGCACAATTTTGTAGTTGCGGTGTAATCGGTATCTACAGAATTTTACTGAAATGCGGCGCGTACGGTGCGGTTAAGTGCGCGAGGTTGAATAGGTATAATTTCATACAAAGAATAGGTACCAAAATTAGATTCCTGCAGCGCGTGTAATTAGTTGCGTGTTCACCTTTATTCAACAGAGCGGGCAACCGACGCATCCTAGAGGGGCGCGGAGTAGACTTGGGTAGCTCGTGAGCAAGTGATAAAAAGAGCTAGCTCTCGCTCACTCACTCACTCGCTACATAGCTCACTAGCTCAGTAGCTCTCAGCGGCCGGCTCGTCTCACCGAGACACCGAAGTCACTGAACGGGTCATTCGGCTCGCTTCGGAATACTTTGGATAATCTGATCGGTCTAGTCTAGACTCGAGAGCTATTGACTATGAGCGAACCGAGCCATCTCGTTCAACGCGTGAGCGCGTGGGTCAACAGTAGGCATCTGAGCTCCTGAGCTATAGAAGAGCTAAAAGAGTGATATAGCTCTTTAGAGCAAAAGAGCTACAACTTCTCATTCCGAGAAGAGGCCCGTGCCCAGCAGTGGGACAATAATGGGATAGATTTATTTATAATTACTTTATTACTTATATTATTTTACCAGATTATTACCTTAATGTCTCTCGCCTGTCTGATCCAGTCATCTAAGGTAAAGTCTGAAGAGTCCTTAAGTTCATCGTATTCATATACTTTGTATAGAACCTTCTGTTCTGTGTCCTTGCAGTCTGGAATATAGACAATAACATAATCATAAAGCTAATCATCCGACAGGTACATACAAATAATGTGATAAGTAGCTGGGTTGTAACAGATGTCGTAGAACGGATGAGGATGCGGATGAGGATATAGAGATAATCGGGTTTGAGGATGCGGATGACATTACAAATTCAACCAATAGAAACGCGTAATAGTAAAGTTTAGGGCGGCGCGATTTAAAAAAAAAAATTCAATTTGAACGAACAACGTAGCCTCGGGTCACATCCCCATAGAAATTATAAGAATGAGCATGAGGGTGCGGAGCTTTTAAAATCCAAAGGTGAGGAAGCCAATGTTTTGCGGATACCAAAATTAATACGGATGCTCCGATGTTTCGGATACGGATATACATTACATCCCTGATAAGTAGAGCCAACTATGAAACCAGATTTGCGGCATTCAATATGAATAGCATAATTTTTTTGGATACTGTACCCAAAGCCTACCTACCAAATTTTTTTGCACCACCATGTCTACGAAAATCTGCTTTAGGACAGAATTTACTGGCTTTATTTATATTTTGACAACGGACCGGCTTTTTTGACAACATTAAGGCTCGGACTATACATAATACATATACATCCGTTTTCCGTCGGTCCGGACTCCGGAGAGGTTTTTTCTCCGTTAGCAACGACTACATGCACCCGAAATATCACCGGCACGGGAAATAACACTATAATATAGACCACGTTAACGTTGCAGCGATTGTAGCGTTCAACTCACGGGAGAGCTACTGATATTATTAAAATAACAATACCACGGGGTCTCATCAGGAAGAAAGAAAACTTAGTTCAAATAAATCTCAATAGATGGCGACACATGTATCGATTTGCTAATGAATTTGTGCAAAATTCAGAACAGAAAAACATTGACCCTGAAAAATATTTCCTAATTTTGTTAAATCCTTTAGAGGATTTAAAAAAAATTGGACCTACATTTTCACACACAGTACATGATGATGTGATGTATGTTGAGGTGCTGTTTGATAGTCTCAAATCAAATTTCAATAGTTTATGTGAGTTTAGTCGTCATGTTTCTGGCGGCAATAAAATATAGGTAGGTACCTACCTACCTAACCTACTACGTTTTGTAGTGTACTGTTGTTTTGTACTGGACTGAGTCAAAATGCCGGCCGCCCGCCCATTTGTCTGCCCGAGTAAGCGCGTAGGCGCGTAGCTACAGGCGTAGTAATACGAACAAGCACGCGCTGTAGGCATGTAAACGCGTGACCTTGAACTAGTGACGAGGCCCGATATAATTATAATTTTCCTCTATGGGCCCGTACTCGCAGCCGTTCGCCCCGTCTCGCGTCGCAGTCGTTGTCTGCCCGAGTAAGCGCGTAGCGTTATAGCGTAGCAACACGGACAATAATTACGCGCCGATGCGGTGCGCGCGCCGCCACACACTTTTGTAAAATCGAGCAGTTCCGAACTACACGCGTCTTCAAAACCACGAATGTTTATTACAGTAAAACATGATCTTTAAACTAATGTAATAAGTTGTACAATTATTTAAACAAGCCACTGCCATTGGTTGTTCGGTTGTTGTACATCAATACTCAATACTAATAACAATACTACTACCACTACTAGTACTATAATATTCTTAGTACTGTAACGGTTCTATTTATAGTACTATCTAGGTGACAAAGTGTCTACTGGCCATAACTGAAGAAGAGGGTTGGAAAATTCGGCATTTCTATTAGCAACAAGAAATATCAATAATATCCTAACAATAAAGAAACTTGGCTATTCGAAAATACCTGGTAACGCTAAATATTCCTTGTGTTGTGTGCCTGCTAGGTTTTTCTGCCAGTACTCGTTGTCATGCAGTTGGGGCAGTTTCCTGATCACTTGTTCTATGTTCTTCTGTGGTACCAGTACTGGAAGAATAAATTATTTGATACATTTTACAGAGAAAGGTCGTGTGAACAGGTAGAAAAATAACCTACTCCTAACTAAACAGGAATGTTGAAAAGTTGGTCTGTAAAACGCTAAAAATTACAAGTTCCCAGCATTTATGATACATTCTCGACACTTATAATACTGGGTGTGAGTTATAATCACTAACAAGGGAAAAAGGAAACAAAGGCACACGCAAATTCAAACAATTTTAGTATTGTTATGTGACTAGCTCATATAAATATAACATTATTGTTATAGTAAGTAATTAAATTGCATGGTATTGTCACAGAACACAGAAAGGAGGATTATTCCCTATAAACAGATGATCCCGTATTTTCTCAATAAATAAATTAAATTTAACTAGTTAGATGTATTTTTTATTATAATATTTTAACCAACCTAATAAAAATTCTGCATGAAAAAGAAATGAATTTAAATCGTAAATATATAGGTACACATCCACAGTCTTTCAGTTTGTTTTTAATTTGCGGTCTACCATTTTTCCCTAGATTGTTTTACACACGTTTTACAAGATATCTGTCCCACAGTATAAATATTATGGAAATTCGTTTTAAAGCAAACGTAATATTTTATGATCCCATTAACTAACCTCCTTTTTCATTTTTCAGCATACCAAAAGTTCCTCCAGTGTATATTACAAGCACTCTCTTATTTTGCACCATATTGTATAATTAAAATTAAAATATTATAAATATTGAATGGCAGTTGTTTACTACACGCTAAGTTAACTAGTGCGCGATGCCGCTATATTGTGACATAATATCGAACTTAAAATTCGAGACGTAAATAGGTATCAAGGTTGAGCCGTGCGGAATATTTTACTGGGCAGTGTGCACACTTATTTGATGATAATAAGATAAACTAGTATTATGAAGAGAAAAGATTTGATTTTTTGTATGTTTGTTTGTTTGTAATGGATAAACTCAAAAACTACAGGACCGATTTTAAAAATTCTTTCACCAGCCGAATGTTATATTATCACGTAGGCTATAATTTATAAAGATACCACGAGGGCGAAGACGCTGGCGGAAGCTATTAATAAAGACTAAAGGATGACTGAACAATTTTACTATTTTATCATACAGGGTGCTGCAGAAGTTATCACATTAAATGAAACAACGTATTTGGTATTATGTTCTGAAGCCATCTACAACAAATCTGCGTGTTTTACGTAACTGGGCTAACGTTCGACTAGGTGAAGGGAAATCGAAGTAAAAATTTATGTCACATTTATCGGTTCTACAAGTGTAAATAAAAATAAATTTTGATTAGATTATATTGGAAACGTTACAAACTTTGCCATAAAAATCGTGATAAGTTTATGTAGTTTTAAAATTTTATGTAGTTTCTTTGGCTGAACTACAGATTGGATAAGATTGATTTTTTGTGTACGGTCCGTGATACTAAACACGCGGTTTCATTATTTTAATGTGATAACATCTCCGGCATCCTGTATAAGTAGTTACTATCACGGTATATGCCCTAGACCATTATACTTATACTATACTATAAGGGGATTTTCATAACGACAAATAGGTAGGTACATAGGGTTAATTGAGTGCGTCAACCCGTGTGTTGACCTCATTTCTATTTTCAGTCGCTTGGTCATGCATTTATTTTCCTTCTCATACAAAATAACCGATCAGCTTGACAAGTTTATATGGGAAGATGTTTATTTATGTCAAATTTTGAGGTATCCAACCGCTGCCGCTGTACAATATGTAGTGCGGGCCAGATTGTCTGTATACTATACTTTCTTTACTTGATGATCTTTTGTAATACACACTCATTATTCGAGTATAGTGACGTTATTTAAAAGACGTCTGGCTTCCACTATCCTCTTTAAATGTGCGCAAATAGAAACGGGCACAATATGGTGCCTTGGGGTACACCTCTTTCTAGAGGTCTAATTAAATTTAATTATCACTAATCATCGTCCGTTACGTACTAGTTGTTTATATCTATAGTATGATAGGATCTAAATAGCCCAAGTGCAGGTGTCTTTGGATACTTCCTATTGAGAGTTGGGACAACTTGGATAGCAAAAAGTCTATACTCCAATATTCAAAGGCCCTTAAAAAGTCTAAGGATAAGAAAAGAGTATTTACTTGAATTAGAATCGGAGATAACATTTTAATTTTATGACTGATTTAATTTTCGTCTTTATTTGGATCATACTGTACAAGATTGACAAACAATATACCTAAGTCTTATCACAACGTCACCGCTGGTGGATCATAAGTTTATCGTACGCCAAAGTGTTTTGTTCTGTTTTTCCTTAATATCAATGAATCGCGTGCACAAACGGAAATTATTTGTATAGATTACGGCTTATAGTATATATAAAATACCTACTTCTAATGTATTTTGTACTAGCGGCCTATGTTATCGCGAATCTTTTTGTAGATATTAATGTGTTCTAGCGGTGAGGCGTCTTCATCGTCACAGATAAAAATAACAGATATTTAAAGTTATCAGATAACAATTGTTACTGCCAATGCCAATTATCACTATCATCATCACTACATATTATAAAACAAAGTCGCTTCTCGCTGTCTGTCCCTATGTATGCTTAGATCTTTAAAACTACGCAACGGATTTTGACGTGGTTTTTTTTTGTGATTCAAGAGGAAGGTTTATATTTATAATACTTTCATATTTAATGTAAGGATAGTAGACATCCGTAAGAAGCCGGGGACGGGTCGCTAGTCTGTTATAAAAAATAACAGACACTTTCATTCACAACAAACCTTGCTTGTAATTTTAATTTTATTTTAATTTAATAACAGTTTTGCTCTCATTCTTACTTAACTGGATTGACGCTTACTAGAAAGAGAGACATCTAATATTTCATACTTCAACAGGTATAAACTACTTAGTTGGTGGGTTATAGTGCGGAGTAGATATGAAAATAAAAGGCTGTTATTTAGTAACAGATATTTCATTCTGTTATTTTTGTGTAACAATAACAGAGATTACAGGTAACACAATTGGCTGTTATAACCCATCGCTAATGTGTTCTCTAAAACTGTAGTTCATTATTTTGTTTTATCATTAAATAGTTTTCGTAGCGCACGCAATGTAAGGAATTTTATAGATAACTTTTTTACACCTTGGGTTACATTATTGGAATATTCGTAGGGAAACCTAGTTTTTTTAAAAATAAAATATTGCCTATGTTACTCAGTGATAATATAGCATCCTACTGGTGAAAGAGTTTTTAAAATCGGTCTTGTAATTATTGAGTTGTTTATTACAAACAAAAATAAAAATCTTTTCTCTTTCTAATTAATACTAGTGTAGATTTGCCTAACAACTTATGTTATAATATATTCCTTTGACTCCTTTGATATATTATAAATGCAAACACAAATATACTCAACAATTGTATATTTATTTTATAACACTGTTATCATTATTACAACACCATAGCTCATAATTACCGCTGGTGATAATTATTGTTATCGGTTGCTTAAGTACATACCTACAAGGTGACATTTTATTTATGATCGAATCTTTAGTCTATTCCATTTGATTTGAATGATTTAATTAAATTACTTAAAAACCTTAAAAATATAATATTGTTTAAATTAAGTACTTGCTTATCACATGATCTCTTTACTGAACACAGTTTGAATTGTTATCGATTTCTTAATAAATAAACATTACATTCATCACTATGATATTAAAATGGAAATCAAATCCATATCATAAATACAAAAGTACCATTACTTTTAAACAATTGACTAGTTAACACTTTTTACAACTGAATGTAGCACATCAAAGCAACTATAGATGCAAATAAAGCACTACTTAAAAGATGAACAACTGAAGCACCCGGTGTTGTGGCTTCTGTTGTTGTGTTTATTGACGCGCTATCCTCATCCAATGGCGGATCTTCAACTTGTCCGTCAGTCGCAAACCTTCTTCCCCAAAGCGTGAACGTATATAACTCAGCAGTATTATTATTCAACGACAAAGTATGTACTGTGACATTGTTATTCCTGGTCGAGTTATAAGAGTATTCCTTCGCTTCTAAAGGCATTAAAGCGACTGTCACTGAGACTGGGTACACGATGGCATCGTCAGCTTCTACATCTTGGTCGACCAGTGGTGTGGGCATCGTCCCTACTATGGTGAGTTCCTCGAATATAGCCGTTGTGTTCTCTATGTAGGTGGAGAACCTGTAACGGTAGGTGTTATCGTCAAGAAGTAGATTTTATCAGTACTTAGTTTATTTTCGTTTCATAGATGTTATGCAATAATTGCATTGTAGGTATCTACTGGTGTTTAAGTCAGCATTATCAGTATATTATTTTATGTAACAAATTATGATATGGGACAACTTTTTCATGTATTATGGTTAGTTAAGAACAACTATCTTCTTGATAATTATTAAAAAACTGTTAAAAAATTATCGTCTCTGATACTGACTGTACTAGCAGTACCATTCGCGCACGTTCGCGAGCTAGAGTCCATCCTCTTGACACTTGTGACACCCATGGAACGGAAGACACTCAAAACTAGACCGTTTGGATATTTCTTTGACTAGGGATTCCTTAGTATGGTTACTGTATTACCTGGTGCCACAGGTGTCCCTGCTGTCACCAGTGCAGGCATACACTGAGCAAATCCTTGTACCTCCTGTGGTCACGCCGGAATATGAGCGTACACCGCTGAATGCGCCCGCTCTGTATCTGTAATACTGCAGAGCATATCTAAATTAATAACAATTAGCATTACAGAAATGATCACCATCATGCTCTGCCGAACGTAGCCTCCATAAAGACTGCCAGAAAGATGATCGTGGTGAAATATTACCATTATCACCAGCTAAGCAATCGCATTATTATCACACAGGAGGATGCTGATACTATTGTTGCACAATTTACGCTCTTGAAAGAGCGGGAGAACCTATACTTTGCCAGAAACTACACGATTCTATACGTGCATACGGTAACAATTCCAATCCTGGGCAGTAACAATTTTTTTATCTTGATTACAATAGCTCAATTCTTAGTACAATACATGATGATGAAATTTTTAAAAAACAATTCTTTACTGCGACAGCAGTTTGAAGGGTAACGCAATTCGACATTCCATTGTCAAACACGCCTCGTCTTTGACTAGCAGCAGATTGGAATTGGAGAACGCCTTCTACCAAATATAAATAACTCGACAAACATGAATAGAATAGAATAGAATAGATCTTTATTTCATGTAAACCAGATACAGGCACTTATGAAATGTCGAGACTCTAGGTGCACGGTTCCAAATAGTAGTCCCTATGGAGAAGAACCGGCAAGAAACTCCATGGTAACTCTTTTCAAAAAATAGATTATAATCTTTATCAGTACAATGTTGTGGTTAGAGCTGCGAGAATAATGTAATTTAATGTGAATAAAAATAAGACTAGGATAATAATGATTTGCCTGTGAATAAGATTGCCATGGCAGTTACAAGCTGACCAGTTCCGACAGACGGCATCCGTTCACGAGTATGACGCATACGTCAGCGTCGCCAAGCTCGACCACAATGAAGGGAACTCAACGGCCCGACACACAACGCCACCATCAGCGAGACATTTTAGTGAGCATGACAGACTCATAGTACCAGACAACAGGTAGGTATTTAGAAAATATCTCTAACATTATTACTTACATCATGCTCACATTTCACAAATTTTCCATGCATTGCATGGATAAGGAATCGAATTATAAACGTGTCGTTATAATATGACAACTTTGATACTACGAGTAAGTATAGTTCAAGTGGTCAGAGGAACTTCGGTAACAAAGCTCAACTCCATTGTTTTTATTATTGTTATAACTTAAAACACCAATTTTTTTGGAGCATAGTATAAAATAAGTAGGAACAACAACAATTTTAACATTTATTTCTCATAAAATGTATGTATTATTTCAGTCAAGATAGCTTAGTAACATAAATTGTTACCTACATGATAATTTTTGGCAAACTAAAATGCATTACCATTGTCAAAAATCTCAAGCAACAGTTTTATTACGTAGGTACCTTTCTTTTGGAGTAGGATGACTATATTTTTTTTAATATCTATTATGATTTTATTGATAAAAGTCAATAGTAAACAACAATAAAACAACAACAAAAGTCATTATTGTTGACCCTCTTAAATTGAGGATCATTATAATTCTAGTACGTTCTTAAAGTATTTCATCATTATCACTTTATCTTTTTACTTAATTATTATTTACGAGTATGTCGATATCACTTCTTAATTCATTCTGAGCATTTCAATGCAATACCTACCTAGTCATCAACATTATTAACAGTTCCTTTTATGTTTCATCACTTTTCAATACGAACACTTAAAAAAGTTTAAATAACCATGCCAATTATAAGCCATCTTCATAAGCCATTCAACTTCTATAGTAATATTCTAAACTTACAAATTACTATATTAGGCATTATTTAGGTACTGAATGTAGTCTTTGTTCAATCCGAACCGTAAATATCGTCCAGAATGGTATTAAAATTTCGTATGTCTTCCTCCGATGTCCCCTTATTATGGTCTATATCTCTTGTGTAAACTCTTCCCCAAATGCCAAAAGAGACTAATTCTGTTTGAGGCACATTAATCTTGAAATTCAGTCGTTCTCTGTTATTTTTAATGAATATTTCCCTTTGGAGCACTGATACACTATTTTGGTAATTTTGGTCCTTCGATTCGCATTTAGGCTGGTCTTTTAGATTTGTAATATACGTGAAATTCTTAGGGCTGAGTGGGAACTTGTTGTATCTGAATGATACAGGGAAGTATTCTATGTTGTCACATCTAAGCGTAGCATTGTACTCGTTGCGATACGTATTCATCTCTATTTCAAGCTCTTCAACAACATTTTCTTCTTTATGGCTGAATCTGGAATTATTTGAAAGGAAAT
The DNA here is from genome assembly GCA_932294325.1 of Allophyes oxyacanthae. Taxonomy (NCBI): domain Eukaryota; kingdom Metazoa; phylum Arthropoda; class Insecta; order Lepidoptera; family Noctuidae; genus Allophyes; species Allophyes oxyacanthae. Next base: position 5,624,638 of record OW028628.1, read on the forward strand.
TAAGTTAAGTAGACATATTCATTAGAGTTAACACTATATTCTTACTTTCACAAAGGCTATCTATCACCTGGCTCGAGGCTTGATCTATATATTGTTACGTGAATAGAAAACTTTGTACCCCTTTATAAGCATATTGCACGCACCGAGGATTGTGAGATTTGGCATAGTTAAAGTTTATAATAATATGGAGAAGGAGTGCAGAAACCTAAAATATATTTATAATATTACGGTCGAATTGCGACCACTCGGCGACCCCTAGTTTATTTTATTTTAATTTGCATAATATTTTGATTCATGAATACAATCATACTTATAATTCTGATTTTCATAGCATATTGTTGTAGGTGAGTATATTGATATGAATATAGGATATTGTTCGATCTACCAGATCCAATCCTCCCACCCCTAGGTTACAGTAAATTTTATAATCTGCTTGCAACTTGAGGAAGTGCAGTAACACAGCAAGAGGTGTCACATCGTCTTCTTTAAAGTCTCCCTCATTCTCCAAATATACAGTACAAATAATACAGTACAATAGCAAATAAGGTACCTGTAAGAACAGGTGCTGATGTTGTCAGTCTTGCAGGCGACGAGCACGCAAGCCACGACGCCGATCTCACGCCGCGCGTACGTGTTGCTGCCATCTTGTACAAAAGCGCGGTACTGCACCGCCTGTCGATGGAAAGTTACATTGTAGTAGTATTTGTGAAAAAACGTCTCCCATGATTCTGGAACTGATAATAATTTTCACATAATTATTATTGGTAAAATAATTATAATTTATAATTATTAATAAGCCAATATAATATAATAAAGAATATACAAAACTTACCATTATCATGTACTGTGCATGCACTATTAGGTACGCACAGCTACATATCAAGCTTTACACTTTCAGTATAAGCTGACTTCTCATTGTACGGCGGTAAGCCTATACAATGCGAGGTCAGCTTAAATACTGGAAATGTATAGCTCGTTAACAAGCCAACGTGTCTAATATTGCTAACCTTGTTGTTGCAAGCGTATTAGTTCACACAAAATATAAAATAATTATAAAAAGTTATTATTTTACGCGTGCATTTTTTCTGATAAGTGTACATGCAGTGTTCCGTGTTAGTGACAAAAGCAGTTTAAAAAAAATATATCTTGTAAATTATAATACAAACAAATAAAGACATGTCTAGCTCAGACATATTATGGCACCTTTCATGGCACAGCAAGTGGCGTTTGAAATTGAGTCAAATAAATGTTTATATTATTAATCCAAATTGACTAAATGAAATATAAACATTTATTTCATGTCATCGTTTAGTCAATACTTAGAAATAAACAGTCGTTTGTTAAAGTCTGCATTTAAATAGTTAGATAGGTCCCATCGACACACCAAGCAGTGTAGGGCCCGGCAGTTCAACCAAAACTCCAACTTTATTAGATGAACAGACATTATTAGTAAGTATAATAATTAGAATAGCAATCAAACGATAAAAAATACACCTCATTAATTATAACACAGTGCTACTACGCTACTTCAATAAAAAATCCCAAAGGAATAATAATCGAAAAATCCTTTCAAAATGGTGTCATGCAATTAATAACCAGGCAATAAAAAACAACAATCAAACAAAATCAATAATTTCATAAATTTACTTACGATGCTGTTATCCCTCTGACTGAGCCTGACTCTAAAGGTGCAAGACACGTCTCGGTCCACCAACGTAAACTCCTGGAAGCCTGGTACCAGAGGCCTGCTGACGTGCGACTTTAGCGAGGGATCAGTGATAAGACGCAGATTGTCGTGGTCTGAGGGGTTGTCGTAGATAGGGCCGGGGTACGCCTCTGTCACCTGGAGTTAAATTAAAAATAATAACATTATTCACCCCGTTATAGTCCCACTACTAGGCGATTTCTCAGAATGAAAAGAGTTAAGGCCTTAGCTCACCACGCTGGCCAGGATTGTCAGACTACACACGCTAAAATAAAAGAGTGTCGGATTGTTTATGGTGATTTTAATTAGGTGACGATTATGTGATTTTTCAGGGGTGCAACTGTGCAAGGAATGAGCCTCATGACCTGAGATCGTCTGGCGCACCCTGGGCAGTCAGCCTCGATACCACCATTGCTAAGTGGCAAATCTTTCCACTACAGCATGAGCGATTCCCATATCACATATGATAGCACGTGCCTACACTACACGACAGAAGAACAAGAACGTTTCCACTTCAGGCTAACGGTCTGGTCCAACGCAATACCTTGAAGTCGGTAGAGGAGAGGTTTGTCTCTAGGGACAGGTATATTTAAAACTGTTATTTAGAAGTTTAGCGTAATTTAACGTTTACAAGGGAATATCGTGACGAAATAAAGTCCAGATAGTAACTAACGGCGAGGAGCTTGCTTTGCTTTGCTTGATTGCTTCACTGATATGAGTAGATCTTCAGTTTGATGGTCTCCGAACTTCTCACCAATAACACGTTAAGGACTTCGTCAAGATATTACTTCGTTGGAAATATTTTTCTTTTATTTTCCATTTTCCGAATAACAGTTTCAATGAGTTAAAGTAGGAAATTGTCTAACCTGTCCAGGTACTTTGGGTATTTTGGCTACGAGCACTCGAGTGGTGGGTAGTCCCGGCATGATGCTGATCAAAGCACCGGCTTTTCCCGAATATATTCCTGAACCTGGAAATTTATCAAATCAGATGTGTAATGCCTGCATGGAGTTTCTTGCCGGTATCTTCTCCAGGACCAACGTACTTGGAACCGTGCACCTTGAATTACGACGTTTTGGAAGTGCCTGCAAAGGCCCAGTTGAAATAAAAAGCTTTGACTGTGCTTGAAAATATGTCAAGGAACTAAGTTGATTGTTTGAGCCATACCTGCACTGCCAACTCTAACGTTGTTAGCCCCTGCTCCCAAGAAGTTGACGTCTAGGGCGTACGCGTAAGCCTCCTGGATCTGAACGGCTGAAACAATAAAATAACATCGATATAATTATTTTGAACCCATCAGCCCGTTTGTAACGCCACTCGTGGAGTTATTGCTATGACAAAAATAATTTTATTTAGCACCACGCTTATAAATGTTATTTTAGGCTGTTATTATCAGACACATCCTCCATATGCGCATGAAGGTTGCGTCTGCCCACCTATTTGATTAAATCCCTTAGTCGTCTATGTCTGCAGCCCACAGGAAGAAAGTAGACGGGCCTTTTTTACGCTTTTGGAACCACACGGCATCTTCAAAAGATATTATTTTTCACTCACCAGTTAAATACGGCAACTCAGAGAACCACATAGTTGGAAATATTACGTTCTTAATGTTGTTCTTTTGGACGACCTGTAAAGCAGGAACTTGGAACATGAGGTCGAAGCAGATGAAGTGGCCGAAGGTCACGTTGAAGTCTGTCGTGAACACGCCCAGATCAGGATGTAAGGCAGGCGTGTGAGTGTACTCGCCGAACAAGTTGATTTTGCGGAATCTAGAAAATACACCAGACACTGAAGTAGCAGGTTATGAGAGAGGCTTGTAGGTATGACAACAATCTAGACGGATACTTCAGGATATACTAGGTATACTTCAATGACAAAAAATGATATATGAAAAATTAATATATGAATTATATGACAACAATTTGCTGTGATATTTTGGTTTTTCTGCCGATGCCATGACTAATATCATCTAGATTGACATACTTAGATAATATTCGGCACAATTAGCATCTCAAAAACTCTTTTCGGGCAAAATGCACCTATTGCAACTTTTGAAAGAATGTAATAAAATTGATCTTGAGAAACAAGCTCAGAAGTGTGAAGATATTATGCCTTGACGACAAGGAAAATCATCTGTGTGTGCATCATCATCATATTTCATCGGTGCATCTAGCGACTAACTATATTATGAAAAGCTTTCTGTGTTTTGGCGTCTTCGTTGTCTCACCTGTCAATAACAGCTCCTTCCCTGTTGAACACGACGTTGGTGTTGAACACGTACACCTTCTCCTCAGGACAGTACTCGCCGTTGTTCTGGATCGTGCAGTCCATTGTTTCGCGACCGTTGATCACCACATATATTTCGTTCTGGCGAGCCGCCATCGATATACCAATCAAGAACTGAAACGATGTTGAAATTACACATTTTCTATCTGAATTAATGTCAAATTTGGTAAATTCTGCTACCAATAGGACCTATTCGAGAAAAGTTTTACTGATCTAACTCAGAAAAGATGTTGAAGTTGTTAGTTACAATCTTGGCACTGGTACTTTTCAAGAATTCCAAAGTAGATCTCAGAACTGATGATTACTTTCTCGACAGTGTAAAATCCACATTATTCTGACCACATACCTCGTCAAATAGTGCTGGATAGAGAGCCGGCACGGGGTATTCCCGCAGTGCGCCATAAATGGGTACGCCAAAGCTGGTCGTGCTATTTGTGAGGGTCAGTTCAGGGAACACCACTATGTCAGCATTCTGAAATCATTTTAGGAAATTTTGGTTAATTCCCGGCGGAAATAGTGACCATTGTACACAGCTCTCGCATCTAAGGTATTTAGGCTGGCAAGTTTGATGTTGATTGTACCATCTGACGGTAGTCAATAAATACTTGTAGTCAATACGCATGATCTAGTGACCGCATGTATGCTGTATGAGTGATTGAGTGCACTGTAATGCACTCTATCACTCAAGCAGCTCATGTTGACGTTTCTCAAAGCTAAGTGATTTTTACTTCCCAGTTTCTCTCCGATATTATCTACCTACCTTTGAATTTATTGAGAAATGTATTAAAGTATATCAAGTACCTGATCTGCAGCTTCCTTTATAAGACTCGCGTAGTTAATTAGATTGGCAGTGATATTTCTGTCGACAATGTACTCCACCACTGCGCCTATGTAATGGTCATCCTGAGGCGTGGATCTCTATGGAAAAAGAGCTAAATTAATATATTTTATAGAGATAAAAGATTTTGAAGAGGAAGTAAGATGAGTAAATTTTTTGCCGTCTCTGTTCTTTTTGCAAAGCCTTTTGTCTATTCTATATTTTCAAGGAAGTTCTCTTCGTTCGTATGTTTTTGTAGTGATAGTGAAAGATTCGTTGTCTGTCTTTCATTTCGTAAAATTTCCTGCATCACTGATTAATAGGTAGGTTACAGCTCTCAATGTCCACTGGGCATCTCACATACTCATCACGCTTGAGACCCAGTTTGCGTCGCAGTATAATGGCACCGGTGTGATACTGGTCATTGCCTTCATAGGTATCCCTAAGCCATTAATCATTATTGTCGACCGCGGTATTTGTAGAAGAGGGAATCTATTCTTAATCAGAAACCTCACTGTAAAATATTAAACAATTAACGTTTTTTACACAATGATCGATTGACCACAAAGCAACACCAATCGTCAACTTTAAAGAAAGACAAATAAACAACATGTTTATTTATTGAAAATCATTAATTTTACCTGGAAAGAGTTGAACACTAAACAAAGTAATACTAATACACTTAACATCGACATGATTTATTGTAGAAAACACCGACAGGAGGTATTAAATGCGTGTATGTAATATGTAATAAACAAACAGACAATAGCCGAGACATCCGATAACGAAGGAGTCTCGCTCGTTACTGTGAGCGTGTACGGCCAAGCACCTCAAACATGTTCAGCTCGCTGACCTAGAAAATTATGCAAAAGTTCAACTTTGTTTAAAGAATACGAAGGTACTTGGGTCGTTTACATTTTTGTTGACATTTGTTAATGACGTCTACAGTGGAAACCAGAATACTAAATTGTTTTGAATTAATTAATTGAAATAAGTTGCTTCCGTTACATACAGCCATCCTCAGTCAATAACACTATAAATTGATATTTTAAATGGCAATTTATCCTTGATAATTTTGTGCGCCTTATACCTACATATTTTACCGGAATAAACAACATAACACAATACATAATAAAATGCATAGTGTGAAACGAGAATTATCAGTACCTATGAATCTGACTCTTATTATTTAAAATGAGAGTGCTTGCGGTAAACAATCGCTATGTAAATTGGCCCGTATCCATAACTATATTAGGTACCTACCTAATCAATAAATCGTGGACCGGAGCCGGCTGGGATAGCTGTCTCTTTCTTTCTATGTAGCAATAAAAAGAGACAGAATAATGCGTGCATCTTGTTTATTTTTATTGAGTGCAGTCAGCGGCAGTCGATGAACTAGGACCGCATGATATCATTGAAGTTCATTATGTTTTTGAGAATGAATGCATTTTGAGGTGACGCGTGGACTGATGAGCCAATGAGCGTCATGTATCAAAACTACAAGGTGATGATGAAACTCTCATTCAACGGAAATCGATGTCCCTTTGAGTAGAGGCAGGTCTAGCGCGTAACTAAAACGGTAAAGAACATGAGCTTTGGTAATAAACTTTTACGATGGCGATCATTTCCCATGATCGGTAAAAAAAATTCAAGGTAAGAAGCTCGAAGTTTTGTGGCTATCGTAATGAAGTTAATTACCAGAGTTCATGTTCATTACCATTTTAGTTACGCGGTAGACCCAACTGGTTCTGGAGATATGACATATACCTATGTATATGCAGTAATTGCATTCCGTGTAGGTACAAAGTCAAAAATCAAGAATCCTAAAGTTACAAGTTATATTTAAGATTCGCGACATAAACATAGCTCTTAAGAACATCACAATTATTAAATTATTGTGATGTTGTATGCCTTTTCTGTCGATAAAGTAACATCTATTTCTATTCTAAAAACTTACTTGAAAAGAAGATCCAAGACAGGAAAACAGTACGAAAATATACAGATGTTTCATGTTGTTGATATTATTTAGTTCCCCGACTCGACCCGGCGAACGTTCGTGTTTCAGCTCGACTCGTACGTGATGAGTAATCTCTCTTTATTTATGTGTGCTAGCAATCACGTGTGCGACTACATTATCAGACGACACGATAACCAGGTAAATATTATACATATTTTAGCAAGTGCACTTAAATTTTACATTTAATTGCAAATATTTTAAATTATGCTCCTTTTCTTTATTTTTCTATTAATTTTATAATTTTTAACATAAGAGTTACTTTGTCAAAAGTAATAAAGCACCAAGAAATCATAAAAGATAACAATACTGCTTGAGATACATAATTAAATCCATAAAATTTTCCATTTTCAGTTTTCATTTTCTGGATTGGTATTACACAACGATTTACAGAACATTATAACATGCACCTCAATGGAAACACACTGATGACAAACTTGCAGTGGGAGTGGGATACGGGGAGGTCCCGAGTACAAAGCTACACATCAAGCTATCATTTCCAGTATAAGCTGACCTCGCATTGTATAGGGTTTTCGTACAATAACAGGTCAGCCTATACTGAAAATTATAGCTTGATAAGTAGCTGTACGTACATAGGTATTCGAGATACACACAGATATTTAGAACACAATGGCAGAGTGCATTTGCTGATGCTGGTCATAAATAAATAATTTAAATAATAGTTAGGTATTGTTGTCGAGGAGATTCATTTGTTGCAAAGATTTTTTAATATCACAAGTATGAATTATTACGGTTCACAATCGTATTGAATCGATCGAAGTCGATGTTGATTACCATTTTAGTGACGCGATGGACCCCCTGTACTAGATTCATAAATTATGTAGGCAAGGCGGCGGGCGCGGCGACGCAATGCGTGTGTGTCAGAGTAGCTGAGTCCGCCAGGTCATATGGTCGAGTTTATGAATGACCTAATTGTCATTCATAATCATATAGGAATAAAGGTTTTTGCAAACGGAAACATCAATTACTTTAAATAATTTTGAATACTTAAAAAGAGTCTTTGTAACCTCCTAACATATTTTGCATTATTAACATGAGACCTTAATTAATAAATAACGTATGTACATCATTATCATACAAAAAAAAACGAAAATATAATTATTAGATTGATAGTAATTTCGTTTTAATGTTTTGGGTAGACAGTACTTCGTGAATTTATTCCATAAAGTATTTTACTACAATAGTTAAATATTCATAAAATACATAGAACTATTAGCGACCCGTCCCCGGCTTCGCACGGATGCAGTTTATCTACTATCCTTACATTAAATATGAAAGTATTACATAATATAAACCTTCCCCTTCAATCACTCTATCTATTAAAAAAATAGCATCAAAATCCGTTGCGTAGTTTTAAAGATCTAAGCATACATAGGGACAGACAGACTAGACAGCGGGAAGAGACTTTGTTTTATGCTATATGCTATGTAGTGATTGTGTACTTACACGTATTTTTTTTTTGCATTACTTAGGTATACTTACGTTCGTGTTATTTGTACGTATTACGTGTAATAATCTGATATAAATGTAATTAAAATCATTATATAGATATATTATGATTTTAATTTGGTACTGGTTATTGGTTTTTTTTTTTTTTGGCAGATTCCTCAGCATTACCGGTCAGGGAAGACAAAGGTAAATAATTTTAGAACCACAACACAAGTAGGTAGTAACTTTGGTATCTAGTTTCTTTATGTTATTTTAAAATCGATCTACAAGATCGTTTTTATGCGTCTTGATTTTGCATTCACAAAAAAGAATTCCTCCTCAATAATTTCCTAATCCTCAATATTAGTCACCTGGAGACAAACCCGGTATAACATCTGAAGGAAAACGATAGCTTATCATTAATCAACAACTGTCTGTCACTATCCGAATCAATATTTTGTTTTATAATCCCATTATCTCTCGGCAATCAAATAATCCCCCATTTTGTTCCTACACGTTTTCTAAAATATTTCTAAAACCATAAAATGCATCCAAATGCATATTTTTGCGATAAGCTCTAATGAAAATTGTCTTTGTATTGTTATAGATTGGACCTAAGTATTCCTCTTAATGTTTTCTTTACGAATATAACGTTGACTCTTATATCGGGGTAACAAAGCTGATATTTCAGTAACAATGATAAAGTATTAATCTTAATGATCATATAGTTTTGTATCACTCGTTAACAAGATAAAGAGTTATTAAAGACCGAATATTAAATCACTTTCTATCAGAACACAATCCCCTAATCCCCTTGTTCCTGAGGTTTTTTCACAATATCGAAGAAACTAGAGGTCTGTTGGACAAAAACATGAGCTCGATAAGGTTTTGAAAAAAGTTTACGAGATGTGGTGTTTCTTAATTTTTAAACTTGTAATTTATTACGTTATGTGACGTAATTGTATCGGCTTGCTGGCTTTAAAAAGTCTTATCAATAAAATTATATCCTTTAGCCGATAAGATACTATTTTGTTATTTAATTTACATATCTTTCTGCCTTTATTTAACTTGCTCTCTCTTCCTATTATTTTATGATTCATCATCATCATGCATCAGTTCATTTTCCATTGCTAATTACAATAACCTAACCGTCAAAAACCTCCGACTCAAACTAGAAAAAGAGCTGTAACTTTTGACCGGCTGAAGAGATTTTCATGAAACATAGCTAAGATGATACCCAATTAAACTAAACAATTAAAAAAACTGCATTGAAATCGGTCTATTCGTTTTGGAGCCACGATGCCACAGACAGATACACAGATAAATTAGTCTGTCTATTATAGCAGACTGGTCCCTCTGTAGTTGTAGTATTGGTATTGTGCATATCCCGTCTCGTGAGTCGATTCGGTGAATAGAATATAGGCTGGCGCCTGAAAGAATTTTAATCTGTAATTAATTTGTGTATTTGTGATAAATTGCTATGACGAGTCCAGAACACATTAAGTTGTCTTTTGTTCAATATATTATTGAAGATTATGAAGACTGAAGGCCAGTTTTTTCATCGGAAGTAACAGCTAAAGTAAAACTATGGCTGTTTTGATCCTAGATTATTAGTTGTGTGACTTTCGGGATTTTGAATGCTGGTTACACTTACATTACACTTAGGTATTCGTATGCAAGTTTATCAATCACCGTAGCTTCATGAAGTCTCCAAGGCACGGAGAATCCCGATGTGTAATAAACTGCCTGCACTCGGGCTGTGGTAAATGTGGCTCAGTAGGAGGGAACGCCTGATGATTATTTAATTGCAAACTGTATTGTTTACAGTTACACTATTATAAATGATCAAACCATGTATCTGTGACCGTCAATATGCGAAATGTGTTGATGTGCACTTTGACTCGTTATCTACAGATTACGTAGGACAATCACTGAAGATTAACTAACTCTAGGTACCTATCTATTGTGTGTATACATTATTTCTTAGCACTTTAACACTGTCCGGTTGATATGCACATTACCTTGGTGCTCATAGCCAATCCACTTCACCAATTAATTTGCTGAGCTCGTTTAGTTATAATATAATGTTACTGGAAGTAAGTAGTTATATAAGGTTCAACCTTTCTACTTCCGATCCATTTAAGGGGTAATTGTATTCATAATTATGAACAACTTTTTATATGGGACCAACACTAATATCGTGAAAATAAAATTACCTGTACCATACAAATAATTCAATACTAATTAGTCGACTGAACATGGAACAGCTGATTGTTTTACCGCGATTTCATCGTTGGTCCCACGGATATATGGTTGGTCCCATAGTAAAAGTTGTTCAAAGTGATGAGTACAAAAATCCTTAAAAGGGATCGGTTCTAGAAAGGTTGGACCTTGTATTGTGGATGTTATACAGCTAATATAATGCAAAAATTTATAAGCCAAAAGTACTTCACAAAAAACGATCGTAATAACTGATTGTACAGGAGCAAAATTATATAACATTGATAATATTACACGTTTAATATTTATGTTATTATGTGATATCGTGTCATGGCCACCACTATGTCCCATCGCCATACGTAATTCGTAACCATTTTATATTCCCTCGCAGATTGATAACGAGATTGGTATTTACGAGTTTTCGGCGCACCATTTTTATTACACGATACATAATAACATAAGTCATTATTATGCACAACTATATTTATGTCTTAACCTCAGATCAAGGAAACTAGAGTGTTATCACTTTTATTTGCTTTAAACCAATCAATACAATTAGGTATTCTTAAACCTTAACTCGTTTCTTCCAATGTTTTTCTGGTTAAAAATACTACTTACCCTACTTATGGTATGAATTGCATAGTAATGGTACATAAACTATTTAAAAAAATGGTATAATCTTTATCAAAAATGTATTTACCTAAATCTTGCATATCAAGCTATTTTTCTTGCTACTTTGTATCCAGCTACGCTCATCGGGCAATTTTCTTCGTGTTGGCTAACGTTACTTACTGCAGCACAATCTGTTTTTCGTGAATAACACAAAAACGGCTGGTTGCACAATATTTCTAGTATTATTTATACGTGATTGGACTCTAATTATCTACTATTCAAATTCAGAAAGGAGACAACACTGCACTCTGTGCAGCAGCTAATTTATTATGTTTTAGTACTTCAAATGCCATTTTTGCATTGTAAAGTCGGCACTTTTTCCCCGTCGACCATCCTTAATCGTTTGCACACGGGCGCCGGCGCCGGAGCGGCGCGGCGCGAGCGCACGGGCTGCAGTCGTTCAAAGCATTTTGCAGTCGTTCAAAGCCTTTTGTTTGCGATATGTATCACCGCGAAGTATCGTTAATGTATGTACTTATCACCATGTAATCTGGTCTTCTATAACTTCTACCACCATTTCCTTAGGAGCAGAAACTCTTTTACAGCATGGTGCCACCCAGTTTACTAAAGATTTAACCGAGACAAGAATGAGTAAGAACGCTTCCTAAACGATCTGAAGACACACATCAAGAATAGGCCACTGAATTAAAAATGACTACACTTATTGTGATCTTAACAATAATATAGTTTCTGTAGCGGAACTTACTCATTAAAAGGTGCTTCAAGGGTTTTTAATTCGTTTATAACCCAAGTTTTTTTGTGTTTCAGAAGAGGAACAATATATTTTACTGTTCCTCTTTATCTAAACTAATATTATAAAGAGAAAAGATTTGATTTTTTGTATGTTTGTTTGTAATGGATAAACTACTGGACCGATTTAAAAAATTCTTTCACCAGCAGAATGCTACATTATCAGTGAGTAACATAGGCTATAATTTATAAGGATATCACGCGGGCGAAGCCGCTGGCGGAAGCTAGTACTTTATATTACATACACACGTCTTTTTTACATAAACGTCGTGTCATTTTGTTATCACTGTCAGATTATTTCATAGACGTTATATAGGTACTATTTCTTTACACACAGCACTACGAATGTCCAATCAGCGTCAGATAACGAATTTAGAGTAGGTACGTACTTACCATACAGCAGATTGTTTTGGAATAAAAAATACAAGATATGCTGGAGTAATTAATTAATTAATGTAACAACAAATCATGTATATACTAACATATAGATAACAGAAAACACAAATAACGCAACTTTGATGAGGCATGCGTCCAGCCTTGACTGAAGTTATCAAAAGAAATCTAACACAGAAGCTCAGCATATCAATAAAAGCTAATCATTATTCATTATAATCGGAGGTGGTCTGTCTTGAATGTTGAAGGTGGCTCCTCAAGCTCTGGCTGTTGAGTTTCTGCCGCCGCAGTGCTTGCGTGCGAGCCCTTCGCCTGCCCACTGCTGACTGGAACCGAGGCGCGTTCCGACGCCGATCCAGCACACCTGCTGAATAATCACATTGTTCACGGCCCCTTGTGAAGAAGCCGGAGAGCAGTGCCCTCTATAAACGGGGCGTTGGAGGTAAGCATACGGTACAGTTTGCAAAAAAAAACAAAGACAACAATTGAATGTGCCAGTGTTATTATAATTATGAATTCCCAACCGCACAGAATAATCAAATAACTTATGCGATGGTTAAGTATTTAGGTAAGTTCTTTTAAAATATATTTCCACTTTTTCTTAACAGACTACATCTTTGGACTACATGCAGTATTCTCGGCGCACCCTGGCGCTAACAGACGTGGCTCTGACGAGCGACAGAAGATAGGATAAACAAAATAGGAGGTAGACGCACAGGGGGCTCAGCCCACCCTAGAATGTCTATATGTGCCTCCTCCCAAAAAATAGGGTTCTAAGTCGTTGACACATGCTTCAAATAAATAGATAATGTATAATGTACCGCCAGGCTGTTATACAGATTCCAGCCCCATGTGCCCAAGAAAACATTGCTACGCACGATAAACTATCCAACATAGCAGAAAACATACTCCAGGCATGTGTCGGTCATGATCACCCAGAGCAGAATTAGAATTTTGGGCCCCCAAAATTATGGTACTTACTCGTATTTTTTAAAACGCTTTTATTAGCTTCACTTGTAACTAACTATGTAAAACAATCAGACCCACTTCTCGGTTTCCGATTGAGCTGAAATTTTGCATACACGTTTAGTTTGGATGACAAAAGCGTTTTCTTTAGGTTTTTTTTAAACTTTAATATTTTTATTATAATTATCACGATATTTATCTAGATGCATCTTGTATGTACTTATTGTAAGAGAAATAAAACAATTACTTTTTTTGGCATCGCAATCCAGTGCAAGTTAGCATAAACAAAAACTTCAAAACTTGTGTTTTAATTTTGTGTAAGCGTTAAATTTCTAAGCCCGTGACCCTATTGCGAGTAGGTGCGTCCCGTTCAGGTCTGCGCCCCTGACAGCCGCCCGTGCGGCCAACCCCTAGCTATGAGACTACTACAGGCCGTTGACTTGTACTATTTCTATGATCTTCAGTCACCAATCCGATAACTTCTGTTACTTGAAAAAGCCGAGGTCCATCAAAACACTGCGGTAGGACGTTCATTTATGATAAATATTTATAGAAAATAATTTAAATATTCGGGGTTCATCCCATTGTATATTACCTCACGCCACGGGTGATTGTTTTCCTAAACAATAGTAGATAGGTTATAGTAGTAAGCTATTATCTGTACTGTGACAATACTGCGGATCTACTGATCCACAGACCGTATATTGTTCTTAGTGCTATAACAGTACTTAGGCAAAAAACATCGTTATATATACAATGGTACTTATGAATTCTCTAAGAGTGACGAAACATGACATCGTCTGGCGCACCCTGGGCAATCCGCCTCGATGCCACCACTGCTGACTGGCCAATCTTTCCACTACGGCATGAGCACTTCCCATGTGATGGCTCGACAGAACAAGAAGTATTATCAGATTGTTAGGTAGGCACTGGTTCCAAGTAGATATGACCTTACCCACTCTACGGTTCTAAATTATTTACACGGCCTAATTATTTAAAAATAAAAATATATAAGAGCATCGCTGTCAATTGGTAGCGTGCCCAGAAGACTGGCAGCATTGCCACGTTGAATGGCAATGCTTATTCTTTGACCAAAGAATAGGCCAGCCCTCGGGTCACACGTTATGTATATTATAAGGGACCTATATTTAGAAAGCTCACCGCCCTCAGTGTAAAATAATAATAGTCACTTTCGTGGACTGAAAGTCTTCCCCCAACATAGTTTAGAAGGTCAATCCCAACAATCAAGGAGCGATTCCTTGATTGTGTAAGAAAAATCTGATAATAAGTCGCTAATAAATTGAGAGGGATGTGCTGTTTGGTCGTTGTGGCTGTCAAATTTTCCTTACGTAATCAAGGCGCCCGCTGGCCGGAAACGCCTCATGCCGTTCTCAAGTCAGCCGCTGCCGCCATTTACAAATCTCTGCGAGATTCTTCCCAAACTGAATGTGATCAACCAATTAATCCATGCCGCATTTGATCGCGTGTCCCTTTTGTGTGGTAGAACATCGTTGCAAAATTTTATGTTGATACTATCACAAACTACCTAACAGAACAAAGCGCACTATAAATATACTGCCCTCATAAGCCAAAAAGCGGTATCTCAAAAAAATACAAATTTCAGATTTTTGTTGCATCTGATAGCTTAACAAATTCCCTACAGGTTAAATTAAGTTACATGGCGCTATCTCAACCAGAAACCACCTAAAACCTACTAAGAAAATATTGCATATCTCAAATTTATACGATATTACTAAGGAGCTGAGAGGTATATCATTATTTTTAAACACAATGGCCGTATATATTTACTTACAGTGGAATCGCTTAGAAAAGTTCTTATAATTGCTGGCCAAAATTTCTAAGAACATTAGCGGTATCATAAATCGGGAGTAATTAGAAATCGGTGATAATAAAGTGATAGCCAGTGTTTGGTGTTATGAGTGTGATACTTGGTGTTCAGGTGAGTTACTATGAAGTAATTTGTGGTAAATTTTTCTTGTTTAGAGATAAATCACAATTAAAAACCATTTTTATACCTACTTATGAACTTTTTTATCCCATAATTGATTTAATTCAGTTTCGTTTTAATAATTTACCGTAGTACTCTTCAATATATTAAGTTTTAAATAAACTTAAAAAACTTTGTTAATTAATTATTACGCCACTCTTGTGGTGGAGTTTTGGGCTGACATTGTGTAGGTTTGTTGTCAACACGACAAGAAGAAGATTATTTAAACAATATCTTAAGAATCTAACATTCTGTTGTTTTTGTTTGCACACGTATATGTATGAAAATAGTGAATGTAAAACTTCACCGAACTAATAAAATTAATTGACTCGATTAGTGATTGATAATAAGTAATATTTGTTATTTTTGAGATTTCATTTTGAAACGAGTCGTTTCGTAGGTACCTATTTTGTTAAAAATTATAATATTAACATAGTAAATGGACATTTGATTTGTTACAGATAATTACTTAATAGCAATGTCACATAGGAACCACGTAACGTACCAGGCAATAGACTGTCTTTCTCGAGGGAGCTCCCTACTTCTGAGTGATTTATGACATAGATGCCTATTTTCAAAATTTAAAATTTTCTAATTATGTTAATCTTAAGTTTATTAAAATTATTTCCAAATGCACTTTTTTCGTGTTTTATTTTCTTTTACATGGATTTTTAACAAAAATGTATAGAAAAACATTTGTATGAAAATTCCTATGAACACACTATAACTAAAAGCGGTAACTCATATTAATAAACATATTCTTCGAAGACCAATAGCGGTATCTCAAAAATGAGGTAAAAAAAACATTTTTTTCCTTTTTTTTAAAACATCAATAAGAAATATGGGTATGAGTATCTAATATTACGAATGAATAATTTTAAAACTACTTTACTAAGTTGACGCGAAATCAAAAAAACTAAAACATGAATTTTCTCGAGTCTCACTTTTTTGAGATGACGCTTTTTGGCTTATGAGGGCAGTATAGGTGGCCCAAAAAAATTATCTATCAATTTGAACAGAACGGATATTTTTATTGGATAAGAATCCAATAAAATATGACTAAGGAAAACTTCATTATTTCGAAAAGAGGTAGACCTTTTTTATGGTGTACCTACAATCAAATTGGAACCTTATGATGGTAAACCAATTCTTTAGCCAACTGTACCTGTAAAAGAACTATAATGCAAGTTTTCCTAGCAAATCAAGACAGTCTATTCTTCTATTCCTAAATTAATTTTACAAAAATATAACCAGTCTCACGTACCATCCTTCATAATCTCATAATTATGATCTCCGACGACCCTCCTGAGCCTCCTTTCGTCTTGACTTGCGAAGCTTTCAAACGACTCTTGACTGGCTTTCAACATCTCGTGGTACCGGTACATATACTCCTGGTTCAACCGTGCATCCTCTAGGGTTTTATCGAACCTCTTCCGAATAGCAAATCCAAGGGATCTCGACAAGGGAGGATCTTCTAACATGTCATCCAGAAATGAGTTTTCTGGTCTAATAGTCTGGAAATTAATTAACTTCATTATAATAAAGTTCTGATTCAGTAGACCGGATGACTTACCTAATTTAGACACATTTGCTGCGGATCTGACAGTGTAGGCATACACGCATGGCGTGTATTTCGACATGAAAGGTCACAATAAGTGTGTGAGGGCCTTTTCATGACATGCTCAATGTAAATCTCGAATGGTAAAAAAAAATGTTTCTTTGCGCTGTGCTTATGCACTGCGACATTATTAGATCCTACTGAGCTCCTAAAGTTCCTTCCTACTTATCTATGCTGTGGTCAGACGCAACACAATGCACAAGCTCAGATTATTTTCTTTTATTGCTCAGAGATTATTAATTATTTGTAATTTAAAATTGCTTAATTTTTGTTATCGTTTAGCTTAAAAGTAGGTTTTATTAGTAAATAATACTGGATAAAAAACACAAACATAAAAAATATCAATGAATTCTTATGTTACTCGTAAGTATAAAATTAATAATAAAATTCCTATTAATCAGATAATTACATAGATAATTAAGTCTAAGTTTTTAATTAATGACTGTGTCCTTCCCTAGGTTTATTGCAAACACACACATAAATTATAATTACCTACTTATATTTCTGTTATTACAGGTCATTACAATTAAGTCCTACCTAATTTATACCTACATAAATTATATTAAAAATAATCATAGCCCGAGTAATTTGAGGCACTATGATACTAATCAACTTTGCCCAATTATTCAATTACTTACCAAACGAGCTTCAGATAACGAAACCAAGAATTTTTTAAATTTCTGCACCTGAAGGGAAATAGCATTGCAGTTGCAGCGGAAGATTAATTTACACAGACCACAGCGATGGCACATTGTAAATTGCAAACAACAACTGTTGATGAACTTGCAGCAAGTGGAGCATACGTAGAGTAAATCCCCACATACTGATCACTTACCCGTGATCAGTAGATATGTGGGGATGTAGGAAGGCAACATTTCTGAAATAACTGGACCAACATTCCCTAGACAAGACCAGTATTACCTACTTACTCATATAATACGATTAAAAATTACTCATAAAAATTTAATTACAAAATTATATACCTAATTGTTTAATTTCTAAATAAATGTCGCCCTTACTACCTACCTATGTTAATTGTCTATTTAATATTATATTTCTATTTCAAAATTATGTCGTCCTTCTCGTTTATAAGATTACCTGTTTATTTAATATTATATACCTATAACTTATATGTGTAGATATTCTGTTAATATAAGTTGGTAACTAAATAAATAAATACGGATACATTTTAAACATTAATCTTCCTTTTTCTCATTATCAGAGGTGTAATTGTGTACTTCACAGTCAGCTTCATCATAGTCAAAACTACTTTTGACTGAAAAAAACAGAACTAATTTTTATATGACTGCCCAAAAAAAGACGTGTGTTTTATAAGTTTATTGTCTTCTTGATGAATATTTATAAGTTTCTTTATCCTAAATACTTGAATTGAACCGATTTAGATGTGGTGGTATCGTTAGAATCCCTTCCTTACTTACCCGGGTAACTTAGTAGCTTATTTACCCAACTCTGCGATGGCAAAGGCATAAATTGTGTTTTTCGCGGGTAACTATAATATATATATTTGAATCCTTTCAGTCAAAAGTTGCCTGATTTCTACAAAAGTAGTTAACATAAAATAACATTAATTATACCTACCTAACAACTGTTCTGAGTTTATGACATACTGAATCACATAAAATTTATATAAAATAGCAAACATATTAATAATCAAACTCACAGACATGCATAAAACAAAATTGATTGTCAAAAACAAAAAAAAATTAGGAACTCCATCGAACTTTGGTACACACCCACATACACACCGGTTACATATCGTCGCCCGGCAGTAAAAACCTCGTAATTCCAATTTTCTTCTAAAACATTTTGTTTGTTTATTTAGGGTAAGTGCTCCAGTGAATGAACACTTAAGCGATCTTTGAACTTCAAAAAATTATTACAATATGTTGCCTCTAAGGTATACGCTCCAAAGCTATATTTTGGTATTAAGATTATATTCAAAAATAGTTTTTAAGATCTTTTTACGACATAACCTGTATACTTTCTTAGATATTTAGCAATATATTGAAAAATACCCCAAAACCCCAGTGAATGAACGAAATTTTCTAGTAAATGAACGGAATAAAACCAGTGAATGAACACAATTTCTGTTTAATTAATAATACAGAAAAACGCTTATTATTATACTAAATGCAGTCCAACAATCAACTAAATAAACGAAAATAATCTATGCCAAATCTCGCACGCAATATTATGCTTAAAAAGGGGTACAAAGTTTTCTCTTCACGTATTAATATATTATAAATTATTAAAATTAGTTGCAGTAGGAACTGTTAAATCAAAATCTTGAGTATTATGTACTACATCATTATTTCGATTATCTGCATTCTCTTTAACATGTTGGAATTACATTCGAATTCAATACTTTCTTGAGACAGCTCTCCGTTTGTGTCAGTTATGAACTATCTAAAGGAACTAGACTCCCTCCAATATTTCTTGGGTATATCGAAACCGTTCGTATTTACTTTTATTGGAATTCATGGAAATATAAAGGGGCTGTAATATAATACTAAAATCCAGGTCTTAAAAGGATGAAATCTAGCTCAAAACGTTGTGTTCATTTATTGGTTATCTTCATGACGAAAGCTAATATTTGAACATGATGAAAATGTTAGTTCATTCACTAGATTCTTACTAGATTTTATGAACCAATAAATGAACATTCACCTGTCCCAATACTGGCCTAAAGATCAGAAATCTATTTTTAAAATTACTCCCAAAACATGAATCTTATGGCATAAACGTAAATATTTTTTTTTATAAAAATATGAAATTGACGTTTATCCAGTGAATGAACGGTCGTTCATTCACTGGATTTTAACGATTTTTAGTTCCAATGCTGGGACACCTAATATTTTAATTAAAACAGGCTAAAATGGCAACGAAATCGATTTAAGACATTAAGTTTATCTATCCTTTATTCGAATTATTAAATAACTTTTAGCAAATACATCAATTACGGCTACAATGTGATATCAAAAATGTTGCGTCTTACCCGCGTCGTAAACTCTTACCCGAACAAATACACAGTTATCCTACACTGACAACTTTAGACGCTCGCTATTTAAAAACAAATAGTGGTATAAGAATTGGTTCATGCCACTATAATAGGAAAATGAACTGCAAATACGAAAAAAAATACTGCGTTGGGTAGAAATATCCTAATTTCTTATTTTTTGGAAAAAACTGCGATTTGTCCATTCACTGGGGTGTGTTCATTCACTGGAGCACTTACCCTATTTCGTCCTCCTGTAAAATTTTGTGTTACACTTACTTACTTACACTTACCTGGTTTTCACTGTCGGGCGATGATATAAATATCAAGCTCTACATTTCCGGTATAAGCTGACATCTCATTGTACGGAAACCCTATGAATGCGAGGACAGCTTATATACCGGAAGTGTATAGGTTGATATTATGTAGCCATGGGTACCACAACCTTTAAAATTTAAAAACATAAAAACGGATTCAAATTGTTATACCTACTACCAAACTGTATTGCTTTTACGGTGTGTAAATAAATAAAATGATTAAATAAATTAAATAAAATATATTTGTTTAAAATAATTAAGGAGCACCAAGGTATCAATAGCGTCAAACATAATTATAGTCGTATAAATAGTTTAAAAAAATGCAATTTACAATCAAAACAACAACATTTTACTTTTCCTAGAACCTTAGAAAATTCTGCAATAAATGTCTGTCAGATTGACCAATAGCAGGTATATATGTATACTATCTCTATGCCAATAGCCAATAGTATCAGCCTAATCTGCAATTGTCAGCTGTAGTTTGCAAGTTTGCGTATTTTACATTAGGTACAGACAATCTGTTAGTCATTTCACGCAGAAATTTTCTTACAACAAGTTGGAAAAATATTACTTACCTGTACGTATTGATCATACTTGAATAATGAATATAGTAAGAACACGCTGTAAGTTTTATATAAAACAAACATGTTAAAGTATTAGTTACATACCACACAGTTACTTCACGAGAGCAAAATTTAAGTTAAAGTTAAAAGTGCACGTTTTCAAACCAAGGGTACACCAAAACGGGAACCGCAGAGTAAAATTATACGTCGTAGATACCTCTATCAGTGCAAATAGTACCACTAAAATAGACCACAATTCGGCCATCACAACTTAGCACATTTGGGTTTTTGGTCAATCCAGCACAACACTACAGCCCCATATGAGGATCGGGACAATATAAAGATTTCTCTGAGGCTGACTGCCAAGCAACATTGTTGATCAAACAATAGTGTTATGAAATCGCTACACCAGCAGTTATGACAGTCCCGAGAATATAGTAGCAAACATACACATTGTAATAACTAAAACATTTGACTGATCAAATTCTAATGATCTAATCGATATAATAATATTGTGATTATTATTTAAAACAAGTACATAGGAAATATGAAATACATGTGATAGCCCGCGATGTTCTTTTTAGACTGACGCCTAGTTATGTGTTTGTAATATTTTCAGCTATCCTGACTTCGATCAACAATAGCATGCTATTGTTGAGGAGTTGTATTGATGTTGACCAACTGTGCTCTTAATGCCGTTCTCGGTATATATAATGGGAGCACGTTTACTCGGCTGGTAATATAAGCATGCTCCCATCTATAGCTTTGGATGCGGTCAAGGCCTCGTAGTACATTAAGTGTACCTATTATACAATTGCTCAAAAGCCACGGTGATAATCCTGAAAGTCACAGAAGTAATTTTAAGGGATACTACTGTTATGCGGAAAATCTCAGACTGGAAGAGGACATGAGATCATAGCTGCGCATGGTTGAGAGACAATCAGACAACATCATCAATGCAAATATCCAGCAGGAAGCCCTTCATTCAGAATTCTGGAAGAATACTTTGACAATAGGTACTACCATACTTGGACTCCATTATTGCTTCTCTTGAAGTACTTAGATGTTTTGCAGAAGATAACACTCCAGGATTCGCAATATCAAAATTACACTTTGTATTTAAAATTATCACTTATTCACAATACAGCGAACTTCGCTGAAAGCAGTTTAAACTTGTCTGGTCAAGACATTCTCTTGTCAATAATTATATTATATCATGAAGAAAACACGCTTATCTACGTTAAACATATGTACTTGATTAGCTAGTTTCGTCCGAGACTCTGCCTGCATGAAAAGTTTTTGTAGATATTATAGTAGACATAATATTTTATGTGCTCATTATTCATCAGTATCAATTTTCCCATACAATACCTACTCGAACCAAACGTATGGGACAGCTGATTATATTATTTTTTCGCGATTACGATGTTGGTCCCATAAAGAAAGTAGTTCAGTTTGATGGTGTGATAAATATGACTACGCATATCTGATACACGTTGTTTATTTAATTTGAACTATTATCCGATACGACACGGCCTAAATAAGACAGCGGTGGAAGATTTTTCTGCCCCTGCGGCCGGTGACCCGCCACTGGCCGGTCTAAATTACTTACGCATCGGGGAAAAATACTGATAGGGCAGGTAGGTCAGCTTCAAAACTGGGTATTTGTGCAGTGGATCTGGTGCTTATTACTTTGATTGGATTTACAATAGGAGCTAAACCGAAAAGCTCTAATTTGTGACTAGAAAAAATTGCTATATTGAGTGAATTCTTTATTCCTAACTTTTATAGAAAGCGACAACTCAACGTGAATACTGTTAGCGTTGCGATTACATTTAAAATCAAAATAGAAGTTATTTTTAAATGTTTATAATTTTGAGTTAAGCTCTCCTTTTATGTATTTTATTTGTGTTTATTAAAGAATAATAATCTTTAATTTTTAGCTAGATCTATATCCGTGATAGCAACACTCTAGTTTTGAATTTATGGTTAGATTATTACAAGTTCGTGGGTAGATATAGATGAATAAAGTGCGCGGAAAAATATGAATAAACAAAAAGGCAATTGAACTGCAAGGTGCTGTGTAATTACTAATTAACTAAAGGTAGTTCCTATTTACATAATTATGTTAACTTTTTAGGACGGCGCAGTTCGTGTTTGCATTTGGTAGCTTTTTTCCTGAGGTAGGAAGGTAATGTATCAGTCTTCTTAATGTGCACAAAGTGCTTTCCAGAGTCCATTAAATTAAGAAATCATCGAATTATTCCCTCAGGGGAATTTTCCGAAAATACATTTAACATTAAAAATTTTTAGTTAGTAATTTTTGAATTCTTCGAGTTCCTTTGTTATAGGTAGGTACGTTGAAGGCCCAAAAACATCGAAAGATACGCATCCACTAAACAACAGCTGATAGCCGCGCCTCGGGGCACCTTGAGGTCACTTCACTGGCTATATTTCATTTATTTATCTAGGGTCAAGTTATCTGGCATAGCATGCATCGCCAGTGAAACCGGATTAAACCAGACAACACATGTCTTGCTTGATAGGTAGTATTTCGCAATGATTGTATCGCTAGTTGAGTTTAGACGCAAATAGTGACAGTAATTCTAGGAAATTGTAAAGCTTGAGGAACAGGCACTCATAATAAACGTGTGTTAGATCATTGAAACATTTTGTGATATCTATGTTGTGACAGTTTGCCGGGAAAATACCATACGTCATACACCCTAGGTAGTAAGTGTTACAGTCATTTAATTAAAATTCCGTTTAATACTCGCATTACAATTTTAACTCATTAACTAACTAACGAGCGGACACCACAGGGCCTAGTTTAAGTTTATTTTTACCACAGAACACAGACCTCTTTCTGTGTTCTGTGCTTTTTACCATCTCGATTTTACGCATCGACCGCGTTTGGCGCTCCGATTGGTGAAGAGTTCGGAGCGGGCTAATCGGCGCGGAGAACACGGCAAAATTATTAAAAGAAAGGTACACTAGGCCCTCTGGTGTCCGCTCGTTAGCTCTGTGACCATAAACAATAATAAGTGACTGTCTGCGTTTCGTCACGATGTAATCCAACGTTAATATTCTGTGCTGTGGCTTCAGAAGCAAGCGAAAATGCATAAACTAAAACCATATTGGACCTAAAACAAACGATACCTAGGTAGGTACCCTATGCCAAATAGGTACTTACCGTAACCGGAAATGTTATTATACCCACTTATAAGTACATTCTGAAACGGATTCACAATTATTAATTAGAAATATCCAAAATATCATAATAACCCTGAAAAACCTTCTGCATGTATGTACTTAAAGTTTTAATTACCTATGGATACTACATAATCAACCAAGCACCAAACAGGTACTCTTCGTACCTAACAAAATTGCTAGATATTGCTAAATGATTAGCAATTCAACCTATTTACAGTACATAATTGTTTTCTTAACACACACGCTATATAACCGCTTTTATTGTAGATAACCGCTTTTAACTGGTTTCGGTTATTATCGTAACTGTTTTAGGTAAGTGGAGTACCAACTAATGTAGTTACGAACACAATTTAATCTTTAACAATTCATTGAACGGAATAATTGGAGATAAAATCTATTTCTAACATGACTTTATATCGTGGTGTCTCCTTTCCGGATGTGGGGAAAGTTCTTATTTTTTTTAAAGTACCTACATTTGCCCACACTACTGCTTCTCCTGTTTCGTAGGTACAGTTTATAAACGTACTTATATCTCACAGCAGTGGCGTAACAATAGGGTGGCAGGGCTGGCAAAATGCCACGGGCCCCCGACTCAAGAGGGCCCCGGCCCAAGAGGCCGCGAGCTCAAAAATATTTTTTTACATTGTACCTGAGTATTTTATTTTATTTGAAAAGTATATTTTTATAAGTTCTGCTTAAGATCCAAAGTGAGACAACTAAAGACCATAATACAATTTCAAGTTAATCGTTAAGCATTTCAACCAACCTAAACAAAAAGATGTTGATTCATTTTTAGACCCCATCAAAAGAATTTGCCACGGGCCCCAGATGGTATAGTTACGCCACTACTCACATGAACACAGTCATACCCAGAATCAAAACAAGTAAACTTACCTAATACCTACAACAAACAAAATGGGTAATACTAATCTGTGGGTAATACTTATTTGTTCCGTGGCGGAATCGAACTGACGACATGTTGCGCAGAAAGCTTATGTGCTTATGCCACAGAACACAGAAAAGAGGCTTATCGGCCCACATCGATGCTTACCCATGCAAAATTCATGGGGTTCCTAGAGGTTGGAACCCAACTGAAGGCTGCAGTTGGACTGGGCAGCATTTAGTAAAAAGTCTGAATACAATGACCTGAATACTAATGTTTAACTATTACTACGTTACATCATCGATGATCTCCCCTGAGTATTATATTCCTTGGTCATGATGATTCCAATGACAGCTGGTGCAGAGAAGTCATCACCGACAGTTTTGTTGTTTCCAAATCTCCGTCTACGTTCCAAATAATATTCAGAGTTCCTGGGCGAACTATGAAGCAAGCTAATCAACAAATATGGTACCTACGGAGTAATTATTACTTATTACCTTAGTTAATACTTACTTCGTTCGTAAACTACGCCCAGTTTCTTCGACGAGAAAGAGTTCTTATATTCCACCATCGATGCATCATCTTGACAATCTCCCTAATTGTTGTAACCCCTTTTTTTGGAAGCAAAGTTAAAATAATATTCAATCTTGTAAATATTGAAGTGTTCCGATTCTTTACAGAAGTAGCAAATTGTAACTAAACCAACGTATCATAATCGATTTCAGCTATGTAAAGCTGAAAAGTACTAAAAAGCATCTGAAAAGTGAAAATATAGTGTATCGGTAGTTCTCCTTTTTCAACCACAACAGATTTTGCATGTAGGGATAGCCGGATAGGTAGTACCTACCTACCTAATAAGTTCGACCTTCAACCACTGAAATTACTTCAATTTTATTTATATTTCCCGCGCTTTTGTACCATTGGCCATCGCTTCCAACAGGTGTTAAAAGGTTGTATTCGTTATCGATAAGTCACATTCGTTATCTTGAAAATAAAAATGACGTATTCTCATAAATTTGAAGTTATGCCTATGATAGTTTGTTGTATTACTTCAATTTTGTTACTTTTCCAAAACTTTATGTTAGTTATCTTGGGATAGGTAACAAGATTTCTAAATTCGTTTCGCAATACGCAAAAATTTCGATAGCGAATGCGAATACATTCACATCCGCACTACTGTCACTGTCAGCTGTCATTACAAAAAGAGTCAAGTGTTTCGGCGGCATAACATTTTCATTTCATTTTCGAAATGAATACAATAATTATTCTCTTTAGCTTTATCATTAAAGACGCTAAACTTACGATAGCGGAGTCAAGGCTAACTCAGTGGTGGAGAAGCTAAATAAGAGCGTACTGTTGAATTCGTGTTAGTTTGACCGCGCGCCACTCGGCGAGAAGTGGGCTGTTATAATAACAACTTGTTTGAATATTTTCAAATTAAGTTTACGTATCATTAACAAAAATGCCACCTGTTTCATTGACCAGCGATGTAAGTACTTTCTTGCACTCTATTCATTGTAATAGACTTAAATACAGTGTCTTTTGCAAAGTGGCTCAGTGTTTAGAAATTTAAGTTATCCTTGTATAACTATCCGGGATAAAATAACGTTTATACTAGGATTATAACTAAAGTTTATATTATGCATGTGTAGATACTATGGCCGCTACAAGGCATCTAATCATCTCTGATGCTATAAAACAATTGATCTTGAATAATAATACTTAAATTTACAATTTTTTTTGGGTACTTGCTGAGTTATTCTAATTACCTACGAATCGATGACTTAAAAAGAATTGTCTCATGTATTAATTTAACAGTAGTACAGTGACAAACAAATATTTATTTTAATTAAATTTCTAGGCCCCAAAGAAGAAGTTACGTGTAGCCATAATTGGACAAAGCACATTCGCGGCGGAAGTATTCAAACTACTACAAAAAGATGGCCATGAGGTTGTTGGAGTGTTCACAGTACTTGACAAGGGCAACCGGGAGGATCCACTTGGTAATTACTCAATCATATTTCTTGTCTTCCCTTTAGAGTGAGGTGATGGTTTTCTGCTTTTTCTTACATTATTTTGTAAGGGAAAATGTTTGTTTGGAATAAACCATGAAATAATGTGAAAGGAGTAATCAATTATAGATTTACAAGTGTACTAGTAATACCTACTGTACAACACAGTAGGTAGGATATGTGAACCTTGCATGCATTCATGTGTGTGTCCTTTGTTATAATATTTAAAAAACTGTCTAGAAGTTGTGGAAGCCTTTCACCGGACTCTATATTTGTGGCAATTTTGTCTTCACCATATTCTGCTTTTCGTTACTACAGAAATAATTGAAGTATTTGTGAAATCCTTTCAGTGAAAATAAGTTAAGAAAAGTGTCACGAAAATCCTTGCAAATAGTGGCAGAGTTAATTGTTATAAAAAACTTTAAATAATTTTCATCACAATATTTTAAAGTTACCGAATATTGATAATTTATTACATGACTTTTCATTTTGTTGTTCCTTTGCAGCCACAATTGCAGCAAATAATGGCAAACCAGTGTACAAATATAAGACTTGGCGAGTGAAAGGACAAGTGATACCTGAAGTATTGGAACAGTACAAATCTGTGAGTTACACATTTAAATTTTTAATACTTATACTGAAAGTATATTGACGGTTGAAAAGCTATCTGTTCTAAGTGTTTTTTTTTTGTAAATTTATAAATTTATTATTGTTTTTGAAAAACATTTAAAAAATGATATAAAAAAAATGTCGCTTAGCACAAATAGCCTTTCAATCGTCGATATGTACAGTTGAACAAAGAGTTAAATATACAGGGTCACCAGAAATAGATAAAATTTTCTAAATTGATAATAGTATTTCTTTTTTAACTGGATTGTGATAAATATAGTTCTACTTACCACTATGTATTAGTACTACTCTGAAAATATTTTAAATATTCTGTGTTTTCTCATGTGTGTACATAAATTATTAAACAAATAAATGTGCTACTTGGAACTCTTTCCTGAGAAAACTTCATCTATATCTTGTGATTGGTAAAATGAACTAAACAAGCAATACGAAAAATTGTATAATATATTAATTTCCAATAATTTAACTTTTAGTAATAAACCATTGAAACAACAAAAGAAGCATGTTCTGATAGCTTTCTGGGACTTGATAACAAACAAAATAAATTGAACTCACTTTGATAAAACGGTCTGTGTTTGATACTTTAAATAGGTACAAAGGTGCTAGGAAATAGACAGCGTCACACATGTGTACCTACTATATAGGTATATAAATATATTAGTGACTAACTGTGCCCACGACTACGAAGTCTCAAAAATCGCCGCATCTGAATACTTTGCGGACGAACGCAAGGTATTTTAAAAGAGGCAGTTTAAAATAACTAAACACACTTCTTAGTAATAATAGGTAACGACTTAATAAAGCAATGATTTTTTAATTATTACTTATAATAAGTAATTATTAATTTGTTCAAATAATGACTGTTAACTTTTGATTCCCATGGTTTTAATTAATATTGCCTATAATATTATTATTGCCTTTAAAACTAACTAGCGGGTACATAATTCAATTTATGATCAGAAATGCTGTGGAATGTTTTTTCTGAGCATCAATAAAACTCATATTAATTTTTGAGCTGCTATAAAAGTACTTTTTTTTCAAATATTTTAACGGGAATCAGCGTTTAGTCCAAAATTAAGCATTTACGATTACGATTGTGTACGTAATTAGGAGGAATTAGTGAATGTTCTACCAATCTAATAAGCATGTTCTTATAACATCTATATGATTAGCAAACTAACATATACTTCATGACAACTGGTTATGTCTGTGCTGCACTATTGACCTCTTATATCTAACATATCTTGGTCACCATATACATTCATATTCACAAGATATAGCCATAGATATAGCTTACACTGTTTACCCATTTATCTTCTACGATGTCATATGAAGCACGATAAGATGCATAAGAATTAGAAAGTTATTACATGGACTGATTAACCACTTGAAAAGAATTACGTTATTTCAATCATCTATAAACTGACGTCTGTAAGCTTGAGAGGCTCCCGCGCCTTCTAACACAAACTGAATCATTCATGTGTGGGTGCGATGGTGCTGTAATGGACCGGCCGATCGGCACCTCATTTTATGGTAATCTTCCGCAAGTAGATTTACTCGTATACATGAGATGAAACTCTAACCCAGAGACTATGGCCCAGGGTGCACAATAGAAATTCAATCACTAATTGTTCCTGGTGTAAATAATACGTCCCGCAAATTGCGTCCGTCTTAGCACCTCTCCGTCAGCAAATTCGCGCAGAGGATCTTCCCTTATGTCCCGCATTTCGCTCCAGACAACGCGTAGTCGCGCAGGCGCACCCGCTTGGTCATCAAAACAAGGGTATAGTTGCCGGTAAATAATACTTGGCTGGGGCACTGCCGTGCCCCCAGATTTAAGCTCAAGATATTATCTTGAGCGCTCAACGGGTTGGTTGGGGTTTATTTGTGTGTCGTATTGTTTTAGGAGTAAGGTCCAAAATAGATTACAAGTAATTGAGGATAAGTGCTCAAGATTCGTGCCGGGCATTAACCCCGCACTTAATAACGCACCCCACAATCAGTACACAGAATTACAAAAGATGGCCCCTTAATTTTAATGGTCTTATTCACAACTTAAACTGATATCATTCTATTTCCATAAACTTTTCCATTCAGCTCAGTGATGTTGTAAGTAGCGAGTCGATGGAGACTGCTGTTAGCTAATGAAACGTGCCCGCATATTACAACATGTCCGATTGGCTTCCGTACTTTATCTGCATTTTATTCAAGTAACCTGCTGGCTATGTGTTTCTTTGTGCAATCACCTTGCCTTTCATTTCAAACTTCTCTAAATCTGTCAATATTGATGTATTTTTTGCGAAAACGTAAAGATCGGCGCGCTATTTACTCTGCAGTGGACTTAATTTGGAGTAAGGCAGATGCCTTAGGCTGTATGTTCACTGAAAAACATCCCCTTTAGTCACCTGACACAAAATCGGTCTATCATTCATCATCTGTTTGCGGACGAGATTCGGCTCACTCGATATAACAGTGGGGTACCAAATGCCGATTATCAATTTAAGTTCCTAAATTGAACTTATTCGCAATTGGATAGTTTATAATAAAAGACAGTGGTAAGCCTCTTGGCTTCCCCTATGCATCATTAGCTCAAACGGAATGTCTGTGACCCTATTTTAATAGTAATTAAGTTTAGTGACTTGTTATTTCCGCGTGTCAAACTATTCGATAACCTGCTGTTTATCAAATAAAAATAATAAATAAGTTTTGACGAATCGAGCACATTATAATAAATGCGGTAAAGTAGGCAACCTACGTAGGTATTTATCAAAAAAAAAATATCATGATTACTATTTTTTATTTATGACTAGGTGTGCCCGCGATTCAGTCCGCGTGGACATTGGAAGCTGTGAATTAAAAAAATATCTATGTCCTTTCTCATGATGCACACAATTTCCTTGTCGAATTTCATCAAGATCAGTTCAGCCGTTTCGTTGTGAAAAGGTACCTAACAGACAGAGTTATTTTCGCGTTAATGTTAGACTGACGTAAATATACTTTAAATCCTGAACATTGTCCTGTGTTACCTAAGGTATACCCAACGAAAAATCGTGATTTACCCATAAATTACAAAAAAATCGAATTATCGATTCTACTCGACCTAATTCGATGTTTGGTACAAAAAATATTGCTTAAACAACGTAAGCGACGGGACATCTCTGATTTAAGAATTAGTTACAATTTAATTTTGTTAACAGGTAAACGCAGACATCAATGTACTTCCCTTCTGCACACAATTCATCCCCATGGAAGTGATCACGCACCCCAAATACGAGAGCATCTGCTACCACCCCAGTATATTGCCCAGACACAGAGGAGCGTCCTCAATCAACTGGTAAGTGCTATACAATATTAATAAACCGAAATCTTCTTAAGTTTAGGGGTCTATGGATGATCCTATGCCTCTCTAGCTCTACTTCTGTCACTATCATTTGTTTGAGAATGAAAAAGGATGAAGCATCTTTACATCAAGCTGTCACTATAAGGTCCTACTTTTCTAGTCCCGATCCCTTTAGGAGCAAATTTTACTAACATGACATCGCGAAAAAAATGCTACTGTTCATACATTTGTGGAGTAATAAGTATTAAATTATGTGTATGGACCAGCTGACTTTTTTTTCCCAATTTCTTGTTTGGTGTGTTGTTTGGTTTGGTGGTTCTAGTTGGAGTCGGGGGTTTTTGACGGTTAGAATATTTATGAATAAATGCGGTTAAGCCATGGCTACAAGCTGTAGCCATGTTTTTATATTATTATGGAATTAAAAAATCCGACAGCCGAGTCTCGCACGTCTTGTCGTTATCTACTTAGTCGTTTCGTGATGAAATGGACTTCAGTATGTCATCATAGTAAAACACGTTTCTATCTTGGTTGGAAGTTAGGTGTTATGTAACACTTGCAAGATCGATTACATTCTTGCAACAGACTGCACATTAAAATCGATTAGGTGCAATCGTTGATACAAAATTAAATATTCACGTTCAGCGATTAAAAATATAAGATTACGCGCACAAATAGAATGTGTGCGCTTTTTTCAACGCGTGTTTAGTTTAGCTCCATTTCGACTGGTGGTCAGTAAAACTGTTTTACCAGTAGGCGTGCAAAAAATCAAAAAGAAACAGTGCAAGTGCAGTATATTATACACTGATCACTTGTTGTATCATAAAATAATTACATTAAATCTATAATATCATTGAGGGTTACAATAATTACATATTAATACTAAAAAATGCAGCATTATATGAATTCTTATTCTTATCAATATAATTATTTAATAAGAATAAGAATTTAAACTTCATTGTTGTCGCGCAATTAAAAAGGACGCCGAGTAAAAGTGAACTTTTGTACCCCTTCTTAAGCATATTGCGCGCACGGAAGAATGTGAGGTTTGGCATAGTTAAAGTTTATATGGAGAAGGAGTGCAGAAAGCTAAAATTATGGTCGAATTTCAACCACTGGCGACCACTAGTATCTGTAAACCTACTTAATATGCGCAATA
Source organism: Allophyes oxyacanthae (assembly GCA_932294325.1). NCBI lineage: Eukaryota > Metazoa > Arthropoda > Insecta > Lepidoptera > Noctuidae > Allophyes > Allophyes oxyacanthae. The sequence continues at coordinate 5,656,666 of OW028628.1, forward strand.
GACGACACTTGGGTTCCCAACTTGGGAACTGTGCATCTTCTGTTTTTATGTCATTGCCTACAACGTCAATCATTTTCACATTGCATTGGCCACGCCTGCCTTCCCGACTACAATTCGTCTACAATTTTCGATTAACTTCGGTATGCGAATTTCCCTTTCTATAATGCCGTCGCTGTATAATAATCATGTAAAAAGACACTATGCCATACAGTTTTTGTTCTCAGACATCTCGTGATACTACACAATTTTCTAAATTATATTGTAACTATGCAAAAACCGTGCATGCAACGTTTTGTATGCCTACAAGTCATCACTAACCACAAGTAAAAAGCTATATAATCATGTTATTAGCTCTACTATTAAGTTAAATACTTGAAATCGTCGCATGTATAAAATTATACCTTAGTTTTTGCGAGTAACACGCATCGAGTCGAGTACTTATAAAGTTGGGATGATGTGTGTTTGTTAACTTTGTTTTTTGTTCTAAATAGTTGACATGTGATTGATGAATGATTACATTGCTACTTTTGTTTGGTAGTCTATAAAATAGTCTTAACCCGTCAAGCAGCGTAAAAGCGTCCAAGTCAAAGATTTTATTCCAACTAGGCCTTTTGCTAACTTGCAAAACGTCGTGCATCTAGAATCACGACGTTTTGAAAGTTGCCCAGTTGACATTTCAACTGGGCAAAATCTTTGACTTTGACTTTAAAGTAGACAATAGAAAATCTATTATTCCCTTACGTACCCTTGATAGATGACTATATCATAATTATTAAAATAGTGTCTTATTTTTCCTTCGATATCTAGTTAAGCGTATTTCTTACAGAATAATGCCCTAATCAACATATGGACGTCAAAAAACACAATTAACGCATCGAAAACTGAATCAACGCGATTCTTTTTCATACAAAATGACAGTTTTCTATGAGTCAGATTGCTGATTGGTGTGATAAGTTTCTAGTAAGTCAATGAACGAAAGAAAAATTCCGACTGCTAAATGAAAAGAGCAATTAAGTACATTAATCACGTAATAGAATGACAATATCATTAACTTATCTATTTATTAATTGCTTTTCCATGCTGATTTAGAATCCCCAATTTAGAATAGTCTTAATAACTACATCGGCAAAATGTGGATTTACAACGGCCGAGCAGGGCAAGGGTTCGGGTGGGGGTGGGAGTTGGTTTTGCAAGTTTTTAAACTGTAATGGTCACTAACACTATTATTAGAATATAAATCAGGATATAGGAAGCTAAGAAAAAAGTTAATACATGGTAAATATCCCGATTTCAATTGGAAAGCCGTGATTCCACTGTGAAAGGGTAATGAGCAAGTAATAGCTGGACGGAACAGCTCCCAAATAGCTAAAATAGTTTTTACCTTCCATTAATAAAGAGTGATGACAATTACCTTCCACTGCAAAAGAGAAATGAAGAAACAGTTCGTTATTAACTATTTTTAGTCGTTCAGTCCTCTCCGCTACACTCTTTGTTGGTGTAAGCAGTTTTATGAAGTTTACCGTTGCGAGTCAAACTGAGTCCGTACGGAGCCCGCTCCGCTGCCAGTGGAAGCCCGGCTTAATAATAGCCTATTACAGTCCCTAAACAAGTTGTTATCTACAACCGCTAGAGCAGAAACGCCAGCAAAATGTATGGGATTAACATACGAATCACATGACTATTCAACAGCTCGTCAATTCAGTAGGTATATTTTTCTGGCGATTCTATTCGTAGATTGTACACTTGTATAGAGTCCATCCTTTCCTAACTGTTCGGTGAATACAGGCGCGATGCTATATCGATACAATTGTTCACAATGAGACTACAATCACACATGTCTATGACCGACACCTCGAGAGCCAGAGCCATACACCAGCAATAAAATTAAATATTCATTGACAATTTGACGGTCAAGTTTACAAAGGACTTCGCCAACATGTTCTGTCGTTGTGTATGGCTTGCGTGTCTAACTCAACATTAGCCGCAAAATTACACAAATTGCTAACGTTGCAGTCGTTTACATCGTATGATTACTTGTTTCCAAGGTTGGACAATTAAGTAATTTGTGTTTTTTTTTCTAATTACTTCAATTTTTGTATCGACAATTTGAGTGCTTAATAAATTATAATGGTAAAGCATGTGTCAAATAATTATTTGAGTAAAATATAATGGTATTTCATTACGAAATGTGATTGAAACTGGTAACTCAATATGCTCACAACTCAATATCCGGGCTGCCGCAACCAGTGGGCCGAGCTCGAATGTTTTTACCCGACTACGACGAGGGTTATGTTTTTGACGTATCGTAACGTTAACGTAAGCAAATTTTGTATAAAAATACATTTTTAATTTTAATCCATGATAATTTTTTTAAATACATGCAGTATTTTTACATTTAAATGAAACAATTGTGTATGTTGCGGAAAATTAAACGAAAATGCAATAGATTTATTGTATTTTATAATTTTGTGGTTTAGGCAAACTTTAAATATTGAGATATAAAAACTATTCAATTACTGTATCTTATTAATCATAAGGAAATTTATTCAGGACACTAATAGAAGGCGACACGACATGCGGCCTGTCGATCTTCTGGGCGGACGACGGTCTGGACACAGGACCCATCCTGCTGCAGAAGAGCTTCCCCGCCACCATCGACGACACTGTCGACTCTATCTACAACAAATATTTGTACCCCGAGGGTAAGTCATAAGATCAGAATAGGCAGAATATATTTACTTAAACTTCAAGGAAAATGCCTAGAGTGGTAATACCTCCCTCTGAAATTCCAGAATGGTAATAATAACGTTTTCATCTCGGGATTTAAGAAATCACGAATTATTTATTGGTTACAAATATTTGTATCGAAGAATTTTTTTAGATTCCCGTACTAAAACTGTCAAATAAAGTGTTTCGTTAACATACAGGAAAATAAAACTAAGTTGGCTTCGTAAGTTAGTATACAGTTGAGCAATAAATTTATTGTATTAGTAATTATCCACTCTATGTGTATTACTTCCTTGAAGTTTAGGTAAATATACTTTGCATTTTCCAACCTCTGGTCATAATTGTACATCTATGGTACGCCTTACAAATAACTCGACCCCCATTTCACCACAAAGTCGATTTTTCCAAAGTTCTTTAAATCTTTCACCATCATAAAACCCACCCATACTTTCGATATTGCGAGCGGCTCGTAGCTACATAGTTACCGTGCAGATCAGTCAATCAACGAGGTTAAGCAGTGCTTACCGCGGTCACTCCTTGGATGGGTGATCGTTTCTACGAAAATAGAGACTCCTCAGTGCCTAGGAAAGCACGTTAATAGTCCGGTCAATTTAGACATCCAAGGTTACAAAAATTCACACTTGGCTGAAAATTGGTAGGTTGTTCAAAACACTATACTAAATGAAATGTGAAAAGTCCTCTTCGATCCGACACCTGGAAAAAAAGTCGTCATACGAATAAAAAGTCTGACATCGGTCTAACCTGAGGGTATCAGTGTCTCCCTGTAATTGGAGGTCAGATGGCAGACGCTTCGTGTAAAATATTGATATTCAGCCGCATCTGGTTAGACTGGAAGTCCACACCAAAGTAGTTGGTAAAAGGCTAGGCAGATGATGAATTTCGATATTTCAAGTTGTTTGGCCTGGGCGGTGATATTTCAGACAGTCATGTAATCATTCATTACTATTCTTTTATTCTGATTTTCCAATTCAATAAATAATTACCCTTTGTGGTTCATTGTACTCAGACAATACCGTAGAAATGCTTGACCGATCTCCTTTTCTGCAGGTATCAAGGCTTTGGCCGAAGCCGTGAACATGGTAGCAAGCGGAAACGCGCCCAAAATCAAGCAGACTGAAGAAGGAGCCACATACGACCCTGCATTTTTCAAAGCAGAAACACATCAGGTAACCCTACTACCTAATATGATGACTTTCATTAATGATTCTCATAAATAATTTAATGATATCAAGAAGTCACGTGTAGACAAACTCAATTCACATTGTATTGCAAAATAATCTTAAAATAGAAACAATGAAAGCATTATAGTATAAATTGCCACTAAACCACACCCATTACGAAGTGCATCCTAAAGAAACCACAACAAAGATAAATTTAATAATTGTGGTTTACCTTGTACAATTGCAAGGTAAACCACAATCATTTATACTAAACAATATTTTAGATCGACTGGTCCAAAGGCGGTATAGCCCTCCACAACTTCATCCGAGGTCTCGACTCCTCGCCCGGAGCTACTACCTCCCTCAAACCACAGACAAAAGATGGTGTTATAGAGGACGGTGACACCATAGAGGTCAAGTTCTTCGGCTCGTCGCTCTGGGAGGGCGAGTATGAGACGCAAGGAGATGCGCTTGTCATCCAGGGGTTGAAGAAACCCGCTGTGGTGCATGAGGATGGGCTACTGATTACCGCTAATGATGGAGTTAAGGTATGTAAAGATGATGACAGGAATAAAAAATATTTTAGACAAAACTCATTACTTTGGCCAGTACATTTTTTTTACAATTTTCCTTTACTGTCGCCAGTACAACTTTTTTACCAAACTTTGGTTAGGGGTCATCCATAAAGTACGTCACACTAATTTCGTGATTTTTTCACAGTTGATCACATTTGTGAGACGCCCCTCCCTAGTGTGACGTCACATATTTAGCAATTTTACATCTAGAAATTAAAACAGCAGTTCCGAAATTAGTTTTATTTCCATTTAAATTATTTTTTAATATGATTTTGAGATGTGACGTCACGAAACTTAACACCCCTCCCACCCCTTGTCACATAATGTCACACTTCGTCGACTTTATAACTTTATGGATGGTCCCTTGTCAGAACAAAATATAATCTCAAACTTTCGTTTCTCTAATTTCCCATTTATTTATAATTTTTCTGGAATCTGATGATTTTGATTTATTTGCTATTTTAATAAATTAATTTTGAAAGCACAGTACATTAACCACAATTTCTCCATACAGCTAAACATCCAAAGACTGAAAGTGAACGGCAAAATGATTAACGCCCAGAACTTCTTCAAGAGAAACGAAGACAAAGTAACCCTAGAACTAACAGCCGAAGAAAAACAGTTTGTAGAAAATGTACGCGACATATGGAAAGCTATCCTTCGACTCGACATCGACGACGACACAGATTTCTTCGCATCAGGAGCCGGATCTATGGACGTCGTCAGACTTGTGGAAGAAGTTAAAGAATTAGCGAATATAGAACTGCAGAATGAGGATATCTACATGAATACTACTTTTGAAGAGTTTTATAATGTCACTATATTAAAATCTAGAGGAGATTCGGGTAAAAAGGAGATAGTATATGATGGTGTAGAAATAGAATGTAACAAAATGAAGATTAAGTTCCCAACACAACTATTTATTGATGGGAAATTCGTTAACTCTGATAGTGGGAAGACTCTAACGTTGATCAATCCTACGGATGAGAGCGTCGTTTGTAAGGTGCAGAGTGCGTCGGTAAATGACGTCGACAAAGCAGTTAAAGCCGCGAAGAAAGCATTCGAGGAGGGAGAATGGTCGAAGATTAGTGCGAGGGAGAGAGGGCAACTGTTATTCAAGTAAATATATGTTTTATTTCTTAGCAATAACTTTATACTCAACATCAAAGCAAATGATGATCAGTCGTATTTCAAAACTGGTAAATCATTTATTTACCAGCAAACCAAACTGTCATGGCAATCTTATTCAGAGGCTAATCATTATTATCCTATTCTTATTTTTTATTCACATTAAATTACATTATTCTCCCAGCTACCACAATATTGTACTGATTATGATTGTAATCTATTACTTTAAAAGAGTTTTCATGGAGTTTCTTGCCGGATCTTCTAAATAGGGCCTACTATTGGTAACCGCGCACCTAGAATCTCGACATTTCATAAGTGCCTGTATCTGGTTGACATGAAATAAAGATCTATTGTACTAGCTTGTTTATTTTACTCTATTAGCTTGAGGTCCTGGGTTCGGTGCCCAGTTCGAGCAGTGATATTGAAATTTATATTGGAAGAACGCATTATGTCTGCATAGCGAAACCTTTACCATAAGACTAAATGTGAAGGAAGAATTCGATTTCGAGGAAAAAATTCTATCCTCTTCTTATCATCTGCTAGCTTCCGCCAGCGGCTTCGCCCGCGTGATATCTTTATAAAATATAGCCTACGTTGCTCAGTGATAATATAGCATTCTGCTGGTGAAATAATTTTTTAAATCGGTCTAGCAGTTTTTGAGTTTATCCATTACAGAAAAATCAAATCTCTTCTCTTTATAATATTAGTTTAAATATCTGTCCTCTTCTTATCATCATTGTCTTGTTTTGTGGTAAATTTTTTTTCTGCGTTTTTTATGTATCATAGAAATTTATTTAAAACCTTTCCACAGACTAGCTGACCTAATGGAGCAACATAAAGAAGAGCTCGCGACAATAGAAACAATCGACTCCGGCGCAGTGTACACGCTCGCTCTCAAGACACACGTGGGCATGTCGATAGAGACGTGGAGGTACTTCGCCGGGTGGTGCGACAAGATACAGGGGACTACCATACCGATCAGCCATGCACGCCCTAACAGGTAAATTTACTTAACCGAAACTATCAGGAATCCCATGAAAACAAAAAAATAGTAATAAAAAAATAAATTAGTAATTAAAAAAATAGTAATAAGTATTGTATGCCAACATGGCAGGTCATAGCAGTACATTTATTTATATGTTTAACAGCTATATTTTTATCCACCTATGTACCATGATACTTAAATAAATTGAATTGAATTGTTTTTTTTGTTACGAATTCGAACTACGAATACAAATCATCTACAGAATATATTAAATTTGAGTTCAATTTTTTCTCGTTCAGTCCTCTCCGCTAGACTCTTTGTTGGTGGAAGCACTTCTATGACGTTTACCGTTGCAAGTTAAACGGAGTCCGTATGCTCCGCTGCCAGTGGAAGCCCGGCTTTATAGTCACTCTTAAAATAATAATCATTGCCATCTTTATCAATATCAATATTGCAGAATACCTATGTGAAAAAGTCAAATATCTATGTTCATAGCCAGCAGAACTAATTAGAAATTAGTATTCCATCCAAAGTAATATTTTATCCTTACCAACAGAAATCTCGCGATGACTAAAAAGGAGCCTATTGGTGTTTGCGCGCTTATCACTCCGTGGAACTACCCGCTAATGATGCTATCGTGGAAAATGGCCGCGTGTCTCGCTGCTGGCAACACCGTCGTCATGAAACCCGCTGCGGTAAGTTCAATATCGATAGATAAGTTAATTCTGTTGATAGGAGATATTTTGTCACAGCAGTAATCACAATACACAAATCTTTAATATAATACAATCATTTTTATTTCAGACATTTGTCCATAGGTACAATATAATACAAACGCACTACTGTTACTGTTAGCCTGTATCATCCCACTGCTGGGCAAAGGCCTCCCCCCTTGATTTCCATGCTGTTCTATCCTGTGCCAGTGATGACCAGTCCTTGCTGAATGTGTCTAGTTCGTCCCGCCATCTCTTTCGCGGATCGCTCTCGCCATCTCTTTCTTTTACAAACGCACAATAAAAACAATTTAGTGACACAAAACAAAAAATGGTCCACACTGGCTCTAGACCGGAAGACATGTAAGTCACGAGGGGAAGCCTTTGCACAGCAGTGGGATGATATAGGCTAACAGTAACAGTAAAACAAAAAATAAATAAAATAAAAACAAAAGTAAACACATGACACACAAACAAAGCAACAAATTAATTTTTTTTCTTTATTTTTGGGCTTTATCGCTTAGCGATTATGTCGCCCTATTATGAACACAATGAATAAGTACAACTAATTAGTAATTGGTTGTTTCCTTAAAACTAGTTGTGCTAATTTGTACAGCATCTTGGCCTGCTCAGATAAAGGACAAGCCAAGATGCTGTTACATACACCAATATCTTTTAGTTTTGTTGAACCAAAATGAAAACTTCTTAGATCCTCGTTTCGCACACACTCCATCAAAACGTGTTGGACATCCTCCACGATTCCACACTCAGCACAATTGGGTGATATCATCTGCCTGGCCTTTATCCCAACTACGTTGGGGTCGGCTCCCAGTCTAACCAGATGCGGCTGAGTAACAGTATTTTATACGGAGTGACTGCCATCTAACCTCCGCCACCCAATTACTGGGAGACACTGATACCCTAAGGTTAGACCGGTTGTCAGACTTTTTGGGTTGCTGACTTCCATAACGACTGTCAAAGGTATTCCATATGACAACCGGGACCAACTGCTTAACGTGCTATCCGAGGCACGGATGACGGAGGGGTCTCGATGTTCGAAGAAATGGTCACCCAGTGGGTGATATGGTGATATGGGTGATAATTCCAAATTGATATGGAAATTAATAATCGTCGGTATTTCTGTAGGTGTGTCCGCTAACGGCGCTGAAGTTCGCGGAGCTGTCGGCCCGCGCCGGCATCCCGGCCGGAGTCATCAACATCCTGGCGGGCAGCGGCGCCGTGTGCGGGCAGGCGCTCGCCGACCATCCGCTCGTCAGGAAGCTCGGCTTCACCGGCAGCACTGAGATCGGTAAGATAAAAGTTCCAAATGCTTATTTATTACTCAAAATGTCAGATTTCCTCGAAATTTTGCTATAATTTAAAAAATGCATCAAATACTTAGATTATTGATTTATAATGAATAATATAAGATCAATTAGTTTAATTTCATTAATGTCATCTTTATTTTCGAATTTATTATAATACTAGCTTCCGCCACCGGCTTCGTCCGCGTCATATCTTTATAAATTATAGCCTATGTTACTCACTGATAATGTAGCATTCTGCTGGAGAAAGAATTTTTAAAATCGGTCCAATAGTTTTTGAGTTTATCCATTACAAACAAACATACAAAAAATCCAATCTTTTCTCTTTATAATATTAGTTCAGATATAAAATATGAAACCAAACCTTTTATAACATTTTAAAAATAAAAATATAAAAAGATTGTCCTTCAATTCCAATAAAACCAACAAATTTAAACCACTGCCACTGCATTAATGAAGAATTACGATGAAAACTTTAAAAATAAATATCTCTGCCCAATGTGGGTTGGATCCTTTTCCTGTAACTACGACAATTAAACATTGACGTTGTTTTTACGAGTATCTAGAGATCCCAGTATAATTTAGAGGAATATTTGTAACAAACTATCTTTTCAGGTCAAACTATCATGAAGTCATGCGCCGCATCGAACATGAAGAAGGTTTCTCTAGAACTGGGCGGCAAGTCACCGCTCGTTATATTCGAAGACTGTGATCTCGACAAAGCTGTCAGAAATGTAAGCAAACATGAACTATAAACGATATGTTTTTCTGTAGTGCACAGAATTTACAGAATAATTTAGTGTCCGTTACCGAATGCAACCGCAGTACAAAAACTCACTCCAAAATAAAATAAAAATTTGATTTTGTATGGCTTGCGCATGTAAATTATGCGTGTCCCCCATACTGTCCAATTTTCGCTTTGTTTTAAAGTGTATCCTAATACTGCGGTTGCATTTAGGTACAGAGACTACATAAAAAAATATTCTGTATACATAAATGTTATCATAAAACGTTTTAATTACTTCATTCATCACCACTGCTCTAACGGTGAAGGAAAACATTGAGAAGACTGAATTGATAAAAGTTTTAAATAATATTATAGTTTAAAAAAAACTTAAGAAAACGCTTTTGTCATCCAAACTAAACATGTATGCAAAATTTCAGCTCAATCGGAAACCGGGAAGAAAAAGAAAAAAATTGTTCTATTACTCAAAATTAAATTATCTCCAGGGCATGGCATCAGTATTCTTCAATAAAGGCGAGAACTGCATAGCAGCCGGTCGCCTGTTCGTCGAAGAGACGATCCACGAGGAGTTCGTACGACGCGTCGTCGCCGAGACGAAGAAGATCAGCATCGGTGACCCGCTGCACAGGGGCACCGCGCACGGGCCGCAGAACCACAAGGCACATATGGATAAACTTATCGAAGTACGTATATGAACGAAGAAAGAAAGAAAAGAACATTTATTCGGCACAGACATATTGACAACATAAGAGGGAGAAGATAAAAAATAATAAAAATAACACATCAAAAGTTGACAAATAAAAAATAAAACGAAATAAAATATTTTTAATAGGTATATGCTGTCAAGCATGCCATGCCGAAAGGGTAGCCAGCTCAGCATTTGCTGGGCGCGGAGAGCCCAACGCTGATTTTCAGTTGGCACCCCTATGATATATGATATCTGTTATATCTCTACATAGTATAAAATAAAGTCTCTTTCCGCGTCTGTCTGTCTGTCTGTATATCCGCTAACTCTTCCCAAACCACGCAACGGATTTTGATGCGGTTTTCGCCATTATTTTAAGCATTTTCGTTTATCCAAATAGACAAGTAATCTTAGTTATTTTTGGTGTTCACCCAATGGTAAAATTCTAGATTTATTTAGGTATTTAACCAATTTTAAACATTACAGTTATCATCTTCTTTTCTTAATATTTGATTGACCTTACATTTAGTTATTAACAAAAATGAACTACATTTTGTCTATGTCACTTATTTCACTAAGATAAAAAAATGTAGAAACATAAGTAGGTACTTATTTTGTAAATAAATCTACCAATGGTTTACTTAGGCCAGTTGGTACGAAACTCAAAATAGTCTTATTAATTATTATGATTCCTTGCTCAGTTCTCAGAGCGCGGTGTAAAGGAAGGCGCTACCCTAGTGCTGGGTGGCAAGCGAGTGGACCGCAAGGGTTACTTCTTTGAGCCGACCATCTTCACCGACGTGACGGACGACATGTGGATCGCCAAAGAGGAATCGTTCGGACCCATCATGATCATCAGCAAGTTTAGCAGCAAGTGAGTTATCAAGAGACATTCTGTTATTCAACTTAACTTCATCCTAGCGTTTTTACAGTGTTGTACGATGAAACAGTTAATGCCATCAGTTACTATTCTCCTTTCGGAAATATGATAATTCGTCAAAATATTTTTGTTTTTAAGAGAATAGCTCCTTTTCATACATATTGGTAATCATTTTACGCCGACCACAATATTTGTTCACCTGTGACACGGCGAGATAGCGGAACGACAATCGTCTGCAAACTTAATTCAATATGCGAACGATCGTCTACGACCGCATACATTTTCTATTGTGTCTACTTTGCGGAGTTTGACGGGTTAAAATCAGAATTCTCAGTACAGTACTCGCCACAAATCTTTGTCAGTGAAATGAGGTTCAAATATTGAAACAACCCAACGCGTCGGAACGCGACGTACGATGAAATTCACGACCCTGATTTTACTCGACACAGCTCGTAGCAAGGTCACAGATACAAAGATCCGTGGCGAGTATTGTGTATTATATAGTTCTAGTACAGAGTAAAATTTAATTCATTAATTTGCTACTTTTCTTCTGCCAGTGAATTCTTCAGCTTAGTTTCCATTTAGGACAACACAATTTTTGCCATCGTAACATTACAATTGAATCCTCTACCCCCAGAAACATAGACGACGTGATCCGTCGTGCCAACAACACTGAATACGGTCTCGCTAGCGGCGTGTTCACACGCGACGTGTCCCGCGCGTTGCAGTTCGCAGAGCGCATCGACGCCGGGACCGTGTTCGTCAACACTTACAACAAGACAGACGTCGCCGCGCCATTCGGCGGGTTCAAACAGTCCGGTTTTGGAAAGGACTTAGGTATGTTGCATAGCTTATGTAGTGTCCGCATGCTCGACGCAGTGGCTAAACGATTGGCTTCCTGCCGATGCGGGTTCGATCCCCGCACGGAACAAATATTTATGACCTGCAGATAGTTGTTCTGGGTCTGGGTGTGTGTGCATATGAGATTTTTGTCTTTAAGCTGTACCCACGATACAGGAGAAAGCCTAGCGTCTATTAATTATTATTAATTTAATAATTTATGTACATGAGAACACACAGAACACATGAAATAGGAGAACAAAAATCTACAACGTTCGTAATCTACATTCGTTTTTTGGCGATAGCAAAGTTCTGAGTTCATTGGCCTTTTGATTAAGTACCAGACATAACACTGATAACCTTATCTAGTTACAAGTACTTCATTCTAACTTTGTCGTTCTGTTTCAGGTCAGGAGGCGCTGAACGAATACCTCAAAACGAAATGCATTACTATCGAATACTAGGCTAAGAACATTCGAATATTATATGTAATATAATTCTACTATTTGTATAAATGTATATTAAGTATTGTACACATTGATTATTTTAATTTTAATAATACATATTTTTGTATTCAAAAAACCTGTTTTATTTGTTATGAAGAGTCCTTTTTCAAATACATTATGTCATTTTTAACACGAATGATTGATCTTTACTCATAAAGTCGGTTTCCTTCCAAATAAAACAACATGAACAAACGTATCGTCAAAAAAATATAGTGGCATCTGCAACACGTTTTCAATTCAAATATTTTCTTCGTATTACTTTACAAACGAATATAAAACGGTAGGTAACTTTATAAGTATAGGCTGATTATTTATTTATGTTCAATCTATAAATTATTTCAGTTGAACATGATATTTTTGAGCCACTCCTTCTGTACGTCCTGTTGAGGTCTCTTATTCCATTTCTCGAGTATTTCCGCTCTGAAAAAGAATCATTCTGAAAAACACTATTTAAAAGGTTCGACGCTAAAGAACTACCATGGATGATAAATAGAGAACTCTGCTTAAAAGAGAATGCAAGCCCGCCGGCGTCAGAATTGAGTGGTCACATTTAATGGTGTGGAACAGACCATTACACTGAACAACTTTCATATGGGACCAACATCGTAATCACGAAAACATTATCAGTTATCCCATAATTATGTTTGAGTCGACTAGGTATTGAAGTATTGTATGGAACAGCTGATTCTTTTTTCGTCATTATAAATTGACTATAAATTCCAAATCAAAGTATAAGATAGCAGATTAGGTTAGCAAAGTCTGAGCTAAGTCAAAGTACGCCCTCTGCCTTAGACGGTCCCTTCGCTTCGAGGCCTTACTATATTCATCTGTAAACTGTTCGTAGAATAAAGAAAATATGCACGTAATTAGGTAGCTCACCGTATGTCCTGAAAAGATCCTAAGCGCTTCGGATCACCAGCGAGCGAACATGTTGTAGAACTTAAATTCCCGGTATAAGAATTTGATCCATAACCGTAACTGGGCGTGACGGCGATACGCAAATTACATAGGATTTCGCCCTCTAAAGATCTACAAAAAACTTAGGGATATAGCATGCAAACTGGTGATGGAGAGTGCAGTCGTGGTCGTTAATTACAGTTACATCACACCTATCCCGTGGGATACTCGTGAGTAGCCACAAACTATAAAAAAAACAACGTTAAAAATCACGCTTGAGATCTCTCAATAATGCGAACTTGAATAAATATAAATAGGTACTTTGTTGAAGACTAGGAAAGTACCTACTTACGGAGAGAAACTATAATTATTTCTATATATGGCAGCTCTGCTAAATTAATGCAGTTTTATCCTTTAGATGATTTTTTAAGAACAAATCTCTAATATCTAGCTGCCATAGAGATCCCTAAAAAAACTCATGTATAAGTATACATCATGCCTGTTTTCTGCAACCCGTAAGCAGAATTTTTTTGGGTTACCTATTGTTAACTGTTTTATCAGACCATTATAGGCCACAATTACAATTGCTTCTGAAAATTTTGAAACAGAATAACGCAATAACATTTTAACTTGATTCGGAAATTGAACTCAAGACCTCACGCTAACGATCCATGAGGCGGTTAAATTAATAAAAAATTGATAGTTACTTTTCAGGTATTGGAAACGCGTTAGGAAGAACACTGGACCTTGATGTACTCATGAATGGAAAACCATATACTGGTTTCTGTGAAAAATAAAATGAAATTAAGCAGAGACATCCCGCCGATGCTGTTTTATGTCCAATGTGAACTTTGGTTCCATGCAATAGGGAACAAGCGTTTTGCCATACACCTCAGTTCTGACTGCTATTGAGAATTCTCTAACAAAATAATCGATAAACATCAAGGATTAGTAATGAAAATATGTGCTATGCTATAATATAACGCTTCTTAGCTTTAAATTTTTTTAGTTGTTTCAATTAAATGTCTTCACAGGCGGGCGCGCCTCATTGCCTGAGACACTGTGGCGGCAATGTAGAGTAGGAATGAGGTATCTATGCAGTGTATAAAGGCGGCCGCTCCGGCGGTAAAAATGCAATATCTACCACCCATATCACATTATTTTGATTAATACTGTGCCCCGTAAAAACTACATAACCACACGCCTGTGTTTCTAACAAGGATAGGTAGAAGTCTTGTAGAAGTGTGCAAGTACAACTAGTAGGTATTTACAAACTTACAAAAATGCATGAATATCGTAAACACAATAATTTTGCCATTTTTAAACAAATATTATGGACAAAAATAAATCTAATAATTTTTACGGAGCCGAAATAATAATCAATGTCAAAAATTTGAACATAATGCCACAAACTTAGATTCTAAGGCCGAATTCCGAAGCCGAATCTAAGGCCACAAAGAAAGAAAAGGCAAGGATTACGAGCCATAGACATAGGATAGTTATAAGTCTATGTTACGAGCACATAACTGACGTCTATGATAACCATAGAGATAATACATAGTACCTTTATCTAGAGAGCTTACTGCTTTATTTAGTTGTACGAAATTTTGTGCCCACATGAAAGTCACCCGAGATTTAGCGGTGTCCCTCTCGCACACATGGCCATTACTCATCAACTTAGTAATCTACTAAATTGGTATTTTCAGAATCGTTTTTACATACATATTAGAACTAATGAAACTTCTACCCACGGCTATTAAAATAAACATAATAAAAATTATAATTGACGTGCTTTAAATATTATATTAAATATTATTATTTCCATACGTTATTCAATAAGATTGATTATTACAATATTTGGATACCAGTAGTTAAAGAAGTTTGCATGCGGGAAACACTACATCATTCAAAATGGCTTACATTGTCAACTTAGTTGTCAACCTATTGTCAACATTCGTGGTTTTCATAGTTCAGAAATAAACGTGATCAAACATTATTTTTGTGCCTAGAATATTTTTTTGGCGACAAGATGGTAAATACTTGAGTTATGATTGGGTGCAAGCGAGATAATATTATCCTGGTTGTGGAATATCGTTCCATAGGTAAGTTTCATTGAGTAGTGTGACAATATATTTTTATTTTGTGGGATATAGTTGCTCCAAGTACTTATTTTAGATCGTTTCACATAACATACAGTCCACTAAGTTAAATAATTTACGTACTTTAATAAATTTGGATTTGTTTTCCATAATCTGTAATGCGTAGCATATTTTCGATGCATTTATTGTTTTGTATAATTTGAGTGATTCCAAGTATAGTATAAGTATACATACAGGGTTATTTGTAAAACAGCGGCAACGCTTTAAGGGGTGAAACTACTCATCAATATGAACAACTTTTACTATGGGAACAACCATGAAATCGCGAAAAAAAAATCAAATTTTTCATACAAAAGATTAACCTTGCTCCATCAAAATGTATGAAAAGTTTGAATTTTTTTTCGCGATTTCATGGTTGGTCCCGTAGTAAAAGTTGTTCATATTGATGAGTAGTTTCACCCCTTAAAGCATTGCCGGTGTTTTACAAATAACCCTGTATATAGTTTAAGTTAATTTGTTGAAATCATTTGTTGTTTGTTGTGCCGAATAGATAATAATGTTTTTTTGTATCTCTTATAAAATTATAGACTTTATTAAAATTCCATGTTTGTTTTTTTCAGGATTCCAGCTGATAATAAGCAGAGGGTGTTATGGATAACAGCCACGAACCTTGACATTAGTGTGTAAAAGTTCGCATGTGTTTGTGGCGTAAATTTTAAAGATAATGAATTATTTAACAGCAGCAAAAATAAAATTAAAACCTGAAGCAGTTCCTTCAATATTACCATAGGTACTATTGTAATATGTTTAATAATTATCAGTTGTTGTATGTGTCTGTTGTATAATGTTGTGTGTAATTGTCTGGTCTGTAATAGTTTATACTAATATAAAGTATAACACATTGCACAAACTTAAGATTCACACACTTTGCTTATTGTTTATTTGTGTTTAATATTTTCCTATTAGTATAGTTAGATGGATTAAACTTTTACTGGATTGGATATTGTACTTAGATATTGTGCCATAATGAAGATCATTTTTGACATTACAGATAGCCACAAAAAGAAAAAAAACTGTACGTGCAAAATAAATTGTACGTGCAGGAACATCTGGTGAATCAGGGCATGTAGGATCTTGTAGTAAATGGGAAGATGTTGCAGTTTCCAGTGAACCACCAAATAAGAAAGTAAAGCAAGAGGAAACAAGCACATAAACCCAAAATACAACTATAATGCCAACACAATTAAAATTACAATCAACCATTACCGGTCTCTTCTCCATAGAACCCGGCCCACTTTGGAACCGTGAATCTAGAATCTCAACGTTTTGACGAAATGACGACGACCTTTTTATGCCGTTTTGAAATTAAAAAAAGTTTTGCTTTGACTTTCATTCATTGTGTTTTATTGCTTAATGTTGTGAATGATGATTATACTTGAGTTTGCCAAACAAGAATATTATAATAAGTGATATTCGATTCTGCAGCACTAAGCATGGGTTAACCTTTCTGCTATAATAGGAAAGATCTCATAAAGAAAGGTCGTAGGATGGTCGCAAAGCTAAAAGAGAAAAAGAAAAAAGAAAGAAAAAGTAGAAGAGGAATTAAATTTGTATCTTAAAATGTTAAAATCTAATGTTTCCTATGACTAGAGCTGCCAGATGTCCGGAATATTCACGCATGACATTTTATTATACACGTAATCTGTGTATAAGAAAATGTCCGGATTTTTCCGCAATGTCCGAAATTTTCTCTAAATTTTCTTTTTTATTATATAGTAACCTTGCATATACCTATTTATATATTATGCCTTGCCTGTGACTCTAATTATAACCAAAAGGGTGTATGTATATTTGTAAGAACGTTTAGATACACTGTATGGACCATATATTTCACTATTTACTAGGAAAAAAACAATTCTTACTATTCGATATCAGTAGTTAATTACCTGATAACTATTCTCATAACATAATTAAATATTTCTATCATGTCCTACTTTTAACTAAAATGTATGGTTACCCTATTAGACAAGGACACGGTTACCACAAAGTATTCTCCCTCAGACCGGCTTTACGGCACTATTAAGCGTTCCAGTACTTGTACTATTTCTATGATGATAACTGACAATTACGAGGAATACAACTTCTGTATATTACAAAACGCAGATGTGTTATAGGTAAGATTAACAAAACGTAACTGTCGAACTGACGTTTGACGTCAAAATCAGATGTTTACTTCAGTTGTGGAACAAGAAAAGTTATATTTGCAAAAAGCTTAGATTTTCTCATTTTGCTTCAATAAAAATCATCGAAAATGAGTAAAGCGAAAGTTGCGTTGCGCGATATTTCGCCAGTGATGCAAAAATTTAGGGATTTTCTTCTTGGAGTGAGTATTAGACCGTTTTGTTTTGGTCCATTATGTAACCTAAAAGGTTTTTGTACGTAGCTGTATTTTTTGTTATTTTAGAGGAAACACACGAACGCGCTGCGTTTCGAGCCGCTGATAGCCGACAGGACTCAGCCCCCGCCGCAAATCCCCGATGGAGTGTCTCACAAGTAAATGTACATTCTAACCTTAATATTTTTGCATTTATGAAAAATTATCTATTTATGCTCAATTTCATTATATTCAAAACTATTTACTTTAAATTCAAATGTTATATAGTATTCTGTAGCTAAATGTTAATTACTTTCTATGTCCTGCAAAAAAACAATGTGTGCTCATCATAATAAATTTTTATTCAAACCAAAGGGCAGCAGTAATTACCATGAATCCTCGACTCTTGTTCTGAGATCCGGACAGTATAATGTCCAACCAAATTTGGTTGTTTAGATGTTTCTATTATAATTTTATTTCAGACATGCTCACAACTACTACTTCACACGCGACGGTCGCCGTGAAGTGGCACCTCCCACTGATCTGTCCAAGAAGCTCTTGGATGCTAGCTCTGACAAGGGGTAAATTTAATTTTTCAATAAATCTTCACCCAATGTTGTTTTCCTGTTGTATTTTAGCTTTTGCTAGGTACATGGCTACATATAAAGCTGTGTATTTTCAGTATAAGCTGACCTCTCATTGTATGGCAAGCTTATACAATGCGAGGTCAACTTATACTGGAAATGAATAGCTTGATATGTAGCGTGCATGTGTACTATACTAGTAAACTGAAATCGCGAAAAAAAAATCAGCTGTTCCATATAAATAATTCAATATTAATCAACTAAATGTATAGAACAGCAATTTTTTTTTCGCGATTTCCACTTTTGTCCCATAGTAAAAGTTGTTCATAATGATGAGTACAATAACCTCCTTCAATGCTTCCCTCGTTCTACCAGTCACCCTGTATATAGACCGAACAAAATATTTGTTCCGTGTGGGAATCGAACCTGCAGCATGTAGCGCACAAAGCTAATAGCTGAGCCACTGCGCAAACCGTGTCGTCAATTAATGTAATGTATATCTATTTGTGTTCGCTGTCTATATCCCATAGATGTAAAACTTTACAGTATTAGATTGATATGTACAGGTGTTTTATTTATTTATTTTCAGAGCACCCAAGACAGCAGCTGTCGTAACGCCTACTCCTGGCCCAGTGAACCACTGGGATCAACACTACTAACTGTAGGACACTGATAAATTGAACTAAGAGAACAATACCAAGATTTAAGTTAATAAAGATTATGTAGAATAAGGGGCTATGTGTTTTTATGTTCAGCTTCTTGAAAACAGTTAATAATGTAGTAAGTGCCATAACAAAAACAAATTTTAAAAAATCTTGAATTTATCTTTGTATAGTTAGGCAATTTCTGCATTTGAACTTTGAACCACAATAAATAAAACAAACCAATTTTAATACACTTGCATGTATTTTCTACAAACAGGCAATGCATAAAACAATAACAACTTTTAAATTTTACATCTTAAGAAATATTGCCAAAACTGGTCAAACAAAATAGTTTCGTATCAGACATGCAAAAAAGTCAAAAAGATCTACAATTAGATCAGAAAACACTTACAAACACACAGGCATGCAAACTATATACATAACTTATTTTATTCAAGTCATATTCATCCTACATCCCAATATTCAATTTAGTATAATTTTGATTATTATATAAAGTACATAATTATACATGATTATTTTTCGTCTATATTCTATAGAATACAATACATTCACTAACCTCGACCATTATATGTAGTTACATTTTGGATGTAGTGCCGATTTTATGATTCCATTTTTTTTTAAATATTTTTATTTAATTAGTTTCAAAACATTAGCTGCTTGAAAGAGAGAATTCTATTTGTGAAAGTATTCGAGAAAAATATAAGATATACACCAATAGTATTGAAATTATTACAGCAGGCATAGTACATTATATTATACTATGTCAAGACATGTTTCACGGATTTTAAGAATATACAAGGTCTTACCTTTCTAGTCCCGATCCCTAAAAGGGATTATTGTACTTATAATTATGAAAATCTCTTACTAATGGACCAACCCTGAAACTAGGAAAAAGAAAAACAGGTGTTCCATATAAATAATTAAATATTACTCAACTAAAAGGATGGAACAGCAGATTTTTTTCAATTTCATGGTTGGGTCTCATAGTAAATGTTGTTCTTAATGATGAGAACAATAAACTCTTAAAGGGATCGGGACTAGATAGGTAGGACCCTATTTTTAAGCGGACCAGTGGGTCTACCGCGTAACTAAAATTGTAATGAACATCGACATCGGTATTCAACTTCAATACGATCGTAAGAGCCTAAACTTTGAGGTAATTGTAAAAAAAATATCTATCATATAGTTGGGACTCCTATATTCATGATCGGTAAAAAAAATACAAGTTAGCTCAAAGTTTAGGCTCTTACGATCGTATTGCAAGTTGAATACCGATGTCGATGTTCATTACAATTTTAGTTACGCGGTAGACCCGCTGACCCTATGTTGCTTGATAAACATAGCCAATCATTGCAGTGTCTCGTTCTTCCCAATGTACCAGATATTATGTAATAATTATTGTATTTTATTCTGAATGTCTAATTCAAATTCGCCTCATTTTAATGAGGGCTAACATAATTATCATCTTGCCTATCATTATAGTTAATGAAATTCGAGCTCTTTCCTACCTTCTAATAATTTTTTCAGTCCAATATAGTATACATTTTTGAAAACTATTCAAGACGAATATTTTAGTCTAACTAACTACAGTGGTACTCCAATTCATAATCATCATTCCTTAATTTTACGTACTTTTACCCAAATTCACCTCATTTCGTTGAGGGTTAAAATTACACTTTTGACCTACCAACCTACTATACAAAACCACGAAATTCGAGTTAGGTACATTTACTTCTCCCAGCCATATTTTTCGACCAAAATCTTCAAGTTTCAAACATCTTCTTACTCAATCGACCGACCATTCTTCCCAAATAATAACATGGAATGAGGAATTGCTTCAATAATGCAAAAACAAACTTTAAAAAGGCTAACAAGCATTCAATCACTAGAATCGGTGGTGTCTGGCGTACGAATATTCATCAAAGAAAAGTTGCCGAAACTAAACGTTCTGTTGCGCGGAGGGCGTCGGGACCTGTACCTAAACTTTTGTCATTTGTCGTCGCCGTGGACTTGCTTGCGAAACTGCATAGCGTCACCGTAAGCCTTCTTAACTGCTTTGCGGTCCGTCGGCTTACGAGACTCGACTAATTTAGCTTGATCCACGCTCTTCTCAATACCTAAAGGTTCCAGCTTATTTGGTGGGAGCCATTGCCAAGTGCGCTTGACGTCGAAGAATAGTACAAGGTAGAGTATCGGCTCGTGGGAATGGTTTTTCTTGAGGTTGAGCACGTCTTGCGGTGGGACTGGTAAAGGTACGCCGTTGTAGATGAAGCCTTTGGGGATTTTTGGGTCGATGATTAGAGCTGGGTACCACGGGTAGCCTCTGTAGGATAAAATAATAATTTGATGTAAAATAAATATAGGAAATTATAAATTTATGGCAGCACAGTTGGATAAGCCCAACTAATATTTAGAAAATACGTTCAGAGTCTGACCAAGCTAACTCTGCAGAAGAATTATGGCAACACCGCAAACAATAACTATGAAAATATTTGTAATATTGCCATTATTCCAAAAAAGAGTTCAAGAAGGGCTTTGCCAGTTTTAGTCTGGCGAAGCAGGTGAAGTCAGAGTTGGAATAATGACAATAATAATTATCGTCTAGATTATAGTTGCTCATTGCGGTGTTGCCATTAAAGTTCTAATGCAGAGTTAGCTTTGCCAGACTAGCTTTTTTTAAGGTAACTAATTTATGGCATAGAGCGTAGAATTGCATCAAAACCAATCTATCTCTCTTCTTTCATATTTTTATGTTAATTACAAAATTACGGTGTTATTCAAATCGTTCTGGATAAAGTTAAGCCATGTAAAAGTATCTTAAAAAGCGACTAAGGGATAAAATGTTGGCAGGATGTTTAGCAGCACCAGTTGTTTAGTGTGCTAACAAAATACTACGATCACCTATCTCTTTCCTAAGCGTGGGGATTACGGCAGTAATCCCTCATGTTCGCTAGGTTCGTAGCGGTCTACGAATCGATCATTTATCGTAATATAATATGTATAGTTTTTTTAGGTATTTATTTTATAGATTAGGCAATTTTAAGCAATTAATTTTTTAAATTTTGTTTTTCAAGCAATAGTAATTTTTATTCGTCAATACTGAAGATTTCGATGTCTATAAAATACACAGTAAAAATAAACAAAAAAGTACAGTAATAAAACGCCTAAATTTGATTTATATTGCTATAGTGTTTGATGGCAACAAAAATCTTGGCTGATGTAGGAAAAACATCTAAATCTTTTGATAATTTAGATTGATATTTATTACTGCTTGGAAAACAAATATATTGAAATTAGTTCCGTAAAATTGTCTAATCTATAAAATAAAATACCAAAAAGAAACTTTATATACAGAATTATGATGATCTATGATAAAAAGAAATAATATATGAATGTGTATACAGCTACTGACTTTACTGACCTGCATTTGGCCCAGACGAGTTGCAGTGGTTCTAGTTGTAAAGTCGACGCCTGCGCCGACTTGACAGGTGTTTTTGACGTAGAAGATCTTGTTCCTCGACCCTGTACAAAATCATATTATTTTAAAACAAAATATTAAAAATAACTTAAATATATTTTCCTCAACAAAGAACGATTCTGAGTTTTCTGTCCATCCAGATACATCCTAGGTTATTGACATCACATAATGCGTTGCGAGAATTTCAAACATTGGTGATATAAGCAATCAATCAAATCGGCTTATCACAGTCCACTGCTGGACATAGGCCTCTCACACATTACGCCAAAATATCCGGTCCTCCACCTTCCACAACCGGTCCTCCGCTTTCAAAACGTTGCTCCTCACAAGTATTTCTCCTGTATCGATGGTACAGTTTACAAACATACATGTCACATGCACGCACACACACCCAGACCCGGAACAACTATCTGTAGATCATACAAATAATAAATTGCTCCGTGCGGGGATCGAACCCGCGGCACGTAGAGTAGAAAGCTAATCGCTTAGCCACTGCGCCAACCGTGTCGTGATCCGGTCCACCTTGTTCAAGTCATCGGTTGATATGTCTTGGGGAAGATTTATTCTTATGGGTATTTTTATTTTATTTTCTTATCTATCACGTCATGATATCATGTATCATGTAAGTATGACAAATATTCTGTAACTTATTATTTTCTAAATTTCTCACTTTGACGGGCGTAGTGGGTTCGGCATCAGACATGTCCGTGTTGGCAGTAGTTCTGCGCGTGCGACGACGACGTTGTTCGGGCCCGCTGCCACCCTCGATGTTAGACTCCATCGTCTCGTTGTAGCTTGACCTAAACAAAATGATCAATTTTTATGAGTCAGTGCATAATGATTAATGAGTCATTCAAATGAATAATTGAGGAGCTGGCGAACAGAACCGGAGTAGTCCACTATAAATTTAAAAGCATATTTTTTTCGAATCGTGATGTACGGGTCTTGGACATCGCGAGTCGAAAATAAAAATGCTTTTGAATTTATAGTGGACTACTCCGGTTCTGTTCGCCAGCTCCTCAATTATGTTTTATTGTTTGTAGTGGCTAATAACAGAGTTATGTGAAAGACTTCCGCAGTGTTTGTAATTTTGAAAATCATACTGTTACTGTTAGCCCGTATCATCCCACTGCTGGGCAAAGGCCTCCCCCCGTGATTTCCATGCTGTTCGATCATGTACTAATGATGACCAGTCCTTGTTGAGTGTGTCTAGTTCGTCCCGCCATCTCTTTTCATTGTCAGGGCCCCACTGCGTGGTTATTTTGGCCCACAGTTCAAATGGCATACGGCAGATGTAGCCTATTTATCCTATGTACATCGTAGCTCGTAGGTGCGGTTAAAAACACATATCTCAAAAGGACATACACCTAGGCCCGGAACAATTATCCGTAGGCCATATAAATATGTGATCCGTGCAGAGATCCAACCCGCGACACATAGCACCCAAAGCTAATCGCTTAGCAACTGCGTCGACTGTGCCGCCATATTCCCAGTAATAAGTAAATAAATAACACAAATGGGCATATTGTCGTACTCACCCGTCGCTAGAACTCATGGAACAGGAGCGTGCGGACAGCCCGTCGTCGTCGTAGTGCGTGCACGACGAGCACGACTGCGACCACGCTGAGCTGCACGACGAAGATCTGCGACACGGAGATTACGTTAGTTCTTGTTTTAAAAAAAGTTGCCCCTCACTAGGACTTCTCCTGTATCGAGGGTACAGTTTACAAACATACATGTCACATACACACACACCCAGACCCGAAACAACTATCTGTAGATCATACAAATATTTGTTCCGTGCGGGGATCGAACCCACGGCACGTAGCGCAGAAAGCTAATCGCTTAGCCACTGCGCCAAATGTGTCATCAAGTCAAGTCAAGTCGATTACGTTAGTGTTACTTCATCAACACGGTAACAGCCACAAAGCACATGGCGTATTGTTAACGCGCCGACGACGCGCTGGTGACGTACGTCAACGCGCTTTAGCGCCATTCCAGTATTACGTGAGCAGAATTTTAGTCATTTACCAGAAATACAAAAGATACATTATTTATAAATATAAACATGCAAAATGGTGGGTCTTATCGCTAAAAGTGCTATATTCCAGACAACCTTTGGATGGACATGACTCGGAAGAAATAGAAAAAGGGCAGTTTGCGTTATCTCATAATCATCATTGTAATGTTAAGTTAAATGATGTCACCTAAGACGACACACCAACCCAAATATCTTTAAATTAACTGATATTACAGATAGGTATATTAACTTTTGTATTACTTATAGTACTAATTTATTAAGTTAGGCAGTGTCTTTGTGTCTCTATGGGGTGCACACCACTGTTCCCGGCAATGAATATTTAAGCATACTTCGTCTTCTTCCGCTTACCTGGAGAGCGCCAGGTCGCTGTCCGAGCCGACTTCGCCGGGCGGGCCGCGGTACTGCAGGAAAGAGGCTGGTACTGGCGGCGAAACGTTCTTGCCCTCAGCACCCTGCGCTGACCTGCGTTATAATCGATTGTTACTTAAACAACCGCAAAGAAATTAACAAACGTCATTGTAACGAGACATGAGTTATGTGTTTGTGAGCGCACGCGCTGGTTACACCGATTTTTACTACGCAACATGTCACCCAGCGTGCCTCGCTTTTAAAATTTTGAATCCGTTGCCCGTGTGTTGCCCGCTAAATTCATGCAGTGTGCACTCACACAGTGTTGCGAACGCCACGCGAACGACGCGTAGATTACGTAAGAAAAAAGGGACAACGACCAAACAAACAGTGTATTCCTTTTTCGCTTATACAAAGTGACTAGTTGAACGCTCAACATATTGGAGGAAATAAATTTATTTGTACGGAACAGCTGATATTTTTTTCCTGTAGTTAAACTTGTTCATAATGATGAGTACAATATACTTTCAATATGTCCATCGTCCAATCAGTCACCCTGTATATTTTATCATGAGAGAGTACGGAAAAGCACGTTTATTTGCGACTGCAACTGTCAGATTTTTCTTACGTAATCAAGTGCAGTGGAGACGCCAAGTGTCTCGTCACAGCCGTCGAGTAGTAATTTCGACAATCACACAAGCACAGCTGCATCTTCTTACATCTTTCGGTACCCTCAAAGTTGCAGAAGTCATGTGTCATAGCTAGCCTGTAGTAGACGTCTACGGTAAATTAACTACAGAGAAAGAAGTAAAAATAGAAGGATGTGAGTGTTGTCCAGAAAGTGTCTCATAAGCCGCACGATCCTGGCTTTACCACGGCCCACCTTCATACTCAATCTTCTACGTTTTGCCTCAAATATACACCTAATATAGCGGCAGTTACCCCCGATATGCTGATAATATGCGCAGGCGCATATAATCGGCATTTCGGGTTTTTGAAAGCATGATATTTTTTCTGCATCAACCAAACTATTGCTAGTTCGATTTAGAGCCTGAAACCTAACACAAAAAAGAAAAAGAAAAATTAATTTCATATTCGTGCAAAACAAAATTATAACTCTTTGAAAACATTTGTGGAGCTTTCATTTAAAATTAATAGGCGCTGTAGGACGAAATGTTAAATGAATTTATTTCAAGGAGACAAGAGGCACTTTTAACTTAATTATTAAGAGTAAATGCAAAATTTTGAAAATGTCATTCGTATAATAGCAAAATCAATGTAGTTGTCCACAAATATTTCCGCCAAGTATGATATACCTAAACAGATCAGGTGAGGATGCTGATTTATCTTTGTCTTGTTTCCTGGGTCTGCCGCGCCCTTTCTTCTTGGGCGACGTCTCTAGGCCCGACCGACCCAAGCTCGCTGACAGAGTTGGCAATGACGCTGTATATAACATCAAGCATTTAATATAATTATTTTGGTACACACCGTGTCCTTTTCGCGGCTAGAAAAACTTTTAGAATATATTTTAATAATGTTACTCATTATAACAAGAATATTTTGTTTAGTGATTTTGTATCGTCCAGTTGATCGGTTACTTTGTACAGCCAAAATAGTGTAATAGTTCGGAAAAATAAACCTGTTCGATTGACGAAAATTCCGCTTTAACGCATGTTATACAAGTTGACAAACAATTTTCAATTTTATTTCAAGGGAGTAGGGTTTATTTTTCTGTAACTTGTACGACATTATAAACACTCTGTTTCAGTGTCTCTGTCGCTGATTATACAGATGTTTTTTTTTAAATTTTATTACCAAAGTCGTAGTAGAACTGTGAAAAAATACATTTGTAAAATTATGTGTGTATTCAATTTTGAACAGGATCTGCCTGCGCATTTCTCAAAGAAAAGATATCAAATGTTATGGTTACCATCGGAGCCGAAGCTTTTGGGCGGCACGGCGATAGTAGACGGCGACACGAGGAGTGTGGGCTTCCTAAGAGCACCCATGAGGCCCAGCCCTGTAACTGGCAACATTTGCACGTAATAAAAGAATACTCGTTATTTTGACGACAAGTGGCGTGTTGGAAGCAATGTTATTGTGTTGTTAGGTTGAAGGAAGATGCCATACTCGACATGTCCGTGGTATGAGTGGGTACAGAATAATAACGTTTAGAAATCACATGGAAAATATTCTTAATAGTAAAAATTCAGATATCTTCTACTGCACAACTTATGCAATCGAGGCAGTTGTCTGCAAATTTTTTACGATTTTAAAGATTATTTTACGATTACGAAGACTTTTTAAGCAACTTCTAAAAGTGGTGATACTGTATAGACTTCAGCAATGTAATGTGGTGTAAGAATAATGTTTTTTTTTTTTTTTATTGAAATATAAAATTGATCCGCTCATTATTAACATTACGAGATTTTCAAATAATGGAGATCATAATATAAAGCGCTGCACTGATTCAATACTCTATATAAATCGCTCAACGTTCGTATTATCATGTTGCATTACACCACAGATTACATTAATGTTGCAAAGTCTGTACCAAAAAGTGCGAGAGGGATGTGTTGTCATATGATCAATTGTTATCTAACTTCTTGTGGAGAAGATTGAGCTGAAAGGCGGACCTTGGAGAAAGCCAGAATTATTTCACACTAGGCACATACAAATAGGTTTTACTAACTTGGTGTTGGCTCTGGTTGTTTAGCTGGCGACTTTTCAGGCGTGGAGAGCTTCAGAGTGCGTTCTACCGTCTTCGGGGGGACTGGAGTCTCGGACCCTGATGTCGGTGTGTCTGTAAAATAAGCAAACATTGGAGAATTCTGTTTTTTCATATAGATGACAGCGGTGGGCCCGCGATTGTTCATTTTTAAAACATCATAATGTTGCGCTGTCTTGTACTTTAACAATCACTTCGCCTTTGAATTTTTAATAGAATACAATTTTCTTTATTCGAGTAGCCCAGACTCAACAAGAAATTAATGAATTGATGTGTCAACCGATGTTGCAATAATGATAATCAATACATAATAATATAAAAAGATAATAATAATACCGGTACTGGTATAATAAAACCTGTCTAAGAATTCAATAACCTTCGGACACGAAGACTTAAAATTGGTGATTGTAGTATATTCCATGGGAAGAGCATTCTTTAATTAAAGGTTGAACTCCAGCATTGGACTCTTATGGCCTCTTGAAAATAAATGAACATACCGTTATCCCTAAGATGCGCGTGGTGCGTGACAGAAGGGCGGCCCCGGCCCCGCCCCCCGCGCCGCCCGCGCCCCCGCCCCCTCCCGCGCCACCGCCCCGCAGCCTTCCCCGCTGGCGTCGCCGCAGCTGGCGATGTGTCGCGCTGTGACTGTGCAACAAATATACCGTTTACTTACATTATATTTATTGAACAAAACATACGGTTGGCGGTTCCTGACAGCTCGCATCGTTCATATTTTATAGTGGCATAATTACTGCACTTGTCATACTCGTCATTTCGCATAACGTCAAAATATCCGCATAATGTGATTAGCGATAATGACAGTGTTCACATTTTTTAATTATTTCTTAGTGGAATTTCTACAAAGTTAAAAGGCTAAAACATGGCCTGGCATTTAGCATGGCATTATATCTTGGCATAACTTTTTAAGGAATGTAATTTCAGGCTATACATGTATAATATGTCCCTGTAATTTGGCTGATAACTTACATGATTAGTAATAACTGTAAATGTAAGTTGGTTAATAAAATAAATACATTTTCAGTATAAGCTGACCTCTCATTACAGGAAAGCCTATACAATGCGAGGTCAGCTTATACTGGAAATGTATACCTTGATATGTGTGTACAAGGTCTGTGTTTATGGTGTATAAAGTGAAAATGATACTTACCATGTTATTGTCATCATCGGAGTCTCTTTGGGCGATGGACTGCCGCCTCTCGCTGCGGGCGACCGACATGCTGCGCCGTGCGGAGCGCCTCTCTACGTATACAAACGTATTACATTTATAATGTTATTTACTTAAAGCGTTATTCTTATTATGTATATGGCTCTTATTAATATTATAAATATAAAAGTTTGTGAAGATGTTTGTAACTCAATCACACATAAACGGCTCAACGGATTTCCATGAAATTTGGCACATAGATAGAACATGTCCTTGATTAAGATACATAGGATATTTTTTTATACGAGTACATGAAGTATATGTATATAGGTAGACCGCATAAATGGCGTGTCGCCTGCGGGGTCAGAGGTCCGCGGGAGCAGAGTGAGGTAGGGTGTTACAGTTGTGTGGCGAGGTCGCGCAGCACGGAGCTATGTCACGCTCGGCAGTGCACTCACGGACCTCGCAGTGCACTGTTAACTTTATTGTTATTGCTGAACGCACACGATAACAATGCGCCACGATAAATGCCAAGATAAATGGCTCTTAGATTTTCGCCAAAAAGAATTGGCAAGCAAGCAAAACAAATGGGGTACAACAACGTATATTCTTTCTTTAAAGCTAGTAAACAAGATTAACTGTTCTACAGAGTATCTACAAGATATGAACGTGAATTGTTGCGCAAGTAACAGAACTCTTAGTGACTACTGCGGGTGAAATTATAAAAGAAATAAACGAATTGAAACATGAACAGGATAACGTGGTTTTTACATCACCAAGAAAAAGTAAATAAATCGGGTTTTGTTTTTTACTTATATCTCTGATTTATAATAGTTTCTGGCATAATTCATTACAAGAGTCACTGATCGTCGTTCTGTAACACGTATCTAAGAAGTTCACGGTGATACGACAATAGATAATATACGCAATATATCACTAAATAAGCTAGTTCGCATAGTTACCGGGCGTCCGTTCCCGTTCGCTGTCGCTGCTGGAGCGCGGCCGGCTTGCGGCGCGGCTCATGCTGCGGCGCATCGGACTGGCGCGGTGCGGACTCGCCATGCTGTTAATAATAATATACATATAATTTATTAAAAAAATGTTTTGTTACAAGACAAACTAACAAATACGAAGTCTTACTTAGATATAATTATACAGTTAAACACGGTGTAATTAAATAAACGCAAAACCTGTATATAGTTTGTTCATAATTGACTACTGAATTGATTCCAGTAAGTTTTACGCGGGGAGAGATTTACGCGGCCTCGCGCACGTCGCGCCGCGCCTGCCGCCGTATGGGCGCGCACTGCTCGCGCATAGGGCTACCGACCTGTGCCTGGCGGGCGGCGGGCTGGCGGGCGGGCTGCGCGCCGACAGCGCGGGCAGCCCCGCCTCGCGCACGTCGCGCCGCGCCTGCCGCAGTATGGGCGCGCACTGCTCGCGCATAGGGCTACCGACCTGTGCCTGGCGGGCGGCGGGCTGGCGGGCGGGCTGCGCGCCGACAGCGCGGGCAGCCCCGCCTCGCGCACGTCGCGCCGCGCCTGCCGCAGTATGGGCGCGCACTGCTCGCGCATAGGGCTACCGACCTGTGCCTGGCGGGCGGCGGGCTGGCGGGCGGGCTGCGCGCCGACAGCGCGGGCAGCCCCGCCTCGCGCACGTCGCGCCGCGCCTGCCGCAGTATGGGCGCGCACTGCTCGCGCATAGGGCTACCGACCTGTGCCTGGCGGGCGGCGGGCTGGCGGGCGGGCTGCGCGCCGACAGCGCGGGCAGCCCCGCCTCGCGCACGTCGCGCCGCGCCTGCCGCAGTATGGGCGCGCACTGCTCGCGCATAGGGCTACCGACCTGTGCCTGGCGGGCGGCGGGCTGGCGGGCGGGCTGCGCGCCGACAGCGCGGGCAGCCCCGCCTCGCGCACGTCGCGCCGCGCCTGCCGCAGTATGGGCGCGCACTGCTCGCGCATAGGGCTACCGACCTGTGCCTGGCGGGCGGCGGGCTGGCGGGCGGGCTGCGCGCCGACAGCGCGGGCAGCCCCGCCTCGCGCACGTCGCGCCGCGCCTGCCGCAGTATGGGCGCGCACTGCTCGCGCATAGGGCTACCGACCTGTGCCTGGCGGGCGGCGGGCTGGCGGGCGGGCTGCGCGCCGACAGCGCGGGCAGCCCCGCCTCGCGCACGTCGCGCCGCGCCTGCCGCAGTATGGGCGCGCACTGCTCGCGCATAGGGCTACCGACCTGTGCCTGGCGGGCGGCGGGCTGGCGGGCGGGCTGCGCGCCGACAGCGCGGGCAGCCCCGCCTCGCGCACGTCGCGCCGCGCCTGCCGCAGTATGGGCGCGCACTGCTCGCGCATAGGGCTACCGACCTGTGCCTGGCGGGCGGCGGGCTGGCGGGCGGGCTGCGCGCCGACAGCGCGGGCAGCCCCGCCTCGCGCACGTCGCGCCGCGCCTGCCGCAGTATGGGCGCGCACTGCTCGCGCATAGGGCTACCGACCTGTGCCTGGCGGGCGGCGGGCTGGCGGGCGGGCTGCGCGCCGACAGCGCGGGCAGCCCCGCCTCGCGCACGTCGCGCCGCGCCTGCCGCAGTATGGGCGCGCACTGCTCGCGCATAGGGCTACCGACCTGTGCCTGGCGGGCGGCGGGCTGGCGGGCGGGCTGCGCGCCGACAGCGCGGGCAGCCCCGCCTCGCGCACGTCGCGCCGCGCCTGCCGCAGTATGGGCGCGCACTGCTCGCGCATAGGGCTACCGACCTGTGCCTGGCGGGCGGCGGGCTGGCGGGCGGGCTGCGCGCCGACAGCGCGGGCAGCCCCGCCTCGCGCACGTCGCGCCGCGCCTGCCGCAGTATGGGCGCGCACTGCTCGCGCATAGGGCTACCGACCTGTGCCTGGCGGGCGGCGGGCTGGCGGGCGGGCTGCGCGCCGACAGCGCGGGCAGCCCCGCCTCGCGCACGTCGCGCCGCGCCTGCCGCAGTATGGGCGCGCACTGCTCGCGCATAGGGCTACCGACCTGTGCCTGGCGGGCGGCGGGCTGGCGGGCGGGCTGCGCGCCGACAGCGCGGGCAGCCCCGCCTCGCGCACGTCGCGCCGCGCCTGCCGCAGTATGGGCGCGCACTGCTCGCGCATAGGGCTACCGACCTGTGCCTGGCGGGCGGCGGGCTGGCGGGCGGGCTGCGCGCCGACAGCGCGGGCAGCCCCGCCTCGCGCACGTCGCGCCGCGCCTGCCGCAGTATGGGCGCGCACTGCTCGCGCATAGGGCTACCGACCTGTGCCTGGCGGGCGGCGGGCTGGCGGGCGGGCTGCGCGCCGACAGCGCGGGCAGCCCCGCCTCGCGCACGTCGCGCCGCGCCTGCCGCAGTATGGGCGCGCACTGCTCGCGCATAGGGCTACCGACCTGTGCCTGGCGGGCGGCGGGCTGGCGGGCGGGCTGCGCGCCGACAGCGCGGGCAGCCCCGCCTCGCGCACGTCGCGCCGCGCCTGCCGCAGTATGGGCGCGCACTGCTCGCGCATAGGGCTACCGACCTGTGCCTGGCGGGCGGCGGGCTGGCGGGCGGGCTGCGCGCCGACAGCGCGGGCAGCCCCGCCTCGCGCACGTCGCGCCGCGCCTGCCGCAGTATGGGCGCGCACTGCTCGCGCATAGGGCTACCGACCTGTGCCTGGCGGGCGGCGGGCTGGCGGGCGGGCTGCGCGCCGACAGCGCGGGCAGCCCCGCCTCGCGCACGTCGCGCCGCGCCTGCCGCAGTATGGGCGCGCACTGCTCGCGCATAGGGCTACCGACCTGTGCCTGGCGGGCGGCGGGCTGGCGGGCGGGCTGCGCGCCGACAGCGCGGGCAGCCCCGCCTCGCGCACGTCGCGCCGCGCCTGCCGCAGTATGGGCGCGCACTGCTCGCGCATAGGGCTACCGACCTGTGCCTGGCGGGCGGCGGGCTGGCGGGCGGGCTGCGCGCCGACAGCGCGGGCAGCCCCGCCTCGCGCACGTCGCGCCGCGCCTGCCGCAGTATGGGCGCGCACTGCTCGCGCATAGGGCTACCGACCTGTGCCTGGCGGGCGGCGGGCTGGCGGGCGGGCTGCGCGCCGACAGCGCGGGCAGCCCCGCCTCGCGCACGTCGCGCCGCGCCTGCCGCAGTATGGGCGCGCACTGCTCGCGCATAGGGCTACCGACCTGTGCCTGGCGGGCGGCGGGCTGGCGGGCGGGCTGCGCGCCGACAGCGCGGGCAGCCCCGCCTCGCGCACGTCGCGCCGCGCCTGCCGCAGTATGGGCGCGCACTGCTCGCGCATAGGGCTACCGACCTGTGCCTGGCGGGCGGCGGGCTGGCGGGCGGGCTGCGCGCCGACAGCGCGGGCAGCCCCGCCTCGCGCACGTCGCGCCGCGCCTGCCGCAGTATGGGCGCGCACTGCTCGCGCATCTTCACGCCGGCCCTGGAAACACATCCACAATTAGTATTACAGTCTGTACGGAAAGAGGACCATCGTGGCTAAAGAGTGAACTTCACGAGATTACTTACCAGAGGATCAAGGATATTCTATTTTTCATTTACAAAACAAAACAGCAATACCATACAAAAAAATCTAAGCGAGCAACTTACTTGTAGAACACAGTGTCCTTGTTATTGTAGGTAAGACAGTTGTCTATCATGAGCTTAAAGTCAGCTTCTATATCGTCTATGGTCTTGTACGCGCCACGATCCAACTTCTTGCCCATAGTGCTTAGATCCATCGGATATTTTACTATTGTACTGTAGTCTGGTACCTGAAGTAGAAATAGTACCATAAACTACTGCTTAGGGACGTTATTTGAAGAGAAAATAACACTTTTTGTTTATTTAAGTGTTAGTCGCGTATTTATGTAGTCTTGGATAATGAAATAGTTATACCATTTGGCTGGTTCTAACTTCATTTTAGTGGATATAGTATAATCAAGTCAAAAATAACATACATAACTAAATATTGGCGCCCAACTAGGGACTAGAAGTCCTACGGTGGGCGCCAACTTTTAGTCAACGCATGTAACAAGTTGTGTAATTAGAATTAAGTACATAAATTATTAGTAATTTAGGGACCTAACGTAAATGTATTTATTATTACTATCAAATGAAAGCTGCGTGTGCTTCGAAGTAGGAGGACTCCTTGGTGCAACATGTTTTTAAATCTTTTGTTGAGGCTGACATAATATCTATAAGAAAGAGGTTGCATACCTCCTGCAGGTCGACGGGCTCAGTGAAGATATCGCTGGCGTCCTTCTGTCTCAATAGCCGCAGTAACTTGTGTAGCGCGGCACGCTCGGGGCGCAGTGTGTGTAGCACACATCGCTCCCACACGCGAGTGTATTCGGCCTTTAGACGCTCGCGTTTGCGAACTAATTCGCAGAGCAACCTGATAGAAAATAATCATGTTATAAAAATGTACATGTTACCGGAAATGCGTTTAAATTAAATTGTATACAGTTCCTAGGAAATGTATTTATTTTGACCAGATTTAGCAGATCAGAAAAGCCTAGTTCAAGAAAAGGCAAGAGGTAAAGTGATCCATGTTCAATAGCAGACGTTTACGAGCTGGTATTATAATTCAAAGTGCAACCTTACCTGGCTCTCTCCAAGTCCTGTCGTATCCGCTGCCAGTACTTGAGCTGGTTGCACAGTTCGCGCACATTAACTGTGCCATCTTGTATACCTCTGGTGCCTATAACAAAAACAACATTTGGTCAACAAAACTTTGTACATTATGACGAAAATAACAGATCTCCAACTTGTATGGACACACCACAAAGAATAGCCACCCATCCAATGGCTGACCGCGATTTGCACAGATTTACCTCGCAGATTGAGCAATCTATTCGGTAGCTATTTATCTACAAACTCTTCACATCCGATTATGACCCTTTTTATTTATTTAACAGTTGATGATCTGTGCTGGTCCCAGCTAACATACTAAAGTACTGACCGTGGTGACTGGTGAGGCTCTGCAGTCTCCGCAGCAGGGGCACTCCGTTCCTGCTGTGTCTCTTGAGCGTCCAGTAGGCCAGCAGTCTCTTCATGAGCTGCGACCTGGCGGCAGGTGCTCCGGGAGCTAGTGCTGCGACCTCGGCCACTCGGTCGGCTGGTAGTGTTGGGACCAGGACTACGGGAGCCCAGGTACGTTTTAGTGCTAGGACGCGACGTGCCTGGAAATACTTTTTGAGTGAAAAATGGTGTCAAGATTTATTGGATAATTTGTTTTCTGACTGAGAGAAAAATGCCTAAAGTAGAGCGGGAAATTCCGTTCAAAATTGGAGCTGCCCGAGTGGGGAACCTTACAAAATATTGTAGTCAAATAACACTGCTCTTTTGCAGTTGGGTCGGCAACGCGCCTTACGGTAATCTCTTACCATCAGGCGGGCCGTATGCATGTTTGCCACTTTAGTGGTATAAAAAAAGGAAATAAGTCTTACACGTGGTGGTACCACAACAGGAATAAAACCCAGATTTTTCTACCTTCCACCATAAAGCTGCTGAATTACGAAATATATTGAGATTTAAAGAAAGAACAGATAGTTTGTTTAGAACAGTTTATGAGACACAATTTACATAATTTTGGAGTTTCTTGTCGGTTCTTCTCCATAGGACCTACTATTTGGAACCGTGCACCCAGAATCTCGACATTTCTTAAGTGCCTGTATTTGGTTTACACGAAATAAAGGTCTATTCTATTCTATAAACAAAACAAAACCGCAATCACTCTATTATAAAGTGTTGACATGAATGTCTGTTTACCTGTTTTATCTTCTCTCTGCCTTTCTGACGTATCGCCGTCAGATCATTAGATTTGGAATCACCCTCCGATTCTTGAGCTCGTCTCTCCTGGCAAAATGATATCGTTCGATAATGATCCTTATAAAAAAACAGATACAAGAGACATAGATATATTGAAGAGATTCTGAATACATAGATATATATTGAAGAAATTCTTGAAGAGTGTACTTACTAAATTAAAATGGAAGGCGGAACAAAATTTCATTGTCAATCCATTTCAATGTCTTTTAGTTCAGTAAATATCAGCTTTTCCCCCTCAAAATTAAACAATTTATGTGGCACTAGTGAGTGTACCACCTGAAATCCAATATCGGTCGAAGTATTTTCTAATGTAAGGCTAAAGGCTACTACTGATACTTAGGAAAGACCGACTCAGACAGTAACTTATTCTTTTTTTTTATATAAAATAATAAATAAAAGAAATTTAATTTGGCTCTGAACCGCAAAATATACTGCTTATAACTTAAAACTATACAACATATAAAACTAGTTTATTACCTGCAATATATGTGCAGGCGTGTGCGCATCGCAGTACGCCATCTTGGCCACCTGCACGGGCTGGCTGGGGTCCCGGCCCGCGCCCGCCGCCTCCATCTTCATGTACAAACTGAAATAACAACGCAGCTTATACGCAGATCTTGGGGCCTAAAAAGGCCACATTGAGCAATTCATCTAATTATCTGCATAGTAACTGTCAAACAGATGATTTCTGAATATGAACCTTATGCGGGTGACATTAAGAGTTGTCAATTATGTAGATATTTTGACATTTGATTCATCTAAAGCGGCCTTATCAGCCTCAAATTGACACGACGGCACGGTTCGCGCAGTGGCTAATTGATTAGCTTTCTGCCATACGTGCCGCGGGTTCAATCCTCGTACGGAACAAATATCTGTATTGCCTAAAGATATTTGTTCCGGGTCTGGGTGTGTGTGCATGTGACATGTTTGTTTGTAAACTGCACCCACGATACCGAAGAAATTTGTGTCCAGTTTAAAAAAAGCAAAATACAAGAATGGGACTTTGTGAAAGTCGCGATATAACCTTGCAACTTGTAACAGACGGGAAAAACTCACTGGTTTCTTAAAAAATAAATAACTTACCCAGCCTGCTGCGCGCACGTGACGTGGAAGGCGGAGTAGCAGTTACTTTTGTGGCACTGTATGCACGCGCCGACGCTCCGTTGCTTGCACACCATACATTGAAGCTTCCACCGAGCCGGTGGGATCATCTCAATTGAATCTACGAGACAATGTGAAACACAGCATTATTTATATTCAAATGCAATTAATAAATATTAATTAATAATTTATTAAAATATTATTAATTTATTAAATTATTATTTAATAATTTGGGCAACTTCGAGCTAAAATAACATATAACCAAGGTTGAAATTCGTTTAAAGTTAAGTGACAAAAAACACATTATTTTGAGAGACTTATTTAAGGACCTTCCAAATCTGCACAGTCTTAATTAATTAATTTCTGTTCAAGCTAGCACTTTTTCAAAAGAAATTTACTAGTTTTGACCATAGATAACTATGTCACGATATACACACCACACAACCTCAACAGGCAACACTCACCTATTGGCTCCAAGAAGACGGTGTTAGCAAATCTCACTTCAGGTATCCAGAGCGCACACACCACATGCGCCCACGTGCCTTGGTCCGTCTGCTTGAACGCACCTGACAACACAAAACAGTTTTACATCACCATAAAATAATAACCTAATCGTCAAAAACCCCCGACTCCGACTAGAAAAAGAGCTGTAAATTTTGAACGGCTGAACAGATTTTCATGAAACAGCTAAGATAATACCCGATTAAACTAGCTTTCAATTAACACAGACAGATCCACAGATACACACTACAAACTCATAACACTCCTCTTTTTTGCCAGGGAATAAAAATAAGACTTCAGCGTACTTTCACTTTTGTATTGAACCTTTTAACATACTTACCCCCAGTGTTGGGACAAAGCACGCAGTTCACTAGACGCGATGGTGATTGCAAGCATCGTCGGCACAGCCACTGCCCTTCAGGTATGTAAGGGACCTAAAAAAAATCCACAGATAAGGTAAGATGATGATGGTGATAATGGTGATTTATTAATTAAATCAGTCCCTTATTCGCTACGCCACCACATAAAAGTGATATTTTTTGACAGTGCATAGCGTTATATAAAGAGTATTTAAGATCGGTGTGTCATACAACTGGTACAGAATCCCGCTAAAATATTAAATACAACATGTAATAGGAATGATGCACACACTCAAAGACCCCAATTAGAATATTGAGTTAAAAGCTTATTACAATAAACAACACGAAGTTTTTTCAAGCTATTTTTTTTTAAATTGTGTTGAATCTAGCATTGTTAACTGCATATAAAAAAAAACTGTCAATTATAACTTGGAAATAAGATTTAATTTGCTTTGGCTCAATCGACCGATAGTACGGCGATTTTTTTTTTTTAATTCTTTCTTTAATAT
Organism: Allophyes oxyacanthae; assembly: GCA_932294325.1. Taxonomy (NCBI): domain Eukaryota; kingdom Metazoa; phylum Arthropoda; class Insecta; order Lepidoptera; family Noctuidae; genus Allophyes; species Allophyes oxyacanthae. Next base: position 5,694,598 of record OW028628.1, read on the forward strand.
TTATTGAAATCGATTCTGTTATCGATTCTTAACAAGCTACTTCTAGGGTGTGAGGTTATTTTGTTACATGTTGTATGTTTTTTTAGAATCTTACCCCATAGCAGTCCTGATGCACGGCCAGGTTGCACATGTCACAGAATAGAATCACGTTGGTGTTCTGACATTCGCCGTCCATGCAGATGCAGCAGACCGCGTCTTCGTCCACTGTGGCTGCTGTCTGCTGGCCGTTCTGAGATGCCTATAGCAGATAAATAGTGTCCGAACTTATAGAAAGCAATATTATATTAGATATACAATGCAAAAATTTAATTCCCATCTGTCCAACTCTGAATGTTTTGTCAACTTTACTTCTACTTTCAGCTTCCGTTATTTACTAATGGAACCTGAAAGTATAAATAAAGTTAACTTTTAATTTTCTATGGGTTCTCTAATATGGCTAATTATTAAAGCTGCGCAATAGCAATTTCGCAGTATAAAATGATTGGATTGTCATTTTTATACGGTAATTTCAATTCTGTCGCGACACTACCGAGACGTCGCATTATCCCAAATTGAAAGTACCCTTACATAAATGATTTCCGAAGCTTGCTTTGCTCATATATCCCCCAATTCCCCTTAAAAACCTATTTATTTTTACTGTATTGTGGCTTCCCACATCAAATCCAATCCAATCCCACACAATAAAAAAGCACAATACACCTACTTGAAAATAAGATTCCTTCTCCAGCCTGTCCATAAGCAGTTCTAGTGTATCCACAGTGACCGGCGGTAGGTTCTGCTTGGTGCGCGTCTTGTTGATGATGGCCAGCCAAGCAGTATCCTCTTCATCCACGTCATACTCCACTTCTCCATCCAACTCCTCGGCTGATTTCTCTATAAAACGGATGTAGGCGTTCGGGCGAGGTGGCGCGTCGCAGACGCGCTCATTGTAGTCTTCGATAAGCTGAAAATATGGTAAACTGAGTAAGGGTTGGTGTTTTTCTTTTTTAAAGCTGGCTGTCTACCAGGGCTGTGCGAAGATGAGCAGCGAGAGAAAAATTGTGCCAGTAAGATTGATACATTTTCCGCACAGATTCATATTGGATTTGCTGGCAGCAAAACTTCGTGCGGCACAAATTACGGCTCATACAAAAATACAACGTGTATCAGAAATGCGTGGTCATATTTAAAGGTGTGGATCAGACCATCAAACTGAACAACTTTCTCAAAGAGACCAACATCGTAAAATTATCAGCTGTCCCATATGGAACGAGTAGGTATTGAAGTAATGTGTCAGGTATTGAAGTGAGTTTGATGGTCTGATCGCCACGACACCCTTATGACCACGCATTTCTGGTAAACATTGTAAACATAAATATACGCAGATTTAGAAACAATATGTATGAATTGCACTATATAATATGCATATGTAGAGTCCAGCAGCTCAGTAAACCGTGAAATGGCTGCCGCACCGCGCGTTATCTCGCGTAGTGTAGCAATTCCCGTTGTCGAAATACCGTGGCCACACCAACAAAGTAAGTTGCCTGAAGTTATTGATGATGTTCTACGATTCTCAAACGACATTCTTAACCATTTTCATGATCGCGCAACATCCGGTGTACACGCGTCTTGTATGTGAAACTGTACCCGTCGCCAAGCTATCCAAATGTGCATTGAAGCGAGATATTGGACTAAAATCTAAACTAAGCCATATAAATAAACATGGATCAGTACCTGATCACACTGAGATCTGATTTGATAATCAGGCACTGAAGACAGAGACATAAGCATGTTCTAGACACATAGAAAATAAAAGGATCCAATATGATGTTGTACCCCATAGATATCCAAATAGGAAATCAAATCACTAAGGAAAATTTTAGATTTCTGATAACAATTTACAACAATACCGATAATGAGCTACACTTAATGCTCTAACTAACCAGTTATAATTAGGAGATATTTTATTGAGCAGTTCTATATTCAGCGGGTCTACCGCGTAACTAAAATTGTAATGAACATCGACATCTGTATTAAACTACAAAACGATCGTGAGAGCCTAAACTTTGAGCTAACTTGTAAAAAAAATACCTATCATATAGTTGGGACTATTATCTTCATGATCGGTAAAAAAATACAAGTTAGTTAAAAGTTTAGGCTCTCACGATCGTTTTGAAGTTTAATACCGATGTCGATGTTCATTACAATTTTAGTTACGCGGTAGACCCGCTGGTCCATGCACCTTCCTTGTCCTAGCAAAGAACTGTCTTGTACCTCACTTTAGTAATGGCAGGGTTGGCACCATAGGCCTTAAAAATAAATAAAGTAGCTTTGTGTACTATGCATGCTGCAATGCTGCTGATGGGACACCTGTCATTGTGAGTCTTAGAGTGGACTCTGGACGGAAGAAATGTTGGTAAGAGACCTGCAATTTTTTTATTGAATTCAGATACATGCTCCACATACATCTATATTAAATACAATACAAGATTTGTGAATGTGAAGGCCAATACAATTTTTATGTAAGCAAACCTGTTTAAATTGCATGATTTTACTAATTCAACCAGTTTCCTGAGTGATACATAAATTTCTGTTTATAAATTGAAAATCTTCATTATAAACATATTAAACCAGGTCAACATAATTAAATAGTTTAACTAGCTGTGCATTTCACCCCAATAAAGGTAGATTTTCGTAAAATCATTTTTTATTGAATGCCTAGAGCCTATAAGACACCTACCTGCCAAATTTCAAGTTCATAGGCTTAATAGTTCCTGAGAATACATGATTAGTCTGCGAATTATGTATACAAGGTCCAAGCTTTCTAGTCCTGATCCCTTCAAGAGGTTTTTGTACTCATCATTAAGAACAACTTTTACTATAGGACCAACCATAAAATGTTCAATACACTTACTCCTAACATCCGATTTTATTTTCATGAATTCAGGTTTGTTTCTATAGTAAAAGTTGTTCATAATGATGAATACAATCACCCCTTAAAGGGATTGGGACTAGAAAGGTAGGACCTTGTATGAGTAGTACCAATAAAAATACAGGTATAATTTACATTTTCTTTAGTTACCTATATTTGGTTGAATACAAAAACAATGTTGAATTTTATTACAGCAATCAATGCACCATACCTTGAAGCTTGCTTCAGGTAATTTAACATGAGGTTCTGCTGGCGGTTCCACAATGGGCAAAGGTTTTTCAAGTTCAGAATTCTTCTTTTCCCAATCATCCAAGGACATAATTGGTAAAGGTTGGTCTATGGGTATTCTGCTGATTTTGCCATCAATCTCAAACTGCACTACTTTTTGAGCTTCTGCGAAAGTTAGAGCCTCTTTTGGTGGACTCTGTAGGGCGATATCGCCCGTTGGCACCGCGGCCCTGCCTCTCCCTTTCTTCCGGTGACTGGCCACCGCTGGGGTCGCCGGCGTCGGATTGTCGTGATCATAATGAACTAGGTGATACTGCAACCCACATAAACTCTTGTACACCTTGTCACACTTTTCCAAAGGACACTGATACGGCGGGGGCCGGTTTTGCCGCAGTTTTTTGCAAAATTCAAAGACATCAAAGTCCAAGCCCATTTTGCAAGTTTCTACGGCACTCTCTTCTATGAAAGTAACAGCATTGTACAAAGTTATATAAACAACAATCACTGGACAAAGTTGGCACAATATAAGCACATAAAATAACAAAATAAATACGATTTTATTAAAAACAAGAAAGTGAAAGGCGTACAATTATTATTTTTTTGTTTGACTTCGTGGTTTACTTGTCAAACTAACCCAACAGTGCTGCCAATCTGCCAAATGCCAGATGGCCAACAATAAACACAAATTTTCCCTAACGGTCTGAAAACCCCTCCAACGCTTGTTTTTTTCCAAATAAGGGTTGCAGAGTCTGGTCAAGCTAGTTCTGCAGAAGAATAACGACAACATCGCAAACAATCTATGAAAATATTGGCAATTTATTTATTACTCCAAAAAAGAATAGGTAGAAGAGCTTTACCAGATTCAGAAACCCTGAGTTGGATTAATGACCAAAATAATGACAAAATCATCAAGATGCAATAAAGTTAAAATGTAAAGTTATCTTTGCCAGACTTTAGCAGCAAGTTTAACCGAGAGCTTATGGCTCCCCACAGTCCCCACACAACCGCGTTATAACGCCGATATAATCGCAATGCGTTATTGCCATAATCGTTTGTAGTATTAGGATTAGGACGCGTGCCAAATTCCAATTTTTTTTGTAGGTATGTAGGTACTCAATTTTATAGTAGGTATAGGGTAGTGCAAAATCTCTAAACATATCCCCCAGTTTTCGTGGAAGGCCTCCAATTCAGTAACACTGTAAAGTGATTGCGGTGTGGACAGGGGGTAATCTGTGGGACAGGCAAAGGAACTTGGTTATCCTTTGAACAATAGTAGATTTCATAAATCGACTAAAAATTTTAACTTGCATAAAAAGAACTTTCGAAATATAGAATTTTCAAGAACATTCTACTTTATGATTTAAAAAGTGGGCTGTCAATTGTGTCAATAGTTTGTTGTTGTGAATGTGTTATCAAAAAACGCAAAATCTTACTTTGGAAGTGTAATCTGAGATATTTGAACCGAGATTGTGCAGTGATTACTTCTAATAAAAATGGATATATATGGGTATCCTGGTTTTCCATATAACCAGTCGGATGAACTGGCGAAGCAAATGTTTGCGCACCAAGCATTAGCTTCCTCGATCCCATTCAATCGTGGGATGACGGAGCCGCACGCGATGCCTGTGCCTACGGGGGCGCCGTGGAACGTGCAGGGGCTCTCTTGGGGCATGTCGTCGCCGCCTCAGCTAGTGCAGTTCACCGGACAGCTTCCACCAGGAGAACAAAAGATGAGTCCTGTAATCCACTGTAAGAGAAAGAGCCTGGATGTAGACCCGGCTATGTAAGTACTCCACGTGTAATATCTAAGTACTAGCAGCCCGCCCCGACTTCGTATGGGTAGCACTAAGTATCTGCGGCGCACCTACCTACCTACCTACCTACTATCTACCATACCTACTTAGGTAAATGTAAATTGATGAAATATTACTTCTAGCAAATATAATTAATAATATTATATTACAAAGTTTATTCTGCTACTTGCTAACATCAACTAAAGCAATATCTTACACAGAACCTCAATAAGATCCATAATTTTTCAGACCGGCAAAGCAAATGATTACCGAAGAGAAAATGGCTGCTCATCTGAACGGTCTGCACATATCATCAGAATACACACCGCATACATTAGCATCTGATGAGTTCATGGATGTCGGTATGGAACCGGTCAGCGAGAAGCTGAAGGGTCACACAATTGTTCTGTCTGAGGAGTTGAAGAAATTGCAGGAAGAACCGTTGCTGCCGGCCGCTCTTATTGATAGGTGAGATGTTTAACTGTTATGTAGTATCATCATAGGCCTTCTTGTACTAAAGATTGCTAGAATTGCTGGTTACATATAATCCTACTAACAAATTTTGGGGTAACATGCAAAGAGAAGAGAAATTCAAGAAAAAAATAATGATGCACATTTGATTATGTGAGATTATACCTCCCAGCGAAAGCTGTCTCCTATTCATTACCTTTCAGAGATGCTATGTCAGACTTTTGACTAGATGTCACTTTTATTATGAGACCAAACCTGAAATTGCAAAAAATATCTGCTGTTCCATACAAATAATTAGCTGGGATCTCATCAATTTTAGGAGCTATTAATTTTATTACTACAATTATTAATATACGATTAAATATGTGGACCCCTTAAAGCGTGGACGCCTTAAAGGGATTGGGATTTAAAAAGTTGGACAAGACTCTATTGAAAATATATTAATAAATTCATCCAAATACCAAACAAAATATGTACTGTCATTAAAAAAACTACGAACAATAAAATGTAGACTTTCAACACTGTGTGGAATATACATATTCAGCAAAGTTGCTGCTTGTCCATACTCAAATAAATAAATAATTGCCTTGACATAGAAACTAGTTTTGAACCTTTACACCTGTATATCCATTGTTTAGAAATCTTCATGGCCTTTACATCAACAATTGTTTTTATCTGTCAATCTACTTAGGCCCACAGACCTGCCTTCGCTAACACAGGTCTGTGCTTAGGCCACATTATCAAAACCACAGATCACAGACACCTTTCTGTGTTCTGTGATCAAAACATCCTTTAATATGATGTTTCTCATATCTAAATTATTAAGACAGAAATAATAATAATTAATACAGCTGCATAGAGCGCCGCTAGACAGAGAACGCCTATATGATTTATGTTTTGGTCACTCACACACCGAGCATATCTGTCTCTTACACCCTTGGGTGAAACACTCAGGAGAAAATGCTAGTGTGCGTGTATCAAATATCATGTAGGTAAAAAAATATCTTTTTTTGTTTCCTTTCTAGGTTGGAGAAACCTCTCATGTCTCTAGTAGTGTGGAAACCAAGGGAGAATATCTTGGAGAAACTAAAAGATGATGACAAGAAATCTCAAGGAAGAGCTGGACTTCAGAGAAGAAATGGAATCTTAGTCCCCGAACACCAGCCCATTGATGACGTAGAGATGTGATATTGATGTAAAATGATCCCCCTATGAGACTTTAACACTGTGTACCTTTATGAAGATCGTATGTAAGTCAATATCAGGTTTTAGGTTTAGTAGAGTCAACCTGGGTAAATGTAAACTGGGGTGATTAGAAATGTTTCTTAATATTCATTTAATAATTTCTGATGAGCGTGAAATTTACACCTTTCATTTACCAAGAAACAGACGCCCTAGTGTAAGTTTCTTTTAACAATCTCGATTTTACGTATCGACCGCGTTCGACGCTCAGACGGCTAATTCACGTAATTTTATGGCGCGCCGATCATATTGCAGTGACGCTTGAACTTGACGTGAGCGTATCTCGCTGAAGCTAAGAGCCTTGTGTTGCTTTGATCAAAATTTTATTGTAATTGCGCGGCAACTGCACTTCTTTAGTGAATTAAGCCCCTGATTGGTGAAGAGCTCTGACTTCGGAGTGAGCCAATCGGCACGCAGAACGCGGTTGACGCGTAAAATCGAGATTGTTATATGAAACTTATACTCGCGGAATATAAAAACAAGAGGAAGAGGACATTGATATATCTTTCTAAGAGAACTGGTGTCGATAATATCACAAATTCATAACTCTCACACATTCACGGCTCTTAAAGGCCTTTTTACTTTAGAAAAAACAGTGGTTACATATAAAAAACAGAATGGAATAACACGAAGCTATAAAACAAACTATTATGAAGTTTGCGTAACTGCGCATAATTATGGCACACTCGCTCCGCCTACTTGCTCTTTCCTCATTGTGTTTTTATTCCGTGCTTACAGTAACGCCTCAGATCGAAATAACGTTTGATTTTACATTCATCACACAGACATATGAATAAAAGAGTGATGGTGATGAAAAATAATTCCAATCATCTTGTTTATTTATATTTACCCAGGTTGATCATATCTTGTTTTGCAACGTAGCTAATAGGGTGCTTGGTATTTTTGCTCTTTTCAAGAAAATAATCAAAGTTGTATTTCGTAAAAGAATTAATGTTACTGATACATTACAGGAAATTTTATATTCTACTATTTGGCTTTTAATGTATAGCAGAAGTGAATGTCTGTTTTATTCTAATCATATACCTACACGAGATGTCAATCCTAATAGTCTCATATATTTCATACCCTAACCAAGTTTTTGTAGATATAATTTTGTGCACAAAAACACTGCCCCAATAACTAATTCTAGATGCTTTTTTTGTATTTGTCGGTTTCAAGATTAGGATAATAATTCTGCGCGATTACTATAAGGTTCGAATGGCCGATCCCTTTAAGGGCTTATTGTACTCATCGCTATGAACAACTTTTACTATGGGAACAACGTGAAATCGCAAAAAAAGTTTGCTGATCTGGATACATGTCATTTAGTCGAGTAATATTGAATTAATTGTATGAAACAGTTTTTTTTTTCGCGGTTTCAATGTTTATCCCGTAATAAAACTTGTTCACAATTAGGAGCACAATAACCCTTTAAGGGGATTGGTACTAGAAATGCAGGACCTTGTATAACTGATTTGGCGTCTCACTTCCCCACCCCCCGCTTGCCGACAGGCCGTGATTATGTATGCGTGAGTGCACTGTGCACACTGTCAATCACGGGTGACAAACGGGCTACTTATGTAGAATGGGAGACGCAAACAGGCAAAGTGATCATTGTCGAATACTACCGGTAAATTATTAAACGATACCAATCAAAAGTTGTGTTTGAGATGAAAAAGTGAGATATATGATATCTAAGCGATAGAAAGAGAAAGAGTGTCATCTTTAAATAATTTACCTGTAAGTACTTCCTGTTTTCTGATTGTGTCAAGCTAGTGTGTAGTAATTTCCAAATTGTATATAAATAGTTCTTACATTTTCTGAATAATTGAATTTAATAGAGATAGCTGAAGCATGTATCTGAAGCTTTCAAATAAAATGAAATATTATGACTTAGAAAAATCAAGTAATTTTAGATTGCATTCCTGATATAGAATTATTGTCTATTATACCAGTTTACAATAATAATGTCTCATTTTAAATATTCAGATCTTCTAAAATGTACTCTCATGTTGCTATACAAGGTGGCGATTACAATGCAACAATGAAACAAGCGAAATATAAAAAACTAATAAGAAGACATTGATTTTTGTGTTCGGTTGAACGCATCATCGAATACATATTAAATTGTAGAATTTCATCGCCACCTTGTATAAAATTTACACTATAAGTATAAGAATCACACTTAATTTTGAATGTATTCCTAGATGTAATTAGTATTTGTATGATACATATAATTACTGCAAGGCCTGAGGTTTGTGAGAAGTGCTAGAAGTGAGTGTAAGGTTGGTCGATTTTGTACTATTTGTCTTTAGAAATAAATGTAAGAAATAATGTTGATATTTTGTATTGTTATTCCTCATTCATTACAAGGTATATTAGTGGGCTTACTTTTCTACCTCGAAGTGGAAGAAGTAGACTAATGGTGTACCTAGTTACCTACTGCTTAGTGCTTGTGCACTCAATGCATGCGTGCGGGCATTGTGTGACAAATCTGAAAATTTTCTACTGGAGTCCTCATAGAAATCGTATTAGATGTTGGCCAAACATTTCTCTGCTCTCGGACTAATGTAGCTTCTAATCCATTATTATAAAGGATTTACAACAAAGTCCATTTATTTAATTCATTTATTTCTTAAAATAATAATAACAAATTCACATCAAATATTGTAATAAAGTTCGAATTAAAAAGTCGCTAAGATTGGTCACATTTCATGATTACCTATGCATAATTTACATACTTATACTGTTTTAGATTCTTACAGTCTTTTTAATTGTACATTTATAAAAAATCTGGAAGATTGAAAGTTATAACTTTTTATTATCAACCTTAATTACTGAAACTCTTAAGAAAATAAGATCGTTTTTTAACAAATAATCTGAATATCAGTTACACAGCACCATTATTAAAATTATATAAAATAAAACAAAAGTACACCAATTTTGAACCTTATGACGATAATATAAGGTACAAATTTAACAATTTTCTTGTACTTTTGAAATTTTAACGTTCTCAAAACTAAATAAAATTCTATTTATAAATAACTATGTTACATTACCATTACATTACTTATTAGTCATCTTGTTGTATTTACATATTCGTTTCGTAAGTTACATTACATTATTATTGTCTTTCAGACTTGTTTACTTAGCTGCCTGCAGCGCTAACACAGTTGAGATTACACAACTATAGCTAAGATCATAATATCATTTACAAGAATGAAAAACATACTTATTACGTAGTTGAGAAAACCATAAATCCTAAAAACCGTTTCTACAATTTTCATAAATAAGCAAATCTGAGTTTTTTAAAACGAGTTTCTATTCTGTTTTCAGGCGGGCGTAAGTTTTATTATGGCTTTTAACTAGGTAAATATAAGTAATCTTTCATATTTATAGGTATGTAATGATTATTATAGAACTTAAAAAACGCAAGGCATCATCATGATAATATTCCTAGCGGTTGTATCTATAGAGTTTTCAATAGTCGACATCTAATTCGATAAAAAAAATCGTTGCGTAATATTTCGAATATCTCTGTAGTCCCCACGAACTCATTGATTAAAAGATTATAATTATCACAGAGAAATTATTTAAAAAAAATACAGTTTTTCAAGGCAATTTTTCCAAAAAATATCAGGGATGGTCTGGAACTAAGCCAATCATCGCAAATATTCGCGCTAATCGGCAAATAATTATGTCCAATTGTCCACATCAGTTTCCGAAATCCGTCATTATCAAAAACATATATGAAGAATTTTTGTACTCTTCTAAGACCAAAATAGTCGTAAGATCAGACAAAAAGAGGTACTTACTTATTATATTACCACACAGCATTACTGCATTACCTAATATTTCATGAAGAATGCCAATCCAAGGCCGTATCCGGGAATTTTGTTGGAGGGAGGGGTGTACATTGAACTGTTATGTATGTACATACAGGCGACCCGACAAATAAACGTCATGCGTCATACGCGGGAAGAAGGAGCGTGGCGGCGAAAAGAGAACCGTAAAATAGAAGCATGAAGTGCGGCGATATAGCCGCAATTGAATGGGACAGCGTAACGAAGTGCGCTATCACAAGTTAATAAAACAGTTTTATTAACTACCACTTTAAGAAGAATATAATTGTTAAAAATTAAATACTACATTTTGAAACAAAAAATCAAAGAGTGTATTATATTTTAAAATTAATTTCATAGTTTGAGGGTTCAAGAGGCAGGTTTGTACCCTCCTCCCCCTGGCCTTGTGCCAATTACACACGAAATCGATCACTGCTGAATGTATCCCATATATGATATACTTCAATAAACGATCTTGACAAACCATAAAAATTGCCTTGAAAAAAATATGTTTTTCGTATTTTCACTTTCACTGGGCATAGTTCGAAGGTTTCCCCTGTAATATTAAGCTCAGAACATATTAACTTTGACAGTAGCAGTATCCAGGTCCCGCTTCATACTTTCCAGCTGCTCGATGTCTTGATGCGAAGTCTCGCACTTCTGCACCACCAAAGAATGATAGAAGTGAATCGCGAACGCCACGAATACGATTAATACTGGAAAGAGAACAATAGGTTACATGTGTAATCTTCTATAATGGTAAGCAAGGAAGAATAGATAAGAGATGATACGACAAGAAAAGAAAGAAGAACTTGTCTCGAAAATCGTAAGGGTGAAGAATGTAGCAGTGAATTATAATTAAAGTTTAAATTTATTATATTTTCTGGAAAAGGAGAGTCAGTGGGACATAAGATCCACTTTGGAACCGTGAACCTAGTCTCGACGTTTTAAAAGAGCCTTTAAAGGCCCAAGTTATAAAAATACTTTGACTTTGAGCGAAGATCAAGAAATAAATATAATACAAAGGGCCTATGTGTAAGCTTTTTAACCATCTTGATTTTACGTAATCACCGCGCGCTTGGCGCTCCGATTGGTGAAGAACTCGGAGCTCGGAGTTAAACGAATCTTACACTAGGGCCACAGAAAAGCAGTATTTACCTCAGTAAATGAATAAGTAGGTATATATTTTAGCTTGATTCTCACCTTAGAGAGTAAGGTGAGAATCAAGCTAAAATATACCTACTTATTCATTTACTTAGGTAAATACTGCTTTTCTGTGGCCTACTTGACTTTCAACAGAACGATTTTAAGAACGTCGGGCCCTATGAATCTTTTGTAGGTATTTGACATGCATACTTATAACTTATTTATTAATATAGGTACCGATATTATGTAAACCTTATATCACATGCATAATAGAATTTGTTAGTAGATTTGTAAGTGAACTGGTTCAAGGACGGCCATTTAAACTCTCAGACCTCATGTTATAAACATGCATTCCACGGTATTGGCAGGTAGTGCTCGAATGTGGTCACAGATTATTTTATTTACAAGTTTTATTATCTTTGTGAATCTTTCAGACCTTTTACAAAATTTACTTAGGTTATTTAGTGACAAAGTGAGGGAAAATGAAGATTAGATATTATGGTTTGTAGTTCTATTGTATGTTTCTTTTAACAAGCTCGATTTAACGCATCGACCGTGTTCTGCTTGCTGATTGGCCGGCTTCGTGCTCTTCACTAATCGGCAGGTCTACCGCGTAACTAAAATGGTAATGAACATCGACTCTGGTAATAACCAGTCTGATGTTCATAACCATTTTGTGACGCGGTAGACCCGCGGAGCGGCTAACGCGGACGCTGCGTAAAAACCAGATTGTAAAAGAAACTTACATTAGGGCCTCTGACCATATTTCCAAATCGATTGATATGACGAGCAGTTTGTCCAAAAAGTCTGAAATAAACTTGTTTTAAACATTTTCTGGTCGTACTGCTTGCAGGATCCTATTGTCTGGTCGAAAGCTTAACCTATTGTAATAGGTATTTTGAACTTCAGACACTGTCATATCGTCAAATCGGAAATATGTTCTCAGCCTTATCTTATTCGTAACTACATACCTGATGCACAGATCCCAACATAGAATAGACAGAAGAAATAAGAGCACTCACAGAATAACTAGTGGTATCACTGTACCTGGTATAACGATGACAGTCGCAGCGGTGGCCGCCGCGAAGGAATAGTCCCAAAACTTCACCCAGCAGAGAATCGCGATCTCCACCAAGAAGAGGAATAAACCTGAAATTAGGAAAAAAGGTTACCTATCGGCAGTAATCAAAGGACGAGATTCTGCTAATTACCCGCATGTTGCTCCGTGGTTGGCATTAACTTGTACTCTACTAAATAATTGTGGGCCATTCATTATCTCCTAAAGTCGCTGGACGCTGTGGTGAAATGGTAATAGGTTATAGGTAGCATCAATCTGCAAAATCCTAATCCTCCAAAAGATTGAACAAAGTCTGACTGCATAGCAAATCGAATATTTTGAATCTTAGATCTCAACGAAATCTCGCTATGCAAGGTACGTAAGAATGGTTGAAATACATAACATCCTAAATTCTTACCTAAAACAGTACTAAACGCCCAAGCGAGCTCTATAAATCCCCTCATCCGTTCATGAGGCGAGTCCCTGAGCGCACTGGCGGGTGCTCCCGGAGTCTCCATCTTGCACACCGCGTCGATATTGGGCAGCAGGTACGTGGAGATCATGAGAGCGAAGATATGCACGGCCACGAGGACCGTCGTGCAGACTGCGAACATCACGAACAGCCACTCTGGAACGTTCGTTGGCTCGTTGATTTGGAGTTCCACCATGGCTACCATCGCGAAACCTGGAAAGAAGAAGGTAAAATTAGGATAAGAGGGTGTTTTAGAAGATCGTAAGGGACATTCACGAGTGGACTGCGGTAGGTTGAATTTAAAAGTGTTTTCTTTTTTTTTTTTGGGCTCACCCAACCAGATTATGGCGTAAAAGGTATGAAATAGGTCTCTAGACATTTAATACACACACTAACATCATTGTCGCAGTATAGTTTAAGTACAGCTCGCGGTGAATCTTTAAGGCCGCTATGAAGCCTGCCTGCTCGCTCCTCTCCAACATGCGTTCTTCCCTCTCGTACGCATTCTACGCATTGGTACGCGGCTACATTCAGAGCGGCTATAAAGATTGACGTAAGCTGTACCCCTGTGGTTCCCGGACCAGAATAGCCTGTAGAACTACCCTTACTCTTCTACTAGCTGTCGTAGGTGTGGTGATGGCAACCACGGTATGATTTTATTAGGCAGGTCTTCGCCATAGTTCCTTAGGTGGAATTCGTGATGGAATTCCAAACATGAAAATAAGGACGCATGTACGTTTGTCACTCACCAGACAGTAGTTCGGAGGTGGTGGCGGTGGCTTTGAGTTTGGCTCGGGACATGTGCAGCCGCCTCCACGAGAGCCCCTCGGAGCTTTGCGGGTCTTCGATCCAGCCGGGGGACACTGGCATCGTAAGCGCTGCCTCGCTTACACTCTGAAAATCAAAATATCCTATATTAAACAAAGAGTATGATGTGTTTATTGTAACAGCTAAGTTAGGGTATTGGAGACGGCTTAATTAGGATTGCCCAATGACCGTATGTGCTGCCGCGCTACACAGGCCATCCCGGGTGCATCACCGGTGCGTTCCACTGAAGATGATAGCCACTGAGGTGGTTTTAGAGGGTAAGAATCCCGCACTACCCGACCCCCCACATACCCTGGAGGACAGCATCATTTAAAAAAATTCTAAAACCCTTGTCTTCCCCCGGAGGAGCGGTATCCATGAGGAACATTCACACATAGATTTTTATATCAATTGGTTAGGTTACTATAGGTAAATTAGCTGCGTTCAGCATTAGCTTCACTGAGGCTCTAGTGTAAATTTATTTTCACCATCTCGATTTTACGTATTGATCGCGTTCGGCCCTCCGGTTGGTGAAGAGCTCGGAGCGGGCCAATTGGCATGAAGAACGCGATTGATACGTATAATCGACATTTTAAACTTACGGCCGCTGGGATCATAGATTATACACTAAAACCTAGCTGCGATGTATATATGATTTAATCATATTTTATCTCATATAGGTATATGATATTTTGAGTTCTCGCGTTTTAGAAAATGTTTTATTACCTAAATTAAAACCCGGTAAATCCGAAAAACTGCTTCTAACGAAACTTGTTCGACCAAATGCTACGTACATAGGTACCTACTCGCCTGGCAGGTATTAATTAAAATTTGTTAATAGCACCTGCGTGAAATCAAAATAAATTAACGTTTTGTGAAGACTGCACGCGCCTGTAAGCGATAAAAACTATAAAGTATAAAATAACATAACACTCCCCCCTCCATGTCTCTTCCACAATGGTTTTGCTAATGTTGAGTACTGCAGAGCTAACACGGCAAAAGGGGAAAGAGAAAAAGCCGGGGAAAAAAACCATTTCTTTAACCTTAAATCTCTCGATTTTTCGTTTTGTCTTCTGTCAAGAGGATGGAAAAGGGTGGAGAAAATGGGTTTTTCCACCCACCGCCCGTGCTATCTTTGCTGTGGGGAAAATGATTAGGGCCGGTACATATCCGACGGAAAATGCGTCGAGCGTATCATCATTAGCACTAACGCATCATCGGTTGAGTGTGAAAGGTTGAATGTTTTATCATATTATAATTGTCTGTTCTGGCGTTACGCGACCGATAATACGCGACGCATTTTCCGTCAGATATGTACCGACCCTTATGGTTGGTCCTGGACTAGTTGCACAATATTGACACGCGGAGCTCTGCAAGTATCTAGGGCAGTAACACTATGGTACCAGACTTAATGGACATCAAGCCGTCGGGGGTCAAAAACTCATGTTTTTTGTTTTAATAAAAAAAAAATGCTATTTATGCTCGCCCTGCCTCTTGAAGAGACCTTCACTAAGTTATAACGCTTGTACGCTAATTTTTAATAAACTGGTATTGAAATTCGGGGCCCTGTGGCAACACTGTGGTGGCCACAACTTATTGGAAACTATGACGTCGGGGGTCACTCGTCGTTGAGACTCATCCTGCTGCTAGAAGCTACACTAAGCTATGACGCTTGTACACAAACGTACTTACTTTAATGGACTGGTTACATTGACACCCTGGGCTCTGCAAGTATCCAGGGCTCAGCAACACTGTGGTGGCCGACTTATTGGACACCATACCGTTGGGGGTCACACTGCCGTTAGGACTGGCCCCTCCCTTAGTGCACACGTATTCTAGGCTATGCGGTGGGGTCACCGAGATTGTGGGGCTATCTGTTACGCTGACTTTGAATCTGCGGACAAGATTATTAGTTTTTTTTTAATAGAGTAGGTTTATCAAGGTATTTGTGCCACTGGTTAGTGTTGTTACAAAGTTGTGCATATAAAAATGTCCGAATATAGGTAGTTAAAGCTAATGTCCTAAGCAGTTAGGGTACAAATGAGTCTGATTGTGCAGGGATGTGTTGATGCGTTTTAGCAAAAGCTCTTTAGACTTAGGTGCCTAAGTAAATGTTAATGGAAACTAGAAATCTGAATCAAATGTATTAAAGCATGATGAATGCCCTAGATTACAGAAACTGATCTGAGGTAAATGAATTGCACGCTTATAGTAGGTGTTCTGCGTAAGAAGCTCAAAAGTCAACTGAAACCTGATCCCAAAATTGTTGAGAGAACTTTAGGCTAATGAACAACATTTAATATTTTTACTGTTTAGAAATAAACGAGGTCCTAATTTTCTAGTCCCGATCCCCTTTTAAGGGGTTATTGTACTCATCATTATGAACAGCTTTTATTATGGGTTTACATGAAATCGCGAAAAAATATCTACTGTTCCATACATTTAGTCGAGTATTACTGAATTATTTGTGCAGTGGGTACTGCTGACTTTTTTTCGCGATTTCAGGTTTGTTCCCGTAGTAAAAGTTATTCATAATAATGAGTACAATATCCCCTTCAAGGGATCGGGACTAGAAAGGTACGACCTTATAGGTATTACAGTGACATACCCATCATACATAACAATGGTAACAGTAGCGGTAAATGGTACGATAGAAGCTGATAGTTTCGAATCCGGTCTCAGCATTGTAACTTTTTGTATATATTTTTATCAGTTATTTAATATTAGTATCTAACATTTATTTTCAAAAAGAACATTCGAGCACCCGATCTCCACGAGGACGAAGTCGCGGGCACAGGAAGTCAAGAATAAACTATTAGCTTTTATAATTGTCTGGTAGTTAGACACACTTCAGGATGAAATCCGTAGACTTAATTTGTGTGACTATCTCTCGTGCTCGCGTCGTGTGTCCCACCAACGTTATGTAGTTGATATCTCGTTGTAAATACTATCGTCAGTTTTGCTCATAGACTTATTTAGGGGAGCCCTACTTATTATTTCTATAGTTTTGCTATCTACAACGTCAATTATAGAGCCACAAACTTATCTGACCCGGTGACCAAAATTGGAACTAAGGTCACTACGGAACAAAAATGACATCTAAGTGTCATTTTTGTACGGAGATGACATTGGTAAAAGCGACGGCAGCGACGCCACGACCGGCGGGTCTACCGCGTAACTAAAATTGTATGAACATCGACATCGGTATTAAACTTCAATACGATCGTGAGAGCCTAAACTTTGAGCTAACTTGTATTTTTTTTACCGATCATGAAGTTAAGTGTCCCAACTATATGATAGGTAATTTTTTTTCAAGTTAGCTCAAAGTTTAGGCTCTCACTATCGTATTGAAGTTTAATACCGATGTCGATGTTCATACAATTTTAGTTACGCGGTAGGGGTGCGGGTCAGATAAGTTTGTGGCACTATACCTATATATTTTTGATTAATGCTGTAGATTTAGAAGCTTTACTGAAATGATTAATGCAATACCGCAAACGCGGAAGTATTTCTGGCATCTTCTTTCTTAGCTTTTGTCCGTCAAATATTAGAGCTATTTTCTATCCAACGGTCGATTTTAAGAGATCAAAGAAGAATTATCACAATTTGGACTATTTGGTCACGAAATGATTATTTCTCGAAATACACAAAATCACACAACCTTCGCGATGAACAATGCATACGTATCAAGGCTTATGGTTATCGGTTATGCTCTCGATTATAATAGGATGCAGTATTACCGATCATGAAGATGGGTGTCCCAACAGCATGATCACCACACACACAATATTTTAGTGCTTTATCCTTGAAACATCAAACAAAACGGGAACTGCATGATCTTTTACATCAAAACACAGATGCTTTTTACTTTTAAAATAAAATGATCATAAATATCTTAATGGCGTATAGGTAACTTGTTACTTAATAATTACCTTTATCAAAAATTTAATAACCAATAAAAACATTCTGATGAAGATAAAGATCTAAATTCACTCAAATCTAGTTTAGTTGATCAATCGATTAATTTAAAAACTTTATCGTAACTCACCCAAGCTGTATTTATGTGGGTCTTCGACAGTTTTTATGGATCAATAACGTACCTATTTATAAATTGAAACGATTACGTGCACACGTCACTAAAGTGTATTATGTAGCTATGAAAATATTCTAAAATGATATTTTTTACCGAGGTCTACCTACAACATAACTACGACCGTTTTTTGCACACTGTTAACGTTTGGCTGTTAACATTTTGCTAACTACCGTCTTTTGTTTTGATAAATACATAGGTACTCCTCAAGTTAAAGTTTTTTAAAGAGGAAACATTTTTTCGTTTTATGTCTTCTTTTATTATTTTTACACTAGGAATAATTGATTACGCAAAATTAATACTATAGAACTGCTTTAAAATACGTTATATTATTAGAATATAGGTAGGTCAAAGCGCCACTATACGGATGGAAATATAATAAAATCTGGGGCGGGAAATTCAATTTTTTTTTCAGTATTTAGCATTTTTACCTAAGATAACATTTGATAAAACATATTATAATTTTGATGCGATTGGCCTTGATGCTATATCTCATGGATGAACCGGATTTTCATCCTGCGCGATGTGAACGTAAATCGGAGCGTTTAAATAGAAGAAAGTATCCCAAACTTAAGAAATTCTTAACAAGAACTTCTTCTTACGTAGGTATTCTTAATAAGAATACCTACGTAACCTAACCAAATTAATCTAATTTTTAAGACATCACATAAACGAAGAACGTTCTACTACAAAAGTTAGTCACATCACATCAAATCACTTATGCTTAGTTTACACTACCAGATTCTTACTTTGAATAATCATAGCTGGGCGGCTTCGCAATGAACGGATAGGAGTCTGTGAGGCCTAGGCTCTTGGGCCTGGGTTCGTGCTTGAGTCGGTAGGTTCTGTGTGAGCGCTCGTAGATGTGGTCGGAGGTGTGGTACCTTTGCAAGGTGCGGGGCCGCACCTTCCCGCTGGGCGGCGTCTGGGTGCACTGGTCGACTCGGCTCGCTTCCTCCACGCTCGTCACAAAGCTTGCCTCCGATATCTGGAATTGAATTTGAAGATTACGTTGGTTAGTGTACCAATGGAAAATGGATTCGGACCTCAAGGGTGGCGGAAGTACACCCAAATGGATTAGACTTTTTACACTGTCAAAGAATAGATAACAGACACTGTTCAGTTTTGAGTTCCTATTTTCATATATTATTGAACTAAAAACTTTGTCATCGTTGACAAGGGTGAAAGGGAAGAGCATCCACGGATGTTGAATCCTGAGCTCATCTAGCGCACCCAGGGCAGTCAGCTTCGATACCACCAATGCTCATTGGCTAATCCTTCCACTATACGGCAATGAGCGGTTACCAAGTGATTAGTTTGTGCCGACACAACAGAAAAAGAATTCTTTGACAGATTTTTATAAATAATTACACGTATTAATTATAAATACACGATATTGTCAGTAATAACGCGCAAATAACATGAAATACAAGGTTTTCCTTTCTAGTCCCATTTGTACTCATCATTATGAACAACTTTTATTATGTGACCGACACTGCAATCGCGAAAAAAGAATCTGCTGTTCCATTACAAATAATTTAATACTAAGTAAGTGTATGGAACAGCTGATGTTTTCTCGCTATTTCAAGGGTGGTCACATAGTAAAAGTTGTTCATAATGATGAGTAGTACTGGCTAGAAAGGTAGAAGCATATAAGTACAGCTTCCTTCAGCAGATTAGAATATTCACCTATACTATACCAAATTATTCATACCAAGCCTGAAGATATCACACAAATTCAATGAACAATTTTTATGCAGTGATGATGTCACAAACAAAAGTCGCTGTTAAACGTTGCAAACGCGTCGTCAACGAGCCGTGACAACGACTGTGGGAACTGAGTGTGCGTAGAAAACGGTAATTTCACTGATTGTAGCGCTTAACCAGTGATTATCCAGTGACATTGACATTGGACGGCCTGCGCCTGCGTCGACAGCGAACAAGTAGACTTAGGTATCTTAGATACTAGGCTCATTTAAATAAGTATCCTTTTTTAACCGACTTCAAAAAAGTAGAAGGTTCTCAATTCGACTGTTTTTTTAAATATTTGTTCAGTGATACTGTCGCCAATTGTGAACCGACTTTAATGTTTTTTTGTGCCATGTTGTTCCCGATGTGGTCCCATTTAAATTTGGTGAAGATCTGATGAAGACCTTCGAAAATAGACAACGGAACTCTTCAATGGATAACCGCAAATCACTCGCGATTGCTGTCATCGTCTTTTTATGTATGCCGCTCAAAATAGTTTTTTTTTTTTTAAACCGGCTTTTAGTAACTAAAATGTAAAATTATTTTAACTGAAGTCGGTGCCACTGTCAAGCTAAGGTGCATTGAAGAATAGACCGACGGGTAAGCTTTTTATGAAAATTATTTTATGAGGAAAATATTACGAGTGTGTTGTTTACTCATATTGTATGAGGAGGATTTCATTTTCTTACAAAACTGTTGATTTTCCGTTTTCCTTGATTAGGTATATTTTATTATTTGTTTTGCGTAACTTTTTAAAGGCTACTTTTCTTTGTTTTGTGATAATTATGCGTGGTTTTTTTTTATCTAAATATTTGAATATTTTGAAAAACAGACAATAATATTTATAAATATGTATTATGTCATTTCTCATGTGTGTTTTGATACGTACGCATTTATCACATAGATATAAAAGGTGTTTTTTAAATTATGCGTTATTAATTTGGGTATGAGCATGTAAATTGATGATATCTTTTGCTCACGTAAAAATAATTTTCAGTTCACGACTGACACAATCCGTGATTACGGTTGCATTCCTACATAATACATGCGCGGAGTATGAAATTAAATAATTATATTTCTTCATCTGATAACGTCGCGGCTGCACGAATGTGGCACATTAGTAGTTTTTCACACAAAGGAGATTATTATAGTACACACGGCTACATACCTATCAAGCTATACATTTCCTATACATGAACCTACACGAACATATTAACAAATAAAGAACAATGGCAGGATTATACCCGAGTATTTTAGGAAATGTTTACAAATGTGACTTAGTTTAAATATAATGAGTTCGTTTATTAGATTTACATGTTAATTAATGAACATTTGATCATATTCATATTCGGTGTTGGTTTTGTCTGTGGGAGAATATTTTGAACCACTAGAATTGCCACTTTTTAAAAAAGCGATAATAATATTTTGTTAGTGGAAAATAATACTTGATGAATTGGTATCGATGTTAAGTACGACAACATAATAACAGAGCTGTGAACATGCTCTTGTCAAGTTCACAGTTACACGTTTATTAACGTATCGTCGGTTGAAAAGCTATTTGATCTAAGCGACATTTTTTTTTGTATTTACGTTTTTCATTTTTTTATAATAATACAAAAAATTTTCGCTTAGATCAAAATATAAGCCTTTCAACCGTCAGTATGTATCGTATCAATTATCAATTGAAAATAAGAGTGAGATTCGAATTGAGGTGCTAGATGTTCTTACAAAATTCCCAAGATTAGCTTCCTGAGTAAAATGGATTAAAGACGTGTTTATAACTGAATAAGATTGTTCATTTTTTGTGAATTTCGCTGCAATACCTGAAGTACACTAGCTTTACGTATCAGAAATACGCATTTTCGACCGATCGTTGCATTTTGCTTCCAAGAAGTGAATCAATTGCCAATCGTAGCTTCAAAAAGCAGCGTTTGCTAATTGTTATCGATTTAGAACGCCACTGATGGAGTGCAATATACATATGCAATGTGAAACCAGAAACATCTGCTTGTGCAAGATGTTACCTGAATAAAATTAATTATTAGTTATAAATATTTTGTAGGTCATGGAAGGATAAGATTGTTTACAAGTCCTAATCCGATTTCGCAGCGCTGCTGATCGCTAAGACGGTTTGAAAGTATGTGATAGAGTGCCATAATGTTAGTAGGCAAAGTAGGTAAATATAGTCACAGTACCTGTACCTAAAATAGTTTCAAAAAGTGCAAGCGACTCGCGACACCGCTACATACTAATGTCCGTTTACAATCTCCAAATTCTTATCCATTGGTATTTAGCATTTGCAATTAAAAGTAACTAAAGTATTCCTAATCCTGACACGCATTTTTACTGCGATGCATGCTACTGAGGAATGGAACTTGCTGAGTGTCGAGGAGATTACGCTTCTAGTAACAGATAACAGATGCAGAAGTCGTAATTAAGTTTAACTAATCAGTGGATAAGATAAGATTCGCGTCGGTTCTTTTAGCAATTGTGGTAATTAGAGTACCTACAAAACGGTTTTGCGAAACTGACAAGAAACTTTGCTTCATTTGCCAAGAGAAAGTTAGTAATCATGTGATTTACTTCACGAGTTATTTAATTCGTACACCATTGGATTGCTTTCTGATATATTTGTCAGAGTTTTGTTCAATGAGGAGTGTGAAAGTTGCCTTTCTCCGAAAAATCCATGGCATCTTGCTGGGCTCGCGGGCTTCACTGAAAAAAAGAAATAACCGAACTGTTTCGGTTATTTCAGGAAATAGCCGAATTTTGTTTAGTCATTAACAAAGTTTATTTGAAATAGGAAACTGGCTTACTTAATAGGCACCAAACTTAATAACCACCTTTTGTTATGTGTTCGCATATAGTTTGATTGTCATTTAATTTGCGTAACTAGTAGACAAAGTTTTGCGAAACATTTTTTTCAGTGTTGTCACCTTTCTGCCAAGATCCGAGGTATAAAACTATACTACTTCTCTTACCTTCTATTTATTTTCAGATAAAAACTCACATATAGCCTAATTCAGTCACCAGACAACTGGCAGCTTCTATACTGTGACCTTCTATAGTATTCCGTGGAGTTTCTTGCCGGTTCATCTCCATAGGACCTACTATTTGGAACCGCGCACCTAGTCTCGGTATTTCTGCCTGTATCTGGTTTACATGAAATAGAGATCTATTCTATTTTATTCTATTCTTAACATTCTTTAGGGTAGAGACATAATTTTATAACCCCTGACAAAAAGAGGGGTCTTATAGTTTGTAGTGTGTATCTGTGTATATGTCGGTGGCATCGTAGCTCCAAAACGGATAGATCGATTTCAATGCAGTCTTTTTAATTGAAAGCTAGTTTAAAGATAAAGATAAATATCGGGTATAATTTTAGCTGTGTTTCATGAAAATCTGTTCAGCCGTTCAAAAGTTACAGCTCTTTTTCTAGTTCAAGTAGGGGGTTTTTGACGGTTAGGTTATTGAAAATTGAAATACAACCTCGTTGCAATCGTTAGCTTCCGACCTTTCCGCCTCAGACGTCATCTATACCAGACATACTGGCAAGCTCGCGGCGTGCAATTGAAACCATATGTATCATCGTGTCACACAAGCCCACAATTAACATGTGCGCTTGCGCCTCCGTCCTACAATGCGGCAATTCCTGTAATTATTGCAGCTACGCGCCTAAATACTGCGCATGCAAGTTTGTATGCGAAGTTTAGTTATACTTGTTAGTATAGTTATGTAAGAAAAGAAAGAAAGAAAAATCATTTATTTGCCACAAAAACAAGACACACTAGAATGATAGACATAGGTAATAAGAAGAGGACAGGTGCATAGACAGAGAAGACATTATTTATGTATTACGTTGAGAGAAAATATTGTATCATCTACCCTAAAATAACCATATAATAAGTAGCAGATTCTATCTAAGTATATTTTACGAGTTTAAATAATATAGGGTGTCTAAATTTTTGACGCTTTGTTAAATAGAACGGGTTTAGTTCTTAGTATGAAAAAATCGAATATTAGATAATGAATTGACTTTTATTATGAAAATGCGTTGAGCAGAGCAAGACGTCAAAAAAATTCGTATATCTGAAAATTACGGGTGTATATCATGCCTGCATCATTAACGCCTAAAAACGGTAATATATAAACAATACAAACACAATATATTATTTAACCAACGACATCTTACTAGGTAAGTATATCTTACTAATTTTCTATTCCATTCTATTCTAAGTAATTTATAACTTACATGCTCTGAAAGTCTGAATACAATCAAACTTAGTGTTGCTTACATGAATTAAATTACTACAATTTATACTTATTATTATTATATTTTTATTATTTATTTTTATTACCCTCTCTTTTGGTATGTAACTTAAGGAGGTACGCATTTCATATATAAGGTACCTACCTAAACGTATTCCAGTGCTATGTAAATAGGTATTAGTGAGAACTGGCCTACAGAGTTAGGGAAAAAGGAAAATAGTAATTACCTAATAAGTATTTACTATAATGACATGCGGAAGTATGATACCATCGTAAATTTGAAGGTTTATGGAACCTAATTCTAGGCTAATGGTAGTAATAATTTTGCTTAGCAATTCCAGACATAGTTTCCTCTGCAAGTAGATTATTAAATTCAAAAGGAAAACTAGTCATTGTAACCGATGCCTAAAGGTACACCTACCTACGTCCTAGAATTAGAATTCTTCTACCTTTTAGCTCATCATTATCCTGCCCAGTTTATTTGGGGTCGGCGCAATATATGCCATAGCACATTAGCAATAATTTTTGCTCTACCCTGGCCTATTCTCAGATATCGTGTGAACTCTTTCAAATAACTCAATTGCAAATGGATCTACTTACATCTATAATCTCCCAATCTAGTCTTACCCAGTGATTTATATAACTGCATGCTAAAAATGTGGCTGTATGCTAAAAAGACACCTGACGGGTTATACTCATCATTATGTACAACTTTTACTATGGGACCAACCCTGAAATCGTGAAATAAAATCAGCTGTTGAATGTATGGACATTCAGTCAAGTAATAAGCCATATTTTATCGCTCAAGAAAATTAGAAACTTTCCTTGGTTTTAAAAATATTAATGTAATATTAAGTAAATTTATAATAGGACCTATCTATCATAATCAGATTGTTACAAGCATTTATGTAGAATACAACAATGTTGTTTGACATACAAGTGTTATACGCCGCTATATTAATTTGTAGTCTGTCTACTTGTCTAGTAGTTGTGAAGTCGTTCAAACAAATGAAACAAACAAAACTAGGTAATCAAATATTAGTTAATCATTCTGCAAATACAGTAAATAACTCTCTGTACTTTATGTGTGGCAACAATAAACAACATCAAAATGAGGAATATTATAATTTATCTGCTTGTAGGAAAAACCGAAAAACCGTACTTTGTGACCACGATCCACCTACGCCGTGTAAAAGTTTTCGAAAAGTACCCAGAAGCAAGACACAGAATGTTTATTTTTATTTTTTTAGGTTTTAAGTTCATGAAAATCGGTTCAGAAGTTTAGCCGTGATGAGAAATGTTCACTAATATTAACGGGGATGGGAAGAGCTTACCGCCTGCTGTAAAGTTTAAATCTTCTAAATAACCTACCGAACCCAAGACCTCACATTTGACAGCAGGGTTGCCAATCGTACGAGGTTCCTCATTTATGGTCTGCTGTACGAGGTACGAGGATAGGTACAATCAGGCTCGTACAATTTTGTACAAATTTTGATATAGGAAATTTTATGAGAACATTTTATAGCGTAAAAGGATTTTTACACTTTGGCTCTCAGTACGTTATGTACGAGCAAAAAGGTTGTATGGTTGGTAACCCTGTTTGACAGCGAAGTTTATGTACTTAATAATTATATGGGAACTTTACTGTTTTAATTAATTTTAATACACGTTGTAAGAATAATAATTTCCCATTTGAGTACCTATTGTCGTTTCATTCATGAGGTTTAGATTTTTAATCGTCTTACGTCTTAAAAAAAAGAGGAGGTTTTCAATTCGACTGTATTTTTTGTATGTTTTTTCAGCGATACCTTCGCCAAGTGTAAATCGATTGTAATGATTCTCCCAAGGGTTTTCCATTTAAATTTGGTGAAGATCAGATGAAAACTTCGGGGATAGATACTGGCACTCTTCAATGGATAACAGCAAATCACTCGCAGTTGCTGTAATGCCACATAAAATAGAAAAATAAAATAAATGTAAAAACCGATCGGGCGACCATAAAATTCAAAAACGTATCTGAATTATTTTCATAATCTGAAGTCGGGACCTTTAATTATTTAATGTATGTGACTTCTAAAGCTGTCAAGTTTTTATGATTTATTTTTTTACGTTTTTGTCATATTAATCATTAGTCTATGTATTAATCCTATTTATCTAAGTATCTAGAACTTACTTCTTTTGTCGTTGAAGAAGAAGAAGACTAACTTTCTAAAAGCCGCAGTTTAATATTTTTAATTGCGATAATATTGAAGTTTTATGGCTTCATTTGATTTGCATATCGATAAAATCTCATTTATGCACCGTACAATAAATCGTTAAATTGATGTTGAATATTTTGTACCGTTAGCCAATATCCGTAAAAACTTTTCCATGTAAGATTTCATAATAATCATAAAAATATTGCACTGAGCACTACCTACGTACCTACACATAATACAGAAAGAGACCTCTTTTCTGTGTTCTGTGTTGCACTTGTTGTGGTTTGCAATATTGAAAGACCACGCCTCAATCGAATTAAATAAATGCAAAATATAACAAGTTGTACTTTTTTTATTTTGGGGTTTTTAATATCAAGTCTGCTAAGCTAAGCTTACCTAGCTGTTAGACCATTAAATAATAAATTAACTTTTTAAGTGACTATCGCACTTTTCTTGTATAAGCTGAGTAAAAGGGTGTTATAAATAATGCGTGAAGTAATAAATGATTTGATGTTATTATTATATGTAGATACTATTAAAAACTAAAATAATCACCTTTTCCTTCATATCGGACGGTTTTATAATAAATCACCTTCAAAATATTCACAAAAATCACTGTATTATTTTACATAATTAACTAAAATCACAGTACACTAATCACTTTTATTTTATTTTATAATAGTCGATTTTGTATGAAATTACTAAAAAGTTTGATTAAAACTTTTGATTGCACATAGACAACAGAATATTGCCCCGCTCCGAAGGGCGGGAAAATTGACATTTCGATGTGACGAGTATGCGCGCTAACCGGGAAATGCTGACTGACTGACTGACTACGTTAGTAGAAGATCGACGTTTTAAATAATCACGCTTCGAAATGATTACGTGCGAGCGTGTAGTGAGTAGTCGTTAGCATAGCAATTTCAAGAACTAATATTTTTTTTGTCACACCTTAAACATCGCATGGTCTAAGGAAAAAGACACGTCTTCTCAAATAAGTAGATGGATATATCCATCATCATTTCGTCGTACATAACCCATAACTCGTGAGAGGTAGAGAAATTACAAAAATAATTTAGGGATAGGGAGAACCGATATAACAAAAAGCGCGGCATGTATAATAATTAATAATACTTGCAAATATACTTGGGCAGACTGCAATAATTTTTGATCCATCTAAATTTATTTGTCCATAACTATTCAACAACGGCTAACATTCCGGACAAAGAGCAACGACCTAAGGAAAGCAGCTGGAATAGGATGAAGAAGGTTGAAAACCGCCTTTTCTGTGGCAGTGGAGTGACTCGCTTCTCACGCAGTGAGTGTCACTGTCATGTCGATAATAAACTGTGCTGAATTTGTATGAATTTATCATAGAGGTTATATGGAATACTCTAAGGAAATTATGCCCTTAGCATTAGATGCTTATGGGGCCCGCTACAAACACATTGGAAATTTGGTTGAGGGAAAAGGGGCATCACTCAATGATTTTGTCGTCCCTTGAAACTGGATGACTATCACGACTGTTCTGTAAATTTAATTATTTGAGGCTGCACAATGGCTGATGAACAAAGATCACTCAAGTTTTTCGGTTGTTCTCTTGATGCCCCCTGATGCTGATGCCATAAGCGACTGCTTATTGTACATTTCGCTAAAGATTTTCCTTCGGGGGAATGTTGGCAGGCCTGAACTTGGTGTTGATTCCATACAATTTCAAGCCTACCAACATTCCCCCGAAGAGAACTCTTTAGCGAAACCTCCTCTTACTTCTTTAATTTTATTGTATTGTGGCGAAACGTCATCTAGTTAGATTATCGGTATATCCGACACTGATCAGGTATAAGACTAAAATATGGAATCAGTCAAGTTCTGTATATCAAACTAGTACCGTTATTTGTAGCAGTTTCACTTTGAGGAAAGTCTGCAGATAATCTAATAATGTAAAAAATGCCCACCGTAATCTACAAACCGGTTAAGGGATTTTCCTTGCAACGCTGTGCTCGCGGGTTGTTCCCGCATCAATAGTCTGAGTCTACGCTTACGATGAGACGATATTTAATATTCTAGCGGCATACGATGGAGTAAAGCGTCGGACTCGGACGAAAATTGCCTGCATTATGTATATTAGGCCTACCACAGACGACAGACTTTTTGTGTGGTCTAGTCCGTGGCGCACATTGTTTTATGCAGTTAGAGCCAGCTGATCGTCAAATAGGTGCAACAGTGTAATAGAAGTGAAACTGAGAGACGGGTATTAGGATTTTTCTGTCACGAAAAAGCGTTACGGCCGCGTAGACGATATACAGGGTGGAATTTTCGAAGCGTACCTGGAGGAAAAGTACTCTAAGTACTGAAGACAGCAAATTTTACTCAAAGGAAACATTCCTTTACTTATTTTTAAAAAGAAACAAAACTGCATTTTAATATTTTTGAAAATACACTTGCCACACCCGGGAATCGAACCGACTAAAATCCGAAAACAATACAAAACACACAAATAACGAAATGGGCTAATCCACACAGAATTTCAAAGTTGATGATTCAGTATGAAACTTATCCTTGTATAAACTTTTATTACTTAGGTACCTATTCATCCCTAGTGATAAAGGGAAAAAAAAATTCGTATCGAATGGAAATTCAGTAAAACACAAACAGGAAGACTAGAATGTGAACGGAAATGGAAAGTCTTAAGTTCTAGTGCAAACTAGGGCATTTTATTCGTTTGCAAGTTTTCTATGGCCGTAAACTCTGTAAGCCAGTCGTCAATCATAATAAATTGGATCGTTGAATGGGCACCGCATTACTAAAATGGTAATGAAAATCCACTCTGGTAATTAACTTCAATATGATCTTGAGAGACTTAAGTTCGAGCTACCTTGCAAAAAATAGCCGATCATGAAGTTATAACTCCCATCTTCATGTTCGTTAAAAAATTACAAGGTACTCGTAGCTCAAAGTTTAGTCTCCCGATCGTATTAAAGTTTATTACCAGAGTTGATGTTCATTATCATTTTCGTTACGCGGTAAACACATTGAGTCAAGACGGACAGAAATGACGTAGCTGTTGGATGCAAGCAGCCCAGTCCTCCTGTAGGATTCCTCATAATCTAGCGTTTGTTGATTGCATCTTGTCTACAAGATGTAATCTACAATCGAACACCAGCAAAATGTCTACGCACAACCATTGCATTGGTCGTAGTATGGTACGTGGTATGGTGGTATGGTCGTGGTATTGGTAGACCTAGGTATGGATAACAGCAGATGTCTTGCAATTAAAATGAAGATGAAGATGTACGGGATTACCTACTTACTTTTACTATACATGCACTTCGTACTAGATGTATTATAAATATATAATACATATATTTATAACACGATTGGTCGTCATACGAAGTTACCTACCTCAATGAATATGGAATACAAAATACCTAGGTATCTATTTCCTTGATATACCTATATTATTACCTACTAATAATTTTTCTATTTGTAAAAAATATATACAGGGTGTCCCAGGAAACCTGTACCAGCGAAGGTCTGTGGTCAGGGGACACTAATACTCATCGATTGAACCCCCATGTATGTTCTACGATATTTTGTAGTTTTCGAGAAATTAATTATTTTGTAATATTTTCAGATTTTTCAAAATTGTAGGCAGTTTTAGTTATAACTTTTTCTGAGTGGCGTTTCTTTGAGATTTTTCTTGTCAGTATTATGGCTAGAATGTGTGTTCACCTGTTAAAAACACAAAACAATCAAATTCTAACTACTAGTAGCTCAGAATATGATGAGAAGATAAAAAAATCTGTTTCGGAGAAATATTACACGTGATTTCAACTTGAAAAAAAAAACTTACACCTGACTGAATGATTTGTAAATAATTTTAAAAACTTTATGAATTCCTTAGGTCTCAAAACAACACAAAAAAGTTGGTACTTTATGGGACATATTTTCGAGAAAACATAGTTCAAAGTTGATAAGGTCAGAAATAGTGAAATTTATTTCATGCATTTGAAATGACTTTTCTTACATCTTTGCGATTGATATGGAGAATACTTGGATGTTAGGTAAAGGTACTTACAATAGTGCAATTCAATTCTACTAATTATTATAACTTTTTCACTTTTATTGTGATAAACAAAACAACAGAAATATCTCGAATACCTAATCATTTACTAAATGGTTTTTACATTAAATGTTCAAAGTGTCTGCCACCAGCCTCAATAAATAGACGGCACCGTCGCAAAAAAATTCTGCGCAAGTCTCGAAAAGCGTGCTCTTTTTCTCTTATCTCTGCTTGTGCTTCCGTTAATTTTTGATTAATTCCTCCAATGTCGAAAATGTCGATTGGCCGAGGGGCCCCAATTGCCTGGCGTCCAAGGCACACGGATCCCACACGTTAAAAAAAAAAGGTTAGGTTAGGTTCGGCGGGCTCCATAGATAAAGTAAACCTACATAATCTAAGGCGGGCTCGAAATGGAGTAAAAATGACATAAGCGAAGCGTACGTTTCTCTCACTATAATTTAAACTTGCATTTGCTGTATTTTATTGGATTTTTTGTACTTAGTTTGTGTTTTGGACTTTCGATTTGCTTTTCTGATTTGGACATTTTAAGACACTGGTAAAATAACTTGGCACGTTTCCTGGAAAAACCATTTAGTAAATGATTAGGTATTCGAGATATTTCTGTTGTTTTATTTATTATAACAATAAAAGTGAAAAAGTTACAATAATTAGTAGAATTGAATTGCACTATTGTACCTTTACCTAACATCCAAGTATTCTCCATATCAATCGCAAAAATGTAAGAAAAGTCATTTCAAATGCATGAAATAAATTTCACTATTTTTGACCTTATCAACTTTGAACTATGTTTTCTCGAAAACATGTCCCATAAAGTACCAACTTTTTTGTGTTGTTTTGAGACCTAAGGAATTCATAAAGTTTTTAAAATTATTTACAAATCATTCAGTCAGGTGTAAGTATTTTTGTTTTCATGTTGAAGTCAAGTGTAATATTTCTCCGAAACAGAATTTTTTATCTTGTGATCATATTCTGAGCTACTAGTAGTTAGAATTTGGTTGTTTTGTGTTTTTAACAGGTGAACACATATTCTAGCCATAATACTGACAAGAAAAATCTCAAAGAAACGCCACTCAGAAAAAGTTATAACTAAAACCGCCTACAATTTTGAAAAATCTGAAAATATTACCAAATAATTAATTTCTCGAAAACTACAAAATATCGTAGAACATACATGGGGGTTCAATCGATGAGTATTATTGTCCCCTGACCACAGACCTTCGCTGGTACAGGTTTCCTGGGACATCCTGTATAATAAATTGAGGAAAAATAAGTTTATTTTTAATCTTTTTTATAATTCACTTTCATGCTTTGCTAAAATGAAGCAGGTTTTTATTTATTTATTTATATATATAAAAATCATATATAAGCATACCAACAATATAACTATTACAATAATTCAAATATAAATACCTACTAAAAAGACATTCATTCAATTCATCATCATTCATTCATCGTCATTTCATTTTTTTTTTCTTTTTTTTATAAGGATATAAGGAAATGTAGGTAGGTATAGGTATTTTCTGTATTTTTTCTTGTTTCTAATAATAAGTCATTATAATAATGTTAGACAGAAGTTTCTTTTTTTAAATTAAATTCGTGATACCTACCTATTCTAGAAATACCTATATATTTACGATCGGATGCAATAAAATTATTAGCAAGATGAATTTTTGCGATTTGTAAATGGTATGAACTTGACTAATCACGTGCATAGATTTTATCTTTCACGTGTTGTAAAACCCAAGCGTGGCTACAAGTATTCCCCGATTACAACCATGGAAAATTGTGTGCCAAAAATCACGACTGCGGATACAGATGAGTTTTACCTACCTTATAAACCTACCTAAGTACAAACATATACGGTGTGCTGTCTTCGCACACCGTATAAATAACGGTGCATTTCGATTGTGAAGGCACATACGCACCGCACTGTGCGGTTACTTGGTTTGCATCATTAGTAGTCCGTGATTTGCATCCTGCCTCACATAAAGTATATTTATTGATACCTATACAAAAAAATTAATAGAAGGCTGCACAGTAACAAATTTATCAATGCATGGCAGAATTGCGATCTCCCGTGTCACAGTTTATTTAATCAATTTACTTTGCCCGTGTGGTGACTGAGAATTTGAAGTTACTAAGTACAGGCACAGAATAAGCAGAGGGTCAAGCACGAATTTTTTGACATACTTATCGTAAATTTAACCTTAAAGTAAACACATTTTAAATCAAAAATACAGTTTAATCCATGATTACCTATTTTTTTAATGTAAGTATATGCATTATTTTTACATTTTCATAAAACAAATGTGTATAGTATGTTGCGTAAAATTGAACAAAAATGAGATAGAATAAATATTTTTTATTCAAAATTTTCTTACGTTAACGTTACCATACGTTACAAACATTCGTGCTCGTCCTATAGGAGACTGTCTCACTGGTTTAGTGGCAGTATTCACTATTATAGCGCGGCTGCTGAGCGTGATGTTTTTTTTTTAGATCATTTTGATTAGGCATCAAGTTTGACATGTTCCCGGTGGATGACATAGGCTCACCCCTTCTCGTCCTCTAGTACGTGGGACTTATTAATGGTCAGCGAAGTGTGGATGTATAAAAGTACACATCTGCCATGAGTGCCATGACCTTATGGGAATAGAAGCGTGATGCTATATTATGTTTTGATGAATATGCTCATCATTATTTCATTACCTACAATGATTAATAGCAGAATGAAAGAAAAGAGTTTTATGACACACATTTTAAGGTTCATACATACAATATTAATAACAAATAATCTTAGGCCCAAATTCACCAACAACATAACAGGCGATTAGAGCAAAATGTGCCGTTTAAATATGATTTTTTGTATGGTCGATTTAATTTGAAACATCTGGTACATTGTTGGTGAAATTGGCCTACAACCATATTGCAAACTTACAAATCGTGCAATTTAGTAAGGGCAGGGCGTTCGACTTTACCAAGGGTCAACTCGTAAACTTACGCAAGCTTATACTTATTTACTTACCCTTTATTATCATTCACAGTTCTACATGAATGTAATTTAAATATTCGATGTAGGTGAGTAATTAATTAGGTACTTTAGACTTTCTTT
Organism: Allophyes oxyacanthae; assembly: GCA_932294325.1. Lineage (NCBI taxonomy): Eukaryota > Metazoa > Arthropoda > Insecta > Lepidoptera > Noctuidae > Allophyes > Allophyes oxyacanthae. The sequence continues at coordinate 5,728,069 of OW028628.1, forward strand.
ATCCGGAGCGAGGATAACGACGTTTACTTTTCTCGTTCTGTTGCGTACCTATGTTCCGTTGAAATGGTTCAGTAAACTTTATACAATGAATAAGAGAAATTCTTTGTATGTTATCTCAATAGGCTGCATAACCTACCTACATTGTTAAGTAAAAATAATGTCATATTATTTTCCTTTATTATGTAAAAAGAAACCAGCCCTGACTTTGCACAAATATGGAAGTAGAAGCTCAAAGTCGTGGCATCGCCATGCCATAGGTACCTAATATTATGCACACTTTGCGGGACACTGCCCGTACCTATAGCAAATATAATGCTTTGAACGTTAACTGCGTTTGGACGCCCCGCGCCGGGCATAAACGATTTTAGCCTTAAAAGGATAGTCGAGAGGAAAAATTTCCGATTTTACCCACCTATACTTGTTCATGAAAAGTCCTTTGTGCTAACTAAATATCAAATAAGTAGCATCATCAAAACTACCATTTTTGTATCTCGCTAATAAATCTTGAAATCTAGAGACATACATACTAAGTTTGTAGAATTACGAATTCAAGGAAATGAGATCGGTAATCGTGCAGATAAAGTTAGAATTTTCCATAAAGTGATGTGAAGATGAATGATTATACTTAATAATAATTGTAATTTTATGATAATAAATCGATTAGGTAATTATTTGTAACTACCTAATAGGTACGAACTGTCAGATTGTGTTCTAAAGATAGATGCTCTCATTTATCATGTAATTATGTTCTAGTTCCACTGACGACATGAGTGACGCAGTGGCAGTTTGGTTTTCTGTTCTACGGGTCATGGGTTCGATTCGCGGCCGGATATATTTGTACAGCGTACAGACAGGTTTTCCAGTTGGGTGTGCGTGTATGTTTGTAAACAGTAACCACTTACAGAAGAAACCCTATTGTAGGGACAACTTATTTTTATAGAAAAAAAAATATTTTTCTTGAATTCATTACTGCATTATTTTATATTATTGTACATAAGTATTGCTTTTGTTACATTTATTATTGTTGTTGTAAATATTGTTAAACCAATTGTTATTGTTATAATAAGTAAGTATTTGACATTCTTTGTCTCATCAAAACAAACAAGCACGATAATAATAACTTATTTCATAGATATGTCATAATATCACATGGTCGCTCTTATGACCCCTAACGAGGTAAACAGAGGTGTCTATCTAAAAACAAAGCATTAAAACTTGATACAACTTGTCTATGAACTTGATTTGGCTTGCTTGAATATCGGTGTCATGTAGGTAGATAGGTACTTATAGTTGTAATAGCGGCCAGCCAGATAGACCGATCCGACGACTAGGAGACTTCTGCTGCGTAAGGCAGATTGGATACGGAAAGCGAGCGAAGTACCTACAACAGGGGCGTATTTACCATTAGGCCAAGGGGGCCATGGCCCGGGGCGGCAGGCTGCGAAGGGCGGCAAAGCCGCCCCTCGCAGCTTACTCTGGGCGCCTTTTATTGTCAAGCTTACCCTACAATATTTCTTATTCTTTTTTATATTTTAATTGACATTTAAATTAAAATCAAATGAACGCTTCGAACCTAACCAATTGTTTACAATACCGTCAATACCAAGTACAAGTACCTAAATATCATTTGCGTTCAAGAACTATTTATTATACATTTATTTTAGATAGGCACTGCATAACTAAAATAATTCAGTAATTTTGTTTTGTAAATTTGTCTTATCTACGCCATCTATCGTGGACCGTGGTACCAATACTTTCGAGACGCGGGGCACACGAACAGCGCAACGCACGCGCGAGGCGGCGGCGGCGCGGCGCGGGCGTCGCACAGTGGGCTGAAAATGAAGCTCCATAGACTTAGCGCCTCTTGAAAATCAAGTACCTTATTTTGGAAAAAATATATACCAGCGTATTTCTTTACTGAATAGGAATATTTTATGTAATAGTACTTTTTATCATAAAGCCATTATTTTGTGAGTTATTTGCGATTTCATAATTTTTTGTATGGAGCAGTTTTTTTTTTCCTAATTCTTAATCTTTCTTAAGAAATATCTTCCTGTTTCATAAGATCCGTCATATAAGCTATCTTATCACCAAAGCCTGATTCTCAGAAACTCTCGGAACATTGTCATATTCAACTTTGAAGATAGAAAAATATTTTATATGCATGTTCTTCATTTATAATAGATACTAATTGCAACGATAAGTCCTTTCTTCCACAGTTCCTAACCAGGTGAAGAAGTAAGCGCGTTATTAAACGTAAACACAAAGTTTTATCATAAGCTGCAGAAAGCTTATTAAAAGTTAATGATCATTTTGATGACGAGGACAATACAGAGAAAGAAACCTTCGCTTTTATGGATATGGATCTAGTCCACGGTTCAGAAAATGACTCTGGCTAAACACTACACTTAACATCGCTTTAGCTGATTTAATTTCAATATTTGGTGTAATGTTCTAATTGGATTAGCCTTCCTGGAATACCAATATAAAAAAAACGTGCTGACTTCTTCACCTCGTTAGGTACTGTGGAAGAAAAAACTTAAAATTTCAATTAGTATCTATTTTAAATGAAGAACTCAAGAACATGCATATAAAATATTTTTTATCTTTAAAGTTGAATATGACAATATTCCGAGAGTTTCCGAGAATTAGGCTTTGATGATAATATAGCTTATATGACGAATCTTATGAAACAGGAAGCAATTTCTTAAGAAAGTGAATTAGGAATAAAAAGAAAAGTAACTTCTGCTTCGTACCAAAAATAAAGAAATCGCAAATAACTCACAAAATAGTGGCTTTATCACTTTATGACAAAAACTATTACCACATAAAATGTCCGTTTTCACTAAAGGAATACGTTGGTATACATATACATATTTAAAAAAAAAAACTATCGTATTTTCAAGGCGTCTATGGAGCTTCATTTTCAGCCCACTGTGCGGGGCGGGGGTGTCGAAAGTTATGTTTCGTTTGAAATTAACGAATAACGCATCAAATTAACGAAGGTATGTTTTAATTTGTGAAAACTTATCTAACGCCTAAACAGCTTAGCTGTTCTGAATATAGAAGCTGAGTTAACAATCGCCATAAACAGCGTCATTGACGATTTTGTCAAACAATTTGCGCGTAAAAAAAAATGAAAATATTTACCTAGTGAATAAATGGTTCATTTTAGGAAAAAAAAAACATTAATTATTTCACACCACACCTATTGCAGGTTTTTTTTTCTTAAATGAAATACTTTATCGTCACTTAACACGTTCACTGCGTTACGTGGCGAATCAAACCTCGTACGACGTCCGCACTCAGTGCGCGGCTGAAAAAGCTATTCCTCTCGCTCGTGCGCATTGAATTTCTACTACAAATTTCGTTGTATGAGTGAAATGACTAATATAGGTTTGAAGACCTTCTTCAGTAGTATTTAATTTTTGAATAAAAACGTACGAGATATTTTTCGCCTCGTACCGACCGAATAGTTAATGTTTACTTTACGTGCGGTACAGGGTGCATAGAACCTCGTAACGATCTCGTACGAGGCAGGTCGATAAATCTGAGCATTGTTGTGACTGTGTCGATAAATGACGGACGTAATTAATTATGGATGTAAACAAAACTATACACAGGAAGAGATCAAGGAAGATTTTAGAATTATCTTTTATTAAAACATAATGTTACTAGGCCAAAATCCATTTCGCTCTACAAAGAAGTGATTAGTCGTGCTTCTCATCAGCTGGTACATATGATATATTTAAATATAGTCCTAGTTCAGGGCATACATTCCAAGAACTAACCACCATTGTGTCAACGAGGTCACCACCCCATACATAAGATAACAAAGTAAGTGATTCCATTCTTGATTTGTCAACTACCCCCAAATCGACGGTGAAAGTAGTAACGAAAGAAAAATTACTACACTATCGCATAATCAGAATGTTACTGATAGTTGTCCTTGTCAAAGTCATAGAAAACATTATAATTCAAAAGAAGCTTTCTTTTTTAAACAAATGCTCCTCGATAATTTTGTATCTTGTTTTGTTTACATCCCTATTTGTTTATCGATATTTTGGAATAAGATGCGATACGCGGTTGAGCTCGCCTCGTATTTTGATTTCTTTGGGTGCGGGGCGGGGTGTCATTCATCTCGTAATATGTTTTATGGGATTACTATGTCAGTTTTGAACCAATCCTCGGGCGTGCTGACATATATAATATACAGACAATACACTATTTAATGGTATAATCCAAAAAAAAAACCAAGCAGTTTTCATGAAGATATTCTAGTTTAAAGTAACAGTACCTTACGAGATGCTTTGAACCTAGCTCCGCACTGGAAAAAAGTCTAGTACGACATGATCTTTGCCTCGTAACGCACCAGTTTGAAGGTACCCAAAATTACTGCACGCAGTGAACGTGTTAATGGGGCGGCAAAGCTAACTGGCCCGGGGCGCCAAATCCTTAAATACGCCTCTGACCTACAACTTGGTATGGCGCAATTTGGGAGAGGCCTATGTCCTATTTTTAACCCCCGACAACAAAGAGGTATTATAAGTTTGTAGTGTGTATCAGTGTATCTGCAAACTCCGATTCCATTTATTCAATTTATAATTTAATACAATTTAAATATTTGTACGCCTTCAATGGTATAACATGTAGCTCTATTAATATGTAACACCATTGCATGCACGTCATTGTAATTTACACATGTTACAGTAAATAAATATATCTTTATCTTTAATGCGTATCTGTCCGTGGCATCGTAACTCCAAAACGGATGGACCGATTTCAATGCAGTTATCACCCCTCTTTTTTGTCGGGGGTTAACAATAGGCATGCACGCAAAAAGATTGTCGACCTGAAAATGTTTTTCACCAGAATCTGTGTTGAAAAACATTTGCATTACAAAAAATGTTATGTAAATATTATGTATTTTTAAAAAGATTATTTTATTTGTAAAGTAAATTTACTAGGGACTAAACTCGTATTATAAACAAGAATTTGCATTCCGAATGACCGAATCCAATCATGTGACGAGTTCACGGCTCGGTTGGCGCAGTGGCTAAGCGATTGGCTTTCTGCGCTACGTGTTGCGGGTTCGATGCCGTCACGGAACAATATTTGTATGACCTACAGATACTTGTGCCGAGTAGGGTGTGCGTGCATGTGAGATGTATGTTTGTAAACTGTACCCACGATATAGAAGACATCCTAGTGTGGGGCAACGATTATATAAAAAAAAGGAGAAAGAGAAAAGGTTAAAAAGATTATTAACATTTATACATTAAGTTTAAGTGCTTGCTAGTGATCACTACGTAAATCTAATCACTGACTAAACATACAACCTTGGAACTAAAAGCCTACAAACTTGAAATTTGGCAGGTAAATTGTAGGTGTAGGCGTGAGCTAAGAAAGGATTTTATGAATATCCAAGTAGGTAGGTGAAATGGAGTTCAAATTTTATATGAAAAGTCTTTCTACGCGGACGGAGACGCGGGCACAACTAGTATAATAATAAAAAAATGGTAATTTAATTATAATGTTACGATACAGTGACCCCATAAAAATGCATTTATTATTATTATCAATGAACTACCACGGTTGAATTAGATTTTCCTCGCATATTTTTATAATCTCAAAAAGCAGGCTGATTCATTGATAAAAAATTGGCAAAACTTACCGATTAAAATATAGTGAGCACTGAAGCACTGAAGGGACGCACTCCTAAAGAATGTCACATTATTTTTAGATAGTTTTGTTTTTATTTAATCTTACGAAAACAATCATTTAATTTATCTTAATTATTATTTATTCACTCCACGATATTAAATACAAAGTGAAATTAATCTTAGTTTCTATTATAATATTAATCTTGTTTTTATTTTTTATTAATTCAATAAATAATTTGGATATAAAAATAACGTTGGTTTAAATTTTCGCTAAACGTAGTACGGTTCGCGTTGTTAATCTAACACTGTGAGGCGTATTTACAAAACTAAAGGCTATTTTAACGAGCGGCTCTAACGCCTGTGTGGCCAATGAATATTTACAGTTTTACGATAATTTCAGGGCTGAAACGGTATGATAATGAAATTGCTGAAACAATATTCATGATTCTGATACACATAATTTGAGACTTATTTGTCCCGTAGTAAATGTTTTGTGGAAAGATGAGCTAGCAACGACCTTAAAAAATTCTGGTTATTTAAAAAATAGGAGTGTATAGGTAGGTAAGGTACCTACTGCAGGCTGCGGTCAGGTGGCTGTATACAGGCAGCTGACCGCAGCCTGCAGTACCTATTACCTATATTTTAATGTCGTTGCTAGCTCATCTTTCCACAACACATTTACTACGGGACAAAAATCGTAACCGCGAAGCAAATCTGCTGTTCCATACATTTAGTCAAGTAGTGGTTGAGTGCTAATATTGAGTTATGTATTTGTATGGAACAACTGTTTTTATTTTCGCGATTTCAGTGTTGGTCCCCTAGTAAAAGCTGTTCATAATGATAACCCCTTCAATGGATCGGGACTAGAATTTATTTTTCTTTATCACTAAGGCGCCCCCCGGGACTTGGAGCCTGGAGCGCCCGCTCCTTTCGCCCTATGGTAGGGCCACAGAACACAGAAAAGTCATAAGAGATCAATGGGGATGCAGTAAAGCCATCATTATGTTCCGTACAACTTATATATGTACATTTGTACATACGTCCAATGATATATATTACAAAAAAATACATATATAATGTCATTGGCTACGTCTGGGTTCAGGGATTTGTATAAACCAAACAATGACGAAATTGACAACCCTGAAAAAATGAACAAGCGTTTCTGTTATGACTAAAAATTAGATAATACGGTCGCTAAATGCTAATGTCAATATTGATGCCTGCTCGTACAGTGATAGCATTGTTTGAAAGATGTGTGCAAATAGAACACAGGAAACTCACCTATTCATTCAAATATCTGTAACTACACTAATTATGCTCTTTTTGATCCTATGTAACAAGCTACGTTAACCTTTCTTACTTATTAGTTACACTATGGTTGTTTCTAATAAGAGGTTATGCATTCACTAATTAGGTATCTACCTACTTCGTTAATAAGCACTCACTTATTATACTTGAACTATGGAAGATTGTTATCAAAAGAAATTTTAACAAAAATTCAAGAGATCATTAATTCGATTACCTAAAATAATTGAACTAAAAGAAAACACATTTATATAGCTGCTATTTCATTTGGGAATTTTATAAGCAGTCAAATGTGATACTTACCTACCGTTAAAAAAAACTGTGTACTACCTACCCATTCTAAATAAATATTAATTATAAAAACTATTTGACTTACCAGAATTATTTGCAAACGAACACTGTGTTAAAAGTAATAATTTTTAACTATGAATAAAAATAACAGACGAAGTTGAGTTGACCACGATATCAAACAAGGTAAGTTTGGATGCCTTCCAATTATTTTAGACAGCAGTATATTATTAGTAGTAGATTTGGTGACTATTTTAACAACCGATCAAGGGCACAATTGGAAATCTGGATATTACCGAATAATTTGAGTTTTTAATTAATTCTTTCTTTATTTATTTTTAGTCTCCAGTTTTACGAGCAAATACCTATACATAATTACGAAGTAAGTAAGTTTTGGTGGACCAAACAGAAGCAGTACTTAGTGCAAGTACTTACCTAATTTCTAATTGCTATCTATCCACTGCGCTTACTGTCGCGTGGCCAATAGGTATGTGCTGACCATGGCTGATCCTAACACGTAATAAATACAGTTTACGCATAATATAATATAATCTCATAGGTACACACAAAGACCTGGGTCTTTGTGTGTACCGGATCTGGATCCGGATACAATAATTACCTATTGTAGGCCATATTATTTTTGTAACGTGCCCGGTGTAGGGATGGATTGAACAGATCGAACCCGCTACCGCTACTCGAAGCGGAAAAGCTAAACGTTACAGCACTGCGCCAGTCGTGGTGTCGTCATTCATTGATTGATGGAAAATAATCACAGGGCCTAAATATGATTTGATCTCAGTGAGTGAGGGTTTTCAAATTGGCTATTTTATTATTGATAATGAGGGAACAGATGAACATACATACATTATGTATACATACATACATACATACCGGTTAAACATATAACCCTCTCCGTAGTCGGGTAAAAAAGATGTGGTACTTACATTATCTGGTACTTCCAACATTTTACTTGTAGGGAATATCATAATCGAGGAAACTTGAAGAACATGGTGATTATATCTGTAAAGAAAACATTTTATTATTTTATGGAATTTTCTGATCAATAATTATTATGAAAAATATTTTCTATGAAACAAAAAAATAGATTTTCATGTGGCAAAAAACCAAGTATCCAAACCAAAAAAAAATTGTCATGTTTGCGAAGTGTACTATTTAATTTTATTTCATACTCTTCAAAAGATAATTATGAACCACCTATCTAAATGATTACGTGAAAATAATATGTATTAAGCATAATGATGAGGACATAAACATATTTACAATACTTTTAATTCTATTTTGTGAGTCAAATAAAGCAAACATGAAATATAATTTTACAATGCAACGGCATTTGTAAATGTTCGGTTAACGTCATATGACGGTGACGTTAAATTGAATTGACACTTGACATTAATACAAACAAAACAACAAACAAGTGTTGTTTTCGTTTCTTGTTTTGATTTATGTGGTTATTTGAAAAAGACTAGATTTATGTTTCTTTTCAAATTAAACTTTCTGAGAATTCAGTCGTAAATATTGATCATTTCAATTTTCGATTACGTTCGCAGAACTTGTCTACGACTGCGCATGGGTTTAGCCCGTAGGTAGGTAAGTACCTACCTAGTAGCAAATGTTATTATTCGTACATTTGATTGATATACTGTTTATTTTTACCACTCATCCACTTGTTGATAGTGATATTCTTTATAATTTTCTGTATATACCTAATGTCCTACCTATATATTTTTAAATTTTTATTGAACCATGATTTTTAGTCTCTGTTGCATTCATAATAACGATATTACATATAATTATAGGTATAAGTTCGGTCAGTAGGTCATCTTTCTTTGTATAAAACAGGATTATGCCGCTTCTATGTGTAGCTTACAATAATACTGGAGAATATGAAAATAATATCTGAATTAAAACATTTTGTGGAGCCATGCTCAGTGCATTATTGACAAAAGTTTTGTTTTGTTTTCTATGATAGGCCATAACCAATCAATAATCTAAGTAGGTACTGCATATTGAATTGTCATGTTTTATCCTTGCCCCTGTTATCCTCAACCATATAAAGTTGACATTATTACAAGAATAAGTTAAATGCAATAGACATTGCTACAGGCCAAAGTATTCTTACAAAATATTAACATTCTGATGAATAGTAATTCAAGAAGCTGGAAACAGTCACTGGTGCTCTCATACAATAATTAATTATTTCCTATTGTGTCTATTTTGTGATTAAGTGTTATTGAAATAATACTGCCTATTAGTCTGTTGTTTGTTGAATGAGCCAACATAAAAATAATCAGCTCAGTGTAAACCAATATTTCCTGAAACTGAGTCTTATTTCTATGAATAAAGTAGTGAGGATATTCTCTAGACCACTTCCTGATTAGAACATCCTGTCCTGAGTGTGATCAGGATACAGTAACAGTATATCTTCTTTTACATTAACGCTTACCTCGTCGCAAAACTGGCATAGGTCCAGCTAGTGGGCATAGCATTGACTTTATTCAATGCTTTGCCTACTTGCTGATACATAATAAATAATGCGTAGACATAAAAGACTGCCTGCAAGCCCCATTCCAATTGAACACGGAAATCAATTGACATTTTACTGTTTCTTTTTTTTAAACAAAATTCTTGAATCTTCTGAACATTGAATCTATGGCCTTGATTGTGAATTGTTGTTGTGCATCTTGTGAGAAACGGCACCTAAAATATAGATTGAGATAAACATTTATTAAATTCATGAATCTAATTTACCGAGGGCAAAAATAGAAAAGAAAAATAAGTCGGTATTTACAAGATGTAGATTAATAAAATGTAATAAAAATCTCTATATTGGGGACTTAATTAACAAAAAAACGTAATTTATTGAAAAACACATCAAATAAACAATTTTTTTAACTTGATGACTGTTGTTTATTGGTTGTTTTTATTTGCCATGCAACATCTACTCAGACCAAGACTATTATAGATATTCTTGACTCAGACCGACCAATAATGTTACCTTATTTAAATACAGAGGGTCTTTAGTAGGCAATAGAAAGAAAAAAATCTATTATTAATTCAATTAATGTTTTTAAATGAAAACCTTTTTTTTTCTCCTCGGCAAAACAGTGTCAACCAATTTCATAATTATGTGCACTAAATGGGGACTTGCACTGTATAATATTGATTATTAAAGACAACTTTGAACGATATTTTAGGATTTTTGTTTTTATTTGTTCGCGCCATTTTTATCTCCTTGCCGTCACAGCACGCATCATAATTTTAAATACATATCTATATTAGGTTGGTCGCTCTCAGGCCAAAATAATCTTGGTTTAAGATGTTGCCATACTTGAAGGGCGGGCGTACGAAAGTGGCCCTGAGCCACTTTCTAGTTACCGCGATCAGAATCAACCAGCAATAGACTTTATGTAATAGCCCTTTTCTAACATGTTGAATGTTTATATTATGCTAATTCTAATTATGTAATACAAACAAACATCGAAAAAAACAATCAGTTAACTTTAAAAGTTATAAAATATTTAGATAATAAGTTATAATTCTTATGAAGTTATGACTTTCAACAAGGATAAATCAAATCAAATAAATAAAAAAACATAAATCGAAGATTCCTCCTATAATCTTGATTATAGGAGCTCCGCGTACAACACATCCATTTTCTTGATTATCCTAAAAGACATTCAAAAATCACTTCTTGAAGTTGTACAGTAGGGAATTTCAGAAGTACATAATTAATGTAGTGATTAAAATCTTGTGTACCTGTGTACCTATTTTGAAACAATAAAAATAATATAGGTACCTAATAGTGTTATAGGGTTTTTCTATTAGGAAATCCCTCAGTGCAAGCCTGGGTTTGGTATTGAGACTCGCCCCCTATTACAAGTGATATAATGTACTCAGTACAAAAAGTTACTGAATGGTTACTGTAACAATACAATCTACAGCGAAATGTGATTGCACATCAGTACACCTCTGCTTTCAGGGTTGCAGCAGACGTACAAACATTTATAATAAATGAAAATTTATTTTATATAGTAAAATTTATTTTATGTTGTAATTATCACTAACTTGTGTTAGCGATGAAGGAAAACATCGTAAAGAAACTTGCACACTTGGAGGACTCCTTAAAGTTCTCAATGGTGTGTGTAGTCTGCCAACCTGCAACAGGCCAGCGTGGTGGATTAAGGCCTAACCCTTCTCATCAATTAAATTGTAATGACTTAAATAAAATAAGTAAACTCAAAATTTTATCGTACAATTTGCTACGGACGTGTCATTCTATGGACATAATTCTAATATTTATGATAATTTTATTCATGTCTTGTAATGTCAAGTTGTTAAACGATATAAACATTGGAATCGCACATTTGACACAAAAATATCGCGTGAAAATAAAATAAGCGGTATGCCGTAATCCGTATGTGTACTAACAATAATGTGTGGTATGTGTCATTAATTCATTACCATTATTGTACGCATAGACTGTGTATTTACTGAACTATTTTTTTAAACTAGCGAATCGCCATTTCTTTACTATCAGCATTCGTTTGTTATCAGTTTTATTTTATTTAGTTAGAAGTATTGGTCATAGCTTCATCCAAAAAACTCAAAGAAAAAGGCAGATCATGCTGCCTATACATAATAGCCTCGACGGCAAGCACATGTAAGAGGACTAGCTCAACTTTCAGCAACCCCGTTGACCGTGGTGCCGTAGACAGTTGAATAGTATCCCCGTCAGCCGTCGCTGTCGTCTGAACCTCGTCGATTAGATGCAGGGTGTACCTTGGGGGAGCTGGCGGGGAAGCCCAAATTTAGCCACTTCTCTAAAATACCTTAAATTAACTACCTACTTGTGAATTTTTACTGCCTCCTACTTTTTTCGATTTTAAAACAGATAAAGCCTTGCTAAGATAGAAATAACGGAAAATGATAATAAAATGACTTGATTTACCACATTCGACTACATCAATACAAAAATATTCAGGCTTTGAATGTAACGGGTTATTCTTATGTTATGGTATCATTTCAACATAGCGGGCGAGATCTAATTAAAAACGGTTTCCTCATGTCGCGTCTCTAGGTATTGTCGCCATGAATTACTGTAGGCTTACTTACAAGATTTGCGCTATTATCTGCATTTTTCAAATACTTATAATCCTAGTCTCTTACTCCTCTACCTACTAATTAACTTTGAATAAAGTTATGTCAAGCTTATACGTCAATTATGGTTTAAATGCCGATATTCATGACATAACTTTATACAATGTTTATTAGTAAGAGGTTAAGGCTCGGGCACAGCCGCGTTATTATCGGTCGATAATATTGCAATGTTTTTAGTACATTTTGTATAGAGGACGCATTCAATTTTACACACTGCTGCGATAGTTCGTCCTAATACAAAATGTACTAAAACAGATACTTATCTGCGATTATCGAAATTTTTTACCGATCATGAAGATGGGATTCCCAACTTTATGATCGGTAATTTTTTACAAGGTAGCTCGAAGTTTCAGCTCCCACGATCGTATTGACGTTTATTACCAGAGTCTGATGTTCATTACCATTTTGTAACGCGGTAGACGAGGGTAAAATGTCCAGGATATCTCAGATTTTAACCAGATCTGTACCTACCTTCATTACAAAGTGTATATTATAACGTTGAGTTATGTTTACTTATTAAAATCTTATAGAAAGAAAAATGTTTAAGTTACTAACAGTGGGTAATTTCCCACAGAAGTTATACAATTTATAACTCAATCAAGGGAAATGACGACAGACAATGAAAGAACAAGCGAAGCGATAACTATTTATAAACTATTGTTATAGTTAATATGTTATTGTCATTCATAACCACAAACGCCATTAACATAAATTATATATCTATGATTGCACACTCATAAAATAAGTATTGTATTTTTGATCTGCTTAAGTTTTATTATAGCTATGAAGCTTGGCTATTTTGAGCGATGTATGATAATAATGTGACAAATATAGGTACTCGTTTATGTTATAATAAAGTTTAAATTTTTAAGCAACTCATATATTTTTACAGGTTTCAGGAACGCATTCTCTCGGCGTGACGCGGCGGCGGCCGCACTTGTAGTAAGTAATTTATGTTGACTATTACGTTTCGGATGATTATTTGTTGATGATGATGTTAAGGTCGTATCTTTCATCGTATTTTTCATGATGTCAGTCCATAAATTAGCTGTTTTTCTTCCGCTTTGATAAATATTTTTAATTAACGGAGTCTTTTATCGGCTGTTCTCAGGTAACATTATATTAGCAGTTCATGAATCATCATCTAAATGACGATTTCTTCGGGTCGTTTAGTGTTTCCTCATTCGTACAGTTATCATCATAATCATAAGCCACGTCGGAATTCTGAATTGAATTAAAAAATAATTTGTTATGGTTCAAAGTGTATATAAAACAACATGATTGTATCAGAAATGCGCGGTCATATTTAAGGGTGTGGCTCAGATATCAAACTGAATAACTTTCTTTATGGGACCAACATCGAAATCGCAAAAAAATAATTAGCTATCTCATGTGAGTCATGTCCCACGTTTGGGTCGAGTAGGTTTTGAAGTTTTGTATGGGACAGCTGATTACTTTCTCGTGATTACGGTGCAAACATCCCATAGAGGAAGTTGTTCAGCTTGATGGTCTGATCCATACCCTTAAATGTTATCCTTTACGTTGCAGTAATATTCTTTACTCTATCATGCCGTACCAATGCACGTTATGTGCCTGTTACCTCTGACATATTAGATTTTCTCAACCAATAATCATGCGTCTATATAATTAGTAATTAGGCATAGTCGATGATATTTATGTAGAATATAGGTACTGGTCAGTACTTTCTAGCGTTCTGCACCCGAAAGGCAAAAAGTGATTAAAAAAATACTTATTTTTTCGCCATTTTCGTCTGAACGTACACTATGGTATGGCATAGTTTAATGGGTCGCATAGTATTTTTCTAAAAAAATATTCTCTATGTAGATACCTGCTCTATCATCATTTCAGTTGCGTCATTTAGTAAATTAAAGCAAAAGATTTTATTTCATTTCATGATTCTGTCATTTAAGCGACCCTTCTTTGATCATTCTGATGCACCAACACTAAATATTATAATTTCTATAGTAACGAAGCTAACAATATCGTACCTTAGGTACCCAGTACCGGTTCATACAATACTGACCCTTTTATACTTGACGTTGATAGAAAATCGCAGTATTGTTGGCTCAAGGAACCTCCGCTGGACCGGTGCAGTGGACCGGTCGAACCACAGTCGCATTATTATGGCCGACTGGACATACTAACGGATGTCTGTCTGTCTTTGAACTTAGACATCGTACAGTTACGAGCACAAATATACTTAGCGACATTGAAAAGTAATTATTTGGAGAACTAGTGATTAAAAATTAAAATCTTCCGACATTGTTCACTTAATACCTGGAAACACATAATATAAATTCTTGGGTTTTGTTCATAGATTTCACAATCAATACTTTTCTAAAAATTCTTTTCTATGTCGGTTGCTACATGTATAGGTACATTATGTGTTCGTGACTGGACATTCTGTTACAGAAATCGATCGACAGCGACACTGTTCGACATCTCAATATTTAAAATGTCTTTGGATTTCCATGTTTCTATCAAAAGCCTGTAATTCTAAATTCAAATTTGTTAGAAAAGTGTTGTTAGAAAAGACGCGACGTATTGTAATAATTATTAATAATGTCGCATCGCGAATGACAGGTTTTTGATAGAAACAGGGAAATCCAAAGACAGTTTAAACATCGATGAGTTTAAATATTGAGAGGTATATAAAATAATTATTCTTTTGAGACTAATTTTCGTCAATATCAATTAAAGCTTTCCACTAGGTAGGTATAGCTTGGTTATGTAGGTTAGTTGCACAGATGTCCATATCTGTGCAGCTGTGGTTCGTTGTATTTGAAGATACCGAATTCAAAGGTTTTAAAAAACGTGTCTTCAATTTTTTTAAATATGAAATGAGGATAATATATTATCAAAATAAAAACACTATCTTTTTTTTGGAAACGTGATCGGTGATCAATAGTTTTTTTATTATACCTGTTCGATATGCGGAGTCTAAAAAACTTAACATTTCAGTTTTCGTATTTTTGTAGATATTTTTCCTTTAGGTAGGTAATTCGTAATTAAGGTATCTTTGTCTTAATTAAATGCGATGAAATTAAAACAAACGTGTTTCCCGACATTGAAAATAACCCCGAAGAGGATAATTAATATGGAAATCAAAACAATCGCTAAGAATTTATTTTTCAACGGGTTTGCAATAATAGAATAGAATAGATCGTTATTTCATGTAAACCAGATACAGGCACTTATGAAATGTCGACACTCTAGGCAAAGAATACTAACTATTACTACTACCTACGTAGTGCTCTAGGTGCACGGTTCCAAATACATAGTTGATCCTATGGAGAAGTACCGGCAAGAAACTCCATGGAAATTGTTTACCGAATATTTAAATTAAGTAAATAAATTAGACAGTTTACCCCAAAACAGCCGGCAATTAAATATATAATTTTGCACAGATAGCCTTGTCTTTGGCAACATTCGTTCTATTTTAAATTGGCCGGTGTAACCGTAAACCGTATGTTTTGGTCTTATTGTATTTTTTTCTTAGAGCTCCTTATAATAAGTAACTGTAGATATTCTTTTAGTTATATATCATTAATTGTAGTGTATGTGTCATGGGTAGCTGTGTACTGCACGTGGAGTTCAGTACTTATGCTAACAATTTGTTGTTAGTTACACTAGGAGTAATGTTCGCGCCTCGCAGCTTTAAAGCGTGAGTCACATAGTCACGGCTAGAGGGCGTCCATTAATTACATGAAATGTAAAAATTACGATATACTATTGGTTGTTAAGACACATTGCGGCTCCTCTCCGCTTTGGTGGATTCCGGGCCTAAACGACATCGCGGCAGGCCCAGGAGATGGCGGGTCTCCCTACAGGAAAGATTTGCCGCAGAAATCTTTCAATCAAGCGGCAAGTGGCACCTCTAGCGGCTGCTAGAGACTCCTCTCTTGGATTCATCATAACATAGTTGAAACTCGCTAGCAAGTCGAATTATAAACTCATAAATCTAAAATAGAGGTACTGAATTCCATCCTGGTTATTTCCAATTTCAATCGAACCCATTTTACCGTTTTTTATGTGCGGATGATAGGTACCTGGTGAGTTCACTATCTTTACGAACTGTACAAAAAGTATGACAAAAAATAAAATATAGACTTTAACTTTAGAAGCTTGGCAAAAAGTGTAACTATGGTGCTTGCAAACTACGCGTGCGACTGTACATAAGGTA
Source organism: Allophyes oxyacanthae (assembly GCA_932294325.1). NCBI lineage: Eukaryota > Metazoa > Arthropoda > Insecta > Lepidoptera > Noctuidae > Allophyes > Allophyes oxyacanthae. The sequence goes on from OW028628.1 coordinate 5,744,707, forward strand.
AAAAACTTAGGTACTCTCAGGGGAAACACCTCTCAAGTTTTGATGTTCTGTAATTATTTAACAAAAAACGATCATTGATGGATCTTAAGATCTATTTTTTGTCGGAATATCTTAATCGTTACAAAGTACGTTTCTGTTTTGTAATTTAATGAACATATTGTTCAGTATTTGAAATACTTATTACTGTTGATAAAGGCATAACCACAGACATGGATAATATGGATATCCATATCTGTGGGCATAACCTTACCTTGGTTTACCGTTTTAAATTAAGTTCATAATCTATATAAATATGAATACGTGAAGAGAAAACTTTGTACCCCTTTTTAAGAATATTGCGCGCACGGAAGAGTTTGAGATTTGGCATAGTTATAGTTTATGTGGAGAAGGAGTGCAGAAAGCTAAAATTACGGTTGAATTTTGACCACTTGGCGACCTCTAGTTTGTTTATTTAATTACACGATTGCTACTAAGATGGTCGATTTTGCAGAAGTATGTCTTGTTTAGTAACAGCTTTCGGGTGTTTCTCCATAGTCGCAACTAGGTTTCCAATAGGAAATGTAATTCACCATGGACGAACAAGACAGTTGTGTAACAGCAAATACATATTTTCTTGAGACTGTAAACTTAACCCGGCCCTTATTATTTTGAGGGTGGTTTAAATAAAGTTTAGTAAAACCAAAGCTCAAACATCTTTTGTAATAAGACCGTATGTGTCTTGAAGACACTTTCTCTTTATTGAAATTGATATAATCAAAGTCAATTTTATTTATTTCAACTGCATCTTTTCGTGCACTTTTAAAACGTAGTGATTCTGGGTGCACGGTTCCAAGTTGGTTGGTCCTATGGAGAAGATACCGGCAAGAAATTCCATAATAATGAATTTGCATGTATTGTTATTTTATCGTAAAGATTGAAGGCCACATAAACATACCTACTAAAATAAAAAATATTACAAATAAAATATGACTTTCAAATTTTCGCGCCTAAACACAGAGTCACGTGACATGACATCATTGCAGCGTTCGTTATACTTTATAGCATAAGAATATGGTTACAAAGTTACAAAGGAAACACGAAGGACTGACGTCAATACTCGATACTGGTGTTTGAAATATGTTCCGTTTTACGTTTTATAATTTATAAAAAAGGTATAATTTTTGATTATAGTTTTACTATAGCACGTTTGACAACTTTTATTTTTGATTTTTTAACATACTTTCTCATTATAATTTATGTGCAAGTTGCCTTTTCACTTACCCCTAGTGATTACTGAAGAAAGTTGTTTTCCATTTCGGGAAGATCTTCAGGGCTTCAATCCATGATATCTGAAATCCTAGCACCGATTTAAACTAGTTGCTAGTCGTTTTTCCAAGAAGTAGATTAGATTATGCAATTAGCGATTATAGTATAAACAGTTCTTTATATTAACAATCGTCTTCCTTATACTTACATAGTTAAACGGTATGGTATACTTTTACGTCGATTAATAGGTTGTAAACTTGTAACTGTAACGTAAGATTATTTTTATGGTTGTAACTTGTAATATCTGGCACTCTTATACAACTGGCTTGTATTGCATACAGCAAACTGTGGTTGAATGTAACAGAACTATTGTTTAAAATTTCTAGTGTGTTTTTCAAACATGTTTTGTAGTTGATACGCGTGATACCCGTGCGAGCCGATTGAACTTAAAATAGTCGGAACTACTGTTTTAAACACGCCTAAATACGGTAAAATATAGTCAACCTTAGCGCAGAAATCTAAAAGAAGCTGATCTGTGACAAACTTGGTCTAATAATGTTTCGCTAATACATCTGCCACCGCAGACACAATAGACAATGCTTGTTTGTAGGTCACGGGCTTCTTAAATGGCGTTCAAATGTTTCGGATAAAAAACAAAAATTATATACAATTTAATTCAGTTATCATCGTTAGATATAAAATCCAGTTAAATATCTGTCTTCTGGTACATTTTAAAGACTCTAAACACTAACAGTCCATTACAATCCACTGCTGGAATCTTCGCAATAGTTACGTCACCCTTCACCGCCTTCCGCATCCAGTCTGCATGTACGTAAGCGCCTTAGTTAGTTTCACGCTTGACTGGCGAATTATACTACAGTACTTACCTATTTCAAATGCAGTGTCAAGTTCCCAGGTGAACTTCATACTGCCCAACCGCCTGATTAATTGACTTCTTCATACGTATCTTGATACGGTGTGCATTATTCACCACCACTGCTCCAATGGTAAAGGAATACGTCGTGTTGAAGAACAAAAAAATCGAAGACTGACATCCACCAATCCGGATGGAGCTCGCGTAGACATAGCTAAGTCCCTCTCTGTGAATTCTGCAGGTGTCCCAGGGAGGGACTTAGCCCTAACTGTTATTAATTTGCCTATTAGTGATTGTGCGCTAATCTCGATATGCACTCATAATCGGAATCGTTTCAATTTTGACAGTCCAACAATGTTTGGTCAGTTTCCTCCCACACACGCTCACGTTGTGGAATGAGCTTCCCACCGAAGTTTTCCCAAGAAACTACAGCATCTTCAAAAAGGGAATGAAAAGATTTTTACAGGGTCAGCAACGCATGACTTTTGCCCCTGGTGTTGCGAGCGTCCATAGACTACGGTAACCGCTTACCAGCAGGCGGACCGTATGCAGGTTTGCCAAGTTAGTCGTATAAAATAAAATGTACATTGTCACTGCTGCACTCGACAATTTATTGGAACAACGCATTCCTGAATATTGTCAAAATTAAATCGATTTCCATTACGAGCATGTATTGTGGATTTGATTACCCTGCCGGCCTGAGTCCCAAATAGTGGACACATTAATAGACTGATGTTCACATAATTTTCACAACATTTCTGGATGACTAGGTAATTCAATTTAATTTCTGAACGTAATACAGTTTCTCGCGGGAAGTAACTACTCGTAGATTTCGGACGCGGTCGCGTTGCCGTCGGCGAATTTTCATTAACTACAGGAAAATGTTTCATTACCTGCCCATACAAGGGCTGTTCCATACAAATAATTCAATATTATTCTACACAGCTGATTTTCTTTTCGTGATTTCAGGATTGTTTCCATAGTAAAAGTTGTTCATAACGTTGATGAGTACAAACTTACCACGGTATATTAAATACATTGTATTTGCATGATCATCAACATCATCAACATCAACAGCCCATCGAAATCACTGCAGTAGGCGTTTAGCCTCTTATAGAAGTCGGTATGCACATAAAAACATACTGGCGTTTCCTTTTATGTAGGTAGAGCTAATAACCCTGCTAATTGATGCGATGATATGGTCCAGTCTTTCAATGGAAAAACGGGGGTTTTCAACTTTCAAGAGTGTTTGAGAAGTGGATTTACCAATTAAGCTTAGTTTTATTGATTAAGTTGTTGATGTTAGCGACACAGCTTTATTCAGTCCGTACCTACGCTAAAGAGCAGTGAGGTTTAATATCTCGATATATTGCCGTAAATAACGGCATTTTTGCAGTATTAAAATACGTTTCATCAATAAATGCATCGCAACGGTTCAATGATATCTAAAATTCGAACTTTAATCTAAAATCAATCCAATCCGTACAATATCGATTAAAGCACATATCAATAATTTGCTTCTTGATGTATAGAGAATCGATTTGCGACAAAACTTTTTAATAGCTACTGCTACATGGTAAGGAAATGATAAGAGGAATAAATAAAATGTAGGTAGTTAGATAGGCATGTTCAGCGTATTTGTATAAAATTCGTATCATATTCTATGGACTGATGTGGAAAAGTCAAGAATACAACAATTTTTTTTATAATAAGCAGAATAGGTACCAAATAAAGGACTATGGTAGGTATTCATCTTTTTATTTTAGTTTTTTTATCTGTGTGTTATTTGTGCATAGTTGGGTTTATTATTTTTGCTGTCCTGACGGGTTTTATTATTATAAGCAAGACTTGGCAAAATCTAAATCCATCTCATCTCATCATCTCTATTAATAATCGAAAAAAAAATTAGTTTTAATTAAAATTGTAGGTAATCAATTTTACGCACTTTTATAAATTTTACGTAAGATGATTTGTTTGATCAATTCATATAATATGTAATACTAATAACTGTTTCCGAATTTACCCATGGAAATAGTGTAGGTGTAGATGTTAATAATTCTTTGTTTGGCTTATCAGTTAGGAAGGTCGAATGAAGAATTCACAGACTGCCAACATTGTCAGTTTTTCATTGATACTTTTTATGTTTTTTGACCTCCAGGGACTGAGATATACAGAGGTTTTTCTATGCATACCTACTATGCTATTGTAGAGTGTGTATTTTCCGGGAAATATTGCCTATTCAGGAAAAGCAAGCTTTACCCACCTGTTGGCTTCCGAACGGTAGAAGTTTTTACTTTTTATAAATTTTGAAGTGAATCTCAAAGAAACTAGTTTCAATATTAGATGAGATATTATTAAGAAGAAATGCACCGTTTTTATGGAAATTACTAATAAAAAATGCGTGGATACCAGCTTGGTAAGAATCATAATAGGTAGACGTTTTGAATAGTGATCGTTCTGCGTCAGTATTCTTATTTTACTCTTAGCGAAACAATCTAGCAGTATTTTTTGTATTTTTACGTTTCTTTTATTTACTAATAGAAGTGAACTTTGAACTTCAAGCGGTAATCTATTGGATTGTTTTTCAGCTCATTCAAACAAGACTGTATCTTTTAGATCTATTTCAAAGTCAACCTTGATTTTAATACCTCTATCTTTCTTACTCGCACTAAGCCTTTAAGTTGTCTTTTAGAAACATCTTGTCTATGATAGCATCTTTGGCCTATAAGAGTTATCTAGCGATTTCAACTAAGTCTTCCTCCTGTCCTTTGACTTTGAACTTGTATGGTGTCATATCGGCCTTATGGTGTGCCTTATAGAATAGATACAACGTGTTTGTTGGTCCTATGTGGTTAATAGTTATAAAGTGCCCACGCGTCGTTGAGTCTACCATTTTTTATGCTAGATATGATGTCACTTATTTTTGTTGACGTAATCTGCCATCGCGAATTTTGTTTTTAGGGTTCCTTTGTTGAGCTGTCGTTTCATAGAAATGAAGAAATATTGAAATTATGAAATTAAATTTTTAATTAATTAATTAATAATTTCGTTGTTTTATTAATTACACTCTTTGTTAATTAATTTTCGATTAATTGATTCAAGTTCATTATTTTTCTTTATTTTGTGCGGAGGAAAATTTGAATTAAATCATATTCATACAGGACGAAACGCGAGGAGCAAAGTTTAAAATGAATTTCTTTATTTTTGCCATGTTGCTGACTTGTTCAGAGTTAAGATTTATTTTATTATATATGTTACAGTCAAAAGTACTTTTAACTGCAACTAAAGACTAGACTAAAGACAAAATCTAAAGTCTAGTCAAAGTTTAAAGTAATTTTGACTAAAATATCGGTCAAAACTACTTTTCATTAAAACCTGCAGTCAAAGGATAATAGTTTTGCTGTGATCGCTGTCTTTAGTTATAAGTACTTTTGACCGATTAAGAATTTGGACTGCAACATATACAATTAACACAGAGTTGTTGTGTCTACAAATTAGGTTTCTGGGAATCCAATATTTTGTCTAATGATGTATCTATTCATTAGAGCTTTATTCTTAGAAGCCGAGTATGAAACTGGAAATATCGCGTCTACATGACGTAACTATATTGTATATTTGAACAGAAAATCTATTACTGTATGTAATTCACACATTTTAAATTATGTTCTTGGAATTATTTAAGTATTGTGCGAATACAGGGTGGTTTCGATGTTAGACATTAAATTAATGAAACCGTCGATATCATGTTTTGAAGCCGTACACAAAAAAATCTACGATTTTTACGCATGTTATTTCTGCATAATATTTCACTCTACTCTCATTCGTCTAGATGAAGGGTCGTCAAAGGAGAAACTTATGTCATCTTTATCTCTTCTATACGTGTAATGTAAATAAAGGTTATTTTGGTAAGAACAGGTTAGAGACTTCACGCCTAGGGATCGTGTATCGTGATGTGAAAAATTAAGAAAATTTAAATTAGCTTCTATGGCTAAACTACCTACTGATTGGATTTGATTGATTTTTTGTCTATGGTCTGAGAACGTGATACCAAATAGGGCGGCGTTTCACTAAATATCGTAACGACGTCACCGCATATAAGAATGTGATAACTAGTGATGAGTCTTGGAATTTTACATTCAAGTGCAACAATCAAGGTTATGCAAGGTACCTACTGTTTGAGAATGGCTTACATTTTGAGAAAAAGTAATACATAGGTATAATAAGGTCCTAAGGTTATAGTAAAGACTAAGAATATTTTCGCTACATCCTACATCTATGGGTTATAGTACTCATAATTATGAACAACTTTTACTATGGGACCAAACCGGATATCGCGAAAAAGAAATCAGTTGTTTCATAGATGTAGGGCTATGTTCACCGACAATATAACATATGTTTAAAATGAAATCGGCCGATTTCCCATACGAAAATTCGTGTTTAAACTACTTATTTTGCTATAATTGACTGTTATGCTGTCGGCGAACTTGGGCCTTAGTCGAGTAATATTTAATTCTTTGTATGGAACAGCCGGAACAGCTTATTATTTTTTCACAATTTCAGCGTTGGTGCTATACTACAATTTCTTCATAATTATGAGTACAATAACCCATTAAAAATACCTCTACTAATGAAGTAGGAACCTTATAATGTTAATGTGTAGGTAGTTTATAATCTTTAAACAGATAGGTAGTCGATAACTACACAGATTACTGGTCACAATGCCATTTTTATTATAAGGGAGAGAAAAAGTTAGTTATGTTGGGACTATCGGATTTAGCCTCCGGGACCGTAGAGGCTCGGATGCGGACAAACCTGACCGATATTGCACGCATGAAATGAAGGTAGTTGGAGCAGAAATGATCGGAATGGAGGCCGAGAAATGTAGGACGACAGCCAGCGCGATTGACAGAAAACCTACAGGATTCCGATAACAATCTAAACGGATGATTCCAAAGTTCAACCCATACTCAGAAATAGGCAAAACTGGTAGAAGAGCACTGACTGATAGACTATCGCTAATGGAGATTTTTAAGTAAATGTACGGATGTTTCTGCAAATCTCCGAAATTTTCTCCGGATTTTCTTTTTTTTTATCTGGTGATGCTACTTAGCGGTCAATCAAGATAGGTAAGCTGAAAGTGCTGAAACTCTACTTGTAGGAATGTTACAAAAGATATTCGTCGCTTGGAGGGTTCACTTTTATTAAATGGAGTATATAGAGCATAAAATATTTGACTCAAATAATCCAGGATTTTTAGAACTAAAACCATAAGAGTAATAAATAAATACTCGATTTATTTATTATTCTTACGCCAAAAGCCAAAGCGTTACGTCATTTTTATTTTTATGGTAATGGTTGAACGAAAAATGCTTAAGTATTTCTTTGCCAACCTGTAATCAAAATGTAGGAAATGATTCATAATTACATGGCGACTGAGGCCACGGTTGCAAGAGATTGAATCTACCTAAGACATAACACATTGAACCCATCTTTCATAATATTGTTATAATGTGCAATATTTTTTTATAGCGGGCTGTTTTGATTTGCGAGATTCTAGATTAACAATCGAGCGAGCAACAGGTTTGCTATCAAATATTTACCGTTTTTGTTGTATTTTATAAATTGCTTCAGTAATTTATGTATGTTCAGTCACTGCCGATTATTTGTGGCAATTCGTTCTAACTATAAACACATAAATATTTTATGCTTGTGACTTGAATAGAATAATCCAATAATCTTCCTAAAGTGCATGGATCCCGCTGATATCGATGCCTCTAAAGCTAGGTGCAATCTCTGGCGAGAAAAATTCAATCCGCCTGCATACTTTCTCCCGCCACCGGAAACCATTTCACCTGGACATGAACTACCATGGCCGACTTGGAAATCGCTTAATAGACTACGATCCCAAGTTGGCCGAAGCAAAGATAATCTTCACAGGTGGAATTTCGCAGATGGTTTGGACCTGCAGTGCGAGTGCAGTGTCTCCGCAAACCATGGCCCACCTTCCATCCTGCGCCGGTGCCCTACCTACCACCTGCACGCGTGAGGAGCTATTGTCTGCAACTGATCCTGCTGTTCGCGTGGCGGAATACTGGGCCAAGTATATTTAATTTGCCATCGACACGCTAAGGAGAAGAATAGAATAATAATAATTGTATTTGCACTTGGGTCAAACAGCTATAATTGCTGGTCTTAAAACTGTCACAATATAGGTAAATAGGTATGTTTGGTCGATCCTGAGTTCGTGGTCGTGACTAAACTCACTTGAAGCTTGTAAGCGAGTTGATGCACGGAAAAAACTACTTTTCAGGCTCCATCCGAACCAAGTTATTCGGTTTTAAATAGATAAATATTTTAAATAGTTATCTATAAGGACTGCACTATCAGTGGCATCTATTAGTTCTTGTGTGCAAGTGTCAGGGCAATTGACTAGCCGGAAATGAAAATGTGTCAATAACATTTTGCATACATAAGATAGCAGTCGGGAAAACGTTCATTACTGGCCCCCCTATGGTACAACGAACGGTCTTGACGGATTGTTGACCCTGCATGAAGCACGCACGCCAATTATCACATGACCGACTAATCTAATGTTGGACTGAAATTAATATCAATTCCAAACCTCGGGCTGCTACTGAGAACTTTCTTAATAGATAAATTCAATAACACTATCCAACGGTAAACTGACTCAAATATAATTATATTAAAAAGGTACAGGTAGGCAAACGACAGACATAAAAATAGCCACACCATAAAGCTTAAGGCCCTATCTAACAATTCTGACGAGCGGAAGCTTCCGCTGGAGCACTTTGTATATTTTCGAACAATAATATAACAATGCACATGTCCTCGCATGTTTATTAATATTTATAAAATGCAGCTTCAGCGTCACTGTCTACTTGCCAATTTGAGCTGCAGTGTGTCATGTGACCCTAATGAATTTGTAAATAAATATTAAAATATAATTTTGGCTAAGATCTAGATAAAATCATAAGGAAACGCACCAATAAAAATATTGAATTTTGAAATGCACAAAGCTTCCTCCTTTGCCATATATAGGTATAATGGATTAATGTAACATTGGATTGCTATTTGATTATTTATCGGCTACCTATATGTTTAGTTTCTTCTATTATGGTCTCTCTATCATGCGAATTACCTACTCTCTCATTAAACATTAACACTTGCGGATTTTAATTAACCTATTGTATCAGGGCATTGAAAAATAATAAACTATTAGTACCTAATAGTAAGTATTATGTTTTTTCTACCAATAAAACAGGTTGTTTCGACATGCCGGTTATTTTTCTATACAAACGTAGAAAGGTAATAACTTCACTATTTGATATTAAACGCCCAAAACTTCGCATGATATCGATGTGTCTCGTCATTATCTAGGATTATCGCTAAATCTAACAGTAAAAAAATATTGATTTGGAATTTACGAGCCTCGAAAGATTCATATTTCGACACAAATTTTAACACAACTTTGGTTTTAACTAAATAACATGACGAGTATAAAAACTCCAAAATAGTATAGCAATTGGTATAGTTTATTTATTCGAAAGTTTAAATAACTTTATTTTGCATAGTCACATTTCGTAGGTTTTTGTAAAAAACCTTTCTCCAAAGGACTGTTAAAAAAATTGCTCGCTGGTTTTTGCAATACAGTGTGTGCGCGTGCACTAGCTTGTGACTATAACTCATTACTAGGTGTATCCCATTCCCACACGACACTTGGTCAAATCGCAAGCATTTTGTCCGCGTACTCCTAAGCAGTCCTGTTGAAGTTAACATAGAAAGCATCGTCGTTTAAAAAACGGCCACCCCATTTCTAACGCAGGGTTTTCATACGTTCCGTAAAAATAAAAGTAAATTAGCTTATAATTAGGTATGGTAGAGCATCCAAAAATAAAGTGCGGTTGCCTTTTTTAACCTGCATCCAACGAAGCCACGGGCCATATTAATTACATTATGCACTGACCAGTAATGCGATACGAATACTCGTAATTCTGAAACCCAAAGGTCAAGTACTTATAATCTGCCTAGCGCAATTAATGTCCCGTGCTTTAATTGACTACGACCCAGATTGCTTGATTGATTCGACGATCCAATTGCCATGATCAAACTTCCTACGTAGTTCTGCATACCTGGTAGCAAAAACTTTGTTTTGCTTTCTTCAATTTAATAGTTTTATTGGTCTTTGGTTCTTGTGAACTTAGGATTGTACCTATCGTACACGTGCACAAAACGTGTTTAAATGCTCAGAGTCAATGACATAATGTTATATGTTATAAAATGTACAAAGTCCAATTTATATGGTGTCAACTCAGAACTGCTAATGAACTTGAACAAGAAACGTGATATCTTTCTTAATAATAGATACGAATATTATAAATATGGACATTTGCCTGTCTCGCCGAATCAAACTTACCAAAATGGGTTTTACTTTTAATAAGCTTGAACGGAGAATGTATCCTGGATTGGTTGAAACAAAGGGTTCTTTTGATCCCAGTAAACTTGGGCGCAAATGACGAAGACCGCTGATCGAATTTGCTAACAAAAGCTAGTATTTAGGGAGGTTTCCATACATACTTTCCCCAGCCAGATGAACAGACAACCTCATGAAATCAGCTGGAAAAGACTGAATTCGGAAGGCGAACTTATACCGGGTGTATACGACATAAGTTGGAAGACAGCAGTGGACTGCCACAGGCGGAGAATTGATTTTAGTCTCAATTTTAGAATTATTTTGGCAAATTTATGTTCCGGTTTTGTTGTAAGTCGTGCTCATTCTCTGGATTGTATCAAATATACCTGTAAGCTACAAACTGGTTATGTATAAGGAAAGTCTTACCAAAACATGTACCATATTCTTATTCAAATTTTATTGTTGGACAAAACGGTTGTCTTAACTGGTCACAATCCTGTTGGTCGCGATTCCGATAAATTTCGATTTTCGATACTTGGAAATGTTTTGTTTCATTAGGTATAGACTTTAATCAAAACGCAGACACGATATCCTTCCTTATTCATTATAAATTCATAATGCACATACTGTACATAATCATTAAAAGCATTAACTTTATCGTACTTATGACATCCCACATTAACTTAGATACAGTGATGATATTTTTAAAAGGTTGTAAAATAATTATGCTCTGTCATGTAATAATAATGTAAAATACCTTTTGTCTACTGACAAATTTAACACATCCGCTGGAAAAATAATTATGAAAAATATAGAAAAATGTTTTTTATTGAATAACATCCGCTGCCGCCGTGTACGATGGCTTTTACATGATATATCAACTGTGAAAATAATTGCGTTTTAGATTGCCGTGCGGATAAAACTACACAAGTTACGGAATACAAACATAGTCATGTTATGAAAAGCAGTTACGCGGCGGATTTTCTTGAAAAACAAGAAATTGTACCTATTATGTAGATTCGATAAGAAGAAATTGAAAATTATCCTTATCTAAAGGACTTATTTTATTTACCAATACGTATAAATATCAATTAGTCGATTCTTAGAAAACTGTCGACGTGACGTCTATTTACATTAAAAATACATTTCAGTTTACAAAAATATTTAGCCATTTTTACATAAAATTATTCATTTATTCATATCGCACACATTGAATGAAATTGTTATGAAAAACATATGCACATTTTGTGAGATTTCACAATAACAACTTGACTTTAGGTGACTTATGAAGTTATGAATGATTTTCATAAAAATGATGGAGGTGAAGGATATCGAAATTCTATCAGACCGAATCGATCACATTATGATTAGGCATAGTTCGGATAACATAGCCCTAACGAAAACGCGCGATTTTATGCTGAGCACTATCTTTAATAATAAATATTATAGTTTTAAAAAAAAACTAAAGAAACGCTTTTGTCATCCAAACTAAACGTGTATGCAAAATTTCAGCTCAATCGGAAACCGGGAAGTGGGTCAAATTTTACTTCCAAGATTTTTTTACATAGTTAGTTACAAGTGACGCTAATAAAAGCGTTTTTAAAAAGTACAATGCATAGGCAAATGGAAAATTAATCTTCGTGAAAAGTAATGCAACATTATAAATGAATGGGATTGACATTAGTCACATTACAGCTGCAACATTACCTATTCGTCTGTTCGTGTAACATTTGGGTTTTTTAAACGCGCATAGGTATGCAAATGTGCTTGTCATCTTATTTAGCCGTTACGTTTCATTAAAATTATTCTAGTAATCTCTTTCAAATTACGTGAGTAGTGCTGCAGGACTGCGACTCCGTTTCGTGTTCGGAATCGATTACACGTACGAGTAAGTAATCGATACTTCTGTCTTTTAGTTCCGCGTACTAATAACGGTAGTAATCGGAAACATTTGCAAATAATCCGCCCTTTTTGTTCCGTACTTGCTTAATAAAGACGGTGCGTGCACGTTGAAGTATATCGATGCGATCTTGATGCGACAAATACGTACCGTGCGGACCGCACGGTACATATGCGGTATATAAATCTATATTTTTCGACTTGACTTCCGACTTTCTGATGGAAAATTTGACATTTAAGTATATTTTATTCTGTGAATTAATTACGCACCATAATTAAATTAAAAAACATGTTACATTGTATCATCGGTAAGTGCTTAAGTTTATTGGGAAGAAAAAAATGAAAATATTTGGACTAAGGTATTTTTCATTTTACAATTTATATGCCATAACCATATCTACCTTCCTATAAGTATCTGTCACTCTCAGTATCTAATCAAAAGTCATAGTATTATAGGTACGGGGTACCTCAAACTTTCCCATAAAATCTGCAAAGCTTTCATCAATAATATTATAAGTGTAATTAATTCTTGACAGCAAAAATACAAGGCGCGGCTGTTACTCGAAGCCGTACTTTCTTTTCCGAACATGTTGGTACTTACAGATACATTTATGGAGTAGGAGATGAGGAAAAGAAAATATCTGCCCGTGCAACGTTTCCGATCAGATGGACGAGATTTTATTGAAAGATAAAATATTTGTTTTTATTCCAATAGTTATGAGACTATGAATATGTTGTTTTAGACTGTTCATAATAGAATCATAAGGTCAATGTCAAAGGTGTAGAAATAATGAAAAATAAAAATAGTCTAATAACACAAATTCTTGCACTACAAGATTTTTAAAGCAAACTTCTATGTGGTAATCGAACTAATCATCTAAAACCAAGACAGAATACTTAGGTGCTGTTATAAATATATATAGTAAATATCCAGTATTTTGACAATAATCTAGGTAGTTTTGAGTCATACTTTGTAACTTTAACCCCTAGTCAACATTTCTAGACAAGTATTTTTTTTCCCAAAAATAGGATCAGATTTTCTTTCCATGAAAAAATAACGGTTAAAATTTTTGTACGACTTGGTAATAATTGGATACTTACTTACGATCTTGCATTAACACACACACACACACACATTATTTACATTTAAGCTTTTTTGTTGTCCTCTAAATGTTATTATCTTATTATATTGTTGTCAGTCCATAAAACGGCTAATATCACCAAGCATCTGCGGAAGCGTGAAAGCCATCAGCCGTGAGACTGTACCTCGGACAAGGCTCAATGACTTGCAGCTGTTTACAACATCTTAATATTCCTACGACGATGTAGGTAAATCGCTTTATAGCTTGCCGATAGAAATAAACGTTCTTTTTGCGGAAATGTTCACTTTATCGAGACGATAATAACGTTTAATAGTTTTATATTTGCAAGTAAAGGGCTAAATATGGAGTTACCCAATTGTTTTCTGCACATGATTTTCTACTCAAATTTTGCAAATAAATGATTACGAAATATTTAGTATTATGTACCTACGCAGATATGTGCTAGTACCTATATTTTTCCGAAACATTCGTAACTTTAAAGACGATAATTTAGTATATAATATATATATCTAATATTGATTATCATACATTAACGAAGATTTTTTCCTAATAAAATTAAGATAGAAATAAGTAAAACCTAAAAAAAATGGTTTCTCACGGATTTACCCGCTGCAATTTTGTTGATATGCGCGTCTTCTTTAAAGAGCAATAACGCTAGTGAACTTTGAGATTAATCTCATTTCTACGTAAATTAACTAAAGTGATTCAGTTGCTTTGTACTCGAGGTACAGCTCGTAAGAGAAACTACTATTCTACTTGAAATGCGTCTCTCTGACGACGCCCTATAAGGTAGACACATTAGGTCAAAACACAGAGGCTCATTATAAAATGAACCTAATTATTATTAATAATGCTAATTGGGTACGTTTAATAATTATTCTAAAATGTTTATTCGCAAGACGATGTTCAAATCTCACGATAAACACAAACAAGTATGTAGGAAATAGCGCTGAGGTATGAACAACTTTTTGCTAACTAACAGAGAAATACGGTTGCCACTTGCCGGAGCCCCTTCGTTTTTTGCTTCTATTCGCTATACGTCTTCAGGTGAGACGTTTCTGTATTAATTCTATAAAAGCTTTTATCTTGGTTTGAACATTAATTAGCGTGCAAAATCCCTCCCCTTGAGTTTTGAGAGAAAAAAACCAAGATCCATGTGACGCGCGTCGATTTTTGTTAGTTCGTTAAACTTTAAATTCTAACGTAATTGTTATCTTGTCAAACATCAATCAAAATCCGTCTTTTGACCTTGACGGAATAGCCCACTACGAACATTTGAGGAGCTTAACCATGAATTACATCATCATAAGCCCGTAAACGTTCACTGCTAAACTTGAGCCTTTTAATATAACAGAGCGATTTATTCTTCACATCTCCATCAATTACCACAATAAAACAACATGCAACTTTTTAAAGGAAAATTATGCTACGTGAACGAGCTATTTTTTAAAATATTTTAATTCAGTTTTTCTGACTCTAAAATTGACCGAGGTTTCTTAGAACAAAATTCTCTACCTCCAATTTTTCCAAACTAACCCATCTCAATTAACCACCCTGCATAAATACTCGTTCTTCAAAACCAAAGGTCTCTTCAAAATTGCTGCTTTCAAGTACTGAAACTTATATCTACCACCACGTATTTTAGGTACCTACCTACCTTTATCACTTGACATCTTCAAATCACATTGTCACACTTCGTATTCTTTGTTCTCACATTTGTATATTTAGGCCCATGTTCACCGACAGTATAACAGATATTTAAAAATAATTCAGCCGTTTATCGGTACAAAAATTGATGTATAAACTGAGATTTCCTTGTAATCGCCTGTTATGTTGTTGGTGAACTTGGGCCTTAGTAGTCGCAATCAGAGTTGCTCAGCGTAGAGTTCTGAATTAGGTCTAGGTTTTTCATAAGGAAATTCTTAGTAACAGACAGACGTTTGGATATGCTCGGTAGAACATAATAGGCTCGCCCGCAATTACATGGGATGGGACTTCTAAAGGCATCGGCGGAATGTTAGTTCTTCAAGGGACAGGCGAGATCAAATCATTATTATCCTATTCTTATTTCTTATTCACATTAAATTACATTATTCTCACAGCTTTTACCAGAACATTGTTCACATCAAGATTGTAATCGATTATTTTAAAAAAGTTTCCATGGAGTCTCTTGCCGGTTCTTCTCTATAGGACCTACTATTTGGAACCGCGCCTAGAGTCTTGACATTTCATAAGTGCCTGTATCTGGTTTACATGAAATAAAGGTCTATTCTATAGGTGCTGGTTATAGAAAGAAAGAATAAAAATTATTTCGGACTCTCACAGGAAATTATAAACACATACAGAGAGAAAATAATAACAACGGCTAATGGCTTAATTGCCAAGAGTTTTGACCAACACCTCGAGAAACTCGCTGGTTGGCTGAATCAAGGGCCTGATTCAGAAAGCCAGTACTCCTTGACACGACGCGCATTGTTAGGAGGTTCCTCTCTTTAGAGCCCTGATCACTGGTAACTTGTGCCCTTTGCCCAATGCCGGTAGGCTACTATAAATTCTAAATTCTTTATTAAAATATTTGAAAATATATAAAAAGTATGTTTTAGAATTTAATACAGGGAATAAACAATAATGAAAATATAAAACGCACGAGGCTAAAAATGGTGGCAATGGCTCCCCTCTCTATGCTAGCTTTATTAAAACATAATGTAAACACATCCTTAAATGATGGCCCGATGGGATACAGGTTAAGTAGCATTGTATAAAAATACATTCTTGTAACAAACCTGTTATCAGTTATGATTACCTATCTATTAATATGCAGCGAAATTGTTATTGCCATCTCTAAATTTATGAAACTATAAAGCTGTAATAGCTTTGTGGTTAGATTTATCGAACGAATGCTACTTGTCGTGTGTTTTAAATCACGTGTTCGCAATTTATCAAAGTTCTATTAGAAAACATGTTGAGAAGACACATGCTTTGGATGTACTTAATTAGGTACATACATATTACTTAAGAAATGTTTATTTATATAATACCCCGGAAGTAGAGAGCACAACTTGTCTGTCAAGTAAGTTGATGTAGATATCTAAAATACATTTGGCTAATTAATCTTTGCTAAGAATAATTAAGTAGGTAAGTACACGATTTTTAAGAGATGAACAAAACAGTGCCTCTTTGTCTCATCAGTCGTCTCTCATCACATTGCTGCATTCAGGAATCAGGAGATAAAGGAATATAATTATAATGTGTATAATTATGTTAAAAAAATATCGTGTTTTGTAAATGTAAACACAAAGTATTTAGGTATCAAAAACGAGCTCTAAAGATAACTAAAACTCGCATAGCCTGACTGATAAAAATCAAGCACCTATCATCCCAAATCTACATAACCTATGATGTAAGTTTGTAAGGAAATCTACTCAAGAAAATACTACGGAAATACATCTACAGCTCCGTCAATAAACAGAATTGAGAGAACATTTTTATAGACGTCAAATATCGAAAATTCCGGGCCTTTGATTAGAAGTGATCACAGCAAAAACTATAGTAAGAATAATTAACGTTTTATAACGCTCTGGCATGTAAACAACCCAAGGCCACTCTATTAAATGACGTTAAAATTGTGCACTAAGTGGAATTCTCTTTTAGTCAAAGAGCATCTTTTTTCACATCCGTGATGTCTTTATAGTTTATATTATGGAATATATTACGAAAGTAAAAAATAAATTATTATTTTTTTGTATTACAGTTTTTTTATTACAAAGCTGACTTGACTTGTGTTTTGATAGAGTTAGCACTGTAATTTTAAAAGAAGACTAATGTCCTTTTTTTTTCTGTAGGTACCTATAATTTTATAGATGCGTGGTGTTTATGGCTCTTTCTACAGCCTACACGAGCTCGAGAGCGAATAATAAAATAAAATATTCATATGTGAAGAATTTAATGATAAAATGAACACTGACAATCTTTGTGACAATAGATAATAGAGGCTGCATTTCCCTGTTCATAACTTTGTCCTAACAAAGCAATAAGTGGTTATTTAACTAACCTACAATTACTTAGGTAGGTACATATTAATACTTATTTATGAGTTTATGACTAACATTATTATAATAATACATTCTGTAAATATAGATAATATCCCTCTTTCTCTATTATAAAAAATAACGTTGCCCCTCACTAGGATTTCTCCTGTATCGTGGGTACCACGGATAGTGGGTACAGTGTACAGACATACCTGTCACATGCACACACATCCCCATTGTTAACAATTTTTGGAAGACATTAGCATTGTTATGCATATTAAGTGTCTAGTCTACCTAGAGTTTTTGAATGGAATCTGCGGTCATAATTCATAAAGAATTATTACTTGGCTTGGCATTGAACAGGTTAAAAACGTTTTATTGTTACTTATTAGTGTTAATAACAATTCATCTTTATTTATTATCTGTGAAAAACTTAAACAGATCACAGTTAGGACCAGTACATACAACTGTCTCTAGTTTTTGGTTAGATAGAACATCGACATTCACTAAGGGAGCGCTGGCGCTGTGTGCAGTATTGTACTATCATAATAAAACACCAGGTAAGTATACAATATAAATTATTGAGTCATTAGCTTACCATTCGGTGCATTAGAAAAATAGCTGCATGCTATCATTATCGATTAACGTATTCAATAGCTGTCTGCCACCTGTTCCTTGACCTTCCAGAAGCGTGTCACAAGTTCAGCTAACGTTGACGCTTCCGTCAAACATCGATATAAACACATACACTCGATATAGTTTCAAACTAACTCGATATTCAATTCACTTGCGAACCGAACGCAAATCGTTGAAAGCGTTTTGTAAACAGTGTTCCTTTTTCAAAACTTGTTCGTTGTCGGGCGGTCGGAGCGAATCGAATTCATTATCGATGCTATCGGCTGTATTTTGTTTTTATTTTTTTTCTCGATTTTACGGTGTTGGATAACGCGAGCCGAGACGCCGACCGACGTGCGTGCTGCCGCGACGATGCAGCCGCTCGCAATAAAGCAAAGTGGATTCTCTACTCTAGTGGCAGAGCCTAAGAAAAAGCATTCCATGTGGAGTTAAAACTCTCACGCGATTAATACCATCGATTGATAGAGGCGGCATTATCCACGCGGAAAAGCGATACAGTGGTAACAATAGAACAATAATTTGTTTTATTAGTCGACAAGTCGTCGTTGTACTTGTTTTCTCAGATGTTGGTTCGTCGCAGGTGCGAAGAAAATGACACGTGTCATTTTCTTCGAATTTGATGAATGAAATCTTAGTTTCGTGTAAAATTACTGGGAACTTGTTGTTTTTCATAAGTTTGACATGAGTTTCCAAGTATAAAGCATGTAAATGAGTACCTATGTATATGTATATTATGTAGGTATTATAATAACATTTAATTAAATATAAGTACCTACTTATGCAAGAAGTCACGTTTCACTGGAATCTTTCCTGTCGTTCTGTCTCTATCTGTTATCATATCCTTTCTATCTATCGCTTAGTAAACCGAAAATCCTTGTTTATTCTGTTAATAACTAGGTCAATCATTCAACTTGATTGAATCCTATAGGTACAAATGTTTGAAAGTCTATATAAAATGTTATTGATTACAACGACTCCAAGCGGTGCTCTAGGTTGGTATATATTTAGTATGTAAAAGATAAATTTATTTGAACAGTTGTTTTATATTGAATGTAATTTATTGTTTTGAGGACAGTAAAGGCCAGATTACTTTAGAAAGTGCGAGTGAACTATAGAAAAAGTTTGCATCGCTCGTATCAAACGAACCAAGTGCATATTCGTCTTGGTAACGAACAGTGCAATTCTAATTCCAGTGCATCACTTCGTCTTTGTAGTAACTGTGCAATTCTAATTTTAAAATACCAGTCACTAGATTGGCTTTAATTACTAAAACTCAATTAGTGCTAATATTGTTGCCTCCTAGGTTATATTCTCGACATTGTTTTCGAGTTATGACGCAAATAAGACGCGCCTCAGCCATATTAAACATATTTTCCGAAAAATCTATAACAATAATTAAACGAGCCTTTCCTTGTTCTCAACCCGATGAACAATTTATATCTGAAATTAAGATGATGTTGATCTTAATGATGAGCCAAGGATAAAAACATTGGAAAACCTCTACCGTTTTACAACTTTTTTTTAAGCTGTTGTTGTCGCAACCAGGTATGCTAGACAAGACTACCCATCCTCATATTGCGTGGACCAGGTGAAGTGCAGCAAACAGCACACAGTAACTACCTACCACATTACAAAATTTTAATTGAACTTGAATGTTCAAATTCTTTAACGTGGTTTTGGCGTATATCCCCGAGTTGGGGTCTTTACCATTTTTTACTTGAAGGCTTTATTAGTAACGCATTCAAAACCATCCATCCGTAGATTTGTTTAGTACCTACGTACTTACCTATGTTCTTACAAATAAAATGAGTAATTATCGTGAAGAGGTCCTAACATCTTGTAAGATGCTGGTCATGGGTAATAATAAACGCTTATTTAATTGTTTTTACTATACACAACAGCAGGCTTTATATTAATATGTAGAGTCATGCATGTTTTCCTATCCCGTTATCAATAAGTTAACTGAAATATAAATGTTTAAAAACAAAAAATATAACTGCTTGGGGAAGATCGGAACATGCTTCAACCGATCCTCGCCCACAATCCGAAACTACACGGTCAACATTGAAGATTAGACTCTTTTAGAAACAAAGTCAATTTTCTGTGTTTTCGTGGACTTAATAAACGCTTAGTAGGTAGGTACCTATATACGCAGTGGCGTGCACTCCATAAAGACAAAAAGAAATTGCCTATCCTAATAAATTAAGTAGATAATAAGTAATACAAACGTTAATATGTCTGTAATATCCGATAATTAAGTCTTAGGATAAGGTGGCCAATCACAAACATCATTTAACTTGACAATACAACACTAAATTGTTTTTGCCTACCTTATAAGAAGAAATGTCTGTGCACGCCACTGTATACATATACGTGTTTATCTAAGAGTTGAAACAAATAAAATAGCTGAAGTGTTAAGAGTATCTTGTTTGTTCGATAAATCTTATAAAACAAACATAATACTTACGAATTACAAACACACTGACCTTCCTAGATTGATCCGCGACGTTCATTGTGTCAAATTAAGGTGGCTATACACGTACATGAATGCCTGTTTATGCCTTAATGCCATAACATAAACAGGCATTCATGTATACACTACACTTACAATTTGATTATACCATAACCGGCATATCATTCAGTATACGCTCGGATACTATTTCCTCCGAGAGTATACCCATACCTATCCATATATCTATATAATAGTACGTTATGAGTAATGCGCGCACAGAGGAGTGTGAGATTTGGAATAGGTAAAGTTTCTAAGGAGAAGGAGCTCAGAAAGCTAAAATTCATATATAATATTATGGTCGAATTGCGACCACTAGGCGACCACTAACTAAGTCTTTACTAAATAATTGTATTAGCATAACGCAGCGTCTAAGTCCTTGGATTTCTGCCGTGAGGGTCATGGATTCCATGTTCCGTGAGAGACATGCAATGAGATAATTATATATCGATATTCGATACTGCAGCATAAAAGAGATAACCAGGAAAAAGGGACTTATCAATGTATAGGTATTTATTTAATTTAGACTTCTGATTTCTATACACATAATGATTATTGTTAGTTGAGGAGAGATTTAAACAATCAAATACTACAGAATATTGGAAAAACGAAATTTTCATCAGCCTGGCTAGGAACAGTCTCATTTTTATATTTTTTATAAAAAAACTTGTATACTTGAACGTGTATTGCCACCTTTAGCTGCGGTATTTTAGTCTACCTCCTATAAGTGCCAGCGTTCCATTGTTCTACCAAATTAGGAAGCATTTTTTGCAAGTATTTGTGGCAGATTACAATTTGGGCAAAATTAATTATTAAATCCAGATTAAAATAATAGAGGACTTATTAAATCGAACAAGATGTGTTTCTTTTCCATTTAATTTATTGTAGTCGATCCTAGTAGACAGATCTAGAACTAGGAATCTAGTTGTGAAAAAATGTTAGTTCGGGTTTTAGTCAGTATTATCAAATTGGTTTTTCAATCATTTTATTTGGATCTGCTTTTATTATGTAACCAACTTATTCAAAATTTAGATAAACTAAAATTATAGCCAGATAAGCGTTTGAAATGATTAAACATTTTCATACGAATTGTTACACAACTCTCAAATCACCAAAGAATTTACTACGAACGAAATGAAATTTATACAAAAGAAACCTGGGGGGCTAAAACGGCCACATTTAGCAATTCATCTAAATCGAATTCATATTCCGAATTCCCAGCAGATCCTTAGCAATTCGTCTAATTTTGGTAAAATGGTCACACATTTTATGCAATTCAATTCATTATCAGATTCGTATTAGGTGTCATTATTGCCACACTAAAAATATGAAAACCGTCACTTTACCGGTTATTGTTTCTTATCAGTATTTTTTGTAAAAGCTATTATTAAATATATTGTGTTAATATAAATATATTTTTCAATAAAATAGAGGTAATAATAATCATTAAAACAATTAGGATTATGTATATAAGCATAAAATAATCATTTATAAAAGTGTTATTTTTTCTTCGACTGGCAACAAGTGAGAAGTATAAAAAAGTAAGGTTGCCATGACAACTGCAATGGCGGCCAACAATATAATTATAATAAAATGTCTAACGGAATTAACTATTCGTTGTGTTACTTTCATACATTTATAATGTGCGTTTTTTGTAAAAGTGAATATGATAAAATAACTACTAATTCTACATTTTTGGAAGGAGCTGCAAAGGAACTATGTTGTCTATAAACATTTCAATGGACAATGTTTACACTTCATGTCGGAAGATGTTCAGTGAGTAAAACTACAAATTTTCATTATTATGTTAATATTATGTAACACCGACAGCTTCATTCGTCGAGTGCAGCAGCTGAGCGTTAGGTCTTAGATGCAATTCCTAGGTCTGGCAATGTGTTTTTGCCAGTCTCTCTTTCTCATAATGAGTATTTAATACACAGTTATAATAGTACTTTCTCCCAGCCTTGAGTATGGAATTTTACTTCTGCTTCGGCAGACTGGCGACACCGTAGTAAACGCAACTACCTACTATCTTTACAGCTAATAATAATGAGGTTGAGATATTGATTATTATTGTTGACGATGGTACATACAACCACAGACGAAAGTTTTGTCTGTGCATACAACACTACCAATTCAATTACAATAGAATAATGATAAATTTATTGTTTCAGGTTGCCCGCTGGCTCCACTAGATGAGGCTCGCAGAATCCTGTCATTTTGCGAGCAGCGGCTAATGCTGCTATTGCTCATGCTGTCAATATGATTTGTCTCACCATGCCTAGCATCAAGCCTTATTCAGAGAAATCTATTGTTTTCAATTCGGACCTGAATCGAGCGGAGAGGTTGAAATGTATTAAGCCAGATTCATACCTACTACATGATTAACTATAAATAACACCCATTTATTATTATAAAGTATTAAATGTGACTGTGACCTCAAAACTTTGTTTCATTTTCATAAACATTTCATAACCTACGAGCCTAATAGTAATATCCCAATCTACATTCAAATTAATTTACTCACTACCTTAGATTTATGATTGGACCAATCAACAATCTAAGCTCTCTACCTAAATAAAAATATAAAATATATCCAGCCCACTGCTGGGCACGGGCCTCCTTTCAGAATGAGAAGGATTAGGCCTTAATCCACCACGCTGGCCTAGTGCGGGTGTGCAAGTTTCCTCACGATGTTTTCCTTCCGTTAGCGCAAGTGATAGTCAAATTGCCAGAAAAGTCAAGTCAGTGCGGGCTGGGTTCGAACTCAGACCCTCCTGCACGGCAGGCAAGCGTTCGACCGCTAGGCTAAAGATAAAGATCAATTTATTGCTATCACTGCTTACTCACCACATTAGCTCAATACCTATTACAATAATATTAATTGTACTATGCTACCTATGCGATATTTTAATGAGTACGAGAAGTTCTAGTGATAAAGTTATGTACAACCTTTTTATATTCTCAGACTTAACAATAACAATGCCCTAAATCTGCCATTATTAATTAAGATTTCAAATAAATCTGAAAGATGAATTGAAATATGATGTCTTCAAGTAACTTCTTATGAATCTGCTATTTGACACATTTGCAATTCCTATTAATTGAGCCATTTTACGAATCTCCATAGAAAACTGTCAAACAGATGCATTTCATATTAGGAATCATATTATGAATCATAATATGAATTGCTATAAGTGGCCATTTTGTGATTTGAAAATAGAATCGTAATAGGATCATATTATGATTCACCAAAAGCGGCCTTTTTAGCCCCCCTGAGCTCGTCTGGCGCACCCTGGGCAGTCAGCCTCGATACCACCACTGCAGCTCCTGGCCAGTCTTTCCACTACGGCATGAGCGATTCCCATGTGTGGGCTCGTGCCGACACCACAGAAGAATTACGTGTTATTAGATGTAATATAGCCGTAATATTTAATGCCGTACAGTAAATTATAATAATAATACCTACAATCATTGTGATTATAGTTACTTACATCATATTCCTGATAAAACAGTTCTCCACTTACAACATGTTTGAGCCATTACGTCCATTTCCGCGCGGTGACAAGATGTTCAAACACATTTGCAATTATTTCCATTTAATTATTTGTATTGATGTGTTCTACGAGTACTTATTTTCATCATTCGTTTCATTTATTATAATATTTACAATTGTCTGGGTATCTTTCGTCCCATAAAATCACACTCATCTTCCCTAGAACGATGAGGACCCGAAATTCTGTTTAATTGGAACCTATCTTCCACTGTATGGTCTTTCGGATCGGTACAATATGTCCTGAAAATATACCTACCACCTGGTCGACTTAATGGTGTCTCCTTGGATAAAGTGGAACAATTTAAACACCTAAGGACATATGTTTACTACGTACGTACCTTAAGGATCATGCTGACATCGAACGGGTACGGAGAGCACTGTCGAGAAGGGCGAATATGACGGCCCGCAGATTTGCACGTTCGTTCGTAGGTATTCACGTCCAGCCTGTAGGTTAACTGGGCTATAGCGCCCTCCGAGTCCAGTACAACAACGCATTCAGACCGGTACTGGGGCTGCCTCGCTTCTGCAGCGCCTCGGGCATTCTGCTGTTGCTGTTGTTGCTGACTGTTTTCATAATATCATGCGCAAGTGGTGTGCGTCCTTGGTGCGCAGGGTGCAGGACAGCTCCAATAACGTCCTGGCGATGATCGGTGGCAGATTGGATTGCCTTTATATTCGGCAGACATGTTGCCTACAATAGGCAACATGTCTGCTAGCCGAAAAGTTAAGCCGGCTAATATGTTTTTGTATAGGGTTGTAATATTGTGTATACAAATGGAAAGCGAAATTTGAAGAAGATAATTTTATCATGTTTAAAAAATAAAACAAGTTGGGACAAGATCAAATTGCACATTAGATCCAAAATCAGAGTCCATAACACCATTAGGTATTAGAGTGTAGTCTATATAACTTCATTGTGAACTTGATACATCTTTGCACGGGATAATCCAAGTTATTCCGATAAAGTTATGTGGGCAAGGAAAGAGTTTGTGAAAACCCATAATTTACAATTAGTGATAGATTAAATGCAGCAGTTGATTAACACGGAAAATGAAATACCATGTTAATGATGCTTAATGATTAATTATAAAATAAGGAAAAAATATGAACCTGTTCCACCAGTCAATAAATTCTGTTTAGTTTTAATTTAAAATTGGATATTCTAAATAGCTACAATAATATAAACCTGCTACTAATGTCATGTCAGCTGCATTTACCATCGGCATTTATATGCAAACATATACCTACTTTGTGTTTATAAAAAATTCAATGCAGACTCTGTCTATTAGTGTCTATTCTGTTTCGTTGCAAGCGTTTCTTTTGTTTTTTCTCTACTATTGTTAGTTTCCAACTGTTTATTTTCTATCCAACATGTTGTTGAGTCTTTATAGGTAATAAAACTGACACGATACCGTTTCTTATCTTGCGTACGCGCATCACTTTAAAATCAGCAACCACGCTGTAATGAGAATTTCACAGCCTATAAGCTGATAATTTTTTTGCAATTGCGATGATAGAGAACGTTTTTCTGTTTGATGGTCTGAACCACACCCTTAATTACTTTGACCACGCATTTCTCGAACACGTTGTATAACTTATACCTAAGTAAACAAGATCTATGTAAACAAGCAATGAATTCTATAGGGTATTTCAATTTCATAAGAGAAAAATGTCCAGGAGGAAGCAATTTCTTTAAAGGAGGTCATTGCATTGAAAAGGGTAAAGGGGTGCTAAATCCTTAATGAGCTTCGAAACGCTGGCTCGCACTGATGGCTTTCATGGTATTCTTAGAAATCAGCTGCCTCGGTGCTGAGCCGGGCCCGCGGTAGTGCCAACGGGTTTCTCAGTGTTGTTGCTGGCCGAATCGATTGCTCACTATTATCAATTTGTTATACAATTTGTATTGCATAAATCACATTCATCTCAATAATTGTATAATATTTTTTTCTGTGCGTAGGTACTAACATAGTTTTAATTTAAGTAACAATTATTGGATGGACCTGAGTCTGAAATCAATGAATTGACTGATTGGTTGGCCGGCCAACTTGTATTTGAACATTAATTGTAACTTAGCCAACATTTGGTATATCCTTCTGCTGCGCTGCGGCACAATCGTTATCGCTCAACATAACAAGTGGCGCTATCTGTCAACGTACTTGGGAGTTATTCCTGTTTATTGTTAACGTGTGGCTTTCCTCACTCTAATCACATTAGTTCGAAAGTGTAAGTTTGGGATTTATTTGTTCACTGTTTTGTTGACGTCCCAGTTTGGCTACGAGTCTACTCGTGACTCATGAGTATTGGTTTTTCTAATATAAATGCCTGCCATGGAGTGTGAAAATTTACGTCTCTAAATTATACTCTAAAGGTACGATTCCGATGGCGGCTGCAGACCGTATACCAATGTACTGCAACGGCATAGCGGCAGACCGCAGCAGGCGACAGTGTCGCCGCGCTCGGAATTTCTTATATATATATTTCTTATATAGATTCATCATACATACCAGTATTGTCGCCTGCAGTCTGCAGCTGCGGTCTGCGGTTGCAGTTTGCAGCTACCATCGGAATCGCACTGAAACTTTCAATCAGTAAACTCGACTTATCATTATAGTCCAATTGCTGGCAGCTTCTCCCAAGTTTTCGAAATAAGTAGGATATGCTACGACAGATTCCTCGCTTTCCGCATCCAGTCCACTCTAGCTACCTTTTTCAGGACTTCGGTCTAACTGTGGTGGGTCGTCGTACAATACGTTCCGTTATCATAATTCTTTACTACGTAGGATAACAATGAATGAACTGTGATCCTGAATCGTCATCGTCTTACCTGTAATATCTAAAGGAACATTTTTACTTGTAGCAATTTAAAAGGGTCTGTAAGTTTTTCTTAAAATTAATAGTACCTTCCTCAAATCTGATAAAAAATATCTTTACCTGTCGAATTACTTTGAATACCTAGGTACTTTTTGAATTATTGCTCTCCGTAAACTTTTTTACTTGGTTTTAGGTTCCTATCAATTACGAGATCTATTAGGATATCTTGTTATGGTAAAAAATTTAAGGCAAGATTGAATTTGAAATGTCTCTTCAGTAAAGGCAAATGCCCACTCTTGGCCAGTAGGTAGCCAGGTTCGTTACACCAATGTGAAAAATACAAAGAAATGTCTTATTTAGTAACTAAAATATTGTTATTATTTATTTGTTTGTAACACTCGGGAATAAGCTCGGGAATTAAAAACTTATATTAAAAAGACATTCAATCAATTATGCATGTGATGCAATCTTAGATTATGTAAACCTCTAGATGAAGTGACAGTGTAACCAGTTTTATATCGGTGTTTAATTTGTGCATGTGTGTGTGAATGTTACCAGATTGAACCCTATTTTCCCATAAATAAAACTTGAGATGTATCGAAGTTAATTTTTTAATATTCATCAATTTTATGCATTATAGACTTAAAAAAAAAGTAAAAACTGACTTCAGAAACTAAAAAGTATAAAATAATTTTCTTAAAAAACTTATCAGCTTCTGAAGTCGGGGCCTTTAAAATTCTTCAATGCAGCTAGCTTGATAGTGGCACTGACTTCAGAAGCTGATAAGTTTTTTAAGAAAATTATTTTATACTTTTTAGTTTCTGAAGTCAGTTTTTACTTTTTACTCTTCCAGGCTCTTCAACCTATATGTTAATGACCTCATAGTCGATCTTAGCAACATGAGTGTTCGATGTCGGGTTGGTGGTGTTTGTATTAACAGCTTTAACTACGCAGACGACATGGCGCTGCTGGGCCCAACTGCAGGATCCATTGGAGAGCTGTTGAAAGTATAGACAATTAAGTTTTTGCATAAGATATTGTTAAGAGACATACCAACCTTGCCTCTTTTGTAAAAGTTAGTCTATGATTGTCTTTTAGACCTAGTTACTATGAGTTACTGGTCTTGTTATTTTTTGTCTGTCAAGTTTGAAATATGTACTGAATAAAATTTCATTTTATTCTTGAAGATAATCTAATTGTTTATCTTATTACTGAATACACAGTTAATCGCATGTGGAGCGTTTACTTGCTTCACAGATATATTTTTCATGACCGGAATAAAATCGATTTAAAAGGAAAATAATCTATAAAATTGAAAAACGACTGAATTTTGTTAACATTTCTGACTAAGGTTTTTATTTAATAGAAAATTCTAAAGTCAATTCAGATTTCCCGTATTTTTGGGTATTTCAAAGGCCATAAACTGAGCACACTGAATGACTTTTGATTTAGAGGTTATGGAATCAATTATTACCTATAAATTCTTATTAATTGATAATATCGACTTATTTGAATTGTATTATTATTTTTATGTGTATAACGGATATTCACCTAATCACAAACAAAGCAATTTTAGCATATAATTGCAGTAAAACGTACCTGTGAAACGTAACATTACCGGCAGCACTTTTTGTTCGGATTTTGCATCCAAGGACACTGCAGACCACCATGTTCACATTGATAATATCAAATTATGATTACACTATCAGAAGAACACCCACAGCAAGTAATTCAGGCTGTTAAAATTAATTAATTAATAACTTTTGATAGAATAACAACAACCCGACGTCAATTTTGGTTGCAAAATGTCTAAATGACAAATGTGCTCATATCAAAAAAGTGGTTAAACAGCGTTCATTATAGTCTTTCTCGCTCTTTCTACTGACTAATGTATAAGTTCGCCACCCTCTCACACTAACGATGTGTGCGTATCACTTGATCTTGAGGTTTATATAATCTAAGGATGCAATCTTCATTTCCGCACGTTATGTCAATCTTATAAAAGTAGTGATGGCAAATGTCACAAAAAATCGAAATCCAATAAATCGAGAACTGAATGATCTTCTGAAAATCTTTTTTCTTTTGTTTCGCTTCCTATATTAAGACGTTTAATTTCTATAGAATAGGTAAAATAAATGTCTATTGATTGTCTTCCGAAATCTATGCAGTGCTGGTTCAAGTTTATTAAAAATATCGATTCATAGCTCTATAACATCGGTTTTTGATAAATCGATGCCGAATCGCCATCACTACGTCAATGATAATTGAAATTGACAGTCTGTATTGACAGTTAACATTTTGTTTGTTGCGAGTTGTTTGTTGTGCTTTGTGAATTGTGATTTTTCCTACACGGTTTTGCTATTTTCTATCCGATGACTTTGATTAGTATTATGGCGATGACAACCTTGGCTTTACATTGGATTCCGTACCCGCTTACCACGACGACACTGGCTTGCCAGTCAACTCCATGTTTGTTTTATATCAACCTTGAATTTTTTTCATACAATTTTAAAATTCTGTCCAAGTTTTATGTAAAAAATTGCGGTTGATTTTGTTTCTATGATGTCAACCCTAATGCCTATGATTTGCTGTATTTGTGGACGCCACTTGGCCAAAACCTCCTTAACGAATGGGCATATCCCTTTACTGCTGCAACTATATTTATTTATTTAAAGATAAGTTCACGCTGCTAGCGACCAAATCACTTACATTTTAAACTGTTATACATAACTTACTATCTAGTCGATCTTAACATGTAAGTATAAGTTTGTACTATATGAGCAAGAATTTTTGTCTATAGGTATCTAAACTACCCACGATAAAAAGATTTAGTAGATAATATGGGTCATCGTTCATAAAAGGTCATAAACTCTCTTACAGACAAAAATTCTCCAAATACTCTAAAGGTAAGATGTATAGGTACACGGCGATACTTTAATCTTGAAACTAATGTCGACACTGAGGCTGACATTCAGAGACGACAGAAACGAGTCTAAGCGTGAACTTACGCTTCCATCTGTCAAACTTACGAACAAATTTTGACAGATGGAAGCGTAAGTTCACGCTTAGACTCAGTTCTGTCACAGTTTAAATATATAGTAAACAGTTGGTAAGCTACGTACTTACGTTCCGAATTCAAACACACACAGAGACGTGTGCTCTACAGGGATTTCTCGGTTAGGTTCGGTAAGGTAACAGCGAAATATTCAAAGGTTGTCAGTCGGTGTTACTTCGAGACAAAGTCGGTCACGATTTGTGTTGCTCCCATATTTTGCGATATTAATTATATTGACAGGACTATATTGTAGTGTTTACGGCTGCTTGAACTCCTCAATATAAAATCAGCAGTTAGCTTTTTTAAATTTCCCGCTGATATCGAAAGGTATAATGAATGTTCAACTATTTCTCTACGAATTTGTTGTCAATATTGACCGATTGCTTTGAAAATGCGTGTCTTCTCTGAAATCGTAATTATGGTCAGAAATAAAAAAAAATGGCGGCCATTTTGATCTTTTTTATTACTGGACCGATTATATACAAAATCGATATCTGAGAGTTCGTATAGTCTCTAAATCCATATATAAAGTCGGAATTTAAAAAATGGCCGCCAATTTGGACCTTCTTAGTTACTGGACCAATTGCTTTCAAAATCGATATCTGAGAGTCCATATGGCCTCTAAATCCTTATATAAAGTCAGAATTTAAAAAAATTGCCGCGTTTTTTATCTTTTTAGTTACCGGACCAATTGCTTTCAAAATCGATATCTGAGAGTCCCTATGACCTCTGAATACTTATTTATAGTCAGAATTTTAAAAAGTTGCCGCCTTTTTGATCTTTTTAGTTACTGGACCAATTGCTTTCAAAATCGATATCTGAGGGTCCGAGTAAAGTGGGATAGTTGATAGTGATGACATTATCTTTTTCAGCTGGTCCAAATTGCTTCGTTTGATTTTCCGAGATGATTCCGATGCCGATGAACCGGCACTGAATTATCGTGTTTCTGAAGAATACTTTAACGCTTAGGATATTTTACCAGAAGCCCAATTCTCGTAATTAATTTATAATATGACTGAAAGTTGACCGAACTGAGATTATATTATGAATTGACAAAAAGTCATGTATTCTACTCCTCTTAAAGTTCAGTCCGATTCCAGTATGATTTGGATTCAATCTTCTTACAAACTCATTTCAATCTCATTTTTGACGTTTGTGTATAGACGAGAGTGTCAATTTTATTATCTGTGTCAGTTCAAAATGTTAGCAGAATACCGATTTGCCTTTTAATCAACTTTCGATCTCATTACAATAATTATAATGTCACGTTTGACGTTGTTTGTTAGGGTAGGAGAATACCATTTGTGACATTTATGACATTGGTAGTAGATCGGAATGAGATCCGAACTATATTTTGAACATTTTTAATTACGAGAATTGGGCCTCAGGAACAAATCGCAATTATGAAAAAATTCCCATTCCCATCTTTTTTTTAAGAATCATCACATGTTTTTGATTCCTGTTTAAATATCGTCATATAGTTTACATACTACTTACGTACTTACGAGCGAAGCCCTGGGCCAATACTAGTATTAATTTATGTTTGCAGTAGGTAAATGTAACTAAATAAAATAAAAACCATTTTCCAAAAATATTAGTGACATCCCTAGCGCTCCGCTTGTCGATGTCACAAAAACGTCTTAGCTGAGTTACTGTATGTAGGTATATATATACTGTGGTTCTGTCGTCTCTGAATGTCAGCCTGAGTGTCGTAGATTGTACCAACAAGATTCGCTTCGCGAGACTTGTGTTTAATGTTAGTGTCGCCGTGTATATTTGCCTCCATCTACGGATTTTATTTTCTTGCTATTGTTTTCCAAATTAGATATTTTTTTAATAACTGAGGAAATACTATTATACTTAAAGATTCCATGCTGAGATTCTAACCCCCGAATACTCAAACGCATCTCAATATTAAGTTGCCAATAACCCTCGTGCTGTCACTGTCATTTTAAAGTGGACATAGCGACAGAATGACTTTTATGAGCGTCTTAAAATTGAGTTGTGTAAGTATTCGGCCGGCGGTAAGTTACCAAACAAATGATATCGGACGTATCGCTTGCAATCATTTTTACAGCTTGCGTGAGACTAGAAACATATTTTTGCGTATTACCTACTTGGGTAGGTACAGCTTCGCTTTATAATTCATCTTCAAAGCAAGTTGAGTTATACAGTTTACAGAATTCTTAGCATGGACTATTTTTAACCACCTAAAATATAGTTATAATTAATAACAGCTTCC
Organism: Allophyes oxyacanthae; assembly: GCA_932294325.1. Taxonomy (NCBI): domain Eukaryota; kingdom Metazoa; phylum Arthropoda; class Insecta; order Lepidoptera; family Noctuidae; genus Allophyes; species Allophyes oxyacanthae. Next base: position 5,777,096 of record OW028628.1, read on the forward strand.
GCTAAAAAAATCGAAATACTTTTTTGCCTCAAGAAAATCACTTTTTAGTAATAAAAAAATGTATGATATAACAAATAAATAATAAATTATTATTATCTCCGCCTTCCGCATTCAGTCTTCTTCAGTTCGGCGTTCCATCAGCGTTGCCAGACGTACGAGAAATCTCGTAACTTTACGAGATTTAGCAGCTTTGTACGAGATACGAGAAAAATAAAAATCTCGTACAGTTTTTTACGAGATTTTAACAATGTTTGTCTGCGTCATGTATACAAACCGAAAGCATTATAAAAAAAGGAAAAAACGATCGATTCAGTACATCACTTAACTAGATTCATTACCTCTTGTAAATGTTTATGTGGTCGTTGACCGGGGAATCCCGCTGAGATGTATTTTTGTATTATTTTTTAAAGATTTAAGTATCTTGATTTAAAAAAAAAAGAATTTTTACTTACAGTGCCACAATCTTTTCTGACCCGGTGACAAAAATTGGAACTAACATCGCTACCGAACAAAAATGACTTCAAAATGTCACTTTTGTAGGGAGATGACATTGGTAAAAGCGACAGCAGCGACGCCATGACCGGGTCAGATAAGTTTGTGGCACTATACCCCTGACTAGCTAGTAATAATACATAGTGTAAATTATGGACAGTAAGAGATTTTGATTTTTTTTACTTTTACGAGATTAAGTATTGAAATTACGAGATTTTTGGCTGCTCGTTACGAGAAAAAATATTTACCATCTGGCAACCCTGCGTTCCATATCTGGTTATGGGGCGTCCCATACTATGTTAACCGATTCGCAGTCTCCACTCAAGGACTTGTCTGCTCCAACGGCCATTGCTCCTTAGACAGACATGGCCGGCCTTATCTGTACACCTGTATGTCAATGACTCTAGACCGCTTCCAGGAAAATCTAGAAGTTTCCCTTTCTTTAAAAAACTGATCATAGCTCGCTGTATCCATCACTCTTACTCTTACAAGATTGTAAATGTTTCGCAACTACAGGATAATTTTATATATGTATAGTGCGCAAAATTTGCAGAGTGATTCAGTGTCCGTTCCCAAATGCAACCGCAGTACTAAAATTCACTCCAAAACAAAATAAAAATTTGATTTTGTATGGCTTGAGCTAGTAAATTATGAGTGTCCCCCATACTAAGTAGAATTTTCGTTTTGTTTTGAAGTGTATACGAATACTGCGGTTGCATTTAGGAACAGAGACTGAATCAATCTACAAATTATGCGCACTACATAAAAAATATCCTGTGTAGGTACTACAATACAAACAAATTCGTTGGTTAATTAGCACAGTTGAATATCAAAATGTTTTTATCAATGGTCAAGGGTTTTTATCATTGTTATGAATTGCAGAAGTTTTATTTATTTCAGAATATAGGTCACTGGGTAAACATTATAATTTATGGAGAATTGAGAACTAGTGTGTCTCTATATCAAGAGATCATAATGATTATTTTGCAAGGAGTGGCGCCCAAATGCATTTGGGCGCCACAATAATAATATTTGAATAAATAACATAATTAAAATATACTTTATTGCAAAGTCGTTCATAGTAGTATTTCGCGAGCAACGCAGCTGGTACCATAATATTGATTGTAAAGAGAGTAGGTACGTATAACTATTACTTGAGAGGGGTTCGCTTTAGTAACAGTTGGGTCCACCGGCCCAGCTAAATAGCCCTTCTGGGCTTAACCAGTTTGTTACCAAGTATGAAAATATTCCCAGTCTTATTTGTACATTGTTATATTATAACACAAAATTTTGTTTTCGAAAACTTTAGAAATAAAACAGATACTTAGTTATTGTACAGCTGTGCTATTTTGTTAAAAGTTGTAAGGTCAGGGGTCAAGGACCCTCTAAAAGTTTATCCTTAATGTCAAAGCGATAACTGTGGCAAATAATGACATTTACCCCAATTTTTTTTATACCGCTAATTTGGCTTATTACAGTTATTACTTATGAGGAAATTGTATTTCAATATCTTTCCTTTTTAAGAGAACTACCATAAATAATATGACTTCATTAATTAATGCTCTACACTTCTACAGAATTATTATCTAGTTATACACTATTTTAATTTTCCCTTATTCAAGGAACATAGGAACTTAGGGCAAAATTAAAGTTACTTAAAAAAAATATAGCGCGTCCAATTACTTTAGTCAACAGCGTAATAAATTGTGTTTTTACTAGTTCCGTATTACCATAGTTTACTCTACTACAATAACATTTTTCAATTACCACATCTCCACATATTGTATTTTTAAACATAATGAGCATGAAATAGGTTAAGTTACTCAGAAAATATGAAAAGAAATAACATGTTTACAATACGATTGAAAATAATATGATTATTGTTTAACTCGGGGAACATATGTTCGAGTCGCATGTCTAGTTTGGCTTTATTAAAGTGCCTTTACATATTGCGCATATTTCTAATATTTAAGGTGAGATATATCAAATAATTAACTTTGGGTACACGGTCCGAGCATTTTCATTTTTATTTTATTTTATTCAGGGGTAATAAACAACTACAACATATATAATACATAAGGTTAACAAATCTTTAAGTAGTAATGTTGCAGTCCACTGCATTATCCACAGATAAGACATAATTAAAGATCAGTGGTTGCCACTAGACGAGCATTACCAAAATTAACAAATATTTATCATGTAACGATACCCAAGTCCGTCTGACGCGGCCAGGGCAGTCAGTCTCTTTACGATTATTTTTTACACTTCAAGGTGGCAATCTAGTATACGAACCTCCTAATGGTACCTAAGCGGTTACCTATGGACACTTGCAACACCGGGGGCATGACTCGCGTTTCCCACCGTAGGTACTATACTAGCGTCGTGTCGTGTTGCCGTACTGCCAACTCGACGCTTCCCCAAGGAGCACTGGCGGTGGCGACCTTGCTCACCATTAGTAATACAACACTGCAAAAGAACAGAGTTATTTGGCTATGATATTTTGCAAGAGAGGGAGGTACTTACCCAGTCGGGTAGCTCCAATTTTCAGTGGAAAGTCTCGCTTTGCCCTTACCTCTCTTTTTAAAGATCCTTGCTAGATAATCCAGTTGTTTTATCTTTTTATCACGACTTGATTAATTCTGCATTAGATAGGTAACTACCTATATCATAACATCACAGAAGAAGACTCAATATTACTATTTATTTAAGTATGGTCTCATCCATCATCACAAATTTGATAAACTTGTGAAAACAATAGGAAACTTGCATCTAAATTATAGAAATTATGTAAAGAAAAACAATAATATAAGACAGTTGTAGAAAGAGGTTTTTTTTTTATCATTGCCCCTCACTAGGGTGTCTCCTGTATCGAAGGTACAGAATAGTAGATTATTAACCAAGGGGATAAAGCAGTGTCTTCTGTCGCGGGTGACGATTTAAATCGCGAGCGTAACGAAGGACTCGAGGTTTACTCCCGAGCGTAGCGAGGGTGTTAAAAACTTAAATCACGAGCGAAGCGAGGGATTTAAGACGAGTCCTGAGTGTAGCGAGGAATTTAAGTTCACCCAAGACTAAGACAGCTTTATCACTGAGGAAAATACTGTACTTTTCGTACCATTTGCGAAAAAATTAACACAATAATAATATGAGATAAGTATTTATTAAAAATAATGACAATTAAAACGCATTTATTATGCAGTTATGATTATTAAATAAAATTTCGAAAATCGACGAGGCCGTATGAGCTTGATCCCTTTGCTTTTCCGACAAAAAAATATTAGTCTAGGAATTTGCCGCGTTTTTGTTTTCTTCAAATACAACGTTAAGTTTATTTTAATTTATTTTTATAAATAAGTTAATGTTCTAAAAATGCGTATTCCTTTTTCAAAAAGATGTATAATGCTTTATAATTACACAAACTCAATGGTGTAAACACAGATGTAGTTCAGTATAAATTTCGGTAAGTATTCCAAATTTAAATCACATTCTCCCCCTAGAGGATGAATGAAATTCAGTACAATTTTCTTTCCCTGTTTTTAACAGATTAAAAATGACTATTGTTATGTTCGCTTTTTGTGGCATAGAATGTCACTTTTTTGAGCAAGTGGTACGAAAACATACATTTCAAACAACATCGGTCGAGTTTTGACGTCACATGTTTTGGCGCGAACATTTGAAAGTCATATTTTAACATAGAGATAATATATAGTACCATTTTAATTATGCATATAAAAAAAATAAAAGTTTTTATTATGTTTTTATGAGAAAAAAGTAAATAAACAAGTTCCCTATTCAGCACTCCCAGTGTAAAGCCTCCATTATTTCAACAACTCACCAACTCTGGGGCTTTGCGACTGAATCTTGTTTGTTATTTCAAAGACAAGTTGAGGATTCGGTTCATAAACTTAATTAGCTACACTGTGTAGGTTTCTGTTATATTATCTATTTTAATAATATTGCTGTTACTGGGGAATACCTTCGTTTAGATTTTTATTTATTTATTTCTTTATTAGATAATAAGATAGAAATTACTATCTACTTTTCGACTAATACCGACCGATGATTATTTTTATTGCCCTATTGTCTTTGTTTTTACTATAATTAGATGTAGGTAATTACTACTTTATGATACTTACCATTCTCTAAGACTGTGAATGACTCATTGATAGAACCGTTCGAAAAAATTCAGCCCGTTCCATATATTACTCGTTAGGTCGAATCCACGTTTCGACCAAACGAGTAATGGATATAGAACAGCTGATATTTTTCGAACGGATCAATAGGTCAATCACAGTCTTAAAGAAATTGTGTAATATGTAATTATTTGTATGGAACAGCTTATTTTATTTCAAGATTTCAGGGTTGGTCCCATAGTTAAAGTTGCTCATAATGATATGTACAATGAGGGGGTCATTGTAGCCCTCATTATGAACAACTTTTCTTTCGGGGTTTATAATATAGCCTTTCCGACTAACCAGTTGGAAAGGTTTTGTATACTTTAATAAATTTGGGACACTCTAATTTCAGTTCTTTTCTTTCCTATTATAAGTTTTAAGCGGAACTCAGTTGATTTTTTTATAATGGGTAAAATACATAAATAAGTTTTATATTTATTTTTCTTTTTTACAGAAACATGGAGACCACGGATTGTATCAGTAGATTTTTCAATGATGATGAAAATCTGACAGCTATTAGTCCTCGATTATTGCAGCAATTATCACCGACCAAATCTTTAGACTCCTCGCAAGATCTGAGTCAGGCCTCTATAGAAGAAGACCTCAGTTTATCACAGCTGACCATTGAGGAACAAGAACCAATACAAATACAACCTTTCTTCAACATCACACCAAGAACAATGCCATTATCTCCACATTATGTAGTAGAAGAAGAATTTTCCTCAAACCCCTGGGCAATGTTAATAGCAACAATTTTCTTAACGAAAACTTCAGGCAAAACTGCCAGGCCTTACATGAAGAACTTCTTAGAGGAATACCCAACGCCTTATCACGTTCTACATGACACTCCAGTATCTTTAGAAAGATTTTTTGATAACTTGGGTTTAAGGAAAAGGGGACACATGATATGGAAATTGAGTTATCAGTTTGTCTCTTCAAAATGGCGTCGGGCTAGTGACTTGTACGGTATTGGGAAATACGGCGAAGATGCGTACAGGATATTCTGCTTAGGACACACTGATATAGACCCTAACGACAGGTATTTAAAACTCTATTTAGATTGGCTGAGAGGTCACACTGAGTTTATGGAAGAAAATGGAGCCTTGGACAGTGAATATGTTATTGAAGACCCGATTATGAAGTATTATAGAATTACTTTGAGAGATGGAGATTCGATTTTTGTTAGATAAATTTATCTGTGATATTAGTTTTATTTATTTATTTTCTCACATAAGTATTATGCATGTCTCTAGAGCCTACCTAAACTACCCGTGAACCCTTAATAGTTATAAGCATTGTAGCTAGTTATAAGCAGTAGCCTGAATCTGTGTCTACATATATCGTCTATCATGGTTACTGTTTTGTGTTTTTATTGTAAACAAGATTCCTCATCTGTTTATTGTAGATGCTTTATTTTACCATCTCATGTTAATTGTAATTTTATCATGTTAATAATCATAAAATTAAACATATAATATTATTATTTATTATATAGGAGGGAATACTTAGACCGCCCTTTTATAGTGTCTGGGAAAGCTTTCAGGGGTGATTAGTTAATCGTTAGTACAACTTCCACTGCCTTCGTGATATAATAAAGAAAAGTCTCGTTGTTCCTTCGAACTGTTACAAAGTTAAAGTTTGTGTGGGATGATTCTATTGTGTCTTATTTCTGAAAGTTGTAGAATAAAGTACCTAAGTAATAGAGCAGCAAGAATTACGGCTGTTAATTTTTCCCGCCACTGAAAAAGCACTATGTCTAATTATTATTATGTAACTGTAAACATGATTATTAAATACTTTTATCTGTACTCATATTATAAAGACAATAATATTATAATACAATGTTTTCGTTTTGATTTATTTAAGACCTCATCTGTAGACAAATATAGGCAGTCAGTCCTGACTAGCTAATATTAGTAAATTTTTCCGCTAAACTTTCTTGCCACCCACCCCAACAACATAGTGCAGCCTTCTTGTCCTTGACTGCCTTCAAAGCATAATCTAAGCTTCAAAGTAAAACTGCAAGTTTTAAAACGCCTGGTAAATCAATGAATGCAAGAAATTGTCTATTGGCTGCATACTATTTTATATAGCCGGATACAATTAAAATGTAGGTACTGCTGTTCTAGCAGCCGTGGTGGTGATGTGGTAGCAGTAGGGCAAGCCAGGATACCGGGAAGGGATTTCAAATCGATTTTTGATTTCCTGTCCTATAAAAAGGCAATTATTGAATTATGACATGCATTTGTATTCTCTGTCGGTTACTATAGTGCAATAATATAACCTCGCTTGGCAAATGGATTGGTGATGGCATTATAATGCGAACATTATATCTTGGCTTGGCAGCCTAGTTCATGCCGCATGCAATGACTTCAACGGGACTAAAATGTGATACACATATAGTACAGGTAGCGCCAGTTTACTTTTCTCGTAGGCCCTAATGTAAGTTTTTTTATACCAATCTCGTTTTTACGTGACGAAGACCGACGTTCGGCACTCCCAATGGTGAAGAGCTCGCAACGGGCCAATCAATAAACGCAGATTGTTAAAAGGACAAGAAACTTACACTACGGTCTCTGAGCGTTGTTTAGCGCTAAAATGACGTCGTGTACAAAGATTATAAGTAACCGTCTGCCAAGATACTAGGCGCACTGTATGTGATTTTTGTACGAATTTTTGCATACAGAATACTACTGCCCAGGGAATTTTACAGCGTCTACTGAGTGGCCTCTTTGTTATTTGCCTGGGTTATTACATTGATCAATTCAAAAGAAATCGAACGTGACACTGGAAGAAACGAGGCGGTCGCGCCTCGCCACGCCACATCCGCGCATTGTCGTCAGATACTAAGGGCGATTACATCACCGGTGGTTTCAAAATTTTAAAGGTAGATTTGAACGTGCACGACATACTGCCTGATAAAATAAACATCGAAGATCACAGGCAAAAATATTTAAAAATAAATCAATCAAAGTCAGTGAGAAATAAATATTTCCTTATCTGATATTTTTAAAAAATATAGATAAGTGGATAATATAATATATAATTTCTAATCATAGAAATAATAAGTAGGGATAATAAGTCTATGTTTCTAATAGTATATTCGTAGACAGATTAATTTATTGCTACATATACTTATGGCAATGTCTGCGGTTGGTCTACTTACAACAGAAAATTGCCATTTAGGTACAATACACAGCTCTCTCGAATCAGTGTCTCTGCAGGTTATCAACAGCCTGGGATATTTAGACCATAAACCTAGTAATAATAAGTTTATGATTTGGACTGACTCGTAAAACAAATATTTCATACAGACTGTTTTTTTAAGAAGGTCCTGCTTGTCTAGTCCCGATCCCTTTAAGGGGTTATTGTACTCATCATTATGAACAACTTTTACTATGGGTCCAACGTCGAAACTGCGAAAAAAACTGCTGTTCCTTATAAATAATTAGATATTCTCGAAAAAATGTGTGGAACAGCTGACTTTACTATCGCAATTTCATGTTTGGTTCTATAGTAAAAGTTGTTCATAATGATGAGTACAATAACCCCTTAAAAGCAGTTAAAGGGATCAGGACTAGAAAGGTAGGATCTAAAATACACTCTACACTTTATATTTTACCCGCGGTTATAGAACCTATAGAGGTGAGAGAAGCTTTAAAGCAATAATTAGGTAGGTACTTAACTAGGTACTTCTCAGCTTCATAAATTCACCATAATCGGGCAGTGTTACTGTTCACTGTCCGATTGGCGCAGAGGCTGCGATTGACTTTCGGTGTTACATGTCGTGGGACTAATATTCCTGCATGACATGGATTCAGGGTATCTTAGTATATATGTATGAAGTGTACCCATGGTACAGGAGAACCTTTATGTACTTTATAAAAAAAAAACATCTTACCCTGAAAACTTCTGCTGAAAATGTGCCCCCCAAACGGTCATCCCATACGAGTAAAAATTAGGTAAATTGGTGATTGTTATAAGCCTTTGAGTATTTATAAGCACACAGGAGGACAGCTGCTCGTCATCGTGACAATAAATAATTGTGACATTTTGCGACCCCAATTGATAAATAAGTATAACACATAGAAATAATAATTAGGGCTCCCGTTACTTAGATAATAAGTCTATGGTATAAAATTACTAGGACACCCTCACTTTCCTACTCTAGTTCGGGTAACTACGGTAACTATTGCATAGAAAAGAAAAGAAAACGACCTTTTTTACCTTTCTTATGTGCTTTACCTTTAGGGCCATTTTCACAGACAAAATAACATAGGATTAAAATTAAATCGGTTGATTACGCATACCCACACAAAAAATCATGTTTAAACTATAATAGTGATGAAACGATTATCACTTTAGCGCTTGTAATTCCGATAACGATTATCAGAATAATGTCCGGTCCAAATTATAAAACGTGTAGTCTACTGCTTCTCAGACTTATTCTACTTAATCATTGTACTTATTAAATGATTAAAAAAGCTTTTTCATGGAATAAACTACAAATTCAACTTGAAACTTTGTTTTCACGATTTCAGTGTTGGTCCCATATTAAAAGTTGTTCATAATGATGAGGACAGTAACCCCCTTTTGGCCTTATACGTCCACACCATGGTCCACAGTTGTTTGGTGATAGCAGTATTTTTTTGTCTGGTAACACTTAATATTAGACTGAAAGCAGTAAAAATATACTTCCAATTATTTACATAATACTGGGTAATAATTGTAATTAAACGCGTAGAAGTGCACGTCCACACGATTTATCACCTAGGTACCCTTTTCTTTTCATGTGATAAGTTATTAGGTATTTATTCCGTATTTTTTCATATTGTCTAAGCATTATAGCTGTATCTCTCTAAGGGGTTGGCAGAGGTTTACAGGCATTCGTACTTTTATCCACTGACTGAGAAATAATTATATTTATTATTATTATTTATTATATTTTATTAACCAACTTACATTTACAGTTATTACTAAACATGTAAGTTATCAGCCAAATTACAGGGTCATATAAGCATAGGTTCTATACAATTTGTATCGCTACCTACGTTACACTTTATTATAAAAAATATCATAAAACACTGCCCAACCAGAGAACAGACTTCAATATTAGAATTAAATAGACATCTTTGAGTATTTAGTACTCAAAATAGACATCGATGGAATTAAATAATTATTTTGGATTTCTTTTCTTTTTGTTCAGTTTATTTTATTGTATAATAAAAAGATGGTTCGAAACTGAGGATATTCTTTTACTTTTATAGGTACCGTTCTAGATACCTACTCAAAGTTTATACCCAATAAATATTAATGAACCGCTTTATTTTAATCATATTTTAATAATAAAAATAGAATGCCTTGTTTGGCTTTCAACATTTGACATATAAACGCCTTTGCGGTTTCAATAAAGCATCATTTTACTTATTTGTTGTGAGATTTGTTGAATATCCAACAGAGAGTCCAATATTAATGGTTGCAACTTCGGCTTTCTTTATAATGTTGCAACTTTTTTGGAAATGCCTTTAGTTTTGTAATAAATCACTTTAAAAGTAAAGATTATTATATTGCATAATCATTTAATTTTAATATCTAAATTACGTAATGATTTTGCGATGTTTTGAACAACCCGCCATTGCTTTTCATAAATAAACCAATAGGGCATTTCACGTAGTGCCAACCTCCAGTTATTTACCGGAGTGATTGCTCGCCGCACGGTTGGTAGCAGTGTCGACTATTGCAAATGGTGGATTGCGTTACTTTTTCTCGTGCTCCGTGTAAAATATTTACGTAAAATAGTGTTAATTTCGTGGTGCAGTGTTTCTGACTAACATAAACATGTCGGAAACACTGCCGAATACCAAAAAACAAGTTCCGAGACAACTGGTGAGTGTTTATTGTTAGATTTTTACGTATTTCGTCCCGGGTGACGCCATGGTGGCTTTATCTGGGATCACGTAAACATGAAATGGTGCATCGCTGCATCGTGTATCGATTTACGAAAGTTACGGGATGACGATAGGAATCTTTTTGTGGATGTGCTTTTTGTGTGTGATGATAGTCATCGAGGGTCATCGGACTCAGTTTTTTGTGATCACGCCGCGGCCGAGTTTTAAAACGCGGCGGCCGTATGCATTCGCGCATGCGAGAAGGTGTCAAAATCTATATTAGTTCCGGAGATCGCAGCATTGTGATACAGCGGCGATAATATGTACGACGTGACAAGAATTGCGCGCGCCAGCGACGTCTTCGGCGCACGAGGCATTGTGGGCATCTGGTAGGTACGACTTACGAGTGTCGACTCGCTGTCGAAGGCGTTTCCCTCCCGCGGGCTGGCGGAGAGCAGGCGGCCAGGGGCGTGCGCGCTACGCTGCGGCCACACGTCGAGCCCGAGTCCGCTCGGTGCTCGCGAGCAATCTACTTTATTACTTGACTAATCTTCCGTCCAACAATTACACGCTGGGCGAGAGTCGATCGTCTAAAACACTTTGATATTGATTCAAATACGATACATTTGCCGAGCGCCCGCAATGTTCTTTGTTAGGCCGAAAACGCAAACAGCCCTCTCATCAAAAGTTTTATTGTTACAAGTTAGGTACACTTCAATTCCTATCATTGGCCTTGGCTAGAAAAAATAACCTACTTGGTATCTAACGCGAGACGCGAAATCGTCTAGGTACCAGATGCATTTTTTGTACTGATCGGAAAAAGATGATTGAGAAAATTCGTCCATAAAAACATAAAACCAGCCTCACAAAAGGTGTTAAAAAGTGAAAGTCACTATAGAGCGCGGCGTTGTCAACTTTTCTAATTGAGTGAATTTTACAGAAATATCAAAAGTACTGTACCTTTTATTGAAATATTTTTAGCCATATGGCACAATAACACTTCATGGTGTTATACTAGTCTAATTGGTGCTAATTACAGATTAGATTAGCAAATTATTTTGTAACCTATATATTTTTGTACTTCAACACCAGTTGATATTTTTACAACATGGTAGAGTTCTGTTTGGTTGCTGATAATTTATAACTGACTTACTCAGCCTGACTGCCACATTTCTATCTACATATAATATAACACAAAAGAACATTCAGTGAAACTGTCAGTTGATGTTATGTAACTGGTTTACACTAAATATAATAAAATTTAATGTTGATATTCATGATATTAGTATGCTCATAATTTGTAGGTATCTCATGTTTTTTGTCATGAACTCTGCCTATTGCATTCCACTTGTGGACATGGGCTCCCCCAAGTAGTGCCACAACACTAAGCTATTTATATCTCACAATTCTATTATCTTCAGAATATACAATATTGTAAACAAAGGAACTCTTCACAAATTGACATGAATTTTATTGTCATTAAATTCATACAGTGAGTTAAAATATTATTCGTATTTTTCATAGCGTGAACGCAAACAACGCAAGCTATATTCCGATGAGTGGGCCTTGGGAGATGATGAAGCCGAAGGAGGTCGGGGTTTCTCCCTGGCTGACAAGCTGGAGAGTCCAAGATTTGAGCATTCTGGTGCTGTGCTGGATATGCATGGTTCAGACTTGACCGTGTCATATCTACAAAAGAATGGATTCACAACGCCGCTGCTGTTCAAGGAAAAACTTGGATTAGGACTGAGGTATGTAAATATAATAAGTTATTTGATTGATTTTATTGAAGATAAACCAACTGCCTGACACAGAATACACAAACTTAAATTCTTCACTAAGTTATTCTGTTTTTGATGACACTGACCAATAATGTATTATGTAAGTTTGGTTGAAATGTCTGTACACTACATTTGACTGGGTAAGTAATAATTGATGTACTAGCTAATAACAATAGTAGGTATATTAGTTTCTGAAATTTTGTTAGGACAAAAATATTATGGGTCCCCCAGATCAGACGGTAATAAAATTTCAGAAACTGATATAGGTAGGTACTCTGTTTATTGGTTACACAACTTGTTTTTGACTTTTTAGAACATTTTTTTTTTTAATTTAGTGTTTTGTAAAAGTAATATAATAGCATATTTTTTCCTTTTCTGAATTTAAATATTTTTCAGCCTCTTTTCTGCTAAAATCCGATTAGCCTCATCATGTCACTTGACATAGATAAATAATGCTACCTATATGACCACCAGGCTAATTCACGTAATTTTATGACGCGTCGACAATATTGTAGTGACGCTCGAACTTGATGCGAGCGTATCTCGCTGAAGCTAAGAGAATACCTACCAAATGTGTTGTTTAGATCAAAATTTGGCTGCAACTGCGCGGCAACTGCACTTCTTTAGTTATGTGAATTAGCCTACAGCTATCTACCCGCGCCATAAAGAGATTAAACTTCACCTACGCGGCCACCTGTCATTTTGTCCGGTCCCGCGTGAGTTATTTTTCTTGTTTCATCATGTTAGGCCTGCTTCAGTTTTTTGAGTTCTTTCTTTGACAGATTGTTATGTGCCTACTGCTGGACAAGGCCTCACCTAACAGTCAGTTTGGGCAAATATTACCAAACAAACAAAACCAATGGTTTGAATTAGGGTGCACCTCGCTGGTCCACAAAACGACAGGATATGTTTGTTTCTCTTGCTATATTAGGAGATCTCAGATATCTCTCGACCTTGAGGGAATTGGTGCCCAAAGAGGACAAAGGGTCATTTTCCACGGACCCGCACTTTCACATGGGGATTTTTAAGCGCAAAATTCGAAAAGTATCGATGTATCGACAAATAAATATCACCGGTTTCGATATATCGGAAAAAACGAAATATCGTCGATATATCGGTATCGGATGCACCTCTATTTTGAATTCATCAATCAACACCATCTGTCGTCTACTGCAAGACCTTACTTAAGCCTCGCACAAGGTACGCCACAGAACTCGGTAATCCTCCTCCGCTGTAATGAATTCACTAAATAATGACGGTAACTTTCTGCCTATTAATAAATAGAAGTTATGACTGATAAATGTTTGTAGGCTCACTTGGCTCGTTGATCCTACACTATGTACCAAGGTGAACTAGCATGATACTCCTGCTAATCCGTTCAGTCATCAAGGGTGTGATGATTATACATCTAAATGTACCTATGTGTATGTGCACTTAAGTATGCAAAAATTTATACTTACAAACGTCGCGTCGTTGTGTAATTATTTGGAAACTTACTAACATTCGATTTAATACACAAACGTAGTACCACTACCTACTTGCATTGCCACGCGTTGAAGATAGTCTGGGCTTTAGTGTACTTTCAATCTGTTCAATGGACTACAGCCTAGCAGAGTGCGTTATAGCCTAATGCAAGTTCCTATCATGTTACCTATATAAATGTATGCTACGTATGACAAACGGAAATAATTACATATATGTACCTAACTGATATGAGTAGCTGGTATCGTGTATCGAGACTTCACTAACCTAGTTTGATTCTACTCGTTGATTCGTGGCAGTCATACCATAAATTATTATAGGTGTGAACACTATGCTATTGTCTATGGTCGGGCCGTTGTTTACATAAAAAAGTCATGGAAAACAGTTCGGATTACTCAGTGTTTAATTATGTAACGAAATGGGCTTGAGTTTTTTTGTTTTCGAGTTCACGATGCTACAACATAGTAAAAAAAGCTCTGTACCTCGAGTTAAGTTCTACAGTAGGGTCTAAGTCAAATAAAATACACACTACAATAAGATTAGTGCAAAGTACACAAAGAGAGAAACTTATTTACAGACGACTAGATTACAGATAGGTACCTACTTACCTAGCTAGCTAAAGAATAGAACCCTTCAGACACCTTATGATCCGGGTCCTATGTATGGCATATTTATTGTTTATGTGTCTGCTAATTAACTTGACATGTCAAATTTATATGGCATTAAATATAAATTTATATTAACGCTATCTAGGAGAATTTTTCCTTGACAAGTAGAAGATTAGCTTTGGATGCTTGTCGTAAAAAAAAATAACTGAAGCCATTGACGTGTAAAGTTAATTTTTTACTCATTAGCTAATGAGTGGACGCCTAAAGCCGAGAACAATACTAACGTCTGGGTTTCGTCATATAATAAATTAAACAGAAGCTAGGCAGTCTTCCAAATATCGAAAATCGTGTAGAGTTCAAAAGATTTGCTGGGTTTTGAACCCTTTATTTCAAATCATGCTTATATAAATATAACAGCTGTGCCCGCGATTCCGTCCGCGTGGATTTCGGATGCTGCTATTTTTGTAATCAATAGCCTATGTCCTTCCTGATGATGGTTCAGCCCTTTAGTAGTGATAAGGTAACAAACAGAGAGAGAGACGAGAGTTACTTTCCCATTTTTGAATATTATAATTGTGGATGAAGTTTCGCCTCGCATAAAAGATCCTTGTTTGCCTCACAATATATTCCTGTTTAGCCTCGAAATCTATTTTTATACTAGACTAATTAGTAAATAAAATACATCAAATAAAGCTCAAATATTTTCTCCGAACAGGTTTTGTTTATTGTTTTGTTACATTGAGACGCCGCGCAGTCGTATACTACCTATACGGTACATCGAACAGTGGTTATCTTAGCACCTTTTGGGTCTCTCACGATCGTATTCAAACGTCCTCAATTATTGAACTATTTAGATTAGACAATATATAAAATCAACATCGCGGTAGTTTTTATCTCGAGCTGTACCTGGACAATAAAAGATATTATAAAAAAAAAAAAAAAAGTAACTACTAATTTCTGACGCTTCTGAAACAAAATATTTTGGTGCGCGGTACTAAATAGCAAGTCCTATGTAGAAGAACCGGCCTAACAATCCACGAATATGTTCTGACAAAAAAATACCATGGCCTCTAGTAATACTACATTATGCTCACATAAACAATTTGTAGTAATCAAACTAAAAAAAATTGGAATGAAAGACCTGTTATATAACTTGAGTTAGGTTTTCTACTGTCTTCTTCGCCAAAGTTCTGTGACTAATAACTAATTCAAATTTAAATAATTTATTTCGTAAAAACATGGGTATAATCGGATGTTATAATATGTAATTAAGTAGTTACATCACTAATGATGGTGTCATACCTTTAAGTGCGAAGTCGGTAGCTTGCGGTATCTTCTTAATTTCCACAAAAAATATCGCCAGACAGGGTCCTTCTTTTTACGTATTTATCACGTGGAAGTACAAACAAAAAAAATTCTCGGCCTAACTTTTTTGGTAGCCCTAATTTACTTGAAGAGTGTCCAAGCTTTGGATTCCAAAGAGAGCATTATCGCTTGCAATTTTGCGGCAAGTGTTTCTAACATGGTAGATATTTTGCAATCGTAAGACCAATAGTATCAATTTGTTTTTAGTTTCCTTATAAGGCTTTTCTCTTCCGTCATGCGTACAGGAACATTATAATATGCCAAACGTATTTTATTTAGCAACTTTTCCCACAGTTACCAATCAATAAAATTCTATCTGTGAAAACTTTTTAAATATTCAAATACCTTGTAAGCATGCTAGCTAAGCTATCAAATTGCTAAATAAATTAAAATATAAGTGTAATCTATTAGGAATCACCGGAGCCTATAATAATTTTCACATTACATTTACTATCAGAAAAATAGATTGCTATCACTTTTGTGGTAGGCGGTTTTGCCGTATCGCGGTATTTCAAAAACCGCTGCGGAAATAAGAAACATAATAATGTATTGTTATTGTTTATATTTATTGATTTTCCTTGACTGAGAGAGCGTTTTAATGAGCTTCGTTTTAGTTGTATCGAAATTGGATTCTGGATTATTTATCTCATGAGTTATTCAGTCTGTAATGTGATGACTGAGACCTCTCTTAGTTTTTACCAATATGTAGTATAGTACTATTATTTATTCTTTGCTAATATCGAAACAATGTCTAATTTAATTTATTAAACGTTAAAGTTCGGCTTGGAGTCATTATAAACAAATACCTATACTTTATCAATTAGGAAGTGGTCTTTAATAATATTAAAGCATTTTCCTCAAAACAAAATTTAAAATAATAAAAAATAAGCGATAGTAAATTGATAAGGTGTTATTCTAATTAAATTATGTAATTTTCTATGCTGATTGGGGATTAACAAAATTTTTACTTATTGATCATACTTCGCAATATTAGTACAGCCCAAGATACAGGCCTGGCCTAGTTTGGGACCAATGGAAGGTATTTTATATTGTAAATATTTATGAAATAAATAAATGAAATGGTACCTACACCGCAGTATTCGTGAACATCGATTGGTAATCGAGTTACTATTGTCGTAGGCTTAATGCTAAAAACCTAGGTACGCAGTTTTGTACTTTCTTCATATTCTGGAACTTGCCGAACATCTAGCCAATAATATAATAAATTAACAGGATTTCTGTCCATCTACACATTGACTGCCAGTCTGCCACGCAGCAGACAAAATAGAAAAAAAAACTTATAAGATCGGAACCTTACTACGACCTTTTTTGTTTTCGTTAACGATACCCGGTGGGCGATAAGCCTCTATTTGCATACTAAATAGCACAGTGTCACGATTTTACATGATAGTCCTATAAAAGTTCTACTTTAACTAGTTCATTTACACTGTAGTCACGTAATAAGTAATGTATTTATTTCTAAAGTTCACGCTTATCTACAAAAACAGACTTTGTTTGTCATCTTGCAGTACACTATTGTACCGTGACGCAGTATGGCACAGGATTCAATTAATTTACCTCCAGCAGTGGACTGCAACTTGCAGTCCACTGAGGGAGGTAAGCTTTTCCCATATTGCGCCACAAAACTCATAAAGAGACAATATTAACAAATAAAAATAACTTGAAAACCACGTCTATTTTATGTATATAGGTATTACGTATATTTTATGCTTATAACAGCGCAAAGATAAGTTTCAAGCAAAAATATTGTTTTACTTACACGTTTCGTGTTGCTATCTCCAACGCAATCTTTATCGTTGTGCGCACTCTATTCGTGTTAGGTTGTAAGCTCCAGCTCTGCTATATCCAGAAACTTAATCTAGATATAAAAGTATTCGTAAGTTCCGAACGTTCAAAATTAGACCTAACCGCAAAAGTATCCACTGGACCCATTTTTTATGCTCCATTAGACCTCCAGATGCGATAGAATTGCTGACGAGTAGAGTAAGTTAAGAAGAATAAGGTTATGCTTTGTTTTTGTTTTGTTCAAAAGAAACAACAGATTTTTTCATAAAAACTTTGTTGATATACTTACTCCCAAATTTTCCGTTGCGGGCTCATTAAGTGTAGGGTTGCCATCAACAAAATTATGAATCCAGGACAAAGAGACCCAAAACCCTGGATTTTGGACCATTTCACCTTACGTAGTTGTAGGTTCATGTTTGTAGGATTCTTGTAGAGAATCCCACCGGACGTTCCCCGGACGGGCGCCCTTCAAACTAGAATAAATCAGGGGAAATCCGGACCGATGGCAATCCTAGTTTAGTGTTGATCCGCTACTCAAGAACCTCTTGTCCTTGAAGATTGTGTAAAAGTGACGACGTGCACCCGGCGGGTGTAAGCAATAGGTACTTAGGTTAAAACAAATATCTCTTGAGATACAGGTGTTAACCTAGTTTAACAGGCAGGGCTCCATACGAAAATATGTTTTTGAAATAAATAAAATTATTAATAAAGATATTAAAAATTATTAAATTATCTGTAAAACGTACAGCCTTTCTGACAGCTTACTCCTATTAATTTATATATTTTGGCAATAATTGTACAGCTTCCATACATCTGTACATTTCGCTTAGTAAATCTCGCATACTGTGTACATTAAAAAACAATTTGTATTTAGGGCCTATTCACCACTTACTGATAAACTGGCTGTTTGCGTATCCACTACTTATCTGACAGAATGTGTTAAAATTTCTGTTTCACAAGTGTCTGATATAAATCAGTAATTAAGCAGATGTACTCTCGCTAGATCTCGCGTTGTCATTTTACTATCCACGTGTAATATTATGTTTATCTGTTAGATGACTTTCGGACACTTTATCAGCAATTGGTGAAACAGGAAAAAACCGTATGTTTCTGGCCTTTACCTAGTTATCCTGATGACATTTCATATTTTCGCTTTATTGGAAACTCCAGTCGTCGCGTATTCATAATGAACTAACGAGTTAATGAGGCATGGGAAAATCTGCGCTGTTTGCAGGATCAAAACGACATTGAGGAATTTATTATTTAATGTAATTAATGTGATTGAGATTATTAGGGCATATCACCTGCATAAAACCGCAGGCAATAGCTAGTATTCTATAATATCTTTAAGTCTACGTTGGTGTTGCTAGATTTATAATAATAATAGTGAAAACTACACAGTTGTTTTAATATTTCAATCAACTGCCTCTCTAAATTTCAATCAATTCGACCACTGATGGCCAAAGGCCACTCCCAAGTTGCGCCATAAAGGGTCATCTTAAAAGTGGTCGACCAAATCTACTTTTCAAGATCAAAAGTACGAGTCAACACCAAACTTACGACCGCGACAATCGATACTTTCAAACTTCATCCTCGGACATTTGGGCTAGTTATAGTACAAAAGTTATTTGTCGAAGATCTTTCATTATTAGAAAAAATAAAAGCCTCTCTTCCCTCCTTGTACTTTTGCCCAAAAGTGGGGTGTTTTTGCCCAAAGCTATTTCAGCATGTGGTAGATGTGACCAGCCCTTTCAAAAGGTTTGGCACTTTTATAATTTAGGTCCAATCTCAGAATAAAATCTTTGTCATTGCGGCTTTATTATTCCCTAAATACATTTACAATATATATTAGCCTTTAGGTGTGGAGGAAACTTTTAGTAATACCAAGAAAGGTGCGTCACTGTCGTCGTCTCGAGCCTACAAATATGTTTTAGGTCTACAGGTCATCATAGACTTGGAAATATATACTTTTAACAGGCTCAGTTGACGTTACTTGCGCGGATGCCACTAATGTTGAATAGCACTGGTACTCAATAATATGAATCTTATAACTCGGCAAATCATTCACAGCCCACTACACACTGCTGAGTATAGATATGTTTTAATAAGTCATTAACCTCATTTAAAAAAATCACACATAAACTGGAACGGCGCGGATCGGTAATTTTAATTTATGGGATGACATTTATCTTTCATTTCCCAAAGTTAGTAGTAAATAACTTGATTTTTCTATTGAATTATATTAAGCCCTGAAAGTTTTCTTTACCGCTAAAGAACATGCTGTAATTAATATTAGATTTCTGAATAAGCTTCTTTTATCCTTAAAACGGATCAATACGGTAAACAACTCCAATTTAGTACAACAGTGAATCTTACATTTCGAAACGTAACTTCTGAAGAAGCTTTAAAAGTGCTTGCGCAAACTCATTGTGTAAAGTTATTTTGAGTTGCCTTCTACTTTTTTCTGTTGGTTACGTGAGCCGTTTGTTGCAGGGTCCCGACCAGCAACTTTACGGTGAACGACGTGCGCATGTGCGTGGGATCCCGGAGGCTGCTCGATGTTATGGACGTCAACACACAGAAGAACATCGAGATGAATATGAAGGTAAGAGTCATCATCAACATTGTTATACTAGTAGCGCCGTACGATGGTACTCGTGACTAGCGGCGGTATTTTTCGTCACAGTTAAAAATAACAGATAACAATTGTTATTGCCAATGCCAATTATCTGTTATAACAAATAACAGACACTTTCATTCACAGCGAAACTTACTTGTTATTTTGTTAAATAACAATTTTGCTCTCATTCTTACTACCTGGAATAGTGCTTGCTAGAAAGAGAGACACCTAGTATTTAATACCTAAACAGATATAAGTACTTAGTTGGTGGGTTTTAATCTGGTAGTATGAAAATAACAAGCTGTTATTTAGTAATAGATACTTCATCCTGTTATTTTTGTGTAACTGTAACAGAGATAACAGGTAACACAATTGACTGTTATAACCCATCGCTACTCATGACAGCTTACAATAGTGTTGTGTTGCACTGGAGTGCCATCGTTCCCTTGTATCAGTATAAAGTCATCCTGCTCATCCTGTGTGTACAAAAATATGTACGATATGAAAAGAACTCAGTTTCTGACCTACACCAATCGGATTATTCTGGTATATGACCTGGAATTGTTAAAATTTTATCAGCACAACTTAAAAAATATGATAAAGCCTTCACAAAAATAAATAAAAACACGTCAATGTTATAATTAATCGGCACGGCTTTCAATGAACATGAATAAACCATTACATCGCGACTTCAACAATCGTGTCCGGAGTGAACTGCATAAAAACAAACAATAAGAGCGAGAATGTCGCGCTCTTCTACAACGCCTGCATCCAATTTGCATACTTACATATTTTTCCAGCTGAAATAACCAATCTTGTATTTTATATCTGTGAATTCGAAGAATGATCTTATTTAATCGCACTATTGGTCTAATAATCTAGTCGTGGTAACCGTGGTAAGCAATACTGTCTAGCTTGAGGTTTTGGGTTAACTTTGGCAAATTCAATCTAAAGTAGTTTCCGGAAGGGCTAGAATTGTGTTCACTTGTGCACGGAAAGAGCCTCTCCGAATGACAAACTGACGCTCCGTAAGCACGTCCGGCGCACTTGACTGCCCAAGCTGTCCTTGTCTCCTACCTTACAGCCTTGCTCATCTGATCTCCACCGCATGTGCAATTTTTATGGGATGGTATTGACAATAATCTTTATAAAATAAGGCCGGCTATGGGTATACGACACGAGTCACGACACAAAAAATCTACCTAGTCCTACGAGAATAACAGACGATTATGATGTAGAAGAATGATAATCGTTTATACGATATTAACACTAATAGCTTAGCACTTGTAATTACACTAGAACCACATACTCGTAATTCATTTTCCAATCGGTCATCAATCACTATCTATCGTTGACGGCGGTAATCGCAGTCGATTGTCGTATCTACGCTTTGTTTACACGAGGCCTAACGCTGCAATATTCCAAAAAAGATTTTTCATATTCTTGTAGAATATAATAAAATATAAGAATAAGATAGGTAAGGTGTCATTTGAAAAAAAAAATAACTAAGTTCAATTGAGCCTTAAGAATTTAGCCATTTCATCGACAGCATCGCTGTTTTTTGCAATCTGTACTATTTTATGCATTACAATTCCTTGTCTGTTGTGAATAGAGAATTCGATCCCGGGCGTAATTTCTAATCCCGGGATTGTACACAGTCAATCCCGGGATCCCGGGATAATCCCGAGATTTAAGATTGCAAACAAAAAATTACTCAAGGTATATAAAAATCTGCTTTTTTATTGACAATGCAAATTAATGTCCATGTAATTAGACGAAAAAAGTAAAGTCGAAATTCTACAAAAACCAACTAAAATCCTTTTTTAACCCCCGGCACAAAAGAGGGGTATTATAAGTTTGTAGTGTGTAGCTGTGGATTTGTGTATCTGTGTATCTGTCTGTGGCATCGTAGCCATAGATCGTAGCTCCAATGTGGATGGACCGATTTCAATCCAGTTATTAATTGAAAGTTAGTTTAACCGGGTATCATCTTAGCTATGTTTCATGAAAATCTGTTCAAAAGTTATATTATCTCTTTTTTTTTGTTGGAGTCGGGGATTTTTGACGGTTAGGTTCACCAAAACCAGAAAGCGGTTTCTCTCTCGTTACTTCTTTTCTGTGTCTGTGGTTAGGTTATTTAAGTGAAAAAACAACTTTTACATAACAAAATTAAATGAACTTTTAACATTATCACTACATAGCATAAAACAAAGTTGCATCCCGCTGTCTGTCCCTATGTATGTAGATCTTTAAAACTACGTAATGGATTTTGATGCGGTTTTTTTAATAGATAGAGTGATTCAAGAGGAATGTTTATAAATGTATTATACTTTCATATTTAATGTAAGGATAGTAGAGAAACTGCACCCGTGCGAAACCGGGGACGGGTCGCTAGTGTAACATAAACTTAACAAGTGTTAATTAATATAACATAATATAATAATAGTAATCTGACACATTTCTCATAAGGTAGCTTCTTAACTATGTATAAAAAACAAATTGAACGATTATAGCAACACTTTCGTCAATCCCGAAAATCCCGGGATTATGAAAATTTAATCCCGAAATTTTCGGGACTGGAATAGGGCCGATCGAATCCTCTAGTTGTGAATTATAAATTCTGTTGTATAATTTAGAACGATTACGTTTGAAAGGAATTCTTTCCTAAAATTGAGTAGATGATCTGCTTCGAAAATAATTTTAATTTGTGTAAACATAATAATATACTCCTAATCTGGAAACTCCTCTTAAAAACATAAGAAATAATTAGATCCCAAGGGTGAATACACATTGCCAACGATTCACCGCAATATAATCTCACGTACCTCACGTACATCACGTAATACAATGACATTGAAAGAGTTTGCGGCGCCGCCGCACTGTATGTTTTTTCAGCGTGAAAAGCCAGCGCCATTGATTTAAAAAAAAACTTAAAATTTCAATGGAATAATAAGCTGTTCTTTAAATAATAAATATCTACTACAAGGCCACAGTTCTACAGGTCTAGGGCATCTGGGAGTCCATACTAAAATTGAAAAATAAATAACACTTGACCAATCTATAGTCGGTAATCAAGACCTTCACATTAATTAATTACAATGATTTGCTGTTAGATAAAGTAATCTTCACTCTTGTTTCGCGAGTCACAAATTCCACCGTGAGCTAAGCTAAGCTAGAAAGAACTAACTTAGTTAAGTTAGCTCACGTCGCTACGAGTCTTTTTCATACTTTCGTTTCCACTATGAGCTAATAACTTAGAACAGACCGAAGTCTACTAAGCGAATAGCTTAGCTTTGTTTTGTTCGCAGTGGATATGCGCTGTTACTCGAACTTTTTTACGATATGGAAATAAGCAAATTTTATGTAACACTTGGCTGATAAAGCTTTGGCACAAGATGGGTCGATAGCAATTGACACGTGGAGTATTTTAAATGAATAAAATGAGTCATTATCATAATAAATGAGGAATTTATAAATTAATAAGTAGGTATAACTTGTTCTTTTGTTTCGTTTATTTGATCAAACTGACAAAGTTATTCTTAGATTATACAGAATTCAGTCTGTACATAAATATATTATATTTCTATGCGTAGGTTCGCGTTCTCTTATCAAATTGAGACACACCTCTGTGTTTTGATAAGAATTAACCGCACATTACAGACAATTTGTTATCGTCAGCGTCCCGGGTTGTTTTTAAGTCGTACCGGCTAAAATTAGATGATGTGGGCCGTGACATGAAACCGGAATGCGAGATGCATTGGTCCATTATTAATCGATTTTTAAGACATGCTGATTAAAATAGTTCTGGTTTTGGTACCTAGATCCTAACAGATCTAATCTAATCTGGTTAGGTTCCTACTTTCCTAGCGGAGGTCCTTCTAGGGGTTTATAGTACATGAGTAATGATGATGGGTACTACGTATTACTCTCAATGTAAATTTATACTTAAGTTTTAAATTAAGATAGTAAGCGTTTTGGTGTATGCTGTAAGTTTACTATTAATGAATTAATAAATAAATGACATTATTAAAAACTTCTAATAGGGGACCAACACTGAAATAATTCATACTCGACTGAAACAGCACATTTTTCTTTCGCGATTTCTGGGTTGGTCCCATAGTATTATGTTGTTTATAATGATGAGTAATTGAATAACTCCTTAGGTGGACCTCGGCTAATTTAGTAGGACCTTATATACAATCTATACAAATAAATAAAATATACCGAAATGAATATAATTAAGTATGTATAGTATACATCATCCGACCCTTGCTGAGTCTTGGAGTCTTCGAGCGTAGGTACGAGTACATAATTATATTATTATTGTTTGTTCATTTTAGGTTACATACAGTTGTTTACACTAACGTTTGTTTACAAGATGTATTCATCCTGTTAACCTTGAGCCTTTCTCGGATGATAATATGGTGTAGTTAATACAATTTTCTGTATAAAATTGATCTGAGTAGGTACCTATAGTTAATTAATGACGCTTAATTCTTCATGTGGACATTTCTAAAATTCCTTTGGCACGTATATTTTTTTTAATTCACGGCTTATTTTTTGTGATTGATTGGCAGGGATGGCATTATCTGTAAGTGATATTATGATAACTCGTTATTGTCATAATAATTATTTATTTTATATTGTGTAGGTTTGTGCAAGCTAAAGTTATAAACTAGCTAATCGGACAGTCACGGAGTCATTCCGTTTTGCTGCAGCTGAAATAATGGGTCATAATTTATTAGTGTCCGACCGAAACAGGTTTTTCAGCCGAAACCGAACCTTCGGCCATGCTCTCAGTTTCGGCCGAAACCGAAACTTACTTAAACATATTTAAAACTAGCGGCCCGCCCTAACTTCGTACGTTCGTACTTTACCTACCTACCCTAATTTCTCGTATTTTTCGTTCGAATTAAATAAGTTTAAGATTTAATGGTTTTTTTTTTAATTTAATTTACCATGTTTGCTGGAGAGATTTGATCCTTATCGTTGACCCTATCGATTGGTGCCATAAAAGTACAGGATGCAATTTTTTCGGATTTTAGTCGGTTCGATTCCCGGGTGTGGCAACCGTATTTTCAAAAATACTTAAATGCAGTTTTGTTTATTTTTATAAATAAAGGAATATTTCCTTTGAGTAAAATTTGCTGTCTTCAGTATTTAGAGTACTTTTCCTCCAGGTACGCTTCCAAAATTCCACCTTGTATATTATGATTTCTATTGTATACTGAAATCTAGTGAATTTTTCACACATTTATTTGCTTAGACAATGTATATTAAGTATACATGCAGACAATTAAATAGTGTTAAATAAAATAAAAAGACAATCATTTAATTAGGTACGTAACAAATATGTTTTAATAAATAATAATTAATAACAGATGTACAAGTAAAAACATAAGCAATAGTTACCTAACATCATTTATGTGCAAAACAACCTCAACTCCATGCGATTAACAATGGACGGCGGCGACGAGCCATCGGCGCGGCAGGCGAGCACGAGTTAGCCGAACGACGCACAATTATTCACGAAAGAATTGAAGTTTCGGCGCGGCCGAAAGTTTCGGCCATTATTTGGCCGAAACCGAAACTTAGGCCGTAACTAGATTTCTTGGCCGAAACTGGCCGAAACCGAAACCGAACCTTCGGTCGGTCACTATAATTTATACTAAATAAGCGAAAAGTTTGAAAAAAAAAGAATTGGTGAACCCTACTGCATTACTAGCTAGCCAGCTTACTAGCTGGTTGATGATACCTTTTACTCCTCTTAAATAACTAATTTTAACTTCAGGACAGGTTCTACTGTGGGGAAAAAAACAGCACACCATTACAATAATTTAAATTGAGCGTAATTATTATACCCTACTTACATCATTATCAGTGAAAGAAAACATCGTGAAGAAACCTGCACACGTGAGAGAGCCATAGAAAGTTAGTAGTAGCGTAGTCCACCAAACGGCACCAGGCCAGCGTGGTAGACTAACGCTTTTACTTACCCTTCTTATTCTGAGAAGATGCCATTGCCCAGCAGTGGGACAGTACCTAATGGACTGAATTATTATTATTACCCTACTTGACTCTGGAAAATCTCGTTTAATTTTGGTGTGTCCTCAAATCGTTATACTGAGTTTAAAGTTAACATCTTGCATACCTGTTCGGAACTTACGACTAAATATAACTGGTGCTAATGTAGCACATACTTCAGAAAAATATATGCGACATAAGCACAGTTATGACTTATGGTTCATGTTCATGCCATAGAACAGGTCACCTCTACGGTTTCTGTGAGCGATATTTAATTCAACAAGGTTTAGTAGCATTTTCCTGTCCCATGATATGGAAGTTGGAACATCATACTACGCTCACCAATTCTTTTGTCAAGCATTGATTAAGGCTATAATTATGTCCTAACCGCTCGCTCATCGTAACTATCTTTTAACAAGCACTTAGTGCATAGACTATTTCTATGACTATTTCTATGTACTTAAGATTATTTCTATGACACTGAAAATAATTTATTATGTTTTTATCATGTCCTCACGATGTTTCTCTATAATGTTAGAAGCTAGTGATAAAACAGTCGTATAACTGAAGTTTCCAGTGATACTTTCATGTTTTATTGTTTCTGTGTGTTTCATGTTTTATTGTGTGTCTTTTTATTCTTAATATGTTATCCTTTTTTTTGACCAGGACTGGCAGCGCTACTACGACGACCCTAACAAGGAGCGTCTACTGAATGTGATCTCTTTAGAGTTCTCTCACACACGGCTCGAGAACTACGTGCAGGCGCCGCGCATCGTGCGCCTGATCGACTGGGTGGACACTGTGTGGCCGAGACACCTCAAAGACCAGCAGGTAAAATACTACACATAAAATTATATAGGTACATTTATTGTTCCTTCTACTAGGTAAATATTACCCCCATGGTGGACACTACCCTTTGTGTGGTTTTTTATCGCCATTCAGTAATTAATCATACCAGCGTTACTCTTGTTTGCCACGGCGATGAAGTGTGCTTTTGAAATTATAACATGTATTTGGACACGTAATAAAAAAACTGACATTCAAAATATTCATAATGTGTCGACATACTTTAAAAAATAAAAATAAACATATACGTTGCCCCTCACTAGGATTTCTCCTGTATCGAGGGTACAGTTTACAAACTTACCTGTCACAGGCACACACACCCAGACCCGAAACAACTATCTGTAAATCATACAAATAATTGTTCCGTGCGGGGATCGAACCCGTGGCACGTAGTGCAGAAAGCTAATCGCTTAGCCACTGCGCCAACCGTGTCGTCGAATTGTTACAACCCTGATAATTTCACACAGTAATGTGTGTGAAATTAAATAATTTTTCATTGGTTAATAATATATCATTTTATTTTTATCCAAATATAATGCATAATTAGAATATATCAAACATAATGTATCGAACCTGGAAAAAATATTAAATAGTTGACATCAAATACAGGGCTCCACGAGACAGGCTCGACCTAGTGTGGAGGCCACAGGACAAACATTTCCATAACCAAATTAAATTGTTAATTAAGTACCTACCTAGATTTATAAGGAAATGTAATAACTTGTATTGTTTATTTTGGTAATAAATGATTATTATATATATTATAATAATTAAATAATCTGTGTGTTGGAGTAACATCAACTTTTTGTAGAACATTAATATGTTCTACAAAAAGTTGATGTTACTCCAACTTAAATAACTACAAGGATAGAGATTAGACCGATTGGGCGGAAAATATGCTGACTCGGGCGGGACGGAAACTCGTTCACGATTGAGAGCTTTCGGCGTAGACAGTCGGATTCACTCGGGAGATCGGGTCCACTCGGCAACGTTCGGCGTCTGTTGCGATGAACTTTTGCCTTGAACTGCCCAATAATATCTTTGCAACGTAAAAGCAAAACAATATAATTATATTCATAATGTTTGTTGTCACGTTTTTCTTTTTGTATTTACAAAAAGTAGAAGAAATGTCAATAAAAACATACTGTAGGATAAGATATAAAGTTATGCTCGTAACTTGCTATCTATTTCAGCAAAAAGAAAAAACAAAAATAAAAGAGAATACAGAGAATAGAGTATGTGGTGAATAGTTGATTCACATAAACTTACTAACAGTGATTTCTATATTAAGACCTAAATGAGTTCGAAATACTTTCATAGTACCTATCTACACACTAGTAAGGTTCGGTGTTGGGAGAGCAAAGCAAGCAAGTGGTTTGGTTACGAGTACAAGCTTTACTAACTAAAATATATGGTTTATTACAGTTAAATAGGAATGGCTGTACATCCAGACTGTCTCCATGCGACCACAACTGTTTCAAAACATTTTGCTAGCATGTGTCACTTAGTTATGTTACGTCTTACACTTGTTCTCAATATTGTAGAAAACAAATTCTAAAATAAAGGTTTTCTTTTTAAAGATTGAAACAATAAGTTACTATTTGTTGAAATTCGTAGTAATGTAATTAACATTGTACACTGACTTTAGTAGTATGCCATCATAATACATTAAGCTTTATTGTACGTGTCGGTGTATGATCAGAAAGTGTTGATCACCCTAAAGCCGGACTTCCACTGCAAAAGGGGGAATGAGCAAGTAATAGCTCGACGGAACGGACCCCAACTAGCTAAATTAGGTTTTATCCTCTATTAAGAAAGAGTCTTGACAATTGCCTTCCACTGAAAAAGAGAAATGAAGAACGAGTTCGTTATTCAAACAATTTTTACTTGTTCAGTCCTCTCCGCTAGAGACTATTTGTTGATGGAAGCACTTCTATGAAACCTCCGTTTGACTCGCAACGGTAAAGTTCATAAGTAACATAGTCCATACAAATAATTCAGTATTACTCGACTAAATGTATGGAATAGCTGATTTTCTTTCGCGATTCCATGTTTGGTTCAGTATTAAAAGATATTCGTATACATACGCCAAATGAAGTGCCAGTATAACCGTAAACCGTTAACAGAACCACTATACGTTCTCATAACGACGTTTTTATTTTCTTCCTCAGACTGAATCAACAAACGCTCTGGACGACATGATGTATCCGAAGGTGCAGAAATATTGCCTCATGTCCGTCAAAGGCTGCTACACAGACTTCCATATTGATTTCGGAGGTACTTCTGTCTGGTACCACATTTTGAGAGGTAAGATTCAACAAAATACAAAAAACATATATATTAAAAAATTCCAAATGTCACCGTGATTGTTACTATCGTATACTCTTGTAGCTTTACCGCCCATTGTATAAACTTAAAATGATTAATTCTAATTATTATGTTTATTGCTCCTCTTTTATCAGGTGTACAATAAAAAGTATGTCTATTCTATTCTATTCTATTCTAGAATTGATTTAGCCAATAGTTAACCAGTAGAATATTATTATACTAGTACTTGAAGTATTTGTTAGCATTGAGGTAGGTATTTGAGTCCGCAATCAGTGTACCTTTAAATGAAACGCCTACATGTTTTGTTTTTATTGTTTCAGGCGCCAAAGTGTTCTGGCTGATCCCACCGACTGAGAAAAACTTGCAGCTCTATGAAAAGTGGGTGCTCTCTGGAAAACAATCCGATGTGTTCTTCGGAGACACTGTTGAAAAGTGTATTAGAGTTCACGTGAGTATAACATTACAGTAACAATTTCAATCTTCAATCCAGATCGATGACTCGTTGGTCTAATGGCTATCTATATCTATACATATGGTCTATCGACTGCTGAGTGTGGGGTGGTCGGTTTGATGAATCAGGAAATTATTAGTAGTGCTTGGGGTACGGCAATACACTCGCCCCGAATTAAGTGTACAACAAATATCTACCTAATCCTTTTGTGAATAATACAGGATAGAAGAAACAGTCCTGATGCTATGGTATAACATGTAATCATTAAATGATCAACAGTTATAAACACATCACCAACTGAAGGTCATTTTATGCACACCACAATCGAAAGGTA
Organism: Allophyes oxyacanthae; assembly: GCA_932294325.1. Classification (NCBI taxonomy): domain Eukaryota; kingdom Metazoa; phylum Arthropoda; class Insecta; order Lepidoptera; family Noctuidae; genus Allophyes; species Allophyes oxyacanthae. The sequence continues at coordinate 5,807,296 of OW028628.1, forward strand.
ATATTATCCTTTACGGATTTAAATACCTACGATTGCAGATTGTTAGTTAAGCACTAAAATACTATTGAAACTTAAATGTGAGATTTGTTGGGATGCGGCCCAATGCTTCGTAGCGACGAAATGGCACAGTTATCGAGGTTTTAAATTCTTTATACCTTCCTAGCAATTTGTTCAAAACTCGTAAATCATAATATTAATTAGCTATAATGGATTAATATTTTAAACGGTTCAGCTAAGTTTTATGTTGAAGGAATAAAAGTAACGGAACATTATGCGTATTATTATAGACGTAAAGCGTAAAAGTCGATTGGTACTCATACGGAGGCAATGGAATAAATAAAAATGTTAAATCCAGCCCATTACTGTCCCACTGCTGGCCATGGGTCTCTTCTCGGAATGAGAAGGGTGAGGCCTTAGTCTACCACGCTGGCCTAGTGCGGGATGGCAGAACACCACCAACCATCGATTACTTACCTACCCTACCCCCCTTATTTTATTACTTGGATTGGCCATCGAGAACTTTATGAGGCTCTTTCAGGTGTGCAGGTTTCTTCACGATGTTTTCCTTCACCGTTAACGCAAGTGATAATCAAATTGCTGCGATCAGCACATAAATTCTAAAAGTCAGAGGTGAGGGCCGTATTCGAACTCAGACCCTCCTGCATGAAAGGTAAGCGTTCAACCGCTAGGCTATCACTGCAATGGAATAATAATTGCGTCTAAATGAGAGCAATGCATCAAATATTAATGCAAATGTTTCAGCACTAGTTGCACCTCGTTTTCTAGATGAATTATCTGTAATGTATCGTTGATCACTGATAGTCATCTACACATATTACGACCTATTACCTAATAGTCATATTGTGAATCCAGTAATTAAATAACTACGTATTTTTTATTGCAGTTGCAAGCCGGACACACTTTCTTCATCCCGACAGGTTGGATCCACGCAGTTTACACACCTAGCGACTCTTTGGTGTTCGGTGGCAACTTCCTACATCAGTTTGGTATTGAAAAGCAACTAAAGATTGCTCAAGTTGAAGATGTTACCAAGGTGAGATTAAACTCAACTAATAACTAAACTAAAGTGATGAGGATTTAACTCTAACAGCAATACATATAGCTACATATTACGCTATACATTTTTACTAATTTTTAGTATAAGCTGACCTCGCATTGTATCGGCTTTCCGTACAAAGAGAGGTCAGCTTATACTGAAAATATATAGCTTGATATGTAGCCGTGCGTACATACACTTAATTCTACTAGTCACAATAAAAAATCGAGCATTTTCAAGGATTGACAATTCGGTGCTGATTATTCAGACCGATCCAACCGCCATCTTACCTTAGTCTCGTTGCTGACCGTCAGCTTGATATAGCTCTCTAATCGCTTCTGAAAATATTATACCCATCTTCCACCGAGTTTCAAGACTAATGTTTCTGTTATTCTAGGTGCCTCAAAAGTTCCGCTACCCGTTCTTCACGGAGATGCTATGGTACGTGCTGGACCGCTACGTGACGGCGCTGCTGGGCCGGTCTCACCTGGCGCCGGAGAGCCAGACCACCACTCTCACCGCGCCGAAGGAACACGTGCATCTTACGCAGAACGAGCTGCATGGACTCAAGGTAAAGTGTCAAAGATACAAGAGAACAAACAAAAATAGTTGTTCTATATGTGTGTATAACATCTGGATGAATTTCCACAATGCATTCATCAATTGCGGCAAAATTAACATTATTAACATTTTTTTGAGAAAATATTTTAATGGAAAACGAAAATTTCTTTAGCATGTTCACCGACAAGGCGACAGGCCCGATTTGAGTCCTAACCGTCTGATTTGTTGTTGGTGATCTTGGAAAACTAGCTGTACTTTGTAATAATGGCGACATTGTAAACAATATGAAATTCTTGATGCAGTGGCTAGTATTCCATACGATACAAAGTTAGTTTTGCTAGACTATAGTATACAAGCTGACATATAAAAACATACAATTTCTATTACTAATTCTCCAGCAACGTAACTTAAATTTATTTTGGGCTTTTCAGGCTATAGTGATGTACCTTCATCAACTGCCGGCGGCTCGAAAGTCGGTGCCAGAGCTGCTATCCGATCCAATCGCGCTGGTCAAGGATGTCCGCACGCTGGTTGAGCAGCACAGACATGATAAACAACACCAGGCTGTCACTGGAGTGCCTGTGCTCAAAGGTAAATATTTACATAAAAATGTCACAGTATAAGTCGAGCACATTTTATAAATTAAATTAAATTGCGATATATAAAAATATTTATATGCGGAAATCTCTATCTGTAGTCTTCAAGTCACTTCCCTCTTGCTCTTCTGTTATTCGCTCAGCGATGTTAATTGGGTGAAGCCACAAGTACTCAGTTCTGAGTCTTCATTCGCTCTTATGTCGGATACAGGCTCACGCGTCTAAACTTGTTTTATGGTTGAATAATGATAGCATTAAGCTCTTTTTCTTAGCATTATAATGGGTTAAATATAATGTATTATCTCAAGGTCCGGACGATGTGGTGTCTACCGAGCGTCGCCAGTCGAGTGGTCGTGGCGGGCGAGGGGGCCTGCACCGCGGTGGACCCGCGCGGCCACGGCCAGAACATGCTAATAACGCTCCGCGTAGGAGACGTACTAGGTATGTGGACATTGTACATCATCATCCGTGACAGCTGTAGACGGTTTAATGCTGCAGATCAAAAACTAAAAGGTCTACCAAACCATTATGAAAACATTCTCAGAATTCAGTTTCAGCAAAAAATCTGTATGTTACTCAGAACAGTCCTGAAATTTTGCATATTTCTTGCATTCGAGCTATATTACAACGCCGATGGTCGATGACTACGGCGCTGGTGATAGGCTAGCTACCTATGCAACGGAAAGCTCAAGGCTTGTGCTTATCTTGTCACTTTTAGTACTGCTCCATCATCATTACTTAGAGGAGAAGGTGGTAATGTGGCCCCCTACTTTGTTTTTGAGGCCTCATGCAAAAAATACCAGACTCAAAAATCTAATAAATACATTATAGTGATCCTTATTCATTTACCTACACATTTCTTACTATGGAATAGATTAAACTACCACAGAATAATCACAAAAAAATAAAATCTAAAAAAAGTCAAATTGGGCAACTTGAGATCAGGTGAGGGTTATATGGCACCCTGGGGATCATATTAAATGTATTGACCTTAATTAAAACCTAACGGCAAGATTCGCAGATATAATATTCGCCTTCAGGACCTGCACAGACTGTATGAGCCCATAAATTGCAACTCTGGCATTGAATCCACTCCTCTCCACGTTTGTCACTAGAATAACTGGTATCACAGAATATACAGTCTATATCAGAGCTTTCAGGTATCCTATTTGGATGAGTCGGTTTCTACGACTGCGTCACTTTCAAAGCTACTGCTGTAACGTCTGCCTGACACCCATTATCATTGCTGCTGCTGCCCCCTCCATCCTGACTACGTCCGAGGCCGCGTCCACGGCCACGTCAGCGGCCACGTTTTATAGCCCAAGAACTTTGTCCTCACTGCTTCAAATGCTTTTTTTATTTGGTCAGTATCCCATGTTTTCCTTTACATAGAAGATGGAGATAATACACATTGTGAAGCATCTCAAAACAGAAAATAAAAGAATATAGAAGGGATATATCGGTCATACATGTTATATGACCCCGGGGACCATAATACAAACAGTGTGAGGGGGCCAAATTGAAAGTAATAAAGAATATGTAAACAAACCATAATAAAGATATTTATTCAAAAAAAAAAGTATTTATCTTCAAAATCCCGTAGAAAAACGTTTATCGAACACAATGTACAAATCACTAAAGACAAAACCGAGTTTTTTTTTGAAAAAATGAATAAAATGCAGAGCGGTTTTAAAATTTGTCAGTGGCGCGTTTCGATTGGTTCGAATAACAAGAGAACGTGACGCGCCCTCACGGATTTGTTGGACATTAAATTGATACTGTCACACAAGCTCCGCGTTGCACCAAAGATATACTAGATGGCATGTTTCTAAATTATAAATATCGAAGGGGGCCAAAATATCTGCAGGGGCCACATTACCACCTTCTCCTCTATATAATGCTATGTTTCAGATGCAAGAAATGCGAGGCTTGTCAGCGCACGGACTGCGGCGAGTGCGTGTTCTGTCACGACATGGTTAAGTTCGGCGGACTGGGGCGCGCCAAACAGACTTGTGTCATGCGGCAGTGCCTACAGGTCAGTTTATTTACTATGTAACACTAGTTGTCCCCGGGACACCGTCAGCGTGGACGAAGAATGCTGCAATATCCTCTATCCTTCCTTATGATGTACACTATTTTCTTGTCAAATTTTATCAAGATTGCTTAGTCGTGAAAAGGTAACAAATGGATAAAGAGACAAGAGTTATTTTCGCATTTATAATATTCGTGTGATATAGTGTGAAGTATTGCCATTATTATGACATTGAAATATAAGTTTGAGAAGTCTACCTTTTGTTATCATATCTTTTACATCACTGCCCACTGCTATACATACATAGGCCTCCCAATAAACAGTTTCAATTAATGAAAAAGTACCTATACTAAAAAATATTTTTATCCAAAATACACTTGAAAAATCATCGCCCACACTTCACTGCTACATATGGAGAAGCGGAGCATCAAACTCCGTAATGCAGACTCTGTAATGTATATGCTAGGCAGATTAAAATCGAAGTATGTTATTAATCGAAGGATGTGCTAATCCGAGGGGATTTACTGTCCATCCGCTATCCCTTAGTTTTTACGACACCCTCGAATGGAAGAATGGTGACCTATTCTTTGCTGGGAACAACACGGCCAAACCATCTATTCATCAAAACTTAAATGGCCAACAGTATCTATGACCATTCTATTGATGAGTCCCTTTACATTAGACTTCTCTGAAATGCTTGTCTGTTGTATTAATGATTTATTGTGTTGTTGTACAGCCCATGTTACCAGTGACAGCATCGTGCGCAGTCTGTCACCTCGACGGGTGGATGCAGACGCCAGTCGCGCCACAGGCTAAAGGCAACAATGGTAAATGTTTAACTATCTTGCTCTTGGTTTATGATCATATGAAGTGAGTTTTCAGCACTTGTTATTGTACAGTAATACAGTGAGAACTACCCGCGGATCAGTGGCGTGCATTCCATAGAGACAAAAAGACACTGCCTACCCTAATAAATTAAGTAATACATGGCTATTTTTCTTTTATGTATGTTTTTATAAAACTATATTATTTATTTTGTTGCTATAAATTCTTATAGCTGCGCGGCGCGGCGGTTTCTATTCAAATATACCCGCGCGGCGGCGGTGCGGCGGCGCTCACTCATAATAACAAGACAGCCTAAAAATTCTTCAAATGTACACATTCAAACATCTATATCCTATACCGACACAAAATTTATCGGTGCAATACACGCACACTAGCATTTTCGCCTAAGCGAGCCTAAGCGTGTTTTTGCGTGAAAGAGACAGATACGCTCGGTGTGCGAGCGACGCGACCACAAGATAAGTCGTATACGCGTTCTCTGTCTAGCGGGGCTCTGAGTGGCTCTGAGCGATATGCATCTGTATTAACCGTCAAATTGCAAAATATGCATGTTCGATGTCATTTCAATAGAGAATAAAGTACATTACAATTTGGTCGTTCAATTTCTGTTGACGTTATAGGCGTAAATCGGTCTAGCGGCGCTCCTATTGGTTGATAATCTGTATTAGCCAATGAGCATGAGCGACAGCTCATGCCACCTCGACAAATGATAATTTAGCAACCGCAGAAGCTGTCATACGCAATTACGCATTGTTTTTGTTTGTTTTTATTATCGTTTGTGGTGAATATCAAGTGAATTACGTTATTAATTATTGCCGAAAATGGAAGAGGTCACATGTGAGAGCTGTCCGGGAAATGTGTGTTTGCAAAAATTTAAGACAGGCGTCTTTACTTCACATAAGTTTGACGATAAAATTTGAGTAATTAAAAAAGGTCGGTGCGTACCGGATTTAGAATTGTTTCAAATAAAAGGTAAAGTTACAAGAAAATTCAATCCTATACAATATCAGACATATTATGGTTGGTTATCAGGTTGTAAACAAACATAGCAATCGTCTCTTGTTTTCCATGTAATTATTTTCAAATTAGCATAATGTGTGGACCGGTTCTGTTTACGAGGACGTACATAATTTCACTACAGCTGCAAAAAAACATGAACGATCTGAAAAACATTTAGAAGCTTCTATAAAATATATTTTATTTGGGAAAAATCGTAGGTATCGAAACGCGTTTAAATTCTCAGTTAAAAATAAATATCAACAAACATAATGCGAAAGTCGATCGTGACCGTAACATATAAAAGTTTTTTTGTCTACCCTGTTGTAAATGTCTGTGCACGCCACTGCCGCGGATTTATTGTATATTCAACAAAAAGTTTTCAGCAAGTAGCATGTTATACCCTGTCGCGGATTATTAATACTTGCGCTTTCAGTGAAATAAAATAAAATATCTCAATAATTATATATGCTAACAGTTGAAAAAGAACAACTGTCACGCGGCCACTAGTCATTAAACCCCATGTAAATTAAAGGTTGTTATTTTATCGCCTGCTGCATTGCAAAGTTTATGTGATATCTTGTTAAGAATTAATTTGACGGGATAATTTGATAACCTATTATTATTCCTGCAGGTCGCAACGGTCCATCATCTCTACGCGAGTGTTCAGTATGCTACAGCATCGTGCACCCCGCGTGCGTGCCGCCGGGCGGCCAGATCAACGAGGACCTGCCCAACTCCTGGGAGTGCCCCACCTGCACCACCATGGGGCTCAACCATGACTACAAGGTATGTGTGACATTCTGATACTAATCTTACTCTCTCTACGTGTCTCGGGTTCGATCCCAGCACTGAACAAATCTATCTATATGAAGCTGTTAAATATTTCTCGCTGAATACTGCATAGAGTGCATAGTATAAATTAAGGATATTTGTTGCAGCCCCGTCACTTCCGCGCGCGTCAGAAGTCATCGGACCTCCGGCGCATGAGTGTGGACTCGCGCTCGGACAGTCACAGTTTACAGGTAAATAAACATTATCTCCTGCAGAGCTATTTCTCACCTAGGCCTAGTATTTTATACAGATCGACTGCCATCTGTTCTCCTCGGCTTAATTACTGGGAGATACTGACCGGTTGTCAGTCTTTTCAGGTAGCTGGCTACTCGTTACGAATGTCATAGGTATTTGTATGACAACCGTAATAGTATGTAACCGTAATAGTTATAAAAACGAGTAGAAGGCCATGCATAAGATATAAATGAGCCAAATAACAGAAAACGTTGCTGTCGTGTCGTTTTTAAAAGAGGTTAAGTAGACTGCACTGGAGAGGGAAAAATTGAGAGCTGCATCAACTACACCCACTATAAGCAAGGGTTTGAATTTAAAGATGACAGAATCTTGAAAAATTCGTTTCGAATATCTGTAGCAGTTGCAGTGACATAAATTGTAACCCCAGGGGGGTTACAATTATTTATGTCACTGCAACTGGATCAATTTGTTTTTAAAAAAACATGTCATATCTGATATCATCCATTGACTACTACATTTAATTTTATGTGGTGTAAAATATTTATGGATATTTTTAATAAAATAATAATTTTCAGAACAAGTTGCCACCACCTTCATCCCAGTCGCAACTTAAATCGGAAGGCGGCTCAGATAATGAAGGCAAGAACGAAGTCCCACATATCAAGACTGAGGATGGTAAGTTCATAATTTGTTGTTTCGTTCTACAGTAATGATGGCTTAGGCCAAAATATGCATGGCATGAATCTTGTGTGGCACAAATCATTTTAACGTCATTGGGTGTTTTCATATTAGACCGACACCGACACGACATGACGACACCGATAACGATTCTAATATACCTACATTGAGCACTGAACGCTTTCACAATGTCGTCGCCGTCACCGACATTTTCAGTTGCCGCCATCATTAGTAATCCCATTACTAAATTGATCGGGTTGTGTTTACATGAGGCCTATGGAGATATATTTTATCCATGTTGGACTTGCTACAGATTATCGTACGGTTTTCATGCGTCTCGATACCTTTTAAAGTCTTATTATAAACTAAGGGGTTAGGGTTTTACGAGTATAGAATTTAGACAGAATTCCACTTTCTTGACTCTAAATCATGCCACTTAAAATGTTATTTTCGAACAGAAATCAAGCGCGAAGAAGAAGGAGGCGAAGGGAACCAAGGGGAGGGTTGGGAGCCCCCGCTCAAGAAGCGGCGCGCCAGTGACGAGGATGAGGCTCCTAAGAAGCAGGCGCTACGGGCCCATCTAGCGCTGCAGCTCACGCATCACTCCGGCAAGGTAATAAACCAAACTCTTGCTCAATGTTCATAAGTAAATGCCGAAAATAAGCCTCTCTCAATTTTTTTTTACCGTCATACACTCACTGTTTAGTGGATAGTATCGGGGGTAGGTAGCGCAGCTTACCCGCGTTCACCACACGCAGCCGTCGCTTTTAACATAAACGTGCAGAGAAGTCCACATATTGAAAGAAATAAACAAAGACGTAAAAGAAAAGTGTTTATTAGTAATATTATTGATTTGCAGATAATGAAGAAGCCGCTGTACCCGATCCGCCCCGCCCCGCCGCTGGGCGGCGCGTGCAACCAGCCGGGCTCGCCGTGGCTGGACCGCGAGGCCATGCTGTGCGTGTTCGCCAAGCTCACGCCGCACGAGCTCGCCACCTGCGCGCTCGTCTGCAAGGCCTGGGCCGAGTACTCTGTGAGTTATATCATCAAATCATCAAAATTACTATAATTTTTTATATCGACTATTAAAAGGCTAAGCGACTTTTTTTTTGTCTTTTTATTTATTTTTTTCAAAAAAGCTTTCGTCCGCGGTTGGCTGCTCCTTAGGTATGTGAGCGGTGGGACGGAGGGGCGGGGCGCTTTGTCATTACTCAGTACGGCCCGCCGTCAACAATAGGCCAGCCGCCACCTTCACCCCCGTCCCACCTAAGGCGCGGCCGACTAGTTCCGCGCGGACTATACCTTAAATATTATTCTTGTAACATTAAAAAAAACGCTTAGTTCAAATAGCCTTTCAACCGTCGATATGCTATGGGGCTGTTGCGATGTTGGCTGTGGCGACCACATGTCAAAGTCATTCATAAATTATAATAATACATAATTGTCATTTATTAAGAAAGTAACAATATTTACCATATATTTTCAGATGGATCCCTCCCTGTGGCGAAGCATGTCGTTCGTACAAGTGCGCGTATCTGCCGCGCAGTTGGCCGGTATCGCCAGGCGCCAGCCTCTGTCACTGGGACTAGAATGGTGCCATCTAGCGAGGAGGCAACTTGCATGGTAAATATTTTTTATTTTTTATTATAAACACGAAGCGAAAGTTGACGTCTCAGTATCGTGCTGTCTCTTAGCTGGCTACCCATGTATTGCGTTCATATCAGCCCTAAAGCCTTCCGATGACCACTATAAAGAGCAGTCATATAACAATTTCCTATACAACTGTTCTGAATAGCTGTCAACGACATTGCAGACTGTATTAGGACACAGGTAGAGGTTGCTGCCCATCCTCTATAAAATTATAATGTCTTTCACACGGCTACACGTCATGTCATACCGAGTGAAGGTCGAAAACATTTTGGACTGCGGAACCTCTCTATGGCGAATAGTTTAGAGTTAGATTAATTATTATTGTTTGCAGGTTACTTGCCCGACTGCCGGCGCTCCGATCTCTATCTTTGGCCGGCTCACCGGCTGAAGCGGCGCTGGCGCTCCGCAGCGGCGCGTGCCCCCCTCTCACGGCCCTGGACCTGTCGTTCGCGCGAGCGCTGGACGATGCCAAGCTGCGTGGCATCCTCGCGCCGCCCGAGAGCTCTCGCCCAGGTGGAGGGAACACCACCCGAGCGGAGCCGAGCAGACTCGCCGCGCTCGCTGTGTTACGTCTACCCGGCACTGATATTACTGACGTCGCTATGAGATACGTCGTGCAGGTGTGTAATCTATCCTGTAATTGAATACATCTAAATGTTGAAAATGAAGTTCCTGTCAAACGGCTGATTTGTGTCCTGTCTGTTATATTGTCAGTGAACATGGCCTTTAGGGACACCCTGCACTTACCTAGCCTAGGCATATACGGTACGGAGATGCAGGCCTCGCAGGCGACACAGTTCAGCACAGCATATGTTTATGTTATATAAGGTGAGGGTCCGATGTCTCGCACCTTTGACATTAGTATGTCAGTTCGGCAACTGATGCGATTCGAAAAGCATCATTATTCAACATAATTCCCTACTCGCCACATAAACACAGCATCACGCCTGTGTTCCTCGAAGAGTTAAGCAGAGATGTACACATTACACATTATACACCCACACTTCGCGGATGCGGTTATAAATCCCATGTAATGGGCATATTGCACTATCAAACACCTACCGGGTACAATTCCAAATAACGGACAGCACCCAATAAAATAAAAATCCAGTAACACTGCCCTTCCAGCGAATCGAATCTAGCAGGGGTACTCACGATACATGCTCGTTATCAGAATCGATTAAATTTTGACAGTTCTACAATGTACACTGTGCTACGTACAGTACTCGCCACGGATCTTTGCTTCTGTGAAGTTAAGTTCAAATAATGAAACAACCCAACGCGTCGGAGCAAGAAGCAAAACAAAATTCACGATCCTGATTCGGCGCGACGCTACTCGTAGCAACTTCACAGAGCAACTGCAAAGTTCCGTGGCAAGTACTGTACGCTGCTTTAGACATCTCCGCGCAACAATTGGAACAACGCAATGAAAATACCTGATCTGTCAAAAAATTATCGATTCCTTTTACGAGTGTGTATTGTGTTTAGGTACTGCGGGACCTCGCGCTCAGCAGCCGCTCTGTCCACCATTACACCAATGAGGCAGTTTTAAAAAAGCTTATATTTGGCAGGCCTTACCAAAGCTAGTGGAGTTGGACGCGTCCTCGTGCGCGCGGCTGACGGACGCGGGCGCGGCGCAGCTGGCGCACCACGGCCTGCAGCGGCTGTCGCTGGCGGGCTGCCGGCTGCTCACCGAGGCCGCGCTCGACCACCTCGCGCGCTGCCCCAACCTCGTCCGGTAAATAACATCATAATTATCAGCATAAAGAAGTTCCAATGCAAAAAAAAAAAAACTGAAGGGAGATGAAATATAAAATTACATTTACTGATCTCAAACTGCAACGCAACGCAACGTCGCTCGGTTCTATCCAAGTTTTAATCTACAATAGCTAGAAAATCCAGCAATGGAATTGACATTTTGCTGGCGTTTCTACATTTTTTAAGCCATTGTAGATCATCTACAGATACTGGTACAGGTGTGCGGCCGACGGAGCAGAGTACATTGCGACGGATGTGTATATACTCCAGTTTCTTCAAGCGTAAATTTCAGCTGCATGCAGTACACCCGGTTTCATAACGTTTTAGATTCCTGTGACGGAATTGGACTATACAAATAAATGTTATTTGTCGTGTTTATTTGATACAATCAAGATGCATTGATTTTATTTTACTCACCAGACTGGATCTCCGACATGTGCCTCTCGTCTCAACGCAGGCGGTTATCAAGTTCGCGGCCAAATCGAAGCATAACCTGCACGTTAAGGACGTGAAGCTGGTGGAGCTGCGGAAGACCTGATCCGAGGAGGAGCCGGGCTCGCCGCCGCCCGAGGAGCCGCTCACGGACGCTGCCTGAATAGTGATGTAGTGAGTGACAGTGACAGTGTGTTGGTCGCATACCACGCCGCAGTTCCGGAACTCCGAACCAATGCTTCACGATGTTGGTATTTAACACATTCTAGTCTAGTACTCCATCATCGACATAGAAATAACCCGCAATAATCTTTTGTCTTCGTTCATGACAGCTTGTTAAGTACTTAATTCTAATTGGCATTTATCCTAAGATTCGTAAGTTTGAGTTTTCTGAACTTCTGTTATTTTATTAGGCACTTGTTACTACAGAAATTTAAAAAGTTTGCTCTAAGTTTCTTGATTTATTGTACTAGTTATATTTCGCACAACATATCAATCTATGCTATCAACACACCGTTCCTACAACTAAATGTAGATAATATTTTTGCAAAGACTTGATGCCTGAACTGGTACTATTATTAAAGTGATACGATTTCTGAATTAGGAAATACTATTATTAGGAAAAAAGATTTGGTTAGAAAAAAAGTACTCAAAAAATCAATTAGAAAAAAATGTATAAATTGAATCAATTTTTAGTTCATAATTGTTTATTTCGTTCTGCAATAAAATGACTCGTGCCAACATATAATTTCTATATGACAAAGCACATTTATCACTGCACAATCATATAAATATATAATAGTTATATATATTAATTTTATTGCATGCTGTTGCATCGGTATTATATTTTATCGTTAGTTTTACGTTTGTATTTCTTTTAGTTCAAGACCTTTGGACCATAAGAGGCTCCCATTTTAAAATATTGACTGAAAATTCTGAAATGAAATTATTGTTGAAACTTTAAAATAGCATTATGCAATATCATTCATAACTGACGTAAAAATATATTTTTCGGACCTAAGTATGTTACTGCACAATAGATATACAATCCATGCTATAAATTGTATATCTATTGTCAAGTTGTGCGTGATATTGCAGTATAATACAGTATCTATGAATATTTTCCCCGAAATATTTTCGTTGTAAATAGTATTTGATTTTATTTATTGAACAGTAATTTCCCTAAAGAAAGCTAATTTTAGTTCATGACAATTCAAAATTGCTTAGGTTGTATTTTTAGTTCTAGTCCCTTTTATAGGTTTAAGCTGTAAGTTCTGTGACAATGGTCGATTTCTGTGAAAGTATTAATTATGATGTGGACTGTGTGATTGGTCTAGAGATGTCCTATGTAAGAGATTGTTTGTAATTTTTGAGAAAGATTTTAGTATGTTTGCACCATACGTACAAAATAGCCTATTATTAATTATACTATCTCCTACATACGACATCTTGAATGTCACAGTTCATCCTGTCACTTATTAAACATGCTTATTTCCAAATAGCTTTTGATTTAGACTTGCGACTAATCTCGCAGCCGGCCCCCATACCGTTACGGAACAAACATCTCAAATAACCGCTCCAAAGAACTCCATTTTTTAATTTACTAATATTAAATTATATAACAAAAGACAATATGATAAAGTGACAGTTAAAAAAAGAAATATACTCAGATTTTTAATGGCCACCAAATGTAAAGAAATTCAAGATTTTATTATTATATTAAATTAAATTAAAAAATGGGGTAGCATATCTGTTTCGATCCAGAGCCTGTACATAAGAGAAGCAGTTATGTTATTAAGTTAGTGAGTAAGAAAACCGACTCTGGTCACAGTAAGCGAGGTCGGAGGGCCGCCTATAGTATTAGTTTAGGGACAAATAATGACGTTGAAGTCTAACGAATAAGAAAATTTGTGTGCACACTTGTCAAATTTTATGAACAACGCCATATCAGTATAAGTGAGGAATGTTTTACTAAGCAGAGACAAAGCAAAGATATTATAATAGTTGTATGCAGATTTTGTAGTAGTCGTTTTCAGCCCGATAGGACTGGCATAGACTGTCATTAGCGATACTGACGTCGAAGTATCGGCAATAAAATTTGACAGTGCGCACAATCGTCGCGGACTGGACATTGTTAGAGTAAAGTTCGTTATCGAGTAACATTTTTACTTGGAACCGTAAGCTCTACAATATCGAGCTAGTTTCTAAGCATTGTGTGCCTCTGTTATAGACAATTAGCTATAGACAAATTGTTTATAATAAAATATACTTGTGACATCTATGTTCATCAAAAATGATTATCGGATTTAGAAAAAACAAATTGATGAGTGATTTTGCATTACTTATAAGATAGATATTATCTAGTTTTTTAAGCTGCCTTTATGCGAGAGTTGATCAATATGGGATAGCATTTTTATATGTCTCGCACGGGCATCGTCGTTGGCAGTTATGGTGATATTACATGCCAATGGCTAGATTTATGTATAGCGATATTATGCGACGTAACGCGTTCACGGAAAGTAACATTGTATCATTGGTTACCATAAGCATAAAATAATATTGGAAATTAATATTTACAATGAAGTATTTATTGTGTTTTATTGTATAAACCTACCCTAACCATCTCTTTCACATTGGTTTGCAGAGCGCTTCGTACTTTCACATATACAGAGGCATCTAATTGAAGACAACACAACATAGTACGTGATGCTGTTGTGTTGGAGGTTTACGCAAAACGTTTACTGTTGTACCACCTACACTTGGCCGATGCCGTTGATAAGTTCTACGGAATAAGCCTATTACCATCTACCAAACACGATTCAGAACTCAGGGTTGCTACTGAGAATTTTATAACAGGAATTCCCAATAACTGCCCTGCCCGACCTGAGAATCGAAACGCTCAGCAGCCGTTTTTGTGGCCACTATACCAAAGAAGCACTCAAAAAAAATCCAAACATGACTCGAGCCGAGTGCCTTATTTTTTTTTTTACGCAATTTGAATTGAAAGTTCTCTATTGAAACATCGTTCTTACAACAGGCTAGAGGCTCCATCGGCTACTGCCAGTGAAAACAAATTATGTCTACACTTCTTTAGTAGGTACTTTGAGGTCTATACTTAACTATTGTAGGTATTCTTTCAATCGGCCACAAAATTCGGTTGTGACCGTTGAATATCTAGGCTGTGACAGAATTAGCCCATGGAACTGTACCAAGGTTCGAATTAAATTGCAAACTGGATGCTATAGGCCAGTACGTTCGGCGACACTCCCATGGTGTGCGGGTGGCAGAGCCGCCTATTCGGAGCGTTAGTTGTGCCGCATGTTCGGCATTGTTATCCGTCCATCCGTCCCCCGCCACCTGCGAACCATGGGAGTATCTGATTATATTCGCGTGGTTCTTGACGCTTACGACAACCACGAGCAGTGATTGAGTGAGTTGCCACATTTCTAGCAGATTAGTATTCACCACAATATACAGATTCTTGTTAGCCGCGAAGCTGTCAGCATTTCTCTAATTTTATGTCACTTCTGTGACGCATATGGGTAGGTACCTATTACCCACCTTTTCCCGACCGCAGGAATCTTCAGTGGCTATATGACTACAGACTTGATTTATGAAGATTTGGTTTTAGCTGTAATAAGTAAGTAGTTCATAAACTTATTATTAGTAGAAGTAGGTAGGTACTCTATTTAGGCAAGATAAGTAGATATCTAGTTTTATAACAGAATGACTCATCTTTAGAGAAGGTATGTTGGAGATCTGATTTTCGAACTTCAGTCTATTGGCCCCTAGGCGAAGTTTTTTTTTTTAAACTTTGCCCCTCACTTATGTTGGTGATAGTTTAGGTAGGTACCTAATAATCTTTTTTTTTTATACAAATCATGGATATCCCCCACCCTGGAGAAGGCGGAGGGGTTTGGTGGACTCTTATCGACAAAAAACCTGCGGCGTTCCTCACTCCTGCCTGGCCCCGCGCGGGATAGATACACAATACCATTCATCTGTGGCCCCGGCAGTCCCGACCCGTAACTAGCAATAAAGTGGCTACTGGCGGGTCCCGTCCTTTATGCAGTTTAAGCAGCACATCTTCCCCATGAGAGGCGCGCGCAGAACACCGCGCCACCATCTCGGGCCTGCGGGTCTACCGCGTAACTAAAATGGTAATGAACATCGACTCTGGTAATAATTATGATCTTGAGAGACAAAGCTTCGAGCTACCTTGTATAAAATTAACCGGTCATAAAGTTAGGACTCCTATTTATTTATTTATGTACACACAAGGAAACATGGTAATAAAAATGTTACAGACAAATGAGCACAATGGAACTACTTATTTCTAAAGAAATTTCTTCCAGTAGTCCCGCGATTCCTACGCGCGCGCCGCGCGTCCTATCTTCATGTCTAAAAAAAATATATTATTTTTATTTACGTTAATTAGGTTCGATTCCCAGGTTGGGAAACGTGTTTTTAGGTTACTGTATGGAAATTCACTGTAGCAGCCTGCAGTTTCGAATTGTGCCCGGTAGATGGCAATATAAGCTTGGCCAAACCTGAGAGGAAGCTGTTTATTACTTGCTCTTAGGGCCAAACGGCATCGGCGATATGTGGATTTACCGTACACCTCTATTTAACCGTCCGTGGAATACAGGCGTACTTATTGCTATGTTATAGGTACCTAGGTATGTTCAATGCAGCGATAAATTCTGTGGGAGTAAACGGATCTTCGCTGTTTTCATAGTTCTTGAGATATTCGAGGTCGTCCAGGGTCATGGTTCCAATTTATCTACAAACGGATCGACAAATTCTGATATTTATCGAATAATTTCGACTATAACAAATTAGGGACTTTAAAAAAAAAAGAGAATGCTAACATTTCTTCTAATGGAAGAGCTATACTAAGCGTACATACTGCTAGTGCTAGCTTGGACTTTAGAGAAGACAGAATGTATCTACTAATTTCTGATGTCAATGGAAGGTACTTACATAGGCGGGTAGGTAAGGTATCTACTACCTACAACTACCTATCTACAATTTCTATTTCAACACGCACTCCCCTCTTATAAAATACGAGAGGCGTCGAGATTAGTCCAGAATCCAATTACATTTTCCAAATTTCCCATTTTTCCCTCGCCGCGGGTTCAAAGCTCAGAGAAAATAATTTTCTTCGCTCCCTAAGAAATGAAAAATAAACGTGGCGCGGGAGGAGCGTCTACGACGAGAAAGAACCTAAAGCAATCAGTACGTGGGAAAGAAATAGAAGATCTGTAAAGCTGATGAGTGAAAGAGATAGTTGGATGAGGTT
The DNA here is from genome assembly GCA_932294325.1 of Allophyes oxyacanthae. Lineage (NCBI taxonomy): Eukaryota > Metazoa > Arthropoda > Insecta > Lepidoptera > Noctuidae > Allophyes > Allophyes oxyacanthae. Next base: position 5,824,230 of record OW028628.1, read on the forward strand.
TGTGTGCGGCCGCCCGCGGGGATTTGTCAAATACGTAGTGCGGGCTTTTTTGTTTTTTTTTAGGCGAGAGGCTGTGACTTCAATTGCAAATGAACCTGCGCTGAAGTGCAAACTCCGCTCGAGGGCACAAGATAAGCTGACACAGAAAAAACGTTTTGGTAAATCTGGGTCAATTTTTAAATCTAATTTATAGGTGCGGTTTTCAGCACACATTTTTTTTTGGGATAAAATATCGTAGGTTTGTAATCGTGCTACAAAAATCTTGATAAGAGCGAGATATACCTATGTTGGGATCGGTCATTCGGTCATTTTGTTAGCTTTAGAGATCTGTTAGAATACTATCGGAAACTGTATCACCAGTGGTGTGAAAGGGCCATATTCTTTATTCACCACACGGCAAGAGAAAATTGACAGCAAACAACCCTCTAAGGATACCTACCAAACTCGAAGAGAACACTCAGTTTAAAATCGCCTTCATGAAATCTGCGAATTGAATTTTATGATTTATCTGGCAACCAGGACATCTAAAATAAGATCTTTTTAGATTAGAACCCTAAATATGTGCCTAAACGTACGAGAAACACTTACTCTTTGCACCTATTAAGAACAACACCTAGTAATCAAAGATCCGAATTCTTTATGGGGTTATTGTAGGTACTCATCTTTACGAAAAACTTATAATATGGAGTATGGGACCAACGTATGGAACAGCTGATGTTTATTTCGCGATTTCAGGCCGTTTCCAATAGTAAAAGTTGTTCGTAATGATGAGTACAATAAATAACCAAATAATAAAAGGGATCGGCCGCCTGATTACGTATCATATTTTTTTTTTTTTTATATCATATATTACAGTTGTTGTCGCAAATAAGCGTCCTATTCCGTATCCTCTTATGAAAACGTCTATAAGCGAGAAAGGGATGCATTGTTTGTTGGTCGCTGTGGCTGTCAGATTTTTCTTACGTAATTAAGGCGCGGGACTAGAAAGGTTGGACCTTATAATTATAAATTAATATAATATCTATTTTTAATTAATCCTCCGCGAATCGGTGTAAACAATACCAGAGCTGATCCGTGTACCTATCTTTAGTTCAGAAACAGCGACAGATGGTGAGACGATTTAGATACACCCCAACAGCAATTGGTCGCAATATAAAGTGAATTACATACTTGTTGGTTTTATGGTTAGACCGCGGGGCGAATAGTTTCGACCTCAGATATCATTTGCATTTTTATTATACTGCCCGTGATTAGAAAATGATCATAATTATATTCATGCACCTATTGTACAGCTCTAGTCATTGTTATTAGGGGCAATTGCTAATGTTTATGATGAAGACCTGCGGAAAATTAGCTTTCCGCCAGTGAAAATGTAAGTGTCTCAGAAACCTTTGAAATACACTTCGCTACTCCAAATTTCGTACCGTGTGATCCACCGATCCGTACTGAGTCTGTGTGGTGGATCATGACCAAGTTGGTTTGCCCACACTTTTTTTAGAAGTAATAAAGTATATCCGATTTCAAAGAGGGTAAATAAAGTGTATCTACAGCTTTATAAAAAAGAGATTTTTTTTTTCAATGTAAAAATATCCATTTTTTTGTTATTGCTATGCCCTATTGAACTTTGTGCCAAAAAGTTAGAGTTCATGTTAATAAATTATCTTACCGTACTTACACATAATAAAAATAAAACAGGACAATACTTATTTTATAGTACGGTTGGCAACCCTACTGCCAAAGAGAAGGTCTAAGCATACATTTATTATACTAGTATATTATGTCTATGGGGGCCTAAGTTTCAACAGTAGAACCAGCTATCGGTACTGCCATTTTGTCGTGAAAAGGTAACAAAGAGATAGAGAAAAAGAGTTACTTTTATTATTATATTTGTGTGGCTTTGGGTCGAGGTTTACGAATTTGTACCTTCATTTTATACATAGGTATGCAAAGATTGATAAGTACTTCAACAAGGTAGGATCTGGGGGTCTACAGCGTAACTAAAATGGTAATGAACATCGACTCTGGTGATAAACTTCAATACGATCGTGAGACGAAACTTAGAGTACCTACCTACCTTGTAAAAAAAATCCCATTACGAAAATAGGAGTTCTAACTTCATGATAGGTAAAAATTTTCAAGGTAACTCGCAGTTTCGTCTCTCACGATTGTATTGAAGTTTATTACCAGAGTCGATGTTCATTACCATTTTAGTTACGCGGTAGACCACCCGTTTCGTACCCTCCAGCCTAGAAAAAAATTGCTAGCTACGTCCATGCACCCGGCATCATCCGAGCACCAAGTGGCGTAGTTCAGAAAGATTTTTTACTTGAGGAGTAGTTAGCTGGTAGTAGGCTATAGGGTAGATATCGATCGGCGCGCGCACGCGATGCTAACCACTGATTCGCGCGTCGCTGACGAGTGACGTGTGCCTGGCAGCTGCCTTGTGTACTGTCGTGAAGGTAAGCACGGTAGCGATAGCAGATTTGTTGGAAACTTCGAATTTATTGGTTAATCTATAGATATGGTCACGATCAGCCCTATAATCTTGTTCTGTAGAAGGGCTGACCAGCGAAGACAGCAGCTTGCATGAAAGAGGGCTAGGTAATAGATTCTTTTATCTGTCAGATTTCGTACCATAGGCATAGGCAGTGATTGGATGAGTATTTCTAACATACCTTCTAGTCATGGGAAATTATTCTATTAATTCCTCTACACGGTGAAATTAAAGTCGTTTCGGATATATTGAGGAATGGTTGTACCTACTCATTAAACTCATTATAATGAGCAACTTCGCAAAAGGAAGATCTTTTTCATGTGAGAATTTCTTTCGATAGGATCAGCTTTCAAATGAGGAAAAATATTGTTCTTTTGCAGAGTTGTTCATTGCCATGAGTAGGTACAATCATTTGTTAACGTCGGTATCCGAAATGACTTATTTCACTTAATTCACCGTGTAGGTCTATGAAATGGGCATTTTGGTTAAACAGAATGATGTAACTACCTACTATCTATGTATCTTTATCCAAGTTTGTCACAATAACGAATCCATGGAACCAGAGAAACCACAAAGCAAAGCGCTGTATAAATTAGTTTTCCTATATTCTGGAAAATTAATTGTCTTATGTGCTTTCAAATTAATTTACAATCTTGCCTTTAGAACAAGTATTTCTCTGCTGTCTGTACGTAAGGTCGGAGTTGCACTGAGTGGCGTGCACGCGACGTGTCGGCTACGTCTGCCAGCACGCACCGCGCCACGTTCTACGAAAACCTGTGGTTTACACAAACCCGGGCAAACGCTGAATAAATAACAATACAAGAAACAACGCAGTGTTAACATGACGTTAATTGTAAACTCGTGTACAACTAGGCTTAGACATGAGAACAATTAGAATTAAATTAAAACGATTCGACTTATCTTTTTTTACCCGACTGCGCGATGCAAAGGAGGGTAATTGTAGAAATAGGTACCTACTGCAGAGAAAACTTGAAAAATTATTGACATGGATACCTAGGACTGATCTTGTTTTGTAGATACGTTTATTTATTTATTTAACCATTTATGTACACGCAGAAAGACGAATATTAAAATTAAAAATCTCTTGCAGCATACCTGCGAGAGGAGAGTTGGAAAAAAAGAAAGAAGGCTTTAGTGTGGAAATAATTCCAAATGTTCGATCAAAAATCTTGTAAATAATAAACTACTTACACTAGAGTTGGGCAAACATTTTGACAATCTGACTACCTACTAATCGTGTTATAGGCCAAGGCTGACATTCAGAGACGACAAAAACGAGTCTAAGCGTGAACTTACGCTTCAATCTGTCAAAATTTGTACGTAAAATTGACATATGGAAGCGTAAGTTCACGCTTAGACTTGTTTCTGTCGTCTCTGAATGTAAGCCCAAGAGCACGGGAGAACAACCATTTACATAATGTAAACCGTATCTGAGAACAGCTATCATCTGCTGGCACTAAAGAGCCGATATTTCGTTCATCGTAAGAGAAGTGGACAGTGGTGCTGAATTATGCGCAAATAAAATAATAATAAATCCAGCCCATTACTGTCCCACTATTGGGCACAAGCCTCTTCTCAGAATGAGAAGGGTTAGGCCTGAGTCCACCACGCTGGCTTGGTGTGGGTTGGCGGACTACGCACACCATCGAGAACTTTATGAGGCCCTTTCAGATGCGCAGGTTTTCTCACGATGTTTTCCATCACCGTTAACGCTATTGATACTTAATCAAATTCTGATCCGCACATAAATTCAAACCCTTGAAGTCGAGGCCACAACCTTTGGGCCACCACTGTCGGTAGTCGTTTAAAAGAAAACGTTGAAAATACACTCGAGAGCAATGAATCCGGGTCACTAAATAAAGCTTAATATCTCGGAAACTAAGAATGTTAGGACAATCAAATTAAAAGTATTTTATAGACTACTTAATATCTATTACTTAAATAAAATTAATAAAACTCCTTAGTTATTATTTATTTTACTTATTAAAAATACATTAATTTAAAATGCGTAAATATTTCTTTTTTTTAATATACTCACTTTTTATAGAAACTTATATCATATTCTCACATTTTAGTACTTTGTATTACCTCCGTGTGTTGTCAATACAGATGTCATGCGATTCATACGGCACAAAGTGTCTGAGGCGATGTTGGGGAATATTCTCACATACCTCTATCAATGCAATGTCGAGCTCTCGAAGCGTATTATAACTTGTGTAGTATTAAATAGTCTAAAAAATACTCTTTATTTGAATGAGCTATCATTCTTAGTTTCCGAGATATTAAGGTTTATTATGTTGGTGACCCGGATTCTTTGCTCCCGAGTGTAGATACTATCAAGTCATAATTAAAAGTTTGTAAGTATATAACAAAACGCCGTTGTCACTTCAACAAAACCCGGTTTCAGCCAACGTTTCTATTGACTTATCAATTCCGATAAATCATTCGATTAAGCTAAACATTTTCAGGCTCAAGATTCAAAGGGCGCGTATGAGCATAATAAAAGTTCAGCGGCAGTGAATGGGAATGAAATATGATAAGCGTACAAATAGGAGGTGAGCTGAGCGGAGCTGTAATCGGCACATGTGTCGTGCGAGCGTGCGTGATAGATGTAGCGACAAAATTATAACATATTACAGTGTACGCGGATGAATAGGGTGCGACAGCGTTCTGCTGAGTGAATTTTTTTTGCTTCATTATAATTTGATTAATTTATTAGATTCTTGGGATGCTGGTGTATTCTAAACTAAAGGATCGGCGGCTTGACGACATAAACCTTAGATTTACAAAATGATATCTACTGAAACCACGTAGGTACCTACTTATGTAGATAACCCATCTGTCAAAAACCCCTGACTCCAACTAGAAAAAGAGCTGTAACTTTTGAACGGCTGAACAGATTTTCATGAAACATAGCTAAAATGATACACGATTAAACTTGTTTTCAATTAAAAAAAACTGCATTGTAATCGGTCCATCCGTTTTGGAGCTATGATGCAACAGACAGTTACATCGATACACAGATACACGATACAAATATACCCCACTTTTTGTCAGGGGTTAAAAATGAGGGTAAGTAATCAAGAAGATAGGTACCTACTTACGAATTGTCCTAGTCCAGTGAATTCAGCGCCACGCAGCCACCGCATGACGACGGCGACGGCCTGAGTTGTCCCCACCACGTGTCACTGAACACTTCACAAAACTATGGATTGTCCATTTACTAACGCGGATAGATTATCATCACAACACTCTGGGCTATGCGAAATCGAAAAAATCCGTGAGACGATTACAAAATTATACAATTAAAGCGTCCGCAATAGTCGTATCTATAACCTTAGACGACCACGACCACGACCATGCTCCGAGAACGATAACCACTGACTGACGGCCATGCGTTCCCGGTACAAATAAAAGCAATGCGGGTAGATTTCAAAATATTCATATTATTATGTCTACCCACATTATATTGACTTACTCGTATTACTATTCGGAACAGTCACAATCATCAGCATCGGGGGGTCAGCTAATTTATATGTCAGCATACTTTAATTTCAAAATAGCAAGAAGATTTATAAAATAGTGAAATTAAAAAATAATGACTTAAACGAATATAAAACTATAGAGAACAGATGAACGGATCTTAATAATTAGATGAGTAAATTTTGTAATTTCAGAATAATAAGTAGATACCTACCTAATATAATTTTTTATTTTTTTTTGGGACTAATTTTTTCACTAAACCGAAATAGGGGAAGAAGGACGGGGCATGCTTTTTCACGCAATGAGACAACGTGGGCTAAAAACAATAAAAATTATAATTTCGTATCACACAAACTGCGATTTATTTCCAATGTTGCACCACAATCAAGCGTACAGCTCACGAACGGGTGTTAGTAGCTCGGAGCCGGGTATTCCCTGAAGTTATTATGGCCCACTGAACCGGGTAACGAACAACCCCTCGCCCCTCACCACCCCTGAACACTCCGCTGTAAATAATACATTACACCCTTTATCATAAGTACGCGACGATGAGTAAATATGGTGAAGAATTCATTGGACAATCTGTTATCTTCTCGTGGAAAATATTAGTGGAAAGAAAGAGCTGTTTTACTTGCGTATGGTTTTGGAGAGAGGTTTAAAACGGAAGTATCTGCATTATTTTAAGCTTTAAAAAATTAACTGGCTTAGAGCCAAAATTATTTTAGACCGTAGTTAGTTTAGAAATATAGATTTTCTGATAGTATAGAATCTATATCTACTATCAGAATATCTATATTTCTAAACTAACACTAAAACATCTATCTAAAAAATCTGTGTCCACGATTAATTATGCCTCTCTATACACACAGTCCCCAACTACTTTATATTAACCAAATAAAATAAATTGTACCGAAATGAAATGTGACCGTCGACGTGGACCACGCCGCCGCCGCCTGGGAATACGGACACCTAGCCTTGTTAATCATAACTAGTTTAGGGGTTGAGGGCACCCCAACGATGACAGACGACACCTTACCGACGGCATGCATTGTAGTCAAATGTTTTGACAGTTCGTATTAACTTTCAAATTAGTTAAAGGTAGACCCTTGTACGAGAAGTATTTATTAATTCCATGACCTCAGAACAATAACTACATAATGTTCTGAGAGGTAGACTACAGGAGCCATTTAAAGTATAGTTCCAGAAAATAAAATTATATATGGTTTATGCTCTTACTTCATATTTCTCATGTATTTTATGTGTGCATTAATTGTTTGATAAATAAATAAATAAAATGGATCTTTAAGTATATATCATGTAAACTAGATAGGTACAGGCACTTATGAAATGTCGAGACTATGTGTTGCTAGGTGTAGAACATCACTTTCATTAAAAAAGTTGAATGTGTGCTAGCGAGTTTGTGGCGTCGCTTCTTCTCCATAGCTATAAAACATAGGAACCGGGGAAGGGTGAGCGATGCTGTCTTTTTTTTGACGTTTAAAAAGTGCTTTGAAAAATCTACTTTTAATAAAATATTTTTACTTAACTTATGTGATCTAAAACTTCTGACTTTAAAACTGTTTATTGTTTTCAGACTATAGATAATCTTACATGAAGAAAAAACATGTGTGAACATTACATAATAGATAGTTGCTTATTAAAATGATACTGGATATACCTAGGCTTCTCTCAAGCTATGCCGCGCCGTTACACCCAGTACTCCGCCTCCAGCATTCAGTCGGCCCAACTCACAACAGCCCTATCATTGTTTGTCAGGTCGTGGACAATCATCTTTTGCCGATTCATGCACGATAGCATAATACTATCCAGTGTCTACAATCCATTGCGTGAAACAAATCCTTTTTTCTGGTTGTTGTGAAGAGTCCAGGATCTTCTAAGCGGAACCATTACCTAATAATGAATAACAACTTTGTAAACAATTATAAATTCAATGCCACTTTTCAAACTGTTCTATGGACATATGTAATGTACACACATAAATGTCCCCAGACCGTGGCTATCGTACATAATGAAATGAGTGCAATATGCGTCCTCTTTCCCTGGAGACCGCGGATTCATCGTTCAATCTATATAGAGTAGAAGAACATGGATGTGGCATTTATTTTTGCTTATAGTGTTCAGTATTATGATTGTTTTTATAGGTGATGGTTCAATGGCTCAATAGTATTTATTGGTAAAATTGTTTACAAGTTAATTAATGCTGCAATGTGAAATAAAATTATTAATGTTAATAATATCTATAAAATAAATCTGATTCACGGTTCCTCTAATTTTCGGTAATAATTATTTATTTGGTACAAAATTGGGTTTTGGGGTAGCCTTGCCTTAGTATATTTTCAGTAAAGCGGTCCATGATCCTTGTCTATAGCCGTGAAGAAGCTCAGCTCAGTGACATTGATTAATTTAATTAATTTTATATTTTATATTACATATAGTTGTTTCGGGTCTGGGTGGTGTGTGCATGTGACATGTATGTTTGTAAACTATACCCTCGATACAGGAGAAATCCTAGTGAGGGGCAACGTTTTAAAAAAAAAAAAAAAAAAAAAATATAGCTACCTAATATGTCAGACTTTTTATTACCACATCCGAACCATCGCAACCCCGTCGCAGTTCAGGTCTCCTGGGAGTCCGCCCCGGGCGCGATCTAGCGCTGATTTATTTGTCCCCCGTCAGTAGCTCCAGTGATGTCCCTGTACCCTGTACCCGTAGTGATGTACCGATGGGTGCAACTGTTTGCGCACTGGTGTCGTCTTTGTTTACACTTCGTTTGTTTTCAACTCTGTTTGCCGACACTGTTTGACAATACTTTCAAGTTGTCATTGGGAATTGAGTGGGAGGAATATTTTAATTTAATTTTCTGCTCCGTTACGACACATTTTTTTATACTTACTTAGGGGCTAGAAATTTTATTTTCCAAATGTTTTAAAAAAAAAACGTTCATTTTTTTCTTAAGTTTTTCTATTACAGACCTACTTAGCGTCGCGTCGTCTTGTTCGTGCGTCTCTATGTTTATATTATACCAAAGCAACCTATACATTCTCTATTCAAATCACAGAGCAAAAGAATAATTATTTTGGTCTGAGATTCAAATCTACTTATTCAGTACCTACTCAAGTAATTTTATGTAAAAAACAAGTATTCCATAAATATATAATTAATCACAGAACATAGAGTAGGTACCTACTTTATTATTCTTTTGTTCTGTAATTTGCATCGTAATTCAATTAATCAAAAGTTTAAAAAGTACGAGGCTACCTACCTATTTAGAATTCCAAGAAACCTATGAGTTTAGGTAAGGTCATATATATCAAGTACCTAGCAGCTGTTTGATTTATCAGACGCAGGCAGTAGGTATCAGACAGAATCATTATTATTTAGTCATAGACAAGATCTACAAGTCGTATTTCCAAACGTTAATTAACTATGTAATAAATAACTCAATATTGGTCGTTATCTATATCAATCGAAATATTATTACCGAATATGCTAGATTTATAAACTTTAATTTGCTATTCAAAATCATTGATGTGACATAAATAGGTGTCGTTTTAATCGTAAAAAAACACGTTCCACACCCGTGGGATATGCAAATAGTGTAGAATTTCGAATTTATAATTCAGATCCGACCGAACTTAGCGAATTTCCTCCCCCAATCCGCACACAATTGACGTGTCGCCCACGACCCGCGCTTTTGTGCGCGCGACGTGAATGCGCCGCCTAATCTCGATCACGTGACCGCCACGCGCGCCTCTCCTGCATACGACATGCTAGTGAATAGGCATCTTTCGCTTTCCCTTAAACGCTCTCAAAAAAAACAAAACGCAACTCTATTCCTCCAACGCAAATGTCAAATTGCAACTGTCAAATTTTGGCGGTTAGATCTAAACAAAATGGGCGCCAACTAAAAAAGCGTGTCCTTTATCTTAACTGATTGGATAATCTGTGTTCAAACGCTATAGTATATCGTATCGGAAACAGAAATATAACTCCCTTCATCCTGATTAAGTTTTCTGGTGAGGGGCGGTCCCAAGTGCGAAATTACAGTGATTTTTTGACGTCAATATTGGGTTTCTTTTGTATCGAACACAGTTTTAGGTAAAATCCGGTAAAAACGGTCGGATCTAATTATTAGCTTTGTCCCCAATCCATGGGGTTCGATTGTTAGTATAATGAAGTGGGATATTTTGGTTAACAGATTCATATGTGATTTTTAGATTAAAAGTATTATGTTCGGTAATAAAATTGGTTTTATGAGATTTTAGAAGTAATTTTGTTTTCCTTTTAGATTTAGGGTAATATAAAGTAGGTAAAGAGTGTAAAACTAAGTTCTTACTTTCAATCAATCGACATAGCCTGTATGTCTGTCCGGACCATCAGTCCACTGTGAAAATTATGACTCTTCCTAGTTAACACCCAGCCTTCAGCTTCAGTTGTTCAGCGTCTTGTAAAGTAACTTTCTAAATGTTTCTAAAAAAATGAGTTACTAAAAAAATACTACCATAACAAAAAATACGCCTGTATTTTAGGGCTTGGGTTATGGTAGGTATACCGTATCTGGTACTTTAGGGTTGCCAACTTTTTTCAGAAGTAATAAAGTATATCTAATTTCACTGACAATTTTAAAATTATTACAGACTTATTAAACTGAGAATAATTTATATTAAAAGTTCAAAAAACCGTTTTTATTTCTATTGGCTTGCACTTATAGTGAACTCGAACTTTCTGCCAAATAAGTAAGAGTTAATTAGCAACCCTAATTACATACTTGAACCTTTTAGAACATGAAAATGAAGTTACATTATAAAAGTACAGTAATTTTAATTTTAAATATCAAAACACTAAAAATTATAAATATATTGTTTACCACACAAAATGATATATAAAAAAAAACAATGCTGACTAGGTCCAGCATGACTAGGGTTGTACTTATATTTTTGCAAATATTATAACAGTTTGACCCTTGCATATAGATGAGGTATTTCCCGCGCCGCCGAGCGGGGACCACCTGATCACGTATTCATGGGGGTGATCACTGACGCCATGAAGCCATGGAGTTAGGAATAATCTCGATTTGATACGCTGGCATTATGTTATTTCAGCTTTTAGATATTTGTACCCTAGGATAGCAAACCAAACATTTCACAAAAAAAGATCCCTTTTAACAGACAAAATTAACAACAACACGAGAAAATAATTAACTAAGACATATATATAGAGCATAGCCCTATACGCTTGTGAAATACAGGGGTTAAATTGTGGGATACAGGACAGGCAGATGATGAGCCCTATACGCTTGTGAAACATGGAACCTCACTAAAAGAGATCGAGAAAAGTAAGAAACATTTGAAATGTGGTTTTGGCGTCGAATGGAGATAGTGTACCTACTGGACAGAAAAAGTTACCAATGAAGAAATTAATAAAAATCAATTGAAAGAAAAAGCAAATGCAGAAACAACGAATTAAAAGTTTTAGCATTGAATAGGACTAGATGGAAATTGTTACACGGACAAGTGCCGGCTAGCACTTAAATTTTGGATGGATGGACTAAAATCGGTTCTGGGCAGTAGAGACAAGAATCTACAAAGTAGAATCTATTAAAATCATATTTTGTGTTAATTCTACTAATCCTACTATATAGGTATCCTACTATATAGGTATATCTATTGATATAAATGTGAAAGTTTGGATGTTTTTGAGTTTGTGAATTTTGGATGTTTGTTATTCAATCGAGCCTTAAGGGCTGAACGGACTTTAATGATATTTGGCATATAACTTAAGTACAGGCTGGGGAAGGATATAGGATATATTTTATCTTTTTTAAATAACTCGGTTTTCCAGGAAGGAGTTCCAGGAGGAGGATTGAGTCGTGGGCACAGCCTGTGCCACACTGCAGATAGTGTTACCATAAAAGTAACATAGAGGAGCAGGGCCTAATAGCCAAAAAAAAGCCTTCTTTCACACTTATTGGAATTTCGTGTGGTACGAGTTTCGCATTAGATATAGTTTATGAAATTGCTATAAGTACCTATCCTTATAAAATAAATCCTTTCTGAATGAAAACATTTTGATTAATTTGATTACAAATTGATTTCTAAGAAATTGGTTTTGGAGCTCCCAAACTAGGATGGGAAATTTATTCAAATATTTTCTTAATTAATAAAAAGGCGTTAGACGACGAAAATACGTGTTTGTTGATTAGCCTTTGATTTATCAGGTGGTAATTTCACACATATCAAAAGAGAAACGTTGAAGAAAACTTCCCATTAGATGTACCTACGTAGGTAGACATTATAATAGGGGTAATTAAATTGATTAACAAAAATTAAATATTCAAAATAATGAATTCTTGATTACTGTCAGAACCAGTTCCATGTTACGAGTATATTCTAACTAATTGGATTGTTAAAATCAATTTAACGATAAGAATCGGCTATAAATAATAAAATATTGAGATGCATCATCAAGGTTTGAAATCCATTGATCATTGATGAATAGTCTATTACTGTTAATTATTATCATAATAAATAACGTAACATAGCATTACGCTTATGTTCCCCAAATGAATAGGCAGAGGACGTACTATTGTACACTTAGACACAGATAATATAATACTACTTAGATAAATTTCTTCGATGCCATTACATGCACCTAGTCTCAACATTTCATAAGTGCCTTTAAGTGCTATTAAGAGTAGGTACCTATTTCTATTCTATTCATATAGAATTTGTAGATACACCTGATAAAAGAGGAGCAATAAACATAATAAAGTTGTCGTACAGTATGTAAAAAATAACGAAGACATCTCGTGGTGTACCATAAACTAAGTAAGTATATAAAAAAAAAAAATACCGAGCATAATTCCAAAGTCCAAAGCCCAGTTACCGATAATTTCCATACAAAATAACCCGATGACACTTTGCTGAAGTCGATTCCAAGATTTCACGTTCAGCAGTCACGCTTGTGAAAACTAGACCAATAAGGCAATTTGTTTATTAATTTATTAAATAAAATAAGCTAGCTTGGTTAAAGTTTCCCGTTAAAAAGTATTACCACAAGTAGAAAGGCTTATAATAGGTAAAAATTGGTTCTATTGTTAGTGGCATCCTTTTGGAATAGGTAGGTACATATTAGAATATTGAATGCTTGAAAATTCTTTTGTATCATATTCTTTTCGTGAACCGATAAGTGTTATTCTAGGGGTTAGCATTTTAAATTGAACGCACATTCTAAAACCAATGTCGGAAAATACTAAAGTAGGTATAGTTGGTAAGAAAATACAAGGTTACCTTGTAATCTAATGCTTTAAAGTTAATCATACAATTAAAATTAATGTAATACATCTGCTTGTAAATAATTCTACTTAATATGAGGTATGATCGGAATAATTTTTATAGCAGATGTTTATTTATTTATTTATTTGTTAAGATAATATTTAAAACAAACTCTACGTACATTAAAAGGAAACAATTTTTATGCCAGATCCGATTATTCGTATTCCTTTGGATTTGACTTGCCGAAAACGATATTAGGATAATCTAAGTATGATTGCAGCGGGGAACAGTCGTTGTTTGCACAGGGTACACACCAGTACACACTAACAGTGCTTGTAAAGATGTTGCTATAAAATAATTGGATATTTTTTTTAAGTTATGTTGAAATTAGTCATTTTATCTATTATTAGGTAAGTAGGTAATAGGAATTGGCCTGTAACAGTAGTACTCATAAAGCTCTCTGGTAATAGATTTAAACTATGCGAGATTTCTAAAGTTATCTTTTACAGTCAAATGATTTATAATTAAAAACTTATTGTTATATTTTTAGACGATACAATAAGCACAAATTATTCTAGTAATATTTTGTATTCTTTTTGTATACTAGTAGCTACGTACATCGTAATGTGTAATAAAATAATTTATTCAAATAGGAATAGGAGAATCGTTTTAAAATTTTCATGGCTCTTAGCTAATAAATAACCATAAACCTATTTTTTAAACTTATTTATGAAGAGAGAGTTGTTGTATACTTGTATAGTTATAGTACACCATTCAATTACTTGCAGTTTAATCAGCCAGGGGGATTGGGCAAATGGCCTACCGTTTGAACACTAATTATACGTTATTAATTGGTTCAATCACTGAGCTCTATTTGACCATTTTCCTTTGATCTAATTGTTCAATAGACTGAGGTTTATCTGTGGTAAATAGGTACCTACATAATATTATTAGAGTGCATTCTCGTCAAATTATGGGCCTACTATAATACCGAAAGTTTTTTTTTAAAGTTTATAAGTAGGCATCATTATGAACAACTTATACAATAGACCAATACTGAAATTGCGAAAAATCTGGTGTTCGGTATATTTAGTCGAGTACTTAATATTGAATTTTTACATATATTTTTTCTACTTAATTTTACACTGTTTGCCAACTTAAGAAAAATGTCTTCTCTGTCTATGCATCTGTCCTTTTCTTTTACCTATGTCTGTCATTCAAGTGTGTCTTGTTTTGTGGCAAAAATATTATTTTACTTTCTTTCTAATTATTTGTATGGAAAAGCTGTTTTTTTTTGCGATTTCTTTATTGCTCCCATAGTAAAAGTTGTTCATAATGCGGCATTAAGACCGCCTTTGTATATTGTACATGAAGCATTTTAAATATGTAAATAAATAAATAATGATGAATACTATAACCCCATAAAAAGACCTCTGCTAATTAAGATGGCCCTAATATAACTACATAATTATCTATGTTATACCAAGAGTTCTCATGTAAGAACTGTCTATTGTATCTATATACATGGACATAAGTCAAGCATGTGACGTGGCTGACTACACTGACTACCCAAGGTCCACTGGGGGCGTCAATCAACAATAGTACTGTTGATCGAAGGCTGGAGGTATCGTGAGGAAAGGGGTTCTTTACGTGCACCCGAAAAAGTAAAAAAATGCTTATCAATCAACGAAATTATAGATCCATCATGAATTATCGATGCGCACAGAATACCAACTGGATTAAAATAAGTTCAAGTTATTCAGTTGTTTCAAAACACTGCACTTTGCTCAAAAAACTCGAAACCTCTTAACAGAAGAGCATTATAAAAATTATCGGCTACACTTTCCGAGCCAGTTGAAGGGCTCTCGACAATATTTTGGCCGGGAGCTACGGCAACACACTGTGCAAAGTTTGCAGAGCATTTTGCGCGTTTGCTGAGTGTTCGTCCCACTGGGCGGCCTTTGTCTCTCCAATGTTACTAACATTTTTAACAAGAAAATCTTTTGATTTATTTTTAGGGTTCTGCAGGAGAAATTTTGTAGTATTTTGTTTATAAAAGTATGTGAACGCGTCGATGTTGAACAGTTGTCAATGAACAGTTTCTCGGTAGAACAATGCCACTCCCTCATGAGGGTTTATTTATAAAAGTAGCTCTGCTTTGCGGTACGACAATATCAATAATTGGCTCATTCGTGAATAAAAAATATTGTTATCTATTTAACCAAAACTTACAAATAAGATTAGGTACAGCTAAGGAACAGTTTTATAATTATCTCAAATCAAACATTAAGAACTAATTCGAAGAGGTAAATTAACTCTTTGACCACAAGTTCCTGGAAATCTATTATGTTATCAATTTAATCGGACCTTAAACGAGCGGAGAGGTTGAATTTTGCTGCGCCTCTATTATTTTAGGCACACTTAGCGAAATTATATTAAATTTGTAGCAACATTTTTATTTATTTTCAACCCTTAACCGCCTATGGCCAGTTACCGCCCGGCGCGCAGCGCGCGCACCACTCACCGTGCGTATGCGCCACCCAGCTGTTACACTTTCCACATTTCATTCTTTATTTTGCCAAAAATTTAAACTTAAGTCGTACGGAAATCCCTAGGGTCAATCATTTCAAAATAGAAAAAAACATTTTACTTGCGAAAATGAAATCAAAAGTTACAATATTCTTCAAATTGTGTATTTTTCATTCATAAGCAATTTTAATTTTAATAAATTTGACACTATATAATGATTATGAATTCGCGAAAATTGCTTGTTTCAGAGCTAAAGTTACTTGAGTATTTCTTTTAATAAAACTACTGAAATGCAGCAGAAAAATGTTATATTTTCTAACAATATAAAGTTCAACCTTTACCGATCCCGATCCCATTAGGGCTTTTATAAACTATGGGATCAACACTAAAATCGTCAAAAAAACAAACTGCTGTTCCATACAAATAATTCATGCAACATTACTCGACTCAATGCAAATGCAAATGCAAAACAGCGGATATTTTTTCGCGGTATCTGGGTTGGATCCTAGTAAAAGTTGTTTATAATAATGAGTACAATAACTCCTTATAGAGTAGATAAGACCTTGTGCCATACAAAAAAAAAAAAACTGTTCACTGCATATTGTACAATTCGCACAGTATGATTTACTATCTAGTGTCTACTCGCTGTCGAGAGCGATTAGTGGAGTAATTGTATTTGGTCAAGAGGTGTCGAGTGCGCTTTAAAGTTTATACTCGACGGGTAGCTCGGATAAGTGGAGGGTAGGCAGAGTATTGTTATGTACCATGGAGATTATGATTATTGAATATTATTGCCATATGGTGTCGGATTGACTATGTCTATGAAATCTCTCGCCGTAGTGGCGATAGTTCCACTGACAAGAGCTGATGTCTTAAATTTAAGAAAGAAATATTGTGTGAATGGGCGTAACAATAAAATTGCCACTTAATTTCGGCAGGGAGCTTCTTTATAGTCAGCAAATTTAAATCCTGAAGCGTTTCGGTCAAGTTCTTGGCAGAATTTAACTGTTCTAGAAATTGTTATAGAATTTGGTTGGACACCACAAGCATGTAACATAACACCTTTTATCAAGGAAGAGAGAAAGTCGTTTCGGTAAACATCAGAGCTAAGGCATACCTACTTGGCACCATCGATGTCTATAGATACCTCTGTCATACAAAGGGAAGCTAAAAAAATAAGACGTATTTTTTGAAGACGTCAAATTCTAAATTCAACTATGTTTGAATTATATTTAAATAGAACAGCGATACATGCACTAATGGAATAGCTACTGTTATTATATATTTTTTATTCAATACACAAATTAATAATTATTTTTGTAAACGGCATTTGACTGGTGATCAACCACTCTATTTTTCTGAAAATAGAGTACCTGACACGTCTCACTTTTTGAGTTCACTAAGCAATAGCATAACTATAGACATCGATGCATGGCAATAAATAGAGCCGCAAAGTGCTTAAGTAAGACAATTTATTTCTACCAAGCTTATAAATAATAAAAAAATATACGCTTATTAATATTAACCTTTAAGTAGTACTATACTTTGATCAAGCTATAATTAAGTGCTCTAAGTACCACAGATTACTGTTTGGCCCACTATTAGTAGAGTGCTAATTATTGTGATGTGCTGCACAAAATGCTACCCTTATACATTGTAGCGAGTTCTGTGCCGAGTTAGAAAACTGTCCACAGAGTATGATCGCAGAGGGGCATTTAATATTGAATCGTCATTCGTCACTTCGTCGAGTTATTTCCTAATGTTTGGGTCCTTCCAAACATATTTTTTTTATTTTTTTTATTGCCCCATGTCGTTCTGTCCGTCTATAGTTTTACCGAGTGAACAAAACCCATAATAATTATGTGATAGCACTGTTCCTAGTATATAATTATAGTTAACGTCATGGTAGAGCAAAATAACAACGAAATATTAGTCGCCACGAATGTTAATTGTGGACAAATGCCCATTTAATTAAGGAGAAATTCATATTTCATTTCATTCTAATCCTTGATTACAGAACTACGTAAAACTTTGCCTCAGGGAGGTAAAAGCCCTCAACCTAAAATAAAAACCATGACGCATTAGCTTGCTCTCGACATGAATCTACAAATGAATAGTGTTCTAAACAAATCGGCAACAAGGTGGGGCGTGGCGGCTTCCCGCGGCGCGCGTCTGTCGCCGTGTTGCCAACACAAAAAATTATAATTCTACCCATTGTGCTGGCAACCCCGATGACAGGTCGCCATAGGACACATGTTAGAGGCATTTTGGGGCAATTCCTTCGTGTAATGGGCGGTGTTTTAATGTTCTCTATAGATTTATGGCTTGGGGTCGCGTCCCTCAGTTTGGTTTAACTGAGTTAGTGGTGAAATTACCTATGATATTGCGGATATGATGAGCTGTTTTATCGTTAATGACTGTAGGACTGCTCGAAACTGTTTTGTTATATAGAATTGACATGCACACGTTAAACGATACGTGGTACTTTAGAACTTTAATTAATGTTTATTTTTCTCTACACTATAATGAACATTCAAGAGCTTTTTTCTACTAGTGAAAAAAATGTACAGAGGCGAAATTATGCCCATGTATTTTCTCTAGCAGTCGGCCTTTTTTAGAGACAAAAGCCGATTTGTAGAGAAGATACATGGGCAGATTTTCGCCTCGATACATTTTATTTTTTCAATTACCTAATAAATATGTTATCGATTTAAGTAAAATTAACGTTGTTTTTCACCTACTTTCCTTGGCTGTTAGCAGACACACTTTGCTTACGAACTGCAACAAGATGACAAACTCAGTAGGTACTATAGTATTGCTACTATAGATTTCCGTTACGCTAAGCTCGCTAAGGTACAGTCACAGTATATCATAGACTTAGAATATTTTCGCTTCAGTATATGTACAGTGATGTGACTGAAATGTATCGTAACTCTAAGTATTGTAATGACTGTAATGAAAGCAAGCTGATTATTCTTAATTTTATTCTTGATTTTGCTGCACGAAGTAAAATTGTGCTTTACTCACATAAAAGAATCTGATTAAATATTGAGGTATCTACTCAATGCAAGATTGAAACAGATTCTAATATGTGTGCTAGGGTTTGAAATGACTTTAAATAAATTCTTTTTAAAATATTTAAAGAAAGAAAGAAAGAAAGAAAAATCATTTATTTGCCACAAAAACAAGACACACTAGAATGATAGACATAGGTTATAAGAAGAGGACAGGTGCATAGACAGAGAAGACATTATTTTAGGATGGCAACAATGTAAAATTGAGTAGAAAAAATAATAATTTAAAAGAATAAAAAATATGTGGGTATCTGCGACTGCGCATCACCTAATCAGTGTGTGTCCCGAGCTGTAGCAAATGGGTGTCCAGCTCAGCATGTGCCAGGCTATGAAACCTGACGCTGATATTCTGCTGGATCCCGGCTATGACATACGGATGTCGAGCAAAGCAGTAAAGGAGTTTGCGTGTGTGCATTTTGTCGAATGTTGTGAAATCGAAGTAAGTATCATGTACATTATTTTACTTATAAACGATGACTATGCGTTATTCAACTGAGGTAGCTGATAAAATTAAATAAAAATACTTCAGGGTGCTACTAATATCATTTAGTGACACTGAATTAGCTAAATATTCAGGGAAACATTACATTACACAATATACAATTATACAATTATATTTGAACATCTAACAATCATAACATCTTTCATGACGAACAATTGCACAAATTATCCAATAATTACTTGAATTCATTCGTCACATTGCTTGATGCCAATGACTAAAAAATCTTCTAGTCAAAGCTCGATCATGACTAAATAATCCTCTTCTAACTCGATGCACTCCCGCAACCTTTCCAATGCACCCTGTATAAACATTAATTACGGCCCGATAGAACAGTGGTAATAATTTCGAAACTTCATCAAATCACCATTCGATCAGTCCGGGTCAATAGTAAAAAAGTAGTAAGCAAACCAGTAGAACGACTAGTGAATGAACGCTCATCGACCATCATCAATCAATCAATCGACGATTTATTTCTCTGATTGACGCATAGACAGTGGTATGTAAATGAGGTAGAAGCGATAGTACGCTCGTTAGAATGGTATCTAAAAAAAAGTTAACAGACTTACATTAAGTGACGAAGCTATAATTCAAATTCAAATGCCTCTTTCTTAAATTTAGTATGCCATAAAGTCAACAAGCACCCTTGCTGTGATACGAGAAGCATTACTGCTTATCTATGCACGTCGAGCCGACTGCACCCTTCGAGCGTTATCGCGATACTGGCAGATATTGTAACAATGCCACCCCCTTCCATTGGTTTATCTTTTCACCAATCGCAAGGGGACATTTGCGCGGATTCGAATTTAAAATTTAAAAATACAGATTTTTTGTTTAATTTGCTTTGGACTCTGTCTATCAGAATTTTTTGCATGTCTGCAGATAACTGCTAGCTGCTAGTATCTACTAAATAGTATGTATGGCTATAATTATGTTGTTACAGACTAATAGATTCGTTTTCTTATTGAACATTTTAGTATTTTCGTGGCGTTTAAAAAAGATAAGACTATATTTAGGAATATAAGAAAGACTATGGTGAGAGGTGACAAAACTAAGGGCCTATTCACACTCTATACTTTTAGCAGCAGAATCGCCCGTTTTCACGTTTATTATTCACTTTTTGTAAGTAAAAAGCAGACAACGAACGCGAAAATGCACGATTCTGCTGCTAAAAATATCGAGTGTGAACGAACGCTAAGTAGGTAAGTACTTAATTCATAGACTGAAAGCAATCATAACGCGCAAAACCCAAAACCAAAAACAAACTCTATCACGAAGAAAAGACCTAAGAACTGACTATCAACCAATTCTATAAAGTATAGACGCTATCTCTTTACTCTTGTGGGCACCGAAGCATTGTCAATCAAAATTATATCGCATATGGGCCGATAAACGATAAATTAAGAGTTCCTCTTCCATTATAAAATACCCTAAACAGACCAGAATGGATCCGTATGAGATAACCATAATCGAATCGGTTTCATCCCTTGGCATACGGACATCACTTGAGGACCCTCGGGCGCGAACATTGAACACAACTGTTGCAATCGATGTGTTGGGACGTGGATTACATGCTTGTACAACTGGTGTTGTTTGCTGGTTTATTGTAAGTGTAATTTGCTGTTGATCTGTGTTTTCTTTTTTATGTGGCGCTTACAGAGTTAGAATTCAGGAGAGGCGGCCTGAAGGAGTAACTGGTCTAACCAAACATTTCGATTAAATTTTTGACTGTAATTTGGAATTTATCACCCATTTTTCCCATATAGGCAGAAACTATCTACATAAGTACCCCCGCTAAGACATAGTTAATTGTAATATATTAAAAGTAATTTAATAAACCTTAAAAAATAATTATATATAAATTAAATAGATGTTTTTATAATAAAATATTTAATATTTATAAATTATAAAAAAATAAATAATAAAAAACAAATTGTTGTACAAAGTAAAATAATTGGTGTTTTTGGATATATTTATCATCGATGCGCATCGATATCAAAGAGTATTATCATCGTTATTTTTGGCAACGATGCCAACTATAAAAAAAATTCGTGCCGTCAACTGCGATTCGATGCTGATATTGTTGATAATACGCATCCGACCAAAACCAACGATATATACTACAACAAGATGTCCCCGGCATCCGTTTTCAACATGACACGGCATCCGAAACGCCCATCTCTAGTATGTACCAAGGTAATTTTGAATTTGGTTTAGGTAACTTCTCGGCTCTCCGAACGACTATTTTTGTTATATGACGTCATTGTCTGGAAGCTGAATAAGGCTCGAGAAGAGCTGTAGAACTGAACCCCGTCACCATACGGTTTCAAAATAAGGAGCTACCGTCAGTGTTTAGAAGTGAATGAGAGATTCCATATCGAAATAGATTTTCATACAGGGTTGGAAGAAAAGAAACACTTTGAGTTTTCTATAGAGATTCATAGTTGGCAGTCGAACGTTATGATAATCGAAACTCACAGCAGTTGGTCAGTCAAAATCGGCTAAATATTACCAGAGATGAAGATTGTCAGGCCACCTATGATGTAATTTAAAACATTTTCTGCTGGCACCTTAGAAACCATTGTAAAGTAGTACATCCAATTGTAAGGAGTTTGTCAACATTATTTCGTCCGTATTATAAATTGGTTTCCATTTAAAAAAAGTTGAATTGATCAAACCTCTTTTTTAATTGTATAAAAAGGAATACAAAAACACGATTGACAACAAAAAAGACCATTATAATATACAATTTCGGCTTCCAAATTGTCTATTTAGTTTGGGGTTAAGAAGCCTTAGTTTGGCACAATGGGGGTGTATTTTAACACCAACAATTTTGATGGGACCGGTCGTTTTAGCCATTATAAGCGAAGGGTTAGCGCCCCCTTATTATGGAACAATTTTTTTCCGTGTCAGTTTTGATATATTTTTATAAAATGTGCCGACTGAGGTTGGTTTAGGAAAAAATACCGTCGCAAACATTTCGCACGTTTTTGAAAATTGATTCGTAATCTAAATTTTTTCTTGAGTAAACAGCATTATTTTAATTACCAACGTAGTAGTAACATTTCAACAAACCCCTTTTCTTTCACTATAATTTTAGCCTACCTTTGTCTAAGTTGAGATCGCCTTTCAGTCTAACTACCTTTAGGCATCATTGATTATCATTTGTGTCGAGCTCAGCATCCAATCAAGATCATCATTCTATACCTTTTCTACCACCTCACTCCTCGCCAAATATCTGTATAACCATATAAAAATAAACTAAAATAAAGCTAACCAGCCACATATGTATTTAAAGACCATTTGTGAAATTGATGAATGTTTTACGAGTTCAGGGCTGTGCTAAAATTGTCATTTAATTTCTCCATCTCTCTTGAGACCCACTGTGATTGAAAATATACGGGCAAATAGTATGTTACGGTACGCGGGTAATTCACAAAATATCAGTTGCTTTTCTTTTTGATTTTTCTAAAACAAGTATGAATGTAACTCCACAATCCAAAAATTTAATTTGATTTGATATGTTCAAATTTTGCTCTTCATTGCAGATTAAGAGCAAAATTTGAATAGACAAAAAAGAGGCTCAGCAGCTCGTAACAAATCCAATACGATGTGAAGATCAAATTTTTCACATTGTCTGTTCAAGAAATACGTTTTACTGCTACGCCAAAACTCATAACCAGCACTACATAACGCTTTATCCGCGATGACTTCCGTTATACGGACCTAAATATAGACCAAACGTTGCGTGCCTGTCCCAAATACCGTCCCCTATATTCCACAACAAACCAGAGGGTAGCAACTGCCCTGTTGGAGCACACTGGCGACTTTGTAAGCGTCGGTCTAAACACGCAGATGCGCCGCGGATGATGTATGATTAGATTTAGAAAGATTAGGGGAGCATAGCAGAATTATTGATGATACCTAACAATGAATTGAACATTTGTTTTTACTAGTCTCTGGAGTATGGATTATTTATGTTTTGCTTGAAGGGTCAACAGGTGCCAATGTTAACTTAGTTTTCTGTTTTCCACTAAGATTTTTCTATAATGGAGGTCTCTTGACCCTGGGCATGGGCATTGCGTTGATAAAATTTAAATGATGTAGTGCAACTTCTTCTAGACCTCTCTCAAGTTGTATTATAATATATAGTTCTCTGTCTTCCGTATCTATTCTAATGTGGTTATCTTCTTCAGATTGTCGGCCCATCTGGCTTATCAGCAAATGGTTATCGTTTTGCAGTCTCTATTTTTTTCATTTCTTTCAATTCAATTCAATTCAAAATATTGATTTCGGACTATATATCCATATAAGTTGGTTAGTTAAAAGGTACTTATAGACTATGTTAGTAGATAGTATATTACAAATACAATTTACAACAAAGTCTCCATCCTTCGACATCGAGTACACAAATGTGTGTGCACCCAATGCCCAAGGATAGGGCTATCCGGCTTTTCGCTTAATGTCCTCAGGATGATGTGTTATTTACCGTACGGTTTCTTAATCATCAATTTACATTGCTTCTTCTGAATTCTTCTCAATGTCGTGTTTATTGACTTTTATAACTACACTAGCTACTTCCATTCTTTTTATCCCTTCAACCAGAGGACTCGGTGCATGCGCGAGTGAATCCTGCGCCCCGATCCATGGGTCTTCCAAGGAACACCGTGCAGTTTTAACCGGTAAACCGACCATCCATACCAACATCAGCATACGAAAAAAAATACATTTTTAAACCTAATAAATTGAAACCATCAAATAGAATACAACAGACTAGTTGATACAATTTGTCAGCAGTGGGGCTTTGAATTAAATTTCTTTGTCACTTGTTGGGGTTCATCCACAAACGATTGCTTGTTTACATTGACAAATGTGCTCGAGTGTCGAGCATTGTTAGGCAAGGATGCTCTAGTTGTTTTGAGCACTTGATTGATGGGATTTGAGATTTTCGTTTATAATTTTATGGTATTGCCTGTAAAAGTGTATGGACAGTTTTTTCTAGATAAAACACATTTTTGAAGTATTGTTAACAATCATTTTTAGATATAAGTACTGACAAACACTTTCTCTGTTTTTAATATGGATAACATATCCACTTTTGTAGGTCCTGAAATCCATATTTTCTTCGTTCTAGTGTATATTTTAGAATTCCTGTATTTCTTTTTCTTCTCTAACAGAAATTACAATTCGGTAAGTGTAATAACTAGCAGAAAATGAAAGGAACGAATGGAAAATGCTACACCGACAAGGTTCAAAGTCTTGAAATAAGAATCAGAAATGAGAAAGATTATGAATAGAAATAAGAATCAGAAATTTAAATTCTGTAGGTACCTATTACACCGATCATGGATTATTAGTTTACAATCTTATTATGGTCTTTACTTATTAAGCGTTTTGAAGTTTTCTATCGAGCATTAATTCCGATGAATTATCTACGTTATACGTTAGGTATGTTATGTTATTCTTGAAACAAACTTCAAAACATTTTTCAGAAAGAAAGCAAAATTTTACGTTCTAAAACACATTACCTAATAAGTTTAAAAACATAAGAAGAACTTCTAGCCATTGTAAGCCCAGTCGGATAAAAATAACCAACCTTAATGCTAAGTAAAAGAAAAAAGTTCTCACCCACAGGAATCAATGTTGAGCTAAAAGGATTTATCTAATTCGACGTGACTGGCTTGACGCGTTAAGACAAAAAAAAGTTAAATAAAAAAGTTGACGCGACCGCGCTTACGAGGTTGTTAAATCCATCCTTATGATAAAGATCTGTGACACATTGAAAAAAAAATGTCCAACAACACCTGGGTATAGACTACTGTATTCAAATTCATTTTTTAAGAAACCCCGTGGATTTTTTGGAAACAACCCCTAAATGTGTGAGGTCGATGTTCTGTGCATTTTGAATTTGATCGAGAATTTTTTTGAATGACATAATTTTGTGGTCGAAATTGAGGTGGTTATATTAATATCAGGGTCCGTGTCTTTTTTGAAATTGTGGCTCGTGTCCTCAGTGTGTTTGACGTCAGAATCAATTTCTGGAATTAAGGTTTGGTCTGCGCCGGATTGCAATTATGTTATAAGTATACAGAGCAAGTTATATTAAGCAGACATTTTTGTTTTCTTATTTTTAACATTATCGTTACGCACGATATTATTTTTTGCTGTATGATGAGAATAAATCAATAGTCTTTTGAGTTGACGATATCAAGTCTAACTTTTGGTCATACATATTTGCAATATTTCCAGAACATTTTAAGGACTTATCTACTTATGGATTTTATTTTTTTCTAGTGGACCCTTCACAATTCCACGAAAGTGCCTCCTATATCGTTTCACTGACTTATTGACTTTAAGAGAACAATCAACGTCTTCAATGGTGTGAAAATTTTTGTCCACCCCAAACCTCAAGCTCTCAAAGAAATAAGACCGTAACAACCCATAATCGAGCATAGAATTTAGCACCTTAGATGGTGGATGTAGAGTTGATATTTGTTTGTTATTTTTTAAGTGGTTTGTCTCGCCCAGCCCATTATAGTCCGATCGATCTCGGTAGCAGCATGGACATTGTATTCAAATCGCGCACATTTAAATACAAATACGCGATTATGTGACGATGGAGCATCTAAGTCGATGCATCCGCCGAGATTGGCATCTTAAGTGTACGCACTAGACAGTCTAAATGTAACAATAAAAGAGAAACAAAATCCTCGTTATTATACAGCTAACATGATGCGGGATGTTTTGAAATTCTATGTCTGATTCTGCCTTCAACCAATTTCAATAATTGCCTGAAACCACATTTGAAATTATATCTGAATACCAATTCAACGTTATTGGATAGTTTCTATAATTTATTTAGTATAATCGTTATCCATTCTAGCCATCGTATAGGTAGGTACTGTGAGAGGTGTCTTGAGATTAAAAAACATAAAACTGTGGAACTGACTATTTTCCTTCTTCAACTTTTGATGTTTATGTTCTAATTCTAGATCATTTTGCGGATGTGGTTTATATACTGCCAACCTTAATTAACACATTCGGCCCTGTGCCGCGGTATCAGATGCTCACATTGTGACACAACAAAATGGACGAACGTTGATGTACGTTCTTTAACAAAACACCACCAAAAGTTGATTCGTTGCGGCTCTAGACATTTGACACTTTTAAGTGTTGCGGCGCAGCTATTCTGCTAATAGAATTTCCTATGGGTTCCTCGCGTTATAAAACGAAGTGCGAATAAAAACACAAAAATGGTAGACATCGTGAGACGTTGTATTGATCGCGGATGTGGATAGACGTTGTGTTGATATCTATTTATTTTTAGAAAAGCATTGTAAACTTTTATTTTTTTTGCTGAATACCAACTGTAGCCATAGCCATTTTGCTAAGAAAGTTTGTAAACTTTGCTAGTCCGAACGTGATAAGGTTGACCCAATGACATAAAACCTTCACAGTACGATGACATTTGATAAGCGGTTGCACGTCGCGTCTTACCCGACTAGTGCGTTACTTTAACATTCGATAGATGGTCTCTGTTTGGGAAGCTCAGTAATCTCTGTGTTGTATGTTGATCATGCACTAATTTTGTGTGATGCACCCATTGTGCTACCTTCCGGTTTATGATGATCAGTTCTTCATTCATATTTTACGTTGTTCACCTTTTCTTATCGATCTTTACCGTCGATGGGAACTTGACGCTTGCTCTGAAACTTACGAGAGTTAGAATCTTACTGGACTTTCTATTTATTTGAATTCCTATTATCTTGGATTATTAGAAACCGTAAAAAGTTGTTCAACACTTTTATCCATTTTTCGGTGATCATTGCGCCACTGTCACTGATAATTACAAACAAGATACGAGATAATTAGGAATAAGGTTTTAAAAACTCGTTTTGGAAATCTAGAGATTGTTCTTCGTTAAAAAATAACTTTAAAGTCGCATAGCATTACACAATAGCCCACAATTCCAGTAAGAACACTCCAAGAATTTACAGCAGCAACTATAAACCGGGATCCAAGTAGTCAAATGTCAATAACAATAAATGTTATCATCGTGAGAGCGGTGAGACAATCCGACACGAACCCGGCTCGTAATAAATCCACTCACTGATCAATACGGACCTATAAATGCTTCAAATCGTCAGCCCAACACTAATCACATAGAGTAGTTAAAAACAGAAGTGACGAAAGTTTTGTAACGAATCCAGCCCATTACTGTCCCACTGCTGAGCACGGGCCTCTTCTCAGAATAAGAAGGGTTTAGGCTTTAGTCAACCACGCTGTTCTGGTGTGGGTTGGGGGAATACACCCGCGATGGAGGATTTTTTGCTGCCTTCTTGGACACCTAAGGTTGTGTGGGTTTCCTCACGATATTTTCCTTCACCATTAAAGGAAGTGGTTATCTCTGCACATGAATTAGACCTAGGTGAGGTGCGCACCGGGTTCTAATTCAGACCTATGGACGGTAAACGATGAATTGCTGAGCAATCACAACTTTTTATTTGTTCTTTTTTAAAACTTAGGAAAATTATACTGTATACCTAGACGATTTCAGCTTCTTAGGGGCCCAACAGTTGTAGGTAAAAACTGCAGCATCAGTAACAAATATCCCTCTTTGTGTGACACGTCTCGTATGTCACTTGGATTAGGCGCGCGCGCAGGTAGGCTGAATGAATTGTCAATGTCGAGCAACGCTGACACATTACGTAGGGCTGACACCACATTTTGTGATGTTATAAGTAGCTGTTGCATAAAAAATATTGGGCCCCCATTCAAGATTTTTTTATCATTGTGGTATTTTTAGAATTTATACAAATATTTAGGACGGGTTCCCGGGTTTTTCGACATTTTACAGCTTTAAAATTACCATCCAACCGTTTAGTGCTCGATTTAAAATGCTATTGGAACCACCATCTTCATGATCTTAAAACCGAATCGCATTCAAAATTAAAAACTTACACGTCGCTACCCAATTCTACTAGCTTCAAACCATCTATGATGAGTTGGTTCAAATTGTCTATACTATTATGTAATAGGAAGAGGTTAAATTTGTTTGTTCGTATGTAGGGGGTAATTCTGCAACTACTGAACCGATCCTAAAAACTATTTCACTAATAGAAAGCTACACTATCCCTGAGTGATATAGGTTATATTTTATTTTGATAAATTAAAACGTGGATGAAACCGTGGGCAACGGCTATATTCAATAAATCAATTAGCACCTAAGGTACAGCCCTGTTACACGTAGGCTAATCCCCAAGCAACACGGGTAGCCAGCGCGTGAGAACTGCTCCGCCGTGACGAATGTCGCTCACGCATCGTCTGCGCATACGCAACCTACTCGTGAACTAAGTGGTGTCCAAGGCCCCGTATGGTAAAGGGTAATTGATATGATGCGATAGTGTGAGACAGATAACATGCGAAATTTTATATGGTAATGTTTGAAGATGATGCAGCTAAATATATTCTGTCCATTACTGTCCC
The DNA here is from genome assembly GCA_932294325.1 of Allophyes oxyacanthae. Classification (NCBI taxonomy): domain Eukaryota; kingdom Metazoa; phylum Arthropoda; class Insecta; order Lepidoptera; family Noctuidae; genus Allophyes; species Allophyes oxyacanthae. The sequence continues at coordinate 5,853,111 of OW028628.1, forward strand.
ACTGCTTGGCATTGGCCTCTTCTCAGAATGAGAAGGATTAGTCCACCACGCTGGAATGGTGCGGGTTGGCGGACTACACACACCATGAGAATTTTTTGAGGCTCTGGTATGCAGATTTCCTCCCGATGTTTTCCTTCACCGTTAACGCAAGTGATAATCAAATTTTGAACCGCGGGTCTACCACGTAACTAAAATGGTAATGAACATCGACTCTGGTAATAAACTTCAATACGATCGTGAATTTAATTATTTTTGTGCTGCTTAATGACATGATAAGAGCTGCCCGACTGGGGAAGTACCTCCACATAGCAGAATATCGTAGTCAAATAACACTGCTTTTTTGCAGTGGTTCTTATCGGTGAGCAAGGTCGCCAGCGCTCCTTGGGGAAGCGTTGTGTTAGCAACGCCCGATTGATACCCTCGGTGTTGCAAGCATCCATAGGGTATGGTAACCGCTTACCATCAGGCAGGTTGTATGCTTATTTGTCACCTGAGTGGTATAAAAAAATTATACCACCTTTCGGAGATTAATTGCGTATCATATGACAAAATAATCTTAATTCGTGGTTGGGTTTCGATCAAATTTTTGCCTTTTCGCAAGTGTATCGAGGTCGGTTCCTATTCTAATCAAATGCGGCCGAATATCAGTATTGTATACAGAGCGACTACCATCCGACCTCCTGGAGCCAATGATTGGATTATACTGATACTACGGATACCCAACGGTTAGACTGGTTATCAGACATTTCGAGATCCTGACTGCCATAGGTATTCGTATGACAAACAAGACCGTGGTCTTCAAGGCACGAAGGGGTGACAAGAACTATCGCCGATCTCCATACATCTGGAAAATCATGTGTAGGTACATTACACATAAATGTTATAAAGAACTAATGCAAATATGCAGCCCTGATAATACTCGTATATCTATCCTTCTTTTTATTCCTACTCTCCAGCCTCCGCTAAAGTCCTCACGCTGCACCTCAGCCGTGCCGTGCATCTGACGGCGGCTGCCAATCAAAAGGGCTTTAACCTAATCCCGGTTAGGATTAAGGAAAAAATAAACCGACAGACCCCTCTGTCCTGCACAAGCGTTCACGCTTCGCCGCTTTCGTGTTGTTCGCCAACTTTGAAATGCAGCTGTTTAAATAAATGCTACACGATTTTGATGCATATGTCCTTGTTAATAAGGTGTTAGGTTCTAAGGTGGTGGTAATAGATGTTGGTGATACAAAGTTCGGCATTTGACGCTTGAGGTTTCGCGTTTGTAATGTAATTGTTGTTAAATGTATTGTTTGTTTTGTAAAGTTTTTGCCCGACTGACCCGGGAGGTGTAAAATTTTAGATTACTTTTTTTAGATAAGGAAAAGACGATTCAGCGTTTCATGAGATATTTTGTTAGGTATATTATATTCTTATAATACTGTGAAATTATGCTTAATGTGGAAAACAAAAATGTCTTTAAATTCAGACGCTATTTTGGCAAAATACAGTTTCACAAATGCACCGTCTCTTTCGATTAAGAGCAAAGTATTTTGTAGCAGCATAATCTGCAAGTATATAGCAACGGTAAACGTATTTCAAATAATTCAAAATAATTTCAGCATAACATTGCCTATGAAAACAGGGAAAGGTATTCCTAGCAATTGTTTTTCAAGTCTTTCTATTAAAATTATTTGCGGTCCTTTTTGCAGCCCGGCCACAATGCCAAACAAGGTCATGGTAATGGCTGGAAACTATGGATTAGTAAGAATTGATACTCAAAAGAAAAAAAAAAATCGCATAATTTCATCACTTATAGCGCATTGTTTGTAGCCGGACTACGGCGTGCCCGTTCCAGCACAGCCACGCTTAGATCTGCTGAAATCCTCGACTTTAATCCCAGGTAAATTACACAGAAAGGCTTGAGACATACAATAACTATGTGAATTCGTGGCTCCATTGAAAGTTAAATTGTAAGAAGTCCCAGCCCCCATCACTACTGTCACTTGTCAGTCACAAGACCACCGCTAACGAATTATCAACAGATCAACGTAAGTACGATTTACCTTCGCTTTCCGTGAAACCTATTCACTACGCGGATAAACCAACAATAAGGCGTTGAAATCCATACCTTTGCCGTTCTTTGTTCGTCGCCGAAAAAAAACATTCACGCTAAAAGTTGCCAGACCGAAAAATAGAAAAGGACATATCCAAAAACAGATTATGACAAGCCCTTGTTGTGTTTGTAAACACAGATATTGGATACAATAGTGTGTCGTAATGTGACACCTACCTAGATTGGATGGGCTATAAGTAGCGTTATTGATACCTGATTTTTACATTGTGGCAATACTTTGCGATGATTGGCGGTAAAATAGGCAAATTGTTGACGTTTGACGGCATTAAATGGATACAGCTGCGTTCAGAAAAAAATGTTGTTAAATAATATTTGATCGTTTGTGGAGATAGGCGGTTCAATACGGATGTATGGATGGATTGACAGGATCATGTTCAAAGAATTTAATAATTCCGGAGTCGGAAATGAAATACGATTTTCGATTGAGTAGGTAATGTTAAATGCAGTAGTCGATTCGCTTTAGTAAATCCAATAAGGTTTATTTACCAACCATAATTGCATACCATGCAGTTGTAACTTTCAGTATTTAGGAGTTTTAAGTAATGCTACTTGTACTTAAAGCTAATACAAATTGGTATTCCGGTGAAGATGATTTCGAGGCTGTTTCCTGGGTAGCTGTGGTGTTGAAGTTTGTTCTTTCTTATCTAGATTGCATCATTTATCACATCAGTCGTTGTCGGTCGTTGGAGAACACTGACATAATTACTACGATTGGGAAACAGATTGTTGCTCTATAATTTGTTGTCATAGATATGGGTGATAGAAGTACCTACGAATAAGTTCATGTTACACTTTGTAGGCGAAAACCATCGCCGAGCCATGTTATCGTAATTACAGAAATATATAATAAATCCAGCCTATTACTATACCCATTGCTGGGCACGGGCTTCTTCTCAGAATAAGGCTTTCGTCCAACACGGTGGCTTGTGCGGAAAAGTACGCGTACTGATTCGTAAGTCTATCATCTACTTTAGCGTAAATAATAATGCTGCTTCATGTTTGAAATAATTCGATATAAATAGTCCTCTTCGATACTTAGGTATACTAGGAGAGCTGGAACTGCCTATTCGTTGCTATAAAAAACAACACATTTCCAGCTTGACACCTAGCTAAAATGACAAGAACTAGTACGGTAGGTACAAGTTGCCAAATGACCACACGCGTTGTACTCTGTTCCATTGTGATCCGGTTTGCCAAGAGTATTGTTGGTCATTGAAGCATGTCAAGAATGAATATCTATACAATAAGCTTTTGTTTGTCATAACGCAACTGTGAGTGAATGCGAAACAATATTCCTTACCTGTAATTGGACTGGGAAATAATATTCAGCTGTATTCTAATCGACAACAGAATAGCTGCTGTTGAAATTGAGAACTTTACTTAAACCAGCCGGTTGCAGTTAAAAAAATATTTCATCAATCGAATTGAAAAGTATTTTTTAAAGTAAAATGCCGTAAAAGTTGACGACAAATGGACAATTTCGTTTGCTTCAATTATTTATTTCTAGTAATTTTGCTTATGGATTTCGTAACATGATAAATTGTATAAGTACATAATGTACTTAAATAACGTAATAATATATCTATCATAAAAATGTTTGATGCAATTTGCCGTAAGTTTTTATCAAAAACAATGTTTTGGCAAGCAATGATAAGGTCCACATATTGTTTTTTTTTTGGTTGGAAATTATGGACTGACTAGTTGCTGCAAAGCCTTTGTCCAGCCGTAGATTGAGATAGGTTGAGTTCGTTGACAATTAACTGAAATAATTAATTTAATTTTTGCAAGAGTATGGTGCCAAAGTTCTTATTTTAAATAATGGTATCACAAATCTTTAAGCATGCTAATGATGCCAATACTTACATTGATGAACTGTAGCCAAGGATATTATAAGTAAAATATATAGATAGACCTACACAACATTCGGCCATTACAAATGGCACACTAACACACACTTATTATAACGTTATATTGTAATGTCACACTACTATGCACACTATGTTAGATGACACGTGGAAGTAAGACAGTATAATATCGGGAGCATTTTCGGTTGTGCTTGGGTTACATAATCCACTCGGTACACGAGATGCTTCCGTTGACGCCGATGCGACACCGAGTTTAGGTGAGCTAATTAGCTTAGTTTTAACGTGCCACTCGAGGAGCGCTTATAAAATCATTGACTATAGAACGTAGGTAGGTATTGTTTTGTATGCGCTGTCTGCTGACTGATCCCTATTAGAGAGTGGCGTGATGTTTTGTAGGAATATGTTTCTTTCCATTCTATATTCAAAGAAAGAGACGTTCTTCATTTGTTTTTTTCCATTCTATACAATTATATTCAAAGTTTTGAAAAAGAGGTGGTGCAGAAAACTTTTTTCAAATAATCCACAAATTTTAATTTTTACTTTATATATTTCCCACAATTTAACTACTTATTTAATGTACTTTCAAGTTTTTGCTTAGCTTATTAGCTAGCTGTCATATCCACACATTTATTAGAAACCTCAACTTCATATTCACCTGGAAATATGTACTGAAGTCTATTAAAATTTTAATGACAAAATATATTAGAAAATACAGCATTTGACCAACATCAAAGTGTCGGAACTGTGTGTTCAATATCGGGTTTTCACTCGCACGCGTCCGTCCGCCATTTTGTCGGTAATTAACGTGAAAATCATTAATTAAATATTAAAATATGTATCGACTGTGTGCCGCTACTGATGAACATGAATTAATTGATCGTTTTATTAATATAAATTGATGTTTTAATCTAATAAGAAAGAATTTTAATTTATGTTGGATCAAAATAGTGGAAAAAATTGTGCCGACAAAAAATTATAGTATCAGTCTCCTCAGATAATCATCAGTCTATATTTGGGCGTCAATATTAGGATGTCGGGTTAAATACCATTTTTTTTTTTTTTTTAACTTGGTGAGAACCCATCATATTGCTGTCCTCCGCCTGGGGGGGGCGAAGGGGTGTGCCGGACTCCTACCGGCTAAACTCACCACGGTGGTCCACTTCGGCACTTACAGGTGGACTTCGGGTACTCTTAAAAGACCGCACCGAAACCCACCTCGGTGCCACGCCTATTAGGGCACTTCTCGGGGAGGGAGACTGTAGAAAGGTTCCCCTCCCAGGCGGGTTCAATACCTAGGTCAACAGTAGACTTAATTTTTATAGACGGCTATGAATATTATGTCTACTTCTGACCTCCAAATGTCGGTCGTGAACAATATTCGTCTGGACCGTATTCTGCTTTCATTGCATTTTTATTCATCTTTCGGATATAAAATTTGAAACCAACGATTGACTCTCGTATAATCCTTCAAAAAACTATAATAAATAATATGCTAAATCTTATCTACATCTATACTCTATATCTTTACTAATTTATTATAAAGAGGTAAAAATTGTTTGTTTGCATGTCATGCTAAAAATTATTTTATTAATAGAATGCTACACTATCCCTGAGTGGTATATTTTATTTTAATAAAAATGAAACGCGTGGGCGGAACCGTGGGCAACAACTACTAATAAATTAAGAACAGAAAGATAACTTAATAGGATAACAATTTGGATCACACTTAAACACCAGACAATAACAATACTTTAAGTCCAAAAAAATTGGCGATCCAATCAAAAACATTAGCGAACTAATACCTAATACGCCAGGAGTTGCTGAGCTGGCTGAATATCGGTAGCATGCAAAATTTTGCCCCGGCCACTCTCCGTACTAATGATCGGCGCAGATACGGCCCGCCCGCCGCCCGGCACAGGGCTGGCAAGATTGTATTGTGGTACAGGAGTTTAGAAGTCAGGAGCTATGCTTTGGAATGGATATTGATAGTCAAGGATCGGATACACAGGTATTGTGAAGGGAAAATCCGTTAGATTGGTTTGGACAAAAGCCAAGTAATCAAAAGCACTTCAGTTGTGAGTTATTCTTTGGAATGATGATTTCTGTTTCTGGGCCTTTTTAACCCGATATTTTTTCCCACACAGCTTGAGCAAGAGCCCGATACGAGAGAAGAAGAAAATGCACATAGGATGTTGCGGTGCATAACTGCATAGATACTCATTTTAGAAGCCTTAGTTGATCTTTCGGGATGGGTTATTTTTATTTATTTATTTAACAATAAATGCAAACATAAAATACATGAGAAATATGAAGTAGGAGCATAAAGTACAAAGGTACTGCTTATTTCTAAAGAAATCTCTTCCAGCAGACCTGCGAGAGGAGAGATTAATTTAATTTTTAAATTTTTCTTTGGCGCTTGGCCCAACCCTGTTCTTAATCCTTTACTATAGAGCAATCCTTTTGTAGTTATGCTTGCTCCATCATCATATCCAACCTCAAAAACAGAGCAGAACTAAAACAAAACTTCATTATATCCCAAATACTAAACTAAATAAATAACAACACAATCCACAAAAATAAAGTTGGCAGCATTTTTCCCAACAGGCAACCCTACACCCCGGCGTCTAGATTCTGTAATGAAGCAATTTAAATGCATGAGGCAGGGCGAGAGACGCGATGGTGGGGGGAGAACCAATCATAAATCAGGAACGTAACGGCGCGACCGTTACATTTGAATTCAAACTTTATTTCTAGATATATAAGGTCCGTTTTTGTTTGTTAATAGGTTGCAGATACGCCGTTTAACGTTGTGACGTAAGTAGTAGGTATGGATGATAGTGCCTGCGCGGGGTAAGTATGGGTATATCTCTGCAGGTAGAGGATTACGGGAGGGTACGGAACTACACAGGCGAAAATGTTTTCCTAACTTATTCCCGAATAGAAAGGAAAAGTCGTGGCGAAAGTGATATCAGTTTTGTTCGTAACTACGTATGTTATTTTCGGCATGTTACGTGGGTATTACAGATGGGAGGTTGTGGGTCAGATTGGAAACAACGTTTTTATTACGTCCACTGACGGGGCGAAATTAAGGTTGTGTGGAATTGACTGGATGGTCTAACTTTGTCAGTTACCTATGGGTACTTACTACTTACTTGCTTTTCTTGAAGGAAGAAACGAATTTCATGAGCAGTTTTACTTTTTAAGAGAACTTCTTTTAACTGTGCTGCCAATGCACAACAGTGACTAATAATCACAAGAGTGCATTATTAAGTCAATATTAAACTCAGATAAACAGTTTTTCTTTCCTTTTGTAGGGATTCAGCTTTGATTTCGGGTCCACAACAAGTTCATATGACGTGTTTCCCCACCAATATATTCAAGAATGTGTACGTTTCCATTAAATTCCAATACTTAATCAGTTTTTTTCAGAAAACAAAAAACAAAGCTTGTTTGTCCATAAATCTCCAAACCCACAGTACAATTAAGACATTTTCTTTTCGTGTAAATAAAAATGTATGGACCGCAGGCAGTGCTACTAGTAGATATAAAATCAAAAGTCAATCATCGAGAAACAGTAGCTCCAATAGGTACGTCAAAATCAGTAAGACTCCTTCCGATCCATTAATATCAAGGAGCGCCAATTTATATCCATTCCGAGCCCTTCAGGTGACGTCACTCGAACTCGATCGAACCGCCTTTAACTGGTTTAGGGTTGCTAAGCTTTGGGAATTTCTTATATTGAGAAATAAAGTCTTGTGGCGAGATGAAACATTAGAGATCTCATGGGCAAGATGTTTATCAAAGCTAGCGTTTTATATGGTACAATTTTAAGTTTTTTCACTCAGAAATCTAGGTAAGCTAGCAAATATGTAAGTAAAACTCTTTCCCCACGACATGAGCGTTGCAGGGTCCACAGGGTGCACAGGTAAAAGGGGAGAGAGAAAAATCTGGGTCAAAACTATGTCTTTCCCATTTTCTCATGCCGTGATAGCTCACGAGGCTAATAAATTGGGACTTTAGTCTACCGCAAACTATCTTAAAGAGGTAAAATATTTTTGTCCCTCATCGCTTTCCTAGCAAAGGGGAGATTTTATTGTTTTGTTTTCTGTCAGGCAGACAAAGGGTGGAGAAAATGGGTCTGTTCACCCGCCGAGCTAGCCCTGCTGAGGGCTCATACCAGCCGACAAAAGAAGAAAAGGTTCTTTGAAGTAGTTCTTTGGGTAGATGACGAAGATTAATTGAAGTCCAGTTGGAACATGTTTTCGACTTATTTCAAAATTTTAACGGGGCAGCCCTACGTGTTAGTTTTGTGCCCGTGGCTGGCCGTGCGCGTGACAGCCTGTGTTCACTCGTCTCACCTGACTGGGGCATGCTCTGTTTTTGAACGTCTAATCGATTTCTGCGGTGCCATGCTTGTTCTATACTGTTTACATGTGTTTAGGATTTAGATTATTTGGTTAACGTGGAGCAGAGATTCGGGCTCGGCTTTCGAAATTTGTTTGATAATGACAAGAGGAGACGCCATATTATTATTGTTATAGGTACAGGGTTAGTATGAAAAGGTATAAAGCCAACAGAGGGTTATTGAACTCATCATTATAATATTTTCTTGATTAATTAGTACACGGTATGCAAACAGGCTTCTTGCCGTAAACCAAATATAAATTTTGAAGACCAAAAACAAAAACCAATATTTGTTAAATATGCCAAGTTCTTTGGAGATCGTAATATTAAAAGTAATGCAGATATTCTTTTGTGATACCAAGAATGACGAAAAAGAGACCAAAATATTTTTTTTGTACGAGACATGTATGACTGGCAACAGTGGCAACACATTCAACCATTAATATACGCATTTCAAAGAAGAACAGGAACTACTAATTATAAAAAACATAGGACGATGCCAAAATATAAATTGCCCAACCTGTTAAAGGAAAATATTTACAAATATACTAAATTACCCTGTACTTGGACATTAAAGCGAGAGAAAGTAGTACAAAATAGAAATCTTTATCAAAGGTAATTAATTGTTCACAATGTACCATGCACGTTAACATGAAGAGTTATAAAACTTCAAACAACATACAATTTTTTGTAATATTAATAACATAGACAGGACCGTCAAACATAATCCAAAAAGAAAGAAAAATGAACAAACATCCTATAGAAAAAAGGAACTGGCAAAGATATTGAAGTACGAATCTGCCAAACTGGTACATAATGGTACATTCTTCAGAGATTTTATGTGATAAAAATGACGAAGACGAGATTACGGCGTCACCAGCGTTGCCTTCTCTTTCTACTTTACGACAAATAAAATCTGAGGCGAAAAAGGACAGTGGCTTGAACCTAATCCGATAATTTCTTTAGTGATTATGGCAGAACTACACAATTTTATTCGTACGTTTAGGATGCACCCAAATTTTTATGTATATTTTTGGAGCGAAGATTAAATTTTTTATAATCAATTTTTACTAAAGTATGAACTAATTACTATCGACAAAGACGCTACGGGTTCTTTTTGCAGGCAATAAGAGTCCCGGATGGAACGAAGCTCAATAAGAGATTTTTTTATACGCAGGTGTGATTACAGCAAATTCTAAATTTAAATCGGTACCTCTATTATAAATGACCAGTGATGCTCACAGCAAAGAATCAATTTTAGGTTGGATAAAACAATGGGTTAGTTCAGTTGTTAGTCCACCGTATGAGGTTATTTCGGATGATTCTTCTGCCCTAATTGCAGCGAAGATAGAAGCTTTCACTTCATTTAATTCTACCAAAGAATATAAATTTTGGAAATGTTGTTAATTTTAGAAGGTCATGTTTTAAAAAAATCCCTCTACCTTTATCAGGCTCGATAAAAGGCATTTCATAAAAACTTTCCACAACTTGTCATGTTCTAACGATGCTGATTTATGTGCTAAGTAAATTTCTATACACTGCATACTATAAATAAAAGAGTGTGAAGATTTTGAAACCCTAAAAGAAGTCATATCAGATATAGTTACAGTTTGTCTTTGTATATTATGTCGACGATTTAACTAAAGCAAGTACTTCTTATCAAAAGACCAAAATCGACTTATCAACCGACTTGAAAACATAGAACTCAATCTCTCGACAGACAATGATGTAGTGAACAATGTTGTAAAAGACGATATTGATGGATTTAATGCTGCGGATACAGACTTTATTAATTGGTTTGATAAACTAGTCGAAACACAAAAGCAATTTATGGAAATGAAAGGAAATAATAAAAACATACATTTCTATCGACACTTAGAAGAATCCTTGCGAAACTTCCATTGCGGTCAAATTTATTGCGCCCGTTTTGTAAATCTGTCAATACCAACTCATCGTCATCTGGAATTGAAAGCTACTTTAAAACATGCTTTTCAAAACAAAATATCAGAAGTATAGAATTGATGAATTTCTTAAAATATATTTTGAATTCTTGTATGCGGAAATTAAACTTGCTAAAAGTGTCCTTACTAATGATATACAAAATAAAGACAACTCAGCAGTAAAACGCACAAAAAAAGGAAATCTTACGGCAGGTCAAAAATAGGAAATTATTGAAGCCGCCATCGAAACCAAAAGTTGAGAAATACACGTTTGCCAAAGAATCGATATTTTCTGATAAACCATCGTTTGTCGAAAATTGGAGAGGGGAGGCTGAAAAATATAAAAAACGCCAAAGCTGAATATAAAATTTGTAAGAAACGACAACTTATGTGATTCTTAAAAAAAAATATTATGGCAAAAACTATACATAATTTTATTCGTGCGTTTAGTATGCACCCAAATTTTGATATTACTTTAGTATATTTTTGGAGCGAAGAACAAATTAAATTTTATAATCAATGTTTTCTGAAGTATGAACGAATTACTATCACCATAGACGCTACGGGTTCTTTTTTGCAGGTAATACGACTCGCGGATGGAACGAAGCTCAATGAGAGATTTTTTTTACAGAATATTCTGAATTTATATCGGTACCTGTATTACAAATGACCACTGATGCTCACAGCAAAACAATCAATTTTAGATTGGATAAAACAATGGCTTAGTTCAGTTGTTAGTCCACCGTATGAGGTTATTTCGGATGATTCTTCTGCCCGAATTGCAGCGAATATCGAAGCTTTCATTTAATTTAATTGTACCAAAGAGTATATTGAGGAATTGATTTTAATTTTAGAAGGTCATGTTTCAAATGTTCCCTCTTCCTTTATCAGGCTCGATAAAAGTCATTTCATAAAAACTTTACGCAACTTCTCATGGTTTAACGATGCAGATTTATGCGCTAAGTAATTTTATATACGAAGCATACTTTACATAAAAGAGTGTGAAGATTTTGACACCACAAGAGAAGTCATATCGGATATAGTTACAGTTTGTCTTTGTAATTATGTCGACGATCCAACTAAAGCAAATACTTCTTATCAAATAGTCCAAAATCGACTTATCAACCGACTTAAAACATAGAACTCAATCTCTCGACAGACAATGATGTAGTGAACAATGTTTTATAAGACGATATTGATGAATTTAATACTGCGGATACAGACTTTATTTATTGGTTCGATAAACTAGTCGAAACACAAAAGCAATTTATAGAAATGAAAGGAAATAATAAAAACATATACATATTTCTATCCAGCCTATATATAGACACTTAGAAGAATTCTTGCGAAACTTCCATTGTGGTCAAATTTATTGCACCCGTTTTTTAAATCTGTCAATACCGCCTCATCGTCATCTGAAATTGAAAGCTACTATAAAACATTAAAAACATTGCTTTTCAAAACAAAATATCAGAAGTATAGAGTTGATGAATTTCTAAAAATATATTCCGATTTCATGTATTTGGAATATAAACTTGCTAAAATTGCCCTTACTAATGATATACAAAATAAAGACAGCACAGCTGTAAAACGCACAAAAGAAAGGAAGTTTTCGCCTTCAGTAGGTACCTTACCGCTGGTCAGAAATAGGAAATTATCGAAGCCGCCTTCGAAACCAAAAGTTATGAAATACACGTTTAACACAGAATCGATATTATCTGATAAACCATCGTTTGTGTCAATTGGAGAGGGGAGGCTGAAAAATATAAAAAACGCCAAAGCTAAACATAAAATTTGTAAGAATCGGCAACTTATGTGATTCCGTGTCCATTAGTAAAAGTTCTGTAATGGTGACATTAAAGAACTGAAAGCGAAGAACAAATTAATTTTTATAATCAATGTTTTCTGAAGCATGAACGAATTATTATCACCATAGATGCTGCGGGTTCTTTTTTCAGGCAATACGACTTCTTGATGGAGCGAAGGTCAATAAGAGATTATTTTTATACGCAGGTCTGATTACAGCAAATTCTAAATTAAAATGGATACCTGTATTACAAATGATCACTGAAACTCACAGTAAAGAATAAATTTTAGATTGGATAAAACAATGGCTTAGTTCAGTTGTTAGTCCACCGCATGAGGTTATTTCGGATGATTCTTCTGCCCTAATTGCAGCGAAGATAGAAGCTTTCACTTTATTTAATTCTACCAAAGAATATAAATTATGGAAATGTTGTTAATTTTAAAAGGTCATGCTTAAAAAAATTCCCTCTACCTTTATCAGGCTCGATAAAAGGCATTTCATAAAAACTTTACACAACTTGTCATGTTCTAACGATGCTGATTTATGTGCTAAGTTATTTTCTATACGCTGCATACTATACATAAAAGAGTGTGAAGATTTTGACACCCTAAAAGAAGTCATATCAGATATAGCTACAGTTTGTCTTTGTAATTATGTCAACGATTTAACTAAAGCAAGTACTTCTTATCAAATAGACCAAAATCGACTTATCAACCGACTTGAAAACATAGAACTCAATCTCTCGACAGAAAATTATGTAGTGAACAATGTTGTAAAAGACGATATTGATGAATTTAATACTGCGGATACAGACTTTATTAATTGGTTTGATAAACTAGTCGAAACACAAAAGCAATTATTATTATTTTATTATTATTATTGTGCTCAAATTTAATACACCCGTTTTTTAAATCTGTCAATACCGCCTCATCGTCATCTGGAATTGAAAGCTACTTAAAAACATTTAAAACATTGCTTTTCAAAACAAAATATCAGAAGTATAGAGTTGATGAATTTCTAAAAATTTATTCCGAATTCTTGTGTGCGGAAATCAAACTTTCTAAAAGTGACCTTACTAATGATATCCAAAATAAAGACAACAAAGCTGTAAAACGCACAAAAAATAAGCTTTCGCCTTCAGTTAAATCCTTACCGCAGGTTAAAAATAGGAAATTATCGAAGCCGCCTTCGAAACCAAAAGTTATGAAATACACGTTTGTCACAGAATCGATCTTTTCTGATAAACCATCGTTTGTGTCAATTGGAGAGGGGAGGCTGAAAAATATAAAAAACGCCAAAGCTAAATATAAAATTTGTAAGAAACGGCAACTTATGTGATTCCGTGTCCATTAGTAAAAGTTCTGTAATGGTGACATTAAAGAACTGATAGCGAAGAATAAATAAATTTTTATAATCAATGTTTTCTGAAGTATGAACGAATTATTATCACCATAGATGCATATATATGGGTTCTTTTTTTCAGGCAATACAACTTCTTGATGGAGCGAAGCTCAATAAGAGATTATTTTTATACGCAGGTCTGATTACAGCAAATTCTAAATTTAAATCGATACCTGTATTACAAATGATCAATGAAACTCACAGTAAAGAATAAATTTTAGATTGGATAAAACAATGGCTTAGTTCAGTTGTTAGTCCACCGCATGAGGTTATTTCGAATGATTCTTCTGCCCTAATTGCATCGAATATAGAAGCTTTCAAATCATTAAATTCTACCAAAGAATTGGTTTGGTTGATTATGGAATTGTTTTAAATTTTAGAAGGTCATGTTTCAAAAATTCCCTCTACTTTTATCAGGCTCGATAAAAGTCATTTCATAAAAACTATACACAACTTTTCATGTTGTCACTTAGAAGAATCTTTGCGAAGCTTCCATTGTAGTCAAATTATTGCGCCCGTTTTTTAAATCTGTCAATACCGCCCCATATGGCGTTATCCGGAATTGAAAGTTACTTAAAAACATTAAAACATTTGCTTTTCAAAACAAAATATCAGAAGTATTGAGTTGATGAATTTCTAAAAATATATTCCGGTTTCTTGTATGCGGAAATCAAACTTGCTAAAAGTGACCTTAATAATGATATACAAAATAAAGACAACACACCAGTAAAAAGCACAAAAAAGGAAGATTTCGCCTTCAATTGAAACTTTACTGCAGGTCAAAAATAGGAAATTATCGATGCCGCCTTCGAAACCAAAAGTTATGAATTACACATTTGTCACAGAATCGATATTTTCTGATAAACTATTGTTTGTCGACAATTGGAGAAAGGGTCGCTGAAAAAAAAAAAACGCCATAGCTCAATATTAAATTTGTAGAAACGGCAACTTATGTGATTCCGTGTCCTTTAATGTCGGGTTATTTTTTGCAGGTGTGATTACAGCAAATTCTAAATTTAAATCGGTGTACCTCTATTACAAATGACCAGTGATGCTCACAGCAAAGAATCAATTTTAGGTTGGATAAAACAATGGGTTAGTTCAGTTGTTAGTCCACCGCATGAGGTTATTTCGGATGATTCTTCTGCCCTAATTGCAGCGAAGATAGAAGCTTTCACTTCATTTAATTCTACCAAAGAATATAAATTATGGAAATGTTGTTAATTTTAGGTCATGTTTCAAAAAATTCCCTCTACCTTTATCAGGCTCGATAAAAGGCATTTCATAAAAACTTTCCACAACTTGTCATGTTCTAACGATGCTGATTTATGTGCTAAGTAATTTTCTATACGCTGCATACTATAAATAAAAGAGTGTGAAGATTTTGACACCCTAAAAGAAGTCATATCAGATATAGTTACAGTTTGTCTTTGTAATTATGTCAAAGATTTAACTAAAGCAAGTACTTCTTATCAAATAG
The DNA here is from genome assembly GCA_932294325.1 of Allophyes oxyacanthae. NCBI lineage: Eukaryota > Metazoa > Arthropoda > Insecta > Lepidoptera > Noctuidae > Allophyes > Allophyes oxyacanthae. The sequence continues at coordinate 5,868,127 of OW028628.1, forward strand.
ACCAAAATCGACTTATCAACCGACTTGAAAACATAGAACTCAATCTCTCGACAGAAAATTATGTAGTGAACAATGTTTTAAAAGACGATATTGATGAATTTAATACTGCGGATACAGACTTTATTAATTGGTTTGATAAACTAGTCGAAACACAAAAGCAATTTATGAAAATGAAAGAAAATAATAAAAACATATGTTTCTATCCAGCCTATATTATATAGACACTTTTCTAAAAGTGACCTTACTAATGATATACAAAATAAAGACAACACACCAGTAAAAAGCATAAAAAAAGGAAGATATCGCTTTCAATTGAAACTTTACCGCAAGTCAAAAATAGGAAATTATCGAAGCCGCCTTCGAAACCAAAAGTTATGAAATACACATTTGTCACAGAATCGATATTTTGTGATAAACTATTGTTTGTCGAAAATTGGAGAAAGGGACGCTGAAAAAAAAAACGCCATAGCTAAATATTAAATTTGTAAGAAACGGCAACTTATGTGATTCCGTGTCCTTACTTTAGTTACAGTTTGTCTTTGTATATTATGTCGACGATTTAACTAAAGCAAGTACTTCTTATCAAAAGACCAAAATCGACTAATCAACCGACTTGAAAACATAGAACTCATTCTCTTGACAGAATATGATGTAGTGAACAATGTTTTAAAAGACGATATGGATGGATTTAATACTGCGAATACAGACTTTACTAATCGGTTTGATAAACTAGTCGAAACACAAAAGCAATTTATGTAAATGAAAGGAAATAATAGAAACATATATTTCTACCAAGCCTATAATGTCCGTTTTTGGGTCAAAAAACGCACTGTGCGGCGTCACCAGCGTTGCCTTCTCTTTCTACTTTACGACAAATAAAATCTGAGGTGAAAAAAGGACAGTGGCTTGATCCTAATCCGATAATTTCTTTAGTGATTATAGCAAAAACTACACATAATTTTATTCGTGCGTTTAGTATGCACCCAAATTTCTATGTATATTTTTGGAGCGAATATTAAATTAAATTTTATAATCAATGTTTTCTGAAGTATGAATAAATTACTATCACCAAAGACGCTACGGGTTCTTTTTGCAGGCAATAAGACTCCCGGATGGAACGAAGCTCAATAAGAGATTTTTTTATACGCAGGTCTGATTACAGCAAATTCTAAATTTAAATCGATACCTGTATTACAAATGATCACTGATGCTCACAGTAAACAATCAATTTTAGGTTGGATAAAACAATGGCTTAGTTCAGTTGTTAGTCCACCGCATGAGGTTATTTCGAATGATTCTTCTGCCCTAATTGCAGCGAATATAGAAGCTTTCATTTCATTTAATTCTACCAAAAAATATATTAAGGAATCATTTCATAAAAGCTTTACACAATTTGTCATGTTTTAACGATGCAGATTTACGCGTCAAGTAATTTTATATATGCTGCATGATAGACATAAATGAGTGTGAAGATTTTGACACCACAAAAGAAGTCATATCAGATATAGTTACAGTTTGTCTTTGTAATTATGGTGACAATTTATCTAAAGGAAATGATTCTCAACAAATAGTCCAAACTCGACTTATCAACCGACTTAAAACATAGAACTCAATCTCTCGGCAGAAAATTATGTAGTGAACAATGTATTAAAAGACGATATTGATGAATTTAATACTGCGAATACAGACTTTACTAATCGGTTTGATGAACTAGTCGAAACACAAATGCAATTTATGGAAATGAAAGGAAATTATAAAAACATAATATATTTCTATCCATCCTTTATATCCACACTTAGAAGAATTCTTGCGAAACTTCCATTGTGGTCTAATTCATTGCGCCCGTTTTTAAAATCTGTCAATACCGCCCCATCGTCATCTGGAATTGAAAGCTACTTTAAAACATTAAAAGATTTACTTTTCTAAACAAAATATGAGAAGTATTGAGTTGATGAATTTCTAAAAAATATATTCCGATTTTTTGTATGCGGAAATCAACTTGATAAAAGTGCCCTTACTAATGATATACAAAATAAAGACAAATCAGCAGTAAAACGCACAAAAAAAGGAAGAGTTCGTCTTTAATTAAAATCTTACGCTGGTAAAAAATAGGAAATTATCGAAGCCGTCTTCGAAACCAAAAGTTATGAAATACACGTTTACCACAGAATCGATATTATCTGATAAACCATCGTTTGTCAATAATTAGAGAGGGGAGGCTGAAAATATAAAAAATGCCAAAGCTAAATATAAAATTTGTAAGAAACGGGAACTTATGTGATTCCGTGTCCATTAGTAAAAGTTCTGTAATGGTGACATTCAAGAACACATGTAGCTTTGATTCTATCATGTAAAGAAGAATTAAACACATTTTTCATTGATATAATCCCACGATACAATACACTTCTACGAGATCCTGTTTCTAATGAGAGTGATATATGTATACGTAATGAGATCCCAAATCGCCGTGTTATATTTTGATACAGATACAAAATATTGTGAATATGCTATTATGAATATTGTGAAGGTTGACTTTTTATGGAAATCTTTTCGCTATTGTCATTATTCCAATGCCAAGTTAGCTTTGTAAGACACATTATAATAGCGCACACGCAGTCCACACGGAGGTTGGCCAATTTGAGTTTCGGAACGTATGTCTTGGTATAAGACTAATCCAAAGGTTTTGTCTGTAACTACGAATGTTTATGTAACAACCGACGTTTATAATTCAGAATCATCCTTGTATTTCTACTGAAATATCAAACATTGAATCTAAACTTTGACCGCGAGAAATACGCCGAACTATCCAATAAATTATTCGTGCCGGTGCATTGCAGTGTTGCTGCCAAACTACTAGAGTACTCAAGACTTTAATCGTGTGCTAGGTAGCACTAGACACTGGACAGGACCGGTTCGGGAGAAGGTGCCGTCACAAACATTATATCGTAAATCATGAACGCCCATAGCTTGTGAGTTCCGCCTTCTGCGTGCTGGAAATATAGGTAAGGTTGATAGGAACTGGGTACTGACGGTATCTTAGTGCAGGTGTAGTGTTGTGCCTTGAAGGATATAAAACTACGAAATATGTTGTGGTTATGGCATTTTTATTCACCTTCATCTTACACTACGGTCTAATGTAGCATAATGAGACAAGTTTGAGTTTGTTTGCAATCGCTATCTCCGTGGTCGACCCCAGGACTGGTCAAAACTTGCAACCGAAAACAACACGTGCTATAAGCCCCGCCCCTTCTGCGGTCATATCAGGACTTTAGCATCAGCATTAATAATCCGCATCGATTAATGTAGATGCTGATGCTAATGCTGATGTTGAAAATGATACTGAAGTTCCGCGGATGCTGATGTTCGCAACAACCCTGATCTGTAGTACGTCTGTGACTACTTTACGGCACAGTTGGTGCAGTGGCTAAGCGATTGGGTTTCTGCGCTGTGTGCTGCGGGTACGATCCCCGCACGGAACAAAATAATTCTAGTGTGTGGGAACGTTTTTTAAAAAGAAGAAAAAGCGAGGTGCTAGGTAAAGAAAGCTCAGACAAACTCTATTCTATTCTATTTAAAGTTTCATGGGTGTCAGGCGAAATGTTACTGATTTAAGGTCTCTAATATGCAGATATTGACAGCAAACAGTTATTAATTGTCTCATAAATTATAACATTTAAAAAAACGTTAAATTTTCGCTCCACATTACCAACCGCTACTACTTCTGTAACCATAATTATAACTTACAAAAACATTTTCTGACCACAAACCAACATTAATAACACCCAAACATTTTTACAGCCGTTTAAAAACAAAGAAAAAACGGTATCCTAATCAAAACTTTGTCGATTATATTTTCTATCATCGTAAATGGGCGGCGTAGTCATCATTACCGTCCGCGTTCTGTCACTGAATGAAACGGCTGGTAATGATATTCCGCCTACCAATTCCACCTATGCTGAGATACGCATCGCTGGCCGGACTGTACCGCCTCCTGTGGAACAAATGAGCTACACAGTCCGCACGCGATGACCTGGCCGTGGAATTTCATGTGCCTATATTTATGACCATTATTTTTTATAGGCTGCTGAGGAATTTGTGCCGCCTTACGCAAACTTATATGCTTAAAGTTTCTTAAGGTTTGATGTCTTTCGACTAGACTTCTTAGATCTATCAACACAGATAATGCCTCTTGTCCTCTTCTTTGTGCAATTACTTCTGCGTTTGATAAATCCTGTGCGACCTTATTGACAATGTCGTTGACGTGATCGAATGCTGGTCTAATTAATTAAAATTTCATAGAAATCAAATCATTTACACGAAGAAAGACAATAAAGATAACACAATGTCCTAACTTCTTGTATTCATACAGGTTTTCCCAAAATCAACGACAACCCTGGTAGTCGTGATTCCATGACAAATTATTCTAAGGGCTAAGCACACGGCGTATTTTTAACGCGCCGAGGACAGCGCACATTTCACGAACGCTGCCGGCCCACTCACGGGGCGTCTTAGATGACCAAATTTTAGAATGTGTTAATGCGCCGTGTGCATGTGCATAAAGTAACGACTCCATAACATCCATTAAAGACTCACTTGCCATTTTGAGAATTAAGCATTCTACGTCTAAACCATGTAAACAATGTTCTTCTTTTTTTGTCGAGACGTCACATAAGTGCATCCAGGAGTGACGAACCCTTGAGCTCGTCTGGCGCACCCTGGGCAGTTAGCCTCGATACACTGCAGCTTACTGGCTTAACCTTCCTCTACGGCGTGAGCGATCCGCATGTGGTAGCTTGTACCGACTCGACAAAGAAGACGTGGGAATTGCTAGTGGAAAGATTGATATTTTTAATGACTTAGAAAAGGTAAATTTTTAATACACCAATTTTTCAAAGAAAGAACGATAAGAATAAAATAAAAAATCATTTATTTGGACTAGACATCAGACTACACGATGCACAGCCATAGAAAAGTAAAAAAAAAAAAATAACAACGAAAAAATTTTTGTATGTGTTATTGGTCATCGTGCCAGTACCGAATCAGTTATTTATTTATTTATTTAACAATTAATGCACACATAAAATACATGAGAAATATGAAGTAGGAGCATAAAGTACAAAGGTACTGCTTATTTCTAAAGGAGTCTCTTCCAGCAGACCTGCGAGAGGAGAGATTAAAAAGAAGAAATGTAGACACAGTGTGTAAAGGATACGAATAATAATTTACATACAATACATACCTAACACGGAAGAATACAAATACACGTTAAACTCCACGTTTATATTAAACTCCACGATCTTCAGCGATCGTAAGTTCTTGATGAGTAGAATTTACAATTATTAAAGATTAAAGATTATTTATTGCCATAAATTAGTTCACAATGTGTTGTGCAAAAAAAGGGGCTAGAAATTATACACATTAAATTTCGAACAGCATCCACTGCCGAACTAGGTTAAAAACCTGTATATTGTACTTACGTTCTCATTTGTAAAGACTATTCAGTAACTATCCGACACATTGTACTAGTTATTCGTAATAATATTGATATATGGACATTGTATCATTGTTTAAATAACAAAGGTTGACATTCTGACATACTTTATAATGATGGGACCTATTGGATTACTAGACTCAGAAACATTTCCTTGTTTAAGGAAAAATCACAAAACAATACAGAGCTCACATTATTTTGAAAAATTATGAAACCTACGCCGCCAAAGCCGGCCGAGAAAAAAATTGCGAGATGACTTGGACGAGTACTTCGAGGTGGCGCAGGAAAGAAAGGTATGGAAAAACTTGGGGAGGCCTTTGCCCAGCAGTTGGACAGTACAGGGATTACTAAAAAATTATGAAACATTGTATGGATTTCTCGCAACGATTTTTTTAAAAGACCTATTTTTATTATTCTTCTAAATTTTAGCAAGTCGATAGCAGTCTTGATAGTACCAGCCATGGAAGTAGCCACAAGAACTGTACTATCACTAGTATCCATTGGTTCTTCCTACGTGCTGTTAGGGCACGATGTTATTAATCTATTTTTATTAGTCCCTTAACCAGAACCATTGCAATTAAACGCAATAAACTAAATGCAATGACGTGCTAATTAATCGAATAAAGCCAACACGAATAACTTTTAAAGAAATGCCAATTATAAACGAAACTATATTTAAGTAGTTATCGCATGATTGTAACGAGGTGGCGTGCAAAAACTTAATACTTAAACTTTTTAAAATATCTCTGACAAAAGTAGAGAATTATGTCACATATTATTAAATATGATATTATTAAGAATAGGTACAAAGAGTTATGGCCATTATTTGTGGATTTGTGGCTAGATAGCCACGTTACGTGGTAAGGTTAGTTGCCCCTCTATTTCTCCAAGAATTATACAAGATGTCTGAGGACTAAAAAAATTATGACAACTGGAGACCTAAAAAGGCCACATTTAGCAATTCACCTACGAATCTCCATGGTAACTGTCAAACAGATGATTGCTGAATATGAGCCTTACGAGTATGATATTAAGAGTCATCCATTAAGTGTATATTTTGACACTTATAATATGAATCATAATAATGATTCAATTAAAGCGGCCTTTATAGACCCCCTGGTCTTCAGAGACATCCATACTTTACTGTCACACTCACCAATTTGTAACAAACACCACGGACGCGTTCGTGGTACGGGTAGTGAGACAAGAAATAAATCGGTTTCTATTGGTCAAGGCACAATCATTCACGAGGATTCCCGAAGGCACCTCTTAGATTGTACTGCAAAGAGTTATTAGGAACCAGAAAACATTTAGATCAGTTTTATGGTTTTCTAAGCAAAAAATACAATGATTCACCTGTAAGAGTTTGATCCACGTACTGCGCAAGATTGATTCAGAAACGCGTTGGCCGCGGTAACAACAAGCAGGGATATCCATTACAAAACACTGACGTTCATCTCATAGACTCATGTTGATTTTACCGAGCCTGGGAAAAATTATGCATCAACCGAACACTGGAAACAAACTTCTCATTGTTAGTCTTTATAATGAGACCTATTTCACATGGAACCGTAGTGTCATGATGAAACTCTTAAAGATAGTACGCGTTCTAATACTAGCGATACCAGTAGTAATGAGTTTAAATATGAAGCCGCAACTTTATGAACAAGGTGCAGAGATATGTAAGAAATTGACGGCGTCACCGTTCTTTGATACTGACATGGTCGTTGGCAAAGCCTGGAGGATATACTACACTTGGAACATGAAGCTGGACGATAAATGCATGGATATGACGTTCAAGAATGCTACAACTACGGTTAGTGTGATCTGGAGGCGTAAAAAGGCCACATTTAGCAATTCACCTACTAATCTCCATGGTAACTGTCAAGCAGATGATTACTAAATATAAACCTTACGCATATGATATTAAGAGTCATCAATTAAGTGGATATTTTGAGATTTGTAATGTGAATCATGTTATGATTCATTTAAAGTGGCTTTTTTAGACCCCATAAGCTTGTGTTTGTTTTTTCGCTTTGCTAAAGAACGTGCTGGCAAGCGGGTGACCAATATCCTCGAGCGTCGAGGGTTAAATTGTGTTATGGCAAAGATTTATGGCAAGTAATTCCGTGAATGAGAACTAAACTTTGATAGCGGTAGGTAAACATTAATAATGTATTTTTTTATTTCTCGTCTAATAAAGTAAATTATTGTGTTTTATATAAACTAGGATTTTGGAGTAATATGTTATTGCACTAGAAAAGTTGAGAAGTAACCGTTTGTCGTGATATGGGCATGTGATGAGAATGGATGTAAATCATGTAACAAGAAGTGTTTTAAGTATGTATGTGGATAGATGTAACAGAAGAGGCAGACCCAAGAAAAGATGGATAGATTGTGTGTCGCTAAATAACACTGCTCTTTTGCAGTGTTATGTTCCTAACGATGAACAAGGTCACCAGTGCTCTCTGGGGAAGCGTTGTATGCTTTACTCTATCTAACATCATCCGTCTCATTTATGTTTTTGCTTACAGATAATCAATCGCGTCTGGAACGACATGAACGAGTACCTGGAGAGCCAGCCCTATTGGGACGCGGCCACGTTGCTGGTGTCAATGGGCCGCGCGAGGCATGAGATGCTGCTGTTCGCAGATCAAGGATCTGCTGGACGATTCATTGGAGTGCCCAACGTTGTGAGGGATGGCAGTAAGTAAAATGTCTTTGAGGATCTGAAGATAGCGGGAGCGAATGTTCTACGATCCGTTTGATCTATCTTTCTTATGTGCTATAACGATTCCTATAACATTCCAGATATAACACCAACCAGGAAAGCGGTACCTCTGCTTAAGTTCCACTTGAAGCTCTTGTATGGGGGCAAGTACTTGTTGATGTCTGACTGTCAGATCGGTGTCACCACGATGTCAGCACGCAGCCACAAGCCCCCTTTCCGCGCGGAAATCCAGGGCATCGCCTCCACCCTCAGCTTCGGAGACGGTTTCCATTCCTGCGTCTTTGATAAGAACAAGGCAGAACAAGTTGGCATGTAATAAATTGATGATGTTGGTTTTTTGTCTATCTTTTGGTAAAGATTCTTATATCCTGGACTATAAAATGTCTTCCTGAAACCTTATTTGCGTAGATATTGAAATGAAATGAAATTGCTAGTTTTGAAATTGGGATTTTTCAATCTCTTTTAGATGTCTTTTTTTATATACTAGATGGTATATGATTTCCCATGACTACCTCTGAGAAGAAACACCGAAACAAACTCCGGAGTCACGGTCTATTTCAAAGTCCAGGCAAATTTTGGTACGGCACTATGTGAGGACAATGTAGGGTACCATCTGGAAAGGACCTTTTGAAGAAAGCGTCATAGCAGTTTGAGCTCACCTGTCCCGACAGATGACATGCATGAGGCATATTGTCAACCGTATAGTTACGATGCGTAAAACTGAGATTGTCAAAAGAAACTTGCACTAGCGCCCAGTAGCGAAGGGTGACAGTTTTAAAAGGGGAAGCCGTTCCAAAAAGGCCCTCTAAAAATTGATGCAATTAATGCTGCAAGACAAAAATCCATACCGTCTCTACTAATCTACGAGTATATTATAGTCATGTCTGGAAGAGCTCGACCTAACTGAATAACAAGCCATATTACGTTGGTCTATGCACAAGCCAATTCCCAAAGGGAAGCCGATGGGAATCGGGTTGTATGAACTCGCCACTGTTAGCGCCTCTGTTTTGAAAATCAGAGAGAAAGGAATAGTTTATGAAACTAACCACAAATATTTGAGCTTCTAAAGGGGTCACACATACTTCAAGACTAGCATAGGTATTCTGTAAGAACATCTCGCATCTCGATTCGAATCTCACTCTTATTGTCGGTTGATATTTGACGAATTCACATAATCGAACTTAATAACGGAGCTGTGAACATAAATAGCTGCCCAGCTGAGGATCCGAGTGACTAGGAACAGTACCTCTACCATGAGTTTTCCGTGCCTAGACGGCACGTTCACATGCAATATTTGTATAGTGACTTTAGTTCACTATTTATACCGCTAGAGGCGCTGAAAAATTTCCCATACAAATATTGCATGTGAACGTCACTCAACGTTAGACGGCACGGAAAACTCATGGTAGAGGTACTGGTGATGATATTATCTGTTATTAAATTACATAATTATCTTTTGTTAAGTCGGCACGAGCTATCATCACCTGCTCATTCTGAAGTGGAAAGTAGTGTCTCGGTGGCATGCCAGCATCAATGGGTAACCGGGGAAGTACTACCCTCCCACAAAATATTGACATTAAGTTGCAGTATGCATACCGTTGCGTTTCGTTCGGTGAATGTGGAGCGCCGGAGGCCCAATTCCTCTCTTAGCCCCTTCCTTCTCCATTCCCTCCCTTTTTCCTAACACCATCCTAAAACATCAACGCATCCGTGACTCCTCTGGTGCTGCGGATGTTCATGGGCGGTATGTTTAAGCCTGTAACTTATTATCATCATAGACTTTTAGTACTCACTGTTACCGAAAAACTTGTTTTTAGTTACGTATATTCAATTTCGTGGGTAAGTAACCGTCAATTCTTTTGAGAAAAGTTATCTCAAACCTGAACTGTTGCTCGTTGCTCGTTGCTCGTAGCTGTGGAGTGGCAATAGCTTGATGTGAATTAAGTTAAATAAAAACATGTAACGGCGGTATCATATTGCAGTTATGCGAATACTACAAGAATTCCTAAATATTCATATCATATTCATGATCCGTATGTAAACAAGTAAATAACTTTTACAATTTGATATCTTACAGAAGTAAACATAAACAAAATTAACGTATATATAAGTATCGTGATTGAATTATTGTTCAGTGTCTGGAAAATATAGTACAGTGACGATTTAAAAAGGAAAAAATCTGTAAAATAAATAAATAATACTAGCCTATTACAATCCCACTGCTGGGTACGGGCCTCTTTTCAGATTGAGAAGGGTTTAATTAATTAAAAATCAAAAAAACAATCCGTACAATCCGCCTATCGCAGTACACTGTTGTCTCAAACTACGGCAAACAAAAATTAATACGTTCTAAATTTAAAAAAGTGAAGATAGTTTTTTTTTCTAAAAAGGTTACATTATCTAAAAATGTTATTCGCCCTCCTTTTAATTTCTCTAAGTGTAACAGAAAATGCAGCTCAGGAAATAAACGTGAAGCAACAGAATATAAATGTGAACAACTATACTTCCTGTGAAGATTTCTTGACGAACTACACCTTCGATCCAAAGAGCGTGGTGGACATCGATTGGAAAATCTTTTATTTTTGGAACGATAACTTCGAAGAGAGCTACGAAATAAAATTTAGCTATGCGGCAGCTGTGGTCAGTATTACTTTGATATTATAAATGTGAATGTTTCTGAAGATGTTTGGATTTTGGTTACTTAATCGCATATTATAAACGGCTTCACAGATTTTGGTATACATTTAGACCAAGTCCTGTCATGTAGGATACTTTTTATCCAGGTACATGATAGTAGTATGGCTCTTAGGATGCGACTGAAATCGCGGGTAACACCTAGTTAATATAATATAAAGGAGATCAACAATATTTGCGTTCCATTTTTGCTGGCTATCTTTCTTCTGGAATCAGTTCTTGGTAAGAGGAATATATTTGAGTAAGGTACCAAGTAGCTGTCCTCAGGAGGAACCAAGATATACAGTTGTAAATCTATCATCACTTCATTATTATTTAAATTGTCATTAATATCGTAGCCAAATAACACTGCTCTTTTGCAGTGTTGTGTTCCTAACGGTGAGCAAGGTGGCCAGTGTTCCTTGGGGGTACTGCCAGCATGCCGCTAGTAGTAGGGTCGGAAACGCGTGAGTGATGCCCTATCATGGCAAAAATGAGAAATAGGAATATCTGGGACAAAACCATGTCTTTACCATTTTCTCTCTCGAATTTTCGTTTTATCTTCTGTCAAGGAGACAAAAGGTTGAGAAAACGGGTTTGTCGAAAGAAAAATAATGGACAAACCATCTCTTTACCGTCTTTCTCTATCGATATTCGTTTTGTCTTCTTTCAAGAAGACAAAGGGTGGAACAAAACGGATTTGTCCAGCCGCCGTTCTGTCCATGCTGGTGCTGCAAGCGTCCATAGGTTGCGGTAACGCTTACCATCAGGCGGGCCGGTAGTTTTTCGCAACTTTAATAATATAAAAAAAAAATGTGATTGATTGTTAAGAGTTTAGTAAGGGTTTCGAATTTCGTTTAAGAAAAATTTGAACCATCTGAAAAGTTAGAAGCATCTGAAAAATTAAAGCTTCTAAAAAATTAGGTTCTTCTGAAAAATTTGAATCACCTGAAAAATTAGAAGCTTCCGGTAAATTAAACTCTCAACTTTGTTTTCGTGAATCGCTCCAGAGGGCAAGTCGAGGAATGTGTAATAGTACGTACTCTAGGAAATGTTATACCTTTTTAACCGACTTCAATAAAGTAGGTTCTATGTTGACCTTTACTTTTTTAATACACCTTAGCTTGGCAACGGCTAGCCATTTTTATGAAAATTATTTTATTTGGTTTGGCTTTTCCAGTAGGTTTTTACTTTTTTTTATTACAGCTAGTAGATCGATTCCGGGTGGAGTTAGATAAAGAAATGAAGCCTCGAGTGAACTGGAACGACTCATTGCTTTTCATGGAGACTTCCATGGATTTTAGCGCACTGTTCGTCAAAACAAACGTATCTGGCATATTTAATGTGATACCTTCTATAGCTTTTGAGTGTAAGTATCCATAATTATTCTCTTGTAATATTTGTTACGAGGAACTGCCCTGTTGGTATAAAGGTCGCAAGTGCAGCTGTTGAGCGTGAGGTTTTGGGTTCGATTCCCAGGTCCGGCAAAATGTTATTGGGTTTTTCAAAATGCGGGAGACTCGCCTTCATGCCCCAGTGAACTAGCCACGTAGTCTAGCATTATATTGTAGGATTGAAGCTGAAAGGTATCAGTTTCGGAACTGATCCGAACATAGGATTACCATCCGTCCAGATTTGTCTGGACATGTACGGACTTTGGCCTTCCGTCCGAACTTTGTCAGGATCATGACAAAGATTTTTTTAAATTCATGTTAAATTTTCGCTAAATTACCTACTTAAAAATTAAACATGCCTAAGTGGGTATTAAACATAGAAATAGTACAGTACTATGTATTATCTCTATGGTATTAAATCAATCTTCAAAGTCAAAAGTCAAAGTCAATGTTTTTTTATTTCATCTGGGCGTTTGCTTTACGCCGTGAGTTCTAGGTGCAATCAGGTGGGTTCAATCTTTATTTAAACTATATACTAACAACTAGTTCAAATAGTTAATAAGTCTCATCTCAACTTAAAACAATCAGCTTCTAGTCCAAACATAGAATAGGTAAATATTAGCTTGTTATCCCAGTAAAACGTGCGCTGCGCGTGGGAATTACCACAGTATAATATAGAGTTAAAATAAAATATTTTAAGTCTGTGGGATTTATTATTTTATTCAATGACTAAACGGCCTTTATTTTGAAATGTCTAGAAAAAAAACAATATGTCTAGGGCCCCGTATCTCCTATTTCCATTATGTCAGAAAATATTATGTTCACAATAACATCATTATTCCACATTTTGACTATTTTGTATGGTAAATCCATAGACTTATAACTATATGTCTATGGGTAAATCCATAGAGATAATATATAGTACCTATAGTACTATTTCTATGGGTAAATCTGTCAAAATGTGCAATTATGATGTCATTCTGAAACAATTCTGAGACAATTGACATAGCAGACTTGGGACCAAGCTATGTGGCAGGACTTTTTATATTTAGAAATGTTAACCTTATCCGCCCCCCCAGTACTGTTATATCGTTATGTTTATTATTTATTATCATATGGAGTTTCTTGCCGGTATCTTCTCCAGGACCAACCAGGATCACTTGGAACCGTGCACCTCGAATCACGACGTTTTGAAAGTACCTGCAAAGGCCCAGTTGAAATAAAAAACTTTCACTTTGACTTTGACTTCGACGTACTATTACAGATACCGATGTACCAGTCATGGTGTTCGCCCTGAAGGTCGTGGAGCCAGGTTACCTAGGCATACTCAACTGCAAATTACGAATGTGTTACGCTCTTGCGCCGATTAATAAGATGCCAAATCATGATGACGTAAGAAAAGTTATTTCCTCCATTATTAGCTTTGATTTTTGCTTTTCTGTAAGGAAATTTTCAGTAGCCCGGAGTTTGTGATTGTGCCTGGTAGATGGCAATGGAGTCGCTTCCCATTACATGGAACTTAATAACGGCATCAGCGAAATGTCGGTAGGTACGGTTGACCGAAAAAGTGAATTTCACTATTTTGAAAAGAGGATACTCTAAAATATAGACCTTTTTGTTTGATGGTGTACAAACAAATTGCTTCCTGGTGGTCCAATTAAAGCAAAATCTGCCGTTTAAATAATGATTTTTTGTATGGGTAATCGGCCGATTTAATTTTAAACATTTGTTATGTTGTCGGTAAACATGGCCCTGGAAATATACGTTAACGACCGTGTAAATAGACCTTTAACCTTATTTAGTAATGTCGAAGACTACACATAAGTATTTCTTTTCAGCTGACTGAAGAAGCACAGAAATTAGGCTTCTGGAATCACTTCGGACGGACACACACGGCGATAATCCCTCCACCGCCCACCGTCCCCCCCGAGAACATATTAATGGACGATGATGATGAAGATGAACACATGGAATTAGCGATGCACGATAAAATGCAGTTCTTTTGAACAAGAATTCTCTTAGCCCATTCTCACAGAACGCTTCGCAAAAGAAATCAATCGGATTATCATTTTAATTGCAAAATACAAATTTTCTGCCTTACGGCTGCGCTAAATAGGCCAGGCCCAGTTCACCTAAAATGCTAGCTTATAGTGTAAGTAAACATAGACAAATAAAAATAGTTGAAATAAAAAATAATTGTAATAAATAAATATAATTATAAAATAATTAATATGTATACGTAATTAAAATAATATAAGCATAGGTACAGTACCTAGTTAAATTAAAAGTTAATAGGTTAGATCTTTCGCCGTCGATAATGCAACTTTGTATTATTGAAATAATTTTTAGAATAGGTTCAGTATCTGCATCCAGAGATTACCTTCTACAAACAAACAAACATACAAAAAATCAAATCTTATCTCATTATAATATTAGTTTAGATTATTGTATAGAAATACATCGTAGGTACTGTAAAAACCTAAATTAAGTCACTTAAATTGCTCGTTCCGTGGTGGAAAGATTGCCAGTCACCTCGGATGGGCGCGACGGACGTATGATTACAAACATATAGGGCTTTACTCACGTGCATTTTTCCGGGATGCCTAACTAGATTCGGGCTTAATCGAAGCCTGAAACTAGTCGAACGGCGAAGTCGCATGACGTAGGTCGCATTTCGCCTATCGGGCAACCCCGAAAAATGTACGGCACGTGAGTATGGTTGCCATATGGTATCCAAACGGAGGACAAGTACTCCTTTTCCACAAATTGTCTTCTCGTCCTCATAATTATATCGAATATGTTGTGCATTTTCAAAGTCGTGCGTCGGTACTACTAGGTACTTAGAAGTTTGATCTAACTGTAACATGAACCAACCTCGCTCGGTACGATTCTCCTGTTTTCTCTCTCGTGGAGTCGCGGTATCGCTGTCACACTCACTCATTGGATTTGCATAAAAATTATATTGGCCTTGTTTAAATAACGATAAAAGTTGTGAAGATGTCTATCAAATATCTATCTCTTAAAAAATTACGATCTGTATCTGAAAAATATGTAATAAATAAAGCATAAAAAATATTGGTATGGTTTTATTAAGTAGGTATAATTATTCTCCTCATTTTACTGAATTCCTCCTTTATTTGCGAAGTAGCACTAATCTGTCTCCTTTTTAGTTTTTCCATCTGGCAACCCTAAATGTGGCTAAAGCCAGCATGAATATCAGTCACAAAAATAATTATACAACAAATCTCATTTTTTTGGAAACCCTACGCTCAAAGGTGGCTTACAAAATTATCATATTTAAAATCACAAGTTCAACCATACCTCTGTCAATTGGCAGCAGCGTGCCCTGAACAATGGCAGCATTGCCACGCTGAATTGCAATGGCTTATTCTTTGACCAATGAGTGACCCGAGGGCTGACCTATTCTTTCGTCAAAGAATAATCATTGCCATTCGACGTGGCAATGCTGCCAGTCTTCTGGGCACGCTACCAATTGACAGCGATGAGGAAGAGTACTTTGACGCCTATGTGCTCCTTTTGTATATTTTTATTTTTCCAAATTAGGTATTGTACATGGTTATGTTTATTTATTTAATTTTTTTTTTTTTTTTCTTTAAAAAAAAACTTTGCCCCTCACTAGAATTTCTCCTGTATCGAGGGTACAGTTTACAAACATACATGTCACATGCACACACCACCCAGACCCGAAACAACTATCTGTAGATCATACAAATACTTGTTCCGTGCGGGGATCGAACCCGCGGCACGTAGCGTAGAAGGCTAATCGCTTAGCCACTGCGCCAACCGTGTCGAAATTATGTAGGTACACATGAAAAAATCACAGAAAACATTAAATAGGAGAACAAAGTACAAAGGTACTGCTTATTTCACTAAAGAACTCTCTTCCAGCAGACCTGCGAGAGGAGAATTATCTGATAACGTATGACAACCATGTCTCTGCTAACATTTCCGTGCATAATAGGTGTGACAGCTATGTATGTATATGTTTAATGAAACTTACTGCTCTTGTTGAACAACTCACACGCATTGTCTTGGTTGACATACGGAAGCAAACTAACCCGGCTCCTATTTCATGTTTTCCAAATGCAGGTGTTACAAACTCTTTCAAAGCTTACTTTAAATTCGAGAATTATTGTTTTTTGCATAATTTTACTATCATTTTTAACTATAATTAACAAATCAACTTGAATCTGATCACTGAGTTATAAGTAAGTTTCGTTAATTACAAATAAAATAGAATAGAAGATAATAGAATTAATATAGTAGATAGATCAATTCATGTCATGTGTTTGACGACATGGTGCTAAGCAATTAGCTTTCCGCGCTACGGTCCACGGGTTCAATCCACGCATGGAACAAATATTTTTATGATCTACAGATAGTTGTTACTGGTCTAGGTGTGTGTGCATGTGACATGTATATTTGTAAAACTGTTCCCTCGATGCAGGAGAAATCCTAGTGAGGGGCAAAGGATTTTTTTTAAGTGAAAGACTTAAAGAAAAAAAATTGTATTAAAAATGTAGTAATAATAATTAATTAATTTGTGTTTTATAATATATTTTGTGAAACGTGGAAACGCAGCTGTATTGCATAAAAAAATATCTATGTGAATTTTGTGTCTGAAAAATGAAAACAAATAGTTGACAGCTCCTGCATCTTCGGCCGATACCATATAAAAGACACTGTCTTAATTTTTGAAGGTAAAAATGCGCTTATTCTCGTGCGTGTTCTTCATAGTTTTAACAGAAGCTAGAAACAAGGAGCCAAGACTGGACTATGAAGAAGAATTATCAACAGCCTTACAAAAGAAAATCGACATTTACCCTCCGCACTTCGAAGAACCAGTGCCCTTTGGACACATAACACGGGAGGGCATTGGAGATCCGTTCTCACCAGTTAAACTACCGTTAGACCTTTTAGAACTGGACATGATAACACCACAGAATTCAAAAGAAGCAAGAGAATTGTTAAAAAAAGGGAGAAAAAACATACAGTTTATTAGGAATCCATATCCAGAAGGTTACGTGAGCCCGAGGGAGAAGTTTCTGAATGAAATAGTAGTTATGCCTCCACCGGAAAACCAAAATGGGACACATCTGAAGTGGTACAATCTAGCAGAAATACAGGCAAGAAATGCTATGATGTCAGTTCATACAAAAAACAGGGAACCAAAAAATAAGAATCCAAATTATGCTCGCATAACGCCAGCACCACCTAGTAATTATAAAGAATCAAAGTTAAAACACTTTGCTACGAATAAGTTCCAGCTGAACAAAGAAAACGCAGATATAAAAGTTAACTGGACTAGCTGTGATGAGTTTGGTATTGGAGCGTTCTTTTCACCTAAAGAGATTGTTAATTTAGAATGGGTTCCGTTTTACATTTGGTCTCTTAGGGGTTATCGGTATGCTATCGTCCATAAGTTCGTGTATCCAACCAAAAAAGTAAGTTAGCATTGAAATCATTGACCTACTAGTACAATAAACGGCATGTCTAGAACAAAATTCAAAATGTATCCCGGGTGCGTAGGTACATTTAACGAAATATATAAAACTATAACATCCTAATTCAAAACTATCGTCATTAGTAAACAGGTTAATTTTACTTGCAGCATTTTATCAGCCTATTCAACTTTTTCACACAGCATTTTTGACGTGTATTCTCTCGGGTAACAAAACAAAGACAGACGCGCGATTGGAACTTTTTTTTCGTTTTAGAACACTTTTGGCTCGGACACTTTTGGGCGAGGACTAAATCTCCATTGCAATAGTAGGTCAATGATTGAAATGTTTAATTTATAGTGTTTCGTAGTGCCTAGACATCATTAACAGCCTGCTGCATTGAAAATCTCTCCCCGTGTGCCGATACCTAAGCTCGGGTTTCCTAAGAGAGCCGTACCGCTATCTAGCGACCGTCCTTAGTTTTAGATGAGCCTGGTGACCTTTTGAATGATGACCAGAGGCCACCGGCCAATACGGTTCATATTCGATACCTCAAGCTATCGTTTAGAAGGCTGACTTTAACGCCAGCGTTATAACAAAATATTTACGGCCACTAGATAGGTACTGCTCTTAAGAAATCGTAGCTAAGTGCGTCACTGGAAAATAGTAAGCCTGTCAGTAAGGCTTGAAATAACGAAACTGAGAAAAAATTGTATTTAAGTTCCTACCTTTCTAATCCCGATCCCTATAAGGAGTTATTGTACTCATCATTATGAAAAAAATTACTATGACACCAACGATAGCAGATACATTCACATAGCAGAGGTGAGCCGGAAAGTTTACTACTCGTTCCAGTCTCTCAAGGGTCTCCAGAAATTCCTACCATTCCGTACCAAGGTCACTCTTGCGCAATCTCTCCTGCTACCCAGTTTAGACTATGCTGATGTCTGTTTTCTTGACACTAAGGAAGAACTCCTAAATAAGCTCGAACGACTGCAGAATTTGTGTATCCGGTTTTTTTTGGTCTTCGGAAGTACGACCGTGTCGGATTTTCGAGCTCAACAAAAGGGGCTAGCAATTCGCAGGTGGCGGGATTCTCATATTCTATCTCAATTTTTTTCTATTCTTCAGAATTCTAACTTTCCAGTATATCTTCGGGACCGTTTTCTCGATCTGCTTTTTCTCTTCGTCGTACTCAGCGTCACACTCCCAGCAGATATGACGGTTCTTCCACCATTCGTGCAGTGCGTCTTTGGAATTCTCTTCCCCACTCAATACGTGGCAGTCCTTCTCTGAACGTTTTCAGGAGGAGGGTAAAAGAACATTACTTTTCTGAATAATGTATTATATAGTATATACTATACAGTTGTGCACATAACTGTCCCTAGGTACCCTCATTTACCATCATACTTTCTCTATCACTTAAAGGTTTGCTGGTAGAAAACTCAAATTTGGGTTAAGCTCGCCTGTGTTCATACCATCTTAATTGTATTTGTTTTACTACCTAAGTTCGTGTACAATAAAGAATAAAGAACGATGGAATCGAGAAATAAAAATCTGCTGTTTCATACATGTCGTCTCGTCTCAACATAGTCGAGTAATATTTGAATTATTTTTATGGGACAGCAGATTTTTTTTCACGATTTCATTGTGCTATAAAAGTAGGACCTTTTTATTCCCATTAATACTAGTAATACACTAATAATATCCCATTTGTGATTGATACAGATCGTGACTGAATATCGGACGAACTACGGAAAATATTTGAATAAAACTGTGGATTGGAATCAGCCCAAACTACTAATGACAGGTATGGCGGAAATGCTGCTCATCGCTGCCGACAGAAAGGGATTGTTCGACGCTTTGACGAAATTGAATATACCAGAGGCTGCAAAATGTAAGTCCAATCGCCTATTCTTAGGTACAAAGGTAGAGAATTTTTTAAATATTTTATTATCTGTGCCATTTAACATGCGAATAGCGAACATTTACACCTCCTTACCAAGTATACGTCACTAAACGATAGCGACACTCACTATTGTTCGCCGAAACGAGCAAAAGTTAATACTTTATGCTATCGCTAATGTATCATGGTACCAGTCACCTAGACATTGAAAGCCTTTGCAGGGGTTGTGTTGCAGTAATTAACCAATAGTCTCATTAAAATATTGTGCTACCTATTAATTGTGTAAAATTAGACATAGGTATGGGTATTTCAAATTATTTTATTTCTAATAAAAAGTCGGGGCAATGTCCACTATTTTCAAGTTAAATGGTACATACTATATATACTGTTATACAATACACAACAATACATCATCTCATCATCAACCTATTTAAAATGTTCCCACTGACGGGATCAAGCCTCCTCTCTGAGAGAGGATACAGGCCATTCGTAGTGAATACGAGGGCCCAGAGCAGATTAGTGCATGCCACAAATCTTAGATTTTTTGTTCCAGGAAATACCGGCTCCCTCACGATGTTTCCTTTACCGTTAGATCAGTGGCGAAGAATAATGAATTTTACTAAAATTGTAATGATCTTTGTTCTTTCTTCATTAATATACCTCTTTTCAGCCCAACCTGTAAAACTGCCTTCGTTATCAATAAGACTGAAAATTGAAGATCCATATTTGGTCATGACATTTTGTGAAGACTTCTTTGCGACAGTAATGGCTGTAGCCGGAAGCGGACCCATAATCTTCAGGGAAATGAATGCAGAAGCTGCTACAATCAAATTCGTAGGTTTGGGACAACCTGTCTGGAGAGACGTCGAGGGAGAAAGAGAAATAAAATTAGCTCAACAACAACGTGGCAAACCAGAAGAAGAAACCAAACAATATAGAATTGAAGAAGAAACGCCGTTAGTCAGTGGATTTGATTGAACGGACTAGGTACAAAAACGAGCAATTAAATCTTGTTTTCTAATAATGTTGATTGAGTATCAGATATCTAACATGTAACATAGTAAAACTTTAAAAGCATCCCCTGGTGAACAAAAAAGTTATTGATTTTTAGATTTTCTACTTAATAATAACCTTAATTCCAGTTATCTTATTATTTGTATAAGATTTAATTATTTAAACATTTATTATATACAGGATGGCTGATTTACAGTGGTCCAAACATTTTTTTCTGGGTAGAGAGAGATGTTTTTATTTAAACACAAAATAAGTTCCGCGAAAATCATAAGTTTAGAAGTTATGATAATGTTCAAGTTTTTGAAAATTTTCAGCCCTTTTTACTACCAAACCAATCTAGATTAAAAAATCCTCAACCCAAAAATATAATTCGACCACTGTAAATGTATTATTAAAGATCAATAATATCGTCTTTGTTATTTTGTTCTTTCATCCTATCCATCCATTCAATTCTTCGAAAATACATGTTTGTGTGTAGATTACCTACTTCGACAGTGACGCAAAAAATGCAATGCATGTCAGCAACAACAGACAAACAAACGAAAGTGAAACATCCGTTGCAATGAGTATAAAATCAATCATTCAGATGCTGAGTTTACTTTGTTTGTGACCACTAATGGTTCATATTTGAGTAAAATTATAAGCAGTAAAAAAAATCACGTTAATAGTATATTAGTAATGTGTGCCCGTGTTAAGCTAATTTCAATACTGTCTTGTATATCGTTATGTTTAGTCTCTGTAAGTGCTAAAGCAAAGGCTAAACATGGTCCAGGTGGGATGTCGTTTAATGATTCGACATCCTGCGACGAGTTCGCTAGGTATGCCAGGTTCAGTCCATACTCTGTGCTTTATCAAAAATGGTTTGTGTTCTTTTACTGGGCTCCACCGAGAGGACAAGAAACTTTAATATTCTCTTTTCCTACGGCTAACGTGAGTATCATGATATCTATTTTATATGTTGTAGCGTCATATTTTTCAGTGTTTGCAAGTTTCTATGAATTGCCTTAGGGTGAAATTCTGTGGGCAACTAAGTAGCGTTGCCGAACTATCGATAGTTGATCTTGAATATTTTCAAGATCAACTGTAACTTATTAGTTACACTATCGATAGGCCTATCTATATTATCGATAGCATGGTTTGCAGTTGTAGTTAGCATAGTATTAGACACTAATAGTGCCTATTCTATTCTATTATTCTGTACTATTGTTATGCAATACTAACGATAGTATAGTCACTATTAGTGTACAATAGATACTATCTATAGTATTGGACACTGTATTATGTATTGCTATATATGTGGATAGTATTTCTGTGCACCACGCTATCGACTATAAACTATCGATAGCCGACTATCGATCGGCAACACTACAACTGACCGTCGAATACTCGTATGCAACTTTGTCTTAGGCGCTCTACAGACTGCTACAGACTACTAGCAGGGATTCTTCTTCTTAGAGTGCCTCTCCATTACTGGAGGTTAGCAGTCAGGGCTTGCCCGAGAAAAAAAGGTTATTATAGTATAAGTACTAAAGATTTGACCGCGGCCACTGTGTGACCATTGTTTATATCAAAGGTTATTAAACTCTTTAATTTATTAATGGATATAATGGTTTTCAGCATACCAAGCATCTTCGTAAGATATTTGACGGCCATACGATTTTACCCGTGAACTGGACGGCTCGCCAAATATTGATGGAGAATCATCAGAATGATATCAATTTGCTGATCGAACGAGGCGACAGAGGACAGTACTGGCTTTACCCAGTCATCAGAAGTATATGTTTTTTTTTATTAGGTCCTTACATATGAAATTGGCGTTTTATATGGAGAAAGCAAAACATTTTTTAAAAATGAAATTATATATTAAATCAATCAAAGTATGTACCATTGTTATCTATGCACTCTCGGTATTTTATTGGTAAAAATTAGAGGACTTGCGATTGGAAAGTCTCCGGCACTCACCATGCTCCCCGGATCTTGCTCCAACAGATTACCACTTTTTCCGGAATTTTGGACAATTTCTTGCAAGGAAAAAAATTCAATTCCGATGAGGCAGTCAAAACCGCCTTTATTTTTTTTTATTTCATAATTTATGTACTCGAATGAAAAGACACAGAAAACATTAAATAGGAGAACAAACGCCTTCAAAGATGATGAATCTCGCACCCACAATTTTTTCAGCAAAGGAATCAATGTATCTACTGCCTATAAAATGGTGAAAGTGCATAGATAACAATGGTACATACTTTGATTGTGTGTAGTCCGCCAACCCACACTAGGCTAGCTTGGTGGGCTAAGGCCTATCCCTTCTTATTCTGAGAATAGGCCCGTGCCCAGCAGTGGGACAGTAATGGGCTAGTTTTTTTAAAATATAATCATTCATACGTAACGAGTACCGGAACAGTTAATATTATAAATAAAATTATGTTAGTAAAATATGCGGTTATAGATAATATTGAGTGTGCATAGATAAGTATTTTCATCATTCTATGAAAGGCGGAGGCGATGCGATTGAAAAATATAATATTAATCCTTGTTCTTACAGTAAAAGGCCACAAGTTAAAACCTCGTGACATTCGCTTGAAGCAGACTGGTGACAATCGCATCCTTGGAATGATGGATTGTGACGTAAGTCTTCAAGATTTCCAAAGTTTTTTTTTATGGCAACTGAGCCGATGGTGGCTATTCTGCCAGAGTCACGTTGGTCACGTGAAGGCGGAATTTACTAAGTTAGCTATTAGCTAAAGATATTTTTCAAAACGATGACAGTAAATTTTGTAGATACGAATATATACTGAGCCCATATTAAACTAAGCTGTAACATTCGTGGGTTAGGAAAAAAAATCATTCCATTTTGAATTTTCTGTTATTTGAGATATTTAATAGATTAGAATATGTATTACTTACATACATTTACAAGCAGTTTTTGAAACTAAGTGATGACTAAATTTTTAACTGCTACTTTATTTTATAAGGATGAAACTGTACTTGCAATGTCAAGAATTGGAGAGGTTCCACCAAAGAACAGACTCCTAGAAGAGGCATCGAGGCTCGGTTACCGAGCCAGACGAGGAAAGTCTTACTTATACCAGGGACACGAGTGGATGCCGATACCAGAAGACGATGCAAAACGCTATTGGAAGCCCAACAAAAGAAATCCAGGATGGGAAATGGGGTCCAATGAAGCAGAGAGTTCAGAGCGAAGCCGTGAAGAAGGAGATCCAAAACCAACCCATAAACCAGGGAAATCTCAGACAGTTAAAAAAGCACTGGAGCGAGAGTTAAGCAATGATCAAGAGAATCCTAAAGCAAGCAGTACTGAAGTGAAACCTGAGTCAAACACTGATCAAGTACACCCTGACTTAAATAATGAACTAGGAAATTCGCAGTTAGCCAAAGAACAACTGGATAGTCCAGAAACGAATGTAAGAGATACCATTGAGTCTACCGATGAACCAAACAGTTCCTTGTCTAACAACGAACTAGAGAATAACATGGTAAGAGAACCAGATAATACTCCGATGACCGATGAACTAGAAAAGCAGCAGGTCACTAATGAATCTGAAAAAGACCAGAAAAAGGGAGAAACAGGCAACTTGCAGTCAACCAATGAAAATGAACAAGAAGACCCACATTCAACCAAAGAGCCCAATACCTTAGAATGTAATGACTGCAATGAAGTAGTTTACATCAAGTCCACTAATGAACCCTATATTCCGGAAAGCAATAACCGTAAAAATAAACAGATAACAAATGAGCCAAAAACTGTCGAAATTTCTAAGGAATCTGTGAGACCACAATCGTCAAACAAGCCAGATATAGGACCACAAGCTTACATAGAATCCAGTCCGGAGTCAACTAGTGAACCAGTGAAGTCCTAATTTGGTTGACAACCATCAATGAACAAGTCATTATCTATTGTTATAATTAGGAAATCTAGTTTTAAATGAGCAGCTGTCTCCAACTTTATCGAATAAATTTGGGTGAGACTAAGTGAATTTACAGACTTGAGTATATTACGGATATCTATGGTATATTACCAGTTATTGTTAACGCTTAGTTCTATAAACATAAGCTTACAGAAATCCTAGAGTAAGTTTATTTTACTAAGCATCGACGACATTTTACCAAGCATTGACCGCGTTCGGCGTTCTGATTGGTGAAGAGCTCGAAGCGGGCCAATCAGCACGCAGAACGCAGTTGATGCGTTACATCGAGATTGATAAAAGAAACTTACACTAGAGCCTCTAGATGTAAGTGCATCGACGTTATCGACGACCAAACAAAACTCAAGTAAATAATTATGAATATACTGGGCTTTTTCAGGATTTAACATTCTCCTCAAGTTGATTCAAGTAATTTGTTCAAGCATTTCCCTATTAACTGCATAAATATTTAACACTGTTGTTACGAAGCGACGCCTCGGGGCAGTTTTAATAATAACCGGGTACTTAAGGAAATAGCTACTGGAGTCGTGTGGTATGAATTATGAAATGAGATCACAGTTTATAGAGGAGTTAGTTACTTGTGAATTAATATATATCTATTATTCATTCATAATTATCACAATAATTTATGAATGAAAGGACATTGCCTGGATTTGGTTCAAATACCGCCCAGAAACAACGTATTTAAGTGGGTGTTAGTGACTTCAGTCCACTTCTCAAGTCCTAGTGTAGGTAAGTTTGATTGGTGAAGAGCTCGAAACGGGCCAATCAGCACGCAGAACGCGGTCGATGCGTTAAGGGGGTATTTTACAGGAATGCCGCAAAAACCGATTTGTATTTACAATTTTTTGAATAGAAATTCTTATTTCTTTGTCCCGAAAAAAATATATATCAAACTTGAAGATGTGACAATCTCTGCACGGTTGTCCGATACATGATTGGATGAAGTTGGCTCGATAAAAAAAAATCGCAAAGTTACCCCTTTTAAAAAAGTGTTTACAAGATTATTTCTAAAACATGATATTATTTCAAATAATTTTTACATCACAATATTGGTCGCAAATATACCAACGAAAATCGGTTGTTATTTTTTTATAATATTACGTATATTGGTCACAATTTGATAAAAACCACAAAATTCGTGATTTCTGTCATCTCTGCCATCAATCAGTCGCGTTTCGGCGCGCATCGAGGTTGGACCTGTGCAATTTTTTTTGACTTTCCTGCGCTTACACTTTATTCAAAACCAAAAGAAAGAATGACAGTAAAATCATTAAAAAAATTATTAAAAAGCAACAGGAAGTATAAGTAACTTGCCTTTTATTCAGAAAATCTAAGTATTTCGTTTATAAAAATCAATATGCTAAAATAATTTCTTGACATCTCCGTCAAGAATTCATTTTATAGGATGTAGTATAGAAAAATCAGTACGACAATTTGTAGTGTTGAGAACAAAGAGTATGAAGTTTTATATACACCATGTCCCAAAATTCAACGATAAGCGGGCACCAGAGGGTTGACCAGCTCATGACTACACGAGAACAAATTTTTTTTTAAAAAAAATCTCAATTTTTAATAAGTTACATAAAAAAATTACCATGACCACAATGTTTCAGATATTTCTGAATTTCTTTTTGTACCGGCATCCTAAGTAGCACTGCTATCCACCACAATCGTTAAAAATCCCAGAATGCCTGTAGATTTGACACAAAAATCAATCAAAATTATTTTTCACCCTAAAATTTTGAAAGATTTTTACTGTTGGTCCACTTTCACTCATCGTGGTGTAAAAAAAAAGTACAGACACTACCATGGCAAGTTTTATTAAAAATAATCTAGGAAAACTAGCCACAAAAAAAAGAAATGCGTACTATTTCTGAACAAGAACCAAATTTCATAACTTTTACTATGTGGTTTTTTGTTGTAAATTCTTCGAATTTGAATGATACATGTCCGTAGTTAATAAAATTTAGAAGTTAGAGAGAGATAGATAGATAGTATGTAAAGAAGGAAAGAAAACGTTTTTAAAAATTATACCTCATTTCTCCACAACTACAACAGTCTGCTAGTACGTCTGTGGCATACCATCACCTGTCATCCCACTTAGGATTTCAGGAGTGAAAGTGGACCAAAAGTAAAAATCTTTCAAAATTTTATGGTGAAAAATAATTTTGGTTGATTTTTGTGTCAAATCTACAGGCATTCTGGGATTTTTAAGGATTGTGGTGGATAGCAGTGCTACTTAGGTTGCCGGTACAAAAAGAAATTCAGAAATATCTGAAACATTGTGGTCATGGTAATTAAAAATATCTTAAGGGGTGTAAATTTTTGAAGGATTTCAATTATTTTATGTAACTTCTTAAAAATTGAGATATTTTTTTAATTTTTTTTTGTTCTCGGGTAGTCGTGAGCTGGTCAACCCTCTGGTGCCCGCTTATCGTTGAATTTTGGGACATGTTGTATATTCTATTTACCTACTTTTATAGAACAATATTCATAGTACTTATATCATTTTGATATATCGTCTGATACTATTAAAAATCTCGCCTGCGGCTCGATTTTTAAACACACTGATGTTTTAATACTATTATGCAACAGTTTCATAAACTACTATTATTTCGTATTGAACTGATCTACGTTTCCTTAGATTTTGTATAATTTTGTTCCTTATTAACGCTGACATTTTAAAATGTGTCGGTCGGCCCTATAGGTACCGATTTGCCGGTGGCCCAACCTAATTTTACTTCTTTTAATTTTATTTCTTTATGGGCTTTGCAGTCCACTAGAAAAATGATTCACCAATTTTAATTATAATCTTTACCTTTATTTATGTATTATGGGTTATCGTGGTTGTCCGTGGCATCACCACGGTCCTATCCGAAAACCAGCGCTGCGGTATTTATTTTATCTGTCAGGATATGCTGAGATAGAGACTTTCTTTGGTCGAGACAATTATGTGCACTTGCATAAACTCATACACGATAGGTATGACTAATAGTTTATAAGTAGATAGTTAAATTGGTATAAAATCTACAAATACAAAACGGAGGAACAGATTTTCTAGCGTAATATAGGACACTGGGTATACGATATTATGGATTTATATTTTTCAAGTATTTGCTGGTGTCATACTGCATGTTGCTAATTAATATTGCTATTCTGTGACACGTGTGTCACACAGTCTGATACGTCAATTGCGTAATTGCGAGAACGGAGCTCCCCTAGTGGGTGGGGCTTAGGCTGATACTTCACCCCCTCAAAAGTAAGAAATCGTCGTAAAATACAACCTTAAATTGACATTGGTAAAAGAACACATACACTTAGGACCTCTGGGCGGACCAAATCCCATACTAAGATTGACAATAGCCTTTAACACAACGTTAATTAGGAACTTTTAGCACACATTACTTAATAGCTACTACATAACTTTTGGTTTTGATACCTTATGTTTATTCTACAATCTACATACTATTTAAATTAGGTAAATAGGTACTTATTTGTACACAGGGCCATTCGTGAATCTTTTGTAAATATTATCGATTTTTAATAACAGATATCATTTTATTTGCCCAACTCCCGGCAGGTCAAGAAACCAGAATTTGTAATTTATGATAAAAGAAAACTATTACTGAAAATAAATTGTATTGTTGAAAATTTTTGTTTTAATTATTATTTATGGTTTTCTAGACAAAGGGTTATTACAACACTACGACCTCCTTTGATATATTACCTACTATTTCAATTTGTAATGGAATTGTATGAAATGTAGAAACTGAGAGCCGGTTATTGTGCACAATAGCTATTAAATCTGAATTTGGCCCTTGTTATTTAGGGGTCAGGCCTTTAATCACGACAGGTTCGAACAGGGGGGGTTAGAATAACATCACAATTGATCACCAGGGAAGGGTAGACCAGGGGATGTTGTGACAATCACGTATATATTTTCATGCGACCAAGTGATATCCCGATCCAGTGAATTGGTGTCTATAAAGCAAAACAAATAAACTTTAAATGCATTACAATTTACAATACTTATACATTCTCATAATTTTATTTATATTAAGGCTTTCAGAATCACATTTTATGATAATAACCCATTATTAAACATATTCAGAAAATAACTTTAAAATATCTTCACGTGAGGAAGGGCAGGTAGCCTAAAACCTTCTGACGTATCACCAAGGAGGAAGAAGCGTAAAAAGTGACCTAAAAATCTCACGTGATTAAAGGACGATCCCTTACCGGGATTTCGGCATTTTCACACACGATTACAAAATTCTGGCATAAGTAAGTAACGAAGAAGTAATAAGTGATATACTTGTACTTATTATAAAACACAAAACAAAAAAAATTCAGAAACGCAAATCCCTGTCTCACGGCCTCTGTGCTCTTTAGAAACCGATTGAGCATTCAAAATGAGCATATTTAGTTTAGTTTACAACGACATTTAGTATCTAGACTATTTTAATAGCTAGGAGGCGGCTCCGACCAAAGAGCTTGTCTACCATTATAATATTACAAGACGCGTTAACCCGTCCGGTTTGGGTATAAATTATTTAATTTATGGGATATTTTTTGTGATGGCAACCTCTGTAGCTTCTACGGCACCAAAATTAAAAGTAGTTATGTGGTTATCGAGATATTCGAAATTTAAGTTCTGATAACTGTTGTTTGGTGAATGATCGAAAAGACATGCAATACAAGTATTTATATATTATATTATACAGAACGGCCGGAGCCAATTACACTTATAATAACACTTAACATAAAAATATCGAACAACACCTCAATATTTTCACGCATTCTTCTCGTAAACTGACTCCAACTAGAAAACGAGCTGTAACTCTTGAATGGCTGAGAAGATTTTCATGAAACATAGCTAAGATTATTCCCGATTAAATTAGCTTTCAATAAAAAAAAAACTGCAATGAAATCGGTCCATCCGTTTTGGATATACGATGCCACAGACTGATACACAGATCCACAGATACAAACTTATAACACCCCTTTTTTATGTCGGGGGTTAAAAACTTCCATTCATCCGCAAATAAATCAAAATCCAGGTTTAATTCCAAGAGAGCGTTAGGCTCCTTCAGCGATCGCGGCAAAGGTGAGTTGAAGCGTGCAACGCAACGGTACGACACGATGGAACCGCCACCAATCTGTACAACCTACCACGACAATAGTTGTCGGGCACAAATAGCCTGCAGGCTTAAACATCCGATTCGTCAATCATCCCCTTTAGAATTTACAATAATTAGCAAGCATCGAGCAGTGATAGCCCAGCGGTTGAACGAAGGCCTTCCATGCAATTGGGTCTGAGTTTGAATCCGGCCCGCACCTCTCACTTTTCGGAATTTGATTATGACTTACGTATGTTAATTAACAATTTAACAAATTTTACGACTAAGCCATGATAGCAAAAATTACACTATAAAGTGTATTGAATTATATGTGCTACATAGTTTATGCTAACTAGTAATCTTAAACTGTGCCAGTAGCATGTAATGAGTAGTATGAGTACCTACACTCTACAGGTAAAAGATCTTAAAAGTCATGAAAGTAATAAATAGTTAATTTATTAAGTAATAATCTCTTTGTTCAAGTTATGCAAAGCTGGTCGTTCAGCCCCTTAGATTCAAGTTTTACTTAGTTTATGCATATTTTGTCCCCGTCAGTGACCGACAAGGCTTTCTGACCGAGGTGATGGCATGTTCATCTGACTTGTCCGCGTTAAGGCGACGAATTGAAAATGTTAGCGGCTGGAATCTAAATTTTTCTCAGCAATTACAAAACATTAGGAACTGTTTTTTTTTTATTATGAGTCATTGTAATTATTATGTTTATTTTTTTTATCAGGTGTACAATAATGGGTATTTCTATTCTATTCTATTTATGTACTTTTTATTGTGTCTGACATCATTTTGGAAATTGCTTTACATGATTGGATAACATTTAAAACAGATAAAAAAATATCAAAAACTGCACTTTAAAAACAGAGATTTTCTACAGGGAAACGAGACCGATTTATACATCAAAATTTTCTGTGTTGATTCGTTTAAATACACTTCAGTTGCTTCAGTGTAAAATTAACGTTAGTTTTTATTTTAAACGGCAAATACTGTTTTGACGCAATACGCACAACCTACCTCGCGGGCGTTTTTGAATGCAGCCGATTTTAAGATACACTTCAGGAAAAAGAAGGTAGACCAAATTTAGGAAATTATCAATCTAATATATTTATTTTTAGATTCTAAAAATCTCTTAATTGTATAAAAACATTATTCTATTAGTCAGTTTTTAAATTATAGGTACACAAAATATTATTAAGTAATCTTAAGGGTAATTCTCTTTGAGTCTGAGATATTTTATTATATTTACGTATCTAAGTGTTAATTTGATAGTTTTGTAGAGCACTTTAACAGTTTCTAAACGAACCTTATTTTAAATAACTACATTCAAAATGTCAATTAAATATATTTTATAAGCGGGTTCTTCATCTGAGACTTCATTAGATTTCATTTAGTGTTGAGTTGTAAAAATATTTTGACGTTTTTATTAAAAATATTTACTTTTGGTTTTTATCTTATTTTTGAGCTGACATAGTTATTTTATGTTATTGTGCTTTTTGACTATAGTATAAATGTTATTACAAGTGTTAGAGAATAAAATTATGTTATTACTTTTTTATGTAAAAATACAAAGCTTAAGTTTAATAAGCTAATAGGTAGAGACTCTCTTAAAGATAACTATAATAGGTACACAATATTTTATTATACAACGTGAATCAGAAATGCGTGGTCATATTTAAGGGTGTGAATCAGATCATTAAACTGAACAACTTTTTTTATGGAACCAACTTCGTAATCGCGAAAAAATATCAGCCGTCCCATACGTTTGGGTCGAGTATTTTATATATGACAGCAGATAATTTTTTTAATATGTTAGTCCGAGAGGAGTTGGCCCATACCCAGCGCACCAAGGAGACGCACAATACCTAAGGCGTCGGACTGCCGATCCAGAAGTTGTGATTTAGATTTCCACCCATTGCACTATTGACCTGAACCCAATCCTATCACAAACTGAGCAAGAGAAGCATATTTAGTATAGTATAGATATACAGGGTGTCCCAGGAAACCTGTGCCCGCGAAGGTCTGTGTTCAGGGGACACTAATACTCATCGATTGAAATTTCTCGAAAACTACAAAATATCGTAGAACATACATGGGGGTTCAATCGATGAGTATTAGTGTCCCCTGACCACAGACCTTCGCTGGTACAGGTTTCCTGGGACACAATGTATAGAGGGATTTCCTTTCAAAAAAAAAGTCACTATTCATACTCATAACATCCACAGACTCATAATTACATCCTCTGTAAAGTAATGTCCGTGCAGGGTCAAGCGACGCGATGGCGCCATCCATCATCCAGTCAGTGATGGATAGTGCAGCAGTGATAATTATTGATGGCGTATTGATTGTCGGACATTAGGGGATCATTTTTATGACGGTAGTTGTAATTTTACGCTATTTTCTGGTACAGAAAAAAATACAATGCGATATAATATGTAAATACAATATAATATATATATACATCACACAACAGATAGTTGTTTCAGGTCTGGTTGTGTGTGCATGTGACATGTATATTTGTAAACTGTACCCTCGATACAGGAGAAATCCTAGAGAGGGGCAATGTTTAAAAAAAAATAAAAAAAATATGGTGTACAATATACCTACAATATTATTTTAGGTATTATTGTACACCAGAGATTCCAACGACACATTCATTATAAAAAAACGAAATGTACAATGCAGTCTCATCGTTGAATGCGACGTTTTCCAGACAACCTTTGGATGGACATGATTCGGAAGAAACAGAAAAAGGGCAGATTAAGGTCATAAAAGTAAAATTAAATGAAAATTAATAGGTATTGTTTGTTTATTTGGACAATTTCCTACTTGCTAGCCTTTATATTACTCCCGTAGCCTACAAATAGTTGAAAAGGTTTCGTTCGAAGTAACAGGGCTATGTGTCAAAGAACAAACAATTGAATTATTGAGTTTATGTAGCCATTGTTTTGATTTTGTCGTTACTTTAAAGCTGTTATAACCATATAGGTACCACTAATATCAGTTTACAAAGATTATTCTTTGAGATTTAATATCATATTAGCTAAAAAGTAAAATGCGTCCTTACGAAACGACACTGTTCCTATAATATCTACATTCTAAACACTTACAGAATAACGAAACGTTGCAAGATTCTGCTCAAAATTTTATCAAAGTGTTGACGCTTTTTGGGTCGAATTATTTGTCATTGGACCTATTATTGTCTGTCTTTAAATAAAGCTATTTATTAATAGCTTTAATTTAAAGAGAGACATAGAAATTTACATAGAAAATAGAGGGCTTTTTATGATTTATGTAATCAAATTTATGTGGCTTTGATGCCAGTTTTAAACAAAAAATAAAACATAAAGCCAAAACCTTTCATGTACAAGACAGTATGTTACTACTTATAATACACTCGAGAGCAATGAATCCGGGTCACCAAGATAATAAACTTTAATATCTTGGAAACTAAGAATGACAGCTTATTCAAATAACAAGTTTTTTATAGACCTATATAATACTACTCAAATACTACGCTTCGACAGGTGATAATTGCATTGATAGAGGAATGCGAGAATATTCCCAAACATCTCCTCAGAAACTTTGTGCCGTATACCGAATCGCAAGACATTTGTATTGACAGGTCACGGAAGTAATACAAAGTATTAAAATGCGAGAAAATGATATATCTGTAAAAATATTATGGATATTTCAAACAAAAATTGCGATAAAATTTACGCATTTTTAATTTATGTATTTTTAATAAGTAAAATAAATAATAACTAAGAAGTTTTATTAATTTTATTTCATTAGTATTAAATAGTCTATAAAATACTGTTTATTTGAATAGACTAACATTCTTAGTTTTTGAGATATTAAGGTTTATTTGGTGACCCGAATTAATTGCTCTCCAGTGTACTATTGTGTCGAGTAGGACATTGAATTTTGTATGGGACAGCTGATTATTATTTCGCGATTACGATGTTGGTCCCTTAGAGAAAGTTGTTCAGTTTGAAGAGAAAAAAATTTATTCAGATATAGTATCTAAACAGATACGCCTAAGAACTGTGAAATGTTATTTTTAACACTGATAAAAATCTTACAATCACATTACATACCTACTTGCCGACATTTCTAAAAGGTTATTGCAGCAAAAACCCGAGAAAAATTGACACTTAAAAAGCAATAACGTTTTATAATCGTTTTACAAACACGCTTAGAGATGCTTATCAACGAAATACACGACAAAAACCATCCTAGTTGTCACCTCAGTCCTTCACAAGAGTGCCGTCGTGCGCACAGGTAATTCATTAACCTTTATAGAACCCGATTAACATAAAACTCTAGTAGAAAATAATCTCGGGACCGAATAAATATGCCACACAGAAATTTAGTACCGAAAGCCCCAACGGCGAAGTCCTGCTGGGCGAAAAGGGACCGCGCGTCGGCCATGGCGCTTCGAACTACGTTTTTTATAAACATAACCTCAAAAAAAATATACATATATATTTTTTGACTGTCATCGGGAACTAATTTCGTGAGGTTTTTTGTGGTTTTTCTGTTAATAATTATTTCGTAAAGCGCCGCTTTGTGGCTTTTTCTATCTTTTATTGGGTGGAGCGTGGATGTAGGTACGGTGGATCAGAATTATATATAGTGTGTTAATATACTATGTCAGTGGTGAAAGTTGATGTTTTGTCCCTAATTCACGATTTTCTTATATTATTTAGATAATTGCCAGTCATTGATTACAAAATCGAAACTTAGTTTTTTACATTTTTGTTTACATCGCTGCAACGTTTAGCACTTTTATGACTGTTCTAAAACTTTTAAATAACGCTATGTTAGTATGTTACTATATTTTCCTTCTAGAATTTTATTACCATTTTGATGCATGGATGTACAAGACTACCTACTTATAATTTTATAAACAGGGTTACGTGACATCGTAACGAAAACTGATACCATGGATTCAGTACCTACATGATACTGGACATCTAACCGAAAGAAATTTGGGTAGGTCTTTAAAAAAAAAATACGATTTTGTTCACAGTTTTTATACCTACCTAACTAAAAAATCTGCGAACAAAATTGTAAAAATTTTGATGACACCGACGCAAAATTCTAACGCTGAGTGCTCCAGTATCATATACCAACTAAATCCGTGGTATGAGTTTTCGTTACGATGTCACTGACACCCCGTATAGTGTAACAAAAATCACTCAAGTCGTAAAAGTTACGCTTAGAACTTAGAACCGTTTGCAATCAAACCATAACATTTAGCCACAGCCAGTAACATAGAATATTCCACTAACATCCAATTTAGTATAATCAAAATAGTCACGGGAAAACTCGACTAACTACGCGCACGCGCCTGTTACGCCCCTGAAATACATACGATTGTACCCGTGTTAAATTTTATTTATCTATTTTATGCTTATTTTCTTCAATTTAGTAACACTAAAACAATCGAATACCAACTATATTGTAACGTTATTAAGATTGAAATTGGTCTGGAAAGGGATGTAGGAGGTCCATATTTTGATAACTATGTGTACCCGTGACGAAAGAGGTCACGTGGCAATTTTTATGGGAAGTATTGCGATTCGAGTTTTTGTGGCAAATTGACTTTTAATTTGTGGAGGAACGGGGTATGGTGTTCTTCTATTGAAAAGGGAGGATCCTCTGACCAGGCGAGTGATATTGCCTGGCGGGCCGAAGCCCGACGGTTGTTGTCGGACAGTTGTATATATCTGCTAGATACGAATATCTTTTTCCTTGCGCGATGCAGGCTTCGTAATCTGATAGTAGTTATTCTATGTGGCGATAGATGTCGCTACAAATTATTTAAATTCTTTCCTTGTATAATACAAAAAAAAATCTTGTTACTATTTTTGAATGCATTGAAGAAATACGTAGATAACCTTGTAATTTAGTAGGTATTTTATCATTCGGGTTAATCTGCATTTATGGCTAGAACGCAATTACAGATAATATTTTAGTTTTGAACGTTCATGTTGGGCGCCTGATGGAATAGTGCAGGGTATTTAGATAATCAGTAATTAATTGTGAAATAGGTATGAGCTTGGCTAAGGAGCTTTAGCAATGTTTCTTTACAGAATAATGTTACGGTCCTACGTTTTCTAAATAATTACAAGGACGCAAGTGGATCGACGTTGTCGACAACCAAACATAACTCAAGTAAATAATAATTAATACAAAGTCCAATCTTTTTCAATCTTAGTCCCGATCCCTTTAAGGGGTTCTTGTACTCATCATTATGAACAACTTTTACTACTGGGAAAACACGGAAATCGGAAAGAAGAAACTATTGTTGTTAATATTGAATTATTCGTATGGAACAGCAGATTTTTTTTTGGCGAATTCATGTTTAGTCCTTTAGTAAAAGTTGTTCACAATGATGAGTTAAAATAATCTCTTAAAGGGATCGGGACTAGAAACGTTGAACCTTTTATAATATTGTATTGAGTGTGTTTGGCCTCGCGTTCTATATGTGTGGACCGCAAATACAATAAAAATACACCAATTTACATAAACCTAAACTTACCCCAACTCTGCATTACTCCGCACATAATATTACACCACTGCACAGCTCAATTAACAGCCACAACCAATTATTATTTCGAGAAACAAGTTCAAAGTTTATACACAGCCGCCATACTTTTTTTCAAGTCTTTTTTCCATTCGCCGCTACGCCTATTTTTTGGCGCTCGCGTCACGGTTTTGCGCGGGAGCTCGGAAGTTGTATCCGTTTCCGAGACCAAGTAATTAAATAGTGCCGCAGATTTTCCCCAAACCCATATACGACGAGAGGATAAAATAATAAACTAATAAATATATCAAATAAACAATTTAATATGTGAGTAAATGTAAAAGAGTGTCTGTGTGTATGTCAATTGAGCAACTTTTACTTCTTGCTCCCGCTATCCACTATGATTATTAAAAATGGATATTTTATTAATGAACTAATGAACCTATTTAGCTTTATCGCAATATTTGACTTCGTAAGCAGCGAGATAGAATTTCATTACAAGTCTGGCAAAGATATTTGTAATCTAATTCAAAAAATAAAATATATCACTTTAATTTCTAGATTGGAACTGTCTGGTAAATAGGAAAGATTCGTTTGAAAAACTTTATTTCTTTTTAACAAAACTTATATCTATGACATTAATATGAATTTACTATTAAACAAAAACGGATATATTAAGAAATTGTCTGTCTATGGACCATTCAAAACATATTGAGTAGAACGTAGGTACTTGAACTAGGTAATTATTATTACTACAATCACAACATAGGGTGAATTGCCCTATGGTTGCCCTCGAGGCATGCTGGGCACAATTTGTTCAGACTCGGCAGGAATGATAGCAATGTGCAGTGCTTGCATCTTGGTTCTGTGCAGTTGGTTACAAAAGTGTTATGAATTTTTTTATTAAACAGAACAGTGCAATTAAGTATGCGGAACACAAAAGCGATGTAGGTATTGTACTAATTAAGAAATATATCTTTAAAAAACCCATTTAAAAGCAACTCAATAACTTGGTTACATTATAATTTAATTGCTTGAAATATCGCTTCGATGCCAAATATAATATATAATTATTAATTAAGTCCTAAAAATGTATTAGGAGTGTTATGATCACTATTATTTGAATTACCATTGGTGGCATTATAGGGCAATGACCATTTTTAGCCGTAATAGTACCAAATTGGGTAAAATATAGATAATAAAATTAAGTCGTTATTTATTTTATAAGTACATCAAGAACATTATTTCTTAATATGGCGATCAAGTTATTAAGTGTGGGAGTTCTGAGATAAATTATTAAATAGGTAATTGTAATAATTAAAACACATTCAAAAGATACGCAACAATTTTTGTATCAAGAACGATATCAATATCAATAAAAATAGCAAATAGTTGTAGCTTTTTTCTTGAAATAAAAATAAATGCAACGTAGCACATTTCGTTGTGATTGTACAATGCGTCCCCTATTAAAGGGCTAGTCCCTGCAGGAGAGGCGCGAGTGTCAGAAAAACAGTTCGCAACCCGCAATGAATAGCAAAAATTTAAATTTCACGCAACTTTACTACGGATGGGGCGGTGGACGGTATGTGTGTGGCCTAAGTTAAGAGAGTTCAGGCTAAGATCTATAGTACGTACTTAATTTGCTCAGACTTTGCTTAAACTTTGCTAAGCATAATATGCTTAGCTTATACTTTGATTTCGAATTTGTAGTCATAATACGCTGAATTCACCTATGACCGACGAAGGAAATAAACAAACTCAGTACCTAATTCCAATGCAAAGCCTATATACGGTTTATAGATCAGTGTTATTATTATGAGTCTTATATTGTGACTATATTCGTTTAGCTTCATGATAATCGTTTCCTAATGTGCTCCTGTCTTCTTAATGAAGTCTAGCTGAATTTCCAATTAAACAAATGAATTTGAAGTCTGTAACCTCTAGCGCTCAAGTCTATAGGCATTAAGGATAGGAACAAAAGTGTATTAGTTAAGACAAGTTGAGTCTACACTTCTACAGTCTACGATTGTAATCTATTATTTTAAAAGAGTTTCCAAGGAGTTTCTTCCCGATTGTTCTCCATAGGACCTACTATTTGGTACCGCGTAGTGTCAACATTTCTTAAGTGCCTGTATCTAGTTTACATGAAATAAAGATCTATTCTATTCTACTTCAGTTTTATTTTATAGTAAATATTGGTGCTAATTCTATTGCACATCGCACTTAACTAATTTTAATCTCGCTACATCTCTTTCTTACGAAGTTAATTCAAAAGGACAGTTAAATAATATACCTATAATAATAAGATTAAACTAGCTTTCAATAAAAAAAACTGCATTGAGATCGGTCCATCCGTTTTGCAGCTACGATGCTACAGATACACATATACACAGTACAAACTTAATAACACCCCTCTTTTTTGTCGGGGGTTCAAAATACTAATCTGTATCACGTCGCTTATAACTCGCGCCGTTGTTCCAAGTCGTATTTCGGGGCTGGTACAACTCAATGCTTCCGGGGGGTCGCTAAGCCTTTGTTTTGTGGCCAGGGTACTGGCTCACTCTGGCTCACTCCAGCTAATTGACTAACATCAATTTATTCAAAGTTTTGACGCCACCTTTCATTGTTTCTATTGATGCTGGGGTTTCTTGAATGGGGCACACTAAGTGATTGTACTGCATGTGATTATTTTTGGTAATAAAAAATTTCTTGCCTTTTTCGAATTGGAAAAAATTATTATTACTAGTGGTCGCCCAGTGGTCGAAATTCCAATGTTATCTTCCTGCACTCCTTCTCCATATAAACTTTAACTATGCCAAATCTCACACTCATCCGTGGGCGCAATATGCTTAAAAAGGGGTACAAAGTTTTCTCTTCACGTATTAATATTAGATTCTGTTTACGTCATGGATGATCTACAAAAATTAAGCTTTTCCGAAGAACTATAAATAAATATATAATATTAATATAGCAATAGTGTAAATAAATTAAATATTTGTAAATATGCCTAAGTTATAAGCTTTTTAAGATACTACTGAATTGAGATTGGGACGCCATAAACTAGTAATGCCGTAGTAAATTGTGACAGTTGCATACATATTCCATTTTGAGGGAAAAAGGATGGATAGTGTCTCGTATAGAAATTTCAAAAGTTTATAACTCCGGCATTTATCCACTTATTTTAATTATTTTGACAAGTATGCTGGTCTATAACTGCCTACTTTATGGAAATATTCAATATCTGTTATGTTAATAGTAGTTATAGTGACTGTACCTATACCTAGTAGGTAGGTTTCAATACTAAAGTATTTATCATCACCAAAATCTGTTAAAGTCTGACCAGCGTGGGCCATTGTGTACAACAGAGAGTACTAACTTATACCGAACAACCGGCTTACATACTATTTTACTTTCCCAGAACAAAAAAGTGTCAGGGTGAATATTTCATTTCGTGCATATTGGACCTCTTGGAGAATAGTCAAATAACTGTGCTTAATCATGTTCTTTACGTGTTTTTTTTAAAGTGTTTAATGATGAAAAGTGAAATATAAGAAAGGGACAGTAATCAGACTTTTAGTTTTGAAGATATTGATGTTTGTTTTTTTTGAAGGAATGGTAATGAGATTTAACACAAACGGAAATTAGATATCTATTTATGGTAATGAGGTAGAAATAATGGTAATTAGCAATAAAACAACAGTTTGATAAATCATCCTTTTAATTGCAATAAAATTACTCATGAACTTTAAAAAATCAATCAGTTCTGGTTGCTCCGTAGTGTGAACTAAATAAACGGTTTGGGGAGAGTAAGGGGAGAACTGGTAGCAACATCTTATCCAAGCCAAATGTCAAACCCCCCCTGTACGCATCGCTCTGACGGTGTCGGTCAATATTCGGCTGCCGTGGTACTCCCTTCTAGACAACAAACGGGGCTCTGGCGACCGAGCAATGGCAGTATAACCATACACGCAGGTGGGAAACCGGCTGGTAGAGGCCACAGCGACCTTGGGGCATAAATAACTCTTAAAGTGACTGGTGTAGAAGGCAAGGGGAAACCACTGCACTATTTTCCCAAGAAAACCATGATGAGTCTCCAAATTAATAATGCGATGTCATGCAACCCGACTAACGCTCGGCGCCATGAGAGTATCGGGCTGCGTGGTGTGAAATATGCTACCGATCATTCTTCTGCGGACCACCAGACTTGCACCAGACTATTTGTTGTAATAGGTACAACATGGTCACAATCATGGTCATGGTACAGGTACAACAAAGTCCTCACTAAGGAAACATCTTCACGTGGGCACCTGGAATGTTAGAGGATTACTACAACCAGTCAAGCTTGAAGTAGTGGAGAAAGAAATGGAAAGGTGTAGGATTTATATCCTGGGACTAAGCGAAGTTTACAGGAGAGGTAGTGGGCATTTTAAAACTAGCAGCGGTAATATGATGTACTTTTCGGGTGCTGAAGATCGTAGTAGGAATGGAGTAGCTCTCATAATATCTAGAAAATATATAAATTGCGTGAAAGGTTATCAAACTCCTAATGACAGAATGATCTCAATAAAAATTGATGCAAAGCCTGTGCCTATAAATGTTATCCAAGTGTACGCACCTACGGCACAATCAGATGAGGAGGTATCGGATGCATTCTATGCAAATCTAGAAGCGCTACTTCACAATATTCCATCCAAAGAAGTTACTATAGTACAATGGGATTTTAATTCCAAAATTGGCGTAACGAAAGAGGATATTGAAAGGAAAGATTGTAGGTGGTTATGGTCTGGGAAAGAGAAATGACAGAGCTGATAAGCTGTTACAGTATTGTGTAAAGAATTGGCTGTCTATTATGAATACCTGGTTCAAAAATCATCCCAGAAGACTGTACACTTGAATCTCGCCTAATGGATACCGCAATCAGATCGATTTTATTATGATCAAGTGCCGATGGCTTTCCTCTGTAACCAATGCTAAAACACTACCTGGTGCGGATTGTAGAAGTGACCATCAGCTAGTAGTAGCGGATTTCAGAGTACGTTTGAGACGTACGCAGCTAAAACATCAGAAACAATCTGCACTTAAAACAAAACTTCCAAAAAAAGGTCAAATCTCTTGAACTCGACCCGTTTGACTCCAGCGATGCGGATTGGACAAACCTAAAAAAGGTTATATTAGATACCGCTGAGAAGAGTAGCCAGCTATTTAGGATTGTCAAAAAGAAAGATGAATGGATTAGTAGGGATTCC
This sequence comes from Allophyes oxyacanthae, assembly GCA_932294325.1. Taxonomy (NCBI): domain Eukaryota; kingdom Metazoa; phylum Arthropoda; class Insecta; order Lepidoptera; family Noctuidae; genus Allophyes; species Allophyes oxyacanthae. The sequence continues at coordinate 5,909,658 of OW028628.1, forward strand.
TAGACACTAATAGACGAAAAGAGAGCTCTTAAATGCGCAGGATTACATACTCAGGAACAAAAGAACAGGTACAATAGGTTGCATAGTGAAGTGCAGAAATCAACAAAAAGGGATAAAGATAAGTTTATAAATTTAGTTTGTAACGAAATCGAGGGGAACGCAAATGGGCACAAAGCAAAGATCTCTTTATGAAAGTTAAACAACTTACCGGAGCTTTCAAACCGAGAAATTGGATAATAAATGACAGTAAAGGTAATGCTCTTACAGATCTGGATTTGGTTCTAGAAAGATGGAGGACTTACTGTTATGAGTTGTATCGGGATGATGAGAGGTACTCCATGGAGCGAAGATGGGATAATCATCCGGAAGAACCAAATATATTGATTACTGAAGTGGAGGATGCTATCCAGAAGCTCAAACATAAAGCATTGGACCCCGATGGCGTGTCAGCAGCGTTGTTACAACACCTTGGTCCAGATGGAATGAAGATCCTACACGGTATTTGCAATAAAATCTGGAAAACTGGACAGTGGCCGAAAGACTGGGTACAGTCTGCAGTCATACCGTTGCACAAAAAAGGATCCACTCGTAAATGTGAGAACTATCGGACACTTTCCCTCATGTCACATGCCAGCAAAATTATGCTGCGAATCATTAATACCCGCCTTACAAGTTTTATTGACTATCAAATTCCAAATGAATAGTGCGGTTTTGTAACTGGGAAAGGTACTCGTGCAAACAACTCTGAACCATTTCGTACGGAACGTGGTGTAAGACAGGGATGCATTCTTTCTCCGAAATTCTTTATTTTGTATGGTGAACACATAATGAGAAAAGAGCTTTCGGGGTGGAGTGGTTGTGTGACAGTGGGTGGCCAAAAAATCACTAACCTGAGATATGAGGACGACACAACCATAGTTGCTTCAACAGAAGATGAAATGGCAACACTACTTCACACAATTGAAGTCTCCGCTTCAATTGTGTGAAATTGGGTCTGCAAATCAACCGTTCCAAAACAAAGATAATGGTGGTAGACCGAGCCCAATCTTTCACGTCATCTGATACTCTCAATGGATATGATAAATTAAGTCAGTTCGTATAACTAGGATCAATGATAAATAATGAAGGCACTTGCTCGGAAGAAATCTGCCGCAGGTCCGCGATGGCGAATAATGCTATGTCTAATCTTGACAAGATATGGGGGAACCGAAGCATTCGACGCGGAACTAAAGTCCACCTTGTAAGAGCCCTGATTTTCTCCATATTTATGTACGGTGCCGAAACCTGGAGCATGAAGAGTTCTGATCGAAGAAAAATCGATGCCTTCGAGTTATGGTGTTGGAGGAGAATGCTCAGAATTCCATGGACAGCATTCAGAACAAATGAGTCCATCCTTGTGGAGCTAAATGTTAAAGTGCATCTTTCTGCGATTTGCCACCAAAGAGTTGTGAGATTTTTCGGACACATTATGCGATCTCCAAAACATAGCTTGGAGAGTAGGCTCATACCGGGTCACGTGGAGGGCAGGAGAGTGAGAGGTCGGGCGCCCGTCAGATGGAGTGATGCTGTCAAGAGAGCGGTTGGCGGCAACATACAACTAGCCGTGCACTCCACGTCTGACAAATATAAATGGAGACGAATTTGTGGTCGCGATCCTCAGTATTGAGCGACCGAGGAAGAAGAAGAAGAAGTGCTGGTAAGCAAAGTCAACTGATAAGATTGGGAAATTATTTAATATAATGACTGAATGGGTATAATCTATTATATTGTAAGTATTCGTTATATCCCATTTAAGACAAGTAAGGATAAATACAGTGTATACAGAATTGAATCACAGAATCTAATCATTACTGTTCGGTTTTTCTCATTACCATTCGAATCAAGAAGAACGGTAATCAATGGTAATTAGAAGAATGGTAATTAGATTCATAACATTTTCGATAAATTACCGTTATTTGGAACAGGTACTGCATTGTTAAGCTTGTCAGCGGAAAAAGAGACTTATACCGAATACATCTGGCAAATAATTCTTTGATAAAAATAAATATAACTACCTTTCATAACACGAACGGTATGCAGAAATATTCCGAACCACGTCACTTTTCGAACAGGATAACTTTAATTTACTTAGCCAAAATCACTCTTTCACGCGTGTGTTCGGCTTGGTAGCCGAGCGTTGACTTTCGTGGATTATTTTGTGCGAAACGCGGTGCACAGTGAGGCCTAAGTATTAAAATATCGGATCCAACATACCGTCAAATGGTAATTATGGGAAAGTGGAGGGACATTTTTCAAAGTTGTATGGAACCACTTAAATATGTTCTTCCATACACAATAAATCGTCTTTGTATAGATTAAATATCCTGTTTTCCTAAAAAGTAATAAAAATGTCGTTCTTCAAACACAGTTTTTTACAGCATGTGCTAATTTACTAAAATCTGGGAAAAGGGACACCGATGGTAATTAGATTTTAGATTCTTTGTTTTAAATTTAGTGCATTTCTAATTAAAAAAAAGATGTTCTAAGGATTGCGCCTAATAGAACACCAAGTTAACTATACAAGAACTACTTTAGTTTCAAATTCTTTCAACGTTTAATATATTCTTTAGCGTCCGACGTGTAATATGCACGAAATGAAATATTCACCCGTCAACAAGTTTTTTCTAAAATTCACACCAACTAAAGCTGATTTGCAAATAAGATTAATACTTATTCATCATAAAGTACTCAAATACAGATCAATCTGAGCCACTATGGAGGGGATTATAGTAGTACCATAATAAATATAAGTGCAGAAGATCCACTGTAATGTGACAATATAGAAAAACAATCACATTTTATTTGTCGTACGATATTAATAACCTAATCGTCAAAAACCCCTGACTCCAATTAGAAAAAGAGCTGTAACTTTTGAATGGCTGAACAAATTTTAATGACACATAGGTAAGATGATTCCCGATTAAACTAACTTTCAATTTCAATTTCAAACTGCGCTGAAATCGATCAATCCGTTTTGGAGCTACGATGGGATATATCATCACCATCGGCCTGATATTCCCACTGCTATAGGACTCGCTGCGACTCAGTCTAAGATGTATTGTAGAGCGTACTTAGTGTATGCTCAGCACAATTTTGAGCGTATTATGACTATAAATTCCAAATCAAAGTATAAGCTAAGCATATAAATAAGTTAAGCAAAGTTTAAGTGAAATTTGAGCTAACTCAAAATACGCACTAAAAATCTCAGCCTTAGACTGCCTCTCTGAGAGAAGGAAGTACTTCACAGTGACTCATTACGTCATTACTTTCATTAAATCCTTTTCCAAACATGTTCGGATTGACCCCTATTCAGTTTAAACTGATCGAAAGAGACGAAACACGAGGTGCGATTTGTAAAACACGGTTTGAAGACTACTCAGTACGTGACTCCGTAGATGGATAAATCAGTGGGTACTGGGTACATTACGAGCTGTTCAATTTACGAACTGTTTATTTGTATCGTGTATCGTGCGTTGTTACACTTGGACCTTTTGTACTTTGTTATTTAATGGCATGTACGCTGTACGCCACGCGTAGGTCACGTGACATGCGCCGGCGCAGCTTTCGCGCGACCGCGTCGAATCGATCAGTGATGCTCATACATTAGGAGTAATTAAAGATTATGGAATAGAAAAAGAAAATGTAAGCAGTAGTAGACTAAACTGGTTTAAGATATTTTATGATGTTACAAGTTTAACTTCAGATGAATATTAATTTAATTTTTTTTTTTGTGTAATTAATCGTAAATTATTTTGGTTTTATTGTTGACCTTCGTCTGCTGGGTAAAGTCGTATCCGTAAGCGACATAACATTTTATAAGTTAAGCGATGCTTCCTAAGTCTAATTGTACGGGAATCGGCTTGGCTCCAAAAATCACTCTAAATGTTTATCAATTAAAATATTGTTCTGTGAAGTTATAAGAATGGAGAAGGGACGGCTCCCTTTTCCATACCGGGATTTCGTGGTACTTTTCTATATGTAAAATGATAAATTGCGTATTCTGATAATTTAAGTTGCAACAATAAACCACCTCTTCCCTTTCTGTCTTAAATGGCAAATCACAATTTTTCCAGGAATTTTAGAGACTACATAATTACATATTATAATAAATGTTTTTATATGATATTACTGCATCCATCAATTTTTTTGATAAATGGAAACGTAGGCAATCGAACATTACCCTGATCTCTATTAATAGAGGTCGAAGACCTCACTACCACATGGAAATGGTCACTGAGGAGGACCATGTTCTGCTATAGGCTGATTTATATAGGCCGATTAGGCTGATTATAAGCGGTTACCAAAAAAGAAATACTTAAATCTTTGCACAGCCCAATATTGGTGCAGATTCTTTTGTTTACAAATTAAACTTTAAAATTGGGAGGCGAGGGAAATCTATTAAAAAAAAGGTTCGCTACGCAGCCTTATGTTTCCAATATAAATTAAACTAATTTAGTCTCACTATGTCTCTTTCTAACAAAAAAATATGAGAAAGGGATGGAAGATATTTAGTGTTGTCAAATTAGTTCACTTGCATGAATTTACTCGCCATCGCTATAAGTCGCGTCTTTTTTTCCGTAAATTACAAGGGCATAGACTAACTTGACAGTTCTACAGGTATTTTCTGTCCTTTTTAATTATTTTATTAAAAAATAGATTAAAATCAGTTTTGTGCGACGTGCTGCAGAATCGGCACCACTGCCTTGTACAAATGAAGTCAAATAAAGGGCCATTGCAAACTAGCCACTTTTTGCAGCAGAATCGCGCTATTTCGCGTTCGTCGGCTGCCTTTTGCTTACAAAAAGTGAATAACGATCGTAAAAACGCACGATTCTGCAGCAAAAAGTAGCTCATGCTATGTATGACCCTAAATTATTTCACAGAACAAACGCCTGCGCACAACCGTCCACTATGCGTCAAAAATGACAGATTGACGCTAACTATGTAGGGTGAATATAACTCCGATAATAATGACGATAAGTTGCTGTTAATGTGAGAAAATGTACTTAGGGCCATGTTCACCGACAATATAACAGATATTTAAAATTAAATCAGCCGATTACCCATACAAAAAATAATATTTAAACGGCTGATTTTGCTCTAATCGTCTGTTATGTTATCGGTGAACTTGGGCTTAACTGGCCCTTTCTTTATATTAAAACTAATATTTATTCGCTATTTAGTTAGATATAATATACTTATGTGAGAAGTAGGGCTCGGAAATAAAATGGATTAAGGTCGCATAATGAATCGCCGATGAGGTCGACCGGTCGATCTAGATGTTAATTGCTCTAAATATTACATGTTTGGAAGAAAACAGACGAAGCTTTTGCCCCTTAGGATGCATAAAAAGCTGTGGATATTAAAAAGTGTTGATAGTGTAAAATGTACAAATAATAGACCCTGTAATGTTAGCCTGTTGCACAGACGAACTTTACTGTTTTAACCTTTTGAGTGACATGTCACCCGTGACAACAAACAATAGATTTTCTATTGTGTCTGCAGCGTGACGGTCAATTTTGATAGACAACTTAATTTTGGATCAGACCATACAATATATTACACGTAATATCGTCGTTGATAGTTCTATACCGCGTAACTAATTTTGTTAATTAAATACCGCGTGTGTATATCGCTTATTTTACAGGAGGGCCAAAAAACTAATTGCCGATCTCAATCAACTACCTACAGACGCGAAAACTATATTTTTTTGTACCTACGTCCGCTGTATCAAACTATAGAATAGATATTCTTTATTTCATGTAAACCAGATACAGGCACTTATGAAATGTCGAGACTCCTGGTGCGCGGTTCAAAATAGTTGGTCCTATGGAGAAAAACAGGCAATGAACTCCATGGAAACTCTTTTCAAATATCTAAGTCCTAAGAGATTACAATCTCGATCAGTACAATGTTGTGGTGAGAGCTGCGAGAATAATGTAATTTAATGTGAATAAAAATAAGAATAGGATAATAAAGATTTTTCTCTGAATAAAATCCGACAGTCGGCAACTATGCAAGTTATGCGGATGGGACTATCGATGACGAAAAGAGAAGAAGTCCTAACATCGATAGGACCTACACAGAAGTGGAACGCTTTTCCCCTTTACAGAATCTAAACAAAGAAAAAAGTATCTCCTCCTTTTTGGAAGTCGGTAAAAGAATGTACACATCATGTCACCCGAATGTAGGCACAAATAAGCCAGTAGCGCCAATCCCTCTTTTTACTGCAATTTCACGTATAAGTACATTAGCGGCGGGCAATCAAACCACTGGCTCGCGTAATTTCCTCGAACACGTGCTGGTCTGGTCCTACGCTTGATTACAGAGAGATAAAATGTTAGGGTACTGCTGGTAAGGGCTGGGATGGACCATAAAATGGTCTTAGGCTTTTTGAGTAAAGGACAGAGATATTGGAAAATTATCTGCGAAAACAAAACACTGTTTTAACATACGGGACTAACCATGTTGACTCACAAAGATATTTATAGAAACGTTTGCGCGCAATATACATTTTTTGTTCGCAATTTTATTTATAGCCCTTTTCTTATGGGAATGCCAAAAGTATGATCTCGTAAGATAGTTTGAAATAATTCGACGATGAAGTGACATTAACTTCTCTATCTCCCAAAACTCAATTTTACAGGAAATGAAAAAAACGTTTCATTCTTTAGAACATAATGTATGAAAAAGGAAACTTCTCTAATTTTCTAGTTTTTCTAACTCCCATAAAAATTGTAATATATTATAACGTTATCTGTTCTTGCCAGCTTACGCAAATGATTAAAGTACCTATATCGACGTAAAAAGCCAAACGTAAATGGCCAAAATGTCAGTTAAGAGTTCTTGTCACTTCATCGTCGATTTTTTTATTCTTGTATCTCATCTAAAGTGCATTAATAACCGATACACCTGTATAACTGCAATCAATCGCAAAACTTCGTCCAAGTTCATTCAAAATTCAAGCTTTTTTTCATTTATTTTTATAATTCCATTTACGTACCTACATAGGTACATTATTAGAATTCTGCAAAATCAATGCAAGCGATTTCGGGCTGCTGATACTAATCCTTGGTTAATTTTCCCAAATGACAACAATATCTTATGCAAGAGTAAGTTTTCTTTTTTTCTTTTTTCCTTTATGTATCCATTTCTGTCTCTTTCTCTTTAATAATATAGTTCATAACATTATTTGTTTATTTTAAATGTTTTTTTATTTGTAATATCTACTGTTTGTCTTCGTGGGTATTGGGAGCAAAAAAAATATTTCTAAAATTGATTTCCCCCATTTTCTCATATCGACGCGGAAGCAACTTACAGTGTAAGACATGTACGCTATACTGTACAGTTTATCGTGTACACTGGCGGCCACTCGCAGGCACCGGTCACGTAGGTAACTCCCGACGTAATCTGTGAACACTATAATTTGCAATATTGGCCGCTCCACCGCGGTAGCGCCATTAAAAATTGGATAAAATTGGACATGGATAGCACAAAATGAATGCATTTTCTCGGTTACTGTGGGAAACGAAGCGATGAAGTTGCTATTACAGTGTTCGTAGGTAAATGTAGTTGTTCTTGCGTTATAGTAGTGAGATTGGTATTAATGTTGAACATGGAGTAATAACTTCATAGTTTCGATCTTTACGGTCATTTGCGTGTTGTTTACTGTACTTGGGAATACTGAAATTTACAGGCAATGATGAGGAGCTGTTAATTAAATACGTTATAAAAATGTAAATCATTTAAAATGTTCAAAAATGTCTGCTGCTCGACGTATATTTTTAAACATAAAAAATATAGGTTCTAATGAACATTGGACGTCCAGCGTGACGTGATAATGGTAGATGATAAATAATTAATTTGCAATTAACCTTACTCATTAGCGTCAGTTTCGCATTTATACGTGTGACATATCAGTTTATAATCATACCGTTCACATCATAAGTCAAAAATAATGTGAAGATAAGTCATAAAAACGTTCCAAATTCTACACACGTTTACCGTATCATGTCCATCAGTGTATGTGAACTCATGTGTTAATACTTCATCGTTTGTTCACTGTTTTGCGAATTAATGTATCGTTAAATTGGCCGCTAGTGTAACACACCACGTGCGCTGTCCAACGATTATGCACGCAAGTGTACCGTTCATGTTTTTGTCACGCACTCGAAATAAACACTTTTTGTAGAAGTACTTTCTGTCATTAATTATATGATTATAAAATATCCGAATGAATTATTTGTAAAGTACTTTTCTCTTTAATTTTTTATGTAGGCATAGAATCTAGTTAATATTAAGCTGAACTATTAACATTTGGACTGTTTCATAGATTGTTATATTAAAAGGTCATATTATAAGGTTAATTAAATAAATAATAAGATATAAAAACTAAAAATGATTCAGTACTTAGATATTAATTCCATAAATAAAAATACAAAATACACTGTAATGGATCGAAAAATACAATTTTATATTGTAGATGTAATGTACACAATTACATTACAAGAATAATGAATAAAATTCTACTATGCATTAATCGGAAACACTCAGAAACACAGAATCTCCTTTTTTTAAGTCGGCTAAATGGTGTAAACCCTCAATTTAAGCAATCAGTACATTATATTTTACTACTGTAGGTAGGTTCATTCTTTTAACCGATTTAAATTAGACTGGTTTTTATTGAAATATATGAAACGCTTGACAGCTATGTGGTGTCACATACGTATACCAGGTATGTTGCACCCTAATCCAACAGCTGCAGGTGCATTTTCCGTACGGCACGTCTTTTACATTTTTACGCACGTCTACGGTTCGTCTACGATTCAGCTACGACATCTCTACGACACGTCAAATCAATTATGCACGAGCTACGTCTATGACAATTCTATGGTAGGTCTACGGCCCGCCTACTGAATCTCTCTGTTGCATCTACGGCGCGGCGTGTCTACTGTTTGCCTACGATGCGTCTAGCGCGTGTCTACTGTGTGCCTACGTTGCTTCTACGGTCCGTCTATAGCGCGTCTACGTCAGCTCTACGACACGTCATTCACGTCTATGGCGCGGTAAGGTATGTCTATAAGACGTTTTCGGCCCGTCTGCTGAATTTCTACGTTGCGTAACTTCTACGGCGCGGCCGCAGCGCGTTTACGGCAGTTTTGTAGGTATATACGAACAAGAGTGGTACCAAATCAGTAAAATGCTCTTGATACAACAATTTTATATGTTTCCAATTTTATAGATAAGATAATATAAATTGACGTAATTACATTCATAATTGCATTTCACGAAAAACTGAAACCCACAAATTACAACATACCGACACAGTTACAAAACACACCTATCACATATAAAACCACAAACAAAGCAGGGAGTAAACACTAAACGATAGTCCAAAAAACCCGCTTTTATCATCGGATGCGCCTGCGCCGCCCACACCGCTTCCTGCGAACAACTTCCGGTTGATGCTAATCGTTCAAATTGCTCATATTATGTTATTACAGCCTGCGCCTCGAGTCGCATCATTGCTTTTTTTGTTCGATACGATTATTCCAATTTATAATAAAAACTATGGGATAGATAATGTGTATTTATTATGGCTTGAAACAGTTGTTTTTAAATTAAAATTGGTGTGAGCCAAGCTAAATGTTTTTAAATTGTACAGCGGACTATACATTTTAAATTCGATCATATTATTCTTAGCGTTCTCATCATTTTAGAGCCTCATCATCTCGCCACTGCTGATTGTGGAAAAAAGTATTTTCTGACATCCGTGCTTTGGAGTTCCAACATCATCCGAAACTGGGATGTTTGCAAAAATTGACTAGTCTCTGAAAATCCTTAAAGTTAGGGAAGTTACAGTGACATGGACCGAGGAACTTGCGAATAAGTAGGAACGTTTCCCAAAAATAAAAACTGGAACAAACACCATTTGTACGCAGAGAGGTCGAGGAGTGCTTGAAAACCCCATTATTTCCTACAATAACAAAATTGTCAAGTACAGAACCCATTTGACTCTAAAATAATCTAAATTTTGTTGCTAAACACGAGTGCCATGTGTACACATATTGGAGACACGGCAGGGGGTCGATTCAACCCTCAGAGACAACTGTAGTCGACGCTAATAACACCCCGCAGTTTAGACGAGTGAAAAATGTTGCGAAATCGAGAGCGCTTTCGACACGGTGAGGCGGAGCCCCAAAAAGACCGGCGACGGTTGATACGAAAATTTTGTTCCATAGGTATTCTTGAATTTTCTTCTTTCTAAGTTTACCATATTAGGAAACAGGCAATTTAAGAATGAGTTTTCGGATTTGCGGTTACGTAAGAAGTTCTTTTTTATTTCATATCCAACGTAACGGCAAGGCTGTTTGTAATCAAGGTTGTATTTAGCCAATAAAACTTTTTTTTGTTATATAAATTTATGTTTGTCTTTATGAATAAGGATGTCATACTATCCGCTGGAGTGATCGCGCATGGCATTACAATAACCTTCTCCAATGAATCACAGCATTTTGGGTAAGAAATTCATCAAGCATCAGCTAGGCAAGCGATAGGAGGCATATATGCGTCCTCTATGCAAATTTTCTGTTTCCAGTTTATGATCCAATAAAATAAATAAATAAATCCAGCTCATTACTGTCACACTGTTGGGCACGGGCCTCTTCTCAGAATGAGAAGGGTTAGGCCTTAGTCCAACACGCTGGCCTGGTGCGGGTTGGCGGACTACACACACCATCGAGAACTTTATGAGGCCCTCTCAGGTGTGCAGGTTTCCTCACGATGTTTTCCTTCACCGTTCCCATACAAAGTATAATATAAAATCTCTATTTTATCACCTTGATTTACACTGAAGCTGTTCTAAAAGCCCCAAAGCGCGTATGTTTGTCAATTGTAGTCTATAACAGTTACTTGTTGTAAATGTAAAACGGATTCGTAACAAAAAGTTTAATACCAAACCTAAGAAGTAACATTGGCTATCTAATCGTTTTTAAATCGGATTTTTAACAACATTTAATATTAAATTTTGACTTCAAAAGAGATTTTTTGTGTCCTATTGATGAATTTTGATACAACTGGTCTATTTCTGTAGGATTTTCCAATTTAGTAAAGGAAAGCCTTTGTGCCAAAATTCGCATTTAATGTTAAGAGGCTATCGCTGGGCAACTGGGGGTCTACTGCGTAACTAAAATGGTAATGAACATCGATACTGGTAATAAACTTTAATACGATCGTGAGAGACTAAACTTCGAGCTGCCTTGTAAAAAAATTACCAATCATGAAGTTGGGACTCCTGTCTTCATGATCGGTAATTGTTTTACAAGTTAGCTCAAAGTTAGGCCAAGTTTTCTCGACCTCGACCGTAGTTACTTTCAACTCAAAAATGTATGAAAACAACATGCGCGCGCATTTGAGCGAATTTCTATCTAAAACGCGCACACACTTTTTTTATAAAAGACTATATAGCGATACAGAGGACTATTTTAACACAATGCGAAAATTGTGTAAGAGGCTATTATAGTTATATCCGGAGAAAGGTTAGAAACTATATTATATTATTAGTCAGAAAAAATAATAAGTTGAGTTAGTAATTCTAAGAAAAGAAAAAGAAACGCGAAAGTTTTCTTAGTATCCAATCCTTACTACGTCGGGCATACCTTGTCTGTGGTTCGGCAATAATCGCGCTTGCTAACCGCGAACTTTTTGCGCCCCAATAATATGTATTACATCGGCACCTAATTCACGCGCGATAATAAAACGCAACCGCCAACCGCAGCGTTTGTCCTGCGAACCGACAGTTTGTAGACTGTGGTTAATACAAGAAGGTTTCTTCTTCAAAGGCTCTTCTCAAGATCATGTTGGCATAGGATTTGATGAATAAGCTATAAATATGAAAATTATTTTATATCTTTTTAATTTTTTGAAGTCGGTTCTAACTTTTTTTAAAGTTTATTATTTTTTCCTCCGGTGGTGTTCCAGTAATTAGGAAACGTAAATCTCCTCATCGGAGTTTTTATTTGGTTTCTTGCGAATCCTTATTTCATCACCGAGACCACCATATAACATTGGTTAGCATTCTTTCACACCACAGTGCAATAATAAAACGATTGTCTTACCTTCCATGCATATATTCTGTCAGACGAATCCAGATCCGGTCATGTCCAATATGAACTGTCCCTGAGCAACGACGAGTATGAACCATATGAAATAATTATACTAACCTAACCGTCAAAAACCCCAGACACCAAATAGAAAAAGAGCTGTAACTTTTGAACAGCTAAACAGATTTTCATGAAACATAACTGAGATGATACCCGATTAAACTGGCTTTTGATTAAAAAAACTACATTGAAATCGTTCCATCTTGTTTGGAGCTACGATGCCACAGACAGATACACAGATACGTACTACAAACTTATAACACCCCTCTTTTTTGTCGGGGGTTAAAACTGACTTGAACTAGGATGTGAACACCTCCTAAGCTGAAAGCTGGATCCGCCATTGTATTCTGTGGATAGCAGTTATGGGTTTCTGATCCAGGCAAAGTCGTTAACGCATAGACAAGTGTTTATAAAATAGATTGATAGTATTGGATTGAGCTAATTTTAGATAAGTCAGTCAATTTTTTTATTTCGACTGGGCTTTTCCAGGCTACTTTTAAAACGTTGTGATTCTAGGTGCACGGTTCCAAGTGGGTTGGTCCTGGAGAAGACACCGGCAAGAAACTCCAAGGATACCTACTCTTTACATAAAAAAAAATACAGTAATATCGGTTAAAATTCGACCTGAATTTACACAATATTACAAAAAAAAGAACAGCAACTTACATAACTTATTCAATTCTATTGATTTCATCAAGTTTTCATTATCTTCGTTATTAATCGTAAAAACTACGATTGAAAACTCGTTGATGGGGTGTAAGAAATCTTCTTTTTTTGTTACGAATTTTGTCCAATAATGGAAACTCTTACTTACCTATAATACAACTCGTAACACTCGTCACGCAATTTCAATCTCTGAATTCGATTAGTTATTACGGTAGGCTGTATTGTGGAGACTTACAATGCAGTGGTTCAATAATGACAAGTTGACCACGCCTACCACCCACGAATGGCAACTCACTTTCTATTAAGTAACGTAATAAAAACTCTACCTACTTACTTTATATTTTCTAGAAATCCGATTTAAAAAATATATATTATCTATTTAATATTACTAGTGCTCGCCCTGAGGTCGAAAATCGACCGTAATTTTAGCTTTCTGCACTCCTTCTCCATATAAACTATAACACACATACCATACATACATATAACACATTCCTCCGTGCGCGCAATGTGCTTAAAAAGGGGTACAAAGTTTTCTCTTCTCGGATTAATATAGATAAGCCTAGCGGTTGAACGCGTAACCTTCCATGCAGGAGGGTCTGAGTTCGAGCCCACCCCGCACCTCTGACATTTCGGATATATGTGCGGATTAGAATTTGAATATCACTAGCGATAACGGTGAATGAAAACATCGTGAGGAAAGCTGCACATCTGAGAGGGCCTCATAAAGTTCTCGATGGTGTGTGTAGTCCGCCAACCCGCACTAGGCCAGCGTGGTGGACCAAGGCGTAACCCTTCTCTGGATAGCCTCGGCTGAATTTATTTTATTATTAGCTATTTGTGTTATGATTACTTGTATTCCTGTTAACACCGTTCAATTTACCGAAATATGCTTGTGATAGGAATGGATCTACGTCAAAACTGCAATGGGTGGGGATCACGGACGTGGGGATCGAACTCTCAACTTCTTGAACGGCAGTCCGACGCTTCAGTCATTGGGCTAATATTATATTTATCGAATTTATATGGTTGTGGTATGGGATTCTTCAGCTGCTGAACATAGGCGTCACCCAAGCTGCGCCACTAAGTACTCACGGTCCTCTGCTTTTTAACTCCCGTGTGTATCTGTCTGTGGCATCGTAGCTCCAAAACAACTGGACCGATTTCAATGCAGCTTTTTTTTAAATAGTTTAATCGGGTATCATCATAGCTATGTTTCATGAAAATCTGTTCAAAAGTTACAGCTCTTTTTCAAGTAAAAGTCGGGGGTTTTTGAAGGTTAGGTTATCACACCCATTTTTACCCACAGCCTTCAGATAATCAAGCTAGGAATATCTTTCATATAATAATAATTAAAGTTAAAATTGTACAAACTTTGCCAGTGTAAACCGTGAGACACATCAAGGGTTGTCACGAGGCGTTATTGAGTGAGAGTACAATATTTATAAAGTGCGGTTGCGAGGTAGGGGTAGGGCGGCGCGGCGGGTGCGCGCTCAGCCCTGAAATGAGTTCGGGGCGAGGTGCATCCTCACTGACAGCGAGGCTTGGGTTGGTGATATAAAGTCAACAGCTTCATTTACCATGATCCTAAAGCTCACTTTTCAAATAATATATCCTGAACTTCGCTGGTTGAGAACATGCCGAATTTTATGTCGTAAAAATTATGTCCGCCTGGCAAAAAGTCCGTCTTCTGCGTCGCGCCTTATAGTTAGTTTATTACGAGTCTACTTATTACAGATGTGGCAAGGAGATGTTTTGCAGTTGACCAGAAATGTAGTAACCGATAACTCAGAAAATATGGGAGACATAGGTGCAACATCCATTAAACCCATTTTATTTTAAAAGAGAAATATTTTCATTTTTGTTTTACATATTTTTATTTTTCTGTTAAGTTATCTTTAAAATCGTTTTTGTTCTGTGTCAAATAAATACTTTTTAACACGCTTTTATTAGCTTCACCTGTAACTAAATAACTAACTAACTATGTAAGAAAATCTTGGAAGTTATATTTGACCCACTTCCCGGTTTCTAATTGAGCTGAAATGTTGCATACACCTTCAGTTTGAATGTCTAAAGCGTGTAACGTTGTAGCGTTACATACGTAGCTATGGACTCGTAGGTTTGCGAAAGTTCTAGACGAGCGTGCGACTCAGGCGCTCACATTCGTAAACCGGTCTAGCCATCCCTACCTCGTTTTGTCGCACCGCTGTATCGTCGCGGCGCAGCTGATGATTTAGATTCATTCGGTCCGACAGTCGGGATTTGCCATCACCGGGGGAGGCACGGGCGCGTCGCCTTCCCTACTTTAAGGCGGCGTGACTCTGACCGTGACCTCTCCCGTTGTCCTAGGCAATCCCACAACTCATGTTGGTGAAATATATTTTAAACTAAAATCATTATGTAAAATCAGTGTTATAAACCCCATATTGGGTAAGTGTTGAACAAACTGTATTCGTGTATAATATTATGTTCTTGCAGGTATATTTGACTTGTAACGCTTTATCATTTGTGCAAGTCATGTGTTATATTTTACGTGTCATTTATAATAATCTTTGAGCCTTCAGCTACATTTCTTAAATATGTAATTCGCTTCGCTTACCCTCAACTTAGAATCTTTTTATTGTATTAACTTTAGTGCTTCTCACATTCTTATTTTTTTACTCCGTTCTGATTGTGACGATCACGCACCACCATTACTAGCGCAATAGTACTTCTCGCTTTGCTTACGCTTCGGGTGGTCACAATCAGAGGTGACGGTGAAATCTTTATTCACACGCTGGAATGATTTTCCAGGGTGCTACCTACCGGATTACCGGCTTCTTCTTTCCGGCTACTGTTACTGGCTGCCACCTATCGGCTGCCCTATACCAGGTGCACGATACCGGTATCTTATCCGCTGGTATATACCAGTGTGACATCGGCACCATCACCACCTCGGTGCCAACTTCCCGCGTGACACGGCTCACCGCGTGTCACCATCTCTGCGGGTCACCATCTGCGGGTCACCAACTCCGCAAGCCACCTCCTCGGCGGCCTTCACCACTTCGAGGCTGAGCCAGGAGAGTACAGCGCATTCACCTTAGGAAGTGGAATTATAGTGACGGGCATACATGTACCTACGACCTAATAAATTTTTATGTTGACAAGGTTGGGGAGTTTAATTCTCATACTTTAATTATACTTCCCCCAACTCACCCTACACTCTTTTAGTTGTCACAAGCGTGTTCTATAGTTTTTTTTAATTATAATCTTTTATTTCTTGTTCTTTTCTTTCAACAAACGTGCTAAGTTAAACTCCTTTCGTTTTCAGTATTCCGCTCTCGCGTACTGGCACCCAACCTGACGGGTCTTCGTGACCCGAGCCCCGGGGACGTAAACAGCCCTGTTTAAATTAGGATAGGCTTTGACGTGTCTTTGGAGAGCCCGTGCAATATACCTTTAGACGTTTGATAACTACGCCGCCGCAACTCCCCGACGTGTGGGACTTTAATAAAGTTTCCGTTATGAGCAATTCTTCTCGTAAAATCTCTATAATGCTAGGTTTTAGATTAGATTTTGGGTATGCGGGAGAAAGAATTAGGATTCTGAGAAATTAAATACGTCTACAATAAACTTATAAACGAACCAATTGGTTCCTATGTGCAGGGTTTTAAAGAATGTTCGTTGCAGATACAGTACGATACAACTAAGATATAACATCGATGTAGGTACTTACCTGATTGAACACCCAATGGTAGTCTCTCGCTTAGATAATTTTACAACTTATTGCGTCAGTAATAAGTTGTATCAACAATAGATTAATATGGCCCATTTAGGGCTGTTTAGGCATACAGGCATTTCGGTCTATTGTTATATGAAATACAGTTATAGACTCGCACTTTCACCGCAAAGTCACCATCTACATTGTTGCGCTCCTGTATGAAGTAGACAGGCAATAACGCAGGCTGCGTGGTATAGAATATTCCTTTGTCTCGATCTAAAACCGACAAATCGAATATATAAAATGAGTCCTTTTTAAACTTTTCCCCACACTATGAAATTAATCCTGTATCGTGGGTGCGTTTACAAATACAAATCTTCACATGCACAAACATCCAGACCCGGAACAACTACATATCTGTAGATCATACAAATATTTGTTCTGTGCGGGGATCGAACCCGCAGCACGTAGCGCAGAAAGCCAATCGCCAACTGTGCCGTGTGTTTGGTCTTCTATGCGCTTTACCGTTCATCCGAATAAGATGAAACTTTTTGAACGAGCTCTCACGAAGGTTTCTGATAAAAATACGAGGCATTGGAAGCCATGGGGCACTGCTAGTATGAATCTATATTCATCCCTGTATTCTATAAGCAGGGATGAGCCGAAACGAGGCGAGGCAACATTTCGTACGCCCTCAACTGTCTTGCTCGCATCACCTCGTCTTGCTTCGACGATACTGAAGAACTAGCATGATTTAGAGTTTCTAGTTAATATTTAGATGCATCTTAAGGCGAGGCATTGATTAAGTTGGTGCAAAATCCCTGCGATTTTAATTTTTCTCAGCAATTACAAAACATTCGAAACCTTCATGTACCTACTTCATTTATCATGTCATTGACATCATTTTGGTAATTGCTTTACATGATTATATTATAATAAATGTCAAAAACTACTCTTAAAAACATGGATTTTCATTCTACAGGGAAACGAGACCTATTTAAGCCTCTAAATTTTCTGTATAGATTAGTCTAAGAACACACTTCAGTGTAGTAAGTAATTGGATTTTATATAATTAACGCATCTTTAATTAATTTAGACAACAAATAGATATTGTTTTAACGCAATACGTACAAGCTAGCTCGCGCGCATTTTTGTATGCAGACGATTTGAGACTAAGTAATTGTTTACCACTTCTTAGAAGTCTAATCAAACAAGAAGTCAATCCCAATAGGTAGGTATCTACCTAATTTCCTATTTTCAGCAATGTGTTTTTAATTAAATAAAATAATCAATTTAATACCTACGTAATTTGCATCTAGGATTTTTTATGTTTATGACTTTTAAATTTAATACGCCACCTAAGACCAAAAACTATATTTAAGGAGCTAGACAAAATGTTAGATCACTCACACACATGCGGCTGCGCACAAAAAACGCGGCACAGACAAAACATGGGATTATTTTATCTGTTTTTATCGTTTACCGATTATTTTAATCGGTGCGGCCGGATCGGGTGTCCGTCTGTCGGTAATGGTCGTAATCGGTCGCTAATCGGTGCACAATTTACGAAATTGTCGATCCGTGTCGGCGACCGAGCCGATGATCGGCCGATCAGTTAGTGATGCCCCGTGTTGTTATCGATATTGTTTAATTATGTTGTTTGAAAATACATGTATGACAAAGTTATAAATCTAAACTCAAAAAGTTTTTATTCAAAATATAGATAGAAGGTACTAGTAGAAGTAGGTACCTACGTTTTGACGTCAACAGCCTCAAAACACCCTCCCTTCACCGTTTCCTAATGTAGATAAGAACACTGAACAACAACAGAATACTGAAAAACGTTTTCATAGAGACCAATAAAAATAAATAAAAATAAAAACTGTTTCATAATACGTTTGGGTCTAGTAGGTATTGAAGTTTTGTATAGGACATAATTATAATAATTATTACGCGATTACGATGTTGGTACCATAGAGAAAGTTGTGCAGTTTGAAGGTCTGATCCACCTAAATTTTCTCAATACTAAACTAAACGAGTAGGTACTTGAGCCTCAAGGTGATATTTTTTCTTAAAAAAAAGGTGATATCTCAAGGATAAGAAGTTGAACAAAATAATTTATATGATATAAATCATAATTAAATCGAAAATTAGTCGCCATCGTTTTTAATTGTCAAAAGATTCATTGCCCATTATAAAAAAAAACATTAATCAAATTAAATATCAAACTAGACTTGTCAGTTTTGTACCGTGAAATATTGCTCCTATACCAAAAAAGATATTAAAACAATAATATCTAAATTAAAATTATAAAAGAAATAAACTCACTTAGTTCGAAAATTATCGATGTAGCATCACAGCTGCATTGTTTGTAACAAAATTATATAAAAAAGATGTAAAATTGGCAGCGAACCGCCGTCTAACCCCTGTATTGATCACAATAATCGATCGTGTGCCGCGTAATTGCGCCGGATCGAACCCGCGACCCATTATGTCATTATAGTCGACCGACCGAAACAATAGAAAAAACACGTCAACGGAAAAATCAACCTTATTATAACAGATATAAGAACTGTTAACGATATAATGACATGTTGAAAGTTACGTCATTTATATTTTAAATTTCAAAAATGGCACAGCTTATAAAATTATAGTTTTAAATCTTAAAACAAAACCGGTAGAGTTAATTTCTGTGTGGCGTGTTTTTTGTTTGAAAATAGTAAACGTTCCAATTTCAAAATTGGCAGTGATCGTCTGCCGGGCGCCTGCGCAGCTGTGATGTCAGATGACACCAACACCCGGTTATAGACATCGAACGATTTTAAACGTAGAATAAATGTTTCCCTCATTTCAATTTTGGACTAGTAGCTAGTTTGACGAATAGATTTACAAATGGAGTGATGGACATCAAATTCTGTCCATTATTCTTGATCATCATCATCCTCCTACCCTTATCCCATTCTTAATTGGGGTCGGTGCAATATGTCTTTTTCTTCCATTAATTTCTACAGACGTCATCTCAACGTTCACTTTTATCCATCGGGCTTGAGTATGATAATTCTTGCAGGCTTTCCTTTGTAAGGTTATCCCGGGTGGGCCACGAGCTACGACTCATTTAGAGAAACTAACAGTAACTAGTATACTTACAGTGTTTTATGACTTACTTGAAGTTATAATAACATTACCGAATGTGGTGAAACAAATTTGATATGGAACATCTTATGTAAAACCCAGGATAAGCCAATAAAGAATTGAATTGAATACGGAAACATTTTTTCAAGAGACAGTAGCTAGTACCTACTTAGGAAGGTACCAACCTAGACTTACCCACAATACATGGGGAATTATTTCTGAAAAAGCGCTGCCTGCACTGCCTTTGCCCCATAAAGACGAATGAATGGATAGGAGTGTTTTCAATGAATTAATTAATTTATAGATTAAAATTTAAAATGGCCGAGAAAACAGTTTAAGTGTTTGGATCCATTCTCAAAAAATGCCACAATTATGAACACGGATATCGAGGGATATGGCTTGTAGGCGTGACACTTGTCGCCTCCATCAGCTCGGATTGACCCAAAATACGTGTGACGTCAATGAGCATCTATTAGTCATATGTTTGCATCCGAACGTGTAGTGTGATTTCGTATTTTTACAAAATGCCGAATGGTTCCGTTCTTATTTGCAAAAATAGGACAATTACAACAAACCTTAAGACAAGTGGGGTGTCCTACCACCGGTATGTAAAACATCACTGCATTAATTATATTATTTAAAGATTTTACAAATATCTAGTTGTGAATTAATTTTGACAGGCGTCAGGCTAATCATTTATTGAGTGACCCATGTCAAAATTGTCAAATCAATGTATCCCTGCGGTCCGAATTGCGATAAAAGTGATAATATCGCGAATCCGACCAAATTTAATAGTCACAAAATATAAGGGCTATTGAGTAATAATAATAATTTTGACTTTGGTCGGATTCGCGATATTATACTTTTAGCGCAATTCGGACCGTAGAGTATTAGTGTTGCACAGCGCTGAGGGATATCGATATAATTAATTGATAGTTGTTCTTACGGAATTATTTCATTATTATTAACATTTGCTTAATAATAAAAAATAATGTTATCTATTATTTTTGTAGTATTTGCTTATTAGGCTAAATTAAAAGATTTTATAGTTTTCTTTTTATTTTACTAATCCTTGTAGTTATATTGTTTGAAAAGGATTTAAATAAGTAATTATACTTGAGAACATCTTGAGAACCCTGTTTTACAAGAATGAATACATTTTATTTTAGTTTCCTGAAAGATGCAGAAATAAAAAATAAATGGATGATAGATGAATTCGACCAATCAGATTACGAGGCCTGCATCGCGCTAATAAAAATATTATCGTATCTAACACAATTGCGCCCTAGCCCATCATAGATAATGTGCGGCTGCTATAAAAATTGATATGAAAACTTCTTGGAAGAACCGAAATGTACTTTTTTTTTTTGAAAAGAAAAGAATATTGAAAAGAAGTTATTTTATAGCATAATTTAAAAAAAAGAACTGTCATTATAAAACTTTTTAATTTTATTATAATTATGTAGTTGCATGTGCATAAAGTCTGTCAATAAAGTACTATTTTTGAATTCATAATTAGAACTTTACGATATGAGTGTAGACAAAAATCTTAAATCTCTACTATTCTGTACTTTTTTTAATTATTATTTATGTAATATTTTAAAATATTTATAGACTAATAAACACAAATTGAGGTGAGTACTTTGTCCCAAGTTAGAACTCCCTGTATTATCTATCTTCCTTTCTCAAATTCTTTAAATTATATTAACATCGTTAGTCTTTGGTTAGCCTCTCTTAAAGTGTCTATATAGCGATATTATAATAAACACTATAAAATGCGCCAAAAAAACACTTCTCTTTTTTGCAGTCAGTTTTTATCGATATTTTTATCGATAAAATATTTATACCAACCCTTCATCCGTTTTAGGAGTGGGGAAAAAGTGGCGACACTTGAAATTGAACAAATGTAGAGTGAAGGCATATCTCCGGATATCTATGATTATGAAGCTATAAAAGAAAAAAAAACCTAATAACAACATTACTTAGGTCTTAGGTACATCTTTAATTTATCTGGTCTTTGGTTTGGCCAAAATGGGCGGGCAGCTGTCTTGCTCATCCATTCGAATTTCGAATCGATATATCGCAATTCGAATAAAAATTGCAAATTAAATAAAACCTTACCAACTTAATAAAAACAACACACCTCATCTGTTTCAAGAAAACCTCATTTGCGTTCGAACTTTGAAAAAAAAAGAATTCAAAATGGTGTACCATCGGCATCGACCGTCGCGTCGCCTCAATTTTATGGGGTATGAATTTGTCCGAGCGTCGGTCATGTCTGATGTGGTTCTTCACCGCAGGCTTTGAGCATAGCCGTCGCAAATATTATGGGGAACAACACCATAGAGGTGACAATAAAAATGAAAACCGCAAGCCTTTATGTTTTCGTCTGTACTAAAAAAGAGTTTTAAAAAGTTTACAAATTCACACTTCGAAGACGCTTCGAAATGTCGGTTTTGTGAATCAATTAGCTTATAACGTAAAGGTGGAGCAAGACGATTTTATATTGCTTTATGTTGTGGAATGTCCTGATCGACTCTGATTAATAATCAGATTGGGATTTCTCTTATTGTATTCATGACATCTAATCTACGTTTTTAGTTTTAATTTAATATGACAAAAATAAAATGCGAAAATAGACAAGGTACATCATCGACCTAGCCCCATTGCCATTATTGCTAATACAGTACAAGTCAGGGCGGTCAGGGCAATATTTATTGTTTTTATGAGAAAAAATTAAAGAAAGACGTAGTATACCTTGCTTGTAACAAGAAAATAATAAATTTGTAATCTGATTATTATTAAATGTCTGCCTTCAAAATTATCATCGTTCCGAATTACACTCAACAAACCAAAGTAATGAAAACACAACACTGTCACAAATCATAAAGAACGTTCACCGAACACAAACTAATTTCACAAACAAAAAAAAAACAAAAAGGCACAAACCTTAGTCGATTAATCGAACCTAAAACTAATCAACCCTATCTGAAATGGAATAAAACAACGGGTTAGTTGGAGAGGCGATGTTAAAAAACAAATGAATGGAGGTGGCCCGACCCGCTTCTTCTTCACATAAATCATGTTTGGACGGGAAGCGATCTCGGCCAAGATTTTAATAAACATAAGCCTATATCGGTATACCCATTCATGAAGTTTTTTTATTGTTTTAATTACGTTCAGGTCGTGTGAAGGGTTTCGGAGTAAGCGGTCGGTTCCCATCCCTAGGCTCCTGTTTTGTACTCATTTTTTAAACGTGTAAGTTTAAAAAACAAGTTTGAGGAAATCTTTAAAGAAAACCCGAGAGGTGCACTCTGAAAATAAGAATTGATACATTTCTCAGATCCTTCTATGCTTAAGGGCATTAACCTGAAAATACTCACAAAAAAACTGAAAGGAAAACATGTTGTTGTAGGTATAACTAAGAAATTAAGAGTTTGCAGTTACTTCTTTCCGCGTAAGAAAAATAATTATGTTGGTAAATACATTATACAAATACCCACCCACCCATATTAGTACCTAACCCAGCATACTACCTATACCTACCTCCTTTTTACTAATATCTCTCTATCTCTCCCTTTCAAGATTGGGCACTCTTTGTGTAGAGAAAAGTAGTGTAAAGAAGCGTAGGTACAAACTAAAAATTCCGCTACGAAGTCTATTATTTTACAAAATATAAATGATTTCAAGCTGCAATACGGCCATTTCTGTTTTATGTTTTCCAATACGTATATACCTACGTCTTTATAAAAGCTAAAGTCTACCCTTAATTGTTTTTTTTTTAAAGATTCTTCTTTTTCAGACAGGTGATTTTAATGATCATCATTAAAATTCCACAATACCTAGACAATCAATTCTCAAATACTACCTTACATACTCTACCCAATAATAATTATTGAAACAGAATACCTACACGTCCATAAAACGTGGAGCGATGTGTAATATAGAAAAAGTCACAAAAAGTAAAAAAGTGTAAGCCGTGCGTACATGGGCGGCGCGGGCGCAGCAGCCTTAATTACGGGGTACCGCGGCTTCTTGCCCGTACGCAAGCCGGTCGCGGGCTACACTTCGCTGAGGACCAGGTATTATGAGGCTACTTTATGTGTCTATGTCGGATGAAGCTTGACGTGGCTCTGAAAATAGATTCGTCTCTTAGAACCCCACTATTTCAGACTGTTTTGTATACTCGTCAGAGCCTCTAAGATGTCTATGGTTTCATGCTCTCGCTTGTTTAAATGCATCGAAGAGTGTTGTTATGTTTCCTGTACATCTCTACTTTCTTTTCAGTGAGTTTTGCTTGTTTGGCAAGAGCTCTGTCACAAACCTAAATTGCCAATTTTAAATTAAAAATCTCTGTTTCACTCAGTATTTTTGTTAGTATTACAGCTTGGTTTGAATGGAAAAGTAATATTTTTTTTCTATGAATTATTTCAGGTTACATGAAGTAACATTTTTATACTTATGGGGAATCTGTTTTTAATAAAACTTATTAACTATCAACGAAAGATGTTTAATTTAATAATGTTATGATAAAAATGTAATCTTCGATAAAAAAGCTGAAATCAAGAGCGAATGCTCTCAAACCAAGTCATTTGACATCACGTCATACTAATATTATAAATGTGATAGTTTACGTCTTCGATCCACAATAGCATGTTGATCGAAGGTTTGTGACGATGTTTGGACATTTGGATGTTTAAGATGTTTGGATGTTTGTTATTCAATCAAGCTGAACGGAATCGGATGAAATATAACACACAGATAGAAAAATAAATTATCTTGAATTAACACATAGGATACTTTTTGTCCCGGTACATGAATTAATTCCCCAAGGATACGAGTGAAACCGCGGGGAACAGGCGTAAAGATAATTTATAAACAGAACTACATAATATTTTTAATATTTTAAAACTACTGGCAACCCAGCCTCTATGGTTTTACTCTAGAGATATTTCACCATCCCATAGTCCATAGTGCTATCTTTAATGTAAAATCTCACGATAAACTATCTTAATCTACACTGAAATCACCGCGGATGGTAATGTGGGTGTTTATAATAATTATACGGTGAATATGGCGGAAAAATATTCAATTTTAGTTGACCATTCAAAATTACTGAACGTACAATGCGTAGATATGATTTATGTTATTATTCGGAGTGCAAAAAAAAAACTTTAGAGTTTAGTGCAAATTTTAAGGCACGTTTACACGAAACGTTCAAGTGTAAGACAGTAATAAGTTAGTATATTTATATAGCTACTTGACACTTGACAAGAAGTTTTCGTATTAAATAATTAGTAATTTTTACTTTATGTTTGAATTAATCGGGATATTCCTGTCCACTGCTGAATGATTGGTTGGTAATAGAATCCTAAAATGTAAGGGCATGTGCGTTTTTTTCTATAATCACCATATTTGGCCAACGGACTGGTGATTTCAATGTCCTAAGTATTTGACGCACAGGAGGATGCTTCTACCCAGCCTCTTGATAACACGCAAACAGTTCTTAACGGTGAAAACAAGCTACGAGAAAATTCATTAGGTATATACCAGACTTTATGTAGGTACCTTTTCACAGCTTTTGTCACACGGGCGCTGTCAACAGGCCATGAGCCATGGAGAGATATTAGGCCTAGGCAATAAAACTATAAATGAAAACAGTAATTCTTTCCTCGAATCGATTTAATAACTACAAGAACTACAATTACTCAAGCTTTCGACTTCAGCTTACTGCGACTGTTTCAGCATTTTATGTGTGGATCGTAAAGAGGATCGTGTATCACTGGCCTAATAGTTGCGTTTGGATTTAATGGTTGCAATTAAAAACTCTGCCTTCCAAGATGCCACAGCGAAACAAAAGGCTCCTAAGAATTTACGGGAAGCCTAAAGATTTATAGGCATTTAGACTATAACATCTACGATGGTCGGTTGGGATATGAATTGAATTTCGAATTCTATTTTGAAGCTATTCATACGAGCGTAAGCGCTAGCGCTTGTGACCAAGTCCTCTTTTATCATTTCATCACTAATGCTAGCAATCTCCCTCATCACTGGCCACTTCATGCTTCTAAAATCTTAATTTGAATTTAGAACGTTGCGCTGGATCATCATTCAATTTTTTATTTTTCGTCATTCCTTTTCCGTCTCATATGGTAGACACAGCTGTCATATTCTCCTTTTAACAAGTTTTTATAAATGTAGGTATAATGTAAAAAAAAAATTGTTCAAAAACTAAATCCCGACTACTGAAAAGGTATGAAACGAGAAAATATTAATACATATTCGTAGTGATGTTCAGAGGATAGCCGTGTTGCCGTGTGCTGTGGTGCTGTGGTGCCGAGGTGGTGGTGGTGGAGGTATCTGCTAGCAATGTTTATATAATATATATGTTTGAATTAAGCCCTTTTATTTGATACCCAACACGGCATAATTTATTTATTTTTTGTTTCATGACTTTATGTCCGCTCGAGGGAGCTGTATTCAATTCAATGTGACGTCACATAGCCTATAAACAGCGGACAATCAAGACACTTCCAACGATACGTCATTTGTCGAATTATGATAAGTACTTTAGAAGTTATGAGGGAACAGATGAACATAATACATGCATACATACATACATACCGGTCAAACATATAACCCTCTCCGTAGTCGGGTAACAAATAAGGGCCCATTCACACTAGGATAGTTTCAGCAGCAGAATTGCGCGTTTTCGCGTTCGTTATCAACTGTTTATAAGCAAAAGGCAGCCAACGAACGCGAAAACGCGAAATTCTGCTCCTAAAAGTATCAAGTGTGAACAGACCCTAAGTTATTGCTATTTATAACCGAATAACTTGGTTCGGATGAAGCCTGTAAAGTCGTTTATTCTGTGTAACGGGAACAAAACTACTAGTCTTTATATACGTATAAAAATGGCTGTTTATTTTTATATATCTTTATAATAAATTATAATCTCTCCTGTCCAGCGGGGCTCATCTGATCCGAGGGCGCCTCCGCCCCACATAATTATACTGTGGAGGAGAGTGCCTCCGCGACGCCCCTACACCTTCCAACGCCAGCTCCAATGATAAACATGTACTACAATTATCTGAGGCTAACTGTGCAATGGATTTCTGTCGCTACACGTATGTCCTTGAATAAGGTCAAGGCCTTTAATCTGTATACACAACTTAAAACACACAAGAATGTCACTGCATGAATAGCTGTTGCATGTTTTCAAATGTTCCTATACTTGTGTGATAATTCTTGACATGTCATAGTCATTAAGTAGGTTATAGTCATAAAAAATGTGTCATCACACCGCGCAAATGCTCGCTAGTGCTAATGTAAAGCGATTACCACTTTTAAAAGTTACACCTAAAATAAGTATTCGTTAAGCTGTAAGGTGTAGGTAATGTATCGATTGTTTCCAATCGTTTTTAACCCCCGACAAATAATAGGAGTGTTATAATTTTGTAGTGTGTATCTATGTATATGTGTATCTGTGGCATCGTAGCTCCAAAACGGCTGGACCGATTACAATGCAGTTTTTTTAATTGAAAGCTAGTTTCATTGGGAATCATCTTAGCTATATTTCATGAAAATCTGTTAAGCTGTTCAAAAGTTACAGCTCTTTTACTAGTTGGAGTCGGGGTTTTTGATGGTTATTAACAAATATTGTCGATGCAACTTTTAAAAGTGGTAGTACTGCATAGTACGACACAACTAAGAAGTTACATCGATGTACTCAAATAACCAATGGCAGTCGACGGCTTAGATAATTTTACAACTTATTGCGTCAGCGTAAAGATCATTCTTTACTACAATACTAATAAACATTCGTGGTCTTGAATTCGCACTCAGTTCGGAAGTGATCGTTTTACGAAGTTTGCCGATGCGACATCTTAGTTGTATCGTACTGCACCAGTGGCGTGCACAGATATTTCTTATAGGGATGGCAAAAACAACCTTAGTGTTGTATTGTCAAGTTATTTGATGTTTGTAATTGGCCACCTCACCCTAAGATCCAACCGACCCAAATATCCTTAAATTAACTTATATTACAGACATATTAACGTTTGCATTAAATAATACTTAATTTATTAAGGTAGGCAGTGGCTTTTTTAAAACGCTTTTATTAGCTTCACCTGTAACTAACTAACTATGTAAAAAAATCTTGGAAGTTAAATTTGACCCACTTCCCGGTTTCCGATTGAGTTGAAATTTTGCATACACGTTTAGTTTGGATGACAAAAGCGTTTTCTTTAGTTTTTTTTTAAACTATAATATTTTTTCTTTATGGAGTGCACGCCACTGCAGCACTGTACTGTAGGTACCTACCTACCCATTTATATACCAACGGTACCTGATCTACAACCTCCAGGTGACAGTTCAAACCCACGGGCACCCAATAGATAGCTACTACTTCCTACCAATATATCATGGGTGAGAAACTGAGGCAGCCAGACCTGGCAGGAAGAGGTCCGCCTCTCCTAATTATAGCCCGTAGCCGGCCAGCCCGCCCACTGGAGATCGACCTGCTGTAACAGCCGTGAGACCGGTGGGCTTAATGTTAGTGTATAAAGCACGATCGAGGTATACATGATTTATTATAGATAGCCTTTAATCCATACATAACCTATTATGTAGTTACCCTGACTCACGTAATTTCAGGAATTATCTAAATATTAATACGTGACGAGAAAACTTCTTAATTTTTAGGCATATTGCGCGCACGGAGGAGTGTAAAATTTGGCATAGTTAAAGTTTATATGGAGGAGTGCAGAAAGCTAAAATTACGGTCTAATTTCGACCACGTGGCGACCTCTAGTAAATATAATTATAAAAATGTACCTATTGATAAGCAAAGTAACCACTTAAGGCCCTCGTGTCGTACCTATTTAATACACTAAAGAAACAAAACATAAATAGGTATCTAAAAAATAAATGAGTTTTTTCATCCTCGCTACCGAACAGCGCACACCAGTCTCAACTTCAGCATAAACACAGAAGTCTGTACGAAACCATTACCAACATAATATAAATAAATAACAAAAAACTATCTATTGAAACAGTAGATTAGTCTGTGATTAAATTTTATTTTACAACACATTCAAAAAAGGAATGAAAGCTGATGATGACCAGCGCTTTTGGGCGGCGACGATGGGAACCCACAAAAAATATCCATGTAGGTTGGGCGAGAGGTAGCTTATATATTTTTTGAGATAGGTACTGCATTTGGGGGTCCGTTCTCGTAAGTATAAATGTTTTGAATGTAGTTTTAGCTTATAAGGAAGACACTTTAAGGTGGATAATAAGACCGTTTTAAAGATAAAGTACCCTTTGAGTTTTAACTTATCAGGCAATGGACAGAAAATTAAAGTGAAGGAAAATCTATAGGTATATTAATACGTGAAGAGAAAACTTTGTATCTCTTTATAGGTAAGCATATTGCGTGAATGGAGGAGTGTGAGATTTGGCATACTTAAAGTTTATATAGAGAAGAAGTGCAGAAAGCAAAAATTACAGTCGAATTTCGACCACTTGGCAACCTTTGGTATAGATAAATATTACAAAATAGATTTGCACCCAGGTAACTAATTAAGTCTTCTAGTGTTCATAAAAGACTACTAATGGATCAAGACAAGTGGACAGTTATTTTCATAATATGACAAAATACTGCCAATGCAATCACCAACCCGTTGGCCATACGTGGTGATTATGACAATCCCTCACGTCTGTCCATTGTGTGACGATGCCCATGTTTAGCTGTGGACATTTGCGGGCAGATAATGGTGATGGTGACATTTTAAACAGAGTAGCGGAACCCGAATGCCATATTGTTATTGTTTATTGCCAATGCCTTATTGTTTTTTTTCTAGAAACCTAAAAGAGAACCATTTCAGCAGTATTTCTTTTTAAAATAAAACTTTAAATTAGTCTTCAAATAATGTCCAGTCTATCAAGTTCTATATCAATCTTCGATTTGATTTTAATGTAAATTAATTTCATTTTATTAAATGAAAATGTTGTTTGTAAGAATAGAACAAAAAGAACTGAGATTTAAGATCAAAATCAAAGTTAAACTTTTTATTTCAACTGGGCCTATGTAGGCAGTTTTTAAACTTCGTGATTCTAGGTGCACGGTTCCAAGTGGGTTGGTCCTATGGAGAGATTCCGGCAAGAAACTCTATGGATACCCATTGTATATCAGAAATGCGTGATCATATTTAGGGGTGTGGATCAGACATCAAACTGAACAACTTTCTCTATGGGACCAACATCGTAATCGTGAAAAAATCACCAACTGATATATGTACGTTTGGTCGAGTAGGTATTGAAGTTTTGTTTCGCGATTAACATTCCTTATAGAGAAAGTTGTTCAGTTTGATGGTCTGATCCACACCCTTAAATGTGACCACGCGTTTCTGAAACACGCTGTGTAACACAATTAATTTATAAGAGTTATAGAAATTCATGGAGTTTCTTACCGGTCTTTCTCCATAGGACCAACTTTTTATGCATCATAATATCTTCGACACCTAAGGATTGAGATATTTACTCCATCTAGACATAATTTACATAAGAAGCAAACTACTGCCATTGTAGATAATTTTCACTTCATATCAAGTGCTCGATGTTATAGCGAACCTCAAAACGTATCTATTAAGTTATAGGCTTCATGGCATGCATGAAAGTTAAATGCTGAGAGTACGGAGCTAACCATGCATACATTAGCATGCATTTGCGTGTAATAATTGTACTACACACTATAAAGTTTTGTATTATTAACTAGGAATTATACAAAACATTGCTTAGTAGCTTAGTTTTTGAAAGTCATCATGTTGCAAAAATTACCTATATTGTTGATAACTTTAGGGTTTTTGATTTTGGACTCGTTACGATTTATTTGCATACCTAAATTATACTTGCACAAGTCTGCGTGATGCCGAATTGCTCACAGACGGCTTGTAGATACAAGTCAAGATACTTGCGCAAAGTCTTCCCATGCACTTCTCGCATACTTGTGCAAGCTTAAACTTTGACAACTAAAAGGACTATAGAGATCTTGTATTTCTTGGAGACTGTTGTTTTAGGACAGACAGACAGATTTGCGATTAATATCCTTCATAAATATTATCAGCCCGTAAACGCTGATTGCTCAATATGGATAGGGGATCATAATTATTGTCATAATCACCACAATTGACAGGATACATACATACATAGGATACATATACAGCACAATATAAGCCAAAGATTTCATCGGCTAATTCCACCTCAGTCGAATTTTGCCGATCGAAATGCGAGTACAATTTCGAGAAAGTGATAGTGGAAGTGTTAATTTTACATATTTATTTACACACAGCGGAAGACACAGAATACATGAAATACGAGAACAAAGTAAAAAGGTAAACCTACTGCTCATTTCACAAAAAAAGATACTTCCGGCAGACGTGCCAGAGGAGAATTTAAATCATGATAATTATTTACTCAGCGTTGTACAAATAGAATAAAACTACAAATAGAATATAATAATATAAATATAAATGAAATATATAAAACAAATACATAATATAAAAATATTTATAAATGATATTTATATCTTTACACTAAGCTAATTGTACTCGCATTTAAAAATTCGGCTCTGACGGAGAATACGAGATCCTGCGGATTATTGCGTTGTTTGTTGTGTTTTAGTTATATTGTTTTTTTTTTAAATACGTTGCCTCGCGCTTTGCTTTCTCCTGTATCGTGAGTTCAGTTTACAAACATACATGTGCACACACCCAGACCCAGAACAACCATCTAGGTAGGCCATACAAATATTTGTCCCGTGCGGGGATCGAACCCCAGGTTGTACTGTACGTTGTTGTTGCTCACAGGAGGACGCTGCTGTTCATCCTCTTAACATCATCATTTTGTCAGATTTTACGACAGTCTGGGCTCGAAAGGTGGCAGGATATTATTTTTTTGAACCACATGGTTTTTCTTCCAAGTTTTTGAAGTTTCAAAATTCGGTTGCTAGAGCAACTTACAAAAACATAAATTTTCACGTAAAATCATTAGTAAGATTTTTTTTTCATCCTGAACGAATATCAGCTTGCCAGCACAGGGTGTGGCCGCTCTGCCCGCGGCTAGCGATCTGCCCTAGCAGTAGCGATGTTAACGCCTTCTATCTTAAACCTATAATTTGGTTTTGAAAGGAATAAGAACAAGAATTATGAATAAAAAAAGAAGAATATTAAAAGACTACATTTATACTACATTTAGACTACATTAATACCAGTTTTCTTTAGTTTACTTTCAATTATAGGACCTTGAACACTGAAGAAATTAAAAAAAAGAGCAAAGAAATGAATTATTTACAATTATTCTCATTTGGGAGAGAAGGAGAGATACGTATATTTTAAGTATATGTCCAGACAGTGTAATGTGCTAGGTATTGCAACAGGCTAATATGATTGATCCTATCCTGAAGACTATGTTCAGCAATGGACAAACAGTCTGATCTCCTGACTAAATCTTAAATTACAAATCAATAACTCTTATACATACATACTAACATTATTCTGTCAAGCGAAACAATTTGCATATGATATTTTTTCGTCAAAATTGCTGGTTGAGTTTCCTTCAGTAGCATAACGATGCTGCCTCGGGCCGTGAGCGCAGACTACCCGCATTATGGAGACTACCAGTGCACATTATATGGAAGCCAACCCGCCCCCGCTTGAGGCACGCACGCCTTCGCACCTGGCCTTATAGCTCTTTTTAGAAAAGGAATTAATTCTTTGGAGCTTGAAGGCAAACTGCTTGAAGAACTTGTGATGTTGAATAATTTTTGATTGATTCTAATGACAGTTTTAATGACAGATAGAATAAAGCGTCAGATTTCTGCGCTACGTGCCGTGGGTTCAATCCCGCAAGAAACAAATATTTGTATGATCTACAGATAGTTTGTTTCGGGTCTGGGTTGTGTGCATGTGAGATGTATGTTTTTTAAACTATACCTACCCTCGATACAGGAGAAATCCCAGAGAGGGGCAAAGTATAAAAAAAAACAAAAGAGTATCCTGGACTATATTAGTCTAAGTATTCAAAGGTCCTGCATAAATTTCTACACGGAATATCTGCTAAATTCTAATCAGAAAACACTTGATGTGGCTGCTTTTAGGACAGATAATGTATACGTAGCTCTTGTAAACATGAAAGAAAAAGAAAAAGTATAGGAATACATTTTAATATGAGTGAAGTATGTTCATCTACTCAAAGGTTCATCTACAAAAATATCTTTGACATTTAGTCGGAATTACTACAGTACAAAATGATCGTTCATTTCACAACGAAGCTTGTGATTTTCACAAAAAATCTCAGATGTAATAATCATTACAAGGCGACGTGGTGCGACCATCTCGTATCATTTACATATTTTGTATAAGGTATCTGTCCGTGCATGTTAATGACATACGAACAAATATATTTCGCTACCTCCACACGATCCAACCCATTGTTTTGCACTAACTACCAATTTACCAAGACCTCTGTTTATTCACCCTTCATTATGTAACGCAGGTCCAGACAGACTGGGGGCTATTATTTTGTCCCTTTTACATTATAAATCGTGACGAGGTTTAGTTTTTATTTTGTTATAATTTCGCGAAGTCGCCGCGGGCAAAGCGGCAATATGAATATTAAGAGCTTTTTTATTTCGCGCGCATGTCCGTTTCCATTGGATTTAAGCATCCGTCATATAATTAATGAATTCTTCTTTTCATTGAATTTAATCTAGGCAATGTTCAAGTCCCTATAGCGCTTATTTTTATTTTTATTAGCAAGTTTTAATCAATAATATTTACGTAGATTTACAATTCCGAGTAATTAAATCACTGGAAGTTCTTAACCACCTATCGAATGTGTATAGCTTTCGTCTCATTTGACATCATAATTTTCCAATGTCAGTAGCGATCGTAATCGCCATTAAAATCGATTGGAGAGGCGATGATATTCGTAGTCATTGAAATATTTAAGTATGTTGTTATTTCATTCCATACTCGCTTATTACTTCGTGACACACCCATTAGCAGCCGACGGACAGTAAAAGTACTGACTGTTTTGTGAGAAAATCGATATAACAGCAAACGATCCGACTACTGTACCCTTCACTGAGATTTTCTCGACTAAACCGTAATTACCGTTCAAAAATGTATGAAAAAAGTCTGCGCGCGTTTTCGGTAAAACTTCACTAAAATGCGCGCGCACGTTGTTTTCATACATTTTTGGCTTGACGGTAACTACGACGGTCGAGAAAAAGTCGGTATAAGTGTTGGTACATATCTGACGGAAGGTGCGTCGAGCGTATCATCATAGGTTGAGAGACGCCCTAACGCATCATCGGTTGAGTGTGAAAGGTTCAATGATTTATCATATAATTGTCTGTTCTGGCGCTACGCGACGCATTTGCAGTCAGATATGTACCGACCCTAAGGGTAGTCAAGATCATCCAACATAAGGTACCGTAGAAGAAGTTATTTATCATATCGTAATCTACAACGGACACACGCGCTAACGGTCCGCGGGCCCCATTTGACTGACAGATGACTGAAATTTATGACCAGCCAGTCGTTGAACCAATTAACTGTACCCATACTTGATGTTGACTAGCCTACTATTAAGTAGAAGATATTCTTCGAACCAGTAGTTGAGAGATAAGGATCATAGTGTCCAAAATATGTAATTTCCAAATTAATCTGGGAAAGAACAGCTTAAAGAGTAGGTAACTATCGCTCGTTTTAAATGAAATCAGTGGGTGCGGCTGATACACCGAGTTTTTAGAAGTTTAGAAGCTAGTTAGTTTTGATTGTGATTATTTATGATTAACACCCACGGACCAAATATTTACTTCGTGCTAACACCGGTGTCTATAGTGACGAAAGCTGAAATCTCGACATTAATAATTCCAGAAAAAAATTGTTATCATTCGGACCCACTGTGAAAACACAGGGTTATTGAAAAAATACCGGAAACCTACTAGTACTAATTAAAAAGGAAAAAAAAAAAAAAAAAAAAATCGTGTATATTTACGTAAAAATCTACTCTTCCGTTCTCTTCTCTCTTCGTTGGTCTCAGAGTATACAAACTACAGAGTATATTCATACCTATTTATGTATGAAAAAAAAAGTTTTGAATTAAGAAAAGTTGTAGAACAAACGTAGTTCAGAATCATACAAAGTTAGTAAGTACTAAGAGGTTTTGGATATTTTTTCATGTATCTTCCCTGTATATTGCAGAATATTGAATATCATGAAAGCAGAAATAGACTGTTGGATAAATAACAATCAGACAATCGTATCTGGCAAGCCTGGAACTCGACCCCAAAAATGTTAGAAAAAGGCGAGGCTTATAATGATGATGTCGCTTTTCCTTTGCCGACTTTTTATTTATGTATTATTTTCACTGGATACATTCTATCTTTTAACACAAAAGTGGACAAACCCTCGAAAATCCCGAACAAATCTCAAGAAAGTTCCCAACAATTAATGAACAAGAAACTTTTTTTTAAAACAAATGTAGAATTCATACTTGTTTTTTGCCAGGCATTCCGGACAATGACAGATTAGGCTGAATGCAAATTCCCTCGACCGTAGGCGTGTCTCCTTCTGAAGGCTCACAAAAACGATATAAAATATTGTTTTTTAAAACCCATTTCGAAATGTGAGGTTATGTTAAAATGTTTTTGTAGGTACTAACTTTTGTGTTATCATATTAATGTTGGATGAATCATGGTTGAAAATATAATTTGAACCGATTCAGATTAGATATTTTACAGGCTCCATCCGAACGATTGAATTGGAATTGGAAGAATTGGAAGAATTTTGCGAGTCCGAAATCGTCAAGAATTTATGATCAATGAACGCCACCAGTAGGACAGTAGCTATTTATATTCTACGATAGCTACTGTATTAACAAAAAACATTTCAAACTGCAACTTTGAATATCATCAGACAGTAATATCGAAACCCTTTGTCCACAAAAAATATTCAACCGTCTTCAAAAACTAAGACCCCAAAACAACGAGATGCCAGCTAACTCATTATAATGTTTTTCCATAGAAATATATTAATCACGCGCAGCCCCGCCCTCTAGCGGCTAAACACCAAATAATTTCTGCCATAAACATTTTTCTGTGGGCCACAGATAAAAAAACAATAATTAATTTTATTCCGTGGCATTTTTCGAGTATAATTTTTATTTTTAGACAGGTGAAACTAGGTGTGTACAGAATAAAATATAGCTTTTTATATTAACTTTTGCTTCTTTTTGGGATCTTAATTTCGTTTTTATAGAAATCGCTACCTACTGGTTTATAAGAAATATTCCCAACGTGGCCTAGTGTGATACTATATTAAAAATCTAGTTGTGCCCGCGATTTCATCCGCGTGGAATTCAAATGTAGATATTTATGAAAAAAAAGAGCTATGTCCTTCTTCAAGATGTACACTATTACCTTATCAAATTTTATCAACATTGGTTCAGCCATTTAGTCATGAAAAGATAACAAAACACGACCAACCCACACCATGTTAACGTTGGTCGACTAAGGTCTAGCCTTCTCATTCTGAGAAGAGACTCGTGCCCAGCCGTGGGACAGTAATGGGTTCGATTTATTATTTATTTACTTTATTCGATCTCATCTGACTGTTTAAATTCATGAGCGGATCGGAGTTCGATTATCATCGTAAATGGTGAAGGAAAACACCGTGAGTTGAATGTCAGTATTGGGTCAGCATTACCTACTATCACATCATCATCATCATAATCATCATCAAGATCTGCTACAGAACCTGCTACCATTAGGCAAAAAAATAATAGTAATTAACGGCTGGTGGTGTAGGTACCAGGTCTAGACAGAATGGTAGCCGAGAGACGGCCAAGAATTTTGGGTTACCTGGCTATTGTTTGCAAAGACTTGGGAAGTATGGCACAAAATAAAGAAGATAGTAGCAGGTGGACAGATAATAAAGATAATGAACAAAAATTATAATATAGCATACACGTTCTCTATCCCCTATACACGCCATAAACACCCACTTAATTAACAAATACTTAATTAATCAGGACACAAACAATAAAACACAACAGTACGATACACTATTAATGTCAACACTTTCTGATACACAAACAAGTCGTTTACATACAAAATTCAACCTTATTACTACAACAATTAGAAGCATTACGATATAACAAACAAGTTAATGATTATAGTCTTTATTGCAGTGTTATAAGGGTGGTAGAAATGCGGTACGTTTTGGCATTTATAATTTGATAAAGCTTCCCCTAATAGCTAATGATGGCATAGCACGGAAATGTCAACTAGATACGAACGGACACCTGTTTTTAGGGATCCGTAGAAAATTAAAAACTGGGTAAACAATCACATAATGCCATCACACGAATATTTTAATCATGTAGAATTTTATGATTGTGGGACTTTATTGTACACCTGAATATAACAATTTTGTAAGTAAAGGAGATTACAATATTAAAGTACAATACGCGGCTTTATCGCATAAAGCAATTTCTTCCAGGCAACCTTTGGATGGAATATAGTGAAAAACATGTTAAAAACAAGTTAAAGTTTGTAAAGATGTTTACGTGTTTGGATGTTTGTTATTTAATGGCGCATAATCGGCTGAAGTAATGGAATATAGATCACGTTATGGATTAACACTTAAGATACTTTTTATCCATGTACTTGAAGTAGATGGCTAGTAAGGATATAGGTTTGTTTGGGGGTAATCTCTGGTACTACAGACTCGATTTAAAAAATTCTTTCACTTATTTCTAAGTGAAAGAATTAAATTTTTGCTTTCTAGGTCTAGCTACACTATCCCTGATGATATAGGCTATACTTTATTTTACCTATTGTAGGCCACAAATATTTGGTCTGTGCGGCCATCGAACCCGTGGTACGTAGTGCAGAAAACCAGTCGCTAAGCGCCAAACTTGCCGTCGTGCCTTTGAGCTGGATATCGACAACTGTCTTTATCTAATACTTAATGTTCTCTTATTTTCGAATAACTACTAGCGAATTAGAAAGATTATAAGGAAAGGAGAGTACTATATCACTTCTGGGTCACGAGGAGAGTACCTAACTAAATTCCTTCCGTCTTCCTATCTTTTTTTTATATTACTAAGGTAGCAAACAAGCATACGGTCCGATGGTAAGCGGTCACCGTAGCCTATGGACGCTTGCAACACCAGGGCCAACACATGCGCGTTGCAGACCCTGTAAAAATCATGTCACTCCCTGTTTGAAGAAGCTTTAGTCTTTTGGGAAACCCTTGATGGGGGCTGATTCCACAACCTGTGCTTACGTGGGAAGGAACTCCTCTGAAACCGCAAGGTACGAGACCAGTGTGGCTCTAGGATATGCGAATGAACTCTCCGCCGATGTCAGGAGGTGCGATGGGATAAAGTAGCCGTTAGCATCTATGATAGTTTCTTCTCTTTCTGAATAAAAACATGAAACGAATGCCTTCGTCTATCTCTTTCTATACCTAACTAATAAAAGATAGACGCTTGTTCTAAATTAAAACCAAATCGATTTAAGCAATACCAGACAAAACTACCGATCGTCTCTGTAGAATCTTCTGATTTATTACACGAAAATAACCAATACTTTATGAACACAAACAGCGATATTCCATGGGAAAGTTGGAATTGTTAAAAAAATTGAAATTTTTATATCGAAAATAAATTTTAATCTTCTAAAATGCTTGCTTAAAGCCAGTAAATTGTAAGTTTTGTGACATTTAGGTAAATCGGTAGGAAGCGTACCTCCGTACAGACTGCGGTTGAGTTCGGTCGGCAAGATCACACGGTGAGCGATGGCGTGCGCGCACGCAAATGTCAGCGTACACACGTGTGAGTTGTAGTGGTGAGGTATGTATAGAGATGATAATACCGCAAGGGCTTTTTTATATTATGATTGTTTTGTTATGGATGATTTAATAACTCTCATTATCGCTATAACAATAGAACTACAGGCTAATAAGGTACAATATTTCCGCTCATCGGCTTTGATGAACACAGGTCTTCTAATAGAACTCTTAAATTAATATAGAAAATAAATTATACGAAATTCAAAATTTTGTATTGCTGAAAATAATTACGGTAGATACCTAAATATAAATGACTCTTGAAAACAAATCCTACAAAAGTGTATACATAACTACAACTAGTCTAGTCATTAACAGTTTCGAAGTCCATTTACACTTTTTTGACCTTAATTACGAAACAAATATCACACAGTTCAACAATCCATTCCAACTATCTATAATAATAATCTTCATGATTATTACACGAAACAAACAAACTACACAGTAGCGAAAACTCATCATAAACTTGAACAAAGTTACTTTATTAACTTTTATGACCAAAATAAATAGTAAACAAGTATAATAGCCTGTCAAATGTCGTGTTATCAGATTTTACATAAAACTCCCACTGACCCCCCACTTAGGGCGTTGACACACGATGGCATTCGAAGCATTTTCCTTGTCACTGTAACACTAAGTATCACGCCTAGGGTTACCAGATCCAAAAATAAGATTTCCTTATAAAATCCCTGATTATTCAGGAAATTTTCTTAATTTTTATGATTATGTTTATACCATATGCCTAAACTATAAAAAAATGCCTTAGTTCATGGTGATGGGCAACCGAAGAAGACATATCTCTGATATAAAAATTTGCTTAACAGAAACATGTTCCTTTTGTTGATAACGTATGCTATTTTGTGATTTATGTTGTTGATGTCTATTATCATTATATTTTATGTCTGCCATCTTTTATTTTATTTTACCGGTTTTATTTGCTTTTCTTTTACTTATTTTTTGTGCTAATAAACACATTTTCTTTCTTACTTTATTTCCTATATGTTTGAACGAACTACTCGTTATCGTTATAGCCAGGGGTTCTTCCTCTCAAAGGTTTGCCCTGAATCCACAATCAGATCCAGTTTGGGAAGCGGTTATTGAAAGTAGATAGGGCGTCGAAATTAAAAAAATACTTAGCTACTGCACATGCAAAAATATACAAAAATTTGTTTACAACCTTTCTTATCACAATCTGCCGCGTACTCCTGCGGCTAAGAACAATTAAATACATGTCTGCGTTTCGTCACAATTAATTAAATATTTTCTTATAACTAGTGGATTCCAAAAAAAAATCGGGGTGATATTGCGTGCTCTATATAAATAAAGTAGAGGGTGTCGGCCAACCCTTAACAATTGTACTAATTAATGGACAGTTACAAGTAGAAGTATTGTGTTTATTTGTTAGTTTGGGGCAATCCGAGGGTCGCAGTTACTACTTGATGTTCACCATTATTGATGGGGAATCGGTTATTTGTACTTCTGAATTATTTGTTAATTTCTTAGTTGATTTAAAATAATCGATTTAGGTATGATATTACTTACCTAATAAATCTGTTTGTAGGTATAGATATTTTTTTCGTTTAAACATGGCAATTTGTTTACAGTACCTATTGTAAGTATAGATATCTGCTAACATAATTTTTCAACCCGCATATCCAAATATAAACTTAATCAAACTTGCCAATGAGTTTAATAACGTTTCTACTTTCGAGACCTGAAATTGTAGAGCACTAAAAAAACTATGAAATGTTACTTATCTGAATCCGAAGAACTATCACGCGTAGGTAGGTGGTATCACGACTATTCACGACGCACACAGTCTGTTTACTAAAATTGTTTTAATCATCTTTAGCACCTCTTGTAACTTTGTCACTTTTTTCACATTTTAAAATCTATACCTACTCTTGAAATACACTGAATGAACACAGAATGTACTCGTAATTTAGAAAAAAACATCGTGTACCGACCGCTTGCACGAAAACAAATACTCTTTGAGTATCAGATACTCAAAGCAAATACTCAATGACGGATGACAGTAAACATCCGTGTCTAAGGTACCTACCATACTGCAAAATCGCGATATATTATGAAGGCACCCACCTACATAGAGATAACTAGTAGAGATAATATATAGTGTAATTTTATTGTACTATTTCTATACCCACCTAATCTATTTTTGAATTTCGAACTTGACGTCTTCAGTCATAATGATCAAAAATATTTGTCTCACTGTCAAACTGTTTTGGATTTCGTTGTAGGTAAGATAGAGACAGCTACACATTGATGGATTGATGGTGTTTGATGTTGAATATCCGGAACACCTACAGTTTGCCGATAAAATATTAATTGCCATGTGGGTTACAAACCTACTACCATGATCAGACACCATGCCAACTCCGAGTTGATTGTATATTCATTAAATTATTTATTATTTTAATTTGGGACTTACTGAAAATTTCCTTACAGTAAAACCCACACGCGGTAGTCGTGCTTGCAATTACAAGACCAAAAAGCGGTCATGATAGCTCATTAATAATTATGTTTCAAAATAAACACGCATTCCATACTAAGTACCTACCTACTCGTATAGGTACCTTCTCGTGTGTGCAGCGCGGGGCGGCAGGCTGGCATGGCGCGGCGATGTCCAATCAATCAGCATTGGTCACACTCGCCACCGCTGCCCGATAGTAACGACGGACAGTTCTACCACGTTTAGAAGTTACATCGAAAATTTTCGAAGTTACTTCGATTTAAAAGAGAGCTGCAAATTGTTTCTATAAATAAGCCTCATTATTGCGTCTGACTATATCTGACGTGATGTTAATTCAATAAGCTGGGAACGGGCGCCCGTAAGCAAAAGATTTTCTACTGTGTCTAATTAGCTTGACGAATTAATTATTATGAACGATGCGGTCGAATATGAAGCGCACTTTCCTAAAAGGTAGCTATTCATTAGTGATGTGGATATATAAATAACATCTTTCGAGAGTCAGCCCAACGGAATGTGTCCGAGAGGCCCACGGTGTAGAGTGAATTGTAGCAGCGTGGAAGAAACGCGCGATGTGCCACAGATATACAGTTACAACACAAGATACAGTTTAATCACGAATTTCACATTGCACCTTCACTTGAGCTCAGATTTGGGTCTGTAGTTTCATACAAATACGTAATTCAAACGATGTTCAAGTCTAGATCACCGCGGCGCGCCGCGCCGTTGAGCGTCGTTCTGTATACGGGCATCGCGGATAAGCTACCGAATTTAACAATGACGAAGACTTTCGATGTAACTTCTGAACGTAGTTACACTGTACAACACGGACTGTAGGGCCCGCTACTACAATTAACGTTTATTTTCAAACTGCTATGATGAGGAAATTGAGGAATAGTAATGATGGCAGGTTTACAGATACTTTACCGGTAAAATTATTCAATCAATTCGAAATTAATGTGCCGAGGTGATGCCGGACTGGCAACTGT
This sequence comes from Allophyes oxyacanthae, assembly GCA_932294325.1. Lineage (NCBI taxonomy): Eukaryota > Metazoa > Arthropoda > Insecta > Lepidoptera > Noctuidae > Allophyes > Allophyes oxyacanthae. The sequence goes on from OW028628.1 coordinate 5,951,750, forward strand.
TAGCGGAGTGATCAGTGCCAACGGTAGTCAGGATAGAAATATTATGATCGTTAATATACAGGATAATGTTTTATGTGAGCATAATTTGTAGAGTGCTTCAGTCTCTGTTCCTAAATGCAATCGCAGTATTGGGATACACTTTAAAACAAAATGAAAATTCGACTTAGTATCGAGGACACGCCTAGCGCAAGCCGTGACTTATAACCACAGAACATAGAATTGTAGTGGTAAGTCAATGAGCGCAACCCATAGAAAATTAAATCAGACAGAGTGTTAGAGTACATATGAACACATATCAAGGTATTATACATTTCCAGAATAAACTGTCCTCGCATTGTATAACTCGACCCAAACGTATGCGACAGCTGATTATTTTTTCACAATTACGGCGTTGGTGCATATACCCGCTTTACCGAAAAAGCTATCAGCCAAATTCCATACAACATTTCATTTTCATTCCCACATTACTAGCAGCAATCAAACTGGGACAAAATCTACCTATTCTATAACCACAGCAAGGTAAGCACCCCCAATGTCCTCGCACATAAAGGAAAATTGGAATTTGCGCGGGGGGCCAGGGTAGGGTTACCAGATCCAAAAATAAGATTTCCTGACAAAATCCCTGATTATTCAACAAATTTCCTCTCTTTTTATGATATGCTGATAATTAAAGCAATTAAATATATAACGAGATTAATAAATATCCTATTTATTAATCTAGTTTATTTATAAGAAAATTATTCTATTTTGTTTTTTTTTTTGTTTCATATATACATTTATTTCACGTTACATTTTACTTACCTATTTATTCCAACTCTTTCAAATATTCCTCTTTTTTTCTTTTTTAATCTGTTTAGCTGACAGATGCCCTTAATTCCTGATATGTCAGCAAAATTTCTGTTTTCTGGTAACCCTAGGCCGGGGGGCTCGAATACTCGCAAGCTTCGCTACCAGGCGCGCGTTCGCACGGCCGTATTAACTCGCGACCGCCGAGTGCCGACTGGTAATTGGAACCGTTGTGTTTGCCCTGATCCGAGTCCATTATCTCACTGGATTGGTGAACGTGTGTGTCTGGATTAGGTACCAATGTGAATTGGTCTGTCTCATTATTGGAATTGAAATTTGTCTGAATTAAGTTTGGGAAGATTCGTATTTCGCATCAGAAACGCATTTAGACCGTAGAGCACGGCTTTTGTATTTTGCAGGAATCTTTTGACGCCATGGTTGTCATTGGTTGACTTGACGTAGTGGCTAAGTGGTTGGCACATCGTTTTTCCGTGCGCCCCTCTCCAAGAGGATGTACAGCACAAGCTGCACAATGGACGGGACAGGCTACCTGTCATAGTTGCTAGTTGTGAGTGTTAGTGGCGGGTCGGGCTTGCCGGGGGTGGGCCTGGCAGAATACAGCTGTGTATCCCGCACTCCAGGCCAAAGGGCTCAGGAGAAATGAACACCGCGGGTTTTTAGTCAGTAAGAGTCCGACATGCCTTCGCCTCCCCTAGACAGATGGCATTCATGAGAATTTTGAAAAAGTGGCTAAGTTAAAGTGGTAATTCTGAAGGAAAAATAGAATGAGCAATACGCTTGGCAAACCGTGATTACGTATAGTCATTGTGACAGTTGCTGACGCTAAACATGCTATTCCATATCTTCTTATGAAAAAATCTATAAGCGAGAAAGGGATGCATTGTTTGTTGGTCGCTGTGGCTGTCAGATTTTACTTAGGTAATGAAGGCGGTCAGGCCGATTAGTGATCACAATAATGTTCTGCCTACCTTTTCTTCGCTACGAGTATTTGTAAATCCGTGTAGCACCGCTGTAGCTCTGCAGTAAAATGTATTTTATGCTTATTATTTTGAATAATTCACACTGACTACTTCACGAATTCATTTTCATTACGAATTAACCTACTCTCTAAGTGCTAAATATGTTTAAAAACTTCTAGGCTAAGCTTATCTTAATAATAAGTATTTTATGTGGTGCACAGAAAAACCAAATATGGTTTATGTTTGAACTTAAATTATTGGGTTTTATATGTAGGTATTTTCTCTGAGTATGGATAAATATTAAAAGAATAAATGTCTTTGTGAACTAAAAGATATGCCTTTTCTTTTATTTTTCTGAGTACACTAAAGTAAAACATAATTAGTTTCTTTATGCCTACCTATTATAAGCAGGTGGGTAAACTAGGGTATGAATCCTAGACAAGTTCGTGAATAGTTTGTCCGTGCCAGTTGACAGTTTCAGAGCTTTTTTATTCTCCCATAATTATGTAGAAACTAGCTTATACACTACCTGATCCTGACCTGATTTTGTCCTCATTTCAGGAGTGAAATTACTTTCCAACTTCTTATTATTGTTTCTTTATGCGGTAGTCTGTCTATCTACAGTATTGGCATGGTCTGCGGAAACTCTTACCGTAGTTATGGGCGTAGTAGCATATACCTACCTTACCTACCTTGGCTTCCTTATTGAAGCACTTCTCGACGACTTAGAATTTGCATAGCTATTCTGAAAGTATATTTCGGTCTCGATTCGAGGCGAGTTTTACTAAACACTGTTGAGAATGCGACAATTCGACCGATCGACCGATCACTGTTTGAAATATTTGTCTGCTTCATTAAACATTACCTATCGTAACAATGCGACAATTTTGTAATTTTTTGACAAAATAAGTTGCATTGTCAGTTTTATTAAACGGGAGCCAGGTTTTCAGGGGGTATTTCAGTAAGTACCTATGGGTGGGTAGGCCTTGTCCCCCTGTGCTTCTTCCTAGCTACGCCCACGACTATAGTTTCTCGTAGCTCAGCTCAATACACAAGGGACAATAATAATTTATTTCATGTATGAAATTAAGGTTCCTTTGATCAAACGAGCCGTGTTGTAAGCATAATAATCAATTCTTTAACACCTTATCACTTAGCACTCAGTGAGTTTGTCAATAATGACACATTGATGAGTATCATTTACAATCAATTTGTCAGTTATAAAAGTCAAGTAATTTATTAATAACGTAACTTGATTCATTTGTATCACCTGTCAAATTGTTTGATTACCATGTTCTTGCAGACTTTAATTTGGAAGCCTTTTTTATTTTGTATTATAATATTCGTATTTGTTACTAGCTGCTGCCCGCGGTTTCACTGACGAGTTTAATTTTTATTTAAATAAAATATAGCCTGTATTACTCAAGGATAGTGTAGCTTTCTACCAGTGAAAGAATTTGTAGAATCGGTTCAGTAGTTCCAGTAATTACCCCCTACCAGTGGCGAAGGGTGACAGTTTTAAAAGGGGAAGCCGTCCCAAAAATGGCCTCTAAAAATAGCAGCAATTAATGCTGCAAGACAAAAATCCATACCTTCTCTTGTAATCTATAATAGTCATGTCTGGAAGAGCTCGACCTAACTGAATAACAAGCCATATTACGTTGGTCTATGCACTAACCAATTCCTAAAGGGAAGCCGATGGGAATCGGGTTGTATGGACTCTTCGCCACTGCCCCCTACATACAAAGAAGCTAACAAATAATAATAATTATACAACTTTTTTCAAACAAAAAATGTAACAAATACGTAATATTACAAAAGAATATTTTTTCTCAAAACTGCTGGGACTGATATTGACGCCCCTTTGCAGAAGAGTATAATTGAGGTATCCCAACACAAATACATCATCCTTGTCACTATTAGTGCATAGCCCACTTCCCATACGAATCTGCTAAGTCTCCATTACCTCTTTATAATATTATGAGTATAGATAGATATTATATATATTTATGTATCACTTGAAGCCCGGACACCAGGTTCGGTAAGGTTCCTAAAACGTTTACCACTGCTGCATGGGGTGGACCCTGCCTTGCTAAAGCCATACTCGGAAGTTACAAGTAACCATACTAGAATGTCAATTTCCTATGCTAATTTAATATTCTTGCTAATAAATTATTCTTCTTATCGACTCTTAAGTAGTTTCCTTCAAGACACTGTTGGTAGGCCTGAATTTAGTGTTAAAATATATGGAATCAATATCAAATTCAGGCCTAGGTCGCAATTTTCTCCTGAAGGGAGAAAGGGAGGCTTTTACGGCCATTTGAAACAACCTGTTATCGATATTATGTCATAGTTTACAAAAAGCTTAGCTACTTTTTGCAGCAAAATCGCGCGTTTTCGCGTTCGTTGCCTTTTGCTTACAAAAAGTGATTAACAAACGCGAAAACGAAACGAATTCTGCTACAGAAAGTAGCTAGTATGCTATGCCCTAAGCTACGACATAATATAGGTAATAGATAGGCTTAGGTAAGTACTAGTACTTATAGGTTTTTGAAACTGTCCGTTATAGTACATCATTGGGTGGTTGACAAATAAAAAGTAATATATTTTCGAATAGATTTTATTCTTACAGACAATTCCATTATACTTTTGTTTATGTGCTAAATACAGATAGACAACAGTATGTACGAAATATTAACACTTACATTAAAGTACATACATACTTATATTAGTGATCCTGTTTTACACATCCATTAAATTATGTTTGGAGTCACAAAGATTTAAAAACAAAACAAGACTGTACATAACGAGAAAATTAATAACTATGTAATATTTTGATGTTAGCGACCTAAAATTGTTCGTATGCATTAACAGGCTAAATATTTCAAATATTTTTTTCTTACATTGAGATTCAGCCGATAGACAGTTTTTTTATTAAAGTGGTTATTTAGTAGTAAGTGAAGGACTGTCAGTTAAGATGATGACATTACATAATCGAGAAGACTCATAAAGTAGAAAATTGAACTCTGAAAATTGAAAAAAACTCGAGAAAGTTAAAAAAGGAATTCTGAAAGTTGGAAAATGGAAAACGGCAGGTCTGTGAAACGGGAGGTCCGTTTACAACTTTCTATGTCCGTTTTTAAGCGTTAGATTATAGTAAAATTAATTGAATTACACTGAAATTGATTAATTTCGTTCGTCTTTCCTTTCTTCTTCACGAAGATATTTTAGTACCTCACACAAATTATTTATTTTATATGAAACTTTGATAAAGCTGCAGCACCTTTAGTAGGTCCCAAGTAAATTGTAACATCGGACGCCATTTTACTTAGTCCATACTAAGAAAACTTGGTAATTAACTTTAACAGACATGACTTTAGATAACGTACAAAGTATGAACATACATTTTATGTACAGATAAGAAATATTCGTGACTCCAAACATAATTGAAACTGTTTTATTACAAACACGATGCTCCCTTAAATGTATGGAAATTCATTCGAAAAATACTTCGTGTATGTTATTTACAGTGTATTTTTTAAAATCTACTGTAAGTTCTCCTTGGGTTTAATGAAATAAATCTGTCCTAGTGTAATTTTCGTTTTATTTTTAACGTCCCTTGCGTAATTTCTTCAATGGTTTTACTGGTCTTGTGCAGCCTATAGAAACCCTTTGAAAATTATATTTTTGTAGCGAAATTCTTATGCTATAATTTATTGAGATTATTTTTGTAAGGGTTATAAAGTAAAACAGTTACGGTATACAAATATATCAATATACAAACTCTTATACAGGATTACAAATCCTTACACATTTCCATACTTCAAAAAAGAAAAAAAACTGATATTTATAAAAAATAATGACTACTTATTTCAAAAGAGTATCCGTGGAGTTTCTTGCCGGTCTCTTCTCCATAGCAACAACCTCTTTTGGAACCGTGCACTTAGAATCTCGACGTTTTGAAATAGGAAAGGCCCAGTTGAAGTAATTGTTTTTATCTATGATGTGATGTGTATAAATTTATTGAAACAAAACTATAATGGTTAGCTAAAGTACAATGATACTTATTTTAAGTACATATTAAAGTAGACAATACATTTATATATACAGATCGATTATTTACACTTATCCCTCTCACTTAACTTTACACTAACAGATTGTACTTAGTAATTAACGGGTAAGATATCAATTAATAATAAATATACAAAAAAATGCGCAAACTGTGTCTATCTTAGTATAGGAACCAAAATTATCCTTATATAAATTATGTTTATGTAACCCATTGTAAATAAATTATTCTTTCTATTTAACTTAATAAATTATCTATTACAATAGCTATCTGTACAATATATTCTTATTATTCACAGTGCTGGCTTATTCACAATATAAATTCAAATTATCGACTATTGTATTAACTAAAAGGATATAAAAAGCAAAGAATAATTTATCAAAATTATGCAAAACCAATCGGTATTATTTGACATGTTTATTTCAGATTAGTGTGCTCCATCTATTAAGACCTGTCGATTGACAAGGCCATGTCTGGGGTATCGAAACATGTTAATATTGCGTCGTTTTACAGTTGTAATTAATAATCATATAAATCTAGTTTCAAGTTCAAAAATAGACTTCTGACAACAGATAAAATGTTTGCAAAACGAACTGGTTGGTGTGATATATTAGTGTACATCATTGTACAATAAAAAATAAAGATTTTACTTAGCACCAAATCAGTGGAACAGAAATCAAACCGGATTTGCCAGTAAAAAGACGATTCAAATATCAAACCTGACACGAAACAAGCGGAGAATCCCTCAACGATCACACAAACTAAAATCACATAATCACTGCGTCTTTTCGTCACGTCAATCGCAAACGTCAATTAATAACACTGTTAAAGTCCACTTGGTAGCCTGTCGAGCCGCATCAGTCGTGGTAGTCCCGCGGCTCCGGCTTGAGCTACCAGACCAGCCCCTCAGGGTGCAAAGGGGGCGGCCCGTCGCCAAAGGTGAACTCCGGCGAAGATGGCCGAGGAAGCACGAGGTGGTCCGGGGGCGGGAACTGGTCGGGAAACTCCCCGCCAGGAAGAGTCTCCATGCCGCCTGCGAAACGACCTGCTTCCGTTACTAAGCGCCTGGTACATTTGATGTTGTGCTTACATTTTTATAAGGGATTTTACTAAATATTTGTAAGTAATGAAATAATTATGACTGTTTCTTGGACGCAATCAGGAATTCAGAAATCATTAATTTAGTGAAAAGAGTTTTAATTACCTACTTAATTTAAATTATGTAGGTATAAGCAGAGCATATACCTACGGTTCATAGTCATGCCAAAGATACGATTTCTTTTATTGTCTATATTCACGCGCAGAAACTCAAAGTCTGAATAGATTCGTTTGAATAAACCATTATGTCTGAACTTGGCCCTGATTTGCAAATTGCAGACAGAGATACGTGCACGGCAGTTTTAAATTACGAAACTTTGAAATCGAGATTGACATTGAAACGGTATTAGAGAATTGCTACCGTCAATGGTAAATTTTGAGAAAACATTTTTGCCTTGATACCAAACCCTTTTATTTTAAAGCGTTACCATGAATTTTAGATATGGAAATCTAAGATACAATACGAAATTTAATTAAAACACATCCAGAATGTGTTGGATACATATAAAATGTACCAACAAGTCTACCAACCTGGCTGATTGAAGGGCATCGTTGGAGGCGGGTGGAAGAACGGCGCATCATGGTGGAACGGCGGGCCATAGCCAAACTCGAACTTGCCATCTGCTGTCGCGAAGTAAGGAAACCCCGGCGGGCCTTCCTCCAGCCCCCCCGGCGACAGGTTCATGGGGAACCCTCGCATCTTGCGGGAGGACCCGAAAAACGGGCCCCGGCCCATCGATGTTAGCTGCTTCAAACGACGCTCTTTCGACCTCTTGTTTTGAAACCACACCTGTTGAAGAAAAGCGGTTGGTTAAAAGAGTTTGGATGTAGAAAATATATTCCGCTTAGTTATAAATAGTGGTCCTACCAATATTGGTAGGCTTGACTGAAACCAGATCCCAAAGTTCAAAGGCTAGTAGGATAAAGATGATGACCAAAGTAAATGTCGCAATATAATACAGCTATTTAAAGAGTGTTTTTAATTTTTTTCAATAAACGTTGGCTCTCAACAGGAAAATTTCCTTGTGTGCGTTTTCAAACACAAATCTTCACATGCGAACATTACGTTTCATGTTTTCTTCTGCTATGAACGTACCTACTTGAATGTAGCCCACGCAACTGGCTTCTGGTTTTACTTCTACTAAGGAATCCCTTAAACAGATGGGTCACGTATTGCAGATGATGAGGTGTGACATGCTGATTTTAATTTTTAATTTTGATTGTATCTGACATTTGAATTTTTATTGATTAATATCTTTGACTATCTAGAAAATTAATATTAACTTGGTTTTGTTTCAAATTTATTATTGTATAACTCTTCAAATTTTATTTCACTTTATTTCGTTTTTGTACACTAGGTTCTGGTTGATCATGACGGACAAAATATGCTATTATTATACCATCTTAATGTACTCAATGACATACCAAATAAATTATTCTTATTCTTGTGCTTTGATGACCATATCATGTTGCTTTTGCTGTGGCCTGCGTGGGTTCTGAAGTGTTCACATAGTTTCAATTGAGTTACGCAATTTCAAAGTAACTTACAAAGTCAATTTTCATTGAGTCAACTTACAACTTAGTTATGCACGAATCATAAAATGACAATGTCCTTCAACTAGCGTTGAAATAATCGTAGCCACGTCGTAAAGTAGAATAACAATAAAAGTTTATTAAAGAAAAGGCGAAAATAGTCATGTGAACCGTTCCTTTTGTCGCGAAATAAAACTTTATTGTTTCTGACCGCATTCTGTGGTCGTGGCGTATTTGTTATAGCCAATGGCTGAAGTACTTCCATCTAGTTTTTTATGAGTAGTATTATTTGTATTGGCACTAACACAGAGTACCTACTCAGGATTTCGGCGAGTGTGCGTTGGAATTACACAACTTAATTCCCCCAAGCCTAATCTACCATCGGAAACCAGCCACTAGGCGATGCGCCATTGGTATACGGTGGACATTCCACGCATCAAGCGGTTTGCTAATTCTTTTAACACGTGTACTGCTAAAGAATTTATTCTTGCCTGTGTTTCCCGATAGTTATAACATGGGGGAGTCTTCAAGGAGTGAGTAAATAAGTTATTCTAAGCATCAGGTGAGATAATGGTCAAAAACGGCTTGATTTTGACAAGTAGATCTTTATTAACGTACACTGTTTGGATCAGATCAAATTATTCATTATATAAAAAAATTACCTAGAATTTACAACAGAAAAAAACAAAATGATACACTAATCATGTAATTATCTGATCGTTTAGCAAACTGAGATTAAGCAATCTTCGTGTCTAATTGTCTGACAATTAACTATTTTCCAATGTTTTTCCGCGATTCAATAGTTTTAAAAATAAAGCTGTCTTGTCGCGTTCACGGCGCGTTATTGCGTCGCGTGCTGATCGCGTCACTAATCTGTAACTTGTGTAACGGCAAGATCGCGCGTCGCGCCGATTACGTGTCGTGTGTGTACGCCATTATATTCGCTCCGCATTCAAGTGCGAGCCGCACCTAAATATCGTGTGGCATTGACACGGTTTTGACATGAAGGTACATGAAGGCCGAAGAGTGACCCCTACAGTTGTGCTGAAATTGGGACCAGTTAGAGGGACTAGACACCTTCCTACGTCATGTGAATTTGGAAAATAAACACATCCCCTCAATCATAAACGTTATTTAAAGTTATGTCATGATTAGCGTTACCCGCCTGGTAACGCTAATCATGACATAACTTTAAATCCCGATTTGCGCAGGACGTCCCGATTTCCAGAGGTTCGTGGACACGTCTCAGTTTACCCATGATCGGGATGCCAAATTTCCCGATATTGGATAATGCAGATATTCAGTCATCAAAAAATATAAGGTCCGTGCGCGCGCGGTTTTATTTTAGTGAATGATGTTTGTGATCATTGTGCAAATGAATAATAAAAATTATGATTTAAACAAATTTGATTATAATAACCTAGTTTTTTAATTTGATTACAATATCCTAGTTTTTTATGTTGTCCCGAATAGAAAACCAATGTCCCGATTTTTGTTAATGTCCGTCTCGATATTTCACCTACCGAACCTGGAACACTAGTCATGAATAACGGTTGTTTAACCATAATATTTTGACTTAACATAACTTACTGCAGCATTTATAAGGGGTTAGATGATAGCAGTCGGTAAAAGTGCACTACAGAACATAAGTCGCCCAGTCCCGCAGACCAAATAAACAGCACTTGGTTGTAGATCTAGCGAACAACTGGCAATATTTGCCTTTATAAGGCTTTTGCTAATCATATCTACAGAATGTTACAAAAATTGCTCCACCATCTACTGCTTATTATGAATTACTTTTATTATGTTCATTGCTACTATTTTATCAGGTGTGCAATAAATAGTAGGTATCTATTTCAATCTATCAACCCTGATGTCACGAAAAAGAAAATCTGTTGTTCTATAGGTATCTACATTTAGTCGAGTAATATTGAATTATTTGTACCTATGGGGCAGAAGTTATTTTTTTTTTCACTATTTCAGGCTTGAACCCTTAGTAAAGTTGTATAAAATAAGTAGAAGAAGCTTTTGTTACACACTTGTCTTAGACCGTAGTATCTATTAAAACATAAAAAGCTTTAAGCATAAAAAAAAAAAAAAAAAGCTTTCGTAAAGAGTTTACCTCCGCACTATTATAAGGAATTAAGAATCTTCTCAATTTAAAAACGGTAGCCTTGAATTTGCATCAAGTTTTGTTCATAAAAGGGATATAAAAATTATGGAACCAGCGACTGAATTATAAAATATTATTTTCTTAACATCTTCAGACTTGTTTGTGTGTCGTAAAATTATTTCAAACATAAAAAACTTAATTCAATTACTTGGTGTAGTTTTTACACCTGCCTGTTGAAAGTGATGCTATAATTCCTTTTTCAATTTATTTCTTCAAGGGCATGGTTATTCCGTATATTCATCCTTTTGTAATTAGTGATGTTACAGTCACGCACATTAGAACAGATATCTCGTTAACTAGTTAACGTGATTCGTTAATTCGCGGTCCATTTTACAAGCTATTAAAACAACCATTTGTTTGCACAGTAGTTTAAGTTAGATACTGTTGATTTCCAAAGATTATTTTTTTCTCTTTTTTGGATCTGCAATCAGTACCCTTTCGGTACTCCATGGTACCCTTGTACTTTAAACGGATGAGTTGTAGGATAAATGTAATTTTGAGTGTGCAGTCCTCCAGCGAGGGCACATCCCTCAGCCAGCCAGCCACATCCAGTGAACTCATTAGTTTAACTCCCCGGTCTAGGCTGTTAGGATGTCTTTTCTTTTGAGGCGTTTGATGTAACTTCTGGTTGTCAGCATTTTCATAGATAAGTGTTTTTTAATTCGAATATGAATAATTTTTTTCAGAAATAGATAATAGATAAGTAAGAGCATTAACTTGTACAATTTTATTTAACAGCTTTTAAAATAACATCGGTGTAAATAACATCTAAAATTGTTTATAGCGGCTTCCAACTGTGCCTAGCACATCTTTACTTTAAATTGCCGTTTAACAATAATAATAAAATGGTATGAAATGAACGGTAAACTATAGTCTGTACTGTGTGCATGTGCGTAACATGGCACTTACAAAGAAATAAAAAACATAATAATATGGAGAAAACAAGAGCGTTATTGTTAAAGGGTCACGCGCGCTAGCCCCGCTGCGCGGGCGCACGCTTTGATCGCGCCGCTCCCGAGCCCACGCACGCCATTTGCACAGAAATCACATTTACAACCTGATCTGATCCAATTCTCTTGCATAAACTTTTGATTAATGGACCCAGTAAATTTAAACGAATTTTATCTATCAATGTGTCTATTACTAATAATTTATATAAGGTCAATTTTTTTATTAATATAAATCATCTATTTCCTTAATTTAGATTAAAAATTAGGTCAAGAATTAGCATAATTTTGACATAATAATATGATCTAGACAGTTTGTTAAATAAGTGTGTTGCAAACCGGATAATACCACACGAACCAAAATCTCATAAAATTAAAAATGTATGATGTAGCCACTACGTACTTAATCCATCATCTCTTCTTCTGTCTTATTGGTTGGCATAATGCAGGTCAGTAATCGGACCACCTTACAGCCAACCTAACCTATAATCACACATCAACTCATTTTTTGTCTCAAACGATCATCATTGAATACTGCGTGCCTTGATCGATCTCCGCTGTAAACTCATGGAACTAGAAATCACTCATGAGTTTATTACTTAGTAGTCATGATCATTTCCTTCCTACTTTTATGATTATGAGCTATTTCACCAGCCGGTAGCCATGATTTACCATTTCTATCGTAAAATTGATTATTAGGCTGTAAAGTTGGCCGTTATTAATTTAGAACACGTTATAAAAGTGTTATAATTAAAATATATGGGAATTGTTTAAAAGTGCGCAATTATTGCTTTCCCGCTTAGAGGCGGTCCGTTTCCGTTTAAACTGTATTTTTTTTTGTGACATAAACTGCCTTTTTTTATACTTACGGCTTATCAAGCTATAAATTTCCTGTATAGGTAAGCTGACCTCGCATTGTATAGAATTTACGTACTTCTCAGATAAGCAAGATCATTTAAAAAAATGAAGCCTGAATTTCAAACTACGAGTACCACTGTATTAAAATATAATAATATCACAGTGTATTTATATCAGAATCAAAATTATTATGTGTAGGACTGTAGGTTCCTTCACCTAGCTAGAACAATGCCTTACTAGTATCGTAACCACGTGTTTTAGAAATGCGTGGTCATATTTAAGGGTGTGGTTCACACCATCAAACTGAACAACTCTCTCTATGGGACCAACATCGTAATCGGGTCAAAATAATCAGCTGTCTCATACAAAACTTCAATATCTACTCAACCCAAATGCATGGGATAAGCATGGGACCAACATCGTAACCGCGATACAATTATCAGCTGCCCCATATAAAACTTCAATTGACCCAAACGTATGTGGCAGCAGATAATTTTCTCGCGATTACGATGTTGGTCCCATAGAGAAAGTTGTTCAGTTTAATGGTTTAATCCACATCCTTAAATATGACCACGCGTTTCTGATACAAATTGTATAAGTTGTTTGTTGTATTGTTATATTCAGGTGTACAATAAAGTATAAAAGTAATAAAATATAACTAGTCCACTATAAAGTTCCTCTCCCACTCATTATCATAATGTTAATTTTAAAATGGCGTCAAAAATTACCATCAGAACGCGCTTTGCACTTGATCTATTTCAAATCATTTAGTTCATGTAGTATTTTTGATTAACTGTCGATAAAAGGTTTTGACGTGACATTTAAAATCAATAAATAATATTTCGTCATTTGTAGCGGTAGCTATAACAGTTCGGCCTTCAAACAATCACAAACTCAATGTAGGTACCAGTTGGTTGAAATGTTTGAGCTGCAGTCTAATCAGTCAGACATTAATAGGCTTGACCTGAACATGCACAGAGGACTTAAACATAAAACTCTTATAAAAATGGATCACATCGCTTATGTTTAGGAACGTAGATTTGGAAAGACTGACGTTCTTTGGCATTACAATTTTTTTTAACACCCGACAAAAAAGACTGTTAGTTTGTAGTATGTATCTGAGGATCTGTGTATCTATCTGTGGCATCGTAGCTCCAAAACGGATAGGACCGATTTCAATGCAGTTTTTTAATTGAAAGCTAGTTTTATCGGGTATCATCTTAGCTATGTTTTATGAAAATATCTGTTCAGTCGTTCAAAAGTTACAGGGTGAATATTTCATTTCGTGCATATTACACGTCGGACGCTAAAGAATATATTAAACGTTGAAAGAATTTGAAACTAAAGTAGTTCTTGTATAGTTAACTTGGTGTTCTATTAGGCGCAATCCTTAGAACATCTTTTTTTTAATTAGAAATGCACTAAATTTAAAACAAAGAATCTAAAATCTAATTACCATCGGTGTCCCTTTTCCCAGATTTTAGTAAATTAGCACATGCTGTAAAAAACTGTGTTTGAAGAACGACATTTTTATTACTTTTTAGGAAAACAGGATATTTAATCTATACAAAGACGATTTATTGTGTATGGAAGAACATATTTAAGTGGTTCCATACAACTTTGAAAAATGTCCCTCCACTTTCCCATAATTACCATTTGACGGTATGTTGGATCCGATATTTTAATACTTAGGCCTCACTGTGCACCGCGTTTCGCACAAAATAATCCACGAAAGTCAACGCTCGGCTACCAAGCCGAACACACGCGTGAAAGAGTGATTTTGGCTAAGTAAATTAAAGTTATCCTGTTCGAAAAGTGACGTGGTTCGGAATATTTCTGCATACCGTTCGTGTTATGAAAGGTAGTTATATTTATTTTTATCAAAGAATTATTTGCCAGATGTATTCGGTATAAGTCTCTTTTTCCGCTGACAAGCTTAACAATGCAGTACCTGTTCCAAATAACGGTAATTTATCGAAAATGTTATGAATCTAATTACCATTCTTCTAATTACCATTGATTACCGTTCTTCTTGATTCGAATGGTAATGAGAAAAACCGAACAGTAATGATTAGATTCTGTGATTCAATTCTGTATACACTGTATTTATCCTTACTTGTCTTAAATGGGATATAACGAATACTTACAATATAATAGATTATACCCATTCAGTCATTATATTAAATAATTTCCCAATCTTATCAGTTGACTTTGCTTACCAGCACTTCTTCTTCTTCTTCCTCGGTCGCTCAATACTGAGGATCGCGACCACAAATTCGTCTCCATTTATATTTGTCAGACGTGGAGTGCACGGCTAGTTGTATGTTGCCGCCAACCGCTCTCTTGACAGCATCACTCCATCTGACGGGCGCCCGACCTCTCACTCTCCTGCCCTCCACGTGACCCGGTATGAGCCTACTCTCCAAGCTATGTTTTGGAGATCGCATAATGTGTCCGAAAAATCTCACAACTCTTTGGTGGCAAATCGCAGAAAGATGCACTTTAACATTTAGCTCCACAAGGATGGACTCATTTGTTCTGAATGCTGTCCATGGAATTCTGAGCATTCTCCTCCAACACCATAACTCGAAGGCATCGATTTTTCTTCGATCAGAACTCTTCATGCTCCAGGTTTCGGCACCGTACATAAATATGGAGAAAATCAGGGCTCTTACAAGGTGGACTTTAGTTCCGCGTCGAATGCTTCGGTTCCCCCATATCTTGTCAAGATTAGACATAGCATTATTCGCCATCGCGGACCTGCGGCAGATTTCTTCCGAGCAAGTGCCTTCATTATTTATCATTGATCCTAGTTATACGAACTGACTTAATTTATCATATCCATTGAGAGTATCAGATGACGTGAAAGATTGGGCTCGGTCTACCACCATTATCTTTGTTTTGGAACGGTTGATTTGCAGACCCAATTTCACACAATTGAAGCGGAGACTTCAATTGTGTGAAGTAGTGTTGCCATTTCATCTTCTGTTGAAGCAACTATGGTTGTGTCGTCCTCATATCTCAGGTTAGTGATTTTTTGGCCACCCACTGTCACACAACCACTCCACCCCGAAAGCTCTTTTCTCATTATGTGTTCACCATACAAAATAAAGAATTTCGGAGAAAGAATGCATCCCTGTCTTACACCACGTTCCGTACGAAATGGTTCAGAGTTGTTTGCACGAGTACCTTTCCCAGTTACAAAACCGCACTATTCATTTGGAATTTGATAGTCAATAAAACTTGTAAGGCGGGTATTAATGATTCGCAGCATAATTTTGCTGGCATGTGACATGAGGGAAAGTGTCCGATAGTTCTCACATTTACGAGTGGATCCTTTTTTGTGCAACGGTATGACTGCAGACTGTACCCAGTCTTTCGGCCACTGTCCAGTTTTCCAGATTTTATTGCAAATACCGTGTAGGATCTTCATTCCATCTGGACCAAGGTGTTGTAACAACGCTGCTGACACGCCATCGGGGTCCAATGCTTTATGTTTGAGCTTCTGGATAGCATCCTCCACTTCAGTAATCAATATATTTGGTTCTTCCGGATGATTATCCCATCTTCGCTCCATGGAGTACCTCTCATCATCCCGATACAACTCATAACAGTAAGTCCTCCATCTTTCTAGAACCAAATCCAGATCTGTAAGAGCATTACCTTTACTGTCATTTATTATCCAATTTCTCGGTTTGAAAGCTCCGGTAAGTTGTTTAACTTTCATAAAGAGATCTTTGCTTTGTGCCCATTTGCGTTCCCCTCGATTTCGTTACAAACTAAATTTATAAACTTATCTTTATCCCTTTTTGTTGATTTCTGCACTTCACTATGCAACCTATTGTACCTGTTCTTTTGTTCCTGAGTATGTAATCCTGCGCATTTAAGAGCTCTCTTTTCGTCTATTAGTGTCTAGGAATCCCTACTAATCCATTCATCTTTCTTTTTGACAATCCTAAATAGCTGGCTACTCTTCTCAGCGGTATCTAATATAACCTTTTTTAGGTTTGTCCAATCCGCATCGCTGGAGTCAAACGGGTCGAGTTCAAGAGATTTGACCTTTTTTTGGAAGTTTTGTTTTAAGTGCAGATTGTTTCTGATGTTTTAGCTGCGTACGTCTCAAACGTACTCTGAAATCCGCTACTACTAGCTGATGGTCACTTCTACAATCCGCACCAGGTAGTGTTTTAGCATTGGTTACAGAGGAAAGCCATCGGCACTTGATCATAATAAAATCGATCTGATTGCGGTATCCATTAGGCGAGATTCAAGTGTACAGTCTTCTGGGATGATTTTTGAACCAGGTATTCATAATAGACAGCCAATTCTTTACACAATACTGTAACAGCTTATCAGCTCTGTCATTTCTCTTTCCCAGACCATAACCACCTACAATCTTTCCTTTCAATATCCTCTTTCGTTACGCCAATTTTGGAATTAAAATCCCATTGTACTATAGTAACTTCTTTGGATGGAATATTGTGAAGTAGCGCTTCTAGATTTGCATAGAATGCATCCGATACCTCCTCATCTGATTGTGCCGTAGGTGCGTACACTTGGATAACATTTATAGGCACAGGCTTTGCATCAATTTTTATTGAGATCATTCTGTCATTAGGAGTTTGATAACCTTTCACGCAATTTATATATTTTCTAGATATTATGAGAGCTACTCCATTCCTACTACGATCTTCAGCACCCGAAAAGTACATCATATTACCGCTGCTAGTTTTAAAATGCCCACTACCTCTCCTGTAAACTTCGCTTAGTCCCAGGATATAAATCCTACACCTTTCCATTTCTTTCTCCACTACTTCAAGCTTGACTGGTTGTAGTAATCCTCTAACATTCCAGGTGCCCACGTGAAGATGTTTCCTTAGTGAGGACTTTGTTGTACCTGTACCATGACCATGATTGTGACCATGTTGTACCTATTACAACAAATAGTCTGGTGCAAGTCTGGTGGTCCGCAGAAGAATGATCGGTAGCATATTTCACACCACGCAGCCCGATACTCTCATGGCGCCGAGCGTTAGTCGGGTTGCATGACATCGCATTATTAATTTGGAGACTCATCATGGTTTTCTTGGGAAAATAGTGCAGTGGTTTCCCCTTGCCTTCTACACCAGTCACTTTAAGAGTTATTTATGCCCCAAGGTCGCTGTGGCCTCTACCAGCCGGTTTCCCACCTGCGTGTATGGTTATACTGCCATTGCTCGGTCGCCAGAGCCCCGTTTGTTGTCTAGAAGGGAGTACCACGGCAGCCGAATATTGACCGACACCGTCAGAGCGATGCGTACAGGGGGGGTTTGACATTTGGCTTGGATAAGATGTTGCTACCAGTTCTCCCCTTACTCTCCCCAAACCGTTTATTTAGTTCACACTACGGAGCAACCAGAACTGATTGATTTTTTAAAGTTCATGAGTAATTTTATTGCAATTAAAAGGATGATTTATCAAACTGTTGTTTTATTGCTAATTACCATTATTTCTACCTCATTACCATAAATAGATATCTAATTTCCGTTTGTGTTAAATCTCATTACCATTCCTTCAAAAAAAACAAACATCAATATCTTCAAAACTAAAAGTCTGATTACTGTCCCTTTCTTATATTTCACTTTTCATCATTAAACACTTTAAAAAAAACACGTAAAGAACATGATTAAGCACAGTTATTTGACTATTCTCCAAGAGGTCCAATATGCACGAAATGAAATATTCACCCTACAGCTCTTTTTCTAGTTGGAGTCGGGGGTTGATTGCTAGGTTATTGAAATTATAATTGGGCTTTCTGAATCCTTAAAAAAAATCACACCAGAAAAGATAAGGCCAATGACGATTCTAAGTTTCTGAAATAAAAATTCTAGCTTTGGACTGTATATTTCGGATAACTCAGTGTTACAGTATCAATTATCACATGATATGCGATATCGAGATCCTCATAAACTTCAATACTAGGTATCGATAATTTACCGATCATGAAAATTAGACCGAACCTAATGATTGGTATTTTTTTTACAAGATAGCTAGATATTATTTTATTTTAGCGTTTATTTTCTAACGATCGGTATTAAAGTTTATTACCAGAGTTGATGTTCATTACAATTTTAGTTACGCGGTAGACCCGCTGTTTCGAAGAAATATAGATGGTATTGACAGTATCGCAGTAATTTAATAATATCACGATACTAGGATCGCGATACGGTATTGATATTGTAACACGCCTTATTAAGTATGTTGACTACGGGTAATTGTAACTTATTTTGTAGTACCTATGTTAAGATGTTTTTTTATATATTGCAGATGCAGCCACTTTTCTCTTTCTTAATTTTTATTTGTGTTACGAAATGCCAAAATTTAAGTTCCACGACGATCTTTTATACCTACACATACCTCCGTTAATATGAGTAAGTACATTTAAAAAAAATTGTGACCGACCTGATACTCTGCTGATACTACTTACAAAATTGACCTGTTCCTTTGCATAATGTCTAAGCTTATAGCTATTGCTTTTATTACTTAATCGCACCAATAGATCAAACCGACAAAAAATCTTTATCGTTAAAAAACGTAAACGTACATAATACTCGTATTAAAATTGTAGCCATAACCACGTCATTAGACCAGCCACTAGCCACCCCATTATTGTTCCTTTACATGTCCATAAAAATATAATAATATTTGATGGGTGTCTTGAATGGTCGTGGTAAAACACTGATAAATATAACGGAAGCATGAAGTGTACGGTACCTATACGATTTTCCGTGAGGTCTCGGCTATGCCATTCCGTTAAGATTCGTCCGTGGGGCAAAAGAAGTGACAGAGGTACGGGGACTTCTGCCCCGAGGATAAGATCATTTTTCTGTGTGCGATATTGTTTGCTGAGTGTGGATATCACAGCAATATTAACCTACAGGAGATCTATAGAGCGTACTTAGACTTTGCTCAGACTTTGCTTTAGAATTAGTTACTTTCCTTACTGTCTTTTAGACTTCGTTTATTGACTTTGTTAGTCTTAGCGTACGCTCAGCACAATTTCAACGTGTTGTGACTATAAATTCAAAATTAATGTTTAAGCTAAGCATAGGTACAAATAAGCTTGGCAAAGTTTAAGTAAAGTCTGAGCTATAATCAAAGGACGCACGAAGGCTCAAATGTATGGATATTAGTACTGATATACAGTTATATGCTTGTTAGTCCTTACCTACACTTGAAAGGAACAAAGAAAATAATTGCCTTCAAATGACAATCGTTATCGATCGGCCTTTGTCCTTATTCTAATGTTAAGAACATGGTATCACAATTCATATGAATATTCAACATTCAAAACATGACTCATGATTAAATGCTTTTAAGTTTCAACTGTTTAGAATATTTAAAAGGCAGTGTCTTGCAAATTATACCTTTACAAAGTAAGCCGTAATACGCAACTGCTTGAATAGTATTAAACTTAACTATTATGATAATAAAAATACATCAGCACAACAATAATGACAGTGTTCATAAAGGCTTAGATTTTATAGCATTTTCGAGAAAGAAAGTCTAAACTTTGAGAAATATAAAGGAGCTTTGTGATGGCGTAGGGTGACGATGTTCATCGGGCGCGCAGGACTGTCCCACGCCGCGGGGCGCCCGCCGAACATGCCGCGTGGTGTTAAACACTATATTTCATACGTCCACCGCTGTGAGAGGCCATTCTCTTATCCTAACCCCGACGCCTTAGAAACTCGTAAAACCTTAGTATTAACTACCGAGGTATAAACATGGACGGATTAACTGTATAGCCGGTATATAACGCCTCCGTACGTGATGTTTTTGCAAGCCCGAAGCGTTTAATAAATTGAAGCGTAATGCACCAAAGCTGTCTTGTTTGGTGGTTTGTGGAATGTAGGTAAGTAATTTTACTTCTAAGTGCAGCAAATTTGACGACCCGTGCTATAATGCCAATCGTTTATAGAAAATCCGTTAGCACTCATCAAAACTATGAACGGTGTATTTTATACCTACAACTTATTCTCACGGAAGTTCGTTATAAAATAGTAACTTTACTAAATACGGTCTTCATTTATTTCGAATACGCGACACAAATAATTTTCACTAAATAGAAGTATGAGAAGAGGCCGTGAATTGACAAACCTATCGTGGAACAATGAAAAAATGGTACCTGAGGAAGCCTGGATGCTAGAGATGGGCTGACTGATGATTTTTCGATATCAATGACTACATGAAAATGACAAAAATAATTTGATGACAGGAACAAATGCAAAATCATCAATGATCCAGTGGATGCGGAAGGAAACCAGGCAGCAGAGATCCAATAAGTCTATATGAGAATTCTTTCAGTGTATTTTCTTCAAAGGACATAATGATTAGTGGGAACAAACAGCATAAACTATTATCTGGCACCGAACATATTGCTTTTTAGTTGATCTATTGTGTTACACGACGCAGAATCACCCAGCCGGCTTGAATAAAGAGATGATTAATAAGTGATCGGCCTGGACATTGTTCTGCTCGCCCTCAATATAAATAACGCCGGAGCGTCGAGCCTACCTGCGCAGAGGCGCCCCCCAGCGCTAATGAGTCGACAGGACCAAACAAAGCCCGAAACAAAAAACTACAGCAGCCACTACAAAAATAATTCGCCAATCTTATACTTACCAAAGTACCTATTTATAATCCATACGTTATGTTTATGCTCATTCTATTTCGTTTCGACTGTAACTGCCAACATTCCGAATAATACAGGTGGGTCAAATTAATCATCTTAGATAGGTATTCAGTACCACAAATGGCAGATATATGAAAGGAAACCCAATTTTAGCTTAAGCTTACGACTAGTTACGACACGACGCGATACCTAGAATCGGATGTGTAATCTAGCGACTGAGGTGAACTAGCAATTTGGACTTAGAGCGTTGAGAGCCGCGCGGCGGGCGGTCGGCCCCTGTAGGGAGCGACACAATCTACCTAACAATAATACACACGAACAGTTGTGCTGACCATATTTTTGTTTTCGTTTTTCGTTCCGCCATAAACTTTATCGTGTCATGCGCCATGTGGGACGTAAACGCGAATTTTGGGCACCCTCGCTGCACGCTGGTACTCGCGGAATATTGATGAGGACGGCCGCAATTTGTCCGATAATTCATTATCATGTATTTTTGTTACAATTTTACTTTTTAACATATTTACAAGAGGAAATTATGTATTATTGGTAATTCGATATCAATTTTGGAGTCACGTTCGACGATAAAAATGTCGGAAGCGTGCCACAGGGTAAAAACAAACGCAGACGGTGAAATTTTGAAAAAAGAAACAAAAGAACATGGCGTCTGTGAAGACGCGACCACAGGGCTCGCGTACCTCATGCGCCATCTACAACCAATTGGCGTGGCGCTCACCGAGGTAAAAGTAAATTGTTTCCACGCGAAATTGAACAACACGAGAAACTCTTACTTGTTTTATATGCGCAACAGATGTAAATTGGACGGGATGTTATTAGAAGAACTTTTTTAAACTGTAATACTTTTATCCACTTCATTATACTTCAGGTTTTTATACTTAGCTAGGTATGATTGAAGATATATCTAAGAAATTAAATGTATTGTGAAAATAAATAATTTTAGTAAAATAATAACCCACTTTTTCACGGCCAATATGAGTGCAAAAATCGCGTTCTACAATAATGGTACGTACCTATTATAATCGTGATTGGGGTCAATATTTCTCGTTTAACCTTTAAAAAATATAAAGAGGCAGTGCTGCTGTTTTTTATGGATTCCTTTTTGTTACGAATAAATTATTATTTAACCTAGAATTCTAGAAGTACCTCGGCCAATTTTATTTTTTTGAAGTCCTATTAAAAGTTCATAACCAAAGCAATACGTCAATCTTTCCCGCCAAACGTCAACCCGTGTCTCTTGACAGATAGATCTAATTTTAAAAACTTAAAACAGTATGTTCTCGATGTTCACAACGCTAAATTTACTGTGTCAGCAATCATTTTCAGCGGCACCAATTTGTAACTTGTCTTATTTTAGTTAATTAGATGTTCTCAAAATGAGTGCATTAACTACTTGTTGTGTTATTTTCGTGTCGCCGTTGATGTGTCTATTTTTATACTTGCATTTAACATTTTTTTGGTGTTGCCACGTGGTTTTGATTTGAGTTTTTTTATTTAATGTAGAGTTTACCTGTCATAATGATTTAGAATTCTCGTTATTGATTTATGAGTGTTGGAATAATCCTATATTAACCGACTGTTACTGTATTATCTAGAAAAAGTTTCACTGTCATCGCTTCACTCCCTTCCAGTTCATGGTTCCATCAAGTATTATACGCAGTGTCATAAAATAAATTAAATCTCTGGGCTACCTTAATCAATCTGGTTTACTTCATCCTTAACCCTTCAATGAGAGCTGTCTTTATGATGTAGGCATCGATGGATGTAGGAAATTTTAGTTGATGTAATAATGATGATGGTTGCTTTATTAATTTTCCTTCTTCAAATTTAAGAGCTTTGCTCTTGTTGATGTAGCTGATGCAGCTCTCTCCATTCTCCCCTCTCTAGTGCAGTCTCCTTAACCTCCTTACACGACATGACAACCTTTTCTTTTGTTTGGCTTATGTAACTAATGCGTTGTCTTCTGCTACCTCTGCTTCCATCTATCTTTCCTTCAGTTATGTTTTTAATGGAACTATCATGTCGTATAAGATGTTCTATCATCATCTTTCCTCTCCTATTTTGAATAGTTTTCATTTGTATCCTCTTTTCATTCTAGGTATATTAATGGTAATCATTGAAAATATAATATGAAGATGCAAAGGTAAAAAATCCAAATCTAAAGCTTCCAATTCAATGACTTCAATTTTATACACTTCAACTTCGAACAGAAATTTGCGAGAACTTAATCATACTTAAATCTTTGCGACTTTTTTTCAATCGAAGGACGTCGACGCATTTAAAGTGAAATGGGTTAATGCGCATCACGATCGCATAAAGCACGACCCATTTCTCTCACTAACAAGATTCCATTTTTAATTTCTGATAAATGGCGCAGGAGTGTGTAACCGTTCCACCAATCACCATTGAGAATGCATAAATCGAACTGTTATCAGTTACTGTTCTGATAACGTACGCTCGTGCTATTGGTCACGCTTTTCAAGATGGCGGTCTTATCTCAGTTCGTTTTAGTGTTGTAGGTTTTATATTTTACGGTCTTAGATAAGCTATCGTTTTGTTGTTGTTACACAATAAAAGTACGATGTTAAGAAGTAGATGGAATAACTATTGAAGGTTTTCATTTGGTTCAGTTGTATGTTGAAAATGAGCAAATGGAATAAAAAATATTATTAGTTATAAGACAAAATTTATTTGATATTGGGAACCCTAAACCTATCAGAACTAACAAAGACTCGTTTGTCGTTGATCAAACGCCGTGCGGCTACATAACAAGCTATAAATTTTCAGTATAAGCTAACCTCTCATTGCATTGTTGGGAAAACCTATACATTGCGACGTCTGCTTATATTGGAAATGTATAGTTTGATAAGTAGCCGTGTATACAATTGCAACGAAATATTTAGAAATAGTATCCATTATAGCCAGACGCAAATGGAGATGGGCGGGACACATTGCTCGAATGGAAAAGGAACGATGGATACGGAGACTATTGAAATGGCGACCACGTCAGCACACCAGACCGCGAGGACGACCACCTAAACGATGAGTGGATGACATTCGGCGACACGCAGGTCCGGATTGGATGGCAAGGGCTCAAGACCGCCAGGAGTGGAGGAATTTGGAGGAGGCCTACACCCAAAAATGGGTACAACATGGGCCGCAATGATGATGATGATGATTTAGAAATAGAAAATTAGTTTAGCCGCAAGGTAATTGTAGATATCACAGTGGTTACCGTGGTTGAAAGCAATACCTTAGTAAATAATTTAAAATAAACAATGCGTTATGCAAATCAAGTCGCTTATGTCAGCTTTAACCAACATTAACCAACCGATCGTGAGTAACCGAGACAATGTGACGTACTACTATTACTACCCGTATAAACTACCGACATTGTCTGAAGTTGATAAGATTTCGGTTTTAAAATTTGCCTGCAAAAATGAGGTGATTGACAAGCGTGATGTGATAACACTGAAAAATCAAACTAAAAGGAACTTAAGCTCAAGCTTAAGTAAAAGTTATTCAAAAATTATACCTTTTGTACAAATTATGTTTATTAAAAATAACATAAAACGGAACATTATTTCAAACACTATCTAGTTTTGACGTCACTCCTTCGTGTTTTCTTGGTAACCATATTCACGCTATGAATTAACGAGCAATGCAATAACGGCATGTCACTGTCACGTGACATCCATGTTTTGGAGTGAACATTTGAAAGTCATATTTTTATTTGTAATAATAAATTGTAATTATATTGTAATTCAGACCATAAAAGTCTGCTGGAAGAGATTTCTTTAGAAATAAGCAGTACCTTTGTATTTTATGCTCCTACTTCATATTTGTCATGTAGGTATTTTATGTGTGCATTAATTGTTAAATAAATAAATAAAATCATTAACGTTCTACAAACATGACACCGGGTTTATCATATGTGTAAAATGTATAGAATAGATATGATACGTAGTACCTACCTACTATTCTTAGCTAAGAAGAGACATTACCTATATAAAAACCAAATCTATGCCTTATCAATCACCTTCATTGACAACAATAGAGATTGTACACGGAATGGTCAGCTAGGAAGTGAAGAGTGTGGAGGCCGAATTGAGAAGATTTCGACGTCGCGTCATCATGCGGAATTGATGGCTGACCTCGAAGGGCGATAGTGCGCAACGGCTAGGGAAATGCTTGTAAAATGACGGAATAGTGCCATATCGAATCGTAGGAAGCATTTGACTGCCTTGCGCACAGTTCAAAACTCAAGAGTCAAGGTGTATGAGTATAATTATGCTAAATCTAAGTTCTTCTCAGTGTGATATATGTCGATTTTGCGCCCTACGTGGAGATCAGCAGAAATCTCCTTCGTAGGTGTCTTGAAAAGGAATTTCGGATTTTCATTGTGGCGGTCATTAGATGGCACAGAAGTGTTTTACGAGATATTGAGAAAAAAATGCCTTTTTGCTCGCAAATACAGCGCACCAAAAATAAGTGACCCGTAGCGCTATCGATATTGTCACGTCACTAAATTCATAGACCGTAAAGTCCATTACGTGCTGGTGCATCAGCTGAGATGAAAAAAATGTTTAAACGCACAAAAACGGTCAACGAACTGTACAAAGATTTTTTTTTAACACGCAACAATTGCTCTTTAGGCAATTATTGCTATCGAAAATAATGTAGGTAATATTTCAGGTGATGGGCCTAAGATGGCTCCTTGAGACATTCTTTCATTAATATTCGCACATTTTAACATGTTTATTATCATGTTTAGAAGCTACCTATATAGAAAATCTTCGCAATCGTTAAATTGAGGCAGATCTTCTACGAATTCTGTTACACCGGCAATGTTTGTTTCCAAACAAGGATGCAGAACTGCCGAATTCTGATCAGGAAGTTGAATTGAAATGAACTATCACCATGCTAGCCTTTTTCTCCAACTATGTTAAGGTTATCGTCAAGTTTACCAGAAACTTGTAACTTAGAAATGTTATAAACATTAGAAAAGTGCAGTTTCTAGATCTTCATCTCCAATGATTACCTACTGAATAATTATGTGCTGTTTTTTCCACAATATTTTTGATAAAACTTCGCAGTTACGATGATCCAGCGGTATATAATTAATTTGCTATAACTCGGCTACTATGAGAACATAGCGGCGACTCGTAATAAATCAATGTAGTCGTGGCTCCTAGTGATGGATCGCTGCGTGCGCGCATTCGTGTTTACATACACGCAGGGCTGTCCTTGTTTTGAAATCAGTAGACCAGTAAGAACCCCATTATTTCTCAAAGACGTGTGATTGTACAGTACGCCGAGAGAGGAAAAAAATATCTTGTCATTCGAGTACCTACAAGCAAAGCAATGAGTTTCTGAAACCTGAACTATTTTCCAAAAAATTGTTTACTTATTTGGAAAAAAACTGACGTAGGTACAGTCTGTCAAGAAAGTCATGAAAAGGATTTTGAAGGAACTAAAATTCTTCTTCGCTCGCAACCCTAAATAAGTACCGTAGGAGTCAGTTTAGGTACAACGATGTGTTTATTTTACTATTCTGTGTAGATTTTTTGTGATAAAAAAATGTTTTCGGCATTAATATATTAAAAATAAACAAGAGAATATACAAGTGGCGCCGTCAATCCTTTTCATGACTTTCTTGACAGACTATAGGTGCTTTTATAGACTGATAGATTTTGTTAAAGCACTTAAATATCATTAGAATAAAGAACAAAGCTTATTTAATTTTAGGTGTAGCACAAAAATTTCGTAGCGAGTTACCTACTAATATTTAAAAAGATATTTAATTAAAACATACTTAATTAATAAATAATGATGACCAATCTTCATTTAACTGACTTTTTATAGAGACAGCCCTGTGTCTGATGGTAGGTATAATATGAGCGAATTGAGACGTGGCTGACGTTCGATTCGGGGCGGCTCTGATAGCAATGAATCATATTTTCAATTACTATTCGTCAGTATTTTGATATTAAGATATTAGGAGGGATAATTAAAGAAGCGAAAGCACTGACGCCGAAGAGTATTTGCCATCTTGTTGAAAATCCAACGCAGCGCTATTGCGTCGGCGTTAAAATGTGAACAGTTTTAAGCGTTTACAGAATTACATTCTTATACATTAGCATATTATGTCAACTAGAGCGTTTTTACTGTAAAAAACATAGACTTAAATGATTTACAATGCAAAATAAGCTTAAATTTTTATTACTTAATATCTTCTTAGTCCGGATACTAAAAACATTAAAATCAAATTAATGGCGAAACTCTAAACGCAATTTTATAATCGATGGCCGATTGTAAATAATCAAAAATTCATAATTTGAATAATTACACTTGATTTGTGACGCGTACGATCCTATACTTGAAAAACATATATCCACTATTATTTTATAGACTAGTCATATTGAGTGATGACCAGCCTAGGGCGATCGGAACATTAAGGCCTACGCAATATTAATGTGGCACATTCTCACTCGGAGCAATAAAATAAATGATGTCATTTTTTGTCTTGACGGGGTGCCCTTTTGTCCCAGTGTGCACGCCGCGTCGGCAACTTTACTTCCCTTTGTCCACCACCGCACCGTGTGCCCGCAGGACGTCTCCTAGACAAAGAATTTTTTGGCGCCGCTCTTGATTTTTTTTGACAATATTTCGCAAACTTATAAGTTATAAGGTGTAAGTGTATTACGAGGCTTTTTTTCATAATTAATAATTTATTGGTTTCGGCATAGTCCTTTGTTGGGCCGCACCTGCCGTCGTGGCACAATGTAAGGTGCTTCTGTCTTTGAGATAATAAATCATAACATCGCATCGGTACTTTTATTGCTTTTTTGGTTATACGAGTTTCATAACAAAGTTAGTGTTATACCGCTAAGTACTCATAATTTTCCAATGATTATGTAAGTCCAGCTACCGTTTTATTTATGAGTTATAAAACTTTAAGGTAGCGGTATAAAAATCTATAAAATACAATATTATGCCACACTTTCATTAAACAAAACAAAATATTAACGTTACTAGTAAAACATAATAATAAATAAAGTCACCGCAGCGAACTTTAATTCCGTAAAAAACAATTTGTGTGTTGTTTCTCAGCGCAATCGGCCATAACACCGCGGCCGCAAGATGGAGGCACGAACTTTCATGGCGTTTATGCACAATAAGCACACTAAACGTCAGCTTTTGATGCAAATCCCGCTACGCGCCATACCACCGACATTTTTACGAGAATTGACACGATATGACGTTGTAAAATAGATATTTTATTGTTACCTCATGGTTATTCCACGCCGTTGTTTTAATAATAACGATTAAAATTACGAATTTATTGCATTAGCGTCCTCGTTTTTAGATATAGTGAGGATTCGACGGCGGCTTGTTGTTCGCGCCAAACGTGATCGTTACCCGAATGCATTTTACGTAAAACGAGATTCGCGGCTTGTACGCGACTTCTTAAAAACCTTTCTCGTTTTTTAATCCCAAGTTACGCTCACTTATGAAAGAAAATTGAGAATTTGTGAATCATACGCATTAACGGAAGTTAAGTAAAGATCAAAGGTAGTTAAGTAAGGATTTCATTGAATTTTCGGAAAAAGAAAACATTTAAGTTTAAATTATGCTTATTTTACAAAACAGAGGGGATGCATGTAGGAATAAAAAAAAATTGCTTAGTAGTAGGTACTTACATACTTACACATTTGCATATTAGGTACATAGAGCTATTTTTTATACTGAGACCGACATGGGAAACTTGATAAATAAAATTAATTTGCGAGAAAACATTTTTCTCCTAAATATTACGTCGCAAAGCATTCTGTTGAACTCAAGTATTTATTTAAGTAAGTGCCAAGGTGCCAAGCAAGCATCAGGCGGTGCAGAGCTCTTTGTAAGCACAGATAAATTATAGAACAACCAATCAATTAAAAAGACCGAACAATCTGTCGTAAAACATCGACTGGGATCGGGTTAGCTCGGCACTCGGCAGTAAAGCCGCGGTCACACAAGCGTTTACCCGTTTACCTCGTAACTCGTGCAAGTTATAGTATTTGGGGCAGTTCAAAGTGGCCGACGGATATTAAAACATGAGATATGGCCGTGCGACCGCCGATGTACGGCTCATTCAACTCTGATTTCGACACTGACGTTTACTTGAATTTCTTCTTCTTAATTGACTGAAGTCATATTTAAAAATAAAAAACCAGACATATAGACGTCGACTTTTTGAATTTGGAACGTCTTTTTTTTCAAAACTGCCATTCTCTTAATATTACAATTTGAATATTAATTGTACGAGTAATCTATAAGTTAGAATCGGGGTATACTGGTGACTTTTTTATTTAGCCTTCACTTTTGGTTCCTGAATGCATTTAGTAGAAATAAAATTAATTCTTTAGATCCTTTAATTTTGGCAAAATGCAGAGGAATGGGGCAGTTGCCAGTTAGATTTAAAGAAAGTATCTACCTCATCATGATTGATGATTGTAATGAGGTAGGTACCTATAGTTACTTTGAGATATAGGATTGGATTTCTTAGGCCGAGCAAAAATTAATATATACTTTTTTATGATGTGACACTAGTCTAGACGCCCATACAAAGATAATGATTGATTTGAGAACACTGTAATCTAAACGAGAAGAGACTGTTATGCTTCGCGTCAGTATTTAATTATTTCAGCAGCCTTCATAATAATATATTTTTCTCTAAATAATCCTGATCGCGAAGTGCCCATAGAATCCTGACCGCGGACAACGCGCGCCATTAATGACCATAGACGCGAGCGCATTAAGGCTGCCACACACGACACGACACACATTAATCAGGACGCGTCACGTCAGTAGCCAGTGGTGACATAATAACGTGTTCGCGACTCGCTGACAAACTGTTTTTATCGCGCCCGCTATCAATCAACCAGTGACACGAGCTTCCGTGTGGGAATTACTTTCTCGATGGCTGTCTACCAATAATAAAATGCTTGTGATTAACTAGAAACGAACGGGTTTGTGTTTAGATACTTCAAAGGCGTTGTTGTAGTTTGTGTTGCAATAAAAAAGTTTCCTGTAAAATAGGCATTAAGTTTAGTTTGTTGAACAATGTAAGAAGTTTTTAATATCATTTGTCACGTAACTATGCGCAAATAATTATCAATAACCACATCAATTTTTGTATCACTCCGTGACTAATTAATAGTGCGGGAACTGTCTTAATGAATACTAAGTTAATAATGATTAATGATCTTGTACGGAATTATAAATGCTAATACGGAACGCGCGTGGTGAATATTTCTTGAGTAATAAGGTAATTTGTAAAATGTAACTATACGCTGATGACATTTACAAAGTAGTTAAATAATCGTTGTATTAATTTATTCATAACCCCCTCTTTGTTTTTTTTTCAAGTGGCGTATCGTGTGTGGTCTCCTTTATGATACGAAATGTCATCGACAAAATTTTGGCGCGCAATTAATGATGATTCCGTGACATGTTGATTGATTTGTAATAAATAGATAGTTTTGTTTCTAAAAAAAAAATACCATTAAAGGAAATCAGAAGAAAATTATTATTCGATGATTAATTGATGATAAAGTATAAAGTTATAAAGAATGAAAACTTTCGTTAAAAACAAACACTTAGGTAGATCTATACCTGAATCAAATAAAAAGATGAATAAAAAATAATGAGTTTGAATAAATTATGTGCATTATATTTGTATGTTGCAGTTACACACTCACGGGTTATTTTATTTCTAATCAAGTGTCAGCAGTTCCAAATAGAAACTATTTATAAGTACATAGGGCTGGCGAAGAGTAACTAAAGAAATATACAGAGATCGGCAAACATCTTGAAAAGTGATAGGTAAGTATGGACCGTGTAGAGAGAAGAGAGATCTAAAAATCTTCTATGCGCATCGTCGATTTTCAGTTGTCTCTTCTCTCTTTGAGTGTACACTTTCGTGAGAGAGCACGTTCGAGTGGCTACTTAACAAGCTGTACATTTTCAGTAGAAGCTGACATCTCAGAGTATAGAAAGCCTATACAATGTAAGGTCAGCTTAAACTGGAAATGTATAGCTTGATATGTAGCAGTGTGTACCTAAGTGAGCGAAATTTACCCAACTACACCGCTTTTTGCTCATGATGTTTGGCGATCTTTTTACTTGTTAATGACTATATGATGAAACACAATTATCAGTAGCCATAAAGATACAATAAAAAAGTAGTTAAATGTACAAGTACTTAGTACCTACTTACGTAGTAGGTACTTGTAACTTTTTCCTTAGCATGAGACAATATGGAAAGAAAGAGTATCTACCATAAATGCATGGGTAGTAAGCGACAAGAGTGAATTCGCAAAAACACACATGCGTTCATATAATAGTAAATATTTTCTAAGTAATGAAATTTGAAAATTGTATAAATTAATGAAGACATAGACACTGACAACCCTGGTTAGACACTAACTATACGAGCTGTCAAAATAAAATATGAGCCAATAAGGGCGCGTCGGGCGGCGACAGGGCCGTCACGCTAAAGAAATTACAATATATGAACTTATTAAAATATCTCAACTTTTTTTTCTCGTTTCGCGGTTGGATGACACTGACGTCGAGGTAGAGTGGCAGCAGAATTGGTACTCTGTTTGAATAGAATCATGAATAGAATAGACAGAATAGAAAAGTTATTTATTTCAAATAAGCCAAATATTAGGCAGTTATTTTGATCATGTCCCTTCCTACATTTCTGGTGCGGAAATATCTATTTCTTATTATCTTTAACGGTTCTGAAACATGCGTAGGTAAGTCATAATTTTAGATTAGACTGAGTTAAACAACGCTGGTCAGTTGATAATTAAAAGATGAGTGACAGTTTACGTGTGATAAATGACTGCTAGAGACACATCAAGTTAGCACTTCGGTATAGTAGGTACGTAGAGATCGTAGAGAATACCTTGAGATCCGCTACGAGCCTCAGGAATGCGTTAGGTAACGACCGTGGTCTGAGAACCATCTTTATATGTGATAACTGTGAAATAAGGAAGACGAAAGTCACAGCTAGAACGTATCTTCAATTTTATTTGGTAATAAAATACCAAGATGTTTAAGTTTGATGAAAATGTTGCCTATAAATTAAATATTTACAGTTAATACAGCATTTATAATTTTACACAGCCTGAGAAAGCGTTTAAATATCCAATCAGATTTCCGTAAGCAAAAAAGGTGGAACCCATTAGATATTCATTTTTCCTGTAAATTGCCTCATTTCACTGTACTTTTGTATAATTTCAAAATTGATGAAATGTCAATGGCTAATAAATTCAGTAGAAAATTGATTTTACTTCAGAAATGTTGAACGCGGCGTCTTCAAACGGCGAATTTCACACGCACCGGTGTTAACTAGTTAAATCCCGTTTACAAAAAGTCATTTTACAGTTATGCGCGGGCGCACATGTGGTGGCGGTGGCACAAACATTTGACACGCGCGATCTGGCTCGACTGACGAGCGACGACAAAAAATTGTTGTTTATGATCCCACTTAACATACTTGACATTGTTTTTGTACGGGGAAAAATATTGTTACTTCAATTCTCGGCGTTGTAAATATTTGTACACACATTTATCAGTTTACGGACATAATTCAGAACTCTCTGTTTCACGGAAAAGAAAACCTCGTAGTGCGGAACTGAGATCTTACAACGTTTTTTTGTTTCAAATGATTTATGATATAATACATACTTTTTCATAATTATTTCTAATACAATAGAGACTAATGAAGTCATTCTTTTAATGGCAACAGATTAAATTTTTTGCTTTTAATTACCTTTTGCTTAAAAAGCACCGGAACGGAATTGGCTCACTTCATAAACGAAAAATTAAAAAATCTGTCATTGTTTTTGTTTTCGCACAGACAATCCCAGGATTGCAAAGTTTAATTTTTTGCAACTTCTGAGGTAAAGACAGACATTTTTTTTAATTCGTTATCGAGACGCAACGGTGACGACACCTCGATAGTTCATACCTTCGTACCCACTACGTTTACAAACAGTTCGCTAGACGGCGGGCGGTAAAAAGTAAGGGTTTTTTATTTCGGAAACCGAGTGCAACAAAAACTGAAACAAAGAGGAAGGCGCGCAAAAAGCGTGACGGACAGACGGACGGATCTTTTAACAGACATCTGTTGCTGATGGTGTGGAGAATCGCGTGATTCCATGTGTTAGATTAGGTTAGGATTTTGGGAATCCTACTGCATTAGATGGGTCTTCGAGTAAGATCAATTATGAATTCTGCGAAACGACTTGCTTCTGCTGGCTCACAATTTGGACGGAGCCGGTGTTAATTCGAAGAGTTTATTCTTTTACCAAAGAAATCGTAGTCAATCTGGTGACAACTTATTACCTATTATTTTCTATGCCTATTATCTAATGTTTCATTACTTCAGTACTCTAAATAATACTGTTTGTTTGCCTCTAATAATTTTTTCATTAATATTACTTTGTGGATAACGGTGCTGGTTGTGTAATTACTTTAAAGTGTTTTTATAAGCGTTTGTATTAGTATTAAGCATTATTACGCAATTGTTTGTCCTGAAGAATAACTTAACAATAAAAAATAAAACTTAGTTTTTTAAATCTTCAATTTTTAAACATAATTAGTCATGTTTGTTCTGTATTATCTTTGGTAAAAGAATAAGCTCTTTGCTGGGCCAGTGACAAACATTTTTTTTTTTTTGAAACTCCTACATATTGATAAAAATACATTTCTTATTCATGTATTTCAAACAACTTCATATTTATAATGTTCTGCATTCAAATCTCTGTCTGTGTCACAATATTGCTTATAGAGTGCGTTCGTTAATTAGGATATTTGTCACGTCGGCACGACAGCGTTCGACGGATGCGAGCGCGATATTCAATTTGCGATCGTACCGAACAGCCGCCATGATGGAGTGTCGGCCATTTGTAACGGTTACCGTACGAAGGTTGTGCGTGATGAATAGAGGTTTTGTACAAATCAATTTTATGGCGAACTCTTGAGCGCAGTCGTTAATGCGCATTATATTTTTATGACATTTTATTTTATTGGTAGGAGTCATTTAAAAAAATACTAAATTCTCTTTTCTTAATCTATAATCTTAATAAGCTTTATCCATTACACTATCCTACCTATGTAGGCCATTGTGCTATGAATTCTCAAAATCGAATTCTTAAATTAACAATATATTTAATTTCATACTTAGTTGTAAAGTCACCTAATATCAGATGTAAACCTTTTTCAAAAGGCTATAGAATTTTCAATTCCATTTATAAAAGTAAAAAAAAAGAAAATTGATCAATTTTTTTATAGATGGAGAAGAGCAAAGGTCTCTTGGATGCACAGATAACGTAATGAATGTATAAAGGCATGTAGCGTGCCTCGTGACGATAGCTACTATAGCACTAATTCAAAATTAATCTCAGTACAAAAACGGAAGCCCCCCGTGTACTGTCAATTTTCGTTGGCCTATATAAAATTGATGGAAACCCGAAGATGAACTAATCGAATCTTTTATGAAGCAATTTTACACAACTGTCGCGGTGACTTTCGTAAATGTAGCGTAAAGCGCATCTACTACTGTTTGTTTATCTTATAAAACGGTCGTGACACTGCAAACCTTTCAACAGGTATCTAAACAATAGAGATTTCCAAAGAAACCTTCATTATTTGGAGCTAAAGCCCAAGTAAATACGATTATTGAAACTGTTCAAGATTGCTACATGGAAATGATGAACATTTTACAACATGACGCTAGTAGTAGGGTCGGCAACGCACGAGTGATGTCGCCCGGTGTTACAAGCATTCATAGGTTATGGGTAACCGCTTACCACCAGGCTGGCCGTATGCTTGTTTATCACCTTAGTAGTACCTATCTAGATAAATAAAAAAACGTACGTATCGTCATTTTCGTCAAACCGTGCAACATTTACCCTGAAATTATTTAAACAATTTGCCTATGTCGTGCGAATTGAATATATGGATTATCGTTTTAATCGATTTTATAGATTTCTCCGGATCATTGCAATAGTGAAAATATGTTCTAAACTGTGTTATAGTGTCTTTTTCGTCTTTAAAATGGTTTAGATAATAGTATTTTCTTCGTTATAATTACTTTCATTTATTTCTAGTTTTAGAAAAAAGATTTACTTGGTATTTTCATCATCAGGTTCTTTTTTTCATTACAACTGCCTTAGAACCCACACATCTTCAAGTATAATTAATGTGAATCAAACCAACCACTGACCTGTATCACCCTCATGGGCAATCCCGTCTCCTTCGCCAGTTGTTCTCGTATATGCCTCGTCGGCTTCGGCGTCTGAGAAAAAGCCGACTTCAGTATCTCGAGTTGCTTCGCCTTTATCGTGGTCCTGGGCCCCCGTCGCTTGGAGCCTCCGTTGCCGTCGTCTGGGGACTTGTTCTCGGCCTGCGAGTCCCTGGTTTCCGGATCCCCGTCCAATGAGCCCTGGGAAGTGAAGAGAAACAACTGAATGCGACTATGTGAAGGCGCCCCGTAATTATACAGACGGGATGGTCGATATGATTGATAAGATAATAATAGATATACAAGGTTGAAATAGTTTATTCCGATAATTCATTATGTGACATTACTTAGTAATGTTCTCGGCCACAGGTGACCGCTCGTTAGCTAATGAGTCAATAAGAGATACCTACAAAAAAGATTTAAACTGATATCGAAACAACGTCACGTAGTGAATAAATGACATTTAGTTACACATAATTCGTAACTGAATGAATAAACACCATACACATGTTCGAAATTTCAACTTAGTATTACTGCACCCTAGATACCTACATTTGCTATCGCTTGCCCATTGTAGAGTGGTGATAGCGGGTATATCACACAATTATTAACACCAAGCAATATACAAAATTCTGTCACCTACCGAGTGGTTAGTAGGTAACTAACAGAATTTTCTTTCTGTTGGTACTAAATTCATAATGAGTCCAATAAAATATCCGCCATAAGAGTTGTCGTAGAAAATAAAGCTCCAAACTTCCATCGTCTCCTAGGACCAAATTTCTTTCAAGTCTCTGTACCTATCCCTTTAGGATAACGTGCTATAGTGTAAACCACGTTAAAAATACATGTTTCTTTATATCTACCAACCTGGTCCTCCGAGTCTTCATGCGGTTTCGCGTCCCCGTTGTGTGAGAGGTCGGAGTGCAACGCAGGATGGGGCGCATGCGCGGGACTGCTGGAGTTGTTGGCAGCTCTGGACTCGTCCTCCTCCTCCTCGTCCGATCCTGAGCCTAGCAGGGAATCCGCTGGGGACAAAATAGGACTGTTAAAGGAAATGTGGTTTGATAAGTGTTTGGTAAGCTAAGAACAGTTTTTGTTGTGATATGAGGATATGGTGGGATTCTGGACTACGAAGCTTTGGGTACTTTAGTAAAAAAAAATATAGTTATCAATGGAGTAATTTTTTACTAAATTCAAAAACATTGGAAAACCTTCACTATTATTATCACGTACGGGATATCCTTCATGATTTGTTTTTGAAATGAGCTTCCGATATTTAATAAAATATCATGGAAGATATCCCGTTTATGACAATAATACTGTAGTTGCAAACCGTGAGAGCATAAAACATTTGAAAACCTAGTTGTAAATCAACTAGGTTTGTGCACAATTGAGAATATTGATAGTCGATTGAATGTCCAGTGGTTTACAGTTATTTAGCATTTGGCATGATTAGACCAACAAGGACCAATAGCCTAAAAAAGTTAAATATAAAAATGTTATACTAAGTAAAATGAAGAACAATAAACGCGAGAGGATAGAAAGAAGGCTCTACTGTAACCTAGTAAACGTATTAGGTACTTGTGCCAAATGGATTTTCCATAGGTAAAGACACACTATTAAAAAACCCTTTAAAATAAAATTGACTTATCAAAAAGCAATCGCGTCACCCCGCGCCGGTTTAACCAAATAAAAATGTAATTTCGAGAGGAGCGGCCCCCAAAGAAATGGGAACAGAAAGAATTAGCCGCAAAAACAATTACTTATGGCGAAGGGAGAGGGTGACGTACTAAGGGTTTTCGAAAGATGTATTCGAAGACAATGTGAGTTTGAAAAAAATTGTACCGGAAAATAACTTACTGTTGTAAGTTTAGAATTGACTGAAATTTTTTAAGGGTTGATTTAGAAACATTTTTTAAACAACAAAATATATTGTTTCAATAGTACCTATAGGTATGTAGTGTACCAGATTAATAAATGTTCACAGACAATTGAAATGTAAACTTAATGCTGAGTCTACACGGAAAGGTTTGTCAACGTCGTGATTTAAAAAAAAAAATTGTGACATCGGCGCCCTGATGTACTGAAAATAAAATTAATGAAGTATTTGCTGAGAAGTATAAAAAATAATTTAGTAATAGTATCACAGAATCTCCAGAAAACTACATATTATGTAAAGTTTTATTATGTGGCAAAGACTATCCAACGATATAGTGACTTTGATACAGTTTTTACATAGTAAAGTCATTACTCATTGTGTGTGATATTCTTCTAGTCTGTAGTTAGTAGCCCGAAACCCTTCTCCCAAACTCGATTCACAATCGAAATTCGAACACGTCTAAAATGTTCCCTGAAAACGGTAGTAGGGGTAGAAAAACCGTTTATTCCGGGCAAACATGGAGGGTGGCTGGAGAATGTTTACAGCGGGGAGACGAGTGACCGGGACACTTAGCAGCGCCCAGACCTGGGAACTTTGCACTTGTGGACCAACCCTAGACGGAAGAATTCCGCTCTTGTAGACCGTGTTCGTTATACACGATGGGATGGCCACTGATTAGTGAACTAATTATTTTAGTACGGTCTACTGATTACGTAGTTATTTTTAGGAAGATGTATACTTACATATTAGGTAAATAAATACAAAATGACAGGTACAAGAAACTGATTTTGATTTTAGATACGTGTTATCGTAGTTTTTACTTCCCTACCTAATACACAGGTTTTACTTCTAGCCAATAAAGTCCATTTCTCAATATTAATTATTAATCAGTTGTATCTTCCAATACTTTCAACGACTTTTATTGAGTCTTAGCTAGATGGAGAGTGAGTGTCTTCACTCACTCTCCATTACATCTAGTATAGAGGAAATTATTGTCTGTTTAATTAACTATCCAGTCACTTACATTTAGGTACTTTTATCTCCTAAATATTTTCGCAAATAAAACTACAAACATAAACATTAAACAGTCGAGTACAAAATTAAATCCATTTTCATTATTTATTTTTTTACCCATCAGGCGTAGGCATAACGGTGCCGTCTGTTCAGCCTCGGGCTGTTTTAGGGCGGCGTACACCATAACATCTGTCATGCCTCGAGATGAGCTTGTCTCGGAGAATATAATATATGGCAGCTGGGTGTGTATATACCTTTATAATAACTTTATTTTAGATATTTAATAGTATGTTGTCGATAAAAACGTGATAAGATGACTTTTATATTATCTAAGATGGATTTTATCAAGGAAATGAAGACTTTACATCTGTATTGGATTGTTGTGACTGTTTATAGGAAGGTGCATTTTATAATACGAATTTACGATACAAAATAAACTACCTATGGCGTAACATTTCCGCAAGTTTATGACAGTCAGGCAGGTCTTAGGGTCATAGTAAGCACACTACTACTTTTTGCAGTAGAATTTGCGCATTTTCACGTTCGTTGGCTGCCTTTTGCTTACAAAAAGTGAATAACAAACGCACTAATCAGCTACAGAAAGTATGTATGGCCCAGAAATTGATGATGTTTTACAACGCACCGTTCTAATTCCAAATTTAACTTATTTCAACATTCTAATTTGCCAGTATTATTTTTAAACAAAAGGAGGTTTATAATGTTTACCGCATAAACTCTAAATTATTATTTCTTTTTCACCTTTTCTTGGCACAGTATTTGAGTTGCGTGGCAACAAGAGCCCAACTTAATTAAGGCGATATAGCGCGATGAGCCAGCGTTTACCGCAGCTTGACTTATATTAATCTTCCTGCGTTTCCCGTCACTGACTTGCGCTTCCTCAGCTGACTTGCAAGTCATTTGAGGGTCCGACGACATAGTTACGAAGGAAAGTTATTTTAACACGGGCCCTTTTATTATTTGGTGGGAAGTATCAAGGACTTTTATAATCGGGAAAATGGGATGAAAATTGTATTAATTCTTACATACCTGCAATTTATAGTTCTGCATAATATCTGCTTGATATCAAGCTGCCTTTGCAAGATTTCTATTTGCTACGGCTAACTCTCTCAGCTTTATTAATTAACCGAGATCATCCTAGGATTAACGATCCAGCGATGATCCTTGGTACCTACCTCTACTTCTGTCACTGTTATTTGTTTGAGAAGAAAAAAGGATAGAGATATTTTCATCAACTTGTGCACTGTCTGTGTTCATTTATACTCAAAGACTTAGGATTTCGCTTATTCTATGCTTCTAGTAACTACTTGTGTTTACTAAGTGTTTACTGGAAGAGGCAAGGATTTTTTTCAAATTCAAACACTTAAGAACGTTTCCAATGGCGAAGTCACATCTATTCAGGAATTTCAATACAAATCAAACATGCTTTTTAGTTTTAAAAAAAACGAACAAACCAACTAGAGAACCCATTATTTTTAAGTTATTATCATCATTGATTATTATTTAAGTTTGATTTCCCATTCGACTGCCTCAGATAAACATAAAAAGATAAACATTTTAAACATAATTATTTCAAATTATAGGTCATACATACAATCATAGTCACATTATAACACATTTCATCAACATCATACATCTATTCATTCCGTCATATTTAAAAAAAAATTGTCTTGTTTCATAAAAACAACACCAGCACCCTTATCTCAAGAAGCATTACAAACCAATCAATGAACTACACTTTTATCACCCATCACCACTCGAGTCCTGATCATCGATCGAGCTTGTTTGCCTACCCACTTACCAGTAAAACGTCCGTGCATAAGGGTGCTTCGCCCTTAGGACCCTTGTTTAAGTAAACACTAGTCTGTGATCTTTTGTGCCTGTTTATTAATGTTTTCTATGTTAGAGTCTCAATACCAAGTCATTGTAATATCATGTTAAGATCAGTTCAAACAGCTAGTGTAGGGCTGTCCCCTTTTTAATCGACTTCAAAAAAGGAGGATGTTGTCTTTTTTGTATGTTTGTTACGCCATTACAGATTTTTGAAATTATTTTTTGTTTAAGGGTATGAGGTACTTCTCGAGGTGGTCCCATTTAAATTTGATAAAGACCTAATGAAGACTTTCGGAGATAGACAATGGAACTCTTGAATGGATAACAGCATATCACTCGCGATTTCTGTAATCGCATGTTTATGTATTGTTTATGCTACTAAAAATAGAAAAACTTGAATTTTTAGAATTTTTAGTTTTTTGGCTTCGGTTTTTACTTTTTTAATTACAGTTGCATTGAAATAATAAGACATTTTGGTAGATTTTTGCTGTATAGTCTATAGCAGGTTTGTCTACTAGTGTTAGGGCAGAAATAATGGTGTTAACTTATGGCGCTATAGGTTCGCAAAGTGCCTATACTGAGCTCTAGAATTTTAATTTTGTTTATATGAGATTTACAGTTGTCAAATATAAAAAAAGTATTATGTTTTTCGTAAGCGTCTTATTTTCAATGCAATTGATTCACAATATTTTTTTCATAAGCTATATTTCAACAGAAAAGAGTCCGTGTACCTACTTAGCTGCTCTGTGGTTAAGTCTATAAGATCTAGATCACAATATCAGTACCAGGAGCTAAAGCAAAGTTAGAAAAGATTAACAATTTTTACAACCTGTGAACTAGAACGTCACTAGCACACGATTTAACTAAAAATAAATGAGTGAAAATGTTAAACTTCTTCAATTCTACAGGGCCGTACACTCGCAACCAGCCACCTATGAGCTCCACGCCCCGCTTCCAAAATCAATTTTAAAACCGCCCCTCGAATAAACGACTTCCTTTGTCCCGCTATACCTCGCTAATCGAATTTTGGCGGGAAAACGGTCTTTTATTGTCGCTCAATTTCGAATATAGAACAAGTTCTCTTTGATGTTCAAAATTCGAATTCAGAATTTTGTGGCTTCTTTATTTGTAAAAAGATGTATTTTATAATCATTTGATTGATTTTCACGTTGAACATCCAACACATTTTACAAGTTATGTTTCAATCCATTTTTGCTTCAATGTTTTTATTTTATGTAAATGTCAGAGCTAATAACAGCCAGTAATAAAATTCAAGATAAAATATCTGTATTGTTTTACATAAACTCGCATTCAAAAACATAATTTACATCGCGATAATCAACAATTTAGGCCCATTAACAATTCAATCAACGTGATTCATGAATATTTTTTTACCAAAAAACACTAGTGCGCTATCTTTAAATCTATAACAACGTATTAACGCTGCAAACGCAGTAAAAATCGCAGATTATTTTGTATTACGGGCATATTAAAGTTTGTTATATGTTTGTTTGTTGTTTGTTGTTTATGGGACTGACCGTTAATTCCAGACCACCATCTCAAATGTAAAATAAGAAACCGCGAGATAAGGATCTAAGAACATAAAAGATATGGGAACCTTTGTGGTGCCGGTAGCCGGCATATACTTATTTACGCCCATATACACCACCGGCGTATAAACGTAACGACGCACTCACACCAGCGTAGTGATGCGGCACACATGAAAGGGTGTGTTGTACGCACACGTGGAGCGGAGCCACGTGATTGGTGGATGCGACGGTGACGGCCACGCCCTCTTTTATCGACGTTGCGCACGGAGCGTGCGTGCGAAACACAAGTATATGTAAAATCAGCTATAGGTAGGCTCGAGAGCGGTTTTTAAAATGTCATTTCCATTGGGCGCCCCTGTCTGATAGCGCTGGGAAATCTCCGCGCATTGCCAATTGTTTTAGAACCAAAGCTATGATTTGTGCGACTAGACGGTATCTACTTGAATAGAATGTAACAGAAAAAAATGATGCACCGTTGTTTTTGTCCGTTGTGTAGTTGAATAACAAAGTCAAAATTCACGCTCTAATGCAGCGTGAAATAAACGTAGTTTCAAAATAATAACATAAATATAAAAAAAATTGTTGTTATTGTACCTACAAGAGGATACTGAAAAAAATATTTCAAGAAATAAAACACTACATCCATATGGTGGTATTCATACAAGTTGTCTATAGCGTGAAAGAAAAAAAAAGAAAAGAAAAATACCTAGTACATATCCAAAATAAGTTTAGGCGACCTATAGCGACAAAAATGTCGGTTTTGCAGACAGACAAAGGCAGGCGAGCGCCCGCCGGCTCCCGACAAAGGCGGTCGTGAGCGTGACTTCTCCAAGTAGCAGTGGGAGGGTAGTCGAAGAACACAATTAAAGAGCCTACGATAGCATGAGTCGAGTCTTTAGCGCGTTGTGATTCGCGGCGCCTCGCAGACGTACGCCGAAGTGACTAATGACTTTTTACCTTTTTTACTCGACTGTACGTTGTAAATGTAATACATAATAATGTTTCGAGTTTACATGTAGGTACACTGTTTGTGTAGCCCAGATCGAGTTGCTATGATAAAATTAGAGAGGTATTATGAATATGATTTATAATAAAATAAGTAGGTACTTGCAATAACATTTAAAATGTTAGCGCTTATAGATTTAATCCAGATATTTCATTTTCGAATAACGGATATCACGGCGGGTAGACAAACCCGTATTCTCCACTCTTTGTCTCCTTAACAGAAGACAAAACGATAAATCTAGAATGCCACCAGTAGGCTATTCAAATTTTTCCGCCAGTAGGCTTTTCAAATTTGGCCGCCAGTAGGCTATTCAAATTTTGGCGCCAGTAGGCTATTCAAATTTTGCCGCCCCCTCTACAATTCGCTACCCTAGTTCACAAAGAAAGAAAGAAAGAAAAAGAGTTTATTAG
This sequence comes from Allophyes oxyacanthae, assembly GCA_932294325.1. Classification (NCBI taxonomy): domain Eukaryota; kingdom Metazoa; phylum Arthropoda; class Insecta; order Lepidoptera; family Noctuidae; genus Allophyes; species Allophyes oxyacanthae. Next base: position 5,994,898 of record OW028628.1, read on the forward strand.
CACAAAAAGAAAAAAGAAACCAATAACAAAGAAAACATATAAAATAAAATGAGTTATTGTGCCAAAAGGCCGCAGCTCAGCATAATGTCAGGAGGCAGTGATACTGGCCACATGACGCTGGTTTTCAGCTACAACCCACGAGTGCCAACGCATGAAACTATCAATATTATAAATTAGAATAGGAAAATAAATACTACTGGTACAAAATAAATACTTAGATACATAAATTAACACAAACATATAAATTACAATTTTTTTGTCAGTGAAATTGTAACTTTATGATTTTTGCACTATCGTACTAATTACACCACCTTTGTCCCATAATTAGTATGATTCTTCTTCTAGTATGATTATGAAGTAGGGGATCGATGTGTCAGTTTCTAGATTATTTTACAACCCCCAAATCTGCCGCCCTAGGCTCCAGCCTACTCAGCTTGCTAGGAAATCCCATTGGAGAATGGTAAAAAGATGGATTTGATCTCGATTTTCTTTCTCCTTTTTTGCCGTACTAGCCATGCAGGTTTGTCTTCGCTTTGATAATCTTAAACGCTGTTAAATGATCTATGTAGAGTAGATACCTACCTACATAAATACAAAAAAAAAAACAAGTTCAAAAACTAAAACCCGACAACTGAAAAGGTATGATACAAGAAAATATTAATAGATACATATTCATAGTGATGTTCAGAGAATAGCCGTGGTCGTATGCCACTTTGCCCTAAAGCTTACTACTGTTAGACTGTATTGTTTTGTTAGGGTAGCTGTAGGTGGCATACGACCACGGCTATTCTCTGAACATCACTATGAATATGTATCTATTAATAATATTTTCTTGTTTCATACCTTTTCAGTAGTCGGGTTTTAGTTTTTGAACTTAATTTTTTTTTCAGAGCCGCAAACTATAACCATCAATATACACATTTTTGAAATGTGCTAATTAAGCCCTTTCATTTGATACCCAACAAGGGAACAACAAACAAAAAAATAATTTAGTTCGTTACTTTATGTCTTCTAGAGGGCGCCATATTAAATTTAATATGACGTCACATAGCCTATAACCAGCGGACCATCAAGATGCTTCCAACGACACCTCATTTGTTGAATTATGATAAGTAGTTTTGAAGTTATGAGGGAACAGATGAACATACATACATACATACATACATACCGGTCAAACATATAACCCTCTCCGTACTCGGGTAAAAAGAAGTGGACGTTTATACTGTCAAATCTACAATTTCAAATATTAATAATTCCAATAGTAGTTTTATTTTAATTTTTATCTTTATTACACTTAATTTGTAATTTTATTGTAGATACTCTACTAATTATTAATATATTATTTTGTGATTTTATAAAAATTTTGTTTGGTTTGGAGGAGCACACTTTGGATTGTCCTTTAGGTTGTTTTCTTAAATGTAATTAATTGTGTATCCTCTGTTGGTGATCCAATAAATAAATAAATGTGAAGAAAATACAATTTAGGAAAGCTAATGCCTAGTTATTTACTTTGACCAAAATTCTTGTTAATAAATCATAGCACCTATAGAACAAATTAAAGACATCAAATCATATAATATCATTGAGAAGACGCACAGCAAGAGGTCAAGAGAAATGACCTGGCCAACATAAAGCTGCTTAATTTCGTACAGGCGTACACACAGTGGTAGAGCCATAAATAACGGTTACAACACGTACAGGCTATATGTCAGCGTCTACGGACGCCATTAACGACGCCATATTTGATCTAACACAATGGGATGCGCCCGCGCTGGTCGGGGCGCTGCATTTGGACAAATTAGTCGCCCATCCATCGGATAGCTGTGAAAAATTGGTGTTAAATTATTTTTTTATGCACCGAGGTGAATTCTTTGACCCCGTAACGAGCTCAATTTGTGTATTTGACGAATAATATTTCAATTTATCAGTTTGTTTACGGTTGCTTCTATCGATAACGACCTCCCACAGTTCCGTTTGCGATGAAATTCCTCTATTATAGACCATCACGAATGTCTCACTCGGTTCTAGGAAAGTTTTCAATTTTTCATTATTGACTGAAAGATAGCCAGGCTCTTATTATCTTTTTGCATCGGATTTACCGCTTTACTATCTACTTTATTTAGCTAACTGTTCCATGTGTTGTGAAAAGTTTCCATAGAATAGATCGAAACGATGTTTTAATAAAATCGCAGGCCTGATATCTTTTTCGATTAAATATTTATTTCTTATTAGTATGCTTAATATTTGTATATTTAAAGAAAACTGCAAATGAATGCCTCAGTACAGTTCCTTCATACTCAATTATTCAAATTTAACGGAAAAAGAAAGAATATTTACCCATCAACTCTGAATAAGCCTCGTGAATGTCCCTAATTTCAATACAAATCTAATAACATGTAAGAACACAATACTAATATAAAGCTAAATACATATTTACTAACTAAAACAATGGCACATCAAGAATTATTGCTCTTTAAAAACGGAATTCAAGACGCAACTCTCAGTAACTTTCATATTTTAAATCTTACAATGACACAAAAATCCCCGACGAGTGAAGAGTAACGAGTATCCATTACCATTAAGACTGGGGAGCCATCAATCATGGTCTATGACCACAGAGTGACGGGTGCTTATGGAGCTCATGATACTTTAGGACTCATTAGGAATGCTAGTCTAGGCATGATTTTAATGGTAAAAACAGGTTATGCAAAGGAAAATGCATCTACGGTTGATTTCTCTAATAATGTTTCTTTTTCATCTTCATTTGAATAAGTTTTAATTTTGCTGTGTACACAGTCGGAAAATTATTAAGAGTTTTCCAACTAACTACTACGGATACTATTCTCTAGATTACAGAGGCTCCTGTTTCATTTGTATTCCAAATGCTTATAGCAGAGTAAAAGTATCTATGTTTTTCATTAGTGTAAAACATTTTCAATTTCTTTTGGTTCCTAAAAGACGGATGATAATACATATAGAACCGCCCATTGTGCATTGTTTAACACTGTTTTTATTGTATGTTTTTTTTGTGTTGGTGTGCAATAAAGCATATTTTTATTCTATTTCTATTTACCTATATATACATATCATTGCAATGTTTAAGTGGGGTTTTTAGTTCTCCAGCTCGTGCTAGCCCACCTAATCATTATCGACTCGTTATGAATTTTTAATTCTTGTAGACTTAGGATATTTTGTGGCCAGGCTTGTGTGGCCACAGGTCAAGCTAGAGTACGCTAGTCTGGAAGTTCTCTTTCACCTTTCCTCTAAATATTACTCTAATGGGCATTTCAAGCTTTGTAACGATAGACAAAAAAGTTGGTTCTAATTGATGGGCATATACAACCATATTATACAGGGTGACAGGTTGAACGGGAACTCATCATTATTAACAAGGTTTACTGCAGGACCAACACTGAAATCGCGAAAAAATGTCAGCTGTTCCATACGACTGTATTAATCAAGCAAAATGTAATCAACTAGTCACCCTGTTTACGTATAAGCGAACAAATAGATATAAGCAATACTGTTAACTAGACATAAAGGGGTATAAATTATGAGGTTTCAAAGTTGGACTAACACCTAACTAAATCAAACATTAAAATCTACTTCCCTGTTATTTTTAAAAGCTTTAGTCCAGAATGCCTGAGGCGAATAATGATAGTTAAATAATAAGCAGTAATTGTACCTAATTACCAACCACTCCTAAAAAAGCTACATTTATTAGATCAATTAGAACCAACTTTTTTGTCTATCGTTACAAAGCTTGAAAGGCAATTTGGATCAAAATTACATAAGTAGTAGGTACAGGCAGCAACATAGTAGTGTATATGCATTACTATGGGAGTGGGAGCTACGTGACCGCAGATCGTGACCCTCCGAGATTGCGCCTGAGCCGCGGCCCGCGCGCAAGCGCCCGCGCCGCGTGTGCAGTGGCTTTATTTATTTCTATATCTGACTGGTTGCTTGCGACTGTACGCTCGCTTGCGAGTGTGAGCGTTATATCGACTTTGTGGGTATTGTTTGAAATTAAATCCTGCACAAGTACAAATTTTGCGTGTACTACCTAACTACTAGATAACAGTAATGCACTTTCAAGACAGTACATTAGTACTGGTGTGGTGTAGTGTGGTGTCCTTGATTTGGATTACCAAATCAAGGAAATAATCACCAGAATCACCATTGAACCCTGTGTCACTTTAAACAATGTACAAAAATTGCATAAGGTATACACACTCCTTCTGGAAATTGAAAAGTGATTTATTGAATGTTTTTTGTATATACACTAACTTATTCCAAAAAGGAATATTAAAAATTAATTACCCTATTTTAAAATTACCAGACTGTTGCCAGGTCAGCAAAAGAAATGGTCTAACACCTATACGAACCAGATAATGCCAATCCAAACAAAGAAGTTATAGGTACCTACTTTAATTTGACGTTTTGCTCTGTCAATGTCATACCATCTCAAAACGTGTTACAAGAAACCTGTTTATATCAAGAATATTACATAGTTTATATTTAAGCACATAGACACTGAGATATGCAAAGACTAACGTATAAAATACCAGAAAACTTTAAAGATACTCGTAGGTACATTAAGATAATTCAAGAAATTTATCCGTCTTTGTATAACAAAATACGAGTACCTAGTACCTATACGCCGTTATATAGTTAGCAAGAGGCAAAATTGAAAAGATTATTCAAAGAACTTATTTTATATGTAGATATAAATGTTATGATACAAAAAATAAGTAATTACTCGTACCTCAAACATTATTTATTTTCAGGTCAGACGATTAAACATTTTTGGAGTTACAAAATATTGACGATTTGAAAATGTTTGTAATAATTATCATCGGCGTACAATAAAGAGAATTCTATTCTTGCAACCCATATGCTACTCTACCTACCGTCTTATGCACGAGAAGATATGAAATCGATAGCTCACACTTTTGATTCATAAAAACAGTTAAGATCCTAATAGTAGGTTAGGTACACTAAGAACCAGTTAATATTTCAAGTTCCACTATATCCATACCTACATGTATAAGTTGCATTTCCTCGCATCAGTCTCAAGAATGTGTCTTAACGACGTAGTTGACGGTAATGTATGGCGGGCATACGAAATCGCACAATGAGAGGACGCAAGAAGCGACGCACGCGCTCTGTAAACGCACCATGACCAATGCGACCACGTATAGGATGCTGAGGGAAAATCATTTTCTTATAGTGGTTTTTTTTTTTGTATTTATCAAAATATAACACTTGAATTAGAATTGTTTTTATTACCGAAAATGTAGGTACTTTTCCGACATACAATGAAAACTTTGTCTGCCACAAGACATTTTATTGTTACATGGAAAATCTTTCACGTTTGTAACGTGTGAAGCGGTTGACAGATTTATTACTAGAAAATTTTGCGGAATTTTACTGATTTATCGTATAGATGTGGAAACTTTCTCTAAACATCTTGCGAATCTCTACTTCGAAGCCAACTAGCGAGAGTAATATTCAATTGCTAGAAAAAAACTTAGAATAGATTCTAGTATGTGATAAAATTTATGCTGAAGTTCCAACTCCTGGGCAACAAAAACATTTCTCACAAAAGATGACTGTACATAAGTAGTTACGTATACATAAACATCTACCGAACAGTAGACGGACACAAAGCCATTCAACTGAATGCGGTGTAATTAAAAGGGCTGAGCCAAACACGATCAATCTCAGCTCCATCTCCCCACATAAAGTCAAAATAATAGATGGCCACTCTAATGTCACTTTTTTCTCTACGGCGCAGCGTACACGACGGAATTGACAGGTCATCAGCGCAGGCGCACGGTGACGACGCTCTTTCTTTCAACCGATCACGAAAGATATTAAGGCGAAACAGTCCCATACGAATATACTCTTTATTCGGTAGCTGTAAAAGACGATAATCCCTCGACATGAATACGATATAGGACCTTCATCGTCAAGAAAAGCCTCCCGTTCGGTTCTTTTTTCGAAAGATAATCTTCAGCGGCCGAGGCGTGAAGGCCGACTGCCACACAACATGGCGTCGACAGGTTTCTTCCCGCTTTTTTACCTCTTTGTTCCTTCCCATTATTGTATGGATGTTTCGTTCCCGGCGTTCGATTTTTAATTTCTTTTCTTTTTTGTTTCTATTCTGCATTATTAATATCGCCGCGGCGTTTTTATTTACATACGACTAAAAAGTTTCAAACAAGGAGGTTGTCTATCTCTATGGGAAAGGCAATGATGAAGCTGTTTTATCTGTTTTATTATATCTTTCTCAGAATGATGATTTAAATTTAAATGGACTTCATCAAGGGATAGCGAAGGCGTTCGCAGTTAAATCACGTAACATTGGCTGGTTCGCAGAAAATAATGATTTAGTGCGGTAGTAAAATTTTGAAAACAATAAAGTGGAGGAGGTCCAAATCGGTAGCCTGAGAACGTTTGACGGACACGGAACGACCTCCCTTGAGGTTATTTCAGGCACGGCAAACTGTTGAGCCTGTCAATTTTATACCAATTTGAGGATTTATTGGAGTATATTTTATTTTTGCTGCGGGCATTTATTTGTTGTGGGCTAGTTGCGTGGAAACAGAACAAAAACTTTAGATTGCAATTTAGAATTCCACTACGTCTGGTTTCTTTAATCAATATTGAAACATCTTAAATAAAATAAATACCAATCGGATGACCTCAGTAAACGCTTTCTATACGGAAACCTGCACGGTCCGTTGAGATTCGTCACCAGAACAGATCTAGAAAAAAGTCGAACCATAAACGACCAGAGTTCAAATGAAGCGTTAAAGAATTTTTTTTTTGTTAGTAACTTGTTTCTAATTCAGTGTTAAACTATGGTCTTGACACTTGTACCTAATGCTTAACAAGGTCTTGAACCAAATGGACCATAATTAGATGCTTCTGTAAATAAATCTTGCAGTCGCTGATAGATCATCAAAGATCTTAAAAAACAATGACGTTATTACGTGGAATTGTAGAAAAGTTGATGTTTTATAAAAGTTGAGCCAGATGACATGATTTATGAAAATGGTGCTGGAGTCATTAAAATAACATTTATTTACAATATTTACATTAAAATTTTCTACAAGATCTTTGAATTAATTTGATAGTGGTGTCGTTTCTGTTGCGCTCTTTTGCAAAACTAAACTAACCTAAGGGCGTTTGTCTCTTTCTGTTTCAACAGAAAAAGAAAGTGACAGATGCGTTTAGTTTAGTTTAGTACTGTCAAAATGCGCAACAGAATCGACACCAATGTCATACAAATCTATGATCGTACAGAACATTGAAGAATAAATGCGTCAGCATCAGCGGATCTACCGCGTCACTAAAATGGTAATGAACATCGACTCTGGTAAATAAACTTCAATATGATAGTGAGAGACTTAACTTTGAGTTACCTTGTAAAAAAAACCGATCATGAATATGGAGTCCCAAATTTATGTTCGGTAATTTTTTACAAGATAGCTCGAAGTTTAGGCTCTCACGATCGTATTGAACTTTATTACTAGTCGCTGTTCGTTACCATTTTAGTTACGCGGTAGACCCCCAGATTATAAACACTAAGCATTGTTCAAAGGTACACAATCTATTCACACATATTCAATACTTCATCAGTCCCAGACCTTTAGACCCCAAACAGGCTCATTCCGCGTTCCAGCTTGAACTTGCTCCGCTCATTAATTTTAATCGCTAAGTAAACTGGATAGCTTAAAATTTTGCATTTCCACCTGCAACGCAATATTAACTCTATTCTGATCTAAATTGAAATCAAATTCAATTGTTTATTAGAGTTACATAAGATGTTTACAATTTAAGGCAGCCAATTAAGAGACCTTAACGCTCGACACGAGAATTTAGGCTTAAAAGTTGGAGCGTTAAGGTTGAGACTTGATTGGGGTCACGTGGTGAGGAAGCGAAGTGAAATGAGGCGTCGCGGCTTCGATTCCCGATTCAGGCTATTAAAGTGTTAAGGTTAAGTTGAATAATGGCACGGACGGTTTGTTAGCATATGTTTTGCGTATGAATGGAGCGTTCTGGGCCGAACAAGCGTTGGATTGAGTGTCGGGTGTCATTCACGATTGTGTTCAATTCCTGGAATATTTAGTTTATTGACGGTAGCCGGACGTTGACTTGAGCTTGATGTGTTTTATTGTTCTTATTAGGAAATGGTTTTTGATGGTCAAAAACTTACATTGGTGTCGTGGATTCCTATGAGTAGAACTCTACCTCTTTTCTTCATATTAAAAGTTTTGCACTTGCTCTGAAGTCGGGAAATATAATTTTTCAATGCACCTTAGCTCGGCAGAGCCACCAACTTCAGAAGCTGTTAAGGTTTTATGTGTGTCTTTTTTTTTTCTTTTTTTATTATTTATTAATTCAGTCTGATATATTATAAGTTTATAGGGTCAATGGCATCATTTCCCGTGAAATAAAACTAAAATAGTCACCGCTAGACCTTCATCTGTGAACAACACCAACATAATCTAGCCGTTAGCCGCATTCACTTTTCAAACGACCTCCAATAAAAAAGGCATAGACAAATCCTTATACAGCCTATTTACATAAAAAAAAAAATCGTTAAAGAGGTGAACAACAGAACATATCTAACACACGAGCGATAATGACTATCCGGTCGATAAATAACCTAACATTGGTGCTTTAACGCGGGGAACTTAGGGGGTCCAATTAAAGGGCGCCCCCTGTAGGGCACAGCCTTTGCGCTCACCGGCCTGGCCTGGGACGACTCGAGCCCATATTAATCAGGTCCAGGATTAATGATTTTTTTTATTAGCCCATTTTATAGTTTTCAGTCGTAAATTTTGTGGTTTAGGCTTTTAGTTTTGGAGAAGTTGGAAGAAATGACGTCATTGTTTAAATAAATGCGATTCGTCACGTTATAAGTTTATTTTTATGTAATTTAATGATACGCGTAAGTTTGGTTGGATAAATATATTTTTAATTTAAAAAAATATAGATTGTGCAGAGTAACAGAGATCGTGAAAATCACTTACGTCTAGAACAGCCGTTTTTTTTCGCGATTTCAGTGTTGGTCCCATAGTAAAAGGTGTTCATTAATAAGTAGTAGGAAGAGTTCAAGGGATTTACACGATATTTGTTATATCCTGTATATGGCAAGTCTCAACCATAACTTCTTGTTCCCACGAGCTCCAGCTACACCGCCAATCACTGAACCTATAGCGATGATGAGTCAAAAATAATATAAAACTTTATCAAAATAACAATCCATCCTATATTCCCAAAGAGAACCTTTCCATAATGAAATACTGTCTTGCCATAACGTGTGAGAGGGCGCCCCGGTCAAGGGGAGGGTGGGAGGAAACGACTTGCCGAGGGGAGATAAGGAAATAATATTTCTTCAGCCGCCTCCACCCCGTGCGACACTTAAACATATCTATAGAATAGAAGTAGGTATGTATCTATGACTCTGGTATGAAGGACGCTTAGGTATAGGATCCATTTTTTTTCGATTATATTTCTAGCTTTTGGCACTCTAAGTAAATACTTACTGAAAACATCTAAAAAACCTACTTATTGAGTAGGTAGTATAGTTGTAAGATTTCACTTTACAGTTCACACATTGGACGAAATTGACACGTCAAATATAGATACTTACCTATGTAGGTAAGTCCCTATAGTAAAATTCTATACCTACTTACATTTGTATAAAGCGTGTTAAAGACAAAATAATGTTAAACTAGTGGTCGCCTTGTGGTCGAAATTCGACCATAATATTATATATAAATTTTGGCTTACTGCACTCCTATATAAACTTTAACTATGCCAAATCTCACACTCATCCGTGCGCGCAATATTTTTCTCTTCTATACTATAATAGTCTTCAATAGTTTTCTCTTCACGTATTATAATGTTAAATTGCATTTATTAGTACATTATTCGTTGACATATTAATGATTTTTGAATAATCAATAATAATCATACACTAGGTATAGGTACCTACTTAGTTTTGTAGGTACTATTTTATTTTTACTATATTATTACTGGTACCTATATTACTATAAGTATAAGTAATACAAGTAATGAAAAAAAACTTTCAATCACAGCGTTACGCAATTTGAATATCGAACGCAAATTAAAACAACGAAGGTTGTTCGTTTTCGAAATTCGAATTCAAAGGTTGCCCGGACAATAGAGTAAGCCAGTGCACAAAGCGTCACATTATGTCTCAAACTTCATACTAACGAGATCAATACTATCGATAAAATCTCTACAGGATAAAGTATCAGTGTTTTGAAATTTATTACGAAATTAAACATCACTGTCGACGCTAAAATAAACTCCTAATAAAATTGTGAGATAAAATAAATATTACGCACCAGAAATAAATTTTATAATTAAATTCCCAGTTCGCACGGTTGCATATTTTCATGCCTACAAGAGTAGCAATACTTTTATAATCCTGGTAACACTAAAAAGATTAAGTACGATTAGGTGGCGGTGTATAACCTCCAGGGTCTATATTTAAATGGTCAGGCTTCACGCCAGCAAACACTGGGCACCCGCCAATTTCACGCCATTTACCCGCGCACAATACTTGTGCATAAAGAAAAATAATTTGAAAAAAGAATGCGTGGGCTCCTTCGAGCACCGCATCACGAACTGAAAACGGGAAATGCCAACGAAAACAACAATCACAAATAATTATTTTTAAGATTTATGTACGCAAATTATAAATATGTGGGTAGTTATAATTATAAGACATAGATAGAACAAGTACTCTTTATCTAAAATGAAGCTAGTATTATCTCCTTTCACTGTAACCTCATTCGGATTCAACTATGGGCGCTCGCGCCGACAGGAAACATTATTTTCGATGTCGGTCATAAACGCAATAATTAACCCCACTACAACCGCGGTTTGACAACTAATAATTACTAATAAGCCCCTCAAAAACCCAAACCGACCAAATTACGCTAAACGCTGAACTTAACCCTCCAAACGTCGCCGACAATTACAGTTAATAAATAATAATTTCAATAATAAGCGTATACAAAAACTTGTGGAGATCACTAGTTTAGAAGGGACCCACGGAGGTTTTATTTTCCTCAAAGTAAGGGGTCAAAAAAATTGGTTAAGTATTAAAACGCCGCGCACGTACCGTAATGGCGACCGGCAACAATCGCGCGGCACTAGCGATTATAACGATTACTGTCGATAACTTGTATCGACACCGGCTATTTGGTTAGTCGGTCGATTATCGATAATTTGCCCTCGGGGTACGCTCCTGCCGCTGTAAATCGTTGACCGATTAGTTTTTTGCCGTCTTATTTGTATGTACCTACGTGATCGTTCGATTTTACTATTTACCGTTCACCTGACAGAATTTTTCCGTTCAGCTGTTCCGTATATAATTGTTTTACATACATGTATGCGTTTTATGTGGTCATATTCCGATCATAAATCAGTTTACAGTTAGTCTCACACTAAAAGCATTAATGTCATTTTTGCAACGCAATAGCTGTGCGAGACGACTAAAAATCCGAGCCGTGGTTATCACACACCTCGACTTGTTTTTACTGCCTATAATTCTATTCCACGAGTCCATATAAAATAGAAACTCGGGACTCGCGAGCTTTCAAAAACGCTACATTAAAACATCATAAAACTCAAACATAAACGTTTACTGCGGCCAGTTTACGAGCACGCTACCTATCGATCGTTTTAACGATAAATAAAAATTAATGGGCAGACATACGACGGAATCGAAGTGGCCACGTTAGGCGGGAAGCAATAACTAGACAGTGAAACCAAGCTAGCGCCCGATCTACGATACAGGCGCAGCGCACGGGTTAACTATAGCTATTATATTATCATGGTACGGCTAAATAACGATTAAAAATATTCGTTCCATTGACCATTCAACAAAATCGACCAGATAAAGACCAGTAGAATGTTTAACGAACCAAACCTGAAATATATCCACAAAGATATCAGCAGTGCCGCACAAGCTCACTAAAAGTGATAGGTACTATATATTATCTCTATGGCGGTCACCGAGAAAATGACGTGTTCCTGTCACTTGTCGAATATACTGGTTTCCATTCTTTATTCATTGGGTTTCCTTTATAATAAAAATTTAAAGAGATTTAAATAGTTTTTTTTTTAAGTTTCCTATATATTTTGTCAGGTGTCAGGATGACATTCTCTCGGCGGCCGCAGTATAATACTAACATAAAAGATCTCAATATGACTATGAAAACTACATCAAGACGAACAATAAACCTAGACTGACTGAGCGAAGACAGACATCATTAAAATTTCATAACGAAAATGAAAATAAGAAAACCTCGCACATTTTCATTTTACCTAAATTATAGAAATCTATTGTTGAACCGAAAGCATAAGATATGATGTAATTTCCAAGAAAAATACGAATGAATATTCAAAAGATTTTGAAATAATACACTGCTGTCAGTCTTATTAACTCGATCGGGCCGTCGGATGCAGAATCAGGAGTAATGGCTGACTCACCCCCCTGGCTACCGGCTGGAGGGACGAGAGGAGAGGAAGGGGGGGCGACGAAATGGGATTCTATCGGTCTCCTCCATTCCACGCCGTTCGGAGTCTCTACGTGACTGCACATAGCTGTAACCACAACTTTCTCTCTACAACTCACTTCACTCTTAACACCTCGGAATAAGGTTCAGAATACACAGACAACCGCCCCTCGGAATTGTTCAGAGGTTTTGTTTACGTCTGAAATTTCGCGTTTTACTTTTTTACCGCGCTAGCTTGACATTCGTGTTATTTAGAGTTCGTGAATACTTTTACTGAAATCGTAGTATTCTTGTTTTGGGACATAAAAAAATAAGATGGAAAATTGATGTGGATTTTGTGGTTAGAAATTCTAGATGTTTGCCAATGATCGGTACTAAAATTGTATAGTTATTGGGCTTTAGTCATTTTGGTGGGTCCAACAGGATTAACATAACTCATCAGACGAATGGGACAAGAGGAAAGTCGATTAAATTCTAACAAAAGGGGGGGTTTCTTGTATTAAATTACTTTTGTTGAAGATCAATAAAGGGGTGTTAAAATTTTCTATTGGTTTATCACTTATCAGATAAGTATTTTTACATAAGACTTGTTTTTAAAAGTCTGGTCTTTCATACAAATAGAATAGCCTTTTTGCATTATAAAACAAATCTAATAGTATTTTCCTTATTCTAAGCACTTTACTAATTAAATTATGTTAGGTACTGGTCACCAATGAAAAAATAAACATTCATGTTTTCGTCAATTTTCTCTGTTCCATGTTTGAAACAAGTGTATGACGTAATGACGCGCGCTAGAGCGTGGCCACAACAAACAGTTCGCTCTCGTATCGGTTGCAACACAAACAGCCAGGAGCAGTTTATTCTGAGGGTGCAACCCTAGTAGGGATCACTCGCTAACGTAAGCAGTTCTGCTATTATCTGAGCGTTATTTTTTTAAGAAATAAAAATAAAGTTTTATAAGCCGTGTTAAAAAAAAAATGCAAGTAGCGGATTTTGATTTGCAGTTTTCGGTCCAATTATAAAACTGTGTCGATTTTCACACCAATTAACACTGACAACTGTTAAAAAAAAATACGCTGCGGGATTATTTTTATTACGAATTCGACTTATTTTATTATTTTTTATATTTTATTTTATAAAAATGCGATAAAAAATAATAAGTAGGGCTCCCCTTAGATAATAAGTCTATGGGATTTTCAAGAATAACGTCACTACTCACAAAGCATTTAAGGAAAAAAAAACAACCCGTCACCGCCACGCTCGTGATAACGTCACCTATTCACCCGATTGAACCCAGCGCGCGTGCGTTTGATTGATACGCCTTATCGCCGCGCGCCGTGCTTACCCGGCCCCGCCTGGGCCGCGCAGATATCCAACCTTCATACACATACAGGAAATAGAATCGAGGGCTATGGAAGAATAGGTACCTATGGTTTATAGGTACGTGGTAAAATATTTACGATAATTTTAAAATACTGAAACATACGCGACCTTTTCCTAGTATAAGTAATAGGAAAGTAAAAATACCTTTACGTCAACGTAAACTTTTGAAAACTTTATTATAATATATTAGCTTTATAGGTTGTACAATAAAATGAGACTCTAGTACCTACTGACCTATCCCGCATCCCTGCCCGAAAGATTTACCCTTTCTACAAAACTAATTTCATATCATACTTTCTAATAACGATTGAGTGGACCTCATCTACCTGAATACTTTTTCAGTGACCAATACTAATATAATAAGAATATTATCTGTATCATGAAAAAAAAAACAACTATTTTGATTTTTTCTAAAAATAATACCAATGAAATGTTAAAATACGCAACCATAAAGTCTTCATGGCATTAAAAGTTTCGCAATTTCGCATTAACCGTATCAATAACCACGTAAGCTTCTTAACCCTCGCATGCGGATCCGGGGCTGGGTCTAATCTACTACTCTGTGGGGCTCAGCTCAGCTAGTGGAAACAATTCCTTGTTTGGCTTATCGTATCATTGCACGATAACTTGGGGGGGTTGTCAGTGATACTGATTCTAGTTAGAGATGCTTTTTGTTTTATAATACTTAAAAAAAATATGCAAAACAGGCGTCTTATCATCTAGGGTCTACACTAGTCTAGAGACTCAACTGTGGCTCAGTCAATTTCACACAGAAGAAAAATAAAATAAAAATAATATAGTAGTCATAGACTATATGATAGTTGTTATCCATATATTTTTCTTGACAGCCTGTATTTTTAACATTTATTTCGTTCCCCTGACTTTTTATAAAAATAACTTCATGCCAAACGTGACCTCAGTGGACTGAGTATGATAAAAAAATGACGACAGCAATCAATAAAATTACAATGGCATCCTAATATGCGATGAGTAACTCGGATCTAAGATTTGCAACGCGTGATCATACATAATAATGCGTATATGCGACGTTACAATTATCTAGCAGGTCAGTTTTGCAAAGACTGTATCTGGCTATCAGCTAAAATCTTTGCAAAACTGACCTTGACTTGACATTTTCAATTACTATAGAAATTATAATTGTAGTTCAGTGTAAAAAGATAAAAAGCTAGCGAGCTCTTTCAACTTGTGCAGAGTGTGCATTACTTATTCGATTTTTGAACGAGTAAGAACTGAAAACAGCCATCCGGAAATCGTATCGTTCGATTCTCTATGAAATCATTCAAACATCATTTCACCTCGGGGGAAAATTGTCAAGAAAATTGGAGCTAGAGTTGGGCTATACAAAATCAATTTTAAAAAACCGAGTTTGCTCCGCACTGCTCCCAGCCCGCCTTTGTTAAACGGATATCGGTTTTTAGCACAACTTGTGTGATATGATAAATTTTGAGATCTAAAATACTTGGTTGGCAAGTTGATACTCATCATAATGTATTGCAATAAATTTTTAGAAACGACCGACGGATGAGTCCAAGAAGGTAGTTTATTAGTAGAGAAATCCATAAATCACTTCATTTAATATAAATAAATTACAGAACACAATTATTACATGTTGTGTGATTGTACATGCTGCCATTTTATAGGATGAAGTTTACTTCCAAAATATATTAAATACGTATTTGATTGATTATACAGAATACATCATTGACCTAGTACTACAATGGACGGCGGGTCTAGAACAAAATTCACGAAAAATGTGTCCCGAGTCAACCTGTATTTTTACATATAAAGAAATATAATAATCCACAAAATCCTAATTCAAACCGTATCGTCATTAGTAAAATTACAATTTTACTTGCGATAATTTATCAGCCTATTCAACTTCGACTTGAGGCCACACTATTTTTGCCTTATGAAGCTTCTAACGAAAAGGAAAACGACAGATAGATCCTTTTTTATTTATGGTGACCGGTTCGGTGATTTGTTATTACACTGAATAAGCATTTCAATGAAATATCTACTATGTTTCTAAGTAAAATATTACTTTTAAACGATTAAATATTAATAGTCCTTGCCGAAAATATGATACACCATTCTCTTTTCTTACTTTACTAAAGTAGTTTTTACACGTTTTCACATGGTAATAATAAGTACTTCGTTTTCACCTTAAATAGCGTAAGCAGGTTCTTCATCTGAGGTTTTCACAATACAGTATTTTTGACGTGTGATTGGAACTCTTTTTTTCGTTTTGGAACTCTTTTGGCACGGACACTTTTAAGAGCGGACCCACTGTCCATTGTAGTAGTAGGTCAATGGAAAACATGTTTCGTACGACAAATAAATAAAGATTTACCAATTCAAAACCGATACTTACAGAACCGATCGATTCGTTTTCGATATATCGAAAACGAATTATTTTCGATAGGTCATTATTAAAACTTTTTTTACTCTAATGTGTAGGTACGTATTATTGAAAAAAAAAATTGAAAACATAGTAATCCAGGTTTTTATATCGACTCTACAACTTAGCTACACAAGAGCATGTTTCAGATGTCTTCGTTCCCATATTACCACACAAAAGGAACAGTTTTCTTACGTACATAGTCACACATGAAGTAACCTAAGTTCATCTAGCACCTTCACACGACCAGGTCGAACCTTTCTATACATAGGCTACTCTATATTTTCCCGCGCGATTGGTCCCGTCGCGAGTTATTTCGCTCGCGAGTTTATTTGCAGGCATTATTCCGTTCTAACAATGTATAAACACAATTACGTTGGACAAACACGGGCGGCGCCGCCGGCGAGCACATGTTGTGGGTGAACGAGCTAACAAACGGACAATGCACAATATTTTATTATACCAATACCGTATTTGAATATGCTTAGTACTTCTCCGGTTATTCAATTTTCTGTTCCAATTTCAAAAACATTGCGTTGTATCAATCGATTTCATGGTACGATGTAAATCGACTGAAGATAGCCGATATTACGTACCTATAAATAGTATTTTAATATTCGATTATTGTCGTTTGTTCATTTCAAAAATTGAACTATTTCTTTACAAAAGAAATTAATACAAAAAAATACCATAAAAGTAGCATAATAAAGGCATTTCCCATCTCTATTTCTGTATAGTGTAGTTTCAATAACAAAAGTAAAAATGGTAAAATGCTAATTGTATTTTGCTTTAATCTCTATATTCACGTTAAGAGCTACACGATACAGTAGCAAACGGAATATATTAACATTCGGTATGTAATAAGTGACTTAATAAAACCAGAAATACTGGATTTCACTCCGAAGTGTTGTATAGAAATATGCGACCCTGTTTTGGATGAACAGCATAGAGTAAGAGAAAAAATATAAAACTCTACAGCAGTTTCAGACCTTTTCCAACGAGGGTGCCGTGCCAATCAAAATATTTGTACTATCTCCTTATTATATTTGAATGGCCCGTACCTCACGATCACATCTTGCCTACAATCCGTCAGTTTTTTCATCCTCACGTCAAGGTGTTGCCTTCGACAAAGCGGTAAATAAAAAAGTAAAAAAAAGATGTCTACAGCACTACCGCGTGGAGACGTGGCTAATGTGTAATGCGGTTGGCTTTTTGTCCGACGCCTTTGACTTTTTGTTTCTTTTTTTCACTTGGATTCTGTTACGGTTCGTATTGATCGAAAAATCCGATTTCAAAATGGGTGCTCCGAGAGTTTTATTGTTGCCGTGATACGTTCTTAAACAATAAAAAACGCATTTTAAATTGAGAATGCAATTCTCACATGTCACGTTCGTAAATTGAAGGAGACGTGGTCGTGTTTTAGAAAAGTAATTATTCTGCATCGATTGGGTCCGAGATCGAGTGAGGACAATAAAAGACCTCATTTATTTTTTTCATATACTTAGTAACATTGGGACTGATTTTAACGTGACGGGCGTATGTCGATGTTTGATTGGACTTACGTAAATAGTATTTAGTTTAGTTTGCAGACAAGAATAGCGCAATTTCAAAGTAATCTAGTTGTCTAGTTGATTTTATTTTTGCGACATTGACCCGTGATGTCGCCACACGTCTAGTTCAATACTGATTTCCTTTCACAAGTCGCTATCGATATACAAAGAGTATATAACCACTACGTTTATCGATATAGTATAGCTCCACCTTGTCTAATTTGAAATTGGAACAAGTGCTACCAACTTTCACATTTTAATTGCACGACCGTTCATCAATGAATACGTTCATCAGATAAACATCTGGTAACCGCGGCGGCATCAGAGATAGCGCATAAATAAAATATTACTTATCTGGTGATATCCAATAAAAATCTTAAAATATATTTGACGAAATACAGAGAGCTTGTAAAGAGGTTACAAGCCATAAATTTGAGATAAAAAACTTACAATGCTGTGTCGGCGCCTTCCCGGCGAGATAATCCTCTTTGCATATAAACTTGTTGTCGTCCAAGACGTAGAGCTCTTCGCCCGTGGACAGCTGTTTCCTACACACGAGGCACGTGAAGCAATTGAGATGGAACACCTTCTCTCGGGCTTTGCGGACGAGGTCTGATGGTGAGATGCCGTGGCCACAACCACTGCACTTCGTTCCGTATCGCCTGAAATGAAAGGAAAATAAGGATACCTTCAAAATCAATTAAAAAGGATTTGCGGGTTAGGCATGTCATAAAAAAAATGTCTTCTGATCTTTTTCTGAAAATATTTAACAAAGTATAAGAATTGAATTATTTTTGTGCCTTGCTGTATTAATTTTCATAATCGCACATAACAACTTATTCACATTAAATTCTATACTTCGTATAATTTCGATAGTTGCTAGAAAATTATGTTAAAATATTCAGAGATATCGCAATCAATATTCATAACAGTCCTGTGTCGGGTTCGATATTACTTTATAAGCTATAGCCGATCGATGAATCAATAGGATAGTTACACATGGTCGATATGAGATGCGTTTTGAGACTATCTCTGGTCTAAGTTTGTTTGACAAAATGCGTTCGACTGTCTAGTTAGCTATTTAAGTAGTATTCGGTGGCACATCCGGTTTAATACAACTTGTTTTATAAGATGTTTATGATCGATTGACATTTCAAAAACTAGTTTGTCTTTCAAGTTATCATTTATATTAAAAAAAGATGTCATTAGCTACATACCGCACAAATAGAGATCAAGTATCAGGAAAATCATGGGAAGGGGTCACGATCCTCAACTATGAGGGACCGACATTGGAGGTGGAGGTCATACTAAGTACCGAGAAGAACTTATTATTTCAATGCTTTTTAAATTTAAAATAGGTAACAGACGTTAAAAACTTCCTAAAGTCTTCTACATACTTGATAAGAAGAAGAACCCAAAACCAAGCTAAATGCACTCAGAATGCATTATATAAATTGGTATCTAAAGTAAATTATTGACACGTTATAGATCATTTATAAACATACTATGTACACAATTTTACATCTATACTTCACTTCTTATAGTAGAGAGTAATACCAGTAAATTTTGAAGTAGGTACATATCGGTTATTATTTTATTTTCCGTTCAATGATCTCGTGTCCGTCAGTGAGTCCTCGCTTTAGTCCCCAATCTAGCGATTTCAGCACACCGATGACATGTGAATGTTATGCAAATTACTATGATTAATGTTCTCGGCTCAGAATCCGGTCAGGTGCGATCTGTCTAAACGATAAACGTTCAGTATTAGATACTATATTTATCAGACTCTGGCTGTGATCTATAATGCGTACTTTGTTACGACTTTACTTAAACTTTGCTAAGCTTATTTATATGCTTAGCTTATACTTTGATTTGGAATTTATAGTCATAACACGCCGGGATTCTGCTGACCATACGCTTAGACCGACAAAGTCAATAAATAAAGGAAGTCATTCCAAAGTAAAGTTTGAACAAGTCTAAGTACGCTCCATAGATCTCAGCCTTATCATCATCATCATAAGAATCACTGCGACTATCGATCCACCTATGAAAACTATCCCCTTCAAAAAACATAGGGAAAAAGTCCGTGGAGCTAAGTTTAAAGGTGCCTAAAAAGAAGAATTTTAATTACTTAATCTATGTATACTTATAATAAAATTTCTAATAAAAATACTAGTTAGTAGGTATATAAAACATAAACCATATTTCAAGTAGATATTAACAGGTTAGATCATCCCTACTTTCTTTACACTGGACTTTCATAATTTCATGAAAATATCGCACTTATTATGAAATTTCCAAGAAGGTTATTATGTTCCAACTCTTAAAATGTACAGAACTCTAAAGTTAATAGCAGTGAGCGATTATACAAAAAAAGTTGGCCGTCTAGTAGCCGTCTAATGAATGTTAATCGTCGTTTTTGATAGATTTAAGTTCCCGCGAACGGCTTTAATTCATATTTTATGATATTTTCGTCTGGCAATGTGGGCCAGACCTTACTCGATAATGATTTAGGCGATGATCGCGCCGCGGCAATGTCTGATCGTTTTTAAATTAAAAAAAATACATTTTTTTTTCTTTTTTAAGGCAAAGACAGTGTATTTAAACAGGTTGTTCTAAACACGTGTGGTGGATAAGTATTTGACTTAGTGTTGATCAGTTGATATTAATAGACTATATACTGTTGACATCATGCACCAATCACCCATCCAGTCACGCTCTATGGTGATGCTATGGCATCCATCATCGTAGCGTAATAACTTTATTTACTCACTAGCTTCCGCCAGCGGCTTCGCCCTCGTGATATCCTTATAATTATAGCCTATGTTACTCATTGATAATATAGCATTCAGCTGGTTAAAGAATTTTTAAAATCGGTCTATTAGTTTTTGAGTTTATCCATTACAAACAAAGAAACAAACACACAAAAAAACAAATCTTGTGTCTTTATAATTTTAGTTTAGATTGATTGAAAACCATAATATTGTCACTTACATAGAAACCCTGAATTAGGTTATTCGCCTGTATCTCAGGAGACAGTTTCTTCCCAGGTTACATAAAATAATGTTATTTACATAATTGTTATTAAAATTAATATTAATATGGTACGTGCTAAGAACATAAGAGAAGGTGAATAATAGAATTCTTTATTGTGAAACCATGAAGGCAACTCGATATCGAGATTTTATCTAACCAGCAGCTTTTCGACTAAGACATTAGAAAAATTTCCCTACTGTTAAAAAAATATTTCAAATAATTTTCTCGTCCAATAAGCAACCAATTCGTGACTACATAATTCAATGTAGTTTTCACCTACATCTTTAAACTTCAGAAGACTCACACACCTACATCATGCATCATTTTATAGGAGCAATATGTTCGAATGTGTGTAGCTTATCTATGATTTATGATGATTGTTGATTACTGTCAGAATTGTGAAATAATCGCAGCCATTACCTCATAGACTTAGGATTTCGCTGATTGGTCCGAGCAAAGTATTTAATTTTGCAAGCTGGACTAGATGCGTTTTTATTAGGTGTAGATCTGTATTACCAAATACAGAACTACGTTCAACTATGATCTCCACTTGACCACAATTTTGAGTTGAATGAGATCTGTCAATTGGGGTCGTCCTAAAATCACGTGAGGCTTTTTAGGTCATTTTATTCCCCCTCCCCCATGGATTGATGGATGATTCGTCGTATCTTAAATATATTTTCAGAATCTCTTTAATACTGAAAAATTATCATTTAAGATCAGATTCTGAAAACCATAAAATTGATAATTTAATATCACTGCCCTTGAAGCTTTATGCACTATGTTAAAGTTTTTTTTTATTCATATTTTTGTCTAGGCTTCAGTGTAACCTTGGTGACTATGCCAACCTCGTAAGGTCATTCTTATACAATAAATAACAAAATTTAACATATACTTAAATTAATAAATATATGAAGGTTGCAAGTAGGTACCTAGTATGTTGCTTTTCAGACACACATTCGCTCGCTCGGGATTTCACGTGATTGTCACAATATCCCCTCCCCATCGTGATCAATCGTGATGTTATTCTAACCACTTCCCCCCTGTTCGAACCTCACGTGATTAGAGCACGACCCCTTTCATACAAATACGTCACTTAAACGCTGCTCAAGTAGATCACCGTTAAGCTCCGTTCAGTAATACGAACATTAATAAATTGCTATTTATCTAAGGCTTAAACAAAATGACCGATATATGACTCATTCACAATGTCCCATGTGAGACTTGTGGTCTTAGTTTAAAGTTTGTCCAAAAATCAAAACAACATTGGCCATTTTCAATAACGCCATTTCTATCAGCAGTTTAAACTGTATTAAAGATAGAAATTTGTCGTTACTTACTTACTTAGGTAAGCTTATGTCAGAGTTCTAATGGCCGTAGAAGAACTCGAAACGAAACGGATGGATGAAATTGGAAGGCATAAGATAAAGGTAGGTAAATGCTGAGGAAAAGCAACTGAAACAAATCAATAATGAAAAAAATTGTTTCTTACCCATCAATTAGCTAATAGATAAACTCAGCTTAACTTGTAGTAGGCTGCCTAATGCCGACATAAATATAGACTGAGAAAAGTTTATATCTTTCCTTTAGCCTATAAAGGTAGGTTATGTAGGTGTTGCGTAGGTAGCAGACAAACGAGTTATAGACGCTAACATCGATCTCAGTTAATATCATTCATATCAGTTAATGGGCACATTTATCTTGCACCATTGTAACCTAAATAGCAAGAGTAATCGTAAAAAGCAAAATAAGTAAATACCAGTGGCGAAGAGTCCATACAACCCGATTCCCATCGGCTTCCCTTTAGGAATTGGTTAGTCCATAGACCAACGTAATATTATATTATTTACTCATCCAACTGATAAACAAAGGCATGTTATTCAGTCTGGTCGAGCTCTTCCAGACATGACTATATAGATTACGAGAGACGGTATGGATTTTTGTCTTGAAGCATTAATTGCAGCAATTTTTAAAGAGCATTTTTGGGACGGCTTCCCCTTTTAAAACCACCCTTAAAGTCACCCTTCGCCACTGGTAAATACAAATATTATGTAGGTCAGTCATCCTAAGGAGGTTTGTAGTTAGCAAGCTAAACAAGTAGCGACAGGTAGCGACACTATACAGGGTTCACTAATCGCGAAAAAAGAAACTGCTGTTCCATACATTTAGTCGAGTAATACTGAATTGTTTATATGAAACAGCAGATTATTTTTCGCGATTTCAGAGTTGGTCCCATATTAAAAGTTGTTTATAATGATGAGTAAGTACAGTAACAGTAATTACCAATAACCCTGTATTTACTCACTATATTTTTTACATTAAACTTCGTATAAGTAAAAAAAAACCGTTATATATTTTATGTCTGTAGTATGAGTTTTTAGAGATATTTTACAACCCGAATCGTAGTTTACGTTAAGCTCGATGTAACTTAAAAGTCTGTTTTGAGTTGGATTTTTATTGTATTGAATGCAATCACATTGTTTGAATACTAGGAGAAAGTCTTCAGCTTCCTAATGATTATAATATACAACTCAATTGCTTCGAAACCCTTGAGTTTAGTTCTAACAAAATACATTGCGAACAAGAATTTTAGTCGCAATATTGTTTTTTTTATTATTTTATCATCACATTGAATTATTACCAAGTCCATTTGCATAAACGATGGAGGCCGCATGAATAAAACATAAACTTGGTTTGACTGTATGGAACTGGCAACGCGCCATGTCACATATCTCAAGTTGCCGCCAATTTGAAAAAAAAAGAATTCAGAATTAGGTGAAAGGTGCGGTTCACGAACTTTTACGTTAGATTACAGTCGAAATAATACTGTACTAAAATCTTCCAATGTTAGTAGAATACAAGATCCATCTAGATTAGAAAATTTCGTATGTAGATGATTTTCATTCGAAACATAAAAGTATAGAAATGGATATTAAAGACAAACTCTTGTCCGAACTTGCAAAGGAGCTCAAAGATATACTTTTTCTTCTTTCTCTTTTTTTTTTTTTAATATGTAAACATTGCCCCTCACTAGGATTTCTTCTGTATCGAGGGTACAGTTTACAAACATACATCATGTCACATGCACACACAACCAGACCTACATACATACATACACTCTCCCACTTTTCTAAAGCATAGTCTACCAACCCGCAAATGAATAAAATCTTACATAGGAGTATAATGAATATACTTAATATAATTTATCAAAATGTCTTCAAAAACTAAGCGAAACAATTTTAATTGATTATAACATTCATCAAGAGACTTGCAAAGCATTCTGCTTCAATTTTTAATTGTATCCGCGTCAGCATAAATGTTTTATGCCTGTGCCTTAGTTGAGTTTGTCATAGCCTGAAGGCAGGTCTTTCAAATTATTTTTAAGACAATTCCAGCTAAAGATGATTTACGTTGTCGACTGATGACATTAAAATTGAAGTATGACAGGTGTTTTGAAGTTATAATCAAGATGGCTCTTATGCTGAACAAATAAGATTTTACGATGACATTTGCGATGAGTTATTTAGGAAAATATGTGTACTGATGAAGTATTTAATCTTATAGCCAAAGGAATACTTTATATTAAGTAAGTGTTGATAAGCTTTATATCAGGCATACAATTTTTCTCGATCAATAACAACGTACAGCGTTCCTTTAGGTATCCCAAAAGAAGATTCGTCGTAACCCTTTGATTAAGTAAGTATCACAAGAAAATTTTGAAAATTTCTTTCAAAACGATACGATACGATTTAAAATATCGTATTGTTAGAAAATGTCTCTATAGTATCTATTTTCCATTTTACCCTATTTTTAACTTGAGTTAAGTAATTAGATTGTCCCGCAAACTTTTGTATCATCATCAATTCAAAACTAACGTAATAATGGCAGGGTGTCGAACAACGGAAATGACGTCACTTACATTGGAAGTTGAAATGTCACCACAAAGTATAATTACTTCATATAAAAACGTCGATAAAATTAAATAAATTGCAGGGGATTCTGTAGATAAATATTAGTGATCAGATGCTTTTTTACAAATTATAATGTAGGAATTCCTGAAGGCTAAGGAAAGAAAAAATGGGCTTCGAAGTATTCAACTAGGAACTCCGTAAGAGTTATTCGACAATAAATATATCTAATATGTATTTAGGTGTCGTCTATAAAAAATCGTATTTATTTCAATTTGACGATAAACCTACACGAGTTTAATAGCATGTGGGACAATGTGTTTGACGTAATATTAAATTATTTTGTACTTATAATAATACCTACAGGGTTATGGCCACCGTCATCTGCTATTTGATGTCATATTAATCATAGTTTAAATACACGTTTAATATGCTATTAAATTGAAGTAAAATATGAAGATTCTGATGAATTATGATTAATTTATACCGAACAACGCACAAAGGACAATGATGGCCGATGTTTGGGTACTAAATCAACATCCCTCGCTAAAGTGTATTTTTTATCACAGATAATAATTTTGAAGGCGCAAATGTCAAACCACGCTAAAATGAACTTTATTTCCAAAAGCTACGAGTAATTTGAGGTTTAGAAGTGTCAAATCACCATCTTGAATTAAAAAACAAACTTTACACACTCTTTAAGACATAAAGTTATTATTACTATTACCACTAATAATAACTTTATGCTTTAAGATCTCTTCTGTATCTGCTTATCTTTTCTTATCAAGTTTTAATTATTGCAGAATCAAATCAATAGTTCCATTGATAAAAAGAGTAGATAATATTAATATAGACAGGTATTCTGTTTGTTTTTCAAATTGTCTTATTTATATTTCACAATTTTCACATGACTTTTTAACGAAAAACGTTATTTAAAAATAAGAATATCATGTTTTAGCTGTCTTTGATAATATTAATCACTTTTTACCAAATCTACCTGTGGTAAACAATTTGTTGTATTTTATAAATGATTATAATTTTTTTTTCATTCTAGTGCGTCTTGTTTGTGGCAAATAAATGTTTTTTCTTTCTTTCTTTCTTTCTATTAATAAGTTGTTTAGAGATTGTTTACTAAATAAGAAATTCAGAAAAAAAAAATATACCTAGCAGCTCAACAAGATAAATAACAAGCAAAACAAAGAAACTAAAGTAGAAATCTACATTTTTATGAATATGAACAATAATATCTACTACATGTGCAAGAAAATTTAAAATGGAAACTATTGACGAAATCTTCATAAAAATATATGTTGGTTATCTTTTATGAACCCATAATCTATGGAACCCTAAAGAATGTACGGACCGAATTAAACCATCAAGTCAGCGGAAGTCGTAAGTGAACCGTTTTCCGCTCTTACCTGACCTGCGACAAAATTGCTTTTTTTAGTACTTTTTTTAAGTTTTTGGCGCCTATAATTTAGCCATTTATTTTTAATATCTATTGTGGTAAATTTTGGGCATTAGGTTATGGGCGTTATGACCTACAAAAAATTGTTGACATTTATTTGTTTTCTTTGCGTTAATATCGGAAAATTTGAATGCTTCTAATGAAACCTTGAATATGAATGGGAAATGTTTCTTGCTCACAAGTTAATGAGCTGCCTGTCCTGCCAGGCTGCCAGTCTCTTGTGCCATAATTTTGATAGTGCTCCCTCCCTCTATTGAAATAGCCTGTGACGTTCAGTCCTGACCTATGAGGTCATCGGAAAGTCTAACCCTGAAGATTCCACAGGCTTTTATGACAAATCTTTTAGTGTTCAAGCTGTTCGACTTTGGAATGCGCTGCCTCTTTCAATAATTATGACGTGCTCAATCCCTCCCAACATTTAAAACACTGGTAAAAGAACACTATTTATCCATGTAATGTATCTCTTCAGACTTGATTATCATAATGTATGTATTTATTTATTACATTTGGGAAAACAAACAGTAGTATATTAAACATTAATTATTAGGTATATTAGTATTTATATATCATATAATATTTATTTATTTGTGTTTAATATAAATTCTAATGTTAATTAGCTTATGCTACACCGCGAGCTACCCTCGTTATTTTTTACATGCTGTACTGTCCATCCAAAGGTTGTCTGTAAGAAATCGCCGATTGCGATAAGACCGCGCATTGTACAATCTTAAAATGATTAGTTGTAATTATTATGTTAATTGCTCCTTTTATCAGGTGTACAATAAAGAGTACCTATTTCTATTCTATCCATAGTTGGTTTTCCACATCGTTGTTGATAGTCCCATACCGCGGAACTGGCAAAGATAAAGATAAAAAGCGGAAAGGTACAAAAAAAAAATTGCGTCTACAGGTTGATTGTAAATGGCAATTATTAGACGCGAAAACTCAATTTTGATTTTGTCAGTACATACGCAGTATTTAAAAATATTGTTACGCGGTATGAAACTACCAAAGACGATATGGCATTACTTTTAACGGAGCTTTTGTCAGAATGCCAATTTCCAATCGATAGATTATTAGGACTGGCCAAGTGGCCACAAAGGTCTTGATGTTAAAGTGAATGGAAAATAATACAATACACGCACATTACATTCCAATATATACTATAGGTACTACATACATAGTAATGTACTATAAAAGCTAAAAAAACAAGTAAACACAAAGTCTTAAACAGTTCAGAACAATAAAATAACAGTTTCTAGAGTCTGGCCAAGCTAACTCTGCAGCAGAATTATGGCAACACCGCAAACAGTCACTATGAAAATCTTTACAATGTTGTCATTATTCTACTGTAGAGTTAGCTCACCAGATCCGTACCTCGTTACATAGTCTGGCAAAGCTAGGGCTGCTATCATCTAAACCGCCGGACAAGGATAAAGATGTCAGAAACTCCGGACATTTGGTCGAAATTTGGATTTTTCCCCGGACGCCCTTGAAAATATTAAAATGCTCCTTTGAACTAAAAGGCGACGGGCGACTTTTTGAGGACCCGCCTCTCCCCGGAAGCCCTCCCAAACAAGAACGAAACCGGGAAATCCCGGACGGATGGCAGCCCTAGGCAAAGCTAACTTTTCATTGAAATAATGACAATATTGTTTAGATTTCAGTGGTTCTTTTTTGGAGTTGTCCATTTATTCCATTGCAAAGTTAGCATGGAATCTATCATGGATCCAAATGCCACAAGACAGACAGGGCGTCAGTCAAAACAAATTATATAGAACACCTGATATTTTGGTACGTTTTGAAGATACATAGCAAATGTAGTTCATAATTATGAGTAGGTACAATTACCTTACCTACATTACATTAGTTAATTTAGATGTTAATACCTTTGTGTATCAATATCATAAACGCGGTTTGCCATTTTTACACTTTTTCCTTCCGAAAAATATAAATTATTCAGAAACAACAAAGCTGTCACTATGTATAAACCTAACACTAAACCTACAAAAGGTTACATGTATTAACAAACGTTTTGTATCCATAATGTAAATTGAACGTAATCGTCGAGCTTGTCGGCATGAGGACACGTCTCACGTCACGGCGTGATGATGACATAATTAGACACATCTGTCGGTGTGTACATAGGTAATAGAGGAATAGGTTAACGGCGGATGGACACGAAGCCTAGCCTCCTAGTGCGGGGACGAGCGAGCCTTGTTGTTAAAGTAGTAGTTTCGAATTCATGTGCGGATCAGAATTTGATTATCAATTACGTTAACGGTGAAGAAAAACTTCGTGAGGAAACATGCACATCTGAGAGGGCCACATAACGTTCTCGATGGTGTATGTAGTCCGCCAACCCGCACTAGGCCAGCATGGTGGACCAAGGCCTAACCCTTCTCATTCTGCGAACGGACCTGTGCCCGGCAGTAGGAAAATAATGGGCTGGATTTATTACTATAGTTGAAAGCTCGGGGTGTAAAGAAAGAGCCTCCATGAGTGACGATACGAAGGGACGGATGAAAGGCAATTGCATGCAGCGGAGATGTGAATGTTGAGAGGGATTTGTGGTGTGACAAGATTGGATAGAATCAGGAATGAGTATATTAGAGGAAGTATGAAAGTCGCACCAGTTACAGAAAAGCTGCAAAGTAACCAATTGTCGAGGTATGGTGAATGCGGAGAGATGAGAATCACGTATTAAGAAGAGTTGTGAGTGATGGCTATCAGAGAAGAGGCAGACCAAAGAAAAGATGGATGGACTGTGTGAAATGAAACATGACATGAATGTGAAGGAAGTGAATCTGGAAATGATGTCTGATAGAGATGAATGGAAGAAAAATACATATTGCGCCAACACCAAATAAAATGGGATAAGGGCAGGAGAATAATGATGAGTGACGATACCTGAGACCGTCCGGCGCACTCTGGGCAGTCAGCCTCGCTACCACGATTGCGGCATGACCAATCTTTCCACACCCAGCGATTTCAATGTGAAAGCCCGTACTGACTCGACAGAAGATGAATTGAAAATTATAAAGTAACTATAACAGTTTAGCGTCATTTTATTTTATAAATAATACTTTTTCCAGAGACTAAAGTCTGTGATAAAATAATCCACGTAACTTCTCCTGCATTAAATGAGAACACGAGAATTGCTTAATTCATAGTGGATCTGGATTCTTAGCCAGTTAGCAAGCTTCGAAAAGGGCCGCTTGCACAGGTGTGACTGCTCTAACAGAAGCTTTCATAAATGATTCTTAATTAAATCTACGCTTAAATTCTTTAATTTTATTGTAAAAGAATTTACATTATAATATGTGTATACAAAAGGACTGTTTTCACGGGTTTCCAAATCCCGATGTTTTTTTTTTTTTTTTTTTTATAATATAATGACGGTCGGCGTTTTTCTCTGCTTGAGCACAGATTTGAGTCTGTCATTTCATACAAATACATCACTCAAACGTTGCTCAAGTAGACTTCATCGCTGAGCGTCGTTCTGTAATATCGATCTTAGGCTGACATTCAGAGACGACAGAAACGAGTCTAAGCGTGAACTTACGCTTCCATCTGTCAAAACTTGTTCGTAAGTTTGACAGATGGAAGCGTAAGTTCACGCTTAGACTCGTTTCTGTCGTCTCTGAATGTCTCTGAGACTCGCCACTTACTGACTGACTACCAAGTTGGTCCACGTTGGCATACGGATTACGTTCATCGCTACATTGTTATCTACTTTAATGAAGCCTTGGCTTATAATGAACTCGTAGTACCTATTCAGTAATCTGTTGTAGAAGAATGTACGACAAATTCTTGACCCGTATTTAGGGATGCCACCTTTTTTTTAAAGTATATTTAGTTTTAGGTAAAAAACTTAAGTACATCGTGTGAAAATAAAGTATTAAAGTATTTATTAGACTTGCTATTTATTTTTTCATAGTGTATTTGTTCTTTATTCTTTACGTAAAGAAACAAAACTGGTATATTAACCTGCCCCTTAACTTAATAAAAATAAGTTATATAAAGATCTTAACTTAGACAGAATTTAAAGATGCTGTTAAGTTATTCACCAATAACAAGTATTTGTTAGATGTTGCTAAAAGCAACAAATACACTATGAAAAAATAAATAGCAAGTCTAATAAATACTTTAATAAAAATTACGGGTGATAACCCTACCTGTATTAGCCGACACAAAACGATACGTTTTATACATAAAAAATACAAATTTACTACAATAATGTTTTAATAAACGACGTCTTGAGGCTTCATACTAACGTGCAATATTTGACACATGCCACTTTTCTTCTAAGCTTTTGACAAGTTGGTATGTGATGTATGATGCACTTTCAATGTAGTGATGTGGCTTAACAACAGTATGGTTTTAGGATTGCCTAGTTAGTGTTAAACAGATAAGATTTGTGGTACTCATTTCATAATATTATTTCAGTTGTTGGACAATTAAGGCTTCTTTCTGACTGACAACTTTCGTAAATATTATCATAACATCTTACTAAAAATATTGACTTACATAAAATTATTGACTTGACCGAAAACAATAGATTTGGTATTAACTACTTAGTATCGCTGGACAGATTAAGTTATCCTGAAGTTTTAAGCTACCTTACTGTACAATGTGTATCAGAAATGCGTGGTCATTTTTACGAGTGTGGATCAGACCATCAAACTAAACAACTTTCTCTATGGGACCAACTTAATTAAAAAAAAAGATCATTAGAAAAAATTATCAGCTGTCCCATACAAAACTTCAATACCTACTCGACCCAAACGTATGGGACAGCCGATAATTTTTTGGCGACTACGATTTTGGTCACATAAAGAAAGTTGTGCATTTTGATGGTCTAATCCACACCCTTAAATATGTCCACGCATTTCTGATAGACATTGTATGTGTAGATAATGTAAATATGTAATAAATAGTTGATGTTAAATTATAGGTACAAGCTATTTATGAATTGTGATATAAATTATTATCATTATGATTACTGCATGACGACTGTTTGATATTAGTTTGTCATTTAGCATCAAATGATTCTTTAATGATGTGTATTTTAATCTATTTTTTTACTATGGAGTTAATACGAATGAGTGGAATTCCAATGTTTAATGAATTTTAGATCCTCATATACCTATGTATGTTTAGATATTTCTATAGCTAAGATTTTATAGCCATTGTAGCCATTGAAGCTATTAAATGCTAGGGTATTAATTGCTAAAGCCGTGTTTGCCGCGGTCATGCTAAGAGTGGGTTACTGTGCTGCCTTTCGAGATATCGGAGAACACGGATAAATAGTGAACTAAAGTCACTATACAAATATTGCATGTGAACGTGAACGTTAGACGGCACGGAAAACTCATGGTAGAGGTACGGGTAGTCTTGTTATCACAATATTTTTCTCCGTGCAACGACTGTGGATCTTCTTTCGACACTTTGGTCTTAGTCACTTTGGGAAACATACGGCACATCAACTTCAAACTCACAACAATATGCCAACCGTTTCAATACTATCAAAAAATAATTTTATTCGCTTTAAAGTATCTTTGAATTCATGAGGTAACATATTGTGTGGAGCGGTAAAGCGCTAAAGTCAATCAAACCTACGTTGTGTGCACCAAATCGATTTTGCGTGCACTAACTTAAAGCGAGAACCCGATTAATGTTCCTAAATTCGTGAATACTTCGCGTGGTAATCGCAAGTGCGCGGCAAACCTAATATGGTGGTTACAAACTCAGCAAATTACGCTTTGTCTGTAAGGTTTATAACGTATTTAATATCTACAGATTCGTATGATGTAACGTTGAGTATAAAGTGATGTAGTGATTTGTAGAAAACATGTTTACCTAGAAATTTTATAGGGGCTTACGAACCGTGCTGATTGGCTAATCTCTCCTTCGTGATATGAACTTTTCTTATGTAGGAGCTCATGATAAAGAAGTAGGCTTATAATATAGTATCTCACCTAAAGAAGTCGTTCCTACAGAAGAGCTTGTTGTCTCTAGAGTAGCACTTGTCGGCGAGCGGCGCGCGGCAGTCGGCGCAGCGGACGCACGCCGCGTGCCACGCGCGCTCCAACACGTGCAGCAGGAACTTGTCCAGGATCGGCTTCTCGCAGCCGGCGCACGCCATCGCGCCGCCTGCCTCGCCGCGTCCTGGGTAAAGAGAAGTTTAGGAATTTGAGATAGAGAAAATGAAAAATGAAAAACCATTGTTTTTGTTGCCCCCTTGGACAGTCCTGAATAGACTTGATTATACTCCATGTCTTTTTAGTAGTCTTACAAACAACGGGTGCTGTCTGTTTACCTTGTATAGAATCTAAGACAGTGCTTTTGTTTTTAGTAGCTTTCACCAATCGAAATAATATTTCGTTCCGCCCAGTACTGACACTAAATTTTGAATACGTTATTTTTTAAACTACCCTTAAATGTTGATTATGGTAGGTACATGCACAGCATACGCACACGTCACGTGTGTGTCTATGTCCCATAATAAAACTTGTGGAGAAAGAAAAGTGGAATATGACCATAAAAAAATCGGGTACCTACTTATTTAAAAATTGGGAGTGTGATTAGTATCCTTGGGCGCCATTTAGATCTGACTACAGCTTCTGCTAATCTGCCTGAAATGATTCGAAAAACTATGTAACTAAAATAGTTTTAATGGTTCTATCTTTGTGTTGTCGACGTCACGAACATGTTTATCTAATATTTTGTAATCAAATCAAAGGTCCATATTCCATACTCATAACAAAAACTTTTCTACATTTTGTTTGCACTCTACCAAGCCTATTCTGCCCCTAATCTAATATAATTATGTATAAATATGTTGTTTCCTATGCATTGAAAGTAGTTACCACCTACTACTGCGCAGTATCGGTCGTTAGCTTTATACACGCGCCGATAACTAGAACCAGACTTATTTACTTTTTCAGGGTTGCCACATAATTTGTAAAACGAAATTCCAGGAATTCAAGGTATTTTTTTTTTTTCAGGCAAAGAGAAATTAATGTTCACCGCTATTTTTGACTTATAGCTTCAAAACGATTTTTGGAGGACGACAATTTACATATTGTCTGCTTCTTAGAGTACCTAATTAATCTAAGGTTTGCTTGGATGATTAGGATCTATCCTTAAAAAATTCAAGTGACTATCCACTTTTGGAAACCCACATACCATAATGCGATCGAAATTCTAAACCTTCGATGACTTTCAGGAAATTAGAAACTGAGCTGATTCGAGGATCCAAGTTGTCATCATCTGCCTTATCATTTGCTTTTTTCAGGAAGATCATGAAAGACCATGACTTTTCCAGGTTTTCTGTTGTGTGGCAACCCTGTTTTTATGACTTTAAACTCTCAGACATTTATAGATTGCAGCACCTTATCATCGAAATATATAAGAGGAAAACAGATAAACACATAAAACCAGTTCTATACAAACTTCTTCAATGAAAATCAACCACCCCTAATGTGTACCCTACCGTACACATAATCCAATCCAATACAGAATTTGAACCACCATTTTCTCTCACATCACAAAACCGACTTAAATACGTTCTACTGAACATAATAAATCCTTTATAAACATGAATTTACGTCCCGACTACTCTGAAAACACTTCAATACATATACTTTACACGTAAGTTTATATACCTACTGAATAGTTCGTTTCATCATAAAGTTGGTAGCTCTGCAGGCACAAACATAATGGGATTGAGTTTTACGACCGATAAAGCTTAGGCTGAATAAAGTTTTATTAGCATATGTTATTACCGGGTAGGTACTGGGTGTTACACCTACAGTTAGGTACCAAGCACTTATTTCGTACTAGTAGCAGATAAATTTCAATTAGATTTTCTGTTTAAGTGTTCGGAGTTACGATCGGTTACGAACTCTTGATCGGTTTTAAAGTTGTTCGGAGATGTATGGCTAAGCGGCGCACAGACCGGCCCAACGAACGCCAATGAATGGGTTTCACTGGCGTTCGTTGGTTCTGTCTGGACAGTTTAGTGAAAGCCAACGATTGTTTGTTAGCGTTTGCCAGCAATCCGCAGTGTAGCAGTAAGATCAAAGGAATCGCAAAAATTCGGCTGAACGCGGTATGGTTTTTTAGCGTTCGTTGAGCCGGTCTGAAGCCCTAGAGTAAATTTCTTTTACGCTTCGACCGCGTTCGGCGTTCTATTGGCGAAGGGCACGGAGCGGGTTGTGAACGCGGTCGATACGTAAAATCGAGATGGTTAAAAGAAAATTACACTAGGGCAGAGTTACGCACGTTCGAAGCCCAATAAACGTGCGATAGCTCACGCCAGCCAATGCCGAGTTTTATTCGTTTGCGTTCGTTGGGCCGCGCCGGTCTGTACGCACCTTTATGCCTACGTGCAAACAGCGCAAGGGTATAGTGATGATGTAGCCTTCGGATATAGTTAGATAGTTTTACATAAACTAGAATCTGCTTGCTGAGTAAATGCACTATGCATTTACGTTACGCTTGTCTAAACTATCACAATACCTACTTCTTGTAGCTCCTGTTAGACACAGAGTTAAAAAAATTACATCTTCGAAGATGTTAAACCAGTCCTTAACGAGTTCTTCTGAAGACCTTACAAGTAAAATTTAAAAACAAAAACTAAGTTATACACGGTCGCAAATGCGTACAATTTACAAAGCACCGTAAAGCAAACTGATAAATAAATATTCCGTTTATCAATTCTTCATACACAACTTTGACATATCACATTGTTATTACTCCATATAAATATACAATGACAAGTGTACCCTTTAAAAAAAATCCACCATTTTTTCACATGTGACATTTATTGGCTAAATTTATGAAGGTCGCCGCGGTTTTACATTCCATATTCAAATCTGACCGTCCGATTGGTCGCGCGCCATTTCAGTCGCGTTCACAATTCTGTGACGGCTATAATAGCCGTTATGGATATTCGGCGGTGCGTGTGATTCTTCGGTTAAATTTTACCGCTGTCACGCTGTTTAGCCTGTGGATTTTGGTATTAATAATAATCTGACAGTGTTATCTCTGTTACTTGAACTGGTTTAAGATTATGATTAATGAGATAAGTGCAGATTGTTAGATAGTTAAAGTAGATTAATTGATATTAGAATGTCGAAGTGTATTACTTAATTGCGACCTTATTGTGTGTATGATAGGTAGGCATTAAGTATAATTTATCGTATCAGTAAACACAACATAACTTGAATAACAGAACTTTTGAATTTGAAATTTTGAACAGAAAAATAAGACAAGTTATTTACTATTTTAGGTCACTTAAAAATGTAATAAAATGTTTTTTATATTTACCTATACATACATAATAAAAACATTATATTATTTGTATTATATACCTACCTGACTAGTAGGTAGAGTGAGTCACTACGATTTTGTCTATATTTTATTAAACAACAGAACTAAAAAATTTGCAAAGAAAAAATAAAACAAGTTAATTTACATTTTAGATTCCTTAAAAATATAATTAAATAATTTTAGTATGTTTTTAAGTTACTCTACCTGGTTGAATGGTAGAGTCACTACGAAGTTTATTCTATTAGTAAAATTACACACTATGCACCCGTGAAAATCACAAGCGCGATTTATAATGGACGTTTTAAATAATCCGACAAATAGATTTACAATAATAATCGCTAAGAAAAATCAGCGAGGTTTAGACTAGCAAGTTCTTCCTGCAATAGGACACGAACTTGCAAGCAAAAACTTCTTGATCACTTGCAAAGCTACTTCTGCGATAAATATTGCACGCAGTGTAGAAACAATAGCAAGTACCTATTCTCTCAAGATATTGCAGGAAGAACTTGCTAGTCTAAACCTACTTTTTCCTATAATAAAGTGGGTTATGATGACTGATTTGAATGATTCAAAAGGTCAGTTAAACTTTTAATAATTCACAACTTTATATTATAATAAACGGCGATAATCTATATCTATATCAATCTATAGATACTTACTCAATATTACAGAGGTAAAATTTGTTTGTTCGTATGTAGGGGGTTATCTTTGACTATCGCTGGAACTACTGAACCGATTCTAATAATTCTTTCACTAATAGAAAGCTACACTATCTCTGAGTAATTTATGCTATATTTTATTTTGATAAAAATAAAACGCTTGGAAAAACCGTGGGCAACAGCTTGTGATTAATATTATGATCATCTATAATGTACCGTATAAGTAAGGTTCAATGAATCCAGCAATAACATTCACGAAAACGACATTTTAATTAAGTTATTATTATCCAAAATCATCGTCCTGTTTAAATAAATTCTATTTAATTGTAAATGAACGCATTGTGTGGTAACTACAACGTTCGGTAGAACTCAAGTTCATTGTTACTTGAAATACCTACAAGACATATAGGTAGATAATAATATTATAAAACATTTTTTCTTTTTTCTTTTATTTATTTATTTAACAATTTATGTACACACAGAAAGAAGAATAATTACAATTAAATAGGAAAGATGACACAAATAATTCATTCATTTTAATTCATTTTCCAGATAAAGAAACTGAGGATAATATTATACGCTCGATATAACAAAGCTAAAAGTAGGCAGGTATCTACCTATGTACTTACATAGGAAAAACTTAAATATTATAAACTAAAATAATTGCAAATTTAAACATGCTAGACTCGATTTTTCCATGGCCAGTAGAATATAAGAAGTTAATTTGAAATTGGAACAGTAAAATAATTTATCTGTATTTCGAAATAACTGCCTTTGTTGACAAAAGCCTAATCTTACAAAAAAAGATTTCAACGTGTTAGCAAATCTTTCTTCAAACTTTTTATGAAATTCTTAAAACACGCGCCTTAAAACATCCACAGAATCTTGAGGCTACCTACACAAAAAAGTTTAAACTTTCAAAACAAAGTGCTAAGTTTAATAAGAACACAACATTTTAACGCGTAAATGTCTGTTTGCCTTCCAATTACTCAAAAACCGCTGAACCAATTTGCATGCAGCAAGGATCCGGGCTAACTAATGAGTAAAAAGTTACATAATAGTTATTACCTTGCCACAATGACAGGTGTCTATGGTCTAGAATTGTAGATACTAAAACACAATGTAGCCTTGTCGGTATGCTCTTATGAGTATGTCTCTAAAAATATCAGTGCCTTTAAGTAACGCGCAATAAAAATATAGCAAGTATTAAAGATAAGTGCTCCTGTACCAGGAGCCCTACCAGCGTCTGTGACTGCAATTATGATTAGGGCTTGAAATTAGTAGTTCTGGTCATACGTACCAGGAATTAACAAAACTTTGGTTCACTCAATTCTCAATTCTTTATTGAATCCATAATGTACACAGTCATACAGGTGGAAAGTATAAAATAAAGAAACAATTATGGACCCTGTCGGGCACAGCAAAAGTTTAAATAAGTAGGAGAGAGGAGGAGCGCTTTAATAATTTTTCATAATATGAAAATGGTTTCTCTTTTGAAAATATAATATAATATAATTATATATTATCACTTATCATCTATATTATTTGTTCATTCTCTCATTTTTATACCATGAAGAGTATATTACGTCTATGCCATGATGTTACAATTGACAGTTCACTGACATCATACAAAAAGCGCCTTCTGCCAAATTGTTGCTATAGCACAAAATAGTTCACTTGTTCGGTCTTTCAGCAATGTAAAATCAGACATGATTTAAAAACTTCCTCTAGTACGAAGTGAATACGATTCATATTAAGGACTCATAACAAAATACCTTAAAAATTAACCGTTTGCTATTTGACGATGGAAGGTCCATGGTATCAATAAATTTGCCCGTCGGTCTTGAGTATCTTACGCTCTTAGTTTTCTAGATAGTGCAAGTACATACTTCAACTAACTACATTGTACTAGAAGCATATAATATACGTAAAACTATTTAGAATATTTTCAGTTTTCATCGTGAAAAGGCTATATGTATAATATAAAGCTTTTCAGAAAATTTCAAAGTTATACCTGGAAATAATCCCAACGAGACGTCATTTCAAAAGTTTTGTATAGTTAATAATTATTTATATATTTATGATGTTTTGATTAAAGTAGATCTTATGGATGAACACATTATAAATACTAACGCTACTGTAGAAAGCGAAAAACTTGATATCGTTCATTAGAACATCTACAATTCTAGATACTGGTAGTCGCTAGTGGTCGAAATTCAACCTTAATATTATATAAAAAGGGGTACAATACAATACAATACAATACACTATATTGCACACCAGTAATAGAAGAAAAGATACAGTAATTAGAAGTACAAAGTTTTCTCTTCACGTATTAATATATAGATAGGTATTGAATTTTCATTCTTCAACAAAGAGATCACATTAGTGTCTCTTAAAGGAGAGGTACTACTGGATCAAGCAACAACAGCTGAATGAAACAGAAATGCTGATGATGATTTGTAATAAAAAACCGCGTGTTCGACCAGTGCCACTACTGGTAGGTCACCAAGAAAGACTCATAATGGAATTTAGACATGAAACACATGATGATGCAACACAAACGCATAGTGCACTCAAAGTAGAAACAAGGTCCTGTTCGGTACCTCGAAATTCTAGTAAGGAACTGGATGAATAAAGCTTGGAACATAAACTGTTATTATGAACTAAAATAATCTTTATTGGTATGACATACAATACACGGTAAAGTTTACGTCGTATTAGATACGTTGACGAATGATTGTAGGTACTCATGTTATTGAACAACTTCACAAAAGAATAACCTTTTAAATGTGATTTTTTTTCCGACTTTCTTTAGGTACATAATGGTACGATCAGCTGGTTGAGTTTATATTGTGAAGTCGAAAAATTTGTTCAAGGCAATTTTTATTTTCTTTTGTAGTGATCTTTATTACTATTACCATACAGTCATTCGTTATCCTATCCGAAAAAGCTTAAAAATCACCGTATAGATTCATAAAAGTTTTGTCTGTGAAGATCACTGTAACTGTATGATAAATATTTCGATTTTGGCATACCTCCAAGGTAGGGAATAATTCTATGATTGAGATAAAGTGAAACAGAAACAAGATAGCACTGATTTTCGCCAGACCATATAGATAAGAACTGATAACAGGTAGAGCATAAAAATACTAACTTTAATGGAGGCCAAGATTTAGCAAAAGAAATAGGTACAAGGCAAAAAAATGAGGATACACAAACAAACTTTTGGAAGAAAATAGTTAAATATTTAAATGAGAAACTGGCAGAAAATGACTCATCATCATCTCTGTGCATGAAGTATAAATAAATGCATGAACATCCCACAATGATGGCTTGAAGAAGATTAAATAGAACAGCTGGTTTACACAATTCAAGCTACGCAAATCAAATTCAGAATTTTCTACTGAGTATTCTTTCGTTAATAATTGTACTTTAATAAATGGATAATGAATAATACTGAACATCCTAAACTTTAAAACGTGGTAAAACGATGTATAGGAACTATCAGAAAATTAATCACAAATTCATCACATTTATTTTACAATATTTTATGGCTACAACGTCGTTCTGGTCGGTTCATCCATAACCAAGTTAAGATATTATAGAAATTCAATAAACTGAAAAGGATCTTTCACTGGAAGAAGCTACACTAGCAGAGCTGGTACGGTTGGCGGACAAACCTGGTTTCTCCACCCATTGTCTCCTTGACAGAAGACGAAACGAAAAATCGAAAGGAGAAAACGGTAAAGAAATGGTTTTGTCCCTGATTTGTCTCTCTCACCTTTTTGCCGTGCTAGCCTGGTGCTGCTGGGGTTATAAGATTATAACACAGTTTAGAATAAACACTCTTATAAGCATATACTAGACCTCGAGGCTTACACCACATAAATAAGGTGTCGATCAAGAAACTAAGTAGGTAATCCTATAGTGAAAGTGGCATCTCAATCGCATAAGCCGATTTGTGGATATCCCTGACTGACAGAAAAACTTTCCTCTTAAAGTATTTTATTTGCCAAAAGTATAAAAACTGCTCTTTCTAAAATATGCACGACGGAGTGTCAGTTTCATTTAAATTCCGGAAATAGGAATCTTTTTACGTCAAGAATGCATGAGTAAAATTAAATGAGACATTTTTTAATCCAACTACACAAAGCACAAGAAGACACAAGTAGGTACAAGTATACTCACAAAGTTTTGCCTAAGAGCTCCCGTATAAGCTAAAGAGTCTGCTCCATTGATTTTTTACAAATACTAAGCAGTATGTAAGTAATATAATAAAATAATAAGTCCTTTCGAAGGTTTCGATTACTCTCAGCTGATGTCTTGAAAAAAAGTCATAATTTATGTGGTATCGGTATGGTTTTAAAACACCAAGATTTATTATTACTAGTAAGTGGTCGCCCAAAGGTCAAAATTCGACCGTAATTTTAGGTGTCTGCACTCCTTCTCCATATAAACTTTTACTATGCCAAATCTCACATTCCTCCGTGCGCGCAAAATGCTTAAAAAGGGGTACAAAGTTTTCTCTTTACATATTAATTAAGGTAATTGAGATTGGAAAGAAGTCAAATCCAAATTTTAGGTCCAGTAGCTCCGCAGCAACAGGACTGCAGATCTCTTTAGGAATTAATAATCTAATTATTCCCAGACGATCAAAAGTTGAGGATATAATTAAGAATTTGAGAGACTACATGGATGTCCTAAACGGGAAACTTCCTTATTAATCTTTCTAAGTAGCAATTACATTCGTATTTGATTTCGTTTAGTAGAAGTTAATATTTCAGCGAACCAAACGTTGTTCATAATGTGTAGACAATAACAAAAGAGTGAAGACTTAAATTTTGCATCGAATCTTTTAATTCTTTACATAATATCTAACTGTTCTAACTTACATATAACTTTTAACTCCTTTTAAAAACATGTCATTAGGAGTAAAGATTCTAATTTTTAATTCCTCAAAAAGTTAAGCAGATTGTAGAGATCATTCCAAAAAGGATTCGAAGAGTTTGAGAAGTTTGGAGATTATATTTTTTAATTTTGTATTGTTCTGTTATCCCTTTGAGTAAAGGACAAAACTTTTGAATGTTTTAAAAGTGTTAAGAAAGCTTATCTAAGGTTTCTTTAAGTTTACCTGCTTTTGGATTTTCATTGATGTAAGTATTACGAATTTTGAAATAGGCTCTTGCCTAAATGGCTTTTTTACATAGATTAGTGGCCTTTTTCATCAGGTATTGTATTAAATATAAGTATTTTTGCTGTTATTACTCCTTTTTATTAATATTTTAAATGACTCTATCTACAGAATTGGTAGGTATCTTAGAGAGTTCTATTATGAGGATTCTAATTTTGTATCAAATTATAATTAAATTTAGGTTCTACGACTCTATTGGTTACAAAACGATTCCTGTTTGTGAGTTTATGAACATTTTTATTAAAATATCTATCTGTATAAAAGTTACCTACCGTAACTGTAATCCACTGGATTTAAATTGCATGAAAAGAACTCGTTGTTTAATAGGTGTGAGAACTATGTAAATTATAGTGTTAGGTACTACGAAAATATTGAATTATATGTTTAAAAAAAAATTGTACATCATAATATAGATTTTTTTTGAAGAAATACATTTTCTTCATCATCATTTGCTCTTATTTCTAGATGTTTAATAAAAAAAAAAATGCTTATTTTATTGTCTTAAATGTTGTACCTATTATTTTACTTCAAATATGTAGATACATCAATGTCAAGGATTTTATTTGCAATCTGATTTTTTTTTGTAAATGTAAGTGACTATGTAGAGTCGAGTAGAGATTTACAAGATTTTATTTCTTGTTGTTATAATTTAGATAGGAGGTTTCCCATGAATTAAATGATATGATGAATTAAATGAGAATTAATGATGATGATTATGAATGTAATTC
Organism: Allophyes oxyacanthae; assembly: GCA_932294325.1. NCBI lineage: Eukaryota > Metazoa > Arthropoda > Insecta > Lepidoptera > Noctuidae > Allophyes > Allophyes oxyacanthae. The sequence continues at coordinate 6,037,151 of OW028628.1, forward strand.
TGTAAACATGTAGATATAATTAAAATCTCATAAAACAAAATGTGACGATATTTTTGTTGTGTATTAATTGGTTCATAATGTACCTACTATCTTATAATAATTATATGTGTTCCTGTTATATTAAAAATATATAATAAACTATTTTCAATTTAATCATACGACTTTTTTATGTAGAGTCGCAAATTATTTGCATACAGATTTTTTTATAATTTCATCTTACATCTAGGTGACATGTTCATGTATGAACAAACCTTCTTCAAATAAAGATTAAAAAAAATAATCTTACATCTATTTATTTAATAATAGTCTTACATTTAATATTATAAAAAGTATGCGAAACTGTTCTTAAGTCGTTTCAATTGAAAAAACACAAGAAAAACTATTAGAAAAACTTGTCCAATGTTATTGACAGTAAGATTATAGGACCGAAACATTATTAAAAAAATAGAGTTGTACTACTTAGGTAGTAAGTAGCAAGTCATATTCCGAATTTAAGCAAGACGATGTTAAGTACTAAATCTTAAGCGAGAGGCGTAGGCCTATCTTATAGAGCTTAGGCCTAACATAAGAGCCGATTGTGAAACTCTTTGCTATTACTACATAGCAATAGATCAATAGTTGATATCATACCTATGTTCAGCACTTAGTTTGACAGACATAAATTAAGATTGTTGACAAAAAGAAAAAAGTAGAGCCATTTTTTTTAGATTAATTTGACGGATTTGCGTGTGTGTTAACTAGAGTTATCTATTTATGTACGTAATAAAGAGTAGGGGTAGAAAAAAAATGGTAGAGTCAAATTATATTTTGACACGACAGAAAAATAAAAAATTACAATTCCATGATAGAAAAAATACTGCAGGTAGCACACAAAATATAATATATAACCACTGTTATGTATTAACATAAATATAATAAAAAAGAAACATAACATCATGAAAACAACCTCCATACGTTGGCATAGTTCCACTCACAGTTCGAATTTCGAAACAGTTTACCAAAGACACAGGACACTAACTTTTACCAATGTGGTGCTGATGAAAGGGGGCATGGGCCCCCCGTCCTGCGGCAAGGAAACCCGCCACTTCGGCACCCTGTACACGGCACTGCACAACACACCGCGACGAACGCGCGGCGTTATAACACACCAAACACGCGCGACGCACAAACGCGTACTGACTAAAAAGCTGGCGTTTTCCGGCGGCCGCGCATGCTCAACAAAGATGGCGATATAAAGGAGTTGTAAGAGCGAAAGAGAAAGGGATAGTAGGGCTTAGAAACAGGCGTGGTTGAAGTAAGCAGCCACTAACGTCAAGGGGGTGGCGCCTGCGGTATATTTTTCTACTATTTTTTTTCGTGCGTGCTTCTCTGCGGTAGTGGGATTTCATTTTGTAGGACACGTGCGCTGTTCGCAGTAAATTTAAATTGGCTCGCCGGTAGATCGAGTGGTAGCTGAACATAATTATAGAGCCTGGATTTTTCGGTTACTTCTCTAGGCCGGACCACTGTCTTATTTTATATTTTTATGCGTTCTTTGCGTTTGAATGTTTTGACTGGGGGCGTGATCTTTATGTTTATGTAGAGCCGCCTTCTAGACGTGTTCGTTCGTTTTCTTTATTTTTAAATTGTGATCTCGGTTCGCGATGCGATAAGTAGGCGTCGATATTTTGTTCAATCTTTTATTAAATTAATGTGTGCTACTATAAAGCAATGAAATTTAAGTATGGATCTAGGTAGAGTTCTTTGGAGCATCTGAATAATTTTTGCGAAGGATGAAGTCATCACCATTCTCCTGCCCTTATCCCATTTTATTCGTGGTCGGCGCAATATGTATTTTTCTTCCATTCATCTCGATCAGACGTCATTTCCAGATTTACTTCCTTCACATTCATGTCATGTTTCACACAGTCCATCCATCTTTTCTTTGGTCTGCCCCTACTCTGATAGCCATCCATAAAAGGGCTCTACCTATATAATTTCTATTTTGTTCATAGATACCTACTCTAAAGAAAACGTCTTTTAAAAGCAGCTAATAAAACCTACCACTAAATTAATTTAATTTCCAAACGCTCTACATTAATTAACTTTTTTAGTAAATTGGCAAGGTGAGTTACTCGGCCGAATTAAATCACTAATATTTCCAACTAACCGAATTATATGAAATACCTAAACAGTCACGATATGATGCAGTGATACGTTTCGCAGACAAAATGGTTTGAACGACTGCGGCCCGCTTAGTGTTAGTAGCTCTGCGTTTGGACGCCGGCCGCAAACCATTTTCGCCTTAACGATGGTCGACCAGAAAAATTGCCGACTCAGTACCTACTACAATAATTTAATTTGGATATAAAGAACGCTAGATGATTTAAGAAAACTCCAAGCTTTTCAGAGAAGTTAGATGCTTCACTGAAAAGCTCAGATTTTTAGCTGTACATTGCTGAAATGTTTTAAGATCTAGATTTAAGCAACATAATTTACTACCTACCTAATTATTATATAACACCTGAACGGACACAAGTAATTTATGAAATTTTACAGCCTTTAAAATTAAGATTCTATCGTTCACTTTGTCAGCTCCTTATTTCTCTACACATTTCAGTTTAATAAACGATCAACGAAAAAACAGGTTTATCTGTGTTGAGACGATCGCCCGTTATACAGTAGGTACCTACAAAATCACATTACAAATTTTACAAACGTAGGTACAGCACTACGTGTAGCAATGTGTTGCTCTTTGGTCCTAAATGTCATGAATGGGACCTAAACTGCCTAGTTATTTGATAGAAAAGCTACGTAAATATCTTATATTTTACGATACGATGTTCTTCCTGAAAAGGCTCGAGATGTTCCGCATAGGAGGGGTTATGAATCAAGTTACCAAGCATTCAACAATACACTGCTTTTACCCGTTAAGAAAAATGTGCGGAAACCGGTTGTGGAAACCGGCATTACCTACAGGCTACAGGTAACCAAGAATTCGAAGTCTTCTGACATCTATAAACACACTGTTTTTCATTACAAATATGAGAAAATTTTAAATATACTGTAATATTTAATGTTTAAAAAAAATATAAAGTTTTCCATTGCCAATGAATACTGAGGCATTACTAAGGATTCCAAAAAAGAATTCATCAATAGTCAAATGAAACATTTTAAAATCTTAGTTCGTTTTTCAAAATAATTTCTTTTGAAAAGAGCCAATTTCCGTCCACTTTTGATATAAAATGCAAAATGATAATCATTGTAAAAAACAATGATTTAACCGTGCATAATGCCGTGCATTAGAAAACCCAGATTTTTATGGTTATTAAGAAATTTGCGCTGAAAAAGTAGATTAATCTTTTTTTAGACCCCGACATTGATAGGGATCCTTAAAATGAATATCATTTCTTTCGGCTCTTTCTGAGGCTTTACCGATAGGTAGGTACTGCCTTAGAAAGAGGCACATCCAAGCACATCCATCATTTTTAAGAAACAAGCGCATTTCTCTTGCTTTTTTCATTTTGACCCCTCTAGCCCATCGGTGCTCTAACCAAACTAGATAGGTAATGCTTGTGTTATGTATCCAAGTAAATAATGCTTAGGGTAGGGTGGAAGACTGGGTTCCAAGACCATCACAGCTGGCCTATTGCCGCTTTAAATAATGGGTTGAGTGAAACATTACATAGCAAAGTCAGAAGTCAACATTATAGATGACGGGTGAATGAGACAGTGAAATGGAATTAGAGCAGGAGGATGACGAGTTCACTTTAACTAGGTGCCTGCATCACATATTGCTAGAGATGGGCGTTTTTAGATTTACAGATGCCGTAATACCGGATGTCGTGTCATGTTGAAAACGGATGCCAGTGACATCTAGTTTTGTAGTAGATTTCGTTGGATTCAGTTGGATGCATATTGTCAACAATCAGCATCGTATAGCAGTTGACGGTACGAACATTGTTATGGTAGGCATTGATGCCAAAAATAACGATGCTGGTATCGGTGCCGCATCTTTGATATCAATGACAAAAAAAAACAAAAACGACCATTTCTTCATATTGCTATATGCTAAACACAATAGACATTGATAAAACACAAACACAACAATAAAAAAAATAGTTTATGAATCTTTTTCCATGAATTAACCCGTCAAGCGGCACAATGTAGACATACCTAATAGAAATTCGCAGCTTAATGAATGAATTCAAAGCCTGTTGCTGAATTAACCCAAGCTAGCTAACAAGCGTAGGTGAAGTAGACACCATAGGAAATTCATTATTTGCGGGTCCCGGGACTCTGGGTACGTAGCTTGTTTTTTTTTATACCACTAAGGTGGTGAACAAGCATACGGCCCGCCTGATGGTAAGCGGTTACCGAAACCTATGGATGCTTGCAATACCAGGAGCAAAACTCGCGCGTTGTCGACCCTATAAAAATCTCTTTGCTCCCTTTTTGTACCCCATGCTGTAGTACCTATCTTGGTAAAACTTCGGTAGGGAGCTAATCCACAACCAGAGCGTACGTGGAAGGAAACACCTCTGAAACCGCACGCGACGAGACCAGGGAGTCTACCGCGTAACAAAATGATAATGAACATCAGACTCTAGTAATAAGCTTCAATATCATCGAGAGAGCCTATACTTCGAGCTGCCTTATAAAATTATCGATCATTAAGTTGAGACTCCCATCTTCATGATCGGTAATTTTTTACGAGGTAGTTTATAGTTCCAAGTTTAGTCTGTCACGGTCGTATTGAAGTTTATTACCAGAGTCTGATGTTCATTACCATTTTGTTGCGCGGTAGACCTGCAATGTGGCTCTAGAGTATGCGGATGAACTCCCCGCTGACAGCGTGAGGTGCAATAGTACCTATAAAGTAGGTTTGCATCATATCAAACAATTCCTGAGAACACTGTCCTTGAACAAGCGGTAAAACACACATAGAGACAGTCTTTTCTCAGACTTAAGGGTTCCAGACCGCTTGTGAGGTTGGGGTCGTCGACAATCATATCTGCATGTCTCTGGGCCGAGTCAAAGGGTCCAAACTGGTATCCGACTCCGCCTATAAGTGACAGCAATCCATATGGTGCTGAACTTGCGACTTATTAACTATAGCAGTCTTTGCCTCGATGTGAAGTACCGCCTTGCCTTATTGAGCACACCGAGAAATTATGTAGGAATTTTAAACACAATGACAATATTTACCCATTTTATTTTTATGTCACATGCACAAAGCTGACCGCGTTTTACTACTGCCACAAATTCACAGCAACTATTACATATAAAACACTAGGTATTATAGGTATCTCTACCTAGAATTCAGTAGGTATCATTCTCTGATTGCACAAGAAATGAATAGCTATGTTATTGTCACGTACCTATTAAGTTGTTTTATCGTAGTCAAGTGTAAAGATATTTCTTACGGACATACTGTATTACATAAGTGTGATTTCTGGTAGAGAATAGTTAACTCTACCATCTCATGGGTTTTTGTAAACACAAGTGGAATATTTCAAGAACATAAGCATCCTCAAAAAGTCATTCCCGCAACAACAAAATATCTACTGCGATCAAGTAATTTAACCAATCATTTTCAATCATCACTTGCTCATGAAAGAGCATCAGCCTCCATTCATAAATACAACATGTACCTATCAGAAATGCGTGGTCATATTATGGGTGTGGATCAGACCATCAAACTGAACAACTTTCTCTGGAGGACCAACATCGTCATCGCAAAAAAATTATCAGCCGTCCCATACGCTTGGTATCTATTGAAGTTTCGTTTGTCCCATAAAGAAAGTTGTTCAGTTTGATGGTCTGATCCAGACCCCTAAATAATATGACCACGCATTTCTGGTACACGTATAACTGGAGAATTTCAAGAAAAGCAATTGCTATCTCTTACCTCTTGAACCCTTAGAGAAATCAGGTTTTAATGGATTCATCAATAGAGCTAATTAGGATCTTTGCAACAAATTGCAACACTCGCTATTTGAAAAAGGGACACCTCGGACGGTACACTCTTGCGAAGTAAATTTATCTACCCCACTTATTAAAACAGCTTGGATTTTGAAAAAAAAACCATTAGGTATCTAGGTTATGAAGTTCTTTATTGGCGACCCTAAAATAATCGGCGATTTATCTAGAAGGGATTTTTAAAAGAAAAGGATTGTTAACGTTAGTATGGAAACCCACGCGGACAAAGTCACGGCCAGGGGTGGTTGTCTAACAATAATAATATTCTTAAAATTTGTTATAAAATAGGTAGTCGGATATCCGGACTACAATAATAAAAATATTTGCAAACCTTGCTTTTCTAATAAGTTACATACCGCGCCATCTAGTGGTTTCAACTAGGATGACTCAACAAACGGACTCAGCGACATCTAGTATTAATTTCACATAAAAATATATAAAGCGCCATCTGGTTGTTAAGAAATTTAAGTCCAAAGTAATCACTTCATACAATGTACACTAGATGGCGTTTAACAAAGAATCTTATTTGACTATATTAATTTTATTTTCGCTTAGATTTAATTGCATGTCGCCGGAGAGTAGATTAAAACGCCTCGTATTCGAGAAATACTGCATAAACAACTTCATACAAAGCTCACTACCACTGATCTACTAGAGAAAATCTCGGAAAGAAAACGCCTTTATCGAACAAGGCGACAGGGATTGTAATAACTTCTATTAAAATTGTTTTACGTATTTGATCTGTTTCATGTACAATAATCAAACTCATATTTTGTACATATCACAAGCAAGTAAAAGTCAATCGTCAGTTGCTTCTTCATTGGAATAGGGGTAAGTGCTAATGATAATAACAAAATAGGGAGTAAAAAAGATAACTTTTTAAAATATCATTTTTATTTTCTTCACACTTCAAACACACTTATAAAAAATACCACTCTTTGCAATAAATTCATCAAGAAAGCTCGCCAAACTTTTTTAAAAAGATAAATACAAAATACATGTTTCACTCCCTTATTTTTATTTCTCTATTCGATTATCGGATCGAGACAAAGCGAATATCTACCTCTTTAGACAATTTAGGATAGAAACGCCAGCAAAATGTATGGAATTGACATTTACGAATAACGTGAATATGCCAAACAAAAAAGCGTCATACGGTTGTCATCTTCTTGCCGGCTGCTCTAACTTGCTAAGGAGTAGTAATCCGATTCTTATAACACTCAAATCCCTTAAAAACTAATTGGCGACTTATCTACAAAACTATTATCACACAAAAATATCTTTAGTTCTTTCAAAAACTTATTACTATTCATTATACTTGCATAACTTCATTTTTTGGATAGGAAATAAAATATTGCCACAATTTGCACCTTTTAATGAAAGAGCATTTAAATACGAGAAGAGAAAAATAATTTCTCAGCTCAAACAAAACAAAGTGTTGGCGTGAGGGAGTTTACACATGATCCGACACGATTTTGGCACGATACAAAATGTATGCAATTATAGGGACATTGTCTATACTCGCTCGCAACTATCGAATAATTTTATCAATATGAAAATATCTAGTGAAGTAGTGTTTCACTAACGAAAACTGAGAGTGAATTAGCCCGCGGTATTAAAAAACAAGACACCACAACACAATAATGTAAATCCGGCTTTATGAAGAGAACTCAGCTCAGCTCTTCAACAGCATATGTCAATTCAGTACATTATGCTGGCGTTTCTATTCTCTATCGATTGTAAATTGTACACTTGTCTACATGTAGTTTCAAGCCTGTCATTTAAAAGAAAGAAAATTGCGTTTATTGGCACAATTAAAATTCAAACACATCATATTTAATAGAAAAATGAAGTACATTTATGCCAAAAGGGCCTCAGCTCAGCATAATGTCAGATGGCAACATCAGGTGCTATCAGCTGACGATGATTTTCAGCTGCAGCCACGGGCGTCATACGCTCGAAAGTGCTTAAAACAATTTAAATATGTAAATAAATAATTATTACTGTTATAAAAAATTTCGAACTAAATGTCTTAATGACGGTAGTGTGTAGTGTATAAATGTATAAAGGAAGAAAGAATACATATTTAACTTAGAATGATACGTGTGATTTCATACAAATACGTCAATCAAATGGTGTTCAAGAAGAAATCACCGAGCGTCGTTATGTATTACAGACTTTTCTCCTCAAGAGAACTTCATTATAGTTTTAATATTTGTGTAAATAATATTTTTATCAGTCTTTTAGTACTAAGGCAAAATTCATTACATTTTTTTTAAACCTACAAGTCATAAAGCAACATGAAAAATAGTCGTTCAAGTTTAGTATAATATAGTTATTATCCCTTTCTAACTTATAATAATATCTTCTTATTTATTTTTACTTAACGATCATTTGTATTATAAATATCGTCAAAATAAATATTTTTCTAAGTCAATAAAAGCTACAACCACTCACAAGCAAACACAGCAAAACACGCTAAATCACGAGTTTCTAAACGAAGGACAATTAATATTATTTCTTCATATTAGGCATTATGAATCCTGAAGAAATTACAGCCTATAAAACACTTGCCTTCCATGCAGGAGAGTAGACTTAAGACTTTTCAATGCGTGATGCAGAATTTGCTTATTACTTGAATCGTCGTGAGCAAAGCTGTATGTCCAAGTATGAGAAGTTCTAATCCTACCAGGTATAAGAATTGTAAAGAACCGGACGGCGTAGTACGTGACAATCAGCCCCCATTAAAGGACAAAAGAATTGTAAAGATCTTGAATAGCTGTTTTCTGTAAGATGACCATTAGACCTTCAATTTGGCATCAGCTCTCTCAGTGACGTTAGGTTGACGAGATTTCTTTTATACCACTAGAGTGGCAAACAAGATAACGAGTCGACCCGCCTGATGGTAAGCGGTTCCCGTAACCTATGGACGCTTGCAACACGTGCATTGCCAACCCTACTATCAGCGTTGTAGTCCACGTTACATAACGCTTCCCCAATGCGATTTATCAAACCATACATTACACGATTTATCTGAAATCAATCTCACTAACGCACGCACCAAATCTATCAATCTAGGTCACGCACCAAATTGAACATCTAATGATCGCTTAAGCAGCTCAAAACCATCTGTTTTAGAAATATATGAAGGCGGCTAATACACTGCCGAATGTTTGTTAGGTAATTTATGATGCAGGTATTGTTTATTAAAAATGATCCTTATGTCCAAGCCTGAGCGCTGCCTTCTCGGTGCACCCTAGCTATCTCCGACCGCAGCTTCCTCTCGTTGGAGACGGCTTCCCTCATCTCGGTCTCTCTCGCACAAGTCGCGTCTAACTGCTGCTGTTGTAGACGTAAGCTGTTCAGTTGCGATTGGAGAGCGGTGACGGTTGCATATTTGGAGTTCTTTAGCTGGAAAACGAAATTAAATTATTATTAGAATAGAATAGAAGAAGAATAGAAGATTTTTTGTTTTTTTTTTTTAGTGTAAATTCTGTTAAAATGTACAACGTGCAATTTAATTAACGCAAAGACTCACACCCCAGCGTCTAATTAATAAGGAGGTTAGTCAGTATTTATTTTGCAATATATATTGTACCAGCACATACCTGTGTTTCCCTCTCCCTCGCTCTCACTTCATCGTGGAAGCCCTCCATCTGCCCTAAGATCTGCTCTCGTTCTAGCACATTCGCCTTCTGCTTCTGTCTGTTAGCTTCGATCTTCTCTTCTACTTGTTTTTTGAGTGTAAAGACCACGTCATTCATAAGGCGGGCGCGGGCATCTCGCTCTTTGGCCCAAAGCTGTGATTATAAACATGTGATTTAAATTGACAAAATAATACTCTAAGCGGGTCGCAGTCGTTCAAACCATTTTGTTTGCTGTACTTCCTGCTTGTCATAATTTATGTCTAATTCTCGTCCATAAAATAAATATAGCTCGGCAGGACCTGGAACCAGCAATGGGCTGGCCATATTGATCGAAGCACCGATCGATGGCCATAGGAGCAATCGAATCATGGTCCATGGAGACCTCGAATCGTGAAAACGTTGACTCAGCCCAATGGAACAACGACCTAAAAAAGTGATTGGGGCCAGAATATGTATGGTTGTGTCGGGATTGTTTGCCTTTGGTTAATTGCCTGTGCCGACGACAGAGTGTATTTTAGGTTAAATACATTATAAGAAATTTTTGAATTTGCTCTGCTCGCTAATAAATAAGTGACCATAATTGTATCTCATGAAGTGAAATTTGTTGTAATTTCTTTTTAGAAAATAAAATTATTTAACCATATACTTATGTGAAGTGTGTGACGAACTCTTTACTCACACACTTTTCACATATTCTGATGATGTTGATGTCTATCATTTACGCCAATCGAAGCAATGGACTGCGAGAAGCTAAATAGCCTTACCTTATCTTGTTTGTCGTTGATCTGCCTAGCTTCACCGTCGTACATGGCATCAATAGTCTTCTGTCGTTGTCGCTCTCGTTCACGATGTTCTGATAATTCTTCTAAAGCAGTGTCCAGCACACGCTTATAGCTTGCGCATGCGTCTTGCTGTGATTCACGCTCCTAAAAATGAATTTATGAGGAACATTTTTAACGTTTTTCTTTTTATGTTAATTATAATTTTTGTTATTTTAATTCGTCAAATGTAAGCACAGACTTAATAAAGCTAGATAGAATATATCATTCTTTCCAAAATCGCCTGTATTTTATCATTACCTCATGCAACAAGGTCAACTAATCATGGGGGCGAGGCCTTTGACGAACTGGGATGACATGAATTAGTATCAGTTTTATGCAACAAGATCAGAAAGATTCATGTGTGGATATCATCGGACTGTAAAACAAAGTTAATGTAGATAAGATGACTCTTCACAAGATATCTAGACAAATTAATAAAGGTTGTGGAGAGAAGTCAGATACACACAGCTTAAAAAAAATCATTAGAAAAGCATGTGGAGGGGTCCTAAGCCCGACAGTGGTAGTTCTCAATCAAATCATAAATATTTAATAAGTTTTGGATGCCGATAGTTCGGTGAAACATGCTGCACTTAACCAATGTAACATCCCTAAAACCATGTGTCCAGCAAATAAATATTCTTAACAATATAAGGAAACTCTGGTTAGAAACTAATAAATATTATAGTTTAAAAAAAACACGAAAGAAAACGCTTTTGTCATCCAAACTAAACGTGTATGCAAAATTTCAGCTCAATCGGAAACTGGGAAGTGGGTCAAATTTAACTTCCAAATTTTTTTTACATGGTTAGTTACAGGTGAAGCTAATAAAAGAGTTTTAAAAATAACATACCATAAGCACCGTCCTTCGCAACTTATCCAGCATTTCCAGATCTAACTCTATCTCCTTCAGAACAGATATCACCCTCCTCTTCAGCTTATACTTGTACAGCCCCATGTTCACGATACAGGCGTCTCTTTCCGCCACCAGGCGCGCGTGTTCCCTCTCTCTTTCGCACGATATGTACTGCAACTCGTCTAGGATTATCTTTTGTTTCTCTTCTTGTTTGCGGAGGCGTTTGACTATTGTTTCTTTTTCGCTCAGCTCTGCGATTTGGCCTTCGAGACTTTCTCGGAGCTCCTGAAGACAACATTTTATTTTTAAATCTAGCTCATATCATCACACATAAAAACCGCTTTGCTTAAAATTTAGCACACTGATAGACCAAGTTTTGAATTAAGGAAACATTTGTAGAAACCGCGCGAACAGGCGGAGTTTCTTGCCGGTATCTTCGCCATAGGACCAACCCACTTGGAACCGTCCACCTAGAAATCCCGAAGTTTTGAAAGTGCCTGCAAACGCCCAGTAGAATTAAAAACTTTGACTTTGAACAGCTAGTTCACAATAGATTAAAAAAGTACAGTACACGATCAGAAATGCATGAGCATACTAAAGACTGTATTCGAATGCGACGCGATGGTGCGTACGAGCTGTTTGTGTGAGTTATACACACAACGTAATGAGACATCACCACATTTACCACACACACTAAGAAGTTAAATAAAATGAAAGAAAGTATATTGCCGTCGCATTGACTTATAATCTAGCGTGAGCGAAATTGTAAATCTATTTGCCGTCGCTTGTCAATATTATGCATGACCTTGGTGACATTCATTCGTCGATGTCATTGTATTGCTTTATTTCAAGTAATTCTAACAATCACCGATAGCTATGATGCATAGTGCATAGGATTGCGATTAACTTAGCGTAGGTTCGAGTCTTAGGGAAGACTGTTATTTTGTTTAGATATTTATTATCCTTTTTTTATTAATAGGTGGATTCTTTCAATGATAAATATTGAAATAAGTGATTATATTCTGGGTTATCTTTACAAAATTGTAAATAAGGTTTGGTAATAACAAAACAAAAACGTTTATTTGTTTTAATTACAATAAAGCTGTCTTTATAAATAAAACAGTTACACTTATTAGATATTGAGTTTATAGCTTAATCATTTTCTTGACGACAAGAGGATTGAATCTAGACCAACTTTAATTCTTGAACTACCGACCTATAATTATGTCATATGGCCAGCAATTACAACTTAAATATTATACCTATAAACGATAAGCAGACAGTAAATAACATATGGTTATGTTTATTGTAATCTCTTTTCTTTGATATGAAAATGACAATGAGTGAACAAAAATTACAAGCTTTTATTAGTAAGGGGTATAACATTTTAAAATTACCAATATTTATTGTAACTTCCACAGCTGTTCTCAATACAGTCAAGTAAGTGTCGACGCAGTAACACTTATTTAGATATTGAGGTTATAGTTTAAGTATTCGTTTTCTTGACGAAAAGAGGATTGAAACTTAACCTCAAACGTTACAACTTAAATCTTTTACCCCTTACGAATAAACCATGAGTGATTAACTAACTCAAGTAAGTGTCGACACGTTTAGTAGAAGACTATAACATTTTGGTTCTCGCCCGGTGAATCGGACAATTATCCTGGACAGAAGATATCTCTAAACTCTTCAGCTGGATAAACGATGAGCACAGTAGGCAGCATGACATATAATCATATAATACTTCCACATAACTATGTTTTATTCACTACAGCGTGTGTTATCCTTACACCATAAATGAAGTCTTCCCTTTTGGCTAGATTGAACATTATTTCATCTGAAGATATAATAGTGTCCCAGTTGAAGTAAGTATAAATAACATTCTCGTGTGAACCGTTCTCGTTTACATCTTTCTGTCAAAAAGGGTTTTTAGCTGGTCTTCAGTGATGGAAACCTTCAGCGTGGAGTGCATGGCGAACAGTTAGTAATGAAATGTCGAATAATTCTGCAAAATGTTTCGTTGTTATGTAACCACTTGTTTCATATTCGTTCACCATCGACTACCAGGGCTACTTTCTTCCTCATACATGGTCCCCATCCCCACCGACTCACAGTATTTCTCTAGAACAAAAAAAGAAATACTAATAAAAATCTATAAGCAAAATACTAAAACTGATTACTACTCGTATATATATGGTATAATATATATATATATTATACGTATCTATATATTACTTATATCTATATATATTAAACACATGTTTATTATACTTCTATATATTAATTAAGAAACCAAACAATAATAAGAATATATTTATTAGAATAATTATTCATCATTATTATTATCACTAATCTAAATAAATAAACTTTAAAATGATTTATCTTTTTCTTTAGTTTTATATAAAGATCATGAATAACACTCACAGTCAGTCCGGTTTCATTAGATATTTGTATTTTAATCATATAGTACACTTTTAGACAGTGCAATAATATTCCCCTAACTACAAGCACCGCTAATAGATTTAATCACACATCACTAACCAATAATAACAACACTAACAACGTTCTATTCGATCTAATTGACTTGAGTCGTAACTGCATCTTTCTACCTTACAGAAATATAAATAATTTATTCATATTTCTGTTGTCTACCTGCTAACTTTTCATTTTATATGAACAAGTCGAACGACTCATTGCGGTAGGCCTGTTATTATTATCGAACTACTACGTTAAACATTGATGAATTAATGCCTCAAGATTTATGAGTATTATTAAAACTTTAAAAAAAGTATCACTGCCTGTGAGGTTTGAACCTACGGTTCACCAATCACTAATGAATACCAGGGAACGTTATCAACTTAGCTGGCTTGAGATATACTAGCAGTATTGAAATTATGGAATACAATCAGTTGCAGACAATAGTGCATGTGTGTGAGTGTCTATAGTATAGAAATAGAAACTACTTCGTAAAAGAAGGTCGTAAGTCAACCCATTAGCGTCAATCTATTACTTTGTGAGACTGCTCATGCATTTCTGATCCCTACCGTACATGTTGTGATCCTTGTGACAAACTGTTCCATCAATCAGTACCGCTTAACCTAATTTCGCCTCTTTAGTGACTACAAAAAGACGCCAAGCGTAGCTCAGACTGCTGCCGAACTAGAGTGGAACTGAGTTGGCCAATTTTGTTTGTTTGTTAGTTTTACAAGTAGCGATAACATGTCGAGCCAATATATCGGTGGACCGCGCAGAAGGTGGCGAAAGCGCCCAATAACAGATGTGGACAACTCAGAGTATTCAGGGCTAAAATACTATTGCCCTTCCTGATAAAATATTGTAATTTTAAACACTCATTAAATTATACCTGTCCTTGTCACTTGTATGCTAAAAAATAGGGATGGCAATAGACTTAAGAACTAGTTTTGATAAATAACTTTAATCATCGTTTATTAGTAAGGGGCTAAACATAGCAATGATATCCAAGCTGAAGGCTACTTACTTTAACCTGTAGCTCTTTTTCCTTCAGCCTTTCCTGTTCAATCTCTATTTGTTTGCGTAACATCTCGTCTCTCTCTTTTAGAGTTTTACGCGTTTCTTCTTCCTCTTTTTTCTTCTGTACTTCTTTCTCTACGATTTGCTTCATCCTTTAAAAAAATAAAACAAATAATTGACCGTGTGTTTATATTTCTTGAACAACCAAGTTGGGTTCTTTGTAAGTTTCTTTTAACAATTTCGATTTTACGCATCGACCGCGTTCTGCGTGCCAATTGGCCCGCACCGAGCTCTTCATCAGTCAGACCGAAACATACAAACATGGTCGAAGCCTTAAATCGTAAGCGACGATTGTCTTAATGAGAATAAAGTTCTTTAAACTGAATCGTGATTGTTAAAAGAAACTTACACTAAAGCCTCAGCAGTGTCAGTAGAGTGAAAATACTGGCAATTTAAAAGGTTACTCCACTATATGTAAATCGTCAGACAGATTTAATAGAAAATTACATGGTAAGTGGGAGAGCACTTATAGCATAGTTGCTCTCTTGTGAAGTGTCAAGGATCTTACCAAGCTGATTTGAGCTTGCCGTTAGCAACAAAGGAAGTAGCAGCCCTCAGCTCCGGCTGTTGCAGTCTCCACGCGTGGTGCAGTCGCAGTTCGGCCTCATGACGTTGCAACTGCTCCTCCTTCTCCATGATGCCCTGGTTGATCTCTTGAAGAATTGACGTGGGCACTTTGTTGAGGTACGAACTGTAATGATTAAAGCACATTTCATTTCATACCTATTTATAGCAAGCATTTATCTTTTCATAACTTGAAAAACCTTCTGAGGTGCATCCAAAGGTGGGGGGAGGAGCTGCTACTTCCCCTTCTTTTTACTAATCACCCCCTTAAATTTCTCCCCTTAAATCGACGTCAGAACAAGAAAGTGCGAAAATTAAGCGAATATAAAAAAAACATATCTCAAAAAGGGATCCGCAATTTTTCCTCCACAGGGAGGGTTCTAAACCACCCCCCACACTCCCACCCCTTAAATCGACGGCAGCTAAAGTACATTCCTACCAAAACTTTTTTAAATACGTAGTAGCTTTTCACATACCATCTGTTTATTTTATCGACTCCTTTGTCAGGAACATTGCTTACATTATATGACAAATAAGAAAAATGGACTGTAATTAATATTCGCTACTACACTAGTGATAACTATGATCAGTTTAATGAGTATGAAAGTAAATAGCCATTACCCATTTTTATACAACTTCGGCTGTGCAGCTAGGCTCTTCAGTTCCTGTTGATACTGCATGTTTTCTTGGAACAACATTAGTTCTAGTTTTTTACGCCGCTCCTCAAGTTGCCTAAAAACATAATAAGTAAGCAAAAACTTGGTACAAATTCCATTACTGATTGTTCTATTTCCTAGTATGGGATATAATAATATCCTTTAGAAACAAAAAAATTGTTTTTATTATTAAACGACTTTTTGCCGATTTGTTTGTACCTACTATTTTATTTTTAAGCAGGTTCAAAGCACTATTACAAGGCTATCTATTATGTTGTTTGACATAAAGCCATTTCTAAGACCAAATACTAGTTAATGATCCTGCCTGAGCGATGGTGCCTATGCACAGTTGAACAAACAGATAGATATATAATTATGAAGTTTAATCAGTATATCATTTAATTAATATTATACATAGTTGAACTATAATTTAAAACAATATTTAAAAAATACATAATTTATTCTTTAGAATATTTCATCTATATCTGGTGACTCTGTGTTCGACTGTACGCACGGCTATATAATCACGCTATACATTATAAGTATAAGCTGACCTCTCATTGTATGGAAAGGCCCATTACAAACTCTTCTAACTGACTAATCTTTCTATCAGAGAGGGAATGAGTAATTCTCATGTGAAAGCTAATGCCATCACAACAGAAGAAAGAAAAGTTAAGCAATCCTGCTCCACTGATGGATGCTGTGTCCAAGTTATCACTCTTGAGTCTTGACAAAATGAATAAAGCCGATACAAAAAGGACAGAACCAAACAGTTTTTTTTTTATATTTTTAAAAACTGCTATCTTCGACATATTATTTATGATACTCACGCAGCCCTAATTTTCCTCTGACTCAACTGCTCAGCCTCTTTATTAGCCTTCTCATAATACCCCTCCGTGGTCCACTGCTCATGATGCCTGGACTTGTTGGTGTTGGTCTCGTAGTAAGTAGCCACCTTCTGCAGCTCATCAGCTCGCCGGAGCTCATTGTCACGACGTTGAGCGGCTAATGCTTGCAGCTGCCATTGTGGGCGTAGACGAGACATTGTTTAGCTATATTTGGCTGTAACAAGAAATGTCAAGTTTCAAGTCCATAACCAGCTTAGGGGTACATTAAAAGAACCTCCAATGATATATGTGTGGTATTTAAATGACCATCCCCTGAGAATCAGCCCCATTACCAACCTGCAGACTGACAAATCTTTTGGATTCGTTATTTGCAGGCTAATGGGATAATTATGTAATTCTCTTAACTGGCTACTTCATAATATTTTAGTGTATAAACAGAACAGTGCAACTTAAGCAAGCAATCTTTATATATATTAAAATAAGGTATTCTTTGCAAAATTTTAGGGATGATGATATACTATACAAATTTTATGAACGCTAAGATCAATATCTGTGGGCCTTCATTGTAGAGGTAGCCACAACTAAGCATACTAGGCCTGATTGTTGGAGTAATTTATTAGCTTCTGCAATAATCAGGTTATCTATATTAAGTAAAAATAAACGTTTACAAAAAAATTATACAAACTTCAAAAATCTAAAAAGTATAAAAATAAATTCTTAAATATTTAACAGCTTCTGAAGTCAGTACCACTATCAAGCTAAGGTGCACTGAATAATTAAAGGCCCTTCAGAAGCTGTTAAGTTATTTAAGAAAATGATTTCATACTTTTTATTTTTTTTATGTCAGTTTGTACTTTTTATGAAAGTTTATTTCATTTTTCTATTTTGAGTGGCATAAACAATACTTAAATATGAGACTATAACAATCACAAGAGATTTGGTGATATCCATTGAAGAGTTCAATGGTCTATCTCTCAGATCTTCACCAAATTTAAATGAGACCACCTCGCGGCCTCGGGATAATACTCTATCAAACAAAAAAAGATTTTTCAAAATCTGTCTGCAATTGACGGAGAATTTGGTGAACATACATAAAAAAAAACATACAATTAAAACCTTCTCCTTTTTTGATGTTGGTGAAAAAGACACTTGCCTAAAATTTCAACTTCAAGTCTTGGTTATGTTGTATCATGTAGGTTGAATGCCTACATGGTATTAAAATGTTACTGGCCACTCACAATTGTTACTTTTTGTTTCTCTTTTGTTTTATTCTTTGTCATGCATTTTACCTAATAAAATGTGGTTGTTATTTACAATGTTTTATTATTATATTAATAACTAAATACACTACAGTGGCGACGAGGATAAAAAAATAACAACGAAAATAATGTCGATTGGAAAAGTAAAGGAATTTGATGTTCACAATGGAAACTGGACTTCATATTGTGAAAGAGTGGAATTATTTTTCAAAGCAAATGGAATCAAAGAGGAATTGAAATTACCTACATTAATTTCGTTAGCGGGTGAGCATGTTTATGAGCTTATGGTGAACTTAGTGAGCCCTAAAAAACCTAGTGGCTGTACTTATGATGAGTTAGTGAGTATTGTTAGCTCACATTTGCAACCACGGCCGTCTATTCTGGCAGAACGTTTTCGCTTCAGACAGCGGAGACAAATGAATAACGAAAACATTGCACACTATATTGCTGACTTAAAAAATCTGTCCAGATACTGCAAATTCGGCAGCGCTTTAGACGATAATTTGCGAGATCAGTTTGTGTGCGGTTTGTCAAATGATTTAATTCGTCAAAGATTATTTACCGAGGGAAGTTTGACTTTCGTCAAAGCTACGGATTTGGCTATTTTGTTAGAAGCAGCGGAAAGGGATTCTGCGTCGGTGGAAGCCTCCCAATCTAGTATTGTGAACAAAAATAGCACAATAGGTAATCAAAGTCCGTCTGTCAATGCTCTAACTTCCAACTCTACGTTACCCAAGTTGGTTAAAAATGTACGCAGTTTGTCAGATAAGCAGGAGTTGAACCAGACGTGTAATGTGTGTGGTTATCGCGGGCATGATTCGATAAAATGTCACTATCGTAACTACATGTGTGATAATTGTAAAAAGAAGGGACATTTAAAGCGTATGTGTTCCTTACCACTGAGACGAGAAATGAATCGGGAAAGGAATCGAGGCAGTCAGCATGTCAGGAGAGGTGGTCAGCGCAATAACTTTTTTACTAATTTTAATGAAGAGGAAGAACAACAGGAGGAAGATGTGGAGCCGGTTTTCCAAATGTCTTTAAGCAAGTACAAGCCGGTGAGTTTAATACTGTTGATTAACGGCAAACCGCTCAGCATGGAAATAGATACCGGCACGCCTGCGTCCTGTATTAGTAAAACTACTTATGAAACGTTTTTTAATGATCTTCCCTTACAGAATGTAAAAACTTGTTTTAAATCATACAATGGTGACAAAATTAGTCCTCTAGGTATAATTACAGCAGATGTTCAATTTCAAAATATTAAAAAAACTCTTGATATGTATGTGGTAGATAACGGCATGACTAGTTTGATTGGAAGGCAATGGTTAACGGAGTTTAATGTCCTGATACCTAGGTTTTCACGTAATAAACGCTATATTAAGGAAAACCGTTGTAATAATGATGTTTTATGTGGTAATGTTGCAGTTAACAAAGCCTTAACTGGTATACTTGACAGATATAAAGAAGTATTTGAAGAGGGTTTGGGTCGTTACACGGGTGGTACGGCTACCTTGCGTGTACGGCCAGACGCGAGGCCGGTGTTCTGCCGCGCGCGCCCCCTGCCGTACGCTCTACGTGAGCGTGTAGACGCAGAGCTCGACGCGATGCTGCACGAGGGCGTCATTGAGCCGGTTGACTGTTCCGATTGGGCGACACCACTTGTCCCCGTTCACAAGAAAGACGGAGGTTTGAGGGTGTGTGCTGATTTTAAGGTAACTTTGAACCCTGTCTTGCTGGTCGACAGATATCCTTTGCCGAGGATTCAGGATATTTTCGCAGAATTAGCGGGAGGGGCTCAATTTTCAAAAATTGATCTCTCCCAGGCGTATAACCAAGTGGTCTTGTCTGACGAGTCGAAACCATTTACTGTAATTAATACTCATCGTGGGTTATTCCGTTATAATCGACTGGTTTATGGGTTATCATCTAGCTGTGGTATTTTTCAGAGGATAATAAGTAATTTAATAAAAAATATTCCTAATACTCAAGCATTTTTAGATGATATTATTGTTACGGGGGTAGATGAAAGCAGTCATTTGCGGAATTTAGAAGCAGTATTTAAGCGTTTACGAGATTTTGGTTTAAAGGTTAAAAGTAGTAAGTGTGAATTTTTAGCGAATGAGATTAAATATTTAGGTTTTATTATTAACAAGCAAGGAATCAGACCAGACCCTAGTAAATTACAGTGTATTAAGAATATGCCGACTCCAAATAATGTGTCGGACTTGAAATCGTTCCTTGGTATGGTCAATTTTTATGCAAAGTTTGTGCGTAATATAACTGATTATTTATTTCCTCTATATGAGTTATTAAATAAAAGGCGTCGCTGGTTTTGGAATTCTGAATGTGCTCAAGCTTTCAGGAAAATTAAAGAAATGCTATTATGTAGTGATGTTTTAGCACATTATAATCCAAGTCTTTCTCTAATATTGACATGCGATGCTAGTTCGTATGGAGTCGGAGGCGTATTATCGCAAATAGATCAGTTTGGTGCCGAACGTGCGGTGGCTTACATTTCTAGAAAGCTTAACAACGCGGAGAAAATGTATTCCCAAATACATCGTGAAGCACTAGCTATTGTTTATTGTGTTAAGAAATTCCATCAATATTTATATGGTAATCATTTTACACTGAGGACTGATCACAAACCGTTAGTTAGTATATTTGGTCCACAGAAAGGAATACCGTGTATGGCAGCTAGCAGGATGCAACGGTGGGCTCTTATTTTGTCTGCCTACCGATTTAATATTGAGTACGTTAGGTCAAACCTCAATGGCGCTGATGCATTATCGAGATTGCCTGTTGATAATAATGAGGATTGTGTGCGTGAAAATAGCCCAGCTGAGCAATCTTATTTACATTTTGCATCATCATCTCTTTTGCTAGACAGTGAGGATGTTAAGGTCAAAACTAGACATGATCCGATAATGAGTAGAGTTTATAATTATGTAATTAATGGGTGGCCTCAGACCTTGGATATTGAAAGTTTGCGCCCTTATTGGAATAGGCGCGATGAGTTATACACGGAGTTAGGATGTGTTATGTGGGGACATCGTGTGGTTATTCCGGCGAAATGTCAACAAGAGGTGCTCCGTGAACTTCACGAGCCTCACATGGGAATAGTTAAGACTAAGGCGATGGCGCGTAGCTACGTTTGGTGGCCAGGAATCGATGAGCAGTTGGAGGCTTGTTGTAAGAGTTGTACTATCTGCGCAGAAAATTCAGCAGCTCCACCAGCTGCTCCTCCGTCACCGTGGCGCTGGCCTAGTCGTCCTTATGAAAGAATACATGTAGATTTCTTAGGTCCTATTGACGGACACACTTATCTAGTTTCTATTGACGCTAAATCTAAATGGATTGAAGTTTTTAGAATGTCTCGTACTAATGCTGAGAGTACAATTAAAAAGCTTAGAGAGTCCTGGTCACGTTGGGGAATTCCTAAGCAGTTAGTATCGGACAACGGTCCTCCTTTTTCAAGTTCGGAGTTTAATGAATTTTTAAAACGCAATGGTGTCAAACATGTATTCGCCCCACCTTATCATCCAGCCTCCAATGGCGCAGCTGAGAACGCT
Source organism: Allophyes oxyacanthae (assembly GCA_932294325.1). Classification (NCBI taxonomy): domain Eukaryota; kingdom Metazoa; phylum Arthropoda; class Insecta; order Lepidoptera; family Noctuidae; genus Allophyes; species Allophyes oxyacanthae. Next base: position 6,058,887 of record OW028628.1, read on the forward strand.
GTGAAAATTATTAAGGGGGTTATTAGTAAAGCTAAACGTGCAAATTTGGACATTGAGACTGCTATTTTAAGGTTTTTAATGAGTTACCATAATACTCCACATTCCACTACAGGTGAAAGTCCGGCAAAGTTATTACAAGGTAGGGCGCTCAGGACTAGGTTGGATGCTTTGAGACCAGACGCTAATATTTTAGTGACCGAAAAGCAAAGAAATATGATAAAACCTTGCAGATCTGTAGATAGGCAATTTAAAGAGGGTGACTCAGTGTTTTATAGAAATTATAATTCTGATGGTAAATGGTTGTCGGGGCAAATATCTAAGCGTTTAGGCAAGAACAATTATAATGTTGACTCGGCAGAGGGTTCTGTACAACACAGGCACATTGACCAACTAAAAAGGTTTCCAAGGCGCTCCTCATGTGTCTACCCTTGCGACTTGGAGACTCCAACCGGTTCAACGCCAGCACATTTAGAGCGTGAGGCTGGGGTCGCGCGTGACGAGTCGGTGTTAGATCCGGACCATACTCGGCAAACTAATGTTGATGACCCTTGCACTCAGTCTGGTAGTAGAACAGCAGTTAATAGTAATGAGCAGATTGATATACCGGTTGAGGTTGAATCCCACTCAGAAGCTGAGCCAGTATCTGTTCGGCGATATCCTTTTAGACAAAGGAACCCTGTTAAAAGGTATGGTTTTGAAATTGATTAGAACTTTGTTCTAATAACATGTTTAAATTTTATTTGTGTTTTCTTAGAATTATTTTATTATATACCCATTTCAAAAAAATTTTAATTCTAGTTTAAGTTTGTAAATAGTTATTTAAAGATTTAAGGGTGAAGGTGTTGTATCATGTAGGTTGAATGCCTACATGGTATTAAAATGTTACTGGCCACTCACAATTGTTACTTTTTGTTTCTCTTTTGTTTTATTCTTTGTCATGCATTTTACCTAATAAAATGTGGTTGTTATTTACAATGTTTTATTATTATATTAATAACTAAATACACTACAGGTTACTTAGTGGTTTTTGAGGAGGAATGTCCAATATCGCGTAGTGACCATCAAACGCAGGAATTTTGTACCACAAAGTAACTCTTGTTTAATTGATTTTTGTTTGGTGAGTTGAGCTCACTATGTTTATGAACTTTATGCAGACATATTGTTCTCCACAGACCTACATAAATATTTGTATACACAACACATAAAATTTCATAAAAGCTGAGCAGAAAAATGATAACACAATAAACAAAGCCTCCAAGAATGCATATAAAAATGCATTACCCTTTCTAAACACAACAGCATGTGGCCGAGAACAATACTAATGTGTGCATTTCATCACTTGATGAATAAATAAATATACTTATTCATACAGTGAGTCATAGTTTTGCTACACTTTTGCATAAAAACCATATTATAATAATGTCAAGAACAACAAGAAACATTTACCTTTTCCCTTTACTGTCTGTTTTTTTCAAGTTCACTTAACTTTAGACAAATTTAGGTAGATCTTAAACCACACAATGACTCAGTAAAAATAATGAAGTCATTCTAAATAAATTCAACCCATGATTTGTTGATCAGTAAGAACATTATAATGTGGGTATTTATAATTTTTACAGTATAAATTATTATCTATAGGTAGGTATGTGAAGGGAACGCTTTGTACCCCTTTTTAAGAGTGCATAAATTGGAGTGCAGATTTGGCATAGTTAGAGTTTATATGGAGAACGAGTGCAGAAACCTAAAATTACAGTCGAATTTCGACCACTTAGCGACCTCTAAAATAATAATATGGCATGACTGAGAATGACTCCGCCCCTAAGATGACCCTCTGACCGAAAGAAGTTAACTCTGAGATAATCTTATGAATGTCTGTAATTGATGAACAAGAACAGAATACACACAGCACTGACCCCGAATAAAGCGAGACAAGGACTCCCACCCTTGATGGGGTTAATACTGGAATGACTAATTTTTAAAGTTATAAAATGCATATAAGTAAAATCAAATTGTAGTGAGGAACTTGTACTGAGGAACAAATTATGTATAAAGTAACTTACCACAACACCAGCTGTAAAGTTTATTTACTTATTGCAAAAAGAAGCACAAGCACAAGGCAACGACTGAATATGGAAATAATATGCGAAACAGAAGTAAAATGACTCACTTTGCGAGATCAATATACCAACCTCTTTGGTTGACTGCACACGATTTGGACCTCCTTCGTAATGATCCAAGAAGTCAATTACATGACTGTTACATTCGCTCGCGTGGGTGCTAAGACGACCCGTAATTGGAACTGTGAGGTCAGACGGATTACGTTCAATTCAATTTACTTCCTTATAAAATTAATTTTCATTGCTCGCATTCACGCAATTTCAAATAAAACGTTACCGTTTGCCAGTTGCACGCCACAGATCAAAGTGCCACAGATGACAATACAATAAACTAGCGATGGGCGAGTCGAGTTATTTAACTCGGGTAACTCGAGTTGCTCTGTGAACTCGGTGACCCGAGTTGTTTTTCTCGAAACTCGAGTTGACTCGGTCGGTCCATGGCTTCGCTTTATTCATTCGCTCACCACGCGGCTCGGCGCGCGGCAACCGAGTTACCGAGTCAACTGACCAATCACGATTCACGATTCACGCGTATGACGTAACTCGGGCCAACTCGGCGCGGAAGATCAACGCGCGCGACTCGCTGACTCGTTCGTTCGTTGTCTATTCACGCGTATGACGTAACTCGGGCTAACTCGGCGCGGAAGGTCGACGCGCGCGACTCGCTGACTCGTTCGTTGTTTATTCACGCGTATGACGTAACTCGGGCTAACTCGGCGCGGAAGATCGACGCGCGCGACTCGCTGACTCGTTCGCTGTCGTTGTTTATTTATTTACATTTTGTAAGACAAAAAGCCGGCTCGCTCGCATGTCGAAAAGTTTTATCACTGTTTTATTACTATTATCTTTTATATATTATATTAAATTATGGCCCCTGGAAATAAAAAGAGTGTGGCATGGGAGTTCTTTAACAAAACCGACGATGGCTCCAGAGCTGTGTGTAAATTGTGTCCGTGTAATTATAAATTTAATGGAAATACAACAACTTTGATAAACCATATAAAAAAGAAACATATTGTTCAGTACAGCGAAGTTATTGGAGAAAATTTAACTCGTAACGGAAATGAGATTCGAAACGAACAGAGTGGGAGTGCTGATATTTCTACGTTATGTACTATTCCTGTTGTGACCAGTGAAAATAGTGTTGGGACTTCAACCTCAATATCGAATGTTAGGGGGGTGAATGAACCAGCGTCGAAGCGACAAAAACAAATGCGGTTAACCGCCCCTTATAAAATTAATCAAAAAAATGGTGACGAAGCATTGATGGATATGATTGTTTTAGATATGCAACCGTTACAAATAGTAGAAAATGAAGGCTTTAGGAAATTTACAAAAATATTAAATCAGGATTATGAATTACCTTCCCGAAAGAAGTTGACTCAAAACTTGGAAAATAAATACAGAATATGCAGTGCTGAAGTAAAAGAAAAATTAAAAGATGTCCTAGATATCTCAATAACCACAGATATATGGAGCTCTGATAGTCAAAAGAGCTTTATTAGTGTAACTGCGCATTTTATTAAAGACTCTAAATTGCATTCTGTGGTAATTTCAACTAATGAACTTTTAGAACACCATACGTCATTAAATATTTCGAATGCTTTGAGAGCAATATTAATAGAATGGCAAATTTTTGACAAAGTCGTAACTATTGTTACTGACAATGCCTCGAGCATGAAAAAAGCTGTGAAGGATTATTTGGACAAGAGAAACCATTTTTGCGTTGCTCACACGTTAAATCTCGCTGTGAAAGATTGCATTAACAAAGAAAATGAAAATGCTCAAAGCAATCATTTAAAAAATGCCGATGTACTTGAAGTTATTTCGAAAAGTCGTGCGATTGTTACTCACTTTAAACAGAGTATAAAATCTTCTAACACTCTTAGGGAAATGCAAAGCCAAATGAAGATGGAATCAATCAAACTCAAGCAAGAAGTCCAAACTAGGTGGAATTCGACATTTTATATGTTCGAAAGATTAATTAAAGTTAAAGTTCCTCTTTCAGCTACATTGCCTTTGCTCGATTCTCCTCCACCGAACTTGAATGCACATGAATGGTCGATCTTGGAAGATTGTGTTGCCTTATTGCAACCTGTGGAGAAAATTACCAAAACGTTGTCAGGAGATTCGTACCCAACTTTATCTTGTATAATTCCATTAGTAAGAGGTTTACAATATTCTATTTCAAAAAAGTCTCCGATTACTGAAGCAGGCACACATTTACGTCGGTCATTACTGGATGTAATAGATAAGAGATTAAGTGTGTATGAGAGTAACAGAACGGCAGCAAAAGCCACCATTCTCGACCCACGCTTTAAGAAAAAAGCGTTCGGGGTGGAAAGTAATGCAGAAAATGCGGCTAAATATGTACTCGAAGAACTTTCTCAATACCAGGTACAACTCCAATCAGAACAGACACCGCACGAACCTGCCGCAACTTCAACATCTCAAGCTTCAACTGGTGATGACGATGAGCTCTGGGAAATATTTGACAAGAGAGTAAGTAGCATGCAACAACAAACGCCTTTATCTTCTGCTTCAGTAGTATTAAAACAATACTTAGATTTACCCTATTTAGATAGGAAGCAAGATCCGCTGCAGTTTTGGGAACAGCGGAAAAATATATATCCATCTCTTCATAGAATGGCATGTAAATATTTATGCATACCTGCCACGTCTGTTCCTTCAGAGCGGCTATTTTCGAAGGCTGGATTTCTTACCAACCAAAGACGGAACAGACTCTTGCCAAAAAAGGTAGACCAAATTTTATTTCTTAATTCATACTGTACCGAAAAAAGAAAATACTGATGAATGCATAATTTATAATATATTTGTTGTTCATAAGACCATTTTTATGTTGATTTTATTTGTTATATTATTAGTTAGTCCGAAAGTATTGTACTCATATTTAAAAATAAATTTTACGACGGGCCAACCCTGAAATCACGAAAGAAATCCGGCCACGAAAGAAAGCTGTTCCATACGAATTATTCAATATTAAAATGTATGGAACAGTAGATTTTTTTTCGTAATTTCAGTACTGGTCCCATAGTACAAGTTGTTTATAATAATGTATACAATAATTTCCTTTCGGCTTTATTCTATTACTACTAATACCTTTCAGAATAAACATGTTTAAAAAAAATACTGATAAGTACATACCTAGTGATATTGTTTTTTTATTAAGATTAACTACTTATTTTATATTGTTGATTTTTTTAATGCCAAATTATTGAAGACGATGTTTTGTTATTATGATTAGGTACTTATTTTATATTGTTGATTTTTTTAATGCCAAATTATTGAAGAAGATGCTATTTGATTAGAATTATAGGGCTGTATAACAGTGGAATTATATTTTTTATTTGTTATTATGATTATATTTTATGTTGATTTGTTTTAATACCAAATCATTGATATATCGAAGAAGATGTTATTATTTAATATACATCATTTTTATATTAGAAATTATGTGTTTTATCATTAACGATGCTACCTAATACTTAATTTCATTGGAATCACTCGGGTTGCACGTTGAATTGTTCTAATATACGCAAGAAAAATAAACACGAAGTGTTCGTGTATTCGAATCCATGACCGTACCGTACTACTGTTTAGACACCGAGTCGAGTCAACTCGAGTTGCAACTCGAGTCAATAAACATTTTAACTCGAGTAACTCGAGTTGAGAAATGCTCGACTCGTCCCATCGCTACAATAAACAAAACAAGTAACCGTCAAAGTGACAGTTGCTTAGCAACGAAATACGTTCCAGTTCACATTAATTTGCACTTTTGACAAGAAACTAAATATTTTTGATAAGTTGTGAATAGTAATTTCATAAATTACTGAATATGTTTTCTTTTATTTTAGTGTATTATAATGACTCATAATCTCATAATTTTATGTAAATGGTAAATACTAACTGTATAAAACCCTTTATTATATTTTAAAAAACACGTGAAGTTTCATTTCACGCTTTCGTTAATATAAATGGCCAAACGAGATGGCGCGCAATGACCAAAGAATCAAGCCATTGATGGCGCGTAATTTTATTTATTGATGCTTTGATTATGTAAACATGTAGACCATGTTGTAGACGTTCGGCTGACTTGGATCCGAAATCTTTCACGCGTTAAACATATGAAACCTTCTTTCGTCTGTGTATGAAATACTCAAAACTAAACTATTTGTGAGGTCTGTAAGTGATCATTAATGATGTCTGTAAAATGTGCCTACTGTATTTACACCTTTTCATCATAAGTTAATAATGATTGCTATCATGTAATTTGTAGGAGTATTCAGACTAAACTAGTGTGTATATTATATTCCAACTAAGTATTAACTTATCGCAGCTTTGCTTGCGTAGAATTCGGAAAATATCATAAATTCACCACAACCAGTCCCATTAAAATTCGAGACGTTTTTCGTGATGCGATGTGGTAACTTTCCTTCTTTCCTTCAATAGAAAAGATGATGTAGGTTTAATAAGAAAAACATTGCTTCATTGGCCTAGTGCTCAGCTGCTGAGCTGAGCTTAGAGTTCTAGGTTCGATTCCGGCGTGGTGCAAATATTATTAGGTGCTCAGGTTATGGAATTTGTAAATAAAAAAAATTGTGTGCAGGTTATAGTAAAGCGCTATTCCTTAACAATAAATAATGAATTTGTGATTATTTGGCAACCATCTTCGCCTTAATCTTTTTTCATCATGTTTTTAGTTAGAAGGAACGAACTGACGAAGGTGCTAAAGACGAGAGATGCGGAATCTCCGTGAAGCAGAAAATTACACAAAATGCTTCCACTGCTAAAGCCACAGATAATAATTAAAGGTAGGTATGCCAGTATGCTTACATTCCTTCACTTTCAATGCCATCGTCGCGCCAGGCGTAATTCTTGTAACTAGTGGTCGCCCATTGGTCCAAATTTGACCGTAATTTTAGCTTTCCGCACTCCTTCTCCATATAAACTTGCACTATGCCAAATCTCACACTCCTCCGAGGAGTACAAAGTTTTCTCTTCACGTATTAATGTACAGATCTTTTATATTTAATCATTTTATAGTTATCAGCAAAGAATAGACCACCATTTCATCATGTGGGTGTATGGCTGCTAAGGGATAGTGATAAAAGGATGGGTGGCAACTGGCAGAATTCTCGTATGCACTAATAAAAATATACTGCAATCATCAATACGTTTGTCACGGATGGTGTTTGTACCATGTACACTCACGATGAACGGTGTAGCGGCCAATAGAAAGCCTATTTTTGTAAGTAAATATAAGATCCTAACTTTCTAGGCCCGGTCCGCTTATGGAAGGCTTATGGGGTTATCGTAATCATCATTATGAACAACTTTTATTATGGGACGAATCCGCAAATCGCGAAAAAAAATCAGGTGTTCCGTACAAATAATTCAATAAACGAGTAACTATCAGTTTTTTTTAACGCGATTTTAGGTCCCTTTGTAAAAATTGTTGATAAAGATGACTAGATATAATGACTCTTTAAAGGGACTGCTGACTAAAACTACTAAAATTATTATATTATCATAACTGTTGCCTATCCAATCACAAAGAACCTACACAGCACAGGCAGGCAGAAAGTCTCTACTCTCTGGTCTACAAGTACATGCGAGATGAAACGCAGCCATCCGGTATATTTTGCGGTCAGCAAAAATTACGGAGAGCCTTTTTATAATTTCCTAGCTCGTGTCTATTGTATATTTAATTGCGGAAGTGGTTTTATTATTGTAAATTGCGTGTTATAATAGAAAATATAATATTATGCTAAAGTACTGGTTTTAAAATTACAAAAATGGTCTCATTTCCGTGGTATTACAAAAGCTTATGTTATGTAAGTACCTGCCTATGCCATGAATTGGTGCTTTTATTAGACACTTCTCGAGGTGGCTCATTCCGTGCCATACCTTGAATACAATCAATTATTATAAGAGAGACAATTATAATAATTGACTGCAGTCTACGTAGGTATTATGTTCGTCATTTCCTATCACATGACATGTTAAAAAAATTAAAAATGTAATACATCATGTCAAATATGTAGGTTAATAATAATCGTAAATCCGAAGAAACAGCAACCAAATTCCATAGAGATAATATATAGTACCTATAACATTTCTATGCCAAATTCCAAGTAGCTTTGTTCAGACTGTTTAGTTTAGTCTAGCCAAACTTTGCGGGATTAGCGTGTAAGTATTCATAAAATATTGTAAAAAAATCTGAACTTTTTTAAAATAGGTAACTAGGTAACCATTTAGTTTCTTGCCCGTTCTTCTCCATGGGAAGGCAACACTTTGGAACTTGCCAACTACTGTCTAACTATTTATAAGTGCATATAACTGGTCTAAATGTATAAATTTTTATTTAATTTTATTTATATAAATAGCGAGGGTGATGAACTGGCCTGGCGCTCGCAATTTAGTACGTTCGGATTCAACCGCTTGCTGTTAATTCATAGCTGTTCATAGTAGTAGTTATAGTAAAATCATTTTTAATTATTTTCTGCTTATTTTTCAAGCTGTTTCATATTATGTAGCAGTTTTTTTTTTTAAATTATCACTGAACAATGATCATACATCTATTGTAGCGGTTACTACGGGGGTCATGTTTATTGTTCAGCAATGGATGTTTACCATAATCGATGTTTTCTATGACGTTTACAGACCAGTATAGTGAAGATATTTTCGCCTCACGATCAATACGTCTAAGTAGCAAAACGTCCAAATAATTAAAATATCTATTTAGCAATACGTCTTATTAGCAAATTGTCTTTATAGCAAAACGTTCAACTATCGAAATGTCTATGTAGCAGAACGTCCAATGATCAAATAGTCTAACATTTTTTGAGTACAGTCGTATTTGTACACAATTTTTTTTAAATAAGTATAATATAATTGTCAAAGGGCATTATTTATAAGGCAATTATTTTTTGTTATATTGTATTGAAGAAATAGCCAAAAGTTGTCAGAAAGACTAGAAAAAAGACCGTGAAAACTGTGAATCGATGATGCAATGTTGGTGTCGGCGAGAGATCTCACAGGTAATCACTACAAAATTCTAAAGTCGGATATGAAACTGTAATCCATCTAATAACTGTACGCTATAGTACCTATGTTGCTACGCCACACAATATATGCGAACGAAGCAGCAACAGGCTTAGGGAATCCGGCATAACCAGAAACTAAATATATACAAAGCAGAAACGTAAGACTATATATACAACCGTCAAAATAAGAAAAATGTTTCTTTAATCTTGTCAAATATTAGTTTTTTTATTAGTATTTAGTAATGTTTGTACAGAAGTTAAAAGCTCTTATTTTCATTGAGTCGTCCAGAGCTTGCGGCCTTCAAGGTGATAGCGGGTCACATTCCGACATGCAGAAAGAGAGAGAGGTATATCGTCTGTCTGACTCTGGTTACAGGGAGGTTTACTCGCGGTGTTGCTACACTAAGAGTGAATAATATTTTATGGTAGGATTTAGAATGTAGAGTTTTAAAATATTTGGAATATAGTAAAATGTTAATTAGAAAATAAATGTGAAGTATTCCACATTAATAAAAAAAATGTCTTAAAAAAATTGGTTTAAGAAGTCTCAACATAGCTTCTGATAAAATACTAACTACTACTACTGCTACTACTACTGCTACACTGCTACACTGCTGCTGCTGCTGCTGCTGCTGCTGTACTGCTTTGATTTCTAATTTGAATACAATCATAATATATTTGGTCCAATGAACTAGATTGAAATTTTGAATTATAATTTTTTGAGCAAGTTTTTATACTTTTTATACTTATTTAAACCCACCTACCGAATATCCTAGTTCTAATAATTGAATTATATTTCTACTAAGTGTTCGCACTACACAGAACTGCCGAAGCTTTTCCAACGCTCAGCTTTCCGAAGGCTCCATAGGGCTCTATAGTAGTAAAAATAATACAAGGTTGGCAGCCCCAACAACCGGCAGTCAGTCGTTCGGAGGCTGTGCAAGCGCATGCCATCGCTTAACGTTAGCATCGACTTCAAGAAAACTTCAAGTTATCTCCCGAAATCATCACCAAACAACTTCAGCCTCACTGAAGTCTATGTCTAGTGATGTACCAAAGCGACTTCAAGTGATAAACATAACTAGTGATGTGAAAGACTTATACAAGTGTATATGTAAAGTGGTTTACAATTGATATTTTTTGTTTGTCCGCCTGTGTGTACGTAATAACCGTGTTCTGAAGCAAGAAATGGGTTTATAATTGGTCTAAATCAATGGCCACGATGGTGAGTTATACCTATCGTGGTTGAACCTACAAATATTGTTATATGCATGTGTGCGTGAGGCTGTATGTTTGCGTCTGTTGGTATGTACAGAGAAATGCTTTCATCTTTAACATTATGTTTTATGTATAAATGTTGATGTCAGTTCACACATTATCTATTTGAGAAATGTTTAAGACACATTACGTTGAAAACTTAAGGCAAGCACCTGCCGCCTCTATGTAGAGTCGACAAACTAGAAAGTTGTTTTGATGGGTTATGTCTGTACTTTCAAGTACTTTAACTAAAGCTGTTCGATCATTTAACTCTGCCTAGAGAGTAAGAAGATTATCTGTAGTTTCTTATGATACATTGAGAGAACGTTCGGGTCTGCGTTTGCGCAAGTATGCGGTTGTAGAGTAAAAGACATCAACGCGCATTCCTTTCGTCGTTTTTGTGGAATTCCTGATCTCGTTTTTTTAGTTATCGTTTTAATTGCATGCCGCATTCGTTAAATATCTATGGATGTGTTTATTTTATGGATTCTACATAGTACACTGACAATTTTAAACGTTTAAGGAATGGGTACCGCACATCGGTCAAGTCTACTCTTTAAAAAACAATATTTATGTATTTTATATTATTTACATACCTATAGCACCGAGCATGGGAAATGTAAATATGTAAATACCTATGACACATACATTTACAATAATAAATGTACCTACATTTAATGATATTTTATTTTTTCCGTTTCATTTGAGAAATATCATTGTTCCAAAATAAGTCATATTTTATTCTTCATAAACGTATTGAATGAAACTTCAAAACCCAATAAGTTATTATACCTATATAACCAACCGTTCAAAAATACCGACACCACTGGAATCGAAGCCTGTAAATGAAAAAAAAAAAAGTCACCGCATTGTTCCGAGAGAGAATTCAAGCGTGTAATTGACTTTTGGAAACAACTCACAATTTAATCCTTCATATACTAAACTAAACATTGATCCGACCCGAAGTGGGTCCAAAAGGTCTTCAAAAAAGATTTTGAAGGATCTTTTGTATCTTTAACCAAGATTGTCTTGATAATCATTATGGCATCAAAGAGGTATTATTTGGTCACCCTGCAATTTTTATCTCATTAGCATCACAATTTTCGTGAAATTATTCATCACTAGGAAAATCGATTAAGTTATACCTTACCTGGACGGTTTTCTGACAGCGATCTTAATTGCCGTTAAAATGTACAGTCTTCACTTCAAGGAAAAATAATATACGTCAATATTTTATGGATAGTCGTGTCATCGACCCTGGATTTTAATTGTGATGGTACAGGTAGGCGAAGAGGCTTAGATCTATAGTGCGTACTTTGACTTAGCTCAAACTTTACTTAAACTTTGTAAAGCTTATTTATTATATACTTTATTGTACACCTGAAAATATCAATTTTGTAAGTAAAGGAGATTACAATATTAAATTACAATGGGCGGCCTTATCGCATAAAGCGATTTCTTCTAGGCAACTATTGGATGGAATAAAGTGACAAACATATTTATTTATTATAATAAGAACGGCCGCAGGCCAATTAAATTAATTATACACATTTTAATTTATTAAAATATGCTTAGGTTATACTTAGATTTGGAATTTGTAGTCATAACACGCTAAAATTGTGCAGAGCATACGCTAAGACCGACGAAGTCAATACACAAAGTCTAAAAGTTAATAAATAAAGTACCTAATTCCAAAGCCAAGTTTGAGCAAAGTCTAGTACGCTCTATAGATGCTCAATCTGACAGTAGAACAAACCCAAAATACTATCAAGCAGAAACGGATACGGGTCTAAGGTTCATATTATACATAACCTAACCGTCAGAAACCCCCTACTTCAACTAGAAAAATAGCTGTAACTTTTGAATGGTTGAACTGATTTTCATGAAACATAGCTAAGATGATACTCGATTATCCCAGCTTTGATTGCATTGAAATCGGTCCATCCGTTTTGGAGCTACGATGCTACAGACAGATACACAGATATACATATCCACAGATAAACCGATACACAGATACACAGTTAAACAGATACACACTATACACTTATAACACCCCTTTTTTTTGTCGGGGGTTAAAAATTATGCTCAGCGGTGATAAATTATCTACTTGAGAAAAGTTTGAGTGACGTATTTGTATTAAATGACAGACTTAAATCTGTACTCAAGTAGAGATCCTGAGAAGAGATCAGTAATATAGGCCTAAGTATTTTTTCAAATCTTTGGCGTAATTTCTAAGGCCACCTGGCGGCTCTTCAAAAGCTAAAACTACGTAAAAGTCTTAAACTAAATCATTATAAGTGCATTTTAAATCCGAAAACCAAATAGGCATAGGTAAACATAAGGTACTTAAATAAAGACTTGAACAAACACAGGGTCATCCGAGATGTTATTTATTGACAAACAGACTCGGCCACATCCGTCTCAAGGCCTCCAATATGACGAATAATTACTACCCAACAATACTATATTAGTATATTTAGTATATTGCCATATGGTAAGTGACCAAAAAACGTGATTTTGAAAAGTCATCTTCATTGCATTTTTTATTACAGCTTATGAAGTCGGTGCCACTGCCAAGCTAGGTGTATTGTAGAATTAAAGGCCCCGGCTTCAGAAGCTGTTAAGTTTTTTAAGAAAACTATTTTATACTTTATAGTTTTTTGAAGTCGGTGCGCGGTTCCAAATAGTACTTACGTCTTATGGCGATGAACCGGTAAAACACTACAACATTTATAAGCTTTGTCATGCAAATCAATACATATTCAATTATATTAGTATCCTAGGTACCGAATCCGGTCAAATTGGTCACATACAATACGGCAAAGAACTCATCTACCGAATATTACATATAAAAAATTTACTCAAATTACTACTATGGTATTCAACAGGAAAATTATACCTGCATATGAGATAAAATTTACTGGTATAAAAAACGACGCTTTTAACTCTAATAAGAATAAGAACCATTTATTTGCATGAATAACTATATGTATAAGTTCGTCTTTTCCATGACCCATGTTATTTAAAAAAAAGAGTGATTTCAAGAATCGCTTCTTGCGAGTAAGTACAGTGCTACAAAGAACATGGATCAAGTATCAAAAGATAATTGTAATTGCCGAAATGTGGAGTTATGCCACTTTAAAATACAGGCAAATTACAGAATATAACCAGGTACAAAGATATAATGTAGATATTGTTGGGCAAAAAATAAATAATGCGAGACTATTATATTCAATTATATTTGTATTCTACGCGTCATGTGAGTTCGTCATTTTTTGCATAATGATTAGGAGGTTATTTTTAAGATGGTCGTGGAAGGAATATATAATAACCACTTTTGTTTTTGTTTGACCAGGATTAGAGGTGTGATCTTTTGTAAAGTCAAGTCTTCGTCAGATCAAAATCTAAATTGAGATTTTTAAATTAATATAATTTAATTAAAAAATCTGACTGCATTTTGTTCAAAAGATATGAGAAGTCATTTTGTACGTTTATCAAAAGTCTCATTAAAAAATCTAATAGTTTCTAGACAGGCAATTACAATAATATCACACATTGTAAATCCATAATGATGGTAGGTTTGTATTAAAAAAATACATTAAAAGTATGGGCCAGAAATACAATTGATTTATTCAGTTAGGCTTCTTCGTCATCTGCTCGTAAATGTTTAACTGCTGACCAGAAGTGGCTGATCATGCATCACCTACCCAAATCAGTCCTTAAATGTCTCACTACTGACCAAGGACCTCTTCTAAGTTGTTTAGTGTCTTTGAACCAGGGTTGTTGCTGATGCATATTTTTTTCATATCAGCGCATGCTGATGCTTATGTTTTATCATTGACATCAGCGGATGCTGATGCTGATGTTCGCAACAACCCTGCTATAACAACCTCACCCTATGTCCGGTAATGTCTAGGTCGGCTGCAACTGCAATCATGAGTAGAACGTCTAGTGGTCCATAAATGCTCATGGAAGTACTTCAGTATCCATTGCTGCAGTTGTAAAGTTAAAATCATCAGTGTACATCAAAATGCGCCACCATATGCTAGAGGCATTACGTTAAGTGCCGCCTACGTTACAAGTAACAGGTAGCCGTATTTTTGTATTATTTGTGTTTTCTTGAAGGATTGTATTGGGCCGTCAATGCGCGCGCGCGCCCCGCGGCAAGACGCTGCGCACGCGACTCTCTTTTGATAAGGGTTTGAGAGACGTGTAACTGTAAATGTATTAATATTCATATTTTAGTGATGTAGTTAATGTGGTAGGAGTCAGTGTTTGAAGGATTAATGAAAGATTGACCCTTATATCTAAGATTATAAAACAGAAGAACGTAATTCTAATGTACCTATATACTTGATTGCCTGGTTGGAGCGCAATACCTATTTTGAGCTACGATAAATCTAATAATTTTCTGATTTACTTAGTGCTGAAATTGCGACCTCACCGCCAATGCACGAAGATCTGGCTGGTGTATGGACTACTAAAATGAAGTTTATGCCACAAAACAAATTAATCATTCAGAACAATCTATCAGTCACATTAATTTGCAACGGCGCGGCGCTTTATCAAATAAAAGATGTAATTTACTGGTATGATAATCCGAGATCAAATTCACCGTTGTTCGAGTATTTGTCTAAAGTGCTATATGTTAATAAGCTTTTAGCAGAAATTCAATCACATGGATACTTAAAAGTAAAAACTCATTTCGTTTGTTGTTGTATTGACGCTCTTCAATATTTCTTTAGTGTGGTCTTCAATTGATTGTTTAATTATTTCTGCATTTTCCTCAAATATTTAATCACGTCTTGCAATATGACGACCATATAGACGGTATTACTTAGAATGCATTGGGGCATGACGACCTTAATGAGGAAATCCGGCTGTGTAGTACTTATACATATAAACCAACGTGTTTGCATGCATCTGTCGGTTAGAATAACGATGTTAAAGAATTTGACGTAAAGTAAAACAAAGCTCGTCTATGTACCTACTTACTTCTATTTGGAAAACAATGAGAAGAATTTGTTATGCGAATCTGAGTCTTAACTCAATAAAATAAGGACTAAGCTATTAAATGTTGGGCACCTTACATACAAATTACGGTTGATTGGTCTGCTCACGCCACTTCACGTGCGCGTAATGATACCACGTCGTAAGTTAGGATTTGAATTTTTTAGCCACCTGGCTACTGTTTAAGAGGCATAGCTCGAAGGCATAAGCTCTTGTTTTTGTACATTATTCAGCTACTACATAACAATTTGTAGAAATTTCGTGGTTTTATGAGTAACAAAAAATTTGGAACAAACGTGATACTGATGCACGTTTTTTAAATAAAAATGTGCCCAGAGGTTGTAGGTTTCTCTTCAATTATTTTACGATATTTTTCTAATTTAGGACAGGTGGCTTCTGTACGGTTGCATGTTAATTTGACTGGTTTAGAGCTTATAAAAAATTGAACTAATACTTATACATCTAGGTTCAATAACGTCTACCAGTGATGCGTTCTACTAGGTACTAAGATCTTTACAAATAATGTGAGTAATTAAAACTATTAAGTGTTATTTAGTAAAGGTACTATAATATTTCGGTAGTAAATGGTCATGAATCATGGTGGATGAATGATGATAGCTTCTCAAATTAGCTGGTCTTTAAGCACTCAAGCATAGACGCACTTAATTTAAGCAGCTTATTTATCTAAGTGGTAGTATAGGCAGCAGAAACATAAAAGACCCAACTACCCAAATAATAGGCAGTGGTTAACCCGTCGTTTGCGAGCGTACTTTACTAACCAGTTACTTGTACCATCGGTTGAACACCAATTAATTTCATGTTTCCGTCAGAACCAACTACTATTACAAGTTACGCGTAACGACCGACCAATATAAAATAAGTAAGTATTTCATCAATCCCACGAATGTTTCGAGGATATACAATGAGTTTTACACCCAGCTACCAGTTACGTGTAGGTACCATCGATTGAACATTAAATGATTTCACGTTTCCGTCAGAAACTACTATTAGATACGCGTAACGATCGACCAATATAAAATAGGAATTTCTTCAATCCCATAAACTTTTTAAAATTTACAATGAGTATTGCACATTTCTAAGTAAATACTCTTTTTAACATCAAATTGAATGCCTTTTCTAAAAGTTTTTACTTACGTTTTCCCATATTGAAATTGAAAACAACAATTTATTTTGACATCCTAATAAATGTTTAATGTTATTCCAAGGCTTTGACCATAAAGTAACAATATATATTTAAGGGTTATTTTACGAGTCCAGTTTATTGCCGTTGCTGTAATCATAGGCAATAATAACACTTGGAGTGACTTGGACGAACTACAAGTATCACTATTCCCTACAGTGTTGCCCAGTGCGAACAAGGTTTTATATCCTGAGTAAACAATGTTTCTTCTTTGTATCCTGGGGGGAAATGACAGACTATCTAGCCGTGTAAATACCTAGGTGTGATTTTGAAATGATTATCTGTAGTAAAATCTGCAGCAGTAATGCGCGAACAGATATTGTATACACTTGCTAGGTTTATTTGCATCTTGCGCAGCCTTCGTTTTCTATTATTTTTCTAATATTAAAATATCTTGTCGGGCTTCTAAACAGATAAAATTCCTTCCTTGACTGAATATTCATTAAGCTCAAATTATAGCTCTTGTGACACGGAATATAGGCAAACCAAAAACATACTTTTGACTTTACTCAAGTAATTTATAAGAAGACTCAGTAAAAAAGCCTTAAGCGGCAAAATTACAGCGCTATCTAAGCTGTTGGCAAACTGTGCAACTACGTAATGTGTGTAATCTATCTGCATATCTGATTTAATATGCCAGTCCCCCGATGTGAATGTGACGAGATAGCGCGGAGGAAGTAGTGCTGATCTGACATCGATATGCGCAGGATTCCCTGGTTGCTTACGCGCTTATTTAAACGCAAAGTTATTTGCACATCGTGAAAAATGAGAATTAATGATTCCGAGAAATATACACTATTCATTTAAAAACAGTGCAAAAGAGTCTTCATCCATAAAATACGTTAAGAATATTTCATTACTTGTATGAGTTATATCCTTTCAGAAAAGTTTAGACGTCGGGGTCACCATTGTGTAGGAACAGGGTATGGTATTCCTCCGTTGAGGTATATTGCCTGGCGGGCCGAATCCGGACGATTGATATCGAACAGTTGTATGTTTTAGATACGAAAATCTTTTTCTTGCGCGATTCAGGCTTCGTAATCTGATTTGTCGAAATTGTATTGTGTACCTATCATTTGTACGTTACTACGTAATTACTTTTTGTGACGCTAGGTGTCGCTATAGAATTATGACCATCCATCTCCTCCCTAGACATTCTTTTCTGGCCATCTCTTCAACATTTTTTAACGTCTCACGTTTAATAAACCATTGTCTTATACCTACTAGATCGGTCACAAAAAGAATGTAGGTATTTTAGAAAAACTTTAGAATTTAGAACCAGTTATTGTTTATTTTCTAAGCTTTTGTATGCGACGATGGTGGAAAAACCACTTCGATGTCTTTACTTCTTTAATGGATTTTTATATACAGAGTGATTGGAAATTGGACCTAATCCTTGAAAAGGGTTATAATAAAGCAATTAAACGTGTGATTTGTCCAACATTTGTCAATATACCTACGGGACCAAAGAGAGCCATTATATCACAAATAAGCAATCTTAAACATGGACTTACAACTCTATTAAAACTGGATATTAGTCGATAATATTTTAAATACAGCATCATTACCTATCGATATGACATTAGCTACCTGTCTTTTCTTAATGTCTCTATGGCCAGTCTGACAACCGCTACCGGAAACACTCATCGAACTTAATATTATTGCCTTGCCATGATCACCGTTTATCAACTTTCATAGAAATTACAACCTTAATTCCACATATCAAGGTATAATTTTTCAAATTATCGAATGGTGACTTTCAAAAGTTCACATCAAAGTCAAGTTAAGCTATAATTTATCGCTTACTTTATAAGAAATCGCGGATTTTATTCCAGATTTTCGCTTTATATTGCAGCTAATTTAGTAATTAAAGCTATAGAATCCCTTAGTTAATATGGGTTATTAAGCTTTTGTTTAATTATAACTCACGTTGTGTGGTCAGTGAAAATAAGATAAAAATGTAGGTTTTATACACAGACAACAAAAAATACGTTAAACACTCATATACCTAGAATATAATAGAAGTGTAAGCTTCACCATTGTATGTAGGTACCTACACAATTAATTTAGTATTTGAAGTAGAGATGTTTAAATTAAACGCTTGTTCTACACATGTGTAACTTTTTGGTGGTAACAAGGCAATTATTATATTTATTATTTTATCTAGGTACCTACTTCTAATTTAGGCACATTACGAAAGAAAACATAGTGTCAGTCTTGTCGTCTCGCAAACATGTAGGTAAGGTGGCTAAAGGAAATTGAATCTCTGAAATATGAACGAGAGTTTATTTATTGTTATTAAGCTCGCCGCCTCATTGGTGTAGGATGTAGGGCTTATTGGTGCCGTGGGACTGGGCTTTTGAAGTTGCATCGATTTAGAGGTTGGGCACATGTTGAACTGACTCCGTATCCTAGATATCTATTTAAGTTACTAATGTGCAGGCCCCCCATAGTCAGTGCCCTTAAGTCTACGTAACTTGACTAGGGCCCGGATAATTAATATTACCCGACCAGCAAAAGTTAGTCACATAGTGGTCGAAATTATATAATTAATTCAGCCTTATAGCTTCTAAGAGTGGTAACTGTTACGTACTCATTACGTGTGTAAACCGCATTTAAACAGCTATTCAGAAGAATAAAAGAAGTCTTGTAATAGTGACCGCTGTTACAATAATTATTATAAGTCTAATTTGCTGTATGCTAGTAACTCACACGGTTTTAATGTGGCCAAATCATATTGTAAAAGTAATTTAACTTACTAAACAGTTAAAGACACAAACTGAATATCAAATACATTTGCTAGTGATGATTTAAGTGAAATCCAGATAATCAAATATAGAAAAACAAGAATTAATGGTGTGTTCAAGTGATTGAAAGGCTTGGATCTATTGAAAAGTTAAGTTTTACGATGAAATATACCGGGTTATTCACAGGACTAAACTAAACTAAAGGCGTTTGTCTCTTTCTGTTTCAATGGAAAAAGAGAGTGACACATGCGTTTAGTCTAGTTTAGTACAGGAATCCAAGAATCCCTACGTGATCCCTACTCATTGAGTCCACAGACTTTTAATATTAAAAATTGTTATTTTATATTCTTTTTGGAACGTGTTTTTAATTTTTTACTTCTTTTTTGTCTTCGTTATTTACTTTTTTTTTATTTATTTGTTTTATTTTTTTTACTTTTTATGTGTGTCGTAATTTGTGTAAAAAAATAAATTGCTTTTCTTTTTTTCTTTACTGTCAAAATGCACAAGAGAATGAACACCAATATTTGTACTCACTAAAGTGATATTTTCTTTTCACAGATTCGGTTAAGAACGTAGGCGTTTCAGGATGTCGCAGAGGGATTTCTCTGAGGTATGTTTTCTTATGTTTTATCCAGTCAGTAAATATATCTTTTATTATTTCCTTATGCTGTGCGAATGAGGTAAACATGTAGATTGTAATCAGTTATTTACTCCGCGCAACGTGTAAAAGTACTTATGGAAACTTGTTCGTATGGTGATGCGACAAATTGAGTTATTTAGAGGTTGATTACTTTGTTTACCAACTGTCTTTTCTGTTTAGCAGTCTTAAGCATTCTTCAATGGACTTGTAAACTTAACTTAACTTTCTCATTTATAAATTAAAACATGTTAAACGTAGACGAGTTGTATGTTTACTAGAATTGTTAAGCACTCGATCGATTAAACTAAATAGCCGATGTGTAGTACTTACAGTCCTAAACGATTTACATACAACGTATGTGTGTGGCGATAAGAAATGTTGATCAGTAGGTAACCTACCATGGGCTATAGTTCGACGTGGTATTCGCCCAAAAGGAGGTACCCCGTTTTCACTGTTCTGTGAAAGAGTGTTTATGACCCTCACAGAAAAGTCTCATGCTTATATGACTACATGGACAAAACGACTTTGCAGGTTCCATCCGAACCAAGTTATTCGGTCGTATTTTCAGTGTACAGAGCAAACCGTCCTTTGTCTCAATATTTCAGGAAAACCTCAACCATAAACAAATAGATTGGGTGTCTGTGCATGTGACATGTATGCCTCAATACAAAAATCCGAGTGAGGGGCAACGTTTTATTAAAAATAAAGAAAGATTATATAAGGACCTATCTTTGTAGCCCCGATCCCTTTATGGGGTTATTCTACTCATCATTATGAACAACTTTTACAATGGGAACAACCCTGAAATCGCGAAAAAAGCTGTTCTATACAAATAATTTAACATTATTCGACTAGGTAAATGTATGGAACAGTTGATAATTTTTTTGCTAATTCAGGTTTGGTCCCGTAGTAAAAGTTGTTCATAATTATGAGTACAATAACCCCATAAAGGGATTGAGATTAGAAAGGTAGAACCTTGTATATACTTAATACTCTCTTCATCCGAATTTCCTCTCCCAATCTTTCTCGGAAGTCCAATGGCCTTAAATTACCCCGTTCCGTATAGGGCCCGGCCGGCCTTTAATCCCATTTCGTCATCGGTTCGATTGTACGTTTCCAATCGTCGTTGTTCGGGCGTACCGCGACGGACGTGTGAACGTGTATACCTGTGCGTGACTTGCTAGTATCTGGTGCGTGACGCAAGCCATAAGCGATAGCGGGCTACAAAATAATATCCAATATTAGGTTAGTACCTTTATTGATTTTATGCTCTTATTTGACCACTGACTTGTCCGTTTAGAAACGTCATCTGTACTATGAGCATCACAAATCAATTACCTTTGCCATTTTGGTACGGTGTTACTCATTTGACCATTTTTCACAGAATTCAGTCAGCAAAGTTCTCCCTCATAGCCTTTCACACCTCTCTGTGTTGCCTTCTCTAGCCAATCAGTGAAGGTATCTTGATCATACTAGCGTTCCCTAGGAATTATATCAGCTTAATTCCACTGAGATGTCAATGTTACAATATGGCACTAAAACGTTAGTGCATTGCATTTTGCGTGACCTTTGAACCAATCCGCTGTAAGTTGTGACTCGGAGCATACCAATGACGCCGTATTTTACACATAAGGCCCGCTACAAATTAATGTAATTCAAATGCTGTTAAGGTGTAGATGTGACGGATAACGTGGGCGTGCGCCTGCGCACCGACGCAATGCAGCCCTAATATCGTTTTTATTATTTACAAATTAGCTGGGGTAATATCTACGTCCTATGTGTATGGGAAACTATTATATATTGTTCTAATAGCTCTTGTGTGAAGTAGGAAATAGACAGTTCAGTTATCAAGCATTGTTTTATTTTTGAGATTGCATACTTGTAATAATCTTTCAATACTTTATCTATATCTTCCTTATAACCAGCCTATTCAAAGGTACATAAAAGCTTTTTGATACGCACGGCTATCTCGGTAAAATCCATTCCACAAAAGTGCTAAAAAAAAACAAAGACCGAAAAACACATTTGGTTTCCGAACTAAAACTCAAGAAATCTTTTCGTTTTAGATACTGAGAAACGAAGTGCTTTCGCCGTAGCTTTCTCAGTGCATTCGATTATCTCTGTTCGTAGTTGAATCGAAGCTGCGCTATCTGGAAAGTAACCAAAGAAAATATATCGCGTATCGGCCGCTTATCATCCCGTACAGGTTGTGGTTATAAAGAAACAAACTAGGATGCTCGTGTTGGGAGATAAACTCGTATTTATAGATGGTCCAACTAGAGTTGTTGTTCTACTATTTCGTTGGCTTCCGACGTAAATCCCAATGCTAACCATATTTTGGGAATAAAATAGGTTAGGAAAAAAGTTTTCAATGCGGGAAGTGATTACTCGGTCTGATTGGACTGATTTTGATTTTTGTTTCGGCACTTATATTCTATGCTTATAATTTATGTAAGAGCATGAGAAACTCATTTAATTTTAATGGTCTATGAAGACATAATAAAGACTAGGTGCATGAAAACAATTCATAATTCGAAATGATACCCGTTTTTATTATTAAAGGCAAATAAATGACGTGTATTAGCTTACTAGCAGCATTGGCGTGCTTAATAGCTTCATTATCAGACTTAAAAATATAACTTGTTATTAAATCAATGCAAGAAATTAAGGCTCACTTTACTTTGGAAAAGGGAAGCAACTTTTTGAATTTAGAACTTCATCCCAACGTATAAATTAAGCATCTTCTCTTCTTGAGAATTCCCGCGACAACTGTCGGCGACGGACGTCGCGAAGTGGCGCGAAGAGGGACGCAGTGCGACGTCAAGCGTCTATCCTTGCAGTAATGAGAATTAGTGCGAATTTGAGCACCTTCTTGAGCATCAAGGCGAAATTGACGTGTCCCTTTGCGTCTCTACCACCGCAATGTAAACTGACCCTAAGACCTAGCTAGAATTTAGTTTCAGCAAGGAAGCAGGTCACTTTAGAATACTAAACAATTTTAAAATAAACATTAAACCTAAATACTTTAATAAAAATAAAACTATACTATGTCTTCTAATGAGAGCCTGTATTAGTATTTTATTGAATACTTAATTATATAAGTACTTACATTACTACCCCATGTTAACCCTTAATGCTCGGTCGCCAATGGGCTTCTGGTACTCTGTAGCAGTTTTATGAAGCCCATCTGTGGACCTGACGACCAGTTTATAGACAATTTTATAGCACAATGAACAGCACATAATAGTTTAAAGGCGAGTTGAGTGCCCTAAGTGGAAAGGCGAAATTATTTTACTTCGACAATTATTTCTTATAATTGATACTTCCCTATTAGAAATTATATTATTTTACAGTTTAATTGATATAAGAATACTATTAGATACATTTATTTATTAATACTTGGACAAAAATATACATTATAAGACAGCTCATTCAGGGGACACACATCGATTGTGTATGAATATGCTGAACACCCGTAAAGACCAATTTACTTATAAATATTTCCACCGAAATGGTGACGTGAAGTAAGTAAGCAAGGTGAGATGAGGCATTGACCCTAAGACGAGGCACACAAATCATACGGTTTATTGTTCCCCAATATCTGCACCTTGATCAACCTCTGTACTGACACCGATAACGCCATAGACGTAGCGAAAGTTTGGGAAAAGTCAAGATTAAAAAAAGTCCACGATACATACAAAAATCGAAGTAAACAAGTCTCAAAAGCTTCGCTTCACACTTAGCCCACACGCTAAGCATTAACTGACGCAGTTAATCTGTCATACCATGACCTACCGTAGTCACATCGAATGCTGCTATTGACTATTTTACTATTGAATACTTTATCGATGTTTCAACTAATCTAACGGGCTAGGCTCATTTGAATATAAAAAAGATACGACAGTATGTATGTATATCTCATGCGTAGGTACTCGTATATTGTAAATCTATGAAAGGAAATAAGAATCTAGATAACATCGCTATTAACTCGTGGATATAGTGGTAATAAACATAAAGATACTATATCCCATTAGAATCTGAGTATGAGATGAAGGGAATGAGTATCAGATGAAATAGTACGATACTGTTGTTATTTAAAAAATAGCTTAACTCTTAACATGTGTGCGTCTAAAGGTTCAACAGGTTTAGGACTTACTCATACTCTTTACAGAAACACAAGCGTAGCCAATAGGTATTTTGGCTAGAGAGGGCAGGCGAGCTATTCTATACGAACATCATGCATCTCAATTCGAATCTCTTATTGTCGGTTAATATTTGACGAACTGACGAACGATAATAAACGTGTAACTGCGACGACTAGAGCATATTCACAGCTCCGTTATTAAGATATCGGATGTCAACTCGTCACATATCAACCAATAATAAAAGTGAGATTCAAATCGAGACGCTAAATTTTGTTATAGAATAACTATAAATAAATAAATCTCTTTTCAAAAAGAGTCTAAAAGTTCACTTCCTTTCCTTATCGAAATAGTTTGCATTTATATATTATTTATTCTATATTTATTTATATATAATATGTATTTGTATGAGTTTGTGTGTATTTATGTAGGTTTGTATTATGTATATCTTTTATTAGGATGTAATATAATGTCATCAGTTTTATTTAGTTATCCTCTTGTATTATTTCCACACTATAGTCTACATTTCTTTTTTTTTCAAACTCTCCTCTCGCAGGTCTGCTGGAAGAGATTTCTTTAGAAATAAGCAGTACCTTTGCGTCATCTTTCCTATTTAATTGTAATTATTCTTCTTTCTGTGTGTACATAAATTGTTAAATAAATAAATAAATTATTGTTCAAATAAACTTAAATCTAGTAACAATTGGCGCTAGCTTCCACACTAGGATTCCCTGTGTCGTGGAAGCTAGTCTCTTTCGTTTAGACAATTTCATTGCAACCATAAATAGGTACCTACTAAAAAGTAAACAAAAATTTTAACTTACTTAAGTTGACATAAAAAGTGCTTAGCTTGTGATGTGTATGTAGACGTGTGTGGTGAGTAAGTGTGTGAGTGAGTGAGTGTGGTGAACTATGCAGGTCTTTTGCCATCAACCGTCTTGATGACCCACCCATGTACGGAGATGAAAAACCCATTAACGGTGACATAATGTACCTATAACAGTCAGATAGGCCAGTTTTCCATAATTACAGAAACTCTTCTCTTTATAAATAACTATGACGCTATGTACTATCGGTAACGCGCGAGTGATGCCTTGGTATTTATTGCTAGCGTCCATAGTGACTATAGGTTACGTTAGCTGCTTATCATCAGGCGGGCCGTATGTTTGTTTGCCACCTTAGGGTTTAAAAAAATCACTAACTGTGCCCGCGACTCCGTCCGCGTGGATATCAGATGCTGCGATTTTTTAAAACAAAGATAGCCTATTTTCTTCGAAATGATGCACACTATTTCTTACCAAATTTCCTCAAGACCGGTTCAGCTGTTTAGTCATGGAAAGGTAACACAGAGAAGAACAGAACAGAACAGAAGGTAGGACAGAGAGACTAGAGTTACTTTCGCATTTAGATTTAATATCAGTAAGGATAAGTACTATTTCTACCACTTATTAAACAAAGTAGTTATGTACTACAAAGCACCAGTCATAAAGCAGCGTATCCAACATCTGTAAGCATGTTTTTAAGTCCAGTCGCCGTATTAGCGCAGTTATTTCCTGCACTTCTAATCTTAATTGCGTCCGTTAAGCGTATTTCCTCCTCTCAATTAACCGGTACATCGGTATCTTTATTGTATGTTATAAGCTTTAAGATTATATTTTAGATCGTTCAACTAGACATGACATATTAGTATTAGTGAATATATGGTCCTTCCATTCATACACGAAATATTTTAAGAGATACTGTATACATCTATAGCCAGGAAAGATGCCAACAATCGATTAAAAAAATTATCTTTTTTTTTTTTTAATAATTTCGTTTTAATTTATTTTACACAAGAAATACCGGCTCCTCATTATTTTCAACATCCATTACGGTATAATAGTTTCTACGTAGTGTTTACTGTCATGAAGCGGACGGTGATATGGCGGCGTCGTGACTGATCTTACACACACCGAAAAGCAGTGCCGAAGTTTGATATAATTATAAAATTTTCACTACAAAGCATATATATTAGTATCTAATAGATAAACTTCTTAAAATATTTCGTGTCGGAAGGACCGGAAGGACCTTATATAAGTCTGTTTTCATTCCTGTAAATAAATCATCTATACCAATATTAAAAAAGAAAAGATTTTATTTTTTGTATGTTCGTTTATTTGTTTGTTTGTAATGGATAAACACAAAAACTACTGGACCGATTTTAAAAATTATTTCACCAGCAGAATGCTATTAACACTGAGTAACATAGGCTATAACTTTTAAAGGTATCACGCGGGCAAAGCCGATGCTAATATTGAATAATTGAACAATTTGAAAATACTGCCTATAGTACTTACGATTTCTCTTACATTCTAAGAATCTATTTACAAAATAAAGTTGTAATACAGGAAAGTGTTGTTAAAAAAGTTAGTTCTGGGATTAAGTTGCAAAAAATAACCGGTTATTATACCTTCGGGCTGTAAATTCATTAGTTTAGGCCCAGCCCAATTGTACCTCCGTTAAAAAAACAAGCTGAACTATCGGCAAATTAAACGATACTAATTACGAACAGTTGTGTGTTAATTGACTTGTAGACTTAATTGATTAATTGATGTTCTGTGGCAGTTAACTCAACTGTTGCGTTGTATTTCTTTTATAATTATTATAACCTTCATGACTGTTATCAGCAAAAGGTAGGGTAGAGGTGTAGGTAGGTAGTGCTGTACGTACATCCAAAAGTTTACAAAATTAGAGATAAGATACTCGTATCTCATTGTACCTAATAATTTCACATTATAAGTACCTAATCGAACCTTTGTCTCTTTGACTGAAGAAGAAACAAAAAGTAGAGAGAGAAAACGGTAAAGAGATGGTTCTTGTCCCCGATTTTTATTTCGACAAAGCGATTTCGTGGGGAAAACGCTTTGTCGAAATAAAAATCTCCTTGCCAGAAGACAAAACGAAATATCGAGAGAGAAAAAGCTAACGAGATGGTTTTGTCCCCGATTTTTCTCTCTCCCCATTTTGCCGTACCCTGCTGAAGTTTAAGCTCCGCCGCAGCTGTGCCGCTATTATGTAGATATAATGAGACAACCAACCACAATAATCTTATCAAGAGAAAGAAAATGTTGCAAAAGGTAGCGATAACTTTGTAAGGCTTTCTACACCGGGCCCTTATTTAAATAACGGTTATAAAACTAGATTATCGCAACGTTAAAACGATATTAACACCCTGCAATTAGTATCAAATTATGGCCAACAACGTATTTGATTAAGCCAATTTAATTTATTTGAGCAAGAATATTATAGGTATTTATTGTTGGCAACATTGTTGTTCACATTGGATCTCGTAAACATGGTATATAGCGTTAATGATCCATAAAGCCTCCATTTTGAGTAAGGGCCATGAGTTACCATGTTCACGACTATTTTCATACTAATTATATATTAAGAGTAGTCTGGGCATTTAAAAATATTAAACTACTATTTAAAAATAAAAAGTTTCGTCGTACAGTCACAGATTAATATAATAATTATGTACAGAGTACAGACCATCGATTTCCTTTGGGAAACAAGGCCATCGCAGTATGATGTATTTTTATTTTAAATTTTTGACCATATCTTCCGAAAGGTTTATATGTAGCTATGAATAGTAGTATATATAATTTAATGTAAGAAAAGTAGAGAAATTGCACTCGTGCGATCCCCGGGGCGACTCGCTAGTTACTATATAAACTTTATTGTATTAAATTAAAATATAAGCCTTTAAATAACTTATTAAATGTTATTTTCATATTACACCATTTATGAGATCAAATTATCGTGAGCTGTGGTTCATCCTAACATGTAATATACATCACAGAGCATGGCAAACATCCTGTTATATTCCGCAATGATAATTCATGTAGGAAAAGAACATATAATAGAAACTTATTACTGAAACTGCGCGCGCAGATCTTTAGCTCTCTGTTTTCATAATAATATTTTTAATTGGCCTTAGCGACAAGGTTCGCGGATCATCTTTTATTATCAAGTTTATTATAGAGAAATGACAGAGTGCAGTGTAATGAATGTGGTCGGGCGAGGTAGCCAACAAATCCGAGAGACTGCGCTCCCGCGCCTCCCCGTAATTATGTATAGTTGAGTATAGTTAACAATTGAGGGCGATAAAACTGAATTTGCGCTACGTTTGTTGTTTTTATCTGGCTGGTTATGTTTTAAGTATTTTTTCTAGGTATCGCTATAACATGTAATCTTGTAAGTACATCTCTGTGCCCCAGTAGTACGCTATTAAGTCCACTTGAAAAACAGTCGTACAAATGCACCAACCGCTGGTTAGTAAAAAAAGCTTCATATTTTAAAAGTATTTATTCACGGAAAACAATATTACAGTTATTATTTTTTATTTCTTTATTAGTACTGGACTGTGTACCTAGTGTATTTTCACAATACTGTATAGGAGTGTCTGATGTACGAGTAAGTACAACAGTAGGTATGTATGTGAACAGAGGAAATTGTCATCTACAATTTTCCGAGAACTTTGTGACCGTTCTGTGAAACACCTACACTGGACGTTTCGGCTTTGTTTGAAACGGTTTATAGTCAGAACCTATAACGTTTTAAGGCCGAATGAAGCATAATTAGCAAAAGGTGTGTCCGCCATACGATTACTTACTCATGCAAGGCTTCAGTGTAAGATCAGCAAGGAATTTCTATTTGTGGAACAGGTAGAGATGTTGAGCAGATAAAAAAATATTTGAATTTGACTGACAAGGGGTCTTCCATAAAGTACGTCACACTAATTTAGTGTTTTTTTCCCCGTCCTTGTCACAGTTGATCACACTTGTGAGAACCTTCCTAGTCCCTTCTTCCTAGTGTGACGTCACATATTTTGCAATTTACATGTAGAAATTAATAAATTAAGACAGCAGTTCCAAAATTAGTTTTATTTGCATTTCAATTATTTTTAAATATGATTTTGAAATGTGAAGAAACTTAGGGCCCACCATTTGTCCCATAATGTCACACTTCGTCGCCACCATCCCTTTAAGTGTGACGTAATTTGTGGATAGTCCCAATTTCTCTAAAAATTTCACCTGCGATGTAAAATTACTAGAAATTTCCGTTTTCTTCTTACAATATATTATCTAAGGACAATATATAATAGGATAATATATACAAATTAATTCTCTAATACATACTAATCGTTGGCAAACTGCACGTAAACTCGAACATATCTCTAACTACCTTTTATTAGAAAAGGGATAATATTCTGAAACGAAATTATCCTTGTCAGCTAAAATGCCGCAGAAAACAAAATTATTAAAGTCCACATAGCTACATAATTTACATTTTCCTTCTTCTATTACGTCTAATCTGACGCCTAATTATCTTATCACGAAGGATTACAGGGGCGCCGCGGTCGGTCCACGATAGAATTACGCACGCGTTGTGTATCGCGCGACTCTGTAATACGGTACCGGCGACGTGATGCTGGATGCACTGTAATAACAAGTTGCACGCGATCCGATGAGCTGGCAGGTGAGGATATGGAGCGGGAGGAAGCGAGGGCGGGTGCAGTATCTACCGTTCATGGGAAGTTTCAACAATCAACATGCTGTTTAGACTTCGCCGGCTCAGCCACGAGGAGAGAATGAGAGGAGGATCGTAATGCTAAAAGAGCGTAGGTACCTGGGACGACCGCGCGGAAAATGTGATAAGGTCCAGAAAGACCTGAGCATTGAGCAGCCTATATAAAGCCGATTGGAGAATACTGGGAATAAGTAATTCCCGTGATGCCCTTGATGGTAAAATTAACCATTAGTCAGCAAGGTTCAAGTTGCGCCGGTCATACGCCCGCTATAAACCGCTGCAGTTCATACACCTGATACCAACCCTTAGCCGCCTTTTTCAACGCCCATAATAAAACTTACGTGTCTATTTTTGGCCGGGATCACACAGCGCATACCTAGTGCACGATAGTATCTAATGTCTAATAATAACGCATTATAATAGAACTTTGGAAGCAGCTCTTTACCAAAAAAACAGTGAAGTGCTTATAATTATGACGTACTAAAGATGTTTTCTTTTAAAGTGATTTCGAGCCACTTTCGCCCTCTTCTAGGCCACGAATTATCACAAATTCTTTCTTAGTGAACTACAATACGTCATAAAACCTTTTTACTGTCCAAAGTTTAAGTTTCAAGCTCAAAGCATTTGGCCTGGGCGTTGACGTGTCAATCAAGTCGTTTGCGTCCATACGATATAATCTCGTATAATTGAGAAATACCATGCCGTATGAACCTCTTCATGCAAAAGTTACAGTCACTTAATCTAAATTCAAGAAAATCTTGTGTGGCGTAGACTCATTGCGTCTTTCGAGCCGTTCGTCGCTCAATATCACTTCATTTGCTTAAAACTCTATGCTTCCGATAGGATAAGCGTTAGTGCCCAAGGCGTGAGCTACTTACCTGTCAGTTGTCACTGTACTGCGCTAATAATACTTGAGTTCGACTCGTATTGCGGCGATAAAGGTGAGTAAACTTGGTTTAGTAGCAGCAAATGCTCGAAATCAACTTAAGCCACCATCCTCTGTTCCGGCAAAGTATATCTCCTTAATTTGGTTTATCTGTTCAAAATACAAGTTATGTTCGAAATTCCTAAAGTCGCAAGCATATCCTATGACACCTAACACTGACACTGCCATCCTGTCAAATTATGGAGTTAACGATGGTACACCGAGAACATCTCGTTGTAATTACAAAAAATATCGTGCTTTATGTGACAACAAGAAGCATTTAGAAAACTTTATCTTGTTGTAATTAATAAAAAAAGTGTATAGTTAACGCAAATGATAGAAATAGAATGATGATGATGATGTATTTATAAATAGAATATTCACTATGGAGTACTAACGTTTAGTTGATACAACTTACTGAGCGTTCTGGTAGTCTTGTTATCACAATATTTTTCTCCGTGTATCTGCAGAAATTACTCTCTTCAGCCCAGTTCAGACTACGCTACATAGCATATAATAATTCAACAACCAATCAGATCGAGAAACCAGTAATATATGTATAGTATAGGTCAAGTGTGAACGGGTCTATATAAAATTTATGCTCGATAATGTTGTGCTATAAAATATATGCTATTATTATATTATACCGTAGGTATCTAGTCTGAAATGTCGGTGTTCTGTGCTCCTGGCATAAATTTTACTTGGAGGATTACAGAAGCAACAGTTACAAGTATTATATTCCTTGTTTCTACGAATGAAGATATGAAGACAGAAAATTATCGCTCACCCGACATTTCATTGTACCCCGGGTTTAGTTCCTTTATTTTTTCATGTTAGTCACAAGTTTTTAGTGGCAATTGTTGGGCCGTGCACCCACGAGACAATGTATCGTATATCAACACCTGACGAGCCGTCATGTCTGCCCCCTGCCTTATGATGTTGATAATGTTGAAGCTGGAACGAATGTTGACTGTGCATTGTGAGGCTTGACGCTTCCTTATAGTTCAGAGCAATAAGGAAAGGATTGAAACTCGACTGCAGATCGCTTTTGCCAAGAAGGAGGTGATTGTAGCTGTAGTATTCTGAAAATGAGCAAACCAACGAAAACACATTGGTAAAATCGCATTTCAAAAGGAACAGGAAAAGCAATGAGTCCTCTGCTAAGTGAAGAGAAAAATATTGAGACACAATTTATTTATTATTTTAATAATTTATTGTTTAATTATTATTATTACTTGATTAGTTATTATGATTGCTTATTATTATTGTATTGAATAATGGATTACCTACCTATTACCTATTACCTACCTATTACCTAGCCTTAAGATTTTATTTGTCGTTTTTCAATACTTCTCTGATATATTAAATAAATAAAATTGAATTGAATAATTAGGATACCATGCACATTCGAACATGAATCTATGAATTTTTTTTCTCTCATCCAATCCATCCTTTGAAGAGATATAATTCATTTTCCTGCTGACATCACCAAACTATAGTAGACCCACATAATTTGTCACGACAATCATAAATACTTACGGTTTTTATCGGAAACCGACCCCGACGCCGACGTCCGCATTCTCATTGAGCGAACGTGATGCCAAACGCGCATTAATTTATCTTTAGTTAACTTTCCATCCGTTAGCTAATTAACGGTTGGTAATTAAAAACGTTAGGGTTCAGTGCATACCTATACTTATTACATTTTCACAAATATTTGAAAGAAAATCAATTTATTTTTTGCACACAGGACACCGAGCATGGACAAATAACAAACATAAAAAAAAACCAAAAAATTACATAAAATAAAACAATGAAAAATAAAGCATGGAAGTGTGTGTCCCTCATGTGCAAGAAAATCCATTTGGACGAAATCGTTAGAAAAACTAGTTATAAAATTGCAATTTTTAAGGTTGGAGTCGTAATGAAATAATTTCCAACACTTCTGTGGATATTCAGCAACCACTATTTGAATAGGCGAGTTTAAATTGTCATGTGTCAACATCATAGGCCAATATTGTCTCCATCATCGGTCGAAAAGAGATTACTTGATTCCTTAACCAAAACCTAAAAACAAACACAGTTAAGATCATAACAAAATCTCACGTCACACTGTGTTTCATTAAACCAATAGGTCAATAAGGCTAGCTGTATTCAAATACTCTATGGGAACTTCGGTATCTGAGACGGACTCACGCTTGACCGGTTTGTTAAATTAATTAGTAGATGCAAACATTACTGTTTGGTCACGTCTTTCCGGATAGACGATACTTAGTGAACTGCTCTCACCATTATCTGGTACCTTATACTACATAGTACCCGTAAGTAGAGGAACTTTCTTTCTATATAAAGTCTTCTTCCAATATCCAATGTCCATTCCCAAGAGTTTGAGGTTGACTTCCAGTCTAAAAAGACATGCACGGATAGCTTTGATAGATCTTTCAACCTCGGCATGAGCTTCTCGTGACTTCATTTGCGTATGATATACCATAAAACCATATCCTCTAATAATGAGGATTTTATGACCTAAGTAAGCAATAACACTTCAATAATCAATTATGTAAACCGTATAAAAAGATTTCTTGCTTTAAATACGACGATAGCTTATTAAATCTTTCCTATTACACTACGGTTTTTATGTTGATCGTCTAAACTCGTGAATTATCTATTGTAAAATACAACAATCAAGTATTGTCTGCACGATCCTCAGAAAAACCGCATCAAAAACCTTAAAATTCGTTCCAATTTTTGTTTCTACCTGGCAACATTATTGTGTTAAGCATCGGGGAATCGAAGGCGGGCCTTTGTGAGTACCGCTCGACCACACAGTAATACTGGCGACCGCAGAACGACTGACTTTCTGTTATTAAACCATACCCAACGCGGCTCTTTCAATGTTATAGATTGCATACTTTTATATCCTTCGTAATTTTTTTACATAAGATCATGTGACTGTTTGTTTTGAATTTGGAATTTTAGCTGGCATCCAAAACCCAAAGGAGACGCTCCCCATTTCGTAAAAAAAATTGCATTCTTTGATCAATATTTATATAATACCTATTAATTGGCTTGGTGCCTTTTATAGATACCCACCCCTTAGTAAAGAAATACCATTATACTTACAAGTTCATTTTATAGATAGTAATAATGATACATGTCTATGTTGATATAATAGATAATCGCAATATTTATTAACGTGTTTCGAATAAGTGGATCATCGTGTTATGCTAATCTAGAGATAATTACAATATTGCAATGCAACAGTAATAGTTGACTTGCAGAACACTTAATAGTGCTTTTTATTACTCGGGTTTAGTAACAGTCTCTACAAAAGTATAATGATATTATGCTTACTATACTCATGACAGTCTTGATAAATCTCGCAAAAGCTGTAAAAGTTCTAAGACAGAAGGTTCTATATTGGCTCGCATATAATATAAGTCATATTTTGTAGCGCATTACTGTACGTACTCGTCATTTCGCATAACCACATCCACATAACCTGATAGATAGACATAGATATACCAAGAGAGAATATTTCCATTGGTATAATACCTATCTATTTTATGATCTCTCCTTCACATTTTTATCAACATTACACAATGATGATGTTGTTGTTGTATACTAAGTTTTAAATTAACGGATTGCATTCGATACACTACCTACTGCGCTCCAAAATGCAGATAGCATATTGCTCAAAAGACCGCCCAGCCAAAATGAGGTTGGGTAGGACATGTCTGCTGCATGCCGAAAGAACTGTGGGCCCACATAGCACAAAACTGGTCCCAGAGATAGTAAGACGGGGTCGCGGCAGACCACGAAAGAGATGGTGGGACGAAATGGATACCTACATTCCTTGAAGGCTGGAAGGACAATGCACGGGATCACGGGAAATAAAAATAATACAATGTTGCTTTATGTATTTTATCAACATTTCTTAACAAAACTGCCAAACCAGTTAGGAAACATAAGCCTACAGCTTAGCATCATATCACAGTAGATAGGTAATGCATGTACAATTGGATCGCAGCGCAGCTGTATCTAAAAACTGTTTATTACACGCTACACCGGAGAGCTAATTTGGTCGTCGACTAATTTCTGGATAACATCGTCGGCGCAAGCGCAACTCCGTGCCACATTCTTGCGCGTCTAAGAACTAATTAAGTCTACCCTGCGCTGGTGCACACCCTTCGAATGTTTAGACTGGGGCGTACTTGGTGTTATAATATGTTTTTAATTTAACTTCTTGTTAAAAATAATAACATAATCTTTATAGTTCATCCAGTCTAAATTTAAGACTTCTAGTAAATTACATAGGTTTATTGTTACTAAAGAGTTTCTAAAGCATATCTTTAACTGAACTTACCTTCAAGAAAAATAAATCTAATATATAACTTATGGAATATAATAATCATGGGATATTACGAACATTAGTAAAGGAACATAAGGCTGATATATCTTCTACTAAATGCACTTCATATCTATATTACCCTCTAAACTTGTACGTAATAGCCATAAAGGTGACCATTAATTGACTTGCATATTGGTAATTATTAAAAAGTATAATTATAATCAACATAACGTCGGTGGTCTTAAAACAAGAATGGCTGATACCGACAATACTTTAGTGCGCGTCGTAATAAAAATAAAGATTTCCATTAATGTTTATGGTTAAATATAAAATATAAGCAGATAAGGCTGGTTTTAAAGTCACCGGATGCATTATATAAATGTTGGAGATTCAATACATTAATGGTGATGGTCTAGATTATAATTATCGATTATTACTATGCTTCAAAATCTAAAGATCGATTACCAAAATACCAAATGACCTTTTCATAAAAGTAAATTAAAAACTAAAAGTTATTTAAATAATTTAAACTTACTATCCTCGAGTGGTAAATAAGGGGCATACGTTACCTTACATTACAACACTTCCAACAATAATAGCATTATATTTTAACCAATACCAAGCTCGATACCAAAAAAAAAACAAAAACAACAAAAAAATACCTAATATTTGTAGAAAAATTAATATCAATGGAATGGAAACATTCTTTCAATAAGTATTTTTTATTAGACCTTTTGATCCCGATTTGTTATCACAATTTAAAGACCTACACTTGCATGAGCGATCAAAAATTAATATTTATGCCGTTCGTAATATTGAGTGTTGTGGCAAATGAATCATATTTTTTAAATATTTATCTAAATACAACCCTGTCTAAGGATAATCTTTGCACGGCGATTGTTATTATAAACTTAATACTAGTCGATTACACAAGGTCCGCTCCGAAATAATGTAATTTTTAAACTTTTTTATACTTTACTTATTCTTTTTTCGCGGATCATTATCCAGCCGTTGAAAGGAGATCCCAACGCCCTACACAGCACATATTTTTTTCATTAAGTATTGTGAACCTTAGAGTCTAAATAAGACTGGTCAGCTATAAAACACAAGTTGTCTACCACGCCCACACGGGCAGGTTTGCGAAGGTTCAAAAAATAAAAGAGTACTCTTAATCCGTGATAATGTTCCTCGTAATAACAGCTTGAATATAATTAAATATAAGAAAAAATAAATTCATTGCGTGAATCGACATTTAATTGTTTATTAGTTGCGAATAGAAGCATTGATGTAGTTTTATTTGCCTCCGAATTTATTATCTAGCATTGACCTATGTAAATTTTATTAACTCAATGATATACTTCTATGCGATTTATGGGTATAAATATTTTTGACATCTCGTGTGGTGAAGATAAACACAGTAGCGTGCAACGGAACGCGCCTGGGGCTATTATTTTGACAGCAAAAACAAGATGGCGGATGATGATTGCGCGCGAAATCGATCGTCATGAGCACATTCCACTCACATTGAACGCGTGCCGGAACAAAAACTATGAAAGTAATTTTCCCTGAGATATCTGACATGCGTACGCACATAGAATAACATCCTATTTAGTTAGATGATTTGAAATATTCGCTGCGAAGTCTCGTAGAAGGAATGTCTGAGCAATTTTTCGCGCTAGACTTAACGCACGCTAAAGTAACTGAATCGATTACTGTAACGTATGTCTGTAACGTGTTGAAATGAAAGTAACTGTTATTTATAACCGTTTTGTATTAATCGTGTTTTACAAATCATGCATTACCTACCTACACGTTTGAACGGTATATTAGCT
This sequence comes from Allophyes oxyacanthae, assembly GCA_932294325.1. Taxonomy (NCBI): domain Eukaryota; kingdom Metazoa; phylum Arthropoda; class Insecta; order Lepidoptera; family Noctuidae; genus Allophyes; species Allophyes oxyacanthae. The sequence goes on from OW028628.1 coordinate 6,095,747, forward strand.
GCAGATTTCCTTTCATGAGTAATTATTAGTTACAGGTTTATAAAAGTTGTCGGTAAACTAGAAATATTACCGTAGACATTAAAATAGATGTAGCAAACCACTAAATATCTACAGGAACATCATTTTTATTAAATAAACACATTGGAAATGCTTATCACCTCACCGATCGCTATGCCGCGCAAATTATTATAAATTAATACATAACTGAATGAAACAGGTTCTGACGATGTTCATAAACGATGGTCGATGAGCGAACTACCTGTTGCCGTGTGATTTCCGGCATAGAAACGACAACCCCCTTTCTCCCCGTGGGTGAACTAATAGGTCACGATTATCTCAAGAACGTCGACTGCAGCTTCCTCTTTGTGACAACAACTTACTTGAAGGTACTGTGTCACCATTCTGTTCGCCAAGCGGAGTGATTATGACAACATTCCCCGTTGCCTATTCATTGTAGCGGTTTTTGAGGAGGCCTATGTCCAGCGTTGAACTAGCTGTGCCCGCCACTAAGTCCACATGGAAATAAAAAATTAATAAAAAAGTAGCCCAAGTTACTCCTTATATAAAGCTGATGTTGGCAGTTAGCTGTCTGTGCCAGTGAAAGTCCCGTCAAAATCAGCCCAGCCGTTTCTGAGATTAGCCAAAACAAACAAACAGACAGTAAGGCAAAAAAATAATTTAAAAATTGGTTTTTATTTATACTTATTTCATATGCATTTAGTAAAAAGCTGTTATTTTGACGTTACAAAAATACACTTCAATTTTATTTATTTAATAGATTTGCATTAAAGTTCAATGAAACTACAGCCGTTAACAAAGCAAAAATAAACAATTGGATTTGAATTTCTTATTTAAAATACATAAGAATGCCTCCAGTGAGTACGCATAATACATTATTAAGGCTGTTGAGTCAATATGGAAATATTTAAATGTTACCTAAAACAGAATACAATGGCAAATATCTACGCATGGTTATTACCATTATGGTCGACAATCGTGGTCATTATGGTATTGAATACTTTATTGAGTAATTTCCTGAGTTAAATCGTATGGTTAACCAGAATTATTAAAACTAATTGCCATTGAATAATCGTAGCTACGGCTTACTATGCTTTCGTTCTGAGCCAGCAATAGGAATATATTTGAGTACTGAATTCTAAAGAGCTACTTAGCTACCCAATGTGTAGGTATTATTAGAAGCACTATGATGAGCCTACCCATTTTTATACTCACCTTATTCCTTTCAACTGCTGGGCAAAGGTCCCCCATAGCCTTCCACTCTTCTCTTTGTATTGCCTTGTACAAATAATGTAATAGGTACCTAATTTAAAGTTACGACCTCGAACTCCCATATAATACTTGCATAGAGGACAACTATAATGTTGGCATTGTCTTAAGGATATTGTTTTCACGCCACCAAAGGATGCAATAGTCAAAGGTCAGACGTTCGACGGTGAGACCGTCCACGGACTTTCGGCGAGAGTGCGGGGTCACTCACGAAATAGTAATTGTCGAGGAATGCAAGGAATCCGCCGCGTTTGTGTGCGATTTCGCAACAATAACCCAATAAAACAGAAAATTCACTCGATCCCGCCATCGCCTTATAAGACGACCAGTCTCCCTTTCTCGGTCGGGTTACACAAATAAGCTTGGAAGTCGTGATGGGCCCCACGCCTTCGGGCCAAACTGAACAGATGCGCGGAAGTCAACTGCATGCGATTTTTTTTTCTCCAATAACGAACTGTCACCCTGAGGCTTAAATGTATTTCATTAAAAATCTTAGCGTTTCTTTTTTAAACAAACAATGGGATCTCTGCATACTGTGTCATTATTTGTAATTAATTTAGGCACCGGCCACAACGAATGCTTTACGAGCGGAACGCACGTCCACGTTGATTCAAAGATTGATTCCCATAAAATGTATGAATGTGTGTTAAGAAACACAAAAACTTTCAACTAAACCATCAAAAAATTACCCGAATCCGGTCCCAAATTATTCTGTGATTTGTCTCGGCACAACACACGTTAATTGTTTTATTTCGAACAGGTAAAAATTTCGTAATTATCCCAAGGTCCACAATGAAAATAGGCGGGAAAAAATAGACAAAGGATGACCGACGACGCCACTTTTTGACTTTTTTTAACCCTTTATACCTGGCCTGTGTGGGGAACGAATGAGTTCAGGCTCAGGGTTTAAACTTTTTACGTTGCTAACTTAAAATGATGCGTTCAGCAGTTTATAAAGTAATTGCGAAGGAATTATTGAGACAGTGTGATATCAGAAATCTCAAGGAAGACATGTTTATTTTTGATGCTGCATACATTGTTTTGTTTTTTCTCACAACAAAAACTGATGGCACCTGAGGATGGGCCTGTCCTATCACGTAGGAGCGATAAAAACGTGACGGTGTAGGCAGTGACTTGCTTACAAAAGGCAAAAGCTTTATTGTGGTAACAGCTTATAAAAATCCTTCTACGAGTATTTTCATTGTTTTGTCATTTCACCTCAGGAGAGTTTCAGAGAATATTCATGAGACACAGTCGCCTTGTTGCCGACCAAATCGTTAACAATTACAATTTCGTTTTTAAATACATCCATATTCATCACCTTCTCCACATCTGGGTTTTATTGGAAGGCGAAAAATAAAAACGATTTTGGTAATACTTCATACAGTTTAAATTAGATTTCTGACTGATGACTCTCAATACAGTTTATTAGGCCATACAACTTCCAATGTATGGGGACAATTGGTTGGAATGCGCATGTCAGGCTTCAAACCACTTTATAATTCAAACACATACGATTCTCATCATGTCTTTTTATGCTATCAAAAGTGCAAGTTGTATTGAAAGCGAATTAGCGTTGAGCAACAACATGTAGAGAAACTCAATGGCTTGAGATTAGTAGAAAGGGAACATTGATGCCGCCACTATACCTACAGGTTCAATACATAATCTAATCTCTTATGCACTTATGTCATGTACATTATGTGTTTACTAGTAATTCTCCCCCGGTTCAAATGTGACCACGCATCTAGTCAGGGACCATAAAATAGGAAGTTATAGGCGCATTTTGAATTTCAAATGATTTCACAGAACACATTTTGTGTCTATGATAAATGTTCCTGAGTCGTTATACTGAGAAGTGATGGATTTATTTATATAAATTATAAATGTATAGCTATTGAAATGACATGCAAACTAACTGCGAGCGGCTTCGCTCTTCCTCGAAGTCATCCCATGGTGGTATAAAATCAGATCCCAAATCGTACCAGTACCTACTTTTTTAGAATATCTCGACGACTTGACCTGGTTTTCATTTAATATTTATTCAACATTTACCTCCACAGCATTTCTAGTAATGCATTAACTTTATCGAATAGATACTTCCCATCCATAGAACTTCATAGCTCAGATAAATATGACTGTATATCAGGAATATGACAAGACCATCAGATAACGATTAAATATTAAAATGAAAAATTATAATCATGGCCTATCGCGACATTAAACATGGTAGAATGCAAATTTCACGGGATAAGAGTTTCCATTATTAATGTTCATTACGTACGCTCGGCGAGGCCATGTATTTACATTACATGCCCAGCATTTTCTACTCGCAATTACATTTTGATAAATCGACGGATAATGTTTAAACACACTTTAATTAAATACGGCGATATTAAAAATTCTTCCGATATGACGTTCACTAAGCGTCGCTGGGCGGTCCTCGTCTTTTCATTTTAAAAAGTAACGTTACAAGATAAATGAAAGATCGTTTCAAGAAAAAATAATTACCCAATCCGTCGAGCGTACGGTTATCAGGCGCCTCTTTAAACGAAATTTTAATAAAGCGAATAAGGCTCGATTACGTCGCTCATATTTCAAGATGGCCGAAACAATCGCCGATCATTACCTACCAGTGGATGCGAATGCACACGATATACGCCACGGGAGCGCATTGATAAATGTTCTCGTAATGATGGTACGCAAACTTACCGTTTATGGTAAACTTATCGATGTCGGCCCGTATGAAAATGAAATGATAATTTTTGAAGTTACGACAGGGAACGAGCTTGTATCCGTTCAATATTGGTTGTACATAAAGCTTTATACCCGGAAAGGGAATACGACATGTTTCTCTCCAGGAGTTTTAGTTGAACATAAGCTTTACCATATAAGGAGGTATTAAACTAAACTGTCATCACAGTTAGGTGCGTAATCGTATATGGCATAAGGAAATTTATTTAATATTATGTCAATCGTCCTGGCCTATATATTTATAAACTGTGTCCTAGCGGTACCACAACTCACATAAAAAGACCAATCCGCTTCGATATGAAAAGGTTAACGCTATGTTCTCTGATAAAAAAAACATTTGGATTGCTGAAAAGCGCGTCTACTGAACGAACACTTTACCCATATCTTTCACAGTTAAATCTGCTGGTCTTTCCAAAATTTCACGATCCACGAATTTTCAATGTTCCCTCCATACCTACGTATCCCAAAACGGGTGTGCTTACAGACATCGCCATCATTAAACAATGCCCTTTTAAGTCAATCCGTCATTGTTACGAGCACAAAGATCACGTTCACGAGTGTGCAGTGCAGGCCATAGGTAAAAGGGCGCCTTCTCTGCCCGCCTGCAATACAAACAACACACGAAAAATATTCAATCGAGCCTCTAAAACAGTACGATATACATTACTCCTTAACTTAATCTCAGGTTAAGTGAAAGAATGTGTGATGCAGCTATGTATAAGGTGGAACAGGGGAAGATCAATGGTTGGTTGTTTCACGGTGAGGTAAGAGAATGCGGTCCGTGAGAAAAAAGTACTCTCGCTTCCGATGCGGTCGACTAGATAGCGCAGGTGGCGAACGCCGCTCACGCCTCCTCGCCCGGTTCAAATTTAAAATACTTTATTTTTAGGGATCTCTGGGGCTCTGCTTTCGGTGCAGGAACCAATGAATATTTTAAGCCTTTCTTTAATTTAAATTGTTTCCTTTAGTCTGGTTGCTCATTGAACATAATAGTCAATTAAGGATTGCTTGCTTGCTGGAATACGCATCAGCTACGTAGGTAGAGTCCTTATGGAGTATAATCAGGATTGCCTGAGAGATCAGATAAGACACACAAAGCACTTTGATTTTTTACTTATAGGCACGACGTAGACCATTAGCTGCAAGCAATTTATTTGAGATTGATTGACAAAATTTACTATTTATTAAAATAAATTGAGTGAATAAGTGAGGAGGCTCCTTGCAGGTTGCACGTGTAATGAAACCTGAGATCGTGTGGCACAGCCTGGGTACTCTGGGCAGCCTGACTTGATACCAACATTCTCCTCCTCCTATGTCGGTCCCTCAATGTTGAGTATTGTGACACCTTCTCATGATTTTTTTGGATAGTTGATCTCAATTTTCTGCGGTCTGCGGCTTGATGGGGTGCCACAATTACCGGTACGTCCAGTTGTTCCTCTACACCTGGTTTGACCATCGCTTCGGGCTGCGTCTTCTCGGTCTTTTGTCTTATATTTTGCCTGTCACAATTAATCTCTCGATATTATCGCTGTTTCTGTGAGAAATGTAGCCAAAGTATTTTATTATATCAATACTGAATGGCTCATCTTTCCACTACAGCATGAGCGATTCCTATTTGACAGCTCGTACCGATACCACAGAAGAAAAAGTGGATAGGTATATACGGAACACGTAAACGTAAAAATCATAGGGTAGGGGTTCTGGAATTCAGTAGCAGTTTGTCATTTGTCGTTTTTTACTATTATTACGTCGGCACCGTCGAATCCTTTACGCTTTTGTTAGGCAACACAAATATTTTGACTTTTAAATATTTATGAAACGCTTCATAGTGTTATTTCTTAGAACATAATGACTGAGGCGTGTTTATTTTTGTTGTATTATAATGTTTTCTATGAATACTATTTATGATTTTTCTAATTTATTCGAATCCTTAATTTAAATAATAAATACGTATTTACCAATACAGCACAGATTACGTGCTGAGTTAAGGCTCTCTCTAAGGGCGCGTTCACACCAAACGTGTTGTCAGCCGCTGACTGTGAGAAAGGGTTACGCAGTTTACTGCTTTTCCATACGTAGGTATTTTCGTTCACACCGAACCGACAATACGCTATGCGTAGTCGCTGACGCTCGGCGGCCGATTATTTACACTTCGTCACCACGCGCCGCGAACACTGAATGGCTACGTAGCTACAGCGTATCGTCAGCATACCTATTGTGAACGAAAAATGCAGTCTGACTTCACGTTTACGATCATAATCCATTCCGATTACGAGCGTGTATCGTGATTACCTGCCGGGAGGGGCGCTGGATCGATCAACTACTAACCATATGATCTTTCCTAGTTCCTTTTTTGAAGAGATAAAAAACGGGCTTTGGGCTTTTACTTAGTCTTGTCATTTATTATCTACGAAATGTTGTCGTTTTCACAAAAAAAAATTAAGCTGTGTAATAAAATCGGTCAACGCGAGAGTCGACAGAGCCGCGGCTGCCGAGCACTATGACACACAACACAACGCGGTCGAGCCTCCGACATTGAGACTAGCCTATAAAAACATTAATTCAACAAGTAATTAAGTTCCAAACCAATTAATATCGAGAACTTTATAACCCACATCGATTGTAAGCTTTAATATCCATCGAGTATGGCAGTGGAGGAAGGAATCGAATTTAATAACGATAACGTACATTAAAAGTCACGTACGAATCGATTAATTGGAATCCCATCGAATAACACGCATGCATAACGTTAATTACATATCCTTTTAGCGTAAAAGGTAGTTTACGGGGATAAAATTACATTAATACTTACAAAGTATTAATATCTAGATTATAAATTGACGTTATTACGAATATTTATTTAAATTATAATTATTTCTTAAAGGTAATTTCACAAGCTAATTGTTTTAAACTGAAAAATATACTTTACGCATTTTACCTTTTATTTTAATAATTTCTTGGATTTCGAAATGTACTGATTCGAATGCGTTTTAAAGAGGAAAAATTATTCTTTATTCGCCAAATTCACTTAATTCTCTCTCGGAAACGTTTTTTGACCGGTAAAGTCTCTGAGTTGCGAGTTATACATTTTTCAATTCATAATTTATCATAAAACATCACTGAACTTCAGAGGATATCTAATCTAACACCCGCCTAGACTTACGATGAGAAATTGCATCTTCCTTCAGTTCGACATTTATAAGGTCCAACCTTTTTAGTCTTATGAACAACTTTAAGTACCTGTAAAAAGGACTGAAATCGCGAAAAAATAAATCTGCAGATCCATACATTCAGTCGAGTAATGTTAAATTAATTGTATGGAACAAAAGATTTTTTTCGCGATTTCTGGTTTGGTCACATTGTAAAAGTTGTATTTGTTGTATGAGTACAATAACCCTTTAAAGGTATCGGGACTAGAAAGGTAGGACCTTGTATTTCTTAGCTAGGTATGTAAAATGACGATAAATGCAATTATGCAATTAAAATGCACATTGAATATATTCATGTGTAATCATGTAATTTTCCCATACTTGATTGCCACTCCTCGTATGGATATCACACAATACCAATCACAATACTTACTGTAATTAAAGTCCGGTATTATGACTAAAGTCAGATGATGAACGGAGTAAAAGGCTAAATGCATATTTATATGGATAAAGTTGCCATGGACAGCATGGATAAAATGATTACAATCAAAATAACGACGAAGACTGCCACACTATATTTTTTAATTTAGAGCTAAAAGTTAAAGACGAAAGAGAAAGAAAGTAATAAAAACATTTTATTCAGCACGGACACATTGACAACACAAGACAAAGAAGATTAAAGATAATAAATGTTATAGTTTAAAAAAAAACTAAAGAAAACGCTTTTGTCATCCAAACTAAACGTGTATGCAAAATTTCAGCTCAATCGGAAACCGGGAAGTGGGTCAAATTTAACTTCCAAGATTTTTTTACATAGTTAGTTACAAGTGAAGCTAATAAAAGCTTTTTAAAAAAGAAAACACTACAAAAAGAGATAAAAAACTATTTCTTAATATACATAATTATATAGGTATGCTATCAAGCATGCCCATGCCGAAAAGGGTAGCCAGCTCAGCATTTGCTGGACGCAGAGAAAGCCAAAATAAAGCTACAGGTGCTTCCCCAATTTAGTAAATTTTCTGCCTACTACACTAATATTATAAATGCGAAAGTAATTTTGTCTGTCTATTTGTTAACTTTATACGACTAAACGGCTGAACCGATCTCGATGTTTGACAAGGAAATACATGAGAATGATCTTTTCCTAAAATCGCGTCATCTGGTTTTCACGCGAACGGAGTCGCGGGCACAATTAAAAGTAAACAGAAATGTCTATGATTATATTTTACTTATTATAGAAAATCATCACAATCTTTGGCACGGGTGCTCTAACTCCTCCGTTCGCGTCATCCCACTGCCACTCATGGGCCTCCTTTTAATCTCGCCATCTTTTCCGGATTTGTGCCATCCACTGCTTATCAAAATATTTTGAAGTTATTATTAAATACGGCGCGCTGGACTCATAACATTAGGTTCATATTACTTTCACCTTTTAAAAATAAAATCGATGTAATGTCGAATGTTATTGATATTATAATTTCGCAATAACAGCTAAAGCCTATCGAGTTTGCCCATAACGTGAAAGCATATTCGTGTTATTGCTAACTGCAGTTACATTACAGCAGAATGTAAAATAAATGCACTTTATCCCGGCAGAGATAGCGAATGGGAAGCGGGGAAATTGGAAAAGAGCGTCATACATTACGATGCGGTTGTAAAAAAATGTGTTGAAACGAATCAATGTTTTAATTTTCAGATTTTAAATTACGATATCGATTGAGATGCATGTGTTGGCAGTATCTTTTAACAATTGCTTATACATTATTATCTGTTGTTAAAAACTGCAGAGATCTGCAAATTAATTAACTTCCATTTTAAAAATAAATAAATAATATCGTACCTTAACAGTCGTTTCTGAGTAGAATGATACATATTATTGCGATAGTTTTAAAGTTAATGCCATGTAATCAGATGACATACAAATGTGCAGTGTTAAATAGGCTTGCTGCATATAATGCAGGTAATTCCATCAATTAAGGTAATTCTGTGTTAGAAAGTAGATGCTTGTGAGTTGGTCTTATATATCAAACCGAGCCTACGAGCTCCGTAAAGAAATTAATTTTCTAACCCTAATACGCTTTCGTATTATCGCGTAGTCACGAACATTGTTTTAAGAAACAGAAATCATTTATTTGATAGAATGTCGTATTACATTACATTTTTAAGTAGGTAAAGTCGAGCAAATTATTCCTAACATGGTTACGAACTTACGTAACTACGAGTAATATACCAAAGGATACCATAATAAGATTGATTCAAGATGCTACGACGTAGTAACTACGTAAATAGAAACCCGTAGACATCTGCTACGTAGTTACCATCTTTGTAAAAAAGTGCGTAGCGTTGACATTACTATGTTTTACGTAGTAACTATATAATCTACATGTTAATCAAAACCCGTAGACATCTACTACGTAGTAACAAGCTACGAAAATAATAGGCCGTCGACATCTGCTACGTAGTTAATATAGCTACGTAAATGTAGGTACTCGTTTTTCACAAGCTGCGGAAAGTACTGAATTATCCCAATTAATATTTTTGTTAAACAATCTGCAGAAACTTTAACTTTTGCAATATCGTTTCTTATTTATTATTGTAAATGTTATAATATTTCACACCATTCAAGTCAAATTGATAAAGCTCTGTACTCATTAAGTTTTCTTCTCTCGCTTCTCTCGCAGGTGGAGCCGACGGGCTCGGCGTCTCTGGGGGCGGCATCCCGGGCTCTCTTCGTGGAGAAGGTCCGCGCTTCCAACGCTGCCTGTCAAGCCGGGGACTTCGCCACCGCCGTCGCGTTGTACACCGACGCGCTGACGCTGGACCCTGCTAATCATATACTTTATAGTAATCGGTAAGTAGCGCATATAAGGATACGAATATTTGTCAGATTTCTGGATTGAGCTCCGTGGTTTAGATTGTAAAGTATATATATACAGAGTTTAATAGTTTAGTTATGTTTAGTTGTAAGTTTATCCGTGACCATGGTGCTTGAGTGCTGAAATATCGGAAGCTCGCAACAAGCTATAAATATGGTAAATATATACCCCGTTCTTAACTTTAATATCGTTTTTATAGTGCCTGCAGAGGCCCAGTTGAAATAAAAATCTTTGACTTTGACTTAAACAACAATAACAAGTAAATATACATAATCGTAATGTTTGTTCAATTAAATAAATTAAAAAAGCAACTTATAAATTCTTGCAAGTGTTCTATGGTAGACTGAAACTATGGATAATCTCTATCCTTTCCCTTATTGAAGTATATTGTCATAATTATGTGTGCTTACTTATTATATAACTTATATGTATAAAGCATAGAAATAGTACAAGGTACTATGTATTATCTCTATGGTATAAAGACATTGAATATGGAAAATTTCCAGGTAATGTTGCCAAAATCAATCAAAGCATCTAGCCGTCGAAGTTGGAAAATTATCAACACGAATTCAGAATATCAATCCTCCTTTCCTTGTCACAAATAAATGATACAGTCCCCCTCTTTCCATAACCGAGATTGATTGCAAAGTATAGCATTGCGATCATACTAATTAATATCGGTACATAATGAAAATTATACTAGAAAAGATATGGAACATGCAACGGTGCAGCTCGCTGACGAAACCAGTCTTCTGTAGCTGTCAATAATATATTGGTCACGCGTGTACATAATGAGGAGAAATTATAGAATTATTGTTGAGATGTATAATGATATTACATGTATGTGTGTGCCGTGCCAAGCCTACCTGCAGATCTTGCCGTACCTACCTAACATTTCTGATCACTACAGGTTGTTTTAATCCGTGGTGAAAACGAAACTAACTTACTAAAAAAAAAACTATTAACTATTCATTGTATCTAATTGTATTTTCTTGTCTATGAAATATTTAACTAGTAATTTTTTTATCCCAGATAATAAACTGACACTTCTAAAACATCAAACTGGTTATAGCTCTTTGAAATAAAGTTCATTTTGGCGTGATTTGACATTTGCAATTTGCACCTGTCAACTTACTATCTGGGATAAAAAAATAGACTTTAGGTAGGTATGCATTAAGTTTGTATCAATTTAAAATAAACTTCAGCTCCTTTTTGACCACGTAATCATAGCCAATGTGTGATTAATAAATAATTTTATACGTAGAGTACAGTGTGCTGTGCGTGTTAAGAGCTCTTTACTATGGCTTCTGCGCATATCAATCAACTTCTTTGAAACCAACCCCAACATGAAAAGGGCTGATGACAAGTGTGCAGTGTAACTTGTTTCATCATTTTAGTGTTAACTGTGGAACATGTATTCATATACCGCTATAGTAAATTCTAGTTTATTGGCCTTTTCACATTACGTAATGTACTTAGACATGTCACATAAGAAAATAATACCGAAATAAATTACAATAGATAGGTAGGTAGGTAGGGTAGGTATGGTAGATAGGGTAGGTATGGTAGATAGAGGTAGGTAGGGTAGGTATAGTAGATAGGGTAGGTAGTAGGGTAGGTAGGTGCACAGTTCAGACAACTTTTATTGACGGTACGAAGTTCGCCGGGTCAGTTAGTATACAATAAAAGAGATTACAAATAGTTGTACAAGATGTACCTAAGTATCAGATTTTAAATATCATAAATATTTAAAAACATTACTTATACAAAAAAAAAGTTTTGTCATCTTGCGCATCACTAATCTTGTAGTAGAGTTCGTGAGGGCTAATCAAAACGGATTTAGCTTTCTACGCTACATGCCGCGGGTTCGATCCCCGCACGGACCAATTAGGTATTTGTATGATCTACAGATAGTTGTTTCGGGTCTGGATATGACTGTGTGCATGTGAAATGTATATTTGTAAACTGCACCCTCGGTACAGGAGAAATACTATAAAGACACAATATTTCATAAAAAAAGAAAAAAGATAAGAAGCAAGAAATACAAGAAAGATTTGCTTCAGAACCTCTTTACATAACTCTTGGTCGCCTTTATTACGGCCTCTCTAACTTTTTAATAATCTTTTTTCTTCTATCCAGATCGGCAGCGAGGTTAAAACAGGGTCAGTTTGCGGCGGCCCTACAAGATGCGACGCGAGCGAGGGAACTGTGTCCTAACTGGCCGAAAGCATATTATAGACAAGGTAACATAATATTAAAATTCAATAAGCTATTTGAACTGTTAATCATCACTATAAACATCTTCAGTATCAACAAATGTTTAAATAAGTTGCATATATAACCCACTTACTCAGCATGCTGACTCTAGTTAATTTTAGCTGTGTGCATGAACTAACTTTGTCTAAAACTTCCAAACATAATGATTTCAAAAATGTAGTAATGGAATGGATGAACTTCAGTTGCATACAGATAAAGCATGATAAAAGACAGTAATCAAAGAAATCTGTCAAATTAAATCATTAAGATTGCAGTTTAGTTTGTGTGCAACAAATTCATCCTAAGTGTACGCGAAAAATCACATTTTATAAGCCTTGATTTCTTGTTAATTAACCCCCTTGTTATTAAAAACTTAAACCCTGATCAAATTATACCTGTTCTTGCCATTTGTATGCCAATGAACAGAGATGGAAATATAATTAAGAGCTACTTTAATAAAATAACGTTTAATTATCGTTTATTATTAACTATTTTAACCGTGCACCTAGAGTGTCGACATATCAAAAGTCGCTAGGCGAATCTGGTTTCCATGAAATAAAGATCTATTCTATTCTTAACTTGGCAAAGTCAATTTTTCCCAAATGGATGCTCTTACGAGGAGTACCTAACCATTAAAGCGTTCATTAATTGCTTTTAATTACAAGGATTATGGACGATTAATTTAAAGTTATGCACTTTAACGTTTATCGCCTATTAATACTACATTATATAGACAGGTACTAAATGAAATGAATTTCCATCTTTAGCAGTGGCCTGCGTACAATACAAAAAGGTGCGATCTCACTACTATTAAAACGTTTATAAACGTATAAAACTTGATATAGCCAATGGCATATATTGCTCTCGTAAAATCGGATTAAGAGTCCCATCACACATACACACCCTACAGTGGGTACCTATAGTAGGTAGTTTTTTATTTATCCTTCGAGGATATGTCAGTCCCATAATACACTTACCGTAATAACAACAAATAAGTCGTTAAATATATAACATAGTTAAACTAAAAAAATACAAAATTTATCTATGAGTCACCAAATCACAGAGCATTTTTGCCGCGATAGATGTTAGGTCTGCTAAAATGCTCTGAATTATACCAACATCAAGTTGATTCAGTTTTATATTGAATTCCTCATAAATGCTTCTCTCCAAAAGTACCTACTTGAGAGAAATATATTTTCAAAAACACAAGTGGTAACTCATCTTTACTATCTTTAGTACTTATGTACAATCGTGGACATACCTAATGACTAAATCGACAGTCGTGATAACAGTATGCATATGCATTAAACACTCTATTGCATATTAATACACTTTTTTGCATATTCGTGATATGCACAGTGCACACATTGTTACGACTGTTGCGTGGGATCCCATTAACTTTTTTCTATAATTTTCCGTCGCCAATCACTTTCACTGCACTATACTCCGCCTAATTTACACAGGTTATTATTACCGACAATTTATTTTATGGCTAAATACATTACCCATTAATGTGGCCGTAAGTGTACTTTTTATTTTTACTTTTTTCGTGGACTTCGTTACATTGGGTCCCCCGCCGAGGCCAAGCACAAAGAAATACATAAGTACTCAAGTACTCGTAAATTATCTACAATGTTGAGTCTCTACGGTTTTATTTATGAAGCCCACTTATTATAAGATGCAATTACAAGCTTTCCCTTGCGTTATTCCCATTATTCCCGTTTTTTATCTTTTTTTGTCATGTTGCCATGACTCATGAGTTCTTACATAAGAATTTGCTTATGCCGTAGTGGAGACATTAACCTCCTTATAACTATAGATGGTTTATAGCAAGTCTAGTAAAACCCAGGTTTTAAATATATCCGTCACTTTCTAACGTCACTATAACAAAACGAGACGGGGCTATCTGAAAACCTGGGGTTTTACAATTGTAATAAGACGATAACAGTCAGCAAGATTCCTAACGGGGCATTGTGTCGTGTAATATAACATATTATTGCGCTTGTATTTCCGAAGGGTAAGACAGAGGTGTTCTACACCCACATTTTGCCGATTTCGTTATTAAATCCCACGAAATAGGACGCGAGCACCAGTCCTCAGCGAATCCTCACATTATATGTGAACTAACCGTACCCGCGACTCAATCCGCGTGGAAATCAGATGCTACGATTTTTGAAAACAAAAATAGGAAGTCCTTCCTCATGATGCAGACTATTTCCTTGTAAAGATCGGTTCAGCCGTTTACTCGTGAAAAGGTAACTAACCACGGAGGAGAGAAGGGAGTAACAAACAGACAGACAGAGAGACATCAGTTACTTTCGCATATAAAATATTAGCGTGATCATAGCAGAATTTTCTGCAAACTATCTCCACACACACTTCGAAACTATTTAAACAATTCACTGAGTCTTAGAATTAATAATCAAATAACACTTCGTTAATTACCAGACGCACGCGATCAATTTAATCAATCAATTTCTAACTATGATTAACACGACAAGTCTGTCATATTCTGTGATCGAAAGTAACAAATTGCTCATAAAGTGACAAGTGACAACATAATATTATAAGTATAAATATGTGTTTGTTAAATAGGTATGACACAACACCAAACAAAATAATAATATTATAGCAAAATGTGTATAATTAATAAATTTTCAATAGCATTTTTTTTATTTAAGTACATAATTTGTATATAACTATCAAGCAATTTTTTTCATTGGATTAATAATAGTGCCGGCTCGTATGATGATACTGTGGAGGAACGAGGTATCGTGTTCCTCCATTGAAAAAGAAGGATGCTCCGACCAGGCGAGGTGATATTGCCTGGCGGGCCGAAGCCCAACCGTTGATGTCGAATAGTTGTATACATGTGTTAAATACAGTGATCATTTCACTTGCGTGATTCAGGCTTCGTAATCACACAAGTGAAATGATCACAGGCGGATCAGACAGGCGGTCGAATTTGTATTGTATTGTATACCCCAATGTACTTAGCTTACTAAGTGGTTTCTTATTGTAGCGCTAGATGTCGCTACAATACCTATATGTCAGGCATCCCTTGGGCAGTTAGCACCATTGGCATACCCTGGGCAGTTAGCGCCATATTTTATCCACGGCATCGACGATTCCAGGTGAGGCGCCCCTGCTGACATGAAAGAATATGCCCTTTTGTCACCGCTTAGTTCTTAGCACTTGCACAACGAAAACTTTCTATGAAGAAAAGTGAGAGAATTATACTAAAGTATCGTATCTATATTACATGCTAATAAATAAGTGAAACGAAATGGACTTAACGAAAGTATTACATTTCTAATTGGCTCCTACTATTAGTTTCGTCCGTTTACAATACGTTGGTAACATTATACCTTACCTACCACCTTACCTTATTGTGTGGTTGTCCGAGATTTCTCTAGAATGAGAGTAAACATGACAATTACTGTCAATCAAATTATTATAAGTACCAATATCACTCTCTACCCGTGCGTCAGATTTGTATGCAAGTCACGCTATCACCACGACTAAACGCATACCTATATAGAAATATACCTAGTGTCAGTTATCACACTTATACGGTGTTAGAATTTTCGATGAGAATATCGATATCAAAGCGATGTCGGCACAGCAATTATGAATGTAGCTTTACTGTTATTAGCAGTGGGTGCACAACTGCACTTCAACCCACGCTTTACATAATTACGGACTACCATGCGCATATGCATACATTAGTACTGCCATTCTTGTCGTAATTTGCAATATTTATTAACCTCTTTTATTTCCTAGGAGTCGCGCTACAATGTCTGGGTCGCCATGGCGAGGCGCTGGCCGCCTTCAGCTCAGGGTTGGGAGTGGAGCCGTCTTCGAGGCAGCTGCTGGCAGCCCTAGTAGAAGCCTCCCTCAAGTCACCGCTCCGAACAACTCTGGAGCCTACCTTTAGACAGTTAGAAGCTATGAAATTGGATCAGTCACCTTTCGTACTGATATCGGTAAGTACCTAGCTTCATATGGCTATCTTAGACCAGTCTTGCGTCCTAAAGAGGTATCGTAGTACCTAATTATCGCCTTATAATTGTCTATTAAGAGCCCATGTCTCGAACGATGTAGGTACTGTAAAACCTGTTGATACTAACTTAAATTTAATTGTGTATAATAAATAGTACATTACTGTCCAGGCCTGAAATAAAGCTATTGACGGCTGAGTAATATTGGAAGGACGAGGCGAGGCCGAGTAAGCCTGAATTTAAAACTAAATGAGGTCGATAATTGCTATTTCGACCGAGACTTGTCTACTTTTCTCTAATTTGCGAGGAAACGAAATTAATTCTAGAATATCCACAATAAAGTATCTAATTTAAATTATTAAAATCCAATAACACACTTCCTCGACCTGGATATCAAATTCAAGACTCAATGTGAAGCAATCGCGCTTGAATCAATTAGGATGTTGCTGTCCACCTGATTTTAAGCTGTTGCTGTACACCTTTTGTTGCGTTGTTGACTTTACGGCACCCACAAAAGGAAATAGGGCGACCTGTTGTTAGCCAGGAACCATTCAGCATTTTCACGCAAAGACGCAATATTGCCATATAAAATTCAGATTACTTCATAATGCTAAAGTTTAAAACTGTGAGGATTACCAGATAATCAAATAACTAACTCACACGTTCCCAGGTCGGGAGCCCTTCTAAATAAATACTCCAATGCAATTTATTCGTTATCGCGATGGCATTATGCTAATAATGTTGTAAGAGTAGTGTTCAGCCTGCAAATGATACACGAATCTTCGTGTTTTGTACCCTCGCTTTCATGAAGCTATATACAATTATATTCTTTATCGGTTTTAGCTAAATTGTGTAACATTGTTTTTAATTTTATATATTTTATGATGATCCAAAGTTTGTAAGGTCAGCAACAGAAGTAGATAAGCATGAAGCGATATATAATCTATAGGTACTAATATTAATCTGTATAAATGATCTACTGAACCGATTCTAATAAATATTTCACTAATAATAAGCTTCAGTATTCCTGAGTGATATAGAAATAGTTATATTTTAAGAGTGGTGGGGCATAGCAGCTCTTTCCGCTCAAAATTTGGAGCTGCCTGACTGGGGAAGTACCTCCACTTTCCAGAATATCGTAGCCAAATAACTCTGATCTTTTGCAGTGTTGTGTCCCTAGTCCCTGCAAGCGCAAGCAAGCGTCCTTAGTTTACAGTAACTGCTTACCATCAGGCGGGCCGTATGCTCTTTTGCCACCTGAGTCGTATAAAAACTTGGGCTATATTTTATATTGATAAAAATTAAACACGTGGGTGAAACCGCGGACAACAGCTAGTGCTCTTATACTCCGTTAAATGCAGTAATAATATAGTTATAGCGCCAAGGTGCAGCTTTAATATCAAGTCTTAGAACATATCAAGTGAATATCGAAGTTCATTAAGCAGTTTTTTGTTTTTAAATATTTACATTAGAAACTGGGAAACCTAACTTTTGTAGGTAACTGTACACAGCAACGATAGAGTCTATTGAAGGGTGACAGTTATAGAAACAGAACTATACGAAGTTGTACTGAGTCCACGTGGTGAATTACGACCTATTCCCTGTCTCGGTGAGTTCCGGGTGTACCAGCAATAGATTGATGATGAGACTCATATAATTCCTTGCTGGTCGTCATAATGATCAATTTTCAAGACAAAACACGTGTAATGAAAATTTCTAGCTTTTATGTTCATAATATTCCCTTCATTTGAGGTTAATTATCATTTTAAAATATATTGTTCAGAATTCACACGCTGCATTGATCGATCATTGGTCGTGTCAATGTCCCTGCGACTGATTGGAAATATCTAATAATAAGACACAGTATTACCTAAACATTTTCTAAGCTGTAGTTCCGTGATGATATATCCTACACCAAAATCATGTATGTTTTACTAATAATAATTAATATCATGTAAGTAACAATATCTTACTAAAGTTTAAAACATAACTAGGTAAATGTCACGCTTGAAAAGTCCGACATGCTCCGCTTGACCTGATAATCGAAATTTGAAAGGATCTTGTAAACATGGCGAACATCTTAGCAATACTGCCTAAAGCAGAGAGTTCCTTAAGGTTATTGCAGATTGCAGCTAAGTGCATATACAAGTTCAGAAAAATTACAAGTCCAAAAACGGCCTCTCCCGTTATTTCATCTTTGATAAACCTTAAGTTGAGTAAACAACGTTTCGTTGCGCGTAAAATGATGTGAGTACCTAATAAAGTGGTTAATGTACGATCAAATGTATCATTGGTAGAGTCATTCAGCGCATACGCAACTAACGTGTTGTCGTGTCGAGTAAACTTGGACAGAAAGACATTATTTTGCCAAAAGCGGCTATTTAAATAGCCAATAAACATTTATAAAGTGTACTGTAAACTACGCTTTACGACGAATTTATGATTGAGAAAGAAAATGAAAATAATGATGGCTCTATCGGTATGGTTCTGAAGCTAAACTATGATCCAGTACGTGAGACTGTTTTAAACTGTCAACGTTTGGTTCAGGAAGCCTTCTTATTTGATACATTTCCAATTTCCTAACCGACAACAGTTACATCGTTTGGATTTAAAACAGAATTGAAAGAAAAATACTATAAAACATGAATACATCTCAACCTCATGAATACAATGTCTTGACAGGATAAACGCCAACCAATACTTGTTACGCCTCTCGAACCCAAAATAATGCGATCCATTAGCGTACCTCCGGAAATATGCGTATTGTCAGCCATTCCCTCAGCGCTGACAGAGACAAGAGGACGGAGTCGTCATTTACATAAAAATACTGACCTTTATAGGACGTTTCATTTGGTACGGAGCATTATGTAGAATCAAAAATGTTATACAACTTTAAACAACAATATAAAGATTTTAAAATATAGCCAGAGTGCGAAAGCGACGTGCCAAACGAAGTGATTATTACTCCATGCGACATTTTAAACCACAATGCCACATAAAGCCTTGCTGCCTTCGTTCTTGAATGAGACTGAAACATTAACGAGGTTCGCACGTCTCTAGACAAAAACAAGTACACGTTAAGCGACATATTAAAAGAAAAACACATTACGTAAATACAATCGTATCATTATACAAATAATGGCACATTTAGGGCTCGTCGATGTTGGCAATATTAAGCGCCCCATACACAGAGCGAGCTCGAGCGGACCATTTGCATACATTCCACGGGCGTGCAGTCGGGCGACATCTGAACATTTTTCGGCGCATTTAACTCTCAGACAATGGGGCTGAGTGATCAAAGGCCCATAAATACGCGACCGACCCCCGTGAATTTACATACAATCTGCGCGACAGTTGATCGGCAGCCCAGACGTGAATGGCCGAAATGGCGTCGCACTACCACAAAATGGCCGCTGCTCCGCGCATACAATGTACCAAATTGAACTGAAACCCATAAAATGTAAGATTTAAGCGTGGAGATAATGAAACTGAATGTCAGCACTGGATTATCTGCTCTCGCGTGAATTCATTGAACGTCCTACGCTTTTCTAAACCTGCAATAAAATTATGAAAATTATTGGGATAGTGCTAAAGCTGTATCAAAATATCATATCATCAAAAATGCCAGTTTTATGCTCATTCCTACGTAAACCTGGATATGTTGATGATTTGACTTTGCATTTTCTAATACAAAACATTTAATATGATCAAGTAAACACAAAATATTGTACAGAAATTATAGATATCTTTAGAATAGTTTCTTTTGATCTAAAGACTCGCTTCTTGGGTGTTCCTTAAATATGATATCATTGATATTATATCATTGGTTTATACAGAGATAACTTCAAATTGTTCGACTAAATGTTTGCCGCCACCGTATGTAAGCTTAATGGGTTCTTAAAAATTCGTCGCGCTTTTTGTGCGGGCTCATGATACTCAAAATCGCATTTTTGTATACATTAGTTTATTATTATGTCTCAAATGACATCAAAGCCGAGATCAAGAGCACCGATATAAGCTGGACTGCCATAGTGGTCGGCGCATGATTCAGAAGCTCCATAACATTGTCATTATGACGCGACAATGGAAGCTTTACTTTACAAGACGACGTTATCTAAGATTTTGAATGGTCTTTTAAAAACATAAAGTTAAATCCGCATTCCAACTCTGCATCCAAGTTATTGTTGCATCACTCTTATTATAAAATTAAACCTTCAACGCATTCCATCAACTCAAAAAGAATATTTTCAACAGAATATGGGTTACATTTCACCTAACATAGATCAATCAACATTTGCATCTATCTCTCTACAATAATTTTGTAAAAGGTGTTTGGAACCGTCAATATGTGCACTAGTCACTAGGGTCACTTTGTCAGTCGATGGCAACACGTCATCGCCTTTTGTCTTTCTATGACACTGAAGCCGAGCAGAATAGATCCATTTCAATCAACTGTCACTTAAAACTTGAAAACCAGCTTGATGATATGCTTTGATTCTGGTTCATTGAGAATAGAACGAAACAAACCCATCCTCGTCGCTACTAATGAAACTCTGTATTACTGGGAATTATGTATTTCTATAACGTAGATCACAATGTAATATTTAATGTAGGTACAGAAAACGCGGTAATCAAATCGGCTCTGGTAAACGTCACATTGACAGGTGCGTTCCAAAATTCCTACATCATACTTTATATATTCGGAAACATAACACATTGTTAATTCTTATTTTCATTTTCTTCAAAACTTAAAAGATAAAGTATATAATATGATATCTATACATTCAGGTGGTGGGTCAAGAACTACTGGCAGCAGGACAGTACCAGGCGGCGGTCACAGTATTGGAGGCAGCGCTCAGGATCGGCTCCTGCTCTCTCAAGTTACGGTAAGTGACAAAGTGGACGACACGGTTGGCGCAGTGGCTAAGCGATTAGCCTTCTACGCTACGTGCCGCGGGTTCGATCCCCGCACGGAACAAGTATTTGTATGATCTACAGATAGTTGTTTCGGGTCTGGGTGGTGTGTGCATGTGACATGTATGTTTGTAAACTGTACCCTCGATACAGGAGAAATCCTAGTGAGGGGCAACGTTTTTTAAAAAAAGCAAAAAAAGCAAAAAAAAAAAGAAATTCGATGAATCTTTCTGGTAAATATGGTTATTGTGAATAATCAAGCTTCTCTACCATGCTTCCCTCGAAACTTTTTTTTGTATCTTCCTGCCTATTGACGTATGTGAAAAGATTTCCAGTAATTTTAAAAACAACTACAGTAGGTACTAGAAAAATTTTAGGTTCTTTAGAAGCCCTTTGCTTAATACGACCTGAAAAGTTCAATAGTGACTCTTACATCACCTTCCCAAGGCCCATACTAATTATAAATGAGCTTGTACTTATATTTCAAGCTTCGACCATTTTATTATTTGCGTAATAAAACAAAAGATAATAAACTTTTAAGTCTCCATTTATGAACGCTTGTAAATCTTATTTTAAGTCGATGATGAATGGTGAACCTCGAAAAACATACTAAAATCTGTATGCAACTTGTAACATTATTTATCTTATAAGACTAGAATCTGCTTTGCCATTTGCTTACTTTACGCCACAAACGAGATATGCTAGTGCTCCATAAAATCCTCATTTACAAGTACATTTAACAAACAAAAAGAAATTCTCCATAAACATTTAGTGTCAGAATTGTACCACCGACATCCAGAAAACACAGCAAAAGTTGCACTTAATCTAGCACTTGAACATAGCCTTGCCAATCAGCATAATTATCTTAACTAGTTAAGTTGTTCCCATTAACATTTTTACGAGTACACTTAACTCCTTATTCGGCGGACATGTGTCCATTCGGGGCGGTGAGACGAAGCTAGGGCCTTTTACGACTCACGTCCGAACAGCACTTTCAATTTCACAGTGATATTAGGAGGCGATTGGGAACTTGAAGTACAGATAAGTATAGTATCCGTTGCTGTAATGAAACTAATGTGGTTTATCGCTTGTCAGTTTATTTGCGCATATTGAATACGTGCAATTCTAGCTCTTACCCTGTACCCTTAAAATACCCTGTATTTTTGGGCGTGATTTTCATTATCATTCGTAGCGTTTTCAGGTAAAGGTTTAGGAGTAAAAGTCCTGTTTAAAATGCGTATAATTAATTTATCAAAACCTTGTTTGAAAAAGGTTCGCACTCGTTTGTCGACCGTGCCTACTATACAAATGCGATCGAAAGCTTTTTCTTCTTAAAACGATGTGATAATAATATTAGCTGTCACGTTATTGATATTTTATTTACATACGTATTCTATTTATTGGCACAGTTTCGTTTAAATAGAATAGAATATTCCCTCATAAGCCTCTACATAAGATACTGCTGCAATAAAATCAACTATCTATTTAAACGTATGAAATATATTTACATAAGTAGAATGTTGAACATT
Source organism: Allophyes oxyacanthae (assembly GCA_932294325.1). Classification (NCBI taxonomy): domain Eukaryota; kingdom Metazoa; phylum Arthropoda; class Insecta; order Lepidoptera; family Noctuidae; genus Allophyes; species Allophyes oxyacanthae. The sequence goes on from OW028628.1 coordinate 6,118,513, forward strand.
TCTAGTAATCTCAGCACAAGAAGACCGCTCCCAAGAATTTTATAGATCAATATAGATAACGCTTGCGCACGATTATAAACACCAGTACTTAGGTATCAGTAATCTTCAGGATAAATTCTTTGAATCTGAATTTGTTAATGGTCCCTCAGATGAATCGCAGTTGAATCGTTGATTATAACGTGTGGTAAAATGCAAATTATATGCGATTTGCCAATGTTTATGAACTGTTCAACGCGTAACCACTTTCAGTTACTAGTCAGAAAGAAAACTGTTGCTATAGCCGTTCACAAGAACATGCGTGCCTCCGAATACTACATATTTATTAAATAACCTTTAAATTAATTGCTTTAGTGCAAGTGAAGTTTAATGTTACAGTTGTTGCACATTTAGATAAAATTGGTTTTATTAATATCTTAAAATTGATACGTAATATCTTAGCCCTATTTATGACTGCAGGACATACGATGAGATTCAATAGAAGTTTTATTGTTATCACTTCTATTGTTTTAAGAAAACAAGGCATAAAGTTATAATTGATTCTTCCTTCTCACGTGGTTAAAGAGTGTAAAAGTTATGGAATATTTTTACTGTAGTCAGGTACTCATAAACGGGAAGTGAGTAATAGCACATTTGTATGGAACAAGATATCATCGGGTGTAACGAATAAGGAATTGCAAAGTAATTGCACCATTCCTCACTAAAAATTAATTAACCCGTTTATTTTCGTATTAATGTTTGAATCGTAATCTCTTAGCAACAATTTCACACCATTAACACCACTGATGTTGTTAATAAGAAGAAGACAAATGACGCAGCGAATCTCTTCGTTCATTACTCGTAACATTATTATTTTTAATCACAACCACTACGTAACGAGTTGACAGTGGGATAATTTATATATACTTAAAGGGAACGGTTATCTTTGGCGGAATTTCGACGTTTTGATTTATAATATTCGAGTGTCGAGGAAATAAAGACGTCGTAAATTTTGAGCGGGATATACGGTGTTGCGTTTTAATAACAGCTCTCTAATTAATGGAATGCAATAGTCCTTATATGTGCAGTTATTTTCATACGACGTGAATATTTTAGCTGTCTTCTGTGGGACACAGCACTTAATTTTTCGTTTTATGTCTTCTTGAAACTCTCATTTGTTTTTATAATTTAGGAGTTGAAGCGAGCCACTAAACCTGTAGTGAAAGACCGTGTTTGAGTTAAGCCTATAGTCGTGTAAGTAGGGTGTTCATGTCGTGTCCAAGGAATTTCCATTGAATTACTTCGACGAATAATAGGGAAAGCTATAATATATAGGTATATTATGTGATATTTTGACATAGAACTTAATAATTCCTTGATAACTTCTGAGCTAATAATAAACACAGAATATGGACAATTATTATAGTATTTCATGCTAAAATAATTACAGTACTTCTATACCTGCGAGACGTATGTGTAAGTATCAGGGATTTTATAACAAGCGATGACGATCATAACTATAATAAATAAATAAAAAATTTACGATGACTTCTGTTATAACCAAACTTATAAATTCCTGTATAACGAGCACAAAATTCAAACGGGACGTAATTATAACACCTACGAAGAACCGTGCGTCCGAGACACCTAATTCTTCAGTCAAATTTATTTAAACACGTTTCGAGTCCAAGACATTGATTGAATAAGCTCCATCTCTATACACTTGGAAGACATTAAGTAACTCTTCCCGTCCCAAAATTGTCAACGTTAAGCGTCGGAGCGGACCCGGCGGCGCGGGCGCGTTGAAACCCACACCTCGATGCGATCTTATCTCTGCGTTGATGGATCGAAGCCTGGATCGATACGGGACTATTCTGTTCGCTCCACGACAAAACTCAACTCTATATAAATAAGGATTGTTATACGCGATCCTTATCAAGATGATCTCTGTTGACAGATGATGAGATTAAATGGGATAATACTTTGGAAAAGGTGAAATAATGATTACCCTGACCACTTTTATATTGATAAGTTAACATTTAATATCTTTCTAGACGACCTCCCGGGTGCAATGGTCAGGAAAATTGTCTTAGAGGTACCTACTCTCTTAAAAATGTGTTTTGAAATGTTGTTTGTATCATGTAATTCATACGTTGTTCTAGAAATGTCTCCATTTAATTCAAGATCTCAATTTCACCTCATTATGTAGGTTAGACATAAATAAGTTAAAGGATAATTAATGCAATTATGCTGTTTCCTACTTATTAATGTCCAATCTTACAAAAAAGTTTAGTGTTTACGTGAACAATGGTGTGGGTTCTGTTGCGAACTTTGACATGACTAAACAAAGCTAAGGGCGTTTGTCTCTTTCTGTTTCAATAGAAAAAGAAAGTGACAGATTCATTCTAGTTTAATCATAGAAATAATAAGTAGGGCTCTAGTTAATAAGTCTATGAGTTTAATACTGTCAAAATGCGCAACAGAATCGACACCAATGTCTTGACATAAACTAACCGGCATCACAAGAACACGTAATCTTTGTTCTGAGAACCAGCTAAAATACTTAAGAGCACCGCTATCAGCTGAGCATGGCTCAAAGATAATGCTATTACGGGAACCGAGTGATTCGATCAGTGGATACGTCCTAATCGATTAACAGAATACGTCAACACAGGATCGAGAGATCGATTCAAGTGGAGAGGAGGTGTAAAAGTGTGATGTCAAATTACATCGCAGTGTGATTCATTACCTACACCACAAATTAAAATATTTATCTGAGTTTATTTTAATCTGTTTCACACCAGCTATTTTTCGAACGAGGGCTTGAAAAACCGGACGTGTGAACATTCAGTCCCGATGTAACTCAGGGCTAATTATAAAGTCGTTGGCTTTCTGCGTGTAGTACGCAAAATGAGGCTATTATTATAATTGTTATGTAGTCTCAACTTTGCAGTGCTTAGGGTGACAAATAATAGCGTTTGAGTCTACTTTAACTTAACTTTAAGGTCGCCATCCTCATCAATGAGGGAACGATGAAGAAGAGGAACTTTAATATTTGTTTTTATAAGTGACTAGCTTCGGGCAGCGGCTTCGCCCGCGTGATATCTTTATAAATTATAGCCTATGTATGTTACTCAGTGATAATATAGCATTCTGCTAGAGAAAGAATTTTTTAAATCGGTCCCGTAGTTTTTGATTTTATCCATTACAAACAAACAAACATACAAAAAATCAAATAATTTCTCTTTATTAATTTAGACTAGTTGACCCGGCAAACTTTGTACCGCCAATAAAAGAACTGTGCACCTACCTACCTACCTACCTACCTAACCTACCCACCTACCTAACCTACCCACCCTACCTACCTACCTACCCTACCTACCTACCTACCCTACCTACCTACCCTACCTACCCTACCTACCCTACCTACCCTACCTACCCTACCTACCCTACCAACCCTACCTACCTACCTACCTACCTACCCTACCTACCTACCTACCTACCCTACCTACCTACGCTACCTACCTACCTACCCTACCTACCTACCCTACCTTCCTACCCTACCTACCCTACCTACCTACCCTATCTACTATACCTACCATATCTACTATACCTACCCTATCTACCATACATACCTCCTCCTTACAATTATAACAAACAGAACAAAAAAAGAATTAGCGAAAGTGGTCCAGCCGTTCACGCGTGATGGCGTCACCAAGGGAAATAAGGAATCATTTTTATATATATATAGAGTTTATTTAGCCTATATAACTTACTCACTTTTTAAATCGGTTCAGTGGTTCCAGAGGTTACCCACTACATACAAACAAACAAACTTTTACCTCTTTATACTATTCGTTTCTTAGATGATTATTAATTACGCCTAATACAATTTTATAAGATACTTGGAAGCATACACCGCTTTGCTTGTTAATAAAATATTACTGAAATTAGTTTTAATAGTATCTACTTCCGAGGCGTCCTCTAAATTAGAATCATCTGTACTTACACGACTAAAATATTGGTTTTCAATTCATGAAATGGAACCAGTTGCTAAAGCTTTCTAAACTTACCAATGTTATTTGAAAACGGACGTTCTGATTTCTCTTTAACTAGAATATTATAAACATTATCTTGTCTAAGCAAATAGCAACCGTAGTTATAATCCATCATACTGCATATTATCATAAGTATTCTTATTACCCAGTTATTAAGAAAAACGTTAAGTTTAAATAACTTATAATCAAGCGTAGGTGCTTTTCAGGTACGAGTATGTGTTTATAAAACAATAGATCTTCGCAGGTCGCAGTGACAAAGGGGCTTAGGACCTTACCTCTTCGAAATAACAATGTGCTTATAACCTCAATTAGCATGAATTCTTCGGGAACCATTCCTCCTTCAAGAAGTGAAATACAAACTCATTATTTTATTCTCTTTCTACTTTAGAAACTTTATAAGGCCCAACCCTTCTACTCCCGATCCCTTTAAGAGGTTATTGTACTTTATTACCTATCATTATGAACAACTTTTACTATGCGACGCTGAAATCTTGAAAATATATCACCTATTCCATACAAATAATTAAATATTACTCGATTAAATGTATGGACAGCAGATATTTTTTGCGATTAATTGTTTGGTCCCATGGTAAAACTAAAGTTGTTCATAATGATGAGTACAATAACCCCTAAACGGATCGAGACTAGAAAGGTAGGACCTTATATTTCAAAACCAGGTATATGATTGGTGTTCGTTCTGGCCTGAAGCAACAATCTCGTTTAAATAACGAGACAGAGGAAGCCTACAGCCTCTAACACTAGTACTCCGAACACGCAATTAATAGTTTATATACCTGTCAGCACATATTCAACTAAACCATAATATCCTGTACACCCTACATACAATTCTCGAGATGCAAAAGCCGACGAAGCAGAAGGAAGTGTTTCTTAACAGACCTGCCCATGCGCAGGCCACTTAAGACGATGGAGAGGCAATAAAAAATATTTAATAGTCACTAAACACTGACTTAGGGCTGTTCATAGAATACTAGGAGGTACTCGGTACATCTCTTCAGTAAATTAAACTTCGTCACTCGTGGAATAATATAGGTTCCTCGTTTAATTTAACTTCAAGTAAAAGATGCTGATTATATTGTCAATGTTAATTATCTCGTGTATTGCCTTGTTTCATCAGCTGGTTGAATTACGTGGTCGATTGCTTTCGTGTTATCTATTACTTAGGCTTATAGGTAACTGTAATCCTCTTAAATTTCAATGCCAATAGTCACGTTGATCATTAATTCGAAATTGATGACGTAATCAATTCTGCCCATCAACTGCCTAGCCTTCTCTCAATTACGTTAGGGTTGGCTCCCTGTCTAACCAGATGCGGCTGAATATCAGTATTTTACACGAAGCGACTGCCATGGCCATCTGACCTCCGCCACCCAATTACTGGGAGACACTGATACCCGAAGGATAGACTGATTATCAGACTTTTTGAGCTACTTACTCCCGTAACTACTGTCAGGTATTTCTACGACAACCATGGTTGTCATGACCAACTGCTTAACATGCTTATGGCATGGAGGGGTCTTTTAAGTTCGAAGAATCGGTCACCCATCCAAGGACTGACCGTGGCAAGTGCTCTTTAACCTCGTTAATCGACTGATCTGCGCGGCAGCAATGTAGTTACGAGCCCCTCAATAATCAATTCTGCCCTCAGTAGAAAAAATCACAAGAATTAAGGAAGTGGAGTGAAATGGCACACGTTTTCAGTATTCTATTCAATGAGCCTGTTTTATTTAGAACGGCATTAACACTTGAGTTTTTCTACTTTGTAGGGCGGAATTGTAAGTGACTACTTAGACTTTTTCATACATATGTATGAGACGTAAACAGACAGGACCTTCGCGCCATGATTTACGACGTCTTTTAGACCGATGCAACAAACTTGAGTTATGTTACGCAAGTTACGTAGTAGCAAGAAGCCTGACTCGGTCGTCAATATTTACGTACAAGCAACCTTCGTTGTGCTCAACCTTTATTGCACACGTAGCAGTGTAAGCACTAGTCAAAAGTACTTATAGCAGAATATTAGCTATATATAATATTCTTGACTTATAGGTACTTTAGCTTTGACAATCTAGGCACGGCCATTCACAAACCTTGCATTGGGCTCTTCTTTGGTCTAACGTCAAGAACTAAACTATTTAAAAGTTAGACCATTAAACCAAGGCCAAAGACTTAAAATCAAGCTGTTGTTTCTTGCCGTGTAAAATTTAGAACAGCACAGTCTGACCTTCATAGTATTAAAGAAATACACAGTACCTACATAAGAGTGTTGTTTTAGGTTACTAATCCTACCTTTATCTCCAACACTCCAATCCTCACCCTGTATAGTTACCTACTTATTTAGATGCAACAGTATACAACACTATTTCATTCTTCCACAGAGGCTCAGTCTTCAGCGCATTATCGTCAGCGCACTGGGCGCTCAGTCAACTGGACGCTGCCATTAACTACATGCAACAAGATCTGGCAGTGGCCAAGTCTCTAGGTGACACGGCCGGAGAATGCAGAGCACACGGCAACTTGGGCGCTGCGTACTTCAGTCAAGGATCATATAAGGATGCCTTGACTGCCCATCGATATCAACTGGTGCTGGCTATGAAGTGCAAAGTGAGTACCTGCCGTAAAAAAATATTTTGTAGTTTACATCAAAATTTTGGTGCATAACAGACAGGTTAGCCACTAATGCTAACCTGTCTGTTATAATTAGAGAATTCTGTTCTTACTAAACAACCCCATTATCAATTTTATGAAATAAGATATAGTTAGCGAGAAATTTGATGTTTTTCAAAAAATCATATCTATTTCCCAACCCATCATCTAATTGTTTCATGTTTCCTCCAAACAACCGACGAAATAGTCTATACCGAATTTGAAATAAATACAAAAATCTATTTTCTTTACATTTTATATGAAAAGTTACCTTCGTCTGCACGTCATCTAAAATCACTTTACCTTACACCGATTCCTCGCCAACTCTCTAGATGACACTCCAGAGAAATACCGCTCGCGTTTTATCTTATAGGTAGATCCCTGATGAGATACTTAGAAATAAGCTTGTGCTGACAATGAAGTGCAACGACTGCCTACCGATCAATTACCGAGTAATTCACTAGCCGGTGAATAAAAAACCTTGGTGCTTATGACAATACTCGCCCAATCGCTTTAGCAGTCTGATCAGAATCATATTAGCGGTGATGTTAAATGAGATGATGTAAGTAGTAATAATCTCAAAATATCCCGACATTTAGAACAATAATTTAGCTGGTGCTCTACCAATACTAGTTAACGGGATCTTAAGAATGCCAATGCAAAACTATTAAGGCGCGTCAGTGAGGTAACGAATTTGTCGATTTGGCTTCCTCCACCCGCGCAACCCGCGCGACCCCCTGTAATATTACGGAAACCGCTCGGATCATGTCATCGCGAGCATTTCGCCAGACACTAAAAAACGATATAATAAATAGAGGTGGCAATGTAAAATATATATTTGTAGATTGTTTCACTTATAGGTCTATATAGTAACAGAGTTACTACTAGAAAATTAATACCAATAACAGTGGTACAATCACTACAATGATGAATGACTTTATAAAAAAGGGAAATAAAAAATTTATGCTTCGTCAACGAGCTTCCGAGCAAAAAATGCCCATTACACTTGCCGAGTTGTTAGATGATTAGGTATTAACTAATTATAACTTGCTCTTTTATTTGAAGAATTGCTTGATTCATTTAATATTCACTCATATAAATATATCACGATTATTAGATATTAATACCTAGCATTAAAAAAAGTAAAAACCGACTTCAAAAAACTAAACAGTGTAAATAATTTTCTTAAATTCTTCAATGCACCTAGCTTGGCAGTGGCAACGACTTCAGAAGCTGATAAGTTTTTTAAGAAAATTATATGTATTATACTTTTTAGTTTTTTGAAGTCGGTTTATACTATTTTTTAACGTTTATTTTATATTTCTATTTTGAGTGGCTTAAAAAATTCATAATCATGCGATTACAGAAATCGCAAGTGACATGCTGTTATTCATTCAAGAGTTCCATTGTATATCTCCGAAGTTCTTCATCAAATCTTCAACAAATTTAAATGCCATCTTGAGAGTACCTTTTGAAATAAAAAAAGAATTTTCAAAATCGGTATGCAATTGGCGGAGTAATAGCGTAACAAACATACAAAAAAAAAAACATACAGTCGAATTGAGAATTTTCTTTTTTGGAAGTCGATTAAAAATGGGAATAGCAGTGTTGGTGAATAGTAATATATAAAGTATAATCGATAAGAATTAAAATAAAACTAGGTTGGTACATAGTATTTATTATTATATATAGTAAAGGAATAGTATAAAGAAAAACAACAGTAGGACGGCGCCTTATGATCTCGCCGACAACGTCAAGACAGTGTGGCGATAGTGCATGGAGGCTAGGGTTGTTACAAGTAGTGTAGTGGTTTTCTACGCTACGTGCCGCGGGTTCGATACGCGCACGGAACAAATATTAGTCTGGGTGTGTGCATGTGAGATAATGTCTGTAAACTCTACCCACGATACAGGAGAAATCCTAGTGAGGGACAATGTTATATTAAAAAAAAAAAAAATTTAGATCAACATCGTCATCAACATATTATTACTTACTATTTTAAACGTTGATTATGACAAATTATCAATTCATTAATAGAAGGTAGGTAGCTCTGAATTTTGGTCACGTAGTCACGGTTTATATGAATAGACCTCACCAAAACATGAAGTTTGATTACCAACATGATGGGACTGCGTCCCATAGTTTGGGAGATATAAACTTTCAAAGTTTTAGTCACGTGGTCACATAGATCTCACCAAAACATGAAGTTTGAATACCAACATGATGGGACTCCGTCCCATAGTTTAGAGCTTTCAAACATTCGGTCACGTTCACGTGGTCACATACTGAATTTGAATTTATGTTTATAGAAAACATCAAAAAGATGGTCTCTATATTTTTAGACAAAGTATATTTTAGAAGATGAAACACAATTTGTATTGACTTGACAGATAAAGTGACAGATCAGTAGACTCTATCTATATCTGATTTTACTAAAATAATAATATTTCAAATATGTACTCAAAAAAAATCAAAATATGTTTATAGAAGTACATGCCATACTACTGAGGCAAGTTATATAGGTTGCCCCCTCTACACAATATTGTGTCTAGAGAGCAAAATAAATTCTGAATTTATAAATCGAACGCGATAGCCTCGATCGACACGGGTATCACGTCCGAGAGCCAGCGGCAGACTGCCGCCCGTCGCCCGAACACGACCCTTCAGCTGAAAATTGGCACAGATTTACGTTTAAATTCAAGGAAAAATTGAAAAATGACTTTTTTTTTAATGTTAAACGTTGGACTTATAAATAAAATAATTATTTATCTATTGCTGCAAATCAGAAATAAATTAAGCTTCAAGTTCCGAAGAAGATGAAGGTTTAAATTCTGATTTAGGTGTTTTATAATCGCCAATTACTATAGTATAATCTATTTAAAAAAAAAAAATGAAACGTTGGATTTGAAGTAGAGATCTTGAACTTTAAGACTGTATTTTTTTATTATTTGTATATGGTATAATTGCGGAGGAGATGGCGATGTAAAACGGCGTTTTGGTCAGGGTACTGCCTTAAATGGCAATACTTAGACTTGCTCCATTTACGTCTGCAAATAAATCAATTGGGCCCGTGTTTGTTACTGCAAACTTTAAGTGTGCATAGCTGATCTTGGCCCACAAATTATGTCATTACATAAGAATAGGCCTGCTACTCGAGAGACAATACTTACAAGAACGTTGGACCGCAGAAAGGCAACTTTCCGACCTCCGGTAAATGTAGTATAACAAATCGCTCAATACGACCACTAGAGGGCGCCCCATGTTACCAAGCGAGCTCCAATATACGCGCAGCGGGCACAATGGAATATTTACATAAAGAATGGTAGTAAACCGTTTGATTTCTCCTTTTACAAATGAAATAACAAATGTTCTCGACTTCTCAGTCGCAATATTAACTTGCGCGGTTTACGCGGCGTAGTTGTAAAAAGTTAATTTAATTTTTACTATAGCACTGCGAGCGGACTGATGATGGCTGAGTATTCATTGTTTTGTTCGTTTGTTAGTTGGCATCTTTCCTGAAATTAACGTGTTTAGTTTATTATGGAAAGCAGTCGCAAATAAAATCAAAGCTTATAGCTACATTCGAAATTGTTTGGTACTATATATAAAAACAACATTGACGAGATAAATCATTTTAATTCCAGTACTACCTTATAGTTCCACTAATTACATAAACCATTGAAATAAACTTTATCTTAATTAAGCCAAACCACTTTTTCTATTCTCAAACGACCGCACCTACGCTTATTACAAAAAATATAAAGTGATATGTCACGGCAGATCCGACATAATAGTCTTATAAATCGCATAAAGATATAGTCTAGAGTGAGTGTACAACTGCCCAGCTTATCCGAAGCTTCGATGGAATCACTTTCGTTGTACTGAGCGAACTGGCAACCGTATTACACTTAGAAAGAAACGCCACAAATAGTAAAGTTCCCTTTTTATTGATGCCTTTGAACGTCGCCGGCGAGCCGCACACGTCGTGATGCTAATTTGCAGTAAATACACTGACATGCGCCTGCGACAAGGCCGCTGGTAGATGTGCAGAATGACACTTATCTTCCACTACGATTAATTCAATGTTCTTGGAATTTTATTGTCCCTTTGCGGTTGAATCTTGCTCAAATTAATTCAAATGTCCAAGAAGCTGGGGTCGACACTAAATCTAAGTTTTCACTTTCTAGTTTCGTTCTACACGTGAACATGTGTCTGGGCCTTGTGTAGAGAATGGAACATGTACTGGTAAATTGTCTGATGGATATGGATGGATTTGCAGTATCGGTTGTGTGTGTGTGTATCCTTTACGGGGAATTCGTTGTGCATGTAGTAGCGATCACAATTAAACCTAAAGAGCCTTCACAATTGAAGCTGAAACTCTATTTGTGTCAGTGCTTTTTATAGCTTATATGCAGAATCCATTATATAAGTTATTATGAACATAACAGGGTTGAACATTGACCACAATTTAACTTTACTAAGAAAGTATTACGGTGCAACCTTTAATTTTAATGCAATAAGTACTATACTTTTAACATACTCATAACTTTGAGCATAAAATGCGGATTTTTACTTAGTCAAGCTAGAAAACTTAATAGTTCTCGGTCTCACACAGATTTTGTGCTAAAACTCCGTATATAAAGGTCTATAATTACTCATGGTTTCTGACATTACGTAAATATCCATTCCATAAATGTGTGTTTGTTTTCTTATTCTCATTTTAAAGGCGGGCAATCATTGCGTCCACTTGTGAAACAATCTGAGGAACAAATAGTCGTAAAAAATTATTTACTTTGCGCGTTCTACTCGAATGGTACACAACAAAAACTCGCAAGTCGATTTAAAATAACCGCGAAATGCTGGCAACACAGGAATTCACTCGCGAGTAATCCGAGAATGGGCGAATAATAATTACATGACAAAGTGAAGTGGACGCCAGACTCGCCGCGATCACAATCAAAAGAATTATCGTGTGAGCATGCTTTAAATGATTGCGGGGAGTGTACCCACCGACTGCAATTATTGTTATGTGTTTGGCTCACTTTTATATAATTTACGACTATTCCCTTTTGTTAAAAGTTGTACCTACAGTATACAGAGTGAAACTGTGTAATTTATGTTTAAATCATAAAGTTATTATTACGTTTATGGTTTAAATAAAACTAGTGGTGGCCCAGTGTTCGAAATTCGACCGTAATGTTATACATAAATTTTATCTTTCTACACTCCTTCTCCATATAAACTTTAACTATGCCAAACTTCACACTCCTCCGTGCGCGCAAAAAGTTTTCTCTTCACGTAGGTATTAATAGATAGATAGATATATAATTTATGTGCGTAGGTCGCCTTTAGATTTTGCTAACGATCATTGCACTTTTCAATTAATGTCTAATTACAAAAGAATGTTAATTAAAATTTTATTAGACTAATTGCCTGTAAAAAAGACAATTACAAACGACGGATGTTGCCCGACAGTCCGGCTTGACCAGCCTTATCGGCAACGAGTCGGTACATTACTACATATCTAATAGCCGCGTCAATTATTCAGAAGTACAATCGACAACAAATTCACGATAGCCTGTAAAAAGTACATCACTACGACTTTTATTATACGTTACATTTTTTACCCTACATGTTTCGTTCCACACTACATACAAGCAAGAAATCGTCGTAAAAGGGCTACATTTCTTTAGACAGATTCTTTAAAAATAAAATTAAAAATCTTTATGGCTATCTTTTAAAAACTATTAGGTGCGTTTAAAATAGAACTGGGCAGGTTTTATTTCACATAGATTACAGGCGGCTTACACACGATGTTTCGCAGTGCCATACGTATACCGCGAATAATTTGACAGTAACATGTGAGGTGAGCTAGCCGGCTTCATTAGTGGATGCCGTGGATAACCCGTCGCAGGCAGGTGCTATCTCGCGGCTACGCGTTCCAATTGCTCGGTCAAACGTTTAACGTTTTTAATTAATTGTTATTTAAGGCTGATTGTTGCGATCAGCTCTCGAAGTCTCGAATTGAATATTCCGAAAATGCAGCGCAAGATAGTGACCGTTCTAGACTTGAAAATATTTTAAAACCGTCAGACATTCGTTGATGTTTTTTTTAATGATTATTTTATGGGTTGAACTTAAGTCTTGTTTATGGATCCATACGCCAATTTAAAAAAAAAATATGTTACCTTCGGCGTACAGTTTCTTCTAAACAAGATATACGCCCTTATCAATCCACATTCAATAACAAATTCAAACTTTATTTAGAAATAAATATCGTATCGAAAAGGTATCAAAAGCCATTGGATATCAAAATAACCTAACACTAATCATAATTTTTTTCTGTATGTGGCATACTGAATTAGGAATGCCGGCGCCGGTAAAACAAGCCCACAATTCTAATGCACCTTGTAAAAGTCACTGAACGAAACTGGTCACCACAGGATTTATACGCGATGACTTAGCAATGTATCAATGTTGCAATCTTTACAACCATTATGGCTTCGAACCAAACTTACATGTCGCTTGTAGCAACTGATATAAATAAATTCCGCATATAAAAGCAAGAAACAATAAATTATTTTAATAAAATCGTATTAAAAGTTTTAAAGCTAACACACATAACTGATGCCTTATTAAACACGATATAGGTATGCACGAAATGTCAAAAAAAATCTGATATATTTGACACTTGTGATTACGTGCACATTGCTCCGACTGTAATCGACTGTACCGTCTGCGAATTCGCATAAAGTGCAAAAAATCCAACAAATACTTAAATACGTATCAAGCTGAACGTAATGACTAAAAACTTCATTTGCAATAATAATTGATATTGAAGAGCGAGTATTTATTAAAATTCATCGTGTATGAATATTCATGAACGGCGAAATTCTTTGCCGGCGTCGACGGTCACTGCGAATTTTTAAATAGTGTTTATCGATGTTAAATGAGTTTTTACATAATGCGCTAGTTATTTTATGTCAAATGGCTGTACATCCTTGCATAGAGATGAATTTAGCCATTCAAGGTGAATAAAAAACAGGAGCCGTAACGGTTTGGATATGTCGCAGGGATATTGTGAAACCAGTAATATTATAATTTCACTAGTGAAATCATTGACCGTCTCACAATTTAACCGCCTTGCACATACAGTGAAATTGTCAAAATATTACTGCCTTGCAATATCCCTGCGTGGCCGTGGGTCCAGTGGAATTATAATGTCACTAAAATGAGCCACTGAAATTGTGAGAAATGGAGGCGGTTGACAAAGTTTCGTGCAATTATAATTTCACTAGTGAAATTATAATATCACTGATGTGACACTATCCTTGCGACAGATACAACACAAATTGCCATATATTCCTACGAAGTCCTTCATACGAAATCAAATAAACTAAAAAAAACTAGTTTTTTTACTTAGACTAGAGACTAGCTGGATACACGTCATCTTTAGGTTATTTTAGTCCGGGGACCAAAAACCCCGTAGGCACTAAGCGGATTCACTTGTCTGTAAACCAGGCTTCAACTCTAGTATTCTCTGTTTAATTAACGGTAATTACTCAGGTCCTTCTTTAATTAAACATTGCCCATATGCATAATGTATGCCTCGCACTTTTTTCCCGTTCCTACATAGAAAAGTATTAACCACAGAGTACAAAATGCCTCTACAGACGTTCCGATTGAAATCCAAATAAAGGTCAATGGTCTATATGTATTCTATCGAATTAGGACATTACTCTTCGATATGGTGTGTACGGTGCTACACCCGCACGGCGGAAAAAAATCGCGTTATAATGACAAAAAATATCATGCTATATGTATACAAGAAGCATTTATTAAAGTTTACCTTATTGTTGTTTAATAATTATTTTTTTTGTAAAGTTAACCCAAAGGATGTATTTATAAATTGAATATTTACGTTTAGTTGATGCAACCTACTAAGCTTTTTGGTAGACTTGTTATCACAATATTCTTCGTGCATAAGTTTTCTTATGACCAGATTTAATAAGTAATTTTCCGAAAACTCTAAACTCAGTCCGTAGTTTCGCGAAATTACTAGACTAGAATCGACAATTCAGTCGGAACGCGTAATGTGATCCTTTACGCCAGTTTACGCCAAAACTAAGCCGAGTTTACGCGAAACCCCTTGTGCCTTCGCGAAATTACGGAATTATACTTTTACAAATACGTTACGAAGCTTGCTGACTGACTAATCTTTCCACAATAACATGACCAATTGGACCAGTTGGACAGAAGAAGAAGAATAATAATATAGCGAACGAACGCTTCTCCGAAGCAAAAGTAACAATAATCTGCAATAAAACAAACACTGACAAGTTGCTAGCATCGCTTACAAACCCATACCCTTTATCATATGCAGACTGTTACAAATTGCACGGGATAAACCGTTGATACGCCGTCTTTATTCCTTAATTAATGGAACGCGACATGTTTCTTTATAAAAGCTTTCGCTACAAGCTTTTATTCGTGAGAAGTGATCAACCTAACAAAGAACAACCGCAGTTTGAAATTCTAGTAGTACAAAAAGAAAATATGATGTATTTTTACCATTTATCTACCAAAATCACGTGTGCTATTGAGAAGAAAAAAAATATTATTTCGAATAGTGCAAATGGTATGCCGATTAGAGAATAGAAGTGTGCAGTTTGAGGGTCATGTGCCCAAAAATCGGGGGGCGTACGACGTATACTTATAAAAGGCCAAAGAAAACTATTTATTAGTTTTCCACTCAAGTTATATTACGTAGATGACGTGTATTTAATACTTTTTAACAAAATACAACAAAAAAAACGTGTCTCTTAATTTAAGCGTTTTCAGATTAATTCTATTGACGAAGTTACTTGGCATAACAAATCTTGGACAGCGAAATATATTTGTATACTTTTCATGATTACCTACACATATCTTTATTTTCATACCAGGAAAACATGCGCAGGGTTTCCACAGAAAAACTGAGAAGTCCTCTTCAAGTTATATCATTGCAGATGGTTTTAAATAATTATCTTTCATCTTCATCCGTGCTTGCTTGAAGTAAGTTATTGCAAAGTTGTAAAGAAAACTTAAATAGCTTCGCGGCGTTAGTTTTATTCATAGCCATTTTATGCAAATATTGCAGTATATAACATTAGCAAATTAGTTGTCATATGCCGTTCCATTAATTTTTAATCACATTAGTATTATAATTTATAAAGTTATGTTAATAACTTAGGTCTTCATTACCGACCGCCTCTCATTATTAATAGTTAGCCTTTCCTAAGAATCCAATAGATCTCCTGGCCTAATGAAAATTATAATTGTAACTCCGTACTTAATAAGGCAGCAAAATTTGCATGATCATATTATTAGATAATATTATAGTTTATGTTTTACGATAAAGGTAACTTGTAATTTTTGTTGCTTTTGTAATAATTTCTTCCATATTACCATTAACTATGAAATGAAATTATTTCGCAAATGAGTTTTTATTTTTAACATAAGCGTCTTAAATGACCGAGGAAAAATTATCGATGTTTTAAATTTTTGATAATAAAGTAATGCAGTTTCTTGAATTAGTAGTCATAGAATAACTTTTAGAGCCACGAGTCACAGAGATATGAAGTGCGATACCTCTGCCGTTTTTACACATCATAGTTCACACAGGAATGTTTATTGTACGTACGAATAACCCAAAGAAACAAGGCACACAAAAGAACATAATAAAGCTTGATAAACGTACATCTCATTCGAGTATTACTTATAAAGGCCTTTAAACTCGACATTGACACAGACAGCAAGAGTGACACAGTGTCTGCACACATGAATAGTGTACCAAGTAACAAGGAACACAGCGCTCGTTACACGGCCTGTAGGAAAACGTCCAAACGAGATGGAGTCAGTATGTAAATCACCGCTTTATCGTATCATGTTGCACATACTTAATTAGCTAGATTGTTGCGGGGCGTCCCACTTTATTCGCTAGTGTTGGTCGCCGTCGATGCACGCCAACGATAATACTATATTCTAGCAATAATTTAACATCGTGTACTTGTTTACTGCGAGATATCAAAGTGGTATATTCCTGGGGTTAAGTAAGATTTGCCTATATTTGGTCTATAGAGTCAACAGCCTATCCAATACTGTTATTACTGTATCTCGTGTTCAGATAGTATTACTATTTTCCACAAGAAATTAGCTTTTCAATTTATCAACAAATCTTTATCGTAGGTCCTCACGATTTCCACATATGAACTAAACGTAATTTCCACTGTCCCAAATAAACTAAATCTTATATCGATGCCGGACGTAGTACATCACTACTCAAAAACAAAGACCCTATTGGCGGTCTCCGACTGTCTTCGGGCTTTATTTTTTTCTTCACTTCCTCAGTGAAAAGGATGCGATGCATTCTACGGGTCCTTTATTTGCTCTTAATCTTTTTTTTTTGTTACACGCTCATGACCCTTTTTATTATAAATTAAATTTACAAATACTCTGGGAGTGATACGCGTCAGAAATATAGATGAACTAAGCATCGTAAAGTTGAAAGAAGAACTTAAGCTTCTTATTGCCTTTGCTCTACATATTGTATATTGTATCATGAGTGATTTAAATTCCCATATTGGGATTTGTCCATTTTAATAATACAAACGTTTTGTAAACGTTATGTATTATGACAGGAGATTTACATACCTTTTTTAATTTATACCTTATCATGGTTTTTACGGCGTAATATTTTACTTTCTTTGTATACCAATCTCGTGTATCACTAAATGTAATTTTTGAGTTGCAATTGAATGACCCTTAAATAACTCGACATCAACATAATTTCTGAATGAAAACGCGTAAATTAGAAAAAATCATGAAAAAATCATAGATAAAGTAATATAATCTAAGGAAAAAATCTTGTTCTGTCAGGTATAGAAACAACTCCGTAATAGTACTGCGATGTCTGCAATGCATTGATAACATCAAGCTCCACGAGACTCTACATTACACTCGTTACTTAATTACTGTAAAAACACATAAACAAGTCATTCATATGACGTGGAATGTCGCCGCATTTGCATTCGCGTGTTCCTACCCACATTACACGTGAAAAATGAGATATAAAATCCGAACCCATAAAATTTGTTCCCATTGAATTGGAACTATCACAAATATATGTTATATCCTCTTAAACTAATAAAGCCGGACAGTCGGACGAACGCGGACGCATTCAATGTCCCCGCGAAATTTACGATATCGCATGGCGAACATTCGCTGTATGGGACCATAAAAAGTTATTGTAAGTGGTTATATAAAGACTAGGGAAGCGTATTGAAATGACGATCAAGACGTTACATCGGAGGTGTCGGTAATGGGCTTTAAGTAATGGCTTTTAGTAATTTTATGTCTCTTGCGCCGATTGCGAACTAAAATACAATTAATAGTAGTAAAGGGTGTCGATTGCTGTAATGTATCGTCTGTTAAGTAGACGTGATTATTGGCACTTGTGATTTTTAGAACACCTAAGGTATGTGAAATGGTAAACTTGATGCTGAGGACCTACCTACACTGGATAATCATTCAACTTCTTAGCCCAAAAACTGAAGGTAACCACTAACCCTCTAATCTGGTAACGGATAACAGCGTCACCTATCATTTACGTAATTGTGGAGGATTAAGAAGTAAAGAATGTTTTTTTTTAAACAAACACTATTCAACTCAAGTAAGACATTTTCTCTAGAGAAAGTCATTAAGTAAAACACACGGAAAAAACAACTTTGCAGGCTCCATCCGAACCAAGTACTCGGTTGCAAATAGCAATAGGTTGTTTATCGGTTATGTGTTATCAGTGCGTGATACCTATAATAATATGGTGAAATTATGACCTTTTCATTCCCAGGACACACAAGCAGCGGCAGCAGCGCTCACCTCCTTAGGCCACGTCTACACGGCTATTGGCGACTACCCCAACGCGCTGGCTAGTCACAAGCAATGCGTGCAGCTGGTGAAGCAGATGGGCGACAGATTGCAGGAGGCGCGGGAGATCGGCAACGTCGGCGCCGTTTATCTAGCAATGGGAGAGTTTGACTCCGCTGTTGATTGTCATACACAGCACTTGAGGCTGGCCAGAAGACTTGGAGATCAGGTAAAAACCTTAATTTTAGGAGTAAAGTGATTATGAATAATTTTGAAGGGGTTTCTGCAACTTGTGATTCAGGAGCAATCTCTATATAGGCTACGATAATATGTGCGTAATATGATTGAGTCACCTAGGAATGTAATTCTAAAATTTTACAGCTGCATGAAAGCATGAAGGCCGATGGAAAATATATTTTCATAATTATTATAACTAGATTGCGAAATTAATATGCATTTTTACAATATTTCAAACTTCTTTTAAAGGTTGAAGAAGCCAGAGCGTACTCCAACTTAGGATCCTCATACCACTACAGACGGAACTTCTCACAAGCGATAGCTTACCACGAAAACGTTTTGAGGATAGCGCAGAACCTTGGTGATAGAGCTATTGAAGCCAGGGCGTATGCTGGGTTAGGACATGCCGCTAGGTAAGTTTTTAAAGATTAACTAGATATTTTGTGTTCCATCAAGTGAAGAAATGTAGACATTCGTATTGTTGGGCCACAGGAGGCCTCTCGCCGAGGTATTATTTAATTGTTTTTAATGGAAGTTTTGCGTGCTGTGAGGTCTCAGCTATTATCGTGCCGATAATCTCATTTCCGTGATAATCGTAAAAGACCAGTGTGATTTATGAGAGGTAAAAGCTTTTGTACTAATTTACATCATCCTGCGATCACAAATCGGCTGCCTTGCAATTCTATATTATAATCTCGATGATTCTAGTCCACATCATAACTTACGATCTACTTATCCACTGCAGAGAACTTTAAACCAAATATAACAGCAGAATATACAGCCTTATAATGACAATATTCAAACGTTACTTTAGCATATTCTGACTTTACCAACATTTTCCTAACAGTATTGTGTGTGTGGTTCCATAACTTATGCAATTTTAACGTCCTCCTTCTAAATATGGCATTGTTGTTGAGTTATGCGAATTGTTGCGTCTCCCAGCTTTATGTGAAGGTTTAAGACGTGTCCTAGGTGGCGGACTAGAGGCTATAAAAGTTAGCATTTGAAATTCACAGGTGTGCCGGCGATTACGCGCAGGCTAAGAAATGGCACGAGAGACAATTGGACGTGGCTTTAGCGGCGAGGGACAAGGTACGGATGGTTCTTTATTAATGGAACTGTTTATATTCATACACACGATCCTATTCAAGTGGACATTCTATTCTTTTATTTTTGATAACTTTTTTTGTAAATAAATTACTCAGGCAAAGCATAAGGCTGCGTTTTCATCAGAGCTGTGCGAGGCAGATTAGCGGTACGTGAGGAAATCCACCATTAGGATAACTGCGGACTTAGAATGAAGTAATCGTATCGGTGAATTTTTTCCTCACGCACCACTTATAGCTACCTCGGACTGCTCTGGTGAAAACGCAGCCTTAGGCAGCCAGGATGTATATGATGGCAATCTTCTGTAACGTTGCATATCTTAAAAACATTAACTGCAACTTTTCTAAATAATAGATAGGTACTTCAAACGGTTCTTTTTACCACTACAAATTGCATTTTAAACGCCACTTTCCACTGTCTGAATCTATGGTTATTTTGTTGGTGAAAATGGAGAACTAGAGAAGAGTTTTCTATTATCTGTAAAAGTAGATAGCGTAATATTAGTATGATTTCTAAGAAATAATATCTTATTGTGTAGGTGGGCGAGGGTCGAGCATGTTCAAATCTGGGGATCGTGTACCAACTGTTGGGAGAACACGACGCGGCACTGAAACTACATCAAGCACATCTCTCTATAGCAAGACAATTACAGGTAATTTGGACTAAGTACTTTCTTGCAGCACATTTATTTTATCCCGATATATACCCAACTTAGGGACTTATCAACCAATCAATTTCAGGCTGTATTATTGTGTATATATAGTTTAAATCACCGAAGAATAGAACATTTGGTTGAGTTTACCAAATATCTGCGCATAGGTTATGGCCACGAATCACAGTATGGCTAACGTTAATTTCTGAGCATATAATAATATAATAATGCTTTATCTATTTAAATACAACTTTCTGTAAGGGACCAGCATCGTTATCGCGAAAAAATAATCAGCTGTTTCATAAAAAACTTCAATACCTGCCTACTAGACCTAAACGTATGGACAGCTGATAATTTTTTCGCGATTAAGATGTTGGTTCCATATAGACCATTGTTCCGTTTGATGGTCTGATCCATACCGTTAAATATGTCCACGCATTTCTGATACACGTTGTATATACTCGTATAAGTTAAGTATTACATTTAACCAGAACTTTATCCCTTGCTAATCTTTGAAACTATCAAATAGTTTCTATGAAAGCATAAATAAAAATTTGTTGGTTTCTCTTTAAACGAAATTTCATCAAGCATTGTATATTGGAAATGTTCTGTATTATTTGCATAAACATGTTATAAGTTGTCATATAAACGTTCTGATCGTAAAGAAAATAATCTACTGCAGCTATGTCCACTGAGTTTCGCTATTCAAGCATAACATCACGCACTGCATGCTTACCGATGTGATAATTACAGTGCTAGTTACATACCATTAGCAAAGTTCTATAACTCTTAATTATAATGATACTGCAACCTATTTCAAGATGTGAGGTCTTCCTTTTGACTAGCATATGTATACTTTTAGATATATATACTTACATGTTTCTTGATTGACAAGTATCGCTATAAACAAGTAATCTTAAATCGATGAAATATTGGTAATCATCAGATTACCCGCCTTTAAATACACTCGTTCACTCGACTATCGTTCCATTCCGTTTCCTTTCCTTCTATTTTGACGCACGCGCTAATGCGTGCGAATGCTGTTTCCCGCAGTCAATTGTGTGTTTGTCATTCCTATTGCCCATCAATCTGATCATTGAGAAATCATAGCGGTGAAGACCCAGAAGTTGACTTTGTCTTCGAGTCAAAATAAGCCTTGATAACTAATCAATATTTCAAAGTAAAATCCATAAAGCCAAAGAACCTCCTAAATACGCCATACGATCTTCCAGGACAAAGCCGGCATGGGCAGAGCCTACGGCAACATAGGCAACGCGTATTCCGCGGCGGGGTTCTACGAACAGGCCATCAAGTACCACAAGCAGGAGCTCACGATATCCAAGGAGGTGCACGATAGGAGTTCTGAAGCCTCCACGCATGGCAACCTGGCTGTGGCCTACCAGGCGCTAGGAGCTCATGATATGGCGCTGTTTCACTACAGAGCTCATTTAGGTAAGGTGGTCTTTGTATATGTTTTCAAGTATTATTGATGAATAAAACTAACATTTCCTAATAGCGCCGTAGAGGTCCGCTAAGAACGTGTTGATTAGACACTTGTTCAAACCGCTTGTTTGGGTAACAGATCGAAACTTTCAGATATGAAGTACTAGTTGTCCCAATAAAATACGTTTACGGTATTCATATTATGACGGTGTCAAGGTTTTATTTAAATTCGATCAAAATCTTCCAAATGCTGTCACTGCACTTGTAATCAAGCTCTTATTACTACTATTTATTAAAATAAGTATTATCTTTAACATTGCAGGTATAGCCCGCGAGCTAAAAGATGCGGCCGGTGAAGCTTGTGCACTCCTCAACCTCGGCAACTGCCTGTCCTCCCGTGGGGAGTTCGCACAAGCTGTGCCGTACTATGAACAACACCTTATGCTGTCCCAGGAGTTGGGGGACGTCACTGCCGAAGCTAAGGCTTGCCATTTCTTGGGTTACGCGCATTACTGTTTGGGGAATTATAGGGAGGCTGTCAGGTAAGAAGAATTTGCTTTGGACTCTTTTACTTATTATGAATCAACAAGTGCTCCATACTACCGCTGATCTGAAGCTTTTTCTACCGGCGCCCGCCCTCCATCCAACTAACCTACCTAAAATACGATTAAGTACCAATTTTTTGGAGGCCACGTCCAGCGGCCATCTGGCTACGATAACTGTTCTTTTTTTGTCAAACTGCTGATATTTAGCATTGTAAACCAGTTCCAAACAGATTTATTTAAGGCAAATAATTAATTCCAGATACTACGACCAAGATTTATCCCTAGCCAAAGACTTACAAGACAAGATGAACATGGGAAGAGCCTACTGCAATCTTGGGCTAGCGCACTTAGCGCTGGGCAATCTAGAGACTGCACTGGAGTGCCAGAAGTACTTCCTAGCGATAGCCCACATGACCCAGCACTTGCAGGGCAAGTTTCGTGCATTGGGCAATATAGGAGACGTGCTGATTAAAATGGGAGATGTTGAGGAGGCTGTTAAGATGTATCAAAGGCAACTTGGGTTTGCCAGACAGGTATGGATTTTACATTATTCCACTTAAAGGCAGAATATTAAAGTCGGTGAAATATTCTTACTGACTCGACTGTTTACCTTGTGTTGGTAGGCTCGTGACCGGTCCTTAGAAGCAGCTGCATGTGGCGCGTTAGGTCTTGCCAGAAGACTCCAAAGAAGACTCGACGCAGCATTAGGACACCATACTCAAGTAAGCTTATTTATCATCATCACATCAGCTCGTAGAGGACACGTGCTTCCTATGGTATGGGAGGCCATGACCTGCAGTCGATGTTGATGGAATGAACCGCCATATTATAGTTTCAGCTTATTGCAAGTAGATCACAAGAGGATGGTTTATGGACTATTTTCTATTAGGAACCTCACAATATTCATTTAATTTGTTTGCTTCAGGAGTTAACTCTACGCCAAGAGGCGGGAGACGCGGCTGGAGAGGCGCGAGCACACTCACATCTTGGAGCTGTTCATATGGCTTTAGGGCATTATTCGCATGCGGCCAGGTGTTATAGGGTAAGAAATTCATATCGACGCCTATCACATTCGTTTTCGTATGGGAGGTTTCTCAACGAAGGCAAGGGTTGGACTCAGCTGTGATTAGCAAACCCTCGATGGCAAAGCATCTGTTCTTCAGCGCCTAATGTTCGTCAGACCGCAAATTTTTAACCACAATATACGAATGACCCGTTCACCTCATATTATAACCAGCGACCCATCTCCAAATAAAGGGGATGAGGAATGGAATGCCACTAACATCTAATTGTTATGTTTTTCTGCATTTTGAACAGCAGAACTATTTACAGAAAATCTTTATATTTTAGGAACAATTAGAAAGAGCGCAAGAACTTCAAGACTGTGCGTTAGAAGCGCAAGCGTACGGCAACTTGGGCATCGCTAAACTAAACATGGGACACTACGAAGATGCTATAGGGTATTTAGAACAGGTTTGTAGACAAATTCTGATAATGTACGTATGTTAAGTCTTTTGAAGGACTCGCGAGAGCTTACGCCAGTTGAAGGATCAACGAAACCATTACCGTCGTATTATCATCTCAATCCCAACCGTTTCCATTCCATTTCATTTCGGTTCTTTGCTCTGGCACTGATGTTTTCTTAGGCTCTTGGCTTTGGCATTTTCTCGCTGTGTTCAACGTAGTCAAATTATTTTTTTCAGTCCTAACAATATTTTTCTTCTCTCCAGCAACTAGCAATCTTGGAACGCGTGAACACTCCAACGTGTCAGCTAGACAAAGCTCGAGCACTTGGGTCTCTGGGTGATTGTTACGACGCACTAGGCGATCCTGATGAGGCTGCTAAGTACCATGAACAACACCTAGCCGCAGCACTCAAGTTGGACAACAAACGAGAGCAGGAACGGGCGTACCGCGGACTGGGCCTAAGTCACAAGTAAGCTCTCTTCTCAATGTATCAATACCAAGAATTCCGTAATCAGAGCAGTTTTAGTCAATTAAAAATCAAGTCTAGTGATGATCATGAGGCTCAATGACTCTCGGTCAATAGAACCTTAGCGGTTGTGGAATGAACGATAAGGGAATCTTGAAACTAGCTCTGCCCTACATCATCAAACTCTACCACCGACATTACCCTCTTTCTTCTCCTTGAAATAAAATCCTATTACATCTTAATGAGTATTAGTTTTATTTACATTGGAATAGTCATTCCAATGTAAATAATAATATTATAATCTAGTAGATTGCTAATAACAAAGTCTTTGTTTATCCAGGTCAGTAGGGAGTCTTCAACAAGCACTAGTATGCCTTGAAAAGCGTTTAGTAGTATCGCACGAACTAGGAGCTCCTGAAGCCAAGGCTCAGGCTTACGGAGAATTGGGAGCGTTGCACATAGCTCTGAACAATCTGGAGCAGGCAGTGCTGTGCCTGGACCATCAGAAAAATATTGCCAAGTAAGTAGTGAACGAGTTACTATACCACACTTACTATATGTGACTATTTGGGCACTATGTAGAAGCATCTGGTGTAAGATTCTGGAAGAAACCATGTGTGATTGATGTTAATCGTCAGAAGAATATCGAGATATGTGAACTGTTATACTATAATTTTAACGAAAGACTTCAGGATTCTTATACCTATGTTGTTCTTATCGTATGCGGGTTTGATGGACTTTAAAATCCTCATTTACACTGTGCTAGGACCTAGGGATGTATCTTCTGTATACTGACTTCTGTGTCACCACAGGGAACTCAACAACCAGATAATGGAAGCAGAGGCGTGCCACTCCCTGGGGGTAGCGCAGCACGCACTGGGAGACCATGGAGCCGCCGTGCGACACCATCGTGCTGAACTAGAGCTTGCGCACCGATTGGGGTTAACGCATTTACAGGTAATACTAATTATGATAGATAGGTACAATTTTATTCTCAAATTACGTATTATGACGAAAGTTATTTTAATATGACATTGTTCAGGCTCGCGCATGCGGCGGTCTGGGTGCAGCGCACGCGTCAATGGGTGCTCACGCTGAAGCGGCGCGGTGGCACGAATCCAGACTTCGACACGCGACCGCTGCGGGTAAGACAACTTGTTCCATCGCCTTTCTATCTTCTCTCAACCTGATGATAATATCCACTTGTCGTTTGCAAAGGAACTGCCAGCGATAATATTAACCCTTACTTCCGTACTTTGAGCTTAGATATGGCCTAAAGGATGTGAAAGCTAATAACACAATGGTTTTAATAGTGTTTGCTTATAACGATGGATGATAAGGCATCTATTATTTTCCCGCCATACAGGTGACACACGAGGTCGAGCGCAGGCGCTGGCCGACTTGGGCAGAGCTCACTTAGCAATGGGTGCCTGCGGCAGCGCCGTATCCTACCTCAGACAAGCTCTAGCTGCTACTGAAGGACTAGCTGATGCGGATGAAGAAGTAAGCAATACAATAGAATAGAAATACTCTTTATTGTACACCACCATTACCACCACCATCACCACTACCATTTTAAAATTAAACCAAATAGTAAACTGCTCCCATTTCAAAAAATAAGGCATATAGAAAAATATTATGAACGTAAAAGAATATCTGCATGTAAATAACCTGCGACTTATTTTTATTTTTTGCTAACAGCCGCAGAAGTTACTAAATAATATTTCAGCACAATTTACGATAAGATCCATCCAATCCCTAGAAGAGGGTTCCAAAAGTATTACAACTCTTGTTTATTTATAGGCTCGCGTTCGCCATCGACTCGGATTTGCCCTTTGGGCGTCTGGTGAATTAGAAGAAGCAAAGGAACAGTTACAAGCAGCCCTCACTCTTCTAGAGTCGAGCAGTGACAAACATAGAGACAGGAAGATAGCAGCCCTCTATACGTCTACGCAACACGCGCTGCAGAGAGTACTTGTTGGTAAGAAAACATTATTTAAAACAAAACAAGTATCCGCCTACTACAGTCCGCTGTTAACCCTTCAATTAAGAGATACCGCTAATAGTTCAAATCTTCCTTTTTACAAGTAAAGCCGGTTTTAAATACTTTTGCAGCCAAAAATGCAACCTCTAACTAACCAATGTCCTACAGAACTAGGTCGTCACCCCGAAGCTTTGGTGGTCGCTGAGAGAGGACGCTGCCGCTCCCTGGACGCCGTCACCGAGAAACCTTCCGGAACATTGAACCAAGCCAATCTAGAACTGCATGCACAACAAAGGTAGGTCTCCCTTAATTTCATTAGCAGATAATTGTTTTAAACGATTTTGTTAATTTCCAAGAACGACTTAAAAATTCACCAAAGTATAATTGCGTGAGTTGATTTGGTCTACGCAAGAAATAGACTGCATAAACTTAATAAGCAGAACTCATAATTCATATTTTTTGTAGAAACGCGGAAGACGCAGGCAAAGAACGTTCAGAACCCTGGAGTCCATCAAGCGTAGAACAAGTGTTAGAAGTTGTGAACAAACAAAAAGCTCCTGTACTTTACTACAGCCTGGCAGCCGGCAGACTGTATGCCTGGCTCCTGCAGCCACATAAAGGTAAACATTAGACAACTACGTGACCCAACATGCAATGTTATCAGTGAATCAACTCTTCACTTTATTAATTATCCTTATTCTCAAGGCATCCTGAGATTCCACCAAGTGTCTCTGTTGGAGGAAGCCGAAGACAGTGACAACAGCCTGCCTGATATCAGTCCAGACGATCTGCAGCCAAGCAATGGTAAGAAAGAACTAGAATGTTTTACTTATATGTCGCTAACTATAAACCTGCTTCTAAAGTGGCTAGCTAAATTACTTTCAAGGACTCTACAACTTTTGGAAAAATAATTTTGCAAGCCATCCGATTTCTAGTTGTTCCAGAAACATCAGAAATTATCAATGAGTAACATGTAGTCTAAACGCTCAAGTTACTGATTGTGCACGTAATGTAAAATTATAATAATGCTAACTTTTGTTTAGTGAGTGGGCTGGGCAAGTTGGAGCATTGTATCGGTGAGTGGTCTACTTGGCTGAAGGCGAACGCCGAACGACGCGGCGAGGCCGAGGACCAGTGGGATCCGGACGACAGGCCTAGCACGGGACTGGCAAGAATGGTATGATATTTATGTTCCCTATAATCTTCATCTCAACTGCCTTATTGATCTAGTGGTCCCAAGCAGTAAGCAATAAGAGAGATAAAGCATAGCGGGGTTTTCGCTCAAAATTGGAGCTGCCCGAATGGGGAAGTACCTCCACCTTGCAGAATATCGTAGCCAAATAACACTGCTCTTTTGCAGTGTTATGTTCTTAACGGTGACTAAGGTCTCCAGTGCCCCTTGTGGCAGCGTCATGACGCTAGTAGTAGGGTCGGCAGCGCGCGAATGATGCCCCTGGTGTTGCAAGCATCCATGGGTTACGTTACGGTAACCGCGCTGTATGCTTGTTTGCCAAATTAGTGACATAAAAAAAATCCATAGTTTCTGAGCGCGAGGGTCCGATTCGGGTTGGGCAAAGTGTTATTGGTTTTTCTTGGATATTCTTCGTACTAGCTTATTTCTTCGAAATTCCGTATCACAATTAATAGTCGAAGCCGAGTAATAGTTGCAAGTTGTTTTTTTATTGCAGGTAGCCCGAAACCACCTACTGAACTCGTCCAACTACTCGTTAAGCTCTCTGTTCAGTGTGGGTTCAGTCGGAGGATCTGTTGCAGGATCCGTGGCTAGTCTACAAGGATCTACCAGGTATATATACACTTCGTTATTCATATAGAAAAGTATGAGTTCAACAACCAGGCTTTGTCTCTGTCTCTCTCAATAATACTCTTTCTCATTGATACAAGGTATTATTTCTGTGCGAAAGGATAATGAACGATCTCTTTAGGGGTCAATTATGGAGAGGCGGAAAGTCACGCGGAGAAAGGCGCGTATCTCTGTTCATGAAGAGCGAGTGAGAGAGAGACACGCAGCGCGGCGTTCCACGTCTCCTTAATTGAGCCCTCAGGATTTAATTATAATAATCACGAAATCGTGACAATTTGTTTTCTTGCAAAGATGTCCAACAGGCCAGAATAGAACTATAACATACTTCGAGTTATCACATTATACTATGCTATTAGGTCCAGTGTCCACCTCCCCCGCAAAAAGCAGCCGTCGTGGCAGGGCCCGCCGTGCCTCAGTGCTCTGTACCAAATGCTATTGGCGCCCTTCGAAGATTTACTGCCTGCCTCCTGTAATAATAACCATGGTGAGTATTATTTCCAACTAAACGTACTACTGTAGATTTTCGACATTTTTGCTCTAAACCTTAACCTAAGATATTTCAGAATTGGTGGTAGCTAAGGATGTTTTTTCGTATTTACATTAAAGTTTGAATTCTGTATACATTTATATTTTTCTAGATCACAATCAGGATACATTAGTAAACGTCGCAGTGATGCATTATTTTGTTATATAGTCTTAAATAGGCACAATGTCGCTAAACACCTTAAAAAATTATAATATTAATATCTTGCGAAGCCATTCGAAGTCGCGCGACTTCGCCCGCCTTCTTTGGAGTCACGTGTCGCAGGAATTTTGTCTCCTAGTGAATAGGTGGCTTTATCAGAACCCTGAATCCGATAGCTATAAGTTAAAGTTCTCTGTCACCTGCAGGGCTAGCCCAGCGTATAGACAAACACGTTTTCTCCATCCTTCGTCTCCTTCACAGAAAACAAAACGAAAAATCAAGAGAGAAAAATAGTAAAGAAATGTTCGTGTCTCCGATTTTTCTGTGGACAAGCCAATTTTATTCACCCTTTGTCTCCTTTACAGAGGACAAAACTAAAACAAAATAATTATTTATTTGCCTTAAGTGTTGTGTGTGTCTTAACCTCTTAATTGAGACATGCAAATAATTTTCTTTTTAAACTAACAATAAAATTATTAAATCGAGAGAGAAAACGGTAAAGTGATGTTTTTGACCCCGATTTTTCTTGCAACTGTGCATAATGTTCGACAGCGTCGCACGGTCGTCGCGGCTGCGGCGGTCGTCGGGAGCTGATCGTGGTGGTGGAGGGCGCGCTGTACGCGTGTCCGTGGGGCGCGCTGCGCAGCGCCGCCGCGCCCGCCGCGCCCGCCGGCCTGCCCGCCCTCCCCGCCCTCCCCGCCCTCCCCGCCGACGGCGAGCCGCTGTGCGAACGGTACGCCTTGCTGGCCGCGCCCGCCCTGAGGCCGCTGAGGCATCACCGACATATGAGAGCGAGACCGCATCATGATCACGGTAAGTACCCATCTAAGGAACCAATATTAAAACTTTTTTTAATAACGTTGATTTATTATTTTGCAAAGTTATGTCGTCGTCGTCCAAATGTAGGATAAATTAATATTCTTTACACATTGATCGATTAGATTCTATTTGTCATCCGAATCTTAATGGTAATCAGAATTCTGTAAAATCTGTCGGTATAAAAATCGGTCACTAAATGTTTTACAGTGATGTAAATGATGATTAGACTTAGAAATGTGTTTCTATTTCAACAGGAGCTACGTCAGCCAACGCTAACAACGCAGAAGCAGGCATGCGCTGCCTAGTTGTCGGAGCTCCTCGTGTAGGTGGTGCGCGCTGGGCCGCTGCGCACGCGCAACTCAAGGAGGCTGAGCTTGTCGCAGACATGCTGCGAGTCACTCCGCTGACCGATTATCAGGTAACATGTACTGCACCTTGCAGTCATAACAGTGCCTAGTGGTGGGAGGTCCCACTAATAAGCAGTGTTATGACTGATAGTGGTATTATAGAACCTTACTTGCAATTATTCCCACATTGTAAGTTTTCGTCCACCTACTTAATAATATAATTTGATATCCGCAGGCATCAAAAGAAGCAGTATTATCTCAGTTGACGCAAGCGGAATGCATACACTTCGCCACACACATTTGTTGGAAGACACCCGCCATCGTTCTCAGTCCTGGAGAAGTGGTGAGTAGACTTCATATTTTTACATTACCATTTTGGCATAATAAGCACGGAGAGCCACCCATTGGTCCTAGAAATGTACCTTGAGGGACACTTTGACATACTTTGCCAATTATGCTGATATTTGTTGTTTTATTTTAGAATGAACATTATGATTAAATTCTTTGCAGGTTGATTCACAAGCAAAACGACTCCTGAATACTAGTGTCGGCAGCGGTGCAGCTGACACGTCCACGGAAAACGAGGAAGAAAGTATGTTCTACATGGTTTATAATAAAAGCCTTATGGCATCTACATAAACTATATCAGCAGATTTATAATTTTTATCCTTTTGGCCCAGATTCGGAACTGCCTCCAAGTAATGAAGAGCTCCCACCAGCCTCCGAGTTCATGCTTACTGCATCAGAAATTATGAATTTGAAGATCACTGCTAGATTGGTAAGTTTCTGAACATAAATATTCTGTATTTGTGATGTTATAGTCCATTATAATCTAACTGTACTATCCAATTATTATTCTCCTCAACTTCGAAATATTTCAGTAGGTAATTGTTATTTGGATTTTATAGAATACTTCTTTTAGTTTACCCAGATAAATACTCTTTTTGTATCATTATGTACTTAAACTTCTTCGTCCTCTTCCTATGACTATATTTGTTGCCATGATCCGCTCTTCAATTCCATTTCCTTCCATCATACCTATAGAACTAATGCTACAATTGTGTCATGTTATGCAGGTGGTCATATCTTGCGCCCCATCAAGCGCCGCCCTCCAAGGTTCATCTGCCGAAGAGAGCGAGGACGTGAGCCTGGCTGGAGAGGGAGTATCGCGACTGTGCCGAGCATTGTTAGCGGCTGGAGCCCACGCCATACTGCTGACGTTGTGGCCGGCGCCTCAGGACACTGCGACGAAGATTCTGTACCGGGCCCTGTACTCTGCGTTACTACAGGGCAGCCGAGTCGCCAAGTGAGTAGTCTGAATCTTTTCTGATATTGAGTCCAGGCCTCCACTTGTGTATTTCTAATGCGTCTAGATAAAACAGGACAGGTCAATAAATCCATTATGACGTGAAAATCTCCCCGAATTTATGAGTACTACTACTATGAGATTCGGATTAGGAGAAGTGTAAAAATGCACCTTATATAAATTAAGCAATACATGTAAAAAAATATATTGTGTTCCAAACTAAAAGCGATATTAAATAAAGCCTTTGAAGTATCCAAACCATGTGTATTGTACAGGGCCCTTGGTGACGCGATGCAGACAGTACGCCACACGAAGCACTTCGCCCACCCGGCGCACTGGGCCGGCCTGGTGCTGGTGGGAGCTAACGTGCGGCTCAGCAACAAGGTCGCGCTCATGGGGCAGGCGCTCTGCGAACTGTTAGCTGCACCGGACAAGTGCAGGTACTTACACACACACTTCCATCCGTTAATGCCCCCCACACTGAGGTTTCTTTTATGTGCGTCCGAAGTTGACCAGAAACTTACAGTCCCATAACCACTTGCTAGTTGAATGGCGATGGAACTCTGTTCTAAAGGCGCTACGACGCCGCATGCTCAGACGATCCTTTAGATTTAGAGTCTGCTGTTCACACGATTGAACGTTACAAAATTATGCCAGCGCTCTTATAATCCTCTTATTCTCTTCCAGGGATGCCTTGCGTGTGTGCTTACACCTGGTCGAGAAGTCTCTGCAGAGGATAGTGAGGGGACAAAAGAACGCCATGTACACGACGCAGAAGAGCATCGAGAACAAAGCCGGCAGCATCAACGGCTGGAGGGAACTGCTCATGAGTGTCGGATTCAGGTATGATTATGAAAAACAGAAAGAATCGCCAGAAGATCTTATCCTTGACACATTTTTTTAAAGAATTCTACATGAAACTTTTGATAATTTACTCTTAAGTTTAAAAGTTGCGAATCAATTTACTGGACTTGTTGCAATCCACTAATTGTGAAAGGCCTCCCCAAAAAGGTTCAGTTTGTGACTGCAAGCTTTACCTTCTCGAGTCCCATTCGTATGTCGTCATTACCAAGCAATGACAAAGTCAAAAGTCTATCAAATTATTTTGTTCTCAGGTTTGAACCAGCAGCAAATGGCATTCCTTCAAGTGTGTTTTTCCCACAAAGTGATCCTGAAGAGAGACTGACTCAATGCTCAGCTAGTTTGCAAGCACTACTAGGTAAGTTTTGAACTCTTAGAGATCTTAATATAAAATGCACGAAGAGATACCTCAAATTAATTTCTTTTGTTTTTCTTCAAAGTATGGTATACTCACACATTGCAAATACCTTGAACTGTTCAGAAATCCCTACTGATCACTGTAGGCAATATGCTAGAGGATAAGCCTAAATAATAATGTATATAATCACGTATGTAGCCAGGATTGAAGCTGTATTATTTATGACGATTCCCCATTACTTCTTTCTCTTTACTCAAAAATACATTTTGTCTTAGGGCTCACCTCAACTACGCTGCAGGCGCTATCGAAGTTGATATCGAACGGTGACGTGGCAGATGATATCATCGGCGTGGTGCGCTCCGTCATCTCGCAGTTCTCCGTCAAGAACTCCGACACCGACACCATTGAAGTCGCTGTTAACGTCAGGTAGGTGTTTATTGAATTACCTTATCTTTGTTTTAAGCAGGATCTTTGATTTGGAGCAACTCGAGTAATTCGATAATGTAGATCAAAACCACGAACTAGTTACTTTTTGAAACTGATGCCGTTATCAAGCCAGGATAATTACAGAATGTAAAAAGAAGACGAACTTGTTTTTAATTATTCTTAACGATATCAATATTGCCCAGGACTTTCGCTTTTTCATATAAAAACACAAGGTTGTTGATATAGTGTACGCCATTGCTAACATCAGGACGTTATCTGCAGGTTATGGCGCGTCAACGGCTGTCACGAACTCTTGGCATCCCTCGGCTTTGACCTGGCTGAGGTGGGTCAGGATGAGGTAACGCTGCGCACTGGCAAGGCAGCTAACAGACGACACATTCAATTTGTGCTCCAGGCACTACTCGCACTGTTCGGTAAGTTATTATAATGAAATATTTTCGTTTCCTTCTCTGTCGGACTCAAGGAGTAGTTAAATAGGGTAAGATTATTATTACTCACCTATAACTTCTTTGACAGACACCCAAGAAGCCCCACGAAGTCTCAGTTTGGAGTCGAGTTCGAGCGTCGAGTCACTAGCGTCGATCGATGACGGTGACTTGGAGCCGCACTCTGACGGAGAACCACCTCCGAGACAACATCGACGTAAGTTTTTCTTACAGCTTCATTAACTCAGTAGTCATCATGTTAGTTCAGTAGTCTTCATGGTAGTAGGATACCAGTGGCGAAGGGTGACAGTTTTAAAAGGGGAAGCCGTCCCAAAAATGCCCTCAAAAATTGCTGCAAGACAAAAATCCATACCATCTGTTGTAATATATATTATATAGCCATGTCAGGAAGAGCTAGACCTAACTGAATAACAAGCCTTTTTTTTATCAGTTAGACGAGTAAATAATATAATATTACGTTGGTCTATGCATTAACCAATTCCTAAAGGGAAGCCAATGGGAATCGGGTTGTATGGACTCTTCGCCACTGTAGGATACATAACTATTTTGACATCCATCACTCTTTTATAAAACTTAGTCATATATCGAATTGAACGAAAATATTTCGTCGAAATACTTTCTTCTTTAAAAAAACTTACCAGGGTTATTGTTAGGGAGTTGGAAATCTCAGAAATAGAGTTACATTGTATCTTGTCTTCCACAGAAGAAAGCGTGTCATCCGTACCACCGCCACCTTTACCACTAGGATCATGTGGCGGAGCATTCACCATGTACGTCCGCGGATCCACATCATCCACTGAAGTTGGCCGCGGAGAACCAGATGGCAGAACTGCCCCGCCTCCCGCACCGCCACCGCCCAGGTACCGGGGAGAGAGTGATGCTGCCTTCACTCCTTCCCCTCCCGCTGCCCTACCTGCACCGACATCAGCACCTCCAAGAGACGTGTCTTTAGCACTCGCACACCAAACTAAGATCAGAACTCTTTACACAAGAAGACCTCCATCTGATGATTCTGATTGGGAGAGCTCTGGTCACGACACTGTCTTACGAAGACGTCCAGAACATTCTCATGCAAGATACTTGGATGCCTTCTATGACCTCGCGTCTGCACAGCCAAGGAGATCTGAAGAGGAAAAGACTGAACCATCCTTACCCCAACCTTCGACCTCCAAGCGGGCACCAAGACCTAAAATGGGAACGAGCAGCCGCGACTCCATGGCTCAAGTCAGGCATATGAGTGGAGAACTCACTCCAACCATCTCCGAAGTCTACCATGAAAGGAATATTGGACTTGGTCTTGCACCACCGCTAGCGGAACTGCTGCTAGCTGAAGAATCTAAGACTGAAATGAGAGCAGCAAGCTCCAGTGAAAATCTTCTCTTACAAAACTTGGAGAAACTTGGTTTGTTAGGCGATGCCAGTGAAAACGAGGAACGTTGGTGTAGCACCAACTCTTCTCGACCTTGGTTGTCTGCACCCCCCTTAGAAACCGACGTCCAAAGCTCTGATTTAACCACAGCAGAAATAATAGAGAGACAGACGAAGTTCAAAAAAGATATTGAGCCAAAGAGAAAGGAGGAGAATGCTTACGAGCTTAAACCTAAAGAAGAGACACCGGGACCGAGTGGGATAGAGAAACGTTCCGTCTCACCATTCTCAGAGATGTCTCGAAGAGATGAAGGTGATGGCAGAAGCATAGCAGACTCTCACTCTTCATACAAAGCTCTAGTACTGAGCCCCCGAGCGCCCTACCTGCCTGAAGAGGGCGAAGCCTCCATGAGTAACACAGAGGGCGGGAAGACGCACCCCCGCCCCCGTCGCCCCCCTGTACCCCGGACGCGACCTACCTACACCACGCTAGACTTTCCACCGAATAAATGATTAAGACTTGTACATAAGTATGTTAATTTAGGATATTTCTGAATGTGTTAATTTATTTCAATTTTGAAATGTGTTGATTGCAAGGCTATGATGTGACTTATAAATATAATATTGTGCTTTAAATATATTATGGAACTGTCAATATTACAGCTTATTTTACAACTCTTACACGTATCGTTATTTATACATATTTAGCTATTTATTTCTTTTAAGTATAATATCAAGTTAAGTATTAAACACTGTACATTTTGAAAAGTTAAGCTTAATTAGATAAGTTCTACGACTCGACATTACTTGCCATTGCTTATAGATCTAAGATATACCTATTTGTAAAAAGTGAACATAAAATAAATTGTCATAAAATTAAAGATTAATCTTTTTACTACCTACTCTTAACAAGCCCTGCCAATCCCTACTAACAAAATGCAACCCCATCATCTAAGTAGGAAAATCTTTAGTCTATGAGGAAAGATAATTTATGATATTTTTTTTATCATAGCATATTTTGGTTAAGAAGATCCATGTTAACCCACCCTTTCAAATTCCATCACGGAATAGTCCGTCATAATTAGATGTTTTTTTTTATTATTTATTATTATATATTATTTCTTTTGATGTACATGTTAGTACCACATTTTGCCTCGTATATAATTGGGAGCGAGCGTACACCACCGCCTGCTACAGAACTGGCACAGAAAAATCCAAAAACATAACTCAACCTAGAAATCTAACCTAAGACTCTTCTATCGACCGTACTCAGTAGGTAGACCTATGATACGAACCTTTGTCGATATTGTAACATTGTAGCAACTAAATACCTAATTAATTATGTATTCATTTGCGAGGGTTGAAAGCCAGATGCGAGTCCATTTTTGCAAAAAGTATTTGTCCAACAATGTACTTCCAAAATCTTAGTAATCTTTACCGAAACCAAACTATAAAGTAGTTAACCCCAGCTAATTAACGGCCGATCTAATTTATTAGGCACATAAACGTAGAACTTGTAAACGGTAACAAGATATTAGTTTGATAGCTGCAGTGATATCATTAACCCAACGGTAACTGAAAATAAATGGTCTCACTATGCAAATGGTTCGCTACATAAACACAATGTCTTAATGACGGAATGTCGGTGTGGCTTAACACTACATTCATTAACTGCTGGCTGGTTAATTCTAATGACTTTGTACCTAACTATAACGTTACGGTTAATAGTCTTTAACTATTGTGAGACTATTAACCGACTATTGTGGTGTGTTAGGTATCTCTTTGAAAAACAGAGTCCGGTATACGGAAATTAGACGCAGGACTAATGTCCAAAACGTCGTGCAATGTATAACGGCTCTGAAATGACGATGGGCAGGACACTTGGCAAGACATAATGAGGGTAGGTGGAGTAGAGCCCTAACAGAATGGCTACCGCTAGATAGTAGAAGCAGTGTTGGAAGACCGGCAGCCAGATGGACAGATGACCTACAAAGAATCGCGGGAAAGACCTGGATGCGATTAGCACAGACCAGGGAAACATGGCATGAAAAGGAGGTGGCCTATACTCAGCAGTGGGTAGAAACAGGCTGTCAATGATGATGATGATGATGATTGTGAGACGGTTCCATTGGGTCCAATTGGCAGGCTGATAAAACTTATTTAGGTCATTTAGCAAATGAGTCCGCTAGTTATCCACAATTCCACACTGGGCCTTGCTGCGTAGTGACGACCTAGACCCTTCATGAAGGTATAATAAAATGGAGACTTGACTGAACAATTCCCTGGGGTGCGCTAGAAGAGGGTGCCCTTCCTGTGCACCCCTAAGCGAATCAGTCTCAGTCCAATTATTTATTATTTAGATATAGTTTACTAACACCTCCAATGATACACGTTACTATGCTATCTGGTTTCGGAAGTAGATTTTATTTCCCAGTTTCATGCTCTAGCGATTACTGAACAGCTGTTTAGGACTTATAGCAACTTAAAGATTAATCAGCTATGAATGATTTGTCTATTACGCACAATGAGCCAACACAATTGGTAATTAGGTATCAGTTTCAAATTAGAGCCGAGTTCTGGACTTTTTGAACGTCAGCCATCAAGCCGAACGACCATCATAAAGAACACTTTAGAATTCCGATCAATTACGTTGCGTTGCCAGTTAACGTTAAGATATCCTTCGGAACTAGTTATTTTTGAGTGTAACAACCGGAACCGGAAAATAAAGCAATACTGCCAACCACAAGCAAATAGAGAAACGTTGGCAACTGAAAAAAATCAAAGTTACGCTTTCGACCTTGACACGGCCATGAGTTGCGCAAGCGCATTTTATTGTGATTACGTATGGGGTTCTTTTATTTTTTTGTGAGTTGTAATCGTAATATTCGGTTCAATTGAACAATGCTGGTTAGTGTCCGGGTACAAATGGACATATTATGTAGGTATAATGTATAAGTAAAAAATTAAGGCGATGTCAACTCGTTATAAGTAATAGAACTGTAATTAATGAACAGCAAAATTACGTTCTTAACCGTCAGATTTAATTTATGTTAGTTTGTCTAGTTTATGTTATGTTTATGTAGTGCACAGCAATTTTTTTTTCGGGATTTCGGTGTTGATTCTATAGTAAAAGTTGTTCATAATGATGAGTAGATACTATAACTTCTTAAAAGGACCTCCGCTAATAAAATAAGACCTTATATTATATTATATCGGTAGGTAGACATCACGTAAATATAATATCTAGGTACTAAGTAATGCCAAAGTTAATTAAAGTTAGTTAAAAATATTTAGACAGACAACAATCTGATAATTTTATCCAAATGTCCTTAAACAGGTGTCCAATTAAATGCAACCGCCCACACAATGCACAATGTTATCGATTGTTTCATTGACCGATTCAATGCTCACTCGATAATCAAATAAATCCAAATTGAATATTTCTTTTGGCGATTGCTTAGCCGCAAGTCGTGATCCAAACGAACTAATGCAGTACCAAATAAGATTAGAGGCAATAATTCTATGTAATTATCATATTATTTTGTTTGTGAATAGGACAAAAGCCGCCACAGTAAGTGGTCTACAATAGAATATGTAAAAGATTATGATAAGTATGTATTCACTGATGCATTATCAGCATCACTTGCATTTTCATGTAACAGATGTCGATCAGATAAACGAGGTGAAGGTGTCAGCTGTTGCTTTTTGGTCCTGTCATGAATGGAACCTAAACTGCCTAGTTATTCTAACCTATTGATAGAAAAGCTTATACAAGGACGTATCTTTCTATTCCCGATCCCTTTAAGGGGTAGGTACTCTCCCTCTTAAGGGGTACGCTCCCTCTGTCAACCCTATATTTTAGTTTTACTTCTTATACTAAGAAAAATACAGGAAGTACGAGAGCGTTTTCAGTCGAGAAACATCCATTGTGTTAAAAATAACACCATCTCCCGATATAGGCAACCGAACTTACATTAAACATAATATAATTTATTACATTATAAACCTTACAGGGTTGCAGCAAGGAGTAGCTTAATACTTTACAGACTTCCGATAAGTTTCTAAACTTTATTTGAGATCAATGTATAATTTAATTTATTTAATACAACATTCTCGAGTTAAAAAGAATAATCATGGAGATTCTTGCCCGTTTTTCTCCGTTGGAAAACAACACTTTGGAACGAGACAATCTAGAGTCTGGCTATCCATAAGTGCCTGAATTGGTTTACATGAATAATTATATAAACATAACATTTAACATAACAGATAACATTTGATTGATTAAATAAAGAAAATTATTGTTTGCTCCTTTCACCTTAACCGCTTAAGAAGGAGACAAACTCCTGAAAAAACCTTATGAATACAAGGCATTATTCAATGGCTGCAAATGTAAAACAGCCTTGTACAAAAAACGCATCTTCTATGACAAAATTACATACATTTTTCGCAAGTCTACCGGAAACATAGACAGTGGCGTCAATTATTACAAATAAATATAAAACTTAATCCATTTGTAGTGTGAAACAATAATTAGCATATAATATGAAGTAAGGCGGCCCACTTTCCGTCCGTGTGCAACGCGGCTAACTTCCAAATAGTTACGAGTTCATTCGACACGATTATTGTCTTTATATCCATTGTATTCAAATTGTCTCATGTATTTCCTGGTTCGGTGGTAGCGGTTCACTAGTTATTATTTTTAATAATATGTTACATTTATGGGTTATTTCAATTCTAAGAGGCTCCACATTAGATGCCGCCCCTAAAAGTTACAAAGACCTCGATTAATATTCAAGAGAAATATATTCTCGACTCATATATTTTTATAAGAGAAGATCACAGGTATTGTATGTAACGAAAAGTTAATAAATCCCTTACGATAGGTACTTATATTTGTCAAAATTAAAGGGGTAAGAAGCCATTTTATGTCTATAAAGTATTTAATCATAGGTACTTTATCAACGCATTATACTTCACCTTTATATTCGCAAGATCCATAAACTAAGATTAATGCATATTAAACATATTAACGCGATCATTTACAGGCATCGATCGTATCTTTACGAAAATATGCGAGCGACGTCGCAACGAGCTTGCCGTAGCTATATTTTCAAATAAAATTATGGCTTTATCAAAACCCATTGCCAAGCGCGCAATTTATTGTCGAAATTAATACTTAAGTCGGTCACCCTCAGATTTTTATCTGATCGCTGAACCTGACACAGACCTTATTATTGGGAAACAAGAAACAACTGACATGGTAAACTTTGGTAAACACTAGTTTGGAATTTCTAGGTTTTATTCGTAAATTAACATCTTATATCGTGTGGTGCATTATATGATAAAAGCTGCAATCCAAGCAATAATTTCGAATTTAATGAACTGCTTAGGAACTAGTGGACCCTTACGAATTACGTAGGAATATTTGCATTGATATAGCTATTATTTATTTTTAATTCACAGCTCCGTACCAAAACCAAATAGAGTTCCTTTACATCCTGGAGAACAAGCTAGTATGGCGCAATTAAAGCAAGCAAGTCAAGTGTCAGTATGGTAGTCACTGGTCAGCTACCGATGATACCAAAAGCAGAATATCACCTTTTGTTTATGGGAAGCTTATCACCACCATCACCACACACTTGAGGTAAAGTATAAATGACGCTACGCACTCTTCGTGGTCGAACCACATTACGAGAGTGTCAAACATTGCATCCCAAGTGCCGCCAAACTTGTCCTTGTAAGGAAAATAATAAAATTATCGAGTCATGCGTGCGTGCGAAGCATCCTCATTATTTATTAAACGATGAGATATCACTTATACGGCGACCGAGACCGTAATACCATATTACATTGTTTTAAATTACATTTATTAAGAAAATTATTAATGGTCAGGCACGATGGACCAGCTTTTAAAAGTAAGGTATCGTCGAAACCTTGCATAAGGCCGCATCAAAGTGCTATTAATAAAACGTAAATAATATAATTTTGAGAATAACCCTCGAATTTATTCCTGTGTCCGTATACGGATATTAATAACGAACTCGTCGTCGCCCAATGGTCGAAATTCGACCATAATGTTAGCTTTCTGCAATATTTCTGCATATAAACTTTACCTATGACAAATCTCACACTTCTCCGTGTGCTCAATATTCTTAAAAATAACAAAGTTTTCTCTTCACTTTATTAATACATAGATAAACACAAGTAAGTGTACAAATATTAATTGTAGAATATCACTTAAGTAATATGCAATAATAACTAAATGTTATTTTAATTACAAAAAACATTATCCCTTCGGGGATATTTTGATTGCCGCCTTGATTCCGGCAATATGTCTGGTAATTAAAATATACGGTAAAGGCCTATAATTTTGGGCGCCTACTGGCACATGAGTATTAAATCATTCAATCGCTTGAACAAGTTCACTGTTATCAATAACCGTAGTGCCGTGGGGCGTAAGTAGCACAAATAATTGTACATAATGGTTTAATTAAAAATGCGGCCTTCAATCTAAGCCGTCATTATTCGTAGGTAGGTATTTACTGGGCTGCAATATATCTTCCGTTCTGCTACATAAGTAATTAGTAAGTGGTCCATAAAAATACACTATTAACCTTCGCCACGTGCAAACCACACATGTATCGATGTAAGTAGATACATTGGAACTGTACCCATGCTCTTATGCTCTCACTATCATAAGTCTGTCGGATAATCCCGAAGTAGATGAATAATCTTCTGGGATATCAATATTTATTTATTTATTTATTTAATCATTTATGTACACACAAGAAAAGACACAGCAAACATTAAAAATAGGAGAACAAAGTACAAAGGTACTGCTTATTTCACAAAAGAAATCTCTTCCAGCAGACCTGCGAGAGGAGAATTTAAAACATGAAATGTAGACAGCGATGCACAAGAATAGATCAAGATACAAATTAAATTTATTAAAAAAAGAAAAAACATAAGCAAAATATATATATATATATATATATATATATATTTGTAGAGTCGTATTGCTTTACAACTTTCTTACAGGATAAATGCACAAAGTTCATTGATTAAATAATGCAAAAGACTCAAGTTTTCTTAAAAGTAACGATATAATATTATTATGAAGAACAAAACAGACTGTAATCGTCTCAACATAGGCGATGCATCGGTTAATAATTTGTTTAGAGCTTAATCACTTTTTTTATTTATTTCTAGCTGAAGATGGCTAACCTAAAACAATACCTACATTACATTTGCCTATCTCCATCAGCTTCATGTTTATTTACAAACTCGATTTCGCGAAAATAATCTTTTTTGTGTCTGTCCGAGTACGGAACGTATGGTAGTCATACATATCTTCATAAATCACTAAACCCTGTCAATTACATAATCAAACAGACGTAATATAATTATTTTAATAACTCATTATGTCTATCTGTATAATATGTAATTACTTTGGAATATTTATTATGTTTATTGAAGTATAGATCTATATTTTAGAGGAGATTTCAAAACAAATAAATCTCTTTCGGTTACTACCTGTAACATATTGATTGTTAAAACATAATAATAGGTCCTATCTATTGAAATGTGTACATTTATCACTCTGTTCACACCTTCTGTATTCTATCAGACCACTTTTTTATGTAAATGATCTCGAACGTCTTATTTATGTATATTCTGATATATAATCTAAGAGCCTATACACACGGTGTATTTTTACGATCTGTGTCTACGACTGTAGACACAGAACACAGAAAAGAGGTCTTTCTATGTTCTGTGACTGTAGATGACTAAATTTTAGAACCCGAATTTCGTTTAAAACGCGTTAACGTGCGTCAACTGCGCGTCGTCGGCGCGTTAATAATACGCCGTGTGCATAAGCTCTAATGATTGACTTTCAGCCGCAATCGTTTGACTATTTACCTTTTTTTTTTGTTTTTGTTTAACGTGGTGAGAACCCTTCGTAGGGCTGTCCTCCACCTGGGAGGGGCGAAGGGGTGTGCCGGACTCCTACCGGCTAAACTCACCACGGTGGTCCACTTCGGCACCTACAGGTGGGCTTCGGGTACTCTTAAAAGACCGCGCCGAAGCCCACCTCGGTGCCACGCCTATTAGGGCACTTCTCGGGGAGGGAGACTGTAAAAAGGTCCCCCTCCCAGGGCTGGCTATGTACCTAGTACACACCCATACTTTTGATAATGTCGCCTTCACCACCCTCGTTTGGAGAGGGGTGGCCGTTTTTTTTGCCGGGAAACACGAAACCTCTTAGATTTTCAATTTACATTTAGAATCAAGCAATAAATCAAGAGTCGTGTCATATCGGTATGCATAACATTAGGTAGGTATATTTCAGCTCGACTGTACGGTTGAACAAAAAATGCACGACATAGATAACAATGCGCGAAATCCATTTACAGCATTCCTGTGAAGTTTAAAAATAATATTGATACAGATTTTGTAATTTATAAGATAAGATTATTGTTATCCAGCAGCGGCAAAGTGGTGAAGTGATTTTATTAGCCCCTCTAGAACTAGTGTATTTGTAGCTGTTTACCGGGTGAAATGTATTCGAATTTTTCTCCCGCTGCGATGTAAGTAATTCGTTGTTCGTTGTTTGTTGTGTTTAGATAAAGACCAGCAAGATCCTTGAAGATTTTCCACTGTACCACTTCTCGTGGGTGCATAGAAAGAGCCTCTCCAAGTGACGGTACCGGCGCATCCTGGGCATACAGCCCCCCCGTTACAAACAGCGAAATTTTTCACCATAAGCAATTCATTCGTACCTACTTCTCGTCGCGTCATTGTTGCGAAGTGTCGCGAATACGAA
This sequence comes from Allophyes oxyacanthae, assembly GCA_932294325.1. Taxonomy (NCBI): domain Eukaryota; kingdom Metazoa; phylum Arthropoda; class Insecta; order Lepidoptera; family Noctuidae; genus Allophyes; species Allophyes oxyacanthae. Next base: position 6,162,299 of record OW028628.1, read on the forward strand.
AACATAAAGTTCAGGGTATAGGCATTATTCTAACATAGGTACCTACCTATTGTTGCGTTTTAATAACAAGTAGTTAAATGCACTAACGTTTATTATCGAATGCAATAAACTATTAATCTATTTGTAATTACCAATATATATTGCAATAGGTATATAATATAATTATTTTGAAATTGATTCTAGAGCAGAATATGCAGTATTCGGGTACAGGCACTGTGTCTACGGGTTGCCGAAACAACTTAGGATTTTTTCATAAATATTTGTACTTGTAATAATTTTTCCATAATTCAATATTACTCGACTAAATGTATGAAATAGCCGATTTTCTTACGCGATTTCTGTGTTGACCCATCATAAAAGCTTTTCATAATGATGAGTTATAGGTACAATAATCCCTTAAAGGGATTGGGACTAGAAAGGTAGGACCTTGTAGAACGACCAATAGTAACAGGTACTCAGAACAAAGAACTGATATCATCTGGTTGATAGCATAGATTAAGCCACCTTCGCCTCTTTTCTCGTGTATAACTAAGCGATTATAAATTTATGATACTCTTATCTCTAATATTTAGAATAATACTGACCTATCTCTCCAGGTAGGGCAGTATTATTCTTCTTAAACAGGCATTTCTTTTAAATAAGCGTTACCTATTTACTTTATATTCTCATTTAATACTTATTTCTTTTCTGTGTGTACATAAAGTTTTAAATAAATTTTAAACCGATTTTAAGTGGTTACCTGTCTGACCTAATAGTTCATTGTAAATGCTTAGTGCCTGCTTTCTGCTCGTCATATCTCACAAGGTAGACAAGTACCCTTAGAACGCGAAATTGAACCAATTCAACATGCTCTACTTTAAAGTTTACTCGTCCGTTTTACGAACATGACTTTTATTTTCATTGATTTCCTAATATGGACGTGACATTTTATACAATAGGTACCTTCATATTTAAGTATACTTACATATTATAAGTATTTTACGTAACTCTACTGCATTCGGTTTTTTAGAATGAAGCAATATTTTAAAGATAAGTGCTTTCTGTCATTATGACATGAATTTAGGATAGTGTTGGGATAGTGCTATCGTCAGAGCACTCTGAAGTTTTATCTTGTACCAACGATCGTGCCCAGCATAATTTATCTGAAACCAAATTCATAAGTGAGAAATTTTTGAAATTGTTATTCGCGCTAGTCAGGTAGGTATTTGACCCAATCTATCATCGACTCCCGCCCTTGTACATAAATCTTCCTCTCAACACTACGCAACAGCCTCCAATAAATCATTGAATGTTTGTAAAAGTGATCAGGCGCAGCTCCTCTATAATTTTAGCGAGCTCCTTGAATTAGAAAACCAGTACTTATGTCCGCGCAGTTTAGAAATGTCCATTGTGACCAATCAAAACTGACCTTTAGAATAAATTAGCATCTGTCTCATATGTTATCTGTGATTATTTACTTAGGTGTGTCTAATGGTTAAGTATCAATTTGATCTTTTGATATTTAATCAGGTTAATGTCTTTTTAGGAAATAATTGCTTCCGGTGGACTTTGCCATTTGAACAAAAAGCGAGTACATAATAAATATGTAACCAATATTCAAATTAGTTTGTACCTTTAAATTGGCCGAAAATGGATCTAAACAAGGTCTAAAAACATTACAGTCACCTTCGTCTTATGTATGCTCACACGCCTTTTTCCTGTGCAAATATCTATGCATAATTATTTAATGTAGACAGCCTTTTGATGTTTACATTTAAAAGGAAATAAAAAGTAATCTATTTCCTGTGACCTATGTCTGTCTGAGAAATAAAAGCAAGTAGTAGACAACGTGTGCCTTTCACACTTGGCTCTTTTAGAAGGCGGTTGACATTCCATAACTCTGCCGGCGACTAAGTTCAAGTGGCGCGACAATAATGACGCTCTATCACACCGTAGCGTAACTATGAACCAACTCTACATATTCGTACACTCGTTCACACATATGCATGTCTAAGTATTTTTCTCACGTGCCAGCTTTTAAAAGTGCATTTATTTAGAAAGTCTTTATAAAACATGCTTCATTCAACTTTAATAAAAATAAATTAGTCTTTCTATACTTAAATATTCAAGCAATCACCGCGATATACACACAGTCCGGAGTCTGAATGCTATTCTATATTCAATGTCAGCATCAAATTATTTACCGTAATGCAATCAATTGGTTTTTATTTTACTCCTGTCGGGACATGTACCTATAATAAATTGATTCTGCATTACTAGCTAGCATGTAGGTACTCGCCACTTTATCGATGGATTCTTTTGTATAAAACTAACAATTTTAATGCGCAAATATTTATCTCGTATCAAAGCAATTCCAGGTGTGTAGTTAAGTGTCAGGTCATGATGGTCTGCAGCACTCGACACGACATAGACCTATATCAATTGCTGAATGAATGAATATATCTTAGATGATTAGTTTGCGCCCACTATGTCAGGTTGCCGATATAAACTATACATTTAGGTTTTAATAAAAAAATGCGATTTTGTGATTATTCTTGCTCCACCAAACATACAAATTATTCAAAGACGACCATTCTTCTGATAAATTAATTGCATAACGGTCTATAAAAACAGAGCAATAATTGTGACAGGTAGCGTTAATTGTAATTTTCTAAATAAAATCATACTGCTCATTTCCAATTTATAGTACCTATTTGTACCAATACCTAGAAAGAGTGAACAGCTTCTTCTATCTTGTGTATTATCGGCTCTGCTAATACTTAGCTATACAAAGCTTGGAGTTTCTTGCCCATTCTTCTCCATTGAAAATTAACACATTGGAACGAGGCAACTAGAGTCTATCTGACTATTCACAATGCTTAAATTGGTTCAGAAAAATATATTCGGTTAATTGATATCACAGATTATAGCAGAAATGTTTTATCTGTGATTGATCCCATGGGTAACGAAAAAGACGACGAATGTATATTTTCTTTATAAATTATCACATGTTACATAGGGATAAGGATACCAAAAGGCTGCAACTTATCATTTACTTCGACGCCTGCGACCATCAATCCATCTGTCAAGAACAAAGATGAGGCTATACAACCAATAATTATCAAGTAATTAATCATAATGACTAGAAAATTGATCACGTCTGCGGAAGCTGACAGGAATCCTGCTTGCCCTGCAAAGGAGACGTGCAGGTGCAGTCCTATGTTCAATATCCATGCCAGAAATGAGTTTAAAACAAACATAAACAACAATACTCGACCAAAGACACACTAGGCCCTCATTCTCAGGCCCGAAGGATTTTTCCTATGATGATGCTATATTATTAAGAGAAAGGACAAGAAACCGATTTAAAAAAAAATAAGGTGCTCTGTTCGCACAAAGGCGTGGCGTGTAAGTCTCAGACCTTGGATCGTAATTTTCTCAAAAACTACTAAACCGCCTTTAGTGATGTACTTAGTTTCAGCGACGTTCCTTTTACCTTTGAACAGGCCATAGTGAAAAAAAGTTCATTTTAAATCAATTCTATTTAAAAAAAAACTCTCGTCAAAATAAAAGTTGACAACGTTAGCGAAGGCAGGTCTGTGGTTGACAAGATACACAGAACCACACACAGAACACTCATTCTGACATGCATTGTAGGCGATTTGACCTCATTAGCCATACGCCTATTCCCAGGCACGAGTGCATTATTTTATAGCAATAACAGATCACTCCGTCTTTGAGACATGATTAACATAAATAGAATATGCATTTATACACTTCTTCTGAAAAGCGATCGGTCGGAATGCAGTTTATTCTCGGCCGGCGAAGGTTTACTTGGTTTGCAAGTTCAAAGCTTTATAGCTGTTATACCTACGTTATAAGTAAGTACCTCAGTACCTTAGTATGATAAAATCTACATTCACTAGTTTCACCGATTTAGATTAGTAGCAATGTCAGTACAGAGAATAAAAATAAAAAAACATTATATTCATGTTGACATTATATTTATATTTTATTAATCAATTATTGTTGCACTGAATTTTAATTTGTAGAATTTTTGAAAATTTGCATGCCTATCGGCGGATCATGAATGGATATTATATTTGTAATTTAACATCTTGTATGTAACCTATGTTCACAAAATAAATGAATTTGAATTTGAATATGTTTAAACTTAATTGAAAACTAATATCGATACAAAGTAGGCTTTAATTTTTTTTTGCGCTTCATATAAACGATTCGCCAATCTCCATGTTGCACAAAGTATGCGCTTACAATTAAATGCAACGCAAATAATTTTAGTTTAGTACGTATTAATTACCACAATCAATTGTTAAAAAATACACATTCTAGCTCTATTGCGAATTTCGTTTCAAAATTGGATTAGTTTTGCGTCATTTTTGCGAAACAACTGTACTTACACCATTTTCATATTTTAAATACAAAGTCTGACGATACTGGTAGAACATGAAAGATATCTAGGAATTGTTAAATTAATAGTTTTTATAAGTTTTTAAACTGTCATGGTCACTAACATTAGTATTAGAGTTCAAGATATAAACATGGTAAATACCCCGTTTTGAACTCTAATATTAATAGTTTTTTTTGCTATTTGAATAAGTAATTTATATGATGACAGTATCATTCACAGCTTGTTCCTGCCCAATGCTCGGTTGATTATAAATACAAGAATCGGGCCTAGAAAGGTAGGGGTTATGTTACTCATCATTATGAACAATTATGGAACCAAGATTGAAATCGCGAAACAAAATCAGCAGTTCCATACAAACAAATAATTGAATAGTACTCGACTAAATGTATAGAAGAGCTGATCATTTTTTCGAGATTTCAGTGTTGGTCTCATGTTAATAAAAGTTGTTCATATTAATGAGTACAATAACTCGTTTAAAGGGATTGGGACTATAAAAGAACCGTATAATATATTATAATAAGCCTAATTTCGTTGACGCCGACCCGCAGCAGCGCTATTGTAGGTTTATATACATATTTATTTTTTCGTGTTTATCCCAGACCAATTTTTTTTGGGACTGTACACATAGCTACTTCCTTATGAAAACAAATGCCTATGTCGTAATTACATATAATTTACCCCGAAGTTCAAACTAAATTCACACCATGCGACTTACTGGTGAATAACTATTATAAGGCTACGGAAAATTATTAATACCCAAGAATTTAGTGCGGCGAGGTCAGAGATAGGTAGACCGATACCAACATAAAATATATCAATGCGTTCAGATAACAATTTTAGCATTAGACTCATAACTAATTATGATATTTATTTCGGTAGGCACCCATTCTCGTTCCGTTAGTTTTTGTTGACGGACACCACAGAGTACGTAGTAAGGAGAGCAATAATGTGCGAGTGAACAACGCAAAAGAGTGGAAAAATACGTCCCATAGGTTACCAACTGAATAGTTTGGTCGTAGGCCAACAAGCTAGGAGATGAGTCTATGCCGTGTGCGTAATATCACATAAAATATCAATCTCGTAGCTTTGTCTTGACACTCAGTAGCATCAACACGAAGCTGACGTTTGCAAACTTTCACCCTCGCATCTCACAATTCGGATGAGTGTCAGTATAGGAAGGAATATGCGTATGAACACTTCGTGTACTTACTATTCTGTGGAGAGCACTGAGAGACCGCGTGTACGCCTTCGGTGACGGTGAGCTGTCGTCCTTGCCGGTGCATGACGCTGCGCTGGCGCACCCGGCCGTGGTGCGGCGCTCTCAGAGACAATCAGACAGACGGCTTGTTTGTCTCTAGGTGCGTATGTCACCGTTCGCAATTAGCTCGCGAACAAAACTTTCCGTCTATCATTCAGCTTCATTCTATAAAGTATATAATAGGGTTGGTTGACATAGTTATATAGTGGAGACAGAAAGGCTGATAATTAAATACACAGGAAAAATGGCAGTAGTTTATGTAACTGTTCGTATACGCGTCAGTAAGTTTATACCACATCCTACAGTCCTGTCTCAATACTTTCATTTAACCAAAGCTGCGCTAATTCTGTCGAAATATAAATTATAGTAGTTTGCAATCGTCACAATGGGAATTTTTGAACTGGCCTTGACCTCCCACTAACACCCTTGAAATGCAATCGTGAAATATTAAAGAAAAGTTTATGATTTGTTAAAAGGGTTCATATTTAGAAAGATAGTTTCAACAGACCATTAGGCAACCCTACGGCTAGTTGACCTGTCGCCCTTGGTACCGGTCACGTACCACACTCGCGCGCAGCGAAAGATTATTAGATTGGCTTTTACCCGATAAGGTATAAGATACCTACATTATTTGTGAGCTTACAGTATGAATAAGACAAGCACTAATTTAGTCATGACCGTGGCAATAAGTAGACCAACTATGACACCCCAACCCAAGGGACACACTGACCCAAGGGATTAATCCCCTGAGTGCTGCAAAAGCCAACAAAGGGCATGTCAAGCAGTGGCGTGCACTCCGTAAAGACAAAAAGACACGGCGTCCCCTAATAAATTAGGTATTAATTAATACAAACGTTAATAATGTCTGTAATATCAATTAATTTAAGTCTTAGGGTAAAGTGGCCAATCACAAACATTATTCAACTAGACAATGCAACACTAAGTTGGTTTTGGTCTACCCTGTAAGAAATGTCTATGCACGCCACTGGTGTCAAGAGTAGGTATGCAAAGCAGCATCATCTTGTGCGATAATAACAGCATACTGCGATCATCAATTATTCGTTTGCCGGTTAGCCGCCGCGACTCTTACATAACTGCATCAGTACGAATTCTGCGCACATTCAGTCTGTGAAACATATCTAAGCTTACGGCCAATCCCTATCTCTCTATAGCTAATTCATACTCAAAGTGTCTGATTTATACATTCTACAACTTATTGTTTAATGAGCAGAAACATGGAACAATCCCGCTGATGAATGAGGTCTTCGCGATCAGGTCACGATCATGAGATACTCGTGAATAATATCAACAATTTCACGGCTAGCAACATTTCACAGCTATCTTTTTTCTCGAAGTAACTACATAACGAGGTACCCTGTCAATTTGGTAAACACTTGTTTAAATGTTATTAACGGCTCAATTGACTCGGCCGAAGATTTATAGGCTGCTGAACGTTATTTAAACGTCGGTACATTTCCGGAAATAAGTCATCAATTTTCACTTAATTATCAGATGATAAAAATGTATAACTGACTATTACCTAAGAGTTCTACTCTTAATGAGAAGCAATGAAGGCAGATTGAGAAATCCAGTAGATATATTGTCAGTGCACAAGTTATTACTACTGTACACGGATTGCCTCTTCTTAGATATTTCATAGAAAAAAGTTCTAAAATTCCCACTTCTCTAAATCTACGTTGCCGTTTGATGGTTTGTACCAATAATTAAAGATCAAGTTCACCGACAAATAAACAGAAGCTTAAAACAAAGCCTGGTTAAAATGAAATTTCATATACCTAGATAAAAAGCTAAGACAAAACCTTCCGTGCGTATTGGTAAAAATCTGTCTGTTTTTAATTCAAACATTTGTTATTTTCGTGTTATTTTTGACCCGGAAACAGTGCCTAGTAGTAGTAGTGGTAGACATAAATAACAAAAAAAATTGCATTAATTTAAAATTCACACCTCCACTTGAAATCGAATAGAACCTTCAAACGACATGTCAACTTACTGTCAAACCTAGCCGCGTGAACCCGGCGACCTGACACTCTCTAAATATTATTAACAAATACTTTGAAACGTTTCAATAACAGTCCATGCGACAAGAGTAATGTGCAGTGTTTAGCTAAAACGTAATAATCATAAATTTGGCGTGCACGGCATTCCAGCTTCAGTATAAGATTCAGTAATAATGCGATCTGTCACGCCGGTGATGGTGACGCATGAGCCGACCGCTAGGCACGGCAAGGCTGAGTACTCACAGCTGGGGAACTCCTAAGTAGTTGTTTTATTAATTATAACAAGAAAACTTTTACGTCTCAAATAATAAATATTATACAGGCAAGCCTACACATCAGACTGTCAAACTATTTTATATTTTATTAATTCATTATAATGTACATATTAATATTTATAAGTATTGTATCCTTTTGTATTTCTGGTGCAGGTACAATAAAGTTTATTGTATTGTATTATAATTATTGTCCTACATAGGTAGATAAATAAGTAGGTCTTATGAAGTAACATAGTCAATTATATCTGTGCAAAAATCGACTACAATTACATAATTGGTAACTGGTAGGGCAAGTCAAATTCTCCATACTTACATGATTACAATTTACAATCAAGGAAATTAATGCGTGCAAGATCGTTTTCCCATAGACACATATTTCATGCCGACAAAGGTTTACAAATATCTTGAAATCAAAAATATTACGCCAATTAATAATTACATAATTGCCGTGTATACAGGAAAGTTTTCACACGTGAAACAAGGTAAAAATATTTTCGCTCAGAAATAAAATATGACGCAAAACCGCAAATATTTAGTCTGGATAGGAAGCAATGATAGAAAGAAATAAATCAAATAACTAATCTATGCATATGTAGTTTTTATCTTTAATTCAACGCCGAAATCTACATAGGTACCGATTTTACGCACTTACTTAAAAAACGCGTAACTACGATTGCTATCGTGTGTGCTACGCTTAAGGTTAACAACAATTAGATATGGATCACGAACCTGCGCGTGAGTGATACACTATACTTGACATATCCCTGACATTTACCAATTCTTCTATGTTTGTATTTACTGTCGCGGTTTCATGGAACTATGCGACTAGTATGTGGTAAATTACTTCCTGTCTAAACTAGAAGGTTATATGAAAGTCTAGACTAATATTGTTAAAATTACTTAGTTCTTACATTTTTATATAATTGATATCGAGTTTGAAACATAACTTGACCGATTCCTCTCACCTTCCGTTTACTCTTTCCGTTCGATTGACGTCTTCGACTTGTGCGGTATTAATTTAAGTAATTGTACGTACAATTACTTACCGTAAGTAGATATTCCTGATTGTAATGACACCCATCACGGATAAAGTTCAGGGAGAAAATGTGAGACAATAAACATAATAAAAGATAATTTTATTTCAATAAATAGTTTACAGCAATCAAGTTCTTATCATCAATATAATCGTCAATAAAATTGTAAAAGTCGCACCGAATAATAATAAAACATGGATCTCAATGGCCAGTAATTGTTATTTACCAGATTCCAAGGAAACAAAAGAATAATACTTGAAAGAAAAATTTTTTTTACAAATATGTCATTTCGAAACGGAAGCGTGGAAAATACAGGCAAGGACGCGCTCGACAACTAGTTACATCCACACAAATAAATCGAAATCAATCATTGATACAATAATATCATCATACATTGCTTCATACAACTGAAAGTGAAAACATTACAGTGTAATAATGCAGACATGTATTCTCGGTATAGATAGACGAAGTGGTAACGGTAGTTTGATAGTAAAAGTTGTAGGTTACCGGAGCTGATTTTGCACATATTTTAGAGTTCCGTCGAGAATGAGGAAACGGACACCTAGGTACAGTACACGGCTATTAATTAAAATTTAATATGTCATTGAATTTCGAATTCTAAGAAATAGTTAAATACTAGATTTCGAGAACTGAAATGCTCTATTTATTCGTTTTCAGTCAGCAGTCTAATGTATAGTTAATTATGTGTAAAAATATTAAGCGCTTACTTTTATACTACGGAATTTAAAACGTAATAACGATTTTATATTATATTAACCATTGAAAATTCTTATATACTTAAATAATAAATTAATATCAACCTCATCAAGACATGAACAAAACCTTTCAATCTGAAAAGCATACTAAGATTTTGAATACTAATTGATATTATGATCGATAGAGACTAAAACTTCGTTTTATTTTTAATCGACATTATAACTCTAGACATTACAGGTTTCAAGTAGCCACGACGTTCATCTATCATCGATCTACAAAAATTGCTGCCCATAATTTCACGTTCATTGATCTTTTTATTCAACTTAATTTGTCACGTTTTTGGCCGATGGTAATTTCTGAGTCAACAAGATTTTAAAATTCATAATCGTTTGTTTGTAAATTAATATTGGTAGAAAATACACAGAATATGTTGAGGAAAAATAACAAATAATAAAGAATTACCTTATTTTACCATTTGGTATGTTCAATTCTTAGTTGATAAGATTGGATGACATCCTTATAACTTGATCAAAGGGAAAGTACCTACGTTGTAACAAATATCTATCCTCCATTTAGTGATCAATGATAAATACGATAATACTTACAGTAAATATCACACAGTAGTTGCAGTAGTATCTTTCTTCACATATCTACCTATTTATTACCAAACTACCAATCCTTAAAAGATTGCGTTACAAAAAATGAGTTTTCCTTCGATCGACGCCTCTACTACAAGAAACCATACAAAAGTTGAAAAAGTCATACTCAGATTCATAGCACGATGAAGACTCTAAAGAACATTACCACATGCGCAATGACGTTGCTCGATGCTCATTAAAAAGAAACACTCAACCTGGAGGAGTTACATCAGTTGGAGGCTCCTTAAACAGCTGTTAATATTTCATTGTGAAACTACGTGAATCATATTCCATTATTTGTGCTTTTCGCTACACTTAGTCAATGCTACAATAATCAATAAGTACTGTAGTAATCAGGTTTTTATTTTGATATCATAAATAACTTTATAAAACCCATCTGAAAACAAAGACAATATAAAATAACATAAAATATTGCCCACCCAAATAAGTAAAATTATTTCCGCAAAACGAAATTGAAAGCTAATTATGTACATAAAATAAAAATATTTGTTCGTCGCTATTCGGTTAAGAGAACGGTGTTTTCCATCGTAGCACTCGTAGCACAGCGGGGAGCGATGCGCGTGCGCCGCTGAGCGCATTAATGCCACATAAAATGATTATTCGATGACAACCTTGAGCTGCCGAAACGACAAATAGAGATGAGTTTAATGGTCTTCAACGTCATTAATTTTTATGTCGATGTTTTCATTGGAAGTTTATTTATATTCGGTGTATGATTGCTTTCTTTACTTATTTTCCCAAGTCTATATTTTGCAAGCGGATTTACCTGAGTGGAATTAGTAATCAAAATCTTTATTTTAGTTTTGAATATGACCTAAATCGAGCAGTAATCGTTGTCACGTCTTAAGATACATCACGATATTTTGTCCTTTACCGTATAATTCCAAGCGACATCCAGCACTACCGACGTCAATTCAACCCACATAAAAGACAGTTCAGCATACATAATACCCAAGGTTATATCTCTGTAACATTTAATAAATTAAAGCTAGAAATAACATATATGTATATTAAAGTGTTACTCCACGTCTAGGTTAGCATTATAATATAACAGCTACGCAGTTGTTTAGACGCTACGAGAGTGCTACGCGCCTACGAAAAATAATAGATTTTTGAGAGCTCATTTTTGACCGATCCATTTGTCTCCTAACCAAGTTTCACTCCACATAATCAACCGCTTCGGAGCGTAATCTACGCCAGGATCCAAACCAAAGCTAAGTACAGCTAGAATCATAAATCAAAACTACCAAAAAACATTCTCTTGTTTGGGTCGTAACTCGATGTCAGAAATATTAGAACGCTACAATAAACTTTCTTGAGGGACAACATAACCACTACGTTTGGTAGGCCTAAAGTTCTAGCTACCTACCGTATAATAATACATTATGATATAAGTGCGGTAAGTTGAAAATTACAGCCGAGGCGATTATTGCTAGCCCGTGCCGTAGGCGAGGGCTACAAGAAAGCAGAGGCTGTAATTATCCAAGCGCACGTATGTCATACGACTTTTATAACATATTTGCGAGGAAATAAATACAACTCGGACTTTCTTAAACAAATAAATCTTTTACTTGTTCACCAAGAACCTTCTAATATTCTTGTTGTTCACAAATTAGCGATGCGCGCGCATCAGCCCTTTTTTTTTAAGGCAAAGGCATAAAAACAGCCAGTATTACTAATAAAGTAAATTCATATTTTTTTGTTTTTGTTACAGATAAATGGTTGTAATTTATTGTCAAAATTAATTAAATTAAAGAATTAAACGTTTACTTTTTATATTTTATCTCCCAAAGTTAATTTTATTCATAAAATGTTGACCACTTTTCTGACATAAAAACTTCTTTGCTAAGATTTAAAAAAGTACCGTTCGTTTTAGACGGAGCATCTTGATAAACCGTGCGTTTTACATTACATTATCGCACAAGTGCGTAATGAGATACATTACGATATTGAAATTGGTGAAATAAGAGACCCTTTACGAGCAAATGTGTTATAAAAAAATTACCGATCATAAAGCTGGGACGCCCATATTCATGACTGGTAATTTTTTTACAAGCCATTTCCAAGTTTATTCTCTCACGATCGTATTGAAGTTTATTACCAGAGTCTGATGTTCATGACCATTTTGTTACGCAGTAGACCCGCTGGTCAACAGTCAATGCGGTTCATATTCGATGCCTCTGGTTACCGTTTAGAAGGCTGTCTTTTACACCAGCCTCATCATAAAAAAATTACGGCGGCTAGATAGCGCTACTGCTCTCTTAGGAAACCGAAGCTTTAAGTCACCATTTCCAACACCCACGGCAAGACTGCGAATGTTTTATTTTACTTCGTTATATTCGGATGTACGCTCATAATACTTATTGTGTATATATACATATACCTAAACATGACATAGTTACAAACGAAATAATATCCGGCGGTGTTCGTCAGATGACCTCCATATCACCGCAGTGCTCCATATTCTTAAAACTTATTAACTTACTTAAATGCTACACTTACAGCCATTTTCAATATCTGGTACCTAATTAAAAAAATGTACACTTCATACAACAGTACATCATGTTCATGCACAGTGCATGAAATACCTACTACAGCTTCATATTTCAGAAAAGTGATTAAGTTTTTGATTGGATATTTGTTTATACTCGGAAACAATGAAAACAAAGTAATATACACATGCTTGTTGCGAATAAGTTATTATGGACATCTTTGGGTCCAACCGATTACTGTAATGACACACGAATTGAAATTAATAAACCCACGCATTATTTTATCTTCTTTCATACGCATTAATAATATGTACAATTGTACACATTACTTTTAAAACATTACAGCAATCAACTGTACCTACCTACAGGAATATCACCATATATTATATTAACTTCTTTATTTTGTGGCTCTGTCAAGCGTAGGCCCTCCAATGTCTACACATCGCTATATTGTAAACAGTGTTGTACCAAATTCTTCTCATAGATATTACTCACCCCGCCTTAGAAACTACATAGAATATACATGATACCTAATCTTTTGTAAAAAAGATACAGCGTCTTTTAGGATTTCTGTTGTATCCGGTTTACAAACATGCATCTCATGAGCACACATGGCCACACTGAAAACAGCTCTGTAGACTACACAAATATTTTTCCGTTCGAGAATCAAACCACGACACTTAGCGCAGAAAGCCAGCTTAGCCACTGCGCTAACCGCGCCTTCTAACAGTCAGAGATCTAATGGATCCTAGCAATATGCATATGCGCACGCATGCGGACAGTGCGACTACATGGCGCATCGGTAAATGAGGCAAGTACAACTCATAAAAAACCTTTGACCTAAGGTATATTACATAATTCAATTTAATTAAATAAAGCAATATTTCGTAGTGTAAATACTGTGATGCACAAAATACAGCACGCGATAAAATGCAATGGACCACATAATTTCGTTAACCGACAGCAATAGCCTGATAATGAAACAGGACAAAATTAAATGCACTACACAAAGACAAGACTATTCCATTTGCAATTCAAAGATATACAACAAAAACATATAGTTTAGAACAACACTTGCAAAACATAATTAACGATAGATTAAAAATAAAAATCATTACAACGTTCGCAAAAAACTTGTGTTGTTCCTAATCAACAGACAATCTAAGTGTGTAGGCTGGCAACACCTAGGCATTTGTTGCATAATTAGTTCGGTTATAAGACAGGTCGTTTCGCTTTCTGCCCCGGCGCCGAAGATTAAAATAACTAGTCTTGTTAAAGAAAAAAAAATGTTTGGTACTTAATATTATTAATGAAACATGACCTGTGTTCTCGATAATGAAGAAAGACGCTCATGATGTACATCAGCATTACTGGTGCGAAAGTACTCTGCATTCATCACCCGTTTGGCCAGATTGGCAACGGGCTCTCTATTAGAAAGAGTCTTAAGCGCATCTTCCCTATTACTAGTGGTCGCCCAGTGGTCGAAATTCGACCATATTATATAGGTATAAGATTTTCGCTTTCTGCACTCCTTCTCCATATAAACGTTAGCTACATCCCAAATCTCACACTCCTCTCTTGAGGAGTGTGAGATTAAAGGAAAAGGGGTACAAAGATTTCTCTTCACGTATTAATATAATAGATTTGCCATGATAAGAGTATATCTAGAATACACATGTCATTGAGTACACAAACAATAATCCGTGTATACCGGTGAACCGGGTAACTGTGTCGTAAAAAGCACTTGAGTGATTTTATCTGTTGGCTCGTAAAGATACAATCTTTTAGTGGAATCTTACCTATGGAAGGGTAGGAAAATCTACTGGAATTTGCTAGCAATTAAATCATTTTCAACTGTAAGAACGTCTCGTATCTTGATCCGAATTTGACTCTTATTGTAGGTTAATATTTTACGAATTAACACACTATTCTAATATAACCCAGCCCGCACCTCTGACTTTTCGGATTCATGTGCGGATTAGAATTTGATTATCACTTGCGATAACGGTGAAGGAAAACATCGTGAGGAACCCTGCACATCTGAGAGGGCCTCATAAAGTTCTCGATGGTGTGTGTAGTCCGCCAACCCGCACTAGGCTAGCGTGGTGGACTAAGGCCTAACCCTTCTCATTCTGAGGAGAGGCCCGTGCCCAGCAGTGGGACAGTAATGGGCTGAATTTATTATATTTATAACATAGTATAACTTAATAACGGAGCTGTGAACATGCTCTAGACATATACAAAGCACCTGGTATTAAGTTACACGTTTATAATCGTATGTTGATTCGTTAAATATCAACCGACATTAGGAGTGGGATTCGAATCGAGATGCGAGACTTTTGCAGTACTACTACTACCCCAGGACTACTGGCTTCGGAACCATGAGACATAGCTTTTCCTTCTTCATAAGAAACTCCATTACGTTCTATGACGTCTCTACCTATACCTATAGAGATGAGATGTCAAATCCTTTTTTTTTCACAAACACACGCTCCGCCTCATCCTGAAATTCATAGTGGAAATGTATTTTAAATCAACACATTGGAGACACTGAGGACTTGACTCATCTTGCATATCCTACCAAATTCATAAAGTTATCACGAAATACCGTTTACTCCGACTAATCTGCTATTTGTATGGACAACAGTAATACGAACGACTAAGGCCCAAGCTCACCGACAACATAACAGATAATTATGACAAACACTCGTTTGACGTCAAATTTTGTATGAGTAAACGCCGTTTTCAATTTAAACATCTGTTATGCTGTCGATGAACATGGTCCTAAGAAACTTTTACATTCCTTATGTAGGTAGGTTAGTTACCTATTATTGTAAGATAGGTAGCTTGCGAAAAATTGCATTGATAAGCTTCACTATGGAAATGCCATAATATTCAAGGGAACTAAGTAAGACCCGAAAGGCACATAATTATATTATAATTAAATACTTACTTTCTCTATGCTCTCGAAATATTTCAAAGTATACCTATGCGACTGAACATTTTTTTTATAAATATTCATCCTATCCGAATACATAATAGCTATCAAAACTTCAACATAAATCCTTTGTTTTAAATATCCTAGTTGTAAACTAATCTCATTTGCATATACCTATTAATATAAATATCTAGAGACACTGTCAACGCCCCGATAACAAGTGATTAGTTTATTGTAATGGAACTTGAGAAAAGTTATAATGTTTATTAACACATCAACACATGTCATACTGCATGAATTACTTGAAATAAAATGAAAAAATAATAATCGGCAGACCACGACAAAGACGCTGAACGAATTTATGTCTTAAGAAAATCACTCTTTAAGGTACAATAAGTACTTAAATAACGCCTAAAAAGTTCAACGTTACATACAAAGTAAACACAAACGTTCAACTTTGCAACAAAAAATATAGAAGAAGAAATTGACACCAGAACACTATGAATATAATATATACAATGCAACATGAGCGTAACCGTCTTCGTGAACACTGCTGTACGAAGCACTAAGTTACTAACTAAATGTTAAGAAGTGGAGTCATGATGATACCAAATCACACACTAAATCATAAACACCCGAATCCACCAGCGATTGCCATTGAAATGTGTATGATATGCGCCTATTATCAATGGCATGTCCCAATACTTTCACGCGCGGCGCGGCTCGGCCTGTGGTACGCGCGCACCCCCTCTGCGCACGCGCCGAACTATAAAAGCCCGCTCCCGCCCTCATTTAGCACAGACGCAAGTTGCACTCCAACATAGCGATTCCTGGAAGATACTAGTCTTCCATCAGCGCTATAAATCTATCTAGATAAAAAAAATATCTATTTCTATTCTTTCTCTTTCACTTCTGTGCTAACTACAAAACAAAATGAAATCCATGGTGAGTACTTTTTTCTGTCGGCATCATTTCCATTAACTGACTTTCAATCAAAATAGTCACGTGTGACATCGACAAGTTCATTTGGATTCATTGTTTAGGGGTCTTGAAAACGTCATCAAATTAGTGATCAGCATCAATCCAATTCACCATAGATCTCTTATGCAAATTATCCGGTTCTGTTCCGTTGATAAAGTGTGCGCCCGGGGCTGACGATAACTTAATTTATTATTGTTGCGTCTGATATCAGGATCAGTCGCCGCACTTTGTTATTTTCACGTAGCGCCTTGCCCAATATCCGACTTGGCCGAGCCAGGACCTCTGTAAAGTGAAACTTATCCTAAAATTACAACAATCATAACTAATGTTTCTAATATCATCATTTAAAAAAATATTTTCATGGAACAAGAAATACGAAACTACAACACAATAATATTAAAAATGTGAAAGTAACTCTATCTCTCTGTTGTACCAATCTTGATGAAAATATACACTATAAGGAAAATAGTATGCATCATGAGGATAGGCAATTTTTTTATTATTTTTTTTATTCCACCTCTCTAGTTCCATGCTGACGGAGTCGCGAGCACAGCTAGTATACTCTATAAAAAAGCATTCCACTTATTGACTTTATTTTACCGAACTATTAATAAATTCAAAGTAGAAAAAGTGAAGAAAAACGTCTACCAATTTAAATTGTTTACAAATCCAACGAACCATTAAGTCGCTAATTTTCAAATTTATCTAGTAATAAAGTTAACAGGCATGACGTGAACAACTGGGCCTGTGTCGAAAATAAAGCAACGCACGCGACTGCGCCAGCGCAGGTCATTGTCAGATATCAAAACATTTTTTTATTTCGCGCTCTATTTCTTACATGCCGCGTGTTACAATGTCTTTAACATATACAATTTTTTACCATACACTCAGATTTTCATCAAAATCTTATTTTACTGTTGAGTTACTTAACAAAGGAAATTCTGAAAAAAAGAATGCATAACAATATCAACCTGCGTCACCTTTCTTTTAGTAAATAGCGCCTGATTGTCTTATGTAACGATTTATTGCTTTTTGGTTATTACAAATTTGTTTATTCTTATTATTATTCTTTATTATACACAAAATATAAAATATATAAAAAATACAGTTTTAAGATACATGCAAAAAGGCGAGCTTAACTAACTGTTTACCCCAATTTACCCTCAAAAACGATAATTAACTTCAATGCCACCCTAGTTAAATCATTATTTCTACTTCCTCATCACTGTAGCTGCGAATAAAAATAATCGGTTTATTTAATTGGACACGTAAAAGCATTTTCTCCACGCGATGTATTTTATTATTCTAAAAATGTTATATTTGTGCAATTTTTCATAACTTTGTCCCAATTTTCCCAATAGATAACTACTGCAGACAGTTTTGTAATCGTTTACAATTTACGTAAATGTGTAGGGTCACGCGTCATAGTAAAGCTGTGAACTTGCGTAGTATTGGTGGCCAGTAATAAGGCAGTAAGTGTATATTTTTGCAACGCATTGCGGTTAAGGTTCCGTACCGCCGCGCGCTCGTGGCTCGGAAAGTGAATCAGAGCACAAATCGCGCACCGCGGCGAGGAGCCCGTGTCAATGTCACTCACTTGACCAATTGCACATACCTACAGATCTTATGAATTATAATACTCACACCTGGCAGTCCTTAGCCTAGATAATATAATCCTTACTATAACAACTCTTGAACTGATTAAAACAATCGTTAATAAAATTCTTACTAGAGCAAAAGTAAACCCAGTCTAGTTAAAATGAAGATCCCTAAACATATTTTACCTTGGAATCTAAATACGCACTTAAATAAGTACCTTACAAAAAACATTGACCAAGTGACACTTCAATAATTAAACAAAAAATGCAAATATATTTTTGTGACTCAAATTCAGTTGTTATTCATGCCATTCAGCACTGTTAAATCGATTACTCATAGACATTTTTAATATTACCATCTATAGCACACATAGAGTTTATTTGACTGTGCTCAAAATTCCAAATTGTAGAATAATTAAATAACTACAAATGGTCGCGACTCCGCCCCCGTGAAAAGTAATATAGGTATGTGCTAATCCTCCACCCTCAGACAAATTTCATCCATTCAGCTGTGCTTGAGTAACAATCATGTAAATTCGCGTTTACAATATTATTGAGATAAAGGACTTGCATAATAAGGGCAGGCAGATAAAGCTGTAGCCATCGCCTAGGGCTGTACGGCCTAGACAAAGTAAGGCGAGAGCTGCAGCTCTCATCGGTTCATGCTCCATTTAAGCTTACAATGTCAACCAGCTCGTAGGTCAACTCCTCATTAACCTTGCACTTTCACTACCAACCGTCTGTGGATATTTGTCAAACCTACCCATATGACTATTTGCATAAAGACCGCTCTTTTTACATCTCTTTTTATATTTATTGCATCTTTTGTGCTGTCCAATAAAGTGTACCTATTGTATAAATAAGCAGTGATTTTCCCGAGCCCAATATCGTCAAATTTTAAGGAAAATTCTCCGAACGCAAGATTTTTCTTTTTTATTTTCTTTTTTTGTTAAAACTTTGGCCCACACTAGCATTTCTCCTGTATCGGGGGCAAAGTTTACAAACATACATGTCACATGCACACACTCCCAACTATATACCAACTATCTGTAGATCATACAAATCCGCTCCGTGCGGGGTCGAACCCGCGGCACGTAGCGTAGAAAGCTACTCGCTTAGGCACTGCGCCAACCGTGTCGTCAACACACCCGTGCCGTGTCGTGTCGTCGTATCGTTTTTATATTGTGACACATCAATTCTCTCCCGGAGAACACAAAACACAACTTTAATATTTATTATTATTAATATTTGCACGCCTAGTAACCTTTGTTTAGATTCTGCAGAAAATATTTACTCTCAGTTGGCAGACATTTCCTATTTCATTCATGTCCATTTATCATTTGATTAAATCTACTTTGAACTTAGTTATTACAAATCTTATACAGCATTTTAATACTTCTCTCCATTGAATTTTATCAGGTTTTGATAAATCGACCTTTCCATTCAAGAAACACAACTGTTTAATATTAACGTTTCGATGCGATCACCCACGATAGAGGTGAACTAGGTAAGTTTAATCCCACGACTCGCTCCAGGACCACCCACCGTCTTTACGTAACCTGCCTCGATCAGATCTGATGTCATCTTGTAGTCTTCTATTAGCATATCTCTTAAGCATGGATGATTGACGAGACATCATCAATTTTATCGTCTGTGCCCTTCTTCACAGCTTCGGAACTCGAAATCCTGAAATTAACCTAAGATTTTTTGCCAAGCATAACTGAACTTCTATGATTATTATGAAGAAAGAAAGACGCAGAAACTAGAGATGGTGCTTTTAATATTCGTGTCCCATACATTCGTCTTTTCACATTGTGATCTTATACACCTTTTTGTGTAATGTATACCTAATGTTTGATAGAATCCCTCTGATTCTTTGGAAAAGATTTACAGGAGTGTCCAAGCGTGACGGCTATTTAATATGTCTGTAGAGTAGTTTAATTGTTGGTAGGCGCGCCTGTGTCGCCAGCCTCGCCGGTCACCACTGCTTTTTGTCTGCATTCCATCGCGCACCAATTTAGAAGGGCAAGCCCACGCAACGCCCCACGGCTCGATATCCTAATTATATTATAAAACGCCCATGGATAGGTAAAGATCAGCGCACGGGAAAATTTAATTACAACTCCTCCAAACAAACAAAAAAGATGGCTTCTTGGGTTGTTTGCGTCATTTTTCTCCCATAGAATTGAATCAATGCAAAGCTTCGCGCCAAATGATTGATATAGCCTTTAAAAAACCTTATACTTTTAACAAAACTATGTAAAGAATATCAAGTAGTACTTAAGAACAGTCTGCCCTACTTAAATCACAAGGGAATCTTGCATCAGCCATATTATTCTTTAAAGAAAACAACTTTTCCGAACTTGTCTATCACAGCTAATTACAAGTCGCTTAGTCATACATCCGTTATAATTTTATTTTATTCAATTAACTAGTAAACTATGCATAATAAACGTTACAAAGTTACGCGTACATACTAGGAAAAATTGGTAGTTTTTACTGCACAAAAGTTGAACACAGAAATATAGTATTCGATCCAGTTACATTTTTTGTTACTAACATTGCGCAAAGGATAAAAACATTCGTATTTTTTCAAAATGATAATGCTATAAGATTACCATAATGTCAAACTATAAGTACTTGATTATTTATATTATACAACATTTATATGCGCTAACCAAAATATTAATTACCATGCTACATAAGAGGTGTCATATTATGTCTATTTAATATAATGATTTACAGCCCAATTAACGACTCGACACAAATTGTCCGATATAAATTATAGCATACCTCACACCTAAATAGTAAATATTGAATAATAATAAATCAAATTATAATGGCCACCAACAAAAAATCCTGAAAATACGTCTGAAATGTGAAATGGGAAACATAAGCCAAACTATAATAACAATGGCAAGTTCAAAATCTTAAGTAGTGAGCCTTATAAAAACATCTCAATGTTCATGCCAACATGCTTTCCTAACTTGGGTGGCACGGTCCGTATGTACAGATTCTCTTCAGCATCCCAACCGTCCCAGCGTCTCAATCGAGTATGCTGTTATTAAAAAGTATAAATTAAATCGTCACATAACATTATTCAAAAGGGCAATTAATAATAAATATGTAAGTAATGATAAAAAATGCTAAAGTCGGTATGACAAGCGAGGGTAACCAGTTGCTGAATGTGACTGCTCTGGGCAGGTCCGGAAGGCGTACTTCCTGCTTCGCGACCTTCGGCTGGCCTTCAGACCTTGACGCCGTTCACTCAATGTACTCGCTTTTATTTGGAATGGATTAACAGCGAAAGCGTGGGCTACAATGTTGACATATGAGCTTTGCATATTCACTGACAAAAGCTTTTGCCATATTTTTCCGCGAAATGATTCAGGATTCTGATTGCCATTGGAAAATGTAATTCTTAATATAAAACTGAAATTCCATTAAATCAGAGCATTTGGAAAATCTAATGGATTCATTGCACCAAAAAATATGTCGCCAGAAAAGCCAACAACTTAAACAAACTTAAATTTGTAGGACGTTTGGTTGGATTATTTATAAACATGATTGCAGAAACGAGTCGTTGACATGGAACAATTAACCTTTTTTGTCCAACTCGTGAACTTCCTAAATCGCGCCACAAAAGTACAACGCCTTGGCGTTTCGAAAATCATCAGATAATTATGAATTTCGTTACAATCCGCGTGTTTTCAAGGGCGAGTTACATTTTCTCCCACGTAGTAACGCCAGAGATTTTTATGTGATTAGAATTTACCTTAAAGCACGTCGGATATCACAGACAAGTTCTGAAACTTAAGTTTTGTCGTGACTATCGTGTCTTTGGAAATTTTAAGACGGACGATGTACACAGTTTCTGGATCACGGAGTTTAGAATATTACAAAAGATCTGTGGCATAAGGGGCTAAAGTCATTTCATAAGTGCCATACAACAAATAGATCTTTAATTTGACAAAATCTTTGTTGTTTTGTAGCCGCGTTATTAGGGATCAAATAGTTACACGTACACGTAAGTATCACTTTCATGATCTATAATGGTCTGCGTTGGATTGCATCGCTCTGACCCGCCGGCGCGCCGGCCAAGCGGTCACATGCAGTTCGGCCCACGACCAACCGCAAGCCCTGACATCGTTACGTGAACTTATGCAGCCGCAAATTCCTCACTCACGCACTCATCTCGTTGAATCTACATCAAGTTTAATACGCGCCGATTATCAATAAGGCTAAATAATTAAATTTGCATAGTGACACGGTAATTTTACGCCAGAACGTGTTTCTGATTTGCTGACAAAGCAGTTGTTTCTATACATATTTGGATACATTCTTATATTGTTGATCAATTATCGAGACATGGTCACGTAGGTAAGTTCACTTTTAAGCAGCATTAAATTCGCATTTATAATGCCATTATGTAACTATACCTACTTATTCAAGTTCGACCTACGATCTGACACAACTAATACCTAGAAATTGAGCCAGAACAGGATTATTTTCAGAATATAATAATAAGCTCCGTGTACTGACAGACAGGTTTAACAAACGTTTAACAAATTGAATTAGTGCCAGTGTTCAACAGACCTAAACGGACACAACTCGAATTAGACTGTTAGCTTTAACATTTATCGGTAACATTAAACACAAAGCACTTGAATTTAGACCCAACAAATAAAAGAATGTCTTAATCATGCTTAGTTACAACTTAGATATATTTATGCAAAAAAGAACGTGTATTTATTATGAAGTCGACATGTAGTTATTATAAATTTTACTCAAATCGTTGCAAATAAAACTACAAAATGGAAACGTAAACGATAAAGCATTGGTATTTGCATTAATTAACATAAAAGATTTAGTTGCGTTTAATTGGTTATAATATGATAATAAAACTGAAATAACTGTTCAATACATGGAACGAAAATTTAAACTAAGAAAAACAATTCAGTAGATTATGGCGTAAATATGTAATATACATAGAAATAGAAGTAGAAACATCCATTATTGCATTTCCACATTAAAGGACGCGCCCAGTTCCGATATGGTTTCCTTATTCGGTCACTTTCTGTATTAAGGTCTCGGTAACCGACGGCAATGAATTGGAACTCGAACATATAAAATGACATTCTTCGGCCATGTTGTCACCACCTTACATTAAACTTGCTCCAGTGCATTGCCATAATTTATAAATGACCTTTACACAAGCAAACCTTTACGATAAAGTGAGAAGTAATGCATGTAATGTGGGATTTAAGAGACGATCATTAATCCAATGTGAATATATTATGTCTTATGAAACAATGTTTGGTAAACAAGGACACAAGATATTCTACTAAATTGTAGTCGAATTATTTTCTTTGTTTGATATAATTAATTTTATTATAATCTTAACAGTTTTCCTTCAGTTGTGTCTTCGATATTAAAGTATAAACTGCGTCCACAATTTTGCTTTATTGTTTTTTTTTTTAATGACGTTCTTTTAATCACTAGTTAATTAATTCTTCAAACATTCGCGACTTCTTTATTTTAATTTTTTTTCGATTTCTACTTAACTGCCTTTGTGATTTTCCTAAAATAAACATCGTGTTTGATCTTCGAACGTGACTTACGAGAGACACTTGCCTTATTTTGAAATGTGCCTATTGTGTTCGCCAATCTTGTAAGCCTATATCTGCCTGGACAAACACGAGGCAGTTGGCACAGAGACTGCACCAGGGCCCGCGTACAAGCCAAGCCTTCGCACGATTCTGGTCATGTTGGATTCAAATTGTACTAGTATTGTTTGTTTAAAATATTCAAACTTTATAAATTGAAAATAGATTTCGTATTTAGCTAACAGAAATTGAACTGATTCAATCCGCTTAAAAAAAATCATAGGTAGGTTAGGTACCTATTTATTGTTTTCAGGAATATTAAAAATAGCTTCGTCTTCTATAGTCCTATTTTTCTGGAATCTAGGCTTTACATTTAGTGAAATGCCTGTCATCATATTAATCTAAATCCGATGAACTCACAACTGAAAATAGGTACCAGATCTGTATCATGCTTTTAATCTGTAAAGCGTATCTAAACAAAGGGCATTATGACCAAAGACGAATGGCACTAAATCTGAGACAATCTCTGTTCTAAATGTCGGTCAATGCTTTGCATGCTGTGCTTGTGATTGTACCGGTCATAAAGTCAAGTAAACGTTGCATAGCCAACCGACACCTGACCAGAACGGGGGCGACTTATCACCGACAACTCGAATTATATAAATATTGTATCAACTTGTCCGAGGCATAATGAGAGGGCAGCGATCAAGCAACGCGGCTTGCAATTACATTCGGTGTACGACGCCAATAACTCTGAATATTATCGCCATAATAGAGGATATAGTAGGCTACGTACCCGCGCCGCAATAACTCCAGATCAGATACAGTGGTACACAATACCCGATAACGATCCGTTGTAAATTCAACTCGCTTGGCACAGTACTGGACTAATTGTGCCTACTGCATACTGTCTGTATACTTATCTTGTAATTCTCTTCTTCCGCAGATCTTTGTTGCTTGCTTGGCGTTGGCGTGTGGCGCTCACGCGTCCGGATGGGCTGGCCCTCCTGCCAACATCGCGCTGTCGCAAGACGGACGCAACATCCTCGACACACCCGAAGTAGCACAGGCGCGCGCCGCCCACCTGGCTGCGCTGTCGCAGGCTAATCAGAACAACCCCAACCCCCAAGATGACGGCTCATACGATCCCCGTTGGGACAACGAAGAGTACTGGCAGGGAGCTGAGCAGAACAAGTACAACCAGTGGAACGGCGCCCCCGCACAAAACCAGTGGAACGCCGCACCCGCGCACAACCAGTGGAACGCTGCTCCTGCCGCGCCCGCCTGGAACGCTGCTGGCCATGCCCCCGCTCCCGTCGCTGAGACTCCTGAAGTAGCCCAGGCTCGTGCCGCTCACCTCGCCGCCCTCAGCGCCGCCAAGTCCGCTCCCGCTTCTCAGCAATGGAACGGTGCCCCCGCTCACAACCAGTGGAACGCCGCTCCCGCCCAGAACCAGTGGAATGCTGGCTCCCAATGGAACGGCGCTCCCTCATGGCAGTCCTCTCAGGCTCAACACCAGCCCGCTAACATCAGGCTAGCCAACGACGGTTCCGGTATCCTGGACACTCCTGAGGTCGCCGCCGCCCGCGCCGCCCACTTAGCAGCTCACGCGCAGGTGGCGCACGCCGCTCCCGCGCACCCTCAACAGCACTGGTGAACACCCTGACTCCCTTCCTTCTCTGGATTCCTGGACAATGAGCTAGCTTGTGACCGTGGGAGATCGCGCGTCGTGCGCTAGTTTTCCGTTGAGGCGTCTGTCTTGTTTTTCCTCCGATCTCTTCTTCTTATATTTAGGAATTCTACAAAGTGCAAGTGCGTCAGCCTATTCTTCCCTGTGGCTTTTTTGTTACTTTTATAAGAAATTTCTATTGAACGAACTTTTTGTACATAATAAATAATTTGTATGTATGCGTTAATAACGAATTATATAGAACGGAAAATATACATTGTGTAGTTTAAATCATAATAATCGATACCTACCTCTTGGAAGTAACGTTTGCCGCACGCAGGCGCAAGGCTAGCGGCCAACATACCGATCTAATAAATGACGTCAATAAGTAACAACCGACAATGAAGAATTGTACATAATCTGAAGTGATGTTTGCACAAACATTCACATTTTCAAACAAATACAGTAACAACCCCTACCCACTTAATATACTGCAGTCAACTGAAAAAAACTTCCATATCAAGATCAATAAAGTAATAAATAATCATCGTAAAGCATTACTCATAGTTACTACATGAATTATAATATTGACATATCAAACAGCTTAGACAGAATAATCATATCGATACATATTAATTTCATAAAACTAGTAACTTCATTGCCACCGAGATTTATTGAAGAGAAATTGACAATGACACACAAGATCGAACTGAGACAGAATCAATCGCCGCTTATCGCAGTGCAAGTCGTAAAAGCCAATAACGATCTCACTCCGGTTATTATTTAATATAGGTGATTCATGCATCGCCTCATTGTAGAGATGATAATTATGACAGGAACACCAATATATGTTAATATCTATTTAAAGAAACATAAAAATCCATCATCTGAAGCTTTAGAGTAGGTATTTGCTCTTCAATTATATTGATATATTCTATAATTCAAAGCACTGAGTTCTGTACACCAGACACATGTAGAAATATTATTATAGAAATAAAAGTTGCAAACTAAGGTTAGCAGTCTCGTAACCATAACGTGACACGCTATGACGAAACCGCATAGATCTCTAAATAGATAATGCAACGGTTGAAGTAATTCTCTGTGTTTAAAATTATAAAAACGCAATGGCAATTAACGAAGCAAAACAAACAGTTTATAATGACAAACTAACTGTACAACACACATTGTTAAAAAATGTGTCCCTTATTCAATCAAACAACAAAGAAAGAGCTAAAGTATTTTAGATTAATCAAGCAAAAACTCGATAATATAGGTACTTAACGCTATCGAAGTCCTTGCTATAAATCTAATTTAAAGTAAATTACACGCTACAAAATTAAAGGTTCGCTGACTAACTTACGATACAACTAAGACTCATAATTACGTGAATAAGGCAGGACGACAAATAACTGGAAAATGTATAATTTTGCCATCGAAAGCTAGCGATGGAGGCGGTGCAAGGTCGATCTATCAAACGATAGACGCAATGAACCGATTAGACAGCAAACATTAGCTTTGGAAAATTAGGTTACGAGTACCTACCAATTGGATGACCACAGAAAAGGCTTGATTACCTTAACACGTGCATAGTTTCGCGTTAGTCGATAACGCTCAGCAGACGTTGTAGAAATAAGAATTCTATCTGATAATGATGGTCTATCCTAACAAAGAATTTGGTATACGCCCTCGAAAATCACCTAAGGACATATTTAGAAAGGTAAGCAATTTAAACATTGCATTCCATTTGTTATTTCCAATTGTTAACATGATAAAATCGCTGAAAGAGGAAGTTACTTAATGGCATATCGTAATGAATACAATTCATCTGACAGCAAAATTATTGGACTCAAGGTAACCGAGAGCCACCGCCATGGTATGTTTGGGACACAAAGATACCCATAAACAGGAGCAGAAGCGAAGTGAGTATGAGTTACAACGAGTAGGTTTAACAACACACTAAATAGGTAAGTACCTCATAGATTCTTGATATCGTTCTGTGATTAACTAAATTGCGAGGTGGTTCCCGGAAAACAAAAGGCGACTATGGCACTCTGCCAGGAGATTGGGTAGCAGCATTCTCCTAAAGCACTAATATCAACTACTATACTAGAATGACCTCGTATGGCGGCAGATAGGTATTTGATGAATAAATAACATAGTTCTTTTAACCGCGTCCAGGAAAGACCACCTGTTTCAAAAGATCCCCACATAATGGAAGAGGACGCTCATAGTTTTGGAAATGATGTGAGAGATTACCTACTAACATCAACACTACACGGACTGCGATACATTGGAGAGCGGAAGTTAACTTGGTTTGAAAGGTGATGTATTTTGCAATTTTATATAGTTACGATTTTAAACTTTTTGGATACTTTAAAAAAAATGCTTTTCCAAGTGGTGCAACACAAGCCTGTATTGTATAGGAAAGCATATAAATTGGAGCATTCTCAGCGTTGTATAGTTTTGTATTTAGGAAGTTACATACCAATGGCCTCCAGTATTATTCCAGTATAAGGACGTCTATGGGGGAGGTTTGTGAAAAGCAATGTTTAGGTATTTTTCCAACATAAATTACGACGTTAATCTCTGTGTTCATCGGTGATACTGATAAGTGATAACTAACGTCATTTAATAAAAATAAACATAAAATAATTAAGGCTGTATTTCACGACGATTTCGTACTTTTGAGGCTTATCAGACTTATCAGCCTAAGCCTCGCCCACTAGCTTTGCGCACTAGGGAATGTAGGGAAGCTTCGTTCACGCATTTCTTTTTTATTGCGCAATTGACGTATCAGACTGTGTAACACACGTGTCACATAATACTGTTACTGTTAGCCTACATCATCCCACTGCTGGGCAAAAGCCTCCCCCCATGATTTCCAGGCTTTTCGGTCTAGAGCCAGTGTGAACCATTCGTTGTTCGTGTTATCAAGTTCATCCCGCCATCTCTTTCGTGGTCTGCCGCGTCGCCTTCTCGTTATGTCAGGGCTCCACTTAGTGGTTACCTTGGCCCACAGTTCATCGGGCATCCGGCAGACATGGCCAGCCCAATCCCACTTCAACTTTGCAGCCTTATGAGCTACGTCAGTAATTTGTGTTTTGGAGCGCAGTGTAGTGTTTCGAACACGATCTGTTAATTTAACACCTAAAACACTACGCTCCATAGCACGTTGGCAGACCTTGAGTTTGGACTTTTGGATGTTAGTCAAAGACCAAGTCTGAGCGCCATAGGTCAGAATGTCACATAATAGCAATATTAAATTAGCAACATGCAGTATGACACCTGTAAATACTAGAATTTTTTTAAATCCATAATTCTCATCAATACCCAGTGTCCTATATAAAAAATAATTAAAATACTATTTCAGATTCTTCTGGTTAACTGCTTTCGGCTGTTCTCTTGTTAGCGCGGGGTTCTTCATATTAAACGTGTACGCAAAATGGCGATCATCTCCGATGATAGTGAGCATCAACCCTGAGAACATGCCTTTGAGCAATCTACCATTTCCCGCTCTCACCATATGCAACGTCAACCAGGCTAAGAAGACCGTTGCCGAACGATATTGGAATTTTGGGTAACTCTTTGTTTGTAAACCTTTTTGCGAAGAGTTGTAGCCACATGAATCGCACTTATGATATGCCATGTCGGTATCAGAAAGAAAGTCAGCGTCTAAAGCGCGCGTGTGCGTAAGCGTTGTCTGGTAGAGAATGCCTACGGCATTAAGACCGCCTTTGTACATTGTACATGAAGCATTTTAAATAAATAAATAAAGACTGCCTTGTGACATTTGAGACCTCAGATGGCTTAAAAATTAAATTAGCTACCAAAGTAGTCCAAGGCACCAAATAACATACTTATAGGAATCGCTTGGATTTTCTCATGCCTGCAACATACTTATACCAATATTAAATACTGGAATGAGTGTTGACAGAGGAATTTAAATAATTAGCGTTTGTATGTAACCTATAGAATCCATAATACGGTTGCCTCGGTTGTTTATAATTATTACAAACCAACTTTAATTATAATTGCGTCAGTGAGAAATCAAGCGTTCAGTGCTCCAAACTAAACAGTTTTTGGAAAGCCTTTACCTATGGAATAGCCATGGAATACCTATATATTCCTCATTTTACAGCATTGCCTAAAAAAACGACAATACAAGAAAATGCCACCAAATAATGAATGAACGTCAATAATTCAACATGTTCTCTCAATACTCGATGAGGCATTCCCTAAATAACACTCAAAATATCGTCCTGCCTATTGTTAATATAAATAAGTAGGTACGAAAATTTGGTTGACTCAAATGTATGTTGTTTCTATATCGACTGACGTCACAGAGAGCCGGTGGATAAGAAACTGCTGCTGAGTTTGTGCTCTACAAAGGATGACTCCGAGATATTCGAGGACGACATCGCAGACAGCGCTGACTGGGACCACACCAGATCCTTTCTTATTAATGTCAGTTCCACAAAAGTTACTTTATATAGGTATCGCCTCATTGGCCATGTAGTCACAAGTGTGGCTGTCGAATTTGAACTCCTGGGTCCGATTTCAGGTCGAGCAAAGAATTACTGGATTTTTCTGTTTAAAATATCTCAGTAGCATCTAGGAATCAATTTGTGCCCAGAAAATGGCAATAGAACCGCCTCCACTAAAACTTATATTGGAACCATGATTAGCGAACTATGTACATATCTATCCTATCGGTTCCATTAGCGTGAGAGAATCTTTGATTAGGTAGTAAGTACATATTTTGTGCAGGAAGGCAAAACTATATTCAATTTCAATTTGCATTTCCACTTATTAAATTGCTGTTTTTCATATTTAACCGCAAGAAAATTAAGGTACAATTTGTGAACGAATTAAGACAACAGCAAGTATCAAATGTTATTAGTTTATTACTTAGGTAAGCTAGTAAATTGTAATGACTTGCTAAGCAGACTTGAAAATGTCTAGGTACATATAAGCTGAAGCTGTGTTACCTAGACTACTTTATCTCTACTTTCGGACTACAACCGTTGCTTATTTCAACCCCAACTTCACGCTAGAACACAGAAAATTAAAAAACAGACAAATGTCTCCTTTTTCACTAAAGTTAAGTGATGTATATTCGTACTTTTGTCATGTTGAACTGGTACAGCTCTACTGTCAGAATATGGATAGTTATTTACATGATCTCGGGCGAATTCTGTAGGTGACACAGCCGTGCAACGAAATGCTAGCGCAGTGCATATGGGACTCCGCGATCATGAACTGCGAGGACCTGTTCAACGCGCAGCTCACCGACGAGGGACTCTGCTGCACCTTCAACGTGGTGCATCGGAACAACATGTTCCGCAACCCGTAAGAATAGAACACTTGTATATCTAGCTAACATCTGTTCATTCGTCTCAATTATTATTAGACTTCCGAAAAGGAGGTGCTCAAGTCAATGAGATTTTATGAACTAGGTATATGTACCTATTTGTAGCAAAAGCGGTAGTTAATCGAAGCACTCAGATTCAAGCCTAGTGAAAAATTTATACTCAAGTTACTTTCGTACCGCTTTCTTCTGTAAGTCAAGTCTTCTCTACCAAACGACCTTAAGAGTGGTATCATATTTATCTTTATTCTACAGATACCTTCATTCATCTATCGTAATCCACTGTTAGTCACAGTAACACTACACGACGCACATGACCACACAGACCACACTGAACTGATTTGTTTGATCCAAAGACCCAAAGTGTTGTGTGCATATAAACGACCAAAAAGTTTAGTATTTTAAGATAATCCTTCTTTTCTTGTTTTTAGCCGATCACTGAATGACCTCAATCTAACGTTTCCGTCGCCAGCAGTTGACTGGACTCCTGAAGATGGCTACCCACCAGACGCACCATCTGACGGCTTCCCTTGGAGACCCAAAGGTAAGACACAAACACTTGGATTTTTAACTATTTGAGAATTTAACACCCAGGACTCATTGTTGCTTTCTCGCTTGCACATAGGAATTGGCACCCAACATGGCCTCACCCTGATTTTGGACGCAAACATTGCAGAATACTATTGCGCTTCCACGAAAAGTGCTGGCTTCAAGGTTCAGTATTTTTTTTGCTATACATATCTACTAAATCGAAACTAATTATTTCTTATTCTTTAGACACTATTCTCTTATATTATTACTTACATAATTTTAGATCCTACTTCACAACCCGACAGAGACCCCAAAGATAAGGAACTTAGGCGAGATCTACGGCCCAGGGGTCGAAGCTCGGAGCGCCATTTGGCCAAGAATCCTCGATGCGCAGCCTACACTGCGAACTATTGATGTTAAGAAGAGGCTCTGCTTGTTCTCTAGTGAAAAGAATTTGGTGTTCTTCAGGTACAAAACATGGACAACCCAGCATGTAAATATGGACAGAAAGAAAACAGCACAGAACACAGAAAGAGGTCTCTTTTTCTGTGTTCCGTGAGAACTCTTTTCTGTGGTCGGTGGAAAACAGCATCTCCAGGTGCAGCCTGAACCATTTACTCATTAACTTAATAACTATATAGGTACCTAGGTAGTTTCCCAACTGTCATGTTGTACTTTGGTTATCGATAACGATGAACTAGGTATTTGATGTTTCCACAGAACTTACACATTGAAGAACTGTGAAATGGAGTGTGAAGCCAGAGCGATGTTGAACGTATGCAAATGTGTCTATTATTATATGCCCAGTGAGTAGACATGTCGATTGAAAGATATTTACCTACGTAATAAGAAAGTAAACAGGTGTGAGTGACATTCAATTGTTACAGAAAACAAAACAACACGCATTTGTGGGAAAGCTGATGCCAAATGCTATACAAATATGAGCAAAATCATGCCAAACGGTAAGCGTTATAACCTTTTCTTTCTTGATTTTCTAAATACATAGGTACATTCCGAGGAGCCGAATTTTCTCAGATTGCTTCAGAATAACAACGTAAACAATAAAAGGCAAGCAATGTGGATTGTATCAGTAAAAGAAGAGTTCGAACTTCTCGTGACTAAAAATACCTCTTCAGTTATCATTTTCATCTTAGAACGCAAATAATCGAATAAAAAATAATAAAATGGTAACATTGCACCAGGTGGCGAAGTAGGCTGCGAGGAGTGTCTTCCGGCGTGCACAGAGATAGCGTACATGGAGAGACTGAGCACAGCGCCGCTGAAGGATATGCTGGTGGAGCAGCTCGCCAAGAGCCTCGGCAACAGAACGCCTCAATACTTTACGTAATTATTGCTCTTATACAAGGTCTTTTATTTAAACGGTTAGAGGAAATCCCAAAATGAATTTGGCAAATTTAAATTTTGGTCAAGCGTTAACTTTCCATTTAGCTTACTAAACATGGTCAAAAATAAATTTGATGGATTGTTCACGACTGACCAAAAATTTAAAATATGCCAATTTTTTTTTTTAATAAAAAATACACATATCTTTCATAGCTTTAATAAATATATCATATCAAGAGTACCTACTTGTAAATATCCTCCTGCATCAACAACAGCAACATGTGTTGCTGTACTGCTGCAGCTGCACATGGATCTGTTCCAAACAGTCGGTCCTCAACGTTCTGGGTCCATTCTATCAACTCGGTCCATCTGGCCAGGGCTCAGCTGCGCCAGCTACCACTCGGCTTACTCTGCAGTCGGTGATTCCAGTTTCTTTACGACCAATCATATGAAAAATCGAACTTATCCAATAATCGACTTGGCTTTCGTGGACCGCCCAATCCCAACAGTTTTCACTAGATGTAATAGACGGTTGTCATAATCATGTTTTAATATATTGGTAATATTTTTCCTACCTTTAGAAATCCAATGCCAATACTCGGTAATGACTAACCATTTTCGAGTCACGTTTGCTAGGTCGTGTCAAAAAATTGTACGATTTCTCTATTTTCTCTGCTGTATAGCTACATTTTATTTTCAACAGGGAAAACATGCTCGTAGTGCATTTCTTCTTTGAAGACAACACATTTATGAGATTTACTAAAGGAGAAATATTCGGTCTCACGGAATTCCTTTGTAAGTATTTTTAATTCTCAAAAACTGCGTTTTAGGAACCTATGCTTCAGTCCTTTCAGTACTTTGACTGCTTTTATATTCTATACCGCCTTTTGTAATGAACTGGATATGATCGATGGCACCTCCCAAAATTACCCTGATGACAACAGAATCAATCCTCTTGTAAAGGAAACACTTCTGCCTGGGTTTTGTACCCGTAAGATCTTCATTGATACGTCACAGGCAAGCCTTGACTTTTGCGAATACTTGCTTATCGTTAAAATGATGAGTTGTGGTATCGTTTCAGCAAACACAGGCGGCCTACTGGGACTTTGCATGGGTTTCAGTATGATGAGCGCAGTGGAAATCCTCTACTACCTGACGTTAAGGGCGTACTGCATGGCACGACAACGGAAGCCTAGGCAGCCATTCGTTAAATAAATAAATAATAAATTCAGCCCATTACTATACCATTGCTTGGCACGGGCTTCTTTTCAGAATGAGAAGGGGCTCATTTTAAATAAATGTTTATTACAAAGGAGACTGGGCAAATTCGTATGGGGAGTGGTCTATGGACCAATAGCGACACGGTAATGGTATTTGTGTTGGGACACCTCAACTATACCCTTGTGCAAAGGGGCATCAAAATCGGCCCCGGCAGTTTTGAGAAAAATTATACTTTTATAATATTATCTTTTTACTACAATTTTTGTTAAAAAAATTGTAATCGGTTATTTCAGAGTTTATATAATTATACTTGATATACTATAAAGCTCGATTACCACTGACTCACTGACTGACTGACTCACTCACTCACTCATTGACAGAACTGTTCTCCAAGAAGGAGCCGCGGGGGGTAAAAGTAATGTATGAGAGTCGTATAGAGGAGGGTCCAGTGAGTTCAGGAAAAATCCGAAATGACCTGAAAGTGGAACCATGACTGGAACTGCCCTACGGATCCCGAAAACGGCAAGTCGCAGACCCATAGTGCCGGAACTAAAAACGTTGAGGACCCTGGGTCGATTGACGAATTGGTGAAAATAAGATGGCTTCCATACAAAAAAAAATGGCCGCTATACAAAATTGAAACGCTCACCGTTCCGAAACCGTTAGAGATAGAGGGAGGTTACAAGTTATAAACTCCACAAAAACGCCCTCGCGGGCCGCTCGCGGCCCGCGCACCGTGCGACCTCTAGTATACTTATAACAATACATATTAATCTATGACTTATAAGCTTCGTCGAACCATTGTCAGAATATCTAAATGTCTGATAAATGTCAAATTAATTATTAAAAAATTAACAAAAAATCCGACTGCAAAAAAACGAAGTGGTCAAGTAGTCAGGTCAGTCGGGTTTTTTGTAATTTTTTTAATAATTTATTTTATTTAATATTTCATGTTTTATACATGTTGAATTATTCTAAAAAAAATTGAAATCGGTATTTCTGAGTTTCTATATAGGTACATATTAGCTTTGTAATAATAAATAACGTTTTGGTGGGTTCTTTGCACAAAACGATGGCAGATCAAACAAACGACACCAGTTGCAGGCAGCTCTGGGTAGAAACATTATTTTAACACAACAATAGTCCATAAGCAAAAATAAGTAGTCCAGGATATCGAGCCGTATTGAAATCGTAAGACAAAATCGGTATTCCATTTAAACTCTGATGGTATCGGTAAAACACACGAAAGCGCTAAGTAATAACGAGAAACTTATAAGCTCTTAATAGATTTTTTTCAAACGCTGGTATGTAAAATATCCCTTTTTACCCGACTGCGCGACGCAAAGGAGGGTAATGTATTTATCAGTCTATGTATGTATAAGAAATGTATATGTATAAGAAAGAAGAAAGAATAGAATAGAACATTTATTCGGCACAGACATATTGACAACAACACACATAACACATACGACATATTATTATGTATGTATGTTTGTTCCTTTGTGGCACTCTAGAGACCAAACGCGTGGGCCGATTTTGATGATTCTTACGTCAATCGTCTTGCAAGTGTCTCTAAAGATATGACAGTAATCAAAATTCAATATTGCGACAACCAGACGCCATATTGTGAAAAAGAAAAAAAAAAGTCGACGAACTATGCTAAGTGGGGTATCATTGAAAAGGTATTTAAGGTTAGGTTTCTGTTATTATTTTTCACTCCGAATGACCATTTAGAGGACCTATAACGATTTAAAGTTGGTTAGCAACCATAAATGTTCCCCTAGAGCAGGGTTTCCCAAAGTGGGGTTCACGGACCCCCTAGGGGTCCGTAGCATGTGTATCAGGGGTCCGCAGAAGGTCAGTCTGTAAACATATTTATTAGGAAATGGTGTAGTAAACTCGACAAGACAATAAGGTCTTATTAAAGATGACTTAATTGACATGAGATCTAGAGAAGTTTTGAAAGCTGAATTTCATGCAAAAAAATCTTGGCGAGGTTTGATGCTCTATGAGTCAAGCTTATCCTCTTCTTGTCAAGCGAGCTATGTCCGTTCAGATACCATTTGCTACTACGTATCTTTGCGAGGCAGGGCTCTCTGTTCTGGTGTCAATAAAAACAAAACATCGCAGATGACATGCGCCTTGCCTTTTCGAAGACAATCCCACAATTTAACGTTCTCATTGAGGCCAAACAGGAGCACCCTTCTCATTAACTTTGTAGTAAGTGTAATGAAAGTACCAATAAAAGTATTTTTTATTAATAAGAATAAGGCTATTTTTCATTTCCAAAAATATTTTTGACAGGGGTCCGTGGTTTTGTTTTAATTGTGAAAGTGGTCCGTGAATGCAAAAACTTTAAGAAACCCTGCCTTAGAGCCTAAACGAGTGAATCGATTCAAACAAATGAGATATCGTTAGATAGCGCAGGTATTAAGAATTTAAAAAAAACCAACATGGTGGATTTTTGCCGCTGGTAAGGGTAAGTGTAGCTGTAAATAATTTTTTTCATAATGGTCATGTGTGGTGTATAAATGAAGGGCTCGAAGAGACGATTTCACAATTATGTATATCTTAACACACTAGAATAACTCAACATGAATAAAACATGAAATATTAAAATAAAGTAAATTATTAAAAAATTAACAAAAAACCCGACTGCACTATTTGACCAATTCGTTTTTTTGCAGTCGGGTTTTTTTCAATTTTTTAATAATTAATTTGACATTTATCGGACATTTATATATTCTGACAATGGTTCGACGAAGCTTATAAGTCATAGATTAATATGTATTGTTATAAGTATACTAGAGGTCGCACGGTGCGCGGGCCGCGAGCGGCCCGCGAGGGTGTTTTTGTGGAGCTTATAACTTGTAACCCCCTCTATCTCTAACGGTTTCGGAACGGTGAGCGTTTCAATTTTGTATGGCGGCCATTTTTTTTGTATGGAAGCCATCTTTTTTTCACCAATTCGTCAATCGACTCAGGGTCCTCAACGTTTTTAGTTCCGGCACTATGGGTCTGCGACTTGCCGTTTTCGAGATCCGTAAGGCAGTTCCAGTCATGGTTCCACTTTCAGGTCATTTCGGATTTTTCCTGAACTCACTGGACCCTCCTCTATACGACTCTCATACATTACTTTTACCCCCCGCGGCTCCTTCTTGGAGAACAGTTCTGTCAATGAGTGAGTGAGTAAGTGAGTGAGTCAGTCAGTCAGTGAGTCAGTGGTAATCGAGCTTTATAGTATATCAAGTATAATTATATAAACTCTGAAATAACCGATTACAATTTTTTTAACAAAAATTGTAGTAAAAAGATAATATTATAAAAGTATAATTTTTCTCAAAACTGCCGGGGCCGATTTTGATGCCCCTTTGCACAAGGGTATAGTTGAGGTGTCCCAACACAAATACCATTACCGTGTCGCTATTGGTCCATAGACCACTTTCGCCCAGTGTCCTTTCATGTTTCATTTGTTTGAACACATTTGTGTGACATTTGTTTCATTGTTTACCAAAACAAAGGCGTGTTCAACTAGCTCGGCAAGCGGATTGGTGATTTGAGGCTCCCGCCTGGCGCCAGGGTACTTCCAGTTTACATGAACTCCAGCTTCAAGTCACCTTAGAGCCGGGAAACTTTAAATGTCTCGCTACCTTTTGGTCGTCATTAATGAACGGGTTATGTATACTAAAATGGTATGATGTTAGTAAATGAAATATGTAAATTTAAAAAGTTAGATTTTAAAGAGACTTTATGCCTATTGTAATAAAGTTCATGGTAGACAAATATTATCTACTTTAAAGTACTGAAATAAGTACTTGATCCAGGGAGTTCTTTAAAAGTAACTTCTAACTCGTATCAATTGTTTATAATAAATAAACAACAACAAAAATTGGAAAAGGAGAAAATTGTAGAGAATCACACAAATAAATAAAAAAGATTTTAATATTAAACTTAACTTACTGCTACAAGTTACATTAACTCAGTCTGTATAGACATTCAAACTCATCATTACATAATATTTACATCCCTCAACTACTAGTTTTATAGCAAAACTTGGAAACACACAGCAGGCGGGACTTTGATATAATGAAATCCGGCACGGTAACGCGCATTTAGTCCCACAGAACAAACACCATGATTCAAGAAGACACACACCGTGTTTCATTTTTTATGTTTCGTTCTTCTATAATAAGTTAAGCTATCGCAACAAGACAACCTCATTACGACCTGGCCTGCCACCCCTGAGCCTTTTCTGCCTTCCATATATTTTCGTGGTGAACGCTTGACAAATATGCAAATAACGGATTTTTACCCAGTGAGTAAGATTCACTCGCGTCGCGTGGGATAGCATGTTACTAGTTTGTGTAATGCCTTGAACATTTGATAATAATTATAATATGATTTTCCATGGTGCTTTTCTTCATCATAAAATTTACCATCTTCATACCATCAGGCTTTTGTAACTTAATAAAGATAAATGTCTATGATTGTTGCCTGGGCGGGCCCTGCTGCGGAGGCGCGGGAGGCGCGGGCGGCGCGGGGGCGTCCGGCGGCTGCAACGTGCGGGTGCGCCGCCGCGTGTAGTGTTGCCATAACAGGATTGCTTGATCGTCCATAAACTTGCACACCTAAACAAATAAATTATCAAGTCATCAACTATTATGAGCACCCTTCAATTTATATTCCAAAAATTCTTGAAATGCCTCTCACCCATGGCCACAATAGCCCTTGCCAGACCACAATAATCTAAGAATGCATAGGCCTCACCCATAGGTTAAGGTTAACCCTACAAAGTCTCAACATGCTGGATGCACCTAGCAGGGTGGTGATCACAGGGCTCCTTTTACAAAAGGACATAAGAGTAATTACATAGAAAGTTAGGGCATAAATCTCAAATATCATCAACAAACCTGTGCTGCAACACATTCTCTTCTAAATGCCTCATGCTGCAGCAGTTCTAAGAAGTGAAGGCACATGGGATACTTGAGGTAACGAGCATACTCTGGTTCCCGCCAGTATTGTAGGTAACGGACATAGTTGATGAATGTTGCTTCTTTCAAGTACCCGCGCTGGGCCAGAACTGAAATATTCAAAGTCCAATCATCATATAGATGTAGGTAACTGATGTTTGAGGACCTATAATATTAAGTAACATGCAAAAATTATGTAAGTTGACTACTCCATATAGTAACTTACAATCAGGTCAGATAATTACAAATAGTTATAATAACCTTATTGGTTTTTACTATTAAGTAGAATAAAATCTTTTCCTCCATACGAGAACAGAAAGACATTGTAGCTGGAGTTAGTTGCGCCGCTTCTTTTTCCCAGCTAAAACACTAGGAAGTGGTGAAGGGTGGGACACACTACTAAAACTAGTATAATTAGGTTGAATTTGGTCATAAAATAAATTCATGTGTATGTGTATGTATGTGTGTTGTATGTATGGGTGTAGTACAGTTAGTTAAATTTCCTGTTCAGTAGACTCTTGACGATCCTAAGGTGCCCTGGAGGAGCTGAATACATTATACCTTCCATACAAGAACTTCTCTTTGTAATGATGTGTGATGTACATTATATCTATCTACTAGCAGATCTTGACACTTACAATGTATGTAGTTAGGATTAGCCAAACACTGTACGAATTCTAGCTCTACTTGAAACCTTATTCTGTTTTGTTCCTCTGTTTCTGGCATTACTGAAAAGTAAACAAATATCTAGTTTAGTTATTCATAGAATGTAAAATTAATCATAAAAATGTATTAATTCAACCAAACTAACCTTTTCCAGCCATCATCTTGGAAGCTTAACTTTATTGTTTTGAATGTAAACCCATAGAAAGTCATCTATCAGTTATTATCGTTTTTATACTGAATAAATACCGACAACTACCAATACGATATTAATAGGTCTTAATTTTTATTTTGTTCATGATTATCACATATACCTAAGACCCAGCTAAAACTGAATGAATTTCTGAAAATTAAAAGTCCATCACCATCCTATAACCTTGCGCTTGCTTTAGTTGTCAAAAGTTGTCCTTGTCAAAGAAAAGCAGTGTTACCAACTCTCAGAAATATTTATCCCCAAAGCTAAAGATAAAAACCCCTAAAATCCCCCAAAAAAAAAAATACTCTATAAAAATAATAAATAAATTGTAATATTATACAATAATTGAAACATTTTCAAAAAGTTTACAGCCAACTGC
Organism: Allophyes oxyacanthae; assembly: GCA_932294325.1. NCBI lineage: Eukaryota > Metazoa > Arthropoda > Insecta > Lepidoptera > Noctuidae > Allophyes > Allophyes oxyacanthae. The sequence continues at coordinate 6,202,627 of OW028628.1, forward strand.
GTCACAATCATTATAAACTTCACAGTAAAAGTCAAGAATAAAAAAATCCCCAAAAATACCCCTAAACAAAAAATCCCCTAAAAACATCCCAGCCCACTTATTTACCCCCTAAATTTAGGGGGAAAACCCCTAAGTTGGGAACACTGAAGAAAAGAAACAGAATTACCAACTTCTCAAAAAAATACCCCTAAGAAATCCCCGTAAGTACCTACAGAGAGGCTTCTTTGGTCATTGGTACCTACCCATTCGCATAGTTCATATCTCTAACTTGTCTGTGGCATAGTTAAAACTGGTTAAAATAAAACGTCATCTGTCTGTGTGATCTGTGGACCTGTGTTATTCATCTGACATCTCATCCATCCATCCATGTCGTTTATCGTCGTGTCGTGTAAATAGGTACCTACGTAAAGGGATATTCCTATTGACTAATTAAAGTATTCAGTGATTAATACATACTTTTTCTTTGTTTGGCACACATATTTGTGTAATTATTTTAGTCGGGCACATTCTCACACAACGAACAAGAAACAACTAGGTACGAAAATGTCTAGGCCAGGACACACTTACGTTAATCCTAATAAATTGTTCGAGGAAGACGACGTTGACGATGACACATTCGTCAACAGTTTTAGAACAAGGATCCCTCCGCCACAGCCCACCAAGCCAGCACCTAATGCGTACGGAAGTCACATAGCAGCGATGGAACAGCAAAGACAAGCTATGTTACAAAGACAAAGAGAAATCGAACAACGAACCTTGGATTCATCCTCGCGCAGCATAGGTCTGCTGCGGGAGTCCGAACAGATCGGCATCGCCACCGCGGAAGAGCTCACTCGCCAGCGGGAACAACTTCAAAACACGAACAAACGCCTCGACGAGATCAACACCAACTTGAACTACAGTCAAAAGCATTTAAATGGTATAAAATCTGTGTTTTACGGCCTCAAGAACTACATCTCTGGTAAATCGGACCAGACACCTCCTAGAAGCCAGGCTTCCCCAAGCTCTCAGAGTGCAGGCCCTAGCAGCAGTAGATTGGATGACACTTTAGACAATTTCTCACAAGGGACTGGTGAAGATAATTTCAGATCTCATCCAGCTACTCGTTTACGTGATTTAGATGCTCAAGTAACTGCACCAATAACTGATAGTCAGCGTGTTAACCAGGTATTGGATGCTAACCTAGATGAAATGGTGCATGCTATTTCGAGACTCAAAGGTCTTGGAATAGCACTCGGTGAGGAAATTGAACAACAAACAGACCTCATTGACACTATACAAGATAAAGTTGAGGTGGCTGATATTAAGATGGGTAAACAAAACAAGCAAATGAATAAAATTCTTGGTAAATAGTCTATAACCATTCCTTTGATATTCAGGAGCTGTGTTGGAAGTCAAATGAACAGTGCACCACGTTAGCAGTTACTTACTAAAAGAAAATTATTGTTTACACTGTACTTGACATGGTAAGAGAAATTGTGTGCAATAAGAATGTACTTTATCCATGTGCAGAGCCCCAACTTTATACTCATATAATTGAATCTTTATACATGTTACACACTATTATATAGGCTGTAAGTGACATCATAACGAAAACTGATACTATGGATTCCGTACATGATTCTGGAACCCTCAGCAATAGAATTTTGCACCAGGCTTATAAAAATTTCTCTCTGATTGGTTCAGAATCCATGGTATTAGATTTTTTAATGATGTCACTTACACCCTATATGTTTGGCATTGTTAAACAATTCCATTTATTGGTACTAGCCTTTATTTACTGAACCACATGGAACTGTGGATGTGGCTATGTATAGTGGCTTTATATTGTAACAGTGTTTATAAGAATATATTAACATGATGCAGAAAGCAGCAAAATTAGCAGTTGAATAGATAATAATTATGATGTATGAACTCAAACTAGAGGCATTGTGAGTTATTTTTCCTTTTAATTGTTTATATGTTTCATAAATGGAGCACTGTTATAGTTTGTAGTAGGAAAATATGTTGCTATAAATATTTTTGTACTGTATTTTAGTTGAATTATAGATAGTGTGTATTTATAATCACAAATACCAATGCTGTTACTTCATTTGTTTGTATATTGTACAACTTTAATTATCTTTATTAATATTGTTATAAAGAGGTAAAATTTCTTTGTATGCAGAGGGTATCGGAAACTACTGAAATGATTCAAAAAATTCTTTATGTGATAGAAATATACACTATCCCTGAATGATATAGACTATATATTTTAGTATAATAAAAATAAAATGTGTGGGTGAAACCATGGGCAATAGATTGTATGATATAAAATTATAATTTTATATTTAGAGATAAAGGTTCAAATGTTCACTCAAATAATTATCAAATGAAGTTACAATATGTATAATAAATGGAATAAGGAACAATATAAGTATGTACATAGTATTTAATAGAATTCAATATTTTTTTTAGAATTTATCTTTTGTGATGTGAATTTAAAATGTTGAGTTTCTACCTTAGTTGAATAAACAACAGTGATAACAGTCTGACTCATGAAGCCTTATCATCTAATTAATTCATACTCATTTTATCAAATAACCTAGAGCATGTGTAATTCAAGTTTATAATCAACAAAAAATATTGTATGCATGAAACGTTGCTATGTATGAATGTATAATAAAGGTGTTCTTACTAAAACTCAAGTTTATATTTGCTCAAAAATATAAGTTTTAAACTTGGTTGACCTTTATTAAATTAACACCTCTAGTTTAGTGCCTGTAGTTATGGATACCAACCTTTTAGTCCCGAGTTCTATATCCTGCTGATCAAAATTTTATATTAATGAAATTATAGTATTATGTTAGCCTGGGAATGTAGCTAAGGCCCCTGAATTATTTGTCATATGGTAAAGCCCCTTATCACATGACCCTAATCTTTTCATTGGTGACTGAGGACTGTGGATATAGGTATTACATTACATCTGCTTACAACATAACAGAAATGACAACAATAGCAAAATCATAATACCTATATATGCATAATATCTAAATGGCTGAAATAATGTGGTACTTCATCTGTTCAAGGAGTCGTTTCAAGTCTCCCACACTACAGTCAATTATAACAACAATTATGATAACCATACCAATGAATTAAGATAATTAAATACACTGTTGGCTTGTTTTTTAAATAAAACAACATTGTATTCTTACATTGTTTTTATTAACTGGAATAATGGTGGGACAATGATTATACATTGAAAATCAAAAGGATCTTTAGATTTTATCACAAGTAATACAATTATTTAAACTTAATAGACTTGATCAAAGAAAACATTATCCACTACTGTTTCCAAAATCATGTCATTAGCATCCACATCATGAGTCTTCATGTGTTTTTGTAATACCCTCTTGTTTTTCAGCTTATTGCCACAAATATTACACATCACCTCCATATTGACATGAGATTCTATGTGTATCTTTAAACCAGTGGTAGTAGCAAAGCCCTTCAAACAAATATCACACTTGTGTGGTCTCTCAGAGGTATGTGTGTGTGCAATGTGCACTAACAAGGAATGTTTAGTTGGAAACCTTCTTTGACAGTCTTTGTGTGAACATGAGAATGGTCTCGGCTTCTCTTGACCGGTGTGAACCAAGCTATGAGTTCTCAGATATGTTGCCCTTGTGTATGTTTTCGGACAATTAGGACATGCAAATTGTCTCTCCCCATTATGAGTCTTAACATGCATTTTCAAGGTTGATCTAGCTGTAAACCTCTTTCCACAAATAACACATACAAACAACATGCGATTGCCTGAATGTGCCACACGAAAATGCTCCTTCAGGGATTGCCTCGATTTGTAAGTCTTGTGGCAAAACCCACATTTAAATTGTGCAACTTCTTTATGTGATATTAAATGTTGCTTTAATCCATTAGAAGTGTGGAAACTTTTTCCACATTTAGCACAAAGGTATTTTCGTGAGTCAGTATGCTTTGCCATGTGGTATCGCAGACCATACAGCCTAGTGAACGACTTAGAACAGATAGTGCAAGCATACTTTTTATCCCCCTCTATTCGGAGTGGTTGCTCTGTGGACGTTATTTCAGTAACTGGTGGCAAAGGCGTCAACTCCTTGCTATCTGATAAGGTGGTATCAAAGTCTAAACTTGCATGATTACTGAACAGTGGCACATCATACTCGTGATCTTGATACACAACATTGATATCGATAGCATCTATATCAGTGCGCTGTAGATTAGTAGGAGATTGTATCATAAGTATTTGTGATAAAGTAGTATTCGCCTTTAAACAATTCAATTTAAAGTTATAAGCGACTAATGCTGTGGAAACACATGATGAACATATTCCTTGAGGCCAGTTTTCCTCATCATTGTTCTCTAAACAATTAAGAAAGACTAAAATATCAATTAATTTAACCTTAATCATCTCGTGCTCAATCAAATCTTGTATATTCATAAACATCGTTGTATCTGATTCTAACAGGCATGTGCGACATATATTATTCGGAAGAATTAAACCCGTAAACTCCATTGGTAATATCGACGTTTTCTTTCATTTACACTTTCATCGGATATAAAAAAGATATCGCAATCCATTCCACAATCCAAAAAGTAAAATAATGCCACAATCCACAGAAGTGATCAAAGTGACTGATGAGTGATGAACAGATAAACGATGGATGATGATATGATGTAGGGATGGTCGATTATTCATCGATGGTAGTTATACATCGATATTTAGTGGAAAAACATCGATGTTTTTACGTAGATGTATGTCCTCAAACACATCGATGTTACGAGAATATTATCAGCCCATCGATATACTCTCAAGTCATCTAGCGTGAAAGGGGTGTAGGTAGTGGTATTAGATTTGTCACAATTGATCTTCGCATGTCGCAGTGACAAAGGGGCTTAGGACCCTACGTCTTCTAAATAATAATACTAATGTACTAGATTTCGCTGATGAATGCTGACCAAAGAGTAAAGTAATATACTAGTAAATGCTGACTATCCAAAGTTGAAGAAGTAGCCATGGACTGCACAGCGACTTCGGGTCTTCGGCAGCTTCGGAAATAATTTTTTCACAAGCTGTTCAACATAATATCATCGACAGAGGAACAGAATAAAGGGAAAACTTCTGACAAAGTTACTTTTTTTGCAGTTTACCCAAAAATACTGGGAATGTTATTTTTTTCTAGATTGCGTATTAAATACATATTATTATACATATGTACATAATATAATAAACTAGCGGCCCGCCCGCGCCCCGACTTCGTACGGGAGCACTAAGTATCTATAGTGCACCTACCTGCCTACCTTCCTAGATACCCTACCTACCTACTCTAATTACCTACCTTACTTTCTGACACCTTTATATGTAAAGTACCAGGCTTTCATGACGGAATACGGATAGGAGCTTAGCAGAATAGGAAATGTTTCCAAGTACTTAGTACCTTCACCTTTTTAGAATTTTGTTTTATACAAACTTTGTCCTGACAATAATGAACACATAAAAAAAGAATTATCTAATTTGGTGCAGTCGTTCGGAAGTTATGCGCGTACATACATTTCGGCGATTCATTATTATGTGTACAGATAAAATAATAGATTGTTTATTTTGCCACCCAAAACATCGATGTTTACGAAAATCGATATTTTCCTTCTGATATTTATCGTACAACGATACTTTTGTATCGATGTCAACACCGATGTTTTTCTAATGTCGATCATCCGGGATGATGATACATCCCTAAGATGATGACAAGTTGACAACATGACGGACGTGAATTGAACGACGAACGACGAATGACAATTTGATTTGACATTTGCTGTTTGACTGACTAACGTACGGACGGTACTGAGGTACGGACTAACGCGTAGACTGAGAAAGCCTTCTCAGTCTACGGACTAACGATTGGCATAGAGAAAATAAAGGCAATATCAGATGGTCACACGGCGCCATAGAGATAATAATTATATAGTACCTGTACTATTTCAAGTTATTATTAGTGGTAATAGAGGAACACAGTGTGCGAGTGAGAAACCGATCTTTACGAAAATCCTACGTGCGAGAAAGAGACACAATTAAATGTTCGTAGGACCGATTTGAAACAATTCATGAACTATTAGGTACCTGTCAAAATAAGATCTCGTATTATTTTATGATTTTCTTCACAATCGTTCTGTATTTTATTGGATAAATATCAATAATCGAAAAGGTTTCGTGTCCTGTGTTAGACTGCAGTGTAACTTACAGCAATAATGCAAATAAAGAGACCTTTTACAGGTAAATACCGTACAGTGCAATATTACTTTCAGAGTGCATATTTCCATAGAAAATATTCCTAAAATTATTTAGTAATACGTTTATAACATGCAGTAAGCCCTCTATTTTCTAAATAATATATTATTTTAAATAATTATGTGTAAGATAAAAAAATATTGTGTTCGTGAAAATGTGAAAATTAAACCGTTTGGCATAGGTTGTGTGTACAAAATCTATCGATATGTCGATATTTCCAAATTAATTTTTCGTACTACCTAGCTTCGTCCATTGCATAACTTGAGAGTTATTGTTAATCCTTGCTTATTTGTATATTGAAAGGTTGATTTAGTCCGGCCCCGCACATTGTCAGAAAATCATAGTCGGAATATTTCTGACGCACCGGAGGGCACTCGACACTATTCACACCATGTTTGTACTATTACAACATTTTAATAGTACGTACATAGCCCATACCCGCATTTTGTACTAGCCCCACAGATGACAGAATTTTCCGAATCGTACGTCCGCTTCTACAAGAAGCAAACTTACGATTACGAAGATTCTGATTCTGTCGCACATTAAAATGCATAAAATAGCGCTATTTCCAGACAAAGAGTAGCCTGGTGAAAAAAATAACTTCATTATATTGACTGGCTAACTTCATAACTTCCAGGTTTCCGGACCACATTTCTCGGCCTGTGTCAGTGTACAAATACAGGGACCTATCACCAAAACCTTCAACATCAAAACCGAAACGTCTGACGTCAAGAAATAATGAATATGATAATGAATGATTACATAATGTTTACAATAAATTTTCTTTTTACTTACCATTCGTCACTTTCGTGACGTTAATAATTTTGCTATCCTAATATAAACCTCTATTACGTAACTTTTAATATTTTAAAATGACAGATTAAATATGTCAAATATGGTATTTTAGTTTATAGAACATTTGAAAGATTTAATTGGTAATTTTAAAAGATTATAAGTTAGGTACATAATTTAGCCTAGCAGATTCTAAATGATATTCCACTCCTTAATAATATAGCCGATTTTGATATCGATATTGCAGGGATATTGTCAATTCGGTGATATTATAATTTCACAATAACACGGCCATATCGATAATGCGGAGACGTCAAAGTCACATCCCTAAACTTCACACACATGTCAAATGCGCTAAAATACGTATTTCTTTTTTGGTCTCGCGATAATGAAGACAGTGTTCCTCTATTACCACTAGTAATAATAACTTTATGACTATTTCTATGCACGGCGCGTACTCGTTGACTGAGTCCATGCCAATGACTAAAGAATCCTCTCTATGCACAGATAGGACAAGTCTTTACGCCCAGACCGGCATCACAGACGCGCTCGGCTAACTTTTTTCCAGGGACTTGAAACGTTACTCAATATAACGTTATTTTTACGGTACATAACGTTATTTTAATAACGTTATAAGCCCTCCTGTTTTAGCATACGGGATTTTGCGTATGCTAAAACAGGCGTTATTAAAATAACGTTACGTAATGTAAACATACCGAAATTTTGAGTAACGTAAGTAACGTTTCAAGTCCCTGCTTTTTTCATTGGGATTGAATAATTTGTTACAACTCCTAAAAAAACTCTTATAAAAAGTTTGTCTGTGATTACAACCTATACTCTCTAGTCGCTCTAGTCCACTCTAGTCTACAAAGAGTATGTAATCACTATGCTAGTCTATACCAAATATTTATAATCTGTCTGTCTGTCTTTTTGACGTGTGAAGTGCGTCGTGGGCAGGCTGGAGTTCCTTCAGTTTTATCAATATTACAAAATATTTTCATGATTTGGACATCATTATACGTTGTAAACAACAAAAGTATCTATAACGCTTTTTTTAGAAGGTGAGTGTAATCCCTTATTGTGCTTTATTTGTAATGTGAAAGTTCTAACCTCAAACACCCGGACAACACCTTCGATTTTAGTTCCATATTTCTTATAATTTTATTACGATATAGATTTCTACGGTGTCAATCTTCATCAAAATAAAGTCAGTATGAAGCAGTTGTAAAATGTACCTATTGTTTTAGGTGAACAATTAGAACGCTGCAGTCATGAGTCGTTTCTTCGCGACTGGTACTGACTCCGAGTCGGAGAGCTCGAGCGAGGACGAGCCAGTAGTACGCGTCGCCGCACCCGTCTACACAGTGAGTTTATAAATCAATACAATTAACCAAAATGACATGATATCAAGTAGTAGTAACATTTAATTATCATTGCCCATAATATAGTTTACAGAAATCTACACTTACCAAGAATTCTTTTACAATACATTCATAAATAAATTATTCATACTATATTTTTAATCTGATTATGTGTTTCCTTTCTAGAACTTAATGAAAAGCTTCCAAAAATATATAACACTACATTTCAATAACCAGTCTATTCCTAAAAATATCAATTTCAAACTCTGCAATAAGTGCTGACAGCAATATTAATGCTTCAATCATTTTTTGCAAACTAAAATTGTCCCCTAACTGCAATAAAATTCCAGAAACTAACATACTTTGTTGTTTTACCTATGCTGAAAAGTTTTAACTTGAAACTTATTAATTCCTTCAACCTTACAATAATGGTTACACAACTTATTACTGGCTTACAAGTTTGAAATGTTAGTTTTTTATTTTTTATTTAGTCTTTTTGAGCTGTTGTGTTTTTAATTGTTTTTATAATTTAAGTATATTATGTTCACTGTAATATTTTATATATTTGGCTGAAATCTCTGAGACAAAGCTATATGACATGATAGACTTCATCAAAACGTTTATATGTAAACATAAATGAGACAGAAAATAAATCTGATGCAATTTAGATGTAATCAAAATAAATAATTATTATATTTATGCTTTTGCACCACCATTTCATCATCCTTTCCTTCACATTGTATCAATAATCTTGTTTTGACTTTTATCTCTTCTGGCATTTGTTTTCACTTGTATCTTTTCTATAAGAAAACCAATCTCATGACTGTAGAACTCTACAAAAATAAATATCTCTCTGAATTTTAAATCATACTTCTTTGTAAATAAAATGCAGTTTTATGTTCTATTCTCTATATGTATCTTTCAAATAATATGATAACATATCATATTATTTGAAAGGAAGGATGTCCAAATTATAATCAAAGATCGGGTCAGTTTATTTAATTTCTGAATCCATAAAGTAATGACTTTTAATGTTAAAACAGATAAAAATGTAAGCTATTTATTGACAAGAATAAAATGAATGCCTCTATGTCTATATAATCATAATTTGCTCATTGTAATCACTATATTTGCATCCTGCTTATTTATTTGAAATGAGTACTGAACTCATACATCATAATATAAGTAATACAATTAATATTTTAAACAGTATTAAGTGGCTGAACAAGGACAGAATTGTACAACCCTACCCCTTAAATATCCGGATAAAACTTAAATACCTATATAACTTATATACCTAAATAACTTTCGAATAATGCGGAATTAGATTGTGATTTTAATACTATCGATAAAGGCATGTTTAGTCTAGAAATCATAATCTAATACGCCATTATTGTGTAGAAAAAAAATGTGAAAAAGTGTGATAACTATACATTTATTGAAAGTAAATCGTCGAAAACTTGTGTAAAAGAGTAGTATTTTATGTATAATTATTTACTGTAATCAACACTCAAATAAGTAGTTTAATATTAATGACTATGATCGCCGCAAATAAAATGCACCAGAAGACACTTTTTAAGTCTGTCAAGAAAGACTTGACTGCAGTCTGCATGTGTGCTTTATAGTTTCGATCGATATAATTATCGTACTTTATAGGTGTTCTGATTAGCTACTTTCACAGGGCACTATAACAAGCACTCTCGCCGTTTATTTACCTTTGCTTGCAAATTAACACTGTCTTCTTCATAACATACTGATCTGTAATTATATTTCTACAAATAATATTTTCTGTCCACAGTTCAGTGATGACGAGGAAGAAACAAAGCGCGTTGTGCGCTCTATGAAGGAGAAGCGTTACGAGGAATTGGAGGCTATCATCCATTCCTTGCGTAACCACCGCAAGATCAAGGACTTTTCATCAGCTCTCGCCTCTTTTGAAGAGCTTCAAAGAGCTTACACTCGTGCTGCACCAGTAGTACTAAAAGAAGAGAATGGAGTCGCTCCAAGATTCTTCATTAGGGCTCTGGCGGAGTTGGATGACTGGGTGGTTGGAGCTTGGTCTGACCGCGACAGCAGGAAATCGTTGTCGAAAGGCAACAGTAAGGCACTTACATCCTTGAGGCAGAAATTGAGGAAGTATTCAAAAGACTTTGATGCTGAAATGTCAAAGTTCCGTGAGGATCCTGACCTGCCTGATGATGACGACGAACGTAAAGGTATAAGTAACTCCACTGTTATTAACTTACAAATATATTCCTTGAGACACAGAAAATTGAACAATAATAATATTATGTTAAATATGTTAAGGTAGTTTTTTTTTTTTTTTTTCTTATATTGTAATTAAATGCGTAGAATCTGTGTGTGTCGTAATAGGCTGATTTATTGTTCTATCTAGACACATCGTCCTCGGACGAGTCTGACGACGAAGAAAAGGTGAAAGAGAAGCCGCCGCGCGTGCGCCGCTCACCCGAGCCGCCGCGCCGCCCGCCTCCTGCAGACGATGAATCCTCCGACTCCATGGACTGGGGATCCAGCTCTTCAGACTCCAGTTCCAGCTCCGACGATGAGACCCGAGGAGCCACTACCATCAGAGAACGGTTCTTGAAGAGAAACACCGAAAGAGATGAGGATGAAGATAGAGATCGGCGCAAGGCTAAGCGTCGTGAGGACAGGCGTGACGCAAGGATAGGCAAGGTCAAGAAAGACCAGGCCGATGATGGAGGCGAGTGGGAAACCGTCAGGAAGGGAGCTGCTACTTCTGATAAACCTAAAATGTTCGCTAAGGTAATAAGATCTTAGTTTTCTTGCTATAATTATTTCATTTCCCGACGAAATGTGAATTATTTCAATTTAAACCACAGACAATTTATATGACGTTTGTAAAATGCGACAACTATAATTTTGTTCAAATAATACTCGCAACATGTTTTAAATTACTATTCTTTTATAGGACAGCGACATTGATGCGGCTCTAGTAGTAAAGAAACTGGGTGAAATTAGTGCCGCTCGTGGTCGCAAGCGTACTGACCGTCGTGCCCAATTGGAGCTCCTGCACGAGCTACGTACTGTCGCCGCAGCCCACAACTTGGGAGATGCCCTCCAACTCAAACTGCGCGCTGCAACCGTCGCCGCTCTCTTCGATTACAACCCTAAAGTGTCCGATGCCATGAAGCCAGAATACTGGTCGAAACTCGTTGAAAATGTTGATCACATGGTCACCTTACTCTTAGCTCATGAGGACATGCAACTGAGCGAAACTATCACAGAAGAAAATGAACAGCTCGTGACGGCACCTTTCATGGTTCGTGGATGTCTGTTGACTGCTTTAGAGCGACTTGATGATGAGTTTACCAAGCTGCTGAAGGAGTGTGACCCTCACTCCAATGAATATGTTGAGAGATTGAAGGACGAAGTTCGCGTGTCGACCCTGATTGACCGCGTCTGCCAAGTGGTGGAACGCGATGGCACTCCTCAGGAAATATGCCGCGCTTATCTACGTAAAATTGATCATTTGTATTACAAGTTTGATCCTCGCGCAGTGCGCAAGGACTTGCCTCCCGGTGAGGAAACTACTATTAAGAAGATGGAGAAGTTCTGCAAATTCATCTACGCTCACGACGAGTCTGACCGACTTAGGACTCGTGCCATCCTCTCTCACATCTACCATCATGCTCTGCACGACAACTGGTTCCAGGCTCGCGACTTGCTCCTGATGTCACATTTGCAAGAAACTGTTCAGCACTCGGATCCGAGCACTCAGATTCTATACAATCGTACTATGGCTAACTTGGGTCTGTGCGCTTTCCGTCGAGGCAACGTGAAAGAAGCCCACGGTTGTCTCGCTGAGTTGATGATGACCGGTAAACCTAAGGAGTTACTAGCTCAAGGTTTGCTGCCTCAGCGTCAGCACGAGCGTTCTAAGGAACAGGAGAAGATTGAGAAGCAGCGCCAGATGCCATTCCACATGCACATCAACTTGGAGCTGCTTGAGTGTGTGTATTTAGTATCGGCAATGTTGATTGAGATCCCATACATGGCGGCTCATGAGTTCGATGCCCGTCGGCGCATGATCAGTAAGACGTTCTACCAGAACTTGCGCGCGAGTGAGCGTCAGGCGTTGGTTGGCCCGCCAGAGTCCATGCGTGAACACGCTGTAGCGGCGGCGAGGGCCATGCGTCGGGGAGACTGGAGAGCTTGTCTCAACTTCATCGTTAATGAGAAGATGAATGCTAAGGTTTGTTTATTTTAGTAAGGTTATTATCGTATCAGCTCGTAAACGTTCATTGCTGAACATAAGTCGTCAAATACTGCTACAATAAAGAGCCACCATGTATGGTAAACGGATTGGTGATTGCAATATATTATAAGTGCCAAAGTGGATGCTGCTGCCCATCCTCTTGACATCATCGCTGAGTATCATCGTCATCGTTATAAATTAGCGTACAGTACATTAATGTCCAATTCTTTTCTAGGTGTGGGACCTAATGGTGGGCGCAGACAATGTCCGCGCGATGCTCGGCAGGTTAATCCGAGAAGAATCCCTTCGCACTTACTTATTCACTTACGCTCACGTGTACGCGTCCCTGTCGCTCCGCTCGCTCGCAGACATGTTCGAGCTGCCGCGCCAACGCGTACACTCACTGGTCTCCAAGATGATTATCAATGAGGAATTGCTCGCTTCGCTCGATGACCCCAGCGAGTGCGCTATTTTACATCGTTCTGAGCCTACCAGGATGCAAGCTTTGGCGTTACAGCTTGCTGATAAGGTATATAAAAATTCATATTACTGCATAGCTTGCAGTCCACTACTGAACATAAGCCTCTTCTTAATAGAAGGTGGCCCTTACTCAATGGCCAAGCAGTGTGTTGACCGCAGAGCCAGCCCATTTTCATAGTTCACGTCAGTGGCATGCACTAAATAGAGGCAAAAAAATATATCAAAATCTGACACCCGGCTATCCTATGAACATCACTACGAATATTATGTATTAATATTTTTTTTGTTTTGTACCTTTTCAGTAGTTGGGTTTTAGTTTTAGAACTTAATTTTTTTTCAAAGCCGCGGTCATCTGCTTCCAATATAGTTATATATTTTTGAAATGTGCTAATTATGCCCTTTTATTTTTTTTTATTTTTTTTCATGACTATGTCCTCTAGAAGGCGCCAAATTCATTTTATGTGACGTAACATAGCCTATAACCAGCTGACAATCAAGACGCTTCCAACGATATCTCATTTGTCGAATTATGATAAGTAATTTAGAAGTTATGAGGGAACAGATGAACATACATACCGGTCAAAGATATAACCCTCTCTGTAGTCAAAATAATTTAATTACATACTTATTTAACCTATTCTTGTTACGTTCTCAGGTTGGGAACCTAGTGGATTCCAACGAGCGTATCTTCGAGAAGCAAGGCTCATTCTTCCAGCGCGGTGGAGGTGGCAGAGGTGGAGGAGAAGGGCGGCAGCGCGAGCGACCGCGTGAGGGATGGAACAGGCGCACGCGCAACCGTCGCCGGGACGACGAGCGTGGAGACGACTAGAACATACGCCATGATGTAAAGAAGACCAGTCGATTTTTGTTTTAATGTTTTTCTTATTTTTCGTAATGTTACATAGATAGTCTATGAATTTTTGTCTTTGACGACACGGTTGGCGCAGTGGCTACGCGATTAGGTTTCTACGCTACCTGCCGCGGGTTCGATACCCGCACGGAGCAATTATTTGTATAATGTACAGATAGTTGTTTCGGGTCTGGGTGTGTGTTCATGTGAGATATATGTTTATAAACTAAACCCTCGATACAGGAGAAATCCGAGTGAGGGGCAGCGTTTTAAAAAAAAGAATTGCACTACACGACGGAATTATCTGTAAATCTACCACACAGTCGCGTCAATCAATAAATCTGATCGACTAGGGGGAGATCCACAAGTATTTCCGCCGATTTATAGACTAATATCATCAGTTATTATTCATATTGTCTACTGGTCCTCATTATAACATGTCACAATAATCCGATTGGAATGTCATTTGTATGCAGCAATTTATAAGTTCATAGTATTTGGAACAATAGTTCTTTGTCAAATATATTTTATAGGAGGTTATATATATTTAAAACTATGTAAGTGGAGAAAACAGTTGTTAACTTTCATTTTTACTTTGGTAGAATAACATTTTAATTACAACAACGGATATAGAATATATTTATGACAAATCGTTAAATACTGTAACCTATTGGCAATTACATCTCCAGTTACATCTGCAATGGAATTATAGTTTCCCTACAACCTTCAGTCGTTATAATAAACAGAATATTTCGGAATTAGACTTTTATTTTACAAACTTTATTATTTTGCTTACCCAACAAATATTAGTATCACTGGTAGTTTGTCTCCAGATATCGCCCAGTGCGGTAAGACCGCCCGGCCCTTTGTTCCTACATCTTATTTTGTATTGTAATCGATAAGGTAAATAACACGGAGAGGTGCGTGGTCAAACGGATTGAAACTGTGTCGCACGGAGACGCGGTGCCGCGCCGTGTGCGGTGAGCCAAGACTCGACGGAATACCTACAGAGTGGTACAAAATCTGACCGCGCACCGCCGAGGCAGCCGGCGCGCGGTGCGGTACCACACTAGAGTTATGTTCGTATGTGGCGTACGGTGAGCGCAAGGAGCAAGGGGCGAGACAGCTCGAAAGAGCATCGTGTCACAGAAAGCTAAATAAAGTCATGTAACATATTACAATTTTGATCCCTATGGGCAGTGTCTAGATACTGGGGACCGGAGGAATACCACAACATTGGCGCAGACGAGTCCTTGGGTGGAGACCGCAAATAGATACAGGTAGACCAACAAGCTGACTCGGATGTAAAAGACAGCAAAGCAGCGAGTATTGTGGCGCAATAGAACCCTCATAAGTCCTAATATTATTTATTTATTGAAAAATACACAATTTGTGAGGCCCCGTGTTCAGCCATGGTCTATGATAGGCGGAAGTATGATTGGATATCAGGTTTCATTCATTCGATATAAAATAATTTATTATAATGTGTCTACCTATAGTCCTCGAGATCTAAGAAGTCCCTTTTGACAGATTTAAAGAACGATAGAATGTAACTTGACAATGTTACTATAGGCTGTGAATAAAAACCATTTTGAATATACACTTGATAATAATTATGAAATAATTATAAATTTTTGAGATACGTTTAAATTAGCATGGTATATAATTTTATAAGTATTATTTTAGCATCGAAATATTTTTAAAATGCATGTTTATGTACTGCCGAAATATCATAAAAATGGTTACGTTCTCAATCAATTATTTTTTAAATAAAGGGATGTGATCACTAGAATCGTTAAAATCGTTTGAAATATCAGTATAAAATTACGTAGGTATTAAAAACTCTTTAAAGGCTGTATGACACGTACATTATATTATTATGATTAATTTAATTTCTCTATGATCACAATTTGCTTGACACCGGCAGTAATGACAATGACATCTGTGCAGTTTTTCGCGATTTTTCCGGCTAATTGTTCGTTCTCACTATTTCTCGGATACCTCTGTTTTTGTGATCTGGCTTTGATTTTGGACTGTTCACGCGTTTAAGTTGACTTGGCTTGCTATACTTGGATTCTAATACTGTTATTTCGACCGCCGGTTACAATTTTTTTTCAAATTGTCTATCTATGTGTGTCTGGTTTCGTACTGTGAATAGTAAATCGCGCAACTTGGTTTGGAAACCATGTGAGTACTTCGAACGTGAATCAATAACTGGTGGACCATTATTACCGATACAAGTGGATAAATAATTTTGGCATGAAATTATGAATATGTTTTATTATTCTATGAAGATACCTACAGAAATGCGATTTCATATTAAATTCGGTGCCTACTACATTAATAAATTGCTTATGTATTTCTTGATTTTTTATTCATAGTTTTAAACGATTATTATACTCTTAGAATTTTAAATCGATTTATTATAAAAATCGATATTTTTGGTTACCGATTTATTCGCTTCACATCCCAAATTAACTCAAATGATATAATTATGTCAAAAGTGGCTTTTTAGATCTCGAGGAGTATACATTTCTACAATTCAATAATTCGCGAGTGCGTGATTCATTCCTCACATAAGCGGTGGTGCGTCATCTAGTGAGTGACTGTGACAACATAAAAATGTTGTATTCGCCTGTCGCCAATAGAGAGCGCTACCTTCTAATTTTTAAATTACGTTTTGTTCAATTTTTTTCTTAATGTACGGCTAAACGGTATTAACAATTCGATATTAAATTTAATTCAAATATAGTTTTTAAATTCTTCTACGTAATTATGGTATAATTTTTAGAAGCTTTAAATAAATGTATGCGTTATATTTTAAGTTACTATTTTTCAAGTTACTATTATGTGCGCTAACATAACGTAGCAAAATTTTGTTGGTGTTCGTCGCATTTTGCAGATAATATTTCAGCACCTTGCGAATAAATCCTGCAATAATTTGTTAGTACCATATAATTATGGTGTTTGTGTGGACCTGTATATAAAACAAAAACTTGAGTTTTTCAAGAATCATTGTAAGAAATCTTAGGTTGGGAGTTTGACAGATTCTAATACAATGGCTGCAACGAGGAGACTACAGAAGGTGAGACATCATTTTTAGTGACAGAACTAATTTCTCATCATTGACTTGTACGATATTACACTGAAGATATCATCAGTATTATTGCAAATACTTAGTTAAGTACTACATACTTGTTGTGAAGTAGAAAGGTCTAAAGAACAGTACAGAAAAACTAAGAAACACTGGAAAGGCCTATATGATACTCAGTGAAATCGTTGACCTACTAATACTGGTAAAAATATACAAATTAATCTGTGGTGATTCATAAAGTTACAGTTATAAATTTATATGTTACAAAGGAAACCTTACTATGAACTACTTAGTCACCCACAAGATTACATTTCTGCCTGGAGATGATCATGAACCATTTTATAGCATCAATTTGATCACTATAGGGTTTGATAGAGAAAGTGTTAGATTGATGTGATGAAATTTCTTAGTGTATCCATAGAAATTTTCATTATAAATTTATGTACACACATGAGAAGATACAGAAAACATGAAATAGGAGAACAAAGTGCAAAAGTACTACTCTCCATATCAAATGTTAATAATAGTACAATAAACTAATTACTTTTTCCTTAAGATACCTTTTATATTTATTTTCTAGGAACTAAATGACATCAGGCAGTCAGGGCTAAAGTCCTTCAGGGACATACAAGTGGATGAATCCAATATTCTTACATGGCAAGGATTAATTGTTCCTGTAAGTAGTATGTTATAAAACATTCCTGACTAATGGGTTAAAATCATGGGATCTGCTTCTTGCAATCCATAATATGGCAATGATCATTATCATTTGGATAATAAGAAGCAGATTCCATGATTTATTATTGTGGTGAGTGGCTGAGGTCTTGTGAATCATGTTATTTCATTTATGCTTGTACTACACAATAAATAACCCATGCCTTACAACCCACACATTGTTTTATGCAAATCTAATCTAGTCAAAAGATTATAATTGAATAAAGATTGTATTTTGAACTTGTTTTCATGTGCTATAATTCTGATAACTTGAACTAGGTACCATGTTATAGATTTTTGTAATTTATATTTATTTCCAGGATAATCCTCCTTATAACAAGGGAGCTTTCCGCATTGAGATTAATTTCCCTGCAGAGTACCCATTCAAACCTCCTAAGATTAGTTTCAAAACAAAGATTTATCATCCCAATATTGATGAGAAAGGCCAAGTGTGCCTGCCTATCATTAGTGCGGAAAACTGGAAGCCTGCCACCAAGACTGATCAAGGTAGGCGTCAAATATTTATGTGAGAGCTTTGCCTTGCCATGAGGTATTTTAATCACATACAACATGTAAAAGACTAGAGAAGTAGCTCTGTAGTTGTAAACTCTGCAGTAAGTTTACAACTACATAGCTACTTCTCTAGAGACACAAAATCGCTACCCCAGCCTGGTGATCATGAAAATGACAACTTTTGTAGGAGAGGCTGTGTGCAGATGTAATTGTTGATGATGATGCAACATTACCCATGTTGGGAAAATATATTCTCATTTATTTTCCTCTTTCCAGTTATCCAAGCTCTAGTGGCCCTTGTCAACGACCCTGAGCCAGAGCACCCGCTGCGCGCAGAACTCGCAGAGGAGTTTCTTAAAGACAGGAAGAAGTTCTCAAAGAATGCAGAAGAATTCACTAAAAAACACAGTGAAAAGCGGCCCACAGACTAAAGTAGCTAATTGAATCATTGTTGTTCAGCTTGGATTTGCAGCAGTGGAGCTAAACTGTGTTTATGTAGCAATGTGAGAATAAGTTATTAAGAATGCATTTATTTTTCCAAGACAGTATTTATAAGATCTTCAGAAGCAGTTAGAATGCACTGCCGGCTATACAGTTCAGACCAAATTCCATTGCTGTAGATTCAATCTAATTTCGCATTTGATTTTACACTGGTACTAGCTTTTGAATCACCTTGCTTGCAATATAAACATAAGCACTTACAAAGAATTAGATAAATAGAAATCGGAAAATGTTAAAAGCTTAAGTGTGTTAGAGATTTGGTATTAAGTTGGGTAATATTTTTTAATTTAATTTTAAAACTGTTGCATTTTAAATCGGTAAAATCTCCAAATTTATAGTCTTGCAAAAGAATCTACTTTCTGCTTATGTTGTTCCTAAAGACAGGTAGCTTTTATCTATGTAATGTTGTAAACTAATACTATGTAAATAAATGAAAGACCTGTGTGTTTACTGACCCAAAGCTATTTTGAACAAATTGTCTATAAATTCAGTTGTAATACATTCGTGTGCTTTTTTTATTTGAACTGTATGTTAATGTTACAATGAGATACATGTTGTGTAATAACTTAACTGAAGTGAAACAGTCTCTCATTTAGAAAAATTGATTACAACTGGTGATTGGGTTGCATCAACAGAAAGATTAATCCTATGAACACGAGACTATACTTATGTTTAATTTCACTACATGACGGTGTTACTTGGTAACTTACTGTGTGCTGAACAGTTCAGTGCGAACTTTAAAAATATATTTTTTTCCAAATTTATCTATGGTTTTATTGCAGTTGTAAAGATGGAATAAAAACTCTTGTTGTCAAAAATGCTATTTAATTATTAATCTACAAATGTATAGACATCATCAACATTATTAGGAACTTTGGTGGTGTTCTTATCCATATTTACTTGATGTGCAGAAGTAAATATTTTATTCTTTTGATCAGCTTCGTCATTCTTCTTTACATCACATTTTGCTTTATAAATATCTGTTGGTTTCTCTTGATACACACATGCTAAATTAGTCTTTATTCTCTTTGTTTCTGGTTCGGTAATGTCGGATTGCAAGTACATTTGAAGATTACCTGTTATTAGAAGCAATTCAATTTTGTCATAAAACATCACCAATGAGTAATAAACAAATTAAATGTTAATGGTGCGAGTGACACATGTTCTCTCGCGCGTCAGCCTAAAAGACCGAAATGGGTACCTACTTTGCTGTTGTATGACGCACGTCCAATGACATGAAACTCACTCGACGCGTAACGTAAGATTATTCAGTGACTAATATTGGAGAAAATGCGAATGTTAGCACTCCATTCGCTTACTCGTCTCTTTCATCAAAGAATAAAAAATATTTCAAATACTTAATTATTTACAACACAGTATCAAATTTTACCATTTATTTTGTTAATACACTCTTCAATGTAAGTATTTTTATTAATATCTCTGGCTAGTGTAGGCTCAACTGCTATTGTGTAATCAGGACCATATTGAAGCCAGTGACTATTTTCTGGTATCTGCTCATCTAATTCCACCCCAGCAACCAGGGCCGTTAGCGATGCCCATAGACGTGCCGCATTTGGATCATTGTAACCGCCTGCGAAACAAAAAATAAGTCTGTTCGTGTAAATTTTACAATGCTTAGTTAGAAGTACCATCAAAATAGTTTTCAGTTTGAGTCCCGCGTCATTGCGTCTGCGTCGCACTACGTCAGACAAAGCGCTCTTAAATACGTCCTTCCAACAACATGGAAGGTTTCCCTGCAGCATATAAAGGCCACATAGGCATTCATTGTAACTGAGAAATGTTATTTTCCCGCCGCAGTTCGCCTCACGGAATGCATTGCGGTTACGACATTGCATCACTGTGGCATCTATAACAGTAAATTACTCACCACCTCCTAATAACATGGTAGGTTTCCGTTTCTCTAGCACGCGGCGTACACATTGAGAGTAGCCGCGCGCTGTAAGGTTCGCGCCACCATACGGATCTTGCGCCAATGCATCCGCCCCACACTGCGTAACTATGACGTCTGGCTTGAAGTATTCATACACTGAATTGAAAACTCTGCAAACCATATCATTTTATGCGCTTTAAGAGTTGTTTATTACTAACTTTGGAAATAAAATCTTAATACTAACTTATCAAAAGCATTCTCCATAGTATTATCAGAGTAAGCTGCATGAAGTGGGAAGTTACAAGTGTATCCCATTCCACCACTGGTCCCAATGTCATCAATACCTCCAGTGCCAGGGAAGAACCCTGGTTCATACTTATGGAAGGACAGTGTGAACACTGACTTGCTGATACTGTAGGCATCTTGGACCCCATTTCCTGCAAAGTAGGAAAATTATTATAATAAGGTCAAGAAAAATACTAATGTAAATAATATAAATATAAGTATTTACCATGATGCACATCCAAATCTATGTACAATACTTTAGGAAACTTTTTTCTTAGCTTTTCAATAGCTATAACTATGTCATTTACATAACAGAAACCTTCTGCTCCAAACCTGAAATAATGGATTATATTCAATATCAGATTGGTGATTACACTATTATTGTGAGAAGACATATAAATAATAAGACAACTCATGATCATTAGAATCTAAAATGTTGAGATACTACTTGCGAAAAGCTCTTATTAGTCAGCAGTGGACTAAAATAGGCATGTGATTAATAATTTAGTAAATTTTTAAAAATGTGAATACCTATTTGCATGGTGCCAGCCCCCGCACCAGTTGATGGCGACATCAGCTATGCCAAGCATCAGGCATCTAGCTGCAGTTATGGAACCACCAGCTACTATAGACACCAACTCAAACATGTTTGACACTGGAGGACAGTCATATCCTGCAGAAGAAAATTTATTTATTAGACATTGTGTGGGCAAAGGGTACCAAATGATATTTCCAAAATTTACTGTTGATAGTTTAAAACAGTCATTTAAATTAATCTAGCAATGAAAAATTGCTTCATACGATACCAATGCCATACTCTTCGTCTAACGTGTTAGACATGTAATCTTCATCAACCTCGGTGAACTGCTTCAAATGGTCAAGATACAACTCGGAATGAAACTCTTTCATATCTTCATAAGTCGCTGAAGATGATCTCACAACTGTTATCCGATTTAAAAGATCATAAGCCCCTATCAAATTATGTACCACGGAAGCCTATAAAAAGTTTATAATTGCATTAGAGATATACTGTATGAACTTGGTTCAAGACTTTCTCAAATATAATTCGTACCTACCCTGCCAATAACTGCGGGTAATCGATCACATTCTTCAATTAATTTTTCGTCCCAAATATAGCATGGTTTTCTTTCAGTCATAATGAGTTTTGGTTTGGAGTCTGTCTGAATCTTACGGTAAGATAAAGGTTCAACCAAATTCTGAATTCTCACCGCCAAAACTTTAAGACATTTACAAATATGTCAAAATGTCACTGAACTGAACCCCCGAACCTGCTGGCTGAGCCCGGACATAATGGGTGTGTTCAGTTATTGCCAAATAGACGAAAGTCTATTTGTGCACAAAGCTAGAAGACATGGTGATGGGACTCCCGTGGACCCTTACCCCACGGACCCTTGGAGAAACGAATCGCTATGGCCTGTGAAGTTTGCGGAGCTCACCAATGTGTTAAAATCTTAAAATGCAACAATAGGGAACCAACAGATATTTCGAGATCATTCGAATTCGCACGAGTGACTTTCACACCGAAAAATTAATTACTGAACGTAGCCTATGCGAGTTGAGGACGAGACAAACACAGAGTTTGTCTATGATTAATCTTCATAAATTCATTGCAATCATTGGCTAAAATTTATTTGAATGCCCAATCAGAAGAAAGCAGCATTAAAAGAAAAACAAGCGTCCATTTTCTACAGAAATCATAATCAGTCTTGACATTTTCGACGAAATTGAATGAATTAATAAATATTTTTACTGAAATACATGATAAAGTGGTTATTACGTACGTTTTATAATTTAGATGATACAAAATCTAGTTTCAAAATGAAAAGTACGTGACATTAGATAGACAAATCACATGATAATTTCTTGCGATCCTAATATGACAAGGTCTGTTACAAAATATTGGTAACTCGAGCCAGTCTGGTGTTGTTTGAATCTAGTTTAACCACTTCTTCGATGGTGTTTTGTGATTTTATAACAGCAATTATCAAGTTTAAGTGGAAATGGTTCGAGGTTAGTATTGTATATTTACTATACATAAAATTGACATGATGCCTATGATAGCACGAGATGTCCTTTGTTCGCGGTACCCTCTTCAGTGATTCCGTCGTCTAATGCACGCGAATACAGGCACATTTCTCTTAAAATAATGCATTTTACTGTGTGTCTTGCTTCAAAATAAATAAATTTGCTAATACATGTATCATAGATATTCTTAGTTTGATGGTAAGTTGGAGTAGTATATTCCTTGTTCTGCATGATGCTAACCTAAATAGTAATGGAGATTATGAATATAAACTAACCTAACCTATATAACGGGATAGTAAATAATCTATGTTTCAGTCTATCCCATTTATATACTTGTTTGGCATTGTGTTTATTAATTATACACATTTTTTCAAAAGCTATATTATAAACATAGTTGAAATTATTATTTATTTTTCTTTTAGTGCCACATAGTAGAAACTTGTAAAATAGGCCATGTGATAGACATCCTCTTGGGCACCATAATTGATTAATTATATAATAATTATTATAAACATGCTATAAACATTAGCTTGTAGGTTATACTTTATGCTGTTCAGGACTTCATTTCCTGCATGTCATGCCAATTTTCTGGGAGAGGCATGGAAATGGCTGCCGCTGATAGTCACTATATTAAATTAGTGTTTTCTTCATTCTTATGTTTCTATTTATTACCTTTGCTACCCTAGCTGTTATATTTATAAATATTATGTATAATTTCTAATTTTATTAATCATTCCTATTGGACTTTGTACCCTACACTTGCGTTACATTGAGTGACATTACTCACAAGTACATTGCTGCATTCCAGCACTTTTTAATACATGTATCACTGTATGGCTTCTATTAATTAATTATTATTTATGGTACCAAACCAGGGTGTATTTCTTTTTGCATATTTTATAAGAATTTAAGTACTATAAAAAATACTTATAAAATATTATTATTGTGTATTTGTAATGGGCAACCATGGTTTTTGATCACATCAAAAAATCTAAGAGAAACAGTAAATCATTTTAATATTACGAGAGTTGGGATTGTCTTTAAAGTAGTGGGATAATAAAATCTCAAATCCTACTAATATAATAAATGTGAAACTTTGGATGTTTGTGAGTTTGTTAGCCAATCACAGCTAAACAGATTTTAACGAAATTTGTCAAATAACTTAAATACAACCTGTGGCCTTCCTTCTGGGATAAAAAGGTGTAAGGACTTAGGATTCTGTTTACCAAGCAGTCCACTTGGTCGGAGTCAGGGTACAGCTAGTAATCTCAGAATAAATACATTTATGGCCATCCATTTGTGTATTCAAATTCAAAGAATAATATAATATCCTTATTTTGATCATTAGTGACATTTTAATAAAACTGGTTTTTAACTGACTATTCGAATGTAAATTGACGCCTCTTGCAAAATCAGATATAATAATAATTATGTAAAATCTAGTATCCATAAAACAACCATAAAGCATGTCGTAAATAAAGTATTGTAGGTATGTTATTGTAAGGTACTTAATTTAATCTATAGTGTGTAGGTACCTACTTAAAAATAAAAAAGTTTATTGAGTTTATGGTATGGTTTCCAGCCAATAGCTTGATGGCAGCTCAGGAGGGCCCCAAGACCCCCCACCGCATTGAACTATGTGAGGAGAAGCCTGTCAGACCTACGCGCAACTATAGAAAGCGCAGGTAACTGAGGCATTATTATTATTTGTTATATTTATTTCCCCATACAAAAGTTAATTATTAGCTATGACCGGCCATTTTCAATAACCTATCTATCAGCAATTTGTCTTACCAGGGTGTCTCAACTTTCCGGAAAATCAGGGAAGTCAGGGAAGCTCAAGGTGGTCAAGGAAAGTTAGTGTACTCGAGGAGGTCACCTGAAAATTCAGATTAAAAATGAGAGTTTACACTATATTTCATGCTCTAGTCTGACCCTTGGTAGAGAAACAAAAAGTGAATAAACTCATTGTAAAGAATAAAATATGAAGGTTATTTATGAATTTATTCTTTATTTAGAAAAAATTGCTTTTAATTGAACATGGGATATGTTAAGGATTTAGTTTGCATTTGCGGTGGCCACTCTGCTTATGTAATGATATTATTTGAGCTTATGTCCAATTTCTATGATATGTCTGACAAACTGCTGAAAGATAGGTTTTGAAAGGTGCCTTTCGAGACTATAATGCTTCAATTCAGCATAGACATAGACTGGAAGTAACTCCAAACATAGGGATAGAGTCGAACTCTATCATATGAAATTGCATAAAATTGCATTCATGATCTGATTTCAGAGGTAGAATGTGGTCCTAAATAATAGTATATATATTTTCATTTGTATTTAAATATACTGTTATACTTATTTATTTATTACGCACACCAACTGTATTACCTACAAAACATTACTATGCTTACATTATGAAATAAAAGAGAAATACAAAAAAATATAATAAATATATATAAAAATCAATGCATATGATTGTAAAAACCCACAGTTTATGGGCACTTACATATTTTTGGTTGTGGTGATAACAAGACAATTTAAGTCACATTATCAACTTACATTGTTTATAGGGTAATAGCAGCAGCACAGCCAAAGACTGAGAATGCAGAACTGACTTCTGAACCGCCGTTGAAAAAGATAGAATTGAGATCGAAGCCACTCAAAACTAGCAACGGTATTACAAATATGACGAACGGACATACGTTGCGGTCTAGAGCGGCGCGCGCAGCCGCCCGCGCAGCTGAAAGTCACAAGCTCACCGAATATTTTAAGGAAGAGCTGAAAAGTCCCAAGATCGAACCTCCACCATCACCTTCACCTTCTCCACCTCCCATTGAAAAGACTATCAACAAAATAGATAAAGTCGTGAATGGTGACAACAACCACAAACTAACAGAATATTTCCCGGTAAGACGTAGTGTTCGGAAGACTTCCAAATGCGTTATGGCAGAGAAGATGAGGGATTTGGAGCGGGCTGTGAGAGAACAGAGGGAAGATGGGCTACAAGTGAGTTAAATGTCACTTTTATAATTCATTTGAATCTTAGACTAGGCGTAAAGGGAGACGTAGGCCGTGCACGCGACACAGTTCATGTGTTCAGCACGACATGGTGTTGTACACCATATTATAGTTTAGTAATAAAAAGTATCCTAGTCGTAAAATTCGACGTTAATATTGTTATGCATTATGAGAACGCATACGATGACGTCGATTCTAATAATACATACTGTAATCACAAACTATAAATAGTTATTACAAGAATCGTCGTCGTTGGACCTTTTGGCGCCAGTATGCGTTTATTGAGAATATGAATGTTTGGTTTTCTCATTAAGAATACTAAACACCAGTAGGCTAATTCACGTAACTAAAGAAGTGCAGTTGCCGCGCAGTTGCAATAAAATATTGATCAAAACAACACATTTGGTATTCTTCTTCTTCTTTTTTCGTTATGGCAATTGAGCCGATGTGGACTATTTTGCCATTTGGTATCCTCTGAGCTTCAGTGAGATACGCTCGCGTCAAGTTCGAGAGTCACTGCAATACGATCGGCGCGTCTTAAAATTACGTGAATTAGTCCTCAGGTTGGTTTTGGCGGAAAACCGGATATTGGTAGATATTGCTATTCTGTCTACTTCCCTTGGACGGAAAATAAATTATGTGGGTATAATGAGGCCAATTTTAGATAATTATTCGAAGCAAAGCCCAATGTACTTGATTTGTCTTTGGTCTGTATGAAATTAGAGCATACCCTCAGTGGTCATCTCTACTTGAGCATAGATTTGGGTCTTTTATTTCATACAAATGCGTCACTCAAACGCTGATCAAGTAGGGATCACTGCTGAGGCGCTGAGACTCATTCTATAAACCTGACCTAACGGCGTCCTGACCTACCGCGTGACGCAGGTCCTCACCGGACACGGAAGTTTCGGGAGGTACCTGTGTCTGATGAGGAAGGCAGAAACGCCTGGGTGTCACCACTGCGAGGATCGCCCTGAGGACACAGTAGAGCATACGGTGCAAGACTGCCCCGCTTGGGCAGAGCACCGACGTGTCCTCAGGGCGGCGATAGGCGGAGACCTCTCGCGCCCGGCATTGGTCGAGGCCATGCTGCGGGGCGAGACGGAGTGGGAAGCGGTCGCCTCCTTCTGCGAAGCAGTCATGCTATCGAAGGAGGAGGCGGGCCGCTTGAGGGAGAGGATGGCGTCCTCCCTCCAGCCCAGCCGCAGTGGTGGTCGCCCACGGCGTCGGGCGCCGGCCGACGATCTCCGGCCACCGTAGGCGCGGGCATGCGGACAGCGAGTAAAGGGCAACTCGCTGTCCGACCATGGACCATGCCCGGGTCGACGGCGCGTTGTGTTCCACGCGCGCCTCAAAGAACGTCAGCAAGATGACGGGGCCCCCCCTGTAGAGGGCCGAAGCCTGCCGGGGTCGCGGGGCTTATCTCATTACCGTGACCCCGGAACGTAAAGGGCTATTGAAGGGACACCGTGGATTTTAGTCAGTACAAGTCTGACAGTCCCTCCCGCCCTGCCCGGGGTGGGAGGACTCATTTGATGATTTTACCACGATAAAAAAAAAAGTCCAATTTTACCATCATGCAGGTACTGTACTCAAGTCGTTATAGTTTAATACTATACGACTCGCCCCCGGCTTCGCACGCATGCAATTTCTATACTACCCTTACATTAAATATAAAAGTATTATAAACAGGGAGACTGGTTGAACGAGGGAAACATTGAAGGATGGTATTGTACTCATCATTATGAACAACTTTTACTATGGGACTAACCCTGAAATCGCGAATAAAAAATCTGCTGTTCCATATAAATAATTAATTGAATATTACTCAACTGAATGTATAGAATAGCAGATTTTTTTTTCTTTAAAATACTTTGCATTATTATAAAAATATTATCGTGTTTGGTGGTATTCCTAAAGCCAAAATAAATGATTTAACCTTGAAGATTTTAAGATAGTCGGCACACCATAGGTTATTTTAATGAAATGCGAATAGTGCAGGATGTCAATTTTTTTTGTAGATTCAAGTGATAATAATAATTTAGTTCGTTATGTGGCCATGAATATTTAAATCTAATTTGAAAGCCCTACCCCAAAATCGCATGAGATTAAACACGAGCTATTATTTCGCTCTCATAATTGCTGCAGTGAAAACAATTGACATTGGTTTGTATCCTCGTTAACTAGAGTCGGAAACAAAGCAATTACGAATAGCACCCAGTGATAACTTCCTTCCTCGGATACAAGTGCATGTTACAGATAAGCTTGTTTATCAGTGCTGCACCAAGGTCGCCCTTTAGATCTGTCTACTCGGTAATCACCGTTATCAGTTATTGTTTACATATTAACTCCTTACAAGAATATCTATTAGGCTTTAGAAGATAAAACGATTTCGTAATTATTCTCGTTGTAGTGACAAATATAGCACCGTGGGAAATGATATTGCATTTAGATTACAAATATCTTTGCAGTGTCATATATTCCGGCTTTACCTTCTTGATTAAGACTTTTGATAGCTTCAGCAAATCTGAATTTAGTAAAAAGTTCTAGGTTCATGTAATGGTTGAATGGCAACTCCTTGTTGACCCCTAGACGCTACTTACGTAACCGCCTGTCATGCTTGAATTCCCTGAAGGGTTTGGTAGAGGCGTAATACTATTACTGTACTGGGGGCATACTAAGAGCTCTTATAGCAGGGCTGAATTTGAACTGCCCAGAAATTTCCGGTAAAAGCTGACCTTTCATTGTACGAAAAGCCTATATAGTGCGAGTTCAGCTCATACTGGAAATGTGTGGGCAGTTCAATTTCAGCTCTGCTATAAGAGAACGTAGTAAGCCCCCTGTTCATCGTATTGTAAAAAGACGCGAGCTTATCGCCGTTTATTTAACCGAGAACTTTGTAACAGAAAAACCTGGTAACTCGTTACTTACCCTGAGATTTTTGAATGAATTGGAATTTATGATCATAATACTCAGAAATTGTGCTGAATATACGCTTAGACCGACGAACTCAATAAACAAAGTCTAAAAGTCACTGAAGAAAGTACTTAATTCTAATGCAAAGTCTTAGCTTTTGAATGTAATTGGATCCTCATAAATGCGACCCAAATACTACATCTTCTAAATAACCTAATTTGCTTGACACAGGTGGCATATTTCGACGGCAAAGGGCGCGGCGTGATAGCGACCCGTCCGTTCGGTCGCGGGCAGTTCGTGGTGGAGTATTCCGGGGAGCTGGTCGGCGTGGCGGAGGCAAGAGAGCGGGAGTACCAGTACGCACAGGACCCTGAGGCCGGATGCTATATGTACTACTTCAGACACGGAGATCAACAGTATTGGTGAGTCAGTTCCACCAAGAAAATATGACTATAATAAAATTGGTGTGTTTTAGATAATAAATAATTTGGAAGGGGCAAAAGACAAAGCGGCGACAGGTACACTCATGTTTATACAGATTTGGAGTTCCACTTAACCCCCAAATCAAAACACATCCCCAGATACATATCCAGATTATTTTTTTCAGCATTGTAGCGCCTATACCACAATCCCAAGCAAACTTCTATGGTTCCATGAAACAAAAATTAGTTACTGTTTAAAACTTCTTCGTAGATTCAAAACGATTCTAAATATAATATTGCCCTGCAGTATCGACGCGACGGCAGAATCCGGCCGTTTGGGCCGTCTCGTGAACCACTCACGCAACGGCAACCTCCTGACCAAGGCTCTGTGGGTAGACGGGCCGCGGCTCGTGTTGTTGGCCGCACACGACATCGCGCCCGGCGACGAACTCACATACGACTACGGAGACCGCTCCAAGGAGTCGCTGCAGCACCATCCCTGGCTCGCGCTCTGACCTGGGTGAGCTTTTTATTTCTCTTTCAGGCAAGCTCAGCAGAGTTTGTAGTCAATATCCTAAGCGTTGTATGAAGCATAAAGAATCAATTAATTATACTATGCACAGAAATCACACTCCTATTGATCTTGAAGATAGCATCATTTTATTAGCCAACATATTTTATTAACTTAAACTTTTTTATTATATTACTTCTTTGTGTCTCGACCCGAACGTACCTACCTATGGCGAGCTAGGGTCGTTTGAAGAGAAAAATTAAGTACCAAAGAAATGTAATTTTTGATCTAGCCATTTTAGTTTAGTATTTCCTCACGTTAGTTGTATAAATTAATTAATAATCGTGTTCATATTAAAAGTACAGTTCTATAAAAAAATTGTGAGGTAAAATCTTAAGAGTCTACGTAACGTGACTACGGGCGCGTGCGTGGTAACGTTGCACTTGTCGCCGTCAGTTCACGCGTGGATGACCCATCGAGACCCAAGCAGCAACTCATGCTTGTTAAGTCTGAAATATATATCGGTGACTCTAGTTCTTCTGAATACAACCTTGTTGCAGATCTCCTTCAAAAAAACTCCGAGCACTGTTTGCACTTAATTCTTGGTTAAAATTTAAATTGATAATTGCATGTGTGTGTTTGTTACCACATGTCTTTGAGGCAACCGAAGCTAGAGTTTATATGAAACAAAAGGGAGCAAGGTATGCCAACGCTTAAGATGAAGGAGCGTCGGAACAGCATGCTTAGTAAAAAAGATTATTAACCCCTCAAACTGTATTTTTCCAGGTAATGGTCTTCAAAAATCTCATTGGACTACTAAGAATTATTTATTAATTTAGTCTTAGTTATTATGAAGTTTGTTTGTTATAAAGTTTTATGTTGATTGGCCATTCATGTGTTTAATAATGAAACTAGTGGCCTAACAACACTTTGAGATGCGAACGGAGTGCTTGATTCACGGTAAATTAACTGCCTTAAGCCACTCGTGGTTTTGTAACTAGATATGACGATAAAGACAAGAATGTAAGGAGGTAACGTCAAAGCAGTTGTAGTTATGTGTCTCGTTCGGCGCGAAATTAATAATGCGATTAGCATTAGAAGGCAACAATTTAGTCATTTAAGGACGACTGAAAAAATACAAAGTGTATAAAATATGATATGAACTGACTAAATGTTAAATTAAAAGCAATACTTGTTGTTAACTCGATCGCGGAGGTTTGAAGACAACAGTTAACTACAAAAGCAACTGTTTTGACGACCCGAATATTTACCAAGATGTTCGAAAGTTTGGAAGAAGAACGTTACGTTCCCTTCTTTACGTTATAATAGTATTGAAGTGTGCATCAGTATTTCATGTTTGTTAGAAACAATGGACAAAAAAAATGTTTACTGTTTTGTTTTTTATTTGTGGGTTAAACCAGCGTAGCCACGGGCCTATGTCTCCCTAAATAAAAATAATGGTAATTCGAATTGGAAGGTGATTTCGATGCTTAGACCAAAACGCGAAGTTTATAAACAATATATTATAGTGGACGTAAAAGGATGATAATCTGGGCATAATAAAGAGGCCAACTAAACGGAATGAAGTTACTAGTTACTAAGTACATATTTTTCTATAATAATCATACTTTTACGTCTACTGTGTTAATTACTATGATACTTTCAACTAGATATCTTTTAACAGGGATGTATTGTTATACCAAATAGTTCAGATTTCTATGAGTTATTTTGTATAGACTTAGTCCAATGTCAGAGATATCAAGTAGATAATTTCGATTGATAGGCAAGTAAATGTTGCCGTGTGCCGCAAGTACTTGTAAAGTGTATTTGCCAAACCGAAGCAGCAATGAATACGGCTAGGTATGATACGATTATATTAATCGACGTCTGCTTGAAGAGAAGCGACAAATTCTTTGTAGGCAAGAGAGAGGGAAGCAACATAGTATGGCAACATTGAACTGCCTCATAAAAATAAAGTGTGATGTCAGATGACTTGTTTGCCATGGCCTGAATATCAATCTACGTAAATACTTTCTCAGGAATTAATATGGCTTTGGTACTGTCAGTTCATAGTTGCCAATCTCCTCCAAGGTACTTCTAATTTACTAAAATATACTTTAGGAATGATGCCTATAGGGTACAAAATATGACCAAGACATAATGACGATGGTTGTACAGACTGTTTCAATATCAAAGAATTGCTACCAGCCACGATACAAACTCGGTCACGACACAAACTCGAATAGTTTTCGTATTTATAATTAGATTTAATTTATTAACTTTAAGTAATCATTTTTTCGGAGAGATGGTTATAAGAGTTGCTCAGTGTGTGTTTATGATATTGTTTATATTTTGAGTCCTAAATTTGTCCAAAGTCCAAATAATATATACTTTTTTAATTTGAATCCTTCATTTAATTTTAAATAGAACTTATGATTTTAAATTTGTGCCGTATTCATTCGTAAACGTATGCTACGATTGCCCACCGAAGTGAGACGAAAATTAGGCTTCCATCCATTGTTACATCACAGAACACCAATATAGCAATAACATACTGTAATTAAATATACCTAGTAAAATATGTTATACCCCCTTACTAATAAACGATGATTAAACGTTATTTAACTAAACTAGCTCTTGGTCTATTGCCATCTTTATTAATTGGCATACAAATTACAAGGACAGGTATAGTTTAATCAATATTTAAAAATTATAAGTTTTTGTTAGTAAGGGGGATAGTATATTAGGCACCATTGACTTGTATACGTGATAGAAATGAACACTCCAAACTTAATAGAGAACAATTATTTTTTAATGTTAGATTTTTGCTGCAGAACTGCATCGGTTTCATAAATAAGTAATCTTAGAGGAAATACGCCAACAATAATAATTCATGAAGAAAATTAACCGATCGAAGGTTTCACATTGGGTGGATTCTCTGTACAAGACAGTGTAACTTACACTAGGCACTATGTAAGTCACTCGAAATGAATGATGAGTTGCGTACATCGGATAATACTACGCTTACTTTAGCTCGTAAGTCCAAATAAATGGCATGAATATTTGCCAAACTATATTGGTGGGCATACTAAATTAAGAAGGGACGAGTAATATTTAAAATAATATTACTATTGAAGCAATGAAATATAATATCCTTACAGTGTCTGTTACGTAACTGCGTCCACTCGCGAAACTCGTATTAGTGATTATAAGCGTATGTGTGATAGAGACTGTATCCTCGATAGTAAGTAAAAACGAGGGAGATGTTCTCTCGTCGAAGTGAAACATGCGCCCGCATCGCACCCGACGTCGGATCAAGCGCCTTATCGTCTCAATCTATGTCGGGAAAGCATTTTTGATACATGTCAAAGTAGAAGGAAATTTTTAAATATATATTATGAAAATTTTATATGTATCTTAGTATAAATTCATGTAAGTACTGCAGTTGGTGGGTAGTAGTGGTCACCAAAAGAGTAATTATTAAATTATAATAATTGTTAATGATAATATAGTTGATGTGGTTAGCCGGTCCTTATATCTTTGGGATTCTGCTTTGTTTGGGACTTTCTGATTCTGAATCTTTATGTTCATTTTATATATTATGAGATAATCAAAATTAATGTGTAGTAAATTAATGTTAAACGGCTGGTAAACCTAATAAGAATAATGTTATTGTACCAATCGTGCACTTCATTTTTTCTACTTAGCATAGGGTAATGTAGCTGGATCTAATATACCTACATAATTATTATAAAACGCGAATTTATCACGTGTATCAAAAATAATAACAAAAATATATACGCTTGCCGCATTATGATGCCAAATATTTGTATACAAACTGAGTGAGTAGTGCCATGCGAAGCCTTAATAATGATCCAGCAACATTACGACGCTATATTAACATTAGTATTGCTTTGTAGTTCCTACTCCTCTTAACTAAATTAACTGTGACTTCCTAACCTACCTACTATCTCTATAGTTATCTACGTCGCTGCTACAACGGCTTAGGTATATTTTATTACTATCTACTGTTCAAATTAGTGATACCTATGTAAAACTCTTAGTTGCGTACCTCCCTTCATCGAACTTCTTTACAAATACTAGGTTAAAATCATTAAATTAATAGATAAATATATTATGTATTTGAATGCATTTTGTTAATGATTTGCATCGCAATTTTAATCAGTTTGTTCAACAGATTTTTAATTTCGTGGTTTACATGATATGCGAAAAGCTGTCATTAATTTATCTAAAAATATAATCGAGCATAGTAACTAGATTGATAGATTGTTTGTAAATGGTTAATTGATAATAAGCTTATATATGGTGACAAGCATAAAAGAATTCGTCGATTGAACTAGATTACAGCGGGATTTAGTATGATATTATTATTTTTATTAGAATAATTTTTATATAGGTCGGGTTGGATTTTTGTATAGTGTTTATCGTTCCATTCAAAATCAAACTGCACTAGTAGATAATTTTATCCCTGAATATTTGAATAAAAGAAAAATACAATGAGATAATATTCTATCCAATTCTGAACCAGAGACAATTTATGACTTGAATCCGGTGCAAAAAGTTTAGTGAGTGTATTTCAACGGAAGTTACTAAAATCCTTTCCTTGGCGTTTATTTTCTCAGTCTGTGTTCTTATTGACGGTTTGAAGAGTTTTCCTAAGGATAACTCGCGATCGTAGCCCGCGATAGTCTGAGCGTATAAAAGACGCATTTTTTATTATGGGGAAACTTAAAAATCTCAACTACTTCACCTCATCCCATCTCAGTTTGGACGACCTTACAACAGTTACAAGAAAAAAAAAAAAAACTTGAAGGAAATGTCTACTAAGGACTTTGGTTTGGTTTATGTCCAGAACCAGAATGTTAAAAAAGTTTGCGAAGATTGTCGATCTAAATATGCTTGTTGTATGAGAATAAATATGTCTACTATCACAATAATTAATTTTGCACCAGCGTCCTAATAGGCAAATTACATTGTTTGTTAGCTCTTATATTATATTATTGTTGATGAATAACTTAATATAATTTGTAGGTTAATAAGCGATTATTTATAATTGAATATAATTGTAAATCATGAAGTCATTGTTAGAGATTCTCCACTGCTTTTGTGACTGCTGTCTAGTTATGTAAGTACATAAATGTTTTCTTGAGAAAATGTGTTTTATAAGCAACCATGTTTTATAAGCAACCATGTTTTTAACTCAGTGCTTCCGAGTACCTCCGCCATAAAGTACATTTTCACAAGAAGTAATAAAGTTAATCATTTTTAATCAAATAGCTAAGTAGCAGTTGTGCAGTGAACGTCAATTTAAATTTCAAGTAAAATGTTATTCTCTTCATATTACATAATGAAGTTTATAATTATACGATGATAGAGACCGAATAAAGTTTAAAATAATATATTTTTATAATACCAACATTACTTTTCCGGAACCGTTTTTATAGAACACATTTTATATTCCTTGTGAAATATGAAGCGATGAGAATTGCAAAGGATTGGAAGTATGATTATTATAACAGTATTGTTAACGGCTATTTTCCTAAGTAGCGGTGTTATGAGACTTAATAATTTATTTTAAATGCGGGCCGCCACACACTGCCCTAATAATAATCAGTAGAGATTGAGAATTGGGTGAAATATAAAAAATGAACTTTGATCCGTGTTTTAATTATTTATTACACTGATAAAAACGCTATTAAATCTAACCTTATTATTATTAGAAATGCTTTGCCGTGAAAGTTTCATCGTTACGTTACATACATTAGAAATTATATCAGTCTATTAATTAGTTAAATTATTCATTTATGTATATGAATTACAGTACACTGACTATTAATTCAAGCAACAGCTATATTATGGTGGTTCTTGAGATAGTAGAGCTGCGCCTGCGACTCCAGTTCTTGTAGTGATTTCACCACTGGCGCCATCTGCGTCACGTGGTCCTGCAAATGATAAAAAATAGTCTAAGAGTTCAAGATTAAACTACTAACCAACCCCAAATGAAGTGCTGCTTTGTCACAATTTGGAACTATGGTAATAATAATGAAGACTTCTCGCCCAACAAATTTAGGAATCTTTGTATCTTTAGCTTTCTCGCTATGGCGAGAAACGTGGTGTGCCGCGGCATCTCATTTTAAGATGTTAATTACGTAAGTATTGACGTCTTCAGATCGCATTTGTGGGCCGATCTAAATCCGTTCAAACGACGGAGATAGGTGCAAATAAAATGTAAGTATTGTACAGTATAAAGAAAGTACAATTAAAACGCACCTGATATCCAGTGCCAGCCTGCTTCCTTTTCTCTCCGTACACGACCTTGCCGTCGAATTCGTTGGCGGGCACCTTGACGTCGGA
This sequence comes from Allophyes oxyacanthae, assembly GCA_932294325.1. Lineage (NCBI taxonomy): Eukaryota > Metazoa > Arthropoda > Insecta > Lepidoptera > Noctuidae > Allophyes > Allophyes oxyacanthae. The sequence goes on from OW028628.1 coordinate 6,238,940, forward strand.
GCCCACCTGCTGGATGGTGACGTTTAGATGGTCCTCGATATCAGCCAGGTACTGTGAACACAAGGTAATGTAATATTAAGGTACCTACATTCCATTTCTTAACAAAAATAATACTAATATCACCAATATTACCTGTGGCTCGTTGTACCACGTGCAGCAGCCCCTGGGATGGTCGTCGATTAGGTTGGTATTCCAACAGTTGCGACCCCGAGAAGAACACCATTCTCCGTGGTACCACACCTGCGCAAGGATATATGAATCTTTTTTAAATTCAACTAATGATATATTACAATTTTCTTGTAAAAGTCACATAATATTACTGAAAGAATTTCTGGAATATACATCATGTTTGTGCATACGTTACAATCGTCGTGATCGCAGATTTACCTTCTCAGGGACGGTAGACACCAGACTGATAGCGAGACCCATACGTTCCGCACGACCGACGCGACCGATCCGATGCACGTAGTTGGACTTCTCGTCGGGAAGAGTCACATTGATCACTGGCGAATAAAAGTAACTATCATAACGTTGCGCCATGATCTTAAAAAGGTAGGACATTGGTGTCGATTCTGTTCCTTTGACAGGACTAAACTAAGGGCGTTTGTCTCTTTCCGTTTCAATAGAACAAGAGAGTAACAAATGCGTTTAGTCTAGTTTAGTACTGATAAAATGCGCAACAGAATGCACACAAATAACGTAGGTCAGCTGAATATCGTAAAACATGACCAGTAAAATTAAATGCCTGAAGTAATGTCGCCTAAATGTTAGTTAACAAGAATTAAGGAGCGACTAGGGGATACCTAGTTAGACCGTTGTCGGACTTTCAGGTTTCCGATTGCCTGTAACAGACTGTAATTTTTTCTGTAACAGTTTTCTTTTTTCTTAGAGGTTTTGATGTGGAATTATACGAATGATCAACCATTAATCTTCTCTTCTTCTAAAGTATGACAGACTGACAGTACACATGATACTGAAGGCTGGGTAGTCGAGCAAGCTTTCTACAGCTTTGACGAATTTTTAATTCTTAGATAGCTTCTACTATAATTTATGCAATAATTTAATTATTCCATTGTATAATTATTTATTGATCATTTTTATAATTGTGAAATTTTATTATTTTTTATTTTCTTTCTGACGTGTAATCTTATTGCTACCAATAAATTGACTATTGACTAATTCAAAACAAATGAACTTACTGAAAGGCAGCCCAGAGATATCAATGCCCCTGGCGGCGACATCGGTGCAGATGAGGAACTTGACCTGGTTCGCCTTGAACTTCTCCAGGTTGGCCTTACGTTCGGGAGGTTTGCGGTCCCCGTGCAGGCACACGCAAGTGAACTCGTTGCCGTACGACTTGAGGTAGCGTTCCATGTTGTCGCAGTCTAGCTTCGTGCGGCAAAAGATTAGGGCCCTGGGACATTGTACATGATGTTATAGAATGATGTTCGTGTAGATAAATAAGAAAGCAAATGGGGTGCAAATGCACACCAACCATTTTGATTTCAGACTCACTTTATAAAAACTTAAAAAGCAAATAGAAATTAAATGCTTCGTCAACGAACCTCGGAGCAAAAGGTGCCCATCATTCTTGCCGCATTACCACGCTCTTTGGTAAGCGACATTTTTTGTATCAAAAAGCAGCCAGAGTGAGGTTCTTGGCTATTCCCCCTTGAACGTCGGCCTATATCCTTAATAAAAGATTTGGCTTCTGATCCCCATGGCCGACCGTTTTGCCGGTAAACGTGACGAAGTCGTTCATTAGCCCCAGGTTCTGGTACTTCGCATCTTTGAGCCTTGCTGCGTTCTCAGCTGCTAATCCAGCCACGCTTAGCGTCTAACTTCGAACGCGGTACAGCAGTCGCATTCAGATTACTGACACAAGTTGCGTCCCGAATAACACTGCGAACTTTCTGCCGTCACAATTAGGTGTAGAAAAAGTCTCAAAGTCAAAGTCAAAAGTTTTTATTTCAACTGGGCCTTTGCAGGCACTTTCAAAACGTCGTGATTCTAGGTGCACGGTTCCAAGTGGGTTGGTCTACATTGAATTTCATCCTAATCCGTGGCGATGTGACTCTTGAAATAATTATGTTACAATAAAAATTAATAATTATAATAATACCAACCTGTCCATCTTGTGCTCCCTGATGGCTCGCATGCAGTACTCGCCCTTGAGAATCTTCACGGCCTCTGACAACGTCTCGGGAGTTGTGTTGCCGCTACGGATGTTGTCCTTAGAGTGGACGGCGTCCGTCTGCACGTGCCTAATAATGTACATTGTATATACAATATTTAGTTTAGTAGTTGTTAGTTGATTGGCGAACTAAAGGAAACTGTATGCGGTCCTAGTAATTAAAAGATGGGGAATAAAAAATGTTCTTCATAGAATGTATCATTCAGTGTCTCTTAAAGTTGGTAGTGTTACTTACTTGCGCAGCGTTTCCCAGAGGCGGTCTTTTTGCGGGTCCACATTCACGACCACATGATGAACTGTCTCGGGGACGGAGTCCTCGCCCTTCAAGTCCACCCATGTTGGGAAGTGCATCAACTTCTCCTGTGAAGATACAAAATATTATTGTGATAAAAAAAATCCTTTCCGACCAAGCCTACGTGCTGATCCAGCAGCTTTGCACATATCTAGATTATCTAGTTTATGCCCAATGAAGAAATAAATTAATGAGGGGCATTCATATACCAAGATAGATTGGTTCAACCCTGTAAACTTACCGCCATCTTCTTAACTTCAAATGCGTGTAGCGTGGCAGAACAGACGACCATCTGCAGACGTCTGCCATCAGACGTGATCTTCGGGATCTGTCGGTGCAAGCGTTCGATCAACTCTCCGTAGCCGGCCTTCAGCAAACCGTCCGCCTCGTCCAGCACGAAGAAACGACAGTGTGTGAGAGCTAGGTAGCCTGTAGAAGAAAATGTACCGTCGTCACCAACAACGAAATTATGCTTGCTTCTTCTTCTGTTGTGTCATGAGCAGTGGCGGCTGTACCTTAAGTGCACTCGTGCACTGCACTACCAGATTTTAATACCTTTAAACAATTATAAAATGCCTACCTAATACATAATTAAGTATCTACTTTATACTAACAAATAGTTACGAAGTAATGACGGGGTTGTCTCAATTTTTATGATGCATGACAATTTATGAGATACAATAAAAACATTTTTATTTTATTTAATGACGAATCAATTTTATCTCTAGGCTCAACACATTAAAACTTATTTTGGTTCAAACAAAAATTTGCCGTGCGCTTCTCTGAGCGCACGCAGCGTGCTCATACAACTTCTATGAAATACGAAAGAAATGGCCCGGCGCGTGAGACGCAAGATAATTAGTAGTAAAAGTTCATACTACGAATCCCTTCATAGGGATTCGTCTAGATTCGTGCGCCGCACGGCACCGAAGATTACCGAGAGTTGACGAATTCAATCAACACATGTTGACCGGCCGGCTAACGGGCGGCCGGGGTGGCGATGGCGGGGTGTGACTTGAGCTTCATTGTGCTTAGCTAGCTTTTTTATTCTGAGTAGTCAGTCATTACTTGTACTGCGTTCATTACAATTAATTCTTATTATTTTGTCTTTAGATAACTTTATGTTTCTGTGACTTATTTAATTACAATACTCAATAAGCCAAGTGCACCACCAGTTTTGTGGGCAAGCAGCCGCCACTGGTCATGAGCTGTCACGTAAGAATTGCTTGTGGTGAAAAGACTACCCAAAGTTCGTAATGGGTCCGACTGCCCAGGGGCAACTGCTTTACCGCCGTAAACTTGAAAGTCTTTTCTTTTGCACATTATAAAACGACAAGGTCTATATTTCGGTTACAAGTCCAATGCGACAGTAACTGTTTCAGAAACAGTAAATAAAATAGAATCAGTAAAGAAAATCGTTCTCGAAATTGATAAAGCACTTTCACTGCCGACTATACACGAGTAGATACGTACCCGAGGAGGCTCTCTAGGCCTTAAAAACAAACGTCCGAACTTTTATGTCGCCCGCCACGCATCTCGCGGATCTTGCTAACTCTCTAGATGTCTTTTTTAATTAGTATTACTATTTGGTAAGACACACTAGCAGCTAATTAGCTGATGCGTGTGTATCAAATAGTTAGAGATGTTTTCGTTATCAAGTCTGTTTTTGAAGCAGTTCAGTGTGGGGGCAGCACTACCCTTGCCGGAAACCTGTTCAATGCTGTTAAAATTCGGGCAAGAACTCCTTCACGGGCTTCTTTTTCGATGAGTTTTCCCATAGATTTAAAGGGTATCTTCTCTGTTTGTATTTTGTAAGTCTCTATAAGGCTACCCTTCTGCCCACGCTGTTGTAACGTAGTAAGGCCAAGGCTTTTGAGGTGCTGTTCGTAAGGTATGTTAGTTATGTTACCTCCTTGAATAAGATCCTCCAGTCTGCCCGGCGTGCCCACAACGATGTCGACGCCGGAATTCAGCGCGTTGATCTGGTCTTTAACGTTGATCCCGCCAACCACCAGCAGCTCGCGGATCTTCGGGTTCTCAAGATGCTTCTTTAACTTTGTTATCTGAGTGCAGGTTTGTTCCGCCAACTCTCTAGATGGCTGTGTGGTTCCAAAATAATGTTTTTTTATTTTTTATTATAATTTGTAAAATTAAGAATGCTGTGATAAGTAATTCAATTCATTCAAGTAAGAGTGTACTATAAGTATTTTACATTTACATACAATAAGCATGTTATAATGGTATTGATTCTGTTGCGCACTTTAACAGGACTAAACTAAACCAAGGGTGTTTGTCTTTCTGTTTCGATAGAAAAAGAAAGTGACAGATGCATTTTAGTCTAGTTTAGTACTATCAAAATGAACACAGAATCGACACCAATGTATTTATTTCATCCACTTACTTCAATAATAATGGATCGTGGAGCATTATTGGCGGGCTTGGCCTCGACAGTGCAGTCAGACGACACCACATTCGGCTTCACACAGTCCTTAGGCGCCTGGGCCAGGGCTACGTAATCACTTGATGGCGGGTACTGGTTGAAAGGAAAAATTACATGTAAATTGTGTCTAATGCAAGAAAATTGTCTATTAATCTAAAGTCGAATATCTAATACAACAGTTCAAACCCCTGTCTCATAATTCTGGTACATTCAATCGTACCTAGTACAAGGAAATTTATCATAACTGTTTTACTAGGTATGCACAATGTACATAAATCAATCATGAAAAGTAAAATATAAAAACAAAGCATTTCCTCATAAGATTACAAAGAATGCTGCAATGGCTAAAGCACCTTATACACAGTCCATCTTGTTGTACATACTGCCAAAGTCACATACAATGCACATAATAAAAATTGTCGTTTGGAAAACGACAATTTTTATTATGTGCATCGAGTGTGACCTTGGCCGGACATACAGCAAGATGGACCGTGTATAAGGCGCTTAAGTTCTTGGCCGCCTTGCATAGGGTTCCAGGATTGATGGAAAATTTATTTAAAACAGATTGAATTTTTTTGAAAAACGTCTTGCTTGGTTTATAGGTTCATATCAATTTGAATTCAGTATAAAAACTTCTATAGTATTTTTTTTTATCCAATATTGTTCGTAAAGTTTATTTTGCTTGGCATCTGCTCCTATTCTGGTGTTCTAGCCTGAGCTTTGTTAAAAGAAAGACATTAAAATCTCGCCATACAATAATTACATCGCGTAACCTAATTTAACCCAAAATAGTCTTATTTCATATCATACTGCACCTTAAATGGCATCTTGCCAAAATTGAAACTCATCTCAGCATTTTTGAGCACAACAGCAGGAAAGTAGCAGTCACCACACCTTGACTGCTCCAGCTTGAAGGCCACTCCCAGGTCTTCACCATTCTTGGTGTAGCGAATCTCACCATTGTTTAAATTCAATAAACATCCTAAAATAATGATAATTAATTAATTATGAGGTGTTTAATAACAAATAAGGATTTTCAAAGCTACATAGTATATAGATATTGCCTATACCACTAAGAGTAGTGAAGAAGATAACACTCTGATACAGCTTTATATTAAAATAATTTCAGTTCCAGAGATTACCCCCTACATATAAACAACCAAACAAAATTTTCCTCTTTTTAATATATTAGTATAGAAGTATAGATTTGTTTTTAAGTAAACAGTCTACATACCTATTACATCATTCATGCCATAAGCAGTGCCATAGTCATCAAAGTTCTTAGCATTAGACTTCTTGCCGGTGCCACCAAAACCAAAACCCAATCTGTCTGTACCAAGATCCAGCCTTGCCTGAAAACATATTAATTTGTGAGTTTTCATTTAACAATAATTTTTAATCCAATCCAATTTTTCTTAATTATTGATTACTATTTTACTTTATTTATCAATAAATCAGAAAGTATTTAATGTTTTGAAATATGGTGCAATACTATTGAAAATTAAATTATGAATGAACTATGAACATATTATGAATTGGAGGAATTCAATGTTTTTATTATTATAATTGGCACCAGTGACAACAGAAGAAGTAAATACAATAAATTTCTTACAGCTTGTGTAGACCAGCCAACACGACACAGGCCTTCATCGGTGACTGTAGCCTCATAGTAATACGCGCCTTTCGAGTGAACGCCCTTGGTGGCTCTGCAGCCGTGCCAGCCCTTTGGATCGCGCGACTGACACCGCAGCCCATCTGGCGTCACCGCCAGTGCGTCCGTGCGGTCGAAAAAAGACATCGTCCATTCGGACGAAATCGTCTGTATTATCTTACTCGTCTTCCCCTCCTGTATATCCTTCAGAGTCTCCCACACTATCTGCAGAATCGGCAAACAGAAAGCACCGGTCTTTCCACTGCCCGTCTCAGCAGCCATAAGCACGTCTCCACCACCCAGTATAAGCGGTATAGCTTCGGCTTGGACATCTGTTGGTAGTGTCCAGTCCATCTCGTCAATGGCCTTCCCCAGCTCAGGGAGGACCCCAAACTCTTCAAACGCAGTCATTTGTGGAACTTATTTGTTATTTTTACAGTAAATTGTAAACCCAACCACTGAAATAGAATAACACTTGACAAATATTTTAGCTTGTAAAATAATTGACATTTGACCACACACTCATTTGACAATGACAATGACTTTTGCCATCAGGATTGCCAACCATAAAACTTTATTCCCTCGTACTACTCAGATTACTTTACTCTTTGGTACTACACCAAAAATTCTCGTACTTTGGCTTTCCAAACTTGTACTTTCCTCAAGCATATAAAATGTACTATTGCTTTTCCGGCGCGGTGTTTGTTTTCCTAATCTTTCCCAACCTTAGTTTCGTTTCACTCTTTATTCAGTCACTGCATCGTAATTTGTAACTACATACCTAAACCATCAAACTATAATCCTTAGTCATTGTTCGAGATCACTGCACTTCCAAGTCGCAACAAATAACTAATTTCGTTTCACTCTTCATGTACGAGGTTGGAAAGCCAAAGTACGAAATGTTTTCTTGTCTATGTACGAGGAAAAAAGTTTTATGGTTGGCAACCCTGCTCACAGCCGCTATCAGCTGTTCGAAATTTGACAAAAAATCTTATGTCAATTCATCGGTTGTCAAATAAATATTTAACCTCAAATTTTTATCAATAATGTTATTTTAATATTTATAAAAATGGAGTTAGAATTACTTCAGAGCTCTGGAACTAAACAAACATCTAATCTGTCACCTACCGGGAAGATATTGCTTTTTACCACCGGAGGCTTAGCGGTCGGAGTCAGTATTATTTGCATACCATTCACAGTTTTACCTGCGCTGAGGAAAGTTTGCCTGCCTTTCGTACCTGCTACCACCGACCAAATCTTTGGAGTCACTAAAGCGTTGGCTGGACGCAGTGGCAGATTACTGGATGTGGGCTCGGGTGATGGACGGATTGTGTTTACCGCCGCTAAACTAGGTTTTCAAGCAGACGGAGTTGAATTGAACCCTTGGCTAGTCTACTATTCACGAATCGCTGCTATACTTAACTCGAATTACCGAGGCAGCAAGTTTTACCGTCGTGATCTATGGAAGTTTGACCTGAAACCGTATAACAACATAGTGATATTTGGTGTTGAACAGATGATGAAAGATTTTGAAAAAAAGGTGTTAGAGGAAACAAACAACAATACTTTAGTAGTAGCTTGCAGGTTCCCACTGCCGAATATGACTCCTGTAGAAACTATAGGTAGTGGTGTGGATACTATTTGGAAATATGTTGTAAAAAGATAACAAGAATAATTATTATAAACATAGGTATACTTTTATTGTAGTTTAGCTTAGTAATTAAATTAATATACACTGTACATAATGTTAGTATTTCTAGAACCGTCCGCTTCTTTTCCTGCCAGTGTACTTGGTGTCAGCCTTAGTGTCTTTGCCTTGTTTCCGTCTTCTTTCTTTTTTCTCAAGTATCCAAGCCCTTGTGTTTTTGACTGGTTTGCCTCGAATATTTCTTGTTGCTTCTCTTTTGGCATACTTCACTTGAAGACTGTTGTCACTTTCATCAGTACCTGTTATTTACATAATTTCTAAATTATTGACTACCCAGAATGAAATAGTTCATGCAAAATGTCCGTAGAAAATATTTAAAAAAATTGTATCAATAGTTTCAACCTATTAAGATATAGCTGTTTTCTGATTAATTACCTAGTGCTTGAGGTAAAGGAGCGGATCCTCCAGTCATTAGCACCAAGAAGAACTTCTTAGCTTTGGTAGAATTAGGAAAATCTACAACTACACCTCCATAGAAACCAGCCTTCATAGCTTGTGATGTGACTAGGTCCATCTGACTCTCATTCTCAGGGTAGAACTGGAATACTGCTCTGGCAGATCTAGACTGAAATGAATAATAACTTTATGAAACACTGCCAAACATACCTACAATATCAAACCATGGCAATTTGAAACCTGAAAATGATTGTTATTTCTCTATAAAAGACTTGGCTACTTTGTTAGTTCATCACATAAGGGACCATCCATAAAGTACGTGACACCTTAAGGGGGGGGGGGGGGGGGGGTTGACGAAGTGAGACATTATGTGACAAGGGGTGGGAGGGTCCTAAGATTTGTGATGTCACATTTCAAAATCATATTAAAAATAATTTAAATGAAAATAAAACTAGAGGGACTACAAGGAGGGTCTCTCAAATGTGATCAACTGTGACAAGGACGGGGGAGGGTAAAAAAATCACGAAATTAGTGTGACGTACATTATGGATGACCCTTAAGCCTGTTAACTTCCACTTCTGAACATGGACCTCTCGATGACTACAACAATACTCTGTCTTAGGAAAAACCACTGCATATCATGATCACTAACATAAGTGAAGCTTTACAATATAAAAGTGATAAATATTATAGTAAAAACAATTTGACTTACTAATGAAGCATACAAGGAACTAAAGAACTGATGCAGCCTCTTCACTGGATGATGTGACGTCTTGTCAGCATTGAAAAGCCACTGCAGGGCTGACACTGAGACGGCACCATCAAAACATCCTGCTCTGAAAGGCACTCCTTCCCCCATGTCTGATAGTACTAGGTCACCTTCAGTTTCTCTTTCTTTTGCTACATCTGGAATGTATTACTGTAGGTTAATTATGTTGAAAAGTTTGACGCTTTTTTTACTTGTCTTCAAAGTCAAAGTCAAAAGTTTTTATTTGAACTGGGCCTTTGCAGGCACTTTCAAAACATCGTGATTCTAGGTGCACGGTCTTATAATGTAAACAATCTTACTGTCTTTTTACAAATAAATGAGTTGATAAAATAAACAGAAGATATGTGAAAATCTGTTATGAATTTAAATAAAAAAAGAATCATCAAAATCGGTTCACCCAGTCAAAAGTTCTGAGGTAACAAACATTAAAAAAAAATACAATTGAATTGAGAACCACCTCCTTTTTTGAAGTCGGTTAAAAGTTTTCATACCCAATTGCTTGTGAGTTGTGAAGTATTCTGTGGATTTTATTTACACTTTTGTTAAGTAAGATTATTTTATGGCAAGTAAGAAATAACACCCCTCTTTTTTTTCGAGTTAAAAATGGACTGTAGTCTAACCAATGGATAGCAAGCCCTAAAGATTAGATTGCAGAGGTCAGATTGAAGTTGCTCAGTGTAAAATACAGGTATGCATCTGTCTGGCTAGATTAGAAACTCACCAAAACAGCCTAGGCTGATGGGCTACAAACCAAAAAGATACAACTATTTTAAAACTTGTACCTTTTATGTTGATATACGATTAAATTATTCTAATCTGTTAGGTGTATGAGACTTCATAAGTAGCGAAAATAGTATTTTAAGTTGTTGCCTTACCCAGCATTGCAGGAGAGATATCCATGCCAATCCACATGTGTCCGTTCTCTTCTAAAACTGTACCGGACAGGCCCGAACCGCATCCTATATCTAGGAGAAGACATGGAGTGTCTTCAGGTAATAGTAACAACTCTATGCATCTCTCCGTCATCTGAGCCTGAATGTCTATAATACGTGAACTGAAAAACATTCAGAATTACATTGTATGGTATGTTATGAGAGATAGTTTGTGATTTTTGTGTGTATAATAGAAAAACTTACTTTTGTGTGTACTTTCTGGCTTCGTCTTCATTATAAAACTAAAAAATAACAACACAGTAATTATGGTGAACATAAAACAATATTAGTGTAACACTTTTTAACTATAACCTTACAATTTCTGGTGGTGCTTGGTGTTCCGGCCTTTTAGACATTTTTACAAATTCGGTTAGAATAAAATAAATCGTCAAAATAAAAACAATACGACACGAGACATAACCTCACGCATCAAAATAAAACTGACAGCAGGGTTGCCAGATGGCGACTTTTTTTTCTCGTACCAGGGCTGCCAAAAATCTCGTAATTTCAATACATAATCTCGTAAAAGTATATATTTTAAATGTTACCTGCTTTCTTTGCAGCCCATCCTCCCTTTTCTGTTATTTTACTAGGTGAAGTAGATGAAGATTCACTGTCACTACTCATTATGTTAAATTAACTACTGAATAATTAGGGTGAAATTCCGAAATGCGCTGGAACTTCAGCTACTATACGCATACTAGCGTAAAAATACATTGCCCCACACGTTCCAGTTAGTGCAAAAGAGATAAGAAATTAAATCAATATAATCATTAGTGCAATAGGGATAACAACAAAAAATAAATCTCAGTGGGGATTCCCCCGGTCAACGACTGAAGATAATTAGTGATAAGCTGATGAAGATTTCTTCATCAGCTTATCACTAATTATATTAATTATTTAAGACTCTAGTGATGTGATGGGTCGCTCGTATTTTTCTTTTTAAAATGCTTTTGGGTTTGTATACATGACGCAGGCTGTCAACATTGTTAAAATCTCGTAAAAAAAGTGTACGAGATTTTTATATTTCTCGTATCTCATACAGAGACCGGTAAATCTCGTAAAGTTACGAGATTTCTCGTACGTCTGGCAACGCTGACTGACAGTGACAGTCAGTTTTTGAATGTTGGATAATTACGAAACTAAATATCTGTCACAGATAAAATTTTAAAGCTTTGTTCAAAATAGTCGATTATATACTGATATACGTTGTTATGAATTAGAAAGAAACTTACTAATTGATATCTCTAGTAATGAATTTATAGTCTGTGGAGTGTGGCAGTTAGATGTCAACATGTCAAAATAATCTCTTTTAGCGCGGGAGCAGTCGATTTTTTATTTACACTTTTACAGTCTTTAAAAGAGTAATTAACTGGCAACCATTTCTCCGGCCAATCTCCACTCAACTTATCACATGTTCTATTCAACCTTGACACTGGCAGAATCATCGTCAAAACGATGGAGCCATAATCCTAAAATTTGAATTGAATTGAGTTCATTATTTTGAACTCAATTATGCTTACAGCATGCCGAAAGCTTTAAGTTTGAAAAAGGTATAAAATTCGAAATACGAGGTTAAGTAGACGTAAGTTAAAGTTATTCTATTTAATCATACCTTACATTTATTGCAGTCTAACAAGGCTGGTTCTTCAAAGAATCAAAAATCTATAACAGATTTCCTGAAAAATGCCTCCAGCAATGCAAATCAGAAACTACTTGCTCCTGCGAAGACTCAAAATGGGACATGTTCTGAGAAGAAGAGTTCTAAAAGAAAGGCATCATCTCCTATCATTATAGATGAGACTGAAGAAGGACCAGTAACAAATTGTGATATAAAAAATGCTTCTTCAACGAACACACCGAAAAAACTTAAGACTTCACCTATTAAAAATGATGCCCATAGCCCTAAGAAAGCATCCCCTAACAAGGAAAATATTCTAAATACAAGGTTATCTCCTAAAAAAAGACTTATGGCAGACTCCAATGGAATTCCAAAAGATAATTTTGCAACAGAAAAGACATCAGAGAAACTGTTTACTTTGTCAAATATTGTGAATAAGTTGGAAAATCATGTATCACCACAGAAAAACAATTATGATTTTAATAATGGATCATGTGTACTTGAGAATGGAATAGAAAGTGTTATTACAAAAGTTTCTAGTCCTATCAAACGGTCCCCTTGTAAGAATGGTGTGAATGTTCTAAGGAGTCCTCAAGGGAAAGTCACACCTAAGAAAAGTCCTCTACCAGGTATGTAGTTCTTTAAAAATTATATACAGGCACAAGTACTCTTGCAGTTAACTTGATGGTTAGTGGTCTCTGCTGCCCATGAATATCTGAAACACTAAGAGGAGTTTCTGATATATTGTTCTTTAATTGTGACCATAGTTTTGAAAATATTAAAAATGCTTGTATTAAATTAATGGAATATGAAAACTGTTTATGATGAGTATTTAAACTTTTTTGATTTTATAGTTTTTCTTAAAGCTATTTTAAAGTTTCTCGTTTCTGTTTTCATAAGTATGTAGCAATCTGTATCTTAGCCATATATTATTTAAACTCCTTTAGTTTTCCATAGTACATATTGTAACGAACGTTTTTCATTCGCTACATGGTTTTAGGATTTTGATAGAACACATGACTTTAGTTCCTCAAATTGTTTCGGTTTTGTAGGACAGCTTTATTTTCGATCCAGTTCTGCTCAAAGGACGAGTATCCGAACGCATTTTTAGTGTGATTGACAGGTGTCAAATTGACGATGACAGGATCTGACTCTTCGATCGACAATAATGGCCTGAACTTCGTCTCCGTAATAATTTATTTCTTTTCGATTTAATCCGGCTTCATACGCCTTTATTTTCAACGAATATGTTGTGAATCTCGCCTAACACAGTGAATATCCTGTGGATTCCATGTGGGTTCCCGTATTTTTGCTGAAATAATACCTATTTATCGCATCGTCATCGTTTGGTCGATGCTGATCATATTATGAAAAACGCCCATTGGCGTTTTTCAGTAAGTTAAAAACAACTTATTACAATGTTAGTTTTTCAGTAAGTTATCAATACTTTAATCTGAGTTTTTCAGTAAGTTAAAAACAACTTATTACAATGTTAGTTTTTCAGTAAGTTATCAATACTTTAATCTGAGTTTTTCAGTAAGTTAAAAACAGCTTATTACCTACAATGTTAGATTTTCAGTAAGTCTTTAATAATTATACTGATAGATAATCACTAGAATTTTCATACATTTTCTTGTGGATTACTCGCCGGGTTCTCCACGTGGCGGCTCGTCAAGTAACCTCTAGAATCTATAATTTAAATCTCTTATAACCGTTATTAGGTATGTCGGTTTTAAAATGAAATATACCTACTGGATGCAATAGTAACCAATATAGTAACTCTTGTATTAATATCAAATTTTTATATTTAATTGTAACTAGAACACAATAGTCATTTTAGAAAAGGAGAAAAAGAACCTACGGGTTAATAAATGGTGAATTAAAACATTTGCTTTTTATTAAAACCTCCCGCTTGAAGATTAAAAGTTCAACTTTACTAAGGTAAGCTTCCGGTAAAATTTTTGTGTTAGCTCCTGGCGTCCGAAACTCATTATATTATTTTAATTTTATATAGTGGAGCACACATTTATACTTTGCTGTGGTAAAATAACCACACTATTACATTATAGCCCAATGGCCAATTAATAATATTACAATTTGGCGCCCGAACAGGGACAAGAAGTAGGTTTTCCTTATTCTTTGTTTATATTTTCTTATTATTGCATCCAATAGTTTTTACTTTGTTCTGTTGTTGTTTGCGAAACTTGTTGTTTGTTAGTTTATAACTATAATTTTATAGTAAACTACTTTATTTAACTTGTTCTTGTAGACAATATTGACATTGTACTTTACTCTATTTTGTTGTTAACTTTGCTGTTACAACATAACTTTGTTTTTTTACTTTAGCAAAACAAACATAATTGTATGGTGTAGACAGTGTTTGTTGTATCTTTATACAGAATTTAAGTGTTAACTTTTTAACATAAGTGTAACTTTTTCATAAACAATTTAAAGTCAAGTTTGTAATCATACTTGTTAATTAATTAATTTAACTTTGTAAGTTATTATTGCATCTTTTCATTGCTAAATCGCGTGATAATTATTCCTTTGAATAATTTAACTTTATTAAATAATATACTTTAACTTAACCTCAAAAATTATAAAACTTTTTTTGGCTTGCTTTTTCTTAGCTCGTTTTCTGCTTTATTGCGTTTCGTTTTTTGCTTGTCATTATGGACAAAGAAGTTCAGTTTCCTTCGCTTTTGGATCTGAAGGACAATCAGATTTGCTTAGTGGCAGGTATAGCTGTTATTTGGTTTCGCACTATTCGAATTCGTATTGCTTCTTGGCATGAGCTTAAACTTGCTTTGCTAAAACGTGTTGATAGACCTGATTATATTACAGATGTTTTGGATATTGCTAGTCGTCTTTTAAAGTCAATGTTTTATTTAGTTTTGGTCATAATAATTAAAAAATAACATGTTGTTCATTTTTTCCAGGTGTAATTTATTTAAATGTCATAAGATTAGAGTTACATGTAAGAATTGTGACGTTTGTAAATTGGATAATTAAAACTCTAATGAGTGAATAAAATATATTTGGTTGCTTCAAGCCCCTGTTTTTGATAAAACCGCGAGTGTCTCGATGAATAAAAATTTTGTTTCTCGTCACAAACCTGATGATAATACTCGTAAAATAGAATTTGAAAAATAGTTAAATTATTTAAAATCATTTATTGAAATTTATAGGTCAGCACCTATTTTATTTGTTAAACATGATGACACTAGACCTTACTTAAAGTTTTCAGTCAATGATAATGATTTTTCAGGATTATTAGATAGTGGTTCTAATACCTACTTGCGTTTTAGGCTCAAATAGTCATGAACAATTTATAAATTTAGGTTTTTAAATTAATTCTATTATTGGTTCTGCTTATGGATCTGATGGAACTCCACAGAGAGTTATTGGTTTCATGGAATTGCCAGTTACCTGTGATAGTTTAACTAAAATTATAAAGTTTTTTCGTTATACCTTCTTTTAAACCTTTAATCATTTTAGTGGAAGAACATAACCTTTGTGCATAGCAATGAAATTCAAGTTTGCACAGTTGCTTTCTCTGGTGAATTTTCTCCTTCTGAGAAGATTAAATTAAATTAATTTTTTCATTTTTACACAATTTATTTAAAACATTTTGTAGATTTTTAAAAGGATTTTATATCACTTAAATATTTTATAATACTTTATACACGCCTCAAAATAATCCTGTTGAGAGATATAATAAAACAGTTGAAACTTGCATATCATGTTTTGTTAAAGATGATCAAAGAACTTGGTCTAAATTTTTACCCCATGTTCAGTTAGCTTTGAATAATAGTGTTAATCTTGCCACAGATTTCACACCCAATTTTTTGATGTTCGGTAGAGAACTTATTTTTGATGCTTCTTTACATCATTTTAGTGATGCTATTGAAAACTTAAGTCAAATTGAAGTTGTTGATAGAAACCACTTCGCTATTTCTCTTAATTCACTTAGTGATATTTTTGTTAAAGTTCAGGCTTACTTATTAAAAGCTTACAAGCGTAATGCCCTTTATTACAATAAGGGTCGAAGAGTCATTTCTCTTGATGTGGGTGATATTGTGTGGAGGAGAAGTTTCGTTCAATCTAGTGCACCTGTTTATTTTTCAGCAAAACTTGCACCTAAGTTTATTAAATGTAAAATCATAGAAAAAGTGTCTGATAATGTTTATGTTTTGAAAGATTTGAATAAAGGTTCCGTAGGTCGTTATCATGTTAAAGATATAATTAAAATTTAATTATTTGGTTACCAAGTTTTAGTTTTGATTTTGATAACTTGTAGTGAAGCTTAAATTTGTTAGAATGATGAATGAAAGTTGCGTAAGGTATGTTGCGTTTTTTTTTGTTTTTTTTTTGCGATTCTGAAAGTGAAGGGTATGTTTGATATTTAACTTCATAACAATTTATTAAATTCTATTTCTGAACTTTCTAAAAAGTTTCTTAGGTCATTTTAGTTAATTTTCATTGATGCTTCTTCCACTCACATATTGTTAACATCAAAAGATCTTAATTATATTTTATTTTATTAATAGCCTAGATTTAGGCGTATATATTTTTTCTTTTCTTCTAGGGATATTCTTTCAATCTTTATTGAGATATTCCTAATATTTTTTGCTATTGTGTTCGGGAGATCGGTGGTGTTGTGCCGATCACAATATGCATTTTTTTTTTGCTATTGTGTTCGGGAGATCGGTGGTGTTGTGCCGATCACAATATGCATATTTTTTTGCTATTGTGCCCGGTAATTCAGTGGTGTTGCGCCGATCACAATATGCATATTTCAGCTATTGTGTTCGGGAGATCGGTGGTGTTGTGCCGATCACAATATGCTTTGCTTCAAACCTTTGTTTGAAGATTAACTTTTCATAAAGTTATATGATGTGAACAGTCTAATCTTGTTTTTTTGTTATACAAGATTGCACTGTTACACATTATTTTGGATTGTTATACCTAGTTAGTCAGAGGCGAGGGTGCCTATCTGAACTCAAAGGGTGGATTTATTGTTGGATTGTACCTAGTTAGTCAGAGGCGAGGGTGCCTATCTGCACTCAATGGTTGGATTGTACCTAGTTAGTCAGTGGCGAGGGTGCCTAACTGTACTCATGGTAGGAAAGTTGTTTATTTACTAGCATAATTTATTTTTGTGGGACTTTGCAGATACTTTTATCTTGGCAGTCTTACATTAATTTTTGTGCTTGTAATGAAACTTTATTTGTTTATATTATTTATTTTTATGAGACTTTGCAGATAATATTTTTATCTTGGCAGTCTTATATATTCTATTTATTTTTGTGCTTGCATTGAAAGCTTATTCATTTCCATTAGGTGCATAATTTTGTGAGACTTTGCAGATATATTTATCTTGGCAGTCTTATATTTATTTTTGTACCTGGAATGAAAGTTTATGTTTGCATAATTTATTTTTGTAGGACTTTGCAGATATTTTTATCTTGGCAGTCTTATATTATGTATTTATTTATGTACTCGTATTGAAAGCTTATTCTTTTCCATTAGGTGCATAATTTTGTGAGACTTTGCAGATATATTTATCTTGGCAGTCTTATATTTATTTTTGTACCTGAAGTGAAAGTTTGTTTGTTTTTGTAGGACTTTGCAGATATTCTTATCTTGGCAGTCTTATATTATGTCTTTTTGGTACTTGTTTTGAAAGTTTATTTGTTTGCATGACTAATTTTTTGAGACTTTGCAGATATTTTTATCTTGGCAGTCTTATATTTATTTTTGTACCTGGAATGAAAGTTTATGTTTGCTTAATTTATTTTTGTAGGACTGCAGATATTTTTATCTTGGCAGTCTTATATTATGTATTTATTTATGTACTCGTATTGAAAGCTTATTCTTTTCCATTAGGTGCATAATTTTGTGAGACTTTGCAGATATATTTATCTTGGCAGTCTTATATTTATTTTTGTACCTGAAGTGAAAGTTTGTTTGTTTTTGTAGGACTTTGCAGATATTTTTATCTTGGCAGTCTTATATTATGTCTTTTTGGTACTTGTTTTGAAAGTTTATTTGTTTGCATGACTAATTTTTTGAGACTTTGCAGATATTTTTATCTTGGCAGTCTTTTATTTATTTTTGTTTTTGAAATTTATATACTTGTTAGTTAAAGCTTTTGCTTTTATTTTGTTAACTAGCAGGTTCTCTTTTTCTTTTAACCAAAAGAAAGTTCCTTTCTTTTTTTTTCGGGGAGGGATGTAATGTAACGAACGTTTTTCATTCGCTACATGGTTTTAGGATTTTGATAGAACACATGACTTTAGTTCCTCAAATTGTTTCGGTTTTGTAGGACAGCTTTATTTTCGATCCAGTTCTGCTCAAAGGACGAGTATCCGAACGCATTTTTAGTGTGATTGACAGGTGTCAAATTGACGATGACAGGATCTGACTCTTCGATCGACAATAATGGCCTGAACTTCGTCTCCGTAATAATTTATTTCTTTTCGATTTAATCCGGCTTCATACGCCTTTATTTTCAACGAATATGTTGTGAATCTCGCCTAACACAGTGAATATCCTGTGGATTCCATGTGGGTTCCCGTATTTTTGCTGAAATAATACCTATTTATCGCATCGTCATCGTTTGGTCGATGCTGATCATATTATGAAAAACGCCCATTGGCGTTTTTCAGTAAGTTAAAAACAACTTATTACAATGTTAGTTTTTCAGTAAGTTATCAATACTTTAATCTGAGTTTTTCAGTAAGTTAAAAACAACTTATTACAATGTTAGTTTTTCAGTAAGTTATCAATACTTTAATCTGAGTTTTTCAGTAAGTTAAAAACAGCTTATTACCTACAATGTTAGATTTTCAGTAAGTCTTTAATAATTATACTGATAGATAATCACTAGAATTTTCATACATTTTCTTGTGGATTACTCGCCGGGTTCTCCACGTGGCGGCTCGTCAAGTAACCTCTAGAATCTATAATTTAAATCTCTTATAACCGTTATTAGGTATGTCGGTTTTAAAATGAAATATACCTACTGGATGCAATAGTAACCAATATAGTAACTCTTGTATTAATATCAAATTTTTATATTTAATTGTAACTAGAACACAATAGTCATTTTAGAAAAGGAGAAAAAGAACCTACGGGTTAATAAATGGTGAATTAAAACATTTGCTTTTTATTAAAACCTCCCGCTTGAAGATTAAAAGTTCAACTTTACTAAGGTAAGCTTCCGGTAAAATTTTTGTGTTAGCTCCTGGCGTCCGAAACTCATTATATTATTTTAATTTTATATAGTGGAGCACACATTTATACTTTGCTGTGGTAAAATAACCACACTATTACATTATAGCCCAATGGCCAATTAATAATATTACAATATGAGTTGAATTATATTTTGGATTTCAATGAGATCTATTTACAATGTAACAATGTGTATATATATTTTATAGAATTGAAAGCTTGCTATACTCTCTCATAAATTACATTTTTTTCTTATAAATTGCATGTGTTGCAGAGTTCCGTTGTTCCCCAGTCAACAAGCTAACAACTCCAGACAAGAATCTCAAGGATGTAATGTCACCATCAAAGTGTGGTTCTACAGTAAAAGTTCTCGATTTCAGTGCGGACGATGTGTGTTATGACTTCGGTGAGGACTGGGAAGTTGATGACATGGAAGAGGTATTACATTTTTCCAAAACAAATACTGGATTTTGCCTAAGATTCTGCTCCAGGGTACTTTTGATTAGGGTAACGAGTTTCTTATATCCCTAAGAATTATACCAGCAAAACAACCCATTAAAATCTATCAAACTAGTTTTTGGATGTGAATAAAAACAAATAGACCCTTTCCACCCAACAAACATTTCTAAACCTTCTGTCTCATATACCCATCTATCTCAAAACGGCAATGAGACTGAAACTAAATATTCAGATGACTCTTCAATGCTATTCAAACCCATTATGATTTTATTTTAATTCAACTGATAATTAATTAAGTATGTATGAACGAGAATATTAATCAGAATCTGAGTTGTATAAGTATAATACAGCATGCTTATGCTCTTTGCTATACAGGATGGTATTGAAGATCTGGACCTTGGTACAATGCAGCGCTGTGAGATACTTAGTGCTAAGAACCTTTCAACCAGAATGGAGCTAAGACTGAAGAATTGTGATAACCAGAAGGCTACATGCTTTGTTGAAGGAATATGGTAAGAAAGGATTATATTTAATCGGTTGTTGAAATATCAATAAAAATCTATTTTTGTTTTTTGATTTTGGCATTATAAACAATTACTGATTTATTTATGGCTTGACAATACATTTTTAAGACTAATTTATTAACCATTTGATATACAAGGTCCTACTTTTCTAGTCCCGATCCCTTTAAGGGGTTATAGTATTCATCATTATGAACAAGTTTGACTATGGGACCAACTCTGAAATCAAGAAGAAAATCAGCAGCTCCCTACAAATAATTAAATTTTACTCAACGAAAAGTACGGAATAGCCGACTTTAGGTCCCATAGTAAAAGTTGTTCATAATGATGAGTACAATAACCCCTTAAATGAATCGGTACTAGAAAAGTAGGACCTTATATAATTATCTAGAATTCCCTCCACATCTTGTTTCCTGCACATACTCAAAAAATTTAAAATTGGATCGTAATATTAATCTACGAGTTGGCATAAGTTGTAAAATCGGTTGTACTATTTATTACTCAGAAATTTTTATTTTCTTGTATTTGCTACTTTGAAAATATTAATTGCTACTATGAAAATATTATTTGCTACTATGAAAATATTATTTGCTACAATTGTTTTTTTTTTTTTTTTTACTTTCTACTTATCTGCAATCGGCTCCCTAGCCATAATCAGATGTTTCCAGGTGGGAGATTGTTTTGGTGATGTTCCATTAAACATCAGCCGTCAGGATTCAGAAATAGTTTAGTTTCTGTGGTCTTTGAAAATATTAATTACTACTTTGAAAATATTATTTGCTACTATGAAAATATTATTTTACTTTCATTCATCCTGGTAAGGCGCCTGATAACATAATCCAAAATTGTAATATCCAATCATTACAGGGTCGACACTCCTTTAATACCTGGCGATATGGTCAGTGTCCTCGCATCACGGGACCCTTCAGGCCAGTACAGCGTAACCAACACGTCAGGGCTGCTAGTGCTACGACCCGACCACTTGGTCTCCAGTACGAGTGTCGTTGCAGGCGTATTCTGTAAACGTAAGGCGGTGCTGCAGGAACGGTGGAAAGGGATCGACTCTGGTAATGTAGCTGTAAGTTATACTGGTTTGTTCTAGAATTTACTTACCCTTGAATGGGACGGTCTCTGAAAGGACACACTGACCTTCTTATTGATGTCCTTCAAAATGGTCTGTCCCTACGTTATGGACGACAAGATGACATGAATGTGCTTCATACGGCTACATATCAAGCTATTATTTCCAGTATAATCTGATCTAGCATTGTATAGGCTTTCAGTACAATAAGAGGTCAACTTATACTGAAAATGTATAGCTTGATATGTAGCCGCGCATACAAGCAGAAGTAGTGTCGAACCATAATATGTTACTTACAGTAGTTAAATTTTTTTTTTGTTTAAAATTGCTATTTAATTAAGAAAATGTTGAGTAGAATAATTAATAAATGGCTGTCGGAATTTCAGTTGTCTTTACTGTCAACTTTCAACGAATCAGTCAACTCTGCAAGTCATAGTCCACTGCAGGACAAAGTCACTCTCAACCTTATCAATCTATTAGAACCAATTGTGTATAAAGCAATATTTTTACTTTTATTTCAGATGACAATTGGCATACTAATTCACGAGCTCGTACAAAAGGCTCTTACTCAAAAGATTACAACAACGGAGCAACTGCGTTTAGTTACTGACGACATTATAAAGGAGTCTGTTGAAAGACTGTATGATGCTGGGCTGAGTGACGAGGAGGCGCGATCGAACATATACAAATATATACCACCACTAGCCGACTTTATGAACACCTATGTAGCTGAGAAACCGCCCACCGTCGCGGTAAAGTCTACTCATTATACATACATAGTGCCATCCACAGAGACGCGCCGCACTATTTTTCGAGAGCATCTTTTTCAGTTAACTGTGACGCTTTCTCGCGATTCGACGACAATTTATTTTATTGTGCGTATGTTGACCACAGATAATTATAGTTAGTGTGTAAAAATAGAACGAATAAAATATTATAGTTTAAAAAAACTATAGAACACGCTTTAGTCATTCAAACTGAACGTGTATGCAAAATTTCAGCTCAATCGAAAACCGGGAAGTGGGTCAAATTTAACTTCCAAGAATTCCTTACATAGTTAGTTAGTTACAGGTGAAGCTAATAAAAGCGTGTTAGCAGAACATTGCACACTTTCACTGTAAGCGATTAAAAGAAAGGGCGGGGCGCGCCTTCGTGGATGGCACTATCTGTTAGCATGACTGAGAGCAAATCGTGAAGTTTGATTTAATTTGTAACACTAAACATTGACGGAATCCCAAAACGCGCTTCTTTACTATATTATATCTTTCTTTGCTGTTAACTATAGGCGATATATTGCACTTTCAGTATGTACAAAAAGACAAAAACAACTGGTCTGGGCACATTGACAAAGTGTTAGATATAGAAGAGAATCTGTGCTGCCCAAAGCTGGGGCTGAAGGGGAAAATTGACGCTACAGTACAAGTCACCATACATGAGAGGAAAGGTAAATGAAATAACGGGAATAAGACATCTGTATGTATTTCCTAAAATACCTTCAGGCACATATACATATATTAGTACGCACCGCACGGCTACATAATTAAGTTATACCTTTTCAGTATATGCTGATATCTCATTGTACGGAAAGCCTATACAATGCGAGGTCAGCTTATACTGGAAATATATAGCTTGATATGTAGCCGGCAATCTTTGAAAATAAATATTTTAATATTAAATTTAACTTGAAATAATTCTTTAATTTATAAGCTAACTGTTCGAAAACTAATAAATCACAAATGATTTAATCTTGATCCACATGTTCTACGATTGTTTGACTCAGGTCGCCAACGCGCCGTAGTTCCTCTCGAACTAAAGAGCGGCAAAGCCTCCATGTCAGCTGAGCACCGCGGACAACTAGTGCTGTACGGCATGATGCTCAACTTGCAGAACTGCGAGGACCCCACGCAGGCCGCACAGCGAGGTCTCCTGCTGTATTTAAAGTAAGTAATAGTACACTTCCATGTTACGAGCTCAACAGGGAGGTACTATAGTCTCGGTAGTACAGCTCTATAAATATCTTCTGGGGCGAATATCCGGTGGGGCTGATCGCCATTAGACGACCTGCAAGCTGGCATGCTTTCCTCTATCATAAAAAAAAATCGCTAACAGGCCACTTGCTAAAGTCAAAAGCTATGTCCTCGAACCTTGCTTGATCTAGCCTGTGCAGAGCCAGTAGCTTTAAAAACATGCAAAATAATCAGTACCTAATCAAGCTTACTAGCAATCCCAGTTCATATTGTGGTTGGCGTGCCCTGACACACGCGGGACCAACTCATGGACGCTACTGATAATACAATCCTTGTAGCCTTTTCTTGGGCTGGGACATAATTATCTAGAATGCTATCGACTCTCTAACACCTCTCCTAGTAAAGGGCCATACGGTTATAGTTTTAACATTATTATTATTATTATTTCCTTTATTTAATTTTTAACATACTTTTATTTTTATTTTATTATTATTATTACAAGCCTATGCTGTCCCAATACTGGGCAAAGGCCTCCCTCCCTTTCCTCCACTTCTCGCGATCCCGCGCTGTATCGGGCCAGTCTATAAGTTTTAACATAGTGGGTTAAAATATAATTGTGTATGTAGGGACCGCGTGGAGCTTCGGGAGGTGAGCTGCGGCTATCCTGAGCGTCGCGACCTGGTGATGCTCCGTAACCAATTAGTACAGTACCTGTCTGCTTCACCGCAAGATATCGAACCGGGTATATTGATATTTTCCTAGCCATATTGTCGTAGTTGTTTGTTAGACCTCCCCCACAGTGCGGCGCACGGCCCTTTTAAATCCTAAGTGCAGGCCTAATCCGCGTTTACACTGTGAATGAGGCTTTACAATTTATGAGCGCTTTTTGTGTTTACACGGACATAAAGTTCAAATTTTGGTAATAAACATCGCGTGCTTATGGAATAAAAAAAATATATTTAAAGAGACTTAATGGCGGCAAAATTTAATGTAATTTTTTCAGTTACATTTCAAACTAGTATAAATAAATCTTAATGCCATTATGTATTCAGAAAAACTAACGGACATCGAGGACGCGTCTATAATGCTACAACAGAAACTCCCGGAACCTGTGGATCACCACAACGCATGCGCAAAGTGCCCCTACCTCACTCTGTGCTCTTTACATCTTTGGTAAGTACTTAAATATTATATACTAATTCAGGACCGCAACGTTGGCAGTCGTTAGACCATTGAATTAAATACGCCAATGATATTATTATACTGGTAAATTTTGCAAAAGAAATGCGTTACGATTATCTAACGAATTTAGCTTTTTATATTTGAATAAAGTTACATTATTAATAACAATTCTAGGCACACTGACGGGCCAAGCGTGTCAGAATCTCATCCTTTATCCAAACTGCGTGCGCAAGCGTTGGGCCACCTGTCGCCGGAACATATAAAATACTTCCTGCAGTGGACGGCGCTGCTCCGGATGGAAGAGAGAGGCCAGATGGTGACGTCGCCTTTACACACACTGTGGACGGACAGCGTAGAAAAAAGGTGTTTTATAGACTTATTTTATTAATAAAATGCGGTTTTTGCAATTTGGACTTTATGCCACTGTCATTAAAGGTTACACTAACTCGCCATCTTAAAGTTAGAATATAAATTGTATGGAGATTGACTATCTTAACTTTTGAGCTCGCATGCTAAATTCTATTAAGATCATAACATTTCAGTATAGTGTTTAAATAAAGCTGAATTAGTTATTAAATAAAGCTGGGAAGACCACATGATGAGATGATGAGTTTATGAAATTCATGTATGATTGTTATTTCAGAGAAAAACGCGGTACGTGTGTGGCACATTTAAAATTAAAGACAGTTGTATCTTCAGGAGATAGATATCTGCATGTTTTTCAACGGAAAACCCTTGACAAAGGTACATGTTAGACAAATACTTCAACATTTTAATTAAAAAATCGTACTTCTACTACCATTGGGTTTTATTAAATTTTTAGAGATCAAAGTAGATGTCAAGGCAACTAAGGGTCCTCAAGAGGGCGATTTCTCAATTCTTAGTGTAGAGAATCGACCGTGGATCGCAGCGGGAGTTGTAACAGTAACAAATTCTAATGAAATACATATACTTCTGGAAAGGTAAGACAATTTTTCTTAACTAATCTCTGCATTTTGTACAATTATAAATATAAAATACTAGCTTCCGTCAGCGGCTTCGCCCGCGTGATATCTTTCTAAATTATAGCCTATGTTACTCACTGATAATGTAGCATTCTGCTGGTGAAAGAATTTTTAAAATCGGTCCAGTAGTTTTTGAGTTTATCCATTACAAACAAACATACAAAAAATCATATCTTTTCTCTTTATAATATTAGTATAGATGATGTTTATAATAAAACATTCGCCCGTGCGTTGCGTATGTATATCTGCCATTATACAATGTGAGAAATTTCATTAGTGTGACATAAATTCACATTCGCTCCATTTACTAAGAATTACATAATCTGAACGATTTATATCGTAATGTACAGCTCATATGGTTCACAATTATACTATTTTCAGAGATGTGAGTCGTCGTCTGAACAAAGACACGGTATATCATATAGATACGTACGAGTCTTATGCGACCACTGTACAGAATCTGACCAACTTGGGCGTACTCATGGAAGATAGTGACCGAGGGGAGAGACTTCGAAAGTAAGTACACTACACTGCATGAATAGATCTTATTGATGTTATCGAAATCCACATAGTGATAAACATTTTTTTTGACAGACAGATATCAGTTTTTGTTTACGCTAATTTTCCAAAAAAAATAATATTGATTTCATTCTTAGTATATAAGACAGCGCAGCGTCATTAAAAAATCCACAAACTTTTCTTCTCGTGTATAATAAGATCGGCTTCTAGTGTAATTTGAACAATGCGACCAATAAACAAAAATAGCCCCGACTCAAACTATAAAAAGAGCTGTAACTTTTAAACGGCTGAACAGATTTTCATGAAACATAGATACGATAATATCCGACTAAACTAGCTTTCAATTAAAAAACTGCATTGAATTCGGTCCATCCGTTTTGCAGCTACGATGCCACTGACAGATACACAGATACACACTACAAACTTATAATACTCTTTTTTGTCGGGGTTTAAAAATAATAAAAACGTAACCCAAGTGAGACTTGTGATACTTTTTATTGATTGGTCGTATTGAGCAAGACTTGGATCCCAGTGACAACTGTCTACAGGTTAATAATAGACAAAGAGGCACCCCAGTTTGAAGCCAAGCTGCCTCGCGAAGTGGGCCGGCTGGGCACGCGACTGATGAAGTCCCTCAACATACAGCAACAGCGAGCCGTGCTCAAGTCGCTGGCAGCCAGGGACTACGCTCTGATGAGAGGACTGCCCGGCACTGGTAATATATTGTACTGGGAGTGTATAGGTTCAAGCTCTGATCTATTTCTGAGTTACAAGTCCTACGACTAAGAAGATATCAGTATCAACCAGTGGCGTGCACTCTATAAAGAAAAAAAAACCGGCCAAGTGCGAGTCGGACTCGCGCACGAAGGGTTCCGTACCATTATCTATAAAAACGGCAAAAAAAAAACATGTTTGTTGTATGGGAGCCCCTTAAATATTTATTTTATTCTGTTTTTTAGTATTTGTTGTTATAGCGGCAATAGAAATACATCATCTGTGAAACTTTCAACTGTCTAACTATCACGGTTCATGAGATACGGCCTGGTAATAGACGGACGGACGGACAGCGGAGTCTTAGTAATAGGGTCCCGATTTACCCTTTGGATACGGAACCCTAAAAAAACACTGCCTACCCTAAAAAATTGTATTCAGTTATGCAAACGTTAATACGCTGTAGTATCAGTTAATTTATGTCTGGCTGAGATTAATGCTATCACAAACATTATTTAACTTCACAATACAACACCGAATTGTTCTTGCCTACCCTGTAAAAAATGTCTGTACACGCCACTGATATCAGCATCTCATGATTGAACTATATTTTCATATTATTCAGGCTTTCAATTGACTTTAACTAGTTTTAACAAAACTTTAAAATAAAATAAATAAATAAATCTCGAATGCCACTGCATCCAAGGTTAGTACATAAATTGTAACTTTTGCAGGTAAAACGCAGACGATAAGCGTGCTCATACAGATGCTGGTGGCTCTGAAGCAGCGCGTGCTCGTCACTGCGCACACGCACTCCGCCGTTGATACTGTACTCAGCAGGTGGGTGAACATTATGAAAGTCCAATATACTTTTTATTATAATTGATACTCATTTAAATGCCCAATATAATGTATTATATAGACTTAACATCCGTTCAACAAAAAAAAAAAAACTTTTTCATAACGAATACAGCGTAAACAACAAGAACCATTGAAAAACACAAAATTATTTTCAAACATTAAAGAAAATCTATCCATGGAACAAATATCTGTGATTGTATTATGATTAATCTCAGGTTACCTGAGTCGCTGCGAGTCATGCGGCTCGGCTTGTTGGCTCGCGTCGCACCTGCGCTACAGAAGCGAAGCGAACAAACACTCACTGCTGACTGCAAGACGCCTGAACAACTCACACTACTGTATGATTCTATGGTAACTGCTAGCTGTACTACAACTAATATGTAAAGATAATTCAGCGAAAAATATGGAATACATTAAAAAAAGCTTGAATAGCCAGTTTCACAAGGCGAAAGAAATTAGGATCTAAGCAACTAAAACATTTAATTTTTATAAGACAGAGTTGAATGTGTGCTGAGTTATCAATAAGTTATACTGCACATAATGACACTGATAGTTATCTGCATATTGCATTGACATAGAAATATTGTATATATCTCTTTTGCCATCTGTACTAGTCGATCTAGCCCAGCTAGGGATCCGTACTACACCACAATTTTTTTAAGGTCTTGCTACGCTCATCCTTTTGAACAAGTTTTACTATGGGACCAAAACTGAAATCGCAAGAAATAAATCTGCTGTTCCATAAAAATAATTCAATATTACTCAACTAAATGTATGAAACAGCAGATTTATTTTTATAAATCCTAGATGCTGTCCCTCTGCGGGGCAAAGGTTTCCCATGGTCTTCCATGCCTCTCTTTCCATTGCCTGCTCCGGCCAATCCTCGAGGAACGTCCAGGGGGCTAAAAAGGCCGCTTTAGATGAATCACTATATGATTCATATTACAAATGTCAAAATATCTACTTAATTGACAACTTTTAATGTCATTCGCATAAGGTTCATATTTGGTAATCATCTGTTTGACAGTTACTATGCAGATCAGTAGATGAATTGCTTAATGTGGCCTTTTTAGGCCCCCAGATCGTTCCGCCAGCGTTTTCTGGGCCTCCTTCGGCGACGACGTCCTTCTTCTGGTACTCACCGCAAAACAAAGTTTATTTAAAATAATTTTATTCTTTACAGGAAGTTGTTGGTGTGACTTGTTTGGGAGCTGCGCACGCAATGCTTGCGCGAACTACTTTCGATCTCTGCATTGTCGATGAAGCTACACAGGTAAACTAAACGTCTACAGGCACTTTTTGGGTAAATAAATCCAATATTTTTTCTTTAACATTAAGAATCACACACACATACATAAAATATCTTATATTACAGGTGTTACAGTGCACTGTGTTACGTCCCTTATTCGCGGCTAAGAAGTTCATTTTAGTCGGCGATCCGGATCAACTGCCACCAGTCGTCAGAAGTCGTGCAGCAAGGTATAGTTCCTAACCATATTACTGCATGTTTTAAGAAAATAAAATTCCGCTTTCATCACGAATATTTCCTTGCAATCGTATTATAAGTACATCATGTGATCATGTCGTACGCATTTACAAAATAAAACAATGGTCATTTTATTTCCCGACACGTAGTCGCAACTCTACGCCCTTAACCACATATATTATGTACTGCGCCCACTATAATGAGTTACCATTGTGTGATTCACATCTATCTAAGACGGCGTTTGAGTACAAATAGAATCTCCTCTCTCGATCAACAAATATAAATATAATATGCATGTTTCATCATTTTTTATATAATTTTTTCCTGTTGTATAAATCCAATTTGCACGCCTCAAGGGGCAGAATATGCTGTAATTAATCTTAAGTTTATAACACCTGTAACAATACCATATTTGAGCAAATAAATAATTTGATTTGAAAACTTTTCTTTCTTGTTCTAGACGTCTCGGCATGGAAGTGAGTTTGTTCCACAGACTGATGTGCGAGGAGGCGACATCAACCCTACAGCTCCAATACCGAATGAACCAAGCGCTATCCGACATCGCCAACCAAGTTGCCTACAACGACAGGCTCAAGTGTGCCGACCAGAACATCGCGCAAGCTAGACTGTACATAGATCTGCAGGTACAGTGACGATACGTTGCGGTGATACATTTCGCAAACAAAATGCTTTAAACGAATGCGGCCCACTTAGAGTTAGTAACTCTGCGATTGAATGCCGGGTGCAAACGATTTTAGC
Source organism: Allophyes oxyacanthae (assembly GCA_932294325.1). Lineage (NCBI taxonomy): Eukaryota > Metazoa > Arthropoda > Insecta > Lepidoptera > Noctuidae > Allophyes > Allophyes oxyacanthae. The sequence continues at coordinate 6,268,729 of OW028628.1, forward strand.
CTTAAGGATGGTCGACCGGAAAAATTTCCGATTATACAAAAAACCTGAACAAAACACATATAACAAATAATGACACTTTTACGTAGTCCTCTTTCACTTTCCCGCAGCAGAAGCCTTTATTATTGCACTCTACTACCTTTAATGGTAGTAGAGTTCAATAATAAAGGCTTGACTGAATCGCTACTGCATCTTACCTATTTCACCCGCCATAGAACATACAACTGATGCAACATACACCTTTACTTCTTTCAGAAAATACCTCAGCTATCAGATTCGCCGTGGTTATCGACGGCTTGCAGTCCCGAACCGCAGCACGCGGCATTGTTTTTAGACGTGGACAATGTCGATGACGTTGATGTTACCAGCAATAAGAATCCATGCACTAACTCTACTGAAGCGTGCATAGTCATCGCCTTGGTAGATGCTTTGAAACAAGTTAGTGATTTTTGATTATGTTTTTTTATTACAGTATTAGTATGCTGATAGGTGATAGGAAATTTGCTACATCCAGCTTCCCTAAATGTTACCCCCACTTGCATGCAGTAGGGAATTTGCAAGTATTTTTAGTTTATCGTAATGATTGAAGGCTTAAATAAACATAGTAAAATAAAAAAAAAAAAAAAAAAAAAAAAAAACTAAATATGCACAAATAATTAAAATATCACAAATGACAATATGACTTTCAAATGTTCGCGGCAAAACACAGAGTCACGTGACACGACGTCATTGCGTTGCTCGTTCATAGCGTGTGAAATGCGTTAGCATCCTAGTAGTCTGTGCATGTGAATATGGTTACCAAGGAAATACGAAAGAATTCCTTCCTTCCGTTTTACGTAATTTACAATAAAGATAATTTGTAAAAAAAGGTATAATTATTAAATAGATCTTTCATTAAAGCTCTTTTTACAACTTTTATTATAAATTTTGTAACTTAATTTCTCATGGCCAATGACCGACGAGGATGATGATGATGATATGATAAGCGGCAGATGGCTCGATTAACATCTCGTCAACTAGCCTAAATAATCAAAGCTGGTAAAGGGGAGCAGCATCATCAAAGGGAGAAGGGGTCTGTTTCTTCAGTCGCAAACCAGCTTATCCAGCGTGGTGGCTAGGGCCATTAGGAGAAGCCGATATCTAGTAAAGTACTAGCAGATTGTGACTCCGTTAATTGAAAAAAAATGTATTCTAATTTTAATACATCCAGCTAGATTATGCCGTGATAAAAAGTATTATGTTTTTACTATTAACGAGATAAGAAAAACAATACATACTAGAACTATGATTAAGAATTATGATAGTTATTGATTTTACAGTAGGTACATTGTAACAATGATAAATGACATTAGATTATTTTTATTGTATTACATAAACATTGAAGGAGAAGGTTTTAATAAAATAAAAAAAATACTGAATTGTATCTAGTGGATTATCAAATTAAAAAAATGTTATCTCTTACCAACAGGGCAATGTTAAGTCTTCGGACATAGGCGTCATAGCTCCATACCGCGATCAAGTGTCACTCCTGCGCCGCTCCCTCTCACACCACGCGGTAGAAGTCAGCACCGTGGACCAGTTTCAGGGCAGAGACAAGCCGGTTATCATATACTCTTGTACGAGGCGCCCCGACAAACAGGACGACAAGAAAGTAAAGGTTAGTAGAATAAAAACGTTACTGAAGTATAATTTCGACTCAGTCAGTCAAAAATACCGAAGTCTGCGTGCGGGGATCGTGTACGTTAGTCGATACTAAGGCGCTGTGCAGACTTAGCAACTTACGTTGAAGCAACTGTCAACTTTTTACAATTTTCCATATAAAATAAGTATCCGAAACTGCATAGTTTCTTGAAATTATATGAAAATCGTCATTAACAGCTATTTGCAGGTTGTCAGTTGCCGAAATTGCTATGCCTACACAGCGCATAAATGACTGCGGAATTTCGGAGATCTTGTACCCCGCAGCACATATTTGCCAGTTGATTTCACGAATTGGGACAAAAAACGTAGATGTATTGATGATTAAATTCCAATCAATAAAACGAAAGAGCAAATAGACGGGATTGATCGATACCGTTCATATGCGGGGAGGGAAGTAGTTTCGAAACGACCGATCATTTCCATTAGGGGCACGCAAATCGGCGTGTCGCTCTCGCTCCCTCCATGAACCGAGATACGCGCCTTTCTCCGCGTAGCGCGCCGCTTTGTGCTCCGCGCGACTTTCCGCTTCTCCGTAATTGAGCCCTTAGTCGTGCTGTACATCGTCTGAGTCATTGACTAATAAAAATGAGCTGTTAATAATAGGATACCTTTACTGCGATGGACTCCAATAAAAATATCATTTCTAATTGACAGGAAGGCGAAGTTCTAAACGATCAGCGCCGTCTAGCCGTGAGCGTGACCCGCGCTAAACACAAGCTGCTTATAATTGGCAACTCTGCCGCTTTGCTTCGGTACGCGCCTCTCCAGAAACTCATACAAACCTGCACCTCTGTGCAGCTAGATAGAAACGTTGTGAATAAAGTACGTGATAAATATAAAATGTATGTATTATGATAGGAACAAGTATTATTATAATAAAAGTAGAATTATGTGCATTATTAATTGAAAATAAGAATTATGCAAGTTAGTTTACGTGTTGGATAATCATGTTTTGTTTGAGTTTTTATTAAAAATATTGATGTGATGTGATGATGTTTATTTTCTATCTAGAATATTAATTTTTACTAACACTAATAATAACTATAGAACTATAAGCCGCGATATTTAAAAACCTTGCTTAGAGCATTGTGTTAACTACTCAAAGCCTCAATACTGAATATTTTCATACATTAGCATCCGCTACTAGTTATTTTACAAGTTAATGTTTAAAATATATTATGTTCATTGTAGTGTTATGAGATTTTTGCGGATTTTTGTCTTGTTTTTTGAATACTTGATAGGATTCTTTAGTCATTGAAATTAACCCTTAGCTTTCGAGCTTGCGTTAGACCAAATCTATATTGATTCATCGGCAACGATTAGTCGATTTTTAGGCAAGGTCGTGCTAATGTATGATGAACGCATTTAATTGTCCGTTCTGTTGGCTGCCTTGCCAATCTGTCAATGTCAAACAGCTGACATTTGTAAACAGAAAATTGTAGTACGATTGTAGTGGAATAAGTAGTGGAGTAGTTTGTGATTGCTTTTAGCCGGCGTTGGACTTGTGATAATTTTTATTCTTTTATTACCGCGTCACTTATCAGTGTGATGTAATAAAGGTCTCTTCCTAGTTCATTCACCAGCGTATCAGTTTAATTTACTACTAAAATAACTTGTGGAGTTTAGTAAAGGTAAACACGTTTTATTTATGTTCCTAGTTTATTATTTGCTATCAAACTTATTTCTCGGGTTGCGATAATTTTTTTAATAATATGTTAAGTAAATATTGTAAATTTTTCATGTTAATTTTGTGCAAAATCTAGATCATAAAGATGGTGAAAGCGGTGGCAGTGATCACCATAAGCGACACATGTTTCAAAGACCATTCAAAGGACACTTCAGGACCAGCACTAGCTGCCTTCGTCAAAGAATTATTTCCTGAAGCAAACCTCCACACTATCATCATCCCAGATGAAAAAGAAATAGTAGAAAGAGAACTGAAATATTTCTGTGAAACCAATTTAGATTTAGTTTTGACCACTGGAGGGACTGGACTGACTCCTAGGGATGTTACTCCAGAAGCAACAAAAGCTGTTATTACACGAGAAGTCCCAGGTATTACAGTTGCTATGACCCTAGCAAGCTTGAAGAAGACTCCAATGGCCCAGCTGTCTCGAGCAATCGCTGGTGTCAGAGACAAAACACTCATAATCAACTTCCCTGGATCCAAAAAAGCTGTGACAGAATGTTTTGAAGTTGTGAAGCCTATCTTACCGCATGCTATATCTTTGATCCATAACGAGGAGTTTGAAGTGAGCTACATTCACAACTCTATGCAGTTCAACCACACTTGTACTCACAGTAGTAATGTGGATGTGTCTAAAGTGGCCCTGAGGCCTAGGGAGTCGCCATTCCCTATGATAGAGATGTCTGAAGCATGGAAGCTCGTTGATGATGTGATGGCAGACTGGAAGGAGAGGTTGAAGATTGTCACCATTGAAGAGGGGCTTGGCAGAGTCGTAGCACAGACTTTGCATGCTAAGGAGCCCTTGCCACCATTCCCAGCTTCAGTCAAAGATGGTAAGTGTTTTAATACTAATATTAAATAATCATTTGGCCCTCTAGCACTCTTAAGCTGGTGTAAATCGAAATTGTAACATCCATTTATAATCTATTTTTTTATAATAAGATTTTCAATCATATTCATAATTATCTTGTTCAGTTCTTATGATATAGTACCCCACCTACATAATAACCTACCTAAGAAGCTACATCTTAGTTACTGTTAGCCTGTATCATCCCACTGCTGGGCAATGGCCTCCCCTCTTGATTTCCATGCTGTTCTAACCTGTGCCAGTACATCTTAGTACATAATTATATTGAAAAACAATAAAATACATTTCAGCCATACACATGTATTACAGGTATGTACATTGTACATTATGATTACATTTATGGTCGTGCATTTCTAAGAAAGTATTCATTTCATTTAATAAGCTACAAAGAATTTTGTTACCTACTGAATTTGATGACCTACACAGAGATAACAATATAATTTAGAATAACTAACAGCCACAATTCAGCTTTAATTACATAAACATATAAGTACCTACAAAGGAGGTCCAAAAAAGTATAGTTATAGAACTTTTAGATTTGCGTGCGTGGGTATTGATTGGTAGTTATGGCTGATATTTTTTGTCCAAGAATTTGCCGACGGGAGCGCGTTGCCTCTGCGAACTTGAAAACGGCGGAAAGTAGACGAAACTAAAATACGAGACGTTTTATATAATGCAGGATATTACAGGACGTGTTTAAATAGCGGCGTGCTACTGGCTAAGAATAACAGTGGCTTAGTCTAAGCTACTGGTACGCTCCAAAAATAGTCCGAGTGCGAGTTTACTACGCGAGTCCACCGGCGCGGCGTCAGTCGGGGATTGTCACAGAGGCAATATTGGCACTAATCAGACACAATTCCTAACCAGAAGGTAGACGGTCTGTCGATTTTTTATGTTCTGTAAAAGTTTATGCAATGGGAATAAAAGCCGCCGTGTCCGAATTACATCAATCTGCCTTTAGTTTGGTGTTCGGTATCCGCTTGGCCCTTACTCAACTCATTTTCCTTTGCCGCAACCCTATTGATTCTTAAAGTTATGAAACTTGAAATAAATGATCATTAATTGCAGTAAGCGTTTCTTTCATGTAGCAATTTGTTCCGCTAAAGAGGTTCGCGCAATACACTGTAGGTACTACGTAACTATGACATGCAAAATTTCATGCTTGTTTTAATAAAATTATTTGAACCTGAAGATGTAAGTATGTAATTAATATGCATTTTCTTTAGATAAAGGTTGTTGGTTTGGTGTGTTATCGCCACTGAATTTAGTTGTTTGAGTAAATGTGAACACCTGGGTGATTAATTTACAAGCTTGACAGTCTCGTATCTCGTACAGAAGATGGTATGTAAATAATGTCAATGCCATTTATAAATACCTACATACCTGATGATTTGTGAGCATGAGGGGTACTTTCATGTTGTTTTAATAAAAATCCTGTAGATTGGTAGGTCATCTGTGTTATTACAAAGAGCGCTTAGCGTTTATATTGAAAGTAACCAAAATTAGAAGATTCTCCAATCAGATATTTTGTTAGAATCTGAGATTGCACCCAGTTACACGCGAGTAGGCAAAGAGTATGTAATCACTACGTTTACGAGTAGGTATACTAGTATTGATTTTCCTTTGCAATCTTATAAAATCTTCGGAAAATAATATAAGTACCAAGTTATAAACAACGCCAGCCTTAAACGCAGCCCTTGGCATCTTGTGTTCATTTTTTACCCGACTGCGGCGAATCCCAAAACGAAGGTAATGTTTTTGGTTGGTATGGGTTTATGACAATGACTAACTAAGTACTTTATAGTTTATTTTAGTTTATAGTTCAATGGTTTATGATAACCTAAGTATTCGTCCTTAGATTAATCAATATCTCGTTTATCAGGTTACGCCTGTCTAAGCATAGACGGCGCGGGTGCACGTCGCGTGCGCACGGCTGTGACGGCAGGCGACGCGCCCACCGCACCGCTCTGCGCCGGAGAGTGTGCTCGCGTCAACACTGGAGCTGCTATGCCAGCGGGAGCGGACTGCGTTGTTCAGGTACGACTTTCAAACAGTTCCAACTCGACTCAGAAGAGTTCTATTAGAGATCTTGATCCGAAGAGAACGACACAAGACGAAGAAATGTGCGCTTTTCTAAATACACGAGGATTAGTTACGGCTTAAATTACTGGTATAGCTACCAAATCTACTAGGTAGTAGATTTGGTCGTTAACAGAGTTTTGGACTTCGGCTTGCCCGTAATGACAGTCATAGTTATTTGTCTCGCTAGCAATGGACCGTATCTTTCCGCTATTGTTTTTGTTTCACAGCACAAGCACAGCGTTCTCAGGGCACGACTATGTTAATTACAACGCCAGTGTGTGAAAAACGTCATACAAAATACGACCTGGTGCTAATAATTATATTATAGAAGCACGTTGCCTAATATAAATAGGTACATCATATCAAATCGCACCCGGACGTCATCCCGCCCGATAAGCATGAACTAGGGTCGGCAGGTCTACAGCTTTACTAAAAAGGTAATGAACATGAACTCTAGTAATAAACCATATTACGATCGTGAGAGAATAAACTTCAACCTTGTAAATTGTTGAGTAAAAGTTGAGAGTCCCAACTTCATGATCAGTAATTTTTGTACAAGGTAGCTCGAAGTTTAGGTCTCTCACGATCGTAATGAAGTTTATTATCAGAGTTCATGTTCATTACCATTTTAGTTACGCGGTAGACCCGCGGCTTCCAGTCTACACAGAACAACTGATGACATCTGTTCGATGCACCATAACCGAATTACTGGGAGATACCGATACCCTAAGGAGCGGTCGGAACAGCCCGTGACGTCTTCCACAGGTATTCGTATGACAATTGGGACCAATTGCTTAACGCGCTTGGTCTCTGAAACACGCAGGGGTGTCGAGATATTATATTTCAATGCAAAAAACTTAATAGGTAAGTCATGTAGGCGCACATGTCATTAAAAGCAGCTACAGTTTTTAATATCCTGTTTATTCTTAATCAAACACGTGCAAGAAATTCAATATAAGATCGTTTTATTGAATTTTATGTTCTTCGGTTTGTTCATAATAAAATTATGATACTTAGGTACGTATTGGTACTTTATAGGTACGTATAGTTAGTCGTTGTTGGCGCGCGCCCCAGGAAATCCCGCCAAGTGTAAGTAACCAGGCCGAAAATGCAGAATGCTTGATCATTACGTCATATCATTGCAGTCTGTAATTTAGGTACCATACAAAATACAGAATCAATATGATAAAATTTTAATACGGTTAGTCAGGGTTACTCTTGTAGTTTTTGTAGTTGGATACACAGAAACGAGTCTATATTGCAGTACTTTATCCATCCCGTTATTCTCTATATTGAATTTATATTTTTTGTTCAGCCTAGTATGGTTTTTATTTATATCTGATTGCCGTAAGATCTCTACATCTGCTATTTATATTTAATAAGGTCAATGACATACCTACCTACTACAGCATCCGTAAAATTTCACTCAGAAACTAATATGTGCTTAGTAGCTTGTGTTTTTCGAACAGGATACCGATACTCCTTAAAATAATGAACTTATAGTAACTATCCAGTTTTAAAGTTTACAAAACCCTACACAAAACGCAGCTCTAGATTATAAAATTCTGGCGTGGTTTTCACTTACTTTTACTGAAGAAATATTGTTCACTATGTCAGGTGGAGGACACAAGACTGATATCAGCGTCGGATGACGGGCAGACTGAGCTGAAGGTGGAGATACTGAAGGCGCCCGAGCCGCTGCAGGATGTGAGGAGTGTGGGCTTCGACATACCCATGGGAACAGTGCTCGTCGATAAAGGTTTGATTACTCTCAAATACCTTTTAATGATTATTAACTGGTAAATTAAAAGAAATTGTTTTTGTTGTATTTTTATTTGTATAGATTTATAATTACTTATTTCAAATTTAATTTAATTTTGTTAGCTTAGTTGGTAATTTACCTGTGCATGCTGTGGTCGTATTGTATAGAAATTATAATTATTTTGAGAATATGTGTGTATATCTTTTGTTGGAGACCCAAATAAATAAATAAATGAAAAACGCTCTTTTTGAGGGTAGCATATATTTAGTCCTCCTAATGTTAACTTACATTTAAACACAGGAACGTCGCACATGGGTGATTTTGAATAAAGAACTTCATTTAAGATAGTTCTAGAAGTCAAAAGCAGTTCACATAAAGCAGACGTACTTCTTTGCTTGCAGGTCATGTTCTGGATTCGGCTAAAATCGGAATATTGGCCGGTGCTGGATATCAAAATGTTACTGTACGAGCACCTCCCAAGGTACGTATTTACTTATTTTCCTCCCTTTATTAACCAGATATTAACTACAAATGGTTTCCAGTACCCATAGAGACTACCCAATTAATTTTTGATCGAATTTTATGATCAGGTGGCGCTTCTTTCGACCGGTAACGAGCTACAAGAGCCGTCGGAGGTGAAGTTGAAACCCTCACACATACGGGATTCTAATAGAACCATGCTCAGAGTTCTACTCAGGTAAGACCCATATTTTTTTTTACTTAGGTATTAATTTCCCACACCAATTTTCCCCGTACTAGGATTATTCCCTTAAGTATCGTGGGTACAGTTTACAAACATACATATCATATGCACGCACACCCAGACCCGGAACAAATATCTGTAGGCTATACAAATATTAAAGTTCCGTGAGGAGATCGAACCCGCAACACGTGGCGTAGAAAGCCAATCAGTTAGCCACTGCGCCAATGGTGCCGCAGTTTATCATCAAATTATTATATTATAACTAATTGAAGCATTTCGAGTGCCAAGTACCCGCTGCAATTGACAGGTGTGTGTAGTTTTTGATATGAGCGTGATAATATTCTATTTCTAGACACATGTGTAAGATGTATAATGTGATGATACAAGAATAGACCGACTGTTTCCTGGTGCTCTAAAGTACAGTGTTTTACATAGTGCTATGTTAACGATGATCGGTAGTCTTACCATTAGGCCATCCACATTTTTACAAATATGTCGGGAACGGTTACTATGACGGATCCAATGATCCGCGGGTCTACCGCGTAACTAAAATGGTAATGAACATCGACACTGGTAATAAACTTCAGTACGATTGTGAGAGACTAAACTTTGAGTTACCTTGTAAAAAAATTACCGATCATGACGATAGGAGTCCCAACTTCATGATTGGTAATTATTTTACAAGATATCTCAAAGTGTCTCTCACGATCTTATTTAAGTTTATTACCAGAGTCAATGTTCATTACCATTTTAGTTACGCGGTTGACCCTAGAGCCTGTAGAGAAGATAACAATCTCTGATCGCCGGCGGATAGATACCAATGACGAAATAAATATATGGACCCGAAATACCTACAAAAAAACGGTGTATACCTAAACTTAATTTAAGGACTAAACATGGCTACCATTACTAGGGATGCTTTAGCTAGAACAATCGATTCATCGATATCGATATTTTGATATCGAGGTTCGTATTTTTTTTTTCACACACAATTTTCACGTGTGATCTTGGAGTAAATTGAAATGACTGATCGGATAAAATAAAATCATCTTCTCATATTGATTTGTTGAGCATATTAATTCTTTCCCTAACTGACCATACAGCTTTGGAGTACAACTTAAGGATGGGTTTTCTATTCTTATTCTACACAAAATATTGAATATACAAAAAATAAACAATTTAAAAATATATGCACAAAGGCGAGCTTTTCTTTTCCTTTATTAATAAAATTAAATAGGGTACCAATTTGAATGCACCCCAAGTGTAGGTTAATACCTACAATAGGGTTGCATTCAAATTGGTACCCTATTGATTCGTCCAGTATTCACTATATGGAATTTATCATGACATCATATACCTTAAAACACTCGGACCAAGACGAATCCAAGGATTATCTCATTTGTTGAAATCGGCTTAGTGGTTTAGGCTGTACGAGGTAACAAATTAACTCACATACATATAACCAGTGAGATTCATAAATTATCCTCTCTACCGTAGTCAGGTAAAAATGAAAACAAGATTTACAGTAATATGTTTAATCAATAATCACAAATGAGTAGTTTAATAATTTCTAGTTAGGTAATATTAATTTACTACGGAAACTTTGATGAGACACTTTATCATTACCAGACTGCGCGACGCAAAGAAGGGTTATTTTGTTTTTTTTTGTCCATTGTACCTGAACCTTAAATACGTAAAAGTGTAATAAAAGATTACACTTTTATGATAATGTTATCACATACGTCCTCAGAGTACATAAGTCACTATCGTCTTCAGTGACGTCAGTGAAACTTTTTCTTTCAGTCAAGTCATTGATTGTTAGTGATACAAAGGGGTTTTTACAAGAACAAATCAAAATGTTCAGTTGCTTTAATGGAACACAATTACCAACGCCGCCATCACAAGCCCGTTTCACATAAAACAGACTTTTCTTGTTCATCAGTAAGGGACCATCCATAAAGTACGTCACACGTTAAGGGAGGTGAGGGGGTCGATGAAGTGTGACATTATGTGACAAGGGGTGGGAGGGGTCCCAAGTTTCGTGACGTCACATTTCAAAATCATATTAAAAATTAATTTTAATGGAAATAAAACTAATTTCGGAACTGCTGTTTTAATTTAATCATTTCTAGATGTAAAATTGCAAAATATGTGACGTCACACTAGGGAGGGAGGGGTCTCACAATTGTGATCAACTGTGACAATGACGGAGGAGGGGTCAAAAAATCACGAAATTAGTGTAACCTACTTTATGGATGACCCCTAATCTGAAAAAATATATTTTGTGTTACTGAAAATAAGGTTTTAATAATTATACAACATTAGTGCTGTTGTTTAGAAACAGAACTAAATTTGGTCTGTTTCTAAAAAAAAATCCTAAGAAAAGTATAGAAGTTAGTTAATAGTGGTTAAACAAATTATAAATGTGTAAGTTTTCAACTAATATAAATTTTGCTACAATTTTTTTTTAAATATACCAACTACATATTTAGTTATGACCGGCGATAAATTAATAGGGTGGCTGCTTATTAGCTTTAGTCTAAACACATAACGGTGTAGCCGCACTTTGGGGTTGAGCTATAACATAATAAACTTACCAAACGCAAAGTCGAGAGCACTGCGTTATCATGTAACCACATTTCGTCAAGTCTTGTTAAAACTGCTCTCCTCTAAATGTAGTGAGCATTTCAACTATATACCATTCTTTGTGTCGAGGATTTATATTTTCTATGCTAATAATCATAATTTTTTTCTAGATATATCTCATTCTTAGGCATTCTGAAAACATAAAAACGTATATTTTTATTTCATTCTTGATTATTTTAATTCCTTATGTAAAATTAATTTTATTTATTTTATCGATATACGCCCAATAGCAGTCACTTCACTATTAGCCCGCATGTTATTTGTTTACAAAAGAAATAGATATAAAAACGCATTTAAAGTAAAACTGGACGAAGGATTCCTAATTTACACTGTAATATTATTATATGGGGTTGAACTTATCGAAGAACTTATTAAGATTTTACGAGATATTTGATGGAAACGAAACTTACCTATGAAATGTTATTAGAGGTCGATTTTTGTTCTTACGAGCTCTGCACTGCACAAAACGACACTGAGACATGTTGAACTATAAGCTCTTAACATCCAAATGTAATATATTTCACCAATAAATCACGTATATCTCGAAAATCTCAAAAAAACTTTCCTTATCACGGTCATTTGACAGGCAATGTACCACGCTAGTCACGACAAACTATGGCGAATCGGCACCCGGCCATATTATCGTGACGTCACAGGTTAAATGTTACCATTAGTAGTAAAAACAACCATTATATCGTCTCGCTTACCTTACACAATATTGTATGCGTTAGAAAGAGACAATATGTGATTTGTTATTGCTATGTCGATTTCATCCATATATGTATAATGAAATGTGTCTATAGAAGACTACTACATTTCCATAGGTTTCATATTTCAATGATAGATACCTACGCCAGGAAAATGTATCGAATTGACATAAACTGTCGAACGTTCACGTCATTAACCGACTTCAGAAAAGGAGGAGGTTCTAAGTTCGTCTGTATGTTTTTTTTTGTGTATGTTCTTCGATATTTTTACCAATTGTGAACCGATTTTTTGTAAATATGAAAGCTATAAATTTCTTCAAGCGTTTCTATTCTCTGGCGATCGGAGATAAACATCTTGTCTAAAAGGGCTATTTCGTTACGTCGCGTCGTTCACCAAAGAGGTCATAATCACACTAATATTACAAATGTAAATGTAAATGCAAATGTAAAAAATGTGAAAATTTGTTATACTCAAACACGAATAAACGACAGATTTTTTTTTAAAGTTGCCCCCACACTCTTTTTCTCCCGTGTCATTGATACAGTTTACAAACCCAGACAGATGATACAGTTTACACACCCAGACCCGGAACAACTATCTGTAGGCTATACAAATATTTGTTCCGTACGGGCAACGAACCCTCGACATGGAGCACAGAAAGCCTATTGCTTAGCAACTGCGACAACTGTGACGTCACTTTTGAATAAATTTGGCACACGGGTAGACTATAGCTTGAATGAATACATGAGATACGTTTTATCCGGGATTATTTTTAAAACCTCGGGAAGCAGCTAATATATACGGTATATGGTTCGGTTGTGGAACTCACTCCCGTCTGAAATTAGAGGCTGTGATACCATCTTTCTATTCAAAAAGCGTCTAAAAGTTCACTTCCTTTCCTTATCGAAATAGTTAGCATTTATATATATTTATTAATTATTTATTCTATATTTATTTACATATAATTATATCCATGTATTTGTATGAGTTTGTATGTATTAAGTATTATATCTTTTATTATGATGTAAGTAATATAATGTCTACATTTCTTTTTTTCAAACTCTCCTCTCGCAGGTCTGCTGGAAGAGATTTCTTTAGAAATAAGCAGTATCTTTGTGTCATCTTTCCTATTTAATTGTAATTATTCTTCTTTCTGTGTGTACATAAATAGTAAAATAAATAAATAATATATGACCTCTTCTTCAGAGAGCACGGCTATGATAGTATAGACTGTGGTATCGCTCGCGACACGCCTCCAGCACTTGTTGCGGGCATCTCCGCCGCGTTCAAGTTGGCTGATGTGCTGGTGTGTACCGGCGGGGTCTCTATGGGAGAGAAGGACCTGCTCAAACCTGTGCTGCTCAAGGTAATTATACAAGTATAATAATAGTTCAGGTATTTAATAATAAGTAAATAGCTTTAATTATTGAGACATATTTCTTTGTAACTCTATAGTCTTTGTAACTCTTGCTTATTTATTTAAAATAATAAATAAATCCAGCCCATTGTCCCACTGCTGGGCATTGGCCTCTTCACAGAATGAGAAGGGTTAAGCCTTATTCCACCACGCTGGCACGCTGATTATTTTTGGCCTTGTTTTTTTCACTACGATAGTACGCGTCAGACAATACCTACAGAATCTTATTATAACTCAGCTTGGCAAAATTCCTTATCTTCGAAAATACTTGTTTTGTTGATATAAACAAACTGTTATTTACGTTCATTGCACATGGATTCGCAGTAAACAAGCGTATCTTTATATTATTGTTATTTGAAATATTATTATTTGCATTGGCTATTCTTAAACCTTAATTAAGTACCTACTTAAATATCTAAATATATTGTCATTTGTCTTTGTAAGTACAGAGCTACTCAAATACCCTCATTTAGGGCACACTCACAAGGTCGGCAACGCATCAGCAACTTCCTTGATGTTGCAGATGTTAATAGCCAGCGTTGATTGCTTTCCATTAAGTGACCTGGATGCCCGTTTGTGACTTAAAAATGCAAATGAAATTACGAGTAATATACAAACTGTTTCTAGGACTTCAACGCTACTCTGCACTACGGGCGCGTGCGCATGAAACCGGGCAAGCCGAGTACGTTCGCGACTTGCGAGTTCGAGGGCAGGAAGAAGTACATCTTTGCTTTACCCGGTAGGAAATGTTTATTTTCTAAGTTTTTGGTATTTCATATAATGTTACATTACAGGCCCTAATATTAGCTCTTTTAGCTAGTGCTCGTATGATACAGCTTGCAACTGGAAATTGAAGCTCATATTAAACCACTGGTTTTGTTTTACTATCACACTAATTTAATGTTGGGTTTAGCTGAAGAAGTTAGACAATGCGTCATCAATATGTTTAGAAGGAATATCCCTGTTTTTTTTCTATTCCAACCTAAATAGGCCACTTGTATACTTCGAAAGTGGTGTGATAGGCGGGTCAATTCACATTGACACGAAGTGAAGCTACGCACAGTTTCAGTGCAGGATTTAACATTCATTCAACATTTGCATATTGAACTTAATCTCCACTAACGGCCGCTACCATGGCTACCATAAATAATTTCTTCTGTCCAGGTAACCCAGTATCTGCATACGTATGTGCTCTCCTGTTCGTGATCCGTGCCCTTCGGGTGAGCTGCGGCGTGCGCGGCTCGTGGGCGCGCCTGCGCGTGCGCCTGTCGCACGCCACACAGCTGGACTGTCGGCCCGAGTACGCGAGGGCCATGCTGGCGCTGTCAGCCGACGGGGACATGCCGACCGCCACCTTGTTGGGTAGTCAGGTCAGTTCGAACACTATACACATTTCAAACTTATAACACCCCTTTTTTTTGTCGGGGGTTAATTAATGTCGTGCGTGGTGAAACTTAGCGCGGGACGCTCCCCAGCCAGATGGACCGACGACCTGAAAACGGTAGCTGGAGTGGACTGGATACGCCAAGCAGGGAACTAAAACATGGCGCAATTTGAGAGACGCTGATGTCCATCCGGGGAATTCGATAGACTGTAAATGTAACATCACACTATTTAATGGCTATACTCCTCGAGATCTAAGAAGTCCCTTTTGACAGATTTAAAGAACGATAGCATGTAACTTGACAATGTTACTATAGGCTGTAAATAAAAACCATTTTGAATATACACTTGATAATAATTATGAAATTATTATAATTTTTTGAGATACGTATAAATTAGCATGGTATATAATTTCATAAGTATTGTTATAGCATCGAAATATTTTTAAAATGCATGTTTATGTACTGCCGAAATATCATAAAAATGGTTACGTTCTCAATCAATTATTTTTTAAATAAAGGGATGTGATCACTAGAATCGTTAAAATCGTTTGAAATATCAGTATAAAATTACGTAGGTATTAAAAACTCTTTAAAGGCTGTATGAAACGTACATTATAATTATTATTATAATTAATTTAATTTCTCTATGATCACAATTTGCTTGACACTGGCAGTAATGACATCTGTGCAGTTTTTCGCGATTTCTCCGACTAATTTGTTCGTTCTCTCTACGAGTATTTCTCGGATACCTCTGTTTTCGTGATCTGGCCTTGATTTTGAACTGTTCCCGCTTTTAAGTGGACTTGGCTTACTATAGGTACATGGATTCTAACAACTTGGTTTGGAAACTATGTGAGTACTTCGAAAGTGAATCAATAACTGGTGGACCATTATTACCGGTACAAGTGGATAAATAATTTTGGCATAAAATTATGAATATGTTTTATTATTCTATGAAGATACCTACAGAAATGCGATTTCATATAAAATTCGGTGCCTACTACATTAATAAATTGCTTATCAGATGAATTTCTCGATTTTTTATTCATACTTTTAAACGTGTATATACTCTTAGATTTTTAAATCTATTTATTATAAATTCGATATTTTTGGTTACCGATTTATACGCTTCACATCCCAAATTAACTCGAATGATATATGTCAAAAGTGGCTTTTTAAATCTCGAGGACTGTAGTTGCAAAGCTTAATGTATCTTTCCACTAAATTAGCCTTGGCATGGATAGGACGTTGGCAGGGAAAGGTAATAAACAGGATATCCATTTTTCATAAATAGTTTATTTTTTTTGTCAAGCTATAATACACCCTATTTTCTCAGTAATAAAGCTTACATTCTCTCAACAGTGCAGCAGTCGTCTTCTAAGCGCCTGCGGTGCGAACGTTCTCCTAGAACTACCCGGTTCCACGTCCACGTTGCAAAGACTGCCGGCCGGCGCAGTAGTGCCAGCCCTCATCACTGGAAGACTTGACTTCAGTCCTTAAAGAATATGCTGACCTTACTGCTCAACTGAGTGCAGTCCACTGCAGGACATAGGCCTCCTTGAATAGGAGGTAATGACCGTAGTCCCCACATGGCGTGGGTAAAATACCTCGTTGACTAGAAACTCAAAATCCCCGACTTGGCCCTAAAATGATTTTAGTTTCGATTCTGTTGCGCACTTTGACAGGACTAAACAAACTAAGGGCGTTTGTCCCTTTCTGTTTCAATAGAAAAAGAAAGTGACAGATGCGTTGAGTACTGTCAAAATGCGCAACAGAACAGACTGAACAGACTCCCAACTAACCAGTTAGTATTCGCCAAAACTATTTTTATACAGTACATACCATAGAAATATAACAAGCCTAGAAGAGTAACAATTTTTTGACATATAATTGAACTGTAACGCGCTAGCGTGACTTTTCTATCTAATATGCAGCGTAATGAGTTAAAAAGAGACAGATATATATAATCTCGGCACTCGTCAAATAGAACAGAATCATTATGTAGCCGTATTACGATATGAATGGTCACCAATTCCTAAGGAAAATCGCTAAGTCCCGACCGTTATGACATTTCAAAAACCGGCTTCATTTGGATTTGAATGGGTATGTTCAGTTATTACGCCGGACGACGCTCGACGACGCGGGCGATCACACTAAACCGTTCAGTTATTTGAACGAGCGTCGTCGGACGATCGCTCCGGTCACTCCGTGAAATAGTAGGGTGAAAGTCGCACTCGGTCGCACTGCTATCAACCGACCAATGACTGTAGTCATAGGATACAGCAGATAATTTGAGGTCGTTTGATTGGTCACTCGCATAACGCAGTTGTGGATTGCTCGAAGCCGTTCAATTATTCCCCGATGAGCGAGCGACATTCGCACGAGTGACTTTCATCCGAAAAATTAATTACTGAACGTAGCCAATGACTAGTCGATTACAGCTAGCTGTCTCTTTTAATCTCATAAGCGCGTGTATTTGATAAAATAGTACCACTACATTTGAAAAGTTCAATTAATAGCTACTCTTCTAGGTTTATCATATTTCTATGGTACATACTTATTGTAGTTGGTTGACGTATGTGAAGTGTGATTAATACCTTATGTTATTCAAGTCTGTACTAGAAACTCCAAAAACATATCAGTCAGGTCAGGGGAAAAATCTCATTTATCATCTTTAGAATATAATACAAGTCTTTCGCATCTCAGTGTGAATCTCACATAGTGCGAATATATTTTCAAGAAGTTTTAAGTATAAATGAAGTTTACGACGATATTTTTTAGGCAACAAATACTTGGATATGTTCTGAAATAGATATGCTAGCAGCCAGGAAATATGATTGCTTTTAGATTTTATTTGTAGCAAGTTTCGTTTTTTTACTCAATCCATAACATAGTGAAATCTATTTTTTGTATCTATTGGTGCTGGAGTACTTAATTGATACATCATCAATAAATAGTTATGAATTTAACACTGTTTTACTTTATTAAACAATTTCAGATTACGTATTACTAAGAGGTGAAGCGCAAAAAAAAAAGAATCAAATTTCATTGATGTTTGATGCAAGCTTTCATGAGTACCTACAGAGCAGAGGGCTAATTCACGTAATTTTATAACGCGCCGATCATATTGCAGTGACGCTTTAACTTGACGCGAGCGAGCGTATCTCACTAAAGCTATGAATACGAAATGTGTTGCTTTGATCAAAATTTTACTGCAACTGCGCGGTAACTGCACTTGTTTAATTACGTGAATTAGCCTACCGATATATGTCACATAATCAATAGAAAAATATTCTAATATAATAAAATGCCATAGTACAAACAATATTAATTTATTTAGTCATCAAAACGCATAACTACTTCAACACTGCACACTGACCCATACACACTTCAGATCGCGAAGAATCCACTCTGTCTCGCTCCCTTATTCATGTCGCAGTAAAATAGATCAACTTGCGCGTGTCTAAGTTATGTCACTTATGAATTTATTGCAACACATAAATAATGGATAGCCATGTTTTAATATGCATTGCACATGATTATGTATTGTTTGTACAGATGAGGTTCTTCACATTGTGATGAATAAAATGCTCAATAATAAATAAAGTACACAGATACGGGAGCGAGATTTATATAAAAAAATGGATATATTTCTTAGTAAGGATAATTTAAATATAGTCTATCTATTCATAAACTAAGCTCTTGAATTAACTTAAAAAGAAATATATCCTTGTTGCACTTGTCCTGTACCACAAACTCCTTGGTTTGCAGACATTTGTAGGTACAGTTTGATAGTCTTTCGATACTGTTACACCACGCGTTGGACTTCGAAGAATCTCTTGAGATAGTACACCTGCCCCAGAGTCATGACGAGGAGAACGGAGGCTTCGAAGATGGACCACATCACCACCCGCGAGTTCGTGCTCTCGTTAATCGCGCGATGGATACGATCGCGCACCTGAGTATGCATCAATCAAATCATGAATTTACTTATGAATAGGCACATAAATCAACTAAATCGTTGGGAGGCAGGTCAGGTCCAAGGAGAGCAGCAGCTCGTCCCTGTCCCCCCATGCACCTATGCAAGGTATAACTTAAAGGGCACTAGGTTTTTATAATACAAACAACTGCTTCAAAATTTACCTGCATATATTCTTGTTCGTGTTTGACAGTTTTGAGTGTGGTGGCGAGCTCTTTGATCATGTCCTCCAACTTGTTGTGGTTCACTTCCTCCTCCTTGTTGCCTGCCTGGCTCTGAGGAGCTGTTCCAACCTCCAGGTTGAACATCACCACCTGGGGAGTATTACTGGTTAGTAAAATTGAATCGATTAGCATACAGGAACACTTGAAAGTGATTGGAAATCAGTTGTTTATTGTTTGTTCACACAAGACTGTGCACACCCATGGTCATATAAAATTAAAGCACATGTTACTGTACAAACATGAGCTAGAAACCTTAAAAGTATTTCTACAATGTAAATGCTTTTTATTAGAAAAAGACTTAAAAGACTCAAACTTCGCACAGACAAAAACTTTTTTGTCAAACTATGTAAGGCTGGGACCCGCAATCAATACATTTTCTATTGTGTACTGATGCTTTATGCTGCTTGAAGAGTGGTCAATAGCATACTACTTTCCATATGGAAGGTATGTTGAAATAAATATGATTTTCTTTAGCTTTATAACCATAAATCTAAGTGAATAAAGTATTCAAGAACATTTGCCTTAGGTGTCATAGTGGACATCTTATTACTGAAGCAGTATGTGTATCTGCCCGAGGTGGGAGCAGAGAATGTATACATTCCCGAGGATTCCCTCTCTCCTTTGTAGATCACCGTACCATCTGGACCCGTGATAGTTACATCAATATCCAGGAACCCACCTTCTGCTATTTCAAATGTCAAACCTGGAGAGGAAGAGCAAGTCAATATTTAGTTAATTCAGGAAGCTGCAAGATGCCTCCTGTGGACAGAACAATACAAATATCTATGTTTTATCACTTGATGAGGCCAAGTTAATAAATGCCTGGATAAAAATACATAATTATATTTATCTAGTTTAACTTTAACCAAGTTAAATTGTTGATTTTGCTTGCTGGCTGGAGGCTCTCTTTCATAATTTGAAGTTATTGGTGTGCATCCAATGGGTAACTAACTAATATTGATATCAAACATTTGAAAACTTATTATCTGACAAATAGGTACTACAATATTATTTTCTTCTTTTGTAAATTCACCTTTTAGTATCTTTGTTATGTTAGTATAATTACATACAAAGGTGACGAATTCTACTTTAAGGTGGCTAATTAGAATTATTTATTTCTTCATAGAAAATTATGTGTAACTGAATTTTATAAATCAACAAATGTTATAAGTATAATATTATCAAATATATTGTATGTATTATTGCTACAGATTTAAGTGAATCTTGAAGTACCTATTTTAGTAACCGGCGTCATACAAGCATAGCACATACAAATAAGATTTACAATGAAAAAACTTCCAACCAATATGAGTGATGTCAAATGTTATTTGTAATAATATGCTAGGTACTCGGTATAATATGGTGAGTGCTGATTATAAGTGCACGCTTACCCATTTTAGTATCTGCTTCAACATTTTCGAAAAAGCATTCTTCGGCATGCGCATCAACAGTGATGGTGTAGCAATTCGCTGTGTCCAATAGTGCAGCCGCTAGTAAAATGGCGAAACTAAATGATCTCCACGTGCTTTTCATTTTGTTTAATTAAATTTAATTTGCCTAAATATATGTTTTTCTCTAATCAAAAGCGAACGAAGCTTGTTTTCCCTACGTGAAAGCCACGTAATTTGACAACTCACGAGATGACAAGATAACTTTGACTTGACAGCTAGAACGATGCGTTCAAGTTTTACAAAAGTAAGTACCTAGGTAGGTAGGTACCTGTTACCTACCACAAAGTTCAAAGTTTTTAAATGATTTCACGTCCGCTATTCGACGACAGATGGCAATAAATACACTAATCAATTGGATTATCATAATGGAATTTGAATGCAATATTATCAAAAATTTATATATTTTTCTGTAATCTTTAAGTAGGTACCTACCTCTGTTATTACTAATAATATGATTTATTTAATATATTTATATTTAATAAAATGCTAAAAGTACCAGATAAGATTACATAGACTCATTTCAAATTAACTAATGGTGTCGATTCTGTTGCGCACTTTGACACGACTAAACACAAAACTAAGGGCGTTTGTCTCTTTCCGTTTCAAAAGAAATTTAATAGAAAGTGACACTTAGGCCCAAGTTCACCGACAACATAACAGATGATTAGGACAAAATCAGTCGTTTAAACATCAATTTTTGTATGGGTAATCGGCTAATTTAATCTTAAACAACTGTTATATTATGTGATTTTCTAAAACACACAGCGTTGGTATGAAGAAAGCTGATGTGAATATGCCTCAAACTATGTGTTTATGGTTAAAACTCACCGATTTGTCCATGGTTCTATACTTATCTCTTTCTATCACCAGCGTGCGTCCCTTACCTTCACAGGGCGCTTGTCACAATTGACAGTTGACAGTTCATAGCGTTTGTGAATTTTGCCGGTAAAACATCGCAAAATTTTCAAAGTTTATAAAAAATTGTGAAATACTAATAATACCGTGTTGAATAAACAAGCAGTGTCATTTTTAAAGTGAATTTGTGTGTTTGAGATACTGTGAGAGTGTTTTTAACATGAATTCCGAGATTGAAAGGGTAAGTGATGAAGGTGAGCAATATTCGAAAGTTGATGCTTCGGAGGGAGACCAACCTACGAATAGGATTCTGTCTGATGAATCATCATCGTCTTCATCCTCGGAGGATGAGGAAGGAATAGCTTCACCTCCACCCAACAAGAGACGTAAGTTGTGCAAACAGGTTGCAACTCGTGCCGACCCACGAGTTGATACATTGATTCAACAAGTGGGAAACATATCTCAATATTTAACACAATTACCTTATTTGTCAACAATTAATCAACCTATTTCCGATCCGATTCCGACTACTTCTTATTTTTTGACAAACCCAACTACAACTTCGTGTAAACTCTCCTTGGGTGAATTAAATACCGAATTTGATGAGAAAACAATCGTTCCACTCGCAGACAAGGAACGTCTACAAGAATTGATGCACCTTCAAAAATTTGGCACGCCTGCTTGGAAGGGCATTCGTTACAAAAAAGCATTACAATCTTGCATAGCCAGTCCTGGCTTTGTAGGTCTCAAACTTAATGAGGAGTTGTGCCTCTTCAACAAAAATAAAGATTATTTAGCTTCCACTGAACAATTATTAGCAGGCTTGTCTAATAACATACTAGAACAAAGATACTTACTAAAGACAGGTTTACAAGAATTACTTGACTGGGCTTCAGCAAACCCTAGCAATTTAAATTCTAACACATTGTTTGAAAAAATCTCTACCACATTTGGGCCAGGCTCACAATCCTATAAAAAATCAGAGACTGCAATACAAATTGTGTGCGGTAAAAGGGCAGAGTGCATTGAGATTAGACGGGACCGAGTTCTAAAAGAGATTGAAAATCCTAATTTAAAAGCTACACTCCAAAATATTCCTCCTAGTCAGGAACATCTTTTTAGTCGTGAGGCTTTGCTACCAGTAATAGCATCTTTAGGTGGATCCCAGATGTGGCTTAACACACCAACTTATATAAAAGATAAAAAATCATTAAATACATCACAGTTTCATAATAAAAAATCCTACAAAACCCCGAACAAGGATTATAAGTCTCATAGCAAAGAATACAAAACACAAAATTACAAATCTCAAAAGAAACAAAACCCCAAATTTAAAAATAATCAGCCCTTTCGTAGAAATTACTCAACAAATTCCAACAACACCAATAATAACAAACAAAATTGACAATCAAACAAGGATTTTCAGGGGCGGTTGTCTGAGGGAGTATTCACATTTGTGGGTACAGAGAGGAGCCAACAGTTATATAAGAAAATTAATAACAGGTGGTCGCATTCCGTTTTTAAAGAAGCCGCCCCTACAATATCCCAACAAAAATGTATTAAAGAAATTTACAACCAAAACAACGAAGGACATGACCGACATGATCCTTCAGTTGAAACAAGAAAAAATTTTAGAATCTCCACCAGTCTTAAATCCAGGTTTCCTTTGCCGGATGTTTTTAGTAAAGAAGTCAGACGGAAGACTACGTCCTATCTTCGACCTCAGAGGCCTGAACTCATATGTGTCAGTAAAACATTTCCAACTAGTTTCACAAACCAATGTAGCAGATTTTCTACAGACCAACGATTGGTTAATAAAAATAGATATTCATCAAGCCTATTTTCATTTACCAATCGCAGAAACACACAGGCGTTTCCTCCGAGTATTTTACAACAACGAGGTACTGCAGTTGACTGCCCTACCATTTGGCCTGTCATCAGCTCCGAGAATGTTTGCCACAGTGTCAAACTGGATTGCGGAAATCCTACGAGCCAAAGGTTACCGTCTTATAGTATATCTAGACGATTACCTTCTGGTCAACCAGGACCCAATTATACTTACATCTCAGGTTGCGGAAACGCTGAGTATGTTAGAAACCTTAGGATGGCATGTCAATTACAAAAAGTCCGTTCTGAAGCCCACTCAGGAAGTAGAATATCTTGGTTTAATATGGAACACCCATCAAAACAAGATAACACTCCCTGCAAAGAAGGTAATAAAAATAAAATTAATGATTACCAAGATGTTGAGCTGTGGAAACAGTTCTCTGAAAGAAGCTCAGAGTTTATTAGGTTCGCTGAACTTTGCAAATTACACAGTACCCAAAGGTCGACTCCACTGTCGCAGAATGCAACTGTTCTTAAAACAGTTCAATCAAAGCAGACCAAGGGAACGAAAAGGAGTTCCCATACCTGTCCTGCGGGATCTAAAATGGTGGTTAGAAACAGTGGATCACAGCTCAACTCCGATTGTAAAAAAGAGTGTCACTCATTTCCTGACCTCGGATGCAGCGGATGCAGGCTGGGGAGCTCAATTAAACAATTATTACCTATCAGGAAAGTGGGCTCCATTCCAAAAACCTTGGCATTCAAACATGAAAGAAATGTATGCTGTATTTGCAACCATAAACAGTCAGCGGATGACTTTAAAGAATGCACACATTCATATACAGTCCGACAACAGGACTCTTGTTGCATACCTCAGAAACGAGGGGGGGACACGATCCCTTGCATTATTGAAGTTAACAACCAGGCTCCTAGAACTCACAGAGCAGTTACAAATAACTCTCACAGCCACTTATCTCCCGGGGAGATTAAACAGTATAGCAGATCGCCTGTCAAGGGGTCGCAAAGTACCAGAGTGGCATCTTCTACCCCAGGCCACGGAGGCCATATTCAAAAAGTGGGGCGTCCCCGACGTAGACCTGTTCGCGTCCAAAGGTTCGGCTGTCGTACCAGAGTACGTAACACTAGATTCCAGAGATGGTTCCGCAATTTTTTGCGACGCCTTCAGCCGACAGTGGGATTATCAGCTGGGCTGGGCATTTCCCCCACCCAGCTTAATACCAAGAGTTCTAGCCCACTTGAACAGTGCAAAAGGAACGTACATCCTAATAGCACCGCAGTGGACCAAATGCTTCTGGTTACCAGACCTGAAAGCAAGAGCCACAGCAGAAGCTCTTCCGATAAAGAACTTGCGGAAAGTCTTAGTAGATCGGACCACAGGCCTTTGCCCTCCACAAGTAGACAAGTTGTCTCTTCTGGCCTGGAAAATTGGGGGTGGGCCGACCAGGTTGCCCACTGGTCTATAGACGAACAAAATTTACTCAAGAGTAGCTGGCGGACATCTACTTTAGTAACATATAATTCCCCAATTAAACGATGGTTATCGTGGTGTAATAAACACAAGGTTAATCCTAAGTTACCTGAGGGCCAACAAATTGCTAGATTTCTAGCCAATTTATTTATAGAAGATAAGCTAGCTTACAGAACCATACTCTTGCATAAATCAGCAGTTTCGACATATTGTGCAACATCAGGTTTAGATCTTTCGAAGAATTTCTTTACACATCAGGTTTTAAAAGCAATTTCTCTTGCAAAGCCTGAGGTAAAGAAACCACCAGTGTGGGATACAAAAATTTTATTTGATTGGCTCAAATACTCAGTAAATTCTGGATCATTATTTGAAATTTCTAGGCGAACAGCTCTAATACTCCTACTAGCCTCAGGTCGTAGGATCCATGATCTTACCTTACTCGACATTAACCCCGAAAATCTAATCTCTCAAGGAGATGAGATTATTCTATGGCCTAAATTTGGATCTAAAACAGACTCAAATACCCATAGACAGTCAGGTTGGTTGTTACGGAAACATCCAAACCACCAAGTTTGCCCTGTCACACATATCAATGATTTATTAAAAAAAACTGAAATCAGACGAGGTGAAGACAAGATCACCAGTTTATTTATTTCATTATCAGGGAAATTTAGACCTGCCTCAAGAACCATGATTGCAGGCTGGATTCGAAGCATTTTCAAAGATGCTAAGATTGATGCCTCTCCAGGCAGCATTAGGTCGGCAGTAGCTTCAAGAAGTTGGTTAGAGAATATACCTGTCCAGGAAATATTAAATAGAGGAAACTGGAGAAGCACTGAGACATTTAGAAAATTTTACTGTCGGCCAGTAAAAAATACAGATGATTCCAGTGTTAGTGTTGATTTGCTGCGTACCAACTTTTCTAATATTTAATTATTTTTAATAATTTCTTGTACCTTTTAGATAGTTATAAGTGTAACAATGATTCATGATTGAAGTTCCTTATTGATTGATCTCTTAAAACTTTAGAAGAATAATATTTTGTTTATTTTAAATATGTTAATTTTAAAGAAATTTAGTATGTTGATTTTAAAGAAATCTTATAGTTTATTACTGTATGTTAAGTGCATAATATCACTGTAAATTAAAACTGATTTACTTTTTAAATAATCTTATAATTTATTTTCATCATAGCATTTGTGTTACTACCAGCAGATACCAAACAGGTCTTCATACCAACGCTGTGTGTTTTAGAAAATCACATAATATGACTGTTTTGCATTCCAACAAAACAGGTATTATGTGTTGAATAAAACACACAGCGTTGCAGCAATGTTCTTGCTGGTAATTTGAAGACTCTATGAACTGTCAACTGTCAATTGTGACAAGCGCCCTGTGAAGGTAAGGGACGCACGCTGGTGATAGAAAGAGATAAGTATAGAACCATGGACAAATCGGTGAGTTTTAACCATAAACACATAGTTTGAGGCATATTCACATCAGCTTTCTTCATACCAACGCTGTGTGTTTTATTCAACACATAATACCTGTTTTGTTGGAATGCAAAACAGTCATATTGTCCGTGAATCACTACGCGACATTGGAAAAATTATGGTTGTATCTCCACAGAAGCCACTAACCACTAACCAAGGGTTGAATTTGAAGTACAGTTATCGCAAAACTTTATGAGCTCTCGGAATTTGAACGCGAGTGGCTGCGGAGTACGCTTATTATACGTGCCAGAGGGAGAGGGAGGGAGAGTTCAGAGCTCAGTTCAGGGCGTACTATAGAAATTGACAGATAGGGACCATCCGTAAAGTAAGTCACACGTTAAGGAAGAGGGGGTCGACGAAGTGTAACATTATGTGACAAGGGGTGGGAGGGGTCCTAAGTTTCATGACGTTACATTTCAAAATCATATTTAAAAAAAAATGGAAATAAAACTAATTTCGGAACTGCTGTTTTAATAGAAACGTTTTACCTACCAATAAAACGCTTATTAATTTACTTACCTTATTCGAAGCTTATTTATTGAGATAGGCACTACGTTACCCGCCTTATTTCTCTTTCCTATATATCCATCTCTTTCTAGTACGTCACTTCCGCTTGGCAGTGGCGTGAGGCTCACGAAGTGAGACATGCCATTTTGATTTCATTGAGTCTAATAACCAGGCAGAGCTTGTTCATAAGCTTCGAATAAGGTAAGTAAATTAATAAGCGTTTTATTGGTAGGTAAAACGTTTCTATTAATTTGACTTGACCGTTATTCGAAGCTTATTTATAGAGACGTGTTTGTTATCGCCTGGTGGAAGTGACGGAGACGCCAATGTGAGAAGAGTATGATTAATAATGTGTGTAGTAAAACCAATATGTAATCATACAGATAAGTATTAAGACATAGGTCTTGAAAAATAATAATAATAATTAGTAATTAAAAGGGTTGGAATTCATAGAAAATATAGATATATATATTTGATCCAAACCAAACAAAAACTCCTTATGTAAATAATGATAATAATCAGGTAATTACATATTTTTTTAAACAACTGGATTAAATAAAGCCGTTACTGAAAGTCGATTAACCGCGGGCATAACCTCACGTTTATAAAATTTGCAAAATGTATTTTGCGACCGCCAGTTTCCCCTAGCAAGAATCTCCTCAAGGGGATAATTATCGAGCCAATTTTTTGAGGCCACAGCTGACCTAATACTCCCAGGGGATGCCTTTATACCAGCTTCCACTAATAAGGACTTGATCCAGCCTGCAATTAAAGTTTTCGATGCAGGTCTAGGCTCACCTCTAATATTAATAAACAAATTACTGGAATTTGCAGCACTTCTACGATTTTCAAGAAGTGAAATTGTATGCTTAGCCCAGTAGACTGGGTCTAATAATTTGTTATCTTGATTAGAAATTAACCTCCAGCCGGATTGTCTGTAATCTACAGAATCGGTTTTCGATCCAAAAACCGGCCAAAACACTAATACATCATTTTGATTAGAATAATTATTAGAATCAACTCTGAGCAAGGTCAAATCATGGATTCTTCTCCCGGAGCACAGGAGAAGTAGAGCAGCTGTATGTCTCTGCACTTGAAAAATATTATTTTCATCAATGCGCTTACTCTCTAGGAAACTAGCTAGGTTGTTTATGTTCCAAACCGGGGGCTTGGCATGGGTGACCGATTTATGTAATGCTATAGATTTTAGAACATGTTTTACTAAGACATTTGAACTTAACTGGCCGGATGTTTCTGGGTTGCAAAGGGTGGACACCACTGATTTGTGTAACAAAATAGAATTGTAAGATAAATTGAAAACTAAATGGAGGTCAGATAAAAATCTAGCTAAATCGCTCGCTATTGGATTTGAAGAGTTAATCTGGTGAGATTCGCACCAAACTAGCCATCTCTTCCAAGCAATGCTATAAACTTTACGTGTTGAGGGACGCCATGACTTCTCAAGAAGTTCTAATTGACTACTATTCCAACTTGTTAGCATCCCAGACCACCCCCACATTTCCACACTTCCAGAGTCATGTCTTGGACGTTCGGTGGTGGCAGACCTGTTGTCGTATCGATCAGGACTTTGTCTAGGTGATATAGAGTGAATGGGGCTGCTAGGGCACGCAATTTGATATCGGGGCGCCAAAAAACTCGATCCCATCGTGGAACTACTAGTAGGTAAGTTCCCTGTGCTTGATTGAGATAACCTTAGGGATCAGAAAGGGTGGAGGGAACACCCACGCTAAGTTGTAATTCCACCTCTGGGAAAACGCGTCGTGGAACAACGCTTGGTCGTCGTTCTGATCCAAGGACACGTAATTCGTCACTACATGTGCTTGGTTGGACGCAAATAGGTCGATCAGTGGAACTCCCCATTTGGAGAATATTTTGATCGTGCATTCTGGAAACAGATGCCACTCTGGAGTCAAGCGAAGCCTCGACAAGTGATCGGCGTGGCCGTTGTATATACCGGGTATATAAAAGACGTTCATGTGAATGTGATAGTTCTCTGTTATTTGGAAAACTCTGTAGGTTAGATCCAGGAGAGGAGTCGACTTGGTGCCGCCCTCGTGACGGAGATATGCGACTACCGACTTGTTGTCGCTCTGAATCAAAACAGTCTTGTGCTTCAGGAGCCGAGAATGATCTTGCAAAACTCTTATGATTGCCAACATTTCTTTTTGGTTGCAATGAAGATCCTTCTCGGCCTCTGACCACAGACCCGAAAGTGAGAGATTGTCCAGGCGAGCTCCCCAAGCGATGTCCGACGCATCTGTTGTGAGGAAATGAGAAGGAGGCCGCATATGTATGGCCGACGGATGCTGACAATTCTGGCGCCACCACATCAGGTCGTCTATAGCAGCACGAGGTAAGATGTGTAATGTCCTGTGATCCGACTTCAGAATTTGGTTCAGTAGGTTCAAAAGCGCTCGAAAATTGAGTCTTCCTTTCGGAACTGTAAAGCTGGCAAAATTGAGTAGACCAACGAGGCTCTGGAGTTCTCTGAGCGTTGTGCGCTGCTTCCACAGCATCTGACCTATCTTTTCTAAAAGTGTAGGTATTTTTTCGTCGGGAAGGCGCTTGCGATTCGACCATGGATCCCAATGAATTCCTAAAAACACTAGGCTTTTTGACGGTGTGATTATGGATTTTTTGTGATTGATCAACCAACCTAACGTTTCCAGAGTATCGAGCACAATGCTCACATGACTCCGAAGCTGGTTTTCGTCCTGATGAGCGATCAAGAAATCGTCGAGATAAACTATTATCCTGACACCTCGTTGCCTGAGTGTCTGAGCTATCCAATTTGCTAGCGCAGCAAAGGTTTTGGGTGCTGTACTCAGGCCAAAAGGTAAGCAAGTCATTTCTAGCAATTCGTTGCGATAAATCAGGCGTAGAAAC
Source organism: Allophyes oxyacanthae (assembly GCA_932294325.1). NCBI lineage: Eukaryota > Metazoa > Arthropoda > Insecta > Lepidoptera > Noctuidae > Allophyes > Allophyes oxyacanthae. The sequence goes on from OW028628.1 coordinate 6,298,417, forward strand.
CTTCTGTGGCTGCGAGCCACAGCTAAATGGAAATATGCCTGCGAGAGGTCGATTTTGCATAGCCAATCCTGTGGTTGTAGAAAATCGGGGATACGATGCGCATTTATCAACTTGAAACGATCTGTTATTATGTAATGATTCAGTGCTTTCAAGTTGAATATTGGTCGAGTCGAACCGTCACCTTTGGGAACAAGGAACATCGATGATAGGAAGCTTGGCGAAACTACAGCTCGTTCTAGAACACCCTGTTCTATCATTTTGTTTATGACAGGTGTCATTTTGGCAGTTTCCGGAACATTTAGATTGGTTCCGATAAAGCTTGGGTGAACAAGCGGTGGCTTCTGGTGCACTCATTTGTTCCCAGCGGTCTCGAAACTGTAGGAGACGGCCCGCCCTGAACGAGTCAATACTTACGTCGTTTGATGTCATTATTCTGCTGGGGAGGCGACGACGCGCGTTTTCGCCCATACCTTGGCTGATTGTTTTGTCTAGCATTCGGCCGGCCTCGAAAATTATTGCGATTATTCGGAGCAACCGAATTATAATGAGCAGCATGACGGTGAGCGTTACAGCCACCTTGCGAAGGTGGGTTACCGCTGCTGCAACCACCTTGCGGAGGTGGGTTACTGCTAGTGCAATGCGTAAGCGCATTATTATGATGGCACGCCGGAGCTGCACAAGAGAAACCCTGCGAGGATCTATTGTAAGGCTTTGACCCCTGCGAGGGGCCACGGGACTTTTTTGCATCCACCTGCGAGGCAGAAGCCGTATTAGCCCTTAGCAATGGCCAAAAACATTTTCTTACGCCGCCAGCTTTCTCTACAGCAGCAGTAAACTTCTCTGCGTTAAACAGGTTAGTACACGTTGGTGGAATTTTCTTTAAGTTAGCCTTCATCAGGGGGTCCTTCGCCTGTTTAGTGACACAGTCTCTGCGCATTTGGATAATCTCAGCACGATGTCCACAAACAATCTGTAATAAATCTGAGGAACACTTATTAAAGTCTCCTGTGGAGAAAAGTTCACCTACTTTATGAAGCAGGGTATCATAATTTAGAGAGTTACTATTCCTTGCCCATAGCAACAGATCTTGAAGGGTTCCTTGCAAAACCTCCTTTTGTTTGAGCACACACATGGTCAAAGCTGCAAAAGCCTTATCAGCATACATGAGGTGACGAGGTGAGTCATACGCTTTAACTTCGTCGTTCATTTCAATGTCTGTATAACCCGGCGAATAATTGTACAATTTTTGAGTGTCAGAATATCTAATTTCATTCCAGTCACTTTTATTTAAATGTTGCAAATCGCATAGCAACTTCAAATAATTTTCGGAAGTCTTAGGCATAGCAGGTTCCTTCAGCTTGGTTTCAAAAGTTAAAGTAAATTCTTTATCACCACGTGCACTTATATCAGGTTCAACATTAAGCATTTGCTCGTAATGGCTTTCACTAACACCGGACATAAGAGAGATGGCATCATTATCCAAATTGGTACTCACGTGATAATCGCTGCAAACCATTTGCTGACGAAGGTTGCGTACTTCTTTAGTTAGTTTACGAACCTTACGATTAGAACGACGCTTGCGTTTGCCCCCCTTTTTCTTATTGCGGCGCTTCCTCTTCGGGTTGCTTCCGCTAGACGACGAGCTAGTAACAGAACTCGTGCTACTAGAACTCGAGCTGCTAGAACTACTCGACCGAGCTCGCCGCTTATGCAGTGAAGAAGGTCCTGGAAGCACATCACTAACCACCTTATCGGCATTATTATGTGATTCTTCCATACTGACTATCGAAAGATTAAACTTTTGTCACTTTTATTCGAAGAAAAAATAAACCGTAAGGTACTATTAAGTATAATAATACTACTTAGGTCTTGTAGCAAAGTGTCGGTACGACCGATCACGGCGGGAAACAAGACGCCAATGAAATCAAAATGGCATGTCTCACTTCGTGAGCCTCACGCCACTGCCAAGCGGAAGTGACGTACTAGAAAGAGATGGATATATAGGAAAGAGAAATAAGGCGGGTAACGTAGTGCCTATCTCAATAAATAAGCTTCGAATAACGGTCAAGTCAAATTAATTTAATAATTTCTAGATGTAAAATTGAAAAATATGTGACGTCACACTAGGAAGGTCTCACAAATGTGATCAACTGTGACAGGGACGGGGGAGGGGTCAAAAAAATCACGAAATTAGTGTGACGTAGTTTATGGATGACCATACCTATGTTTAGTCTAATTCAGTACTGTCAAAATTCGCAACAGAATCGACACCAGTATCACTGAAATAGCTACAGCAATAACTTTAACCACTGTCATAATAAAAACAATATTTTCCTGCATTTGAACAATACGTACTTTTAATTCAGTTTGATTTTTATTACGTCTATAAAACAAACTCTCCTCTTCTAGATAGGTAACTAGTCTTCTGCTTGCTGCTACTGGTTCGCTCCAACGTGGCTTTTCCCGAGTGCTGGTGTTGCTCTTGTTGGTGTTGTTACGTTTATTGTCTTGTCTCGTTCGTTTATCCGTTTTTAAAACGACATCAGTATGGAGAAATAATAGGTAGGTACTATACTCAATTTTGCATTACACTGAATACCTACCTATTTAAGAGTTGTATAAAATAGATAGATATGTCGAAAAACTAACTTCGAAACAAAAAATCGTTTTTTCACAATGGGGGCTCCTTGTTTTACCTGTTTCTTACAATGTTTAGAATAGGTACCTACCAACTATGATTTATATGTGATAGAGGCGTGTCATGAACATCAATACCAGTAGACTGCATATATTAATTTGTGTTGTTTATTTCTGGTTTTCTATACCTACGTTCAGTAGCCCTAGTGTAAGTTTCTTTTAACCATTTCGATTTAACGCATCGACCGCGTGCGGCGCTCCTATTGGTGAATAGCTCGGAGCGGGCCAATCGGCACGCAGAACGAGGTCGATGCGTAAAAACGATATTAAATAAACTTAGACTATGGCCTCTAGTGTCTTTAACACATTTTTGGAAACTGGTTCCTTAATATATTGAAAGGCATGTGGAAGACAGACATACAACGCACATACCTACTCTGAGTTGTGTCATGTGTTAACGAACTCGCGACCAAGACTTTATTTTTATTATTACCTACACATTGTAAATTTCTAGAGCTTAATGAATGACGCTTCATCATGTCACATGTGACGCTGATGCGATTTACTTTTATAATAATACTTGGGTTTGATATAGTCAGTTATAGATTCGATATTAATTTGTTATGTTATAGATAGCTACGAAAGACGACGAAGTGTGACATTATGTGACAAGGCGTGGGAGGGGTCCTAAGTTCCGTGACGTCACATTTCAAAATCATAATTATTAAAAATGATTTCAATGGAAATAAAACTAATTTCGGAACTGCTGTTTTAATTTAATAATTTCTAGATGTAAAATTGCAAAATATGTGACGTTACACTAGGGAGGGGGGGGGTCTCCCAAAATAAATGTGATCAAGTGTGACACTGACGGGGGAGGGGTTAAAAAATCTCGGTAGGTAAGTAAATACAAAGTACGCTTGTTCTATTATGCAACAGTTTCATAAACTACTATTACTTACATACTTTAATAAATATTGAGTATAAAGTAGGTTCGTTTGCCCGAAATAACGTACAATACTTTAATACAAAGTATGGGTGGCAATCCTAGACTCCTCTGACTCGACTGTCGATGTCGGTCTGCCCACAGGGTCTGCCCAGTCACAGGTATGTGTAGCGAAGCGCAGTAAATCATAGTTATTAATATTATTCAATATTATTGTGAACAACTATGAGGTATAAATTAGTAGATATTTTCGAGGTCTCTATTAAGTCGGCACATTTTAAGAGGTACAAATCACGAATTATTCATAATATTTTTTAATTAATTTAATATGTTGCCTTCATTCTATTTTGGAATAAGTAATTCTGTTTATCAGCTGGTGAAGGTTTGTTGCAGAGGAGAATATTATTGTTAAATACCTACCTATCAAATATATCTCAATTATTTTCAATGTCTGTTTACAAGAAATCAGTTGTAAAAGACCCTTTACGAAGTTGTGAGCCACGTATAGGCCCAATACAAAGAACCTCGTAATGATGGGAATCATTACGAGGTTCTTTGTATTGGGCCTAACCTGGTAACCGACTAGTTATCGATCAAAGATACGATTTCTTTTTACATTTTTTGCATCATTTTACACTATTAAAGTATATTAAGTGCCTATACTCCCACCTATCCCGTTCTACACACATTACAGTCATACACACCCCAGTGTGTTGCGCGCGATATACCTAACAGCTGTTTTTAATTCCTACCTAAAAATACAAGTTGTTTCCCAGCAATTATGTTTGCACAATGTTACTTGGTTTGATGTACTCTGCGTAGACTTCGGCTTCGTTATGAGTCTTTTTACACCCTGTATAATTGTATACATATAGCTGTATATTTATTCTGCGCATTATTATCTCAGACCATTAAAGAAGTACTTCTTTATTGGTCTGAGATAATAATGTGGTGGTCATTGGTCATCTTCTACAGGTGGTGCAAAAGTCACGTACGTACCTAGGGGTTGAAATTAATTATGTATAAATAATTGTTCAAATTTCCTTTTTTTATAATAATTAATGTGAAGTAGGTACTTAACAAAATAAGTCATAGGGAGATAATTGTTGGAGTCAGGTTTTGAATACCACATCATGTGAACGGTCGCCATTTTCAGCTTCACATAGATGGACCCAAAACATTCACGCACGAGCAGTGTTGGCTGTGACTCAGTTTTGTTTGAACCATATTTTTAGACAAGAACAAGAGCTGTAATTAAGACATTTTGGATTAAATTTCGATGTCCCTCGGAATTTACAGTTACGGCATTGCAACGTGTTCCCAACCTTCGAATAATGCGTAGGGAAGGAGAGTTATGCCACAGTTTTACGCAAAATGTAATGACCACTACAGGGTGAGACTGGTGGAACGAGGGAAACATTGAAGGACGGTATTGGACTCATCATTATGAACAACTTTCAATATGGGAACAAAACTGAAATCGCGATAGAAAAATCAGCCGTTCCATATAAATAATTCAATATTACCCTACTAATTGTACGGAACAACAGATTTCTCTTTCGCTATTTCATGCTTGGTCCCATAGTAAAAGTATCTACAGAAAACTAATTGATGTCGATTTAATTTTCCGACTTCCCTACCATACCAACTTTTCTTCTGAGGTGAGTGTAGGATACTGACTGACTACGTACTACGTATCTACGGAACATTTTCTATATTTGTTATCTTTTAAACATAAGCTTTATTCCGTTTTACATTTTTAATGGGTTTGATATCGTCCCGAAGGTCACAATATTTTCGACAGTCCGAGCCATACACCTATCTTCAAGGTTAACAAGTAAAGTGTTAATGAGCTATAGTAGCAAGCGGTGCTAAATAAACTATTTACACCATTTATCCCCGTATTCATATTATAGGTAGTCGTCTCATCCGAGCTAACTCTATATATAAAAAAGTCTGCCACAAAAGATTTTTGTAGAATTTTGAAGCAACTAAAATTCTTCTTTCCTGCAACCCTAAAAAGCCGTTAGATGTTTGCCGTTGTACAAGGTCCTCCTACCTTTCTAGTCCCGATCCCTTTGGGGGTTATTGAACTTATGATTATGAACAATTTTAACTATGTGACCAGCCCTGAATTGCGATAAAATACGGCCTATTCCATAGAAATAATTCAATATTACTCGACTAAATGAATGGAACAGCTGATTTCTCTTTCGCGATTTCAGGTTTGGTCCCAGCCCAACTCCCAAGTTGTTTTTAATAATGGTAGTAATAGTACAATGGTGAAGATCGTCACCACTGTAGCAGTCAATCTTCCGTCATATAAATTTATGAATTTTACTTGTTTTTATTAATAAACCTACCTACCTATTAAGGTAGGTACCTAATTAAATTTGATTGTTTATAGATCACTAACAAAAATAAAACGAGATTGAAACTTATTTAAACAAGTATTCTTTTTATTATTTATGTTTAGTTTTACAATTTATATACAAAAACATCAAATTTTTATTCAAAAACCTTTTACGTGGAGTAAACGCAGATTTAAATACTTATGTATTTTTTGAACATAGGTCGTAGAATAAATTAGTTATATATCAAAAACATAAAGCGATCAAGTAAGACCAGTTTACTTAAACGTAATAGGTATTAATTTTGCTGGGCCTCAAAATCTAACATTGTGCCATTTGGGCTCTTCTTTAATCATTTCTAGGCATATTTATGATGAATACAATTTATAATAATAGTATGTATTAGTATCTCCAGTGAAAATTTTGTAGTAGAGTCTAAGGCTGACATTCAGAGACCACAGAAACGAGTCTCAGCGTGAACTTACGCTTCCATCTGTCAAAATTTGTTCGTAAGTTTGACAGATGGAAGCGTAAGTTCACGCTTAGACTCGTTTCTGTCGTCTCTGAATGTCAGCCTAAGATAATTGTGGCCTTGCGTTGTAATGAAAGGACTTAACGCATCATATTAATGTTGGTTATACTAAAAAATCTCATGAATTAAAAGAATATTAAAATAACTAACAGACTGTACGCGCGTGTACGCTATACGCGCGGGGTATACTCGGCGGGGTGTTAACTTTGTCGAATTTTTTTTACCCTGTCGTCTGTTTGGTCTTAACACGTCGTCTACCTTTTTTGTTTTACATCATTGTCCCTCTTCCAGCCTCCCCTACATTAAAAAACCATTACCTACGTATGAAACACTACACTATATACCTAACAGCTGAATATTCATAGCTAAAGAATATCAAACTCAACTCAATGGCTACGTTCAGTAATTAATTTTCGGTGCGAAAGTTACTCGTGCGAATGTCGCTCGCTCATCGGGATTATTTGAACGGCTTCGAGCAATCCAACTGCGTTACGCGAGTGACCAATCGAACGACTTCAAAATATCTGCTGTATCCTATGACTACAGTCATTGGTCGGTTGACAGCAGTGCGACCGAGTGCGACTTTCACCCTCCTATTTTACGGAGTGACCGGAGCGATCGTCCAACGACGCTCGCTGAAATAACTGAACGGTTTTGTGTGATCACCCGGACGATAATGCGTCGTCGAGCGTCGTCCGCCGTACTAACTGAACACACCCAATAAACAATTTAGTTGCTGCCGTCTCATGCTGTCATAGTCAATGTAGCGACAGAATAGCCTAAAGCGACGCAAAGTACTACACAATACTTAGAAAATCTATGTTACGTTTGAGTAGTCGGCGGTTGGTTATCCGAGTCCACCTTAGGAAATTAAAAATGATCCCGAAATATCACAATATCACTTAATATTAATTAATTTAATCTTATAGTTAAAACCTACACTAAACTCAACTAGTTACTATAAAAGTTCAACACACAACAATACACACACAACAATGGCTTTCAGCTTTGGTTGTAAATGTCTAGTAACGAATTCCGCTGTTCTTAGGACCAGAGCATACTCTATAATTTTAGGAGCAGAATCGCGCGTTCTCGCGTTCCCGGTTCGGTGGCTGCCATTTGCTTACAAAAAGTGAATAACCAACGCGAAAACGCGCGATTCTGGTGCAGAAACTAGCTAGTGAGCTATGGCCCTGATATACTTACTTAGATTTGAAGCAGTGAATCCCCAATTATTCAACAGTTAATAATAACCAATAACTACAATACAATAGAATCAAACCTGTCACCCAAAAAACGATGAAGGTTTCGCCAAATCTTACTCAAATTCACAAACGAAAACTTGCAGGTTTCTGACATATTTTCAATATATCCATCTGATTGATTACAAGAAGTATATTATTATTATTATCCAGAACTTCTTCATCAGGGAATCACTCATGAACTCATCTTTGACTGTTTTGTTATACCTGTAACCCAGAAACTGCAGATTCAGACCTCTCCAAACTTTTATTCATTTTTACCTAACGTATTTTAGTGTTGTAATTTTAAGTGTTAGTCGATGTCGAGTTTTCTGAAGGCGCCCACTGTTCCGTATATGTCGACGTCACTGACAGGCGCCGGCGCGGCGTTGCAGGCTTCGTTGAACATGCGCAGGTAAGGGCCGACTTCGTCGATGCGGCGGCACCATTTATTGGAAAGTACCTCGATGTTTTCTTCTTCGCCGCCCCATTCGCTGGGCAACACTCGTGCAGGGATATGGTCCAGTAGCTCATCCATTTTTGGGTGCAAGTAGTACTGTGAAAGATTGTGAAATTAGCCGGATTTAGTATTACTCCACTATTTTTTCCCGAACCGACAACTTCATGTACATAGCAGTTGCTCCTAGGTCTGATATTGATTAAAATTGGTTCACCAAACTAGTCACCAAGTTGAATGTAGATTTTTTTGCATCATTATAGTAAAGGAAAACATCCACCAAACCGCAATGACCTCGCGTGGCGACCATAGAATTACGGCCCAATCTCTCTCTCAGTAAGGAGACCTACTGTGTCCCAGCTGTGGGAAGATGATGAGTCAACGCAAGGAGGCGTAATTAGAATTAGAATTTTATTTCGACTTTTATTCATTGATGAACTTCGCGTGACTATACAATGGAGTTAATGAGTAAACAATTCTTATTCAGGAATTTCCTCAATCGCTAGCGTAGGCTAACATAAAGTAGGTAGGTCTCTTATTTAGACGTCATAAATTATATATAGTAGTAACCGAAATCAAATACGGGTATTCTAGGACAACTTCCCGGAAGTGTTAGACCAATTCTCATTTAATACTTTATTCTTAAATGATGAAAATATTGCAGGATTCGGTTTGTGAAAATGCCTGCAAGAAGGCTCAGTCAGTTGAAATAAAAAACTTTGACTTTTGACTTCGTGAGGGAAATGAATCTACAAAAATAAACCTCGATCAAGACAATACGCCATGGTCTTTAATTTCCGACCATATTGACTGTTCCAAAGTTACTAAATCAATTTAATTACGCCGCGCCTTACAAGTTTTATAAATCGTGAACTTTTAGCAATTCTTGTACATGATCTACATGAAATACATACCCGTTTCTTAATCTTCTCGTTGACGCAGTTGCGCATGAGTTGCAGAGAGGAGGCGAGGAATGGCGGGGAGCCTACCACGTGGATCCTCTTCAGCCTCTGAGGGTAGGCGGCTTGCGCTAGCTGGATGGCGCGCCTCACTGCATTAGCTGCCGCCGCTACATGGGCCACAATAGAGCCTCGCACGTTGGACACCTGGTAGATGACATAAAAAAGCGTTTTATTTTTCAAAGGTACTTCTTTTTTATCAAGCAAGCGTAAAAATCTTGACCTCCATTCGTAATCAGAAAAGGTATTTTGTTATATAAATATAGACTTTTACAGTAAACAAATTCAGATTTCTTTTGTGCACCCCTTCTTCTACTTTCGTTGCTAGGGCTAACTAGCTTCTAGTGATATTCATGGCCATCAGTCCATTGCACAGAATTGTAAGCAGCGATATCATAAAGTTATTATTACTAGTGGTAAGTAATAATAACTTTATGAGCAATATACTTTATTTATTTTAATTTTCGCAACCAGCTATTATAACAATTAATCTACGGGTGAGTGAAAGTGCTTATACATTTTTGCGAGACCAAAGAGATTAAACCTACCTGAGACCCACATGCAGCTGTAAGCAATATCTACATTATCTATAGCGAGCTAATTAGCTACTGACCTCATAGACGAATACATCGCCAGCTATCTGGTGTTCATCGTACATCCTGACGTCACAGGTGAGCAGCACAGCCCGGACAGCCATAGCCACGTCGGCGGCGCTCTCGGGGTACTCCGGCCTTATCCTGAAGATCGTCACCCGGTACCCCTCGTCGGTCAGCTTCGGAAGAACTACTATTTCCCTGAGAGCAAAAATAACTAAGCTAAAAATAATGTTTTCGCAAACACGAGGTTCCCCGAAGATCCTCTAAAGTCTAGTGTATGTAGGCTAATACGAAGCCAGCAAAATAACAACTTACATGAACTTGCACACGTCATTGAGTGGTGGTGAGCTGAGCGAGCGATGTTCATACAGATCTCTGAAGCGTGCTCTCGCCAAACAGTACGCCTCTAATTTAGTGCGCGCACGGTCCAGGTCCATACGGCAGCCGCGAACAAACAGCTCCAGAACGCGTATATCTGTCAAGGAAAATTAATATATATTTTATAAATCATGATCTATCTGATCGCAGCATAACGATTCAACCTGGCAGACAAAATACGGTCCGGTTTTCAGTCAATGTCGTCAAACTGGGCGAGAAACGTATTAACTATTCAAAGTATTCATTAATCTGTGCTATAAGTCAATGGGTTGGTATATTTTATGATTCAACCAAGACTTTTGATACAGTCGTCGGTTTGTACGCTCTTGACTGAACCCAAGAAACATACTTGGCATTGGCGATGTACAATTAAAACTTTTAGAGGATTATCTTTAAGACACAGGCCACATGGCACATGGGGCGGTAATCGGTAATTATGTTAGCAATAATCTCATATAACTTGTGGAGTACCACAGGGAACCGTAGTCGGTCCTTGGTGTTATTTTGACGTTAATGTTGAGTTGACCATTGTCCATTAATTCATAGCGAAAATTTATTAGTTCTAGGAATAGTTTTAATACCGCCATAACTTTATGTATAAGAAAAATCGTATGAAAGTGCAAACTTGTTCTTATCTCAAAATTCCATCGAATCTCAATTCTAATATCGAGGAGCTCAAATTATTTTAGCAACTTGGTACGTATAGGCATTAAATATTTGGGGATATTCATTGATTTAAAATCAGCTCCAAAAAGGCAACTTCTCACACCGATTAGTAATAAGACGCGAAAACCGTTTAATATAGCTACATTGTAACAATAAGTGATGTGACGACTACTAAGTAGTTTATGGTGTGTAAATTAGCGTCCACCGGCGGCGGTGTAGTGCTAATTGACGCCGGGCCCTGTCTTGAATTATAAATAACACCACCATGAATTGAACACTACAATCGCTGTAACGTTAACGTACTCTATATCGAGCTAACACTTTAAAAGTATAAACGATACCACCACTCATGGTAGAGTCGAGGTATTGTTTTGAACGTAACGTTGGATTTCTATAGAGATTTTAGTTCCATATCGTTAATCGCTAGACGCTGAAAAATTGCCGTACAAATAATGAACGTTGACCCCGCGTGAACTTTGGCGCTGGGTCAACTTTCAATTTATGGTAGAGCTACAGCTCGATATTGGCGAAAAATTAGCTAGACGCACTAGCTTGTATTTCAAATAATTCTTCCGATAAATTGATCTTGCCTTACTATTATTAAAATTTACAAAAAAACTGGAATGAGCCGTCTTTTAGCGTCTAGATACAACCTGCTGGTGACAATGGCAACTTGATAAATGGTCCATAAAATTTAATTTTAGACGTGGTTGCTTAATATTATTTTATATCCATGTCGAGCTTCACACGATTTTAATGTTTTGGTTGTTAAATTTTCTTCGTAGTCAATATTACTTGGCAGGAACCTATAACAAAGTAAAAATTATCTATTTTATTTTATTTGACTATATAGAATATATACATAGATTAATTAAAATACCTACTCGAATCTCTGTCCGTTTGGTATCAAGGCAGACAAAAAGAGATAATTTGTTAAGCCTTCTATAGACTTAAGAAATTGTCTTCAATTGTTTCCGTTAATTTCACCATACAGGCAGAATGAAGATAACACTTGCGCCACAAGAGATCAGCATTAAATTCTAGTTCCGTATTTGTAACAATATTATGTACAGCTTCATATCGAGAAAAATACAAGCTAGATACACGTGTAGGTATTTATTTTCGGCTATTGTTATGATATCTTTCGTGACAATAAAATATCATGATGAGGGACCATCCATAAAGTACGTCACACGTTAAGGGTTAAGGGGTCGACGAAGTTTGACATTATGTGACAAGGGGTGGAAGGGATCCTAAGTTTCGTGACGTCACATTTCAAAACCTAATACATCTAAGTGTTAAAATGCCAGATTTGAACTATTAACGAAAAACTTAAAATATTTGTAGGTAAGTCTTATTAAGATATATTAAAAAATAATTTTAATGGAAATAAAACAAATTTTGGAACTGCTGTTTTAATTTAATAATTTCTAGATGTAAAATTGCAAATATGTGACGTCACACTAGGAAGAGGGGTCTTACAAATGTAGGTAATCAACTGTGACAAGGACGGGGGAGGGGTCAAAAAATCTCGAAAGTAGTGTGACGTCCTTTATGGATGACCCCTAACAACTGAAAAATTGTAAAAAAAAAAACCTTATTGACACACGTAATTACATAATCTTTACGAGATATAAATTACGTGTACATGTAAGCTCATTTTCATTGCATTCATTAATTATTTTAGTTAGTTCGTCATTATCAAGAATTTTAGACAGGCTTTTAATTCACTGAGATTATGATAGATCATGTCTATTGCCAAAAAAATAAGCTTATTATAATAAAAAAATGACAATCTATCCGGAAGACAAAAAATTGTACCGATTAGGGAAAAAGAATCGTATCATTAAAGTTCCAAGGTTGTATGCTAATAAATTTGCTAACGTAATAAACTATGACAGATCACAGTCGTTTACGATTAGGATTACCACCTTTTTTTTGAGCAAATAAAGTATATCATTACTTTTCTAAGGTAAAGAAATAAAGTACCTAAGTACATAATGTGAAAATAAAGAAAACATTTATTCGACTTGAATTTTTTTCCCATGTAATGTAATTTTTTGTGAATATATTCGTTTAATAATAATAAAACTAACTAAATTGCTCAGCAAATTGCTCTAAAATACAACCTTGTGGAATCGGAAGTGCCGTACTACAGGTATGTGCCCGACCCAGTTCTTGAAAAAGGCCATATCACACTATACTAGGATCAATCCATCATCACTGACAGGACTATTGTAGCCAATAGACCTGATATAGTGGTGGTGGATCGATCAGAGCGGCGCGCAATGATTGTCGACATAACGGTCCCGCATGACGAGAACCTCGTGAAAGCCGAGAAAGATAAACAGATCAAATATCTTGATTTGGCTCGCGAGGTTGTCGACATGTGGGATGTGGATTCAGCGATCATTGTGCCGATAGTCGTTTCGGCCAATGGCTTAATTACCGAGAGTCTCGACCGACACCTTAGGAGGCTCTCGTTAGGCAGTTGGATCAAGGGCCTGATTCAGAGAGCAGTACTTCTTGACACGGCACGCATTGTCAGGAGATTCCTTTCTCTGGAGCCCTGACCGCCGGTAGCTTGGACCCTATTCTAGATATCAGTGGGCTACTATTTTTTCATATTTTTAAATGTTTTTTTAATATAGTTTTGTAAAAATATTTAAAAATATAAATAATATGTATAAAAAATGAATAAAAGAATAAAACTAACTAATAATTATATACAATCATAAAATATAAACTTAGATATGTAGGTACACTAATAATTATTGTTAAAATGTTATATTAATATGTTTGATTTTAGCAACATCTAACAAATACTTGTTCTTGGAGAATTTTTATATCCTATGTCTAAGCTAAGATACAAATACTTCAATTCCTTCAATTGTTATTAAAAGGGACAGAATATTTATTTTAGTAAACAATAAAATAAGTCCTTGAAAACTCGAAATAGGTAAAATTAAGTATTTTCACGTACTTTATTGTTCTCATTATAGTTTAAAATACGTTTGCCCGAAATAAAGTACAATACTTTGTGGCAACCCTAGTCACGATTCTATGTCCATTTAGAACTAAAATCTTTTCCTTAAAACAACATCTTCTATTGTCCTCTAAGTTTACGAGTTTGACTAGTTTGCTCTTCTGTAACATGAAGTGACCCGGTAGTAAAATTAAGACGAGTTACAAAGTTTTCTAGGTATAATTTATTTAAATTACAATCACCAAGTTGCAATAACAACGATTAATCAAATTACACCATGGACTTAAACTTACTTTACGATATTGACACCATTTTGTTATGGGCTGTTTGTAATTAATTACGTAATCTCATCAATTTTATGGCATACGTTTAATACTGGTATACGTAAGTACCTATCTACCTTCTTGACCTTCTTATAAACTATATTTTCTATGGGATTCTAGCACCTATTTCTAAGGCATAGGCAGTCTATAGTGCATACTTTGACTTAGCTCAGACTTTACTTACTACTAAGCTTATTTATATCCTTATCTCAACTATACTGAATGTATGGAACAGCAGATTTTTTTATCGCGATTTCTGGTTTTTTCCCATAGTAAAAGTTGTTCATAATGATGAGTACAATACCCTCCTTCAATATGTCCAGCGTTCAGCCAGTCACCCTGTATATCATAGATAGTTTCATTAGGCTTCGTCAGTCACCCATTAAGTAGGTATCTCTGCTTTGGATCATTCTTGGACCAAAATATCCACAGCTACTGGACTAATGAGGTCGGCCAGCACTGTCACACGATATTATAGCTTACTAACACATAATTACACGAGTATCAGTGTTAATAGTTTTGCAATTATACTTTTTAGCTAACTTGGTCAAGGAGCGTTGTTTGCGCACGTAATTTTGCGCAGAACAACGTGCGTATGGCGTATTATCATGCACCCGACGTTTGGGTGTGGGGAAACAGTCTCGTGAAGAACAGCTATTGTCTAAAAGAATAATGACTTATTTCGTTCCTCATGGTCTGATTTCATGTGTGATTTGATTTGGTAATGAGGGTTATGTCAACTTGCTCCCCCTTACACAGATCGAAGTGACAGTTAAGGATTTATTGCGTGCCGTTCGTAATTTTTGGCCTGTCTCGAAATTATTCCTATATCGTGGGTGCCTTTCATGGAGTACAATAAATGGTGCGTTTACAAACACAAATCTTCACATGCTCCCACACACCCAGACCCGGAACAACTATCTGCCACAAATATAAGTACCGACCTGCGACACGTGCGCAGCAGACGATCGCTCAACCACTGCGATGTCCATGCTGTCAATATACACTGAATACAGTGTATATTTAAATACAGGTGTATCATTATTTAAACATACCATACAAATCCTTTTTTATTAATTTCTGGATTGGTTCCATAATAAAAGTTGTTGATAATAATGGGTACAATAACCCCTTAGGTGTCATGTTTAAATGTTGTATAGGGTGTATAATATCTCTGAATGATAAGTTAGGTACTATCTAGGTTCGTAGCATTATATGTATAAACATTATATATATATACATTGCTTGCTTATACTATGCCTTGTACATACAAGGCATAGTATAAGCAAGCAATGTATATATAGATCACAGTTTATAAATGTAGGTTATATACTCAGGTGCACAATTACTGTTGGACACAGCTCGGTTACATTCCATTTCGCCACTTTCCAAAGAAAACATCTTTATACAAAAGTTGCAATATCCAAAATACAGGCTTGCCTAGTATGGAGCCAATGTATGTAATGTAGGCCCATAATACACTAAGAATAAATTTATATGCTTCTTTTATTTTTTTGATCCATTAGTAATTTCCCATGATCGACAATACGCCGGTGATGATGTAGGTTTATTTTTTTTAGTTTTAGGAAAAGCCGATTTCCTCTCCTTTTCCTATTCACTCTCAGAGCAGTAGTGACTATGAGATGAATAATGCAAGTTAACAATAAAAAATCTTCCTCATTGGTGTGCGCCTATATTTGTGAACGCTACCTGTCGGGGCCATAACCGCTGGGCCGTTTATCATTTGATAAGTAATTATTGTAAGTACTCCAACAAACTAGGTTTGCGGCTATGTGGTTCAGTCCACACTGCACTTTGTACCGATTTGGCTGCAGGCATCTTGAGGCAGTTGCAACATAGAAAATAACCTGCAGTTCTGCAATTTTACTTTCTGAAGCAAGTTCCCACCACTAATCGCCTAGTTAGGTTACTTACGTCATAGATTTAATTCCTGTTCATAATTAGCGAATACGCTATAAAGACCCCATATAATTGGGTTCAGGTTTAGCTATATGCATCAGCCGCAAACTTGGCAAACGGTTTTATTAGAGAAAGCATTAAAAACTGATCTTACAGTATTTACTTTTAGTGTTAGGCAGTTTTTACAGGTTGTATATTTAATCAGGACAGCTGCTATAAGGGGTTATTGTACTCATTATTATAAACAACTAAACCCATGGGACAACCCTGACATCGCGAAAATAAAATATGCTGTTCCATTCAAAGACCTATGTACCTATTACTTGACTAAATGTACCTAAGTAGGTATATGGAACCAATGACATTTTACAATAACAACAATACAATATGTAAAATGTCATTGTATGGAACAGATGATTTAATTTTCGCAATTTCAGGGTTATTTATTTATATATTCTTTATTGTACACCAGTAAAACAAACATTATACACATAAAACTTAGGGTTAGTCCTACAATAAAAGTTATTCATAACGATGAGTACAATAAGCCCTTAAAGCAGCTGCTTAAATACACATCCTGTACATAACTTCTGATCTATAAGAAACTACTAAACTGTGCCAATTAGATCAGAATTCCATTTAGATTAAGGTTCTAGTCTATTGAGTTACGATTTTGCGATTGTTGCGATTATCCATACTTCACACGAGACTTTAAAAACATCTAATTAATAAGAAGCAATTATAATAAGTTAAAGATGGATAAATAATTGCCAATAAAATTGCTTTTAATTTTAACTGTTTATTTGAGACAAAACACGCACTTAGGTACTTATCTATATTTATACATTCTCATACCTAAACCTGTTTAGTAACTCACTAAGCCTAATGTGATATATTTGTAAACATGTTAGTTGTTTGTCCGCATTACGATACATCAGGAAGTTACGTACCTAGTAGTTGTTTCTTTTATAATTCTAAGAAATTTGATTTTTAGCTTATAAATATTATGTTAGCGTAGTTAACAATTAAACACTATTTTTTCAGTTAGGTCATTTCTCCTGCCCTTATCCCATTTTATGTGTGATCGGCGCAATATTCATTTTCTTCCTTTCATCTCTATCAGACGTCATTTCCAGATATACTTCCTTCACATTCATGTCATGTTTCACACAGTCCATCCATCTTTTCTTTGGTGTGCCCCTACTCTGATAGCCATCCACATTCATACTTACAACTCTTCTTATAACATGATTTTCATCTCTCTGCATTACATGTCCATACCTCGACAATCGGTTACTTTGCAGCTTTTCTGTAATTGGTGCCAGTTTCATACTTCCTCTAATATTACTCATTCCTGATTCTGTCCAATCTTGTTACACCACAGATCCCTCTCAACATTTTGTCAGTTAGGTATCTACTAAGGTAAATTCCAGAGCTACTACTTACTAGACCGATTTCGGAAATTCGAGTCATCTTTTTACCATAAGGAAAGTTTTATAATATAATGTCTAATAATACTTATAAGGAATCACACCTTATATTTATTTGACGTAGGTACATTTTAATGCACATTAGCTACCTAATGTATCGCATTAGTGGCGTCGTTCCGCCTGTCAATTGTAGAGCTATGCAAATAATAGTAAACGTACAATATTAAATAATACTTATAATAACATAACATTTAATGTGCATGTTACGGTAAGTATATTATCTATTAAATTATTTGTATCGAACATCAGTTTTTTTTTTACGGTTACCAGCCTGAGAAGTTATACATAAAGCTGAATAAATAATGTTGCTTCGGCCACTGTGCGACTAAAATTTGCTGGTTGGGTAGATAACATGGAGATAATTTTAATGCCAATTTCTTCAAATAATGTCTCGGGTCATGTGCTTTATCTTGATTCATAAAATATACCTACACAAATGTTTTAGTTTTTGCTCACTATGTATAATGTACCTATAGGTACTTAGATACTGTGAAATGTAATGAGGGCCATATTATTAAACCACAATACTGCAGTGAAAATCTGACGTAGGGTTAGAGACTTTTCGATTATTTTTAAAATATATCTTGAACGCTATGGTGTGGCTGAAGCAATTTTTGCTAATTTCGTTTTAACCAAAGTTACTAAAACTTCCTGTATGTCGTACTATTTCGTGGGGCACCCTGTATAAAACGTCACGCGCCTAAATGCCTGAGGTCCTAGTGTAAGTTTATTGTCATCTCGATTTTACAGAACACGGACGATGCGTTAGATCAAAATTGTTAAAAGAAACTTATATTAGCACCTGTGGTTAACATTTCTTCCATCAAGCGATAACTAAGCACTAATAAAGTCTGTCATATTTAGTAATTTTCCAATAATTTATTGAACGTAAATCGTAGTGTTGTGGATTATAACGTCAATCGTTTAAAAAATATGAATTGCTTATTACAGTTATTACACGGTACGGCATTAAGATTCAAGACAATATTTTTTGAAAAAAAGTTATCTCATATTTGTACACAACACAAACAATGCTTTGTATAAACAATTATTCCTTCAAACATTCTTAACTTAATTTTTAATGAGTACGAAAAATAATACTTTGCTTAACTCAGTTTCAGTTATGCTTTATTAACAAATCCGCATCTATGGACAAGAATAGGCAACTGGCAAGAAATTAGGTAGGTATTACCTACCTACCTTACGTTTTATTTGAAAAAAATATTGAAGAATAAGTACTTACTTAGATTTTTGCTAAGTGGCCTACTACCTCCTAACATTATGCTTAGCTGCGCTCGCTGTGGCATAACTCATTTTATCTCGTTTAATGATTTCTTTATTTTCCCTTTCATTTTTATGGTATGCTAATAAACTCGTTTTCTTTCTTTTTTCGAAATAAACTTTTTTATCTGACATACCCAAATTTTCAGGCTCTGGTAAATAGGGTGATGCAGCTAACATGCTGCGGAGATCTCGAACTCCTCGTTCTATGTCTCCGGGAGCCTCGCCCAGCTCCTGCGTGATTAGATCCGCCTGCTTCAGGGACGGGCCTAGGAGTACCGCCATCGCACTTCACTAATTCACGTGTATAATACTAATAAAACTGTTCTGACGCCGGCCGATTTGTTGCTCTAATTCCGAGCGATAGGTACGATTGCGCACTCCAGCTGAGTAAGGACAAAACTGCGACCGCATTGCGCTAACCGCCTTTTATAAACAACGCGACGATTATAAAATGTAAGGACGATAAGAGGAGCGTACACTGGTTGGTGACTGTGGGGACACCGGACACCGCACCGGTCACTCCGTCATCGAATACCGGATCGGATACCAGATACCTAGGTACCAGAAAAAAACACACCCCCACAATTATTATTTTCGTGAAAAATCGATTTATTATCTACTAATAATGCTGTTCTTTGTACAGGTAGGTACTGTCTGTAACATTGAATTCAAATTATAAATGGAATCTTTATTCTTTTGTTAATCCGATCACAGTTCAATACGTGAGATTTTATGCTGTTTTTATTTATATTAGCCGAATGTGTGTCAATGTAAATTCAAGAACATTGAAATCTTATGTGTCAGCAAAAACTGCACGTGAGCAATGCATTAGGTAGATACAGAAATTAATAAAGAGGAAGAAAAATTACTGCAAAAATAAATTATTAGGTAATAACTTAATTAATCTACACCAAATAGGTATCTACCTATTCTATGATACGTTCTACGAATTGATTGATTTGACAGATTTTTAGTTTTGGACACAAAATCCAATATTTTAGTTATTTACTGGAATTTTCTTGCGTTTTTATAATTCTGCAGATATTGTATATGTAAAAAGTCCTACTTTATTAGCGGATACTCATCATTTAGAACAACTTTTACTATGGGACCATCCTTGAAATCGCGAAAAAATACATCAGTTCCATACATTCAGTTGAGTGAATTATTTGTATGGAATATCTGATAAAATTTATACGTAGTAGGTCCCACGTTATTAGCGGATGCTCATCATTTTGAACGACTAGGTACTACGGGACAAAAGCTGAAATCGCGAAAATAAAAACTGCTGCTCGATATAAATAATTTCAACATTACTCGACTAATTGTGTATGGAACAGCTGTATTTTTTTGCGATTTCGCCTTTGTTACCATATTAATACTTGTTGTTCATAATGATGAATACAATAACCTCATAAAGGGATCGGGCCATAAAAAGTAGGACGTTATGTAATGTGTAATTTAATTAACGCAGAATCTCACACACCCCAATTAGAATATCTAGTTAAAAGCATAAATCAATAACGAAAACTTCTATTATTTGTAACGCTCGATAGCTTTGAGCCTAGCATCACTTGCTGCATTTTAAATTAAGTCTTATCATCTTGAAATAAGATTAGTTTTAGTAATGGCTGAGGAGAAAGGGCACCGATCTTATTATGTCGTCCCCTGAAATTGGTTGCCCTGACTATCATGCAAGACTGTTCCGTGGGTGAAAGCAGAAAGGGTGTAGGTAAATTGAATTATTCGAGGCTGCGCAGTGGCTGAGGAAGGAAGGGTAGGTACATAACCACTGTGACATTTACATTTTTGGGTTGTGTGTGGTTTCGCTGCCCCTTAGCTAAGTGAACAACTGCTTGTACTTAGTAAGAAATCCATGGAGTTTCTTGCCGGTTCTTCTCCATAGGACCTACTATTTGGAACCGCGCACCTAGGCTGACATTCAGAGACGACCGAAACGAGTCTAAGCGTGAACTTACGCTTCCATCTGTCAAAATTTGTTCGTAAAATTGACATATGGAAGCGTAAGTTCACGCTTAGACTCGTTTCTGTCGTCTCTGAATGTAAGCCCTAGAGTCTCGACATTTCATAAATGCCTGTATTTGGTTTACTTGAAATAAAGATCTATTCTATTCTATTCTAAGATTATAGATAAATCCGGCACTGAGTCTACTCTCTAGTCCCTAGAATTTAGGTAAGTAGAACGATTGATTTGCGCAATAACCATTAAAACTATAGCTTTCATGGCCAAATCGCTAAATGTTTAAGGTTATTTCGCGGAGATATTCTTATTTAACGACTTTTACATAATTTACTGAATTTTATCAAATTCTAAGTAATTTATTTGATTTTCTACAATGTTTTTGCACAAATTAAAACGTCGTTTACGTAAGACGCTGCCTTGTCCACGAACGCTGCACGATTCAAACTTGATCATTGATGAGAGGCTTCTTACGTCATTGTCATTGATAGATGATTCACTATCTTTGTTGACATTGAATACCTAAGTACCAATTTAAGAAGACGTGATTGATGCAATGTTTGAAACTCCATTGATTATGACGTGTGCTGCGATGCACATTGTGCAGTCCTAGGTCATGTACCCACTAGTATTTTTTAGCCCTACTCATCCTGTAAGGCGTGACGGACACCAATGCAATTAAAATTGATAAATTCCACATATTCGGCGATATGTTCGACAACAGAACAGAAAAAAAAAGTGGTCAGAACATTGTCCGTTGTACAAATGTACAAGCGGTAGAACAAACACGAGAGGAAAAGTCTCTCCTCAGACTTAACGGCTCTAGACCGCTTACTTGTGAGCTTGGGATCGTCGACAATCCGAACTGCACGTCTCTGGACTGAGTAACAGGGTCCAAACCATAAACATATTATACTTTACCACTAGTATAATAAGTTTATGGTCCAAACTGATATCCCGTAACCCGTTGCTTCATAATGACAACAGTACGCCATATGGGACTGGACTTGCGACTACGTAACAAAATTTTGCGAACTACCTAGTTTAGAATAGACTATTTTTGGTAGGTACCTATCAATGATTATTCGGTTTTATGTATATTTATAACATTTTTGAAGGTCAGTATCAGTCTGGCGCAAGTTTGAAACAAAATTATTCAAAGCCAGAGCACAGTATGAGTGAGGTGAAGGAGTATTTTTACTTCCTTTCATATAGTTTTATTTTGTATTTTTATTTTTTAGCTGATTGTAAGTAATTAGTACCTAAGTCACAAAATAAATTTAAAATTATACATGTGTAATAGAATCTATATATCAAAACTTAAACAACGCCTCTAGCGGAGAGTAGAATAAACAAAACATACGGGTGGAAAGCTTTCTGTACTTAAATTTTAGGTACCTAAAATTACATAAATTATACATCAAAAACACGTAGGTATCTACCTACTAGGTACAGTAGGTACCAGGTAAGTAGTAGTAAGTAGTTCAGGGACCATTCCTCGGATTTGTCTTCTATTTTGATCTAGAATGAAAAGGAGTTAATATTAGTTAGCTTGTTGCACGGGTTGCATACCCACAGCTGGGCCAATAATAATAATTTCATGTTAGACATTTGATTTGAAATAGAGTGTTTAATATAACGCCATCTTGTATCGAAAAGCATTACTACAAAAAATAGGTCTATGAACCATAGACATTTTTTTTTTGTTTCTTTTGTCCCCTATGGGACAGGCAAAGGGAGCTGAGCCCATACAGCCATGAACTATAGACACAATATACTGCGCGTGTTGGTTCTCTGTCTACGATACTGAGACTACGCATCGCTACGGAATCGGATACTGTCGGATACGGGATACCTATAATATGCTACGGACTACGGTGTTCGATAATACAAACGAGAATATCAGAAATTTGTTTTGTTTGTTATCCTACAGATAGCGTTATATTATGATAATGTACTTTTTACGTAATGGTAACATTGGCCTGTCAGCAGTCAGCCAAAGAGTATGTAATCACTACGTTTAAGAGACGGGAGTCCCATAGAAAAAGATGAAAAACGTCACTTGTATGAAACGTGCGCTAGAACTGTATACCAACAAAGCAAAAAGAAATGCAGCCATTGCCGTAAAGGCAGAGCTGCCAACATAATCACCAAATAGGGATGTACTATTCATGCGTAATTCTATCGACATATCGCTACAAAAATTGTAGGGGTTCCTATTTTTTTTATTACATTTAAGATAGGCTCATTTCCGCCAACGTGAACTCTCGGTTTAAACTGAGTTACGTGGCAATTTTATTACAAAAAGAAGCCAGTAAACCTAAGTTCACATTGGCGGAAGTGGTGATGAGACAAATTTCAAATTTCATTGTGCAGTCAAATTATTTTGACTACATAATGAAATTTGAATGATTTGCTGTGATGATGATAAAATAAAACAAAGCTTTGGATTTTATTTTCCTGTGCTCAGCTGCTGCGCTTTCGCTTCGCTTTGTCTCCAAAGGCATAATATATAGATATTTAAGTCAACTTCTATCAATGCTAAATGTGTGACCGTTGCAAACAATGTTGTTTGCAACATTCGCACACTTGGCATTGATAGAAGTTGACTTGAATAATATCTATATGCCTTTGGAGACTTCTTGTAGAAGGCGAGAGCCACACATTTATTTATTTTAGACCACCGACTACCTTTTGATTTCCGTTTTTCGTTCTTTACAGTTGATTCTATGAGACTTTAATACGGGCGATGATATTTATTCGATTTGAGCAACTTTTTTCTTCAGGCTTTTAATTAAAATGTTATATATCTTTAATTTATTCAAAAGTTTTTTTTTCTAGGTGTAAGTAGCTTTTATTTATGCAGTCATCGTTAGTGTTGTTTCTCGAGGTCTTGCATGCGCTATTTTTGCAGTGCTGGGAGAAGGTTCTGGAAAATTTACAAAAAAAATGTTAAGATAATTAATTATACGGGTTTTCCTGTGATGGAATGTAATAAAAAGACAGACAAAAATTAAAAAATTATCTACTTGCGTTCTATTGCATAATTTCTAGTCTCGCTAGCCTATTATGGCGAAAATATTTTTAATTTACAGCCTTTTCGACCTCTATGATTTTTTTATAGTAAAGATAATTAATCAATTTAAGCAAATGATTTTGTAATAGACACAGAAAAATCTGTAATGATAACATATTATGGCATGTTAATACAGTGAATTAAATGTTAAAGATAATTTGAAATTAACATAAGCCTTACCTGCAATAGAACATCTTTTCCTTTCGTTAAATTTTCGTCAACCTCTCCGCTCGATTAAGGTCCGATTAAATTGAAAATATAATAGATTTCTCAGAATTGGTGGTCAAAGGGCAATGGCAATGGTTCAGCAGTTGATAATGAAGGTACTGTAATATAGAAAAAATGTGAACTGACACACAAGCGAATTTAAATTTAAACCTAATCATGCAAACAACTCTGTATTCAACCCATTGTTAACATCTAGCAAACACATTTATTGTATTATTATATAAGCAGCACTTTTATACTTAAAGGAAAAGAAAATCAAAAACAAAAGTAAATTTATAAAATTTAAAAATGAGAATATCGACAGTCGAGAAAAAATGTCACAACACTATCGATACTTGATTATGATAGGTTATTTTCTAAAATCTGGATTTATGTTATAATCACGTAATTCCTTTTCTGTAATAGCCTAACAATTGTAAATTTAAGCACTTATTTGTAAAAAAAGAATTACCTGTCTTCATTCAAAGGAAATTTTGCCATGAAGATCCGTTTTTGGCCATCTGACCGGCCAGTTGTTATACCACATATTTCGCACGTTTTACAATGCATTACAAATATTAGATACGTCACACGCATACACAAACACAATAGGTAACAAATAACTTAGGTATGAGATTATTTATAAGAACGATGAAAGCAAAAACTTTAATCAAATATGAATCAAACCGAACCAAACAACTCTTTGACAACCAAAACAAAAATGGCGGCTGCGTGCGATAGAGTCGAGAATATGTTAAAGCAAGACAGCGATATCCGCCGCATTAGTCCGCCATTATTTCTAGCGCACGTTTCATACATCAATTTTTTACTAGGGAGTTGCGCCAGACTGAGTCAGCATTGGATTGGATCATGATTGGATGGAGGCTGTAGAAGTTCAATTTTCAAATAATAACGACGTAAATACCGGGCTCAAGTGCGCTGCCGATATTCTTGTCAAGAAATAAATAAACAAAGAATGTGTATAATTAGTGCACTCTAATGAATGTGTAATTCTAATTTAGAATGGAGCCATCGAAAGACGCAATTGCTGTGCGCATCACGCGGCTAAATCGTATAATATTGGGTAAAGTGACAGGTGGGGCTACAAAGTTCAGTAAAAAGACAATAGATCGCGAAGCCTTGTTGGATGCTCTAACAGTTCTGTATGATGAGTGCAATGACGACCCAGTCAAGAAGAGTGATGACTTGGTCAAAGCTTTCTTGGATAAGTGTAAGTTGCTTTTGTCTCGTGTCAAATATCTAAAAAAGTTAGTTCACAAAAGTTACACTATAGGTACCTACTTTCAAAGTTTTATCATACAGGTCTAAAGAAAGAAAGAGTACATATATCTTGATACATTAAGGACCTATTGGATGTATAAAATAAATAAATAAATCCAGCCCATTACTGTCCCACTGCTAGGCATGGGCTTCTCAGAATGAGAAACATCCTAAACATTTCAGCACAAAACTAATAAATTTTGTAAAACGTGAACAATCCCAAATAATGCTATAACTACTCCATCCAGACTTTTCAGGTATAGCTATTTCTGAGATTAATCATAAAAGACATTACATATCACTCATACTGGCTTACCCATACAAACTTAGACCATAGTAACCCAAACACTGACTGTTGACTGTCAGCAGATGATCACATGTACCAAACATAAATTAAAGGACTCACTTAACAGTGGGCAGGCTGAGGTGTCCATAGAATAGAAATTATTTCAAATAACCCAAATATTAGGCACCTTTGTAACTTAAAAGACTAGGTGCACGATTCTAAAATAAGATGGTTCTATGGAGAAGAACCGGCAAGAAAATGTATGGATACTCTTTTAAAATAAAGTTGTACTATAGGTACCTACATATACTTGACCAGTCCTATTTATGGGGATATTTCATGATGTTTCTTTAAAAGGCTAATTGCAAGTGAACGCTTGCCTTTGCACTATGAGGAATAAACAAATAACAATAAAAAATGTGGTATTCACAACAGATAATATTGTCTGGCTGTGTGCTAAATTTTTCCATAATTTTAGTTATCTGCAATTTCATGACTTGTGTGTTTTAGATCGCAGCACTCTGGCAGAGTTACGCAGGACTAGAGTATGCATCTCTGACTTTGAGATGCTGCAAACGATTGGCAGGGGGCACTTTGGTGAAGTACATGTAAGACTACTGAATTATTTTTAATTCTCCCATTTCTTTAAACAAGTAATTTATAATTATAGATAAACAAGTCTTAACTTAATTAGCTGTTCCATACATTGTGGTGGGCAAAAGGCTGGTATCATATTATTCTTTTAGGTTCAATTCTCTTAAACTCAAACTTTATTTTTTTATATTCTAGTATTCAACTAGTAAAACAATAACTAAATAAACTAGGAAAAAGACTACCTATATATTTTTTTTACTTTTTTTAATATTATGTGAACTTCTTTTGTTAATTCCTGACTTTCTGATCAGATGGTGAGAGAAAAACAAACCAGCGACGTGTATGCACTGAAGACACTGCGTAAAGAGCAAGCACGCAAGCGCCCGGATGATGAGCGCGATGTACTCGCCACTGCCACCGGACCGTGGTTGCCAAAGCTGCAATATGCCTTCCAAGTAAGATTTGAACTTATATATTTACTACTTTAGTAATAGCTATACCTGATTATTATTTTGTGGAGTATGCCGATTTTGCATGAGCTATCACATGGGAATCGCTGATGCCTTAGTAGAAAGATTGGCCAGTCAGTAATGGTGGTCCACCACCATCATCGTCATCTAGGTGAGTAGTGGTGGTGGTGGTAAGGCTAACTGCCCAGGGTGCACCAGACGTTTTCAGGGTTTATCATCTGTGGAGGCCCTTTTCTTGCACCCCAAAAATCAAAGTCTGTTTGATAAAATTCTTCAAGCAAAACCTGTATTGAAGAAATAACAGATGTATTAAATCACATTCGCTTGTGTATTTGAAAGTCTTGTCATCAAATAATATAACGTAGATTTTAATTTGATGCTATGCCTTTTTAAAATAGGAAAGTTTAATATTATTACTTTTCAACCAGGATAGCAACAACTTGTACCTAGTGATGGAGCTGTGTTGCGGCGGCGACCTGTCGGGGCTGCTGGCTCGGCGCGCGCACCCGCTGCCCGAGCGAGACGCGGCCTTCTACGTGGCCGAGGTGGCGCACGCTCTCAAGGCGCTGCACGGCATGGGATACGTCCACAGGGATGTCAAGCCAAATAATATACTACTTGACAGGTCAGTAAAAGTTTCAGTAGCTCTCTTTTTAAATCGATTTTAGTACACAACCGTGTTTATGTGCCCATGTGCTGTGGTCATGGAAAAGTCTTACTGTTCTCTTGTTACTTACCAACAAATTGGATTATGTTTTTGTCATATCCCTAACATAACTTAAAAATCTTGCAATGAATTTGTCCAGTTCAAAGCAGACTGTCATGCAAAGATTGAGTATCCCAGATTCATCATCAGTATTATAACTGTTCACTCTCTGAGAGGGGCTGACGAGTTTGTCCTGGATATTATTTGGATATTATTGGAGTTATATCTCTTCGATGGTATATTAATTGGACAATCTAGTGGATTGTGGATAGTAAAACTAGATAATTTCCCGTCAGATGTGGTCACGTGAAGCTGGGCGACTTCGGGTCGAGCGCGCGGCTGTCGGAGGGCGGCTGCTCGGGCGTGGCCGTGGCGACGGCGGACTACATGGCGCCCGAGCTGCTGGCCGCCGCCGACTGCGCCGCGCACACTGTGTGTCAACAGTACTGCGGCAGGCTTGTTACCACTGCCATTGTGGGTCGCACTCTCACACGCACGAGCTTATACTTACATGATTTGTAGAAGGGATTTGCATGTTGAATAAGAGAAACCAGGGGGATATTGGATTCAAAAATCATTCTGAGAGTTGACAATTAAATATTAAACATGTCCTGATTAGAAAAAATATCAAATGTAAAGTTTTATGTTTTAAGGAACAACATGCACATCTCTTATTAGTAAAATTGAACTAGATGTAGAATAGATGTGTATATAGTAATGGCAGATAGCAAGTATTTAAATGTTATATGATTAATTGCATAGCATGGTAGTTTTGGATAACAAGTTAGAGAAATAGATGGAATGGTAAAAATAACTATAGTGTAGAAAGTTGTGGTAGTAGAACTTAAAAGATAACCTTAACTGATTAGATAAATGTTTCAGTAATTAACATTAGTATTTAGAGGATTAGACTGTTGATTTGGTATTGAGACTACAAGGTCCTATCTATCTAGTTCCGATCCCTTTAAGGGATTAATGTACTCATCATCATAAACAATTTTTATTATGGGACCAACCGTGAAATTGCTAAAAACAACTGTTCCTTACAACTAATTCAAATAAGGCTAAATGTATACAACAGCAGATTTTTTTATCGCGATTTCATGTTTGGTCCCGTATTAAAAATTCATCATAATGATGAGTACAATAAACCCTAAAGGGAATGGGACTAGAAAGGTAGGACATATAAAAGTATTTTAAAACTGTTGTATCTGTACTTAGTAATAGTTTTTCTCATATGAATGTATAAAGTACCTCATTTTAATCTTATATTTTCCGTGTACAGTCGTCGTGCGACTACTGGTCGCTAGGCGTCATAGCGTTCGAGCTGGTGACGCTGCGGCGACCATTCTCGACGGGAGAGGAGGACTCCATCGCGCAAATACTTAGCAATATACAAAGGTGAGCATTACTTGTACCCACTACTAATAAATGCGGAAATAAACTTATGTCGTGAATATCGTCCAGTATATCCACACATTTTTTGAGGTAAAAGCTGGCCTCCGCTTATGATACAAGTAACCAATGGGCTCCCGCGTTAGGGTGAGTAGGGGTGAAGTGCGGTAGGTGGGCGCGCGTGCGTTAGTTCTAGCCGACTCGCCGGTTGTGAGCGAAGTAATATGAACTTTAGCAGCGCGGCAATTGAGACCAAAATACCGTACTTCGCTCAAGGGAGTGAAGTATCTGTTACGAAGTAACTATTGTTTAGTCTGTGGTATAAGCTTGATAAAACTTGACTTCACGTGTATATGGGGAGTTAGTAAAGCAGTTCCACCGCTCTACCCATGAACTTGAAGGGCCCTGGTGGGTATGCTAAACTTCCGACCTTGTGTCTATTTATGTTCGTTTTCAGTCAGTAATTCTAGTTGCTCTCTCAATATTTTTAGTCGCCCGTTTAATATTTATATCGATATCGCTCACTCAGAATTTAAATATGCCTTTCTAAAATAAATGTTGACTTTTTTGCTACCAATTTATTTCTTTTTTATCACTTGCCATTAGCAGTTTTTTTTAAATTAGCTCTATTAACAATTTCCCAATTGAACATAATATTATGTACTACTATTTGTACAGCTACGAGCGCGAGTCGTCCCCGCGGCTGCCGTGGGCCGAGCCCGCAGCCGGCCCGTCGCGCGAGTGGCGCGCCCTGGTGGCGGGGCTGCTGAGAGTCATCCCCAGCAAGCGGTACTCGTACCTCGACACGCTGCAACACCCTGCGCTCGCGCACATGCCTGCACACAACATTAGAGATCAGGTACAGTATTAGTAACTTATCGAGGTTCTGAAAGACAATGGTAAACGGGATACTGTTCAGACTGGCCAGATTATTTACTCCAAGTGGACCAGACTAGTAACGAACTATATACACCTTATGTTAGCTGTCGGGGTTACCACGACTCAAGAGGGAGAGTGCTTACCCTCTACTCTGCCAAAAAGGTCACTCTAGGGAAGGTGGCCAATGAAATATAACTTCACAATTTGAATGAGTGTCTTTGCACTTCTTGATTGTATTTAGTGCTCATACACTGATGCTTATTTTTAACACGATTTTATTAGCTTCACCTGTAACTAACTAACTATGTAAGAAAACCTTGGAAGTTAAATTTGATCCACTTCCCGGTTTCCGATTGAGCTGAAATTTTGCATACACGTTCAGTTTGGATGACTAAAGCGTGTTCTATAATTTTTTTAAACTATAATATTTTTATTTATTAAATAATTATGTTATGTCGGACCCTAATGCCTGCTACGTTACACCGTTACCGCTTGTGTGGCAGGCTCCCCCGTGGGTGCCGTGCGTGCGCGGCTCGGAGGACGCGTCGTACTTCAGCGTGCCGGCGCGGGCTGCGCAGGCGCCCAACGCACAGCCCTTCAGGACGCGACCGCCCTTCGCGGGGCAACTGCCCTTTGTCGGTCAGTACTCTACTTATCATACTAATGTAACATTAAATAACTGATGATTTATTACCACAATGAAAAGCCATGAACAAATATCCATTACTGCACTACCACCACTACTACTACTATTATTGTTTTATGCACTGTTTAGAGTTTTGTAATAAGCTAATTATACAGAATGGGAATAAAATAAATGCTGTTACACATTTGATTCCAGAAGTCCTACTCTCTTTCACCTATCAGTCGCCGATGACCGTCAGTCACGTTGTTTACTTCCATATAATTTACAAATACGCTCATATTACTGTTTGTTTTGATCGCATTTCAAGTATTCTTTACTAACAACGGGATCCCGAATGTTAAAATTATGTGAATTTTATTAGACATTGTTTTATGCTTGTGTTTAAGTATTAGTTTGTGTTGACATTAGGTTATTCGTTCGTCGTGCCGGAGGAGAATGACGACCACAGCGGTGGGTTTAACGCTTCACACGACTGCACAGCCATAGATTTGGCTACTTTTAAGTGAGTTTGTGACAATATCTATTTACTTCAGTTGATCTTGTACAGTGTTTTATGATCACAAATCTGGGTTGGACTTTCCATTTTCTAGTATTTATGTTAACCGTGCAATTGAACGATGCTTGTGATATGAGCGAGGTGGCTTTCGAACTCACCGCCTCTCGCTCGGCTTTCCGACGCCTTAGCCATAAGGCCGCCGCCCGCTTCGTATAGTCTGAAAATGTCATTAATATTTTGAAATTATACTTTAACATGATCTATGTAGCCGCGATTACTTTTATTAACAATTTTTTGTGCTTGACATTTCATTTATTCGCGGATCCTTGATGTTCAAGTAATAACTCTACTTCTTAAGAAATGAACTGTGCCTTGATCCTTAAATATAAACTCTTAAATTTAGGTCAGCAGAGAAACTAGCGGCAATGCGAAGTCGCGAAATCACGTCGTTACAAACCAAGTTAGCAGAGGCCGAAGCCGTCGCGAGCGTTAGTGTGGAGCGCATCCGACACGAGGCTGAGGCCGAAGCCGAGAGGCAACGCGTCAGGCTGCAGGCCGAGATCACCGCGCTCAGTCTGCAGAACAAGTATGTGTATATTATTCATATATTTTGGAGTTATCTACTACTCAGTTTACTGACAAATTTAATCCACCTCTTTGGGCCACTCTTCAAAGGAATCGTTGGTACTGCGTTGCCGAATCAGTAGATTGATGATAGACTCAGCTCCCGCGACAGCTTTGCTTGTCCATCACAATATGGAATTGCATTGGCAAGTTTCATAGTTATCCTGTGCTGCTATTCTTCGCTTGTCAGTCTTAAAAGTCAATGGTATGGCACACGAGATTCTAATAAGATTAATGTTTGGAGAAACTAGAATTTGAATGATTTGAAAACAATGCATGTTCGAATATTTCTATATGCATAAATCTTGAACTTCTATCCAGACGTCTCGACCGCCAAGTGGAAGTAGAACGCGAAGAGCGCATGGCTCTTCAGCGCACCAACCAGGAGCTGACCGCGGGTATCGCTGACCGCAACAATGCCGAGGTCCGGAACGCCCGCGCCGCGAACGCTTCACTGCAGGCCGAGAGGGACGCTCTCAAGGAGGATATGAGGAGGCTGGAGACGAGGATAAACCAGCTGCAGGCAGATTGTAAGAGAGCCGCGGCTGATGCTGACTCCGCGAGGGCACAGCAACAGCACTATAAGGTTTGTTGTATTCTATAGACGTGAGTTTTACGTGATTGATGTTTATTTAAACAGTAGCAATAACAATATATGTTTCTCGTTAGTGATGTTTCAACTACAGTATTCTGTTAAAAAACAACATAATTATTTTTGTTGCATATTACTGACATTTTTGTTATTAGCTAAATATATTTGCTAAAATTAAATTTACCACAACAGTTCAATCGGGTAAACTGATTTCAATCGCTAATCAAGTGACATTAAGGGTTTCAAGATGAGCTATTGCAACTTCAAAAATAATTACCTATAGAAATCATATTATTTGTCTGCATTTTGAACCTGTGTGCGCGCAGACGGAAAGCGCCTCCGTTCATACTATTTCGTTCTCTAAGACTGTAATAATAGAGTAGTTTATTAGTTTCATCAAAAGTTGACTGCGCTGCTCTTGGTCTGCGAAATTACAACATTAAAATGACATTTCTCTTCTGTATCATTGCTTTATTCTGACGTGTGGCTCATACGGCAGGATATAATAGAACACGTGCACGAGTTGCGTCATAGAAGGCTTACGGAAATCAACGTACGACCGATTGTGAGTGTAATAATGAAACAATAACATAATAGTACTATTGTAACATCAGTAACTTTACCTATATTCGCAAATAAACGATTGATTTGATTTTTATGGTGAATGATGTAGTGTAGTATCGTAGGCAGATTAGATGTATACAGGGTGTAAGGGACATCGTAACGAAAACTGATACCATGGATTCAGTACATGAATCTGAACACCTCAGAATAAGAATAAGTCATAGGTCTTTTCAAAAAATTTACGATTTTGTTCACAGTTTTGATAACTACCTAAAAAATCAGCGAACAAAATCGTAAATTTTTTGAAAAGACCGACGCATAATTCTTATGCTAAGGTGTTCAGAATCATGTACTGAATCCATGGTATCAGTTTTCGTTACGATGTCACTTACACCCTGTATATAATTTGTATGAGATATACACATCGCATGTTTTCTGTCGTAACCGCCTTGACTGTAGGCAATAAATTGTAATGAATTGTTGCAATCTTTCCTTCTTTGTCGTTTCGCTCTGGACAGAGCAGTGGTGGTCGTCATGTAGTACCATTATCAGGGGCAGAGGTGACTCACCTCACCCTATCTCACCACCGATTTGAATCGCTCGGTCCATCGTCGGGTGACGTTCCGCGTGGTCTGTTCCACCTTGCCTTGTACGACAAGACGCTCTATCGAGTCGTATTCCCGCCTTGAGACTCCATCCTTAAGTTACACTATGATAGTAGTTCTATTGTTATATCAATTAGCATGAACATGTTTCGTAAAGATACTATTAGATAGTACTAGAAGTAGAGTAATATGAGTAATAGTTAATTGAGGGTAGTTAACCTAGAATAATATAAAATATCGATAGTGGAAAAGTAAAATGTCTGAAGTGCCAATATGTAAACTTTACAGGAGCACATTTTTAAGTTCTTTTTTTACGAACAATTTCATGTAAATTAATCTAATAGATAATTTTCTGTAAAACGCATATTCTAATAAATCATATTATTATTTAGATATACCAGAATATAAGTTTTACATAAAATAAAAATGAAACTTTAAAAAGTGCCTCTGTGAAGTTTACATAATATATTGGCGCTTTAGCCACTTTGTTTTTCTAGTGTCGATATCTATAATAATGATTATAATAGAATCTAACATTTAAAAGGCTTCATTCAAGTTTGATCGGATTCAAAACTATAATACTCTATTATACACCCTCGTACTAATAAATGCGGAATGAAGTTATGTCAAGTTTATACCTCAAAATCGATGGCTATATTGACGTTATTCAGGACATACGTTTACTCCGCGATTATTAGCAAGGAGGTATAAGTATACACTTTGTACAAGCAATTTTGAACATCGACCTTAAAAGTACACAATTCCTAGGACTCGATAGCTAAAGAGCGTGCGATTCGTCGCCAAACTCTGAGCGGAGGGGACGCCGACAGCCGAGAGGCCGCCACCCGCGTCGCCAGCGCAGAGGCCGGCGCGGCGCGGGAGCTGCGCGCTCGCCAAGCTGGCGAGAAGAGGATCACGCAGCTGGAGGAAGACAACAAGAGTCTGAGGGACGAGATGGATGAGGCTAAGAGAGACCTGGCTTCTACACAGGTACAGTCGATAGTAGTACTAGGATTCTATAGATGCTGTTGAATCATTGCAGCGAAACTATAGGCGCAGAGCCCAAACGCTTGTATTTGACGCTAAGAGTCACGAGATAAAATTATTTCCTTGTATCTTTAGATGTTAGGGCTATAGTAAAGTGGTATTTTTCCAAACAAATTAGAACTTAGCCCAAGATTTAACAGTACTATTGTAACAGTGTACTGTGTGAAATAATACTTCTCATTAATTTATGGTTCAAATCCTAATGAAAGGCTTTACGCAAAGTCTCTTAAAGGTCTTTTTGTGTGCTTGAGTTCAACGTCGGAGGGTATCTGGCGCAGCATTTGAGTTTTAATTAATGCAATAAGTAAATCACAATGCAACGTGAGACAAATAATAACAACAAAGATCTTTACGAGTCACAGCTTCACGTACTTGCACACTACGGCCAGACCTGTTTCCATCTCGCCCGGCGCCCTTGAGCTCTACGCTGCGAGGACTGACAAACTTAGCTGTGATATTTCCATGAATGTGTTTTTATATAACAGTAATTGTAACCTTTTGTAAAAGTGACATATAATTTCGGTATCTATACCTTCCGACATACAATTTAAATTGTCGTGATACAGGAGCGATTGAGCGAGAAGCAACGCATGGCCAGCACGTCGTCGGAGCAGATGAAAGAGCTGCAAGTGCAACTGGCGCAGGAGCGGGTGCGGGCTTCAACGTTCCTGGCACAAGTACAGGTAACTATCGCCCCACAAAATATAAGAAAATTCATTGTTGTTTCATTATTTTCTTGTGAATTACACTTATTTTTTCTAGTAGTGTACTTTTGTCAGCAAGATGACGGGGCCCCCCCTGTAGAGGGCCGAAGCCTGCCGGGGTCGCGGGACTTATCTCATTACCGTGACCCCGGAACGTAAAGGGCTATCGAAGGAACACCGTGGATTTTAGTCAGTACAAGTCTGACAGTCCCTCCCGCCCTGCCCGGGGTGGGAGGACTCATTTGATGATTTTAACACGCTAAAACCTTTCCAATGATATTCCTATTCCAAATTCCGCATCCTAAATTAAATGATTCCTATTTCTACCAAGTTTCCCCGTTTTTGTTAGTGGCATTGCGCAAATAGCGACTTGCCAAAGGAAAAAAAAAAAAAAAAAAAAGCTAAATAAAAAATAAAAAAAAGTAGTGTACTTTTAAATAAACCTCCATCAAATGTGTCTAGGAATTAGAGCGTACTGTAGAAGAGTCAGTGCGCCGTGAGGCTGCATTAGAAGAGCAATGTTCACGTACTGAGGCCAGGCTTAATGAGCGACTGAACGACGCAGAGCAACGCGCCACCAACGCGCTGCACGAGGATGCGCGACATCGGGAGAAGGTACCGACATATTCTATTTGACTTCATCGACCGGTGAAGGGTCGCGAACTGTTATCTCGGAGAATATTGGCAAATATGCCTCGTATGTCAATTCCTTGTACCCTAGGAGCAACACCAGCAGGAGGACAGCCAAATGGGCATGTCGATTGGATGCAAACACAGTTCCCCATTCGTAACTGGATACTGAACTTAACTGAACTGGATGGAAATGACGACATCTGTGGCGTATCATTAAAAATGATACCCTCGCGTTATAAAATACAATAACAATCCAAAGACATTGAAATTAGGTAGATACATAATGCAATTGTTTACAAAGACAAAATACAGTTTTACGAATCCGCTATACTATTGTATTATTGTCACTCAGGTGAACACTTTAGAACAGTTAGTACGACAGTTAGAGAGAGAAGTGAGTGCATTGGAGAAGCGTTCATGTGCGGCGTGCGCAGCCGCAGCGACCACCTCCGCGCAGCCCGAGAGCGAGCGCTCCGCTCCCGAGCCCGCGAGCGCACGGAGCGACACCGAGAGTGTCGGGGACGCTGCGCACTCGCAAGCTCAGCTCAGCTTGTTGAAGGAACAGCTGGAAAGAGCTGAGGCTCAGCTACAGGTATATCTTTTCTTAATATTTGTACCACATATAGAAAAATTTATAAATTTTGAATTTTAAATACCTAATACTTGATTCTGTGGTACATAACACAAACATTCAGAATTCTTATCCTTGTTACAGGCGCGAGCTGAAGAAATGGCGACGTTACGTCAAGAGTCCAGGGCTGCTAATCTAGCGAGATGGAGAAAGGTACGAGGGTCATTCAATAAATACTTAGCCTACAAAAAGTAAACGAAAATTTTGGAAAAGTGGGAATTTATTTTTCAACATAGTCTCCTTTTAGTTCGATACACTTAGCCCAGCGATGCTCCAACTTTTTTAATCCGTCCGAAAAATAGTTTTTGTCAAACTCTGCAAAATAGGCCTCCGTGGCAGCGATGACCTCCTCATTCGATCCATATCTATTCCCGGCGAGTGATTTTTTCAGATTAGGAAACAGAAAGAAGTCACAAGGGGCCAAATCTGGAGAATACGGTGGATGGGGCAGCAATTCGTAGCGTAATTCGACCAATTTGGCCATGGCAACGGCAGACGTGTGAACCGGTGCGTTGTCGTGGTGAAACAGCACTTTTTTCTTCGCCAGATGGGGTCGTTTTTTCTTTAATTCGGCGTCGAATCGGCCCAATAAATCGGCATAGTAAAGCCCTGTAATTGTTTTACCCTTCTCGAGGTAATCGATGTAGATCACACCTTGTGAATCCCAGAAAACGGTGGCCATAACTTTTCCGGCCGATTTTACAGTTTTCGCCTTCTTTGGAGCACGTTCCCCGGTCTGGACAGGGGCGTATTTACCATAGGGCCAAGGGGGCCATGGCCCGGGGCGGCAGGCTGCGAGGGGCGGCTCAGCCGCCCCTCGCGGCCTTCTCTGGGCGCCTTTTATTGTCAAGCTTACCTACAATATTTTTTATTATATTTTAATTGATATTTAAATTAAAAACAAACGAACGCTTCGAACCCGACCAATTGTTTACAATACCGTCAATGCCAGAGTCACCTTTTATGCCCCGTGAAGCCATAAAAGGTGACTCTGGCAATCAAACCGCTAGTTTTTTAGTAAAGTCACCAATTCTTATTCGGACTATAGCCGATCTAATTACCTCGTATAGGAATTGAGTCCTTTCGACCCTTGTATAACGATCTACTATTTCCCAATTTGTGACCAGTTGTTGGGCGAATTGAGGAGGCGCAAAACGTCATATGACACAATGACCACTGTTAAAACCTTATTTTAGGAAAACTTCTTTGTTCGTCACAGTAAGTGTATATGACGTTTTGTGTGTTTGATGGTTGCTATGGTAACAGAAATAATATGGTGTAATAATTGAAATTTTGTAAAATAATTGTTAATTTGTTTTTTATCAAACGTAATAAACAAAATGTTTAAAGTAAGAAAAGTGAGAGCATTTCATTTTGTTCATGGTCCTTCGAGCACCGGATACGGCTTTGAGTAAGAAAACTAAACAGTATTGTGGTAGTATCTCTATAAGATGTTCTAAGTGTGGTTCAGACTAATAATAAGTACTGAACAGGCTGCACGGCAGTAAGCCCGCTAAAATTCAAGCATTCAAGCTATTATTTGGTTAGCGGCTGCACGGCAGTAAGCCCGCTAAAATTCAAGCATTCAAGCTATTATCTGGTTAGCGGCTTCACGGCAGTAAGCCCGCTAAAATTCACGCATTGAAGCTATTATCTGGTTAGCGGTTACACGGCAGTAAGCCCGCTAAAATTCACGCATTCAAGCTATTATTTGGTTAGCGGCTGCACGGCAGAGTAAAGCAAAGTTCCTGAGTTGGACTTAGGAAAATTATAGAACATTCTTCAGTTTAAACATTTTGATTAGAATAAATTCAAAATGGAAAAAGATTTAAGAGTACTACAAGAAGTAAAAAGTCAGATAGAGAAGGGACTTATAAATTTTCAAAAGGCTCCGAAAGCAAGAATCAATCAAAATTATATAGATGCCAGATTGGAGGTACTGGAAAAACAATTTCTAAATTTTACAACTAAACTTGAGAGCATAATTCGCGAATATGGAAGTCAAGCAGTAGTAGACTATTTTAAGGAAGATATACATGACACGGTATATGAAACTTATCTTTTTTATAAAGTTGAATTAAAAAATGTATTGTCAAAATTTAAGTCTGACAAATCGGATTCTGAAAATTGTGATGTTTCGACCGATAAAGTAGCAAGGGAATCAGTAGTTAAATTACCAAAGATTGTCATACCGACCTTCAGTGGTAAATACACCGAATGGTCGTCGTTTCGAGACCTATTCATTTCTTTGATACATAAAAATAAAAAGTTGGATGACGTTCAACGTCTTCATTATCTAAAAACGCAATTATCGGGCGAAGCAGAACAGTTGATAAGACATGTTCCTATAACTGAGAATAATTATAAAAAATGTTGGGAAATGTTAGAGCATAGGTTTAATAATAAAAAGTTCATGTCCACCTGTATCTTTAAGCGGCTATTTAGCCAGCGTAATATGTTAGTAGAGTCTTCTAATGCTTTAAAAGAACTTTTGGATGTAACTAGTGATTGTTTGCATGAGTTGACTAATCTTGGAATTGATGTTAGTTCGTGGGACGTAATTATTATATACATTGTCAGTTTGAAGTTGGACGTTGAGTCGAGGAAACAATGGGAACTCAATGTCAGTAAATCTTCATCGGATTTGCCGACATTTTCGCAATTCACAGAATTTCTCGAAACTCGCTTTCGTGCACTTGAGTTTGTAGAGCCTATAGGCAAACCACAACAAGGTAAAGTTTCACATAATAACGTTTCAAATCCCAAGGTCATGCTTAGCACATCCAAATTGGTATGTCCTCATTGCTCAGAGGATCACAAACTTCCATTTTGCAAAAAATTCGCCACAGAAAATGTTGACCAACGTCGTGATATTGTCCAGTCTCTAGGTTTATGTTATAATTGTTTAAGTACTAGCCACATTATTAAATTTTGCCGAGTTTTCACCAAATGTCGTATATGTAAGCGCAAGCATCATACTTTATTGCATCCTAAGAATCTGAATGATGATAGTGCGGTGGTTACTCCAACTGAGTCTACAACCGCAGCAGATGAAACACAAAATAATTTGGCTCAGAACGAGATTACTACAAACATAGCAACCCATTTTTCGAAAGGAAATACACAAGGACAAGTCCTTCTACCCACAGCTCTCGTTAGAGCTGAGTCGAAAAATGGTTCCTCTAAGGTTTTGAGGGCTTTATTAGATCAAGGATCGCAGGCGTCCTTCATAACAGAAGCAGCGGCGCAGTTACTATGTGTAAAAAAGATAGCCTCTAAAAGCGCTATCTCGGGTATAGGTGGCGGTCACGGCGGCATTACCTCAAGATATCTGGTAAGGATTTGTATACAGTCGCTCCATGACCCATCCTTTACAATGACTGTAACAGCGCATGTTTTAAGCTCGCTGACATCGGTTTTGCCCGATGAAGGTTTTAAGGTCAATCATTGGCCGGAACTTCGTAATGTGCAGTTAGCCGATCCATATTTTAACTCGCCTAACAAAATTGATATTTTGTTGGGGGCTGAAATATACTGTCACATTTTAAAGGAAGGCTTAATTAAGAGTCCCAAAGGCTCACAAATTGCACAAGACACTTGTTTAGGGTGGATTGTCTCCGGCCACGTTGAGGGAAACGGTAGTCTTCAAGATGATCATAATGTTATTTTTAGTATGCATACTCGGGTTGAAAAGAATGACATGCTGAAGCGGCTCTGGGAGCTGGATTCAGAGTCATCGTTAAGTAAAAGGCCTCTGACACCAGAGGAACAGGCATGTGAGGACTACTTTGCGGGTACTACACAAAGAGATGAAAGTAGTCGCTACAAAGCCAAACTACCTTTTCGATGCAAAGATCCGCCATGTAAATATGGCAATTCAAAAAACATTGCCATAAAAAGACTACAAGGTCTTGAGAATGAGTTGTCCAGAGACGCGAAACTGAAGAAGCAGTATTCTGAGGTTATCCACGAATACTTAACTCTTGGACACATGGAGAAGATAACAGAAGAGTCTCAACGTAGTCTGAAGGATGTGGAATATCTTCCTCGTCATGCAGTTGTCAAGCAAGATAGGCTGACAACCAAGGTAAGAGTGGTGTTTGATGCATCGTCCAAGAGGACTAATGGAGTTTCCTTGAATGACACCTTAATGGTAGGTCCCACTCTACAGGCAGACTTACGTCACATTGTGGTGAGATGGCGGCAACATCCTGTGTGTTTAACAGCGGACATCGTAAAGATGTACCGCCAAATAAAGGTTGCCGAAGAGCACGTGGATTTTCAAAGAATTGTCTGGAGAGACAATGCTGTGGGGGAAATTCATGATTATCGGTTGTTATCAGTTACCTTCGGCACATCTTGTGCTCCTTACCTGGCCGTCAAGGCGCTGCAGCAAACGAACGACGAAGGGCATAAATATAGTTTAGCGGGTGAAAGGGTTATAAATGATTTCCTTCAGGAAGACTTCATGACGGGTTGTCAATCTGAAAAGGAAGCTATTAAGTTATACAAGGAGTTAAATGAATTATTACAAAAGGGTAGTTTTAAACTGCAAAAATGGTCTAGTAATAAGGTTAATTTACTAGAAGGTATGGAAGAAGATAATAACAGAAACCTGGAAATAAAAATGAATACTGTAATAAAAATCTTGGGACTCACCTGGAACCGGAACACTGACGAGTTCAATTACACGGTGAAGATGTTTCCTCCGGCAGCACCTGAAACTAAAAGAAGCATGCTTTCTGAGATTTCGTGTCTATACGATCCTTTAGGTTGGATAGCGCCCTGTATAATTACCTCGAAAGTATTCATCCAGAAATTGTGGATAGCAGGTGTCGCATGGGACGACGAGTTGCCACCTGATCTACTGCAAGAATGGAAGTCATATAGAGAGTTATTAAATTTAAATAATTTTTACTTACCTAGATGGATCAGGAAGAAAGACGATGGCGTCACAGTCGAGATGCACGGCTTCAACGACGTCTCAAATATGGCATATGTTACTGTCGTCTATAGTCGCATTATCGATTCCGAAGGCAACATCTATTGCAACCTTCTTACTGCCAAGACGAAGGTGGCTCCTATAAAACAAATATCCACTCCACGTCTCGAGCTGTGTGGAGCAGTCTTGGTGGCTAAGTTACTTAGCGAAGTCGCCCAGGTGTTGGTAGTTCCAAAGATTAATTTGCATGCACGGAACGATTCAACTGTTGTATTGGCTTGGTTAAATGATCATCCTAGTCGATGGAAAACTTTTGTTACCAATCGTACTTCAGAAATTACTCCAAAAGCTCTTCTTGAGAATGATCTGTGGACACAAGGACCGAAGTGGTTACAGGATATTCAAATAAACTATCCAAGGCCAGTTTCCACTCACGTTTGTTCAGACTTAGAACAGAAGCGCAAAGTTCATAACGTTCAGGTAGATCACGATAAAAGTGACCACTTATGGTCAAGGTTGTCATCGCTACGTAGGATGATTCGGTTCATTGCATTTTGTAAGAGATTTCTGTTAATGAAGAAATATCGCAAATCTAACATCATCTTAACTATTTACCTCTCTGTAGCTGAGTTAAAGAAGGCGTTAAATATCTGTCTTTATAAACGTCAAAGGCAGTCGTTTGACGAAGAAATAAAATCCCTGTCAGCAAAGCTATCCTTAAATAAGAAGAGTCCTTTATTTTCTTTATCACCATTTATTGATGATAGTGGAATATTACGCGTTGGTGGTAGATTAAAAAATGCTGAAGTATCTACAAGG
Organism: Allophyes oxyacanthae; assembly: GCA_932294325.1. Taxonomy (NCBI): domain Eukaryota; kingdom Metazoa; phylum Arthropoda; class Insecta; order Lepidoptera; family Noctuidae; genus Allophyes; species Allophyes oxyacanthae. The sequence goes on from OW028628.1 coordinate 6,340,361, forward strand.
GTGAAGAATCGGGTTCTAACTCACATTGTACCGTTAGTAGTGCCACCGGACTATAGTTATGAAGGTTCATATATGAGTACATTGCGAAGATGGCAATTAACTCGAAGGATGGTGCAGAGCTTCTGACGAAGGTGGAGTCAAGGATATTTAATCCAATTCTTTCAAAGATATAAATGGGACACTCAAATGCCATAATTTAAATTGGACGATATCGTATTTATCAAAGAGGTTAATTTACCTCCGGCTAAGTGGCTATACGGTCGAATAGTAGAATTGCATTCTGGAAAGGACAATATTACACGTGTGGTTACTATTCGCTGTAAGGTTTCCATACTTAAGCGTCCAACTTCAAAGTTATGTTTGATACCCGTGTCTCATTGATTACTTTTATTTTGTAGGTACATATTGTTTAGATTTTTCTTTTTCCTTTTATATACTTTAATGTACTTACTTGTTATACATAGAATATGGTTTTGTGTTAGTTTTGTTATAAAAGAAGGTTACATAAATCGATATAGCAAACACTTGTCAACCATGCTTTTAAAATAGTATGAATTTTAAAGTTGTAGGTTCGTTCATGGTGGGCGGTGTTAAAAGGACTGAATCCTTTTGGTGGGCGGTATGTTAAAACCTTATTTTAGGAAAACTTCTTTGTTCGTCACAGTAAGTGTATATGACGTTTTGTGTGTTTGATGGTTGCTATGGTAACAGAAATAATATGGTGTAATAATTGAAATTTTGTAAAATAATTGTTAATTTGTTTTTTATCAAACGTAATAAACAAAATGTTTAAAGTAAGAAAAGTGAGAGCATTTCATTTTGTTCAACCACCAATTATACCTTCTTAGGTAACTTTAGACACAATGTCTGGGGAAGAAGTTAGAAGGAATACCGTAAATCTTCAAAATGTATACCCGTTAGATCTCGCGGTAGACCTACAATAGGCCAGGTACAATAGGTAGGTAGGCCTATGAAAATAAAATGAGCCTAAGGCAACTTAGTATAATTACAAAAAAACTAGGTTCCGTCAGCAGCTTCGCCCGCGTGATATCATTATAAATTATAGCCTATGTCACTCAGTGATAATATGGCATGCCTACCGTTGGTGAAAGGAATTTTTAAAATAAGTCTAGTAGTTTTTGAGTTTATCCATTACAAACAAACAAACAAAAATACTTTTTTTTTTTCTCTTTATAATATAGGTGCAAAAGTATTGGTTTACCAGACAGTGGTGCCCATTAGGGAAGTTCTTATTAAACGTAGTATAAGTAGAACTTTTTTTAAAGAAACTAAGTTCAAAATGGTTTTTAGATTTTTTTATAATGAATTTAGAAGATGTAATTTTTCACACATTTTAAAACAAAATTGACTTTGGAAGCACATAAGTATTTCCTTTCATATCAATTGCATCAATAATGATTTGTTTAGAATAAGAATACATTGCAAAATACAATAAAAGTTATTTCGTGCAATTACAACCATAAACAATAAAGTAATGACGATATAAAGGTGAGATTCCGGGTACCTAATTTTGGGAAAAAATCTAAAAAAATCATATCTCAATAACCTTGACACTTAGGACATGGGGCTTTTGGTGAAACCTTGCAAATGACCCTCCCAACCCCCCAAAAAATTGTGTCGGTCCATGCGCCAAACACTCTGTAGAATATAGAACGCCACAAATTATGACAGCCAGCGTCATTGACGATTTTGTCAACCAATTCGGGGAGCCCTACTTATTATTTCTATATACGACCAATTCATATTAAGAAAAAAAAAACCTAGTGAATAAAATGGTTAATTTTTAGGATTTTTTTTCATTTATTATTTCACACTACCTATTGCTGATTTTTTTTCTTAAATGAAATACTTTATCGTCACATAATGGGGCGGCAAAGCTAACTGGCCCGGGGCGCCAAATCTTTAAATACGCCTCTGGGTCTGGATCCATTGTTTTGATTGCTCCTTGGTCTCTGGTGTGTACCAGTGGATCCAGGTTTCATCGACGGTCACAAAACGACGCAAAAACTCCGCTGGATTCCGCTTAAACAGCGCCAAACACGTCTCCGATGTGGTCTCACGGTTGCGCTTGTTTTCTGGTGTGAGTAAACGCGGCACCCATCGCGCCGACAGCTTTCTCATGCCGAGTTCCTCGTGAAGAATATGATGCACTGTTCCTTCTGAAATGCCTACAGTCTCAGCTAGCTCCCGAACCTTCAATCGGCGATCTGCCAATACGAGATCATGGATTTTTTTAATGTTTTCCTCCGTAGCAGCTGTTTTCGGTGCACCTGGACGTGGTTCATCAAAAACCGACGTACGGCCACGTGCAAACTCGTTGAACCAATTCTTGACGGTGGCCATCGATGGAGAAGAGTCACCGTACACAGCATCCAAGCGCTCTTTGATTTCGATCCGCGTTTTCCCTTCCAAAAATAGGAATCGAATCACCGAACGATATTGCTCTTTTTCCATTTTTGTAAAACCGATCGACACGTTGGCTTCCATAAGTTGTCAAATTAAAACAAATGAAGGGATTGGAATGAAAATTTGAAAAAAGAATTTAAAAAGAATGTGCTACACTGTGGTAAAACTCTTTTGAAACTACAGCGCCCTCTGGCGAAGAGGCTAGGTACTTATTGAATGCACCTCGTAACATTACATAAAAAAAAAACTTCATAATTCTAACAATAACAACTAATCTTAGAACTTGTCCGACGCTGTCTCCGATATTGTTTTGGACTACAGTTGGACCGATTATACATTATTTTAGTAGGTGAAATTGAATAGATGTTATAAAAAGTTTGGTTATGTAAACAGGACCTCCTTATCAGCAATCTGTTAATATAGTCCTGAATGAAAACCTTTTCACCAGGAACGCGAATACAACGAACTCTCGGTAGAATCAAAATCAACGGCGCGCGACTACAAGCGCGCGGAGGAACGACTCACAAATGCCATCGAAGCGCGCAGGACCGCCGAACATAAGGCCGGGCAGCTGCAGACTGAGCTCGCTAAACTTCAGCCGCAGTTCGACCTGGTCAGCAAGGAGGCCGACAAGTTGAGGGCACAGTTCGACAAGTTGCAGAAAACGCACGAAGTAGTGCAGGCTGAGGTCGACAGGTATGTTAAAAAACTTGTAACTTATTGACGCTGGTAATGGCGTGGGTTTTGTTGTTGTTATTGTTGTTACAAAGAAATAAATATTTTTAATATATTGGTGAATAAATAATAAAAAGGCTTTAAGGTCACATCTCCGGGGGGAGGGGGAGAGACCGTAAATAGGTCCCTCCCAGGCACGTGTCGGGGGAGACTAAAAACGTCCCCCCGTTTCGCTCACTGTGCAGTGCACGGTGACACACGACTCCAATGCGCCGTAGTCTTCTAGGGGCCGCTCGGTGGGAGCGCAATATTATAGTCCCCACTCTATGCGCTCGCGACCCCGGAGGGCCCCCGCCAGTTGATGTGCGGCGGGGGGTTAAGACGTACGCGACAAAGCGGTTGCGCCTCGGCGCCTTCTCCGATCCGTCCCGGTCGATCCCGCCACAAAACCGTCCAAAATATTATGTACTACAACCTGCCGCTTAGTTCGTCCCTGCGACGCCGCTGTCTATGCCGCTGTGTGTCATGGCATCTCTCCTATTCACCCGTACACTTGTTCGCGCCCCGCGCCGCTACCGCGATTCGCTCCGCAAAAACCGCGCGCGTTTTCGCTGAGTGTGGCGAGTCGTGGCGTGCTTCATATATCTTAGTACATTTTATTCTTACTACAAGCCACGCCCCGTACTAAGCCACACCGGTCGTGGCCGAGAATTTAGCCGTTGGGCAGTTGGGCTATTATGTTGCGCATTTATCGCGCTTTCTCAAAATTGTATCTAAACAGAATAATGCCGTTACCTTAAACAAAAAAAAAAAAAAAACAATATATGTATATAAGGAAATACTGCGTTTTTTTTATCCTCTATCTATGAGCTAAAATAATATCGATTACTACGTTAAGATGACTTATCCGTATCATTAAGAAATACCTAGTTCTAATAAACATAACTTTAGAAAGAAGAAGAAGAAATTGTTTTTTGATAGAGTGAATTTTTATAATTTTAACATTATGTTGTTTAAAAATAAATATTATAAGTTCTATCGAACAGTTAAACGAACTCTCTGGTTGTGACGATACCGTCTGTTTGAAAATACGCGAATGTGTTATTTACATTCATAGAATGGACAGCGTAATTGATGCAATCGTGTAATTTCAAGATCATTGTATATTTTCTTCTTTCTTTTTCTTTTTGATCAAACGTTGCTCCACGCTAGGATTTCTCCTGTGTCGTGGGTACAGTTAGAAACAAATGTCACATGCACACACACCCAGGCCCAGAAAAACTATCAGAAATATTTGTTCCGTGCGAGGATCGAACCCCGGCAAGTAGCGCAGAAAGCCAAACACAATGTTCTTGAAAGTCGATCACCCTAAAGTTGAATATTATTTGCGCATCTAGATACGACAAGAGGCATTTTCTTGTGTCACGCTGATATCAAAATGTCAGCCGTATTATTTGATATTAATTAATGTTATGGATTTTTATCTGAATTAAATAAATGAATTGAATTGAATCGAATTATTTTCGGGGGTATACAGAAACCGTCTGTACAAAAAATGGTTGACATTCTCTGCAACCCTCTGAATAATAATTATTATATCCTTCTCTCTGGGACATGTATAGTGTCCTCTCTTGTCTTGAGTACCGCATCATGCTCAGACTAGTTATAGTTTTAACTTAATAGAATAGATCTTTATTTAATGTAAACCAGATACAAGCACTTAGCGGGAAGGCGTTAGTGCGTAGCAGTATTGTTTTGAGTAAAGTATTATTTTTCTCATGCAGAATTACCTTACTGTGGGCGTTCCTTCGCACATTTACGCATACATATTTCTTAGTTTGTGAGTGATGTTCATATTTGAGTGTGAACATACTATTTTCGGTATATTCTGTTGGGCAATTTTTTTCTTTATTAATTTTTGTCTCAAATATTTTTTTGTAATCATTTTGTAGTCTCGCCCATTGAGTAACTTCTTAGTTTTGATTGAATTGTTGTATTACCAGATCTCGCAATGACATCCGCAAATTGAAGAGCGAGCTGCAGTACAGTGAGAAGCGGCGTCTGCACGCGGAGGAGCAGGAGGAACAGTCCAGCAGGGAGCGGGGGCAGCTCAGAGACGAGCTGCAGGAAGTCAGGCGGCATAACACTGAGCTTGTGCAGGTGAACATTACCTTTTACTTCATACTTGTGTGATATAGCTATTCACCTGGCGGTTAGTAACGCAGCCTACACTGTGTGTAGGTGAGGTGGTCGAAGGCTGGATGTTGTGCGCTTCTAAAATATGTTAATATAAGATATTGTTAATATTTGTGTTGGTTTTGTTATACAACTTACTTAAAAAACATGTACATTGTTTATCCATTGTTTCCAAAATCGATACGTAAACGAAACATTTCGGCTATTCTAATTCCCCATTTTATTTATTCAATTGCAACTATTGTTAATGATGCGCGCAACACTGAACAATGCGATTCATAATTAGATCAAATTCAGTTGATGAATATTTGGGCATTCATTTCACAAAGGTTTTATTTATTTATTTTGTTTAATATTTCACAATCGGCTTGCCCAAACTGATCTGTTGTTGTGGTTGAGTGGATGCCGCGCTGAGCCCATCGTGTAAACATCATTGTTTCGGCGTCCGATGATCTGCGCGCGACTCATATTCTCCACAGTTTCATCCTCTCGGTGACTACGCGTGTCCTATATTTGCTCACCATCTGTAATATTAATTCGTATATAAAATATTAGGCACACGTTTTACGAATCGTTATAATATTAAACAAAAATATACAGATTGTTTTTAATTATTCTTTATATCTTCAATTTCAAATTAACCAGAAATTAAAGTATGTCAATTTGATCTCTGGCTTGCCAAAAATACTTTCGCGAAATTCAGTGTCGGTCAAAACATACCATAAAGAAGAAGAGACAGCCGGGCCTATGGATACGTTGCCGGGGCGTTTCAAACGCAAGAGCAGCGAGAAGCCGCCCATCCGGCCCAAGCCGGCGTACCTGCGCAACCTGTGCGTGGGCGCGGCGCCGCGGCGTGCGCGCGAGGGCGGCTGGGCGCGCCGCGTGCGCCTCGCGCTGGCCGCCGACCTGCTGCAGGGCCGCTGCCGCGCCGCCGACACCGCCATCACCGCCATCAACAAGCACTTCGTCACGGTACGCGAGGGGCACGATTCGGATAGTGTAACTTAAAAAATAAAATGTGGGTGTCTTGTTGACTCTTCTTACGTCGTCGCAGGCCGCTGCCGGACGTAGACCTCTCTCGAGTCGGTGACGCTGCTGTCCATCTATTTAGATTTATTATGATCATGTAGTGTTTATTTGTCTTGCAGAACAACAAGGCTCTTCAAGAGGCGTGCGGTATGCTAGAAGAGCAGCTAACTGATCTAGAGAAGTTGGCTGATATTCATGAGCTCAAGAATAAAGATCTCGAGGTATTACAGTGTTGTCTGCTTATGATAGATTATTAGACTTAATTTTATATGGTTATATGATAACGATGTCAGTTTTCACGGTATTGGGTATTATCTGGTAGTCTTGTATATTGACCGGGAAAATCGTGAGGTCTTAAAATGATTTTTATCTACACTCACATGTGACTCACACACTCATACATCGGAAAGTTCTGATTATGAATTCAAAAATACTATACCTAAATTACAGATTTTAAGCACGTGCAATTCTAATAAAATTAAAATGTTTTATTATGATACAGTTTTCATAGCAAAATAATGCTATAATAAAACACGAGTGAGTGTTTAAAAGCCGAGCCGGAAGTGAGGTTTTTAACAGTATCACACAAGTATTTTAATACTGTGTGTAATAAGAATAACTTTATTTCTATTAAACTCCTGAGTTTCGGCGCCATTATTGTGTTTGTTTACTTTATTAATGCGTTAGCTACCTAATGCATGAGTATAGATAGAGTACTGAATGAAATAACTATTTTTTTTTATTTGTGTTAATGACAGACGCAACTGAAAGGAGTCCGCACGGAGCTGGAATCATGCCGCGTGCGGCTGGGTACGGCGGAAGCGTCGGCGACCGAGCGCGGGGCGGCAGCCAGTCGCGCCGCCATGCAGCACGAGGAGGCGCGAGACCAGGCGCGTCACGCGCACTGCGAGCTGCAGCTGCTCAGGGTACGTCTATATGTACAGACTTTGCATCTGTCGCGCCGCGCTGCAGCACGAAGAGGCGCGCGACCAGGCGCGCCACGCACTCTGCAAGCTGCAGCTGCTCAGGATATGTCTATGTGTACCGACTGTGCGCCAGTTGCGTCTCGCTGCAGCCCGAGAAGGCGCGCGATCAGGCCCGCCACGCTCACTGCGAGCTGCGGCTGCTCTGTCGACGTGAAAACTTCTGAGTTTTGTTTTTCTTAGAGATCACAATTCTATATAAAACCGGGTTATAGCGCATGGTAGCGCAAGATCCCCTACACTTAAGAACATGACGCAACCGTTCGCACCGATGACGCCATGGCTGACACTTGCAGTTGTTACATAGTCAGTCGGTAGCTAGCCACTTCCGCGTGAACATGGTTGTAGACAATTCGCTGTATTACAAATGGATCGCGATACGAAAAAACTTCAGGAACTTGAAGAGAGACCTGCAACTTGGAATAGTAAATGCAAGGATTATTTATTTAGAAACTGATGGATGTATGGATTATATACCGGAACTGAGGGCCGACAATAGCATTCGGACTACGGACTATGCGGCCATAGGCATTCCCGGCAATTTGGCTTGAGGCTGACTGGTAGTGTGGAAGAGGTCTTAGGCTGCATTTCCGCTGGAGCGGAGCAGAGCGGAGACGTCACTAACAAACACACACGTCACAAACAAGAACATTCCAGTATTTTCTCCGCTCCGCTTCAGTGGAAGCGCACCTATGATATTTGAATTTGTGTGATGTCTAAAATGGAGTCCATATAATATCTGATAGTGTTAACGATGCTATTAGGTTTAATTCAAACCATACAACAAAAATTAACCACGGGTCCAAAAAATTATAAATTTTGTAGTTTTTGTTTCGACTGTAACCTAAGCTCCTAGTTGGTCGCTCTTCCTAGGCAGTTTGTATAAAAAGACTAACAGATTGTCAAGACTGTTGACTTCGTGCGCTGAAAAAATCCTTTTGCCTACGATATTTCATTGCAGCGTTATAGGTACTAGGAGGCAGAATTGTGCAAAAATAGACGTTTATGGCCTGTGCTTATATGATGTGTAATTACAGGAAAGACTAGAAGCTCGCGAGACGCGCGTCGCCGAGCTCGAGGCGCGCGCGGCTGCCCTCGAAGGTGAGCGCGCGTCCAGTGATGCTGCACTCACCAGTGCGGCGCGAAGAGTGCGCGAGTTACAGGAGGAATGCGCCACGTTGCGCACGCGCGCACATCAACACCACGCGCATGCGCTGCAGTTGCAGGCCAGCCTGGCCGATGTGCAGGTAATGTCATTTTTTTGACTCCTATCGCATTGGTTGTCCTAGAATATAATATTTATGCAAGGTTTATGTGTTTCATAGTGCGTGTAAAGTAGACTTAATTTTATTTGCCGCGACTGTGTCCCTTACACAGGCTTATTATGTGGTGAACGTACACAAATTGGCATAAAATATGCTTTGGCGTTTCATTCTTTAAGCATTAAAGCATGTAGATTGTATTTTCGCTGAAGTCCATTTATAAACCCAGTGGTTATAGTCATTATACTATGTTAATTAAACTTAGTATTAATGAACCTACCCGTGGCTGCAGGAGGAGCTGGCGGCGGCGCGCGAGGCGGCGGAGGCGGCGGGCGTGTGGTGGCGCACGCGCGAGACCAAGGCCGACGCCACGCTGCGCCAGCAGGCCAAGCTCATCGACTTCCTGCAGGTACCGACGTCATACTCTAACTTCTCCACATCACCGATCCGTTTTCAATAGATCGGCTTCTGATACTGCCATCTGTCATAATTTCAACCCATGGCTAACGTTTTTACTGAGTCTTCCGATGACCATCAGTGGTTTTAACTGTTTATTGCCAAAATGTTTCTTAACTTGCATATCAAAATCTACTCAGTTTTCTTTGAGGCCTTTATTGATATGTTCATGTCTCGTTTAAGGCTAAAGTAGAAGAAGCGGGTCGCAAGAAATGTTCGCTGAGCAACAAGTTGTTCGGTCGTTCTGGACGGAGGCCCGCAGCATCGCCGCCACTCAGGAGAGCTAACAGGTACCTCATTACTTATTCATTGTATTCTTTTACATTATAAAGTAACTTTTGAAAAAGTAATCGATTATATTTACCCATATTACTTGCAGCCACATATGGAATAACAAATGACTTTGAAAATATTCGAATTCGACATCACTGTATCTCCCTCATTTTGTTAAATATAGCATTCACTACAATCGTGTTATTTTGGCTTATCAATTAACTCGACCACACCGCAGTCCACGGCAAGACAAAGACGTCCCCCAAGTTGCCACAACAAGTGGTTAAAAAGTTCAACTAATAATTGTTAAAAAACCTCTAACAGGGAATTACGTGAAGAAGTGGAGAGGTTGCGAGCTAAACTAGCAGCCTGTAATGCTGGCGGAGATGCGGGGTAAATGAAATATAAATTGTGCTTATACCTATCTCATACAAAAATTTATGCTATTTTAATTTATAGTTCTTTTTTTAGCTATCTGTCCACTCCTAAGCGTGAGAAGCCGAAGCAAGTAATGAACGGGTAAATACACAATTCTTCCTGTATATTGAAGAGTTATATTAATTAATATTAAGTAGAATGTTTAATGAAATTATTATTTTTAGGGCGAAGAAGAGTATTGACTCGCCCGATGGATCTCAAGACAAGGGACTGCTGGTCGTTTGGTAATATTTTCTTTCAATCCTTACAAGACTGGCTTTAAGTTCATTGTTATTGACCAAGTGTATTTGGCCAAGTGAAGCAAGCTAAATGTTGCCTGGAATTCAAATTTACATAAGTTGGATTCTAGGCAATCTTTTATTTATTTTCAGAAGCATATATAAAACTATGAAAAACCACTAACCAAGCACCTTTCTATTATTTTTCATAAGACTTTTTCCTACAGGTCCGACGGCAGTCGCGAGCGCATGCGCGCTAAATGCGTGGATGAAGCGTTGGTACTAACTAGCGGCAACAGGGAGCTGCGCGCGCACCTCATGTCCGCCGACGCTAAGAACTTGCCGCACAACGAGGCAAACAGAGCATTTACTGTAAGCATTTTACATTATCTGAAATTACGTGTTTATAATATCGAAATCTATAATTTCGATGTGCGTTTTGTAAACTTTCATTTTTATTTTTGCTAATTTTAGCATATGACATTTTTAAATAATTAATAAAAAATTCCAAAGTTTTTGCTTTTTTTGGAAATAGTTCTTTGCTAATAAATCAATATTCAATATATCATCCACCTCATTTAGATATAGCTGATGTTGCTATTAATTTCTAGTACATGATTTAGTATGTATTGATTTTCAGATAAAACTAGAGAACTCCCCGCGTGGTCTGGAGGCGGCCGTGGTGTGCGGCAACATGTCGGAGCGCGCGCAGTGGCTGGCGCGCCTGCGCGTGACGTCACCCGCGCCGGCCGGCTACGTGCCCGCGCTGCTCGCGCCCGTGCCCAGCGAGCCGGCCGCCGCCATATATGTGGCGCCCAATGCCGTGGCCATCGGTAACTTCTGAGCGAAAATACTAGATTAGCGAGAATAGAATTTAAAGTGTTTGTTGTAGAACATTGAACCGTATTTCTGGAAATACCAAATCTTGTTAAGTAAATTGTTGTCTTGTTGTTATTGCGTTCGATGGTTAAGGTTTTGGTTTGATTTTGATTTATTTTCATCCAGTCCTAACTTTACACTGAATTTCGTTTGCAACTCATTAAATTATTAGATACCTACGATAATTTTCTTCGCTGATTGTGTTTTTTATTATTATTATTTTTTGCGCGGTCGTTTACTGGGCCTAGTAATCGACCGCGCAGCTTTTATTTGGACAAGTGATATCCGTCAGGTTGCGCGGACGGGCTGCACTCGCTGCGCGGGCCGGTGCGCGTGGCGTGGGAGGGGCGGGCGGAGGGGCGCGGGGAGGGCGGGGAGGCGCGGCGCGTGGCGGGCGCGCTGGCGGCGGGCGGGCGCGCGCTGCTGCTGCAGGGCGGCGCGCTGCTGCACACGGGGCTGCTGGCGCTGGGCTCGGCGCTGCGCCGCGCCGCCAGCCTCCGGCCCTCCGTCACCGTCAGCCAAGTGCGCCTGCCCGACAACACGCCGCCGCATGTTATGAAGGTTTGTTTTTCGTATTTATAAAATCTCTCCACAGACTTCGACCGACCACCGCAGAGCACGAACCCTCTACCCCTACAAGACAACCGCAGTTTTAAAGCCAGCATAATATTATGTAAACTGCCTGACGCCCAAGTCATGAACGAGTATTAATAGTATAATATGATGACTATGGATAAGATAGATTGATGTACTATCCATATTAATATATCTCGTAACTAATCCTATAGATTATTAGTACTGATGATGATGATGTTAGCCTATATCATCCCACTGCTGAGCAAAGGCCCCCCCCATGACTTCCAGGTCTTCCGGTCCAGAGCCAGTGTGGACCATTCTTTATTAGTTCTATCGTCTCTCCATCTATATTAGTACTATATTATAATTATTATATCTATGACTTTCAACCAAAACTCCTATATGTCTTTCTCAGGCTGTAATCGGCGACTCAGTTGATGGTCCGTGCGCAGCGGTGGCGTGCGGTCGCCGAGTGTTCCTGCTTCGGTTCGACGCCTCCACTTCAGAGTTCAAGATTACGCGCTCCCTCACCGTGGACCGCGCACCTAGCTCATTACTACTTACCACCAAAACATTATACATAGCTGGAGAGAAACCTCTCAAAGTGAATCTTCCATCTGGCGCGCTAGAAGCTTTCGGTATGGACGAGCCAACTGTAGCGGCAGCAGCTAAGAAACACTCGCCACCCAAGGCGTTCCTGCTTATTAAAAATAAACCTGCAGAAATTCTCCTGTGTTACGCTGAATGTGGTGTGTTTGTCGATGAGAACGGCAAGCGCACGCGCAATGAGGACCCCAAGTGGAGCACAGCAGTATACAGCTGGGAGTTCGTTAAACCCTTCTTGTATGTGATAGGAGATGACAAGGTCACTATAGTTTACTTGAACGACGAGGCGTATAAGGCCCCACCGTGCACGTGCGACTCCACATCTTTAGCCTCAACGGCGTCAGATTGCTACCTGCCCGAAATATTCACTTTGAAGATGAGGGAGCCTGTGCTACTGGGCATGGCGCCCAATGGAATAGTTATACGCACCAAAGTTGACGAGGGATATAATGTCTCGATCATAGAGGGTATGGCGGCGTTCCGGAGCGTCGGCGCTTCCGTCGAGTCATTAGCCACTATTTCTGACACAAAGGGATCCACTACTGACTTGGCGCAGTCATTAACAGATGTTACGCCTCAGGATGTATCTCAAGAAAGCGTTGAAGTCACGACAGGGTTTCTAGCGGATATTAGGAAAAGAGCGCGTCAATTGCGCAATAAGCACCGCAAAGAGCAGACCCCCGATGACGTCATAAAGGAAATACTAACGACAGAGGTAGATTTGAAACGCACTACGAATGGTAGGAAGTCACCCGCGACCATTTCGGAGTTCGATTCGGACTCTGAGACAGAAGACAGCGAAGAGAAATCTGATTCGCCGAAAGGGGCGGCCGATATATGCGCGGAAATGTTCACGAGACAGGTGCGCTTCCAGTGATAATTATTATATTGCCAGTCGAACTCCAGAGAGTAGTCAGTCTGATTATACAAACGTATATCAAATATATATATATAAAACTTGTATGATACAGGACAATATTTCTATGTACCTGAGAGATAGGATGTTTGAGTGTAGGCGTGAAGTCAACTGAGTAGGTCTAATGTTGGTATTGTAATAGTATTTCTTAATTTTAGGCGTTAATAAGTTTGATAGGTAATATTATTTATACCATGCCTTAGCAGGTTAATTTTACTTTTAAACCATATTAGCACATTAATTTTAACGTACGAATAGTATGTACATTTTTATTTATTACCTAATTTAACTCGATTTTGTATTGTAGGGTACAGAACTGTGTGGTTTTGAAAGACAAATATTAATTGAATTATGTTTTCGTATGATTTTTAAAAGTAATGAAAGAAACCTTTTATTATTCCTACTGCATTGTCTACTTATTTTTACTGTGATTTTATAACTGACTTAATTTGTGTTTAGAATAGTTTAAATGTAAGTGATCTTTGTTTACGTTCATTGACATGTTAAAATATATATTTTTAAAATACATACCTTGGTGTATTATTTTTTTCCTCTAGACCGCAGGGTTCCGGGTTTGGGTTCGCAAACAAAGTATGACTTGCGGCGAGATGTTGCACTTACATTATTGGCTAGTTACACTAACCTCGTATTTCATTTTAGTAAAACAAACACACGCGTGAAAGGATGATTGTACTAGATATATTAAAGTTTTGTCCAAAAAGTGACTTGGTTCGGAATATAGCTACATACCGGTGTGTTATGAAATGTAGTTTATTTCATTACGAAGTATTATTTGCTAGATGAATCCGGTATTCTTTCCGCTGATAAACTTACAATGTTGCTCATTTAGTAAGGAACGGTAATTTATCGAAAATATAGAATTTAATTATCGTTGATATTCTACGATTCAATTCTATATACTGTGCAGGTATTTTTCCTTACTTTGTGTCTTATTTGGGATATAACCATGATATTATAATTAATACAATATGAAAGATAATAAATAGTGGTCGCCCGGTGGTATTTTAACTTTCTGCACTCCTTCGCCATGTAAATTTTAACTATGCCAAATCTCATACTCCTCCGTGCGCGCAATGTGCTGAAAAAGGGGTACTAAGTTGTCTCTTTATATTCACTAGTTGATTCTTTGTATTCACTTAGTCGCTATATTCGATAATTTCACATATTTTAGAAGATACTGACGATTGTTTTTTTTAAAGGTACTGTATTGAGATTTCAGACATACGGTAATTAAATATCAATTTATGGTAATGAGAGACATGGGTAGACCAAAATGATAAACCAGAAAAATATAAAATTTGTTATATCTGCCTTTTATTGCAACAAAACAAACCTGCAAATGAACAATTAAATTATAGATGCGATATTATTATTTTGAAGTGCCATAACAAGCTACAATATCAAATATTATCAAACTTTAGTTTTATTCATAATAGCTGTGCCCCGCGGTTCCACCTGCCGTTTAATTTCTTTTTCTTTTTGCACGACTCCTTAGTGTCGTAACTTGATGTTAAATAGCCTTTAGCCATCCTCAACAATTGTGTTATCAAATCAAAAAGACTGGTAGTTCAATAGATTAGCGCGTTCAAACGAAAAATTCTCTTCAACTTTATTAAATTAGTATAAATTACCATCTTGGTCTACCTCATTGCCATAAATTGATATCTAAATTCCGTATGTGTGAAATCTCATAACCATTACTTAAATAAAAAATACAAACGTCAATATCTTCAAAACTAAATGTCCGATTATTGTCATTTTGTTATATTTCACTTACTTATAATCAATAAACACTTTTCAAAAACATATTATAATGAACATGATTGGGCACATTTATTTGGCATAACTCCTATATACGAAATGAAATATTCACTCAGGTACCTGTGAAGACTATTTAATAAAACTTGGGGGATAAAATTGTTGGAATTTTTTATTTACAATCTTATTACATTTACATAATATGAAGTGGAATTTGGAAAGTTCATGCGAGCAGATATTACACTACTATCATTATCCAGTTTTTAATATTCGTCACAAAATCTACTCGCGTATCTCTTACAAGATAGTATCTAATTCGAAAACAAAAGTCAATTAACACCCCATATTATTTGGTTACGAATTGCCTTCGAAATTATTAACAAGATGATGTACTTAAAAAGTGTACTACACAAATCTGACGTAATAGCAGAGATCTCTTTACACAAATAATGTACAACACAAATAATTATACAGCTTGCTATATCAGACATTCTATGCCTAGTGAATCATATATTTAGACTCAGTCAAAATATTATAATATAATACAAGAATCAGTTGCTGCGGTAAATTTAATAATTACATTACATATGTTCACTGGGTCTCACATTAAATACAATAAACAAACATTTCAGACTCACACCGACACTATATTACATAAAAATGACAAAAATCGTTTCAACATGAGGCAGTTTTCAAAACAGCGAAATAACCTACAGAATTACGCAGCGTTTGTTGTCTATTCGAAATTATAATACACTTTGATGACAGAGCTACGCTCTAAAAGTGAGTCCATATGACAATTGTCATATTATTTAAGATCCTTAGAAACTTTAATATTATGGAAGATATGAAACTGAACCCTGAATAAACATTAATGCGTAACTATATTATCTGTAGATCTATATCGAGAGGTAGGTAAGGACAGAATCGAATACATTCCATTATCTTACCTGGCCTAAATCACAACACAAAGTGAATTCCAATAGTTGCAATCGCATCATTCCATTCATCAAGTGCGCGTATAAATTCAGTCATCGGTTCATTGTTGATGTAGCATTGTGATATTTGTCTGTAGCATCAACATTTCAGACGTTATGGAATCTTTCCAGAAACGTTTTCGAGCTAGTTTACCATTCACCAGTCAATTTATCTTCAGATGATAAACTGGGACGATGTGAACACATTTCTAATCTATTTCAGATCGCGTATTATGAATAAACTGCATTCATCATCCATCATCATCTTCTCCATTCAGCATTTCTACTGTCCACAAATTTATCTGACCCGGGGATCAAAATTGTCAAAATTGACTATTATCGGCACAGAGACATACGATTTTCCTTTAAACATTAGCAGCCTTTTTGACTTCGCATAATTTATTAACCTAATTTACCTACAACATTTAGTTTAAAATAAAATCTTTTTTACATTTTAGGTGCAGCGCAGACGGCGTAGCGGGCAAAGTCGGGCCGGATAATTTTATCGCGACTATCGAACTTATGGAATCCTATATAAATAACGCACACGTAGTTTATTTTTATATCCGAAATAGTTCTTTGATACTTCAAAAACAAAATTAATCATATTATTTTTATTTTTTGAAATAAAGTTCATTTAAGCTTGATTTGACATTTGCACCTGTCAAATTACTATACTCCTCGAGATCTAAGAAGTCCCTTTTGACAGATTTAAAGAACGATAGCATGTAACTTGACAATGTTACTATAGGCTGTAAATAAAAACCATTTTGAATATACACTTGATAATAATTATGAAATTATTATATTTTTTTGAGAAACATATAAATTAGCATGGTATATAATTTCATAAGTATTGTTATAGCATCGAAATATTTTTAAAATGCATGTTTATGTACTACCGAAATATCATAAAAATGGTTACGTTCTCAATCAATTATTTTTTAAATAAAGGGATGTGATCACTAGAATCGTTAAAATCGTTTGAAATATCAGTATAAAATTACGTAGGTATTAAAAACTCTTTAAAGGCTGTATGACACGTACATTATATTATTATGATTAATTTAATTTCTCTATGATCACAATTTGCTTGACACTGGCAGTAATGACAATGACATCTGTGCAGTATTTCGCGATTTTTCCAACTAATTGTTCGTTCTCTCAACGAGTATTTCTCGGATACCTCTGTTTTTGTGATCTGGCCTTGATTTTGGATTGTTCCCGCTTTTAAGTTGACTTGGCTTACTATAGGTACATGGATTCTAACAACTTGGTTTGGAAACTATGTGAGTACTTCGAAAGTGAATCAATAACTGGTGGACCATTATTACCGGTACAAGTGGATAAATAATTTTGGCATAAAATTATGGATATGTTTTATTATTCTATGAAGATACCTACAGAAATGCGATTTCATATAAAATTCGGTGCCTACTACATTAATAAATTGCTTATGAGATGAATTTCTCGATTTTTTATTCATAGTTTTAAACGATTATATACTCTTAGAATTTTAAATCGATTTATTATAAAAATCGATATTTTTGGTAACAGATTTATACGCTTCACATCCCAAATTAACTCAAATGATATATGTCAAAAGTGGCTTTTTAAATCTCGAGGACTGTATATAGGATAAATAAATTGACTAACGCACGCACGCTGGTCGAAATGCAGCTGGTGCTCCGCCGGCGGACAGGACAAACTGCGACAACCTTCCGTTGAATCAAACGAACTATTTTGTACACGCTGACGCAGACGGCGGCGGTCAGATTAGTCCGCGCCGTGCGCTACTTAACAATGGACGTTATCGACGTCAATGTTCTCATCGTTGCGGTCAGATTGTCTGCCGTGTGCGGTAAGTTCACGGCGATCGTGCTCGCAGGCAATAACGGGCAGAAGCGGTTATTTTTGTCCGGCGGACAAAATTACCGCCGTCTGCGCAGCGCCTTATATTAAAATAGCAACTATCAACGAAATGAATTATGCGTTACGAATTATGTGTCTATTTACAACCAATATTGAACCAATCCATTTATTGGCAATGGTAATCATCAACTCGCAACACCGGGTCAGATAACTGTGTCACTATACATCGATACCTGACGATAAACTGACAGTCATAAGCCAGCTTCAGACTTACTTTCGTGTATAGCCGACAGCTGGAAGCAGTATGAGAGGTAATATGTTCCACAAACATGTACGTTATTGCCGGCGTTACGTTTAGTTGAGGAAGCCTCTGCACTGCGGCGCGCCACACAGGCACGGGATCTTCTCGTCTTCTAGAGGGAACTTGTAGTCGTACGTAATCTCTTCGTCCACGCCGATCGGCTGCTTTGAGTATATCACTATCTTCTTCTGAGACTCTATTGTTATTATTTTCGCGTAGCAGTTCGGCTAGAGGAGAGAAGAAAATAGTTTTCGTAAACAGGGTGAAAGTTACGAGTAACCGTATATTTCACCCCAGACGGACGGTTGTCAAGAGTAGAAAGGGTCATCTTTTCTCTTGACAACGAATTCGCCTGTCTAGGTTCATTATAATTATGATTGTTGCTCTCATTGGTGCCAGTTCACAAGATGCTAGTTCCAATTACTAGGTCAAATAGAAAGAGTAATTTGAAGAAGAAGGCGGAGATAATTTTAAGGGACATAATATATAGATACTTACATTGCAGCTGTGGTTGATGAACCGGGCAAGGTTGCCGCACTTGGTGGCGTCGATGATGGTGTCCAGGTCTATCCGGAACAGATAGGAACTGCCGATTCCGGTCGCTTCGTAATGCGCCTCCCGCACATCGGCCACTATTGGACGGATCATTTGGCCCACGTACTCGATCACCATTTCGTCTGCTGCTATCGGCTCCTAAACGATGGGATTGATTTTATTTTGTTAGAAATGTCGATAAACGTCAGAGATGTTCATTTTTAGTCCCTAAGCCCGGAAGTAGCTCTGTAATCGAAAATACCTATACCCTGTTTCCCGTTCATGGCGTACATGATGTTTATTGAAATCAAATCTTTAAAACCTGTAGCAAAAAAGGCAATCCCCAAAACAGCAGCTAGTAATGTTAATAAAATAAATATAACTCGAATAACATTCTCTATTGGTTAAGTCCGAACTTTTTAAAGATCGTTAAATTGTTCTTCACGTCTACCGCGTAAATAAAATAGTAATGGACATCGACTCTGGTAATAAACTTCAATACGATCGTGAGAGACTAAACTTTGAGTTACCTTGAAAGAAGTTTACCGATCATGAAGATAAGAGTGATTGCTCTGTTTTTTACAAAGTAGCTCGAAGTTTAGTCTTCTACGATCGTATTGAAGTTTATTACCAGAGTCGATGTTCATTACCATTTTAGTTACGCGGTAGACCCCCAGATCTCGGCTAAAAAAGTAAGCGTAAATGATTAACAACATAAAGGAAATGTTCTCGTTAACTTACCTGTGCGAACAGACCCCAGTCGTGGATGCCAGACTTGGCAAACTTGAGCTGTTTCTTCCTAAACTTCAGCTGGTTGAATTTCAAGAGATCAGAGTCTGTATCCGTTCCTAGTGAAGAAAATAAGTAGATATTATTAATTTGATTATGTCTGTCCTCATACTTTATAATGGACGCCAGTTAGCGTAAGTACGTGGCTGGCTCAGAACGCTACATTGTATAAGCATAGAGCGTGGGGTCTAGTGTCATTATCTGCCATTTTGGGAAAGAACTACGTTCAGTACTGGACTGCAAAGACTAGTCGTTGTCATTCAATGCACTTACC
This sequence comes from Allophyes oxyacanthae, assembly GCA_932294325.1. Classification (NCBI taxonomy): domain Eukaryota; kingdom Metazoa; phylum Arthropoda; class Insecta; order Lepidoptera; family Noctuidae; genus Allophyes; species Allophyes oxyacanthae. The sequence continues at coordinate 6,359,821 of OW028628.1, forward strand.
GAAGGCAGTGAGCAGTCTTCTCTGGTTGGACCTGGCTTCTCGTGATAAGAGCTGCATCTTAGAGGCCTTCTTATCATCAGTGTGAGCATGTATCGCGGCTGCTGAGCTTCTACCATGGTGGTACTTGTATTTCGCTTTCAATCGCGCGTCCATTTTGTAATACCCTTCTGTGCGTGCTGAACCACTCGAGTGACCCTGTTGGAGTGATAGTAAAAGTGAATAAACGTAAGTTGCGATTTAGCTTGTGTTTTACAATTTGATAATACTCGACAGCGATAACTTTAAACTCTGCGTCTGCAAAAGAGCGAGCTTTTGCATACGTCTTCGGTCTGTCATCCGTAAACAGTCGACAGACGAAGGTTGACAGTGATAACCGAACCATCCAGATCCCTCCCCCCCTGCACAAGCTGAAGGGGCGGGGCGCGCTTAAGAAACTGCAATGCGAATGGCGACTTTACAAAACTCGACATTAGCACACTGGATTTGTAGTTTGACTACCTAACATTCTATTGCGATGCCATGAACTTTGTTTAAATAGTTATTAAAAGACTAACCTGTAGATCTTCATAAATGTTATTATGCCTCTTGGACTTCTTCTTGGGCGGCGAGTAGCTGACGTCGGTGGGCGGGTGGTCCACCCAGTGCGTGTCGTTGAGCCAGTAGCCGTGCGCGTCCTCGGCCAGCAGCGCGTCGTAGGCGCGGCGCAGGTACTCCACGTCCTCGCGGTCGATGCCTCGCGTGAGGAACTCGTACATCACCTGCATTTCCGACATTAGGTCCCGCGCCTTGAATGTCACTTTCGGGAATATGACTTTGTCGTAGTCGGTCTCACGCGGCTCGTACAGTCTGAGGAGAAAATGTATTGTCGTTATAATTATGGTGTAGTTATATTTTTCGTGATTATTTGCTATTGTGAAAGGTGAATAAAATCGTCGATTTTAATGGATATTTGTTGACTAGCCTGTTGATTGAGATAAGATTGCAGTGTAATGGATGAGGCTGGCTCAGAATCGAAAGGGTCTTTTTGATTTTTGCGACGGATTGCGTCACTATCATCGCATCAAATTTGTCAATTCCATAAAAAAATTACAACGCTTTTGCACCAATGCACGGTAGCAGCGCGATAACTGCGCAAAATGTGCGCTACCCATCGCTGATCTGTCGCCTAAGTAGACGAATACTTAGATGACGAGAAACAGAGCCTACCTCTGCAGAGAATGTGAGCTATAGAGTACGTACTTGTTCTGTATCTCGGCCAGTTTTTTAGGCTCGTGTTTCCTCTTGTAGGGCCGCTTGGTGTCAGTCTTGCTGGGCGGCTCCTCCACCGGCGACGCCACGCTCTCCGGCTCCGCCATCCATGTGTATCCTGCACACATCAGGTATTTCTTATCAAGTTTATATTGGAAAAAATATATGCTTTATATTGAAAAAGGTGCAAGTTATGTTTACATATTTTTTTTAGCGATGCCAATCTTTAGATGGTCAAGAAATGGAAAGAAAAATAATATCATCGACTTAGCAAAGGAGTGTACCTAGGGAAAGGTATAGTGAAATATGGATGGTTAAGTCTAACGCGTATAATTTTGGTCTAGTGACAATCGGATAGGACTATCAGATTAGAAATTTATAAATATTGGCGCCACCTAACCACTAATGAGCTAGTATGGAGCTCAAATATACTGTAATTTCCAGCTTACCATGATCATGCTGCAGATGGTTAGAAGGTCTTCGTTCCGTGTCGTCGGGCGGCGGGCGGCAGTACGAGTGGTCCAGCGCCACTTGTGACGCTTGCGACGCCTGTGAGGCTTGAGATTGAGGAGATGAGGTTGCGCTGCTTGCCTGTGCAAATGAAGTGACGTATTGTTTAAAAAGACGTATTCGGAAGTTAAGAGTGAACGTCAATCTGACAAGACGTAGTAAGTAGGTCGACAGAATATAAAGTTATACGGTTTATTTTACATCAGGCGTGAAGGACATACAAAATAATGGAAGTATTTAACCGATAAAGTGCCAATCTGGGCGCGAGAATCAGAACGTGTCAATGTAGCATACCGATGATCGTCTAATGACATACAAAGAAGACAACTTTGACGACTATAAATCAGCTTTACTTTGTTGACACTCACGTCTTTGATGCCGTTGATGCTGGGCGCGGTGTCGGTGTTGCTCTGGTCGCTGAGGGACGCGAGCCGCTGGCGGTTGTCGGGCAGGTCGTCCTTGTCTCGCCTGGATCGCAACGGTTCCTCGTCGCTAAGTTCGCCGTCCTCAAGCGATGTGTCCCGTTTACTTTTCTCTCTGTCTGGCGACTTAGCATGGTTCTTGATTGGACTGCTGCGAGGGTCTTCTGGTTTGGAGTCCAGTTTGCTGGTAAATTGGAGAAATTGTTGACATTAAAACTGTACCAAGATTAAATGAGACTGAGCTGGAAGTATCAGTCGCATGTTCGGGGACTTATTTAATCGCTAAGCAGACATTATTAGAGAAGGAAAAGAGCAAAATCCATTAAATATCTACAGTAAAATATTTAAATCTACTAATTCAACTCATCTCATTAATAAATAATTTTAATGGTATTTCCACATTACCTGTCATCGGGTGGTTTTTCAGGCAGCGGGTGCGTATCCGTCTCGACCTTTTTTCTCTGCTCCTCCAGGAATTCCCGCTCGATCTGTTCCATGTACTCCGTGTTGCGTCTTCTTCTCTCCTATCATAAATTATAATTGGTTATAAATTAGTATAAGACAGAAGTAAATGACTAGCTTCTTGAGGTTTTTGATAGTGGTCATATTCGAGTGCTATTATGTCGCCGGCAAGTTCGCTCATGCCACTCCCATGGTCCGCGGGCGACGGGGGACGGGTAACAACAAGGGATACGCGGCGGGCCCTGCCCCCCGCAAACTTGTTGCCACCCACTGCAGTCTTTCGTCCCCCGTCGCCCGCACACCATGGGAGTGTCACCAACGAGCTTGACGTCTTATAACTTCGCTTACACGCAGTGTGCGAAGCACTGATCCTTGAAAAGCTTATCACCTTGTTTCAGTAATTCGGTTGCGGAGGTCCGATAGCTGTCGCTCCGTGTAAAACCCTGGTATTCAACTTTCGGCCGCATCTCTTCTCTATTACGACTAGGAATCAATCTCAACATAGTGAAAGATGAGACATATGATGAGCGTGGATGGAACTAAAATTGGACATTTTAATTTGACGCGATAGTGAGTGGAAGGTTAGTACGCACCTGGTACTCCCTCTCCTCGTCGGAGTCGGAGTAGACCCGGTCCAGCAGCAGGTCGCGCGGCGGGCTGGCGGGCGCGGGCGCGGAGCCGCCCGACCCCGAGCACTCCCACGCGTCCATGGGGGGGATCGGGGTCTTTTCTATAATCACACACAAAATCACGCTTTGTGTAAACGATGTTCAGAATAATATAGTGATTTATTTATCTCTACGTGCCGATAGATGTCGCTGGAGTATTTTTTGCTATGTAGCTAGTAGTCGCTACAACATCATTAACAACTTTATGGCGAGCACTTAAAGAGGTTCTTAACTAGATTAATAACACTCTGCATCGATTAGTGCGGCGGCACTCGAGCCTCTAACCATCAACACGCTCGTCTCGTGAGTCATAGTCTACAGTCAAAGACAGACATTTATTACAGAAACTGTATTATTATAATTTTTGGTATCGACAGCCTACCTAATCGGGTGTCGCTAATACCACAAATTTATTACAGCAAAAAAAAAAAAACTTTGCATTGCAATATTTTTTTGACAAAATACCGCTAGCTACTATAGCGAATTACACGAAAGTATGTGGATTCAACTATCTCATAAAATCGTGTCGATTCTTACCTCTTCTGCTCTGTTCTTCCTCGCTGTCCGACGACGACGAGTAAACTCTTCTTAGCCTCTCCTTGTTTGAAACCACCTTGAGCTGCAATCAAAATACACTCCAACGTATAATATCACTGCATGCATTATTTCCTGTACTGTCCCAAATTTTGGGCAAAGGTCTCTTTCGTTCCACCTTTCGACAGCTTATGCGACATCTCCGTCGAGACGACAACTGCATGCATTACCGCATCCAAAATCTACTACTTGGCAGACATATCTGTGGACCTACCGTTTTGTCGCGTCAGACAATCAGCAGCGCTACGCGGATGAAAGCGGGTGATAAAAAGGGGAGCGGGGGGTAAGCGGAATTCTACAGATATTTCCGCCAGGACTATACGATACTGAACCAAAAGTTCCTACGTTACACAACACTTCTGACTACGATCATCAAAGGACAATGGGCTATTTTGGCGTCTTTTAAAAGCTGCTGCGCACTTATGAGACTCCCACCGTACGTAAACTTATATCTCGAAACACATTATCTCAAATATGAATATCTCGAAATGGTTACGTTTCAGAGCTTGGCTACAATAGTAAGTTTTGTTTGTAGGGATGTCCTCTACCCGAACGTGGAAGCCACGTAAATGCGCAGACGCTTTAAAAAACGTCACTCTCCATACTATTTTATCATTGTCTTTTACGGGTTTCTACTTATTATGTCTGTTACCATTTTTCTCCAAAGCGGCTTATCGTTCTCAACCGCCAGGGAGGGCTGCAATACAATGTCAGTTGTTTAAATCGTTCAGGGTTTTAACAGGGTCATCTTATAGTTGGTTATCGCTTGGGCCAGATACGACTTGTTAGCGGCTAACTGTGAGCAGACCGAGTGACAAGCTTTGCTAATTTTAGTTAAGTTGTCAAACTTCGTGAATAATTACAATTTAAACTTTATCTCAGTGTCATAAGAGCTACACGAAGTGCGCTTGTGACATTAGAGAACTATGTATAATGCACTCGAATGCACTTTCAGTTTTATTCGCAAAATATAGCCGCTAACTATGTCATATCATGTCATAGGAGACCATCCATAAAGTAATTCACGCGTTAAGGGGTGGGAGGGGGGGGGGGGTCGACAAATTTGAAGCATTAACGAAAAACTTAACAATATTTCCAACTCTATCTGTATGGCAATTGATTTAATAAATATTAAAAAATAATTTAAATGGAAATAAACCTAATTTCGGAACTACTGTTTTAATTTAATAATTTCTAGATGTAAAATTGCAAAATTTGTGACGTCGCACCATGGGGGGTCTCACAAATGTGATCAACTGTGACAAGGACGGGGAAGGGGTAAAAATATCACGAAATTAGTGTAACGTAGTTTATGGACGACCCCTAACTTCAATATAAAAGCCGTAAGTACCTCAGCGTCTTCGAGATCGGAATCGTCGTCGGTGTCGGAATATATTCGTGGCGCGGGACCCTTGTGTTCCGAGCCGGTGGAAGATGACGACCGACTTGATGACGATGATGATGACCTGGATGGAAACGTTCTGTTAGTTTTACTTACACACTTTCTAGTTATTCTTTTTTTCTAATATAATATTATAAAGAAAAATGATCAGAATCTTTGTATGTTTCTTTGTAATGGATAAACTCAAAAACTACTGGACCGATTTTAATAATTATTTTATTAGCCGAATGCTTTATTATCACTGAGGTACTACTAACATAGGCTATAACTTATAAAGATATCAGTAGAGCGAATCTGCTGGCAGAAGCTAGTAAGATATAAATATCAAACTGACAGAATTGAAAAGTACAAACATGGCCCTATTAATTGTGACATATTGAGCTAACTACTGTGAATAAATCATAATTATATACAGTGAAGGTCTTCTCTCGGACCTGGAGGAACTGCTGGACTGCCGCCGTCGACTCCTGGACAGGTACGAGCCGGTCGTTCTATTCCGTGGACTCGTCGGCAATTCCTTCTCTTCGTCAGAGTTCTGAACCATTTCCTCCTATAAACAAAAGTTTATTGTACAAGTCTAGAAAGTGGTCCTTATGGAATATCTCAAACCTTGTTATTTTATGGTTCTGCAGTTTATTCTTGGTGGCTCATACACACATCATATACATCATTTTTCACTACAATTCGACCATTCCTTCTACCTCTTGCGCCCAGCCCAATGATCAGTCGGTATGGATCATTCATCGAAACAATCATATATATCCATTTATCCATACCTGATCACTAAGTCTCTTGGAGGAGTCATCATCCATGAACACAGGTGAGGGTATTTTCCGCTTTCGTCGGAAGCTGGGCATCTTAGGAATAGTGGCACGCAGCCCCAGCCCAATGCCAGAGCTGTACCCGCCCAGCTCCAGACCCAGCTCGCGAGACTCCATGATGGACTTTATTGAGTCAACAGCGTCCTCCTTCTTGTTGGAAATGTCCTGAAAAGGGGAATTAGTTCTTTGAGACTGTTATCAATGGTCACATGATAGGAGAGTTTACAGTGTTTTACTGCATGAATATAGTTGGGACGTAAGATGCGGGAAAGGAGAATAATTATTATGTTATAATTATCCTTCCCTACATAAGAATTTCTGAACATAACTTGTTTTCAAATTTTTCATACCTATGGAATTACTTAAAACCGCACTCGCGTTTTTGGGCATTTTATCTCTATTCTTGTATTGTATTAAAATATAAGTTCCAATCTTTCTAGTCCCGATCCCTTATGGATTTATTGTATTTATCATTATGAACAACTTTTATTATGGGATCAACCCTAAAATTGCGAAAACAAAAATCAACTATTCCGTAAAAATAATTCACCCGACTAAATGTATGGAACAGCATTTTTTTTAAGATTCTACAATACTCTTCGAAATATCGTAATAAATTACAGATTACTTGCGTTACGAACAGCAATAACTAAAAGGTAAACTAAAAAGTATAAAGGCCGATACTTACAGGGGTGCTTTGTACCTGTAAAGGTTGACTAGGTACCTGTAAAGGTTGACTAGCATCCTCCTTAGGCTTAGGTAGTCTGATCTTCCGACTCTGCTCGTCCCACCACACCTCGAAGCTCTTGAACGCCGTGCTTTCGATCATCTTCTTGTTGAAGTCCTTCTTTAGAATTTGCTTCAGTTCTGCGGTTACTCGTTCTATTACGCTGTTTATCGTCGGGTAGTAAGGGTTGTCCAGTTCCTGGGGGATTGATGAGAAATAAGCTAAATTCTAAAACAATTTGAGTATATTTATTTATTATGTTGATTAGGGGTTAAATATTATGACCACCATAAAATGCTTTAATACCCTTAGTTCTTTTACCAAAAATATATACTTGACACCAGAAAAATAAAGTCTAAAATTACAATAGTACTAGCTATTTTAGTCACGACTAGACTTCAAATTGTATTCGAATACCAAATGTAGTAAATGATCACCCAACCTTAGCGAGCAAATTAATGCGCTATTACTGCCTAAATAAACCACTATGATTGCCATAAAATGTAGGCTTATTACCAAATAAAGTATTATGATGCCATATTATGTTATGTCTCCGGCTTGCAATCCCCTCCCACCTCACCGCAAGCGCCGCGCTCGCCCGGACACGATCCCCAATTTAGCCACGTGCGAGCACTTGCGTTCATTGGGTGTGTTTTGTTTTCTGTCTGTTGGTATTTGGTTGGTATCTATCTTCTTTGCAATGGCGAATGAAAACTTAGCGGGACCGAGTTCTGGTGCTCCACTGTTGAGTTCTTCATCGGAATCAGATGAAGACGAAGATAAAATCACAGAGCATACGAAAAAACGTTGAAGGCAAAATAAAGATTGGGTTTTTGAAAGAAAATTTATAACTGTGCGGAGCGCAGAGGAATTTATCAAAAATGAGAAGACATGGTCAATATAAAAAATTCATACGACTGAAGGAGTAAAACGTTACTATCGTTGTAACAACGTGCTGCCGTACGCAGCGGAGTAACGGCGTACGTGAGGGTACTGCGGGAGTCACGTGTCATACCTGTGCGGGCTGCACGGGCTCGGTGTAGGTGGTGTAGTGGTGCGGCAGCAGCGGCGGCGCCGCGAACGTGCTGCCGTACGCCATGGCCACGCCCGCCAGCTCCGCGCCGCCGTAGCCGGGCGGAGGGTATGCTGCGGAAGATACATATTTGTCACATCACTAGTGCCAACTTTATAATACATATCCCCATACTTAAGATTTCCACTTCCATGCTTAATGTCTTTTTGTCATAATTGTTATTTAATGCTTCGTTGACTGGGCGACGCACATATAGATCGTCATCAGAATTTATCAAATAAATTTTAGCTTCACCTTCGTCCAACTACAATACTTTCTAGTAAAGGCTAAACCATTCTCTCTATGTTATTATAAAACATTTTTTCCAATTATTTTACATTATTACAATGCATCAAACTATTATAATTTAATCCAGTGAAATTGAGAGTGGGCTCGATTTTATTCACACTAAAGTACCTGTAGGCGGCCACATAGGTTGATAGTAGTGCGGATGCGGATGTGGAGCGGTGGGCTGTGCGGTAGGCGGCGGGTAGTAGTATGCGTCTGCCGGCACTTGCTCCTCGATCTTAGCTTCCGTCGACGACAGCGATGATAACGACATCTGTACGAATTCGTTATTTATCATTGACACGTCGCATGGTAAAGAAATTACAGAAATACGTGAAAATACAATTTATACAATACACTAGGTACATGTGAGGTACACTTTATTGCACACCAGAAAGAAACGATAAACATATAATACAATGAAAAGAAAAAGAGATGTACAAAGGTGGTCTAATGGCACTCGGCGATTTCTGTCATACAATTAAAGTCGGACAGATTTGCGGGTAAAGACAATCTCATGAATGAGAGAATCTCATTTTCAAAATCCGCATCGCTCATTATAATGAATGATCCAAAGCAGTGGCGTGCCTAGGGGTTGACTATAGGGTATGCCCGACAAACCTACTGGACTATAATATATTATGTGTGCGTGTCTTAAAATATGAGTTCCTTTCATAGTCAGTTTATTTCACTCAATTTAACGACATCTAGCGACTAACACGGTTTTATAGATTTGTTGTACCTAGTTTACATGAATTGATAATAGATGGCAGTATAATTCCTCATACATGTTATAAACAAATTACGCCATCTAATTAAATCATTATAAAAATATAAATAAAGATATTTAGTTGAAACCGAATTCATAACAAATAGAAAAGGCACCTACCCGGTTCACTTTTAAATTTTCTACCTTTACGACTGCGTCAATGATTTAACTTTAACCTCACTTATAGAACCCGGTTAAATTTAAGCATTTGAATGACAACTATACACACATCTTTGGGATTATTATTTTGTTAAACACAGCGGGTTATTTCTCTTAAAATCACAGTGAAAATGTAATCTACTATTAAGAGTAACACAGCTGAACACTTTATAAACCATCACAAAGAACAAACAATTAATACGTTTGTTTCCGCAGTCATTTTCTTCATCACAACATAAATGTTATATCTCTAAATCACGGCAAATACTACACAAAAATAACGATATGAAATTTCAACACCAATATTTCGTTCAAAACAAAAATATATCTGAAGTATGCAACAGAACGTTAACTCAACTCCAACTTCACAGGAATGCATGCCCGGCTTTTTCCTAGTACAAATTGGACCTTATCTATAGGAGATCTATAGATGTAATGTTACTAGTTTTGTTCTGCGCTAGAGCGAGAGGTCGGGGTTAAATGAGGTCAGCAAAAGCCCGAATCTGAAGGCGCAAGTGCGAGCGTGACGCATGGACTCTACTCTTTTCGTTCGAAATATTGTTATAGGGTGAATGTATTACTGGCGGGCGAGTCGCGACATTTGGCGCGCAATATTTAATAGTTATTTGTTATACAAGAGTGCAAAGTTGCTTTTTAACCGCGTGTTCAATTTTGATGACCGAGCAAGCGAAGGATTCTAAAATTGAATCACGAGCGCAGCGAGTGATTCAAAATTAGAATCCTGAGCGTTAGCGAGGGAATCAAAAGAGCACGAGGTGAAAAATGTTTGCACTCGAGTGCAACACGTAACTTTTCATTCCACCTCAGCGAGGAAATGACTAAATGCAAAAAAAAAACGTTTAATTCACAAACTTAGTGCACACGATGTTCTAAATTCAATTTACTTTATCCTCTAGAGAATAAAAACGGCTTTTCCACTCAGATATTGAAGATTAAAAATACTCTTTCCGAGATGGTGGGATGAAAATTTACTTTATCCTCTAGAGAATAAAAACGGCTTTTCCACTCAGATATTGAAGATTAAAAATACTCTTTCCGAGATGGTGGGATGAAAAATATTATTTTATCACGCGAATGAATAAGTTCGTTTCGGATTAGGGCTTTTGGGCTTGTATGGAGGTACCACCACTGATCCAAAGATGCGTTAGATTGACACTTATATTCCATTAATTTCAGTGATTTCATAGAACTAAAGTTGTTTTGTTGAAAGTTTTCCTAGCAACTGAAATGCAAAATCATCTTTATTTTTTTAAGAACTGAATTAAAGTCCTTACCTGGTCATCATCTAAGTTGTCCTGATCCTTGTCCTGTACCGCGGCGGGTGATCTTCGCGGCTCCTCACCTGTCAGCAGCTCATCCTCTGACGATGATATATCTGACCCGATCTTGTCGATCTGCGGGAACTTCTTGCGAGACGCCAGCGTAAGCTTGTTCACCTTCTAGAAAGAGTGATAAGGCATTTATACAGGGTATCTGGTTGAACGAGGGACATACCATCGAAGTAGAAAGAAAAGAACGTAACATGTCAAAAAAAAAGTTAAATTCGAATAATAACCACAAATTTATTAAGTAAGGGATCTGTTAATAACATAAATAAGTCCTTTTTATCATCCAAAACATGAGACGAAACCACATAACAATATTTTAAACATTGACGAAATGAACTATTTTTATCGTTTCCTGTAAATTTTGCATCTCTGGAAGTCTGGACGTACGAGTTTATCATTCTACAACGACGATATTAAAGGAAGTTGGGTATTCAGTATTCGATTGTCTAATAAAATTTACCATAGGTATTTTTGCCAGTCCTAAGCCAGGTTTGAAGTATGAAGGGTAAAGGGATCATACGTCCCTGTTTTATCTAAGTTCATTCACCGTGTGCAGTCGCGTGCGCAAGGGTGTAGGCAAACTTTGCAAATGTTATTACAATTATTTTAATTAGGTTTTTCATTGTGATTTATATTTTATGTGTTTTATTTACTTAGAACTTGATTGGTACGCCCGGCTACTAAACAAGCTATACATTTTCAATAAAGCTGACCTCTCATTGTACGGAAAGCCTATACAATGCGAGGTCAGCTTATACTGGAAATGTATAGCTTGATATGTAGCCATGTGTACACAAGCGCTTATCAACCTATTTTTTCAAACGTCAAGATCACTTCGCTTACATGCTGTGGCAGTATAATCATCAAACTGTACCCCGTGGTAGAAAACACTGCTTTTCGATTTTGTTGGGAGCTATAACTGCAGCATCACGACGTTTTGAAAGTGCCTGCAAAGGCCCAGTTGAAACAAAAAACTTTGACTTTGACATCAATGTGCATCTCACCCTTTCCACAGTAAGGTGGAGGCAGTCGAGGTAGATCTCCCGCGTCAGATAGGGCGACGGCGTCGTGGACAGCGGCTCGGAATCCACATCCTTTTCCGAACACAGCGATATTATACTCTCCCGGTCTTCACTTACTGAACCTGGTGATAGAATAAAATAGAACTGTTTAATCAGTAAATAGGCTCCAAATGGTACAGAACAACGCGGGCATTCGATTCATCACATGACAGCACCTGAGAGAATTACCTCGTATCAGTGAACTAAGTAAATAAGTTTTCAGGGTTCCATATCAAAACGGTAACACCTTATTAAAGACTAGCCGTGCCCGCGACTTATGTGGAAAAAAACATATTTTTTTGCCGTGGCTGGACCCTAATTATATTTAGCCTAAGTTACTCCTTATAACATAAGCTACCTGCCAGTGAAAGTCCCTTCAAAATTGGTCTCACCGTTTCGGATATTAGCCAAAACCGACGAGACGATTCAATTTTATTTATTTTTATAGATTTACACTGTGATCTCTGATATTACTCCCTTAACCGTCGCTCCGAATGTATGTCACCGTACGAATAATAAAATTCAGGGTCTAGAATTCTGGACCGATTTAGAGGAATATAAGTAATGATGATCATTACCTTCGTCATCAGACGGCGGGTGGTGCGTGTCTATGTCAGGTATGTTGTTGGGCAGCCGGTCCTCATCCTCCTCCTCGGACGAGATGCCCAGCGACAGGAAGGGCGGCGCCATTCCCCCGCCCGTGCTCGCGCCCTTCAGCAGCAACGCTATTCTGTGCGCGACCATACATGCCTTGTGAAACTAATTATACGGGAAGAAATTGTAAAAGACGCGACAAATTTTAATAAATATTAAGAAAAAACTTTGTACCCTTTTTTAAGCATATTGCGCGCAAATGTGCCCCGTAAAGTATTCATATTGGCGCTATAGCCATTTTGTTTTTCCAGTGTCGATATTATGTAAGTAATATGGACATTGCATTACTCACAATTACATTGCACTACCTATGTCAGTTTCAATTAATTATAACATGTTGACAGTACATACCTGGTATCTAGATCAACGTTCTTAGGTTCCTCAGCGGGTGGAGGTGGCTTGGGTTCCGGCTCCTTACAGTCCACGGTGTCTTCCGGCGGTCGAGGCTCCACCACCTCCGCGATTTTAGGCTCCACCACCGGCGGCACTTCCTAATAGATATCAATATTATTGATGTATACCGGATGTTCTTTCATATACGAACATATTTCTTGTCGTAGACTATACCCAAAAATCACATTTACGATGGCGAACGTTTTAAAGATTAAAAATACCAGAAAAATGCACAGACTGTGGTGACGTTTTTGAATACATCTAATTTTTGACGATCTCGACAGTCGCTATAGGAAAAAAATAGCTTTTGATGGGTATAATCTCGTGCTTAAATGCTGCCCGCATATCCTGTATATACGTGTGCACAGGTATTAAACATGCAATTCTGATAATATAACACTTTTACACAAACAGGAGTTTAATCTTATAATCGTGCACTACGCTCGATGTCGTAAATACACTAAATCATTAACATAATATATTTATCAATGCAAAGGCGCTAGCGGGAAAATGTAAATTGTCACTTTTCTACATATATACACAGCTAAAATGAAATGAAACATGCAGATGAAATGAACTCACTAGACTATGTCAGTAACCACAGAAGCGTGCAAAGTGAAAAGTGCATCAACTTATATTGACTTACCTTAAACTTAAAAGTATATCTTGCAAATAATACATTTGCATTTACATATTTACAATATACAATTTATGTTCATCTATCACCGATGCATCGGCTTAGCTACAACTACTAATTGGATATTGTCAAATATTCAATGCTTTAGACAAGATTCAAGCATTACTTTTAATAGCCTGTCAAACCCAAACCTTTTATAGATTTAAATAAAATTTAGCAACAATATAAACAAATTAATATTGTGAGTTCAAAAATAATACAGCCATTAACCATAATTTCAAAGTAGTACGACATCTTCATTTTGTAAAAGGTAACCTCGATGACATCACCAAATCTTGATTCGCGCTATCGAAGTTTGCACAGGAAAGTGAAATAAATTGAAACATTCACCGGACCTAGGGCCCTTCAGGCATACATACCAACGGCCTGGTTCGTTAGAAACTTCTCTAAAAACTACATACAATGCCATCTGTAAAATTAATTTTAATATTAACTTGTTTACAATGTTGAAAACCTGTATAGTGCTTTGGGAATAGTAAGCTGGGACCAGGGTTCGAAATTATAATTATCATTGATTTGATGGTATTGATAATTGAGTGATTAAGATAAATATAAGTTGATAATTACCTTTATTGGGATTATATTAAATATAATCGAAAATATTTAATTTACCACTCTTCAATTTGTTGCATTCAAATTCCCATGCAGTCAATGCAGTTGAGAAGGATGAAGATGATATTCCCCTAATTAATTTAATTAACTTGTATGCAGTTGGTTAAATTTCTCCTGTTTTTGTTTGCAATTTTTTATAAGTTTTTAGTCACGTAATAATGAACAAAAGATAAATAAACGATTACCTTGATTGTTAAATGTGTGTAATTTATTACTAAACTACTTGCTTGTAACGTGAATGTTAATAGGTAATACCAGTTTCATAAGAATTGGTAGGTTTATATCTGGGGGCCTAAAAAGGCCACATTGAGCAATTCATCTACTGATTTGAATAGTAACTGTCAAACAGATGATTACTGAATTTGAACCTTATGCGGATGACATTAAGAGTTGTCAAATAAGTAGATATTTTGGCATTTGTAATATGAATCATATTGTGATTAAAGCAGCCTTTTTAGCCCCCCTGTTTGATAATTATGGCGATTAATAAGTTTTGATCTTGATAATTTCGAACCCTGGCTATGACTGTAGAAGTTTCAAACATACTCTTCAATGGTATTCAACCAAAGCAAGCTAAGTCTACAGTGAAACCTATGCCCGCTACAAGTGTTAGCAAGTGCCGTAATGTCGTCCGACCTTTTCCTTCTCTCTGCGTTCCTTGTCTCTCTCCCTGATCTCGGGCGAGGGTTGTTCCTTGGGCGCAGGTGTGGCCGGCGCCGCCCACGACGGCGTCGCGGACGAGCGACGCTCCAGCTTTATATTAGTTCAAGTACTACTTTATTGACACTCTCCACTGTATGAACTAAGTTCGGTATTTAAGTACAGGTTTTGTAATAAGGACAAAATCTATAAATAATTTTGTAATTCTTTACAACATCACTGCTGGTAATGTATGATTCAATTTTTGATTACAAATAATAGGGAGAATATTTCACAGTTGATGACAATGTAACCATTTTATTACAAAAAATAATCAAATAATTAATTTTAGTTTTATTTTAATGATAAAGTAAATCAGTCATATTGAATTTACAAATTAATTTCTTTTATGGCCTACCCAATGATTCAGGGGACCTCATTGTATTTGGTACTTATTTCAGTAGGTAAAAATTGCCCGCAAATGAATATTTACACGATGAAACGAGGTAATGATTTAATGAACAAGCAAATAGAACAGCATTAATGATGCTGATCAATGATCATGATGAAACTATGAGAACCGCGCTCAAAGCCGCGAGCAGTTAGTATATTCACACTGTTATGAGGACATCAAACGTCAAACGACACATCTACCCCTTACTAATAAACGCTGTATAAAGTTATGTCATGAATAACATCATTTTAAATGTAAATTAGTTGACCTATATAAGCTTGACATAACTTTATTCATCTTTTACTAGTAGGGGGTTGATATTTATAAGAAAACGCCATATAGCCGTCGCATATCTATACAAGGTACAACCTTTCTAGTCCCAATGCCTCTAAGAGGTTATTGTACTCATCGTTATGAACAACTTTTACTATGAGACCAACCCTGAATCGCGAAAAATAAATCAACTGTTCCATACCAATAATTCAATATTACTCGACTAAATATATGCAACAGCTGATTTTTTTCGCGATTCCATGTTTAGTCCCATAGTAAAAGTTATTCATAATGATGAGTACAATATCCCCTTAAAAAGAGCGGGACGTGAAATGTTAGGACCTAGTGTAATTGGAGGTCGTGATATTTTAATTACAAATAACATATAGATAGGCTAAATAATTTTAAAAAGTTTAATTGTCTTGTTGATATAAATAACTATGAAATCAGTACAATATTATTATTATGACTATCTTTTTGTGGCTTTACCATTTTCAGGCTCATTTATAGAGAAACTGTCTTAGTTGTACTACATAATAAATCGTTTTAAAACTCACATGGGAGTGATGGTGCGAAGTGTGATGCGGATGTCGCCAGTCGCCCCACCACATACCGCTGCCGCTCGGGGCCGCGCCTGCGCTGTAGCTGTACCCGTAGCTACAATAAACATGAAACAGTACGCATGAAAAAATATAGTTTTCTTGTCAAAAATAAATAAAACAAGAAAATGTTTTGGTAAAGTACAATAAGTCATTTTTGAAGACTAAGCACTAGGAACCCTCTTATAATATAAGCGACAGGATGAATTTTTTTTGGCCAGCAGTCCGCCCCACCACAAACATACAGCGGTCATGATGCTCGTGCGTGCGGAACTGGCCTATGCATATTCCATAGATATAAGCAGTGAATGTGGTACCTCTGCTGGTAGTACGCGTCGTACGGCAAGGTGGCGGGCGGCGCGTGCGGCGTATGCGGCGTGTGCGGCGTGTACGGCACGTCGGGCGCGTGGCTGGCGCCAGCGTACGGCGCCTCACTCGTCTCGCTAGTGCCACGCGCGTATCGCTCGCGGTATCTCTCTCTGTTACATGAACAATGTTATGTAAGTAAGTATTCATAAATTTACGAGAAGTAAAATGCTCAGCAACAGTAACAAAATTGTGATTCGATATAGCCCAACAAGGCAGAGGCGGTTCTGATAAATAGCGCCATATCGATGCCATAAAATCATTTATGTCGCACTTTTATAATGAGTCATGTGCTCTATGTATTTATCTCCACAATCCTTATTTTGTTAATTCCGCATAAATGGAAATATTTTCTCTTTAGTTTTCTTATATTTAAATATTAAAAATACATAATTAAAAATGATATATACCTTCGTCGACATTTCCTCTTGCATCGTTTGCTTGCGAAATAGCAATAATCATTTATTATTACTAATGAATAGATACAGAGTAAAAAAAATTTAACACGAGTTATTAAAGAAATCGCATGTAAAATGAGCCAAGAATATATATGGTTGTGTATAGTAGACCAGCATTGGAGTTATTCATATACAGGTTTTTCCAACAGGATTTAACTATTTAAACATTTGCTGTTAAGGTATACAAGAAAGCTCAAAATATCCAGCTATTATAACTTCACTGGTAAGCAGGGCACTCTGCTTCTAACCCAAGATGCTCTGATAACCAACAGATTATAACATAACTCATAACAAATTTCAAGTTTGAGATTAGCAAAAGCGAGCGAGCGTCAACAGTACGAGAGGACTGGTTCTGTGAACACCAACACCGCATAATGACTAAAGGCATTAGCTACCGTTTAGAGTAATACCCATGACGTAACCTATATAGTTACCGGTCTCTATCTCTGTCCCTGTCGCGGTCTCTATCCTTGTCCCTTTCGCGCTCGCTCCGGCTGCGGTGGCGGTGTCGGTACTCTCGCTCTTCGTCCGACCACCGCGTATTGCTGTCACTGTGTGCTACGTCTACCTCCTTGAAGCGAGGGTACGGCTCCTGGAAATTGTGCCAGTTTTTATACAAGAGCTAACACATTCGTAAGTACAAGTAAGACCTGCACAAATCAGCTGAGCATCATGCCTGTATGGGTTACACAGAGGTGTACTATTGTACACCCACATTTCAACTATACCATTATCAAGTCCCATGGAACCCCTTTACATGGGACTTGATAACGGCATAGTTGGAAGCCTATTACCATTTCCCGGCACAATTCCAAACTCGAGTTGCTACTGATAATTTTCTAACTGAAAATCCCAATAACACTTTTCCCAACCTGTGAATGAAATCAAGACTTCTCGCTCAGCAACCTTAATTGCGCCCACTAGCCCAATGAGGAGTCAATTTCAATACAACCTGGATATTTTATTAAATTAAAATAACTGTGAAACAATAAAACTTACAATAACTTTTTCAGGGATTTTTATTTCTTCTAATCTCTTGCTGAGCGTTGGATCCACCTTAGGAGGCCGTACTTCCTCGGCTACTACTGGAGGAGGCTTACTGATCATTGGTGCCGGCTGGGGCTTCTTGTCTACAGTCTTATTTTCAAACATTTCCTGGCATTTCTTACCAAAAGCATCATGGAATACTTCAAGCACCTACAAGATTATTAATATTGACCAAATTAAAATTAATGAAATTAAGATCAAAACAGAACCACCACAAAAAAATAAAATAAAAAGAATATGGGTTTATGTATAAATTAAAATATACTACTATTAATTTAAATACAAAGCATAAAATCGTTTTCCCATGGTGTTAACAGAGAACAATGTCAGGGGTCGAAACTGATTACATGGTCTTTTGACCAGTAAGTAAAAAAGTCAGTAAAATCTGTATTTTTATACAGATTTTACTGACTGTACGACTCAAAAATACTGACCTATTACTGACTTAATGTCAAAGTCTGAATGTGTGAATAAGGGGATTTCAGACAGTGGTAATAAGTAAAAATTTATTTATTTTGCGTTTGGCTCCACCATCACCATAACAAGTAATAAAATAGAGTTATTAAAGTCATTTTTTTTTATAAAAGCAGACAAACATTCTAATTCTTAATTAAACTGGCCAAAAAATACATCTTATTCTAGTGTTAGGGCATACTCGATCTGCTTTGAAACGCAGCACGCAAATGGACTGTAATGGGTAAGTGAGATGTCTTTTGACATGCTTATCAGCCGGGATTGCGAACCAGTCTTGGTCGTGAGTGGAGCGACCATCATCACATCATTGAGCCTTGTATTTTTTTTTTAAATTTGTTTCACAATACTGAATTCTATCATAAAAAGGTAGATTTAATAAATTATCATAATTCATATAATATTATACATTTCTTCTGTTCTCACTGTCAAACATTTTATACAGGGTGTCTTGTGAGACACCTGTATAAAATGTAGTCGACGTCTAGTCTGCAACAGATGATAGGCCAAGTTTTATCAGTAATCAGAAAAAAAATATCTAAGTTACACATTTTTAAAATTATAGGCATAAAAAAAACGAGGAAATCTACACGCTGTGATGGTCTTTATTTCCCGTTACTACAAATCATTACTTTTTTCAATTTTATTTTTATTATGACTAATCCTGAATAATGCTGTGAATTGTTACCTAAAATGTAAAGCCAACTGCCAGCTTGTATGAAAATGTCACTACCAAGTTATTCAAAATGAATACTTCGCCCAATAATAATTGACTGTACTGAAAAAAAAATGCACCACGCTAGTTTAGCAAGTAATTTTAAAAGTTGGCGTATTTAATAAGGATTCCAAAATGGTATGACACTTGCTAAATTATTTCTTATATTATGTTTTTTTTTAAGAAACCCAATTTTTTACGAATTTACTTAAATGATTCTAGTTTGAATCAGACGGAGAGAATATTTTTTACGAAGTGTGAGCGAGACAGATTGTGATGCCACTATATCAGACGGAGAGACACGATCTTAACTGGGTAAATCATTGAACCTTTTGAGCTGCCAGGGGTCTTGAATGGTAAAGTTTATTTGGATTTTTTACAAAATCATTTTTCAAATTTATTGGGAGACGTGCCACTATGCATTTACGGAGACATGTGGTTCCAGCAAGACGGCTGCCCAGCGCACTATGCCCGCTCAGTTAGAGAAAATCTCGATGAGGAATACCCAGGCAGATGGATAGGATGGGCGGTCTGGTACAATCTCGTGGCCAGCTTGTTCACCTGACTTAAATCTACTAGATTTTTTTTTTCTGGGTAAATTTTCGATTGGCTTTGATTAAACTTTTTCTTACACCGCTTGTAAGAAAAAGTTTAATCAAAGCCAATCGAAAATTTTGCTGAGCTACGGCAAAGAATAACGGAAGCAGTTGAATTTGTTAATAAAGGAAGATTCGCCTGTCTGATAACCCGATCTTTTTTAAGAAGATGTCGAGCTAGATTTTGTATTGCGGCTGAAGGAAGGCAGTTTGAACTTTGTTGTAAATGTATTAATCTTATAATCCAATAATTTAGGCGTAATTTAAAACTTTTCTAACATTACTATGGCCCGTGGTGCGCTTGGACTATTTGGAAATAGGATTTCTGTCTCGCACGTTACGCTTCGCAAAACGACTCTTCGTCTCGCTCAAACTAGAATCTTAAAGTTACGGCCTTGACGAAAACGAAAACCTTGGGTACAATAGAATAATTTTAAGTAAGTAAGAGAAATTGGATCAAAACTGGATTTCTTTACAAAAAAATAATTGTCGATAATTAAAGTAATAATCTAGCAAGTGTCATACCATTTTGGAATCCTCATTATTTGCGCCAACTTTTAAAGTTACTTGCCAAACTAGCGTAGAGTCATTTTTTTTTCAATACAGTCAGTTAATATTAGGCAAAGTATTAATTTAGAATATTTGGTTGGGCTAAAAGTGGCATTTTCTTCCAAGCTGGAGCTAGTTGGCTTTAAATTTTAAGCAACAATTTACAGAAGCATTATTCAGGATTCCTTATTAAATAAAATAAAGTAAAGATTTTTAGTAACAGGAGTTAAAAGACCATCACAGGGTGTAGATTTTTTCGATTGATTTTAATTTTTTAAATGCCTGTAATTTTAAAATTAAACAACTTAGATAGTTTTTGTATTTATCTGATAACTATTATGACATGACCTATCACCCGTTACCAACTTGGCGTCGACTTCTGGGTGAGCCTGTATAAAAACATCTGTAGTGAAAGGAACGTAGGTGCCTTAAATACTGACCATTTTTAGAAAAAACTGACTTATACTGACCAATGTTAAAAATACTGACTTTTACTGACTTTACTGACCAGTTTCGGCCCCTGCAATGTGCTACAATCCACAACAATACACATTTTGCTTTTCCACATTGATGCAATATCAAAATAATGTTTAAAAAAATTCACTTTTACTAAAATGAGCCTAATTTCTGACTACCTACCTACTTCATCCTTTCATTACTCACATTGACTATATATTTAAGTATACAAGAATACATTTTATGATGATAATGATAAAGAAGAATAAATTTTATGTCATACCTGGCCCATAACTGATTTTCCATTATATTTTTCCACACATTGCTTTGAATATTTTACATCTTGAAACACTATTCTTGCAAATCCCAAGTGCCGGTTTGTGACTGGATGGTAGAATATTGTCAATTCCTCATATGGACCGACTTTATTCATCATGTCTGCCAAAAATGCTTTATCTATGTTGTCATTTAAATTTCCTATAGTAATTTCCAGCAATGGAGGTATTCCTACATAATTTTTATCTATTTTGAACCTGAAATTAATATTTTATTAACACACATTTTAAAATTCCCGCTTGAAATATAGATGTCAAACCAACTCATTATGTTGGCACTACTGACTGTAAAACTATAATAAAAACAAAGGAGACTTTATGCAAAATTACAATTTTCAACTAAATATCCACAATAAATTCAGGTTTATATCTTTCTACAGAGTTAATGATATATTTAAAAGAAAAATACTATGTGAAAATTGTATGCAAACACCAGTTTTGTAACCACTGCGATACTATGATTTCTGTAATTTGTTATTCAGAAATTGCAATAAAATGAACTTGGCATATAAAACATAAACATATGAATTATTATACAATGATATTCTATCTATTTAATCATGATTTGTCACATAATTACAGTTGAATTGCTAGATATTTGGTTATAGCTAAATGATGCTTGCGAATACAATTCTATTGTTTGGGTACCTAGGGACTGGCAGGTCAGCTGGTTCTAGTCTATTCCAGATCCTTGAGAGCTGAGATCGTGGGTCTCTGCACTGAACGAGTGGATATGTTGTATCACCAGGAACACTGCCATCATATCGATACAGTTTTGTTGCTCCCTTCATCAGGAATGGGTCCATGAGCAGTTTGTAGTTTTTAGGCGGTTTATGAACCACCGCATTATGGCCTGGAGTTTTATGCTCCATTCCTCCATTCATTCTGCAAGACAAAACAGTAATAATGTTATAAGAAACATAACCTCAACTTTTACAATAAATCGGCAACTCTTCACAATAATAAATTTCAGGTACTAGCCGAAGGTACCAGAGCCTGGAAGAGATTGGGTTAGTATGTTTATGTATCAACTTTCCATTAGAACGAACCTGAAATGTTTATAAAACAATATGTTAGGAAATCGTATAGTTTCCAATTTTTTGTAGAATACTGGCAGTATGATGCAATATCATTTTAAACCATGTATAAACTAAAATTTATTTATTACGATGAGCATAGCTGCAATGAGAATTTCACTAGTTTAACACCACAAAATCAAATTAAAAAATAATTTTCTACAGCAAGCTCTCTCCATGGTGACGACCAGTTCGGAGCTGACGACTGGATAAAAACATACTTACATTCTATTTGTCTACTTTTGGAAAAATTAACTCTTTTAATAAGCCGTAGTATAATAAAATCATTACTAACTGTATTTTTATTTATATTTCAACAAACATTAAAATGAAATATTCAGTTGACTACTTGCACAATGTTTATCATAAAGTATTCCTTTTCAGAAACTACAAGATGTATGGATAGTTACGTCAAAAACTTCATACTTCATGGACATATAATTGTTCCGTTATGTTGCCAACCTGGTTAATGTCATTGTCATGTTTTTTTTTATAGTTTGAAATTGCCATTTTGTAGAACAAATCTTCAAGCATACCTTGTTAAATATTTTATTTTAAATAAATCATTTATTTATTATTATAAATTAATACTGATAAAACAATTCTTACATGGTCTTTAATTTAACTAAGTATATAATTAACTTGGTAAACTAAATAAATGAGCGAATGATAAAACGATTTTGTTTATTTGCAACATTGTTTTATCATCTTGCCAATCGGTCGTTGCATCATCGATTTAGGTAATTTTTGTGTAAAAATTTAATTTCTCTCATAAAAATAAGTGATATTATATTTTAACCTTTCCTATCGTCGCCTGTTAAAGCTAGTGTTACATAGTGAATCTTAATTTCAGGCAAAATGTCCAACAACAAAGTTATGCCTGTGGTCAGGGCCGAGGAGGCTGAGGAGGCCGAGGAAGAAATGGTTGACCCTCAGGTACAACTAAGGGTACGTATCACTTCATAAATATTACATAAGATCTTGCTAACGCTGTGCCACAATTGGGCTGCTTGGTGGAACTTCTAACATAACCTCCACAGATATATCTGTGATAACCTCCTTTAATGGAATCTAAGCACTGAGAATGTGTTTCTATGTATTACTATACGTTTCAGATAAAAAGAATCACTCATTACTTTTATAATAAAATACACAGTAGTTGAACAGTGCTGGACTGCTACTTTAAATGTGATTGCCTGGTAACACCACACTGTGTCATCAAGTAAACTATTTGTATATTTCTAATTTTGTATTCTATGAATATTTTTTTCTTTACCAAAAGGCTGAGCCCTTATCGAGACTTCAGTGTTTGCCAGAAGAAATTTTCAAGATTTTCAAATTCCTAAAAATCTAGTTTTATACTCCTCAATTTATATGATTTGGAAGTTGTATTATAGTTACCTAGTTATAATCTGGTCAGGCTTCTCTATTGGTTCTCAATTTTCAGTTATAATAATTATTTCTCATAATTTTAAGTACCTAAGTCTGAACACCTAATTGCTCATAATATATTATGTATGTATGTTCGCGGCAATAGTGGCCCTAGAGCCATCCCTGCCGCACGTAAACCTACTGTCACAGTATTTGGTGTACAAATAATTCATAACTCATCATTATGGATAATGTGTTATGAGAATCAATATTATCAGAAAACAAAGGTATGCTACTCTAGCGAGCCACCACAGTCCTTCTCAGAAGCTCACCTAACCATATAATTATAATTTTTTTACCTCTTATAAGAGAAAAAGCATAATTTTATTAGTAAATCTTATTCTCCATTGTTGTTGCTGTGTGCTGATGTTAGTGCTGATTATTATTGCAAATCCCACAAACCCAACACAACAGCTTGAGAAATGTATCAAGACATGTTATTTTAATGTGGGTAAAATAAGTCCCAACTAAAACACAGGATATCAGCTGACCATCTGTTATCCTGCACCTGAGTTTGGATACAGTTATTTATTTTAAACAATTAAAGGTACATACAGATCTAATGTAATTTAAAAATGTATGTTTGTTTGTCCTCTATGCATTTCTATACCATTTATCTGATTACGATGAAACTGGCAAGTTCGGCACATTTCACTTCATGTGTAATGAGCCTAACTGATGGCAGCGAAGCAGTGAACAGTGCAGTGAACGAAAAATAACACAGTATTTTAAACCTTATTTTGATTACTAAAATATATAGCATCGCTTGAGGGGCATGAAAGGCCGCAAGTCTTCTATGTTTTCCTATACCATTCATCCAATTACAATGCACCCGCGGTGAGATGTAGTACGCCAGAGGTTTCCTATAAATAAAAATAGGCATTGAGAGGCCGGGCACAGCTACTTGTTCATAAGATAAATTTATTTTCTTTTTGTTTATAGATCTATAAATGCTCAGAAAATGCTTTCAAGAATTGAAAAGGTTTTTTTTTGTGTAATTATAAATTTACAACAGTTGATTTGATATTTTCATTTTAATTAGCTTAGAGGCCATTGTAGCCATCATAGTACTTTCCTCATAACAGGATCATTGACTGTAAATGTACCATAGTTAGCATAATATGAAGAAGTATATTGTCTATAAATGTTAAATATCAATAAACATGAGTATTAACATAGTATGTGTGATTACAGGAGGAATGTGCACAGAAGGTTGATGCCCAGAACCGCTGGGCTAAGTTCCAAGAGTGCAATGACCGCGTCAACTCCCGCTCCCAAACTGCAGAGACCTGCGAGGAGGAACTTGTCGACTACCTGCACGTCCTCGACAAATGCGTCACTAAAGACCTCTTCAAAAGGCTAAAATAACTTAATTTTAATTTTCTGCCCCAAGCTGCCATCTCAACCCCCAAGCTTATGTTATTTATTAATAATTGTTTCCATAGAACTTGCTGGTATGAGGGTAGATGTAGTTTTAGCAAATTATTTATGTCCAAAGTATGATCGACAGAGTTGAAGTTTATTGTTTATTTGTAAATAAATAATCATCATTTATATTTGTCTTTAATTTAATAAAAATATAGCATAAACCTTGAAAAACCCAGTAGTAAATTATACGAATAAAACGCATGTTGCATATAATATTTTTATTATAGCAAATATAAAATTTGAAAAAGAAATAATAATTTCGTAATAGTAAAAAAATTGCTTTCAAATTAATTTAAGCTCTGGAACATCACAAGTAAAATGGCACTCAAATAAAACTGGTTGTAATTAACATTATACAGAGTGTATTACCATAAACCCGTGCACAATTATTATTATCGGAATGTCAAAACAAATGCCAAATGTTATCTTTACAAATTGTAAACATTGTATAATAGTTGTCTTAAATCTAAGCATTAAAAGAATACATTTCAGTTACTAGAGAATTCCTACAACTAAAGCAATGAAAATGACTTAAAAGTACGAAATGCAGTGTTTTGATACAGGAATATGTTTATAATGATGATGGCGAAAAATACATTTTTGTCTGCGTACACATCGGCGCAAACACAGGAGAAGGCAGATTGCGAGTACTGCAAGAGTTGTGTAAAGCGGAATTCTCACGGGGCGATTTAAGTAGGTCGACTTGAATTAAATGTAAATTATATCATGAGAATACGGTTTCAGTAAAAGTTAATCAACTTTACTTTTTCTTTTTATTTGATCAACTAAATAAAGTTTGATCGACTGAATCGCCTCGTGAGAGGGTCGGCTTATGAGACGCTCACAAGTGCATGTCCGCAGTTGAGTGTGAGCTTGTCGCCAATCAAGCCCATCAAGACCTACATTGCGATCTAATATAAAAAGACTTGTCCTGACTGACTGATCTATCAATGCACAGCCTAACCTGCTTGGGCTAGCAACTTGACATTCGGACAGTAGATTCCTTTTGTGACGTAGACACTGATTGAATGCCAAGCTCCTGGTGTTGATGTAAGAAGACGACTAAAAAGGGGCTTTTGGAAATTCCGCGCCAAAGGGTAAAAATAGGGGATGAAAGTTTGTAGGACAAAACTTATGTATTTGGCGTTTCGATTAGAATTAAAGAAACAAAGTGTGATTCAGGATTTTTAGAAATTCTAACCCCAAAGGGGGTAAAATATTTGAAATTCTGTCATGTTTTTAAATCTATAAAAACGGTATTTTAGGGTTTTGGTTAGAAACTAAGTAACACGTTTTAAGGATTTTTGGAAATTCCACCCCTAAGGGGAAAATAGGGTATGGAAGTTCATAATATGCAAATCCTTCACTTTTGAAG
This sequence comes from Allophyes oxyacanthae, assembly GCA_932294325.1. Taxonomy (NCBI): domain Eukaryota; kingdom Metazoa; phylum Arthropoda; class Insecta; order Lepidoptera; family Noctuidae; genus Allophyes; species Allophyes oxyacanthae. The sequence continues at coordinate 6,385,997 of OW028628.1, forward strand.
ATGTTTCCGTGAAAAATGGTATTTGGATTCCCGATTTGGGCTTTATAAAATATTTGATAATGTATAATTTGCAATACAGGTCACGGAATTAAGAGGAGTTTGACAAACATTCGTCAATGTGTACACAACATTAAGATTTCGACAATATTCTTTAAAAATATCATATTTCCAAAGAATCTTATTTTACTAATGTAAATGTGGTGAGATTTATTAAAGTGTGAACATAATCAACATATAATTTGAACAATAATATCTATAATATTAACCAATTTTGTTTTAAAGCTAGAAACATTGAAAAGAAGCACGTTCAAAACTTTGGCATAATTTAGAGAAAAAAGAACGTAAATTGTGTCATCTTAAAAAAAGTGGAGGCACTATTTTCAAGCAATTTTTTTGTTTTCATAACATCTAATGGACGCTCTCTTTGCTTTTAAGATTACATTCTAGGCATTAAATAGTAGGGTATACTTCGCATCTAGTTCGACTGTGACCTTACAAGCTTTAAAATAAAATTTACTAAATCACATTGAATCTCATATCAATGTTGAAGTAGAATAACATATCTTAAATTAAATGTAATTTATTGAGTCAGCCCAAAGGCATCATGTGTACGTACTTATATTTCATTCATTCATTTTAATGTATAGGAAAATAAAATAAAGCCGGAGAGTTATGATCTAGCCTCATTTGCAAAACGAGTTATTGCTAGCGAGTTGTGATATATTACGCAATACAAAATCGGTTTATAAAATCTCACGTTCAGTCACGCATGACTTCGTGTTGTAAATGTTACTTACTTTTGGGTAAAGAGCCCGACAAACTTAACACCCATCGTAACACCGCGCGTGCTCATTGGCTAATTATGATCACGTAATGAAATGTAACCAATGAGCATGCGCCAATTTGGTCAAGTCCTTTTTTGCAGGTCGTTGTGCACGAATCCAAATCCGCAATAAAAATATTCTGTGCACAAACGCTTTTCGAAAATCTTTGGACTTCAGAACAGTCCTCGTACGAGCGACGTACTCTACATTACCGAACAGGACACAGTGCTGATCTTGGATCACTAACTCGCGCCGACCTGGAGCACGTTGAAGCAGATCTCGCAGACCCGCTGCGGCTTGTTCATGCCGAATTTGAGGATCGGCACGTCTTGGCTCGAGCACTTGTTGCAAAGCATGCGACCGCAGTGACGACTGGAATACAATTTAGCACTATATATAAGTCATAGTCGATACTATGCTATTCATACGTTAAAACCAAGAGATTCTGCTTGACGACCTTCAAGAGACATCCTATTAGCAATATCGTTACATTTCTTACCACAGATTTCAGATAAGTTATTCCTGTGATAAGCCTATACAAGATTGTAACTGTTTGTTTATCCCACGGATATCTATGGTTTATCCCAAATAAATAAAATACAAAATTTGTTCCAATTTCAAATACGGCAAGATTGGCGTAGTGACTAAGCGATTGGCTTTCTGCGTTACGTGCCGCGGGTTCGATCCCCGGAACAAATTTAATATTTGTATGATCTACAGAAAGTTGTTCCGGGTCTGGGTGTGTGTGCATGTGACATGTATGTTTGTAAACTTTATCCACAAGCCTGGAGAAATCCTAGTGTGGAGCAAAGTTTAAAAAGCAATAAGTAATTTTTTATGAAATAGTTGAAAAATTATCTGTGACAAAAATGCAAACATGCACAGCTGTAATGATAATGGTCCGTTCATACCAATGGTGTTTCCTCATGGTGAGCGTGAACTTGGTGCCGCACTCCTGGCACAGGTCGCTCTCCGCCCACGGCGCCTCAGCCGGCAGGACGTCCAGAAGTCTGTGGAGTAACTGCTTCGTTGCCACCTACACAACGGAAATAATGTCACCATGAGAGTATTGAAAATTTCCGCGAAATAGACAACGTACGTTGATAAAGTTCGGGATCTTGGTAAAATATTATGTCTTCTCGGCTCGGCTATGAAAATATCATTGAACAAGAATCAAAGATCTAAGTTTTTTAATTCAACTGAGCCGTTGCAGGCACTTTCAAAACGTGATTCTAGGTGCACGGTTCCAAGTGGGTTTGATCGATTGATCGTGGTCGGAAATGATACGAGTCAGTTGCAACATCCATTACATAGGCTTACGTTGAAACATGGTAAAATCCTATCATAAAAGATCCTATGATAAGCTTATGTAGGAGATGGGTCCAAAACGCAGAAGCCTTTTGGAGTGCTGTTGTTACCTAAAATGGGATGACTAACCAAGAATTATAAATATCACTAATACACTTACTTGATAGTTAAATATAGATATTCCATCCTTGTTCTCCTGCGCCAGACACGCGCCGGCTCGCACCAGCACGCGGCACATCGCGCCCTGACCGTTCATGTACGCTAGCAGTAGTGGCGTGTTGCCCTATGCAAAAAATTATAAAGTAGATATTTTAATTTTGAAAACAGATTCAGATCGATAGATAAATGGCACTAGTGAACATGATGCACTTCTGCAATTCATTTATATCCATTCAAACTTTATACTAGTACACATCACACACTGCTTCGATTTAAAATTGGATAATCCAATAGGATGATGAACTAGGTACCTGTAGATCAGTCCTATTGATGGGGTAGTCTGGCATGAATTCGAGGAATATTTCGCAGATCGTCGCCGCGTTGTCCTTCTTACACCAGCACAACTCGTGTAGAGGATTTCTACCTAATGTTAGAAATGAATTGAATTAGTTATACATCAGTAATATGGGGAAGACGGATATTGTGCGTTTCGGCGCCCCTAGTGATGGACTAAAATCGGCCATTAATTATTGTACCTTTGAGGTTGGTAGCGGCCGCATCTATATCAGTATCGGCCAGCAGCGCGCGCGCGGCGGCCGCGTGTCCTTCCCTCGCGGCCACGTGTAGCGCGTTGTCTCCTGCTGCGTCCACTGCGCCGTATTCAGCTCCGCCTGAGACTAGCGCGGACACAATAGATTCGTGCCCTGCTCCAGCTGCCACGTGGAGGGCTGTGCGCCTGGAGACAAAAAATATTAATTAATGGTTCGAAATAGTAGGATAGAAGGTAACTTCTGCTTCAACTGATAGTGGAATACGCGACTTGTGACCTTATCTTGTACAGTATAAGGTACATACTTGTGCGCGTCCCTATCGTTGGGCCTCGCTCCCGCCAGCAGCAGGCTCCTCAGCAACACTTCATGTCCTGCAGCAGCTGCTAAGTGTAGAGGAGGAGCCAGTGAAGCATCTTGTACGCGCGAGTTCACATCCACTTCGACAGATAGTAAGAACATCACGCTTTCTACGTCACACGTCTGGATCGCCACGTGGAGGAAGTTGCGACCCTTTTTGTCCACCTGTGGAGAGATGCTCTTGTTTACACGTAGGTAAAAAAAAGTAGCGGAGATAGGTGCGAGCCCAATAGGTTATGATTCAGGAGGTTGTTATATCAGACAAGGAATAAGTTAGGACCCAATAAGAGTGTAACGAACTTCCAACACTAGCCACTGACACTAGCTGTGGATTTGGAATCCAAAACTCTTGACATTGTTTGCGACCTAACAAAACCCTTGTTTATATCGGGTCTTACAACTACATAAGGTCTAAACTTTCTAGTCCCGATCCCTTTAAGGGGTTACTGTTCTCATTATGAACAAGTTTTACTATGGGATCAAACATGAAATCGCGAAGAAAATCTGCTGTTCCATACTTAATTACCCATTTGAAACAGCAGAATTATTTTCACGATTTCTTCTATGGTCTTCTTCTTTCTTTTTCATAATGATGAGCAGAGCACGACCTTAAATTTTTAAATGTTTGTTCTACAACAACAATGAGTATTCTCGAAAAGAGGCCGACTATGTTATAGAATAATGTTAAAAGGGTAGACTGACCTGTTCAGCTGCTGAGGGATTCTTCTCTAATATAGCTTGAGCTGCCTTGTTGTTCCTAGCTGTTAGCGCAGCGGCGAACGGCGACACTCCCCGGTTATCTCTGGCTGATAGTTCGATGCCTGGTTGTGACAATAAGAGTGAAATGATGCCTGCATGTTGGTTTTCTATCGCTATGTGGAGTGGAGTCTTTCCTTCAGCGTCTTTGGAATTTATGTTCGCACCGTGTTCTAATAATGTCTGCGAAAATAATACATCGTTAGAAGACACAAAAAATATCCGTAATTGATTAAAGTAGTCCGTGGTTCACTACTGTATAATTTAAAACAGTTCAAAATCTCGCATGCTCCGTATTAGTTCCGGCGGTACTGCCCCCCTAGACAAGTTGTAATCTACAATCGCTGGATAATAGAAACGCCAACAAAATTTAGTATGTGGTCGGAATTTACGAATCACGTGACTATTCGACAGGTTATGTCAATTAAGTACATTTTGCTGGCGTTTTTATTTTCAACTGATTGTACCTACTTTTACAGGTACTGGAAGAGTCTTTGACGAGTTAGGTTCTGCGTTTATCCGCTTACCTAGCGTGGCAATGCACACGTTATTTTTAAATGAGGCGCATGTCGAGCATTAGTGCTCTATCCCGAACCTGTATGACGTCAGTGAGGCCCCAGGTGCAGCACAGGTGCAAGGGGGAGTGTTTCTCGTTAGCGACGTCAGCGCCCTCACCGGCCGCGCCCAGCCGCCGCGGGGACTCCACGTCACAGCCCGACCGGATCAGGAACATAGCTAGAGACTCCTTGTTCTCGTCTATGGCTCTGATGATACACAAAGGGCTGTATAGACATCGGTAAAAACAATTTATGGTTTCAATTGAGTTTTAATGAAGACTTCTTACTTGTGTAATAACGTTTGTAAACATCCGTCAGGCCCTGTACCCCAGCAATCTGCGTCTGCGCCGTTCCTCACTAAGATCTAAAAATAAACGGAATAACTGGTAATACATATATATAAAATGCAGTGTATTGTACCGTCGCAGGCGAAACTAGTTTTTTTTTTTAAACTTTGCCCATCACTAGGATTTCTCCTGTATCGAGGGTACAGTTTACAAACATACATGTCACATGCACACACAACCTGACCCGAAACAACTATCTGTAGATCATACAAATATTTGTTCCGTGTGGGGATCGAACCCGCGGCACGTATCGCAGAAGGCTAATCGCTTAGCCACTGCGCTAACCGTGTCGTCAGATTCGTCGAGTCGTGTTATGATACGGTTCGGCGTAATGACATGGTATCAACATTATAGTGAACATACACTGGCGACTTCCTCCTGTGCGGAGTCGAGCGCGGCCCACAGCGGCGGCACGCCGTGCGCGTCCAGGCGGCTCATGTCCACGCCGCGCACGCACAGCGCCTCCACCACCAGGCCCAGCCGGCAGTGGATGGCCAGCTGCAGCGGCGTCTCGCCGGCCTCCGTCCTGCACCACGACATGGCAATATAACAGCTTATAATATACATGGATGAACTCAGGCGCGGACACAGAAGGGTGCAATGGGTGCACTTGCCCCCCCTGAGTCCGACCAAACAAATTATTTTGACAATCTTCGCTAGGGGCGCTTGTTTTTCTCCATACAAAAAACAAGTAATGCAACGTTATCCGGTTTCCGTAAGTAGTCAAATACAAGTATTAATATTTTTGTTTACCTAGAACGAATTTTCTGGTAAAAAGTGGATGTAAAATCACACAAAACCTCCCTCCAACCTCCTTAATCAAAATCCTGTATCCGCGCCTGGATGACCTTGCCATTGAAATACTAAAACCTAGTACAGTACGACACAACTTATATGGCTTACCGATCTACCTGCGTGTGCAGTTGACACAATAATTACGCACGAAATCGATGAACTAATCAGAAAGCATCGTGGCTGCAGCATCGACGGGGCCGTCGGTAAGCCAAATACAAATAGAAGGCACGGCAATCAATTTTTATACCTTGAGGGCATTGCATAAGGTTATTATAAAATGATCTAGCTTCGGAAGTTGTCGGCGATCGTGTGTTCGTGTCTGCGCGAACGACGCGTCTTATCTTTTGTGTCATACTATACGCTAATTCAAATGAATTATATATCTAGGACTACTTACAGCGCGTTCATGTCAGCTCCGTGGTCGAGAAGGTATATGGCGGTCCTGGAGTCTTCTTCGACGATGGCCTGGTGCAGTAACGTGAACCCCTTGCCGTTGCGGAGGTTCGGGTCGGCGCCGCCTTCGATCAGTGGCGCCACTAAATTCTTATGACCTAAACAATATTTTCAATAGTAAGTCGTTTGATCATGGTGGTGGCTAAGACTGTTCATTTCAACGCTCAAGAAGGCTCGTATTCTGCATTGGACTTTAACAGCATTATGAAGTCTAAACTATTAGTTATAGCAAAAAGCTTATCTGAATTCATTATACAAGAAATAGAGAAAGCGGCAGGGTAATTTCACTATTATATAATACATAACAAACATCATTCACCGAACGAAAAAACATAAGTAACATCTAGCGCCAATTTACCAAAAAAAGATTAAAAGACGTAGAAACCATTTATCATGCAAAGCACTATGGCAAAGAAGATACAAGTTAGACCTTTTTAAATTTATACTTATTATATGTATATTATTATTATTGAAGATATGCGACGGCACGGTTGGGGCAGTGGCTAAGCGATTGGCTTCCTGCGCTACGTATCGCAGGTACGATCCCCGCACGGAACAGATAGTTGTTCTGTGTGTGGTACATAAGAGACTATTACCTTCAGTGAGCGCTAAACTGACGGGCGTGTCTCCCTCGGAGTTCTTCAAATTGAGGTTAGGTATGAGGCTGACGCTGGTGCGGTCGCTGGCGGACATGTCGCCTTTTTCAACAAGTTTCTTGTGTTCTATGATGGCCAGTATAGCGCCCTCGTGGTTGTTTAGCACCGCCAAGTGGAGTGGCGTTTGTCTGAAGACATATTCAAGCTTTAAGTAAATAACAACATTAAGGGTGTGAGTTAACTGTTCGCCTTCCGCAAACGCTAATCTATATCTTCTACGTTATTACAAATGGCCAATAAATAATAATAAATGGTCAATCAAAACTCACTGTATCGCGATTCGCGGCAGTCGGTTAGTTAGTGCTGCATGTTATGCACACCTAAATGCCTCGTTGCCACGGTAACGATATAAACTCACCTGTAGACGGTATCTTCCTGCTCTCCGTACGCCGTCTGTAAGTTCGGCCTCGCGCCGTGTTCGAGCAACGCCGCCGTCAGTCGCGCCAGTCCATTGGCGCACGCCGCGTGTAACGCACACATGCCTGCTTCGTTCGTGTGGTTCAGCTCTCCGTTCAGATGAGAAACCAGGAATACAGCAGATTCCTGACATATACATATATTTAAATATAAACATGTTCACGTCTTAAAATAATAAAACACTTTTACTATTATTACAATTTCATCCTATTTAAACGCACACATGGCAGCAGTTCGTTTAAACAACTTATATGGTAAAAAGTTGGGCCAATCCAAAACGCAAAAATTGTTGTCTTACCTCAAACCATCCTTGCGCCAAAATATGTAGTAAACTATCTCCGGCGCCCGAATACAGCGGATTAGGTTGGCAGCCTTTCTCTAAGAGTTTAGCAGCGAATCCTCTTTCGACTACATTCTCAATTTTGCCTTCCACTGGGTCTTCAGTGAAGGCGTTTTTGTTCGTGACGGGAGTATCGAAGGGATTGGAGCCATTCATGACTAGCGTCTCGCTGGATGATATGGACGCGCGTCTGTCGTCGACGAGTGCGTAGTACAGGGGCGGGTGTTCGTCTGTCAGGGTACGTAAGTTTGTGTCTAACGTCGGCTGTTTGAGTAGCAAGTCGAATATCCTTTGGTTTCTAGCTATTACCGCTTGGTGGAGAGGTGTGCTAGAAGAGAAATTATTAAAAATATAGAGAAATTATACGCGAACACCTAAAACAGCGTAACGTTCTTATCGTATTACCAACTTATTAATTACAAATGCACGTAGAGAAAGAGATAGCTGAATTTTACGACCGAGTACCATTTTGGATCGAAGCATGTCGCACGAACTACTTTTGCGGGAGCGCTGTTTAATACTTACAATCCTTTTCGATTCTGTCGGTTGATATCAGCACTCTTCTGGACCATGACCTCGGCGATCTCCGCCATCTGCTCCATGGTCTCCTCGTCACAAGAACTCGACGTGAGCGACGCTATCAGATGTAGCGCCGTATCACCTTCCTCTCTAGACACAATAACCGTATATCAACGTAAGTATATTCGATAGTATCAGCAAAGTAATGTATATGCAGTGAGCATAATTTTATTTTATTGTCATATTCTAGATACAACTTAGATAATACGTGCAACACTAGTAATATTGCATCACTGCTTGTACACGACCGACTGTTTGGGCCGACTTTCAGTCTGACTGTAGAATGTAGATGCAGGTTCATATAATTATTTTCCTTTATTTTTACAATATTATATCCAAAGTTGTATTTATTTTTACGAATCCCAAAAACTAACTTTGTGATTAAATTGGGGTCAGCGCCATTATCGACGAGAAACTTGGCGGATAAGGCGTCTCTGGCATCGACGGCTCGGTGCAGCAGTGTCCTTCCGCGCGGCCCTCTGGCGTCGGCGTCTGCGCAGTGCTGCAGTAACGTCGTGGCTATTGAGGAGCTGCGCCCTCGGAGCGCCAGTTCCAAGGGTAGTTCGCCACGTGTTGACATTGCATTCACTATGTCTGTTAACTGCAACAAGGAAATTATAATTTAGTTTGAATTCAATTTAGTAGTCGCAACTGATGACTGAAAAAATATGGAAAATAAATAAATACTATCAAACACACATATCGAATGCCCAAAGCTACGAAACTGGACAATGGTTGGTGATAACAACAAATTAATTAAAGTTTTAGTTTTTTTAGTCCAATTTCCAATATCAGGGGTGAAGTACTTTACGAAGCAGTAGCTTGTGCTAGTTTGGCCATTTATTTGTAGAAACAAATCAAGAAAATGTGAGTGAAGTGGTAGATGTTAGGAATGAGACCTCGCCCAAGAAATGCTGGCATGATATTGTGAAAGCTGATGTAAGTGCCAACAAGTGAACAAAGAAGTTCGTTCCAATAAATTATAATCCTGGCAATAGGCTAACTAATAAAGTAGAAAATGAAGACCAAAGACAGGACCAGAATAGTATCATTTCAGTGTTGTTATTCAACAGCAGTCTATTGCAGGCAAGAAGTAAATCCAAGATTGCTCTCAATATGGAGGTAATTTTTGTCCACGGTCCTGTTCTTTGTTTGGACAAGCAGATTTGCGTGGGCCTCTCGCACCGTTAGCGTTGCTGTTCACCGGTTAATCATAATCACTACAGCCTATTCAAGATGACATTCAGGTCGGTGATCCCGCCTTCATAAAACCTCAGAGCACTGTCCGGTCCATTTGAGGTCGATGATTAGGTAAGCTGAACGTTCGCTTGCCAGTTACAATACACACCTTACAATATTTATTTCATGAGGCATAAATTATGAATTTATGACCTAAGCTAAGATACTGAGAATATTCACAAACATTAATAATTGTGATATGGATTGATTGACACAAGAATCGTATAGCGCGTGTTAAGTAACAAGCTTGTAAGGAAAACAATCACGTAACGGAAGCATCTAAATAAGTTGTCATCATGACTGATTTGTTGCAAACGCTCGAGCCGTGAAAAGAGCGGGCTGGGCATAAACGTTTTAAATCGAGATTATTAAAAGAAGTTTACACTAGGGCTTCAGTTTCAAATCCTGAATGTGACAAGTGAAACATGTGATAAATTCGTAAACAGGCATCAGTCCTTGGCCTGCCAGTAACTAGCTTGCCTAGTTGGGAGGATTATAATAGTAAAACATCACATCTCGTTTCTCAATAGTTCCCAACAGTGACCCCAACGTGTTCTTCGAGAATCTATAGGATAGCCTTTGTCCATGCAGCTATGGACGTCCTTGGGATGACGATGAATCAGTCACACACACGCGAATTTGACTCCTAATATAAATCATTATTTGTATATTTTAAATTATGTTGCTGGAAGCGATCGTGTGACATTCGTGACTAATAAGCTTGTAGACAACAACTATGATTCAAAATTATATTAGTTATAGGAAATAAATACGTTAACTTAGTAAGTACCCCCTGTTACAACTGCTAGTCATTTCCGAGAAATGAGTCATTTTAATAATGTTTATTAGGTACCTATGAATAATTCAATTAGAGTCGTAGTGTAAAAACATACTCCACGCCCAGTATCTAAAGCTGTTTTTAGAAAATTATCGGAGTGGATAATCAAATATCCATAGTTTTGTTTCAGGTGACATTTGGGTCATTTTCACAAAAACTGTACATTCGTGTTTCGGGTGTGTCCCACAAGTTTTGTATTTTTTTTAAAGAATAATTTATACTTTTTGGAAAAACAAGATTAAAAATTAAGATCTGTGATAAGTTCCTAATAATATTCTATAATGTTGCTGCTTATAAACATAATCATAATACCTTAATTTTCAAAAATGTTGGTAGAAGGTAGCTGTTTTAGCGCTGTCCCACTACCAATTTCAGTAAAACAACGTAACTTTAATGTATTTTGTTGACATAAATATACTGATGTGTTTGATATTTCGGAAAGTATAGTTAAGTACGGTTTGTTTCACAATTACAGAAACGGTGTAATTTCGAACAAAATACTTAAATAATTTTATCTTTGTGGGGGACATATTTGGTTATAGTGGAAAATTCCCTTCCGAAACCACAATTTCTACGAGATGATAGCAATAAAACTACTACTATCAATTTTATTACTGACTAGCGGCCCGTCCCGACTTCGTACGGGTAGGTACAAAGTTAGCGGTAGATACTTTTTAATATTCATCAATTCTTGACCTCTTACAAAGCGTTCCCGTTCTCGAATACATCGCACCGTACATCACAACGTCGCGGTCCTAAGGTTATGTAAAATTAGTGTCAACTTTCAAAGAACTTTTAATTTCTCTTAAACCATCGATCGTTTCTCACTTCAAATCAATTTTCACCCCTATTTCGCCCCTTTAGGAGATGAATTTCCAGAAACGCAGAAGCACGTATTTCTTTATTTCTAACCAAATGCCTAAATCTCAAGTTTCACGTTTCTCACATCAAAACTAATTTTCACCCCTATTTCGCCCCTTTAGGGGATGAATTTCCAAAAACGCAGAAACACGTGCTTCTTTATTTCTTACCAAAAGCCTAAATCTCAATTTTCACGTTTCTAACTTCAAAAACATGTTTCACCCCTATTTCGCCCCTTTAGGGGATGAATTTCCAAAAACGAACAATCACATGTTTCTTTATTTCGAACCAAAAGCCTAAATCTCAATTTTCACGTTTCTAACTTCAAAAACAATTTTCACCCCTATTTCGGCCCTTTAGGGGATGAATTTCCAAAAACGCAGAAGTACGTGTTTCTTTATTTCTAACCAAAAGCCTAAATCTCAAGTTTCACGTTTCTCACTTCAAAAACAATTTTCACCCCTATTTCGCCCCTTTAGGGGATGAATTTCCAAAAACGCAGAAACACGTGCTTCTTTATTTCTAACCAAAAGCCGAAATACCAATTTTCACGTTTCTCACTTCAAAAACAATCCCAATATTCACGTATTACACTTCGAAAACAATTTTGACCCCTATTTCGCCCCTTTAGGGGATGAATTTCCAAAAACGCAGAAACACGTGTTTCTTTATTTGTAACCAAAAGCCTAAATCCCAATTTTCATCTTTCTCAGTTCAAAAATGAAGGGACTTCCATACAAACTTTCACCCCCTTTTTAACCCCTTTAGGGGCTGAATTTTCAAAAATCCCTTCTTATTGCTTGCCTACAATATAAAAGGGACCTACCCTCCAAATTTCGTGACTCTAGCTTCAGCGGTTTCGGCTGTGCGTTGATGATAAGTCAGTCAGTCAGTCAATCAGGACTTCTCTCTTTATAATATTACTATGATGGGCAATATTTTTAATACCGTCAAACGGATTCCGTAGTTTGATTTGTCTATTTTGACGGCGACCAGCGAACGACCAACAAGCACCTCAGTAACGGTCTGTTTTTGACTTTCCGCAACCGCAACCAATTTCGAAGTAAGTTTATAAGTTTATTTCTTGCAAATTATTTTGATATCTCTATTAGCTTCCAGTGAACCCAATTTGATACTAAGTTTGTTGATGTGATGTGTTAGTTTAAAATAATAAAAACAAAATAGTATAAAGGTAGGCTTCCGTTACTTCTGTTCCGTTACCAAAACACAGGTAACGTAGAATTGGAACTAAAAAGTTTCGGAATGGAATTCTTAGGAAGGTTATACATTATACCTATTTGTGCGATCTAAAAAATATTAAATTTATGTGAATTCTTATCGTGTACAAGTGTCTTTTTGTTTATAATGAATTCAGTTTTGAGTTTGTGCAAAATTGTTATTAACAATTAAATTTCATATTTTTTGATAAATTTTAAATATCTTTTACATTAGTCAGTATTGTTCCCGTCGTATTGGTATACTGAATCATACAATATTTCAATATACTTTTTTACCTTCAAAGATGCCACTGACGCCAGCCGAGAAGAGGAAAAGATTTCGGGGAAATCTAAAAGAAGACCCCAAGAGATATGAAGAGTATAAGTAAAATTATTTGAATAGAATGAAATGAAATAAAAAAAAACCGAATTATCAGAAAAAGAGAAGGTAGACCAAAGGAAAAAAATGGAGAGCTAATTGCAAAATTTATATTGATTTAATTGTCTTTATATTCTTGTGAAATATTTTTTTGTAGTAACTTTATCTCATTTTCTTGTCAATGTGTAATATTCTTAAGAATTCTATTCCGTTATAGGCACAGTCCATTCCGTGACTGTCCCATTTTATATTTTGTTCGAAATATTTTTTTTAGAGCGAAATATTATATGATTGTTAATATTTTTTGATAATTTGGAGTGTCATCGTTTGATTAATAGAAATAAAAATAGAGTTCCTATTTTGTATCGTAATTGAGAAAAATACCAAAAAGTATTTAATCAAGTTGGCCCAAAGAGTAACGTAATGGAAATTAAAATGTTGAATATATTTTTTGCTATTGTTGATTTAATTTTTTATCTAATTTATATTGAAGTACAAAACATCTTGAACTAATTATACTATTTGATAAAATCCAGACGTGTTTTGTTTTATTTATATAACCGAAAATTATTAGTAACGGAATGGAACAGATTTTGTTCCCCAGGGGAATAAATGAGTTATATTTCAGTAAATAATCCAGAATAAGACGTTTTATTTGTATTTTCCTATGATGAAAAGATTACCAATTGTAAATTTAAGGCAAAAAACGATTAAGAATAAAAAAATAAAAAACCAGCATATTTTGAATAGTGTACACTTTTTCTGAAAATGACCCATTTGCAAGAGGTTTGGCCGCTCTAATGATACTGTCATCCAAGTACATTATCATCTAAAGGATCTGAAAAGTAATTGACCGATATAGCGGATCATAAATCAGTAACACCTGCGTACAAAATTAATCATACCAGCATCCGCTCACTTAAAGGCCTTCACCTTCCAACAAATCAGTATCTGAACCAACCTTCACATGCCGCTGAATTAAAATACAACGAGTGTACTAGTGATGCGCGCCACATATTCACGCGTTAATATAACTTGATGAATTACAATACACTTTCACGGTTACATAATACTGTGCGAATTTGTAACATCGTAGTATGTTCGATTCTGTATTGACAATTGTGTACCTACTGAAAACTTATCGTATATATTTACTGTTGGTATTTTCCAATTTTCTGTAGAGCAGCCTAAGACTGTCAACATCGAAGCAGAGTTGAGCGTAGATGAGAAGAAATGACATCAGGATTGTAACATCTTCTCCGCTCTTCCAACTGTATGATAACTAAGTGATAACAGATAACGTTAATATTTTATTAGCACTCGCTCTTTTGTGAGTAGTTGGCTGTAAAAATCTCGTAAAGTACTCACACTTCATATCATTATTTAAACTAGAACACTTTATTAGTGCTAGGAAGTTTTATTACAGCTTTAAAGTTGAAATATGCGTACGTTTTGACATGCTGTCTAAATCTCTAATTTTTATAATAATATTTTTATTTTATTTTAAACACGATTTACAACAGTGTTGGCAATTTGTGCATCATAATCAATCAAGCATAATTTACACTAAAATAATGCAAAACTCTTGGCGAAGCATAACTAATAGTAATCCATAAATCGTAATCTATTTGAATTTAATTATTAAAATAAACGTTTAATGCTCAATCTGAAATTTGTTATAAGTATGAATTCAATATTATTAGCACCGGTAGACATGCGTAATTGACTATATATTTATTATTATCCACGAAGCGACGAATTTGTTTACAACTGTCGCGTTGAATAACAACAGACACGAAAATAGCTCTATTATAAATGAAAACAACGTATTAGTTTGTTATTTTCCTACACAAGCCATGACCATTGTATCTACCTCTATGTATATTCGTAATCAAATCACAGTCAAATTCACAAATCGGACTGTGCAAACCAATTGCACTATAAGTTATTTTTTTAATTTAGACTAAATCCAGGACTTCCTAATAATGTATTCTTGGTAAGTCAAAAAGGAAAACGGGCACAACATCCAGAAATACCGAGTGCAAATCTCATCTGTACACAGTAGGTTACTGCTGAGTGCTGATCAATGAGATTTTGACTGTCCAAATACCCAGGCCAGTCAAGGGCAGCATCACTATTTATGGTTGCGACAGGACTTGTCCTGGGTTAGGTACTCATTTGCCCAGCGAGGTGATTGCTGGGGCACAACCCTGGTTTTGGGGGCATCCAAATTATATCCATAGCAGTGGCCCGAGGCGTATTAATTCCCATTTTTATTATCCTAAATTCTCGTTTTTGTCCCAACGACATATTGACTAATAAACTTAGTAAGGCTTTTGACAAAGGAGGTGATATTATACAATTCAAAAATCGTATTACCTTAGAAAATGGTAGACGTGGAAAGTTGCGCCGGCTCCAGAGTTCCTACACAAATGTAGAATTCAGAGGATTGTGTGTAAAATAACTTTCTTCTTATATAACAAATGTGCCTCACGTCTAGAGTTCCACAAGGATGTTTATTGGACCCGTTATACAATTAATTTTCATAAAAATAATTTTCTTATAAAAGAACTCGTCATAATGTTGTAATTAAATGCAATACTTATATTCAGTGCGCGTCTGTCTGCATGTGGTGAACGTGGGATGATATATTTACAATCGACGACGTCATCGGAAATACCTCAATTTTTGCGATGTACCTACGTATAAAATAATTACATATTCACACTCATGTATAATTATTACTCAGAGAGCATTACGTGATATATATAAAAGAAGACAACCTTTATATACGTATACATACAAGGTAACCTTTCTAATTCCGATCCCTTTAAGAAGATATTTTACTCATCATTTTGAATAGCTTTTACTAATACTAATAGTTTTTTTTTAGCTATTTTACTAATAGTTATTTCTTGTATTGACTATTAATGTATCTAATTTTAATTTTATAATTTTAACTTCACATATGGACTGGTTCTGAATTAAATGAATTTATTTATTTATTTACTATGGGACCAACTCGAAAAGGAGAAAAAATAAAAACTGTTGTTCCATACAAATAATTCAATATTACTCGACTGAATCTATGAAAAAGCTGATTATTTATTAACAAAGCATTGTTTTGAGACATAAACACAACAACAGTTCTCTGAAGAACTTTACTTAGTATGCCAAGTGAAGCACCAGCAGTGCCTGTATTTTTTACCAATACTGTGTATGACGAAACAGCACTCTTCACTTGTTTCTTAGAATTATTTGCTCGCTTCTTTTTTGTACAATCCTGACAAATTCAGGTTTAAAGGAATTATCCGGAATTTTATCAATATGACGCAGAACGGAATGCAGCAGAATATGATCTACTCGTATAAATAATTGGCAATTATACTTATTCTATGACTTCATTGTATAAAATATAGAGCAAAAAAGTCTTGTATAGTAAACGGAATTCCATAACCCATTAGAACAATAGGTTATTTATAAAGAATCAATCGTTCACCTCGTTCATCAACTCATAATTTGTTTTCGAATGATAAGCAAACAAGCAATGTATAGTTTACTGTCGATTTGCAGTTTCAGGGACGAGTCAATTGTCGCACTGCCATTGATAGTTGTGAGTCCATGCCGGCCGGATGATAGTGCTTGGAGTAATGATCTAATGATGTGGCGTGTCAGCGCGCACGCAACTCTGGTAGCGTAACTGCGTTTGATTCGTCAGATTCTACCTGTAAATTGTTTAAGAGAACCTGCATTTTTGAAAAAAAAAAAACCTATTTTGTATTGAGACTGCAAGTTCTTATTGATTTTTAGCAACCTATAAAATGAGAACGAAGTATAATATTTCTTTTTGCGGTGACGACTGAAATTGGTAAACAGAATGGGCCATGTTCTTAAAAAAAATCTGCAAATCTCTTACTTTTAACTATTTGCACCAAAACATTATAATTATTTAAAATTTAGATAAGAAGGGATTAAAATTAAAGCAGACAGCAATTGAGTATGCAAAAGTCGTTAACGGTGTCCCTGTCCACCAGGTTTCGAGATACTTTCCGTTGGTCTTGCTCAATGCTGGCGCGACAGTCGCAGATTAGGTGTGCGTACGCGCACGTCGCGAGTCCGCGCCCTACGTTCTATATCACAAGTCCTTGCGCGAGAAATGTCTGAGCTATTGTCATGTCTTGGCATTGGCCGGCCAGTCAGCCGCCGAGTCCGTCCGGAGGCACACGTTCAGTTATTCCAAAACCACGCTACAAACGAACACACGTGCTTACTTACGAAACTGAAGCTGTGAAAACTAAAGTGTAACATTAAAAAGTACTTTTTTGTACAGCCGTTGCTCTGTGTTTTGAATTTACGTAAATGTGTACAAATTGAACAGTAAGTAATAAATGTGCGTATGCAAATTAAAATATATTTTGGAATTTTGCACTGACTGCGAAGTCAACCAAGCCGGTCTGTCAAGTTAAAAAAAAAACTCGTAAACAAAATCTAAATTTAGGTCTTTAGCTATAGTTTTTCCTTGGTTCGACGTAATATGGAGAGGTTTGTTAGTCCATAAACGTTACTCTGTTTACAAATAGAGTGTTCACAATTTGTTACAATTTCGACTGTTTTGAATCTAGAGCTAATTGTAACTGGATTGCCATAAACGATCAAATGCGCAAACATCCACATTCTGAGCAAATATCTGTACGTTATATCGTTCCTAGTATGGGAAGCGAACCCGCTAATATTAACAGGGCAAACGGAATCGACGTCACTGCGACATTTAAGTAGCCAATGATTTCATTGAAGAATTAAAATCAATGCCAAGTGTTGGTTAACTTATCAATTGAAAACGTAAATAATGTGCTTTGCAGGGAAGGTCAAGGATTGCTTACATAAAATCTCACTAGGCGAGTTACGAATTACAAGTATTATGCAGAAGACAACATTGAATTAATCGAGCATAACCTATAATATTCAACAATGTAATTATTTATGCACATATTATGGACACGTCTCAGGGCAATTAATTAACATTGAGTTTAGTTACATAGTTAATTATTTTGTTTGATTACAATATTACATGAAACGCAGTAGGTACTTCTGGCTTAAGCATTCCCTACTGCGTTTCGTATCAACTATCATAAACACTCTATTTGGTATAAAATTAGAACTACCTAATCAAGCAGTGATTTAAAATGCGATCGAATGGTTTACCTAATATTTTCTATTTGTGGTATTGTTATTGTCTGCATGTTCTCTTTGCTAAAGCATATCTTAACGAACAAGTTTCTTTGTGATTCAACATCTATGCAAGTCTGAATCAGGTTAGAATTATATCAACCAAAGTAAGGACAAGTTATATGTTACAAATTACGATGACCAGCCTGGTCTTGCCCATATATGGGATGAGTTAATTCCTTATTGTGTAATTTTTCAAGTGACAATACCATTATTTCTTCATATAATTTTGTTTAGTATCCACGTGTATATTATTCCACGTGACTATTTAATAAGAAGCTCTCACGTTACTATTATTAACACAAATTCATTTGGGTTTGTTATCCACATTTAGAACATTAAACGCTGATGTAACATTTGCTAAATATTCTGCCTGTAACATAGTTACCTACATTAGTTACTGTTTCTGTTGATACGCCCTTGACACTGCGGTTAACTAATTGGGTAGTAATCGTTACAATCAAAATAAATTACCTCCGAAAGAAATTCTCGGGACAGTATTATGTAAATACCTCAAACTTCGAAGGTTTAATAACTCCACTACGATTATACCGATCATTTCGATAACACAGAATGAAAATGAGCTATTAAACATAATTTTTTATGTCTATTTTGGCATTAGAAACTTCTTTTCCGTGACATATATCATTCATTACTTCCAATTAAAACTGAGATTCTTAATTATTTGTTGTGTTTTCGATTGACCCCAAAAAACCACCTTAGATCCATTTTATTGAATTCGCCATACATTATTATAGACATATTTAGACGTTCTCTGGGGAAATGTTAGAGACAATAAAGACTATCAAAGATATTGACAATGCATCTGAAGTTATTAAAGGTCAGTTTATCTATGGTAAAAATATCCGGATTGTCCCTGAAGAATAAACACAAGGCAATCTATCTACTTATTACAAATCTTACATAATCCTATTGTGTCTATTTAAAGCTAGATTTCAAATTCTGCATCAGTTACATTCTGCTGACAACTTTAACCCTAATTATTCTAGACTCTATACTAAAACGGGCTAAAACGGTTACAAAACAATCACGCCAACAGCGGCGACGATCACCCGTTTCAAATATGTTTTACTTTAGTAGTAGTAGTAGGTAGGCAGTGTATCACTAATTGCCTAAATATTTTGAGGTAGGTCGCCGACACTATCTGTCTTGTTATAAAAGATGGTATACAACAAGTCTTGTAAAACCCAGATTTTACGATAGCCCTGGCTCTTATTATTATATGATGTTAAAAAGTGACGGATATATATTTAAAACTTGAGTTTTACTAAACTTGCTTTAAACCATCTTTTCTAATAAGGGGGTATAAGTTTGAGCACCCCTGCTCTATCTAGAGTATACAAGTGTCATTGTAAGTTCAGCGGTTTAAATGGATTATTTAGCAGAACTTGAGGTTCATTGTCGGGATGTTTGTTGAGCATTCCGAAAAATACAATAATAGATCAATAGACTTGTGTTCCTTGACACTTAAAACTATAACTAATGGAATGTTTCGATCACAATATATTAATTGTTCACGAAGTTGGCAGAGCAGACTTGTCAACATTTGTTGAAGCTATGTAGATAGAAGTAATTACATAAGTTGCATAACTTGTATCAGATCAGCTAATAAATGCTTATGGGGGAAAGCGGTTAATTGAGCTTGATATCTCTTTATTACTATATATTATTAGTAGATAATTTAATTCTTGGTATATGGATAAAAAGTTTGGACTAAACAAAAATGTTGAGATTAAGATTTTTTTTTATTTCATGATTATTGTATGGGATGTTTATAATGCCATGAAAAGTTAATGAAATAAGGAAATTAAGGAAACTACTCAGTCACCCACCCTTGAATAAAGCCGTACAATATCGAGTGAGTACAATGTAATGTTCAGTAGGCAAATTAATTCAACCTATTCATGTGGACATTTTATCACAAAAACTAGGTACCTATTTGCATGCACTCATAGTTCAATGCCAATGAAATATTTGACAATCCGCAATGATTTTGGCACGGTACAGTAAATTGCATTGCCCAATCCGACCTTCTGTTGAAATTATATTTTTGACTACCAGATTATTTTTTAAAAATCTAGTTTGTGCAGAGTTTTGCACAGACTGACAAACCATGTTCGTTTGTACTGGTCAGTGTATAAACACAACTTGGTACGTAGAGGTAAACGACGCTGGACATGTTACGTAATTTGTTTTAAAACTTACTTAAAGTAATGTATAATTTTAGTTTAGAATCATTTACGCGTATTTCATCTAGGTGTAGTGATGGAATACATGTTATTTTATTTAGTGTGTGAATTATTGTTTTCGTTCAACGTATCGACACGCGCTATTATAACGTAGCAATGACGTATACTTCCTTATTTATCAATTGTTGTCATCAACATAATTGTTTAAGGTCCACATAAGTAAATACATTATAATACAGTTCGTATTAAAGTTGTTTTCTGCAAGTTCTGCATCGAATTTCGAATGTCCTTAACATGCCAATGCCTAAATGAAAAAAGTGATGTAACGGTCACGTCGACAATGTCGAAAGATACGCGGTCCAAAACCGGAATCAGAAATATGGTAGTAAATAAACAATAATGGCATTGCAAATATTATTCGTTGCTAAATCGAACCTTGAATATTTAAATCTTAATATATTATAAAACTAGCTAAAGATCTAGAATGAGGGTCAATTTTAAAGGATTTAAAGTTACCTTGCTCTATATGATCTATTGTTTCCTATCATGATTATGGACTGCATATAAAATAAAGGTAATCTACTCATGGTACCAACGCAGCGTAATGAAAACGATCTGAACCTACTAAGGTGTCACTATACCCTTTAAACTTCAGTGATTGGTATCCGTACGTTTCTTGACATTCTTGCTTGCCTTGTAATGAAAAACGCGACACTGATTCATTCTATAATAAACGATAAAAGCCACATCAATGACTTGCATACACGAGTCATTAGTAATAGAATAGAATAGAATAGAATAGATCTTTATTTCATGTAAACCAGATACAGGCACTTATGAAATGTCGAGACTCTAGGTGCACGGTTCCAAAAAGTAGATCCTATGGAGAAGAACCAATAACATTGTATTCACAAAACTAGAATATGATTATGACATAATTAGCTAAATACTAATTCACAAACTACAAATGCTATCTCTAAACATGGAAAACAGTTAAAACAACATAAAATAATTAATTGTAATGATATAAAACTGATTTCTGAATATTATATTGTCCTATCCATGTTTGATGTGTCAATGTCATACCTTCTTTACAGAGGAGATGAAAAGCTGTCTGTGGATACGTATATTGTCCGAACCTTTACAAACAGAATCAATTGTAACAGTAAAGCAGTTCAGCATTGTGTAATTTTTACATTTTCAAGCCGTGAGACAAATGTTCTTATAATTCTATTTCATGGTTGAATACTGAACCAATGCCCATACGCAACAGTCGGCCAAATGTTGTAATTCTTTCGGCTTCGCTGTTCGTACCGAGTTTCTTTGCCGTTGTCCGAACCGAACTCGCTCAACTGAACCAATTAGGTACAACTCTAGTTATGTAAGCTCAAGTATTATGGTGTGTTCGATTCTCAAAACGACATAATTATTTAAATTATAGGGATCTTGACTAGTGCAACGTGTCAATTACGTAAGTAATTATGATAAGCTGTACTCTAGTTAATATTTATAAAATTGTCGTAAATAATGTCAATAACCTTTAGTTTTAATTGCCATTTTATCAACGTAATAGAAAAAGAAGATTTTCATCTAGTCATTTCTTAAAATAGAGTAAGATAACAAGTGATTCAAATTGAAGATTATCTTGCGACTATGGATACCTAATTCTTATTTCCTAAAATAAAATCGAATGGTAATTGAAAATATTTGTGGGAAATTCACAGTTACAATAAGAATCTACGATGATTAAAAAAAAGGAAATAGTTGTTATTACCATTGAATGAATAAACACGATCAAGTTAATCAATGCTCTACTCACTTGATTATATCGATAGCGTTGAATATCATTGGTCGATAACTCGAAAGCCTACCCTAGACTGGGGAAAGGCCTTAAACAACTGTGCCAAGACCTTGAAAATAATACGAATGAATTCACCGCAACAGTACTGAACGTGTTGTCGTACATTACAGCTTCAAAACGATTCCGATCTAAATGTTAAACAGTTAATTCTCAGTACCAACTGTCAGGTGTCGATTTCAGCACGTGTTAGAGTTAGGACTAGAAAATTTCTTGAATATCTTGACGAGGATAGAAACCTTACGACAATACTTTGACTTGGGATTCAAATTATTTAATTTATATATTTCATACCTTTCGTAACTACCTATATTATAAAACAATACGTACAGCTTGGAATAGACAGATTTAAAATAACCTTTCTTATTTTTTCAGGTTCTTGAATGGCAATAACGATATCGTCAGAAAGAAGTACAGACAACGGTTATTTATGATTTGGCGATTGAAAGACAAATAAAAGAAGTAATAGTAATTGGCTGCAAAAATTACGATTATGGAGTATTGTATACTAGCTGTGGTGTACACTGTCCTGTCCTTGATAACAACAGGTTTGTAAAATCGATTTTTATTCACACACATCGTCTGATACAATTCATAATACGTATATTATACAAGCAAAATGTGCGGGTATAAATTATTCTATCCTAGATACTAGACTACATAATTGAAATAATGCGTGAGTTCTCGCAATAGATTAAGTGATGTCCGTACTAGCGTCCAATGAAGTAATGCATCGATTAATAAAATAAATCAATAGCCTGTTAGGTTCGTCTTATATCGCCATTCAATATTACAAATGTCATTATTAGTATTATTACAAAATATACAGGATATTTTTTTATGTAGTGCGCATAATTTGTAGAGTGATTCAATCTCTTTATCTAAATGCAATGTTGGGATACACTTTAAAACAAAACGAAAATTCGGCCTAGTATGGGGGACACGCATAATTTATTAGCGCATGCCATACAAAATTAATTTTTTATTTTGTTTTGGAGTGTATTTTAGTACTGGCTGCGGTTGCATTTGGGAACGTACACTGAATCAAGCTGCAAATTTTGCGCACTACATAAAAAGATATCCTGTATAACACGAAGTGTAACACTCGCCGATTAATTAAGCGGAAGTGTCCTTCAAGCCCGAGTAATTTTTAAAGATTTTTCTTAACAATATTCTAACATAACATTTCTGAAAGCAAGTTAACGCACTCTCCGGCTATCTATGGTCAGCTATTTTATTAAACTCAAAAGTTCATACTGCTGAGGTCGGTGCGACTGAGACATTGCGCGAACTACATATTTTTCTATCGACCAAAAGATGGATTTCGATCATAATAAGAGAATCGAGACGGCTTATTAGCGCACACGGTCATTATATTCTCATAATACAATCCAAATAAAAATTGCCATATTGCCAAATATTTTAATATGAAAAGGATCCCAAAAATGTTATATTTCGCTCATGTTTTCTTATTATGCACCAAGTGGAAGCGATAAATTTTATTCATACGCACGAGCGACTCTTATAAAACCGAGTTAAACGAATTATGGAATTTCCTGAAACTCGTGTTTGATAAGCGGGTTGCTTTTTTCAATGCTACCGCAAATGTTTACAGTGTTATTTAATTGTAGCCTTTTGTGAGTCACCTAGATGACCCGAACTGAATTCTATTTAAAATACAAGGTGGTATTACGTTTGTTAGTTCACATTCTAAGGTCGTTAAAACACTTGCAATTTCAAATGATGGAGCAGTTTTTCGATGACTCTGTGGGCGTAGACTCAAACGTCTAGACGTTTATTATTTTCACATTGCAACTATTAAAGTGCATCTTAACTTGCTCTGAATTGATGTTAATTCAATACGTATTTAAATAATGACTATATTGAATGAAATAAATTTAAACCTTACACTTAAATTGTCCAGTTTGAACAAAGTGGACTGCATTTCAACTGATGTAGAGATAAACACAAGCCTGAGTGGTATGTGTCCTTGACACATTGTTGAAACAAACTAATGTGCAGATTAGTATATTATATATATATTATATATTATGTATATTATATATATGTCGGAAAACACACACAACACAACAGACAGACAGGAGGGTGGGCGGAGAAGAATGATCTTTATCTGACATCTTTGTGTCTCTTTATCAGGATATTCAATGTAAACAACGATAATGTTCACTTTACAATTTTAATTGCTATTTCACAATAGTTCTTACAATACTATAGTCACGCTTCAGTCTTAACTGTCTTTTTCTTATTTATGCACGGAACAATAGTTTTCATTAACTGCTAACACTAAATGGACACTATCAAAACGTAAGACAGTTCCTCGGTACGCCCGCCTATCACAATCTCGCTCTCGGCGATCATCTCACGACTCTAGAACAACTAGTCTCCACGACTCTCGTTCCACGACCGTCTTCCACGACTGTCGTCCACGACTGTTCGTTCCTCTCTAGGGCTCTCTAGCACCGCCGGCGCCGCACCGAGACTCTGCCGAAGCGTCACGAAAGTAGCCGCAGGTGACGCTTGCGTTTTGTAGCATCCACTTATGTGATGACCATTGCGTTGACCATTTTTGACCACTCCGATACGGCCATCCTGCGAGACACACGTCCTCGTGTGTTTTACTCTGAAAGAGAAATTCTACAAAGTATCATCCGCTCGGCCAACTCTGACCACACAATATTGTTGAACTAAACTTCATAAAACTCAACTTCTTATCTCAATAAGCTAATGTTACTCAAAATACTTCAACATATCTCAATAGTACAAAGAAAAAGAAATATTCTCAAAGGAGCATTGACGAACCATGGGAATTCAACTTAATATTGACTCCACACCACTTAACTCAAAGACTTCACATAAACAAGCTCAATAGCACTGCATTTTTTAACTTTACGGCATTAAGCCCAGGAATTCACAATTCCCAATCTCGCGCATCCCCTCGGGATCGCCACAGTCAATGGTTTCCTCGAAACCAAACCCCACCAGGGCAACCGCGTACCGCGTACTCACGGACTACTACTAGAGTAGACACCGATTTCGCTTAAGCTACGGCTACGGAATACCACAAGTGTACGTCATCACCATTCCATATCTCGCGCATCCCCTCGGGATCGTCACAGTCAACGGTTTCCTCGAAACCAAACCCCACCAGGGCAACCGCGTACCGCGTACTCACGGACTACTGCTAGAGTAGATACCGATTTCTCTTAAGCTACGGCTACGGAACACCACTAGTGTACGTCCATTAAGAAATTGCAAGCTATTCGAACATAAGGGATTCTAACTGTCCCTCTCTTTCTGAACTCAGCTCTACATTAGAGTTGTCAATGTTTCTTTGATCACCGTCTAAAGCATCTGTTATTCTGAATGGTCCCCAACTTCGTTCTATTTCTTTCTAACAAAGTCACCTACAGAGAATTTATTGGGTCTTGCCTTATTTTTATCAAATCTTTGTTCAGGAAATTACGTAAAGAACTCTACATGATCCATATCTTTACCAGTGATGCGAACAACATCAAAATTAAAACCATTAAAGAAATGTCCCTCAAAAATTTACACACTGCGATAAGTCGACCCATTTACGAAAATACTTTAAGGATTTACAATCCGTTAGGTCTATAAATTTACAACCATGTAAAAAAATGTCTTAAGTGTTTGACAGGATTGACGACGGTGAGAATTTTCAAGTTCATAATTATTTTACTACGTCACCTTTTTTTTGCTACAATAGTCGACCACTTGAAATAATATGGCACCATAACCGTCTGCACTCTTGTCTTTGTGCAACTCAACGGGATATTTTGGGACAAATATGATAAGTACCGGTTCTTTATTCACACCAAGATAAAGAAAAGGGAACCTTTTTTTTTTTGTAAATACCGTTATGTCGCTACTCATGTTATAAACATCAGGCAAGACGCAATTTAAAGTCTCTATAGTTTAGCTGATAAAATCTGCTCTATTCTGAATGCTATATTTTGGCCACTACCCATTAACTAAATAGTGTTTAGGTTACACTATCTAAAAATTGTAAGGCCACACCGTCTAAGCATTCAGCACCCGATTTATAATGAAAATAGTTGAACACACCTTTGTAATTGACTGATCCAGTAGGAGTCTCTCTTGTACACACGTCCACAGGTCGCTCGGCCTGCCCAGCGCCGATTCGCGTTGCGCTGACGCCGCTGCCGCTGTCAGCCTGGAACTGCGAAGCGCTGTGACCCGCTGCGCCGCATTTGAAGCATCGATGACGCTGGTCACTGTGTGCTGCAGTCCTTCTTGCTGAGCTGGCATTGAAGTTGACGCTTGTCGTCATGTCCATGGTCTTCAATCGGCATTCAGCCAGTTTGTGTCCAGTGATAACATTTTACAATACTAGGCTCTGTAAATCATATCTGTTTCACTTCTGGGCTAATCTTGCTGGTTTCGTGAGTCATATCAGATTTTCGTTTATATGAAAATGTCTGAAGTTCTTGCTGCAGGCGTTAGTGCGTAACAATTTCTGTAGTAAATGCGACGCGCTGTAGTCGGGTGTCGCACAGAAAGATTTAGCATCCGCATCTCGCTTATCCGGGCCGAATTCAGGTAATGTGATGTGATAATTAATATGCGGCGTTTTCAGCGTTTGTATTAACGCACGTATCTGCTCATTCTTCATCTTGAATCTAGTATGCCACGGGTTGTCATTGCGATTATTATCATAAGACTTATTACCTTGTGCAGATCCCGTTCATATCCAGCGCATAACCAGTTCATTTATCTCATCATTGCAATTATTATCGTAATACTTGTTCACTATCCCACTTCTGATGTCGGAAAACACACACAACACAACAGACAGACAGGAGGGTGGGCGGAGAAGAATGATCTTTATCTGACATCTTTGTGTCTCTTTATCAGGATATTCAATGTAAACAACGATAATGTTCACTTTACAATTTTAATTGCTATTTCACAATAGTTCTTACAATACTATAGTCACGCTTCAGTCTTAACTGTCTTTTTCTTATTTATGCACGGAACAATAGTTTTCATTAACTGCTAACACTAAATGGACACTATCAAAACGTAAGACAGTTCCTCGGTACGCCCGCCTATCACAATCTCGCTCTCGGCGATCATCTCACGACTCTAGAACAACTAGTCTCCACGACTCTCGTTCCACGACCGTCTTCCACGACTGTCGTCCACGACTGTTCGTTCCTCTCTAGGGCTCTCTAGCACCGCCGGCGCCGCACCGAGACTCTGCCGAAGCGTCACGAAAGTAGCCGCAGGTGACGCTTGCGTTTTGTAGCATCCACTTATGTGATGACCATTGCGTTGACCATTTTTGACCACTCCGATATATATTAGTATTTGTATCACCTCATTGTTAAATCCTAATAGGGGAACAAATATTATATATTATCGATACCACTTTAGTTCAATAGTTCCTGAATTAACGTTAGAAAGAAAAATAATTTATTCGGTAGCATAGGCGAGACACCACATTAATTAAAAATAAAACCAAAGATAAAACACTTATAATGTGTGGGTGTGGGCCGCACGATGGCACCAAGGTGTGTAAAAAGGTTCAGTTCAGCGTGCAGCGTAATGCTAGACATCAATGCCTGGCGCTGATTTTCTACTGTACTCGATGTTATTAAATTCGTATACTTGGTACATTATAAACAAAAAAATCAAGTGGAAAATAATGTTCTTATTAATATTGAAAATAAAAATGAAAAACAATAGATACAATAATAATAATATAACTCATAGAAAATCATACACACGTATTTGAATTCTTTAACTTGTGTATTCTGCAGATACAAAAACTACACCTTTCTCAAAGGACAAAATTACTATTATTTTTATTTACTTGCCAATTCAATGACTCATAGGTGACATAACTAGTTCGATTTATATTTAAACGGTGTATTATTAAACACGTGACATGAATTTATCATAAGTTATAAGCTACTCTTTATACAGCATAACATTACAAATAATTACAATGTATAAATGCGATGACTCAGAAGCCATTAACAGTTTGATCAATTTGAATGGTCAAGTAACGATTTGTTCAACCATTTACTAGATTCGGTACAAAACTAAATAATTATGCATATTTTATTGAAATTCTTCAAACATATTAGATGTTCTTGATATACTAATAGAGTTGAAAACTGCGGAAAGTTTCCGAAACTTTGGAAGTTTTCCGGAAGTTTACCGGAAATATTCCCGAAAACTTCCAAAACTGCGGCAGTTTTGGAAGTTTTCAGAAATGATTTTTTACTTATAAAAACAGTAATTGGGGATACTTTGTGCATAAAATATGTTACATTTAACTAGATTTTAAATATTCGAACACAGCGAGCACAGGACGGGATTAGACGTGTGCGCCGCGCCGACCCGCCGCCGCCGCCGACATTTTTTCGACGCCGCCGCCGCCGATTTGGGTATCGGCGTAAAATCGGCGTGACTAGACTAGACGATGTGAAAAGAAATATGGCGGAAATGCTCAATCACAGATCCTCAATTACCAACATTATCGTAGTACAACATCGTCGTACTTTGCTAGATTGCCGATTTACCATCATCATTCTCCAGCCCTTATCCCATTTTATTTGTGGTCGGCGCAATATGTCTTTTTCTTCCATTCATCTCTATCAGACGTCATTTCCGGATTCCCTTCCTTAATATTCATGTCATGTTTCATGCAGTCCATCCATCTTTTCTTTGGTATCCGTCTTCTTAGATAGCCATCAACATTCATACTTACAACACTCTTCTTATAACCTGATTCTCATCTCTCCGCATTACATGTCTATACCAAGACAATCGGTTACTTTGCAGCTTTTCTGTAGCTGGTGCGACTTTCATACTTCCTCTAATTATACTCATCCTTATTCTGGCCAATCTTGTTACACCACTCATACTCAACATTCGCATCACCGCTGCATGCAATTGCTTCTCATCCGTCCCTTTTGTGGTCCAACATTCCGATCCATTCAAGGCAGCAGGTCTTATCATCGTCTTATAAATTGTTCCCTTTCTTTTAAGGGGGATACGGGAGTCACATATTGTTCCCGTGACCTGCCACCATTTCATCCATGCTGCGTTAATTGTATGCTTAACAGCCCGATCTATTTCGCCATTGCTTTACATGAGTGAACCGAGGCGAGGTACCGAAATCAGAGCAGATTGGTAAGGGTACACCATCCAGCGATATGGCGTTAAAACTGGAGAGACCGCCGAAATCACAGAACATATTCAGTTTTGGTTCTACTGATTTTCAAGCCAACATTTTCCAGTTTTTGTTGCCGTTTCTCCAATCTGCTCTGGACATCAGATTCATCTTCACCGACGAGAACAATGACATCGGAAAACAGCATGCACCAGGATGCCTCCTCCTGTAAGTCCGATGTCAGAGCATCCACTATCAACAGGAAGGAATAAGGACTTAAAGCTGACCCTTGATGCAAAGCTACAGTCACATTGAACTCGTCGGTGTTGCCAGTAGCCGACCGGACGTGGGATTGCCGTTTTACCAATTACAGGAAATCGACCAATACATGGAAAGTAACCATACGACAAGAGTGGATTATTTTGTTAACTGTATCAAAGAAATAGTGCCAGCGAGTGAACTAGAGTCTCAAGCCAGCCGCTGCAGTACATCAAATGCAGCTGACAAAGACACTAGTTCCTCTCTCATAAAACTAGTTGAAGAACATGCGGCTGCATTAATTGATGATAATAATGATCGACAAGAGTTTATTGGAAAAGAATGCCTGAAATATTTAGTATCTTGTGATGCCAGTGATTTAAAAGATGGAAACGATATTAAATATTGGCACAAGACAGACGAGCAGCATTTCCGTTGCTATACAAATTAGCGAAGGCTAGCTATTTTATCAGTGCCTGCTACAAGCACGCCTAGCGAGGGGGTGTTTTCTGTTGCCAGTTTGACGGTGACGGCAAAAAGGTCCCGTTTAAGTCCAACATGGGTCGACAAAATTATATTTGTTCATGACAATTACAGCATTATTTTATGTAACGGCAGCCTAAGCTGATTTGCAAGTTGCAACGGCAAGGCAGCCATTACTTAAAAATACTTTTATTTTGCTGTTTTTTGTTGATTATTGATGTATATTTGTGATTTTTTAAATTGTATCTGTTTTTTTAATAAAAACTATACTACAAGCTAGATAGTTTTATTAAAATTCTCCGCGCCGAAATCACGCCGAAAACACGCCGCCGCCGCCGATTTTTGACCGGCGCCCGCCGCCGGAGATTTTAGCATCGGCGCACACGTCTAGACGGGATGCGGGGTAGGGTATATGTTAAAAATGAATATTTCCAAAACTTCCGTCATACCGCTTGGTGTTTATATTATGCCCGTTGCCTTCGTATGATTTAAGCCAATAGAATAAAAACGTTATTTCATCAATTAGCTTCAATAGGTACCATAAATAATTAAAATAATAAAAGAAAATAGAACTAAATTAAAGGATCATTTTCATTTGACGTTACTGATTCTGAGTAATCCCAAAGCAACAAATTTGTTGATTTCATAAATAGAAAAACATAATTTGAAAACTTCCAAAGTTCCGGAAGTTTTGGAAGTTTTCAGGAAACTTTCCTCAGAAAAGGAAACTTTCCCGGAAGTTTTCAACTCTAACTAAGATCCATTCCTGATGCTTAACCCTTGTACACAAGACATTAGTTTCAGGTGCCACTAATGGATCTTGGACCTTGGTATACATGAATCAGTAATTCAGTACACACTAGGCAATAGACATGCTTTCGTTAGACGATTATCTATGACTCAACCAATTTTGAATGAAATTGGTATAAAATTGAACGTGACAAGACCCTACAATCGACATACATGTCTATAAAATATAGAACATCAATTTTATATTAATAATTGGTTTGTCTCACTACACCACTAAATAAATCGTAAAGTATGAGTGAAAACAAGGCGACCGGTGCAAGCACAGCCACTAGCCTGTAGCCAGGCGTGGGGTCGCGGAAATCATAGCATAGAGCATGGAAGCGCCTCCCTCTCTCCACGCACTTCGAACCAGGCTCGCCACTCTCATAAATAGCTTCATTCATGTCACACTCAGACCCGCCATCTTCACCAAAGGTGTACCTGGTCACTAGGCGGGCGACCAGACCTATGGTGCCATTAGACGTCTCATTTATCTTATGTCGGACCCATTTTCTCTTGTAGATCTTACCTAGAATATCTATATCTGAATATCTGAAGGAGTAATTTGCGTGATGACTGATAAACTCCGTTTCATTAACATCAGCATTCTTTACTGGAGTTAAAGAGATTCCAAGCGTTGCTAAAAATTGTCTATCTGTGATATTCTCACTAAAATCTTCCATAACTCCTTTATGAGCAATGAAACCACAGTAGAATCTAGTGTCGATGTAAAATGGTGCACCAGGAGCAAAGTTACATACTACTCTTACATCTCCATCAGTTTTTTTACCATATGCACAACCTATTTTATTCGTTTCCGCCCATAGCAACTGGGAAGTGCAAAACGTGGCTGGTGTTATATGACCACACTCCACATCCGTCGTAGTTAATTTTTTTCCAGCACTCCAAAACCAAACGTGAATGCAGCCGATAATAGCATCCACATAACATTCATACTGTGGTATACTGCAAAAAACAGATTTATTAAACGTGTAATCTAACACATAGTACATTCATAATATATATAATCTGTTTTGATCATTAATGTATTATAAAATCATACCATTTTGAAGCTCTTTCAGTTTTGTAGGAATCTATGCAGCAATGTTTCGCGTATTTGGTGCATTCGAGTTGCGTTACATAGTTCCCATCAAGGGCGGAACAAGCGGCGGGACCTGGCAGGCACTGGTGAAGCCAAGCTTCGGCCATACTTTCCAAGTCAAAATCATATATCAATTGATTCATGTCGGCCGCTTTAGGTAAATGTTTATATATTTCTGTTTCTCCATTAGCGACGCGATTGCGCATTGAATTTACAGTATTTACTAATCCTATCCTTTCTATCATCGTTGGAATTGAAACTTGGTAACCACTTTTGCATAACTTAGAATTCGTTCTATCTGAGAAAAGACATAGAGTATGATCGCCGTAGCAAGGGCCTGCAGCACACCACTTGTTCATGGTTTGCGACACAGGTATATAAAGTGGCCTCGACGGCTGGCTTGGCTGTTCTTTCGTTTCTATTACATTCTTAAGATTACCAGGATACATAAGAAACACATCTGTAGCTGGCATGGATTTTCCCATTTCACCATATAGGATAGGTAATTCCCAACATGGATAATTTTCTGGGACGTACCAAACGTGGTTTAACAAGTTGAAAGTACTGAAATTATCACCAAGATCATTATTTACACTTGATGCCGGTATCAAATTATAAAAGTCAATAGACAACTTCTCTGAATTATTATCATCTTCAGTTACATTTTTTAGAATTACAATTTTGTTAAAATCAAATTCGGTTTGAGTTTCGGTATTAAATCCATTATCTCTTAGTATTGTATACGCTGTCGTGGTTGGCTCATCGTTATGATACACATAGTCTTTAAAAATGTCATTTAGTGTATTTGCTTTCGATATATCATTTTCACCTTGTCTCAATATAGCATTTGTATCAAACCCAAATTGTATTTCTTTAGATTCAGAGTCAAACATATTTTTGCCTACCGGTGTTTTATCTTTAGAAGCTTTTTTTAACATTTGTTCTTCTATTTCGGAAAGTTCATCATATTTTTCATAATCCGGTTCTGTAACATTTTCGAAAGAAGCCTCGTTTTTATTTGTTCGTCGTATAGTTTGCAGTATGTGCACATCATCAAGAGGTTTTCGTAGACTTATAATTTCTTTATTATCTTCCAGTTCTGGTTCTTTATTACCGACATAATAGTCTACACTGACACTCTGGCTATCTACAATTATAAATATTAATAAGATAAACATAAATTGCATCGTGTATCTGTTTCGTCAAGTTTCTGACACAAATCCTACTAGATTTGATAAACAAAGGCTAATCATCAACTTAAAATTAAATTGGTACACAAAAGTAAAAGATACCTACTACATAGCGAACCAGATAAAGCAACATCATAGATATCTTTCGGGTTTGTTTCTTTATGGGTATAGAATAATAGATGCAGAATTTAATAACTCAAAAGTATTACGAGTTGTCTTTATGCAAATCTTGTTAAGAACCAACAATCTGATTGGGTATCGTATTAATAAATTGTCCAATAATGTTAGTTCATTATGCTCTAACGTAGAAAATGTTAGATTTACCTACATTTTGTATCGTGTTAACCTTATTAGTGCAACCGTGAATAATATACATAATTCGAAATACTTTAGTTTTAACGGAATGTTTTGCAATAGTTATACATAATGCTAAGCTAAGTAATAGTTAAGCGTCTTAATAAAGAATACAACATGTGTACATGGCCGTGTGGGAAGCTCTACTTAGCAATTTACAAACATAATATATTATTATATAAATTGTGAGTTCATTGGCCGAAGTCAGACTAGTTGTCATTTTAGGAGATAATTAGACAAGTTATTTACAGTTAGAGAAGTGATTTATTTATAATTTATAAAAATCTTAATTGGTAATAATTAATTAACGTGCAAGAAATGAATTCATTATGGATAA
Organism: Allophyes oxyacanthae; assembly: GCA_932294325.1. Taxonomy (NCBI): domain Eukaryota; kingdom Metazoa; phylum Arthropoda; class Insecta; order Lepidoptera; family Noctuidae; genus Allophyes; species Allophyes oxyacanthae. The sequence goes on from OW028628.1 coordinate 6,419,623, forward strand.
AAGCCTAACTTAAGATCTAATTTATTACAAAACAAGGTATTATTTGAGACTTGACGGACAAACCAGGCAAAATTCGATTCCAAGAACGAGTGTTGACCGGTGAACATGCGTAATGTGAACCTACGTGGGAGTTGACATAACAAAACTCTGTGACTCACTCAAAATACATACAAAATGATAAAATGTATACTGTTTATATGACAACTATAAGTATAGGTACACCGTAATTGTCCTTAGCTTCCAGTCATGAAAATAGAATGAACATTGTACATGTAATTATGGATAACTTACCTTGTACCATAATTTAGCGAATTCATAACCACTATCATTTCAGACGCAATTTCCAAATCCAGGCATAGTGTAAGAGTGAGAAGTCAACGACCCGAACGGATCAGTATTAAGATCGTGACTAGCATGTTCCGTTTGATAAATGAACGAGTGTGGTACGAGTATGTGTTATCGCTATTTTATTTCATGAAACCATTCCGCGTTTACAATAAGATAAGTAAATGAAACCATTTCATCATACCTTATCTCGCAATATTTTAATGATAATTATATATAACATTAATCTTCGTCGTACAGCGAGAAGTTCCTCAGTAAACTTTATGTTGAAACATTGTACGTTATATTTTAAAACTCTAAGATTTGTTCTATATTTTATTCGAATAAAAACAACATTATTAATATTATTATTGAATGACAATTAAGTGTACGGAGGACAATTTATAAAAAATATTAAAATGTCAGTCAGTTTTTTATTTCAAAACTTTATAGCCACTCTTGTAGGGCTAGCACGGCGGGTGGACAAACCCGTTTTCTCCATCCTTTGTCTCCTTGATAGAAGACAAAACAATAATCAAGAAAGAAAACCAACGGCAAATAGATGGTTTCATCTCTAACTTTTCCGTGGACAAAATTGTTTTCTCCACCCTTTGTCTCCTAGACAGAAGACAAAACGAAATATCGAGGGAGAAAACAGTAAAGAGATGATTTTGTCCCTGCCCTTTTTTGGCGTGCTAGCCCTGTTTCTACACATGAAGATGAGTCATCAACGCATTACGAACCTCCCACGGTGACGCAAGATATTAGCCGAATGCACTGCACTAAGTGCATTCCTAAGCAAACGATAGTCAGCATGCAATCTTATGCTTATTTAGCAAATCATTTCGATACCAATCAACCGATACCTAAACAAACGATGCTATGTGTTTTCAAACCATTTGAAAACCAAATTTGTCAAGGTTGTTCAAATTAGCAAGCATATGCTAATTTTTCGTTTACTGAACAAGGATACATGAAGGAGTGAATGCCTTGTGCAAGTTTGACCTTTGCACAGACTAATAGCGTAAGGACATGTAAGGCCTGGTTCATGAGACAGAAAAATGTATGGCCAACAAAATGCAATGTATTAACCCCGAAAAAAACAAAAAAGACTAATAGAGATCTGCTTCATGCAGATCATACTATGCTCTACAAGACAAAATAATATTCTTGAGTTATAAAGAATGAGGCACCAAGGTCAATTGCACATTAATAGGTTATAAACTGTTGTCCGTTCTATACATCATCAGTAGGCAGTAGATTCTTTGTAATGGGATAAACTTATGTAGACGCCGCCCACCCTGGACCTAGAACTCAGAAGAAAATTCATAATGGCCTTGGAGATGTACAACATGAACATACACTGCTATTTGCAACCGATGGCGATGAACCTTAACTTAACTTTTAACTTAATTTACAGTTACGCTTCTAGGAAAGAGCTTAGCTGTTATGTACCTGTAGGAAAATACTACAAAATTACCTGGTAGCGAATCATTTTCCATCTAAATACTGGGATTAATATGAGTTTGCGTGCGAGTCCCGGGTGAAATGTTTCGAGTTTAGCTCTTTACCAAGACGTGAAACGAGAGGCTTTGGCCACGCGATGTATTGAAGGTCAGTTACATTTGACTCCATCAAATAGTTGCAATGTTAGGACGTACTAGCAACGGTTGGTTGATCAATGATTGAGGATGTAAACAAAAAGAAACAATTGACGGAATTGTTTGATCAGCTTTTGAGCACCTTCCGATTGCTTATAAAAGCTGACTTGAGGCTATCAATCGATGTAGATGAAGGCATTGTTTTATTTTTATTGTCGTTCGGTCACCTTTACAAAAGGACAGAATATGGTAGGATAAATAATTTAACCGACACGCTAGTAATTCAGAAAGGGTAAATACAGGTAACATTCTCCACGATCAATACAATGAGTGATTACTTTATATCGATGTTTACCATTAAAAAAATGAAAACACCAAGCAAAGACATAAGGTATTACCCCCAGCTCTCAGGGAATTCATTCTGTCATTCAAACTATCTTCAAAACCCGCATCGAAAATTAAAAGAGGAAATAAGTGATCTTATAATGTATTTTTTAATGTTTCCAGGAGTATCATCACTCCAGTGCTACCATTGCCTGATTAACCCACCTCCCGGCCACTACTACAACACAACCAAGCGGCTCTGCGTGCACTTCGACCACTCCGACAAGTTCATAGTGGACTGCCCCTACTCCACTATGTGCATGAAGCAAGAGTTCCATCTTGATATACAGAATGGAGGTGTGTAGATATATTTAAGGTCTAAGATTTGTATAGAAATAATTGCGCTTAAACTGCTTTAACTTGCATTTGATGGAAATTTTGGCTCTTGTCGCAGGGTACAGACAAGCACCTATCTGCGTGTGAAGCCATGACAGAGGCACTAACTAATACCGTGTTGATTTGTTTAGTCACTCCTTCAATATTTCTTATACAGGCTTAAAAAAGATGTGTGTGCTTTACACGGTCATCGATGATATGTATCGCTTCATTTATGGCAGTATGTGTGTGCCTAGAGGTCCATTTACATTGTTATTATTAGATATTAATACATCGATTGACGAACATCATATTATCTACTCGCGGTATCGTATCTTCGAAAGCAACGTGATGTCAATTGGCTTTACAGATCAAGTGCACGATCCGTACATAATAATTATAAAGATAATACAGTACAAGACAATCTTATTTAGATCTTTCACAACCATATCTTTTAGACGCTAATGAAATTAAATTATGCACACACCCACACACATATATGATAAATCTTCTGTGCCCTTGAAGTTTGATTAAGTATAAATAGTTGTTGTCTCATAATTCATTAACATCGAATCCTCTACTTAGTGTCCAAAATATTTACTAGTAACTTTAGTGAAGAAACCAAGGTAAAGTTTCGCTATATAGGTAGTTTCACCTTCAAGGTTTATCAAGTTGCAGTAATTAGTGCAAATCATAACGAATAGGCGTAACAATCAAAATACCTGAGACCATAAACACAGATTACTGAATAGTTACCATAACTCTAAACGTTTGATGTAGTTTTACTACTTTTTGCATTTAACTTGCAGTCAGTGTAATTTTATGATAGCGAAAGGTTTAAAATTAAAAAAAAATGGGACATTTTTACATATTATTATATATATATTTTTCAGTGAGAATAAACGGCGTACTCCGAGACTGTGCGCCACAGAAACACGAGTACCAGGACTACAAAAACGGAAGGTGGTCGCCGAAAATGGAAATATTAGAACCTTACGAAGAAGGCTGCATAAACGTAGATGACAAGGGAGAGAGAAGCACACCTACAAGGTAATCTATTCACACTATGAAACTATACCGAACCCTACCAAACAACCGTTTCTGAAATGCTGCACAACCAATCATATCAACTAAAATGAGTTTTGACAGTTGATTTACTTATCAGAGCCGGCCTGCAACCTGGCTCAGCTTTAGAAGTCGGGGGAAAGTCAAAAGGGAGCCATATCCGGAAGTGGAAACCAAGGTTGATATTATAATGAAAGGAAGGTACAAGAAAATATGCAAGAGTGCAACGATGATTGGCTTGTTTAAAAATGTCAAGTACAAAGTCCGTAAAGGTGTACAGTTTAATCACAAGCAGCAGTACCTTGTTCGATTTACTGCAGCATCGTAATAATATTACCAGCCACGTCCCTTGCACTTAAGATTTAATATTGCGGAAATTATTTTATCCAATCGACTTACCATTTAGACATTTAATTTCTAACTGGTAAGTCGATTGGATAAACTAATTTCCGCAATAAAAAGTCTTCTAAAGAAAATTTTGATGACACTTATCTATAACCTTATGGGCCATTTTAGTCAGGTTTATATAATATAACTAAGTTCTTTACAGTCTAAAGCTCTACAACTTAGCTTTTTGAACTTTTTCCCAGTATGTAGTCGACTCCAGTCTAAATAGATAGAGAGTAATCAGTATTTTACAAGGCACGGCTGAAATTGTTCTTCCAAAGCTGTAGAACTCAACAAAAAATAATACCTATCTTTTTATTTTGCTATTCTTAACAATTCACAATTTTACAGTCATTTTGACCAAGAGTCTAATCTATTAATATATTAAATTCCAGATATTGCTACTGCCGCGACAACTTGTGCAACTCATCGCCAACCACCAGTCACGAAGGCTACACAGACATCATGGGCGTCATAGTAGTGTTCAATCTCATGAAATACATCAACAGCCTTAGGTAGTACTTGTAGGAACAAGTAGGAATAAATTATATGTTACGTGAAGTTGCCACGCAACACCGAGTAGTAAGCGAATGGAGTGATATGTGTTGGCGGACGTCGTCGCACAAGACATTGATCACACTAACAATCGGGAATAAGTCGTTTATGGCGATTCCAACAATTCTCCCAATAACAAGCATTTTTTTCCAAGCACCTTACGAATTCGGCGAGGGTTCGATGGAGAGAAATGCACACAAGCATTCCATTTATACTAACTACTCCGTGCCACGCAACTACTCGCAATGTTTTGTGATATAAATAAGGGTATAGTGACTTTTAAATTTAAGACATTAAAATAATCTTTGTAAATCTGTATTTAATTAATAAATGAGTTTTGTTACTGTACAGAAATTATTTATCGATCAAATATACGAGAAATTGTTAAAAATATACGTGTGAGACACGCTTATGTAATATTTGTGGTATGTTGATGATAAATTGGATATTTAATATTCACTAAGTCATAATGTTAAGAAATATTGACGACATCTTTTGAACTTTGACACGTTCAGTATGCCTTTGTACTTTCCTGAAATAAACATATTTTCTTATTACAATGTCAGATGTTAACCTATTAGTAGAAAGGGATTAGACCTATTAGTAGACATGAAATATTTAGAGAAATAAATATTATGTTTTTAGGCAGCAACGCTGAAACCTGTAATATGCGAGACTAGAGTTTTGAAAATAAGTCTTAATGTTTCTAAAATAAAATTTCTTACATTGCTTTGATCTAAATATTAATAATATTGTAGTAGCGTAAGCCTCTTGACCAAATTAAATTTTAAAGTAGATTTATAAAATGCATATTGTTGCTGTTACAAAATAATAATTATACTAATAGGTATCTACAAAAAAATATGTTCACTCACTAAAATAGTATGTCTTTGTTCAAATGTTTAATAATAATGTAGATACTCATGTGAGTAGTCATACATCGCATGTCAGATGAAGAAGAATATGAAGATAATATACACATTGTTAATTAATTAATGCAAAACCTTTTGTTTATTTATTTATCTTAGCAATGTTTTGCATTTAATTCAATTCGATTCATATATTTGTGAAATACCATTAAAGATAATTAAATAATATTAATGTTCATTTATTTAGCGTACAACCATAAACACTGACTGTTAAAAAAAGCCTCCATAGTACCTACATAAATAATTGAGGAATTTAGTTGCAATAATTGATTATATTTTCTTTGTCAAGTCGATCCTTGTTATTGTGTGTAATTAAATTAATTCCGAAAAACCCCGGGGTCAATATTTATCATCAGGAAAAATGCGCATTAATGTCCAGACAGCCAGGTATTCATTACTTAATTAACTAGGTTATTGTATTTCGCTATCAATTTGTTAACATGTTGTTATTTGCCACTGAGACCTACTACGTACTACTTATACTATTTACTGCAATAACAGACGTAAGGCTTGAGCGGGACAACTGCATCTTACTTCATACATTGCCAATAATTATAACGATATTAGGTTTCTTTTTTTAATCCTTATTTATTAATGTAGGTTTGTTCATATTTAAACATGTCACCCCGATATTAGGTTGAAGTGATTAGTGATTGGCTGGCAATTAATTTCATAATATGTATAAAAAATCGGATGAAATTGATGAATTCAGAACTACGGTTACGTCGTCTTCTTACAAAAAGACAAAAATAAATAAGCCAAGATTAAAAGTCAATCCAAATAGAAATGTAATTAGTCCAAAAATATAATATTTGTTTTAGTTTTAACATTTTGGACTCATCACAGTTTGTAAAGAAGTTATTTATGACATTTTGTTTTGATTTGATACTTATTAGCAAACAAATTTTAGATACCTATAATTAAGAAAATTGTAGCCTGTGAACCAATATTATCGTATCACGGTCGATCGATACACATCATGTATTTATTATTTACTTTTACAAATAAAATCCACATTTTCTAGTTAACCAGGAAGATAAGGATAGGCCATTGTCAGCTGATAAATGAAGCCGTAAAACTATCGATCACCAGTTTATTATCAGAAAGTCACACCTGAATTAAGAGCATTGTAACTTTGTGATACTAAGTGTATTTATAGGTATTTTATGTTCTACTTGCGAATTTGCATACATTTTTTAAATACATAGTTTATCAAATTAACATAAATAAACATTTAACTGTATGTAAGCAGTAGCTCATATTGGTATTTGTATTATATCTAAAAGACATGACAATATACACAAAAATAAATTTTATGATTACATGATGCAGAACTGAACTATGACGTGATGCAAAGGAATGTAACGTGTTCTTTACCCTAGCGTCATCATTATTGCATCTCTCTAGCGGACAACTAAGAACACAGTCATTATTGGAAATGTACGCCTGTTCTGTTCCTTATAAAGGCGGAAGAATTTCTTAATTAGTATCCTTGCTTCTCGACATTAGTGTAGCTTGCAAAGGTCAAAAAATATAAGCAAATGATAGGAATCGCAATATTGTCTGGGCACCAGGCCACGCAGGAAATAGCAAAAGGAATTCACGTCACGACTTAGGGTAATTAGAACTTTCTAATTACTCTAAGCGTCACGATTGTCGGTAAGTATAATTTCAAGGCACAAAATGAAAATCTTTACAACCTTAAAAAAAATACCTATAGGCATTCTTTGATACTATTCTAGAGACTCATCTATATATATAAAAAGATCTATATATACATTAAAAAGATATAATTATGTATGAAAGAAGAAACTGACTGACGACTGACAGTAGATACCTTTTATAACGTAGGCATCCACTAACGGAGAATTTTTAGAAATTCCACACCCAAGGGGTAGTAATAATAGGGGTTGAAAGTTTGTATGAAAATCCGTCATTTTTGAAAATAGATCTATGAAAACTGGTATTTGGCTTTTTGGTTGAAAATAAAGAAAAGGTATTTCAGTGTATTTGGAAAATGAACCCTTAAGGGGGTAAAATAGGGGATGAAAATTTCGTTTCCACCTGGTGTGGGTCCTCAGATGCTTTGTCTATGACGCTGGCGGTAAGAGTTGACCAGTGTGGCCAATAAATGAATGTTGGCTGTGTATTGGATTTGCTCATCTATACTAATATTATAAAGGGTTTTTGTTTTTTTGTAGTAGGTACCTATGCAAGGAGTAATCTCTAGAACTAGTGAACTGATTCTAAAAATTATTTCACTAGTAGAATGATACACTATCCTTTTTCTTTCTTTTTTCATAACTAGGTACCTATATTGAAAAAAAAAACGCGCGGGTGAAACCAAGGGCAACACATAAGTATAAGTTTTAATAGAAAACAATTAGCAGCATTTACTAATTATCCTACGACCTAAAAAATATTCTAGACCAAAACTGACGAGACAAATAGTGACAGGACACGGCACGAGACACACCCTCGTCCCGATCATAATATAATCAATTGGAGTAAATGCCGCCAGTTGTAGTATCATCGACCTAAATATGGGCATTATTACTAATAACCTCGAAAACTACTTGGCAGATGATAGTTCATACCTAGTTCTATATCGATAGTAAGTTATTTGAATCCATAAACTACTGGAATTTGATGTTCTTTCACAGAGGGAAAGCAATACCGCAGCCGCAGGTGATCCGGAAAAATCCTAATATAAAATACTATTTTAAATTTCCCGACACATATTTACAATAAACATGAAAGTAGCACCTAATAAGCCGCATAAGTGTATACCGCATATGGTTTAATACCACGATTGATACATTGACTTGACATAAGTAAAAATTGCCAACAGATGTTATTTTTATCGCCAATAGCAAAGGATGTTGCGAGGCGACCATATCAATATTAAAATGTTTCACAACGTGACACACAGTTAATGAGATAAGTCTATAAATTCATATTTTTAGACGCATGTTATACTGCACCTAATATCGCAAAATTTCACGATGAGAACACTGATACCATAGATAAAGAGATTATGTTTCTTATCAATGCTGGTGTATAAAGAAAAATACATGTGCGGAATAGAAATTAACCGGTCAAGATCTCTAAACAAAGCATCTTAAAATTACTAACTATACAGAAAACAGGTTCAACATCCGTTTAGAGTGAAAAATAATAAACAACGGTGAGTGGTCATCACACGTTTTTATTTTCGCCAAACCGAACCATTATCTTCAGGTACCTACAGCTAGAAACTGCGCTAATTATATACAAAAATACTAAGATTTTTTATGAAAGAAACTATCTCTATTTAACATTAGCTTAATAATATTATTACGAAATACAATGACAACGCTCGGGTCATAAATCTATCATCGAGTTAATTACACACTGACGACAATGTCATAATTGTAATTAGCAATGACGAAAGTAACAATATTTTATAAAACAAAAACCTACTCTGTACGATTATCTCTTTACGGTTCGTTCTTCGATAGGTCATAGGTTACTCTATTAATTTAATTAAAACCCACATATGCTAATGTACATGCACATGCTGATTATATACGTATGTATATGATTAGAAGACTACTAAAAACAAAGTAGCTATCAAACTCCTTTCAAATAGAAGCGACCGTGAAACGAATGATTTTCTCAATTTTTATTTTTAAAATAAAAAGTAAACAAAGGAATCTGGGGACAAAACGACAAACGAAATAATAAAATGACAGAGAGTGGGACAGCCAAATGTTGGTCAGTGTCGCGCCGGCGCCAGAATCGATCGCATGAATCAGCGTTAATACCGCGAATATAAGAACCTTATTTGTTAGTTTTTGGACATGTCCCGTTTTGCTACTGAGTTTCCTTCCTGTGAATCATGGAGTTGAGTACGGAGGTGCCAATTTCAGTCCAGTGTAAAGCCCTGCCGGCCACATGCGCCGCAATCGCAACATTGTAAATACTTATCGCATAAATGTAATTAAAAAAAATAGCAGTTCGTTAGTGTAGTAGTCGTAATTTTAAGTGGTGTTTTTTTTATTAAAAATGGATTTAACAACATCGTTGTTGACTTTTACAATGTTTTGGAAATGTAAGTGAAAGTGTTTTAATATTTACGGGAGATTAGGATACAAATTTTAAAAATTGATTGTAGAGCACTTTTAGATATAAGGGCAAGATTTTTAACTGACCTATATTATAATGAATATTGTTTTATTGTAATTTGCTCTACATTGTTTTATTGTTTGTAATTTTATCTTTGGTTTTATAATGGATACTACAGATACAATACACGAGAAAATAAAAAAGAAACTTTCAGATTTTAAGAAGATCTTTTAAATAATGAAGAAGTAACACAATTTTAAGAATTGATTAGATTAGAATAATTATTTGACCTAAGTATTAATAAACGAAGAAATCCTTGAAATAAAATTTATGTAGCGTAGTATGCAGTAAGATCTTACCATTAAAACGTTTTTTTTTTAAATAAATTTAAACAATATTATAATAAAGTAAAAACAATAGGTAATAAAATCCGAACCGGCCATGTATACATAATATTTATCAGTAAATTAATATCATGTAGGCATCGAACTTCATTATTCATTCCCATATGGTTCAGTCCGTCACTTCGTGGTAGGCGTAATGAAGGCTGATTCAAATTTTACTATTCAAAGGTTGTTTCTATTGGGTGATAAAAACTTCGGCGGTTCGTCTATTGAGCCAAGAATAAGAGAATAATTCAACGATGTCCCATTCAAGTTCCCGAATGCCGAACGGCGATTGTTTAACTGCCTAATTTGCAATGCAATTTATAAGTAACTGGGGATCGCCTATACAATTTTCATTCAAACAAGTAATTATTGAAGATACGACATGTAGTACTTGACTATTCTTCCACTTGTCGGATAAGTAGAGACGTCAGCATATTGATGAATGGTGTGAAAAGAACCAGTGATCATGAATCAGCTACCTCAAACGTAAATCTGACTAGCTAGCATTGCAACCTGGCGATGACTAACAAGGATTTGATAATCATCAGATTACAGGACAATCATCCAACTTGCCAACCCAAATGCCCCCGACCGGTGGCGGTCGGTAATGACAACAATATGCTAGGGACCAACCAGAGGTCCAACCTTACCATACCCTGAGTAGTATCTATAGCGGGTATTCATCCTTTTTGGCGGAGAGGCCTTCGTCCAGTCAGATTCACATGAGCGCAAATATAATAGAGGAAGGAGATGAATTATAATAAATCTTGATCAATCATTACGACCACATTATTCTGATACAACTAAAAGTCTTTATAAATATTACTTCGTGCAATGCAACAGACAAACAAGGAAAACAAAACTTTGAAGCTGAATCTTTAAGCAATAAAGCCGTAACGATCTGAGTAAAAAATGTATAAATGACCTTTTTAAATACTTGCATATTATGGTTTCTTTATATACCTACTTACCCAAAACACACATAGTACGTAGATACGTAGGCAGTAAATCCAGATGAGCACCATATAATTATTTCTTAATTCTCTCGACGCTTCGAGCACCATACAGCGTTCATATTTCCACGAGAAGATGCAGAATTGCAGACTGAGGTTGACCTTTTTGCAGTACGAGTGCATAAAAGGTCATTTATACATTTAAATCTACGCATACTTAGTTGATAGCTGCGACAAAGTAGGTCAAGTGCAAACCACATTATACAGTTTGCGTATTCGGCAACTTGCTAGATAGAGATTATCTTGTATCACGACTATCTTTCAATGCAAATTATATTATCGCGTTTACGATTGCAAAATGTAATACATAGACATTTATAGCTGTCTATTCTGCTGTTTCTTAACAAGCTGAATTAACACGATAAAGCATACTTTAATTGCCGATAAGACAGTACATACAGACTAATAAAAATATTGCGCCAAATTGTATTTTAATTGTTTAAAACGATGTTAGCTGATTAAACTTGTGATCTTAATTTGGCTCAGAGAGAGTAATTCTTTTTTTGTTGTGAAACTTTGTATGTAACGTATAAATAGTCCAGCTATTCATGTCACCATCTTCCTAGTATATGGAGACATTATATTAAATGTAGAACACTTTCCATGGATGCAGCGGTGATTGTCCTGCGGTCTGAGAAACCGACAATAATAAGACCGTAACGTTTTTTTACGACAGGAGTTGAGTAAGATGCTAGGTACGCTTTTAAAACACGTAAACGTATACCTATTGACTGATCACACGAACATAACACATTCAAAAATATACAATACTAAAGAAACAACTCCTAAGGGTCATAATAAGGTCACCTCTGAGCTCACGTTTATCTAAACAACTGTGGTTTTAAACCACAGATCATAAACAGTACGTCTGTATTTAAAACTAAGTTCTACGGGTACATTTCAATAATATTAAGAATATTATTGGAATGAAAAGGAACGATAACATACCTAATTATAATTATCCCGCAAGGATGGAGTTCCCATTGTATTTGCAAAATACCGTGACGTCAGGTTCGAAGCACTTACAATACAATGACATTGTTTGCGTTAGCTTAAAGTAAACTTACGTGTTTTGCAATAGTCTACACACTGGGTACATAAGTCATGTGAAGTCATGTCATCTTCGAGCGTGCACTGGCTGTACTACGTTAATGACTGAAACACAAAGGTAGAAAGAAGACTCAAGTAGAGAAAACTAATATTCAATATCGAAAAATAATTTATCGTACCGAAGCAGTTTATGATCCCAGGAAAATGACCAAAATTAAAGTAAACCGCAAGAATAATGTTTGATTTAGTATTGTTGATAACTTGTAATATTAATATTTTAGCATTTCTGATAAGTTGAGAATTTTTTGTAACGGCAAGCACTGTACTTTGTGCAGCTATCATTTGGAACTATTTCAACCCATATGAATAAATTTCCGTCCATAAATATTCCGGAAAAAATAAATTTAGTGGTTATAAGTTAGTCTAGTCATAGTGTGGTGGTAAGGTATGGTTTATTAGTCAGGTAATTTAATTTAAGTATTCCGTTCCCGTGATTTTCTTCAGAAATTGTCAGGATCGAAAAACTATTAATTTAATATCACTATTCAACTCAGTAACCTGTATTTTATATAAAAATCGCACTATATGTATAGTAAACGTTAGTTTGCCAACTCATCGGCTAATGATAAGTAGAAAAATATCGTTATTTACACAGTATTTACTTTTATTACTCAGATGTGATGATATACAGGATAATAAAACCTTTTATGGTTTAGGCACCTTTAGTCCCAGTCTACCATGGAAATAAAACCCAAGAACTAATTAGAGCAGTAAATGCGCTTAATTTTAGGGGCAAGAAGGAAAATGGTCGGGTTCGAGTAGATCCCCGCGCGGAGCAAATGTTATATGGCCTGAAGATATTCGGTTTCATTCTTTTGACCATGGCGCCAACGCATCGCTGTGGGGGGATGTGGCCTGTACGCCAAATCACAAATTCAGATATTCAGAAATCGCCAAAAAGAATAAGGACATAATTAATTATTTATCTATATTACGTATTTTTGTGTACCGTATTTATTGTCAATATTGACTTCGCTGGCGTACAGAGTCCGCTATCGCTTGTCAAGTATACCTAGACGACAACGGTGGAGTTCAGAAGGCTAAACTGGTTCCTAGGGAGTATTGGGCTAGGTATCTTTTTAATTATTTTATAAAGAACATTATATTTCTTTAATTGCAGTATCATGGAGCCTGCACTGCTACACGTGTGATCCGGAGCACACGTCGAAATCATGCTTGCAGTTCGACTACAGCAACAAGTACCTGATTGAGTGCGAACACTCTACCATGTGTTTCAAGAGGATCACCACGCTGGACTTCAATGACGGATGTAAGTAGTAACACTTCTGCAAAACTGATTTTAACTTTGGGCGATAAATAGAAACAGCTTCCCACAACAGGCCACTTTCAGACGACTGATAATACCCTGATCACCAAAGTAGCGGGATGATAATGCTACACTACCTATAGGCCAAAAACGGTGCTGTGGCGCGCAGTGGCGTGAGCAATGCAAGAAAACAGGCTTTGCCAGCTAACAAGCCTATTCTATACCCAGCCATGAATTACGATAGATTGAGTAAAAACAATGACGTACCGAATACAAAAATGTAGAGACCGACCCATATCTACTGAGATCGAACCTCGTCGGTGATCTCAAAGGGTTTCTGTTCACATGAATGTTGATGAATGTGTTTCAGATTTAGATTTACTAACATTTTCAAAGTCAAGCAACGCGTATATTTTACTAATACATATTTCATTTCTTAACCGCTATTCACACCGTCAAAACAATATACATATTTCGACACGCGCAGAAAAACCATAATACTAGGATTAGTTTTTGTAAGACTTATCCTATTTTAAGTTGTGAATCATGTAATACGAGGTGCATTCAATAAGTACCTAGCCTCATCGCCAGAGGGCGCTGTAGTTTCAAAAGAGTTTTACCACAGTGTAGCACATTCTTTTTAAATTCTTTTTTCAAATTTTCATTCCAATCCCTTCATTTGTTTTAATTTGACAACTTATGGAAGCCAACGTGTCGATCGGTTTTACAAAAATGGAAAAAGAGCAATATCGTTCGGTGATTCGATTCCTATTTTTGGAAGGGAAAACGCGCATCGAAATCAAAGAGCGCTTGGATGCTGTGTACGGTGACTCTTCTCCATCGATGGCCACCGTCAAGAATTGGTTCAACGAGTTTGCACGTGGCCGTACGTCGGTTTTTGATGAACCACGTCCAGGTGCACCGAAAACAGCTGCTACGGAGGAAAACATTAAAAAAATCCATGATCTCGTATTGGCAGATCGCCGATTGAAGGTTCGGGAGCTAGCTGAGACTGTAGGCATTTCAGAAGGAACAGTGCATCATATTCTTCACGAGGAACTCGGCATGAGAAAGCTGTCGGCGCGATGGGTGCCGCGTTTACTCACACCAGAAAACAAGCGCAACCGTGAGACCACATCGGAGACGTGTTTGGCGCTGTTTAAGCGGAATCCAGCGGAGTTTTTGCGTCGTTTTGTGACCGTCGATGAAACCTGGATCCACTGGTACACACCAGAGACCAAGAAGCAATCAAAACAATGGATCCAGACCGGGGAACGGGCTCCAAAGAAGGCGAAAACTGTAAAATCGGCCGGAAAAGTTATGGCCACCGTTTTCTGGGATTCACAAGGTGTGATCTACATCGATTACCTCGAGAAGGGTAAAACAATTACAGGGCTTTACTATGCCGATTAATTGGGCCGATTCGACGCCGAATTAAAGAAAAAACGACCCCATCTGGCGAAGAAAAAAGTGCTGTTTCACCACGACAACGCACCGGTTCACACGTCTGCCGTTGCCATGGCCAAATTGGTCGAATTACGCTACGAATTGCTGCCCCATCCACCGTATTCTCCAGATTTGGCCCCTTGTGACTTCTTTCTGTTTCCTAATCTGAAAAAATCACTCGCCGGGAATAGATATGGATCGAATGAGGAGGTCATCGCCGCCACGGAGGCCTATTTTGCAGAGTTTGACAAAAACTATTTTTCGGACGGATTAAAAAAGTTGGAGCATCGCTGGGCTAAGTGTATCGAACTAAAAGGAGACTATGTTGAAAAATAAATTCCCACTTTTCCAAAATTTTCGTTTACTTTTTGTAGGCTAAGTATTTATTGAATGACCCTCGTATGAGTTTCCTATCATATCGTATCATACGTTCAAGTAAAACTACTACGCTTGAACTTCAAAGATACAGACAAGTCTTAATCAAATACCAGTCATCCCGTTGAAAGCTTGGTATTCGATGAGTATGAGTCAAACATAACATCACTTATTACACTAACATCTCTACAACTTTTGCATGAACTGTCTGCGGTACAATACTGTAAGTGATTTCATAAATTATGGACTAAACGTAATGAATACGTTTAAAAACACTACGTGTTCGAGTACCACATGTTTATGTTATATAACATTTGGTAATTACCGCAAAATGTTAATGTATTCGCTAAGGTAAGGATATTTTTAGTCTAGAGCTAGTCACCAGCTGCCAGTGTAGCTTGGATGGCAATGACCTGTAGCCACCTCACTGTCGACAATGGACGATATGCGCGCCCAAACAAAAAATCCATTTATCATTAATTAAAGATTTACTGCCTTGTACGTCATTATTTTTAAACAAAAACTTGCACCACTTTTTTGGCTATCACGTTGAATGAACTCTTTTGAACTGTATAAAATGGAGTGGAAAGCTAATACATAATTATGTCATATGCATCGAAAGCTTTAATAAATCATGCGGTCAATACATTGTTTGTATTATTATGATTTGATAAACATGTGCGTAAAGGAAGTGAAAACCAATATAAATAAATTCTGTAGATATGGTACCGTTAACGCGGCTTCCTTACGAAACGTTCCTTTAAAGGAATATGTGTCATATGGCCCGTTTATGGCGCAACTTTATGCCGCACAGTACAATGTCACTTAGCATCAAAACGAAAATATCGCACTTCTTGTCCAACCATAAAATACCTTCAGAGAGAGCTCTTTTAATGGATTATTATGAAATTATGTAGTTTCGATGATAAATAGACCAATCTGGGGCTTTTTATTCTGTAAAGCAGGAAAAATAATGCAATAAGTGAAGTCGGACTTTTGTGGTTAAAAATATATTGTGCTGTAGTTATAAAATATATATATAGGAAAGATCAGGTAAAATGTCAAGTTTGTTTTCATGAAACCGCAGGATCCCCAGCCAGCCCGCCAGGAGGATAATTATGTAAAATATTGTAGGATCCCCTACAATATTTTACATTAATAGAGTTTGGTCTCACAATTGTGTTATCGAAATCCCCTCTTGTAGGAAACTCGTTATATTGATAAATGGGAATTTTAGTGACAAGTACCTAAGTATAAAATAACAACATAGTGCGAATGGCAAACAACATTGTGAATCGGCATGTGAGTCACGCATTATCAGTTCCTCTCATAAACCGGGGATGCTAATGAGGACTGCACGCATCGAAGGCGCACACGCACCGGCCGGGCTAAACGTGCAGATTGCACCATCAACGTATTATAATGTCGGACATTGAATTCAAACTATTTGAAATAAGCCTTTTTGGATTAAAAACTCCTTAAAATAATATCAAGAGAACATGTTTTTACCGTTAGATTTAAGAGAACCCACTCAGCGTGGTGACTGACAATTATATCTAAGATAAAACAAATATATCTATGGGATGTTCTTGAATACGGGTTCAAGAACATAGATTAGATATATTTGTGTTCACTCATTGAACGAAAAGTGAAGAATGCGGTGATGTGATTGGTCGATCAGTCGATATTTCGTCCGCTGTGGATAGAAGCTTACTGTTTGTTCTCAACGCATTGTTCTTGAATACGGGCCTGACTCTTTTATTCAGAATACTCTATTTCCAGTAGTGGACTGCGATAGGCTGAGTAGTGATATTTATGAAAATCAACATAATAAATTTTGCTAGAAGACAGCTGGGACCGGAGGTCGTCAGACCCTTATAGACACTTCATTTGGGCCGTAACATTAAAATATGAATATAAGAGTGCTTTGTCAGAGGTCGGTTGTCAAAACGCCAGGTAAACCCTAACGCGCGTGTCGTGTTCTAATTACATGTGTTCTGGCACGCATATATGTAATGTAATGATGCAGTCATTACTTTCACAACCGTGTCGGGAATACATAAATGCTTCGTTTAATTGCATCTTATGTAAAGTATTATGTACGTAATGTTGTCAGTCTATCACCTAAGTAGATTTATGAAGGTCTGTGCGTCTAGTGTCGAAACTTGAATGCTGTTAGGTGGATTAACCATATAACAGTTTGCCCCAACAGCTAGCCAAAGTTTTTGTAATCAATGCATATTTAGTTTACATAGTTGTTTTAGGCACATTCGAGCGTTGCAGCTGAAAATCAGCTTCAGGTGGTAGCACCTCGTGTTGCCATATGACATTATGCTGAGCTGAGGCCCTTTTGGCATAAATGTACTTTTTTTATCTATTCAATGTTATGTGTTTTAATTTTAATTGTGCCAATAAACGGAATTTTCTTTCATTCTTTTCTTTCTTTCTTTCTTTAGTATGTATCAGCGTATAACAGCCACACAGCCACGTGCAAAGAAATTGTATGTGTACTCAAACCAGTGCTGCACTGTACTGTATCGTTTGCGTGTTAATAACGGCCTGAGCTAAAAGTGTTATCAATGGAAAATTTTAGCTCTTTTAATAAAATTAAAGCTTTCCATCGAAATGATGACAAAATCCCAATGAAATTTATTTTTGTTACAGTAACATCGCATAGCATACAACGTGGTTGCGCGCAGCAAACTTGGAGTGGGGAACAAAAGAAGATCAACGGCAAGTGGCGTGCGGTCCAGGACATCCACGAGGTGTACGATGAGACGTGTTCGGAAGACCCGAGCAACGCCGAGCGCAGCACGAAGACCTTACATTGTTACTGCCGAGGTGATAGATGTAACGGCGCGCAGAAAGCGCACAGAAGTATTTTAGCAGTGTTTGTTATGACCATCGCGTTGTTTATGTTGAGCTAATTCTTAAATTTTAAAGGCATGCCCGGCTGTCTATATGTATTAAGCTGTAAAATGACGGCTTTCGTTTATTTTATATTTGGTGGAAATTTAAACTTGATAAAATTCAACTCATTAAATAGATATTCAACCACATCTAGTTAGACTGGACGCCGACCCCTTGCGTTCACAATTAATTATTTACCGTAAAGCCAGAATAATTTATATGAATGCAATAGAATAATGTATATTATCATATTTATAAGCTCTTTCACCGCTATATAATAACGGTGAAACGAGTCTTCATTACATTTAATTAGCTATTTTTAAGATCCATAATACCTCCATACGAGTCTTGATATTACTGCCAATAAACTTAAGTTATTCTTAGTTAGGTAAACAAAGTTATGAACAATTCCAAAGAGCTTCGACAGTGGTGCTTTATTATAGGTACGCATTATTGCTAGTCATGTGAATAAAGTTTGAAAGTCTGTGATTTTCCTCACAACGCTAGGTAGGTAGTCGTTACTTAATTTTGTTTTAATATTATTCCCGTACATGTACTTAGTAAGCGCCTTTTTAAGGCTAGAAATATAAAATGTATTTTTTTGATATATTTATACTATTTAGGTGCTGTTTTGTAATTTCTCTACGTGATACTCATTTATTTAATGTAAGTAATAATTGAATAAATCATTCCTATTATAATTTCTATGTTTCGTTTTATTTATTGGTATTTCGTAAGTATATACATTCTCGTAGTAACTAAAAACATTAACTAAGATTACCAATCTAATGTATTGCTGTGTTATATTGCTATATTTGACTTCAAAAGTCCTTAAGTGGAATTGACCGCTATAGTTATATCCTTCATCGTACAAGATTTTTAGTATTAATATAGATTGTTAGCAATAAACACAGTCTTTTCAATAGATAAATTTGCCATTGCCATAGGTAGGCGTGACACTGAAAGACAGAAAGACCAATAAATGGCTCAGAATATAGATTAAAGTGACGGAAGTTGTGGAAAGAGTGGCAAGGTTAAAGTCATGTTGTCAGAAAGGAAGACTCGTGGTGTAAAAGAGTCTTGAATGGAGATAAAAACAAACTAATTTTTAATTTGATTTCAAGATTACTTTTAACTTTATCTACAATTCTAAATATTTTTTACGTATACTTGTAAAATTATTTGGACTGCGATATCGATAGCTATATAAGTTGATTTATAATTCTCGTAATAATTATTTCAGTTAAAAGATAACTACAATACTGAAGACAAATGAAGGTTAACTTGATACTTCTCTACTAAATAGTGCACTTATTGCATGTTGTTTGAAGAATGCATGCTTAATGTAAATGAGGTATTATATGCCTTGGATTCCCGAGGTCGGTCGAGTATAGGGTTGCTAACTTTTTTAGAAGTAGTAAAGTATAATAATATCTGATTTCAGAGAGGGTAAATAAAGAGTACAGTCTTATAAAAAAGAGTAAGATATACTTTTTTTTTTTTTTAATCCGTGTTTTTATTGCTGGCACTAGTGAACTTTCTGCCAAAAAAGTCAGAGTTAATGTAAATAGAGTATTTTAGCGATCTTTATTAGTAATAAAGATCATAAAGTACTTACACCTACGTAAAATAGAGCACAATACTCTATTTTAGAGTAGGTACGGTCAGCAACCCTAGTCGAATATGAATGCAACTAAAGACTAACTACACATGGTATACAATATACAACTGAAGACAATCGTATAAACGGTGTATCTTTATATTTTTCACCATACAAGCTACTATACAACAAGTTACTGAAACGCACTAGAGTCGCATCGAGCACCGGTATAGGTACGATTACGAAGATACTACGGCTTGATGGGATTTATAGCAGAAGGTACAGGATATAAGGATGCGGACTCAGCTGAATAACAATTACGCCCGGTTCGAATTAAATATGAAGTTAGAAAAATTGAAACCTTCCAATAATTTTTGACTGTATTGTAATTAACATATATTAGTATGCATTTTAAATTTAATTATAGTTTTAACATACAGGAAAAGCTCAGGCAATTTTAACATTATCGCTTTGCAGCGTTCCCAGGAAATTAAATATTATCTAAACGTATATTATTTATAGTAGGAAATTAGGCACGAAAAATTCACGATTATAAAAAAAACTAGTGTTGTGTAAAAGATACAGTATAGATATGTATCTTTACGAAAACAACAAATCTATCCATTTTATTCTACGTAGATAATGTCTAAGTTTTGGTCAGCTTGTACTTGTACAAGTTGCTTGGGCTTGTTAGAGGTCTTGACCTAGACTTTACATAATCCTGGGTCTTGTACTAGCTGTCTAAAACGCAACGTCAACTCAGCAACTTAGCCACAATTCAACATCTTGCACTAGTTTCCATGGAGTAATAAACAATTGAGAGTTCTAATAAAACACCCAATGTTCAGCGTGCGCGAATCTCGTCATACGCTGACCGCTACGTCATGTTACACGATAACGGATGTAACGCGAAAGTTGCGGTGACATGTTTAGGAGATGTTAACATTCGGCCGCAAATAATCACTCGATTTGTACACTACTCTATGGTCCTTCATAACCGTCCTTCAAAGTACACAAACTATCAACGTATATCGGTACGCCAGCATAGGCCATAGTGTATAAACATGCGTGTACTCACATTGGCGTGGTTCTCGACGAGGCACAGGAACACGACGTCTTCGCGCAGCAGCCGCACGGCACCGTGTAGAGGCTGCGCTGTCTTGCTCTTCAACATGCGGTACAGCAGAGCGGACGACATGTGCGCGAAATCCTCGCCTGAATACGGATGTATTATTTGAGATATTGATTGAGAGGAGAAGAACTTACAATTTATGCTTCACAACACTAGAATTCCTGTACACCTAAACTAAATTTACGGTTGGCGCAGTGGCTAAGCAATTAGCTTTCTGCGCTACGTGCCGCGGGTTCGATCCCCGCACGGAACAAATATTTGTATGATCTACAGATAGTTGTTTCGGGTCTGGTTGTGTGTGCATGTGACATGTATGTTTCTAAACTGTACCCTCGATACAGGAGAAATCCTAGAGAGGGGCAATGTTAAAAAAATAAAAAAATACTACAGTAGTGCGATCACGCACCACGACAACACGACCTTTCAATCGCCAGTACATAGCCCAAGGACCATGGCCACTCACACCAAATTGAACTGAAGCGTGGACCTTAGCAACATATAGATTGATAGAATCAGTTAAGAATCAATATTGATGCAAGCGTGGCTGCGGAGCGTGAAAGACTATCGCCAAGGATCGATCTAGGTCGGACAAATGTTCTTGTACTTATCTAATAAGAACATTTTCATGGTAGTCTTGGAATAAGAATTTTTGCACTTGATTATATTCCACAGTCGCAATTTGACTAATGTTCAGGTACCCTACGTGCACACTGTGTACAGGCTCAGGGCAAAAGAGGACACGCATAGTGGTTAAATGGTAAAGAATTGCAAGAATTAAGATATAGTCTTGTCATTGAGGAAAGAAAAAGAATTGCAACAGTATTTCTTTATGAATATTTAACGTAATATACACGTAAGTGGTTACGTAGTAATCCTGAGATACAAAGTAACTATAAAATTTCTTTTGAAACCATATAATGCACAATTTTTTAACCTACACAATATCAACTAAAGGCTGTACAAATGTTACTAATTAATTCCACTACAAACAAATTATATTTGCATATTTAAACAGGACACCTGCTTCAAGGAGATGATGTACTTATCACTATGACCAAGTTTTAATATGGGCCAAAATAGAAATCGCGAAAAAAATCCGGCCAAGTGCGAGTCGGACTCGCGCACGAAGGGTTCCGTATCATTATCTATAAAAGCTAGCAAAAAAATCACGTTTGCTGTATGGGAGCCCCCTTAAATATTTATTTTATTCTGTTTGTAGTAGGTATTTGTGGTTATAGCGGCAACAGAAATACATCATCTGTGAAAATTTCAACTGTCAACTATCACGGTTCATGTGATATAGCCTGGTGACAGACGGACGGACGGACATCGGAGTCTTAGTAATAGGGTCCTGTTTTACCCTTTGGGTACGGAACCCTAAAAACCCAAAAAAAAAACTGAGTTATTCAGTGTCCGTTTCCAAATGCAACCGCAGTATTAAAATTCACTCCACAACAAAATAAAAATTTGATTTTGTATGGCTTGAGCTACTAAATTATGCGTGTCCCCCATACTATGTCGAATTTTTGTTTTGTTTTAAAGTGTATCCCAATATTACCAATACTGCGGTTGCATTTAGGAACAGAGACTGCATAACTCTACAAATTATGCGCACTATTTAAAAAATGGTCCTGTGTATTTAGTTGAGTTATCTTGAATGATTTGTATGGAACAGCCATTTTCTTTCTAACACTTAATTAAGTGTTGGTCATTTATTTGGTTGTTAACACCCCAGATACCCGATGTATTTGAGTTGCACTATTGCATGTGCTAATAATATAATGAATATTATGAAGGTCAAGCCAACCTAAAGTTGTTCTGTAGCTGGTTTTTCATTGCCTTTGAGCTAGTAATAATTGATGAACATTGAGCAACTTAGCAGCAATGTCCTACCTATTAGAAACCATAGTAAACTTTATAACAAATCATAAGTAGTCTACCACCTCACTAAATGGTGGTGTTTTACCTGTTAGGTCATCCCAATGTGCAGAGATGAGTCCTGAGCAGTGCTCTTTGAGAGCTGATGCACCAATCTCATCAGCTGCCGAGTAGAACTTAACACAGGACCTGAAAATAAATAGGATACCTATTTATTGTAAAATACAACAAACTAAAGTGCGGCCGCCGAGAGAATGCGTTTCTGACACCTGTCAGTTACGAACAAACGAGAATTTTTTGTTATCGAAATATTATTATACCTATCTATCGTTTACATGCACTACTGATACAAAATTCTATTAAAATTAACCTATAATAAACTAAAATAGTTTAGCGCTAAATATAATCTAAAATAAAAAAGAAACATGTTCAATTGGCAGGTGTCAGGAACGCATTCTCTCGGCGGCCGCACTATATTACTAATGTATGATCTAATAAGTCTTTTTACATTGAATTTGTAAACTAAGTTGATGTCTCTATTATAATTCGAGTTTATCTCAATTGTTCATAATGCTTACTCACCTAACTCCTACAGATGCTATGAGAGCCTGTTCACACTTCCCAACTAGTCCATGCAGTTTGAAACTAGCTGCTGATTTCATTAGCTGTAGGGCGAAGGTGTCTCCTCTAGACAGATCCACCACATCCGTGTACAACCACTTGAGGAGAGCAGCACCAATGTCATCTGGGAGGGTAGACCAATCTGAAATGGAAAAGCATATATGTGAGATCTATAACTTTTAGGTATTATAAAATATTTGAAGTTTTTAGTTTTTATTAGACAAAGTTAGCAAATTATTTTAACATTAAATTAAACACATTGCGTTATCATATAGATTACTCAAAGATATTTAAAACTTATTAGATAATTTGAATCATCATTTATTAATTCATAAAATAAACCTCACCTAATTCGTCGAGATTTTTAAGTGCATCCTCATTCCAATCATCAGAGCGCGCGTTAAGCACGAACTTGTGTCCTGGCATGGACTTGCTCTGCAGCTTGATGGTGATGTCCGAGTACGTCTCCCGGCCGTAGAGAGTGGCTACAGTCATGATCAGGCGCGCCACAAAGCTTGTCTCGCTCAGGTCGCCGGCCGACGCTGCCGCCAGCGTGTACTTGCGCTCCACCTCCGCGCAGTGGCCCTGCAGCTTCCCATACTCCTCCTTCAGCAATGCCAGATGCTGCTGAAGCTTCGTCACTTCGCTCGAAGCTACACAAATCGACATAGTCACAAGACTGACAAAGATAACACCGCCCACTATTACAAACAAGTTTTGCACGCAAAAAACATTCAATTTGTACCAACTACTCACCCATGACGAGGTTTTATAAGCGCGATGCAGAATCTTTAAAAAAACCTTGAATTCTTTACTAACTGAATAAAAAAAATATTTATTCGTAAATGAAATGACAATATATCTATTGTCAGCAAATTGTCGGCCATCAGTCAATAAACATAACGTTTCGTTACACGGTTTGTTCATTACATTCGATTATTCGATTCTTATCAAATAAAAAACAAAGGGAAGTTATCGAATAAATTCATAATTTAAATTATATTTTATATTATTTACCATAGAATAAGATTTTGTTATGATATTATTCAAATAATTAAACAATAAATTGTAATAATTAGCTTTTATATGCGTATAAAGAAATTACTTGATGCCATTTTGACAGATAATGAAATGATCCAGTTACTAATCGCTTATAAGCATTTATGTGAGATAGCATGATATAAATGTGGCTTGAGGAACAAGGACACACATCAAATTTTTAAAGAAAGTGACCGATTATCTCGAAGTATTTTGAGTAGTTTCGGTCACTCACAAAAGGTGTCACTACGTATGCAAAATCTATTTTCAAGATAACCTTCAAGTGATTTTGTCAATTATTGATAACAAGAATACTTTTTATCAACCTTTTATTTAGTAGTTTAGAATCGTATTTTAGCGTGTTTTGTTCTCAAAATGAATATGAATTCTTTATGTAGAGTGTTAAATTTAAGTACAACTATACCGAAGAATTCGAGGTACAGTTTTTCGTATTCTATTGTTTTGTTATTTTGTACAGTGTCCGGTTTTAAATTTGGAACTCTCGTGTAAATGAAACTTATTTTTGTAGGTTGATTACAACAAGTGCAAGATTATCGATCGCCGACGATGGATGGTTATCGAAGTTACTGGTGCGGAGGATAGAGCCGACGAAGGAGTCCCATAGTCGGATGCTTAGCGACAAGGAGATAATTTATGCTCTCCACACACATAACATAAGGCCGGATTCTACGGCAAAATACTTGCAAAATTAGTATGTATTCACATTTAATATACCATAAATAATTTGTATATGCTAGGTGCCGGCTGGCAGTGAACAAACACTGGCTATTATGCAACATTCTGTAAATAGAATGCAGCATATTACACATTACTACACCTAACAAATCATAAGCATTCCTACATTGACGTTATCTGTAAGAAACCTTGACCCTTTAGATCAGCCATAATATTAACAAGTAGGTATTATTTCTAACTACATCCAATGGGTATTTACTTGTAAATACTGGATGTATATAATAATATGTCCTGATAAGACTACAAAATGGACTAAAAAATTTCATACATCTTTATGTAAATACTAGCTGTTGCCTGCGATTTTATCCTCACATTTTATTTTTAGCAATAAAGATACAAATATAGACTATATTACTCAGGGAAAGTGTAGCTTTATATTAGTGAAAGAATTTTTAGAATTGGTTCAGTAGATACAGAGATTATGAGCAAATCCAATGATACAGCCAACATTCCATCTATTAGCCACACAAGACATGTATTTTTCTTTTGTTTTATTTTTGGAGGACAGATCATCAAATCCCTTTTTTACATGCCTTTTATTAATTCCATTAAGAATCTTTTATGTTACATGCTGTTTAGTTTGTGTTAAATCTCTTCCAATATTCTAGGCATAACACAAATAAATATTCATGTTGGAACGACTTGGTAAAGTTCCATATTTTTTTAGCAAAACATCTGTGGAATTTGTACATTCCCAAAAGGCGGATCTTGGCTGTGAACTGGTGGGATCATGGACGGTGTCTGTGGGAGATATGGACCAGGCCCTGCACCTCTGGAGATATGTTGGAGGCTTTGAAAAAATTGACAAAGCTAAGATTTTGTTTAGAGAGAATCCTGTAAGATATGATTAAGTTTGCTAATACCTATTTAAAGTTTATTATGGTATAAGTTTTTGCTATAAGCATCCTTCTTAACAAATGGTGCTGTTTTATTTGTATCTGATTTCTATGGTGGAGTTATATCCATCTGTAGTCCTAATAAAACTATTTAATATGAAACTGCCCTAACCTATAGATAATATTATTTCAGGCCTTTTATATAACAAATGTAATGCAATTTATTGTTTTCGCCCATAAATGATTTATCTTTTGTTTTCTTCTTAACTGCTTTTGTTTTTGAAATTCCAAACAAAATTGCCCTGGGAACAAAACTCTGGACATCATGCTTGCAACCCACGATTATGACTACTATACCCATGAGGACTAGCTTTCGATTAATCGAATCTTTGGGTATTACTTACAATGGTCTACATCAATATAACAAATTAATTTTTATTTTGTTATTTTAGGATTACCGGGCACTAGAGCAGGAGCGCGGTAACTTCGTGAGATCCCGACACTTACAGTATTTGCTGGCCTTTAGCTTCTGGCCCAATGGAGAGCCTCGCTCGGGCAACAACATTTATGAGATTCGATCATACAGGTAAATTGTTTTAGATTCATTTACTCTTAACATAACCAGCTCGCTATAATCGCCAAAGACGATATTTATAGAGACAGGAGAGGCGAATTATTTATCGATGAGTAATGATAAAAAGATCTTATTGTTGTTGTTATTAGGTCTCAATAATTCACATAGTGAAACTAACAGATAATTTCGCAAAAACTCAATTTAGGAATCAGATAAACTATTGAGGCAGTTATATTGTATTTTAAACAAGTAGGTATGGCGTTCTTTCTGAATCCAAAGTGTATTGTTTGTAGTCTCAAGCCGGGCACGATGATCGAGTGGGGCAACAACTGGGCGCGCGGTCTCACCTACCGTCGCTCGCAGAACGAAGCGTTCGCCGGGTACTTCTCGCAGATCGGACGACTCTATAACGTACATCATATTTGGTGTAAGTATCATAAATAACTTATCGCTTCTCCCTGGTGTTAGCAGGTAAAAATAGGAGGATTTCCTTACAGAAAAAACCCAATTAGACTGTCTGATCTAAATTGAACTCAGTACCTCAAGCTCGATAGCCTTGTGGCCGCCAGAAATATAATCTTTTTGAAAAGTGCATAGTAAGCTTTTACGCGTTAATACTAAACAATAAACGGCGACCGCCGATCCGAAGCGATTATGGATTATGAACTTGACAAGGTACTTCACTTAAAAAAAGATGCAGTCTATTTTTAGACCCATGTTCGACGTTTACAAGCTTACGAGTAATGTTTTGTTACACAGGCTATAAGAATCTGCAAGCTCGCCGCGAGACGCGTGAGAGCACGTGGCGCAACCCAGGTTGGGACGAGTGCGTGGCTTACACGGTGCCGCTCATCCGCGAGATGCACTGCCGCATCCTCGAGCCCACAGAGTTCTCACCCACGCAGTAAACTCCGCGACCAACGCACTCGCTTCCGACGACCGCATTTACACCTAGGAACAACTGCCTTTATTAAATTATTTTTATATTGAAACTCGGGGGTAATTATCCAATCATACAACATGCCCCAGTTTGAAGAATAGCTAGAGATTTCCAGTATATTTTAATATAAATTCTCGGTTTTACGGTTTTAAGAAAAGGGTGTAATTAAAATATGATAATTCATACATTACTTTAGGAGAAACTGATTAAAAATAAATAGGTTTCCAAATACTATCGTCAAAAGGAAACGTTTATTACGCTAGAATGTGCTTTCTTAGCAAAATATTCTAAAGTAAAAAAGCTATTCGAAGTTTTATTAATATTATACAGTGAACGCAATATGTAATTTGTTTCGAAACTCAAAGGCCAGTATTTTGAAATATATTTTTGATTGCTAAATAAGCGCAATCTATATATAATGTAATTTGCTGCAGCTTGTAATTTTGTTCCATTCGCTAACCAGGCGATAGAGTCGTGTTAATGAAATGCATGTTTACACCAGTTAACTATGTTAAGCACAATATTCTCCGTTGTCACATAATTCTTTTTAAGGTCAGGAGTGTGTATTATAAAAGATAAAATAAAATCTATGTGTCGAGTAATTGTACGGCGCAATGGAGACGCGGCATTAGTTTTGTAGTGTAGAAATATGTTTTACAATTATTTTCTTATTTTTGATAGCATTTATGAAAAACGAAACCGTAATATTAATGTAAGATCAATCTTAGGCTTAATCAAGATAATCATCTAAAAAAAATGTACTTTTGGTAATGTTGTTATATAATCATAGTTTTTTGTTTCACATATTTTATGTTATTACAAAAATAGATTTTTTTAACAGTTTAACGTGACTTTTCTTCTTGTATTTAATTAACCATTATCAAGATAGGGGAGTGTAGTCAATATAAAATAATACAAGGGGTTGATTTTCTTTCCATTTAATTTATTTCGGTTTGATTTTTCATGAACCAGATTATATTACAGTATTATTAGTGATAATAGTTAGAATCTAGAAATTCATTGTTAAATATTATGTAACAAAAAATAAAAAGAAAACAACGGTGCACCGAGCGAGCCGCAAACAATCGCAAACTATAATCAATAACCGGCGGCCGCGCGCGCGCACCTTGTCACATCGGTCACAATATTGCTAACTACCTATCTGTGATAAAAGACTATACAATGGTAAAATATAAAAATTGTATAGTTACAATTTACAAAATACGTGACCGTTAACTACGAGTTTGGTACTTCTATCTCATAATAATTATTATTCCGTAGATCGTGACCGTTGAAAGGTGACAGTTAACTGATAACAACTAACTCTAGAACAGCTAAGTGGTTGGAATAGGAAAGAAACGCGCCTACGCACTATACTTGTGCCTCCTGGCACGTGCAGGATGAGTACCTGTATCGTGACAGGCCAATCTGCCGTATTCTCTACACGCCGGCGTTCAGAGAGAGAGCTATGACAGCGAGCAAAATACTACGCGCCTAATGTTAAGTACCGACCATCTATTGCACGCAAGCGAACGTTACAGCTTACAATTCAATTCCATAGTGCTTCGGTTCCTGATTTTTCTACATCGGCGGAGTTCGACAGTGGACGTAACGTGGCGGAATAGTACCGGCATTATTGTTATAAATAAAGTGTCACGCAGATTGCCGGTTGATAACGTAAACCAGGATAAGATCGTCGGTTGTTCGACTACTTTTCGAGATATTTCTGTAACATTTTACTAAACAATATTATCTATTTTTTATTGAGTATTTTGAGAGGGTGTTTGCGCAAAATATATCTATAATACGATGTCTGTAAAGTCAGTTATATACAGCGCAGTACTTCCAACGGTTAGGTCCACTCACGCGCTCGCAGTCTACAATATTATGTACAGAGACAGGGTGACAAGTCAAATTAGGCTGTGTCTAGAGATTATTGTCATATATTTGGTCAGTTCAGGAGGGGTAGTGATGAGTCTACGAATATTGTGAAACCCATTCACAATGCCATTTACTGTTTTCTTGCATTATCTAGGAAATGGAAGCAAATTTTATAATTAGGTATTCGAGTAAATAGCGTCGTGTAAAGATATTCACGTAAAAACAGCTAACTTTTGTCAAACGCTTTGCATATAATTTTATACCTAAATCACTTTAAATCCTTTAAGAAACCTCCAACAAACTCAAATAATACGATCACACCATGTGATGCTTTAGGAAAAGAATATTAATAAAAATAATAAAAAATACTTTAAAAATAGTATTAACTAAATTTGGGTATTTATGACTATAATCCATTTTAAATTAAATAATACATTTGCTATACATATTTGACTGGTAAGCTTAGTACACAATACGATAGGGTATTAGGACACTAAATAAAGAAAATAGCACATAGTCGGGCCCCGCACGGGGACCGCCGCGTCGCACTTCCAATGTACACAAAACTGCACTCGCACCTTACAAAAGTAACAAATTATTTATAATATTTTAATTATATATTATTGTTCTTTATATACATAACGCCGAGCCCGGCGCGCCCTCCGCCCGTAAGGCAATGTGTGCTCGCTAATACATATTCACAATAATACATATTATATACTTTATATATTTACACAACGTAACCGGCAGTGGCGCAGCGCGATACGCACCACCTACACATTGTTATTATGATTTAGTAAAGCGTGTTACAATCCTTTTAAAATCTAAAAATGTTCTAAAATAAGCATAATAATAAACGTTTTTGTTACAAAACCCCTTTAAACATTTAATAAACTCAATACTAGGCCAATAAACAAATGCCGTCAGTCCGCTCTTCAAAGAATTCAACTTACATTAATTACATGCAAAAATCGTTCCTAAAGTAGAAACTAATGATATGGATATTAGAATTTGGACTATCTAATGTTGTAAATAATAACATCCTCTGTCAACAGTGAGGTGGGGCGGGGCGGCCGCGGCTCGGTGCCTCGTCACTGACTACTCATCTAATTAATGCCTTTTGTCGAACTTCTTAAGCGTACACTTTGAGGATCAACATTCCTTGGTTTCACTACAAAGTTTACCTTAGCGTATCATTCGACGTGTTCGCGATAATCCGTTTTTAAAAT
Organism: Allophyes oxyacanthae; assembly: GCA_932294325.1. Taxonomy (NCBI): domain Eukaryota; kingdom Metazoa; phylum Arthropoda; class Insecta; order Lepidoptera; family Noctuidae; genus Allophyes; species Allophyes oxyacanthae. The sequence continues at coordinate 6,450,285 of OW028628.1, forward strand.
TTTCAATCTTGTTTCACTAGAGCATCAAGATGAAAAATCAGCTAGAACCACTGTGGAAACTTATGATAAACTACATTTATACAAGATTGGATCAGGAATACTAGATTTTAAAATTTAATCATGCGCTCTACTGGACACTGCTCCGTTGTTGATCGGGAACATCTATGTACGTGTGCTGCGGTTTAACGATGGACGGTCTAATAATATTCTAGAGATGATAAAATTTCTTATGTCTAAGAGATCGAATATTCAGACGCGAATAAATTAAGTATTTAGAATTTAAGTGTTAATTTTAATATTTTCGTGTGATCATTGTGTAGTGCGGATACTTCCACCATGTATTTTATCGTACTTATTTCCATTTATACAACTAATATTTCGTTAAAGTTATCTAGCGCCGTGACGGCTGGCAAGCCAACGGAACAGTGTCGTATCGTGAGTAAATTTCTAATAGAAAAAAGCGTCACATTCTCACATCGATGCATCATTTAAATAACCTCAGACATATGCAGACAGACTCGCGTATAACCTCTTTGTTACCATTATCTTCACTTCTTTATGTAACAACATGTTTCCGATATTTTGATAAAACACTTAGGCAGATTTAGGCACAATTTTCGATTCATAGCTGAAACATCCATGATTTTACCATCAATTTTATTATTAAAAGTAAACATGCAATATAAATACCATGATTATTCACTTGAACAGTGATCTGTCTAAATAAAACGTATAACAGAGAGGTACATAATATTATGTATGTACAAAATTAAATGTAGATGTTTTCAGAGATATTTTTCAAAACGCCAGAAACATGGTGATGCATTAACAACTGGGTCGATGAATATTTATTTTGTGTGTTATTACAATGAGCAATAGCAATCTTATGCAAATAACGACTACTATTGCATACTGCAACGTTGTTGTTTATTCTTCGACACGACTGTAGCTAAGAGTTAATTATTTAATTATGGAGTGCAATAAACTTAATAGTGTAATAAAATAGGAAATGCCCTCCCGAACCATTTGACAAACGGTCGTACTTTTCACTTTGGAAGACGTAACAAAAAAATTATAAAAAATTAGGCTAATATTATCAGTGTCCAACAGTATATTAAATTAATCTCATGTTGCCAATTAACATGAATTTACATACCGCGGGAGGGCAGACAGTCTCAGTAATTAGAATGGGACAGGAGTTCTAATGCTGCTGCCAAACATTGTACCGTGCCCAACACTCGGAATAATACTTGCGGCCCGCAATATACTCACACGATTCAATCACCACATATAATTTTCGTAACAAGTCTAATGAGGTAGCCCGTGAACATTGCTAACGATTAAACAACAATCCATCGTAAACGCTCCGAATATTAGAGAGCGCAATGAGTGTACACTTCAAAAAATCGCGATCAAATAATTTACAATACTTAATTACACTCGGGGTCCACAAAATTTTGTCAGCGTTTTAGCGCCGAATATCGTGCCGACGGCAAACGCTTGCGATTACTAAACCGATTATATTTTATTGACAGGACAACCTTATCACAGTGGTTATCGAGTCGCAACATGACCGGTCGAGTAGTCGTGTGTCGACCTTCATTATGATACAATTTAGATCACGAATACGAGCAAACAATGATCTACTGAAGCATTCAGCTAACGCGCCTAGAAGCGAGTAAAGTAGCGAGTAGTGCGTCGGTTTGGCAGCAGCATTATGTGCGGCGAGCGCGCGCTACAGCGAGCCGGCCGCGAAGCTGGCGGACGAGTTGCTGTGCGCCAGCGACAGCATGGAGCCCGACAGCGACTGCTCCTCCTCGCCGTAGCCCTCCCGGCTGCCCTCCGCGATCGCCATCGCGCTGCGGGAGAAACAAATCAATTAATATTAATAATCTTATTTTGCATGAGTCAACAATGCCTCCAGAAAAGAGCGCTCGAAATTAAAGTAACTAATTTACACGGTTATGCAATGCCGCCATGTCGCTCGTATGCATGCTGACAGATAGGCAAAGATTGTCACTCACTGGAAGCCTCACAGAGGAAATCGCCGACGAGGTCAACCAAGGTGTAGGTGATGTGACGACCTGGGGACTTACAACGAACTCTTATAGCCGGGCAGAAATCGAACTGCCCAGATATTTCCAATATAAGCTGACCTTTAAATGTACGAAAAGCCTATACAGAGCGAGGTCAGCTCATACTGGGAATGTCTGGGCAGTTCAATTTCTGCCCTGCTATAAGAGTTCGTAGTAAGCCCCCTGGACGTGTATGCAGAGCAGGCATGGCAAGAGGTTGCTCAATATAGAGAGAATTGAAAAGGGCAGCAGTGCGACAAACGATAGGCTAGAAAAAAAATCCAACGATAGGCTAGAAAAAAAATCCAACGATGTAGCCCATCATGTCAGAATTGTATGTTAATCAAGTAATTTCGACTTTGAAGGGCTAATCGAGCGACGAAAGACTGAGATCGGCGTTTTCGAGCATGTTGTAAGGCCGCGAAGGAATTGTTTAGGATGGTCGAGCTATACGATAGTCACCTGAACCCGAGACGCGCGCTCTCGTTGTCGAAGTGCTCGAGCTCCCGCTCGTGTCTCTCGTGCAGCAGCCGCGTCCTCTCTGCTCGCTCTGCCACGAACTGCGCACACTCCGACTCCATCTGATGGACCAAACATACCATTATGTTAATATGATGTTTGTTTTAATGTGTCCAAGCAGCGTGGTGTTGCATATGGATCTGCGTTAAGACTGATGCACCTTTTCCGCAACTATAACGTGTCACTTGGCGTTGCACTTCCCAAACGTCGAGAATATGGGCAACGTATGTGGAAGCAGATGACGCATATTGATAAGTTATAGTTTGATTAATATTACTGAGGGCTGTTTTTTTAATCCAGATAATATTAAATACCTAATGTTAAAAAATCTGTCGTAATGTATTTGGATAGACCGAAAAGCTTAGTTATTAGTATGGTTTACCTTCTGCTCAAGCAGAGCACGTCTGACGGCGACCCGCTCCTCCAGTTCGCGCCGCTCACGGTTGCGCTGCGCCTCGGCCTGCATCTTGCTCTTGCTCTGGTATGCCGTTAGCATATCCAGCTCGTGCTCCAACTGCATTTTCAGTTGCTGGCACTCCATCTGTAGTGAATAAACAAACGTTAAGAGCCCATTATCACACGACGCTACTCAAATGAAACAATAGTACATAAAAACTAATATATTTGTGGTGCCAGGGCAAAAAGGGATACGTTATAAAACCAATTTTTCATTACAGAGTCAAATAGAAAACACTGGAAAGTAGTAGTAAACTAGTAGTAACTCTGTATTATGCCATAAAATAAAAACATATGACATTATTGACCTTCTTATTACTTTTCAAAATGGCGCCAGAGATATTTAGATAATAAGCTCTCCATGTATTGGTTCCTACTAGGTGCGTAAAGGATAACCACCCGCAATTCATTCCATCGGTCGCCCGGTAAGAGGCCCTACGGTGACCAACCCTATTGCCAGGGCCTATATCCAGCAGATAGTAGCGTAACTCACCATCTGGCTCTCGTCTAGCCTGACGGTTTGCTTCTGAAGCATCTCGGTGATGCTCTGGTCGTACTGCTCGCCCAACAGCACCAACTTGCGACGCTTCTCGTCCTTCAACGTCTTTATCACTTCCTTCTGTTGCTCCTGAAAATACACATAAGATATCGTGAGATAAAATAAAATGCTTTATTTAATAAGGTATTTAACTGAAACTTTAAACGTATATTTAATTATTCATAAAGACAGACGTTCTATAAATGAAAGGTATTATAAAACTGATACTTTTCATTATCACTTTCATATAAATGAAAAGAGATGACAACAGATTTTAAAGGCATTTTAGTATAGAGATTTATAACATGATTATAAATAGTGGGGGATACTTTCTAAATGTACATGTGTACACGCAGTGTACGTCGGCTTGTCGACGGGATTTGGAACGACAGGATAACCATCCAAATATCAAGCCACAATACTCCAGGGAAGTAATGATCAGCAGCGTCACCATTGCAAAAAGGCTTGCTATGTTTTCTTCATAACCCTTCATAGGCTTACATTCAGAGACGACAGAAACGAGTCTAAGCGTGAACTTACGCTTCCATCTGTCAAAATTTGTTCGTAAAATTGACAGATGGAAGCGTAAGTTCACGCTTAGACTCGTTTCTGTCGTCTGAATGTAAGCCTTAGAGCGCCGAATATTTCGCTACTATGCAAGCACTCCTAGTTCTCAGAGCAGCCAAGAATTTCTTTTAAAGACTCATTTATCTCACTTTTGTTGTACAAGTAATATACCCAATGAAGTAGGGTGGCTGACCTTTGGTGGCTGTCGCAAGTGGCCGGTTTATGAGGAACTCTATGTATTCAAAAGTAATGCCATGTTACCTTAGCGGTCATCTGCAGTATCTGCGCTTTGAGCGCCTTGTACTGACGCGTTTGTATCTTGCACGTCTCACGGAATTGCTTGCGAATCTGCATCTCCTTTTGCTGTAACCACGGACAACACCACATTAGTTTCATAAATATACTCGTCAAAACAAAATAAGGGCCACTTGCAAATTTCGACATTATGGGTGATTTAATGATCATTAACTATATCCATGTGGTAAATTGTACAGCGTTATGTTATCCTAAGTGTTTGCGAACACTTTAACAGTATTCCGCTTGAAAACCCGTTAAAATGCGTAGACTTTATCATCTTTTTTGAAACCAATAAATTTTACCCTTTTTTTAACGTGAACTTTAAGCTCATTTAACATTTGTATTGTACTGAGAACAGTTTAGTGTGTCGATTCAGTGCGTACATCGGCATTTTAAGAACGTAATTCCACAGGTTCGACTTCAAATGGACTTGACTACAACGACCAGGACGATAACACTTATCCCAGAAGGCTATTCGTAGCGCTCTGTAGTTTTACAGCCGAGATTTTCGCAGCGATCGATTCAAAATGCCTGGAATTGCTTTAACGAGATCCAAAAATTTATCAGAAGTCAGGAATTATACAGAGCCAGAGGAATCACCGCTCGGGAAGACCGCTACATAGACTTACATGCACGCAGAGAGAGCACAGTCACTTCCCGCTCTTTGCAAACCCCCTTGTGCCTGGCCACAGGCACGTGACATAGTGACCAAACAATTAGAAACCAGTTTTATGAAGACCAGCAATTGTCCAGGAGTCAAGTGGTGCGAATTCCATAGACCAGCATTCATCATGCAAATCAATAAACATCCGCAAGGCAACAATTGGACTGTAGCGTAAGTGACTGAAGCACATTGCTTTTTACAGATGAGAGCAAAGTAAAAGTTTTTAGTGTTGACCGTTGCATAACGGTGTGGAGATGAAAAGGTGAGCAATTTGCAGATGCCTGCATCCACAACAGTGATCGATTTGGGGGGCCCAATGTTATGGTGTGGGGAGGCATAAGCCAAACTGGAAGAACTGAGCTTATAATTCAGAACCAGGGTACAGTAACAACTTAACGATACATCCAGGAGGTCATAAGGCTCTATGTGGTGCCATTTGCATAGCAAATGGGTCCAGGTTTCAAGCTGTTGCACGGCAATGCACGCGCTTATACTGTTAGAGCTACCAGAGAGACACTAGAAGAGGCTTGTATACAAGTGTTGCCGAGGCCAGCGAACAGTTTGGGCTTGAAACCAATTGAACACAACTGGGATCTGTTGAAAAGAAGAGTATGAGACACAAATTGATCAGTGGTCAATGAAAAACAGCCCTTAAACGTCCTAAAATCGAGCTAGGAACAAATCTCTCAAGAAACAGTGCGGCATCTGATAGAAAATGTCCTCTAGGCTTCAAGAATATGTTCAGAAAAGAGGAGGTTACACCAGATATTGATTTAAAAAGGAAGAAGAATAAACGCCGTGGAATTTCATTTTGAATTACAATTTTAGTCCAAGTGTACTTTTTGCTGAAATTGCACTTTTTCTTGAAAATGTTGTAAAATTGATTTTCTTCTCTGTGGATTGTGTAAAATTTAAGCTCATTTCATTAAAAACAAATCATTGCAAAGAATTTTACAACTTAGAAACCTAGAAACCTCATAATTTGCCCAGAAGATCAAAAATATAAGGTGGCCCTTATTTTGTTTTGACGAGTATATATTAGTAAATATAGATAAATAACATTAAGAACAGATGATCGAAATGCAAAGCCTAATTTTTAATTGGCAACCCCTAATTGGCAGGTAAGCGATGATGCTACGTCATACTTTGTTTCTATAAGACAGTTGCAATTGGTGATGGTAACGGAGTCCCATCTTGAATCAGGGATATGTTTACCTTGAGGCTCTTAGGCTGCTGTTTGAGCTGAAGCGCGTGTTTCTTGCGCAGCTCGTGTTCGGCGCGCTGCATGTACTCACGCTGGTTGGCGAGCTCCGTCGAGTGCTGGTTCGACAATTGCTCCTCTCTGGAAAACCACATAACAAACGTAAACTTAAGATTCCCTCCATCTGATAGATCGTTTACGAGAAAGTATAGAAAAAATGCATATTCTTATCGTCTGTTGAGGTATAGTTTTCTAACTAGTCAGTAATGTTCGTAATGAGCCTGTCTTTTCGATAACACCTAACTATCTCTACAATGCAATACCTTTTCCCTTATGTCCTGCAATGGAGTGCGATAGACTTGACGTGGGCGAGTTATTTGATATTATAGTACATTATGATATAAGTGCGGTAAGTTGAAAATTACAGCCGAGGCGATATTGCTAGCCCGAGCCGTATGCGAGGGTTACAAGAAAGCAGAGGCTGTAATTATCAAAGCGCACGCATGTCATACGACGTTTTATAACATATTTGCGAGGAATTTTCAAATAAAAACAATAAGGCGAAAAGAAAAAGCGCGCGGAATAATTTTTACTTGTTCACAAATTAGCGATGTGCGCGCATCAGCCCTTTTTTTTAAGGCAAAGGCATAAAAACAGCTAGTATTACTAATAAAGTAAAATAATATTTTTTTGTTTTTGTTACCGATAAATGGTTGTAATTTATTGTTAAAATTAATTAAATTAAAGAATTAAACGTTTATTTTTTATATTTTATCTCCCAAAGTTAATTTTATTCATAAAATGTTGACCACTTTTCTGACATAAAAACTCTTTGCTAAGATTTAAAAAAGTACCGTTCGTTTTAGACGGAGCATCTTGATAAACCGTGCGTTTTACATTACATTACCATTACCACAAGTGCGTAATGAGATACATTACGATATTGAAATTGGTGAAATAAGAGACCCTTTACGAGCAAATGAGTTATAAATAATATTACCTTAACGCGTGTACGCCTTTCTGCTGCCGGTACTCGAGCTCCTGCGTCTTCTCGTGGTGCCGCAGCAGCATGGCGTGTGCTTGCTCCAACTGGTTCTGACGCTTGTTCAGTTCCTGCACACAATATGGATACAGATAAAAAAATACGTACAGGTCGAATAATCTTACTAAATATTATCATAAATGGCAAGTTTTTGAAGATATTTATTGGACGAAATTTGGCACGACAAACCATAATATCCAGATACATAAGATACCATCCCGGCAATGCGTTCCCGTGAGATCCGAACTCCACGTGGACGGGGTCGCGGGCAAAGCTATTAATCTTTTTATGAACACGCTTTTATTAGCTTCACCTGTAACTATGTAAGAAAATTTTGGAAGTTAAATTTGACCCACTTCCCGGTTTCCGATTGAGCTGATATTTTGCATACACGTTCAGTTTGGATGACTAAAGCGTGTTCTATAGTTTTTTTTTTTAAACTATAATATTTTTAGTATAAGAAATGTCCTGCGAGGACATGCATGATGTTCAGAGCAGTGAACGTGTAGTCGCCGATATGTTAGTGCCGTACCTCTCTGAGCAGCTCCTGCTCCTTGTGATGCAGCGCCAACATGCGGCGGCGCCTGAACCGGCGCAGCTCTAGTTCCAGGTACTCGCGCTGTGACCGCACCAGTCGCATCTCCTCCGCAGCCTCCGCTTGCTTGAGGTTATCCTTCTGAGATCTAGAATATACAATACATGTTACGAAATGAACACTGCAATGTTAGGTGGCTTCTATTTATTCAGGCTCATTTTTCATGCGTATACTTTCTTCTGATTACGCCACCTGCGAGGTACCTCCTTTGTCAAGGTATAGGCAGCAGCAACATTCCAATAAGGAATATTAACAATCTGCAATCATCAATCCGTTTGTTAGCATTTGTAGTCAATTATAAAAGCTTTTATATAAATGTCCAGCTCATCCCGCCATCTCCTTGTGGGCCTGCCGCGCTATCGTTGGGCCCCAGATCGCAACGGACCGGCAGAAATGGAAAGAGGGGAGGGAGGCCTTTGCCCTGAAGTGGGACATTACAGGCTTATAATAATAATAATGAATTATAATTATAATGGCCGGTATATTAGCGAGGCCAAATTCAGCGCTGGGCGTTTGGGCTATACCAAAACATGACCGAGCGTGTGTATGCAGTTAGGTAAATATATCCGGCGTTATGATGAAAATAATACTTACTGCAGCGTGGCATCCCGCTGTCTCTTGGGCGTGGCGTCGTCCATGCTGAGTTCCTTTTTCCAGCGCTCCTTGTTCGCCTTGTATTCGCGCTTGCGTTGCGTCTCGAACGCCTTGCGCTCTTGTTCTTGCCTTGCCGTTATGTCCTTGATTAACTTCTTCTCAGCCGCTGCGTTCTGTTTCTGCTTGCGTTCTAATTCTTGTGCGTGTTTTGTCTGTAATTAAAATTATGTGTTATGTCATATAGTGTTTTAGTGGGTGAAAAATAGAACTAGCTTCAATTTATCGTTCCCAAATTCTAAACTTGACTGCAATCGGCACACGGTGCACCATGCCCATGATTGATTATAATCCGATGATCGGTTGATAGCAGAATAACAGTACTTTTTAGCTTAAATACCCCAGACATAATAAGGCAGCAACAGCGTCGTCGATTCAAAATAGCCAGATCTGCAGCCCGCGGGACTACGGAATTGTCCGCTTTTTTAGGGAAAGGTATTTCCAGTAATACACAGATTAATAAGAGGTATTATCATTTTTACCTGTAGCCGCTCTAGCTCCCTGGAGAGCTGCTGCAGCAGCGCCTCGTACTCGCGGTCAAGCTGCGCCTTGTGTGCGTCCACGTCTGCCTTGCACCGCTCCTCCAGCTTCAGCAGCGCCGCCTGGTGCTCACGTCTCATGCGCTTATAACCTGACATCTGTTCGTGCATCTCCTGAAACAATCAGCTTCCTGCTTATCGAGTATTTTATGAACCTACAGTAAGTCTGGAATGGTTTACAGTTAACGTTAACGGCTTTCCAAACTGTCAACGTCACCTGCATGCGACACAAACTACACCAGACAAATGAAGCTCTGATGAGCGATAAATGAGCTCCAAGCATCCAATTTGCCAGCTCAAATTCTTCACTATGGTGATGGATAATAGTTTAGCCGATGCAAAAGGACTGGCTCTGCGGTTAGCCCCCGTGACTACGGACATTACTTCTATCAACAATGGACGCACAATAGGACTAATGTGAATCAGATTGTTTGAAGATCCAAAAAGTTATGATGAAAAACAGCAAATAATTTCATATATAACAGGTAATTACCTGGTTGTGTTCCTTCTGTTGCTTAGTGACGATGCTGGTGGTTCGTATCGTGGCGAAGTTGTTCGCGCCGTGCTCCGATACCAGCGACATCGCCGCGGACACGTTGTTGCTTATACCTGCGACACCAAAATATACATTTTATAAGGGGCTATAAACCTCTCGGTATAGCTATACCTCAAAGATGGTTTAGCAATGTTGCTGCGGTCAAGTCTTGGACGAACGAAGTGATGGTACGCTTATTTGTTAATAGAACTGGTGTACAGGGGTAAAGTAACTTCTGTCATTGGGTCAATGGTGATCGTTTGATACAGACTGTCGCAGCAACATAATAATGTAAAAACCGCCATACATAGAAGCCGAACTTCGCTGAACCTGAACAGATGCGTGCATTTATACTTATACATAAACTACACGCTGGCGTTAGTTTTTGACTTGAAGTCACTTCTCTATACATGGAACAGTGCATTGCGATCATATTCACTCATATAATCATGTCATTACAATTTTTATCTATATTTAAAAGGGTGTGTGATATACTCACTCCTACTGGTCTGTCGCCGCTGCGTGTTCCGGTTGTCATCACTGTCCTGCCACGCGGCGGGCGCGTTGACGTACTCGCGGTAGTCGGGCTGGCGGTCCCGTTCGCGGTCGCGGTCGCGGTCACGGTCGCGCTCGCGGTCGCGCTCCCGCTCGCGCGCGTCGCGTATGGCCTCCCGGTTGGCGTAGTCGTCGCCGTAGTCGTCGCACAGAGAGTCCCGGTTGGCATAGTCGCGCACGGCGTCCCTGTTCACGTAGTCGTCGTGCGCACCCGGCAGAGGGCTCTCGCTCTCTCTGCGTACGAAACAGCAACATGAGTAAAGCCAGCTCTTGCGAACTCTGAAATGCAATGCGTGTCTATCTAGTGCGGGACGTGCATACTACAAGCTCTACTGTGCGTGTGCTATTGCTACTTTTATAATTTACAGAGGGATACACACTTTCATGCAATCTACTAAATTTTTTTTACTACATACATTCTAAAGGTTTTACCATCATGCGTAAACAAATAGAAATATTCAAAGCTTACTTTCACTAAACTAAGTAACATAAATATACACAATACAACCAATTTACAACATAAAAGTAAGCTATTTGAAACTACACATGCATTAGACATTTATTTATGTCACAATGTGCCGATGTTTAAGAGCGCGCAGAGATGCTGCTACTGTACAAACTGGTATTACCAAAACGCAGAACGTAGTTCGCATGGACGCAGCCTGTGTGCGCGCTCGCTTACCGCTTACCAATGTTGGCTAAAGCTCAAATTACATACTACACAGATTCTAGATTTCCTATATTCTATGGCAGGCATACATAAACAAACAGCGCTTATTCATGGTTTTATTTATTTTATTTATGGGGAGTTCAGGTGAAGAGTGTGTACCAGTACTCACTCGCGCCGTCCATGAAGAACTCTATATAAACAAGCGTTACGCTTGTATGTACGGCCGACGAAGAGAGTCGAGTACGAGGTCGTTCCAACTTTGTCGTGTCCGTGTGACGGGACAACCATATCGTGTCTACCATTATGGTTGAAGTCTAAACAGTTATTACAGAAAAGATAACTGTGATATTATACATAGTTTGGTTAGCGAGTCATGTCACAAGAAAACTTGGTAACAATGCGTACTATTCCCGAGCTACAGGGCGACAGCTAGATATTTTTTTAAAGTAGTTAATTTAAGAGGTGAAATTATTATAATTTTTTCGCCCCGAAAATACGCAGTGTCGTATTTTTTTAATTTGCAGCGGTTTTATTTTTTCTTGTCTCATTAGCTGCACATTAGAGTAATCAGCTACAATACCCGACATAGTTGGAATGAGCTGAGTATGTGTAACATGTAATCGACAGTTAAGCTACGATCTGGAGTACTCACCTAACAGAGTGCGAGGAGTGCTGGTGGTTCAGATGCGTGTACTGCGGCTGCTGCTGGTGCTGGCTGTGGTGGTTGGCGTTCACCTGCTGGTAATCATATACACCATACATTAGTATACGTCGTGTAGGTCAGGTTGATAGTACAAAGAATATAAAATTTTGTACCAATGTCTTTTGTCTCCTCTTCTCCTCTTGCGTAATGCACCCTACTTCTGACATGTAAGAATCTGACAACTGACAGTGGGAACATCCGATTTTTGCTTTCCCAAAAACACATGCATAGCAATGTAAATGGTGGCCAGTGCGACTTATGTGGTTACTTTCGCATGCCCAGCGTAATTGCGGGGAATATCCCCGTATTGGCGAAATGTGGGTGCTCAAGTCATACAGTTCTGCTGGGGGTAGTGGCTTTGCGGTTATGTTAGATTTGTTTTTCTTTATTTACATTTAAAAGTTTCGAAAATCCTAGTGTTTTCCTGTATCGCAAGTACAGTTTAGTCATCTTACATGCACACAGACCAGGAAAATTTTTCTATAGGCCATACGAATATTTGTCCCAATCAAGCAATCATGTCGTCAAAGCGATTGCTAAGCTAACATTACTTACGGGATGGGGCCTGCGCCGCAGACTGCCGGAGGACGAGCTCTGGCTGGAGGCGCCGGCCGCGCTGTGCTCCGACGTGGCAGAGTTCGACTTGGAACTGTCGCCGCCTGACCGCTCTTCCGCCGTCTCTTCACTGTCGCCTGTACAACACAGTCCTTACGTTAATACGAAAAAAACAACCAATCGTTTGTTACATGAAGTTTCTTCTATCCTGCCATGAGTTACTCATGAATACGATGGATGGTAAAAAGAAGATCTAATCAGCTATTTACGTAACGGTACCTGCGGTAACTGCTTAGGTTGTACCGTCACTTGAGGAGGTTCTCCGTGAACAGTCTCGATACGTGGCAGTGATACATTTCGCAAACAAAATGCTTTGAATTATTGCGGCCCGCTTAGAGTTAGTAGCTCTGCGTTTGGACGCCGGCCGCAAACGATTTTAGCCTTAAGGATGGTCGACCGGAAAAATTGCCGATTGTACATGAAGCTGATATGTTACTCACGGGGGTAAAAACGTGTTTAGCTGACCAGAATAAGCCCTAACAAAGCGCATAAGACTCTGTTAGGTTCGAAGATATGGCCTTTTGGGGTGCATATCTCTCTGCTCAATCGGTCCATTGGCGAGACCAGAGGGCCTCCAACAAGAGAAGACATGGCCGGGACGAGACCAAAATTTATGCAAAATGTAAATTTGAGGGGACACAGAGTTTAACACGCTTATTCAAACTATACTTTCCACAAGTAAATATTATAAGTAATGCTGTTTTTGGAAAACTATGGGCATCTCGAACTAGAATTTCCCAATCGTAGTTATAAGCTAAGTTCAAGATATTTCTTAATTATTATTTTTGAAAAAACAATGTTAATATTAGATGTATCGATAACGGGTTTTTTATATCAATTACATTATTAGTATTTTCCGAAAATGTCTTCGATGAGACAAGCATCAAAAATATTTTTCTGTAAACATGTTTTTACAATCAATACTGCGCATCGGAAACAAGTAAAAACATCTGCACATGATTACAAACATCAATCTTTTGTGAACGATAAAAAAGGTCAAATACGCGCAACAAAGTCGGTCAAGTGTTTCTAAATATAACAGATAACTTATCATTACGTACCTATAGCGCTTTCATTATCATCAACCATCAAGATTTTCTTCATCTTCCTGTAGTTGAGGTTGTCGAGGTCTCGTACTGCGGCCTTGGTCCTTTGTATGAGGTCGACGAGCACGTTGGGCGACCTCGGCCGTGTGATGAACGGGTGCGACAGCAGTTTGGTAGACGACGGACGATCCTGAGGGTTCTTCTGAAGACATGCTTCCACGAAGTAGCGGAATGTGTCCGTCCATTCTGGTGCCTGGAGGACGTACTTTTTTGTATATAAATATATTGTTTTAGAAAACAGAAAATAAAATTTTGCATAGGTAAAAACATAAATTTGAAATTAATTCCTGGTATTTAGAAGCCTATTCAAATGTCTGATAACGAAATCTGCTATCAAAGAATGAAATCCTATGTTTACATATTATGATTCGTGGATCAACAAGTGAACAGCCGATCATATCAGCAGATTTAGTTATCGGAGATTTAAATAGGCTACAAATAACCGAAGGTGGGTGATAGATATTCAACAGAACAGTGACGAAATTATCAGAAAAATGTATGTAGGTAGGTATTGAACAAAATCTAAATAATAATGGCTACATATTGATGATAGTTACCTGTAAGGTGGGAGAGTCGTTCTGTGCGATGTGGTAGAGGGCGGACATAGCGTTCATGTTGAAGTAAGGAGGCTTGCGCTCCGCAAGCTCGATACACGTTATACCTAGCGACCAAACGTCCACCTGGGAACAACACACATAATATTTTATTTATTTATTCCACATCTTTAACTCATATTTACATATTTGCAGCCAACGCGGCCTATCGCAGTCCACTGAACATAGGCAGACGTTTCTAAAGTTGATGCATTACTCAAACAAAGGACTCTTCTGCTCCAAAAGCAACTGGCAAAGATTTGTAAAACTTAAAAAACAACTGAGATCAATTACAGGCTGATATGACGTGTTTACTCTAGTTTCTAGTTACAGTGATAAAATAAAATTATTCCTATTCGGAAGAACCACCAAGAACTCTGTTCATACTGCTGCCCAACACCAACAAGCAATACTTGGACTTGCAAATTAGATTAGTGGGAGAGACTAGGAGCACTAGATATAGTCCAACATTATTATTGATGTCACGTACCTTTCCATCGTACTGTCCTTCGTCCATGGCGAGTATAACTTCGGGCGCCATCCAGTAGGGCGTGCCGACGAAGCTGTTGGCTGGGCACTTGATGCTAGCGCTGCCGAAGTCCGCCAGCTTGACCGTGCCATTCTCCGTCAGCAGGATGTTGCCCGCCTTGATGTCTCGGTGGATGCGGCCCAGACTGTGCAGGTATGACAGACCGCACACCACGCCTTCGCAGATCGCCGCGATCTCCTCTTCACGTAGTGGCCGTTTGTGTACCTAGAAAGGTACATTTGCTTAACACATTTTTTAATAACATAGGTAGCAAACAAGACTGCTTGCGATGATGATGGTCTGATCTGATGACCAGCGCCCATGAATTTCCGAATGATAAGTCGCTTTTTGTAATGTTTTGAAATTATTATAGTATATTATATACACATTGTGTGTATGTGTTGTGTGCTCATGTACGCAGGCACGCCCTTTTTATTCGATCTGGTATAAAAAGAAGGCTTTATTTTTTTTAAGTACATATTGATTGAGTAGTTTGTTTATGGTGTAAACGTGTGTGCTAGATGGCATGTAACAAAAATCTTTTCCTCTTTATGAGAATACCAGACAGATGTTGGCGACTTTTGTTGCGCCGCTTCTTCTTCCCAGCTAAAATACTATGAAGCAGTGAAGGATGGGCGTTTTGGGGTGGTCTTATATTGACGTCAAAAGTAGATACTAAAATTACTAGTCTATTTTAAATTAACGCTTTTGAATTTAATTTAAAATTTGATAGGCCCTCCCGCTTTCTTTTCCACGGGGCTCACTATATTCATCGTTTGTATAGCAGTGTACCTGGTGTATTAAGTAAAGGGAGCTGTATCTGCCAATAAACTGTTAACAGTTTGGCGGAAGTAAAAAATAATTGTAAATTATGTTGTTTTTCGTGCATAAACACTTTGTTTTTCTTTCTTCCTACTTTTATAGCCCATGAGGAGAAAATGCGTGATTGGAAAAAATATAAAACTTCATTTACTTTTTAGATCATAGTAGAGCCATAATATTTGATGTACTCTAGGACCATAATTCGTTATAACAATCCACGGTAAACAATACACAACGATACGAAAGCACGATCCACGATGTCGGAAGTCAGATTGTATGATGTAACACAAAAACAGGAAACAATATGACATTATATCATATTTAATTTAATTAGCATGTAGCGCGCGTTGGTATGCG
This sequence comes from Allophyes oxyacanthae, assembly GCA_932294325.1. Lineage (NCBI taxonomy): Eukaryota > Metazoa > Arthropoda > Insecta > Lepidoptera > Noctuidae > Allophyes > Allophyes oxyacanthae. The sequence goes on from OW028628.1 coordinate 6,465,914, forward strand.
GAGTGAATTTATTAAACAATAGTGACGGGACCCGACGACACTTGACATTTTGTGGAATCCACTGATACATAATAAGCAGGTATACTACCGTACACCTTTGTTGACTGCGTTATTTGTTTGTTTATTTAGTGGGGTACCAGCCATAGACCGCGATGACTAGCCAAGCCAAGGGAAGGCAATGACGGGGGATCCTCAGTGGCAACTGTATCTAGGGAATGACGGTCCTAGGTCTTAAATTTCTTTACGGTATTTATTCCTGTTTAGCGCATCTTGGACGAACGAAACGGCGCCCGTCCTCACCGTCTAGACCAACCGATTGAAGCTGCTATTGGGAGAAACGGCCTAATGACCGAATGTTCTGGTTTATCTGGATTTGGTTAATAACTAATTCCAATTAGTAACGCTAAGAAAAAACAAATAAAATTTTATATGCAAGAAGACACGGGTAAGTATAAACTAATAAATTTGTGATCATAATGTGGGACACTGCAGCAGATCAAAGTACTGCCACTGCCTGTGCATAATTGGATAGACTCAGTATGATCATATTTTTCACTATATCAAAGTAATAATAATATTCGGAACTGCTTAATAAAGTAAATGGCACTCATAACAGATGACTCAAAACGCGATTCGTGAGTCTCAATATTACCTAAGTTTATTTGATATTATTCTAGGAAATCAAAGATAACCAACAACGCATACAATAAGAGCATTAGAATTTCAATTTAAGGATGTATATTAGTCATAGGAATTCGAAGAACATTGAGTGTGCAAAATTGCACCACGCAAAATGAGTTTAGAACCACATATGACTGACTTTTTATAACTCAGAAAACAGTGGATTCTGTTACTAAAGTGCCGACAGATTCTCAAACCAAATGTTTTTATTCTTCCCGCGGCTATAAACCGATCAGCCGGCTGAGACTTACACCGGTTTTTAGTCCGACACGTGTGCGATCTAGTTTATTTTGACATCCATTTTTTTTTTCAATTGTCATAGAGTGTGACGCTTCGTGAGGTCGAAGTGATGAAACAGTTCGAGTACTATAACTTAGTCTCGCATCATTAACTGGCATGTCAACAAAGCTTCGATAACATATTATAGAGACAAGTGTCCCGTCTGACTGGATCATCCATAAATTGAACAAGAACTATGGCCCCATTGGTATCAATCAATTTGAATGGCGATGGATTATAGTGTCTCTTTTGTTCAAGTCTGTAATCATGACCACCATAATATGAAAAGTCCCCCCCATCGCGTCTATCTATTTTGTTCTGGTATTTACCTAGTTCCCAAGGCAGGTTTTGAATATGAGCACAGTATATAGACTATATTATACTTCTTTTCACTTATATGTATATTCGTCCCTTAAAAGGACCTCTGCTAATAAAGTAGGACCTTATAGATTTTTTACAGAATTTGCAACCTCTATCCACTAGTGGGGTGTCTAAAAGGCGACTATGGGATTATGTCAAGAGTATGGCAGCCGCATCCTCACCAATACACGCTAGGAATGTGTGTAAACCACAAATGCTAAGTTATTTTAAAAAGAAAATCTTAACATACTTAGGAATTTACATAAAAAAACTTTTAAATTTTTCATCTCTTGATATTCAAGCGGCGGCGGCGGCGGTTTTTAGTACCTATAATTTAAGCTACAATTGTTTGATACCTTAGAGCTGACTTTTCAATCATCAGATAATGTTATAACCAGCCAATAAATTTCACGTTTGACAGATATGTGTAGGAAAGATGTCAAAAATTCACATATCAATATTCCCTCGGATAAAGTTATCTGGCGATTGAAAAATCAGCCCTGAAGTGGTATAAAATTATACCTGTCCTTGTGATTTGTATGCCAATGAATAGATGGCAAGACTTAAGAGCTAGTTTAGTTAAATAACGTTTTATCATCATTTATATGTAATGATACTACTGCATAAGTACTGTAGACTAGGACGCATTCCCAATCTGCAATGCAGTCGGCTTTAATTCAATCACATGCAATCATATTGGTATGATAATAATTCAAATGAGAAATATACAGTACTTATGCAACCATAATTTTTCCTGGTATCAAATGAATGAATGTCTGAATTAATTGAATATTTATGTACAACACTACTACTATACTCATAATAAAGTCCCTACTATTCTTCGTTTGTTAAAACCTACTATAAATAAATGCAGCTTAGTACTGTTGGACTGCTGGGCACGGGCCCCATCTCAGAATGAAATGGCCTTAGTCCACCAAGCTGGCCTGGTCAGGGTTGTCGGACTACACACACTATCGAGAACTTTTATGGAGACCTCTCAGGTGTGCGGGGACCCTCACAGTTAACGCAAGTCATTATTAAATTATGATGCGCACTGAATTTAAAATGTCAGAAGCGCGTGCCGATAACTAAGGGCCTCCCCACACTTATCGACACGGAATCGGCTTGGGTCGGTCGGAAAAAGCTTTAAGTCTATGGCCTAAGTGTGTAAATGACGTCGTTCGCCTTGGCTAGACTCAGACGAGGCGACACGACTACGACCGACGGATTTGTCTCTTATACCGTAGACGTAATTATAACGTTTTCTACCGCCTTGAGCGTATTTCGCTTCGATTAATGTGTAAAGACCCATAACTGATTTAAAGGCGCTTGTACGGACGACTACATATCAAGCTATACATTATCAGCATAATCTGACCTCTCATTGCATGAAAGCTTATACAATGCGAGGTCCACTTATACTGGAAGCGTATTTCTTGATACGTAGCCGTGTACGCGCTGCAATCGCGATGAGAGTGGCCCGAGCGTATAGCCCGCTCCTTCCCATGCTCCAGTTACTTGCACCATCTTGCACCTGTCTCTCATATCATCCCATATCTTGCATTACATTAAATAAGCTAGGCCAAAGTCGTTTAATAAATCCAAATAGGATCTTACTCATAATAACGACAACTTACAACGATAACAAATATTTTGAAGGGCGTATAGGGGTTTAAATTATGTAACTAAAATAACATCTCATGTCAACTGATATTATTGGTAAATGGAGTGATTGTTGATATGATCAGTGTTTCAGAAACTGGAGTTTTATTGTATAATAAAATGCTTTACCTCTATGATATCTGATGCAGAACCAACACAATACTCCATGACCAGCCATGCTGTGTGCTCTCGTTTGTAGCACCCTTTATACTCTATGGTGTTTGGGTGTTCCAACTGCTTCAGGAATCTAAACAAAATATCAGAATTATTTGTTTGTAAATACTGCTTGCATAAGTCTAATGGTTGCATTTCTTGCTTTGAGGTATGTATGTGGTTCTAGGTTTGATTCCTCAGTCAGTAAAATCGTTATTAGGTTATCAATTTTAAAGAAATAAGGCTTGAGGGTATTGCATTGAATTTAACACCATCATCTGCAAAATGTGTATCTACAACAGTACTACTCTGACTAAGGTCTCAGGGAATACTGCTGTATTTGAATATTGTAGTGTTTCCATCAAGTGTTCTTCATATTTAGGTAATATTTTTAACAATAGGAATAAAATAGTTTGAAAATATTTCATAAAAGACATGATAAAATGTAATGTACTCTTTAAAATATTTTTCCTCATATAGAAAATCCTCAACATCAAGTTTTAGAACTGACAAACTGTCAGTAAACATATTGAAAAAATTGCACCATATAGACCACAACTTTTATGGACTGACTCTTATCATTTGTACTAAAACGTCGTCACGTCGTCGTTTGTATAAACTTCTATTTCTCTCTTTCCTTACTAGATTCTAAAGTCAGAGATGTTTTCCAATTCAAGAAGATAAATTATATCAAGTAAGAATATTATTAGATGCATTGATGTGTAACCTATCAAATGAAATGTTAGCCTGTAAGGAAGTAGTTAATAGGTATATTGAAATGTTTCCAACATCCAACTTTCTGTGCCCAAACAGGGTCCATAATGATACTTACTTAATTATAAGTTTATCACCCAATTGACATTGTGGAATTGCAAATAAAGAATATGAATACGAATAATTATAAATATCTTATCAATAGCCTCCTTAGGGTTCAGATCGGCAGAGTCGCTTCACGAGGCAAAAGCTCGGTTGGTTGCTCGCGCGGCCTGACCGGTCTCTGTTTTTGTCCGTGTTCAAAGGCGCCTCAGTCCGATTGCCACGCCCACTCAGGAGGGTCGCGTCATATTCGTTCCTCGCCCGAGAAAAATTAAGAGTCAACATGTCGAGACACGCTGAAACTGATCGCTCGTCCAAATGTGGCTAGCAGCCTCACGGTTATTCATCGTGAACCGAGGCAGCATCGCGAAGCGGCTCGGCCAGGCTGGACCCGAATAATCAATCACTCAGTCAATTGCATTCCATGGCTAGGCATAGGCCTTAACAAGTTGCACCACAATGTCCACAATAAACAAACTTTTTATTTTGTATTTTCATACAAGAAAAAGTCAAACTGTTTGAATGAGAAGTTATGATTTTCTCAATATTTTTACTCAATTTTAAAGACCCACAAAGCTTGGTACCTGTGTATCCGAGTGGATTTGATATTGATCAATTTGAATCACAGTCATTCACAGTTACAACAGAAAAAGATATTTAAATACAGCCAGGATGATATGAAGAGTTATTTTAAGAAAATAATGTTATACCATGCAAGTGCAGAAATAAGATTACCCTAGAATTACTCACTTAATTTCTTTCAAGATATCCTGCCATTTCTCCTCACTCTGTTTCCCCACATATGACATTTTCTTAATCGCCACAATCTCTTTACTGAGATTGCAGCGAGCATAGTAGACCGCCCCGAAGGACCCATGACCGATCTCACGAAGGTCCTCAAAGATCTTCTCTGGATCATGTCTGCTGAATAACTCGGCAATGTCTGGGTCTTTGAGACTGCCGGGTCGCGGCATTTTTATCTGCAATCGTTTTAGATAATCAGCTATTTGAAAAAGAATCTTAGCTGTTTTGTCATTTTCTTAAATTACTTTCTCATTGAAATCAACTATCCCATAGTGAACAATCAAATGAATAGCATCTGTATGATGCAGATTAATAAGCATTTAGATTCAATTTACATTGGAATAACAAAATAAAGAATGACCATCAAAAATTATATTAATAAACTAGATTATATGATACCCTTATCATGTAATCCTGATTCCTGCGACTAATAAAAAATGAATAAAGTTATGTCAAGCTTTTTTTTTAAATTTAGTTTTTTAGCCTGGTTGCGAGGACCTTTTAGCCACGTCCTTTGTTAGTTTTAACTTTTCTTTTCTCATTTATTTTTATATTTCTTTGAATGTGTTTTTGATGTATTTGAATATTGGTCAATATGAAATCTTATTTTTTAATAATTCAATCAAGCAGCGGGAGGTATTATTTGAAAACACATCACTTTTACTACAGATTTCACTTTGATGTCAAAAATGTATGCTTACCCTCTTATTCCTAAATTATGATTAAACACTATTAATCTAAACTAGCCAATAAGTCTATTTCCATCTTTATTCATTCGCATACAAATGATATGGAAAGGTATAGTTTAATGAGTATTTTTTTTTTACAAAATTTTATGATTATAGGGTTTCAAATGTTGTTATTTATGAGTTAAGTTTATACACTATTATTAGTAAGGGGCATAAGGTAATAGTAGTGATGATTTTGTTAACACACATAGCTAACAACTATTAGAATTGTATGCTGTTAGACATGTTGTATTGTTAAGTTTCTGTGTCCTCATAACCTATAACAATGTATTTTTTTTTTATAGTTTTTAATGTAAGGATATTATAATAAATAATTATTAAACATAGGGCTTGAATAGAAAACATGATTCAAAAGGATGAATGGTTCAGGTTCTTGTACAAATGAGGTTGATGCATGACAAGATGAGTAATAATTCAAAATCTTAGGGACAAAGTTGTCTACATTACCTGTAAAATTATTAATTTTCGTATAATTATTTTGAGTTATAATTATATTACTGGCATACTTAAGTATTCAGCCAGAGTATAATCTTCGGGGTGGGGGGGATTCAATCAATATCATAGCATTACTAACATTTAATTTAATAAGTCATAATTTTTTTAGGTGGAATTACTTCTGCCCTTGTTCTAACAGGGAAAAATAAATGAAAATTGTTTAGGACTGGGGCATAAGCATGTGTTTTACAAATTAATTTTATTAGAATATCAAAACTAATATAATATTCATTATTAACAATACTATACTAATAAGATATTATCATAAAATCAGTACAAACAGATTTCTGAAAACTTATATCATGCTGCAGATGTCATAGACCATATGACATAAAAAGGAATCATGGGTAAACATAAAACAGATGAAATTTGTGGGAGAATCCAAAATATTATCATGAACTATGGTCGGGGACACATAGTGTGAATATTGTCGAATTTAGTGGACAAATTACTTAGAAAAATCAATGTCAAAGTAATGTATTGTGTGGAATATGATAATGGGAACAAAGCAGTGGACCTACTGCTTGCGCCAGCTGTAAGCCGGCGGCGTCCGTCAGTTATTGAGAGCGCTCCCGTCGGGCCGGGCCATCCTCCGGGCCACCCGCTATCTGCAACAGTCGGAAACGCCACCGATAACACTCGCCACGCTGAAATACACCACTCCGCACTCACCACTAATGTTTAAACCCCACATATATATTGCACACTTTGTTGCCTACTGAATACATCGTCAGCTAACAATTTGTCAGTTCAATAAACCACTATTAATTTAATTAATGCGAGCTCCAGATAAACGGCGCCGCAACCCACCTCGATGCAACCACAGAGTCTGGGCATCCGTCAAAGCACTTGATCACATACTGGCACCTCTGCGGGTGTATTTCACATCCACTGTTATCGGTAATTATCAAACGCACCCCCTAAACTAGGGTGAGAATTGAAAATATTGCGAAATACTTGGCACTTACATACAAAATTTCGCTTCAAAATGGCGTTGAGGTATCGTGCGCAATGATAGTTTTTTGTTTCATAAGGCACACCATTTACGGTTTCCCATCACTTTCAGAATTCACTTTGTAATCATTAGGTCACTTTATAATTATCATAGGCTTCTATTGAAGGAGCTTCGTCGAAATTTTAATGAAAATTATTTACAACTTTCCCGTATTGAGACATACATAGACACACACAGATAAATATAAATCTATTCTATACATACATATAGGTATGTAATACACATAGGTATATATATTTTCGCGGTGACTTCAGAATCGAGTTAAATATCACAAATAAATCGATTCACTTTACATACATAGCCCTTTAGCTACTATTAGCTATTAATAGTATAAATTTTAGATTTACATGAGTTAGATTATAAATAATTGTTACTTAGATTATAAATCAATTCTACTAAAAACTAATAAACTACCCAATGACGTAAGAAGCCTCTCTTGGTTTCCTAACGTCACTGAAACTACCTACCGATGGGGATGGGCGAGTCGAGGTTTATAACTCGAGCAACGAGTTACACTAAACACAAACTAGTTCGTGTAACTCGTAACTCGACTATGAATTCGTTGCAATACAAGTTGGTTTCTTCAAGCTCGAATTGACTCGATCGGTCCACGGCTTCACTTTATTCATTTACTTACCACGCGGCTCGGCACCTTTGAGGGTTAAATCCTCTAAGCTCGGCACCGGGCACCTACACCGACCTACACCAGCTACAACCAGGGACTTGAAACGTTATGCAAAATACCGGTACGTTTAGTTCTGATAACGATACTCTATACCGTTCCACTAGGATCGTAACAAAATTATTTACTTAACTATAACGATGCTAACAAACGGAACGAAATCTACATTTCGCTAAATAACAATATGAAATAAATTGTTATTAATACGATATTCATTTTCGTTTTGCAACGTTGCCAGATTTATCGCCTTGCGTAAATGCGTGTATCCTGGCACGAATCGTGAGTCTTCTAACTATTTGTTTACACAATTGAAAGCTGTAATAGATGAAATCGGGCCGTCAAAATTTGTCGCAGTTATTACCGACAATACAAACAACATGAAGGCAATGTGGAGAATGGTTGAACAAGAGTATGCACATAATTATATTTACGGTGGGATGTGCATCGCACACGTTAAATTTACTTTTAAAAGATATCATGAAGCTTGAAAACTTTAAAATCATAAAATACATAAAAAAACGACATGTAGAATTAGCATATTTTGAAAATATGCAAAAGGAAAAGTATGACAATAACAAGAAAACATTAAAATTACCAAGCCGGTGCAGCGGTGGAGAGGTAGTGTTATTATGATGTAATCTTTTCTGTGCAACCGCGAGGCACTCGAAGCTACGGTCATTTGCCAAGACTCGAACTTTAATAGAGAGATAAAGCAACATTTGCTAACAGAGGACTTATGGGTCAAGATTACTGCATACCACAACATTTTAAAACCTATTTTTGTTGCTACTACGAATTTAGAATTAGACAAAGCAGTTTTATCAGATGTGCCTCAGATGTTTGAGTGTAAGTATCAGAGAAAATGTAAGCAATGCTTTGAATACTTGTGATAATAATATAGTAACCGAAGAAGAGGAAATACATATTTTAGAGGCAATGAGGTTAAAAACTGAAAGCTCATCGCAGATGGCGCCACTATCGGTTGTTCCTGAGAACCGCCATATTGTTTTTTGTTGTTGTTTGGTGTCCTACTTAGAACCATTATTATACTAGTAAAATGTATTCTACGTGGAGTGTAATACAATTAAAAGACGAGCTAATAAAGAGGAATGCCTCTGGCATTGCTAAAAAAGCAGCATAAATTGCACGGTAAATAGATATAATTATATAAACAAGTTTGGAGGTTATATTGTGTTCTTTTTGTAAAGCACTATTTTTTCGTTGGAGGTAAGAGGCCTACGATCGAAATAATCTCATTGGTGTTGAAGACGTGCTTGAAGATGAGACTGTCAACATTCCGGCACTGCATAAGTTCAGGGATGTAAATGCCAGCACAAATCTCCCAACGCTGTCTTAACGCCACATTCAACAGTTTGCAGAAAGGTAAGAATGCTATTTAATTATGATTTTTTCATCTTTCCTTGTGGAATGGCTATATTTTGGATTAAATTCGACATACATGTTGTTTCAGGTGTCAAGTACCGCCCAAAGGAAGACTTCTGTACGAGTATAGAAGTTTAGTTATAAAATAATAAAAATATACACTGTAATACGTTGATAGCGGTGCCTAAAATAAAAAGGGAGCATTGAAATGATGATGAATGTTTGTTTTATAAAACTAGTGTAAGAATTTCTCCCCAAATATTCCTCAGGTTTAAAATGGATAGCACTTAACCTCTACTTATTACTAGTCTTCGAATTTTTCTTTCGAAGGGCCTTTTCCCATAGTTTTCTTCTTTTGGCTTATTTAGGGAATATTATGGACTCCCGGATTTTTGCAACCAACGGCTGCTCAAAGCGTCATTTTATTAATTATTCTTATAACAATTCGATTGTTTATAAAAATAGTATGAAAGTTGACAGCTATCTGTCAAATTTCTGGAACAACCGACAGTAGCGACATCTGAAGTGAGCAAAAGGCAGTTTTTTACCCCATTGGGAAGCGGCGGTATTTTGTCGAGAAGCCCATTAACTTTGCTGCCAATATTTTGGACCCAAAATGTTAAGGGTTAAAACTATCAACTGAAAATGTTGCGAAAGAACAAGAATTTATTCATCAATACGAATTACAAAATAAAAAAACCGGAAAAGTAATGGCGAACTTAGCAAAGTACCGATCTAAAAGGGGTTTTTATAGTCAGGCTGGTATTTGGACTGCTGCTGAGCAAATCGACGCAAGAACTTGGTGGAAAGGTCTCTGTGACTGCCAAATAATATCATCTATCGCAAGAAAATTATTAAGTGTACCTCCATCATCAGCTTCCAGTGAATGAAATTGGTCCCTATTTGGGAATACATTAACTCGTCCTAGAAATAGGCTTACTACCGATAGGCTGCAAAAGCTCATTACTGTGCGAGCTAATAAGACTCTTGTCTGAAAACCCACATGAGAATGTGTACTTGCGAGATGATGAAGAATATATCAACAGTAGAAGAGTACAGTAGAGGAGTAGTAGTCTCTGAATTCGATCTTATTGAAACGTCAAATAACAATGATCCTTTAAATTAGTTATTTTTTCATTTATTATTTTAATTATCTTAGCACCTACCTACCTACTTAATAAAGCAAATTGATGAAATCATGTTTTTTATTCAATCAGCATATTAAATCATACGAATGCAACGCGTATAATGTAGACACCCAGCGGTATGACGGAAGTTTTGGAAACATGCATTTATAACCCGTTCCCCGCATCCCGTCCTGTGCTCACTGTGTTCGAATATCTAAAATCTTGAAAATTCTAATATAATTTAAGTTCAAAGCATCCCCAATTGCTATTTTTATAAGTAAAATAATCATTTTTAAAAACTTCCAAAACTGCCGCAGCTTTGGAAGTTTTCGGGAAAGTTTCCGGTAAAGTTCCGGAAAACTTCCAAAGTTTCGGAAACTTTCCGCAGTTTTCAACTCTAGTCACAGATTAGTATATGATGTACCAAGGTGTGGGCGGCGCATTATACTTTTATAATAATAAGGATCTATAGCTCGATGGCTGTATGGGCTCAGCTCCCCTTGCCTGTCCCAAAGAAGGACAGAAAAAAAAACAAGATCTATGGATCGTTTTTTTTTCTGTAGGTAAGTAAGTAGCATTCATTCTTTGATTCATTCATTCGCATTCCATTCCATTTACAAAAAAAGTTGAAACAAATCCAAGCGTTTAGTACGCCGGCGATATAAACGAAATATATAACAAAGGTGTGTTTTTACAGCGAACAATTTGTATTTTTCTGTTGAATTTTGTTATGTCTTAATTCCGAATCAAGTATCTGTAGAAATATTGATAAATCGAATAAATCAGATACTCGTTGGTTCAACATGAGTCAAAATGGCGGGACACGATGCTGGATTGATTTGTGTACATTTAGCAATTCCAGAAAGAGTTATAGAATTTGTTTGGTTTAGATCTAATTATCGTATGTTTTCGTAGTATTTTGCATAACACTTTCTTCAGTACTTATTTTCCGTATAGGTTATACACTAGGGATGAAGCCCGTATGGGTCTGAATCTGAAAGGATATCCGTGATAGATATCGAATCAACAAGAGAACAAAAATATATCAAAGTTACCTAGGTTAAAATAACTGGTATTTCTGAATATTCACTATCCCGTCAACTTCACGGTTATTGTTTATTTTTTACATAAATTCCCGCGATTTTTTAAAATCTGCATCAATGCTACAATGGTAAATAATTCCTACCATAGGAAAATAACGCTTTCTTAATTTATTCTTCAATTAATTGACAGTTATCCTTGTAGTTTTTTTCTAGAATTATTTAATGTTTTAGAACAATGGCTGATAAGAAGAAGGATGGTGAGCCCGAAGGTGAGGAAGAATTCTCTGTTGAGAAAGTACTGGACCGGCGTGTCAGAAATGGGAAGGTAATTATTAAAAATATTCCGGGCCTTGTAGCCCTTCTCCTGGCCTACATTCACATTGAAGATGCACCAAATGCATGGTATTTTAAGTAATCTATTATTACTTCAGGTTGAGTATTACTTAAAGTGGAAGGGTTACAGTGATGAGGACAACACTTGGGAGCCCGAGGAGAACCTTGACTGTCCAGACCTTATACAGGCCTTTGAGGAGGCAAGGAAAAAGAAGGAAGCCGGTGAGATACACATTCAATTTGTTATTGTATTATTTAATTTAAGGATTTAACCATAGGTATAAAGAAAAGGTTTGATTGTGAAAGGCTTGCCAACAACAGATTATATATTTATACATCTACATTAAGATTTAATTTTTCTCATTGTGTTTGTATGGCATTGCAGAGGGTAAAACCGTAAAAGTGGACAAAGATGCTAAGAAGCGTAAATCTGCTGTGCCGACACCAGACTTAAAAGGTGCCAAAAAGGCAAAAACTGACGACAAGAAAGCATCAGGTTTTGATCGCGGTCTAGAGCCTGAAAAGATTATTGGTTAGTATTTTTATTATGATAATACCCATGGGTGAAGGGGCACTGATCACCAATTCATCTGCTGAATGTGGTTATTATGGCAATTTTATTTTAAGAATACCTTACTATTCTTGCTAAATTAATAGGCTATGCGGCTGGCAACAGTTTTGTTGAGTGACTATATCAGAATTGATGGTAAAATTTTGATTTCCTCCAAAGCAAAAATATTGAACAAAAATAAAAAATAAAGTTTACTTATAGCATTCCTTACTTATTACAGGTGCAACTGACAGTAGTGGTGAGCTGATGTTCCTGATGAAGTGGCAAGGCACAGATGAGGCAGACCTTGTGCCAGCCAAGCAGGCCAATGTGAGGTGCCCGCAGGTTGTGATCCAGTTTTATGAGGAGAGGCTCACATGGCACACGCCCGCACCAGATGAAGCTGGTGCCGAAGACTAGGAATAATGGTGAGATATAATTAAGCCTTGTCAATAGGCTATTATATAATTTAATTATAACTTAAGTACCTATTAAATTGTATTTTACTTAGAATGTGTTCAATAGCACTTTTCTTAATGTCTCTGTTAAGGCGAGGACACTTTGTTCATGTGTTCTTTATATATAGCACTTGTACTACATTACACTTATTAACTAGCACTAAACTCGAACTCAAACAGTTTTGTCCTTTTGAGTCGTACTATGTCCGTGTGGTTGAGGAGTTGGGACTGCCTCGACGTTCACATGATGATGAAGTATACATTCGTAGCCTCCACAGGTGACGATAACTTAGAACCAGCGCACTCTGGGCCGCAACCCTGTTATAAACCTTGCTGACCAGATAATCTAGGCGAGAGTGATGCTTAAGTAAAGTATAGTTTGTGGAAACACTTGATTGACATGATTTTTGATCCCTGCTATAAAACAAGTGAGAGTATCCGAATTGTTTGTTTAGCTGGGTAAACAAACAATTCGGAGGCTGAAAAATGAACTTCCAGAAGATGTTTTTACTGCCACCTCTATAAACTAATTTAAGAACTTACTCAACAACTGGCTATGAAAAAATTTACTCTGATCAAAAAACCTATAAACAATAAAATGTGAACTTTCAACACTGTGTAAAATAGACATGTAAGCAAAGTTGCTGCTCATCTGTAATAAATAAATCCTAATTTGTGTTATTTAATATAGGTATTCATTATTTTTTCCAGATCTTCCACTACTATTTGAAAAATTCGTCTCAACACCAGTGGATAAATTATAATGATAAGAAATTGGGAATTTATAGTTTTCATGATCAGTTTAATCATCCATCACAGCTTCAGTTCATTCAAGTAAACTTCATTTATCATCAAAGTTATAAAATAGTTAATAGGATTAATTAACATTGTAGATAATGACTCTCTAATACATTGATAAATCATTGGGAGTCTAGATTATTTTTTATACTTTTAAGACCATCATTGTATTGTATTTATCTATTATTTTTGGCCTATATAAGTAGATTCCATTTTTATGATATGTGTAAAAATTAAATAACTGAACGAACTAACACTTGTTATAATGATTAATTAGATATATTTGACTTCCTGTGTTGTAATAGAGAGTATTTGTTAAAGGTAATATGTTACCTAAAATAACATATACTCATACTTAGTTCTTAGAAAAATAACAGGCAAGAACACATTCGACCTCTTACAATAGTCACGTGTTATTATTAATAACGAAACTATACAAAGAAAGAAAACTTTTTCTTTATACAAGATCCCTACCTTTCTAGTCCAGCACCTTGATTACGTAAGAAAAATCTGACAGCCACAGCGACTAACAAACATTGCATCCCTTTCTAGCTTATAGACGTTTCCATAAGAGGATACGGAATAGGACGTTTATTTGCCACAGCAATTGTCATATTTATAATACGTAATCCCTTTATGGGTTATTGTACTCATTATGAACAACTTACTACGGGATCAATCCTGAAGTCGCGAAAAATATATCAGCTGTTCCGTCACTTATCGTTCACATTAGTCGAGTCAAATTGAATTTTTGTATGGAACAGCAGCATTTTTTTTTGCGTTTTCTTTGTTTTTCCATAGCAAAAATTGTTCATAATAAAATAATGAGTACTATAACCCCTTAAACGGATCAGGACTAGAAACTTAGGACCTAATATTGTATGACGCATTAACGCATGCGAAGCGAGTTCTAAAGTCAACAATTATTGTGGCCAGAAAAATCGATCGTTAAAAGGACTTGAACCTGCGACATTCTAGCTGGTGCACTAGAAGGTTGCACGTTTGATACCTGCTCGCGAAAGATTTTTCTTTGTATAAAAATTGTTAACTTGAGAAAACTTTTTTTCAAATATAAGCTTTTACCTGGTTCTTTGCACCGCTTAACATAAGCGAATGTGATCTATAGCCTAACATGTGATTATAATAAATAATTGCAAACTTAAGGGGATGCTACAGCTTGTGGTGGGAAATTCAATATATTTATTTGATGTACTTTAAAAAATTGTTTTAAATTGAAACAATGTTGTATAGTAGTATTTTTTGCGACTTTTACATACATTCCAGGAATACTATTTAACAGTGTTATTTAAAAGGCAAACAATCATTAAAATTTATATAAATATGCGTTATTGTCGCTAACATCTAAATTATATGTCTTAACTAATGTTAGCTTGTGTAATAATTCAAAAATCTGGATAAATATTGAATTTCCCGTCTCTGATGTTATCTTTCAAGTTAACGGCTCTGACTGCCTGCTCTGTGAGTTTCGTCATTTTTGTAATGTTCGCGTCAATCTTTATGGCCGCTCTGAAGTTGCTGGCTCGCTCCTCTACAACGTACGTCCATCCCACTCATACCCGTTCTGCGTATCGGTACGCGGCTACATTCACAGCGGCCATAAGGCTGCGTTTCCATTGAGGCGGAGAGGAGATATGCAGGAATCGACCGATCACATCTCGTCTCCGATCCTCTTTAATGGAAACAGTCATAACGGAGACGAGAAGAATTTTATCAAATTGTATCAAATTAAATCAAAAAGGGGCGGAAACTAGCGCAGTGTGGCGAAATAGTGATTTTTGGACATTTTATCTCTGAAAAGAATATAGACATTTATACATTTCTTTTATGTGGCTTGTCTAAGAGTTTTGCCATACAATAGTGGGAGTTTTAATAATATTGTATTAGTTAATGTTAGGCTCCGCTTCTATTGAGGCGGAGACGTGTGGAAAGGAGAAAAAGTAAGCAATAGAATACGAATATTACCACGTCACTTAAATGAGCGGAGAAAATACTGGAATCTTATTGGTTATTTTGTCACCTCTTCGCTCCAGTCCACTTCAGTGGAAACGTAGCCTCAGTCCACTCTGCTCAACTCCGCCACACAGGTCCGCTCGTCTCCGTCAAACAGCTTCGTTCACCTCCGCTTCAGTGGAAACACACCCTAAAGATTGACACGATCTGTATCAATGACTAAAAATGTTGTGTTCACTAAAGCATTATTGTTAATATATTTCTAGTTCAGAATTTTATTTTCATAAATGGAAGTATATTATAATAATAAAGTTTTAGCGAAAGTTAATTTTATATTTGACTATTGGCCAAGTCTTTTGCCAAGTTCTTTTTGCTTAATTTAAGGTAATCTAAGGTTGAAAATATCTTAAGTGCATACATAATGATTTAGGATAGATATAAGATATTAAAGTAAACATTGTAATGAATAATGATGTTTGGACAAAATGATGACTATTATTTTTTGTACGTGTCCCTTATGTCTAGATGTATTTAGACACCTCATTAAATCGTCAAAATTGCATCTGTAGTCTTGACCCTAAGCGAAATCCTAAGGACGTGTTTACTTGACACGAATTTATCCGCATGCACGCCGCCTTTTTCTCGTACGGTCACCGCGCTCTTGTATCTAATGTTGCTGTTTAGCAAATATTAGTACCATACCCATTGGCCATTTAATGAACTTAAGAGCGCGGCAGCCGCAAGGATCTTTTCGCGTCTTGTAACAGAGCCCCTAAGTCTATGGTCATAATGGTGAAATTTAATTTAACAAGACTACAGTAACATTACTCGCTGAAATGCTACTTCAATAGGGGCGAGTCTCTAATGTTACACGCGCCTAAAAGACTTCTGCTGAGACTGACGATCGCAAAAAACTACGTTCTGTTGCGCACATTAACAGGACTAAACTAAACTAAGACATCATAAGCGGGTTTTTTTTTCTGTTAAGACACTCTCGGCATCGCGGCAGACCGAGGTGAAGATGGCGGGACGAGCTTGACTCCTACCGAAAAAACTGGTCCGTACTAGCAAAAACCAGAAGTGAGTGGAAAAAGGAGAGGGAGGCCTTTGCCCTGCAGTGGGACAACACAGGCTGAAAATTAAATAATAATAATAATCAGACACTCTCTTCTATATAATGCACACATGTCTTGAATAAATCTGACAAATGTGTGCGCCGGGACTCGAACTCACGACCTAAGACAAGTTCCACACCTAGCACCTAGACTTGAAACCTTGAATTTCCGCCTCTAGCCCTCTATACTGAGCCTTTACATAATCTAAGACTGAGCCGCGGGTCTACCGCGTAACTAAAATTATAATGAACATCGACATCGGTATTAAACTTCAATACGATCGTGAGAGCCTAAACTTTGAGCTAACTTGTATTTTTTTACCGATCATGAAGATAGGAGTCCCAACTATATGATAGGTATTTTTTTTACAAGTTAGCTCAAAGTTTAGGCTCTCACGATCATATTGCAGTTTAATACCGATGTCGATGTTCATTACAATTTTAGTTACGCGGTAGACCCGCCGTACTGATTTAACCCACTTGTTACTACTGACCTTTATAACGCCACCAATTGAGTGTTATAACTAACCGACATTTATGGTTGTTTATTGATAAATAAACAAAGATCGTTTTAAATTACCGTAATCAGAAACGATCATTTAACAATTGCATACAGTGTTAGTCACAAATTTTTTAGTAATTTGATGTTTAGATGTGTTTTTGTACCAGCAGTGTAATTTCTTTGAAACATGTCTTCTAAAAGGTAAGTTTTTATTGCATTTCTGTTATCTTATGTTTATATTGATTTATAATTTCGGAAAGTATTCTTGTCACAGCTTACAATATATAAGTTGAGACATATTCAAATATCACGGTTTTTCATCACGATTTTTGCATGTTATTATTAGTGGCGTTATAACACCCGGTAGTAAAATTGGCGTACATGACCAATATTATTGTGGTTTCAGGCTACTTGCTAATAAGTCTATGAAGCTCAACGACATCATCAATATTTTACAGAATCCAGATTCTGATCACGATCTTCCGAGTGAAATCACAATATTTCAACCGGAAAATGCAAATACCTACTGAAGAGACTGACGAGGACTCTCGCGATGAAGATGTTGTATCACTATAAAATCTCCCATGTTTGAAATATTGTAATTAATTAACTTAGTACCTACCTATATAGATAAGTAATTAGTCGTTGTACTATCTACCTACGATCAACATGTTCTATTGATGTTCAGGTTTCCAACTAAGGGCTCCAGCAGAGATTGTGTTTGTAGACTTTCCAGAAAATGAAGATTCTGAAGTCGATTTACAGGTCTGCATGGACTAAAAGAAGGCCCATATAATTTTTGCCAGCAGATGAGGAGCAACACACACCTTCTACATCTACATCTGATCCACTTGAAAGTTCTTTACGCTATCCTACTATTACCCCGAGAGTAAAGAAAACCCAACAGTACATGATGTGGAATAACAGGCGTAGGGGAGAAAGGGGTAATGGGGGTCACTTAAGCAAGAATTAGAATATAAAAGTTAAAATAAACAAAATCTTTATTGCAACCGCCTCATAACAAAGTTTACTTATTTAGCTATTATTTGAGATCATTAATCATCACATGAATAATCATCTTTGGGAAATATAAAAGTACAAAAAAATAACTGTTTTGACTCCCATTGCACTGAGGTACGGGTAATTGAGGTCACCTTGTGGGCAATGAGGATCATACAAAAATCGCCATCTTCTTTATCAAGTCGGCCAATTGTTTTTCTTGTTCAGCGCTAAACACAGTCAGCCGTCCCAGACGTGGTGCCAAGTAATTTTTTTTATTGAATCTTTTCTGTAGAATCGAGAATGGAATGTTCGACACTTTAGCAGCTTTTCGTATAGAAAAACCATCTTCTTCAATAAGTTTCACCGCTTTTTCTAAAGTATCAGAAGACCAGGAAGCCTTTGTGGTAGTTCTAACTCGTTTCGGCATCTAAAACAAAAATAACAAAATTATAGTATGCCTTTTACATTGCGGGAAATCGTGGTCACTAGCGATTCTCATTACCCACAAGTATTTTATGAAGAAAAATAAATAAATACAAAATATATATTAGGAACACTCGGGATTTAAGTATGAAATCATTACACTGAATATACAAGTAAAGGCGTAAAAAAGTAACATACAAGTAGATCAATAACTATAATACTTAGGGGAGGCCGGGGTTCGAAGTGCCGGGGGTGCGTTGTTCCGATGCAAATAGCTTCGCCAAGAAAAGGGATAGCAATAAGTTTAAAGTGCACTGCAAAACGTCATACCATAGCGCACTTTCGGCAGCCATTTTGGTGACGCCTTGACGACGAGCAAGTGTGGTAGTCGCTTGGCGGTACATAAATGGCACGTAAGTAAATATTTTCGTATTTAAACTTTTTGGTCTAATTCGGTCCATTTTTTAGCTATTAATGTGTAACTTGTATTAATTTATTGGAAAAACTATAGAGATCGATTTTTTTAATATCACTGTTGACGCTATGTTACCTATTTTGTAATATTTTATATAACCTTGAAAATGAAATTTGGGGCTCTAAGTTCCGCTGACTGGGGGCTGGTTGTGCCGGGGAACAATCTACCCCAACTATATCTAAATAAAAGGAATCTGATTAATTTAAAAAAAAAATGTTTTAGTATGAGAACCTACATAAGAAAAACGGCACGTGGGAAGACTTCAGGTGAATTTTAGTTGATTGATATCAATTTTAATATTAATACAAAGTCTTAAAGTTTATAAAAGTTGATTATTGATATCTGCTTAGAATTTTTGATTATTTATCAAAGACAACGAGTTTATATAACCTGTAATTCTCATTTTTAATAAACAATACATGGATATTTAATTCAAGTACTTTTGTGTTTGATTTATACATATCCATATACTACTACTGTACCATTAATGATTAAAAATGCTACCAGAACAATTTACCTCAACGATGGAACAACCAGCCCCATGAAGGGGTGAGTTGTTCCTTGTGATCTTTTCACAAAAAAAGTATCCTAATCCAAAAAGTATTATTAATTTAATAAATGCGTCTACATAATTTAAAACTAGAATAAATTCTGCATCTATACATGCCCAAATATTAGAGTCCAGTCCCTTTTCTGACGTTCTTTTTACGTGATATTTAAAAATCGGCACTTCGAACCCCGGCCTCCCCTACTGTTTATTTTGCGTCCGTGAAAATTTACATCGGCGAGCCGCAAAACCAAAACACACCTCTCATTCTCTAGGCCGTCGCCATATTGGCACGGCGCGCTCGCAGCGATACGAGGGGAACAGAGCGGGGCGGGGAGGACCGTTAACGCGTTTCTATTAGTTGTACTTTTAGAGATATGTGGGTGACCACCATTACCCGCTGACTCCCATTGCCCGGTCTTCCCCTACTCCAAATCAACGTTCACAGTCGGAAAATCGTCAGGACCCGAAAAATCTAGTCACCTATGTATTACTATGAAAGTTTGGTGAATGAAGAAGTCATAGAATTATTGATACTTAACACAAATCTGTATGCAAGTCAGAAAAATGCCGTAGGTAATGTGATAACAGCAGAAATAAAGTATTTTCTCTTTAAATATCGTATTTTTCGTATATATTTACATCCAAATTTATTTTTTATTGTATATAACACATGTGATTAGCGATTTATTATTACGATTACGTAATTAAAATAATAAATGTACATTTAATTTTGTTTTATTCCATACTAAATCGCCTACAAGTAAACGACGTTATAACGCCACTCATTTTTCGGATTTTCCAGGGAACCAGGATTTTTTTTAATATTTTTTGTGGGACACTAGGTAGATGAACATAAAGTAATATATCAAAAATTTAGAACAATCTGCTTAATGAAAAAGTTTCAGTAATATCTGGGTTAATGGGTGTGTTCAGTTATTACGGCGGATGACGCTCGACGACGCAAAATCGTCCGGGTGATCACTCTAAGGCTTACATTCAGAGACGACAGAATCGAGTCTAAGCGTGAACTTACGCTTCCATCTGTCAAAATTTGTTCGTAAAATTGACATAAGGAAGCGTAAGTTCACGCTTAGACTCGTTTTTGTCGTCTCTGAATGTAAGCCTCAGACCTCTCTCTAAACCGTTCAGTTATTTGAGCGAGCGTCGTCGGACAATCGCTCCGGTCACTCCGTAAAATAGTAGGGTGAAAGTCGCACTCGGTCGAACTGCTATCAACCGACCAATCACGACCAATGACTGTAGTCATAGGATACAGCAGATAATTTGAGCTTGAGGTCGTTCGATTGGTCACTCGCGTAAGCTGTCGATCGTTCAATTATTCCCGATGAGCGAGCGACATTCGCACGAGTGACGCACCGAAAAATTAATTACTGGACGTGGCCAATATGTTTGTTAGGTAGGTATGGTAGATAATACCAATTGCTTTTTTTCTCGATTAAAATAAATTCGACGGTCGAACAAATGAGAAAAAAAGGTCTCAGTAGTTTGACGGTCGAACAATTGAGAAAAAAAATTCTTACTGTTTCGACGATCGAACTAATGAATCGAACTAGTGAGAACAAACGTATTTATTTCTCCCTTCAGTATTAACTCTTCAAAATGTCAGAGGATATATATATATATATTAGGTACCTACTTACCCAAACTACTTGTACAAGTACATTTCCTGTCTGGTGGTGACCTGCCTCTGGGCTCTTTTATCTATATACTGTTAGCAACAGCAAGAGAGTCCCAGTCCCACACAACGGTAAGTGGCGCCATTGTTGCAGAACGACGAGCTTGACTACTACCTATCGTTAGAAACTACTTGCCCATAACATTAGTATTGCCATAAAACTAGTATCTATAGGTACCTACCTAATATTGCTTTGCATATAATATTAGAAGCAAGTTGAAAATGAAGAGTTGGATGAGACAATACCTACCTACCTACATAAAGGCTGAAATTATATAATTATAGAAAGTACATGAATTATTACGTTGGTTTCGTAAAAGGCTAAGGATTACGTTAAGAAGACAATGAGCAGCAGCGTCCACCGTTATGCTAATCAGCAAAATTACCAAACCGCTTGCCAAGCGTGGTTATGATTATCTTATCTATGACAAAATTTGGCCCTCCTGCAGACTACCTACTTATCTCAAGCCAGCAGCGCAGCACACATGAGCGAAGCAATGAAGAAGCACAAGGGCGAATATGTCACAATCACAAGTGATTATATCACAAGAAAAATAAAATTTGGTAGGTAGGTAGTTAATAGTTATTTGTTATACAAGAGTGCAAAGTTGCTTTTTAACCGCGTGTTCAATTTTGATGACCGAGCAAGCGAAGGATTCTAAAATTGAATCACGAGCGCAGCGAGTGATTCAAAATTAGAATCCTGAGCGTTAGCGAGGGAATCAAAAGAGCACGAGGTGAAAAATCTTTGCACTCGAGTGCAACACGTAACTTTTCATTCCACCTCAGCGAGGAAATGACTAAATGCAAAAAAAAAAACGTTTAATTCACAAACTTAGTGCACACGATGTTCTAAATTCAATTTACTTTATCCTCTAGAGAATAAAAACGGCTTTTCCACTCAGATATTGAAGATTAAAAATACTCTTTCCGAGATGGTGGGATGAAAATTTACTTTATCCTCTAGAGAATAAAAACGGCTTTTCCACTCAGATATTGAAGATTAAAAATACTCTTTCCGAGATGGTGGGATGAAAAAGTAATTTCCCAGCCAACTATTTCTTAGGTTATCTGGGTAGAGGTTTGGAACATCAATAAAGTGTGGCTTTGGGAACTTTATTACATAAGTACTTATCTAAGAACCTATATAAAGTTCAAAGTTATTGAGAAGTGCTTATACAAGATAGAACCTGTAAGAGTAGATAAACACTTGTGCCGCTCACTCTAGAAAATTGCTAGCTATAACATATACCTACATTTATAGGCATAACGATTATGTTACAATTGAGATTTTTTTAATAATAGGTACTTAGGTACTCTTTCACTCTGGTTGTCTGCAAAGAATATGCCACTTCCACTCTTCTCGTGGGGGTCATAAAAGGGATTGGTATCAGGGAATGCTCCAGCAACGTTCTTCTGTGCGCTAATAAAATACTACGATTATCGATCTGCTTGCTAAGCAGCGTGGTAATTATAGCCATACTCGTAACGACTGCTTCTTTCTAACGCATTCGATTGCATTCATCGTAACATGTTTAGACGAAAGATTGCGCATTACGATGCACTTACCTACATAATTTTATATTTAGGGTAGGTATTTTAATTATCTAACAAATACCTACTTACTTACATCATAGATTCCAGTGTCGAGGTGCATTCCTAGAAGATGCAATCTTCTAAAAATCTAGACCTCTCAATAAAGCGTACCTCAAGGTACAATAATTATTCTTGTTACCTACCTACACCTTTGCTCTGGTACACGTCAGTCAGCTCATAGCTACCATAGCAATCTTATCAAAAACTCAAGCTTGTTTAGTTTAGACTTTGTCCTACATTACCCTCAGATTCCTTTTCGAGAACAATGTAGGTAGGTACTTCTAGGTACCTACTTTCATAGAATATTGTAATCAATGTTCAATTTGAAAGAGTAACCATGGAGTTTCCTTCCCGTCTGATTATTCTTATGTATGTAGATATACCTGTTGTTGTTGTTGGTCTACATGAATAAAAGTCATATCTTATCTTCTGGGTTTATAATTATTATCGATTTACCATTCTATAACCCTATGAACACATTCAATCCACATTCTCACCTAAATCCAAGAAAATTATTAATGACGAGCCTACTGACATTCTCATTTCTCTACGGCGCCGTGTTGATTTGATAATGAGGCAAACCCACCATATAAAAAAAAACGTTTGGGTACCTATACCTACTGACTTTTTGTGCAATTATATTTATAGTTTAGGGATAATGACTATTGTTCTCGTTATCCCCACTCTGATAACGCTGCTAATAAAAATAATAAAAAACCATTTTTCCGTATTATGTTCATTTATTATATATAGGTAGCTACTTATAAATACAGCAAATTGTTAAACTATAAAAAATATTATGTAGACACTTAAAGAAATCGATACATTACACCGTCTTTAACCCCGACAAAAAAGAGGGGTGTTATACGTTTGAAGTGTGTATTTGTATATCTGTCTGTGGCATCGTAGCTCCAAAATGGATGAACCGATTTCAATCTAGATTTTTTAATTAAAAGCTAGTTAATCGGGTATCATCTTAGCTATGTTTCATGAAAATCGGTGCAGCCGTTCAAAAGTTACAGCTTTTTTGCTACTTGGAGTCGGGGATTTTTGACGGTTAGGTTATTTCTTACTTGTCTTATTAAGTAAACAATCTTCACACAACTCAATAATGAAATTTAATAAGGATTTATAAAATACAACAAATTCTTTAGGTACCACATGTAGATATTATGGTAACACTGATTAATTATTATCAAAGACGGTTAAATATAACATGATTTCATATTTTTATATTACATTTTTCGTTAAAATTCCTGATGCAAATTCTTTAGTAATAACGACACACAACAAACACAAGTAAGAAAAATCTGAGTAGGTATAGGTAGGTATGTACGTACCCAAATAAAAAAGAGTTAATCGAACATTTACTTATTACACTAATGATGATTCATTTTAAATGTATTTCTATCACTAGATTTCTGAAGGACAAGTGTGCAATTGCCATATCTTTCAGCGAAACCAGCAGCACTCTCTGATGCTCTGGATAAACTTAAAGAAAATAAAGAAACAAATCAAAAATATAAAAGCAATGAAAACTCAAACCACACCAAAAAGAAGTAGACATGTCTGCCATGATGCAAACAAACAATAAATGTTTACCTACATGTAGGTACCAAACACAGATTAGGCACCCCTAGGGGGACACTACAGTGTTATAGATCGTGTTTCCGTTTTTTAGGTACCTATCTAACGTAAAAGCTGGATGTAACGTCTTTCTTCTCCATTTCGATAATAATAGTGCATCTTTACTTCCACAGAAGGATGTGACAGTATTTGCTGCCATAATTTCTCATATTTGCTTTTATCGTATGTGTAAGATTCGAAGCTGATGTCGATTGCGGTTAGATAACCTTGAACAAAATCGTTATCAGACAGCATGCATTCGTAAATGTCTAGCTTTGCTTCTTCAGGAATTATTGTTTCGAATATTCTATCCAAAGCTTTAGAAAATAATTTGTAAATGCAAGAAAAATGTAATTTTACATCTTGTTTTAAATACTCCAAACACAGTTTGCCGAATTCAGGCGCTATTTTAGTACATATGATTTCCCACTCTTTGCTGTCGTTATTTGATTTGTCTGCAAGTTGCGCCATGGCTACAGTTAACTTCCATTTAGTTAACATTAAGTAGTTTTCTGATATTGACAAAGATTTTTCTAGTTCGCTTTGTATATCCAAAAACATTTTTACAGGCATAATCATACTTTTTACTACAACATATTCTTTCAAGTCGAGGGTGAGGCGTGTGAGTAAATGTTGAAAGTGCAATCTGATAAAGTAATTTCCATCGCGTTTCTCTCCCCACATAGCGAATGCACGCCTCATTAGGGGAACAAGAACTTTTTCGTACTTTTGTGTTTGAATATTTTCATTTTTAGCGCACAGTAAATATGCGGAAAGTACTGGTATAATACCAGCAGAGGAGTAAACAGATGTTTCGAATTTACCCTCGTAGCCAAAAAATTTTTTATCCAGAAACTGCTGTATTATAGCTATGACAAAGTCTGGACTCAATAATTCCATTATTTCTCTGGAATGTTCTGCCAGTTGTGCACTAAGAACTTCGTAATTCGCGCGGTCGGCTTCTTTTACTTTTGGAATAAGATTTTCCATAAACTTGTAACTCTTCATCAAATAGTTTGCTCTGACATTTATTGGAATTTTTTTGACGTTAGGTAATAATTCATAAATTGACTTGTCTTCTTCAAATGTTAAGTTGTCAATAAACAGTTCTATTAATTCCCACAGACCAACAGCGTTAGCGGGATCTTTTTCATTGCATAAGAGTTCGAAAGTAAATTTAAAAATTATGGCTCGAATGCTTACATTCTTAGATGCTTTCCAGCATTTCAAAAAAATGTTTTTAATAGTTGCGTGATCTAATTTTCGGAACGCAAATCTAATACCATGCTTTTGTATCGACACCGGCGCATCTAGCAGTTTCGGAATATATTGGTGACTTTGGGATATATTCAAATTATAAAATATAGCAAGTAGTGAAGGAAGAGCGAATTGCAAGTAGTCACCTTTAGCGTATAACAAAATGGTATCTGGAGACACCTGTGGTCGTGCGAGGTGCATGTTCTTGGCTAAAAACCGTTGAATACTAAGAACACGATCATCGACTCCGTTCCAGTCAATTTTAGCTTGTGCTGGCTTGTATTTTTCAATAATTTCGAGCAACGGCTTTTTTGGGAGAGCTGTGCAAAGACCGCGTACGGTGGCCTTGTGTCCATCGGTCCTGTTTAGATTTTGTAAGTACTCTAGAGTCCATTGTTGTGCGAGTGAGTGCGGCCAGTACACGCGCAACTTGGCAAGTAGTCGCTGTAGGGAGATAGCGTCATTAGTTTTTAGCGTCTCTATCTCTTTGTTGTAGCGCTCTAGCAGCTGCGGGTCGTGCTTCAGCGCGTTCAAGCATACCTCCTCGCATGCGTTCATCACTACAGATTCTTCAAACATGTATTTTCGCCAAGACTTATTAAAGTTATATAACGACGACAAACTCTCCTTCCATGAATTTTCCCTTTTTATTTTAACGAATTCCTTAATTTTGTCAATGACAAAAGGATAATCTATAAGTTGTTTTTTCCAATCTTGTAATAAATTTAAGACATTCTCTAATGTTTTAATTGATTTGGCGAAATCTTTTTCATTTACAACAGTGTCATTCAATTTACTCGACTGATTTTCATACAAGAAACGGAAAATCTTTTCTTTTTGTTCGTGATTTAATTTACTTCCATATGATTTTAGAGTTCGGAACGTGAACTGCTTTTCAATGACTGCAGGTACTTTTTGGTCGTGTAGAAGATTATAAATGATTATAGCATCCACGCATTCATTATCTTGATTATAAGACTCACTTGATTCGTCATATATTTTCAAAGCTTTGAATAATTCATTTAACATATTCCAAGTTTTTTCATCATATTGGTGAATATACGCACGTTTTAATAACTCCGTAGCAAATAGCGACTTGTAATAGTATTCTTCGTTCTTGTGTTTGTCCAGGTAATATTCCAGTAAAGTTTGAATGTGCTGTAAGTTATGCTCAGCGCATGAAATCAGTATGTTTAGCATGGCATATTTCTCATCATTGTCTAAATCCTTAGATATCAATCTAGTGATTTCTTCAAAAGCATGTTGGAAGGTTGCAAAGCGATACCAGACATAACTGGGTGTACTAACTGCATCGGATAATTTTTTCATATCGTATGCTTCTGTACCAGCCGTTAAATTTTCTTCAACAATATCAGCATTTTCTTTATCAATGAATATTTTCTTTACAAAATTGTATTGCTCGCTCTTGGGCAATCTTTTTATAAAGTATTTCAATGGGTCATAATCGAACAATCTTTGTAAACTATAAAATTGATGATTATTACTGTCTTTTTTAGCTTGTGTATACAAAAATGATTTAATCTCATCTGGTTTCAAATATTTAGAAAACGTTGGTATATCAATGGATTTTATATAGTGGTCAAATTTATCAATTACTCTTTTTGGAGATTTTTTCATAATTAAATCTGTAGCTTTATCACTGAAGTTAGGATATCCATGATACCATTCGTTCTTTTCTAATATATCTAAATATTTATCGACATCGATGTGTAAGAAAAACGTAACAGCTTGAGCATAACGTTTTTTGTCATAAACTTGCATATGTTTTAGAAGTATCTCAAAGATAGTGATAGACTTTTCACAGAGTCGTTTGAATGTTCTAAGTTTTATATGTTCAACATGTTTAGCGACGTTGTTTTCAATGAAGGAAACCGAACAATGTGGTAACCATTTAATGGCAACTGTTAATTGTTTTTCGCGAAGATAAAAAATTTCGGCGCGAGCTTCGTCTTTTATGTTGTGTCTTATGTGTTTGTTCAGTTTGATGAAAGCCTTGGTGTTCATGTGAGGGAGTAGTTGTGTGTGCAGATATTCGGGGTTGATAATGTTTGCGTACTGTTGGTCGGTGATGAGCCAGGTGCACTGCGTAAGCGCTCTCGACACGCACAACATATCCCCACACTTGAACACGCTGAGAATATAATCTACATCTTTGTTGTGACTTGCCAGATCTATTTTCAACAAGTTCTCTATATCGTTGTCGTCCAATTTGAAGTCTGAAACCGTTTGATGATGGTCGATAGCTTCTTTGAGTAATTTGTTGTAATGCTGATGTTTCTTCCCGAGGGTATCGCCATCCAGGTCAAGAGGCGCCATGTTGTGCAACTGGAAAATAAAAATAAATAGGTTTAGTAAATAGGTAAGAATACAATTATAGGAACCGGTCGTCGTCGCTAACATTGCTTGCATGATTCAACTTCAACTTAACTTTTCATAGGTAGGTAGTGTAACCGTTACTAGATTGTAGACTTGCTGTAGGTACTTTAACCCTATCCTAACATTTTGTCTGGTACAAAAACAATTCAATTCAATCATCCCTTGAAAAAGTGCTGTGCTACATATCTAATCATCATAATGATGTCTTTTTTAGTTAATTGAGTCACTTTAATAAATATTAGGTACCTACCTACTTAAATATCATCAGTAGAAAAGTTCAAACTAGACATTTCTTAATCGATTTACATTTATGCCATTTACTTTACTATGCTCTATTATTTTAATATCGATAAAAAATCTCGTTCAGTAATCTACATCTGTCTTCATTCTGTCAGGTGGTTGGGAAGCAGCCTTATCTACCATACCGTAGATATCCACAGCTGTACCTACATATCCACCCACTGTGTCGTTACAATTTACAGTAGTGGAAGAATGTTGCCATAATCAACACGCTTGGAAACAGATCGGCGATCGCAATATAGGTATATAATGTTAAATGCGCAGGATGCTGTTGCCAATTGAATGATTATACTAAAAGTTGGGATTTACACGATTTTTGTTACAGCCTCCATAGGTACGTTAGGTAACTAATTGTTTAAGTCCAACCATTGAATAAAATATAGGTAGATACTGTGTCCAGACTTCCAGAGGGCCTATTTACTCCAGGGTTTCCTGACGTTCTATGCAAAATCCAAAACGTATGTACCTAGGTGTAGTTGAAGAGTGGTTTACACGAAATCTGAACTAATAATAAAAAGAGAAAATTTGATTTCCTGTAGGTATGTTTGTTTGTTTGTAATGGATAAACTCAAAAACTTACTGGACCGATTTTAAAAATTTTTCCCCAGCAGAATGCTATATTATCACTTAGCAATATAGACTATAATTTATAAAGATATCATGCGGGCGAAGCCGCTGGCGGAAGCGTCTAAGGTAAAATAATGTGTAATTATATTCATATAATAACAAACAAATTCTAATTGCATAGAACGTTTAATAGGTATATAATATAGTGATGTTAAAAATACTAAGAACATAGTGGAATGAGATAAGTTTAAATATTTATAAATTATAAAGATAGGTAATAGATTTATCTAGAACTACTGTCTTTAATTTCTGATAATTATGTACTCAGATAGTCTATTACGATGCTTAATCCAAGTTATCCTAAGTCTATGGTTTAAATAATATCTTATTATTGTCTTTAGTATAAATTTGTGACAAAAGCAGATTTGAAACTGGTTACAACAAATTATACCTACTTTCAGTCTTTTATCGAGTCAAGGGAACAAGTTATTTTTTCTTTAGTGGTATGTGGACTATGTATGTAGTCCCTTGGATTGCGTGTGGTTGCGGTAAGGTCATTCCTAACATCGATGATATTATCGGTTACATGTATTGGCATACAGTAAAAGTAATATAAATAGCGTGAACGAATTCATTGAGCACGTAGAAGAAACCATAAAGTTATTATTACTAGTGGT
Source organism: Allophyes oxyacanthae (assembly GCA_932294325.1). NCBI lineage: Eukaryota > Metazoa > Arthropoda > Insecta > Lepidoptera > Noctuidae > Allophyes > Allophyes oxyacanthae. The sequence continues at coordinate 6,495,455 of OW028628.1, forward strand.
AAAGTAATAATAACTTTATGAGAAGAAACAAACAACTCAAGAAGCACGACAGGAAAAGTGTCAAAATAAAAAATCTATAAAAAATATATTACAGTAGGTTTAATTCCAATAACATGGTTAACATACTACATATGGGTGAGTATTATATTTTTAAAAGGGACCTTCTCGAATAGCACTAAATTTCCTGTGATAATGCAGCTGTAATTCTCTAGATGGATGCGAAATTATTTTTTTATGCATTCGTGATAGTTTCTTTTCTATCCCTTCATCAGTGTATTTGGGGAGCTCATTACAAACTAATAAGTAACCAGGAATGAAATCTTTATCGATTAGCATGTATTTTAAAATTTCTGCTAAAGCCGCACGTGGGTAACATAAATTCGTTAACGTTTTATGGAAAGCATCGATAAACAGCCAACATATTGATGGAAAATATTTTTTTATGTCTTCTTTTAAACACTTCACAATTATTGGACCCCATGTTCGCGATATTTTGAAGTTAATTTTTATCCATGCATATTCCTCCTCGCACAGATTGAATACAGATTTGTGTTTATCAAATAATTTAATATATTCTGTTATAAGTTTCCAGCTAGTAAACAGTATATAGCTTTCTAGCAATGGCATTTTTTCTTCCATTTTATTTTTTATTTCTTTAAACAATTTCACAGGAATGGATATTTCACCCAAATCCGTAAATACTTTGAATTTCTTAATCAAGGCTGTTAGCAATTCGTCGAAGTTGTGTCTAATGTAATATTTTTCTTCAATGACGTCATTCCACATCTGAAAAGCGTGTTCCATTGCTGGCACTAGTAATATGTTGTATCTTTGCAACTGATCTTCTTCAGTTTTACCGCACAATACGAAAGATGCCAATAGGCCTATGATGCCAGTATTTAATTTGCAAAACTTTTTTTCTACAGGTGATATAATTTTTTTGACAACAAAATCCTCGTCCAATATATCTATCATGTCTTCTCCGTATACTAATAATTCCTTCACAATAATTTGGCAATTAGCTTTTTCGGGCAATGATGATAAAAATTCGTAACTTTTCATGAAAAATTCTATTTGTATGCTAATAGGAACTTCTTTAACTTTGCTTAATGTTTTATATATTTCTTTATTTTCTTCCTTAGATAAATTATCTATAAACATACTTAATAATTCCCATAATTCTTTTTCAATAATTGGACTTTTTGCCTTGCATAGAAGATCAAATGTGTACATGAAAAGAACGGTACGGATTGTAGAATTCTTAGTCACTGTCCAAATTTTCAAAAATATTGGCTTAAGTTCTTCAGATTTAAGAGTAATAAATGCAAGATGAAGTCCGAATTTCTGTAAAGACCCTGGTGCATCCAATAACTTCGGCAAATTCTCACGACACTGAACTTTACTTAAATTGTACAAAATTGCATTAAGTGATGGCACTGCGTATTGTAAGTAATCTCCTTTAGCGTACCACAACACCGTGTCTAAAGGAGGCATTGGTCTGGCAACGTGCAAATGTTTTGCGATATTTCGGCGTAGACGTATTTCGGAGCGATCACTCTTCCTCCATTTTATCTTAAATTTTTCAGGCACATGTTTTATTGCAATATCTGTTAGTTGTTTCTGGGGAAGAAGCATGAAGAGACCTTTTATAAGAGCTTTTTGGCCCGTGGGTTTATTTAGGTTTCGTAAGTAAGCGTCTGTCCATTGTTGCGCGAGTGAGTCCGACCAGTAGACGCGCAGCTTGGCAAGTAGTCGTCGCAGCGAGACCGCGTCGTTAGTTCGAAGCACCTCCACCGCTTGATCGTGGCGCGTCAGCAGCTGCGGTTCGTGTTTTATCGCGTTCAAACACGTCTCTTCGCTCAAACACAGTGTCAATGACTCCTGGAACAGGTGCTTCCGCCACGATTTCTTTACGTTGTACAAACCCGATAATTCGGTTTTCCACGAGTTTTCATTTTTAATTTTAATTAGTTCTTGGATTTTGTTGAGTATGAATGGGTAATTTTTAATATCTTTCCTCCAATCTTTCAACAAAGTAAGGGCATTTTTCAATTGGTCACAACTTTCATTAAAATCGGTTTCGTTGGATATTTTTTGAAATTGTATTTTCGCCACAATGGAATTGTAGAGGTGCATAAATATTTTGTCCTTCTGTGCTTCATTCAGCTTGCTTTGAAAGCTTTTGAATGTATCAAAAATTGAAATCTTTTTTTCCACGATATCCGGGACCTTTTCATCATGCAGAACTTTGTATAAAATTATTGATTTGAGACACATTTGTACATTGTTTTCCGATTCGATATATACTTCCATACTGTGAAACAACTGATCCAAAATACTCCAAGTTTCATGGTTAAACTCGTGAGTAGCTGTTTGTGTAAGCACATTGTTTACGAATTGAATCTTGAATTTGAACGGTTCATTAATGTGTTTTTCGAAGTAAAACTTCAGCAAAGTTTTAATATGTTGTTGGTTTCGGCTTGCACACGTGATCAACACTGAGAGGATTGCACATCGTTCAGTGGGTGAGTTATTCGCCCGTATCAACTTTTTCAAATCAGTTAATGCTACATTAAACGGGGCATACTGATACCAATGGTAGGGATCCATATCACAAGGAATAATATAATATTCTTCTTCTTCACACTTCGCATCATCGTGCGGGGGTACATTACTTTTATCGATGAAAGTTCTCTTTATGAATTCAAATCTTTCATCTTTTGTCATATTTTTAACGAAATGTTTCAAATTATTGTAATCACTGAAACATTGTTTCATCCTGTCATTTTTCACTTGCTTGTACAAGAAAGGTTTTATTTCTTCTTTTTTTAAATGTTTTGCTACCATAGACAGATCGATGTGTTTGAAGTACCTCTCAAAGTTGTTTAAAACTCTTTCCGAGTAAGTTTTCATTATGATCTCTGTATATTTTTTTCCTATTTGATAGTAGTAATAATACTCGTCTTCTAGTAGTTTCAAAACCTCAGCAGTATGTTTCTTTGTCAAAAATAATATTTCTTGTATCGAGCAAAATCGGCCTTGCCATTCTACCCTTTTATGATATGCAAGAAATGTAATAGATCTTCTGCACAAACGTTTGAACAGGGATAGTGGGACGCAGCGTTCATTTTGTATAACGTTTTCTATGAAAGGAATGGAGCAATTTTGTAACCATTTGTAAGCATCGTCTGTTTCTTTAAGGTATTCGTAAAAGGCTTCGACTCGATTTTCGTCTTTTAAATTAAGTCTTATGTGAAGCATCAGTTTGTTAACTGCTTTAGTGTTCATGATGGGGAATAGTTGTGTGTGCAGATACTCAGGGTTGATGATGTCTGCGTACTGCTGCTCAGTGATCAGCCACGTAGATTTCTTGATGGCTTTCGATGCATAAAGCATATCATTGGATTTCATCGATTCAATGATAAAGTCTACGTTTCTGGTTTTGCTGGCGATGTCTATTTTCAAGAGGTTATCTATATCACCGTCATCAGTGTTAATTTTACTTAATTCATACTGTTTATTAGTAATCGCATCTCCCACAAGTTTGTTGAAGTGTTGGTGTCTCCTGCCAAGAGTGTCTCCTTCTAGTGTCAGTGGTGGCATTTTGATGAGCTGTAAATGAAATAATAGCCATATTTTTATATTTTATTCAACGATATTATATACATGGCATATAAAAAGAGATTATATAATTTTCTAGCTGTAGCCGCGACTCCATGCGCGTAGAATTATTTTTCATAGTATCAAAAAAGTTTGGGGTTAATTAAATGTTTGCCTGAAAAACCATTCGGTTGAATTTTAGAAAATCCTTTCTTAACTAATTCCTACGACGATGTTCTTTATGAACCTGCCAAATTTAATGTTTGTAGTCTTTAGTTTTTAATACTTATGTAGTGATGAGCGAGTGAGTGCGTCCGTGGTATTTTGCTTATAATTTATATAATCTAGGTATATCTGCATCGAGGTACCTATTCCGCAATAACAAATTTATTGGGTGTGTGAGTGTGTGCATGTGAGATGTATATTTGTAAACTGTACCCATGATACAGGAGAAATCCAAAGGCGGGGCCAAAAAAAGAGAAAAATAAATAGCCCGTCACTATAATAATAAAGAGGTATTATGTCTATGAGGAAAATCCCGATCTGTATTATTTTTGAATGGGGAAAACCTGGTAAATACTTGTATTCGTAATTCAGTGATTGGCAGTATGATGTTATCAGCGCACAGAAGGATGCTGTTGCCCATGTTCTGGGTGGGTAGTTGATAATACGTAATTATTTTGGTCGCAGGAACGAGGACTAATAGCCCACTAACTTGCCCCTAAGGGTAATAATAATCCTAGAACGAAGTTAGGTTAAAATAAAACCAAAATTATTATAATTAGTGGGGCATTTATTTGGCTAAACATATGGTACTTATAAGTAATCAAAATCAAACACAAAATAAAAAAAAAGCAAATAACTAAAAAAAATATAGGCGCTTTGAACAACGCGCCCTACTCGAGGAATTATCAAACTAAATAATTTTGTTTTACAACCTTAAATACAAACTTAAATTATTCATTCAAAAATATTCTGCGTACAAATCAGTATATTTTTATTTTTTAAATGCGTTTACTTTATCTCTCAATGTGAAATAATAATTGACTCAACTCTTATCAAAAACTTCAGCAAAATAACATCAAATACGCTGAAACCTGATAGCGCATGTCGTCTCTGAACACTCGATAGGAGCGGTGCGCGAACGGGGTAGATGATGCATTGAGGTACAATTATAATTATTAAAACTGCAGGCGCTTAGTAATTTAATAGTTATAGAGTTATGCAACGGCGCGGAATTTTAAGACGAGCGGTATCATCCAAGTCTCCCTTATCTTCCGGAATATCACCAAACATCCTGTGATAATGCATTTGCACTTCTTTAGATTGATGCGATATAATCTTTTTACGTATTGATGATCGAATCTTTACTACCTCTTTATAAATAGATTTGGGGATCATATTACAAACTGCTAAGTAACTTGGAATGAAATTTTCATCGTACAGCATGTATTTTAGAGTTTCTAGTATAAGCACAATATAAGAATTGTAACATAAATCCTGGAACATTTTATTGAAAGCGTCGGTAAATAACCAACATACTGATGTAAAATATTTTTCGGTGTCTTCTTTTAAACACTTGACAATTATTGGACCCAATGTTGGGGATATTTTGAAGTGCATTTCTTGCCATACACTTTCAAATTCCTCTGACATCCATCCGTATCCGTAATGTACTAGTTCTGTAAACGTGGCGGTTTCAAACGCTTTGAATATAGATTTGTGTTCATCAATTAATTTAACGTATTCTGTTATAAGTTTCCAGCTAGTAAATAGTGTATAGCTTCCTACCAATGGCATTTCTTCTTCCATTTTCATTTGTATCTTTTTAAATAATTTTGTAGGAATGGGTATTTTACCCGAAGTTACAAATACTCTGAATTTCCAAATTAAGGCTTTTAGCAATTTGTTGAAGTTGTATCTAATGTAATATTCTCCTTCAATGACGTCATCCCACATCTGAAAAGCGTGTTCCATTGCTGGCACTAGGACCCTGTTGTATCTTTGCAACTGACCTTCCTCAGTTTTACCGCACAATACGAAAGATGCCAATAGGTCTATAATATCGGTATTTAACGGGCAAAAATTTTTATCCACTGGGGACAGCAGTTTTTTAACAACAAAATCTTCGTCCAATATATCCATTAAGTTTGGTGCGCTTAATAGTAATTGCGTCACAATAATTTCGCAATTCGCTTTTTCGGGCAATGATGTTAAAAATTCGTAACTTTTTATGAAAAACTCAGATTTTATGCTAATGGGAACATCTTTAACGTTTCTTAATTTTTTATATATTTCTTTATTTTCCTCCGTAGATAAATTATCTATAAACATACTTAATAATTCCCATAATTCTTTTTCAACATTTGGATTTTTTGCCTTGCATAGCAGACCAAATGTGTGCCTGAATAGAATGGTACGGATTGTAGAATTCTTAGTAGTTATCCAAATTTTCAAAAATAACGGCTTTATTTCTTCTGATTTAAGAGTATTATATGCGAGATGCAGTCCGAATTTCTGTAAAGACACTGGTGCATCCAATAACTTCGGCAAATTCTCACGACACTGAACTTTACTTAAATTGTGCAAAATTGCAATAAGTGATGGCACTGCGTATTGTAAGTAATCTCCTTTAGCGTACCACAACACCGTGTCTAAAGAAGGCGTTGGTCTGGCAACGTGCAAATATTGTGCGATATTTTGGCGCAGACGTATTTCCGAGTGATCAGTCTTGCCCCAATTTATCTTACAATCATCAGGCACATGTTTCTTCGCCATGTCTATTAGTTGCCTTTGGGGAAGGAGCATGAACAGACCTTTCATAAGCGCTTTTTGGCCCGTGGGTTTATTTAGGTTTTGTAAGTAAGCGTCTGTCCATTGTTGGGCGAGTGAGTCCGACCAGTAGACGCGCAGCTTGGCAAGTAGTCGTCGCAGCGAGACCGCGTCGTTAGTTCGAAGCACCTCCACCGCATGATCGTGGCGCGTCAGCAGCTGCGGTTCGTGTTTTAGAGCATTCAAACACGTCTCTTCGCTCAAACACAGTGTGAATGACTCCTGGAACAGGTGCTTCCGCCACGATTTCTTTACGTTGTACAAACCCGATAATTCGGTTTTCCACGAGTTTTCAGTTTTAATTTTAATTAGTTCTTGGATTTTGTTGAGTATGAATGGGTAATTTTTAATATCTTTCCTCCAATCTTTTAACAAAGTAAGGGTGTTTTCTAACTGGCTACAACTCCCATTAAAATCAGTTTCGTTGGATATTTTTTGAAATTGTATATTCGCCACAATGGAATTGAAGAGATAAATAAATATTTTGTCCATTTGTTCTACGTTCAGTTCGTTCTGAAAGTTTTTGAATGTATCAAAAAATAAAATCTTTTGTTCCACGATATCCGGGACCTTTTCGTCATGCAGAACTTTGTATAAAATTATTGATTTGAGACACATTTGTACATTGTTTTTCGATTCGGTGTATACTTCTAGACTGTGGAACAACTGATCTAAAATACTCCAAGTTTCATGGTCAAACTCGTGAGTAGCTGTTTGTGTAAGCACATTGTTTACGAATTGAATTTTGAATTTGAACGGTTCATTGATGTGTTTTTCGTAGTAAAACTTCATCAAAGTTTTAATATGTTGTTGGTTTTGCCTTGCACACGTGATCAACACTGAGAGGATTGCAATTCGTTCAGTGGGTGAGTTATCCGCTCGTATTAACTTTTTCAAATCAGTAAATGCTAAATTAAATGGGGCATACTGATACCAATGGTAGGGATCCATGTCACAAGGAATAACACAATATTTTTCGTCTTCACACTTCGCATCATCGTGCGGGGGTACATTACTTTTATTAATGAAAGTTCTCTTTATGAATTCAAATCTTTCATCTTTCGGCATATTTATGACGAAATGTTTCAAATTACTGTAATTCTTTAAATAACTTTTGATCCTGTCATTTTTCACTTGTTTGTACAGGAAAGTTTTTATTTCATCCTTGTTTAAATGTTTTGCTACTACAGACAGGTCGATATGTTCGAAGTACCTTTCAAAGTTGTTTAAAATTTGTTGCGGGCACATTTTCATCAGGATTTCTGTATATTTTTTTCCTATTTTAGGGAGGTAGTGATAAGACTCGTCTTCCAGTAATTTCAAAACCTCTGCAGTATGTTTCTTAGCCAAAAATAATATTTCTTGTAACGTGTTTGATTGGCTTCGCTCTTCTACCCTTTTATGATATGCAAGAAATGTAATAGATCTTTTGCACAAACGTTTGAACAGGGATAGTGGTACGCGGCGTTCATTTTGTATAACGTTTTCTATGAAAGGAATGGAACAATTTTGTAACCATTTGTAAGCATTGTCCGTTTCTTTAAGGTATTCGTAGAAGGCTTCGACTCGATTTTCGTCTTTCAAATTAAGTCTTATGTGAAGCATCAGTTTGTTAACTGCTTTAGTGTTCATGATGGGGAATAGTTGTGTGTGCAGATACTCAGGGTTGATGATGTCTGCGTACTGCTGCTCGGTGATCAGCCACGTAGATTTTTTTATGGCTTTCGACGCATATAGCATGTCATTAGATTTCATCGCTTCAATGACAAAGTGTACGTTTTTGGTTTTGCTGGCGATGTCTATTTTCAGGAGGTTGTCTATGTCACCGTCATCAGTGTTAATGTTACTTAGTTCATACTGTTTATTAGTAATCGCATCTTCGACAAGTTTGTTGAAGTGTTGTTGTCTCCTGCCAAGCGTGTCTCCTTCTAACGTCAATGGTGGCATTTTGGTGAGCTGCAAATTAAATAATAGTCTTATTTTTATAATTTAGTCACCATTACATATTTGGGGCACCAAAATGTCACGTGTATTTTGTTACTATTTATTATTAACATAACTGAACCTATCTATTTAGAAAAATATTTAGTCTATTATTACATTAAAAATACTTAAGTATACATTTATCAAGAAAAATATTGGTGCAGTTGTATTGTTTATTTATAAATGCACTTCCCCACTACAACAAAATTTTTAATTTTCTGAGAACGTCAACGCAAAGTACTTTTTCATTCAAAAGTAATTTTGACCCGCAGCCTGATTATGTATCATAAATATGACAGTTGGTGTCGCAAATAAACGTCCTATTCCGTATACGGAATAGGACGTTTATTTGCTATAAGATATATCTTATGAAAACATCTGTATGCGGGAAGGGGATGTATTGCTTATTGCTCGCTGTGGCTGTCAGATTTTTCTTACGTAATCAAGGTCAGCACGTCCTCTTAGATTATTCTTTTTAATTTGAAAGAGTATTCTCCCGAGGTAATTCCATTTAAATTTGGTGAAGATCTGATGAAGACTTTCAGAGATGGACAGTGGAACTCTTCAATGGATGACAGCAAATCACTTGCGATTAATCGCAGGTTTATTGTATTGCGTAGGTATGCCACGCAAAATAGAAAAATCAATATTATACTTTAAAAATGTAAAAACCAACTTCAAAACAGTCGGATGCACCTTAGCTTGGCAGTGGCACCGAATTCAGAAGATGTTAATTGTTTTAGACACAAATTTGCTCGCTCCTGATTTCCCGTGGTCACGCGAAAATATACCTACACGCGATTGTCACAACATCCCCTCTCCCCGCATCATCGTGATCCATCTAACCCCCTACCGCTCTTTGTTCGGATCACGGAACACCTTAGTGAGTAAAGGATGACACCTATGATGTTTATTGGAACATTTTCAATTTAATAACAATGTCGAACAAATATATTTTCATGCTAACAAATAGGTACCTACTTAAATAAAAATGTTAAGTACGCGAAATTATATAAGTATGAATAAAATCTAAAGCAATAGGTACCTACTTACTAATCAAAATAAGTACCAAAATGAAACGTCAATTAAACGCTAATCAAATACATTATCACAGTCATGTCATTGTCGCGTTACATCATAAATCATCTAAATACTACCTAGGTTACCTACCTTAGATTATTGATTGGTTTTCGCGGCCGCTCCAACGCGAAAACCAACCAATAATCAAGATTAATACTAATTTAATTTGTAGTTTTATGTTTTTAAATCATTTCAAGATGTTTTCTCATGCCTCTGTGACAAATAAATGTTTTCTTTCTATCATTATGAAGATATTCATCAACCGCAAAATGGTCGAATGGTGACTATTTTATTAAGATTTTATTCTATTCTGAATTATGAAGTTGACTTGAGATTTTCATTGACCATTAAAACGTGAATTCAAAATAGGTTGGGGTGCAGCAATATCTCACCAAATCTCAAAAAGAGGGGCGGCCCTTTAAAATTTTAATGAGATTTAGTAAGATTGCGTCCCGAAGCTTTCTTCGGGGACACCGGGACAGAGTATCGGAAAAAGGGAGGGACGGTCCCGTTCAAAACGGGACGAACGGACACGTTACTTAAAGCACGCATAAGTTTATACCATACATGTATAAACCGTATTATCAAATTTTACCGTAGAGAGAGAAAAACTACTAAGTACTTATACAAAATATCAATGTAGTGTAGGTAATATTACCTACTCGGTAAAATAATTGGAATTTCAATAACTATATAAATACACAGATAATAAACTTAAACCTCGTTTGCCTACTGGCACTGCAGATATTGTATTACTATACTCCTTCGCACAGTCTATGGCAGATCTGCCTTCGTTTTTTTGGTACCGCAAATTCAGTCTATGGCAGATCTGCCGTCACTGGAATTTCCCGTACTACATCTCTTATTTTGCCTTCTAGTATATTTTTTCGCTCTCTCTAGAGAAACGACCGTATGTGTGAGGTAGATGGATATATTTAGTATATTTTAAAAATATAACACTTGACTACCATACAAAAAAAAAAAAAAGAAATGACGTTTGAAGTTTGAAGTGGCTGTCAAGTGGATGTAAACATGGTTGAGTCGGCGGGTTTTTTGCTCGAAAATTATTGAAAAAAGTGGTTTTTCTTGGATAACTGTAAGTTATTTCTGTAGAATAATAATTTATATTATTTATTTAGGTATAATTTACATGAATTCTGAAGTTTCAACGTAAATTCTTTGTATATCAAAATCTAGGTATATTTCTAGACTTTTTTTCCGGTCGCGCTAGTTTCCAATATTATTATAATTAATTTAGTGCAGTTTATTAAATAAACTAATTAGATTCCAATAGAAAATCTAATAAGGATTCCAATTTCACAAAAATATTGTTTTGTTTGTTTTTTGTTTTTTTATATTTTATTGTTTATTTACTCAATGTTTACATAAGCCCACTGCCATTTTCATTTTGGAAAATCGCGCGAGTCAGCCGAGCAAGAAAAAAAAAAAATCGTGTTCAACAGGTATAGTTTAAAAAAAACTAAAACATACGCTTTTGTCATCCAAACTAAACGTGTATGCAAAATTTCACCTAAATCGGAAACCGGGAAGTGGGTCAAATTTAACTTCCAAGTTTTTTTTACATAGTTAGTTACAGGTGAAGCTAATAAAAGCGTAATAATAATAGAACGTTCCTCCAGTACGAATGGATTTGTATTTAATTAAAGAGTAATTATGTTTTTAGGATTGAGTATCTCGTCCAATCGAAGTAGCAACTTATGGCAGTGCTGTGACGACACAAAAACAAAATATTACCAAATAAATTACTTACCTACCTTAGATTTTATGATGTTCTTTTGAAGAAATATCACACTGGACTCCAAAGTAGCCCCTTCACTACACTATCGAAGATTAAACAGAATGGTGCAATCATGCAATGAAATGAAACTAGACTAACATACACAAGCCGGTGAAGCCGGTAATAATACTATTATTGTATACCATCCACATCCACAGACTACTGAGAGCATAGTGGAAAATCAGTGTTACCAACTCTCAGAAATATTTATCCCCAAAGCTAAAGTTAAAAACCCCTAAAATCCCCCAAAAAAAATAATACTCTGTAAAAATAATAAATAAATTGTAATATTATACAATAACTGAAACATTTTCAAAAAAATTACAGCCAACTGCGTCACAATCATTATAAACTTCACAGTAAAAGTCAAGAATAAAAAAATCCCTAAAAATACCCCTAAAAAAATCCCAGCCCACTTATTTACCCCCTAAATTTGGGGGGACAACCCCCAAGTTGGGAACACTGAGGAAAATGACTGAGAGATACTACCAGTGTTACCAACTCTCAAAAATATTTATCCCCAAAATTAAAGATAAAAATCCCTAAAATCCCCCAAAAAAAAAACTCGGTAAAAATAATAAATAAATTGTTTTAATATAAAATAATTGAAACATTTTCAAAACGTTTACAGCCAGATGCGTCATAATTATTATAAGCATCACAGTAAAAGTCAAGAGTAAAAAAATCCCTAAAAATATCCCATCACACTTATTTACCCCCTAAATTTGGGGGGAAAACCCCTAAGTTGGGAACCCTCAGTGTTACCAACTCTCAAAAATATTTATCTCCAAAACTAAAGTGAAAAACCCCTAAAATCCCCAAAAATAAAAAACTCTTTAATTTATTTAATAATAAATAAATTGTAATAATATAAAATAATTGAAACATTTTCAAAACGTTTACAGGCAGCTGCGTCACAATAATTATTAACTTCACAGTAAAAGTCAAGAGTAAAAAAATCCCTAAAAATCCCATCACACTTATTTACCCCCTAAATTTCGGGGGAAAACCCCTAAGTTGGGAACCCTGACGGAAGCGAGAGAGCAGTGTTGACAGACATAGAAATAGACTAATATTTATTTTAACATTGCAACTTATTACCCTCCCTCAATGTTAGAATTAGTCCATAAATTAAAGAACTACCTAACACAAATGCAAGATAATCTTAAATTTAATTTTACCCAGAGGTTTAGTCAGGATATCCGCTATTTGATCATTCGTACAGTTGCAGTAGTACTAATGTACTCAACACTTACGATTTTATTATTGATTTTATCACGAACAAAATGGACTTTGATATCAACATGTTTCAACTTATGATGAAATTGCGGATTCTTACAAAGCTTAATCACTGACTGATTATCTTCATATAATTTTAGACAAACATTATACCAGTCAAACATTTAAAAAAAAATCGCACCCAACAGGCTTCACTTACACCCAAATTTAAAGCAATATATTCTGATTCGGGAGATGATAGGGCAACAGTGGTCTGCTTACAAGAAATCCATAAATCATAACAAGCACAAGATTGGTACCTACTTAAAATACTTATTGAAAGACATAAGTCAGGTCTAGAACACAACATAGCATACATTATAGAACCAATTACTGATCTACATCTACTTTCTATTTCTTGACTTTCTGACTTATCTCTTTTTAATATACTGTGATCAAAATTTTCGTCCGTGGGTGTTACAGCGGCTTTACAATCCAACATATTACAAGAAATCAACAATTTTTTAAGGTAAATGCTCTGATTTATTACTATAGTATCCTCCCTTAAACTTTGTGTTACATGCATTCCTAAATAATGACTAACAAGGCCTAAGTCTTTAATTTTAAAATGTTTATTTATTATCTGCTTTACATTCTCTATCTCGTCAGGAATGTTCGAAGTTAACAACAAATCGTCAATGTACAGAAGTAAATATGTTTTACATTTTCCTTGAGTTCTCATATATAAACAATATTCATAATCATATCTCACAACTTTTAACTTAGTAATAATATCATGAAAGTTTTTGTTCCAGTTCTTTGGGGAATCTTTAAGACCATACAGGGATCTTTTCAATTTATACACTTTATTTTTATTTTCATCTTTTTAACAGCCAGGCAGCCAAGCAATGAAATGTATACATACATCCCCATCAATGTCTCCATAAAGAAAAGCACTACAAACATCCAGTTGATGTATAGTTAATTCATACTCATTACAAAAAGCTAAAAACATTCCAATAGACGTTAAGCTAGCAACAGGACTATAAATTTCAGACAATTTCAAATTCATTCAATTTCATGATCTTTGAATATAAGTTTGCTGTCCTGAATAATGCCCAAGTCTCGAATATTGTTCACTTTGCTGAAGTTTTTTTTTTTTTTGAAGATTTTTTATTTTGCAGTAAGTTAAATGTCTATCGAGATCATCTTGGAGTAATGAAGTGTCAAGTAGGCTGCGTAGTATTTTCAAAACTTTCATGTCGTCGGCGTATAAAAGAATATAAGAGTTTATAAAACATTGTTTGATATCTGCGATAAATGAATTAAATAAAAGAGGCCCAAAAATCGATCCCTGAGGTACACCAGATGGAATTGACCGCCAACCAGATGCACGTACTCCCGAGCATATGAAAATGACGCCAAAGATGTTAAAACTAGCATGCGAAGCAGTTGCATCTAAATAGTTGCATAGATTTTTATTACATTAGCCAAAAGTTTCCTTATTTACTTGTTGAAGAGTTTAACGAAAGCTGTTGATTTTAGTCATTGTTATAAACATTTATTGATATAATTTTTTTATATACTTAGCATTTAAGAATAACCGAGTATTAATACTTAATTCTTCATAATTTTATAAAACTAAAGTATAATATGACTGTTTTGCATTCCAACAAAACAGGTATTATGTGTTGAATAAAACACACAGCGTTGGTATGAAGAAAGCTGATGTGAATATGCCTCAAACTATGTGTTTATGGTTAAAACTCACCGATTTGTCCATGGTTCTATACTTATCTCTTTCTATCACCAGCGTGCGTCCCTTACCTTCACAGGGCGCTTGTCACAATTGACAGTTGACAGTTCATAGAGTCTTCAAATTACCAGCAAGAACATTGCTGCAACGCTGTGTGTTTTATTCAACACATAATACCTGTTTTGTTGGAATGCAAAACAGTCATATTATGTGATTTTCTAAAACACACAGCGTTGGTATGAAGACCTGTTTGGTATCTGCTGGTAGTAACACAAATGCTATGATGAAAATAAATTATAAGATTATTTAAAAAGTAAATCAGTTTTAATTTACAGTGATATTATGCACTTAACATACAGTAATAAACTATAAGATTTCTTTAAAATCAACATACTAAATTTCTTTAAAATTAACATATTTAAAATAAACAAAATATTGTTCTTCTAAAGTTTTAAGAGATCAATCAATAAGGAACTTCAATCATGTATCATTGTTACACTTATAACTATATAAAAGGTACAAGAAATTATTAAAAATAATTAAATATTAGAAAAGTTGGTACGCAGCAAATCAACACTAACACTGGAATCATCTGTATTTTTTACTGGCCGACAGTAAAATTTTCTAAATGTCTCAGTGCTTCTCCAGTTTCCTCTATTTAATATTTCCTGGACAGGTATATTCTCTAACCAACTTCTTGAAGCTACTGCCGACCTAATGCTGCCTGGAGAGGCATCAATCTTAGCATCTTTGAAAATGCTTCGAATCCAGCCTGCAATCATGGTTCTTGAGGCAGGTCTAAATTTCCCTGATAATGAAATAAATAAACTGGTGATCTTGTCTTCACCTCGTCTGATTTCAGTTTTTTTTAATAAATCATTGATATGTGTGACAGGGCAAACTTGGTGGTTTGGATGTTTCCGTAACAACCAACCTGACTGTCTATGGGTATTTGAGTCTGTTTTAGATCCAAATTTAGGCCATAGAATAATCTCATCTCCTTGAGAGATTAGATTTTCGGGGTTAATGTCGAGTAAGGTAAGATCATGGATCCTACGACCTGAGGCTAGTAGGAGTATTAGAGCTGTTCGCCTAGAAATTTCAAATAATGATCCAGAATTTACTGAGTATTTGAGCCAATCAAATAAAATTTTTGTATCCCACACTGGTGGTTTCTTTACCTCAGGCTTTGCAAGAGAAATTGCTTTTAAAACCTGATGTGTAAAGAAATTCTTCGAAAGATCTAAACCTGATGTTGCACAATATGTCGAAACTGCTGATTTATGCAAGAGTATGGTTCTGTAAGCTAGCTTATCTTCTATAAATAAATTGGCTAGAAATCTAGCAATTTGTTGGCCCTCAGGTAACTTAGGATTAACCTTGTGTTTATTACACCACGATAACCATCGTTTAATTGGGGAATTATATGTTACTAAAGTAGATGTCCGCCAGCTACTCTTGAGTAAATTTTGTTCGTCTATAGACCAGTGGGCAACCTGGTCGGCCCACCCCCAATTTTCCAGGCCAGAAGAGACAACTTGTCTACTTGTGGAGGGCAAAGGCCTGTGGTCCGATCTACTAAGACTTTCCGCAAGTTCTTTATCGGAAGAGCTTCTGCTGTGGCTCTTGCTTTCAGGTCTGGTAACCAGAAGCATTTGGTCCACTGCGGTGCTATTAGGATGTACGTTCCTTTTGCACTGTTCAAGTGGGCTAGAACTCTTGGTATTAAGCTGGGTGGGGGAAATGCCCAGCCCAGCTGATAATCCCACTGTCGGCTGAAGGCGTCGCAAAAAATTGCGGAACCATCTCTGGAATCTAGTGTTACGTACTCTGGTACGACAGCCGAACCTTTGGACGCGAACAGGTCTACGTCGGGGACGCCCCACTTTTTGAATATGGCCTCCGTGGCCTGGGGTAGAAGATGCCACTCTGGTACTTTGCGACCCCTTGACAGGCGATCTGCTATACTGTTTAATCTCCCCGGGAGATAAGTGGCTGTGAGAGTTATTTGTAACTGCTCTGTGAGTTCTAGGAGCCTGGTTGTTAACTTCAATAATGCAAGGGATCGTGTCCCCCCCTCGTTTCTGAGGTATGCAACAAGAGTCCTGTTGTCGGACTGTATATGAATGTGTGCATTCTTTAAAGTCATCCGCTGACTGTTTATGGTTGCAAATACAGCATACATTTCTTTCATGTTTGAATGCCAAGGTTTTTGGAATGGAGCCCACTTTCCTGATAGGTAATAATTGTTTAATTGAGCTCCCCAGCCTGCATCCGCTGCATCCGAGGTCAGGAAATGAGTGACACTCTTTTTTACAATCAGAGTTGAGCTGTGATCCACTGTTTCTAACCACCATTTTAGATCCCGCAGGACAGGTATGGGAACTCTTTTTCGTTCCCTTGGTCTGCTTTGATTGAACTGTTTTAAGAACAGTTGCATTCTGCGACAGTGGAGTCGACCTTTGGGTACTGTGTAATTTGCAAAGTTCAGCGAACCTAATAAACTCTGAGCTTCTTTCAGAGAACTGTTTCCACAGCTCAACATCTTGGTAATCATTAATTTTATTTTTATTACCTTCTTTGCAGGGAGTGTTATCTTGTTTTGATGGGTGTTCCATATTAAACCAAGATATTCTACTTCCTGAGTGGGCTTCAGAACGGACTTTTTGTAATTGACATGCCATCCTAAGGTTTCTAACATACTCAGCGTTTCCGCAACCTGAGATGTAAGTATAATTGGGTCCTGGTTGACCAGAAGGTAATCGTCTAGATATACTATAAGACGGTAACCTTTGGCTCGTAGGATTTCCGCAATCCAGTTTGACACTGTGGCAAACATTCTCGGAGCTGATGACAGGCCAAATGGTAGGGCAGTCAACTGCAGTACCTCGTTGTTGTAAAATACTCGGAGGAAACGCCTGTGTGTTTCTGCGATTGGTAAATGAAAATAGGCTTGATGAATATCTATTTTTATTAACCAATCGTTGGTCTGTAGAAAATCTGCTACATTGGTTTGTGAAACTAGTTGGAAATGTTTTACTGACACATATGAGTTCAGGCCTCTGAGGTCGAAGATAGGACGTAGTCTTCCGTCTGACTTCTTTACTAAAAACATCCGGCAAAGGAAACCTGGATTTAAGACTGGTGGAGATTCTAAAATTTTTTCTTGTTTCAACTGAAGGATCATGTCGGTCATGTCCTTCGTTGTTTTGGTTGTAAATTTCTTTAATACATTTTTGTTGGGATATTGTAGGGGCGGCTTCTTTAAAAACGGAATGCGACCACCTGTTATTAATTTTCTTATATAACTGTTGGCTCCTCTCTGTACCCACAAATGTGAATACTCCCTCAGACAACCGCCCCTGAAAATCCTTGTTTGATTGTCAATTTTGTTTGTTATTATTGGTGTTGTTGGAATTTGTTGAGTAATTTCTACGAAAGGGCTGATTATTTTTAAATTTGGGGTTTTGTTTCTTTTGAGATTTGTAATTTTGTGTTTTGTATTCTTTGCTATGAGACTTATAATCCTTGTTCGGGGTTTTGTAGGATTTTTTATTATGAAACTGTGATGTATTTAATGATTTTTTATCTTTTATATAAGTTGGTGTGTTAAGCCACATCTGGGATCCACCTAAAGATGCTATTACTGGTAGCAAAGCCTCACGACTAAAAAGATGTTCCTGACTAGGAGGAATATTTTGGAGTGTAGCTTTTAAATTAGGATTTTCAATCTCTTTTAGAACTCGGTCCCGTCTAATCTCAATGCACTCTGCCCTTTTACCGCACACAATTTGTATTGCAGTCTCTGATTTTTTATAGGATTGTGAGCCTGGCCCAAATGTGGTAGAGATTTTTTCAAACAATGTGTTAGAATTTAAATTGCTAGGGTTTGCTGAAGCCCAGTCAAGTAATTCTTGTAAACCTGTCTTTAGTAAGTATCTTTGTTCTAGTATGTTATTAGACAAGCCTGCTAATAATTGTTCAGTGGAAGCTAAATAATCTTTATTTTTGTTGAAGTGGCACAACTCCTCATTAAGTTTGAGACCTACAAAGCCAGGACTGGCTATGCAAGATTGTAATGCTTTTTTGTAACGAATGCCCTTCCAAGCAGGTGTGCCAAATTTTTGAAGGTGCATCAATTCTTGTAGACGTTCCTTGTCTGCGAGTGGAACGATTGTTTTCTCATCAAATTCGGTATTTAATTCACCCAAGGAGAGTTTACACGAAGTTGTAGTTGGGTTTGTCAAAAAATAAGAAGTAGTCGGAATCGGATCGGAAATAGGTTGATTAATTGTTGACAAATAAGGTAATTGTGTTAAATATTGAGATATGTTTCCCACTTGTTGAATCAATGTATCAACTCGTGGGTCGGCACGAGTTGCAACCTGCTTGCACAACTTACGTCTCTTGTTGGGTGGAGGTGAAGCTATTCCTTCCTCATCCTCCGAGGATGAAGACGATGATGATTCATCAGACAGAATCCTATTCGTAGGTTGGTCTCCCTCCGAAGCATCAACTTTCGAATATTGCTCACCTTCATCACTTACCCTTTCAATCTCGGAATTCATGTTAAAAACACTCTCACGGTATCTCAAACACACAAATTCACTTTAAAAATGACACTGCTTGTTTATTCAACACGGTATTATTAGTATTTCACAATTTTTTATAAACTTTGAAAATTTTGCGATGTTTTACCGGCAAAATTCACAAACGCTATGAACTGTCAACTGTCAATTGTGACAAGCGCCCTGTGAAGGTAAGGGACGCACGCTGGTGATAGAAAGAGATAAGTATAGAACCATGGACAAATCGGTGAGTTTTAACCATAAACACATAGTTTGAGGCATATTCACATCAGCTTTCTTCATACCAACGCTGTGTGTTTTAGAAAATCACATAATAAACATTTAATTATGAAGTGTTTGATTTACATAGCATTTCTAATGTCTATTTATATGCGTTTAACACCCACAACAGAAATGTGAAAATATTATTAATTTAATCATTTTATTGGAATGTGACAACCCTTAAAGTTTAAAACTGCTTCTTGGGGCTTGTATGGAAAAGACCATTAATAGCTAGGTAAAAATGCCCACTCATTTAATTATGAAAATGTTTATACTACAAACAAAATTTTGAAGCCTAGGCCAAGATTGCTCTAACTTCTAGTCGTGGTTTTTGTTATGTATTTATATTGCATGTGAACGTGAACGTTAGACGGCACGGAAAACTCATGGTAGAGGTACTGATTATTTTGCCCGCCATCAAAATCGATCAAAATTTGGTTTAAAAGTAAATTTATTTAAAAAATTACATAACATAATATGCGTGCATATAATCGTATAGTTCGTTAGAAAAATATACGTATGTTCCTATAGAAAAAACTAGAAATTTATTCAATTGTAATAAAAAAAAGGGCAATGTTGGTTTGTTTCTCGGTACGTTGTCTTTATTACCTAGGAATAATAATTGGTATGCTTGTTCCTACGGTATTATTACAGTTATTACCCATATTATTTTGTGACAAAAGGAGATTTGAATCTCGGTACAACAGATTATATTTTGGTCTTCTATCGTGTCAATGGTAAAATTATGCTTATTTTTTCTTGAGTGGTACTAATTACTATGACTATTTGACTATACCTATAACTGTGACTACACTTGGATTGCGTTAGATGTGGCTGCGGTAAGATCGTTCTTAACAGCGATGATAGTTTCGGTTACATGGTGGTACATATGGGGGAATATTACATATAACATTTACTCATCTTCTGGAATATCACCAAAAACATTGTGATAATGCATTTGCACTTCTTTAGATTTATGCGATAGGATCTTTTTACGTATTGGTGATCGAATACTTTTTAGCTCTTCATCAAAACATTTGGGGATCTCATTACAAACTACTAAGTAACTTGGAATGAAATCTTCTTCGTATAGCATGTGTTTTAGAGTTTCTAGTTTATACCCATCATGTTGGTAAGATAAATCGTCGAACATTTTATGGAAAGCGTCGGTAAACAGCGAATATATTGATGGGAAATATTTTTCGGTGTCTTCTTTTAAACACTTGACAATTATTGGACCCAATGTTGGGGATATTTTCAAGTGAATTTCTTTCCATACACTTTCAATTTCGTCTGACATCCATCCGTTTCCGTAATCTTGTTTTGAAAACGTGGCGGTCTCAAACGCATTGAATATAGATTTGTGTTCATCAATTAATTTAACGTATTCTGTTATAAGTTTCCAGCTAGTAAATAGTGTATAGCTTTCTACCAATGGCATTTCTTCTTCCATTTTGATTTTTATCTTTTTAAATAATTTTGTAGGAATGGGTATTTTACCCGAAGTTACAAATACTCTGAATTTCCAAATTAAAGCTTTTAGCAATTTGTTGAAGTTGTATCTAATGTAATATTCTCCTTCAATGACGTCATTCCACATCTGAAAAGCGTGTTCCATTGCTGGCACTAGGACCCTGTTGTATCTTTGCAACTGACCTTCCTCAGTTTTACCGCACAATACGAAAGATGCCAATAGGTCTATAATTTCGGTATTTAATTTGTAAAACTTTTTTCCCACAGATGACAGCATTTTTTTAACAACAAAATCTTCGTCCAATATATCCATTAAGTCTGGTCCGCATAATAGTAATTGCTTCACAATAATTTCGCAATTAGCTTTTTCGGGCAATGTTGTTAAAAATTCGTAACTTTTCATGAAAAATTCGGATTTTAAGCTAATGGGAACATCTTTAACTTTGCCTAATTTTTTATACATTTCTTTATTTTCCTCAGTAGATAAATTATCTATAAACATACTTAATAGTTCCCATAATTCTTTTTCAATACTTGAATTTTTTGCCTTGCATAGCAGATCAAATGTGTGCATGAAAAGAACGGTACGGATTGTAGAATTCTTAGTAGCTACCCAAATTTTCGAAAATAATGGTTTTATTTCTTCTGATTTAAGAGTATTATATGCGAGATGCAGTCCGAATTTCTGTAAAGACACTGGTGCATCCAATAACTTCGGCAAATTCTCACGACACTGAACTTTACTTAAATTGTGCAAAATTGCATTAATTGATGGCACTGCGTATTGTAAGTAATCTCCTTTAGCGTACCACAACACCGTGTCTAAAGGAGTCATTGGTCTCGCAATATGCAAATGTTTCGCGATATTTTGACGTAGACGTATCTCGGCGTGATCAGTCTCGCCCCAATTTATCTTATAATCTGCAGGCACATATTTCTTTGCCATGTCTATTATTTGCTTTTGGGGAAGGAGCATGAAGAGACCTGTTACAAGAGCTTTTTGCCCCGTGGGCTTATTTAGATTTTGTGAGTACGCTTTTGTCCATTGTTGGGCGAGTGAGTCCGACCAGTAGACGCGCAGCTTGGAAAGTAGTCGTCGCAACGAGACAGTATCGTTAGTCCGAAGCGCCTCCACCTCTTGATTGTGGCGCGTCAGCAGTTGCGGCTCGTGTTTCAGCGCGTTCAGACACGTTTCTTCGCCCAGACACAATATCAATGACTCCTGGAACAGATGCTTCCGCCACGATTTCTTTACGTTATACAAACCCGACAATTCGGTTTTCCACGAGTTTTCAGTTTTTATTTTAATTAGTTCTTGGATTTTGTTGAGTATAATTGGGTAATTTTTAATATCTTTCCTCCAATCTTTCAACAAAGTAAGGGCATTTTTCAATTGGTCATAACTCTCATTAAAATCGAATTCGTTAATAATTTTTTGATTTTGTATTTTTGCCACAATTGAATTGAAGAGGTATATAAATATTTTGTCCTTCTGTGCTTCATTCAGCTTGCTTTGAAAGTTTTTGAATGTATCAAAAAATGAAATCTTTTTTTCCACGATATCCGGGACCTTTTCGTCATGCAGAACTTTGTATAAAATTATTGATTTGAGACACATTTGTACATTGTTTTTCGATTCGGTGTATACTTCTAGACTGTGGAACAACTGATCTAAAATACTCCAAGTTTCATGGTCAAACTCGTGAGTAGCTGTTTGTGTAAGCACATTGTTTACGAATTGAATCTTGAATTTGAACGGTTCATTAATGTGTTTTTCGTAGTAAAACTTCAGCAAAGTTTTAATATGTTGTTGGTTTCGGCTTGCACACGTGATCAACACTGAGAAGATTGCACTTCGTTCAGTGGGTGAGATTTCCGCTCGTATCAATTTTTTCAAATCCGTGAATGCAACATTGAATGGGGCGTACTTATACCAATGATAGGAATCCTTTTCACAAGGAAGAACACAAAATGCTTCGAGTTCTTCAGCCTGGGGTACATTACTTTTATCGATGAAAGTTCTCTTTATGAATTCAAACCTTTCCTCTTTTGGCATATTTTTAACGAAATGTTTCAAATTACTGTAATTCTTGAAATAATTTTTCATCTTGTCATTTTTCACTTGTTTGTACAGGAAAGATTTTATTTCATCCTTGTTTAAATGTTTTGCTACTACAGACAGCTCGACGTGTTCGAAGTACCTTTCAAAGTTGTTTAAAATTATTTGCGGGCACGTTTTCATTAGGATCTCCGTATACTTTTTTCCTATTTTAGGGAGGTAGTAATAAAACTCGTCTTCCAGTAGTTTCAAAACCTCTGCAGTATGTGTCTTTGTCAAAAATAATATTTCTTGTAACGTGTTTGAATGGCTTCGCTCTTCTACCCTTTTATAATATGCAAGAAATGTAATAGACCTTCTGCACAAACGTTTGAACAGGGATAGTGGGACGCGGCGTTCATTTTGTATAACGTTTTCTATGAAAGGAATGGAACAATTTTGTAACCATTTGTAAGCATCGTCAGTTTCTTTAAGATATTCGTAAAAGGCTTCGACTCGATTTTCGTCTTTCAAATTAAGTCTTATGTGAAGCATCAGTTTATTAACTGTTTTAGTGTTCATGATGGGCAATAGTTGTGTGTGCAGATACTCAGGGTTGATGATGTCTGCGTACTGCCGCTCGGTGATCAGCCACGTAGATTTTTTTATGGCTTTCGACGCATATAGCATGTCATTGGATTTCATCGCTTCAATGATAAAGTCTACGTTTCTGGTTTTACTGGCGATGTCTATTTTCAGGAGGTTGTCTATATCGCCGTCATCAGTGTTAGTGTTACTTAGTTCATACTGTTTATTAGTAATCGCATCTTCGACAAGTTTGTTGAAGTGTTGGTGTCTCCTGCCAAGCGTGTCTCCTTCTAACGTCAATGGTGGCATTTTGATGAGCTGCAAATTAAATAATAGTCTTATTTTTATAATTGCTATATTGGCTAGTTTAGAAAATAATTAGCATATAGCGTCATTTAGCCGGTAGATCGAACTATATTAATTTCCGTTATCTATATATTAATACGTGAAGAGAAAACTTTGTACCCCTTTGTAAGCATATTATGTGTACGCAGGAGTGTGAAATTTAATACCTATAGTTAAAGTTTACATGGAGAAGGAGTGCAGGAAGCTAAAATTACGGTCGAATCTCGACCACAGGGCGACCACTAGTCCTTGCAAAACCGCTTGTGCTAGTGTTGATATTTTTTATGAACATCTTTCGAAGTCTAGTATCCTCCCTATCTATCTAATGCCCCTACCCCTATCTAATGTCATTGTAATTTTTTTATTGTCATCATGGATGCTACCATCAAAATATTATTTAAGAAATATCGTTAAAATCAATCTTAGTCAAACAACTCGGTGACGCTCAAATCGAAAAAATTATGGCTTAATTTTATTTTGTTATCTTTTTTAAAACCATCGCTATTTCACTGGCAAATAAGGCTCTAAATTTCATTAATCATAAAAATACTGTGACAAAGAGAATGTTACTATAATAAATTATGAATCAAATTAAGTAAATTTTTGAGCTGTCGTGTTATTCGGTAAATTATTTATTTAATATTTAAGTCTAAAGTAATTTTGACCCCGGACGTCCTGTTTCTCTGTCTGTGTGTCTGTGTTTCGTGTATCTTATCGTATTGACTGTGCTTTATTTTTATAAAATAGTAAATAAACTTTTCTTAAAAATTGTGTATTTTGCATGATTCCTAGATTGTATATTCATAAATAAAATATATTTAAAAATAAACAAAAGATTTTGTTTTAAAAAAAGTATATTACTTGGTGAGAGTTTCTTGAAGATAGGATTAAAGTATTGGTATGGCTGAAATATTATTGTGTTGATTATTATATTTTTTTCTCATCTATTTTATTAATCTCTGTATAATAAGATTTTAATTTATATAGCGTAAGTATTCATGAGAGTGCATAAAAAATAACTAGTCCGTTAGCTTTGAAAGTCCGCCAAATTGGATTTAGAATGACGTCACTTAGCTAACCATGCATTTAAAATAAACTTACATGTATAATTTGAGCGTAAGCGAAATCCAAATCTATGCGTGTATGCAAGAATATGCAAAAACTTCCAAGATTTTTTTACATAGTTAGTTACAGGTGAAGCTAATAAAAGCGTGTTAAAAAAATACACTGTAGTCAATATGCGCAAATAATACTACTTAGGTTTCTGTCGTCTCTGAATGTCAGCCTTAGTGCTTGTGCTTCAAGAATATTATAGATTATAATATTCTTGTTGTGCTTAGTTTCGGCTTGGTTTTTCTATCAGGCAACTCTATATTTTTTGGTCAAAAATATAGGTAAACAATCTGAATATTATCGGATTGTATGAGGTAAGCGAACAGCCATCCTGACAGTCGACGGATAAATAATTTGGGACATGCGGCGTGGGCGCGGCGCGGTTTTTATCGTTGCACATGGCGGTATTAAATTGTATCATATTACTTAAATACACACATAAACTTTTAGGCACATTGCGCGCACGGAGGAGTATGAGATTTTGCATAGTTAAAGTTTACATGGAGAAGGAGTGGAAAGCAAAAATTACGTTAGAATTTCGACCACTAGGCGACCATTAGTATTTATAATTGTTCAATAAAACATGATTTAATATGAATTAGGTGTATATGTAGTGAATATGTATAGTTTCAACTGAAACTTGAACTTTTTTGTTTACTTGGTGGGTATTTTAGAATTGAAACAAGTAGATAGGTAAGCATTTACGTATTTACTTTAATGCGTACCGTATTGAACAGAATAAATATTAATAATATTACAGGTAATAGTAAAATGTAAAAGCTTAAAAGCTTTAGCTTAGCTTCTGTAAAAAAAAGGAAAAATCGGTAACCTTTTTTTTTACACGGTTATTACAAAATTTGTAATAACCGTGTAAAAAAAAAATTAATTGAACGTATCGGTAGTATTCGGTAGTGTAAGTTACTTACCATCTGGATTCTCGGTTTTACTCAACCACCACTTTCGGCGTTCCGATTGGTGAAGAGCTCGACCCCAAATAAAATAGGATATGGGCAGGAGAATGATGCTACCTATCATTGATTAATTAATATTTGAGCAATATTGTTACCAGTAGTTAAAATTGATGAAATATCTACGTTTGCATTCATTCTAATCTCTATCAAACCCTTAGGGAACCAAACCATCCGACATGAGTTGATCCTCTTTATAAGCGAAATCAATGATAATGGTAATTAATTATTTCAGTACCTACGTTGTTGATTTTACTAGCACTCAAAGACAGCTTTTGCTTTTGCTATTCAAAGTCTTGATATCTGGTAATTCCAGAGTCGCTTTTACGACATCATTGGGAAAAGGGTAGCGAGCTTTCTTTGCCTAGACCGGTAAAAACAACGGGAATCGGAACTCGTTTTCTATTGTGAAACTGTTAAAAGTTAATTGTAACTTTTACTAGTTGACGATAACTAGGGTGTGTATAACTATGTAGTTAATATTTTACTTGAAGTTCGTGAAAGAGGCCCAAAACTAAGATGTTCCAGCCAGTGAACGTTCACTGCTGAACAGGTGTAGGTACATTTTTCAAGATGTATATTGTACAAGGTGTACAACTGTACATTGTATAAGGTGTACAAGCTCATGTACAATGAACCGCGTCGTGACCCCATAATTGTTACCATAACCACCTACCTCCTGTCTAATGTATTGATTTTCATAACTGTAAAAGAGTTCAATAGGTACCTACCTACTGTCTAGAATATTGTTATTCATAATTTAATGTAAGTGGAAACTTGTAATTGGCGTTAACTCGACTAAAAATTGTACTAATTATTTGTTATTAGTTGTAAGTTTTCTTAATAAAATAAAATAAAATAATTATCGTACTCCCGAAACTATCCCAACGCTAGACATTCGGCCTCTTAGCTGCCATAACGAACGCCATAGCCGAATTGGTTACGTATCCTATTCTGATTTCTTACTGAGCTTTACATTGTTTAACTCATTGTTAATGGTAGATAACAACATGATCGATCGTTCTTCACAAGAAGGTAAAACCTGATACGCACAAAATTAAATTTATATCTACTACAAATTGTGGTGCAATGTATGACAAATTATTTACCTACCCGGTAAAATATTACTAATAATGTACATCTATATTTGTACATAGATGTTTACAATTTATATACTTACCTCGTTTGCCTTCTGTCCAGGCACTGCAGATATTGTAATATTTTTAGGCACTGCTATGGATTGTAAAAATAGAAAGTTCCTCCAATACGAATTTGTATCTATAGAGTGTTTTTTTAGGATTGAGTATGACCTCATCCGATGGAAGCGGCTGCTTTGGGCGTCAAAACAAAATATTCTAATAAACAAATTATCTACTTACCTCTGATTTTATGATGTTCTTTTGAAGGAATGTCGCACTCAACTGGACACTGGACTCCAAAGTAGCCTCTTCACCGCACTATCGAAGATTACTGATTACACGGAATGGTGCAGTTATGCAATGAAAATAACATGCATGAGCCGGTGTATACAGTACCACACTAATACATACAACAATCTGAATCTTGTCTGAATCTATACATAACCTACACTATAACACAGACTACACCAAAGAGTATGTAATCACTACGTTTAAGAGACGGGAGTCCCATAGAAAAAGATGAAAAACGTCACTTGTATGAAACGTGCGCTAGAACTGTATACCAACAAAGCAAAAAGAAATGCAGCCATTGCCGTAAAGGCAGAGCTGCCAACATAATCACCAAATAGGGATGTACTATTCATGCGTAATTCTATCGATATATCGCTACAAAAATTGTAGGGGTTCCTATTTTTTTTATTACATTTAAGATTTATAATAAGGCTCATTTCCGCCAACGTGGACTCTCGGTTTAAACTGAGTTACGTGGCAATTTTATTACAAAAAGAAGCCAGTAAACCTAAGTTCACATTGGCGGAAGTGGTGATGAGACAAATTTCAAATTTCATTGTGCAGTCAAATTATTTTGACTACATAATGAAATTTGAATGATTTGCTGTGATGATGATAAAATAAAACAAAGCTTTGGATTTTATTTTCCTGTGCTCAGCTGCTGCGCTTTCGCTTCGCTTTGTCTCCAAAGGCATAATATATAGATATTTAAGTCAACTTCTATCAATGCTAAATGTGTGACCGTTGCAAACAATTTTGTTTGCAACATTCGCACACTTGGCATTGATAGAAGTTGACTTGAATAATAGTCATAGTCATAGTCATAGTATTTTATTGGTAGCTAATAAGGTACAGGTCAACATAATATAATCAATAATAACAATAATTCCTAAAACCTTTCCTTTCTTTTTCCTTTCTTTTCTTTTTTTTTTTTCCTTTATCTTTCCTTTCTTTTTTTTTCCTTTTTTTTTTTTTTTCTTCTTTTCCTTTTTTTTTTTTTAATATCTATATGCCTTTGGAGACTTCTTGTAGAAGGCGACAGCCACACATTTATTTATTTTAGACCACCGACGACCTTTTGATTTCCATTTTTCTTTCTTTACAGTTGATTCTATGAGACTTTAATACGGGCGATGATATTTATTCGATTTGAGCAATTTTTTTCTTCAGGCTTTTAATTAAAATGTTATATATCTTTAATTTATTCAAAAGATTTTTTTTCTAGGTGTAAGTAGCTTTTATTTATGCAGTCATCGTTAGTGTTGTTTCTCGAGGTCTTGCATGCGCTATTATGGCAGTGCTGGGTGAAGGTTCTGGAAAATTTACAAAAAAAATGTTAAGATAATTAATTATACGGGTTTTCCTGTGATGTAATGTAATAAACAGACAGACGAAAAACAAAAATTAAAAAATTATCTACTTGCGTTCTATTGCATAATTTCTAGTCTCGCTAGCCTATTATGGCGAAAATATTTTTAATGTACAGCCTTTTCGACCTCTACGATTTTTTTATAGTAAAGATAATTAATCAATTTAAGCAAATGATTTTGTAATAGACACAGAAAAATCTGTAATGATAACATATTATGGCATGTTAATACAGTGAATTAAATGTTAAACATAATTTGAAATTAACATAAGCCTTACCCGCAATAGAACATCTTTTCCTTTCGTAAAATTTTCGTCAACCCCTCCGCTCGATTAAATTGAAAATATAATAGATTTCTCAGAATTGGTGGTCAAAGGGCAATTGGCAATGGTTCAGCAGTTGATAATGAAGGTACTGTAATATAGAAAAAATGTGAACTGACACACAAGCGAATTTAAATTTAAACCTAATCATGAAAATTTACTTGGGCTAAGTCTTTCCTTTTTATTACATTTTCATTTGCAAACAACTCTGTATTCAACCCATTGTTAACATCTAGCAAACACATTTATTGTATTATTATATAAGCAGCACTTTTATACTTAAAGGAAAAGAAGGAAAAGAAAATCAAAAACAAAAGTAAAATAAAATTTAAAAATGAGAACATCGACAGTCGAGAAAAAATGTCACAACACTATCGATACTTGATTATGATAGGTTATTTTCTAAAATCTGGATTTATGTTATAATCACGTAATTCCTTTTCTGTAATAGCCTAACAATTGTAAATTTAAGCACTTATTTGTAAAAAAAGAATTACCTGTCTTCATTCAAAGGAAATTTTGCCATGAAGATTCGTTTTTGGCCATCTGACCGGCCAGTTGTTATACCACATATTTCGCACGTTTTACAATGCATTACAAATATTAGATACGTCACACGCATACACAAACACAATAGGTAACAAATAACTTAGTTATGTGATTATTTTTAAGAACGATGAAAGCAATAACTTTAATCAAACATGAATCAAACCGGACCAAACAACTCTGTTGACAACCAAAACAAAAATGGCGGCTGCGTGCGATAGAGTCGAGAATATGTTAAAGCAAGACAGCGATATCCGCCATTAGTCCGCCATTATTTCTAGCGCACGTTTCATACATCAATTTTTTACTAGGGAGTTGCGCCAGACTGGACTACACTATAAATAAAGGTAAAGTGACGTACATTGATGGTAGTTTCATAAAAGCTTATATTATACTCGATTAACAGACGATTTTATAATTTATTAACCACAGATAAAGTTGCTTTTTAACTGATACCTTGTAACTTTTTAAATATTTTTTCTTGGCTCGGATACAACGTCTTTCAAGCCGATCTGGCAACTGAACGAATGAAAGAACGAATGGAATAGGTACAGATATGAAAGAACGGTAATAATGTATATAATCTATATTCTGATTTTAAAACAGATAAGGAATCTGTATAATTTTAAATGAATGGATCTCAGCAAATGGAACAGACCAAGAACCTTATACTGGAACAGACATTTCGCGTTTGTAGTGAATCAACGCCTTGTATATTTAGTAAATGCTCCCAGAGAGGTGTTCAGCTATTTCATTTGTCTGTACCATAGACAAATGAAATAACTGAACAGATTTTCTTGTACAGCAGAGCTTTCAATAGACTCTACAGAAAGCTCTGCTGTACAAGAAAATCTAAAATAATTTGTACAGAAAGGTACAGGTACATAATGATTGAAGACATCACGTTCGAAATTAAAATAGAACGATAAAGTAATCATTGTCAAGGTAACTATCTAACTATAATAGACTATAAAAAAAAAAAACTTTACAAGTGGCTTTTTGGAGTCCCTAAACCACCATAAATATAATTTATCACCAGGAGAGACGTGCGACGCGGGCGGGGGGCGGATACAGGATTTCGTTTAGGGGGGCAGTTTTTGTGTTATTTTACCTATCTTCCAGAAAATTTGTCTGAACAAAACAATTGATTAACTTTTATTTGTTATTCATGTAATATTTGTATTTGACTAATTACGGAAACCGGCACCCCTACCGCGTAACTAAAATTGTATGAACATCGACATCGGTATTAAACTTCAATACGATAGTGAGAGCCTAAACTTTGAGCTAACTTGTAAAAAAATTACCTATCATATAGTTGGGACACTTATCTTCATGATCGGTAAAAAAAATACAAGTTAGCTCAAAGTTTAGGCTCTCACGATCGTATTGAAGTTTAATACCGATGTCGATGTTCATACAATTTTAGTTACGCGGTAGACCCGCGGATAACGTTCCGTTACTTGTTTTTGTATGGAGAAAAAACAAACGCCTCTAGCGAAAGTAAGGCGAAACTCAAATTCTCCATGAAAAAAGCATATAGGTAACAGAAAGTTTTCTGGATCTGGGTCATAATAATGAGTGACCCATTGCCCCTCTGTATACGACCACAGAAATCGAAAATAATAAGTTAAGACCAAGCGCCTAACACTTCATTGAGAGACTTTCGATTCTGTTCGTATTGCAATAGAAGCATCGAACAGGCGTACAGTAATTGTAAATTGTATTGAGTAAGGCTATTGTATCAGCTATAAAATATTCTAAGTTTATGGTATCAGCATAGGTGTACCTAGGTACAGGAACAACCCACTCTAGAATATCTAGTATATTCTATCTATCTAGCCACAGAAAACTTGATGCAGGGCACGTTATTGTGATGAAAAATTTACTAGTTACCTACGCCCAATGCGTATGAGTGTATGTATGCAGTAGCGCCTACGTAAACAATGGGCCTGACTCGTTTTTCTGATCAACTTATTGATCGGTACAAAAATGACTCTATGCCAGTATTTACATAATTGAAAAAAAATTGAATTGATTTTGTTGATTTTAATTTCGTTGCGAATGACATTCCTATGCAGGGTGCCTACGAACGGCTCAATTTGCCTCACGATCGGTAGGGCCGATCTGTGGAGTTTTGAGTCGGCGCGACCCAACTGCCAACAAATGACCAGCCAACAGGAAATCCAGTCAGCAATTAATAATATGTTGATTGTTCGGCACCCTACCGATCGTGAGCCAAATTGTGCCGTTCGTATACACCTTAAAACAGCTTGGGGTTATTTTACTCATTATTATGAATAGACTAGGGGAAAAACCGTGAAATTGCGAAAGAAATAAACAGCTGTTCCATACATTTAGGCCCAAGTTCTCCGAAAACTTATCAGACGATTAGGGCAAAATCTGTCGTTTAAACATGAATTCTTGTATAGGTAATCTGCCGATCTCATTTTAAACATCTGTTATATTGTCGGTGAACTTGGCCCTAAGTCGAGTAATATTGAATTATTTGTATGGAACAGCAGCTTTTTTCGCGATTTCAGGGTTGTTCCCATTGTAAAAAAAGAAGTGTGATGATGATTTGCAATTTTATTGTGGTATTGAGGCTGTATGCCTACTTTGACTGACTATTTGGTATGATTTATTTTTATTGTCTTCTGGCTTCGCTCTTCTCTTGCATTTAGCCAAATATTTCGAGTGAAGTGGTAGGTTTGGTAGGTATATGGTTTGGTAGGACTTTTTTGCTATGAATAGTTTATTTGACATTCTTGGAGAGTCAGGGTGTCAGCATACTATTAGTTCTGAATTTAAAAAAGAGATAAGTACGTTATCATGGAGCGTTTTACATTTTGGCAAGTTTCAAGATTGGAATAAGATTTTAATCAAAATATTGAAGCGATCGATGTATATTAGGTATAGTTTAAGTACCTCATGATATCAAAGTACTGACTATTGTTCGTGCTGATAGTGACAAGTAGCCCATTAAAGTCCTCATTACAATGTATCGTATCGAAGATTTAATCCTACAAATACATGATTGATGAATCTGCGTGGAACGATAATAGTCCAATAGTAATTTATCAATCCATCATAAATATAATAACAATATTCTAATTCATAATATTCAATATTAAACGACCAATTATGTACCAACCTACAAAGGAACAGTCTAGACTAAATAATTTTGTATTTGAAATTTAATTGAAAATTACCTAGAAATCAATATTTTATCGCAAATTATAAATTAGCATAGTGTCAGAGACATTTGCCGTAGAATTAATGTGTTATAAATATGGGTAAAATATTCTGGTATTTGAGTCCAATAAATCTATTCACGTATTACGTACCAAATGTCTCCGTAACAGTTGAATTGTTTACTATAAACGATAATTAGCCAGGCACTGTAAAATGAGTTTGATTACCACATGCTGACTGCCATCGCAGAAGGCACAATAGAAAATCGATTGTCTGTAGGTCACGCGGGTGACCTTAGGTTTGCCAAAAAAATTCATGAGGAATAAAGAAGATGCATTTCGGGTGCAAAAAAGAAGTACGTAGACATAAAAAAAAAATAGTAGGTATTGGCCTACCAATACCTACTACCTATATGTTAGGTACTATATATTTGAACGTTTTTGAAAAATAATTATGATACCTAAGTACTTATATCACAATTATTTTCCAAAAAAGATCAAACAACAAAAATATAGCCATATTTTTAGAAAACGTCAAATTAATTCGAAATTAATTAGTAATAAATCCAAAACAGTTTTTGAAAGCTTGTATTCCGAGAGATTCCGAGCTAAAAAATTACAAGAGAAAGAACAATGAAAAAAAAATCTTTAAAAAAAGAACCTAAATATTTTTTTTTCTTTTTTCAGAAGTGCTGCATACATAGTTATACTAACTTACAATAGTTAAACCTTATTTCTTATTTAAACTATATCTACGTTAGAATAATAACGCATGGAAAGTCTCACAACGATACACATGCAATAATGGAATAGATATATTATTTATTGTCTTGCCCTCGTTTGAAAAAAGAACCAATTTAAAGTGAGTAAGTGTTGTAATTATTAGAATATGCCATAAAATATTCTGTGTGGTCGTGCACCTCAGATGACCACAGATTAGTAAATAAGTTGCACACCAATTGGCAATGGTTTAAGGTGTGGTGCAAAAGGTCAAAATGTAGGTCAATCTTATTTTAAAGGCCGGAACCAAGATTATAGCTTATTGAATAAAGTACCCGTTGGGCTCCGATAATGAAGTACCTACGTTTACTTTTCAGTTATATGGATATGGATCAATATTTTGGTTAGCGCCTCAGGCTTGATTGATATTAAAGTTGAATGTCGTTTAGAAACATTAATTTATATTTCTCTAGTTTGTGTTAAGGTTTTCGCTATTTCGTATTTCATAGGTTGAGCATCAAGCTGAGGGAGACAAAATCGACCAGAGTCGATGTTCATTACCATTTTAGTTACGCGGTAGATCCCCAGGTTTCCTAACGATGTTTTCCATCACCGTTAGCGCAAATGATTATCAAATTCGCACATGAATTTGAAAAGTCAAAGGTATCGCCGGTATCGAACTTTAGACCCTCCTGCAAACGCTAAGCTATCACTGCGAATGTACGAAGTCATATGTATGAAACAGCAGATTTTTTTTTCGTGATTTCAGGTTAGTTCCCATAGTAAAAGTTGTTCATAATGATGAGTAGATACTATAACCCCGTAAAAGCACCTCCGCTAATAAAGTAGGACCTATCATAGTAATAAGTAATAAAATTATTTAATAAATAATAATTAATGTTAATAATACCAATGTGTAATAAAGATATCATGTAATAACTGACAGGTTAAGAATTGAAACTATCTGAACATGTTTCAATTAACATTTTTCTTTATCAAGCAGGAAATAAATTAATTATTTCCAATAAAATGTACCCATGTAATGCATTAAAGATTGTAATGTCATCATATTTAGCAATCTTGTATTAATTAAAGTCTCTTATAAAGCTTAGGCTGAGGCCGCAAGACGGTTAACCGCGGGCGGTTTTTACCCGCATGATTTTGTGATTGAAAGAAATCAATACAAGCGAACGCACTGGCAGATTTTTGGTCGCGACCGGTTTGTGCGTGTACTTTGAGCGGTTTTGCGGTTAATAGCTATAACCGCCGGCGGCAGAAAACCGTACTGCGGCTTTAAACTTAATCCGAATTAAGTAATAAAACTAGTTGCAATCTACAATCGGTACAGAATAGAAACGCCAGAAAAATGTATGGGATATACGAATCACGTGGCTATTCGACAGCGTCAATTTAGTACATTTGCTGACGTTTCTTCTCTATCGATTAGAATAGAATAGATCTTTATTTCATGTAAACCAGATACAGGCACTTATGAAATGTCGAGACTCTAGGTGCGCGGTTCCAAATAGTAGGTCCTATGGAGAAGAACTGGCAAGGAACTCCATGGAACCTCTTTTAAAATAATAGATTACAATCTTGATTAGTACAGTGTTGTGGTAAGAGCTACGAGAATAATGTAATTATTGAATGTGAATAAAAAATAAGAATAGGATAATAATGAATTGCCTCTGAATAAGATTGATTGTAGGTACACTTGTCTAGACGGACTGTTCTGCAGGACTAGTTTCAGGATCCTGCATAACTAGATGGTGTATCTATTCACATTTGCATTTTGCGGTTCCTTTAGTTTGGATTTTGTTGTAGAACCTTTTTTCTTCTTTCCTGTAGGATCGTGCAAACGGGATCGTCGTGAAAGTTCTCTGAATTTTATCTCATAGACGCACTTCCACCACCGAATACTTATAATATTCCGCAAGAAAACGGCCTTGCTGCGGTATAGGGGCTTATAAATAATAGCAATAAATGTTTAGGTTTCTTTTAAACTAAATTTGCATTGTTCTCTTACAGTCCATAATAATGCCTTTGTCGTCTTTATGAACACCCACAAGAAGAGAGACGATAGTCAATTTTATTTTTCAGTTACCACATTCATATAAAATGGAAGCCGCGGGCTTATTAACCAGTTAGACGAGGGTCTCACAGCTGCCTTGTTTAATAATATACCTATTGGGACAAATTGCTTTAACTTAAGTATCTCACCCGTAATGGACAATAGTTCTGAGGTGAGCGGAGTTATCGACAGCAATGGTATACACTGCTGTTTTTGTTTATACGTCTAATTATTTGCATATTTTATTTTCAGGGTTATGGAAAAGAACCGAGATTGTTGTGCAGTGTTTCCAGCTTTTGTTAGCAACTTCGCCCGCAATTTCGTCCGCGTTGCTTCCGAATTTTTTTATACATACTTCAATACCTCGATGCACCTCTTAGAAGTTAATTCATGTATTTCATAACTTATTATTCATATGGTTGATTTTTTTAAACAAAATATAGCCTATGTTAGAACGGTGATTATGAAAGAATTTCCATATAAATCAGTGAAAAAATCGGCTGTTCCATACCAATAATTCAATAGGTATTACCTACTCGACTAAATGTATGGAACAGCAGATTTTTTTTCTCGACTTCAGGGTTGGTTCCATTGTAAAAGGTGTTCAAAATGATGAGTACAAATAACCCCTTAAAGGGGTCGGGACTAGAAAGATTGGATCTTGTAGAGTTCATGAGAGGTAAATCTCATGAACTAGTATTTATCAAGGAATTAGGTGAGTTTGATCTCGCAAACAAAAGTTATTACTTTCTTATACATAATAGTATGTAGGTATAGATTATACGGCACTATTCAATGTAAGTACTTCCGTTATTATGAACTATCGTATGCAGCGTTCTTAGTAGCAGGTTCCACGCCCAACGCCGCGTTCTTGCTCCAATATCGGATAGTCTTGGCCCAACTGGGTTGCCACTTGCCAGTATGGGGCTATTTTGTAATTTATCGTGGGGTAACACGCACCTCAACAAGTGAGTCTTTGTCTGTCTCGACTCTCGATTCGTCGGAATTTATAATATTTGGAGAATTGAAGGTAATATGATCGTTTAACTAAACTGTTTAACATTTTCTTGGTAAAGTTAAAGTTCTGGTATTCATAATTGTTTTGGCACCTACGCTTGTTATATACTGTGTTATACCAAAACTAGGATAATTTGTTAAGGGCACTCAGAAGCCCGAAAAGTCTGAAATGATCACTGCAGTTGAATTCCCTGGCGCGGCTAACATGATCGATTATTCGATTGTCATTTGTTATTATAGTCATCCATAAATGCTAGATCGATCGACCGAACGGTCCTCTAGTGCATGACCTAGACCGAACAGTTTAGATATTGTGAGTTGCTCGTGAGTCGTGCTGTCTTCGAATAATATTTTAATTCCTCATTATTTTGTATCAATATCGCGGTTTGCCATTTAAATACATATTATTATGTCGCCAGTCCACACATATGGCGATAGATGGCAGTGTCTGCCTTTCTAAGGGATAAGCATTCGTTATAAATTTAAGTAGATTCTATATAATAATACACATCTCATTATGAGTTACACGTAATATATAAATATTTATATTATAGTATATAACAGTGAAATTGTATCAGCCGGAGAATGAAAGTGGAACTACCTTGCGTAGGTTACATAACCCTTATCTGGGGGCCACCAACAAACTTACAACAACGCTTTGTGTTTGATAGCAAATAAAGTAATGTCGACGATAAAATTGTCTACTGAATTTTCAGATGCGGTATCGTACCGTCCTGTCTCGTTCCGCGTTGAGATTGGCAATACCTTCTATCCTTATCCTCCAATTATTCTTATCCAACCATCCTTATTTCTATCTTCCTTACGTTGTAATCTTCTGCTAATGATCGTACTAAGCATTGGGGATTCGGTAGTCATTAATTATCTCACGGTTTTACCTAACACTCGATAATTAATGATAACAATTTTCTGTAACATTTTTATTACTTAAGTTTCCTGGTGTGTACATAAATAAATAATATAAGTAAATAAACAATCTTATTTATTTATTCAATAATTAATATACCTACACCAGTGAACGCAAACCTACACACATGAAAAGACACAGAAAACATTAAATAGGAGAACAAAGTACAAAGATACTGCTTATTTCATAAAAGAAATCTCTTCCAGTAGAACGGCGAGAGAAGATTTAAAAAAAAATTAATGATTGTCTAAATTTTAGTTGACTTGTACGTATTACGTAATATTAATTACGAAGACACAGCCACCATTGCTTGGTATAAGAGCCAATCCTCAATGAACTAGGTGAGGGAATGTGCATTTTAATATTTTTAGAGCCAATTAAGCTACCAGCTAAAACCCGATACTTATTCCATAATCCAACGACATAATTCAAAAGCTGTCAATTTGGTTGCTCTAGAAATATTTGCGCATTGTAAAATACTTTCGCCTACGAATGTACGCACGCAGCGCAGGCGCAGTGGGCGCGGCTCTGATCGAAGAATTGAACACTTACACTTATTTAAACTAATGTCCATTTACTACGTTGCAAGTGTTGCAACATTACAGCAACTTGTAGGTGCAACGCAACTCTTTTTATCTGATTCATTAACTATAATGCTTGAGGCTACTTGATTATTATTGAAGTGAAACTTCTATATAGACGGGGGGTATTAGGATTTTTCTATCACGAAAAAGCGTTACGGCCGCGTGGAGGGGGTAGACGATATATTGCCCGTTGAAGTTTCACTTCTACTATGTGTCCCAGCACACATTTCTTTTTTTTATTAGGGTCTAGCAGCCCGTCCCGACTTCGCACGGGTAGGTACAAAGTTAGCGGTAGATACTTATTAATATTCATCAATTCTTGACCTCTTACAAAGCGTTCCTGTTCTCGAATACATCGCACCGTACATCACAACGTCGCGGTCCTTAGGTTATGTAAAATTAGTGTCAACTTTCAAAGAACTTTTAATCGTTTCTCACTTCAAAAACAATTTTCACCCCTATTTCGCACCTTTAGGAGATGAATTTCCAAAAACGCACAAACACTTGTTTTTTATTTCTAAACAAAATCCTAAATCTCAATTTTCACGTTTCTAACTTCAAAAACAATTTTCACCCCTATTCGCCCCTTTAGGGGATGAATTTCCAAAAACGCAGAAATACGCGTTTCTTTATTTCTAACCAAAAGCTCTCTTATCTCAATTTTCACCGTTTCGCACTTCAAAACCAATTTTCACCCCTATTTCGCCTCTTTAGGGGATGAATTTGCAAAAACGCAGAAACACGGGTTTTTTTATTTCTAACCAAAAGCCTAAATCCCAATTTTCACGTTTCTCACATCAAAAACAATTTTCACCGCTATTTCGCCCCTTTAGGTGATGAATTTAATTTTCACCCCTATTTCGCCCTTTTAGGGGATGAATTTGCAAAAACGCAGTAACAAGTGTTTTTTATTTCGAACCAAAAGCCTAAATCCCAATTTTCACGTTTCTCACTTCAAAAACAATTTTCACCCCTATTTCGCCCCTTTAGGGGATGAATTTCCAAAAACGCAGAAATACGTATTTCTTTATTTGTAACCAAAAGCCTAAATCCCAATTTACATCTTTCTCAGTTCAAAAATGAAGAGACTCCCATACAAACTTTCACCCCCTTTTTCCCACTTTAGGGGCTGAATTTTCAAAAATCCCTTTTTATTGCTTGCCTACAATACAAAAGGGACCTACTCTCCAAATTTCGTGACTCTAGCTTCAGTAGTTTCAGCTGTGCGTTGATGATAAGTCAGTCAGTCAGTCAGTAAGTCAGTCAGTCAGTCAGTAAGTCAGTCAGTCAGTCAGTCAATCAGGACTTCTCTCTTTATAATATTACTATGACTATGATAGGGATAGTCTGGGTAAAAATCTAATTGGCGCTTGGAATTAGATTTTTACCCAGACTATGGCTAAGAGAAAAATAAGATAATATGAAACAAAAATAAACACTGCATTGGCTGAATTAACCGGCCTTCAGTATAGATTACGATTGCAAGAGCCAATTCTAAAAAGCTAGGTTTAAAAAAAGAACATAGTTGCTGCCTAACATATAGGAAGAAAAAAAAAGAAAATACAGTCGCACGTGCCTCTTCAGCCTGTATAATATGAAACTACCGATTTTTCTTGGCAAAATGGCTATGGCTACAGTTGCCATTCATTAAAAAAAAAAAAAAAAAAAAAACTACCGATGCCCACATTTTTGTCTATTGCTCAATGGCTGTATGGGCTCAGCTCTCCTTGCCAGTCCCAAAGAAGGATCAAAGAACCGAAAAAAAAAAAACATTTTTTTTTAAAAACATTGCCCCTTTCTAGGATTTCTCCTGTATCGAGGGTACAGTTTACAAACGTACATGTCACATGCACACACAACCAGACCCGAAACAACTATCTGTAGATCATACAAATATTTGTTCCGTGCGGGGATCGAACCCGCGGCACGTAGCGCAGAAAGCTAATTGCTTAGCCACTGCGCCAACCGTGTCGTCTATTCTGTCGTTCTATTGCCCTGAAAAATAATATAATTAGTCAGGCCATAAAGATTTACTATACCTACTATAGATATTTAGTAAGATGCTTATCGGAACTTCGTAAGGCAATATTATAGAGGAAATTAATGATTAATTTAAGTTTGATAATGATTTAATCCAATTAACGCGATTCTGAGCATGCGCGGTAGAGCTCGGCGCACGCGACGCATGGCGAAGTTAACATGTTACTTGTAAACGTGTCTCACTCGGTAGACGGTGGGCGTACGCCGTACACTACTCGACAACGATGTTTAAGTAGTCAGTCTGCGTCTCCCGCATCTATATAACCTCGACCCTCTATTCCCCATAGAATTCATACAGTGTACCGTTCACTGTGTTCTTATATTGTTCTACATAAATGTAATGTACAAAAATGTAACAACCCTATTTTAAAAGATAATACCTATCATGGATTCAGTACATGATTCTGGAACCTTCAGCGTAAGAATATTGCGACGTCTTTTCAAAATATTTATGATTTTATTCGCAGTTTTTATAACTAACTAAAAATACAGCGACTTTAATCGTAATTTTTTTAAATGACTGACTCTGAATTCTTTCACTTAGGATTCTATAATAAGGGGTCTATCAGTTTTTCCTACTATGTCACTTACCTACATCCATGCAAAAATCCCTTGATGGGAGCAAAACCATCACAACACTTTTTCTAAAAGCCCCGAAAGTAGGGCAATTCCTTCAATTCCGAGTACCTATTACCATCGATGTCTATAGATACGCTCTGTCATACAAAGGGAAGCTAAAAAAATGAGACGTATTTTTTGAAGACGTCAAATTCTAAATTCAACAATGTTCGAATTATATTTAAATAGAACAGCGATACATGCACTAATGAAATAGCTACTGTTATTATATATTTTTTATTCAATATACGAATTAATAATTATGTTTGTAAACGGCATTTGACTGGTGATCAACCACTCCATTTTTCTGAAAATGGAGTACCTGACACGTCTCACTTTTTGAGTTCACTAAGCATATCTCTATAGACATCGATGCCTATTACCTACTTGAAAATGTTTATGTCAGACTGAATTTATGAAATTTACCTAGTAAAAATATACGCCCAATTATCTGCTTCCCTGATGTTGAACATTTTCGCGATCGGTCGCGTGAAGAGCATGATTTATGTAACTTTCACTGCGGAGTCAGGAATTTGGCCAAATACAAAATATGTTGAAGATAATAAATGAAAATCCCAGGACAGGGATTATTCATTTGTGCGAGAGGTTTAAGTCTACGGCTACACTGATGTGACTTATAGGGGCATTGATAAACCCTAGATCTAAGTCTAGGGTTTATCAAGCTTCGTAGGTCCAGCAATCAGCATCATTGTTATAGCAATTTTTTGTAATAAATAATAACTGCGCCCGTGCGCCTTAAAGATTTCACGAATTACTTTTTTTCAAAAAGTATTAAATTATAACTATAATTAAAAATTATTAATTTTCTGTAAATATTTCCTTAAAGGAAGCTTTTAAATGTCTTTTTTAGATCTAGATGGCGCTAGCGTATCCTACAGACTGCCTCTGAGAAGAAACACCGAAATAAACTCAAAGGATTCTTTCAGTTAAGACATTTGTTTAATATTAATCATGTGAGCAGATGTAGGGATCGAATATAGCATTTGGAAGAAAGAGCCATGACAATTTTGAGCTGATCTGTCCTAACTAATGCACACATGCATTATTATAGACATAGTGGAGCTCAACTGTATTTTAGAGAGACCCTCATTCAAAAGGATAAACTAAGCCCAGTGTTAAGGAAAACACTGGGATTAAATCTCATATCACTCCATCTATTAAGCAATCTTTCAGGTTTAGACTGACTATGGATATTCAAACTGTTGACTAATCGAGTTAGCATTATTGTCACAATTCTAGGAAATATTTCTATTGAGATTAACCTTTAGTTTGTGGTTTATTACTACTACGTTTATGGTTTATACGGAGGCGGATTTAATGGAACTATGCGGAAGCGTTTATTTCAAGATATACATTACCTATGTTATTAAATGAGTTATAATAGGGTGTTACGTTAATTTATCTTTTTAATGTATCCATCTTACTATAATGAAGAGTAATCTAATATGTACAGGGTGGCGACTACGGTATCACATTAAATGCACGTTCTGTGACCATAGCCGAAGTTGAGAAGTCTAACCTATTATAACCAAAATTATCTTTATTTATACGTGTAGAACAGATAAAGGTGACAAAAATTTATAGTTCAATGGCCTCTCACCTAGACGAAATATTATGCAAAAAATTAGAGTGAAAATATCCGATTCTTTGTAACAGCACGGTGTTCCTTCGAACGACCAATTATAATAGCTAGGGGTGAAGGATTCACTCGCGCACCCGACCTACGGATCAGGCAGTCTCCCTAGCCTAGGTAAATGTAGAGCTCCGGGGTCGCGCACAGAGTGGGGACTCTGTTGCGCTCTCACCGAAGTGACCCCCGAGGAGACTGCGTGCACAGGTCAGTCCTGCGCGCCGTGCAACGCACAGCGAGGGTACCGGGGGGATTTTTTTACAGTCTCCCCCGGGACGTGCCTGGAAGGGGGACCTCTTTACAGTTTCCCTCTCCGAGAAGTGCCCTTACAGGCCTGGCACCGAGGTGGGCTTCGGCGCGGTCTTCTGAGAGTACCCGAAGCCCACCTGTAAGTGCCGAAGGAGACCACCGTGGTGAGTTTAGCCGGCAGGAGTCTGAGACACCCCTCCGACCCTCGCAGGCGGAGGACAGCGCTATGATGCGTTATCACCACGAAACCCAAAAAAAAAAAAAGTAAACGTGGAGACAGTCTCCGCAGGCGACAGAGCAGCACAGCACAGGTTTCTGTAATCAATACCTTATAATGTATCAACGTATTCAGCCACACTACCCACGTGTGACAAAAAGTTGTGTTATAAAATCCTTTGTTGTATTGTGCCTCTCTGTAAACCCAGTCTTTGAATTGTACATATTTTGTACAACATGCGTTTGTTTTGCCTATACAATTTAATAGATAATTTTACGAATAAGTCGCTATCTAAGATATTTTCAGTTCTTGCATGACATTTGAAAATTACTTTTACTTTCAATTGCAGTTACAAATGCGTGAATAGAGCTCATAATGTTTCATTTGATTCGGTAATTAAAGAAACACAAAATGCATCAGTCAGCTGTTATCTAGTGTACCTATATAAAATAGGAAGAAATATAAATTGTCGATAATGTAATATTTGGGTATAATAATTATATGCCTAATTTCTTAACCCCGGGTTTCCGAAACGCTGATTGAATCCCTGATCATGCTATTATCGCGCATGCAAGAGTTTTAATTTTCCACAATTTGAGGCCATTTTCACCGACAAAATAACAGATGGTTATGCCAAAAACAGACGTTTAAATGTTTTTTTGTATTGGTAATCGTCCTTTTTAAACGTCCGTCAATTTGTCGGTGAACATGGCCCTAAAAGTACTTACCTCATGTTTTTTGACAGGTTTCAAGTAAGGTATGCATCTTAGATTATTGATTGGTTGTCGCAGCCGCTCCAACTAGATTCCGCCGGCGTACTAATAAAATGCGGCAAAACATACTACGCAAGAATAGGCGTACTCGAGTGAGTCGGTCAGATTAAAATGCCGGTTTGCGTAGTAAAACTGTGCAAAAACAACACTATCAAAATTTAAAAAACACTGGGATATGTACCATCAGTAAAGATAATTAATAATTTCCGAAATAATTTCAACAATAAATAAACAAACCATGAATGACAATCATCACATGACAATCACAATGTCAAATGAGTTGACGCATTCAAGGAGCCATTTTTCTTAGGTAGTGCGGTATCTAGTTGGAGCGGCCGCGACAACCAATCAATAATCTAAGGTATGCATCTATCAGCCTTTCCTTGGCGCTAGACAAATTGTCTTTTTTATTTAAAATACTAGTGTGGATTTTAATTGACAAAGTCATGCGAATGGTTTAACAAAATGAATGGAAGAAGGGTGTAATGTTGATCGTAAAGCTCTCTCTAAGCTATGAATCATGTGCAGCCTTCAAATAATTTGCATACTTACAAGCTTGCCGGAGCAATTTTAATTCGCAATCATTTTTTATTAATTATTCGCACTAATCGAACTGCGTAAACGGCCTTTAATCAAAAGGCTAAATATTTGGCAACTAAATGTCTCCAACAAATATATTGGAGACTATTAAATTGACATTAAATTTTTTAGGCAATAGCCTCATTGGTTTAGTAGTTGCGAGTGCGGCGTGAGACCGTATCTAAGGTTATCTAAGGTTCGATTGCCGGGTCGGGCAGTTATTATACAGTGTGCCCCAGGCCAATGTGTACAAAAACATATTTAGAAACTTTATAAAAATTCGTTTAATTAATTTAGATTTTTTATTGCCTACTAAATACACTCTGTCGTAACAATAATGATGGTTATAATCACATAATTAGATGTCATATGGTAAATAATAATCTTGTACGACACGTATTTATTATTTCCGTGATAATAAATAATCCATAAACAATTACTGTCATCACGTTCAAAAATAAGTAAGTTTTATTTAGTGCGTCTTTTTTTCAATAAATTTAGATTTTTTCAAAAAAGGTCGCTCATATTTTTTAAATGCTATGTAACTTGAAATAAATAATTATTTAATTTACGACATGCTGATGCAAGTTGTCCATCACCTTGGTTTTAGTGCCAACCACGCCCGCCTGTCTGTACGCACCATTAGTAATAATAATTGCCAGTATCAGTCTAGTATGTCGTAAAAATGACTTCGTACATGTACATTTAAAGTGTGAAAAATTATACGTTTAACACTGATTCGAATTATAAGTAGGTTCCTAGTTATTCAACTTGATTATTGTAAGTTTCTACATACATAGTTGATACACCCATTTTAACACGGATCTGTTTCTTCATGGCTGATGCGACAGCTGTTCTATTTGCATCTATGTGATATATTTTTTCCAGTTTCGAACTGAATTTAATAATAACAGTATTTTATGCGTTCGAAGAAAATTCAGCGCTACGGTAGATGAAAAAGATTGTTTTTGGTAATTTTTTTATGTTATTTTATTCAAC
Source organism: Allophyes oxyacanthae (assembly GCA_932294325.1). Taxonomy (NCBI): domain Eukaryota; kingdom Metazoa; phylum Arthropoda; class Insecta; order Lepidoptera; family Noctuidae; genus Allophyes; species Allophyes oxyacanthae. Next base: position 6,540,402 of record OW028628.1, read on the forward strand.
CCTCTTTGAATAGGTATATTTTGTATCCAGTAAAAGCGAGTAAAAGCTTTCCGCAAAAATGTGAATAATAGAAGAAAATGTTCGGTTTCTGTTTTCACGGTTTGCATGTTGGAATTTAATTCACAATGAAGACTTTTTACTAGTCTAATTAAAAATAAATGAAAATTTACTGGCATTTTGTTGTCAAAATAAACACAGATGCCATTAAAGTTTTATTCTTATTTATTTATTTTTTAAGGAAAATTATGGCTTTCATTTTAAGTTTTTTTATCGAAATCAGCTTGCATTTTTTAATTTATTCTAGTGTAACCTTTTTAGTTTGAAATTTAACATTAGACCATCATAGAATAGTCAAATTTCCTTTTGTTGGTTAATCTGTAATTAATTAATTGTAGTTGTAGTTTTAGTTAATTGTAATTGTAGTTGTAGTTAATTGTAATTGTAGTAACTATGGTTAATTTTTTGGATCTTTTGTCCCTCTTTGGGACAGGCAGCTGAACCCATACAGCCAGTGTCCATAGTCCTATTATATTTAAAATAATATATGCACTTTTAAATTATTCATAATTGAACACGCGTTCAAGAGAAATTATAAGTTATAAAATAAATGCTAATCCTAAAAATAATTAGTTACCTCATCAAACTAAATAATGCGTAAGTACTGAACTGTGTTGAATAGAAATTATAATAGTTAAAGCGTTTAAAAATAAATGGGACTATTACAAAACTCGTAACAATAATAATAGGTATGTTATTATTAGGTGCACTGAAGCCTCAACAAAAATATAAAATAAAAAAATAAAAAGAAGTTATTACATTAGAATAAAATTTTCAGTCGTATCTTGGCGTTTACAATGGCGACAGTGACGTTACTTCTGGTACTAAACAGGCGCCATATTGGTCCATAGCCATAACAATGTGCTATGCAGGTGTATAATCATCAGAGCCCAGGTATTAACAAGATTTCCGCGTTGTTCTGATAAAATAACAATCGTTATGTGTGTATTGTAGACGCCTTCAGACAGGGCTGCCACTCGCGGTTTTATTTTTAGGCATAAAATTAAACTTCATCTTATGAATCATGCAAAAGGTGGGCCTAATCGTAATAGTTAAAGAATTAATGAAGTCACGATGTCTAGTATACCCTAGAACAGTCGTCGCTTTTCTTAATAAAAAATTGCTGTTTAATATAGGTTATTGTTGGCTTTTTCATAGGTTTCAGTCCGAACGGTACCTATGTATGCGTGGTTTTAAATAATCGTAAAAACGCTTCCTACATACGAACATCCTTTCAGATTATCTAGGATATTTGAAAAATATGTGCGGCTCTATAATATTTTATTTAGTCACTGCATATCAACTTGCAGTACCAGCCCTACCAACGAGCTATTCGATATTGGCACCGCTGTATTATGCGCATCCGGGAATCGATCCGACGACCTCGACGGTCATGACGAGTTTGTTTCATGCACTACTGAGCTCATTATCTCGGGATGGGTGTAACATTCTTAAGTTTTTGTTCAACAATACAATTGTTATACCTTTTATAAATCTACTATGGGATTAAACATGGACCAAGTTAGATAATATTTTTTATTAGTTTGGTTATATTATATAGTTCATTATGGACAAGTAAAGTATATAAAAAAATAAAAAATATAGTTTGGGTACCTAACTTTTATATTTTTATTAAAAAAACACATAATGGAACGTTCAGAAACGTGGTTCATCCTTACAGTCTGTACATAATATATACATAGTCTATATATATAATATAATATATTAGTGATCCAATGGTACACTTTATTTTTATTTTTAATACCATTGAATTAAAAATAATACTCAGTTTAAGGTTTAATAGGTAATTTTAGCTCGTTAAGTTATAAAAATACAACAAGAACAAATTAATTTTAAGTATAATTTTTGGACTAAGAATTTTAAATTAATAGGATGCAAATTCAGACCGCACCCGAAAAACCAACTTATTTTTGTATTGTTTTACTTGCATTTCGCCTTTTCTGCTTTAGTGAAATTAAAAGTGGTGTGTTTCGCACGGCTGCAAAAATATTTGCGTCTCGTGCCTTTGTATCCCTCGCTACACTCAGGATCCTACTTTTGAACCATTCGTTACGCTCGTGGTTCAATTTTAGAATCCTTCGCTTGCACGGTATTCAATACAAGCACTCGCGCAAAATAACAACTTTGCAGCCTTGTATAACAGATAAAAAATATTATACAGGATAACGGAAGTAAACTATTTTCTTTGTCTTAACGTTTTTCCGGCTGGGGTCTACATTGTTGTTGTGGGAAATATTACATACACCTTGAATTCAACATTGATTTATTAAAGAAAATCGTAAAGCAGTTTGACTTTCGAAACGTTTTGGAAAGCTTAGCCATGAAGAAAAGTGAATGGAAACGTTAAAAAGAAAGAAAGAAATCTATGAAGAATATGGAAAGACAGTATACAGAAACTGTACATTGTACAATGGGCTTGATCCTCGTAGACATACGGAAAGAATATTGTTGGTTACGGTGTCAATACTAATATGTACTGATATTAGATATATAGAGGTATTTGTTTGTTTGTTATGTTAGATATTTGTTTCTCTGGAACTATTGAACTGATTCTAAAAATTCTTTCACTCATAGAATAGAATAGAATAGAAGATTTTTATTTGTCTTTCAAATTACATAGGTAGCAAAGAGATACATCATATAAGAAGGTAAAAGACAAAAAGGTCTTGGACTCAGCATAATAGTTGGCAGCGCGAGGCATGCACAACTGCTGATATTCTGTCCAAGCCAGTCATGCGTTGAATAGAACACAATTTTTATAGTAATAAATAGGTATATCTATACATAAAAATGCCGTAATATAATGTAAACAATGAAATGGATGTACCGCAAACTCTATAATTGAGTCCCAGAAACCAATGATTGCTTCATTAATAACCATCTGTGGCAATGTGATTTTAATTTTAATGTGGTGTTAGAAAGCTACACTATCCCTGAGTGATATAGGCTATGTTTTTTTTTTTTTTATAAATATAAATTGCTTGGGTGTAACCGTGGGCAGCAGCTAATATTCTAACGATTATACTGTGACCTGTTGGTCAGAGACTCGATAGACTGTTGTGTGCCCATATTCGGCTATGGTTTTGATATGGCCAATAATCATAATCATGAACTACTAACTGACTATTTTCTGGTGAAACAAAATAATATAAATTATCCTGAGACTAAACTATATTACTTACATTTCTTTTGTTTTTCTTCTGATTAAGCAACACATGTAGGTACATTGTTAAGTTTAGGATTTATATTGAAGATTGGTTAATTTATAGTATATTGTACTATGTAGGTACCTAGTACGTATACGTAGTAATTCTTAAATTAACATAATAAATAATAATTGTTAAAAAATAATATCTAACGATTTAAGCAATAGGACAAAATAATTGTTATTTTTATAAACTAGGCTAAAAAAAATATATTAATTACTGATAACACACGTTAGTTACTATCATTATCAAGTTGATCTACACTTGTTTGTACAAATGCAATGCATTAATTAGCTTTTGAAACGTCTACAATAGATAGCGATCTCGAGGTTAATATAAAAATAGCGGTTATTTAGAAATAAGCGATTTTTTTTTATGAAGTGATTATGTACCATTTTTTTGTAATGTGGTTACATACTGTGATTACAACAATAGATCTGGCTAACGATGCAGATATAATTTTAAATTCCCAGAAAAAGAAATTGCGTACTCAGCATAGCTATCCTATAAGAACAATATCGCATCTCGAATTCTCGATTCAATTTTCACTCTTATTGTCCGTTGATATTTGGCAAATTGACATAATAAATAAATAATAATAAAAAATAAATAAAAAACCCGTGTATTCTATATTTCTAAGTTCCATTTCAAATGTTGTTAGTAGGGTATTAGTAAATTTGCTTATTGGATATCGTTCGTATGGTTAGTCTTCATTCATTGAAATGTGGACCCCTTTTTGGGTAAAGGCCTCCTCCAGATTTTTCCACAAATCCCTGTCCTTGCCTGTATTTGGCCAGTCGTTTCCTGACACCTGGATAATGTCATCAGTGGCAAATTGACATACGATAATGACAGATGACTGGGACCATAGACATACTATGACTGGGACAGACAGCTTTTATATTAATAATTCACTGAAGTCTGCATTTCTTTTTTTCCAACTCTCCTCTCGCAGGTTGCTGGAAGAGATTTCTTGAGAAATAAGCATTACCTTTGTGTCGTCTTTCCTATTTAATTGTAATTATTAATTTCCTTAGTGTACATATTAAATTGTTAAATAAATCAATAAACAGATTAAGGCCCAAGTTCACCGACAACATAAGTCAAAGTCAAAAGTTTTTATTTCAACTGGGCCTTTGCAGGCACTTTCATAACGTCGTGATTCTAGGTGCACGGTTCCAAGTTAAGTAAGGGCTAATCGTCGTTATGACTTTATACCCATAAAGTCATAACGACGATTAGCCCAAAATCAAATCAAATGTATAGAGCAGTAGTTTTTTTTATACCCTATCTTTTTTAAGTGGGCCAGCAGTACATTATCTGTTCATTCTTGTTCACAAATCTGTATAAAATTTTTATGTAACCTACATATTGTGAAAGACTATCTATCCAAGGCATTTGTCGATGTAGCGATTTCCATCTTGTTCTTCCAATGCTAAATCTTTTAAGTAATTCTTTTCATTTATGTCTCTACATTTGCTTTTGCTTTCAGGTGATCAATGAATTTCTTGTTGGTCTTCCTCTTTTTTTCTACCCTGTACAGTGTACGTGTATATACCATTATTTAAATTCCAAGAATTTGAAGTATTCTAAAAAGAGCACCCGGAAAAGATGCCATCTGGTTATTTCACTATATCACGATTTCCCTTGCCAATGTTTTTCTAATGTACATTTTTTACTGGGCGTTTTGTGATGTTCTGAATATTATGGAACTAAGAATTTTTAATCGGAATATTTAATATAAAAACTTATTGTTTACAGAGTATTATTATCCGACATTGTGCAGCTTTTTGAGACATTTTGATTTAATAAGTTTAATGAACACAGAAAAGAGGTGTTCTTTCTTCTCCTTCTGTGTTCTATGAGTTTGACAAACAACATTTAATTTCTTTGATCATTAAATAAATAGTATAATTATATTTTACGGTCCGACTTCCCTAAATGATCCCTTGGACCCTTGGTAGACTAATTTTACTAAATAATACTTAGTCAGACAAATCCAAAATGGACGAGAAATACAGTTTTGTTTCATGTTGCAGCAAGCTCTAGAGTATCATATCTAATAAATCTATTCTTATATCAGGAATAGCATTGAACCATTAAAGTTTTATAAAAAAACACGTCGACATTTACCGTAATTGATTGTACTTGAATGTTAGATCAAGTTTAATTGTGCGCCTGCGGCCAAATTGGTATTAATGTGTGTCTTTAAAGTTTAAATTATGATATTGCCATTTTATACGTTAGCTACCTACTAATTGTTAGGAGTATTTATTCCCTCGTTAATGGCAGTCGACTTGATAATTTTGAACATCAATTATGTATGTAATTGTTTGTTGGGTTGGACCTGCTCTAGTTTTTGGTGTGATGTATAATAGCTTTAGTTTATCTGTATAAGGTTGAATTAATGAAAAGGTAGGGAATGTGACTTAAGAGTTAAAGCGGAAGCACACAGTATTTAGCTTCAGGTAGATTCCTCCAACGTCACCCACAAACAGTGCACCCCGCTGACCGACGAGGCCCCAGATGACCTACAGGCGTAGGTCTGTAGTTCTTACAGAAAAGATGACAAGATAGCAATTAAACTTAACAAATTAATAGTGAGAGTGAGGAAAAATAATAAGAAAGAAAGAAAGAAAAATGTGTTTATTGGCACAATTAAAATTAAAACACAACAAAATGAATACCGGTGATCGGTAAAAAAATTACAAGGTAGCTCAAAGTTTAGTCTCTCACGATCGTATTGAAGTTTATTACCAGTGTCGATATTCATTACCATTGTAGTTATGCGGTAGACCCACCGATCGAGAGCCAAATTTTGCCGTTCTAAGACACCTTAACTGAATGCATGATTGCATGAAATTTCACTGAAAAAACGATTCATGAAAGGCGTATGTACAAACCTCATATAAGAATTAAGATCCATTAAAATTTAATTTGTGTCCGTATTTTTATCACCACGTCAGTAGATCAATGAACACTTATTTAATTTTAGACTTGGTCTAATGATTAATCTCACTAAATAATAATTGTAATCTCTACTAATCTGTAGCTTAGATATTTTTCGCGCCAGTGGAGCAGATAAATAATGATAATACCTAATCAATAGTGTCGGCCTGGCATTTGAAGTATCTAGAACCTGTCAGCTGCATTTTCAACTGCGATTATAGGTATTGTGACATAGACTTGTAATAATAGTCGGTAATATAATCAGCGGATAATATAGCAATTATTTTACTCTCAATTTCTCAAGCAGGCCTTAAGTAAATATGCTTTATGTTGTGACGAAGTCCTCTTTTTAACCCCCGACGAAAAAGAGGTATGTTATAAGTTTGTAGTGTGTATCTGTGTATCTGTCTGTAGCATCGTAGCTCCAGAACGGATGGGCCAATTTCAATGCAGTTTTCTTTTAATTGAAGCTAGTTTAATCGGGTATCATCTTAGCTATGTTTCATAAAAATCTGTTCAGCCTTTCAAAAGTTACAGCTATTTTACTAGTTGGAGTCGGTGGTTTGTGTCGGTTAGGTTAGTTAGAGCTTTGGAATAGGATTCCTAGTGGAAAATGGATCCTCTGAGTTATTAAAGGAAAGGAAGCTGATCGTCATTTTCTAGCGAAGCTTACTACAGTATCAACGCTTTTCCTCAGACAAAACATGAAATAAACGCAAATACCTTTCTCTAGAAAATAGTCTCACTTCAAAACCCATACTATACTTAGCCGAAAGTGAGCTTACTTGGTTCTATTTATTATTTTAATTGTAATTAATTGATTTGTGTTGTTTGTTGTTGTTATTTTTACTTATTAATACGTATTATTATAATATTTGTATGCTTTCATGACGAAACACGGACGAAGGCTTTTAAAATTATTGTGCCAACCCTTGTATACTTACGTTTAGAAATAAATAAATTGTTTTGTACTTTAAATACTCAAAACGTCGAGTAATAGATCAAAGCTAGTCTAGTTTCGTGCTAGTCGTTAAAAAAAACATTACATACCGATTTGTCAGTTGTAATTTTTACAGCTCAAGGCAACAACCATTAATCATTAAGTTCACACATACACTCCTGATACAGACGGATAAAATCATACTTCAGTGTTCAGGTGTATAGCTGCGTTAGGCACTTTATGTCTGACATCATATTTATTTATTTATTTAATGCTTTTCATTAAAAATATGTACAAAGTTAAAGTACACCAAGTAAGTGCCTAAGGCACGAAAAAAAAAACTGCTGTTCCATACATTTTGTCAAGCAATATGGAATTATTTGTAAGGAACAACAGTTTTTTTTCGAAATTTCAGGTTTGGTGGGCCAAACAAACACAACAACAAACAAACTTTTACTAGTAGTAAAAGTTGGTCGCGGGACTTATCTCATTACCGTGACCCCGGAACGTAAAGGGCTATTGAAGGAACACCGTGGATTTTAGTCAGTACAAGTCTGACAGTCCCTCCCGCCCTGCCCGGGGTGGGAGGACTCATTTGATGATTTTACCACGATAAAAAAAAAAAAAAAGTATTAAAAGTTATTCATAATGATGAGTAGGTACCCGCTAACGAGATCGGGGCTAGAAAGGTAGGACCTTGTATATTTTAAGCTATGTTATTTAATGTGTAAGAGTATCACCAAGGTGCACTGAAGCGTCAACAAAAATATTAATAAAAAATACGGTGGGTATTTATTTGCTGCCTTGTTTAGAAGAGCCTCGGTCGTATAGCCTCGCTGACCTAGTGTTCAAAGCACCTTGGTCGCAACTGGGATGAGGTTAAGCACATTGCTAGGGCGGAACAGACCATTTAGCTAAGTACGAGGCATAAGTGAGTATAAAGCTATGTAATGCACGTGAACTTTTGTCTTTTATCAAGATTTATAGGTATTATTATTTTTTCAAAGCAGATACAGATGATTGATGACGCACAGCTGCACCTTTAGCTTAGAGAAAGGAAGAAATAAAGAAAAAGAGTTAATTGGTGGCACAACAACATAAAAAAGAACAGGAACTACAAATAAATATTATAGTTTTAAAAAAAACTAAAGAGAACGCTTTTGTCATCCAAACTAAACGTGTATGCAAAATTTCAGCTCAATCGTTTCCGAAGGAAGTGAAGAAGTGGGAAGTGGGTCAAATTTAACTTCCAAGATTTTTTTACATAGTTAGTTACAAGTGAAGCTAAAGACAGGGATTAAAATAATAACCTATTGTACCAAAGGGCCGCAGCACAGCATCATGCTAGGAGGTAGTAATACTGGCAACCTAGCGCTCGTTTGTTTTGTTCACTTTTTTTTATATGGTTTGATAGCTTTGCATGATTCCTGCAGTCTAGTGGAAGCTTTCTTCTAAAGCTACCAGGCGGGCGGACAGGTTCGTCTTACTGTTTCTATTGTATGGATAGAACGAGGAATGTTCGTAATTTGAACCCTGGATAAAAACTCTTGCCTCTTCGTCAAGCTTTTTGTATATGATTTTATTTATTTAACAAATTAATGCACGCTTAAAATACGTGAGAAATATGAAGTCGGAGCATAAAGTACAAAAGTACTGCGTATTTCAAAAGAAATCTCTTCCAGTAGACCTGCGAGAGGAGAGTTTAAAAAGAAGAAATCTAAACACAAAGCTCAAACTCATACTTTTAATTGTTTTCATGTGTACAAATTACAGATGTCAGATGTAGACATAGTGTGTAAGGACACATCCACATTCGATACTTTTAGCAGCAGAAGCGCGCGTTTTCGCGTTCGTTATTCACTTTTTGTGAGCAAAAGGCAGCCGACGAACGCGAAAACTCATGATTCTGCTGCTAAAAGTATCGAGTGTGAACGAAAACTAAAGGATACGTGTAAATAATTTACATAAAATACATATCTACTTAATACGGATGAATTTTTGCAGGTGATTGATAAATAAATTAACAGTAATGCAACTGTGTCAGCTTTTGAGAGTAAGCCCTGAAGGTACGGCAAACCCTGCTCTAGATTTCCGCTACGATTCTAAATGGCAATTTGTTTTGACTCAACGAGACAGGGGTAATTACAACACATAACATGTCAAAACACACCTTCAAAATAAACACGAATATAATGTCACTTGATGTCATATAAAATCTCAATACATAGAAGTAAGTATGGTCGTTTGTATGTCTACATAATATTTTTTTTTGGAAAATCGGAAGGAAGTTAGTCTGCTTGTAAAGCCTATCGGCGACTCTTGTAAAGTTTTTGAACAGATTTTTATGGGCTTTTCAACATTTAATGCAGGATTGGAATCTTTTTCCTAAACTTGGGAAGTTTTATTTCAAGAGAAAACACGATACTTAGTGGTCTAGATACGTTAGTTACTATATTCAAATTATTTAAACAAGCGTCAAAATACTGTCATAGTCTGAAGTGTTGTGTTAAAAGCTAAAATTTATGAAGGAATAGTGTTGACATTAAAAAAAGCCTTAACAAAATAATTATATATCTATCTACGAGCGAAGCCGCGGTCTACAGCTAGCAGGCCCATAAGTTCGCGACCTCAGCTAGTGTCAAGCAAAGACAGGCGCTAAGATATTAGTCACAGATAAACAAATTGATTATACCCATTAGCCGGGGGCTGGTACTGTGCCTTTGATCGATTAATATGATTGATACCAACCCGTAACACTTTATTATTAACTCACTGATATGTATCTAGGGTAACTATTTGAGAAATTTATTGTCCAACACTACATGAACGACAAATTGTTATACCTACATAACAGCATCGCGCCCGTAAGCCGGAAGGATTAAGAATAGAATAGAATATAAATATGCTTTATTACACACCAACATAAAAAATAAAATAGATAGTGTAAGTGTGTGGGTGGTCTTTTCTTTTCCAGACAACTTTTGGATGGATAAAAAGTTATGGACAAAATGGAATGGGGTAGTCTGTGGCGTACCAATGGGTGGTCTTTTCCTTTCCAGACAACTTTTGGATGGATATAAAATTATGGACAAAAAAGAATGGGGTCTGTGGCATACCAATGGGTGGTCTTTTCCTTTCCAGACAACTTTTGGATGGATAAAAACTTATGGATAAAATGTAGGGGTAGTCTGTGGCGTACTATTGTACACCCACATTTCGCTGCTATTAATTCCCATATAGATAATAGGGTCCGAGCCTCTTGCCATCCATTGGGCATTCGGGCTGCTGCTGACAATTTCCCGACAAAAAGAAACACTTTGGCCGTTATCAAACCCAGAATCTCTCGCTCATCGCCTGCGCTTGCGACGAATTCGTAGCTGGATAAATTGGTGAACGTAAAAATTTTCGTCGGTTCACTCTTATGAGTGGTATCTCACTTTATTACAGTAGTTAACTCCAACGCTATTTTTGTTGTACATACTATAAACATATAAACGTTTTATTACTAAGTCTTAATTGGTACTACTTTAACTTATACCTGTTTCCAGAAACTAAATTAGTTCTGTAGTTGTATGTAACTTACTTAATTTTATTGTGAATAGTAGACTAGATTAGAGTCTAGAAATTCTTTGTGAAGTTGCCAATAATTCATTGAAGGATTAGTGTGGCCAGACTCTGGAAGTTTGTAAGACAATGCAATCCTTCCTAATCAAACATTTTGAATCACTAACATTCCGACTAGGTACCTACACTATAATATCCGCAGAACAATCTTATTGTTCTTTGGTACGAATCAGAATGTCATGCAGAAGTAATAAACAATACCCTAGAGCCATATTATTTCGCAGTCAGTACTGACTTATTTGCGGTCAAGCAAATTAAGGCATTTAAAACATAATCAAAGCAATCGGCGAGGACCTTTATTGCCGCATACCGTTCGAATGTCTTACAAGCTATTTATTAGGGCATCTGAGCTAGCACTAGCCTAGATCGACGACTGTGTGACACTGTCGGAGAGACGTAGGCTGTCGCACGCACCTTACGAAGCTCTTTATAGTAAGAGATACGGGAACGAGACGTTAACGTCTAAATTCCACAAAAAGATCAGACAGTCGGATTCGAATATCCGAGTTGGATGCAATCAACTGAATCGAAATCGGAAGTATGATAAACTTTGCGGTTATAAAACTTACAATTATTACAGCCCCATTGGCGTAGGTTCTTAGGGAGTTTTCCTAGGGGGAGACAGCCGGCCAGCTGATCAGCGACCGCAAGGCTTGTAAGTAATATTAGCGATCTCGGAAACGGCTGTGACGATTTCAACAAGACGATGACGATGAAAACAGGGGTTTACATGTTAATATAATTTTACGAGATTGATTGCAATCTCGTAAAATTATTTTAACATGTGACATAAAATAAAAATAAATTCTTTTCTATTCAGAAAAGAATTTATTTTAATTTTATGTTATCCAGATTCAGATATTTATGAATTTTTATCTTCAATACTGATGATTTTTCATTGTGGGTGGGCAATGAGTTTTTATGGTGGCAGTGCCTACTTTTGCCCCCCTCCCCCCTAGCTACTCCTATATACACTCAGCCCTACCTAGTAGGTACGTCAAGCAGTGACCAAGTAGATAACCTAAAGGCACTAGCTTCTTTTTGCAGTAGAATCGCGCGTTTTCACGTTCGTTGGCTGCCTTTTGCTCACAAAAGCTGAATGACGGACGCGAAAACGCGCTATTCTGACGCAGAAAGTAACTACTGTGCTATGACCCTAAAAGGCCCACAGTTAGTAAACGGTTATTAATTAGATCTTGATAACGTTACTTCCCATTTCGCACTGTAAATGTTTCCGTTTCGTCACTTTCCTCCGACATTTCACAACGAACAATCGGAGCATGCCCTTTATCATTACAATTTACTAATTGGAGTAATAATTATGCTTTACATAAACATAACTGTCACGCATGTGACTCCCAAAGGGTAGTCAGAATTAAAAGTAATATTATCGTAAATCTTTAGTTCTCAGCGAGAACGTAGGTACTTGGGTCACAAGCATAGAAAAGTCGAATGAATAGGTATTTCTAACAAAACATCGATGTCATTGCCTAATATGGGGACCCCTAGGACCACATTTCGTCACTTAATGAAGTAATGACGAATTTTTATGATATCTATAATAATAATGTCTTTATTTGCATAAAACATGGTATACATGGTGTTATAATAGTTATAATAAGGAGCTTACATGTTTTGCCAGAATTGTACTTAGCATGCAAATCTTCCACTTAGTATCTAGGTACTAACATGCGAATTTATTTTCCAAAAATTCTTTTATACTATAGAAATTATTAGTAGTTAACCAATCAAACAATTTAATCTTAAATAATCTAGAGTTTAAGTTTTTTATGTAACTCGGTCGGTACCTTATTATATATATCTCTTCAAACTGTAACGCAGTATCACAGATTAGACGATGTTGTTACCGTATTTACTTACCAAACGCGTAGTACTAGTATCTATTCCGTACCAGAAAATCATCATACCAGTACACTGCTGAACATGGGCCTCTCAGTGATCACTACAACGAACAGTCACCGGATCAACATTAGGGCCACCAGACGGCAATTATGCTTTGTTAATTGAACATTACAATACATAAGTTAATTTCGTAGTGCAGTAATAAAATGTATTAGCCTATTAGGCAACCACGTAACTGGGCTAGCTGTGCTACTGTATACCGGTACGTGTACAATGGACATTTGACAAATGCTTTGTCATGGTCGTATAGGAAGTTATTTATTTATTTAACAATTTATGTACACACAGAAAGAAGAATAGTTACAACGACACAAAGTTATGACTATATAAACTTATGCTTACGCGTATTTTGGTTAGAATAGAATATACCTAATATAAATGTTAGAATAGAAAATAATAGATACTAAATAAAACAAGTTATTAGAAAAACAAAAACACGATTAAAACAAACTGAAAATATGGAAACAAGATGACAAGTAAAACTCATATTCTATTATTATTATTATGTATATTTAGTTGTGTAATAATAGTAAAACTTACTGCAACTATGTCGCACACATAAACTCTGTTTTATGTAAGTATTTAAATCACATAATTAATTTTAGACTATAACTCTAATATTTCAATAATGTTATGATTCAGGGATTTGATTACCAAATTCATATTTTAACGAGCTTGTTAAAATAATCTATACATTGCATAACTTTGATGTGACTGACTCAATACGCATTAGGATCTGCATTCTGCATCTACCCTGTGGTTGTACCTTAAGTACTGGAGGCCGATATCAACATAGTTGAGGAAAAGGTGGAGATGGGTAATCTACATTTTGCACCCAAATTTTTATGCGTAAAAGTAAAAATTATAACTTCAAGTAGGTACTGAATTAAGGACTCCGGATTAGGAGATCATTTTCAGGAGATACCTATGTCCAGTAGTGCAATACGATAAGTTGAATTCAAAATAGAGTTTTAAAGCGGTTCTGGCCCATAGGACATCACCCTTTGGAACGTGGCCCACAGAGGAGACTTTAGTTTTTTTTTTATAATAATAAAAAAAAAAAAAAAAGTATCTACTTTTATATACTCTAAGGTCTGACTGTTTACAAGTGCCTGAAAAACCTATATGAATTTTCCACAATATTTTAAAGGGTTAGTTTCAAAATCCCCTTCGACACCTCCTTTGAAGAGGATTTTGAGACTTTTAGTACCTATGTTAGTCTAAAATTACGTAATGTACATACCTAATCTAAATGACGTTTAATACTAAACCTAAAAATAATGACAGTCTGTATACTTAGTCATTGTTCTGAGCTGAGCTGTATACTGTGAACAAACTGACACTTCGTGTCTTGGGCGTAATAAAATTAAGACTATCGCGGGTCTCGTGGTATGTAAAGCGGCTCCCAAACTGCATAAGAACTACGCCACGCTACTTGGCTTAATGTCTCATTCGATATTGGGCGTTGTAAACTGATTTTATGACTCGTTCTGCATTAAATAACTTAAATATAATATATTCATGTTGTTTTGATAATCACCTGATCTGGGAGATTGTATTATTTATGCTGTGGCGGATTTTCGCACGAGTGGCAGAGGCCGCGTTTATGCACCATTTACATTGGCAGGCAATTCGATATACAGCATGTAGGAACTACGCATTTGGAGATTTTTTATTGTTATTTTTACTTTAGACTTTTTTCTTTTACAAAATTCTTGTTTCAATTAATTTTATTTAATTGACATAAATATGATGATTATGAAGGTAACAAAACACGGTTAAATAAATAGATCGTGAAATAAATCGTATCTAGGCCTCCATCTACTTTAGCTGCCTTCTTTAGGTCGTCGGACTTGACTGACTTGAACGTAGGATACCCCAGCCAGATCGATGTCATATACGTTCAGCAGGGCTAAATTGATGATAATCGAGCGGAATCAATAATTTCACCTACGTATAGGTATATACCTCTACTTTATCATTCGAATTTCATTTGTTTGTATATAACAACTTATGTAATATACGATGTTCGATGACATTATCTTCATTTTATCTATCAAACATCATGCTGGAAATCGTCCGCTCCCATAGAAATATATTAGATATCTCTATGTCCGCTCCCAACACGAGAAGTCAGTTGTATGGGTTTAAAGTTAATATTGGTACGAATAACAAACAATTAGGTATTAATGATTAATTTTACGTTTTGTGTCAAATGTGGCCCCTGGGCTATAACCGACAGTTGGGTCTTATAGCATATCGCTACCTACAAAAGTCTTGACGCATTGGCAGGTAACGCCTGCTGCACCTCGCTAAAGCATTTGCCTCATTTATTTATAATAATAATATGTATAAGAAAAGTTTTTAATATTCTTTTCCTAGTATTCTATCGTAAGTATGTTTGATTTGTATGTGATATAATTCTGTCAAATGCAAGAAAGTGGGAGGTGCAAAAGGGGTATGTAGGGATCCTAGCTAGATATTTGCTGACGGCCTCATGTTTCCACCACGCCTTGACCAATTCTCATTTGAGAGCTCATGGCGACACCACAGAAGACGCACTTAGCGTTCTATAGGTTTTGCCTACCCATGGGAAAGGCGTAATAAAGGTGTATGTACGTTTCACATGTTTAAATTAAGATAGCGCCCCAGATAGGTACTACCTACTGTCCAAAATCTTCTCGATCCCGTTTGCTCTTATAATGGAGTGATGTAGCTGTAATAAAAGAGAACTGTTTAGGTCTACGATCGATATAATAATGCTGATAATAGATACGAGTGTGTAGTAACAGTTATAAGGTTAGGCGAGCTATAAATTACAACTTCAATTAATTTCGAAAAAAAAAAAACTTTGTCATTTTTTAATCTTAATTAAACAAAACAGTTTTTTTTTTTCTTACGCAATCGAATTTAAAATATTAAAATTTGCTTTTACTAAAATTTAATATTGTTGGTTACAAATAGTTTAGTGTTGTTTTTATGAGTAACATACACTTTTCCGTCTTTTAAAGTTAGGCATACTTATTATTTAGGCTATAAGGTAAGGCGAGCTACACACTCATGTAAAAACCACTACACCTTGTATATCTAGATTATTAGATCATATTAGTCACAGAAAACAACACCAGAGCTACAGTCACAGATGCTATTATTGCCACACCTACAGTTCTTAAGTAAATATGATAATTACACACAATTACACTGACTCATAGTGATAGAAGGTTACTGCACTATCTACTGAATATCTTAGCTCTTACTAGACTAGTGAAATCCGGGCAAATATCAGCCTCCGCTTTCCGACCGAGTGTTCACTGCATGGAAAGATTAGAATAAAAAAAAAAATTGTCTTTTAAATTACATAGTTGGTAGCAAGAAAATACATCATACAAGTTCGGTAGCTGCTAGGATGCTATATAAGCTTGTTAAGTCAAAGTGCTGGACAAAGGCTTTCGCGATATTATATACTTTACTAGTGGTCGCCCAGTGGTCGAAATTCGACTACTTATTATATGTAATATTTAGCTTTCTGCACACCTTCTCCATATAAACTTTAACTATGCCAAATGTCACACTCCACCGTACGATACGATGATCTTTTTACTTGCGTGATGCAGGATTCGTAATCTGATTGGTCGAATTAGTATTGTATACGCTCATTGTAATTAGCTTGCTACGTTACTACGTAGTTATGTCATGTATGTTGTAGCACTAAATGTTGCTGCACTATTTTAAGGTTTACGCATTCGTAATCATTAAGTTGCGGATGTTTATTGGCGGTGATTACTTAGGCAAGTGGCAAACGGCAAACTTGCATAAAAATAATATTTATTTTCGTAGAAAATATCATTCGGACAAGCAAGCCTTTAAATAATACACAACGCATAATGTTATTTCCTGTATAATTTAATTTCGTCGAAATTCCTAATGTCGTAAACTTAAAATTGTAGGAGGTATATAATAAGTAGTGGGTGCAATAAGCCGACAATTTGGAATATTTTATACTTTTTATGTTCGATCAAGTATTTCGTGGTCTAGTTAGCGAAACTGGCTAATAACAGACGATTATTGAAACAGATAAGGTATTCGGTTATATAATTATCACCAACAATTTAATATTAGTTTGACAGCATATAATTATTTCTTCGCTGTTTCGCTAAGTGTTTTGTGATTTGTTATTTCGTGATTGGTGGTTCCCTTATTCAAGCAACTATACTTGTTTTGACTATTCCGTGTGGTCTTAGGCTGAGATCTATATAAAGCGTACTTAGACTTTGCTTTGGAATTAGGTAGGTACTTACAATGTTGACTTTTAGACTTTGTATATTGACTTCGTCGGCCTTAGCGTACGCTCAGCATAATTTCAGCGTGTTATGACTATAAATTCCAAATCAAATTATAAGTTAAGCATTATAAATATGCTTAGCAAATTCTAAGTACGCTCTATAGATCTCAGTCTTATTCTTAAGAATAAGACCAATCCCCTCGTCTATTCAATGAAATCTTAATAATTGACTCAGCTACTATGTTGACTTATCTATTCTATTGTCATATTCGGCGATTATAGAATAACAAATTTATATATTATAATAATATCTAAGATTTATAAAGTCCGGTCTTTTTTTCTCGTAGTTATTATCGTATCAATGTCAAGTTCCGTTCCAAAATGGAGCCTAAAACTGTAACAGATGAGGGCTGCTGCCCACACGATGACCCACAATCGTCGTCTTATCATATGACCGGCCTGAATTATTTGCATTTTATTATTTAAATTATTCCCCAAATATTGGCGTAACTAGCCATTTTTCTGCGGTAGACACAAGTCCTAACTTTTAAAAGCAAAGTTAAAAAGTGCTATAACAAGGTAACACACAATTAAATTATTAACACTGTTCTTATGCAGTGTTGAGTTCCGAACGGTGAGCAAGGTCGCCAGTGCTCATGGGGGACCCAAGGTGTTGACAGCCTACCTGTAGCTCCAGTAGGGTCGGCAACGCGCGACTGATGCCCCTGGTGTTGCAAGCGTCCATAGGTTACGGTAACCGTGTACTATCAGGCGGGCCGTATGTTTGTTTTTCGACTTAGTGGTATACAAAATGATGGTCACACCAACTTGGTATTTGACAACCACGATCCAAATAAATTGAAACAGTTACCAGGACATCCCTTTTCATTTTAGGAACTACTGTTAAGTCATTATACTCATGGACGCCATTCTTGAGTAGACATTCTAGGGTGGTCCGTTCCCCCCTTTGTCCCTTCCTAGCTATGCCCATATCCTTAAATGAGGCTACCCAACAAGCAGGACAAACACTATATGTAATTTTTTGCTATCGCTACTTTTAATAGGAAAGCGGCAATATGGCTAAAACAGCACAGGATCGGAAGAAAGCATTACATTTCCCGACATAATCACATAGGAACAAATCTATTTGCCAAACGATAGAAAAAACTGTTGTAACGCTTAAAACTGATTAATAGCTCTTTGATAAATAGAGCGAGAAATCAAAGAGTGCTCACACGCATACAATAGCTTGGTACGGCTAGACCGAGAGGCAAACTTAACCTGCAGTTCAAGCCCCCTTATCATAACCATATAAGGTTGTAAATCGTGTGTATTAGGTGTAATTGGGTTGGTAGATAGATGTATGACGTATGACGGACGCAATGCCACTGTTGCTAAAGTGCATGTAATCCACGAAAGTGTGCAACTAGTGGCCTATGGATACAATTATCGTTCCTTTATAATTAAGATTTTTTCACTACAATCGATTAGACGTGTGGTTGTTGGTTTCGTAATATGAGATCGATTTCAGGGTTGATCGAGTTGAAAGAAAGGTAATGTAATGTTTATTGTCCTGTGCAAGAAGCAATTAAGAAATGAATGTTCGGCTTAGTATAAACATAGTTTTCTCTTTGATTGTAGTGTTACTGTTAGCCTACATCATCCCACTGCTGGGCAAAGGCCTCCCCCCATGATTTCCAGGCTTTTCGGTCTAGAGCCTGTGTGAACCATTCGTTGTTAGTTTTATCAAGTTCGTCCCGCCATCTCTTTCGTGTAGATTGTAGAGTAGTTGGAAAATTTATTAACGGACATAAAACAACGTTAACGTACATAAAACTGTGTACTTATTTATATAAGTAACAAGAAATGTGATAAGAAAATATTATATTCTATTCTATTTTTCATTATGGCAAAATTACACGTAGGATTTCGCGGGGAAAATGCATGACAGCAAAAGCAAAAGAAAAGCAAATACTGATAATTATTGTGAGTGGCCAGTTATAGTAACATTTAATACCATGAAGGCATTCGACCTACATGATACAACAAAAACTATAATCTATGTTTCTTATGGAACGAGTAAAATTATTATAAAGCGTAAAGCGAATATAATAATTTTTTCGTACCACTTGCTCAAAAAAGTGACATTCTATGCCACAAAAAGCGAACATAACAATAGTCATTTTTAATCTGTTAAAAACAGGGAAAGAAAATTGTACTGAATTTCATTCATCCTCTAGGGGGAGAATGTGATTTAAATTTGGAATACTTACCGAAATTTATACTGAACTACATCTGTGTTTACACCATTGAGTTTGTGTAATTATAAAGCATTATACATCTTTTTGAAAAAGGAATACGCATTTTTAGAACATTAACTTATTTATAAAAATAAATTAAAATAAACTTAACGTTGTATTTGAAGAAAACAAAAACGCGGCAAATTCCTAGACTAATATTTTTTTGTCGGAAAAGCAAAGGGATCAAGCTCATACGGCCTCTTCGATTTTCGAAATTTTATTTAATAATCATAACTGCATAATAAATGCGTTTTAATTGTCATTATTTTTAATAAATACTTATCTCATATTATTATTGTGTTAATTTTTTCGCAAATGGTACGAAAAGTACAG
Source organism: Allophyes oxyacanthae (assembly GCA_932294325.1). Classification (NCBI taxonomy): domain Eukaryota; kingdom Metazoa; phylum Arthropoda; class Insecta; order Lepidoptera; family Noctuidae; genus Allophyes; species Allophyes oxyacanthae. The sequence goes on from OW028628.1 coordinate 6,560,037, forward strand.
TATTTTCCTCAGTGATAAAGCTGTCTTAGTCTTGGGTGAACTTAAATTCCTCGCTACACTCAGGACTCGTCTTAAATCCCTCGCTTCGCTCGTGATTTAAGTTTTTAACACCCTCGCTACGCTCGGGAGTAAACCTCGAGTCCTTCGTTACGCTCGCGATTTAAATCGTCACCCGCGACAGAAGACACTGCTTTATCCCCTTGGTTAATAATCTACTATACAACCTGTAACAGAATAAACGCAAGACCTGAAAGTTGTTTGTTCAGAATCGGCTTCTGAATCGATTTCCATCATAATTTAAATATGTTAATTTTTCCCTAAAAAATCTTTTATTTATCTTAAATTAGAAACACCGCGTCGTAACAAGTTAATAAAATCTTTGCTTTAAGAAAATTTAAGCCTTATTCCAAAGTAATAAAGCCTTCTTGAATGCACGAGCGAGTTTGTAGTTCGTTCATAGATATCCATACACACACGTAAATAATATCAATGCATTTTACATTTGAGGTAGTGTGCATTAAATAAAATAGTTAATTTAAGGAAATTTAACCCTTATTACCAACCAATAAGGCTTATTTAAATGCACGACAGAATTTGTAGTTCGCATTTCACAAAGTTTTGTTGAGAAATGCCAAAATGTTTTTTGCAATAGTAAGAACGAGTAAGAATAATGTGAAAGAGCGAGATGCATTCTTCTTCTTCTTCTTCTTTCGATATGGCAATTGAGCCGATGTCGATTTACCCTTTGACGTTTGACATGTTTGACATGTTTCAGTGGTTGTGTTTCGTTGTTGTTGTCACATTTTATTGTTTACGCGCGCGATGGCTTTCCGTTATACCATACCAATATCCAGTACACGGAGATGGTGAGGACACTGGCTCGTTGTGACGATAATGTCGAGTTAGCTTGTCGAGTGATGAATGAACGATATGGCACCAGAGTGAGCGCCAGGACGATGCTAAGTGCAACTCAGCGTCTGAGGGACTCCGGGACGTTTCGTCCTAACACGGCCTTGGATAGAGGGACAAATGTGCGCAGTACTCGTTTGCAAGCAAACATTCTCGATTATTTCGACGAGCATCCAGAGAGTAGCACGAGAGAGGCAGCGCCATTGTTCGACTGCAGTCACATGTACGTGTGGCGAACATTACATGCTGATGGAGAACACCCGTTCCACCTACGACGTTGTCAGGAGCTAACGCCGAGCGACTACTTGCCACGTCTAGAGTTTTGTAGATGGGTGTTGGAGAACTGGCAACAAAATATTATTTGGACCGACGAGAGTACATTCACTCGTGTTGGGATGTACAACCAACATAATCAACATTTGTGGAGGCACGAGAATCCACATGCATGCCGTGTGGATTCATTCCAGCACAGATTCTCTGTAAACGTGTGGGCGGGCGTCATCGGTACACACGTACTCGGCCCCGTTTTTCTACCGAGGTTGACTGGAGATACCTACCTACAGTTCTTGCAGGAGACATTGCCGGTGTTATTAGACGACGTCCCTCTCGTACTTTTACGACAAGTCTTTTACCAACACGATGGTGCTCCCGCGCATTTCACGTGGACCGTTCGACGGCATCTTGATGCGGAATATGGCACGCGTTGGATTGGTCGTGGGGGACCTGTACAGTGGCCTCCCAGATCGGCTGACCTAACGCCGTTAGACTTTTATTTGTGGGGTCGAATAAAATCCCTTGTGTATGTAAACGAGGCAACAAGTGTCGATGACCTCAAACAAAAAATCGAACACGCATTTGTGATAGTGAAAAATGACACTGAGGTTCTTAGCAAATTAAAATTAAATTTAAGAAAGCGTGCTACAAAGTGCATCGAACAAGGCGGTGGTCATTTTGAAAGTTTAATGAAAATGGGACGAAGAAGTAGTGTAAATTAGTGTAAATTCTGTAAGTACCTATTAATACGATTTTATTTTAATTACTGTAAATATTATGATTCAAATCTTTTAAACACGCCGACTTTGAATATTTTTTACACGTATTATACGGTAAACACGACTTATCAGGGTTTAGAGGGTAATGTCGCGAAAGTTACGCGTCTGAGATAAAAAAGTTCTGCGTTCCCCGGTGTCCAGGGATGGGGTAGGGATGATAGTACCTACCTACACGTGTCGGCGCGGCGGCCGGCGGCGGCGGCGCGCGGCGGGGGGCGCGCGGTTGGCGGCGCGGGCGCCGCCGCCCGGGTGCTCCGCCCTACTTTACTGATACATCACAGTCGGGCAAAATGTCGCTTGGTTTAAAAATACATCCCCGTTACTAAGCCTAATATCTTAGATTCGTATTGCTAATGTATTATTTAATACAATCGTAAAATTAAATTAAATTATTCAAAACCGCCAGTCCAAAGCCTGTGAAAGTGTGATGGAAAGATGGAATCATATTCGGTCATTGAACTGACGTACCTAGTGACTACACTTGCAGTGCTTAGCCAGCTGATGGCGGGCGAACTGGTGTGCGCTGGTGTGCGCTCGCCGCTATAAACATTGCTATGAGTGTGTGCGTAGAGAATAGTATGCTCAAACGTTTTACGTTTAGTCAGGACAACTATTTTATATTATGTGATTTGGTTTGGTTTAACTAAATTAAATTACAGATGTTATTTTAGTTTTATAATTTAATATTCTAATTGGCGTGTCTGAGGTCTTGCGTTTATTCCGTTACATGTTGTATATTTTTATTTTTTTATATATTTTTTTTCCCTTGCGCATAATAACTAAACGGAATCAAACAAATGTAAAAAAAAACTTGTTTGAGTAGCAGAATTCAAAAAAGGATTTAATTTTATTATTTTAGATTAATATATTTAAGACAAAGTTCAAAAGTGAAACGTTTTCGTAAGGTGATTGTACATTATTGATTTATTCAGTAGACAATAGTCAGACAGTTAATTGCTAACGTATTTATTTTATTTAAACACGCCACTTACAAGTACGTTGTTTCTGCTCTACAAAGCTATTAAGATGTTTTATCTCACATGCGTCACTGGTTGCGTAAAAACCTATGCAATGGAGTAAACGCTACAGTTTTAACACTATGAATGAGCACTTCCTCTCAGTAATAGGACTTAGCGGTGACATAACAATGTTCTTATTACGTTTACTATTAGTTATATCCGTGTTGTTTACACTATAGCTGAGGATTGATTTATGAGAGATAGCCTGCTGCTCGGTACCTGCTAGTTAATGGGTTGCGGAGGTCAGATGCCAGTCGCTCCGGGTACAATATTGGTATTCAGATGAATCTTAAGTTTGAGGTTTATATTCATGTAGACCATATTATACAGGCACTTGTAAGAGTAGTCTGACTCTAGGTGCCGCATTTCAAAGTGTAGACTTCCTATATAGAAGAACAAGCTAGAAACTCCATGGTTCCTCTTTAAAATTGAGAATTTCTTAGAATATTTCGTGACAACAATATTCTTATTCTTTTTTTTATTGATTTGCATTGATTTATTTAGCTTTACTACATAGATACGCACGTATCGATGTCTCGAGAAGAAGGGAGTCAAATATGTTATATCGAACTTATGGTCGTAGCGCGCACAAACAAATACGCTACCCTCAGTGAACTAATTTTGATTTGAAAGTGACGTCATTCTTACACATGCTTACGTTACATTAAAATGTTATAAAATCATAATAGAATTTTATTAATGTTGTCTATCTTATTTATAGAACTATACATATTTATTTGGTCCTCGCGCCGATATGCATATTTTTTTTATAATTAAATATTTATTTATTAAAAAAAATATTTTTTCATCCCACCATCTCGGAAAGAGTATTTTTAATCTTCAATATCTGAGTGGAAAAGCCGTTTTTATTCTCTAGAGGATAAAGTAAATTTTCATCCCACCATCTCGGAAAGAGTATTTTTAATCTTCAATATCTGAGTGGAAAAGCCGTTTTTATTCTCTAGAGGATAAAGTAAATTGAATTTAGAACATCGTGTGCACTAAGTTTGTGAATTAAACGTTTTTTTTTTGCATTTAGTCATTTCCTCGCTGAGGTGGAATGAAAAGTTACGTGTTGCACTCGAGTGCAAAGATTTTTCACCTCGTGCTCTTTTGATTCCCTCGCTAACGCTCAGGATTCTAATTTTGAATCACTCGCTGCGCTCGTGATTCAATTTTAGAATCCTTCGCTTGCTCGGTCATCAAAATTGAACACGCGGTTAAAAAGCAACTTTGCACTCTTGTATAACAAATAACTATTAATTACTTACACGTATTTTTATTTACATCTCACAATTAAAGTTTATAATAGTTCAATACCAGCGTCAGTCCCCAGTGGTCTGGCATTTTTATTGAACTGGCCTATTTAGTGTAGCCGTGAGAGGCTGAAATATTTTTGTGTATCCTTTATTCTGTTTATTAATATGACTGTTTCTAAGTAAATTTACATTTTCTTTTCTAAATTTACTTTCTTTCATTGTAGTGGTCAGTGGGAGGTCCATGTTCAGCTGTGGGCTGATGGGCGTATGAATAAGACAAGCTATAGCAGCTGTAGTTTGTCTTAATATTCTAGTCTTCCGTCTCTTGTCTTTCGAGTGCTTATCTGTACAAACACTGTATATTCATCCGAGATATGATATTAAACATGTAGGCAGCACTTAGGCCGAAGTTCGCCAGCAAACAAACAGATCTTTTAAATAAAAACAGCAGTCGTTTAAGATGAATTTCTTGGTCAACTGCCGTTTTTATTCCAAACATCTGTTTATTTGTTGGTGAGCATGTCTCTTAGACCTATAAATTGTAATGCGAGCACCACAGCCCACCAATCTTGCCGATTATGACAGTGTCATTGGGTCCATTAGCGAAAAAGATCAAGGTAAAGTCAGCCTTTAGGCCGTAGCAGAACACGTCGGAATGTGTCCAACTATACTATCTTTCTGTTATAGTTTCGATCCCTTTAAGGGATTATTTTACTCATCAACGAAAAATATATTTGCTCTTTAACTTTTACCTACAAATGGCTCATATAATGTATTGAGACTTACTTTTAAGATTATATAAGGATTGTACACAACAGCTTAATTTCAGCCATTAATAAAATTTGACAGAAGCTTTATAAAGTGTTAAATATTAATTTAGTGTCTCGTCGATAAATAATTTGATATATGGTAAAGAAACTCACCGATACCGACGCGTTCTGTCTCTATATGGACATAATGTCGAATTTATGAACTAGCTGGGACAGTGACTTTGTTCGAGCATTTTATTTGAATTAATAAGTAGTTCATGAAGTGGTTTTAATTGACTAACAGCTGTTTCTTAAAGGCTGATCAAACCTATCTAAGTGTCAAATCTTGTATAAATGTTTAAGATTGGTTGTTGATGTTGGTCTACCAATACCCACAGCTAACGTGAGATTTGAAGAGATCGCGTAACTTGCGTGTTATCTTTTCAGACGGCATAGCGAATAGACAGAGATTTTACAAGCATTTCAGAAACCAGGGGTGAACACATTACACATATCTACATTGAATGAAGAGTTTGCCGGGTGTAGAGAGATGATAACATGAGAGCCTATAAGTAGGTGACCATCAAATCAAAGAAAATGTAAGGAAGAACCTGTTCAAACCTAGATTAGAGCTAGACATGTTGGAAGAAGAAAAAAGCGATTTAAAATTTTCTAAAGTAAAATTGGACACACAGACGTCGTTCCCTTTTTATACATACTAGTGGTCGCCCAGCGGTCGAAATTCGACCATAATTTTTGCTTTCTGAACTCCTTCTCTACATAAACTTTAACTATGCCAAATCTCACACTCCTCCGTACGCGCAATATGCCTTAAAAAGGGGTAAGTACAAAGTTTTCTCTTCACGAATTAATATACGTATAGATAATGCAATGAAGTATGACATAGAACAGATATTGAATGATGAGCGTAAACATTGGCATGTTTGGTAAAGATAGGCTCTGAGGGTTCTACATAAAAAGAGAATGTAAATTAATGTAGGTAATTATTTCAGTAAGCCGACTGGCCTCCTGTTTATTGTACTGCTACAGAGCAGCTACGAAATTAAGCTCATTAAAGTTCAGTTAAAAATAATGGATATGGAATAACAGATGATTCCTGTAATTTGCCACGACTTTTTCTACATAAAATGTGCCGATTTGGGTATAAAAAATCGACTGGCCAATTAACGCAGTTACTACGCTACGAGTACGATTTTGTTTTAATTTTTGTATTCGACATGTCCTATGAATCTTTGTTCCAGGTCTGGGTGCATGCGCATGTGACATTTATATCTGTAAACTATACCCTAGACTTAGGAGGAGCGGGACATGCTTTAAAAATCCTACAAGTTCACTTGAGAAAACTGGTACTATTTTGGTGTTAATTGTATAATATGTTTATTGCTCCTCTTTTATCAGGTGTACAAATAAAGACAATTTCTATTTAAGTTTACTAATAGATGGACCATTGGGGTCAAACTTAATCCCCCTTATTACAAAAGATGGTTTAAACCAAGTCTCTTAAAACCGAGGTTTTAAATATATCCGGCACTTTCTAACGTCATATGACAAATAGAGATGGGGCTATCTTAAAACCTGAGTTTTACAAGACTTGCTTTAAACGATCTTTTGTAATAAATAAGACAGAATGTGTTATCAATGTATGTTACAAACTGAAGTGTCGGGTAGTGTTAGCAGTTAGCACCGACCGTAACTCGCGCACGTGATTGAGATCGACAATGGATAGATGAGGGCTGTAGTATTTTAGATTTATATTTTTTCATGTAATTATTAAATTTATTTTTGAAAGAAAGCTGTAGACAAATTGCATAAAAAGTACGATGCTAACGATGTTGAACATTAAAATTCGAGGGAGACGAATTGAAATTTGTAGAATGGCTAGTTATTCGAAACCTTTGTTACTTACCCCAGAATTGATTAGAAGTTTTAATATAGGTAGGTAATAAGGAATAGGTACTCTTCTGAGTTATCAACATCTTAATTATAATTTACTCACATAAAGGTAACAAGGTCAAAATAACTGAGAGATTCAACTCAATTTGCACTTTAACTTTAGGCACCGTCTGTACTTTCATTCCGTGCCAATGATTCATCCCAGCACTCATATTTCTAGGCTTTATTATTCCAATACTCACTCCAACCGGTCAATACTTTCCGATAGCGATCGGCTCCATAACCCTTGACACTATAGCTCCTTCGGCGAATATCCCACGATGGGCAGGTGCCCTGAATGTCAACAGTCATGGCGATCCCATTCTCCAACCGAAGGCGAAACCACTGGTCAATTGTTCCGACTATATCCTTAATCTGAGTCCTATAAACGGTAATTTATAAGTCCGTTTTATTTCAATCTACACAGAAACGAGATAATTTTATTTTTTTATCTGAAATTAATAAAGTTGTTTTTATTAATGGATTTTTGTAGGAATTTATTCTTTTGTTTACCTTAAGTATGTTTTTTTTTAACCTTTCGACGACGGGGCGTTCTTTTTCTAACCATTATTCATTACACTGTCTTGAATAGAATAAGAATAAATTTATTAAGTTTGTTGTGTCGTCTTTGTAATTTACATGTAGGTAGGTACATCGGCAAATTATCCAGTCAACCACCCGTAAGCCTTAAATCGTTTGCGCCTGACGTCAAAACGCAGAGTTACTAACTCTAAGCCAGATGGCTTAGAGTGGACATAGATATGTCCACTCTAAGCGGGCCGCAGTCGTTTAAAGATGCTCTAAGCGGGCCGCAGTCATTCAAAGTATTTTATTTGCGAAATGTATCACTGCGACGTATCGTGACTGTACGTGCAGAAAAAGAGTTTTGACTTTTGAACGGCTGAACAGACTTTCATGAAACATAACTAAGATGATTCCCCATGAAACTACCTAGCTTTCAATTAAAAACTGAAAACTGCATTGAAATCGGTCCATCCGTTTTGGAGCTACGATGCCACAGACAGACACAGAGACACACAGATACACATACCTACAAACTACAAACTTATAACATCCCTCTTTTTTGTCGGGGGTTAAAAAGAGTGACAGCGGCTCCTAAACTAGGCAAATACACTCGCGGACAAATAATACGGGTCGATGACGAAAATCCCTGTAACTTGCAAATTAATGATGGTACATGCATGAAACTAACTTTATATTACAGAGAATTTTAATATCAAATGAAATAATACCTTAAATGATATACAACATAAGTAAAAAAAGTTAAAATTTTAAAAACCCCGTATTTGGAAATAAATTCAATTCGCGGTTGCTTTAATTTTGCTTGTATTTTCACTTTTATTTTCAATCTATCAAATCGAAATGATAAAAGGCGGTCATTGTCATCTTTCACCATCATTATTGAATTACTATCATGTCGCTAACACCAAAAGAATGTACACGTATCGTCACTATGTTAGAAGAAGGCAGAAGTCAGCGAAGTACAGCAAAAACAATAGGCGTGTCACTTTCTACGGTGCAGCGAGTCGTCCATCGTTTCCGAGAAACTTGGCAGAACATAAGAAGACCAGAAACCAGCAGACCGAGATGTACTACGGCTCGAGAGGATCGATTTATTGTTACGACCATGCTCCGAAATCGGCACCTCACGTCATTTGAAGTAACAAATCAACTTCGGGAGATACGTATAGACAACGTAAGCGAGCGGACTTTAAGGCGGCGCCTCCTTGAAGCTAATTTGACCCCACATAGACCCGCAAATCTTCCAAAACTTGAATGGGGACATCGGGTAGCAAGATTACGTTACGCCCGCGAACACGCACAGTGAGGAGACTAAGAATGGGCACTCTGACAAATCCAGATTTGTACTGTATGCACATGATGGGCAGCGAAGAGTCTACGGACGGCCAGGGAAACGTTTTATTCCAGCTTGTTTTGAGGAAAAAGTGCCGTTTGGCGGTGGATCTTTTATAGTTTGGACTGGAATCTCTTCAGAGAGTCGCACGGAGTTACCGCTGATAGAAAATGGTACGCTAACTAGTGCAAGATATGTGGTAGAAATTCATAATGAGCATGTCGGCCTATATTTAATTAATATGGGTGAAAAATCAATATTCATGCTTGACAACGCCAGTCCACATACAGCTCAAATTGTAAATGAGTATTTTCAGGACGTTGGCATCAATCGCATGGACTGGCCTGCGACAAACCCGGACCTGAATCCAATTGAACACGCTTGGGACGAGCTTGGGAGGTGTATAAAAAATCGAAACCTCGCTTCAGCGACATTTTGAGACCTGAAACATGCGTTAGTGGAAGAATGGACCAATTTCCCGCAACATCGCATAAGAAACTTAATAAACAGCATGCCCAATCACCTGGCAGCTGAGAAAAGAGCCCGTGGAGGCAATTAAAAGTATTAATTTTGTGTTAAAGTTCGTTTTGTGTTGTATGTGAGGTACCAACCAGTATTATTTCAATGTAAAAATTATTGATATTTTGTTTTTTTGTGTAATTTTGACAATTTTACTAACAATGTTTCCAACATTTGGTGTCGTTTTATTAACTGTTAAATTATCTACAACATACAGTTTCAATCATGCCGCTAGCTCTATTATTTTAAGAGTTATTTTAGTTTTTCTTACCGACCCGTAATATTAGTCCGCGAGTGTATCTTTATCTTGGGAGATGCTTTTATTTGGCAAATGCCTTTATCTTGGAAGCCTGAGTTATTATTTTAGACTGGACGGTAAAAAAAGTCTATATTTAAGCTATTTCGCTTTTGTTACAATAATTACTTTTTAAAATACAATTTTCCAATATTTTAACATTGCGAATGATTGCGATTATACAATTAATTTGTTGTCACGTGCATCGAATGTAATTAGGAGAGAGCGGTTTAAAAGTAATAGACGGATCCATCGATTTTGCAGTAGGTATGGTACGCTTGGCGGCGCGCGCGCCTTTAATAAGGTAGAAAGGAGGAGTATTATCAAATTGAAGTTTGGACTTCCTGATATGAAGAAGTATGAAGATTCCTTATGAAGTCGCAATTTAAAAGCCTCCACTAAATATTTATTTATTTTATTTATTGTACACACAAGGAAACATGGTAATAAAAATGTTAAAGATATATGAGCAGAATGGAACTACTTATTTCTAATGAAATTTATTCCAGTAGTCTCGCGACTAGAAATATGGATGATAGACACTACGTAGACATAACGTGTAAAAATGACAAAAATAACTTATTTAGACCACTGAAATCATTTAATAATGACACGATCGCCTAACTCTATCCACAAATTGACCTCGTATAACGATGCAATATCGCGATCGTGAAACTGAATCACTGCAAAAACTGGCCATATGAACTAACTTCTCGTGATCGGTCGCACGCATACTTATTGAGTTTTGGTCAGACAATAATTCATTCGAGTGTTAAAGTCAATACTTCCGTTCACACGATCGATCAGTTAAATAATTTGTCGCTTTGCTTGACAGTAGTAGGTACCTACAATTGACGGCTGTGTCTGGCCGAAACCACTGACGGCATTTGTTTAGTCCGACGTATGCGCAATTATTCTATCAATTGGCTGATTAAATTGCAATTAAAAAGTAAAAGTAAATGGACTAATCGTGTAGACTAGACTATGGAAGAACATACGTAAACTTTTTCTAATATAAGACACGGCTAAGATAACAATCGTAATAGACTTATTAATTATAATGCAGAAACCAGAGACAATACAATACAATACAATACAATACAATAAACTTTATTGTACACCAGAAATACAAAAAAAACATTATCATAAATATGTACATGTACAATGGGCGGTCTTATCGCTAAAAGCGATGTCTTCCAGACAACCTTTGGATGGACATGACTTGGAAGAAAACAACAAAACGAAGACATTAAAAAGATTTACTCAAACACTTTTGCAACTAGTGTGAACTGCGCGTTAATTTCAACAACATAATAAAACGAAATATCTAGAGCTAGCCGTAGAGGCCATACAGCCACATAAGTCGCCAAAACAATGGCAAGTGGGGCAGGCAGGTGCTAAAGTGAAGACCCAGGACCGGACGAAGAAGTGTCGGTCGTAAGCCGGCGAGATGGGGCAGATGACAACGAAGAAAGCAGGATGAGAAAGGCCCTAAAAACGCTGAGAAGAATAGCGTGTAAAGGAGGAGGCAGACACCCAGCAATGGGTAAACAATCGCTGAGAAAGAAGAGAAGAAGAGCCGTAGAGGTGTCCAGCATGAGGAATGTGACATTGATCCCTATGTCCGTCAATCCATCCAGTTTACCTAGTCGGTTTAGTCCATTTATTCCATGCTTGAGGCGTGTAGGCTCTCTCGATTTGTGAAATAATAAAATTATATTTTTTTAAAGCTGCTTAGCTGGAACCTTGTTGCTGGCTTTTACATAAATATCTCAAAAGAAACGCTGAAACGTACATAAGGGTGCATTTCTTAAAGTCTAGACATTTGTTTTCGTACAAAGGTGTGCGAAGAATGTAGAGCTACGTCAAGAATGGCCTTTGAAGACAGAGACAGAGCCATAGTTTTGAGCTTACCAGAAAGAAAGAAAATCAATTTAGCATGCATACATAACAAACATAAAAAACCAGAAAATGACTACCAGCTGTCCTTTCCCGTTTATTATGACCCCAAATGCAGCAGACAGGTGTCTCTGTACTGCTCAGATTGTCTGTCAGTTTCTCTTGCTCCAGTATGACTTTCGGAGTCAGGTGGTGTCTATCTGACCTGCAATTTCCTGAGAAGCAGGTCATATGAAATTTAAAATATAACAGAAAAATTGTCTAAGTACTTATTCATAATTTTATATACAGTATAATAATCATGTTTAATAGACATTACAACAACTTATTACCCAAAGACTTGTGTAACTATAAACTAAGCGTGAATTTAAACAACGACGCATAAAATTAGGTAATTTAATTATTCACCTACACATAAGTTTTTTGTTAAAACAGCAGCTAGATTTAGTAGATTATCGCTTGCAGACAATCAGGTGTATAGTGGTCACGATTTGCAAGCAAACGTTTGACATTTGCAGCAATTTGAGTTGCGTGATCTAGAATGTTCGTACATGTAGGATTGTCTATGGAATAGAAAAATCAAGGGCGTGTCGATGTAGAGCAGTCGTGTCAAATGGCGCAGCTTTGCTTGTTTTATTTAATTGATCAACATTTGATCAATATGTTTTTTTGGTTGTTGAAGAATGTCAATGCATTGTATGGTTTTTCTATACATCATACATTTTACTACCAGAAAAAACTCTTGAGCTCTGTGATTTAAAGTGACATATTATTTAAACATTGAATTATTGTCATTATCGATCACACTGTCAGCCTGTCCATAGCCGAACATGGGCCTCCAATGGACAATGTTCAGAAGTGGATGTTTTCGTCATAGTGGCCATTGTTGCCAATAAAGTTATAGAGGATATTGCAACTCTACCAACTAAGCTAAATACGTTATATACTAGAAAATGGAGCACCTGTAATTGACTGCAGCGAGGATTTGAACTCATGACCTTTTAGTCACTAACCAACGCCTTAGCGGTTGGGGCTACTGCCCCGTGTTTTACGACAGAATGCTCGATAAAAATACAAAAATGCTGAGGAATATAATATTACAGTTTAAAAAAAACTATAGGACGCGCTTTAGTCATCCAAACTAAACGTGTATACAAAATTTCAGCTCAATCGGAAACCGGGAAGTGCGTCAAATTTAACTTCCAAGATTTTCTTACATAGTTAATTAGTTACAGGTGAAGCTAATAAAAGCGTGTTAAAAATAGGAATAAAAAAATAGGTGCATAATTACTAAGTGCCCGTTTAAGTAGGTATCTACTTCAAATAGCTCAAGTCAAAATCGTTATGGAAACTTGTATAAATAAATATATTTCTGATGGATATTATATTTCCAAAAGGAACAAAAACATTACAGTAATGTTCTTGTTACTATTTAGTTGAGATCCAAACTTGAAACAGACGCATTGACGTAAGATACCTAAGTCTATTAGACGTCTTGCTCCAATTGTACCTTCAATGCTTTCTTCTGTCTAACTTAAGTTTGGAGAGGCTTACTAGAAGAAACGTAAACCCATTGCTCTCTCCTTGAAAATTTAGCTTATCTGGTTTTGAGTCACTCCACAACCGTTTGTCTTCCACGAGACCACAACCTTGAGGACAAGTAACTTTTCTCAGTTTGAGATTATTACAGTGCAGTAGACTGTGGCACATAACTGATTTAACTGCGCCACCCACTTACAGGAAGAGATAAGGCATACGGCGCAGGCGCGGCGTACGTACTTAAATGTTGACGTATTAAAAAAGGAAAGAAAATAATTGTTTAACCAACACCAACTAGGGTTGTGTAGGTCAGGAGGTAGTTTCTTCAATATATTACTGAATATTGAGTTTCATCTAATTATACTAAAACAATTTGACTTGTAAAACGGTCCTAAGAATTCCGATGTAAAATGTCCTTAAAACGTCGCCGCAGGGTCAATCGGCAATCAAACTAAATAATTACTTTAATAATAAAAAATGTAGGATTTATAATCAACAAGTAATAATGTGAATTAAATGGTAATCGGGATCATTTGACATTTTAATTGCAAGTAGCGTCAAATAAAACCAGTTATCTTTATAAGTAAGTAATCGAGATTGTATTACTAGTCAGCATCTTCCGGGTAGGATCTGATTACTGACGTTTACGCCAGATGTAGGAGGTAGCAGTTTTTGTTCGTCTGGCCCCTAGCTAAAATTAGACCATTAGAAACATCAATTATTTAGTACTTTATACAATTTGACAACTATGAAAAACTATTTTTTTTGTTAAAAATTGCCCCAGTCTATAGGATTTCTCCTATATTGTGGGTACAGTTTACAAACTGTCAAATTAGTCTATATGCCCTTTTTATTTAACTTAGAACAATAACAAATGCCTTTAGTTATTGTTCTGAGTTATTTACGGAAAAATAGACGCCACTTATGACGATGCGTTGTTATCTAGCAAGTGGACTTAATTAATAGGACTAAATACATAATTTTTTTTGTTCAAAAGAGTTAGTGATACTAAAACAAGTTAGTTTGTAAACAACAGAATCAGCACCATTGTGGACCTTGTCATATTCCCTCAAAGTCTAGAGTTCCGTGGTTGGACGTGGGTGGACCAAGGTCAGGGAGTGCCGAGGGAGTGGCCATTTGTCAGCCGCTCCGATTGAACCATTCGGAAGAAGTCGTGTTTACTTTTGTTATCATTTAAGTGATCGGAAATGGTCAAAAATTTCTCATTCAACATGTAACGGGCTTTATGTCTACCACTTCGAAATAAGACTTCTCCTTAGGAAGCCTCAATCTTCTAAGGCTAGATAGCACCAATATCCATAAAAATAATGAACAAAACATCATACACAGTTACACACGCATAACACACCCATCACCTACACAAAACACACACATATCTCCAGTACACAGACCACACATTAATGAGCTCTTTATTTTTCTTGTTTTACTTTTTATTTTATTTTACTACTGTAGGTACTAACCTATTTGTACGCTATGAAATTTAACCAGAGGGAAGGTACGGCCTCTTGATATACAGGTCTAAACCTATTTTAAGAGGTAGAGCTCCATAAGATGTACTAATATGTTTTGAAATAAATAAATTTATTATTATTATATTATTACTTTCTTCTGTCGAGTCGGCACGAGCTATCACATGGGAATCGCGCATGCTGTAGTGGTAAGATTATAATAGTCGGTCAGTAATGTTGATATCGAGGCAAAAACAGCTGTGAATCGAGCACATTGTTTTGTATGTAAATCGCTAGGCTATTGACATTGCCATAATAATATTAATTAATTCATTTGAGTAATGGAAGACGAAGGCTCTCATACATGTTCGGTATATTCGATTGTATTAATTGTGTTTATTTAAACCAACAACTTATGATCTCGTTTCCCATAAAATATCACAAATTTATTAATACAACAAATATTTGAGTTATTTCACGCCATATTAATAACACCACGCCTCTCTTTCTTAAGTACCCCTTCATCAATAAGCAGTGCCGTGCGATTCGTATCAGTCGAGTGGGTGGCCCCAAATATTTAGTCTAATTGTGCGATCGACGCAGGCGCAGGTATCCGCTCTATTGTAGCAGCGCTGACTGACATGTAGACTATTTTGCTATTATACTCTCGTCAACGTAGGAATAAATTATTCAACGTGTCGTATGTCTGAGAAGATATTCACAATGTTATATTGTTATTTTTAATCAAGGACAAGAAGTCTTGGTACATGCTCTCTGCTCCAATTGACCAATTTGCTCTGAGGGAACTGTCCCTAACCTAACTTTATGGGGTGTATGTACATAACTGTATGGGGAAGAAAGGTTCTCGAATGACGACCACAACAACAGGTTCCAATTTCAATTTCATATACTCAAAGAATTTCATTGATTAACAATGCTTGCTTGTTATAAAATGTACCAAAGACAATAACGTGAGGCGATTAAAAAGAGTTTGTTATCTAATCGTTATTAGAAAGTAAAAATGAGTTAATAAGTACTTACATGCAACGTTAGGAATGTTTAACACACGATCTTAACAGAGTAGAGCGCGAAACTAATTATAATTGTTAATGGATATGAAACAATCACATATAACATAAAAAGCTTTAAAATAGTCTTGCGTGTCTGATACAATAATGCGTTCAGGATGCTGATGGGCAAAGATGTACAAGATACCTCATAAGAATACTAATTACAAGATATACTTTTAAGTAAAGTAAATTTTTTTAATTCAAATTTTATCATATTATTAGTCTTAATTTTACTGTATTAGAAATTTATTTTATTATGATTTTATGTTGTCTTGTACTTATTATTTTTGTTTATATACCAAATTGTAAATGTTTTTATTATTAATGATGTGGTTGTCTATAATTGTTACAACACTAGAAAAGCGAGAATTTTATGTAATTTAATAATTGTGTAGTGTCTGTAATGTTGACGATCCTTAATCTAAATAAATAAATAAGTATTTGAGATATCAGATACAAGATACTTTTGGAAATGGTATTTGAAATACTAGATATAAAATACGTATTGTCATCTTATATATCTAAAATAAGTCATATCTCTGCTAATGGGGTTGCCGCGCTTCTGCAGTGCATTGAAAATGTTTTCTGATGCACAAGTAGACGGGTTTAGGCGCACGGCAGGAAATAGAGCAAATCAGGGAAAAACCCATCCCTTTACTGCTTTCTCTCTCGATTTTTTGCTTTGTTTTCTGTCAAGGAGACAAAGTGAGGAGAAAATAAGTTTGTCTACCCTCCATGATAGGCTTGCAGAGTCGCTGATACGGTGTAACAGAACAGCGTCACTGAAGCGCCGGGTACGTGGCAGCCCCAACAGCTACCTGCAATGTATTGCGAGGAGGTTGGACACCGATTGTCCTTTCATGAGGAAATGTGATTGTGTTCAGCAAAAAAAAAAAATTGCACTTAAGTCTGTTGTAGTGTTATTGTATTTAGCAGCTGAATAGTAAGAGTTTACAATAATGAATAAATATTGTAAATTCAATTCAATTTGTGCACCCAATGCCGAAGGATAGGGCTATCCGGCTTTTCGCTTAATGTCCTCAGGATGATGTTGGCGCCTCCCCTCATCCTACTCATTACAGAAGCAACTCTCTTACGCAAAAAAAGTACCTCATAAGAATGGGAATACTGCCATGACCCCCACGCTTGGCAGATGGATTAGTGATCGCAGTATATTGCCACACATGAGGACACTGCTGCACATCCTCCGACAAATACTAACTGTCTTTTATCTATGAATCTTACGGTACGCTTTGACCTATTCTTTGACGAGAACCACATGAAAATGGCTCTTATAAAACGAGCTTTGTCAATCAAATAATTTTAAATATAAAAAGTCAGCAATAAAATAATCATGGAGCGATATTAATTGTTCGTATACTCTGTTAAATGCAGTAAAAATGATAATTTGTTCTGTAATCTTATAGAGCCAAGTGCAGCTTTATCATGTAATTATCTGAATGAATTAAACAGTATTCTTTATTTAAATATTGATTTAAAAAAATCAACTCTTAATCAACTTTTGTTGTTGACTGTACTTACCTATAATTTACGATGTCTTCTTAGATTTTTTTTTAAGAAATCTTATGATTTTTCCTGTATCGTGGGTACAAGTTATAAACATACATGGTCATATGCACACCGGAACACCGGAACTCAGATCCGGAACAACCGTCTGTAGGCCATACAAATATTAGTTCCGTGCAGGGATCGAACCTGTGGTACGTAGCACAGAAAGCCAATCGCCTAGCCACTGCGCCAACCGTGTCGTCAAAGGGTCTAAATATCTTCCAATTACTAACTTGGACCGTAATAGGTCCACCAAGGTCAAGCGGTAGACATCTATCGCGCGACCTTGAGCAAGTGACGGAGACTCAGGTCTCCTACCATCATCGCAAACTGCGGGTGTCAGTATAGTAAGGTATTATTTATTTATTTGTAGAGGTAGCAGTGGCGAAGAGTCAATACAACCCGATTCCCATCGGCTTCCCTTTAGGAATTGGTTAGTGCATAGACCAACGTATAATATTATATTATTTACTCATCTACCTGACAAAAAAAAGGATTGTTATTCAGTTACGTCGAGCTCTTCCAGACTACTTATAGATTACAAGAGACGATGTGGATTTTTGTCTTGCAGCATTAATTGCAGCAATTTTTAGAGGGCAATTTTGGGCCGGCTTCCCCTTTTAAAACTGTCACCCTTCGCCACTGAGAGGTAAGGTACTAAGCCCCTTGGTCACTGCGACCTGCAAAGATCTATTGTAAGATCTATTTTATCTTATTGATCTATAGTAAGGTATACTGACACCCGCAGTTTGCGATGATGGTATTATTATGCATATTCCGAGTTTTCCTCGACCTCGACCGTAGTCACCGTAACGCCAAAAATGTATGAAAACAACGTGCGCGCGCGTTTGACTTCTACCGAAAACAAACGCGCACACTTTTTTAACCCGGCCAAACAAGAGTTTTGTAGTGTGTATCTGTGTAACTGTGTATCTGTGTATGGCTGTGGCATCGTAGCTCCAAAACAGATGGACCGATTTCAATGCAACTAGCATTGAAATCGGTCCATCTGTTTTGGAGCTCCTCGGGTATCATCTTAGCTATGTGTTATGAAATTTGTTCAGCCGTTCAAAAGTTACAGCTCTTTTTCTAGTTGGAGTCGGGGGCTTTTGACGGTTAGGTTCTTATTAGTATAAACTAAGATAAGATTGTGTAGGTATTTAACTCGTAATTGAAATATATATTATAGTACGGAGCCCTTGATGCGCGAGTATGACTTTCAACTAGCCAGCTTTAGTTTTACGAGATTACATACTTTGGGGTCATCCATAAAGTACGTCACACTAATTTTGTGATTTTTTGACCCCTCCCCCGTCCTTGTCACAGTTGATCACATTTGTGACCCCTCCCTAGTGTGACGTCACTTATTTTGCAATTTTAGGTACATCTAGAAAATTATTAAATTAAAAAAGCAGTTCCGAAATTAGTTTATTTCCATTAAAATTATTTTTAATATAATTTAGAAATGTGACGTCACGAAACTTAGGACCCCTCCCGCCCCTTGTTACATAATGTCACACTTCGTCGACCCCCTCCCCCCCCTCTTAACTTGTGACGTAGGTACTTTATATATAGTCCCTTTTCATGGTCGCACACTCTTACAAATCATACGATCTTTTCTCAAATTCTTTCCAACAAGCAAAGTATATTATATCTAGGATGTTAGTTATTACATAATAATAAGAATCTCGTTATTTACTTCATAATTTTCTTTATAAATCAAGAAAATGTGCATCCCTTTTGTATGTGACGTCTCCATAAAAAAGACATCAACGCGTTGAACTTTTTGCGGATAATTCCGTATTCGTTATTTCTATTTATGTGTAAAAGTATGTAATGATTGAAAGACTACAAAAATCCGACGCAATGGTCTAATGGTCACAAGTGCGCCTAGCATGCGTGAGGTTCGAACCTGGAAATATGATTTTTAGTTTGGGCAGTGTTATTGTGCTTTTCCGCTAGGAATTTCTAGAAAATTCCCGGCACACGGAAATAGGTTTTCGACTTTATACAGGATAAATATTTTTTTAGTGCTCATAATTTACAGAGTGATTCAGTGTCAGTTTCCAAATGCAACCGCAAAATTAAAACTCACTCTAAAACTAAATAAAAATTTGATTTTGTATGGCTTGCGCTTGCAAATTATGCGTGTGTCCCATACCAATTCCAATTTTCGTTTTGTTTTAAAGTGTATCCCAATACTATGGTTGCATTTAGGAACAGAGACTGAATCACACTACAAATTATGCGCACTACATAAAAAAATATCCTGTGTAGGTACCTACTGTCTACCTCGGACTTAACGTCATCGGTAAAATGTGAGACATTTCTGGGGGCCTAAAAAGGCTACATTGAGCAATTCATCTACTGATCTGCATAGTAACTGTCAAACAGATGATTACTGAATATGAACCTTATGCGGATTATTTTAAGAGTCGTCAATTAAGTAGATATTTTGATATTTGTAATATGAATCATATTGTGAATTATCTAAAGCGGCCTTTTTAGCCCTCTAGGACTGCTATCCCTTCGGAAAATTCAGGCGATCATATAAGTTAACATGTCATGATGTAAAAAACAATTGATCACGCATAATTTTTTTTATACGTTCCATGTCAAGTAACTGGCAAGATTAGTGGACAAGATCAAGTATTAATACGGATCTCTGTAATATTTCCGGGTTTATAATAAAACAAGGAAATCGATCTCTTAATAGAAGCATTTATCTATGAACTTTTGTGACCTCGCAATTTCGAGACTTTAGTGCCCATAGACTAGACTGAAATGTAGGCCGTTAATTTAAGGTATGTGTCGATTACAGGCCACATTGTTACCGCGTTTACCTTGCCTTACCTAAGTAAATTAGACAAATGTCGATGAATTCCACTGATAATTTCCTTAAAATACAATATACGGCACTGTGATAAAATATCATACAAATTTTCGCATATTTTTCGACAAATGATTAGACTTTTAATTATTGAACTTATTATTTTAAACTAAAATAGGCCAACATTAATGTAAAATATTGGTTTTAACTACATTTCCTAACCACAAAACGTATCTAGTTGTGTGTAGTAACTGCAATATAAACGCGAGTAACAAATGGCAATATAATAGGGGCGTCCCATTATCTTACTCAACGGGTGCTTAAGCCATCCTTTATCTCCATTATATACTATATTGACAGAACAAGTATATCGAAATACCCAGCGCTAATACACAAATCTGAGGCAACCACAGATTAAAAAAAATGAAACCCTTATCACTCAATAATCCATTTCTTTCCGAACCTTTTAAACGCGTTCCGCCGGAAAAACGTATGCGCATCTTACAATTAAAAATTACAGCATTGCACTTGCTCGCAACTTAATTGTTTCCAATTACGAACCGCCAAAGCGGGGTGTTCCATATATAAAGGGGCGTACTGTGGCAAATCGACATTCCGACTCGGAAGGTGGTTGCGATCGCACGTTCACTTAGTCGAAATTTTCTAGGCGAGTACTGGCTGTCCAGCAGCGCTTAGTTAGTTCGTTTGAGATCTCCATACCTTAGAAATACACACAGTAATCATGCAGTCTATGGTGAGTGTTCTGATTTTTATTTTTTCTAACTCCCGCGGTAAAATTTTGGAAAAGTAGCTTCTATTCAGGATAAGAGTAGTTTTGCGAATAATAACTTCTCGACTTCATCTGTCCATAAATAATAATATTAGGTATGTTGGTCCTCTCAATTTTTATCCCATTATTCATTAGTCCCTAAAATTGATTTCTAATTCTTATTAATTTGATTTCTATTTGCTAAACCCTACTTTCGTATTTTCCTTATAATATAAGTATTTGTGATACCTTAAATCAATATCCATCCATCATTTTCCAATTTTGAAGTAATAACCAAAGTATTTTCTTGTTAACATTAAAAACTAAAAAAGCTCTCCCTTTTTCTTCTCCATGAGAATTATCATAATATTATAATATCGCATTTTACCTTCTTATCCAATTTTCAAATCACTTTCTAACTAAAATACTCCCGAATACCATAATAAATCTTATCGAAACCTAATAAATATGCACAAGGAAACTATTTCTTACACACTTTCACCCCTCAACCATTTAAATAACCCTACAATGTTACTTCCCTACAAGTGTCGTAATATATAAGATTTATACACCTTATTACTTGAACAATACTCCGGCACTGACACTTCCGAACGTTAATTAATTACAGTTTAAAAATAACGGAAAATCTATTGATCGGTGAGGTTGACAATAGTAAGGAGTTTTCCGCGTGGCGTATCGAAGGATTAATAAAACAATGATAAATTATCGTCGCTAATTACAGTTATGGTAAACACATAAATCACATGATTTTTTTTATAGAAAAAAAATTATTTTCTGACTATAATATAGTGGAAAATGCACAAAAAATTACTTTAAAAAGTATCTAAAGATAGAGTATTGTACAGTTTTTTGTTAATAACTGAAAAATCTAGCACAGTTACAGCACAAAGCAAGACAGCTTCATTCTTTCATTCTGAATAACAAAAAAAAGGATCAATATAAATTTCAAAATAACAATACAGTCAACACGTAACTCAGTTTGAAACGCGAATCAATTGTCAATCGAGAATAAAAACGTTTTATAACGTCCCAGCATCAAAACAAAAGAACTGTCTAAATCAATTTTGTTCGCAACTTGTTAATCTTTATCTGTAAACAAACATGAATAAAGATTACCTATTCGATTCTTACACGAAAACAATAAGCATATCCCTGCCCAGGCTCACAATATGTATTATTCATCGTAGACTTGTTATATTTTAATAACATAAGACAGTCATCACGATTGTGAGTTGTGACCCCGAATAATGGCAATGGCTTAGTATCTGACTGTTTGCCCAAAGAAGTGGCGAGCATTATACCATCCTACTTGGTACGTTAACAATCTCGAGTAATGGATCGTCATGATTGACGATCATGAGAATATTCTACACTATCTGTCGAGGATTTTGGTCCCTGTGACAGTTTGAATATTTGGTCTTAGTTTGTGAGAAGTCACATTGCATTAAATTAATAAATTAATCCAGCCTGTTATTGTTCCACTGCTGGGCACGGGCTTCTCAGAATGAGAAGGGTTAGGCCTTAGTTCACCACGATGGCCTGGTGCGGGTTGGCGGACTACATATATCATCGAGAACTTTATGAAGGCCTCTCAGCTGTGCAGGTTTCCTTACGATGTTTTCCTTCACCGTTAGGGCAAGTGATAGTCAAATTCTGATCCGCACATTAATTCGTAAAGTTTCGAGGTGCGAGCCGGTTTCGAACTCAGGCTCTCCTGCATGGAAGCCAAGCGTTCAACCGCTAGGATTTCACTGCAAATTGCATTAAAAATCTAAAATAAAATGCAATTTCTTCTAACAGAAGAATTCAATTATAATTTTTTTCGACCTGGTATTTAAACATAGGAATTTTCAATTTTCGTTAAGTCCATATATTATTCTCCTACACTAAAGATGTGTATAAAATCCTAATTGGATACTTGTCTTATAAAATGATGTCAAGGCTGTATCAAAACAATGCAAGTGATGATTAATACACGTATCCGTTTTCTAAACTCGCCTACGTTGAATATTTGAATATTATTTTGTAGTTCAACACTTGATTAGCTAATCTTGGATTACAATCGGTTTACGCGTAAAAATGTAATAAGAATTTAACGAGTATGAGTACTTAGGTATAAAGTTATTTATTAGTAAAAGTGTCTGTCTATAAATACTAAGCTTGGTTAATCATAAACAATATTCTGTTAGTTCCAATTATAATGAATAGAATGTCATCAACATTAACATCATGAAATAAGAAAAATAAATCTTTTTATTTTTTATTTTAATGATACAAACCAATAACTGCACCGAAAAAGGCAGTTCTTAGTGATGGGCCAATAGATTTAACGCGCCCAAACAAGTGGTAGAGACGCGCATGCGCGCTGGGCGGGCGCGCGTCTTCACTCGTTACACTAATGAGTGGGCGGAAACGGCGCTTAACTACCGCCAATAGCCATGCCACTGCCGTATATGGCTGAAATCTATGCAGTTTCTTTGATTGATATTGTGGTTAAAATTCCATACAAAAAATTATAACAGCAATGTTTATAAAACAGAAAATTTTCATAATTTCACATAGTTTCAAGCAAAAAGTTCGCCTCCAACATGCGTAACCGCAAGCAAAAAGTTGTGCGATACCGATACCAATTCGAGCGCGACAAATTTCTATTTTTCAATGTCCCGCCATTTTCCTATGACCTTCGTCCACCATAACACTTCCTCACGCCCACGGCTTCCTCTTGGGCAACGTGTAAATCGCAATAGCCGGTTGTGCACCAGTTCGCCGAATGATAATTCCGATCTATTGCAAAATGGCGCTTTTGCAACAGAATGCAAAGGCGAGTCAATATGAGGCCCACGCCCACAAATTACGGTGCGCTCGCTTTGTCTGATGTCCTTAAATTTTCTTTAATAACACAAAATCTTAGAGACTGTTCGCTGTGAACTAGTTTACTATTATTGCTGGTGTGATTGCCTTTGCCTGTTTTGACGAAATGGAAGGCTGTATCATTCAATTCCTTGGCAATGAAAAGAAAACTTTTAAATTTAGAACTTCGTTTTTTAAATAATTTGTGATAGGTAGATGTCATAATGCCATATTGATTTCGATTCAAATTACAACACAAATAGTCGCATATCTAAATAATAATAGTTGTTAATCTAGACCTTTCAGCACGAGGGCTGTGGCCCAACGTTGCGCAAGAAGCAATTGTTTATAAAACCGTTGTAGTTGATCGGCAGTGCGAATAGCTACATAGCTATTTACATTGCTGATCACTTGTCCGATTATTGGGTTGCGTTCGCGCGAACAAGTGTTGAATTATAATGACCCAATACATCATAGGTATATTATATTTTCTCAATCAGTTGGTTCATTTGAATTAATATTGCCATTGTTTATCTACTAAAGAAGCACTGATCAACAATCTGAAAGTCTTTTGTTCTTTACTCGAAATTGGCTAAATGCACGAATAGTGCCATGCAAGAAGAAAAGAAAAAAAAAAACTTGTTTTTCAACGAGTCAATCTTTAAAAAAGAATCGTTCTCTATTCAAAATTCAAATCATGATATTTATTTAGTTAGTTCAGTCGGAAAGATCTGTTATTTGTTTTTAGGAAATTATGACTTTGGTCATCTATAACATGACATAATAAATCAATTAAAAATAACAAATGTTCATTTGGCATAGCTGCTATGGAAATTTTCTCACATTTGTTTGATATTAGCTCCAAGGTTGATAAATGAATTGCTATTATATGCGTTTAGCACCACTGATAAATTACGAAATTATACTTAGTCGTGAAATTGAACTATTTGAATTTATTATAATTCAGTCAAGTACTTATGTGAGAAATATTAACTTTTAACTGCCGTTCATTTATTTATGAATTCTTGTACCTATATCATAATTAGTTAAATTGTTAGAAAGCATCTAAAATGAGTAAACAGGCCGTGGCATTGCGATGAACACAAGATCAAAATTAAGATAGTTCTTTAATTAATTCAATTTGACCTTAGTTAGTAGCTACTTTTTATTGCGTCTTTAATTGCATACCACATTTTGTAACATTATTTGAATGTCATCTACATAACTACATAAATACATATACATATATATAAATACATAACTTTATACAATAATACCCGAGGCACTATTGCTTACCCCTGACAAAAATAAATTACTATGTTTCAATTACATTCTCACTTTCTATTTCAATTTATGAATGATATTTTGGACGTAACAAGTTATTAAGCGGTCTGCGGTTGCATATTCGGTGTCAATAATATATTATATTACGAAGTGCGTGCCTGTATTATTGTCGATCGAAACGCGATACAGCAATGTAAAAATGGAATAAACCACATTTGATCGTGTTTCGGGCTGTGGTTTGATAATTATAAAAGTTTCAGAGAAGCTGTTCGGATTTCAAAATATTTAATTTTGATAATTTGTTTATTTTGAATTTGGAGCAAGCTTTACTGTAGCGATTTTTTGTTTTTTAGTCCTTCTTTCGGGCGGGCAAGGGGAGCTGAACCTATACAGCCATGTCTGATGATTTTTTTTCCATAGACATAATTCTGCTTTTGGTCCGAGCACCAGTTTTTAATTTGGAAACGGGAGTATTTCTCTACATTTGCCTTGAGGACATTGTATTCTAAACCCAGTGTTTTAGTTCCTCATATATAGATAATACCAGAGTAGGTTTTATCCGATAATCTGAAGTTGTTATGTCTAAATTAGGTATACGGTGAGGTAAGAAATTATTGACGTTATCTTATTAATAAGTATTGGCACTGTGTAATAATTCCTTTGCCTATTACGTCTTTAATGTCATGTTCGACAAATGATCGTTACAGTTAGATGAATTGAGCTAAAGCATACCTCGATTTAATTAAAATTTCGAACATTAAAGTGTCGGATATAGTAAATTACAGCAAATGGTAGAAATACCTATAATGTAAAGGATATCAAGAACAATGACTTTTTAAACTAGAAATGGCATAACATAACCTCAGATGACCAGCCCCTAGACGAGTTGTAATCTGCAATAACTAGAGGATAGAAACTACATCAAAATGTATGGGTTTGACGTAACCTGTTGAAGTCACGTGATTCGTAAATG
This sequence comes from Allophyes oxyacanthae, assembly GCA_932294325.1. Lineage (NCBI taxonomy): Eukaryota > Metazoa > Arthropoda > Insecta > Lepidoptera > Noctuidae > Allophyes > Allophyes oxyacanthae. The sequence goes on from OW028628.1 coordinate 6,585,941, forward strand.
TTAATCCGTTTTGCTGGCAGACCCGCAGTATTCCTTTCATTAAAAAAAAGCAGCACTGGCTGTTTGTAATCATAAACAATGTTCGATTTTTGAAAAATTACAACATCGCTTTCTGTCCCTTTGTTATGTTATCTATGGTGTTCGATTACTATCGCTGTTTTGTAAAGCGTTATTTATCGCTTGTTCGTATTATTTAGTGCTGTTGTTGTTTATCTGTCATCTGCAACAGCCGCCATAGCCGGTGCGTGCCACGCCCTGGACATTTAGCGTAACCAGTTACCTACCTTCGAGCAATAGTTTTGCAAAATCACCCTGTTTTCTATAAACTTACTTTACGACTACTACTTACTGTGAGCCCATTAAATTTTGTTTGAATTATAAAATTAAATTGAATTCGTGTTCCATTAAGAGCTTTGTGCCGAAGGCGAAGAGATAATAATTTAGCGTTAAAACTAATTTGTAATCAATTAAAATTCTTAAGTTGATTGAGTACTTAGACTCGGAGACTTTCGAATGTTTTTATTCGAACTAGTATTTCAGTCTTCAATTTAAAAACGCCATCACAATATTATAGATAACTCAATACCTATAAACTAACTATATTTTGTATTAAGGTCCTTCTTTAATAGCGGACGTAAATAATAATAAATATATATCTAAACCATATCTAAACTAATATTATAAAGAGAAAAGATTTGATTTTTTTTATGTTTGTTTGTAATGGATAAACTCAAAAACTACTGGACCGATTCAAAAAATTCTTTCACCAGCAGAATGCTACATTATCAGTGAGTAACATATAATTTATCAAGATATCACGCGGGCGAAGCCGCTGGCGGAAGCTAATATAATATAATTCAGTATTACTCGATTAAATGTATGGAACAGCTGATTCTATAGTAAAGGTTGTTCATAATGATGAGTACTATAAAATGACTTCCGCTAATAGATAGGACCTATAATCGTAACGTTCATAACACTAGATTTTTTTAATGCATCTCTTGTCCTTTTTCTTTTCTTTTATTATTTGGATAGGCAAAGGTAGTGAGCCCATACAGCCATGCATGTACTTATCTACTCTTGCCTCTTTCTGTGACCGTTTAGTTCCATAAAGATTTCTATAAACATGTACTGACCTACAAAGCGCAAACATTCACGCATTATTCTATACATTACAACTATGTTACTAAACATGATAAATGGCAAATTCTCACGCGTTTTAATTCGGCATCCATTTTGAAATTAGGTCCATAGTGTAACAGTAACTTATTATATGTGACTGATACAGAAAATGAAGCTTGTGAGAAATCTGATTATAAAAACAATGCATGCATTAATGTGTTATAATTAAAAGTTTGATGAAATCATGTCAAATAATTGCTTTGTATTAGTCTTTTATTCTTGATTGTGTCTTGACGTAATGTAATATTTTGTCGTAAATTTAATGGCAATTTTAGAAATCTTGTATTTAAGTAGGTATAACAAATCTCTACGTAGTACATGGTATTTATTATTCTTAGTGTAGTAGGTACCTACTTAGAATATGAATGCTTTCTTATTCGTAATCCACATTACGAATAAGAAAGCATTCATATTCTAATTCATATTGCCAGCATAAAATATACCTAGATAATAACTTTCCTCCTCTATGTGATCCTGAAATGTCTGAAAATAAGGCAAACACCACACTGCGTAAGGGCTTATATAACACTCGCTACTTTTTGCATCAGAATCTCGCTATTTCGCGTGTGCGGTTGCCTTTTGTTTACAAAAAGTGAGTAACGAACGTGAAAACGCGTAACGCGCGATTCTGCTGCAAAAATAAGGTAGTGTGTTATGGCCCTAAGTTGTTGTTCGGGCCTGCTTTATTGACTTGGAAGAAGTCGAATTGTTGACTGTTTACATGAATATGTCTGTATTAGAAACCAGTGTAATATGCTTTGGCAACGTTACGATAGCAGTGTCAGCTCGTTCGTCCGTGTAATAGATATAATAACGACATGTCCAAACTGTTTGTTGCGACTTTTTGCTCGAAAGCCAGTCAAGCGTGAGCTGTAATGGGTCAGCCTGTATGCAATTTACGGCCGGAACTGTAGCGGGCATGTTATGACATATACTTCCAGACCATAACATCTCTAAATAACAAAGGCGAAGAATTTTATGAATTTTTCAAATTTTGACTTTTGTAGTCTAGTCAACATTATATATCATTAAAATACAAGTAAATCTATATTGTGTTTGTTATTGATGAAATAACTTGCTTACTGTTTTTAATACTTTTGATGAAGTGAAGATAATTACGCCTTATAAAAATTACCATAAATCCCTATGATTTCGGAATATAGGATTTTAAAATACTGTATCTTAATCTGTACCTATTTCAATTTCACGCTTTGTCAATTTGTCCCCTACTAACGACCATTTTCTCGCACAATTAACGTCTAGTTAAGTAAACGTGAGTTACTGTCGTAACCTAGCGTCTAATTACATTCACGTATGAGTGAATTCGGTGCAGGTGGCTGCGTAAGTGTCTAAATTTCGGAACGGCCGCGTGAAACCGCGAAGCTTGTGGTTACGCTCCGATTAATATCAACCAACAATGTCAGGCGATAACTGATCAATTATTATCGTTATAAAGTTGTTAATATTTTGATCACCGGCTAGCTTCTTCGGAAATAATAATCTGCCTCGTTTTTTCCAAAATTGGGTCGACTTCCAATAATCTAAGGCGGCTGACCGAATTTTATTAAACCGTAAAATAAAAATACATTGCAAAATGCATGCATATAATGTACGAGAACAATTTCGGCAGTTGCAGCATGCTTTGTTAGATGGATAAATAAATCTTCTTTGGTATTTTTAAACTATATAGGGAAATCTCTGAAACCCAACTTAAAAAAAAACATTATTTTTATTTAAAATAACTATGGGAAAACTGTTCCATTTACAGATTTTTCTATTACTCACTTATACTCTTGACTCCTCAATATGATATGCATTTCCTTTTACGAAGAGTATCCCAGCTCTTTGCCGCTTATTGCTATATCATATTAAATTAAATTAATAGTTTAATGTGGCAATATTCTAGTAATCCAAATTGGTAAAGTCCAAATTGGTTCGTACTTTAATTAAACCAATCATTTTGATGTATTATTATATTATCATAATGGTTGGCCTAGCCTTTTCTTAACTATGATATTAGTTTGGATTCCAGTTTATTTAGAATCGGGTGATTTTCAGCACTTTACATAATTACCATCAGTCCTCGAGAACTCCATCACTATTTTTGACTGTGATTATACCTACTTATGAAAAACGTCTAACCACTGATCTTTTCCGTTCTTCCAGATTATCCTCGCAGCCACCCTCTGCCTGGCGCAGGCGTCGTTCTACGCAGGCGCACCAGCGCCCATTCAGCTCAGTCCAGACGGCAAATACGTTTTGGACACGCCCGAAGTCGCGCACGCTAAGGCCGCTCACGCTGCCGCGCACGCGCAGGCGTCCACCGCTCACGGCGCGTGGGCTCCCGCCGGAGGCTACATCGCCGGACCCGCTTATGGTGCTGGTGGACATTACGGCGCTCCTGCCGCTGGTTAGTATTTTTTTATACATAGTAGTAGATATTCCATTAGAAGAGACATGGAATAGAGTAAAATTTTTTCGTCAATTTTGGTAATGTTTTTGACACTTACAGTTATAAATATCTTTCCTATTATTGTTGTGTCCAGACTACTTTTACTGTAGCGTCTTTCATTATCGCACTCAAAACATGGAGTTACTTGCCCGAAAACAACACTGGCACTGGCAACGAGAGTCAAACTTATTCATAAGTGCCTTTAGATCTACATGTATAAAAATGTATTTTATTATTATTAAACCAACCCTTTCTCACCACAGGTCTCATAAAGTACGGCCCCGCTCCCCTGGCTCATGATGGCCGCGTGGTTGACACTCCCGAGGTCGCCCACCTTAAGGCTGCCCACATCGCTGCCCACAGCGCCGCGCACGCCAGCGCCGCGCACGGTGCCCTCGCACACGGCGGACTCGCGTACGCTGGTGCTGGTCTCGGACACGGCGCTGGCTTAGGCGGTGGTTACGGCGCTGGTTACGGCGCTGGTTTAGGCGGTGGTTACGGCGGAGGCTATGCCGCGGGTTACGGCAAATGGACTGGTCCTCAGGTAATATAAAATATTGACAATTTGTTTAAACTTTGAAAAGTCTTTTTGGCTGTACATCGATGTCAGCCGATGACTTCCCATTGATGACATATTATAGGAGACGATTAAATATTCATGAGACTATTTCTATTCATCAATTGTTATATGGCAAATCTTCAGAGGAGCCTTCAATTTTACAGTGGATAAGGGCAGATGTTATGATATGGGTACGCTCCTTTACAGTAGAGCTTATACAATATACAGCATGATGATCGATCATCCAGCCTTACCAACCATCAACGAGTATCATGTCTACCCAGATCTCTAGCCAATCTAGAACCTTCGAAATTGACACTTTTTACTTGTCTCCAGGCCCACATCCAGCTCACCCACGACGGACAATACGTAGTCGACACCCCTGAGGTCCAGCACGCGCGCGCCGTCCACCTCTCCCAATACGCGCACGCAGCGCACGCCGCAGCATCAGCTCCCGAAGAACCCTGGGGCCAACACGGCGGCTGGCACTGAACCCTACCTCTGACCTAAGCTCCACACTGCCTGACGCACTATTTTTATACAAAACGACCAGAAAAAGCCAAAAAAAATGTTAAACTGTATAAAGCTGAATGTGAACTGTGTATTATAATGCAAACTCTTGTAGAACGAACTTGAAAATGTATTAAAAAAAATCTAATAATTTTACTTGGTGGTTTCATTGCAGTCTATTTTACTCTTCTTTGTATGTACTGAGCCTTTTGCCCACTATGGGAGACATGTACTTATCCAGCACTTGTCCACTAATAAGGGAGAGCCTAAAAATCTGAATGCTAAATTCTATTTCGAAATTATCTAAATGTTTCGTATTGTTATGTTTTGCTTTATTTGGTTATATTAATATTATGTTCTATAAAGTCATGTTGATGTCTAGATAAAGGTAAGATCATTGTTTTGTATTCAAATAATAGAGACTCATGTTCAGCAGTAGAAAACAAACAAAAACTTTCTGGTTGATGACGGACTCAAAGGGTGCTGTCAACTGATGGTAAAACATGAAAGAGTGACGTCAAATTTTATTCAAGCTAAAAATATCAAGAACTTTTATATACACACTGTTTTTAGATTTTTATTCTTTCAGAACAGTATTTATATCGTAGTTCTATAATAGAAAAGAAAGAAAGAAAAATCATTTATTCATTTATTTGCCACAAAAACAAGACACACTAGAATGACAGACACAGGTAATAAGAAGAGGCTTGGCGAGTACACACGCACAACTCTGTCAAGCGCAGATTAATTACTTTTGTGCATATAGTTCCCTAGGTATGTGTCGGTCTTACACCTAAATCATTTGTCGCCACGAAAACATTCCTACAGACTTTCAAATCTGTCTAGACAAGATTTTCTAAGGGACATTCTGGAACTAGAAAGTAATCTAAACAGCTGTTTAAAAATCGTAGGCGTATATTACGTAGTAACTAGTTTAACGTAAGCTTTAGACCGCAGATTATCTAATAATAACTTTGTTCGACAGGGCTTAGTGGGATTGGCATAGAAATCGAGCATAATACTAGATAATATATTATCTGTAACTTTGTACCGTCCAATGCCGTAAGTTTGCTTGTAATCATAACTTTGCTTAGGATAAAAACTTGCCAGTCTTATGGACGTAGGAAGCAATTTTTCTAGGGTAGGGGCACAAGGTATTGAAACGAAGCGCTTCGAAGCACATCTCAACGACTTAGAAATTTGCATACATATACAAGGTCCTACCTTTCTAGTTCCGATCCCTTTAAGGGGTTATTGTACTCATCATTATGAACAACTTTTACTATACAAGGTTATTTGTAAAACACCGGTAATGCTTTAAGGGGTGAAACTACTCATCAATATGAACAACTTTTACTTTGAGACAAACCATGAATACGCGAAAAAAAATTCAAACTTTTCATACAAAAGATTAGCCTTGCTCCCTCAAATTGTATGAAAAGTTTGAATTTCTTTTCGCGATTTCATGGTTGGTCCCGTAGTAAAAGTTGTTCAAATTGATGCGTAGTTTCACCCCTTAAAGCGTTACCGGTGTTTTAAAAATAACCCTGTATATACAAACTGGAAGTCGCGAAAATAAAATCTGCTGTTCCATATAATTTGTATTTAGTCTAGTTACATTGAATTATTTGTATAGAACTGCAATTTTTTCCCTATTTCAGGGTTGGTCCCATAGTAAACATTTGTTCATAATGATGAGTACATCCACATAAAGAGATTTGGACTACAAAGGTTGGACGTTATATTATGAAATAAAGGTTCAATAGTTAACTCGATATTGTCATTATTAAATAACCTATATACCTACGGTTAGTCGGAAAGGATTATAATAAAGCCGAAACTTTTATTATGGGACCAACACAGAAATTGATAAAAAAGAATCTGCTGTTCCATACAAATAATTACTGATTGGACTTGATTTTTTGTGTACGGTCACAAAAAGTGATAACTACCAAGTACCTGGTTGGTGGTTTCATTTAATGACATAATGTCGTAACGGACACCTATATTGTAGACATTGTAGTATATCTACTAGGCAATGACGGCGCTTGACTTACGACAGTTCTTTACAAGATTGGCATAGAAATCGAGCCTTACTAGAATATCGGAACACTAAGTACGAGCTAAGTTACACCTTAATCCTTAACCTCACTTTACAGCAAATGATTAAAATGTTATGAATACCTAATGAGAGGTTTAACGGAACTGACTATTAGTTCGATTAGTTATTCGTAATACTCGTACGTAAGTAGAGCAGAGGCAAGGCTGTGGAGTTTCCGGCAAAGTACCCGAGAGCACGAATGTTTTTGACGTATATCGTTACGTTAACGTAAGCCAATTTTGAATGAAAAATACAATAATTTTATCGCATTTTTGTTTGCAACAAACAGTCTTGTTTCTTGGAAATCTAAAAATATTGCATGTATTTTCAAAAATATATCATGGATTAAACGTGTATTTTTTATTCAATATCGCTTAAGTTAATGGTACGATACGTCAAAAACATTGTGCTAGGCCTTCTTCTCATGATATTCCCCGTGTGTTGTCGTCAAAAGCGACTAAGAGAATGCTAGCATAAATAGCAGCCTCCAGAGCTATAATTTTATTTCTCTATTTATGGTCTCCAACACAAGTTATACACACATTCACAATATTATCGTTTAAATGTAGAGCTAACAAAATTAAAATACAAACAATTACTTCAATTGTTCTCGAATCTCTGTCAAAATTAATCATTTAATGTACTAATCTCCAATCTTTTTGTCGAGCAAGGTTTGCCTTTATCATCTCACGACGTTATTACGTTGGAACCTAGGGTGCACATCCCTTACTAATAAACAATGATTAAACGTTATTTAACTCAATTCAATTCAATTCAATTTCAATAAATATTTACAATATAAAATACCTTCCATTGGTCCCAAACTAGGCTAGGCCTGTATCTTGGGCACCTTTGGGGGTAATTGACGATACATATTATACATATAAGTTAAATACAAAAATTGTGTTAGCAAATAAGGCTTAGAACTATGTTAGTAGCACTTCACTTTGCACTATATGAATTTGTGCTGACCTGTGGCACTTGTCCGCGGAAGCAACGGAATACCACGCCCTGCGGCCAAAAATCTTCTTCCATGACGAGGGGCAGAAAACAGTTCGTTACTCGCACCACGAATGCCTTGAAGTTGACATTGCGGCGCGACTCCAGCAACTGCACCCTCGGTGTGTACCTCGTCTCGTCTCGTCGGTGTGTAACTAAACTAGCCCTTAAATCTAGTACCATCTAAAAGTAGCAGATCCAGGGGGGCGGGCTAAGGGGCTCAAGCCTCCCCAAAAGCATCTGGGTCCACTCCTGATAAATCTCAAATTAAACTTTCTTAGTACATACATACCTGCCTACATACTACACTGCCTACAATTTTCATCACTTTAAGGACTTAAAACAAATTAAGTAAGGATACGTACCGATCGTATGTTTTAAAATTTCTATAATAAGGTGCTTCACGTAAGCACCTTATTATAGAAATTTTGATTTGATTTGATTTTGACTTGATAAAGCCTACCCTCAGCTGGGTCAAATCCCTCCCAAACCAAAGTCCTGGGATCCGCCACTGTCTCTATTCATTGGCATACATATGAGGACAGGTATAATTTAAACAGCAAACATTTGCACATTCTGTGTTTTTTTGTGTTTATATGTTATGTCGTGAACATTTTTTCTTTCTTTCTTTAAAGAGGGGTTACAATATTACTCAATGGTTACCGTCAGCTGATAAGGAGTAAACACGTCGTTTTCCTCCGTCACCAGATTATCTTCAAGATATCTTCTATACGGTATGGTTTCACGCACTACTGTTTATCTGATAGTTGCGGTTAGTTTTGTACTTGCAAGTATTACACAACTAGGATAGAACAGTAGTAGATAAAATTAGAAACTTGCTCTAATATGTGTCATATATCAGTCTTTTTCCAGCTAGGTAACAGCTAGGTAGCTCGGTGGCGGCTTCCAGACTAACCAGCAGGCATAGGTGGTTATCCACCACAGAAACGACAAAATTACAGTACCTCTACCATGAGTTTTCCGTGCCGTCTAACGTTCACGTTCACATGCAATATTTGTATGGGAATTTTTTCAGCGCCTCTAGCGGTATATATAGTGAACTAAAGTCACTATACAAATATTGCATGTGAACGTGAACGTTAGACGGCACGGAAAACTCATGGTAGAGGTACAGATTGTATTGTAGAAATATTTCTACTCTTCGGTAGGATTTGGTACAATAACTACATCAGTAACTACTTCCCCGTTGCTATGGTAAGAGTATTTTGTCTCTGTCTACGTAGAAATGCGAGCCTAGATGTCGAGATGGATAGAAAGAGCTTTGTCTATTCTTGGAAGAATAGAAATGGTCATGCTACGGCTACTGATGCGGCTCAATTCGGTACCTGTATTACAAGCGTTGCCATCTATCTCCGCAACCTAATTCAGACTTAAGACCCAGGAACAACAACCCCGCCCCCTGATTACGTATGGTCATTGTGACAGTTGCTGTCGCTAATAAAAAGGCTATTCAGTATCCTCTTAGAATCTATAAGCGAGAAATAGATGCATTGTTGTTGGTCGTGGTGGCTGTCAGATTTTTCTTACATAATCAAGGTGCGGAACCGCAACATATACATAGTTGTTCCGGGTCTGGGTGTATGAAATAAAGATTTGAGTTTTTAAACGCGCTCGCGATACGGGAATAATTACTAGAGTGTGGGTAGTTACTATTAGATTAAAGCAATAAGTGGATCCAGTTCGGTGGGTCTATCGCGTAACTAAAATGTTAATGAACATGAACTCTGGTTTATAATTTCATTACGATCCTTAGAGACTAACTTCGAGCAACCATGTATTTTTTTTTACACCGTGGTAAATGATTGAAAGCTTTTCTTAGCAAGAAGCACACAGTTGCTGTACCTAGTTGGTCAAGGATTAGGGAACTGAATTGGATGATGAAATTATTTCCGTCGTTCGCTTGATGATGAGCAGTTTTATTTTCAAGCTACAGCTTAGCAATGGACGGGGAAAAACTTTGCGCAGCTAGTTAGATGTGGCGCTCGCTTAGTACCTACGTTAGAATATTTCGTGGTGCTGACAGTTACACCTAGCTATTTAATATGATCTGTAGCTGTAGTTGGTTGCAGAATAATCGATAGTGTTAGGGTACTTACTACCTCGCTTAAAGGTAGGTTGTGTTTTCTCCAGATAACAACCTTATTATACATATTTTTAGTAATAAAAATTTTGTCTCCATTTAGATGTAACTTGGCAAAAGTTTTTATTAATAATATACCCTTTATTAATAAAAACTTTTGCCAAGGTGTTTCAAAGTGGTCGCGGGACTTATCTCATTACCGTGACCCCGGAACGTAAAGGGCTATTGAAGGAACACCGTGGATTTTAGTCAGTACAAGTCTGACAGTCCCTCCCGCCCTGCCCGGGGTGGGAGGACTCATTTGATGATATTACCAGGCTAAAAAAAAAAAGAAAAAAAAAAGGTGTTTCAAAGTGCAATATGTAGTGAGCGCCTTTATCAAGTAAAGCTGCAATTACTTTGTTGATCAAACGATAGGTATACCTACGGAACAATTTAATATAATCATTCCGCTTATCTGTGGTCGCATGCCACCGTAATAATACCGTATCTAAATCCCGTGTAAAAATCACTGATGTAGCTGGGGAAGGCCGCAGGGGCGGCTGCCAGTGGCGCAGACCTCAAAAAGGAACGCATTCGCAGACCCCATAGGACCACATATCACGGCCACATTATGGCCCCCTTAAAGTACGATGAATAAAAATACGAATATACTTCATTTGTTGTAAATAGGGTTTCTTTTACAGTGCGTCGTGTAGGGCACCCGCCGCCGCGCCGCCGTGCGGTGGTCACGATTGGGCCATGTGGTGGGCGAATTTTTTGATCAGAAAATTCACACAGGCGTTTTGGTATAAGCTGAATTATGTCTGCGTGAATTTTAATTCTTCACACAGTAGGTAGGTACCTCTATCGTATATGTATTAGTGATCAGATATTTATGTAATTTTTTTGGGTTGGTGACGAAATGTTCATAAGTATGTAAGATAACATAGATTAATTCTATATTTTCTAAATAGAAAGATTTGTCGTAGAATCCACACATTTTCACGCAGAAGAAACAATTAATTTACATACACACACACATATATATATTTATTTACATTTTGAATTTATTTACATCACAAAAACCAACACACGCAAATAAAACAAAACACCTCAGTCCTCTGTTGCACCCATGTTTGCCCGTACGTTGCATTAGTAAGTAACTTCGTTTATTTTATGGAAACTAAGTACCCACGTAAGTACCTAACTAAATACAACTTGTTGCTGGGTTTAGTTAAAACAGAAATTACTTGGAACTACCCACTTGATCAGGGATCACCAAATGGCGGACCGCGGTCCAGTTCCGGACCGCCGACCTATTTTGTGCAGACCACGTGCAGCTGCAGACCTTAACAAATTCATAATCTTTTAATCAGAATATCGAACTGGACAGCAACAATCTTATTTCTGTTTTTAAACGGGCTCTGATCCCTGCACTAGAGACTTCTTATATAAATACTTTTCGTTGATTCTATGTTTAAATTAACTTACACGGAAATAACGAGTTTATCATTTTCATCCAAACGTTATTTGATAGATATTTTAACTTTGCGGGCTCCATCCGAACCAAGTACTCGGTTGTAAATAGCAATAAAATGTTTATTTCTAGCCGTTACGTTTTTTCAGTGTACGTTTTGTTTTAAAAACCTATAACTTATTATCATCATAGACGTATAATAACTGCCTTTTAGTAGGTACTAACTGTTACCATCAGCATGTTTTTATTTAGGTTTATTCAATTTCTCATGTAACTGAATGTGTGTGTGTAAGTCTGGCCACGTCTGCCAGTTGCCTGACGAGCTGTGGGCCAAGGTAACCACTAAGTGGAACCCTGACATAGCGAGAAGGCGTCGCGGCATACCACAAACGAGATGGCGGGATGAACTTGATAAAACTAATAGTGGATGGTTCACACTGGCTCTCGACCAAAAAGTCCGGAAATCATGGGGGGGGTGCCTTTGCTCAGCAGTGGGATGATGCAGGCTAACAGGTAAGTGAATGTCAATTCTTTTGAAAAATAAAGTTATCCTAAACCTGAAACCTGCAAATTGATAATTGCAGGTGTAGCGGAAACTCTTCATATACTTAGAATTGGAAGGAAATTCCTTTAATTTATGGGTCTTCATTGAACTCTTTATCAATTTTCATTCAAGTATTTCCAACGGATATCCGTTATGTGTGACTATCAACGACATTTTCAATCCGATGAAATTTTTTACCATTCTAAAATATCTATATCCTATAAATACCTATAATTATACTATCCATATCTCTATACTAATAATAAAAAAAGATATTTTCTTTTTGTATGTAGGGGTTAATCCTTGGAACTACTAAACCGAATCTAAAAATTATTTCACTAACCTGTCCCGATACCTTTATGGGGTTATTAATTGTACTCATCATTATGAACAAATTATACTATGGGATCAAACATGAAATCGAATTCGACCGTACACCGACGCGGCCGTCGGCGCCGCTCCGCTCCGTGTGTTATTCGCCTTAGTCCTTGCTATAGATAGGTACACATCAGCCCGCATAAACTAAAGAGTATAACTGACACTAAGGACACGTAACAATCCATATGTATAGTCTAAATACCTGTAATGTTAGAAACGATTGTATCTGTGGGTTACATTGCCACAGCGATCGTTTTCATTGGTCGTATCACCCACATACTAATTGGGTCACCGGTGTAGAGTACAGCTAAGTCCTAGTAGCTGTTACTTAGACAGTACAGAATAAATAGTAGCTAGTAGCTATACGTAAGCACGTTCGTGCCTTGGTCGTAGGTTCGAATCGATGCGCGCGCGCACCATCATGTCATATTTATTTATGTGTACCTATGATACAATTATGTATGTCCGAATTATTATCACAAATGCTTTAAAGGTGAAGGAAAACATCTTGAGAAAATTAGCATGTCCTAGAATCTAAATGTCAAACACTTTTGATTTCCACCCATCCTCACTGGGCCGCGTGGTTTTCGGACGACGCCCTGTGTCTGAGAGGCCTGCGTCCCTGCAGGTTGAAGACGGTTAAGACGAATTACCATCCAGTAATTTGATTACAAGTATTGATTGGCGAGTTACCTTTAACAAAATTAATAGACTTAATATGAAAGTATGCTAAAATAATAATAATTCAGCCCATTACTGCACACATGACGGGCACAGGCGTCTTTTCAAAATTAGAAGGTTTAAGGCGTTAGTCCACTACGCTAGCCTAGAGTGGTTTGCCAGACTACATAATTACATCATTGAGAACTTTACGGAGCTCTCTCCGATGTGCAAGTTTCCTCACGATGGTTTTCCTTCACAAATCAAATGAAATTCAAAAAGTTAGACGTGTAAGCTGGGTTCGAACTCAAATCCATCCTCTTGCACGGAAGGCAAGCCTACAGCAGTTAGGCTATCACTGTTAATTATGTTAACATATTATTATGTTATATGGCGCAATCAGTGACGTTGGATGAACTAGTATTAAAATTAGGTCTGAGGTACATAGATAAGCTTATGTAGGTTAGTTATTTCAATTAACCTCGATGTAACGATCGATGTGTGATTAACCTGTGTTTACAAATAAAGATATTTGATTTGATTTGATGATAACATTAACTTAGTTATCTGTCCATCAGTAGGTAGTTAGTTTTTAGTTATTTGGATGTTTCTTTGATACTTTATATAAGGTTCTACCTTCCTAATCCCGAATCCAAAGGGTACCTACTCATCATTATAAACAACTTTTATGGGTACAAATAAGAAATCGCGAAACAAAATATCTGCTATTCCATATGTTGAGTAATGCAGCTGTTTTAATAAGGTTTTGGGTATTTTTTAAATTATCCTGTAAATAAGTACCTAGTTGAAAAGTTGAGAAGTGCTTCACCAAGTTAAGACCTGTTTCAGTAAGTAACACCGTGTGCTCAACATAGAAAAAAAAGCTACCCACATGAGATAGCTGATGTAGATTATTTACGCATCTATAATTGAATGATCAGTGAAGAAATTAAATAAGTCAAAGGCAAAGTATTTATTAGTGCGAGTTTTGGTGATACATTCATCATCATCATTCTCCTGCCCTTATCCCATTTTATTAGGTTTTAAAATTATTTTATGGCAACTCAAAAATCTACCCATTAGGGCATACATATAAGAATAAGAAATACATACAAATTAACAAAAAACAATTTAACAAAAATGCAACTATTTGAATGTCAATTTAAATACACAAATTCATAAATACATAAAATCAGTCACATAAAATTTTGTCAAGAAGGAATTCGTCAATCGTATAGTACGTAGCACTTGTCAAATACCGTACAAAGGCAGTACAAAAAAACTAAAATAGATTACCTACATAGGTATTTAAGGATCTATTACCTATTACGTATGTACGGTCGCGATCATTGTCTTTTGTCCTGCACTGTACCTACTTACACGAATTTAGAATAATAATGAATAGATGAGAAGTGGATCTAATTTGATCCGGTATTTTAGTGCTGGGTAGATTGGTTGGTACGGATTCTTTTTTTAATTATTACCGAATGGGTTTTTTTTCAGAATTTCAATAAACTAACCAGAAATACAAAAGATACAGTAATAACATCATTTACATTATTCATTTTTAGATTATTGCGTTTTAGTTAATTTAATCTATCCAGTTAACTAAGTCACTGTGAGATATATTTTATTAGCTGTAAATCAAAATACGAGTATATAGCATTGGCATTAATAGATGTTTGTATGCTAATTTAAACACTTATTTAACCGATCTACTTAATATACCTACTTGAATTAATTGAAGGATCCACAAATAAATTAATTCTGACAATAATAATAAAGAACCATGAAAAGCGAAAATTGGGAGGAGAGGTAACACAATTTTTCACGTAGTGGATTAAATAGCAGGCATACGAGTAGGCCTCCTACTAATCTGCTACAGTGAAAATAATATTTTGGACGCGATCTTTGATGTCATAGTGAATCGTGGTCTGATTTTCTCGATAAACCACTTTAGGCAGCATTCTATCTAATCTCGGATTACAATACGGTCCCATCAGAATACCAGCGCTGTGACATTTTCTATTTTCATTTTCATTATGCTGAGATGGGAGCCATTTTTGGTCTCGTTCAGGTTGCGTTGATTATTATATTATTTTCTATTGTTATTTTTTATGTTTTATTTTTGTACCTTTTATACTTTTATTCATTCCTGGCGAGTCCAGAATAAAAATGTTTTCTTTCTTTTCTTTCTTTCTTCTTTCAATGATGAATGGCGATGCACTTAAGTGCTTATAGAGGGCTATTGAAATGTCAGATCTGGATCGTTTGCAATTAACTTTTTACTGGTATTACTTATTAAACCTGAAATATCATTGTTGAAAAAAAAACTTGGTTCCTTAGTAAGAGATTAAAATAATTATTAAAAGTCACGATAAATACAGTTATGACACCATACAGTTTTGGTACATAGTCAAACTGCGTACTAAATAATTTTACTTTTATTCCCAACTTTGCTTGCGCTTCTAATGAACTAAATAGGTAAATTATTGGATGCTTTTATCCTTGGCAAAATTAGGGAGCGCCATTAAAGTTACGGCATTTGAGTAAGAAAACCTTCAAGGACGAAGACGAAGCTGCAATCTTATTCGATTATTCTTCCGTGAGAATAACACTGTATGTAGGTAAATTGTCTACAAATCAAAAGTACCGGAGATTTTGTGAGTGACGTCATAAAACCAGTTGTAATTTTAAGTTGAATAAACTCTAGCACGTGTAGATATTAAGAAAATAATTGATCTACGACTAGTTTAACTACGAACACGTTAGGTTATTATTTTGATATATTTAAAATAGTTGTTTTTGAATGACTAGCAAGGACAACTCGTTTAAAAGTCTCTGTGTTTTAGATTATTTTTCTATTTCCCAAGTATAAGCCAGTTTAGACAATACTATAATATAGAGAATATACCAAATATTATAGCACAACAATATCGCTCAACATCCTTTTTTTATGGACACATTCACACTAAGCTATACTATACACGGTTCTACTGTTCTAGTTTCAATCCCTGTAAGGGTTATTGTACTCATCTTTATGAATAACTTTTACATGGGACTAACAATGAAATGGCGAAAAAAAAAACTGCTGTTCAATACAAATGATTTAATAATAATCGACTAAATGTATGGAATAGCCAATATTTTTTCGTGGGACCCCCGACTTTCGTATCTCAACGTGTTGTCCTCTATGCAAACTGGATGTTGAGATTAGGCCTGAAAAGAATCAGTTATTTAAGAAATTAGTCTTTATTTCCTTTACCCATCGAAGAAATTCGCCATCTGATCTCATATCTCTCTCACAAGGATATTGTTAGTGGAAAGATTAGCTCGTCATCAATGGTCGACTGAAGGTAATGTCCTTTTACTTTGCTCGTCAAAGAATTTCGCCAACATAAGAAGAGCTGCGTATCGTTCGATATCGAGGACTTAAAACCGTTACCCGAAACGGTTCAGAAAGAACAGGTTGATTTCACTTTTGACGCAGTAATCCGAAAGAGTACCCAATTGCAATGCAAGTATGATCACAATGCAATAAATACAAAAATAAAATTAAAAAAGTGTGTTAAAATGACTTGTTTTCTGACGGTCAAGCTTTCACCGTTGTTTATTGCATGCATTCCTGGTTGCCTTCTTTGACCTGCATCATGGGCTTCGTATTTGTGGGACAACAATACCACATAATGTATGACGCTTGGTCACCCGGCATCGCAAGATCGCATTGCTCATTTCGAACAAGATGATTTTTTAATGTAAGCAGAATCCACCAAATTAGCAAAAACGTCGAGTTATTGGTACCAAACTGGTCTATTAAATAGGGCCTTTCTTCGGCATTTAAAACTCAAAAGTGACTTTTTTGGATTAAGCCCTGCTTTCTACGTCTGGACCTATAAGTCACATTTGAAAAAAAGCTGTGTTATTTGGCTACAATATTCTGCAAGGTGGAGATACCTCCTTCCCCAGTCGGGCAGCTCCAATTTTGAGTGCAAAGTCCCATTATAACTCTCTTAAAATATGTTCATTCATAAGACATTGGAGCTTATATAGGTATCTGAATATTAATTTTGTGGTACAAACCACCTGCTTTTCAGGTCTTCACTTTGATCGGGAAAATACAGATGAGTTGTTATTCTATGACAAATGTTTTCGTGCTGTGATTGATATATTGATATGCTAATTATAGTGACTCTACATTTTTGTGTGATAGGTTTTCCTTATGAATGATGCTTACGTCACGTGTAGTCGTCGATTATTCCGTCTAAAGAGAAAACTTATGGTAAGGTAATCCCAACTTTTTGCATGACTCTGTGGGTTTGTTCTTCAAACATAACGATTCATATGATTGATGAGTTGGACCATGTTAGAGATGAGGTAATGATACGTAATCGTCACAATTATATATCTCATGATGTAATGTAATAATCGCTTGAGCACACTTAGTTTTTAACCCTGTATAATTCAAACAAACAGTTCACTGGTGGCCATCAACCTACGTCTAATGTATTCATTGGGTCGCATGACGGGTCTTTTTTAAGTCCTATATGAATGAGCGGCAGGTCAAAATCAAGGAATGTCGTAAGAATAATGACAGACGGTTTTCTAACCGTCTGTCATTATTCTTACGATATTCCTTAGAACATAAATTCGACAGAACACTGCTTCAACAAAACATAACCCTATTCGACAAAACACTACTCTGATAGAACATAAATGCGAACGAACATGAATCATTGAGCTAAATTATACACAACTGAGGATTCTTAATTTCTTTATTTTTCGAAAATAACTGTAGCTGCCAGTCTTGGTTGCAGCTGAAAGCCAGCTTTGGGTGATGAATATTTACCGTACTGACACCCAACATTATACTGAGCTGCTGGCCCGTTTGGCACTAATCTAAAGATATTTTTTTTAGCTTGTATGTGCCAATAAATTATATTTCTTTCTTTCTTTCAAACTTGGTATCAGAACCCAGCAAACTGTTAATGTTAGAGTTTCTTGCCGGTATCTTCTCCAGGACCAACCCACTTGGAACCGTGCACCTAGAATCACGACGTTTTGAAACTGCCTGCAAAGGCCCAGTTGAAATAAAAATCTTTGAATGGTGACCCTAGTGACAGATTGTATTATTGTTGTTTTTGAACGAACTTCCGTATAATTTGAATACTAAATGAAGGCATGTTCGTTTCTTGTCATAACGCGGGATAATGACTCTTTGTTGTCTACGTTTTTGAACACGAATTAGACAGATTCAATTAAACTAGTGGTCGTCGTGTGGTCAAAATTCGACCGCAATTTTAGCTCTCCTTTTAACTCCTTCTCTATACATGTAAACTTTAACTGTGCCACATTTCATAATCCTCCATCCACGAAATATGCTTAAAAAGGGGTACAAAGTTTTCTCTTTACGTATATTTTGTGTTGTTTAATTAAGTGACTTAGGTGGTTTGTCTGACTGCATTAGTCTAGTGGTTGCAAAGACGACTGCAGCGTGAAGTCCTGGATTTGATTCTCGGGTCGGGCAAATTTTTATTCGTTTTTTCTGTATGGAAATTCTCAGTAGCAACGCGGAGTTAGGAATCATGCACGGTAACTGGCGATAGGCTCTTTAGATACGTGCAGAGTAGGACCTTGTTTGGACAGCAGACGACACGACAGTTTCACGGCACGGTTGGCGCAGTGTCGGGTTCGATCCCCGCACGGAACAAATATTTGTATGACTTACACATAGTTGTTCCGGGTATGTGGGTGTGTGTGCATGTGTTTGTAAACTGTACCCATGATACAGGAGAAATCCTTATAATGTGGGGCAACGTTTTTATAAACATTCTTTATTCATTCTTTATCTTCAGAAATGTGGAAAAAGGAGCCACAAACCCGAAAAAAAAAATAAGACAAATAAAACACCAATTTCAATTTTCATCTTATGATAATTATACCCTGATATTTGATTTTTGCTTGATCTCAATACTTATATTTCAACTTTCTCCCAAGTAACATAAAATATTTTTCGTTATAGGTGTACAGTGTCCAAGAAAGTATACCGTTACTGAAACTGGCGCGGCAGGAATTCTTTTGCTTTAAGTAAAGGTTACCGTAACATGGCGTTGACTTCGAGGCTACTACGGGTTCTCGAACGACGCGTGCTTCACTGCTCTGAAGCACGCTTCGCTTATCTGGTGAGATAATGATCAACGATACACGCTCGTAATCGGATCGGAATCGCTTCAATGTTGACAGTACAACAATATCCATTGCATAGTAGGTATGCTTTCAAAATCACTTTTTTCGTCAATTGGAACTATGCAATGATCATTCTTGAATTATAGGCATGCCGTTGATCACTTAGTAGGCAAATATTATAATCAAATTAATACGAGATAAATAGGTTTTTCTTTACGGTGGGCGCGGCGGGCGGCGGATTTGTGGTGACAACAAAATTGAACATCCGAAGCAGTAGTTATCAGGACTGTTCTCAAAAATGTAATTTAAAAAGAAAACAGTTTCGATATCTAGTAGTAGTGCTGTAAGTTCATTTTAAAAATCATTCGCATGCAAATCGATTCGTGTCACGTCTCAGCGGTGTATTGAATAGGTACTCGGGTTTTTTGAATAGGTAGGTACTTATAACGCGCAGAATCAATTTTTGAAATCGATGATTATAAATCAACAACGCAAACTTTTTAGGAGTTTTCTGAGCTATATATTATATTAGCTGAACTTGAACTTCGATTTGATACAACAGGTTAACATGTTTGGTGCACCAGCGTAGGTGAAGGCGACATTACGCTTGCTTCATTTACATAGTATGTTACCTAGTCGGTTCGAAACTATTCAATCCTTCGTAACATCTAGAAAATCTAAATGCGGGTTAACCCAAGTCGTCGCCTAGCCTTGCTTTAATAAAGCCATATAAAAATAGAAATAATAAATGGTCTTCGGCGAGATCGTATCGTTTCCTATCAGGGGGCCTACCACGAACGTTTTTGACGTATCGTATCGTTAACGTTATGTAACGGTAACGATATAATGATATTTGGGTCGGTGTGTCAACTTAGGGTACCCCTCTTTACAGTTTACAACTCTTTACAGTACGCCTGTTAAGGTACTTAAATTCTCAGGTGCTCAGGTGGACTTCGGCGCGGTCTTCTAAGAGTTCCCGAAACCCACCTGTAGGTGCCGAAGCGGACTACCGTGGTGAGTTTAGTCCGGTACACCCCTAGGCATCATCTCAGGCGAAGGATAGTCTATGAGGGTTATCAATAAACTAAACAAAAAAGGTGGCTAACCACAAACATAATTTAACTTGACAATATAACAATGACAATGACAATACAACATAAACGTTGCTCTTGCCTACCCTACTCTTAAGAAATGTTACTGTATGTGCACGTCACTGTCTCTTACGTATATGCAAAATAGCATAAAAAAAAAAAAAAGTTTTCCGCTACAATCCGCAGCTTATAATATACTTATTAAAAATATATGTAAACGTTTGTCTCACACTAGGAAACACGTAGTGCCGCATTTGATCGCAGCATGTCATCACTTAGCACTTCCAAAAACATGACAAAACGCAATTCAATTGACCCTGCCTTTTATGCCATGAAAACTTTTCATAGAACATTCATTGAAAAAAATCAATTTTAAAATGTAACCATGACACAGCATTTTCCTCACAAAACCTTCCTGGTATCACACGCGGTGATACGCGATGATTAAGTCCGATGATCTATGGAATACCAATTTGTAATGGTGTAGTATTGTCAGCCTATTTATTTAAATAGGAGTTGTTTAGAAGCCGGTTTCCGTGTCAAAACAAAAGTGTCGGAAGTGGTATAGACTAAATTTACCGGCAATCTAGAATAGAATAGATCTTTATTTCATGTAAACCAGATACAGGCACTTATGAAAGGTCGAGACTCTAGGTGCACGGTTCCAAATAGTAGATCCTATGGAGAAGAACCGGTAAGAAACTCCATGGAAACTCTTTTAAAATAATAGATTACAATCTTGATCAGTACAATGTTGTGGTAAGAGCTGCGAGAATAATGTCATTTAATGTGAAATAAGACTAGGATAATAATGATTTGCATCTGAATAAGATTGCCATGGCAGTTACAAGCTGACCAGTTCCGACAGACGGCACCCGTTCACAAGCATGACGCATAGTATCATCTGTTTAGCCTTTTTCCCAACTACGTTGGGGTCGGCTCCCATTCTAACCAGATGCGGCTGAAAATCCGTATTGTACACAGAGGGAAGCCATCAGATCTTCGCCATCTAATAACTGGGAGACACTGATACTCTAAGGTTAGACCGGCTGCCAGACTTTTTTGGGCTGCTAATTCCCGTAATGATTGTCATAGGTATTCGTATGATAACTGGGACTAACTGGCTTAACGCGCTTTCAGAGGCACGGAGGGGTCTCGATGTTTGGAGAAATGATCACCCATCAAAGGACTGTCCGTTGTAAACGCTGCTTATTTGGTAGTCTAATAGTTCTATGAATTTATGATGATGCCGAGCTATGGAAAGAATATTTTGTCTTTGTTTACGTAGAACCGCAAGTCTAGATGTTGAGATGGATAGAAACAGCTTTGTCTATTCTTTGTAGAATAGAAATAGAAATGGTCATGGGTCATTCTCCGAGAGGTCGATTTTGGTGGTCACACAGCAATATCTCTGTAGTTATTAAAGATACAGTATTGATTTTTTTTAATATATTTCTTCACATATTACTGTAACTAAAAAAATTACTTTAATCCAAATCATTTAAAAAGAAATTGCCATAAACTAAATCAGAATACTAAAAACGGGGCTCATTTCGCAATTCTTCGCGTGTCACACTGCCCGCTTGCTTCAAACAATCGTGTATATATTCTCAATGTTATAATGAACACCTATGTATTGTATATCAGAATACTTGTTAATAGTTGTAGAATTCGTAAAATAAATATATTTCATATTCCATAAGTTGTTTAAAAGTTATGAGACAAAATGTATCGGTCACACGATGTGTAGGTAAGTTTCGTGGACACTAAGTTTTACCTATTAATAGATTTTTTAAACAATTAAGGTTAGCTATAAGTTAGCATATATAATCGAGATTTTGATAAGGTACCTGGAGTTGCAATTATGTCATTATTTAGGTAGTTATTTCAGATTATTGTTAAAATTCATCAGTTACGTGGCATTGGTGGTGTCCACGAAAATCACTTATCAACCCATAAAATAGATTTCTACTTTTTAAAACGCTTTTCATTATTTATTTTGTTAATAACGTTGAAAACTAATTGGTTTTTTATTTTCTTAGCTTTCATTAACCTTATTTTACTGCTAAATAAGTTAGTTTGGGATTTCCTGCATGTGGAAAACGATTATCGAGCATAAATAACTCATAGTGTGTTATTTGTTTAGAACGGTGACGTCTTTGTGATATTTGGTTAGTTATTACGTAGCTAACAGTGTTTTTGGGTCGATCTAGGTGGTTTTTTGGGTATTTTAAATTGTTAAAAAACCTTTTATCCAGTTGTATTTTAATACAAATAGGTACCTACTATTAGAAAATGTATAAAATTGAAGTAACCATGATTGTATAAAAAATTCTACTAAGAAGTTCTTAAATCAATACTAAGTATTTAAGGATTTTTTACAAAGATGAAAAGTTCTATTGACGGTGACTATTAATTAAAATTAAAAAAACCTTCATAATTCGCTTAAGGTGGTGATAAACTTGAGAGTACACTTGTAATTAGCATTCTAACTAATGTTACATTACATTACAGGTATTCTGTTGAGCATTTCCTCGAGCGTTCGCTAGAATGCTTGACAAAAAGATCATACCGACGTTTGGTTCTATTCGTCGCCGATATGCGACTCGCGGTTACTTTAAGTTAGAAAGGTTGGCATATACGTAAGGGATCTGTGCTGTTATAGTACAATATGCATTATTTGGCGGACTGATAATACATTACAACTTTCATACAATAGGCGTGTAGGAAAAAGGAATGGACTTCAGGATTGCTCTTTGGGCTCATTCAATAGTTAGCATTAAGGTTTTTGGGGCATCTCCCCAAGAAGTAATGTAGTATTGGATAATTGATTGACCCAAAGCCTGGTAGACCTGCTTAATTAATTTGTTATCCGCAATATAGCGCAGGTTTTTGAAGACGAATGTTAACTTACGTATTCTATTCGCAGAAGTGGCAATATGCTGTTTAAAAGAAAGAGTTTCGTCGATTATAATACCAAGTTATTTAATAGAGCTAGTGTTATTAATAATGGACAAGTGAAATCAACTACCGGGGGGGTTGTGACAAATTTCAGATACATAGTTTGAGCTACTATATAATGCGTAATTAGATAATTATTAAGTCGGTAGACAATATTATAAAAATGTAAGTCTTGTTTCGTCTAAATGCAGGGATTGTTTAGCGACTTTTAGTATCGATATTACCATCATATATTACTGTATCATTTTCGTGGTTTGCTCAGTCATTTTCGTGGAAGCAAAATTTTCTAAATTGAATTCTATCTTTATTTTTTATCTAATTTTGTTGTTATACATATCAATGAACTTGTATTATTGTAAATTTTAATATTTTGAAGTTAGTTACATAAAAATATTAAAAATGAAAATTGCCACGAATATGACGCCGAGAATCCTGCTCGGAGAATGACCCTCATGCTACGGGTGCTGTATGCTAATACTGAGAATTTCCTCACAGAAAAACCCAATAACACCTTTACTCAACCTGCAAATTGAACCCAGGATCTCACGCTTAGCAGCCGAGTGTGACCACAAAACCAACGTATCAATCTAAGGCCTACGTTCACCGAACTTTTTGTGTACTAAACGGCTGTTTTCCTTTTAAACATCTGTTATATTATTTGTGAAAATGGCCCTAAATACATACCTAGAATAAACAGCAAAATTAATAATTTATTGGGTTTATGTAAATCGTATCGCTAATGAAATCTTCAACGATTTTTAACCAAATCTAAATATAATGTTTATGTTGTGTCCTCTGTGTTACCGCAGCCTTGGTGCAAATATCAAATGAATATTAGTGAGAATTTAACTAAATTACCCACTTCGAATCAGGACATTAAGTTTACTGTGCATAATAATTTGTTATGTTAAGGTAATATTTGACGTAAATAATAAAAAGGGAAATGAATTCAGTGTCCATTATAATGCACATGTTTTTAATAGTTTAGTAGCACTAGGTCAAATGTTAAAATGTTAATCACGAGGTTTTCGTTAACTTTTTGGATTGTAGACAACTAAGGCCCAAGTTCATCGACAATAACAGACGTTTAGGACAGAATCGGCCGTTAAGCATGAACTTGTACGGGTAAATGGTTGTTTTCATTCCAAATCTATTGTCGGTGAATTTGAATAGCGAGAGAAACTACAACTATATTTTAAGAGGGTAAAATATTATTACGTAAGCATACGTATAGTACCTACGCTACGTAATGATCATTTCGTATGCTACGCTATATTCTACGGCTTCACAAAATACATCTTACTAACTACGAAATGCTACGAGCTACGATTCTTCACATCTTTTTCCAGGGTTCCCAACTTAGGGGTTTTCCCCCCAAATTTAGGGGGTAAATAAGTGTGATGGGATTTTTTTAGGGGTTTGATTTGTTTAGGTGTATTTTTAGGGTTTTTTTTACTCTTGACTTTTACTGTGAAGTTTATAATGATTGTGACGCAGCTGGCTGTAAACGTTTTGAAAATGTTTCAATTATTTTATATTATTACAATTTATTTATTAATTCTACAGAGTATTTTTTGTTTGAGGGATTTTAGGGGTTTTTAACTTTGGTTTTTGGTTTTTAGTTTTGGGGATAAATATTTTTGAGAGTTGGTAACACTGTTTTTTTCTCACTAACTACAAAATAATCATAATTATTATAAGTATATTCAACTAAATGTAAAAAAAATTGCAGCTTGAGAAATACTACACTAAGGTATATGTATCAATATATTCCTGTGAACACCTACTAATTATTGTAGAAGTCAATAATATTTTGACTAATGCATGTTTATGCTCAACAAATAATAACCAGTTTTTAAATCAATAGATTTTAAAAGTCCTCTACCATTGCGGCACTTTTCTAAGTAATAATGTTATTTAGGTATTATAATCGGGGTGTCGATGGTCGGGGTCACATCTAAATTATGTTTTGTCGCATTTACAGCGTTTTACGGAGCCAGTACTAATTTCCGCAAATACACACATATAGGTACTTAGGCCACTTAAAGAACGCAAAAATAATATAGTACCTACCTATTTATTAATTTCTTATTTAATTGACGTCAGAGATTAGTGTCAAAACATGGTACAGAATCTGTATCAGAAATGCGTGGTCATATTTAAACGTGCGGATCAGACCATCAAACTGAACTATTGTCTCTACAGGACCAACACTGTCCAATATTGTAATTGCGAAATAATTATCAGCTGTCTCATACAAAACTTCAATACCTACCTACTCGACCCAAACGTATGTGATAATTTTTTCGCGATAACGATGTTGGTCCCCTATAGAAAGTTGTTCAGTTTGACCCACACCTTTAAATATGATCACGCATTTCTGATACACGTTGTATGTTTGAGAATCAATAATTCAAGGAGTCACTCCTCGAAAAAGTGAAAGAGGACTTTCAGAGAGCCATAAGGGACACCAGTGTGGGAACGTGAGGATGTTGATGTGGTAGTACTATATTGTCAGTTGTCCAGGCAGAGTACAATAGCTACCAACTGGCCAGACTTCGATTGACACATATTGATAATAATCATAGTAGCGGTTAACGTCTGATTACGTCTGATAACTTTGCACAGTGTCAAGTGGGCATTGGTGACATTGCAACATCTGGATGAGCAGTCACCGTTTTACAACAGGGCCTGCATCATATTATCATTATCTAAAAGTCTACTGCGCAATAATAATCACCCTTAGAAAACAGATTGGTGATAATTATTCTATTGTTACCACCGCACAGGAGGCGTTTGCCAGGTTGCCAGATACAGGCTTATCATTTGGATATTTCTGAGGTTACGCTAGTACAATATATTGAAATAAATACATCTTTGAGTTAAATTGGAATACTTATCTAATAATCTTATTATCTAATAATAATTTTCCTTGTAATATTTTTTATAAGGAAAAGAAAAATTCTAATTATTGTCAAAGAATATTGTATAGATTTTAGGTAAAAGCTTTATAATAAAAATCTAGTATCGTAATCGTTGTATCTAGTACATAGTAGCCAATAATTAGGCCATGAGAGGCGAAATTCCTGAGCTTTCCCGGATTTCCCGGCCATCTGGCAACTCTAGGCGCCAGCCATGCTTTTGGCATAATTCTTTAGTCGCCTTTATGACACTCACGGGTAAAAATGGTGTGTGGGTGGCCTGTCCTATAGCGGGAACCAAACTACGGCGTATGCAGCGATCAGTAATTTATTTAAGTGCAAAAAGCGACATTTTCTAATTAATCTTTTCACCTAATAACAATGTATCTGCATGGGGATTCAACTCTGCTGATATGGCCTTGGACACAATATTTTACTTGATGTGAATGCCAAGTAATTACGCGCTCTGTATATTTTTCATTGAAAAAACCGCTACATTTCATATGTAGAAGAGGAACATTATACAAAATGACAATACGATCCATTCACGTAACTTATTTGGCATGCTGCAATTGAATGAATGAAAAAGGTTGTACTTAAATACATTTTCACGCAGCTAAAAATAACATACAATGTATTATTGTATCACAACGACAAAATTGAGACTGAGACCAGTGTGCACTGTTCAAGTTAGTTAGTGTCTGGATTCTGCAATCTACAGGATTTTCTTTTTCAACACTATCGGTCGGATTTTTTGGAAACAACATAGATAGATAGCACAGTGTTAACCTGAAAATTTATTTTTTTGGGTTATTTTATTGTCACTGTTGTATTGTCTCATGTATAATAAAATTACAAATACAATTTCTTTCTTCTTTTCTTATAATTTCTTTTGTTATGTTGTTTCTGAAAAATTCAGGATCCTCAACAGATTACAAAAAAATTTTCACCCAAGGGTATGGATTCTTTTACATTGGTGCTACACCTAAACACTCTCTAAAAAAACCTGCGTGTCAAATGACAAGGAAAGTGTGTGCGAAACTGTAAAAATGTAAAATTAAAGTATGATATTTCTGACATGTCTAATGCGGGAAATCTTGTGTTATCATAAGTGGGTTATTGAACATAATAAGGCTTATGTTAATGTGGTATGGGGGCTTGTAAAGTCCAAGGCGTTGCTATTGAGCGTAGTTCACAATGGATATAGATACCTACAGAGCAATTTTTTCAAGAATTTCATAGATTATTTTTTAAGGAATGCCAGCTTTCTGTTCCACCAATTTTAATTCGCTCAGCGAGCTATGGAGCAGGCGATGCTCGGAGTCAATCCGAAGGATACAATCCTCAACGAGATTATCCGACCGAGGACCAAAGTAATCGATATAGCCCATGATTAGCGGGCAGAAGTGGCAGTGGCCTGGTCGAATGAGCTGAAGAACCAGTGACGTTGGGGTGGACGAGTTCTCGAGTGGAGACCGCGAGTAGGCAAACCTAGTGTGGGGCACCCCCCGGCCAGGTGGAGCGACTACTTGCGGAAGGTGGCTGGAAGAAAGTCGATGAGGAGAGCCGAATACCGGCCCAGGGGCACTTACTGGGGAGAGATCTATGTTTAGCAGTGGATAAAACTTACATGCATTTCACTTAACACGAATAGTTAGGATCGAATCCGAAATGTTTCCGGTTGTTATTTTTCACTTTCCACTAGGAAGGGCGCGTCATCATCTGTTCTACTTCTGATCTATGGAATAAGTACTTAGTCCTCGTAGACCCCAGCAAGTTTCAGCTGCGTAAGCAAAAAACCGCTGATTTACCAGGTAAATCAGCGGTTTTTTGCTTACGCATGGCCCCAACTCAGCGAATTTATAAATGATCTTTCTTTTTGCTTGTTCACAATCAATTTAAATTTACAAAAATTAACAGAATGGGTCTGGACCACGTAGTAATACATTTCACCAAAAAACTAAAACCAGTAGCATCATCAATGTGTAGCAGCCCTCAGCCCGATCGTCTCTTATCAATATAAACAAAACGAGCGCCCGCGCAGTTCATGTTGTCAATCGCGCGTCTTCTCACGTGCGCGCGCATCATTTGTTATTAGTGAATTTAGTGATATTGTGTTCATGTGATATAGTGATAGGAATATTTTAGGTAAATATTGCTTTTTAATATTTTTTAAAGGGTATGAAGCGGTTGTTGGTTTTTGCCATCCTTACCAATCACTGCTTTACATACCCCTATAATGATAATAATAATGAATAATGATACTAAACTATATTTAGAATTTAAATAGAATTTAGTATTAATACTAATATTAATGTTATTCTTCTAATATTAATATCGTCCTTCTCGTTTATAAGAATAATATAATTCTTTAAATTGTATGTGTTAGATTTACTGATAGAATACATTTGGTATAATATAAATAAATGGATATATTCAACGACATTTTGCAAAATGTCATTGGATATGTTATGATTTATGATAGTTTAAATTAAAATATTTTGGTACTGTGGTAGTTCTCGGTGATTGTTAATGCTTTTATAGGTAGACATTATAAAAGATTTCAGGTCTATAAGAAATAATATTTGAGAATATTAAATGAACCCTTTGAGCGCCATGTCAGTGACCCGTGAGGAAAAAGAATAGATTTTCTATGGTCTGCTGCGTGACACTCAATGTGTTAATAATTAGTTATAATATATTTTTATTTGCGAGATTAACTAATTAGGAGTTTTAAATTAGATATATTTTAGCTTGTAACGGTAGCAATGATCCAAGACTTATCTAGCTTTAGTTCAGGCTTTGACGGAATAAATGGATGGCTTGCTTGGCGCAGTAGCTACGCACTTGACTTTCCGCTCACGGGGTAGTAGGTTCGATCTTCACTGAACAATTTGTGTGACCTACAGATAGATGTTCCGATTCTGGGTAGTTGTGCATCTATATGTTCGTATACTTTAGGTACTCTGTGGTACTCACAATACAGGAGAAATCCTAGTCATTGACAGTTTGTTTTTTTTAACAAAAAAGCATGAATACAATTTTAAATACGAGTACGTCTCCACTTAAAGTGAAAACAAATGAAAGTATTTTACGTATCGTATGTATGAACGAATCGAGTACAGCAGCGGTTAATGGGTTAAAGTTGACATTGGAGAAGCAGGCAGTAGGTGTTAGTAGTAGCACCTAGTACTTACCTACCTACCTACTAGTCTCTACTCTGTTATTTCTTACTTGTCTTACCTATTTAGTAAACAATCTTCACACAACTCATTAATGAAATAATCATTTAAATTACAACTAATCGTCTACCACGTGTAGATTTGATAAAAAGAGATTAATTAATTATCAAAGACAGTTTTTAACATGATTTTCATATTTGAATAACGTCTAATGTTAAAACCACTTATGAAAATTGTTTACTAAATTATACAAGTAAGAAAAAACACAGTAGATGATGTTAGGGTTGCCAAACATAATGTTAAAAACAGTATTATACTGTTTGTCACTCATTAATACTATTTACTGTTTATCAAAAAAAAGTATGCAGAATACTGTTTGTTTCATCACCCGTTTATAATTAATGTTTGTTCGGTCAGTCAATTTAGCGCCGATTGCACGAAGTACCAGTGGAGAGAAAAAATAAATTGTAATGAAGCTTTGAGCTCTGATAAATATAAATTTAAATCTTTGAAAAAATAAAAGACTTCAAATATTGTTAATTTAACTACTCACATCTAAATATATCTACTTTATTTTTGGTTTAATAAGTTGGCAACCCTAGATGAATTGGCTATTTCATTATTTTGGGGTGTCACGTGGAAATCGCTCATGCCGTGGCCGTGGTTGAAAGATTAGCTGGACTGCAATAGTCCAGCTAGGTAGGTACCTAGGTAGTTTCTTTGCCTATGGACTTTTTTGTCTGAAATAAATGATTATATTTTTTATTTTTTTTAATAGTGGTGTCGATGCTGACTCCCCAGGGTGCGGTAGGCGATGTCAGGTTTCAGGAGCATCTTTCTTGCTCTTTCTTTGTGAAAATGTAACAAGTAAATTATACAATGTGTATCAAAAATGCGTGGTCATATTTAAGGGTGTGGATCAGACCATCGAACTGAACAACTTTTTCTATGGGACCAAAGTCGTAATTTCGAAAAAATTCTCAGGTATCCCATACGTTTAGGTCGAGTAGGTATTAAAGTTTTGTATGGGACAACTGATATTTTTTTCGCGATGACGATGTTGGTCCTATAGAGAAAGTTTTTCAGTTTGATGGTCTAATCCACAATCTTAAATATATTATGACCACGCATTCCTGATACACGTTGTATTTATTTTGGACTACATAAACTTCAATAAACTTTTAGATACCGTTTTATTTCCTTCACTAAGATATTTGCTTTGCGGTAATAGCTTGTTCCTAAGCAATAATCATGGACCTGTTTAAATCTGGTCTTGCTTCAAAATTCATTGAACTTGGCGTGTCTTTACCGATCATCCCCAAATATGACTTATTTGTATAACCGGTTATTTAAAACAACATAATTTATTAATAACTGTATGCAACGTTATCTCAATGTTAATTTTATGTGTGTTACTTCTTGCCAGGGCGATGCCCCCCTTAATGACCATAATAAAATTGGTGCGAAAAATACCAGTCACTAAAATATTGTATTCATCGAGCTAACTGTTGATAATCCGCAATAACTTTTTAAGGCCCTATAGTTCACCGACAACTTATCAGACGCTTAGAGCAAAATCTGCCGTTTAAACATGAATTTTTATATGGGTAATCGGCAATGACATTTTACAAATAGACGCGTTGCTCACGCTCTATATTGGCAAGATAAATGCAAGGTAACTGCCCTGCACCGACTGAGAGAATGAGCATGCAGCTGCAGCTAATGCCACGTAACTAAACGTCTATCTTTTTCTAATAACCGACATGGCGTATGGTGGCTTTCATTTTCTTTCCCTTTCTTCGCACACTGTATAATCCTATGTACTGCTATGTAGCAGTGGCGAAGAGTCCATACAACCCGATTCCCATCGGCTTCCCTCTAGGAATTGGTTAACGCATAGACCAACGTAATATTATATTATTTACTCATCCAACTGACAAAAAAGGCATGTCATTCAATTAGGTCAAGCTCTTCCAGACATGACTATATAGATTACAGGAGACGGTATAGATTTTGGATGTCTTGCATCATTAGTTGGTGAGTGTGCTTTGGAGGACTTTTTTGGGACGGCTTCCCCTATGAAAATTTTAACTCTTCGCCACTGCTATGTAGCTATAGTAAAGTTTACGCCATTTTGTAGTGCATTAATGTTGGTGTATGGCCCGTCTATTTGTAAAATGTCATTGGTAATCGGCCGATTTATCTTTGAACATCTGTTATTGTGACGGTGAAAATGACCCTAAGTTACCTAACAGTCGACTGCTTCATTGGTCGCAAAGCAACAGCGACTGCCGAGCACGAGGTCCCGGATTCGATTCCCGATTATAAAATAAAAATACTGGATGGTGCCTGCGATTACACACGCACGTTTTATTTTTAACAAAATATAATAATTAGCCTGTATCACTCAGAAGCCAGGGATAGTGTAGGTTTTTACCTATTAGTGAAACAATTTTTTTAAACCGGTTTTGTAGTTTCTATAGGTATATAAACAACCAAATTTTATTTTATTAGTATTAGTTAATAGATATATTAGTATTATTAGTATACATTAACTGTTGCCCGCGGTTTTAACCGCGTGTTTTATTTTTATCAAAGTAAAATATAGCCTATATCACTCAGGGAAATTTATTATATATTAGTGAAAGAAATTTTAGAATCGGTTCCGTAGTTCCAGAAATTACCCTCTAGGTACACACAAACAAATTTACCTCTTTATAATAATAATATTATAGATATAGATATAGTAATAAAGTGGCGATGACAATGCGTTATTTGAAAAAATTAGCACTTTATATTATAGAGGCTATTGTTGTTATATCTGTTATACGGTATACCATGTAGGTACATTCATTTAGCACTAGACAAGGAGAATATGCGTGCGTATCAAAAATAAACGTTATTTTGGTCAATTATGATACAAGTTGTTCATCTACAACATCCTCGTCAAATTATATGTTAAGTTTTGTCATTTATTGTTTAAGAGTGACCTTACGAGGCTGGCATAGTCACCAAGGTGAACTGAAGCCTCAATAAAAATTAGAATAAAAAAAAAAATAAAAAAAAAAATGGTGGTCACTACATGGAGGTGCTGTTACTGAAAACGAATCATTATTAAAATATACCACCGGTGCTAGCGCGTCATAGGAAAATTCAGTGCCAATTGAAATTTATTCTTTAACTTTTCTATTTGTGTTTTTCTGTTTTGTATTTTTTTGTCTTTTTTGTGTAATTTAATCATAAGATTATAATTATTAAAGTAATTTAATTAGGTAACTTATATTAGGTACTTGCTCCACAAGAACTCCATATTAATAATCATTATGGCTTTAATTATTTCAATTTTGTATAACATTCTAACACACATATCAATACAAATATTTAAAATAAAATCAGACTATCAACTGAATAAGACTGAAATCACTGTCTAATTACAAAAGATGGTCTAACGCAAGTTGTAAAACCCAGGTCTTATGATAGCCCTGTCTCTTTCTGTTATATGACGTTAGAAAGTGACGGATATTTATTAGATATATTTAAAACCTGGGTTTTACTAAACTTACTTTAAACCATCTTTTGTAATAAGTTGGTAAGTACCTATTAATTGTAAAAGTCAGTTGGATGGCAAGTTAATTTTTGAATCAGTATTAACACAACGCTCGACTGGTAATGTCGTGTTCTATTCTATTTACAACGCCTAATTTCCAAACTATCTCAATTTAGGAAAAGTATTATTCTAAGACGAATGAATGTATCATTAGCGAAAATTCTCATAAAAACTACTAGTCAGTCACTTAATCTTTTTGGACGTGCTACAACATGAGTACCTATTATAACAAAAAGCTCTAATATAATTATAGCTATTTATTATTTGTTATTAATTGCGGTTAGAAACCTGTTTCCTCGAAGTAATAACTGGGGATTCGTAATTTATGGTTAAGGATAGCCGCATCTCATAAAAAAATCTTGTGAAGGCCATAGACAATTGCCAAACTGTTTATAAAATATAAACAGAAGATACATAATGTCATCTCCATCATTTTCAGAGATTGACTGGGTAAGCTTTTCTCGATGTCTAATAAGATAGTTGCAGAACTATCATTCTAACGAAACAACCTATTGATATGAATTCCTACTCTGCTAAGAAATCCTAAAACAGGGCAATAATTTATCATGTTAAACAATACCTGGCCTAATTGAAATTAGATTATTTTTATTTAAAAAGAAACATCGATTCCGATTCCGCTATTTTTATATGGAACTGGCTGTTTGTCATAGCTGTTTGTAGATAGAATCTCGAATAGAATAGTCATTCTATATTCAAATTTAAAAATGTTTATGGGCTCTCCCGTTGCCTGTCCTATTAAAAGACGAATATACCTACCTAGTATACCTGCGATGACAGTTGTATGTGTTTTTAAATAAATGTAGTTACAAAAAATTTCTTTGGCGGGAATTTGTGATATACATAGGTTATAGTGTGATTGACTTATCTTGGTACCACGGGTCAGGCAGGTCAGGGCATGAACAAAGTCAAAGCCGAAAGTTTTATTTTTCAACAGGGCCTTTACAGGCACTCAAAGTTAAAACATCGTGACTCTAGGCAAAGACTAGGTACCTACTAACTATTACTACGTAGGTACCTACTTTAAGTGCACGGTTCCAAAGTGCGTTGGTCCTGTAGAGAAGAGACCGGCAAGAAACTCCATTGAGACTCTTTTCAAATAAATCATAAGTAGATCTTCGCAGGTCACAGTGACAAAGGGGCTTAGGACCCTACCACTTCTAAAGAATAATAAACGTAACAACTGAAAAATCACGTAATTTTTTTGTTAAGTACATCCCTTTACCTTAAAATGAGTTCCAATAATTATGATGCAATGCTCCCAACACGATTGTAAATCATTGTTGTGGGCAAAATACCTAATATTATTATGCTCTAGTCCGTCAGTGCATACTACAATCAATTCGATTGCATTATTTTTCTTATATAAGCATGAAGATTTTTACACGGAAAATTATTACGTCTACCTAGTTATTATTCCACATAATCTAAATCTTTCCGCATTCAATTTGATGAGGTATATCATAATTATATATAAATGTTGTTTCCAGTGTACCTAAGAGACTTCATAGCACCGCAACATGAGGGAATCAGAGGTGAGTGTATTTAATTTAATTTTAAATATCGAATTACAATCCTAATTCATGTAGGTAAAGATTAATTCTTTTGAATTTAAAAATAGAAGCCGATCTTTATTCTATAACGAAAAGAACAAAAGGGGATATCTACATAAACTCTATGATCTACATATTGTTTTATTTTATAGAAAATGGAAAAAACTATTTATGTTATATAAATGTTAGAATATAGGTTTAAAATAAGTCAAAATATTTTTCTATGTTCTGAACACGTTTTTTCAAGTCCTATTTAATAGGTACCTACTGGTACCTACCTATATTGTCGCTGTTTCAGGTGACGTTCTGTATTTTAGCTTAAATAACATGACCTCAAAAAAAAAAGGAAATAGTAAATATTATTATCTCCTTTTGAAATGACGCTCGTCAATTATAGTTTTGAGTATTCTGTACTCTACAATACAAACCAAATTATATATCTATCCACTCTACCATAACATCCGATATCTTCAAATATGTACTTATTCCCAGAAGCGAAAAAAAAAAAAGTCTATGCTTATTCCATTCACCATAGGCTACTATTACTATGACTTCATGTTCATTTTTCACTTGAGTAGATACT
Organism: Allophyes oxyacanthae; assembly: GCA_932294325.1. Classification (NCBI taxonomy): domain Eukaryota; kingdom Metazoa; phylum Arthropoda; class Insecta; order Lepidoptera; family Noctuidae; genus Allophyes; species Allophyes oxyacanthae. The sequence goes on from OW028628.1 coordinate 6,620,985, forward strand.
GTAGATAGGTACCGTCTTCAATAGTCGTTCTAATGAACGTCTAATAATAATTACCACCAAGTCTGATAGAAGCTACAGTCTGTTGTTTCCCCAATTTTTGGCAAACACAGCATGACGACTCAGTTTCCACAAGGCCGTTATTTTATTAATTATTGTATTTCCCGAATTACTAGGAAAACGATGATTAAATCCGCGAATGCAAATTCATGACGTTATAAAAAGCAAATTATGTATTACCATTTATTACTGTGATAATTCGCATCTCCAACATACCTATGAGTAATTATAAAGTCATCACGATGGGATCTTGTGGAATCATCACCACGATTTTCTTAAGAAACAGCTGCTAATTAAAGTCACTATCTGCAATACGTATATTTAGTCAGGGATTGTAATTTTAATGTTTCAAAAAGTTGAAATCTATCCAATTATAATCGAGGGTTCGAGGGTTCACGGGCTATTTGTATTAAGCGACATTTTTGGAACTTTAGGTACAGGAGAGCATTTCAAAGTTTCATTTTTCGGAAAAAAATCATTACAAGAAAAGTATCAATATTTTTACGAAAAAGTGGCCTATGTTGTCTTCCTTTGCAAAATCCGCACAATTTAGTCAAGTTATCATTTTTTTAAACCTGTTATTACCAGTAATAAATGTTGCTTAGTACAAAATGACCTCAAATCACTTTTATTTAGAAACAGGCTAAATGAATCAAGCACCGTTAACTGTAAATTAAAGGTTCAGGAAAAAGGATTTAAACGAAACTTGGTATTGTTTTAGTGAAAGGCTAAATGTATTAAGAACCATCGCGATAATAAAATAGAATCAGTCTATTCAGCTTAAGCACCTGAAGTATTATAATGTAGTTGCAGATCAAAATGAAAAAGTAGCACTTTACATGTAAATTTGAATATAGGTATAGTATAATAAAGAGTGGCGGGTTAGTTAGTTAGGATAGGGATGAGTTATCACCACATTAAAATTAGATGCGGGATAAATCATTTATAAGCGACATTATTTTAGGTGCAGGCAAATGTTTTAAGCGAAATCAAGTATGGATGTCAGATGCAGACTAAATATTTTAAACGACATCAAGTATGGATTTCAGATGCAGGCAAAACGATTCAAACGCCCTATGTTACGAAATTTATTTTTTCTAAAATTGTGTAATTTTATACAATTTGTTTGAATCTGGCATCAATCAAATCAGATTCAAACTAGACCTAAATTTACTGAAGTTTTAAGCGACAAAAAAGTGCTAAGATCGTCACGAAATCAGGCTTAAACGGCGCAGAAAACTCTGACGATTCCGATTATGTATATAACTCAATATCGGCCAGGATGTCGCTTAATACAAATAGCCCATGAACCCTCGATATTATTTTTTGTAACTTTATCGATCGGTAGGTATTATGACTAGTCATAAAGAATATAGATTATAATTGATTTCAAAATTACAAAATTGTTCATCTATTTATAACCTATACCGGAAAACGTGCAAATTATATGGTTAAATCACGTTTTCTTCTTCATCTAGCGTTTCCATCTTCTTGTTGACCTATTCACTTATTAACATTTATTTGTTAACATTTGTCATGTTTGCCATGTTTGCCAAAACTCTTTCTATTCGTTTTTGCAAGCGCCACAAGTGTTACAACAGTAATTTTGCACTGTGTGTGGATGATCTTAAATACCACAACGCGCTGTGATCGAGTTTTTTGCTCTATCTGAATTTTTGGTCTTTGAGTCTGACAAACGCGTTATGACAATTCATTGGATTCATTAGTACTTTGATGCATTACCTTATGGAAAAATGCCTCCACCCTCGCACTCCCTGGACAGTCAGCTTCCAGCGTAACGTGCTGACAACATGCGCAATTTCCTAGTGAGAGCCACACGGATATCTATGGAGCCACACGACAAATTAACAATGAGGCACTAAATGTACGCGTTTTGTTGTATGGGTAAGGTCAAGGCGAACGCGATTTGGTTAAACGCTAGGATAAAAAAAAATACAATTTAGATAAATGCATCTGTGTCATTACCTTTTTATGAATGAGTTTAGTAGTTTTGTTTAAATAAAAACACTTAAGACATGATGTAGACTAGTAAAAACATAATGATGTACAGTACCTGTATTATTATCTTTATTGTTTTAAAACGTTTTGTGCATTATCAGAACATTAACAGTAGATTCCATTTTGTTAGAATGATAATACAAGGTTAGTCAGAGTAGTTATTATAAACTTAGAAACGGGTAATAGTACCAATGCTGAAATCGCGAAACAAAATCAGCTGTTCCATACAATTAATTCAATATTACTCAACTAAATGTATGGAACAGCAGATTTCTTCCCGATTTCAATTTTGGTCGTATAGTAACAGATTTTCTTAAAGATGAGTACAAATAACCATTATAAGGTATCGGGACTAGAAACGTTCGACTTTGTAGGTATTACTATCATATGAGAGTCTACCTATATTGTATAGAGTCGAGTTAGCATCATTTCCTGCCTATTATAATTTCGGAATTTTGCAGTAAATTATTTAGGAGCTAAAATTTTTATACCTAAGTGTATTTTTTGTTTAAAGTTTTTCGTAATGCTTGTACCTATACGCGTAGTGGTCAGCTTGCGTCGTAGCTGGTGGACTACCAAGAACCATTTGAATTCTGCTGTTGTCAGACTATTTTAGGATTCCGACTGCTCTATCCGTATCCAATCAATATTTGGATGGATCGATCCGCGCGGAGTCGCAGTTACTGAGTATCAAGTACCTATTTGAAGTTTTTGTAAACCGTTTCATATTTGACCGCATGAGGTTAGATTGGTCCATTAGCCGACTGCAATATAGTAATGCTAGGGTGATTGAAGAGCTGTGGACGAGCTAATGGTCATTAGGTTGTTGATACACGAGCATTGCAAACCATTGAAATAAATTGCCGATTGAAATAAACGTGGTACCTACATAAAATTCTAAATAAATAGATACCTAAACGTTTATAACAGGCAAAATTTTATAGATACGCAAACATTTTTATAACATGTGCCAGCTATTATCAATTTCATCTAATATCAATCATAAAAACTATAATAATCGCAGATAATTGTAGTATGAATTTGAATGGAAATATAGACTTTTTTACCGTTGTGTTCGATCGTATAATTGCCTAGTTATTTAATTGTCATACTTATCTATGGGAATCTTCGTTTATCAGTTAATCCGTCGATGTCATTATAACAATTAATTGAACATAACCCTTTGTTTGATTGTACAGCTAAATTCTTCCGTTGCGTGTGTAGGTATGTTTCCTGATTATTTATAGAAAGTCTTCCGTCTATTGTTCAAAGATTTAAATTCAAATTCATAATAGGTACGTAATTTATTCAAACTGAGGGCTAATTCACGTAATTTTTTGAGGCGCCGATCATATTGCACTGAAGCTGAGAGAATACCAAATGTGTTGTTTTGATCACAATATTATTGCAACTACGCGGCAACTGCACTTCTTTAGTTACGTGAATTAGCCTACTGGACTATACTAAATTGGGCTTTTTATATAGATAATATTTTTAAAAGATAGTTCTTATTGGCCCTTGGTTAAGGTCAGAAACCTGCGTTCATAAGCTAGTAAAAATTGGATCTATCTATTCAGTGCATAGATACCTCTCGACCTTTCAACGTCATTCCAAGCCGATTGTTGAAACGTAGAAAATATTAAATGCATGACCTGCACGAAAGTTTTTGTAATGTGCATTCCAATTGACCCCACCAACTTATACCAAGGTCCAATCTTTCTAGTCTCTCGATATCTTTAAGACGTCATTGTACTCATCATAATGAACAACTTTAACTATGGGATCAAACGAGAAATCGCGAATAATAAGTAGGTAATATTGATTTATATTTGTATAAAGCTGCAGTTTTTTTTTTGCAATATCATGGTTTGTCTTTTGGTAAAAATAAAAATGTTCTTATTGATGAGTATACGGATGAGTATAAGGATCGGGACTAGAAAGTTAGGACCTTGTATACCGCCGGTTGCGGTAGGAGTGGTTCCAATCAATAGTGGGTTCGAAGTTCGAACTCAAAAGTCCATCTCAAAAGTTACTAGTTTGGTACTATGCAGCTATGGCGGAACGAGGTATGGTGTTCTGCACCCCTACCGCGTAACTAAAATTGTATGAACATCGACATCGGTATTAAACTTCAATACGATAGTGAGAGCCTAAACTTTGAGCTAACTTGTAAAACAATTACCTATCATATAGTTGGGACTCCTATCTTCATGATCGGTAAAAAAAATACAAGTTAGCTCAAAGTTTAGGCTCTCACGATCGTATTGAACTTTAATACCGATGTCGATGTTCATACAATTTTAGTTACGCGGTAGACCCGCTGTTCCTTCATTGAAATGGGAGGATCCTCTGACTAGGCGAGGTGATATTTCCCTGGTGGGCTGAAGTCCAACGATGGCTGCCAGACGGTCGTAAATCTGTCAAATTCGCTGAATACTTTCATAGCGCGATGTAGGATCTGAGTTCTCGTTATGTTCTGTGAGGTGGCATTGGCGTAGTCTGTTGTCATGTTGTTTTAGTAATTATTTCTTGTAGCACTAGATGTCGCTACAGGAGGCTTACTACGAACTCTTATAGCAGGGCAGAAATTAAACTGCCCAGATATTTCCATTTTAAGCTGACCTCATACTGTATAGGCTTTACGTACAATGAAAGGTCAGCTTATACTGGAAATGTCTGGGCAGTTCAACTTCTGCCCTGCTTGAGCTCTTAGTAAGCCCCCAGTACTTACAATTGATCCCATCTCAACAAATTTTATTGCACGATCTACCCGGTATACGTACCTAAGTGTCTCTGCTATCCACATAACATGCGCAATGTCATCGGTGTGGTATTTTAATCTTACTTCTTTTACGCAGGCATGCGCGTGCCCCGTACGCGATGTGGGTCCCTCCATGGTTTCGGCTTGTCCGAATCAATTCCTACTCTTCATGACGATTCTAGAAACCTATATCAATGGTCGCTGCGACCTGGCTGACCCCTGCAACAGGGTCACCAGTAAAGAGGAACCAGATGACAACTACGACTTCGTGGTGATAGGAGGAGGAACTGCGGGGTCTGTGGTAGCTGGCAGGCTGTCGGAGAATCCTCAGTGGAAGGTATGTATTGACTGTTCTGTGTGCCTATATTTAATTTTGGAGAGTTTGGTTAGCTCAAGTTTTTGTTTCCATAACGAGACTTACTGATGATTAACCAGATCATCATTTCAAACTGGTCAATCAATAGAACTCAAGAGAGTTCTATTGATTGACCAGTTTGACCAGTTTGACTGTTCATTATTTTTGTGTTTGCATCAACCTGAAGACTGTTTATTTAGTCAGTATACTACTGAGTGGTGAACTTGACCACACATCAAGCAATATGCTGTATTGGATTGACCATGATTGACCTTAGCAAACATATTTCTATGATAGTAGAGCCATATATCGTGCCCTACCTTTATGACAAGTAATTCTGTATCTTATAGCAAAGTGTAACCACAACTTGGTCATATTGTGGTTAGATTTTAGTGTGAGTACACGGAAAAACGACTTTACGGGCTCTACTCGAACCAAGTTATTCGGTTGTAAATACCATTATCTTGTTTATTTCTAGACGTTATTATATTTAGTAGTTATGTTAACTTTGCAGGCTCCATCCAAACCAAGTACTCGGTTGTAAATAACAATAACTTATTTATTTCTAGCTGCGCTTTTTCAATATATTGCGAAACAATTTGTAACTCAATTAGTAGGTACCTACCTATCATATGCCCTAACATTTGTCTGGCAGAGAATGCCTACGGTATTATGACCGCTTTTGTACATTGTACATGAAGCATTTTAGCATAATATAGATTTGACCATTTTATTTTCCATTAGATAAAGCCTACATGTCTAAATCCGCAAATAATTCGCTTGCACAAACTGAGTCTCTAGGTCTCAAAACAATGGGAACTATTCGCGTCGATTTCACGCACCCATGGTTTGAATTTCCACCATGTATTGTTTGTTGTACATCAATGCAAGGTCGCCATCTTTGTCGAAAACGTTATCTTCCGTATTTATGTGAGAATGAAGCGCATTCGATTTGGATTTCTAACTTTATTTCTAACTAATTTAATAGGATATACATCATTATTTTTAGTATAATTATGTGATAGCCGAAAGGGGGTTATTGTACTGGTAATTATGAACAACTTTTAATACGTGAAAAAAGAAGAAATCGCGAAAAAAGGGTCATACATTCAGTGGAGTAATTTAATGTTGAATTATTCGTATGGAGCAGCAGATATTTTTTTGCGGTTTTAGGTTTGGTCCCATAGTAAAAGTTGTTCATAATTAAGAGTAGGTACAATAACCCCTTCATCTACTACTTGCATCTACCTATAAGTGGCATCGATGCCTGGCATCGTTAATCTAAAAACGGTCATCTCTACTTTGTAGTAGGTCTGTCGTTCAACAAAAATGCCGAACCGAAAAGGCTGAGTTGCAGTGGCGAAGAGTCCATAAAACCCGATTCCCATCGGCTTCCCTTTAGGAATTGGTTAGTGCATAGAACAACGTAATATTGCATGTTATTCAGTTATTAGGTCGAGCTCTTCCAGACATTACTATAGGTACATATAGATTGTATGGATTTTTGTCTTGCAGCATTAATTGCAGCAATTTTTGGGACTGCTTCCCCTTATAAAACTGTCACTCTTCGCCACTGCTGAGTTGAATACCTACTGCGCACGCCTATTCGCGCTTTAAATCCTTTCGGGCCCATCCACACTCGATACTTTTAGCAGCAGAATCTTGCATTTTCACGTTCGTCGGCTGCCTTTTGCTTACAAAAATTGAATAACGAACGCGAAAACGCACGATTCTGCTGCTAAAAGTATCGAATGTGGATGTGCCCTTCGGTGATCGCCTCTCATTCATTCGGTTAATTTATTGCCTTATTGCTCAGGTGCTGTTAATAGAAGCAGGTGGCGACGAACCAACGCAGTCAAGTATCCCAGCCTGGGTGACGGCGTACTGGTGGCGCAATGACACGGACTGGGAGTACTACACTGAGAAGCAGGAGCGGGCCTGTCTGAGCGAAGGCGGGAAGTGCTACTGGCCTAGAGCGAAGATGTTGGGTGTGTATTCAAAATAGAATTTTATACTTTGATTGATGTTGTAAGGCGTTAGTGCCAGATTAAAATATACAAGGACCTTTCTAGTCCCGATCCCTTTAGGGGTTATTGCACTCATTATTATGAATAAGTTTTATAATAGGACCAATACCGAAATCGCAAAATAAATCTGCTGTTCCATAAGTCGTGTTATATTGAATTTTTTTTGTCGCGATTTCTGCTTTATTCTAATAATAAAAGTTGTTCATAATGATGAGTACAATAACCCCTTATAGAGATCGGGACTAGAAAGGTAGGACTTTGTATTAAGTAGGTATCTACATATATCTTTGAAAGACAAAAAAATCTAAGAAATTGGCCAATTTTTTACCCTTTATTGACTCCTCTTTCTTTTACTGAAGCAAAGCAACAAACCTCGTGTTTATTTTAATGACAAATTTTATTTTTCAGATTTTTTTATGTGACTGTGTGTATTATGAATTTTTAATGAGTCTTTATAACTTGAAAATAAATGTTTATTATCTACTTCTCCCCAGGTGGATGTTCAGTAATCAACGGCATGATGTACATGCGGGGCAGTCCGGCGGACTACGACGACTGGGCGGTGAACGGAGCGACCGGCTGGTCGTGGTACGATGTGTTCCCCTACTTCCTGAAGAGCGAGGACAACAAGGAGATCGGCAACGGAGTGTCGGGCCAGTATCACAGTACTGGAGGACCGCTGCCGGTGCAGAAGGTGAGAATTAATGAAGGTCTCTTGAGGAAGTAATAGTCGTTAGGTTGGAGGACCTAGAGGACTTTGGCATATAACATTTATTTTTGCTATCTACCTAAGTTTATATCAATAAGAACTAGGTACCTATACAGGGTGGCGATTTAGTCACCTGCATCCTTTAAACTTTAGGGACTTGATTCTACTCATCATTATGAACAACTTTTACTATGGGAGCAAACCTGAAATCGAGAAGAAAAAATCAGCAATTCTTTACATTTTCTCGAATTATGTGAACTTAAAAAAGTAAAGTTAAATGAATTGTACAGCACATTTTTTTTGCGATTTCCCTATTGGTCCCATTGTAAAACTTATTCATAATGATGAGTAGAATCAACTTCGTCAAGGATGCAGGTGACTAAATCGCCACCCTGTAGTGTTCTTACTCCTCCGTTGTTATTCAAAGTCAAAGTGTTTATTTGCGTAAATAGGCTGTACAGGATAAAAAATAAAATTAAAAATGTAACATTACGATGCTCTCTATTTTGCTAACTTACATCAACATGCAAATTGAAAAAAATCTTTACATCAAAAGTATTTATTTATGAGCCATTTCTTTAGCTTCTTAGACATTAACAACACAGGGCCGACCTTAAATTCATATCATATTGGTTTGTAGTAGACTGTGTAAGGGGAGTTGCATCCGCCAACAAACTGTTACAGTTTGGCGGAAGTACAGAATTAAGTGTAATTTGTTGTTTTTCTTAAATAAACATTTTTTCTTTCTTTTCTTTCTTTCTTTCCTTGATTATTGATACCAATCAATAATCTAAGGTATCACTAAGGACAACCAAAGGCTGTTGGTATCATTAAGGACGAGCAGTTGCTGGCTCCAGACACAAAATTTGGCTATTTCTAAATTATTTCTTTGTGTAGTTCCGTCACGCGCCGCAGTTCGCTCACGATGTGGTATCGGGAGCTATCGAGCTGGGCTACCCGCCGACCAGCGACCTCAACGGAGAAACCGTCACCGGCTTCACTATCGCTCAGGCTTACAACGAGTAAGTACTAAAACGATGCAGCATAGTGGACCAACTGTATTTGGGTATTTATTTATCTAGACTAGAGGTCGCCGGTCGAAATTCGACCATTTTTTTTTTCTTGTGGATTCAGTAATAAAAAAATACTTTTTCTCCCTCCGCCTCATGGAGACGGATGAACATGATTCGGAAGGTGAAAGACCGCCAGGGATAGCATCATTTTATTTTTATTTTAACCATTTAGAAATTGCGCATCGCCTGCGTTCTGGGCCGTAATTCAGCTATTTCAATCATGTCTCAATTGTGTCAGAATGGTCTCGTAATTGCTGGTTTTTCCACTGCAAACGACAACACAACAACACTACGACGACAACGACACTTCGTTCAACCTATTTTGACTTCTATTGTGTTGGTAAGAATTTTCAAAATCGGTCTGCAATTGGCGGAGTAATCGCGTAACAAACATCCAAAAAAAACATATAGTCGAATTGAGAACTTCCTCTTTTTTTGAAGTCGGTTAAAAAGAACCATAGTATTGTAATGTAACTATTACCCCCTTATTACCAAAGATGGTTTAAACCAAGTCTAGTAAAGTCGAGGTTTTAAATATATCCGTCACTTTCTAACGTCATGTGACAAAAAGAGATGGGGCTATCTTACAACCTGAGTTTTACAAGACTTGCCATCTTTTATAATAAGACGGTTATAGTGTAAGTTCCACCATGTTTGTCCGCAGGGGTGGTAGCCGCTACAGCACCGCGCGTGCGTACGTGCGGCCGGGCTCGAAGCGCGCCAACCTGCACGTCATACTCAACGCGCTCGGCTCGCGCGTCGTCGTCGATCCTGCTACCAAGAAGGTCACCGGCGTCGAGTACATCAAGGATGGTGTTACTAAGTCCGTGAAAGTTAATAAGGAGGTGAGTTCCTGTCTTATAAACAGTATTTTTTAATAACCCAAAAAAAAATAAGGAAGGTCTCTGTTCGTCATTCTACACATCCTTGAAATCGAGAAAAAAATACTGCTGTTGCATAGAAATAATTCAATATTAGGTACCTACTCGACTACTCGAGGTATAGAACAGCTGATTTCTTTTTCGCGATTTCAGGTTTGGGCTCATTATAAAAGTTGCGTGGAATGGTGAGCAAAGCACAACCATAAACTTTTTCTTATAATTAAAAATTAGGGGTGTAGGTATACGCTAGATCAGGGTTGGGTAAATTTTTATCATGGTAGACCAACAAAAGCTTAGGAAGTCTTATTGGGCAAGTTTTTTTTACTGTCGTTTTTTCAGTAATTCATAAACTTCGCTATACTTTTCATAGGCGTTTCATATTTTTTGTTCACAATTTTGTCGCCGTTTTGGCTGGCAGGATAAAAAACTGTTCGCGGTACTGATGGACCAAGTACGACTGGTCCATCAGTACCCGAAGAAGAAAATATACCGTCTCGACTTGAGATTACTAAATTATTTACACTATTAATATTCCTACCACTGAAACTCTGAACCATTGAAATTGATCACTTTTAACCACTAATACGTCTGCGCTTTCAACCCTTGATTACATATATATATCTGCTATTTTTCAGGCAATCCTTTCCGCAGGCACGCTGAACTCTCCCCAGATCCTGTTACTTTCCGGCATCGGGCCTAAAGAGACTCTGGATAAATTCAACATCCCTGCTATAAAAGTTCTGCCAGGCGTGGGCCAGAACCTGCAGAACCACGTCGGTGTCGGTCTTGAGTTCACTCTGACTAAGGAGCCGAAAGTTCCGGACCTGAACTGGGATGTTGCTACGCAGTACCTGCTTGATAGAAAGGGTCCGTTGTCCGGCACGGGAATGTCTCAGGTGAGGATAAATTGAGATTGTTTTGGTTTTGGTTTCAAGAGCTGGTGAGATTATTTGATCTCGTGGCGAGGGGAAGTCCCACTTGATTAAAAATTGAAGTGACTAAAATACCTTGGCTCGATTAAAGGCCATAAAACTATAGGTACTTACCTACGAAGAATTGATTTGAAGGGACTAGATTTTGTGTGAAAAGTTTTATGCTCGTTTGTGCCTGTATGTACCTACTTATACTAGGTACTATGATGTATACTAGTTTGTAGTCCTAAAAAATCATTGTTCTTCAATCAATACGACACGACGACACGGTTGGCGCAGTGGCTAAGCAATTAGCTTTCTGCGCTACGTGCCGCGGGTTCGATCCCCGCACGGAAATGATATCTGTATGATCTACAGATAGTTGTACTAGTGAGGGGCAACGTTTAAAAAAATATTTTTTATTTTATTGTTAAATAATATTTCAATTGCCCCAGATTCCACCTAATTAATAATTATGATCTGTGAAACAGTTAACAGGCAAGGTGAACTCCCGGTACGCCCCAGCGGGCGGGCGTCAGCCGGACGTGCAGTACTTCTTCGGCGGCTACTACGCTTCGTGCGGCGACGGCACCGTTGTCGACCCCAAACACGCCGACGATGACGCTCCTAGGAGATCTGTCTCGTAAGTGATGCATCGATACTTATTCATCAATATTTTTATCACCCGCCCTCCGCCGCCTGGGTATTACCTACAACACAATCTTCTGAGATAGAAATGGAGACACAATATATTGGTGTCTCCATTTCTATCTAAATTGGTACCTTCCAGTACGGCTAGCATGGCGAGGCGGGTGGACAAACCCGTTTACTCCACCCTTTGCCTCCTTGACAAAAAATTAAACGAAAAAACGAGAGTGAAAACGGTAAAGTTATGGTTTTGCCCCCGATTTTCTCTCCCCTTTTTTGCCGTGTTAGCCTCTGCTGAGACACCACGAGCCGCGCCTTGATTACGTAAAAGAAAAATCACACAGCAACCAACAAACAATGCATCCCTTTCTCGCTTATAGCCGTTTTTATAAGAGGATACGGAATAGGACGTTTAAAGTTGCTGTTTATGACAGTTGCTGTCGCAAACAGCAACTGTCATATTTTACATACGTAATCAGGTAGCCGGTTGGAAACCACAGAGACATTTAAGCAATGGGCACGAGCCGGTTCACGCTCAAATTAAAAAGAAAATGGTACTGAGTGCTGACCGTAACTTGGCTAGGGTATTTCGACTAGCATATCCTCATTAATAGGCAGCCCGGACCACCGAGTGACGTTTGAAAAGACGCCCGTCTCTCTTGGTCCTAGTCTTCCTACCTACCATCTTCACTTATCGGTTTCCATTCGTCTCCAGGATCTCAGTGATAGCTCTTCAGCCGCGCAGTCGAGGGTACGTGACGCTGCGGTCGGTGGACCCGGCGCAGCCGCCGGTGATGCAGCCCAACTACTTCTACGACGAATACGAGCTCAACGTGCTTGTAGACGCTGCCAGGATCGCTTACAGACTCGCTAATTCTACCGTAAGTTTATTTTCTTTATGGCAATGTAGAGGTACCTAAAACTTATATTACTCTATGTTGGTTCAATATCATAGAATTGTGCAAACAAACATTTGACCATATTATAGTAGATACCTTTGTTATCAGATTTAGGTAGGTAGGTAGGTATTTACCTACTCTTATATGGTCAGTAGTATAGTAACACCGTATCAAATAGTAGTGCCTCTTAGGATATACTTTATATTTTAGTTGTCTCTTAGGATAAACTTGATAATACCTATAAATAATATACTTTTAGGTATAGGTACCTAATAGTATATTGTTTATAGGTATTGTTATAGGTTTGATCAACTTGCTCCTGTCGGTTTACTAATGAGGCATTCCTTACCACTGTTCCTTACCAATGCAATGTCCTTATAATCTAACTTACATGATAATGACAGCAACCTTTGCTTTTACTTAGCTCATGAGATGAGATACCTATAAGTGTTATCACTTCCAAATAGATTCTTCGCGAAAAATACGGCATGGTACCTAAGGAGGGTTACGGGGACGAGTGCGAGGGGGGCGGGCGGGACCCCACCGACGAGTTCATCAAGTGCCTCGCGCGGCACCACACGTCACCCGAGAACCACCAGGTCGGCACCGCCAAGATGGGGCCCGATACTGACCCCATGGCCGTCGTCGACATGCAGCTGAGGGTCCATGGGATACAAGGTGAGGATCTGTATGTTACAATAATTTGTGTATGGACCAATGTATCAAATCGCGTCGCCCCCATTAAAGTGTCGTCCTTTATACCGTACCTAGAGAAACAGAAAGCCCTAAAGAGAAACAAAGCAAATAGCAAAATAAAAATTTAAAGATTCTTAAGAATACTGGGTGCAAACTTAATTGTTTTTTGTTCTTTTTTTTACATTGCCCCTCACTATGATTTCTCCTGTATCGAGGGTACAGTTTACAAACATAATGTCACATCCACACACAACCAGACGCGAAACAACTATCTGTAGATCATACAAATATTTGTTCCGTGCGGGGATCGAACCCGCGGCACGCAGCGCAGAAAGCTAATCGCTTAGCGACTGCACCAACCGTGTCGTCAATTCGAGTTGTTCTATACCTATTTCTAGAGACAATACGCACGCTAAGTCGTTTCGTCTCCGTAAGTGGTATAAGAATTTACGGTTATAAAATTAGATAGCTTTGTTAAAAATCTCCCAGTATAAATTAACCATTCTAATGCATTTATGTTTCGCAGGTCTTCGTGTCATAGACGGTTCTATAATGCCGAAAGTGCCTACCGGTGAGTGTTTTATATCTAACTTTAAATCATTTGCACTCATTACACAAAATTAAGCTTAATATATTTTACTTTCGATGAATCCGATCTAACAGGCGTTATTTTTTACAGGTAACACGGCAGCGCCTATCATAATGATTGCGGAACGTGGCTCGCAGTTTATAGTGACTCGTCATCAGCTGTCGAAGAAGTCGCCTGGGCAACTGGGTAACAGATTTGGAAGCCAGGACTCACAGCGCTCTGAGAATGTTAGCGGGACCGCCAGCAATGACGGACCGGACAGCCATGAAGAGCATGGTCATCATGGGTGAGTTTACAGAAACTGGATTTTAGATTTTAGTATTTATTTTCACACGTTCGTTGCGGAGGAGACGCCGTCGAGTCATGAAGTAATTGAAGTCGAAGTCTTAAAGCCCGGAGTCTGATCGAATACGCTAGGCGTGTATACCGAGCCTGGCGTATTTGATCACATTCATAGTCATAGTCATAGTATTTTATTGGTAGCTAATAAGGTACAGGTCAACATAATATAATCAATAATAACAATAAATTAGAAAATACAATAATCAAAATATAAATCAAATAAATCCAAATAACACGAAAGTAATAAAAATAATCATAATAATTTTATTTCAACATATCATTGACATTATAAAATGCCTGCTCAACCAGCCATTTTTTTAACTTATGTTTAAAGGGTTTATGTTATTCCGTAAGGCATCGATCGATGATGATCGATGATCGGCGGCTGTTAGGCTCAATTACCACCGAGATGGTAGCGGCCGGCGGCGACGTGTGGAGCAGTTTCAGTGCCAAAAATTACACAGCATTTTAAACTTTATCTTCATTACTAAAGTATATAGTATCGCTTGAAGGGTACGAAAGGGTCACGCGGTCGCCTCTATTCTGCCCTCCCCCACTGCGTCGCCCGCGCCTGTACCGATTCACAAAAGCTTAGCGGCGGGGCTAACCTTCGCTTGGTGTCGTTCCCTGCTGTGCCGGCCGCTGCCATCTTGGTGTGAATTAACCCTAAGGTGGCTCACCTTTTCAGCGGGCTTACTACGAGGTCTTATAGGAGGGCAGAAATTGAACTGACCAGACATTTCCAGTTTAAGCGGACATTTCATTGTACGAAAAACCTATACAATGAGAGGTCAGCTCATACTGGAAATGTCTGGGCAGTTAAATTTTTGGCCTGCTATTGTGCTAGAGTTCGTAGTAAGCGCCTGAACAGTATTTTGTAGTTCTTATTATGAATTTCCGAATACATGACGTATCTTATTTTAGATGGCCCCACCACGGCGGCTACGGTGGTTACACCGGCTACCACGGGCCCTCGACGAAGCAGCCAGAGAACGAAACCAACAAGAACCACAGGTGGGAGCACCGGTGGAAACCCTGGGAGAACAAGAACTGGCAACCCGAATGGGACAACAAAAACCACCAAGACTGGCATAAAAACTGGTCACAGAATGAGAAACACAACTCTCGGTAGTTTTAGGGTTAAAAAATAAAAAGATTAACATAAGAAAAATAGTTTTGTTTATTTGCTAATTAGTTTTAGATTACTTCTTTTTGGCGATTCGTTTTCCTTTTTTCGGTATTTCTGGTTCAGATTCAGATCTGCAAGGAAGATATTAACAGTATTAGAATGTGTACTAAATTCAGTGGACAAGGACGCGGATTAGGATCCGCTTTTGCGTTAAGTCGTGTATTTAAAGGAGACAAATGACACGCCAGGCAAAGTCTCGTGACGTCACCAGAGTTCGCACGAAATTTAAGATGTCTAGCGACGTCGTGTGATGTCTCTGGAGACACGTGTCGCGAGAATTTTGTCCCTAGAGAATACACGGCTTTAGACTCGTATTGGGAACCACTTTAATTTTGACGATTCAATGTTGTGTCAAGCGGAGAGATTTTTAAAACATATTGCGCAATTATAATAATTTTTGAACTGTACAAAATCGAGCGATTAGGATTACAATCCCGTTATGTAAGAAAATACATTTCTCCCAAGTTTCCGAATCGATTATTAGTCGACTTATTAACAAAAGAGAAATAAATAGGAATTGATTTAAAAGTATTGAATATCTTACTCTTCGCTAGCGTCAGGTGTCTCCGGGATGGTAACGTTTGCTTTGGAAGCACGTCTGGTATCTGCCAGCTCGCTCGAGTCATTCAGTACTGATTGAACCTGAAATTAGAAAAATATCATGAAAAATTGGGTCTTGTTATTAACAACTATAAGCGTATGGTTCCTAAACATAGCGTGCGGGGAAGTGGGACGAGGGAAATAGCGCCACAGCGTCGACTGAGCACGTTCGGAGCGCTACCTCGCCTCCCCGCACAGTCCGAATAGTACGCCTACTGGAATGGCAATAATAAAGCCTGTGCTATAATATATAGCCATATATTTTGAAGCGCAACAATATCGCTCAGCAATCATGTTGTATGGACACGTTCACACTTAGTTATAATACATATTACTGGTTTCTCGATCTGATTGGTTGTTGAAGTTATACATTTATATGCTACTAGCTTCCGCCAGCGGCTTCGTCCGCGTGCTATCATAATAAATTATAGCCTATGTTACTCAGTTATAATATAGCATTTTGCTGGTGAAAGAATTTTGAAATTGATCCAGTAGTTTTTGAGTTTATCCATTACAAACTAACAAACATACAAAAAAATCTAATATTTTCTCTTTATAATATTAGTATAGATATACTATAACGAAATCTGAACTGGCGAAGTCTGGTATAAACAGGTTGGTAACATTTTTTTGAAACTGTTTATTTCATACTATACATAGTAGTTGTAAGCACACCATGTGATTATACTCACAAAATCATTTTCATATACGATAGTGTGTAGCATAGTGTCGTCGGAGTCGTCGAGTGCTGAACGTTCGGCGCCTGCGCTGCTGCGTTGCGAGCCCGCTGAGGAACGCGTCGTGCGAGTCGGCTTGCTCATAGCTGGAAAATATTACACATGATTATTTAATTTTTTTTAAAGTAGACGATTCTTCTACCTTTCGAATAAATTTATCTCATCAAATAAAAATGTTTATGGAATTTTAGGCAAATTTTTTTGGATAATTCCTTGGGGCCAAAATTAAAGTTTATGATACATTTTATATCCTTTGAAAGAATAATGCGAGTGGAGCTGCGAGCAAAGACTAGTTCTTAATATAAGTGGAAGATGGGTAAAAGCTGGCGGCTCACCAAAGAATTACTTTTTATATTACACATACGATTGCCTCAAATTGTTCAGATGCTAAATAATTTTGTAATAGTACATTATGATATAAGTGCGGTAAGTTGAAAATTACAGCCGAGCCGATATTGCTAGCCCGAGCCGCAGGCGAGGGCTACAAGAAAGCAGAGGCTGTAATTATAAAAGCGCACGTATGTCATACGACGTTTTATAACATATTTGCGAGGAAATAAATACAACTCGGACTTTCTTAAACGAATAAATCTTTAATCACTTGTTAAAGCAGTTAGAGAAATTTGAACAATTTGTGAAATTGATTATTACTTGTTCACAAATTAGCGATGCGCGCGCATCGGCCCTTTTTTTTAAGGCAAAGGCATAAAAACAGCCAGTATTACTAATGAAATAAATTAAATATTTTTTTATTTTTGTTACAGCTAAATGGTTGTAATTTATTGTCAAAATTAATTAAATTAAAGAAGCAATATCGCTTCGGCTGTAATTTTCAACTTACCGCACTTATATCATAATGTACTATTTGAGTATTACTGACCTGCTTTTTCCTTGGTCTGTTCCTTCGCTTCCTGCTTCTTACTCTTCCCTTTTCCCTTCGTCGAGCCATTGGAGTCGGTGCTAGACCAAGACCGCGGGCCTCTCGAAGACTTTCGCACGGTAACATTGGATACATCCAAGTCTGAAGGCGATGATAGCGACTCTTTGGGCGAAGGGGTTTTGGATTTGGCTTCAATGGCTTTCTCTTCGGCTTTGGCTTTTGCTGGTGAGAAAATCCGTTTTATAGAGTACTAGCGGCCCGTCTCGGCTTCGCACGGGTGGACTTTTATTTATATGAAACAATAATAATCATAATTTTGTTCTATCATCTTTTTTGCAACGCACGCGATGTAAGGAATTTTATAGGTATTTTTTTACCCCATGTGTAACATTACGCTACATTACAGCCTACCATCCGTTTTAACTTTACATTATGGAATGCAAATGCAATAAGGATTTGAATTGAGAAGTTGAATTTTCGTTTTCAGATTTCGACCTATGTTCTTTGGGGAAAGTTGTAGTGTCATAGACCTGATTACCTTCTTAAATATGGGTTCTCATTTTTATTTCACCCAGTTTATATCGACGAATGAAAGGCTTTTTGGGTTTTTAAAAAAAATAATTAAAATACGGAACTAACAGTTTTTCCTTTAACATTAAAAAATGACAATGGACCCTGTTAAGCAGAAAAGATCCAACCAACATTTTTAGTAAAATCAAGTTATCTACGTATCCATAACAATATTCATCGAATTTCATGTAATTATGCACAAAAGATTTTCTTAATGTATTATGTTATTATGGCCTATTACAACTACTAACTTTCAAATAGTATCAAACGATTTTTTTATTCTTTGCCTAACGTTAAACTGCCTTTACTCAAAAGTATAAAACGTTGGTTAGATATTTTCTGCTTAACAGGGTCCATTTGTACTAAGCGACATTTTTTTTTTCGGTATACGCATCTAACTATTTTTCGTGTAACATTTAAGGTTGTATTTTACGACGATTTCTTACTTTTGAGGGGGTGAAGTATCAGCCTAAGCCCCACCCACTAGGGGAGCTCCGTTCACGCAATTGCGCAATTGACGTATCAGACTGTGTGACACGCGTGTCACAGAATAGCAATATTAATTAGCAACATGCAGTATGACACCAGCAAATACTTGAAAAACATAAATTTATAATATCGTATACCCAGTGTCCTATATTACGCTTGAACATCTGTTCGTCCGTTTTGTATTTGTAGATTTTATACCTATTTAACTATCTACTTATAAACTATCGGTCATACCTATTGTGTATGAGTTTATGCAAGTGCACATAATTGTCTTGACCAACATTGGGCATTTTCACATTAAGCCGATAATGCCTTAACGAAACCGATATATCGGCACGACAAATCTGATGACACTGCCAATGTGTGTGTAATTTAAGAAGAATAAGCCAACTCAAATCCATGCCTTGAGATAATAACCAACTCTCGCCCACACCTGTAAGCGTCGTCCGTTTCCGTAGTCATACCTACTTAAGTTCGTTCACAGGGTTGCTTTTTTACCAAAAAAGAAATTACGTATTCATAGATCAAAACCATATTCCTAGTTCAGATTCCTCGCTATGTATGCAGGTGAAGAGCTTCAAAATTGAAAGAAAGAAAGAAAAAATATTTATTTCGGACTCGCACATGAAATTTGAAATTTGATTTGATATGAACATGGTAAATACCCCGTTCTGAACTCTAATACTAAAATCAAATAAATATACAAGAAGATAGAAATATTATATGCTAGTTGTTATGTTGAATAATAAAATATAAAATTGTTATAATTAAACGAATTTTATGAAGTAAAACTGAACTTTTATTATTTAAAATAAAACAACACACATTCGTGATTCATAGAGTAGAGAGTAGTGACCCATAGAGCAACATTGACACTGATAAAAAAAAACAACTACAAAGAAAGGCGGCAATTTTAAACTATCTTCAACAAAAATTACTTGAAGTCTTTTGATTTACATGATTCGTTGTGTTCCATCACATTTTGCGTAAAGGACTGTCGACAGACCAACGGTGCATGGAAAAACCTAACAAATAGTTATAGTTTATTAAATTTTATTTATGTATTTTTTATTAGTCTGTATAAAAAAAATGTATGAGTAATAATAAATAATAATATATAATATTATAGTATAAAAGAATCCAATTCAACTGGTTGTCTCAGTGGACATGTGAATTAAGAGGTTTACAAAAGTTGATAAAAATACGTTCATTAGTAGCGAAAATATTTGTCGAAGTTCTATTTTTTTATAAACTGGAAAATGATTTAAGTAGGTACTATGAATATTGTTCTATAAGTAATTAGAACATTAAAACTTCATACTCTTTGTTCTCAACACTACAAATTGTCATACTGATATTTCTATACTATATCATATAAAATGAATTCTTGACGGAGATGTCAAGAAATTATTTTAGCATATTGATTTTATAAACGAAATACTTAGATTTTCTGAATAAAAGGTAAGTTACTTATACTTCCTGTTTCTTTTAAATATTTTTTTTAATAAATATACTGTCATTCTTTCTTTTGGTTTTTAATAAAGTGTAAGCGCAGGTACGTCAAAAAAATTAGCACAGGTCCGACCTCGATGCGCGCCGAAACGCGACTGATTGATGGCAGAGATGACAGAAATCACGAATTTTGTGGTTTTTCTCAAATTGTGACCAATATACGTAATATTATGAAAAAATAACGACCGACATGCCTTGGTATACTTGCGACCAATATTGTGATGTTAAAATTATTTGAAATAATATAATATTTTAGAAATAATCTTGTAAAAATATTTTTAAAAGGGGTAACTTTGCGAATTTTTTTTATCGAGCCAACTTTATCCAATCATGTATCGGACGACCGAAAAATCCGTGTTACATCTTCAAGTTTGATATATATTTTTTTCGGGGTAAAAAAATAAGAATTTCTATTCAAAAAATTGTAAATACAAATCGGTTTTTGCGGCATTTCTGTAAAGGACCCCCTTAATGTCACTTAGTACAACTTTCAACCGTCGATATTACGTTATCCTACCTCTTTCTAAATCCACTAAAGATCGCTGTGATCTGCTTCTCTTCACACCGCCTTTTTCGCTGTCGTCATTAGTTTCTTTCTTTCCTTTACCAGCCTTTTCTTTGCCGTTCTTGCTGGAGTCCGAACCACTCGTTTGTCTGGTTATTGATAACTTTTTCTTCTTGCCTGTCAATAACAAAGTTGTTTAACAAATGAGCCCGAATCTAACCAGTAAAATTATAACCTAGCCTAACTCATTGTCAGTTAACATTGAAAACTGATTAACTGACCAAACATTGGCCGTCTCAGAAATTAACGACCTTGCACATACAGTGAAATTGTCGAAATATTACTACCTTGCAATATCACTGCGTGGGTCCAGTGGAATTATAATGTCACTGAAATGAGCCCGTGAAATTGTGAAAAATGCAGGTGGTTGACAAAGTTTAGTGAAATAATATCACTGGTTTGACAATATTCGTGCGACAGATACACCTATTAAAATATATCGTGTATAAGAAAGAAAGAAATATAGTTTATTGGCACATACATGCATATAAATGGAACAACTTAATAACAAATGATATTTCTCAAGTAATTTATGTAATTTTAAATTAAAACATGTATAATGTATATCTGATGTTAAATTAATAAAACGCTAAAACTAATAAAACCTAGGCCAATAACCTAACCGTCAAAAACCCCCGACTCCAATTAGAAAAAGAGCTGTAACTTTTGAACGGCTGAACAGATTTTCATGAAACATAGCTAAGATGATACCTGATTAAACTAGCTTTCAAGTAAAAAAACTGCATTGAAATCGGTCCATCCGTTTTGGAGCTACGATGCCACAGACAGATACACATATCCACACTACAAACTTATAACACCCCTCTTTTTTGTCGGGGGTTAAAAAGGTCTGAAGTACTTCATTATGATTCGCTTAATTGAAGTACACATACCTTTAGTAATCTTAGATTTCTTGACGGGTGACACACCGCTGCTCGTATCGGAGGGCATATCGGAGGGCCCCACATTCGGTCCCGCGTCAGCTTCCGACGAGTTTCTGACTGCTCGACTGCTCTCCGCTTGTGGTTGGTCTGTACAGTACAAATTCATATTATTACTTCATGTTCAAGTTTCTTTATTCAACATAAATAATAATACAATAGAATGAAAGAGAAATAAAAAAGGAAAATCATTTATTCGGACTAGAAATTAGACAACACAATGCACAAACATAAAAAAGAAAACAAAATAATGTTCCGTCGGCATGCCAGTACAGAACTGCCGAATGGGTTGCCAACTCAGCATTTGCTGCCCATAAGCAAACCCAGCGCCGATTGGTAATTTGCCCCCATGCAGTGACACACGGACGGAAGATTCCGTTTGATAGGTTGATAGGTTGCCAGTTTGCCAGCCCCCTAGACAATTTGCAATCTACAATTTTACAAAAAGCAGATGTTTGTCAACTTTTGAGAGAAGATAGATATAATATAAATAGGTGATACCTAATGTTATTACCTTCAGAGATCCTGGATATAGCTTCGGGGGGCGACGTCTCATCTATTTCCACCTCCTCTTCGACAGTCTCATTGACGACTACGTGCGTGCTTCGTGCTATCGGTTGAGCTACAAGCAAAGTTTTTATTGAATATTATGAAAGTTTACAAGATAGCAGTGGCGAAGAGTCCATACAACCCGATTCCCATCGGCTTCCCATTAGGAATTGGTTAGTGCATAGACCAACTTATTATGGCTTGTTAATCAGTTAGGTCGAGCTCTTCCAGACATGACTATTATATAGATTACAAGGGACGGTTTAGATGTTTGTATTGCAGCATTAATTGCGGAAATTATTAGAGGACATTTTCGGGTCGGCTTCCCCTTTTAAAACTGTCACCCTTCGCCACTGCAAGATAGATAATTTTTTGGGGAACACGCATGTTTAATTACTTACGTAAAGACGACGTCGCTCTTCCCAGCGGCGCCAATGAATCTTCTTGCATCGTAATACCTTCGGTTATACCTGACAAAATCAGATAAATTACTTGTAATAATAGTTTAATAAAAAATAACGATATAGCAGTCAGATATGGATAACGTTATTTACCTGTATGGGACATTTTGTTGAGACTCGCTCGCTCTGCCGCCTCTAAAGCGCCCAGGTATCGCGTGAGGTTACGACACGACTGCTTGTCTGGTAATTTCTGTAATGAGAGAACGCACATGTCATTACTAAACACACGATACTAAAACCAAAATGCGGTTACATGCTGTTATAGCTGGTTTGAATAAGGTGCAACTCAACTGCTAGATATAGACTTCCCACAAAAATGAAGTTAAAGTTGCTTAGGATTGTGAACAGGAGTGTGGTTATCCTACGGGCGGTGGTAGTTTAATTAAACACCGGTTACAAATGTTACAATAAAAAAGAGTGTACCTACTGTATAATAATTAAAACTTGTAACAAATGATCAAAAATATGGTGTGTCTGACGCGGTGTGTCTCATAAGGCGGACGATGATGTAGTTGTTCACCGAGCCGCTCGGTGAGCGCACGCGCATTCTCGCGGTGCCATGCGCCCGCGGTCCCCGGGCGTAATGATTTACTCAACAGACATCTCGATATATCCCCTCTTGGCATGAAAAGTGAATAATCTCAGAATTTTTCACGATATTTTTTATCACTATTCAAGAGAAAATATAGGTGATAATTAGCATTTCTGTATACATAACTCGATTTTGCAAAACTTTTGAGATTATACACTTTTTTATCATCTTTCAAGTTTATGCTCAATATATCTTCATATAAAAGGCGCGGAACCACTGTTAAAAGTAGAATTTATCAGTCCATATAAGTAGGTACTCACAAGACACAGATCGCGCAGCATATGCGCTAATTCGGACGCTAGATGTGCGTCCCGCGGCGTGGACAGCAGCGCCAGCACGCGGCACGCCAGCCCCACTTCGGGCGCCGTCGGCCGACGCACTATGTACTGGCACAGAACCGTCGCCATGCCGCCTTGACTGTCAGCGAGCTACGGGATGTATAAGTGTTACTATAGAAGTCTAACGTCGCTAAAAGTTGGGAAGAAAAGTGACCAAAGAAATGTTATGTGTTTAAACCAGCGTCAGGTGGCCAGTATCACTGCCTCCTGACATTATGCTGAGCTGCGGCCTTTTGGCACAATAACTCATTTTATGTTTTCTTTGTTATTGTTTTTTTTTTTAATTTAAAATCTTTTTCTTTCTTTGTTATTAATACAATTACCATAGAATATTCAATTTGCCAAGGTATTCACATTTACCCTCTTTCTAGGGTAACTACCCATCATTTTTTTTTTCTCATATTAGGTCACTCGGTAATTGATTTAATTTAAAATTTGTGTTCTCATGAATAAAGTTTCTTAATAAATCACTGAAGATACAAACGTATACTTAAGGCTGTAATCAATAATATCGGTACAGAAAACTTGATGTGAAGGCATAAGCTTTCACATGAGAAAACAAAAATAACGCTCAATATCTCGTACTAGAGACATTGCTGCTCGTTCAGGCCTCAAATACCCTTCAAATGACGAAACATAGACACATTAAAAATGTAGTGTCAGGGACACCGATGTCCTGTGATCTGACGGATTATATTTAGGCCTTCTAGTAGGATGGTCATCGCAATGCTGGCCGCGTGACACCTATGGGTCTGCGTGCATTACAACTGACGTGGACACTCGTCGACGTCATGCAGCTGAATGTTGTGGGCTTCCTCTATGCACTACAGATGAGATGATACAGTGGCCCATTTCTAGTTGACCAAATTTTTTTTTGGATCGTTGTCGTCCCTCTTATTCATCTAAATGCAACATAATATGTTACGCGAAAATCATTAGTATGTATGTAAGGGGATCGCATTATTAAATTTATTAACTTACTTCATGGTTCACCCTGGTGAGAGACACGATGAACCTTACGACTGCCTCTTGATCGATCTCTGCGAGCGGCGAGTTGGATGGAGCGTTGGCGAGCGCGCGAAGTGTTGGGAGAGTCGCTTTCTGTATGCAAAGGTTTAGTTGCAAAGTCAAGTTAAACAGGAAACCTGCTTTAAGGGGTGATTGTATTCATAATAACGAACAACTTTTATTACGGGACCAACATTGGAATTGCGAAAAATAAAATCTACTGTTTCATACACAATAATTTAATATTACTCGACTAAATGTATGGAACAGCAATTGTTTTGTCGCGATTTTAATCTTGGCCCCATAGTAAAAGTTGTTCATAATGATGAGTGGAGTAACCATGTACTTATAGTTGAATATAAAAACAGATATTAGATAACATAGTCTGTTTAAAAGGCACGACCGATTTATAATGCAATTAAAATAATGTGACAAACAGTTCAGTTTGCCATAATGCGGAAACAGACTTGAATGCACCATTTGACTGATTTTTAAGTTGCTGGTAGGGTAAAATTTATGATAATACCAAGAGACGTATAAATTTAGTAGATAGCTCTTGTATACACGACACCACATACCTGTATCTGTTCTTGGGCACCATCCACGCTTGTAGGGAACGTTTGGAAGAAAACACCGATGCATTGTCGTAGCATATCTTCATCAACTGTACAATAAAGTCATTATGATTATGTAGGAGCAATAATATCATTATTTCAACACGTGATTCAATTCAATGAGTATATTAGAGGAAGTATGAAAGTGGCATCAGTTGCAGAAAAGCTGCAAAGTAACCGATTGTCGTGGTATGGGCATGTAATGCGGAGAGTAAAATCATGTTATAAGAAGAGTTGTATCAATGATATCAGAGATGGCTATCAGAGAAGAGGCAGACAAAGAAAAATTGTATGGACTGTGTGAAACATGACATGAATGTGAAGGAAGTTAATCTGGAAATGACGTCTGATAGAGGTGAATGGAAGAAAAAGACATATTGCGCCGACCCCAAATAAATTGGGATAAGGGCAGGAGAATGATGGCGACTTGTGATTCAATGCGTTTCTATACACGAAGTGAATTGCACTATGATATTCACTACGTATCTGGTGACGCATTTACCCATTCGCCTTTAATGTTATCGTACCTGTGGCTGGATTGAACCAGAGTAGCAGTAGTTTGCTGAGTATACCGGGCGACTCGAGGTGTCCCAAGTGGAGGAGACGACACAGACCTTCCACGATGAGCAGTCTGTAGGCGGCACACTACAAATAAATATTCACTAAAGTAAAAAGTTACATCATCTATATTTCACCGATGCCCTTATTGAGGCCCTATTATAAAAGGACGAGCCTATTGCCATCAGTGAAAACAAGCCAATGCTCAATATTATAAGATTATAAATACTAACAGTACTGTCCATAATCTTCAGGAGTAGTTCTATGACAGCAGTGCTGTGAGCCGGTGACATTGACAAGGCCGACTCCGATATGTTTCCTGCAAAAAACCAGGATTGGATTGACGTTCTAGTCTAGCCTAGCGTTTGTATAATTTCACTGGCTGTTCCTGCCCTTCATTCGTAACAACTACGCTTATATTTGGACCCTGTTAAGCAGACAGATCCAACCAACATTTTTTGTAAAATCGAGTTAGGTTCAAGTATCACGCAAGCTGATTTTTTGCAATTATTAACCCCCCTTCCCCCTTGTCAGCAAAGGTAACGAAAGCTCCCCCCCCCCCCTCCATGCTTATGTAAACATTGGTACATGCATTTTGCAATGTGTTCTCGATTGGCCATGTGTTCTACCCAAAATCGACTAAATTTTGTAGAAAATCTGAAGAAAAAAAAAGTAATACTGCCGACGTAATCACCATCCAGACCCCATGTCATCAAAAATAAGCAAAGCAAAGACGCCGCCCCCTGTAGTACTTACGTAATACTTAAACGGCCCCTTATCTACGAGTACGTATCCATAATATACTCATCAAATTTCATATAATTATGCACAAAATATTATTTTAATGTATGTATAATGTATGTTATGGCCTATTACACTACTCACTTTCAAATAGGTACTGTATCATACGATTTTTTATTCTTAACTGCCTTTACTCAAAAGGAAAAAAAGTTGGTTGGATCTTATCTGATTAAAGCCCGTCACACACGTAGCTATAATATATATTATAGCAAGACATATTACGATATATTTTCCATAGTAATCTTCGAGTGACCTCAGACGCAACTATAATATACATATATTTCTGTTACGTCATCAAAATATGTTATAAGTAGTATAGCTGCCACGTATGGGGGCTTGCTATAATGTAATATATAGCTCAGTATATTAATATCAGGGGTCGAAACCGATTAGATGGTCAAAAATACTGATTTTACTGACTGTACGACTCAAAAATACTGACCTATTACTGACTTAATGCCAAAGTCTGAATGTGTGAATAAGGGGGTTTCAGACAGTGGTAATAAGTAAAAATTCATTTATTTTGTGTTTGGCTCCACCATCCCCATAGCCAACCTGCACCACCATATTAAATTATGTAACAAGTAATAAAATAGAGTTATTAAAGTAATTTTTTTTTTATAAAAGCATTCAAACATACTAATTCTTAGCTAAAATGGCCAAAAAATACATCTTATTCTAGTGTTAGCGCATACTCTGCTTTGAAACTGCACGCAAAGGGACTGTAATGGGTAAGTGGAAGTGAGATGTCTTTTGACAGGCTTATCAGCCAGGTTTGCGAGCCAGGCTTGGTCGTGGGTGGAGCGACTATCATCACATCATTGAGCCTTGTTTTTTTTAAAATTTGGTTCACAATACTGAATTCTATCATAAAAAGGTAGATTTAAGAAATTATCATAATTCATATAATATTATATATTTCTTCTGTTCTCACTGTCAAACATTTTATACCGGGTGTCTTGTGAGACACCCTGTATAAAATGTAGTCGACGTCGAGTCTGAAACGGATGATAGGCCAAATCATAACAGTAATCAGAAAAAAGAAAAAATATCTAAGTTACGCATTTTTAAAATTATAGGCATAAAAAAAATGAGGAAATCTACACACTGTGATGGTCTTTATCTCCCATTACTACAAATCATTACTTTTTTCAAATTTATTTTTATTATGACTAATCCTGAATAATGCTGTAAATTGTTATCTAAAATGTAAACCCTAACTGCTCCAGCTTGGAAGAAAATGTCACTACCAAGTTATTCAAAATGAATACTTCGCCTAATAATAATTGGCTGTACTCAAAAAAAAAATGCACGACGCTAGTTTAGCAAGTAATTTTAAAAGTTGGCGTATTTAATAAGGATTCCAAAATGGTATGACACTTGCTAAATTATTCCTTAAATTATGGTTTTTTTTTTAAGAAACCCAATTTTTTACGAATTTATTTAAAATGATTCTAGTTTGAGTGAGACGGAAAGAATCATTTTACGAAGTGTGAGCGAGACAGATAGTGATGCCACTATATCAGACGGAGAGACACGATTTTAAATGGGCGAATCATTGAACCTTTTGAGCTGCCAGGGGTCTTGAATGGTAAAGTATATTTGGATTTTTTACAAAATCATTTATCAAATTTATTGGAAGACGTGCCACTATGCATTTACAGAGACATGTGGTTCCAGCAAGACGGCTGCTCAGCGCACTATGCCCGCTTAGTTAGAGAATATGTCAATGAGGAATACCCAGGCAGATGGATAGGGCGGTCTGGTACAATCTTGTTGCCAGCTTGTTCACCTGACTTAAATCTACTAGATTTTTTTTGCTGGGTAGCGGTGCAATAAAAAGTTTAATCAAAGCCAATCGAAAATTTAGCTGAGCTACGGCAAAGAATAACGGAAACAGTTGAATTTGTTAATAACGGAAGATTCGCCTGTCTTAACAGACAGGCCGACCGACCAGATCTTTTTTAAGAAGATGTCGAGCTTATATTGCGGCAGAAGGAAGGCAGTTTGAACTTTGTTGTAAATGTATTAATCTTAGAATCCAATAATTTAGGCGTAATTTAAAACTTTTCTAGCATTACTATGGCCCGTGGCGCGCTTGGACTATTTGGAAATAGGATTTCTGTCTCGCACGTTACGCTTCGTAAAACGACTCTTCATCTCGCTCAAACTAGAATCTTAAAGTTACGGCCTTGACGAAAACGAAAGCCTTGGGTACACTAGAATCATTTTAAGTAAGTAAGCGAAATTGGTTCAAAACTGGATTTCTTTACTGAAAAATAATTGTCGATAATTAAAGTAATAATCTAGCAAGTGTCATACCATTTTGGAATCCTTATTATATGCGCCAACTTTTAAAGTTACTTGCCAAACTAGCATAGAACATTTTTTTTTCAATACAGTCAGCTAATATTAGGCAAAGTATTAATTTAGAATACTTGGTTGGGCTAAAAGTGTCATTTTCTTCCAAGCTGGAGCTAGTTGGCTTTAAAAGGCAACAATTTACAGAAGCATTATTCAGGATTCCTTATTAAATAAAAAATAGAAAAATGTAAAGATTTGTAGTAACAGGAGTTAAAAGACCATGACAGGGTGTAGATTTTTTCGATTGATTTTTAAATACCTGTAATTTTAAAATTAAACAACTTAGATAATTTTTGTATTTTTCTGATAACTATTATGACATGGCCTATCACCCCTTTCCAACATGGCGTCGACTTCTGGGTCAGCCTGTATAAGAAAATCTGTAGCGAAAGGAACGTAGGTGCCTTAAATACTGACTTTACTGACCATATTCAGAAAAAACTGACTTATACTGACCAATGTTAAAAATACTGACTTTTACTTACTTTACTGACCAGTTTCGGCCCCTGTAATATATATTATAGCTACGTGTTTGACGGGCTTAACAGGGTCCATTTATAGTGTCACACAAACCGCTTTAGTACTTACCATCATCATCAATAACACTGTGATATGTGCTTCGCTTCTTTGTCGTGTTGACGGTAGTATCATCTTCCATGACGTCATCTTCGAAAAGGCGCAACCCGTGCACGCACAGCAGGTCGATTATACAACGAAGGACTGTGGATACTGAGCGCTCGTTTGAGGTGTCGATGAGCTAGAGAACGAAGACGAATTAATGAATCTTTTCATCAAATAACTATCTAGCGCAGTCTACTACTAGACACAGGTCCGTGAGCACTCGCATGTTATGTAACAGTCGAGCTAGCTGTTACATTACATCGGGCTCGCCGCAATCGCGGCGGTAAGACCCCTCTTTGAGGAGTGGCTGGATCGGCGGCACGGATAGCGAGTAAATGGCAACTCGCTGTCCGACCATGGACCATGCCCGGTTCGACGGCGCGTTGTGTTCCACGCGCGCCTCAAAGAACGTCAGCAAGATGACGGGGCCCTCCCTGTAGAGGGCCGAAGCCTGCCGGGGTCGCGGGACTTATCTCATTACCGTGACCCCGGAACGTAAAGGGCTCTGTTACATTACATGCGAATGCTTACGGTGAGTACCCTCCTTTGGAGAGAGCTGATTTATTCATGGTGACTACAAGGTACAAGTTATCTCATGTTTGGGAAGACCTGTATCTGTAAACCGACTCCCATCTCGATTTGGATCTCACTTTTTAATATCGGTTGGTATTTGACGAATGGACAAACGATAATAAACGTCTAATTTTATAACAGGAAATCCGTTAAGTTATTGTAAGTCAATTAGTCAAATATCAGCCGACAATAAGAGTGAGATTCGAATCGAGATGAGAGTTGGTTTACCAGAATAGCTATACAGCTCAGATTCGAGCATTACATCTGTGAATATGTCGTAACGGGTATTACAGTGCGCACACTTGTAATGATACAACTCCGAACATTGCAGTAGTGAGTAGGTACAGATCCAAGCATAAATGTTCTTCTATTCTATATCCAACGCAACAGAGATTTATTTTTTCGTGACCCACAGAGTATAAAATTAATACTTGCAACCACTAATTTTAAAGGATAAAAAATACAAAAATATTATAGTCGAACATAGAACCTGCTTTTTTGAAGTTGGTTTAAAACAATAGAAGTGGTGTACTTACATTAGCGAAAAAGAAGGCTTTGTTTTCTTTGGCAAACTCTTTGTCCAACATTCCATATAAAGCAACCGTTTCTAAGGCAGTCTCGATTATTTCCGGGTTTTGGAATATGTCCACCTAAAAATAAAGATTATATACACGTTGTTATTCATTCATTTGTCCACCATTGAACAAACCTTCAATTCATTACGAGCGATTTTCCACTAAGCGGCTAGTCGCGCGCTGCAGGCGGCGCGCGATTCCTATTTAAACCATACCCAATGGCGCGGCCGCGGCTCGTAAATAATTACTGCGGCTAGCTGCGCGTGATTTTGTTGTCAGTATGCAGTGAGTCGCGCGGGCGCCCGCTACTAGCCGCTTAGTGGAATATTGCACTGAATATATCGCAAACAATATATTTTCAATAGGGTCTAATTTGCGTCGCTTGGCGGTCGAACCTAGGATCTCACGCTCAGCAGCTGCGCATGCTACTACTAGGCAGTTAAAGTGTATGAAGTAATATTGAATGTTACCTCTAGTTCGCTGAATATCATCTGCATCATGGGCGTGACCGATTTGAGTTGTGGTGTGTCCAGCGCGCAATTCAGTATTGTCAGGCATTTCGCGAGAGTCGTTGCGTCTGATAACTTTTCTTTTATTATCTGTATAAGATTTAATTAAAAATTTTAAAAAAAAAATTAAAATTTAAAAAAAAAATCGTACTCTGATCTTAATTCAGGGAGCATCTGAGGTCTACCATGTAACTAAAAACTTTTTAATAAGTAGCTGGTAGTGGCCAATTTGAATAATTCATTATTTGTTTTATAAAGTTCGCCCGCAATCTCTTTTGTGGTCTGCTGCAACGCCTTCTGGAAATCATAGGGGGACGCCTTTACCCAGCAGTGGGGTGATGCAGGTTAGCAGTAAGAGTACATTGAAATAGTTATGTAATCAGCTACTAGACCCTCTGTGAATGTCGTGCATGCCTGTAAGTGACTTATTTGCACAGGATCACATTATAAACATGAACCACTCTGTAAACTAATTGTAATTAACTTGTTGGAGTGCCTTATAAAAAATAAAAAGAACAGTAGCTTGAGTCACGACCGCGCCGTAATGAAGTTTATTACCAGAGTTCAAGTTCATTATCATTTAGGTTACGGGGTAGACTCGCTGGTTAGATTGGAACAGGGCATAGATGGGAAAAAGCTAGGATTCAAGTAAAAAATAATGCAAGGTAAAGTAATAAT
Organism: Allophyes oxyacanthae; assembly: GCA_932294325.1. Lineage (NCBI taxonomy): Eukaryota > Metazoa > Arthropoda > Insecta > Lepidoptera > Noctuidae > Allophyes > Allophyes oxyacanthae. Next base: position 6,652,676 of record OW028628.1, read on the forward strand.
TTATTCGTTTTCTTCAAAAGTATACACATATTGTGTCTCACCATGAGTATACTTTGAATGCTGTTCTTTTATCGATGCACTTTTATTATCAGCATCATTTGCAGGTTCTTGGTCTTCACATGGCGTTAATTGCACTGGAATATGACATATTGGGTGACATTTTCTCATTAATTCTTTTATACCACATTTTAATTTATCGTTTTTCTTAACGAGTCTAGTATTTCTTTTTCTTAAATTATCGATTATTTGATTTTTCCTTATTAGTATTTTTCGATATTTTCGTAGTTCCGTTTTTAGCTTATCATTTCGGCGTGCGTCCAAAATGGCCCCAAGATTTTCTAAACTTGCTGAAGAATTAGTAGTCTTATTCTTTTTTTCTGTAGATAATGAGCGACTGTGCGCAGAAAGTGGAGCATCGTCTGGTGGTTCATCATTCATCTGTAAAAAAAACAAGCCAATTTCTTAACAGATGATAAATAAGATAAAATAATCATTTGTTACCGAATGAAACAATACAATGTATCTATTATATTCCCTTACAAATTTAATTTAATTAACGTCAGGATCATTATGCATTATATAAATCCAGCCAATCACTGTCCCTCTGCTAAGCACGAGCGGTCTAAGACCACCATTTTAGCCTTGTGCGGATTGGCGGACTACACACGGAAGAGATATCACGCAAGTAACGCGAGAACTACGTGTTATTACATAGTTCTCGCAACGCGCTCGCATTATTTGCGTAATATATTTAACATGGCATACTGCATTAGGGCTCGGATTAGTTGTAGAAGTTATGACAACTCTTCGGAAAATGACTTTCTAAATGGAACTTAACTTACTGGATTGAGAGGCACGGCTGTGTTTACCAGCCGTTTCCTGCCAGCTGCGGTGTCATACATGTCGCTTTCGGCAAAATGATCTGAACAAACAACACTTGAATCGTTTAGTTTGAAAGGAGCCCCACGCCTTTGCAGGCACACTACTGATACCCATTTTTCACATCGAAATGAGTTACGAGGAAATCTGAAACAAATGAATTAATACTTATACATAATAACCAATATAAAAATCAAGATGTCATTAAGTCAGGACTAAGATATAAGGAGAATCGTAATTTCTAGCGGTCTTGACGTGATATGAACAACATACACGCAAGAGTTCGAGTAAAGCGCGTATTTTTCTTGGACGTTTTTGAGACATTAAATTCTTTACTAAATAATACATCACTCTGTATGTACTGTTACATTAAAATAAAATATTATAGTTTTAAAATACTATAGAACAAGCTTTAGTCATCCAAACTGAACGTGTATGCAAAATTTCAGCTCAATCGGAAACCTGGAAGTGGGTCAAATCTAACTTCCAAGATTTTCTTACATAGTTACAGGTGAAGCTAATAAAAGCGTGTTAAAAATAGGAATAAAAATCAGAAACCCGCGACAATAGTTCAATAGAACAATGAAAACAAACAAAACGGCTAGATTTTAACCAGAGAAAATACAATCATATTTATCGCTGTTTATGTAATCTACAATGTAATTTTATTGATATAGATAATTCAATTTTCAAATACTTCCATAACAATGCAGTTATTTATGGCAAGAATTCGATCAATTCAGACGTTTCACGTTTCACTATGGACATTTTTTCCTTTGAATTGTCTCGCAGGTCAATCTCTCTCTATTTCAAAAATATAAACAAACAATAATCATAATATTTACTTACCGAAAGTAAGAAATCCCGTCCTTCTTCAATGTCCTTGATGTGACATTTTTACAATTCTTAAACGCACACTTTGGCATGTTTATGCGTTGCGCGTTGAGCCAACACTAAACAAAATGAGCGCTCATGTGCGCTCTTTTGTCCTGGACATTATTGGGGCTACACGTTCAATAAAAATATATCGTTCGTTATGCGTCGTCGTCGCAGAGGGAGAAAGAAAATGCTTTAATAGCCTGTCGTATTAATAACCGCTGCGAAAACGAAACGCACTGTACCTAAATACGTATGAGTGAGCGAGACAAACTAGTGTTGTCTCTCGCGTATGCTTTATTTTGTGTTTTTGTTTGACTTGACCTTCGCTAATCGATCGTTCTGTGACATTCCGTGTAACGTACGGTTTTACATTTCGTGCAACTTTGCTGAATGTTTGTTTAGTTAAGTATTCTGCCGTTAGGTGTTGAATAGGTTGGGTGTTCGTGTAATAAAATTGTCTGATATTTCAGAATGCAACTAATATTAACGTTTCATAAGTGCCTGTATTTTTATTTGAAATAATTACCATAAATCCTAAAACATAACCTTTCACAGGAATTCTGTTTTATATTTGACAAAAATACTACGTATCACTCAAATAAATCCTATCACAGTCCACTGCTAGTCATTCCGAGTGAAGTTCGCCTTTGTGTATATTATATCTTTAAATTAAACTGTTTTTTTTTGTATATTCCATATTTTGTGTATAATAAAGAATAAGAATCACCCAAATAGCGGCACACACAACACACAGTCCTATAAATATTAAGTTATTGAACACATAATTTACATCATATTAAGTATGTGTTGAATACTTATTATGATGTAAATTATGTGTTCAATAAAGACTTTTCACCTTATCAGACTTTAAAAGATGGTGACGACGCGGCGACGGTATCACATGAAATGAAACCGCGAATTTAGTATCACGTTCTGTGACCGTACACGAAAAATCAAACAAATTCAATTTGCTTACAAGGGCTGTTCAGTAAATGCTGGGTGCATGCTGTCTCACGGTGATGTTAAAAAACAACTAAATCTTAGTCTCGATTTGAATAAATAAATCTTACTTTGATTCAATAATAAAGATAATTTAAAATTTGGTATATTATTATTAAATACAACATAACATGAATTACTAAGTATTGTAAATACTTGTAAATATTTGTGTAACTAGTGTTCTTAACGTTACAGAAGTGCCTGTAATTGGTTTGTTTGAAATAAAATCTATTCTATTCTACATGGAAAGAAAGAAGGGCTTGGCTTTCTTCGCTACGTGCCACAGGTCGATTCCCGTACTGATGACTACTATCTATCTAATTACTAATTTGCACGTAGATTCTTGTAAATCTACAGTTTTTGACCCAAATCAAATGATTATAAACAAGTGTCAAACATGGATGGCATCAAGATGGCATCAAAATGACATTGACACCTGTTATCATTTTGGGAAGAGCTGTCAATTTCATGTCACAGAAGATGTTGTCTTATCATGAAATACTCACTGAAGTATGAAACCTAGAAATACTGAATCACGCAAGACAATAAGAAAAAAAGAAAAAAAAAAAGAACTGTAGATTTTTGATGAATCAAATAAAAAATTTCATTTCCGCGACCAGTTGTCCTTTACAGGTTTTTTTGCTTAAACTATAAATATTAATATTACTCTACTTACGGGGATAGGCACAGGAGCTGGCGCTGGTGGCTGTATGGTCAACTCATCTAATTTCTTTTGGATGTCCTCCACCTAAATACAACAGTATTTATTATGTTTACACTGCACCAAACTCAACGGTTCTTTATTTCTACAAGAGCCTCAGTATCAATTTTTTTTATTATAGTCCTTTTTATATTCAGGCTGTAACAAAAATCGTGTAATTGCCTTAAACCACGAGCTTTACTGCTTATTATGAATATAAATACATAAAAATAATTAAATATTACTCGACAGCACATGGAACAGGAGATTTTTTTTCTTATCCTTTTTTTTTCCCATGACGCCCCATGATAAAAGTTGGTCATAAGAAGCAGTAGAAGGCGTGGTGGGACTTACACGATTTTAGTTACAACCTGTATATTTACATGTGTATTTTAAAGTTTATTACCTTAGCTTTGCATTCAGCCGCAAGAGCGTAGTTTTGATCCCTGACGGCTTCTTCTTGAGCTTCGATGGCGACGTTCAGTGACACGCGAAGTCTGGCCCTCTGTATTGTAACACATGTTCGTCAGAATGGGTATTTAAACATAAATTAATGGTTTGAATGACGCTCTTTTTCGACGTGACAGAATTATATTCGAAAAAAGAAAAAAGACGTTTATTGACACACAATACAGAATAACATGCAATGTAGAAAGATGAGGTACACAAATAATATACAATAAACAAGACAGAAAACAGCAAGAGTAATATTTTACCGGGCAGAATAAGTGTGGAATTGTGGAGGAACGAGGTATGGTGTTCCTCTATTGAAAAGGGAGGATCCTCCGACCAAGCGAGGTGATATTGCCTGGCGGGCCGAAGCCAGACGGTTGATGTCGGACAGTTGTATATATTTATGTGTTAGATACGATTATCTTTTTCCTTGCGCGATGCAGGCGTCGTAATCTGAGCCACTGTAGTTAGCTTTGCAGGCTTGCTAAGTAGTTATTCTATGTCGCGATAGATGTCGCTATATAATTGCGTGTAAAAAGGCCGCAGCTCAGCGAATGCTGCATATATCTATAGCGCTGATTTTCAGCTGAAGCCTGACATTATACTGAAGAATTATTATATTTGGAGGAGAATCAGTCTCAAAAGATAATTGTATTAGTGGTGCCAGTTTGGCTATAATAATGTCTGGGGTGTTATTTAAGATCTGGGTTGAATAAAACCTTATCAAAACAAGTTACTGACAATATTGAGAAACGATCGAGGTAATAACACGATACCTGTCACACGAATACGCGGATAACGTCCGCGTCGTCATTCAAAAGCAGCCTGGGAGAGGCCTTTATCCAGCAATGATGATACTGGCAGCACCTTACAGCTGCGTTTTCACCAGAGCTGTGCGGTAACTGAGCGGTGTGCGAGGAAAAAAATCTACTAAAAGAATTACTTCATTCTAATTTCGCAGTAATCCTATTGGTGGATTTTTTCCTCGCGCACCGCTTAACTACCTCGCACAGCTCTGGTGGACACGCAGCCTAAGAAAGGTTCTTTAACAGTTCGGTTCGATTCTTTTAGGTATCAACAAAACAAAAATTGTTGCGTATCTAAAACGCAGATAATAAATATCCAAAACGCAGATAGTTGATGTAGCTCAAAAAGCCGCTCAGCTAAGTGGGACTGGGCAGGACATGTCTGCCGTATGCCCGTCGAACTGTGGGCCCACATAGCACAGAACTGGTGTCCTGAGACAGTAAGACGGGGTCGCGGCAGACCACGAAGGAGATGGCGGGACGAATTGGACGCCTTCCTTAAAGACTGGCCCGATACAGCGCGGGATCGCGAGAAGTGGAGGAAAGGGAGGGAGGCCTTTGCCCAGTATTGGGACAGCATAGGCTTATAATAATAATAATAAAATATCTTATCTATGGAGACGGTAACATCATAATTATGTATTTACTTGAAGCTTGGCCTCGGTGCAGTCAACTGGCGGCGGCGGCGGCGGCGGCTGCTCGGGCTCGGGCGGGTCGCGCAGTGCCGATAGCACACCGCTGATCACCTCCATGCGCGGAGATACTTCGGGTACCACTAGTTCAAGCGCCGACACGAAGGCACGGATCACATCCGAGTTTAGAGGGCCGTAGTCACCTGGGAGGGAGGAAATTTCAAGTATACTAAGGTCCTACCTTTTGTAATCCCGATCTCTTTAAGGGGTTATTGCACTCATCTTTATGAATAACTTTTACTGAGACCAGGAAAACTGCTGTTCCATACATTTAGTAGAGTAATATTAAATTATTGGTATGGAACAGCCGATTTTTTTGTCGCAATTTCGTTGGTCTCATAGTAAAAGTTGTTCATAATGATGAGTACAATAACCCCTTAAAGGGATTGAGATTAGAAAAGACCTTATAGTTTGATTATTTTACAAAGTGTGAAGGTCAAACACCTGAATGCCAAACAGTAAACATTTATGTATGATACATGTACATTATATGATAGCCATTACAGCCAGGGCTTCTAACATTTCGTGTTGTGCAGTTCTAAATAAGAAAATCTTGTTTTGGCACCTTCCGTACGACACTTATTTAAAAGCAAGGCCTTGTCCTATAAAGTCCTTATAAGTTTGTAGTGTGTATCTTCTGTGGCATCGTAGCTCCAAAACGGATGGACCGATTTTAATGCAGTTTTATAAATTGAAAGCTAGTTTAATCGTGAATCATCTCAGCTACACAACAAAGTTACAGCTAATTTTGTAGATGAAGTCGGCGGTTTTTGACGGTTAGGTTATGTAAGGGTACGTCCAGATCTGGCGAATGCGCCGCAAATGCGCCGCTCGCGAGCCGTTAGCGCGCTTTCGCGCACGGTACGTAGCATGCGCGTACCGTGCGCGAACGGTGCGCGAACGGCGCGCGAGCGGCTCGCGAGCGGCGCATTCGCCAGATCTGGACGTACCCTAAGACATAATGCACCGCGGCGCCGAACTAGAACAAGGGCCGAAAAATTATTTACCAGTGAGTACGTCAGTGATGAGCGTCTGCAGCGCGCTCCTGCCAGCGGGGTCAGTAGCGTCGTACACACGTAGCATAGTGCCCAGCTCGTGCAGCACGTACTGACGAGTGCTGAAGCCTACAGGGTCTTCAGTTTCTGATGGACAGGGGGAATCGACGATGCTGTTGAAGATAATTCAGCTTAGATCTCCTTACTCAAGACGTACAATGTACAATCAATTTGAGATTACAATCCCAAACAATCTGTTTAAAATAAGGTGTAAATGCCAAAGATCAAAAGTTAAAAGAAGAAAAGAAAAGAAAAAGAGAAAAAGCAGAAGAAAGAGAAGTTTTATGTGTATAACATTTGTTTTACTGGTGTACAGTAAAGAAAATATAAATAAATAAATAAGATCACAATTATTTGAGAAAGGTATAGGGCATAGCGGCACTTTCCACTCAAAATTGGAGCTGCTCGAATGGGGAAGTACCGCTACCTTGCAGAATATCGTAGCTAAATAACATTGCTCTTTTGCAGTGTTCCTAACAGTTCCAGTGTTCCTAACGGTGAGTATGGTCGCAATTGCTCCTTGGGTAATCCCAAGGAGCAATCGCGACCATACTCACCGAATCGCGGCCATATTCACCGAATCACGACCATACTCACCGTTTACACGATTACGTCGTGTTAGCAGTAGGAACGACGCTAGTAGCAGGGTCGGCAACATACGAGTGACGCCTATGGTTTTGCAAGCTTCAATAGGTTACTGTAATCGTTTACCATCAGGCGGGCCGTATGCATGCTGGCCACCTTAGTGGTATAAAAAAAACTCACGCTCTAATATATCCAGTAAGCACAACCAGGTCTGGTAATATAGTTTCCAACGTTTCGTCATCGTCTATCTTCTGCAGATGTTCCGCTAGATGGCGCCAGTACCACGCCGTCTCTTTGTTCAGCATCTCGGCGGGGATGAGGCGGAGCGTCTTGTCGGTGGGCAGCCATTCTAGCAGCTCAGATACTGGTAAGCGACTGAAATGGGATGAGTTATGGGTCTTGAGGAGTTACTGGAAGCAAGGCCGTTGTAGAAATCTATGGGGAGGTTTGATGTCAAAAGGCTGATATCATGGATTAAACTTAACGTAGAAACATAATATTTTGTATCAAGGGTCTAATACAAAGTTGACGAAAAATGTGTCCTGAGTTTAAACATATAAACTTAGAAATACCAAAAAAACTAATTTAAATCCTATGCCGTCATCACAATGCCTAATTTACCGTGGAACAAATTTTGATTTGATTAAAAGTAGAAGCTGGGGCGGGTCAATTTAAAACTCACCTAAACAACGACTCCAATAGTTTTCCAGCGACATACTGTGAATCTTTAGCGTCTTGTGCGTTGTCCAATCGTATCGCCTTCAGCAAGTCTACGATGTTGCCTTGGAAGGTGCTCAGCCAGCCTGGGATCAGGATCTCTTCCACCACTCGTCGGACACGGAGACTGCGCTCAGTAAGGCCCACCTAGGGTGGAAATTGATAGGATACGATTAAAAAATGGTGTTTTGAAATTATTATTAGAATATTTTTTTTTCTAATTTTTAAAGCCGACCCTTTCAGAAGAAGAAGAATAATGAAAAATATGCTAATATTAGGGAGGCATAGAGAAAAAAACACAAAATAATATAGAACAATAGATGATCTTAAATTTATGCTAGAGCAAAAAAGGCCAGATCTCAGAATTATTTCCGAATGAGAGCTTTTAGGGCCGTATTAATAAACCAATCTCAGTTTTGAGTAGGCTACTCAGAACTGAGATTGGTTTATTAATACGGGCCTTAATGTGTTTGGTAAAAAAAGGTTAGTATGTAATATTTGAACCTTAAAAGGTTTGAAGTGTAAAAGACAAAACGCTGTTTTAGGGGTTGCCCTTACTATGCCTATGTCCAGCACTAGCCTGCAAAAGTGAAATTACCTTTAGTGTGAGCACTCTCTGCCGCACTCTGATCTGCGTCACATTAATAGCGGCTATGTGCAGGAACGCGGCGCGACGCACTGCCACGTCTACGTCACACAGTCGCTCCAGCACGAATGGCACGTTACGACTACATTTTGCTATGGACATCACTATGGCTCTGTAAAAAATGCAATTTTAAATTAGATCTCATCATTAAACATAATTATTACTAGCTTCCGCCAGCGGCTTCGCCCGCGTGGTATCTTTATAAATTATAGCCTATATTACTCAGGGATAATATAGCATTCTGCTGGTGTAAGAATTTTTAATATCGGTCCAGTACTTTTTGAGTTTATCCATTACAAACAAACAAACATACAAAAAACAAATCTTTTCTCTTTATAATTTTAATTTAATTAGTTTAGATGATCAATCAACTCAACTATAGCTGTACACTGCTTGACAGAGATCTCCTATTAAACGTAACCTATAGTTACCATGCTGTGAAAACTAGTTGGTTAGCAGAGCCAATCTTTTGCTACCAAAGCATGTGACCATGTTTATCAAACGTCAAGGCGACAACACTCGTGAGCAGTAGCCGCCGTCAGCCGCGGCGGTGCGCGCTCTAATATTGTGCACTGTATAAGTAATCCGACGAGTCTGGCATACGGCACCGTGTCTCCACGCGTAGCAATTTCGATGTGCTCGACCGCGTATCGCCGCGGCAGACGGCGTCGCAACATCCCGTATGTTATTCGCCTAAAATAGTCAGGAATCAGGAAGTAAAAACGACTGGCTTACACTGAATACCAAAGCTTCGTCATTTTCCTGCAGTGAAGTTTTTATTCTATTTTAAACATGTCTCTTACCTTCTAACAGAGGAGCTAGGGTCGCAACTCATATGAAAACGATACGCTCGAGTTACTTCATCATCAGGGTCCATAGGATTCTGTAGTCGTTGAAGAGCAAGCGCCGCGCGACACCGCACCGCGCCCCGAGTGTCTTGTAGTCTTTGCATCTGGTGATGGGAAGAACATTTAAAGAATCAAACGAGTCAGTAAACATCCAATAGCAGATTAGTCTGATCAGCCTATGCCTTTTACTCTACATCATGGCAGCATAGCGAGCAGCGTAGGCTAATATTACAAACACTTAGAAAAATAATATAATAATAATTAATATATAATATTGTTTTGTATATTACAGAATTGTGTGTATGAATTTGTACGTAATCAGAGTTTAAAGGCTGTTTAATTAAAATGTCATTACCATAAATAATCACATAACCAGTGCTTCTAGTAATGCCAGAAACTCATCATAATGAATGTTACTGATAAACATATTTGCATCCAAACAATTGTATTAAAGATTCTTTCAGCAGAGAAATATTAAAAATCATAATATAATATCACTTACCTGAGATGCCAGCAACTTATCACAGAGACCGTCATCTAGTGAGGCTTCATCTCCAAGTGCAAACAGTACAGCTGCCAGCAACTGACTGGCACGGTACCTCACTGACTGACCAGACACACATTGACACTGCAAATATAAAGGAAAGATTGTTTTTTGTGAATAGGCAGATATTTTAGAAACAAAATATATCACATTTTCTAATGGTATTATGTGATATTAAATTTTATAAGTTAGTATATACTAAGCAATGGATTTTTCTATCACACAATAATAATTATCATAGAACTCTTGCACTAAAAGTTGTGAAGTTCTTTTGTATTTCACATTATAAAAATATCAGTCTAAGCATACTTACATCAAATATAATATCAACTATGAACAACAAGAATTCCTCCTCATCATCCAGGGAGGTACAGAACGTAGCTGTGAACTGTATGACTCGGTCCACATTAGCACTGGTGTCGCCAAAGGTGAACAGATAGTGTAGGGCATTCTTAAAACTCTCACGGAAGCTGTCTTCATCTAGCTGTGAATCAAAATATATGGTGAGATTTGCTTCATCTCTACCAAATATTACTTGAGCAAAGGAGTCAAGCCACTTTTAATTTCAAGGTTAAATTATATGGAGCTATGTTCAACACAAGACGCAATTATCAATTTTTATTGAAATACCCGAGCTTTCCAACTCTTTTTACTAAAATGAGACTATTTTTATTTACAAAGTTTTTTTTAAGTTTTATAAAATTATTCCCACCCATACGCAAAATACGCGCATCGTCGTGGAGTTGCAGAAACTCGCCCGTTTTACCAATACCAAATCTACAAAGTTTTCACTTTATAAAGTTTCTGTTTATGATGGGATGGCTCTAGCAAACAGAGAAAAGCTAGAATGTATATGAGAATGTGCACAGAATGCCAGCTCAATTGTACGTAGTTACATGAAAAGGATTCAACCCACATTCTAAAATATTTAATATTAAAGTTTAATTCTTCATTGATTGCCATTAGAGTTGAAAACTTCCAGGAAAGTTTCCTTTTCTGAGGAAAGTTTCCTGAAAACTTCCAAAACTTCCGAAACTTTGGAAGTTTTCAAATTATGTTTTTCTATTTATGAAATCAACAAATTCGTTGCTTTGGGATTACTCAGAATCAGTAACGGCAAATGAAAATGATCCTTTAATTTAGTTCTGTTTTTTTTATTATTTTAATTATTTATGGTACCTATTGAAGCAAATTGATGAAATAACGTTTTGTATTCAATCGGCATAAATCATACGAAGGCAACGGGCATAATGTAAACACCGAGCGGTGTGACGGAAGTTTTGGAAATATTTATTTTTAACCTGTACCCTACCCCGCATCCCGTCCCGTGCTCGCTGTGTTCGAATATTTAAAATCTAGCTAAATGTAACATATTTTAAGTATAAAGTATCCCCAATTACTGTTTTTATAAGTAAAAAATCATTTCTGAAAACTTCCAAAACTGCCGCAGTTTTGGAAGTTTTCGGGAATATTACCGGTAAACTTCCGGAAAACTTCCAAAGTTTCGGAAAGTTTCCGCAGTTTTCAACTCTAATTGCCATACTGTAAATTTGTTGGTTTTATTGGAATTGGACAGCAAACCTTTTATATTTTTAACTTTAAAATGTGTTGTTAGGTTTGGTTTCATATTTTTTATTGATGTTATTTATATATTAATATGTGAAGAGAAAACTTTGTATCCCTTTTTAAGCATATTGCACGCATGGAGGAGTGTGATATTTGGCATAGTTAAAGTTTATATGGAGAAGGAGTGCAGAAAGCTAAAATTACGGTCGAATTTCGACCACTAGGCGGACCACTAGTAAAATTAAATATCTCAAAACTAGCTTTGCTAGAAGGTGGGCTGGATTTTCGTTTAAGAAGTGCAACTATCCAAGTTCTTCATTAGGTACGAAACTGTTGTCGTTGTACAGTCAGTCGTCTGCTGGAGCCCATAGGTACTGCAAGCCTTTCCAGAATAAAAGATACCGGTGCAATTTTTCAAACCACAAGTGGCAAACGATCCCTTGTTGATAACTAGTTTTCATGTTGTGAACAGAGTGGATAATATGTAAATTCTTTAGTAATAGAAATATAAGACAATAAGCTTACGTTTTTGTACAGTTTAATCATTTCCTTCACATATTTTTTGTGTTGAACAACATTGTATTGTACATTTTGAAATATTTTGAACATCGTCAGGTTGTTGCGCGGGTTCGGTTTTGGCGCAGAAACTGGCTGCAACACTTCAGCTTCCGTTGGCATTTTGATTAAATCACTATAAACTTTTAGAAATCTAATTAAAATTGTTAGATAGGTACCTATATTAGTAAATTGTTTACGAACAGAATTTATATCGCGCGCTCAGACCGTTTTCTATTTGAATATTTGACAGTTTGATGTTTATGGTTGACGTTTTAATGACAGTTGTAATCGGTGATCGGTGTTGCCAGTTTTGTCTTTTAAATAGTCATGCACCAAAACCGTATATCCGGTTGGTGAAGAGGTCGGAGCGAGGATTCTTTAGTCATTGGCAATATGGCTCCAATCGACACGTGGAACACGGTCGATTCGTAAATTCGAAATTGTCAAAGAAACTTACACTAGGGGGCCTCAGAAGCAGATCATGAAACGCTGCTGCTCGCCTCTTTAGACGACGGGCACAAGGGGAACTGTCAACTGGCGATATCCATGTCAACCAAGAACCTTATCTATAAGGTTCTTGATGTCAACACAAGGCGTGGACGACACAAGGGGTCACATTGTGGTCCAAGGGGTGCATATCGCTCAATTATTGCAAGACTGTCTTATCAAAAAAATCGTCATTTTACAGGACAGCAGTTTTAAAGTTTAAACTTGTTATATTCAACGAATAAAATAATATAAATGGTTAACTTTATTGGATTAAATCATCTCCATGGCTGTTCCATACATTTTGTCGAGTAATAACTACTATTAAAAATTATTTGGATGGAATAGCAGTTTTTTTTCCTGATTTCAGGGACGGTCCCATAGTAAAAGTTGTTCAATATGATGAGTACATAGAACAACCCCTTATAGGGATCGGGACTACAGACGTAGGACCCTGTATACGTAAATGGCACCATTAAAACATCAGAAAATTGGTGTTTTACTTTAAAGGAGTAGGTACTTTGTGTCTAATTTCTTATGTTTTTGTTTGTATCATTCATAATTTAAAATATATAGATATTATTAGAGGATAAAAAACAAGAATTAAACGGTTTTTTGTATAGGTAGTTCTATTATATTTGCACTTCGTTTTCCTTCGTCTGCGGCTGCGTCAATTTGTATTTCCAAATACCTACCGTAGGTACGTGCTTCCGTTCGAGCAAGCGCAAACATGCGTTAGCATATTCTCTATATAGTTTGTGGCGCAGACTGACTGTGACTGACCAGTGACCTAGCGCACAGTTGGCACGCTATATCTGTTTACACCAGTTTACACAATGCGATGTGGTGCGCTAGCTGGTGCACTAGATGAGCGAGCGTGGAAGAGCCCATACAATGGTAGGTACTATCTGCCTAACTGCCATTAAACAATAAGAAATTGGTGTCGATTCTGTTGCGCACTTTATCAGGACTAAACTAAACTAAGGGCGTTGGTCCCTTTTTTTAATAGAAAAAGAATTTATTTATTTATTTATACTTTATGCACTAAGTACAGAGGCGGACTTAATGCCGTAGGCATTTTCTACCAGTCAACCTAAGGGTGATGCAGAGAAAAAAGTATGGTAGGTGCACGGACAAGATAATTATACTAAAAAAGTAAATTATGCATAGTTACTTATAACTATTTATACATAAATTTTTATATAATATACACTACGTATTATATATACACTATTATACATAAATAAATATATATATAATTATATATACATAAATATAGGTACTATAAGTAGTAAGAAAGCGGAGATGATTCTGCCAATTTGGTGCGAAGATGTTCACGCACTTTTCGCTTAAAGGAATAGCGACTAGTCGCCGTCCTAATTTCCTGAGGGAGCGCATTCCACTGTAAAATAGACTGAATAGAATGTGTTTGATCATTGATGTGTTTAATGCTGGTTCAGTTCTGTCAAAATGCGCAACAGAATCGACACCTAATATTAGCCATAAACTTATTACTAGTAATAATAAGTTTATGATATTAGCACGCTATACTTAGCGCTCTGCAAATTGGATAATGGTGTGGAGGAACGAGGTATGGTGTTCCTCCATTGAAAAGGGAGGATCCTCCGACCAGGTGAGGTGATATTGCCTGGCGGGCCGAAGCCCGACGGTTGATGTCGGACAGTTGTATATATGCTAGATACGAATATCTTTTTCCTTGCGCGATGCAGGCTTCGTAATCTGATTGAAGTAGTTCTTCTATGTTGCGATAAATGTCGCTACAATGGAATGCCCGCTATAGCCACGCAACTCAGGAGCTATTGATTCGTTGAAAATAAAAGTCAGAACTTTAAAATTATTATGTAAAAGTTTATTGTGCCGTTTGGTAATACAATAAGTATACTTTATAAATAATTATTAACTTAAAAAATATTATGTACAAATCACATGATAGCAAAAATGAGTGAAAAAATAAGTACAAAGGTATTATCTTCATTAAAGTGGTAAATTACAATTAAATGAAATAAAAATATTACAATTAAAACAAAGTAATATTAGGTGCGAAAGCTAAGAGTTTTGGTATATTTAGATATTGGCATATTTACTTACATTAAATTATTTTTAAAATAGATAGGTAGGTATAGGCTATTTCTGCCATGGGGGATTGTGATAGTATAGCACAGTATAGCACATCTACCACAAATGATAGTTTGTGCCTACTTTCGACACATAAAAAGAGAAAAAAAAACAGGCAAAGTGCAATCGTCCTTACCTACTTTTTGTGCGTAGAAATCATGGACCACTTTTGTGGTCGTTGGTAGAAATATGGAAGAAATAGAAAGTCCGAGCCACAGATTAAATAATATCTAGTTACTGAGCGCTGATAATATTTTTCTTAAAAAGGTATCGTTTGATTTTTTTATTCCAGTTGAAATATTAAAAATTCCGTTTTTTACGTTTTTTATCAATAAACGAATTATCACTTTAGTATTAGGTAACTACCTATTTAGCTTCGACTATCTAGATATATAAATAAAAAGTTTCTAATTCAAAACATTGAACTATCTAAGAAGTTATTCTTAATTTCACTGTATTTTTTAAAATAAAATAGGTGTCTATTGATTGTCATCAATTATTTTATAACTTCGATATGTAAGGCCGACGCGACGTTCTTAATTCAATGATATTATAATTATGTTAAGAGATTCGTAAATAAACAAAAATTAGGTTGACTGAAAAGAAATCAACTTTTATCGGTTTATACCCACGCATTACCGATAAAATCATACAATACTATCGAAATCAATCAATAAATAAATACGATAAATTTGATACGACATAATTATTATCATTCATTTGACCTCAGACAATCTTTTTAGTATTTTAAGGTGAGAATAAAGTATTCTATAAATAACTGATGGGAAATCCGACGGTTCGAACAAAGACTCTTCAATATTAAACTGAAACTAAATTTATGGCCGATTTTTTTATAGCTGGTTAACCGCAAAATACTCAAAGGCATTTTAACTTTATAGCGCTCATAAATAATTATATCTACCTAACCATCATCCTCCTGTCCCTACACTGGTCAGTGTCCACCCTAATTTGACAGTGACAGCATGAAAGATAATAGCCCCATAAAATTAAAATATGTATGAGTAGGTATTCGGCGGTACACTTCGGATAACTTCCTTGAAAAAAGTGTTGACCCCTTCCTAATAAACGATGATTAAACTACACTGAAAAATCGTAACGGCTAGAAATAAACAAGTTATTGCTATTTACAACCGAGTACTTGGTTCGGATGGAGCCTTCAAAGATAACATATCTACACTGAAATAACGTAACGATTAGAAATAAACAAGTTATTGCTCACATTTAACTTTGTTTTTTGGTGCATCTACCTTCACTGTCTCTGCATCACCCTAAGGTTGTCTGGTAGAGAATGCCTACGGCATTAAGACCGCCTTTGTACATTGTACATGAAGCATTTAAAATAAATAAATAAATAACAACCGAATAACTTGTTTCGGATGGAGCCTGTAAAGACGTTTTTTCCGTGAAGTTGTAATCTTTTGCCCTCTATATTCATTGACATACAAATGACAAGGACATGTACCTATACCTAAATCAGTGTTTAAAAAATACAAGTAGGTACCTATTTATTAACAAGGGGGTTCGACTTTAAAATTAACAGCAGCCATCATAAATCTGGCTGGGTCTTTGAGACATACCAAATTTATAGAGCTATGTTCTGTTACTTCTGAATACCATTATAAAATAATGTTAGGTAAGCATCTAAAGTTTAAAAAGCATTTCATCACTCAAGATCGTCAATGAGAGAGTCGAGTTCTTTCTTTAGGGAACATGATTCTTCTCTCTGTTTCAGAACGTCGTCCTTCAGTCGGTCTACGTTAGCCATTAAGAGTGCGTTGCCCTTCTTCAGCGCGTGAACCCTGGTCTCGTGTCGCTTCATCCTCTTCGTGAGGTTGTCCTTCTTGTTTGGGAGAGGAGCGTCCTGGAAAGCAGAGGAAATTGCCGTTAAAGAGAATCAATAAAGATTTTTTTTAATTTTCTATGATTATTTTCTCTGTGCTTCTTGCTATTATCTTTAATATTAATGAAAATTTATATTATTTTGTGTTTTTAGGATCATAAAAAAATATTGAGTTGGAAGTTCTCTATTTGTTTAAGTAAAAAGTTGTTGTGATAATCTTTCCGATTCGGATTATATATGTTT
This sequence comes from Allophyes oxyacanthae, assembly GCA_932294325.1. NCBI lineage: Eukaryota > Metazoa > Arthropoda > Insecta > Lepidoptera > Noctuidae > Allophyes > Allophyes oxyacanthae. Next base: position 6,669,329 of record OW028628.1, read on the forward strand.
TTATAGAAGGGTAAAGGCCTATCTTTTTCCTTCCAAACGCCAGTCCAATAAAAACGACCAGCTACGCTACCTACGACGATATTATAGCCAATATTCTAACTCACCTCAGGTTCACTCTCGCTTTCCGTCTCACTCTCTGTGTCCTGTTCAGTTTCTGTCTCAGTTTCTTCTTCCTCCGACTCTGACTTTTTCTCTTCTTCAGATTCTTCCTCTTCCTCTTCGTCATCATCGTCATCTGATCCGCATTCCTTCATCATAGCAGCCATCTTGTCGACTTCGCGTTTAAGCTCCTTGTATTTCCGTTTCTCCTCTCTGTAGGTAAATGTTAGAATACATAATTCTGTTGGATTTGTTACATACTTACGTATGAATATTTTATATTAACAGGGGGCATTGCAGAGAAGACATTTTCGGAATGAATCAAGTCAATTTATGATGTTTTCAATGAAAATCTTTTATCTCTATGCAAAGAAAAATCAGAAGTTTGTTTTTTATTATGTGTAATATAATAAGGGATTTCGATAAAATAGAGTAAAGTTAACAATGTGACTGACTTGAGAGCGGCCTGTTGGTTCTTGAGTGACATCTTGAAAGCCATACGCTCTCTCTTCATTTGATCTTGCTTCTCCTTCAGGTACCGGATCTTGTTCCTCATGTTGCGGACCTCCTTTTCCATTCGCTTCTGTTTCTTCTCTTCGCTTTCCTCCTTGAAATTTACAACGTTGGTATTAGTTGTAAAGAGGTAAAAGTTTCTCATACCTAATATTGTTAGGGTAGAGTTTTTATCTACTTTTTAAAATGTATTCTGATGGGTTCTTTTTACTCTCGATGTGTTTACTAAATTCAGAGTTTAACCATCTTAATCTCCTGAAAATGCATTTAATTAACGATGCGATGCAAATTCTGACTCGATTCTTTCCATGCAAATTATCCTTTTCCCTAAATAAATTATAGTTAATTTCTCAATACCCACCAGATAATTTACTAAATGTCTGAACTTTCCATCACACTTCACACCGTATTTGTAACCGTTTGAGGTTTTCATAAATATGAATTAATTCATACCTCTTCTTGATCAGATTCCTCTTCTTCTTCAAAGCTGTCGTCCTTGGTTACAGAGAGCTGCTTGATGGCATGGCTCGAGCGCCTTGAACCCATGCTCGTTGGCATGATGCCCTGCAATCATTTATTGTTGATACAATGCTACAAGGTGACGAAGTACCTGAGTCATGCTTTAAAATAAGGGAAGGAAGAATTTGTAAACAAAATGTTTGGATGAATGAATGCAAACGTAATTTAGTATTTCCAGTGACAAAACGGGGATGAATTCAAATGTAAATCACTGGCCGAGTTTTATTAGATAAGCACAAGTCGGAGGCGGTTGGCGTAAACGAAATAATGATTATATCGGTTGGTCATAAGCCTGAATTCTTATATCTTGATTATAACGATGATGATGACTAATAAGGTAATATTTTTTGTTTCTTTCTGGACAATATAACTTACGTTTATTAATGATTATTCTGTCAAATTATTGACAATAGATTACTAGAGAAATGAATTTAAATAATATGTACTGTCTAAAATCGAAATTGAGCAGAACGTGAATCGTTTGTTTGTTGAAAATTCATGCACATGTAGGATGCATATGTGAATCAAATAGGGCCTGTAGTAAAATGTGCTATGATAGTGCGTATTTCAAATGAAAACGATAAAGCCATACCTCATCAGAAGGTAAGTTAGTATAAGCGTCGTTAGTTTTAGCAACATTATTATTAGCGTCAAGCTGTTTTTTCCGCAAATCCTCGGCTTCGGGCGAGTTCACTTCAATATCTAACAACCTGCACTGCTTTTCGAAATCATGTTGCCGCTTTTGATAAAACGACATAGGTTCCTCTGATATATTTTCTTCCGAATCGTTCTGCAAATTGTTAGTAAAGCAATTAATCTTGCAAAACAATGTTATGGACGTTAAAATATAAGAACCCCACGACCTTAAACATAGCTGTCATGTCAGTTTAGACGGTTCGTATTGTGTTTCTGTCCCACAACTCTGTATTGAGAAATTGTATAATACAGAAAATTATAAATTCAATTTTGCAAATCTGGCAATCAATCGCAGGATATTGTGATATCCTGGAATTGATAGCAGCACAGATATCACGGCGATTGAAATAACATCGTCCTTAATATCATAGCACACATGAAACGTATACGGTACGTACCGACATAGCTTGTTCTAGTTTCTTCTCTAATTCTGCGTTCCTTCTCTTTACTTCTTCTAACTCTGTTAATGCTGTGTCTCTATCTTCTGCAGCATCTAAGTACTGTTTCTCCAAACTATCAGCATTCTCTTTAGTTTTTTCTACCTCCATTTTAAGGTTATTGACTAATCTTTCGTCATACGCATCGGTGACAGATATGACAGTCTTATGTTGTTCTTGCTTGATGAATGCCCTCTCTCTTGCTAGTTCAGCTTCTAAGTTCTGTATCCTTGTTAGAAGACGTTTGTTTTCTCTTTCTTGAGCTTCTTTGTTTCTGTAAAAATATGTTTAAAAGTAAATGTTATTGCAATTCTCCAAATTCCCTTTTATCATAAGATAATGTAAGTACTATTGCACTAACATTAGATTATAACGCTTATTCATAATCTCATACATGATTAAGCATTAATTGCTTATTTTACAATTGATTGCTATTTTAATAATTTAATCCGATTCCGATCATATAAATCTAATCGTAATTACTTAGACAAAGGAAACACAAGTTAATCGTACAAAAGTACTAATTTTAATTATTACTAAAAAAAAAAACTACAATTGATTGCATACCTACTCGTACTCGGTAAGACTATTTACGTTAGGTGTTCTCAAATAAGGTATAGTACGACAGGATTCCTCTCGTACAAATAATACCTACGTAACCGAAGGATATTTAAATTAGTTGGACTAGTACTGAACTTGTCGTCTGTTAGAAATCATTGACTGCCATAAGACAATTGTCGTACAATTTCTTCATATTTTCGTTGACGTACGGTTTACTCATGTATCTTTGTCGGGGCCCGAAGCTAGGCTAACCACAAGCTAGCTCTAGCTTCCACTCCTGGGAACCAAGCCTCCTCTCTAAAATAAGTACTAGGATAACCACCGTCAGATGCGGCTTAGTAAATTATAATCCGTCTGACTTCCGAAACCTACTTATAGGAGAGATGAGAGATATGTCTTTGAAATTTTTTTTAACACTTTTATTGTCACGCACCTTAGTTCAATGGCCAGTAACTGCTTGGTGGACTGCAGATCATCTCTGACCTTGTCGATATCATCCATTTCATCGATTTCATCCTCCTCAGGGGGAACAGGTACCTGAAACATTTTACCAAATTCTTTAAGATGGAGAAATTGTTTAGTTATTGTTATATTCATGTAAATGTTATGAGTGTCTGTATAAATCTGTCCATCCTAAGGTCGTCTGGTAGAAATCGCCAAGTGCGATAAGACCGCCCTTTGTACATTTCTTTTTCTAATTATTGTATCTTTTCTTCTATTACTGGTGTGCAATAAAGTGTATTGTATAATAATTATAGTGTCAGCTGATTACTAATCCAAAAAAGTGTTTTGCTTGAGTTTCTACAGACCATAATGAAGGGAACTCAACGACTACATTTAACTCTATATGACTATCCGCCGAATAAAACACAACCCAAATTTAAGACGCTCTAGTCATTCCGTCGCTACTAGCCACCTTAAATTGACGGGTGACAGCACGACAGTTAACGGCAACTTAAACTTGAGATGTGTTTCAGTATTCGGAGGTTAGTCTACTGGACATTGAACAGGGCCTATCCACAAATGGAAAGAGGTAGGATTCTCTAAAAAAAAAAGCGTGGTTCCACTGTAAGAGTCAAAACATTCTATTCTCATGCAGTTAGTGTTTAAACGTTGTTTACATTCAAGAGTAAGATATATCTCTCTTTCAAAAATTCTAATTCATAGTGTCAGTGTAAAAAGTGTGTTGTGTGGTACATACGTTTGTGCTACTTGCCTCAGCCAACCCCTGAGCCGACAGACCGACCCCTGACGGAGACGCCGCTAGATTCGCCTGCGACATACTCTTCTGAACTTGCTCCTCAATCGTCATCTGTCTCCTAAACTTCCTCAAACCTTCCAGATTCGGTTTACTCCTATCGTTAGTCTTCGCTTTCTTCAGCCTGACTCCTTTTGAGATCTGTTTTAGCAACGCGTTGTGGGAGTTTGGCGTCTCTGATTCGAAAATGAACTGACCCTTATTCTTGACTAATGTTGATGTGGTAATTATTGGGCTCGATCTGAAAGACCGGAATAAGTGATTTATTATGAGTTTCCAAGGAGCTTTCAATGTTGGTCCCTTATTAAAAATTGTTCATAATGACGAATATAATAACCCCATAAAAGGATCGGGACTAGAAAGGTAGGACCTAATAACAGCTCCGTCCAAACTCATAAGAAATCACTTAAAGGTATTAGGACCTTATATTTTCAATTGCTAGTTGCAAGACGTGTGGACTAAATGTGCCTGGAGATTTGTCAATTCCTTCCTGAGTCGAGTATGATGTTATGCATTGTTTTATTCGAACCGATTTGAAATATAAATCATTGTCTCCCAAATAATATAAAAAAATTAAAGTCGTAAAGGGCCTATTCTGTAGTCAATGGAAGAATTTCAATCGATGTAGGAGTTGAACCAACGAACATTAGCTCACAACCCTATGGGATTTGTTACGTGATAATACACCTGCGTACATACAATGTGATCAATATCTTACTAACCTGTCATTACAAACAACGTGTTTGAGTTTCTTTCCCTCCTCCACCTCTTTCATCATGTCAGACCAGTCTGGTCTCCTCCTGGGCCTGCTGCGAAGCTTTTCCAGCGTCTTCAGTTTCGTGGGGTCTACTGGTGCCTTTTTGAACTCTGGCGGCGGGGGCATCTTTGGCGGTAAAGGTGGGGGCATGGGAGGCGGTGTGGGTTTCAGTAAACCTGAGTAAAGAAGGAACAAGACTTGTACAAAATGTTCTTAATTATATTTCAATGAAAATCATAGACTTAGGATTCCGCTTACCCTCGTCTGTGATAAAAATAATCCTATTTTGGCGCATTTTTGACGTTAATTGACATAATTCAGTTTAACAATCATGAAAGCTTGTTTACAAGGTAAGGAACGGTGAGGAATGAACGTCGATGTTTCGTTGGATAGGCCTAAGGCCAATGACCAAAGAAGCCTCTCTAACGTCACTGCCTTAGGCCCATGGACATAATAATAAGTCCATGCTAAGGCCACAAAGGCCATAACTTATAATGCAGCAAAACTTAGAACCTTCTAGTTCCTTCGCGGATAAAATAACTTTTCGTAGTACTATAATACAATAATATTTTTTTTGTATGATTATAAACTTTTTTGTCGAATATAAATATTACCTACTGACTCCTACTGATAATGCTAAAAGCAGTACATACCGTATATACAGACTTTTGGAAATCTGATAAAAGAAATGTTTTTGTCATGTGTAACAAACCTGGCGGGAATTTCCAAAAATAATATATTCCGAAAAATATTTTACAATAAATCAAGATCTAGGTAGGTAGGTTCTATTAGGGTAGAACTTTAAACTTTAGCATCAGAAGTGCTAGATAAAAAAAAAATACTCGTAGTAAAAAAACATTACAAAAAGTCCCATACAAGCTTATCTGTACCTTTGAATAAATTATTTTCCTGAGCATCCTCTGAGTCCGCCATTTTTAATTCAAATCACTTATCACCAAGCTTATCACTTATGCAACAACAAAACACACGGCGAAATTGCCTGTTCTCGCACAATAATTTACACAATTTTCTTCAATATAATCCACAATTTGCAAGGATAGTTCGGAATAGACTTGTAGTGCAGTAAGTTCGCATCTTAACTGAGGTATGGGTGCATTTACACCTGATCTGCGCACGCGACGCATGCGGAACTGAATGATACTATTTTGGATCGCATTTAGACCACAAACTAGTCTGGCACACAAGAGATCAAAAGGTAACGACGTGGTTAGAAGCTCCACTTGAAAGGGACACAAAAATGTATGTAATATGAGTAAGTAATAAATAAGAAGATGGAGACAGAATATTTAAAGGCTATATTAATTGTGCAGATAACAAGCACGAAAGCTATAAAGAGAAGATTTTGTACGCCTTTTTAAGCATATTGTGTGCACGGGGGAATGTGATATTTGGCATAGTTAAAGTTTACATGGAGAAGGAGTGCAGAATATTAAAATTACGGTCGAATTTCGACCACAGGGCGACCACTAGTAATAATAAATCGCTCAATAATACTATTTTTTTTTAATATTTTGATATAAAAGTATTGAAACTTTTTAATACGTAGTGTTAAGTAGTGTAGCCTATCAAGTTGTGTAATTAAATAAATCAAGAAACCATTTTATGTCTGATTCCTAATTTTTTCCTAATTTTTTGAATGCCCCTAAACTCCATAACGAAATGATTAAATTCGTATCTCATGGTGTAATCTCTGCAATATCTAGAATAGGTGAGCATTTTTAAAGTAACAAATAAAAGAGTTTGTAAAAAAGGGATAACTATGCTTAAGATAAAATCATATCTCAAAACAATAATCTCATTACACTCAGACAATAAACAGTGCCAACGTCGATCTAGATCGATCACCGCTTGGGATCGAACGCGATCCAACAGTCACTAAATATAAGCGAGATAGTGCTAGTGTGTCAATGTTGATGTCACAACTAAGCAAATAGAAAACCTTTCGTCTATTCTATTCTTGATTTAATTGAATCATGAACTAGTCACTTCATCACACAGATACAGTCTTCTATTTTTGTTCACGTTAATAGAATAGTCGGAAGTCTGTCTATTAATTACATGATTGCATTCGATGATTGTAAGGTGGTTTCTGAGATAGTATTTGGAGTTGAATCAGATTTTGTAGAAGACAAAATAATATTAAACTAGAAGAATGGTAATGGGCTACTATAGTATGCTGTGGAGTATCAATAACAGTCAGGAAAAGCGAGTGATACATCACGATACAAATTGTTGATTTTGAAGAGTGCTAGATGACCGATGTGTAAGCTCTAGTCTAAACTAGCTTTATCGGTCGTGTCAAGTTGACTTTGTGACCCGAAATCTTAAGTCTATGTTGTAACCTGAAAATGTTTTGCTCTCACAAGGGTGGTACTGCTTAATTAATCATATAAAATTTCGGGATCCAAACTAAAAACATCCTGGCTAAACTAAAGTTACATCACAAAAACATTGTTTTATAAACGAATTGTGGTAAAACAGTGTACTCACTTCTCAAGCTCTCATTTTTAGTCAGCGTGTGACCCTTGGGCATTTCATTGTTCAGGGTCTTGTCTATGTTCTCCTTGACACGCTCATGCAGGGGATCTCGCCATTTCTTTAGTGGCATGTCATCCTTTGACGGTTGCTTTTGTAAAGACGGTTTGCGCGGTGGGAGCTGGAAATAAGAGAATGTTAAGAGTTAACTTACAGAGAATTTAATTCAACCCAAAGCACAAATTAGAATTAGGTAGGTTCATTAGTAGAAAATTTAAATCTATGTAATAAACATTACGCACCTTTGAAGGTGTCTTCTCAAGAGGCGGTTTAGTCGCCATGATTTTGTCTTCTGATTTTTCAACTGACTTCTCAGTAGATGAAGGCTTTGTGTCTGATTTTGCAGGCGTAGGCTTAGTTTCAGTCTTTTCACTTAGAATAGGCTTTAATACCACCTTTTCAGGAGCCTTTGGTGCTGGTTTCTCGATGCTCTTAGTCGCAGGTTTATCATTAGCTACTTTCGTAACAGGCTTAGTATCTTTACTTGATAAAGAGTTTTTGATATCAGATTTGTCATTTACTGTGCTATTTGCTTTTGTGGGACCATTTTTCTCTGGTCTCCTGTCGACTATAGTCACAGATTTCTCTTTTGCTTTATCGTCTATAGTTCTGACACTTCTTAGTGAAGGTTTTTCTGGTGCTTTGTCGTTCGCGGCTTTATCTTCCGATTTAAGCGCACTTTTAAGTGCAGATTTGGTGAATCTCGGTTTTTCGTCTGCTGGCTTTGAAGCCTGATCAGCTTGTTTCGCTGCTGAAGGCTTGACAAGTTTTTCTTCCACAGGCACTGATACTCCGTTTTCTCCTTTGTCTTTAATTGTCGTCTGTTTCTTTAAAGCAGCTGAAATTAAAAAATAAATGCTGGCTTAACTAATTTATGATCTGTGGCAATAATATCGGAATAACAATACGAAGGGATTGAGTGGAAACTGCATCATCTTCGTATTTTTAACAATGTTATTTTATAATAAACTAATTTCCTACAACGTTAATAATTATGGAAGGGCAAATGATGCTAGAAGTCTAAGAATCTTTATTTATTCAATAAATAGGTACGTCCAGGTACTGGCAGGTACTACTACCAATGTAAGTAATTTTCGAAAAAACAACTGCTTTCATTGCATACTTTATTTCATTTAAATCATCACTCAAATGATGAGAAATATATATTCATATTTTATTTCTTAGAGGTAAAAGAACTTATCCAGAATTAGTGGCTTTTCTAGATCTTGCGTCATCTCGAAGATGAGAAAGTACTTGAAAGTAGTTGATAATTACAATAATAGGTCTGATATCTAACAATATTGTATACCTAGACTCTGAAAAATTAAATCATGAAGTAAGAACAGTGAAATTGATTGTAGCACGTGTTGCGGCCCCGACGCGGTGCAGTTTGATGGCATTCGCGGACGTAAATAAACATGGCGTTTGCCAAGATGGCCGACCTTCGCTATTTTAGCGCAATTACATGTCAAATTCCCTATTAGATGGCCAAGCAAATACGGAAAATGTATCGTAGGCACGAGACATTAACAAAATTCTCCTAAATCCAGGACACATAACTTGTCTATTGTTTATTAGAGCAGCCAGCATTGCGTTGGCGCCAACTAGGTAACTAAGCTCTCGCTAATTGTTTATCATGACATTAACTATCAAAAGATTTGTTTCAGGCAACATTTCCAACAAGGATTCACAGAAATATCATTTTACAAAACTTAACAAAGTCACCGAACACCTGAAATCCCTTCAAAACAGCAGGGCAGATAAAAAATGCTTCGTCACGCCATTTCAAAATAAGAACTCCCATATGATTTTAAAACACAGCGTAGCCGCTAACCCCAACATCTTCGTTTATTTTGTAAAAAGTCTGTCCTCTCTAAAAATATCGCGGATGGACGGCGTCGTGCGCTCGAAATAATCTCCTTAACAACGCCGACGTTTATTTCGCGTCACGACAGAACGACCTCACTAGAATTTTCAATTCCATTAGTATTTAAACTTCGTGATTAATCGCTTTGTTTTTTAATTAAAATACTATATTTTTCTAAAAAAGATTCCAATTCAGTTCTCCTTTTAAACGCTTTTCGATTTCGTCATCATCGGGAAATGCATCTACAAATGTTTCGATTGTTGTCTATTCATATTAACAACAAGCAGATCACACAGCGGACTAGTATTTTCAAAGAAAATATATTGTTTATATGACGAGGTTTAATCTAGTCACGTTTCTCCCAAAGCTCGCTGTTGGCAGGAAATATTCGGATCATTAAAACGTAACACCCGATTTTATCGCTCTGTCTAATACTGAAACTTTTTTATTTTCAATGGCACGAACTTTATTGCACGATCATGTAAACACACGAAAATTAGCGAAGCTTGAAGTTCATTTTGATTTACCGTTCTTCTAGCACTGGTCACTAAGGCGCGTGGATCACTTCAGAGCACAGTTTTCACTAGTCATACACTAGTAATATTCGGCCGAAATTCGGAATTATACTGTTGAAAGCGCGAAGTCCTCATCGAACGCACACGTCACTACGTTTCGAACTCCAGACTAACAAACTTGCGAACGGTTTCTGGGAGTCAATTATTCAGAACCCGTGTCTCCTGCCAAAGTTTCGGTCAGGTGGTTGACGTCATCATATATACACATATGTAACATACCCACAAATAAACAGTCACAAATATTATGCACTGTGAAATATTGCTTTTAGTGGTAGCGTTAGAAAAAAACGCCCTAACAGAAGCTACGTAAACGTTTTTTGTTTTTACGTTTCACGAGTAATATCGACGATTGTGATCAGAGAGCTGAGCATGAATGTATTTGACGTATCGTAACGTTAACGTAAGCAAATTATGAATAAAAAAAAATACGATAATTCAATTACATTTTTGTTTATTTTTACGCAACATACACTTGTTTCATGAAAATGTAGAAATACTGCAATTTGTTTACCGTTACGATACTTCATAAAAAGTCGTGCTTGGCCGTCAGTATTTCCTGTCGCGCTCGTCAAGTATGCACGAATAACGTCACGCAGCTTTTTCAAAGCTATTCTTACTTGTAACGTGTAATGCATCATGCACACACAAAAGTTACAATGCTTTATAGTCAACTCAAAAGTAACATTTACTTATAAGTTTTTAAACTGTCATGGTCACTAACATTTGTATTAGAGTTCGAAACGGGGTATTTACCATGTTTAAACACAAGATATAAACATGGTAAATACCCCGTTTCGAACTCTAATACTAACATTTACTTGACATAATATCTAAAAAGATTGAAAAACAGTCGCTTGTATAGCTCAAATATAAATAAAATCCTATTAATAAGTTTCTACTTTATTATAACTAACAACCAAGTAAGCATGTTCCCAAATATCAAAAATAAATAGAATATTCAAAGCCACACAGTCAAAATTCAATGTCACACACTAACAAATAATATTTATAAAAAAAAACATTCTATCATACTCTTCACACAATTTTAACAGAGTATAATGAAATTCTAAACTTACGATTTCCAATGCTTTGGCAGTTGGATTATACCGATACCTATATTAATTGAACTCACGTTGGGTGATTATTTAGTATGATTGACTGCTTACTAGGAATAAACATCCACAAGGTCACAACCAAGTAGGTAGATACCTATGTACTTTATCTCATCGTTATTTATAATAAATAATAATAGTTTTAAAGAAAACAAAGCATCAGCTGCTAAAAGCATCCTGCAGCAGCGTGGAAAAAACAAAATATTTCATTTTGAACATTGTGTTATTTTGTTTGCAGACGCTACCTACACCCACGTGCGGATGTGACGTTACATAAGGCGCCAAATACAAGCTTTTACGAAAAAATCTAAAGAGATTTTCCATGTTCTGGAGACGTGAACATGAAAATATATGAAATATATTAAACTAAGTACCTATTTTGTTTACGGGAAGAATACGGATGTATGATCTATCAGCTTTTTGGTGAGATGTATCTACTAGACAAGGTGCACAGGAAACTTGTTTAGCGATTCGTTTTTCAAAATCAAATTGAGGTGCATAGAATTATGAATCTGAAAGATACCGCAAATCACGAGTGGGGCATAATTAAATATTAGCGCATTTCAACGCTAAGCGCTCCTATCTCCTATAACGTTCTATATATCCTAAAACATCCCTTATCTTTAGGAAATTAACAATAGTGACAAATTAGATTTTTAACTATTGACAAGACATACCTACCTACTTTGTTTTAAAAAGTTTCCAGAACAATCTGTTAGATTTCACACTTGTCACAAGATGTGTGGGTGCAATTCGTCCAAACTTGCACAAACACCCAGATTATTCCAGCTCGGAACAAATAGGTCATACAAATATTTCTCCGATGTGCTATCGAACCCTTGACCCTGGCTGAAACATAATGTCGGGATCGAAACCACGACCCTGACTACGACTCAGGTCATTGTCATGTCTTTACATCCAAATGAAATGTTAAGCGAATGTACAGATGACGCGACGATAAGTACTACTTACCAAAAATGTTATTATTATTCAATAGTTGCTAGCGAGTATAGACTATTAAACTCATAATAGAAATTAGAATTACCTACTGTACTGTCCACAGAACATAGAATAGTACTGTCTATATTACGCAAAATACAATAAAGTCGTGCTATTTATATAACACGGGTGCTGCATGATACTTCCCCTTACACCGTCTACAAGTGAGGGAGAGGTTTCTTGGGGTGTAAGGCCCGGACTCCACCAAAGCGGAGAGGAGCGGAGATGTATAAATTACGATATACCATTGGTTATTAAGACACATCTCCGCTCCTCTCCGCTTTGGTGGAGTCCGGGCCTTAGTGTCACTCATTGACATGACTATGCCTGATAGAATAGAATACCAAAAGCACAGCAATAGGCATTACAGGAAGTATAATAAGCCTTTGATAGCCTATTCTCAATGTCAAGAGATCTCTTGAAGAATGTTTTCGAGCGGTGGACAGCGGTCTTTTATGACGATAGTTATGACATCACTACATACATAGTATAAAACAAAGTCACATCCCGCTGTCTCTCCCTATATATGCTTAGATCTTTAAAACTACGCAACGAATTTTGATGCGGTTTTTTAATAGATAGAGTGATTCAAGAGGAAGGTTTATATGTATAATACTTTGATATATAATGTAAGGAGAGTAGAGAAATTGCACACGTGCAAAGCCGGGGACGGGCCGCTAGTGCTAAATAAGTAATATTAATCTTCCTGGCTAACAATAATGATGTAGGCACCAGTATCAACATAAACTTAGAATATTTTCGCTTCCAAATCTATGAGTATCAACGTGCGACTTGCAGTTCGCACGTTACACGTTGCATCTGAACAGGCTGATAAATTCAATTAGTTACGTTACTCGCAGCGGCAGTTAAAAGTGTCTCATCTATTGGGAACTTTACCAATGCCGTAATCTCGCGGAAACAGATTTGTAAAAATCTAACCCATCTAAAATGGAGTACCTACTTCCGTGTCATATTGCTTGGTAAGCGTTCGAGTATTTGGTGAGTGTACCTGATGAACAAGGGATGGGTAAGGAGCAATCTTAGGTGGTGCCCTCTGCCTAATCGATGCGGATCTGACGACGACTTTCAGGGGCTGACGTCGCGTTTTGCAAATAAAGTCCCACAGAAAAACATCACAAAGTCATAGGATGATGTTATTACTGATAATAACTTCATCAGTGCGTGGGCAGAAAACATTAACTACGTAGTGTTGTTATAACATTGAACGTCATCCTAGCGAATTATAAGTAGCGAAATATATTCCGCGTCTATATTAAAATCTGACACAGATCTACGTTTTAGCTAAATTACGTCTATAATATTGGGTAAGCGTCACTTTGTTTCCTCAAAAATATAAACGGTTAGCTTCGTAATGTGGCTCTATAAAGGACTACAACTTCATCACCTTTCATTCCATCCATAGACTTGTTTAAAACATGAGTCGAGTCTGTTTCCATTCAGCTCTTCCATCCTAGTAAAAATAAGTTTCACTTAATAAGGTACATACCTACCTACACTTTCCTTAGCCAAGATTCTAAGTATTATTCTTTTTAAGTAATTGTGGTGCATCGCTTTTAATTTTGATTCTCTCAGTAAGCAGGAATCTAAAGTTCTGAACTGTTTGTTTGATTTGTTTTAGTGGCAATGCTTTTACATTTACGAATTTTATTTTGTTGTATTTCTCTTCCTTTTGAAGATACCTAAGCAAAGCATACAATTAACATAATTTATTTTTGCTCATAAATGGTGTTTATAACTTTAATTCGGTGATTTTTAGACTGTTTACTTTTTTAAGTATTTTTTTGAATACTTACTTATTTTATAATAATTATCTATTCTTTTAAAATCTTTCCACAAGGACATGACTTCATGCCAACACAACAGAAGTAGAAGCTTCACAATTTGTGTTTATATACATTTTCCGGGTGATGTTCTACAGCGAAGCAGGAAATGCGCGTCATAATTTATGTTTCATATAAAAAATCTGACGATGTATAAGCCGGAACTACATAGAATAAATGGGACAGACTCTAGTACCTAACATTAACTTTCTATGCCTCATTTCCAATCGGCTTTTAGTGCGTTACGGTCGTTTGGTAGTCTTGGCAAGTACTAGTGTCACATAAACGCTTAACAAGCTATGTACCTAAATAATGATCAGATAAATAACAAGTATAGTACGCGCAAATCTTTATGAGCCCTCGCACTCTCTCCCTTTCTCCCTCTAGCATCCATAATAGTACGCTTATTATAGGTGCTAGAGGGAGAGAGAGAGAGTTCAGAGCTCAGTTCAGGGCTCATAAAGATTAGCGAGTACTCTACCTAAATTACTGGAAGAAAACAGAAAACGAGATCCTAAGGATGGTAGGGGATGCCTTTAGTAGCTAAAAAATCTCAATATGATTTCACATGAAGCGACGTTAACACAACATACCCAATTGATTAATACATTGTAGATATTCTACTGTCTAAGACTTAAATTTTTATAGCTATTTGTGAGAACTTTTAATGGGCCTTATCTCTTTCTGTCTGCCTAGCTGTAAGTTTTCCATAGATTGTAAAATTAATAAAATATTATAAAGCTGTTATAAAAAAATGATGTGTGACGTTAATCATCTAAAGTTTCTGTTGATTTATCTATTCCGGCCGCCTGATTACGTATCATAAAAATTTGACAGTTGCTGTCGCAAATAAACGTCCTATTCCGTATCCTCTTAAGAAAACATCTAAGATGTTTGTTGGTCGCTGTGGCTGTCAGATTTTTATTACGTAATCAAGGCACGGGTCTTTAAGAGTTCTCGAAGTCTAACATCAGGTGCGGACCATCGTGGTGAGTTTAGCCAGTAGAAGACCGGCACACCGTCTCACGAAAGACAGACGGAAATATGCGGTGCTGACTGCCAACCTTCGCTAGTTGGTGAGGCACCAAAAGAAGAAGAAAAAGAATCACTTATTTTTAATTATGTTAAGCAAATGCACTGCGGGCGAGCAGTCGATAAAGGTTGTTTAATTGATTATATTTCGTTGCGTAGAATTGAACGAGCGTCTGATGCCCGCTCTTGAAATGCTAGATATAAGTACTCCCGTGGTCGTTTTTTACGAAGTTCATGAGTAAAGCCGAGCTTCCACTGGCAGCGGAGCGGGCTCCGTACGGACTCCGTTTGACTCGCAACGGTAAACTTCATAAAAGTGCTTCCACCAACAAAGAGTCTAGCAGAGAGGACTGAACTGGTAAAAATAGTTAATAACGAACACGTTCTTCATTTCTCTTTTGCAGTGGAAGGCAACTGTCAAAACTCTTTCTTAATGGAAGGTAAAACCTATTTTAGCTAGTTGGGATCGGTTTCGTCCAGCTCATTACCTTTTCGTAGTGGAAGCCCGGCTTATAACAGGGTAGTTATGCTGACGTCCCTTGAATGCCAGTCAGCTCTCAACAGCTGACAATATTAAAATGCATTAAACCCCGATGTAGGCGATTTCCGACGGTTTTACGCGACGATAACAAATGGCGTTGTCGTCTATAGCCGACTGTGGTGGAAAAATTTAAACTTCATAAATACCGGACTAAATACTAAAACAACTTACGCTTCAGAAGTTTAGCAAGCACCGGCGCGGTCGTCGGTTCTACGTCAACCGACATCGTCTTCGTGGCGCTCTCAACCGGCTTCAGTTTCTTTTGCATCCATGGTGGCGGCGCCTCCACATCTTTGTCCTTCACCCAGGGGGGCCTGAAAGAGTCCCGCCGAGCTCCACTGTCCTTGCTCACGTTACCAATCGGCATGGTGCTCTGTTGGGAGAAGAGTAGAAATTATAGGGTTGTTTATTTCTTGGGACCTTATTCCTTAGGGACTTATTCCAGTCACGCGGATTTGCGCCCGCGTGCGTGTCAGGCGTGTATAATCTATGGGGTCTGGTACGCATGCGTGAATTAACGCGCTGCGGGCCACACACGCCTGACAGCAATAAACGGTAGGATGCGGGCGGCACGCATGTGGGTCAGCCAAATCCGCATGACATGACAGGAAAAAAGCCCGTATACAATACGGGTCACAACTATGCGTTATTACCTATTGCCAAACAAAATTTGACAGATCGTAGCAAGGTTTAAGCGCGGTTGTCAAAGAGAATAACGCCTCTGATATAGTTGTTTCAAATCATGAGTGCATGTAGTAGGTAAATAAATATGATTTATATATTGTGTGCTTCTGAAATAAAATGTGTAGTAGGTACATCGTTATAATCGCACAAAATCGCATCAACATGCAACGTGCAACCAAGCTTTCTCAACTCTGATCGCTTAATGCATCTTTTCAAGGACTTTGGAAAAGCCATTGATTGGACCAATCAATAATCTAAGTTCGATAAAAAATATTTTTATCGTTTGTTCGTAACTGACAGGTGTCAGGAACGCATTCTCATACCTTGTGTACTGACACTGTGTGTGTGTATGTTGTGTGTTGTGGTAGTGACACTGGCTGTACCTACATCCAGTATTTGAAAATCATGTTGAAAATAACGCATTTATATTGCACGTGGGTTGTGTGGATATTTAGGCTATTGCATTGTTTACATACATAAAATCATGCTGTGCTGTGTGTAAGTTCAGTACAGCATGGTTTTATGTTTAATTTGTTTACACCTAGGGTTAACCTACTTATTATATTTTAATGAAGAATTGATAATTTATCATCATAGCACGATACCCTGCATTTAATCTATACTATCTAATTAATACGTGAAGAGTAAAATTTATACCCCTTTGTAAAGCATATTGCGAGCACAGACGATTGTGAGATTTGGCATAGTTCAAGTTTATATGAACAAGGACTGCAGAAAGCTAAAATTACGGTTGAATTATTATAAAGAGGTAAAATTTTGTTTTTCTGTTTGTATGTAGGAGGTAATCTGTTGTATAGAGTGATAATTATAGGATAAGTATATATTTATTCGACTGAAATAAAAAGTGCGCGTAAAACCGCCGGCAACAGGTAGTTATAAGTTCATCAAACATTAGCAATTCCAAAGTCTTTTAGTGACCACTAACGATCTTTACTAATCATTCCAAAGTGTGATTAGTATTAAATTCATCATAGAATATACTGATGAGAGCTATATATTCCACGTGAGCAGCTGCTAGCGCATTAGCCAAACACCACGTCCATTCATTCAACAAGACTAGGTATTTTTAACGCACCCGTCATGAGAGATGCTGACTTAGGGCCGGTTCAGACACAGCTTTTGAAACAACATCATAACTACAAAACAGTGGTTGAGTTGTAACCACATTATCAGAAAACTCTCTGTTTGTTCTGTGGTGGTTACAACAAAGATTGTTATGTCATGGTCTTATAATAAGCTCAGACACACCGGTAGCTACCGGCGCGGCGGCACTATAGGTGCCGAGGGTTGGATCCCTGCATGGAACGAATATTTGTATGGCCTACAGACAGTTGTTCCGTGTCTGGAAGCGTGTACATGTGACATGTATAATAATTGGAAACTGTATCCACAATCAGGGACCGAAAACCGCTTTAAAGTAGGGTACAGGTATCGAAGAATTATTGTCACCGCTATCTGGGTAACCAAGATAAATAAACATGTTACCTCTTTTAGGTAACCATTGTAATACCGGTAACCTAAAAATTACCGGCGATATATAGCTGCCCGCCCTTTGATTTTATGCCGCCGCCCTTTGACTTTATGCCGACGGCACGTGTAAGAGGGAGGTAAATTTTATTTAAGGGAGGTAAATACTATTGCAACACCCGACTGGGTAGGCTGTTGATATCTATATTTATACAAACACCTTTGTACACAGTTTCTGCAATAAATATCTTTATCTTTATCTTTAGGTAACCGATATTAATACCGATTGTATTCAATTTGATGGAACTACCTTAAAATAATAAAGGCTGTAACCGAGAAATACTACCGTAACCGTATTGGTCATACCGGTTTCGGTCCCTGCCCACAACACAATACAATAAATATTATAGACGGGCTAGGTTTAAATAAAAATTACGGACATTATTTGTAGTCCATAGGTATGACGGCTTGGCTAAGCGATTTACTTTTCATAAAGAAGTCGCCATTGGTGAGTCTGAACAAGCCCTTATTCAAACATTTGCTAATGTTAAATCTACATTATTATTGTGTTATTATTTTATAAATGTTTGGTGGATGCCATATCTGTTGAGTCATCCAGCGTTATTTTGAGAGTTTGTAAAATAGAAACTTGATGATTGCTATCTAGTATTGGGTCTCCATCATAGAAATAATAAGTAGGGCTCCCCTAAGTCATGGTCTCCATTGATAGGTAGGTAACCTACCAAAGACCAGGAAGAGGTTTTAATTGCGAATGTCTTAAGAGGTAAAATTTGGAATATCTTGCTTTAAGTATAATAAAATAAATAATTAGTACTACTAGAACACTATAGTGTATTGTTTGTATGTACGGATGTTTTTTGTAATTTCAAGAGCTGTCAACAAAACAAAATGATGTATTGTTTGTTGATAACTTCTTTTAACAAGAGGCTTGGAGATAACTGTGCAATTACATAAGTACTATTATTTACACTAAAAAACAAAACATCAACGTTATTAAGTAATACGCTCAAATTGAAAATATTTTTCGGAATTGTATAAGCGACAGTGAATTAAAATAATGGGAGCTTATTCAAAAAACTGTCTCAATGTCGCGAGCTTGATTTAAATTGTTGACACGTGTCAAACTAGAACTACCTAGTTTTTTTTGAGAGCTAAAGTCTATAGCTAGTAGCATACTGATCGCTTCACGCTGTCGGACTGTGAGAAACGGTCAGTACCTATATTCTCTGCTTTTGTTACGTTATGCTATCAGTACCTACATTACTTACATAGATACACTTTTTCGTTACTAAATTCTCAATTCTAATTTAGTGATAGTCAATATATTATATCCAAAGGGAAAGCACTCACAGTTTGCGCTTTTTCTAGAACACTGATTGAAAAGTTGTCTACTTCAATGTGGTCATTGACTTCTTCCTAAGAAATACTCAGAATGCATTATGAACAGTTTCAGCAGGTTCACAAGGTTCAAGAGTCGTCATCTATCGACTGCATAGACTTATTAATTAAAGGAGAGCCCTACTTAATATTTCTATGATGGACTGTTTGAAGGTTGACCTATGGATGATGTAACAATACGGACCTTCCATGTGTAACCAGTCTACTTATTCTAAGGTAACCAGCCTAATAAAACGTTGAAAACTGTTGAAAACTTGGTTCTAAAGTTCTAAACTTAAAATCTTCTCTTTAAATTGTAACTGCCAATCATTTATTTCTTTATTGTCAGTCATTTTTAAAATAGAGCTTTTCTAGACGTAATCTATGACATAATCCTGTTAAGCTATAAGATTTTTATTTCAACAAGTATTTAAGATTTTAGTATATTTATTTAGTGGGTGTATAGTTTTGGCATGGACTCCTAACCTTTTAGAAGTGATAAATTAGAGTCACATTCAGCAAAACGAGGTGACTTGTTTAGTTTCGTATTTATGAACGCACTTAAGAAATATTTTATCAAATTTCTCATATTTTTATTTCAAATGAAGCAACTTTTGAGTTTGTGTCACTAAAATAGCCAAGTGAATACTACGATATTAAAACGTGGAACTTTTAAAATAAAAATGGTATGTCCATTCACACATATGAAACAAACGTGGCCTAAACACGTTTCTTTTGGATTTTTGTTTTTCAGTAATTACGCATTGCAGCTTTAGGGCATGAAAGAGTTTAACTTTACACCACTTATATTTTGAACTAATCTCACACTTTTGTCGCATAAACTCGATAAATATCTTCATTTGAAAATGTTGTGAATACCTGCTGATTAGTTCATTCTCATATTTATATCATATTTTATCAAGAAATGTTATTAGCGTTAGAAAATTGCGATAATTGTACTTATGAGGACTAATCTCCCACTTGGATCTCTATACACGATGAATACAATCTACATTATCTTGATAAACCTTTTCATTTTTTCATTCACATAATTATAATATAAGGCTTTTTATCAATCCATGTTAGATGCTTATTAGAATTTTTATAAAAAAGTCTGCAATCTTTTCCATTGTAAATTATTGTCTATCCAAATGTCTTTTGATGCTATACTGAATGAAGATAAAATTTAAATTCTAAACATTTCATCTGGCTGGAATGAAGGGTCGGAAAATCCGAGAAATATATAAAGTATTTGAATTTGGTTTTGATGAAGCTGGTATATGTACAGAAAAAATCTAGATTCTCTAGATAACGAAGAAAGTGCAAAAGAAAAAAGATTTTCAAAGTAAATCAAGTTCATTTTAAGCTCTCTCGTATTTGTCAATAACAGAATATCTTAAAGCTTTTACTCCAAATAAGTTTGTAAACCCAAACTGCCCGAACAAAAAGATCTAAACAATCCAGCACAGCTTATCACTTCTATTCTAGTTATCTACGCAAATCCCTATTTCTATCTGTTCTCCAAATAGATCAAACTTTCACATGCAGCATGACTTTATCTTACTTTTGATCCGTGTGTGTAATGTCTCAAATCACAAATATACGCACTTGTTCCAACACTTCACTTAATCGATCATATTTTTTTAATTAGGTCTCGTATAATTCGGGACACGGTTCCGGGAGCGCGTGTAGCTCGCAACTAGCATCGGAATTTCATCTGTGAACAATTCCTCTGGAACCTATAAATAGGAGCGTCTACCGACGTGTGCCATGAAAAGTTAAATGTACACACTGGTAGGTTTTGTCTTATGTGAGGTGCACACGGGTTTTGATGCGCTCTGCTGATCACCAAGATAGACTGATTTCAGTGACGGTTTTCTTTTCAGGGGAATTTGTAGTATTTTTTTTCAAGGTTTTGTACAATACAAAATCGTGGCGTGTTGAAATGTATTTGGCAACGTGTGAGCTTTGACGAGAGATGGATTTAACGTGTTATGAAGTTCGAAATGAAATTTTAAATAATACTTCCCTTTAATAGGGTTAATGAATAATGGCAAAATGCTAGATGTTTTAAAATAGGTAGGCATTGTTTGCAATAAAAAGCTAACTGCAAATATTTTTACTGATCCGTTGTTTCATTTTTAAGGTCTATTTTTTTATTGTTGGTTTATTAATAATATAAATATATTTAAAATATAGTCTTGTGGACTGCTATTTGATACAGTCCACAAGTTCTACTCATAGATCTTCTGTTCTAGAAAACAAGGTATTAGGCTGAAGAACTACTTAATTTCCCTCAGTATGTTGAATAATTTGGAGGGAAAATCGGAAAATCGTTTCTTTTTAAATATGTTGAAGCAAAGGTATAAACTTTTTGTAAGTGGACGAACTCCATATTTTCACTCCCAGAGAAAATTTTCCCAGTAAATTCTCTATTCCGAAGCTATTAGTTATTATTCTACTACAATACCGCATATCTGCCGAACCGGAAAAAAATTGATGACACTAAAGTCAAACCGTGGTCAAACCTAATTAATAAATTTACATTAATTTTATTTGATCAATCGTGTAGTGAATTCAATACAAAAGATTTCCCTCTGTAGTTCATAGCTGACGTGATAGATGGCGCTTTCCTTCTTTCACATTTTCTTATTTCAAAAAGTCGCATGACAAATATTGTTTGTTATAATTAGTTCTATGACCGTTTACAGTTTTCCTATATACTTAGTAATATGGGAAATTGATTAATTGCGTATTATAGGAAGCTTGGTAATACAGTAGGTAGAGCCCATCAAGTTAAATATCTATTAGAAAAGAATATCGACGGTCGACTGGGATCAAGAGCGTTTATTATCTTTATTTTTTATTTATTTTTATTTTATTTTTTAAACATTGCCCCTCACTAGGATTTCTCCTGTATCGAGGGTACAGTTTACAAACATACATGTCACATGCACACACGCCCAGACCCGAAACAACTATCTGTAGATCATACAAATATTTGTTCCGTGCGGGGATCGAACCCGCGGCACTAAGATTTGAAGAGTTTGCCCACTAAGATTTCTCCTGTATAATATATCTATATTACCAGAGTTGATGTTCATTACCATTTTAGTTACGCGGTAGACTCCCTTTTCTGAGTTTCGATATCTTACAGAACGTTTTTGGTTAGAACAACAAGTAGCAGATGATTCTTAGTCTCTAACTCTTCATAGATTAGCGTAGTACACGATGCCGTCCGTAAAGTGTATTCGCTCGTAAAATTAGCTTGCCAGTTTTATAATATTTTGGCATCAAATAGAATTTATGAAACAAGCATAGCCCATCAAGTCCCCAATGAAAACACCGAACGAACAATGTCATTCGACGTGCCCCAAAGAACTCATTGAACCGTCTTAGGTACCTCGACGAAATTAATCAGAAGCGTAATGTATAATGCAAGTCAATAAATAAAAAACACCCAAATTGTTTATAATTTATCGTTCTATATTTGAATATGAGCATAAATCAGATCGTAAGTGTGTATTCCTGACAATAGCAGGCGCCTGACTTCCGGGCAGGCGCGCCTTGCTTACGTAAGTCCGCTCCCAGATGTGGGCCCAGTCAAGTGTGAAATTATTATGTGTCACAAGGGCATCAGCAGACCGGTAAAGAGGCGCCTAGCTGACTCTGAGATGACACGTTTCTAAAAAAAAAATAAGTATGCCTAGAAATGTTGTCAGGCCTCTTGAGATGAAGAAACAAAACCCGTGTAAGTAAGTTAGTAAGTAACCTACGGGGTAGGTATAAAGTAATATATTATTGGAAATTCACCCCCAAAGTACGTAACGCGGTCGAAGTCGCGGGCAACGCTAGTGGGAACAACACGAAATTGTATTAAATTTAATTTATATACTTCCAGTCATCGATTTCTATAGATATGCTTAGTGACCTCAAAAAGTGAGACGTGTCAGGTACTCCATTTTCAGAAAAATGGAGTGGTTGATCACTAGTCAAATGCCGTTTACAAACATAATTATTAATTTGTGTATTGAATAAAAAATATATAATAACAGTAGCTATTCCATTAGTGCATGTATCGCTGTTATATTTAAATATATATATATAATTCGAACATTGTTGAATTTAAAATTCGACGTCTTCAAAAAATACGTCTCATTTTTTTAGCTTCCCTTTGTATGACAGAGCGTATCTATAGAAATCGATGCTTCCAGTAGGTAATATTTCAATTGTTATTATCAGCTGCCGATATAATTCTGTACTCTATTGCGCACCTAGAGTCTCGACATTTCATAAATAAGTGCATGTATTTACATGAAATAAAGATCTATTCTATTATTTTCTATTGCTACACGTAGATAGATACTTATACGTAGTTATGTTGTACGGTAGGGCATGAGAGGAATCCGCAAGGCAGGAGGACTGTCTTAGCTAATTAATGGTACCTAATGAGTTAGTTCGCGCGTACTTAGCGGACCGCCACCATGATTTTTTTGTATCCATCAGTGTTATTATAGTAATAATATTCCTTAAGAAAACCTCGTTTCACTCGAAGAAATCCCTTTTGTCGTCTACAGCTAGTATACCTAATACCTATACAATTAATCAGGCATACGGAGCTTGTCATGAGTAAATGTATGTAGGCATATTTCATGTAATTCACCTATTTAAATGGGGTAAATCACAATCATACCTAATGCAGTCAATAATTACTAATGTCCCTTATTCTTTGAACCAATTAATGTAAGTTCATGACACTCATGTGAGTCCCCTACCAGTCCATTGTTCACTTCAATACAATAACATGCAATAATTCTAGGAATAGGTTATCATTATGTTTAGTTTCTACATTAGGGTGTGGCTTTTAAGTATCTACATATCTATCTACACGAGAAACTATATACGAAATAAGACCAGGCAATCTTACCGAAGCACTACTTGTTCAAAACCAAAATTTGCTTCAAAATTGCTGCTTCTAAGTGCTGGAACGATTTACCGCCACCTATATTACTTTTATCACTTGGCTATTAATGAAGCAATCATTGGTTTCTAGAACTCAATAAAATTTAGGGCATGTTTATCCTTAGATGTATTTGTTTACATTAGACATATTACAGCATTTGTATTTATCGATATACGTATCTAATACTATAAATATTGTGCTCTATTCAACGTATAACTGGCTTGGACAGAATATAAGCAATTGAGCATGCCTCGCGCTGCCAACTACTCGTATTATGCTGTGTCCAAGACCAAGAGCAAAGTCAAAAGGCCTTACCAAGCACTTTTAAAACGTCGTGAAATGATTCTTGGTGTACAGTCCCAATTAGTGATTGGTCCTATGGAGAAGAATCCGGCAAAAAAGCAGAAACCTAACCAAGACTTGCTTCGTAGATCGAACGATATCTACCGTAGCACTTTGCTACGAAGGACTAAATACCTAACTGCACTGTCTTACTTTTAAAAATGAATGGGTTCGGTGAAGTTAACAGAGAAAAATACGTTATAAGTTATAGAAAGAACAAGAAGATACGTTATTCGACCGCTTACCTTGCCTGGAGGAGTAGCTTAAGAGGAAAGGCGGTCGCCGAAACATTTGAAGAATAGGTATTTAAAAAACTATTGCTATCGCTGGCGTATGCCGTTCACCGAGCGAAAGCGAAAGGGACAACGGCACCTCACACTCACCAGACCTAAATAAAATTGTCAAAATCGTGATTTTATGTTCCCCTGTTTCCACATCCAAAAGTGGACAGATTTTTATGTTTTTTTCACCAACTGTATTTGAAAACATCGTTCTATGTCTGTACGTTTTGCTTTTTTAAAATATAGGTACCTATCTACATCTACTGTCAGACTTTGCATACTGACTGTCTGCTAATGGCGTTCAAACTACGCAATTTTATGGAATTTTGGGGGGTCACACCTATAAGAAGTAACTAATCAAAAAAAGCTAAACTAAGGAACATGCTATGTCGATATCTTTAGCATATAAAAAAACTATGCGCTAGTAATGAGAAAAAATCGGGGAATATGTTCAATGTTCATATGGATCAAATGCAGCCGCCCGCGTTTCCTCTTAAATTGCATAAATAGAAGCTCCACCTATAGAAGGCAAGTGTAATTTTTCAGGTACAATGAGGCGTTACTGGGGATTATAATATCCCCCATATTGGTACAAACATGACCGTCCACTGTTTTGAAGTATTCCTTTGTTATTGTAATGATGTACCCCCACTGACAGGAAGTAATTATAAATTCGCAGCCGTTACTATAATGGCAATAACTGTAACCTTCTTATCCTAATTGGTATGGAATTGCTTCCTGATTTTTAGCAGCAAAAAGTCCGTATAGTAATCTACAAGAAGCGACCGTCAAAAAGCTGATTGATTTGTCACGAATCACGAACTAAACCTTAAGAAATGAAAACGCCACAACCACAAGTCTTGTATAAGGTTGGTTGCATCAGTTGCATGGTCCCGACTTTGAGAAGAATTGAAACCCTGTGTAAAATTCTTAAAAAAAAAAATCCAATCCAATTTTATAATTTTTAATTCAGTTAGTTATAGTTATTATCTATTATTTTTTTATACCCCTAAGGTAGCAAAGAAGCATACAGCCCGCCTGATCGTAAGCGGTTTCAATAGTGCGTAACCTATGGAGGCTTGAAACACCAAGGGCATCACTCGCGCGTTGCTAACCCTACTCCAAGGTCAAGGTCCAAGGTCTCCAAGGCGTGACCCTGATCCTAATCCTGGTGACCTTGCTCACCCTTAGGAACACAACACTGCAAAAGAGCAGTGTTATTTGGCTACGATATCCTACAAGGTGGAGGTACTTCCCCAGGCGGGCAGCTCCAATTTTGAGCGAAACGTCTAGTATTTGACATTTCATATATGGTATTGGAAAATAATTAACTTTTTATCACTACTACTACTACGATATATGAACATGATTAAACATTTAGACTGTCGAAAACCACTAGTACGATGGGGCTTCATCGTAGGGCCTCATTCTATAAGACAACTATTACGTGTCGTTATCGCGGATTATATGTCACACTGACAAATTGTAGCAAGGTAGATAAAAAGACTCCCAAAAAAAAAACAGATAATCATTTAATGTCATCAATTTTGTGTTGATAATCATTCCCTACAAGACCTACGTAAATTAATAATTAATATTATAAATTATAATCTGGTGAACCTTCTAGTGCCATAAAGGTGAATACCCTAAGTCCAGCGTAACATTTTACGTATTACGCCACAAATCATTGCTGATAATCTCGATTGTATCACCCGAGCTAGCTTGTATGAGTCGGTAATTATCAGCAATACATTAGCATAATATATAAACCGCTGATTATATAGTCTCGATGTATTCATTAACAGAAACCGCGGCCGTTTAGTAATTTGTTGAAAGTTTGGAATTTTTTGTACTAAAATTAAATATAATAAATAAGGTAAGTGTTTTCTTATTTTTTAGATAGTCATGCTAAAATATACTATTGGTACTTTTTTTTTTAATTTAAAAAAAAAAAAAAGATTTAAATGCCCTAGGCTCTCCGATACAGAAATAAATATATTCCAATTATGTTTATTAATTAAATATACGCAAAATTTTGGAGCATTAAGGGTAACTACCCTTTCTGTTCTTTCTGTGTACAGTTTGTCTTAGCAAACTTTAGATGAATTTTAAGATATCTATGTATAAAAAACAACATTATATTTTTTTTGAAAAATGGTATAGTCAGCGAGAAAATTTACATTTTTCAAAAAACTTAAGTGGCACTCTAATAACTCTATTTCTCAAAATCAATAGCCGACAAAATCGTACTTGCTAAAATTATGAAATAAATAACGCCTAGCGCTTATGGTTCGGAATCCTAAGGTAATAAGATTAGTGTAGTATGTAATAAGCTATAATAAAAAAAGGAACTTTAAATAATCAATATTACGAGTAGTCATAAAATATAAATTTAAATTTCAAATCACATTAAATTTTAAATCATAATAATTATGGTATCAATAAACAAACTAGCGATGTCAATTTCCAAAGGCGCTTGTCTGTTTATAACGTATTCATTACATAAAAACAGAGATTTTATATAAATCTCTGTATTTTTTTAAGTATTTACCAAGTTCGGTAAATTTTAATTTCCCGTATTTAATAACCTGTTTCATGCGTAACACACTTTGAGTAGATACTCAAAGGTAACACACGGTAAAAATACCCGAATCCCGCATTAAAGGGGAACACGCACCTGACTCATCAACCTTCGAAATAACTTTTCCGCATGTTTATCTTTACTATTTTACTAATATTGCGCTATCAAGTATTATAATCAACAATACTTGAACAATATTCCTATAATAGATACGTTTATCTTTCCTTGATCGTGATTGACATTTGACAACTCATGAGTGTGCTTATGATTCAATGATATTCAACCAAATTATTATTGGTAATCAACTAAGCGCTCCCTATAAAGTCATTTAAACTTTACCACAACATTGTACTGATACATATTGTAATCTATTATTTATTTGAAAAGAGTTACCATGGAGTTTCTTGCCGGTTCTTCTCCATAGGATCTACTATTTGGAACCGTGCACCTAGAGTCTCGACATTTCATAAGTGCCTGTATTTGGTTTACATGAAATAAAGATCTATTCTATTCTATTCTAAACGGAAAGTCCGAAAGTAGGTAGGAGCGATGTACCTTCTGAACAAATCACATCACCATCATCATCATCATCTTACTAACATCTAATCTATACAACATGTATCAGAAATGCGTGGATGATGTATGGGTAACAACTTTCTCTAAAGGACCAACATCGTATTCACGTAAAAATTATCAGCTGACGTTTGGGTTGAGAACTTTTTTTTCTTTTTCGTTTTCCTTCACTAGTTTTTCTCCTGTATCGAGGGTACGGTCTACTGTTTACAAACATACATCACACATGCACACACATCGAGACCCCGAAACAACTGTCTGTAGATCACACATATAAATAATTGCTCCGCGTTTGGATCGAACCCGCGGCACGTAGCGTTGAAAGCTAATCGCTTAACCACTGCGCCAACCGTGTCGTCAGTATTGACGTTTTGTATGGCACAACTGATTATTTTTTCGCGATTATGATGTTGATCCCATAGAGAGAAAATAACTGCAAAATTACAAATATAAAACTATCAAAGTTCTCATCGTTGTCAATTGGTAGCGGTGAGGAGGAGTATAACTCCCCATAATGCCCCAAAATTTTGCACCAACCTGTATAATATATTTTCCAAGCACGCGCAGGCGTGCATTTCTGCGGAATTTTTCATTGCCATACATTTGGTCAGGGTCTCACCTAATGGTGAGTGGTATTATATAGAACTTCGATGGAACGAGACTTATGGGAATACTTGAGGTTTCCTATTATTTCTAGACACAATTCCAAATCGGTACGTGAATGAATGCAGCAAAAACTTCGAAATCATCTTTATAGTATAAAAATTCTTTAAATATAGAATTTCCTACACAAATTGAATGAAGAAATTTTTTGTACTAGTCATAAATTATTTCTAGATATAGAGTCATTTCGTTCTATTTTTTGTTTTCCTCAAAGTTTTTAGTAAATGCGCAAGTGAATAAAATATTTTGCTACTAGGTTTAAGTTTAGTAGGTATATGATAGATGTCTGAGAATTTTTTTTGCTGACATCATGTTTCAATATTTTTATTAAAATTTAAAAAAAATATAATTTTCATTATGTTGTTTTTCTTATATCGTTTATACTTATATTGCCATTTAATTTTGTGGAACATAATAGATGTGTCATATAGGTACTTATAACAACTATAAATATAATAAAAGACCGGTTCTTTGACCTTTTTATTTCCTGCCAATTTTGTTATGGCACGTATGTGTGTAGTGTGTGGTCTCTGTTGAATTTCTAATTTAAATTAATTAACTCGTAGTTATTATAAACTTGATTTCGAAGGTAACATTTTTTATTATTAATTAATAGTTTTGATAAAATTTAATATAGAATTTTAGTTAACCGGATACGAAAATAAATTGACTTTTGTTGATATTATATTATGGAATAACATTATAACTGTAATAACGTGTTCTTATATTATTTTTTAAATCTTTTTATGTGTTCTGTCTCGCTTATCACGGGTTAATCTGTCGTAAGGAACTCAGGCTGAGATTTAAAGTGCATAGGTACTTAGACTTAGCTTAGACTTTATTTTTGCTAAGCTTATGTAAGTATTTGGAATTTATAGTCATAATACGCTGAAATTGTGCTAAGCTTACGCTAAGACCGACGAAGTCAATAAACAGTCTAAAATACCATAAAGAAAGTATCTAATTCCAAAGCAAAGTCTGAGCTAAATCTAAGTACCTAAGCTCTATAAATTCCAGCCAGTCTTTTGCCAGACTTATTCTTCATGCGGACATAGGTCCAACCTCCGACCAACTTAGGGTCCAACAGGCGGAGGCCTCTTGGAATGGGACATACTGGGGACTCTATAGTTTCACTCCTGCCAATCCCGTTACAGATTATCGCTAGATTGTATGACTTGGAAGGCCAAACTATCGTTTTTGTCCATATAACAGAACTAACTTATAATGCATTCATTTTAAAATCTTGTTTTAATTTTATTTTCCAGATAAAATGTCGAGTTTAGTCCACATTGTCATCGTCTGTCTATGTCTTATTGCTAGTATTGTAGCCAACCCCGCCCGGAAAGCAAGAAGCACTTACTGTAAGTACCTTTTTATTAAATTCACTATAACCCAGTCGAGTAACCTTATAACAGCGCATAGTACCACTGGTCAGTGCCGTAACTAGGGGCTGTCCGTAGAGGCGGCTGCCATACAGACCTCGAGGGGGCTTACTCGCAGACTCCAAAGGGTCACACGGGCACATAAAAAAAACTGGGGTTTACACAAAATTAAAACCCAAAATTTGAAGTTTTAGTTTATGGTAACTTGCACTAGAATGCGCAGGCGCCTTTATGAGTCAAAAATTGTTATTGTGGTGTTTCTCTTCTTACATAATAAATAAGTACGCACGGCTACATATCGGGACACCATTTGGGGGCGCAAAATTCTAATCTTGCCCTGGGTGCTCATGACCTTAGCTACGATACTGTTGTACAATACCTAGGTACTCTTAAACCAAACAGGACTTTTCCCAAGCAGAGGCAGAGGCCGAGGGCAGAGGGCGTAGCTAGCATTTCCCACTCTATTCTTGAATCTCTCAAGAAATGAGTGAGGGATTATTCTTATTGGACAGCTAGATGAGAAGCACCCTCCTCTGCGATGAATCTGATAATACTTTAGAATGACATGTCTGCAGAGTGCCAACATCAATAAAATAATACAATTTAGCATTATGCATTACTATTATTAATTTGTTTCATAGCACAATTAATTATCTGGTAATTACTTTTGCGCATTGTGTATTAACTTTTATATTATTTTAGTTTATCTATTAACAGGTACCATAACCTTTTGAGGCAGTGGCACGTTATTGAATGGATTTATATGTAACGATAACATTATATAAATTGAATCTTGATCAAAGATTAATTGTAGATAATTATATTTGTTTACCTTTCAAGTACTTAAGGCATTTAGTAGGTACTCGAGTGGTAATAATGGTTAGTTGAGCTATCCTGGAAGAGTTGAGCCCGATATTTCTCGAAGCAAAGCACCTCGAATTGCTTCTTATTGCTGCTTATTTTTTGTTGAGGGTTAAAAGTGATGATGTTCACAGCATATCCATTTAACTTCGTGAGCCGCGAATCATGGGGCGCCCGTCCAGCTGTCGGCGTCACGGCATTGGTGAAACCGGTGCCGTATGTGGTAGTGCATCACAGCTATATACCTTCTGCCTGCGGCACCAAGGATGCCTGCAAGAACAACATGAGGCTCATGCAGAATGTGCATCAACTCGTCAATGGGTGGCAGGATATAGGATATAAGTAAGTTCTTGGCATAGTCTGTAGTTCGAAGTTGTACTGTAATATCATAATC
Source organism: Allophyes oxyacanthae (assembly GCA_932294325.1). Lineage (NCBI taxonomy): Eukaryota > Metazoa > Arthropoda > Insecta > Lepidoptera > Noctuidae > Allophyes > Allophyes oxyacanthae. The sequence goes on from OW028628.1 coordinate 6,700,302, forward strand.
GCCCGCCTGCCTTCAGGGACGCCTGCAAGTACAGCCAGCGAGAAAAATAGTTGCTCATTGTATAAAGATTTTTGGTGACTAAATTTAAATTGTTATAGAATAGCGTTACTTCATCGTATTGTAATGGTTAGTTAATTAATTTCTAAATTACGGAAAGTTCATCTACTTATGTCGCGGTCTGTACAACATAAAGTTGATGCAGAATTACTCATCATAGGATTGTAGGTCTCTGCCTTACCCTTCAAAGCATATAGTCGTAATGCTGTTCTGATGTCAATTGAAGGTGAGATCCGATACCCAGAACGATTTTGATGAATTGATGATTATGACTCGTGTCAACAAAGATAAGATATTTTCCTTTAAGCCTTTGATTGTTCGGAAGCTGATAAACAATAAACTGCGTAACATATAACAAATTAGTTGCATTCATTCGTCACAATCGTCACGGCTATCTGTAAACTGTTAATATCGTGCTCCAGTCACAATCTTGGCAAATACGATGACTAATGAGGCTTTCGCATACTAACCCCCCCCCCCCCCGCCGCTTCCCCCTCGCTTCACCTCCTCACCAGATGCAGCGCATCGCCAAAACGTGATGCAGCATCCATACAATCGCAAAATCACTAGTCACCGATGCTGAAAATATCAAGTGTGCTATGGCCTTAATGCAGCTAATTGATGTCCAACCATAACCTGGTTTTAATAATTTTGCCTTTATGCTTTTGCCTTAGCGTTCGTTCACACTCGATACTTTTAGCAGCAGAATTGCGCGATTCCGCGTTCGTCGGCTGCCTTTTGCTTACAAAAAGTGAATAACGAACTCGAAAACGCGCGATTCTGCTGTTATAAGTGTCGAGTGTGGATGGGCCCATATGCTCATCCGAGTCAAAAACTACTCCATACATGACGCTATGTGTAGTATTATTGACATTGTATGCAATGTATGTAAGCAGTAGTAATTGCAATATTTAATTGCATTAGAAATTAAATGATAGTGTAGTAAAACGTCACATGTTTTTCACCACATGCGCAATGCACGTGAGTTTCCACGCTGCTCTTGAGAGTTTCTCAAAGATTTCAGAATTTATCACTGAAGTATCAACTTCAATACACGAGCCCTTTAATATCTTCATTTCCACCTATCAGATGGTATAACACTCTACCTGTCTGCCCCTGGGTCAGTTGGTAAGCTACGTACTTACGTTCCGAATTCAAACACACACAGAGACGTGTGCTCTACAGGGATTTCTTGGTTAGGTTCGGTTAGGTAACAGCGAAATATTCAAAGGTTGTCAGTCGGTGTTACTTCGAGACAAAGTCGGTCACGATTTGTGTTGCTCCCATATTTTCCTATATTAATTATATTGACAGGACTATATTGCAGTGTTGACGGCTGATTGAACTCCTCAATATAAAATCAGCAGTTAGCTTTTTTTAAATTTCCCGCTGATATCGAAAGGTATAATGAATGTTCAACTATTTCTCTACAAATTTGTTGTCAATATTGACCGATTGCTTTGAAAATGCGTGTCTTCTCTGAAATCGTAATTATGGTCAGAAATAAAAAAAATGGCAGCCATTTTGATCTTTTTTATTACTGGACCGATTATATACAAAATCGATATCTGAGAGTTCGTATAGTCTCTAAATCCATATATAAAGTCGGAATTAAAAAAATGGCCGCCAATTTGGACCTTCTTAGTTACTGGACCAATTGCTTTCAAAATCGATATCTGAGAGTCCATATGGCCTCTCAATACTTACTTATAGTCAGAATTTTAAAAAGTTGCCGCATTTTTGATCTTTTTAGTTACTGGACCAATTGCTTTCAAAATCGATATCTGAGAGTCCCTATGACCTCTGAATACTTATATAAAATCAGAATTTTAAAAAGTTGCCGCCTTTTTTATCTTTTTAGTTACTGGACCAATTGCTTTCAAAACCGATATCTGAAAGTCCCTATGACCTCTGAATACTTATTTATAGTCAGAATTTTAAAAAGTTGCCGCCTTTTTTATCTTTTTAGTTACTGGACCAATTGCTTTCAAAATCGATATCTGAGAGTCCCTATGACCTCTGAATACTTATTTATAGTCAGAATTTTAAAAACTTGCCGCCTTTTTGATCTTTTTAGTTACTGGACCAATTGCTTTCAAAATCGATTTCTGAGAGTCCCTATGACCTCTGAATGCTTATTTATAGTCAGAATTTTAAAACGGTGCTGCCTTTTTTATCTTTTTAGTTACTGGACCAATTGCTCTCAAAATCGATATCTGAGAGTCCCTATGACCTCTGAATACTTATTTATAGTCAGAATTTTAAACAGTTGCCGCCTTTTTTATCTTTTTAGTTACTGGACCAATTGCTTTCAAAATCGATATCTGAGAGTCCCTATGACCTCTGAATACTTATTTATAATCAGAATTTTAAAAAAGTTGCCGCCTTTTTTATCTTTTTAGTTACTGGACCAATTGCTTTCAAAATCGATATCTGAGGGTCCGCGTAAAGTGGGATAGTTGATAGTGATGACATTATCTTTTTCAGCCGGTCCAAATTGCTTCGTTTGATTTTCCGAGATGATTCAGTAAAGAAACCGGCACTGAATTATCGTGTTTCTGAAGAATACTTTAACGCTTAGTATATTTTACCAGGAACAAATAAATGTTTTCTTTGTTATTGTTTTTTTTTTATATTGCTAATAAACTCTTTTTCTTTCTTTTTTTCTTTTCCTGGTACTCATATGCAATGCCACCCCAAAGGTCAGAAACAAAATGCGATCTATGCGGAGCAACGGTACATTTACTATATTTACAGGATTCTAATCACATTTTTTGTGTTTAGTTTCGCAGTGGGCGGCGAAGGCTCTGCATTCGAGGGTCGAGGATGGCAGGCAGTAGGCGCTCATGCAATTGGGTACAACTTCCAGAGTATCGGCATTGTCTTGATAGGCGATTTTGTAGGTGAGTATTCTTTGTTTTCATATTTATTTTAAGCAGTAAATTGTCGCGTTTTTACCGGCAAAGAATAGACGAACTTGCAACTCCTCTCAAGAGTGACTGGATAAATCCGTGAAGGATTACGATTTTTCCGAGAGCATGGACAGCAGCTTCTCCGTTGTGCTGATAATACCAAACCTGTCTAGCGTGTTCGTTAGGTATGGTTCAAGGAAACAGCCTCTATAAGTGACGAAACATGAGATCTTTCCACTACGGTATGATCGATTCCCATAGCTCTTGCCGACTCGCAGATGTAGATGAAGAATGTAGTAATATCCCTATGACCGTTCATTGTAGCGGTTAGATATGACGATACTCATCTGCTAGCCGTTTCCCAACTAAGTTGGGGTCGACTCCCAGTCTAACCAGATGCAGCAGAACATCAGTATTTTACACAGAGTGCATGCCATTTGACCTCTGCCACCCAATAACTATAGTCTAAAGACCCTAAGATTTAGACCGGTTGTCAGACATTCTGGACTTCTGACTGGGAGTAACGACTGTCATAGGTATTCATCAACCGGGACAACTGCTTGCTGATATGATGATAGTGGAAAATATTTTTTGCTAAAAGAGAAACACAGGATATTTCCAATTTCCTCATTTCTTTAATCGTTACTGTTCACGATGCAAGGTAACGAGATTTAATCTTGTAGTCTAAACTTACCAGTCCTAATTGTTAATTAACAGACGGGTACTACGATCTCAATTTACTTATATAATGGACGACACGGTTGGCGCAGTGGCTAAGCGATTAGCTTTCTACGCTACGTGCCGCAGGTTCGATCCCCGCACAGAGCAATTATTTGTATGATCTATAGATAGTTGTTCCGAGTCTGGGTGTGTGTGTACATGTGACATGTATGTTTGTAAACCATACCCTCGATACAGGAGAAATCCTAGTGAGGGGCAACTTTAAAAAAAAAAAAAAAAAAATGATAGCATCGCTTAATGTTTGGTAAACGCTCGAGTCCAGCAATAGATTACCATTACCATTAGAATAACGTTTTAAAATGCATTTCTGTTTTCTTCTAGCAAACATTCCCCCGGCGAGCCAAATTCAGACGCTCAAGGATCTGATAGCTGCTGGCGTGGAGTTGGGCTACATTAGTCCAAACTACAAGTTAATAGGTCATCGCCAGGTGTCCGCCACCGAATGTCCCGGCCAAGCGCTGTTCAATGAGATCTCGACGTGGGACCACTTCACACCGACATTAGAAATGGGATAATTTTGTACCAACATAACTTAGGACACTTTCGTACCACTGTGATTTAAAACTCTTAATATTATTTGATAAGTAAATGACTTCCGGTTTATGCTGTTTCATTTTTCTGGTCCTTTGTAATGTCTGGATTAATTTTACTGCCTAAAGTATTTATATAATACTCCTTGGTATTACAGAAATTAGGTGATTTCCGAAGTAGTACTGCCGAATACTGAAACCCAACTCAATTTTAAGATGCTCTTAAAAGTAATTCTGTCGCTACTGTTCACCTAATAATGACAGAGACGGCAAGAGACTGAGTGATAACTTAAACTTGAGATGTGTTTGAGTATTCGGGGGTAAGTCTTGCAGTTTTAGTAATTTAGGCCCAACGTGAAGGTGATGAAAAGGCAAAAAGGTGTCAATCCGAAGATTGTAGGTTCTAGTTCTGTCACGGTCGTCATAACGAAAACGATAAAATTAAAAAATACTAAATTAAAAAGGCAAGGAAAAAAGCGCCAATCGGATGGCGTTAATTCATTATAGTGTCGTGGTGGGGGCCCGTCTTGCCGTACCGCGCCGATGTTGGATGTTGTTCACGCGTTTGAATACCTAGTTGTATTCCAATCAGATATGGCTGAATATCACTTTTATACACGGAAATCTTATAGATGGGAATAGAGAGGAAGTCTATAGATGCTTGCAACACCAGGGGCAACAAAGCTTAAGCGTGTCGGAAGTAATGGGAGCAGGAAAATTATAATTGTAAACAACGTCTTGGTTACATATGAAAAACGACTTTACAGGCTCCACCCGAACCAATTTATTCGATTGTAAATAGCAATAACTTGTTTATTTCTAGCCGATACATTTTTTCAGTGTACGTATCTAGGTATTAACAAAAAATAACACATGGAGAGACGGCTAATAAGTGATTATCGATTATACAAACTATTCAAAACCACAATAGTAAATACAACATACGCTTCGTACTAGTCACGTGTAGATATTAATCAGATCAACAACTAGTAGGTAGCCAGCATGTTCTTCCCCACTAGAACTGTTTATTTTACTATTTGTACTACTTACTGCGCCGGCGCAGAAAAGTGGTCTAGGTACCTAATTGGCGATTCAAGACGACTTTTTGTAGGTTTATAAAAATAGAATTCGCTTATAAATTTAATAGAGTTGATAAAAAAGGCTCGAGGCCTCACTCTCGAAAATAATGAAAGATCAATCGACATCTGATTTATGTCAGTTTGCGTTCTTATTAGAGTCACATTTGATTTATTCCGGGCCATAGTACACTCGATACATTTAGCATCAGCGATCGGCGATTTAGTCGCTTTTCGGAAGCTCGATTCAGCGATAGAGTCGCAAAAACGGGCGATTTTGATATCACGCTAAATGCATTGAGTCGCCATAACGCGATGCAGCATCGATGCAATCGCAAAATCGCTAGTCGTCGATGCTATAAGTCGCGAGTGTGCTTTGAATGTCTAAAAGAACTCGCCATTCTACTTTCAATCATCAACAAAATCTTGGTGAAGTTAGAGTCAGCATGTGCGACAAGATAATCATAAAAATAAAAGTATCTATCTAAGCAAAATTAAAAAAAACAAAACAAAACAAAAATCAAATGTTGTTACCTTTCGTTAGCCCTTTGATGAAAGTCTCCTCCGTGTGAAGTTTCCACTTCATCAAGTCCTGCGTTGTCCTAGTCCATGACATCTAGCAGTAATTACAAACAAATTTTAGAGCTCCAAATGGAATAATCCATTTGAAATAATTCCCCGGAATAAGACAAATTGCATGGATGCAATTTTCTTTAAAATATTGAATAGGTAATTAAGAAAAAAATTGTCAGTGAATTTATGAAAAACTTGATCCAAAAGATAATAGAGAACCCGAATGCTTGACCAAGTTTTATGTTGAAAAATATTGTTTAGCATAATTACATTCATCAGATTCTGGTCATTTCCCAAATTCATGTTCCAACGCAAAGTTTTTGATTCCGTTACTACGATTCAGTGACTGCCTAAGTGCCTATTGACATCATCAGACCCTCAAAGTTACAAAAATATAAATTATCACTTTAATTGTTATGGAGGAATGAGGTAGGTAGGTATGGTGTTCCTCACGGAGGAGCCTCCGTGGTGTTCCTCCATTGAAAACGGAGGATTCTCCGACCGGGCGAGGCTGGTGGCTCAACAGTTGATGCCGTACGTTTGTATCTATCTAGGTACATATTAATATGCTCGAAGCGTTGCACACTCTCATAGCGAAATTCAACATTTTATGTTGTCGTTTGACCCCGATATATAGGATTTGCCATATAGTTCGCTGTTGCTACACATGTTTTAAACTCACATAAAAAATCTCAACTCAATTGGAGGCGTTCGCAGTCCAATGTACCACATTTGGTACATGGCGATTGTTTACCTATAAAAGCTAGTAAAAATAGTTGAATCTTTGACTTAATTATCGTAAACTGCTTCGCCAATTTCTACATTTTCCTTATTCCCTATTCAAACCGCCTGAATCAAACTTTCTTCGAACTCGTATTCATACAGTTTGAATAACAAATATTTGGAGTCCCGATTTCCAATAACTGTCTCATACTCCCTGTAGTGTGTATTCATGAGTATGACGTATCGCTTATCGGACGACCCTCTGGGGAAAGAACCGCGGGATTGAAACGTATCTTATAAACAAAGGCTGCGCAAATACAGCTCACTGGTCCACGAGCCCTCCTCACTATAAATACTTACAAATCGTAAATATATAAATTTATTTAATTCACACAATATGGCGTCCTGTCATGTGTTAGTGACCGTTCTTTTTTTGAGTTTATCTGTGCACGCGTCGCCGTTGGCGCTGAGAAGTGAGTTCTTTATTTGAAATCTCGAATCAGTATATTTTTTTAATGGGTAATGTTTGAGGTATTTTCTGAGCTCTAATATCTTTGTGAAAAAATTAATTAGGTAGATGAAAGAACCAGCTTACCAGCTTATTGGGCTGGAGATTCAGGGAACATTGCAACGCCATTCAAAATTGGAAACCGGTCGACGCGCTAAATAAAAAAAAACTAAAAGGTATAAAATAATTTTCTTAAAAAACTTTTCAGCTTCTGAAGTCGGTGCCACTATCAAGCTAGGTGCACTGAAGAATTAAAGGCCCCGACTTCAGAAGCTGAAAAGTTTTTTAAGAAAATTATTTTATACCTTTTAGTTTTTTTGAAGTCGGTTTTTACTTTTTTTAAAAGTTTATTTTATTTTTCAATTTTGAGTGGCATAAACAATACATAAACATGAGATTACAGCAATCGCGAGTGATGTGCTGTTATTCATTCAAGAGTTCCATTGTCTATCTCCGAAGATCTTCATCAGATCCTCACTAAATTTAAATGGGAACACTTCGGAGGTATACCCTTTCAAACAAAAAAAGAATCATCGAAATCAGTTGGCGTGATATTGAGTTATTCGACCATTTGTCGCGCACATACTTAATGTAAATTTAAGACTTACATGGTTTTCTCATGGATCCCATGTTCAGAACTGGACCAAATGAAAATGGGACCATTCGGGAAGCACCAGCTTTCGAATAAAAAAACAATCATCAAAATCGGTTCACGCAGTCCAGAGTAACAAACATAAAAAAAAAAAAAAAAAAACATACGCGTCGAATTGAGAACCTCCTCCTTTTTTTTGAAGTCGGTTAAAAAGAATCATACTGCGATCTGTGATCATCATGATAAATGACACATGATATTAGCGCACAGCAGAAGGTTGCTGTATCTTATCGTCTTCTTAATATATAAAGTGTATTAGAAATGCGTGGTCATATTTGAGGGTGTGGATCAGACCATCAAATTAAAACCGAACAACTTTCTCTATGGGTCCAACATCGTAATCGCGAAAAAATTATCGGCTGTCCCATACGTTTGGGTTGAGTAGGTATTGAAGTTTTGTGTGGGACAGCTGATTATTTTTTCGCGATTACGATGTTGATCCCATAGAGAAAGTTGTTCAGTTTGATGGTCTGACACGCATTTTTGATACACTTTGTAGAATCCCTTAGCCGCTTTTTACAACATACTTGGCATGGGAATTCGAATACAGAGGCTTTACTGTATCCCCAGCTAGCTAATTAGCCACAAAAAAGCAGCAGCTAATTAGTCACAAAGGTAAACATGATTAAAAAATACTTTTTTTTTATGAATCATATCAATAAAATAGATACCAAATTTATTGCAGAGCCCACCCATCCCTTCAAGTTCTACCCCCGAGCAGACTGGAATGCGCTACCCTCGACAGGCTCACGACCACTCAAGCAGCCAGTGCCTTATGTGGTGATACACCACACTTACATACCAGCGGCCTGTCATACAATGGAAGACTGCGCGGCTAAAATGCGCGCCATGCAGAACTATCACAACAGTTTGGACTGGGCAGATATTGGATACAAGTGAGTTGATTCCAGTATGACCTATATTAATTTTTATTGATCAGGGGCCTTAATTTGAGCCCTTATTCTCAGTCATTTGGCGATGGTCATTCTTTATTAAAAATGTTCTCTCAAATAAAAAAATAAAAATATCCAACCCGTTACGTTTTAAGGAAAAAATTATCTACACTCAGCCAAATTCGTGTGTGAAGCAATAAATTTCGGTTTACCTTTCTACTAATTTGACAGTAAGTAAAAAAAATTAATATTTTTAAACAAGCTTTTTCCTAGTTCTTTCACTTACTGCCTGTTTATTACATAATAATTATGTTCCACTATTAATTAAACCTGCCACCTGCCCGACCGGCAAGGTACGTCCCCGAAGTGATTTATGAAGGTATTAGGTCAACGAATTAGTCAACAAATCAATTTTAAAGTAACTAATATATTGTTTACCTTTCTTTTATCCTCAACCATTCTTCCTGTGATTGATGAGCATTCTGTCACGTAATTTACTATTTATTTATATATTATTAGGTTAATCATCAAGTTGTGCAGTGTTCAGAAGTAAATATAAGATTCATTGAGTTATCAGTGAAATATTGTGTAGACATAGAAAGAGTATGGATTCGTTCCTTTCTCTAAATTTTGACGACGACCTTGTATAGCTTTTTTTAAACATTTCTTGCATTAAGGGGCAGAATGCCTTATTATGGTGGATTTGTCCGGTGACCAGACACATTGTATATTATATGAAGCATAGCCCTATACGCTTGTGAAACATGGACCCTCACTAAAAGAGATCGAGAAAGGTTAGAAGCTTTTGAAATGTGGTGTTGGCGTCGAATGGAGAAAGTGCCCTGGACAGAAAAAGTGACCAACGAAGAGATACTAAGAAGAGTAAATGAGAAATGACAAATATTGAACCACATAGAAAAAAGAAGAGGAAGCATGATTGGTCACTTGATTAGGCACGATACGTTCAGTACCAACATTATAGAAGGGAAAATAGAGGCAAAAAGAAAAAGAGGAAGACCAAGAAGAAACTACACTGATCAGCTGAAAGAAGAAGTGAATATAGAAACATAAAGATTTAAAAGATTTGGCATTGGATAGGACTGGATGGAAATTGCTACACCGACAAGTGCCTAGCACTTAAATTTTGGATGGGATTAGAATATTAAAAAAATATTATTAAATATATTAAGAAATTAAAATGATGTGGGAGACGAGAATTTAAATATTTGGTAGAAACTATAGTATCGCCTCGTATCGCCTCGCCTGCGCCTGTGGAAAAGCACCACGCGGGCCCAGTATTGCTTTGACGCTGGGCCTGCAAAAAAATACAATTTCACTGGAAAAATATCAGAGTTGAATGTACATTTTAGTCAACTTATATAGGTTTATTTTTATATCTCTTATCATGTAGGACATCTTTTTTGCATTTCCTCGTGTTTCGAGGTCTTTCCACTTAAAATAGAGGAAAATTTATGTTCTTTTCCTATAATGTGTTTACATAGCAAAACCATTGAAGTTGTCCTCCCTCAATCATATGAGTAATAAATAACACGTGAGTACAGTCATGAGCAAGATTAATAACAAAAAACAGATTACCGTACTATAGATACCTTGTATAATTATAAATGAAACAGTAGCAAGATTTAAACAACATAACAACTTACAACTTTGAAATGGAGTTGGGCTAGCCAGCTATGAGCTAAAAAACCCACACGGTGGGTCCCGAACGGTAGGAAACGGGTGCAGCGGGCACCGGCGCGGCGGTCCCAAAAGGAAATGATGGGATGAGCTGGACGGTTAGTTTAAAGGATTGGCCCCAGAACGCAACAGACCGGGAAAAATGGAAAGAGGGGATAGCCTTTTCCCTGCAGTGGGACATTACAAGCTCATAATAATAATAGTATTCCCCAATTCCAGGGAATCGGGTATTTTTTTTGGGTAATGTTTGCACAACTGCAAATCAAACGGCACCATAATTTGATACGGTCTCCTTGGGGATTTGGGTTAGGTAGATCTTATTGGCGACCTCATTGGTGTAGTGGTTGCAAGCGAGTTGAACTTGATGTCCGAGATTCGATTCCCACGTCAGACAAAGTTTTTTATTTGGTTTTTCAGTTTGGACATTCTCAGTGGCTGGAGTGTGGAATAGGGCGCGGTTATTGGTAATAAGCATATCTCCTATTACGTGGGAACTAATGTCGGTATGGACAAAATGTGGGTGTACAACAGTACACCATTGCTCCCTTCAGAGAATACAGGAGCCATGCTATGTAAATCCGTCGCTAGCCACATATTATTGCTCGCAACTATATTTACACACTTATGTAATGTGTATCAAAGGTCACAGCACTACTGAACATCACATACGCAATCAACAACTCTTGAAATTGAATGAAATAGATTTGTTTATTATTGTTATCATATCAGAGGGTCAAGCGAGGGAAGCACCGCTGATCCAACGTTATAAATAGATGAGTCACCTTAACGTAGATTGTCGACGTAGTAGTTTTTTTAGAGATTTATAGCTATTTCCTACGTATATATATTTAGACATACTAGTGGTCGCCTAGTGGTTGAAATTCGACCACATATTAAACATAAATTTTAGCTTTCTGCGCTTCTTCTCCAGAAAAACTTTAACTATGCCAAATCTCACACTCCTCCGTGCGCCCAATCTATATATTAATACGTGAAGAGAAAACTTTGTACCCCTTTTTAAGCATATTACGCGCACGGAGAAGTGTGAGATTAAGCATAGTTAAAGTATAAATGGACAAGGAGTGCAGAAAGATTATATTACGGTCGAATTTCGACCTCTGGGTCACCACTAGTATGCTTAAGAAGGGGTACAAAGTTTTCTCTTCACGTATTATTATATAGATAACATGTGATTTTCAACGTAGCAGCTTGAGAGATTTATAGCCATAGCATAGACAGAAAAAATGGGTTCAAGGTATTTGGTATAGCGTAAAGATCTGTCATTGTTCATTTCCAAAACTGAAGTGAGCGAATGTTTGCGTTACGCAAAGATAGCGCATTTAAAAAAGCGCTCGGGTGCTTACTTATTTTATTCGTCATAAGTCCAACGTGAATAAGGGCTATTTTTATCGTGAAGCATTACTTAATTAAAGATAATTAAGTATGCTTGTCATGTATAAAAGTTATACCTAATTTAAGTACATAATACCTACTGTTATAGTTAAGTCCATGAAATCGATCAAGGATTGGTCAATGCCGGACTTAATGTATGTCTAACAATGATATCACCGCGGGAAAACCACGCCCCAGCGAGTCCTGTAGGTATTACTGATAAGTAAAGAGTTACACCTACTTTACATACATAGGAACTCTGATATTTAAACATATAATAGTAGGTACGCCAAAATGTTTGTGGTGTCTACAGAAAATGCCTCCATTTTATGCAAAATGGTCTGTGATTGGCTGTTGATCATGATAACAGATACTTCTACATAATACGTGGTGTACTTATACCTATTTAAACGGGACACCTGATTTAAGGTGTTATTGTACTTATCATTATGAACGACTTTTACTACGGGACCCTGAAATCAATCAATAGAAACTACTCAAATTATTCCTCGACTAAAATGTATGGAACAGCAGATTTTTTCTCGCGATTTCAGTGTTGTTCCGATAATAAAATTTGTTAATTATGATGTGTCCCCCGCCTAGCACATGCTGAGTTGGTAACCTTTTCTACATGGGCATGCTCGACAGCACATTTAGGTATATTTACCAATGTATATTTTTACTTTTGTGTTGTTAATTTCTTGTGACTGTTGTGTTGTCCAATGTGGAATAAATTATTTTTCTTTCTTTCTTTCTTTACTCTTTATTTATCCTCTCTGAAAATCGGATATACTTGATTACTTTAAAAAAAAGTTGGTAACCCTATATAAAAAGTTATACTTCTTTGTCTACATGTAGATCGTAACATCTTGGCAGTGTTAGGTAAGTATAGAGGATAATAATTAAAATGTCAAGTACGTGCAAAATACTATAAAATATCACGGGGAACAACCGCTGCACTTTTCGTGTCAGGGATTTCGTGTTTTCATAAAAAAATGTATCATTATTACGTCAAATCCGGTTTCGAAGCGAAAACATGGTCAATAACTTCCAAATTATGATTGCAATGTACCTACCTAATTAAGTTCTATTTTAAACTTTTTATGGTAATCACTGGCAGTTTGTTTAAATGTAAGTTCTATTTTTAAAGTATGATTAATAATTTAAATAAATTTTCATAATCGAACACGGTGATTAAACATAACACTGTCATTATAATATTCACAATATTCTCACAAAACAATCTTTTTTTTTATTTTTTTTATTCAAATTTTTATTGACAAAACAATCTTGTGCATTAAAAGAGACAGGAATGCTAAAAAACTACGCCGTGTTGCGTAGCTATCTATTTCATCTTGACCCATCTAATGTATACAAAATCCTATACCATTTAGTGCCTATCCCTATATGGAGTTATTGTACTCATTATTATGAACAACTTTTACTATGGGATCAGTCCAGAAATCGCGAAAAAAATCAACTGTTCCATAAATTGAGCCGAGTAATATTGAGTTATTAGTATTGAACAGCTGTAATTTTTTTCGCGATTTCAGCTTTGGTCCCATAGTAAATTTTTTTTCATAATGATGAGCATAATAACCCCATAAAGGGATCGCGACTAGAATGGTAGGACCTTATATTTCTAGACCTGTACTCCAAGTTCGATTAATTTCTTTACTAACAAATTCTCTTGTTCTCAGTTTCTGCGTGGGTAGCGAGGGCGGTGCGTACGAGGGCTGCGGCTGGGACACCGTGGGCGTCCACGCTGGCAGCGCAAACAGCCATAGCATCGGCATCTGTCTCATTGGAGACTGGCGAGGTAATAATATCCTTCATCTGCATCTCACTAATATTTGTGGTGTGAAAATGTTTGGGTATTTGGATGAGTTCTTATCTTCTTCGAACCTACGTGTTGCGGAATATGATCCCAAAGTCGTCCCCGCGGTCTGTGTGCTGTCGTGGTCGCCATTCCAGTAGTCTCCGCGTCCATCGTTCCTTTTCCATTCGAGATATGAGTCACGCCCATCTCCATTCTTTCTTCTTTCTTTTCTTTTTTAAAAAACATTGCCCCTCACTAGGATTTCTCCTGTATCGAGGGTACAGTTTACAAACATACATGTCACATGCACACACGCCTAGACCCGAAACAACTATCTGTAGGTCATACAAATATTTGTTCCGTGCGGGGATCGAACCCGCGGCACGTAGCGCAGAAAGCTAATTGGTTAGCCACTGCGCCAACCGTGTCGTCATTGACATCTGGCTATAATAGATACTATGTCTTGGACTTTAGTCTTGAACCGTATCCATTCGTTCGTCTTACGGTCACATAAGGTCATACGTATCTATTATATCTTCAAATGCAATTATAATTTTCTTTCTGATAGTTATTATTTTTATTATTTACAGTGGAGCGGCCTCCGTTAGATCAGCTGGAGACGACCAAAGCTCTCATCGCAGAAGGCATAAAGCTGGGTAAGATAAGCCCGGACTACAAACTAGCTGGCCACAATCAGTTCATGTCAACTGAATGCCCCGGAGGAGCACTCATGGCAGAAATCTCAACGTGGGACCACTTCACTCCTGGGAAACCTGACTTGACCAATCTGATTGTCACGACTCCTAAAACTGTTATAGTTGCGACGTAATTAATACTTTCGGCCTGTCGCAGACCACTGCTCGATTTAGGCCTTTCTCTAGTTACGCCACAACATAATGATATTGGTTTTATAAAATGAATGTAAGAAAAAATTCTTAATTTAGTGTGATTTGTGTTCACTTTTAGGAAAATTAATAAAGATTGTTAATGTATGTATGTATTTTGAGTATTATTTACCTACATCCAAAAGGAACCACAAATAAAAAAAAGAAGTAGTTGTCATACGTTGTGATGAACCACGAGCGACGTGACATGTTGACCGATCATACCTTAGAATAAGGACCTTACTAAGCCCTTTCTCTGAGGATCATACAGTTACCATAGTAAATGATGACAGTGAAATGATAAAATAGTAAATCAAGTCCCCCTTTTCCTTGGAGTCGTCATGACAAGAGGGAACTTGTTATAATGAGAAATTATGCTAGTAGCTTAATTAATAATTAAGCTAATTATCGTGTGACTCACGCCTCTAAGTACAATTCGCCTCTTCGACGTAGGCGTCCGGACCATTGCCTTCCACTGATTCCTGTCCCTAGTTTTGGTCATCCAGCCTGGTGAACTCTTCTCCAATAATGTCTTTCCACCTTTTGTACTTGACTTGTTGTGGCTACTTGGAAATTGTGAACATTATTCATTATAATGCCTCGTACCACCTCATGGAAAAATTGGACATCATGAGCTTGACTTGATGACGTGCATGATGTGGCAGGTGACACAGGATTGCATTAGGTACGCCACCATCATCATTATCTATAAAGACTAAAATGCTTCCGGACAATTATTTCAGCGTTCACGCGTCATAAAGAAAGATTAACTAAATGGTTGCATTGTAGAGATTTATAAAAATTTCGTTAAATCTGGGAATATTATTCTAAAATATAAAAAACAGTATAAGTACCTATCCGAAATTGTATTATAAAAAGCATAACAAATACCTAAGCACTTATGGATTTCCTTGAGATTCCTATGAATAAATAAGCGCTAAATAGATAAATAAATAGGAATCGCGACAGTCTAAGCAATGGAGTTACTATTTCTGTTAAAAACTGCTTGAGGATAGAATAATTATGCCCTATAGGTAAATGGCGAATACCACGCCTAGCAACTAAATTGAAAATATCCATCTTTGCTTATCGTTTTCGAGACCCAAGGCCAGAATTTTTTTTATTTCTGAAATTCTAGTGCCATCTCATTACTCTAATCTTTAGTGGTCATAAGGAGAGAGCGTCCACGACTGATGATACCTGAGACCATCTGGCGCACCCTGGGCAGTCAGCGTTGATACGTATAGACGTGGCGTGCAGATTTTTCTCAGGGTAGGTAAAAACAACTTAGCGTTGTACTTTCATGTTAAATGATGTAGGTATATGATTGGCCACCTCACACTTTTTTTTTTTTTTTTTTTTAGCGTTGTAAAATCATCAAATGAGTCCTCCCACCCCGGGCAGGGCGGGAGGGACTGTCAGACTTGTACTGACTAAAATCCACGGTGTTCCTTCAATAGCCCTTTACGTTCCGGGGTCACGGTAATGAGATAAGTCCCGCGACCGGCCACCTCACCCTAAGACTTAAATTATCTGATTAGCTGACGATTCGGACACAGTGTCCCAATTGATAAATTTTAATTTTAATATTTTTCACTGACATTTCGGACACCATCTAACATCTTTCATCATCATCACCATCTTTTCACCATCTTTTGTAACAACCCCTCTGAGGCCGAGATCTATAGAACGATAATAATAGACTTTGCTCAGATTTTGGAATTAAGTAACTACTTTTTTTACTTTTAGTCTTTGTTTATTGACTTCATCGATCTTAGCATTATGCTCAGCACAATTTCAACGTGATGATAAATTCCGAATCAAAGTTTGCATATGATAGATATAAATAGATAAGCTTACCTGTTATGACTATAAATTCCAAATCAAAGTTTAAGCTAAGCATATTTAATAGATAAGCTTAGCAAAGTATAAGTAGAGTCATACGTACTATAGATCTCAACCTCAGTGTCTGAATTTCAGACACTGAGTCTTTCAGACTCTGAAAGGGTCGCCGCCTATTAAAGAAAATGAGTTCTTTTTTCGAAATGTCGGTATAAGTAGTACACTTTAACTGCCTACCTCCGAGGTATATAGCCGTGATTTTATAAACAATCATGAGTATGTACGGTAGCAAAAAAGTAGGTAAACTTGTATTAAAATAAAATAACAGGTAATTTAGACAGTATCGTATAGTACCTACGACACAACTAAGAAGTGACATCGATGTACCTCGAACAACCAATGGCAGTCGCTCGCTTAGATAATTGTACAACTTATTGCATCAGCGTAAAGATCATGTTTTTCTGCAGTACTAATAAACATTCCTGGTCTTGAAGTCACGTGTCGTTCTACGAAGTTTGCCGATGCGACTTCTTAGTTGTGTCGTACTATAACATTGATTTATGTTTGCAAACCAGTTTGTTTGTTATTTGTATCACAAGTTTTATTTTATTTATTTAGGCAGAACTGGTAGTTATTTTAGAATACCGTAAGTTGCTTTATCCCTGACAATTTAAAGATTAAGCTTTCAAAAGGTAAGAGAAAGTCCGAAATTGGTTACTAAATTAAAAATAAACTTACCACATACGTGATGAACCACTAGCGAAGTAGGGTCCCGTAGTCACCACCCCTTGTTTGGATATAATCACAAATATAAACAGATTGTGTACAATTTCGCATGGCGCGGCGTAAAGTAGGTATTGTGTTTATAGAAACATTTTCTATGTAGTCAACTGACTGACGAGTCCGACCCAGCTCCTGATAGTGAGCAGGAGGGGTTAGGACCACCACATAGACCCGCGGTGTGATAAGCGAAGAGTTGGATTAGCAATTGTTATTATTTATGATTACATTGAAAATTTTACCTTGTAATCACCTCTAATTAAAATTACCTAATTAATTAAATTTTAATTGTTGTTTTTTTGTCTTATAAGTTAATTATTTTTTATTTTCATTATATTTTATTGTTTCGGTGTCGGTTCGGTGTTCGGTGGTTACGTTTTGATGTCTAATAAACGTTTTTTCTTTCTTTCTTTCTTTCTCTAAATCATTCAGTAAGTACCTACATCACTTATAGTTCTCTCAAAATTCACTAGGTAGTGTTATAGAGAGTTAAATTAGATATCTACAAATGATGAATGGACCAAATTATAACATGTGATAATAAAAGATATAAAAAATTGCGTTGTTTGAACGCGAACTATTATTTCACCTTAACATTCTATATATTTCGGGCGCTCTGAATTATCGAAGGAACGAAAATCTGATCTGGCTAACAAATAAACCCTTTTTTTCTAATATACTTTAAGCAATATTTAACTAGCTTTATGCTATTTCTTTGTAAACTCAAAATCAACCATGTGGCACCACAGAGGAAAAAAGAGACAATTCCTATTGTTTATTTGTAACTTTGTCCCACCTGATTTCTCCTGTACGATACAGGAGAAATCCTAGAGTTACATCTGTATGTAACTCTAGGATTTCTCCACACAGGGTGTATATCTA
The DNA here is from genome assembly GCA_932294325.1 of Allophyes oxyacanthae. Taxonomy (NCBI): domain Eukaryota; kingdom Metazoa; phylum Arthropoda; class Insecta; order Lepidoptera; family Noctuidae; genus Allophyes; species Allophyes oxyacanthae. The sequence goes on from OW028628.1 coordinate 6,718,264, forward strand.
TTTTGTATACTGTTATACAAAATAGATATACACCCTGTATATTTGAACAGGTCTCCTGCTTTAAGGAGTGATAGCACTCATCATTACGAACAACTTACACTATAGGAACAATCCCGAAATCGCGAAAAAAAATCTGCTGTAAATGTATGGAACAGCAGATTTTTATCATATCCTGTGTAAGTGTATATATCTCACGTGCACACAAATCTAGACTCGAAACAACGGGTTATTCCCATCGGATCGCACGATCCGTTGCTTGTTGCATCTGATATCGGAGAAAGTTCCCATCGGATCGCGCGATCAGATGCAACTCCAAAAATAATTAAATATTGTCCCATCAGATCGCGCGATCCGATGCAAGTCCAAAATTAATTAAACATTGGCCCATCTGATCACGGTCCCCTTCTTTAGGAATTTTACACACGTCTTTCTTATTCAATAATTTAAAGTAGAACAACCACATTGGCTAGGCCATACAAATATTTCCTCCGTGCGAGAATAGAACCCGCGACAAGTAGCGCAGGACAGTCAAGGGCCGGGTTAAAAGGATAGGAATTAGAAAGGTAGGACCTTGTATATATATATTTAGTAGAGTTTGTAGTATTTTTTTTACCAAATATACAAAAAATGTGGAATGCCCTGCTAAATTGAAAAAAAATTATTATGTCAGTAGGTATACCGTTAGTTTTAATTACAATAATGAGCTGCTAATATATAATCTATCTATTCTGCATAATAATATTACTTCTAAAATTAGACGATCACGTTGGTTTGTTCGCTGAATGCCGACAACTTATTTGAGTCTTCAAACTAAATCGCCAGTCGTCAGTTCAACTATTGTAGTAATTTATGCAAAAACCTAATCGCCTAATTATAGTTCTTAAAGTAGACTTTTACCAAAAAACAGCGGAACCATCTGCCCGCCATTTGGCCGGTGTTCGTTTGTTTCTCAACGCAACGCGCTGGGGAATTACCTTCGTCAGGAAATTTATATATAAACAACAGTATACAGTGAATATACATTTGTATAGCGCTCTAACGTAGCCTTATGGACGTGTGAATACGTGTGCCTCATTATAAAAAAAACTAAGTCATCTATAAGGATACTTTGCGGTAGTGATTATATCTGAGAGTCATCTGTGTTACGTCTTAATTGGAATTGAAATATCTAAACGTGAGTCAATGCTGTACTATTTTTTTTTTCTTACTTTCATTAATTATATTTTTGTTTAATTATTTACTTTTGTAGAAAGAGTTATATACTAGATACCGTTAAAATAATGCAAATACCTCGTATGAAACTGGTTTTTTTTCTCATGGAATAATAAGAATGGACGCCTCGGTTTCTCAAATAAAAAAGTTATACAGGTTAGGGGGAAAGGAACAAGATCCTACCATTCTAGGCATTTAAAAAAAATCCCCTGAGTCGTACCTCTAAATAATTCAATATTATTGTACTAAATGTATGGAACAGCCGATTTTTTTTCATGATTTTAGGGTATCATAGTAAAAATTGCTCATAATAATAAGTAGGTACAATAAACTACAAAGGTAGCACCTTGTTTAAAGGTGAATAGGAGTTAACCCTTTTCTCATTCTGAAAAGAGGCCTGAGCCCAGAATTGGAACCGAAATGGGTTAAATTAAATGTATAATTAGTAGGACATTCTAATTGTTGATTGATTTCGAAACCAAAAGATATCCAAAAGATAATACGTAACTTAATTAATTATAAATTTTAGAATAGAATAGAAATATGCATATATACGATATTATTCTATATATATATATTACCTATGGTTCGGAGTTTACCTCGATTGATGAACAAAAATACGTACCTACTGAATATAATAAATGAATCAATGAACTGTTACAAAGAATGAATCATGAATAGTTGTGTATTTATATAACCTGTTAGCTAATCGGCATAACTTTTGTCTTACAATACTTGTAGCTCTGGATGGTGTAGCTTACGACAATATTACGCGTGTTACATATCGATTGTCATTATATTACCTACTTCGTGAACTTCGACTTAAATCAGCCTGTTAACTACCTATACGGCTGAAAATGGAACCGCATAGACTAGATTTATTAGGTACCAGTTTGTCAACATGCACATTGCACATGACTGCTGTAAGGGCCATATATAAGGGCCATTATCCACCAAAACGGAGAGGAGCGGAAATGTGTCTTAACAACCAATTGATAGGATATCGTAATTTTTTCATCTCCTCTCCTTACACACGATATTTTTAGCATCAGAATTATTTAGTCGCTTTTCGGAACCTTGAAACAGCGATTGAGAAATAAAAGCCGTACCTATAAGAAAAAAAAAATACTATTTAGTACTTATCTAGTAACTTTTAAGCGAATGGATGCTGATGTTTCCAATCTGGAGCATGATATTCAATGCAAAGAGAAAACAAACAAACGAAGAGCGCGGTCCTATGGTATGCGGGAAGTAGTATTTATTAAAAAAAAAACAAAAGAAGGCCGCTTACTTATAACATCAGCGTTCAGCGATTTAGTCGCTATTCAGAACCTCGATACAGCGGCTAAACTTACGCAGCGAGTCGCCAAAACGCAATGCAGCATCGATGCAATCGCAAAAAGGCGATTTTTTGATATCGCTATCGAATGCTGAATGTCGCCAAATCGCGATGCAGCATCGATGGAATCGCAAAATCTCTAGTCTAATGACTGTTGCTAAAACTATCGAGTGTGCTGCCCCTAGCTTCAATAAAAAAATCCCATTGGTTGTTACGACAAACAACCGCTCCTCTCATGATAATGGCCCTAATAGGTAATTTTCGGTTTTTGATCTATCTCTAGGGCATCCCATATAGGTATCGGCTGTGGCACTTATATTGGAGCTTGATGATAAATAATTGCGAATAGATTATAATCATAGAGATAATATTATATATAACCTAGTATAATAAGTTTATGTATATTTATGACTATTTCTATGATTATAATCGTCCGCGTCACAATGACGTAGATATGAATGACACGAAGTCACGACGTATAAAAACATGGCGAACATATTATAAAAGTTTAATTACTAGCTGTGTCCGCGGCTTGGTTTTCGTAGATTATATATCAGTACAGCCTTTTTATTGTCTTTAAATGATAGAGAAAACTATACTACATTTATTTTGGGGAATATATTTTTTCTCGTTGAAAAATTGCTCATTATGATAAATACAATAACTTTTTAAAGAGATCGGGATTAGAAAGTTACAGACCTTTTATATATTATAATAGTAGATATTGATCTCGTCCGCAGGCGATCCCGGGATCCCCAAACAATATATTTTTATTGTATCTAGTTTCCGCTCCTTGACGGGTTAAATTTGAGTATAGATTTTCACATGTTCTGTAGATAACCAATATCAATACCTACTGGAGATAAGAGCAGACCTATGAACATATAAACATTGATAACACGATCGATACGACATTCGAATACAAGTGTGAGTCCGTTCTCTTCCAGACTAGCTGCGGACTGATGGGTGTGCAATTAGGATAAGATGATCTGTGCATTAGTGCTGTGCTGTGTGTGTGCTAGTGTCGTCGCCATGCCAAGCGATTATAATACAGGTAAGAATTTTTTATTATTATTCTAGAATCAGAATGCTTTATTTGTAAACATAGGTGGGTTACAATAATGTGTGAGATGTTCCAATGGGTCAGTAGATAACTAGATACACTATGTTTTGCCATGTGGCGTACAAATATTAAGTAATGGTTGATTTTAAACTCTTGCCAATTATAGTTTTAACAACTTTACGACTACGACTTTTCTATGACTTATTATATAATTTACTAACTAACTACAGAATTATTATCTACTGTATTTACAAAATAAACAGCTTAATTCATTAAGTGACGAAACACAGCGTCAATTGCCTAAAAATATTGACTGTTGTGGCTTTAAATAATTATAATTTTAACATAACAGATTCCTTTTTTACTTTTCAATTGTTAAGAATATAAACCCAAGTCAAAATTCTGTATCAATTAAATATATTCAAAGTCATTTGTCGGGTAAAGATAATAATTTTTGAAGAACTACCAATGTCACTCCCAATGTATTTTTTTTTAATCATTGATAAGTTTTTATTTATAAGATTCAAATATGATTTAGTGTTTGTTCACACTCGATATTTTTCGAAAATGCACGATTCTGCTGCTAAAAGTATCAAGTGTGGATGGGCCCTTAGTGACGAAACCAATGCTAATAAATTGAACAAATGATGTCTATGAACGAACCACAGACATTAGTTTTGTTCTCGGCCACAGGTGGCAATATTCGATTCCTGAGTCACATTCAATTCTTCAAGCAGCGTAAAGAAGACAATAGAAAGTCCCGGGAGTTTACGTAGCTTGATGAATTAAAACTACCTTATACTAGACAAGGAACGAGCTCAAACTCTATATCTACAAATTTCGTTCCAGTCGAGGCCGTGGACAATGAGGTCCACTCCTACAACTTCCCCTTCGTGCGCCGGGACGAGTGGCAAGCCAGGACTCCTAAAAAGCTGACCTCTCTTCGAACCCCAGTGCCGTTCGTGGTGATCCACCATTCGTACACACCAGCAGCGTGCTATGATAGGGCAAGGTGCTCTGCAGCCATGAGGCATATGCAGAACTTCCATATGGATGATCACGACTGGTGGGATATTGGCTACCAGTGAGTATATTTACAGTTTTATCTTACAGACGCGTTTCCTGACGAACAGCACTTTGCTGCTGCCGAACAAATTTTAATTATTTTTTTAGGCTTTTGCTAGTGTCCATCAGCAGTTCGCCTGTGCCTTTTTGTATAGTGTTACTTTGAAATAAAAAGATTTTAGACAATTTATCGGCAACGGCGAAGTGCTGTTCGCAGTAATCAAGAAATGCAAGTGGTCCTCAGTAATCTTTTATGTTGATGGAATTTTCGCTTCTGATTCACAATTTTAGACAACATTACGATAAAAAAAAATATCTATCATCAGTTTCGCTGTGGGTGGTGACGGAGCGGCTTACGAAGGCCGCGGCTGGGAAACCCTCGGTGCGCACGCGCTGCACTTCAACAGTGTCAGCATTGGCATCTGTCTCATTGGCGATTGGAGCAGTAAGTTACTTAGTAAAGTTAAAAATCTCAATCCCTAAGATTATCAAGCCTAACTTTTCTTCTATAACACGTCCTGGGTTATTGTGAAGTTTTACGAATATCAGCAGGTGGATTAAATATCGCAGTATACCTCTAATTATATATCATCGCAATATATTTGTTATTAGTACCTACTTACACGAGCGGATATAGGCCTCTCACAGAACGGAAAATGAAACCTACTCAAAATAAACATCTACAAAAAAAATTAACCCCATTTTCCTCATATCAGCTCAGTCCTTACTCTCGAAAATAATGCCGATCGGTCGGTATTCCAGTCTCACTAGCGCGACATTTTGTTGAATTTTGGTGTGATACGTTGCAGCCCGGCCACAGTGCCAAACAAGGTGAAAAAAAAATAATTGCCCGTTCTTTCTTTGAAGCACACAACCTAACACCAACATCTATAACAACCTCTTCCTTTTCCAGATGAAGTACCTCCAGCCAATCAGCTGAAGACTGCAATGGCCTTAATCAACGCCGGCGTCCAACTTGGCTTCATAAAACCAGACTACAAACTAGTCGGTCACCGTCAAGTGAGGGACACAGAGTGTCCAGGAGAGTCCCTCTACAGAGAAATAAAGGCGTGGGATCATTACTCACCGTTCCCCGCTTCGCGTAAAGATCTGTTAGATATGAATGAAATTCCGGAACATGTGAAGGAAATTATTAGAGGTAATTCTACTATATAGCAGCTGCCTAGTGAATTTTGTGTTATTAGATCATATTTGTATGGTGTTTCAGTACAACACAAAATATAGGATACATCGGGGAATTCCGTCAGAGCCGAATTTTGCCGATCGAAATGCGAGTACAATTTTAGCTGCATTTTTTCTGGTATGCGGCTTTGCGCCCGCTTGGGTGTCTGACCCGCATGTGCCGAGTACCGACTACATACTATCGTTTCATACATACGTTTCCTGTCCTGCGTGTGTTTCAGATTGAGTTCCAAAGATTATACAGGCGAAACAAGCAGGCGGTTGCAAATCTGCGTGACGGGAAAAAGGCCCTAAAGACATAAAATTGATAGTTTACTGGCAGTAAGCACGTTCGCTAAACTGTACTCTCATTAATATCGGCAAAATTCGGCTGAGTCCAAATTAGCCGATGGAACCGCCCTGTCTTGTGTTGTAGCTATTGTATGTTGTGTGTGGTACTAAGAATGAACCGCCCAACCTCATCCTGTGATCCGGATGACAAGGCGTCATCAACAGTTTCCACTTTAGGTAGACTTTTCATCTTGCCATGGTGTACTGGAAATGAATGTTGACTTTGCAGACTTTTAAGTTCCTTTATTCTAAGCAATATAGTAATATTACTATTAATGTAGTAGATAATAGGTAATCTGTGACAACAGACCAACAAAACGTTACGAAAACGTTAAACTTTACGTTATGAAGATTTTAAACGAACACTTGCTCGTTTTTGTGCATATATGTGTTCAACTATAGGCTCTTGTTGTTTATTTTTACAGTAACTAGTTTGATCTGTCATCATATTATAATAAAGAAATCGAGTAAGCATCTAACTAAACTAGATAAATATAATAACTTGTAAATACCAATGTTATACCCAATATTTTTTGTGTTATTCATCTAAGTTGTTTTCCTTATTATTAAACATGTGTGTTATTTATTTTGAATTATAATCTTGTTGTGCATATTATTTATTAAAAAACAAACAAATTAACCTACCACTTTATGTACTACAAGATTTAAGATTAATGATAATTAAAAAATCAATCAAGATGCTATGAATAATTTATGATAATAAATGATGAAAAACTTGTTTTGGTTCATATTACAATAAATAAATTAAAACAACCCATGATTGTGGATATAAATCCAAACAACCCATTGAGCTGAATTAATGATGTCTACGAAACAAATTAGCTGATGGCAATTTATATATAATATTTAATTCAATATAATTTAAATACCACTAGTAATTTAAATTTATCGTTTGATCCTACTTATATATAATTATATTATTATAGCTAAGTACATAGTTATAAGTTGCTGTACCCTTACGGGGTTTCATGTTGAAACCTATAAAAATATAACACCTGTAACTAGATACACATGAAAGCAATAAAGAGTTTGAGTTTGTGTTTAATTATACAGAGGGCCGAGCGCGAATGTTTTGACGTATGGTAACGTAAACGTAAGCAAATTTTTATTATATACGATGAAACCATCGCATTTTTGTTCAATTTTATGCAACAAACACACTTGTTTCATGAAAATAAAAAAATAATGCATGTATTTCCAAAAAAATATCATAGATTAAACGTGTATTTTTGGTTCTAAATTTGGTTACGTTTACGTTACGATACGTCAAAACATTCGTGCTCGGCCCACAGAGCTCGTACGGTCATACAAAAGATATGATTGTTAAATAATAACTGTATACATTAGTAATATTATCACTTTGTGATACTAAACTCTGTCATATACCTAACACTTTTTATGAAGTGAGGTTGCTGATTACATTATGAATAAGACAATAACTGATTGTACGTAACATATATCGAATAAACAATAAACATTGTATAAGTATCATCGTAAATACAGGGATTACTATAAAATAAACTCTTGTTTTGTTTTTGATTATGCCTTTTTATACCTATGTAGTACCTAATCTGATCTTTCAAACAAAAACGACAACAAACTTATTTACTTTACAGCGCTTGCACAATGACCCATAGAGGATCTTGGCCTCGAATATCGAAACCTGTCACTCGTCCTTGTCTTGCGCTACTCTTCTTTGTAGGGGTCTCGGATCTTTTGGAACCTCATCGCTCCTGCCGTACCTACATGGGAGGTTGCCGCTCAGTCCTGTCCGATACGCTTTTTCGCGGCTTTAGAACATTGCGAATTTGCGATGTTCTCCCATCCTCTCCATGTGGCCGAGCCAGCGAAGTCTAGGCGAATTAGTTCCGCAATTACTTCAACAGAGTAGTTAATTACTTGTTTTTTAATACCATTACATAAACTAATCCCTAAGATTAGTTATGGATAATCTAAATTATACTAATTTTTTAATCGATTTCCATATCGTAACCAATTCAGATTACCTACTGAACACTGATATAAGACCTGCCACAATTTACATTGTATTTACTATAGTAGCTTCCTACAGTGAAAAAAGTGTTTATTTAGGCTCCATTTTAACAAAGCTAGATAAATTCAGCTTTTGTAATATTGTTTTGACCCTATGAAATAAATGCCACACGGCGCCGCGGCGCCCGCGCCGCACTGCAGAGCACCCCAGCTAATCTGTAAGAAAATATCGCGTCTCGACTCCAATTCTCTTATTGTTGGTTGATATTTGGCGAATTTACATAGGTAAGATACCTCCTGGCTCGAATAACGCCCGATCGGTACTCGATATTCTGGGTGTGTTTAGGCGACGCGACGCACTGATCGTCCGGATGATCACACTGACGACTGATCGTCCGGGTGATCACAATATAACAAATTTTTAAAATTAAATCGGCCGATTACTCATATAAGAATTCATGTTTAAACAGCTGATTTTGCTTTAATCGTCTGTTATGTTGTCGATGAACTTGAGCCTAAACCGTTCAGTTATTTGAGCGGACGTCGTCGCACTGCTGTCAACCGACCAATGACTCCATCACAGAACATAGAATAGGACTCCATAGTCATAGGATTCGACAGATATTTTGAGGTCGTTCGATTGGTCGCTCGCTTAACGCAGCTGTGGGTTGCAAATTAAATTATTTAAACCGAAACCAATTAAATTATTCCCGATGATCGAGCGACATTGGCACGACCGACTTTCACACCGAAAATGAATTACTGAATGTAGCCATTAACAGGAGCCGCGAATATGACTAGAGCATATTCCAGCATCAATTGTCAAAATATCAACCGACAGAGTACGATTCCAAGGATTAGAACCGAGATGTTCTTACAGAATAGCTATGCAGATCAACTAAATTCTTCGAAAAGTCATGCGATGCCGCGCCGTGTAGCATTTCTAGTGTTTCAAGTAGGGTTGCCGTCCGTACTTTATAATAAAGTATTGTACCTACGTTATTTCGTGTAAACGTACTATAAACTTTATGAGATCAATAAAGTACGTGAAAATACTTTATTTTACCTATATTGACTTTTCAAGGTTTTATTTTACTGTTTACTAAAAGAAACAAAAGTGTTAAGCGATTTTTCGTGTTTGACCTGTCTCTAAAGTTAATGAAAATTAATTATTTATACTATATCTTAACCTAAACATAGAACGTAAAAATTCAGCAATAACAAGTAGTTCTTAGATATTTCTGAAAGCATAAAAAAATCCACATAAAGAATCATATGGAATAAATTAATAATACTTTATTTTCACAGGTTGTACTTTATTTTTTAACCTTGGAAAAGTAAATATATTTTATTTGATAAAAAAGAAGGTGGCAACCCTAGTTTCAAGTGTTCTTACTTCAAATTAATTAATTTTAAACGAATATACTTACACAATCATCTTCCTAGCGTTAACCTGCGCTGAAGTAGAGTCCGATTTTGTATCACAATGGTACCAAATATTTTATTCCTGTTTTGCATTTATCTAAAATCGGCACACGCATTGGACATTGACTACAAGTTCCCTTTCGTCCATCGTGAGGAATGGCATGCCCGAAGCCCTATGCAGGTGACGCCCCTGGAAACCCCGGTGCCTTTTGTGGTGATCCACCACACATCGACCGAACATGGCTGCTACGACAGGAAAGCGTGCAGTACAGCTATGAGATCGATTCAGAATTACCACATGGATGATAAGGGATGGTGGGATATTGGATACAAGTGAGTGTTTCTGGTTTTAAGTATCCAACTGTACATAGACCACGGACATAGGCCCAAGATCACTTACAATATAACAGACGGTTAGGACACAAATCAGCCGTTTGACAGGAACTTTTATATGGGTAAACGGCCTTTTTCATTTTAAACATCTGTTATAGTCGGTGGACATGGCCCATAGAATCTTATTTATTTACTAAATTGTATCGTCGCCGACACCGATATTTTCAGTTGTTTTTGTTACTGCTGCCGATATGACGGTAGGTAATCGTGTCGGTGTCGTTATCGGCTAAACAGAAAGCGTAAATTTTGGCAAATGCAGTAGAGAATAATATCATTAATCTGTGTAACAGTTTCGGGGTCGGCAGCGACGGTGCGGTGTATGAGGGCCGCGGCTGGAAGATCCTCGGTGCGCAGGCCTTGCACTTCAACAAGATCAGCATTGGTATCACTTTCATTGGCAATTGGACACGTAAGTTTAGGAAATGTACTTCTATACACTGTGATTATCATTTTTGCCTGTGTCATCTATTCTCGTAAATGATTAAAAAATTGGGTAGTTAGTGGCCCTCGATATGAGCCAGAAGAAATGCATTCTTATAAAATTACTTAGATACACAATCTTGATTACTTATCTTCTTTTCTGTTTATATCCAGTTGAAGTGCCTCCAGAACAGCAGATAAACACAGTAAAGGCTTTGGTGCAAGCCGGCGTGGACCTTGGTTTTGTAAAACCTGACTACACTCTCGTGGGCCATCATGACGTCAGGGATACTCAATGTCCAGGGGACGCGCTCTACAAACTGATACAGACGTGGCCGCATTCCTTGCCCAAAATTGAAGCCCTGGGACCAGTCCCAGTGCATCAACATTAAACGGGAGATATTGAGTTTGTAGATAACTTAGCTGATAGCGTTGTGATGAATATGAAAATATAGCAGCTAAAATATATGCCTTTAAATATTACGTATTTTATTTATTGTTAAAGTAACCCTGAAACTGTTCACACATGTGGCAAGGTAGATACATCCCGAGATGTGTCTTAACAGGCGTGGCACCGTAATAGTGGGCTCCGGTGCGGTCTATAAGAGTTTCCAAAGTTCACCATCAGGGGAGGTATTCTGTAAAAATATCTCCCAACTTATAATGACTTAAATAAGTAATGGGTATACCTATTACTCGAACGCATCCATAATTTCCTGAGAAAACTTCATCTGTATACGGTTGGGCAAAAAAGTGGTCTATCAATTTTAACAAAAATTCCTATCAATTGAAAATATCACTGAAGTTGAAACTTCACTAATTTCACAAGAGAATATAGACTTTTTTGTTTTATGGCGTACAAACAAATTGCAACCTTAGGGGTGGTAAACCAATTCTTTGACCGAGTGTATATAACTTAACTCTTTGTTCGAGCGTACTGGCTACATGTGAAGTTAATTAGTGAACATGTGAAGTTAATTAGTTGGATGTTAGGTAAGGTCGATAGGCCTTATCCGATAACAGCGTAGGCCAAAAAACTAGAACAGCGGGTCTACCGCGTAACTAAAATTGTATGAACATCGACATCGGTATTAAACTTCAATACGATCGTGAGAGCCTAAACTTTGAGCTAACTTGTATTTTTTTTACCGTACATGAAGATAAGTGTCCCAACTATATGATAGGTAATTTTTTACAAGTTAGGTCAAAGTTTAGGCTCTCTCTATCGTATTGAAGTTTAATACCGATGTCGATGTTCATACAATTTTAGTTACGCGGTAGGGGTGCAGATTATATGTAGAGATGTAAACCAGTCTTTTAAACGATTATAAAAATCTTCTCGCCGGTATTTTTATGATAATCAAATTAATAGGTATCTTTTTAGTCGTTCGTCCCCCCGTAATGGGAATAAATAAAAAACAATGTTATCAATCTTCGCAAGCTCCGCCAGTGAGTCACTGGCTGAGCGAAAATAGTAATTAGATGACAGGCGAGCGATATATCATTAGATAATCTAGCTTCTTATTAGTTTTAGAGGTAATAAGGAGGACACGGTAATAAATTAGATTGTGCGCAGCTAATCCCATGATAATATTTAGTAGATCTTCGAAATTATTACGTATTTTGAGAGCTCGGCCTTAGCTTTTATGTATATAGTACGGACGTATTGCAAAATCATTGTGATGCGTCCTGTCGGATGCCGGGCGAAAAGAAGTTAGTTTTTTTTTAATAAAAAGATTTTTTTCGCATACATAGGTGTTTGTTTCTGTTAGAATAGATATAAGATAAGATGGGAAATGGATGGGTGCCCCTCATAGTGTGATGCAGGATTCTAGTTATCGATGTATGTACGTCGATGACATGTCGCTGGAGTACTATTTCTAGTGTCGCAACATAATTGATGAATTAATAACACATGCTATCCGTTTAGGTACTATTCGTCATCAATCATCATTCGTAGAGCTGATAAATGTAAACAATAATGATATTTATGATTATTCTCGGAATTGTTACACGTATGACAATGTGGAACGTGGATGAGTTGTGTGAATACCCTAATCTGTCATCTGTTAATGTTACATAAATTGTTATGACGGGTAATCAGCAGTCCAACTCCGATTGATGTTATATTATGTAGTTATGCGATAAGTGGTCGATATGGTGAATTTGACCGATCACAAGAGGACTATCTACAGGCTTATTTTATCGACTCCTTTGTATGTGAAAAGATACAATGAGATTGTTTACATTAAAAGACAACTAAGAAAACATTTACGGTTCACAGCATAATATAGAAGTTAGTTAATATAATCCTTCGCAAGACATTTAAAATTTATGAAGCAGGTACCTATTATGAACGTTGAAGTGAGGACTTCCCGTAACATTAATAAAGTGACATAAACACAGCACTTCACTTAATTCAAACGAAGTTTCGTAAAACCCAGGTTTTACGAAATATATTCCTCACTTTTAACGTCACATATAACAAAAAGAAACGGGGCTATCTTAAATCCTGGGTTTTACAACAAGACTTGCGATAAAATCATATTTTGTAATAAGGCAGTATGAATCCATTTTCCGTTTTCCGGACCGCCGGAAAAATCCTGACATACTATGTGTTCTTTGATTATTTACCTATTTGAAAGGTAAATAATCAAAGTCTGTATTATTTCCCGTACCGGCGATATTCCGGGTGCTTGTATTCGTTGCATAATTTTGTTCAAAGCCGGTACGACGCCGCACATTTCATTACACTGAACGAATCTCTTGAATGAATGTTAATTGGTTTGATTTGGAAAAGATTGAAAAGATTTACGGAAGCGGAAGTTGTATTGTGCATGTTTGATACTTTTACAACTATGGATCACGTTACCAATTTTTACATCAGAAAATAGCTTGTTTGTGTCATGTGTGGCTTGATCTGGGGGCACGGCAGTGCCCCATGGTGGACTAATACCTACCCCTCTCATTCATTCAAAAGAAGCCCATAACCAGCGTAGCTATTCTGTTAGAACATCAGCTCGCATCTCGATTCGAATCTAACGAGATATTTGACGATTTGACATATAATAATAAACGTGTAACTTATTAACAGGAGCTGTGAACATGACTAGAGCATATTCACAATTTAACAGCTGAATTGTGTGTCAATTCGTCAAATATTAATAAGAGTGATATTCGAAAGAAGCGAGATGCTCCCAAAAAAAAAGTACTTTTATTGGTAAAATACAAGAACAACCTTAAAATACAAATCCCAACAATACCGTGATTTGGCAGTGAATACAATCAGAGTACCGATTGTATAAGAAATAATTTACATCATGTAATCGTATGCGGTTGTTTGAGATTGATTCGCACTGACCTCCGTGCTAGTATATACTGTATCACGGTAGATCAGTCTACAGTCTACAGATTTAGCTATGCAGCAATTGAACAATAAGGGTTGGATTTATTACTTCTTAGGTGATGTTTCGTGGTTCTTAGAGGTGTCTTTGCAGATGTATAGGCTTGTGAAATGCAATATAATTTATGATAATGACTCACCTTATCGGAGTACCCTAAATCAACATCATTATCGTTTTAAAATATTTTAAATTTGCATAGACTTTTGTCGCTTTGTTTATATTTTTATCATGACAATAATTTTCCTCAATTTATTGTCGATTTACAAGATTCGAACAGGGAGTTAACCGTAGAAGAAAACGACGCAATAAAATGGAAACACATTTTAATGACAAAGATGACTTTCACAAAAATAATTATTGTTTACTATAAATTGTTTTTAACTACGTACATAGTGATTAGGTACCATTCATTATTATTTGTTGATAGAATATAATATGATAATTAATGTCGCATATAGTTTGTTTATCCCAGTTTTGATTAATTTGAAATATTTGAACAAAAATTGTTGTAGATCAATTCATTTTTCAACAATCATTCTGATCAATTTATTAAACAATAATAAATAATTTTGGGTGCCATTATTACTGCATTTTATCGGTAAATAAATATATTTGTGACTTCGGGTCCTTATAATAGTTTTACAAATTGAATGGAGATGAAAATGATTACATTTAAAGTTAAAACTCATTTACGGAACATTTTCTCTATAGCTACACGACTGTACCTATATTTAACAAGTTGGTAAATAAAACTTCTTCGTAGTTGAATAGTATTAAAAATGGTCATTACATAGATTCGTAGAAACATTTATTTAGTTTATTATCTAATATTAAGTAGATCGAAAGGAGCATTTTTATTTAACCCATCAAGCGACGCAACATTGACACAATAGAAAATCTATTGTTTGAAGGCGCCGGTGACCGCTTGCTATTTATAAGTAGGGTTTTTTAAAGCATGTTGATTGTCTTTAAATTTAAAAAATACAGTTTATACACATATAGTTTCTTTTTAAAGATTTATTTTTAAATTCATCATTATCCACCATAGCGGAGAGGAGCGGAGATGTGTCTTAATAACCTTATGGTAGTACCTATTAAAAATGCTCCTAAACCGTTCTTCAGTTTAAAGATGTAGACATAATTTAATATTCTAGTACATTTGACACCGATCGTGTTCATAACACCGTTCGAAATGTAAAGCTTGGCTTAGTTTGGACTTAGGCCTGTCATATAGTGCCTAGTTTTGTGTATTACAGTCACATCAAGGAAAACATGCGATTAAGAAAGTCTGTGAAAAAAATGTAAATAATAATAATATAACGGTTTTACATTAAAATAAAACCGATATTATGTGCCGAGAGGGAAAACATACAGCATTGTTAATGAAGAAGCTGTGTATACTTAGCCATAAATATGCGGTCTGCACTAAGGATAAAGTAGTTTAAACTATGAATACCAGATGGCGGTAGTATCGCAACCAGCGAGGACGCGGGAACCGCCGTCACTTTGAATGTCATAGTCTTCACCAGGAAGAACTTCCTGCAATGCTGTATGTTTTCCCTCTCGGCACATAATATCGGTTTTATTTTAATGTAAAACCGTTATATTGATGTGCCTCCGGAAAACATACAGCATTGTTAATGAAGACGTGTTTGTTATCTGCTGGTGAAATGTATTAAACACAACGCTATGATGATTAAAAAGATGTTAATTTTCAAATAAAGAAGTAGATAGTTAAAGCAACTTATTTATTTATTATTCCTGATTGATACAAAATAAAAATATAAACTCTTTTTACCTATTTTAACCAGTAAAATAATAAGACCCTTATGAAGAGTAATCAAGATTATACAGTATAAATCAGTACGAATTTCACTAGGAATGTATTACCAATGTTTTATTTTAGCAATCAGAATTAAACAATATTATCAGTAATAGTTATAATTTAAGACGGAGTAAATGTATTGAAAAATGAGTTACGATCGTCCTTAGGAAGATTTATTTCACGACAGTAATGATTAAAGAAAGTATTGGAGGATTTCCAATTACCCCTTGATAGAATATCATCAATTGATTGATTATCCAACCATCCTAAGGAAGCTACTGCTGATCTACAGCTTCCTGGAGATGCATGAATGCCACTATCCCTGAGAAGCGTGCGCACCCAGTTCCCGATTACAGTGCGTGAAGCAGCTTTTGTTTTATTGCAGACAGTAATGAAAAGATTGTCCAGATCTTTAACTTCGGATCTCCTTGATCTATTTTTTTCTATTAGGGACCTAACTAGTGTAACTGGGCATATATTGTCATCACTATGTTTAGAAAGCTTCCATGCTGATTGACGATGAAAGTGTGTATCAGTTTTAGATCCGAATTTTGGTATTAAAAATATATTTTCCCCATTATCAAAAAAGCTGTCATTTGAGATTTTAAGTAAAGTTAAATCATGAACCCTGCGTCCCGAAGCTAACAATAATATTGTGGCTGTTCTACGAGCTAGGTCAAAAAGTGTGTCCCTAAGAGGGTTGGATGAGAGCCAATCTAGAACGATTCTTGGATCCCACGAGAATGATGGCCTAACCGCTTTTGGTTTTGCTATTCCTATAGCCTTAAGGGTATGTTTTATAATGAAATTAGAAAATGTTTGTTGTTCTACATGAGGGCCACAGAAAGTTAAAACAGCTGATTTGTGTACAAGAATCGTGCTATAAGATAAATTAAGTTTTATAAACAGATATATTAAAAACTTAGCAACGTCAGCAGGTTGAGGAGATTTAGGGTTTATTTGAGAGTTGGAGCACCATGTCACCCATCTTCTAAGAGCTGGTAAGTAAGTTGATAAAGTGGATTGACGCCAGCTATTCTTCAGTAGTTCTTTTTCCTGTGTGGACCAACCCTTTAATTGGGCACCCCACCCCCAATTTTCCAAACTTTCAGGGTCAATGTTTGTATCTGTGGAGGAGGCTGTGATGTTGTGGCATCTATCAAGGTCTCCGCCAGATTTTGAAGTTCGTGTGGGTGATCTAGTGCTCTGGATTTCAGATCTTGAAGCCAGAAAGCTCGAGGCCAATCTGGAGCTACTATTAAGTACGTTCCCGTAGCACTGTTTAAGTGTGCCAGCACTCTGGGCAGCAGACTGGGAGGTGGGAACACCCATGCTAGTTCGTGTTCCCATGGTCTGCTGAAGGCATCTATATAGTTTGCAGACCGATCTCTGCAGTCTATCGATACGTAATTTTTTACTACAGCTGTCTCTTGTGTCGCGAACAGATCTATCTTTGGTCGACCCCACTTCCGAAAGACTTCCGCAGTCGCTTGAGGTAGAAGATGCCATTCCGCTGGCTGTTTTCCTCGTGATAACCTGTCCGCTATTAAGTTGTATCTCCCTGGTAGATAATATGCTGACAGGGTTATATTGAACTTGTCCGTTAGGTGTAATAGTTTGAAGGTTAGCGCCAGTAACGCTAGAGATTTTGTTCCTCCCTCCTTCCGAATATACGCAATCAAAGTTCGATTGTCTGATTGGATCAAAACATGTGTCTTTTGTAATGATTTTGCGTTTACTTTGATTGCTGCTATTACTGCATACAGCTCTTTTTTGTTGCTGTGCCACCTTCTTTGGTGGGTTGACCATGCACCTGACAGTAACTTCCCGTCTAACTGGGCACCCCAACCCGATTCCGAAGCATCCGTCGCCAGGAAATGGGTAGCAGGTTTTTTGTGTATCGGCAATGTGTGACAGGTGGCTCCGCGCCACCATGTCATCTCTAGGTACACAGCATGAGATACCGGTTGCCTTTGACGAGGTCGTCTCTTGTCGAACTGTCTCAGGAAGATTTGCATTTTGCGACAGTGTAGTCTGCCCCGGGGTACGACAAAGTTGGCAAAGTTTAACTGCCCCAATAGGCTCTGTAATTCTTGGAGGCTGATGTGACTTTTTAGCAGGGACCGGTCTAAGGTCTCGTTTAGGATGTGTCTCTTCCTTATTGGTAATGACATAGAATTTATTGCCGTTTGCCAACGGATACCAAGATATTCCAAGTCTTGAGTTGGTGTTAAGGCTGACTTTTGGTAGTTGATTTGCCAGCCCAGGTGTTCCAAGTGCCTCACGGCTTCCGCAGCCTGAAGACATAACTTGGATTGGTCTTGGTTGATCAAAAGGAAGTCGTCTAGGTAGACTAGCACTCGACATCCCTTTGCACGCAAGGTCTCCGCGACCCAGCATGTTACGGAAGAGAAAAGGTGTGGCGCTGAAGCCAGGCCAAATGGTAGGCATGTCATTTCGTATAATTGATCCTGGTAACTGATCCTTAAGAAAGGCCGGTGAGATTTTGCTGCCGGTACATGAAAATATGCCTGGGAAATGTCCAATTTCGTCATCCAGTCTCCAGGTTGGAGAAAATCTGGTACTGAAGCGTGAGAAATCAGATGAAAACGTTTTGCCTTCACAAACTTGTTCAATTCTCGAAGATCGAAAATTGGGCGCATCGATCCGTCGCTTTTCTTCCGCAGAAAGAGCTTGGAGATGAAACTGGGCGTTTTCTTGGAAACTTTTTCCAGTACACCCTGTTTCAAGAGGTCTTGTGTAATCTGAGACATTGCAGCGGAGGGCTTGGTTGCATATTGTCTCATGATTCGTCTTGTTGGCATTATTAGAGGAGGTTTCTTGTATAAGGGTACTCGGAACCCAGTGATTGCTGATATTATGAATTTGTTGGCACCAAGGGCTTGCCACCGGTTTTTGAACATATTTAGGCAACCTCCCCTGAAATGTGTTAGATAGTCACTTTTTCCCATCTTTATTTCGAAATGAAGAGTTCTTAGATTGTTTGTAACCATCACTTTTTCCTTTGTAAGATTTTTTTGATTGTTGTTTTTTGTAGGTGTCTTGAAAATTATTTTTATTGTGTGGAAATGTTTGAGATCTAGATGTAGATGGTGTCGGTTCTTTGTATTTTCTTTTCAGCGGTTCTCTAGTTTTGGGAGCTTGTGGTGGTGATAGCCAAAAATGAGGCCCTCCGAGGGATTGAATAAGCGACAAAAGTTTGATCTTGTCAAATAAGTATTCCTCACTAGGCGGTATATTGGTAAGAGCCGCTTGAATAGTTTTATCCGGAATTTCGCCTATTAGTCTTTTACGCCTAGTTTCTATACATTCGGCCCTTTTACCACAAATTATTTGTAGAGTTTGTTCAGATAATTTGTAAGACGAAGACGCATTACCGAAAGTTTCGGTAATTTTACTAAACAGGTTATCTGAATTTAATTCTGTTGGGTTATTGTGAGCCCAATCAATAATTCCTTGTAAGCCAGATTGTAATAGCTCTCTTTGGTATAATAAGGCATTGGTAGTTCCAGCCATAATTTCTTCAGTTGAAGCCAAAAGATCTTTTCCTTTGTTCAAACAACACATTTCATCATTAATTTTTAAATTACAAAAGCCTGGGAACGCGAGTATATCTGCCAATGCCTTCTTATAACGGATATGTTGCCACGTTGGAGAGTTAAAATGTTGTAGACTTATTAACTGGCGTAACCGTTTTTCGTCAGCGGGTTTAAGAACTTTTTTCTCATCAAAATCAGTCTTACAAAAGCCTAAGTCTAACGACTTTGGCGTTTCTGTAGAGGGATTGGTAAAAAAATCACTATTGATTTTATCTGGTTGTTCAATCACGTCACAAGTATTCATATTCGTATTTGGTACACACTGTTGGTGCATAATAAAATTTGTTAGAAAACTGACCTGGTTGTATAACGCGTCGATCCGAGGATCGACCGTTACCTGTGAATCCCGTTTTCTTTTCTTGCTTGGAGGCTCCTCGTGTTCCACCTCGCTATCCGATGAGCTGCTAGAATGCGATGAGTCTCCTTTATCTTGCCCCAGGTCCCCCTCGGACGAAACGACGGATCGATTGGCCGCGATAGCCCCATCGACGTCGTTATTAGGCGCGGGATTCATTACGAAATACAACAGGTATCACAAATTCGCGATATAAAATAATAAAATATGCACAATAATAACTGCACTACTCAAATATCTAACACTCGGTGATAGAAATTTTCAAAAAAGTTAATGGATTATAATAATATTCTTAGATTTCGACGACCGCACGCGGCGAAAGTATACAACGCTATGACATTCAAAGTGACGGCGGTTCCCGCGTCCTCGCTGGTTGCGATACTACCGCCATCTGGTATTCATAGTTTAAACTACTTTATCCTTAGTGCAGACCGCATATTTATGGCTAAGTATACACAGCTTCTTCATTAACAATGCTGTATGTTTTCCGGAGGCACATCAATATAATAATAATTCCTTTATTTCAGGCAAATACACAAATATAAAACAATAACTATAAAATGAACGAATACATGCAAATTACTGCCGGCTGCCGTACAATAAATGACGGCGACACGTTTCGCTGACTGGTGTCGCGCAGGTGTAAAGGACAGTGAGTCGCTTATTGAGATTGCAAAAACTTTAAACTGTGGGTACAGGTTTTAGAATGTCAATATGCGTCGCAGCGTTCACCGCATACTACTGCATTAAGAAAATAGATAGGGAGGTACGGTAAAAATATATAGGTATCTACCTGTAGGGTTTGGATGATTTTTTATACTTTATCCGTAAAAAAGATCTATATATTTTAATGCTTGATATGAACATTTTTTATTCTTTATCCGTAAAAAAGATTTTCTACTTATATTTTGATTATTTTGATCCTTGATGTGAACCATGAAGAAATATTAAGCGTATGATAATCACAATAATTTACTTGACAGACATCGATATTAATAACAGCACAAAACATCTAAGAAGCCTTAATGGTAAAATTACGGTATACATAGAAATTTATTTATAAAGACAATATCAGAATATAGGGCAACACCGAATAGAAACTTTAAATAAATACGCTTTGTTCTCGCTTACATTAGGGTTTATAATTTAAAAAATATTATTAATATTCTTAACAAGAATTTTAAATGGATCATTCAAGAGATGAAAATCATACATTTTATATTAATTTTCAATGAATGATCTATTTAATACGTTATTAATTATTATACTTAACAATAAACCAACATTGGAAGCGCTAACTATAATTAATATACGATTATAAAACCTAACATTTGGGTTACGATTAAGTAAATAAAGATGGATTATATCTATGAGCTTGTACTTGTGGACACGGACGTAATACAAAAAGCGATGACACAATAAACATTATTATAACTCATATTCTAACATTTTACCTGTTTTAGATTTTTACAATGTTATGTCATAGTCATATCATCATTATCATTGTGTTTTTTTTCTTTCTTAGAGACCACGTTTTGTAAGTTGTGTGTGGCAATAGTACAGCTGTAATTTAAAAAAAATAGTGTTATTATCAAATCCAGTGGATAAGGATTAAAACAATTTTCTATTAATAAATATTTATATAAAAATAAATACTCTAGGCATAAAAGTATTTGATATTATTTATTTTAAAATATTTTTTTATGTTTTCTCGTATTATCATTTAAGATTATCAATTTTTTCTGATAACAGTTTAATCTAAGAGAAATATATATTTACATCATACTAGTTTGTTTCGTCATGCGTATTTTTGAAACTATAGTATTCTTTTTTAAACTTCCAATCCGCTGTATCTCGTCATAAAATTTTCTTGGGTTTAACACCTCAAAAGTGCAAAATAAAAAGAAAATAATAAAATAACACATAATAATAAAAAGTTCTGACTCATTACTTGAGAAGCAACGTTAACATCGCTAACATTACTTACATAATTTGTATGCAAGTCACCTTTCCTCGCATTTCTAACTTTACCCACTCTCAGAAAATTTCCCGAAGCAAAATCGCAATTTTATCGGGAAATATTTTATAGCAAAACTCTTATCAATCAACGCAAAGTACTTACGTACTGAACGACCCCATTAACCAAGAAAATTGCTTCACATTCCTAGCAACAATTTCATTAATAACAACAATGGACATTATCCGTAATAATTGTCACAATCTATCGATAACCAGGGAACCCGGATATTATGCAGCTATCAAATTGTTATGGCAGACAGAGACGTCACAAGTTAATAACGTAGATAAGGGACTTTCCTAAAGTGTTGTGCGGGTAATGGCCGGTCAATTGGGGACTCAAAAGGCAATTGGTATGATGTCATCGGTCATTAACACGGTCTGAGCTTGTTATTTTTCTTTATCGATAGTAATAGCCCAATCTACCAAGCGATATCGTAGGTTGGAATTCATTGTGTACCACGGAACTTCAATGTTTTAGCTGTATGGTATATTCACTCACTTATCAAGCCAATTCAGGACGTAGGTAATATTTGTGTATTTACCACGCTAGGCGAGCGGGTGCTACGTTGACCCCGGTTTCTGAAGGCTAGTCAAATCTCTGAAAATTTTAAATCATATGTTTATCGCCATCAACAATCAAGTCAAGAATAAATCATTTCAATGGACATGAGATTTGACAGTGGTAAGATTTGAACAGCCTTTGTGAAACCGGGTTTTTGAAACTGGGAAATTATACTACATTTAGGTTTAGAATAGGATCCAAGATTATGTCGATATTTAGATGATTTAAATGTCATCTCTGTAGTTTTTAAGCTAACTTTCTTTGTATTCGATTAATAATTAAAACTTCTACTGTTCATAAAGGAATAAAAAATCATAGTAACTTTCCGAAATAAGAATTCGAAAAGGTATAAATATTTTGTTGTAAATGATAAATTGATTACGCATTAAAAACCACAGAACATAAGAGGTTATTGTTTAAAAATATCTGTATTTTATGATATGAACAAGGCACAAGAGGAAGTGTATCAGTGATAAGGAGAAAATGAGAAGAATACGAGATATAGAAGTAATAATATTTTCAACTGGTGTATAGTAAAAGATATTTGTATGCAAATAATATGGTTAAAATGTAAATATGGACTCTGTTTTAATCTTAAAATAAATACTTAGATGTAATAATACTTATTATAAAATGTGGTTTAAAACAAGTTTATTAAAACCCAGGTTTAAAATATATCCGTCACTTTCTAACATCATGTAACAGAAAGAGATGGAGCTATCTTAAAACCTGGGTTTTACTAGACTTGCTTTTAACCATATTTTATAGTAATACAGATTAAGTCGGTAGGTCGTGTTCCCATAGTAAAGTTTTTCGAACAGTCGAGTGATATGGTATGGTACCAGCTTCCATATAGGTACATAACCCTCCTATATACATACCACATACATGTTTTAATACCTACCTATATTTTGTTAATATAGAAATTTATATAGATAATTTTGTTTTTATCGTAATTATTTGTATTATTATTATTCATTTGCTTGTTTTCAGATACTTGGTGTTCATGTTTAAACTACACAACGACTAGATGTTATACTGTTATGTTATGTATTATGCGTGTAATAAATAAATAAATAACGAGAGGTTTAACTCACTTCTTTGCATGGCCAAAGGAGTTAATTTTTTCCATAGTGTGACTGGAATTTATTTTCCGGATCTGTATTAATTTTTTATTTTTCAGGGAGGCATACAGCACGAATTCACGGAAAAAATAGCATTTATACAATAGTAGGCCAATTACCAATTACTAGCATAGTAACAATTTTGCTAGAGCAGATCAAAACTTTAATACAAGTAAAAATAATCATACCTATGTGAAGTAAATTAACACTTAATGGATCAGTAATGTTTTATACACAATATGTTTATTCTGTATCCTAAATATCTTTTTAGGATTCCCGAAAGTCTCTTTCTTAAACCGGGCCGGGTTAAACCGGCCTGTTTTAAACCCAGCAGGGGTTGTTTTTAAATATAACACATCAGTATTTTAGTAAGTACTTAATGAGATTTTGTGTCTTTCGACTTCGTTTCTGGTAATGCGGACTTCGCCCAGATTTGACGCTTTTTCCGCAAAATATGTACGTTTTAAACACATTTATGTAGGTTTATTAATTATTACTTTGGCATCTCATTATGTAAGTAGGTACTTTCGTAGGCAAGAATATCTAATATTAACATCGATAAAATTATGTTCATTTTCTCATAATGCCCCAGTGATTAAATTTTGATATATTATTTGTGAACTGAGCTAAATAACATGAGACATTATTACGAGTTTAATAAAATTTTGATTCATAATATCAACTATGTTTTTTTCAACTTTATTTAAATTCTTCGGGTGTGATAATTTTTAGACAATCGATACTATTTATCCTAATATATAGCCCAATATCGTGTCTACTTTATAAATTTAAAAATATTTTTTTCTATTACACTAGATACATAATACCTACATTTATGATAGACACATCAAAATGTGATAGACAGCCCACGTTACAAAATGCAAGACTGTCGACGAAAATCTGTACAGTTGCTGCTACTTATACAATGTCACGAATATCAGGATCTGATAATTATGACGAAACTTTTTTTATGGGATTTCTTTTCCAATCATCCGTCTAAGCATGTGGTATATCCCAAAATTTTTCACCAGGATTTTGAACGCTCAAATTTTTTTTTTTGTTTTCCTTTCTTTAGCAAATTGCATTCTAAACTTTGTGTTAGAAACAAGTCTAAATGAATAGGGACAAGCTGACACACCCACAGTCATAAATCGTAAGAAATCAAGATGATAAAAAGTAGAAACTTACAGTGTAAGGTTTATGTTATCGGTGCACTAAAGCAGTTAGATATTTGAATTACAAACTGAGTTTTATTTGACCTATTATAGAACTTATTATATTTTCTTGCATTTTCTTCCAGTGGACAGTCACCGAGAATATTATAGTCTACATATATTATGTGTATTGTTCTAAAGTGATACTTATTTGTTCTCTATTAGAGTCTGAACTTGCAGCACGAGGTCCCTCGCGAGCGCCAGCACTGCGGAAGCATCGTGTCGCTCTGCCATCTCTGAAAACAGTCCTAATTATTACAGTGTCTACCCTTAACGATGCCAAAGTCTACGCAAACAATATATCAAACCAAGTAACAAGCGAAGTCTCGTGTTTACAGTAGGATTCCCCTCTACTGCCTACACGTCGCTAGTAGTAGCGTCGGTAACGCGTGAGTGACGCCCTTGGTGTTGCAAGCATCTATAGGTTACGTTACCCGCTTACCATCAGGCGGACCGTATGTTTACATATTTACCACCTTAGTGGCATAAAATTACATAAGCCGCCTGGATTCGAACACATAATCTATGACAAGTCGGCACCACAGCCACTAGACCACAAGACTTCCGCTACTAATCCACTCACCGTTGAAAAACTTAATGATATCGGTAAAGTCCATGGTGTTGGCCAGGATGACGTCACGGTAGGTCTCAAGCAGCGCCAGCGCTATGAACAGCACCATGTGCTCTGATGCCACGTGCCGAGCGGCCCAGATTAACTCCCAAGCTGCAAATACCTGTACATAGATAGTACATTATTAGAACGTAAGAATCTTAAGAGGCCGGCGGAGCATGAGTATTTCATACAAACGGAATACCAAAATAATTTGTAAATCAATCATATTCTTATGGTAGTGTGATTTATTTCGATTAAATCAATCTCGAAACAGGTTAACTCACGTCCTGATAGAGCAGTTCTCTCTTGAAGTCCAGTAGGAACCACCGGTAGCAGAAGTAGAAGTGCGTGTAGTCGCCGTGCGCGTGCATCAGCTCGTACAACTCGCAGTCCAGGATCTGGATCAGCGACCTGTAGAAATATTGTGGGGAAATTGGATATTATCTTGTCTTCCTTTATATATGGATGGATGTCATTGTTGTGATCTATTGGGAGGTTCATATTTTGCAGTGAACGTCTACCTACCTATTAAGATGACATTTCGGGCACTTCTATGATT
Source organism: Allophyes oxyacanthae (assembly GCA_932294325.1). Taxonomy (NCBI): domain Eukaryota; kingdom Metazoa; phylum Arthropoda; class Insecta; order Lepidoptera; family Noctuidae; genus Allophyes; species Allophyes oxyacanthae. The sequence continues at coordinate 6,744,022 of OW028628.1, forward strand.
CCAATAAGTCGTATGATGTACATACGACTTAATGGGATCACAGAAGTGCCCAGAACTAATACGTTATTATGTAGTCCACTTTTTTATTCGAACATTGTGCAAGTTCACCTCAGATAGGGAAGGTCAGGGTGTACCGGATTTCTGACCACTAAACCCACTTCGGGAGCCAACTTCAGCACATGTGGAGGAGCATTGGGAACTCAACGCATCACGACTCCGGGGGAAACGAAAATCATAAACCACAATAGCCCGGCTGTAAACGGCTATGCCCGGTCTTAAAAAAAAAATGTTCACCTCATGTCCGCAAAGTGCGCGTCCATGGCCTGTCCAGAAGGAAAGTTGTCGGTTGCGCGTCGCATGAGACTGTTGAACAGCGCATGCGCGGACGCTTCCTCTCGCATCATGACTAGCAGCGGCGCCGCTAGGTCGCACATGCCCTGCATGTAACCTACTTCTAGGTGCTCCCATACGTACCTGGAAGGAGAAATTATAGTAATAGACTAATATCGTCGTTGAAAACTAGGCAAAAAGGCAAAAAATCCATCTTCTGGGTGCTTTTATGAGGGATGACCCGATTTTAATTTGAAACAGATACTTCATAGTCAGAACACAACCTTTACCAAATTTTTGCATCCTTATCACTATGGAAGTTAGAATTACTCAATACCATGTGCTAAATAAAGGTTTCATTCTTGGAACAAGATAAATAGCTGTGATTACTTACGTGCACATAATGTTTCTTAATTTGTCGAGATTCTCGTCTGTGAAAAAGGGGTAATTTCTGTCACATCTCTGAACGTCCTTCTCTATGCGATGCAGGTTCAGTGCAAACGATTCGACCAGCTCGTTCTGGAAATATCAAAAGTTTATTGGTGTAAAAATGTAGAAATACAGTGATATTCATCAAAACCTCGTCGAATCGAAGTACGTGAACTAAGATTCAAAATAAATGCGAATTCTATTAGGTTTAAATAAGTGTCGTCGTCCGTATTAGAACTAGGTGTAAGCCTGACGCAACTCAAAGTCACACCCAAAGGCTGGACTCATCTGTAAGGTAAAAATGTGTAGCAAAACTCACAGAATAAACTCCACCGTTGGAGCTCGCTGGTGAGACGCAGTTGGAGCGTGTGTCCGGTGCGTTCCGGTCAGCTGGCTCCAGTGTATCGAAGCTCGCGCCTGCCGACTGGGACTCCTCACGCACAACGCCAAGAGGGCTTCGGGCTGGACTCACTGTTGCTGAGAGAAAGATTAACAGTAGTAACCAGTTAGTAAACATTAGTCTTGAACTTAACTCCCAAGATGCAGAACAAATAAATTACAGTACAAGTAAATTATTTACACGTATTCTTCACACACATTGTGTATATTTCTTCTTTTTAACCGACTTCAAAAAAAAGGAGGAGGTTCTCAATTCGACGCGTATGTTTTTTTTTTTTTATATTTTTGTTACCTCGTATCTCTCGACTGCGTGAACCGATTTTGATGATTCTTTTTTTATTTGAAAGCTGGTGCTTCCCGAATGGTCCCATTTAATTTGGTCCAGTTCTGACAATGGGATCCATACATGGATGATACTTTATGCTCCTACTTCATATTTCTCATGTATTTTATGTGTGCATTAATTGTAAAATAAATAAATAAACAAAGTTGAGCAATATTAAAAAAAAAAAAAATCTCACCAGTATTCCCTCCAGAAACAGGAGACCCACCAGCCACCAAATCAACAGATGGATTAGTAATAATAACACTCGTATGCTGCTGATGAGGACTCGGCTGGTTTTCATCTAATGAAGACCTGAACTCACTGCCATTAACTTGGGCACTATCCACACTGCACAACAGAGCTCGACCTTCTCCTTTCTGGACAATCTCTTCAGCTAGCCTTTTGATTTCTGCTATACTCTCTCTCCTCATATCGGGGTTTTCAACAACGCTCTTCAAATGGACATCCTCTTCTAAGTCTTTTAGACTCTCTACATCTACATCCCTACTATCACCGTTGTCAGTCTCTCCGTTCAGTTTGTCCTTGTCTCTTTCAGAGTCCAATTCGATGTTTTCGACTTCGTCTATACTGGGTGCTCGCGATAGGACAGGCTTGTCCGGTCGCTTTTGTTCGTTCTCGCTCGGTTCCGGCGATACGATTGGAGGGTTGTCTGAGATTACACTGCAGTCATCTTCAAAAACCTGTCAAGGAAAAATTCATTAAAATATTACGTATTGGTTTAGGTAAAGTTGACTTAAATCATTATTATTACTTTCAGTCGAATCTGTTCTACGGAGATCTAAACAGTCAAGTTCCAGTATAGACACAAATGTTAGGGTAACGCGGGTGAAGAGGAACCAGATTTTCACACTTACCTCACTAACATCATTATTGTCATTCGGCCTCAATTTCCCCGACGCCTCAGTCAGCCTCGCTATAGACGCGGCAGTGGCTTCGCGATCACGTTGCCGTACGATGGCTTCCACACACAGCCACTCGGACATCGTAGTCTCGTACTGCCGTCGGCATGCCGCGTCCTGTTCTACCCGCTCTTCTGCTGTAGAACCGAATCTGAGACGAGAAAGCGTAGAGTGTAGACTTAGAATTATGATGAAAACTGACTTATAATCATGGCTGATCATATGACCGCGTGTCCGTTGTGCTCTCATCTGCATAAGTGACGATCTTAACAGAGCCATAAACAATGCTGATAGCCGTGGTAGTGTGGCAAAACTTTATGTTAGTAAAGTGTGAAATATTGACAAGTAAGAAGAAGAATCTTTACATTTTTATTACCATGTTTCCTTGTGTGTACATAAATAAATAAAATAAATAAATAAATAAATCTTTCATCCCTCAGAATGAGTTAGTGAAAGATTATCAGTGTGTGAAGTAATTGATCTAAAACTTGTAGTGGCAGCGTACTTAATTTGATCTACGCTGCTACCATATTATATAAAATCTGATTAACTATACATATGTAGGTTTGTACTCATAACAAGCTACTCACTCGTAGTATCCAAGCAGGTACGGCCACACATGTCGCCTAATGTCGTGCTGTACTCCTCCGTAGTACACAAGCCGGTACACTTCGTCTTTATCATTGATTGCGCCGTTCTCGTCGGTCATCGCTAGCCATCGCTCCTCTGTGAGACCGTCGTCGGCACCTTCTGCACATGACCGATTTAGAAGAGATACAATACACATAATTGGATAATTAATATCTAGCGGAAATTCAAGGCCGTAAAAAATATAAATTCTAATAATATATTATAATAAGATCGCCTTGTAATCGTACCTCTAGGGACAATATTAGGATGTACGAGACCGCTAAGGTGTGTCCGCACCGTGGACAAATGACGACAATATGCGAGCCATCCGTAAAACGCACGCGATATAATCTGACGACGCATTGTACTGCATACGAGCTCGATGGAAGCAGCCTAGAAATAATAAAAATTCTAGTAAGTCCCACGGTGGGCGCCAATATCACAACTGGCGCCCAAAGTGGGACTCACATGATTTATATCATAATTATTTAGACTTGATTTGTTATTGCCATAATTAAAATACATAAAAAGGTTATCAATCGTAATATAGTCTTTAAAAATATGGTAACACCTGTTCAACGGGTTGATGTGGTATCGGAGTCAACGGTGGGAGGCCATTCAGATTAGCCGATTGTGGACAATCGACAGACATTGTGGAAGAGTCTGAAGATGTAGTGGATGTGGAAGCTAGAGGCCGTCGCGGTGTGCGCGGCGGTGACTGTACTGCGCGTTCTAGTAATGAATGGCGCATTGCTGGAAACAATATTATGCGTTCAATGTATTTATATGTGGCTGTCATAAGAAGTGACACGAAAATTATATCAAATGGATAGTAGCTATCAGTACACCGATTCAAAATAATTAGCAGTAATCGGCTTCCTTTAAAAGCCGCTGTGAATATTCGCCATTAGAAATCTCGTGACAGCGAGTGAGTTCAGAAGTGCTAAAGACTACTCGAGCTTTGGTAATTTCTCCATAATGTTAGTCATGTAGATAAGCAATTATATACCTACTTACTAAAAGAGTATTAAATTTTTGCCCATTTTTACACACTATTCCTTTAATTTCCTTTTACAATATGATAATTTTTCTGTTCATGGAAATTGGAAGTTGCATCATGTGATTCTTTTCGACAGCGATCCGCCGAACATCACACTCCAAGGCCTATTTACTAGCTTTCTAGTTTTGGAGAGTGACGTTCAGCGAGCCGGCATCGAATTAGATACATTCGATGCCGGCTCGATATTGTCTTGTTGCAGATTCAACGACATTTCGGTGGTCTTCGCCCCAGTCTAATCCAATCCTATCATAGCTATTCCTAACAAGATTGCACCACAACACCCAGTTTTCAACTTTGAGCATTTATCCCCATCTGTTCCAGCCAACTTCTTCATGGTGTCCATCACTAGCCACGCTTGCATGCATGGCATGGTTGGCGCAGTAGCTAAGCACTAACTTTCTGCACTATGTGTCGCAGAATCGAGTCCTGCACGGATCTAGTATTTATAGCCTACAGATAGTTGTTCCGGGGCAGGTGTGTGTATTAGTGCATGTCAAATGTATGTTTCTAAAAACATACTCGTATATGTATTCACAATACAGGAAAGACTATAGAGACGGGCAACGTTATTTTAAAAATAGGGAGATACAAAGCCTTATTCTATAGGTCCTGGATTTCAGTGGAAGTCCCTACCTTCTCTATCAGCTATGGCATTGTTTACGATCCGGAACACGTAATCTCCTGCGGCTTCTTCACACTCAGTTTCCTCGGTCTCGCCACTCTCGCATAGGCTCGGCATCGGCCGCCGCCTGGCTCTGCCGCGACCGAACACCTGAACAGTGAACAAGAAGTGAGTACGAGGAAGAGCTACCAATATAGGTTGGCTAGACTATGTTTATGAACAGAAATGGAGTTGATTCGACTTGAGATTAGTGTAAAACTTAACTAAATCCCCACGCCTGCACTTAGCGCCTACTTAAACGAGCCTTAGCATCAGCATCAACGATAGCTCAAACTAATGTCAAATATACATTTGTGAATGACTTTGAGGGAATTCATACTGAATGCCGTCTGTGCGTCAGTGTTCGCGTTGACGCCAACGCTAGCGTGAACGGGCCCCTAGCCTTCTTGAAAAGTAGTCGAGGCGCATCATCGTATATTGTAAAGACTGTAGGTACTGGGCGTTCAGCAAATAGTTTCAAATATCATAGATGAGTCGGTATAGAAAACAAGGTTTTGTTACTATACCTTTCCTGTGCCTCGTTGTGACCAAAGCGGAGGGTCTAACTGACCATGTGGTAATAGTCCTGTTTCTAAGTTGCTTAGAAAAGACAGCAAATGTCCTCCTATAACAAAAAAATATAGAGAAAAGACTGCATATAGGTAAAAATATGTCAGTAAGACGAATTCGGATAAGAATCAACCACTTGTTCCGACGACTTGATTTCTAAGGGTATCATTGGTTTCCATAACTTAAAAAAAATACTTGCGGTTTCTGAAAGGCTGGAGAAATCTCTGATCATGTCAAATGTCATGTTAGCTGTTGTTGACCAACATAAACAATCAATTCAAACACCAATCTTATCTGTATGTTGATATGAGATTTTACGGCTGGTTAGACTTAATCCATAGATGTAATATACTAAGGCCCAAAGTTCACCGACAGCATAACAGACGATTAGTGCAAAATCAGCTGTTTAAACAGGAATTTTTGTATGAGTAATCGACCAATTTCATTTTAAACATGTGTTATTTTGTCGGTGAAAATGGCCTTAGAAAGTCCTAATTAAGTCCATGACTTAATCAACCTTTGAGAAACGAGGTGCCAATCTAGCAATTTCAAACTATTTACCTACAAACACTGACTTTCAAAAGCACAATCTACCCATTTATTATTTCTTGAACTTTCAGAGCAAATAAACTTGATATAATTTTATAACTTTTAATATAACGAGGTCGTATTTTAATAACTTTTAAAATAATTATACTCGAGAAATTATTCTCGAGATTGCCAAGTTACGCAATCACGGTAAGTTATGAAATCTCGAAAATATAACGTTTAGTATTGCGACAAAGTTCAGATGAGAAAACGGCATGAAACATACAGATTAGTTTATTTATACTTTCAACATTGATTCGTTCGCGATTTACATTTTGTAAGGCAATGGTGCCAACAACAACACGATTCTTAAACTCAACTGGTTCAAACCAACCTGGAAGACATTTAACTTCATCATCAGCATCATTTCCAGCTTTTATCCACCCACTGCAAGGTATAAGCCTCGTCCCTTTTTTAATACGCCTTTCATCTCTATCTTTACGACAATTTTCACGATGTCATCGACCCATCATGACATCGGTCTTCCAACGCTCTGTGTAGTCTCGGTCACATTCTATTTGACTTACCTTTGGGGAAATGTATGGGAGGTCTCTGGACTCCATCTTGGCCGACTAGTATGAGCGCATCGCTGGCCTGCGACCGATGCACGTGCACGTATACCACCTCCCACAAACACACTTGCAGTGACATCGCCCAGTACACACTGAAATATCAAAACGTTGAAATTATATTTGCCTGCTCTGTTACGGCTAGAAAACGTAGGTTTTCCACTTGTGTCCGCCAGGCCGTTAGGACCTGCTGTAATCAAGACTGACAGACTACCACTCGAAGAAAATAATGAAGGTGCGCACACTTGCAATAAAACGTTATAGACTAAATTGTCTCAGGTCAATGCTAAGCGGTCTCCCATCTGTGGGATTTGGGAGAAAAGACGGACTTGTTTTTTGTATATGTTTAAACTAACTAATACTTAGGTATCTATACATGGAAACATGCACTATGACTGTTACAGCGGAACAAACGACATAAGCAGAAAAATACGTACCAATCAATGCACAGGGGACCTGCACAACGGCGCCGGTAAACTGTGCACGTTGGCGCCAAACTGCACAGAACACACGTGTGCTGACACACGGAGACATGCACTAGGTGACAGCGGAACTCACTACACATATACACTACATCGATAACACAATTTACATAGCTTTTAAGAAACAAAAATTGCAACTCAAAGTAAAAATAAAAAGAAACCAACATAACGTAGAACGTAATTGATACTAATTCAAGTTTTCGTTTTATTTATTAATGAAGGCTTACTTCTCCGTATTTTTTTAAATCCGTAAAGAGTAGTTTACGGTACCTACGTAGGTGGAGGTAGGTACTTACGTGGGAAAATGAAATATACTGACGCTACAAATCAGTCAGAAGGGGTGACTGACTCACAACATGATATTTTAAAACTTTTAGCAAAACAAACTTCAGTTAGGTATAGTTCTCAGTAAAAAATAAATGGAAACTGAATAAAAAAGTTAGAAAATAAGACTAAGTCGAAACTGAAGGTGTTTTAGATAACAATAAAGGCGAATTTTTCGCTACTTATATACAATCGCTTATAAAACACAATGTAAGCATTAATAAAGTTCGGAAAGTAACACTTCGGTGTTCAATAGCGATAAATACAGCTTCGATAAACTTTTCATTGCACGTACACATAGCTTTGCGAACATTTACTTAAGAAAGCTTACTTTGGAGGAAGGTTATTAAGGCCTCTTTGTTTAAAACAATAAGTGAATAATATTACTTTATTTTTTCAATTTGCTACAAAATACGTTAAAGTTTTAATCTTCAGTAACAATAGTATTTGTGGAATTCGGAATGTTTTAAATTCAATAAGTACATGGTTGTCATTGTAAATCTAGGAATATAATAAAATATAAGTAACCTTTCTCCAGATGCAGAAGACAAAAGGCAAGCAAATACTTTTACTTTTGCAAATAAAATAACGATTCTACTAATAACTAGATAAATATAATGGCTTTAAAAAGTAAAAACCCTATATCCTAGTCAATAATTTACCTTTTATCAATTCCTTCGCTCTCCGCGTATCCATTCATGAGCTGGTTGGGTGTCCACTTGATAACCAGGCCAGCTGCCGTCTGGTGGAGACTCAAGTAGCCTGGCATTGGTTCCTCCACGTCTTTCTATAATAATAAATGATCGAAATTCGGCCTCAACCTTAATCAATTTTCTTCTACGTCAAAATATTCCAAACTGTCTACTGAAATAATAATATTAAATTCCACTTTTCGCTTTTAGGCAATTTTATCAATATTGTGTCTAACTCTAAATTAGATTAAACTTTGGGACATTTATTAAAGATAGCTTGGCTACAAAATAATTCTGAATTGTTATGATGATAAATAATAGCCTTCTCGAACCTTGACATTTTACCTTTGAAAATTTCCTTATTAACAGTTATTAAGACAATCTAATTATAGATTAGTAAAGTCTAAAATTCTTCCAGTTTTAACACAGCAACCAATATAAAACGATACTACGCAACACAATATTATTTACACAATCTAAATTGAATATAGGAGCCGAAATCCAGAACATAATTCAAAGTGGTCGTACGTATGATTGGTCGCGTCCCAAAGGAACAGGGACCCGATCCGTTTCCAAATTTAATAAAACTCCGCATACATGATAAACAAAGTAAATAAATAAGTAGTAAAACGTATTTTTTCTCACCGGTTGGACCCTGACATTGTTTTTCCCATACAAAAGCGTGGCTGTCGAGTTCTGGTGTAAGCTTTCTACGTAGTCTTTGGCACTCGATCCTGCCACTTTTCCTGTACCTACAGTAAAAATTCCAGTTTATAAGCTTTTCTTCAAAGAAAAGTAGATTTATAAATGTAGCAATTGCGAACTGCGGAAAAGTAAGATGAAATAATATAAAGAAAAAGGTTTTAAATGCAACCGAGTTATGCAAGAAACTTGTACTTTATAATAAAGAGAAAACAAAGTTACTGCGAAAAGTCTTACTCTTACTAAGGCAATTTATGATTAACAGTAAACAAATGTTTACCTGAACTACTCGTGTTCCCGTCATCGGATGAAGCGTTCAAACTTCTTTTGAAATTGAGGATTGGCCTCCGAACCGAAGGCGGCGTTGTGGTACCAGCAGACATTCTGTGTCTTTGTACCTGTTAAATTAATGAATTTATACTTATTTATACATCATTTGCATAAGAACTATACAAAGGAGACAAAAATACAAAGGCAACATTAGGAAACCGGAAGCACAATACTCATTTCATAAACGAACTAGAAATCTTGCTCCATCATTTGATGATCTGAAATTCCACCTTTTGTAATAACTTCTGTCTCAAGAAAATCAACGGTATACTCACAAGCTCGTCTGCAGGGGGGTCCGTCCAGAAGCAAGCAGGTGCTTTGGCCTTGGAGAACTCCAGGGCACAAGGACCAACGAGCAACGAGCTCAGTATGCTCCCGTAGTCAGGGTCTGCAACCAGGGCGTCCCTCTCGTAGTAGCGGTTCGCGTTGTTGACGAGGTGCTCAATGATCTTCGCCAGCTGACGCTCGAATAACGCTATGCGGATCCACAGGTATCTAAAGACGGAATTTTGCCAATTAGACTCCAAAGCAGCACCCACAATATTGAGTCATTCTTGGTGACAATAAGCACCACGAAATAATGGATACCATGATAATAATATGACAAGACATGAGCTAGACACGGAATAAAAGTGCATAATGTAGGCTCACAGTTCACGATCCAGTCACGGGAGGGAGACCGTTACTCAGGAGTTTTACAACAAAGGCTTTTTATATAATACCTAATAATAATTTTCAATGGTATGCAGTGATAACCTAGGGGTTGAAAGGTTGCCTTCCATACAGGAGGAGGGTATGAGTTTGAACCCTGCCCACACCTCTGTCTTTACGAATTCATGCATGGATTCGAAATTTGATCGTCACTTGCGTTAACAGTGAAGGAAAACATCGCGAGGAAACCTGCATACCTGACCGGGCTCCGTAAAGCTCCCAATGATGTGTAGTCCGCCAACTCGCATCACGCCAGATAAATTATGACCTAACCCTTCTCATTCTGAGAAGAGGCTTATGCCCAGCGCTGGGAAAATAATGGGCTAAATTATTATTAACATTTCTATACATAATCGAGCGCCTGTGGCGAAGAACAACACTAATATCTGTGTTTCGTCACTTAGAAATTAATGAATATAAATTATAATTAGGTATTAATAATGTTCACAGTCATAACGAGAAAACCAAGGATGCAAGAATGAAGAAGGCACGTGCCTCCCAGATGGCCTAACCCAAGGAGTCTCAGGTTATATAATTACATTTTGTGTAACCCTTGTGGCCCCAGAACAAAAGAGAGTCAATAATTCTCTGTGTTCTGTAGACGGAGCAATTCTATAGAAAAGTATGAGAACAAAAAATAAGAACAGAGAGAGAAATAAACACCTGTCAACCGTTGTTACCCTGAACATTTTCTTGAAAGTGCCTTTCTTTCATATATTCTTATGTAAGTAGTCAGTAAACGAGCAAGGGCAAAAGGCATAAATCATGTCACACATTTCGAGCGTAAAGGAGCTTGAAACGAATTGTAATATCTTTTGAGACCTTTGAGACGGTACAATTGGAGAAGAAATTATGAGGGAAAAATTTAAGCTTTAATACCTGAAGCCTCAGGAGGCAGGTATTTAAAGAAACGAGAAAATAATTGCTCATTATTATTCTATTTTGATATTTTTCATCTTTTATTGAGTTGATTCATTTTTCAGGCCAGTATGTTGTCATAATGACACCGCGGTCGTTAGCGTTCATCAGCGCCATGTGCTGGTACCAGGGTACACAGGACAAGATATACGGTGAACCTTATTGGACCTAACCGTAAAAAAATCACTACCAATGACTAACGATAGGATTTTCCGATAACCTTTTTATTCATAGTACCAGAAATAATTTCTAATCATGCCCAAGTAATCTTGCTGTAACCTCTAGAGTTGGTACATTGAACGCAAATTTTCTTTTAGAGAAAAACAATAGCTTTTTGTTCTTTTGAGATTTATATCAGTCTGTTGAAATGTCGACGCTCCAACCTTAATTTTACAGGAGAGCCAAAAATGTTTATGATGACAATAAAATTCTAACAAATACTTGATGTGATTAAGTGCATGGAATCCGAATATGCAACAAAGAATTGTGTAAGAAGACACTATTCGGTTGTGGTTTCGACATTGTAGGATAAAAAAACATTGCGTTCAATCTAACGATACTAGGTATCTTGAAAGCTAATAAAAAGCAGCTCATTATTATCTCCAGTTACGAGCCAACATAAACCGACCATAAAGACAGCCTAGGAAAACCTAACTTTTACTGTGAAAAAGCCACTTTATCCCTTCGATATAAGACTTATCTATAGCTACAAAAATAATTTTATACCTACATCTTTACGTACTAACATCATAAAGTAGAAACAATATCGTAAAAACCGAACATTAATGAGGTACAAGGTTTTATATCGTTTCAAATATTTTTTTCCCTTTGAAGGTTGTGCAACGTACAGGTGCTTATTCAAAAAAAGGCTTAGCCTTAGCATTTTCCTGTACACCCTCCCCAAGAAACGTTACTCGTCTCTCTACTATTTAAACTTATTTGTTTGGTTTTTTAGTTAGTAATTTTACTTTACTTTGTTTATTTTGTATATTATGTGTTAATTTTAGTTACTTTAACTGGTTGTAACACAACCGTTGTAATTAAATAAATAAATAAATACAAGTTATCGACCACTACCAGGGTTCTCACGCAAGTGACACAGAACAGTCGACGTTCGAAAGAGGGCGTAGCGTAAAGTACGAGTACGTTCAGGATTAGCCGACTAGCGACTCGTCGGTAGCGAGCGAAGCAATATTAACTTTAGTAACGCGGCAATTGAGCTCAAAATAGGTGCACTTCGTTCCTGGGAGTGAAGTATCTGTTACGTAGTAGGTAACTATTTATTAATCTATGCCGCAACATACCTAAGCGTCGAACCCTACAATTCTACCGGCAATTATCTAATAGGTTTCTTGTCAATTACCTCGACCGTGCCTGCTAATGACCGCTTTAGTTAGACGCAAACCTCACTTAACACGTTTACAAGTACATCCCGAACAAAGAGATAGAGATTTCTTCTTTCTTTCTTCTTTCTATATAGAGGGACAGCAGATATAGAAGATGAAGTTTTCTCAGGATATTATCGAATTCAGTCGAATAATTAATACTTATGTAGGTACTTTTTTTAAACCCTATAATATGTGGGCACGTGATAGTGGAATATCGCAGAAAACAAAAAATATTTTGCTCGTTTGATTTTAAGTAACATGCGACGTTTTCGGGGCCAATAAAGCCAAAGTTACTGATAACATTCAATTCTGTTACATCAAACGAAGATTAATACATACCTATAAGTATAAATAATAATTCATATCTCCAATAAATCGAATAACATCACAAATTGTCGGAGATATATCATGTAGGTATGTGAATTATTACGATGGTATTGAGACGGCCTTCTTAATGTTGAAGCTGAAGCCATAATTCATAATACCGAATATGTCGGCCTATCAATAGATTCCACGTATAGGTAATATAAATTAATCGTAATATATTGCTTGAGTAAGCAGTAATGCGGAGAACAGACAATAATTTATACGACTGTGAATAATAGGATTGTATGAGCAAGGATTATATTTGTAACTGAAAGCTGAAACGCGGTTATACTGAGGTTTACAAGGTTTCAGAAATGCTGGTCTAATCTCTGATCTAATGGGGTCTATTCGCTCTGTCATCCGAAAAGATATCACGATCTTTTCAATCAGTGTCATGTTAGCTGTTGTTGACCAAAATCAAAACAACCAATTACAGTTGCAAGAGTTTTGACGGCTGTTTAATGGGCAAGCCTTTGAGAAACCGGTTTCAGCTAGCTAGAACTATAGTAAGAGGAAGTCCTAATGTTCCTTTCCTAAACTAATAAATAGGTACAAGTTGATTTAGATATTATGTAAAAGGATAGTGACCCAATTTTATCAATTAAAACTTTCCACTTTCAATTACTCAACCCATTACTAAAACTTAAATTTAGTTTTCAAGTTTGTAAGATATTAAGCCTTAGAACAATCTGAAAACAATAAGTTCTTCGAACCGAACGTTTCCAATAATTCCAATTAATCGGATTTAACACTTTTGTGTTTATAACAAACAAACAGATTTTTATTTCTTGTTTTATGAATCTTTGTTTTTTAGTAGTTATATAGCGACTATTACGGGCATATACATTATTATCACGGAAAGGTTCGGAATCGACCGGAATAGCGACGGAACAGGAAATTCTGGTATAGTGAAAGCATGTTACTATTGCAGGCAGAGGATAGTTAGCAGTGGCACCACCAACAAGAGATAAGCTACTAACTGTTCTATTATATTCTGTACATTAGAGAAGAAGAATGTTATCTGTTTTAATGGTGAAGACATGTCTTATCTATCAAAAAATTAATGAAATCTGTGACACGACGCAGTCTCTCTCTCAGAGAAAAGGCCCTGAATCCCAGTGGTGAGGTGAGATGGTTGGATGAAGGTACAGATCATATTGAAGAAAATAAAAATCCTAGCCCACTTCCATCTAAGTACTTAATTAATGTAAAACAGTATATTTATGATTTTATGTCGCCAAAACGCATACAATAAATTAATTTATCAATGTTTTCCACAATAAAGTCAAGCATTTTTATTTCAACTGGGCCTTTGCAGGCACTTTGAAAACGACATAAAGTCAACATAATAATACTAAACATGTAGGTACCTATCTCAACAATAGGATACCCATACCAGTCATATTGTGGCCCTCACATTTTTGTTTCCTCAAGTAGGCTTCCACGAATAGTACTTAAATCTAATCTTCAGAGGGGCTTCAAGATAAGAGGCAAACTTTTCCACTCCCTTCGTATAAATATGTGCCCTCTAAAGGTGAAAGCACACTCATCGCTCCGGCAAAAGATCAGCATCGCCTCAACTCGAGCAGTTCGGTATTCTTTTAAATATTAAACTCCATACTGCAACGCACATTTTCGCCTCGCCTCGGCAAAAATAAATGAATGGGTTGACAGCGAGTCTATGAGGTGAGGCGGTGTTGATCTGTTGCCGGGCCGATACGTGTGCTCTAACCCTTAAGCTTCTCAAGGTGAATGACGATAGAATTAACTGTATTACTTAGGGATGAAAGATCTTTTAACTTTCAAAACACTGTAAATCAATTTCATAAATTATGTGACTATATTTCTTGCTTGAAGCTTTGTGCGTGGAGTGTTATTTTAAATGTCTTTATTAGTGTTACGCATTTACGAGTAGTATAGCGGATCTGTACCTGTGTTTTTACTTTATCGAGATTACTATGGACTTCGGAAGATGCGATTTTTGAAATATATGAAAACGTAGTTTTTTCTCATGATTTCCTTGTCATTCATCAAGATCGGATTAGCCGATTAGTCAGTCAAAGGTAACAAACAGAAAGAGAGACAGAGTTACTTTCGCATCTAAAATATTTGTAAGGACTAGCTGTGCCAGTAAAGTATTTTCTACTTCAACGCCAGACGTCGCCCATATACCACTATACAACTAGAACATGTGTACGGAACTTGACGTGTAGAAGCGACTTCTATTGTTTCTGTAGATAGTCTCTATATAGATCCTTTGTACATGAGCCTATTGTGATCCTGTGCCCCCTTTTAGTGGAAGAAGTAACTTTCTTGACACGTGTAGCTTTAGGTTTAATTAGGTAATAAATCTTAGGTTACGCAATATGTGTCTACGACGAAGTACGCCAAGTTTGATATAGGTTCGTAATCATTTAAACAATGTGTAATTGAATTAACTCAAAACCTCACACACCCCCATTAGAATATTCAGATAAAAGTGTAATAAACTCAAGACTTTTATAGTTTGTTATTATTTTTATGAAAATAGTGTTGAGCTTATCATTAAATACCGCATTTAAAATAGACTCTTATTACCATAATATACAATTTTTTTTTTTTACTACTCAATCGACGGTCTATATGGCGACTTTCTATTCAATTTTTTTATCTTTGAATAGAATACCTGAAAGATACTGAAATCAATTCCGTAGTCAAAATGCACAAGTTATATTCAGGTTTTGGGTTTATTTAATTAAACGTTGTATAACGTTACACATTTAGACAGAAAGATGACATTTTCGACCCATAAAGATCAAAATTTCAACCTTCAAACATTAGGTACTCGCCCGCGACATCAACAGGATCTAAGGGCCATAGTAGGTACACTAGCTACTTTTTGCAGCAGAGTCGCGCGTTTTCACATTCATCAGCTGCCTTTTGCTTACAAAAAGTGAATAACGAGCGCGGAAAACGCGCGATTTAGTGTGCTATGGCCCTAACTGATGGGTAACTAAGTTGCGTGCAAATTGACAGATCATCGACGCGCCGAAGCCACGCCGTGCTGGTAACTAGATTACACGTCGTTTACCCTTTCGTTTACCCGATATCCTAACTTTGACCACCAAGTAGCGAGAATTTTGATTACCTTCGTAGGGCTAACAAAGTCATATACGAATGCTCGCTCTTTTATGGAGAAGAGGAAGGTCGTCATTGCGATGGACCGAAAATATAAAATCTAGAAAGGCCGCTTGCATGAATGCACCAGAATGTGTAGCAACCGAAAGAGATGACGAGATATTGTAAAACAAGCTATTCTGCCCCTGAGAATAAAGACTACTACGGCCGCTCAGTCATGGGCGCAGCAACAAAGAAGAAGATTCGTAGAAGTGGATTTAATTAAAAACAAGGACTTTATCTTGTGCAAAAATAAACGCTGGAATAAAGTCTCTGAAAAAACAAACATTTCGCCGACGACATACAATATGCAATACCTACAACCGATTTTATTTTATACTAGCTTCTGCCAGTGGCTTCGCCCGCGTGATATCTGTATAAATTATACTCATACGCCTATGTTACTCAATAATAATATAGCATAGTAGATATCTACTGCTGGTGAAAGAATTTTTAAAATCGGTCCAGTAGTTTTTGAATTTATCCATTACAAACAACCAATCAAATCTTATCTCTTTATAATATTAGTATTGATGAGATTTTGGGTGACTAACAACTAGCCTCATTTGCTGGCGAAGACACAGAATGAATGATTCAGTATGAGATGCAAAATTATGTCGTTTACGTTGATAATTACTGTTAAAACTTCAATAGAAATATGTTAACGTTTTCTCATTTTCAACCCGTAAAAGTCAAAGTTTCAACCCTCAAATATTACTTCCCCGCGTAAGGAAATAACTGATATAACTAAGTTGCGGTTGCGTACAAATTGACAGATCGTGTTGCGCGCCATGCCGGCAACTAGATTACACACCGCTTCCCCGATATCCTGCCAACTTCGAACAGGGGTAGTTAGTGCTATCATCTCTACTTGACTTTAACGTCTATGAACGAAACTTCATCATAATCGGCAATTTCTTCTTCTGGGCTCAATTCGTTTGCGCCCGGCGTCCATACGCAGAGTTACTAATTCTATGTAGGTATCACCGCAACGTATCGTGACTGTACATGAGGCATGCAACATTGAATACGGCTGTACATTAGTGCACACTTGATATATTCATATTTCAAGTTGAAAATGAATGAAGGGAAGCACGAGATTTCACCCAGCTGGACTTAAGGACAGAGTAGAGTACACGCTACGACCAAGTGTTAATTATATAAAGGTGCAACCGTGAACACTTAAAAATAAAGAAATGTCCTCGATAAACCGAATCCGTACCGTTAAAATTTATGACTGTATAAAATGTTACGTCACACAATTTTACATAAGAAATAAGCTTTTGAATCATGAAAGCTACTCAAGATGAGATACTTGGATTATGATAACACATGCTTTTATATCCAGGATTAAAATATATATCCGTTTACTCATGTTTTAGGATTAAAGAAAGCTTCATCTTTCTATTTCGTTCGGGAATTTTCCCGATAATTTTTAAGGTCATTCGGGCGAAAGAAGACAATAATATCATGCAAATAAAAAATTGTCCGTGTGAAATACAACACAACATGAAAACATTAATTGGGTGAGAGAAGAAACAAGACAAGTCTCGAAAAATCTGACAACCGCAGTCGACTGGAAGTCTACCACATCAAGTTAGAAAAAAGGCTAAACTCGGCTAAACTGATGCTGATGACGTCCAAGAACATAATTCTCTCTTCTGTTTATTAGTAGGTACTTCTGTCTGTCAGTATAATTTACGTAACAAAATTTTGGACAACCTTGCATTTAAAAGGTTTTCTCCCTCAATTTTTCAATGCTCGAAGTTAAGTGAATTGGTTTGTAATACAATATTACTTCTAATCCCAGAGCAATTTTAATGCCTCTAGCTCCAGTTCCCAAAAACAAAACTTATCCATCCTAAAAAAAACTTTACATCATTGTTTTGACAACACCCTTGAATGCACATACATCATCTGATAATTTAGTTAGACATCCATCAATGACATAAAATCCATCACTGCGATAAGACCGCTCGTTGTACATGTTTATTTTTATAAAAGTTTATTGTATTGTATAAAATCATTGTGCAGCATAACATAACAGTATGTTATGGCGTTATGCTAATAACGCCTAATATTAGGTAGGTGTACTCTTGTCACATTTCACCGATATCGTTATAAACCAGGGCACAATTATCGGGCTGCTACTAAGAAATTTGAATTCATATAATTACCTAATGACACCCCACCCCAATCGAACCCAGAACGTCACGCTCAACAGACGCGCTTACGACCACTCAGCCTAAAGTATCCTTGTAGAAAACGGCAGAAAACCAATCCATTTTCATAATAGCCTGCGATTTTGTTACAAAATATTGCTATCGAATAAATAGATGGAGGATAATCATTCATCTAAATTAATGCCATAAATAAGCGTAGCCGTAGCGGCTTGCGGTAAGGCGATAGCAGATAGGGCTGTCAGATAACTAGGATTGCTCTATTTACTAAATTTTGTCCACAACTCCCGCGACATTAAAACATCCCACTAATAAGCATTTTCCACTATGTAAAATGAATAAATAACTAGTCTAAAGAATAAAGATATTGAGTCACTCGCATAGGTCAAAGTACACTTGATTCTTAATAATAAGTCATGGTTATACATTGGAATGACCAACCTCTGGGTTCCATAGTCCCTTTTGATCCCCTAGGAACATAAATAGGATACGAAAATGAGGACTTTATCACGCGTGCCTAAGCGCAGGAGATAGAGGCAGTTCTTTAGTACCAACACTTAGAGATGTATTGTTATTAGAACAATCATAATAAGTAATGACCTTGTTGTTAGATATCTTCAAATTATTAGTATAATCCAATTAAAATGTTGTCGAAACATAAATTATGTCTCATTATTTTTGCGACCAACATCTGGCTTGCTATCTGACAGCCCTAGTAAAACCTGGGAAATGTCATCGGGATGGATTTTTCCAACGATTGCGGCTGGCTCGGCGACAATTAAATTTTCCTTAATTTTTCCTGGTTTTACGTAGGTACTGGAGGCCGAATGGAAGTAAACATAATTATTATAATTTTAAACATAGAGGTTTGGTGTTTGTTTTAGATGAGTCTGTTTATAATTCGACGGCATTTTTATATTTCGACGGGTGCAATAAATGTTTTATGTATTTGTTTTTCGTTTGTAAGACTAGTGACACACAATTAACTTAAAAAAAACAACCTTTCCTTGTATTACGGAACATGGAATCCTTCATATATTACGTATTTTACAGTGTCAAGATAATCACAAACCACACTATTTACTAAACGATATTTCGATATTGATATAAATTTATATCGGTATCGAGGCATGCTATTTAGTGCACCGATTCAATCCACATACGTGGGTACTCCGCGTGGTGCGGCACTTTTTTTTTTAATATTTATTTTCTATCCCACCTTGCGCACCAACGGTTACAGTGTATATAGAGAGGTGCACTAACTAATAAGATATATCGATAAAATATGTCGTCATACATAGATTACATAGCCAACATTTTTAAGTTATGTCCATAAAAAATTGTTTGGGCTTTAAATCAAATTGGTGTGCTAAATGGCGTGCCTCATTTTAACAACGTCAAACGTGGTTATAAATATTATGATAATAATTATTAAAACTCCTTTTCAAAGTTACTCCAGAATAACTTTGAAAAGGAGTTGAACAAGCCTAATACAGTGTGCAAAGGTGCAATTAGATTTAAATAAAATGTGGAGTTTCGTAGGTATTTAAAATATAAGTATATTATTTAAATAATATCTAGGTTTTTATAAAATAAAACCAAGTATAGGTATATGTCCGTCCGTTCGTCCTCTTTTTGCTACATCTTGAATCCATACCGACTTTTATCAGGTGAAGAAGTAAGTCGAGGCCAGAAAGAACCCAATGTCTATTTTCGAACCATTGGGTTCTTTTAATTACAATTTTTTTATAATTTTCACCTGGCAAATAATAAAATAAACAGGTAATGTTTATCACCTACGGGTATGTCAAATCAACACAACCACAGCGTAGAAACCTTAGATTAATATTAAATGTCAACCAACATGTTATTCTCTTTGAGTTTGAAATGGTTAATTAGTGTGAGAAATAAGTACGTTGTACTCGTACAACTGCGAGGGAATTACTTAACCGAGTACATGTGTTCAATAAGCTCGTGGCTTTAATTTAATGAGTTAGTACAGGCAATATAACAAGACTAATCTTTGTACATCAGATTAAATTTCTATACGGATTAAGCGAACAAGCAAGGTATACATTTTTTTATAAGCACGTCATCTACAGTGACGGTACTTTGCGATGATACATTTCTCAAACAAAATGCTTTGAACGACTATGGCCCGCTTAGAATTAATTAATAACTCTGCATTTGGACGCCGGGCGCAAACGATTGGTCGACCGGAAATATTGTCGATCATACTCGTACCTACGTAAACTCAATGTCTCTTACATTCAAAGCATACTTACTACTACTAACCTTAGGGTATCAGTAGCTTCCAGTAATTGGGTGGAGGAGGTCAAATGGTCACGGCACGGTTGCCACAGTGACTAAACGATTGGCTTTCTGCGCTACGTGTCGCGGAATCGATTCCAAACAGAGTATATAAATTACCCTACTCCGTGCAACAATGTGTTTAAAACGTTAGTGAGCAAACTTTTCAATCAAAAGCAGAAAACCTATGTAAGTTAAAACTTCACGTGTAACCTGTTCACGTGGATGTGGAGTGTGTTAAAATGTACGGAAAGTTCTGGCAGTGCTAACAAACTACAACACTACACATTGCAAACTTATCTGTCTGTATGTTTCAAATCAACTATGATTGTTAAATGCTAAATTGAAGTAATGATTATGAATATTATAGTTTATAGCACTTAAAACTCCAATCTGCCTTTTGGAAGACGGCAACAAATGGCTTTAATCTGATAACTTGTCCATGTCCACTTATTATTCAACTTGAGGTAAATCCTCACATTTGAAAAAACTAATTTTATATTTTACTCATAGAATACGCAACTCAAACTAGGCATTGATGATAATTTACTGCAATCAACAAGTTTCGTAGCACTCGTAGCACCTTTGCTACGACATCTTTAAAATAAGTTCATAACACCGTGGGTTACGGATTTATAGATATCTAATAAAATCACACATTCTACAATCATTAATTTGTATCAAGTAGTTATTTGTCAAACTTGTGAGACCCTGCTTCTGAGACTCTTCTCCTGAAAATAATATGATGCCACCTCTTCACACAACATGTATTCTTACATCTACTTACCTGGACGTTGGTGGTGGTCCAGACAACAATGATCCCGAGCCTCTCTTGCAGAGTGGAGGCCTGGGTACCGAGGGTCGACGCTCTACGCCAGACGCAGAGCGGGTGGCTGGGGCACCTTCAGCGGCTAGCACCCTCGCTGACACCAACGCTGCTTCAGGGCAATGCTGCAAACAAATTCTTGAATCAATTTAAAATATGAAAGTGAGTTTGTTTCTGATGTTCCTACATAATTGTAAATCCTCGGCAGTGAAAATATAATTTTGAAATCTGGAAAAGGAGATTAGGTGGTAGGGCCCTTACGCGGGGTCCGTCTGGGTAGGTGCCCACCGTATTGCCTATTTCTCCCGCAAATTGGAAATATATTTTCACAAGGGCCCTAGAATCAGTAATAATAACCTGTATTCCCATAATATAGAGACCTACCGAAGATCTTTTTTTAGCCGAAGCCAAATGTTCGGTTTCCTTTCCTTTATCTACTATCTTTTTATCTATTTTTTCTATCTGTTCTAAATTGCACATGACGTGTAGATAAGGGAGTAGAAGAATAATAATGTATTCCAATTAATCACTGTACGCACAATCACCTAGACTCGGGAACAACTTACTAACGTTTATGTTGGCCATGTAAATATTTTCTGCAAAGGCGAAATCGAAACTACAGCGACGAAAACTTGCGACGTAAATATACGTAATTAAATGACACTCTATTATTTCTCATGATAACAACATATGCAGGGTCACTGATATAATTTCTCCTTGAGTTACCTAAGGACAGAGAGGGAATTTGAAACGGGGCAGTTACCCAACTACTTAATCGTTGCAAAGCTACAGAAAAACAGTTCATGATTTTTGAAGATATATCGATCTTTAATCCTTCACAAATTTTGAATTGTATTAACAGTACTGCCCGGTATCAAATTTCTACCTTGTATAAAGACGAGATTATGAACCGGATCTGTCTGTCAGTGGGTATAAACTGGTATAAATTATACCAAGCCCAGCACAGGGCGTGAATGTCCAATATTGCGTTTCGTGGTGGAATACCAAATATCTCTTAATTAATCCAAGAGAGTCATCAGCGCAATTCAAAACAACAAGAACCCGTTGGTATAGATTACCATAAAGATTTTACTCGTCCACGGTAATCAATATACTCGCCTTGATAATATGTAAAGTTATTCAAAACAAATGATATTTATCGAACTGTAATTCCGCAAGGAACTCGAATGATCGTGTTCACATTTTCTACAAAGTTAGAAATGTTCACAATACGATACCGAGCCAAATAGCATAAAAGAAATTCTGCGTCAACTTTTATGTGATTTTATTTATAGCATTAAAGAATTTCTGCTTACATTCAAACTTTACACAACAAGAAGAACGAAATTCCTAATTTGCAATTTTCTTTAAGCAAAACTCGAAAATATTGTCAACTTTCCAATTAAAACTTTTCATTTGGATCTCTTTTAACAGCTTTCAAGCACTCGATCAATATTTTAATCACCTTGAGACGTTCGTTACGTAAAACATTAGGCAAAACGTTTAGTTACACCGTCTCGGCTAACAACCATCAATTTTAAGCCATCAAATTAGAAACGAATCATTCATTACGTTCTTACTAACATTTACTAAATAAGCTGAAAGATCATTAGCTCCTGCAGAGCACGCAGCGCAGGATGAGAGGGGTGGGAATTAAAAACAAATACAATTTTCACCAATTTAGACCACGTCGAGAAAATAATATAATAAGAACATTGCATGTATGAAATGAAAAGATGCATTAATGTAAATGAAAAGGGGTATGTCAGGATCGTAGCACGTGGCGATCTGTAGTTTCCACCAATCCCAATCGGAAATATGCGTGATAATAATTAGTATGGATGCTTATTGCGTTTCTCTGTCAATGTATAGAACGGTTATTTTGTAAGTGACGATCCAACTCGCTCATAGACTCATTTTAACTAAAGGTAAACCTCTAAGATGTAAACATATTCCTTTACTTTAAAGTCTAGTTGTCTATTCGATCCTGAATGAACGAGAACTAAATAATCTAAGACGAGAACTGAATTCTGTGTAATTTATTATACGCTATATTCCGCAGACTCGCTTCTTTGTGACAATATGAGTCTCATCAGAACCCGCACAACCTTTCTTTGTTACAAATAAATGATAAATGGACGTTGAAATATCACACTATATTAGGGAAGCATATATAATTTATTCCACCGAGCCTAAAAACTAAGATCTTCAACCAACCTACCCATCATGACTTACGGAGTCGACACGTAGACACTCACGTTACGGCAGCTCCACAAATTTAAAGTCGCTCAGCGACCTTTGGAAAGGGCTATACTTAGAGTCACTCTGAAGGATCGAATCCGAAATGAGGTAATCAGACAGAGAACCAGAGTAATCGACATAGCCCATAGAATTAGCAAGCTGAAGTGGCAACAGGCCGGCCATATTAGCCGTAGAACCGATGACCGTTGTGGTAGACCGCGAATTGGCAGACGTAGGGTAGGACGGATTATTTTTACGATAAATATAATAATCTAAGAAGATGACGATTTTTTTTTGATCTAGTGTTCTGAAGATAAAGAAGATGTTCATTCATATCAATATTTATTCGAAAATTAGGTGTGACCTTTAATAAGGCCACAATTATTGATCCTGATTGATTTATTATGCATTACACCTATTATTATCTATCATCAACGTATTTTAAAACTTTAAAATCAATGGAAAGTTAGAAACCAAAGCAACCACGAAGTTTCTAGCTGGTTATACATCAGGAATGAACAATTGAAACCTTACAACCACAACCACTGACCATAGACAATAATTTCTGGTATGTATTCATGCAACTGAAACCTTACTTTTCATAAATCCCTGTAAATGGAAACCTGGAATAAAACTTTAAAATGGAAAAATATTAACCCGTCAAGTGACGCTTTCGCTTTCGATGTCTACATAACAAGAAATCTATCGTTAGCGGGCTCCGGCGACCGTTCGCAGCTTAATGAATTTATATTAAAATACCTAACAAATTCGAACGCTTAGTAAGACCAAAATGCAAATAATAAATTCTAGAAGCCAGACATTGAGGATTAAAATTTGCATTATGCAAGCTGCCAAATGCTAGAATGAAATGCGCAAGAAAACAAGAATCCTCTTTACGACCGGCCAGGTTAATCCCTGGCCGGTCCCTGGGATAAAGTGAACTTGTCTGGATTCTAAAGTGGAAAATTCTCTTGAACCATACGATATAACAGATAAAATACGTCTGTATTAAATTACGGTGTCAACGCACTCTTGAGAGGTTTGTAAGTAATATTGTCACAGAGAAATGGCTATAGCTACCAGAGATTTTGTGAAACCCCGGATTACTTCAGTAGAAAAGAATGTGCCCGGATTCAATTTTTTACGTTTTACTTCGTTATGTTTCTCGACGGACTTATTTTTATAATTTAAGTAAGTTAAACCCATAAGAGCCATAGCATACTCGACGATATGACTTTGACTTTGAATCGCGCGTTTTTGCGGTCGTTGGCTGCCTTTTATTTACAAAAAATGAATAACGAACGTGAAATCGCGAGATTCTGCTGCAGAAAGTAGCTAGAGTGCTATGGCCCTAACCTACGGGGTGTCTGTAGGTTATGTTTTTTTATTAGTAGTTACTTTTAAATCATCCGGCAGTTCATAAAATCCCTGGTATTGTTATCACCCTGTGACATATTAATTGGCATGTGACGTGGTTGTTGTCATATTTCACTTTGTCGCTGAATAAATGCTTTCAACTTTGAACAATAGTAATAGCGAGTGTAATTATTATACAGCATTACACACTTAGTCTTTTTACGTCTACTTAGTCTACGCATACAGAAGGTACATCAAACCTAGTAACATTGTGAAAAATTGTTGCTGAGAAACGACTATTAAGCTATTTTCTGTAACTCGCATGTTACACGCAGCTGACTGTACTAGTTGTGTATAGAATTGGACTGGTGGGTGTGGGACCATAAGCATGTAAGAAAGTTTAGTCATGACATAATATTATGAAAATTGTTTTTGGCAAAAACGTAAAAAATTATGTGATTTTAACCTTCAATATCTCCATAACCAGTCGGTTCCAAGGTATAGCCCAGTACAAAAAAAATTAAGTACATCATTACGGTGGAAAGAATACCTACGTGACTCTGAGTCTTTATACACCTGTTATAGCGCGAAAGTGAAACAAGAAAATAGCTCTACGGCTACCTTATAAAAATACAGCCGAAGTAAGTGTTTTTCTGAACCGGGCTTCGATTTTGCTCGGCTTTGGCACAAAGCCGCCGAACACCGTGCTGGCCGCCACCTACCAGGTTTAGTCGAGTTTGTATGTAGATAATTTTGTAGGGGATGGTGCTATTTTTTTTTTGTAATGTCGGTCGCCGTGGGCATACCGAATCTTCTCTGTATAATCGGTCAAGCGACGAAACCAGAGGACCTCCAGCCAGCCAAAAAATCTTTTTTAAACAACCACACAGCTAAAGGCGTCCCATAGTCGGACTCGGACCTCGGCTTAGGGCATTGCTGGGGCGACATCAAGAGGGAACTTGCTTCATGTGACATTTTTTTTTTCATACTAATGGGTCAGCGCGGACTGGTACGACCGACCAAGGGCTGACCTTTGAAGGGTGGACACGGAACAGGGGGTCGCGACGGGCCTCGTAAGAGGGGGGTACTACAGTCCTACCGAAGCTTATTCAAATAAATATTTGGTTTGTTCCCACTAGTTCTACTAAACAGTCCTACGGTAGAAGATATTGTCCGTATTTTGTTTGATAGTTGTGCATGGCAATTATTTCGATAAATATTGACAGTTCTTTATGTATTTTTTCTGTTGAATTATCTTACCGAGGTATGTATTAGCGTACTGTAGCGCTTCGGTTGAAGGGTAGGAACACAAAGTGAAATTACCAAGCATTCCACCTTAAGCCTTAGATGCAATGCATCAGTAATCACCAGGTTCCGGATGTTTTTCGACCGCAGTGATGGCTTACCAAAGACCCTGGGTCCTAAAAAGGCCACATTGAGCAATTCATCTAATGAGCTGCTTAGTAACTGTCAAACAGATGATTGCTGAATATGAACTACAAGCGGATGACATTAAGAGTCGTGAATTAAGTAGATATTTTGACATTCGTAATATGAATCATATTGTGATTCATCTAAAGCGGCCTGTTTAGCCCCCCCTGTCATGTTAAAAATGTTAGTACAATTATTACTTTTCCTCGAGATGGAAAAGTTCCACAAAAACAAGTGAGTAATATAAATTCGATCAAGCGTTGCTAATGGTCTCATTCTTCAAAACACCTCCCCTTATAAATATGTAAATCATTTAAGATGTATGCAAACCCGTTTAGTTACATAATGATATTAAACGGCTCTACCATGTAGAATAGAATAGAAAAACTCTTTACTGTAGAGTGTAGATCATTTTAGTAGGAGTCATAAACATTTTTTAAAAAGATAGTACAATGGGCGGTCTTACCGCTATCAGCGATCTTACAGACAATCTTTGGGTGGACAATATTGCATGCAAAAAACTATGTATTATTTTTCTAATACGCAATTTGCCATACCTACTATATTACACTTCATTTCGTTTACTATTGCGTATAATTGTACTCTTTGTACTTCTTCTGCGGAAACTTTATTCTAAACTTCATTTTCGTTGTGCTTAGGAGTACACTTAACTATACTAACTAAAGGCTCTACCACGAATAAAATAATAACGCATTAAAAAAAAAATGCGTAAGATACATTAAGTAGGTACTTAGTTACAACAAAAACAGCAAAATTCTTGTTACTAATCCGATCAATAGGTTGGTATGCTCTACCTTCATTTAAAGTAGTCCGTACAAAAGCAATAAATCTTTCAAACTTTTTCAAAGCAGAGCCGTTAGCAACGAACTTGAAGAAAGCTTTTTTCCGTCGCCACGGCAAATAAGTAACTTTCCGCTGAATATATTCTTCACAAAATCCTATTTACAATATTATGTAAACAGATGGAATATGAAAATAAATTCTTAGAAAACATGAGAAATTCCGCGCATATAACACTTGTTCATACTTAATTAAAATTCAAACACCAAGTGTTATTAATCCTGGCTGATCCCTCGAAATGAAATCACATCACACACTCTCGGAAACTAAAATAAAATTAGATGTCGAGTGGAATATTCACGTAATAATTCAGTCTTTTAATAAACTTATACGCTCTGTTAATTGAAGGATAAATTTTGTGTTAATCTCCTCCTGACTATGCTACAGAAAGACATAACACACACTTGAACATTTAAATATTTTAAGAAAGCTGCTTTTATGTCTTGCCAAGATTAAAAAATCCACTGAAGGAGATAAATCATTCCATAACCGCTGAGACAAAACTCACTGACCCAGCTCGTCTTAATAAATTAATTAATAAGACAAAATAAAGTATACTATGAGAATATCATACTGTAAAAATACTTACAGTACCTTTTTAGCTAAATCAAATCCCATTTTATGAGATCGGATGAAGTTACAGCTATAAGTAGGTTATACAGTCAGCGTCATATAGCGTACCTATAGCTGATTTTTAAACATTTTTTTATAAAATATAATGATTTATGAATTAATTATTATAGAATAGCGTATCTTTATTGACGAGTTATTGGTCAGTTAAGATTTTAACGGTGCACCTTCCTTTTTTTGCTTCTGTTTCGTGGATACAGTTTACAGATAAATCTCACATAGATACACACATACCCAGACCCGGAACAACTATCTACAGGTCATACAAATATTTGTTAATATTATATCTTCTCTGATTAATTAATTTATGATTATCAAAAAGTTAATTTAATTATGTCGCTAACCGTACACTCATACCCTAATAAATCTTAAAAATTATTATATTTTTCAACCATTTTTGTTCTTACAAAGTATCCAATTACTTAAGCCAGACCATAATAAATAAACAGCCCCAAAACTTCCATTTTAGGTATTTTTAAATAACAAACACTTCGAAATCTTGAACGCGGACAAACAGCATTGAAGGGTTTATGAAAACTTGGACGGCGGGCGGCGGGCGGTGAAGAAAAACTTGCGGCCATCGGACAGACATCGTAAGTAATAGGTATACTCGATAACGATGCGAAAAAACCGACCTACAAAAGAGTTCTAGCAATAATTTATCAAGGGACGAAAATGTACCTTTAGGTAAACGAAATCGTAACAAAAAAATCTGCTTCGTCGTGCTACAATGACTAT
This sequence comes from Allophyes oxyacanthae, assembly GCA_932294325.1. Classification (NCBI taxonomy): domain Eukaryota; kingdom Metazoa; phylum Arthropoda; class Insecta; order Lepidoptera; family Noctuidae; genus Allophyes; species Allophyes oxyacanthae. Next base: position 6,772,145 of record OW028628.1, read on the forward strand.
AAAAGTAGGGGTATAAATAAGGTAGAACACTGATGGATTAGGTAACGTGAAGTAGGTACGACAGGTAGCTTACCTATATACTACATATCAATACATATATTGGATGAACGCATTACAGACTAATTTACAGTACGCCTGCGTAGCGAACTTTTATAGACAACAATTTTTGTGGGAACAACAATTCGATAGCCGCCGGCACCATAAGATGGATAAAATGTGGAAGTAAAATTCGACTCGGTGAGCAGGGATCGTGGTAGATCCGTAAACTTATTATACTAGTGGTAAATTTTTATAAGTTTATAGATCTACCACGATCCCAGTTTGCAAAAGCGGCTGGTGTTCTGAACCAAAACGACGGTTCAAGTCCTGCAGCTAGCGTCAAATTTTTCATTCCATTTTGTTTTTGATATCTCTGACGTTTTCGTAATTCCATTTGGTATTCAGTCGCTGGGATCTTACTGTAACAAATAATGTTCTGTAATTCATATACATTATACGTTTTACGGTTTACCTATCGAAATGAACAAATATCCTTTTTTCAATGCGTCTCGGCTATACTAACAAAAAGGCCGAATATTTCAAGATCAAGTAGTCCTAAACATACAAAATCATAATAATTTAAACGAGAATGTAATGGATATTGGATACGAGCCCAAAATTGTATACTTAATAAAAACATTTCTAGTGATTGAATAACATTATGTCTATGATATTTCATAGGAAAATATAAGTTTTGTGATACGGGACTTAAGGTGCCGTCTCAGTGTTTAAAAGTCGATTTATAACACCCATAATATATAATTTTGAACTTTGCGTTCTGCGTTCAGAGTTTAGCGTTTTTTGTCTTAGCGATGAACGTGTGATATCGGATAGACTGGAACCATAAACGTAGAAGTAAATAATAAGTTTATGACTGGAACAGTAACACATTCAACGTGCTTCTTAACTTTCAGGATGAAATATGTTGTAAAATAAAATATTTAGGAACATTAGTAGATTGTATTGCAAGGGATCAAAATAATATATTTACTATTACCTATTAATAAAAAAAAAACTTTAATCGCGGTACACTAATGGACAATATTCCTGTTCCTATTTCAAAACTCATTACTGCCTGAAAGTCTCTTACCGACATAGACGTAGGACTTCGCTTGGCGAAAAGACCTACTTTGATCGCATTTATTGAAAAACCAATTTAGAGCAGTTAACAACCAATCATCGTTTATAGAATGAAAAAATCGTTTCTACTTATGAGGCAAACAAAAGTAACCAAAAAAAAATGCACGGTGTAAAACCAACAAACCCACAAACCATTCCCATATTGCGTTCAAAATATCGAAGTGTCCAGTATACTTGGAATATCGAATAACCGCCACGAAACCAGAATATGTTATCCGGGTAAAAATATAAGGCAATATTGCTGATGTTAACATAAACGAAAATCGAAGTTTCACGTTACCAGAGAGGGCTTACGTAAAACCCCCCACAAAGACACACGATACTCGATACCCGGCCGTTTGTCGCGGGTTTTCATGCCCATGCCATACCTACTACTTCACTACTTCAGGAAAATGAAAGATATTATTGATATCGGAATGCTCGCCAATAAGGAGATAATATACAAGGTGGGTAACAGAGTGGGCGAACATTTACAACAACCAACAGTAATTTTTAATTAAATCTAAAATTAACCTTTTCATTCCGAGAAGAGGCCCGTGCCCAGCAGTGGGACAGTAATAAGCTGAATTTATTTATTTATTTTCTATATGTCCTATATAATATTGCATATAAAAAAGAAATTATAGTAAATCTGCAAAATTGCAAAAAAAAACAGCATCAATATTGTTCATGCTTCCACTGTACCTAGTACCTACGTTATTCAGTAAGCGGTGAGAAGCTTCCTACGACCTGAGCAATACGAATGTCTACGTTTCGGCACTAGACAGATTCATTATAATAAGCTAATAATAGAAATAATAAATACAGCCGACCGCGATAGTACCGCCCATCGTACCATTTAAATAATTATAATGTATTATTGTTAAGTCTCCTACAAAACTGGTGTACAATAAAGAGTATTTCTGCTCTATTCTACAGCATTATTTACGTCTAGCACAAAATTAAACCAACAGCAAACTCATTCCAACAACAAATCTCTTTACTTTCTCTGCCATTGCTCCTTACCACAACCGTTTGCTGGGTAAGGCCCTTAATTGCTAGATATTTATTTATTTAATTAAAATGCTTCATGTACAATCTACAAAGACGGTCTTAATGCCATAGGCATTCTCTACCAAACAACCTTAGGGTGATGCAGAGACAAAGAAGGTAGATGCACCAAAAAACAAACTTGTATGAGAGGTATAGCTACACTTAAAAACAACTATATAAACTTACATTATCACATAGAAAATATATTATCTCTATGCATTATCATTACTAACATACGCTGACGCTGACGTGCTATGTCACAAAAACAACACTACAAAACAATGAAAAAGAAATGGAAAACTACAACACAGTAAATATACTTTTGCACCAGAAAAATCAAGAGCGCTTTTTCCGTTTGAAATGCTGGATACCTCAAGTAGCTTTCGCAAGGATTGCAGCCACTTGAAAATTAATCCTAATTAATGAGAATGAATGTTGAATGACATAAAAATCCTTTTTGGTCCTTGTGTGGATTTTAAATTAGGTCACTATGAAGTTTTTATAACGTTGTTTTTATGAACTTGGTGTGAATATAAAGTTATTATTAATTTAGTTTCATAGCCTGTTATTCGAGCCTAATTTGGACAAGTTATTTCTGAAATAAATCTTTTACATGTTTCAACCATAAAATAAGAGGCAGACAATATTTTTAAATGTAGCCTTGAAATACAGACATTTTATTTTTATACGACCTAAAATACAGATAATAAAAACATTGTTTTATGTAATTTAACCCATAGAGATAATACATAGTACCTATTATTTCTATGAATTTAACCATAGAGATAATATATAGTTGTAATATTTCTATGAATTTAACATAGACTTATTATCTAAGTAACAGGACTGTGCACTCTGCCAAAACAGCGAGCCACCTGAGATAGTTACCACAGAGTAATTTTATCTTGCTCTATTAGAGTGACCATCATTTTGTGCATCGAGTGAGACGTTGTCATTTTTAATTTTCCTGTAATGACTTGTGTGTGACTGAATTTGAAAAATAAGTTGCGTAACTTATTATAATATTATTCAATAGGTACTTAACTTTTTAAGGTAGGCAGTGTCTTTTTTCTTTAAGGAAACCACTGCTATCTGCATGTTTTATATTATATTCATTTCATGTTTCGCATACCTTATTGGTATTGGCGGTGATGGTGCAATGCTGTGAAACTAGTAGGTACTGCTTTCAAATAAAACCATCCGTCCGTCCGTTGCATCCGTGGGCAAATAAAACAGACCTATCATACTTATATAAATGGTCCAAGATTTTTTAGCCTTGGTAAAACGGAATTTTATTGCTATCTAAGTTTGTAGAAATCAAGGAAGATTAAGAAAACTGTTTAATTAGAAAATTAGTTTAGTTAATGTCTTTCGTGAATATGACTAATTGAAGTCATCTGGCTTAAAATAATGACTGGCATCGCCACCGAATATTTCCCAAATTTTATAGTAATTAAAATTTTTAGGATGCCGAAATAGGGAACTAGTTATAATTAATAATTTTTTTCTTTTTTTAAATCGTTAATTTAATTAATATAGTGAAATCGTAGCACTAGTACAAACCCAAAGTCCGACAGTAATTTGTAAATATTGTCACCCTATCAGCAACTTAGATAAATTTTGTAAAATTTCATTATATTCAAGGTTACCCGTGGAAGGATATTAATACAGCCAGAATATGTTGTATTTCCACAACCTTTCACGCATCACATTCACCATTTGCACCACCATTTGCATTTTTGAAAATGATATATTAAAATACGATTAAATATTAATTTAGTACCGACAACCTGTCACAAATTGAATGACACGAACTTTTTTTGAAGTTGTCATAATACACTAATAAAATCTATCATAAAAGTACAGAAGTTTAGATTTTTAAGTAATAAGATTACGAAAAAAAATTATGATGATAAATTTGTTTATATTTAAATTAAAAAAACATTGTACATCTAGCAAGGTAGTTAATTCATTATTCTAATAATTTTTGTGTGTGATTCCAATCTTCGTACCAAATCTACTAAAATGTACCAACTTCTATCCTGGCAATTGTTAAAACGAGACACATAGCTCCGTGGTCGCTCTTTCTAGAGGGTCTCGTCTCCTTCTACTTCAAATACAAATCTTAAGTGATTGTGATAAGGTCTGTTTTTCTTTGCGACATTTTGCTTATTGCTTGTTCTAGATGTAGGGGGAGCCCTACATAATATTTCTATGGAATTTAACTAAACTTCAGTTACAGATAAACAAACTGTGATGGAAAAAAAATACACGGCATGAGAATACAAATAAATAATATTAAAATATTTCTCATGTAAGCAGTTGAATACAGTCCAAAACAATGCTTAATTCCACCCTATTTACAGACTTCATTAATAAGGGTTTCATGTTTTGAAATAGCCCCAAATACTCTGTGTACAATGCTTGTATACGTAGGTAATCACTTAAGTATTTATAGTGTACACAAAACATTATTACATTTATGCTAACAAATCCCCGCCTATCTTAGTTTAAGTGCTCTCAATTTGTAAGATATCAGTGAATTGAAAACCCATTAATAAACTTTAAAGTTTATAATAAAAATCAGACTCCAATAACCAATCATAGTTTACAGTGTAGCTGGAATACAGGGAAAGGGTGTCCCCGAATAATAAAAGTTATTTTTCTTTGCCCGAAGTGTATGACTGAAGTTCGAAGAACACTAGAGCGAAAGACGGAACTACGACTAGCTTTATCTTCGACGGGACTCATATCTGCGATAGAACTCATCCTCGACACGAATCTCCGATAGTCAGATACTTTGAAAATTAATTAAGTTTTTCTCGTAATTATATAATTATTAGCATACAAAATAATGTTCGGTTCTGGCGTTCGGCAACTTATACTACCGCGGCACGCTCGCTCGCCGTCGCACGCCGTTTGGTTGCAAGGAAACCTAATACGAATGGTATAGCTAAGGTCTCGTTCCCTTGCGTTCACGTGTCCTCCGCCATACCCTTCGAACCTAAAGGTTGAAAAGTTGGGATGCTTTGAACTCCTAAGCTCACTTCGCTCACTCCCGCCCCATTTTTGTTGCATCTCGATTTTATTGTAAAAATCGATAGTCGTACACATTTTGAACACGAAAGTAGAACTCCGGCATTGATACGGCAAGCAGTTTATTTTATAAAAAATCACAAACTTCACCTAAATCTGACTCCTAAAAATGACAAAAAAAATTATTTAAAAATAATTAAACTACTTATTTGAGTGCTGATTACAGTAAATAATTATACATATAATACTCCTTTTTTACACAAGGTTTCGTCGATTTACTTTCAATAAATGTAGAGTTATCACATTTTTTCACATTTTTCTTTCTCATTTTTTTTCTCCACAATAATGGCGTATTAGATTATGATTTCTAGACTAAACAATTGCATAAATATGCCTTTATCGATAGTATTAAAATCACAATCTAATTCCGCGTTATTCGAAAGTTCCGATAAAGTTCCGAGGAAGTTTCGATTTTTACAATAAAATCGAGATGCAACAAAATGGGGTTTATAATACACTGTGTCCCGCCCACAGAAAACTTTATTTCGTAATTCCACGGCATTACGCGATCAGGCGACAAAGTCGCAGATAAGTCCTGTAGATCCGTTTTTCGCTGTAGTATCCGTCGAACTTTAGACGTACAATATGTCCCCGAGTGTCGAGACTTATATATGTCCGGCGCACCCTGGGTAGATAGGCCCGTTACGAACCTTGCAAACACGACAGAAGACGACTACAGGTAGATAGGCAAAAGCGTTCGAATGACAATTTGCAATGATCTTACGAATGCTGCGTATAATTTATTTGAATAATTCGATTGTTAGTTTTTTTGGACAATCGCCCAACTCTAATCAATGTGTGTACAGCCCTAACACTCATTTAGTTAAAAGCTCGTCGCTCTCCATTAATCCTTTATTGTTCTCACATTCAGTCGAGTGTTGTCTCTATGTGTAGTTGAATGTAGGGGCGGGCCTGTGATGGTTTATAAAAGCTTTTGTTAGTGGCTTTAGGATGAAAATACTTTTTTTAATGCATGTATGTTATCAACGGCGTTTTGTTTTTCCTTTTAAAGAATAAAAAAATAGGAGGCCTGGATGTCTCGAAGGCTTTAACAACAACAATAAAAATGAGCGTTAACATAGTGTTACCATTTTAAATATGTATAAATTAATGTTGCCATCCAACAGAAATGCATACAATCAAATATTAAATCCGTGTCGTTCAAAATAAATTAAAAGAGTCACATAGAGCAATGTATTATTGTTCTCGTCGTATTTGCAGCTTGAAAGCAAGTCAGCCTGCAGGTCTTTTGTCTGACTGCCTCGTGTTAGGTATGTGCTCCATATAACAGAATGGAGTGTCAACTGTTGCGTTTTTTATCACAGCTGCTATAAAAATTTTCATTGATTTTGAGTTTTCGTTGTTATTTACAATCTAAATAAACCATTACAAATTATTTATTTATTGTGATTATAATAGTAGACACGGTGGATCTACCGAACCTACATGTCTGCTCATATGTATGGTGATTTTGTTTCTTTTCTTTATGAAGTAGTTTAAATTGGTTCGTACAGCTTGTTTGTATCGAAATTAAAAATATAAAAAATAAAAGAGGATTTTTTTTTTAAGGTGCTTCAATCTCCTTTCTGTCACCAAAAGGAAATTGATTTCCTCTACAGATTTAAATATAATAACGCGGCGCAGTCTTATAATAATAATTTGTCTTTAAAAACATTTTAGAAAATCTGACGAGACAGAAACAAGTTTTCTACAAAAAATTTGTCCTGCCACAAACAATTAGGTACAGAATTCTTAAATAAAAGGAAAGTAAAAATAAATCTTTAGATCGATGCTTTAGAACTCCAATCACGCGTCAAAATATTTGACACCTCAAATATTGAACAAAGGTCTAGACTAAAACAAAGAAACCCCAGCGTTACCAAAAGTGGTTTCAGCTCCACATAGAATCGAAAAAAGGTCACGATAAGATTTTCACTTCTTTTATGTCAAACAGGTTGAAGTAAACGAAATAAGATAGGATAGAGGAGCTTTCAAAAGTAACCTGAAATACCTTTTATATTATAAAAAATAGTAACTGTTAATTAACGGTTACTAGGAGGCAGTGGCGAAGGGTGACAGTTTTAAAAGGGGAAGCCGTCCCAAAAAAGGGCCTCTAAAAATTGCTGCAATTAATACTGCAAGACAAAAATCCATACCGTCTCTTGTATTCTATATAGTCATGTCTGGAAGAGCTCGATCTAACTGAATAACAAGCCTTTTTTTGTCAGTTCAATGAGTAAAATTACGTTGGTCTACGCACTAACCAATTCCTAAAGGGAAGCCGATGGGAATCGGGTTGTATGGACTCTTCGCCACTGCTAGGAGGCCTATGTTCTGGAGTGAGTTAGGAATATTCGGATATGAGATGGTAATTAAAGTATTTATCAAGTAACATTTCTCCAGCTCAAGTAAGAATCTCTTCATTGTTTCCACATACGCATCACCTTAGCGAAAGATCGGTATTGAAGTACAACCGCCAAATAAACAAACACAACTCAACTTTTAAGCGCTCTTATAAGTCATGTGTCCAAGCTCCAAGTCCAGTGACAGCACGAGATTTGATTACCAACTACTAGTAATGGAGTAGCGTATTGTAGTAGGCGATTTGATATATCTACTTAATTCTCTAGCGCCAACGTATTATAATCTTACACACAATACGAAGGTACGGCAAAGAGAAATCAATAAGGAAAAGGGGTCGCATTTCTTAGAATGACACGTCTTAACCGTTCGCCGCACTCCGAGAAGTCAGTAAAAGTTAACGTTCGATACAACTATGATCGGAATCGCTTGTATGTATCAAGCTATACATTTCCAGTATAAGCTGACCTCGCATTGTACAGGCTTTCTGTAAAATGAGAGGTCAGCTTATCCAGAAATTGTATAGCTTAATGTGTAGCCGTGCGTACGTATCGATATCAACTTTTATTTTACAGCACAGAAAGAGAAAAGACAACATAGTTTGTTTGAATTGAAACACACTATTTTTTCTTCCCACTTCTGGGACATTACTTGGTTTATGAAACATGACATTACGAGCTATAACAACTAGAACGATTGCGACATTATTCCCTTATTTCCAATCATCCGAACCTTTGCAATCGTCCTAAGATTTCCATATAAGTCCGTTTTTTTAAATTATTCTATGACATCGAATAAATATCTCGAAAAATCACTTCTATACACGTATAGCAATAAACACTTATTGACGCAACGAATGAGGGAGATGCCACACGGTGCGTCGACGCGACGCAGCGCAGAAAATTTTCATACAAAAGTCATTAACATGACACACGGTGCCCTGCGTCGACGTAGCGCAGACCAACGCATGCAGCAAACTAGCTAAGCTCCGCTTAGTTTAGCTTACCGCTTGGTTTAGCTAAGCTCCGCTTAGCTTTGGGTGTCACAGCAGAGCGGTGTTGCCAACCCTATCGATTTTTTGGTATTTCTAGCAATATGAAATAGGTACTGACTAGTTAGGAACAGGTTTATTTATCAAATCAAATCTTTATTGCTGAACACAGGTACAATTTAGTACATTGCAAGAAGGGTGAATGCGCAGTTCACTATGTTCTACCAGTTTAGGCATGCAACATTAAATGGGGTACACAATTATAAAATATGCTACACTACTTGCTCACTATTATGCTACATTAACTGCCCATCGACTGCCGGGAAATATCGTAAGTATAAAATTACACTTTGATACATTATTTACCTGAGGAGATAAGTAAGTAACGTACGTGTAACGTACTTGTCGGTCAACAATTACATTTTTCCGAGCAGCTGGAAGAGAAAGAAGTAAATGCACTCTTCCATTAAAAAAATACATCTAGTTAGGATAAGTAGTTGAAAAATGATTATAATTACTTGTTTGTCACTTTATTCCATCCAATGGTTGCCTGGAAGAAATCGCTTTATGCGATAAGCCCGCCCATTGTACTTTAATATTGTAATCTCCGTACTTACAAAATTGTTATATTCAGGTGTACAATAAAGTATATAATAAATAAATAAATAAATAAATAATTTTTATTATTTTTGACCGTTATCAGTATTTTTTTATGACAACATCGATAGTCAGCTATCATAATGATATGTCAATATGTCATGCCAACGTATAATTTTTAATATTCTTACTGGCTTGGTAACAGTGTCCTTTAGCAATGATTTGATTAATCTGCCTGCTGTCCTGCTACTGCTGGATAGACTGCAGCTGAATAATACCTATCTTTTATAAAACTAGATCAGAATACGCCGATTAACTTAGTATTTCCGAAATCCTAAATGTATAAGTATTACTAATTAATACCTTAGAGCAAGGACCTCCTTCCTCTGAGACTAATACTAAGTTTATGGTAATAGTATGTATATTACGATTACGTCTATGGTGGTCACAACATAGATTACAAAAATCTGCTGTTCCATACGTTTTAGTCGAAGGTTTTAGTCGAGTAATATTGAATTATTTGTGTGAAACAGCAGATTTTTATTTCGCGTCTTCGCGGTTGGTACCATAGTAAAAGTTGTTCATATTTATTACTACATTATCACCTTCAAGTGATCGGGACTAGAAACGTAGGACCTTGTATATTGTTTTTTATGTAATTGATAAAAAAAAAGATTTTGATTTTCATATCAAAAAGTAGCTCTGCCATATAGATATCCAAGAAAAATTCACCTGTATATTTTGAAGAATGCATATGGAAATATCACTGGGAAATATGGATTAGTGGAAGGAGGATAGTGATTGATCACAAATCCAGCAACAATCAATTTAGTATACTATTTATAATTCTTTAGTCTGAGAGATTACTACAGTCACAGACCTAGCACTAGTGAAATCTTTAGTCTATGACTACAGTCACGGTAACCATGGTAACCGTCAAGGCATTTGCTCCAATATTAATCTGTGATTTGCTCTGACAGGCTCTGACTTTATGAAATTATCCACTAAGATAAGACTAGATCCACTACGTTATAATAAATTATTGATTGCTAAAAGAGGAAAGATTATAATTAATATTGTTCAGTGGTTTAAAGAAGTCCCTCAGAACAATTACTAAGAAGTCCTATCAAGTGCCGTAAAGTAGACTCAATGGAAAATCTATTGTATGCGGGTAATAGCAACCGTTTGCAGCTGAACTAATAGATTATTATCACACATGAATCGCACAATGAAGCATTGGATCTTAGAGAAGAATGAATTTTTGTCTCGAAAACTTTTTACAATATCTAATTAGATCTAATTATTATTATTCTCTTCAATAACAATGTTTAAGTCCAGTAGGTATCTGGTTGTTTATGTAACATAATTTGAAATCAATAAAAGTTATCTGCATTATTATGTATTCATTTTGAAGAAAATATAAATATATAGGTATCTACTATGTATTTCACAAAAAATCACCACTACATTTTGCTTATGGCCTGAAATCAAAATATAGGACAAGTGAATTTTTTATACCTACCTAACGTGTTTGTAAACTTAAGCTTGGCGAATAGTTAAAGATAGATCTATATTTGAAAACAGAAAAGTTGTGTGAACTCATTGCTTGGAGTATTCTTGGTTAGGTTAATAAAGAAATCAAATTGGTGTTGATTATTTATTTCAATACAATGCAATCACATGATATTTTACACACATTTATCACCACAAACCCATTTTCTGGTCAATTATTCTACAATACCTATAGATATTGGTACATATATACGTAAATAAATGAATCATGAACGTGTTTCATAAATCGGTTTGCCATTCGTGGTGGTTGTGGCAATATAAAGAACCCAAGCCCGTATTCGTTGGAGTCGCTTTTGTCCAACAGTGAACGTTTTCTAGCTGAAGATAAGAGACACCAGTAGCAGGCTAGGTTTTCTAAACCGTAACAGATTACAAAAGTTACTGAAATACCATCCCATGACTTTCTTCTGCGACACTTTTATACATCGACTCCATCGCGCCGAATACATAACTACACGCCACTGGTACGCTGCCAGGCACTGCTCCAAGTAGTTCTGGTCGTGGATGATTATTCCATGGGCATTGTTTCGTGATTCTCATTAATATAGATAAAACACTGGGCAGGCACAATCACGTTGACTGTAAGACGGAATGCATTGAAAATGTTTCTATCTTATCGTCTATTTCCAAGAGAAATATTATAATCCTTGCGGCCGTAGTTCAATAGCAGCCATTTGTGTGATAGGTAGATAAAAACGCGAGTAAAAGAAAAATATTCGCCTTTCACGAGCCATATTTATCGACTGAGTGCCATTTGACAGTGACAAATCGTAATGACATAACGTGCGTCGACGCGACGCAGCGCAGATTTCTGCGCTGCGTTGCTCGAACGGACCCCGCTCGCACCTCGCTCGCGTCACTCGTGTGGCACCCTCAATTTTGCGCTGCGCTGCGTTACGTCGGCGCAGCGCAGCGCAGCGCACCGTGTGGCATCACCCTGATGTCACAGCAGAAATAAATAGCTACTCCTATAATGAAAATTCATCGCTAAATGTCATTGTACTCCAAAGAAATGTGTCGGTCGTTGACCCTGTTTACATAGGGGCCGAATAATACGCACAATGTAAGTATATCAACTTATACTGTACTGTTTTCCATGGTAGGTACGGAAGAAAATTATAAAACAAACAGTATAACTTTTATACGCTTTTGAAAAAAAAATTTTTGTTTACATAAAATACGTAATAGGTAAAGCGACGAATGTGATCCATTATTAAAGTACATATCGAGACACTAAATAGATTAGTCTGACGCACCGCTGAAAAAATGTAATGGCTAGAAATAAACAAGTTATTGCTATTCACAACCGAGTTTTTTTGGTTCCGATGGAGCCTGCAAAGTTGTTTTTTCCGTGGAAACTTGCTTAGTGACTAAACTACCCACTAAGGTATGAGTAATTCCGATGTGTAAATTTTCCAACCAAATAAAATTTTATCCATTACTTATTCCAGCAGAACATTCCACGATACTGCAGCAGATTCCAATTCCAACTTTATTGTACCTTATCGTGGCATTGCGAATATTTGCAGAGCGGGTCAACTGAACACCCGCAGGGAACATTCTACCAAGCATTCTGCATATTTTCAACTTCACAGTGAAATATCGAAAAATTCCTTCACTCACATCTAGAAGGAACGAATTTCTCGACCCTAAATAAAAAATATTTATATATTCTGTGAGAGATACTGTTACCTTTGACATTTTGCAAGCGAGCGCATATGAATGCTTCGATGGCTTGTTAAATGGACTGAATAGTAGAATGAATAACTTGCTAACCGAGTATAATGCGTTTATGTGTGGATAACTTGACATAACGTTGTCTACCTATTCAATCTATTCATTCAGCCCACTTTTGTTCACTTCTAACTACTATAGGCCTTCTCTTTTAATGCCAATTTTGCCAATCTTGTCAGACTTACAATTGATTTGACGACTATTTAACCATTTGAAAATATTTAAAAGGCCAGAATGGTCGACGCCGGCACTATCGATGGCTGGATAAACGAAGAACCATTAGGCCTGAATCACGACTACGCTAATGTCGGTAGCGTAGGACACCCTGTATCGCATCGGCAATTTATACGCCGGTGACATCAGCGCTGCAATGTGATGCTGTATTGAACACAATGGGTATTCGTACGCGCAACCGACGTATGCGACCGACATCAGCGTAGGAGGAATATAGGCCTTAGATTCAAACATAAACTTAGAATATTTTTCAAATAGCTCAAAAAACTTTGTCGTGTGGAATTGTATGGAGGCCTATATGGTCCAGCAGTGGTTGAGACACGGCCGATGAATAAAAGCTATCTACATTATAAGTTATATTATAAGTTATAATGAAATGTTGTTGTTGTATGTAATGTTATGATGTTGTGTTAGTTTATTATAAGTTGTTATATTTTATTGTTTCGGTGTCGGTTACTTTGTGATGTAAACGTTTTTTTCTTTCTTTCTTTCTTTCTTTATGAGCCCAACACAATAGCATCAAAAGACAAACGACAGCTTGTTATGGTATGACATTCTACAAAGATAAATATATTATTTATTTGCAAAAACATGTGTAGGTACAGTTATTAAGGTTGAGATGCTTATTTTAGGCATAAAATTATAGTTTGGATTAACATGTTTGACCATCACTGATGTACAAATATGAGAATACTATAAATGTTGCACTACATGATATAAAATAATAATTAAGTTAATAAAATTTCATAACAAATAATCAAATAATTCATAAAAAATAATATTGAATAGTTATTCTCACGGCAAACGTCTAATCCGGTACTGGACATGCCCGGTTTTACCTGATCTTGAATACCGGACGAAATCGGCATAATTTCAAAAGAAATACTAAATTATCCATAGAGATATTTATATGAAGATACATGAGTAAAGCTGGTATAATATAAAGTAGGTTACACTGCAAAACTTATCACTTCCGTTCATCCATCTAACCTAATTCCTCCATAGGCACGTAGGTGGGGAAAATTGTATTTGTTCGTTACTGATAGTCTATGTATGCGTAGTCTGTATAGCGTTGCGTAGCTTTACAAGTCTCGTATCTATGGTATCTTCCCCAGCTGGGCTACACGGCGCGGCGGGTGGACATACTCGTTTTCTCCATCCTCTGTCTCAGAAGTCAAAACGGAAAATCGAGAAAGAAAACGGTAAAGAGATGGTATTGTCGCCGATTTTCTCTCTCCCCTTTTTTCCGTTCTAGCCCCAGTTGCTATCTTTAGGTCGTATGCCATTCGCGGTTTCCTGGCACCACTCTGTTATGAAAATGCTAAACTCTAAAACGAAACGAATCTAAACTCTGTCTTAATAAGGACGAATACCATTTTCCGCATCCCTTATTACCAAAATGAGAAGCGATTACAACTATCTATATAGTTTAGGAATTTAATTAAACATAGTTAGCTTCTCATCTCGTAGCCGTAGTGTGAAATACAACGAAAACAAAGAGGCTTTTGAATCTGTAGACAATATGAGAGAAACCTGTTGCTATGGTTTTATGTTGAACTTGTGAACTTGCGCCATGAAAGAGACTCGTAAACACCCTAGGAACATCTTTGATATTCTGTTGGAGGAAAGTTGATAGTAACAACTATCGTGAAAGCTATCGTTATTAATCTTCTCTTCTGGTCTTTAGGAAAACGATGCTTTGTTCTACATAAGATTAACGAAAAAACCTTCAATGTATTTTATTGTAATTAAACGAGGCTGTAAGTGGCATTATGAGAATTTTGCTCATTGAAATAAGTATAATTTATTACTATAGCTGTTGCCTAGGGGATCTGCTTCACGTTACAAATAAATTCGTAGGATTATGAAAACATTGCAATGACCGTAAGTTTCAGCTGTCTATGAAATGTGTTTATTTTCATAGCATTCATGTGCCATTCTGATATTTTATTTTAAGATTAGATTAGATTAGATTTAGATCGTATTTTATATAATTAGTGTCTTATATTATAGAATTAGTAGATAATTATTCATATAAATGGAAATAAAATTAATATAAATGGATTGAAATCTATGACTACTGTGCTTCAAGCGTACACGACAACGTGGGACATCATAATGGAAATTATAACCACATCAGTGAACCCAATGCAATTTAATTAAACTACATGTATGCACCTATACATAACGACAAGTAACAACGTACAGTGCCGTCACTCGCACGCCGGGTGTTACACTAAATCGATACGCAGCAACAAACTGTTCAAACAAAATTGTACAGAAAATCCACTCCATACTACTATAAAATTATAAACGACGCCCAAGCTCAAGACACTAAACGTAGAAATATCGCTATTTTAATATATATAATACAAGTATTACTTTTCAATCTAAGGCACCGTTGCGACTTTGTAGAACGTAGAGATTATAATTACATAATCTTTACAACTTAGTATTTCAGTTTAGAGGCGATTTCTATATCGCGTGTCGTTGAAGTCGACTATTCCCATGCTAGACAGGTAACTATCCAAAATGATCTAGGAAAGAAACTGTTTTTACCAGAAAAATATCCACCTGTACACTCGATCCAACACAAAATTAATTAAACTACATACTCAACCGATATAAAAGGAATAATTTCACAACGTACAGTGCTGTCACTCGCACGCCGTGTGTTACACAAAGTCGATAAGCAGTAACGATACCTTTGTACGGGAAATTCAATTCGTGTAACGCGATATGACGCTGTCGCACACAGGTATTCAATGATCAAACGAAGCGAAAATAAATATCGCAAAAACGCATGCAATCTATAAATTCTGAGTTATTCTATAAAATAATTAGACTCAGTATTAGGTTCAGCGTTTCGTCTGTGTTCGCCCGAAAAACCTTCATGTATGCACTATCCACTGCTAGTCCACTGCTTGTAGCTATGCTATCGAAAAATATTTCATGTTTCTATTTCTTTTCATGTTGTTTTGCTGTAGCAACAAGTGAGTACCATATTGCGCGATACCCTTCTGTGTGTGTTAACTATTATAGTTAGTTTATATTCTGTGGCAATCCTGCTGGCTCCGATAATGCAGCCTTGCTGTTCCATATTACTTTTGTGTATATCGTTAATGTTAGCCTTCTGTACAACATGTGACATCGTGTACTAACTATAAGTACAGTTTGATATTCTGTAGCGGAGCGCCGCGCCGATAGTCGCTTGTTAGCAGTTTGCTATTCAATCTATTGTTACGTCGGTCTAGATAGCAGATTGTTGTTAGACCAAGGATGGCTCAAGGATAGTTGTCTGTAGGTAGGTGCGGACGCTTTGCTAGTATGTGGTTGTAATAGTTAGAAGTTTGAGATGTACTCTATGTGAGTGTACCTTCACTATATTATCGTAGCTGAAGGAACACAAGGGTATAATAATTGTCTAAATGAAATTCTAGGAACTGAAACGTATCTCATGGTATTTCCATATAGCATTTGAGGATGAAAATTAGGTTGGAATTTAAAATAATAAATAATTTTTTGAGGTGTATATAGGGATCTAGCGTGTGGGATTTGCGAGGAAAGTATTATTAGAAGTTTCTGTAAAGAACTTCTTTGAGTCATAGGCATTTAATTTGCCCATTGCGGTCAATGGCATTTACCTGTGTAAAATTATGATAATAGTCTCGACCTCTCATAGGGGACAAACATCGTCTTAGGTGTTCGTCATCAACGTAACTGTGAATGTACCTACTTACTCCTTCTGTGCTTACCCCTCGGGGTCAACACTTCAAAAGGTTTGGTAATTATTATGTTTAAAATAATTTTACATTAATTTCGCTTTACATTGTAATAATTTTAGTGGTTGTGGTTAACTCAAAGCAAATTCGGTACAAACATGACAGCGAAAACTAATTAAACCACATTTATTCGTGTAAATTCACGTTTCCGGACGCCTTTAAGCTATTGTACGTTATTAATACCCCAAAACATTACGTCGCTAGGAAAATGTTGTTCGAAAATACATCGTTACATTATATATTATTGTTGTAAGTAAAATTTAATTTTTCGACAAAATGCTCTGATGCACTAGGCCGCTTACATAGCGGTGGTCCGTACTTGAGCACTGTTTAAGTGACTTATTTGTATGAAATTAGACTCAAATCTGTGCTCAAGTTGAGATCGCCGCTGAGCGTCGTTTATACCTAATAAGAACCTGAATAAATCCACATAACTGCTCAGTGCATATAGGTACGTCAGATATAATGCAAGGCAGTTCACAATGTCATAAAGTTCAGTATAGTTACTCAGAAAAGACTGGTCCATATTAGCAAAATGTACACAAGAGTGGACAAAGGAAAAGGGAGGCCTATGCCCCGCAGTGCTGGGTCAATAGAGACTACAAATAATAAACTGGCTGTTATCCGCGGATATCTCGCATTCTCGAGAAACTACTTTATGTACTACTACTGTGTGCGTGTGTGTGTGTGTGTGTACTGTGTACTGTGTGTTTTACTAGAAGTGAAAACTTGTTATTGGCTTTAAATTGACTAAATTGTTGTTATTTAAGTTAAATTAGCTGTAAGTTTTCCATGCTCTAAATAAATAAATGTACCCGCATAAAATATTTTCTATCTGTGTGCCTTTGATCCAAAGCCGTTCAGCCGTTTATGCGTGATTGAGTAGCAAACATCCAAAGATCTTCACAAACTTTTAAATTATTACTAATATTCCCCACCTGTGTGCAAATTTGATCCAAAGCCGTTCAGCCGTTTATGCGTGATTGAGTAGCAAATATCCAAAGATCTTCACAAACTTTCACGTTAAAATTATTACTAATATTTCCCAAAGGGTAAAAGGTCGGATGGCAGTTGATCTGTGTCAAAACAGTATTTGGATTCAAGCGTTCGTATCCACAAAGTAAGTTTCGTTGGCTGAAAAGTACACGATCGAAGTCGAACACCCCTTTATTATGATTGACGACACGCGACGTTGAAGAGAGAAATATTGTCAAACTTTCATCGCAATCATACTTATCTGAACTCTCATCACAATCTTGAAGGCACGGTTGGCTAAGCGATTGGCTTTCTGCGCCACGTGCCGGGTTCGATACCCGCACGGAACAAATACTTTGATGGCCTACAGATAAGTGTTCCGGGACGGGGTGTGTGTGCATGTGATATGTATGTTTGTAAAGTGTACCCACAATACAGGAGAAATGTCGGTCCCATAGAGCAAGTCATTCAGTTTGATGGTCTGATCTACGCCCATAAATATGACCACACATTTCTGATACACGCTTATTTATTAGCAATTATTGCTAATAAATATGATAAAAAATCTATCTAAATAAGTAAATAGAGTCTACGATCATTAGTGTCAGCGTCCCTAAAACCTAATTTACATTACGAAACTAGTAAACAAACTGTAACTTGACTGCTGTAAACCTGACCCTCAGTATGATCGTATTTGGAGTTGAGAGTACATCTGTGTTTTCTCCCTATGTAACAAGATTTGTAGTTATATACGCGAGAAAAAAAAGAAACATTCTACTAATTCAAATTCATTTATTTTGTGTATACATTTACTTTAAGCTTCAAATGCGATCATATATTTTTTTTTAATAAAATAATAATACCAATTCTTACTTATTCTTTTGGCGTCATAAACTGGTCACAAACTGACTTGAAAAATCTTCAACGTACCATCAACACTCACATGACCACACAGAGAAAACACCATCCGAAATCATGCACACAACGTCTCACACTACCACGCAAAGAAGGAGGAATCGGGCTAATAGACATCCAAAACCTCCACAACAGTCAAATATCATCACTTCGCAAATATCTCTTCGACAAATCTGCACACTCCCAACTACATAAATATATTTCCGCTATAGACAATAAAATGACACCACTCAACTTATCTGATATAAATACACAACACAATGAAATCATAGCAACCCCTCAAAGCAAAATAGAATCTTGGTCACAGAAGTCTCTGCATGGGAGACACCGAGCTGATTTATGCCAACCTCATGTCGACAAAGACGCGTCGAACGCATGGCTACGGCGAGGTGAACTTTTCCCGGAAACAGAGGCTTTTATGATCGCCATCCAGGATCAGGTCATGAATACGAGGAATTATCAGAAGTACATTATCCGCGTACCGAATTTACCGACAGATTTATGTAGACGTTGTCACAGCAGCTCGGAAACCATCCAGCACATCACCGGTGGCTGTAAAGCTATCGTCCAAACGGATTATAAATACAGACACGACCAAGTAGCCTCCATAGTTCACCAAAATTTAGCTTACAGACACAAGTTTATCAACGAAAAGATACCTTACTACAAATACCAACCAAGAACAGTTTTAGAAAATCGTAACCTCAAAATTTACTGGGACAGAACAATTGTAACTGATAAAACTATCCACTTCAATAGACCGGACATAACTATACTAGACAAATTAAATAAAATCGCATACATTATAGATATAGCAGTTTGTAACACACATAATCTGGTCACAACACACACCGAGAAAATGGCTAAGTACACAGATTTGTCCATTGAACTAAGAACTCAATGGTGCGTGGAAACCGTAAAAATAATACCAATAGTCATTTCTACAACAGGAGTCATTCCCAAAACACTAAAACCAAACCTCGATATCTTAAACATGCCACCATCTACACTTTTTCTGCTGCAAAAAGCTGCCATTCTCAACACCTGTAGAATCACTAGAAAATTTCTCGCCACCTCATCATCGTCATCACTTACATTCACCGGTCTCACACTTTAAACCTGTCGAGCTTGGCTAAGGCCCGCATGATAGGTTTTAACTCACCCTTCATAGAAGGGAGAAAAATAACAAAATATAAATATAAATAATAATAATAATAATGGGGGTCAAGTTTACATTAGTCAAGTTACGGTATCGCTAGACTACTTTCCTAATTAAAATCCTGCTTTACATCATGTTTTGTATGAAAAGTCAGCGTTTCATTATAGCAGTGACAGCGTTCCGTTGTCGTGTGTATGGTTTCGAGATTATTTACTAGATTTATTTGCAAAGACATCATCAACCTGATCAAACACGATTCAGCCTTTTGAGTTTACCTTTGCCGATAGTGTTTGTGGACCCGCAGCCTGATTACGGACGCAGCTGACAGTTTGCGACAGGCGTAAATTGTACAATTGTGGATGTCAAACATCATTTTGGTATTACGTAATTGCCGATAGCAACGCGACAGTCACATCTTCCGGGTTCGCCCTCTGGCGGCCAACAATCGAACTAAAAAATGCATATTTTGCTCTGTTATTTATGGTTATTTACCATTTTGGTATTACGTAAAAATTTTGACAGCCACCAGCCACACAACAGCAATTTGATCTGTCAAATAGCAACAACTCATTTAGCCGTCGTATGCTACAAGCAGAAGCTTAGAAGATAAAAAAACGTGATAAATAAATAAACATGAGGTAAGTTTTTTTAGTTTTATACAAATCTTATGGTTGGCATGTTGTTAAAATAAAATCTGTGTAAAAATATTGCCTCAACCTCAACAGGTACCTATCTACCTATATTTTCTGATTGTTGTTCACACAGTTGTTCATTGTTACTTTTTATGGTTCCAAGACAAGGCACGCGTTCTTATTTATTGGACTTACTCAACGCTCAAGAAAGTCGAGACCGTGGGTTGACCACAGGTCGTCTACATCATAGCCTTCGCCAACAAGCAGGTGCTAGGTATGGAACTGACTGACGACGTGCAATTCAAAGCCCATTACAGATTGACAAAGCCTTTGCTCGAAGAGTTGTGCTCTGCCTTCAGGCCACTTATGCCCACAGCAAAAAGGCACACAAAAGTGAGCTTAGAATGTAAGGGAGCAATAAATAGGTACTCAAATATTTTCATGATTGTAAAACTGGAGTTATTTGTTTCCGTTAGCCATGCTTGCGGCCACTATGCCAACGATGCAATTTATGATACTTACAACATTTCCTTTTTTTTTTTAGGTGAATCAGGGTACCCTTTGATGCCAAGGTTTTGACGCCTATTTTCAAAGCTGACCCTGGCACTCGAGGGGAATTTATACTGATGTCCATGATGGTGCAAGGAAAACGATCGCACGGTGAATAGGGGTACTCAAGGTGCATTGGCGATGAATTACTGTCTCACCGAGTACTTTACTACGACCACCATGTGGTAGCTGTATGGGCAAGCCGTATATTTTGTACTATTATATATATACTATATAGTCAATATTTGTAACTGGTGTAACCTATATTGTTATTCTATAATTTAGATGACTGTGCGCTATGTACGAGCAGCTTTTACATCTTTTAACATTTATAACATTTTAGTCTAATAAACTCACTCAACCAGCACGGTGTTTTTATTATTAGCGACAACAGCTGCATCAACATTCAAGAGTCATGATGGTCGGATAGCAGCAGCCGAACCTATCAAACATAACAATAACCCTTCACTGTTGGGGAACCTATCCCCAACAGTAGCGCAGACAGTGAACGTTTGTTGTGTGTTGCATACATGGCCAACAGAAGCAGGTTGCCCATACCAGAACTATCACCTCATGACACACAAGCCGACAGAGACCAACTAACAAGAACCAGGTGGGAATCTCGATGGGAATCCAGCAAATGATTATTATAAAATGCTGGAGTGTGATCTCCGACAACAGTCAATTTTCGCCCAAAGCTTGTGGTCGATGAGTCATTAAATACCTGCCAAATCTCAACTTAATTGTTTGCCATCTGTCGGGGCTAGTGAGCTCAAACTGCTATGGTACTAGACGTTACCTTACATTGTACTCACACAGAGCCTTACGAGAATTTCTTTGAACTTTAGTAATAAGAGAGGATTCTTTGGTCATTGTTAATAATTGACTGTGACTCCTGAGTTTGTTTCTTAACTTTTTAGTTTTTTATCTTTTTAGTACGGAACCCTAAAAAGGCCTGTAAGGGCCGGCGCTCACTAAAGGGACGGCACGGCAAAGTATCTATTTCTAATAAGTCAAAATGAACCTTATGGAATGGACTTAGAACTTAAACGACACAGCAGCTTAAGCATGCCACGGCGTGCCGCGGCATCCCGTGGCATGCATGAGCGTCTGTGGCATGTAAGTTTTAAGTCCATTCCATATGGTTTATTTTGACTTATTAGAAATAAATCCCTTGCCGTGCCGTGCCGCCAGTGGGCGCAGGCCCTTAAAGTGAGTGAAAAATCCTAATCTATACAAATAAATAAAATTGAAGTGTCTGTTTGTAATGTCAAAATAACAGCTTTTTACTAAATGTGCCTATATGTAATATGAAAGTATGTATCTCAATAAGAAAAAAACAATTTTTAAATTTTTGTCTATCTATCTGTCTGTCTGTTTGCTTCGGCTTATCTCCGAAATGGTTGGGCCGATTTTGATGGGCCTTTCATTGGCAGATAGCTGATGTTAGAAGGAGTAACTTGGGCTACTCTTATTTTTGGATAGAATTAGAGAAATGCGCAAAAAAAAGTTAAATACCACGCTGACGAAGTCGCGGGCACAGCTAGTTTCAAAGCAATTATATTTCATTTCACCTACCTAAGTCTATGTACTTACTTAACAATTTCAGTAATCTCTTTTCAACCAATAATTTAAAACTACAAATTACATAATAAATACAAATTAAATGAATTTTATTCCTGGTATAGTACCTATGTAATAAAATATCAGACTTTCATAGTAATTAGAGAGAACCTTTAGAACAAAATAATAATTTTGCAAATCCGTCTATTAGAGATATTTATAGGAGTTATGCCCAAACATACATAAAAAAAAATATTAACTTCCGAATTAAGAACCTCCCCTTTTTTGAAGTCGGTTAAAAATATTATTTACTGACAAAGAAAATAAAACACATACAAAGTCCGTAAATCGATATAATATTAAAATTATAATCGGTGATACCGAGCGCGACCATTTGGTCATGGGACGCTTCCGCCTGCATGCCCACTGCGTCTGCTTGCGTGGGCGAAATCCGAGTAGCCTCCGCTGACACCATGGCCGCATCGGCTTATTTCACTTCTGCGTCCACCCGACATCTCTCCATCTCGACGACCCAGTGCTACTCCATCCTCTGACATGGTGGAACTGTCACATTTATGAGATGCTTAAGTCAGTGTAAATAAAACATAAATTATCTTGATTATTCTTATGAATGTCTGTCGTTTTTATTTTAAAGAGCGTAATTTCTCCCCACTTCTGTATACATCGCATGTCCCTTCTTGTACTGGGCTGAAAGATAATTTTACAATTAAGTACATACTTAATATACCTATGCCATTTATTCGCTGACATCGTTACATTATGCTGGGTAAGAAAAGAGCATGATGATAAAAATGACAATTTTTAATAGTGGATACAATAAGACTAACTGCATCAAGCTTCACGCGTAACAGAACTCAACGTGGGCCGTCGCTGCGCTATGGGGCTCAGGGCAGTCATATTAAAACTTACTTTAATCTTTCTTATGTAAAAGCTTACTGACTGACAATATGTAAAATTAACTTACATAGGTACTCTTCAAGTCTGTCCTCTGCTTAACTGAGAATTTATAACTTGAGTCGCTGGTGGAGGAGTGATGCGGCGATCTACGGTCTATTTCAATCTCTCATCCAAACTAACGCCTTTGGCAAGAGCTTGGTGCATGTTCAAATGATTGAGGAGCTCCTCAATCTGCACGTTGGATACGCGATGTTCCACTAGAATAATAATGACCAAATCGTATTAACGAAGTACGAAATAATAGCATTAATTGTATCTTATATAATTTAGAAATAATTACCAACTTACTTTTTTTCAATTTATTTAATCATCACTACCGCTTGACACTTGACACATGGTTGACACTCATAAAAAAAACAAATAATCTAACCATATACAGTCCAGTAAAATAAATGAGTTTTTAGTCTTAAGTAGACTAAAAACTCATTTAATTTAGTTCCACCTATTGCTGTTTTATCGCTAGTGGCGCTGCAAACGCGACAAGTTTGCCACAGCGGACGATCGCCGTCCGTAATACCAATTTTTTTGACAGTTCGCGACCGATCGCAAACCGTCTGCTGTCGTGTGGCTGTCGGGTGGCTGTCAGTTAATTCTACCGTAATCAGGCTGCCGGGCGTAACTGAGTTAATGTATTTGGCGTTGAACAGTATTGATTGGTTAGATAAATAGACGATCCCTTTGAGCAATTGACCGGCTCATTACGTTTAGTGAAAGTAGTAAAGGAACTTGAGACTAGTACTGGGACGGGATATATTATTTAGTTGCATATATATAGACAGATCACATTATGCGGTACGTAGTATTATTATATTACGTGGTGCCCCCTACTGTTATTTGTCCTGTATAGTGGGTCAGGGTATTATAGTTTACATGTCAACGTAAATATTACATGTGCACACAGATACATTTACAGTAAAGTTGAAAATTTAACCGGTTATTATGGTAAGGACATGTAATGCAGAGAGATGAGAATAGAAGAGGCAGACCAAAGAAAAGATGGATGGACTGTGTGAAGCATGACATGAATGTGAAGGAAGTGAATGCGGAAATGACGTTTGATAGAGGTGAATGGAAGAAAAAGATAAATTGCGCTGACCACAAATAACATGGCATAAGGGCCGGAGAATGACTATGATGATGAAAAAAAAAATCTGCAAATCTGTCCATCCTAAGGTTGTCTGGTAGAAATCGCAAAGTGCGATAAGACCGCCCTTTGTACATTTCTTTTTCTAATTATTGTATCTTTTCTTCTATTAGTGGTGTGCATTAAAGTTTATTGTATTGTACGAATGACACATAACCAGATCCACTACAAAATATGAACAGGCCATATTAGCGCAAAAAGCCAAAAAAGTAGTAGGTACAAGTTGGTAAGTACTGAGGTACTTACTAAGTAACTCAGTACTAACCAACATAATAATAGACGGTTACATTGTATGTTATATTGTGTATTATGTTGGATAACTTAAGAGTTGAAAGACTACAATCGCTCGTAATAATCGTTTAGGCTAACAACAATCCACAAAATTGGTCAAGACTGGTTGAATCCATATTTAATATCAGAATCTGACCCAACTTTGTTCGACCCAAGCGTTTAACAATACTACCTCAAACTATAATCCACAGATATTGGGAATTCAATATCAATCGAATATCAGCTCCATAATAGACGACTACTTTCTACAAAGTAATGTGTGTTCTACAAAGTAATGCGTACTCTCGATATTAAACCTGAAAGTAACTAAAGAACTTTTTACGGCTTTATTCAGCTTATAATAAATTTTCTAGATTACACTATAATTTTCCCTGAGAGCTGTAAATCTTGAACCGTATTAAAACTTGTCTCTATTCCTTGCTCACTTGGATCGCCCATTCCCATTTTTACCACCATGACATCAGGTCATTAGGGTTAAGCAAATTAGCAGTGTGGACTTTTACCGGCTGATATGAAACTAAACCAACGCTAAACAAAACTGATAGTTGGAGCTAATGTCTGCTACTAAAAATGCAGTCCACGTGGTGGAATACTAGGCCAAACATTGTATATTTAATTTTGTATTTGCTAAAAAGACACAAACAACATTTTTTATCGGGACCTAATACAAAAGAAGCACACGAACCTAAAGAGGCCGCAATGACACAATGAAAGAGGGTAATTTTTACAGCAGCTGCATAATATGACTGTCTTATATATACCTAGATCACAACTCAACTCAACCATCGGTTAGGAAGAGAAAACTTTGTACCCCTTTTTAAGCATATTCCGAGCACGGAGGAGTATAAGATTTGCCATAGTTAAAGTTTATGTGGAGAAGGAGTACAGTACCTCTACCATGAGTTTTCCGTGCCGTCTAACGTTCACGTTCACATGCAATATTTGTATAGTGACTTTAGTTCACTATTTATACCGCTAGAGGTGCTGAAAAAATTCCCATACAAATATTGCATGTGAACGTGAACGTTAGACGGCACGGAACACTCATGGTAGAGGTACAGAAAACTAAATTTATTGCATTACGGTTGAATTTCGACCATTGGGCAACCACTAGTCAGAATAATTATGTTTGTTAAACAAGAACATCTTCGTCGTTTCAAAATACACTAATACACTTATTGAAACTTCAGATCGATCTATCACAGTAAATATTGAATACCCACTGAGACTGAGTGAACCATGTTTGCCGAAGAATGTTCATTGATAAACTATAATTTTGGAACTATGTACAAATAAATTTTGATCTAAACAGAATTGTATGTCAGCCACATTGTAAATGAACTGTCGATATTAAAACCGAGAACTTAGAACAAATGACTCTATCTAAGTAATATTATATAGGGGTACATAAGAGGTTTTGTAGAGGGAGCATCGGGGTGGGGGGATCGAAGCAACCTAAGGTCATCTGGTAGAAACTACTATGCATTAAGACCGCCATTGCACATTTTATAAAAACCAATCCAGTTACATTTTTCTGAAACAGAAAACTTGTACGCTGCATAAACTTAGTGTCTCCGTAGGTTGCCAAATGCACCTCTGCAGATACGAACAAACAGTTTCTCTTCGTAAAGCTTAGAAATTCTATGAATCCACACAGTAACAAACACACACACACACAGTAAGAATTAAACTCATAAACATTTGCTTGAAATTACTAATAAAAACTACTACCTACACTATATTAAATTCGGTTTGTATAAGTAAATTCGACCTTGACCCACGAATTTCGCTACACTATCATAAAGTATGCATGTCATTGAAATTGCTAATATCAAGCTGAAACAGAGGACTAGGTACATAATGAAGTACAGTGAGTAATTCGCTCAAACTAGCCCCATTAGTAGTCATAACTTATGAGAGCACGTTACAGAACTTTTCTAGCATAATATTTGAACACGTCTCAGCGGTGTGGACATTATGAAATTTAACACAGCTTTCATAATACGCTGTTACGCATCCTCAGGTAAACAATTAAAAAGAAGTGTTAGTGAGTGTCGTAAAAGGTAAATGAGTAGACAGGGTACATTAAAGGGTGCACCTGAAAACCCTCCACAACGTAAGAAACCATACTCTTGCATATACCTCAGTACCCGATCTTCTTGCTCATACTTAATAAAAATAATTTCCACTCGCTATTGCACGTAATTTATAAATGCTATGCCAAGTATGAATTCACCTAGTGGCAGAGGTCGGTCTAAAAGAATGTGACAGTGAAGTGGGCAGCCGGCAGCTCGGTTTCATTACTGAAATTCTCAGAGCTAAAGAGCTTCAAGCTTTCAATTCCGCACTTCGCATTTCTAGTTAATGAATTTATTTACTTGAGTTGTATACTTCTGAGTATCTCGAAAGGTGATCAAATCTAACCAGCCAGATTTGACATCAAACCACATGTTAACGGATGTGATTAGATTTGATCTTTGAGTATTTATTTGATTGTTACAGTTGGTCAATCAATCTAAACAGCTAACATGAGATTTGACATGGTCACAGATTTGACTACCTTTCAGAAACCGTGAGTTATTCTGAAAACTACAGAAAGTTATTTCCAAACCCCGTCTGGTTAATCCACTATTCGCGCCAATTATTTGCAAGTACTACGAATTTGAACTTTTTGAAGGACACCTTCGCATGTATTTCTAGGATATCCCTTTTTCAGAATTTTATCCGACATTTGCGCTGTACATCTCTTTAGTAGATTTGATTTACCCTGCATCACTCCTTCAAAAAAAGAAAAAGAACCATACAACAAAAATTTCCATAAAGACATTCCATTCCATCTTCGAAGGAACTTTTATACAAAGGAAGTCGGTAAAAAGATCATAAGAAAGCTACAGTAAGAGCAAATGCCGCCAACCTCTAAACGAGTTTGCAGAAAATTGAGGAGCTATTTAAATATTCATCTCGCTTCCGAAACTCTATTATAGATGAAAATATTTAAAGGTAAATCGAGTTATGCTTAAAAGTATTATGTTGAGAACTAGCATTCCCCACTCTATTTTTTGAAAAGCGTCCCATGAATGAAGTCGTATGCCACACAGACAACTGCAATTTACTGTGAACCCAAAACAAATGCCCTGCAAATCGTGGGAAAAATCTGAATGCTATCGATACAGAACAAGGAGAAGGCCTCTTTCCTATACCCAGCAGTGGGTAGAAAAAGGCAGTCAATGATGGTATGATCTAAAAAGGTTGTGGAATACATACTGTAATCCTGTTACATTAAATATCAAACTTGACACAGCATGGAAAGAAAAACTAAGGACTAACAAAGAACTTGGTATATTTCAAAAATACTGCACTCTATACCGCTGTCTACAGCCTTATAGATGATGGTAGTTTACTTGTTTTAGTTGCCTATATCTGCATAGAGCAGTGACTTTAAGGAGACGTACAAATTAGAGAACTTTACAAAACAGACTTTACTTTTCAAAACTAATTTCATTTCGGATAATTACGAATTTCCCATTCAAACTGGTATTGCAAACAAAACGGAACAAAATCAAAGGCTTAAACTAACCAGAGTTTACAGTTTGATCAGTTTTAAACGGCTCTGTGAGTGTCGATGAACTAAGCAAATGATTTGAACTATGGTTGAACTCCAATCTGTAGCCGCCATGTCTGGCGAAACAAAAACAAATCTAACTAGACTATTCCCGCAGGAGAGTATTAACTCGGCAAGATTATTAGAAAAGTTTAATAAATAAAAACAAATACAGATTCAAAAGCAACGGATCTTATTCCTTTTTACCCTGCTTCGGTTTATCCAAGAGGAAAGGTTAATACAAAGTAGGTACTTTCACAGTGTTTACACGAATGGACGAGGTTGATCGAATTGTATCTTTACAGCCGTCTCTTAGAATCGTAATGTGAAGTTTTCAGAAACTTGAGTATATAATTAAATGTCCTTTCCCTACTTCTAAGGTAATAAAATATGTATGACAAGTAGGAAACATTTAGCTAACTCTGTGATATTCCGAGTGGTGTTACAACCTGTTTAGAATCGTTCACAGCTCCGAGAATCGATCGTAAAGTAAGTACATCACGGTCGTTACTATACATGACGGGTATTAAATAATAAGAACTCTTCAGCAACATATCAATTAACATAATGAGCTACCATCAAAATGAAATGAAAACTGATTCTGCGTAACGATGGTTAGTACCTAGAATTTATTACTCAAATAATAGATACTTAAGGTAAAACCTGCTTCAAACTTAAAGCGGAGCGGATCGTCCATGAGCGGAAGAGACTTTTGCTGTCAAAGGTCAAGTATTTTTTTATGAGTGATTAACTAAGGTCTCCTATGTCCTGGGTACAATTTACAAACAAACATTCCACATAGACACCAGACCCGAAACAACTATCTCTAGGACATACAAATATTTGTTCTATAACGAACATCGGTATCGGTATATTTTAGCGCAGAAAGCCAATCGCTTAGCCATTGCGACAACCGTGCCGTATACGTATTGTAAATCGCGCTATAAGTACGATTCATGCCATACTTAAAAATGTCAGCCTCTAGAGTCTAGAGGCTGACATATATAAGTAAGACTGCTAAAACTACTAATAATATCAAGTTTTAGCAGTCTGGACGCTTCCCTAAATACATAAGAGGATTTCGAATATAATTTCACATATTCCAAACCTAATCTTATTATTCTATTAGAGAGACATTTCGGTATATTCTCTGCGAGAGTATAAGAAGCCCGAACGTTTTCTCTAAATGGAAGCCCGACAATTTCAGTGAGAGCTCCACGCGGCTGGACATTTTGAATTAATTTAGGGCTGTGCTCAGTGAGTCTAAATTGGACATTTTTGGTGGCCTACATCTCATAATGTTACAT
Source organism: Allophyes oxyacanthae (assembly GCA_932294325.1). Lineage (NCBI taxonomy): Eukaryota > Metazoa > Arthropoda > Insecta > Lepidoptera > Noctuidae > Allophyes > Allophyes oxyacanthae. Next base: position 6,801,837 of record OW028628.1, read on the forward strand.
GTTCATTAAGGACATTATGTACTTATTTAATTATTATGTGCACGAAAAGAGCCACTCCGAGTTATACTTACTGGGTAATTGGCGTCGACGAATCTTGCTAACTAGCTAATCTTTAGTGCATTAGCAATCCCCAGTTTATATTTTTCTTTTTTAAGTACTTAAAAAAGAAAGAAAGAAAGAAAAAAGTATTTATTTGACACAGCACAAAAACAATTTTAAAGATAAAGTAACAAAAAATAAAAGAATAAAACATGTAAAAGAAAAAAAGAAAAAATATTTATCTAAAATAACAAATGGGTACTTACGATAAATTATTTCTTAATTCACCCATTTTTGATGGAAACTAGTTTTTTACTATTATCGCTTCTAATATTGCTGTTCATGGTGGGCAGAAGACCTATATAGATTTTGTGTCTTTTCTAACAAGCACATCTTTGAAGAAATATGACAATAAAACGGGTATTGCTTATACACGGAACACCTGCTTTTTCATTCGTTTACTTTTCCTTATCCTGTTTTTAACATTGGAAATATTGGAATGTACAAAATTCTCGGAAATACGATGTCGTTACCGCAGGTAGTGTTACCAAAGTCAAATCTATCTTGTGTATTGTTGTGTTTGTTCCGTAACTGATTGACTGCCGCTGAAGATTTCTACATGTGGAAGATTTATTAGATGATGTAGATGCACTAATAAATTATTTTTCGAAATTCAACCTAAGGATTACATTACGGGATTTTCCCAATGACATTTTACAAATAGACCGGCCATACACCAACATTAATGCACTACAAAATGGCGTAAACTTTACTATAGCTACATAGCAGTACATATAATTATTATACAGTGCGCGAAGAAAGGGAAAGAAAATGAAAGCCACCATACGCCATGTCGGTTGTTAGAAAAAGATGAATATAGACATTTAGTTACGTGGCATTAGCTGCTGCATGCTCATTCTTTCAGTCGGTGCAGGGCATTTACCTTGCATTTATCTTGCCAATATAGAGCGCGGGCAACGCGTCTATTTGTATAATGTCGTTGGATTTTCCCATAAAAACCTTCAATACCCCGGATCGAAGTTTTTATGGGAAAATCATCTAAGTCTTTGCAGACAAAATAGCAGGCAAAAGCTGATGTACAAATATTCGCTGTTTTATACACAGTCGTTTTCCACATAAATAACGTGAGTCGCCCGGGAATACTGTGTGCGTTGGTATTACAACTGTAAACGGTACCTTCAGTAAAACACAGGTAAAGCCAGCCATTTATCTGGATCTGGATTACAATTGTTTCCATTTGTTTATTTTTATTTGTACTTTTTATCGTCTGTAGGTTTTATTTAGGTCATGAATTTTACTGGTATCTACATTATTATTGCCTAAAACGATAACTTCACATGAAAATAATGGTCTACATAGCCTGGATGGCACATAAATACACAATTGTTTACATAAAAAAACAGTATTTCGTGAAACAGCACCAACACTTAAATGTATTAACAACTACGATAGTGTAAGAAGATATTACGTTATAAAGTAACTTCAGTTTTTCATAGTATTTTGAAATATTTTACAATCAGTTATTTTGATTAATATGGAAATAAGAAACACTGACAGTTTCTGAGAGCCGCTTATAATAAACACTGTTACAATAAGTTATAGACACTACTACATACATAATAGACGAAAAATACTGAATAATATACGTTACGTGACATCTCTACTGTCTATTTACGATGTCCTTCAGGGATCAAAACTAACAATAAATTATGTGTACCAAAAACACGCCATAAGTACGTGTACATTGTACAACCGTACTCGAACTCACGAGACCACAATATAGAACATCTATATCCGATGTTGCTAAGTTTTGGTCATCATGCGTAATCCTCCGAAAACCGAAAATCGTTTTGTGCTGTGACAAATAACAACTTTTCTTTCAAAACGTTGGAAAAGTCCATATTATCTGGCAAATGACCCGGACAGGGGACAGAGGACAGACCACGAGGCCGGAGACCAAAGCGAGGGAGACGTTAGACATGCCGTTTTACGACGCCACGAGACATCCACAAGATCGAATTGTATGGTCCAAACTTGTCCAGGGCAAAGAAACAAGTTGGGTCACAATCCTCAACAATGAGGGACCAATTTAAAAGAAAGATAGGTATTCGTTAGCGCTAAATTAACGAACGAAAATGGTACTTCAATTCCATAACGCCCATTTTCCCAAAAAAATGCCTCGTTCCACTTACCATAATTGTGAGAGCGTTGGAGAATTATAATAATTTGTGTAAAAAAAGGTCCCCGGGCCGTCTTAAGTCACCACCGGGCAATATCAACATAACTTCAAGCTGCTACTTAAAATATCAATTTATTTGCGAGCGTCATTTGACACTAGTTATAGATGATTGTAACGTATCCGGGCCCGGCCGTTGCAGAATGCGCTCAGGCTTGTTTGCCTTGCATGTTGTCGTCATCACAAACATAACCTATAACTGATTCTACTAAGCACGTACCTTGGCGATCTTATGCAGCAACGCAGTAGTAGAGCTGGTCTTGAAGAGTCCGAGGGCTCGGCGCCTCAGTCCTTGTCCGAGGCACGACTCGACTGCGCCGCACAGAGCAGTTACTCCGCCACTTTCTTCGTGCACGAATTTACGGGTTACAGCCTAGACAAAGATAATAACAAAATTGAGTACAGTCAGTTTATAATATTTAGTATATTTTAGAAAAAACTGCTTTTTTTGAAAACAAAACAGCACAAAATATTAAAGATAACACAAAGGGAACCCAAACTACGGTACTTTTTTGGGATGCACGTGAAGAACTATTTAAGTCACTTAAAAAAATTTTTTTACTCTTTCATAAGAGACGGTAAATACAATTGTATATTGAACTAAATTAAAATTTTATAACAATATTTAATATAAGCTATCAATGGGTCCATAGTCACTGTTTGAACCCGTGTCCTATTTGAAGATTCTCAAAACGAATACTACGCTACGAGTAAGTAAGGCTAAGTGAACCAACTATGCTGAGTACTTAATACAGCAAATTAAAATTACGACTCGCTTCATTTTTTTGTTGTTGATTCTTTTGTAGAGCTACAGAATCCAATTCATAGAAAAAGAGCTTAACGTTTTCCTAACTTTGTGCTTTTTAATAATGTGAAGATTAAAAAGCGTTAATCTTGATCTAGTCTTGATCGAGAGAGATTAATCTTCCACAAATTTAAGCCGATATTGGAGTTCAGAAAGAAAAATCCCGACTTGAAATTGAAAAGCAATTTTCAGCAGACATTATCTGAAAATGAAATAAAAGATAATATTCGGACGGGACTTACTTAGCAAGTTGAACTAAGTATAAGTTACTTTGTGTGTAGGTATTCAACCAACTTTTCAAGGAATTCATCAGAGATAATTTGTGGTGAATGGAAACTTTTGATACCTACACCCGGATAAAAGCCTATCAAAATCGATGAATATCATTATTTTGACAGAAATTCAAACATTATAGTTAATCAAAAATAGGGCCAATCGCTAGAGGCCTTTATTTATTTTTATTCTATCCTCCAAGTTGAGTAGGATGAGTCGATTTTACCCACTTTGCCCTCTCAATGGCTGTCTTCAGCAAACACGGAGAGGTTCCGGGATTTGCAGTGAAACATGATACCGGTGCCTTTATATACAACGTGTTTCAGAAATGCGTGGTCATATTAAGAGTGATTATTTATTGCGATTACGATGTTGGTACAATATAAAATGTTGTTCAGTTTGATGGTCTGCCACACCCTTAAATATGAACCTAGTAAAACTTCTCACAAAGTAAACAAAAATTGTCAATTATGAGACTATTTCATCAATTAGTGTAATCGCTATAAGAGTTCACTAATTGCGACCTTTAAAAGTACCTAATTAAAGACATACTCGTTTAGACTGTACTTAACATATCCTTCATTATACTACCCACATCTAAAGGTACTCGAAATTAATTAAATAGGCCTTTCAAATGTACGTCTTTCCCGCAATGGAATGCTAATTAACTCTCCAGTTGTTAGGACCGAGAATTACTAAGTAAAACAAAAGGGTTTTAGTTAAAATTCAATAAACTTGTACTATGCAAATACGCTTTGTTTTTATGACTTAGAAATAACTTTGAAATTTATAGAAATTAGTAACTATATTTCTTTCATGGTCAAGGTCAAGGATAAAGTAGACGAAACATCTTTCTAGGTTACAGTATAGGTCTGTAATTTTTTCAATAATACTTTACCTTTTGCTGTATCTATACTTTCTTTGGATGTAATACGAATAGATACAATAAGCAATTTTTCCGGTCGACTATCCTTAAGGCTAAAATCGTTTGCGCCCGGCGTTCATACACAGAGTTATTAACTCTAAGCGGGCCGTAGTCCATCAAAGCATTTTGTTTGATAAATGTATCACGGCAACGTATCGTGACTGTAATAACAATCGTTACCAGCAAGTAAAATATTGGTATTCAGCCGCATCTGGTTAAACTGGAAGTTGACTCCAACATTGTTGGAAGAAGCCTATTTCCAGCAGAGCACTGTGATAGGGTAATTTGATTAACAAAAGTAACGAATAGTGGTAGTTACCTCTTCCATCAACTGCTTCACCTCCTTCTTGACGGCTGCAATCAGCCGCTCCTTCTGCTCGGCGCTGGGGTCCGTCGCCTTGGCCGCCGGCATCTCCTCCGACCCACTTTCAGCTGATACAAAGAAAGTTGAAACTTAATACAAGATATAACTACTCTTATAGCTTTACACACATGGCCTGCGATTGCATAGCTGCAAACACTATGAGGCTACTTCCCAGTTTATGCATTTTAGCTAAATGTCACTTTATTTTTTGTACAGAAACCTTGTAAGTATAAAAAGCACTTGTACACAAATAAATTTATTAAAATTCTCTGTAACATCATCAAAGACGCTTTCTCATACAAAAACTGCGCCGGACTAATCCAGCAATGTGTGATGTCTTACGATTTAAGTCCAACTAAATAAACCTACCGGCGCCATAGACGCCTGTAAATTTATTACGGTCTAATGAAATAAAATAATGATTTGTAATCGAGATCTAGCCCCGACAACCAAAAACAAAAGCAGATCATAATTTTTTATGAGGACTTGCCATATTGGTCAGTAATTTAAAGTGAAGGACACTAGCATTATAAACTTACCCGTAAGCAACATAAATTGTTCAGTACACCAGACTTCAGGTAACGGACCTTCAAATTAAGAGGAGTCTATTCCTAAAGGGATTCAGCAAACATTAAACATGTCGCTGGAATTCTACTATAATATAGATATATTATTATTTCCCAGTAAAGGACTTTAACATGACCTCCGAAATATTTGGTACTTTAGCACAAAAGGAATGTTTTCTAAAGCGAAATTCATGGAATACTCAAGAGAGCTTTGTGAATTTTCAATAAAGATGAGTAACTAGTATTTTTCAATATAATGAAAATATTTTCTATTTTCATTATATTGAAAAATACTAGTTGACTTTTTTATATATAAAACTATACCAACGACAAAAATCATTTCAATAATAACGTGTACATACATTTTCTCCTGCAATGCAGATGGTCGGTGGTTTGTTACATGGATTAATACTACATATAAATACATATAATTGTAAGCACGTAACAATGTAGTAAAAAGTATGATCTATAAACATCCACGAAAGAATAAACCAATCTGAACATCCAAACTGTGCCTAATAAAAAATAATTAGTGTACATACTCGTATTTAAGTTTATATATTATGGTTGTAAATAGTTTGATGTTTCAGAAATAAAAACTGTCCCTTGACCTCTACACGGTAGGAATTTTCTGTAAACTACCGTCAGTAAACATCTACAACTTGCACGCGTTCTGTTTCCTTTTCCTCCACGATAGGAATAAAAATCATAATTAGGTATATATAAATGTTTATTTAATGCTTTTCATACAAATATGTACAGAGGCGGTCTTAATGCCTAAGGCATTCTCTGCCAGACAACGTTTGATTCAGAGACAAAAACATGGTAGATGTAGGGTGATTCAGAAACAAAAACATGGTAGATGTACTAGTCATTATTATTAGGTGATATTAAATATATCTCAAAATCTTATAAAAGGAGATTAGAAACTTTCCTTTGGAGCTTGAGCCACCTTGCAAGGGCTGCCTGAGCATTAATGTAGATATACAGGTGTATATGTTTATAAATAAAAATATTGGGGTGCAAGAGTGACGAAACCTGGTGAGATCGTCTGGCGCAACCCGGGCGTTCAACCTCGAAACCACCACTGATAACTGGCTAATCTGCCCACTACGGCATGAGCGATTGCCATATGATAGCTTAGATATAGTGATTTTAGATTATGTGCAAGAAAGATAGGTATTATGTTTTCATCGAAAATGTATGGGAAATAGATTTTTGTATTTTTCTCGAATACGGCTAGTACGATTTCGTCAGTTGTTTTGAGGAAGCATTCCTGTTGGTAAATAGAAAAAAAAAGTAAAAAAAAAACTAATGATACGGTTTTGAATATCTTCGAAAATTCACCAAAAAGGGTAGCTACTCTTAATGCCTCAAAAATTTGTGCCACCTGTAGATATATATACTTATAAGCTAGGTATCCAGTTCTGTCATGACATTTACCTATGTAGTCAAAGCTAAACAAAAGAACAGAGTAATCTCTTTAGAGATCTTACATAATATTTCTCTTTCAGCGAAATTTCTGTTTTCATTCCTTCCTTTCATTTCTTGCCTATTCATCATATTTTGATAGAAGCATTATAATAGGGGATATCCCGTATATAAATATTAGGCCGATAAATTAATTATTATTGTATTTGGAAAAGGAATTTGTCCATACAGAGAATATTAGGAATGTATATGTACAGACGACTATATTTCCAGTATAAACTGACCTCGAATTGTATAGGCTTGCCGTACAATGAGAGCAGCCAGCGTGAGGCCAGCTTATACTGAAAATGTATAGGTTGTTAAGTAACCGTGTGTACAGTACATACATAGTTTTGTTTAACCACAGACAAATAGCACCTGCCTTTGCGAATATCAATAACGATTTTGGGGTAAAAAAGCAAGATTTCAGAATGGAGAAGATTTATATATATAGATATATATATTATAAATCTTCTTACTTACTGGTACCAGATTAGAAAATACAATATTAAGAGCAACCTAACGACATGGTTGTGGGGAGACGACTGCCAAGTGCCGGCGCCGCCGCGCTATATTATTACAATCATGCGCCTGTATACAAAACTAATGCGTCAGCAGTGTGTCCCTACAATAATAGATCAATACCTACCTATACCTAATCTATACTCATAAGCATAACCTACTCAATATACAACAAAATTTTTTTCTGTCTATACGTTACAACGTACACCGCTTCACTTTTATACTTTGACTTTGACCTGTTTATTATTCGGGTTAAAGAATTTATTTATTCATTATTTACATTACTAGTAGATAAATTCAAACCATGCATTAGAACAAATTCATTCCACACAACAAATAACTATTTTACGCATATCTTTCTTTCATAGGACGAGTCTATGTAAAAAACCCTTATAAATTATCTAGACGACTCGTAATGAGGTACACCACAAGACTCTGTACGTACATTGAGATTATAAGATGGATAAAATTGTGGTGAATATCTATTGAGATACCTAGCATCCTTCCACACATCGATTTGAAAATCAAACGGGTTCGTAGACATCGTAGCGTAGTCGTAGCACTTAGCGTAGGCACCGTAGGTCGTAGCAACCCAGGTTCAAAAGTAACCATGCGCACAGCTTTTACAGCACGAATTTATTGCATAGCCTTGGGATCACTTAACAAGACAAGTATAAACAACAAAAGGGTCGAGTCATAGTTCAATAGAAAGCTGATCTGTTCTTTACATAAATTTTCAAGGTCAGGCTTCCCTCGGGCTTACATAGTAGGCAGTGTGGGCACTGTATAGATTAAATTGTGGTAAGAATCAATTATGAAATTGTCCCTTCACTTATTGATCCGGAAATATTCATTACCACGCAGGCCTTTCGTAGACAGCTCAGATGAAGAACCCTCTACTCTTACGGTAGACAGCGTAGCGGCGTAGCACTCATCATAGCAAATGTTTTAACGTGCTTTTCAAGGGTAAATTCGAACAATAAAATAAGTACTTCTCAATTATCTACCATCTGTACAAATTTGTATGGGAAAATAAAACCTATAGCCATGCACAAATATTCTTCATGTTTCAAATGGAAAATACATATACATTTCTTTATCACTTAGATTTTTTTAGAATAAACTATTAATAATGATTATATTTGGTTGTATCCTTTATTATCAAATCGACATTAAGATGCGTGTTATAAATGGCATTTTAATATAACTAATTTGATGTCATTAATTATTTTTGTTCTGATTTATGACATTGTTTAATGATAATTTTAATCTAATTTAATTGTTTATTATTTAATTTCTCATGTCTTCTAAGGTAAAATGGATAGAACTTAAAACTCCCTTATGAACCCATTTAACTCCGTTTTAAGTGAAATAATCATTATGATTATGACTAAAGCGATCAAATAAAATATTCCCTATCTGCTTCGGGGAGTATTAAAGCTTCGAATTTCCTATAAAAAATCCACCAACCTCTCCAATTTACATAATTAGCTCATTTATTTAGAACCTGTCTCTCGTCGAACAAAACAAATTTAATAGGTAATTTAATTTGTTTTTGTTGGGCACGTCAATCAGAGCTTTGCAAGAAGTTTTCCAACTGAAGGCAATTCGTCGCGGCCCGAAGTCCCAGAAGTGCGTGCTGTAATGACGGATGTGAGAAACATAAATTAATGGAACTTTTAATGTTACTATGGGGTTTTGTTCTTGGGAAAAATGCAGTGCAACCATATTTTTAACGCCGACAAAAAAGAGGGATGTTATAAGTTTGTAATGTGTATCTGTGTAGGTATTAGTGTATCTGTGTATTTGTGTATCTGTCTGTGGCATCGTAACTCCTAAACGAATGGACCTATTTCAATGCAGTTTTTTTTTTAATTGAAAGCTAATTTAATCGGGTATCATCTTAACTATGTTAAATCTGTTCAGCCGTTCAAAAGTTACAGCTCTTTTTCTAGTTGGAGTCGGGGGTTTTTGACGGTTAGGTTATTACGCCACGGGGTTAATATTAGCTCTCATTACTACTACTAAAGTCAATAATTAAGATCTGGCATCACACTCGTATTCCTCAACGGGTTATGCAGACATGGATGATGCTGTACACCCATATTTCTTCGATTGTAAAACCTTGAAACCTAATTTCTAAGAATTCCCTGCTGGACTCGAACCTGCCGCCTTCTCGTTCAGCACACAAGCCGATCCAACCTCTGTGCTACTGCGAACCCTGCCCGGAGTATCGAATCTTCATTCCACACTTTAATCCATCATATACTTGAAGGTTATATTTTTGTACCCACGATTTATTTTTTACTTTTGATTTTGCTTTGATTATGTTAATATGTCATCCAAGAAGTATATTTATATATAAACAAATAATATATTTAAGTATTTGTTTATCGTTAAAAAAATAAGGTCTACATAAATCAAATTGGCTGAATCAGACACGCTACCAAGGACAAATTACGAAGGACATTTTGTAAGAATGTCAATTTTTCAAGAATTTTGGTGCCGGATTAACCTATTTTACCGAGTATTAAATTTCAGGAATTTTTATCGAACTTAGGGACTTAACGTAATTAGCACAATAAAATATCGGATAGATAAGTACAATGTTTTCCTAGCAAAGGTTAAATCACGGTAAGAATGAAATACTAACGAAAAATTTGAGCGAAAAATGTTAAAACATAACTTTTTTTTGTTCCTTCATAATATTATTAGCCCCGAACGATTTGCAATAGATTTTTGATAAAAAATCGCAAACAGTGTGATTATCCTGAGAGATCAGATTGAATAATAGAACCTCAATAAAGATACAAATGGCAGGTTACTAAAACTAAACTTGCTACCAAACTACTAGGTACTACTTTTTTGAGGAAAAACGGGTAAAAACATAAATAAAGCCAGTATTACAATAACCCAACCTTTTTACGTCAACAGGGCAGGTGTTACAGAAAAGCCGGGTATTTTTCTCCTACGAGTCTGTCGGCTTGATGACGAAACATACTCCTGGTTTATGAGTCCGTTAAGTAACTTAAAGCTGCCAGGACTCTATATTTATACATCTTTACCAACTGGACCTTTATGATCTGTTATATTCGACGTGGCTGAATTACACCTGAGCCTCTAGATATATTTTTTTCACACACTATATTAGATTTTGAATCCCTTCCTTTATCCGGTGAGTTTCCCAGAATACTGACTCAAGTATCATTAGGAATCATTTCCCGCTTTTCTGTGCTTGGATACATTTTGTACGAGAACTTACCCAAGAGTGACAGTAGCTGATTCAAAAGAGGATAAAATACTTATGGTGCTGCGAAAATATAAATATTTTTACTTATTATCGCTTCTCTTTAGTATTTACAATACTAATTACACTTTATATTATTTACAAGCACCACAATACCCGTTTCTGTTAGGTACCACTGAATAGTGGTGTATAATGATCCTACTTTGAAAATTAGTCCCATTTCCCTCGAAAGCATGTACGGCTTTAAATTCTAATTACTCTACGAACACTTACAATAATCGATTCCGCTTAATTTTCTATTACGTACAATCTGCGCTGGAAGAACGCCCAAGAAACATCTATACAACTTAAAATCATATAAGAGTAAGTGCTTTAAAAAGGTATTACCTATTATTATTAGTGATCTCAAGGGCGGTTGCCAAGTATGAAGTCGGGTTTTGATACCTTGAGCAAAATATAATTCGATGTTTGTCTGAGTAAATATAAGCAGTCCGATGTTTGGAATGGATGCCTGGTAAACTGCATTAGGTGCTGTACTCCCCATTACCTACATGGTTAATACTTCATAGGCGTAAAGAGTACCTTTGTATAAAAGAACAAAAATAAGAATAAAAGGTTGAATTTAGAATGCATTCATTATTCAGACATTATTGTATTCATGTGTCGTCTTATGTTTGTGAATCCAACCTGCACAATGCACATATTAATATGATCGCAGTGACCTTCAGATACCTATGGCTGTATGCCTACATGTTATTATGTGTGAGCTGTCACATTATGATATGAATGAACCTATAGCTTGACAATATTTATCGATATGTTTGGTAATTATAATTTAATGCACTTTTTTAGATTATATATTTTTGAAACTTAGTCAATAACTGTACCTATACGTTTGCCTAACCCTCTAGAGGGTACAAACGTTATAAATTCCTACTTCGAAAAATTGGCAGCCAGAATCTAAAGTAGATACAACTCAGGTAACTACTTTCCATCAATTAATTTCACCGAAAGATTCGATTAACTTAAAATCGAGCTTTCATTCTCAAAGCAAGTTTAATTTGGCCCCGAAATTTAATATTGAATCCAATGAAGTCTTATTTACTTTTTTATTTACGTGGGCAAAAGCTTTTAATTTTCTGTCGAAGGTAGCTTTTATTCGTTTTCAGTTACAGCGAAAGATATTTCTAATTTTCAAATAGATTATTCTCTTGATTTTGCAATGTTTTTATTTGCACGGGCTGTGAAATCCCTGTGCAAATTCTAGGTAGATATCTGTAATATTTCTAGAAGGCTTTGTGTCAATATCAGAGGACAAGTTAAGCCATGTGTGGCAGCTTACTATGATGTGAGATATTGTGCATGTTCAAAGCTTTAGGATGAATTAGAACCCGACGTTGAGACGAAGTTAATTTGAATACATATTCAGTCTACTGCCTCAAAGGTAGATAATATTTTTATTCGGTTATGTTATATATAGATTATATGCTTACGTTCTCGTTATTAAGTACGATGAATAGCTCAGAACTGGAACTACCAACATTTCTATCGTCCTCATAAAGACATAAAAATTCTTGAAGGTCACAATTATGTGTGATATGTGGAAGCTTCCTTAGTGAACCTTTAATTTATACGGTAAATTTGTCATCAACCATGGCTGAATAAACATCCAATTCGCCAGTTGAAATACCTTCAGCGTCACCGTTGCGCGGATACGTAGCTATACTTCTATTATTCCGTTTAGACCATTTATTCCGGCTAGTCTTTGAACAAAACCCTCCAAAACACTTTCCCACGAGTGGATAGCAACAACAGTCGAGGGTTCCGTAAAAAATACATTGTTAGCAGAGCTAAACCCGAAGCAACCAAGCAAGATTAATAGTCCCTGAGCCGGCGGGCGACAGGCAACCGCGCAATTTTATGCCGTAGCCGTACATTTTGTAGAAAACCTACCAAATTGCCTGGAGACATCAATCATGTAGCTTGGCTTATATTTGTGTCATTCGACTTTTGTAGGGTAAAAACAGTATGGAAAAATATAAATAGAAAAATATGACCGGATATAGGTATGCGTAACAGGAAATCAGGAAAACTGTGATCTTGGATTTGATCCACTAACTCTGCGTAAAAGTGAGAGGAGCTGTAAACTGTAATACGTTGTAGGTGGGTAAATAGAATCGATTAAATTGAATACTTGTTATAGCTGTTGGACCTATTATGGGGGGTTTAATACCAACGTTGTATATTTTGTTCACAATACAGTTTAATACCTATGTATTTATAATAATATAATCAATTTTGTTAGTTTCCTGCCAGTATACGTATAAAATGGTACCATTTTATACGGTTCTTCACTCTCCGTTATCTTCAATCAAATTAGTTCTTAAACACCACCTGCCTACTTTGCTTATAATGCACTTTTGTGTTTTCTCTGCTTTTTAAAGTTACAGGCATAGTTCCGTCGTACAAAGAGGCTTGTCAACGAGAAAATAAACATCTGGAAAACCGGAAATCCACGGAATATAAATTTGATATTATTATATTCAGCGCTGATATCACTATTCAATCATATTATAATATAAGGTCCTACCATAGAAATAATAAGTAGGGCTCCCCTACAATATGTCTTATGGGTCCTACCTTTCTAGCCTAATTGTAGTCATCATTACTATAGGACCAACCCTAAAATCGAGATAAAAATCTGTTCAATAAATTTAATTTAGTCAAGTAATATTTAATTATTTGTATAGAATAGATTTCATTGTTGATCCCATAATCAAAATTGTTCATAATGATGAGTACAAAAACCCCTTATAGAGATCGGGACTAGAAAGGTAGGATCTTGTATAGAATGTCATGTACCCCTGTAACTGGCATACACATCAGCTTCTGTACCTCTAAATTTTATTACTCTAATGCATGATGTAGGTATGTATATTGTTGTTGTGTAATATAAATAAGTACATAAATAAATAGATTTAGTCACAGAACAGTAAAATGGTGTTCAGTGGATATATCGACCTAAAAGTATCTAGTAGTCATTTCTATAGCTAAGTATACCTACTTCTACGAAACATTAAAACATCGTTAAGCCTCCATGTTTCAAGCAAAGCTAAATAGGTACCTACACATCGATAGAAGCACAGAAAGCTATAGCTGTTTACAAGAAAAATAATAAAACATTGATTGGATACTTTCACGGTCGCCTATCATTACGGAGCCTTGTGACGTAGTAGGTACTATCTACTCCTACAAATAGGTACCTACGTTGGTTACTATAGTAGAAGTAGCTATACTAGCTATGTGTTATAAATACTTACGTATAGTATTATTAATTAGGTAGTTTTGTTAGCACAAAACTAATTGAATAATATTATAAAGTACTTAAGTAGTCAGCATATAATTAAGAATTGAAATTTAAAAAAAAATCAAAATTCATCTTTTTCTTTTCCTCCTTCTTTCTAGGTTTTTTTGTCTATGTATTTAAGTGTTTGCCTACATACTATCAATAGTTAAGACTTCTGGTCCTAAGTAAGCAAAGATCTTATCGTTTAGTTTTTAAACTAATTAAGACTACAACGTCAATTTTCCATTTTCCGGTTTGATGGAAAATCACAGGTTTCTCTACCGTAAATTTAATAATTAAATGTATAATTATTCGGCCCTGAAACTTGGTAAAACCTGCCCTTATCTCTACCCGCTATAACAACAAGATTGCAAACAGCACTCACATGGTCGATCCTCTCCCACGCTCCGTGTTATCGTAGCTAACGTCAAAACGAATAACAGTTTCCCATATCAAATATTTACGCCCTTAACTTACTTAAAACAATATTAAAATAATCTTTTCTAGGTACATAAATAAGCAACACTATAGTTATAACTATTAGTACGTATTTATATTTATTTTCAGGAAAAATGTTCGAATAACGTACCTACCTTTATTTTGGGCGGCCATTGTTATTTTCTGCCCACGGGGAGTGGCGCATTATTTTCCCCTCAAAACATTCACATTTCACAATATTTTTAACGTAATATCGCGTCAGTGAGCGTCACTTGTTTATGAAACGTGTTTACAATACAGCGGATGGTTCCAAATGAGTTGTTTTATGGAAAAATCGATGTGACGCCGCGCGCAGTGAGTCGCTACACACAAATGATAAGAGGCAAAAGCCGCGCCAGCAACAGCCCAGCTATCCTGTCTACATACATACATATATGTTTTGATAGCTATGTACTTACTCCCTGGAAGTTTCTTTAGGTTCCAACCAGCTGATTTGAGCGATATGAGGGTTGTCACGCGTTTATCTTGAATGTAAGCCGATTAGGATGGCTTACAGTAATTCCTTGGTAAATAATGCGCCATTATAGGTTTTTAATGGATTCGTTTAGAATGTTTTATGCTTTTTAGGCTAGTCTGGACATATCCTAGGCTTTGAGTCTATATGTAACAACAATTTCCTAATCTCTACTTACACACACTCACGTATCTATACTTACATTACATAGTACCTACCTACCGATGACTGAGAGACCATACATACCTATACTTCGTAGTCTAAGTAGCGATCATTTGCGATATTTAATGCTTTTTCCCCTGTATTGCCGTATTTGAACACATTTCATAAATATCTATTTACAGTATTTACAAAATAACCAAAGCAATCACAAAATGAACACACCTAAATTCTATTCTTTTTTTTTCTATTCCATGTTCTGTACAATTAAATTCTGCCGCGTTTTTCAAATTGAATAATGTTACTATATTTAAAAAAAACTAAATTCTGATTGCGTGACTCGTTTATTATTTTTAAATGATTAGATATTTATATTTCTACCCATAACTTAGGAGATAAAATTTAGACACCGGATAAATCGCGTTTTATAAAATAAAAGCCGTAGCACGTTCCATTCTTTAGAATTTTAATATTTTATCATCACTTCTCACTTCCATGCTAAAATACGATTTTTTACAATATGAAACGATATGAAATATCCCAAATTGCCGCAAATCTTAGATTATTTAAACCTAAAGATCAAGCGACACGCACACATCGTTAGTGTGAGAGGGTGGCGAACCTATACATTAGTCTGTAGAAAGAGCGAGAAAGACTATAATGAACGTCGGTAACAACTTTTTTGATATGAGCACATTTGTCATTTAGACATTTTGCAACCAAAATTGACGTCGGCTTGTTGTTATTCTATCAAAAGTTATTATTTAATTAATTTTAACAGCCTGAATTACTTGTTGTGGGTGTTCTTCTGATAGTGTAATCATAATTTGATATTATCAATGTGAACATGGTGGTCTGCAGTGTCCTTGGATGCAAAAACCGGACAAAAAGTGCTGCCGTTAATGTTACGTTTCACAGGTACGTTTTACTGTAATTATATGCTAAAATTGCTTTGTTTGTGATTATGTGAATGTCCGTTATACACATAAAATTACTAATACAATTCAATTATGTCGATATTACCAATTAATAAGAAATAATAGGTAATAATTGATTCCATAACCTCTAAATCAAAAGTCATTCAGTGTGCTCAGTTTATGGCCTTTGAAATACCCAAAAATACGGGAAATCTGAATTGACTTTCAAATTTTCTATTAAATAAAAACCTATGAACCTTAGTCAGAATTGTTAACAAAATTCAGTTGTTTTTCAATTTTATAGATTATTTTCCTTTTAAATCGATTTTATCCCGGTCATGAAAAATATATCTGTGAAGCAAGTAATAAGATAAACAATTAGATTATCTTCAAGAATAAAATGAAATTTTATTCAGTACATATTTCAAACTTGACAGACATAAAATAACAAGAACAGTAACTCATAGTAACTAGGTCCAAAAGACAATCATAGACTAATATTATCTTTTACAAAAGAGGCAAGGTTGGTATGTCTCTTAACAATATCTTATGCAAAAACTTAATTGTCTATACTTTCAACAGCTTTCCAATGGATCCTGCAGTTGGGCCCAGCAGCGCCATGTCGTCTGCGTAGTTAAAGCTGTTAATACAAACACCACCAACCCGACATCGAACACTCATGCTGCTAAGATCGACTATGAGGTCAATAACATATAGGTTGAAGAGCCTGGAAGAGTAAAAAGTAAAAACTGACTTCAGAAACTAAAAGGTATAAAATAATTTTCTTAAAAAACTTATCAGCTTCTGAAGTCAGTGCCACTATCAAGCTAGCTGCATTGAAGAATTTTAAAGGCCCCGACTTCAGAAGCTGATAAGTTTTAAGAAAATTATTTTATACTTTTTAGTTTCTGAAGTCAGTTTTTACTTTTTTTTTAAGTTTATAATGCATAAAATTGATGAATATTAAAAAATAAACTATTCGATACATCTCAGTTTTATTTATGGGAAAATAGGGTTCAATCTGGTAACATTCACACACACATGCACAAATTAAACACCGATATAAAACTGGTTACACTGTCACTTCATCTAGGGTTTACATAATCTAAGCCGCAAATTGACAGTTTGTTTGTTATTTGCGTCAATTGCAAGGAATGTCATCAATTGACACATAGCATTTGACAGGGTAATGACAGGAAAATAACAACAAATTACACTGCCCATTGGTGAATTAATAAAAAGTTAAAGAAAAATACATCAAAATGCGTGAAACCAAGATGAGCACGCATCTGTCTGGTGGTAGACTAAACGTTGCATTAGTCCAGGAGACTATGAGAACTGAATTATTGAATCTACTTCAAATTTACAAAGGTCCAAAAGTAAGTACCTACCTACTCAATCCAAACATTGTTTTATTTTAAAAATTCAGTTAAGGAAAATATATGAATATTTTTATCACTCTTTGCTCTTATAGTATTCAGAACTCAATACTGAAATAGTTATAATGCTAATAAATCTTTAACGTATGCTTTTACAATAATATATCATCATAATTTCAGCCTTTTTACATCCACTACTGGACTTAGATCTCTCCTATAAACCACATCCAAAGGAATGTTATTTATTTTTCCTAAATTTTATCATAAGACAACTCTGCTCCGCCTCTAAGATGACACTCTTATCCAATTTTGGCTGTTTTAGTGTATCTGATCCTGACCATAATAATATATAATGTACGGCATTTAAAATAAATCACTAATTGACACTGTTATGATAAATAATAAACTTAATTAATGTCCATTCGTCCCATGACAATGGCTTCCTCTAACTCTCTCCATTTTATCCTATCCTAGTTCAAATTCTTCTTGCTACTGCTATGATTTCATTTTCCCATCTTTTGCATTGGTGTCCTCATTTGTCTGACTGACTTACTAAACTTAAAATAGTAATTTATATACTGTATTTTTAATTAGGTAACAATCTGGGATGAATGCTTGGCTGGTCCTGTGGGGCTAGTGGCTCAATACTCCCTGCTGAAAGACCATGGAGTCACTGAAATGTTCCCGCTGAAGCCCGGCAGCCTACCTGACATCTCTGTGAAGCATATAGTGTTTATTGCAAGACCTAAACTTGTATTAATGGACATTGTTGCTGATTATGTTCTAGCACTCAGGTAAGTCAACTTATCAATGAAATCAACAATATTGCTTAAAATACCCCAGGCTAATGAATAATACTGAAATCTTGCATCTAAATATCAGTATTATACACAGAGTTCCTTCCTTCTAACCTTAGCAAACCCAATTACTGATAATAACCAAATATATCCTAAGGGTCTCCCCACATTTATCAACGTAGAATCAGCTTAGGCGGTTGTAAAAAGTGTTATGTCTATGGTATAAATGTAAACAATGTAGCTGGACTCGGCTAGAGAAACGTCCTGCATCTGCAGCCGACAGATTGGCTTAGTGGATTCGATAAATGTGGGAAGGCCCTATTTATTGATAATTACAACTAAAATCTTTCAACAACACTTAACTAAAGTTTTGCTCAATAGATCCAAACAGCCTACACCAGTAGAGTTCCACTTGTTCTTCGTCCCGAGAAAGAGTGAGTTCTGCAAGATACACTTGACAAACCGAGGCGTGATGGCTAACTTGTCCATCCAGGAGTTCAAATGTGACATCTTTCCCTTTGAAAGTGATGTCATGTCTTTAGAACTGCAGAATGATTTCAGGTAAATTATTTTTTTGTTAATAATCGTTATTTAACAATAACCAAAGGTCCAGTTTGTTAATAACAAAGTAACATACTTTAGTAAGTAATGTACTTAAATCTTTGTTAGTACATAATGACTAATAGAAGTTTGGTCTGGTTGAATCACACAAGTGACCTGACCTGCTGGAAGTCGGACTGGACTGCTTATCGCATGTAGGGTGGTGTTGGGACTGCTAACCCTTTTCAGAATCACATAATGATATGATTATTATTACAGAGAAAACTACCTTGAAGGAGATCCCTCGTGCGTGTACAACGCAGCGCTGGCGCTGCGCATGATACAGCAGTTGTACGGAATCATACCAAGAGTATTCGGGAAAGGAGTTGCCGCCAAACAGGTGAAGTACCCATCAGTTTTGTCTCAACCATCAAATGAGCCTATCGTAGTCAACGGCTCGCTACCGCCTTCTGCATCCAATCTCTGTTGTTGGGTTGAGAAAACTTATTGGAAATCAAGGATAGTGGCCGAGTTCTCTCACTTGATTCTTACCCTAGACTTGGTCTCACATATCAAGTAAACTGAACACAACACACAGTCTACCAACTCGAATATGCAATTTTGAAACTATCGGACTATTTAACAACCAACAACATTTTGAAACTTGATAACTCTACCTAGGGGTTACGGATATCAAGATAATCACTTCTTTTTTTAATTTAAATACCATTATTCAGGCCATGTGCATGTCTTTACAAAATATGGTCCAAGTAGGAATACACTACAAAGTCTTAACTTCTTCCATTCTCACTGTTAGGTATGGGACCTCCTTTGTCGCCTGAACAAAGAGGAGCAGGGATCAGGTCCTAAAGGCGCCGCAACTTCGTGCATCGACCAGCTGTTACTGCTTGATCGAGCGGTAGACTTCACCAGCGTCATGGCCACGCAACTTACTTACGAAGGGCTTATTGGTAAACCAAACATGTCAAACTCTGTAAACTTATACATAACACATTGTCACCAAAGTAACTGCAGTTACTATCAACTCTAATGTTTTTACAAAACCTGTAGCAAATACAATATGAATCTTCAACGCGTTTTGAAGAAATAACATTAGAAATTTAAATAACTCCATTTACACTTTATTCAACCGATTTTGACTTTTACTACGTTGGTGACATGACAAATTACAGCTGCAGTAAACATTTGTTATCGTAAATACGTTTTTGCTTTTAATGCCGTCCTTATGTGTACGGAATAGAAGTCAAAATCGTTTGAATACACTGTAAAAGGGTTTGTTATGTGTCTAATGTTATTTCAAATGGAGTATAATTCACTTTCGAAGTTCAAAGTTTCAAAATCCAAGCACGAAACGACTCGAAAGCTTCAAACTCACTGCATTTTGTACAAAAATTCAGCAGCACGTATCGTTCATCTGACCTCATAATCTTTGAAACAACAACAACAAACAACGAACTTTAGTACACTTTTCCCAAAATTGCAAGATTCCCGACTCTCACATATGACCCTTTGACACAAATGACACATGAATCTTTCTTCATTACAGACGAGATCTACGGTATAAAGAGCTCAACAGCCACATTCCCGGGACACAAGTTCGTGAGCCCCGACGACGCGACTCCCGAAGTGACGGCGCGGGAGAAGAAACGCATCATACTCAACTCTAGCGAGGAGTTGTTCGCTGAGATCAGGGACTGTAGCTTTACTTCAGTAAGTTAAATTACATGCGACAACTATAACGTGTCACTTATCATTTCTCTTTCCTACCCGCCCAGCAGGTGCGTCGCAAAGCTTTGCGTATGTGTGTCACATTATTTTTATCACTAAAAGACGGAAACTGGAGACCCCGATAGTTGTACAGTTGATTTATTTATTTAAGTAGGTACACACCAGGAAACATAGTAATAAAAATAATACAGAAATATGAGCACAATGGAACCACTTATTTCTAATGAAATTTATTCCAGTAGTTCCGCGACTGGAAATATGGATGATAGATACGTTAGACACTGTAAAAAAAATTAAAACAACATAATTAGAACTCTTAAACTTAATGGCTACGTTCAGTAATTCATTTTTCGGTTGAAAGTCACTCGTGCGGCGAATGTCGCTCGCTCATCGGGAATAATTGAACGGCTTCGAGCAATCCACAACTGCGTTACGCGAGTGACCAATCGAACGACCTCAAATTATCTGCTGTATCCCTACACTGCCAAATTAAATCAAATTATCTGCTGTATGACTACAGTCATTGGGCGGTTGATAGCAGTTCGACCGAGTGCGAATTTCATCCTATATTTCACGGAGTGACCGGAGCGATCGTCCGACGACGCTCGCTCAAATAACTGAAAGAGTGATCATCCGGACGATAATGCGTCGTCGAGCGTCGTCCGCCGTAATAACTAAACACACCCATTGTATACTAAACTATTGTACTTCA
Source organism: Allophyes oxyacanthae (assembly GCA_932294325.1). Taxonomy (NCBI): domain Eukaryota; kingdom Metazoa; phylum Arthropoda; class Insecta; order Lepidoptera; family Noctuidae; genus Allophyes; species Allophyes oxyacanthae. The sequence goes on from OW028628.1 coordinate 6,822,856, forward strand.
TTGTACATATTGGTCGTCATACGTCCACTATGGAACAAAGATCGCGGTTAGTTATTATAACACGGAAGTCCTACCTTCAGGACATCTGACATCCATTGCCTCAGTCGCCTTATACAATATCCAAGGTAAACATTTATCTTTAGTCTTCGGAAACCTTATTACATAATAAGGCCCTTGTCGATACGTTGTGATTTACAATGAAAACACCTTGAACTCTCCTATTATTCACCAGGTCGGAGCAGCCTTGTCAAAAAAAGCGCGAGTCATTAAGACCCAACTAGACGAGCGACATAAAGACAAAACTGTGCAAGAGATCAAACATTTCGTGTCGCGGCTGCCTCAGATGTTGGCCAACAAGCAGTCTCTGGCAACTCAAACCGCCATCGCCGAGTATATTAAAGAGGTATTTAACACTTGTAAGAATGTTGTCTAAGGCTCCACCCTGTCTACTGAAGCAGACATGAGTGCAGAGGAAAAACACATAATAACCTAGTTAGGTTATTATGTGTTTGTCCAAAAATGGATGGACCGATTTCAATGCAGTTTTCTTTAATTGAAAGCTAGTTTAATCGGGATAGTTTATTCGGGGGGTTTTGATAGTTATCAAAACCCCCAACTCCAACTAGAAAAAGAGCTGTAACTTTTGAACGGCTGGACAGAATTTCATGAAACATAGCTAAGATGATTCCCGATTAAACTAGCTTTCAATTAAAGAAAACTGCATTGAAATCGGTCCATCCATTTTTGGAGCTACGATGCCACAGACAGGACACACAGCTACATACTACAAACTTATTACACCCCTCTTTTTTGTCGGGGGTTAAAAATACTGCCACGCAGCGGCGTGGATTCCATAGAAACAAAAAGACAATGCCTAATCTAATAAACTGATTAAGTAATACTTTTTATTTATTTATCTATCCTCATATCGTAAAGTTCTAATTATGAATTCAAAAATAATACTATAATGACAGACTTTATGCACAGCACATGCAACTATAATAAAATTAAAAAGTTTTATTATGATACAGTTTTCTTAACAAAACAATGCTATAAAACAACTTTTTTTTCTATTATGGTACACCATAGACATAATATACTACTGTTTATTAAATCTATGTAGTAAACTTCGGTTCCACCAAGGAGTTTTCAATTCAATTTTTATAGCAGCCGTAATTGTCTATGGTGGCGCGGCTAGGGCGCATGCGCGCTGAGTTCCGGCGCCATTTTGTTTATTTACAATTTACGTTATTAATGTGTTATCTACCTATTGCATGAGTATAGATAAAGTAGTGTATGAAACTGCACATAACTAGGTATTAAAACGCTCGTGTTTTATGCAACAGTTTCATAAACTACTATTATTTATTTGAAAACCAACACCATACAAACCTTAATGTCTGTAAAATTGACAGGTTAAATTATGGATATTTGGGTCTGTGTGTCGTCATAAGGTGAGGTGGACAATCTTAAGCATCATTTAACTTAACAATACAACAGATTGTTTTTGCCTACACTGTAAGAAATGTCTGTGCACGGCATGCCAGTGCTGTCACGCTACATTGATGGGCGGAAAATAAATTATTATCCTATTGTTTTTTTTTTCTCCGCTCCGCATTTTTAATCAGGCAGCTTTATAAAGCCGAAACAGCCTCATTTGCTTTATCGTTGTTTATCTTTTAGACGACAGACACTTTCGAGTTCCACGACATGATACAGTGTGAAGAGGATTTCCTGAACTGCGTCGACAATGAGAAGGCGTGCCCTTACATCGAAGATCTCATCGCGCAGAAGGAACCACTCACTAAAGTAAGAGACAAACACTTTTAACGACGTGAAAGAAGAAATTAAAATGATGATAACGTACCATAATAATTAACAGAGTACGTAATTTATGATATAGGAACATCATTCAATATAATATCCTGTATTAATTGTCACTTCTAATGTCACTAAAGCAGCACATAGTTAGGTACACTGTTTTGTTTTAAATTTTTGAATATATTACTATTAAACAAGGTCCTGCCCAAACCTAGCTTTCTAGTCCGAATCCCTATAAGGGGGGTAACAACTTTTACAATGGGAACAACTCTAGACCTAGACTGCCTGTTACCTATTTCTTTTCTGTTATGTCCATCCAAAGGTTGTCTAAAACAGATCGCTGTGCGCGATAAGACCGCCCATTGTACATTAGCTTAAGTGATTCTCAATCCTGTTTTTATCACCGGTGTACAATAAATAGTATAAATAAATAACTGTAAAATCGCGAACAAAATAACAGCTGTTCCTTAGAAACACTTCAATATTACTCAAGTAAATGTATGAAACAACAGATTTTTCGCTCGCGATTCCAGAGTTGCTCCGTGGTTGGTCACATAATAAAAATTGTATAATGATGAGTACAAAAACGCCAAGGGATTAGGATTACAAAGGTTAGGACCTTATACAAAATATCTTTGACCTATTGGTATATTTGTTGCATTTCACAATGATGGGTCAAATGATAAAAATGATCCTGTTCTTCTAAAATTCAATATCAATGGCACATTATTGTCCTTGACAGGTACTCCGCCTGATCTGCCTCCAGTGCGTCACAGGATCTGGCTTGAAGCCCAAAGTACTAGAATACTACAAGAAAGAGCTAGTTCAGGTGTACGGCCTGAAAACTTGGCTAACTCTCTGCAACTTGGAGAAGTGCGGCCTACTCAGACCTCAGCAAGGCACGAGGCAGTATGCTGTGCTTAGGAAGGTAGCTATACTGTTATACTGCATGGCATATACAATGTTAGTCGGAAATACTAAGTATAGTAACCAAAATGGTGGTTATTCTACTCAAAAGTACGAAAAAAGTCTGCTGTTCCATAAAAACAATTCAATAGATAATATTACCCGAAGAAATGTATGGAACAGCTGATGTTTTATTTCGCTAGTTCGGTGTTAGTGTCCTATAGTAAAATTCGTTTTTAATGTAGGTATAGTCATGATGCGTTGTGGTGATACATATTGCAAACAAAATACTTTGAACGACTGCGGCCCGCAGAGTTAGAACTGCGTTTGGACGACGCCGGGCGCAAACGATTCGGGCCATAAGGATGGTCGCCGGAAAAATTGCCGATTGTACAATTAGTCTCTTCTAGGTTACTATACATTTTCCGACTAACTGTATTTAAATCTGTATATTTACTGTGTAAATGGCGTCACGACTTTCGTTTATATATCAAATACCGCAGCCATTACGCAGTACTCATTTACATGCTCAATTCTAGACGCTGCACCTCACAATGGACGACACTGAGTTGAACGCCAAGGAGAAGAGCTACTTATCCAACAAGTACACGCCACTCACTGTGCGTCTTAGCGAACATATCGCTAAGAATAAGGGCTGGACCGGTGAGTTATATTTTATATGCCATGAAACTGTAAGGGCTATTGTTCACTATACGATAATTTACGGATGCTGGACATGGAAATTAGATAATTATCTACGGAAAAAAATATGATATTTATAAATTTTGTGTAGTGTACAAGTGCCTTAAATTGTATCGTAATTCAGAAAGAACTTTCTCAGTACCCTACTTGTCATGGTTCCCGGCACTTAATGTGCCATCGCTTCTCGTACTTTTCTCTTCTAGCGATAATTGCTAGAGAAGAAAAGCGCTGAAGAAGTCGTGAAGAAGAAGGGCAGCAGCAACATTCTGTGCGCTTCTATGATAGTCTCAACATACTGTTGTAGCGACATCAAGTGCTAAAAGGAATAGCTAACAACATGGCTATAGATGACGCCAGCGCCACCTATCTGAATATAGCGGCAACTCAGATCCTAAATCGCACTATGAAAATGTTCACAGCAAATAACGTATAATGCGACTTTCTGACAATCCGTCATTAACCGTCGGGCTTCGGCCCGCCAGGCAATATCACCTCATCTGCGGGTCTACCGCGTAACTAAAATGGTAATGAACATCGATTTTGGTAATAAACTTCAATGCGATCGTGAGAGACTGAACTTCGCGCTACCTCATAATTTTACTGATTTTGAAGATAGGAATCCCAACTTCATGATTGGTCTGATTTTTACATGGTAGCTCGAAGTTTAGTCTCTCACGATCGTATTGAAGTTTATTACCAGAATCGGTGTTCATTACCATTTTAGTTACGCGGTAAACTCCCTGGTTAGAGGATTCTCTCTTTTCAATGGAGAAACACCATACCTCATTCCTCCACACTCTGATCACCAATCGGTATGCCATGCCAAGTACGATAATTATGACTACCGTGACTATCAAGACCGATCGTTGTGGTGATTTCTAAGGAGGCCCATGTCAGCAGTAGACGTTACATTATAAATGGTTGCGACTGAGTCTTTAGGAATCAAATCTACTTCGTCTAATTGAAAAATCTTTCTAACAAAATGGGCGAACATAAAACAAACATTAGTTTATAACAGCTGCCCATTAAAATATATGTAAATTATTATCGCACAAATCATATCAAAAACTCAATGCCAGTATGAATCATAATTACATAACAAAAATACATATTTATCAGCTGGCTTGTTAGTATGCGAGCAGTGTACCTCCCATATTAACACGGCCCGGCCAATTAGCCTACAGCTATCCGGTGACCTAATAAACTTCCTTATTTCGTTACATTTTGTATGGAACAATGCTACGCTGAATTATTTCGAAAAAAGCTACCGAAACGAATTCTGTTCGCATGAATGGCAAATATGATTCTAGATTCTAATTTATTTAATAGATATTTAGATGTTTTTTTTAGAACCATTTTATTTGTCACAGTTGCACTATGTTATAATAATATTAATTACTTAAAAATAACAAATAGTAGTATAGTGCTCGACTTAAAGTTTCTCTATATTTTTCCAGGTATCCAAGACGTCCTAGGGCTACTCCCAGGGCCTACAGTTGACGAACTACAGACGTTACAACCGCGTATGGCGCGCCGCAACTCAATATCCAGCGAAAACTCCTCTTCCATGGGGAACCCTCGCGTCATTCTCGTGTTCTTAATCGGAGGGTGCACATACCAAGAGATATCAGCTCTTAGAACCATCAGCCAACAAGAAGACTCTAACGTAGAATTTGTTATATTGACCACCAAGTTAATCAATGGAACTACTTTTATTGAGTCTTTGATGGAAACTGATTAAATAAATTTTAAAGTTTTGCAGTAATTGTAGTGTATATATTTTGATGTATATTTCATATTATATTGTAACTAAGTTTGAGTATAACCTTGTATTTAATAAAAGCAAAATAATAGTTTAAATAGTCTTTTAATTTTCATGACTCCCTGAATGACATTTCATGAATACGGAATAAAATTAAACAGATGAACCATAAATCTTGGTTTATTAAAATTTCATATTCATAACTTGCATATAATATAAACTTCAATTTGATCAGTTTTTTTCTTTAAATAAACTTACAAAATCCTGCACGCTTACTACCTATATATTACAATTTTAAAGCTTTCAGCATAATAAAAATAATTTCATACACCAACATACATACATCATGTGTAATCTAATGACTATTCTCATAAATATTCGTTACTTGTATATTTTGTGATGTTGGATTTCTTTGGTGGTGCTACGTATACACCAAACTTCTTGGCTAGACTAACTAGCTTTTCGTTATCGTATCCAACTTCTTCCTTATAACATCTGAGCATTAAAGGCATCACTGTGTCTAAAATAAACTTAAAATTCTTCTGAGCGTAACTAGAGTCATTGCCTAAGGAGAGCTTAAGGCGAGAATTGAATACCGCATGGATACAGTCATCCAGCACCTCCATCATATCTTTAGTGACCAGCTTGAGCCCAACCTTCTGTATCGTAATAACAGACTGGGCAAACCATATTGTACTACTCGACAAGTCCACCCATGTTTCGTTTATTATGTACTTAGCTAAGATAAGGCCCAAGTTTTCCATCTGTATTAAGAATTTATTGACTCCAGCTTTAGTGTGCATATTAACAGGGGTCCACTTGTCTTCAGACACTTTATTCTTCATAGAATCAACAATCTTCTCCCTATATTCCCTCAGAGCTTTCACTATGGGTGCTCTTAAACAGCTGTTCATCTGAAATCTCAAATCTAGACCAAAATCACAGAAAAGTGTACATTGATCCCTCAAACTCTGCACACAGTCTAACACAGAATCTAATGCACACTGTGGCGTGAACACTTGCTTTATAATTTGACTCATTAACATTCTAAGTTGCATGCTAGCCCAGACTACAAAAGCACTAACTTTATTCTTAGGAAATAATGTAATGAACTCTGTTAAGGCATCGCTCAATGAGCAGAAGAATACCTCACCCACTTGCTTTACGTAACTATTGATGGATCCTTCTAATTGGACCCCTTTTACATGAACCTTTACGGTGTGACTGCATATAGCTAGAAATAATTCACATGCCTGACTGGTCATGTTAAACTTATTGAGTATGTGAACAGGCTGCCGAGATGACTGTAGACCGCCCCTCGGGCTCCAATTATGATTAACATCAAGTTCCTTTAGTAATATTTCTATTAAGACTTTCTGTTTCTGTTCAATTCTCTTAAGTAGATCAGTTCTCTGTGGATGGTTTTTATTTTCATCTGTGTCCAAAGCTTTTTGAGCTGACACCATCAGTTCATAAGTTTTTTGGAAATGTCTTTCCACAATGAGTACATCTAATTCTTCAGTGACATCAGCTAACCACTCCGGCATGGGAGCCACTAGAGGGGAAGGTAATTCTTCAACAGAGAGACTAAGGGACTCCAGTAACTCTGGTTTAGGCTTATCTTGACTGTCCTTTTTCTTCTGCTTAGAAGTTTCCTTTTCAATAATCAATTTTTTTGCAACATCAAACTTATCCAGCCAATCTTTCTTGATAGCAAAACTATTGCACTGAAACACTCTTGTATCTGGGAAAGCTAACACTTTGAAGGCTTGTTTGACACTTCCCAAGTCTCGTACGTTCACCACTGCTAGAGTATCAATGGGATAATTAGCTTGAAACTTATATCTGTTAGGACCTCTGCGGTTTGATATCCAAGATGTCAACATAACACAGTCATTGAATAAATATACATGCATTCTCTGAAGGGCAGTGTTCTCCTCAGCGTCTATCTCTAGTAGGTCGCCTTCGTGAAGCAGAGTTCTTTCAGGAACGTCTAATAAATTCATGCAACCTTCTACCTTCTCAGCTATAAGGTTGAGCTTATTTTTGCGTTGTTCCTCGGCCCGCTCTGCCTCTACGTCGTGGTTGTCGAGTGATTCGCGGGATATAGTGTTTTCGTTACCTAGAATTGACGCGTGGGAGAGAGTAGTGAGCACAGTCCGCTGTTCGCTCAGCAGGTGGGAGAGCTTGTACATTTCAGCCTCTAGGTGGGATATCTCCGTCGCCGTTTCGATGAACTGCATGTAGTTTTCGTAAACATTTTTCTTGAGGGCACTAGCGGTTTCTTCAGCCAATGATTGTATTTTATCCTTCTGTTGTTGGAGCTCCTCCCCTCCGACACAGGACTTGGCTAGCTCCTTCACGTAACGCTCGGGCACGAAGTCTGGCACAGCGAACTTCTCCATGTTAATGTCGGACATCGTTAACATAAAATATTTACAGTTTCTACTCGTAATTATTAGTTAAAAACACTGGCTCACTCATCATTCGATAATCGAACGACAGGACGTATCAACCCATCAAATTCAAGTGTCAGATTTGCGTTCCGTTAGTTCTAGACTTTTTTTGCATTTACATAATTAAACGTTTTGTTATTCGTTGGACGTTATAAATAAATACGAGTGAATTGATCAAAATTAACGGAAAGAACAAACCTACTGATTATTAATTACAGATTTTTTTAATTATACATTATTAATTTTATCTAGGTATAATATAACTCATTCAAAAAATTACAATCTTCAACAACCGCAATCAATAATTTATTGATAAATTATTTTACTCCAGATTGGAGTAAGATTACACTTATTACTGTATGATTTCCTAGATGCAGTAAATAGTGGCAGATTGTAATCAACGTTAAATACAATGGTATCGTAGGTGACTTGTAGATAATGATAGGTATCGGAAATAAAACTTCTCAACCCACGTATTAGGGTAGACATCTAGTAGGCTGCATTGTTATAACGGTTATTCATCAAAGCAAGTACCCTGATCAACGTATAGTGAATTTCATAAATGGGCCATATCCAAATCACCACCGTCCACACCATCTATCACCCGTTAGAAGATATCCATGTTGGAAACACGAATCTCCAAGTCCGAAGAACGCCCTTATCAACTTCAAACAGCTACAGTACGCGCCTGATACCTTTACACGCGAAATCAGAATACAGAAAGGGCCATGTTCACCGCCAAATAACTTAATTATGTTTAAAATAAAATCTGTAGTATTCCGATACAAAGGCATTTGACAGCTTTAAAATTTGGTAAAATTTGGCAATTGACAGCTTTAAAATTTGGTTATTTTCTAAAAAATAGTCCTTACCTGTCCTTACCATAAATGCACAGCGTTTCCCTACCAGTACTAAGCTAAGGTAAACTGTGCTGTGCATTTCCGTTGTGCAAGTGCTGAAAATTATCTCGCGCGTAAAGCGCATAGGATTAGGTGCATTACATTACTTAGGTACAGATAGGGACCGAGGCGCAGATTGCGATCGAAGCGTCTCCGTAAAGCGGGGATTTCTGGCCCTACCCTCGCTTGGTCTTTATTTTAATTATTTCCTACTTCGGTATTATGATACACAACACTAACCCACTAACAACGTTTATCTATACACATAGTACTAGTACCATGGACATAATATTTTAGCCAGACTCATAGACTTATTATCTGGAGCCCTACTTATTATTTCTATGGCCAGACTACATTATTGTGCCGTGTTGTGTCGTGCGTGACGCAGGATTGACCAATCAAAAGAATCTGTTCAGGAGTGATTCCTTGAGTGCTTCATATCAAAACTTGAGCGTAAGCGAAATCCTAAGTCTAGAATCACAACGAGTAGGTGCCTACTTATTGTAGTATTGGCTAAAACTGCGTCAGAAGGCGCCACAACACACCACAACAGAATGATGTAAATCCGGCTTTAAAACTTAGTACAAACCATAAAGTTATTATTACTAGTGGTAAGTACAAACACCCGTTGGAATCCCATTAACAGCAGTTAGAGTTACATTTTTATTTGTTTTTAACCGACTTCAAAAAAAAAGAGGAGGTTCTCAATTCGACGCGTATGTTTTTTTTTTATGTTTGTTACCTCATAACTTTCGACTGCGTCAACCGATTTTGATGATTCTTTTTTTATTTGAAAGAGTATACTTCCGAAGTGTTCCCATTTAAATTTGGTGAGGATCTGATGAAGATCTTCGGAGATGGACAATGGAACTCTTGAATGAATAACAGCACATCACTCGCGATTGCTGTAATCTCATGTTTATGTATTGTTTCTGCCACTCAAAATTGAAAAATAAAATAAACTTAAAAAAAAAGTAAAAACCGACTTCAAAAAACTAAAAAGTATGAAATAATTTTCTTAAAAAACTTAACAGCTTCTGAAGTCGGGGCCTATAATTCTTCAATGCACCTAGCTTGGCAGTGGCCCCGACTTCAGAAGATGTTAAGTTTTTTAAGAAAATTATTTCATACTTTCTAGTTTTTTGAAGTCGGTTTTTACTTTTTTTTAAAGTTTATTTTTTGACAATTTATATCCATCTCGCCACATAAGTACAGGCTGCGCCGTGGGAGTTTTGAGGAATCGGGGGCTGAGGAAGTGAGCACTGTGCGCTATGCCCGACCGTCGCTCATACCCCGCACTCTCCGAGTACCAGTATCTCGGGGTACCACTGATATGTATGAAATTGTCACAATTTATTTATTCATTACTAGTTTAAGGACATCACAATTCAGTAGCGCCATCTCTGGCTATTAAGAAATTTAAAAAGCTTATAACTTAGGCATATTTAATTTATATTTACACCATTAATAGATAAGTTTTACGGAAAAGTACCTATTATTTTTGCAGATAAAAAAATTACAGTCATATACCCTATTGTTAGATATCGGTTTGGATACATTATAAAACTCTGTTAAAATGGCCTGTTTTGTGGTGGAAAGACCATACTACTGTTTTGCTATAAAACTTGGCATCGATCCAATTAATATCAGATTCTTGTAAGCATGGTCATCTATGTATTTATTTTATTTATTGATACCATTGATCACTACACTTAAAAGGTTAGCGAAAGCATGTAGTAAGGGTAAAATTCAAAATTTCAACATAAATTACTGTGATTATCGTTCGCAACTCAAGAACCCTGACCCGATACCCGGTTCAAGATTTGACCTCTAAAGTCTTCGGGCCAATTGAGAGGTCAGATAATTATTATGTTTCTTGTATTTAGCTATTCGCTTACGAAGAACGGTTCCAATGAAGATGCTGTTAGCGTCACTAGCTAGTGTGCCAAACCCTGTCAAAGGCCTTCGAGTGTTCGAGGGATACCGCAAGGGCATGAAGTAAAAAACATTTTTTTTATTGGAATTGGCAGTATTTATTTGTTAGTAACCATTGTTAACCAAAAACTTCAATTGAATAGCTTTTGAATCGTTATTACCATTTGGATGTCGATAAAACAAATACCTACATAAAGATCATTCCACATGATTTCTTTTAACAGTCGAAGCTAACTGGTAAAAAACTTAAAAAGCATAAAGCTGGATTAAACTTTCAATTCAGTAATAAATATCTTTCAATAAGTACTTATGTAGCTCAAAATTGTTGCCTCTTCTTTTTGTTTCACTGAACGATAGAAAAAGAGAGCATTTTGTGCTTCACAATTTTTTTTTCTTCTGTTTGTACTTTGTTGTATAAAATTAAGCATAAATTATGTTCATTGTTATCAAATTTTTCATCAAACTGAAAGTTCAACCCACATTCGGATAATCCACGCATAATGTTTACAATGAAAGCGTGGATAAAAACGATTTAATACATGATCAATCGAGGCAATGGCACTTCACAAACATCCTGTCAATATGACACTAGTTACGTCATACATGCAGTTCATAATCCACGCTTTCATTACGATACATTTTAGTCAAATTTTCGGTTCTGAATTTATTCTTTCTTCTCCTCAACTTTCACTTCAGTGTCGGCGTCTTTAACCTCCGTCACGACGGTGGCGGGGACTTCGGGGGTTTCGGGCTGGCTGGTGTAGTTGCCATCGCGCTTGAACCTGTAGTAACGACCAGTAGCCACCACTGACTGGGAGTCGTAGCAGTTCACCAGGGCATCACCGTTCCGTCCTGATAAAAAAACCATAGAGATTATTAAAAAAACTCAATATATATGAAATAGGTAGGTAGTTAAGTATAGTGGTCATACCAAAAAGTTCCATAGTAACGCCATTTTACTCCACTTTTATTGCTAGTAGAATGTTTATTTCCTCAATCATTGTAAGTTGCACCTTGCGTGTAAAACCATGTATAGTTATAATACGCTATAACGCTACGGTTGTAAAATCAATAGCACCTTGCAAAGTTTTTATTTTCTAACTGTCACGGCAAGAATAATCATTTGATATGCAAGCTTTATTAATATTCAAGCGCTTATACCATTGGGGCAAGTGCAGACAGCAATATGTCTGCGGGCCATGCAGACGGCTCCAGAGCCACACTGAGTGTTACCAAGACAGGGGTCCACGCAGCGGTAACCCACGCACGCCAGGTTGTCTGGACACTGGGAGTCCAGCTCACATTCACCCTGTGAAATGAATCAAATGTTAAAAAATTCCTATAAAATGGAAAAAGAACAATGAGGCTTAATACGACCAAATTTAAGTACCTTTCTAAACAAACGTTGTTCACCGACGGAAAGAGTGTGATTAGATATTTGAAGGTAACCTCACGAACGTAAAAATACAAATCGGCTATAAATGTTTTTGTAAGAGATTATTAACTTACGCGTTCACAAGACACAAGAGCGTTGCCAATGTATCCAGTGGGGCAGGTGCAGACGGGACGCTCAGCTCCGGTACGGTCGTGTCCGGGTGTGCACTTGGCGTTGGCACCACATGGGTTGGGCTCACAGAGGTCACCTTATAACAAGAATTTGTAAATGTAAATTGAAAATTGGCGGACTGAGTATGGTTCCTTGAGGGACGCTACTCGTGTTTCATTAAGTTAAGATTTAATTTACTTAATGAGGTCCCATTTGATTACATACAAGTTAAGAAAAATTATACTGTGTTTTACATTTCAGGATAAAAATAGCTCACAGCTGTTCCCTGTTCCGTAACAACCATGTTATTTTACTCTAACAAATGCTATAGAAAAGTCCCAAACCAGTGTTATTAGTATAAATTTCGACTTACGGGCTTCGAAAGGTCTGCAGTAGGAGAAGGGATCTCCGGTCATGTTCCTAGGGCAGGAGCAAACGGGCGTAAGACCACGGAGGTGGCACTCGGCGTTAGTTCCACAGGCATTGATGCAAGGGTCGACGCAAGCGTTGTAGATACAGGCAGGCTTGTAGCTGGGGCATTCCCCGTCGGATGTGCATTCAGCGCTGCAGATCCTGTAAGGATCGCCGTGGTAACCCTGTTGGACGTATAAATATATGTTTAGTTTTATGTTGCTAAGAAATGAATTAATTATTTAATATTATTATTATGTCCGATATTTTTATCTCTCGGTTTAATTTATACTTATTGTACATTAATTTTATTGCTGCGTTTCTTATTTTGAAAACGAATATTCATTGCCTTAGATATTCTTATCATACTTATAAAAAAATTACGAAGTAGGTAAGTACAATTAAAACTTAGCCCAAACCTGTCGACAGTCAACATCCTAGACATTGGAATACCACATCGTATTTCATACTCAGTTGTTACTTCACTGTTCATCTCTACTTACTCTGGGGCACTTGCAGATGGCGCGGTGAGCGGCAACGGTCTCGCAATCAGCGTTTACTCCACAGTCGCCGCAGGGGCTGATGCACTTGAAGTCGCGGCATGACTGCTGGGCACCGCACTCGCCGTCAGACTCGCACTCGTGGTGACATCCACTCAGAGGACTACCCTATAGGTGAAACAATTTGTAAAGTTTCGAGAAACAACAAAAACAAGTATCTTAAAACATCCACTGGCCAGAGGCCATCGATCCCAAGCGATTGTCAAATTCTTCTGGTTTCGTGTAAATTCTCTGACTGATGATAATTAGAGCAGTGAGCTAAATAGGAAGAGTAATTACGAGTAGGATACGTTACGTAACGTAACGTAGCGTAAGCAACGCTCATAGAAAAATCGCTCTTTTTTGAGTTCATGCATTTTTATAGTGTAAGAAGCATTAGTCACATCGACGGCGACGTAGTATATAAGACTGAAGTAAATCTTCTGAAATACATACCCTGTATCCAGGAAGACAGGTACAGATGGCTTGGTTGTTGGCGACGTGGCACTTAGTGTTGGCACCGCAGGGAGATGGGTGGCAAGCTTCCTCTGCACAAAAATTACAAATTATATTATCCATAGCTTCTAATACAAAATGGTATAAAAAATATGAATTTGTTTGTACCTGGGTCTGCGATTCTGCAAGAGCTGAAAGGATTGCCGGTGTAGCCACCTGGGCAAGTACACACGGGGATGTGGTTACGGACCTGGAAAACAAAACATTTATTATAAGAATAGATAATATTCTTACTTCTATTCTTTTGTAAACTCAGTTCTTGTTTGGTCAGATACTTATATCAGGAATTACTTGTAAAGCAACGCGATGATTATGGCAATATCTACAATTCGGAGCAGTGATCATATGTAGGTATTTATCAGTATTGGAAATCTACTGGCTGTTTCGATACAATAAAAGTGAAAAGACAATAGAAGTTCAGCGATACTAATGTAATATCTTACTTCGCAGTTAGCGTTGACTCCGCAGGAGCCAGCGCAAGGGTCGATACAGTGCTGGTTCACACAGCTCTGGTGGCTGCGGCACTCGCTGTTGTCTGCAGAAAACAGAAACAGAATTGTTTTACATATTTTATACATTTCTGAACTTACATAGTATAGAAATCAATCAATGAAAATGAAACTGCATTTTAAATTGAGCCATATAGATGCATTTTCGTCACTATGCTTAAAAAGCAGCCTTACTCACCAATGCATTCGATCTTGACGCACTGGGTCAGTGCATCGCCGGAGTACCCAGGCAAGCAGGCGCAGACTGGCCTCACGCTGCCGTGGATACAGTGGGCGCCCACTCCGCAAGTGTGCGGTCCGCAGGTCACCAGGTTGTCGGAGATCGACCGGCCGTGCTCGTAGAGGTCGCGACCCAGGTAGTTCCGGGCATAGTAGTTGTGATAGCGTTGAGCTATGAACAATGAGATGGGAATGAGAGAAAATTTTAATGTTACAGACTAGCTACTGGCTAAGTTTCAAGGAATATTACAACAAGCATGAGGTAAACGACCCTGTTTCCAATGGCAGAAAATTAATTTAACAATAAATTGATCGCCAAGGTTATGTTATGTCATTAAGTTCCCAAAATAAAGTATCCCCATTCCCCATAGAGCTTTAAAAACCATGAAAAATCACTGATGGTACTTCAATTAAATCACGTTTCTAATTAAGAATCTATTCATACCAACAAACATCTGATCTACCGAATGATTAATGATAAAATTATACGAAAATAAGTTATTAATCAGGAAGCTGGCTCAGATTAACAACAATATAATTAAGAAACAAAACAAACATAATATGGCACAAAAAGTATTTAGGCCCCCACGCTTAGACAATCAATTTGCATGATGCTGACTATCAGCAAAACATCGTTGGTACGAATAAAAAAAAACCATAGAGTAACCTTGGCAACGAGCCATATATGTGTGCAAGCCTTCGCCTACACAGGACCTTACGTCCTTGCCCAGGCGCAATGACGGATACAAAACATTGTTGTGGGTACTTAGTACTCCTAACACAATGTTGCTAATGCAAAAGTCTGTCTGTTTGTTCGCTACCCAATAATAGAATTTTAATTATTACACTGATGAGTGTGGAAAATATTCTCAATAGTTGTTACATTTCGCTAAAGGGACATGTAGACTTTTTAATGTTACAAATTAACTTGCAAACCGAGTTAGTTTAGGAAGAACCAAAAAATATGTTCTGCCGTTCTAGATATAAACTAAATTTCTAGAAGGACCAACAATAAGTTCACTGGTGCTGCTAATCAAAGTTACGTAGCGAAAAACCAGTACTTTATAGTTGGGTATACCCTCAACTTATAAAGAGTTCAACTACAGCTTCCGCTACTAGGTACTTAAATAACAATAATATAATTACTCCAGCCCATTACTGTCCTACTGCCGGGCACGGGCATCTTCTCAGAATGAGAAGGGATGCCTTATACAACCACGCTGGTGCGGGTTGGCATCTACACACATAATTGAGAACTTTATGGACCCCTCTCAGGTGTAGGTATCTACAGGTTTCCTCACGATGTTGTGTGCGAGCCGAGTTTGAACCCAACCAAGGATGATCGAAGGAAAGCACGGGTTCAACACCTAAGCTATCACTGGTTTCTGCCTGCTAATAAGCATGGATATAAATGAATACCCGTGAAATGATGTAAATAAATGCCCATGCTCAGCAATGAAAGGTAACAATGGTACCTACCTACATTAGACATACGATTCCTAGCAAGCAAAACTGCGTGCAAAATCTATCATTGATGCACGTTCAAGAGGACTGTGGGTGTATTCCGCGTGGTCAGACTGTCTCATGCAACACGGCCTTCAAGGAATCGATGACATAATTTATGGATTAAGATTATTAATTGTTAAATACTAATATGCATAATGTCTTTATGATTCATCGCGAAATATACGCGTTGACTTATTAGTGGTCTTACGAGTATGTCGCAAAGCTTACGCAATGCATATAAGATTACCTTAAATTTTGAGAAAGGATAAAACCCAAGTCCAGTCTGCCTATGTAAGGCTGAGACATATAGTACGTACCTACTTTGACTTAGCCTAAGCTAACAAGTCTGAACTTTAGTTTATGTTTAAGCTTAGCTTATAGGCTTGATTTGGAAAATATTTTCATAACTCGGTGTATGATGATGAAGTCAATAAAGAAAGTACCTAATGCCAAAGCAAAATCTGGTCAAAAGTTTAAGTACACTCTATAAATCTCAGCCTTATAGTAGCGTTTTTTACCTGACTGGTCTGTATGTGCACATTATAATACTTTGCCTTATTTGGTATGGAGCATCAGCTAACTTCCAAGAAATAACAATTTTTATTCCACGAACGTTTGGACGTAGGTATTAATAACATCATAGAAGGATAGAAGACGTCATGGTCGCTCAAAGAAACTTTGTCTTTAAAATGTTGTGAAGTGATCATACGAGATCTGAATTATTATCAAAAACTCGTCTTCTAGCCACCTAAATCGCCTGTACCTACGTTACCCTATAAATGAGATCTAAATTAAATAGTAGATAGTTCCTTTGGGATCTTCTTTTTTGAGACAGGCCACGAGAAAGCTTGCATTCGGCAGAAAGTTAGGCAAACAATATAAATATTACATGGAATATAATATACGAATAAATATTACATGGTAAGTAGGTATAACAAAATATGGTCCTTGGCCTTGTGTACCGCAAGGCCAAGTAGCGTATTTACACATTTTCCAAGTAAAGGCTGTAAAAAATTTGCCGCCCTTGTCAATTCCTAGTTTAGTTTGCAATTCAGCATTTTAGATGAAATTGCACAAAAAAATGATTTTTAAATTATATTTCTCAGCTAATTAAAGCTAAATAATGTACGACTATAATTATATCACAGGGTAACGTATGCTACTTACACAATAATGTATATTCGGTATAAATTTCATTAGAACACCGTCTTACCAAAATCTTTAAAATTCGGGCTGTCTGAGTTGTTATAAAAATTATGAATAAAATCCGCGGCTCGTTGATAAGACCATAGTCATGTATGTAAAGTATAAACACATGTCTGTAGTAGACCCAGAAATGGAACTTGCAATTATTAATAAGATGAATCCGATATTAATGTAGTCACTGAGATATAAGCGAGGTCTATGTTCATAGATGAACCTACTTGAACCAAAGGTCAGATTGTATAAGAGGTTTGCTTGAATGGCATAGAATGTCCTGATTGCAACATAATAAGCTTCCCTACTCTCGCAATATTGGTAAAAACATTAATGTTCAATGATAGGGAGTCAAAGAGATCTAGACACAGCCAAACAGAGTATAAAATCTAGTGTTTGTTCCTCTCAGAGTATTCATGCGAGTGGATTTCTGCCCTATAAAAACGAAGACAGAGACCAAATAGCTCTGCAATAAACTTTTTTCATATAGGGGGCAAACGAGTGTTCTGTTCATGTGATGGTAATCACCGCCCATGAACATCCGCAAGATCAGAGGAGTCTCCGATGCGTTTCCGACTAGTGTAGGCTCTTTTCTTGAAGGTCCCCATGTCATTTGTGTTCGGGAACACCACCGATGGTAGTTGATCCACAGTTTAGATCTAGATTTACTTTATTGCTTATAACCATTGACCTCAAGACTAGTATCTTAAAGAGGAAATTTCTATCCAGAAGGAGATAGACCAAATTATAAGTTGGTATACCTACATATTTCAAAAGTATTACGGCAAAGACCAAATGCCAGAATAAAGAGAGGATATCTATGGATTCAGGTATGGAGATATTAGATCTATACCTAGCTATTGCTAAAGACCAAATAAAATAAAATAATGGAAATGGGGAAAATGATTCAGTGTGGATACCTGAAATAATACTAATAGCGAACTGAGTTAACAGGCCCATATTGAGCAGTGGGTGTTTACGAACTGATAATGATGATGAATACTAATATAGAGTTAACTTACCATCAACGCTGCCTAAAGCAAGGATCACCAAAGACAACAGCAACACCGTCTCACCCATCTTCTAAAATAATAAAGCTTTATTTAAGAACTATCTGTATTTGAATAATATTATTAGGTACCTCACTAAATATATTATCGACATCACGTGGTAATTAAATTTTATAAGCACTACATTTTTATATAACGTTTTTTTGATAAATTGTTATTTATGTGTTATAGCGAGTGATTTCTTTTTCAAGTTGTCAAAGCTGTTCCCACAGATTATTTTATTTTATTATTAACAAAAAGAGGTTCCCTGATAACTGATGATTACTTAAATTCTCTTTCTTCTTTGAGTATCTAGAACTCATTATTAATAATCTTGAGATTCAATACAACCTACTTCTTTTTTATTCATAACCACATTCTTTTATTCTTGATTAAATAATGTTATGGACAATAGGTAGTGGTTAAGCATACATTTAAATATTAAACAAAGTTAGACCCATTCTCAAGTACTTATTCGTAAATAGTTTAAAATCTAACATGTTGTTAAACGACACATCGGAAATTATTACAATTGTCCTCCCAGGAATATCATTGAGACGAATACAAAAGATCGTAATGAATGAATTGGGTACAACCTCATTGAAGGTTGTATGTACTTCATTGAGTCATAACGTAAATATAAATACGGGTGACCCCTAAATTTTCTTCCTATATGGCATAATGAGAAGTGGATGAAATATTATACAATTGCTTTATTCTCCGAAATGAATAAACTGAATTAATTATTTAACTTTGTCGAGTAAAGTGGTGTAGGTGAATAAATAATTCATACAATAAATTAATTCTTGCATTGAATAAATTAATTTATTCAATTCTTTATCTTATTTTATGTATAAAAAATATATAACGCTTTAATTATATTTTAGATACTACCAGATAAGTTCATCTAAGTTAAATAAGCAAGCGTTAAGTAAAGAGATGTAGATATCATTTGGTAGTAACATGAAAAACACTAATATTGCCAAATTATAGATTAAATGGATTCTATGATTAAGTTTACTTCACAGTTCACACCTCTTTACTTAGTTTACTTAACCAAATTGTTAGTTGCCAGCATTTTTAAGCAATCCATAATCACTCACTGCACAAAATGCACAATGCACAGTCGGAATATTTAGTAAAAAATATAATAAATTATTTTTTTAAATTAAACTTTTATCACTGTTGTTATTTTTTATAAATTCGCGCAACAGGCCACAGATGACACTTACGTCTGTTTCGTGTATTGTCTCACAATGAGATTCAGTGTGTGTCGCATGCGCACCGACCTTATACTGCCGCAGGCGCCTACGCTGCCGCCATAGATACCTACTTTTTGTACACGTATAATAATATATGCATAACACAGAGGTATGCCTGATAGCAGGCGTTGAACCCGGCTATCGCAGAAAGAAGTTGGTCCTTCTACTTCCGTTCTTCTTACCCCTAAGAAGAAAACCACGTAGGTAGGGGACGACAGAGTTATGCTACATCTCGATCTCGATTCTTACTGTCATTGTCGATTGATATTTTACGAAATCGAGATGTTCTTACAGAATAGTTATGCAGTTTAGAAACAGAATTATTGACGGGTACCTCATTACACAATAATACCTACGATGTTCCCCCACGTAAACCGATATAATCGATATTGCCCACGAAGCGATCTTGCTAAGGAAATAAGGCCAAAAACTTACACACCCCAAGGCGTTCTGATGAGCTCATTGCCATAGGGCTTCTTTGCTGCAGTCTTAACTTGGAGGAAGAAAGAAATCTTAAGTTGTGGGCACAAAGCCTGGTTGTCATCCGGTCTATCTCAGTTCCACTCTCCAATATCCATCCAAAGCTTGTCTGAAACGCTTTGTGCGTTATGACGGCCCATTCTCAATCCTTTGTTCTTTATTTAATTTAACCCGGGAGTCTGGTGTATAATAAAGACTATATAAAATTTTTTTACTGCTGCATACTCCTCTCAGAATCTCATTTATTTAATATTTAATTTTATTATTTTTCTTTTCTACAGATAATTTTATTCATACTTTTGTCTTTCTTTAGTATCCCTTCAGCCCAGAGCCCGCTTACGATAAATTGCGAGCTTCGGGTTCTTCATCTGAGGTGGCGAGCGTGTACAAATACGTAGGTAATTAGCGTGTGTCGTTAGCCTTAATTCCCAGCAATAACCATGAAATTTTAAATTATAAGTAAAAAAACTCAAATACAGCTTGTATTCGTATTTTTTTACTCTTACTAAACCATTAAATTTTGGCTTTCTGCACTCCTTCGTATTATATAGATAGGTAATAAGTCTATGCAATTATGAAATAATACATTCAATTCATCATAGATCAAATGAACACCAAGTCATGGTGATGAACGAGGACCTACTTTATTGCCTATACTCGAAGGAACATTCATTCTTATCCAATTCACGTATTTGAGGCTACTTGGCCAGAATCCTAAATCCTTCTATATTATATTGTATAGGTACCTATATGTATCTATGTATAATTGATAGGTATAATTATAGTGTATCTAATTCGGATTATTAACAAACCATCTTTGCTAAGCTTAATATTTGTAATTAGAGTACGAATATGGATTGGGTTACTCCGGTAATTATAAGCTACTTTTCTTGAATTTCATAATGGGTGACTAATCGATAAAGGATATCTACTTATTAAATTCAACTATAAAGTGCGATCGAGACAGTATCTAACGTTTCAGAATCGTGATGAGTCGGACTCGCCGTAGATAGACCGATATGCTAAAGAGACATTTTTGGGTATAATTGAACGGATGAATTAGAGCATATCCATAGGTTTTCCTATACAAATGGCACGCCCTTTGCTCTCAATGAAAGCATCAGATAGGAAGGTAGATAGTTAGGTAAGTCTAATTCAAATAAAAATTTCATCAATGCCTAGTAAGCGGGCGAAACATTGGATTTAAAAACTATAGTCTTAAATAAAAACTTAACGACTTTTCTTTCACGCCATATTTGGTTTGCGCGAACTTCGTCGGCCATGATAGTGAGTGATACCTACATATCACGCCAATGATGTCATTTCTACTATTTAGTAGCAAGTTGAACTTGTTCTAGCCATTTTTCCATCTGGTCCTTTGGTACGAGGCTTTTCCTTTCTTTGTCAGTCATCATCATACCCGTGCCACCATCTTAAATGTATTTGTTGACTGCTGATTAGAAGTATACCTTGAGACACTTAACATATACCTAGTTAGCTATTCTTTCCGTATTTCTTCCAACCATCAATTTCTTTTGACGACAAATTGATGGTTTATTTTCCTGGACCGCTACATTTTTCAGATTTGAGTGCGTTCGATAATCATAAAGCTGGTACATATAGCCTAGGCTGAATTTCTTGACTTCATAATATGATATTAAAATCTTGGTAGGCAGGTAACGAATTCATTATACATAATTTACAATAATTTATAATACACATCACATATTCTAAAAACAAAACTATTATGTTGAGATGGAAACCAATAACAAATCTATATCAACCTACGTAGAGACAGACGGGTTGGTAACAAAATAATATTAACAATAAAACCGAATCCAATTTAGGCAGACCATAACAAACATTTTATAATAAAATCCTCTCAATTGTCATCTATATCCTGAAGATTCGGAAAACATATACGACTTAAATACCAACTTTAGCATATATTTTTGGCAACGGACTAAAGCACGATAACTGAGTCAGTTTCAGCCCACACGATTACGTAATTATATTCTAACACCTGATTCTATGGGTTTTTTATTGATAAATCTCTGACTACATTTGATAATAGAATTTTGGATTGCTTATTGAAGTTATTGAGGTCAATTATGTCATCTGTTTAATACAACGCATTTCGACACACTTGTTTTTATAGGGAACTTGCATGTATTTTAATTTTTAGTTTATCGTAAAGATTGCAGGCATGTTTACATTGCGAACATAATAGATTTCTCAGAATTGGAGCTCAAAGGGTTAATAAAAATATGACCTATGTTCGCGCTAAAACACAGTGTCACGTGACATGACGTCGTTTCATCGATCGTTCATAGCGTGTCATTACCAAGGAAACATGCAGGATAGTTCTGGACTGGAATCTTTTCCCAGAAAGTTTACAGGTGCATGAAGTAATGCTAATAAGACCTAGCTGGCAATGACAAAGCCAGAGGAACCAGTAACAGCAACTGCACGTTAAAATTAGCCCAGGAAATATTAGTTAGATGAAAAGGATGGGCAGATGATAGTGGGTTGATTATCCAGTCATCAGTTCTACTGTTGTAAGCATCCTTGTTGGGCTTGAGCAGTATACCGAAGGTATCTGATCTAGACGGAAGTGATTCGTTGGATCTCGGTAGGTCTTACATCCACCCGGTTACAAGGCAGGTACGGTAAAATTTATTTACGAAAATACGTCGTGCTGTTAAATCCTCGTGAATTGCAAATTGCATAATCATTTTAGAGGAGAAGATAAAAACCGTCTGGTGAAAATATGTGAAGTGTTCTCATTATCGTAAATAGATATCGTTAAACGAATCTTAAAGCTGTGCTCGTTCGTTCTAATAGGTACGCGTTACGAAATTTTCAACCCAACCAATAAATAAAAGAAAAACTATATATCTATAATTTGTGTTTTACAAGGTATTCACTGGACGGCGACGATATTTGAACATGTCCAGTGAGTCCATTCAACGCATCACTACAATGGAATAAAGAGTAACCTATTCGTAGCCAGGAGCCACACCTAAGTACTGCAAACCAACTTTAGGTACAATAACACTGGATATCAATCTTAACGAGTTCAATAACTACTCCGTACAAAATAGGGTATTTTTAAGTAGGATTATTCTGGTTTTATTATTCCCCCAGATCAACTTATAAAAAACATCATCATCTACAGCCCGAATCTCCCCAATGCTGATACTAAGCTTTGCTGAGTATAGTAGACCTCTCTTTGCTTATGAACACTTTCCTCGGTCCTGTGTCAATCAATTCCACGTGAAGCGTGCGATTTTCCTTATGTCGTGAACCCATCGCGCTGCTGGATATCCTACGGTCCGTTTTCCAATCTCTACCTATTCTGTCAAGCTCGGCTCCACCGCCACCTTTTCGGTTCAATCCAGTCTCCAACGTCTTGAAATTTGACATCGGATCTCATCAATTAGGACTCTCTCTTGTTATTTGATTCGGAAAAAATAAGGAAACATTGCATTCAATGCTCTCTAAAAAAAAAACTGGCAGTGTTCAAGGTTATATTTCTAATGTCATATTACTCTGATAAACGACCATCCAATCAATTATTATAAACGACTTAGTTACCATATATAAAAGAAATGACACTTCTCATTAACGCAGACCATCACGGAATGGTTATCATCCTACGTAAAAATTTGCATTTTAAATGCCTAATCCGTTTTATCGATGAGGAACGAGAGCACTCCATATTTGGTGAGCATAATACGTCTGCTTTGACTGTCAGTTTTATTGTTCTTTTGTTCTGTATTTATCGGTATTTATGTACTTGTGAGTTATTTGTATTTGTTTTTAATTATCATTTATAGTTCGTAGGTATAGTATATTATTATGTAGGCATCCATTACGCAGTTTACGTTACCCATGTGGTCTTCTTTTGTTGTGTCAGCACGACGAGCTTCCACATGGGAATAATCACATATCGTGGTGAAATTAATAGTAGATACTTATATTATAATAGATTTGTAGATTACGCCAAACAATCTCAAAGATTTTCTTCCTTGCACCCTTTAAGGATTAAATGCTCTAAGCCTGCACCCCAAATGCCACCGATCGATATGGTGATCCATAATCGTAATAATATAAAGCTCAATCTTAATAAAAAATCAACGATCGCAATACAGCTAGCCTCCGAAACAAGTTGCAATCTACACTATCTATCTAGACCAGCAGGGTAATCACGATGCACGCACGAAATCGGAATCGATTCAATTTTGACAGTTCAAAAACGAACATTGCGCAGTATGCTTTAAAAATTATCCTGAACGACAATTCTTACAAGGCAATATCATTGTACATTCATAAATGTGAGCTTGGCCACCCATCTAGAGTATATGTAGAAACGCCAGCAAAATGTATGGGACTGACATTAATTATTATTATGTATCACGTGACTATTCGACTGCTTATTTTGTACATTTTGCTGGCGCTTCTATTCTTTAGCGATTGTAGATTGCAACTTGCATGTATCTGTCGTATTGGTTATCATATCATAGTAATATTATAAAGAGAGAAGTCCTGATTGACTGACTGACTGACTGACTGACTGACTGACTTATCATCAACGCACAGCCGAAACTACTGAAGCTAGAGTCACTAAATTTGGAGGGTAGGTCCCTTTTGTAGTGTAGGCAAGCAATAAGAAGGGATTTTTGAAAATTCAGCCCCTAAAGGGGTGAAAAAGGGGTTGAAAGTTTGTATGGGAGTCCCTTCATTTTTGAACTGAGAAAGATGAAAATTGGGATTTAGGCTTTTGGTTACAAATAAAGAAACACGTGTTTCTGCGTTTTTGGAAATTCATCCCCTAAAGGGGCGAAATAGGGGTGAAAATAGTTTTTTAAGTGTAAAACGTGGATATTGGGATTGTTTTTGAAGTGAGAAACGTGAAAATTGAGATTTAGGCTTTTGGTTAGAAATAAAGAAACACGTGTTTCTGCGTTTTTGGAAATTCATCCCCTAAAGGGGCGAAATAGGGGTGAAAATTGTTTTTGAAGTTAGAAACGTGAAAATTGAGATTTAGGCTTTTGGTTAGAAATAATCGAAAGAGTTAAACAATATAGATATTTGGGGTGCTCGCTTATCGAGAAGTGAGATTCAGATAGAGAAATACGTATCAGAATAGAAATCGCTAGAAGTTCGTTTATGAAAATGAGGAAAATGTTTCTAAATAAAGATATTAACTTGAAACTGAGATGGCGAATGGTAAAATGTTACGTTTTGTCGGTACTCCAGTACGGCGTCGAGGAGTGGACGGTTACTAAAAACATAGAAGCAAAAATAAATGCATTTGAAATGTGGCTCTATAGAAGAATGTTGAAGATATCATGGAGACATAAAGTAACTAACGTTGAAGTTTTAAGAAGGATGAAGAAAAGCCTTGAATTATTAAAAACAGTTAAGAAAAGGAAAATTTCATATTTTGGGCACATTTATAGAAACGAAAAATATAATATTCTAAGGAAGATACTGGAAGGCAAGATTTATTTATTTATTTAAGGTCTACCAACGTCTGATACAGCAGTACATGATAAATTTTACATATACAATAAGGTTTTGAGATTACTGCACAGTCAATTATAGGTAAACACAACATGCAATGTGTTTTATTTTAAATTTTTAATAATACAACACAAGTTTAATTAATGGTTAAGTGTTAAGACAAGTGAAAAGACATCGAACATGGGTACGCATAGATTATAACTTTGTATTGCGGATAAATGATACTAGACCATCTCCGTGGATGTCGTTCAGGTCGTTGTATATCTATATCTATATAAGATAGATGGCAAAAGGAGCAGGGGAAGAAGGAAATTAGCCTGTATTGATAACATCAAAAGCTGGACCAACATCAATGACGCTGCCAGTCTGTGCAGACTGGCGCAAGATAGAGACGAGTTCCGTGTGGTGGTCGCCGACATCCGCTGAGAATATGGCACATGAAGAAGAGAAGTTAGAAATAAAGAAATTCGTATTTGTGCGTTCTTGGAAATTCATCCCCTAAAGGTGCTAAATAGGGGTGAAAATTGTTTTTGAAGTGAGAAACAATCGATGGTTTAAGAGAAATTAAAAGTTCTTTGAAAGTTGACACTAATTTTACAAAACCTAAGGACCGCGACGTTGTGATGTACGGTGCGATGTATTCGAGAACGGGAACGCTTTGTAAGAGGTCAAGAATTGATGAATATTAAAAAGTATCTACCGCAAACTTTGTACCTACCCGTACGAAGTCGGGACGGGCCGCTAGTGTACTATAAAGGCAATGTTAAGGTTAATAAATAAATAAACTTGTCTACACGGGCAGGTATTGTAAGAAGGGGTTTTTATACATCGAAAAGAGTTGCAGAGTTCTATTACTTCTTAGACATCGATGGTTCTAGGTCTAGTCATCGATGCGCTACAAAACAAATCAGTTCAAAAAAGCTAATTAATTAAATTTAAACATACTTATTACAAAATTGAATATCTAGAATAATTTGCATGAAAGAATAATTTATTTGCATGAAATATGGTTACATCGGTGTTACATGTTGTAATTTGCACAGCATATCTCGCCGTATAAACATCTAATTCTCGTTGAACCTAGCACATGTCGATCGGTTTATTAATAATACAAAAATACCTAGTTATACTCTACATGGATGTTAGTTTACTTTTTACCTATCTGTTTAGAGCTAGTAATAATAACTTCATGGTTTAGAGTTTGCTGGAGTGAATTCGGCACGGCCACTTGAGATATTTTTTTTTTTTGATTTCCTCTCCGTTCAAAAACTAGTCGAGGGACTTGAACCAGGGGATTGGCAAACGTTGACTAAATACATTAGCAACATTTTGATACCAATTTAGTGACGGTTGGTGAACGAAACCGGAAAATATAGATTTTTGAATATGGTCGAGATTACGGTGTTGATTTAGCGTTGCGCACATATGCATATCTACTTGGGTCGAAATCCACTTGGGCCAATATCCAATAGGAATTTTTTTCTGGGTAAGTAAATTCCATTAGGTATCCATTTTTAATAAGTTTTAGAGCTTGGTCACACATTTTTACGTTCAATTTGTGGTTTAAAGTGGTTTATAGTTAATCTTGTGCAAGAATTCCGCCAAGACCTTACGTACATTGTGGATGTTTGTTGTAATTATTTTCAGGATAATAGTGAAATACTGTTAAATTGTGTGCACAATATCATTAGCTATCATTTAAAACATCCCCCATGTGTGTAGATACTACCTATAGCTCGCAATTCATAAAAAACTAAATCACAATCAAGGCCATGCCGTGGGACGGCACGTGCGCGCGCAAGGGACTTGCCGTGGGACGGCACGTGAATTCATAGCATAGATACGGCGTTTGGCGTGATTTTGTTGTTAAAACTAATTAATTAATTGATGATTGATTAATTAATCATAAATTAATGATAAATTTTTTGTTTACTTTTATTTAGTTGTGTTTTTTTTTTAATTATAAGATTTTTTAGGCTTGGTAGTAGACCTTATTTGACGAGCTCATACCCCTTATATTACTCATTCTTATCACATGGGATGTTTTGTAATAGTTAGTAAGCATCTTGAACTG
This sequence comes from Allophyes oxyacanthae, assembly GCA_932294325.1. Lineage (NCBI taxonomy): Eukaryota > Metazoa > Arthropoda > Insecta > Lepidoptera > Noctuidae > Allophyes > Allophyes oxyacanthae. Next base: position 6,850,174 of record OW028628.1, read on the forward strand.
ATAAAAAAACCATAAGTTAAACAAGATGTGACACAAATAGAACTACGCCGGCGAGCGGGACGAATATCAAGTGGCCGTATATTTTTTTCTGCCGCGTTCGACGGTTTCAAGTTTCATGACTCATAGTCTTTGTTCATCTTAGTTTGAAGGTATTGTTATGATTAAATCTTATAGTTAATGAAACAAACATTGTAAATGAACATTTTTATTACATAAAGCTTAGTTATTTTCGAATTCCGAACCATTTTAATTGACAATAAAGTATAAATTTCGAATGTTTGTGATTGTGGCAATTATTTGAATTTGTACGATGGCCCAAATTGCATGACAATTAGATAATCAGGTAGGCAATTTAATCTAGATTACGAAACACTAACTTCTTCATATAGGTTTCATAGTAAAATAGCGAGAAATCGTCGTTTTAGTGCAGAGGGGCGTGCGCGGAATTTCGCCGTTTCCGGTCCGTTTCCGCTGCGCTCCGGAAGTTTTATTGGCCGGACGTCCGGCGCTCCGGAGGGGTTATAATATAATAATTTGTTAATCGTAGAATGTCGAGAGATTAAAAGTCTTGTTTTTTAAACATCGCGGCAGCTTTTGTTAGACAAACTCTAGCATCGATGTCATTCTGTTATTCATTCTATTATTCATTCCTCAGATGAAGAACCCGCTTTATTTCTTTAACTAAAGCCGATTAAAACTAACGCTAATAAAAATAAATTAAAAATGCATAGAGGCAAAGCTGGAGCAGGTTCTGAACTTCCGAGCAAGAAGTTTACCACAGCTGGAGAAAAAGGTAAATAACCCTCCTTTGCGTCGCGCAGTCGGGTAAAAAAGTGATGGGCTGCACCAAAATCTATTAAATTAATGACTAGTGGTCGCTAGTGCAGTCCAGGGTATGTGTCGCTCTTAGGCTGACATTCAGAGACGACAGAAACGAGTCTAAGCGTGAACTTACGCTTCCATCTGTCAAAATTTGTTCGTAAGTTTGACAGATGGAAGCGTAAGTTCACGCTTAGACTCGTTTCTGTCGTCTCTGAATGTCAGCCTTAGAGTATAGACTGTCGCTAGTGGTAAATCGGGTAAATGGTCTGGCACGGGTCTGGCACCGGTCTGCTGCACCCATAAAGTTATTATTACTATTACCACTAGTAATAATAACTTTATGGCTGCACCATCGTCAAGCAAGCTGCACAAACTTTCAAACTTTCCGCTAAACAAGTGGCTAAACATTTCGAAGTAGAAAAGAAACGTTCAAAATGTTTTTACGCCGTATTATTTCATCTCATTTTATGGTGAAACTTGAAAAATATAAGATTTTTTATGAGTTTTATTCATTTAATAAGTTATGTTATTTAAAAGTTAATTAATATGAATTATAAATCAATTAAACAATGCACATAACATAGTAATTATTAAATACAAATTATTAATTAGGTACATTAGGAGACTGATAAAGTTTTAGAATGTATCTATCGCACATTATATTAAATGTTAATCTCACCACTCGCGACTTTATATCCTAGAGTACAATAAAAGTTTATTTATTAATACTTAAAAAAAGGACAAAGCAAATTAAATACACAGAAACATAAAACGTTATAATTTACTTCAAGTGTAATTCGTTTAGTTTAAAAGCTAGCAATTTTATATAATTTGTATAAACTTTGTGACTTACTTGTCGTAAAAGTGAACACGTCTATCATACAAACGTCAACCTGATAACGTGACAGTGACAGTACGAGGACAACAGCTGACCGACCGGAAAAAAATCTTGTTGACATCTCTCAGTTCTCACTCTCATTTCCAACCAAAATGCAATGACATCGTGTTGTAATCGTAACAGGGAAATAAAAATTAAGGTTTCATAAATAAAACTGCTCAGTGAAACAGGCCATATCCGTCCAGGTCACGAAATATGTCGGCTAGCAGGTTAGATGCTATGTACAGAAGTATACTTCTAACCAAGTTCTTCACCAAAGGATGGGGGAAACCTGAAAACTTACGAAGGTCAGATTCATGAAAGTATATGTGTTGTGTAACAAGTTTGCCGCCAAGCTGAAAAGTGGCATACTTATCGAGATTAATAAGTGTTTTGTTTACAAAATATTTCATTGTTTTATTTTAAGGTTATTCGAGTTCAGAAAAGTGGTATCTAACCGGGATGAATGTTTCAAATTGGTGGAAAGAGACTATCCTGTTACGATTACAAAGGTAAAAAAGTCATATGACTTTCTTAAAATAATTTTTGTTATTTTTAAACTTGTGTCATCTTAACCTAGTGAGTACCTAATGTTAATAACTGATAAGACAAATATTTCAAAATTGATAAGAGACAATGACACTGACCACAAAAAATAAGATTGTCTAATCTTAAGTTTTTTGTTGTAACAAGTTTTATAAATGATTACTTAAAAAATAATAAAACATGACTGTTTATTTTTTTTATTTACTACTTACTTATATCTCCTATGTGCAAAATTTAATCTGAAAATATTTCAGAAATAAAGTGTGTTTCAACATTCAAAATTATGCATACAATATAATATCAAAGTCAGCAATTGATGTTAGTGGGAAAATAAATTCTATTATAATTATAATCATATTATAATCTGCGGTCTTCTGGTATCAGTACACCAGTAGCTCTTGCCAGTCAGAAATATGATTCTAACATCATCAACTCAGCCTATAGAAGTATCACAAACCTTCTAAATAGTGTAAGATGGATAACCACCAATATCAATTTATTCTTACAGGAACAAAACATGTCCGACTGCAAACTTCTCGAAGGCTACTTCGTATCCCCTCTGGAGCGGTACTTGCCTGGGATTGTGCCAGAAATAGCCCAGAAGGCCCACTTCCAGGCTCTGTTGCCAGTGCATTGGCCGGAGAAAGGATGTAAACCGGTTTGTCTACACCTAGCTGGCACTGGAGACCATGTGAGTACTTCTATGCTATACTCAGTTTATAACATCAACTATCTGCCAGTGAAAGTCCCGTCAAAATCGGTTTAGCCGTTTCGGAGATTAGCCGGAACAGACAGACAATTTTTTTTTTAATAGTTTTTTTCATCGTATAAACTATCATAATTATGCATTTAGTAAAAAGCTGTTATTTTGAGATTACACACAGATACTTCAATTTTATTTATTTATACAACAAATCGTTTACCACATGTGGATTTAGTAAAAAGTGATTAATTATATCAAAGACAGATACATTTAACATGATTTTCAAATTTTTAAATAATATTTTTCATTAAATAGACATGAAAATTGATTACCAAATAAAACAAGTAAGAAAAAACAAACTATACCTATAAGACAAGAGACAAGATTAAATTACTCTTAACCATTTGCTTAAGAGAGTATACAGAATGTAATGGACTGATTGGGGAGTGGCCCCTGACCTATTGCAATGTCCAATGTCCCCCACTGAGCTACTTTTGCTAATAAGCACACTCAAACAAGTCATTACACTGATGCAGAACTTGAGGAAATGACAGGCAGTCTATTCTTTTCTTGGTGCTATTTGGGATTAATGCCCAGGATACTGTTACTATTAGCCTATATCATCCCACTGCTTAGCAAAAGCCTCCTCCCATGACTTCCATGTCTCCCGGTCCAGACCCAGTGTGGACCATTCCTTATTATTTTTATCCAGCTCGTCTCTCCAAATCCATCGTGGTCAGCCGCGACGCCGTTTAGCTACCTGTGACAGGGCCCCACATAGTGGCAATTTTGGCCCACAGCTCATCAGCTGATCATCTGTATCAGGCATAAGGCAGATGTGGCCAGCCCAATCCCACTTGAGTATCGCAGCTTTCTGAGCTATGTCAATGAATCGTGTACTATGCCCAGATAATCCAGACTTCATTATATATCATCCCTCTACGAGGCTCTTTCTGTGCGCCCCTATATTATATATTCCTAATACATAATCTGCCTAATTACATCTAATTAACGACCATGTGATTAATAGATATATAATCTACTCCTAAATCAAGGTGTTACAAAATTAAAGATAAAATCCCTTGGAACTATAATTATCTACCTATGCATCAAACATTATAATTGATCATGACAGATTAATTTATCGCCAAAAGTGTGAAGTAGGTACATAATAAACAAAAACAAGCGTTTAGTCACGCTGAAGGTTTTGGCGTTTTGGCACAAGTACTGCTGATGTTATTTCCTACGTCACAGCTTACGATGCCAGTGAACTAGTGACGATAATATCTAATTTCGTTTATCATACGATATACGTAAACGATCCGTTATTTACGCATATCGTATAATAAACTTGTAGCTAATTTGCTAACAAGGAGTTGCGAATATCGATAGTACTTTAAATAAAGGTATTGATGCTATAAACGGAAGAATCAAATAGCTTAACGTTGCTGCACACTATGCTTTCTCCTGTCGTGGTACAGTTTACGAGTCGTAAGAATTACCTACTATACAATTAGTAGGCCCGTGCGGGACTCGAATCCGCGACACGTAGCACAGCAAACCAATTCCCTAGCCATTGCGCCAACCGTGCAGTTCTACATAATTATAAATCTGTTGGGCAGAAAATTCTAGCTATATTGTGTTCAAAGTTGTAAACCGACCGATTAGCATAGATTATAATCAGTTCTGTCGCACAGTAATGTCTACCTTCCCGTTTGTTGCACTGCGGTAGTTATTTAGCCACAAGGTCTTTTTTGCTGCATACATTTTATGTAATCAAACCCCGGCGAACAGACACGAGTCGCATTTGCATCTGTATGCATACATAACTTGTGGACCTATAATAACATTTTGCATAATATAAATTCATGTATAATAATAACGGGTGCAACTGATGGTGAAAACCGCATCAATATCCGTTGCGTGGTTTAGAAGGAGTTAGCGGATATACAGACAGACAGACGTGGAAAGCTACTTTATTTTATAATATATGTAGAGTAGGTGTATAATCTATATACCTATCTATTAATACTTGAAGAGAAAACTTTGTACCCCTTTTTAAGCATATTGCGCGCACGGAAGAGTATGAGATTTGGTACCTATAGTTAAAGTTTATGTAGAGAAGGAGTGCAGAAAGCTAAAATTACGGTCGAATTTCGACCACCGGGTGACCACTAGTAATAATAATAATAAGGTGTATGTGAAAGGAAAAAGCCTTCACGGGTGACGTCACGAGATCGTCTGCCGCACCCTGGACAGTCAGCTTCGATACCACCACTGCTGACTGGCTAATCTTTCCACTGCAGCATGAGCGATTTTCATGATATAGCTCGTGCTGTCTCATTACACTGTAACTTAACGCCAATTTATTCTGCCTTTGTTTGTATTTCTGAAGTAAACATATAACATTACTGAGTTATAGCATTCGTATTATCTAATCTAATCAATTTATCAAAATATGCACCGCGATATTTATTATGACAATCGACGCGACGCGATTACGGCCATTGAGGCTCCTGTGAACTAACTATCGGTAGCAATCGGGTATTTGGTAAAAAACAGGAAAAGTCATACAATATTGATCCAATATCTATACTAATTATGTATCTAGTTTATACAGGATAATTTTATGTAGTGCGCAAAATTTGCAGTGCTTCAGTGTCCGTTCCCAAATGCAACCGCAGTACTAATATTCACACCAAAACAAAATAAAAAATTGATTTTATATGGCTTGTGCTAATAAATTAAGCCCGTCACACACGTAGCTATAATATATATTAATATAGGTACTAAGCTATATATTACATTATAGCAAGCCCCCATACGTGGTAGCTATACTATAACATATTTTGATGACGTAATAGAAATATATATTATAGCTATGTCTGAGGTCGCTCGAAGATTACTATGGAAAATATATCGTAATATGCCTTGCTATAATATATATTATAGCTACGTGTGTGACGGGCTTTATGGGTTTCCCCCATACGAAGTCGAATTTTCGTTTTGTTTTAATAAAGTGTATCCCAATACTGCGGTTGCATTTAGAAACGAGAGACTGAATCACTCTACAAATTACGCGCACTACATAAAAAAATATCTTGTATAGACTACTAATATTACCAACAAACCTGAAACTTTAAAATAAAAACATGAATGAAGTAGTTTCTCTGGGATCGAGCCAACGAATACCACTTCAAACCACATTACTGACTTCTGTATACAGACAGTCATATACAGGTCAAACCAATGACGACATTGTCGCCCCCTATATCCCAAGACTTAATACTAAATAGACTCATTGGCGTACTATAGTTACGTCATCGGCTTTCCAGAGTGGGTGCACCTAGATAGGATAAACGTTATATCCACTTAATTTTATATTCTCTAGCTTCTGCGTACGATTTCGGCTGCGTGGATTCCTTTTTTATTATCATAAAAACTTAGGTACCCAAGGGTTTACTTTCGAATCAAAACATTTACAACGGAGACCTACACAGCTTAGATAAAGATCTATAAGCGGGCTCTTTAACTGAGCTACACAGTAAATCTTAAGTCGTTTCAGATACGTTAATAATTACTAATGGTAATTAATAACTTTGCAAAAGAAAATCCTTTTCCATGCGAATTTTGTATAGTTGTTCTAGTTCATTACCATGAGTAGTACGTCATTGGTTATCATATTCCGAAACGATTTAAAAATTCACCGTTTACTTTATGAAACAAAAATTCAATAAAGAGTGTATAGTATATTATAAAAACAATTTCACTGTCTGAGGTTTCGGGGGGGTTGATCCTTGGGTGACCTCTCCCCTGCGTACGGCCTAGAGTCTCACAGGTTTCCTGGTTACCCCTATATATGGATATTGTTTGTTCATAGTTTTTCTGGCGACGGCGAAACTTAATGGTGAAGCCATTGCTGAAGGAGGCAGGTATCGGCGGCATCATCCTCGAGAACCCATTCTACGGACTACGCAAGCCGACTGACCAAGTGTAAGTGACGACACGTAGGCGTTCTGATCTAATTCACGTAACTTTATGACGCGCCGATCATATTGCAGTGACGCTCGAACTTGGCGCGAGCGTATCTCACTGAAGCTAAGAAACTACCAAGTGTGTTGTTTTGATTAAAATTTTACTGCAACTGCGCGGCCACTGCACTTGTTTTCCTAAAGAAGTGCAGTTGCCGCGCAGTTACCTAGTAGTCGTAGGTATAATTGTAGTAGTAGGTAGTAGTAGCTGTTAGTTAGTTAATTGTAACTCCTGTTAGGTTAGTTGTTTATAACTGGCTCTTCCACCACGAGCAATTCTGCGAAAGCTCGTCAGAACAGACAGAAGTGCATTTGGAGTAGTGCAATGTGATGATGCTGATAAGTTATTGTTTTTCTTACAATGGCAGTCGTTCGTCACTGCACAACGTGTCGGACATATTCGTGATGGGCGGCTGTCTGATCCTCGAGTCGCTGGTGCTGTTCCACTGGTGCGAGCGCAACGGACTCGGACCGCTCGGCGTCACCGGCCTCTCCATGGGCGGACATGTAAGTACGCAACGTCCTACCTCCCTAGTCGCGATCCCTGTAAGAGCTTATTGTAGTCATCATTATGAACAACTTTTACCATGGGTCCAATACAAAAATAGCAAAATAAAAAACTACTTTTCCATACAAATAATACAATTGTACTCGACTGTTAAAATGTATGGAACAGCAGTTTATTTTTGCTATTTCATTGTTGGTCCCATAGAAAAAGTTGTTCATAATGATGAGTAGCTTCTCTCTAGACCCTATTAAATAGAAATAAATACTTTCTTTAGCGAAACTATACGGGTAAGTCAGGTAATCCGAAAAAAACAGAAACCAAGATACACTGTTTGTTAAGTAGGAACTGGAACTTACCTGATTTCTCGCTTCGTCCTGCACCACGCTCTTAAGGAAAGCCGATTACGTGTGTATCAGGCGCACCACATTAACATGGTCCATAGGCACTAATTTAAGAGGATTCCTCGCTCGTACGCTCGCCGCTTCATTTTTTTTTTTGGATAAAAAAAGTTTGCTAATTGCGGTTCATAACACTGTTATTTTTGTTGAGTTCGAAGTGATCTTTGCTTAATCGGAAGCACCCGTGAGTGGCAAAAGGCAAACTCATATTGACTAACACCAATAATAATAATCTACATGTATAAAACAGTTAAGTTAGTTTGATTCTTCAATCTTCGGTTATAATTTATACATCAAACTTCTGCTGTCTTCCATAAAGTCTTCAACTATTTAACAGATGGCGTCACTGGCAGCTACAAACTGGCCGAAGCCCCTAGTACTAGTCCCGTGCCTTTCCTGGTCGACAGCTTCTGCAGTCTTTTTACAGGTAAACTAAATAGTTACATTCTGGGTTACTAGTCTATTTTGGTACTTAATACTATAAACATAAGGTTTAAAATATGTAAAAGTTTGAACATGTTTTTAGCAATAGATTTTGAGCTCTATGCTGCTATATTTAGAGCACGATATTTCAAAGACAAGTGATGATTACAACGATTCTTGAAATTTCAGGGCGTCATGTCACACTCTATAAACTGGGACCTATTAGAGGACCAGTACCTCTCCGACGGCCAGTACAGAGAGAAACTATCCAAAATGGTGACCATCGTAGACGAAGCCTTCCTCGCGGGCAAGAAGTTCGCGCGCACCTACTCAGAAACCGTGGAAATACCGCAAGCTGCCGCCAAACCACCGCAACCAAGTGACAAAAGTGAATTAAAAAGAAAATTAGACATTACATACAATGAAAACGGTGCCAAAGTACCACAAAACGTAATAGACGTTAACAGAAGTATTCTAGAATTAAATAATAAAGTGCCTAAAACAGAAGTTAAGTCTGAAACTTTAGCTCAAATCGAGAATTTACACGAGGAACTCAAAACTTTACTTGAAGAGGGTAAAATTAGTGAAGTGTTGTACAATAAACTTATTTCTAACGAAAAGTTTGTGCTGGAGCCGCAGGATATTTACGACATAAACAATTTGAGTGATCAAAAGATCAAGGAAGTGTTATTGAGATGTAAAGTTGGTAAGTCTACACTTGTAATCCCAAAGAGTCAGTTCATAATGGCGGCGCGGGAAGACGAGACGCGACGTGGTCTTAATAGACACCAGACGAATATGGATTTTATTGACAAGTAACATAGGTAGATATTCGCGCGTCGCCAGATAGCTTTGAGCAATTGGCTCGTCTTTTAGCGCCGTTAGTAGGATTTGACGCTTCCAGGTTAAGTTACCGAGAGAAGCTGAACTACTTGAGACCACATTATTCAAAGATACGGTGAGTTGAAATTTATAAATTGATCTATTTGGCGATGATTCACGACCAGCCTTCAATATTATTAACTCATTAGCTAACGACCGGAATAATAATGTCCGCGGTTCGTCGGCTGATGAATTAAAGAGGTATTTTATCAAATATCTAGCGCCTTCCCTTTGAAAGTCTGGTTCAGTGACAAAATAACAGACATTTCAAATAAAAAAAAGTCGTTTACCAATACTGGGTGAAATAGAAAATTCCATCCATATTTTAGGAGATAATCAGCGGGTCTACCGCATAACAAACTGGTAATGGACATCAGACTGGTAATTTTTTTCAATAATATAGTGAGAGAATAAACTTCAAACTACCGTGTATAAAATTTACTGATCATGAAGATGGGAGTCCCAACTTTATGAAGCTCGAAGTTTAGGCTCTCACGATCGTATTGAAGTTGATTACCAGATTCTTATGTTCATAACCATTTTGTTACGCGGTAGACCCCCAGGTCCATTAAACTGTACAACTTGCACCGAGGGACATTGGTCGACATCTAATAATAAAAATGTTACTTATCATACAAACGCGAGTCACGTGAACATGTCACAATTTGTTTTACTATGTATGAAATTTCGATGTATATTCCTTGGGGAAAGTTGTTCATTATCATGGACCTCAGGACCTCGTAAAATATAGCTGATCATTTTTATTTCTCACTGTTTAAGGGACCATCCACACTCAATACTTTTAGCAGCAGAATGGCGCGTTCTCACGTTCGTTATTCACTTTTTGTTAGCAAAAGGCAGCCAACGAACGCAAAAACGCGTGATTCTGTGATTCTGCTGCTAAAAGTATCGAGTGTGAACGAACGCTAAAAGTTCATTTGAAACTGCCGTTTTTGTCTTAAAAGACTGTTCTTTTGCTGGTGAAAATGGCCCATAATATAATGGTAAACTTATTGGTACCAGTATAGTTATATTACAGGAAAACAAGGGCGTTGGTTTGGAAGCAGATTGACCTAGTCATGGGGAGCCGTAGCAAGTGGGTCAAAATATTCGTAATGGAAGACTACGACCCTATGTCCACCAGTGCACGTTTCACAGCTGATATGATGATGGCGAACCTATAAGCTATTGACCAAAATTAATTCGTTTGAATAAACTTAATTTCAGCCGATCTACAAAATTTACTCGTAGCGATACAAAAACGAGCTGAAGAAAAATCTGAACCGCAATGTATAGAACAAAACCCGAACGTTGTCGACTGCCCAGCACCGCTCAAAGATCCTTTAAGAAGTATACAAACAACAGAGAAGGAGGTCAAGAAGAAACAGGAGAAATCATGGAATATATCCGAGTTTACATCAGATTTGTGGGTCAACCTGCCGTTCTTGAGGTCGAGTGGGAAGAAGATAGACATAAGCAAAATACACTGGAGGGACAGAGAGACACTACAGTTCATGAGAGGGATCATGGATGAGTGCACGCATCTCAGTAACTTCTCAGTTCCGTTCGACACGTCTTTGATTATTGGTAAGTCGAGTTTATGTTTATATTTTATAGTTAGAAGCTTGTTTTCCGTTTTTAGATTATCATATTCATAACTTAATAACCCTGTCTCATTCTGAGAAGAGGCCCGTGCCCAGCAGGGACAGTAAGGGGCTGGATTTATTCATTATTATTATATTAATTTAATGCTTTCATACAAATATGTACAAAGTCGGTCTTAATGCCTAAGGCTAAGGCATTCTCTGCCAGACAACCTTAGGGACATTCATAACTTAGGATGTTCAAAATCAACGGCAATTCCGTGGTTATGTTTTCTATATTTTTCAGTGCATTTTAGTATATAGGACGATTGGTTAAACGAGGGACATATTGATGAAGAGTATTGTAGTCGTCACTATGAACAACTTACTTACTTAGGGAACAACAATGAAAGCGCGAAAAATAAAATCCATTGTTCCATACATTTAGTCGAGTAATATTTGTAATATTAGATTTTTGTTTTGCGGTTTCTGCCTTTTTCCCGTAGTAAAAGTTATTCATAACGATGAGTACCGTATCTTCGCCTCGTTGAACCAGTCAGCCTGTATAGGAACAATATCTGTTAAAGTTTCAATAATAGATTGGCGTGGGAATTATTCATATCAACAAGTAACTTCATAGTTGACCTAGGAAAACGAACAACCGTGCCAAAAGCCAAATATAAAATAACTGGAGGTCAATTAATAACTTATTGCAACTACAATGAATATGAGTAGAGGTACTGAAAACTATTTTATCCGAGTTGCCAATTGCGGCTCTTGTTGGCACTAATCACGTCTACGTGTAGCACTCAGGCCTAAACTATTTAGAATAGAATAGAAGATTTTTATTTGTCTTTCAAATTACATAGGTAGCAAAGAGATACATCATATAAGAAGGTAAAAGACAAAAAGGTCTTGGACTCAGCATAATAGCTGGCAGCGCGAGGCATGCACAACTGCTGATATTCTGTCCAAGCCAGTCATGCGTTGAATAGAACACAATTTTTATAGTAATAAATAGGTATATCTATACATAAAAATGCCGTAATATAATGTAAACAATGAAATGGATGTACCGCAAACTCTATAATTGAGTCCCAGAAACCAATGATTGCTTCATTAATAACCATCTGTGGCAATGTGATTTATTACTTACTAGATTTGTACTACGCTACTTTAAATTATTATTTCATTAAAATATAAGTGAAGTGTACATCTTGTACCTAACTTACTGGTAATATAATGTGGGTCCCCAAGACTTGCACATTCTTCATGTATTTGGAACGTCTCGCAAAGAAGTTAAGTTACGTCAATACAAAACAACTTTTAATGTTTTTAAAGGCGTTTTTAACGTGACTATCAATGTGAATCAAGATTGGTTTTCAAATAGAATAAGATCGAAAGTAATTTCATCAGCACTTCCACATAAAAAATGAATAAATCCAGCCCATTACTGTCCCACAGCTGGGCACGGGTCTCTTCTCAGAATGAGAAGAGTAAGGTGATTTCACATGCCATTCCAAATAATATTTATAGATTAGACATATTTTGGCAACACTTCCATTTTATAGAAGGTGCAACCATGGTGCAACTATAGTATATCAGGTATTATTTTAAATGATGATATCTGAGTATAGTACTACCTACTACTATTGTAAGCAAATTAACTTTTTGCTATGTAAAATGTTTTACTATACATTTATATATGCGCCTTTTTTAAACAGTTGTAAAAAAACAGAGTAATAATGCCGTTATCACTAAATAATGTCAGTCGCTAGCTAGTCGGGCCTGTGATCGACAGATCATCAGCCCAAGCGTCACCAGCTGATACTATTTATGTCAATACTCCTAGCATATCTGGGGGCACGGCAGTGCCCCAGCCAAGTCTCGAGCAAAACGGGCACGGCCGTACCATCTTTTCTCGATGCGATTCGCGGCTGTTTCGCCCCCCCTATATCTTCGACGTGGACAAAGCTACGAGTTTAGGTTTTCGGTGAATAAAAGTAGGCATTAGAACAAGCTTAAGTTCGAAATTACATGCCAATTGAATTAATAGTTTAGGAGTTACGGTCGATCAAAGTTACACCATTTTGTCACTCACTGACTCACTGACTCACTGACTCACTGACCGATCATCAAAAATCTAAGGTACTTCTAGCAGACTTAGAAACTTCAAATTTTGCACCAAGATAGGTCATTAGCCACATATAAAGGATAAATTATAAAAACATTAAAAAATAATATACCATAGAAAACAATTTTATATTTGCGGTTTGGCAAGAACATTGTGTATAGATTTTGACTGCATTGTTAACTTTGTTCGTTGTTTAAGTATTCAATTGGATGAATAAATACATAGAATAGAAAAGAATAATATAAACTGTGGTCAAGCATACGTGGCCCTTTCAAGAGTGACTAGTTTGGGTGGATTACATTTAATAAATGTGAATTTTAGTAGTATCAAAGCTCAGGAGATAGCAATAGCTGAATATAATCGACTCCGAAGTATATATCGCCCATACTTGTCTACCTTAGAAGTAACGAAGCCTCAGAAAAGAAACAAAAGAGATAGAGATAGAGAATGGGTTCTAAGCAAAGCAGTAGCTGAAGTCCAAGAAATTATGAGGATACCTAAAAAAAAAAAAAAGAAATACACTTACAAAAAATAAATGAGATCCCACCAAAAACATTAAATGTAAAATAATGCCAAGTCTCTCGATGCAGTCTTTCCATCGTAAAAAGTTTTGAGATCTCATAGAAGCCAAGTCCTATTCAAATTATTTTGTAGTTATAAATCAACATTTAGTAATTGTATCAATAGTTTTCTTTATATTATAATTATAGTGACTTGGCAATGAGCACAAATTAAAAGCTGCTTGCTGCCTGGAATTATGTGCAAATGTTACTGACGAGACCTGTGATCAGATTATCCTGCGCAGTTTACTAGTCTTGGATGAGACTGGCTGCCGTTGCCGAAATTCGGTTGGGACGACACGGATAAACCAAAAGAAAATTAATTTTGTGATATTAATGTTTACGCATGCGGTGTGTGACTTTCAACTCCTCCAAATATGCCGTTTTATTTGTTTCTTCTTGTGCTCATTGCCAAGTCACTATAATTATAATATAAAGAAAACTATTGATACAATTACTAAATGTTGATTTATAACTACAAAATAATTTGAATAGGACTTGGCTTCTATGAGATCTCAAAACTTTTTACGATGGAAAGACTGCATCGAGAGACTTGGCATTATTTTACATTTAATGTTTTTGGTGGGATTTAGCTTATTGCAATATAGGTTGCACACAATATAATGGGTAAAAAAAACATCCCTTCATCAATTCGTTTTCCGAGCGTGGAGAATATATCAATATTCCATAATGCTCTTCATTTTAGCAGTCTCTTAGGATAGGTACTCATGATCGGTTGTGAATTGTGATCAATACTGTAAAGAGGTATTAGTTGTTTGTAAGAGGTAATCTCTGGGAATATTGAATCAATTCAAAAAATTCTTTCATTAATAGAAAGCTACACTATCCCTGATAAAAATAAAATAGTAATTTATAAGCTTACTAACTGTTGCTCGCGGTTTCACTTGCATTCTCCGGGGACTACTTCATGTAGCCGGATAAAAGGTATCCTAAGTTTTAATCCAGGACATGGTCCGTCTTTGTGCCAAATATCATCCAAATCCGTTTAGCCATATAAGCGGAATAGAGTTAAAAACACCTAAACATCTTCACAAACTTTAACCTTTATTATACCTATTAGTTAGTAAGATAAATATGTGTAATAAAACTTTTAACGTTTACCTGGCAGCGGTGTGCGCTAAGCACGACGCGTATGTGCCTCGCGAGGACGTGGGCACACTGGAGGAGATCTGGCCCGGAGCAGAAGTGCGCTATGTGGACGCGGGACACGTGTCCGCATACATCCTGCATCAGTCGCTGTTCAGGTAACACACGACCTTCATTGTGGGTAGACAGAAATTATAAACTCCGTGAGATTTTTTATATCTCACGCTTCTTCCACATCCATACATACTCGCGTACCTACAGTTTTTACATTTCACGATGACACGTGAGTCATTTCAATTTAATCCTTAAATCAGTGTTATAAAAGTTACACAATCACAAATTCTGTACGTCAGTGGAGAATTCTTCAAAATTCGAATTAAATTAGGAGTGATATCTATTCTAGTTTTTAATTACTATTCATGCATATTGCGCCGACCCCAAGTAAAATGGGATTTAGGGCAGGAAAATGATGATGATGATTCTAGTTTTTAACATCAATCGCGTTCTGCGTGCCGATTGGCCCGCTTCGAGCTCTTCACCTATCGGAGCACCGAACGCGTTCGCTTCGTAACTTAGGTACACCTTTGAAATCGAGTTCATAACATTTCTCAGCGTCTTCGTAGTCAGATCCACTCCATTGCTGATTCGGTCCATGTCCTATTGTCCATAGATCATTGATATGCGACAGACATGAGCTACGCGTCGTTACAGATAATTCTAAACTTTATTTTATTCACAGGAATTGCATCAAAGAAACTTTTGAACGCTCAAAAAAAAGGTGGAAAGACGGCAAACATATCGACTGATATACTAGCTTTTATAACATGGCTAGGTGTGACGTTCCTTTGACATTAAGATACTCAACTTTTAAGCTCAATGATTGAAATACATGATTTCATGAGCCGTTTGTTATACATGTCTGTGATTCATGGTTTGACTTAGAGTTTGACTAACAAGATTGGTGCAATATACGAAGTGCTAAATAAATGCCTTACGCATGTAGCGTAGTGTATTTTGTTATTCTTCTTATATATACAATATATACTATATATTTTGCCATTTTCTAAAAATGACTGTGCTATTATTGTGCACTATTTTGCAACATATTATACCGCACAAATTATTATATCTCTAAAAAGGAGTACATTTTTTTAAAATTCTGTCCCTTTATCCTTTTACTTGAAGTAGAAGCCTTAGAATATACTCTTCAAACATTCGGGAAATAAACAATAAATATTTATAATGCTTGTTATTACTGTTACCACCTCATTGGTTAGTGGTCGCAAGTGCTACGGCTACGTGAGGTCTTGGGTTCGATACCGAAGCAGGAACATCGGTGTAGTAATTGCCCGATGAATGCGATACGCCTAAGTGAAACGACATACATTTTGTGTTACAGAATCGGCCTATTTTTTTGTAGTTCATGTGCGATGAAGTCGTTATACTCATGTAGAGAGGCGACATTCCCTGCATAGGCTGATGTGCTTGAAGTACAGAATGTCAGAATAAAATATATTCTAGTTTGACATACAAAGTATTGGACACCCATTGTATGTCGTCTCCATTCAGGCGACGAACTGAGGGGTGTGACAGAACACCTCTGCCTGCCCCTTCTGGATCAAAAGCATGGTTATGTAAAACATATCTTAGCTTATTAGTATCTTCGACAATGAAGTACAAAGTTAATTTTCTAGTGAGTATTGTTTAGAGTACAATTTCCAGTTATGCAAAGCTTTTAGAGTTATTTATCGTAGATGTTTCTCGATGTATATAAGAACAAATTATATATTTCTCTATTGAGATTGTAAAGTGTACATTTTATTTTTATAAATAAATGTTTTTATTATACAAGTCCTGTTTTCATTTAAAGAAATCTCAATCTCCTCTATTCCAATATTTGAACATATTTACGTCTACAGCTGCGCGGAATGAATCCAAAAAGATTCGTTCGTTCACGTAGGTACCTAATTTAAAGGAAGGCAGAAAAGTTCATAAGAATTGACTAAATGCTCCACATTTCTAGTTTATTAATTAGTGAATAGCAACTTAGTAAAACAAGTGAATACAACATAACTCATTTATTCTGAATCATACTTCGTCTGCAATCACACTGCAACGTAAAACTCCGAATACAAAACAAATTAGTGTAATAACACAAAATAATAATTAGACGTTACGGTGTCACAGGCGTGCACTGAGTATATATCACTAGACACATTGCTGAGATAGTTGGAATCATTCACATATTGAGGGTGAAGAGTGGGTATATAATAGCTATATTATTATGAATTGCGTGACTATGATTGATCACATAAAACTACGTATACGCATTTTCAACGTGGAATGAATGCGTGTATTATTATAAACAATCCGGTTTTGTATATTATTAAAAGAGCCAGAAGTAAAAACTATAGTCAACCGCGAAAGGATATCTTAATATCTAAAAGAATTGACGTGCCCTTAAGATTTGCTTATAAATTCGAATTTGTCTGCGACTAACCCTGATAAAAAATTTTTGCTGCGCAATGACAACGAATTACTCGTATGCCCATTGATTGACGAATTACGACCCTAAATAAATAGAGGCGATCTGTTAAAAGACGAAAGCCAAGAATGAGATCTAGCACTTCGATTTTCCTAATTATACCTGTGTTTACTTGCCAAAGTTACAAGGCGTAAGAGACGGTAAAATAAATGAGAGATTTTTAGACCCTGCATATTTCCATTCTATCCCTCAAATCATTGTAAAAGCACGTCAATTCATAATATAAGACACAAACAGATTGGGCTTAAAGACGTGATGTAGGTAAGTGGTGTTATTTCCATCAGAAGTAAACAGCTTTCGTGTGTATATAAAAAAGGACAATTTAGGCCCATAGCACACTAGCTACTTTTTGCAGCAGAATCGCGTGTATTCGCGTTTGTTAGCTACCTTTTGCTTACAAAAAGTGAATAACGAACTGGGAAACGCGGGATTCTGCTGCCGAAAGTAGCTAGTGTGCTATAGCTCTTAGAAATAGCAGTCTAATGTGACGTCGCTGACGTTTCTAACATCATATAACGTGGCGGTGACACGTCAGCCCAGTCGGTTTGCGCCTATACACTCTAAAACGTCGACTTATAACAATTTATTAAAATAAACTGTAATTTTAATTTGTACAATAAAAAATAGATCCTCTTTAACAAAACAATGAAGTAGCTTATTGATTATTATAGTGTGAAATCATTCACAAAAAGTAATAGTAGGTTTCCGAGTCCCTTTATAATATGCCCGAGTACAATAATGTGATTATTATAAGTATACAATGCTTGTTGCCATATAATTTGAAATGTACCTGGGTACTAGCATGCCAGATGACGGGGGATATGCATCGACTAAACTGCAAAAATAGCAGACTGTTGTCCAAAAAGCCAACTTTTTGTAAGATATGTCAACTTTTCCTCAAATAAGTTCAGAATAGCCGACTTTACTATTAGTAAACCTGTAGCAGTCTATCAAAACCATCGAACGCTCAGACAAACAAGCCGAATAGCAATCCAGTCCGTCAAATAGTCGATCCATCTCCAATTATTACGAACTTTCAGCAAAATATAAGCTAACAGCTGAGATTGAAGTTCCACTGAAACCTTACGTAAGACGCCTGTAGAGTAGACTTTATTTACAAAGATCAACATGTTAATCTATTGTTTCTTGAGCAACAGAGTCCGGAAGTCGCTGTTGCTGAGCGGTCGCTTCTCGTCGCCGTGGCTATGGCTACCGTTGGCTTGGTCGCCGTTGGCCTGGCTACCGTTGGCTTGCTGACTGGTGGCTGGTCGCGCAGTGCTTGTTGACGGCTTTTGTAGGACGCTCGGAATGAAACTGCTTAGTTGCGTTCGTCGCCTGAAAATTTAAAACAAAACATTGTTGTCTTAGTAATTCACACTAATACCTTTGAAGAGAAAATGAGTGTCTGCCTATCTGTTTGATACATTTTGACGGCCCGAATGATCATTACATGACAATCTGGATCGCTAACGTTCACTCTAAAGCACGGCACTATGTATCACTCTGAAGAAAGTGCGATTTCCAAATCAAATCAAAATAATTTATTTGTTAAAAGGTAAAAGTTAGTTAAAAGTTTGGTGTAAAAGTTACAATCTTGGTAGAAAATTAAAAGATTTTATGTACCACTATGTTTCACCTTGCAAGGCATAGGTACAAATATTTGGTAGTAATTTAAGAATCTATATAATTTTATAAAATAATATTTAGTACGTAATACTTGACAATTCATAGATAAAAACATTAAATTAAAACAACAACACCAGTAACCAGAAATTTTATCATCGAAATGTTCCTTTATAGAGTAGGTAGTATGCTTTATTAAGTAAAAAATCCGAAAGCAGTTTCTTAAATTTATTTAACCAACTCGTGTGTATTAAGTTCTTTGTTGTACTTTCTCTCCTTGGTGAACAATGTACTATAATCCTAATATCAATTTTTTATCGTCTCCGCTAGCCACGTCGCAATGAACTGTCATCCGTCTGACTAGTTGCATAGTCATGTTTCGTAAGTCGGGGATTAAATAGCGAGTAGATGGATTAAATTGTGCGGAAGCTGTGTTGTAAGATAATGCTACGTACATGCCGCCCCCCGCGTCGCGCTTGGGCAGGCCGAGCGAGAGGTCCGCGGAGCCGGACTGTCGCGGCGGCGGCGCACTCAGCGCCACGTCCAGCTTGCGCTCGCCCACCAACATGCCGTGCGTCTTGGTGACCGCTTGGGCCGCGTCGGATTCCTCTTCGTATTCTATGTAGGCCAGGCCTTTTGGTTTGCCATCTCTGAAAAGGATAGCAAAGTGTTGTAATAGGTACTGTAAACGTCAAATCTTCTTGCGACGTATTGACGACACGGTTGGCGCAGTGGCCAAGCGATTAGCTTTCTGCGCTACGTGCCGCGGGTTCGATCCCCGCACGGAACAAACATTTGTATGATCTACAGATAGTTGTTTCGGGTCTGGTTGTGTGTGCATGTGACTTGTATGTTTGTAAACATTACCCTCGATACAGGAGATATCCTAGTGAGGGGCAAAATTTAAAAAAAAAAAAAAGTGCTTATGCTCGTATTGCCTGACCAGAAATTTAAAATTATTATAGGAAGCAGGTTATAGAGTATCCCTTATAACTAATTTCGTATCGGCATCTCTCACAAGGATATCGCTCATACTATAGTGGAAAGGTCAGCATCGAGGCTGACTGCCAAGGATGTGACAGACGCTCTCGAGTTTCGTCAATGGTGGAGACTCTTTCCCTCCACCCCTTCAATGTCCACACATAACTAAAACTGACATAAAATGTCAGTGTAGTCAGCCAAAGAATTGGTCTAACACCCTAAGGTTGCATTTTGTTAGCACGCCGTTAAAAAAAAAGGGTCTATAATATTCTCTTTTCAAAATAATGAAGTTTAAACTTTAATTATATTTTGATTTGATATTGTTAGTTTCTTTACTCAAACAAATTTAATTTTTTGTCGATATTTTGAAACTATTCATAGTGTGACACAGAGAAATGGTTCCTAAAGTTTAAAAATTGACAAATAACAATCACCTTGATAATACTTAACAGCACTTACTTGTGTGTCACAACCCTTATATCCTTGACTTTGCCGTATTTATCAAATATCTCGGACAGTGCGTCCTTGGTGCACTGTGCGAAAGGCAGGTTCTTCACGAATAGCTTATTCTTCTCCGCTTCAGTCGAATATTTGAACGTGGGCTTGGACTTCTTCGCGGAGTACCGTGAGAGGAACATTGGACGACCGTCGAGCGGGATCCTGTCGTGTTTTAGGGCTTCATCCACCGCTTCCTGGTGAATATAGAAACTATTAGTATATTACTACTATTACTTATTTTATTATTACACTAAATATTAATAAAATACGGCTATCTCCTTGTCACCATCAGCCTAGCTTTTCTTCAAATATGTTTGGTAGGACTTGCATTTCAGCCAGAGCTGCACATCAGCATTTCAACCATGACCTTAGACTATCGGTTTCCCTTACAGTTTTCCCGTAGCGCCTGTCATAAGTAAATATGTCGCATGACAACTGGGAACGACCGGGGTCTCGATGTGAATATATGTCAATGTTAAAAACATTGTAATTGCGTAAACCATTTTTATTTATTTTAGAAAAATCTGCATTTCATATAAAAACATCGTAATAACAATACTCACAGGAGTTTTATACTGGCAATAGCAGATAGATCCACCGAAAGCTTTGATGCCTTTCCTAACCCGTAGTGATATAATATCGCCATATTGTGACAATTTGTCTCTTAGATTCTGTTCATCAACTCTGAAATAATAGAACAACAAAAAAAAAAGCTTGTTATTATTATAGTCATCTTCTTGTCTTGTTTATGCCACATAGAAAAAACTACTTAGCAAGGCAGCAAGCAACCACAGTGGCGCATAAATATAAATTCAACCAATCAAATTACGAGACCTGCATCGCGCAAATAAAAAGAATATCGTATTATACAACTGTCCGACATCAACCCGGGCTTCGGCCCGCCAGACAATATCACCTCGCCTGGACGGAGGATCCCCCCTTTTCAATGGAGGAACACCACACCTCGTTCCTCCACATTTCAAATCATTTTAGCCCAGTAGACGGCCATGTCTTTAACCTGGTCATTAATAAAATTAGGGTAACCGCAGCATTTTTCGAGCGTGCAGAATGTTGAACTACAGAGTCTTAGTGGGCCTATGTTCAGCAGTGAACATCCATCAATAATGGCGCCTATTGAGCTGAGAAGTAATATAAACGACATGATCCTCACTTGAACTCCAGGTTGCTGATGAAGAGTGTGCAGGAATCCCTGGTGCCGAGCCGGTGCGGGCTCAAACTGCCTGTACGCTGGCGTTTGCTCTCCCCAACTAAACAGAAAATATTATTTATTTGTCCAAGTCAAAATTTTAAAATAAGAACGGTATTATCACCAAAATCCTTGGACGATTGCAAATTTTAATGCTCTGATGATAGGAAACAAGGAAACAATTTCGTAACCACCCTAACAATTTTAAGGTTCCGAAGCGAATGCAATAAAGGCCATGTTACATCAGACACTTCAATTAATTTTAATGTGTGCGATTCTAATGGT
Source organism: Allophyes oxyacanthae (assembly GCA_932294325.1). NCBI lineage: Eukaryota > Metazoa > Arthropoda > Insecta > Lepidoptera > Noctuidae > Allophyes > Allophyes oxyacanthae. The sequence goes on from OW028628.1 coordinate 6,871,887, forward strand.
TCGTTCCATTGTTTAGTTTCTCTTCAAATTCCCCAAAATGACTAAATTCTAGGGAAATCAGAACCAACCTTGAGTCCATAGTTCAGTTTACGAGGAGAAGGAAGTACTAAAGCCCTCATGTAACTGTTTAAATTGCAATGCGATACTTGAACGAATTCTCGTCTAATAGTATAGCTATGTTACCGTTCAGAAACTCTATGTAAATGAGCCTTTACTTTCATGAAAATATGTGCAAATAATCCTCAAACATCAAAAGTTAACTGCCCCAGAAGAAAAAGCTCTACAAACCTTCATCTTCCTCATCATCATGCGACCTCTTCACTCCGCCGCCACTGTCCTCATCCCTCTGATCGACTTCCATATCCGCATCCTTCTTCCGCTTCACCTTACTACTCTCGTCACTTCCGTCGGACTTCCTCTTGCCTTTGCTCTTGTCTTTGCCATCAACTTTAGTTTTTTTCTTGTCAAATTTAGACTTTTTGCTGTCAGCCTGTTTGCCTTTCAGTTGCTTTTGTTTCTTGTTACCGATCATTTTGTCTTTCATCACTTGGTAGCTGTCGCGCCATTCTTTTATTTTTGTCTGAAATTAATGGTTATTTACAATATTTTTATATTGAACCGTGTCAATATGTATTGCCTTTGAAGCGAAAAGGAAGGTAACCATAATAAATATTATAGTTTAAAAAAAACTAAAGAAAACGCTTTTGTCATCCAAACTAAACATGTATGCAAAATTTCAGCTCAATCGGAAACCGGGAAGTGGGTCAAATTTAACTTCCAAGATTTTTTTATATAGTTAGTTACAAGTGAAGCTAATAAAAGCGTTTTAAAAATGCGGTTTGCTAGACATAGGATGAGACATAATAGAAATTTTATTATTATCATAATACCCTGTATAAATCATTCTTTTGACGAAATTCCCCAAGCATTCCAGCCCCCTCTAGAAAAAAATCCGCGTAAAAAAACTCCAACATGCTTATCTCTTGAAAAAATATTCCAAGACTAAGTCAGATACTCTGTTACTTCAGTCCTCGAAGCTTGTTCTATAACACAAGAGAGTGACATACCTCACACGCGTCTAAACATTCTCTCAGCGTGTTCAGATGCCCATGGTCTCTCTCATAGTCAGTCCAGAGCCTCGCGACGGACGGCGGGTAGTCCTTCACAGCTCGCAGCGCGCGTCGCATCAGTTCTCGAAGCTTGTTCTCTGAAGGGCGAGGTGTGCGGTTGCTTTCTAAAGCGATTAGCGCCTCCCAATATTTAGACATAGTTTTGTTCTCGCCGTATTCTGTTGGAGAGATAAATTTTGCATGGTTTTAAACTAAGGCGATAGGTTTAAGTTTAAGCATTTTTTAAAAGGGTATTTGTATGCTTAATAACTTACTGAATATTTCCTCGAAGATCTCTTTGCCCTGTTTAGGATCGTTCAAGATCTTGTACTCCAGGCGCGCCCAAAACAGTGGCACTTCACAGTCATTCGCTTCCTCGCCCCATGCCTAAACAGAAATTAAGGCTTAGTAAGAAATATCCTTAGAAAAGTCATTCCATTTAAAGGTAGTTAGAATTTTAGGTGTTAGAATCGAGAATGAAGTACGTGCGCTTCATTTGTTTACTTAAATACAATACTTTATACTTTAATACTATTGTATGCGTTCGTATGTTCGTACACGGTGTAATTGTATAAACGCAAAACCTAAATATATTTTGTTCATAATTTACTACTGAATAAATTACAGTATAACATGTAATACAAAAAAAAAATCGCCAATCCGACACCCGATTGAGCCAAAGAAAATTCAATATTATTCCAAAATAGTAAAACTCAATTTTAAATGCAGCAAGTAATGCTAGAATCCAAAACTATTTTCTTAAAAATCATAATTATCTAAGACCTAAGTTTTTGTTATTGCATTATGCTTTTAACTAGATATTATAATTGGGGTGTGTGAGATTTTGCATAATTAAATTACACGTTGTATACGAAACAACACAATGGCATTTAATTTGTGCAAAACATAACAGCTATTCTTAAAGAAAGAATTGCTTTCAATTTTTTTTTATGTTATTTTTTTTATATGTGTTTGATTATTGATTATTTCATTACGTGACAAACAGACAGTATTTTCTCGGTAGCAGGTATCCAGTTTTGATTAGAAAGATAAAAACGTTTATTGTTTGCACGATACCGGTCTAACCTTAGGGTATCAGTGTCTCCCAGTAATTGGGTGGCGGAGGTCAGATGGCAGTCGCTCTGTATAAAATATTGTTTTTCAGCTGCATTTGGTTAGACTGGGAGCCGACCCCAACGTAGTGGGGATAAAGACCAGGCAGATGATCATGATGTTTGCACGATCATCTACTATTTACCTCGGCAAGCGAGTCCCAGGCGAGGCGGAAGGTGCGGCGCATTTTCTCCACATCGTCTTCGTTGTCCAACACAGTGCGACGCTTGGTGTACTCCAGGTAGGACAGCCAGAGGGACTCCGCCTGCTTGTACGACTCCATACCTTTAGCGAGCGCCGTCTCGAATATGGACTTCACCTGAAATTAACATCTTTATTAGTACTTGCTTATTTCGTCAAAATGCAAGCACTAAAAGAGTTATTATTCTTGATACTCGCGTGCCTTTCAACTTTTTTCGAAATACTGTCCACATATCAACTCAAATAGTGTCAAAAAATAATACATCTCATGATAGAACCAAGAAATTTCTTGTAAGTGTTACCAAATGTTTTGAAAACCAGCAACCTAACCGCTAAAAGTGCTGAAGATAGAGCCAATTGAAAAAGACTTGTCCGGCAAGCTGAACATAGCCAAGGCCGAAATAATGCTAGTAAGAAGAAAAATGAGCTAATGTGTACTAGCCCAGTTAAATAAAACATACTGTATAGCTACCTCTTCAAAGCCCTTCTCCTCATGCTCGGCTTGCTGCATGCTGAGCGTCCAAAACGTAGCTTTCCGTGGGCAGCGTCGCGCGCACGCGTCCAGCACGCGCGCGTACGTGCTGCGCGACGAGTGCGCGTGCGCGTGGCGCGCGAACGCTACCAGCAGCGCGTGCGACGCCTCGCTGCTGATGCACTCTGTAGTCGCACGGTCGTATAGCACCTGGGGTTCATTTTAGTTCAGTGTTATAATACTCTACATATTTAACAATTTTTTTGTATATTTTTGAAAGCGCCTGCAAAGGCCCAGTTGAAATAAAAATCTTTGACTTTGACGTAATGTGTTTGAGAGTACAGAGATCTATAACGCTATATCATAGATGAGCGCTAATTATACATCAATCTTCACGCGGCTGCCTTTCATAGTTTCATCGCTATCGTAAATCGCTTATATGATAATGGTTGCCACCCTTTTGGCATAATTAGTGGTAAATAATATTATTATTGTATGCAGCATGTAAGGTCACACTACTAATAAAGTGCAGAATCTACTTTAACTTACTCTTAATATCCCATTGCTGTCGCATTCAGCATACTTCTCCTCGTTAGACAGATCCTTCACAATATCTATATACTCCTGATACACTTGACATTTCTCCTCTTGATTCCTAAATCACACAAAAAATGACACATTTAGGCCTAAACCAAATGAGAATTGGTATCATGGGATATGCATGGGATTCAGGTGCAAAATTAACTGGCCAAACTGTCACCATGTAAACAATTAGAAAGAAAGAAAATATTAATAATTATCACGACGCGTATTATTAGGTTTCACTCTCTGCGGCCCTGACCACCGGTCGCTTGTCCAAATACCGGTAGGTTACTACAATTATTTTTTATTTATTTTTATGGTGATGTGAAAATATTTAAAAATGTAATTTGTATTGTATAAATGAAAAAATGAATTTATAGCAGTATCTTAGAACTCACTCTAAAGTCAGCAACTTGTCTTCAAATGGTGTAATTTTGTGTAAGTAATTAACGGCTGCTTCATGTTGCTTTTTCACCTTAAACAAAATACATGAATTATTTTAAAGTACGGACCAAATGCTAATGTCTAGAGATGCAATAATTGGTTAATGCAGCTGACTGTACATAAACAGTAAACTCAAAAAATCATTTTCAAAACTCAAACTTTTAATTGCATTCATGTGTTTATAAATGGATTCCGACATGAAACCCGGTAGGGCACAGGAACATAATAATAATAGCTACAATTATGTTGGTACTATAATTAAATCGTGTATCAAAAACGCATTGTCATATTTAAGGGTGTGGATCAGACCATCAAACTGGACAACTTTCTCTATGGGACCAACATTGTAATCGCGAAAAATAATCAGTTGTTCCATATGTTTGGGTCCAGCAGGTATTGAAGTTTTGTATGGGACAGCTTAGTTTTTCGCAATTACGATGTTGGCCTCATAGAGAACGTTGTTCAGTTTGGTGATCTGACCCACACCCTTAAATATGATCACGCATTTCTGATACACGTTGTGTAATCTATTAGCTCTCCTGATAAAGAACGTGTATACCTTATCCACATATTCTTGATCGTGCATAGCGAGTGCGAGCTCCTCGAGTTGCGGCAGAGCTTCATCTCCTCGCAACAGGGGCCTAGACACGGCTTCTTCGAGGCACCACAGCACACGCTCTTGTTGAGCCTTGTACTCGCTGTCATCCGCACTGTTGACAACACGTAAATACAATTCAAATTGTCTATACAAAAACGCGGGCTTTTGTCAACAGCTCTCACAGAAAATATGAAATTAGAAATACGCCTTCGTCGCCAGTTTGATACAATTTATTCTGCAATATCTCACAGCACGGGAAAAAAAGGAAGAGAGAAAATCGGGGACAAAGCCATCTCTAAAATTTTCTCTTTTTGTCTTCTGTCAACGAGACAAAGTTTGGAGAAAACGGGTTCGTCCACCCGCCGTGCTAGCATTTTAAAATAAGACCAAAATTTATGAGAGGATTATTTATTTTCTTTTATTTTCAAAAGATTCACTCTTTCTGAAATAAAGGCATCTGGGATGAAAGTATGTTGCAGTTAGTAACTCGTATATCCTAGTGCGTATTTGCTTGACTGTGAGATTCCAAAAAGTAAAATGGTGAAAAAAAAAAATTGGGGGAACAATAAAAATAACAATTACAACTTACCTCATAGTCTCCAACTGAGCCTTTTCCAGTTCCAGCTTAGCGTCCCAGAAGATCTTTCCGGAGAACGGGTCAGCTCCAGCGCGTCTCAGCACTTCATCTAACTGCTTGCGGGTTTTATCTGCGTCGCCGATCGTCACCGACCAGGAACACCACTCCGTAAGGATTGGGATGGCTGGGAACAAAATATGAGGCTTTAATAAGTCAATATCTGTCCCTAACCTAGGGTTAAAATGATGCCATGAAAATGGCAAAAGGCTCAAGCCGAGAATAAACTTGTAACACGCCACGCGATGTTAATAACGAATGCTCATTGGCTTTATTCTATCATGTCGGGCTGAATTTTATCAATCGGCCAATGAGCACCTATGTGTGATAACTGTGTCGATTCATTGACCCACTTTAATGCATATAACAATACCCAACAAAGCTCAGAAGCCCAATTCTCGTAATTAATTTATAATATGACTGAAAGTTGACCGAACTGAGATTATATTATGAATTGACAAAAAGTCATGTATTCTACTCCTCTTAAAGTTCAGTCCGATTCCAGTATGATTTGGATTCAATCTTCTTACAAACTCATTTCAATCTCATTTTTGACGTTTGTGTATAGACGAGAGTGTCAATTTTATTATCTGTGGCAGTTCAAAATGTTAGCAGAATACCGATTTGCCTTTTATTCAACTTTCGATCTCATTACAATATAATGTCACGTTTGACGTTGTTTGTTAGGGTAGGAGAATACCATTTGTGACATTTATGACATTGGTAGTTGATCGGAATGAGATCCGAACTATATTTTGAACATTCTTAATTACGAGAATTGGGCCTCTGGTGATACATAACTGGGTAAATATCAAAATCACAAACTAATTAACTCAAGACTGACAATAAACAAGGACAAGATAGGCGCAAAACAGGAAAGAACGGCGTAAATGGGCTTATGCCTTGCAGTGGGTTGACAGAAGCTGTGAATGATGCTGACAAGCAGCAGCACCAAACGCTATGTTTATGAACTCTGTAGCTATGAACTGGCTATTAATGTTAGTATTAATGATAATGTTAGTATTAATGATAACTCACAGTAGCAGTCCAGTGCAGCTTGTTGAAACAGCTTCGCAACACGTTCGCGCGATATGTCAGTATGCGCCAGGGTTGCTTCAGTCTGAAGACGCATCAGCCAGTGCTCCGCCCGCAGTGCTGACAGTTGTTGTAGCCGGTCAAAAGCGGAGCGCCAGCGGTCTAGTGCTGATAGGCCCCTAAAATATAACAATAATATTCACTTAATTTGAAAATAATTGGCATGTTGTAGGAGTTTATCCTGTTCTTTCAACAAGGACAATGGAAGTCATGGAAAAAGCTTTCTCAAGACAAAGTCAAAGTTTTTTATTTCTTTCTTTTAAAACATCTCAATTTCAGGTGGTAATTTGGTACGCTATAAAACAAAAAGGTCTCTATTCTCTTGTCAAAGTAATCAAGTATAAAGTTAGTAGTGATATTTTCATTTAATAGGAAATTCTGTAAAATTGATAGATCACTTTTTTGGCCAATTGTACATCCAACACACTATGGACAGTCAGCCTCATTAAGACTATTACTGACTGGCTGATTGTTGACACAGGAGAGCTCATGCTGACACAACAGAAAATTAACAAGAACAATATTTACCACATAATGCTACAGACACAAGCGTTAAGGCAATTTTGACCATTCAGTCAGTTCAGTTTCAGTCTGCCATTTTGAGAGATTTGAAAATTTAAAAAGATATTATTTTCCCAACAAATTTTTGACTAGGTATCAGAATGTGGAACATGGAGTGAGTCCACAATTTGTCTGCAGTATCTAAAGTGGTTGTGCTGCCTGTTACTGAGAAGTCCACAAGCAGTTTCTTCAACATTTCTCTGAAAATATATTTAAGGGTGTTTTGCCTCATCCTTCTACATTCCCTCATACCTAAACCCATAACCTAAACCACACACATCACCTTAAAAAGTTGAATAAATAAATTCAGATCATTACTGTCCCCCTGCTGGGCACGGATTTTGTCTTTTGTCAGGATGAGAAAGATTAAGGCCACATCACCTTTATGGTGATTAAATTTTTTCACAACTGCAAGGAATATGTACTAAATCTTACCATAATGCCTGGATCAGATCAACATGTTCATCATAATTGTAAGGGTCCTCTGCAATCCGGCGCTCCAGTTCTGTTACTTTCCTCTCCAGAATCATATCTTCATCCTCATCCTTATATCAAAAATGAAAATTATGTGCCACTATTTTTACTATAGTGTAAAAATAACAGGTACAAGGAGCTATTTGATCCATAACATTAGCTTAACAGATTAAAAAAAAAAATGAAGGCCCTCTCTAAGCATTGGATCTCAAGTCAAATGTGTAAATTTTAAGTTTATCCTTGATATTCAGTACCTTGTTACTCAATTTAAATAACACTCATTGATCTCTCTTTTAATTTAAAATGAATGGGACAAAATTGACATAGAGGTGATGAACAACAAGGACCTAGTATTGTGGCTGGCAACAGGCCTTCCTACATTATAAGTAAAGTAACCAATAGTCTCTAACCAACTTCAAAACACAGCTTACAATATAACTAATACAGTACTCTCTTGATAATCCGCCACTCGACTATTCTACAACTACTATAATCCACCGTTTTATGCAAGTTAAAATTAGTCATATCAAACTCTGTATTCCACAGTCATTGAAAATCTCCAGCTCCATAATCCGCGGCTATACATATGACAAACACAGTTCTATACGTCGCCGCATGGTCATAAGTGTCCACCTACGACAACAGAACCAATTTTTCTAAACCTGAGTACTAATTCTGAGACATCTATTATGTTTTCCATTTAATCGGACCTTAATGAGGGAGAGGTTGAATATAATACCATAATAATCGTAAATTCTGATGTTTTATTCAATATGTGGGTACATTGTAATTGGGATTTTGTGATGGCGAATTAGCGAGTGAGTAGTGTAGGTATTATAAACGTGAGAGTTTGTGAAGAGCTTTGGATGTTTATTACTTAATAACACATAGACAGCTGAATGGAATTGAATGAAATTGTGCACACCGATAGTCCATGTCCTGAATTAAATAGTAGGATTTTTTATCAGGGTACATGAAATAGTTCCCTAAGGATGCAACTAAAACTGTGGGCAAAAGTTAATATTATATAAACTTGTAAGACCTACATCCCATACAGTGTAAATAAAAATGCTATAAAACAACATTATTATTATAGCCTCTCCGTGGAGGAGAAACACAAAGGCGTGTGTATTGTCTTATTCCAATGTTTACAATAGGATTAACAGCATGACATAAGACGTGTCCAATATACATTTATCAAGTACTGAGAATATGAATGAGCACTGAGAATATCACCGTTTTTATGAATAACAAATTAGGTATAAACTTTCATCATTTTGTTGATAATGAAATGATGCATTGCATGTTTAGGTAGGTTAAAAGTATTATTTTAACTATTAATTACTATCCTAGTAGTAGAAGACTATCAGTAAACTAATCAATTACCTTGTCTCATTCAAAACATGGAGATTTTGTGATTCAACTGATAACAACCTATTTGTTATATTTACGAGTTGAAGAATTCGACAGAGAAATTGATGCGATTGTAAAATAAAGGTCAATTTATAATCCAACATAAATTGTCTTGTGAAACTACTGTTACTTCTACTTTACACCCGTGAAGTGATAATCGATATTCTAATTGAAATCTGTATTTACTTTCCTATGTGTGATGCGTAAATTCTATAAAATAAGTTAAAAAAAAAGTAATTATTGTGCCAAATATTGGATCGTACGGGCGTGCATACATCGGAGTCGTCCGAATCTGGTTCAGCGTCATCCTCTTCCACCACCACTTCTATCTCGTTTTCCTCTTCCGAATCATTTCTTACTTCGTCTTCCACGATTGCCATTATTCACTACTATAAAACTATAAACACTCAGGTTTTGTGCGCCTGCTGTTTGATAACAAATTTCGCAAACGATTATGGCGGAGAACGCATTTGTCAAATTATTTAGAGATGTCATGCAAGGGTTGATCAATCAAACGAGTTATTACTGACATTAGTCGACTAAAAAGTATTTTTTATTCAATTTGGCTAAAACAAGGCTAAAACCGGATAAAACCGCTTTGAGTATGACTAGAAAACTGTAATAGGCATAAATAAATCTCTAATTTTACCAAGGGATATAATTTTACACGTTTTATTTCATGATAGTTATTAATAATGTTTTGTTTAGTTGCACAGAACCAGAGAAGCATATTAAAATAATATGTCAGCCAATGTCAGCAGATATCAGCCGTTGCAGTTAGTTATTGCAGCTTGCCAGGATGTCCATCGTCCTTAGTTGCTGCAGTAACATCGGACGGTGCATAGATTATACACTAACGGTGGCCCAGAATAATATTTACTGTTTATTAACTTTCCATTCCAGTCAAGCCTTCTCCGTCACAACAAGGCGCTTACATGGGGCTATTGTGTGATGTGTTAAATGCTCTAAGGTGAGATGGTGGTTGGCACCCACGAATACGCTCACTAAATTCGTTCCCTGCGAAAAGGGCCTAAAGAAGGTCAGACGGCGGCAGGGACGTTGCGGAAAATATGCTGCGGTCATAGAAATATTACAAGGTACTATACAAGAACCATAAAATATAAGGTTCTTGGTACTATAGCGGAATCCATAGTTAATGTCATTAGGGATCAGCAAAAAATCAAAAATATCGATACCTACTCGATATGGGTATCGCAGAAGAAAGTATCGATACCGATAAAAGTATCGAACCAAAAGTATCGATACTACTCAGTATATAACATCATTCTCCTGCCCTTATCCCATTTTATTTGGGGTCGGCGCAATGCAATGTCTTTGTTTTTTTTTTTTCTCAATATTTAACAATGACTAACTTTTTATTTCAATGGTCACTTTAGAAATTGTTTAACCTTGCAAAAAAATCAGTAAGAAGTACATACATTCTACGTTCTTACCACTGAAATTAAACTTAAGTAGATTTATTGAGTACAAAATTAAAATAACTTTGAATTGGGGGTTTTTATAGGGAATAATTAGATTTTTATTTTTAAAATAAATTACTTGCAAGAAATACTTACTTACGTCATGGTCACACCTTGGTCACACCACTGTAGTCTAAGGTAGGGTAATAGGGTTTTTACCGGAATCTATCATTCAACCAAGAGGGATTAGGGATGTGAAAAAATAATCGATTATAAAAATAATCGATTAAAAATCGATTTTTTAAAAGTGAAAATCTATTTTAATCGATTATTTTTATTTTTATGAATAATCGATTAATAATCGATTTTTTTAAATCAATCATTCAATCAATTATTATCGATTTTTCATCTGCAACCTGGGATCTGGGGGGGCTCCCCCCCTCTGTGCATCTATGATGGCATTCCTTCTGTGTTTTTGAAACAGTTTAATAGATTTATTTAATCAATCATTCACATTCATCATCTAGTGATGAAGTCAACGAACTGTCCTATTTTACCGACATTTGGTTGATATGTCATTCATTAATATTCGTTGGTGAAACTTCATTTTTAAACGACAATTTTGATTGTTTTTCGTGTTTGGTGTTATTAAAAGTCTCGTTTTTAACAATGTCTACGACTAAAAGGACGACAAGTAGTTGAGAGTCAATATTATGGCGTTTATTTTGATCTTAATTGACAAATTGGAAAAAAATCGATTACTATAACAAAATCGATTATTTTCTTAAGGAAAATCGATTATTTATTAATCGATTTTTCATGCTACAAAAATAAATCGATTAATGAAAAATCGATTTTTTAGGTACAATGTCACATCCCTAAGAGGGATATCACTATACGTCAGAAAGAGAAACGGGAAAATTTCCCATTTCCCAATAAGAACAAGTATTTTGATACTTGCTCTTAGGATTAAATCCTAAGAGCAACTATCAAAATACTTGTTCTTAGGATTTCCCTGTCTAGACATCTTCGTCGGACGACTGTATTGTGACTGTATGGTTCTTAGACTGCGTGGACGGAGTAATTTAGACTGTGTCTAAATGTTGGATTTTGTTTTTTGTTAGTCATCCAATAAAAACACAAATATTGGTATGATTCGTTTATATTTACTATAAAAAATATGATTACATGAAGTTTCTTTTACACAAAAATTACATGGCCCATGAGTACCTAGTTGTTGGCTACAATTTAAACGCTCACCAAAATAGTTTACAACCATTAAAAATTGCTGCCAAAACCGATAATTAATGTTCACCAAAACGAATTATATGCTCTCCAACAAATTTTGTTTGACTAAAAATGTAAATAAAAATAAGAGTTAAAAATACTAAAAGAATTTCAACCAAACACGAACTCTGTCACAGTAGGTTTAGATGCGGCCCTAAGCCGCGAACATGTAATACACACAAAAGAAAGTTATAATAATTATAAGATATTTTGTCTACGCAATTTGGTGAGCATTTATCCGTTATGGCAGCATTTTTTTTGGTAGCAGGTACATTTCTGGTAAGCGCTTAAACACAAGTCGTTAAAAATTCACAATCATATTATCCAGAAGCTATTAGTTTTATTAAATGTTTTTATGTACCTATTTCAAAACTTTGGCACCAATTTGACTTCTAGGATTGATTAGATTTAGGTATATTCGATTCATCAATTAGTTTAAGATAATTATAATCTGTAGCTATATCATTATAGTACAAAATAAATGCACCAATGTGGGATTAATTTCTAAACATACGAGATACTAGATTTTTAAGTACCTACTGAAGTTTGAATTTCATAATTCAATTCAATTACACATTCCAAATAGCATTTTCAGCCTTCTATTCGAGACAATCATTCCAATAACTCCTTAAAAATAATAATATATTTTCATGCAATTTAACTAATAGGACACTATTCTATTCTCTTAATAATAAAAGAGTAAATTGACAATACAAAAAATGGAATACTCAGATAAAATTAATGTCAGTCAGCAAAGTAAAAATAATACTTTTGTCATGAGTTAATTTTAATAACTGGCGTTATTACCCTCTCAATAAGAAAATCTCGCAAATCCAATCTTTGTTCGCGGAATGTAACTTTAACCTTGTGTGGAATTACAATTGCAACACGATTGAACCTACGTACATTTGAACACTGACTTTGAGTTCGAAACCAGTCACAACCGGTCTTTGAAAATGTAAACAAGTTGATTCAATACGTACCGACCTATGCTTCGAGTCCAAATATTCGAGTTCATAGAAAAAAGTACCTATCTATGCGACAATAGGCCAAGTTCAAGCATTTTTTATTGACAAAACTGGAAAACACTGGATTTACTTACTAAGGTGTACTAAAATCATGTAAAGAATAGCATAATGGCACAGAGTAGTAATAATAAATGCAAGTCAGATCAATAATATGAGGCCACTGTTGACAACCTAGCGTTGCATATTCGACATGTGGTAATAGATCAAACTCTATAGCTACGTCTACGTTAAAGTTACTAAAATAAAGATATGTCGTTTTGTGCATTTCACACAGTAAAACATCATAGTTTCAATATACCACGGCATTTTTCTCTTCAAAATTGTGATTAGTAGGTATACCTAAACGCAGACATAGGCATAATGATTCCACAAAATATCCCATATTTTGTACACGCGTTAACTCAACAATTTTTTACATTGAAATAATCTTATACTGTCTTTTTTCTTACTTGAATTATTTAGTAAACAATTTTCACATGCTCTTTTTATAACGAAAATCGTTTTTCTTGAATTATGAACATCGTGTTAAATTTAACTGTCTTTAATAATAAATAATTTTATAAAAAAATCTATGTGTAGTAAAAGATTTGATGTATTTTATAAATTATTATTTCATTAATGAGTTGTGTGAAGATTGTTTACTAAATAAGACAAGTAATAAAAAACAGAGTATACATATTTCAATTGGTTGGGCACTCAAAAACATGGAATATTTTGCACTCTGTAAATATTGCATTTTTCTTAACATTATAGAGAGATAAAACATTCTATTGGTTATAGATATAGGACATATAGGTATACCTATAATAAAGTCGTCCTATAAAATATGAAGAGAAAATAATATTTGAGTAAGAAAATAATACTTAAAACTGTAATGTTCACAAAAATACAAGGCTATGAATAGTAATTGTAAGAGTAATGCACATAACTATATGATACTAATTAATATCTATTACTCTGACGGAATTTATAAGAAGCCGGAGATGGCCTTAGTCACTACAAGTTCACAGGGCAACACTTATTACTAGTGATGGGACAAGCCACTACGATTAAACAAAGTCTATTTAGGCGATTTTCTAACAATAACCTCAACAAATCTAGTAGTATTTCTTGTTTTTTTTTTAACTACATATAAATAATTACGAGCGATATATTTGTATGAACGTTACAGACTTACAGTGTACGACGTTAGATCTAGTTGGAAGTAACGCAATAGGGGATGGCGCGAAGTATCGAGTTGACGACGTCACACGGTGCCGGCAGCTGGACAGCCGTACTAATATCCAGCTGTTGATTGAAAACATGTTTTTAATACATACGACGATACACCTGGAAAATCTGGTATGAGCAGTCTGATAAGACCGTCCAACTCAACTATAAAAAAACCAAAGAGTCCCAGGATAATCACATTATTAAAATTTTGTGTAGCCCTTAATGATTTTGTGATAAAAAATCCAGCTTCCTCAAACATAAATTGCTGCTGCGGCCTGCGGGCTGACTGTTTACCTGTGCGGTGCGCATACACTATGCGGTTGTGGTGGTAGTACCGCTAGCCTGCAGATTCATCTGTCGCTGCATCTGCTCTAACATCTCCTGCATGCGACGCAACTCCGCCTCCTGCAATAACACAGTCCATATTTAGATATATTGCAGATGCACGTTCAAGTCATGGACTTCTTTTGTATTAGCCGTGAAATAACATGTCGACTACTCCACTTGTGGGCAAACAATCAAGCAACTAACATATTACGGCAAGAGGATGCACAGTAGCGTCATCTTGTATCCTAATAACAATATACTGCTACTGCGATCTCCAACCTGTCTGTTAAGCATGGTAATTATAGCCAGAACTGGATTAATTAATTAGTATGGAATTGGTAGGAAGTGATAGGTTAAAAATAAACTTTTTTGATTAATTAAAGACAGGCTCACAGTAACAATAAAAAAAAGCAAAGAACTAGTTTTTTTTCAAAGTTACATTTTTCCCATATTACAAAGACTGGTGTTTTGAAAAAGGAAGAGGCTCTGAAACTACATTGTCTAGGCGCCTCTACATGGTTTAATCCGGCCCTGGCTATACCCTTGACCGTTCTCGGTAGCGAACATTCAAAGCCTCATGTTCAGAAATGGACACTTGCGGTAAGGGTGATCACGCGATACACGCTCGTTATCGGAATCGATTCAATTGTACTAGTTCCACATAGTAGTGTGCAGTAAAAATCACTCCGGTGGACGTTTGGAACAACGCAGTGAAAATTTTTGAACTGTCAAAATTGAATCGATTCCTATTAACAGCGTGTATCGTGATTATCCACCCTGCCGGATGGAAAGTCGCGAAGTCATTTTAAATATTATTTACCTAACATTTCCAAAAGCTTACCTTCTCACGGAGCGCGCGCTCGCGGTCGTTCGGTTCTTCAGATCCATTAGTCAGTCCGTTAGATTCAGCCTCACTTAGCCCACTCTCAGTCGACCTGAACAAGAGTATTTTAAGTTTAAAAATAGAAGAAGAAAAGAAATGTAAATTTATTTAGACAGCTACATAAAACGACACAATTTAAATAAACAAAAAAATAAATAAAAAACATACATCCGGTTTCTTCAAACTTCATTCGCTTTTTTTAATATTACACTATTTTACATTATATGCATATTTTGTAGTTATGTTACAAGTTCATAAACTAAATTACTAGAAAATGTCAAATATTTTCTTGATAAAATCTGTTTGAATACGATTACTTACGTATTCATTAAATCTTTGGTTTTAAAGAAACTAACATATAGATAGCATACCTACCATCACGACTGTATTACCAAAGAATAACTATAGGGCAAGACAGAGGCACATTTCGCCAATGCCATTGCCATTCCTATGTAATAAGGGCAAGCTTTTTTACATCCACTGGGCACAATACGAAACTCTATGCTACAAATATTTTTTTATGACATGAAAAACTCCTCAAGTCTCGGGAATCGTATGCACGGCCTCACGCTCAGTAAACGCGCTTTAGACTACTAAGCCTATTTAGTTAGCCAAATAATTAACTGATAAATAATTAGCTAATTAAATTAAAATTAATTTATTATTTCTATTATAATGAATCTCCAAAAATAAGTTTAAGACCTAGTTTTTTTTTTCTGTCTCCAGTATTCGCATTAATGAGACGTGGAAACCGCACGTCGCCTTGGAATTCAATTTAACCCAATTAACAGTAGGTATAAATTAATACACGAATCATTCATTATGTATGCTAATTCTAAGTGGTGCTTCAATTTAAATTGTTTACTCGGTGATCGGGATGCAAGGAAAGAGTCTCAACGACTGATGAATTCTGAGTTCATCTCGCGCACTCTGGGCAGTCAGCCTCGATACAGCAAATCACTCGCGATTGCTGTACATTATCGCATGTTTATGTACCTACTGTTCATGCCACTTAAAAAAAAAAAAAAAAAAACATACGCGTCGAATTGAGAACCTCCTCCTTTTTTTGAGGTCGGTTAAAAATATATAAATAAACATAAAAAAAAGTAAAAAGTAAAAACCGATTTCATAAAACAAATACATATAAAAAAAATATCATAAATAAATTTAACAGCTTCTGAAGTCGGGGCCTTTAATTTTTCAAGCACTAGCTTTTTATGAATATTATTTTATATGTTTTAGCTATCTTAAGTCAGTTCTTAGATTAAAAAAATAAAATATTATGTATGTTTCAATTGGGCCTTTGCAGGCACTTTTATTACGTAGTGATTCTAGGTGCACGGTTCCAAGTAGAATGAATACAGACGTGTTGCTATGTTATGTATGTTGGTTTACTTTCTCTGCATAGTTATACATACCAGTAACCGTGATTCTAATCATTCATGCGTGTAATTCGCTGTTATGGTATTCACGATGACATAAAAACGAGTTATTTGCTCAAACATGCACGCTGATTTTATCAGAGCATGATTTTCTTATTAGCTAGTTGCTTCGGAGTATCCACTGCAAATACTCAAATAAATTCTCTGACTTTTCCCCGAGTTTTTTGTTTGTTTCTCAGACAAAGGGTCCGACTAGAATATAAAATATAATCATCCCTCATTTTACAATTATTGGGAAAGTATATGAGGCAAATAGTTTAAAATCAATTTTTTTCCCTGACTTTCCAGGTGACCCCTTCGATTTCACTGACTTTCTCAGACCATCTGGAGCGTCTCTGAATTCTCCCTGAGTGCTTTGTTACTAATATGGAATTAGAAGGAAAACTAGTAACTATTGTACTGGTTGATATATTTGGCCCTAATTCTGCTATTTCAATCGTGTCAGAATGGTCTTCTAATTGTTGGTTTCTACAATGTCGGTCAACCGATTTTGACTTCTCTTACATAGGCAATAGTAGCCAAAATCTATAGAACGACCCTTAATAACTGGCAAATAACCGACTTTTACTTCTATTATCAACGCAATAGAAGTCAAAATAGGTTGAACGACACTGCAAAAACCAACAATTACGAGACCAACTCTGACACAATTGAAATAGTAGAATTAAGGCCGTACAAATACATGAATAAAAGTTTGTGAGCGGTGTATGTGACTGGTACAGACAATATATTAAATTATTACAAAACTTACGTGTGTCGCTTGGGCACTTGTCCGCTGCGCGCGAGTCGCTCAGATCTGTAGTTCTCGTAGTGGACCTCTTGAGTCACTTCCTGCAGGTCTTGCATGTGGGTGCTGCATACAATTTTCATTTTAGACATTTGTGTTTTTGTTAATAGTATTTAACACACATTAAACTACATTACATTAGATACATATTTAATTAATTATATTATATTAAATTACATTATTTATATTACACAGATATTAATATCTTTTTCTCTTATTATCTGCTGTTCACTGCTGGATACGCTTATGTTAAAGACCATGAACCTGAGTTTATTTAAGTATATTCTTTAAACCCAAACCTTCTTCTACTTCTTTGAGTTTCTTAAACCCGTTCACTGCTAAGCTTCCGGCGCTAGAACCATGCCACCGTACATTTGTTTTCTCGCTCTAAAGATGTGTGTTTGATTACGTCGTGGGCGCTGAATGGGTTCAGTTCAATTATCCCGCCATCAATCGGTCGTCAGAACTTCGTCAGGCAGTGGCTAGTTAATGGTTGAGGGAGCTAGAATTATTTGTAACTCACATAAGCATGGTCCTGAGCTTGATAAAGTCGCAATGTTCTGGGTTTTCGACTTCTACGACTCCCCAAGGGTACAGGCGGCCGCGCACGCGACGCCCGCGTACTTCCAGTTGCTGTCCCGCGCCGCACACCGCGAATGGTACTGCGGCTTTCAATTGACGGACCTGAGTTCAATGATATTTAGTTTACATTCACATTCAACAAAATATTAGTAAAACGGTACTATGCGTTTCAAATAACAAACGCATCAGAAGTGAGCAGATATTCACAAAATGGCGGCCGTTCATCCGTGTTCTTATTTTAAATGCATAGTATATTAATTACTCATCGAACATAACATCGAAAGACTAAAATCAATCAAAGAACAAAATAATATAATATTTACCTGTTCCTTGTAATCCTCATCTTCGTCACTGTCGCAGTCAGGAAGTGGATAGATCTTGATGCCTTCGCGTTCAATTTCTTCCATAACCTTAACAATTTACAGAATAACATAAAAATAAAATAATTTTTAAATCATGTAGACTTTTATAAATATCATACTATTTATATTTATTTATTTATGGAGTGGACAGTTTTATTTCGGGATTAATAGAAAAATCGCTAAAATAGTGATTCTTTAACAAGCGATCAACATCAATGTTCAAATTCAAACAATATAGAAAACTCAAGATCAATATATTTGAAGAATATTCGCATTTGGAAATTTTATCGAATAATAAAATCGATAGTCAGATCGAGAAAAGCATGAGCTTACCCTAGACTTAAGCCTCTGCACCTCCTTCTTAGTGAGACAGTCAGCTTTAGCGATAACTGGCACAATGTTCACTTTGTTGTGCAGCTGTTTCATGAACTCGATGTCCAAGGGCTTCAACCTGGTAGGTGATAAAACAGAATTTACAGCCAAACACCGAGATAAGTAAACAAGCTCACCAGATATACCGATCAGTCAGAAAGGCTAAGATCGATATCGATAAGGCGATCAGAAATGCGTGGTCATATTTAAGAGTGTGGATCAGAAACTGAACAACTTTCTCTATGGGACCAACATCGTAATCGCGAAAAAATTATTAGCTGTCCCACAAGTTTGAGTAGCATTGAAGTTTTGTATGGGACAGCTGATAATTTTTTCGCGATTACGATGTTGGTCCCATAGAGAAAGTTGTTCAGTTTGATGGTCTGATATGACCACGCATCTCTGATACACGTTGTACAGGTAAAACAGACAGGGGGTTATTGTATTCATCATTATGAACAATTTTTACTATGGGACCAACCCTGAAATCGTGAAAAATAAATCAGCTGTTCCATGCAAATAATTAAATATTACTCGACTAAATGTATGTAACAGTAGATCTTTGTTTCATGTTTTCAGAGCTGGTCCCATAGTAAAAGTTGTTCATAAATAATATAATTATTTATTTATTTCAGAATTTTTACATCCATAATTTGTTCACACATTCCACATTGTTGTTAGTAACGCACAAAAATATTTATAAACTAATGTTAGTAAGGAGAAAAACACAAAATATTAAACATCACTTAGCTACGCGTGGTTACTTGACTGCGTGCAGTCGTATCCAGCGCGCAAGCATCGGAGATTCCCACCGGTCCGCCAATACGCTCAAGATGCTGTTGGTGCTCGCACGCATGCGTGTAAGAACGGAGGTGCAACGCTTGCGCATGATAGTAGCGAAACTGTCTACGTTCGCCTCGGCAAACATGCGCTGCAAAACCGTGGCAGCCCCATCATCATCCTGAACGCATTGTTGTACTGCACTCGCAGGTCACTGTATGCTCTCTGCAAATAGTCCACCCACAGGCTGCATGTGTAAAAAGATTGACAATATGCTTTGAACAGCGTTACCTTTACCTGTTTTGAACACCGTGCAAACCTGCGAGCTAACATATTACATCGTACAGCCAATGACCTGCGCTCTCTCTCAATGTCAGTATTGTCTTTTAAGTCATCGGTAACCCAGTGGCCCAAATACTTAAATTTTGTAACCCTTTTTAAAGAGGTACCACACAAGAGAACGTCAGGTACGTTTTCATAACATTTAGTACCAGCCTTAAATACCATTAACTCAGATTTTTTGGAGTTATATTTGAACCCATGGGCCTCCGCATAGGACTCACAGATACTTAAAAGCTTTTTTAACGCACAGATTGAAGGGCTCAGCAACACCATATCATCTGCGTAACTTATATTATTAATACATACACCATCTATATGACAACCGATTTTAGTGTTACGGAGCTCCTCAATCAGCTCATCCATATAAAAATTAAAGAGCCGAGGGGAGGACAGCCCCCCTTGCCTCACCCCGCAATTCAGCTTGTACTCATCCGAAAATGTGCCTGCCCATCTCACTTGATTCTTCTGCTTATCATACCAATGCATTAGTACAGACACTATTTCCCCGGGTACACTGGTATCATGTAGCTTTTCCCATAACTTGTCATAAGACACCAGGTCAAATGCTTTGGACAAGTCCAAAAAACAGGCATAGACTGGAGTCTTCCTAGCAGTATAGTAGTGGACCGTCTGCTTGAGCGAGAGATGAGTATAATAACGATGAGTACAAGAGATAAAGATGAGTACAATAACGTTTCACCTCCACACGTCCTGCGCCACCTCGAACCAGCGTATTTATAAATTAATTAATTTCAAAATGAAGTAAAGTTCATATAATTTGGAGACATTCCATGAACTTCGGATGAACCACAGTCGGAGGACAGTAACTAGAAAAACATAAACAATTACCCATGTCCAAACGGCGATATGAAGTAGAAGCAGCAATGTATGCGATTGTCCACGATATTACGTCGGTTCAACCCGCTCTCATCGCGCAGGAACCGCTCGAATTGTTCGTCGATGTATTGAATTATCGACTGTAAACAAACATACGTTTTTCACACAAACCGTCACATTTTTCTGCCTAATTACGTGTTTTCTCGGACATGAAAAGACGAACGTCACTTCGCAGTAGAAAGTACGCAAATCGTCCAGCTTTACTATCAGTCAGAACAAGTTATTTTGATATTATGCTCTGAAAGGACAAACTAACAGTGAACTTTTTCCGCCAGCTGATATGATGAACATGGATTCACGAACTAAATTATTATCGGTCAGATGCATACCTGCAGGGCTGGTCCAAATAAAGGGGAGAGAAAACCAGGGAGAAAACGATCTCTTTACAGTTTTCCCTCTCGATTTTTCGTTTTATCTTCTGTCAAGGAGACAAAGGGTGAGAAAACGGGGGGTCTACCGCGTCATAAAACGGTATTGAACATCAAACCCTGGTAATAAACTTCAATATGATCGTAAGAGACTAAGCTTTGAGCTACCTTGTAAAATTTACTGATCATAAAGTTGGGATTTCCAACTTCATGATCGGTAATTTTTTTACAATGTAGTTCACACGTGAGGAGACGTTACTTCACGTTACTGAGTCAATTATTTAGAGGTTGAATTTATTTATTTATTTTAGAATGTAGACACAGCTTTCTTGTGAATCAATTATGTAAGGTCCTACCTTTCTAATCCCGAATCTAATCTTTAAAATTATTGCAGGGACCAACCTTGAAATCGCAAAAGTCAAGTACATTTAATTATTTGTATGGAACATCTGATTTTTTATCGCGATTTCAATATATAGTATAGTCCTATAGTAAAAGTTGTTCATAAAGATGAGTACAACAACCCCTTAAACGGGTCGAGAATAGAAAGGTAGGGCCTTTTATCGATTGAATTTACTTATTTATTGTACAAGTACACGTATCATTATTACAGTACAGTACGTGACCTTGCTAGGGGGTCATTGACATAGTAAAGAGACTAGCAAATTGGTCATGCTGACAGTTGGAATATACACTATTCGAGGACTAAGTGCCAAACTGAACGTAAATTACACGCAAACCATTATTTCGAGTCCTGCATAGCAAGTACTGCATGATAAATGTCATGTTTCATCGTACCTGTAGGATGAATAAATGGCAATCTGTACGTTATATACTCGTCAAAACAAAATAAGGGCCACTTGCAAATTTCGACATTATGGGTGATTTAATGATCATTAACTATACCCATGTGGTAAATTGTACAGCGTTGTGTTATCTTAAGTGTTTGCGAACACTTATACAGCATTCCGCTTGAAAAACCGTTAAAATGGGTAGATTTTATCAACTTTTTTGAAACCAATTAATTTTACCCTGTTTTTAACGTGAACTTTAAGCTCATTTAACATTTGTATTGTACTGAGAACAGTTAAGTGTGTCGAGTCAGTGCGTACATCGGCATTTTAAGAACGTAATTCCACAGATTCGACTTCGAATGGACTTGACTACAACGACCAGGACCATAACAATAATCCAAGAAGGCTATTCGTAGCGATCTGTAGTGTTACAGCCGAGATTTTCGCAGCGAGCGATTCAGAATGCCTAGAATTGCTTTTATGAGATCCAAAAATTTGTCAGAAGTCAGGAATTAGGCAGAGCCAGAGGAATCACCGCTCAGGAAGACCGCTACATAGACTTACATGCACGCAGAGAGAGCACCGTCACTTCCCGCTCTTGGCAAATTCGCTTGTGCCTGGCCACAAGCACGTGACTTAGTGACCAAACAATTAGAAACCAGTTTTATGAAGACCGGCAATTGTCCAGGAGTCAAGTGGTGCGAATTCCATAGACCAGTATTCATCATGCAAATCAATAAACATCCGCAAGGCAAGAATTGGACTGTAGCGTAAGTGACTGAAGCTCATTGCTTTTTACAGATGAGAGCAAGGTAAAAGTTTTTAGTGTTGACCGTTGCATAAGGGTGTGGAGATGAAAAGGTGAGCATTTGCAGATGCCTGCATCCACAACAATGATCGATTTGGAGGGCCCAATGTTATGGTGTGGGGAGGCATAGGCCAAACTGGAAGAACTGAGCTTATAATACAGAACCAGGGTACAGTAACAACTTAACGATACATCCAGGAGGTCATAAGACTCTATGTGGTGCCATTTGCATAGCAAGTGGGTGCAGGTTTCAAGCTGTTGCACGGCAATGCACGCGCTTATACTGTTAGAGCCACCAGAGAGACACTAGAAGAGGCTTGTATACAAGTGTTGCCGAGGCCAGCGAACAGTTCGGGCTTGAACACAATTGAACACATGTGGGATCTGATGAAAAGAAGAGTATGAGACACAAATTGATCAGTGGACAATGAAAGACAGCCCTTAAACGTCCTAAATTCGAGCTTGGAAAAAATCTCTCAAGAAACAATGCGGCATCTGATAGAAAATGTCCTCTAGGCTTCAAGAATATGTTCAGAAAAGAGGAGGTTACACCAGATATTGATTCAAAAAGGAAGAAGAATAAACGCCGTGGAATTTCATTTTTAATTGCATTTTTAGTCCAAGTGTACTTTTTGCTGAAATTGCACTTTTTCTTGAAAATGTTGTAAAATTGATTTTCTTTTCTGTGGATTGTGTAAAATTTAAGTCCATTTCATTAAAAACAAATCATTCCAATGAATTTTGCAACTTAGAAACCCAGGAACCTCATAATTTGCCCAGAAGATCAAAAATATAAGGTGGCCCTTATTTTGTTTTGACGAGTATATGTATGGGAATCGATTGTGCAATCTTGAATTTTATGGTTTCCGGTCATCCCGCTGCGGAACTTGGGACGTCACTGCGTTATTTAGGTCAAATAGTAATAAAATGCACGTTATTGCATTGTTTTTTTTTTATCATTATGTATTCCTCTATCTTTAAGATTTACACGGCACCTTACTGGTCAGTTGACGAAAAGGGATGAGATGATTGGCAGTACCTATTCTGTTACGTTTTCGAATGACCATAAAACATCATTACGATGTGATGTAATAAAAATGTACTGTCTCCTCTCCTATTTGTATCATACTCAGGGCCGGATTGGATAATCCGCCCTGATTAATTACCTTATGGATATAAGGCTGTGTAGGCAACAGAATGAAGCGCACCGAGAAAAAAATAATTGAAAATGTTTCATTGAGTGAAAATTTTATTTGAAGATTTGTATCATCAATGAAAATATTATTTCCTTGTTTTTTTTATATCTCATTTTCATATTTCGAATTATTAACCCCAGAAGTGCCCGCGCGTGCAAAATACAGATCAGCAAATGAGTGTCCTCCCGACATCAAAATTCTTCCCCCTTCCTAATAAAAATATTTTTGGAAGTTAGAAAAGGGGCCCCGAAAATTGCATTGCTAATCCGGCCCTGATCATACTAACCCATGTGTAATCTAAGAGTATCGACAACGTGGATAATGATGATGACAATAATTATAAAAAAGGTAAACTCACCCGGAAACAATCAGTGTTGTCAATAGCGTCTCCGTACCCTGGAGTATCGACCACAGTCAGACGGAGCTTCACCCCGCGCTCCTCAATCTCGACCGTCGACGCGTCCAGCTTCACTGTCTGATTGGTCTTCTCTGTAAACATTATATTGCTTTAGTTTTGCACTCTTAACTTACGAAGTAATCGCCCTTGAGGCCTGCGGGCAACACAACACGCAGGAACGGAAGGATATGGATCAGCTGACTATTATTTCTCGGTTGATAAGAAAAGTTGTTCATGATGATAAGTACAATAACCTGTTAAAGGGTGCGGGACTAGACAGATTGGATCATAATTATATAACCCATCGCTATCACGAATGGAATCAATGGAATCCATCCATGGATGAACGAAAACTCGCGATTTTGAATTTCGGGGGATTCTCTGAATCCTTACCAAGGTGTATAAACGTTGCGCGTGTGTGCCCTGTAGTTTATATCAAACCCAGGACCTAATACACAGCATCCGCGGTTACGACCACTAAACCAATGAAAATTCTGACTGTTTTCTAATTACCGTATTAATGCTATTATATCTAGTTCCGATAGGATAGGATAGGCTTTCCGTACAATGACCCTCTCATTGTACGGAAAGCCTATCCAATGCGAGGTCAGCTTATAT
Source organism: Allophyes oxyacanthae (assembly GCA_932294325.1). Taxonomy (NCBI): domain Eukaryota; kingdom Metazoa; phylum Arthropoda; class Insecta; order Lepidoptera; family Noctuidae; genus Allophyes; species Allophyes oxyacanthae. Next base: position 6,896,486 of record OW028628.1, read on the forward strand.
TGGAAACGTATAGCGTGATATGTAGCCGTGTGTACATAAATATTATTATTACAATAAGTTACCAAAGTATGTTGATAAAGATTCCAATACTATACAAATATTTCCTTATAATTCATTAATTTGTAGTTATACCTAGCTACTTACAAATAAACTTTGATTATTTAGCTTGATTTAGCTAATAAAGGATGATTAAACCTTATTTACTGTAAACTAGCTCTTTAGCGAATCATTAAATCCTATTCTGATTTTTTATTCAAATTAAATTACATTCTTAGATTATTGATTGCTTTCCGCTGCTGCTCGCAAGCCAGTAAGAGTACAGCGGGTCTACCGCGTAACTAAAATTGTAATGAACATCGACATCGGTATTAAACTTCAATACGATCGTGAGAGCCTAAACTTTGAGCTAACTTGTATGTTTTTTACCGATCATGAAGATAGGAGTCCCAACTATATGATAGGTAATTTTTTTACAAGTTAGCTCAAAGTTTAGGCTCTCACGATCGTATTGAAGTTTAATACCGATGTCGACGTTCATTACAATTTTAGTTACGCGGTAGACCCGCAGAATGGACAAAGTTGGAGGTGGCCTATGCCCAGAAATGTATACCCACTTACCTAGAGTAAAAATATAAAATAAAATATATATTTAATAGTACTAGCGACCCGTCTCCAGCTTCGCACGGGTGCAATTTCTCTACTACCCATACATTAAATATCAAAGCATTATACATATAAAACTTCCATGAAAAGTTATCTAACTGATGGTGAAAACCGCATCAAAATTTGTTGCGTGGTTTAGGAGGAGTTAGCGGATATACAGACAGACAGGCGGAAAGCAACTTTATTTTATACTATGTAGAGATTGTAAAATTTAAGTGGGAAATAATTAAAGGCATTATTATTATTATCATGTCCATTCATTGGCATACAAATGACAAGAACGTATAATTTAATCCATGTATAAAGGGCTATCAATAAAAAAAAACAGGATGTTGTAGAAGAGTGGGCCTTTCCTGTGGTAATACTATAAATAATAATTAAATTAATTACTATACATTGATTGACTTGATAGTTTTTTTTTCTTTGAGCACTATGCGAAAAAAAAATGTTGGTTATAACTTTTGAATCATAAAAAATTGCACCAACATTCTTAGGGTTAAAAAATTTGGAAATGACCTTGCCCATGCCTTTATTCGATTTGTTCCATACTTCCAGGGACAACCTGTATAGATTGACTAATTCATGTATAAATGTAACAAACTAATTTATATGAATAAATATTATTGTGGTCATATTGGCTCTCAACTATTAGTTTATTAGGAGATAAGTAGTTAACAGTGGATGCACAGATTCACTAAAAGATTTTTTTATTATACCTAAATTTGATTGCATTTGGCAGCACCAGTCAGCAACTCAGCACCACAACTGCAGGGCTAGCGCGGCAAAATGGGGAGAGAAAAAACAGAGATTTTGTTCTCTCTCGATTTTAGTATTGTGGTCTGTCAAGGAGACAAATGGTGGAGAAAACGGGTTTGTCCACCCGTTAGCATGGCCTTGCTGAGTGAGTTTAATAATTAATACTGTGATAAAGTCCCTAAGCTAGTTAAATTTTCCTTTTTGAATAGTTGATTACCAATGCGTCTAAGAGGAGGCTGATGTATGGATATTGTCTTCCAACTGATAAGTTAAGTACAAATTAGGAAGATATACTAACCGATAGCATCAGGTATGACACGTTCTGGATACAAATCAGTCAGGAACAAGGAGTTGACAAGCGTAGACTTGCCCAGCCCACTCTCACCTACCACCATCAGAGTGAATTCAAAGCCCTTCTTCACCGATTTACGGTGCACCTGGTTGGGCAGGTTAGCAAACCCAACATATCCTGGAGTTTCCAGGTTGGAAAACTGAAACAATAAGAAGGTGAAAACTGGCTGTTATAGACTGACTTACAATCAGTGTTCTCATTGTTGCATTTTTATTTTTTCGTTTTTCTTTTAAAAAATATGGGGGTGGTTTTCAATTAGAGTTTAATATTGGTTTTTTTTTGTGTGAACCTTTACATCTGCAATATACTTGAGGGCCTCATTGACGGCCAAATGTACAATTTGGAATAAATCATTGACTTACTACTACAATAGACAGCAGGTAGAAAAATGTGTCCAGAGAAAACTATAACATGCTAATTTAAACCTTATTGTCATTAGTAAACAGCTTAATTTTACTTGCAACAATTTATCAGCCTATTCAACTTCGACTTGAACAACATTTAAAACAAAAAATTATCTATTTGCTCTTTTGTCAGAAAAGGGCAAATAGATACTATTTTGTTTATGTTGATCAGTTCAGTAATTTGTTTTTACACTGAATAAGAATTTCAATTAAATACTAAGTTTCTAAGCAAAATATCACTTTAAAATATTAATCATCGTTACCGAAAATATGATACACCACCCTCTTTTCTCACTATACTGAAGTAGTTTTTACACGTTTTCACAATACAGTATGGCATTTTTGATGTGTACCTATCATGTCAGTTGACAAAACAAAGACTGGCTCACAATTGGAACTCTTTTCTAGTTTTCGAACTTGTTTGGCTCTGACACTTTTGAGCGCGGACCCAATGTCCATGTAGTAGTAGGTCAATGGAATAAATAAATAAATATTGCATTAAACAATTTTGATCGTATCATATAATACTGTCAAGATGTAAAACATCCTCTTGTGAACCATCAACACTGCATTCACCAATCTGTTTGCCAAGGCTACCATTGCCCAGGTGTTCTGGCAATATTCCCCAAAAATTGTTTTGCCTGTGAGGATGCTAACAGTGGATATTTCAAGCTGATTTAACATTATGAATATTATGATAGAGTAAAGAACACTGATGTTTGTATTTTCTTTTTTAACAATGTATGATTATGTCATGTAAGTATAGTCCATTTTTTCATAACTGTCTTATATTGTAAACAATCTTTTTGTATCTTTTACCTACAAAGAGTTGATAAAAAGATGGTAGGTATGTTAAAAGGTATTACACATTTATAAAAAAGGTGTTATGCCCCATTGTTTACAAGATATCTTCCATGAATTTGATTTACTAGTTATGTAAAAAGACACCACAAGATTGTTTACAATAAAAGTTGTCTAAGAAAATGAAACAGTGGCCATGCTACTGAACTGCCCAGAGGTTGCCACTTATAGGGCTCTCTGAGAGATTGTCAGCAACATTAAAGTTTGCTGGACTTCCTAGAGGAGTTGGGATGGATTAAATAAATTTATTAGCCACCCATACACAAAAAATGTGCATCAATGTATAGTTTTGAAAACTCCTCGCATTACCAATAAAACTAATTCATGAAGAAAAAATGGACTATAGATGGACCATGGGCAGCAGCATCCTCCTGTGTTACTAACATATTGCAATTACCAACCTGTCTGCCAAGCATTGTGATTACAGCAATATCCTCCATGACTGTTCTTTTTAAGTGGAAGTTTTTGTATGATTGGTACTATAAATAACATAAGTAAATCAAACAACAAGACAGCCTAATTTAAAAAAAGAAGCACAAGCAACTCTTAAAATATAATGAACTTTGTCTAACTATACTAATTATGCACCTAATATTAACTTAGAGAGACTACTAATTATCTACAAGCCAGTAAACATAAGTTTCATACCAACATATTCCTAATCATATCAACCCTCGATAAGCGGGCTAGGCAGCACACTTCTCAAACATCGGCATTCATTACATTTAACAGGCACACCACACAGATAAAAACAAAATTCTGTGTGACACATACACCACTCACGCGTTAAATATTCCGTTTGCATTCGCACCGACACACTTTCGCGGCACAAATACTAATAGCAAATGCTCTACAAGAATGTCAAGAGAGCCGACACAGGATATTGTTACAAAATACCCATTATAAAATGTATAACAAATCTGATTTCCTTCGATACATAAGTCAAACTATTGCTCACAAATTAACTGGAACAATGAAGAAAGGCGATTACCTACTTACGTTTTTATTATTTGCTGTTTCACTGGACATTTTACAGCTTTTAGTGTTATATCGGTATAAGTTTTTATTATTACACTTTTCCGTTGTATGGCTTCTTTCTATTTATTTAGAGAAATAGAAACTGAGATGTGTCATACACAATTTCCACCCAATGCCCAATCGTTTAACTGTCATTTGTCAATTGTCATTTTGTCAAGCAGAAGTAGGGTCGTTCCAATATAAGTAAATTACGAGTAAGTATTCGATACTCTGGTTACGATATCAAGTAATTTTAGCATCGAATCAATCTTGCAACACTCAAATGGTATCGAAACGAAAGTATCGAATCGAATCAGACTGAACGAATGTTCGTTCAGTCTGATTATACTTTACAACATTTAATTGTTGTCGCAAAATAAGCACTCGCTTTGAACCGATCAAAGCGACTCTTGCTTATTTTCCTAAGCCAGAGCAACGATGTCGCAAGCAAGGAACAGATTGTTCCCAAAATACCTGGAGCAGTTACTGTTTTTAGGCAATCTGGATGCAAGTGTTCTTTGTTTAATTATTGTTCCTTGTTTTTCTGTATAGGTGTTTGTTCTTTGTTCATTGTTTAGAATAACTTCGAAATAATAACTAATAAAACATGATTCAGATAATACCTTTACTTTTAATTATAAATGTGTGGCTATTATTATTGTATAATATGTTAAAAATCAACAGAATAACAACTACTCCCAAGAATATTTTCCTAGTATATCAGTCTCATAAATATATCTAAAAAGTGTCGATATGAGTAAGAATCGATACTTTAGAGGTACTCATATGAGTAGGTATCGATATGTTAAAGGTATCGGAACATCCCTCAGCAGAAGCAAAGCCCTGCAGCAGTATCTCTAAGTAGTCTGTGGCCCTGCAGAAGCAAGTGTCAATTTGTCTATTTGTCTGGCCAACGAAAGCTGTCCAAAAAAAAAGGAGGTTCCATTTAAAAATTAAGAGCTGTTATCCCTATACATTGCATAAACGGAGTTGATACTATCTATTATTCACTAATATTATGCGATACTTACCTACATCAGTATTTCCTATTTAGTTAATAATATTTACAATATTTCGTCTTGAGGATCATTGACTTACATTGAGGATGGTCACAGTGTTCCCAACTTAGGGGTTTTCCCCCCAAATTTAGGGGGTAAATAAGTGGGCTGGGATTTTTTTAGGGGTATTTTTAGGGTTTTTTTTATTCTTGACTTTTACTGTGAAGTTTATAATGATTGTGACGCAGTTGGCTGTAAACTTTTTGAAAATGTTTCAATTATTGTATAATATTACAATTTATTTATTATTTTTACAGAGTTTTTTTTTTTTTGGGGATTTTAGGGGTTTTTCACTTTAGCTTTGGGGATAAATATTTCTGAGAGTTGGTAACACTGGATGGTCATAATCAGAGCACGAATGTTTTGACATAAAGTAACGTTATCGTAAACAAATTTTGTTAGAATACAATGAATCTATCGTATTTTTGATCAATTATATATTATGCAACAACATTATATATTATGAAAATGGAAAAATACTGCATGTATTTTCAAAAAATATCATGGATTAAACGTGTACTTTTGATTCTTACGTTTACGTTACGATACGTCATAGCATTCGTGTTCGGCCCACAGTACCAAATAAGCCCTAAACGAAACTAGCTTGGATTTTTTTTATCTTTTACGTAAGTTCATCACTCAACTTTCCTGGCACGGCCAAACATAGAAAAGGTTGAATTAAACAAAAAGTTATTAATATAAGTTTATATAATGGAATTGAGACCACTGATGTGATGAAACAATAAAATCCACACAAAACGTAGGGTTATTCCTTTATTTTGATTCCTATAGCCGAAATTGGAAACTATTGCTGAATGTGGTCGAGTTTTCCCCGGAGTATTCCACTGTCCGTGATTTTTAGACCTTTCAATTTTAATTCTTCTTAGTGTCTTTCATTTTTCTCATTTTTATTATTTATTAGCTTTCAATATCTTTACTATTTCCACAATTTTATGTTTTGTTACCTCGTTGTTGATACTTCCTGAAAAGAAGATACACCATAAAAAATATTGCGATTTTTTATACATAGTCGAAAAGTATCAAGTTGTTTGAATAGAAATTCAAAAAACTAACCTAATAGCGAAAAGATTGAATCTAGTTGTCGTATTTTCTCTACATATTTCCGATTCAAATCACTTTTTACGTCTTTATATTTGTCAATCATGGTAAATAGAAGCTTCCTCATCGAACTTTTGATTGTTTTCGGCATTATTTTAAACAGAACTAACGAAAACATGATGCTTATATAAACACAAGATGACAAAGTACGAAACGTCATTGTTACAATTTTGACAATCCTAAATTCTTGCCATAATAAAAGTTTAGAAAATAATTCCACGGCCGATAATCTACGTACAAAATAATTTCAACGTAGCGCCATTTTGTTTTTAGTGTCGTATGACGTTTATCGCTTTAATCCTTGGCTGTGATTGGCTGGCGCAGACGCTGCAGATGGCGGCTGGCTTATTTTGAAAGATGTTTGACATTGACAAGTAAATAAATATGAAAATTACGTGAAAATAACAAAAATTATAAATTATACTGTGTTAAAGTCGTTACTGCTTATCCTCTCCGGTTTATCTGTAATAAAGCCCTCCGTGCCTCACCTGAGGTTATTTTGCTTTTTGCAAAATGTATTACAATTTTACAAGTTGTGTTTGGAAAAGTTTACGAGAGGACGCTATTTTACACCATTTTCCGTACACTGAGAAATGACTCAAAGTGGTTACAGTGTCTAAACCGTGAATCTGAAGAAATTATCACCAGAACTTTCATAGCATTTTGTTTGTCAAAAACACTTTGAAAAGAAGTTCATTACTGGCAAATGACGTCTCATAGGCAAAGCATATCCTTCTCTGTTTATTGGAGACGAGGTTTCGAGTGGAACACCATCTCTGGAGACTGAACACCATGTCTGGAGATTGCCGGTAAGTCTATTATAACAACTAAGTACTTCTTCCTTTGTATAGTTCGTCCAGTATTACATTGAGGGATGTATGCCACAAAAGTCAACAGTGTTGCTGTTGCTTCTTATTTAAATATGTTACTCTTTTTCTCATAAGTTTGTAAAGGTCTATTTAATAACTATAACTATGTATGACATAGTTATAGTTATTATATAGTGCACAATATGTTATTGTGCACTGATTATAAATATGTTTTAAATACTTATTGTATAATACAAAGAATATAATTATTAAGTTGTAATTATTTAAATTGATTTCCAGGTTTCAACACGGGACAAGATGAAGAAGATGTGTTCAGTAATGTTTGATGAAATGTCATTAGAGACTGCCTTGACATATGTTAAAACGGAGACATAATTAACGGCTTTGTCAAGCTTGATGAAAAGGGAAATGAGTTTGCCAACCATGCTCTTGTATATGTTCAGGGGAGCAGTTTATAAGTGGCAGCAACCAGTGACTTTTGCAAAGGGGCAACCTCAGGAATAGAATTAAAAAGTATCCTGAAAAATGTGATTGCGAAGCGTGATCAGATACTTGCAAATCATGAACCAGGTTGGTATTATTTTTTCTAATTATGCTTTTAACATATTTCTGTGATAATTCTTGCCTTTATTTCATATTATGTCAATAATCACATATTATCATATTTTGTAAGTTTAATTTGAATTTACTGTTTTATATTCCAGATGGCACAGGGACATTATGTAACGCTAACCTGAACATAATATATGACCCATCGCACCTCATCAAGGGTTTGAGAAATAACTTTTATAAAACTAAAGTTGTAGTAGGGTGTTTTTTTTTAAAATAAACTACAATTAAATTGTGATGCATGCCAGAAAACATGTTACAAGTAAGAAAACTAACATCATGACTGGATAAGACACAGAGAATATATTGCAGCAAAAAATCGCCTGAACTATCCATCGGAAGGTGCAGTAAGGTGTTGTCAGTACAGTTGTTATGAAACAAATGAATACTTGGAAACCAATGCCCATCAAAATAGTGTTTAATCAAATATAAAAGCTATAATTATATCCAAGTATCCATTTGATTCCATCAACTGTACTGAACACAAGACAAGTTAGTGTCCTCAATAATTTCATTGCCTTAACTATTAGGTTCACAATAAATAACCCGTACTCTTACTTCTTACATTCCCATCCCACAAAACTGACTTCTATTCCTATTCCCTTTCTGTGCATGGGGTTAGGTTGTGGAACTCACTCCCACCTGAGCTAAGGAACTGTGAAACTATCTCAACCTTTAAAAAACGTGTCAAAGAGCATTATCTCTCCCTGTCATAGCATCTTCCGTTTGCAATTTATGTATATATGTGTTTGTATTTATTTATGTATGTTTTTATATTAATGTGTATTTGTTTTATGGTGGTATTTTACCTAAGTTTATATTATTGTATTTAATTTGTAGTTTTAGTCTATTCTTGGACATCACTGTCTACATATAGTGTTTTAAATTCTCCTCTTGCAGGTCTGCTGGAAGAGATTTCTTTAATGTAATAAGCAGTACCTTTGTGCTTTGTTCTCCTATTTAATGTTTTCTGTGTTATTTTTCATGTGTGTACATAAATTATTCAATAAATAGAATTTTAAAGGGCACTGATGTATACCACTCATAAAATCGTGTATTGCCTGCGATGCAAAAACGGCTTTTGAAAAATAAATCGTTTAATAAGTAATGTGCTGTTTTAATCATTTTTCCTCAAAATAAATTCAGAAAATGAAAAATTATAAATCGGTCCCTACTGGCGTATTGGCCTGTATCAGTCAAATTCCTTTGCCACGAGGCCAGGGAAAGGTTCGACAATAAAAAAAAAAGAAACGTCATGCGACATTAAAACTTAGTGGTGAGAGTTTTTGTACTACAGTTGGCAGTCTGATACGTAGTATCTCTAAGTAGTCTGTGAATAATTCGTGGACTTCTTTCGCTGGCCATCATTTCCTGTAAGAGAGGATTCTTTGGTCATTGATTTCCCGCATTTCCACAATAATAAAGAGGATTCTTTAGTCATTGACAATAAATACATTGCGCAAAAAGCGACTTGCCAAACAAAATATATTTTTTAAAAAATCACCTCCAAAATGGCGGTCAATTTTGACAACAAATTCGTGAGTTTCGTGGAGTTATAGTTGAACATTCAATCGATGGATATTAAAAAATAATGGGAACTCCTACAATGAACTCCCATACATCCGGAGAAAGTGAGTATAATTTTTATCACGTTTCGTTTAGTAGACCCTTCCCATACATTTTCTATGAAAACATACCTACCTTCGTATGGTGTAAACTGTACTCTAAAATCTCTGTTCTTTTGAACTGTTCCTGGTCAGTGGGTCTACTTAGGGGTTCCTACCTATGTGCTTTAAACTGCCGCTAACAATATTTTGAAACGAACGTTTTTTAGGGAAATGACTTAATGTTACAGGGTGAAGTGTGGCAGAGTTTCCATCTTGATCTTTTAGAATATTATCCACATAAGATGCTAGATCTGAGACCTCACACCCGAAGTTCTGGTCACTCGCGGTTCCTTTTGTACAGAATCTATAGTTACCTTCAGGCCTTGAACCACTCACAGACTGTGAGGGGACCTCCTGAGGTATTTCCTTTGTTACTGATAATTGTACTGATGAAACATTTTTAGAGTCACTGTCACAATTGCAATCTGCCTCTTTACTAATAGGTTTTGATCCTGGTTGTTACATGCCTGTGATGCCTCCTTCACTTATTGCAATGTTTGCATAATTTTCGAGGAGCCCTAGTCCTTTTCCTCTTTGAACGAGAAAGGGATCCAACTGTATCCATGCTTGTATCATTTTGTTGAGAACAAAGAATCATTACGTTTTCGCCAACCGGGGGGACTCCGGACTATGGCCCCCGGATCTGGCAGTTCCTTATCCATAGGACAGACCAAAGAATTGGGTCTTGAAAAAAACTTACCTAAATATACATAAATATTAAAAATGATCTAATCTAATTAATATGAGTACATATCTACACAACAGATCTTTAAACACTATATAATTAAAAATTATTATAAGGTAATAAAAAAGCACTCCCGCCTAACTCTAAGATTCCCACCTTTTTTCCCTTTTGAACTGTAATGTTACACATAAATGCCCTAAGGCCTTTATCTGGCAGAAGCATTCATATTGAATGTTCAGTGTTTGTGGCAATGTGATTATGGTTTGTAAGATTTACCTTTTTTTTCTCAGGTAAATCCCACATATTTAAAACAAATGCGAAATTGCTATCCATAGAAATAATAGGTGTATTACTTTGTCTCACGGGGATAATACTGCTATGTGTTTATACTGAGGTAAGAAAGGTTTTTTCTGTTAAAACTTAAATTTTGAACTATTATGAAATTGGAATGTAATATTCCTAATTCTTTTTCAGACATATGGTTATGAAATTGAGATAGACTACACTGACTGCGAGGACTATGATCAAGCAACAATAAAATGTAAAGATACTTTACAAAACAGAAAGAACCCATGTTATTGTTATATACCTATCAATATAACACAGCCAATGGATCCATTTGTGACTGTTTTCTATGAGCTGGACTCCTACTACCAGTCTTCCAGGAATTATTCTAGCTCTAGGTAAGAATTTGTGAATTTAGGATTTACAGCTGACACTTCAGGAATTGGTATTTCATAATTATATGTAATTTGTCTCGAGTGAGAAGCATGAAATCCAACATTGAAACTGGAGAAGCATTTTGGTTTTTATCAGAACAAATAATAAGTATAAAACATAGTTTTGACTGCAACTGCATTCGCATATATTATGGATTTTCCTCATGCAAAATTCAATACCTGATTCACACCTTCAGCTGCTGCTCAGATGGTTGTAATTTTGTCCACCGGACGTTACATGTACAATTAACTATGAAAGTATTTATCTATCCAATGCTTTTCATTCAAATATGTACAAAGGTAGTAGGGTGAATATTTCATTTCGTGCATATTACACGTCGGACGCTAAAGAATATATTAAACGTTGAAAGAATTTGAAACTAACGTAGTTTTTGTATAGTTAACTTGGTGTTCTAATAGGCGCAATCCCTAGAAAATCTTTTTTTTAATTAGAAATGCACTAAATTTAAAACAAAGAATCTAAAATCTAATTACCATCGGTGTCCCTTTTCCCAGATTTTAGTAAATTAGCACATGCTGTAAAAAACTGTGTTTGAAGAACGACATTTTTATTACTTTTTAGGAAAACAGGATATTTAATCTATACAAAGACGATTTATTGTTTATGGAAGAACATATTTAAGTGGTTCCATACAACTTTGAAAAATGTCCCTCCACTTTCCCATAATTACCATTTGACGGTATGTTGGATCCGATATTTTAATACTTAGGCCTCACTGTGCACCGCGCTTCTCACAAAATAATCCACGAAAGTCAACGCTCGGCTATCAAGCCGAACACACGCGTGAAAGAGTGATTTTGGCTAAGTAAATTAAAGTTATCCTGTTCGAAAAGTGACGTGGTTCGGAATATGTCTGCATACCGTTCGTGTTATGAAAGGTAGTTATATTGATTTTTATCAAAGAATTATTTGCCAGATGTATTCGGTACAAGTCTCTTTTTCTGCTGACAAGCTTAACAATGCAGTACCTGTTCCAAATAACGGTAATTTATCGAAAATGTTATGAATCTAATTACCATTCTTCTAATTACCATTGATTACCGTTCTTCTTGATTCGAATGGTAATGAGAAAAACCGAACGGTAATGATTAGATTCTGTGATTCAATTCTGTATACACTGTATTTACCCTTACTTGTCTTAAATGGGATATAACGAATACTTACAATATAATAGATTATATTCATTCAGTCATTATATTAAATAATTTCCCAATCTTATCAGTTGACTTTGCACCAGCACTTCTTCTTCTTCTTCCTCGGTCGCTCAATACTGAGGATCGCGACCACAAATTCGTCTCCATTTATATTTGTCAGACGTGGAGTGCACGGCTAGTTGTATGTTGCCGCCAACCGCTCTCTTGACAGCATCACTCCATCTGACGGGCGCCCGACCTCTCACTCTCCTGCCCTCCACGTGACCCGGTATGAGCCTACTCTCCAAGGTATGTTTTGGAGATCGCATAATGTGTCCGAAAAATCTCACAACTCTTTGGTGGCAAATCGCAGAAAGACGCACTTTAACATTTAGCTCCACAAGGATGGACTCATTTGTTCTGAATGCTGTCCATGGAATTCTGAGCATTCTCCTCCAACACCATAACTCGAAGGCATCGATTTTTCTTCGATCAGAACTCTTCATGCTCCAGGTTTCGGCACCGTACATAAATATGGAGAAAATCAGGGCTCTTACCCCCTATCTTGTCAAGATTAGACATAGCATTATTCGCCATCGCGGACCTGCGGCAGATTTCTTCCGAGCAAGTGCCTTCATTATTTATCATTGATCCTAGTTATACGAACTGACTTAATTTATCATATCCATTGAGAGTATCAGATGACGTGAGAGATTGGGCTCGGTCTACCACCATTATCTTTGTTTTGGAACGGTTGATTTGCAGACCCAATTTCACACAATTGAAGCGGAGACTTCAATTGTGTGAAGTAGTGTTGCCATTTCATCTTCTGTTGAAGCAACTATGGTTGTGTCGTCCGCATATCTCAGGTTAGTGTTTTTTTGGCCACCCACTGTCACACAACCACACCACCCCGAAAGCTCTTTTCTCATTATGTGTTTACCATACAAAATAAAGAGTTTCGGAGAAAGAATGCATCCCTGTCTTACACCACGTTCCGTACGAAATGGTTCAGAGTTGTTTGCACGAGTACCTTTCCCAGTTACAAAACCGCACTGTTCATTTGGAATTTGATGGTCAATAAAACTTGTAAGGCGGGTATTAATGATTCGCAGCATAATTTTGCTGGCATGTGACATGAGGGAAAGTGTCCGATAGTTCTCACATTTACGAGTGGATCCTTTTTTGTGCAACGGTATGACTGCAGACTGTACCCAGTCTTCCGGCCACTGTCCAGTTTTCCAGATTTTATTGCAGATACCGTGTAGGATCTTCATTCCATCTGGAACAAGGTGTTGTAACAACGCTGCTGACACGCCATCCGATACAACTCATAACAGTAAGTCCTCCATCTTTCTAGAACCAAATCCAGATCTGTAAGAGCATTACCTTTACTGTCATTTATTATCCAATTTTTCGGTTTGAAAACTCCGGTAAGTTGTTTAACTTTCATAAAGAGATCTTTGCTTTGTGCCCATTTGCGTTCCCCTCGATTTCGTTACAAACTAAATTTATAAACTTATCTTTATCCCTTTTTGTTGATTTCTGCACTTCACTATGCAACCTATTGTACCTGTTCTTTTGTTCCTGAGTATGTAATCCTGCGCATTTAAGAGCTCTCCTTTCGTCTATTAGTGTCCAGGAATCCGTACTAATCCATTCATCTTTCTTTTTGACAATCCTAAATAGCTGGCTACTCTTCTCAGCGGTATCTAATATAACCTTTTTTAGGTTTGTCTAATCCGCATCGCTGGAGTCAAACGGGTCGAGTTCAAGAGATTTGACCTTTTTTTGGAAGGATTCCAGAAAGTGTTGTAGTGCAGGTTTGCTAAGTGCAGATTGTTTCTGATGTTTTAGCTGCGTACGTCTCAAACGTAGTCTGAAATCCGCTACTACTAGCTTATGGTCACTTCCACAATCCGCACCGGGTAGTGTTTTAGCATTGGTTACAGAGGAAAGCCATCGGGACTTGATCATAATAAAATTGATCTGATTGCGGTATCCATTAGGCGAGATCCAAGTGTACAGTTTTCTGGGATGATTTTTGAACCAGGTATTCATAATAGACAGCCGATTCTCTACACAATACTGTAACAGCTTATCAGCTCTGTCATTTCTCTTTCCCAGACCATAACCACCTACAATCTTTCCTTTCAATGGGTCCTCTTTCGTTACGCCAATTTTGGAATTAAAATCCCCTTGTACTATAGTAACTTTTTTGTATGGAATATTCTGAAGTAGCGCATCTAGATTTGCATAGAATGCATCCGATACCTCCTCATCTGATTGTACCGTAGGTGCGTACACTTGGATAACATTTATAGGCACAGGCTTTGCATCAATTTTTATTGAGTTTTATAACCTTTCACGCAATTTATATATTTTCTAGAAATTATGAGAGCTACTCCATTCCTACTAACCAACTGTTGCTACCAGTTCTCCCCTTACTCTCCCCAAACCGTTTATTTAGTTCTCACTACGGAGCAACCAGAACTGATTGATTTTTTAAAGTTCCTGAGTAATTTTATTGCAATTAAAAGGCTGATTTATCAAACTGTTGTTTTATTGCTAATTACCATTATTTCTACCTCATTACCATAAATAGATATCTAATTTCCGTTTGTGTTAAATCTCATTACCGTTCCTTCAAAAAAAACAAACATCAATATCTTCAAAACTAAAAGTCTGATTACTGTCCCTTTCTTATATTTCACTTTTCATCATTAAACACTTTCAAAAAAACATATAAAGAACATGATTAAGCACAGTTATTTGACTATTCTCCAAGAGGTCCAATATGCACGAAATGAAATATTCACCCAGTACGGAACAAAATTATTTTTCTTTCTTTCTTTCTTTTCTTAGTCTTAATACCTAAGGCATTCTCTGCCAGGCAACCTGAGGGTCATGCAATGACAAAAACATAGTAGATACACTAATAATCAGTCAGCATAATAACTGCCCTCAATGGCAACTAGCTGACAGACGAAAACCTCGAAAAGAAAAATATAGCTGGGGTCCACTCTTTCCTTAATTTACAGAATTTGTTATAGTATCTGTATAAGAGTAATATGAGAATATACAATAAAGTATGTTTACACAGATACACCACAAAATCTGATTAGGTTATCACAGTTTTGTTTGCGTCATGAGGTATCACAAATTTTACATAACAGGAAAATAATCAGCATGAGTTGCTAGTAGGTAATAATTATGTTAAAATTAAAGGAAAATGGGCAAAAATGTGAGGCTTGCCCAAAATGTCGACCACTACTGTGATTTAAGTAGTTCGCTAGATATGGAGTAAATTTTACTTAGACACCCAAAGGACGTTAGGGCATTAAGCAGAGCTAAAATAATTGCATTAGGTATATTAAGAATTTCAAATAAAAAACATGAACTTCCATTTTATTCGTCACCATAACGTTATTTTTCGTATATACATATTCGTATTTCAAAGTTTAGGCTCTCACGATCGTATTGAAGTTTATTACCAGAGTCTGATGTTCATTACCATTTTGTTACGCGGTAGACCCGCCGATATGGATGGACCGATTTCAATGCAGTTTTTTTTTAATTTAAAGCTAATTTAATCGGGTATCATCTTAGATATGTTTCATGAAAATCTGTTCAGCCGTTCAAAAGTTGCAGCTCTTTTTCTAGTAGGAGTCGGGTGTTTTTGACGGTTAGATTAGTTAATAACGTAAATTACACTTAGGTTTTTGTCCGATTTATTACTGCTCGATGATTCACGTATTATTATAGGACCGAACATTGATAGGTAGGCTGATCGATGAGGCATTAAGGCAGGCGTCACATGTTTCCACTATTTAAAATGAATCCATTGTTAAAGATAATGCTCAAAACAAAAGGTCATTGGTGTCGATTCTATTGCGCATTTTGACAGAACTTAACTAGACTAAACGCATCTGTCACTTTCTTTTGCTATTGAAACAAAAAGACACAACGTTAGTATCAGTCAGTATCAGTCGCGTAAAGTCAGCATTAATTGTGCAATTAATAGTTTTTTTAGTGCACTTCTTTCATCTTGCAAATAGATAGCATTGTACCTACTGTATGCGTTCCATAGTTGGGCGAAACATAGCTAGGGCATAATTAATATTCTGCTCAATGCTACTGCGCATTAGTAATTTACTCACGTACATATTTCGAACATCGATGATTTCGAAGCCTTTTTTCCGTCACCATTTTTGCCAGCACCACATAACTTCGGCTTTTCCCGTTCTCTTTTACGTTATTTTCCTTATCGATTGCGTTTCCTTATCAAAAGGACGGGAACGTAATATTTTTTAAATAACATTAGTGTTACCGGCAATGTAGAGGCTTTTGTCTGGCAGTGGACAGCGATATTGGCTGAATTTATTAATTAATATCGAAAAAGAATAGTTTTTCAACGCGCTAACGGCATGTCAGTGTCGATTTCTAAAGGGCTACAAGGTGTTCCAGGGAATGGTACGGTTGAAAAAAAAACTCTTCCAAATTATGCAATTATTATTAATCATAATGTTCATTCAAAATAGATTCGTTTAAAAAAATAATTGGTTTACCTGACCTGCGATTAATAGACTACTTAAAACTAGGACCATTTGAAGTCTACATTAAACAGCACCCCAAAACGCTCACCCTTTACTGCTTCCTAGAGTTCGAACTCTAACTGGTTTTTTGTAGTTATGTTAAGCACCAGTTTGTTAGTATTTACTTCATTTTTTTAACTTTACCCCTCGCTAAGATATCTCTTTTATGGAGGGTACAGCTTACAAAAATACATGTCACATGCACACACACCATATACCACAACATATTTGTTTTGCACGGGGATCGAACCCGCGGCACGTAGCGTAGAAATCTAATCACATATGTATCAATAACATTAAAATGAATAGACAGCTACGTTAATTAGTTACCCACTCACGTGTTGACTTAGTACGAAGTTAATAGGTGCCCCTCACATACTAAGCTAAAACAAGATGTTCTCATTGTTATCGTGAGGACCTTAAAAAACTAAATAATCAAAAATGTAAATTGTCACCAACAGGGACGATAAGCAGTTGTCGGGGGAATTGTTGTTAACTCCATCCCAGAGCTGTGACCCGTTCACGTACGTCGATACGACTGAGGGCAGGAAGCCCATCGCGCCGTGCGGTGCAATAGCCGACACCATGTTTAATGGTATAGTAGCCTTTTTAAACTGTTCCCACACTAAAAATCTCCTGTATCGGGGGTACAGTTTACAGACAGCTGAGTGGCATAAAAAAGTTCGGATGGGTATCCAGAAATACCTTAGCTTTATACTCAAATAGTTACCACTATCGCCCACGTTCAGAGTGACGTCATACCAAGGCACGGCCTATATTTATGAGCCATGAATTGACCCGTCGGACATTGATGTCTGCCCTCGACCTGATTCCTCGTCTCTCCGCCAGGGAAAGATAAACCAGCCGGGATAATATGAACGTCACGTTATAATTTTTTCGTTGCATTATCTCGTCCAGAAACTGGTTTTTAAAGACTTTATGTCGTCTCGTCTTGACTACAAAATTCGCCTAGCAGCTGATGCAATTTGTGTGGTGCGTGTTGGCGACGTTTGTGTGTTAGGTACGCATTATCAGTCAATTAACTAGTCTCTCCATTTCATGCTGTGGCCTTAATTAATCCCTCCTGTTAAATATGAATGTTTTAGATACGTTTACATTGAGAAGAGACTCGGATTTTGTGGAAAATATATATACTGGTATAATCTCGGAAGCTGACAAAAAGCCATATCACAATCCGGCGGGAAATCTCGAACAAGGTTGGTATATCGTAATTTTGTTGTAGTATAGCTCCTTGTAACGACTTCGAGTGGGCCGGGGCGGTACTAAAGTATTGCCTATTTTACCCGATGTATACAAAGCTATTGCCAGCTTCATGTGGTTACAATATTTTGACAAGAAAAAGCTTTATCACCTACTTACTGAAATAAAAATATTCTTGTTCCAGCATTTAAAAACTTCTCGAAGCCAAAGAACTGGAAACTAAACGTTTGGGAGTTGGATACTAAGAATCCTGACAACAACGGATTTCAGGTGTATATTTTTAATCTGTTCATTTAATTTCCAGAAATACGCGCGCAGTGCGCGTATTTCTGACCTAATAGTAATACAGAGCTGTAATTTGCAGAAAACGTAAGAAAATTGGATTTCGCGGACTACCGTAGTGCATTTGCTCTTAAATAATTTTATTTAAGACTCATAATTAATTTCAGAACGAAGCATTTATAGCATGGATGAAAACGGAATGGCATCGTAAACCGGCTTGGCGAGTCAATCACACGGGCAAGTACGAACATGGCCTGCCAGCTGGCAGTTATATGCTGCGAGCTCAATATGGTATGTTTATATTTTAATCGCTTCGTTGGTCTGGTGCAGCGTCTCCTAATTTCTTAAGGAAATTGTCAACAAATACCATATCTAATTATAAATAATAATAATCAATCAAGTATTTATGCTAGAGATGAAACGGATAGCTCTTTGACCGGATATTCGGTCGAACATTGCCACCTCATATCTTATAGAATCCTAGCGAGCCCGCAGCGGGCGGCTCGGATTGTGATCACTTTCACTTGTTGTTGTTATTTTGAAGTTAGAGGTTACTATTGAGAGTAATTTGTGTTGAGAAGTAAAATGTATTTAGTCAAGAAAAGATCATTTATTAGGAAATTTATTTTCTTAAAATTAATAATATAAGATGTTCTGAATTGAAGTTAATGAGGTTTTATTTGTGTTTAGACTTTAGAGTATCTTATAATGAGAATATTAAAGTCGATTTCATTAAATTTTCGTAATTTATTGAAAAACCGGTATCCGGCCGGATAATAAAATTAGACCGGATTGGCCGGATACCGGATAGTTGCCAGATATCCGTTTCATCTCTAATTTATATCATCAAGAATTGATAAAGATAAAAGATAAATTTATTCAAAAAATTACTTATGGTAAAAAACACAATATAAATCATAATTATAACATAGGTATCATACTGATGTGTGCCTGCACTAGGATAAACCTGTGCCACAGGCGGCAGAAGTGCTTACAATAATGTACTTAAGAAGAACAAAGTTTTTAACAATATTTATCATTAGCAATCTTAAAATGTAATACAAAAATAAATTAATTTCTTATAATAGACCTAATTAACCTAATTTACTTATTTCACAATGGTTATCAGATCTTCCGTTTGATCATAGGTCAAAGTTTGTAAATACTTATACAGAGTTAACTTAGAACTTGAATAATTACGGTCATATATGGATAGTTTTTTATTAAGCTTATTGTAAAGGAAAGGGCCTAAGAATGTGTAAAACCTGTTTGTGAAGACAAACTTTGACTCTGAAAGTGAGGTACAAACAAAATCTTTCCGTCGCTTAGTGGTAGAAAGGTTGGCATTATATGTAAGGGATTTGTGCTGTTTTAGTACAGTGTGCATTATAAAGAGTTGGCGGACTGTTAATACATTACAATTTTCATACAATAGGCGTGTCGGAAAAAGGAATGGACGGGATGTGGCTACTTTCAGGATTGCTCTTTGGGCTCGTTCAATAGTAAGCATTACGGTTTTTGGGGCACCTCCCCAAGAAGTAATGCAGTATTGGATAATTGATTGACCCAAAGCCTGGTAGACCTGCTTAATTAATTTGTTATCTGCAATATGGCGCAGGTTTTGAAGACAAATATTAACTTACGTATTCTGTTTGCTGAAGTGGCAATATGCTTTTTAAAAGAAAGAGTTTCATCGATTATAATACCAAGATATTTAATAGAGCTAGTGTTATTAATAATAGGACAAGTGCGAACGACTACCAGGGGGTTGTGACAATAATGAGCATATAAATGATTATTATTAGGAGGGATAGATGGTTTTCGCATGCAAAAGTTAATGAATTTGGTCTTTTCATCATTAAGTGTTAGTAGATTACGTTTAAGCCATTAAACCCACGCTGTGCGTAATCATGAACTTCCGTGTTGGAGTCAGCTGAAAAAATAAGAGCAGTGTCATCTGCATATGAAATTATTTTGCCGTGGTCTAGATTTAAATAGTAGATAAAAGTAGTAGTAGTAGTTGAGTAGAGAATTCAAAATACAATGGTCCCTTAAATATAATATATCGTGTAGGAAAATGCTAATCTCATTACTCTTTTTTTCCAGCCTACCCTACAACGTTATACGACGGCCGGCGAAAAGTTATTATAAGTTCTATTCGTCACATCGTAAATCCGCTTAAACTAGGATTTGGCATCGCCCTGCTGGTCATAGGAATTTTGATCGTCATTGGAAAAATAGTCTATAATCGAAAAAAATATGGGCAATACATCAAGTGTGAGATGAATAAGTAAAAGGTACAATTAATGAGGACTCGATCGAGTTCATAACACTACCTCGAAACGATCTTTTGCATTTTAAGCTTTCAGCTGTTTGATTTAATAATAGATTTGATTCTTTAAAAATCGAACTAATTCATTACCAAAAAATTACGGCGACATTACAAAAGTAAGCCGCTAAATAGAGGCGACGCTATCTTAGGGAAACTTTATTTATATAAAATCTAACCAGTACAGGCAAATATTGGTCAACCAACAATTGACATGAGATTTGAAATGATCCGATATTTGACCAATCGTAACATACCGGTTGTAAGGCCCAGGTTTATACATTACGATAGGCCATTTTCCCACGAGGCTATTAACACGCGACTCGCGTTTTGTACGAACATCCTACTAGCTCCTCGTAAGTATCCGCCATACCATTTGCTATGTTCCGAATACGACGCGACGCGTCGACAACGCCTTTGATATCAGTTTCACGCTACTGGTCACAGAGTACTTTATTATATAGGTATAGTACTCGCAAATCTTTATGAGCCCTGAACTGAGCTCTGAGATCTATCTCTCTCCCTCTAAGCGTACTATTATAGGTGGTAGAGGGAGAGAGGGAGAAAGTTCGAGGACTCATAAAGATTTGGGCGTACTATACTACTGGTCATGTTGATCGTACGCTACGCGAGGCGAGTACATGTCGCTCAATATCAAGAAGAACGAATTTGTGTATGGAAAACAACTTGATAGAGTAGCATATCAGAAGGCGACATTGGTGCGCATCGTGATCGTGTAACTTTTAAACAACTCCATGGGAGAAAGGCTTTACCGGCGATTAGTATCATACGCCAGATTCGATGTACAGTTGCCGCAGAGTATAGCACACATATTAGAATGGTGACTCGCACATTTCACTACCAGTATCCTATGCGTATCCTACGCGTACGCTACAAATCTGGCGATACCGTGTCTGTTGCCCGCTTATCGGGTTTTTATTGAATCCTTTGAGTATTTAATACTCTTACGATTGAATCTCATCGAACCTCTTGAAAAATTGTCCTTTATGTAGGTGTGTGCTACAGAAAAATGAAATATTGTTTATTTCAAGTAGCGTAATGTACGAACCTCGAGTTGGATGTAAGTATCGTATCTTGCAAGAATCGTAATGTATGAAGGGCCTGGTATGTGGATATGCATGTATTTACAATAGTGTGCTCTAAATATTATCTGATATTTACTTGAAACTTTTCTCACAATTAACATATATTGTAACAAATTGAATCTAGTTTAGCTGGAAGTGTTTAAATGATTACTTTATTAAAAAAAAAAAACTGAATGATTTGTACAATGTCTGTCTGTCTTATTAAAAAATTAAGTAACCAGTGAAACTATTTTCATTTTGCAATTACCTACATTGCTATTTTGATGTTGTAAAATTTATACTATGATCGAATCGATGTTATAAAAAATATATTTGTATGCATGTTTATAACCCCGGGGGAGCAATATCTTGTACTTATTTGTATGGCACTTGCAACATTTCACTTTTAGAGGCTTATACCTAGTTACGAACGAAGTTCCTGTAAGTTGGACCCAAGTTATCTAGTGGCATATTGTATAAATATTCGATTTAATTTAGCTTACAAGCCCAACTTTAGTTGGTAAGCAATTTGTCTAAGATAACTTGTTTTTAAGGCTACGGCCAGACTGTGTTTTTCCACTTCCGGATTTTTTGTATCCTATTGATTTAAGAATGCAATAGCATCCTATGTTGCATTATTTAGTAAAAAAAATACATTTCTTATGTCAGTTGAGCTCACAGCATCCTAAACACCCTACACGTTCAGTACCCGTAGCATGACCACTTCTATTTCTATTCTTCCAAGAATAGACAAAGCTCTTTCTATCGCATTTCGACATCTATACTCACATTTCTATTTAGACAAAGACAAAATATTCTTTCCATAGCAACGAGGAAGTAGTTAGTGATTTTGTTATTCTATCAAATCCTACCGAAGAGTAGAAATATTTCTACAATCTGTATTTTTGTCTATTCTTCCGTAGACAAAACCCGTTTCTATGGTCATGCTACGCTTGCTGGTAAGACCACGTGACGTACGCGATGTTCGCTATTGTCTGCGGTAACGGAGACTACAGCGAACATCGCAAATATCTGTGAAGAACATAAGCAACTAAAGTGTTTTTATGACTAAGCTAAGCTTGCAAGTGTAATTTTAATAATTTATATTTTCATTAAGTTTAAGCTTAAGGATGTGCTGCGTTTAATTTAAAGACTTACTACTATACTACTTATTATCTATATATTAATACGCGCGCACGTAGGTGTGTGAGATTTGGCATAGTCAATGTTTATATGGAGAAGGAGTGCAGAAAGCTAATAGAAGAGCTTTCCACTGAGCTCTAGAAATTACGGTCCAATTTCGACCACTAGGCGACCACTAGTTACTTGAAATAGTCGATTACTTGCAGCATGGAAAGTCACTTTTTACGTTAATTAATAGGAAGTGTGTTTATGCATGACAATAATTGTAAGCATCGACTTAAGGTGGATCGGTATTTACAGACGCTCACCGCATTTTTATTCGATCGCCAAAAATCATTTGGTTGTCTCTTTTTTGTTTGTTAAAATATGCTTAATGTGTAACATAATTTTGTGATAAAAATCATACACACTTTGGTGTATGAGAACACAATTCGTATTAAGTTTTAATCATAATAATATATATTCACAATAACAAATCTATATGCTGACACTTAAATATAAGTAATTTAATCAAAATTAAGTAATTTATCTTGTCTCTAATTTAAAAGATATATTTTGTGAAATATTATTTTTTAACAACTGGAGGGCCACCTGGCTATGCTTAGCTAGCGCAGAAATCGGTTGATATCACGTTAGGCATCGTAGTTCCGGTCAAATATTGGATGGATGTTCGATCAACTTCTCCGCTCGTTTGAGGTCCGATTAATTTGGTAACATAATAGATTTCCAGGAACTGGTGGTCAAAGAGTGCAGTTATGACTTTGATATAAGGTTCAAATTCGCATGGTTCACGCGCGCTCATGAAATTTAACAATGGTAGCCACCTAAGAGCAATAATACTATAGTCCTTCTATCGAGTATAAACAGAAAACCTATAGACATTTCTCTTTACATAAACAAAACGACATAAGAGTAATAGAGATAGATATATTCTATCTGTTACCGCTCAGCGAAGTAATGCGGCCATTTGTACTATAGAAACATCTATCTATATACTGAAAATGAAAAGATATTTTTTGACCGTTTTCAGGCAAAACACCCATCCGGCTGTTGCAGCCGGTAGCTGCACACAGTATTGTCATTATTGTATGTGCACAAATAGTTAAAATCACCACACACTTGATTTTTTCAAAGATAATCTCACAAAACACTTGACACACCGAGCCCTCCAGCTGGATGAAAACAGCTCGACTGATGGCACGCAGCGTTTCAAGATGACGTAGAAACTCTATCGCTATCTCACTTTGCTTATAGAGCTAATACATTAGTGAGAGTAGGGCCATATATACGTCTCCTGCTCTTACTTGATATACTCCCTCTATAGTATTTGCTCTTAGGTAGCCACGAATCCGGATGTTGATTAAAGTTGGGTAAGTATATCCCTACTTATTGGTTTCCTTTTGACGGTAGACACTCCGTGTCAAAACTAAACATCCATAATTATTAAGCCGTCTCTGGTTAGAGAGCGCAAGGGTACCTTAATTTTTAGGGTTCCGTACCTCAAAAGGAAAAAAGGAACCCTTATAGGGGTCACTTCATTGTCTGTATGTCTGTCTGTCAAGACACTTTTTCTCAGGAACACGTGCAGGTATCAAGTTTAAATTAATATGAAATACTCATGTATGAAATCTCTTGAGAGCTGTGAAAAAATAAAACTTCTAAGTCAACGCAATCAAAAGATACGGCCGTATATGCCGCATATTTTTACACTATCAAATAATGGAATCAAAACCTATAGGGTAGAATTACCAAGAAGTAGGTACTTAAAGGGTAAGTACTTAAGTAGTAATCAAATTTGGCAAGAAGCAATCTCTTTTAGCTCAAGTAAATGGAAAAATCCGAAATCCGTAAATTTGTAGATACAACAAAAAAAAAACATTATTAACTTATTTGCAGTTGGTAAAGTGACCGCGACCGATGTCAATGTAGGACAACAGTTTTCCAACAGCAAAGTTAGTTTGTCCCTCAACCGATTTCGTAATCGACGAACTATTTACATAGTACCTACAAGTTTGTACGGAACCTTCGGTGCGCGAGTTCGACTCGCACTTGACCGTTAATTTATATAAATAACGTCTACTTGATTACTATTGAATAATAAACATATATTTTGGAAGTATACTATAATATTTCTACTGTTTGTAGAAAATTAGCTTTTGTAATAAATGTTTATGGCTAAAATAATATTTGTGATTATTAAATTGATATATACACCCTTTATCCGCTAGTAATATTTTCTAAGCCCGCTTGTGCACAACATATCACGGAATTTTACTATCCGCAATTAGTCTCTTCTATGTAAAGATCTAATTATTAAATTATCACACTAGATACTCAAAGCACAATACTAGAAACCACAGCCCATATCTAGAACTGTAGGTCTAGCTTAGGCAAGGATTCTTTAGTCATTGAGCTTAAGTAAATCCATGGAATAGATGGAGCCCGAATGAAGTGATGTCGCTAGTATCGTTAATGTATGAGACTTGTTCCTAGGTATGAGACAATGCGATCAGCAATCAAATGTTATATCGTTGGATAGTTTGTAGACTCGACTAATGCGGCGGTATTGATTGAACTCGATCGACTATGGGAACATCTCTAGTTAAGTTTGACATCTAAAGTTATTAAATGAAATTGATGTTGCCAGCAGTAAAGGTTTTCCCAGCAAAATTGTTAAAGTCATTTGTTGTTGTTTGTGGTAGATCTTAAAACTTTGACTTTGATGAGATTGGATGAGGCACCTGTGAAACAAATTAATGAATAATAATTATATAAAGTAATTTTAAATAATACTTAGGCTTTAATTAAATTATGAATTTCGGATGAATATTATCTCAAGCACAATGTACTCTAAAGTAAAATATTTTCGATTTGATTTCCATAATTACAATATAGGTATTATTAAAAAAGGTACCATGTGTATTTTTTTACTTGTTTCCCGTAACATTCTCGTACACGTTCCCGTTGTAACATGAAACAGTAAAATAATAAAAAAAATGTTTTAATGAGGTTAAAAACTGAAAGCTCATCGCAGATGGCGCCACTATCGGTTGTTCCTGAGAACCGCCATATTGTTTTTTGTTGTTGTTTGGTATCCTACTTAGAACCATATTATACTAGTAAAATGTATTCTACGTGGAGTGTTATACAATTAAAAGACGAGCTAATAAAGAGGAATGCCTCTGGCATTGCTAAAAAAGCAGCATAAATTGCACGGTAAATAGATATAATTATATAAACAAGTTTGGAGGTTATATTGTGTTCTTTTTGTAAAGCCCTATTTTTTCGTTGGAGGTTAGAGGCCTACGATCGAAATAATCTCATTGGTGTTGAAGACGTGCTTGAGGATGAGACTGTCAACATTCCGGCACTGCTTATGTTCAGGGATGTAAATGCCAGCACAAATCTCCCAACGCTGTCTTAACGCCACATTCAACAGTTTGCAGAAAGGTAAGAATGCTATTTAATTATGATTTTTTCATCTTTCCTTGTGGATTGGCTATATTTTGGATTAAATTCGACATACATGTTGTTTCAGGTGTCAAGTACCGCCCAAAGGAAGACTTCTGTACGAGTATAGAAGTTTAGTTATAAAATAATAAAAATATACACTGTAATACGTTGATAGCGGTGCCTATAATAAAAAGGGAGCATTGAAATGATGATGAATGTTTGTTTTATAAAACTAGTGTAAGAATTTCTTCCCAAATATTCCTCAGGTTTAAAATGGATAGCACTTAACCTCGACTTATTACTAGTCTTCGAATTTTTCTTTCGAAGGGCCTTTTCCCATAGTTTTCTTCTTTTGGCTCATTTAGGGAATATTATGGAGTCCCGGATTTTTGCAACCAACGGCTGCTCAAAGCGTCATTTCATTAATTATTCTTATAACAATTCGATTGTTTATAAAAATAGTATGAAAGTTGACAGCTATATGTCAAATTTCTGGAACAACCGACAGTTGCGACATCTGAAGTGAGCAAAAGGCAGTTTTTTACCCCATTATTTCGGTATCGTATCGTATAAAATTTGACAGATAAAATTTTCTGGGAGACTCCGGAAAATATTAATTTGTGGCTAGCAATACTTAGCACTACGGGAATATTAAAGTGACTGTGATGTGTTCGTAATTTTTATTATTAGCTGGGATTGAATATTGTATTGATATAAACAGCTTGTTGGGTAACGATGGCGACATCCAGTGAAGCGTCCGATCAGAATGTGAAATCCAGGCGTCCTGCTGGTAAGGTTTCATTTGTCACACCTATAAAATGGCCTTGTGTTATCGATTGCAGTGTTTAGCTCAATTACTGTTTTGATTGTAGAGTCTGCATTCAAGCAGCAGCGCCTGCCTGCTTGGCAGCCGATCCTGACTGCAGGGACGGTGCTGCCGACGTTCTTCGTCATTGGTATTGCGTTTATACCCGTCGGTATAGGCCTGCTCTACTTTTCGGATGAGGTGCGCCGAGTTGACTAATCAAACTAATGTCAAACTGATTTACTAATTGCTTAGCACATTACATAGGTTTACCTGCTTTCCAATTAATTCTCAGTCTAGTTGAAAACTATAAAGTGTAAAATCAAAACTGAATAAGTGCTGAAATTCTCCCATCACAGGCAAACTTCTACCATCAGGGGCCTAGAAAAACCTCGGAAATCTTATAGAGTCTGATTTTTATATACATCTACAGTTTTCTATAAATACATCACAGTTGTTTAGTTAATGTTAGTGTTTATGTAGGTATGTTATTCTTACTTTTTTTATATATCTTTAGATTCTTGAAGCACAAGCTATCACATTGTGATTGCCCATGCCGTACTGGAAGGATTAGCCAGTCAGCATTGGAGGTTTTGAGGCTGACTGCCCTGGGTTATATTTTCGAAACTATCTACAACTACAGATGTTGGCAGACCAAATCATAACCTTTCAAAATCTTAATAACTAGAAAGAATTGTCTGAATTAAGAGATTTTTTGAAAAATATTGTTTCTTTTAAGGTCAAAGAACAAGTGATTAACTACACAAACTGCATGAAAGATGATGAGAACATCACATGTGCAGAGTTCATCAAGCAGAGCTTTATGGAGCCATGCACTTGCCGCCTCTCTTTTAACTTGACCGAGGACTTCAAGGGAGATGTGTATTTCTACTATGGTCTCAGCAACTACTATCAGAATCATCGCCGATATGTCAAGTCTAGGTAATTCTTTATCAACATCATCATCATATTTGTTTCATCATAATCAGTACTGTTCTTGCAATTCACTTGTGAATAAGACCATAAGGTTAGACATATAAATGCACTTTGCAATAGTGTGCGTGCTTACTGCTACCGCTATGAGGCACCAATTTATTACCATAACCAGTTTTACAATCCATACAGTTGGGCAATATAGTGCGTTGAATTCCAGTGAATACAATACATATAATTATATATACTTTATTCACAGTAAATAGGATTTATTTTACGGTGCGTCTTGTAACGAGTTGCGCGGTGGGCGCGAGCGATTGAAATGCTAGATTCTATCTATTTTATTTAATAGAAAAATAAACTTAATGACTATAAAAATATCTGTTCTCAACATACCTAAAAAATTATAAAGCCTATCCTTTAATATAACTTTTACATGGTTTCATAATGAAATTTTAGCAAGGTACGTGTTTTAAATAGAGATTTTGTGTAATATTTATGAAAAAAAAAATATCAAGACAATTACTATAATTCACATTTCTGTCTTGTCACCGCACTTGATCATAATATGTTCAATTTGGATACAATGATATTTTTTTTGGGTAATATAAAAATTTTAAAAATTAAAAAGTACTATAACCTCACCTTATGCAATGAATACTTAATTTTTAAAATTTATTCAGGGATGACAGTCAATTGCTTGGCCGCCTGGTGATGACGCCATCATCCGACTGCGAGCCATTTGCTTACGGTATGGAAGATGGGAAGTTGAGGCCTGTGGCGCCATGTGGAGCTATCGCTAACTCTTTGTTCAATGGTATGAGAATTTGAGTCATTAACAATTTATTGTAGTCCACAGATTTATGAGTGCATTACTCATCAGGCATCACCACTCTTATGGTGAATTAAGACAGCTTCAGTTACCACTTTGATGGAAGTGTGTAAATCCCATATGTCTAAAGGATCTACAAATAATCTGTCAATATCTGATCTGACTAACTTTCTTATAGGACTGCAAGCATTTTTGATGTTTCTCAAATAATAATCTATGCGTTTGACATGTTAAAGAGAAAAGACACTGCCTAGATTTGATCCAATATACTTTATTGCACACCTGAATATAACAATTTTGTAAGTAAAGGAGATTAAAATATTAAAGTACAATGGGCGGACTTATCGCATAAAGCATACCTACCTACCGTTATACCTACTGTAATTCGTTCCACCAGATACGTTGACGGTCCACTCTCAAGATTTGAATAAGGACGTGCCGGTACTTCGTACGGGCATCGCTTGGACCTCTGACAAGGAAATCAAGTTCAGGAACCCACCTGGAGATCTCAAGTCAGGTATGTCTGTCACATAACATAGCATCACGCCTGTATTTCCTGAGGGGTGAGGTAGACGTGTACTCTTGTACGTCCACATTTTGCCGTTTCCATTATTAAAATTCATACTAATCAATTATTGACAATTTAAATTGTTATGTAATCAGCTACTAGTCGTTCTGTGAATGTCGGGCACGCCTGTAAGTGACTTATTTGCACAGGATTACATGATGAACATGAACCACTCTGTAAACTAATTGTGAATAAGTTGTTGGTGTGCCTTATAAAATAAAATAAAAAATAAATAATTCTATCACCGCAGGCGACACTACTGGTTTGTACGAATCCATATGAAATTCATTCCAAACGCGACGACACTGTCGCCTGCGGCCAGTATGCATTTCATATAGACTATTGTGTCGCCTGCGATCTGCAGCAGCAGTCTGCAGTGTGCAGCCATAATTGAAATACCACCTATAGTTTCTCTTAAGATTTGGCAAGTGTTACACGTTTGTAAAAACGTTAACCGTTAACTTTACATTCCAGCATTTGCAAACTTCACGAAGCCGGGGAACTGGCGACTCAACGTGTGGGAGTTGGACCCCAACAACACGGAAAACAACGGCTTCCAGGTAGCCTTGAAACATTATGTGTTATTATTTTATTTGGTGTACAACTAACCTAACCATAAAAAGCCCCCGACTACAACTAGAAAAAGAGCTGTAACTTTTGAACGGCTGAACAGATTTTCATGAAACATAGCTAAGATGATACCCGATTAAATTAGCTTTCGATTAAAAAATACTGCATTGATATCGGTCTATCCGTTTTGGAGCTACGATGCCACAAACATATACACCGATACACAGATCAACAGATACACACTACAAATAACACCACTATTTTTTGTTGGGGGTTAATAAACCATTGAAATATATTGTTTATCTTTAGAACGAAGACCTTATAGTGTGGATGCGTACAGCTGCTCTGCCGACCTTCCGCAAACTGTACCGACGCGTGAACCACACGCAGGATGGCTTCAAGACCGGACTCGTCAAGGGGCCCTACGTGCTCACAGTTGATTATAGTGAGTTGTTATAATATTGATACCGACGTGTAGAAGGAAGTTGTTTCATGACTATCATATTGACACAATCCAATAAATATCAATTACGAGACCCACATGACGAAATTGGCCTATTTTTATCGAAAGGCTCAAGGCCAAACAGTTATACAAGGCCTACCGCCGAAATTATAATTTAAAAAAATTATATCTTACCATTTTATGTCAGATATATTTATTTATTTATTGGCAGAAAACAGAATACAGTCAATAATACATAATATATATAAAAAACGTAGCTAGTTCCGAACAAGATGGTGTTCCTAAATAATATGATTCAGTACCATTCCCAAATTGGTAGGTGCGCTTGGTTACATTTCCAGTATAAGCTGTCTTCGTATTGTATACGTATAGGCATTCCATATCTGTCAGGCATACAGATATTTGTTTCGTGCGGGGATCGAACCCGCGACACATAACACAAAGCCAATCGCTTACCCACAGCGCCAATCTGTTACTGTCATATTAAAATAATTCGAATCAATGATTGGTCGACAATATTTCACAAGGTATTTGTTCCCAGACTACCCGGTGACCGACTTCGACGGCACCAAGTCGTTCGTGATATCGACGACGTCGCTGCTGGGCGGTAAGAACCCGTTCTTAGGCGTCGCGTACGTCGTGGTGGGCACCTTGTGTCTGCTGCTGGGCATCGTGCTGCTCGTCATACACGTCAAGTGCTCCAAGAGGTACATATTTTGGATGTTTTAGCTTGTGTGCTGTTCGTATCATGCTGGCCCAAAAATTATCACGCAAGTAATAGCTAGCTGCGTTTTGTTATGTACTTGTACTCCGATTTTTCTTACTTAATGAAATAATCATTTATAAAATACCGCAAATGGTTTACCACATATAGATCTAGTAAAAAGTGATTAATTTTTAAAGACAGTTAAATTTAAAATGATTTTCATATTTTTAAATAACTTTTTTCGTTAAAAAGACACGTGAAAATTATTTACTAAATAAAACGAGTAAGAAAAGACAGAGTATAGAAATTTTATCGTAAATATTATTTGTAAATATATTGTTTTAAAAGAGTATCAATAGAGTTTCCCGTCTGTCTCTTCTCTATAAGACCAACCTTTGTTTGCAACCGAGCACTAAGAATCTCGACGATTAGAAATACAAAAAAAACAAATTTGAATTTATCGCGATCGCGGTACGTGCTGTATACATTTTTAACACGCTTTTATTAGCTGTAGCTATGTAAGAAAATCTTGGAAGTTAAATTTGACCGGTTTCCGATTGAGCTGAAATTTTGCATACACGTTCAGTTTGGATGACTAAAGCGTGTTCTATAGTTTTTTTAAACTATATTTTTTTTTTTATATCTTCGTTGTCCCATATCTCGTAACTAACATTGTTAAATACCGCGTATGTACTAAAAAAATAAATTTTCGTGTCTATTAATTGCCATTTACAATCAGCTGCCTACAGACGCGAACACTGAATATTTTTTTGTGTTTACGCATTATTTAGCAATGTTAGTTAAGCGGTAGGTATGGGACTATCAATATATGATGCATATATGAGCGCGGTGTGGCTTTTGTTAATGAAATATCATCAGTTTATATCACCCCATCATAACAGTAATTTGCTTTGTAACTTTGTGTTTATGTCAGCCTTTTGTTCATGATCATCTGATTATCCAATTAACTATGTGTATTTATTATTATGTAGTATTTATCGGTAATTTAAGCAAGTGGATGTTAATTAATCGATAAATCTATTATTATGTTATCAAACAACTTATATTTAAAAATCAATTTGTCTTAATGTTGCCATATAACTTCCGGCATATCATATGTCTCTTGCAGTCAGTATCGTAAAAGGTGTTTATGATAAGTCTATAGCTAAAAGCATCCTCCTTGTGCTAACTTAGGGCCGCGACGGACTTTTTGTCCAGCAGACTACCGCGGTCAACAATGACCGTGGTTGGTAGTTGTTGCTAGTGAGGACACGAGTTCTAACGAGAACTACAAACATAACCTAACTATCAAAAACCCCCGACTTGCAACTAGATAAAGAGCTGTAACTTTTGAACGGCTGAACAGATTTTTATGAAACATAGCTAAGATGATTTCCGATTAAACTAGCTTTTAATTTAAAAAAACTGCATTGAAATCGGTCCATCTGTTTTGGAGCTACGAAGCCACAGACAGGCAGATACACAGAGACCCAGATACACACTTATAAAACCCTTTTTTTGTCACGGGTTAAAAATTACCGTTGATTCCGTGCCGAATTTTCTTGGACAAAAAGTCCATCGTCTGCTCAGCGCCTTAATCGACATGACAGTTTAGCAATGGAGAAACTTAGGACAATTGAGTTGGTGTCATATACATTGTAAAGGTTTACGATTAACGCCTTAACTGCGACCACCAACCAGTTTGTTGCGAGTAAGGCAATTTTTTCTCGTCTGCTCTGTATTGTACAGTCACGATACTTCGCGGTGATACATTTCACAAACAAAATGCTTTGAACGACTGCGGCCCGCTTACAGTTAGTAACTCTGCGTTTGAATACCGAGCGCAAACGATTTTAGCCTTAAGGATGGTCGACCGGAAATATTGCGGACTGTACATAGCTATATTTTTTAATATTGCTGTATATTTTTAACGTTGTAAATAGCCTGACTAACATTCACATATGCTTGCATGTCACATCAGATACTCCCCACCCATACCCCAATCCTACTTCATAATCGAGGAGCGCAGCTCACACAATGCTACCATGTCCTCGTAAGTCTTTATTTTAATTTTATTATTTTGTTTTAATAGGAAAACAGAATATTCTTGTATTCTCTGCTATTAGTTCTTAGCGGGGCAATTGGCTCTTTTACCTGCTGGTAAAAGGCACTACTTTTGATACTATGTTTTTATTATACTATATTCCATTTATTATAACAATATTCAAAAATGGCCCACCGAGGCACGAATCTCTTTTGAACCATTTCTTCAAGTAGAGTATCAGTTCATGTTGCATAGAAGCATTATACTGTGATGAATCCCTATTGGCAGGTAATTCCTGCTTCCTGCGAGATCATTTCGGAATCGATTTCGCACTTCGCTGTTTGACGTTTATGATAATTCGAATCCGAAATGTACCGACCAGGCGAAGCAATTCGAGGGCATTCCTTCGAAAAATGTCGGGCTCAACTTTTCCAGAATAGATAAACTTATTTACCACTCGAAAAAAAATTGGCTAGATTACTTCGATTTGACAAGAATTGCCGGAAACAGTAGGGCTTGCACGGCCAAAAAGTGGAGAAAGAACATCGAAGACAAAACCATCTATTTTCCGTTTTCTCACAAAAAGAATCGTTTTGTCTTCTGTCAAAGAGTGGAGAAAACGGGTTTTTCCACGGCAAAATTGGGGAAGAAACCATTTATTTACCGTTTTTTTCTCGACTTTTCATTTTGTCTTCTTTCAAAGAGAAAGGTTTGAGGAAACGGGTTTGTTCACTAGTTGTGCTTGCCCTGCTGGAAGCAAACAAGTTATTTCTACACATTTCTTCAATTGTCTATTGTTATAATAAATGGATCTATTTTACGTATTCTCCTTACCTTTAGATATCCTTATTTTCCATACCTTGGCCTTCCTCGCTTCCTAAAAACGACAAGAACATCAATTGGCTATTCAAAACTTTTTGTAATTAATATAAGACGGTTTTTTGGATTAATTTTAATGTGATTTTGAAATCTTATTGAAACCCGTCTTTTAATTTGCTTGTAAACTGACTAAGGTTTATTTATATCTATGGAAGATCTCGGATCGAGATCGGCGGAACAGCTGATTTAAATTGTTGCCTACAGGTTTGCTCGATTAACGATCAAGCCATATCACTTAAATTAATGTTAAGTATATTAAGCATTTCAAACGTCCTGAAACCTTCGCATTGCCACTATTAGGGTGCTCCCACATAGCAGTTATATAACATTATAAAACTATATATTATGAAGCTCCTGGTGACTACAGAATTACCAGAGAGGTTCAGTTAGTTAGCTCATTCAGGGCTGGGTGAAGCACCACCTGCTATCATAACCAGTCTCATATTATAAACTATTTTTTTTTTTTAATCATTGCCCCTCACTAGGGTTTCTCCTGTATCGAGGGTACAGTTTACAAACATACATGTCACATACACACACAACCAGACCCGAAACAACTATCTGTAGATCATACAAACATTTGTTCCGTGCGGGAATCGAACCCGCGCCACGTAGCGCAGAAAGCTAATCGCTTAGCCACTACGCCAACTGTGTCGTCTATATACGTCTATAATGTTATATATCTGCTGTGTAGGAGCACCATTAACCATTACTGTAAGTTAATTAGTTAATATAATTTTATATTACAGCACCACCGAGATGATTAACGTGAATCCCCGCACGCCCTACTCCTAGAATGTGACTTCACCATCCCCACGCGGTGATAACAATCACCATTTTATAGTTATGAGATTATTTATGACATTTTGTTGATGATAACCAAATAAATGGTAAGAACACAATATTAAACTACGATTGTTGTCTGATATATCTAAAATTATATACATGTATAACTCGCTTTGAAATTATTTTTACGGGTTATTTCTGAATCTCGATTATTACTGAGAGTGCTTGTACAAAAGTTTGGGAAAGGTGAAACAACCCGTAAAATTAATTCATTTCAAGTACCTATATCCGCTAAAATTAGATCTTTGTAACGTCTGCTGATAACTTACATAAATCAGAGGTAGGTAGCACGAAGATTATAGTAATTTTTAAAAAAACGCGTTTCCGTTCACTAGCTTTTTATCGATAAATCGAAAAGTCGATAACTATCGTAACGGCTTATACATACAATGGCACATTTGTGGCATTCGTTTAGTCGCTGTATTTCACGACAGCGCGTTTACCATTTCAATTTGAACCTTATGTCAGTGTTGATAAAGCGCTCGTCAGTTGTGCCAACTATAACTACATACTTCGAAGAATATTCGAAACAATTGTATCCAAAAGTATCAGAGAACTTGTTACATTTGATTGCTTTTTCCATGGTACAGAAAATTTCAGTCTGAACCACGTAGGATCTAATCTTGATCTTCGAGGCTAACGACCGTTAACAACTCTTCTCGCTTGGAAGGATATATCAGTAACGGCATTGACAGTATTTACACCAGTGGCGTGCATTCCATACAGACAAAAAGACGCTGCCGACCCTAATAAATTAAGTATTAAGTAATACAAATGTCAGTAATATCAGTTAATTTTAAGGATAGTTGGGTCGGTGTGTCCAACCACAAGTATAATTTAACATGACAATGATACAACTAAGTTTGCTTGCCTATCCTGTAAGATATGTATGTGCACGCCACTGGTTTACACTATCATAATACAAGCTAAAACAAATTAGCGTTTGAAATAATCACTCGAAATCGAACGTAAGACGTTTTCCATTTAAGAGACCGGCGGAGGCTACGGGCAACTATGATTCGAGGCGTGTGCAAAAATTTGCCTGAATATTGCTATCTCTGTTTGACTTTAGGCGCTTGCGGGAAGCGGTGACGAGATAGCACTAGAGCCGTTCAGAATTTGTTATAAATTTGATCGTGTTCCGAAATATCTTGCAATCAAATGTAACCGAGTTATTTAGCTTGCCCAAGACGAGTCTATGTATGGTAGATTTTTTTGTTGTGATAAATGTTTAAAATACGTTGTCGTTTGTTTTACATAGAATTAAGTTATTTAATTTTCAATATTTATGTTATCTGTTTTTGTAGTAGGTAAATAAATAACAACTTAACGTATAAAAAATTATCTTACTTTTAATCCTAGTTTTAATCTGTAGGCATAGAAAGTGGGAAAATGCACTAATCCGCTGTGACAGATTCCTCTCCTTCCAAGGAGAATACACTATTGAGTCATTAGTAAGTCACAACAACTCACGCTTCACAGGTCAATGGAAACCAATAAATAAAATAATTATATAGTTTGCCATAGTAACAGCAAGATGGCACTATACGAAATAGTCTTTGTATAGTCATGTTGGTTGTTATCGATAAATTACTAAGGAGTTATTGTACTCATCATTATGAACAACATTCACTATGGGACCAACCCTGAAATCGCAAAAAAAAAAACAGCTGTTCCATACAAATAATTCAATATTACTTGACTAAATGTATGGAACCGCAGATATTTTTGTCGTGATTTCAGGTTTGGTACCATAGTAAAAGTAGTTCATAATGATGAGTACAATAACCCCTCAAAGGAATCGGGACTAGAAAGATAGGATCTTGTGTAATCATTATTATAATTACTATATCTCTCTAGAGTTGTTTTAACACTAGTAGGTGTGTATATTACACCACTGTCACACAGTATTTGCGGAATTCCTAATCAAACAACATAAATCAAATCCTTATCTAGGGTGTTCGATGCGATTACTATGACAATTTAAGTAGTTGATGGTACTAAATAACTAATCGTCGATTATTCAAGTGATAACATTTGTTTACAGTCACATCGAACAAAACGAACAAAGGTTACAGTTGTCGTTATGCCACAAAAGCGGAGTTTTGAACAATTAAATAATGTGATACTGACAAAATATTACTTCATATAAATAAATCTAATAAATAATATTAACGATACACATGATCTACGATATTACTTATTTAGGAAATTATACAACCATAGTATAATCTGGTATTTTAAATAATAACTGATTTAAATAGGTATTATAAATGTTCGATACTATCTGGCACCAGTTACAGAAAAGCTGCAAAGTAACCCATTGTTGTGGTATAGACATACCTATAAGAGATGAGATTCATGTTATAAGAAGAGTTGTAAGTATGAATGTTGATGGCTATCAGAGAAGAGGCAGACCAAAGAAAAGATGGATGGAGTGTGTGAAACATGACATGAATGTGAAGGAAGTGAATCCGGAAATTACGTCTAATAGAGATGAATGGAAGAAAAAGGTATTGCGCCGACCCCAAATAAATGGGATAAGGGCGGAGAATGATGAATGATGATGATGAATATACATCAGTGTCTCACAAAGAGGTTATAATTCTGGTAGTCTTTACATTTGTTACGAGTATGTTTACATATTTCTTCTAGTGACCAATGCCAAACCACTATCTCTTATGAAATAAGATGGTTTTATACATAATTATGTCCTACTTTATTCGCGTATGTCTTTTTAAGGGGTTATAGTACTAATCATTATGTATAACTTTTAATATGGAAATAACATTGAAATCGCGAGAAAATATCAGCTGTTTCGTACAAATATTTCATTATACCTAATATTACTCGACTAAATGCATAAAACGGCAGATATTTTTATCGCGATTTCTGGATGTATTATGAGTACTAAAAGCACCTCCGCCATTAAAGTAGGAAATAGGTACTTCACGTAAATTTTTCGTGCCAACAACGATTTTAAGAAAAAAATTGGAGACGGATTCCAAATAAATGTTGAATATCAAACAAAAACAGAATTCTTGCTACATGCAATGTTTAGTGTCGTAATAATATATAAACTAAACATATTAATCTAAATTTTAACACATAGTGGCAGGTGAAACCTATAACTTTAATGTTAGTTTAGGTAAACCAGATAATCTGAATCCTCGCCTACAAAATTAGTGGCACTACCTATGCGTCGTAGGCAAGCGTGGAGGAATCAGGGCTTTAATTCCGAATTCTTTCTCTATAGAAAGATTTGCTAAGTCTATACGAGGCAAAAAATTAATTTGTTACGTGAAAAATAAAGAAATAAAATCTGGGATTATTACTAGGTTTAAACCACGGACAAAATAAAATGTTATTATAAAATTAAGTTTATCACCTAACCATGGATCATAATTATATCTATGGATCTAAAGTTAATCCGCCGATGTCTTGTCTCATACACCCTTTATGTCGCGGGCGAGGACTCGATATTTTGGTTGGCCTTTCGTGGAATTATTCTTAAGAATGTTAGAACTATTGTTACAGTAGTTTTATTCTGGAAGTGCCTTTATATGAAATATACGCTTTTGTATCACATTTTCGCTACTTTATTACTCTATAACCAATAGTATCTCACATAAGTATAAGTATTTTATATGCTAATTATTTATTCTAACATATTTTCGATGCGTAATCGGCTAGTTGTCATAATTCTTGTTTGTTTCAAGTTCATTTTACAGTTTTATTTCACGAAAACGATTTTATTTAATCTATTGTGTGATGAATATCAATGTATTTTTGTGATATCTTATGTAATCGACGATGTAATATCTTTTCAATATCTGTCTAAGTAATCGTTTTAAAATGTACTTAATTCTCCATTGCCGTGTGTAGAATACTATTATGCACGGTGGTAGTAATAACCGCACGGAACGATAAGAATCAATCCATGTCATTTAGTATACATTTTATATAAAATCTTTTAAGTATTATTAATCCAAGCATATGTACTTACGTGACACCACGGAAACTTACTTCGAACAAGTTTATTTGATTTAAAATTATTTAGATATCGCCATAGCAATAATTGCTATAGCGATATGTAAATCATTTTTATCATGTGGGTTATTCCCGAAAGAGTATGGAAAGTCTAGAATATTGAGTAGAAGATATTTCGTACATTTTTCTGTCCAGCGATACAACAAACAATATTAAATTTAAAGGTGATAAGGGATGAGCTATCACCAAGCCAGAGTTGGTTTTTATTACAAAATCTTTAGCTTATTAGATCTTGTTTCTTAAGTGTTAGTAGTACTAACTTAAAAAAATATATAAAATGAAATCATTTTATCATTAATACTTTTTTGGAGAAAAAGCTGTGGTAATGTGGTGTTACATAATACCGACTATTTTATATGCTTGTATGATTAACATTGCATTTAATTATCTAAGTTATCGTTATATTCACTTGTTCTTTTATGTATTTTGTAGAATCATAGACCTATTTGTACGAAAGCACGAAATTTTAACTGTGAAAATAGACATCTAAAGTAGTTAAATAAATGTTTAAAAATAATATTGTTTTCTTTATAGTACAATTTTCCTCTGCGATAGCCAAAATCTTATTCCGGTACAAATTCACGTTAGTTTATTTGACGGGATAACCTGATTTTCAAGTATAATTTATACACATAGCCACGTTTATGTGATACGCGTCGGTATTTGGAATTAGCTTATAATTTTTGCTCTGAAATTGCTGTGTCAATTTTGATAGTAATTTCATTCGAGTCATCTCAATACCTACATAAACTTACTTAGATAAGACGATAATGACGATTGATTAGTCGTTAGAGGGTTTTATCGTGAAGTCTACTATGGTAATCATTATCAATCCACGCGCCAAACATCAATAAAGTCGTGCTAATATCACGATTACACTAATATGGGCGATCTAAACCGATTGAACGTTTAGGTAAATATACAGCGTGACTAGTTGAAGGAGTGTACGGAACAGCAGGTTCTTTTTCGCGATTTCAGGTTTGGTCGCATAGTAAAAGTTGTTCGTAATCATGAGTACAATACCCTCTTTCAATGCTTCCCTCGTGCAACAGTCACTTGGTATAAGAAAATCTATCAGTCTAAAGGTAATGCGTCCAAAAATAATTATGAAGAAGATTTCTTTTATTAAACAATATAATATAAAAATAAATAAAATGGAAGAGTCTGTTTGTAATGTGAAAATAACGGTAAGTACGTAATTAAGGTACAAAAAAAATATTTTTTTGTTCCATCTAATCTCCGAAACGATCTTGACAAGACGTTCACTGACAGATAGCTGATGATATAAGAAGTACCTAAAATAAGCTACTTTTATTTTAAAAAAAGAAAATAGAATTAGGGTTCCGCGCAAAAATAGTAGATTATTAACCAAGGGGATAAAGCAGTGTCTTCTGTCGCGGGTAACGATTTAAATCGCGAGCGTAACGAAGGACTCGAGGTTTACCCCCGAGCGTAGCGAGGGTGTTAAAAACTTAAATCACGAGCGAAGCAAGGGATTTAAGACGAGTCCTGAATGTAGCGAGGGATTTAAGTTCACCCAAGACTAAGACAGCTTTATCACTGAGGAAAATACTCTACTTTTCGTACCATTTGCGAAAAAATTAACACAATAATAATATGAGATAAGCATTTCTTAAAAATAATGACAATTAAAAGTAAAATGCGTATTCCTTTTTCAAAAAGATGTTTAATGCTTTATATACAAACTCAATGGTATAAACACAGATTTAGTTCAGTATAAATTTCGGTAAGTATTCCAAATTTAAATCACATTCTCCCCCTAGAGGATGAATGAAATTCAGTACAATTTTCTTTCCCTGTTTTTAACAGATTAAAAATGACTAATGTTATGTTCGCTTTTTATGGCATAGAATGTCACTTTTTTGAGCAAGTGGTACGAAAAATATATTTTTATTAAATTTCACGCGGAAGAAGTTGTGGACACGCTAGTAATAAGAATAAATACATTGTATCATATTATTCATATTACAATATTTTTATTCTCACTCTCTTCTTTTTTAAAACGTGCTTATAATGTACTGATCTAACGGCCACCACTGGTGCCTGTTTTAGTGGTGGCCGTTGGGAGTATACCCATATTCGCACCGGCACCGGTACCGGCACCGGTATTATCGAATATGTGTGTATGAAAGTTTCTTTTTTATTCAACAAAATGCCGATGCTAGCTCAAAAATGGCGCTGAATCTGCCTTTACGTCATAATCCGAGTTTTCACGTAACCCTGCATCTTTTCGCGCTATTATAATAATATACGGGTTACAATATGATCCTAATAGGTACATTTACATAATCCTCGTTAGGTAGATAACTTAGAGGTCATCTAGTGAGCTGATCATTATTTAATATAGGTACGAGCAGATCAAAGAACACATTGGAAGAATTGGTCTTGAAAAAGTGGTGACATATAAGTACATACCTGCGTAGGTTCTCTGATTTTATCAATCTCGACAATAGGTTTCTACTTAACAGATTGTTAATTAGCAATCTGTTACTAATTAAGGGTTTAATTAAGAGATTATCGTGTGATTCCCCATTCACAATCAGTGTGGAAACTGTTTTGTGCAAGTGCAAGACTTCCTTCTTTTTTTCATTCAATTTAATTTTAGATGCCAATAAATAAGTAAAGTCGCGAATACACCAGGAAATAAGATTATCTTGGGGCGTTAATATATGTAATCTTGTAATCATTATAATATGAAGGTATTATTTGATATATTATACAAAATTAGCGTGATAAGCGCTAAGTTCCTCTAGTTGGATCGTGCTGTGGTAGCTGAACAACATGATGCCTGTGGTGTATTTGTTGGTGCTTCTGGGCACTGTTCTGGCCCAAGACAGTGGACTGTTTGAGCTAAATATCGTGCATTATAATGACTTCCATGCGCAGTAAGTAGTTTTTTATTATTTTTGCATTATCCTTTTTTTAAGAGGTTGGTATGTGGTGCAGTACCTACAACTACCTAACTGAATGAAAGCGTGCGAACCTAACTTAGAAATTTAATTATATATCAAAATAAATAGGGGAAGTGGGACAAGAACAGAGAATGTGTAGGATGGATTGGAACTATGATCCTTTAAATTAATCGGAAGAAGCGAATCGCATCCTTAATTTAGTCCCAAGGTACGTAGACTATAAATTTTGGGGTTACTCTCTGTCACCCGAATTTTTAATAGGTACATCCCGCTATTTCCTCGTAAAAACCACATTTTTATATTCCATAGTTTCGACGAAGTGAGCCCCCAAGGCACAGTATGCATTCCCTCAGAGGCCCCTTGCATCGGGGGCTTCGCCCGCCTGTACACGGCGGTGCAGCAGGCGATGGAGGCGGAGCCCGACTCGCTGCTGCTCAACGGCGGTGATACCTTCCAGGGCACCATTTGGTACAATTTCCTGAGGTGGAACGTTAGCCAGCACTTTATGAATATGCTTCCGCATGATGCTCATGTAAGCAATATCTACCAAGAACTTATTGCGGCCTTTTATACGTGGACTGGTTGGATTCCCGTATCGAGTTTGAATGTTTGATTTCATTTGTTGTAGCTCGCATGACAGTTACTTCAGAACAATTGATTGATTAGTATTGCATTATTTTAGAAATTGTAAATTCCTCAAGTCCATTGCAGAACCGCTTTTTACGGAAATATATGGCTATGTCCAGAAGTGGTCATCAAGATGGTGGTGGTAGCAAGCAGTTTAATATCATGTAAAAAAGGAAAAACAGTTTTAAACCATAGATACGTAATGTAAGCGCACGACCACTTAAAACTTTCGTTGCTTGTTATTTTTTTTATCAGCACAATAAATTGATGATATTCCAAAAAACCTAGAAGAATTAATAAAATATAAAAAGTTACAAAATATATAAATATAATATACACGAGTCGGAGACAACTAATATGCATATATGGCATAGCACATCACAGGCCAAGTTCTAATAAATATTAATAGGTAATTTATGGGCGCTACATTCAGTTTTACCATTCCTCAATGTCCGTGATTGTCAGGTGCTAGGTAACCACGAGTTCGACCACGGCGTGGAAGGTTTGGTTCCGTACCTGGAGCGGCTCAACTCCACGATGCTGGGCGCTAACGTCAACACCACGTTTGAGCCCACCATGACGCCCTACATCAAGAACCACGTTGTAGTGGAGAGGCATGGTCGACGGATCGGGATCATTGGCGTGCTGTTGCGAACGGTAGGAGGGATTTGGTAATATACGACTATACCGACTATACCTTCTGCTTCATTGTTGCAGTGGTCAATAATTATACCAAGGCTGCCGAACGTGAGGATCTAGGTTTTTTTAATATTTAATTCTAGAACTCTGAAGCGGTTCTCTTTACGTTAAATGATCGCACACACATTTGTCGCGTCACAAAACCGGTGGAAACCAGATCCTGCAACACACTCGTTACTAACTCAGGTCTAAGATCGTATGCTTCAATGTCTGAAATTTCACTGACTATACTAGCCTTCAAACCGAAACATGGTAATACAGTATTTTCATCATGCAGCAGAAATACCCAGTAGGGTTGTACCCACTTTGCTAATGAGACCTGCCACCATTAGGAGGTTGATACCATAGACCCAGCTCAGCTAAATATGCTTATGGTTCACGTCATTGGTGCTACGGAATGTTTCGAACTCACGACGGGTCGCTCGTCAGTCGGATGCCTTAGCTGGCTAACGCCCGCTTCTGCTAATGAATTTGTTTAGTTTTCAGCGCCCATTGGCCAAGTGATAATGGAGGACGAGTTGGAAGCTGTGAACCGCGAGGCTGCCATCCTAACAGAAATGGGTGTTGACATCATTATACTGTTGTCTCATATAGGCTTCTCCAGTGATGTGTTAGTATTGATAATTATTATATTAATTATCATGAAGCTCGTCAAATAATCAGGCCATGAAAGCCTAGCGGTTGAACATTTTCCTTCCGTGCAGGAGGGTCTGAGTTCGATCTCTCACTTGCGATAACTCACACCTGAGAGGGCTCGAAAGAGTCATCGATGGTGTGAATTTTTTAAACGTAGATACCTAAAAGTTATCCTGACGATATAAAGCTCGGGGTGGGGAGTGTGCCAGCCTTTTTACCCACACTATCAGGCATAAACCTTCACATTCTACCGCCACGACATAAGGAGATGATAGCAACTCCCATCTAATGGCTCCTACACACTATGCCGAGAGCTCGGTCACCGGCTAGCACGACGGCATTGCCGCGCCCGATTACTAAATCCAACACAGCGGGCTTGCTGCAGATACGAGCCCATACCCGCTCGGCAAAAACCGCCGGCATGTGTGTAGCCTATTAATTCTTAATTGAACTCCAGAGCG
Organism: Allophyes oxyacanthae; assembly: GCA_932294325.1. Classification (NCBI taxonomy): domain Eukaryota; kingdom Metazoa; phylum Arthropoda; class Insecta; order Lepidoptera; family Noctuidae; genus Allophyes; species Allophyes oxyacanthae. The sequence continues at coordinate 6,940,541 of OW028628.1, forward strand.
CTCGCGGCGCGCGTCTCTCCAACCGTGGACATCATAGTGGGCGGTCACTCGCACTCGCTGCTGTACAACGGAGAGACGCCCAACGGAGACTTCGCCCTCGGGGAGTACCCCACCGTCGTCACGCAAGATAACGGACATAGGGTGAGACATACTTTATGAATAACACACATATTGGCGTCATAAATTACTCAACAGGGCCTTATAATCGCGTTCATTTACAAGAACTCAATTCAACTCTTACTATGGGACCAAACCTGAAATCGACAAACAAACTAATTTGCTGTTTCATACATTTAGTCGAGTAATATTAAATTATTTTTATGAAATAACTCTTTTTTTATGCGATTTGTGGGTTGGTCTCACATTAAAAGATGTTCATAATGATGAGTACAATAACCCATTAAAGGGATCGGGACTAGAACGGTAGGACTTTGTATAATCCTAATCCACCCCATAAATTTTTGGGTATGGACCTCTTCTCAGAAAGAGAAGCATTTAGGCCTTAGGCCACCACTCTGGCTTACAACGGGCTGGCGGACTACATACGCCATCGAGGCCTTTTTGCAGCCCTTTTTGATATAAAGCCCTAACTTTCTCGAAGAAACGATACTTGCGTAATATTAAGGGCCAATATTAATTATACTAACACGTGTACAGATCCCGATAGTGCAAGCATCATGCTACACGCGCTACTTGGGCAACATCAAGTTCTTCATCAACGAGCAGGGTGTGGTGCAGCACTGGGAGGGACTGCCCGTATTCTTGGGAACCTCCATTGTGCAAGGTAATAATAACACGGACTAAATACAAGGACAAGTGATCAGATGCACGCTCTAATGAGAAATATAACAGCAGCAGTTCATAATTTTGGCTTCAATGTTTTTTAATTGCCGTCGAAATTCTAAGACTAACTTCGTAAGAATTTTTAAATATTAAATCTGCATATCGACTCCGCTACTTAGTCCGTATAGTTACCGTCAATGAATAGGCTACCTCTCTTCCAGTGAGTATCATAACATGTCATAATATCTTGTCGTGGGTGTGGTCACGATGTTATAGTAAATTGCGTTAGTTTCACAAATATTTCTTTTTGTAAGAAAGGAACGAAGGATGTCATCCCCGAAAATTTTAAAAACGTATTTCTCCGACGCCAACGTTAATTTACTTTTTTTTTTACTTTGGTGTTCTATAAAGAAATATACAGGATATTTTTTTATGTAGGTAGTGCGCAAAATTTGCAGTCATTCAGTACCCCTTCCCAAATGAAACAGCAGTACTAAAATTCACTCCAAAACAAAAATTTGATTTGGTATGGCTTGCGCTAGTAAATTATGCGTGTCCCCCATACTAAGTCGAATATTCGTTTTGTTTTAAAGTGCATCCCAATACTGCGATTGCATTTAGGAACAGAGACTGAATCACTACAAATTATGCGCACTACATAAAAAAATATGTATACATTACTTGTCCATTTTATGTCAATACAGACCCTCGTATGTTGGAGCTACTGCAACCCTGGCGCGAGGAGGTGGACGCGGTGGGTAAGGAGGTGCTGGGCGTGTCGCGCGTCACGCTCAACCGCTCGTGGTGCTCCGGCGGAGAGTGCAACCTGGGCAGCTGGGCCTGCGACGGATTCCTTGAAGAGGTAGGCTTTTCAGTTCCAAAGTTCCAGAGTTGAATCATTAATGTCCCGTAGGTAAACTCAAATTTGGGTTAAGCCCGCCTGTGTACATACCATCTTAATTGTGTTTGTCTTTTATGTAATTTTCGTGTACAATAAAGAATTAGGTCACACACCCGGTCACACAACGGGAGTGAAAATCTGCGAGGATGCTCGAGCAGGCGCGCGGAAGGGTGGGATTGCTGGAACTCGAATTCTCTGTTAACGTTGAGAACGCTGTTCGTATGTACTGCGTACATGTTCGCTGTCTTACGTTCCGAGAAAACGCGACGATTTTCCGTTCGATACCAGATGTTCATATATGCTGTACTTGATGACAATATCATCATGGTAGCCTTTTCATATCATTGTTAGCCTGTGAGGCTCTACTACATAGTATGTTAGATTAAATCCAACCTATCTGTTTCAGATGAAGCCTTACGCCACTGGCACGGCATGGAATGGCGCGCACGTATGTCTGATCAACTCGGGCGGGCTCAGAGTGCAGATCAACCCTGGAAGTGAGTGTTTATCACATAATTTAATATTCAGTTCCTTCTTCTCGTGTAGATGGGATACAAAAACGTCATTTGCCTTATCATTTAAAAAATAATAATCATGCATGGTCGCATGAACTATATTTTATTTAGTGTTATAGTGGGCCTTCACGTACAAGCTTGCTCGACGTTTTTACGTTCATTCGAGCAAGTTCGAATATGTGGACCAGTAAAAGGCAATAAAACTTACGCCATTTACTGGTCCACACGTTCGAACTTGCTCGTTTGAGTGCTTCTTCGCAGACATACAGTCAGCGACAATAGTAGTTGATATTGTATAAAGGTTTTTATAAGTCTTGTCTTATAATTGAAATCTTTTTCATTACTTTTGGTAATTAATTATTATAGTATAGCATCACTTGATTAACTTGTCTAATGGTTAAAAACAATAATTATTTGACTTGATAAATTAATTTCAAAATTACGAAAAGTTCATCTACTCATGTTGCTGACTCTCTGTACCGTCTTATAAAAATTGTGATTTATAGTCCGCGCGGAACTAGGTGGCCGCGCCTTAGGTATGTGAGCGGTGGGACGGACGGAGGGGCGGGGGGCGCTTTGTCATTACTCAGTACGGCACGCCGTCAACAATAGACAACCCGCCGCCCTCACCCCCGTCCCCACCTAAGGCGCGGCCAACTAGTTCCACGCGGACTATAGCTTAGTGACTGCTTGGTCTAACGGTGTTCCATCCTTTTTCGTTCTCAAACAAATGACAGTGATAAAGTAAGGTTACCTTGGGTTACCTAGAATCATCCTTGAATCGTTAACCCTAGGTTAATTTTTGGTTTATTCATAAGTGTTAATGATTCTATTGTAACTTCCACCTTCGCAGAGTTTATTTATTTACTTATTGCACGATTTAGTTGTTGATTTAATGAGTGTAATCCCTATATTTTCTGTCCTCAGACGTGACCACGGAGGGCCTGCTGATGGCGGTGCCGTTCGAGAACGACGTGCACGTGTACGACCTGAAGGGACAGTACCTGCTGGATGCGCTGGAGTTCTCCGTCGGCGTGTCCTGGACTGGGACATTCTCTAGCGGACGCATGCTGCAGATTGCTGGTACGTATGAGTGGTAGTGGTTCTAACACTAGTGTTAGAAGCCTTCGCCGTGCGACGTGGATGGCCGAGATGGATGGCAAAACATTACCTTCGTGTGCAAATACGCTTGACTCACTTCGTTCAATTAGCCGCCAGCCTTAGGGCCCTTTCACACGTACCACAACCACACCACATCGCAGCGACAAAGTGGTTAAACATTGGTTACGTGTGAATAGTGTCGCTGCAGCTTTTTGTAGTTGCGTTGTAGCAACTACAAAATATCGATGTGGTTGCGTTGTCGCTAGTAGTTACGTCGTGGCTAGTGTTTGCGATGTGGCCGGCCGCTAGTGCTCGGTGTCGCTGGTGGTTGCGTTGTGGTCGGTATCGTCCACACAGTTCCATTTGCCGGCAGAATGTGGTCCGTGTGAATTGAACTATAAATATATTTATTTTCATATAAATTTGCGCCCGCCCACGTGTTTTTGTGGTGTGGTTGTAGTACGTGTGAAACAAGCCTTAGCCCACCCATCGACCATTTTAATATGATTATTGTCACGTGTTGTCAGGCATGCGCAACACATACAACGCGTCGCAGCCGGCGGGCGCGCGCGTGTCGGCGTCGGTGCGGTGCGTCGAGTGCGACGTGCCGCGCTACTTGCCGCTCGACGTCAACGCTACGTATCGAGTCGTATCGCAGAACTACATCGGCGATGGTGGCGGCGGATACACGGTATGTAAAATTATAGTACGCGCAAATCTTTATGAGCCCTGAAATCTCCTCTCTCTCTCCCTCTAGCACCTATAATAAGCGTACTGCGCAGCCACTTGCGTTCAACTTCCGAGCGCTCATAAAGTTTTGCGATAATCTGTCTCAATTCAATGAGCGTTTCTTATTACTCCTATTGTACTCTCCTAGGTAGAAGCACGAAGAATTGCAGTTTCATAGGATTTTATAAAAATGTTTTTATAATTTTTCAGATGATTTCCGACAACAGGGAGAACTTGGTGATTTTAGATCAGGATTACGTCATGCTTCAGAGATATATGAGACGGCAGGGCACCGTCACCAAGGATCTCGATGGCAGAATAAAAATAGTTTACTGAGCCTCGGCGTTTTAAAATGCTGTAATTTTATTTATATATGTAAATATAATTTTAATAAACCACTGCAAAGTATTCGTAATGGTTACCGTGAAGGGTTGCACAGAGGTATACCTAAACTCCGGGTTGCTACTGAGAAGAAAAACCCATAGAACATTTTTCCAACGCTTTGTCAAATGACCGCTCATTTGACTTGCTTCGAGAACGCCGTATGTTATAGTACGCGCAAATCTTTATGAGCCCTCGAACTCTCTCCCTCTAGCATCTATAATAGTACGCTTATTATAGGTGCTAGAGGGAGAGAGATAGAGAGTTCAGAGCTCAGTTCAGGGCTCATAAAGATTTGCGAGTACTATACGCGTCTATGTGAGCGTGCGCCACTCGATCGCTCGATGTACCAACTGCTGCGCACCGTCCTCTTCTCAAAATGAGAAGAACCTTAGTTATTTATGTAATGGATATGAAAATTAAAAAGAAACACAAATTATGTCCTATTGAAACTATTTATTATACTATAATATTGTGACAATTTGACAGTCATTTTTCTTTCATAAATATTTTACGAAATTCAAGATATTGTAGTTTGTTTCTGCGGTGTTAGGCAGAATTTTAAGTACAATATTTACAACCAGTTACATACTTTATATATTATTTTACTATTTTTATAAAATTTCCTATTTTAATATTTTAGGTTATATTACGTATTTATATACAATATAGGTATAATTACCTAATGCCTTAATTACACTTCCATTTTTTTAATACATTATAGTAAGCTTTAACGTGTATTAGAATTATAAATTAGTACACTGTACAGTTGTGACAGTTGCACAAGCCAAGCATGTCAAATAAAATCGAGGAAGGAAAGGCCGTGAATTACGAGAGTACTGTTTGTTGGCTGATAACGGTACCCATTTGGTTATTTTTACACGTTCGATAGTGGAGAAAACGTTTAGGATACTGACAGTCTTCGTATGATTTACCAGTTAGGTTGTGGATCAGCAAAATCGAGCATCAGTAGGCACTAGCTTTTCTTCTTAGCTAATAAATAAACGCTTGTTCAATGTTATTCCATTTGCAGCCGTCTGGACGCTAGCCATGTCAGTCAAGTGAGATGTAGTTAGTCTAGTTAATCAAACAACCTTAAAACGCATGTCATGACATTGTGTAAATTCATATACATAAAACATTATGTCATGCAAAGGACGGATGCTTCACGAAGTATATCGCGATGAGAATAAGAAAATTCGACAAGTTGTGTTATTTGGAAAAGGGAAAAAAATTAGGACGACGAACATTATTACAAAGCAGAAAGAAGAGGAAGTATCACATCGATAAGCGTCAGGTGGTTATAGCAGCCTTACCCGCCGGTTCCAATAACCTACCTATCGGCCTGCCCAGAAATTAGACAAAAGCCATAAACGAATGCCTAATTTCAATCCTAACTGCCGAATACTTTAATTTTAAATAGTTGATAAGTCACTGTTATTTTGAGATGACTGTTGATGACGTTATAGTTAATTTGAGTATTCGGGGGTTAGAAGGGCAAACTGTCGATAGAAAGGGATTCATATTTCACTCAGCACTGTCCGATATCCACTTTCGGGACGTGTATGAAGGGCAGGTCTATTTTGAACGCGCTTATATCTCTGATAAAGTCCGCGTTGTTCTCGGCCGTGTCCCCGATGGGCTCGCTAGCGTCCAAGTAAGTTAGATCGTAGTGTTTCGGGTGATTGCTCGATAGATTTGTCACATTACTCTTGCTCGCCTTGTGGCCCATCACCTGTTGGATATAGTTTTAATGTTAAATTTTATAGAATAAACCCCTTACTAAACGATGATTAAACTAGCTCTTAAGTCTATTGCTATCTCTATTAATTGGCATACACATGACAAGGACAGGTTAAAATTCAATCAGTGTATAAAAATTTAAGTTTTAATAGTATGCAGGTAAATGTGTAATTATATTATCTCAGGCGACAATGAGCCTTCCAAATGTTCTGGTTGTCGCTAAGGGACTCTGCAGTATTCAATATACTTGGGAGCGGAATAATTGGTGATTACAGTATAATGTTAATACATTTTTTTTTAAATGATTGTTTAGATAAAAAGTCAACATTTACTTTTAGTAAATTACCTAAGCCAATAGAGTAAAAGGACGATTCTCAAGCAGTCTTAAAATATTAGTATTATTTATTTGTAATCCATACCTGCACGGAGAGTTTCCTGAACTGTGACTTGTTGCCAGTAGAGAAGTGGTTTTCAACCCAACCCTTGATATCCGGCAGCTTGATCTTCTCGATCGCGTCAGCCTGTGAACGAAGATACGATTAAGCACTTTGTACTGCCGGAACACAGATTTGGCAAAAGTGTTACTACATATGGTTTATATTAAGCTCGGAAGTTTATCATAAGTAATTCCAAATTTTATTTATTTATATTCTTACTTGTACACCAACTAATAAAAAACAGGATTGAGAATCACATAAGCTAATGTACAATGGGCGGTCTTATCGCGCACAGCGATCTGTTCCAGGCAACCTTTGGATGGACATAACAGAAAAGAAATAGGTAATAGGCAGTCTAGGTAGGTATGTATGTTATGTCCAAATAAGACATATTTTCGAGAAGACTATTTTAGATTTAGATTCACGCTGTCGTCAGTCAACGGTAACTAATTTACATGCGATTCGGTTATTATTGGATTACTTTCAGTTCGAAAATAAAAAGTAAATCTTCATTTCTATAAATTGTTGGTGTTAAAACACACATGTCAAACCGCCAACACTATCAATATGATGGCTGATTAATTATGAATGTTGAATTAGACTTACCTCGAGAAACAATCTGTGGAACTGGTATTCCCTGCTCACGATCTCCCGCCAATTCCTTTCAACCTGAAATAGCATTTCGAAGTTATATGAAGGTCAAGAGCGGGGTCAAAGGCGTCTACTTTCCATTCCAAGATTGGAAAAGCACCACAGAATTAGGAGTTGTGCCCTAATTGCACTGGACTTTATAAAAGGTCTCGGCAAAATATCTTCCGTGGAAAGGCAAAACTACTAAAGCGCCAATTCGTTGGCAAACTAACTTAAACTTTACAGGGGCACATTTTAAAGTTTAAGTTAGTTGGCCAGCGCATTGGCGCTTTAGTAGTTTTGCCTTTCCACTGACGATATGGATACTTTACAGTACCCCCTGCCTTACCCTAACCCTTCGAGGAATAAAGCTACGTCATAACTATCTATAGGGGGAATGGGGTAGTCATTCAATTGTAATGTGCTGCTTACCTCCTCTTTGAGTTCATAGTCGGTGGTATGCTTGAGCTGGACGAGCGAGTGTTTGGTCGCGTGCAACGCTTTCTCCGTCAGTTTCTTCATGTCGCGGGAGAACTTCTTCAGGAAGGCTTCCACGCGCGCGTCCACGTACGACACGCTAGGGAAATAAAATATTTATGTATCATCACACGAGAAGAGTATCTGTCAATACTATAAGATCACTTTAAGACGTTCCTTACCGTACGGTATGACACAACTAAGAAGTCTCATCGTGAATTTTCGTTCGCGCTGACACGAACACATGATTGCCGACAACACCCCAAGCTAAATCAATTTATAATCAACCTTATGTAATGCCTTTAAGGTGTAAAAATTGACTGCCGTGCCGTCTATTTATATTTCACTCACTGACTGAAAGTAGGACGATGCTTTCTGATTGGTTGATAAATTTCCCGCGTATTTATACTCCTCGAGATCTAAGAAGTCCCTTTTGACAGATTTAAAGAACGATGAATAAAAACCATTTTGAATATATACTTGATAATAATTATGAAATTATTATAAATTTTTGAGATACGTATAAATTAGCATGGTATATAATTTCATAAGTATTGTTATAGCATCGAAATATTTTTAAAATGCATGTTTATGTACTGCCGAAATATCATAAAAATGGTTACGTTCTCAATCAATTATTTTTTAAATAAAGGGATGTGATCACTAGAATCGTTTAAATCGTTTGAAATATCAGTATAAAATTACGTAGGTATTAAAAACTCTTTAAAGGCTGTATGACACGTACATTATATTATTATAATTAATTTAATTTCTCTATGATCACAATTTGCTTGATACTGGCAGTAATGACAATGACATCTGTGCAGTTTTTCGCGATTTTTCCGACTAATTGTTCGTTCTCTCTACGAGTATTTCTCGGATACCTCTGTTTTTGTGATCTGGCTTTGATTTTGGACTGTTCCCGCTTTTAAGTTGACTCGGCTTGCTATAGGTACATGGATTCTAATACCTACTGTGATTTCGGCCGTCCGTTACAATTTTTTTCAAATTGTCTGTTCGATTTCGTACTGTGAATAGTAAATCCCGCAACTTGGTTTGGAAACTACATATGTGAGTACTTCGAAAGTGAATCAATAACTGGTGGACCATTATTACCGGTACAAGTGGATAAATAATTTTGGCATAAAATTATGAATATATTTTATTATTCTATGAAGATACCTCTAAATAAATAAATCACAAATTTGTAAACGCAGTCTCCGACGTCCTAGCTTGCTTGTGCTGCCAAAAGCACGTACAAACTACGCAAAAAAGAGTATCACCTTTGAAGGAGCGCAGCTATATAACAAATTGCCTTCTAAGATCAAAAATGTAAGCTCATTTAGTGGTTTTAAGTCTCAGTTGTCTCAATATATAACTACACATTTTACACCTCCCAATTGAGGCTCTGAAACTACTGAATGAGTGTTCGGCGACCATTAGAATAAGTTTACTAAATGTTATTACTATTTTCATGTAAGTGACTTTGTGTCTTTATGAAAATAAATTCTATAAACCTATACCTACAGACATGCGATTTCATATTAAATTCGGTGCCTACTACATTAATAAATTGCTTATCAGATGAATTTCTCGATTTTTTATTCATAGATTTAAACAATTATATTCTCTTAGAATTTTAAATCGATTTATTATAAAACTCGATATTTTTGGTAACCGATTTATACGCTTTACATCCCAAATTAACTCAAATGATATATGTCAAAAGTGGCTTTTTAAATCTCGAGGACTTTAATTGTGTCAACTGCGCAGGTACATCGGTGAGACATATAAGTTGTGTCGTGTACATGAAATACACGTTATGTACCTGAACTTGTCCACCTGCGTGTTGACCGTCACGGAGAAGCCTAGCACGCCGAACGTGTAGCGCATCATACTGAACACGCTGTACCCCAGCTGCTCTTTAGTACGGAGGTTGTCGAATACTGGCTCCTCCATCAACAGCTGTAGACACAAAAGTATATGATAAAATTAGATCATTTATCCCGTGGCACATTTGCAACAATTTGTTTGGTTTGAAAGTTTGAAGCGAAGGCGACGTTTCTGATGTCTTTGTTCTTTTATTTTACCCATAACGTCGCGTATTTCTGGTTTTTTACAGAACAGTCTGACCTTTATCCAAAGCTTAAGAAAAACTTTGTATAAATTTATTCGTAACAGCGCGAAACCGAGATGGTTACACCGGTATCAAACTATATAAAAACATGATACGGACGCATCGCACGACACTTTTCTGTATTATTAGCTACTTTGATCTCTCAATGCGGGTCAGAACCACAGTTTTCTTGATAAATTAACTCTATTTAATACCCATGTATAGATGCAGAACATAGTAGCTTCTTACAACAGTGTGGTCTAATCTGATGTCTTAAAATTAATGTATAAATACGTTAACTGCGTACCATGAGCACCTCCAGCGTGGCGGTGTCCTTAGAGTTAGTAGCCTCTCCCTGGTAGTAGTTGGTGATGATGCTGTTCGTGGAAGCCTCGTTCAGGCTCAGTACGCGGATCTTGCGCTCGCCCAGCGGGAGTAGGTGGACTAACACCTGAGGACATTCAGTCGGTAAACGTCCATAAAGATGAAGAGCTTGGTGAAGGAGTGGGGGGAGGGTGTTCACGCTGGCAATAAGCTTGTGATGTTTGGACACTGATGCGGCAATCATATCGTCTTCCTGGCATCGACCTTTGCTGATTTTTAGTAGATTGGTTTGATATCACCAGGACTGTATGTCATTTACGGTTGCGGGATTGATTTCTACACGAAAAAACTACTTGGATGACTGACAGGGGGCATAAAAAAGCACTTTGCGTAATTCTCTTACGAATCTTAGTAACTGTCAAACAGGTGATTGCTGAATATGTACCTTATGCATATGATATTAAGAATCGTCAATTAGTGGATATTTTGACAATTGAAATGTGAATCATATTATGATTCATCTAAAGCGGCCTTTTTAGATCCCCAGATAGTTATTCACGTATATATATATGAAAGGGAAGTAGTGCGAGGCATCGTTTAAAAATGGAAAATATTGCGAGGCACCATATTAAAACTTTGCGGGACACGACGTGACACAGAAGTTTTATTGTTATCACGGTGTTCAGTGTTAATATTACTCACCTCGGGCGTCTCTTCTTCTGTGAGTGCGGTCCACTGTATGTTGGTGTGCACCAGCTCTGATATCGTGATCGCCTCGTGCCACGCTATGTTGCCTTGCATCAGTATCTGTTAGGCGAAATAATGTTTTAATTATCATTATACTTATTCAAACGAATAACTTTTAGCATAATATATGTATAATTGAAACGCGAATAAAGGGATTTTTGAAGGGTTTTTTGAAATCACTACACTGCTGGGCAAGCACAGGCAGGCAGAGTGCCAGAGCCACATCACTGCAACGTACACAGCACACAGAAAATAACGCGATATTTATTTATACCCGAGACGTAATTTGCTAGAGAGTATAACCTTATAAGTAAAGCTCGCTCTTACGCTACCTTTTTTAGTACTTCAAGCCAAAATGACGCCACTGCACTCAGTCTTTTCCAAGGGTTGGGATATTTTTAGATTGTTATAGCCTCATCGGCCATTGGCAGGGTACACCGCGTGCGACGCAGTCTTACGAGGGAAGGGAACGGAATTCGGTTGTTGAGAGAGGAACTTACCTGGCAGTACATCTTGCTGAGCAATCGTTCGCTGAACACTTTCAGCTCTTCGAGCGATATTTTGTAAATTATTGACGCTTTTTCTCGCGGTGAAACGTATGGCTTCAGAAGTACGTTCATCCGAACGTCTCTGTAAAAGAAAATGGAGAATTATTGCTGACTGGCTAATCTTTCCACGAGCAGGAACAATTTGAATGTGAGAGCTCTTGCCGACGGAGAACATTCCAGATGCCATGCATTGCGTACTCTAGATTTTACTATTCATCTGCAGGCGACGTTGATCTTTACGCAGTAATAGCTAGTATTATTTGCTTGAATTGCAGTCAACCGATCGCGTTGTTTATAATAATTAATATCTCACTTGGCAAGTTTGTGCGGCTTGATGAGCACGTTGTGGTATGTGCGCGCGCGCACCTCGCGCACTGCTTCGAACATCGCGGACGTCAGGTTTTGCGTCGACGTCCGCATCTCTCGGGTTATCAGCTCCACTAGCAACTGCGCAGCACATTATTATAAATAAAAAATTACGGCTCGGAAAATATTATGAACACATATATGTGTAAAATTCGAAGATTTGTGTCATACACCAATCCGCACTGGGCCCGCGTGGTGGATTGCAGCAGAGTGCTTCTTTCAGAGATATGAGTCACTGCAGTAGGGGCATTAAAAGATTGATGATGAGACATGATGTCGCAAATTATATTAAAAAACGAAATGTGTGCTGGGACACATAGTAGAAGTGAAACTTCAACGGACAATATATCGTCTACCCCCTCCATGCGGTCGTAACGCTTTTTCGTGACAGAAAAATCCTGATACCCCCGTCTATATAGAAGTTTTACTTCAATAATTAGCCACACTCGTACCATGCGGTTTCAGAGGAGTGTCCTCCCACGTACGGTCAGCTTGTGGAATCAGCTCCCTACCAAGGTTACCCCATGAGAATACAGCATGGGATTCTTCAAAAAGGGAATGATATGATTTTTACAGGGTCGGCAATGCGTGATTGATGCCGCTGGTGTTGCAAGCATCCATGGGTTACGGTAACCGCGGACTATCAGGCGGGCCGTATACTTGTATGCTACATTAGCGGTATAAAAAAAACACTTACGTGTAAATTCTGACTGTACCCGTTGACTTTCATGGTGAGTCCTTTATCTCCGACGTACAGCGAGTGTGACAGGTCCGCCATATTTGCTGGATACACTTCTTCCTATATAAACGAAATTATTCACTATAGAACAAACTTATCCTAATTTTTCTAATTATATATCTTTTTATTTGTCTCCTGTTGTAAGATTTATTTTTTATTTATTATTATTATTTATTATTAATAGCCCGTAGTATCCCACTGCAGGGCAAAGGCCTCCCTTCCTTCCTTCCACTTTTCCCGGTCTAAAGCAATTTGGGGCCAATCCTTTAGACAGACGTCCAGCTCATCACGCCATCTCCTTCTGGGCCTGCCGCGTTGCCGTTTCTTGCTATTAGGGACCCACTGTGTGGTTGTTTTTGCCCAAAGCTCCTCCGGCATGCGGCAGATGTGACCTGCCCAGTTCCATTTTAATTTGGCAGCTGTGTGGCCTGCATCAGCAATTTGTGTTTTGGAACGTAGTATCGAGTTCCTTATGCGGTCTGTAAGCTTGACCCCTAGGATACTACGTTCCATTGCTCTTTGGCAGACCCCGAGTGCGGACTTTTGACGTAAAGTTAACGACCACGTCTGCGCGCCATAGGTGAGGGTGGGGAGAATGCACATGTCCATTAGTTTTTGCTTTAATGATAGAGGGAGGGTCCCCTTCATTAAGTGTTTCATCGACCAATAGCTCTTCCAGGCGTTTTGGGTGCGTCGAGCAACTTCTCTATCTTGTCTCGCCTGGAAGGAGACTATTTGGCCGAGGTATACGTATTCATGGACATATTCAATCCCCACACCCCCAATTCCTATATTGCGTTTGGTGCTGTTCGTCATCAACTTTGTCTTCGTCATATTCATTGTGAGTCCGACCTCGAGGCTGGCATGGCTCAGTTGTTCGAGCATTAGACTTAACTCAGCTGCCGAGGAAGAAAACAGGACAATGTCGTCAGCGAAGCGAAGATTAGTTAATCTCCTCTCTCCGACGACAATGCCCTTGTCCTGCCAATCCGTCGTTAATTTCTGGAAAACTTCTTCGAGTGTGGCTGTGAATAGTTTAGGAGATAGCGGATCACCTTGCTTGACTCCTTTTTGGATTGGAAAGGATGGCCCTGTGGTATGTAAACGTATGGCTGCTGTACTCTTGTGGTATATTTGTTGAAGAAGGTGTATATATATAGGATCTATCTTTTGTTTTTGAAGGGCATTAAATATGGCTGTGTGTGAAAGGCTGTCAAATGCTTTGGAGTAGTCTATGAACGCAAGGTATAGTGGTAGATTAAACTCTTGATGTTTTTCTATTAATTGGTTTAGGGACTGTAGATGGTCGGTAGTAGAGAGGCCGCGACGAAACCCAGCCTGCTCGGGGGGTTGGTGAAGATCTAATTGGCCAGATATCCGGTTTTCAATGATTTTGATAAAAACTTTGTAAAGATGTGAAACAAGGCTTATAGGGCGGTAATTACTTATGTCCGATTTATCTCCTTTTTTGTGCAGTAAAATTATGTCAGAGTGACAGAAATTGTTTGGAAATAAACCTGTTTTCAAAATTTTATTAAACAAATTGCAAATATGTGGCAATAAGATTGGCTCCGCAACTCGAAGTGCATCGGTCGTGATGCCGTCTTCGCCAGGACTTTTATTTAGTTTTTAATAATTTGAATGATACAAATTACATAGTTTATAATGCCGATTGTCGCAAGACAGGTATGAGTAGTCGGAATATGGTGTCGGAAGTCAAAAATTCGTAATTTCCGTCACTAAGCCTGTGTAGTTTTGTGAATAAAGAGACAAATTCTAAATATAATAGCGCATACCTTGAGTCCTTGCTGCAACACGTCTGTCCAGAGGTCGAGGAGGCACGAGCTGTGAAGAACACACCGACATCATTTTATTATTGTACAACCTATAGTATTTAATTGATTTTTTATTTTGCATAATAGTTTTGTTTTCTTCGTGTAAGTATGTATAGAACGCGAGAAGGCGGGAGTGCTGCCGGCTGAAAGGTTTCGACTGTGGCACCTTCACTCATCATACATTGATTTCTATGTAACCTGTTTTAATTCTTCTCAAGTTCAACAAAACAATTTAACAAAACATTTTCAAAAGTAACTTACTAAATGACTACAACTAACGATTTAACAGGTAACCTAATTATTTTACTAAATGCGTAGCTGTCTTACACAAGTGTACCCTGGGCAGTTAGTCCCGATACCAACATGGCCGAGTAATCACGGTATCTTTAATATTAATACGCGAAGAAAAAACTTTGTACCCCTTTTTAAGCATATTGCGCGCAAGGTGTTCAGAAAGCAAAAATTGATATATAATAATTATGTGGACCACTAGTTAGAAATTATTATGTGAAATCTCAAAAGAAATAGTAGTATAATAACGTAACCGTCATAAACCCTCGACTCCAACTAGAAAAAGACCTGTAACTTTTGAACGGCTGAACAGATTTTCATGAAACAGCTAAGATGATTCCCGATTAAACTATCTATGTGTGGCATCATAGCTCTTGATAGCTCCGATTTTGATTAAGTTTTTTCGTTTGAATATCATCACCTCTTTTATGATGAAGAGATATAACTCTAGTTGGAGTTAGGGGTTTTTGACGGTTAGGTTATTACACCCTGTATATGAGGGTACTCACTCTCTCGGCGACTTGAGGCTGAGCGGCGTGATGAAGTAGAAGTATAGCAACGCTGTGGGGAAGCGGAACTTGAAGTCTGGCTTGTACCACAACTCCATGTGGCGGTTCTTGCGAATTAGATTCGGTTGGTCCAGTCTAGAAGGAAACAAGTTACGTATCATATTTTTCAATATTTCAACCCCACGCTCCGATACTACTATCGATAAAATGGAAAGGGAATATTTCCGAGTGATATCGTAAAAGATTTGTGTGTCAGAAACTACCCAAACCGAGGGATCCCACTCGTAAGACAAAATTATGGATGATCAGAAGACTAGGATGATGAATTGGCCTATTAATTTTCTCAGCTGCAGGCGTGGCACGGCAAAAAAAGGGAGAGAAATTTCAAAGGCCATACCATCTCTTTCTAGTTTACTCATGCCGAGCTAGCTCCTGACTAATAAATTGGGACTTTAGTCCACTGTTAACTGTCATAAAGAGATAAAATATTTTTGTCTCATCGCCATGCGAGAAAAAGGGAGATTTTTTGTTTTATCTCATGTCAAGCAGACAACGAGTGGAAAACGGTTTGTCCACCCTCCGTACTAGCCCTGCAGAGGCGCTGATACTGCGCAAAAGAACAGCGTCACTGAAGCGCCGGGTACGTGGCAGCCGCAACAGCTACCTGCAATGTACTGCGGGGAGGTGGGACCCCGATTGTCCTTTCATGAGGTATTGTGTCTGTGTTCAGAAGCCCTGCTGGGATGCAACATTTAACATCTGTCGTAATCACAATATTTATGCTAATACGATCATGACTTGCCCTCAATTTATATTAAACATACCTAAAGTTATTAACAGTAGCTATAAGATCCCCGTGGCTCAGCGTTTTGGTCTTCTTCTCGCCACCTTCCACTTTCTTGTGTATATCCTTCACGGAGCCGTTCTTCAGGTCTATCCCCAGTTCCTGGGCAGTGTCCACGTAGATGGGGTCCGGGGGTACCAGGGTGAAGTCTGTGGTGATGTAGATATTCTTCTCTGGCAGGTTAAAGTTGGTGTATGGTTCAACGTTCAGCCAGCGGTGGAGCCATTTGCCGGGGATTTCTGTTAGGATATAAGGATTGAGTTAGCTATGTCTTACACATATTTATATTTGTAGGCCATAGAACTTGAATATAATGATACTTGCCACAATTATTAATGTTGAAAATTTCTATAGGGAAAGAAAGAAAACATATTATTAACCCTGCAGTTGCGGTCCGAAAAGATATTACATAATTTTAAGAGACAAAATTATGAAAATTTGAGTTACATTACTTTAAAATAGCCTAGTGAAACTTCTAAATGCAGCTGAAAAGCAACCTTATCTCCTTGTTGTACGGTATATTTTATCATGCAATAAACAATTCATCCATTATCGCATATTCATTGCCGAATTACTTTTCCTTCGCGTCGTACAGCGTACTGTATGGGCGTGGACTAATTTTGTACATGATCACTCTTACACTCAAGCCTATCTCTTAGATATCTTTACTAATATTATAAATGCGAAAGTAATTGTTTCTCTGTTTTTTTTGTGACCTTTTCGCGACTAAACAGCTGAACCGATATTGATGAGATTTGACAAGGAAATAGTGTGTATCATAAGGAAGGAAATAGGTAATATTATTTTTTCTCAAAAATCGCAGCTGCCGAATTTGTCGCGGGCACAGCTAGTAAGGGCCATAGCACACTCGATACTTTCAGTATCAGCAACTAGCGATTTAGTCGCTTTTCGGAAGGTCGATTTAGCGATTGGAAGTTACACTTCGCACACATTCGGATGCCAGTCGTAAAGAGTGCGTTTTACCACCGCGCTCGCTCTTCCCCTCACGTCATCTCCCCGCCAACAGATGCATCGTAAAACGTGAAATTTTGATACCGCGATCGAACGCAGCGAGTCGCCAAAACGCGATGCAGCATCGACTCAAACACAAAATCGCTAGTCGCTGATGCTAAAAGTATCCAATGTGCTATGGCCCTAAGGTACATTTTGCAAAACTCACCCATTTTTTTGTATTCAGTGCCGAACCATTTCTCTTTGGCATCGTAGTGTATGGGCGTGGAGTGTTTATTGGACAGGATCATTATGTTGACGGTGTCGGCTCGCATGCATTCCAGTAGGTCGCTTATACCCTGGGAGAAAAAATTCACTATTCACCGTTGTATTCATCCAGATATTGTCAAAATAGTATCACGTACGCATGCATAAGGCTAAGCGCGCACTACGAAATGTAAAGGTTGCGATTTTCGAGTAGAGAAAAATAAACTTTTCGCTGTGCGTGGACTCTAGTATATAAGGTCTTATTTTAATAATCCAAAATATTTTAGGTGGTAAATCTATAGGTTACAAAGACTCATTTTAGCAAAAAAATATTAAAAAAATATCAACATTTATTTATACGTTTTCAAAATTAATTAAAATAATTGATGTTTCCGTTTGCATAAAACCTTCATTCCTCTATGATTGTGAATGGAACTAAGGTCATGAACTCGATCACATGACTGGCGGCTCGGCTACAGTACCTCACACACACACGCATCGCGTCGCCGCCCGGTCTAATGCCTACTTAATTCATAAATTAAGACATTCTAACGATTAATCTACTGCAACTACTATGTGATTCTAATTTCCCATCACATTTTATCAGGCTTTGGACTGGAATAATTTAATTTAAACGCGAAAGGGTTAATTACCTACCTACCTATCGTATTACATTACTACGCAGGTACCTACTTTGTAAGCCCCGTTAGGACTGCCGATTTTGCAGGTTTGCTTGCATAGTAGGTACTTACACATAGGTTACGTATCTACGCTTTCAAATTAGGTACCGTAACAATAACTTGGCATGTTTAGAAGTTTGAATCAGTCTTATTTACTATGATTTGAAATGTACACACTTACCTAATAATAGTTTTTTTATCTACACAAATTGTTGGACATATCCACCCTGCTGTTGGATACAGAGGCTGGCACGCCGTACAACATGCCTTTGTACGCGCACTAGAGTGTCACTGTCACTAGTCATAATTCACACACATAGACATAATTCACAGCTCCGAGAATAGTATGCAGGTCTGGTCTTCTCCCGTGGCGCATTTTACCGATTTCAGCGTCGTGCGTGACTCGTGCCGTGCGCGAACTCAGATACAACTACAAACGATGTTGCCGCCGCGCCGCGCGCCCGCCGTGCCGCCCCGCGCCGCGCGCCCTCCCGCGCCGCCCTGCGTCACGTGTAACGAAGAGCGGCAACGGCGCGAATGGGCGGCGCGTGCGGCGACGAGTGGCAACAGAGCGCTTGATTTTCGGTTACGATCATTCAATACATTCATAATATCGCGCGCTTACCGCTAAGCGCTGGCGCCGCCACCCGCCTTCAATGAACATAGTACTACCTACGTAGTAACCTCCGTGGATGGATGTTGAAAATAATACAGAGCCAGTAAATTTATTATTAGTAAACTATTTATTTTTTATTTTTTTAATATCAGTAAAACACATACTTGATTAATTTGACGTTTGTAATGAATTCTATACCATTCATAGAGCCTAGTTTTAAAATATTTTGGATTATTAAAGTAAGACCTTATATATTGATATTGTACACAGATTTGCGATGATTAACCGCAACCATTAAAATTCGTAGTGCGCGCTTAGCCTGTATTAGCGTCAACACAGGCGTCACATCCGCCGCCAGCGAGACAGTATCAGTAAGTTTTAGTATTTTGTTTCTTTCTATGGTATTGCCGCAAACACGGATTTCTGAAGGAACTACGTATTTTAAATTCCAGCGCGCTGATGTTCGTAATGCCATTATATTCCATTTTGACATACAAATTAATCGGCCCCCGATTGAAAGTCTGCACTAAGACTTAGTATTATTTTGAAGAATCGCTCCCTAAACTATATATTAATACGTAAAGAGAAATCGTTTTTTACCCCTTTTTAAGCATATTGATATTGCGCGCACGGAGAAGTGCGAGATTTATCAAAATTTAAATGGAGAAGGAGTGCAGAATGTTTAAAACTATATATATTTAATATGAATTACGGTCGAATTTCGATCACTGGGCGACCACTAACTTAGTTTTAATAGTCAAAATTGCAACATTGAATGGCTTGGCTTGGACTCGACTTGGTCCGACTTTCTTACCACACATTCTTCTTTGATGACGCTTGCGAGTACCTTTATCACAAGAAATCTAGATTTCTTGTGATAAAGGTAGGGTTGGGTAGGTAAGTTTGGGAATTTCTAGAAATTCCCAAACTATCGATCGTTCGCGTCTTACCTTAGGATCATACTTGTAGTATAGTCTGTCGCCAGTGATGAAGTGATCCGGCGGGTAGAAGTGCATGTTCTCTGATAGCGTCTCCACGTACTCCGCCGGCTGAGACTCCTCCTCGAAGCGGAAACTCGTCTCTTCTATTGTCTGTTAATGAGAGTTATGTGGTAAACTACAACTTTTTGGATCTTGGTCGATAATAGGCCACCTATCTTGAGATAATATAAAAATAATAGGCATCAGCGTATTCCTGTGTGCTAAAAACATTCTGCAATTACCTCCCAGCTTGTCAAACGAGTTGATTATGACAATTTCCATTAGTATTGCAGCGGTTATGTACAATTAAATTACCTTTATTGCCATAAATTGGTTCATAATGTGTTATGAAAATGGCTAGAAATTGACGTTAATTTTAAAACAGCATCCACTGTCGAACTAGGTTAAAACCCCGTTTTTGTTGTTTGTAATGGGGCTGATATGACGATGTGAGTATTTTGGAATATCATCATTGTCCTGTTGAGGATATCCTAATTTATTTGCAGTCAGCGCTGTATGTATTTTTCTTCCATTCATGTATCTTAGTTAGTTCAAAATATTAAACTTAATAAAAATGGATGAAAAATAACACTGTACCTTTATTTCTTCGTATATTCTTTCTGAAGGTCCTATTTTCCTGAGCATACTTATGTATGAGAAGATTGCTTCCAAGACCTAAAAACAAATAAATAAAAGGATACATTTTACTTTTTCTGTAGGCAACTGAAGGATACACGAACCAGAAACCGAGTAACAGGAAGTTCTAATGTTACCTCATTAATATGATGCCTGAGACTTATTTTCTGTTGAATATGTCGCAGGGATATTGTCAAAACCGTAAATTTTTTACAATTTCACTTTATGTGCAAGGCCGTTAAATTGTGAGACAGTCGATGATTGGTCAATGAGTTAGGTTATACAGGTTGTCCCAGGAAACCTGTACCAGCGAAGGTCTGTGGTCAGGGGACACTAATACTCATCGATTGAACCCCCATGTATGTTCTACGATATTTTGTAGTTTTCGAGAAATTAATTATTTTGTAATATTATTATTATTATATACATATATAATATTATTATTGATATATTATATTACTGTAATGTAGAGTTACCTCATCGATATGGTCCAGTCCCTCCTTAGTGAGTACCACTTGGGTGGAGAACAAACTGTACATGGACGTGTAGTCGATGCCGCTCTCCGAGTTGCCCGTGTATATGCCGAGAGCCCAAACTCTGTTGGACATAACGTGGGCTTTAGATTGATGTATCCAGTCATGTTTGGTGAAAAGTAAGCCATTCACTAGTCATTTTGAGCAAAGTGTTGTGCAGCCTTAATAGAGGCACAGAATCTCTACATAGTATAAAATAATGTCGCTTTCCGCGTCTGTCTGTCCGTACATCCGCTAACTCCTCCTAAGGCCCAAGTTCACCAACAATATAACAGACGATTAGAGCAAAATCAGCCGTTTATACATAAATTTTTGTATCGGTAATCGGCCGATTTGTTATTTTATTGGTGAAAATGGCCCTAAACCACGCAACGGATTTTGATGTGATTTTCACCATCAGTTAGATCGTTTTTCACGGAAGGTTTATATAAAATACTTTCATATTTAATGTAAGGATAGGAAAGAAATTGCACCCGTACGAAGTCGGGGACGGGTCGCTAGTATGAAATAAAATAACGGTTAATACGTACTTTTTCCTAAGGAACGAGAGAAGACTGCCCTTGCCTTCGTGTCCGAGCAAGTACGATATGTACTGGTGTGGCTTGGATTCATACTCGGTTAGTAGCGACCGCATGCACCATGTCAAATGGACCTGTGGAAGATAACAGTTGACTAACGAATATTTTGACGCCGTACAGACATTTTAAGTGGTACTTTGGGACTTTTTTTTTACTAATCTATATATTAATACGTGAAGAAAAAACTTTGTACCCCTTTTTAAGCATATTGCGCGCACGTAGGCGTGTGAGATTTGGAATAGTTAAAGTTTATATGAAGAAGAAGTGCAGAAAGCTAAAATTACGGTCGAATTTCAACCACTGGCCGACCACTAGTAATTATAAAGAGGTAAAATTTGTTTGCTTGTTTTGTATGTATTCTCTGGAACTAAAAATTATTTCACTAATAAAAGGCTACACTATCCCCGAGTGATATAGCTACATTTTATTAACCGACTTCAAAAAAAGGAGGAGGTTCTCAATTCGACGCGTATGTTTTTTTTTTGATAAAAAACGCGCCTCTGTCACCGCGGACAAGAGCTATTACAGTATAAAATACGTGTGTATTCCTGATTTAATGTAAGAAATTAAATCACGTGTGCATGGCGAAGGGTCGTGAACTTGAAACCCTACTGGATTGCTAGAAACATTTTTACTTAAATATGTTTCTGAATATGAAAATTTTCTGACCGAAAAGCCTGAATATCATGGGGGAGGCCTTTGCCCAGCAGTGGGATGATGCAGGCTAGCAGTAACAGTATGCTTTTGAATAAATACGCACCTCAGTCGTATCGCCGACAGGTTTGACGTAGTAGATGCTCCTGAACTCTGGGGTGACTGTGTCGGGCTTGAAGGCGAACGGGCTGAAGTCTTCTGACGGTAATTTGTTGGTAGGAATCTGGCCGAAGGTGTTGACCACGTACTGTTCTAGAGAGGAGAGGTCCATTCGTGCCTGAGGACAAACGGAGTTCTAGGTAAGACAATAGGTACATCATACTATTATTATTGAAATCTAACAATCTAATCTTATTTTAATTTATCTATTATTTATAGTACCTATAATGTAATACAATGTCCACCTTTCTAGTCTTCTAGCTGTTCCATACATTTAGTTGAGTAATATAGAATTATTTGTATGGAATAGCAGATATTATTTTTGCAATTTCATGGTCAGTCTCATAGTTAAAGTTTACCCTTAAGAAAGGTAGGACCTGCGGGTCTACCGCGTAACTAAAATTGTAATGAACATCGACATCGGTATTAAACTTCAATACGATCGTGAGAGCCTAAACTTTGAGCTAACTTGTAAAAAAATTACCTATCATATAGTTGGGACTCCTATCTTCATGATTGGTAAAAAAAATACAAGTTATTTCAAAGTTTAGGCTCGCACGATCGTATTGAAGTTTAATACCGATGTCGATGTTCATTACAATTTTAGTTACGCGGTAGACCCGCTGAAGGTCTAACTAGAAAGGTCTAAATAGAATAGTAATGAACATCGAATCTGGTAATAAACTTCAATACGATCGTGAGAGGCTAAGCTTCGAGTTACCTCGTAAAAAAATTACCAACCATGCTGTTGGGACTCCCATCTTCATGACAAGTAAGTAATCGATGTTCATTACCGTTTTCATATTCGACAGTAAACATCCATTCCATGCTATTATAAAACAAACTTTATTAAGATGTTTTTGAGTTCATAATTATTCAGCTTTTCTTGGATAATTATATTAATTATCCAGGTTACGCTATGGTACGTTTGGTTTATATTATTATATTCGTAAAATTGCATAACAAACACTAGCGGTCAATGGTCAATACCATTCAAGAACAAAGATTCCCATGGATAATGGTATTCATTCTCCATTATCTGCGATCTATAGACAAAAAAGTAGTTATTTTACGTGTGACTACAGACGTGTGGTTTGTTGACCCAATTGGTTAGTTAATAAGGAAAATGATACCTATGTCTTTCTATGGACGTTCAATCCATGGGGGTCAATGATGTATTTAAGATATCAAAATAAGGATATAATTATATATCCTTGTTTCCTTTAGTTACACACTGTGTCTACTTTTCTTTTCACTCTTTCCTTTCGCAGGTCTGCTCGCAGAAATTTCTTTAGAAATAAGCAGTACCTATGTACTTGATATCTTTACTTATTTTCATTGTCATGTGTATGTGTGTACATAAATAAATAAATAAGGATAATCACGAGCAATTATGAAAAAATTACAAAAAGTACTTTTTTCAATTGTGCCATAAAGAATTTCTATTGTTTTTATGTCTATACAGTATTACGTACTGTCAATAGGATTAGACTGAAAATGGTAAAAGCTTCTGCGCGTTTTCTTATCTTTGTTTTTTGCGCTTTACCCAACAAAAACATGTGCGATTTTCACAGAAGTGGTTGCCAGTGCCAATGTTCGTTGCGGAACCGGAGCGGACGTTGTGACTTGGAATGTTCCCAAATCACAACATCTCATGTTCAAAGACGATATGCGAGAAATAAACTGGAGCAGTTGGTTTTTGTGAGAGTCATCGCAACCCTTACCTGCACGGCGACGGTCATCCGATGCGCACTGTAGTGTCTCTTGCGGAAGGAGTGCGCGGAGCGGTGCAGTCGCTCGTCGTCATCTATGTCATCCCGCAGACTGCGCAGGTTTCCCCACGTGAACGTGCGGGCCGGGTGACCCTTGGGGAATAGACTGGAGAGAAGCTGGTCCTTGCGGTTTGAGTCTGATGGGGATGCTATTGCGAATTCTGTACACAAGAAATTAAGGAAATTAAAGGTGCTGAAATCTTCCAGAAATCGAATACAGTGTTATCCGTAGGTAATTTGGGTGAATATAATATGGCTAGACAATAATTGTCGTCATTGAAGAGCCATGGTGCGTAACCAAAACATTATACGTAATTAATACATTTTTGTCCTCCAATAAAAATCTGGTTATTTTTATTAGATCAATTTCAGATGAGTTTTCTCCCACACGCTCAAGTTGTGGAATCAGCTCCCCATCGAGGTTTTCCCAAGTCATTACAGCATCGAGTTCTAAAAACAGGGAGTAAATTTTTTTGCAGATTCGGCAACACAGGGTTTTTGCCCCCGATGTCAAAAGCGTCCATAGGTTACGGTAACCGCTTATCAACAGACGGGCCGTATGCTTGTTCGTGGCCTTAAAGGCATAAAAAAAAAGAACGCGGATACCTTCCGGATCCAATCTAATAAGATTCATAGATTCATTCATTATTATTGTATAGGCGTATTTCAGCCTCATCTACGTTACGTGTTGCGCTTATAAATTGTAATGGAACAAGAGTTACTTATGTAATTAATGACACACTAATACAACTTAACGCAGGCAGGTTACAGAGTCTTGACTCTTTTGTGTTTCAAGTTCTATTATTTCATCCTAAATTTTTTGCAAAGAACTACCGATGAACGTCCACCGTAAGGGAATACTACTATTCAAGCGCTTGGCAACCGCCAACTTACTTTTACTGTGGTGCTATTAGCGCATAGGAGTGTGCTACCCATCCTCTCAACAATGTAAATTACTCATGGAAAAAGAGGTGGGGTAGGATGTTCTTTGCCAAGAACATACACATGTATTTATGAAACCAAAATGTTTATTTTCCACAACACGATCCTCTTTAGGTTCTCTTCTTAGGTTTAAGGGTTCTAGACCGCCTGTCAGCTTGGGATCGTCGATAAATTTGTTCAGACTTCGAAGCATAGCTGATTTATGAGAGTAATAGTACCCACAAAACGAAACAAAACCAAATTATAGAAGCCCAGGTTTATTAAAGAGGAAATCAATGATTTCCTCTTTAATAAACCAATAGTTACGGCAACATGATTTCAAATCATGTATCTGTAATTATCGGCAATGAGTGGGCTTACCGACCACTAGGTAAGTACATAGTTCCCTACGATTGACAATTGCAAAACGCACGAGCCGATTATCACCGTCATTCTTTCGTAATTAAACCAATAAGGTAAACAATAGACAGGCTAATGTACGCTGGTATATCTGTAACAGAGGGGGCTTGACCACGATTAACAACTAGTAGTAGATGCACCATCGCCAAAAAAAGTGTGATAAAATATTGGTGCTTATTACATTATATCTAAAAGTAAATAAACACGCTTTAGGAAGTGAATTTAAAAAATCTGTCTTATTAGTAAACCTCGTACCGACTACCTCTAAATGAAGATTTTAAGTTAGTGTTTTTATCGGAAATCGCTTCAAATAATCGATTCCGAACAAACTCTTTTTGGACTTGTGTTTTCTATAACAGTCTGTCTGTTATAGACAATGTGACAACTGTTTTAGAATTTTAAAACTTAAACTTAATGTTTAATTGATAAATGGATTTAAAATATGAAAGTAGACATATTCCTGAGAGATATTGCGTATCAAAATACGACCACGTTTCTATTGGATTTATAATAACTTCTAAGTTTTCCTTAGAACTATATCGACGCAACCGTGCAAGTGCGATAATATTCTATGGAAAAATACAATAAATGTTTTCTAAACAGTACTTCTTCATATACCAAACCTACCATACCTATCATTTGCCAATATGCCATTGTGTTAAAAGTATACGCAATTTATTATAACAATAGACGAATGTGGCCTACCAAGGCACGAATATCTTTTACCTTATCCTTCAAGTAGAGTTTCAGCTCATCTCAATTACATATATGGGCGTTTTTGGATATTTTTATATATACAACCTGTAACAGAATAAACGCAAGACCTGAAAGTTGTTTGTTCAGAATCGGCTTCTGAATCGATTTCCATCATAATTTATATATGTTAATTTTTCCCTAAAAAATCTTTTATTTATCTTAAATTAGAACCACCGCGTCGTAACAAGTTAATAAAATCTTTGCTTTAAGAAAATTTAAGCCTTATTCCAAAGTAATAAAGCCTTCTAGAATGCACGAGCGAATTTGTAGTTCGTTCATAGATATCCATACACACACGTAAATAATATCAATGCATTTTACATTTGAGGTAGTGTGCATTAAATAAAATAGTTAATTTAAGGAAATTTAACCCTTATTACCAACCAATAAGGCTTATTTAAATGCACGACAGAATTTGTAGTTCGCATTTCACAAAGTTTTTCAAAATGTTTTTTGCAATAGTAAGAATAATGTGAAAGAGCGAGATGCATTCTTCTTCTTCTTCTTCGTTCGATATGGCAATTGAGCCGATGTCGATTTACCAGCTACCCCTTTGACGTTTGACATGTTTGACATGTTTCAGTGGTTGTGTTTCGTTGTTGTTGTCACATTTTATTGTTTACGCGCGCGATGGCTTTCCGTTATACCCATAGACATAGGACAACTAGACGGATAACTTACGTGGCTACGTCAATGTGTCTCGCTTTAACAATGTGTGTTGCCATCAAAATACTATTTCCACTACATTAGGGTAAATTCAGCCATATTCTCATCTTTATTTTGAAACCGATACTAAATGATATTTCCACAAAATTGAGTTATTAATTTGTTATACGCCATCTCCTATATATTCGATATTTAATTTCGTTTAGAACTGGTTTCGAAATAAACATGCGAATATAGAAGTTCTTCTCTATCCACTAAAAACTTGGAATTCACAATAATGAAACATGTTAGGTTTAAATTAAAATGGTATATTAAAAAAACCTGTTATTATTAGTAATTAAAAATTCGAATCAATAAGCAGAAATGAGATCAATTTTACAACAGTAATTTATATCCAGTTATTCAATGACTTTTATATAAGATGAGAAATTTGTTTTTGTTTTTCCAGCAACAACAAAGCAAAATAATAGATACTTATAGAATCTATGTTTTACTAAAAATAAATAAATCCAGCCCATTACTGTCCCACTGCTGGGCACGGGTCTCTTCTCAGAATGATAGGGGTTAGGCATTAGTCCACCACGCTGGCCTGGTGCGGGTTGGCGGACTACACACAGCATCGAGAAACTTATGAGGCCCTCTAAAATGTGCAGGTTTCCTCAAGATGTTTTTCCTTCATCATTATCACAAGTGATAATAAAATTCTAATCCGCAAATGAATCCGAAAACTCAGACCCTTCTGCATGGAAGGTAAGCGTTCAACCGCTAGGCTATCACTACTTACTAAAAGTCCGCGGTTATTGTTTTACTAAAGCTCCTCCAATTTTTTTTCTTGTATATATATTGTCGTACATTAGCTGATTGGAATCTCGACCTGCAACAATTTATGAGGCGACATACTAAGATGACATCATAAATTAATATGCAAAAAAACTAACTAAAGGTGATTGGGCAAAATTAACCCAGAACCAACAGAAACAATTGATATGTCGGTTTTTTAGCCTTGATTTAATACAAAAAAAAATATACAAAAAAAAAACCGTTATGTACTGTCAATCGGGTAAAATCAAACAAAAATATAAAAACCTATTTAGAAATAAAATTATTCTTAACACTAATAAAACCATAAATAAATACATTTAAACTATTATAATAAGCTATCGACACCATGACGCGCATACTGCGACCTATTGCAGCCCTCCACTGGCTTAGTGGCTTTCGCTGCGTTGTGATCTGTGCGCTCAAGTTATTTATGATTCATTTACGTCGACCTTTGCTGGGTTATTCGGACTCTGATTCCTCTGGTGATTTGTTGGTGAACTGCTGACTTACCTACTCAGAATGTCAGGTGTTAGTGTTAATCGGTGTGTGGCATAACGACACGTTTTAAGTGAACTAATATTACAAACGAATCGCGAGTTTGTCGAACATCTTTTTAGAAATATTACACCACACATTTTTGAAGAAGGAGACTGTTTCATATTAGATGGGGGTTCCGAGACGTAAGTACTAGGAGATTTAGAGTCTTATGGATACTTGTCGCACATGCCACCAACGAGAAGATTAGGGTAACAACAATTAACTACTGAAGTCGCTAATAAGTCTAGATTGGTGATAATATGCAGATGGGTCGTGGAAGCCGTAAATGGAAAATCCAAAAGAGACTTTAAAATATTCCGGCAGACATGACAGAGCACCAAAAAATATAATGGTTGATTTGAAAATAGCAGCTGCTCTCATCAACTCTTTCCAACAGCCTTATGACGACAGCGAGTATACAGAATCATTGATATAGATTATTAATAAAAACATAAATAGATCTAATCATTTAGCAGAATATTTCGTACAAAATAGGAGGAGGCTAATGACCCGACTTTCAATTATTTTCCGCAGATGATCAGACAGCAGATTGTTTTACTTGCCGTTGGGACTTACCGTCTCAAGATAGCTAGGTTATATTGTTAGGAGCACGTGCGACGAAGTGGAGTTTATAGAATTGTACAGGTATCCAGAGCGTATAACTATAAATAACGTCTCTCGTGTTTTGGTAAAGGCGAGAATCGAATCAAGACATGATCGAACAAAAACTTTTTATACTTATATTATGTGTAACCCATTTGAAAGCGGGCATAATGCGATAATAAACTACTATTGCTCTTGTATTCACGGTATGCGCACAAGCAGTTTGGGAAGCTGTTCTCATGTAATAAGTGTGATATATTACTTAGGTTACGCTCGACATGTAGGCATAGAACAGCCTGCAGCACTTATGGACACGGTAATAGTCGATTTAGATGGTTAATTAATATTAAATAACCTAACCGTCAAAAACCCCCGACTCCAACTAGAAAAAGAGCTGTAACTTTTGAACGGATGAACAGTTTTTAATGAAACATAGCTAAGATGACAACCGATTAAACTAGATTTCAATTAAAAAAATTACACTGAGATCGGTCCATCCGTTTTGGAGCTACGATGCTACAGACAGATACACAGATACATAGATACACATATACACAGATCCACAGATACACACTACAAACTTATAACATCCCTCTTTGTTTGTCGGGGGTTAATTAAAACATTTAATGTTGTTTTGGTAATTACTGATCTAGGGAAATTAAAACTGCCTCATATCTCTCACCGTACAGAAGAATCAAACAAACAAATAATGAAAAATATATAAGGGTAACATGAGTGATAATAAGGGATAGATTTTGTTTCTGTTGATGCTGGGTTTTTTTTGTATGAAATTTGCCCAATGTCCTTTACAAACTTACTAACTAACTTTTGTTTCTTCACCGGCGCGCGTGGCGGTGGAATATTTTAATTTTTGGGTGTATGTTTTTTTGTTTGATTTAGAATTTGTCGACTGTTCCGCTTCCAAATCATTCTTTAGCAATTCTGATATGTATAAATATAATCCACGTATTTGGTTGGTACAGCGAATGGCTTCAGATAAATATATTTTTTCTTGGTAGCAGCCGATTCTGACGTCCGGTAGCATCAATCTACCTTCTTCGTAAACTAGGGTCAGGTGGAAACCTGTAGAATGTACATCATTACTTAGTGGGAATTTTTTAAAATTATCTGGCAACACTATTTTCTTTTGTCGTTAGGTTTGTTTGGGTTTGTTAAGATATTTTATGACGAAATTGGTATAGAACGACCTTGTAGGCCATGTACTAACCAAAGTGGGTAATAAATGTATAAGAATAGAAATTCTCAGCATAATCAAAGGGTGAAAAAATACGTAAATGTTTACTTACGAGTTGAAATTGTATTCCATCTTCTTTTCTTTCACTATGCCTATCACAGCCTAAAATGCTACAACCACCCATTATCAACACACTTTTGTCTTTTTTCTCTAACGAGTTCTCACAAAATACGGCACTGTTTAACTTATAAAACCACAAGAAAACATGAACTATTCAATATGATCTTTTGTTTGGCAGACATTTTGACAGTTATCAATCTCCGCCAGCAAAAAAGTGAATACGCCGATAAGGACAGAAAAAAGTATCTGTATCATTTTCGCACTCGTACCATAGCGTATCTACCCATCTTATTCTAACAATACCGTTGCTAGTCTTATAGTTATTAGTCTATGGTTATACCAATATCCAGTACACGGAGATGGTGAGGACACTGGCTCGTTGTGACGATAATGTCGAGTTAGCTTGTCGAGTGATGAATGAACGATATGGCACCAGAGTGAGCGCCAGGACGATGCTAAGTGCAACTCAGCGTCTGAGGGACTCCGGGACGTTTCGTCCTAACACGGCCTTGGATAGAGGGACAAATGTGCGCAGTACTCGTTTGCAAGCAAACATTCTCGATTATTTCGACGAGCATCCAGAGAGTAGCACGAGAGAGGCAGCGCCATTGTTCGACTGCAGTCACATGTACGTGTGGCGAACATTACATGCTGATGGAGAACACCCGTTCCACCTACGACGTTGTCAGGAGCTAACGCCGAGCGACTACTTGCCACGTCTAGAGTTTTGTAGATGGGTGTTGGAGAACTGGCAACAAAATATTATTTGGACCGACGAGAGTACATTCACTCGTGTTGGGATGTACAACCAACATAATCAACATTTGTGGAGGCACGAGAATCCACATGCATGCCGTGTGGATTCATTCCAGCACAGATTCTCTGTAAACGTGTGGGCGGGCGTCATCGGTACACACGTACTCGGCCCCGTTTTTCTACCGAGGTTGACTGGAGATACCTACCTACAGTTCTTGCAGGAGACATTGCCGGTGTTATTAGACGACGTCCCTCTCGTACTTTTACGACAAGTCTTTTACCAACACGATGGTGCTCCCGCGCATTTCACGTGGACCGTTCGACGGCATCTTGATGCGGAATATGGCACGCGTTGGATTGGTCGTGGGGGACCTGTACAGTGGCCTCCCAGATCGGCTGACCTAACGCCGTTAGACTTTTATTTGTGGGGTCGAATAAAATCCCTTGTGTATGTAAACGAGGCAACAAAGTGTCGATGACCTCAAACAAAAAATCGAACACGCATTTGTGATAGTGAAAAATGACACTGAGGTTCTTAGCAAACTAAAATTAAATTTAAGAAAGCGTGCTACAAAGTGCATCGAACAAGGCGGTGGTCATTTTGAAAGTTTAATGAAAATGGGACGAAGAAGTAGTGTAAATTAGTGTAAATTCTGTAAGTACCTATTAATACGATTTTATTTTAATTACCTACTGTAAATATTATGATTCAAATCTTTTAAACACTTTGAATATTTTTTACACGTAATAAACGGTAAACACGACTTATCAGGGTTTAGAGGGTAATGTCGCGAAAGTTACGCGTCTGAGATAAAAAAGTTCTGCGTTCCCCGGTGTCCGATGATAGTACCTACACGTGTCGGCGCGGCGGCCGGCGGCGCGCGTCGGTGGGCGCGCGATTGGCGGCGCGGGCGCCGCCGCCCGGGTGCTCCGCCCTACTTTACTGATACATCACAGTCGGGCAAAATGTCGCTTGGTTTAAAAATACATCCCCGTTACTAAGCCTAATATCTTAGATTCGTATTGCTAATGTAGATTATTTAATACAATCGTAAAATTAAATTAAATTATTCAAAACCGCCAGTCCAAAGCCTGTGAAAGTGTGATGGAAAGATGGAATCATAATTTTCGGTCATTGAACTGACGTACCTAGTGACTACACTCTTGCAGTGCTTAGCCAGCTGATGGCGGGCGAACTGATGTGCGCTGGTGTGCGCTCGCCGCTATAAACATTGCTATGAGTGTGTGCGTAGAGAATAGTAGGCTCAAACGTTTTACGTTTAGTCAGGACAACTATTTTATATTATGTGATTTGGTTTGGTTTAACTAAATTAAATTACAGATGTTATTTTAGTTTTGTAATTTAATATTCTAATTGGCGTGTCTGAGGTCTTGCGTTTATTCCGTTACATATTGTATATAATCGATGCGCATTGATATCAAAAATGGGACATCCGATATTAGCATCGTTATTTATGGCATCGATGCCTATTATAACAATGTTCGTAACATCAATTGCGATACGATGCTAATATTGTTGCCCATACGCATCCAACCGAAACCAACGATATCTACTACAAAACTAGATGGCACTGGCATCCGTTTTCAACATGACACGGCATCCGATATCACCATCTGTGAGTGAGTTCTAAAAACGCTCATCTCTAATCTCAATTGATCGTTAAATTTTATAAAATAATTATTTTGTGTTGAATTCCTGCTGAAATTAAGACCTAGTCTACACAGTTCCTCGATGAAAATGTGTTATATTTTACTAGCGATTCACCGAAGACTTATTTTATCGACTTTGAAGAGTTTAGTCACACCGATCGAGATCATACGCGCGTAATAAAGCGTAGGTATGACCTGTTGGTTTGTCCATAATTGACGCCGTTAAGCGTATTATTGTTGCTCGATTACCGCAATTCTTATTTAAACAGATTTTACATAATATGCAAATATTTCATAATTGGTGTTGTATGTTGGTGGGGCTTGCCTCGGAATCTTTGGCTGTGGCGTAGCGGGTGGACAAGGCGTAATGCTCCTGATCAAAATAAAGAGAATAAACTTTAGCAGATAGCCTAATTAATGACTGCCTATATTGACGACTTTCAATAGCGTAGTTTTAGAATATAAGCTTGTCACTTTCACAATCGATTAATGACGCCGTCAAATAAAATACTACTGTATTGTAGTTGACGGTGGCCTTCATTGATTTTCGATCAGTCTTTACACGAGGAGGTTGTGACTTGCGTTAGCTAACGATTCTACTTGGTTAAATACCTAACTAGTAACCACAGTATCCAAAAATTATAAACATTATTATATTAGGTTACATTCTTGGAGGATTTACACTTAATTTTTATCTTATTTTAATATCAGATGCCTAGGCCATCTGTGTCTGGACAGCTAGATATCTGTACTTCAGACATCGATGCTCTTCCCTTTGATTAGACAATTTAGTTAAAAGCTATTCAGAAAATAATTGTAGCAATTATCATTTACTATGGTAAAACTGCGCGCCAACAACACACCTTGCAGTCTATTAAGTAAATCTAGTTTTAGAATACATAACGATGTGTTTTTATACTGTTCAAAAAACCGTAACGTGAATGTTAAAGCAATCTATCATAATTACCGCATTTTTCTGTCCAACGGACTTCAACAAACCACAGATTATCTAATAGTTATGCGATTTAATTTCACACATCAGGTTATGCGAGGTATACTTGACGAACTAACTACCATTGCCGCGACGTTATACAAATTCTTAATAGCGCGAGCATTCCTTTGCGCTCGGTTGTTGTCGGTCCGATGCCTGCATTGCAATAAATATTTGTATGGCCAACAGATGTATTATTTGAGTATGGAATCTAGATAATATATCACGAAGACCAGCCCCTTTAAGCAACATGAATTTCCTTGATTGAGTTAATTATCAAGCTGTCGAACGGTCAAGTAACACATTATTCATTAAAGCAGTAAGGTTTATACAACAAATATTTAAGTAATTAAATACTTTTAGAATAGCTATCTATATTTATTTTTAGTAAGTTAATTATATTTTTTTTTCAACAACGGAGGACTTGCTCTTCCTTATCATTGCTCTGTAAATAGTTATCTTATTCAAACTGACCTGACTCAATAGCCTCCCGCTCTCTCGTCATCGCCTCCTTCATCATGAGCGGGCTGACGAAGAACTGGCTGAACATGTCCATGGCTTTGGGCAGGTGCTTCTCTTGGATCTCGAAGTAGAAAGTCGTCACCTCGCAGTCAGTCGACGCGTTGTCTGATCCACCCTTTTTCTGAGCAAAGATAAATAACATCGTGAGGCCATCTCCTCGGGACAAGTTGCAATGTAAAGTCGCTAGTGGAACAAAATGTATGAATATGACATTTACGAATCACGTGACTATTTGACAACTTATGTCAATTCAGTAATTATTGGAGTGGAGACTCATGCAAAAAGTTGATAAGTCACAAATGCTTTTTGAAAATATAAGTTAGAATACTGTACATATATGTATGTGGTTTGCAATTCAATAAAAGATAAAGCTTTACAAAGGATTTATCTATACAAGTTGAGTTTTTTTAAGGATCTCCTTGGCAACTATGCTATCCGGAATTATTCCGGAGGAAGATTAGTTCTTAGAAATCTATCTATAGTTTTCCAGTTGTAATAAAACTGTATTTAAGGATTGTTTAAATATGATGGCTAAAATCACAGACAACAGAACCTCCTGTTTAAATGAAATAAAAAGTTGTATTGACACAATAAGGAACGGAAAGTTGTATGGACACATTTTTGTTAAGTAGTCACAATTTGATAGAAAATAACATTTTGACTTTCATACATTCTGTGCAAATTAAAATGGACCAATCGCAAAAAAAAATAAACAAACTTTTCATACGTTTGTAGAGCACG
This sequence comes from Allophyes oxyacanthae, assembly GCA_932294325.1. Taxonomy (NCBI): domain Eukaryota; kingdom Metazoa; phylum Arthropoda; class Insecta; order Lepidoptera; family Noctuidae; genus Allophyes; species Allophyes oxyacanthae. The sequence goes on from OW028628.1 coordinate 6,975,104, forward strand.
GTTGATCTTTTTTTTGTATGCAAAGACTGTATTTTTTTTATTATTTGCTATTTCAGAGTTGATCCCATACTAAAAGTTGTTTATATTGATGAGTACTTCCACCTCATTATATTCTTGAAATATACAAATAACCCTGTAGAAGAACATTGTATTTTCATCTACGTGTCGAGTTAACTGAAATAATGAACATTGTACGATCATTGTGAGACATGGGCTAACACTAACAAATAGACACTTTGTGTCACTTCATAGTACAATTTTAACACTATCCCCAATTGTTGGGCCAAACTAGGTTTCAAATAGTTCCTGGCATGTGTTGTTCTTGTTATATATGTATATACTACTGTTTACTTAAAAGTATTGTGTACGCCGTGTCCACCGTTCATGTTTACTGGGACACGCCACATATTTATACACAAACAAAAACTCGTTAATGCAATTACAGTTACAAAACATTATTTGTTATTTACGGCCATAACTTCAGGTGGAAAGGAGAAGTATAAACATCCAGGCTAACCTCAGCTGACCGACAAAGAGGCTCTGATTACCGACAGATGATAATTAAAATGCAACATGCAGCCGAAATATGGTCGGTGACGGGCAGGCCAAGAACGCTGGTGTAAGAGGCCCAGCATTTTGTCATACGTACTAATTTTATTATTTATGTACACACAACAAAAATAAAAATACATAGAATAAGGAACACTTAAGTACAAAAGTACTGCTTATTTTAAAAGAAATTTCTGCCAGCAGACCTGCTACTGGAGAGAGTACAGAAGAAAACGTAGACAGTGTGTAAACTAAAAACTAAGAGGGAAAGACTAGAATACGGAACATTGATAGATATAAGTTATAACTAAACCTCAATGATATAAGTAATAAAAAAAAAACCCTCTATTTAAAGGAAATCATTTGATGTGAATTGATCACATCACATAAGATAACATGAGATTCAACCAGCCTTTCAGTCGGGGTAAGGCCCGTTTTAATTAGGTGATGTATTTAACATTATCTTGCGTTTCGGATGAGTTTATCTTACCTTGATAAAGGAGTCGAACTCATTTTCTTTGGGGTATTTATCGCTGCCCATGAAGACCATGTGTTCGACGAAGTGCGCCAGCCCCTGTATGTCTGGGGGATCGCTGTAGCTGCCCACTCCGACGCATAGTGCGCACGCCGCCTGCGCAACAGAAATAATGCGTAAATATAGGCACATAATAAGAGTACTTTTAGGACTTTCATCATTATATTCAATGATATTATTAGTAAAAAGGTGATATTAGTAGGCATTTTATTTAGCTTTTAAAAACGTCAGGAATTCGAACGCTTTTGGTTGGTCTTATGAAGAAAAGCCTACTAGAAACTCTTTTAAAATAAAAGTGTTAAAAGATGAGATAATAATGTCAGAGTAACTCAACCTAGAAATTGATAACGGCGCGGAGCGGAGAGTTCAAATGCATGTGACCATTTTCTTTCACTCGCTCAATCTGTCAAAACTAACAGCTTACGACTGGCAACTGATCCCCTGAAGCCCCTTGAACTTTGCGAAATTGAATTCCTAATTTACGCTTTCTCCTTTCACGAACCAAAAAAATATAAGTCTCAAACAAATCCTAGGCACGTAGACTTTATTAAAACAGGTTTTATATAATGATTCGAGGTATTCATATATGCATTTATTACTGTGGGTCACCATTTCACCAATAACATCCTAAGAAAACGCTAAGATAAATATAATAAAAATGTAAGATTTCATACGTGACGTCGTAAACTTATAAAAGAAGAGAAATTCATAAACGAACGACCCTTAATAAAAACTTTATGACTACAGAGAATGTGGTATTTTAGTACCTAGGTACGCTATTCGTTCGATCAGTGGTTCGTGTATGGAATACGGGTAATGCTCGTTTGTGAAACCTGTAAGGAGAAAGTACACGACACATGGAAAGTCCCCATAAAAATTTAAACTTAATATAAACGCAACTGTTAAGGTACCAAAGAAGGCCACAAGGCTAAAGTGGAACTGGGCTGGTCACATCTGCTGCATGTCAGAAGAACTGTGGGCAAATCTCTCTACTACCACACAACGTTACACGACATCGCGGCAGGCCCAGGAGATGGCGGGACGAGCTAGGCACCTATTGGAAAGATTGATCGCAAAAATCTTTCAACAGAGAGGAGTGAAATTAAGGCAAGTCTTTGCCCTGCAGTGGGACGATCACGGCTGATAATAATATTAAAGTACCAAATACTGTTTAACTGTCCATAAATACGAAAGAAAACTGAATCATCTAGTACAAGTTCTTTTCTTTCTATTCTATTAGCGGTACTAATTCTTAGCCCTAAATTACCCTACCTACAAGAACGCTACCTACCTGCCTAACTACTGTACGTCCTACCAACTAAAGCGAAGCGATACTTTATTCAAAGACACAAGTTGTGTTATATCGTACCGTATCGAGTGAAAGCTCGTGCACTAACATCTTGCATCGCTTTCTAGCTATTTTCTCGTACGCGTTCTTCAATATTCTAAGCAAATTTCGTCTGTTGTGACCCTGTCGAAAGCATATATTTTGTTAGTTGATGTTTCCTTTGCGATTCCTATGTGGTTAAGAGAGTTGATGATAGCAACACTGGATTTAGTGAAATCAAAGTCGTGACGTGTACTGTCTCACCATGCGCTACAACAACATAAGAACTAGGTAGTAGAGACTAATAAGAAAACTTGATCTTCAAACTGAATCCTATTTTTGTGGATCGAATATCGACTCTACACGAATAAGTACACAATGCATACATTACACAGAAAAGCACACTGATATTTGCAGTGTGCCTCTCTGTTTAATGTAATCTAGTGACAGATGCGAAATAAATTACAAGTGTTCTGAACTTGTTTCTAATTTATATCTTGATAAATCCGTGATATTATGGTCTCTTTCCATACAGAAAGAAATTACTGGAACACAACTTACCTACCTAGTATGTCATCAATATTCTTTAACAGTACTTTTATTATCGTTATTTGAACCTGAGCCTTTATTTTGCATCACAGTGATCTCACCAAATTCTTGGACAGATATTAATTTAGTATTTGCAAAACTGCTGATTGTTATTCATATTGTTATTAATTTTAGCCGAAGAAAATCATTAATTCTAGTCATAAGAAATTAGACGTGTCCAAAATTTTGACGTTTGTAACTAATAGCCAGACTATGCCGTGTTAAGCTATTACTCAAAGCCTTCGTTTATTGTCAAAGCCATTTGTTATTTCTACATAAATATGTGAGAAAGAGTGAAACTATCAATAATCCCAGTCAAAAACTGGACATAAACGACCGTTGATCTAGGACGAAAATAATTCCGATCAATAGTATTGGATTTATTGTCAGTTAACAGCTACACTGACGCCACACTTGATCAATTTTGAGGAGGGATAATCAGGTATTTATTAACTAATAGACATTGAAATTTTTAACTTTATCTCAGTTGGCAATTTTTACTCTATCTATCACCACACGTTTTTCCAACACCTTTGACATTGGCAGAATTGTTGATTTCGGCACCACTTGCCATAATGAAAAATAGAATAGAATAGACATTGAAATTATTTCAGAAAGTAACCTAACCCGAAACCACCCAATAAAAAACTTCTCAGTGGGTGTCCACGAGTTCTTAATTTTTCCAGCAGAGGTACCTACAGATTAATAGATGCAGATTTGCAGAAAACTAAATGAAAATAGAAAGTCATGAATATGTAACGTGCACGTGAACAACAGACTATAAATAACAGTATCATCTACATCGACTACATCGCAAGCAGAGTGTGAAGCTGATCGATTGTGAAGTCATTTCGTCACCCTGACGCAACAGTACTGCTGAATAAAAGACTCCATGACAAACAAACTGTAACAAAAACTATTATTTGACTTAACTTTGCTTGCATGAACAAGGTCGACCGCACAGCCTTTTGAATAAAAATCATCGAATTGACAACAGAACGGATTTTCGTCTGTATTGACTCACGTTTTCAAGGCCTGAATGCACCTATTATACCTGAATCAATTGTCATTTATATATTAACTTCAATTCATAAGTCAAAGCATCCTGTAAGAGATAATTTTTAACCTTGGCCATGGGTTTAGCTTACCTAATTGCTAAATTACTCTTGCCCTCTGAATAGGTAAATAATTAACATAATGGTAATAATTAAGCGAAGAAAACGAACTGTAGCTGTTATGAGAGTATCCAATTTGAAGAGGGAGCTATAAAACTCGACAGAAGCTAGAAGTCAAAAAGACATTGATCTTCCGGCAAAGTAAATCTTCCCTATCAAGTTATTAATGACTTATTTTAAACTAGCAACCTGTCCCCGGCTACGCCCGAGTGCAATTTCTCTATTATCCTTACATTAAATATGAAAGTATTATACATATAAACCTTCCTCTTGAATTACTCTAGCTATTAAAAAAACCGCATCAAAATCCGTTGCGTAGTTTTAAAGATCTAAGCATACATATGGACAGACAGCGGGAACCGACTTTGTTTAATACTATTTAGGGATTCGTACTATGCTTATTTTAACCGTAAAGTAACGCGTTAACGCACTTGTAGCTGCAAAATTAATTCATAGTATGCTTTGGCCGAGTATGTTTACACCTATCGACAAGTGCTAACTGCTTAGCTCTCTCTTAAATTAGCGTGTAGAAAAGTCAAACTTTTCCCTCGCTACAATAAGACGAATTGTTGAAATGAATGCCCTATTCGCATATTACCCAGCTAAAATGCATAAGTGTTTTCAAAAATATTAGTCATATTGAATTGGTTACACATCTTATTTGAAATAATGAGCAAGCGTTGCCAATAAGTGTTTGGACGAGAAAACAGTGTTATTAGTGTTAAGTATTTTTGCGGTTATGACAATCTTAGCGCTAATGTTTAAGTTGCAGATTGCACCATGTTCTGTATGCGATATGCTACCAGCTATAAGTACTTATTATAAAGTGCCTATTTTGTAGAACCAAGTTGATTGTCCATGAACTTTACTCCACATGAATGCAGCCGTTTATTTATTTTATTTATTTATGTACACACAAGGTAACATGCTAATAAAAAATTTACAGACTTATATGAGCACAAAGGAACTACTTATTTCTAATGAAATTTCTTCCAGTAGTCCCGCGACTGGTAATATGGATGATAGACACGTAGACACATTTTGACTTCTATAGTACAAATATATTCTACAGATAATTGGAATTTTTATTATAGTTTATCATTCTCAATCTATGTATAGAATGTCTCATTTATCTCTTGGATACATTACACAACTGTCGCATCGTGAGAAAATTATCTAGCGCAGCTTTTTTTCATAGAAAACATTACGCCACTCTAATCAAAGTGAACCGTTTCTAATCGATGTTATTACCTAGATTATAATATACGCGTAATCGATAACTGTAGACGAATAAAAAAATAAAAAATAATAGAATATGTTGTTTGTCACGTAATTAGACATAATTGATCTTTATGTACCTATGCGAAACGACTAAAGTAACAGTTCAAATAAGTTATTAGATGAGTATATAAGGAAATCTATACAGGGTGTCTCGTAATTAACGGATAAGTCTGAATAGGCGTATAGCAGAGATTGGGGACGTAGAAAAAAATATTGCATTATTGCATAGGCACATTAATGAGTTGAAGTCAATGACATTTTATGTTGAAGTGCTATAGTTCGTCATCCAGTACCGTCGATCAAAAGTTGCCGATTGCGATTGTATATGTCCAGATTGCGATTGTATATGTCCATATACTGCCTGATTCATTTCCAAACTGCCGCGACAGTTTGACGGAGGGTCAGGCAGTGTCTTAGCTTGACACGATAGGTATCTGAACGAATTATTATTGACGATCTCAGCTGTTGTTAACTTCATGACAATTATTATGTATATTTATACTATTATTAAGCTAGTCGATTGTTTATCCCGAAATAATTTTAACTTTTTAACCATTGCTAAGCTATCTCTCTCGTAAAAGTGTAGTGTGTCCGAGACCTTGCTGAATGCAATTACCAATTTGATACGCACTTGACATAGAATAAATTGATAGAAGACATGACATGACAAGGTTCACAGAAATGCAGGTCGTGGGACGAATTGATGCAAGGAGGTGTAACTATCTTCACGATCTTTTCCTTATGGCTTTGTAAGTGGTATGAGTAAAAGATAAGTGGGAAGACTTGAGGGATTCTTTGAAACTACGTATGGCGGAAACATTTTTTTTCTTATCACGCAATCTTCCTTTGCGTGTAACAAGCAGAAAAAACGTGATCCATGACGATGAGGCCATAATCTTAGTTTGATGTTAAAACAAGAGAACGATTTACGTTGCTGCCTAATATTTACGGATTGGCCCTATGGCTAAACACTCTGCTTTCTGCGCTGTGTGTCGTCATCATTCTCCTGCCCTTATCCCGTCGTCGTCGCGGGTCGTCGTCGCGGGTTCAATTCCCGCACGGAACAAATATTTGGCCTGTAGTTGTTTCAGGACTGGCTAATCTTTGCATCATGGCATGGGCGATTTCTAAGTAAGATGAAGTCATGAGGATAAGCTGCTAGACGTTGCTAACCATCACGCCAATGTATTTTTTAATATAAAGTATTTGCAAAAAGACATGTCTTACTATTTTTGTGTGTAAAGGTACTCAGTAACTGAAAACTCTACTCAACTAGAACAGGTGAACTTTCGAATTTTCTAGCTAGAAACAAACAATGCATAAGGACACAATTTGCTACACAATTGATCTGAATCATGGCCAACTGACCCCAACGTAATATTATACAAGCTTCACTCTCAGGGTCTCCATCCAAGGTTCACTGCTTACGATTTGTTTATAGACAACAAAAGCTACAATACAAAAGTATCATTATGATGATAATAATAATAACGCAACTTACACACATTGTTTTTTAACTTCTTACTAACAATACTAACTAGCGAAACACAACGCCGACATTACGTGTAGGTACATTAGCTATTAATAAGTATTTTTGATGGATTAGTTTTTGAGTTTCTGTATTTGTGTATTTGTACCATTGCCTTTGTTCCTGATAATAAATAAATAAATTATTGTAATATAGAATTTAGTTTAAACAATAAGGATGTACCTACTTATAAAGATATTTTTAGTTATTTTATTTCATTGTTGTTTTAAGATAATTGAGTAGAGGAAATACTGATCATTAAACTCTGTGTTCAGTTTCAAAGTAAGTAAGCTTCAGCTTCAGCCTTGAAACATCCTATTAAGGTTCTTTTAACAAATAAATAACAAGTCATTTCCAAGTAAAAAAAAGTTGTAGTATTGTGTTCATTTTTTTTATTATTATTTATTTCCATAAACATATAATTGGCATACATTTTGTTTACCCTACTTAGAGGAAACCTTAATCGATTTGGGCGTAAGAGGTGGATCGCTATTCAATTCAATTCAAAATCATGATTATAAAATTACAGATTAAAATTATGTATTTTATACATAGATTTCTTCTTATTTTAAAAATTATTCCAATTAGACTGCTGCACATCCCTTCCTGTGTTATAGAGCAACTTGGGACAGCCCTATTGATTGAAGTGATAAAATCCCCTTTATTTTTATTATTACAGTTTTTAAACCTAGACACATCACCATTTTAATGTGTAAACCATGGTATTAAATTTGTAATAAACAGACCAAAAAATAGACACCTTTATTTTAAAATAAAAATATGGTTGCTCTGTCTGCTTTTTCATAGCTGTTTTATAATGTAAACAATCTTGTGGAGTCTTTTTACATAAAAAGAAGAGAAATAAAATCCACAGAAGATCTCAAAAGGAATTGAGTATGACACTAGCAACAAAAAAATTGTTTACATTATAATGACAGCTAAAAAAACACTTATAAATTCATGTAACACCACTAACTTTTTTATCCTTACATAATAACTTAAAGTAGGTAACAAGCCTGATATTTACTTCAAGACAAAATAGTTTTTTTTTTTTTTAAATCTGTTTTCATTCGTTATTTATGGATAGGTGCACTGAAAATGGAACAACTAAGAAAAAAAAAACGGTAAAATACTGACCAATTTCTCCTCGTCGAATTCGCTACGTCTCTTCGTTCCATGGTGGTCACTGGTCGCGGACTGGGTTGACTTTCCACTCTCACTGTCAGGGTCCGTGGTGTCATCAGACCCACTGCTCTCCTCCTCACTGGAGCTGCTCTCGTTGGACACCGAGGGACGACTCGGGTCTGATATCAAGAGTGCTGTCAGCCCATTCTCCAAACGTATTGTCCTACGGCAAATTCGAAAATCTTTTAGTTGGTTATTATTTTTAGAATCGAACGGTATATTGATTTTATCATCCAGGGATAATATAGTATTTTATAGGACAGAATAACGATTTATTCTAACAATTAATATACGCTACTTACTTGTAAAGCTTTTTATCAGCATCCGATTTGATAGGTTCAGGCAACACATCAACTTTCTCCTTTCTAGATGACATGTTCATGGCTTGATTGGATCTGCTATTTATCACCTTCACTTCGGGCTTAAATTTAGGAGTTTTGTGGAAACCACTTCTCTTAGACATCGCAAGTAATGTGTGATTTGTGCCCAGATAACCAGATGTTTTTTGAATAAAAATGGACAAGAATTTTGACATTTAATAGCGCATGGGTTGGTGTTACAAGATAAACTAAATAAAAACACTACCAATCAACCAGTAATTTTTCGAAATTTTTGGTAGAATTGAGTACAGTGACAATTTCAAATACTTTTAATAAAACATAATTTCCACTTGAACCGCATCGATCCATAATTTTATTGATAGAAATAAACGAATACAAATACTATCAAATTTTTGTCCCTATTCTTTTGTCGTAGTGCTTTCATTCTATCGCACAACTCTCAAATCAGCTCAAGTGTAAATAAAATAAATGTCTGTGCTCTAGTCGCATCGTTTTTGTTATTGCTACCATGTCAACTTAATATTTTACTATTGGCATGTATTGCAATTGTGCAAAAGAGACACCTCAACAAAAACTGAGACAAAAACGAGCGTTTTTTAAATCCACGTATAATTTATTGCTCTGGTGAAAAAGAGCTCTATTAGTATCAGCAACATGGTTTAAATTTCTTTTATATTAAAATAAATATCGCGTATGTACCTAGGTGCTTTTGAACTTTTGACAAGTCAGAGTTACAAATTGTCAAATTTCAAAACTTTGTGACGCTGTATTTTTGATAAGTTATTTTATGTTTTATTCTCAAACAATACGGTAATTAAAATTAAAGTAAAATGGATGAAACATATTCAGAAAGTGACGTCTCGCTGTCACCCTCACAAATATTGGAACGTTTGCAAGTGTTACGACAATTACAGTTACTACAGCGCGGGAAGCTACAAAAACAACGGTTACAATATAAAGAAACGTCTGAAACTTCATCAAGTATCACTGAAATCGTGAGCCACTTTAGTAATACCACTAGTTATAACACATTCCGAAGTTTGCTACAGTCATCAAATGATATTTCGAATGAGGGTACCCCAAGGCTCAATACCAGCGATTTATCACATAAAGTACAAGAGCGAGACCTTATAGAAGGTGTTTCTATGTTAAATCTGTCTCAGGAATCGGAGTTTATTGTTAATTCACCTGTATCTAGCAGAAGCAGGGCATCGGCCCCATCCATGAACCAAGAAATTATCCAAGAACTTGATGAAGTAACAGTATCAGATTCTTCTAGAAATGCAAGTCAAAAAACTTCTGAAAATTCTTCTTTGAACAAGACTAATGTAAACTCTTTAAAAAAACAAATATCACTAGATGAAATGCCTATTTTATTGCCAAAACAGGACTTTGAGGCATTACTTTTAGAGAAACTTCAGAATGAAAAGAATGTACCTAAAGCAAAGAGTCCAAAACAGAACAATTCTATAACCACTCATAACAAAAAGCCTTTTCTCAGACGAGGTGAAGGAATTGCTCGGTTTGGTGTCAAGAAAAATGACTTTGTTATACAGAACACACAATCATTACCATGGAAGAGAAAAAGTTTCCAGAATAAATCTACTGAGTCACCATTAAAATTAAACTTGAAGAAACTTAAGGATAAAAATAATGATGTTCAAAATGCCAAGAATAATGTTCAAAATAACAAAATTAATGAAGTTCAGAAGGATGAAAATAATCATGTTCAAATGTCTGAACTCTCAATGTTAGTAACCGAACAAAAACAAACTTTGACAAGAAATAGTCAACCTAAACTTAGGCTTTCCGATAGGAAAGAGGAATTAGATGTTATCAACAGTAACGCACAAGATAAACAACAGACTGTAAGTGAACCTGTTAGCTCACACAGCAGTAATATTCAACTTGCGAATAAACCACCCCAAAGAGTGGGATTCCCAAAAAATAAGCATCCTTTAGTCGCAAACAAAGGCAAGACATGGGCTGCAGTACTTACTAAAGAACAAAATGACTTTCTAAGCCAACTGAAACAGAGTGAATATTATAAGAATTTTGCTTCACCCTCAAAAAGCGTAGTTTCAGATGTCAGCTGTGATGAAACTATGAATAAGCTAATGCAAGAGAGAGAAACTGCAGAGCAGAATATGTTTGATTTGCTAGAAAACAAAGTTACTCATGAAAGCTTCAATTTAGAAAATTCCTTCTTCAACCGCTTCTTGAGAAGTAACTTAGAATGTTCCGGAGAAAGCACTCCCTTAGCCATGCAGAAATGTCTGTCACAGAATCCTTATTTAATGCACATATTTCCTGAATTAAAAGGTAAAAAGAGGAATGAGAATTCGCACAGTGATACAGAAAGTTGCTGTAGCAATTGTACAGACTGCTGCAGTGATGCCTGCTCCTCAGTGTCCTGCTGCTCTTGTAAAACTGTTGAAGACACCAATACCAATACTTCTCGACAAAATTGCAATCAATATAAAGATATGAAGAGAAAGAGTCTTGAACAAAAGAGTAAATTTGTCAAAATAAATCAAAAAGAGGTTGATAACAAAGAATGCCAAGATCACACAATGACAGAAAATAATGTCATGAAAGCGAATATGGCAGAAATGAATGACAAGCTAATAGCCACAAGTGAACTGCTAAAAGATAGACTCCGAGAATTAGAAGATGAAATAGAGACATTTAGGAAAGAAAATTCAAATTTGGCGAAATTACGCGAAGAAGTTGATCACGATAGACAAAGGTTTTATGAAGAGAAAGCAGGATTCCAACAGAAATTCAATGAAGAAAAAGTTTTATCAGAATATTATTTAGCTGAAGAAAAAGAGAAACTTAATAAACAGAAGCAAATGTACGACAGATATGTGCGGGAAATGCGAGGCAGACTTAACAAGAAAGACAAAGATGAAGTAGTTAATCTGAAGCAAGAAATAAATTACCTCAAAGAAGAAATAAGAATGAAAGATGCAAAATCGACCTCCTTAATAGCTAGACTTCGTAACCAAATAAAAATTATGGAAAAAGACAAGAAAGATCTGCAAGAGGAAGTTGAGAAACTAAAAAAGCAAAATAGACGAATCCAACACAGCAATGAAGTTACTAGAAGATTGACTAATATAAAATATCTAGAAGAAATAAATAAAAAATTAACGAACATGTCTAATAAAGACACGCGATCGGAGGTAAGCGTAGACCGCGACGTGAAATATAAAGCTTATGAAATCGAAAGACAGTGCAGAAGCAGGAAAGTTGAGCCAACAGCAAAAGGCATGATAAGACCTAGAGCGAAAAGTGTTCCTAATCTAAACGTAACTTCTAGGTATGCAAAGTACTTTAGTCAGAGAGACACAATCAGCCATATGGAACAGAACAAATTGCCGAATGTTGAAAGATTTAATGGTTCTGATGATGAAAATTTGGAAGCTGACAATGACATTATGTCAGACGAATCCCTCGACGATGACGAAAGAAATGAAAATGACAATAACTTAGAAAAGATATACATGGAAAGGTTTAGATCAACATCTCCCAAAAGTAATAGATCTAGTGGTTCAAATTCCAATTTTGAGCTTAATTTTATGGAAAGACCAAACATTAATGAGAACACTAAAGGCTTCTTCATTCAAAAATCCAGCTCAGGATCATCAAGAAATTCTAAATCCCCAAGAAGAACAATATCACCATGTTTCAATAAAACTGACACAAATGTAAATAGATCTAAGTCTCCAGTGTCAATTCTAAGCAACAGGTCAAATAGTAATAAATCTCCACCTTCACGCAATTCTTTTGAGTACATCTCCAATTCTGGTTCACATATTTCACATACCAGATCTAAGTCACCACCATCTTCCTTCAACCACTCCTCACTCAAATCTGTAACTGTTATACACAATGAACAATACCGGGATAAACTGATGACTTTAAGTCCTGAACCTTCTGTTAGTAAAACCAGTTTTAGTAAGACAAGTCTGAATCCTACCGAAGTAAGAAAATCTGATGGTTCTCGAGAACTGAGGTTTCCTAATGGTAATGTTAAGCATATTTCAGTGGATGGCAAATATAGCAAGTTTGTGTATTACAATGGAGATGTGAAGGAGAACTTTTATAGTGAGGGTAGAATAAAATATTTCTATGCGGAGACTAAAACCTTCCACACTACTCATGCGGATGGACTAGAAGTGCTGGAGTTTCCAGAGTGAGTGTCTTTTAGAACAAATTCTTTTTGACCATTTTCTTAGACTATTCTTTTTCCTAGTGAAATGTCTTATCCATTTAATTTCCGCAAACCATTTGAAATTAAAATACAACAGGCTCTAATAGTAAAAAGCTTGAAGATATGAATATACTCAAATATACTCATAAAAACATAATAACTTTTGGATGGTTACTAAGCAACATATTATTGATGGCGATCTCAATAGCTTTAACATAAGTCTATCATTATTTCCAGTGGTCAAGTAGAAAAGCGCTACAAGGACGGTTCCTCGGAGATCCGGCTGCCAAACGGCAGCGTCCGGTACTTCGACCCCAAGAACGAGCACGTGCGCGAAGAGTGGCGCTTCCCGGACGGCGCTGCCCTCACTGTCGCAGCTAACGGGGAACAACGCATCGTGTTCAGTAATGGACAGGTTGAAGTACATGCTAAGGATCACAAGGTGAGATGAAGATAATTTAACAGATAGTTTTATTATTAAGTTCATATGAGTTACCTCATTGGAGTGCACAATACAATATATTCTCGAAAGTGCCGAAACTTCTATGCTTTCCGGGTGATATATCGTGATTACCTCGCTTTGCACTATTGAAGTAATAAGATGACTGTGGAGAAGGACGGTGGCCCCGTCATCTGATTATGATAATTACGATAAATATCTTTAAATCATTTTTGTTAATCCCTAACTAAATATTCTTTTGCTTTTTGGGAGTGGGTTTACGCCAGTAGCGCAACGGTATATATTCCCCGATCGCCAGTCTGGTGCTTTACCTGATGGGTTATTGCTGCTTTTATTCTTACTAGTGGTCGCCCGTGGTCAAAATTCGACCATAATTTTAGCTTTCTGCACTCCTCCATATAAACTTTAACTATGCCAAATCTCACACTCCTCCGTGCGCGCAATATGCTTGAAAAGGGGTTCAAAGTTTTCTCTACACGTATTATTATATAGATAATCCTCTTGTCTTTCAGACTTGTTCGTAACGATTGGCATACTTTGTTAGTTCTAATTTTATCTTGAAATTTCAGCGTCGTGAGTTCCCTGATGGTACGGTGAAGCTGGTATACAACGACGGAACATCGGAGACTCGGTACGCGTCAGGACGAGTGCGCATCAAAGACAAACAAGGTAACCTCATCATGGACTCGGCTCCTGGGTGAAAATTTATGAATTTAAACATCTGGTTTTATATACAGGCTGTCCCGAAAATCAACTTCAAGCTGGAAACGGGTGATAGGCAAGGTGGTTACAGATATCAAAAAATTATTTAAAAAATCTTAGTCATATATGACTAAGATAATATATAAGATGTATATTTATTTAATGTCTAATCGATATTTTTTTAATTTCTATAATTTTAAAACTATAGCTTTAAAATTATAGAAATTAAAAAAAATATTATCTGATGAGAAAATTGATTTGTAAATTGATCTTTCAAGTACTGTGACTACAAATTTTTACTTTTCTTCATCTCTTTTTTGACTATAACCCTGAATAACCCTTCTATAAAATCACTATAGCCACCTATCAATTGTCTCGATATTTTTTTTAATATCTATAGTTTTAAAAGTGTTTGACTAAGATTTTTTAAATTATTTTTCTGATAACTGTAACCACCTGGCATATCAACAGTTTCCAGCTTGACATTGAGTTTTAGGACACCTGTATAAAATTGATATTGTAATGAAGTGCCTTGCTAATTGTGTCACTGTTGAACTGTTAAATAAATAATTTTGTTTAATCAATTATAACATTGGAATTAACTTATTTACTATTTTCGTGTAAAATTAATACAGAATAACATTACAGTCTGCTTAATACGGACAGAATTCTACTATTCACTATTTGTTTAGAAACTTCCCCTCTAAATTTTTTTGTGTTTATTCTCTTTTTTTTTATTCTATTCTGAAATACTGTATTTATTAAATAATTGTGATTCTTATATCTTTTTAACAGTTTAATATTGTGATAAATGGCTTCTACTTGTTTATATGATTACTTTTAATGATCAGTGTTAATGTTGTTTATAGGAAAAAAATATTTAAGTTTTAATATTTGTAATCATAACTTTTGTAAGGACAATGGTGTCGATTCTGTTGCACATTTTGACAGTACTAAACTAGACTAAACGCATCTGTCACTTTCTTTTTCTATTGAAACAGAAAGAGACGACCACCCGTAGTTTAGTTGTCCTGTCAAAGTGCGCGACAGAATCGACACTACCGTCGGATTTAATAAAGAATGTTATATTTTTTATGAATTTGTGATTTTTAAACTACTTCGTCACAACCACACCAACAATCTGCCTGTTGTAACCATTCATTGTAGGGCCTAGGGGTACTTAGGAAGCCCATAGTCGGCAGCGGCTATTGACGGGCTGATATAAATATGCGTACTTTGCAACCTACTACGACAGATGAAACAATTAATTAAATAATATACAACTTTAATCCTAAAACTACATTACAAATATTACAATAAAGTTCTGATTCAACTGGCAGCTATCTGGTATCGCGCCTGAGAGGTTGGCTTGGGTATGCCTTCAAGTTTGAAGTTGACAGGTTTCATGTGGTCTTCTGTGCCGAATATCATCTTGAGAGCTTCCCTCGCGGCCATTTCTTTTGCTACAGCTACTGATTCGCCGAAACCTGGAATGTAGACATTTTCATTAGTTTTATGGAATAATCAAAATGCGTTTTTATGTACACCCAACGGAATTTGGAAAAATCAATTGTCGCTTGATCTAGCAGCGATATACGGTCTTACGCAGCTAAGTCAGATTTTTATCCTCTGACTCAAATTAAGCTCAATACTAAACATGTTTTCTTTTTAAACATGGACAATTGCTATATATAGTTCTTCTAAAAGACCATTTCCATTAACGAGTAAATCGCGACGATATTGACGTAGTGCCACTTAATTCAATAGCTCAATGAGCTAACTTTCAGATGGTGATTTCATCTAGGCAATAGTTTAAAGGGATTTTGATAGAATCAGTAAAAAACCAACAAACATCTTATAATTCTCTCTCACCTGAAGATATCATTTTCTTGTTTACATAGACTCCTACCCTGTAGCAAGCCAATAATGTGTTCCTCCCGGTCTCACCGATCAGCCTAGGTTCAATTGTAGCACCATCCTTCTCCAAAAAGCCAGTGAGCATTGTCCATGGATCATCTATTGGCCAATATTCATTGATGTCTTGACCTGAAAGCAAGAAATTATAATTTAATTTTTGTCAATGTGAATGTCACAAAATACTAGACATCAGTATTATCCTTTCCCAAATGGAAAAGTTTCTGGGTTTCACTTTAAAAGTTATACTTCAAATCACAGTTGGTCCACTGGTCCACTGCTCGACATGGGCCTCTTCCATATATAGGATCTCACTCCAGTATACTTTTAACAATAAAATTGGTTCTAATTCAAGCTTAGTAGTCATCATGCATGCTTCTTGCCTTATCAACTTCTACATAATATCAAATTGTTGATGTTTACCTTGTAACTGTGTGATGACAAAGTCTCTGACAAAGTGAGCAGCCCTCTCTTCACCACAGGACTCCAGTAATGCACCAACCACAGCCTTGAATGTGTTTGCTAGAATGAAGTTGTCTACTGGGTATTCCTGCAAACAGACAGAAGTATTAATTAGATTTAATCTTTCATATTATTTAATGGATTTAATATCTATGGACAAAAGTTGGGTAGCAGCATCCTTCTATGAAGGTCTAACAAAGAAAGAGCCTCTACGAATAATAAATCCTGTATTTGTGTATTTTTCCCATTCTGACCTAATGCTCAAACTTGGTCTTTGACTAATATTCAGAACTTCAAACTCAAGGTTTTTCAGCGTGCAATGGAGCGTAGTATCCTGGGTGTTAGATTAATGGATAAAGTATAAACACCACACTGCAGTCCATAACGCAAATCACTAACATAGAATTATTTGTCTTTCAAATTACATAGGTAGCAAGGAGATACATCATACAAGAAGGTAAAAGACAAAAAGGTCTTGGACTCAGCATAATAGCTGGCAGCGCGAGGCATGCACAACTGCTGATATTCTGTCCAAGCCAGTCATGTATTGAATAGAACACAATTTTTATAGTAATAAATAGGTATATCTATACATAAAAATGCCGTAATATAATGTAAACAATGAAATGGATGTACCGCAAACTCTATAATTGAGCCCCAGAAACCAATGTGGCAATGTGATTTAAACGTACCTAGTGATAAAGTTAATAGAGGTGGTGGTAAATCGTTCCAGCACTTAGAAGCAGCAATTAGCAATATTATAGCTCATAAAGCCACTAAACTAAAGTGGCATTGAGCTGGCCACCTCTGCCGTCTGAACTGAGGGCCAAAATAGCCACGTAATGGAGCCCTCACACAGAAAAACGGCGACGTGGCAGACCGCGAAAGAGATGGCGGGACTAAATAGACACATTCAACAAGGACTGGTCATCATTGGCACATGATCAAACAGCATGGAAATCAAGGGGGAACCCTTTGCCCAGCAGTGGGATGATACAGGCTGACAGTAACAGTGTTTGTCTGGTGCAACCTGGGCAGTCGGCAGTGACACCACCAATACGCTGACTAGCAAATTTTTCTACAACAGTATCAGCCATCACCATGTGATAGCTTGTGCAGATAACAGAAGAACAACTTACTGCAATCACTACATTACGAGGACGAGCTCGCTAGAAGGGGATCTAGCACGGTGGCTGTGGGTCCGGAACCCATGACACCACTCCCTTTCGGACACCTACGCACCCTGGTAAGACAACGAACCAGGGTAAAACACAACAGCTCATGGCAGAATCACGGTGAGTGCAGGCAAGCCAAAGAGGCCCTGCCGGCGGTAGACGTCCGGATCACCAGGCAACTACTCAGACTGACGAAACAACAGCTACGTACGGTAACAGCAGCCCTCACCGGCCACGGTAGTTTTAACAAGCACCTCTCTGTTATAGGAATTACAGACAGCCCCTTATGCCGAGCGTGCATGGAGGCTGACGAAACAGCGGCCCACGTGCTGCTAAACTGCCCAGAAATCGCCACTTACAGGACCACGTACTTCGGTAACCTGAGTACTCTTCGGGAGATCGCCGGCAACATCAAATGTCTGCTGGTCTTCCTCGAGGAGCTGGGTTGGCTAGAATAAAACAATCTAGTCCCACCCGTACGCAAAATACGCGCATAGACGTGGAGTTGCGGAAACTCGCCCGCGTTACCAATACCAATACCAATCACTACATTACATGATCTTTGACTATACTCCCACACAACTGTTTATTGTAGCAGTCTAATTCCCATTTGAAAGCTCATGTTGACACAATAATGGGAATGAGAATTTTAAGACTAATAAGTTGTCTGTTTGGAGGCCTATGTTCAACAATTTTAATCAGTTGTTTTAGAACAGATCTCAACTATCAACAGCAAAATGTAAATGTACAACACTCAATAGTACCTACCTTTCCTACCCTTCAGAGAACAGCTGTGATGTAACCAGTTAAAAAAGAAATACTCACAGCAGCTAATATAATATCTTTGGTGCCTAAATGTAGAGACACACTTGCTAAAACAGCTTCACTAGTCAGATAGTTTCGGACACCTTTCACTCCCTCCAGGGGGAACTTTGGCAGCACTGTCTCCAAGTACCCCAGGATATAAGTATTAATAAACTTTTCCCCTGAAAGATAATGATGCAAGTTCAATAAGATATTTTATCTTTTATATTATAGAGCTAATTATTAATTCAATTAATGTTGGGCAAAAGTAATTTAGAATTTTATCCTGTATCATACGTAAATTACAGATTTACAGCATTTCTGTTTGCTATCAATTAACAGAAATGAGACAAATTTTATGAAGTACTACATGTAAGTAGGATGATAAGTTGTCCAACTTGTCCAAAGTTACAATTCATGAACAAGGGTAGCTGTCCATTAGTTATTACAGAATTTTTACCTTTCTCAGATAACTCTTTGTTGTCCTTCATTTTTATATCAAACTCCAATTCTTTCTGCTTCATTTCTTCTTTTATGACATAAGATCTGTCTGTGAATGCCTGCAGAAGCAGATCTGAATCAAATTCCTCATTCAATCGTTGTCCAAATGCATATAGTTCAGCTTCCAAGTTCCATTCTAAAAAAGTATTTCTCGGTACATATTTCTTCCCGCCGAGCTTGTCCTCACGACGTTTTAGTTCCATCAGCGTTGGAGCCACCCATCGATGGATTTTTTGAGCTAAAATAAATTAATAAAATTGAATATTCGAATAAACCGCAATAAAATGTTGAGGAATCAATGAGGTAACGTTTTAGGGCAAAAGCTTACCCTGTGTGGTTATCGGATGAATTTTGACAGCCTTTGCAAATAGCGGTACGCAACGTCTGATTAAAGCCATATTTATTTATAGCAACTATCAGTAACCGAAGAGATATTTCAATTCAAAACAATACAAAATTTCAAGACCTCAAAACAAATGTCAGATTTCCATTTTCGTCTTTGAGGTTATGTTTAGTGCTGCCAGATGATCAAAGCAAATTTTCCCTCGTTAGTCTTCAAATCAAAATTGAAACATTAAAATTATTTAGTTTTAGAAAATGGTGTCGATTCTATTGCACACTTTGACTGGACTAACCGAATAAAGCTAAACTAAGGGCTAGGTTTGGGTGTTATTTCACGTTGCTAGTTACAATTACTAGTTACAGGGCATATAGCCGAATTACCAGTTTTGAGTTGAACGATAAATTAGTAATTTTCGAAATCAGTAATTTCTGCTTAGCTACAAAAATGTATGCGTTTGAGATGTTAAAATTGGACCTTCAATTGGGTTACCTAGCAACTGCATACCTATTGATTGTCAATCTCGTGTCAAGAAGTAAAAACGATTGGTTGTTTTATAAGATTTTATTGTAAATTATTGTTCTTGTGTATTTGTGATTATACGTATTTCTTTTGAATAAACCACGCTCTGCTACCGTAATTTCCAATAGGTTATGGGCCCAGAACGCAGAAGTATAAAATGGAGTTTTCAAAAATACAGATCACAAAACTTGATGGCCACAATTGGGTCGCCTGGAAATACCGAATGGTTGCCCTACTAAAAGGCATAAACGGAATTTGGGAGATTGTGGAAGGCAAGGCACAAAAACCGGCGAAACCTGCGGAAGGCAGTGGTGATGCCGAAGTTGAAATTTACAATAAAACTTTACGAGATTTTGTTACATTGGAGAGCACAGCCCTACTGTTAATAACAAACAATGTAACGGATGAAACACTAGGGAAAGTAATAAGGTTGTCCACTCCCAAGGAAGTATGGAAAGAACTACATAGGCTGTATGAGGGTCCTGATGAGGGCAGGCTCTACGACTTATGTTTGGACTTCTTCAAACTTAAAAGGGATCCGTTAGACAAAATGTCGACTCACGTATCGAAACTGAAGAATTTGTGGCACAGTCTGAAGGAAGAACTGCTCAAAGAGGAGAACGTTGAAATGCCTGAAGTGCTCTTGATTTGCAAGATCCTGGATACGTTGCCAGAAACTTATTTTTCTTTTAAGTCTAGTTGGCTATTGATGTCTAAAAAGGAAAGAACAGTAGAGAATATTACGGCCCAACTGTGTGCACATGAAAAAGCGCTGAATGCAACGATGGCTGATGCTGAATCGAGCGAAAGTGCGCTTTATGTAAAAACGAATAGAAGAGTTGCTAAAGGAAATGACCAAAGAGACCAGCAAAATAATAAGAGGTACAAATGCTTTGTTTGCAAAGAGTCTGGACATCTTAAGAAGGATTGCCCGAATAATGGCAAGAAAGAGAAGGAAAATAAAGCTCGCAGTTCCAACATGATGTTACTGACGGTGAATTCAACAGATTCTGGCACTAACCGTGATTGTGATCATTGGTACATAGACAATGGAGCGACACATCACGTCACAAGTCGAGGTGATCTATTTCAAGATTTTAAACATTTTAGTGAACCTCACACAGTAACTACGGCTGACGGAAACATGATAAAGGCTGTTGGAAAAGGCACAGTCCGTGTAGAGGCCAATGTTAAAGGAAAAAGTGACTTCCTTTTGTTAAGAGATGTTTGGTATGTTCCCCAGATTAGCAAGAACCTTTTCTCTGTGCTTAGTACACAGGATAAAAACCCCTCAAGTATTTTTGAGTCGCGGGTTACAACATGTTCCATAAAGATCAATGGTAAGGTTGTCTTAACAGGAAAAAGGCAAAGGTATGGCGGTTTGTACAAGATAGACTGCAAAGCCTTAGGTGCTGATTTTTCATTCAACTTAATTGAGCATGAAGATACGCTGCAATTATGGCACGAGCGTATGGGACATCAAGATAAGAGACATATCAAAAGATTGATAGAGAAGGAATTAAGGGTTAAGGTATCTAACAGTGGAGAATTATGCGAAGGTTGTATCTTTGGTAAAGCGCACAGGAAACCATTTGGTGTTCGCGAAAAAGCTACAAAACCTGGTGAGCGCATACACTCAGACGTCTGTGGACCCTTTCCTTGGAGTGTCTCTGGATATCGATACTTCGTACTGTTTAAGGATGAGTTCACACGATACAGATATGTATACTTCCTTAAAAATAAATCTGAAGTTCCTGAAAAGTTAAAACAGATGATGTCTGAGGCTAGAAATGCTGGACATACTATTATCGAGGTTTTAAGTGATAATGGAGGCGAATATGATAACAGGAAAGTACGAGATCTACTTGGACAAGCTGGAATAAAGCAAAGACTAATTATGCCGTACACTCCAGAACAAAATGGGTGTAGTGAAAGAGACAATCGCACTATAGTTGAATCTGCTCGAGCAATGATGCACGCGCATGAGGAGATTCCTCAGAATTTGTGGGCTGAGATGGTAAACACTGCTGTTTACATACTAAACAGGACAGGACGTACTTCAGTGGACCACAAGTCGCCTTTTGAACTGTGGCTTAACAAGAAGCCTCAGATAAAGCACCTGAGGATAGTCGGTTCACCTTGCTATGCGCATGTACCAAAGCAGAAGAGAAAGAAATTGCAAAAGAAAGCTACACGGTGTATTTTAATTGGATACGACAATGATGATGGTTACAGACTTTGGAATCGAGAAAGAAATTCATTAGTCCGATCTAGGGACGTTATTTTCGAAGAAAAAGCGCTAGAGACTTCAATGAATGAATACCCTGAAGCAACCTGCTGTCCGAAAAATGAAATTGAAGTAGAACTTGGTAGAGATGCTTTGAGAGATAATGGACAAAGAACTCCTGTTATGCCTAATATTGAAAGAGTCGGTGAAACTGACATGGATATAAGTGAACAAAATCTAGATGTTGGAGAAGAGTTTCATGACGCAGAAAATGTTATAACTGAACAGTCTATTGAATCGGAAGGAGATGGAAACGTTAACGAAGATGATAATGTCGTTGATGAATATCAAGATGATGTCAATGATGAAATTATCGCAGATGAACGTGAAGATGTGTTCCCGGAACAGATGATTCTTCGAGACCGTTCTTTGTTACGTCCTCCAGATAGATTTAAAGACTTTGTTATGAACGCGATAATGGGATATAAGGAACCAGAAACATACAAAGATGCGATCAGAAGCCCAGATAAAGAGCTATGGGAAAAAGCCATGGACAGCGAAATCAGTTCTTTGAACGAAAATGACACATGGAAGCTTGTGAATCTACCCAAGGGCAGAAAAGCTTTACCTAGTAAGTGGGTTTTCAAAGTCAAGATGAATGCTGATGGCTCTATAGACAAGTACAAGGCTAGATTGGTGATAAAAGGTTTTCATCAAAAGAAAGGTATAGACTACATGCAGACCTTTAGCCCTGTGACCAGAATGTCAACTGTTCGCTCAGTGATTAGTACAGCAGCGAGCGAAGGCATGTCGATGAGACAGTTCGATATTTCGACTGCCTTCCTGTATGGCTCTTTAGATGAAGAGATTTTCATGAAACAACCAGAAGGCTATAATGACGGCTCCTGTCAAGTATGTCTTCTAAAGAAGAGTCTCTATGGGCTAAAGCAAGCACCACGGTGCTGGAACCGGTGTATTCTAGATTATTTCAAAGACATCGGTTTCAAGGCAAGTGAGGCAGATCCTTGTCTTCTGATACGAAAGAGAGGATGTGGAAAGCTTATAGTAGCTCTGTACGTGGATGACGGTCTGGTCGTCGGATCTAATGACGCACTGATAGACGAGTTGATGGAGGAGCTCAAACGTCGTTTTAAAATAACTACGAAATCTGCGTCCTATTTTCTTGGAATAGAGATAGAAAGCAGAGGAGATAGAATTAAGATATTCCAAACGTCTTATGTATATAAGATCTTGCGGAGATTCGGAATG
Organism: Allophyes oxyacanthae; assembly: GCA_932294325.1. NCBI lineage: Eukaryota > Metazoa > Arthropoda > Insecta > Lepidoptera > Noctuidae > Allophyes > Allophyes oxyacanthae. Next base: position 6,998,208 of record OW028628.1, read on the forward strand.
GACACCTGCAAACCGGTCTCAACGCCGATTGTAAAAGACGGCACATGGAGCGAGAAGGTGGACATGAGTTATATGAAAGATAACTACAGGCAAATTGTTGGAGCCTTGGCTTACTTGATGGTATGCACTAGACCTGACATTGCATATGCTGTAAGTGTAGTCTCACGAAGTCTGGAAAAGCCAGAAGAAGCAGATTGTGTTCGACTGAAGTGCATAATGCGATTTTTGCAGTATACGCCAGATCTAGGTATCATGTACAAGAAAAATTACAAACAAGGCATTTTGGAATGTTATAGTGATGCTGATCATGCAGGAGATATCAGCACTGGTAGATCCACTACTGAAGTGCTTTGCATGTATGCAGGAGGAGCGGTGTCATGGCTAAGCCAACGACAGGCAAGCGTTTCAATTTCGACCACTGAGGCAGAAGTAGTTGCCGCTAGTGAAGCAGCCAGAGAGACTGTTTGGCTATCTCGGCTTATGAACGATCTTGTCACTCTTAAGGAGATTCCATGCATAAGAGTGGATAACGAAGCTGCAATCAGGCTGGCTGAAAATCCTGAATTCCATCGACGGACGAAGCATATCCGGGTTCGACATTTCTTTGTGAGAGAATTGGTGACTGGCGGTGAGCTAAAAGTTGATAAGGTATCAAGTGAGGATCAGCTGGCAGATATTCTAACCAAGCCACTAGCAAGACCGAGGATTAGAAAGATCTCTGACCTGATAGGTATTTGTTGAGAGGAGATGTTAAAATTGGACCTTCAATTGGGTTACCTAGCAACTGCATACCTATTGATTGTCAATCTCGTGTCAAGAAGTAAAAACGATTGGTTGTTTTATAAGATTTTATTGTAAATTATTGTTCTTGTGTATTTGTGATTATACGTATTTCTTTTGAATAAACCACGCTCTGCTACCGTAATTTCCAATATGAGAAACTTAAAGCTTGTGATATGTAACGTAGTCATACTAGTCATTCAATAATTTAGTCTCGCAAGGAACTGAATACTTCGGTAGAATCACCTTGCATACATAACATCACTGTAACAGAACTTGAAGAAAAAACCGGTAACTAAAATCACCCGTTTCTAAAATAGGTGACGCCTTGGAAGCTTGGATGTAAAGTAACTGGTTACGTTACGTTGCACGAAAATCACGTAAAAACCCACGCCTACTAAGGGAGATTGTCTCTTTCTGTTTCAATAGAAAAAGAAAGCGACAGATGCGTTTTCTCTATTTTAGTACTGTCAAAATGTGCAACAGAATTTATACCAAGACTGTCAACGGGTTGAGAGGCTAAATTTTTACAGTGTTGCTTTATGTTTCACAATATCCCTAAAAAAATACTATCCACCTAAGAAGACAGATCTCAATATTATAAAATCCCCTAATTTAATACCAAAGCACCAATTAGGCAACACTGAGTTTTGTCCCAGTTGCCAGCAATTTTATTGTGCTGCCCTGTGCTGCCATTATTGGACATTTTTACTTTTTAGACGACTTCAAAAAAGGAGGAGATTTTATATTCGGTGCGTAGGTAATTTTGTATATTATATTCACCGATTTCTTTAAAACGGCGAACGGAGCCGACGACGTTACGACCCACATTAGGTAAATGACACAACCTATTTGGTATCACGTTCTGTGACCGGTACACTAAAAATCGATCAAATTCAATCAGTACATTAGCCACAAGAACGAAGTGAAATTATCTTAATTTTACACATATTTTAGGCGAAATTTGAATAGTCTCTAACCTAAATAATCATTATTTACACTATAGAATAGAATAGTTAGACATGACATACGTTTATACTTTGATGTCCCTTCATCTAGAGTCATAGACGAATGAGAGTAAAATACAAAATAATATGCAAAATAACATGCGTCGAAATCTTTGAGTATCTAAGAGATACTCAAAGGTCGAAATGGTAGATTTTTTTAAGTACGTCTTCAGAACGGTTCCGACTATTTACAAGATTTCATATAATGTCGTAACGCTATGTCGTAACGTCATCAGCTCCCTGTTTATGGTATGGTTTCCTTTAGTTGTGCTATTATTATTACTGTCGTGTGCATAGACTTAGGACTTCGCTTACGCTCGTCGTGTGAGAAGGGGTTCCAATGAAACAAAGCAAATAGCAAATATTTAAATATACTTTTCATCATAAAAAAGTAGACAACCACATTGAAGAATACGAGTTCATTCGTGTACAATATACAAAAATAAAAACTCATAAAAACACTATAGACTCAACTCTTCCGGTTTGTGAGAAATCCTCTTACTGAACTAAAAAACCCTCGTTTTATTTTGCTGTTCACAGGAAGAATTGTGTGGTTACTGTAGAAGGATGCTGATGTATCGTAGATCGAAGAACTTACTTCGACAGCCTAAAAGAAAAAAAAAACTGTTATTTTGGGAAACTTGATAGTAGATAAATAAAGGTAAAACTCATTCGCAATTAAATAAATTGAATTGAATAGAACTACGATTTAAGATGAGGGTAATTTCCGCTAGTCCTCGTACGACGTACATAAGTACCTATAGCAGGTGGTATCAATTGATTAGATAACGGGGGCGTAACCAATTAATGCAGCCGTTTAGTACTATAATTATGTATTATTTTGTAAAATACTGAGAAATTCTTTGCCGACAATATTATAGACTGATTCAAAATAGAGGTTCAACAGAAAGAGAGCGAACCCTCTATTAGTTTTTAGTTCATTAAGGTTGACCCGTGGTGAGTCGAGTCGACGTAATTCCCAGCCGGGCTAACATGAACGCCGCCGCCGCGATAATTTTGTCGTCGCATTATCTCGTGCGGAAACAGGTTTTTCAAGGCATCATCTCGTCTTGTCATCACGACAAAACTCAGTCGCGGCGCGCATGTTAGCCTCACTGAGTAGACGATGTACCTAGGCTTAAAAGCTTTACGCTGGCGCTGTCAATACACTAAAAGTTCTATAAAGAAGTTTCTTAGATCTACATACTCGGATACTTACACCAAGTGAAGTACTAATGTGATATGAATCGATGGAACTATTGACGCTCGGCGGGTCAGGTGCAGGGCCGGTCGGTATCTTCAGCTCTGATTCCCTGGTTGATCTCATAACTAAACACGACATGAGCCTCCTCAAAAACGGCTTCTTGGGCTTCGAATCCCGCGGCTCCATTATAAACTTGGCAGATTTATTGTCATAGTTAAATCCATCTTCCGAGTATAGCGAGTAAGCTGAAGTTCCTAGGTTTGGTGTAGGTGATTTTCTGTGCCCTGAAAAATATAATAATTAGTAAAAAAATAAGTAGGTAATTGATAACTTTACTTTAAACCGAATATAAATTTTAAAACGAAATAGGATAGTAGCTAGTTAGTAGGTTAACTACTGACTTGGGCTTGCAATAAAGAATCGCATGGTTTATTACTTTGATTGATGTTTTATCAAAGTTGCCCAATTAGGTATGTTGTTATTATGTTAGGCTGGCGGTAAGCGAATTACTGTCGAACGAGGATCTGACTAATCTTCCAAATAGCCTATATCAGGCCCGTCCAACATACGGCCCCCGGGCCACCATGTGGCCCGCGTAAGTCCCCCATCCGGCCCGCGACCTAGTTAAATTTTATAACACATCAATAGATATATAACGCGAACAGTATTAAATTCTCCCAATGTCAGTTATTCGATGATCTATCTATCGACTTTGAGTAAAATGTACATGTTTGTATCAGACAGCCATCTCACAGGCATTCTACGCATAGCCACTTCAAAAATATCATATAGGCCCTATATAGAAGTTAGAATAATGGTCATCTCGCCTGAGTTTGGAGACAGTGGGGGGCACCAATCTGCGTGATGACTGACGATAAATTGAATAAAGTATATATGTTCTCTAATAATATTTACTCAATACAAACCTCTGAAAATAGTATGGAATGAGTTCGCATGTGCTATGCTCGAGTCAGATAGGGCCCCAACATCGGTTGACGAATACGCAATATGCTTCATATAAGCAACACTTGCGTAACGGATCTCCACCGACGACATTGTTTTTCTAGTGGGAGCATCTTTATCTGATTCTTTTGCATTTTTAGAATTCGCCTTGGTTTTATCAGCATTATAAAGAATCAAAGTTTTAATTTCTGTCTCTTTCCGATCAACAGCTAGACCTTTATCGTTCAGATTTTCATTTTGGTCGTTGTCTTTTTTCAGGTTATCTTCGTTTTGGTCCCTGTATCGTTCTGGGCTAGAGTATTCTTCCTGTTCTCTGTATCGATCTGGGCTAGGACATCCTACGTGTTCACTGTAGCGTTGAGGGCTCCTTTCTTTTTTTTGTTGTATGTATCGTTCCGGACTACGGTCTCGTTTTTGTTCATTGTATCGTTTTCGGCCATGTTCTTTCTCTTCACTGTATCGATCTGAATTACATTCCGGGTTGCGTTTATTGTGCCGTTCAACGTTACGTTCCCCGATACGCCCTTCTTTTTGTATTTCCTTCTGTTTTTCGCTGCGTTGGCTACACCACGATGCGTTCGCATTGAACTGACTTATGGTAACTACTCCTATATTTTGGTCTACTTTTAGTTTTGATTTACTTTCGTAGCTTTGTTCTCTGGAACGTCTTCTTTTCCGACTTCTACTTTTTTTGCGTTCTCCACTCTGTTCACTGGTCCGTCCTATTGTCAAAGGTTTCTGTTCATCATGCTCTCCGCTAAGTTTTTCATCAGTTTGATCAGTAGACGTTTGTTTGCTATTCGATTTTGATTTGCGAGATTTCTTTTCTTTCATGTTTGATTTATATCTACAGCTTTCTCTACCGCAGGGAGCTATGTCAGTTTGTGCTTCTTGTTCAACAAGGTTTTGTTCGTCCTTACCGTTTTTTCTTCTCACCTCCCCTACCGATACTTCACTTCTCTCGCATTTGTTACACACATATTTTTTTCGTTTATCGTGACTACTCTTCTTTTTACATATAGTCTTTTGGATTGTTTTTTTTACTTTATTGTATTGTTTACGTGAAAGAATTATAGGTTTTTGTTTAGAGAATTGCTCTACTTGGAGGAAAACTTGAATGTTTCGGTTAAGTATTAATTGTTGGTAGATGGCAGATTTTTCTTCACTGACGTATCTTTGTTTTTCGTCCTTCTCACCTGCTCCGTTATAATCTGCATGTTGACTCATATTTTGATTATGTTCTTCATTATTATTACTGTTGTAATGTGGCTGTGTTTCAGCAGGACTGTGTTGTTCATCATTATAATTTTCAATTGAGTTAATTTTTTCATCATTATTGAATTTCAAAGGACTAAAACAACATTTATCGCGAATGGTGTGTGATTCATTTACTTTGCCGTTTCCGTATGTTTCTTCATCTTCGTCATATGAGTGTTGATTGTTATTGTGATTATTTGTGGGAATATAACAGGCCCCAGGACAACTGGTATGTCGACACTGTACAGATACAGATGTATGCGGAACATATTTTCTTTTAGAGTGGTGTTGATGAGGTTTTAGACATGGACATAGTTTTTGAAATTGAAAATTAATTTCTGTCACTTGGCTTTTCTTGCTAAAAAAAAGGATTATAGTTTCATACTAAATAATAAAACAAAGAAAAGTAATGTACAAAAAAATTAAAAAAAGTTAACACCATTCTTGCCGATAGATACACTGATATGGAAATTGGTCATCATTTGCAGAATTATGGGCCTAGAAACAATACAAATTAAGTTAGAAAAGAATAATGGTAATATGGCCATTATTATGTATAAGGTGTGACATGATTAGGTACGGTCATTTTAACGGCCATATATTTGCGCCCGAATAAACTGGGCAAATAATCTACAAAAGTTATCCTGACACTTTTTGATTTTATTTTTCTGAACAACATAAATAAATAAATAAATCAAGCCAGCCCATTACTATCCTACTGCTGAGCACGAGCTTCTTCTCAGAATGACAAAGGTTAGGCGTTAGTCCACCATGCTGGCTTGGGTGCGTGTTGGCGGACTACACACACCATCGAGAACTTTATGAGGCCCTCAGGTGTGCAGGATAATCGATTCGATCCGCACATGACTTTGTAAAGTCAGAGGTACGGGCCGGTTTCGAACTCAGACCCTCCTGCATGGAAGGCAAGCGTTCAATAGGCTAACACTGTTGATGAACAACATAATTAATATTTTTTCCACCATAACGTAATCATACGGCCCACGGTGATGACACTATCGTTGATAAAACTTAAATTTGTGGCAGCTGTGTGTAACATAAACCGGAAACATTGCAATAATCTCAAAAGACTACCAATACGACTCTACGACTCTATTATTAGATAATAATAGGTATTGCCAAATTGATCATTCTTTTGAAAGGTAAATCGTTAGTTTTGTTGGCTTTGCGCTCTTAAAACATACCAATGGAAATAAAATCGTAAAATAATGAGATAAACGGTTAAGATTACTTCTTAATTTATTGAAAAATTTACAAGTAGTTACAGTTACATTTAACAAATGTTTGGAAATAAGGAGAACAAACTTAACACCTGCAAACGCCCTTTTAACTATGACTATGGTGCATGTTTACATACACGCTAAATTGAAATGCTCACTTCGACCAAATCGCGCACGTAATTCCTCAGCATTCCTGATGGTGTGGGCATTCAAAGTCAAAGTCAAAGTGTTTAGTTCAACGGTGACTTTGCAGGCACTTTCAAATGTAGTGATTCTAGGTGCACGGTTCCAAATGGGATGGTCCTATGGAGAAGATACCGGCAAGAAATTCCATCCCATCCGACACCCAATTCACCAGTGTCCTAGAATGGTGAATCTTTCGGGTTTACACAGGTTTTAATTATAATAATATTTATTAGATGAGAATTTTACAGAATGATATTTTTCATGCTTACATGATGATTTTTCAAAATATTATCAGAAAAACTTTCGTTAGTTTATGTTATAGGTATAGTATAGCTGATATAAATATATAAGGCCCTAAAATTGTCCGCACCTAATAATGTAACACCTGTATAAATAATATAATTGCTCATGAACCTGTTGAGTTTTGGAATAAGTGACTCTTGTTTTATCCACACCAAGCAGCTCTCTGATCTGTTTGTCTCTCTCAATAGGATCACAGATAGAACAATCGTCACCTGTAAAATGCTTGATTGGAGCTGAAAAATTATAATAAACTTGAATAGTTGCTTTTTAATATTACTAGCACGGTTACACAACACTAGCATTCCGGCTAAGCTAAATTTATTGTGATAGGAGTAGATTCACGTCACGGGGCTAAGGATCGAACTCACAACCTCTCGATCGACAGTTCGATGCCTTAGCCATGGGGATACTTGCCGTTTCATTATTATACTAAATCCTAAAATTATATAACGTCAATCACATTCAATGCCTTACATATTCTGTTGTCCCAAAGTATTTGATATGGTTTCAAAATAATAGTACCTAAGAATTCTGTGTCATCGGGGTTGTTTTCGGCAAGCTGAGCGGTAAAACACGTTTGTGTGTTTTTAATATTATTATTGTGATTACTTTTGTCTTCACGTCTGAAATATTTTAAGGACATTTTAAAGAAATTGTGAAAAGGTTATTATCATTTAATTTAGGTGAGCGCTACATAACTTACTTAAGTTTATTTTCAAGGGAAACTTTAGGCAAACAGACATGAAACTTACTTAGGTAAAAACAATTTTAAAAAATGTACCTACCTGTGGGAAATCTCTAGACTATCTCTTATGGTTACTCTTGAAACATGTTTGACTAATGGTGGCTCATCATCTGATTGCTGAAAGCAAAAAAGAAATGGTACATCTAGGGAGCACCTGCATAGATAAGGAGTGTCACTGAGATCCTTCCAATTTAAAGCATTTTTTCTAATGGAATGGTGTAGTGTACATGGACTTGTCTTTATAAAAACATAAAATGGATTTTAATAGAACAGAATACAATGCCATGCAAGAGGACCGATTTTGGACCCTAGTGGCCACCAGCCTTTAATTTTAACCAAATACGTACGGCATTATACAGCGCAATAGACATTGATTTCATTGGCGATTTAATTCCCGGTCCTCCCTTCCCATCCGCGGACTCGGGTAAAAACAACAAATTTTCCAACGATGCTGAACATTCATCTTTACAACCCTTTTGAGAACCGATTTCTTTAAATTTTTTCCTAATTGTCAAGTCAGTTGATAATTTATCTTGATTAAATAACACATCATAATACTCTTTATCGCCGTCTATATTTATTGTGACCTTAGAACCATCATATCGTGTAGGTATGAAATCTTTTTGATTCAGTTGCTCAGTCAGTTTTTTCGTGTAGGTGTCTACTAAGGCCTTTTTTGCTCGAGCATGATCCGTATTAGTTCCCTTTTCTTGTGAATTTGTCTGTGTATTTGCAGTTTGTTCATTTTTGAAGAATTGAGAAGGTGCAGTAAATGTTTCTTTGTTTTTGGACAGTCTTGATGCTATAAAATTTTGATGATTTTTTGAGACCTGAGTCGCATTAGATCTAGTTAAGTGTTCATTTTTTGATACTTGTGTGGCATTAGTCACAACTAGTTGTTGTGGAATTTTAGATACCTGCGTTAAATTCGAATTTGCTGAATGTTTATTAGACGCCATAACTTTTTGTGGATATTTTGTAGACTTAATAATATTTTTTTGATGTTTAATTGGTGCTATCTTTTGTGTACTATCAACGCATTGTGTTGCATTAGACACAGTATAATTTTGTCGATTTCTGGCAGAAACCTGTGTTCCATTAGATGAAGTAAGATTTGGTTGATTTTTATTAGAGACTTGAGTTGCATTTGAAACAGTGATATTTCGTAAATTCTTCGACACCTGTGTTGCATTTGACGTATTAAATTTTGACGGCTTTCGTGTGCCTGCGTCCTGTTTTAATTTATCTTTTTCTTGTATCTTGTCTTTTATAGCTCTCAGCGCTTTTTGGCGCTCAGGACTTTTCTTTTCGGTGACTTGATTCTTATTTAGTCTAGTTTCAATTATTTTGTCCTCTTCCATTTTTATTCTGGATGTCATTTTCGTAGGTGACGGCGAACGACTTGTCGATGGGCTTTTGTAGTTTCTTGTTTCAATATTACTTTTCCTTGTACCTTTGTCTATCTTTAACACTTGATTACTCGTGTATGTATTCATTCTGGTTGGCGTCGGGCAACGCATATTTTCTTTAAGAGTTGGGACAGATTTAGTTATATCTTTAGGGCTTTGTTTGGGGTAAACAGATATTATAACTAAAGGACTTTGACAAGCTTTAAGACAGTTATGGTTCGATCTATTTACTATAGGACAACTGCACTGAATCTTCTTGTCCAAATATTTTGCACTTTTTCCTTGCGTCACACTGGCTATTTGGACATTGAAATTAACTTGAGTACCTTGCGATTCTTTGCTGTAATTAAAAGCTGTTTTCACATAATTTTATCAATAGGTACCTAATAATGTTTAACATAAACGTAATAATTGTCGTTACCTAGGGACATTATCCGTGACAACTAGTTGTTCAAAATCAAATTCGTTGTCACAGTCAGCTTGTATACACGAATCTTTTTGCCGTCTGGAGAAAAAGATGTTATTTACTATCTCCCGTCAATAATGTTAGATACTTATTGAAGACAGTTGAATAGTGTTTGCCACCTATTGTGAGGCGTTTTTTTAATATGATGTGTTAGCTGTTTAATTCGTTTTATATCAGCTATGACCTAAGCGCTTATTGAATAAAAAAAAGTAAAAACCGACTTCCAAAAACTAAAAAGTATAAAATAATTTTCTGAAAAAACTTAACAGTTTCTAAAGTCGGTGCCACTGCCAAGCTATGTGCATTGAAGAATTAAAGGCCCCGACTTCAGAAGCTGTTAAGTTTTTTAAGAAAATTATTTTATATATTTTAGTTTTTTGAAGTCGGTTTTTACTTTTTTTTTAAGTTTATTTTATTTTTCTATTTTGAGTGGCACAAACAATACATGAACATGTGATTACAGTAATCGCAAGTGATATGCTGTTATTCATTCAAGAGTCCCATTGTATATCTCCGAAATTCTTCATTAGATCTTCACTAAATTAAAGTGAGACCACTCGAATAAAGAATCATCAAAATCGATTCACCCAGTCGAAAGTTACGAGGTAACAAACATAAAAAAAAAACTTTGATACATGTCGAATTGAGAACCTCCTCCTTTTTTGAAGTCGGTTAATAAAAAATGAGTAAGTATATACTAAAACTTTATATATTAGTGATACCTGTATCAACTTCAGTCTCTATGCAAGTTGTTAAGTCATTGATATTAACTTGCAGCCTTAGCTTCCTATATTAGTTTCCAGTTAGTAAACAGTATATCACCAAATCATCACTCCTGTACTCTCCACAATAAACCATCTATATGTAAGTTGTTACCTATACGAACATTTTGGTTAGACTAAAGCTGACCCCAATAAACTTGGCAAGAGACTACGAGGATAACGAGGATTAGATATATTTTTTGTACTTACGTTTTAACTTTTCAAAAGTCATGGACTACTGATTATCGTAAACGTTTGGGTGCAAGATTAAAAGACCTAGGGGATAAAAACGTTTTGACTACTAATAAATTACAGTCTTACTCTGAGCCTTCATCGTAAGAAGTACCGAAAGTGTTCCTGGAGCCGATAATGGGTGAAAAGTCACGTGTTAATTGAGCGACATCTGAAAGAACTGCAAAACAATTTTTCTCTTATAATACTCTACGCAAGCCATTGGGCAAGAAATTGTACGAGATGTATGGACAATTGGACATTAGCACGAATGATACTTATTTCTATAGAGTAAGTGAGGTCAGATGAACCATGAAGAATGGAATTGGTAGAGCATGTCTTACAAGCGCGTATAAAATAAGCATAGTGAATGTGAACGTATTAAGCTCTGGCCTTAAGGTTTTGAACATTATTTCCAAGAATAATTTGATAACTTATACCATGTTTGTCGTTCACTGTAGCTCCATATCTCAGCACATATTTATCATCTTCAGAGATCCCGAATTGCCCGAATATTCTTACACGACTTTTTTTAGGAGTCTGAGGTTCATCTTGTGTTTCATCCTTACACATGCAGACTTCACATGCTGGGTAGCCGCCGTTCCATTCAGAGTAAGGCTGTTGTGGCGGATCCAGTTTCACCGCCTCTGCCTTTTTCTCTTTCTTTTTCTTCCGATCCATGTTCATAGACTGCATCAGGTGGTTGAAATTTGAAATTTCTTTCATGGGAACTTCTTCATCTTTTGAGTAACCGTCGTGGTCTGTGGAAAATGTTGCACTGCCTGTAGTCTTGATCTCATATATTTTCTCTCTCCTCCGTCCCGCTACTATGAGATACACGTTTTTTGTTTGTACAGAATTCTCGTGATTTGATGTAGTACTCTGAACTCTTTTCGGTATATATCTCCGCTTTCTAAGTATTTTTGCTGTTTGTATCTGATCTGATTTGGGTATGACTGTAACTTTTATGAGAGGTTTTTCAGTATTACTTGGACTTTTTTCTGATTTTCGGTGTAAAGAAATGTCATCTACCGGGTGCTGTAAGCTCGTGTAGCTTACAATTGAATAGTGTTCTAGAATCTGTTGGAAAAAAAGGATAAAAACGTGTAACATTCATGTCAAAGTAAGCTTATTACTCTCGAAAGTCTTAACAAATATTAGAGAATTCATTTTAATGAAATATAATACAAGTATGACCTTTCTTTCAGATGTTTTCTTCAGTATCAATGATGTAGAAGATTCAGCATTCGTTTTAACAGTTCTCGTATTTTTTGTGGAGCTGGGTGCTCGTCTAGCGAACTTGTTCCGAAGCCCCCGCAACAAATGAACGTTGCTTGGTTCGTTGTTGTAAGCAGTACTACCAAATGTTTCTCTGCTGTGATGTCTTTTCACTGGGGGACTTAAAAAGTCCAGTGAATCTAAACAAATAAAAAATTATGAATAAAAGTTATAGTTAAACAACTAAAAATTTTGAATATAATGAAACAAAATTATATCAGACCGATAAATTCAGACTCGACGCTGTAACAGTCCATAATGAATTTCGAGGCTACATTAATATTAAAATATAAATATCACTACGAAACCACATCTTTCGGGAATAAAATTTTGACAGTGATTACACTTTGACATTGATACATAAATCATTGTTTTTTCTTTTTTGACAATTTGTTGCTTTGTTATAGGATAAATAGTTAAGGTTTTAATTCATTCTCAAAGGTATAATTCAGTTTAATTCAATGACGTAAGAAGCCTCTCTGTTTAATTAGGGACAACGGGACAACCACAGACTTATTTTTTTATATTAAAGGAGGGTGCAACATTACTTGCTAATCTGTAATTAGATCCTTTTTAGTCGTTTTTTCCACGTCTTTTTTATTCTTTCTGATTGACTGATTGATTACGGATTGATTGATCGACATGACATGTAATATTTTTGATCACCTTTTCAAATGTTTTCATTTTCATCCGTATCTAAAATAATTATACCACAATAATTACCACTACATGAAATTGAAATGTGACTGATAGAAAATTCCTACCAAAGTAGAATCCAATAAATATAATCAAAATGGCTATGATGACATCAATGTCACTCCCTGAAAGCGTCAGAACTGGTATGATAATCCCAGTGTCCAAGGAGACGTATTTCAACACACAGTGGAAGGCAAAGGACGCTCCCCTCTGTGCTTACGACATGTTGTACCATCCGCCTGACTACAATCCTAAAGCAGCACGCTCTGATCGACAGGAACCCAAGATCATCCGACAGAATATTTGGGACCAAGTAATTTAATGTGTAACGGTAAAAACAGCAGCGATAGCCTAGCGGTTACAGATTGCCTACCTTTGGTCTATGGTAGAACCTCTTGACTGTGCGATTTTTAATAATAATTTAATTATCACTTACGATACCGGCGAAGTGAAACATAGTGGGGAAAAGCATATCTGTGAGGATTCTAAAAAAGTTCTTAATGGTATACGTGTAGTCCGCGAACCTGCACCAGGTCAGCTTGGTCGACTAAAGTCCACACTTCTTATTCGAGAAGAGGCCCGAGCCCAGCAGTTGCGACAGATAGGCTGAATGATAATTATGAATAGGCCATTGATAAATGTTGATTACACATGATAAATCATTATTCATCCGAATTAACATCCTAATAGCCCAGTCCCGTTATCCTGCTATTTGCAGGACTGTTTTCTTAAGGGATCTCGTTCAGTGAACATTCATATAGATATTATTTATGATGTATGTTTGTAAACTTTAACCACCATACAGGACAAATCCTAAGTCTTCAACTGTAATTTTGCCTCGATTGTTGAATTTCACATAAAACTATTTCACCACAGGAATTCCACAAAGGTATACCGTCGACGACACACTTCGTACACGGACGTCCCAAGTGGACGATTATTGATCGGCCTACTAAGCAGTATGTCAGAGTTATAGGTAAGGTGCCACCTACAAATAAATCTTTAGTCTTCTCTTAAAGGTAAGCTATGCATAAAGAAAGAAAGAATCGTTATTCGTTATGCAAGGCTGCAAAGTTGTTATTTGGTGCGAGTGCTTGTATTGAATACCGAACAAGCGAAGCGAGTGGTTCACAAATATAATCCTGAGCGTAGCGAGGTATTCAATGGCACGAGACAAAATAATTTTGCAGCCGTGCGAAACACACAACTTTTCATCTCACTAAGCCGAGGAAAATGTTAGATGCCTAATTATATTTGATTTGTTTTTCACCACTACACTTGTCCAGGGCGCCAACACTTCACTCGTGGCAGAATGCTCTCGTGATTACAACAGACCTGGGGCCCGGTCTGTGCTCTACACCATAGCTCGTCACGTTCGAATTTCGAATAACTTTTCCACGCTAGCGGATAAAATAGACTTTTGCGCTCAGATTTCTAAGAATAAAGAAAGCCTTTCCAAGCTTGGGAGATGAAAAGAAAATTTATTTATAAGCAGACACAATCACATAAACAGCGGATCAAATAACGAGAATAACACACAGAGAATAAAAAAAGAACAACAGAAAACAAGACAACGGGTCCCGATACCGTCAGCAATCACCTGGGGGCATACTACGAACTCTTATAAATAGCAGGGCAGAAATGGAACTGCCCAGACATTTCCAGTATGAGCTGACCTCTCACTGTATAAGCTTTTCGTACAATGAAAGGTCAGCTTAGACTGGAAATATCTGGGCAGTTCGATTTCAGCCCTACTATAAGAGCTCATAGTAAGGTCCTAGGTCCCCTGACCCGCACACAAACGCGCACGACCAAGATTCACTATCTAGCGAGCGCGGCGGTCGTCACCGATGGGTATCGGACTGTCGGTATTAGTAGATAGTCGATGATGTCGGTCTTCCCGGCAGCTCAACAAGTTGGTCGGACAACATCATGAATATTGCGAGGTGACAGTGGATAAAACTAGCTCAGGGCCAACAAAAGTGGGGTAAAAAAGGAGGTTTATTAGTGAGCAGTGGGTCGACGTAAGCTTAATAGATAGATACATGGATAGAATGGCCATAATCACCGCGCCTTGGATAGGTAGCTTGCAGTGGCGTAGCTTGTGTTGGCGAAACCCCTCGCCCATGGAGCTCGCGGGAGGTCCCCTTGAGTACTGACCTGAGACCGAATGCCATAAACTACGCTTAATAGTACATCTAGTTCCCTACTATGTATAATTTTCACACAACACATAATGTGATTGATTTTACATACAGCTTAGCAAAAAGAGATTGGATAAAATGTGGGCGTCACTATCACAGTTAGGCCACTTTAAATGGGAAATTAGCAAAAGAATGTGAAGGACTCGCAAAGCAAGGAACTGAAGGGCAGTATCCAGTATGTTTGCAAAGGATGATGCCAGGATTTGTATGAACTCTGGTCCCACCCTCCAATAGCTATGTGTCATACATCGTTGGATAGGTATTTTTGAGCTGAACAAAAGTTACTATGGCGCCAAGTTTCAAATCTTAGTCCGTTCAGAGTTATTCATTATTAAACAATATTGTCAGTTTAACAATAGTTAAACATTATGCTTTTCCCTAATACAATACAGTTTTTGAATTAATACTAGTATTATATACCTATCTACCGTTATCATCAGAGTCGTAAGGTTTTTTTAGAGATAAAACACGATGGTAAGGTATAGTCCACGCGCGAGCTCTGAGGAATCAGCACCTGAGGAAACGGGCACTTTGCGTTACGTCCGACCAACTCTTCTTACGACTCTGATGATAATGGTAGATAGGTAATACTAGTATTCATTCAAAAACTGTATTGTATTAGGGAAAAGCATTATGTTTAACCATTGTTAAACTGACATGTTTAATAATGCATAACTCTGGACGGACTAAGATTTGAAACTTGGCGCCATAGTAACTTTTGTTCAGCTCAAAAATACCTATCCAACGATGTATGACACGTCGCTATTGGAGGGTGGGACCAAAATTGGCATCATCCTTTAAATTAGAACACACAGGCAACATGCATTTCAATATCCTCCGCACGAGTTGTTTCACTATCATGAATGTGTCTTAGGTTTGCTGTTGTATACACACAAATACATAGGATCTGTTCATTGGCCTTGGAAATAGGTACTGACAGAAAAGGGCCTCGCTGATGCGACTTCGTCCACGTCTGAATTAGTCGACGCTACGTCACTGGTAGTTTGAGTTTCCTTACTAAACGTAGCTGCTTTCTAGCGGCCATAAAATTATTGTGCAGTTGTCGCAACAGACGAACTTTTGGAGTAGCTAGCACGGCAAAATGGGGAAACAGAAAAATCGGGGACATAACCAACTCTTTACCGTTTTTTCTCTTTTGTCTTCTGTCAAGGAACATAGGGAGGGAAAACGGGTTTGTCAAAAGAAAAATCGAGAACAAAACTATGCCTTTACCGTTTTCTCTCTCGATTTTTCGTTTTGTCTTCTGTCATGGAGAGAAACAGTGGAGAAAATGTGTTGTCCACCCGCCGTGCTAGCCCTGCGGGGATGTCAGTAGACGTTAATCACCACCTCAGACTACTGTACCCCCTGATCACCACCTCGATTGTTTAGAATAAATAGGATATCATTAGTCCGTCATCCCACCATCTGTCGGTCTTCAGATTCTGGTCAGTTTATAGTGTGGAGAGACACGTCCAAGTTTATAACTCGAATAGATATTTATCATTCCTACTATAATAGGCCTCCTTGCTATAATTAAGTGGTTTGTTTTTTCAGTGAAAAATGAGAATCCTCATATGCGTCTCTATCACGTGCTGAAATGGGCTACGCTGGTGATCGACGGGAAGCCGAGTCTCTGCGACTAGTGTTAACTACCTTGGGGAACACCTTTCCTTGTAATGTCTCAAAGCCGCTATCGATGTTTCCAAATTAAATTGATTGATGATGATGAGTTTTTCTTTTACCCTTTACTCAAAACACCTGTAATGATATCTATTTACAGGGTTAGAATTTTGACAAATTACCCTAATAACGTTGTGTAATTTTAGAAGGGTTACCTACCACATCGTTTAGCAGATTAAGGATTCTAGTGTTTATAGACGGTTAATACTGATACCAGAATCCTTTAGTCAATTCTTTTTATACCTAAAACCCATTTTACATTCCAACTCATGCATGCCCTAGAGTTTCGTTTCCCTGATGGAATTTTAGGAGGAGGCCAAAAGGTAACCAACAAAAGTAATTTCTTCTTTCATATCGTATTATGGAGATTTTCTGAAACAATTTGAAATGTTCAGCTATCTCTACGATTACCTATTCGGTTTAAGTGCTTGTACTCATTACTGTGACGGAAACTAATTATCGACAGTTTGACAATCATGTACCGATAATATTGCATACAATTCGTTGATTGAAGCTGTTTTTTTTTTTTTGCTGTACTGTCCGTCCAAAGGTGATCTGTAAGAAATTCCCGATTGTAATAAGACCGCCCATTGTACAATCTTAAAATATTAATTATTATGTATTATTATATAGGCTAAACTTCGAGCTACCATGTAATTTTTTTATCGATCATGATGCTGATACACCCATTTTCATGATCGGTAAATTTTATACAAGGTACTTAGCTCTAAGTATAGTCTCTGACGATCTTGAAGTTTATTACCAGAGTCGATGTTCATTACCATTTTAGAACCCACCGATATTCCTTTTATAATCAATCAATCATCATTTATTACAAGGAAAAGGTAGTGGCATCTTACATATCTACATGATCCTGATATAATTCGTTTTGACGTGCAAAACAAAACAGGCTTATTAATTTGCATCACTGAAATACACGCATGAACATTTTTCTACAGTCATTATCATATTTGAAGGAACTCTGAGCTTGTACAACAACCGACAACAACGAACTTATTATCTTAAAGAGGAAGCATAAATATGTAACTTGTTGGTACTTTGTTTGCACATTTTGAGCCCTTTCAGTTTTAGAATGCACAGTGTGTGAGTAGATTTTCAAGAAAGCTATAATAAACCTATTCCTTCGGCGTAAATTCTCATTTTATCTTCAAGTATCACAAGAATTCTACTAATGTGAGTAATATTTTCAATTTTAAAATATACTTACTAATGTAACAGTGGCGTAGGGTGACAGTTTTAAAAGGGGAACCCGTCCCAAAAATGCCCTCTAAAAATTGCTGCAATTAATACTGCAAGACAAAAATCCATACCGTCTCTTGTAATCTATATAATTAGTCATGTCTGGAAGAGCTCGACCTCACTGAATAACAAGCCATATTACGTTGGTCTATGCACTATCCAATTCCTAAAGGGAAGCCGATGGGAATCGGGTTGTATGGACTCTTCGCCACTGTAATGTAATATAGTTTCTAAGTAATTACAAAAATCCCAACCGTAACATGCAAATACCTATTGGATTAAATGGAATTGACTATTAGACATTATTGGATATTTGGGCCTAATATGGTGTTGTAACTGATCTGTGAATACAATATTTGGTGAATCATAGCAAAGTGCGACGTGATTGTCATTTTTAGTACATTGTTTAGCAACTTTCGTCAATTATTATCCCTCAATAGATCACCTTTATTAAAGTAGAAGTCGATTCCTATATTACATACTAGCTGTACCCGCGGCTTTGCCCACGTGACAATATTCGATTAAATTATGATTCCTAGTCACTTGAAATTAAAGAAAAGGAAAGATAGTTTTCAGAATTTGTATTGACAAAAACTTACATAATATGAGATCTGTGCAATAAATGCCTTGTCTTCCGCACGTATGGAAGTGAAAACAATCTACATGTTACTTGGATGGGTGATCGTTCTTTACTTGAGACCCCTGAATGAGCACGGCAGGTCGCATTCACGACTATTTTAAACGAATAATCTATGATATTGGTAATGGTTAGGCACTCAAAAAGACAAAACCGTGCCTTCAGCTTTATGGTTTAAATATAACCAGTTTTTACTGCCACCGTGCACCGTTAAGACTACGCTTTCTCGCTATTTTGTGTGTTATTAAAGTTTACGAAACCTGATTCTCCGCTAAGAAACAATAGGAAAAATTAATTTAAAGTTTAATTATTTAAATCTATTGTATGAATATTGACTGACGAAATGGGTAATAAAGAAAGAAAAAAAGAAAAGAAAATCAATTTATAATAAGTGCAGAGTCTGCTGCCGACCGTCATAACAACGCCTTGATTGCATCAACAATCTCATCTAATTGTAATTCTGTCCGGCGCTTCTTGGGCAGTGAGCTGTTACGAAATCTATCCACTACATCATGAGTGAATTCAATATGAACACTCATGGCGAGGCGACAGAAGAAGATTCAGCTGTTCTCCGGATTGTTGACTTTAGTCCTTCTTCTTTGTGTCAATGGTACTACGTCCCTAGGCTTGTATAATCTGCAAATTTTGCCACCTCTATGATGTTATTATTGGCAAAATAGAGGTGGCTCAATGTGCAGGTATTGGGGCATATTGAGCAACACAGTAGCTGAGACATCGTTTGAGTGACAATACCACATCTCCACCCTACCGCTATTTCCTCGATATAGACCCACTTGCTCATTTGCTCATACTGCACTTGCATCTGCCTAATTGGGTCCAGAGTCGGTTAAATAACTTTCATGTGATCCAAGAGATGATCGTTCGATCGGATCGTATCTGGCAGAAAATTACTCATCCCGGGCTTGATTACTGGTGAAGAAAGTTTCTCCAACCACAATGTATTTGCAATGGGCATCGGCTGAACCACCCGATAGTGTCTCTCTAGTGTTCTAAGGAAACTGAGCCGACTTTTTAAAGGCTGTGCTGATGATTAAGCACTGAATTGACTTCTGAATAGTGGATGTCTGGTGTCGGACTCCTTTTTGTGTTTTTGTACGCAACGTCTCTACTAATTTGTAGAAGTGCTATGCTCACCGTAGGATACGGTATACCCATATTGAGAGTGATCGGTTTACATCAGCCGGTGATAGTACAACATGTGTCATTTAGCTGATCGAAACTTTTAGGTACCTAGTTCTTTTTATTTGATTTTCATATAATGGTTTTTTCAAGTTAACGCTCTGGCCAGGGTGACTCCCAGGGGTATTGCTGTGATTAATTTCGAACCCTACGGTGATTTCAGCCCTGATCCCACTCGAAAACTTAACGTCGACAAACTCTTCTTCGACAGACGCTGTTCCAACACTCCGAAATTACGCTACTCCTAAACCATGAGCAATAAAATCGGAAAAAAGTAAAAGCAAGAAAGAAAGAAAAATAGTTTATAGCACAACATAAAATAAACGGAAAAGCAAAGAAAACATATAAAATAAGTTGGGTTATTGTACTAAAGCATATACAGCATAATGTCAGGAGGCAGTGATACTGGCCACCTGACGCTAGTTTTCAGCTGCAACCCACATGTGCCATACCAGCAATCGTCATTAATATGCCTTACGCCTATAAGTATTTTGAAAACCCTTAAATACTTACCTTTATTGTGAATATTTGAACATTACAAATTAAATTATTATATAGAACTCTGCCTACAGGAGTCTGGATGCCGTATCAATAAAAAAAATCGCTTTTAAAAATATTGGAAATTAAAAACTCGCCTATAAATTACTACTAATGCCATCTAGGTATAAAGAGACGAATTAAAATATATAAGGCTAAAGAATAAATGAAAAAGTACGTTTAAGAAAATGCGAAATGATTTCTATTGTATTTAAAATGTTAATTGGATCTATTAACTACAATCATCCAATATTTCAAATGGATTCGTCATATAGGTAGCGACTAATAATTGTACACAGACATATTGGTTTATTGCTCATCCCCCTTTGACAATAGCGTAATAATTTGTACCCTATATGTTGACCAGGCTATTAACGGATTTTACTTTTAAATTTCATGACGATCTGTTCGGCGGTTTGGCCGTGAAGCTCGGACAGACAAACAGACAAACAGACAAAAATTCTAAAAACTATATTTTTGGTATCAGTGTCGAATATAGAGCACATGCCTTTTTTTTTTTCAAGATATATTTAATGTACAGTTTTCGCCTCGTTACGATTTTATTATAAGTATATATAGATTTCTGACAGTTACTGGTTAAAACTATGACTCGTACATCAGGTAACAATAATGCGACGCGTACGCGCCTCGTAACGTAGTTGTAGCGTAACACTACATAATAGCGTAGCTGCTGCGTAGCCTTTGCGTAAACCCGCGAACGCGTAGTCTTTGTAGCTTATCGTAGTCCCTTTAGCGTAGCGATGGCGTAGACTTCGTAGTCGGATCCAATATAGTTGGGAAAAGGTAATGTGTTGTTACGTCGTATCCTACGCGACTCTACGCCGACGCGCGACGTACACGATACTAGGTAGTTATTGTAGGTCGTTATATTTCGGGCTTTCAGTTTGCGTTTATATGAATTTAAGCAAATTATAATGTTAAACAAAAAATCTTGTAGAAAATACACTGTTGTATTATGTATTACACTCCATTCACTTTTATGATGGTTTGTATGATGTACTCATCATTATGAACAACTTTTATTAAGGGATCAACCCTGCAATCATGAAAAAAATCTGCTGTTCCTTATTAATATTGAATTATTTGATTGGGTCAGCAGTTTTTTTTCGCGATTTTAGCGTTTTTTTAATACCTTTGGCCCTCACTGGGATTTCTCCTGTATCGAGGGTACAGCTTACAAATATACAAGTCACGTGCACACACAACCAGACCCGAAACAGCTATCTGTAGATCATACAAATATTTGTTCCGTGCGGGGATCGAACCCGCGGCACGTAGCGCAGAAAGCTAATCGCTTAGCCACTGCGCTAACCGTGTCGTCAAACTACTTACTACTATGTACTTTGCTACTTTGCCCTAAAGCTTATCATCACTTACGCACGGCACGGCATAATTAAACAAAAAATATATTTTATTTCATTACTATATGTCCTATAAAGGGCGCCATATTAAATTTCATGTGATATCACATGGCCTATAACCAGAGGACAATAATTAAGAAGCTTCCAACAATACCTCATTTGTCGAATTATGATAAGTAGTTCAGAAGTTATGAGGGAACAGATGAACATATATACATACATACATACCGGTCAAACATATAACCCTTTTCGTCGTCGGGTAAATACATACTTACCGGTCAAACATATTAAACCTCTTCGTAGTCGGGTAAAAATTAGGTGATAATGGTGACTAATAAAAAGCTGAATCTAGGTAAATTAAATAGGTACGTCATCTGCTTTACACACTTAAAGCTGAATTAACACGGTCATGAAGTTACGATTATTTTCGGAACACAATAGAAGTATTAATTAATTTACACTTTCTGAGTGTTATCGCGCTTATAAATCGGGCAAGTCCGTTTCCGAGACAAATTAATTTAGGGTTCTGTAGCTCCAGAAGAGCCTAAAGTTTTTTTATTAATGCGAAAGATTGGACAGAATAAAGCTTCATAGAGATATTCAATTTGTGAATGTGGAACTACATCCCTGCGATTGATGACACTGTTCCGCGTGGCGTAGTTTCTTATTCTGCCATCAAACACAATTTAATACTACGACGGTTTTTAGCTAAAGGTTATGTGTGACGTTTAGTGCATCGTTGGACCAAATATGCTGCCCTGCAGAACGTCAAAATTTATGGTTAGTTATATTTGTTGCTAATTCGCTGATGGTAAGTTAAGCATATTAGTAAAAATTCTAATATTTAGCAGAATCTCGGTTTACCGGGAACCGACCCCAATATAGTTGGGAAAAATCTAGACAGGTGATTATGATGAGTTAGATATTATTATGATAGAACTGTATCTGCAAGCTTTTGAGTAGGTACTAGAGGTGTGCGCAGATGCCCGCAACGGCGTAATCGGCGTCATCGGCGTGGATTGTGAAAATCTTATTAAAAACAAAATATTGCAGACCTATTCGCCAAACGACTGTGACGGACGAAGTTATCGGTAAAACATGCTATTTAAATTATGGTCATATAAAAATGGTATTTTATTGAATTTGCGTAAACAAATACGTCGAAATAAACCAATAAGCATATATTTAGATATTTCTAGTGTTTGTTTAGTTGACTAGTATATGTCTGCATTGTATCTAAAACAACCATATCCGTCCGACCATCCACGCCGATGACGTCGATGACGCCGAAGCCGGCATCGGCGCACATGTCTAGTAGGTACCATGTCTAATTTTAAATCAACAAAAACTAGACATTTTAAATGAGGGAACCATAAAACATTTAATTAACACATCCATTAATTAATTAAATTATGAATGGACATTGCGATTCGCATGGTACTTTTAGACAATTTTGTTTCTGTAAGTGTTCATTCTTACAATTTTCATTCGACTTCTTTGTCAAATACTTCATTTGAGAGACAATATTGTTTACCTATTTGTTTATTTATCTAAATGTATCAAAAAATTGTGCAATGCTATATCGACTAGGGAATTGCTATCATTCGGTATGTATCCTATTATACCTATATAATTTTTATATACTTATTGGGAAGTCACCAAAGGTTATAAAAATGAAATGAGAAATTAAACAAACACTTCAATACTCGAAATAGTCCACTACCTTGTTAGAAAATAACCGGAAAAACCTGTAACAAAGTAAAAAAAAAATATATATATATAAATGTAAAAATAAATTGATTTTCTTTCTTTCTTTCTTTCTTTCTTTCAAAGCTTTGTTTACCTGGTTTATTAGTAGCAACCTACTCTCATAATTCAGGTAAACCTTGATCACGTGATCACCGTCTTAGATTTGACCACCCAATCAGTTTTGAGTACTTATTTCGTAAATTTTTCTAAGGCGTTTGAATAATTACACTGCGGATAACTATATCGGTGGATGTAGAATGACGCAAAGTACATAGATATAGATAAAAGTCTTATCGTTCGCGGGCGCCGGCGACCGTTCATGCTCAGTGAATGAATATTTGATTAGGTACTAACAGTTTCACACTATCATCACAGACAACAATATTTTCCGTAGTATACGTAGGTATAATTACAGGTAATTAGTCTACTATATTATAACAGCTTAGATAGTTAAAGAAAAGATAACTATAGATACGCCGCCACCGCTGTTCCGGCTTTTATTATATATCTACCTACTATTCCGTCACTTTTATAGTATTCTTATCTATACATACAAATTATATCCGGAGTTGATTAGCTAATATACGGGTTTGATGCAATAATGCGCAAGTTCATCGCTTCGATGGTGGGCAGGGTTCGCGGCAGCACCAACTGTATCCTGAATATGATAGCGAATAGGGTGGACTGCCCATATATTAATAATCTAATAAAATTGAATGTAATGTGATGAGACAATTTAATCGAATCTAATCTTAGTAATAACAACTTGTAATTATTTATGGAACTGTTGATAGAATCTAATTGAATTTAATTTAATTAATTGAATTTAATATTTCGGCTGCAGCATGAGCAATTTCCATGTGAGAGTTCCAACGCTACTGCAGAAGAAGATCGTTATATACGACACAAGCGCAATGCCATTTGGTGCCTGGGACTGAGTGTTGGTGACGGCGCAGTCTTTTTGCTGTCGTGTCAGGCGCACATCAGTAATTACATAAGTGACTCGCATTTCTTTACTAGCCGTGTGCAAAACCAGACAAAACTCAAGGAAAAACAAAATGCAATTTCATGACCATAATATCATTATCTACACGTATTTACTCTTTCAATACAAGTAGATAATAATATTACGATACGACCAGGTAAAAATTAGTCGTGTCATGCCTGCCAAGAAGTATCTAATTGTTGTTTAAGCCCACCACACACGTAGCTATAATATATATTAGGTATAGTAAGACATATTACGATATATTTTCTATAGTAATCTTCCACAATAAAGAATAAACAACAAGGTTTTCGCTTTTCTAAGGCTCTAGACAGACGGACCGCATATCAACTGCAATCCATGCAGTTTGAATGCAGTTGACACGACTGCAATAGAAATCCAACCGCAAATTGCAGTTCGGATGCAGTTTGAATGCAAAACTGTTGGATTGCAGTTGAAATGCGGTCCGTTTGTCTAGAGCCTGACGCACACCTACCTACCTCGAGAAAAATAACACTTTTGTTTTTATATTCATTCTAAAAATGTGTAGCAGCATTGGGGTTCCCAACTTTTTGAACAAAACATAAAGTAAAAAAAACTAAATAGTAAGTACCTAATTAGTAGTAAAATAAGTAAAGTGAGAAGTTAAATACCTATACAGTATACAGTATTTGAACATTTTGAACAGTTTTTTTTTAAAACCGAAATGATCTACGGTGGTCATTTCTACTTCAAGACTTGATTTTTCTCAATTATTCTGCTGTGTTCATTTGTCGTCTCGCACCCAATACCTACAACCTACTGATTGTTCACTTCATATAATTACAATAAATACAGCTTACGTGTCTGTACCTCATGCGAGACGTGCATGATAAATAAAATGTTCCAAATATTAATTAATTCATATTTATTTAACTCACTTATTAAGTAAGTACGTATAGGTCACAATCGCTTGCGTTCCATGCAGGGTCTGAATCCGACCCTGGCCCGCACCAGAGCTTTATTATTATCACTGACAGTATCGGTGCAGTAGGAAAACATCGTATGAAAATCTGCTTACCTGAGAGGCTTTCATAAAATATGCGGTGGTGTGTGTAGATTGTCAACCCGCACTAGGCAAGTGCGGTGGACTAACCTAATCTTTCTCATTCTGAGACGAGGCCCGTACCCAAAAGAGGGACAGTAATAGGCTGGATTTATTATTATTACTAGTGGTCGCCCAGTGGTCAAAATTTGACCGTAATTTTTGGTTTCTGCACTCTTTCTCCATATAAACTTTATCTATGCCAAATCTCACACTCCTCCGTGCGCGCAATATGCTTAAAAAGGGGTACAAAGTTTTCTCTTCACGTATATACCTACCTATACATAGTAGTAGGTAATACTGTAGGTGGGTCGACCTCACGACTAAATACGATTGCATACATCCTAACGTCCCAAAGCCATACCATTGAATATTCGTAAACCTTAAAACAGGTGGCAGGTTTCTCTTCCCAGCAGTAACTAAAGGATGTTTCAACAACTTGAATTTTGAATTGCGCGCTGTTTTAGTGTTTGTTAATTGTAAAGTCAGTCAGTCATATTCACTTTACTATTTTATTTTAATGGCTTCATCGTGACATTAGATGCAGTCATATTCCAAAAACAAAATTGAAACAGACATTTTCGAAAATGACGTGTTTTAGTGAACATTTGAAAAATGTTAGATAAAGCGGGTTTTTCATAAATCATAAATCATTTATTCATTTGTTTGACATAGGTACAAAATAATATAAAGGTGTTAAAGATGATAACGAGTGCGCTATGTTATGCCAGAAAGCGAGAAAGATTAATCTGATTAATATATGAACATTATAAAAATGGAGAAAATTTTACTGTGAGGACTCGCACGTTACCTACGTCATCATTTCGGTCCGTATAATCGTTTGTCGCGACCGGCTAAGAAGGTGCGATTTAAGGTAAACGCGCACCTACTCACGTCAATCGCGCCACACTCGCCTGAGGTATCGAATTTGCTGAAGGTCTCGGCACCAATCCGCATCGAACACGCCGAACGACCAGTATTGTCTGAATCGCTGAATTGTTTGGGCAGAAGGCCAATGAAGTCATCAAAATCAAACCACCTGCGCCCTACGCGCCCTATCTGATGGCGTCATTCGCAAAGGCGGGCGTAATCGGTATACCTACAGCATTTTACTCAAATGCAGCGCGGTTATGTGCGCGGGGTTGCATATCGAGGGGTGAAAGGCTATTCTTTTGAAGCGACATTGTACCAACTTTAAAGGAGAGCCATTAAAAAGATCAAAATTTAAAAAATATCTTTATAAAAATACTACTGCTCATACTTTAATAGGGATCGGGGTCTTTATTGCCAAAAATCCTTTGATGTTTTGGTATAATATAAATAAAATAAAAGCTATAAGTTCCAAAAAGTAAAATGATTTGTGTCCACCGACATAATAATATAAAAAATTTAAGACTGTGTCTGTGTCGCCTTATTTCTAAAGTGAAGCCTCAGTCACACGAAGCGATTTATAGCCGCTGCTTTCTGCTTACGATTACTAGCAACTACATGCAGTTTTTATTAGCTACTAAAAATCTTATGCGATTGGTGCCGTGTAGTCGAAATGTCGTCTGTCGTAAGTCGTCGTGCTGTAAGATAAATAATTCGGTTGTGCTGTATTGATCTAGCAGAGCAAATGTTAAAAAAGCTTACTTCTAAGAAAAGAAAATGGATCCGTAAATGAAATCTATTATTGGAATTGGCTGCAGAAGAACCAAATAATTATAAAAATATTCTACGCATAACGGAAGCATATAGCTGGGATTATTTTTGTCCCATAACCCCGTATTTTTTATAAATGCCCAAAAACTTAATTACTTCAGAACTTCCCTATTTTTCTTCGACCTGCAATTCCGCAATTTTGTCTCAAACAGTCACAAGACAAACCATAGAGTAAAAAAACTGCTTTACAACATTGACGTGTTGAAGGAATGACTACTCGCGCAAATTTTTAGCAACTTTCCTGTCACACGTAACTATTTATCGCTCGGCTATTTTTCGAAAGCGAAAATATTGAACGTGCTCAATTTTATAGCAGATATTTTTAGCTCTTACACGCTCACACGAAGATAATTTTCGCTGGCGAAAAATAGCAGGTATAAATCGCTACGTGTGACTGAGGCTTACAGAAAAATTATTCAACTGCCAACAGTGGCACCAATCAGCAGGAGGCAAAATAGGTAGTTTAAGTAAGTCGATTAAATAATTTTGCTTTCTACTGCTTATGCACTGTAACTTGTAAGGACAGTGCTTAATGCAGTAGAAAGCCAAATTATTGAATCGATAACTCAATAATGATTGGATTAGGCTATTTTGTTTAGCTACCAATTGGGTTTTGATAATGATACAGATAAGTTGATATAAGCAACGATGAACATTCATAATGAGTTTTTTAATGTCTCATGTTTGGTAAGGATTTTATAATACGGTTGTTGATACAAGATAATAATGATAGATAAGTTAAGAAGTTGTAGTATTGAAATGGGTGAATAATTATTAACTTAGGTATAAACAAAAAAATTCCATTAATTTGAAAATCTTTAGGAAGAAATTTAATAAAGGGAATAATAATAACATTTATTTCAGACATTTGTCCATAGGTACAATACATTACAAACACACAATAAAAACAGTTGAGGGACACAAAACAAATAATAAAATAAAAACAAAAGTAAACACATGACACAAACAACACAACAAATTATTAATAAAATTAAATTCGGCCAAGGTGGAACTGTCCACTGATCACCATGAGGTGTGCAAGCGTATCCAGTGGCGCAGCAGTGGAGAGTCCCACCTATCCGCGAACACGCTGAGCTTGCCGCTGTGACTAGACCTAAGTACCTAACACGATTCAGCAGGACGCACATTGCTTTAATTCTTATAAGACAAGCCATCTGTACGCGCTTCCGCGAACATATCCGACGTACTGCAGATCGCGGCAGCCCCAGCAGCACCGTAAACGCGTTATTGTATTGAACACGCAAGGCGTTGTATGCCCCTCGTGTGTAGTTCACCCACAGGCTGCAAGTATACAAACATTGGCAGTAAGATTTAAAAAGTGTAACTTTTACTTGATTACTACAATATGCGAAATACTTACCTATTTCATTGAAAGAATGCGTACCTGGAGCTTCGGTGACATTTTATTTCATGTCTAATATAATGCTTTATAGGTAGGTACTTTATTTTTAAAAAAAAGTTGAAAAAAGAAATTAAAATTAAGTTCTGGAGACCCACTTTTTTTTTCTTGTGAAATCATCACATTAGGTAAATAGTTCGCCAAGTTTTATCAGAGACTTCACTAGATGTTCTGGAATGATAGTATTTTTACAGTACATAGCAAAAAGGCGAGGTATTTTGATAATTTCCCGGGCGTTTTACGATTTGACTATATTGTCACCGACCTGCAACTTGCGCGAGCTGCCAGCATGAGTACGTAGTATAAAAACCACGACCTTTTTCATTTTATTATAGTTCCGCCATAAACAGAGCGGGTACAATTTATTTTTTAAATATTTCTCGGACTTTGGCAAAGCATTCAGGCATTCAGGCTATATATTTCGTTTATAGGTTTCCTGGAGTGGCTAATAAGAAAATACCAAGATGATCTTAGCACCGCAGGTGAGTAAAAATTATAATTAGGATATTTTTTTCTATTTTTACTTTTCACCTGCTTTAAATCATCCGCAACCGTGTTAGGCTACCATAGGAAAAATAATTGATCAAATAGAGTGAGGTTGGTGGGTGCGAGTACGTTAGATTAGATCTAGCCAACTACAGCCACAGGACAGGATCACAGGACAGGACAGCTACCTAAAAATAATTATTTTTTATGATGGTTGCTGAGTTGCTCCATCGTAGTTGGAGGAGTTTCCGCTGCCTGATTTACGTATGATAAATATTATGACAGTTGCTGTCGCAAATAAACGTCCTATTCCGTATCCTCTTATGAAAACTTCTATAAACGAGAAAGGGATGCATTGTTTGTTGGTCGCTGTGGCTGTCAGATTTTTCTTACATCAAGGCGCCGGTTAGCATCCCATGGACTACGTTCAGTAATTCATTTTTCGGTGTGAAAGTCACTCGTGCGAATGTCGCTCGCTCATCGGGAATAATTGAACGGCTTCAGGCAATACGAGAGGATAATTTTTTATGTAGGTAGGTATAGGTACTACGCAAAATTTGCAGTGATTCAGTGTCCGTTCCCAAAACCAACCGCAGTACTAAAATTCACTCCAAAACAATATTTATTTGTTTGTTATGCAAGGCTGCAAAGTTGTTATTTGGTGCGAGTGCTTGTATTGAATACCGAGCAAGCGAAGGATAATAAGAGTGAGAGTTTTCAAAAATAGAATCCTGAGCGACTGCGACTGCGAGGGATTCAAAGGCACGAGACGCAAATAATTTTGCAGCCGTGCGAAACACACAACTTTTCATCTCACTAAAGCGAGTAAAATGTTAGATGCCTAATTATAGTTGAATTGTTCTTCTTCACAAGTGTAGAGTGACTTGACTTGTCCAGGGCCCCCCCCCCGTCTCTGCTAACTCCTGCGATCTCACTCGTGGCAGAATGCTCTCCTGATTACAATTCGAATTTCGAATAACTTTTCCACGCTAGCCAATGATCAAAGAAGCCTGACGCTAGCGGATAAAATACATCGATAGATAAAATAGACGTTTGCGCTCAGATTTCGAAGAATAAAGAAAGCCTTTCCGAGCTAGTGAGATGAAAAATAAATAAATATTTGATTTTGTATGGCTTGCGCTAATAAATTATGTGTGTCCCCCATAGGTACTAAGTCGAATTTTCGTTTTGGTTTATAGTGTATACCAGACTGCGGTTGCGTTTAGGAACAGAGACTGAATCACTGTACAAATTATGCGCCCTACATAAAAAAAATATCCTGTGTAGATAGATTTAGGAACGGAATAAAGCTCGGCCGTCAGTATTAAATTGCTGGATTTTGAATAATTTTGATTATGACAAGATTAGTACTAACGTATGTATTGCTCCACCAGGACTGCATGTGTCCGATCGTGGAAGAAGGACCTTCTCTTCTCGACTCTCCAGTATGCAGCGGCAACTTCTTATTCATGGTACTCCTACAAGCGTACCTGTGGGGCCGCTGCGATATCTCCACGCCGTGCAAGAGGATCGAGTCAGTGAATGAAACAGACACCGAATATGACTTCATAGTAGTAGGCGCTGGGACTGCTGGATCTATTGTATCTGGAAGACTGAGTGAGAATAGCACAGATAAAGTGAGTACCTAGGTAGTTGTAGTCCTTCCAAGAGTACCGTAACCCATAGTTATTGATCACACCTAAAGTTGTTCGTCAGAGGTTATTCGAGGACGACTAGGTATACATACATTATCCGTTAGGTACTTTATGTCATGATTTTGTTTCATATAGCGTTTATTAGTAATGGCACAAGTTTACCCATCCGTACAGTTAGGCATCGAATGTACTTGTGCATGGGCATTAAATTAGTTAATGATACTTATATTATTTTCTGTATCGCCGTATCGCGGGTCAATGAACACTTATCGCGATATTCAGCTACTTTTAAAAGAAACAGGGCCACTAATGTATGCAATATGTCTGTGTGACTGTGAATGTTACAATTTTAATCTGACTGCCCCGATGACAAGGAGGGTAATGTTTTTCGGATGTATGTGTTTAGATTTCTTTGTGACTTGTAGTACAGAATACCTAATAGTTTACCTACTAAGCCAGGATTTTGGATTTCAATTGACTTCCTAACTTGTTAAAGTTTCGTATCCAAAAATTGTGAGACGCAATATTTTAAGTATGTTGTATTTATTTATTGGATAGTTTTATTTATGTAGGTATAGTTGCCAGTTATAGATAAACGCATGTCAAAGACCTAACTTGAGACTTTGAGAGTGGTTGAGAGTACCTAGTATATTATTGGGCATTCTACCCAATGACATTTTAAAATGTCATTGATTCTACCCCACTTTCCGTACCAACGGCTCACTTTGTTCGCCTCTGTCACTCACAATGGAGTAGAATGGCTGATATTATAAATGGAATTTATTATGATTCGGCGCCTATTTCAC
This sequence comes from Allophyes oxyacanthae, assembly GCA_932294325.1. Taxonomy (NCBI): domain Eukaryota; kingdom Metazoa; phylum Arthropoda; class Insecta; order Lepidoptera; family Noctuidae; genus Allophyes; species Allophyes oxyacanthae. The sequence continues at coordinate 7,029,521 of OW028628.1, forward strand.
TATTTCAGTTTTAAAACTCATGACTTCATCAATAAGATATTTTGTGGTTTGGCGCCTAATTCATTATTTCCGTTTAAAACTCATGACTTGATCATTATGTGATTTTGTGGTTTGGCTCCTATTCCACTATTTCAGTTTAAACTGGTCACTTGTTCTTTAAGAGATTTTATGGTTATAGGACTTGAATACAATACGATATACATAATTCTGAAGCCCTCAGCATAAGAATTAGTCACCGGTCTTTTCAAACCTTTTACGATTTTGTTCTCAGTTTTTATAACTACCTAACTAAAAAATTTGCGATAGAAATCGTAAATTTTTTGAATAGACAGGCGCGTATTTCTGTCGCTATGAGAATCAGAGTCATGTTCTGAATCCGTGGTACCTATCAGTTTTCGTTACAATGTCAGTTACACCAAGGTTACACCCGTTACACCCAATATTTTAACCCAAAGGTTGACTGGTAGAGAATGCCTTAAGCATTATGTACCTACCTAATACCTACCACAAATATCCATGAAGAATAATTAAAGCAGTATTAGCCCAGTGATTTTACTTGTACCTAATATGTAATAATTATTATTGTACTTGATCAATAAATGTTTAAACCTATAAGTATGTAGTTACATACCTATATGATAAATGATTATGTGAGTATCTATAATAATAATCAAAATTATTTTGTTCCCAATTTTGTGACATCCCTAACATAAATTAATTACGTAGGACTGAGTAAAAACCAATACATTCGGCGGCATTGCCCAACATCAAAAACGATGCTCAACTGTATGGGTTGATAAACTGTGGCAAGGGAGTGTATGAACAGACCGTTTTATAAAAATAAAAAAAATTGTATTGTCAATTCCACCACCTAACATCTGATGAATGGATGGGTGGCTAGGAAGAAGCACAGGGGGGTACGGCCCACATCAGAATGTCCAGTGCTCCCCCTGAAAATGGAGAGACTGCCAGAATCGCAGGTTCGATTCCAGCTCGCGGTAGAATTTTTCTTTCCACAAAAATTGTAAACCTTCAGAAGAATCTTGACAGAAAACTTCTGCCTATTTGTTCAAGATATTCGATAAACACGCTTTGTTTCTTATTTTTAGGTTCTGTTGATAGAGGCAGGTGGACCTGAACCACTGGGCGCGCGTATTCCATCATTATACAGAAATTTTTGGGGCAACGAACAAGTAGACTGGAGAGTTCGCACCGTGCCAGACAACTACTGCCTCGACCAAGAAGGATTAGGATGCTACTGGCCAGTAGGAAAAGGCATTGGTTAGTGCATTTTCTTGATAAATCTTTTTTAAATTGGCTTCAAATGATTTAATCTGGGATTTTTCATAGAAAACTAAAAATCTAACTAACTCAAAAACTACTGAACTTCGGTAGAACATTTGGTTGCTTAATTTGTTGCATTTGAACCCTGCTAGAATACGTCGAGTTACCAGTAACCCTGTATACAGAACCTTGTTGTTATTCAATCATAAGACGTTATCTTTATCTATCTTTAGGTGGAACCAGTTTACTAAACGGTATGATGTACAGCCGAGGCCATCGCGCCGACTTCGATGACTGGGTAGAAGCAGGCGCCGAAGGCTGGTCCTGGGACGATCTCCAACCCTATATGAACATGGCAGAAGGCAACAAACAAGTCGGTACCCTCGTAAACGGGACATATCACTCGGATTCTGGAGTTATGCCTATTCAAACGGTACCTACTTGTAAATATTGTATTAAATACTTTAGTTAAGGTTAGGCGCTCGGTGGACACTGTGGACAGCGTAAAAGATGAACGCAATGTGGGCTATTTGTTCGAGAGTCAAGCGTGCACGCTTCCGCAAGTGGACGGATTGATTACGACACGAGGCAAGCTACACGGCTAATCCTGTCAGACAAAACAAAACCATTTCTTTGATTAATCTTACCACACATTTCCTCCTGAGACTCTTGAAGCCAGAATGTACAATGGTCTTAATTTTAAAAAAGAACCATTGGAGCAATCAATGGTGACGATTCTGTTGCGCACTTTGACAGAATTAAACTAAGGGTGTTTGTCTCTTTCTGAATAGAAAAAGAGAGATATAGATGCGTTTAGTCTAGTTTAGTACTGCCAAAATGCGCTAGAGAATCGACACCATTACCCATCTAACTTAATTTTAAGTTTCGATGACTTTTTAGTAGTGTATTATAGGTACCTACATAAAGGAATTAAAATTATGAAGTATGCTTTTCTAAATAATAACAAACTTTTTTTTGTCTAGTTCAATTACCAGCCTCCTCAGTTGGATGTCCTTTTCAAAGCCATCAAAGAGGCAGGCCTGCCGATCATCACTGATATGAATAATCCCAATACACCCGTGGGCTTCAGCGTAGCACAAACTTTCAATTGGTCAGTACTATCCTTTATTTTCTAGCTTTTTTATTATTACAGTACCATTTGACGTCACCATGTCGGGCCGTTAGCTTCCACAGGTGAATTTTTCCTAGACGTTGCTACCCATTTTATTGACATTAAATTCGTAAGTCACCCTTTTATGGCACCCAAGGGAAAATACGTGGTAAGTAGGTACCTATTTCAGAAAGCTATATGGCAGACAATTTTATTCCCTCCCTTAAAGATTAAAATCTTCGTCGGTATCTACCATGACAAATGATTTTTGCGGGATAGTGTTATAATCATACCTACCATAGGTTTAGATAGCGTAAGCGAAATCCTAAGTCTATGGTACCCATTGAAAAAATAAATGATAACAACAAACACCCATATCGAACGAAATAGAAACCAGCACTGAACTGAATTATATACAAGGACCAGGAAGTTCAGAAGAGAAATCCATAATTATATAAAATGATCTCACAACAATGCCTACAAAATATTTAAGAGGAAAATAATTTTATAAGATTTTTATTCGATTCTGTATCAATTTTTATGGTAGTATTATTATATCAACATTGTTAATAGTGAGGATTACAATAACTGGGAAACCTACCCAGAGACTTTGAGATGCACGATTATGGCGGAACCGGGTCTTCACCGCGCTCCACAGCGCTTGCCGCTCTCTCCAGAGGGATATTGTTAATTTCCATAGTTCCATACTTTTAAGTCAAGAAACCCTACATTCTTTTATACGGACCATCTTAGGATCTTATAACTAACTACTGTAGTCTTACATCAACCGGGGACAATCCGTGCCTGTATTTCTATAGCGCATCCATAGTCCTCGGTTAGTGTCCCATACGGCCATACCAGATTAAATGCTCAGAAGAGCCTATCGTGAACTAACACGATAAGTAGGCTCTTCTTGTCTCCAAGTCAGTCTTTTAGTAGACTAACTTGGAGTCATGGGTATGGATATTATATCCGCACGTTAGCACGCTGAAGTACGGGGTTCCTTCTTGCGGAGGAGATTTAACACAGAGAGCGCCTCATATAAAAGATTGCTACCTATTGTGTACAAATTTATTTTTTACCTATAAGAAGATCGACAGAAGTTTTCGTTTACAGGGAGTAAAGCTGAGCAGAGAGACCTAAAAGAATTAATTAATTTAAGAATGTTCAATTATTTTTATCATGTTTTTGATTGTTGCATCATTGTCATACAGCGACGGCCAGCGGTATACCACAGCCCGGGCCTACTTGTCTCCACGGTCCAACTTAGACGTCAAACAACACGCGCATGTGACCAAGGTCTTGATTGAAGGAAGGAAGGCTGTCGGTGTCGAGTACTTGGACAAAGATGGCAATACCGTTACTATCAAAGCTCGTAAAGAGGTTAGAAACATTTTATACTAGGTAATAAAGGTCCTCTGGTGTTACGGATGTTCATGGACGGCGGTAAGTGAAACGTACGCTCGTTTGCCCCTATACTATAAAAAACGGTCGACTGTTTTCAAACTAATACCTATATTTTAATATAGCATTCCCTCGAAATTTTCTCCACTTGACTCCACCTCGACTCAGCCTTGCTCACTACCATTATAAGTTTTAGCTGGAATAAACGTCCTCGAGTCGAGAGTTTTCCTCGATCTGTCAAACTAAAGGTATACCTCGGAACCTACCATAAGAAATCCACAAAGCTAATAGTGACGTGACAATTATTTCTTTGTTTTAAGTATATTATGTTACAGTCGTTTTACTCGAAAATGATTTTGAAGATTTTGTAGAATATACATAGGATACTTACTCCAAATGAGTACAATTTTTTTTTAAATTTAAATCAATTTAATATACGACGTAATAACTCCACTTCACCTCGACTCATCTGAGAGTGCCTAATAAGAGCCCAAGTAGCACATTAGTGAATTTTGCAACTTATCTTATAGCTTTAAGTTGTAAATGAGTGGTATAACAGTATTTGATAAAACTTATAGCTTCAAACACTACTAATATTTGTATATGAGGACCTCCTATCACTCTTAGTTGCATAAGAGTATATTTTGTTTATACTTTATATCTTATTGTTGCATAGAGTCGATTTTGTGACTTAAAGTTGAAATCGGGTTATAATTGTTACCAATTTAGAAGCAACAGTGGTATATGAGGCCGTTAAATCACTTGTAAGCAACTGTTCCATTTAAGCTGTAACATACTCTTATTTGGCACTTCTATTTCCAAACCAGTAGTATAACAGAGTAGTATATCACCTGTAGTGGCTAAAGGGATCATTTTGCAACCTTTTTGGAACCTAACGTGATTGCATCTTTCAGGCCTATTGTACTCTAATATGCCACTCCAACGCGTAGATAAATTTCGATAGTGGGTTCTTGAAAACCAACAGCAGCTATTTCCACTTATTTAAATCCACTAACGATGTAACAGTTCCCAAAATACATACTCGTAATTGTGATTACTTAAGTCAGATCGTCCTGCGCGTTACTCTGTTGATAGCATTTTTTATTTCTGTTGTTGTAAAGTTCATGGTTTAAACTACTTCATCAAAAATGAATTCCGTGAAATGGAAAAAAATTAAGCGATGTGGTAGTTATCATCGGCAGGTTGTACGTACTTTAAGAAATATAATGGACGTGGACATAAAAGGTTCAAACCATGAAGTTGTTAATCAGCAATCCCACACAGTTTGATTATTTTACTATTAACAATAATTTTAAGATTACAAATAAAACAATAATAAATGTATAAAAATGAGTTTTATTTTTAAACATCTGACTTACAACTACATTGGTAATTCACAAAAACTTGCAGTCACATAATTTTTTACCTTCTTCGATTATGATTTTTGGACTTCTTGAGGACCCCTAATTCACGGGTACTGGGAGATCCACAATAGAGCTAATTATTACTGCTGGTAGTAGCATCCACTGGTCAGCCACTAGCAACATACAAATAAGTGATTTTCAGACCTTACAGTTCCAAATAATAATAATATAACAAATAAATGAAAATAAAAACTATGAGATGCCATAAACATCGCCATGTTTAGAAAATGGTTGTCCTTGAGAATATTTTGTTTTGAAAGTGTTTTATCACACTAACGCATAATCACTAAGTTTTGTTAATTGTAACGATGTACTTTGACATTATACTTACGTCTAAAACCATTACGTTAGGTTTTTAACAGTTTTATTTTTTTATACTTTTATTTCGCCAATTGATTTAGCACACTTTATTTAATTGTTCTTGATCAAATCGAAAGCGCTTCGAAATTTACAAAGAAACCATACTATACTTTCACAGTAACAAAACATTTGCAAGGATTTTGTGCTGTAAATTAATGCCTGCATTATATCAGTACACGTGAAGTTTTAATACTCACCAAATAGATGTAATCCAAATGAAATGGCTGTTTACAGTACAAATTCAAAAACACTTCTCGACTTATCGCCCCTAAAAAGAACTTTGCGTTTCATTTTTCACTCAATGAATGAATTGAAACGTCATATCATTCAATCAACCATTCACTGCGCACAACTTACACCCATAGTTCTAATTGCCACTTAAGGTGATCGTGAGAACTCTTATGGATTTCATTTGGAACCAAAATTAAGCTGCAATTTTTCTCCCCGTGGTTCTATAATGTTTGCATAAGGGTTCTCTCCACCTTTATAGAACTTATTCATGCCTATATATTTCACCCAAGTTTACAACAAGATATGATATGGAGCAATTTTACCACCCAGTTGTGTTACTTGGGAGGAACCTCAAAATTTGGAGGGAACGTCTTAGAATAATAGGTGTAAGTCTATTTTAGGTTTTGTCATTCGAGGAGGCTCTTTGCTCAATTGCGAAAACCAATCAATTTGATGGCATTAAACAACCATCTCATTTCATTCCAAACTGAGAAAAGAAAAACGGTTGTCTTAGACAGCAGACTGAATGCCTGCATGGAAGGCAAGCTTTTAATCGCTAGGATCATGGCCTCTCAAAATTATTTCTTTCCCAGGTAATCCTCAGCGCAGGTGCACTAGGCAGCCCCAAGATCCTTATGCTATCCGGAGTCGGACCGAAAAAAACTTTGGACGAGTTGGGAATCTCCGTGGTAGCCGATTTGCCTGTTGGCCAGACCTTGAAAAACCACTGTGGAGCTAGCGTGTACTTTAAGCTGGACAACGTGAACAACACTGAAACTTTGGACTGGAATGCTTTGACTGAATATTTGTTAAACAGGGGAGGACCTATGTCTTCTACTGGGATTACTCAGGTAAGTTCCAGAAAACTCAGAGTCATTTCACGATCTCTCCGTCGTCTAAACGAGAGAAGTAAGGCAACTGACCACAACAAAAAAAAAACAAAAAAACAACATTAATGACTCATTTGCCGTGCCGTACAGCTTCACCACCGAGCATGAGGTCCCAGGTTCGATTACAAGGTCGAGCAAAGCGTTATTGACTTTTCTGTAAGGAAATTCTCAGTAGCACCACAGAAGAGCAGTTTTGCATTGAGCTCAGTAAATGGCAATCGGCTCGCCCCCATTATATGGGAGTGGTGGGATTTATATGATATTTATATATATATATATATTTATAGGATGTATACAGGGTATATACAGGAGTCAGAACACCTTATTGTACCTACTTATTATTATAAACAACTTTTACTATTCTGGAAAACAGCGGTTCAATAGTTACGCGACATTTAGTCGCATTGGAGAACGCAAAACGCCATTACAATATAATCGATGAGCTGCTTTACAAAGCGGCTAGCCGTTTTGTTTTGCAGCGAATTCTATCATTTGGCTGTCACATACATAATTGATACCCTAGCCTTAGTTAATTACGATAATATTCATAAAAATAACATATTCATCAAGGCTCAATAATTTGGGACAGTTACTGTAATAAATTAATAATATCTACCTATTTAATATTTTTAACACGCTTTTATTAGCTTCAGTTGTAACTATGTAAGAAAATCTTGGACGTTAAATTTGACCTACTTCCCGGTTTCCGATTGAGCTGAAATTTTGAATACACGTTTAGTTTTGATGACTAAAGCGTGGTCTATAGATTTTTTTAAACTATAATATTTTATTTGTACCTTTTTCATTTTATTCCGTAGCTCACAGGACTACTCTATTCGAGCTTCGCGGACCAGACCAAAAAGCAACCTGACCTACAATTCTTCTTCAACGGTTTCTATGCTGAATGCTCCAAGACAGGTGTTATAGGGGAACCTGTCGGCGATTGCCTTAAGTCTGGCTATAACATTTCGTAAGTGGATTATTGTAAATAGGGAATTAGGAATCACTCAAAGTGAATTCCAAGTCATAAGAATCGTCGTACTATTTTGAATCGGAAAAGCACTTTGTATCCGTCTCTCAGAGACCTGAGTCCAGCAGTGGGAACTCTACTGAGTTATAATAGGTACTAATAATAATAAATAAATAATAAAATTTATTCAAAATCACAATGGTAAAAAAAAGTAATAGTAGTTTCCTGGGACCATATTTTAGTAACAATAAGTTTATAGCCCTAACATGTTAGTTTAACAAAATGGGGGCGTGGCCTAACTGTTGGGCCATACAAAATTGTTTTTTTAGTTTGTTTTGTTAGATTTTTGGGACAGGAGACTCTGCTTAAAGCCGAGTCTGCTGCGGCTTTCTAACAAAACATTTTGCGACATTACAAAATGTATTTGCAGCAAAAGAAAAAAGTTCCGACCAAGCAGACGTGTCTACTGTTTTGGCAATCGTGAATAGTTAATTATTCAAAGAAGAAATAGAAATAGGTTTCGTGTTCGACCTTACCTACGGCCTCATTCTTTTAACATATACCAAGAATTGAAAATTGATGACAGCTTTGGCTTTGGGTTTAGTACAAAAAGCAAAGTGTTTTCTTTATTCCACTCCACTGCAAAAACCAAGAGACGTAGGGATTCATCCGGAGAGCGGAAACATGAAATGAATTACCTCACCCCCCGCAGGTGAACGCGGGGGATGTTATTTATTAGTCGCGGCAATCATATTTGCATGTTTTTACTAACAAAACGGTTAGGCAACGTCCCCATTTTGATAGCAAAACATGAAAACATGCCGCAGCGGACCCGGCTTTACCCTTTGGGAATACAGGGCCTGATTCAATGTTTTGTTTTCAGTGCAAACGTAGTGGCCTTATTACCACGCAGTGTTGGCTACATGACGCTTAACTCCACCAATCCATTAGACCAGGCGATTTTCAACCCGAACTACTTCAGTCATCCCGACGACATGGCCATGATCAAGGAAGGCTTCAAATACTTGCAGAAGATATTTAACAGCGAGGTAAGAACACACTCATTGCCAAACGTGACATCTTATCCCACCACACCACACCACACCACACCATTATTAACCCCATTCCATTTTATCCATGACTTTTTGTCCATCCAAAGGTTCTCTAGAAAAGATCGCTTTAAGCGATAAGTCCGCCCATTGTGCATTGTTTTACACTTTTTCTATTGTATGTTTTATTTATGTTGGTGTAAAATAAAGCATAATTATATTTCTATTTCTATCCATACGAGATATCCCATGCGTATGGCCGTATGTTATCATAGTGACTTGAGTGGAAGTGGCAGCTTCATCACAAAGGCATTGTTGCCAATAGGCAAAAGTTACAGCTCTTTTTCTAGTTACGACGTTTTGACGACGTTTTGAAAGTGCCTGCAAAGGCCCAGTTGAAATAAAAATCTTTGACTTTGACTTTGACTTTACGAGTCGGGGGTGTTGACTACTGTTTAATCATAAAGTTATTATTTTACCACTAGTAATAATAACTTTGTGTTTAATAACCGTTAACAACCCCCGACTCCAACTAGAAAAAGAGATGTAACTTTTGAACTGTTGAACAGATTTTCATGGAACATAGCTAAGACCCATCCCGATTAAACTAGCTTTCAGATTTAAAAAAACCGCATTGAAATCGGTTGAAAAAAACTTAAAAATAAAATAAACTTTAAAAAAAGTAAAAACTGACATCATCTTTCTTTTGTTTTCTTTTAAAAAACGTTGCCCCTCACTTGGATTTCTACTGTATCGAGGGTACAGTTTACAAACATACATCTCATATACACATACACCCAGATCCAACTTTCTAACCAACCCAACCCAACCATCGACCACCAACCAACCAACCAACTATCCAACTACCCAACCAACCCAACTATCTGTAGATCATACAAATAATTGCTCCGTGCGGGGATCGAACCCGCGACGCGTAGCGTAAAAAGCTAATCGCTTAGCCACTGCGCCAACCGTGTCGTGTCGTGTTTTGAAGTCGGTTTTTACTTTTTCAATTCTATCGGGAGTTAATAATAAAAAGGTTAACTGTCATCGCCATAATACACTGACACAGCCAAAGTATGATAATTATTATAGTAAAAGGTAGGAAAAATAAACATTATTCTGTTTTAACGGTTTTAACGCTATGTCCTCTTGATCATACGCTTTTAAAATGTGGGTATTTCAACTGAATAGCGTTTGTTCTACCTTACTGTTGCCATAATATCACCACCAAGAATATTATAGATAGATAACCACGATGTCGCTCAAACTGCCAATAGCGCTAAGTGTGCGTCCCTGAGTGACGACGCAATGCGCATGCGGATTGCGGAGCGTATAGGAATAGAATACGCGGATAAGTCTTTAGTGCACGCTAGTGCCTGCGTTCGCACGCGTAATAGTGGTGTGCGTATTGTACTTGGTGAAAAATTAAATGTCTACACTACAGTATATAAAACTCAGACTGAGATCTAGAAAAAATACAACAAACATGATTTTTTTGCACGTTTTCATAGATAATGGTACGGAACCCTTCGTGCATAAGTCCGACTCGCACTTGGGCGGTTTTTTATATACTTATAACTATAACAATTACCTATCTTCCTAACAGATCCTACAAGAAAAGTACAAAATCGTGCTAGACACGGAATACACGCAGCCATGCGACGACATTGCCGAACCCTGGTCTGATGAGTGGATCGAGTGCATGGCGCGACTCCACACGGACCCTCAGAACCACCAGCTCGGCACCAGCGCTATCGGCAAGGTCGTTGACCCAGATCTTAAAGTCTACAACATCGAAAGTAAGTAATTGTTCAGTTCAAGATAAGTTCCACGTTGCTTAGCTCGGGGTGCTACGTATTTACCTACCTACCTACTTACCTATGTATTAAAAGGAATAGGTAAAGTATTTGAACGCCTTGGTTATTGTGTCCTATTAAAGATTTATCCTCTTTTCAAAATAAGTCATAATTTTGTAAACATCAACTATATTTTATTATTTATTCTTTTCAGACTTGCGAGTAATCGACGCGGGCTCCATGCCTAGCCAGCCAACAGGAAACCCCCAAGGTTCTATCATGGCAGTCGCTGAGAAAGGCGCACACCTCATCCGAGAAGCATGGGGTTTTTAATGCCAAAGACATAGGTATCATTATACGTACATACCAAATATACGATGTACATTTTATTATAATCATGGAAGACTTTAATCTCCAAATAAAATTTTGAATGTTATTGAATTAATTCTTTCTTGTTGATTTCTCCCTATCGAACAATATTCTCAAAAAAATAACCTCATTGGTGGGTCACTGCCTTCTTTCTCTCCTCCGAATCAAGCTAGTATGGTGGACTAAGGCCTTAGCCCTTCTCATTCTGAGAAGAGAGTAATAACAACAGCTGTGTAACAGCTTAAAAAAAATACACAACTGTATCTTTAAAAACATGATATTTTTTAAAGATACAGTTGTGAATATTTTTTAAGCAATTACTCATTGCAGTCTCTTCTCAGGCGCGCGTGAAACTGATATTTTTTAAAGACCGAATATCGAGCCGAGATATCACTTCACATTATGTTTGGACATCTTGTATACCGATGAAACATGGCCAAAACTTGCCACATTGGCACTACTTATTTATGTCTTGACTTGACTAACTAGTGAAAACCTGTAACAACTATTCTATGCCAAGACCTTATGTCAATCATCGAGATTAAAAAATAGTTGGGTGACTACCAAAAGGGGCAAACATGAAATAAAAACATACGATGAGAGATAATATAAATTTATAATGTAAATAAATGAAAACATATACATCACGGATATCTATGATATACATGATTAGGTACACAACTTATACACACATTATGTTTATTGAAACCTATGACTAAAATATAATTGTGTTAAATTCCACGCGGATGAATTCGCGGGCACAGCTACTAATAATCCTTTTGTTTTAAATAAATATAGAATTTTAGAACTTGGTTATCACTTGCGTTAACGGTGAAGGAAAACATCGTGAGGAAACTTTGCGCTTCTGAGAGGGCCTCATAAAGTTCTCGATGTTGTGTGTAGCTCACCGACCCGCACTAGGCCCAAGTGGTGGACTAAGGCCTAACCCTTCTCATTATCAGAAAAGGCCTGCGCTGGCGTGGGACGGTAATGGGCTGGATTAATTTTAATTTTTTAATTAAATAAGATTCACGACTAGCTGCAAGTTGCAAGTGTTGCAACACTTTATACAATAATATTATTGTACCCAAAGGTACCCAATGACATTTCTAAAATGTCATTAATTGTACGTCCTGGCATTGGCGAATCCTGGGACTCACATGACTCCACTCCTGAGCGGGCACCCAGCACCACCTCTGCCTCATTTCTTATATATAACTTCTCCCCGCTACTACAAACTCCACATTGACCACATTGAGCGCAGCGGGCACTGAAGTTTGGAACCGCCACTGCGTCCGGAGTTGACTAGCTAATCTTTCGGTTGCAGCATGAGCAATTTCCATGTGAGAGTTCCAACGCTACCGCAGAAGGGTGCCTGGGACTGAATGTCGGAGACTGCGCAGTCTTTTTGTTGACGTGTCAGGCACACACATGTTCCATTAATTACATAATCTGTGACTCGCATTTCTTTACTAGCCGTGTGCAAAACCAGACAAAACCCAAGGAAAAACAAATGCAATTTCATGACCATATAATATAATATCTACTTATTTGACGACTCTTAATATCATCCGCATAAGGTTCATATTCAGTAATCATCTGTTTGACAGTTACTTACTATGCAGATGATTAGATGAATTGCTCAATGTGGCCTTTTTAGGCCCCCAGGTAAAAATGCCTGCCAAGAAGTATCTAATTGTTGTTTATTCTTTATTTTAACAAGGGTTTCGCTCTTGTTGCGCACACCCACCTCGAGAAAAATAACACTTTTTTTCTCAATTATTCTGCTGTGTTCATAGCATAAAGTTATTTACCACTAATAATAACTTTATGGTTCATAGCATGAGTTGCAATATTTCCAAACCCGAAACAGACGGTTCGGTCAGGTACCTACTATTTGTCGTCTCGCACCAAATATCTACCTACTGTTTGTTCACTTCATATAATTACAACAAATACAGCAACAACAAATACAGCTGTCACCTGTCTGTTCCAAATATTAATTAATTCATATTTATTATTAAGTAGGTATTATAGATCATGATCGCTTTCGGTCCATGCAGGGTCTGAATCCGACCCTGGCCCGCACCTCTAACTTTTATAATTCATGTGCAGATCAGGGTTTTATTATTTTGTCACTTGCAGTATCGGTGCAGTAGGAAAACATCGTAAGAAAATCTGCTCACCTGAGAGGCTTTCATAAAATATGCGGTGGTGTGTGTAGATTGTCAACCCGCACTAGGCAAGTGCGGTGGACTAAGGCCTAATCCTTCTCATTCTGAGACGAGGCCCGTACCTAAAAGTGGGACAGTAATGGGCTGGATTTATTATTAGTACTAGCGATCGCCCAGTGGTCGAAATTCGACCGTAATTTTTACTTTCTGCACTCCTTCTCCATATAAACTTTAACTGTGCCAAATCTCACACTCCTCCGTGCGCGCAACATTCTTAAAAAGGGGTACAAAGTTTTCTTTGATTACTTTCTCATCGACTGCCTTTTCCCAACTAAGTACATAAGTCCTGATCGACTCCAGTCCCAGTCTAACTAGACGCGGCCGAATATCAGTTATCAGCACAGCAAATCGGCTGATTTGCGCATAGCCATGTAACTACGAGCCCCTTTTTATTTAATCATATTTACATAATAACATAACTACAACACTATTATGCCGGAAATATAAATTCATTAATTAGTAGATACAGAAGTAAATGCAAACTTTGGATCATCTTTATTGCAACCTTGAAGGCTACGATACGGTTTTCAGTAACTTCTAGATAACTGGATGAAAAGTCAGAAACATATCGCGGCCGCCGCGAGCGACTGCACTAAAACAAAAATAATGAGCGATTATTTTGTATGTCCACGTCCATCCATCCATCCATCCATTCAGGCAGAATGGCACAATGAGGATTTAAAAAAAATCGGATTGGCGTTTATGCCAGCATCTCTCAATCCAATCCCATACATTTTTTGGAGTACATTTTTAGTACTAGGGTATCGTTTATTAGATACAAACACTGATAATCGTAGCCATTCGTAGTTAACCGTAGCCTGTCGTAGCTAATAATAGTATACATATTGATGATATGTATACTATGATCCGCCAACCCAGCAGCGCCAGCGTTGCAGTGTTCCATCGTACTAGACCTACTGACTTTGTTCATGTTCGTGACTTATTTTAATTTATAGGAATTCTATGTTCGGCTTGGTGGTAATACCTGTAAAATCTACAAAAAACAATTCAAATTTTGAAGCCCTCTCAGGTATGCAGGTTTCCTCATAATGTTTTCCTTCACCCAACGCAAGTGATAATCGAATTCTGATTCGCAAATGAATTCCGAAAACTGACGAGGTGCAGGCTGGTATCGAACCTAGACTCTCCTGCATGGAAGGCAAGCGTTCATCCACTAGGCTATTACTGCTTTATTATTACAGGTTTATCCTAGTACAGGCATCTAGGCAGTGAAATACCTGTATTTTTACTAAGATTTATATTGTATTGTGTTTTTACCATTGTAATTTTGAATAAAATATTATTATCATTAAGTTCTACTGAAGCATATAAAAAGTTGATAGAAGAAAAGTTTGAACTTGATTGGCGCAGTGGCCAAGCGGTTGTTTTTGTGCACTACGGCTAGCGGGTTCGATTCCCGCACGAAATATAAATTCGTATAGCCCGTAGGCCACAACTACCCGTAGATAGTTGTCCCGGGTCTAGATTTTAAAGTTAAACAATTTAAAGTAATTAACTATAGTGCGGCCGCCGAGATAATGCGTCCTGACCTCAAAATATACTGGTTTCTTAATAAAAATATCAAAATTTAATTTTTATCCAGTATATTTGAATCTAGTCACCCATATAACACATTGTAGGTATCTTTATTCGTCTGAAGTTGCTTCCATTTACTAAATTGTCTATTTAAACCATAATTTCTCTGCTTATCTGTAATTGAACAAGTGGTGTGAGGTAATGAAAAATAACTGGTGATGCAACCATTTTTGGCATTATTAGTTTTACATTTTACAAGGAACATTATGAAAAGAATAAATTATAATAAACAAGTATCATTTAAACATATATGTTTAACATAATTTATTACTGTCTCAAATTCTGTTGCTACACTATTTTCAGCTCAGCTGCAGATGAAAAATTATGACAAAATAACTTATTAAATGTAAATAAGAGAAGAACAAATGTTGCAGGCTGAAAACTTTATACGACTGTGTCAAAACCTACTAGTGAATCATTTAAACTAGTGGTCGCGCAATTCGACCGTAATTTTAGCTTCCTGCACTCCTTCTCCATTAAACTTTAACTATGCCAAATCTCACACTACGCCGTGCGCGCAATATAGGTACAAAGCTTTCTCTTCACGTATTAATATAGATACCTATAGATAGTAGTAATACTGTAGGTGGATCGACCTCACGAATAAATACGCAATATCCAAAAGCCAGAGCAATTGAATATTCGTAAATCTTAAAACAGGTGGCAGAGTTTCTCTTCCAAGCAGTAACTAAAGGGTGTTTCAACAAGAACTTGAATTTTGAATCGCGCGCTATTTTAATGTTTGTCAATTATTGTAAAGTCAGTCAGTCATATTCACTCATAGAGATAATACATAGTACCTATTCACTTCACTATTTTATTTTAGGTAATGCATAGGTAATGGCTCCATCGTGACCTATCTTGACATTACGATGCAGTCATATTCCGCAAACAAAATTGAAACATAGACATTTTCGAAAATGACGTGTTATAATTTGAAAAATGTTAGATAAAGCGGGTTCTTCATCTGATTAATATATGAACATTATAAAAATGGAGAAAATTTTACTGTGACGATTCGCACGTTACCTACGTCATCGTTTCGGTCCGTATAATCGTTTGTCGCGACCGGCGAAGAAGGTGCGATTTAAGGTAAACGCGCACCTACTCACGTCAATCGCACCACACTCGCCTTAGGTATCGAATTTGCTGAAGGTATCGGACCAACCCGCATCGAACGCGCCGAACACGCCAAACAACCAGTATTGTCCGAATCGCTGAATTGTCTGGGCAGAAGGCCAATGAAGTCATCAAAATCGAACCAACGGCGCCTTACGCGCCCTATCTGATGACGTCATTCGCAATGTATCTCATCGGTATACCTACAGCATTTTACTCAAATGCAGCGCGGTTATGTGCGCAGGGTTGCATATCGCGGGGTGAAAAGCTATTCTTTTGAAGCGACATTTGTACGAACTTTATAGGAGAGCCAATAAAAAATTCAAAATTTTAAAAAAATATCTTTTTCAAAATACTACTGCTCATACTTTAATGGGGATCGGGGTCTTTATTGCCAAAAATCCTTTGATGTTTTGGTATAATTTAAAATAAAATAAAAGCTATAAGTTCAAAAAAGTAAAATGATGTGTGTCTACAAAGGTGTCCACAGACATATTATAATAATATAAAAAAATTAAGACTGTGTCTGTCGTGACCATTTATTATTTTTGTTCAAAACGGGACATCATCTTGTTCCAGCTATATAGCTGGAACAAGATGATGTACCTAGTTCATAACTTTGGGATGATCCTGAGTGGGAACAGAACATTAATCTTGGTACTTTTTTTGTATATTCACCTTGATTATCAATGTTGCCATAAGAACTGAGACTACCTGTAATAAGATTTTTCAACTGTCCAAATTTATGCATCAAAGAAAAAATATAAAATATTATAGTTTAAAAAAACCATAGAACACGCTTTTGTCATCCAAACTGAACGTGTATGCAAAATTTCAGCTCAATCGGAATCCGGGAAGTGGGTCAAATTTAACTTCCAAGATTTTCTTACATAGATAGTTAGTTAGTTAGTTACAGGTGAAGCTAATAAAAGCGTGTTAAAAACCCGTTCAACTAGTGTATTTGTGCTAGGCAGATATAAATAATTTATTCAATTAAATTACCATAGGAACGAATTTATTATATTTCGTGCAGTTTTGTGTCGCGATAAATTGAAAACGACGACACTGGCTAGAAAACGGGACAAATTTGCGTCCCGAACCTTACTTAGGGAACACCGGGACAGAGTATCGAAAAAAGGGACGGTCCCGTTCAAAACGGGACGGATGGTTAATTTTTATTTCATTTGGAGAAGACTTTTAAACGTCGGTGTCCGTATTTCGCTAATTATTTCGACCAGCTTTCGCTTAAAATATACATATGTCAGAGAACTCTTATTTTATTTTTAAATCAATATATTTAACATTTTCGACATAATAAGGCTTTGTGCGGGCTAGCTGGCACACTGTTGTCCACTGTGAAGGAGCCCACACTATGGTAATTCGCACGGAGTGCTCAATAGTCGAGTGGATGCTGTGTACTGTCCTCTCCGTGTGTCCAGGGAGGAGAAAATTCATTTGAATAGTTTCTAGATGTTTAGATTGTAACAACGGTTGGCCGGCCTCTCTTTTTTAAAACGCTTTTATTAGCTTCACCTGTAACCTCCACCTGTAAGTAAAAAAATGTTGGAAGTTAAATTTGACCCACTTCCCGGTTTCCGATTGAGCTGAAATTTTGCATACACGGTTAGTTTGGATGACAAAAGCATTTTCTTTAGTTTTTTTTAACAACATTTTTAACATAATAAATGGTTTGAAAGACAAACTACCTATTTATAATTATTATGATATAGGAAAAAAAGTTTTTAATGTAACCACTTGTATATTAGGTTTATCTTAAGTGAAGTATTTTAAAAATGTAATATAGATAGATAGGTACTTACTAAAAATCTGTTCAACCGACAGCAACACAGTTTTAAGAAAAGAAAGAGCGAATAACAGTTGCACGGAAAAGGGTTTAACCGACATGTCTTAATCAATTTGGCTGACGGCAAATTGGTTGAAATGACATTTAATAGTGTTAATACTCGTAGTGGAAAGCAAAATGTGATAAGTAAAGGACTTTTCATCAAAAGTTAGCAAAATTGTCGAAAAACGCTTTATCTGCCATTCAACAGAAATTTTTAGAAAGAGAATAAGGGCTTATGCTACGATTCTGTTTTTGTGTACAGCTTAAATGAAGTAGGTACTAAAAAAATATGTCAAATTTGATGTCGGATCATTATTATCATATTTGAGAATTATGCACTAAAATTGCATTAAAAGAGTGCTCAGAATCGTACAAAACCCGGCTCATTCGACGCAGAAAAAATCGCTTATTCCGAATATGTGTATCAACATCGTCCAAAATTTCGGTTCCTTCCACTTCCGGTAATTATAATTTCATACAAAGAATACTAAAAGACGGTCCTGCGGCGCGTGCGGCGCGTTCGGCGAGTGTAGGTGCGCGTTCACCTTTGACTTGTTTTGATTTCCACCTCTGGGGTTTTTTCTGAAAAGTAAGGTCTATGCGAACCCTGAGACAATTCAAGACCTCGAACAACAAATTGAACTTCAAAGTGAAACCCGTGACCCTAGCGCTCCAAAACAACCAACAATACCTAACAAAACAACAATACTTATTTCTTAGAAAAAAATCCGTACCTGGAGCTTCGGTGGCATTTTATTTCATGTCTAATATAATGCTATAAGTATATTTTATTTATAAAAATAAACACAGGTTAATAAAAAATAAAAGACCCACTTTTTTTTCTTGTGAAATCATCACATTATTGTTCGCCAAGTTTTATCACATAGCAAAAAGGCGAGGAATTTTGATAATTGTCCGGGCGTATTACGATTTGACTATATTGTCACCGACCTGCAACTTGCGCGAGCTGCCAGTATGAGTACATAGTATAAAAACCACGATCTTTTTCATTTTATTATAGTTCCGCCATAAACAGATCGGGTACAATTTAACTTTTAAATATTTCTTGGACTTTGGCTAAGCATTCAGGCATTCAGGCAGTATATCTCGTTTATAGGTTTCCTGGAGCGGCTAATAAGAAAATACCAAAATGATCTTAGCACCGCAGGTGAGTAAAAATTATAATAAGGTTTTTTTTTCTATTTTTATTTTTCACCTGCTTTAAATCATCCGCAGCCGTGGTAGGCTACCATAGGAAAAATAATTGATCAAATAGAGTGAGGTTGGTGGGCGCGGCGTGAGATTAGATCTAGCCAACTGCAGCCACAGGACAAGACAGGACAGCTAGAAAGAATTATTTTTTACTAGCGGCCCGTCCCGACTTCGTTCGGGTTCAAAGTAGCCGGTAGATACTTTTTAATTTTCATCAATTCTTGACCTCTTACAAAGCGTTCCCGTTCTCGAATACATCGCACCGTACAACACAACGTCGCGATCAATTAGGTATCAACTTTCAAAGAACTTTTAATTTCTCTTAAACCATCGATCCAAATAATAAAGTGTAAAAGGCAATTCTAATCTACAGAAAGTACAGAAACCGCTTAACATTAGGTAATAAGTAAGTAAACATTAATGATCACATTTTTATAAAATAAAAAAATAAAAAATGTACCAAACATTTTAGTAGATTAAAATAGCCCTAAAAAAAAATATATAAATAGGTATTCTACTGTTTTTACTGAGACAATTTTAATATTTTTCTAAATGCCTTTTTAGTACAATTTTTACGCGGCTTCCAAATATTGACTCTCTTCAGCCCCTGATCTCGATAGGCCCAATATGAAGATGCCCTCTAAATATATTTTACCCTCTTGTAGGTATGCTTTAATATTTGACTGAAAGCCTAAGTAATACTCATATTTCTAACTTCAAAAACAAAGGGGCTCACATACAATTTTCCTCCCATATTTCACCCCCTGCGGGCTTGAATTTCCAAAAACACGTTAACACGTATCTCTGAATTTTGATCCAATAGCGTAAATAATAAAGATCAAGTTTCTCTTTTAAAAAAAATACGGAATCTCATATAACTATTTCATACGCTTAGGGCATGCTTAGGGGTTGAATTTCGAAAAACACGAAACCGATTTTGTTTTTAATTTTAACCAAAAGCTTAAATACAAAATTTCACGTTTCTAACTTCAAAAACATTTTTCACCCCTTTCTCGCCCCTTTGGAGGATGAATTACCAAAAACGCAGAAACACATATTTCGTTATTTCTAACCAAAAGCCTAAATCTCAATTTTCACGTCTCTCACTTCAAAAACAATTTTCACCCCTATTTCGCCCCTTTAGGGGATGAATTTCCAAAAACGCAGAATCACGTTTTTCTTTATTTGTAACCAAAAGCCTAAATCTCAATTTTCACGTTTCTAACTTCAAAAACAATTTTTACCCCTATTTCGCCCCTTTAGAGGATGATTTTCCAAAAACGCGGTAACACGTGTTTCTTTATTTGTAACCAAAAGCCTAAATCTCAATTTTCACATTTCTAACTTCATAAACAATTTTTACCCCTATTTCGCCCCTTTAGGGGATGAATTTCCAAAAACGCGGTAACACGTGTTTCTTTATTTGTAACTAAAAGCCTGAATCTCAATTTTCACGTTTCTCACTTCAAAAACAATCCCAATATTCAGATTTTACACTTCAAAAACAATTTTCACCCCTAATTCGCCCCTTTAGGGGATGAATTTCCAAAAACGCCGAATCAAGTTTTTCTTTATTTGTAACCAAAAGCCTAAATCACAATTTTCATCTTTCTCACTTCCAAAATTAAAGGACTCCCATACAAACTTTCACCCCCTTTTTCCCCCCTTTAGGGGCTGAATTTTCAAAAATCCCTTCTTATTGCTTGCCTACATTACAAAAGGGACCTACTCTCCAAATTTCATGACTCTAGCTTCAGTAGTTTCGGCTGTGCGTTGATGATAAGTCAGTCAGTCAGTCAATCAGGACAATTCTCTCTTTATAATATTATTACTATGATTACTATTACTATGATGACTATGACTATGATTATGGTTGCTGCGTTGCTCCATCGTAGTTGGTGGAGTTCCCGCTGCCTGATTTACGTATGATATGATGACAGTTGCTGTCGCAAATAAACGTCCTATTCCGTATCCTCTTATGAAAACTTCTATAAACGAGAAAGGGATGCATTGTTTGTTGGTCGCTGTGGCTGTCAGATTTTTCTTACATCAAGGCGCCGGTTAGCATCCCATGGACTACGTTCAGTAATTCATTTTTCGGTGTAAAAGTCACTCTTGCGAATGTCGCTCGCTCATCGGGAATTAATTGAACGGCTTCAGGCAATACGAGAGGATATTTTTTTATGTAGGTCTTAGGTACTACGCAAAATTTGCAGTGATTCAGTGTCCGTTCCCAAAACCAACCGCAGTACTAAAATTCACTCCAAAACAATATTTATTTGTTAGACAAGGCTGCAAAGTTGTTATTTGGTGCGAGTGCTTGTATTGAATACCGAGCAAGCGAAGCATAATAAGAGTGAACCACGAGCGAAACGAGTGGTTCAAAAATAGAATCCTGAGCGTAGCGACTGCGACTGCGAGGGATTCAAAGGCACGAGACGCAAATAATTTTGCAGCCGTGCGAAACACACAACTTTTCATCTCACTAAAGCGAGTAAAATGTTAGATGCCTAATTATAGTTGAATTGTTCTTCTTCACAAGTGTAGAGGGACTCCAGGGCTCCGCCTCTGCTAACTCCTGCTATCTCACTCGTGGCAGAATGCTCTCGCGATTAGGTACAATTCGAATTTCGAATAACTTTTCCACGCTAGCGGATAAAATAGACTTTTGCGCTCAGATTACGAAGAATAACGTTAGTCTTTCCGAGCTAGTGAGATGAAAAATAAATATTTGATTTTGTATGGCTTGCGCTAATAAATTATGCGTGTCCCCCATACTACCTAAGTCGAATTTTCGTTTTGTTTTAAAGTGTATACCAGACTGCGGTTGCGTTTAGGAACAGAGACTGAATCACTCTACAAATTATGCGCCCTACATAAAAAAATATCCTGTGTAGATAGATTTAGGAACGAAATAAAGCTCGGCCGTCAGTATTAAATTGCTGGATTGTGAATAATTTTGATTACAACAAGATTAGTACTAACGTATTGTATTGCTCCACCAGGACTGCATGTGTCCGATCGTGGAAGAAGGACCTTCTCTTCTCGACTCTCCAGTATGCAGCGGCAACTTCTTATTCATGGTACTCCTACAAGCGTACCTGTGGGGCCGCTGCGATATCTCCACGCCGTGCAAGAGGATCGAGTCAGTGAATGAAACAGACACCGAATATGACTTCATAGTAGTAGGCGCTGGGACTGCTGGATCTATTGTATCTGGAAGACTGAGTGAGAATAGCACAGATAAAGTGAGTACCTAGGTAGTTGTAGTCCTTCCAAGAGTACCGTAACCCATAGTTATTGATCACACCTAAAGTTGTTCGTCAGAGGTTATTCGAGGACGACTAGGTATAATATAATACATACATTATCCGTTACTTTATGTCATGAATATCGGTATTTAACCATAATTTTATTTCATACAGCGTTTATTAGTAATGGCACAGTTTACCTATCCATACAGTTAGACATCGAATGTATTTGTGCAGAGCAATGGCTGGGGCATAGCGGCGCGCGGCGCGGGCCTCGTGCAGCAATCTCGCCTTTTTACCTGCATGTTATCCAAGTTGGAAATTCTTGTGATGAGAATAAAATCCATATATGCGAAAAAATAATATAGGCATTATATTAGTTAATGATACTTATATTATTTTCTGTACTTATCGCCGTATCGCGGGTCAATGAACGCTTATCGCGATATTCAGCTACTTTTAAAAGAAACAGGGCCACTAATGTATGCAATGTCTGTGTGACTGTGAATGTTACAATTTTAATCTGACTGCCCCGATGACAAGGAGGGTAATATTTTTCGGATGTATGTGTTTAGATTTCTTTGTGACTTGTAGTACAGAATACCTAATAGTTTACCTACTAAGCCAGGATTTTGGTTTTTCAATTGACTTCCTAACTTGTTAAAGTTTCGTATCCAAAAATTGTGAGACGCAATATTTTAAGTATGTTTTATTTATTTATTGGATAGTTTTATTTATGTAAGTATAGTTGCCAGTTAAGATAAACGCATGTCAAAGACCTAACTTGAGAGTGGTTGAGAGTACCTACCTATTATTGGGCATTCTACCCAATGACATTTTAAAATGTCATTGATTCTACCCGTAGAGTCATAGACGTAGCGTAGAGTCCACGATTCTACCTGATTCTACCCCACTTTCCATTCCAACGGCTCACTTCGTTCACCTCTGACAATGGAGTAGAATGACTGATAATATAAATGGAATTTATTATGATTCGGCGCCTATTTCACTATTTCAGTTTTAAAACTCATGACTTCATCAATAAGATATTTTGTGGTTTGGCGCCTAATTCATTATTTCCGTTTAAAACTCATGACTTGTTCTTTAAGAGATTTTATGGTTATACTCGTAGGACTTGAATACACACGATATACATAATTCTGAAGCCCTCAGCATAAGAATTAGTCACCAGTCTTTTCAAAAGTTTTACGATTTTGTTCTCAGTTTTTATAACTACCTAACTAAAAAATCTGCGATAGAAATCGTAAGATTTTTGAATAGACAGGCGCGTATTTCTGTCGCTATGAGAATCAGAGTCATATTCTGAATCCGTGGTACCTTTTAGTTTTCGTTACGATGTCAGTTACACCAAGGTTACACCCAATATTTTAACCCAAAGGTTGACTGGTAGAGAATGCCTTAGGCATTATGTACCTACCATAAATGTCCATGAAGAATAATTAAAGCAGTATTAGCCCAGTGATTTTTCTTGTAATAATAATTATTATTGTACTTGATCAATAAATGTTTTAACCTATAAGTATGTAGTTACATACCTATATGATAAACATAGAAATAGTACAATATGTATTATCTCTATGATGATAAATGATTATGTGAGTATCTATAATAATAAACAAAATTATTTGGTTCCCAATTATGTGACATAAATTAATTACGTAGGACTGAGTCACGGACTGAGTAAAAACCAATAGGTACATTCGGCGACATTGCCCAACATCAAAAGCGTTGCCCAACTGTATGGGTTGTTAAACTGTGGTATATAAAAAAAAAATGTAGTGTCAATTCCACCACTTAACATCTGGTGAACGGATTGCTGGCTAGGAAGAAGCACAGTGGGGTACGGGCTACGGCCCACATCAGAATGTCCACATGTCCAGTGCTCCCACTGAAATTGGAGAGACTGCCAGAATCGCAGGTTCGATTCCAGCTCGCGGTAGAATTTTTCTTTCCACAAAAATTGTAAACCTTCAGAAGATTTTTGACAGAAAACTTCTGCCTATTTGTTCAAGACATTCGATAAACACGCCTTGTTTCTTATTTTTAGGTTCTGTTGATAGAGGCAGGTGGACCTGAACCACTGGGCGCGCGTATTCCATCATTATACAGAATTTTTTGGGGCAACGAACAAGTAGACTGGAGAGTTCGCACCGTGCCAGACAACTACTGCCTCGACCAAGAAGGATTAGGATGCTACTGGCCAGTAGGAAAGGGCATTGGTTAGTGAATTTTCCATCTAAAGTGCTAAAGGTTTCTGACAAGATGACAACCTCCAATCTCCTAATATTAGAAATGCCACCAAATGGATCACGTGACTGGATTCCGTGAAAATAAGTTCAAAACTAAAACCCGACTTTTTCATACTTTGTCAGTAGACAGGTTTTAGTTTTGAACTTACTTTTTTTTAGCAACAATATATATATATAGCTAACAATATAATTATATATTTTTGAAATGTGCTAATTCGTATCTAAGCCCTTTCATTTGAAACCGAAAAGACAAAACAGTAGGTATAATTAAAAACACATTTTTTAGTTCATAACTTTATTTCCTCTATAGGGCGCCATACTTATTCATAGACTTATTAAATGTACTTATTCAATTTAATGTGTGTTCAAATTATGATAAGTAGTTTAAAAGTTATGAGGGAACTGATGAACATACATAAAAATATAGATACCAGTCAAAAATTTATGGGGCCGTTCAAGTATTACGTGAGCAGATTTTTTCTCCCCCTTGTCAGCAAAAGTAAGCAAACCTCTTACCCCCATGCATAGATAAAGTTTTACATAATCTAAGCCCCCATGCTTACGTAAACATTGGTACATGCATTTTTCAATGTGTTCTGAATTGACGGAAGAATTTTAGACAAGTGAATAGCGCGCGGTAATTCCCCTACTCGGTTCTTTACTTGGTTCTAAGCGACAAAACATATCCATTCTTTTCGGGAATCCCTGTAAATGCGTTTCGTTTTCAAGCGTAGACAAATAGGATTGTCATAATATGTGTTCAAACCAAAATCGACAAAATTTTGTAGATAATCCGAAAAAGTAAAAAAAATTATACCTACTGCTGACGTAATCACCATCCAGACCCCCCATCCCATGTCATCAAAAATAAGCAAAGCGAAGACCCCCCGCCCCCCTGTAGTGCTTACGTACCTAATACTTGAATGGCCCCTAACCCTCGTCGTATTCGGGTAAACACTAAATGATGTCTCTGTTCTAATTATTTGCATACCAATAATAAAAAAAAAAAAAAAAAAAAAAAAAAAAATGTTTTTATTGTATCTCATAAATTATCATGCATCATAGAAATTGAGACAACCCCAGTAAGTTATAAAAATACTTGTGTTGGGGTTCCCTCGCAAAATATAATAATATACAGAACCTTGTTGTTATTCAATCATATCTTTATCTATCTTTAGGTGGAACCAGTTTACTAAACGGTATGATGTACCACCGAGGCCATCGCGCCGACTTCGATGACTGGGTAGAAGCAGGCGCCGAAGGCTGGTCCTGGGACGATCTCCAACCCTATATGGACATGGCAGAAGGCAACAAACAAGTCGGTACCCTCGTAAACGGGACATATCACTCGGATACTGGAGTTATGCCTATTCAAACGGTACCTATGTGTAGATATTGTATTAAATACTTTAGTTAAGGTTAGGCGCTCGGTGGAAACTGTGGACAGCGCCAAAGATGAACGCAATGTATTTCTTCGAGACTCAAGCATGCACGCTGCCGCAAATGGACGGATTGATTCCGACACGAGGCAAGCTACACGGCTAATCCTGTCAGACAAAACAAAACTATTTCTTTGATTAATCTTACCACACATTTCCTCCTGAGACTCTTGAAGCCGGAATGTACAATGGTCTTAATTTAAAAAAAGAACCATTGGAACAATGCAATGGTGACGATTCTCTTGCGCACTTTGACAGAATTAAACTTAGGGTGTTTGTCTCTTTCTGAATAGAAAAAGAGAGATATAGATGCGTTTAGTCTAGTTTAGTACTGCCAAAATGCGCTAGAGAATCGACACCATTACCCATCTAACTTAATTTTAAGTTTCGATGACTTTTTAGTAGTATATTATAGGTACCTACATAAAGGAATTAAAATTATGAAGTATGCTTTTCTAAATAATAACAAACTTTTTTTTGTCTAGTTCAATTACCAGCCTCCTCAGGTGGATGTCCTTTTGAAAGCCATCAAAGAGGCAGGCCTGCCGATCATCACTGATATGAATAATCCCGATACACCCGTTGGCTTCAACGTAGCACAAACTTTCAATTGGTCAGTACTATCCTTTATTTTCTAGCCTCTTTAATATTACAGTACTATTTGACGTCAGCATGTCGGGCCGTTAGCTTACACAGCTGAATATGACCCTCCCTAAAAGCAACTATAAAAGTCGTGACCATACTTTTACTAGACGTTGCTACCCATTTTATTGACATTTAATTCGTTAGTCACCCTTTTATGGCACCCAAGGGAAAATACGTGGTAAGTAGGTACCTATTTCAGAAAGCTATATGGCAGACAATTTTATTCCCTCCCTTGAAGATTAAAATCTTCGTCGGTATCTACCATGACGAATGATTTTT
The DNA here is from genome assembly GCA_932294325.1 of Allophyes oxyacanthae. Taxonomy (NCBI): domain Eukaryota; kingdom Metazoa; phylum Arthropoda; class Insecta; order Lepidoptera; family Noctuidae; genus Allophyes; species Allophyes oxyacanthae. The sequence goes on from OW028628.1 coordinate 7,056,303, forward strand.
GCAGGATCATACCTACCTATGGTACCCATCGAAAAAATAAATGATAACGACACCCATCGAACGAAATAGAAACCAGCACTGAACTTTTACAATGAATTACACAAGGAACCAGGAAGTTCAGAAGAGAAATCCATAATTATCTATATAAAATGATCTTACAACAATACCTACAAAATATATAAGAGGAAAATAATTTTATAAGATTTTTATTCGATTCTGTATCAATTTATACGGTAGTATTATTACGAGTATATCAACATTGTTAATAGTGAGGATTACAATAACGGGGAAACATACCCAGAGACTTTGAGATGCACGATTATGGCGGAAGAGGGATATTGTTAATTTCCATAGTTCCATACTTTTAAGTCAAGAAACCTTCATTCTTTTATACGGACCATCTTAGGATCTTATAACTAACTACTGTAGTCTTACATCAATTGGGGACAATCCGTGCCTGTATTTCTATAGCGCATCCATAATCCTCGGTTAGTGTCCCATACGGCCATACCAGATTAAATGCTCAGAAGAGCCTATCGTGAACTAACACGATAAGTAGGCTCTTCTTGTCTCCAAGTCAGTCTTTTAGTAGACTAACTTGGAGACTTGGGTATGGATATTATATCATACCTATATACTCGTATATTATATATATATCTCGTTAGCACGCTAAAGTACGGGGTTCCTCCTTGTGGAGGAGATTTAACCCAGAGAGTGCCTCATATAAAAGATTGCTACCTATTGTGTACAAATTTATTTTTTACCTATAAGAAGATCGACAAAAGTTTTCGTTTACAGGGAGTAAAGCTGAGCAGAGAGAGCTAAAAGAATTAACTAATATAAGAATGTTCAATTATTTTTATCATGTTTTTGATTGTTGCATCATTGTCATACAGCGACGGCCAGCGGTATACCACAGCCCGCGCCTACTTGTCTCCACGGTCCAACTTAGACGTCAAACAACACGCGCATGTGACCAAGGTCTTGATTGAAGGAAGGAAGGCTGTCGGTGTCGAGTACTTGGACAAAGATGGCAATACCGCTACTATCAAAGCTCGTAAAGAGGTTAGAAACATTTTATACTGATATCTCCTCTGGTGTTACGGATTTTCATGGACTGCGGTAACTGAAACGTACGCTCGTTTGCCCATAAACTACAAAAAAAGGTCGTCTGTTTTCAAACTAACACCCATATTCGAAGACAATATTCCCTCGAAATTTCCTCCACCTCGACTCAGCCTTCCTCACTACCATTATCAGTTTTAGCTGGAATAAACGTCCTCGGCTGGAGAGTTTTCCTCGATCGAGGAATCATCTGTCAAACTAAAGGTATACCTCGGAACCTACCATAAGAAATCCACAAAGCTAATAGTGACGTTTTATATTATGCTTTAACAAAAAAAAATTGTTTTATATTATGCTTCAGACGTTTTCCTCGAAAATTCATTTTGAAGATTTTGTCGAATATACACTTACTCGATTAGAGTACAATTTTTTTAAATTTAAATTATGACGTAATAACTCCACTTCACCTCGACTCATCTGAGGGCGCCTAGAGGAACATCAAGATTCACTTAAAAGAATTAAAGGCAAATGCCCACTCTTGGCCAGTAGGTAGGCAGGTTCGTTACGCCAATGTGAAAAATACAAAAAAAAATCTTATTTAGTAACTAAAATATTGTTACTATTTATTTGTTTGTAACACTCGGGAATTACAAACTTATAATAAAAAGACATTCAATCAATTATGCATAAGATGCAATCTTCATTTCCGCACGTTATGTCAATCTTATAAAAGTAGTGATGGCAAATGTCACAAAAAATCGAAATCAAATAAATCGAGAACTGAATGATCTTCTGAAAAACTTTTTTCTTTTGTTTCGCTTCCTATATTAAAACGTTTAATTTCTATAGAATAGGTAAAATAAATGTCTATTGATTGTCTTCCGAAATCTATGCAGTGCTGGTTCAAGTTTATTAAAAATATCGATTCATAGCTCTATAACATCGGTTTTTGATAAATCGATGCCGAATCGCCATCACTACGTCATGACAGTTAACATTTTGTTTATTGCGGGTTGTTTGTTGTGCTTTGTGAATTGTGATTTTTCCTACACGGTTTTGCTATTTTCTATCCGATGACTTTGATTAGTATTATGGCGATGACAACCTTGGCTTTACATTGGATTCCGTACCCGCTTACCACGACGACACTGGCTAGCCAGTCAACTCCATGTTTGTTTTATATAAACCTTGAATTTTTTTTCATACAATTTTAAAATTCTGTCCAAGTTCTATGTAAAAAATTGTGGTTGATTTTGTATCTATGATGTCAACCCTAATGCCTATGATTTGCTGTATTTATGGACGCCACTTGGCCAAAACCTCCTTAACGAATGGGCATATCCCTTTGGAGGGAGAAATTTTGGGGGAACGTCTTAGAATAATGGGTGTAAGTCTATTTTAGGTTTTGTCATTCGTGGAGGCTCTTTGCTCAATTGCGAAAACCAATCAATTTGATGGCATTAATTAAACAACCATCTAATTTCATTCCAAACTGAGAAAAGAAAAACGGTTGTCTTAGACGGCAGACTGAATGCCTGCATGGAAGGCAAGCTTTTAATCGCTAGGATCATGGCCTCTCAAAATTATTTCTTTCCCAGGTAATCCTCAGCGCAGGTGCACTAGGCAGCCCCAAGATCCTTATGCTATCCGGAGTCGGACCGAAAAAAACTTTGGACGAGTTGGGAATCTCCGTGGTAGCCGATTTGCCTGTTGGCCAGATCTTGAAAAATCACTGTGGAGCTACCGTGTACTTTAAGCTGGACAACGTGAACAACACTGAAACTTTGGACTGGAATGCTTTGACTGAATACTTGTTAAACAGGGGAGGACCTATGTCTTCTACTGGTCTTACTCAGGTAAGTTCCAGAAAACTCAGAGTCATTTCACTATCTCTCCGTCGTCTAAACTAGAGAAGTAAGGCAACTGACCACAACAAAAATAAAACAAAAAAATCTTTAATGACTCATTTGCCGTGGTCACAGCTTACAAAGCGGCTAGCCGTTTTGTATTGCAGTGAATTCTATAATTTGGCTGTCACATACATAATTGATACCTTAGCCTTAGTTAATTACGATAATATTCATAAAAATAACATGTTCATAAAGGCTCAATAATTTGAGACAGTTACTGTAATAAATTAATAATATCTACCTATTTAATATTTTTTGTACCTTTTTTTATTTTATTCCGTAGCTCACAGGACTACTGTATTCGAGCTTCGCGAACCAGACCAAAAAGCAACCTGACCTACAATTCTTCTTCAACGGTTTCTATGCTGAATGCTCCAAGACAGGTGTTATAGGGGAACCTGTCGGCGATTGCCTTAAGTCTGGCTATAACATTTCGTAAGTGGATTATTGTAAATAGGGAATTAGGAATCACCTAAAGTGAATTCCATTCCAAGTCATAAGAATCGTGGTCGCGGGACTTATCTCATTACCGTGACCCCGGAACGTAAAGGGCTATTGAAGGAACACCGTGGATTTTAGTCAGTACAAGTCTGACAGTCCCTCCCGCCCTGCCCGGGGTGGGAGGACTCATTTGAAGATTTTACCACGCTAAAAAAAAAAAAAAAAAAAAAAAGTCATAAGAATCGTCGTACTATTTTGAATCGGAAAAGCACTTTGTATCCGTCTCTCAGAGGCCTGAGTCCAGCAGTGGGAACTCTACTGAGTTATAATACTAATAATAATAAATAAATAATAAAATTTATTTAAAATCACAATGGTAAAAAAAAAAGTACAAAGTAATAGTAGTTTCCTGGGACCATATTTTAGTAATAATAAGTTTATGGCCCTAACATGTTTAACAAAATGGGGGCGTGGCCTACCTGTTGGGCCATACAAAATAGTTTTTTTAGTTTGTTTTGTTAGATTTTTGGGACAGGAGACTCTGCTTAAAGCCGAGTCTGCTGCGGCTTTCTAACAAAACATATTGCGACATTACAAAATGTATTTGCAGGAAAAAAAAATGTTCCGACCAAGCAGACGTGTCCACTGTTTTGGCAATCGTGAATAATTAATTATTCAAAGAAGAAATAGAAATAGGTTTCGTGTTCGACCTTACCTACGGCCTCATTCTTTTAACATATACCAAGAATTGAAAATTGATGACAGCTTTGGGTTTAGTACAAAAAGCAAACTGTTTTCTTTATTCCACTCCATCACTGCAAAAACCAAGAGACGTAGGGATTCATCCGGAGAGCGGAAACTCGGAAACATGAAATGAATTACCTCACCCCCCGCAGTTGAACGCGGGGGATGTTATCTATTCGTCGCGGCAATCATGTTTGCATATTTTAACTAACAAAACGGTTAGGCAACGTCCCCATTTTGTTAGCAAACCATGTTGATGTTTGAAAAACACGAAAACATGCCGCAGCGGACCCGGCTTTACCCTTTAGGAATACAGGCCTGATTCAATGTTTTGTTTTCAGTGCAAACGTAGTGGCCTTATTACCACGCAGTGTTGGCTACATGACGCTTAACTCCACCAATCCATTAGACCAGGCGATTTTCAACCCGAACTTCTTCAGTCATCCCGACGACATGGCCATGATCAAGGAAGGCTTCAAATACTTGCAGAAGATATTTAACAGCGAGGTAAGAACACACTCATTGCCAAACATGCCACCACACCACACCACACCATTATTAACCCCATTCCATTTTATCCATGACTTTTTGTCCATCCAAAGGTTCTCTAGAAAAGATCGCTTTAAGCGATAAGTCCGCCCATTGTGCATTGTTTTACACTTTTTCTATTGTATGTTTTATTTATGTTGGTGTAAAATAAAGCATAATTATATTTCTATTTCTATCCATACGAGATATCCCATGCGTATGGCCGTATGTTATCATAGTGACTTGAGTGGAAGTGGCAGCTTCATTACAAAGGCATTGTTGCCAATAGGCAAAAGTTACAGCTCTTTTTCTAGTTGCGAGTCGGGGGTTGTTGACTTCTGTTTAATAACCGTTAACCCCCGACTCCAACTAGGAAAAGACTAAAGAGATGTAACTTTTGAACGGTTGAACAGATTTTCATGGAACATAGCTAAGACCCATCCCGATTAAACTAGCTTTCAGATAAAAAGAACCGAATTGAAATCGGTTGAAAAATAAAATAAACTTTAAAAAAGTAAAAACTGACATCATCTTTCTTTTGTTTTCTTTTAAAAAACGTTGCCCCTCACTTGGATTTCTACTGTATCGAGGGAGCAGTTTACAAACATACATGTCACATACTCACACACAAATATCTAAAAAGTGAATGATTTTCTTAAAAAACATAACGGCTTATGAAGTCGGGGCCTTTAATTCTTCAATGCACCTTAGCTCGGCAGTGGCACCGACTTCAAAAGCCGTTAAGTTTTTAGGAAAAAAAAATATAGTTTTCAGTTTCTTCTTTCTTTTTTTTTTTTAAATCTTCACCCCTCACTTAAAGGACAATGGGCAAATTGGCCCAAAGTGCCCACAGGGTTCACACATAGTACATTCGAAAGAGCGTGCTTAGCTGATTATTTTTTATTATGGGAGTAAAAAAATCGGTCCTACAGGAAAAGATATTTTGAGACATAAAGACATTTTTAAGTTTGAACCTAAACATATGAACTTTATGAAAGTTAGCAAATAAAAGTTATATATTCTGGTAGATTACACTATTCCTAACATGTTTTATTCAGAAACTGAAGCGCTACGTGCACCATACAAAATATTTTTGATTTTGAAAAAATATGTATCTAATTATTGTTGTGGTGGATTATTAAAGGTGTCCCTAGAGTAGACATATAGTGTATTTAAAAGAACACATTGGACACATTATTTTTTATTATGGCAGCTAAAACATCGGTCCTACAGGAAAAGATATTTTGAGACATAAAGACATTTTTAAGTTTGAACCTAAACATATGAACTTTATGAAAGTTAGCAAATAAAAGTTATATATTTTGGTAGATTACACTATTCCTAACATGTTTTATTAAGAAACTTAAGCACTACGTGCCCCGTACAAAATATTTTTGAGTTAAAAAAAATATGTAATTATTGTTGTGGTTGATTATTAAAGATGTCCCTAGAGTAGACACCTAGTGCATTTAAAAGAGCACACTGAACATTTATTTTTTTATTATGGGAGTAAAATAATCGGTCCTGCAGGAAAAGATATTTTGAGACATAAAGACATTTTTAAGTTTGAACCTAAACATATGAACTTTATGAAAGTTAGCAAATAAAAGTTATATATTCTGGTAGATTACACTATTCCTAACATGTTTTATTCAGAAACTGAAGCGCTACGTGCACCATACAAAATATTTTTGATTTTGAAAAAATATGTAATTATTGTTGTGGTGGATTATTAAAGGTGTCCCTAGAGTAGACATATAGTGTATTTAAAAGAACACATTGGACACATTATTTTTTATTATGGCAGCTAAAACATCGGTCCTACAGGAAAAGATATTTTGAGACATAAAGACATTTTTAAGTTTGAACCTAAACATATGAACTTTATGAAAGTTAGCAAATAAAAGTTATATATTTTGGTAGATTACACTATTCCTAACATGTTTTATTAAGAAACTTAAGCACTACGTGCACCGTACAAAATATTTTTGAGTTTAAAAAAATATGTAATTATTGTTGTGGTTGATTATTAAAGATGTCCCTAGAGTAGACACCTAGTGCATTTAAAAGAGCACACTGAACATTTATTTTTTTATTATGGGAGTAAAATAATCGGTCCTGCAGGAAAAGATATTTTGAGACATAAAGACATTTTTAAGTTTGAACCTAAACATTTGAACTTTATGAAAGTTAGCAAATAAAAGTTATATATTCTGGAAGATTACACTATTCCTAACATGTTTTATTCAGAAACTGAAGCGCTACGTGCACCATACAAAATATTTTTGATTTTGAAAAAATATGTAATTATTGTTGTGGTTGATTATTAAAGGTGTCCCTAGAGTAGACATATAGTGTATTTAAAAGAACACATTGGACACATTATTTTTTATTATGGCAGCTAAAAAATCGGTCCTACAGGAAAATATATTTTGAGACATAAAGATATTTTTAAGTTTGAACCTAAACATATGAACTTTATGAAAGTTAGTAAATAAAAGTTATATATTCTGGTAGATTACACTATTCCTAACATGTTTTATTAAGAAACTGAAGCACTACGTGCACCGTACAAAATATTTTTGAGTTTCAAAAAAATATGTAATTATTGTTGTGGTTGATTATTAAAGATGTCCCTAGAGTAGACATCTAGTGCATTTAAAAGAGCACACTGAACATTTGATTTTTATTATGGGAGTAAAATAATCGGTCCTGCAGGAAAAGATATTTTGAGACATAAAGACATTTTTAAGTTTAAACCAAAACTTATGAACTTTATGAAAGTTAGCAAATAAAAATTATATATTCTGGTAGATTAAACTATTCCTAACATGTTTCATTAAGAAACTGATGCGCTATGTGGACCATACAAAACATTTTTGAGATTCAAAAAATATGTAATGTCCGAGAATTGAACCCGCTACCCCTATGTACGAGCAGCACCGTAGATAGACTTACGTTTAACCAGTTTGCCAATCGTGCACCAAAAAGAATCCAAAATATTAAATTATAATGTAATTAAGTTGCTGGAAAAATTCGTAATACTAATTGATTATAACTCTGGAACGGCAGGATGAAAATAAAAAAAAATGAGAATATAGAGTAACACTGATGTCCTTCATCGATTAGCACCGGTGTCAACCGTAGGGGCAAGCTTTTTAATTTGGACCAGCGTCCATAGGAATTTGCCCATCCTCCTTTCTCCTATATCGAGGGTACAGTTTACAAACATACATCTCATATACACATACACCCAGATCCAACTTTCTAACCAACCTTACCCAACCCAACCCAACCATCAACCACCAACAAACAACCAACTATCCAACCACCCAACCAACTAACCAACTACCCAACCAACCCAACTATCTGTAGATCATACAAATAATTCCTTCGTGCGGGGATCGAACCCGCGACGCGTAGCGTAAAAAGCTAATCGTTTAGCCACTGCGTCAACCGTGTCGTGTCGTGTTTTGAAGTCGGTTTTTACTTTTTTAATTCTATCGGGAGTTAATAAAATAGTACATTATGATATAAGTGCGGTAAGTTGAAAATTACAGCCGAGGCGATATTGCTAGCCCGAGCCGTAGGCGAGGGTTACAAGAAAGCAGAGGCTGTAATTATCAAAGCGCACGTATGTCATACGACGTTTTATAACATATTTGCGAGGAATTTTCAAATAAAAACAATACAGCGAAAAGAAAAAGCGCGCGGAAAAATTTTTACTTGTTCACAAATTAGCGATGTGCGCATATCAGTCCTTTTTTTTAAGGCAAAGGCATAAAAACAGCCTGTATTACTAATAAAGTAAATTAATATTTTTTTGTTTTTGTTACAGATAAATGGTTGTAATTTATTGTCAAAATTAATTAAATTAAAGAATTAAACGTTTATTTTTTATATTTTATCTCCCAAAGTTAATTTTATTCTTAAAATGTTGACCACTTTTCTGACATAAAAACTCTTTGCTAAGATTTAAAAAAGTACCGTTCGTTTTAGACGGAGCATCTTGATAAACCGTGCGTTTTACATTACATTATCGCACAAGTGCGTAATGAGATACATTACGATATTGAAATTGGTGAAATAAGAGACCCTTTACGAGCAAATGTGTTATAAAAAAGGTTAACTGGCATCGCCATAATAGGTACACTGAAACAGCCAAAGAGGTCATAATAATTATTATAGTAAAAGGTAGGAAAAATAAACATTATCTTTAGTGCACGCTAGTGCCGGCGTTCGCACGCGTAATAGTGCTGTGCGTATCGTACTTGGTGAAAAATTAAACGTCTACCGTATATAGAACTCGGACTGAGATCTAGAAAGAAGTACTCCCATACAACAAACATGACTTTTTTGCCGTTTTCATAGATAATGGTACGGAACTCTTCGTGCACGAGTCCGACTCGCACTTGGGCGGATTTTTACATAGGTACTTATAACTATAACAATTACCTATGTTCCTAACAGATCCTACAAGAAAAATACAAAATCGTGCTAGACACGGAATACACGCAGCCATGCGACGACGTTGCCGAACCCTGGTCTGATGAGTGGATCGAGTGCATGGCGCGACTCCACACGGACCCTCAGAACCACCAGCTCGGCACCAGCGCCATCGGCAAGGTCGTTGACCCAGATCTTAAAGTCTACAACATCGAAAGTAAGTAATTGTTCAGTCCAAGATAAGTTCCACGTTGCTTAGCTCGGGGTGCTACGTATTTACCTACCTACCTACTTACCTACGTATTAAAAGGAATAGGTAAAGTATTTGAAAGCCTTGGTCACTGTGTCCTATTAAAGATTTATCCACTTTTCGAAATAAGTCATAATTTTGTAAACATCAACCATATTTTATTATTTATTCTTTTCAGACTTGCGAGTAATCGACGCGGGCTCCATGCCTAGCCAGCCAACAGGAAACCCCCAAGGTTCTATCATGGCAGTCGCTGAGAAAGGCGCACACCTCATCCGAGAAGCATAGGGTTTTTAATGCCAAAGACATAGGTATCATTATACGTACATACCAAATATACGATGTACATTTTATTATAATCATGGAAGTCTTTAATCTCCAAATAAAATTTTGAATGTTATTGAATTAATTCTTTCTTGTTGATTTCTCCCTATCGAACAATATTCTCAAAAAAATAACCTCATTGGTGGGTCACTGCCTTCTTTCTCTCCTCCGAATCAGGCTAGTATGGTGGACTAAGGCCTTAGCCCTTATCATTCTGAGAAGAGACCTTGTAATGAGTAACAGCTTAAAAAAAATACACAACTGTATCTTTAAAAACATGATATTTTTTAAAGATACAGTTGTGAATATTTTTTAAGCAATTACTCATTGCAGTCTCTTCTCAGGCGCGCGTGAAAAGGATATTTTTTAAAGACCGAATATCGAGCCGAGATATTACTTCACATTATGTTTGGACATCTTGTATACCAATGAAACATGGCCAAAACTTGCCACATTGGCACTACTTATTTATGTCTTGACTTGACTAACTAGTGAAAACCTGTAACAACTATTCTATGCCAAGACCATATGTCAATCATCGAGATTAAAAAATAGTTGGGTGACTACCAAAAGGGGCAAACATGAAATAAAAACATACGATGAGAGATAATAAAAATTTATAATGTAAATAAATGAAAACATATACATACATACATGATTACACAACTTATACACACATTATGTTAATACTATTATGTTAATTTTATTGAAACCTATGACTAAAAAATTCATACTTTAAAAACAAAACGTTTTGTCATTATAACTAATAATAAAAAAGACTTCATTTTAGAGAGAAGTGTTAGATTCTAATTCAAGGAATGATTAATTAATACTTCACCAATTAAAGAATTCTTAGTAATGAATGGCAACACCGAATTTTAATAAGGACTGCTCTACGATATTACTACCAATAATTGATCTTTTGCATAAAGATGACTAGCTATTGCCCACGGCTTTGATTGCGTGGACGTCAATATTTCATACATGTGTGGAACTTTTGCTGTGCGTTGATAGATCAGTCAGTCAGGACGAATCGTTGAATATGTATAAATTTTCTTACTTTTATCTTTGCTAAAGACTCAAACACACATTTTTTTTTCAATAGACAGCAGTCCTATGTCCCCCTGTTTGGTATTTAATATTAAATTCACCTCCATGAATTATATAAAAAATACAATGATTTTTAGCACTTGAATACACTTTAGTAGCTTGACTACTCGAGAGTTACTCGTCTAGAGGACTAATCAGTGTTGCCAGAAATACTTGCAATTTAACAAATAAATCCTGAATTCAAAGATACATAAGAAAATTAAACAAAAGCCAAACTTAAACTTACGATGGTCCAATAATACGGAATTACAATTTTCATTATAAAATGCGACAGTGGAAATGCAAAATTCGTAAGAACTAGGATATATTTAGCACCTCAGCATCTTCACAGATTATTCTGAAATCCATATGAATCTAACTTATACATCTACTGATTTTATCTTACCAATTCATTAGTTTGGCAAATATAATATAATAATTATTAAAATGGCGACGTGTAAGGCGGGTTACGTATTTCAGACTGAGAAAGAAATAACAATAATTTCATAAAATCACAAAATCTTAAGTACTTTTAAATTTTTTCTGACTAAGCATTCGACGAAATCTATCAATATTAAAATGTTTTGTTGATTGGGGCCATTTGTAAAAATACTCAATGTCATCCATTTTGAAATGCTACTGAATCTTAACTACTACTACTCATAATTCTGCTACCGTTAACATTATTGCTTGAATAACCAGATTCTACAACTTACTAGGAATAACAATCAGTAGCATAAATAAAATAGTATTACATTAGAGGACAAGTGTATACATGCATAGCTCCTTAAAATCTAATTAGCCAGTATTCACAAAATATCAAATAAAATGATTACTAATATTCAACCCCAAGATACTTGACAAAACTCTATGTTGACGATTGTTTATATAAAATCACACGATTTAGAACAATCTAATGCTGTACTACAGGACAACTACAACTTGCCACTTGGTGGTCCACTTCCCTGCCCCTGCTCGAGTTTAGAGACAGCGTTCGCGACGATGTGAATATGTGCCTGCTGTAGTAATTTAGCGGGCATAAACTGGGTAAGCGAGAGAGGTGGAGTAGCTGGTTAGAGTTGTCGAGAACTACTCGTAACCCACCTGATCATTAACTCCTTACTGCTCATCCTTATCCTTAGCGCCGTGCTTGAGGATGCGTGTGAACTCGACATAGTCAAAAATCCCATCACGGATAGGCGCCTCGCGTAGCATTTCGTCGACGTCATCGTCTGTGAACCGATCACCCATGGTTGTCAGTAGCTCGCGGAGACGCTCTTCGTTTATCACCCCTTTGTTTTCTTCGTCAAAGCAGCTAACAAGGATAAATTTATGTAAATTAGTAAGATTATAGTATGCAGTGATATTTTAAGAGCAAGACGTTGGTATCAAAGCCGCGTTTATCGCCGCGAGCCTGCGACGTTCTCCAATCGGAAATACGCCAGTGACGTGCGAGACAGTTTCTTGCTCCCAAACTCGGTGAGTGGGAGTTGATACAGAAATATCATGCATTTGAGCACTCTATTAACTAGCTACTCTGTAGTGTCCTTTGTAACGGGACTTACGACTTGAATGACTTATAATAAGCACCAGATGTTATGGGATTTTGGAGAGACAAATGCTCATCATAGAATATTTTGATTGTACTAATAATTGAGTAAGTGCAGGACTGAATAACATTCAAACTAGCCATCAAATATAAGGCTGAAAGAACAGAATACATAAATTATCATAATTTAATAACATCATTGCTTAATGCCTATATTCCCAAAGATTGGTAGTATCCTGCTAGTAAAATATTATATTCCTAGCATTTGGAAAATAATCATCAACAGTTCTTGAATTAATTCTTGCATTTTCATTATTAAGAATATCCTCACCCAAATGCATTCTTGATGACATCCTCAGGGTCAGTTCCCTGCAGGCGCTCACCGAACAGGGTGAGGAACATGGTGAAATTGATGGGTCCGGGGGCCTCATTCATCATACCCTCTAAGTAATCCTCTGTTGGGTTTTTGCCTATAACAAACAGTTGACCATTTTAGCTAGGTACTAATAAATACAATAGCAATAATTATTCAGTAACATAATATGTGGATTTCATACCTAATTTACTGAGACATATTTTTGAATATATTTATTTATGACAAGCACAGAATCCTAAGAATGCATATTATTAACACTGCAAGTTATTCTATATACTTGAGAGTGAGACTAAATTCATAAACTGTTTGCAACAACAGATTAAGTTGTTTGTAACAATAACATAATCTAGTGATTACAGCAATATGCTGTTTTACCTATTGTTTTACATTATTTTTCCCTGAACATCCAAAAATAGCCATGTAATATTGTAACTAAAAGTTACAGGTATAGGATAATTCAAATCCAAATGATTTTTATGAATGCCACCTGGATGTGAATTATCCTTAACTTTATGTTTTCTTTTCAAGAAAAACTATGTGATCCAGGATATAAATTGCATTATCTTACATGATTATCTTGCCAAAGGTTAATAGTGTTACTTGAGGTTATAAGGAAACAGCCTTCATGAGTAATTAAACCGGTAACATAGGTTACCGGTTTAATTACTCATGAAGGCTGTTTCCTTAGGGAGGCTGCCTGCTCTAGGTGGCACTGTTGCCGACTGGCTAATCTTTCCACTAAGAACTAAGACTCAAGAATAATTTCCAAGTTATCAAAACAGAAGAATGGTATCTAAATAATAAATAATGTCAAGAATGTTGAAACTGCCTTTTATTGCATGACTCAAAGATAGAAATACCAATATGACTCACTTTAAAGTATTTTTACACATTTTCTTACAACAATGATTGTAGTTTATGTAATACGTATAATATCTATTAAACAGGTAATTCATGATAACCCTGATTCTTGCAAAGAAATATAGTTTCATTAAGAGGTTGTTAATCTACCTCCCAAGAGTTCAGGCCTATTTGCCTACTAGCCAAATTACCCAAAAGCTTTTGTGCAGCTTATAAGAAAGGATAAGAAAAATAAACATACCAAGAGACGCTAACATATCATGTAAGTCATCTTTGTCCACAAAACCATCTCTGTTCTGATCAATCATATTGAACGCCTCCTTGAACTCTGCAATCTGTGCCTGGTCGAACATGGCAAAGACATTGGAAGTGGCACGCTGGGCGCGCTTCTTGTTGGTGCCGCGGCGGCCTGCTGTCTTGCGGGACGACATCGTGATATCTGGAAATAATTTAGAATGATAAAATACGTGTGTGACAACAGATTTCAGACACAATTGAACATGACTCACAATTCTAAAAAGGACAACAACAAACGATTTCGTTACAAGACCCTATTGTTACCATACCTATCTATTTACGTTAATAAACTTCCTTTCGACAACGTAAACGCTGATAACCAGTAGCGCTCGTCCGACAACGACAAAATATTTCAAGCAACAAAAATAAATTTATATTTAAAATTTAATGAAGTTGAGATGTCACTCAACTTATCGTCAGTTTCGTGCGCTAACGAGAAAGTGACTCATTGCCAAAACCGCCTTCCAGTATTAGTAACAGAGTTTATCTAGGGCACACGATGTCATACACCAAGGACTACCATAAATGGACATATATTTACACCCTAACATCTGCTTGAAAAATCCTTTAACGAATGTAAGTTATATTCCCAACAGGACTTACCTGTATTCTTTAAACTAAATACAACAGGAATTATCGGTTCGTAACCGAAATAAAGCGAATTTAGCCTTAGTTTTACTGGGTGACTAAAATAATATCAAATAATATATACGTGTGACGTCAGTCAGGCACAGTGTTGCCCACAGGGGGTTATCTGCGTTAGCATCCCTATATAGTTTGTGGTGTTGCCTAGGAGTGAGGCGTATTTATCGAAACAGTTTCAAAAAACAGGTTTTTGAAACATGGAACATGGAACAGATATCTCAAAACAGAAAAAACTGTTCCTGCCTGTTTCGCCTGTTCCGCACGTACCTACAGCTTGTAGGTACGTGTGGAACAGGCGAAACCTACAACGTGCCGACATTGCTGTAACTGGTGTGTGTATCTGTGTAACATAACAAGCTCTTCTCTATCTAGCTTATGGATTTTTACTTTGTTAGAAAGAGATACAAACATAAATGACCTGGAACAGTTTGGAACAAGCTCTTTTCTCTTCTGACTTATTGTAATAGAAAGAGATAGCATCTGTTCTATGCCTGTGACGGCCTGTGACTATTGTTAACCTATTCGGATGCACACAAAAAATAAGCACTTACCGTTGAACAAAAAAATGCGTGAGCCATAGATTTTATAATGTAATAAAAATCGGTATAAAAAAAAAAAGTTCGGGGTAAAATAAAAAAGTGGGTAAAATATTGGGGATTTATGTTCCCAATATTTTCAATTATGTAGGCCATGGCAAAAATTATGAACAGAATAGGTTTATAAAAAACATACTAAGTACCCAAATATACCCATACTATATAAAATAACTCTGTTATCGCAAATTTTTGTATTATGTTAATTTATTGTATTCTTTTCATTTATTTACTTTAGCTTTGTTTATTACAAAACTACCACTAAATTTGGGGAAAATTTTATGAAAATGCTTTAACTGGGGAAAATATTTACTCAATGAAACTAGGTAGGTACTATAATAAAAAACTGTTGCAATCAAAGAGTCTTTGGTTCCAATGTATTTCCCTGTATAATATTATTTGAACTGTTATTTCCCTGGAACTGGAACAGGTGAAACAGGTTTCTAAATTTACCTGTTACAGACCACCTCTCGGCGAGCCAATAGAGATAGCTACCACAGAGAAGTGTGTCTCGTTTGAGCAATTGCCAGGGTAGACTAATTAAAGGCACTGTGTTTACGCACTGAACTCATATTTAGCCTTCCTTCTATGCTTTAGGTTATTGTTCTGAGGAAATCCACAATGTATACTTTTTAGTACTCAAAGCTTTTAGCCATTTTAGCGTAATAGTATGAGAAGAAGTCGCATGTCAAACGAATCCCGATTCCCCTAATTACTTGTTGTTTGTTGAGTTCAATGGCTTAATTCTTTGGTCATTGGTTGAGTTTCACGCTCCAACTAAAAGAAAACTCGGTCTGCTTTGTAGAACGAGAAATTAGTTAGGTATCCATTCATTGGTTAAAACCTTAAAATCAACAGCAAGTGACCCCACAAAGTCTTGTACATACTGCAACATATTTTTTTTTCAAATTATTTCTCGTTTTATCTAATGACCAAAGAATCCTCATAAGCCATTGGTTTTATCCATAAAGTTATTATTATTAACTTTATGGTTTTATCGGTTTTATGATTTATCAGAGAAACGAAAAACATAATGCACTGTCCTCTTACTTAAGGTGGACGCACACCTGACCGGATCGACCGCGCCGAACGAGCCTAAAGTGCGGCCGCCGAGAGAATGCGTTCCTGACACCTGTCAGTTGAACATGTTTCTTTTTTATTAAAGATTATATTTAGCGCTAAACTATTTTAGTTTATTATAGGTTAATTTTAATAGAATTTTGTATCAGTAGTGCATGTAAACGATAGATATCTACTATTATGTAATAATGTTTCGACATCGATGTCTATCGATAACAAAAAATTCTCGTTTGTTCGTAACTGACAGGTGTCAAAAACGCATTCTCTCGGCGGCCACACACTCGGCACGGCCGAAACGAAGTTTCTTATGGCCTCGCACACCTATCCGCGCCGAAAGAATCGATGACGTTTCGTTGCGTGCATTTCCTTGACGCATATCGCACGTTCATTACGTTTAGTTTCATAATTTGTTTTCAGAAATCACAGATTTTTTAATTAAAAATGGTTTTTAAAATAAGCATAACAAAATACTTAGACTGCTTATGTTATATATTTTTTAAAAGGTTCTTAAGCCTATACAGATTAGAATATCATTCAGATTTTATACAGATTTTAGCATTTTAAATACCCCGTTCTTATCTAATGTTAATGTTAGTGGCCATGACAGTTTAAAAACTTAGATTTAAGCAGTTCCTTCTTCAGATCATCTTAATACATCTGGCAACACTGATCCAGATAACTTTTGACTCGAGCCCACTGGCAACCCTGTCCGAATCGTCCGCATCGAATCTGATGACGTCATCCGAATTCGTCTGGGATTTGGATACTTGGATAGTATCTATAAGTAGTCTGTGATTTGGATGCCTACCAAATTCTTTCGGCGATTCGTCCGATTCGGCGCGGATAGGTGTGCGAGGTTTCATAGGATTTCATATAAAGAATTCGAAAATTCGTTTCGTTCGGCTCGTTCGGCGCGGTCGATTCGGACAGATATGCGTCCACCCTTAATATATTACGTCTATCCCTGCGGTCCGAATTGCGAAAAAAGTAATAATATCGCGAATCCGACCAAATTTAATAGACCCAAAATATAAGGGCTATTGAATAATAATAATACTTGTGACTTTGGTCGGATTCGCGATATTAGCACTTTTAGCGCAATTCGGACCGCAGGGTATGAGATTACATAATTTCCTGCCTCCTCCAACCTTGTATTTGTTGACATTTGACGGAACATTTTCAGTTCAAAATGTCAAAAATAGTTCCGAAATTCAATTTCACATTATTTAATTCCTCCTTCAGTATTTTGAATGTCTTTTAGTGCATTCAAAAGATTTAACCAAGTCCTTTGTCCACATATCAGTGAGTAAACCAAAATATTATAATATTTTTGTTTTGGCAGGCTTTCAAATGATGTATGTTTTATGTTTTAGATGCTTATCCAAACCAAGTCCAGGCTACTAGTGTCTGGCATAGTACGAACGCTAAGTACGTCGCCTCGGGTTAACGCCAGCCACTATGACGTCCTTGAAATCACTCCTAAAGCGACACAGAACGACATCAAATCCGCTTATTATAAATTGTCAAAAGTCTACCATCCGGACATATCGAGCGTAAGTCCTTCTATATAGCGTTGATTGTTTCCTTACTTTCATTAGAACTAACATGTGAATTTTTTTTCATGTCATCTTTATAGTTTTGTTTTTCCAGGATGAAACATCGGCTAAAAAGTTTAGAGCTATTTCTGAAGCATATGAGGTATTAGGAAACGTTAAACTGAAAAAGATGTATGATAAAGGTTGGTTATATTAGAAATGTTTAATCAATAAAGACCCCTTGCCCGGAAATTGGAGTAACAACCAACCATTCATGAATTTTATTTAGGAAGGCATGGTATAGAAATATTTATACCTCAAGTTTTTCTCAACTGATTAAAATTATACATCAAGTTAAACTGTTTTTATTCTCTGATGATAAAAAATTCATATTTGTTCATTTCAGGGCTTCTAGTGGGTAAGAGGTCAAGAGTGGAATATGAGCCTGACCCCGAGCCGACAGACCCAACCCTCAAGTTCTATAAGTCACGTGTACGTCGCGCAGCGGTACCAACTATGGATGGCAGACAACCTATCTATGACTTTGATGCTTGGTATGTTTTGTTTTTAAGGGTCTTTGTTCATTACAGTGATGTATTTTATACAATAAACAGTTCTACCAAGATTTGAAATTACATCAGAATTATTTGTAATCATGGGGTTGTCATTCTGTGTAAATGAAGATTCCTTTAGCTTTTCGTGAGTAGTAACCTTGAAATGTGTGTGTGCTTACAATTTTGTTATAATTATAGTATATAATATTCATATTTGCAGGTCAAGAACTCACTATGGTAATTTATTTGAGAAAACTAAATATGAAAGGGAATTTCTAAGAAGAAAACGTGAGAAACAAATTGACAAAGAACAATCAAATAAACAAGAAGCATTCCTGTACATAATGTTTGCTTTAGGTGGACTGTTTATCTTTATGGTATCCCAAGGGACAACAGACTACGACTTGGATAGAACTGCACAAAGGGTAAATATAGAGAAACAACAAATGGAGAAACAAGAAAACTAATAAGATCATGTCAAAGCAGTTTAAAATAAAATTTAATGTAAGCTGCTACTAATTTATTAGCAAATTCTTAGTTCATACATAGAAAAATTATTGTGGTATATTATACCATCAAAATATTATTCAGCTATATTTTCTCATAATGTTTAACGTCTTGTATATACTGTACATAATGTAATTCATTAAAATACCTCGATAGGTTGTAGACAAATTGTGATAATGTAATAAAAAAAACTACAATCAAATTATTGTACTATTTAATTTTTGTCCCTACCTTGGTCTGGAGCAAACTGCAACTACTGTTTACCTAAGTTTAAACTGCCTATTTAGTCCGGTTGCTTAAACTGGTGCGATCATAACTTCATGACCCTTGTAGGTATTTGACTTTTGAGTTATGGCGTATACATAAACTTAATAGTTGTAGGGGAGCCCTACTTATTATTTCTATGGGTGTATATCGACGGTCCCTACGTACATAGAGACATGTCAAAAACCGAGGTTTACAGGAGACCGTTATTTATGTTCAAACCGCTCTATTAAAGAAATAATTATTATGTATAATTTTTTTTTTTCTTTAATGTTTTATTAGGTTTAGGAACTTTATAAATGGTATTTATACATATTTTCTTTTTTTATATTTTTTTAGAAAAACTGATAGATGACTGTTTCTACGAAGATATTAAAATAAAAGCATGTCAGACATGTCTATGATACCTTTTTATACGCAGGGGCCCAATTCTACAACAATCGAAGTAGTCTTCGAATTCGAGAAAACGTTCGAATTCGAACTTTTCTCGAGTGGTAATTACGATGAGCTATTCTGGACATGTCGAGTTCGATATTTCTCCGCATTTCTCGAACGCCAGCCGCTCGAACTGCTTCGACTGGTCGGGACCACTCGAGACGTACATTTCGAATTCGAACCATCATAAACGTCAACATCGGTTCTCAGAGTTTTTCTTGAATTGTGCCTAAATTTAACTATTTCAAGTCCTTAAGTGCATAAACTTTATTTATAATGAGTGACGAAGTAATTGCGACATTTATGCAAAGCATACTGGAAAGCGGTGGGTTGAGCTCACCATGTTTATGAACTTTTTAATTACGCGGACATATTATTGTACAGTTTGAAATGTTCAGTGAGAAAACTTAGGAATATTATTTAAAGTGAATAACACCATTAAAATTTAGTGATATTAATGAATATAATAATTAAGCGTGCAAGGGAAATACACCACAGTCCAAGGAAAGTCCACTAACTAACTAACTAGTACCTAAAGTAACTAGGTACCTATTAAAAATACTTTTGGGCTGCTCCAGAATAAAGTTGTTGTCTAAATAAAGACCTAAAGACCGCACTCTGCACTACTCGACTGAAAATAGCGCAAAACCATGTACCAAACCCGGAATCGGAATAGAGAGCCAACGTCAGGAATCTCTGAACTCTCTGCAGCTATTTTTCAGGAGGAAAACTGAACGGCCAATAGCTATGATTTAACTCGGGGCAGAGCTATAAGAAACATGATAGTAAGAAGAATAAGTAGTGTTCATACAACAAGTTCAACCGTACTAAATCAACTGTTTGTCATAAGTTTACAAATAAATATATACTAGAACTTGAAATAAATAACTTTTATTTACTTACATAATATATTTTTTTACATTCATCACCTAACAATGATATTCATACACTTTCATAAATTTCAAATAATTTTCTCTCTTAATATCTTTTTACAACATGCATCCTTCTGTCGCACCCTTTAGTCACACAACCTCAACTCTTCATCAAACAGCTGCAGCCTTCACTCTCCGAGCATTCATTTGCTATGCCACACTCCCTTGCATACTCTGGCTTTGGCATCACTCTCCTCACACAAAACGGCCAATCATTCTTGTACTTCTTTGATGGTGGCTGCCAATAGTTGTCACCCACAGCATCAGCAACAAGGAGAATATTATGTGAAGGACAGGTTGGGGTAAGACAGTAGTGTGCACTCCATAGAGAATGTCTGTAATATCAGTTAATTTATGGATATTAGATATTCATTAGATAACATTTTTTAACTTTAAAATGCAACACAAGTTATTTTTGCCTACCTTGTAAAATATGTCTGTGCATGCCACTGGGGTAAGATATAATAATAATTTATATATTCAAGAGGATATCAAAATGAAGATCATAATTATTGAAATATATAACTTTTAATTATGTTACTTATTATCTAATACACTTCATGATAAAAATTAGGACTTAGCTGTGTTAATTCTCTCTTTAACTTGACTCTAGGATAAACATAGATATCATAAATCTAGATAAATTCATAAAATACAAACTTTTAAGTGAATTACAACAGAACCAACAAGTGTCAAAGTTATAAGTACCTAACATTGCAATTATAATAATCCACGTCATGTTTACATGTGACAAAATGCAACCATTATTGACAATAATTTATGATAAAGTAATTTCACTTCACTAACACCATAATTTCACTTCATCTTGCTCTTCATATGACACTAATCAATCTGCTTGTACAAAGAAGTAAATAGGTGATAAATTGATTCTCTGTCAGCGGTTTCCAACTATCCAGGGTTATGCTCAGCCTTTGGCCGTATCTCCAAGGAATGACAGGGTTGCGCCATCCAACACTTTGTGCGTAATTCTCTCGTCGCCCGGGCTGCACGCAGCTGGCTAGCACAGTGAGCACACTGTGTAATGAAGAGTCTCACTCTCGCCGCCGTGTCCACCATCGATGAAAGATACCGGGATAGGACCACGTCACACCACCACGATGTGTACAAACTCATAAATAGCGTTTTTTCCCGAATACTATGATGATCACCGTACTCGCGCTTGTTCTGCTTTTGATGTCCGATGATTTAGTTAGATCTTCAATTATTTTGACTCCAGCAAAAGGGGCGAGTCGCCTCTTATAATTTATGAGAACATGTTTGTAAGGTTTGTAGATATTATTTTGATTTTTTAATTTGATGTTTGATAAATCAAGATGTCAAACTCAAAAATTGGTGCGTTCGAAAACATCAATGATTAAAAAATCCTCTCTTACATGCGCCAGCCTACCTATGTAAACATGATAATATATTGTGGTCAACGTTAAATGAAACAAACATGTTTTCTTTTTATGATTTATAATTCTTTCGTTTTATCTATGCTCTTCCAATGTTATTTTTGTATTTTTAAAATCGATGTCAATAAACTTTCGGAACGAACAAAATATCTACATAGTTACATTCCGTTTCAGCAATTATTCTATGGAATGTATTAAATACAAAAAAAATTGTTAAGAAATTGAAAAACTTATTATTTCCCGATATAAAATAATATAAAAAATGTACAGAATGACAATAAAAACATATAATAGACTTAAAAACTTTTTTAAATATAATAAACGAGATAAATCATTACAACCGTTTTAAACGGTTTTAAAACCGGATGAACTGTGTGAAATGGAACGCATCGCACGTAGTTTATCTCTTATAATGGCAACATTTTACAATTACGAGTAGAAATTCATCTCGATTCGTCTCGATTAGTGCTGAGAATACCAAATTCGAATCCACAATGTCAGCTTGCGAGATTTTACAGTCGAAATAGCGCTCGAAGTGGAAACTCGAATTCGAAGACTACTTCGATTGTTGTAGAATTGGGCCCCTGGGAAAGAAGAAAAACAGTTTATAAAATAGAATAATTTTAAATACAATGTTGTATGAAAACGTCGAATTATTGTTTTCAAACGGATATGTTAAACATCCTAAAACATACGGCATGGGGGAACTCCCGCCGTGAATGACGTTATGTCAGACAAGACCGCGTTCGCACCGAGTGGCGCGCATTTTAAAACACCGTACGAAACGATACGTATAGATATCCGCATCTACGACAATTATCCGTTGTAAATGTAATACTTGTTCTCATATACGATTTGTAAATGACGTTAAATACGTAATATAAAAAAATACAGGACTGTGCTTATGGAAACTATAAAGCCAATTCCAATTGTGCAGTAAAAAAAATTGCCATTTTTGACATGTCTTTATGTACGCCACTGAAGTATGAAACCAAGAACATTGTACTACAATGTTCTTGTATGAAACCTATATAGGTCAATGGTAGGGACCGTCGATATTAGTCATATAAACAAGGAGAGATAACGTAGACTAGAGATAACGTTACTTATTTTTTACTGGTATTGTACCAAAAAATTCTGATAAGTTACAATTACCGGTATTTTATAACGTTACATTCCAATTCCGTTTCTATGACGACACACCAAAACAAAGGTTAAAAAGTTAAATTTAATTTTTCACGAAAGTCGATACCATAGGTAAGAGCTAATAACAAGCACACATCGCTTACACTGTGAGAGTGAGACTGCAAGTGGAGGAGTGCGTACCTAACAGCAACTACAAATAGAAAAGAGAAAGCACTGTAGATACCTACTGTTATTTTTAACGCTACTAAAAATGGTAAAATTAACGTTATAACTTTCGTTAAAATGGTAACGTTCATTATTTTGCGGTACCCTGCATATAGGTAGATGAACGACGCAACAATCCGGCAACATACTTACTTGGTATAAATCTTAGTTTAAATAACCACCCTTTGATGAGTTTAAAACGATTACAGCAGCCCTAATGAAACTTGATGAAAGTCGCACTCGGTCGAACTCTAACGCTTACAGTGGCTACGTTCAGTAATTCAGTTTTCGGTGCGAAAGTCACTCGGGCGAATGTCGCTCGCTCATCGGGAATAATTGAACGGCTTCGAGCAATCCACAAATGCGTTACGCGAGTGACCAATCGAACGACTTCAAAATATCTGCTGTATCCTATGACTACAGTCATTGGTCGGTTGACAGCAGTGCGACCGAGTGCGACTTTCACCCTCCTATTTCACGGAGTGACCGGAGCGATCGTCCGACGACGCTCGCTCAAATAACTGAACGGTTTAGTGTGATCGCCCGCGTCGTCGAGCGTCATCCGGCGTAATAACTGAACACACCCATTGGGTGTTCAATTATTCCCGATGAGCGAGCGACATTCGCCCGAGTGACTTTCGCACCGAAAACTGAATTACTGAACGTAGCCATTCAGAGACGACAGAAACGAGTCTAAGCGTGAACTTCCGCTTCCATCTGTCAAAGTTACGAACAAATTTTGACAGATGGAAGCGAAAGATCCTTAGATTATAGAAGTATAGAGGATATGCCACAAAATTATCTATATAAAACATGTTATAGAGATGTTATGAATTTCGACATAGGAGTAAATAAAAATCGATTTGTCTCTTTTTAGCAAATACGATTCCGCATGTGTTGAAAAGAGATAAATAATTGGTAGATTGTTGCTATTATGGCAACATTTTGTTGCTGACGTCACTTGGGACCGCCTTGCGGCATGACCGCCATATTGTGCATGCTGCCCAGCAAGTACATTAGCTGCCAAATTCATGTAAACATATCTTCGTATTTTTTTATTTAGCTGATTAGAGTGATACTAGTGACTGTTGAACTTATTCAGTGATAAGTGCACATTCAAACAAAATGCCTCTGTGTTGTGTTGAGGGGTGCAAATCCAATTCAAGGAAAAAGGAGCCTGGAATAACTTTTCATAGGTTAGTGACAATGTTTAATAGAAAACTAGGCTTAATATTCAAAAATTGGCACCGCTGTTTTTTTATTCGACAATGAATCAATGAATTACGTCTCCTCAATATGTTTTATGTTAGATTTGTCGTTATTTTGTTATATCAAACCGAGTGTTTGTTTACATATCAACAAATAGGGATGAGCTTTGGTACATAAAGATATCGACATTTTATGACTTGATGTTTATTTCTGTAAGAGTACTCAACAGTTCCTACTTTACTTTTAACACTATATTTCTGTGTTTTAGATTACCTAGAAACTTGGTAACTAGAACGAAATGGATTGAAAACATTGCCAGACATAACTGGAATCCTGGGCCAAATACTTGTATATTGCACTTTGAAAAAAGTACCATTAATCGTACATTGGATGTAGCACGTGTCAAAGATTTCCAACAATATTCCCGGTAAGTAAAAAACACAGAGAGAGTGTCGTCCAGAAAGTATTTGACGAAATTGATTTTGTTCAGAACTGAATAAAAATGTATTTTTTTAAATAACGTGTTTTATTTTACATACCACTACTATTTACATAAATGAAAATCAAAAATTGTGATGTCAGCGATTCAAAATGAAAGGTGGTTATTGAAGTTGGATACTGGGTAGCCGAAAGCAAAAGGAGTAAAGCGACTTTAAATAATAGATACTTACGCATCTATGGCCTCCACAATTATTCGATTGTTTATAATGCAACATAAAGAATTTGTAGTTCCTGTAGATACATAATATTAATTTCTATAATCTATAGAGAAACATTACAATAAAATAATATATAGGCTGTTTCCTAAATAGTGCAGTAAATAGTTGGTTGTCAGGCCCATGAAATTGAATAACAATAATTGTTATAACTTTTAACAGTTAAGAGCATTATTTCCTTAGTTTTCGATGTCGAACAACGACCTATCGATAAAACGTTTTCAGCGTTGATACATCACTAGAGCAAGGGGCGGAGTCGACGCCATATTGTGCCTCCAAAGTGCCGCACGTCACGTGACCTTGTTTCCTATCCTCTGTCTCTTCTATAATCTAAGGAAAGATCACGCTTAGACTTGAGCTAGGTCGAGCTAGGTACTATGTATTATCTCTATGGGTGTGTTCAGTAATTACCAAAGAGTATGTAATCACTACGTTTTTAAGGTAGGTAATTACGCCCGACGACGCTCGACGACGCGGGCGATCACACTAAACCGTTCAGTTATTTGAGCGAGCGTCGTCGGACGATCGCTCTGGTCACTCCGTGAATTAGTAGGGTGAAAGTCGCACTCGGTCGCACTGCTATCAACCGACCAATGACTGTAGTCATAGGATACAGCAGCTGATAATTTGAAATCGTTCGATTGGTCCGGATTGGTCACTCGCGTAACGCAGTTGTGGATCGTTCAATTATTCCCGATGAGCGAGCGACATTCGCCCGAGTGACTTTCGCACCGAAAACTGAATTACTGAACGTAGCCATTGGCTTAGACTCGTTTCTGTCGTCTCTGAATGTCAGCCTAAGAGCAAATCTTAGGTCGAACTGCTATCAACCGACCAATGACTGTAGTCATAGGATACAGCAGATAATTTGAGGTCGTTTGATTGGTCACTCGCATAACGCAGTTGTGGATTGCTCGTTCGGCGTCAGAGGGGTTATAGGTTCTAGCCGTTCTAGCTAGTTACCAGGCCATTAAATTACCAAAAAAAAAAAAAAACTGACGCCCTTTGACGTTTGATTTGACTTTGACATATCATTGTCAATTGTCATTAGGTATTTTATTTAATTTATTTCCACTTCTATTCTGTCTGAAACCAAAATATACCTAACAATAAATTTCACATTGATAAGATTTTAATCGTTATTGGACATTTTAATCAAGTACCATTTAGTGAAGAATCAATAAGAAATAATCATGGATTGTCTCGTTGGTTACGGTAGCGATGATGAAAATGAATCGGAGCGATATGGAAGCCAACAATCTTCGGTAAGTTTTGGCGTCCTTGATCATTTTATAACGTGTCGTGTAGCATTTTTCATAAGTTAAACATGGACTTTGAGTGATTTTTAGTGTGTTTTGATGTCATTTTATGAGAATCATGGATATTAACCTGCGTTCTCTGCTTGACAATAGAATGATATTATAGGTGGGAGCTGGCGTCTCCGGAGGCCGCCGGAGGGACGACGACACAAACTACGATGACGTCAACATGGACATGAGCGAGGTAACTGTTGCCTATGTACGTCAACAATCATCACATATGCTAATACAGTGTGATAGCTCCAGTCAGCTACACTTGGTAACTGACTACGGGACTCTAGCGCTCGTCCCTCACTGTTATGAAGCAAACTGTAGATTATTGATAACTAAATAGTATATTCTTCATTTACATTCAGGCTTAAGGCCAATATCCATTACAGCATTAAAATAGCCATAATTTTCTCATAATAGTAACTAAATATTAGAACACTTTTATAAATATAGTCAAATAAAAAAGCAATTTTGCATTTTGCTGTTTTCAACGATGATATTAACACTTTTATTATTTTATATGTTACCCATTTGTAAATTGACACAAAACAAAAGTCAAATACCCCTTGAGTACGTGCCGAGGCTTCAAGATGACCGACCGAGTCCATGCACACTGCGACCCCTTAACTTCAGGCTCACGTGAGTACATAGCTTTAAGATAACCAAAACTTTATTGGCATCGTAATATATTCACACTAACATTTTCTTTTATAATAGATTATTCCATGAAAACCCAAAGTATGATATTTTATAAAGTGCTACTTTAAATTTTTATTGCATACAACTTGTTATCACAATAAATTTAGTTTGACTTATGAAATGTTACAACTGCAATGACTATTATTTTACACTGTGTTTCTAACTCCGCCACTTTAATTGGTTGTAAATAAAAGTGGTGTCCATGTATTTCCTTAGCATTTGCTAAACAGGTAAAGGTGAGGGCTACTGGGAACTTCAAGAATACTTTTACTGGATACCTAATTATTTAACTTTGCTTATATTTTATGGTATCGAAAGGTGAGGCAAAACATACTGGAAAACATGAAACTGGTTTTTTTTTTCCATACTCCATATTTTTAATAAACATAAATTTACATACATAGCTGAATATTATATTTTGCATTGGATGGTGCAAAATGTCCATGATATGTTATGGTGTAGATTATTATGTATGTAAATGGTGTGTATCTTGTCGCAGGACTCCCAGGCCGAGTCGGAGCCCGAGCTGCCGCAGGCCGAGCCCGCGCCACCTGCACACTCATCGCAGGATGAACGGAGGGGATCTAGTAAGTTAAACTAACCTACTTCATACTATATTCTATTTCGGTATCGTATATTATGATAATGGTGTCGATTCTGTTGCGCATTTTGACAGTACTAAATGCATCTGTCACTTTCTATTTCTAATGAAACAGAAAGAGATAAACACCCTTAGTTTAGTTTAGTCCTGTCAAAGTGTGCAACACAATCAACACTAATGAAGGTTATTCTTGTCTTACAACTAACTCGAGAGTAATTATTGAAACAGGCATTTCTATTTCCTATAATAATGATGTAGGAAAATTGTTGAAGTATTACTCGATAGTTGTACAGGTGCTATGGTTTAGAACAGGGTTCCCAAAGTGGTCGATATCGACCCCTTGGGGTCGACATAAACGAAAACTGATTTTGGGGGTCGACGAGGTCTAAAAATCGACCCCAATATAAATTAACACAAGTTCTTATTTAAAACTTTCAAGATAGGTAGGTAGGTACTGTATTGTTTATGTTGTGTTACGTGTACTAAGAATAATTAATATTTTTGTAGGAAATAGCATTGTTGTAGTAATGTAAAGTCTCAAGTTCGTACAAGATGAAAAACTCGGCAAGTCAGTGCGGACAAATTTGTGCAAGATAATGAGTTCGAGCGTACGTCTTTCAGGCGCGTTTTGACTTGCGAATTAATACTTTTTTAAATATAATTTCCTACCTACTTAAGATTCTTTAAGTACCTAATTTGTAATAATTATTATAAATTAAACTTTATATTTACTGAATTGTATGTCTTTTTATTTTGTTAAATTTTGATGAGAAAATGAAGTCAACTTTACTCACTTAACCAAGTGCAAAGTTTTCCAATTGGTACCTTAGTACCTAGGTATTTTTTATCAATAGGAAAAAACTAAAGATAGGCCCCCTTATTCATAATAGTCTGCTAACTTAAAGCATTGCTAATTCTCACTCTGTCTTCTTCTATTGACCTAAGTCAGAATGAAAAATAACACTCTGTAGCAGCTGTTTTAAGTTAGCGGACCATTATGAATAAGGGGGTTGATCTTAAAAGTAGGTAATTTGGCCATGGGGGTCTGAGGTAACAGTTCATTTTGGAAAAGGGGTCACTTGTCCAAAATAGTTTGGGGATCCCTGGTTTAGACGCAGCTAATCACGGTTCGCTAAATATATAATGTGCGTGGGGAATTCGCCACGCTGCGAGTATGTGTATGCCTATGACTTATGTTTCTACAGATGACAGCCGTGAACGCGAGCGCGATCGTGACCGCGACCGCGGCGACCGCGAGTTTGACCGGCGGGAAAGGCGCCGCGAGTCGCCTGTCCGCGCCCGCACCGACAGGGAGCGCTCTGATAGACGGTCACCACAAAGGGATGACAGATACAGGTATGGTGCCGTACTTCTTCTAAAACTTAGTGAAGTTTCTGATTTTTGTTGCTGTGACTGAGTCTTGATGTCATTGCGTCAACAGTGTCAAACGAAATATAAGGACTTGAAAAACAGCAGAAATAATTGTAAACAATAAAAAAGGATGAAAATGTTGTAATCAGAATATTCAGAATTAAGAATATTAAAAAACTTGCTGCGGTGCCTAAAATCCGCCCATGATTCCACAAATATGAACAGTGATCATAATAATAATACTGAATATTGTTTTTATAACACATTGTATACAATGTGTAAGATAACTAACACAAAACCACACTCCAATCTGAGCATAATTCAATAGTCAAGACTTAAGATTTTTAAGTTCACTAATATTCTTGATATCAGTGATAGCCTAGCGGTTGAACGCTCGCCTTCCATGCAGGAGGGTCTGAGTTCAAACCCGGCCTGCACCTCTGACTTTTCGGATTCATGTGCGGATTAGAATTTGATTATCACTTGCGACAACGGTGAAGGAAAACATCGTGAGGAAACCTGCACATCTGAGAGGGCCTCATAAAGTTCTCGATGGTGTGTGTAGTCCGCCAACCCGCACTAGGCCAGCGTGGTGGACTAAGGCCTAACCCTTCTCATTTTGAGGAGAGGCCCGTGCTCAGCAGTGGGACAGTAATGGGCTGAATTTATTTATTTATTTTTAATATTCTTGAAAATAGAATTGAGCTTAGCATTACTTACTGCATTTAAAATTTAGTCTTACTGTCTTCAAATAAAATTTAATTTTCTTTGCCTCAAGCGAGCGTTGGTTTGGCGAATTTCATATTTTTACACCGTACAGAATGAGGTCAGAATTTTAGTTATTCTGTCAATTTACTCTAGTCAGAATACCAGCGCTGTGACATTTTCTATTTCTAAATGTCACAGCATTAGGCTGAGATGGAGGCCATTTTTGGTCTCGTCCAGGTTGCTTTAATTATTGTTTTAAATATTATTTTTATGTTTTATTTTTTTATTTTTGTACTTTTGTAATTTTATTTGTTCCTGGCGAGTCCAGAATGTAACTGTTTTCTTTCTTTCTTTCTAGTTTGACTTAAATAATTATATCATCATCACTGATACTATTGAACATAGTTCTCTCCCACGTATTGCCACAGCAATTGGTCATCGCTCCTAATATTTATATGTTACTTGGTATTCCAACTAAGGTCAGACCGTGACCGCGACCGCGGACGCGCTCATGAAGGCGGGCGTCGTGGCTTACTAGGCGACAGGCCAGACGACAAAGACAAGGTGCCTGCACTGATGGACCTCAAGCCTTTCGGCGGAGAACCTTCACTGCCCGCTGACAAGAGGTCCCAGGATGCTAGGGATGCTGTGTCGCCCAGGTAAAATATATACAAATAAATAAAATTTAAGTGTCTGTAATGTCAAAATAACAGCTTTTTACTAAATGCATATGAAAGTATATATGGCACAAAATAAAAATAAAACAATTTTTTAATTTTTTGTCTGTCTGTTTGTTCCGTTCTGGCTAATCTCCGAAACGGCTAGACTGATTTCGACGGGGCTATCACTGGCAGATAGCTGATGTTATAAGGAGTAACTTAGGCTACTTTGATTTTAGATAAAGAAAAAACAATTAGGGTTCCGTGCCAAAAAAATCATCACTTATAATGGGAATGAAATCAACTTATAACATAAACAGCAGTAGCTAAATCTCCGAAACGGCTGGACCGATTTTGACGGGACTTTCACCGGCAGATAGCTGATGTTATGAGGAGTAACTTAGGTTACATTTTCTTTTTGTTAAATTACACGCGGACGGATTCACGCGCACGGTTAGTAAGTTATATAATTATTATATACAAATACGTCACGGCTATGTATTCTGAAGATGTTGTATAATTGTAAACCCACATTTCGCCGTTTTGTAACGAGATTATCCAAAACGGACTGTGCGAATGGCAAAGTTCCCTTCATAATTCATTCAGAGGTTGTGCGACCATACTAAGCCGGCGTCAACGATTAGCGCGGTTTGTTCAGCGACTGCACACGTCCGTGGATCTGCTGACAAGAGATAAGACGCGATGTTGAAAATGTACCGAAGATTTAGCTATGATATACTAAACACCAAAAATTACCACAACATTTAGGGTACCCACAGTCTCCAACTAGGAACCTTTATAGTTTCGGTCTGTCTGTATTTATGTTTTCGCTTATACAATTATTTCTTGGTTTAGGTTTGTGGACCGTGAGCGTCGCGAGAAGGAGAGAGACAGAGGGCGCGAACGAGACAGGGACCGTCACAGCAGACGCTCTGAAGAAAGACGGTAAGCATATTTTACTGTACTGTATATCCATCCATAAATTCCTTGTCTAGAAACACTGGCTTCCTAGGTATTCAAATCATTCTGCCCATGTAAACAAGCGTCGTAAATTATGTAAAGAAATGATAACATCACATAAATTAAAAATATACAATAAAATCAACAAATAAAAAAAACTACAATCAGCGATCTTATCGCAACGCAATTCGATACGCATAGTGTAACAGGATTTTATTATTGTAACTTTCTTGTTACTTCTGCCGATCTCAGTTACTCGCGAGATCGCTTGGTGAAGAGATCACATTGTTTCCCCATTTCAGTCCAAAACTAAACTCAAGAAGATAGTTCAATGGAAAAAATGTAAACATATAACTGTTAAATGTTTATCGGATAATCGGGTTTATTGCTATACCTTCCAAAGTTACGTACGACATCGAATACTAACTTAAATAAGCATTTGTAAATTCAATTATCCAAAGCTAAAATGTTAATGCATTTACAAATAGGAATTACGTACAGTGGGTGTTCTGACTGTAACTTAGTTTAAAAAATACATTTTTTATCTAGCCCACATGTAGTTTATGGTTCTACAATGGCAATTATTCTAAATAAGTGTGTGTGTTGTGTGTTTTCTGTTGACATTTTTTTAATCAACTATCTCGGCGGGTATACTCATCTGTTAGTTCAGTGTTTTCCCGAATTATATACCTGAATAGATCCTCCTCATCATCATCAACCTCCAGCCCATAACCGATTTTGGCGTCAGCACGATGTCTATGTTATATTTCACACAATCCATCCATGAATAAAACCGTATTATTTATTTATTGTCAGGCTATGTCGTCCCGTTACCGTATAAAATCATAAATATGTGACAATTATTATCATTTTATTGAGTCCATTCTGTATCCCAGGTCTTCAAGCCACCGCCATGAGCACCGCGACAGGTCCCGCTCCAACCCCCGCGGGACGCAGTACCCCCCTCCCCCTCCTTCCGGCTCCTCCGAGCGACGCGCCTCGCCACCCTCCGGGGATTACAGACCTTCGTCCTACAAAGTCAATAGGAAACTTGAAGTTATGGAGAAGATGGGTAAGTTTTAGCATCGATTTGTAGTAATTCATGTAACATGGGATTGGACACGTCATTGAGATAGTCCTATAATATGGTTCCAATTTGAATATGAGTTTACATTAATCTAAATATGTGTGATTGAATCCAGGTCTTCAAATCAAGACTCCGGACGGTTCAATGGCCACAGCTCAGCAACTACGCGCGGCCGCCAACGAAATGCCTCCGCAGGGCTCGCACCTACCATCCTACTACAACCCCACCGCTGTCAATGCTAACAAAATAATGGACCAGGTATGTTATGGACTTGGAAGAAGTATCTGTGGTGTTATCAGTTTACACCAACTCCTCTATTTAATTTTCCATGGGTACAGTTTACATAAATACATATCAAATACATGTGCACCCAGACCCGGAACAATTATCTGTAGGCCATACAAACATTAGTTACGTGCCCCTATCGAATCCGCGACACGCAGAAATCCAAAAGCCACTGTGCAAATCGTGCCTTCAATTAATAAAAGCTTAAGCACGACCAATGGTCAACTGGAAATATTCATATTTTTCTGTTATTTTTACCTGTGGTCATTAAAACTGTTGAAGGTGCAAAAGCGTAAGCTGCTCTGGTCTAACAAGAACAAGTCCGAAGCAGAGGAGGCTGCCAAGTGGAGCGGCACGCGGTTCGCGCAGGACGCCGACGGCAAACAGGTCTCCAAGTTCATGAGGCTGATGGGCATCAAAGAACCCGGTGAATATACGAGTACTATTTCATATTTTTGACATGTTATCTCCAGTTACCTCACCGCCTCTCTTTCCGTGGTTGACATTGAAGCCACCATCCTAAAAGGTCGGCAACGCATCGGTGACGTCTCTAGCGTTGCGGATGTTCATGGGCGGCGGTGATTACTTACCATCAGGTGAACCGCACGGTAGTTTGCCCCCTAGTAAAAAAAGCCATTTGCAAAAGGTGGTTTTCTCACCATGTGATGATAGGTACTTTCAGTTGTGAAGTCTGGAGTAAAGAATAAGCCACCATATTATATCTTCTGGAGTTCGCTACCGAGACTAAGTGCTTGGTTCGCCTATTCTTTATGTCAGTTTATATTTAATGATATGCATTATATTTTGGTATGGTCTAACTATAAATTTTTCCACAGCGGCAGTCAAAAACGAGACTCCAGACAAAACAGTGGATCCCATCAAGAAGCAAGAAGAACTCTTCCAAGCTATGCAAGCGCAGTACGAAGTGGCCCGAGCGACCACCCACACCATGCGCGGTGTAGGACTGGGCTTTCAGCGAGGACAGTACTAGACAGTGTTGTGATTTGTGACGTCAATGTGACATGCAGAGTTCAGGCGTCGTGATAGGAAGGCGGGTGTGATTGTGAATGTGCAGTGCATGACTTTTAGGAATGGTTAATTACAAAACTAGAAATATTTTTTTCTAATTGTTTTTGATAAAGCAAAGTGTATAAATTGCTACCTTCATTTCCTTACGTTACCTATATTAACATTGAATATTTTACTTTGTCATCAATGCATTTTATTCTCAAAGTCAATTAAATAATTCTAAATTGACACACAGTTTTATACATGCCTTTAGCTCTGTTTATGGCCTTGCTCGGAAAGCTCAACAACTTGCCGAGTTATTTGATCTTATGAACGTTATAACCTTTGTGTATTCAGTAGTATGTTTGGCTGAATAATCTGAAAAGTGGGTGTATGTCATAGAGTTGATGTAGTTTGTATTGTATAAAATATTTAGGGTATTGGACAGCACTACTAGTTAGTGATTAGAAAGGCAAAAGCAAAAACAAACAGTTTAGAAGACCCTGGTTAAGTTACACTTTAGATTCTTTGATCTGTATAGTAATGGATTGGGATCAAATGCTTGTAAAAAGTAGCAGAGAGGACTCAAAACATCAAAGATATCATGTTTTTACCATAATTAATCATATTTCCAGTGGTGTCAATTCTGTTGCGCACATTAAAAACACGTGTTTGTCTCTTTCTGTTAAAGATACTACAATAGAATAAGAAAATGAGAGAATGATGCATTTAGTCTAATTTAGTACTGTCAAAACACTCAACAGAGTCTACATTAATATTGAGAAAATTGCTAATCTGCATTGAAATTATTAAGATGATTATGATTATTGATTGTATACATATAGCCATGACATGATATTATGAAAAAGCTGTCTAAAAAAATATTACTGCAAAAGTATCAAAGCATTAAGATGACTTATCTATACTAATATTATAAAGAGGTATTGTTTGTATATCCCAGGTAATATTGCCTGGAACTACTGAACCGATTCTAAAAATTCTTTCACTAATGGAAGCTACACTATCCCTGAGTGATATAGGTAATATTTTAAGTTGATAATAATAAAACGCGTGGGTGAATCTGCGGGCAACAGCTAGTGTTTTATAAAAATAAATTATAATGTGTATCACTGAGATTGTGTGAGTGCGAGTTACGAAATGTGTTGTAATTACGTTAGGTTCCGTAGCTATTATTGAATTAATCTTACACTGGTCATTTTCATTATTATTATTGACATTCATAAGAAACCTATTTTTTTTAACAGAGATAATATATGATTAGATTATCCTTGAGAACAGAAAGGCCTAATCATTAGAATATCTTAATCTTTGGTTTTTTAATTTCTTAAAAAGGTTTATTAGTATTTCTGTCTTGCTTTAAACCAATCTAATATTGTTATCAATTTTGGATGTTCCTAGTATCTACGGAACTCTAAAAATCTTATAATAAGTACTAGTTTTACTGCTATGTGTGATATAATGTTATTCAATTAACAGCTAGATACTGTAGAAATAATGATCATTGTATGGATAACTGTAATCCATTGAAATCTTCCTCTATGTTCCTAAGTTTTATAAAATAGCTCGCAAGTAAGGTAGACTAGTGTTCCTTTTTAGTATTATCCATGCAATGTTTATTATTTTTGTTTGGTATAATTTAAGTAAATAAAAGATTACTAAAATATTAAAAGTTTTATTTATTATAAATAAGTGATAATTGTAGAATATAATCTCTATATCTATGTATATAAGTATGCCTAATAAATTAAAGAATAATAGAATCAAAAGGCAGCTGTATCTGCATCTGTGCTTTTTGTCTAAAATGAGATATTGGTATGGCAACACATGACTGAATAAAAACTTTTTCACTATTTGATAGTGTAATACACAGACTACTAAGGCTGACATTCAGAGACGACAGAAACGAGTCTAAGCGTGAACTTACGCTTCCATCTGTCAAAATTACGAACAAATTTTGACAGATGGAAGCGTAAGTTCACGCTTAGACTCGTTTCTGTCGTCTCTGAATGTCAGCCTGAGAGAACTAACGTTGTGTAATACCAATGACGTAAGAAGCCTCTCTTTGTAATACACAAGAATGGTAATACCATTGAAGTATGAAACCAGTCAATGGGTAATACACAAGAACCATAAGGTTCTTGGTAATACATTTAACGGAGAATAAATATATGATTTGCTCGTTGATATCACTATAAGGTTCTTGATATCAAAACTTTGAGTATCTGGTGTAGATACTCAAAGTATCAAAACCAGCAATCTGCCACCTGAAATACTCTTCAAAATCTAAAGTTGGGATCAAATCCTTTAAATTCAAACGCGGATCCGTTTATTGCTATTTTATGTACCAACAATTCTCAAAAAGTCACATTGCTGCCTGATCCTGATTCTCCATTTCCGTCGAGAATACGACTCTAATATGCATTTATAACACATTTGCTCGTAAAGGGTCTCTTTCACCAATTTCAATATCGTAATGTATCCGGTATCTCATTACGTACTTGTGCGTTATTGTAATGTAAAACCTACGTTGACCTACGTGTAAAACGGTAAAACGCACGGTTTATAAGATGCTCCGTCTAAAACGAACGGTACTTTTTGAAATCTTAGCAAAGAGTTTTTATGTCAGAAAAGTGGTCAAAATTTTATGAATAAAATTAACTTTGGAAAATAAAATATAAAAAATAAACGTTAAATTCTCTAATTTAATTAATTTTGACAATAAATTATAACCATTCATCTGTAACAAAAACAAAAAAAAAAAAACTTTATTAGTAATACTGGCTGTTTTTATGCCTTTGCCTTAAAAAAAAGGGCTGATGCGCGCGCATCGCTAATTTGTGAATTCAATTTCACAAATTATTCAAACTCTCACTGCTTTAACAAGTGATTAAAGATTTATTCGTTTAAGAAAGTCCGAGTTGTATTTATTTCCTCGCAAATATGTTATAAAACGTCGTCTGACATACGTGCGCTTTGATAATTACAGCCTCTCCTTTCTTGTAGCCCTCGCCTACGGCTTGGTCTAGCAATATCGCCTCGGCTGTAATTTTCAACTTACCGCACTTAGGCTTACATTCAGAGACGACAGAAACGAGTCTAAGCGTGAACTTACGCTTCCATCTGTCAAAATTTGTTCGTAAAATTGACAGGAAGCGTAAGTTCACGCTTAGACTCGTTTCTGTCGTCTCTGAATGTAAGCCTTATATCTTAATGTACTATTATTTGCCGGGAACCACACGTAATATAGGTATGCTGCATTCCGAGTGGTTCCCGGTACAGACTACTTGTTCCCGGTAAAGAAATGGTCACCCTCGTCGGTGTCGTAAAACGTGTTCAACGAATCGAATCAAAAGGATGGGCAACGGCATTCTCCAATCCTTTGTAATGTTATAAATGCGAAAGTAAAGTCTGTCAGCTATCTTCAGCTGAACCGTTCTTGATGAAATTTAACAAGGAAATAGTGTGCACCATGAGGAAGACTAATATTTGTTTTCAAATATAAAATTAGGTTATTGGAGGAACAGATTTGAATAACATCGCGATGGGGGAGGGGTGGGTATTATCAAAGAATATAATGAGTAAGAGAGAGATAAGAGAATTAAAAATAAAGAGTATAATGTAATACCTTTATTTAAATTGTGGTAATAATTATATGTATAACCCATAGATTTATAAATGAGCTAAATTGTAAATCTATGATATAACCATAACCTAATGTGTCGACGTCGTCAGTCCTTAATCCACTATTTCGGTACCAGTATAAAATAATGGTTCATTCTTACGAAATCCAGCCCATCAAAATATACTAATTTCTGAGCTTTCTTTTTGCCTAAATGGACATCACTACTAAGCCGTTTTTAATCTGTCAGATAAAGTGTCAGTGAACTACGTGAAGTTGGTTGTGCTCTGTTCGCAAAGCAAATGTATTGTAATAGTCTGTGGTAATGGGATTTACCGAAAAGTGTTCACACAAAAATGTTTTTATTTCAAATCTCTAGATAAACTTCATATAATAATTAACAAGCGCTCAAGAGTTGACGCCTAACTAGTAACTACCGCCGTAAAAGTGCGAAATAAAAAAGCAACTTAAGTAAATTGTGAAGTAGGTTAGTTTGCCATTATACAGTGCGAAGTGTTGATTATTTATAAAATAAACATGAATAGTAAAATGGAAGTCGTCGAAACAAAACTATGTCCGAATTGGTGAGTTTTATGAACAATATGCGTGTTATGTTGTCAATAATAATTCTATTTTAGAGTACATACGTTAGCCGGCTATTTTTAGATTATTTGGAGCATTGCGAACATCGCAGCTGTCCGGCGGAGTTCGCTTGTTTACCTTACATCGGAATTATTGTTGTGAAAAAACTTCCTTAACATAAGGTTTATTTTACCCCAGGGGATATTGTAATCGGGCCTAATGGTAGCGAAAATAATTATATTATTCTTTTGTTCTTTTTTTTGTATTCTTATTTTTTTACCTATAAAGTTACAGGTCAATGTTCTTTGTGACCTAATTTGACCTGGATGACCTATTATTACTGGCTGTAAAATCAATGCAAGGGCATTGATTCACTATTCCCCGCTGCTAGTGTGTTTTGGGGGCGAGAATTCCAGGAATTTTAAATTTTAATACATACAGATCTGCAGTCAGATGGGTTAACAAAAAATGGAGAGTAGGTAGGTAGCACCTTGGTGGTATATTTATGCGCACATTTATGCCCGGTTAAGGCTATGTAAATAAAGCCTATACATATAAACCGGTTAAGACTATGTACAGAGTCAAACAAAGCATTTACATACACTCTAGGTAGGTACCAGTGGTCTGCGCGCTAAACAAGTACATTGGTACTGTATCTATTCAATAATACCTACAAGTAAGTACTTTGAAACACCTTTGCATACTAGAATACACTATAAACTCTTTGATTATGGGGCTATTCCTAGGATTATACACTACGCGATTGATTATCGCGTAGTGTAATACTAATAATCCAATCATATCGATATCAGCTAAAAGATTTATTGTTGCATAAAATTTACAAGTAGGTACCTGAACACATTTTTTGCTACATCATCACGATTGACAACGTCAGTTCGATGAAGATTGTATCCATCTTGAGTTGAGGACAGCAACGCCGGTTGCATAACTCTAGCTCTACTGCCTTGTGTAAACAGTTTGCGGTAGAATTTTTGCTGGCCGACTTCGAGCTATGTATCGGCAGCTGACTGTGCGTTTGCGTTTTGTATATTTCGGCTAATACGCAGAAAATGATCCGAGCTGCCGACCGATTAGACTCAGCGGGCAAATTCGCCACTAGCCGCGGGGCTAAAAGGGGGAAGGTGACGTTTAGATTTCAGGTGCTAATTCACATCTTAATCTTTTGGTCACACCTAAGAAACCAAAAACACGCAACCTTTGCCGTGTAATGTGGATGCGAACAGCCAGTTGATGCCGTTAAACAATTGTGGGATTATTGAGACATGGACGGCACCGTAAATTGATAAGATTCATAGCATAAGCCCCCATAGCATTCTTTGCTTGACCAAACAATTGGTCATTTTCGAATCGGAAATATTGTTCCGGCCTATAAATGAGTACTTACCACATCGCAAATCAACCGATGTACCTACGTGGGCATTTAGACGTGCATTAGACCCCTACATATTGTCTCGGAGAGCACGTTAAGCTCTCGATTCTTATAGTTAAATATGCCAATATCTATGACGATTGTCACAAACAATCAGAAGACCCATGCAGGATACAATTATTGGCGTTAGGAGAAACGAAGAAGAAAGAAAGATGATTGTTACCTACAATGGTTGTTGTCAAATAAGCAATACTATCATCATCTACTTAATAGTGAAGATACCACAATGGTCATCATTCCGGTTCCTAAGCGTGGTCATAGTATTCTGTCTCTAGCACGGAGGAGAGAATCCCTTCTCTCCTCCGTGGTCTATAGCTTTCCTGTACCATTGCATGCGATGCGGTGTGTCGGGTAGCCCATTCAATAGTTATAATTATGAAGATGAACATAGCACCGCCGCGCTTCGCGGGTGGCGTTTTATCCATACAAACGTATTCACCTATTTTCTCATTTTTCTCTCTGGATTTTGTGACTAGCGCATTGTTTTTTTAAATGATATACCTAGATAACGACCTATATAGCATGTCCCTACGCTTATTATTTTTGGTTAGTTAATAAAACTCCATACAACTACAATCGCAGAAATAATGTACTAAATTGACACATCGGGACTTTGCAACTAGCCTTCTCTGTCTACGTTTGCAACTCATTTATAGGCCATACATGTCAACTCAACTTCATAAAATTCCACCGCAACACTCCAAAACCTCTAAAAACGTCCGGATGTGCGAAATCTCACGTGGATTGGCTGGAGTGTTAAGAAATATTGGATTTCCAAACATACAATAATCCAAATTCATCGTATATGTGCGACATGCGCACGCGGAGTACGACCACTCCACGCCGCAGGTGCTCTTCTATGGCCGATATAATAAGCCATTTCGCGCTCAGTAGCTGAACAGTACGCAGCCGTCGGAAGAAATGGAGTGCAGTGGCGCTCATTTGGAGTAGAGTGGATTGTGTGGTTATTCGATTTTTGACCTCCGTTCGACTGCAATCCACGCCGCGTGGAGTGAAGGAATTGGAGTGCTCGTATGTGGAAATATCGAGTTCTTTAGGTTAGATTACTGTGGTCCTGATGGTCCGTGACAGCAGTCTGTTATAAACAAAGATTATAATATTGTTAACGTAATGTTCTTTATACTACATTACGTTAACAGCCAAGACTGACGACGGCCAAAGCGAATCTACCCGGTCTGATTAAAAATTAAAATTAAAATTTGGTCATCGTTATAATTTAACCAATTCAACTTCATATTCAAAAGAAAAGCAATAAATAGTAGGTTTTCTTTTTTGTTACTCTCATCTTTTTGAATATGTTCGGGCAGTTTAATACCAGTTGCACTTGTGACCCCAAATATAGAGACTAGTGGTCGCAAGTGGGACTTCTGAGTTCCTCATAGTGGATTCGATTCCCAGGCAAAATATAATTGGGTGTTCTGTTAGAAAATTCTCAGTAGCAGCCCAGAGTTTGGAATTGTGCCCGATGGATGACTCGGCTACTATTAAATCATTTAATAACGTCATGGACCAAATGTGGGTGTAGGTCATACCACTGTAGATACCAGTGGCGAAGAGTCCATACAAACCGATTCCCATAGGCTTCCCTTTAAAAATTGGTTAATGCATAGACCAACAGACAGTGAGTTAGAGGAGCGGTCTTTGGGTTTTTTCGATGTTAGTGGTAGCCGAAATCTTGATGCTTTGTCGGCAGTGTTATGACAAATTATGCATTTATTGGTGACTGTGTATTGTTTTTTGGCAGGGTATTCTTGGGACGGCTTCCCCTTTGAAAAATTTCACCCTTCGCCACTGGTAGTACACGTTTTCTTTTTGGGAATACAGGGTTGGGATTAAACAAAATATTTCTTACGCAGCAAACGCGAGATTCCAACGGTGAATTTCACGATCCACGATGTGCACTGTTCGCGTAACATCCGCGTGTGTCCCGTGTGCAAGGAGCCAGTGCCGCACGCCGAGCTGCAGGACCACCACAACACACTACATAAACTACGTAAGTTTAGAATGTCATAATAATGTCCCGGTCTTAAAGTATGTGTGGCCTACAGATAGTTATTCCGGGTTGGGGTGTGTGTGCATGTGTCAGGTGCGTTTGTAAACTGTACCCACGGTACAAGAGAAAACCTAGAAAGGTAATTTTATTTTTTTAAAGACAGGCAGACTAAGTTAGCATGTGTTTGCGCCCGAATTCTAATTGTCTCGTCTAGCTAGATTACGAGGAGAACTTTGTATTTCCAATATTATACAATATTAAATTGTTAGTTTCGAGCGTATGGCACTGGTGGGTTGCAGTTGAAAACCAGCGTCAGGTGGCCAGTATCACTGCCTCCTGACATTATGCTGAGCTGCGGCCTTTTGGCACATTAACAAATTTTATTTTATATGGTTTCTTTGTTTTTGCTTTTTTTTGTTGTGGCCTTTCTCTTTCTTTCTTTCTTCTATACTGTATGACGGTGGTAATCTTATAATCTACATCTACAGGAACAAGGTCTATCTGTGTGCCAAATTTCATTCAAATTCGTTCAGCCGTTTATGCGTGATTGAGTAACAGACATATAAACATCTTCACAAGCTTTCATTAGTGTGATAAGTAAGATAAGATTCTAAAGCGATTATTGAAGGTCTCTAAGGACATCACGTGTTGGAAAGGGGATTTTGTCAAGAGGCTGGGCATCATCCTTCTGTGCTTCAATTCTGTGTTAATATCAACGTGTTCACCAATCCCTTTGCCAAGCGGGGTCTTTATGGCAATATTCCCCCGAAACCGTCCGAAGTCCTAGTTCAGCAGTGGAAATATCCAAGCTGATGTGTGAAAGACGGATAACCAGGCAT
Organism: Allophyes oxyacanthae; assembly: GCA_932294325.1. Lineage (NCBI taxonomy): Eukaryota > Metazoa > Arthropoda > Insecta > Lepidoptera > Noctuidae > Allophyes > Allophyes oxyacanthae. The sequence continues at coordinate 7,098,631 of OW028628.1, forward strand.
TGTAGTGTAATTTGGGAGAGGCCTATATTCAGCTGTCTACGATAGATTGAGTGTTGAACTCGCTATGCGACTGCGCATTTCGAGTCGACAATAGTTTAGTATGTGTAATCAAACCAGTAGATTATCTAAATAGTACGCACACTGCATGGATCCATCTCCCATTTGGCAACACTAACGATGCTATTTGTGGGTCTAGAACAAAAGATTTCACTAACATAATCTAGATATGCCTGAGTAGAGCAAGGAGGGCTTTTCAATCGACATGATAGGGAAAAAATATAATTGCACTTAGCTACATAGCGGGTGCATTCTGCATTGCTGTTGGACATAAAATTTTCGAACATATCGATTTAAATGCTCGACTGACCGAAATAGTTTATAGGAAGGAAAATATATAAGGTCCTACCTTTCTAGTCCCGAACCCTTTGAGGGGTGATTGTACTCATCATATAAAGAACATAATTATACTATGGGACTAAATCTGAAATCATGAAAGCAGCGGAATGCGGCCCCTATGTAAGCTGTAGTGTAGTGGCCTTATAGTGTGTTTATGGCGTTTTAGTGGCATTGGCTAATTGCACCTTTTCATGTATTTATTCCCAAGCATGCAATACGCACACGGTAGAGTGGCAGTACATTGCAATTTCAGGCGGGCCAATCTCGCGCGGGTAAGCATATTCTGACACTTAAAATGCGCTTAGTAAATATTGCTTTCTTTTTTGCTGAATTGTGATCACCGAATGCAACACTGTGTCGCCGGCAATTTCGCGTGTATCGGTTGTGTGTCGCTGTTCGCTGGCAGACATCAGCGCTGAATAATTATAAGAATAATTATATATTATATTTTGCATACCCATGTGACGGCAGAACAATGGAGAACTAACTTCCTTATCAACATCAATGCACCAATTTGTATACCCATGTTTGCAAAGAAATAAATTATTTAAGATCCTTGATAGGTCCTCTCAAAATTTCTTACTTTTGCTGTGCCCGACAGGGTCCATGATTGTTACTAAAAATGTTTACCACCTAAGCCTACATTGTGGAACGCAATAAAGAATTGAGTATTGAGTATTAAGCCTTCTATAGTGGAGATGAAAGGTCGTAAGATAAATACTACCATAATCACCACGCTGCGTGTCGATAACTGCTTGGGTTCCAATGGATGTTTATTATACATCTTCCCTAGGGACTTCGTAGCGTCTCGGATGTTATGTACTCCTAAATGTGCGCTTGTTTGTCATCAGAGCCCTGTAAGAAATGCGGCGAGAGTGTGTGTGGCACTGATCTGGAGGACCACGTGCGAGACTCATGCGCACACACCATTAAAACCTGCAGGTAATTACGCCCAGCTTCCCAGAGCCTCGACCACACCTACACGCGAGGCGCCTAGCATCTACCTAGCCACGTGTGAACTCTGGCGTATGCTCCCGATACCATTGATAAATCGAAATCGGGTAGGTTGAGCGTTTCCGATATACGCGTCCGGCTTCACTTAGTTCCTCCTAAACTTAGGACCGTTAAGTGAAATCACCGTATAACTAGGTAGATATAATGGCATTTTCGCACATTAGTTTGTAGCATTAACATGTTAAACAATATTTAAATTACGATTATAGGGATGATAAAGAAGTCTTTCAACCGAAGTCCCATTACAAATACAAAACAATGCACTGTAGTACTGTACCGGAAATTGTATGAACTTTGTAGAAATTATGTTTATAACAACAATAAAAACATACACACATCAAGAACATCAATACATGATTGTTTGTGTTTGTTTTTTTGTTTAGTTGTTACGATTGATATAAATACTATAAGCTATTATGTACTATTCTGTAACTGGCGAAATTATTCGATATTATATTGTAGCGGTAATATTATATGTGCTTATGTTTGTCCGCTTAGTATTTGATAATAAGCACTCTATTTTAAGAGACTTTCCTGCATGCTCGTATTTGATCAATGAACACGGTTTCTCAAAAGCTGATCGAATCTAACTATCCGTCTAATTCAATGCCGACTGACATATTTCTTGTGGAATTTATTGTTGTTGTTGATCGACTGACAGTGCAACAAGTATTGTTGCACTGTCAGTCGATTACTCACAAGTCTCACTTTACAAGTGAGATTTAAAATGATCGAGATTGACCAGCCTTTTAGAAACTGGGAGTATCACTGTTGAATTCCTGTTTTTTATTATTCAAAGGTTCTGTGAGTTAGAGCTGCCTCGTCGCGACCTGCCCGCGCATGAGAACTACTGTGGTGTCCGCACCGAACAGTGTCCTGACTGCCGCGAGTGGGTCATGATCAAGTACCGCCAGCTGCATCTCGACTCCAACCATGGGTTCTTACGACTGGATGACGGTAAACATTGGATAGACGCTCAAACTTTTCAACAGGCGAGGCGAGGATTGTTTGGGAGAGAATTGTAATCTTGCCGGTCCATTGCACCAAAAATTGCCAAGGTGGATTGGCTATTAATATGAATCGCGAGAATCGTGTTTCCGATCCATATTTAATATTTTGAGTAGCGATTCTGATAAATCTACTATGTTCGAGCTTCGCGCGGACCTCTGACGAGCGCAAATAACAATCTATGTGCGTGGCAATACGTTTCAATATTATACCAACAAATACATATATCAATTCTCGTTTTGCACATCCTCGCCAATCCAGACAATTATCACCGAAGTTGCGCTAGGAGAGAATTGAAATTTTGCCATACACTTTGAATAATCACCGCACCTCGTCTCCTCTGGCCTCGCCGGTGGTATAACACCTTGTGACAAACCGAAACACTGAGATATTCTGAGCTAGCATATTCCTCGACGCAGGCAGCTGCACTTCGACTCCTAAGCTCTCTAGCCACGAGCCCTTCATCAGCATTAAATCTGACGCATTAAGGGTCTAGTTAGCCGATATATTTTGATGACACGATGCTTTCTGCTAAACGTGTCGCAGGTTCGATTCTCATATACGGAACAAATTTTTGTATGCACTAGTGATAGTTGTTCCGGTTCTGGGTATTTAGGATAAGAACGGGTGATTAACATGAAGTTACATATTAGTTAACGGCTGTTTTTAGAATCGTCTGTTTATTTGTCGGTGAACATGTTTTTTTATAGATCCCGCTCCTTTACCGAAGAAGGAGTCACCAAAAAGCAGCGGGTACAAGCCGCTGATCACCAAGATGACGAACACCAACTTGCCTTCAACCAGCAACGGTCTCGCTAGACCTAGCACTTCCAACGTCAGTAGACCGAACGGATTGAAGAATATCAACTTGACTGATAAGCCTAGGACACAATTAAGGTAAGTTTTTTTATAACTTTACATATTGGTAAGTAAGTATATAAGTATAGTGAACGAATTTCCAAAATCGATTTTGTGATATTACCTCAAAATCATAAGCAAACGGCACGACGATAATGGCTTTATAATATTAGTATAGATAACAATTACTTCTTCATCACCCCTTCTCCCAGATATCTGTATAATAATATAATATAATAAATATAAATATCTGTACTGTCCATATTTTCTTAGCTATCTTATAATGTAAACAATCTTTTTATATACAAGAGTCGATAAACAAAGGTCGACACGTATGTTATAAGCTATTATGTATTTGCTTTTGGGGTATCTTCCGTAGATTTTATTTAATCCTTTATGATATAAAAATTCATCACAAGATTGTTTATATTATCTTATCTAAGATAAAACGGTCTGTATGTATGGGTACATAGTATATAGGCTCTACAATTTTTATTCCGTACGGAGTCAAAATCAATTGCTTATCATGGATTTAATTCAATTTTTACTATTCATATTTATTGTAGTGATGAAACGATTATCAGTAACACTTATCAATTACAATTATCAGCCACAATAATTGTCAATTAAGATTATCACAAACTTTTATTATCTATAATAAAGGAATGTGTATTCAATTTATTGAAATCAAAATGGACAAATTAAAAAAAGCACAGTTAGACATTATAAAACCTAAAAACATCAAACAGAAATTAAACAATTACCAAATTTTTGTTTAATAAATTTGAACAAGCTGTATTCAATTCTGTCACTTGCAACCGCGGGGAACTCCTCGAAACGATTTATCGCTAAATACAGGGGGCCTAAAAGGCCACATTGAACAATTCATCTACTTATCTCCATAGTAATTGTCATACAGATGATTACTTATTATGAACCTTATGCGGATGACATTAAGAGTCGTCAATGAAATAGATATTTTGACATTTGTAATATCACTAGTGTATCACTAATGTAAAGCGGCCTTTTTAGTCCCCCTGATAACCGTCGATAACGATTAATCGCTAATTACGTTACTGATGATTATCGTCGATTACAATTAATCATAATCGTTTCATCACAAACTTTTTTCTGCAACAATTCAACTAAATAGATAACTGTAGACAATATTTCCAACTTTGCATGTCTGTTCTATTCAACACCTCACCTTAGCGTCTATCTTGCGCAGTTTCTCTAGTTTTGCGACTGGATTTGAGACTGGAGGTAGACCTGTAATGTGGGGTAAGAAACTTTGTCAGATGTCAACCAATCATATCCGGAACACAACTTCGTTTACGCAATAATAGTGTCCAACCATAGTTGTGTTTCGTGTAAAGGTTTGGAATCAGCACGTGAAATTATCGGAACACAAGGCATTTCAACTTTAGCCTTATTCTGGTAACTACCCCGTAATCACTAATACTTACTACGCATACATAATTTGTTTGAAGGTATTTCGACAGTGGAAGCTCCAGCTCGATCTCTTCATCTTCGGGGTCCAGCACTGGTGAGGGTCTGTCAGGTGACTGGCGCGCACAGTCGTCTTCGACCAATGGTGGGTCTCAGATCAAGGTTCCCGTGAAGAGGACGAACGATCAGCCACAGATCAACACCAATGTGGCGGCCACTAACAAAGTTGAGAAGAATTTGTGAGTATTCAATATCTCATCATCGACCTATTAAGTTTTCCAGTGCTAGGAGTCTGGCCACTCTGAGAGAGAGAGACTAGGCCTTAATCCACCGCACGGGCACAGGGCATTTGTGTATGTTACAAGTCTTCGATGTTTTTCTTCTAGAACCTGCGTATTCGTACGATATTTTTACTTCAGAGCAGTATAGCAGTGCGCATACGCAACTTAAGGTTACAAGCAGGGGCTTGTGACAATGACAGGCGACACGTGATAGGTATCTGAATAATAAAATGTCGCACAAAAAAATTGTCACTGTCGAAAACCGACAACTTTGTAGAATTGTCACGAAAATTCGACATCATAAGCTATTATATTTTTTTCGAGAAATTCGGCGGGACACTTAGGCGTACGTCGAGTTTTATTATACACGGTTGAGAATGCAAAAATTCAACAGCTATTTACCTGTCAACTGTCTGAAATACCTGTTTGCGGAGATTGGATTAAAAAGTAGGTACTAAACAGCATCTATCGCCACCTATGGCTACGACCTATCGTAACATCGCGATAATTATGTAATTTTTTTGACAATTATGTCGCATTGTCAGTTTTATGAGGCCCAGTTTGTTCATACTGTTATTTCTACGTAGCTTTTATATTATTTTGTAACGTAACCCACTTCAGGTGCATTTCCCGCGGCGCAGTGAAGAAGCGTCCAGCTCCGAAGCCTCCAACTCGATCACCACCAGCGTCGCCTCGCCGCGACCTCCCTTACTACAGCGCACTGGAGAGGCAACAGAGAGAAGAGAAGCAGCGCCAAGAACAAACTGCTTATAACTTGTCTGTAGGTTAGTGTAGCTTGACATAATAATAAAATAAATCCCTCCCATTATTGCCCCCTGCTGGGCACGGGTCTCTTCTCAGAATAAGAAGGGTTAGGCATTAGTCGACCACGCTGGCCTAGTGCGGGTTGACAAACTACACTCACCATCGAGAACTCTATTAGGTCCTCAGATGCGCAGGTTTGGTCACGCTGTTTTCCTTCACCAATCAAATTATGATCCACACATAAATTTGAAAAGTAAGAGATACGTGTCGGTTTCGCACTCAGATCCTCCCGTATGGAAGGCAAGCGTTCAACCGCTAGGCTGATAATTGTAGCTTGACAGCAGTGGCGAAGGGTAACAGTTTTAAAAAGGGAAGCCGTCCCAAAAATGCCCTCTAAAAATTGCTGCAAGACAAAGATCCATACCGTCTCTTGTATATTATAATTTATAGTCATGTCTGGAAGAGCTCGACCTAACTGAATAACAAGCCTTTTTTTGTCAGTAGGATGCGTAAATAATATAATATTACGTTGGTCTATGCAATAACCAATTCCTAAAGGGAAGCCGATGGGAATCGAGTTCAATTCAATTCAATTTCAATATAAATGACATGTCAGGTTGTATGGACTCTTCGCCACTGCTTCACAGTCCTACTTCAAATAAGCCTATAGCAGTCCACAGCTGAACAAGGCCTCGCACAGAGAAGATGACGTTACTCCTCTTGGACCGGTGCCGCTGCAGCACGTCACCGGCCTGGGGTATTTGAACTAGTAAATTTCACCGCTACCTAGCCTTAGTACATCTGTTGCGGAAATCTATAGCATGAGCGGTAAGGAGAAGTGTATAAGATTACAGCTTTCTTAAATGTCGACCACATCATGGTGCACCTTGGCACGGGGGACTCTGAAGAACTACAGATGGCGGGATTAAAGTTTACCCTTGCCGTTAAAGGCTTAACGAAAAACAGCCCGATTGGCCAGCACAATGACTTGGTATCCTTTTAGAAGCAGCCTTTTAGCAGTACCCTGCAATAAGCCTTCGATTGATTGAGATCAAAATTTGACTAGGTTCCTTACAACTCATTACAGGCCTACCTCCAGTTTTAAGTGCAGCAGCAAAGCTAGAAAAACTGCGCAAGATGGATGCCCTACAAAACCCAGAATCCCACGTGGACTATATGAATCGTCTCAGAGGAAGGATGAAGAACAGTCCAGAGAATCAACCTGGCCCCGCGCTCAGCCACGGCCATGGCTCGGCATCCAACGATGACCCTGAGTTACGACGGCAAGAGTTCCAGAACTTGAAGCCGATGACTCCTCAGGAGTTTATGGAGAGATTCAATGAGCTGCAGCTAAGGAAAGAAGGGGAGGATGGCAGGAGGAACGGGGGCGAGGGGGAGGGGGAGCCAAGGAGGAAGAGTGGGGATCGCTTCAGTGAAATTAAGTCGTCACTGAGAGAGCTGCGTAGGGGACTGAATGAAGTAAGTTTGGCTGTTATAACTAACTAGATTTTTCCCGCAACTTTATCCACGTGGATTCTGGATTTCCCATACTAACTTACATACCCCGCTGCACTACTTCTTAGGAGTTGATTACTAAACAAAATGAAGCCTATGTTACAACGGGGACTATAGTGAAATATACTGAAGGAATTTTCCAATACGGTTTTGTAGTTCATAACTTCAGTCTCACTTTCGAAAGCATTTGCTTAACTAAATAGTTTGTTATAACTAATTCGAGACCGGTATCCATTCTGTTGCGCATAAGCTAAACTACGGACATTACTCTTTCTGTTTCAATAGAAAACAAAGCGACAGATGCGTTTAGTCTGGTTTCGTACTGTCAAAATACGCAACTGGGGTCCTACTCCCAAAAACGAGCTACGAAGTTTCGGGTGACGGATCGCACGTTTTCCATCCACGAAAGTGTTTCGGATCCGACGATCGATTCGATTTTCGTGTCTTTCTTTCACCCATAGGCATTAGTAGTCTACGTCTATGTACGCCCATAGGTTATAACTTCGATGTTAGCCGTTCTTTCGTTTCAATCCGAAAAACTTCGTAGGTCGATTTTAATAATGATATAATAATAATATTCCATTTATTTCAGGAAACATGGCCCATACAATAAAATACAAAAATATAAAACAATAACAATAAATTAATAAACTAATACATATTACATAATAACAATAAATTTTAAACTACTGCTGCACAGTAGATGACGGCGTCAGCGGCAGCGTTTTTGAGAGTAGGATCCCAGAATCGACACCATTGTAGCGTAGGTGCATACTATAGATTAATATCGGTTTTTGATTGACGTATAAGGGAAATTCGTTTGAGTACATTATCTACATCATGTATTCTGTGAAGTTCTATCTCTTCCAATCTGATGTGACGTATGTATTCCAGGTTACGGCACCATACCATTCAAACCCCAATATCAGTGCGAATAACAATAATGACAATGGGTAAGTTAAATTCAATAGTTATATCTTTTAGAGTAAACCACATCTTGATCCGACGAATGAAGTAAGGAGGGAGGTGAAAGAAATCGTTCCCTTCGATTATTCTTTCAGATAAAGTGGGTATTCCAAAGGGCGGCGTCAGTTTTATTTTATGTAAAGGTCACACGGCAGCTATAATGTATCCTAATGTATCGTAGGTAAGATAATATTTATGCTGTCCCACTCGAAATATATGGAACATTTTAAACCGCCCGTGCACTGCTGACGTTAATTAGCACCCGTTGAATCTCTCTACTAAAAAATAATCTATAATGGGCGTATGACGTTGACGATCTTAGTGTGGTCTCAGAACCAGGCGATCACCGCCTCTCATGAATGAACAAAAATAATTTGCCTATGTTCTTCTTCACGGTGCCCACTACTTCCTTGTCAAATTTAAAAAGACAGATACAGAGTTACTTTCTCATTTATAATATTAGTATGGATAATTATTAAGTACAATGAGTGTATTTTAGAATAATAATACATAGAAAGATAATCTCATACATGCTCCCCACTAAAAACTAAGCCAACAAACGTAAATATGTGTGCGTAAGCGGCATGCGATAAATGGCTGCCAAAACGCATATATAATTACGTTTTTACGATCGACTTAGCCATTTATGACTCACTTTGATTTCCCTCACTTTGCGTCCGCGTACTAGACTCCTGTGCGTTATTATTCTAAGGGGTGTATGTTACAGAAATGACCGCGGTGTTCGGTCTGGTCGCGCGTCGCCCGCCAACAATGACGTGCGGCTTCCGTGCGAGTTCTGCAACTCGCTCATACCGGCAGACAACCTCGTGCAGCACCAGGTATATTTAATTTAAAATCTATAGCTGTTACACCGTTACATTTCCCTCGCTGTATATTATTTTATTTATTTATTTATTTAAAATGCTTCATGTACAATGTACAAAGGCATTCTCTACCAGACAACCTTAGGGTGATGCAGAGACAATGATATTATCAGGTAGGTAATTATACATGCTAGTGATCGCTGATCGCCCATGGTCGAAATTCGACTATAATTTTAGCTCACTGCACTCCTTTTCCATATAAACTTTAACTATGCCAAATCTCACACTCCTCCGTGCGCGCAATATGCTTAAAAAGGGGTACAAAGTTTTAATATACAGAGTGTAAGTGACATCGTAACGAAAACTGATACCATGGATTCAGCACATGAATCTGAACACCAGAGCATAAGAATGTTGCGTCGGTCTTTTCAAAAATTTTACGATTTTGTTCGCAGTTTTTATACCTACCTAATAAACCTGTAAACAAAATCGTAAAAATTTTGAAAAGACCGACGCAAAATTCTTATGCTCAGGTGTTCAGATTCATGTACTGAATCCATGGTATCAGTTTTCGTTACGATGTCCCTTACACCCTGTATAGATATAGGTAGTGTTGTCAGATACAGGCTGCCCTCTGCCCTGCTTGCTGAATAGCGTACCACTGCTCTATGGCAATAAAGATAAAGGTCTTATCGCAATCGGCGATTTCTTAGAAACAACCTTTGGATCGACAGTATACCATGAAAAATAACGAGGGTAGCTCGCGGCGTAGTATAAACTAATGGACCTTCAACTAATTTGATTTAATTTAATTGCCCGTTAATTTATGGAGTAGGGACGAGTAAGATGAATCTGACTTCGGCATAAGCAAAGACTTTTATCACTGTCTCACGACATGATGCGACGATAATCATTCAATGAAAATTATGTCCATGTAATGAGCGTATTTTTGCGATTAAAGCATTATTATAGGTCATTCTTATAATTTGATGATAAATATAATTCACAGATTCTTCTAATTAGATAATGTGAATTGGTACGTTCTCCCCAGACGGGCTGCCGGCCGGACCTGGCGCAGCTGCGCGGCGCCGGCGCCGGCGCGGCGCGGGCAGCCGGCGCGGCGCGGGCAGCGGGCGCGGCGCGGGCGGCGGCGCCCCCAGCGGAGCCCTGCGACGAGCCCGTCATCCCCTGCGAGTTTTGCACCGAGTCGCTGCCCGTCTACCTCATCAGCGAACATCAGGTAAACACATTCTATCTCACCGAATCTACCAAAGCGGGTGTGAGTTTTATGATAGTGACATAAGGTTCAAATTCCAATTATTCGATGCCCTCCGGGATGTAGAATAAGTCATATACTCCTGGAAATAGCTAGGATGATTGCGAAATTCTTTCCTTGTTTCCAATCATCCGAACCTCTGCAATTATCATGCCATTTTTAATTTTGTCGTCTGCGCATTATGCCTTTTTCTTCCATTCCTTTCTATCAGACGTGTCATGTTTCACACAATCCATACATTTTTTATTTGATCTTCCCCTTTTCTCATAGGCATCAACGTTCATACATAGCTCTATTCGTAACATGTCTCACATCCCTCCGTATTACAGGTCCATACCACAACAAACGGTTACTTTTTATCTTTAATATAGATAGGATCCTCACTCCTGGTTTTATCGTCAATCGTCCTAGCATATTCTATAATCGGCTTTTTCCAAATTCCAATTACCTTACGAATATACATTTTGAGTTGAATACTTCTCTTGCAGGAACGTTGCGGCAGGGAGGCGAATCTGTTATACCCAGACTGAGCTAGTCTTCCAAGTATTAAACAATTTATAGATAACTATTTTACTGATTATTTAGTTCATTCTTAAAACAATTTTATTAAATTGTCTCGTTATGTCCTATGTCTTAACTATAAATTAATCAGTGTCATTTATTGAAAAATCAATTACCTATATTTGTATCCCCTCTACTTCGTGCTCTTAGGCCGGCCTATGGTAGCCCTAGATTGTAATACTTATACATTTCATAACTATTTTTATAAACAATCAATATTCCTTTTACAATATCATTCTATCATTTCGGTAATTGGTTTTTCTTGTATCATAAGTGCATGACAATTTGATCTCTAAAGTTTCTGTTTCTTGTTGCTTTTGTATAGAATCGTAGTTAGTATAGGAATTTACAATTCCAAACGTCCTGTAGGGATCATAACCCGTTGTCCTATGTGAGCGACAGAGGCGATAGAAAATGAGGTAATGGGACATGCTATCATGTCATACTCGTGTCAAGTCCTACAAAAATGAAATTCGCCTTGCATGGTATAGTGCCACAAACTTATCTGACCCGGTGACCAAAATTGGAACTAACGTAGCTGCAGAACAAAAATGACTTCAAATGTAATTTTTGTAAGGAGATGACATTGGTAAAAGCGACGGCAGCGACGCCATGACCAGGTCAGATAAGTTTGTAACACTGTAGGTATGTTATCATGTAGTTTTTTGCTACTGTTTGATGTCTCTTCAGCGCAGTTGTCACTCGCCTAGGACGCGGGATGAGCGTGAATGTAAAGACTAGAAGAATGTGACTTATTAAAATGCTCTTAAGAATGACCATAGGTATACGACCCTGGTGGTTTTAAAACGGAGAATTTTGTACTATGCTGAGCATAATGATTACTGACATGATCGGGAAATATGTAAGGTGCTGTTTAATCTTTTGCTATATATGCCAAAGCTTATTACACAAGATATGTACCTAGGTATAGAAAATTCAAAATAAAAAATGTATTTCATTGCAATTAGTAACAACAAACTTACACACCTTGTGCATTTGTGAGAAGAAGAGGTATTTTATATACCTGAGTGCATTTTTGTGTTATACCGTTATACCTAAAGATAGTAATTTCTGTCGAAAGCAAGATGGCGCCGGACGATACTAAAATAAATTCAATTTCTAAAGTACCTAAGTTATGCAGTTGAATTTTCTGTAGGTACTTATTTTGTGTTAATAAGGTTGTAAATAAAATAAATCTTTCTGAAAATTAATTGCCATTTCTTTCTCTAGAGTTGATAGTACCTATTATTGCATTATTATTTGTAGGTTTGTGACAATAATTTTTTTCCAAAGCTCAATTTTAGATCTATTTTAATATGATTTTATTTTGTCGATGAAGTAAAACTATATCAAATTGACCCTATATTACTGAGCTCAAGTTCGTGAAATGTAATGCGTGAACTATAAGGCAGCCATATGATCGTTTTCTCGCCAAAGTAGGCTGATTTATATAAGTATAATTATATAGATGTTTTTGATACTCCTGCGCACACGATCGATACAAAAACCTACACTAGTTTTGTCTACAGAGATAGTTGAGCCATTTAATGATAAATCGTTTTCGCGATCGTTTGCGCAGATTCCGAAGGTGCCACCTAATAAGTCTATTGTATAGTTTTTGCTTTGCGATCTGTATGTAGGTACTATTAATGTGTTTCCGAGTACTTTGCCCATCACACATTCCCAACACTTGAACTCCATACATAAGGAAATTTGGATTTGTGAGTTATTTCTTCAAGGTTTTTTCGTCATACAGTCGTAATTTTTTAACTTTATTGAAATAATAATAAAATATCAAAGTAAGTATAATAGGTATCTTACTGTACAATGTCCTACCTTTCTAGTCCCGATCTCTTTAAGGGGTTAATTTACTCATTATTATGAACAACTTTTACTATAGGACCAACATAGAAATCGCAAGAAAATAATCTGTTGTTCTATACAAATACAATATTATATTAGGTACTCTTCTAAACGTATGCAACAGCAGATTTTTTTTCAGCAATTTCATTTTTGATCCCATAGAAAAAGTTGTTCATAATGAGGAGTGCAATAATCCCTTAATGGGATCGGGACTAGAAAGGTAGGATATTTACTTATACTTTAATCTCATATTTTTTAAACTGAAACCGTATTTTTCGGCGCTAGAACATGCCTAAAGCATAGCTCAGCTTACTGCATAGTTCTCGGAACCTCGCTACAGGTACGATGCAATGACATGCTAAGATTTATAAGGTGGTACCTACTATACTAAGATAATATGTAGCTTTATAAATACCTTTTGTACATTTAAATATTTTCTAACCATAAGATAGTAAAGTAAGCAAATTATTAAAAAATAAATTATTAAGCTATAAGCATTATGTAAACCATTTGAAAGTGGTTTTTGAAAGCTCATTTAATACTCGATCTGGGTAGTTTTTATGTTATATTTTTTCAATACAAGTACCAGCTGCCATTTTAGATTCGTTACTGGAACGAGCTAAATGACAGTCAGTCATTTTTTTTATTTCAATTGGGCCTTTGCAGTCTCTTTCAGAACGTTGTGATATTTTATTGAATCCTCTGCTCTGAATCTTTGAATGATCAATGCATACGGGGCTCCTAGCATTTCCTCCTTTTGATATAAATGGCTAAGCCGGTACTGTCATTAAGCACTCCACAGCACTCAATAAAAATATAAATTTCAGTAAAATTTCAGTTTGTATAAAATTTATTGTATGAATCAAAGATGTAGTTGGTTACGAAATAGGCTTGTTTAGTTAATATCCCATGTTTAATATATTCTTCTAGGCGAATGACTGTGTAACGATAAATATTTTTGTGATAACTCTGTTTCTATGCCGAATTAAATGTGTAAATTCTGAATTTGTTCTTTAATTTTAATATAAAGTTAACGGCTACTACGTTGACTAGAATGACGTTGACTAGTTGACCCTAGAATTATTAAAAAAAAACTGAATTATCTACGATCTAGATCGTATTAGAGAGGATGCATCTTTTTATTTTATTAATTTAGCATAACGTTAAGCGTATTTATAGACATCGATGTAAATCCTTCTATCCCTTAGAATTGGTTGTTTCTTTGGAAATAAACTAGATTTGACGCGATTCCATGGGTAAATAAAACCATATACTGCTTCACACTTATTTATTGCACTCTCAGAACAGAAATAACAGTTGTAGGTACTCTAGATAGTAGATACACATCAAAAATAAACTTGTATATAAATGCCGTGTGTAACGTATGGTTTACAGAATATCTTTTCCTTTTGTACATTCAATTATTTTTATATTTCCTGCTGAGTAATGTAGGTATACTTCCTAGGTATTATATCCCTTCGTAGGTCTCTGTGTACGGATACTTTCATTCAAGTACTAAGCATACCTATACTTACTTTAACTTAGATAGATATTATGTATAGCTATAGTTTTGCCATAGTAGATAGTTATGTATCTTTGAGTATTGGTAAAATTCACAGATATAGATAGCATTGTGATTATTTTTACCGTTTTCATAAATTTTACCGTTGCCTTGAATTATGATTCGTATTTCCCGATTCAATAATTAAGTTTATCTGTAATAGTATCTACATTATGATATAAGTGCGGTAAGTTGAAAATTACAGCCGAGGCGATATTGCTATAAGAAAGCAGAGGCTGTAATTATCAAAGCGCACGTATGTCATACGACGTTTTATAACATATTTGCGAGGAATTTTCAAATAAAAACAATACAGCGAAAAGAAAAAGCGCGCGGAAAAATTTTTACTTGTTCACAAACTAGCGATGTTCGCGCATCAGCCCTTTTTTTTTAAGGCAAAGGCATAAAAACAGCCAGTATTACTAATAAAGTAAATTAATATATTTTTTTTTGTTACATATAAATGGTTGTAATTTATTGTCAAAATTAATTAAATTAAAGAATTTAACGTTTATTTTTTATATTAATTTATCTCCCAAAGTTAATTTTATTCATAAAATGTTGACCACTTTTCTGACATAAAAACTCTTTGCTAAGATTTAAAAAAGTACCGTTCGTTTTAGACGGAGCATCTTGATAAACCGTGCGTTTTACATTACATTATCGCACAAGTGCGTAATGAGATACATTACGATATTGAAATTGGTGAAATAAGAGACCCTTTACGAGCAAATGTGTTATAATAGTTATTTGTTATACAAGAGTGCAAAGTTGCTTTTTAACCGCGTGTTCAATTTTGATGACCGAGCAAGCGAAGGATTCTAAAATTGAATCACGAGCGCAGCGAGTGATTCAAAATTAGAATCCTGAGCGTTAGCGAGGGAATCAAAAGAGCACGAGGTGAAAAATCTTTGCACTCGAGTGCAACACGTAACTTTTCATTCCACCTCAGCGAGGAAATGACTATGCAAAAAAAAACGTTTAATTCACAAACTTAGTGCACACGATGTTCTAAATTCAATTTACTTTATCCTCTAGAGAATAAAAACGGCTTTTCCACTCAGATATTGGATGAAAATTTACTTTATCCTCTAGAGAATAAAAACGGCTTTTCCACTCAGATATTGAAGATTAAAAATACTCTTTCCGAGATGGTGGGATGAAAAATAAATTACTTACTTGACACAATCACTACCTATTCAATATGAAGTCCTAGTAGACTTTTAGTTTTACTAATAATGTAATGTGTAACACAGATAATAGGTTTTAGAGAATAGTAAACTGCTTATTCCATTGTTGAAATATAATAAATAATTGTACATAAATATTAGTTAATTGAATTCCATTATTATTTATGACCATGTGGTCAAATTCAATGGCCCTTGGGATTTTGTCTTTTACTTTACACCGCTATAATTTTCTTAGCGAAGTAAGAACCTTTCTAAAATTCCAAGACAAGTTAGTCAAATGTCTGTAACACACTATTAGCTGTATGACCAGTCGCACTCAAACACCATATCGCCACTTCTTTCAATTCCCTTTTTCGACTTGATTGAATAGGCGATATTTTTATTCCCCTATCAAAAATTTCATTAAAAAGTTCGGTGGGCTTATCACTAAAACAGGTCCAAATTTTAAAAAGAACACTTATTCAATGTCTATCCACAACACAAGAAATACTCATTGGGACACCTAGGGACAGTAATTTGTAGTTTCGTACAGTTCCATATCTTTTCGCACCTGCATCGAGACCGGAACTTCCTCTTTCCCGAGGTCGCAATCAGATTTTGTGAAAATGATCCAGAGGCAGACTTTCCAAAGTAACTCAATTTCGGCAACAGTCTCGAAGACGGCGCTTTCGTGGTTGCCTCATCTATTTCGGTGTTTACCGTCGGTTCTTCCTCGTATTTCTCTGTCACTAACTCGTAATTCTCCGTAGTGGCTGTTTCGGAATCAAGTCCTGTATTTTCATTTGTCGCTACTCTATCACTGAGTATGCTTTCTGCGGGGTCTATATCAGAGTCTTTAGGTTCAGAGAGAATAATGTCGGAAGTATTTACTTCAGATTGTTTAACTTCTCCAGAAGGGATGGTCTGTTCAGTGCTACTGTTATTCTTTTTGGGTTTGGTCTTGATGGAATATATTCTATCTGAGTAATTGTAAGTAGGTTGTTCATTTGTTTGAGCTGTTTGGATATTCTCTGTATTATTCTGTGAACTTTTAATGGGTTCTTTCTTTTTCTCTATACTTCCTGGTATAGTAAGTGGTACCTTTTCTATCCTTGATTCTCTTTCTGAGGGATTCCGTTTTAGTGGTGAGTTTTCTAATTCAACTTGCCGCTTGACATAGGTGATGTTGCTGTTTTGCTGAGGCGCTGACAGCACGGTGCTCACGCAAAGTAGCAGCGGGATCATTGTTCTGAAAAAGAAAAACATCTTATGACAAGCGTTCATTTCGGGTGACAAAAGAGCCTTTACGAAGCCAAGTTCCACGAGTCTCTTCCCACCATTAAATTATTATTTTTTGCTTTGCGCCATACCTCTGACCCTAATGGTTATCGAGATATTCAAAGTCTCAATTTATTAAAATGTTATTACCTACTAAACTATTACTAAACTATTTTAAGCGCCTAGGATACTACCCATCTCGTTCTACACACATTACACAGCCACACACAGCACAGTATGTTACGCGCGATATAACAGCAGATTTTAATATCTAAATAAAAATTGTTCCCCAGCAATTATTTTTGCTAAATGTTACCTACTTGGTTTGATTTGATGTACTGTATATGCGTAGACTTCGGCTTCGTTTTACACCTGTATCAGGTTGGTCATGTAGGTTAAGGGGAAGTTCGAGATTGGTGGAAAAGATGCGAATGCAGTTCATTATTTCGTTCTGTTGTTCTTGTTTACCTACCTATGCAAGATTATAATGTGTGTAGTTACGAGTACTAACTTTAATCAATTCCAATAATTCCGTTGTAACATCTTATGTGAAACCTAGATATATTATGCAAAAAAAGAATTGAATTGTTGTTAAAATCTTATGTCGCATAAAGCCAGCAAGAATTATGACTAAGTTCCATTACCATGAGAGCATTAGCTGATTAGCGAGGCATGAACTGCGTGATTTAAATGTTACATTATATAAACATGTCCAATTTGTAGCTGATCTATAGACGTCAGCCGGGTGGCCATTTAATGTATTCCGACAACTGGTTTCATGTTTTTTCCCATTGGTTATCAACAAAAATATCATAAACAACATGGTTCAAATTAATGGACAAAATTGTTTTAAATCCGTTGATGAGTTCATTATTCGATAAAAATGTGAATGGATTTAGTAAGCTTTGTTTTATGTCTTCTCGTGGGTGATTTATGAGGCCTATCACAAAATTGCGTTTTGACAGATTAGATAATATTGAAGCACGGCGTAGCAATTAGGCAGTCGTAATTACGTTAATTTTAAGTTTTATAATAATTTTCAGTGGCGAAGAGTCCATACAACTCGATTCCCATCGGCTTCCCTTTAGGAATTGGTTAGTTCGTCGACCAACGTAATATGGCTTGTTATTCAGTTAGGTCGAGCTGTTCCAGACATGGCTATATATAGATTACAAGAGGCGGTATGGATTTTTGTCTTGCAGCATTAATTACAGCAATTTTTAGAGAATTTTTGGGACGGCTTCCCCTTTTCAAACTGTCACCCTTCGCCACTGGTAAGTATGTTTTAATTTCTTATTATTATTATATTCTTTATTCACAGACAATTAAAATCCATTTTGTTAGTAACAATATACTTATCCTAGGTTAGTATTTAATCACAAACAGCGATTTTGTGCGATCGACGAGCGCCCCTATAAGGGCTGTCGAATCGTTCGGCTATTACACGTAGAATACTGTTGGGGCTGCCGCGGAGTCTGTTCAGTAGTGAGGCCGCTTTCTTGCGCCTATGAACTTAACGTTTATTCTATTTTTTCTATATATATATATAGAAATATTTATATATATTTCTATTATAGGTAACGAGAATTTTGAGCGTTTTTGGTACATAATTTTATAGTTTTGAATGGGTTTTTTTTATAGATATTAGGTACATACATATATTTCAAAATTTTGAGACCGCTATTACCTAAACGAATATTTAAGAGATATATTTTTCATTTCATTTGCTTATTATAGTTCATTCGTACAGTAGTTCAATCCACGAACTGGAAAAAGTGCCGTCGCGCATTTTATGAAAAACATACTTCGGAATTTTGGCTTTATAATTATAAATAGATAAGAAAAAATTGCGAAAAGCGAGGCCGCTATAAACTATACCTACTAATAATTATTCTCCACCACTCAATAAGTCAAAGTTGTTGAAGTCTTTCAGTTTCACAGAATAAGAACGCCAAAGATAGCCAATCAACGCAAAAATCACAGTCGAAATGTAATAAGTAAGTCTCTCGTAACTATAGGTCCGGGTTGAGGCCCACGGAATGGACACCACCATCCTGTGCTAATAACAGCATCGGTACCTAGGTACTGCAACCACAACACAAAGCTATGTAGAATAGAATAGAATAGATCTTTATTTCATGTAAACCAAATACAGGCACTTATGAAATATCGAGACTCTAGGTGCACGGTTCCAAATAGTAGATCCTATGGAGAAGAACCGGCAAGAAACTCCATGGTAATTCTTTTCAAATAAATAATATAGATTACAATATGTATCAGTACAATGTTGTGGTTAGAACTGCGAGAATAATGCAATTCAATTCGAATACAAATAAGACTGGGATAATAATGAATTTCCTCTGAACAAGATTGCCATGGCAGTTACGAGCTGACCAGTTCCGACAGACGGCACCCGTTCACGAGCATGACGCATGTGTCAGCCTCGCCAAGCTCGATGTATCTCCATGTATCTACCTACTTGGTTTATTTGACATATTTCTATGGCGTCCCCCATTATTATATCTATAAGCTATAAGTACATATTAATCGTAACGTCGTAGGCAGTTACCTATCTACACACAACTAATGGTTGTTATGGCGTTGATCTTTTAGTAGGTACCTACAATGTATTTTTATGTAATTATGTATTTTTTATGTATCTAATGTGAAGAAATTATAAAGATGGAAGCCATAATACGAAATTTCGGGAGTATTTTTATGCGGATTTAGCACTCCAAGGCACTTTAGATCGTCATTTATCATCAACTTTGCGTTTCCTTCATCAAAGAATGTCTCTTGAAAATTTCTGTTTTTCATCTTTTTATACATATAATCTGGCTATATAGGTAATAACAATATTTTTATGGTTTATTATTAGGTATCGTTAGAGCTTCGAAACTATTAATCGTAAATAACACAGTTCATAAACTTAATTAAACAGTTGAGCAATGTAATCTTGCTTATCCACTTTCGTACAATGTGGCCGCGACACAGGAAGAAAGAAATAATATTATTTTTTGTAATACGTAAGTATATTAAATTAATTATTTAAGTCCGCCAGTCCGCTCATGCCAGCGTGGACTAAGGCGTCAATCCTTCTCATTCTGAAAAGAGGCCCGGGCCCAGCAGTGGACGAGCGGGCGGAACTGTTTGTTGTGGACGGTTGCCTATCTATTTTGCGTTTGGGTTGGTCAAATTTATTTTTTCTAGTATTATTCATACACAGTACAATAAACAACTATTATTAATAATAAAATACCAACCACGTCTTTACTTTGAATTATACAAACTAACAACCAAAAACTCGTGCAACCAAAAACAGCACAATAATAATATATCCTACTCGTCATATTAAATATGTACTTGAACTTATTTTTAGTGAAAAAATCGCGCGGTTATTGTTAAAAAAACAACACACCGTCCGTTCGTCACTGCGGCACAGTACCTATGGGCACAGTCGCGACTGTCTGCATACCGAGCGCATACCGAGATCGAGGCGCGTAGGCACAGCTCGCGCTTTGTCCGTTTGTATGAAGTTGGAATACTGTATAGATAACATTACCGTGCTCATACCATGGATTTAGTACATGATACTGGAGCACTCAGCGTTAGAATTTTGTGTCGGTGTCATCAATTTTTTTACAATTTTCAGCAGATTTTTTAGTTAGGTGTAAAAACTGCGAACAATCTCGATTTTTTTTTAAACACCGGCTCAAATTTCTTTCGGTTACAAGTCCAGTATCATTTACTGAATCCATAGTATCAGTTTTCGTTACGATGACACTTACACTCTGTATATGTTGCACTATATAGGTACTACTGAATCTGAAATCTGTTGTACCGTTTTCCCATGATGAGGTAACAAACAGACAGACAGAGAAAATTCTCAAAATTATTAATTCTTATTCTATTGTTTATTTCTAGTTTCCCTAGCCCATTTTCGCGAAAGTATTTTCAGTACCTAAAGACTTTTTCGTACCACTTGCTCAAAAAGGTGACATTCTATGCCACAAAAAGCGAACATAACAATAGTCATTTTTAATCTGTTAAAAACAGGGAAAGAAAATTGTACTGAATTTCATTCATCCTCTAGGGGGAGAATGTGATTTAAATTTGGAATACTTACCGAACTTTATACTGAACTACATCTGTGTTTACACCATTGAGTTTGTATATAAAGCATTATACATCTTTTTGAAAAAGGAATACGCATTTATTATGCAGTTATGATTATTATATAAAATTACGAAAACCGACGAGGCCGTATGAGCTGGATGCCTTTGCTTTTCCTACAAAAAAATATTAGTCTAGGAATTTAAATACTCAAATCAACTCATCAACAATAAATGTACCAAACAAAAATGTAACTCTCTCTATCAATAATTGGACCAATGTTTCGAATGTTAACTTTTACTTTTAATTGTCATTATTTTTAATAAATGCTTATCTCATATTATTATTGTGTTAATTTTTTCGCAAATGGTACGAAAAGTAGAGTATTTTCCTCAGTGATAAAGCTGTCTTAGTCTTGGGTGAACTTAAATCCCTCGCTACACTCAGGACTCGTCTTAAATCCCTCGCTTCGCTCGTGATTAAAGTTTTTAACTCCCTCGCTACGCTCGGGAGTAAACCTCGAGTCCTTCGTTACGCTCGCGATTTAAATCGTCACCCGCGACAGAAGACACTGCTTTATCCCCTTGGTTAATAATCTACTATTCAACCTCTACGATTTTATAATAGTAACACTAGATAGATTAATGTAGTAACTGTTATGTTACAGTAATTTCGAGTAAAGATTACACGCATGCACAGAATCGAAATGACAAAAGATTGGCGGCTGCCAGGAGGCGACCGGTCCTCAACGGACAGAGACCGAGGTACCAGGCCTTTCGTCAACTGGTCAAAGTCAATTCAACTCTCAATTCGACTCTCAATTCAACTACGTCTCCTTCAACGACTACTTCAACGGAGTCTTATGTGACATTCCCAGTAGGCTCTGATGAAGACATCTCTGACGAAAGTATGACATGATTGTTCCGATAACTTTTCTTTTAGCTTTAATTCAATTCTTTATTCAGACAATTCAACAAACATAGTTTGTTATTATGAAGAGCTTAAAACTATATTAGTATTTAACTGTCAAATAGCAGCGTGCCCAGCATGCCAGCATGCCTGACAGCATTGCCATGTTGAATGACAAACCAAAGAACTGACTCTGGTCAAGCCAGCTCAGTCAAACCAACCGTTTTGCAATGTCTTTAAAAAGGGGACGTGAATTCTTTATTTTTACCCGTCTGCTCCAGAAGGAGAGTAATGTTTTCCGATTGTATGTACCTATGTATGTCTTTCTTTGGGACGCTCTGTAGCCTAAACGACTTCATGGATTTTAACATTTGCGGTGTTGTTAGGATTTAAATATGGCACGAACCAAAATAGAAAGGGGGAACAATAAGGGTATCAACGGCACGATTGGCGCTGTAGTGAAGCGATTGGCTTTCTGTGCTACGTGCTGAGGGTTCGATCCTCGATTTGTATGATCTGCAGATAGTTGTTCCGGGTCTGGATGTTTGTGCATAAGATTTGTGTTAGTATACGCACCCACGATACAGATTATTTCCTAGTGTGGGTGTGGGGCAAAGTTTAAAAATAAAAAATAAGCTATAGTAGATAATAACCAATTCTAAATTATACATACATGGCATCTATACAATAGCATGTAACGAACGCCTTAAAATATACCTACGACAGCATAGTTATAATTTTTGGTAAAGAATATTCGTTTTTCTTTTCATCTGGTTTCGATCTTTTCAGTTTATTTTTAATAAGTTATTTTTTTCAAATTAATAGTACCTAACATGCGCACAGAATAGACAGGTTGGTTCATCATAAATCCGCGATGTTACGGGACTGTTACATCGCAGATTTATGATAAACCGACCTGTCTATTCTGTGCGCATGTTACCTACTATTATTTTGAAAAAAATAACTACAGTTTTTATAAATCTGTTTTCAGAGTGGGATTCAAAAGATTCTAACCTTACCTATTACTATAGCTTGCCTTTTTTCTGGGGAAGCTTGATGAAGGAGTACGCATTAATTAAGTATCGTACTCCTGATGAAGGTGATGATTTACAGAAAATAAGGGTTTGCTACATGATCGCAACCACATACATGGGCGCGTGAGTTTCCTCATCTATTTAAAAGACTAGGGGGGAGGGCTCAGCGATACATGAGCTTTGCGACTGTGATTTTAATCGGAATCTATTCACTTTACATAGTTCAACAATGTACATTACGCAGTATGCTTTGCAAGTCACTTCGCTTGACAATTAGAACAACGCAATGAACATTCTTGAACTGTCAAAATTGAATCGATCCTGATTACGAGCGTGTATTGTGATTACCCTGCTCTTTGATACTGACGTCGATCAATCGTAATCTTACTTTTTTAGTCTATTATCTCATACAAATGCTAAGGTCATACCCGTATTCAAGTATATAAATAATTGAACAAGCCTAAAATTAATCACCAGAAAAAATTGCGTACTGTGCTCTTCATTCCACACAACTTTTAATAAGGGACCAGCTATGAAATTGTTTTATGAAAAATCGACAGCTCCACCTCAACCTACCTAACCTCCGCTCGACCTGCGTACCTATTCTGTAAGAACATCTCGCATCTCAATTCGACTCTCACTCTTATGGTCGCTTGATATTTGACGAATTGACATGGAGTTGTGGAGCTCCC
The DNA here is from genome assembly GCA_932294325.1 of Allophyes oxyacanthae. Classification (NCBI taxonomy): domain Eukaryota; kingdom Metazoa; phylum Arthropoda; class Insecta; order Lepidoptera; family Noctuidae; genus Allophyes; species Allophyes oxyacanthae. The sequence continues at coordinate 7,122,163 of OW028628.1, forward strand.
CAAGTCAGGTACTTTATAATAGGTACTTGAAAGGCCTTTCAACCGTCGAATAAAGAACCTGACTTGGGGAGCTCCACAGCTCCATGATTCCACTTTTGTGTGGAACTTGCTGATTTTATTTGCGATTTCAGAGTTGATCCTATAATAAAAGATGTGTAGAATGATGAACAGACTGCACGTACTTAAATTTTGTCTGGTATTTAAAAAATAATAGGTATATGTTGCGGTCACGGTCATAAACTTTAATTATGCCCAGTACGTACGATTTCTTTCAGATTTTTATTCGTTACCAGTAAGTTAAAATGCAATCGAAAAACCTGGTGTTTTGTGCTTACGTAAAAACGTGTTTGATTTTTATTTTTCCTAATTTTTATTGAGTTGTTATGAAAATAAAATTCGTAGACTTACTAGAAAAATAGATGATGTGTATTAACCCAACTTTGTTTTATATATCTACGAGTCATTTGATCAATCTGGTTTATTTTACAGGCTAAAAGATTTGCGGAGATATTTCATAATGAAACTTTTTTACGAAAACAATTTAGAGTACGAAGTCGGATATATGACGAACGAGATAATATCAAAATATCAAAGAATGTTAGAAATGTTTTACATAGCTGAAAAAAGATTCCTTACAGACCCAAAAATAAATTATGCTCCATCTACCTACATGCTGTATATGTACACAAATGTATTGGAAATGGCTACCGCAATCAAACATTTGTGTCATATGCTTAAAGAGCTGGAAACGAAATATTCGGCCATGCCTGGTTCAGGGTTTTCCGATTACCACTTGGATCCAGTTAGTGAGTTAATTGTTATATTATCCGATCATATCAGCCCGTAAATGGTCACTGCCGAACATAGGCTGCCTCATACACCATTACTTCCTACAATTAATAGGTCGTATTTCTTTTCATAATCACCACGGTTGGCATCTGTCGATTGGTGACACAGCAGGTTATTAGCACTAAGGTATGCCTATCCTGAGCAGCATGTCAATGTTCCTACTGTTGGGCCGGCTTCCTCCCTTCTTGTGTCGGTCGGCACGAGCTATCATCACATGGGATATCGCTCATTCCGTAGTGGAACAATTAACCAGTCAACAATGGTGGTATCGACGCTGACTGGTTATTGTGCGCCAGATGAACTCTTTACGTCACTCGTGGAGGCTCTTTCCTCACACCCCGAGACCTTCCTCTCTAAGAGAGGGACTCAGATGTAATCATAGAACAAACCATGCGGGCCCAATGCGGATTGGTGCATGCCAGAAGTCTTCAAATGTTTGGTTTATTATTATTACATTATTGTTATTTAGTAACAGATATTTCATTCTGTTATTTTTGTGTAACATTAACAGAGATAACAGGTAACAAGTGGCTGTTATAAATTTATAACCCACACCGTGACACCGATGACACGTCACGGGCTGAACCACTCGGGGGTATCTTGAAATTGGTCTCGCCGCGTGACTATACTTGTCGTGGTTTGTACGCGTCACAATAGTACATAGAGAGCTAGTGTGGACGGTCTAGTCTACTATTTCTATACGCTGCTCATACCTAGGTAGAAAGATTTATAGGTAACAATTTTAGTAAGGTTCGTATCGGGACTGATTACACCCAGGAATGATGCACACTTCCATAAAAAGGATAATTTTTTGTGTAGTGCGCAATATTAATTGCAGATTGATTCAGTATCCGATACCAAATCCGCCCCTAAGATAACCCACTGACCAAAAATTGATTTTGTATGGCTTGCAGTAAATTCTGCGTGTCCTCCATACTAAGGCGAATTTTGTTTTTTTTTCAAAGTGTATCCCAATACTGCGGTTGCATTTAGGAACAGAGACTGAATAAATCTACAAATAAAGCGCACTACATAAAAAAATATCCCGTATAATTAAGTATTTCCTTTTTAGAGAAAGTAAAAACCGGGCCTCGCCTCCCGAAAGACACCGGGGATACAGAGACGGAAAAAAAATTAGTTGATTACGAGAAAAGATTGATCGCGGAGAGATTAAAGAGAGAAAAGGCAAGGAAAAAGAAAAGAAAGAAGATGAACGAGAAAAAAAAAAGGAATCCGAATTTCAAAATTACCTTACCGACGGTGAAACCCAGGAACCCATCGTAAGGGAATATTGTCACTATTACCCTTTGAGTATACTCAAAGCTATTACCACGCCAGGCAAACAGGATTCGAGGGAAAGGAGATCCCAATTAACTTATTTTGTAAATATTAGGACGCATCAGTGGCGAAGGGTCTATATAACACGATCCCCATCGGCTTCCCTTTACGTGGCCATTACCAGTACCTAGGTATCAATACCATGTATTAAGTATTGATAATATTATGTGAAGTCAGGTAAGTTGCTACATGAGTTCAAGCCACAGTTAAATTAATACTACACACTCACATCATGTGGCACGCCTGGCCAAGCTATTTCTTGGATGAGTTTCCTAATAAAAATATTCACCCTTCGCCACTGGGACGCATTAAAGCAGTGATTGCCAAGCGGTTTAACGCTTGCCTTCCATGATGGTCTGAGTTCTAACCCGGTCTTGTTAACCGTCTTTAAAAAAAGGAGGAGGTTCTCAATTCGGTTGTAAATACTTATTATGCGACTACAGCAATCGCGAGTAATTTTCTGTTATCCATTGAAGAGTTCCATGTTTATATCCGCGTCAGAATTTGATTATCACTTGGGTTAACGTTGAAGGAAAACTGCACTCTTGAAAGGGTTTAAAGTTTTCGATGGTGTGAATAGTAGGCCAACCCGTTCCAGGCCAGCGTGGTGGATTATCACCCTAACCGCTCTCTTTCTGATAAGAGGCCTGTGCCCAGCAGTGGGTCAGTAATGGGCTGAATTATTATTAAAAATTGAATGAATGAATGATGGTGCTTTGATGAATCGTTTGAATTTGAATTAAGTATTATGGGGAAAGGAGGTGCTGCTCTATTTATTTTTCTCTTGCTGACATCCATCCTGGATACACTACGCCTTACCTAGGGCGAAGGTACACTCGATGGATGGTAAGATTTGGACTACGTGTATCCGTTTTCCGTTGTTTTCCGTGCCGTCTAACGCTATCGTTCACATTCAATATTTGTATAGTGACTTTAGTTCACTATTTATACCGCGAGAGGCGCTGAAAAAATTCCCATACAAATATTGAATGTGAACGTGAACGTTGACGGCACGGAAAACTCATGGTAGAGGTACTGACCATCGGAAGAAAACTTGCATGCTCCGTGTTATTTGCCGTACCCGCGATATTTCGGGTGCTTCTAGTCGTTACTAACGGAGAAAAATCCTCTTCGGACTGACGGAAAACGGATGTATTACCTATACACTCAGAGCCTTACCGGCTAGAACAGCACGGTGTCCTCGGACGACGCCGCGCCACCTATCGTAAAGGTAACTGTTGCTCGCGGAATAAATCTACTTCTTTATGTTACAGAATGCATCCTCTGGAATACGGTTGGTCAATAGAAGCCTGGTAATCTTCAAGTCAAATTGTGGTCGTCTAATACCTATGTCGTGCCTACATATTTATGAAATAATTAAATATCTATATATCCCACAAATGATTTTGAAATGATGAATTACTTACTTTATATTCGTAGAAACTACGGGTTCTGCAGAAGATTTCGGGTATATTAATTCAAAATTACTATTCATATATTTTGACAAATTAGGTAGGTACAACGAAATTGGTTTTCGTTAACAATTTTATATAAACTGACAATACTCGGGCTCTCGCTAGTTCCGCTACTCACCACACCACTGGAGGCGTTTTTATCCGACTGCGCGATGCAAAGGAGGATACCTAATGTGTTTATTAGTCTATGTATGTATGTTTGTTCCTTTGTGACACTCTAGAGACCAAACGCGTGGGCTGATTTTTATGATTCTTACGTCAATCGATTTGTCTTAATGTCTTAATCTTGCGAGTGTCATTATAGATATGACAGTAATAAAAATTCAATATGGCGACAAACAGACGCTATATATGGTGAGAAAGAAAAAAAAATGAAAGTCGGCAAACTATGTTATGTTGGGTATATTATGGTTATGTTGTTAAGTTGTGTTGTAAGGTTATGTTGGGGATATATAAAAATCATCTTTAGGTTTTTTTTCTCATTTTTCATTACGAATGACCATTTAGGACCTATAACGATTTAAAGTTGGTTAGCAACCATTTATTTTCCCTCTTAGAGCCAACACGAGTGAACCGATATAAACAAATGAGATATCCTTAGACACTGGCCATATGGATATTGAAAAAAAAAAATCCCGTGGCGGATTGTTGTAATCAAGAATATTATAGATATCATATCATAGTAATATTATAAAGAGAGAAATCCTGATTGACTGACTGACTGACTGACTGACTGACTGACTGACTGACTGACTGACTGACTTATCATCAACGCACAGCCGAAACTACTGAAGCTAGAGTCACGAAATTTGGAGAGTAGGTCCCTTTTGTATTGTAGGCAAGCAATAAGAAGGGATTTTTGAAAATTCTGCCCCTAAAGGGGGGAAAAAGGGGGTGAAAGTTTGTATGGGAGTCCCTTAATTTTTGAAGTGAGAATGATGAAAATTGGGATTTAGGCTTTTGGTTACAAATAAAGAAACACGTGATTCTGCGTTTTTGGAAATACATCCCCTAAAGGGGCAAAATAGGGGTGAAAATTGTTTTTGAAGTGTAAAACGTGAATATTGGGATGGTTTTTGAAGTGAGAAACGTGAAAATTGAGATTTAGGCTTTTGGTTACAAATAAAGAAACATGTGTTACCGCGTTTTTGGAAATTCATCCCCTAAAGGGGCGAAATAGGGGTAAAAATTGTTTTTGAAGTTAGAAACGTGAAAATTGAGATTTAGGCTTTTGGTTTGAAATAAAGAAACACGTGATACCGCGTTTTTGGAAATTCATCCCCTAAAGGGGCGAAATAGGGGTGGAAATTGTTTTTTAAGTTAGAAACGTGAAAATTGAGATTTAGGCTTTTGGTTAGAAATAAAGAAACACGTGATACCGCGTTTTTTGAAATTCTTCCCCTAAAGGGGCGAAATAGGGGTAAAAATTGTTTTTGAAGTGGGAAACGTGAAAATTGAGATTTAGGCTTTTGGTTAGAAATAAAGAAACACGTGTCACCGCGTTTTTGAAAATTCATCCCCTAAAGGGGCGAAATAGGAGTGAAAATTGTTTTTGAAGTGCGAAACGTGAAAATTGAGATTAAGGCTTTTGGTTAGAAATAAAGAAACATGTGTTACCGCGTTTTTGGAAATTCATCCCCTAAAGCGGCGAAATAGGGGTGAAAATTGTTTTTGAAGTGAGAAACGTGAAAATTGAGATTTATGCTTTTGGTTAAAAATAAAGAAACACGTGTCACCACGTTTTTGAAAATTCATCCCCTAAAGGGGCGAAATAGGGGTGAAAATTGTTTTTGAAGTGCGAAACGTGAAAATTGAGATTTAGGCTGTTGGTTAGAAATAAAGAAACATGTGTTACCGCGTTTTTGGAAATTCATCCCCTAAAGGGGCGAAATAGGGGTGAAAATTGTTTTTGAAGTGAGAGACTAGTCTTATTTTTATTCACATTAAATTACATTATTCTCGCAGCTCTTACCGCAACATTGTACTGATAAAGATTATAATCTATTTTTTGAAAAGAGTTACCATGGAGTTTCTTGCCGGTTCTTCTCCATAGGGTCTACTATTTGGAACCGTGCACCTAGAGTCTCGACATTTCATAAGTGCCTGTATCTGGTTTACATGAAATAAAGATCTATTCTATTCTATTCTATTCTATTATTCTATTCTATTCTATTAAAAAAAAAAAAGACGTGAAAATTGATATTTAGGCTTTTGGTTAGAAATAAAGAAACACGTGTTTCTGTGTTTTTGGTAATTCATCCCACAAAGGGCGATAAAGGAGTGAAAAATGTTTTTGAAGTTAGAAACGTGATTGTATTTAAGCTTTTGGTTAAAAATTAAAAACAAAATCGGTTTCGTGTTTTTCGAAATTCAACCTCAAAGCGGATAAAATAGTTATATGAGAGTCCGTATTTATTGAAGCCGAACGATTTGTAAGAAGTCAGGAATTGATGAAAATTAAAAAGTATCTACCGGCTAATTTATACCCGAATGAAGTCGGGACGGGCCGCTAGTATATAATATTCTTGGTTGTAATAGATAAGTCGTAGATATAACTGTAATAATTTTTTTTTCGTGACATGTTCTTGTGTGGTGTCGAAATGAAAGGCTCGGGGAGACGATTTCATAAATATAATTATATATCACACTAGAATAATTTAATATTAATAAAAGTAAAAAGTTTAAAATAAAATAAATAAATAAAAACCCGACTGCTTAAAAAGTGAACTTTAAATATAAACTAAAAACAAAAAAACAAGTCCAATTAGGTACTACTATAAGAATAATACTACATAGATAGCTAATACCTAACTTGGTCGTGGTTGAATGACTCCCGAATCAGGTTTTTACTATTTTGTTTAGGAAACTTTAATTCATCATAATAAAATAATGGGTTATCGAACTTGCTTGTAACTAGGTATATAAATGATTAGAACAGGAATTCACTTTCGGGTTGTTGGCATCAGCCTAGGCTTGTTAATCACATGCTGCAATCCATTTGCAGGACATAGGTAAACCTTTCGCAAACAGGGGGCTTACTACAAACTCTTATAGCGGGGCTGGAATTGAACTGCCCGGACATTACCAGTATGAGCTGACCTCACACTGCAACCTTGCACCTGCTGCTGGCTTTTCGTGCAATGAAAGGTCAGCTTATTCTGGAAATTTCTGGGCAGTTCAATTTCAGCCCTGCTATAACAGCTCGTAGTAAACCCCCTGTAATATATCTGATTGAGTGTCTCATTAGGCTGCATTTCCACCGGAGCTGTGCTAGGTAGCTAAGCGGTGCGCGAGGAAAAAAATTACAATTACTAATCCATTCTAAACTGCAGTAATTAATTCTATTATTAGATTTTTTCGCTCGCACAGCTCTGGTGGAAACGCAGCCTTAGTTAGGCTGAGATTATAGATCGTGCTCTAGGCTCACACTTTGTTTTGTAATTAGGTACTTTTCGACTTTTAGAATATTATGTTTATTGACTTCGTCGGTCATAAGGTACTTAACCTATACCTACTTTAAAACGGGTGTGTAGAAAGAGGAAATGAGCATGTCCCTGATAGTTAAAATACAGTGGTGTATTATTATGTACCTAATGTGTAATGTAAACAAGACGAGTTTAACGTTTGTAATAGGATTGCAGGTGACGGGTGTCGAGTTCGAGTCTAGCCCGAACTCAATAAACATTTAATATCATTTTTTTGCAATTGAAAAAATGTTTTGTGTAATACCTATTAATTTATATTTTATAATAATATGTATTTGGAAACATAATTTAATATCAAAAATAAATAAATTAAAAGAACATCTGAACAATCATGGTATATCATGAGTAAGTATTGAGTAACCATATTGGTACCACATTTAGATGCATGAACACTTCGTATTTCTTGTTTCATTTGCTTTTCATATTCAACAACAACAAATTTACTTTCTATAATAAAAGGAAATTGTATTGGACAGCAATATGATGATGAACAGGGGTTTGGGCACACAGTTTCATTGCCACTTGTTATTTTCAGTGGAATTAGACAGGCCATAAATATGCTGGAATTATTTTCTTCTCCGACCATTCTCTGTTTACAACGACTTTGATTTGAAGCTCCATCCAGCATCCAGCTTTTTTCAATACTTTCCGACAAATTCTCTAAAATTCTTTAGGCTGTTAGGTTGTAAAAACATATTCTGGCCTGTACTTACTACAGCTACCATACAATATGATAGAAAATAAGAAAACACTAAAGTCTTGCATAACGATCAAATATTGACAGTCCCTGACCCAGTCCCCAATGTACTCATGTTGACGAACTGACATGTGTTCGTCCACTGCTAAACAACTTAGTTCCTTACGTAATTTTGGAGAAAACTGGCATAACTTTAGTGTTCGTAGGTATTTTGTAAGTACATTCGTACATTTAGTATTTTGTAGAGATAGGAAATGATGTAGTATGAGCATACATGTAGAGCCGTCATCACCACCCTATAGGTACAGCCTGCTGAACATCGCTCTCCTTCAACAGAGGGCCAACTCACATAATTTTATGGCCCACCGATCATACTGCAGTGACGCTCGAACTTGACGCGAGAATATTTCACTGAAGCTAAGAGAATACCAAATTCGTTATTTTGATCAAAATTTTACTGCAACTGCGCGGCAACTGAATTAGCCTACAGGGCTAGAACGGCCAAAAAGGGGAGAGAGAAAATCGGAGACAAAACCATCTCTTTACCGTTTTCTTTCTCGATTTTTCGTTTTGTCTTCTCTCCAGGAGACAAAGGATGGGTAAACACTGTAAACAGGTTTAACCACTCGCCGTGCTAGCCCGGTTGTATTAGTCACCGAGGAGACCCGTTCATCGTTTGGTCTACTAGGAGTCCTACCTCATCTTCCGTTTAAATTCCACCTTTCATGCCACGGAAAATCGGGGTGGTTATTTATTTTTCAACCACTGTTGATGTGCTTATTATAGCAAGGTAAGAAAGAAAGAAAGAAAGAAAAATCATTTATAAGTAGGTAAGGTAAGGTAGTAGGTAAGTAGCAAACACGCTTCACGTTGTTGACGATTCGGACCTATTTTCAGCAGTGGATTTGATGTGCTTAGTAAATAGCAACCATTTCGAAATTTGAAAGTCCTGATAAAAAGTTGCAGATTTTTAAAAAAGCGGGACATTTTAGGCTCATATGAAATAAATATAGCTAACTCCCACGTGCCGTGCAGCACACGTTTTACGGGAATAATATTTTATGTTTGAACTAGAAGATGATTGTTTTAAATTGAGAGGAGAACTATAGTTATATAGACTGAGGACTGACTGATTTAATACTGTTCAAATTTTCAATCTAAGTAAATAATCTGTAGGCTAATTATTCACGTAACTAAAGTAGTGCAGTTGCCGCGCAGTTGTAATAAAATATTGATCAAAATAACACATTTGGTAATCTTCTGCTTCTTCTTATGTTATGGCAATTGAGCCGATGTCGACTATTCTGCCATTTGGTAACCTCTGACCTTCAGTGAGATACGCTCGCGTCAAGTTCCAGCGTCACTGCAATACGATCGGCGCGTCTTAAAATTACGTGAATTAGCCCTCTGGACATAATGAAAAGCCGGACGGAAGGCCGAATGTCCGGACAAATCCGGACGGATGGTTACCGTACCTGTACGATCCTATAAGATCAGGTTTATTTGTATTATTTTTCAAAACATACAATATTAATGACTTTGGTATATTTTATTGGCCACATTAAGTCCTATCGTATAGCCTTTAAAATTGTAAAACCTACTCAAAGTTATAATGAGCCGATTGATTTACACCTTTTTACTAAAGGTTATATTATAAGAGCATGCCTTGTTATTTAAGTCTAATTTGCGGTATCGTATTTTCAGCGTTGCGAAATTTCAGTGACATTGACATGTTATAACTAAAATAATCATAATACGTATTGTGCTCAAGGTTTCGAACATATGAAAATGAAAGATGAATTAAACTTTATTGGGCATTTTTACGATAACTATGAAATAATGAAGTTCTATGCATAGATGTAATATACTGCTGAGATTACGTCTATGGTTTAATGTGATTGATAGCAAATTGATTGGAAATGTGCTCATTTCCCACGAATGCCAATAAAAGCATAACAGCATGAGCTACCCTCTATGGATATAATAATTAGGTATATGGATACATTTTTTAAGACATAAATATGTTTACTATCAATATTTTTTTAATGGATGGGTTTTTTTGGAATTTGGTTAAGTATAGTTCATAATTATAATACCTACCTGTAAATCTTAGAGTAGGTATACCTACATAAGCAAGCCATCAATACTTTTTCGAAAATTTCTCAAATAATCTGGGGGCACGGCAGTGCCCCAGCCAAGTCTCGAGCAAAACGGGCACGGCCGTACCATCTTTTCTCGATGCGATTCGCGGCTGTTTTGCCCCCCCTATATCTTCGACGTGGACAAAGTTACGAGTTTAGGTTTTCGGTGAATAATAGTAGGCATTAGAACAAGCTTAAGTTCGAAATTACATGCCAATTGAATTAATAGTTTAGGAGTTACGGTCGATCAAAGTTACACCATTTTGTCACTCACTGACTCATTGACTCACTGACTCACTGACTCACTGACCGATCATCAAAAATCTAAGGTACTTCTAGCAGACTTAGAAACTTCAAATTTTGCACCAAGATAGGTCATTAGCCACATATAAAGGAAAAATTAAAAAAACATTAAAAATAATTATAAATACATTAAAAAATAATATACCATAGAAAACAATTTTATATTTGCGGTTTGGCAAGAACATTGTGTATGGATTTTGACTGCATCGTTAACTTTGTTCTTTGTTTAAGTATTCAATTCGAATTCAAAGTCGGCGACATCGCGAGGGGAACACAAGCGGCCGCGACTGGACCAATCCAGACGGACAGCGAACATTACCTACGCTCAAGCCACTAAATCGCCCCTGTGCGTCGCAATCACCTGCGACCGTACAGGGCATTTAAATAAGGACACAGCCGACGGAGTGGTCCTCGGGATCCACAGCAGAATAATAGCGGAGGCCGCTTCCACTGCTGATGATGAGCGACCAGGGCCATCATTTAACGGGAAACCGCTGTATGGGGAGGGGGTCCTGAAACTGTGGTGCAAGAACGAGGAGACCCTGACCTGGCTGCGTACCACTGTCTCCAGTCTCGTCACACCACCGAACATCACACTGGTCGTTAAAAACCAGTCAGACCTCATACAGCGCGTCCGATGCGGCATCGTGGTCCCGGACGAGCAGAACATTCTAAGACCACGCATCATCGCTCAGACCCTCGCGTACCAAAACCGATGGGTGAACGTGAAACAGTGGGTGCTGCTTCACTCGGCCAAGCAGGCCGCCGGGTGGTTTGTGGTGGTCGGCATCCCAGAGGACCAAATCCCGGCCTTGATGAAAGCAGAACGCCGTCTCTCAAGTGGCTTGGGAGCGGTTTATGTCAAATTCCAAGGTCGGAACGGCAAATTTGTCGACGTCCCTCTGGGATGGGACCCCGTAACGGCCACCATCCGCAAGGAGCTACTGCAGCAGCCACCACCGCAACAACAACAACAGCACAAGGCAGTAGTGGTCACTCTACCCGACACACCCATGGCTGTCGAGAAGGACGCTCCAGCCCCGGGGGAAAAACCAGCCTCCCCTGCCGCCGCCGCTGACTCAGATGTCATCCTCTCGTCGGACGAGGATCCCGAAGGCATTCTGCTCGCGGGGTCAGATGCGATGGGGGATGACGTAGACACTGGCGACCTGATGGCCGGGCTACAGCTTGGAGGAGACGAGGAGGGAACGACCAGCAATGGCGTGCTCTTCACGGACTGCTAAAATCCTCCAAGCAAACCTCCACCACAGCCAAACCGCGACGGCTCAGCTGCGGAAATGGATGGAGGTTCAACAAACGGCTATAGCCCTAATCCAGGAGCCGTGGGTCAGGGCCGGCCAAATAAGAGGACTATCCAACCTTGGAGGTAAGCTCTTAACGACTACTGACCACGATCATCCCCGATCGTGCATCTACGTCACTAACAATCTTAAAACACAGCTTTTAACAGATTTCTGTTGCAGAGACCTTACTGCCATAAGGCTTAACCTACAGCATGATGACAGGGAGACGACACTCATACTGGCGTCAGTCTACATGCCCGAGGCGGAGGCACCACCCCCTTTCGACTTGATCCGGCTGGTCAACCACTGCGAGAGGACCGGCTGTGAGATTCTTATTGGGACTGACTCCAACGCCCACCACCCTCTATGGGGAATGGAAACACAGAATGACAGAGGTAAGACTTTAGTTGAATACCTATTTACAACTAACCTATCCTTACTAAACACAGGGTCGGAACCAACATTCGTTACCAGACGCAGTCGAACAATTATAGACCTAACTCTCGCATCAGAAGGGATAGCAGGTATCACCAAAGGCTGGCACGTCTCTGATGAGGCCTCGTGCTCTGACCACAGGTGGATCCGCTTCAACCTTCAGGTCTGTATCCCACCAATCCCACCCAGGCGGAACCCCCGCAACACGGACAAATGCAAGTACGCGCGAACACTGAGCACCAAACTAATGCAATCGGAGACCACACCAACCCTCGTGGACACTGTTGCAATTGACACGCAGGTAAGCTACCTTACTCAATCAATGATAGACAGCTACCACGCGGCATGCCCAGAGACCACCCCGCCCAAAACACCGGGTAAACAAACCTGGTGGGGCCCAGAACTGGAACGCAAACGCAGGAAAGTAAGGAAGGCTCTAAACAGGGCAATGAACACCAGCGCAGACGAGGATTGGGACCGATACCGGTCTGCCAAATCCGGTTACAAAAAATGCATCAGATCGAGAAGTACCGCGGGTTGGCGCAAATTCTGTGGCAACATTGAATCCAGCCAACAAGCGAACAGGGTAAGGAAAATATTAGCGCATCAGAACTCCTCTGGACCTGATACTCTCCGTAAACCTGACAACACACTCACAACATCGCCAGAAGAAACTAGACGCGTTCTTATTGAAACACACTTCCCCGGTAGCGTCTTCACTCCAACAACAAACTGGCAAGATGAATCCATTACACCGTCAGAGGAAGACAAGCACTGCGCACAATCGGTAGTAACAAAAGAGAAACTCCTATGGGCCATCCGCAGCTTTCATCCTTTCAAAGCAGCTGGTCCAGACGGCATATTCCCTGCGTTAATGCAATGGGGGGAAGCGCCAGTCGCAAAGAGACTGCTGGCTATTATGAGAGCTTGCCTGGCCTTCCGATACATCCCTAAAGGTTGGAGGCAAGTGAAAGTGATATTCATTCCCAAGCCAGGCAAGGGTGATTACACGAGCGCTAAATCCTTCCGTCCAATCAGCTTGACCTCATTCTTGCTTAAGACCCTGGAAAGACTATGCGAAAGGGAGCTAAGAGACGGGGCTCTAAAGCATATACCATTGCACGCCAATCAGCACGCGTACAGTTCCGGGAAATCAACCGAATCTGCACTCCACTTGGTGGTTAACCGGATAGAGGAGGCAATTCAACAGAAAGGCATCTGCCTAGGCACCTTCATAGATATCGAAGGAGCCTTTGACAAAACAAACTTCTCCAGCATCAGCGCCGCTTTGTCCAAACACGAAGTGGAACCAATGATAATTGACTGGATAAAGAACATGCTCAGCAAACGCGTGGTTCACTTAGATGAGAATAAGCAGTCGGCCATGATCGCTAAAGGATGCCCGCAGGGTGGCGTACTATCACCCCTACTGTGGAACCTGGTCATCAACGACCTTATCAGTAAACTAAACCGTAATCACGACTACACTATAGGATATGCAGATGACCTGGCCATCCTAATTTCAGGGAAGGATACCAGCACTGTATGCAACCTAACACAGCAGGCGCTTCGTATAGTTGAACGATGGTGCGGGGAATATGACCTATCGGTAAACCCAACAAAAACCGAATTAGTCATGTTCACCCAAAAAAGGATACTTGGATCTTTCCAACTACCCAAACTGTTCAACACAGAACTCCAGCTGTCCACGGAAGTCAAGTACCTAGGAGTACTCCTGGACAGCAAACTAAAATGGAGCAGTCACCTGGACAATAAAACAAAAAAGGCCAGCATCATCTTCTGGCAGTGCAAAAGAATGATGGGGAAAAGATGGGGTATATCCCCGAAAATTATCCTGTGGCTGTATAAGACGGTGATTAGACCTATGCTAGCATACGGGGCTGTAGTATGGTGGCCCAGAACCAACATTGGTACAGCAGTCAACAAACTACAGCGCGTCCAGAGACAGGCCTGTATGGCTATAACAGGCTGCATGAGAACTACCCCCACCGCAGCCATGGAAGCCCTCCTGGACCTACCACCACTACACCTCTTTATGAAGCAGGAAGCGGCGATGACAGCGCTTCGTCTAAAGACGCTGGCGCTATGGAGGGACAATAGCACGCTACATACAGCGATCCTAGATGAACTTTTTGAGGATTTCCCTATTATGCAGGCCATAAATGACCGCATACCCAAAAGGTTCGTATTTGACAAGAAATACAAGATCCAACTACATGAAGACCATAGATGCGAGGGCCTCAACCCCGCGGAACTCAGGATCTTCACGGACGGATCTAAAACAAGTACAGGTACCGGATCAGGTATATTTTCAGAGGACCTCAATATACACCTATCAGCACCACTAGGTATCCACAACACAGTATTCCAGGCAGAGTGCATGGGTATCACCCTAGCCGCATCAGCGGTGCTAGCTCGGGAAGTAAAAGGATACCCCATCCGTATACTCTCTGACAGCATGTCAGTTCTACAAGCCCTAAATAGCTACTCAGTTAACTCCGGGCTAATCTACGAGTGTCACCAAAACCTAAACAAGGTAGGCAACCTCACTAATTTAACCTTACAATGGATCAAAGGACACAGCGGCTCACGGGGCAATGACGCAGCCGATGAGCTCGCTAGAAGGGGCTCCAGCATGGTTGCAGTAGGCCCCGAACCCTTGATACCACTACCCTTCGGACACCTACGCACCCTGGTAAGGCAACGAACTAGAACTAAACACAACAACTCTTGGCAGAATCACGGTGAGTGCAGACAAGCAAAAACAGCCCTACCCGCTATTGACCTCCGCATCACCAAACAGCTGCTTAGGTTGAATAAACAACAATTACGCATAGTAACAGGGGCCCTAACGGGCCACGGTACTTTTAATAAACATCTCTATGTTATAGGAGTTACAGACAGTCCTCTATGTCGAGCTTGCATGGAGGTGGACGAAACAACGGCCCACGTACTTCTGAACTGCCCAGAGGTAGCTGTCTTCAGGGCCAAGTACTTCGGTAACCAGAGTGCTCTCCGGGAGATCGCCAGTAACATCAAATGTTTGCTGGCCTTCCTCGAGGAGTTGGGTTGGCTGGAATAAAATGATTCCCACCCATACGCAAAATACGCGCATCGCCGTGGAGTTGCGGAAACTCGCCCGTTTTACCAATACCAATACCAATACCAAGTATTCAATTGGATGAATAAATACATAGAATAGAAAAGAATAATATAAACTGTGGTCAAGCATACGTCGCCCTTTCAAGAGTGACTAGTTTGAGTGGATTACATTTAATAAATGTGAATTTTAGTAGTATCAAAGCTCAGGAGATAGCAATAGCTGAATATAATCGACTCTGAAATATATATCGCCCAGACTTGTCTACCTTAGAAGTAACGAAGCCTCAGAAAAGAAACAAAAGAGATAGAGATAGAGAATGGGTTCTAAGCAAAGCAGTATCTGAAGTCCAAGAAATTATGAGGTCACCTAAAAAAAAAGAAAGAAATACACTTACAAAAAATAAATGAGATCCCAACAAAAACATTAAATGTAAAAAAATGCCAAGTCTCTCGATGCAGTCTTTCCATCGTAAAAAGTTTTGAGATCTCATAGAAGCCAAGTCCTATTCAAATTATTTTGTAGTTATAAATCAACATTTAGTAATTGTATCAATAGTTTTCTTTATATTATAATTATAGTGACTTGGCAATGAGCACAAATTAAAAGCTGCTTGCTGCCTGGAATTATATGCAAATGTTACTGACGAGACCTGTGATCAGATTATCCTGCGCAGTTTACTAGTCTTGGATGAGACTGACTGCCGTTGCCGAAATTCGGTTGGGACGACACGGATAAACCAAAAGAAAATTAATTTTGTGATATTAATGTTTACGCATGCGGTGTGTGACTTTCAACTCCTCCAAATATGCTGTTTTATTTGTTTCTTCTTGTGCTCATTGCCAAGTCACTATAATTATAATATAAAGAAAACTATTGATACAATTACTAAATGTTGATTTATAACTACAAAATAATTTGAATAGGACTTGGCTTCTATGAGATCTCAAAACTTTTTACGATGGAAAGACTGCATCGAGAGACTTGGCATTTTTTTACATTTAATGTTTTTGTTGGGATATATTCTTTCGTTTTGCTTTCGTCTGAGCGCTAAGTGTACTTATAAACATTTCTGTGCTCGTATTATACATACACCTCTGGCTAACCCTTCGGGAAACGCAGGTATTATGTTATGATTACTTTGTTCTTAACTTCTTACAAAGGGTCCGCGACGCTCATCGTTGGTCTAAGGCAGGGGTCGGCAACCTTTGAGTCGGAAGAGTCAAAAATTACAATTTACAAAATTCAAAGATTTTAAAGAGCCACAAAAAAAATTCTTGCCAGCAATAAATTGTACTTGCATAAATTAAGTTTTTTGATAAAAAAAACTGGAGCTGCTCCGCTAGACGCCCGGCGGGAAAACTTGTCCATTATTCACCCGCGGGAAAATTTTATTTATATTAAAAATTATAAGTATGGTATTATATAAATATATGCAGTATATGTACCTATTAATATAATTGCGTATGGAACTAAAGAGCCGCAGCTTCACATCCAAAGAGCCGCATATATGTGGCTCGCTAGCCGCCGGTTGCCGACCCCTGGTCTAAGGGCCCGCAGTTAAAAGGTTGAGAAATCATTACTTAAGTTCGTTGTGAAATGATCTAGCTCTTAGTGCCTCCTGTAGATAACAATGGCCGATGTCGGACTCGCTTCAACGGCTATAGATGGTCTAGTTTGATGGTCTTGTCTGGATGGATTGATGGCCATTGAAGTGAAGCCAACAAGAGCCAGTTATACGAGTCAAAGGACTAAGCAGATAACACAATTTTTAACCACCGATAAAAAAGAGGGGTGTCTTAAGTTTGTAGTGTGTATCTGTATATGTGGAACTGTGTATCGGTCTGTGGCATCGTAGCTCTAAAACGGATGGACCGATTACGATGCAGTTTTTATTAAAAGCTAGTTTAATCGGGTATTATCTTAGCTATGTTTCATGAAAATCTGTACAGCCGTTCAAAAGATACAGCCCTTTTTCTGGTTGGAGTCGGGGGTTTTTGATGGTTAGGTTATACTAGGTTATACAAATAAAAATCATTTACAAAGGTTGGCCTTGGGTATTTAGCTAGCTGACCAAAGGAGCCAATGGTGTCGATTCTATTATTAGGCTTCAGCTGAAAATCAGCGCTGCAGTTACATGCAGCAATATGCTGAGCTGAGGCCTATTAGACACGCATTACCACACCGAGCCTGCCACTCATCGCACAAACTATCGGTAACCTGATACCGTCGATTATTGTTGTTGTGCTTCTTTGTTGTTTATGTCTTATTCTTTCTGTATGCGTACCTAGTAATTTTTATTTTATTTTATTTTTTGTGTTGGTTTTTGTGATGTCTAATAAATGTAATTTATTTCTTTACTCTTTTTGACAATACAAAACTAGACTAAACGCATGTCACTTTCTTTTTCTATTGAAACAGAAAGGAGCAAACGCCCATAGTAGTTTAGGTTTGTCAAAGTGCAAAACAGAACCAACACTATACTATGACATGTATTCGCTCACCGACAAATGTGACACAGCTGACATAGTTTTATGTAATATTTAATAGAGGCTACATACGAAACGGACTTTATGTCATTTTTATAATAATTAACCTTGCATTGTTCACGAAATGCGCAGCATACCTAGTTTGTGTGATGTGATTCGTAACAGATTATACAATTCAAGTTAACATTTTCATTCATTTACGGACTTAGTAATTTAAAATAATACCGAATAAGTTGTACCTAAATCAGTATTCACACATAAATATGAATTTGAATATTTGAATCTCAAGACGATATTTATTATTATTATTTGAATTCTTAATTCTGAGATGTGTTTGAGTTTTGCGGCAGATTTAAGAATGGGTCTTCCATTCAATCAGCAAACCTAAGTAAAATGGGATAACGATGATTGGGTTACTTAAATTTGTTTCTATTTCTTTAGATTTATATCTAATTAGAGGTCGCCGAGTGGTCGAAATTCGTACCTATAGTGTTCGTATTCGTATCGACCGTAATTTTAGCTTTCTGACTCCTTCTGCCAGAAGGCAGAATGAGTCTATATGCTTCTGCATAGCTAATAGCTATGCAGAAGCATATAAACTTTAACTGCGCGCTGCTTGAAAAGGGGTACAAAGCTTTCCCTTCACGTATTAATTATATAGATACTAACAGGTTTTTCAGTTCTGTATCTAAGTAGGTTTTGTTCTATGACGAGACCATGAGGTGATTAAATTATTAATTACCGGTCCGCTAACTTAGGGATTAGGAAAAGACGGTCTATGTTAATTATCTGCTTAATTGCACGGTTAAATAAAAAAACAGCAGATTTTATAAAACCTTGATCTCATAATCTAGAATTCTAGATTTCAGTTTTTAAGAAATATATTCCATTCATTTATAATTAAGCAAAATTAATTTTATATTATTGTTAATTAAATAACTGTAACTATTGAAGAATATTATCTCGCTAAACGCAAATAACGCTTGCATAGAAATCCAGGATGGTCTGAAATTGAACCCAGCCCGCAGTCCGCACCTTCCTCCGACTTGAAATTCATATACGGATCAGAAATTTCATCATCAACGGTGAAAGAAAATATAATGAGGTAACTTTGCACACCTGAGGAACTCCACATCACATTGTGTATTGTCTGGTATCCCGCACGAGGCAAGCGTGCTGGACTAAGGCCTAACCCCTCTCATTGAAGATCTCTGAGAAGTGGCCCGTGTCCAGCAGCGCCCAGTAGGACAGTAATGGGGTGGATTTATGTAAAAATTTTATTATTTAGATACTTACTTACTAAATGTACAATTTTTTAATGTTTAGTGCAATAAGAACCTATATAATTATTTCGTGTAGGTAACTACCGCAATGTAAGACGAAATAACAAGGCCAACAGGGAAAAAATACCACATACCAATTTTTTAACATTTTTTACATATTTTGCATACCTTGCCTTTTCGCTTAACAAGAGCCTTCGGAGACAGGATTGAAAAAAGTGATGAGAATATACATATATAATAAACTACCTCATGGAAAAAACGACTTTGCAGGCTCTATCCGAATCGTTTTATTCGGTTGTAAATAGCAATAACTTGTTTATTTCTAGCCGATACCTTTATTTCAGTGTATTTAGGACCATGTTCACCGACAATGTAACAGCTGAACCCATACAAAAATTTATGTTCTTCTTCTTAGCGTGTCGATGGCAAATTAAATGTACTTGGCCCAGTATTCCGCCACGCGAATAGCAGAATCATTCAAATTATTATTATCATTAATCATCAAATTCATGTTGAACGGCTGATTTTGTCCTAATCGTCTGTTATGTTATCGGTGAACTTGAGGCTTAGATAAGTTAGCTTTGCAGACTCAATCCGAACCAAGTACTCGGTTTGGAAATAGCAATAACTTGTATATTTCTAGCTGCTACGTTTTTTCAGTGCGGGTGTGATGAATTCAGGCAGATTACAGGTAGGTAAGTTCTTTTTCTTGTTTTAGAACCTTAAACAAACCTTTGTCGATTGTCTAACGCGGTTTGAACCATGAAGCAGTATCACAAAATCAGCCAGTTAATCACTCAGTCTGCAATTAATAGCCACGTAATGCCATTCTCTGTGTATTGTTTAAATAACAATGAATAGTTTTTTACTAATACAATAATGTTGTGTTTTTTCGCTACTTTGCTGTGAATGCTAGTTTTAATTATAAGTACATGTTTAATTCATGTTGTGGTACAACTACAATCGGCAAATGATAATCAATGACCGCAATGAGGAAATATATTGAAAACGGATATGGATTTGTACTTCGGTCGGTAATACCATTAGAAATGGGCTGACGCCTGACTGCAATGATAATTTTTCGATACCAATGATTACATGACAATGACAAAAAAATATCGATGACGGGAACAATAACAAAATCATCAATTATTTTTTCTAACTGTCACCGTTTTCTCACATTATATGTTGTCATCTTGTCATTGTCATGTCACAGTCGAAACCAAAGTTCGCGTTCATTCAGTCATGGCCAATATTGAGTGATGATTTTGTCGTTGTCACTGCATGACAAAATGATTTTAAAATATCGATGATCGATACAATCATGTGACATGATATCAGACTCATCTCTAATTTTCATCGGCGGACCTCACCACGGACGCACTGAGAGTCCACCAAATAACAAAGACAAAAATATTAATGGGTGCACAGTATCTACCTATACTTCTGCCTAATCCTTGGAAGATCAGAGTGGTGATGGTACATTTAGTCTGTTTTTTCATAGATGTATTATTAAGACATCTATCTCCCTCAAAAGCAATAGATATGTATGGAAACTATTTAAATAATAACTTCTCATACCTTCTGTTTACTATAATACAAGATATTTTTTTATGTAGTGCACAAAATTGGCAGATTGATTCAGTGTCCGTCCCCAAATGTAACCGCAGTACGAAAATTCAATCCAAAACAAAATAAAATTTTGATTTTGTTTGGCTTGCGCTAGTAAAATATGTGTGTCCCCATATTAAGTCGAATTTTCGTTTTGGAATTTTAGTACTGCAGTTGCATTTGGGAACGGACACTGAACCACTCTGCAAATTTTATAATAATGTATATGTATGTATTTAAATAGTTAGTTTCCATACGTATTGCTTTTGAGGGAGATAGATGTCTGAACGACTTCTTGTAAGTAGGTATGTAAAAGGACACAATAAGATTGTTAATTAACATTAAAAGACAACTGAGAAAACATAGATTCATGTCTTATGTACGGTAGGGATCAGAAATGCATGAGCAGTCTCACAAAGCAATAGATTGACGCTAATGGGTTGACTTACGACCTTCTTTTACGAAGTAGTTTCTATTTCTATACTATAGACACTCACACACATGCACCGTTGTCTACAACTGATTGTATTCCATAATTTCAATACTGCTAGTATATCTCAAGCCAGCTAAGTTGATAACGTTCCCTGGTATTGATTGGTGAATCGTAGGTTCAAACCTCACAGGCAGTCATAGTTTTTTTAAAGTTTTAATAATTCTCATAAATCTTGAGGCATTTATTCATCAATGTTTAACGTAGTAGTTGGATAATAATAACAGGCCTACCGCGATATCTCGTTCGTTTTTTAATATAAAATGAAAATTTAGCAGGTAGACAACAGAAATATGAATAAACTATTTAGATTTCTGTAAGGTAGACAGATGCAGTTACGACTCAAGTCATTTAGATCGAATAGAACGTTGTTAGTGTTGTTATTATTGGTTAGTGATGTGTGATTAAATCTATTAGCAGTGGTTATGGTTATCTATAATTTTCAAAATGCAGGCTAATATAATCGAAGCGAAGGGGGAATATTATTGCCCTACCTATAAAAGTGGACGATATAATTATGACCCAAATATTCTAATGAAACCGGACTGACTGTGAGTATTATGTTTTATTTATTTTCAAATGTTATTATTTATAATGATCTTTATATAATATTATAAAAATAAAGAAGATAAATCATTTTAAAGTTTATTTATTTAGATGAATGAATGATGAATAATATTTATTCTAATAAATGTATTCTTATTATTGTCTGGTTTCTTAATTTATATAATTATATAGGTATAATAAGTATAAAACATGTTTAAGTATAATATATATAAAAGTAATATATAGATATGTAAATATATAGATAATATTTAAAGTAATCAGTTTTAGTATTTTGCTAGATGCTTATTAGTATTTCTTTTTATTTGTTATAGAGAAATGCTGTGAGTCGGTGGTATAAGACTTAAGAGATACCAATGAGGAAGAAAGTAGCCCTGGTAGTCGATGGTGAACGAATATGAAACAAGTGGTTACATAACAACGAAACATTTTGCAGAATTATTTGACATGTCATTACTAACTGTTCGCCATGCACTCCATGCTGAAGGTTTCCATCACTGAAGACCAGCTAAAAACCCTTTTTGACAGAAAGACGTAAACAAGAACGGTTCACACGAGAATAGTTATTTATACTTACTTCAACTGGGACACTACTATATCTTCAGATGGAATAATGTTCAATCTAGCCAAAAGGGAAGACTTAATTTATGGTGTAAGGATAACGCACGCTGTAGTGAATAAAACATAGTTAAGTGGAAGTATTATATGATAATATGTCATGCTGCCTACTGTGCTCATCGGTTATCCAGCTGAAGAGTTTAGAGATATGTTCTGCCCAGGATAATTGTCGGATTCACCGGGCGAGAACCAAAATGTTAGGTATAGTCTTCTACTAAACGTGTCGACACTTACTTGAGTTAGTTAACACTCATGGTTTATTCGTGAGGGGTAAAAGATTTAAGTTGTAACGTTTGAGGTTTAGTTTCAATCCTCTTTTCGTCAAGAAAACGAATCCTTAAACTATAACCTCAATATCTAAATAAGTGTTACTGTTTAATGCGTCGACACTTACTTGACTGTTTTGAGAACAACTGTGGAAGTTACAATAAATATTGGTAATTTACAAGTGTTATATCCCTTACTAATGAAAGCTTGTAATTCTTATTCACTCATTGTCATTTTCATATCAAAGAAAAGAGATTACAATAAACATAACCATATGTTATTTACTGTCTGCTCATCGTTTATAGGTATAATATTTAAGTTGTAATTGCTGGCCATATTACATATAGGTCGGTAGTTCAAGAATTAAAGTTGGTCTAGTTTCAATCCTCTTTTCGTCAAGAAAATTATTAAGCTATATACTATATATAATATATATAGTATATAGCTTAATAATTTTCTTGACGAAAAGAGGATTGAAACTAGATTTGAACTTCTTTGATATGAAAATGACAATGAGTGAATAAGAATTACAAGCTTACTCAATATCTAATAAGTGTAACTGTTTTGTTTTATAAAGATATAATTAAAATTTAATTAAGATTTAATTAAGATGTAATTAAAACAAATAAACGTCTTTTTTTTGTTATCACGCGTTTTTGTTTACAATTTTGTAAAGATAACCCAGAAAATAATCACTTATTTAATATTTATCATTAAACGAATCCACCTATTAATAAAAAAAGGATAATAAATATCTAAACAAAATAACAGTCTTCCCTAAGATTCGAACCTACGCTAAGTTAATCGCAATCCTATGCACTATGCATCATAGCTATCAGTGATTGTTAGAATTACTTGAAATAAAGCAATACAATGACACCGATGAATGAATGCCACCAAGGTCATGCATATAACGACAAGCGACGGCAAATAGATTTACAATTTCGATCACGCATAAATTTATGCGACGGCAATATACTTTCTTTCATTTTATTTAACTTCTTAGTGTGTGTGGCTAAATGTGGTGATGTCTCATTACGTTGTGTGTATAACTCACACAAACAGCTCGTACGCACCATCGCGTTGCATTCGAATACAGTCTCTAATATGCTCATGCATTTCTGATCGTGTACTGTACAATACAATGGTGTCGATTCTGTTGGCACTTTACATAATTATCAGGATTAAACTAAATTAAGGGCGGTTGTTACTTTCTGTTTCAATAGAAAAAAAAAGGGATAGATGCGTTTTATCTACTGTCAAAATACGCAACAGCATCGACATTCAACACCAATATACTTTATTACAAACCAGAATGAGAAGAAAAGATAAAATAAATAGAATATAATAGGTAGGTTGAAGCTAAAGCAACCCTTTGATCATAATGTAGATAAATTCACGTAAAATAAAAAATGATTAAAAAGAAAAAGGTTGCAGATTTTTTTAATTGACGATAATAATATATTTTTATTTATTTACGTACCCACAAGGAAATATGGTAATAAAAAAGTTACGGACATATGAGCACTATGGAACTATTTATTTCTAATGAAATTTCTTCCAGTAGTCCCGCGACTACTTTTAGTTTTGTTGTTGTTTTTTTGTACCTATTTATCATTAATTATAAATCCAGTCCATCACTGTCCCAATGCTGGGCACGGGCCTCTTCCCCGAATGAGAAGGGTTAGTGTTTAGTCCACCACACTGGTCTAGTGTGGGTTGGTGGACTATACATATTATCGAGCCCACTTAGGTGTGCAGGTTTCCTGACAGTGTTTTCCTTCATCGTGTTACGTAAATGATAATCAAATTCTGATCCGCAAATGAATTCGAAAAGTCAAAGGCGTGGGTCGGGTTCGAACTCAGACCCTTGCATGGAAGGCAGGTGTTAAAATTAAATTATTTTTTACTTAGGTATTTCACTTAAAATATTTGTTAAAACTAGCTTAATTAGTTTGTTATAACTAATTGCTAAAATAAGGCACTAGCATTACACCACTTTAAAACTTAGTAACAAACTTCTAAAAACCGATTCCGATTGACACTGATCAAACGCCACAACTGTCTTTGAACTTGAACTCAATAAATTGAATTAAAACTTAAGAAACACGGAATATAATTATACTAAAAAAAATAAAAATATTCACTAACCGGTACAACATGCTTCGGTGTTCAGACAACGACGGAGGTCTCGTGCGATTCTCAGTAAACAACGCGGAGAGATGCGGCACAGACCTTATAAACAACCTATTTATACAAAACGATACTGTAAAATACTCAATGTACGGAGTGTCACGGAGTGCGTATGTTTTTTTCGCGCCAAACGGTAAACGACTGAAGGCGGCCGTTCATAGTCTCTCGTAGCAGAATGGTAGGGCGTGGGATGGGATATTATCTATGATAAGTTGCTTTGTATTTTAGAGTTCTTAACTGAAATTGATAGGCTTTTATCCATCTAGTTGTTTGTTTGCCGCCGTGGCCTCTTTATCCAATGCTGGAGAAACAAATCGAGTTATCATTAGTCATTAATGAATTTACTTTTGCGTTTTACAAGGATAAGCTTAGATCATAAATTATTTGTTAGTTAATCGATAAACTGGAAAAATCCAGCCTCGAATCTATACAATTACGACCTTTTTCTCAGAAAACCCTCTGTTGTATAATTTAAAGCGCTTCTCATTCCAAATGAAAAATAAACATAACGTCATGTTGTTTTTCGCTAATGCGCCTTACCTTATCACACTCATACGCGCAAAATAAGCGAATGAGGTAGGTAAGACCCGTGGTAATAATGTTCCTTGCTGCGGGCGGAGAGCATTCGCTACCCGCAAACCACGCCCCTTTTGGATTTTGGCACCCCACCTGTCACTCACTATCTACAATTTGTAGTGAAATAAAATATAGATAATTTCGGCATTTTATTTTTAAAAGTAGACACAATATCGTACCTCGTCTAATCATTCTGTATTTACTTTGAGATGTATTTAGTAGAAATGAATTATACTTAAGAAAAATGCGGCTTTATTTTTGGAAAATTCGCACCATGTAGGTATTAGGTACATACTTAATAAAAACAAAAAATGTCAGCAAAGGGCCGTGTTGCTACCTAAAAATGGTTGAGTTGTGGTTTCGCACTAACAGTCGTAAACTTAGGTAATAAGTAGGTAAGTAGTTACCTATTGACTCAACTACACATGTCTCAATTTCACATCCTTTCACGGTGTAGATCTATTTTGGTTGGGTTTCTGAAGTATTTGTTATATACATCGATGTCTTAAAATAGTCCATGCAGATTTTAGGGAACAGACAAGTTGGAATAACTTTTTAGAATGTAAGATTATGTCGATTCAGTTGAGCATTTTAACAGTACTAAACTAGAATAAACGCATCATTTTATTTTTCTATTGAAACGAAAAGAGCCAAACGCTCTTAGTCCAGTTTAGTCCTGTCAAAGTGCGCAACAGAATCGACACCACTATTAATTAAACTATAAACTTAATACCTATTACTAACGTTTATGACATACTAAATGTAATGTATAAACATACCCCCGAATACTCAAACACATCATAAGTTTAAGTGAGCGTTAAGTGGAGACGTATGGAGATGATTATCTTCTGCACATGCAGCTTACCTGGTGACCCGCTACTTCCTGTCTTCACAAGCTAATTTTAATGACGTTTCCCTTGTAAGTATGTACCTACTAGTATTGTTTAAATTGTAGTGGTACTTAAGATCTTTGTTGTTCTTTTTTTTTGTAATATTGTGTAAATTCATGTCGAATTGTTATATGTGGCACACACATATTATTGTACACTTGATTTATGAAAAGAGTATCCATGGAGTTTCTTGCCGGTATCTTCTCCAGGACCAACCAATCTAATTTAATATAATATGTATTACTTGTGTTATACATTGTGTTTTCATGCGATGACCTATTTATTTAAAACATAAAAGATTTTTAATATTGATAATGGTCACTATAAGGTGTTGTAATGTAAGGCTAGCTAATTACGTATCTAATAACTTAAGACAGAAGGTCCCTTATGTAGGGACTGAATAAATTAACCAACTTGGTATTATATGGATCTCACAACTTTATACGGTAGAAGAACTGAGTTGCGAGACTTGATTTTTACAAGTTATGTTTTTGATGGTTAGCATTATCGCAGCAGTGAAGACCGCATACGTCATATCCTAATACAAAATGTACTATAAACAGATATCTGCGATATTCTCGTACGGAAATAGGTTTTAAAGGCAAATTCTCGTCTTGTCATGATCTCTATTGCTGACGACAACCAATTCGTTACAGCTCTAATAGCTAAGGGTCATACACATTAGCTATCTACTTTTTGCAGCAGAATCGCGCGATGTCGCGTTCGTTGACTGCCTTGTTGAATGCCTTTTGCCTGCAAAAAGTGAATAACGAACACGAAAATGCGCGATTTTGCTGCAAAAAGTAGTTAGTGTGCTATGACCCTAAGCCTTTTACTTACCTATTAGTCATGCATATTGAGTGTGAAATTGGGACATCCTATAGAGTATAGACAAAACATAAGTTTTTCTAGGATATCCGTTGTAAACCGTTGAGTACTGTCGATGATAGTACGGTGATCTTCTGACACCCGTAAAGAAAAACGAGTCTACATGCCATGGAAGGATAATAATAACAAACAAACAAACATACATAAAATCAAATCTTATCTCTTTATAATATTAAAATAGTTTAGATAATACATATATTATTATACATATATCAGTACAGCCAGGGACCCGTCCGCGAAGAAAGATTAGAATTTAGGAAAAACTAGTCATTGAAATCTTGAGAAATTTAACACATCTGCGAACATAAAAGAATACTAATTTAATTTATTATTTAATTATTTAGATGCGGAACCCAAGTCGCTCGTAATTTGCCATTGTCTTTTAAATTATAAATAGGTAGGTAATTGCTCGAACTTGAATTAACTTCCCATCACTGGGAATGTTTTTGAGGAAATATGAATGTAACAGATACCGGATATCATTTTATATCTTATATCATAGTAAGTACACTATAAATACTACCTATACTTATTAATAGCGATTTGTGTCAACAAATCGCTTTTGCCTTCGTTCGGGTGGTAGCTTTATAATCATGGTTTATGGTTTCCAAGAGAAAAATTCAATTAAATAATATACTTATCTCCAAAAATGTTGGCTGACTGAGGAGGGTCCGTCTGCCGCGGTGGTGTCGCTACTCCCCGTACGATGGGGGTATAATTTTTCTCAAAACTCAGATTTTGATACCTCTTTGCATCAAATGTATAGTCGAGGTATCCCTACATAAATACCATAACCGTGTCGCTATTGGTCCATAGACCACTTCCCATACGAATTTGCCCAGTCTCCTTTCAATTTAATTGCTAGTTGCTTCACCCCTATACTACACCTTGTTTATTTGCACCGGGTGCTACCCACACTGGTCTGACGTACCTACATAGGTATAGGTCACTCAAGAAGGATCTTTCTGTGCACCCCAAATGTCTATGATAGAGAGTTGTTTGGAGAGATTAGGTAATGTCCGTGTTAGTCACCGTGTTTACTAGAGGTGTGTGAAGATATTAATGTTTAGCGTCACCGTCTATGGTAGAGAGATGTGTCCAGCATCACCGTCCATTCGTATTCTTTATTGTAGGTACACATAAACACAAATAAAATACATAAAAGGAAAATACATGTAGATAGGCGAGCTTAACTCAAAATTGAGTTTTCTTACAGCAAACCGATTAAAAAGTGTAAATAAATAATAAGGGTCCATGGTAGAGAGCTGTGTGGAGAGTTTAATGTCCAGACTTCCAGAGTCATCGTCTGTGATAGAGAGTGCAAACAGTTGTCAAGAACATTATTTTAAATTATTTGTAAAGTACTATGTTTATAAAAATATGTCTCGGCGGTAATAAGTGTGTAATAGTCGACTAGTAGATGAATCTTGCGCAACTTTACATGTCTCCGTAAATGCCTGGAATCTGTATTTATATCAATTTACATAGGTTACCTAGATCGCTCCCAGAAGGTTCAATACTAACCACTTATTATACATTATGATTACGATGTTTACAGGTATTGCCCATGCCCTTGGTCACATTCTTAGGTATTCTTTTTAAAAAAATTATCTTAAAAAGAATACCTATTTAATATTTTTATTTTTCTTGATAATTACCTGTATTGTGCAAAAACGTGTAGAAATTACTTGTTGGATTTCACCTCCAACGGGCTAGCAGTACAAAAATGGTGCCAGAGAAAATCGGGGACAAAACCATCTCTTTACCGTTTTTTCGTTTGGTCTTCTGTCAAGGGAAGAAAGGGCGGAAAAAACGGTTAACGGAACGGAACGGAACGGGGAACGGTTAGTTCATAGAAAAATCGGGGACTAGCTTAATTTTCGACGTCAGCCCGGGGACAACTATCTGCAGGGCATACAAATATTTGTTCCTTGTGGGAATCGAATCCGCGACATTTTGCATGTCGGGCATATTATTTCTTCCGACAAAGTATGCAAGTCTAAAATATGTATACCAACCAATCTGTATGTTCTTTTCATGCTACTTTGTAACAGTGACCAAAATATGACCCATCCTAGTCTCAATTCACAAGTTGAAAAAAGATGAGCATAATTATGGTTTTTACGGTGATCTGAACTCGAATTAACAGATGAATATCCAAAGTATGTATATTATGTACCTACCACCAAATGAATAGACAATTCCCAAAGCTTTTAATAGACATCAGACAGTTATCCGTTGGATCAGGTCCAAGGAAACGGAACTGTAAAATATCGGCTGTGAAGTTGGCATCACTGTGTAACGGTGGCAGAGATTGATTGGTCTACAACCTACAACATTATCTAGGCTGACCAGCTGTGGACGTGAATAAACAAACAAGTCTATGTAGTAAAGAGAGATGGTTTACTTATGAACTCCTGCTGAGCTAGCACGGTAACAAAGGGGATACAGAAAATCGAGGACAAAATTGTTTCCTTAACGTTATTTCTCTTAATTTTTCGATTTGTCCTCTGTCAAGGAGACAAATGGTGAAGAAAATGGGGTTTTCCATGAAGAAGTCGGGGACAAAACATCTCTTTATCGTTTTATTTCCCGATTTTTCGTTTTGTCTTCAATCAAGGAGACAAAAGGTGGAGACAACTGGTTGGTCCATCCACCGTGCTAGCCGAGCTGTGGCTAGCCAATTTGAAGGACTGCTCTGGTGCTTTGACGTTATTGTAATTGTTTTAGTAAGACAAGCAATACAGTGTGAAAGATGAATTGCATTTAGCGTGTAACGTTCTTTTACATTCGATACTTTTAACAGCAGAATCGCAAGTTTTCGCGTTCTTACAAAAAGTGGATAAAAACGCGAATACGCGAAATTCTGCTGCTAAAAGTATCGAGTGTGGACGGGCCCTTGCCCCTTAGTGGTAGATTTAAATTCGTGATGTCTTGATTATCTGCCAATGTGTGGTTCACACAAAGTGGGTTCTACATTTTTCTCATAACTTGGGCTCGTTTTCAAGACCAAACACAGTAAGTTTTAGCCTTCAGTTTCACCGCATAAAGGCGGTGGCAGACAGTTAAGCCGGCTTCCACTGGCAGCGGAGCGGGCTCCGTATAGACTCCGTTTAACTCGCAACGGTAATCTTCATAGGAATACTTCTACCAACAAAGAGTCTAGCGGAGAGGACTGAATGAGTCAAAATTGTTAAAAACGAACTCGTTCTTTATTTCTCTTTTCAGGTCTTACCTAGTTGGGGTCCGTTCCGTCCAGCTATTACTTACTCATTACCCTTTCGCAGTGGAAGCCCGGCTTGTAAATGGTACATCTTGTATGGGTACACTTCGAACACACGCGGTGCGATTCGAACTCGAGCACGGGACAGATTTTTGACCTCTATTACCTAGCATTATAAATATTATATATAAAAGAGGAAGCCTATTTTAATAAGAAATACAATTTAAACGTTTACAGCGCCTAGAAACTTTCTCATCAACAAGAAATTGTCTGCTAGACTCATCATATACTAACCTATTTTATATGTGTGTGGACCGTCCATAACATTATTTATTTATATGGTCGCAAGGCCAGGGCCAATATTAATGTATGGTCAATGCGCATCGTAAATTGCCTACGGGTATCGGCACACAATCTGCAATCAGGGTACGATAGGTCCTTTTGGAACTATGGAAATTCGACAGATCTCTTTTAAAGGCGCTATGTCGAATAAATATACTTAACTAATGATATTGTAAGAGAGAAAAAAATCCATCCACTGACTTATAACATCAGAGCTTCGAGATGGCATCAGTATTACATACATCGATCAAACTATTTATAAAAATAAATAAAAATCGTCATAAATACAGCATAAATACAAGTATCAGATTCTGAATGGGCTCAAAGGCCTCCATGACCATCCATGAACCATGGGAACTAGGTATAATACAACCTTACAACTCTAATAAATTGTAGTTTATTTTTAATTTATTATAATTTGTTCACTATGAGGTTTTCGTTGTCCTATCGTGGAATAATTATGCACAATCGGCTCGCCATAAGCTAGGACGAAGATTTTTACCAACAATAGATTACTACAGGCTGAGAATGATTGCTAGTACCTTCATAAAGCTCGGCCACATCGAATGCATCATGTGCAGCAATGCGCACACTTCACAGACGTCGTCATGTAAGTATTGACGCACTGAATTCAGTCATCGTAAACATTACGCTGCCTGCAGCTTTTGGTGTGCGTCAGTCTGACTGGAATCCTAATTGTATGAAATAAATAATCGAGCGACTAGCTACCCTTATATTGATCACTGTTCTATATAGAACTGGTATGCAGTAGACGAAATAATAAGTAGAAGGAAGAATCATAGATTAACTGAATAACTATCATACGGCACTCCGGATCTGAGCCTCGCACTGCGCTGTGCGCTGAATTAATGGAGCTTCGTTATCTACTACTGGGCTTGTGTCCTATTGAATTTAAGAGTAACTACTCCGAAAGCTCCGAATAGAACTATCAAGCAAAAATTTCTAGATACTCAAAGAGCAAAATATGCCTTGTCCGTCCTTGTCCAAGCGAAATCCTAAGTCTATGGCCTTGTCTATCCGAACGTGCTAATCGTGCTGCATTTTTATCTGTTGGAGGCACAGATAACGAAATTCCAGCAGTCAATAATGTCAAAACAAAACTCAAAACAACTAAAATTTGAATTGAATTGAACACTTTGAGGAAAATCTTAACGTTAAAGCCAAATCATGTAACCGAACACAGCAGAAGACCATTACAATAGCCATAGTAACACGTTATATTGCCGACATGGGTTAGACCGGTGAAACAGGACTGACAATGGCAAAACCCAGAACTTCCACGGATTTGCAGAAGGCAGTCTTGGAGTCTGAGACGCCCGAGCTAGTAGTAGCCAGTGCTTACACCGACGACCCGCTAACCATATTCAATGATCTCGACGTCCAGCAGCTAGCATTGTTGGGAGCAGCGCTAGCATTTCTGATTCTAGTGATCTGTTTGCTGCTCAGATTCCTTTGTCGTAAACGTAGAAGTAGAAGTAGAACACGCTCGTGCAACCCCATGTGCTCACGTACGTGTCGGAGAAGTTGTCGTATGGGAGGAAATAGATGTCGCTGCTGATAATGGTTGGTGCTTCTGTATAATCGACCAAAAGTTTAATGTTGATAAATCTTCTTCATAGGACCAACCACCATTTTGGGTCAGATTATCAAAATCCTGGACGTTTTAAAAGCGCAAAGGCCCATTTTATATAAAAACATGGTTGTTGTCTATCTGTTGGGACCTCTCTGCAAAAGAGAGATAGCTCCTAATCAGCGTCAACTGCACCTACATACTGCTTATGATCAACGAGGTTTTTAAAAGCGACAGATGTACTATTCTAATTTCTATCCGCGATATCCCAGGCCAGTGATGAATAGCATCATCACCGGTGCAAGGTCCTGGCTCTGCAGCCACGAAGCCATGTCCAGCATGGTGACCGGAGACGGAAATTACTTCTTTTGGAACAAGTCTTTGCATCTAAATTACACTTGCATTATCGAGTACATACTATGTATGCACTCCACTGTCTATGTATGCAGAGATGAGATGAGAAAATGCTTTCCTAAACTAAAATAATATGAAATGATAATGAAATATAATTCTCCTTTTTTCCTTACAGAAAATAAGAAAACACGTTGCCAGAACTCTTCTTATTACAAAACAATTTTATAGTCTGAAAATGATAAAAGCTAAATATTTACTTAGTTTTTTATTATAAATAAAAAAACGGTCATTCAGAAAACGAAAGGCAATAAAAAAGGAGAATATTTTCGTCATTTAATTTTAAGAAGAATCATATAAATCTGCGTATTAGGAAAGGTTTGACACTACGCATGGTTAGGCTGATAATCATGACGTGATATTTGAGGTGAATAGAAATTCTTAACTACCCTAGTTCAAAATCTTTGTCACTAACGCAGACCTTTAAAGGTCAAACTGAATGAAGTTAGAAATTTAAGTTAGTCTTTTAAATAATTAATATTTTCTTCTATCGACATTTTTATTTCTTAGTCCCCGCACTATGCGAGTGATATTTGTAGGTGTGCTTCGTGGAATAGGAAATAAATTATTTAAAATTTTTATTTGAAGCCCACCTACAGGTATGCTAAGTGGAATACTTTAGGTGTGCTTCGTCTGGGTGTGCTTCGTTTGGGTGTGCTTCATGGAATACCTCAAAAGTTCAATTCGCTATAGAGTATGTGGTAGGAAATACGATAAGTTATATTTTTCGTTTTTGCATTTATTCGCTTTCGAGATACCTACCTACTGCACTAGTTATTGCAGTGCGGTTTTCCATTTGAGTCGACATAAAAAGCAACACGCTTCCCTCGAAGATTTTAAAAAGTAAACGTTGAAATTATTTTATTTAAAGTAGACTTCTGAAGAACTTTCTGAACGTCAAAAAAGTTAAAATATAGACAGCATCGCCCATCCTTCACCGCGATATATTTAAGAGCTCAATCACCCTACAAAAGCTGCTACCTACTATTATTTTGTTTTCAGAAAAGTGAAGTTAGCATCATCTAAAGCTGTGTCCGTGGCCTTTATGGGTCTTTTGAATAGCGATATTGCTCGCCACAATTAAATAAATAATAAATAAATAGGTAGGTACATACCCACGTTTTATGCGATTAAAATTTGTAGACCGTACACCGAAATGTTACACTTAATCGTTGGTCGTATTCATAGACGATAAAAAAGGTTGCTCTTAAATTATAAACAATATGACCCTACCCTTATAATGAAGTTTGTAGGATCCCAATTACTTCTTAGCGTTATCCCAGCTTGTTGTAAGCAGATATTGGCATCGAGGCAAGGCAATCCCCGTCCTATACCTATATTATTTTAAATTACACTGTACTAATTTTATTGTAATAATTTTTAGCCTGCCCAAATAATTGTCAATTTCCAAAGCAGTGTGGAAAAGCACACCGACGCAATCTGACGACCTTGCAGTTACCGTTGAACTTGACTTGCATCGAGACGGGTTTTCTCATTTACGTTACATATAAGTAAATTACAGTCAGCGTCCGATACAATGAAACAGGATTGAATCCACATAGAGTGAAACAGAATGTGTACCTGAGCTGTTTCATTATTTTTCACGAGAGCCGAAAATAATGAGTCATTATCGCTAAGAAACAGTCAGTCAAAGTGATTATAATGAATTATGGTAACAGTTTAAATAAATATGTATAACTGCGCTGTCACGTTATATGTTTTGTTGAAACAAACATACTTATTATTTTTAAATTTAGGAACGGAATATAGTTTGTTTTTCCTAACTGTAACTAACCTGTCGTGTTTGCCTGTAACTCAAACACCACGCAGGCAAACACCACGCCTGCACGCACGCAGGCACGCACGCTTAAGCTTGTAAGTTTTGGTATGTAATGATTTTTACTCAAAACAGTGTAATAACGTAAGAACTATTAGCAATCCAAATAAATAACGTTAATTTTGACCACTTTGGCGACATTTGTTCCACTAGATACTTGCAGAGCCGTTTCGGTTCATTTGCACACGAGCCGACCCAGAACATCTGACGCCGAGTGTACCTGCCACGGAACGGCTTTCCTTGAACTTAGCTCCAATGATTAATGCTGATTAATAAATATTGTGAAGCGCCATCAGCGGAAAAACCACAGATGGAAGCATTGGATCCTCGGTTTGTGGATCCTTAGGTTGGACATAACCAGGGGCGTATTTACCATTAGGCCAAGGGGGCCATGGCCCGGGGCGGCAGGCTGCGAAGGGCGGCAAAGCCGCCCCTCGCAGCTTACTCTGGGCGCCTTTTATTGTCAAGCTTACCCTACAATATTTCTTATTCTTTTTTATATTTTAATTGACATTTAAATTAAAATCAAATGAACGCTTCGAACCTAACCAATTGTTTACAATACCGTCAATACCAAGTACAAGTACCTAAATATCATTTGCGTTCAAGAACTATTTATTATACATTTATTTTAGATAGGCACTGCGTAACTAAAATAATTCAGTAATTTTGTTTTGTAAATTTGTCTTATCTACGCCATCTATCATGGACCGTGGTACCAATACTTTCGAGACGCGGGGCACACGAACAGCGCAACGCACGCGCGAGGCGGCGCGGCGCGGGCGTCGCACAGGGGGCTGAAAATGAAGCTCCATAGACTTAGCGCCTCTTGAAAATCATGTACCTTATTTTGGAAAAAATATATACCAGCGTATTTCTTTACTGAATAGGAACATTTTATGTAATAGTACTTTTTATCATAAAGCCATTATTTTGTGAGTTATTTGCGATTTCATAATTTTTTGTATGGAGCAGTTTTTTTTTTCCTAATTCTTAATCTTTCTTAAGAAATATCTTCCTGTTTCATAAGATCCGTCATATAAGCTATCTTATCACCAAAGCCTGATTCTCAGAAACTCTCGGAACATTGTCATATTCAACTTTGAAGATAGAAAAATATTTTATATGCATGTTCTTCATTTATAATAGATACTAATTGCAACGATAAGTCCTTTCTTCCACAGTTCCTAACCAGGTGAAGAAGTAAGCGCGTTCTTAAACGTAAACACAAAGTTTTATCATAAGCTGCAGAAAGCTTATTAAAAGTTAATGATCATTTTGATGACGAGGACAATACAGAGAAAGAAACCTTCGCTTTTATAGATATGGATCTAGTCCACGGTTCAGAAAATGACTCTGGCTAAACACTACACTTAAGATCGCTTTAGCTGATTTAATTTCAATATTTGGTGTAATGTTATAGTTGGATTAGCCTTCCTGGAATACCAATATAAAAAAAACGTGCTGACTTCTTCACCTCGTTAGGTACTGTGGAAGAAAATACTTAAAATTTCAATTAGTATCTATTTTAAATGAAGAACTCAAGAACATGTATATAAAATATTTTTTATATTTAAAGTTGAATATGATAATATTCCGAGAGTTTCCAAGAATTAGGCTTTGATGATAATATAGCTTATATGACGAATCTTATGAAACAGGAAGCAATTTCTTAAGAAAGTGAATTAGGAATAAAAAGAAAAGTAACTTCTGCTTCGTACCAAAAATAAAGAAATCGCAAATAACTCACAAAATAGTGGCTTTATCACTTTATGACAAAAACTATTACCACATAAAATGTCCGTTTTCACTAAAGGAGTACGTTGGTATATACATATTTAAAAAAAAATACTATCGTATTTTCAAGGCGTCTATGGAGCTTCATTTTCAGCCCACTGTGCGGCGGGGGTGTCGAAAGTTATGTTTCGTTTCCAATTAACGAATAACGCATCAAATTAACGAAGGTATGTTTTAATTTGTGAAATCTTATCTAACGCCTAAACAGCTTAGCTGTTCTGAATATAGAAGCTGAGTTAACAAACGCCATAAACAGCGTCATTGACGATTTTGTCAAACAATTTGCGCGTAAAAAGAAATGAAAATATTTACCTAGTGAATAAATGGTTCATTTTAGGAAAAAAAAAACATTAATTATTTCACACCACACCTATTGCAGGTTTTTTTTCTTAAATGAAATACTTTATCGTCACTTAATGGGGCGGCAAAGCTAACTGGCCCGGGGCGCCAAATCCTTAAATACGCCTCTGGACATAACATGTATTTGGTCTGATTATAATTATTAATGTATCTCACTGCTGGGACTTGGTTTACATGAAATAAAGATCTATTCTAAAGGACCCCTTTATGTTCTGCTCTCTGAGAGAGTGTTGGACGGGAAAACCTGAGAGTATAAATGGCGGATGCTTAATGTTTAAGATTTTAAGAATTCTCACATCAGGCGGCTGCGTTTGGAACTGTGCCCCGTAAATAGCGATAGCGGCGTCATAGACCAATTGTTGATATGCTACCGTACCTAGACTAACACCACTGTGGGCCGAGCACGCATGTTTTGACGTATCATAACGTTAACGTAAGCACATTTAGAATAAAAAATACACGCTTAATCCATGATATTTTTTGAAAATACATGCAGTATTTTTACATTTTCATGAAACAAGTGTGTATGTTGCAATTAAATACAAATGCGATAGATTTATTGTATTTTATAAACAAAATTTGCTTACGTTTAACGTTACGATACGGCAAAAACATTCGGC
Source organism: Allophyes oxyacanthae (assembly GCA_932294325.1). Classification (NCBI taxonomy): domain Eukaryota; kingdom Metazoa; phylum Arthropoda; class Insecta; order Lepidoptera; family Noctuidae; genus Allophyes; species Allophyes oxyacanthae. Next base: position 7,159,361 of record OW028628.1, read on the forward strand.
ATCGCCCTGTGCTCTGCCTATAGGCACAAACGATAAACATAATGTTTGACGGAATAATTATACGTTTGACGATATGTTTTGGTGCATTTGAAATATACAATTGAACAGCTAATCAAACGCGGTGTTAGCATTCGAAATAAAATACTGGCATCGTGGACATCTACGAAAATTCTACAGTTTCATGATATACGTAAATCATAGAAATACATCGATGAAGTATTAATAAAACTATCAAGTTATACACAATTTATTAATGTCTTCAAAATTAAATATATTACACCATTTATCGTCCCAAAACACGTAAGTACCGTATTTTTATTTTAAATATTATACAATATAACGGGCTTTTATATAATAAGAAATCAATAGACAGATAACTATGTTAATAATGATGTCATATATCGCAGGTTTAGAGGTCGATACCTCTTTATTCTCTAGTTTAGAACTTGAATCGTATTCAAGGCTATTAATTATAACGGTATTGCGTCTAGATACATATGAGATTGAGACGTAGTTAATAAGCTTCATGCTGTTTCCCAACTCGCAGTAGATGACGATGACGGTGACGTTGGCGTAGATAGCCGTTTTTTTGGAGTTTTAATGATAATATTGATACAAATCCTACCGAGTTGAGCACTTTTCAACGACGTAATTGTATAGTTACGTAAATAGCCACACCTATTCGATATTTGTAAACCTCGACCCAAATATCATTGAATCAGGTGGTAGGACAGTTTTCAGCTGAGTAACTACTGGTTTTATAAAGGATTCTTTACGTTTTAGTGTGTGTGGGCCCCTTATGCCCCTTCCTAGCCACGCGTATGGTGATTATAAATATAATTTACGTCAAGAGGCGACGACGCCTGATTTCTTAGTAATAGGTGCATTATAGAGATGACACTTTTAACATATCCCTATTAGAATAATGTTAAAAATGGTAGCGATTGGCTAAATTTATTCTAGAGTGTTTTGCAATTCTGGCAAGTAGTGTCTAAGTACCTTTATTGTACCTCTCCATTTTTCTCCTATCATAAAAACAAATAGGTAAACATATTACAAACATGGCCAACAGTCATTAGTACTTCACAATCACGGTCTGGATATAGGAAATATTACAATTATCGGTTGAATTTGGACAGTTTAATAATGTTCATTGCGTTGTTCCAATCGTCGAGCGAAGTGATTTTTGAAGTACCTACTGTGCAATGCATTGCACATCTTATGATTTATTACTCATCGTCTTCTCACTTTTATTTTAATGTTCCTTCTATAAGGATCATCATAGTCAAAACATACCCATTGCCTAACACCCAATAGGCACGAACTTACAATGTTTTAAGGTAATTCTGACCTTAGATATAGCAATGGCCCTAATATTGACCCTTGCGGTACGCCGGTAATCCGGAATATTGTACACCGTCAACATGACATATTTTACCCTATCACGTACGTAATCACAGATATAGATCTCGTATATCTGTGTACGTTATATACATATTTCTCCTAACATGAGGCTTAGATAATAAAGTGGGTGAGCCAGGGTGAACGCAATCGAATGCTTCAGAGAGATCACAGAACACGCTATTTGTGATCACTCCCTCGCAGAATGGATACCTTCAAGCACAAACTATTGTAAAGCTACTTAAGTACGTGATCCGTAATTTAACGATCCTTTATAAATCATACCTTTTTTACGAAGACCTCATACATCTATATCAGAATGTAAGTCTCTATACGGATAACGCTCACAGAAGCAATGCAGCTCCGCCATTTGGTTAATAATACAAATTACTATTAACACCAGCATAACAAACTTATCGGTAGCTCGTTACAGCGGCTGGTCTGATATCGTGATATCGTCCATGTCAAACCATACCTATTATAGCTATAGCTTAATGTTTAGGTACGCTACAAATTAACTGGTCCCATTTATCTTACGCTTACAATTATTGTAACATTATATTATTGAAGGGTGTAAAAAGTCCGTTATCGAAGCCTTGAATGACGGGGCCCTGTAGAGGGCCGAAGCCTGCCGGGGTCGCGGGACTTATCTCATTACCGTGACCCCGGAACGTAAAGGGCTATTGAAGGAACACCGTGGATTTTAGTCAGTACAAGTCTGACAGTCCCTCCCGCCCTGCCCGGGGTGGGAGGACTCATTTGATGATTTTACCACGCTAAAAAAAAAATCGAAGCCGTAAGCCACGTGACTTTCGAGAATACGTATTCTTCCTATAATTACGATGTTTTTTTTTTGTCGTTGTCTATTACGCAATAGGCGAGACCGAAAAACATACACAATTAAATAAGGTAAGGCTATTTTATTAGCCGAGGTCCTTTTAAGGGGTGAAAATAATTATAAGTGAAAATAAATCATTTGAAACCAAAATAAAATTAAAAAATTGATTTTTTGTAGTATAAATAATGCCATAAAAATTACGTAATAATAAATTGGTTTCCTCTCGGATTTCGTAACGACCGCAGCTGTATTCATCATAAACTACTTATTGCCGCGCTGGACAGTTTTGTTATTCCGAGAGGAAACCAGTAAATCAACTATTTTTATGGTACACATTTTACGTTTTATAAAAAAAACAACTATAATTTTTATTTTGGGCTCAAAAAAATTCTTTTCATTTATACATCCCTTAATTTAATTAAGTTTCAGCCCTTAAAAGGACGTCCGCTTATAAAGTAAGACCTTATAATTATAGGTACATTTAAATGTACAAGACCTTACAAAGAGTTTTGAAGATGCGTAACCTCATACAATCTATGAGGTTAATCTAGTCATTATAGTATTCTAAATAACTAATATTAAACATATATGGCAATTCAATGTAATGTAATGTATAATGGACGTTGGTTATATTCTAGTGAATATATCTCTTATAATTATACAAATACTCGACCAATTATTTCAAAATGTTTCACATACATGATAACATGATACCTACACCATATTGACAATTTTACATGGCTATAGCAATGTCGACACTATGAATAAAGATACAATCATAGACTTATTATAGGGGAGCCCTACTTATTATTTCTATGGATACAATTCACACATCAAAAAATGTTTAAAATCACTGAAGATATGACATATTTTTATATGCTGGAATGTTATAGTCGTAGACAGAGTACCTAACCAAGTTATGGGTAATGATAAACTTTGCTTTGGGTTCCATATTTAAAAACACATAAAAATTATGATTTTACCTTTTTTTTTTGTTTAAATAGGTATGAAGTTACGGCTGGAATAATATTAAAGCAATAAGTACCTACAGTAAAAATATCTCAACTTCTCAGTGATTAAATACTTTTTTTTGTGTGTACACACGGTACAATTAGCATCAAAAGGTGAAGAGTCACATTTAAAAATTGCTGAACTATTCATTAAATTTAAACGTACATAATTTGCCAGTTTTGAGATCCGACTGTTCATCGCTTACTTTTGAGTTTTGATGTTGACTGTACAATAAAAGAACTACAATAACATCTTGCTTATTTGCCAATTCTTCCTAGATCCATATCTTCAGTCTGCATGATGAACCGTAGATCAACTCAGTCATTTGTTGCCCTTCGCTAGGCAGCTGGCAATACTACACAGCAAACTGCCATACGATGAGCCGCAACCGACAAGAGTTTCGAAGATATGTTCTTATTCAATTCTTCGTAGATTGAAACACAGCGAGTCATTAGTTTTACATAAATCTTGATAACCGTTACTTAAGCCTAATTTTGCGGAACACAAAAACACTACACGCATAAAAGTTGGTCGATGGTACCTAATTCGGTACAATTAATGGCTGGTGTACAAAGAGCACTTTTTCTAACCAGGAGGAGCAAAAGTCTTTACAGATGCGCATTATCTATCAAACCTTTGAAAAAGGTCCTATATAACCGTTAGAATAAACATGGGTTTGCATTGCCCTTTGTTTTTACCATAAAGTCAAAATGCGCAACATTGAATTTGCCTGCTGATTTTAAATGTTTTAAAGATTAATTTAAGTCTAGAATTCAAAAACATAGATACTTTAAAACTACGGATTGATATACAGTATTCACGCAGAAGTAGGAACATATTCAGTGGCGTGCAGTCCATAAAGACAAAAAGACACTACCTACCCTAATAAATTAAATTAGTATTATGTTATACAAACGTTAATATGTCTGTAATATCAGTAAAAAGGATATTTACGTCGGCGTATCGTCTTAAAGTGAGGTGGCCAATCAAAAACATCATTTTACTGGACAATACAGTCGTTTTTGTCTATTGTAAGAAATGTCTGTGCACGCCACTGGGCCTTACAATAATTTACAAGTACCTAACTTGGTGCACACTATATTATGGTATGGACCAAGCTAGACGGAACTAAATAGTTAGTCCAAAAGAATTTAATGTATTTGTAAATGATGATTCGCTGAAATGTTTTGATCTAGCAATAGCATTTTCAGGTATGAATATTAAAATAATAAATATTGTTATTTTCACGTACCTCAAAAGTCACTGCTGTACAGAACAGAACTAAGTCACAAATAAATAATTTCCCCATGGTTCGTTGTTATAAATGGAATTTTTATCTACAAGGAAAGCCGCGTATTTATTATATGGAGTTAATTAACGTATTTCATGACTCTACTGTTAGAAGGACAAGTGTGCAACGCTCTACAAAAACGATAGGGATAGGGATGGCTGTTTGAATCCCGGACGCAAGTCCCGGGTTTTATTATTTATTAGGAGGCAAAGGACATTGCCAATCTTACAATGGGATTTGGTACAAATGCCACCCAGAAATGAAATTATGTGCATTTGGTGACTAACGTCGACTATGTCTGGAAATCAAACCGCATTAAAATCGGGTTAAATCCGGACAAAATAATGTAGAAGTATGGCAATTAGTACCTACTGAATAACTGATAAAAATTCTTGTTACCATCACTTCAAGAGATAAACAATATCTTGGTATCGGTCATAATATTCCTTTAAACAAAACTAGGTATTATCCTGCATTTTGAAACATAACATAGCAACACGCCTGCATTTCCCAAAGGGTTAGACAGAGGTTCACCCAGAGTTGTGCAATTACATTACAAAGGCAATAAAATTTATGAAGTACCTACGTAACTTTATTCCCCGGGATGTATTTTTTTTGCTTATAGTGAAAAATTCATACTGCTGTTTCAGGTGATTCTGGATGGCACTGAGACGAAAACCTGGCAATTCTTTGTATCTTTAACGTAGATGGGATTTTACGAAATGTTTGTTTCTATGTATACCAGACCTAGGTACAATTTTGACCTAAATTACCAATATAGGGTACCGAATAACCTATCGCATGGAGTTCCCGGAAAAAATAGGGAACTAGATACACAGTATACCGATACCTACTAATATTAATACTGTGAGCAATATGATGATAATTAGCACATAAGTTATCATCTCAGCCTTTTTAGTCCACTGTGCTGGAAACAGGCCTTCCCTATAGATATTCACGTCAAACAGCTTTGAGCTGTTTGCATCCGACTTCTCGCAATCTTAATTTATGCATCCACATAAGTAATTATAGGTACATAATAATGCTAAAATGTGCGCAGAGATTTTACAAATTTTAATTCAAATTGGAATGTAGTCTTTAGAGCGCACACTAACTTTCCACTACGGCATAATCAATTAATTTCTTTGGAGAGCTCCTGGGCACACAGCAGAAGAAGAATAAAGAATATTTGCCACCTAGTCTGTGTCCCGTTACTATTCATAAAAACATATTTTTTGCGGTGGCGAAATGAATCGTTTTTCCTGGAAATTTGCGAAAAGTGTATCACATGTCTAACCACGTCTGAGTAATATAAGGACTGTACAACGCAGTTGCGACGAAGTCCTTAGCTCTCGACAAACATGATTGGGACTTGCGACTTGCGACGGAACGTTATTTCTTACGCATGTCACCGCGACAGCACGTAGATTCGATGCATGGAACTAACTGATGAAGGTGGCTATCTCTTATGTCGGTGCATTTATAATATTATTTAGCTATAAATAAGTAGGTATAGGAAACTGGGGTGCAAGGAAAAATCATCCACAAGTGTCAAAACCTGATATCGTGGTGTACCCCGGCCAGTCAGCCTAGATACCAGTGGCGAAGAGTCCATACAATCCTATTCCTATCGGCTTCCCTTTAGGAATTGGTTAGTGCATAGATCAACGTAATATAGCTTGTTATTCAGTTAGATCGAGCTCTTCCAGACATGACTATATATAGATTACAAGAGGCGGTATGGATTTTTGTCTTGCAGCATTAATTGCAGCAATTTTTAGAGGACATTTTTGGGACGGATTCCCCTTTTAAAACTGTCACCCATCGCCACTGCTAGATACCTACCACCGTCACTGACCGGCTTATCTTTCTTCTATTCACTCGTCACTCGAGCATTAGTAATAGCTATCCACAAAGTGGTCGACCCCTCGTCCGGGTCCCTCTGTGCTGTAGTTTGTGGCTGGCTATTCCTAAATACAGGATATTTTTTTACATGTGGATAATTTGCAGTGATTCAGTGTTTTTTCGTAAATGCAACCGCAGTATTCGGATAAGGTTAAAAACAAAACGGAAATTCGGTTTAGTATGGAGGACACGATTTTGGCACTAGCGCAAACCATATAAAATCAAAATTTTATTTTGTTTTGGAGTGAATTTTAGTTTTGTGGTTGCATTTGAAATCGGGCACTGAAACTTTCTGCAAATTATCCGCATTACATGAAAAAATATCCGGTATAATATTCAATATTAATTAATTGCATCCCGTCATTTCCCTTCCCTAATTTAGCAACGAACACGTTCTGTTATCGTACACACAGGAAATGTGACAGGAAGACTGGACCGCGGCCGATATAGAACAACTCCCTAACGCATTCCAAATAATCATAAAACGCTTTACTAATCTAATAACATAAAACCCAGATGGTCACCGCTGAACATGGTCTTATCCTGTCAGGAACAACCAATATACTTACTACTCTTCCAAGTAGGAGGTCCAGTTGGATAAAGCCGTCACAATCCACCTTTGTACCTACATTTGTTGCGTGTAGTAGGTAAAATATACGCGTACCCAGGGGGTGGGGGGGCACTGCCTCACTTGGACATTTCCTGCTTCACATTTAGCTTGTGAATTATGTGCCTATACTTTTGAAATTCCTGATCCCCCAGGCCAAAAGCTGGATATAGATACACCAGTTTCTACGGGGTCACCGGATACAGATAAAATTATCTCTGAAAATGGCTGTAAGTATTAAAGGTAAAAAAAAAAAAAAAAGAATTGAAATGGCTTTTCGCGCAAATGGCCTTCCGTGCAAGTGTCTTTCGCGCAAGTGTACCAGATCCTACAATCGCTAGAGAGTAGAAACTCCAGCAAAATTTATGGGATTGATATTTACGAATCCCGTGACTATTGCACACTTGTGCACTTGTCTACAGGCCTCAGATCATGGAAACAAGGTTCTGTGATCTGAGCTACAGGCACGGGAGCTGTTTATCTGTTTTGAAAAACTGATAAATAAGTGTCAACGCGTAAAAGAGCATAGTCTTGTAAGTTTACTTAGGTAATTATTCGATATCCCAACCCCAACATCCTGGCAAATGAGTACGGAGAACCTACCTACCTATAATTTTTTTGCGGAGTAGAAGTGGGCAGTGTTACTAAGCACCGATTCTTGTTATCGCTCCTACCGCAATATTTTAAGGAATTTTCCTCTAATAGAATGTTAATCAGCCATACAACTGTCATCTTCCTCAATATATTAGCACCACATAAAACTAGGCGTGTGCTGGTCTCATTGGATCAGCGAATATTACATACCTAATAATAGGAGCCACGTGGAACATTATGATTACGATATATTGGTACATAGTGTGATAATTTCCTATAATACTAAAATTAAACAGTTATATGCATACCTATTATTTGTTTTGCACCCCATAAATACGAAGGTAATTTATGTAATTATCATTGTAAGGAAAACCACAATTGGTGACTGAACTGTATACTGCTATAGAACTGATAAACCTAAATTAATAATTAAATAATAGTGTTTTATGGGAAAACCTATATTTTGAGGACTATGTAGGTAGGAAATTCGAGGCACGTAGTAAACATTTTGTCATGATAGTAGGTAACTGGCTGAAACTACCTCTGCAGATTCGTTCACAATATGTTCACAAACGCCAAAGTTACTCAATTGCCAGGGCCGGTGTTACCATAGCGAAAGGAGCGGCGGCTCCAGGTGCCAAGAGCAGCGGGGCCCCTCAGTAATAAAGAAATACAAGACAACAATTGTTATTTGGTTGGTTGGTTAATTGGTTGTTGTGAACAAAAGTTAATAATTGTTAGATAAACAAGGGTCCGCAGGGTAGGCAGGCAGCAAGGGTAGGCAGGCAGCAAGGGTAGGCAGGCAGCAAGGGTAGGCAGAAGAATGATGATTTTCATTAAAAACATAATAGAAGGAAAGATGGATGGAGAAGAGATAGCGGAAGGCCACGCTTAATTACATGAGCCAAATAAAGGGTTGCTGTCATGTCATATAGGGAGGTTAACGAGATTGCACTCGAGAGGGAAGAATGGAGAGAGATGCATCAGCTACACCGACAAGAGCAAGGCTCTTAGATTTGAAGAGAGAGAGAGAATTTTATATTAATTTAAAACCCAATTTAGAAAATCCATTTTCATATTTTTAGGAATCTTCATCTAAAGGCATCTGGTAACCCATATACCTCTCTCTTTGTGCGACTGTACAACAGTAAATTACAATAGATATTATAATATTTACTGTGACTGTACGTAACACATACCTAGTTCAGTTTCCCTGTACAATTTACTATATTATGGCAGGTAGCGTTACGTGACATTACCTTATTGCAAAACGAAAATTTAATATTGGTCTATTATTAGGTCATAGGTTCACGTGAGACGAGGCGAGTCGAGGGTTTAGGGTAGTAATACTTAGTATTCTTTGGTTTAGGTGTCAAATCCAGGTGAAGGTTAGTGTAAGATACTTATAACAAACTCGATTTTACGCATCGACCACGTTCTGCGTGCCGATTGGCCCGCTACGAGTTCTTCATCAATCTGCTTTGCACCTAGTTTCTTATTGACTTGGCAAGCCAAGAGTGCTTTGGAAATATCCTGCTCTTCCCGTTCGAATGAAAAAGTTCGATCACTTTTTTTTGTAATTGTAGGTAAGAGTTGTCTAAATTGATATTCTGTTGTAGGTATAGATGACTGTTGTGTAAGGTTAAAATCTAAAGTAGGTTGTAGCGCCATTCTCGCAAAAACAAATCGGTAAGTACCTACCTACGTAACTTTTTTTTTGCAAAATAATATCTAATAAATATCTACTATCCAATATGTCTCTACCAATAGAATACTCACGTAAATACCTTAATCCTGTACTACAAAAAGATGAATGCATAATTATCAACATGTTTTAAAATTAATGGCATCGCACCATCGCACTAATAACTGAAGACTTACCCTACTTACCTACTCAATTTTGCAACCAAGGTCACTGTTTATCTGAAACGTTATACCTATAGCTTCCCAATTCCCATATCGATTGATTTCGCCGAGTATAAACTATATCACTCAAACTTTCAATAAAACCACTAACACCAATACTGTTTTTAGTTGTTATTAAGAGTTTTGTTTATTAAATGAAGGATGCTGGGATAACTGCGGGTCAGTAGGTGGATGTCAAGTTCTAGGTGAAGGCCAGGGTTTGACCTGCGCAGAACGGAGTCGAAAATGTTGCCAGTTTTCAGTTTCGGCACTTTAGGTATAAAGCGCCTGATTAAATCTTAAAGCAACATGTTGGAAAATGGAGTTTACTTTTCGCGATATCGATAAAAATATAGCGAGCTTAGTTAGTAGTTTTAAAAATAACTGTTAGATTAATCCACCTAAACCTGTTTTGTATTATGACCATAAAGTTATTATTACTACCACTAGTAATAATAACTTTATGATTATGACCGACATAGTTTAACGACTTGTACAACGGGATGATTTTTCACTCTCTCTCATTTTTCATTGGTCTAGCTCGGTGAAGGGATATCGAAGTTGAAACTTGTCATCATTATCATTGTGATTTTATCTAACATCGTACCGTCACGTCATACCCAATTTACTAAATAGTCGCCAATTTAAAATAGAATAATTTGACTATTACGTCGTAATTTTATTTTATGAAGATGGTTTACTATAATGTCCTACTTTAATAGCGGAGGTCTACGAGGCTAGATTCAGAGCCTCGGAAAAGATTGGGTTTTAACTATTATAATGGTCTTCCGTACGAGCTTGCTCGACGTTTTTATGTCATTTGAGCAAGTTCGAACGCGTGGGCCACCATTAGAAGGCATTCCTCTTACTGGTCCACACTTTAGAACTTAAAAACATCGAGCAAGCTTGTACGTGGCGACCCAATATAAGATTTTTTTTGTCACACCTGAAGAACAAGGTGATGTGCGAGGGTAGTCCATTCATAAGTAAAACACATTTCGTAAATATATAATGTATAATGCTATAATAATATCTAAGAAAATAACGTAGTAATAAAATCAAATAGTACATAAATGGAGGTCACAAAAACAAAAATAAATCAAATAAAGTTTTTTACACGAGGCGGATTACACCACACTTAAACATCACTTAAATTAAGTATAAGTCGGTGGCTAAGTTGCTTCTTGTATTTCTGTAACAGCTATAATCAGCTACGTTTTGAGACCCAAAAAGAATATTTTAAACACAAAAGCTGCTTGTGAACTTAGAACAATCATAATAGAGTCTGTTCATTGTTAATTTTTTTCTGTCAAATATTTCAATATTTACTGAGATTAACTTGGTGTTAGGTTTTTATTGAGAAGATTTCGTCTTCAATATTTTATACAAGGTACTACCTTTCTAGTCCCGATCCCTTTAAAGGGATTATTGTACTCTTCATTATGAATAACTTTTACTACGGGAGCTATTATATCGCGAATAAAAAATAGTTGTTCCATATAAATAATTCAATATTACTCGACTAAATGTATGGAACAGCAGATTTCAAGTTTAGTCCCATAATAAAAGTTGTTCATAATGATGAGTACAATAATCCTTTAAAGGGATCGTGCGTAGAAAAGTAGAACCAAAAGAACAATAAATAATACGAGTATACTAGTGGTATTTCTTATTCTTATGGTAGGACCTATAAATAATTGATTGAAGCCACTTACAAGTACATAATGTTATTAGGTATTTGACACGTAATAGCAATTTTTGAACAAACTCCTGCCTATAATTATTAAATAAGTAACATAATATGGTCTTTAGTTGAGTTTAATCAATTCGTGCATAGTGCAATCCGCCTTTATCCAGCGTACAGCTGCCCTTTACATAACTAGTGATGCCCACCGAATAACATTTCATTTAAAACTAAATGTACATACAGGGCCCACCACAAATATATTTAACTAAATCCATTAGGCCGTTATATAGCAAAACAAATATATGGCGTGTTGGTTGCCAACCATAAGGTCTGAACAGCGGGTATGCGATATTTGATATTAATTTATAAAACACGATGCTCCATTCTTTGCTCAATTCCGACGACTTGACCGAACATTGGTCATTCGAGTAGTCGACCTTTTAAAAAAACGAATCAAGAAAGTTTATTTGGAACTGAACTTTATTTATTTTACTAGAGATGAGCAAGGTAAAGGCTGATTCTTACCATACCGTGCCGAGCGGCGATCGAGGCACAGTTTAGAACAACCATAATTTTATATGAACAAGTTCACACTACACTAATCCACGTTCTTGTCGTTACTGAAACAGGATTCGTCATTCGGTCGATTCGGCTGGGCACTATGTGGCGATCAGCCCTAATTCGACTTCTAAACTAACAATTTCACTGTTCGCGAATCAGACAATAGTTAAACAATCGGCATGAACCATGTCACTGCACTGGGAAAGCGTGCAACTACCCTCTGCATCAAGCCTGTAATATCGCCAGTAACAGAATATCAAATTATAACTGTAATATCGAGTTTTTAGAATTCTTCACATATTATTTGTCATTCAACTTGAAGAAACTCGTGTTTCATACTTTAGTATCAGACCGGAAAGCAACGGGAACCTTTTACCCTGATCACACAGTCGGTTTGACATCCTCACTTCGCTTTGTATAACTGTCGTTACGTTACGAAAGACGACATTGTTCAACGGGTTTCAGAAATGCGTGGTCATATTTCAGGGTGTCGATCAGACCATCAAACTGAACAATTTTCTCTATGGAACCTACATTGGCATCGCGAAAAAATAATCAACTGTATCATACATTTGGGTTGAGTAGGTATTGAAATTTTGTATGGAAAAGTAAACTTTTTTCTTCGCAATTTCCTTGTTGTTCCCTTTGAGAAAGATGTTCAGTTTGATGGTCTGATCCACACCCTTAAATATAACAACGCATTTTTAATACACGTTGTATACAAGCTTCTGAAATCAACATGGTCGGTCGCAATGTCACGGAAAGAAGTCTATAATATGAGAGATCATCTCTCAAAAATTCTCATAGAAGCCTAACCTAATAAGGTGATCGTAATTTTCACATATTTCTTACAAAACAACAACAAACGCCTTTAACTTTTTTTTGTATTTTATCACCTTTTTTTCATCACAGCATTCCGATACGAACTTCATTGGATATTTTTATTTTATATCATAAAGTACTAGCAGGCCACGTGATTGATAAATATGCAGCGTGCTTGTGACGTACTAGAAGCTTGGTTTCAAAAATGGGTGGGACACCTAGTTTTTTTTTAAATCCTCGACCCTGCGCTTTTTTCTGCGATATATATTATTTTCATATAGACGTCGTTCCGCAACTGTGCCTAGTATCAACAGTCTACTGCCCAGGTCATCTGTCTGATTTCCCAGCGTTGTGTAAATGATTCGGCGCATCCGCGAATGCGAATTTCAGCCTATAGGCCTCAGCTACCAACACACTGATATTAGAATCGGTCCAATTTTGCGTCGGCACGTTTTGTAGGAGTATCATGAGCCCTTGGAAGTCTTTTTCTAACATTAGTCTTTCCCGCCAATGGAGTAAGAACGCCGCGCAAACGTAAAGTTGGAAGGTTGCGAACCCGTCTGATTCTGCGAGGTATGTGTCCCATAGACGTATGGTGCACGGAAGAGGTATCTCTCTAGTTAGCAGGTTGTTCATCCACCGGAATGAGAACTGCAGGTAATCGACGCCGTGGGTCTGCAGGTGCTCGTGCAGCGGTAAATCTATGCGACGTATCAGTTCCTTCAGTTGATTCACCTGCAAGTAAAAATGAATATGTGAAATTGATTTCATGAATTTGAACAAAGAAACAATAAAACTGAGGAAAATTGCAATTTCACGGTTCATTCCGCAACATGTTTTATAATGTAGATTTATCTTGACATTATTCTAAAGATCACAATGGCTCTTTGAGTAAAAAAAACTATGAGTATACACTCATAGTTTTCTTGGCCTGTAAATGTGATAAGATCCTTTAGGCTACCATTTGATAGTCCATTGGATGAGAGGTACTTAAAATATGAACTTACGAAATCACTCTTTAATTTGACTTTAGCATTTCATAACTTGTATGGTTCTAATTGAGTACTTCAATAGTTAGAGCCATAAAGACAAAATTGACATTAATTCCGATTCTCTCGAACGCTAGGTAGGGACATATCAAGTAGTATTGCTATTGCTCACTAATGTTGGTATTGAAATGGATAATAGGATAGTAATTTTAGATCAGTTAATTTAATTATAGATACATGTTCAACAATGTTTATTGCGGTATTCCATTTGTCGAGCGGAGAAGATACTGCGCAATGAACGTAGCTGAAATGTAAAAATTGTATCGATTTCGATTGCGACCATGTTACGCAATTATGAAGCAGTTAATCACGATATACACTCGTAATCGGAATCGATGCATTTTAGACGAGCGTGTATCCTGATAACCCCTGCCGATCAGCCTTTGAGAAACCTGGTGTCAGAGAGTATATAACTTCGTCAATCCAAGCCTAGGTATTTTCTGCTGGTAATCATACAGCCGTTAACATTAAAATAACACACAATACCATTGTTATATTTTGTTTACCTCTTATGCATGTCTATTTCGGTGCTATCATTTTCCTGTGTTTAGAAGCAAAGCTATTTGTTTTTATCGAAATAAATGACGCATGTTATTAAGGCTAAATAACAAATGTAACATATGGTGCTGTGGTTTGTGATAGTAGCCAATTAAAGCGGTATGTGGTAGGAAAAAGATACCGTTTTCATGGCTTATTTCCTCGTGGTAGGTAAACATCCATTAGGTTATTGTACGGTGCACGTACACCTAACATGCATGATTTTACCTACTCTATAAGGTCCAAACTTTCTAGTCCCGATCTCTTTAAGGGTTAATAACTCATCATTATGAACAATTTTTACTATGGGACCCAACTTTTAATCGCGAAAAATACATTAAGAGCCATGTTCACCGACAGTATAACAGATGTTTAAAATGAAATCAGCCGATTGCCCATACAAAAATTCATGTTTAAACGGCTGATTTTGCCCTAATCGTGTGTTATGTTGTCGGTGAACTTGGGCCCTTAGTCAAGGAATATTTATTTTTTTGTATGGAACAGGTGTTTTTTTTTTCGTGATTACAAGTTTGGTTCCATACGAAAAGTTATTCATGATGATGAGTACTACAACACCTTAAAGGGATCGGGACTAGAAAGGTAAGATCTTTTAAAAAGATTCTTCGTCTCCTTGGCTATTGGCTAAAGCGTCGAAGAGATAAGATTATAAAGAGAATAGAATAGAATAAAAATTTATTTGGACACAAAAAAAAATAGACACTACCTACATACAGAAATAAATAAAGAAAACACAATATGAGAATGGTTTAAAATTAAATCACATGTCAAGGCGAAGGAGGTGTTAGTAGGTATCTTCTGTTTTCATTTTACAGTGAAAATAAGAAAGAGAGGTGGTGTCTCAAATTGCATTATGCAACTCGAGACAACACCTCTCTTCCTTGCCTCTCACCTCTCATATTGGGTCTCTCTACATTTATCGACGCGGAATCGGCTTAAGCCAGCCGGAAAAAGCTTTTTGTTTACGGGTTATGAGACAAATCCGTCGGCCGCAGTAGCGTCGCTGCGTCCGAGGCGAGCGACATCGTGTACACCTTTTTCCCGAAAATATAAGCTTTTTCCGACCGGCCTAAGCTGATTCCGCTTCGATAAATGTTGGGACACCTTAAAGGTAAACCGTAGTTTTAGTATGTTTCCTGGAATTGCTAAATTAGTAATGTGCGTGGTATGCTTGGTAACGGAACATTGCAGGTAGGTATCTGAAAGATAAGTCACGTCTCCCATACACTCGGGTAGTGGTTATCAGCAGTTATTGTTTTCTTTGTTTGATTAATTAGATCAGCATGAATATGTATTTAAATAGTATTGTGAGAATAAATAAATTAATATTCTTCATCATTTTTGAGAATCTGTGTGAAACGCTATGGAAATAATCTTTATTATATGATATGGGATATGAACTCTATCCGACATAAACTGTACACTAACACAGCGGTCCCTAAACTTTTATGGCACCGGAAAACCTTTTACTGGCCCCAACACTATTTAAGTTTTTTTTATTTCTTATAGGTAATCAACCAGGAACCCTTGTCCCCTTTGAGACAGGCACTTTAGGAATCGCTACACCAATCGAGTTATTTTAAAACATCGCCTTATGGGGTACGCGAATGGTTCGATTATTTTAAATCCCACGTTATTGATCGAATGATTGAATGATTTACGTGGAACATTAAGTTGTGTTTAAATGAATCCATACGATGTCCTCTACCAAAAATAAATTTATGGACCACTGTAAATGGGCCATCCTGTATAAATATTATACTCGAGGAAGCTCATTTCTTGCATCCCAATATAGATTGATTAAGCGGTAAGCCACATCTGTGTCTCAGTCGATTTTACTCGCACCCTTTTCGTATATAACTAAGTGAATATAACTAAGTTAAGAGAAGCGATAACTAAGCCATAAAATACAGTTAAAAATGTGCGTTATTTTGATACAATCAAAGTAAAGAGTATAGTTATTCAGATATAATGAAGGCTTATCTATTATTTGATTAGGCGCCGCTGACACAGATACCTGCATTTTTATGATAATTTCAAGTGTTTGTACAAATGTTTGTTGATTTGTTTCACAATTCCTTCATGAAATAGCATTTTACTTTTAGGTGTTTTTTTTTATGATAGCCTAGCGGTTGACCGCTTGCCTTCCATGCTTCCATGGGTCTAGATCGTAAAAAAAAATATTTATAGTAATACCAGTAAAGCATCTTACCTTATATTGAATACCAAGTTGAGCAAATATGTAGTTATCTTGAATACTATCGAGGAACTTGGAGAGACACCAGAAGGAGTCAGCTTCAATGATATCCCGTTGCTCCTCCGTGAGCTTATCTAGTGGGAAGTTGTCCAACTCCTGGCCTGGAGCTGCTTCTTGCAGGAACACCATGAAGAACGGCGTCACCAGGTCGTTGATGCCTTGCACGTAGCCCGAAGCTGGGTGCCTGATAGCCCATATGTACAGGATGCGTTCGAACATCACCTAAATAAAGAAAATGAGGTCAATTATGAAGAAAATATCACGTTTTCGATTTGTTATATCGCCAAAAATGTTTTTCTCCTATAACATAGGTATCTAGAATTTAACTTAACACAACAATATTGTAGGCAAGGATTAGCATTTCATTTTAAAAGTATATTTGGAACGTAAAATATTTAGGTACCTAAGTACAGTACATTGTACGTTCGTGGAAACACTGACCTTGACTTGGCCTAGCTTAGTAGGTAGTTTCAATAGTATGCTAGGCCAGCTTATACTAGTTTTATTTCCACTGGCGTGTGGCCTACAGCACAGGTGGAATTAACAATGATGGTTCAGAAGCAGATTGCTAACATTTTCGTAGAACCCATTTCTCTCTCGACTCTAATTAGGAACCCATATGCATTTCATGCTCTCATGGTTTTTTACTCTTAAATCCAAGAAATGTCTCTTAAACAGTCAAGTTTAACTTTTATGAGAATACTTAGCCTCTACTATAAAATAAAAAATACTCAGTTTGCACCTTTTGTTATGTTATTTCATACATAATATAATAATATAATATTGTTATGTGTTATTTTATAAGTTAAAACTATTACGTAAATCTTTGTTTTAATGTTTGCATATCTGATGCATTACGTGTCGTGGGAATTCTTCTAGGGTAAATGTTCACTGACTGATAGTAAATAATTGTTAACTGTGTAAAAAGCGACTTGCAATGAATTTAGGTTTGATAATATAAAGTCCTACTTCAATAGCCGAGGTCCTTTTAAGGGGTACTCAACATTATGCACAAAAAAAAACATGATATCGCGAAAAAAAATCAGCTGCCATACACATAATCGAGTAATATTCAATTATTTGTATGGAACAGCTGTTTATTTTTTGGCGATTTCACGGTTGTTCCAATCGTAAAAGTTGTTCATAATTATGAGTACAATAACCCCTTAAAAAGAGTTCTGATATTAAAGTAGGACCTTATATACAGACTTGACAATTTGAAAAGGGTATGTTAACATAGTACATATCGCTACATACCAAGCTATAAATTTCCAGTATAAGTTGACCTCGCATTGGATTTCCGTACAATGAGAGGTCAGCTTATACTGAAAATCTATAACTCGATGTGTAGCTATGCGTATATAGGTACTATTATTTATTCTGCGATTTGGGCTTTTTTCCAAAATAGCTTACTAAAGCGTCAATAGCCCAACGGCTAAAGCGTTGCACTGACTAGGGAGGTCGTGAGTTTAAAGCCCGTCCGCTGCACTATTAATGTGTAATTTAGTAAGAGGGTTAACAGAAATACTAGTCATGTGAAACCCAATCTTTAAAAAATTAACAGATTCAATATCGAGTCTGCATTGTGATATGGATTTATTCGGTTAATATGTGAAAATACTTAAATAGTACTTAGATAATAATGTTAAGAATCTGGATAAAGTACCCGGAGACGTCTATCCCTTTATACAATGACAGAGCATCCCGCGTAGCAGTCTGAATTGAAACTAATTTAGCTATAAGCAACTCTCCCCTTCCTTTTCAATGGATTGCGAAGCGAAGGCGTGGCGTGGCGAAAGCAAATAATATTATTCGAGTTAGCACGTCTTACGTTCGCATTTTAATAATTATGTTGTACCTATACTAGTCAATAATTCACAAAATAAAAATATTTCTTTACGCCTTTAGCTCAGTCTGTGTGGCGAGTGTTAAAGACTTGTAGCGAGATGAGTTTTTTTTTTCACCTCTTTTGTTGTTTAAATAATAGATTTATATAATTTCGAAAAAATTACAGTTTCAATATTCCAAATGGAAAAATGTGTAATATGGATTAATTGTTAATTTGTGAAAAAATTATCAATCTTACTTACGTGATATGATGCTATGTCGAACAGAAATAGGCATACTTGGATATGTTTAGAATGTGGATTATAGCACATTCCCATTCTAAAAATACCCGGATACGCCCATTCCTTAATACAATGGTAGAGCTTCCCGCAGCAGTAGCTAAAATACGCAGCAGCCCTTCCCCCGTTTTCAATGAATAGCGGAACCGAAGGCGAACCGAAGGCGTGGCGAAAGCGAAATTTGGTTACTTAATTCAAAGAAATATGTCTTTAAAGAAAATTAAAACGTTGGAAAAAGTGCAGAATTTATAGTAAGGTTCCTATGGATAAGAACAATGGCTTGTAAAATGTCATTGGATAAGAAGAAAAGTGTCATTATCTTTCTGCAATACCGAGCAAGCGTAGTGATTATAGCATAAACACATGATCACTCAATATAGTCGACGAGCCAAGCAGTGTGTGGTTATTTTGTTAGCATTATGGAAAATATTGAAATCTAAATCCCAACTGCCTAACTAAAACAAAATACAAAATGCGGTTGCATCCTTCAATATTTCTGCCAAACTACTGCAAATCATCGACATAGAAACACACCGCTGCGAGAATGCGTTCCTGACATAATTATGTCAAAATGTACTGGTTTCTTAAATATCTAATCAAATTTAATCTTTATTATAAATGAAACCAGTATACAATATTTTACCTTTCTAAACCCCTATAAGTGGTTAGTGTACTCATAATTATGAACAACTTTTACTATAGGACCAACCCGACCAACATTGAAATCGCGAAACACCTTATATTTGACAGGTGTAAGGAACCCATTCTTGACGTTCGCAGTTTAGCTAAAAATGTAATGTTGCTAGATTTTTATTCACACAATTCCTCACCTGCACAGTAATTTGTTGAAAGAGAGCCACAAGTGGGCTCATCCGTGGTATATCTATATGAATCTGTCTGTATGTGTCGTCGTCCCTCTCGGCGTCATAGTACTGTCGCACCAGATGCTTGTAGTCGGCTCTCTTTCGCTCCAGCGTTTCTACGCGGCGTTCTGCGTTGGCTGGCAGGTAGCCGGCTAGAAGGCGCCATGTTCTGGCTCTGGCCTGAAAAGATGGAAATTTTGCATGTTTTATTATGTTTTTCATGTATTTGATGCCTATTATATTACATAGTTGGAATAGTGCTGTCAGTAAAGCACTGTTGGTTGTATATTCAATATTATATACAATTTGTTTGGTATAGCAATAGAATCTACTTCAGAGTAGAAAGGTTGTAAAAGCCATTTTAGGAGGATATTATGACTTATTATGCATTATTAATTAAGTCATGTTCTCCTAAAATGGCTTGCTATACAGTTTTTTCGCTCTATGGATCTGTATTTTTAAATGCAATCTTTATTATGAATTGACTTTTACCACTTCGCGATACTTAAATAAGTTTCGCCTTTTACTATTGTTAGAGTTGAGACTCGAGTCTCGGAATATGTTGATTGACCATTAAGATTCATAAAAGCATTGCTGTTGAAATCCTGTTGGAAGCATATAAGTTGTTTATTTCCATACCATTCCGTGCTAAAATAGGCCTTATTTGTCTATTTATATATTAAAATAGAGTATAGTAAGGAAATAAAAAAGAGAATAATCTGAGAAAAAAATAATAACTCAAGCAGCAAACTGATAAATTTAATTAAAAATCAAATCAGTATAATAAATGGTGTTTGTTTACGCTTCTTATCAAGAAGTGTTACTGATTACGCATATAACACAAAATTATAAACATTTTCTTAGTTTGAATGTATGGAAGCAAAGTAATTAAGGCTGGACATTGAATAAAAACTGGGTCATACAACACAAATTCCACACTACTGGAACCATAACTTGATGTGGAATGTTGATAATGTCAGACCTCCTTTTATTTTTGATGAAATCATGTTTCTAGTATAGCTAGCTTCATAAGATCTTAATCTTCCGATTTTGATTTAACAGCACACAGACGAAAGTTGTCTGTGTAACAGCAACTTAAAATTGAGTTGCATTTGAGAATTTGGTAGTAACTAGCTTGAATATTTTGCAAAGCACTTATTTTCTGCCAAATTCCATGCCCCATGCCAACACGTACTTGATAATTGTAAGTCATGCACTATAACTACAAATATAATACCAGAATTATGTAATGCAAGTGCATTCAAGGTTGTTATAATGGCTGATATATAATAAACAACAATAAGTATTGTGTGTATCATTATGCTCTGTTGTTGAGTAATTAAAAGGTTTTTGTTGCTAAGCAAACATTACTGAACTATACATGCAATTAATTTGATTATGAATTAAATCACAAAACAACTAATTCCTTTATGGTAGAACTCTGAGAGTCATTCCTACACAACCACAATGAATGCCAGATTAAATTATCATACTTTATTCTTAACAAGGACTATGTTTCTAAATTAGAATAGACACATCTTTGTTGACATCCAATCAATGGCAGATACAAAAAATGACAGGGGGCTGATAAGTTTCTTGAGCTATTGATGTGTAATTAAATAACCAGCAATATATTACTAAGAAAGAAAGAAAATCAATTTTCACAAAAAAGTAAAATTAAAAAACAATGACTAAATGAATAGTATTTTTTAGTCATTGAGTAATAATATCCCTATGTTGCATTGCATTTGTGCAAAAATAGGTCATCATTCAGAATATTGCTAAGGTGTTGGAATACAACCGATGCAACCAATATGGTTCAACACCACTACTTTATTACATTACTTCATATTACTGATTGAGACATCATAAGACTGATCTCTATACTACAAATTCCATTTGTTTATTCTTACTAACAAAGTGGTCAATTACTTTGTTAATATCATTGACATCAAGATGATGGGGCAGCGCCAAAGGGTGGCGCGCGCCCGCCGCAACCCCTATATGTGTCCGCCACTGCAACCAACCATGTTGATTCAATGTTGAAATCCATTCAAAGTTTTGAACCCATTCACCCCTGAATGCCTATTCCCTCCATGGTGTTGCTAACTAGAAACATTAGATTCCCCAATTCATTGGCTACAATAGGCCCTAACATCTTGCATTAGGTAAGGAAGAAGCAGGAATTAGGTTTATCAACAGAATAAGCCAAAGTAACCATCCAAGTTAATGTAACATCAAGATATCCAGATTGCCAATTATTTCCCAAATTTTATAACAAGTGCTTGGTGCTCAGAATTTATAAGCAGAGAAAGAGGAGGGAAAAATAAACTGTTTGTTTGTAATTATAATTCAGAGTTTAAATTAACAATAATGAACATGATTAATCTTTGTTATTATGAATTAGCCACAAAATATTTGTGGACCAGCTAACATGCAAATGTAAACTTCAGGCAGGTAATCCAAATTTCAATATCAATACATCATACTAGCTTATGCCATGTCTTAAACAATACTGACAACCAATACCCAAACCATAACCAATCAATTATAATTAGTTAATGAGTCATCTAGCACAGGACAAAGACATTTTAACTTACTTTTACCGGGATGCCAGACCAGCTGATCTGTTTCAGTTCATCCAGGTCTATCACAGTGCTATCATGCATCTGCTGGAACCTCTCCAACTTAGATTCACTGCTCTCTTCGCGAGAAGTCAGTGCCGACAGCCTCACGGCCCGCGGTCTCCCAGGATACCGCAGCGGCCCCGAACTCCCAGCGCCACCTACCCTCCGAACCTCATTCTTCTTCACCTCCACAGCCTCTGCCTTCGGCTTCACAATCTCACTCTCAACTTTTACGTCATTTTTATGTACGTTCCTACTACTATTCCTATGCGAATTTATTACATTCAAAGCGGCGGTTTGCGATATGGCCTTGGATATTTTAGTTTCGGCGATTCCAGATATGATGTCGTCGTCGCCGAGGTCCCAGGCGTCGTTCACTGACGCCTGAAACTGTTGATACGATGACCCAGACATAACCTCGGTCTGTTTGACCGTCTGACAAGGCCTGCCCGGGACTGCGCGCTGTGGT
The DNA here is from genome assembly GCA_932294325.1 of Allophyes oxyacanthae. Classification (NCBI taxonomy): domain Eukaryota; kingdom Metazoa; phylum Arthropoda; class Insecta; order Lepidoptera; family Noctuidae; genus Allophyes; species Allophyes oxyacanthae. The sequence goes on from OW028628.1 coordinate 7,181,929, forward strand.
GTCCTCCAGAATGTGTCAGGCAATAAACCGTTCTTGTCATATTCGGGTTGGTAGCTTTCCATAATAAAATACAGCCGTGAACATTCTAAATAACTTTGTTGGACAACAAAAAATTACAGTGAAAATGTTGTTGATATGACATATCACTAGACTAACCATAGACAATTTACATTCCAACCTACTTATATTCTACTTTTTGCTTGTGACGTGCCCTGTATATATATTTCCTTTTCAAAACAGTTGAAATAGAAAGAGATGAACGTCGTAAACATTCCATACCCGTACGTAAAAACAAGATGCGGCACTTGGGTCAGGGTGCTCTAAGGTACGGCCATAGAGGTAGGAAATCGCGGTACGGCAGTAATATTATTTTACAGAAAATAAGCAACATTCTGTCCTCAATGAACATTTATTTCAGAAAAAACCTCAAAAGAAAACGAAAAGAGTTGTTACTTGTTATTTTCTTAGAAGCATATATAATATTATTCTTCATCTGAATTCTGACGTTATTTTGTAGTAGGCGTGTGTAATCCTTTACGGAACCGACTCACACGACATACAGCGTAAGTTCACGCTTAGACTCGTTTCTGTCGTCTCGGAATGTCAGCCTAATAGTTTCTTCATCCATGTCGACTCCTCCGTACAATAAGTTGGTAATGTGCTATTATGGACTTTTTATTTTTATGTCAAATTCGGAACCTGTGGGTTCGAATACATATTGGTAATTTTTTTCCTGTAAAATTTAGTTTTTGCAATTACCGACTTAATGCACGGAGGCGTCGATGTGAGCGTAAGCGAAATCCTAAGTCTATGATCCATGCCAGGTCTGTGCGGCTCGTCAACCGCGGGGGGGCCCCGGGGGGCCTCAGAACAATGACCGGGGGGCGTAAAGGGAGTTTTACTTTATCTATGCCAGGGGGCCAACCCAACCATAGATTAAACACGGGCCAAACGGCCCAAGTAGATTATGTACCTAACCATAGATTATAGAATAAGGTCCATTAACTTTTGCCAAGTCCATATCTCATCAAACACATCCATCTGGCGACTTCTTGAGCTACATAAGTGAAATAATTAAATTTCTAAAATCATTGGTCTAGTCTTGAGACAGTTTGCCCCGAATTCTTGATAGAGGTATTGTTTTACCGGTTTTACCGCTCGGTTGATGCTCAACAAGACGAGACGACGCGACGGATGAGACCCAATATCTCCGTCCACGGTCCACGCCCAATATCGTAATATGTTTATGGTTCTTGCGTAATATACACTTTAGTCTATGGCGGGGACATCTCTCAGTAGTCTGTGGGCGGGGACGAGACTTTTGACTTACCTACTTCTTTTAAACCTCAAACTCAAAATGTTCAGAAAAATAAATGTGTCATTTTAGCATTTTAGCCTTTTAGCCACTAGCAGCAATAAATAGGTTATGCCGGGATTTTTTTGATTTTGTAAATACTGGATAAAATATTTTTTTGAGATATATGCATCAGGCTTATTTAAATTTGTGTGAAGTAATTAAAATATTAAAGAAAAAATATTAAATTTGTACCCTTCAAATTCTATACCGACATACCACATTTTGTTACCGTATCGCCGTTTCTAGGAGGATTATTAGATCGATATGACCTGTGAAATTCTTGGTCTAATGCGTTAAACTGTGATTTAAAATGTCTAGTCCGAATCCAGACTCAGATTCGTCGTCCATGTTCATGCAAAGAGGCGATGGCCCGAGAAACAGAAGCCCTCAGAGATCTGAACCTTCGTCACGAAGAAATTCAACGGTCAAGAGTAGTGGATCGGCCGAAACAATCACAGTAAAAGATTTTTTTGATTTCATGAAAACTGCTTATCAGGTTTATGAACATTTGGAAGGCGACGAAGATGAAGGCTCGAAAATAGATTGGGAAGAATTGACGAAACTGACTGTTCTCAATCACGTCATTGAACAACAAGAGCGAGATCTCCTTTACCAGACTGCGTTCGCTGAACAAAAGCCAACAGTTAGCAAAAGCGAATGTACTATTGAAAATAAAAATAGTGAGGATCGTCTCGAAAAAAGATTTAGTTGCAGTGAACTTGAGGGTGAGGAGTAAAAAATTTCAAACATTTCTAATTACGAGTAACGCCATCTCGTATCACTGAGATGCAATATAATGTTCTGTGTTATAATAAAATAAAAAAACACGTTTTAGGAAAAGCAGGACGTCGTCGGTCTTTACCGCCTGAAGCAAGAGTTGAGATGCTTGGTATTTGGACTGAAGCGAACCTAAATTGCAAACTTAACGATGTAAGTCAAGAATAAATGGGATAGACATTAGAATGATAAAATGGGAACGTGTTATATAATTAGTTTTAAAATAAATCAATAGATGGCGCTTAGATACATTTTGGTTTTAGGTAGTAAACGAAGGTATTTTGGATTCTATTCTACCCTACTTAGTTGGGTATAAAAAGCCGACAAAAACTACTAGCGTTTACACTCCAATAATCAAGAAAGCATCTTCCAACACAACAGTAGAAGTAAAAAAACCTGCGAGTTTTGGAGGTAAGAGAAAAAATACAAATAAGAATATTTACAATGTATTTTAGTGTCCCAAATAAATTATAATTAGGTAATATTTTCAGGGTTCGTGGACGAGAAAGATTCTAGAGATCGCCTGGGAAGACGCAAATCTTCAGTAACTGTAGCTCAAGATCGCGTCAATCAAAAACAAGAGTGAGGATTGTTGATTGTTATACTTCTTACAATATGCATTATGTTCATCAAAAACTATAACTCTGTAACAAAAATATAAATAATTTCAGGATCATAAATTCACAATTCGATATGGCCTATACCTGGCTGCACCTGACTCGCATCCATTAGGCTCGGGTTCAATTCCCGGTATCGGAGTAAATAGGTGACTGTTTTTTATTAATCTTTTTTTTTTTCTTCTAGTGGTGATGTGGAAATTCACGTTTGTGATGAAGTAAAAGGTCTTAAGAAGGATTTTAGGTGCCCTCAGAAGTTGTTAATATCGAAGATGGGATACTTTGCTGACGTCACTGCTGGCCAGAGACTAGAAGACATGGATATTTCTGTACATTGCGATATACAGGTAATAGAAGTAGTTTAATACATGGTAAGTGCCGTTAAGAAAGAAATAAACCTTGTGAGTTGTGATTTGTGATACAGATACGTACTTACTAAACTGTTATCTATATCTACCTACATATGATTGCACCTTCCATTCATACGGGTTTCTGCAAGTTTAGGCTCGTCAAATCTCTGATCATGATAAATCTCATGTGAGCTGTTGTGATTGGTTGACCAACATCAACAATCAATTCAACGACCAATCATATCACTTGACATGAGATTGGACAGCTGGTTTTAAAGGGATATGCCCATTCGTTAAGGAGGTTTTGGCCAAGTGGCGTCCACAAATACAGCAAATCATAGGCATTAGGGTTGACATCATAGATACAAAATCAACCACAATTTTTTACATAGAACTTGGACAGAATTTTAAAATTGTATGAATAAAATTCAAGGTTGATATAAAACAAACATGGAGTTGACTGGCAAGCCAGTGTCGTCGTGGTAAGCGGGTACGGAATGTAATGTAAAGCCAAGGTTGTCATCGCTATAATACTAATCAAAGTCATCGGATAGAAAATAGCAAAACCGTGTAGGAAAAATACACAAAGCACAACAAACAACCCACAACAAAAAAAAAAAAGTTAACTGTCAACACAGACTGTCAATTTCAATTATCATTGACGAAGTGATGGCGATTCGGCATCGATTTATCAAAAACCGATGTTATAGAGCTATGAATCGATATTTTTAATAAACTTGAACCAGCACTCCATAGATTTCGGAAGACAATCAATAGACATTTATTTAACCTATTCTATAGAAATTAAACGTTTTAATATAGGAAGCGAAACAAAAGAAAAAAGTTTTTTAGAAGATCATTCAGTTCTCGATTTATTTGATTTCAATTTTTTGTGACATTTGCCATCACTACTTTTATAAGATTGACATAACGTGCGGAAATGAAGATTGCATCACATGCATAATTGATTGAATGTCTTTTTAATATAAGTTTTTAATTCCCGAGTGTTACAAACAAATAAATAATAACAATATTTTAGTTACTAAATAAGATATTTTTTTGTATTTTTCACATTGGTGTAACGAACCTTCCTACCTACTGGCCAAGAGTGGGCATTTGCCTTTGCTCAGCCTTTGAGAAACGGGTGATAGTGTTTGACACTATAATTATAAAATATCAACGTAAAGTCACGGTAGGGGTAGTTCATGCAATAAATCAAAACAAATGAAATATATTTTTAATCGTGTAAACTATTTTCAGGCACTAGAATAGTCAGACTAATAATTGCTTCATTCAGTGTTGTCTTCTCATAATGAAGCGTTCTTTTCCATGGGTTGTTGGCAAAAGGTCCATGGTTAGATATTCTTTATAACTCAGAATATTGTTTATCAATATTAATTTATAAATTGATAACGAACAAAAGTTTGAGGACAATGTAGGGCAATTAATAGAGTTGGAATTTATCGAAAGCCTGTAAACTAAACGAGCCTGTAATTTTTTTTTTTTTGGTAAAATTGCCCTGGTATTTTTGAGTTGACCAGTTCTAGCTGCAGATTGCTCCTGTTCATGAGTATAACGCGTGCATCAGCGTCGCTTAACTCCACCATATTGCAAGGACCCCGACGTAGTAAAAAAGTACCTAGTCTATACTTCTTTATGTAATCGTGTTATTTATCAATTTCCAGATCTTCGATTGGCTTATGCGCTGGGTGAAAAGAGACACGATCCTGGTCGCCGACTGGCCTCTGTTGGATCCTCACAACGTGGTACCTATACTGGTATCAGCGTCTTTTCTACAGGTAAATCGATCAAGTTATGTTGGTTTATTAGGGGTGCAAGGAAATAGCCTTCGAGTGATGAAACCTGAGATCATCTGGCGCAATTCGCAAATGTCGAATTGTGTTGTGTGGCCCGCTTATGCCGCAGTGGAAACATCCGCAGTCAGCCTTGATACCACCATTGCTGCCTGGCTATGTCTGCAATGTTGGTATGAAGGCTGACTACACAAGATAATCTCAGGTTAAGTCACCCGTGTGGCGGCTCTTCCCTTGCACCCAAAATCAATCTCAGATTATATTACCATTCAAAAACACTACCGAGAGTAAAATGTTTTACCCAAAGGATTGTTTTTCATAAATGAGGTTTGTCTGCAGATGGAGCCACTGCTGCATGACTGTATGATCTACTGCCACGTGCACATGAACGAGATAGTCAAGACTTCCACCAACCTGGCTTGCCTCAGCGACGCTCTTCTTACGAGGTATTCATAAAAGTTGTTTTTTTTATACAACGCCACTTAGATTTCTCAACAAAAATTTATCAGCTCTCCCATACAAAACTTCTATACCTACTTACTCGACCCAAATGTATGAGACAACAGTTTACTGATGATGCTGGTCCCATTGAGAAAGTTGTTCAGTTTGATGGTCTAATCCACACCCTTGAATATGACCACGCATTTCTGATAGGTACGTACCTATGTACGTTACTTAGGTATACGAGGGATCTCAAAAGCCGATTTCCCTACAGCAGCATTTAGAACAAAACACTATTCATCATTCCTGCGGTCCATCAAACAGGTTATACAGAATGATTCAAAATCGTATTTATAATTTGTATTGAGGTTTAAAATTAGTTAACTCAATGCTATGTTCGGCCCTATAAAAATCCAGGTTAGCAGCAATGTATACGAATGCAGAGCTGGAAGCGATCAGGGACCGCAAAGACAAGATCCAGTCGCGCCTGTACTGCAAGATGATCCTGTCTCTCGCGGAGCCGGTGCCAGAAACCCTCAGGGGCCACTTCTCCACGCTTGCCACGCTTTTCAAGTGTAGCAAGTATGTATTTACCATGGCATGGTGCATAAACTTAATCATCATAAACGCTGCAACAATATCTGAATTAACTTTATGATCTGAATAACCTAACCCTACCCTACTCAGAAAGAAATCATATCTCATCTTTTCAATAATATTACTATTAGTAATTCAGCATATTACTCTCCTACTGCTGATTCCCAGCTGGATAATCTGATCCACACACCTTTTCAAAAAACAGACCTGCAAGCAGAGATCGAACACAGTCTTTCAAGTATGGAAAGCAAGCGTTCAAATGCTGGACAGTTACTGCAACGGTACTATTGTCCCAGATTCAATCTCGGTAGGTGACAGGTGTCACAGCGATGATAAGTAGTTTGATATGCTTGCATACAAAAGTACCGCAATCTCTGTACTTTAAACCCAAACTTATCCATTGTGTTTCTAGGTAGAATTTGAAGTGCTTTCTCATTTTGTTTGTTAACTAGATGTAACAAGCTGCTAGGACGTCACATCGCCGAGCAGGTGCCTTGCCAGCCTGTTAGCATGCGGATAGATAGACGGGGCAACGTGGTCTCTTCACATACCAAGTAAGCGCGTTTTCCCTAGATCATAGTTTTCAACCGAATAGAGGAGCAATGAAGGTCAGAATTTAAGAATAAATTGCTGACTGGGAGTCGCGGCATTAAAAAGTTGAGAAACGATGCTTTTGATAACTTTCTGTTACTCAAATTGCGATGAACTGACCAAAATTGTATGGTTATTTTAATAAGGTTTTCGCACTTATTTCTTATTTCAGCAGTAGGATTTAACATCTATAGATCGCGGGAACTAAATATTCGTCCCATAACTAGCCGGCCGCGACATATTATCACTACGACACAACGTTATCGTCGTGACACGTTGCGAAGGCGTCTTCATAACAATAGCAGAAGGAGAAAACGGCTAGTGCGGTCCATATCTTGAGAGAAATGCCATTATTTCGTGGCGTTACCACGTGTCACAACGACGACGTCGGTCGTATCGAGGTGATGTGTCCGGCCGCCTGATTACGTATGATAATGATTGACGACACGGTTGGCGCAGTGGCTAAGCGATTAGCTTTCTGCGCTACGTGCCGCGGGTTCGATCCCCGCACGGATCAAATATTTGTATGATCTACAGATAGTTGTTTCGGGTCTGGTTGTGTGTGCATGTGACATGTATGTTCGTAAACTGTATCCTCGATACAGGAGAAATCCTAGTGAGGGGCAATGTTTTTTATAAAAAAGAATGACAGTTTCTGTCGCAAATAAACGTTCTATTCCATATACTTTTATGAAAACGTCTTTAAGCAAGAAGGATGCATTGTTTGTTGATCGCTGTGGCTGTCAGATTTTTCTGCCTTTACAGAATGAAAAATGTAATTTAATTGAAGAATCAGGGAATTACCCATCGTCGATTGTAGTCACTAGTCTTCCACAAATGACGAAAGATGAGATCGTCTGGGCACCCCGTGCAGTGGACAGTCAGCCTCGATACCATGCCAACTGGCTAATCTTTCCATACGCCATGAGCGAATTCCATATGATAGCTCGTGCCGACACGACAGAAGAAGGCTAGGCTATGCAATGCATTTTGATTTTAATTACCATTTAACTTGTTTGCCGTATCCTAGAGACCAAACGTGGAGTCTGAACGAGTACATTTCATGGTTGTACGGGGAGCTGCGCTCTTGGCGGCGCGTGTACTGGCGACTGTGGGCCGACTGCCACTTCCTGCGCTGTCAGCTGTGCGACAGCTACTTCCCTGCCTATCAGGTGAGCACTAGTATATCCCAAATAGAGCAAAATTGCCCGAGGATAACGTGGTTGTACACCAACACTGATGGCAACAGTTACCCTAGACATCCAGTATCTATACAATTTCCGTAAATATGAGTTCTCCCCAAGGCTTTACGTAGATCATAATCGCTCTGACTAAAACCACACTTCTAGTCCTGCTATACCTAAGAAGGGTAAGAAATATTCACTTTACTATTTGCTTCCTAAGTATATAATTTAACGCATGACCATTGCAGCTTCTTTAAACGAATTTTATCAATAAATAGAGGCAAAGGAGTGGCCTATAGGTACTTAGCAGTGGCGAAGGGTGACAGTTTTAAAAGGGGAAGCCGACCCAAAATTGCCCTCTAAAATTGCTGCAATGAGGTTAAAAACTGAAAGCTCATCGCAGATGGCGCCACTATCGGTTGTTCCTGAGAACCGCCATATTGTTTTTTGTTGTTGTTTGTGTCCTACTTAGAACCATATTATACTAGTAAAATGTATTCTACGTGGAGTGTAATACAATTAAAAGACGAGCTAATAAAGAGGAATGCCTCTGGCATTGCTAAAAAAGCAGCATAAATTGCACGGTAAATAGATATAATTATATAAACAAGTTTGGAGGTTATATTGTGTTCTTTTTGTAAAGCCCTATTTTTTCGTTGGAGGTAAGAGGCCTACGATCGAAATAATCTCATTGGTGTTGAAGACGTGCTTGAAGATGAGACTGTCAACATTCCGGCACTGCATAAGTTCAGGGATGTAAATGCCAGCACAAATCTCCCAACGCTGTCTTAACGCCACATTCAACAGTTTGCAGAAAGGTAAGAATGCTATTTAATTATGATTTTTTCATCTTTCCTTGTGGATTGGCTATATTTTGGATTAAATTCGACATACATGTTGTTTCAGGTGTCAAGTACCGCCCAAAGGAAGACTTCTGTACGAGTATAGAAGTTTAGTTATAAAATAATAAAAATATACACTGTATTAAGTTGATAGCGGTGCCTAAAATAAAAAGGGAGCATTGAAATGATGATGAATGTTTGTTTTATAAAACTAGTGTAAGAATTTCTCCCCAAATATTCCTCAGGTTTAAAATGGATAGCACTTAACCTCTACTTATTACTAGTCTTCGAATTTTTCTTTCGAAGGGCCTTTTCCCATAGTTTTCTTCTTTTGGCTTATTTAGGGAATATTATGGACTCCCGGATTTTTGCAACCAACGGCTGCTCAAAGCGTCATTTTATTAATTATTCTTATAACAATTCGATTGTTTATAAAAATAGTATGAAAGTTGACAGCTATCTGTCAAATTTCTGGAACAACCGACAGTAGCGACATCTGAAGTGAGCAAAAGGCAGTTTTTTACCCCATTAATGCTGCAAGACAAAAATCCATACCGTCTCTTGTAATCTATAAGAAGTCTGGAAGAGCTCGACCAGACTGAATAACAAGCCTTTTTTTTGTTAGTTGGATGATTAGATAATATAATATTACGTTGGTCTATGCATTAACCAATTCTTAAAGGGAAGCCGATGGGAATCGGGTTGTATGGACTCTTCGCCACTGGTACTTAGCAATGTGTAGATTCAGGCTGTGGATGATAATATAATAGTAAATAGGAATGAAGACGCTAGTTAGGATACGTCACCGCATTCCCTGAGAAATACTCCTATCTATTAAATATTTGTAACATTAATCTATTGAACTCGTTATCTAGATGGAGTGGTGTTCGCACCACGAGCAGCAGGCCCACATGTTCGCTCTGGAAGGGCGTCCCTCGCTGCCGGCTGGGCGGTACCCGTGCTGCGGAGAGAGGGCATACCGCTTTGAGACCGTCACCAGAAACACTGTGAGTGAACCTTACCATATAGGTACTCGTACACTCACGATAAATTGCAGTGACACATTTCGCAAACAAAATGCTTTGAACGACCGCGACTGCGGCCCGTTTAGAGCTAGTAACTCGGCGCGAACATTTTGGCGATAAGGATGGTGAACCGGAAAATTTGCCGATTGCACCTAATGAAATGTAGGTAGTTGTTAACCTACTCGTATTTCAAATGGCTAAATTCTGCTGTGCCGGAATTAGCCAATCTAATCTCTTGCTTAGAGGTTTTTTGGGAGGCGTAACTACGCTAACTATAATGCGATCGATGAAGCATAAAGTTCATGAATCTTGCCAAAATAGTACAGTAGGAATAACGCCTGTAGACGTTTGTTAGCACTCCAAGTGGTACTCGTCTTTGGCTTTCGTACAACCAAAGTCTAAGGTCTATGATAGCCAATATATTGAATACTTTATTTCCATGCAGGAGGGCCGTTCGAATCTGGCCCGCACCTTTGACTTCTCTAATTTATAAGTGACTCAGAATTTCATTTACATAAACTTGTGTTAGCATTCATGACGTGATTCGTGCGTGATTCTTCTTCTTCTTGTTCTGCAAAGACGCCCGTGCCCAGCAAATCAGCAATGGGACAGTAAAGCCTAATTTCTGTACTACTCTTTATCTATGTTGGTACTTGAGCAGGGTTGTCAATTCCGCGAGCACGTGCCAGACGAGCGTCTTGCCACAGACTCGTCAGTCATGGAGCTGTACAACAAGTTTCGAGACATCATCTCCATGAGGCCGCCGCAGCTCATGTTCCCAGAGAGACTCACCAGACTCGTGGGCAGAGGTAGGCTCGTTATACTAGTGTAGATAGACCAGATTCTTTGTAGGTTAGGTACAGCCAGCATAAGGTACACTGAAACTGTCAAAGTGCTCAGAATTGGTAACACAAAGTTCCGTTTATGTGCTGTCACGTAATGTCGTGTTGCGTATATATAATAAGTTGCTGGAAGCCGGTTCTTTTCCAAACACTTGTCTACTTCTTAGTATGTGTTCCTAGCCTGCCATAAACGTTCCCATTTCAGTAAAATTTTGTAAGGACAATCATCTCTGTCGTCTACATAAGGCCAGCTTCTAAATTTCGTCCTAGAACCAGGTGAAGACAGCAACGGGCGGCTGCAGTGCAAGGAGGTGTTCTGGTGGGAAGGGATTCTTCTGGTGCCGCCTCGTCCCCCACTCGGCCTGCTCGGCAAACTGTACACCAGCAACAACAAGTTCAACCGTGAGACTCGCACTTTGTTGACGTTGTGTAGCGATGAGGAAGTGGTGCGGTGACGTGGACGTCTTTAAGACAGTATACGATCGATGGAAGACTTCCTATCTAATATCCCAATGGGATGCCACGGCAAAGTCACCAACAAAATATTAACTGGTGACGTAGGTAACCAAATCGACTCCAGCTGGGATCCCGCCATATTTTTTTGTCATGGAATCTCGTCATATTTATGGTGCTTATCCGATGATATTAGGATTCCATTTGGTATTGACTTTTTATTTTGCGATATTACTGGTGATGTTTGTCGTCACGGCATTCCGGTGAGATCTTGCTGTACTTTGTGGCAACGCTACTCAGTTTCTTGAGTCGATCGAAGTATTCCGTTGAAGCCAGCAATTGTTTAAAAGCTAAAATAAAGCACTGGCACGAAAAAATACATAATTTGTTTAGTTTCATAAGTAGGTTGACCAGCGAGGCAGCATTGCCACATGATTTTCACGACTACCCGCGTTATCGCATAGAAAATATTTATTCTTGATTCCCGTAATTTTGTACACGTCACCGCACGACAAAAACACTATAATGAAATAAAACTGCTGTATATACGCTGTTACATATTGGCAATTCATGTAGCGGCCATGGGGACACGCTTGCAAAATTATAGGATGCGTGCAATTGGCAACAAAAAAAAAATAGTTATATCATCAGTAAATGTAAATACACAAAATTTCCCAACTTTAGTTCTTTGGCTCAAAGGACCAGTATTTTTAATTGTAAAATGCATTAGACCAGAATAATTACAGGTGTGATTCCGCCAAGTTCGAGTTTGCGTACATTGAGTTTACCTACTTAAGTATACTAACGATTTATCTTATTATGAGCCAAAGAGTTTAGTATTAACTGTACCTATAGTCACATCAATATTTTGTTTGAAGGTCTGCAAAGATGTGGTCAGCGATTAGACATCGTTTATTACATCGGTAACTTTAACTATATCATAAATAACTGACACAATACTTTACTTAGTTACCTAACAATACAACGACAGCCTAGTTAAAGTACCATTCATAATTTCTTATATACGTTATTTTATTGATGTTACATAATAAATATTTAGTTGTTACAAATTTAATCACTACCCATACTGGGAAAGTACGAAACATTGTAAATTACATCAGAAATACATTCCAAAACCACGCATATGCAGCCAACGTGAGGCCTGGATCACCCGCTTTGGGTACGAATCAAGTATCCGCGCAGTCTTTGGCTGGGAACTGCTCCAGCGGCACCGTGGTCTCTCCTGACAAAGACATCAAGACCCCGAAACCTCCCCCCATCAAGGAAGCTAGGGAAGACACCCTTAAGGCAAAGGTAAGTTTGGCTCGAAGGACCAAAACCGATACGACCGGCCTGGACCACGAGATTATTGGTGGTATAAATAAGTAGAGTTGAGTTGTATGAATAATGTGGATTAGAATTAAGTTCCGTTAACCAGATAGATATCTGTTTCACTATGCATGATAAAACAGATTAGTTTGTACTAAGTAGATTAGTTTTTAGAAAATTGTAGTATTAAGTAGTAAAAATAGGCTCCCTAAGTAGTGAATCATAATAATAGGTATGTTTGTGTGTATGTATTCTATTATGAATCAATCAATTCAATAACTTGAATTGAGAACAGCTTGACTGTACACATTCGGTGCTTTAAAATTGGGTTAAACGCGCGTTGGTAGTGTACACACCGGAAGTTTAGCTCGGCGTACAGCACATGTATTTTGAAGTTTCGAAGTGCGCGGCAAACGGCACATAACGTGCGCTCCAACGATAATCTCGAAGTGCGCGCTTGACGGGCGCTCGGCTAAAAGCGCGCTGTATTATGTACACTACCTATTATCTCGTAGGTGGCTTGCATCATGTGTTACCAAAGCACGCGCTTCAAAGCGACTAATATGTAGGCCTACTAGCTCATAGACTAAAATCATGCAGATGCACTTTAACTTACTACATAATTAGCTAGATTTTTGTAAGTTACTCTAAAGTAGATAGGTACCTATACTTTTATTTATATAACCTAGACTTTTACGCTAAGTAAGTAAATATCCACATTTTGGAGAAGTAGAGGTAGATACTTACTATACGAATTAATTAAAACCATGAAAAAAGGTGTTACCACGTTTTCTGCATAAATCTTTCAAGTCTTATATCTACTGAAACCTGAATACAAAAGACCCCGAGGTCTACCTACCATCAATACATTTCTTGCAGTTAATTACCTTTCTTTATTTTTATTTAATTTGACATTCGGTAGATTTTTATGCAAAGCAGGCTTCGGGAAAATATTTGCTGTAACAATATATACATACATAATTATACATATATTTAAATATATATGACAAACTATTGAGACAACACGAATCTTCGTGAAAGCCTGGTTACTAAGCCAATTAACCCTCATGGAAACGCAGTGTACGGTCACTGTCTGTAACATTAAAATCTAAACAAGACGCCTGCTACTTAAGTATTAGTGGTTCCACACTGTGTTTCCATAAGAATCTCATTGGGCCACGATTCACCACGTGCTAACAAGGTCCGGATGTCTTTACATCACATTCTGTTCGTCATGCATAGCATTGCCAAAACTACATTGGCAAGTGGGTAAACAGGCCCTTATCTGAGTTACACTGGGTTTCAGTGGAAATTCGCTGTAACACATCGCGTACCTACTCACCGAGTAAGTACGTGCTTAGTTGGATTATAGCGACATCTCGAATATCCATCGAATCCCCGTAATGTGGCTCTAACATTAGAGTGCTTTCTGTATAAGCGCTTGAGGCAGCGCGTCTTTGGCTACAAAGAATCTTCAAAAATGTGGGCCTAATTCTTAAAAAGATCTAAACGAGTTATAGAAAATGTGTGGAACGAAAAGTTTACACAATCGCTTAAACTGAAAGCAATCTAGTGTAGTCAATGACAAATAACGCTGGTATACAAAGAAAGGCGCCCCGGGCGGTGGAGACTCTGCAGGGGAGTCGGGCGGCGAGCAGTCGAGCTCGTCTGACGACAGCGAGCAGAGCTCGGCGAGTGCGCGCAGCGATGAAGAGTGCGCCCCTCGACGTACACAGCACCGCTCTGCGAGGAGGCACTCGCATTCGCACTCACATCCTGCCACCAAGTAAGTGCAAAACTATAGACGATAAGTACCTCTATACCCAGACATGCTAACGTCCCTTTCTCACAAAGTCACCACTGAAGTAGGTAATACTCGCTAACCGCCAAATATAACTATGTAATTATGTATGTAGGTACTATAGTTTATAAAGATAAGGTCCAGCAACACAATTTTACTGTTAGAATCAAGCAAGTAAAAGTCAAACAGATGTACAGCGCACTCACATTCGACCACCGTTCTATATAGGTGCTCGTAATAAAGCAGGTATTTATTTACCTAAATAAGTTTCAATTCTTCAACGAAATCCTTGATGTTCGTCTAGGCGTACGCGCGTGGTGGGTCGGCAATGGATTTCGTGCCTATCGGCGCGCAGCAATCAAGACGGTCAGCGGCGGTTTGAGGAGCGGGCCGCTCGACAGATGCGCTCAGCACTCGCGAGGACCGCCGCCTTGCATCAACAAAGCAAGGCGAAAATGCCGCCCGGTGAGATAACAGGTCTTCATCTGGTTTAGTCGTTTTCAAAAGTAGGTAATAGGTACTCAGATTATTGACAAAGAAACCGACTCCAACAGAGGTAGTGTTTCCGGCACTGACGCGCAATTTAATTACTTGAAGGATGTGGTTGTAAATCGTTGTTTGCCCAAAAATTGGTTGTTGTTCAGTAAAGTAGATAAGTTTCCTTAATTTCAGAAGTGACTGTCGAAGATAGGACGCTGAGGCTTAATTTTAATTTTATTGTCAGTTTTACCGCGGTTGTCAGGTGGCGTATACGCACGCTTGGAGGCGGAGTGGCGCGAGCGTCATGGTCAGCGATCGCGCAACGCGGTATCAGCGCGACCGCGTACGCACCAGCCAGCTAACAAGTACAAGTGAAACTAATAAACAATGCATCACAAATACGTATTGTTTTTTAATATTTCAGAAGAAAACCCATGTTTGTATTTTAACAGAACTTCCTACCACATGAAAATATCACTGAAGTTGAAAAGAGAATATAGTATAGTTTTTTGTTTGATGGTTTTAGGGTGGTAGACAAATTCTTTGGCCGACTGTACATAGATGTCTACTGTACTCTTTGAGTATTGTACTGCAAATAAGAAGTACACAACATCAGGTCCTGAACATCAGTTCTGTTACTATCTTGATTGGTTAACAAATTAGGAGAAAATTATGTTAAATAAATAAAACCGCATGTGTTAGTCACAGATGTTTATTGTGTCTTATATCTAGAAGCGCATCCTGTGGGGATACTGGCTGGAGCGGAGGCCGAAGGCGGACTTGAGGTATCCTCTGAGCACCTTCTTGTCGGCACGCTTGCCTATCGCCTTGACCACAGATTCGTCGACAGATTTCTGGTCGGTCTTGCGCTGTTCAGATGGAACGTATTTCTGCGGAGGAGATTGAAAAAGTAAATTTTGAGGGATTGTCTATTATATTTTAGTATAGACTGTCAACTGGCTTCACATGGGTGCAATTTCTCTACTATTTATCATTATTATTTATTAAATATAAAAGAATGAAACATTTATAAACCATCCGGAAGAAATGCTCAAAATGATGGTAAAAACCGTGAAAACTGTATCAAAATCCATTGTATAGTTAAGAAGTAGTTAGCGAACAAAGTGATGCAGTCTTGAAAGAAAACACGACTTGTTAGCGTAAATAATGCGTGTTATGTTGGGTTTATGATGCTGCAGTGATATTGCGACCTCACATTGGTTCTTTTTCTACAAAAGGTAAGCTGAAGTGTACAACATTACACCTCTTTTTAACCGCTATAGTCTGAAGAAATAGAGGCCGGGCTGCTACTAAGAATTTCCATACAGACAATCCTTATAACACTGCACAATCCGGGAATTAAACCCAGGCCCTCACGCTCAGTACCCGCGTTTGTGACCACTGGACCATTGAGGCAAGTGTGAATAATTATTTAGGAACATGTATTCATTTGCTCTCATGAACTTCACACATTATGCCAACATGCATTTACATGCCACTTGTTTATAATAATTGTATAGTGGAGGCTATAAGAAATACCTTGATACAAACTAGGATGGATTGCCAAAATACACCATCCATTTAATACTACTAATACCACTTTTATTGCTAAGTTTGAATGCTATCTGTCCAACTCCAGACAAATTGCTCAGCATGAATATCAAGCATGCCTTCAAGATTTCATAAACGAAAGACTGGCATTTCATTTTGCAAAGCGGCTGCAGGATTATACGCATTGGAATAAAGAAGGCAATTTGGTACATACCTCTTTCTTGGAGGCGAAAATGTCCTCTCCCTGCTTGCGCTTGACGCTGCGTTTAGCGCTCTTCTTGTTCTTCTTGAAGTATTCATCGTTGAGGTGTTCTGGCAGCTTGAAGTCACCGAGGTCTAGCTTGGTGGACGTGCCGATGACGTAACGCTGGGGAATACGCCTGAGTGGGCAGGAGTTGAACTGGAATTGAGAGGATTATGATTATTTTTTATTGTGCCAAATGCTATAATATACTTTTAAACAAGCGAGGAATTACTGTTGTATATTACAATAGGGACTTCACAATTCAATAGTTAGCCTAGTCTATATATTATGCTGATGCGACTACATCCACCAGTTCGAGCGCTGCGCAAGCGGCGGCCGGACAACTTGCTGCGACGATATAGCTGATGGAATACTATGCAACAACGTACATTGCGGACAGAACGTCGACCGGTCAAAACGTCGTTAGTGCCCAGTGACGGCGGGTAAAGTGTCCGCGCTGTCTGCGCAGTACCTTAGATCTCTCTCTTCCTCAAAGGCCTCGGTCCCATCAGTGAAAACATAAATAGGCAGAGGATGAAACCTCTTATTGGCCAGCAAGTTTATTGTTAAGTCGATATATGGTGTATAGATAAACTACGGTAACATGGCGCGCCCCTTCAAATTACTGGTTCAATGTTTCTAGTCACGTCTCCTTACCAAGCAACAAATCCTTGTATTTATTTATGTTTCACGGCCATCTCAGTATATACACATGCATTGTTAATCTTGGTGGTGCTTTGTAAATACATTCAAACGTTTTGAATTTTGGAGGTGCGCATACCATGTTAATGTAGTTTTAACTACACAATTTCACATTATTACACTTATGCCATGCTACATTCTTAGACAACGTGTACTCACTGCGAAGGGTCCGGTGACGAGCAGCAGTCCGCTGGGCAGTACTCCGACGAGCACGACGCGCTTGCCAGCGTGACGACCAGCCAGCAGGATGCACAAGGTGCCAGGGGTCAGGGTCGGCCTTGTCCGGCGGATGTGCTTGCTGAAGGTCTTGTGGTGAGGATTCGTGCGGATCCTGGAAATTATACACAATCTGTTGTATACTTCAAGAGACCACAACAATAGAGAGTAGAGACTAATCATTTAATTAATTTTTTTGCTAGCATTTGGCCACTGTCTATCTGGGCACTGCTGAACTTAGGCCAAATAAATAGTTATAGAGGACATAGCCATGATAACCACACTTGGCAGACAAGTTGATGATTATATAATCTTGTTTCACTTAGAAGGATAGAAAAATCCTGTCTATCCACTGGCTATATTACCTTAGTTGCATCTTATGACACCCAAATTGTAGACATCCATGTCATTACTGGGATCCAGCATATTATCAGTGTCACATGCTGGAGAGGTCACAAGAGCTGGACAACCATTTGCTACAGCGGGTCTACCGCGAAACTAAAATTGTAATGAACATCGACACTGGTATTAAACTTCAATATGATCATGAGAGCCTAACTTTGAGCTAACTTGTAAAAAAATTACTGACCTTGAAGTTGGTACTCCTATCTTCATGATAGGTATTTTTTTTACAAGTTAGCTCAAAGTTTAGGCTCTCACGATCGTATTGAAGTTTAATACCAGTGTCAATGTTCATTACAATTTTAGTTCTGCGGTAGACCCGCAGCTCAGCACACACACCAAATAGTCAAAATGTAATGCTTTTTATATCAACATACTTTGCTTATTTATTTTTTAAATTATTCTTTCTACTTTAATATTACACTGTTGCTAACATAAGGAAAGATCTTGATTCTCTATCTATATCTCTGTCTTCTTATTATGTCTAACATTTTAGTGAATCTCATTGTGTGGCAAATAAATGTTTTTTTTTCTTACATTGCAATTGAGATGTGCTTTGAGCGTGGCAACATACATTACATTCAGCAGCAGTTCTGTCTATGAACACAAGATGCTTTGTTGAATATTAGTCATTTATGTAAATAGTGTTTCAGTGCAAAATAATAAATTCCTAAAAAAAAATTTCTATTTAATATTATTGTCAGTTTTGTATAATTTAAAATTACTTACTTGTCTTGAGTCGGGTAGAAGGACTTTCTACGGCGCAGCAGCACAGTACGGGTTCCTCCATTCTTCTCACCACCAATCTGCTTGACTGCCACGGAGGGCTTCTTGGGCTTTTCTGGCTTGGGGTTCTTTTTGCCTACAAACCTGTACTTAGCCTGGAATAAAAGAAACAAAGTTTAGGTAGTCTAGCAAAATACCAAAACCACGAGTTCCAAATAAATTAATTATAGATTCTGTAAAAGTTGCATATAGGTAATGGCTTGTGCAAACAGCAAGAATTAAAGTGGTTCATAAAATTGTTATGGGTGCACCTAATAGTAAAAGTTATAATAACCTACAACAAAAGGCCACATACACAAGACATCTTGCAAGTTTATAATAAATCAATTTATGAATTATTTTTTATTTTAGTTTGATCCTCATTAGGCATTCACGATAGCGAAACTGTATTGCACAAAGATGTGACTATCAACTATTTTACACATGGGGTACATGTACAAGATGCTAGACACATAGGCATGAATCTCCTGTTTATATGGTCTTATTTATCAGATATAAAGACTCCTACATTTATTACATGTCCAGAAAATGGACTTACCTTCTTGTGGAACATCTTTGACTTGGAGAAGCGGACTACTCCATTTCCTAGGTCGTAATTCCTAGGTTTGCCAACCTTGGCCTTAGCTACGCCACCCGCGGGCTTCGCGGCGGGCTTGGCCGCCGCCTTGGGCTGTGGTGGAGCCATTTAGAATCTGCACAAACAGAAATGCAACCTTATCAACAAACTCACCACCTGACTTCTAACTTTGAGGTTATATTTGTATCAGCACTTCTCCTTACAAACAAGTGGTTTAAACACGATTCATAAGCATTATCACTGCTAAAATATAACAATTACACAGGAAAACCTATTCGTTCACTGTATATTCACTATCACTTGGCGAACGTCAAAACTTTCGATAGTAATTACAAAGGTATTGAGATTTGCTAAAATGAAAATATTACACACAATCACTTGTTTGAAGGATACTCTTATTAATTCTTACGTGGAATGGAGAAAATTAGTTGATTACAAATCTATTCGTTTGGATTTATATTCATCGAAAACAACATCAACTCACATTCCAACCGGGATCAAGAAAAAAAGGATTTGTCATAGAATATTTTATCTATGGATCCTTGAAAATAAAAATACGCGTTACTGGCTATTGGTCTTTTGGCTCACTCTGGTTATCGAGTCGATGCCATAGACATCATCCTACATCCTACAAGATTATAATGCGATATGCGATGTATTCTTCAGTGATTAATATAAAATAAAAGATCTTTACATTTCAAATCGTTTATTGCAACTACACATTTACACAAAAGCAATTTATTAATTCCAAATCTATTTCAAATTGATTAATGTGCCGTCAAAAGCCGCCAGCGCCACACTTTTTAAACGTACGCGAATATAGGGCAAGCATGTAGAAGGATATGAATATTATAAAAAACGGCGCTAATCGCGATTCTTTCCCCAATCGCGAGCTATTTCTGACTTATTGCTGTCATAATAGATAATACTATTAATTACATAGTATGTCTATGATTAATTAAGAGAGGCTTCTTACGTCATTGATTAATTACTATTGCGTTATCGAAGTATTATTCTGTGTACAGGTTAGTAAAGCTAAAGGCTTATATGTCTATGGTTGAATGGCTGTATGGGCTCAGCTCCCTTTGCCTGTCCCATATGGGACAAAACCCAAGAGCAAATACCTATAGAGGGAGTATATCAAGTAAGAGCAGGAGACGTATATATGGCCCTACTCTCACTAATGTATTAGCTCTATAAGCAAAGTGAGATAGCGATAGAGTTTCTACGTCATCTTGAAACGCTGCGTGCTATCAGTCGAGTTGTGTTCATCCAGCTGGACGGCCCGGTACGTCAAGTGTTTTGTGAATTATCTTTGAAAATATCAAGTGTGTGGTGATTTTAACTATTTGTGCACATACAATAATGACAATACTGTGTGTAGCTACCGGCTGCAACAGCCGGATGGGTGTTTTGATTGAAAACGGTCAAAAAATATATTTCCATCGGTAAGTCATTTTCAGTAAATTGATAGATATCTGCCACATTAAGTCTTATCAAGATCTTGTAAAGCACACTACCTATAACTCGACGTAATGACTATCATTGACACACCTTTTTAAGTTGTTGATTGCAATAGAGAAATAATTATTAAATGCTTTTGATAAAACATGAACTCGTTTGACGTTTTGTGTACCATCGTAGTGTTGTAACACTTGTTACCTAGTTGTCATGCGTAATACCGGTTTTCGAAGAGATTTCTGAATGTGGGATGTTTTATGTTTGGTATATTATATATTTTTTTGTAGGTTTCCAAAGAATGCAGACCTAAGACAAAAATGGATTAGAAACATGAGACGAGGAGAGAGGAATCCTTCCAATTATTCTAGATTGTGTTCACTGCATTTTGGCCCTGCGTGTTATCAAGAAGGATTCAATAGAAAAGTTAAAAAAAAATAGAAGAAAAATTTAATTTAATTTTTTTAAAGAAAAGTTTTAAAAAGCCTCCAAAAAAAATATCAGAAGTAAGTTTACAAAACTAATATTGTTCGAAGGACAGTAAATTACTGCTTCGTTTATTTTTACCGACTTCTAAAAAGGAGGATGTTTTTTTTTTCCTTTTTTTTTGTATGTTCATCGATATTTTCGCCAATTGTGAACCGATTTAAAAAATTCTTTTTTAGTTTGAAAGGGTATACTCCCGAGGTGGTCCCATTATAATCAAGTCAGGATCAGATGATGGAATCTCAAGGAAATCGAGGAAAACCTAACTCACTAACTATGTAACAAAATCTTAGAAGTCAATTTTGACCCACTTCCCGGTTTCCGATTGAGCTGAAATTTTGCATACTTATTAAGTTTAGTAACAATGCAATAATTTGGTACTATTGAGCTGATCTGATGATGGAGTCAGAAGGTGGATAGTGGAACTCCTCAACGACGAACAGCAAAGACACGAAATTTTGTAAATGGATTTTACTATAATATAGCCTGTTCTAAACTCCATCATGACATGGCTGCTGCACCCAGGGTTGACTTCCGGCGAGATAACTCCTCAACGGTGAATAGTATAGACACAAAATTTGTAAATGGATTTAACCATAATAGCCTGTTCTAAATTCCATCATGACATGGCTGATGCACCCAGGGTTGACTTCCGGCGAGGGAACTCCTCAACAGTGAATAGGACAGACATTAATTTTGTTTGTACATGCATGCAATTTTTTAATTAGAACTTGTTTTGCACTAAAAAGGGTAAAATAAATAATTAAAAAAAAAACCGACTTCAAAAAACCCAGAAGTATTTGGGTTTATAATTTGGGGCCTTTAATTCTTCAATGCACCTAGCTTGGCAGTGGCACCGACTTCAGAAGCTGTTAAGTTTTTTAAGAAAATTATTTTTATTTTGTTGTTTTTATTTCTTGAATGTTGTACAATTATAGTATAATGATTATTAATATTATTATAACAATTGCATTTTTATTTTTCTTTTATAAGATGGATGCTTCTTGAATTTTGACATGTCACCTTTGTACTTTCTTTAAGCAGATACTCTAGGTATAAAGCTAGTGTACAAGCATTAAAACTATGCGAAAACTTGCATTTTATGTATTGCGGTGAAAACAGAAATATATAATATAGGTAATCGTTTACAATAAAGAGTATTTTTATTCTTTACACATGACAAGGAAAAGAAGTATAGATATCAAAGTACATAGGTACTGCTTATTTCTAAAGATTCTGCCAGTATAGACTCAGAGTGAAAAGAAAACAAGATAAAGTAAATGATGGAATATAATTAAATATATAAAATATTATGATTCGAGTGACCCGATAGCGCTGAAAGACTCCAGTCTTATTTGTATGTAAAACGGAAAAACTAACAAAAATTCCATTAGGTAACAATGATCGTAACGCATTCTATCGCACATCCTATAAATAACCTTCCTTTTGTTGTCCGAAATAAAGAAAATGTGAATTTGATTAGTTTTTTATGGTTATGTATGGTACTTATACTTACATTGCGACTTCATAAATATATTTTTTATATATAGATTGCAATCAACCACCGGCTGATTATTACGATACCTTTGTGTTCTTTATCAACTGGTCGAACAGACTTTATGTGAATCAGTACCAATCAATCAATACGGAAAGCAATATGTTGCCTCGACACTGTTATAATAACGTCGCGTTAGAAAGTAATTTAAATAGATATACCGAAATCGCAAATCCGATTTCCGTAGTTTGGCTTAAACCCATTTTCGGTTTTACCGATTTTAACAGATACATCACTATTGATACATATTTATTTAGATAGGTTTCTATAGTACAAATGGTGGTATTACTTCGCTGAGCGGTAACAGATAGAATATATCTATCTCTATTACTCTTATGACGTTTTGTTTATGTAAAGAGAAATGTCTATAGGTTTTCTGTTTATACTCGATATACTCCCTCTATAGGTATTTGCTTTATGGACAAAACAAAAGCACCAAGAAAAAAAAAAAAATGTCTATGGTTGATAAATTATGAACGCGATTATATTGAATGTCAAATTGGGTACATGAAATGTCAGATTTGTCAAAAAATTCAGTGTAGAAAAATGGCTTCCTTGAGGAGCCCGTCTTCGCCGTCCGACGGTTATAAAAGGTTCAGTGATGATTTCGCAAACACCAGCATCAACAATTACGGCTCGAACGTCTCAAGTAAACGAGAAGCTATGATTTTTATATGCACAGTAGCCGCAAGATTATGTGTACGCTTTCCTTGTATAACAATACATTTTGTGATTCATTTCATTTTGTTTTAATTTATTTCACCTTGTTTTGAGCATTAACTGTTTATATCCATCCATATGCGGTCCAGCGAGATCGATTAACTGTTAACCTGATGCTAACGCGAATGAATGACGCATTAGAGTGACTCATAAAGCTGCAATAACTAACCAATGCATAAAATAAACAGTATGCTAGCATACTGTGCTTGCCCTAAATCAAATCCTCGTAGACATGAAAGCTTTCGTCTTTTGTTCCTATTCTAAACTCCGCACGTATGTATAAAGTACCTAGTTGCTTGTTTTGCATGGCAATAATAATTAAGTTAACGTATAATTATTTGGTCAGAGGGTCATCATATGGAAATGATTATCGACAAAAACTTCGCGATTTTTCCATTTTCCAAGACAAATATAAAATTGTTTGAAAGGAACTATTTGTTAGGATGTGTGTTGTATTCAAGCAGTGTACTTAATCTAGATATTCATCCAGTTACATCTAGTTCAAATGCTACTGATTGGCTGAACTGGAGTGATCCTATGTGTACCACTATCTATTTAATAAACATTAATATTGCTGTAATGATACCAATGAAGTGCTAAAAATCGAATTCTAGGAATACCTAGTACCTACCTATTAAAAATATTATGATGTTTACATCTGAACTATGATAATTATTAGGTATTTGTCAAGTAGTCATTATCTGATTCCTAAAAGCATTATTTTAAGTGTTTTTATTCACTCTAGATACTATCCATAATTACCTTTAGACCACAGGAAATCTAATATAATATTGTCATGTTATACCTATACATAAAGTTCATTGACCCTGACCTTAGACCAAAACCATAAACTTATTAAACTAGTGGTAGAGTAGGTATATAATAAGTTTATGGTGTAAACACTTCTCATTTATCTTTCATCAATTTGAGAGAGGTGGGTGGTAATAATAATATTTAATAATCCTCTTATATAATCCTATAAAAAAAAAAAAAACAAATGACATACAATTCTATGAACATACAAGACAAGTAAAAATATTTATGTATGTTCGTCTTATTTTACTTTTAATAAAAGCGAAATATATCTAACACATGTGTGTTGTATCATAATAGATTTTATCAGTATTATCAATTTATCATGCAATTGACGGCTCTTTATCAGCCAGTGGTACAAAATACTTGGCTCATAGGTAATTAAATAACTGTTTAGCATCGATGTCTACTGTTTAGGAAATAAAATGGGCCTACCCATACCTACACTAACAAAAAAAATCAATATGCACCTATAGTGAAAATATGTGTACTATATATAGGCTATATATATATATGTATATATATAGGCTATATATATACATATATATATAGGTAGTAGGTTAACCTATTTTTTTTTCAATTTAGCTACCTACCCGTAGGAGAAGGTAAATTGAAAAAAAAATATAAATAGAAAAGAAATTGGTGTAGGTAGTTATTAACTATTGTATAGGTAACATAGTAACATAATGAAAGTTTAAATGCACCAAAGGTTTATAACCGCTGGATTGATTAACATAGGTAGGTAATCTGTAATTCATATCATGATTCAGTGGTGAATAACAGAAGAAAATGACTGTATTTTCATAAATAGTTGTGTAGTGTTAATAAAAATGTCGAAAGCAGTACAAAACGTGAGTGACAAAGTGTATTTTGGCATTAGGGATCAGTGGTACAAATTGAAGTCATGTGAGTTTTAAATATATTTTGCACTTGAATGAAAGATTTTTGTCCTACATTTTTGACAAGGTCTAGATTAGGTAGTGAGGTACTTTTTACTGACGAGCTCAATTGATATGTACATATCAATTGAGCTCGTCAGTAAAAAGCTACCGCGCAAATCATAGCGGTCTGCTAGGTTAAGCAGTGCTTTTCATGGTCTGACACTGGATGGGTGACCATTCTTTTAAACCGACTTCAAAAAAGGAAGAGATTCTCAATTTAAAAGTATGTTTTTTTAATGTTTGTTCAGCGATGTCTTTTCACCAATTATGAACCGATTTTGATTATCATCCTTTTTTGTTTAAAAGTATAATATTCTCCCGAGGTGGACTCCTTAAATTTGGTGAAGATCTCATGAAGACCTTCGGAGATAGACAATAGAACTCCTCAATGGAAAACAGTAAACACGCGATTGCTGTAATCGCATGTAAATTATTATTTTTATTTCGCATGTATATTATTTTTGCCACTCGAATTAGGAAAATTAATAAGTAACTTTGAATAAAAAAACACATAGGTAAGTATAAATACATTATAAAAAAATTAACAGTTTTTTGAAGTCGGGGTCTTTAATTAATTCTGAATGCACCTTAGCTTGGCGGTGGCACCGACTTCAGAAGCTGAAGATTTTTATGAAAATTAATTTAAAACGATTTTTACTTTTTTTATCATGTCGAGACTCCTCGGTGCTTCGGAGAGCACGCCAAACTTTGTTCTATTTTCGGGTTCTGCGTTCTGATAATGTATCTTATCCTCGCATTAAAGTACCTAGTTCCTACCTACATATATCGGAAATAAAAATACCACGATATCAAAGATAGCTAGGTACTATTTACTTATACTTATATACCTATTTACATAAGTATTTCTATGCCTTGGCGTTCGCCCAGAAAGGGGTCGAAGTCGTCGGGAAAGGACATTATTTTTGTCTGTCTGGGAAAGTTGAATGAGTGTAAACCACGGATGAGAGAATAAGTACTTACCTAGGTACCTACCTACATACTGTATAAATCACTACCTATGTAATATTTCGGTAACGCTAGGTCATCAATAAGAATAGAATAGAAAACATTTATTCAATGCAGGACAAGGACATACATAATTATACATTGTAAGCACATAAAAATAAAAATTCAAAGATCACAAAGAAACAAAAAATAACAAACAGGAATAAAAAATAAACACGAGATTTTACTGCACAGACGAGCACGCCCATATCCAAAGGGTTGCCAGCTCAGCATTTGCTGGGTGTGGAACACCCAGCGCTGGTTTTCAGTTGGCACTCTACAGTGAGTCACGGACGGAGGTAAATGAAATCAAACAATAAATAATAATAATAATATTAAAATATAATAACAAATAATTCAGACATACGAAACCTAACTTCACGGACGCAAAGATACGTGATGACGAACATGCGGTACCAACCCGTTATCTAACACGTCTACCTCTTATCCTCCTTTCTGTTTTCTGTGGTAGTCATGCTCCTTTTCGGCCTGGGTCTATGCCATGAATAATCCCGCTACATTGCCCTTCCGGATCGATTATCTCGGCGATGGCTGATTTTCGGTATCCGTCAATCAATGGATAGGATAGAGGATCTAAATTCAGCGTAAAACGGTGCTATTGGAACTTGCAACTCAATCATTATACTTATAGGTTGCTACTTGTACCTATTACGCTATTGTGAAATCCATTGTTTGCAATGAATACCCGCATTGAACGAGAAATGCGCTCTGTCAGCAAGGCCGCATAGACGATCCGTGAAAGCGATTGTAAATTATTTGAAATAGATAGATAATTTACTTGTTTGTGGCTTCTCGGCCTAGTACACTATGGCCCATGGTGTAGGTATGATATATGTATATCTTTTAATATATCTGGCCATGCTAGCTTACGTATTACTAGCGTCCCAAATATATTATATTTATATATATATAAACAAAGACATGCTTTCTCGATCTGCAGTCTGACGCCTCAGCCATGATTGGCCTATAATCGCTTGATAGGATAATGACATTTTAAATAGTCTTCTTTGTAAACTGATCATATACATAAAAGAATAATTAATATAGGTAGTCTTTTCTAATAGCTGTTGCCCGCGTTTTTATTTTTATTAATATACATACAAATATAGCCTGTATCACTCGGGGATAGTGTAGCTTTCTTTTATTTAGTGAAAGAATTTCACAATCGGTTCAGTGGTCCCAGAGATTACCCTCTATAGAGAATCCAAATAGGTAACAAACCAACCAATTATGCACTTTAGAAACGTAAAACACTTTTTTTTAATTTTGCCTCTCACTATTATTGATGTGTCTTCTGTATCGTGAGTACAGTTTACAAACATACATGTCACACGCACATATACACAAACCTGAAACGACGTCCGTGCGGGGATCGAACCCGCGGCACGTAGCGTAAAAAGCCAATCGCTTAGCCACTGCCAACCGTGTCGTAAATTATCCGTGCCGTGTGCCGTACCTAGGTACTTTAGGTTCACGGTTCCAACAAAGTTGGTTCTATGGAGAAGGATCGGTAAATAACTCTTATAAAGAGAAGAAACTCCTATATTCATTAGGTACCTATACCTACGTATTTTCCATTTTCCGCTGTATGTAAATATACCACCGAGCGTCCCATAAAATATTCAGAAACCCTAAATGGAGCATTTCATAACGCTCAGTATTTGCAACTACCTACTAGATAGGTATAGGTAAGATATCTATACTTAGGTATTTTGTTTACGTGAAGTTTACCATACACGTAATCCATATTCAGTCTTGAATGTTTTGGGATTTATGGCCAAGGACAAAGCCTGCAACCTGCAAACCAAAAAGGAGCAATGATCTTATTACCTCAAATTACAACTAACATTAGGTAATTGAATTGAATTGTACTTATTTATATTATGTATATATTATTATCATTTTTTTACTAACTAGGTAATTAGTCTCTAATTGAATTTTTGACGTGTAATGAAAATTACCAATAAATTGATTTATGATTTATCATAATGAATAATAAAGATTTCTTTTTTGATTTCTTTAGAAATAAGCAGTACCTTTGTACTTGATATCTTTACTTATTTTCTTTGCCATGTGTATGTGTAGGTATACATAAATAATAAATAAATAAAGTCAGCCAATTAAAATCGGTCAGTTAAAAGAATTAGCCAACGTCGGCGTGCGTCGTTCGTAGCAAGTTCGCGATATAAATTCGACCGAGGCTCTGACCTCGGTGTTACCACACATCAGACAATGGCTTCACCCGTTTCTATATTACTAACCATCAAGCCACGCTTAGATAAAGCCAGCGAATTCACACGATAATCATTTTTAATTTTTAAGTGATAATACACACGGTTATACATCAAGCTTTACAATTCCAGTACAAGCTGACCTCGCATTGTATTGGCTTTCCATACAATTAGAGGTCGTAAAATATGTTGCTGTGCGTACCTACCAATCTGATAGGTTTGTGTTGTATTTTAGTGCTATTTTTATTAGGATCATCGGCCTCTTGTCCTTATTCCATTACATTTGGGGTCGGTGCAATATCTTCTTCTTCCACTCATATCTATATCAAACGTCATCTGAATCTTTTAATACACCCTATTCCTCCCTTTTCACGTTTACTTCTGTATCGTGGGTCCATTTTACCTCACGTGCATATACACCCTGCACCCAGACCCAGAACAACTATCTGTACGCCATACAAATATTTTTTCCGTGTGGGAATTGAACCCGCCACCAGTGGTGCGGAAAGCCAATAGCTATGCCAATTAAGCCGTCATTTGAAGGTATTTTTTAGTTTACTTTCTTATCAGCCAGGTCTATGAAAATGTACCTATTGCCATTGACCTACTTTGTAGTAGTACCTAGGTAGGTAGTCAATGCCTATTGCCGAAAAAAACGAATAATTCCTCGTCATCGCTTACACAATAAACTAGCTGTGAACTAATAAGAAAGGATATTCCTTCATCTTAGTCTACCTCGATATCTTCAGAAAGTGAACGCACTTTCGATATCTACAGGAAGAGAGTGCTGGCATGGACGACACAATTTCAGCAGGGTTCTACATAGCCATTTATTTCGTTACAAGTAGATGGGCCTTTGTATGAGTATCCAAGGTAATTTATCTCATATTTCGCAATTTTACTTCATGCAACTTCATGTAATAGTAAACTAGACAGTCGATACAAATATATCTTTGGCCTTAATCTGATTATTAGGAACTAGCAATAAAAACTAATTGCACTGGCTGTGAATGTAGCTTTTAGCTAGATAATTCTGTTTACCCACTATCGTTGCATTTGTTATGTAGATTAGTAAACTATTTCTAAAGATACGCTGCAATGTTCTTGGACTGACATACTGACACTGACCTTGATAAACTAAGACTTATGCTAATTCGCTTAATGAATATTTATTACCCTTCGCGGGGTATATAGTAATTCAAGTGTGGGTATTGATTTCCATTTTACTAACTTGTTTACTGTATTATTTGTTAAATATTATGTTTCCGCTTTTCCTCATAATATCTTGAGGCTGACTCTAGATTGAATGGCTGTCGAAAATGCAACATGTCGAGTTATATCATTTTTGCAATCTTCCACATCAATGTCTGGTGACTTACCACTATCTTTTACAAAACCATCATATTTCAGTAACGTTTTATTTCAAGCTTATAGTAATGTTACCTGATTTACTATAACTGAGAATATTACTCTAATTCATAGTCATACCATGACATTTCAAGAAAAATAAATGTTTCGACTATGCCTTGCTTTAAAAGAAAACCGTCACAAAACCGTCAAAGAAACGCAAGCTTGCCCATAACGATTTCTTGTTCGTGCCTGACAAGCACGTTACCTACGTCTGAGGCGATCATAGTTAGTCAGTACTCTTGTACGAAGTAGGTACCTACTTATTATTTCCTTGGTGGCAGTCTATCTCCAAGAAATTATCAGTCGATAGCGCGATTAGGCAGTCAGGCTCCAGCGAACATTTTGACTTACCGTGATGTACATTAGGCACGCCAAGGTAGCTGTTGGATCGGCTGTTATCTGTTAGCTATAATACTTGTAACAATTGCTATTACGTTTTAGGATTGAAATATTATAGGTATACTTGTAGATCAGTAGCATGATTCAGAAACCGCATATTCCCCCATAACAGTAGCTGCCCCATTAGGCTAGGGGTCACAATTGCGCCTGTCAAATATGAGGTCCGAGATGGATTTGATTACCTTGGGTTTTAATACTGTCAGAAATTCTCAGTTGTTAGTCGAAGTTAGAAAATATGCGTCGGAAATGTTTACTACCTAATAGGTTAATCCGAATCCCCCAAAACTTACACCTAATTAATAACTGTTTTTTATTTATTTATAAATAGGAAAACAAACAGCTGTACAAAAGGAATAGACAGAAAGCATGGGTTTCATTAAGCCAAAGGTTTCCGCGAATAGTGGTAGAAAACTGTGTGGTATAATAACTTAACAATTGGCGCACCAATTGTCGAAATTCGACCGTACCTAATATTATATACCTATAAAGTTTAGCTTTCTGCACTCCTTCTCCATATAAACTATAAGTATGCCGAGTCTCACACTACTCCGTGCACGCCATATGCTGGTGTACAAAGTTTTCTCTTTACGTATTAATTTATTAAGGTTGGGATTATGATGTCACACTAACAATCATAAATAAATAAATTCTCATCTCCGAAAGAATAGAAGGATCCCTTGATACCCCCAGAGTATTCACATGAAAGTTATGGCCTAGTTTGTGAGTTATAGTCTATCTCTTAACAATTATTTGGATTTGGTCGGCTGAAATATTGAGCAAAAGTAACACTCGCCAAAATATCGAATACCCGACCTTGTAACATGAACTCTCTTTGTATAAGGTTTCGCTGACATCAGCAAACCGTTTTGTTCGATGTGATTAAGTACCAAACTTATCTATACTATACTTATATTTACTTGTGTAGTGAGAAAAATATCGGAAACATTAGTCATATGAACTATTCACATAGTTGTCTAGCAAGATTATTTTAGTATTTTGACCTTTTCTTTGTCAGAGACAACAAGGTACTTAGGCGTTAGACCATTATACCCATAAAACAAGTTTCTGGTAGATATTACGAGGGCTCAGCGACCTAAAAAAAGGTCTAAGTTTCCGACACCAAAAGCCGCCACTCGTCCGTCTTGCGTCTATTGGCGAATCGGGTCTGTTGAGCGCTCATGTACCTATTTCTTTCAGCCTTCCATTATCTACGTATGCAAATGCAGCCTGAATTGATCAATAATTAGGCATGATCAATCATGCGCCTATCCCTCAAACCCTCGTTGGAATCGTTTCCATTTCGACAGTTTAACAATGTTCATTGCAGAGGTTTTCAAAACATACTGCGCAATGAAAACACATGAATTGTTGAACTGTCATATTTGAGTGTCTTACACATAGAGATAACATATGGTACCTATGTTACACTATGGCACAGTTTAAGTGACTACGGTAATACGGTTACACTTCAAAGTAAGTACTTACTCTGCGCAGTGGTTACGCAATTAGGTGTCTGTGTCAGGTTAATGTCCGACACATATCTACCTACAGCAATTTTCAATTTATTGCCTATTTCGTCACGCCTCATCTAATCAAGCCTTTACAATCCGACAATGGCTTCCCATTCTTTTGTCCCTCTCACACGTTTCACATTGTCTCCATCGGCGTGTCGGAGCATATTCATGGCTACCATCATATTCAATGCTTAGATACGTAAATGTGAAGTCACATAATATGAAGAATTGTTTATACAATTCTGTACTTACAAGCAGTCCACATAATATATGTGCCACCCACAACACACACGTTATGACCTACCTCACTTAATTTTCGTTTAGGTGGAAGTGAACGATACCCCACTCACGGTTCACTGATGACCGTATTATGATCACGGAATGATTATGATAATACAGGCAGCGTAGTAGGTAGTAGATGTGATGGGTTATCATATAATATGGGACTGTCCAATGGCGCGGTTGGGCGGAATTTCTTGACAATTATTTTTTTCGTTTCCAACAATTAAATATTTACGGTCCTTCGGTAGTCGCATTTCTGAATTCTAAACCAATAGGTAAGCCTTCAACTTCGTATACTGTTGAGTCATGAAGCGTGCTATGAGACCTATCTACTAAATCTGGAGTCGTATTAAATCCATATTTTTTAAGGGAATAAACAAACGAATAAATTATAACACTGCAGAAGAGACCTAGTCTACATCCGCTGCCGCGATTGTCACGTTGCCTGTCAAGTTCGCTTCGGTCGTACTAACCTAATTCTGTCAGCTATATCGGTAGCTACTGGTAGCTATAACTACAGTAATTGGGGCTTCAGAATTTTTGTCTATATCTTATAATTTATCACAGATTTATCTTTTAAAACCCTAGTTAATACGAGTATAGGGTTTATTCATAGTTTCATTTTAAATTCCGCGTAAACAAAACAGTCTCTGTTTTTGGACTAATCTAATAAATACTGGCTGGATATGAAATTTTGAGACGGTTCTCATAATTCAGAAAAGCTTTTAGGGACCTTTTATATTCCTGAATATAGTAGGTACCTACATAAAACAGATGCCCTAAAACAGGGCAACAAGGTTCGGAATATACTGGGACTCTGTAGACATGTATTTAAGTTAAGTAGATATTTATGTACCTTCAGGAATATAAAAGGCTGTTGGCACAAATTAAAATTCTGCCAACAACCTACCTACCATAAAATTCGGAAACGCACAAGGTATTGGATATTATCTCTTGAAGCTCCTCGAACGCCATGCCCTAAGCACTTGCTAATTGTGCTTATCGTTTATAATAACACTGGCCAAACCGTAATTAAAAAAATGGCTTGTAATTTAGATAGGTAGGTAGCAGTGGCGAAGAGTCCATACAACCCGATTCCCATCGGCTTCCCTTTAGGAATTGGTTACTGTATAGACCAACGTAATATTAATTATTTACTCATAAAACTGTCAAAAAAAAGCCTGTTAATCGGTTAGGCCGAGGTCTTTCAGACATGACTATTTAAGATTACAAGAGACGGTATGGATTTTTGTTTTGCAGCATTTATTGCAGCTATTTTTAAAGGGCATTTTTGGGACGGCTTCCCCTTTTAAAACTTTCACCCTTCGCCACTGGTAGGTAGTTAATTTCACCCGCAAATCTTGCAAGAAAGGAAAACTGCAAACGATTCGACAATTTACAGGACTATGTCTAATCTTTTGTTGCGCGTCATTATTAGTCACGTAATGACGTAGAACACAATCTCATTGCGATCAACATACTTAATTATCTTGCAGCATTGAGATAACACAATAATGTAGGCTTTAGTATGTAAACTGCATCTCCCTGAATGTTTTGAATGAAGGTACGGACAGTAGAAAAATAACTGTTCAATGAGAAAGAGTCATCAGCTGTTCAAGTGTGATGCATATGGGCAATACCTACTGCCTTTTCAGTAATACCTATGATCAGTAAGGATTGGCTAATGATGATGATTTACAGCGGAAGTTAACCTTTTGACCTACTTGATTATATGTATCTAAGTCTGTTGCTAAGCCTCCAACGTTCGGCTCCAAAGATCGGCGAAAATACCTTCAATAGAGAAATGGATTTCCGGTTTCTGTGGTATAAATACGACGCGGGCGAAATAGACACGATCATTTTGTCGAATAAATCCGCCGGCATAAGGTTACCTAATAGCCAAGTTTTTCGACGGTTTACCCCAAAAAGCACTTTTTATGTCAATACTTTTTTGTTCAAACCTACCAGCAAAGAGAATTTTTACTCCACTTTTCACGATAATCATGATTCCCCGTTAGCTACACGTAAAAGGGTTAAAAGGGAAACAAGATAGCATGCCGTTCCCTTCCTGTCCCTGATTCATATAGTAAAGCCTGTTAAAGCCCGGCTCGACTTAATGACATCAGCGCGGATCGATAGCGTCACCTTATCACGACTACCACTGTCTGACTTTACCCATGTGTTATTCAGATTTGACATTTAGGTATAACTACAGCAGGTTGCATCAAAAAGATTTCACAAATTCGAATAACCGTATGCCGTAAAAGTAGACAAAAAACTGTCAATTATTAGTTGCTTCAAAAAATGTGTTACTTTTTTCGAGTAATTTTCTTTATGAACTCGTGACATATATCTCATAACCTACCCAGTAAGGTACTTATATCTCCTAGACAGAAGAAAAATCGAGAAAGAAAACGGTAAAGTGATGGTTTTGTTACCGACTTTGACTTTTCGTTTTGTCTTCTGTCAAAGAGACAACCGGTGGATAAAACGGACTTTATTAAAAGAGTCCAGCTCATCCCGCGATCTCCATCATGGTCTGTTGCAATGTCGCTTGCCATGCAGAGGGTATTGGATCGTGAGTTTGATCCATTGGTCGTCTGACATGCGGCAGATGTGTCCCTGTCCGGCCCAATTCCATTGGGTGGCAGCTTTCCGAGTGACATCAATCATTTTTGTTATGGAATGGATTTTTGTATTCTTAACCTGGTTATGAATCTGGTGGTAAGTTTAATACCCTTTAATATGTACCTATACATAATTATAAATATACTATATGTAGTAAGAAAGCGGAGATGATTCTGCCAGTTTGGTGCGAAGATGTTCACGTACTTTTTGCTTAAAGGAATAGCGACTGGTCGCCGTCCTGAGGGCTAATTCACGTAATTTTAAGACGCGCCGATCGTATTGCAGTGACGTCGAATTTTTTTTTTTTTTTTATTTATTTAAGTTCTTACATACAGCTACCATTACAGTTACCCAATTCGATAGTGCAGTTCTTAATACCCAACAAAAAATAATAATAACATATACATTCATATAAATTATCAAAAATTATCTACATTCATAAGTAATACATTCTCATTCATAATAACACATTCACATTCATAAATAACACAATCACAATTAATAACATAATACATGCAACGTTACCCTTACGAATTCGCTCAGTGAACATGAGAATAAATCAATTTTTTCTGCGACTATATTAAGTGTGTGCATCGTTCGCGTGAGGGGGGCGTTGTCCAACAGTTTAGTTCAGTAACTTGACGAGAGCGTATCTCACTGAAGTTCAAAGGATACCAAATGGCAGAATAGTCGACATCGACTCAATTGCCATTACGAAAAAAGAAGAAGAAGATTGCCAAATGTGTTGTTTTGATCAATATTTTATTGCAACTGCGCGGCAACTGCACTTCTTTAGTAACGTGAATTAGCCTACTGGTTTCCTGTCCTGGTTATATTATTGTGAACATTTGTTCCGAGCGGGAATCGAACGCGTGATACCTATGTAGCGCAAAAAGCTTAAGCTTGCCCAAGCTACATTTATAAATTGACGGTTCAATGGCGGCAAATTGAGCTAAACGAGAAATAAGTAAAAACTCTTTATCAAGTAGTAAGTACGCAGACAAGCTGTAATACTATGGTAAGTACGTAACTAGGCTCTTTACCTTTACTTAACAAGGAAAATCGAGCTTAATAAGTTCATCAATTAACTTAGTTTTTCAAAGGAAATGAGTTAACCCTGTTTCTAAGTATAAGTTTAACGAAGTTAGTAAGTTTGATAGAAATAATTGGAACTTTTTAGTTTAACCTTTGGGGGATCGAGAAATCTTAGCAACTGTGGTAGAGAAATTATTATGGTGCCCTCGCCGATCCAGCCAATGCGTACGTAAAATATCGAGATTTCAACACAACAAAATAAAAAAGATCTATGGTCATAATAGCCCCCTTATCTTTCTGATTAAGTTCTGATTCCAATCCAATGTTTTTACAAAATGTACAAGAACAAGGAATTCGGAGTTAATATTAGGATTTTAGTGATTTTTTTGTTAGCTCTCATCTCGAAATAACGGTCGGCTACTGGATAAAAATAAAAAGCTATAAGACCATTATTATAGAAAAAAAACCTACTTCAGTAACTCGCCCCCCGTGCCCAAATTCTTTCGTAATTAAAACTAATTGTATAATTATGCTAAGTTGTTTTGCTGTCCGTACCAGAGCCTACTTTTCACTTTTATCTTGTCACAACTTTACAAACATTAGGTTTATACTTGATGTGCTCATTAAATTTAGTTCATATCTGGCATAAATTGCGTCCGGTAACTTTTCGTAATTTTTTTACATTATAATTAAGTAATATATTGTTATATGTGGAGCTAAAATGAAATTAGATAAGCTTGTGAACGGTGTGAGAAGTGTTTCGCGTAACGTGTATTTGACTGTTAATGATTTTATTGGTACGTGATGATTATATCTGTTCTAAAAGTTTAAAATTAAAACTCATTTATTATTCTTTGTCACAAGACATGTGAAATGTATCTACAAATGATATGTTAGTTATCATGGTAAAGTGCTACTGCACGTATAAGGTGTACAACATAATTAATTTGTCTTTATTAATTATTACTTTAAAACACAAGGTCACAGTAAACATAGTTATCAACAGTATTGAAGTATTAGATAGGTATCATATTCATAAATTATTGAAATTATTACATCATATAATTTAGTCAGTGAAATTATAATTTTTTAGTCAATTGCAATAATTGACATTTATAAAATTATGAATTGAATAATAGGCTTTATTAATTAAAAATTCGTTAAGCGTTATTAACGTAACGTAGCGTTAAAAATACCCATGTTTTCGTTGTTCTTAGTACAATTTGGTATTTTATTATACTTACTTTGAGCTGTTCTACACGTTTTTTTTTTTTAATTTAATCTTGTAGCGGAGGCATTGTAGTACCTATAGCGTAGTTATTGATAATTCATGAATAATAAATAATGAAGGGAGAATTACTGTTTAAGTCTGACTATACACTAACTCTTAAGTATCGATAAGGGTAGTATCAAATCAAATTGATTTTTAACGTAGGTTAACGTTGTTTAATCAATAATATTGTTTTTTTTTTTTTTAAACGTTGCCCCTCACTTGTATTATATACCACCCAGACCCGAAACAACTATCTGTAGATCATACAAATACTTGTTCCGTGCGGGGATCGAACCCGCGGCACGTAGCGTAGATGGCTAATCGCTTAGCCACTGCGCCAACCGTGTCGTGTCGTCGCGTCGTTTTTGTTGAAAATGTGAAGATATTTATATTAATTCTTATCTTGAAACATACCTGCCTACAGTGCCTACGTCTCGACCAAGCGTCCGCAAAAAACCGAGAAAAATTGCGCAGTAGACGCCTACGTTAAAGGATATCTTTTCTTTTGTTCTAATTCCTTTGGGACTAAAACTAACTGTGTTGGTTCTCTACTACATTATGTAATCTTAATCGATCAAAATGTTGTTATAGGATGGTGGGTAGTTTCCTTTCAAGTTAGTAAGAGCAGCTATCATGTTTTATTCTGTGTGGCATCAGATTACAGATACGAATCAGCTGGTAAAAGCTAGGTCTTTTGTGCCGCGATATTGATCCCAAGCCTTTTTTGTCAACATCTCAGACGTAGGCATATTGTTGCTCCCACATAGGTAAATCATTCTAGTACAAAACGACTCCAGTTATTAGGTTCGATTAGACTGGAGCTCTGCAGAGACCATGAGCACCTATGGGATATCTAATGATCTTCAGGATAAATTTTGATAAAATGGGAATCGTTAATGTTTGCCATGGCGTATTTTTTTTTTATAATTAAGTTACGTTGCCGATCGCTAGGGTTTCTCCTGTAGTTGAAACTATTATAAATATTATGTCCTCAAAAGTGTGTGATGCACCGGATGCACCAATTTCGTTACACTAAAGGTCAAACCGCACTAGGCGGAACTGCTCTGCACCAGAGCGACGCGACACGCGGCCATCATATTATTTCATGGAGTACATATTATTTACATGAAATCGTATGAGATAGAACGCACTTACGCGGTAGCAGAACAGCAGGGCGCGACACGATTTCATTATAATAAACATTATTTGGCAGCGTCAGTCGCTGATGTTCCGCTGCAGCCAGTGTAGTTCCGCTTAGTAATATGTCATATTCAGTCCTCTCTTCTCTCGCATTGTTTTATTAGGTGGGTACCTACTCGGTAGGAAAAGATTCCGATGGTAGGAAGAATTCCTCATATCACCCCTGAGAAGCGCAGGTACGAGAAATAGGTATTTCAACTACTTTTCGAACTCGTTTCGTAATACCAAACAAGTTCAACTAATGCTTGAGCTTACGTCTCGTCGGGTGCATCCGAGGCGTCTGTACGGGTGGACTGACTATTGACAAGACTACGATAATCATAATGCTGGAGATTGCCGGAATCAGCATCTATTTCTATAGGCACCTGTGGTTATGTATTTTCCCGCCAGGACCATATCCCGCGCGCTCCATATTTTTCAGAGATCGGAGCGCTGAACGCAGTCTATGCCCACGTACTACTTTTTGTAGCTCCGATAATAATCGCTGGAAGTTTTTCGGCGTTTTATTTATGAGTGAGTTTTTGTAGCACGTGGGCGTTTCAGTATTGAACTCTGAATGTTTTTTAATCGGCTACAAAATAATCGCTCAGGGATTGTCGCTCGTGGGCGAGCTCCCTAATACTTACTTACAGGGGAATCCTCTCGATGGAATACTAGTAATAAGATATGTGTTAACTAAAAGAAGTTTCAAACCAGTAGATGGTTTGAAACTTCTTTTAGGTAACAGTATGGCTACTTAGTGTTATTCAATACTTGATTGAATACCTAACCCAATAGTTGAAAATAATGTGCATGTTTTAATAACACTTATTAATTCCGCCAATCACGACCGAGGAACTGCATACTCTATCAATCTATCGTGATAACTATACATTTAATTGCAGAACCTTGAGGATTGGTTTAACTATGAATTACTTTGATTCATTCAACGCCATTTCCTGCCTTAAAATATTTTCACAGACATTTTATTTTATTTTTTATTTATTTAAAAGGCCATCGTAACTTGTAAAATTAGCTATAGGGCTGGCGACTGTAGTAGCCATTGATAGGTACTCGTAGATACATTAACCAACTGTGGCAAATGGTGGTTCGATAGTCTAAATAACTTCACTAGCTGTCTAAAACTCTAAGTATACACCTACCCTTACATCCCTAGGCTAAAAAAATGTGTCAGTACCTATGTGTTAAAATAAAACTCATGTAAGTACCAGTGCTGTTGTATTTACGACTAAACCCGAGGTTTGAGAGGGCCGAGCACGATATCTACTTTTGACGCTCTTTTGACGTATCATAACGTTAACGTAAGAAAATTTTGAATAAAAGACTATAATTCAATCGCATTTTTGTTTAATATGCACTCATTGTTTCATGAAACTGTAAAAAACTGCATGCTTTATCAAAAAATATAATTGAATACCTATGTCATGGTCGTATGTATATTTTTTATTCAAAATCTGCTTACGTTAACGTTACGAAGTTACAATACGTTAAAAAAAGTAAAAACAAAGCACTTTAAAGTTTAAATTCACGATCCGTACATAATTATTAAAATAGTGTTCAATAATAAAAATTATGCCAGCTTGTTTATTTAACTTGTGTTAGACGAGACAATGGGGTTATAGCTGGTGCGTGTTGGTGTTGACCCTGGGCTAATATTGCCTTTGTGAACGCATTTCGGCCTAGGCATCCTAAATATTTAAACTTCGTACGTTACACACATGTTGTTTGATTACATTTTTGAAATAAGGCTAGCAAGGACCAACATTTTCGTTAGTTTGTTTGATTAGGGCTGGCACAGAAACAGCGATACCTACTGAAGTTTGTAACTTTTGAATGGAATATTATTATGACATCATAATGCCAAAAAATTACATTGGTTTCTTTAAAATGACTCACAAAACCCACACAACCAGGATCTTTTCATTTGATATCGTGTTTCAAACCGAATAGAAATAATGTAGGTAGGTATTAATTATATCAATAGATAAATAATATTTCTTATAAATGTGAGTCTCTTCACGTGGCATCCTTGTCGCGTAAGTCGGTTAGTAGGTTCAGTGGACCGATGCATTCCATTTCCATGCCAGCTGAGTGCCGTGTGTGAACGTTTCTTACAAATGGATAAACAGATCGAGCAAGGTACGTTTTAATTATTAATCCATAAACAATATAGGACACCGGGCATGTCTTTGTTTTTGTTTCTGCTGGATACCGATTTCTCACCGAAGTTAAAAATTTTACACTTATTCGTTGTGTGTTAGGGAGTCTTACAAAATCGTGGGTGCTCTCTGTCTAATTGTATAACAAGTTTATGGTCTAATCACTCTTCTTTTCCGGAATTTTTAAAAACACTTTGTCTCGTAAATTGTTAAAGGGTTATTTATTTAAAAAAAACCTTGTTCAATCGAATGGGTGTCATCATTTATTGAATGTATTTTTGACTTGCATGCCGTCATGAACATCACATAAGTAAGTGCCGTAACAAAAAAAATTATATAGGTACAAGTTTCGAAAGTCGGTGACTCGGAAGTTTAGGAAGTATGTCAATTTTTAATACGATCAAAACCAGTCTACCCCTCTACCCAGTTCACACCAAAAGCACAATAGAGCTCTCAAGTCTGTAACACAACGTTCTTACCTTGTGTGCTAGCGTCCGCGTTTCGGCTTAAAAATATTCAAATTCATACTAAGTATTACGTTATTGTATGTGTATGGCGGTCAATAACCTTGCACAACGTGGTGTGGTGACTAAGCGCATTGCCTTCCTTTTCGAGAGTCTCTGTCCCTTACAGAACTTCTACGGCTTGTCGCCTTCCGGATAAAAGGACCAGTATTCTTCTTACGGTGAACGTCGAATAACGGCAGAAATATGTGTCGCACAGATACCCGGACCGGCACAGATGGCGCTGGCGACTCCGGCACCCTGGACATGGGCAGCCGGTCGTCACTGCACACCGGCCTCAACATGTCAGAGGACGAGCACTGGGAGATGAACTATCATGAGGCTGCTATTTATTTGGAGGTAAGAAGAAAAAGTTGTATTTCCTGATGACTTGATGAAGAACAATCATTCAATTTAGAACGATGCGCGACGGTACTATAGTTTGCGCAGTGGCTAAGCTATTGACTTTCTGCGCTAAGTGTCGCGGGTTCAAGGAAATATGTTACGGCTTTGAGCTAAGTGTGTGCACTGTGTGCAGCAGTAAATTGAAAGATATATTAATTTAAGAATGGCATTGCCTCGATGTACAAAGCTATTTACCTTGTAATGTTTCGTAATTCGCTAGACTAAATTATGAGTCACACTATATTGATATTATTACCTACTGTCGTGAGCGATACTCATAATAGAATAGATTCTATTCTTATTCTATTCTATAATAATTACAATTAATCATTTTAAGATTATACAATGGGCGGCGGTCTTATCGCAATCGGCGATTTCTTACAGATAACCTTTAATATTATGATTAATCTATCCTACGGTTTTACTCCGTTGGTTTTTCGGGTATGCCCATCAGTTTAATGGTCTAAGGGTATGCTTGATTAGTTTCGGATTCAAACAAAGTGTTTATGACCGCTTCATGCGAACTCATTTAAGATGATAACAATTTTTGATGACAAAGCATCAGTATTATTAGTTGAAGGGTGTTATTGTAAAAGGTAAAACAAATACATGCTGCCCGTAGATATGCGACTACCGCATCTAATATTGCATTTGTGCTATACAGTAGAGAGATCCATGTTCGCTAATTTCATCAACATCGACATTGATCACGATATTCATGACAATAGACGGCATTGTAGCAGATTTCATCCATCCAAACCACGCTAGGTGATAAATCGGCATGCTAATCACTCATAATTAATTTGGAAGTATATGAAGTACTGGCACGCAGGTGTAATGACCCTGAATTCAATGGAAATGAAACAAAAGACCATCTGTGGTAAATGAGGACATCAATAACAAAATTGTTGTACCGAAATGAATGAAACGGTAATTACCCAATTACCGTGTTATAATCATCGATGTCTATAGATACGCTCTGTCATACAAAGGGCAGCAAAAAAAATGAGACGTATTTTTTGAAGACGTCAAATTCTAAATTCAACAATGTTCGAATTTTTTTTTTTTTTTTTTTTTTATGAATGGCAACTGTAGCCATAGCCATTTTGCCAAGAAACATGTTTTGTTGATATTAAAAGTTAGGGAAACGATATTTACAATTTAAAATTAATCGAAATTTTGTAATCAGTAAAGTACTTTTAAAATATAAGATATTTTTAACAATATGTACACATTCTAAATTCTAATGTTATTGGTTATAATAAATAAAGATAAATATTTATATATAAACAAATTATTACTTGTTAATAATACATGGACAGAAGTAGGTAGAGGTATGTTAATAGAAATAAGATTGTTATAAAGCAAACTATGGTCATATTGTGGACAAGAAAGGATTATGTGATTAAGATCTCCGACATCAGTTCCACATTCACAAGCAGCGCTATCAATGATATGAATTTTGGCAAGATGTGCTGGAGTGCATACATGGCCAATCCTCATCCGAATTAAAACTGTTGTAATTTGTTTGCTGAAATTGGTTTTGAAAAACCAAGGTTTACACTGTATAGAATTTTGAATTTTGTAGTAATATCTACCTTTGACTTGACCACTGATTGACCAAGCATTGTTCCAAGACTCCTGGAGATAAATGCGAGGTAGAGCCGCCAAGTCATGGCAGTAGTTTTTGTACGGAAACAGATCACCACTCTCAATCGCATCCTTTGCAAGACAATCAGCTCTTTCATTTCCCTTAATACCAGAATGTCCCGGAATCCATATATACATATTTAAGTAGAACAGCGATACATGCACTAGTGGAATAGCTACTGTTATTATATATTTTTTATTCAATACACAAATTAATAATTATGTTTGTAAACGGCATTTGACTGGTGATCAACCACTCCATTTTTCTGAAAATGGAGTACCTGACACGTCTCACTTATTGAGTTCACTAAGCATATCTATAGACATCGATGGTTATAATAATTCAGTGGAGTTTCTAAGCTTCACTGGTATTGATAGCAATCGCCGTTGTAGATAAATGGACCGGGTTCGATTCCCAGTTCTATCACAGGTAAGGATAGTTTGTTGGAAAATTCTCAGCTGTACTTAAACCAGTTGCTGCTGCTGTACTTAGCTGACTAGGAATCGGCCTTGCTCCATTTACCTACCATAAATAGCGAAAAGCTGGTCCTAATGCAATGAGACCTAATAACAGGACCTTTAAATAAAACTGTAGGTATTTAACAGTAGGTAAGCACGTCTGATCGAATACTCATTTGAAGACCACACCTGTGACCTTTATGTCATGTAATATTTATTTCTAGGAAGGCTTAAACAATGAAAAGTTCGACTCGCATCCGTCGAGTCCTGAAGAGTTGCCAGCGTACCTGAGAGTCCACAATCCCTGGTACCACGGACTGGACCTCCTTGCTTCACTAGTGCTAATACTCCTAGCCTTTACTGAAGACCCCGCTGTGCCTACATTTGAGGTAAATCACGTATTTTTAATATAGGGAAAAAGATACCTATTTATCCTACAAATATTTTAAATGTCAAAGTTTGGATATTTGTGAATTTGGATGTTTGTTAAAAAAGATTCACACTAGACTTACGTGTAGTGTCATGATGCAACAGTAGGTACCTACATCCTATCGGTAGGTAGAACCTATCGGAGTCATATTTTGTATAAAGGCGTGCACAGTATTTTGCGTTGATGCGCTCAGGCGCCTTATGTCGTGTCGCGGACTGCTGCACCCGCTGCGCTCATCGCATCAGTGCCCCGACCACA
This sequence comes from Allophyes oxyacanthae, assembly GCA_932294325.1. Taxonomy (NCBI): domain Eukaryota; kingdom Metazoa; phylum Arthropoda; class Insecta; order Lepidoptera; family Noctuidae; genus Allophyes; species Allophyes oxyacanthae. Next base: position 7,225,742 of record OW028628.1, read on the forward strand.
GCTCTGACACATTATTGTAGCAGACGAAGGACTATAGTAGAATGATAAATCTAATGCCCACTTGGCGACCAAGATGGTCAACAACATTATAGTCGTGGACCGGTTACAGTCACCCAGTGCGCGGCATTGCAGCAGTGCCAACAGGGTCCATAATTGCTGCCAAATTTTACTTTTCTACCATATTACACTTACATTGTGGAATGCAAATATGAATTATGATTAATACGCGCAAGCGGTCCATGACCTAGTGAATCACACTTTATGCTTAACATTTCAGTTACCAGTTTGGGCACATGGTACGATAGAGTTACTGGCGCTGACAGTGATCGGCGTGGAACTGCACCTGAAGCTGAAGTGGATCGGTTGGGGCACCATACTCAAACATAAAAGGACCATGATTAAGGTACGAGGCACTTGTTTCTGTTCCTGATGCTGACGGAGAAATTTAAATTGAGTGCTATCGACATTATGGCTATGATTTGGATAATTGATCCGATGTGGGCCTAACTGAAACTAGATTAGGCGGAGCATGTATATCAAATGCATCAAGATAAGTTGATAAACTAAGGACGAGTGTCGCCACCGAGCCAGGCCTTAGATGCCTTTAAAAGAGACTGGCTGAAGAAAGTATACAACGGGAGGTGTGGAAGGATGATGGAGAGACCTTTTCCAAGAAGCAGTATATGATTATAAAACGCAAAAAAAAACTATGCTTCCAACTCCATCGGTACTTCAATCACGTTTCAAATTATGAATATCTTTTCGTTTTCCTGATTTCAGGGTATAACGTTACTAATAATGGTGCTGGAGGCAGTGGTGGTACTGTGCCGGCAGTCGTCCCACTTCCGTGTCACGAGAGCGCTGCGACCCATCTTCTTGGTGGACACCAGGCACTGTGGAGGAGTCAGAAGATTTATCAGACAGATACTACAGTCGTTACCACCTATTATTGATATGTTAGGTAAGTTAAATTGCCTCTAGAGGAGACTTAGCCTACCTCTCTGCGAGACGGACTGAGCCATAGTCCACCACGCGGGCCCAGTGCAGGTTGGTTAGCTGGTCAGCAGCTAAAGTCTAAACTATTTATAAGTCCAATTATCACCAGCATCTGCTCATTGTTCACATTTTACTGTTCTATTATGGTTTCCTTAAAAATGACAAAGGATATAGTTACCTACATATACTACCTGAGAAGACCTTTGCAACGAATTTTAACATTATTTTATCTTATTTTCAGGGCTACTTATGTTCTTCGTGGCGACATACTCGCTTCTGGGCTATTACCTGTTTTCGGAGCACGTGGACAACGGTCACTTCCAGACCATCAGCGACTCCTTCGTCAGCATGTTTGTCTTGTTGACTACTGCCAAGTAAGTTTATGTTTTAATTCTGTAACATGAACTGAACTTAGTGTTGGACACTATGCATTACCAGTGTGATGATTGAGTCTAGAGTGTGGGTACCGGAACTCTTCAAGGGCTTATAAAGTAGACCCATTAAGTGCCTGACCATCGCCTTTCGCCATAGCAACGTTAAGAGGGACCCCTTATATCAACTTGATGTGTTCATAGCCTTGCGAGGACCGCAAGATAATTCGGTATTCAAAGTGCTCCTTCAAGGGTCATTGAAAGCTTATGTGTTTGTTTCCAGCTTCCCAGATGTGATGATGCCGTCGTATGCCAAGTCTAAATGGTACGCGGTGTTCTTCATACTTTATATCATCACTGTCCTCTACGTGCTCATGAATTTGGTGAGTGAAACTCTTATATAAATTCTCTGAATTTGTCTAGGGACTATTGAAGAATCCTATCAGTTTCCCCCTCACCTATTCTGGGGAGGCATAACTAACGAGGCTTAGGATTTTTTTCACATCCACGCGTACCTTTATTTAATAATTTTCAGATACTCGAACGTCAAAAATACTAGTTTCAAACTTCTTTATATATTTCCAGATGTTAGCCGTGGTATACGAGACGTTCACGCGCATCGAGCGGGAGAAATGTCGCGCATTACTGCTACATCGACGTCGTGCAGCGCGTCATGCTTTCAGATTACTGGTGTCAAGACGAGCACCACATGCTGTGAGACTACGGCACTTTGCGGGACTCATGAGGCATTATGCACCCCATTATAGTATGTTTGAAACTTCTTCTGAACACGAAAGTAAAGTCAACTATTTAAGTTTAAGTGACTAAAGAGTCATTCATTTGCTGCAATAATCGTAAATATTTGCGCTAAGCCATTTTAGTGCATGACTCCTCAAATCACAAGGACTTATTACAAACATCTGCTAGAACATTAGACTTTCGTTATCATCTTCAGGGACATTTTCTCAAAACTTAAAGATCAAATAGACTGTTAGGCGGAGTAGATGGAAAGCACCATTCTGAAACCACCCGAGTCGATGCTACCGAAGCCTACCGGCCATTTTGTGTACACTAAAATAGCATACTTTCATTCGCAGGTGGTTTAGACGTGTACCTGATGTTCAAACAACTAAACCAGTCGTCTTCAGGCGGCCTCTCCCGCAGCGAGTTCGCCAACCTATACGAAGTGTTCGCGTTACGGTGGGCTGGACAACAATCCAGAGCACCTTGGTACTCGCAGTCACCACTGGAACCTATCGGAAGGGCAGCTGCTGCAGCCGTCCGGTGGCCTTACTTCGAATATCTTATATGTAAGTGTATAAGACTGCTGTAGTGTCGTAGAAGGTTAGAACCATCCATTATGGCGAGTAGTCTTAAGACCCAATAAAATCTGCACCATGGAACTTAGGGGTCTAGTAGTGATAGCTAGGCAAGTCATCATAATTAAGTTGGTATTGTGAACAGACTAACAGCGACGCAGACTCTAGAAACGATGAAAATGGCCGTTAGAATAAATCGAAATGAGCATTGACAGTGTTTGGCCTGGTCAAAAGTTTGCTGCAAAATGCTCGTAGGTACAACTCATTTTCCATTCCAGATGCCTTGATAATTGGTAATGGAGTGGCGATGGTGCTCCGCGTGTGTGAGGCGGCGGGCGATTTGCAGGACAGCGCTCGGTTGCTCTGCGCATCCTGGGACACCTGGCTATTCCTCACTTGTAAGTATCATTATACCTGTAGACCTCCAATGATATATCAACTTTTCAGAGCTTACGGTGCGTGGCAGGCGAATTGGTTATAACATGCAGTGTTGCGACTGTTTGGATGAAGATCCTATGATGTCGTTATCATATCAGTCGTAAATTCCAGAAGCCAAATCCAAGTTTCAAGGACCGAAATAGTGGTCCACAGTTATTTTCCCTATGTTAGTAATAAAAGTAATTTAGCTGATTAGGTGGTTATCCCATGAACTTAGGAAACGTGAGATATCTTGATCATAATTTTTAATCAATTTTGCTAGTCTTAAAAAACCATAAATCTTTCTCAGTGTTCCTGGTTGAGGCTGCCCTCCGGATGATGGCGTCAGGTCTGGGTGCATACCTTGAGAGCGGGTGGAACGTGTTCGATCTCAGCGTCACGCTGCTGGCGCTGATGGGAGCCGTGCTGCTCAGCATCGCGCCCAAACTCTTCATTGTAGTCATATTTAGACCTCTAAGGTCAGTATAGCTTTCTATCACAACCGCGCTAAGCTCGCAATGTGGACGCACACTAAAGCGCAACTAGATTTTGTGCCTTTTAATAAGTATATCCGGTAGTTTCATAAGTTAAAGACCACAACGCAAGGTATCTTTAGCGATTGGTATTAGTAACCAAGAATTTAAGCGTTCCCAAAAAGTTGCCAAAGGTAGTAAGTAATTTTTATCCTGATGGTAGCCCTACTAAGTATGATCTTAAGTCACTTAAAGAGTTAGTATAAGATCATCGTCATGACATACCATAAATAATTGAATACCATGCGGTCAGTAGGTATGGCTTTAAACTCTTAAATGGTATCATTCCAATTTTATTGTTCCAATCTAATAGTTTCCTTATCGTCCCCAGATTAATGCGTCTGTACAAGCTAAAGAAGCGTTACCGCGACGTGTTCGGCACCTTAGTGCTCCTCTCTCCGCTCATGTCTTCAGCCGGCTGCGTTATGTTAGTCATGTACTATTTCTTCGCCATCATCGGGATGGAGCTGTTTGCCGGCTATGATCTCAGGAACTGCTGTGTGTGAGTATACTTGGAGGTTATCGAATTGAAGAGTACACAAGAATTTATTGCCGCTTAGTTTAAGAGGACAAGTTATGTAGACATTACATCAGTTCCTCCGTCCATGAGTTATATGAATATCATAGTTGGACGCTGTTAAACAATACAATGTCAACCCACATTCTCGCCATTTTGAGTAAATCGTGTTCAAAGTTTATTATATACTTCTAATGGATTTGTTAGTAAAATATCAAAAAACATCGACTATGTGAACTTATTATGATTTTAATATATAGGAAGATTATAATTCTAATAATATAAATAGTTACTGGTAGTTTATTCTTCGTAAAAAGTGCAAAATATGATATGACAAAATCATTTATTGGCCATTTAATATTGAAAAACGTTTTAATCCTCATAACACACTATTGGTAAACTGGAAACAACGAATTCTAAATTGACTTGCTATATGCTAAGTAATATAACACTGTATTGATTAATATTTTATTAGGATAAATTTAAGCAGGAATAGTGTCAAGAGTAAAGAAAAATTACTTTTACAGCTAATTAATAGCCTTTTATTGATCAGTCGATTCTGTTGCGCACCTTTACAGGACTAAACTAAACTAAGGGCGTTTGAAAAGGGTGAAAGCTTTTAGTCTAGTTTCTGTTTGAAGTTTTTTGACCGTTTTGTTTTTCTTTCTGAAATTCTCCATTACATTAATGTAATCCATCTGCAGTGTAGAGGCGGATCTGGTTCTTCTGACATAATCAATACGGACGTAAAAGAAAGTATCCTGACCTTTTGGTCAGGATACTTTCTTTTACGTCCACTTTTAAGTCTTCTTTTTTCTCCTTCATCTCTTTCAGATTCTTCACCGTCTCTGGTTTCGGGTATAAAATCAGGATCTTCTAAATTCATTTTCTCTTTATCTCTTCTATCTTTTTCTTCATTATCAATAGTTTCGCGTACAATATTCCAATTTCGTTCTCCTCTATCTGAATGGTTATTTTGATTCACGCGTAAACATTCAACATCACATAATTTTTCATCAGTAACTACATCATGTTACGAGTTTGTAAAGGTGGAAAATAAGCTTCAATTGCTGCTGTTCATTCAAGATCTAGGACAATACCAGGTGCTAGGGAAGTTTTTTCCTGGTCGACAAACTCTATAACAGCTGGTGAAATAGCCGAAGGACCTTCCTAAGTAAGTCCTGTTCCGATATATTCATATACGGAAATGAAGCATCTGCTAGAATAGATTCCTCACTATTAGGTCTTACATCGGTCACACTCCCGAGGCAACGATGCAGCGGATGAGCTCACTAGAAGGGGATTTAGCACGGTGGCTGTGGGTCTGGAACCCATGGCACCATTCCCTTTCGGACACCTACGCTCCCTGGTAAGACAACGAATCAGGGTAAAACACAACAGCTCATGGCAGAACCACAGTGAGTGCAGGCAAGCCAAAGAGGCCCTACCGGCGGTAGACGTCCGTCGTGCTGTCGCAACAACGTTAGTCGATCATTTGTTCGTCGCAACTATGAGGTACAGTCGTCCGTGTCACCAGGCAAATACTCAGACTGACGAAACAACAGCTACGAACGGTAACAGAAGCCCTCACCGGCCACGGTAGTTTTAACAAACACCTCTCTGTTATAGGAGTTACAGACCATGTACTTCGGTAACCTGAGTACTCTCCGAGAAATCGCCGGCAACATCAAATGTCTGCTGGCCTTCCTCGAGGAGCTGGGTTGGCTAGAATAAAACGATCTAGTTCCACCCTTATGCAAAATACGGGCATCGACGTGGAGTTGCGGAAACTCGCCCGCGTTACCATTACCATTAGGTCTTACATCTGCATCAGAAGATCTAATTGCAACACTATCGATCTGTAAGGAACTTGAAACCTCTATGGAGAATATCTTATTAGACGCTCACTAATGAGACATTCTCCATAGAGGTTTTAGGAAGAGGTTTCACGAGATCCACAAGCATGTGGCCCCTTGATTTTGGCAGCAGCAGTCTGGAATGATGTCAATGGTAAAAAAAGATTCGAGATTTGCAGCATATTGCAGTTATAAAAATATTAATTGATTGAATTACCTACATATGAAATATTTTTAGTAAGAATAACACTAGTGTTACAATTTAAAATTGCTTTATTTTGATATTTTACAAAAACATGTCAAAGCATTTAAAAGAAAATTTAATGTAAAAATTAAACCTTAGAAGTGATAATTTATTATGCAATAAAGTGTTAAGCTGCAGAACTCACTTACAAGTATTAGTATTTTGCCTACTGACTATTTTGCAATAACAAGTCAAACGAATTATTTAAGTTTATCCTTTATATTAAAAAGAAACTAATAATATTTTTACTTTTCCAGGTAAATAAGACTATGTTTTCTTCAATTACATTATTCATTACAACCGTACGAACTATTTTTTATTCATTTACCGGCAAAATAGACTCGAAAAGGATTTTCTAACTAAAACCTATGAAATACGTAATATTTGGACTCACTTTCAGCATAATATTATAAATCCGCACTCTTTTCACCTTTTCCTCAAAATTTATTAACTTATAACAATAACAAGATATTTTATTCCTTTATTAAACCGAACTCCATTATTGACAATAACTGGAATCGATAGATTCAAGTTTAGCAATAATGTGTTAATCCTCATAACCTCTTATTACTTTAGACAGGTGTCGCTGTTTTAAGAAGAAATTGATGTTATGGAACATAGTGTATTATTGTAAAATGCTACATGCGAGATTGTAGTTTTGTTTTAAGTGTTTTTTCAATATTTTTGGTAGTAAAATAATTTAAATCAGTTAACACTGTATTGAAAAACGTACATAATCGCCTATAGAAGTGTTTGGCATCAAAATCTAATTTTTTACCATTTTGTGGGTTGACTCAGTATTGCTTAACAGTGTCCAGTTGAAGATGGCCGGTGGAGTTACGTTTGTGCGTATACAACTCTATGATTTTCGGATAGAATTCCTTGTGCATCGGAGAGGGCTTCCGGTGTTCAGGAACTTCTGAAACCTCATTTAAGCTAAAATTTATTAACATCCAGAGAAAACTCGTCAAATCTACCTACTCCTATATGTATTTACTATTCTGCTTTTAAATTCCAGGAACACAACAGTAGAAGACTTCTACAAGTACTCCCTGAACAGTTCGACTGCGCTAGGTTACTACTACCTGAACAACTTCGAGAACATCGTCACCAGCGGTGTCACGCTGTTCGAGCTGACCGTCGTCAACAACTGGTTCATACTCATGAATGCTTACGCCACGGTCGCGGGGCAGTTCAGCAGGATATACTTCATGGTAAGAGATGAAAACAACCACACCCGCCGTACACTATCCGTCGTAATTACGAAATATTACGATGGTAGCCTGCCCGGGATAGATTGCTGTCTCAACTATGTTCATAAATCAGCAGCTGCCATAACCTGCTTGCTTTTATGGCTACTTGCCCGAACATAATCAAAATATTAATTCAATTTCGACATTATTTCCATTTGTAGGTGCCCAGTAAAGTTCGGTAATGTAAAATAAACAACTGTTTTGTGTTCCAGGTTTTCTATCTGTTCACGATGGTGGTGCTGACGATCGTGGTGGCGAGTGTGCTGGAGGCCTTCAGATTCAGAATACAGTACAAAAGAAGTACCACTAAAAGAGACGGTAAGTTGTACTTTTCCAAAAATGAAAATGAATCTCATAGATATCAGATATTGATATTTTTACTTTTCTTCCACAGAGGAGAAGCTGCTTCACGAAGAAGTGCACACAAGCTGGGAGGAAGCACAGAGGCTGGGGGCCAACGGAGACCTTGCTGACGAGCTGAGGCCTAACCTACCACCTGGGGTATGAGAATTTTTGTTAGTTTTGGTAATTTTAAAGGTTCCGTTGCAGTTACCTAGACTTTATATTAAAAATTCAGTTATTATGTTAGGTAACCTACATAAATGTGGCCTTAATTTCTTGGTTAGCAAGTTTTTTGGCAGATTCGATTGATGCATCTCAAGGCCTCATCGCTATAGCTAATGGACTCCCCAAAAAAACTGCACTCCCGGGCAAGTCGGGTGGTGACTGCAAAAGATGGATTTTATGCACCTCTTAATGACGTTGGTGTTCGTCACTTGCCTTGAGAGCATAATATATCAGACAAATAATAAATTATGGGCATTTGTAGGTGGAGGTGACGTTCATTGGGTCCAGACCGCGTACGAAGGAGGTGCTACAGAGGAGGATGTACCAGACTGACATACAGAAGTGGCTTGCGGAAGAGGACGAAAACGAAGGTATTTTAGCAAACTCATGATTTAACTTTATGTTATATCTGGGCCTCCTACCTTTACCACCAAGAAAAGAAGACTACCATTTCATTTTTCTCATACTAGTTGTATCCAGGAATAATTTTAGGCCTTTTAAATTGACTCATGTTATTAGATGAGAGAGCCAGGGCTTCTCAGCATGATGTAATCAAAGAACAAAAGAATGCTCAATGTCATCTGCCTTCTATCTGTGTATCTATCTACACCGACGACTAGATACAAGCTAAAATTGGGGTAGACAGGAATGCAGCTACTCCAGCAAGACTAGATGCGCTAGATGGAGTAGCGATTGTAACGATACAATGGTACAACTTAGTACAGGCCAGGTCGAGCCTGGTATAGACCAATTTGGTTGGTGAATATGGACTAACTAGAATTCCGTCTTACAGGTCTACCGCCTTCAACGACAATAACCTCAAGCGAGGACCCCCTGGCCCCACCCCTCATACACCAGCCAGACAGCGAGAACAACCACCAGATGAGAACCGGCTATCAGTTGTAGAACATAATACAATTAGCGCTGTACCACAGGCTAATGTTCGTCTGGGACGCACTCAAGAGCTTATGATGGGCCTTCTGAGGGTGGGCCTTAAGTTGGCTTTAGGCTTGGGTAGGGGTACAGAACACTGGGAGACCTGATTAAGATAACTGTTGGGGTACGTGCTAAAAACCGGTTATAGTTTATTTTGATTATACAATATGGAATTGACCGCTTTACCGGATTTGACGTTTATTGCCGTGAGTTTTGTGAATGTATCCGAACTATACCATAGATTAGTAATATTTTTTACTGGTTAATGAACAGACTGCAAAGGTATTTTGTAAAGCCTACAAAACAAGTGAATGAATTACCAACGCAAATTCCGTTTTAATGCTTATTAATCAAGAATTAATTAATGACAATTTTATATTTATGAGTACTCCAAATTGTTGTCTATGAAAACTGTAGAAATCTGTGTGAAATGCGTAATTTAATTAGATTGATCCCTAACCCGCCAGCTACTAATACTCTGCCAGTGTAGAAATTACTTTGATATCGAATATTGTATGAATGTATACTAAATTATTATGAGAGTTAGTTTAACATCTGTGATAGAAAATTATGATATGTGTGATTAGACATTAGACGGAATAGACTTATTCATTGAGTCTAGAAATGTTTCTCGTAGCTTATAAATTATAAAAGCCCAGGTAACAATGGCCTGGCTTTTTATTTATATATTTAATATCTAGTTACAAATTACGTTATCGTAGAAATGCATAACACCTATATACAGGAATGAAAAAAATTACCACATTAGGGCTCTAGTATACAACAATAAACATTGGTGTTTAGTAGAGTACGTGTCTGTGGTTACTAAAATTTTGTGACTCGAACTTAGTTAACCAGCTTACTAATTAAGTTGTTAGTAGAGTGGTTGTTTACATGGTTTAAGTTACAAAATTTTAGTACAGATTAGACCCCACTACTAAAGTTGTTACTCTTGTTTCGACGTCAGTTACAGCTAGGTTAAGCTGCCACCTTGTATACGTAAGAAGCAGTGAATGTGAAATTATTGCTAACAGAGTCGTGGTCTACTTACCTACTAGAGTATTGAACAAATGGTATTTGGATGGCTATATTTTATTTATAACCTTTTGGTTGTGTTTTATGTTTTGGTTGTATTACTTTACCAAATGAACAAAGCATAGATAATGGTATTGATTCCGATGCGCGTTTTTACAGGATTAAACTAAAATATGGGCGTTTGTCTCTTCTTCTTCTGTTTCAATAGAAAAGAAAGGGACAGGTGAGTTTAGATTAGTTTAGTCTAAGAGCAAATACTATATTCTATCGAGTATAAACAGAAAACCTATAGACATTTCTCTTTACATAAACAAAACGTCATAAGAGTAATAGAGATAGATATATTCTATCTGTTACCGCTCAGCGAAGTAATGCGGCCATTTGTACTATAGAAACATCTATCAATATACTGAAAATGACTTACCCATGGAGAGATATTTTTTGACCGTTTTCAGTCAAAACACCCATCCGGCTGTTGCAGCCGGTAGCTGCACACAGTATTGTCATTATTGTATGTGCACAAATAGTTAAAATCACCACACACTTGATATTTTCAAAGATAATCTCACAAAACACTTGACGCACCGAGCCCTCCAGCTTGATGAAAACAACTCGACTGATGGCACGCAGCGTTTCAAGATGACGTAGAAACTCTATCGCTATCTCACTTTGCTTATAGAGCTAATACATTAGTGAGAGTTGGGCCATATATACGTCTCCTGCTCTTACTTGATATACTCCCTCTATAGTATTTGCTCTTAGAGTTTAGTTTTATCAAAATGCGCAACAGAATCGCAATCAATGTATGCTAAAGTACACTTCGATTATAAGTACTACCTTGGTAGTTGTTGGAATTAAGCATTTCTTTTTGTTTCTTCAATCATGATGACTGTCTAACATTAACTTTGGGAAGTCGACAATTTCATAAATTATATTATGAGAATAAATGAATCGCCTTCGTAGCTTTAGGTAGAAACGTATTTTACTTCTTAAATGAAATGTAATTTTCTCTAAAGAACAACCCATAAATAAGACCTAAGATTTAATGGCGCCACTATCTACGCAATAAAATGCAAACTGCCTTACTCATCGTTGTGAGTTGTATTTTTGACCACGTACGAACATTGTAGGACTAAAAAACAAAGGATATTTTGCCCATAGATAGAGAAAAATTATATCCCTATGAGATCTACATAATGCCGTTTCAGTTGATTCTGGGCGGCATTTGGACCAAATCCCATAGTAAGATTGGCAATGTCCTTTTAATGACAAAATTTGATGGGCGTTCATTTAGCAGCTTAATAATCAAAACAAAAATAGATTAAATACTTATCACCTGTAAATAATAACTACCTACACCTATTTACGTAGATACCTGCATAGGGTACTTTTGTCTTGATGGATATTGCCAAAGATTTTATTTTATTTGCCATTACGTATTATGAACAAGTACACAATAGCCGTACACGATATGAATAGGGTAGTCAGACTATTACGTAAAAAGCAATTATGGAACAAATAATAATACCTACCTATCTAGTTTTATTTCGAAATAATTCCTCTAATAACTAAACATTTTGGCAATATGGTCGAACACTAAAATATAAAAAGTGTAGGCACTTGTTTGTTAATTAAATTTTACGAATTTGAAGCATAAAAAACTAATTTTAAATGATCTTCAGAACGACAAAAAGCGGTGTCGGCCCCATTTCTAAACACATAGAGAATTGTATAATAAAATAGTCATTTAATGTGATAAATAAAAATATGGACCATAAATCGAATTATTTATGTACAAGCTATATAATTTACTTATTTAACTTTACCCAAATATGTTTTTGTGATTTTTTCTTTATTTCGTCTGCTCAGTATTAACTTTTTGAGATGTTTAAAACCAATTTTTACTTTAGATATTTTTTTTAATATTTTATTTTATATAGGTATCTAATATTTTGATTTATTATGTCACGATAATTAAATCGGTACCTTATGTAATTATTAAAAAAAACTGTTCCTAGTTGTATCCGAGTGAGTTAACCGACGAATTTCTATAAGTAAAAACATGTAAAAGTAAAACCGAATTATACCTACACAAAATATAATTATATTCAAAGTCTGCTATACATTATACAGGATGGAAACTTGTGATGGGGCAATACCTTAACCGTTGCAACTTCAGGAAAACGTTACTGTCCCGCGCCATAACTTTCCACCTTGTATTTCTACCTATATGCGTATCTGTATAAAAAAGTATCTTTTTATAATCTGAATGATAAGTATTTGAAAATTAAACAGATACGTACCCATCACCTCATTGGAAAGCCAACAAAACATCATCCGGCTGATATGTATCCCTCATAATCTATTCTTTTAATCTGTGGAGAATGTATATTTACTCTAGTGATTAAAATGCCATTGAATGCGCCAGCGCGAGTTTTTTCGCCCCAATACCATAAGATCCATCTCTGTTAATATTTTCTAACTAAATGTTTCATAAGTAGCCCAATATTGATCCTTAGTAAAGCCTGACCAACATAATAATTGGACCTTCGACATAATGTGTCAAAGTATCGATCCTTAGCGATATCACCTCAGGGTCAATCTATTATTTGTCAGCCTTTACAACCAAGTATTCCGTTTCGCCCTAATCCATATCTAATAACAAGTAGGTACATTAGAAGTAAATTCTGTTTTAGGAAGTTGTCACATTAACCATCGACACGGTACCACAGAATAAAATAATAGGTATCAACGATACCGACATGTCGCTGCATAACGAAAACAACAGGAAACATCGGTGTCGAAGATTACATATACTGTGAAAGCGGTTAGATACAAATGTAGTTTTTTTAATGTAAAGTTAATACGCTAATAAGTTTTAACTTTACGTAGGAATTGCAAAAAAACTTGTTATTTTTTATTTTAGTCTCAAATTATTTCTTTTCACTTATATATTTCAACCCTTAAAAGCATAAACATAGAATATTTTCTTAAAAGTACCTCCGCTAATAAAGTAGGACCTTTTTAAGAAATCCTGTTTTAGTGACAAATTGTTTCTTATTCTGATATTATAATGATAATAGTGTGACCTACTTACACGTTATAGGAGATATGATATTAAATGGTGCTTTTGCTTGTATGTTCAATTTCGGAATTAGGTAGACAATTAATAGTTTAATATTAGATTAAGCAATAAGTCCGTTTATTGCTTACGGTTTTATGATATCTGTTTGTGAAAATATAAACTTGAATCATTTTCTACAATAACATAAAATCCAGAAGGAACTATTGTAATGTTTCTAATTTATTAAGAGTGATTCCGGATTCGTGATCTGATGATTTCATGATGTTCGTGGATTGTCTAATTCCATATAAAATTGCAAAGAGTTAATGAGTAGGTTCACAATTACATGGCCAGTCATTTTAATTTTTTAGTCTTAGATGAAATGCAAATAATTATCGTATTTGTAGAAGAATTTAGAAAATGCAGGGTTCATGAATCAACATTTATTATTGTTATTTATTTTTGACTCTTTGATTTGTTAATACTTTTAAAGTATTCCTACTCTTCCATTCCATAAATTTTCCAAGACGTAGTCTTTCCAAATGAGTTTTTAAACTTATGAATGCAGTTTATTTACTACCCTAAAGTTGAAGGACTGTAACAACAGTACAGTAGGACAGTATTAGATTAAAATATTATAGTGTTTTTATTATTTTGTGTCTTCATATTTGGCGCAACGTTGCCAACATGTTGGCCAACCGGTTGTGCAACTTGTCAACCCATTTGAAGCCTAATAGATTACCTTAAGCTCGAAAATCTTGTTTACCAAGAAAATGCTAAACAATGGCAGCTGGATTTTAAATAAAACTGTGATGAACTGTTTACTCTAAATATAGTCTAAATGGCAAACATTTTTACTGGTACGAATAGTCATGCGTATTATAATTAATAAGTTTCATTTTCTAGCAGTATTAGTTTATGAGTTGCGACACATGCTTTAGTAATATTATTTACGCCTAAAGCACACTAGCCAGTTTTGCCGCAGAAACGCGCGTTTTTGCGTTCGTTAGCAAAATTTTGCTATAAAAAGTGAGTAATGAACTAAATAAGCGTTTCTGCTTCAAAAAGTGGTTATTGTTTAGGCTTTCAGAGCTCACTTTGTTGACATGCAACTGTTGTAACGATGTGTTAATTTATTAAGAATAAATGCACTTTTAAGTACATGTGTTGCTTTTTATTTTTGCTGACGCTGCTTTCGATTACCTGCCAACCATTTATGCGTTTAGCTTATTTTATACTCAAGGATAGCATACCAAAAAAAAAAGACGTTACTAGGAGAACCGAACTGTAAGAACTAATTCAGAAATAGTCAGTGGTTAAAATATCTGTTATCTGGTTGAAGTGCCATGCAAAGTTGTAAATAAGTTACTAAATAAAAGATTTCATTATATTCAAACATTTTATTCTGTTTCCAAAATTACTAAACTTTTTATTTACTCAACGTTTCCTAAAATACATTTTCATTATTTTATTCAGCACCAATTAACACTAAATTATTATTGAGCGCGACAATATAAACATACATACTTAATGTAATAATTAAATAACTATTATGAAACGCTAATACCCAAGATGAAATCTTTTGATATTCTAGGAATGTCCTATTATGAGACAAAAATTGCTTCGATGTCTCCTATAAGTGTTGCCAGGTTATTTTCCGAGAAACTTGTTACTTCGTTCAATTTTAATCTTATGACGCGGGATTATGATACTAACAGCTAGCAACACTGGCCCCGTACCAAAGAGGTTTATACATAAGCGTCAGACATGACAAACAATCAGTTATATTAGTTTTATCACAATTACACTGGAATAATAACGAATAAGCAGTCTCATGGAAGACACAAGCATATATGATATACAGTTTAATTAAGTCCCGGATGTCATACACACATAACACATTGTGAAATCGAATATTGACCTTTATTAGCATAACAATTGCACAATAATACCTACAATGTTCTTTATTGCGTTGTGTTATTTTTTATATAAGTAGATTTATAGTCTGGCGTTGAGTAAATCATAATTTTGCTGTATTCGCGTAATATCGTGTTTACAATAAACTCACGTAATGGACTGAATAATTCTATGGCCTAATTATACAAATATTTAATGGCAAAGGCCATAGTAGCGAAATAATTGATGATAGAAATAAAATAATTTAATGTTCACACTGGGATTGTCAAGTTATATTTTTCTACAGTTTTTCTGTGTTTCTACCGTTACTAATTATGAGTGAACAAATATGATTTTAAATTATTATTCGATTTTTATTTACACATAATCCATCTATATTAAATATATTATAATAAGGACACCATTTATAATAATATATCCAGAAATTATCATTAACATGTAAAACGATTCAATTTGTGGCCTCAATAAGCCATTTTACCAATTTTAAATAAATAATTATATAAAACAACAAAAAAGGCAGTGTTCTGTATTCTAAAGCCTATTCAAAAGAAAAACATTTCTTCAACGGCTTTCATAACCAGAATTTATTATGAACGAAATCATATAACTGACTTTTCCAAATGGCAGGTGGAGACCACAAACATTCTACATTAAACACCCGTAATAAAAAATTATGCGAAGAAAAAAGGTGGGTACACTATAAAGAAGAATTATTACACTAATAATTATTATTCTACAATAAATATAATAATATCAACTAAAATCATGTTGAATACTTGGAACAAAATATTTGACAAGTAGTCAAAATTGCCACAAAAAGATATAAAAAAATGCTTTAGCTGGATACATGTGTAACTTGTGGGAATCAAACCACAAACCGCGAACGTAGAAATCTCTCTTTTAACTCATTTTACATTTTTTATTCTCTTTATTTTAAAATACCTTTGCTTTTTTAGTGCATACATCGGTTGTCGTTTACCGCAAACGCATATAATGTTTTTAGTTATCATTAATAAACAGAAAGTTTTTTATATAATTACTAATTATAAATAAACTTATCGTTCAATAATTATGAAATTGTGAATTGCAAAAACATTACGAATATTATAATTATCAACAGAAGTCTTGGCAGTGACAATTTTGACGTATTATAATAATTATTTCATTACGTATTGTACTGTGGAGCTACGTATTACATAAATACAACCAGTTTATCGCAAAGACTGCGGTATATAAACATAGATATCCTATAACAATGCTTTAGTGTCAATAAGACATGTTAGTTCTCTTTAAACTTGTGTTAAGTTTAAATGCAAGATGTATTCTATACAAGGATATTCTTTGCATCCATAGTTGCCATTTGGTCGCACAAAGCGACCATCAGTAATAATATGGTGTATGGTTAATAGAGACCATCAGTTTTGCATTTCAAGAGCTTCTACATAATCATAGGCGCTTCTTCAAACATAATTATATCCTCAAATAAAGGCACAAAAGCGATATGTTGCGCAACTGTAGCGATGCAAAGATTGTCCGTGTGCATAGAGCCTAAAGAAGTTTTGGAGGTAGAAAATATCATTTATGATAGTTTACATAAACCTTTGACAATAATAGTCATATACGCCTTTCCCATAGTCTTCAACGACCACCGGAAAGACACAATCATCCATGTATTCATTTTCATATTAGTTTATAAACTCGCCATGTGGAATTAAATATTAATTCTATTAAGGCTGTAATCGAATAGCCATTCTTCCATTGATTCAAAGCGTTATTTTTTTTCCTTGAATCTACATAAAGTCACTCACTCATTGCACATTTTAGAACACTTTTCTAACCCTCCTCCCACCCCATCCACTGTCCTTTCCCTAATACTGTAGTTGTGTTGGGACTACAAACATTAATGAACCCAGGTACGTTTTTTCAGCAAACCGATTCCCTACCCATTCCCTTTGGACAGTCTACCAGTTGTCATAAAAAGCAATAACTTTATTATACAACTGCCATACTATAAACTACAATAATTACTTCCAACACACCAACTACCAACCATTTGCTTCCAATACACAAAAATAAGCAAGTATCGCACAACTATCGCTGTAAAACTGCGCGACAATCGCGCTACCGTCGTGCGACACTTGCAAGTTCTCTATTTAAATAATGTAGCATAAAAAAGGGGACCGTGGCTATGCGATCCTTGGGCGCTTGCCGGCAGCGCGACGTCACATCTCGATGGAGACGCCGGGGCCGCCGAGGCGCGTCTCCTTCACTCGGAACCCGTTCTCGAGCAGGTGGCCCGACAGCGAGTCTACTATTGAGCGCGGCGTCGACGGCGGGATTAACACCATCGCATATCTGGAAAGAAGACAGTATGGTTATTAAGAGGAGTTTCTCCACAGACCGAGCGGCCGCGTTAGTTATTCGAGTTAGGAGTTGCGGACTCTATCGCACGTCACCAGCCCACGCGCGCACAGTTATGATAGCACTTACATTGCAATATTTCCGTGTAATTTTTAAATTTCGTAATTTGCTGATTATTCAGGATATTCATTATTTTTTCTATGGATTTGTAACGGAATTTTGACAAACAACAGACACATATTGGTTTCTAAGTCGTGTTTACAAAGTTTCATTGACTTTAATTATTTTATATTTAAAATAGGATCAAACTTTGTTTGTATAGAGTGCGCTATGGAGAAACTTCTTTTAACTTGAAGTCGCATATCTTTTTGGAAAATACCCAGCAATGGAGACCGGTAGACTAAGATACAATCCAACGATGAGAAAAATGAACCTAATATTTTAATTTCATAAAAGACGGTCTTAGCTTACCTGAAAGGTATACGAAAACATAAACAATTTTCTGAAATATGATGCATTCATCATAATATGTTAGCAGGCAGGAATCGGAACAATGCATGTTTTCAAAAGGTATCATTACGACTCAGACCGCATTACGAAAACAAACAGGTAATAATAATTACGTATATCAATACGACAATTTCCGAGGAAATGCTTAAATTATGCGTCTCTCATTTTTAAATATTTGTAAAAAAACGCATACAATACGTGTTTGAATTATTAATTTCTTATGTAAAGGGATATGCCCATTCGCTAAGGAGGTTTTGGCCAAGTGGCGTCCATAAATACAGCAAATCATAGGCATTAGGGTTGAAATCATAGACACAAAATCAACCACAATTTTTTACATAGAACTTGGACAGAATTTTAAAATTATATGAAAAAAATTCAAGGTTGATATAAAACAAACATGGAGTTGACTGGCAAGCCAGTGTCAGCGTGGTAAGCGGGTACGGAATCCAATGTAAAGCGAAGGTTGTCATCGCCATAATACTAATCAAAGTCATCAGATAGAAAACAGCAAAACCGTGTAGGAAAAATCACAATTCACAAAGCACAACAAACTAAATGTTAACTGTCAACACAGACTGTCAATTTCAATTATCATTGACGTAGTGATGGCGATTCGGCATCATATGTCTATGTTCGGCATCGATTTATCAAAAACCGATGTTATAGAGCTATGAATCGATATTTTTAATAAACTTGAACCAGCACTGCATAGTTTTCGGAAGACAATCAATAGACATTTATTTTACCTATTCTATAGAAATTAAACGTTTTAATATAGGAAGCGAAACAAAAGAAAAAAGTTTTTCAGAAGATCATTCAGTTCTCGATTTATTTGATTTCGATTTTTGTGACATTTGCCATCACTACTTTTATAAGATTGACATACCGTGCGGAAATGACGATTGCATCACATGCTTATTTGATTGAATATCTTTTTAATATAAGTTTTTAATTCCCGAGTGTTACAAACAAATAAATAATAACAATATTTTAGTTACTAAATAAGATATTTTTTTGTATTTTTCACATTGGTGTAACGAACCTGCCTACCTACTGGCCAAGAGTGGGCGTTTGCCTTTAAATATTTTGAGTTGTATCAAAACTGAAGTTACTTTCGGCGTTTATTCAACTTACAATCCTCAAGTTTTTGAGCATGTGTGTGCACGGATTATGTAATTACACTACATGGTTTTGGAACCAATAACTATCTAGGAGGCGAGACACCAATACCTGAACGAAGTGTTAGAGAAACCGAAACAGCTTTTACAGTATTTGTCTGTCTGTACACGCATCACGTGAAAACCGCTTAGTGGGGTTTAATAGGACCTTCACTGGCGCATAACTTATAGATAAAAAAATCATTTGACAGGTGACAATTTGACGCGAACAACTTGTTGGATTTGTAATAATAATAATTCATAATTCATAACCTTTATTGTGGATCATAGGTAGGAACAGGAATACCGATGTTCTTACGTTCTTGTTTGCTTTATTAAACACAAAATTGTCATGACTGGTGGACATATTTGTAGAATTGTTAAAGAAATTCGACAGGAGACTTACGAGTGCGTTTCTATTGAAGCGGAGCGGAGAGGAAAAAATTAACCAATGGAATAATAGTATTATCATTTATCACCGCACTTAGATGAGCGGAAAAAATACTAGAATCTAATTGGTTATTTTATCACTTCTCTGCTACGGCCCGCTTCATATGAAACGCAGCCTTAGGCGTATGTCGAGTTTTATTAAACACGGTTGAGAATGCGACAATTCGACAGCTACGTGACATGCGACAATTATTTCAATTTTGGACAAATAAGTCGCATTGTAAGTTTTTAGATCCTGATAGTATCTGGTATAGGTAACTCACCCTCCACCGCCGGCGCCGGTGAGCTTGCAGGCGAGCCCCTTGGCGCGCGCGGCGCCGCGGATGGCCTCCAGCGCGGGGTGCGACACGCCTAGCGCCGACAGCAGGCAGTGGTTCATGTCCCACAGCTCCTGGAACAATAAACATAAACATTACTTGTTGAAACACTCGCATCTGGCATTATTATCAGCCAGCCAAGATGTTTCCATTGTTAGGATTTAGAGGGACAGAGCATAGAGAGCCGCTAACCATCACGCGAGGTCACAAGTCTCCAATTTTTTTGAAGAATACAACCTTATACTCATCTCTTTGATTATATTCTTTAAGAAAATAGGAGCGTTTTGATCAGAAACAGAGCTATTGAAAAGATCTCAGTTGTATTAATTGGTGATCAAGAATTTTGTCTTGTATTCATTGGAAATAGACAACAGTATAGCTCAATCCGAGGATGTCACAAAAACTGACGGATGATATCAGAAAACTAAGCAGAAATCACAATACCCACTCATTTATATGTAGGTATACTAACCTACGCTATCGATTTTAAAGCGCGAAACGCATTATTTTATTTCTATGCTCGCTGCTAACATCATATCGTTTCAATTTTACCATACTTCCGACAAAATTTTACTCGCATCATGAACGGAAAAGCGTGTAATGTAATTGTGACGGTTATCGGCAAAATGATTTATGACGCACGTATGTTATTTTTATCGTAGGTACACACTGTATTTCTCAACCCTAGTTCGAACGAATACCGTCATATAACGTCATAGGTTTTATTCTATGTTGTAAAAATAGCAATTACTGTGGTTTCCGCTCGTATTTCAGCTCCTAAAAATATAAAGTCTCCATAGATCCCTAACTATGTTTTAGGGAGATAATTACCATTATACACACCAAACATAGCCAAGTTTAATTGTGTAAAATAAAATAATAAATGCCTTTATGAATTGCTACACAACACATGAATCTTTGTATCGATAGAGGTCATTGACATAGAAACACAGACATGGATCGGTTTAATACTAGCGACACAAAGCTTTCAGGCAGACATAGACCCATCTTCCAGTGAAAAAACTAGTCGATGATCATTCGAAGATGAAATCAGAAAAAAGTACTTACTGCTAAATGCTGGTATTCTGCCTCCGAATCAATTTCACACTTGCCACTGGAGAGTTTTTCCAAAACCTGGAAATTAAAACAATATGGTATAAGAATAAGTTTATTTTAGACTAGCTGTTTCCCGCGACTTCAGCCACGCGTTTCGGCGACACTGCGTTCGATCACGGTATCAAAATCTCGGGTTTTAGCGACATCACGTTTGAGCAACTCGGTGCAACCTAATCTACGGAGTGTAGCGTACAGTTGTTGTATCGAGCATCCAAAAAGCGACTCAATTGCTGATGCTTAAAGTGTGCGGGGTTTAGAGCTCAGTCACCGTGCAAGCTTCCGAAAAGCGGCTAAATCGCTAATCGCTGATGCGAAAAGACTATGCTATAATGTGCTATGGCCCTTAATCATTCAATATCACTCGGAGATAGTACATGTTTCTATTAGCGAAATAATTTTTTTATCGGTTCAGTAGTAGGTACCAAAGATAAGGTTTGAGATAAATTAATGACTCATAAGAACATATTCACTTACATGAGAAAATTTACTAATATCCTGTAAAACAATTTCTTGGCGTACAGATTATTCGTATAATTTTAGTAAGTTATTCTACACTGAAAATGGTACGTACACACAGCTACATATCAACCTTTAATTTCCAGTATAAGCTGACCATTGTATATAATAGGCTTTTCGTACAATGAGGGGTCATTTTATACTGAAAATGTATAGCTTGATATGTAGCTGTGCGTAATACATTATGTTTTCGTTATTGGAGATATAAAATAGAGATTGAGATAGAAATTTAAAATACATACAAAAAAAAAATTGCTGTATAATGTTAGTATAGATTTATCATTCGTATAGTTTTAAGAACTTTGGACAGTGTACGAAAACCATTATAATTATTTTTTGGCCTGTATTCAGATATACAACCAGTTTATCTAAGCTTGCTTGAATACTAATGTGTACTTGCATATCTTAAAAATACATCTCGAAACCATTAAGTAGCTTGTCCTAAGATTAAAATAGCAAGTGTGTCAATGTTCACGATACGACGCAAGTTATATCAAAGAGAGGAACGAGTTAATGCAAACGAGTTTAGCAACCCGTCAATGCAATATATTTATTTATTTTCTATTACCTAGTTGAATAACGCTCCGTCATGACTACCATGTGCAACATGTAATGTAGTAATTGGTATAATGCAAGCTGCTATTATGAGAATGCCTCACTAGAATTTAGCCAGTATCGTGGGTACAGTTTACAAACATACTTCTCACATGCACACAGACCCGAAACAATTATGTAGGTCATACAAATATTAATTCCGTGCAGTAGTCGAACCGGCGACACGTAGCGTCTAAAGCCAATCGCTTAGCCACTACGCCAACCGTGCCATAATTTCACGAAGACTCGCTTCGCTTGGCGTTGTTATACATCGAATTAAAAAGCAAAATCAAACAAACCTGCGTGGCTGTATGAGCTACATGATCACAAGCGTCGAGTATATGATCCACGGCGGCCGTGTTCCTCTGCCTCAGGGCTGCAACCTTGACGACCAGGGCGCGAGTCTCTCGAGACACTCTGGAGTCCACCAGGAGGACCCGCAGGTCCAACTTAATGTCCAAGTGACGAGGCTTGCTGCCTTTCTTGAAGGAGACTAGTGATCCGTATGTGCAGGTTGCGTTGTCTATACCTGAGGGTGATATAAGAGTTAGTATAAATTGGACTTGTTGCAATATATTTTGAACATTAAAGAAATTATAGTGACGCACATCAATCTCACGAAAATGATCCTGAAAAAAGCTATGAAATTCTTTGCTTGTTTTCAATCATCTGAACGTTTTCAATCGTCCTAGGATTTTCGCAATAATAGGTTCCGTAATAATCGGTTTTGACGAGTTTTTTAAATTGATCTATACCATTATGATACAGATATCAGTGTTGTAATCATGATAGTAAATAGTTAATAAAGCCTGTTCCATTTGGTGATTTGTAATTAAACATAATGTCAAGCTAATAGCTAATATATCAATATAATTGCTACTCATAATGGTGATTAAAGAAGTCAATCAACACGGACAGATTATGAAATCATAAATGACATAATGAATAAGTATATTATTATAAATTATTATTCCTGAAACGGAATATGTATGAACTTAATAATATAGAGCCTCAGTAATTAGTATATTATAATGACTTAATTACATACGACAGGAATACATAACTACGGCTAAGTAATTCGTCAAACAATATTGCATATTTCAACATCCTCATATTATAAATATTCATGGTTTTCCTATATTTTATACATAAACCACCATGCATAGTACTGACGTAGAAACACGATATAATATTTGCATAAATATTAAAACATACAGCACATACAAATTAAAAATAAAAAAAAGGGTGTGGTACTGCCATTACCTACGTTATTTATTTTGTTTTAATTAAAATTCTATGAAGCACATGAAATGAGTAAATATGTTATATGTGTAATTTGCATGTCAGTAGGTTGCTACGTGGATCTAGGATTATATATTAATTTACGTCCATGTGGTACGACACAAATTTCAATTATATTAGTTTCAAACTCTAAAATATTTTTTCTCAATTTAAAATTATTCTGCAATGTAAATATTTCTTAAGTACTGTGAGGATATAATAATAATGTTGGGGAAGCCCTTCTTTTGGCTACAGAAACAGCGTCCGGTAACAGATGTCTATTTAAAAACTCACTACCAAATAAACACACCGCAAACTCATTTACGTTAGAGTTTATAACACATATATAGATCTGTGGTTTATAGTAATAAAGATAGCAGACCTTGAAAACCGAGTAGTTACATATTTTATTAATCTTTTATCTTGTTTCATTAGAAAATGTTAATTACTTTAACGACGATGTCGAAAGTTTAGATATAAGAAGTTGAAAGACGAGAGCTAGTTTTGTGTTGATTTAGATATTTAATAAACCGAACGGAATGTTAGCTTGACAAAGGGTAGGAGGAAGTTTTACAATACAATATAGGTATTTTATTGTACACCAGAAATATACAAAAATAAACATGTAGCACGGGCGGTCATACCGCTAAAAGCAATGTCTTCCAGGTAAACTTTAGATGGACATAACTCGGAAGAAATAAAAAAGGGCACCGACATTTTGTTTCGAAAATCAACCCTTATGGGTTGCAATGGGATGTATGGGATAAGTCCGGAATTCACGCGGAAGAAGTCACAGGCAAAATCTATCGTAAATAATTTGTGAACACTCGGCCGTACAACGTATCAGATATTGGTCAACAAGTATGTCAAGGTCTTTGTCGCTTTCTATCTAGCTATGAGCGGAGGGACTGATGATGCCCAATCCGCGAACTTGCCCTACTTCGCTAAATAGATCCCGTTGACGTTCAGTGGTAAACACGAGACTGTCAATTGAGCCAAGGGCAAAGACATGTCAATAACAAACTAATAAAGGAAGAAAGTTTTTTAGTATGTAAGGTGATACAGTTACTGATAGCTGATTGTTACCTGCAATACTATTTTGATTGTCAAATTTTAAATGCCAGACCAGTACCACTGCTGGTCGCAAAAAGGGTCAGAGATTGCACGAAACATATAGTCGGTATCATATTGAACCGACAAAAGTAAATATGACAAATGCTAAGCTGATCTTCTTCATCATAGTTCTATTACTGTTTAGGATACACATACAACGCTCCTCCAAGCTATGCGGTCTTATTAAATTTTCACATGTCACTTAGTGGCAAAATAGAAGAACTACATATACTCCTCAACACCTTAATGTACTCTATTTTATGTGGAATAAATTTCATTTCATTTCATTTCATTTCATTTCATACAGTGTGGACAGCCTCCTTCAGTTATTCAATAGTTGTCAAAAATTACTATCATTATGATAAAGTTCCAGCAAATTTCCTGACGTTTTTGAAAACTTGCAATAATATAAGAATTTAGAAAATATACATTTAAAATTCGAAACTAATTGACCTTGGCATATTGGAAGTTGGAACTCAAAGAGCTCAAATAATTATGCTTTTTTGAGGTCAATGTTGGTACAACATATGGCCGCTAATCTTGAGTATATGGCCAAGGTGCAACACAAACGGTCAAGGAATTATCACTTGAAGCAATCATTGCTGATGATTCAATGTTATATAATGTTACTGCAATCTTTGATTCACTTGGAATTCTTTTAAAAACTACGTCAAATTTGTAATATTTACTAGAAGATTAAACTAGACCTCTTTAAATATTTGCTTTGCTGTTAATAAAGCAAAGTCGAGGTCGTGAGTTCTACAGCAATGAGAATAGAGATTTTATTTTTCTTACCACTTGTGTTATTTTTTATCGAAAAGGATGATGGTGATGACCTATTGGTAGAATAGGTTAAGAATCTGTACAGCTTACAAACTTACTACAACAGCAAATAAAGTAAATATTACTAATGGGTTTTCTGTACGACATTTTAAGATAGAAACATTAAAAAAATATGAATTATGATCCCTGGCATTTAAAAGTTAATGAATTTACCTTGTATTTTATACTATTTCAGGAGGAATCTGATTCAAATGGCGTAATAGCTAGGGGAGGGGCTACTTTTT
Organism: Allophyes oxyacanthae; assembly: GCA_932294325.1. Lineage (NCBI taxonomy): Eukaryota > Metazoa > Arthropoda > Insecta > Lepidoptera > Noctuidae > Allophyes > Allophyes oxyacanthae. The sequence continues at coordinate 7,251,252 of OW028628.1, forward strand.
GAGCTCAGGGTCAGTTCAATGCCCGCAATGAACCGAATTTTTAATGACATCTAGGTACACGAAAGATATTTTTTTAAGACGTCCGATAACTTCCAGTGCCAATGACTGCCAATCATTGACCTATCAGCTTAGGACCTTTGATCTTTTAGAATCTAATATCTACATTGTAACGCCTAAAGGAAATCGAGTAATCAATTCTATCAGCAATTGGTACATAGTATTTAATATTCATTGGTTGACGTCAAAGTGTAGTTCGTATAAACTCGAGTAATATAGAAGCGAACAGTGAAAGCTAAACATCAGAGATGAAAGATTTGCCAGTTATATGGAAGTTTTATTTGCCAGCCAGACTAAACGATGAACACATTAGTAGAACTAACTCTATTTGTTTTGCTTTAGGGATGTTTGTGATGTGTGGATGAATATATTGAGTTTATCGAGGATATGCAGTAGAAACGGGATCGATTAAGGTCAGTCAATATACAGATAAAAACTAAGGTACCGCTAGGTAGGACGCAGCTAGGTGTTGAGGATATATTACTCTGCGTTATTTTATTTTGAACGAACGTTAGTAGGTACTTATAATATAATGGCAAGATTAGTATTCACAGTCAAGTACATTATCTATAATTACATATCTACTGCCAACCTAAACATAATGTTCGCATCCCTATAAATTCCTTGTAACCGCATTACCGCACTCTTGCGAGGGGTACTATTTTACCATCGTTTCATTAAAACACTAATAGATCATCGATGTATATCAGATTCTCACGATAACAGCTCACTAAAAGCTTCGATTATACTCTTTTACTGTTGTCAACTTTATCAAGACCGTTATGAAAGAATTATATAATATTTTTTATAAAAAAAAAAACTACATACTAACACAAACTTGTCTTACAAAATAGTTTATAGAGACGAAACCCTGACTAATAATCCTAAACTACTACTCTTTAGATATTTACTCGGAGCAACGACAAAATAAAAATACAAGAGTACCTATAGACCTCAGCGTCAACATAATATTTGCTGAGAATATTATACTGCAATAAATAATTCTTTACCACATATAAGATCACAGTTATACCAATGAGGAAACCCTATGCTCAGTAGTGGGAGTTTACAAGATGTATGTAAGTAATAATGATAGCTCACCTGAGGGAGACCCGTGCATTATCCTTTCACAATTGTACGCCCACTCCGATATGATCTCTCTCTCATTCATACTGAAGTCTTCACTGGTTTGGTCGTAGAACGCGTCGAATCCTGTAGAACTCTTCAATTTGAGGAGCTGAATCAAGGCACCCGCTAAACATACTGCAAAGGACGCCGAACTGCCAGTTCCAGCACCAATAGTTAATTCAGACCCTAATGAGATCTCCATCGATCTGACAGGAAGACTTGTACTCCCGAATATTCCAGAAAATACGTATAGAAAACTACGTAAGGAATTTTTCTGATTGTTTTGTAACCCGTCAAAGTTTGGCTTGATGAGGTGTAGGAACTCGTCAACTCTTCGTAAGTGGTTGTCATGGTCGAGTTTGTCTGGTAATCTCCAAGAGAATTTGCCTGTGATACCTGGTGCCAGTTTGGGGTTGAAGAGACTTTTGACTGTAGGTTCTAGAGGTAGGGTTTCTTCCAGTCCGACGCATGGTAGGTGGATTCGTATCGTGGGTTCCACATGGTAGTTTACTTCCTGGAAATACAATAGAATTACGTTTTAATTTATAAAGCGTTGTTGATAGTTCAATGGGCGTTTGATTATCATGTCGTAGCGCTGTGACTTTGATTTAACGTTAATTATCACCTAATGGCGTACATAACAAATCATACTTAGTTCTTTAAGCGTAAAAAATTCAGTATCTACTCAAAACATCTATCTTTCCAGAAAAGTCACCTCATTATGACGACAACACACCTAATCAAGAGTAAATAAAATATTTCTATAATAATTAGCATAGTGATAACATTACTTCTGGCTTTTAACTACCATACGATTATCACTGCAATATTTGACTTAGTGACCATCAATATATTTGACTTAGTGATTTGAAAGACAATTTATTACATAAATAAAATAAATTCGTAATAAAATTATTGCTTCCGAAGTTTATAAAATACATATTTCACTATGTATGAGCTATAAAGTTTAAGAATAAGTGTTCCTACTGTAAACAGAAAATATACGTAACTTATTTATTGAGATTGTAACACAATGCCTAGGAAAGGACGCTGTCAAATATATTTGATATTTTATTATGTTCGTGCATGCTATTGTAGAAACATTTAGTATTATTATTTCTGAACTTAGTCATCTTATACCTTCTAGATTTTAAATCATAATTGCGTAAATTCAGAAAATATTTATATCATGAGCCTCATCTGTAATTTTTTCGCGAAGGCTGCCATTTTCCTTTCAATAAATGTTAGGATTTGAATTATTGCAATTCTCACGTCATTTTTATTATAATATATAATTATATACTGTTGTTGTGATCCTTATTATTTCCCCACATCATGGTGATATCGTTCGAGAATTAATTGTCAGAAAAAGTTCAATTAAAAGAAAACTTCAAATGAATGTGAGAATGGATCCACTATGAGGACTATGAGGTGATCAATTATGAACTAAAATCTAGAATTACCAGAGTGACATTGTTTCAAAATAAAAATGTTGTGTGAAAACTTCTTCCCTTATAAACTTTCGAACTCACCTATTGGCTATTGCCAAAGTCCGCTTTCTAAGAAACGATGTAGGCTATGCACCTAACAGCTATGTGAGCCAATACATTGGTAATATTTAAATGCCTTTATAAGAACAGCATTTAAAATAACTAGTAATCGAATCACTCAGAGTAAACGGATGTTAGTCTACGACGCGCGACGTTCAGAAATATCAGAACCTTCTTAAAAATATTTGAATACGTCGCCTAAATAGTAATTATGTCTTATAATTGAAGCTTTAATTATTTTTATTACTGTTTACTAATTTCCAAATCATATTTTAGCAATATATCTATATAATGATTTGTTAGAGAGAGTTACTATCATACAAAAATCTAACAAAAGCTTTGGAGTCGCATTCTATAATTCAAGACAAGCCAAATATGTAAAATAATCCAATCAAACTCTATAAAAACTTTTAAAATAAAGTTTATAACTAAAAACTCAAAGCTCGGGTCACATATTGAACTATAGGACCTATACCAAACGATACAAGCCAACTGTGAACTATTTATCTAAGATTTTTTTAAATAATTAAAAATGGTTACCTTAATAACAATAGAGCTCCTGAGTCCAAGACTGACGGCCACCGCAGTCTTCCCGTAAACAACAGAATGCTCCCCATGCAGGATCACTTTACCGGGAGCCGACACACTGACTGTGTACAAGTTGTCTATTCCGTTCAACATTTTTATTAACAGTCTTTACACGCAAGGAACCAATAAAAACAACATATATATTTTGTTCTACTTCATTATTATTTCCAAATTACATTTCAAGACTTCTGCGCGTTCCACTGTTCAACCGTGAGCGTCTTTTGCGTGAATGCGTGTATACTCTTCAGTTCTTCTTGAAGCACTGTGTTCACCAATCTGTGAAGCGAATTATTATACTTTAATAAGTATAATAGATCGATTGTTATTCAAATGAGGACGCTTGAACGTGTTTGTTGGTGATACGAATCTGCGTGAATACAAAAACGGTATTGTTATCTCATCGAGGCGCTACCGCATTTTTTTGAATAGTTTTCGCGCATTTCGTTAACTTTTTAACCCTTAGTATGTTTAGATTTTTTCTTGTGCATGTTGCATTTGCGTCATCACCAGTCAGAGGTTACGTATTCTATTGGTTGTAAGAGAATTGAAATGTTCAAAAGATGTGCTCTGAATTTTAATGTCACGGTCTTTGTCTAAAAGCGCAGGCCTGATGACGAGTAAGATATAGGACTTAATTTGAATAGTCTTTGAATTTATATTTAGTAAGAACATTGTATAATTTGCCCATTTTCCTCAATAGATCCTCCACGAGGAATAGAGGAAGAATATCCTTCTAAATCGATTGTCAATAATAACTAGTTTGATTTAACTATTTTTTTCAGAATGTTAATTCAAGCTGACCAGGGAACAAAGGAAAACAGAGAAGCAGCTATATTTTAGAGAAAAAGGGAAAACTTGTCGCTACTTAGTGCAATTTTATCGCCTTTTAAACACATTTTAAACTTTGGCAAAGAGGTTTCGACTCGTGCTTCTGGACATTAATAAAATAATATTTGGCAATTTTAAGTTCCGTTAAATCCGGGATATTTCCATTTCCCTAATTTAACCATTCTAACAAAATATGCTGCACTTTGCTTTCCTATGATTGCATTGCGTATAAGCATTTTTATCTTATCGTTATCACACATGCATCCATGTCATTAATTTTGGCAACACTTGGCTTTTGGCCAGGGTTTTGACTGCAATTTTTGCACGCACGTATTATAATTTGCTTGCACAATAACCTTCTCATGGTCGTATTACGAGTCAATAATATCGGTAACAATGCGACTATTATGCGATATTGTCCGATTGTATGACTCGAGACACGTACACTTGGTTGTAAAATGGTCTTCTTGGGAATACCAGATTATTATCAAATTTAATGTACCAGGAAAGAGAAATCGATTATATACAACATGTCCCAAAATTCAACGATAAGCGGGCACCAGAGGGACGACCTGCTCATGACTACTCGAGAAAAAAAAAAAAAAAAAAAAAACTCAATTTTTAAGAAGTTATATAAAAAAATTGAAATCCTTAAAAAAATTACACCCCTTAAGATATTTTTAATTACCATGACCACAATGTTTCAAATATTTCTGATTTTCTTTTTATCGCAGCAACCTAAGTAGCACTGCTATCCATTACAACCTTTAAAAGTTCCAGAATGCCTGTAGATTTGACACAAAAACCAATCAAAATTATTTTTTACCCTAAAATTTTGATAGATTTTTACTTTCGGTTCACTTTCACTCATCGTGGTGTAAAAAAATTGTATTGACACTACCATGGCAAGTTCTTTTAAAAACTGGCGCAACTATCCAAGATTCCAAAATGGTATAATACTCTAGAAAAACTTGCCACAAAAAAAAGAAATGCGTACTATTCCTGAACAAGAACCTTTCATAACTTTTACTATGTGCCTAAAATTGGTTTTTTGTTGTAAATTCTTCGAATTTGAATGGTACATGTGCGTAGTCAATAAAATTTAAAGTTAGAGAGAGATTATACGTTAGAGTTAGATAGATAGATAGTATGTAAAGAAGGCAAGAAAACGATTTTAAAAAATATACCTCGATTCTTCACAACTACAACAGTCTGCTAGTACGTCTGTGGCGTACTATCACCTGTCATCTGTCCACAGACTAGACTTAGGATTTCGCTGTAGATTTTCGTTGTGAGTAACAATGGGATAGGTAGAGAAGTTGCTGTTTTTATAAACTTTTAGCGTATTTTGGACTGTTTAGCGTTTATCACGCCACAGACGTACTAGCAGACTGTTGTAGTTGTGGAGAAACGAGATATATTTTTTAAATACGTTTTATTTCCTACTTTACATACTATCTATCTATCTCTCTCTAACGTATAATCTCTCTCTAACTTCTAAATTTTATTGACTACGCACATGTTCCATTCAAATTCGAAGAATTTACAACAAAAAACCTATTTTGGGCACATAGTAAAAGTTATGAAATTTGGTTCTTGTGCAGAAATAGTACGCGTTTCTTTTTTTTTGTGGCTAGTTTTCCTAGAGTATTATACCATTTTGGAATCTTGGATAGTTGCGTCAATTTTTAAAAAAACTTGCCATGGTAGTGTCAATACATTTTTTTTACACTACGATGAGTGAAAGTGGACCGAAAGTAAAATTCTATCAAAATTTTAGGGTGAAATATAATTTTGATTGATTTTTGTGCCAAATCTACGGGCATTCTGAGATTTTCAAGGATTGTGGTGGATAGCAGTGCTACTTAGGTTTCCGGTACATAAAGAAATTCAGAAATATTTGAAACATTGTGGTCATGGTAATTAAAAATCTCTTAAGGGGTGTAAATTTTTGTAGAATTTCAAATTTTTTATGTAACTTCTTAAAAATTGAGTTTTTTTTTTTCATTATTTTTTTCTCGAGTAGTCATGAGCTGGTCAACCTTCTGGTGCCCGCTTATCGTTGAATTTTGGGACATGGTGTATACGTGCTTATACATATATCTTTTACATCCCACACTCATCTGCATCAGCAGCGATACTCAAATTGCAGCCTGTGGGCTGTATTTACAATGATAAAATTAGCAATTTAGGTAGTAACGATGCATATTACTGGTATTCTTATTAACCCTATGCTTGTGCTAGGAGATTTTTTTCGTACCATCATGTTTGTTCCTCTTTTTTCGTGGAAGTCTTCAAAGGACTGAATTAATTCTATTAATTCATTAACTGATGAACCGCAGATTTCAGTGTTGTTTTTGGTCGCAGGCGTCCGGTAATATTTTAATTATTTATTTATTTTAAATGCTTCATGTACAAAGGTGGTCTCAATGCCGTAGACATTCTCTACCAGACAACCTTACGGTGATGCAGAGACAATTAAGGTAGATACACCAAAAAACAAACTTAAATGAGAGGTATAACTAATACTTAAAAACAACTAACATAGTGGTGAACATTAATTTAAAGCTAATGGTACGCTAATATCAACAGTCAGTGATCATTAACATTTTTAAACAAGTAAATGTTAACAATATTCCCTTTTGAAAAAAATAAATATTATTATTTTATTTTAAAAACGATGTCTACATAAGGATTATATTAAATGGCAATCTTTATCAGGCTCATTTTAACACACCAATTTGGAGAATCGACCAGAGGAAATTTATTAATGGATGGACTAATGGTTTCGACGGTGGCAACCTAATTTAGTTCTATTTGCTGACTTTTAACAAGGTGTTTGCACTGTTTGTAGCATCACAGTTCCGCGTACAGTTTTCCCCTCCGTTCAGCCCATAAGGAAAGTAATAACTCATCGAACCAAGAATGATTTGATCTTGGAATTGATGCGGTTCAATCAGTGCAGTACCATTGAATTCTAATTTGCGCTCATGGTACACAATATTGCTCTATTCATATTTTGCTGTTATTTTATCGGGAGTCAATTATCTAAAGCATGTGACTTCCGCTCGTGCGCTACCATTTTATCATCTACCACCACCACCACTTCATCACCTTTATTAAGAAAATTGTAATTTCCTCCTGTGGCTGCATTAATTTATTCGTCTTGTAGATTTTGTTACACCCTTTGAACATTTCATGTAATTCATTAGACTCAATTTTGTAGTCCATAACTAATATTTATGAATGAAATCATTGATCAAACTTCTGTTTGAAAAAATATCGGTAGGCCGGTCATCCTCATACAACCAATAGGGAACTGGCGACAACCACGAGTGACTGGCAACCTTCTACTATACACTATACATGTATACATTCGAAACACAAAAATGCATGAGGTTTTAGAGGAAAAGTGATTATAGAACTCACCTATGTCTGGCAAGCAATGGCTTCCCCTGGAACTTGTCGGACACGATTAGCACAGAGAACTTTGCGCCACAACCGTCACTGTCATCCGTCACCTCCTGTTGGCAAAGAAACTGAACGTCAGCATTACATCACCACACATTGCGTCAGACAGGCGACAGGTTAGACAAAACATAATTAGTTCATCGTCATTATTGTCACCGGTACACAGGACTGGCTCGTCAGTCACCAACCTACTTGGTCAGTAGTGATTACGGACAAACAGCAGTATCTCATCCCTTTTTAGGAGAGGTCAATGTCCACCGCAGTGAAAGGACCAGTAGAGAGGAACATACATTCTAATCAAATTGTTTTAAAAATATGGTCAATTGTAAAGACCGATACAAAAGAATCTAAGGAGATTGTACTGTAATCATTCGTTACGCTTGGGCAGCGGATAAAAAACAAAGTAGGTAGGACGACAGCCATGTCGTTCACAGAATCTGTTCTCAGGATTAAGGAACCTAGTAATCAAACAAGAGAAAAAAATGTCATGCCATTATTATGGCCACATGCTTTTTAATAGACAAGAAACTGGTTTTCGAATAAACTATAGTCTATTAACATTGTTCAAATGTATTGGGGAGACCTTTGTTCAGCAGGGATAGGTGCAAAAGCAGGGATTTCTTCCGGCTGACGATAATTATAGCCGCCTTTACAGTGTAGAAGTAATGGCGTCTTTTTGTCATTGTAGCAAAAGTTGCTCTGCAAACGCAGAACACAAAACGCAGTGCATAACAATGTGTTAGCTGCATGACTTCCTACGCAACTCGTAACCTAATGGGGAACGGGTGTGATACGCGGGAGAACGGGCTAGGCCTGTCGGTATGGGTGCCTTTACTCAAGAATTGGCACTCTTCATAAACACCTATGTCACCGATAGTACGTTTCTTCGAGAGCCAGTACATGTTCTAAGGTCTAATTTACAAAACTCTTAATAAAAACGTGTATAATATTATAATAGAAAAAAAAACAATAACCGTTTGTTAAAACTTAAGACTACAATACTGCCGTGCTAAGCACAAAAGCGGTATCTCAAAAAAAAATCGTAATGCCGATTGTTATGTCATCGGATAGCTTATAAACTAATCAGTTTTGATATTTTGACCATATGACAAAAAAAATACCCAATGTAATGTATAAAATCCATTTAATAAGAAAAAAAATCAATCTGTAAAGTAAAAAGAAAACTATACTTACAAAACTTAAATTTTCTCGAAATTAGCTTTCCCTGAGATACCGCTTTTGCGTTTAGCACGGCAGAATATACCTGCTAGCTGTCCGTGCCATTACACAGGAAATTATTCCGATAAATGAAACAATGTTTATTTACGGCTTTAAAGCGCATGGATTAGTTTGATGGCAATTGACATGATGAAACAACTTTCCCCGAAAGCTTGGCAACGATATCAACTTTCCTAGATGCAAAGAGGATATTCTCCTTGTAAATATTTTACAGCGAAAATCTCATCTTTTTATTAGAGACACGCGACGCTGCACAGAAAAAAAATGTCTTATTAACGTTATGTCAGTTACGTTTCAGCCGTGGCATACACTAAATGATAGCAGTTAGACATTTCTAGAGCATAGTATTCCAACGTGAGACCATGACATTGATTGGCGACCAGACTAAAGAAATTGATGCGAATTGACTACAATTGCCCTGCAGTTCCCCAAGGATACTGGTAATTGGGGCACGTATATCGAACTTCAAGAGCTTTGCATGAATTAAATTTAATCAATGGCTTGATATGTTCATTGATGCTTTCAATATACTTAATATTATTGGAAAACACGTGCCGGAAAATGCAAAGCGGCTAATTAATATCACTGATGATTATAGACATCTAACTTACTGAGGCAATCTGTCACTAATTATGATAATTATCAATCGAAAATTTATTAGGGTGTTAAAATTTATTTAAATATGCTTCATAAGGTTCTGAAGTTACGACAGCGATTTTTGTATGAAGAAATTCGGTGCGTTATTTTTTTTCTTAAAGGTAGATATTATTCCTACGTGTGTAATTTTACAAAGTTAAAAGCCTTTTTAGAGGTCTCTTATTATTATTATCTTAGGTACCCATAGCATTGGAATTATTTACAAACATGACGCATTGACATTAGGTACCTAATTTATCGATGTTCATGATTATACAGATTTGAATAATGTATTGTCAATAATAAGGAAAAGACAAAAAAATAAATAAAATGTCCATGAAACTCATTATTAGATTATACTGGATTATACACATAATATCCCGCCTGTATTGCCCGAAGAAAAAAGCAGATGCGTACAGTACATCCAGACTATTCCAGACCCACATGTCGCCGATGATTTATTATTATTTTATAGTTATTCGTACCTACTACATACAACCATAAAAATTGCCAAATAAATAAAAACCAAAAAGTTTCTATCTTTTAAAAACCGTAAGGATAATAATTGCTACACGGTCTAACAGTTTGTGAGGTTCAAATAGGAGCTTCAACAAAATTAAACTACAAAAATAAACCTTTTTGTTTAGTGTGTTGTGTATTTGTTTATCATGTGCTCAGATCACAGAAACAAATCATGAAAGATAATTTTGTAAACAAAGACTCACGTTAACATCCTTTCTGAAGCCCATATGTCTTAATCTATCGACCTGTCCGACGCATAATTATTATAGATACTTCGTGATACTAAATTATTGGATGGTTGTTCAATTTACAAAGTAACACAGGAAAATGAAGGCTTAAAAAACATCGCTTCCCATTTCGTCTAGGTGTAAACTAAATTTGTAAACAAGAAAAATGATCTCTGGTTTCTCCCCAGCCAAGAATTAGGCAGAGGAAACAGATAAGTTTAGAGGATAATTTTCAATTAATTAAACAAATATTACTAAGTCCAAAACACGACTGCAAAAAAAACGAACTAAAAAGATGGAAACAAGACGAAAAGAAAAACGAATATCCTTTACCTAAAATTATAACAGTCGGGGTCATCTAGGATGAAGTTAAAAATCAAGTGACACTGGATATTATCCAGTCCCTCGAGCTTTTAAGACGAATCTAAGGACCATTTGATTAAATCTGTTCACTCGTTTAGCCTCATAGGAAGGAACATAGACCACAGACATACAAACATTACATACCAACCAAAAACATTACTCTCATTTTGGTCTTCTTCGCATTTGGGTAAAAATAAACCTGCGGTGTAGGTATGTTATACCATCCACTTTTGAAAAGACCCTCCATTCGGAGTTATAATATTAATAAACACAGTAGGTAGAGGCACCTACTCTTTTCAATTTGAAATTTTGGAAATAAAATCTATGAAGTATTACTATATTTTTATCATTGAGTGCCCAGGTCACGACATTAAGACACGTGTCGACCATGCGTGCCGGATGAGGTTATTGCCACTACCATAAACAAATAACGTTTAATTCTCACTGTATTTTACAATCAACTCTAGATAACTGTGCTAACCTGCGAATGAAGAAAAAACAGATTGTGTCTATCATCCCACGCGAGCTTTAGCCTGGAACCGTCCACTGAAAATAATTGAGATACACTGATAATGCTAGGAAGCTACCTAAATGGATGACCTTTCAATAACCCTTTCTTACATATCGAGACATATTTGTACCTCGGAGATAAGATTAGGCGACACCGACGAATACTTATGATTATGACAGTCGTTAGGTAAACTTGTAATTGAGTTGCAGAACTTGCAGAGGTCGGACGGCAGTGGCTCTATTTAAAATACTGTTATTCAGCCCAAATTGGTTGGGTTGAAAAAGCAAAAAAATCAAGCGAATTGCAATTAATACCAAAGCAGTAACAACAATATGGAACCTATGGCCTCGAATGAGTATTTACTATGTCTACTGTTACCCTTTATTCAGATTGATAATAAGGTTTTCTTGTTGTTTGTGCTCTTGTACCTATGAATAGAGTACCTACCAGTGCCATTTTCTGTCTTTAGAGTTTGCGTAAGTTATCAAGTTTTTGGTATTAGGTATCTAAATTTTTCTGAGGTTCGATCAGTTAAGAAAATTTCACGATCTAAATATTTATATTTTTATGCAACAACCAAACGCTTAATATCAAATGTAACCTTTATTCTGCGAAATTGGTCGTTAAAATCGATCGAACTTATTTGACCACAAAATTTTAAAATTAATCGTTTTTAAGGATTACCCTTGAACTATAAATATTTAGGTGAACAAAGATTACAGTAGCATAATATAATATGATTACATTAGAATTCAGTGAACACGATCTTGACCGAAATTATCATGATCACGCAATATTATATGCAAACAGTATAGGTACTATGGCAGAGACGTCTAGTAATAACCTTACCTTAGGGGTCGTCCTTTAATCACGTGAGGGTTTTTAAGCCAGTTTTTTACCTCCCTCCCCCCCCCCCCCTCCTCCTCCTCCTTGGTTATAAGTCGTGATGTTATAAGCTACTCCCCCAAAATCACTCGTAATTTTTAATTGAAAGATATTTTCAGAATCTGATAAATTTTGATTCTGAAAACCATAATATTAATGAAATTAAGAAGGTCGCGTGCGGGACGTATGTTGCTTTTAAGGCACAAATTCGCTTCTAAGGACTTCTCGTGCTCTCACGAAACTACACGTGATTGTCACAACATCCCCTCCCTCATCGTGATCAATCGTGATGTTATTCCAACCCCCTGTTCAGACAACCCCTTACCAAGGTTCTAAAACTTAAGTCATCCATAAATTTTTAATCAATCAATAAATGACTGAAAAACATCAAAAACAAATAAATGTGAACGGTTCGCTTTTCGCTTCTTACGACAGAATGAAGTATGAAACTATAAATCATGTAGAGTAGGTACATTTCACTTCCTACCACCAACAATACAACCCAAACACTTCCATAACACTAAGAAGTTCATATTTTTCTACGCATGTCAGAAAGAGATAAATCCCAGGCAACGTATCCATTGAGCAGCATTTCATTGCTCTCAGTTAATTCCAAGAGAAGTGTAAGCCCAAAGTCAACCTAGAAGACAAAGCCAGCAGGCCAACGCATGGAAGTAAATTGATTTGAAATAATCTATCGAAAAGTGATCCAAAAATTTCAAGTCACAAAAAAGAAACAGTATCTATGGTAAAATGTCTATAGTGTAGAGAATCGAACTCTATAGATACAAATAAATGAAGTTTCAGTCCCAACAAGTCGATAGACGGCCCGATTTGGAATGACGTCTAATGGCTCTTTAAAAATCATTCGCTGTAGGAAATTCGCTGACCCTTATGTGGACGCCGAGTATATTGATAAATCCACTAAGAAACTAAATAGTACCTAAGTGACTTTATTATACTTAAAACTTAAGTGCTTGAATTACATAAGCTTATAACAAATTAAGATGAATGTAATTTATTGCCTAAACTATAATAACCAGTGACTAACATCGTACATCTGAAGACTTTTGACCCCATTGCATTGGAAGGTCGAGTTTAACCTCAAAAAATTTACATGGTGAGTCCACTCTTAAAACTAGCCCATTAGTATAATTAGGATTAATCAGAACAATACATTTGCATCACGCATCTGGTATTTTTCAATCAAGTGAAACATGATTAGCATGTTTAGTTTAATTAAAAAATATTATGAGAGTTTGTTAAATTTACACCGGATTTTTTTTTAGTTAACACCTATATTATGTTCCCTTGAGATTAAATTTATTTTCTGGAATCGATTTTCCCGAAAGCCTGGCGTGGCTTTAGGTTCAATAGACAATGGGGACCGCAGATGATTATCCACCGGGGATTATCAAAACGCAAATGGCAATAAAACTAAGTACAGAACCAATCAAGATTAAACTTTGCAATTGATTTTAGGTAAGTATAACCAGGACTATATTTTAAAGCACTATGATCATATTATAATTAATAGACCTACACCTAGGAGAAGCTGAGCACATGAGTAAAATGTGGTTGGCTCAAAAGATCGTTTTTCAACTTAACTTTAATAAATTATACTCAGAAGGGTTTAAAGGTAATTCAGTTATCTGATACTGTGTGCGAGCAGAGTATTCTTGAGATTGACGTAAATTAACTGGTTAAAAGTGGAAAGAACAAAGTATCTAAGTGCTTATCCAGTGAACGTGGTAGCTCATTTTCTTCTCTCATTAAACTTTTACAAATTCAGGTCTTCGTTTCGATATTAGCCCAATTTTAGCAGTTGTAACAACCTTATGAAGGAAAAAGTAGAGATAGAGTCGTATCGAGAGGCCAAAAAGAAGGCAGATTAAGAGCAGTGGCGATAGCTCCACGGACAAGAGCTTAGCTCTAAAATTAAAGAAGAAGAACAACTACGCTGAGAACCTCTCGTAAAGTTGCGACATGAAAATGTTGACCATTCCCAAAACTAGATAGAACAAAATAGATAGATACTAATAGATAAATACTAATTTTGACAAATAGCTACCAGGAAGGTAGACTAATACAGGAAATAGGAATACAACATAACACTGGGTAATCTACTGACGTTGCGTTAAGATTAATGATGGGTGTAATTCTGTATCTGACACTCGAAAAGATATCTCTGCTTAAAGGTATCTACCCTTAAAAGTATAAAAGTCAAATCACCATAACTACACTGGTTGGTTGGAAGTTACGATTTCGGTATGCACAAAAAGAATTGATTGTACAAGACGTAGTTAGTCTAACCAGAAATGATTCGTGCGCCCCCTCTCAAGTAAATCCGTGTAATTTCCCCATTAGTCTGTAGCTGTACAAATGAATCGTGAAGCTGATGCCGTTATTTTAGTCTCGGAACCATCGTAAATCATTTTACAGACGATTACAGCGTGGATAATAAAAGGATGCTGGAGAAAAATATGGTATTAAGCAGTCCATTTTTACATTGATTTAGCGTATTGAAATGCTGAAAATAAAAGTTTACTTGCTTGTCTCAAAAAATAATTTGTATCGTAAAATCTATGTCCAATAAATCCTAAAGATTATGCAGAACAGCCTAACCTATGTATAAACGATTAATGCAAACAAGTTTACAACGTCAAAAACCTGCTGATCAAGATAAATTGGGACAGTTTATCAACTACAGAGTCTCGATGATACATATACACCGACTACAGAAAAGGAAGATGACTAACATATTGTCTATGTGACTTCGAAGGCCGGTTCTTCTACATAGGACCAACTTTTTTGGAACCGTGCACCTAAAGCAAAAGTGCCTAATATTTGGTTTATTTGAAACAAAAAGCTTTTCTATTCTATTCTAATGTCGGCCTATTGAACTTTCGAAACGTTTGGAACAAAACATGAGGAGTATAAACTCAGATAGCAATTTTATTTCGTTGTACAATGAGTAAATGTTTTATACACTTTCACTTTGACCAAGTATTACTAAAAGCATTGCATGTTTACCATATACAACAAAGTGCCTTCTTTATAATAACAAGAATTGTTTACAGTTCATAAGTGATGTTTACATTGAGCTTACAGTTAGACAGTATACCGCTTCAGTGCTTATTAAGTGCAAAGACAATCCACTTTATAATTGCTATAAAGGCATTGGTATTGTAACGCAACCATTATACATAACTTGATCCAGCTGGATTTTAATTAGAACCAACAACAAATCTGAAAATTTTCTCCTCAGGACAAACAAAGCAGTGTCAAAAACAAGTTCTTAGTGAGATAATTTTCTTTTAGAAAATAAACTTCCGAGGTAAACATGGAATCTAAAATGTTGGTGCCAACTTGGTATGACAGACATCGATCTTCAATTCGTAGTGAAAGTCGGGTTTTAGAAATCACTAAACACCAGTTTTCGGAATATTTATTTATAATTTCTCTGCTTGGAGTTAAGTTGAGAACTTTTACTTATTATGTTATGTTTTCCGAATTTACAGGGGCAGCAGTAGTGAGTAAATCCATACTTTCTACAAATATATTATATCAAAGTATTGTCTTTGAGCATGTGTTTATGAAAAACGGGAAATAGCTATAGCCAATTGCAAGTATGAAACAGAGACAATAGTTTTATTTTTTGTAAAGATTACTTTCTTTGTAACGATATAATTAATACACAAATATCTTGCACGATAAAACTAGCACAGACTAACAGAGATTCAGCAATAACACCTGATTACACAACAGCTGACTAAATAAACTATAAATAATATTTAAATAACACAACCTTAACTGATGTTATTGATGATAAACCTTGAACGCGGAATAACAAACTATGATAAATTAGAAAAAAATATTAACAGCGTAGGTTACACTGGGGCAACGACACTTTAATCGAACCATTACAAACTTAAAATATGACGTACCTATTATTATCACTGTGCAAAAAACTCTTCACTCATAAATCACAGATCACTTTGTCTATTGTACGTATTTTTTTAATATAGAACGCGTTCGAAAACTTGCAGCGGCGTGCACCGACCGCGGCCCGCCAACTGCGCTAACTGACTTCCCGCGCTCTACGCGGATACAGCCGAATGACCGGCTGTGCGATTGTGGGCGTCTTGTTGGCTCGCTCGTAAATCATCAGCTTGGATGAAGACGAGCCGTCTAGTGTTAGAGTAGGTCTCGTTTATTACGTGGCACTAGACCCCTTAATTACGGAACCAGTCATAATTTAAGCTAGATTGCTATTTTTGCCCTTGTATCCTGTATATACTGTAGAAGAACATAAGCATCCAAAAATGAAGGGCATCTGGTTCATTTCTTCAGACATTTTAAATTTACTCCAGGACGGCTACTTTCTACATTGCCATGACATTTCCATCAACAAAAATACGAAAACAAGGATATACCACAGACCTCGATTTTATTACTTTTAGCGCACAAAGGCCCAAAAAAAAAAGGCGCCAAAGATCTACGGTACCACTTACACGATAAAACACGTCATAGACGATATGTTTTCTGTTTCATGAAGTATATCTACTAATAATTACAGCACCAAAATCATTTTGTAGCACGCAACACTTAACTATTGACAGGAAAGTCTGCTAGCTGCCTAGCACGCACGGAAAACAATCAAGTATCCTCATTATGGGCCGGAGGAAAAACGGTTAGATTACTTGGTATCTGAACAGTTAATTTGATTTAGTAACGCACACAAACCGAAATTACAGTATACAGAAGTAATTATACCATGATACTTGGAGCTTAGATTGAAAATTTTACTATATTGTCGCTACTAGCTACTAAAACTTTGCTTGATACTACTAGTAAAGCCAGGGTTGCCAACCATAGAACATTTTTCCTCGTACATATACACCAAAAATCTCGTATTTTGGCTTTCCAACCTCATACATTCCTTAAGCATATAGTATGTTATATAAAACACATATAAAATGACTGTGAACGTTTAAAAAAATATTCGTCCGGCGCGGCGTTTGTTTTCTCAAAGAGATAATGACTATATGCTATATGGTAAAGACAGACCGGCCAGCGGCCCAGTGTGTGTACATTTCATTTAGGTAGTACACCGATGTAGGCAAAACTGTGAAATCCCATTATAAAATTTCCTGTATCAAAAATCTCGTACAAAATTGTACGAGCCTCAATGTGTCCTCGTACCTCGTTCCTCGTACCTGAGTAAAGCTTTCTCTTTAATGTTGTCTCATCCCTGTCTAATATCAGCTTTACCAAATGACCTATCGAGGCATTCAAGTTACCCAAATTAAAATATCATACGATATGGTTTATGAAATTTCCATTCATGTATCAATCAAACTAACGATATCCAGAACGATGAATGTAGCTCCCAAACAAATTGCCTATGTTATAACAAAATCGGCATAAATCACTTTTCAAAACACTGTTCTTGACAACATAACATACAGGTGCTCAAAGCAGGCTATTTTAGGATTACCAGGAACTGAATTATGTTATTACTCACTGATGAAAATTGGATAGAGCGGATACGGATAAAGCATAACGCTAATAAATTGTGGCGTGTTCCATTCTAGACCAAATTCCAGTTGACAATAACAAATCAAATTATGCTTCAGACCTTCTTGCAAGATGCTACGCAATCTATTACTTGACGGTCGTTAGACCACATACCAATAAAAACCAATTCATTTGTAAAACAAACACATTAACTTTGAAGATGTCGCGCTGTTTCATAATAAGCTATAATTTGCCGGGACCTTGCCGCAACACCGGTGTTTGATATTGCGCAACGCAAAGACGCGTATTTTAGCATACACTTGTTGACTCTACTACTTAGCTCTTTTATTTGCTTTGAACGCCGGATAAACGTGACATTGGCATTTGGTGCCTTCGATCATGCTTTTATGTACTTAGGTATGTATTATGATGCTACGGAGAAAGCAATACTTATTCCATGATAATTTATGCAGTCTTGACTCACTTGTATCATGGATGACTTCAGATACTCTAATTAACATCTGTGTTATTAACGACAAGATACGTAATTCTCGAACGTTTCGGCTTTAACAATTAAGATTAGCTCGGAAACTCATATCGCAAGTTAAGCTGAGATTGCAAGGGCACCTAATCTTATGATACACTCCTAATGTCTTGACCTAGTTTTTGGTTAATTATATAGTTCGATACCAAGTTTTTGTAGTACTTAAATATTTGTTATGAACTAAATTTATAGAACCTGTGTGTCAATTACGTAAAGCTATTAGATTACAATCGAAAGAACTAGTTAATGACAACTTATTTGATGAAAGTTATATAAATACCTAAAATTTTAGAGAACTAAAATTTAAATTTGTATTATTTACTTATAATGCTTTATGCAAAAGTAAAATAAGAACTGCACAAAGGCGGATTTTGGAGTGATAATGAAATTATATTCGTACGTTGACTCTTCAGGAGACCAAAATTGTTTGGCTGGAAGCCAAAAATAGCTAAACCGCATGAGCAACTTTCACTAATCCCAGGTTACTACAATACAATTTATATTGTACACAACGCGGGAGTAGCACCAATTTTTTTAAAAAGCCCTTTTCACTGTGTAGAAACCAAGGTGTATATACAATTATATGTCTGTTGCATAAACGATCTTTCTTTACGCGCCCCCGAGCCGCGTTCAAGGCCTTCTGACGTCGAACGATAAGGTGTGGTGGTTACGTTATGCCAAGATTACTGTGACCGATAGCAGTCGCCAATTATGAATACTGCCAAATAGATAAGAGAAAGCATGTGGGATTGTGAGAGGAGTATCATCGTATTTCTTGATGCGTGTTGCGACACAAGTTGTTAAGCCAGCCACAATGATTGATAACAAAGCACTGAAGAATAACGACCTGGTGTTCCACAGGACACGTTATCTTTGAAACCCTAAAAATCTTGAAGTATAAAGAAAGAACAAGAAAGACAGAGAAAACGACACCTAAATCGATTGAAATTAAATTACGTTTAATTTACGTTACCCCCGATAATGTCGCAGCAAAACATTGGATTTGGTGCGCAATAGAAAACAAGTAACAATTTACACTTTGTTCTTGAGTCTAGTCAAAAGTGATGTGGAAAAGTGAATCATAGCGATAATAATATTCGAGACCTTGGGGTTCTACGATAACAATTCTTTTCATGTACATCTACAATATTATGATTTACATTGTGTATTGTTCTCTATCAATACCTTCATTATGAAGACGAAGAACAACAAAAAGATTGAAATGGCATGAACAAAGTGGCACTGATTGTGGAAGTATGGGATTTAAATGGAGATCGTATTGTATTATCTAATTACACCTTGAATATAAGTGGGCGATGACTTTAATCCCTTGAAGGAATTTTCATAATAATCCATCATGTTGTTTTTCTTACCCTATTTGTCAGGAAAAACCACACAGAACTGATTAAATATTTCAAAGTGTTAATATTGCAAAACTTGTGAGTGCTAATATAAAGGCTAAGTTTCTATCAAATATTTGGCAATCCATGACCTTGATGAAATGATAAAATGGTTACACATTATCATTTACGATATCTTTATTTAATTCATGAATATAAGGTCGAACTTTGTGATCTACGAGTATAAAGAATAAACTAAAACAAGAGAAAGTAAAGGCATGCTCTCCTTCCATGGTGAAAGGAGATTTGGGGCAAATTCCTAATGCGTAATTACATTGTCTACGTCTCTACGACGTACAGTGACCCAAGCGGTTAAAAAAACTTGAATTTCTATTTATTATTTTTTACTCGACTGCGGCGAAGCCCAAAAGTAGGGTTTTGGTTTTGATTGGTATGGAATGTATGTATTGTATGGCTGTGTCTATGTGTCCTAGAGGCTAAACCAGTGAACCGATTTAAATAAATGGGGTGTCCTTGGATTTGTCTTAAAGATGCGAGTGACACTGGCTATATGGAGTCGGGAGCATTTAGGATGTAACGAACACCAGGAAACATATCTCCGACTACCTACAAATTTAGGGTAAAGGATATTAAAATTTGTTTTTCTTTTCACCTTATTTCTTTTCAGTTCGTTTTTTTGCAATCAGGTTTTTTTAATAGTTCGTTTTTTGCTATTACTAAAAATCAATAAAAGCGTGTTAATGATCAGAAATGTTATATAAGTATAACAAGCGTATGATTCTATGAAGAAGCAGAACATGAGTTGTTGGTCGGACTGGAAACTAGTTTGTTTGAAACATCAGTTTTGTAGAAATGTACAAAGTTGCGAAAGTAAATATAATTTTCGAAGTCCACTTATTTTTCTATTTTGTCGTCTGCTTCGATAACAACATTAAATTTAGCTGAACACTAATTCGGAAAGAATATGTTACACCAAAAATAAAATATGACTCACTATTTAGTGTCACATCATGATAATTATTACATACTAGAAACGAATATGTATGAAATTATTTTAAATTACGTATTTGTTTTCATGAATTTCTCTTCTACTTTCTAAACTTAACAACAATAGTCCTTGATTTAACTTGGTTCGATCTTCACTCGACATTGGCTAAATACACGAGTAGTGCGTAGCTAGAAAATAATAAATAACCTGGCTGGATATGTCATATTGAAAGCCGACTTTCTTACTATTTGCACAAATCTCAATCACAGTGCGATTAGACAATAATATATAGACAAACAGGAAGATATTTTGGTTAAAATTCAATGTCAACAATATCATTATTTACAAGTATGAACTATTTTATTCTTAAAACACCTTTACAGACAACTTATTTAGTTCTTCAACTGAATAATACGTCGAAATTCAGCTTATTTACCATGAATTTTATGGCTCAGTAAGAACTGTTGTAAAAAAGTTAGGTAAATGACCACGATTAACAAATAAAATTGTTCTAGTCAGATAAAAGATAAGCAAAATACAATACAGTCAATATTATCCAATAAAATCATAAAGCCACTAATTCAATCTGACGACATTGGAGGAAACGCAACATTTTCCAATTACAATTCAAGGCAGTCACAAATACTGTCGAGACATATCTAGCTAACAAGCTAAGTAAGACGCTTAATATGCACGCTGTGAATGAATTCTAATTTGATAGACGACTGCAAATAGCAAATACGATGTTGAATGCAGCTCATGACGTCTAACTTAGGTTTACATAGCTAGACAAACCGGATAGGCATAGATTCTATTAGCAAATCAGATGGGCGAGGAAAACGAGACAAGAAAGCTAGTACAGGAAACGTTTCACAGGTTTATAAGACCTTGGAGATATCGCTGACGACCTAGATAATGTTTGGCCCAGTGAGAGATACCAGAGCCACTGAATGACGTGACGCCTGCATGAACGCCAATGAACTCGGCGCTAACTTTGGCACAGTTGAAAGAAAGGATGAGTTAATAATAAAAGGGAAAGTTTACGAGTAACTTTCTTACATTTTATAAACATTGACGGTCAGTCACCAAGATGAGGTTTTCGTGTTTTAGCACAATCAATGTTGTTTTATCGACTGCCACCGCTTCCTTTAATTTATATGACGTAAATCAGAATAAGAACCTTTTTAAAATATTCTATTTTATGCACTGATTCATTTACTTTTAACAATAGTGACGGTAGCTAGAGTCACAAGTACAATTCTGTTAGGTGTCTTAAAATCTAAAAGTATACATGATTTACGTTCATAAGCAAAACATCAGTTCCTAATACCCTATAAAGCCCTCAAAGATAAAACCATAACATCCTATGACCTACATATCTTTGGTTTTTATTACCGAGGTAATAGCAGGTCGTTTTATTGAGAAATTTTACGGTTGAACTTTCTTCAAGCTTTAATTGCACGGTTGCGAAAACCTACATACGGCAAATTTTGAGGTCAACTTCGAATACATTGTTCGAAGACGCTCTCTTTCTTAGTTAATCACTTTTATTACAACAAAATAAAAATTGTTTACTGCTGGCAAGTTTCGTCACGTATCTTGAAAGTCAAAACGCTGATCGTATACTTATAGTATATCGACTTGAAGGTTTTATTTTTTACTGCATTTGAATGGATGCAATTAGCATTAAATCTAACTGATGCAATTTTTAAGTATTAATACTAAATTTTGACATTACACGTTATACATATTATAACGTAAAGATCTAACGCCTGAGGCACACTAACTATACCTACTTTTAGCAGCAGAAACGTAACCTCTAGTTGAATTCTGATTCCTAAAAGTGAATCACCTGCCGATCGCAGCAGCTTCAATAACTAACACATTTACGCCGTTAAGATCATTTTAATAATACTTATCTAAATCGTCGGTAGCCGCAAATTATTTCGCAATTTTTTGCAAGACGTCTATTGTCTGTGACAAACGTAATGGCCGTCGATGTGGGCACATTAGGATAACTTTAAGCGTGGTGAGCATGTGGCACATGTGCAATTCTTTTGAAGGTTAGCCTAAGTAGAGCAACAATTCATTGCATCTGTTTTTATCATTGCACTGTTAGGCAACGTATTCAGATCTTTACAGAATTTTAAGACACATACAAACAGTGGAGCGCCAGCTGTCGTACCCACAGTGTCCTGTCTCCTGTAATGTAGAGGACTTAATAGAGGCCAATCAAAGAGCCGTCGAGTTGGCCATGTCTTTGGCCGGCCAAATATAAAGTAGCCATCGACACGACGAAATGGTTGGTGCAGTGGCTAAGCTATTAACTTTCTGCGGTACGTGCCGCGGGTTCGATCCCCGCACGGAACAAACATTTGTACTTATGATCTACAGATAGTTGTTCCGGGTTTGGGTGTGTATGCATGTGAGATGTATGTTTGTAAAGTACCCTCAATACAGGAGAAATCCAAGCGAGGGGCAACGTTTATTTTTTTTTTTTTAAACGAGAAGAAGAAGACTGTATTAATTATGGATAATACATAACACAGTCTAGTAAGTGTACGAAAATTAAGTACACGGTAATGATGGATAGCCACCATGACCTAGTTTAGTACTTTGGAGAGATAACCAAAAAAACTAGTAGACGTTTTATAAAAATGCAAAAAGTTAAATTAGTATGTCTTTACTTGTATCTTTCTGGTATCATTCATTTTATAATGATCTAAGAGTGGAAGAAGAACAGACATCCACTCTATTTATGTTGAATTCAAATGTTATGTACTTGCGGGCGAGCAATTTCTAACTACAAACATCACGTTTTACTCCATGTGTAATATCAAAATATTTAAATATGCATTATTATAAAAAATATATTGAATTAAGTAGGTACCCAATTAGCATAAAATACTCATAATAAAGTAAACAATATGTTTATAATAGCAATAAAATAAGTGCAAATTATGCCCATTAATCAGGGAGATACATTCTGAAAAACAAATAATATTATGTAAATATACATTTTTTCAGGGTTAAGTACTTACTTCACTTACTAAAGACATCGCGAAAACTGCAGATTCTCAACAAAACAACTAAAATACTGGATATTTTTATATATTTCGTCACAAAAGAAATGACCGATGACACAGCTGCCTTGCGTAAGACCTGTTCTTTTTGAGCTGATGACCTTCGTAAAAAGTTAATCAACTTAAGAAATAAAAACGTAGTAAAACAAAAAAGAAAACAAGAGTTAATTGGATTGACAATTGTTGCGGTATCTAAAACGATATTTTGGTTCCACAAGGCTGCTTTCTACTCATTAATTTCAATCAACCGACAATACCTAAGGACCATAGCATACTCGCTACTTTTTGCAGCAAATTCGCGGGATGCCATGTTCGTCGGCTGCTTTTTGCTTACAAAAAGTGAATAAAGAACGCAAAAACGCGCGATTCTGCTGCAAAATGTAGCTAGTTTGGATTCCAAAACCTTAATTAAACCATAGAGAACTGAACTATAAATATTCATCAATGGCATACAACGTTAATCTTTGTTCTAAAAATCTGACTAAACAAATAAGGAAAGTCAATAATTATCAAGACGCTGAGTAATTAGCGTAATGAAGCAACTTTTCGAGTGTAGTCATCCTAACAACTGCTATTTCTTAGAACGTTATCTTATGTCATCTCATCAAAACTACATGGCATTGTCTTATCTGCATACGGTAGTCATGGAAAAATAAATAATAAAGTGCTAAATATACAAATTTCTCCAACGAATCCCACTCAACGGATTAGGGCTTTCCGCGGGCCAATAACTTATTGATATGCAGTGAATGGCACAAACCATTTGCCTGCACATTATCAATCCATTTGCTTCTATACGCTGTGCAAGCCTTTGATTTTCCTCATCTACATCTGTATGGATACGCTTCATGCATAAGGCACTCATGTGAATAATTTAGAGCAGTTAATGATATCATCTTGGAAGATCCCATTTGATATCTAATAATGGGTGTCATTTTCTCAGAATTATAATAATAAATAAACACTCAGTGAAAGTGATGGATCCTCATTTTGGAAATGAAAATCAAGCTAATTGCTGTAAAACGAAAGCAAGTCCATTTTAGCAGAGAAAAATAATTGCCCGTCCCTTTGCCCTTGATTACCCGTCACCCACAAAGGGAAGCTTGAACTTTGGTCCACTTGCAAGTGGACCTTAAGAATCTACATTACAGTATCAGTTGCGCCTAAGTTATGTTAAATAAGAACTTTGCACAGTTTGCACTACGTAGCCAATTTCGAAGATTTATTACGGGTAATGACTATACGGTTTAACTCGTACAGTTTGGAAATTGTCTCCAGTACTGCATTACGTCATCCTGTCACCATCCTAGTATTATCATCAGCGTTTGTCTTTGTTATAATGCGTTACACTTTGTTATTTTACTCATGCGTAACTTGATGCGGTTAACTTGGGCCAACTTGAACATTACGTATTACAGAACTAAATTAAAATGAAATAATTGCGGTTTACTTACAAGTATTATAAGAAATGATTCAGTAACCACGATATTAAAATCTGTTTGTCGGTTTATTTATTATTAGTGTCAAAATGTTGTTCGATGTTTACTCGCTAACATCTGGTTTTGAATACGATGAAAATATTACACGTGGATTCAGACAAGTACAAATGTTTTAACTGGAAGAATAACAATAATTAAACATAAAGTACCTAATTATTTGTATCATGACAGTTTAGCTAGCATCTGCGTCTCATTAGGCCTTAAATTGTGTCATAAAATCCGCTATCCAAGACCCACAATTTCAACAGATAGGTAACAAATAGGTAATATATAATTTAATAGTATGTTAGGAGAATTGCAATATTTCTATATCTAATTTTCATGACTCATCAAATAGAAATATTGACGAATCGACACATAGTATCATTTGTGCACAGTCACAATTCGAAGCCTCATATGAAACCGAATATTATGAACATGAAGCAAATTATTATAACCTCAAGGCAACATTTAAAAGAACGGTGGTCACGTATTCTGAAAGGAATCTAGGGAAAGGGAATGTCATGTTTGAAAAGGTTAAATGTATGACTGTTCAAAAATATAGTGGAACAAATCCTTGGAACATATTATGGGGGCCCCGTATTTACAACACTCACAATACATAATAACATTGAGATCAGAAATAATATTAACTTCGCTAACCAAAGCAAACATCGGGATCGTGTTCCATAGCAATAAATTACCGTCCCCATCAAAATCAGCCGATTTCTTAACGAAATGAAAACCTGAAACAGATATATTTCTAAGAAAGTCATTTACTTTATTAATAACGATGATAAACTTCATGAACAAATTGGATCAATCAAAATGCAGCTTGCAAAATTTCATTAAAAAGCATTACAATTTATGTGACGCAAGTGGCACTAAGATGTTTAAACAATTTAACATCTTAGTGTCGTTTGCGTCATTATTTAAGAACAAAAATAATTGAACAAGACCAGAAACCGGCAACAATAAAATTGATTTCAAAAGATTTCAAGCAAGTATCGAAACTTGTATTGTAAAACAAAAATTGATTTCTCATATCGGTTCAGTTTGAAGTATCGTCTATCTCTTTCTTACGATACTTATAGTATCAAAAAGGAGGATGGAAAGGTTATTTTTAAAACAACGCACGTACACACAAATTAGCTCCATTGTTCTGGTAGCTGATTTGTCTATCATGAGTCAAACATTCCTGGGAGTCCCAGAAATTATTCCAATTGTATCATGATCATCGTACGATACTGTTTCTTGGTAAAAAATCGGTGACGCAAGTTTGGCAGTGTCTACTGGGGCACACTTCAACGAATTCTTTTGGGGAATTTTGGCCAGTGGTGACAAGTTTCAGAAATTCAATGAGACATTGGAATCATCTGAATAAATGCTTCGTTATTATATCAGTCATAAAAGACTCTGCAGAATTTAAATTCCCTGCAATAAAACATTTTCCGAGAAGCTAAGTAAATACTCGTAAAACTGCATGACGTATTTGTTATGTTAAGATGATCTGTTATGGTCTTTGTTTTATCGGTAGTTCAAATAACCCCAGTTTAGTTTGATTACTAAGATCTGCTTAAAATACAGAAATATGTACCTAGTTCAATGTAACTAAGATTTGCATTCAAGATAGGAACTGTGACACTTCTGATAATAATGACTTTAATTAAGTGCATGATAATGCAGCACAATTTATTTATTTAGTTAAATTTATTCCTGCTTCATATTTAGCCGTAGTGGTAGTGACGTACATATTTTGTTTCTTTTCTTTGCTTATAAACGCATTAGCTTTAGATACTACAACTGCTTTGCACGTCGCAGTACATTGGGAGCCGCAGTCCTACCTATGTTGCGAGTGCAACTTATGAATAATATCTAACCATTGAAATTGAATCAATGATTGAGATTGGACTATAGAAATATCAGATCGATTCCTGCGATACTTGCATCCAATCGGAAATATACAAAACCGAGATAGATTAGCTTAAGATAAATCGGCTGCAGAAAGAGAATTACTAGACTTTAACAAACAATTACGCAGTAACTAAGACCAGTTTTGTAAAGTGCACTGGCCGACAGTTAATTTCTCGATTTAATTACAAAGAAGCGAAGGCTAAAGTTAACCACAGCATTGGTCCTAATATCTCTAATTTACTTGTAAAGTTGTAATGGCTGCCCCTCCTCATTAGCCTAGCTAACGCGGCGCGACGCAAGCGCATCGTTATGGCGTGTTGTCGCACACGCAGACCAGGGTAATGATGCGATTTTGCTTCATTGCAAGTGCTGTGTATTGAATATGACTTTTTTAATGACACCCATATTGCTCATCGGAATTTGAAAATATTTTTGAGCAATTAATTAGTACGCACGTCTCTAGGATTTTTGAGGGTGTTGTTCGGTCGTTGGATCAGTGTTTTATTGTTAATAATAATATGTCAAACAGCAAGCTGTTTCGAAACATTCGTTATGAAAATCTATTCTAGACTATTTACTTACACTATTATAGACTTCCGATATTATATGTCCTGGAACATATTCATAATATTATTATCTACCTAATTATATCACGGTCGTTTGACCCCTTAGTTTGGTTAGCACTTATAACAGCAGTTGGCGCTTATTACAGCAAATATTCCTATTTAAAGTAATTATAGTGGTAAGAAGCAATAGGCTGCGAAAAGGAAAAAAAGTGAAGAAAACATAATTGCTATTACAATTTGTGACAAAATCTACTGACTCTACTGACTTGGCGGTTACTCAGGGTTTCAATCTTAATGTTGATTGGTTTTCAATATATCAGGTAAGCTTATCACAGAGAAAGAACTGATTGGAGATATAAAATAGTGGCCCAAGAAAGGGGCGAGTGGCAGCTTTTGATGTTGGAGGCCAAGATCTTCTTTGGGTCGCTGAGCCAGCGTAGTAGTAAGTAAATTAATATCTCAAAGTAATAGAGTATCTCAATCTGCTTTCCTGTATTTTTCTGATCTATATAGTGAAGCTAGTTAGTTTTAGAACTCTCAATTTCGCTCTTCTCGTTGATTTTAATACCACATGCAATAGGTATGACGTGGGTGGAGTTTCAAACCGTTCAGAGTCGCTGAACCCAACCCAAGCCGGTCTTACAGATAACATCAAACTACTCGAGCAGAATTTTTTCTTATCTAACGATTGACAAATGGGCAAGCAAATTGATTCACATCACTGTTCGGGCACGTGCATGCCCAGTGAAATCATGCGTCAAATTATGCAACGCTCAGTGAAAACAGCACGCATGCCGCATACCGAGCGTTTGTGGGTTAGATTTGTGACAGTGTTCCCCGTGGCACACTGGCCAAAAGTCGTTGGGTAGGTAGGCCAAAACTTGAATAAAATTATGTTTAAATAATTAAGTAACAGTTTAGACGCATGCGCAAACCGGTGAAGAAGGAAGGAAGCCGCTATCACGAATATCACGATTGAGTTGTTGCTTACATTGTAATGTAGGTCGAATTTTCATACTTTCTTCTGTCTACTTTAGAATTGGAATTAGTGATAAATTATATTTTATTTATTTAGATTAGACAAATACAATACTTGAATGTCGTATTTTTATTTGAATACTGTGGCTAGGTGGCAGAAATAAACGTTCTTATCATTTTAATGCACATTTCCGTTCATAAAACGCACTAGATTAGTAATTAAATACGTATTTCCCATAAATTTTATATTAAAAAATATTTAAAGTACTCAACTGCCATAAAAATTGGTCTTCCGCTCCACTTTTCAGACCACATGACCGCGTGATCTTAAAATAGAAACCTCCTATAGTCTGGTGACTTTGTTTAACAATAAACCATTACTCGTTTTGTTGTTTAAGTTTTAATCTCAAGCCATTCTATGAGCAGCATACTTTCGTTCATTCATTTTATAAAAATAATTATTTTGTATGAACTTGGCCTTATTTTCAAGTATTAGTTCTAATCAAAATGAGTTCAACATACTTTCTCGGATAATGTCGTTCTGCTGGATAGGGCTTTTAGTAAATGATACATAGGTTCGACTCCTAGAGTGTAGGTATAGTGCATAATTTGAGCACGTATGTAGGTAGGTATTATGTGCATAGTTCTGAACACGTCTGGTGGAAGAGATTTCTAGAGAAATAAGCAGTAGGTACCTCTGTGTCGTGTTTTCTACTTAATTGTAATTACTTATTCTTCTTTCTGTGTGTACATAAACTGTTAAATAAATAAATAAAACAATATTCTAATCTTGTTTTTTTGAGCAAAGCCCTAAAATGTATATAGGTAAATTAAAAAGTTTATAAAATCTGATTCCAAAATGGTGCACACAATTTTATCAAACGCTAAATAGTTAATTGCCTAATTAGTTATTTGGATGATGTGCCAAAACGAATAAAATTCTGCTGCAGATATGCCTTTGATTTGAAAGATATTCGATGCACCACATAATAAGATTTTGATTCAATATAATTATTTACCAAGGAAATGCCGGCTTGGTACTCGCATTTAATAAATGTTAAAGACATGATATCAATATGTAAAACCTACTTTTTCCTTTTTTGTAGGCGGAAGCGAAACAAGTCAGGTTATTCCCAGCTACCTAGAATAAATTAATTGGACCCATAAATATTTACAAAGATTTGTGGCTATTATCATAATTATCAGCATATTTGTCTTGTTGAATTATTATAATAATGCTGACCTTAACCCATGTAGTGATAAGTTCTGCGTAATGTCGCGACATTAGTTCTATTGCCTATCAATTCGAAGGATATGGCATTGTACTTTGTCTACTACAACCTGATGACTAGCCATAAATCAAATTACAAATCTGAGTGTACGTTTGCGCAATAGTACGCCGAGGTGTCTCAGGGGTGTAAAGGGGATGCTCAGATCTTCAGCTTCGGCAAAGGTCAAGTGTTTAACCTTGCATGCGGCCTAGTTGCAAGGTCACTGATAAAATAAAAGACATTAATAAAAAACCACCAATATGAAAGTTTATTTTAAACGACCGTTTTTATTTATTTTTATTTCAAAAACATATTTTGTAGATCTTATGGAGCCCTGACTCTTAAACTAGGTTATCACCTCTTAAACTATGTTATCACCTGTAGTATCTCAACTTCAAGAGGCAGGTTTTAGTCTCAAATGTCTGTTTATTGGTGAAGATCTGCAGCGACACTAGTGCGAGAAGAACTGGCTCTGCAGTCTTATCCAGGGCGAGGACTAAAGGCATACTTATAAAATAATATGTTATATAGCCTTCTCCTCTCCCGCCTATACAATGCTGGAGAAAGGTCTCGTGACTGGCACGCCCTAAGTTGCGATCTTGGTCTTTTCGTATCCATAATCCAATCTTTTCCCGCTACCTTGATCAGCAGAGCGTTGGACTCACTTGTGGCTTGCCTGCCCAGAGATTCCCTGATTCGATGTTTCTACCCCAAAACTGTGGGGCAGCGTCTATCCTACGATTCTTACGACATTCTTGGCCCTTTGACAAAATCAACTGTGGATTTTTTAATCCTTTACCAAGCGTGGCTAACTGGCAATCTAGCGGTCTAGATATTAGAAGCAACTTTACTAGATTTATACCTTTTACAAAATCTATAAATTAGGTAATATTACTTCTTTTTCATTAGAATAGAATATCTATTCTGTGTAACCATAGTACGGTTACTTGAGTAGTATCGACTCGCTAAGAAGGTGAGTAGTGGATGTACCGAAAACCAGCGTAAATATAATTGATATCTAGACATGTATATTAAACTCTAATCCGTGATTTTTATAGGTGTTACGTAGAGCTAATCTGTCAAACTATGTGACGAACACTGAGAACATAATCGAGCGAGGTGTCCGTCTGTTTATGGTCCATCTTGTCATTATGTTAGTCATGAAATTCGTCCCAAAGTAAAGCTTATGAGTCGCTGTTATTTTTAACCCCTGACAAAAAAGCGGGGTGTTATAAGTCTGTAGTGTGTATCTGTGGATATGTGTATCTGTCTATGGCATTGTAGCTACAAAACCCATTTTAATGTAGTGTTTTTTAATTTAATCAGCTAGTTTAGTCAGGTATCATCTTGGCTATATTCCATGAAAATCTGTTCAGCCGTTCAAAAGTTACAACTCTTTTTCTAGTTGGAGTCGGGTGAATTTTGGTAAAAAAAAAATACCAATTACAGCTGGCAACTGGCATGCAATGAGATTCAGAGCTAAAGCTTGAAGTCCCTTTGTAACACCTGATAAGGTAACGAGTTGTTTTTAAATAGGCATTAATTATTATTTTTATTTCGACTTTATATAAGGTCATTTCTTTGGGCTTAGAAAGAACTGATACAATATTGTATGTTTAGACAATACACAATGTTATATAATAGTAACTACTGTTGTAGGCTTCAACAGCCAACACTCAATCACACAGTCAAACAGTGATTGGAAAGCCATGCACCTTGGCACATGGGTCCAATTAGTAGGGACTGGTAGCCAGTACCAGTCCCTACTAATTGGAACAAAATCATTTCTGGAATTATCTATGTTTGCTTAGTGTATTTGGTATGTAATTAAAAAATCTATAGATTCGACTTATTCAAAGGCCGGGTAAAAGAAAAGCAATTTGTGCAATCTAGAAATTCATTAAAATCTTTATTTGGAATGCAATTTAAAGTATAATTTATATAAATGCACTACTTACAATATTGGGTAACATAAAAATAATGTTCTCACTTTTCTTACTTTACATAAATTATAATAAATCATCTCTTATAACAAGCATTATAATAATTTCCTTTGAATGAAACACTAAAAGGGGATGATTAGTATTAAGTATAGAATATAAAAAAAACTCTTACAATATATTAAGTTTAAAATTGTTAAGACTTTTAAAACCCTTAAATAAGGCAGTTCAGTTACTTTGATCTATCACATTTACTTTCTTTTTATCTTATGTACCGCTGGCAAACACACTGGCAAAGAAAATTGTTGGTAATAAAAATAGAAGAAAAAGAAAATAAAATGTGCACACGAATACACTGATATTAATAATGGAAATAGATCAGGTAACTGTGGAGGTGGCTCGACAAATACCGTCCCCACTGTCAACAAAATCATACCAACCATAGATATGAAAAAGATAAGGCTCAAAAAGCTAAGAAATGGAGAGCTTTCTTTCTTATTTGGCTGAAGAATCTTATAAACACGGTTGGCATTGAAAATTGAGAAATATCCTGAATTTGGTTGTGACAACTTTATGCAAATGCTGTAGAATGATGTATAGATCAATGTGGTACCAATGAAAGGTATAAGAAGACCATCCTTTAGCAACAATGGAAGCATACTGAAGTTAGACACAAGCAGAAACCAGAAACACATGAAAGGATCTTCTGGGAAATGCATAGCAACTGGAATTGCCGCTAACAAAATAGTTTTTTCATGTACTTGAAATGAGAACAAGAAGAATGCCAATGACACATTAATCAAGCACAAAACAAACTTTCTTTTGTTAATTCTACAAAATAAATCAACACAAGCCGGCCCGGCAGCCATTGCTGTAATTAACAGACACGTTTTAGCCATTTCTTGGTTACTGTAAATTGTCTTCAGTTTGATAAAAATATTTATCATACACCACACATTTGATACTTTATCCTCGAAAATTCCTCTGTTCACTGGAAACAATCTATGTAACAATTGAAATACACTATCCCATCCATTTAAAAATGGGTACCAAATGATGACAAAGGTTGAAATGACTGCAACAGCAAGTTTGTTGAAACTACGAACAAAGTGTGATAACTTGCCTCTCCCCAGTGGCATTCCTATAAAACATTTTCTCAACAAATAAAAGAAGAATGGCAAAGCATGATACAGTTCCATCTGTTTATAATTTAAAGCAAGAACAAAAAATATTGTGGCTAAAGTATCATTCTCTATGGCTATTATAAAGAAAGTAGACCATAAAAATAAACCAAGAGATACACAATTGTATTGGAAGTGACCATGGTCAATCAATATTATACCAGGATACAATAAAAACAATGTGGTGGAAATGTCCGTTCTTTTGAAAACACACTTTGGTTCTTTAGGTTCTTTACCCAACACTCTTTCAGCATCAATACATATGCAAAGCACTGCAGTCACATAAAAATATATATCACTCAAAAAAACGGTCCATCTCATGAAGGTCTTATGGTCGTCATTTTCGTAACCTCTTGACGCAAAAAGTCGCACCGATTCTGGGTCTAGCCAGTCCGCAACTAGCCCCATGAGGAAACTGTGGTATGCCGTAAGCGGCGGATAATCCAAACCCCAATACTGAAGATCATTTTGCGTAGTGTTGTGATACCATTTACCTATAGGCGTGTGAACAGTTATCTCTTGCCAATGTCGTTGTGCTTCATAATCGCCGTACATAGGAGGTTTCTTATATCCAGAATACGGATAAGCCGCGACGCACCATCTCAAAAGCAAGGCAAATAAAAGACCGGGAAGTAACGCCTCTTTTGTCACGTTAAATTTGTCCGGATCTGCTCTCCTCGTCATTGTGCCGATTTATATAGATATTAACTTGATACAAAGTATACA
Organism: Allophyes oxyacanthae; assembly: GCA_932294325.1. Taxonomy (NCBI): domain Eukaryota; kingdom Metazoa; phylum Arthropoda; class Insecta; order Lepidoptera; family Noctuidae; genus Allophyes; species Allophyes oxyacanthae. Next base: position 7,284,807 of record OW028628.1, read on the forward strand.
AACACTTATTTTCATTCATAAATTACATTATTTTACAACGCGGCACAGGTTCGATAAATTTTTGACAGATTACTTACGACGTGAACGGCGTCCAAATCCTTGGTCAGCTTCTCCTTCAAATATCCCTCTGTATACACCATATTTTTTGATAAAAATCCATTTAATGTGAAACAAATAACATGCACGGTTCACGCAAATTATTTAACACTTTTTAATGGAATTTCCTACAAACGGAAACGGGTTTGATTCGCACAAGTAATGATTTTTTTTTCGAAAGTGAGTGACAAAACGAGAAAGCGGCTCACGAAAGTGAAATTGCGGTCGCCGAACTGACGAATTTCACACCGGATGAGTTCCCATGATGCATGTACAATGTGCACCTGCTAATTTAAATCATCTTCAATCACTGGTCAAATTCGTATTATTGAGGTTTATAGAATTTAGTAGCTTAGCCGTGACCTTGACCACTGGACAATAATAAAAACTCCAGTGTAGAAGCTGGGTATATCTATTTCTTACATGTATAATAAATAAAATATTAGATTAATTATTTATATTATTTAGTAGGTATATGTAGGTACCTATTTATAAGATTTATAAACATTTATTTTTATATAATTATTTATAAGATTTTTTAACGTCTATTGTCTGGCTGGCAGTTATCTTGATGAGAATGTCATCCACAGTCATCCGGACTGGCTGGCAGTTATCTATATGAGAATGTCATCCGGAAAAGTGGTAGCCTGGTAGCAAAATAATAAAGCGCCCCATACATTCTCGATTCATACGGCAAATTGCGAGTCAATCAGATTATACACTAATACGAAATCTGCCTATCGCAACCTTGGACCCTTAGAACATTTACCTTGGACTTATGCTTCTCCGAAATTACTCCAAAATAAAATATAAATAATCATGATCAATAATCATTAGACGCACTGTGCGCCCAGTATATAACTCTATAAATTAGCTTGTAAGTGGTAGAGTTTGGTCTTTGAGTAAATACTCAAAGCTTTATGCACATAATTCTTACAGAGGGGAAAGTATTGGTAAGGCTCCTCCTGTCTAAATACTCAAACGCTTACATTCAGAGACGACAGAAACGAGTCTAAGAAGCGTGAACTTACGCTTCCATCTGTCAAAGTTACGAACAAATTTTGACAGATGGAAGCGAAAGTTCACGCTTACGCTGTGTCCTACGTGGACGACTCAACGCGAACGCGATTGCGAAACGATCCGATGCGAATTTAATGCGGTGCGGAGCGACGCGGCTACTCTGTCCTGTCTGCGCGCGAACCGTCCCCTCCGCGCCCTCCGCCGCCGTTCAGTTCAGTTAGCATTAAACATTTGTCATGGACGGACGGAAGCTAATGTTGTTGGAAAATTCATATCTTAAATATGAGATATTGAAGAAGTGTATAAAGCAGAGAAGTGGAACTAATACTGTGTACTTAGAAAGGCATACTCATGGGGAATTTCATAATTTGTACCAGGATTTACGTACTCAACCCCTGTTGTTCAAGGAATATTGTCGAATGTTACCTACTACGTTTGACTATATTGTACAAGCCATTAAACCTGTTCTGCAATTTACTACAACAAATTTTCAGGAACCTATTTCTGTAGAAGAACGACTTATGGTGACTTTGAGGTAAGAAAACTATGAAATAAATGTTAGAGATTACATATAATATTAATTAAGTTTAATTAGTAAGTATGTACATAATTGCAATACTTTCACAAAGATGTATAGATGAATAGCCATGTTGTTGAGCACTGGATTGTGGTGGGTTTAACTTTGACAGCTCCATTAGAAGAAGCTCCTGCATCTGCGTTCTAAAATGTAATTTTTTGAGTGATGGCAACTGTTTCATGTAAGGTAATATTGATTTGAACCAAAGAAGGTCGTCGTCAGTATTATCTGGTTGATCTTCGCGAAGAATTTTCATTTTTTCTCTCTCAATATCGAGAAATGCTTCGAGACTTATATCTTTTCTTTTGCGTGTTTGCCTTGTGATAGCTGGCAATGAGGATGAAGGCGAAGGACCTGGCAACGAGGGCGAAGGTGGACGATCTTGTCGAAGGTTGTTATCTATGGACATGTTCTGTGGTATTTCCATAGAAATAATAAGTAGGGCTCCCTAGATAATAAGTCTATGGGTATTTCTTCTAAAATAGACGCAGATTCAGGGAGCTGGGTGTTGTCATTGTCAGATGCGTTCATGTTGAAAATCTCTTCCGGACTAGCCGCGTCTGAATACACTGACAGATCTACAGAATTGCTTTCGGAGTCTTTTGATATAATATTCCCTTCTGTTTGTCGGGGTTTCAGAACTACTTTTAAAAAAGACATGGCCTCAAAATGTGGCCATGTGCCTGTATACTTCGGCTCATTATCGGCGTCAGTCCCAGAACGTGGCTTAGGAATTTTTTTTAATTCTTTACTAAACGTGTCTCTCAAATTTTTCCATTTTTTCTTAGTCATTTCACCTGAAAAAAGAAAAGGAATTATAACTTAATATTTTGCATTATTTTAGGTATTTGGCCACAGGTATACAATTTCGGCAACTCGCTTTCTCGTTCAGAATTTCAAAATCTGCTATTTCTACAATCGTACCACAAGTTTGCAAAGCTATATGGACTCAATTAGTTAGGAAACACATGCCCGAACCTTCAGAAGATAGCTTTAAAAACATAGCGCAATGTTTTTGGGACAGATGGCAGTTTCCTAATTGCATTGGATGTATTGACGGAAAGCACATTCGAATTCGAAAGCAATTGCATTGGATGTATTGACGGAAAGCACATTCGCATAAAAAAACCAAAAAAGAGTGGTTCCATGTATTATAATTACAAATCCTTTTTTTCGATTGGGTTGTTAGCAGTCACTGACGCAAATTATAAGTTTGTAATGATAAATGTGGGTTCCTATGGAAAAGACAACGATGCCGGTGTTTTTGAGGAATGCCCCTTTCGAAGAGCAATAGAACAAGGAAGACTAAAAATACCTAAAGAACAAGTATTACCGGGCTCTAATATCATAGCTCCGTATGTGCTCCTTGGAGATGCGGCGTTTCCTCTAAAGAAATACCTATTGCGACCTTTTCCAGAAAAGTAAACGGTTAAAGGGGACGCCAAAGATAATTATAATTATCGCTTATCTCGAGCCAGAATGGTGGTGGAATGTTCTTTTGGTTCAATAACTTCTAAATTCAGAATTCTACATAAATCTATCGAAACGAATGTTACAAATGCAGTTCATATCGTCAAAGCCATATGTTTACTACACAATATTATAAGGGATCTTGAATCAATAAATGAGAATGAGTTAATGTCTTTCCGAAAAACATATCAAAATATGTCACTAACACAAAGACATAATTCTCAAAGAAGATACAATGCTACATCACGAACAGCCGCACAGGCAAGAGAAAACTTTAAATTGTATTTTGAGCAACATCCTTTGCCAAGAATGTAATAATAATAAAGAAATATGTTGTACTTACTTGTAGTCCCAATTATTTTAGCCACAGCCTCCCATTCGCGGTGCGATAATAACCGGTTATGATAACTTTTATTCCTTTTGTCCCATAATGTAGGACGTTCTTGGATAGCATTAATAAGAAGTTCTACTTCCGACATTTACAATTTTTGCTTGAAAAAAATATGGCCGACGCGTCCACTTCGCGCGAAAATATCAAGCCAACTGATCGGCGATCGCGTTAGCGATGGGCGAGTCGAGTTATTTAACTCGGGTAACTCGAGTTGCTCTGTGAACTCGGTGACCCGAGTTGCTTTTCTCGAAACTCGAGTTGACTCGGTCGGTCCATAGCTTCGTATTATTCATTCACTGACCACGCGGCTCGGCGTGCGGCAACCGAGTTTCCGAATCAACAGACCAATCACGATTCATGAGTATGACGTAACTCGGCGCGGAAGACCGACGCGCGCGACTCGCTGACTCGTTCGTTATCGTAACTCGGGCTAACTCGGCGCGGAAGATCGACGCGCGCGACTCGCTGACTCGTTCGTTGTCGTAACTCGGGCTAACTCGGCGCGGAAGATCGACGCGCGCGACTCGCTGACTCGTTCGTTGTCGTAACTCGGGCTAACTCGGCGCGGAAGATCGACGCGCGCGACTCGCTGACTCGGCGCGGATGGTCAACGCGACTCGCTGACTTGTTCGTTGTTTATTTCTGGTTATTTACACTTTGTAAGAGAGAAAGCCGCCGGGTCGCTCGCAAGTCGGAAAGTTTTATCACCTTACTATTATATTGAAAATATTATATTAAATTATGGCCTCTGGTAATAAAAAGAGTGTGGCATGGGAGTATTTTAACAAAACCAACGATGGCTGCTGTGTGTAAATTTTGTCCTTGTGATTATAAAAATGGAAATAGAACAACTTTGGTAAACCATATAAAAAAAGAAACATATTGCTCAGTACAACGAAGCTATTGGACAAAATTTAACTCGTAGCGATATTTCCACTATTCCCAAGACCAGTGAAAATAGTGTTGGGACTTCAACCTCAATGCCGAATGTTAGGGGTGAATGAACCAACGCAACGTCGAGAACTTTCAGAGCACCATACTTTATTAAATATTTCTAATGCTTTGAGAGCAATATAATAATTTTTTATATTAGAAATTATGTATTTTATCATTCACAATACTACCTAATCCATAATTTTTTATTTTTTGATTTTTCATTGGAAACACTCGGGTTTGACGTTGAATTGTTCTAATACGCAAGAAAAATAAACACGAAATGTTCGTGTATTCGGATCCATGACCGTACGTACTGTTTAGACACCGAGTCGAGTCAACTCGAGTTGCAACTCGAGTCAAAGAATATTTTAACTCGAGTAACTCGAGTTGAAAAAAGCTCGACTCGTCCCATCGCTAGATCGCGTTCGCTTCATTTCGCTCCGCTCCGCACCGCACCCCACGTGCGTTTGGTCACAGCCACTTCAATAGGTTTCGAATGTTTGTTGTTTTCGCGCCGCGCCGCGCCGCTTCGCGTTCGCGTCTAGATCGCTCACGCAGGACGTCGCGTTAGACTCGTTTCTGTCGTCTCTGAATGTAAGCCAAAGAGTTTGGTTGATGAAAGATAAGACTGAATTTAGCCTGCAAAGTTGAAAAAACAAGACTAGACCTTTCAACTTTCTCTAGTGAACATTATAATATATAATTTATTCTTGGTAAAATAATGAGAAATAGAATTAAATATAATAAGCTAAAAAATGTATAGAAATATTCATTTGAGCGAAGCACGGATTATGAGGTTGTTCTCCGTCCACGGTGTTTTCCTACCGACTTTTATTTTTTGGAAAGATAGCAATACCTACCTATTGCTTCAAAAATATTACTGGGCGTCTACGCTGGGCGTGCTTGCGTATAGAGCAATAAAATGATAAAACGAGTTTTTAAGTTTCTATATTTTAATCATTTTTGCTTAAACCATAGGCTAATACTTACATACTTTCTAAACGTAGTGGTTTATATACTCTTTGATACTTTCTTTGAATCGCTTTGAATGGCCGTTGATTCAATCTTTTCAGATTAATTTGTAATGCTTTTTTTCATGTTTTCTTTTATTAATTATTATTAATTAATAATTTGGTTACAGTTTTCGCTATGAAAATGGAAGGGGAAAGTGCCCCATTGAAGAGAAATTTAACCGAGTGGAGATTCAGCCAATACCCTAAATATATTTTGTTACCGATTGATGAAAATCATGATCAAATTAGATCGAATATAAAAAACGTAGTTTTTTCCGAGGTAATTATAATTTTTATTGTTAAACATGTGTGGGAAAATACGTACAATCCAATTATAAAGGAGGTATTTAGTAGCTAAGTAGCCTAAGTAATTACTTTGATATTAACGATTGTGTGTGATTCAAATTCAAAGGGGCTGATCGAAAATATGCTGGGCTCTAAGTTTAACAAAGTCAACATATCCCACAACTTTACAGGAATAATAAATATTAGAAAATTAAAATACTATGATTACCAGGTGACCCCTCGACCACTGGAACGTAATATCAGACTGGTATGCGCATCACAAGATGCCTTGACTAACATCTTGGACATGGATCCTGATATGGTGAGCCGCGAGGAATTCGCAGAATTCATTGCAGGGCGGAAACTGCCCTATGGAGCTTTACCTGTCGCTCATAGGTATAAAAATTACTAACATTATTTTTTTTGTTTTATCTCATTCTATTCATTTTTACTATGCTAAATTATAAATATGGTTTTCGCGCATGTAATGCTGGCGCCTCACATCGCTATTCGTGTTCGCGTATTCGTCTTGTTCGCCCAAATACGACGATGTGTAGTCACTCTATTCGCTTATATTTGCCTATATTTGCACGAATAAGACGAATACGCGAATATACGAACATCGTATCCGCCGGGTTGTCGGTTTTTGGTCACATATCAAAGGATTGCGAATATACCGAATATGTTCGTATACCGTCCACACATGGCTTGCTCAGTAGAGCGTGGTGCGCGACAGCGACGGACGCAAAGACTACAATAGTATATCAGATGGACGGACGTGTTTATCATAGATAATATATTAAGTTTAGTACTTAGGAGTTTTAATACTTCTATATACAGAAAATAATAAGCCGCTGCTGCCGTCAACAGGTCCATCTTTGCGTTCAAGAATATAGCAAAAATATTCGTGAATGTTCGCCACATTCGCTGTTCGTGACGATGTGTGGACGGTTTGTTCGAGTTATTCGGACTTCTACACGAATATAGCCGAATAAACGGCGAATAAAACCCCGAATACCGAATAGCGATGTGAGGCGCCAGCATAATAATTTAGTCCATTTGTATCGCAGATAAATGTAAGTGTAGAAAATATGTTGTAGAATACCTACATGAAAATAAAACTCAGGTTGTGGAATTAGCTCCCCACCGAGATTTTCCCAAGATACTACAGCATGGGGTTCTAGAAAAAGGGAGTTAAAAGATTTTTACAGCGTCGGCAAGGCGTAAGTGATACACTAGGTGTTGCAAGCGTCAATAGGTTACGATAACCGCTTACCTTCAGGCATAGATTATACACTAAAGGCCTATTCAGACCTAAGCGGTATTCGCTACCGTCTGCGGCAGCGAAAACCCAGTGGGTATGCGGTAATATTACTGTTCAGACCTAAGCGGTATACGCTACCGTCTGCGGCAGAGAAAACCCAGTGGGTATGCGGTAATATTACTGTTCACACCAAAACGGATTTCGCTATCCCGCGCGGTATGTAGGTACCTCTACCCACAGCGGCAGCGAATATCGCTCAGGTCGCTCTAGCCGCGGTACTTGATACTAAATACCTGAGCGAAACCCGCGCGGTATGTACCTCTACCCACAGCGGCAGCGAATATCGCTCAGGTTTGAATAGGCCTTTATACTGATACCTTCCGGCGGGCCGTACGCGACGTATTAAAACTCTGACTCTCTGAAGTTACGCGTACCTGCGCGAACGTCACCGATTCTGTAAGCGCTCGGCCCCCGCCGCGTCCCTTGCATGCACTTGTTGCGTAATGCAGAGAGGCAAAATTATAATACGCGTACTGCAGTTTTTCACATTAGTAGTGCCAAAAAAATAAAATACCTACATTCGATGAAACACAATTTAAAAATAATAGATTACTCCACAATCATTTATAGATACGGTGGACATCAGTATGGACTGTGGGTAGGACAACTGGGTGATGGCAGAGCTCATATCCTCGGAGAATACGTTAATAGGTAAGCAGATATGCGTACAACGTACCAAAACTGTACTCACGATATTTCTTCTGCTGTTAGTCTTTGTTTTAATCCAAAAATTAAAGTACTTTGTCAGTAGTCAGCTAGAGGTGAAACTACTATGTTTACACCCTCAGCGGAACCCAGTTCCTAATCCTGATCAACGGAGTTCTGAGAGAAGATTAATAATTTCGATTCGTTTATTTAAAAAAATAAAACCGATCTTCCTACCTAATAAAAGGAATACTCAAAACTGACCTCAGACGCGGTGAAAGATGGCAAATCCAGCTGAAGGGTTCAGGACAGACGCCCTACGCGCGAGTTCATGATGGGCGTGCGGTCCTACGATCTGCCATCAGGGAGATGATCGCATGTGAAGCTTGTCATTTCTTGGGGATACCTACTACGAGAGCTGCAGGATTAGTAGGTAAGTCCTGGAGAAGTTTCTGCTGAATCTAGGTGGATATGGTTAGGTAGATATTATTGTTGAACTGCAATTTTACCCCCCAGCGAGGTAACTAATACTATATACGAAAGTGCTCAGAGTAATCATAAACCGTTATGTTCAGAGTCAATCTGATGACGAAATAAAAAGTTGGTTTTGAAACCCCACAAAAAACAAAGATTCAATTACAGTCAGCGACGAGGCGATAGTCAGGGACGTGTACTACAATGGATGTCCTCGTCGAGAGCGCGCCGCAGTCGTGCTCCGTTTGTCTCCAAATTGGTTCCGCTTCGGTTCCCTGGAGATTTTGTCTAGGACTGGGGAGATTGCCGTGCTGAGACAACTTTCGGATTTTATTATAAAGGTAAGTGAAACTTATGGTGTCCTCAGCTATAAGGTTTTTGCTGAACACCTTAGCACAGTCGTTCAAATCAAAATATGACAATCATAAATTGGCTTTATGTAATGTTGTGATTCGTAGGAATACTTCCCCGACATCCAGTTGACTGATGAGAATCGTTTCATCAGGATGTTCTCGGAAATTGCTCATAAAACATTGGATCTCGTTGCTAAGTGGCAAGGTAAGCTATGAGATTATATATATAAGTATCAGTTTTTTGGGCTATAAATTATCTGTTTTATCTTTATTTACGTATTTTTAAACCTTTGATCTCGATTTAGTTTCGTAGTAGCGTATAGCGCACATGAACGAATTGCAGAAGTAGGTATGTGTATAGAAGCCTTAGCTGGCTCCTTTATTTGCATTGATAATTCTATCATTCAGGTCTAGGTTTCACTCACGGACTTCTGAACACTGATAATATGAGCCTTCTGGGATTGACTTTGGACTACGGTCCCTTCGGCTTCGTCGACTCATACGACGGTGGCTTTGTCGCCAACTGTTCCGATGGAGAGGGACGGTATGCACTCGCCAAACAACCTGATGTGAGATATTTACTAGATTTACCTATAAATTTTTTGATTCTGGAATTGAATAGCAGGTGTAGCTAAAATATAAAAGTAAATTCTACTTGGCTATTGTAGGTGGTAGTATGGAACATAGGCCAGCTCGCAAATGCTCTGAAGCCGCTCTTGACGTCTTCGCAGCAGGTGCACATGTCGCACATCCTCAAGACATTGGATACCTACTGCAAAAATAAAATTCTGTTAGTATTTTTGATGTCTTGTGGTGGACAAAATAGAAGGGTGACCCATGTTAAGTGACATGTGAGGCATCTTAGACTTCTACTTGTGAACTGATATAATAGCGGTTTGGCAGAGTAGCAATTCGTCACTAAAAAAACAGCAACTAATAAAAACAAGCTGAAAAATAAAATAATGAGGTTTATCTTAGACTTTCCAAACATTAGGTAGGTAGGCACTGTAGGCAGTAACCCATAAAATACTCTTAAATTAAATACTTCAGGGAAACATTCTTAATGAAGATAGGCTTGAAGGAAGAACGTTGGGGAGACGAACAGCTGGTGGAGAAATTACTGGACATGATGCAGCAGACTGGCGCCGACTTCACCGCCACCTTCAGACAACTTGCTGAAGTGAGTGATGTCATATTTTACGAGACTGTGGTCGTCATAATCTTAACATTTTGTGTCTGATTTCGACGAAGCTTGGCGATGACATTTCCTCCGAGGCAATGACGGTGGACGGGTGAGTTCCTTTAGGCAGTGGACATTTTGTCCAACAGATCGGGGAAACGCTTGTTAGTCTGCCCGTAGTTGTCGTAAAAACGGTAGTAAGCACCTATATTAAACCAAAGTACTATTATTTATTCCGTGGTTAAAACTGGAACTGACTGGAACTGATAAAGATGAAACTGAGTTTTCGTCTTTGTTGTGTAAAATAGCTAGAGCCCAGCGAGATGGTGAGCGAGATCAAACTGGAGGAGAAGTGGTCACTGAAACGACTGTCATCTCATGCGTCGTGGGGTTGCTGGCTGGATCAGTACCGCGAACGACTCGACAAAGAAGCAGGTGAGAAAAACTTTTAGCCAATTTTTTTTAACTTCTTCCTATCAAATTAACGTCTATGACGTATAACTTGGTATTAAGTAATACCTTATATAGTTTGTGGGTGGTATGCCCCTTTGAATCGGTAGATTGCTGTGACTGTTTCTGAACACTGAACCTTTTTGATATTCCTATGTAGAAGTACCTAAGTATACAAAGTCTAAACATTCCAGTCCCGATCCCTTTATGGACTAATTGTACTCATCATTATGAACAACTTTTACTATGGGATTGAATTGTTCCATACATTTATTTATATAATATACTCTTTATTTGTACATATTAAGAAACAAAAAAGAATCAGTTGTGTATTATGTAGTGCTGTGTATGTTTGTAGGTTCTTAATTACGTTTAATCAATAATAATCGAGTAATATTGTATCATTTGTGTGGAACAGCCGATTTGTTTCACTTTTCTGTGTTGGTCCCATAACCCATTGGTCCCACACTAAAAGTTGTTCACAAAGATGAGTACAATAACCTCATAAAGGGATCGGAGCTACTCGTAGAAAGGTTGGACCTTGTATTTTCACTAAGTATTTCCAATTACACCTGAAAGTCTTTTTCCTCTATAAACCTAAACTCATTTCATTCCAGACAATAACTGACACAAATAACAGAATGATGCAGACTCGGAACAAATATTTGATGGCAATTAAGTTAATTCAAATATTCGTTTCGTGCTGGTTTCGACCTCTGATCACACACACACACACACACAGTAAGGTAACTGCTTAGCCACTGCTCCAGGTCATCTTTTTTGGCCAAGTAGGTGTTCTGCCTGTGAATAGTCGTGATTGTGGTGTGACTGCAGTGGACGCGAGCTCTGCGGGCTTGTTCGAAGACGAGCGTCGCCGACGCATGTTGAGTGCCAACCCGGTCTACGTGCCCAGGAACTGGCTGCTGCATGAGGCCATTGTTGATGCTGAGCAGGATGATTATCAGAAGGTTCATGTTTTTATTAAATAAATATCACTGTTGTATAAAACTTTAGAGAACATTAAGCTTCTAGTGTGAAGTTAATAATTGTTCTCCCTTGTTTAGTAGCAGCATTTAATAGCAGCTATTCTAAACGTTAAGTACAGCGAGCAACAGTGCCTACCATCATGCCTGCTATAGTGGTGATTATTTGGTGGTAACAAGTACATGACAGCGTCACTGATCGATTAAAAAAAATTATATCGGTCAGTTTTTACCGATTTTTAGTTCTTAACCATTATTATAATTTACAGGTACGTTTTCTTCTAGAAGTACTTAAGAATCCGTTCGAAGTACAAGCCGAGGCAGAAAAGCGCGGATTTTCCGGTCAACCGCCGCAATGGGCTTATGCTTTGAAGATCAGCTGCTCCAGTTGAATGTTTGTCTTGTCTTAAATAAATATTTATTTATTTCAATTTTATGGAAAGTTTTAGTACCTACCTATGTATTTTAAACCAAGAATTTTAAATTAACCCAATATGATTACTTTACTGGCTGCGTTCAGTACCTAATTCATTTTTCGGTGTGAAAACCACCCGTACGAATGTCGCTCGTTCAATGGGTAATACGATCAAACGACACTCGACTACGCATCGATCGTCCGGGCTATCCTTTAGAGGGCGATTGGGCGATCCGGGTCGATCCTGGGGCGATCATACCAAACCGTGCAGTTATTTGAGCGGGCGTTCGCACTGGGTCACCCAGTATAATAGCAATGACCAAAGAAGCCTCTCTTATAATAGTCGTAGACTGAGTAACCAAGTAGAGAAAAAGAAGTAAAAGTCGCACTGCTGTCAACTGACCAATTTCTAGTCATTGGATCCAATGACCAAAGAATCCTATTGGATCTCATTGATCTCACGATCTCGCAGATATTTTGAGGTCGTTCGATTGGTCACTCGCGGAATGCAGCACGGTGGGCTGAAAATCGGCTTTCATAGACTTAGGGATTTCAATTTGCAAGTGCCGGATTTTTAGCCGGATATCGCTTCTATTAGTTATTACTAAATACAAAAATGACACCCGAGTTAATTCTGCACAAAAACGAAGGAATTATATTTTTTATACGAAAAATTTGTATGGAGCTAGTATGAAAAATATAATTATCTCTTAAACGGCAAAGAAAACCGTAATATCCTTACAGGTGGTTATAGTACTAATTATTTATGATTTTTTGCCATACTCCAAACAACTTTTATCGATGCTGATTTTTTTTAAAAAATCATCGAAATATTTTTATTTATTTTTACATATGAAACGGTTCCTTTTAGTGTTTAAGTTGAGGAACACAGACTTTAACAACACGTAACATAAAATAGCATCACCCCTATATCCCCGAAGGAGTAGGCAGATGTTTATAGTACACCCACACTTATCAACTATGTTTGAACCTGATATTTATCAACACAAAATGAGTTTCAAAACTTTGCATACAACCAAAATACCAAATAACAAAACCACTTCTAATGAGTCTGAAAACAAGTGATTAAGTAATTACAATGACTAGTGATCGCCATGTGGTCGAAATTCGATCGTAATTTTAGCTTTCTGCACTTCTTCTCCATATAAACTTTGACTATGCCAAATCTCACACTCCTCCGTGCGCGCAATAAGCTTAAAAAGGGGTACAGAGATTTCTCTTCACGTATTAATATAATTATAGATTTAGGGCCAAGTTCACCGACAACATAACAGACGATTAGAGCGTAATCGGCCGATTACATTCTAATAATTCTGAAAACAAATTATAAAGATTTGCTTTATAATTTGTCTTTTTTTTCATTACATTTCAAGCAACTGTTATAATTATCGGTTAGTATGGACTAAATTCACCTTTTTCTGATGAGTAAGCTAATTTGTTGATTAGTTATGTTATGAGTTCTAAGAAATCAACGATATAAATTTTCAGGAGCACATCTTTTAAAACTCTAATGAGGGTAATTAACTAATTATCGACGTTTTGCACTAAAATGGCTAAAAATATAAAGACAAATTATAAAGCAAAACTTTATAATTTGTTTTCAGACTCATTAGAATGTAATCGGCCGATTACCTATACAAAACTTCATGTTTAAAAGGCTGATTATGCTCTAATCGTCTGTTATGTTGTCGGTGAACTTGGCCCTAAATCTATAATTATATTAATACGTGAAGAGAAGTCTTTGTACCCCTTTTAAATCTATAGCGCGCACGGAGGAGTGTGAGATTTGGCACAGTCAAAGTTTATATGGAGAAGAAGCGCAGAAAGCTAAAATTACGGTCGAATTTCGACCACATGGCGATCACTAGTCATTGTAATTACTTAATCACTTGTTTTCAGACTCATTAGAAGTGGTTTTGTTATTTGGTATTTTGGTTGTATGCAAAGTTTTGAAACTCATTTTGTGTTGATAAATATCCAGCTCAAACATAGTTGATAAGTGTGGGTGTACTATAAACCTCTGCCTACTCCTTCGGGGATATAGGGGTGATGCTATTTTATGTTACGTGTTGTTATAAGTCTGTGTTCCTCAACTTAAACACTAAAAGGAACCGTTTCATATGTAAAAATAAATAAAAATATTTCGATGATTTTTAAAAAAAATTCAGCGTCGACAAAAGTTATTTGGAGTATGGCAAAAAATCATAAATAATTAGTACTATAACCACTTGTAAGGATATTACGGTTTTCTTTGCCGTTTAAGAGATAATTAGATTTTTCATACTAGCTCCATACAAATTTTTCGTAAAAAAATTATAATTCCTTCGTTTTTGTGCAGAATTAACTCGGGTGTCATTTTTGTATTTAGTAATAACTAATAGAAGCGATATGCGGCTAAAAATCCGGCACTTGCAAATTGAAATCCCTAAGTCTATGAAAGCCGATTTTCAGCCCACCGTGCGCAGCTGTGGATCGCCCAATGGCTATAGAAAAAGATTCTTTACTCATTGGAATCGCCTGTAGTGTGTTCAGTTAGTACGGCGCGGCCAAGAACCTTGCGCGGCGGACGACGCTCGACGACGCATTATCGTCCGGGTGATCCACTGATTATTTCGATGAGCTAGCGCAAGCTAGCGACATTCGCACGAGTGACTTTCACACCGAAAAATGAATTACTGAACGTAGCCATTGTCATGATGTATCTCTAAGTAGTCTGTGGTCATGATGACAATTCAACGCTTGACAGCACATTGACAGATTTGCAGTTTTCTCAAGTTTTCACCTTACGCTTTGGAAAATTACAACAAAACCCATTTCAAAATAACCCTTATTTCTTAAGTATCAAAGCTTATTATAATCTAATGAAAAACACTTGTTTACATTTACATACCTACAGATGATTTCGCAATATTTTTATTTGTAATTATTATTTGTTAGTAATTATCAGTAGGATCTTATACTTCGATCCTCATACGAATTGTTCGATGAAGCGCGCCTTCTGTGTGCTAGCAGCTCTTATGAACGAACAGAAGCCAAGTTTAGTGGGGAAAATGAAACCAGTTACCAATTTCAAGGAGTGGAAGTTTCGTGAGCCTCCGAACTATGCAGCGCTGCCTATTGATGAGAACCCTGAGTATAATGTGCCAGTTGCTGTTAAAGATGCCGTATTTTCTAAGGTAAAATGTGTGGTGCAATGTTATGTTATTATATTATTAATAAAGTAGGTATATTACATCATTTAACAGAAGGGCTCGTAGCTACTTAGTTACCGCGCAGATCAGTCGATCAGCGAGGTTAAGCTGGGCATGCCGCGATCTGTCCCTGGATGGGTGACCATTTCTTCGAACATCCATGCCTCGGAAAACACGTTAAGCAGTTGATCCCGGTTGTCATGTGAATACTTTTGACAGTCACTATGGGAGTCAGCGCCCCAAAAAGTCTGACAACTGCACTAACTTTAGGGTATCAATGTCTTCCAGTAATTGGGTGGCGGAGGTCAGATGGCAGTCGCTTTGTGTAAAATACTGATATTCAGCTGCATCTACTTAGATTGGGAGCCCACCCCAACATAGTAGGGAAAAAGGCTAGGCAGATGATTACATAACTTAATACCCATCTTATTTTTCTTGTCACCTTTCCCTAAGAGGACATTCTGACTTGAAGCTTGAGCTGAAAATCGATTAATCGATCAAAGCCAATTACATTACAAAATTATTCATACCGTCAATACTTCCAGGTACCAACAGAGCCTCTAATAGGTAAGGTACATCTGGTGTGTGCATCAGACGAGGTTCTCAAAGACCTGTTAGACTTACACTCATCTGTGGCAGAGACTGACGAGTTTGTCAACTTCATTGCTGGGAGCTACTTGCCTGCGGGAGGCCTCACTGTCTCACACAGGTACTTACTAATGTAACACATTCTGTAATCAAGTTTAACTAGAAAGCGATAAAAAGTAGACACAATACAGTAGACAATCTATAGTTTTAGGTGACGATTCATAGCTTAATGAATTAAATTATGGTGATGATTGATCTTGATCTTATTCCAACTTATATATTTTTTCTACTTCTGACTGGAGTTAATATTATCTGGATTCTGACGCAATCTTATTTGTCCAATAATATCACATTCACTACCCAGCCTATATGCAGACAAATCATTACTATTATTATTAATAGTGCCCCGAGACAGTAAGACGGGGTTGCGGCAGACCACGTAGGAGATGGCGGGATGAATTGGATTCCTTCCTTAAAGACTGGCCCGATACAGCCCGGTATCGCGAGAACTGGAAGAATGGGACAGCATACACCAAATCATATTGAAAAAATAATTAAATGTTTTCAGGTATGGTGGTTACCAGTTTGGCTTTTGGGCAGATCAGTTGGGCGATGGAAGAGCTCACATTCTTGGAGAATATGTTAATAGGTATTAAGCTTTAATGCTTAAATATATTTAGTTACACATTAACATAATTGTGATATACCAAAGACCCTTACTATTAAACATAATATAACTAAGCTAGCTCTTGTCATCTCTATTCATTGGCATACAAAATGACAAGGACAGGTATAATTTAATCAGTGTATTCATTAGTACCTAAGGATGTTTATGATTTTATGATCTACTAAGTGCTGATCAATACTCCGCTTGGATGGTTGTTGGTCAACTATTTGTGAGAATTATACCATATTAGCCCCTTTGCCCAACAGCAAAGCATTTGTATTTGGTTAATTCACAGTATGCAATCTTATAAATAATTTCTTCTTACTCCAGCAAAGGCGAATCCTGGCAGCCCCAACTGAAGGGTTCTGGTGAAACCCCCTACTCTCGCTTCGGCGACGGTCGTGCGGTGTTGCGGTCTTCCATCAGAGAGATGATCGCGTCAGAAGCATGCCACTACCTTGGTATACCCACTACTAGGGCTGCTGCTTTGGTAGGTGAGAGTTATTTGTAATAGTATGTGAATCATGGCAACTCTAATTGAAAGATTGTGGTATTGAAAACGCGAGCGGGTTTCCGCAACTCCACTTCGATGCGCGTATTTTGCGTATGGATGGGAATTTTATTCGATCTCAACTCCTTGAGGGAGGCCAGCAAACTTTAATGTTGCTGACAATCTCTCGGAGAGTACTCCGGCTACCGAAGTATTTGGCCCTGTAAGTGGCGAACTCTGGCAGGTAAGTAGCACGTAGGCCGTTGTTTTGTCTTTCAAGCATGTTCGGCACAGAGGATTGTCTGTAACTCCTATAACAGAGATGTTTGTTAAAAGAACCATGGCCAGTGAGGGCTGCAACACTGTACGCAGTTGTTGCTTTATCAGTCGGAGCAGCTGTCTGGTAATGCAGCCATCGATGGCTGGTATTGCCTTTTTGGCTTACCTGCACTTACAGTGGTTCTGCCAGATGTTGCTGTGTTGATGTGTGTTGAGTGACTATGTGACTATATCTAAGCAACATCTCATAAGAGAACTTATGATACAAGAAGATTAGGAAGATTTATAGGGCATGGTGGGATGCTCTTATAGTGTTTTTATCTCGTTCTTTTTAGTGAGCGACGACCACAAAGTTTGGCGCGACAAGACATACAGCGGGCGAGCGCGGCAAGAACGGGCGGCTGTAGTGATGCGTCTCGCGCACGCATGGTACCGCATCGGCTCCATAGAGATACTGCTCAAGAGGCGCGAGCCTCACACTATGAAGATTTTAGTCGACTTTATTATAAAGGTAGGTGTTCTTCAACATAGAACAATACGCTGCTTCATTGATGTTGTGATAGAACCTGGGTTCTATATTTCGGGCGAGTGTTTCTTGATTTTGTTCTATGTAGAAATTCATAGAAGTAGGTTAGGAGTCAAATTGTAAAATTGTGTTTGAGCTCGCCCCATGATACAAGTATCTACAGAGAAATTTGACCTACTACTGTTGAGGCTGTGTATTTTTTTTTATGTTAATGGCAACTCTAGCCAAGGCTGTGTACCTATTGTATGTTTCTTCGATAGCTGATCGTAGTAAAATAAGAGACTTTATGGTAAATACCTAATAGTAATACTTAATTAGAAAAAGTGAGCAAAACGAAAATGGTAGCGGTCGGTGCGCGAAGAGAAGCGAGGGCCGAGGTGAGGAGACGCACAGAGAGAATTAAGAAAAGAAAGAAAGAAAAAACGTTTAATACACATCACAAAGTAACCGTCACCGGATCAATAACAAAATAGTTTTTTTTTATTGTCTTTGGCGCAGTGATATGACGCCTGCGCCGGTGAGTGCGTGCACGCCCTCTGATATCCCGTATGCGACGCCAAAACAACTACTTTAAATGTCTACTGACAATAAACGCATGATTGTTTTTTTTTTACAAAATCTCCCTCCATTTCGTTCGATAAGAGATGATAACACATTGTTTTATTCCCAGCATCATTTTCCTGACGTTGAAAAGTCCAGTGAGGATAAATACGTAAAGTTGTATTCAGAAGTGGCGCACCGGAATCTGGACATGGTGGCGACCTGGCAAGGTAATTTACTTCTCTCCTTAGAGTCCGTTTCATCGTAATCCAAGCCATGTAGTCTTTGCCATGGAGTTTTTTGCCGGTATCTATGGAGTTTCTTGCCGGTATCTTCTCCAGGACCAACCCACTTGGAACCATGCACCTAGAATCACGACATTTTTAAAGTGCCTGCAAAGGCCCAGTTGAAATAAAAAACTGACTTTGACATGTAAAGGTATTGACCAGGAGCATCCGCGTGTAATGTAACAGCTCGGATTCGATATTGCAGCATAATACTTCGAAGAGCATTATCGTAAATTAATGCTTAAAATCGAACACCAAACGGTTAGGCGCCCATTAGACCATTAATCTGGCTTCTATTCAATCCGTGACCTTGATTAAATTGATCGTGTAATGTATAGATTGGTTTTGGTGGATTGATAAATCGGATAGCAAGACATTCATACCTCGTGTATCAAAAAATGCGTGATCATACCATCAAATTGAACAACTTTCTCTATGGAACCAACATCGTAATCTCGAAAAAATAATTAGCTGTCTCATACAAAACTTCAATCCCTACTCGACCCAAACGTTTTTCTAGGTCTGGGCTTCACACACGGCGTTCTAAACACGGACAACGTGAGCTTACTAGGCGTGACCATAGACTATGGTCCGTACGGGTTCATAGACCATTACAACGAGCGTTACGTACCCAACACATCCGACGATATGGGACGATACGCGTTCTATAAGCAACCCGAGGTGAGTTGAGACGTATCAGAAGATTATAATCTTGAGCAAATATGTCTAATAATATACTGCTTGAATGGTAATGGAATTCTTTTGTCGATGGAATTGTCGCCCGAATAGCTCTACCGAGCTCGAAACGAGAAATTCTAAACCCTGAATGTTTGACAAACGCCTTTGTGTTCCAGATTCTTGTGTGGAACTTGGACAAGCTTGCTGAAGCTCTAGAGCCGATACTGTCGGAGCAGCAGAAGCAAGAGATCAAAGACATCAGAGCTACGCTAGATGACTATGTGAAAACAAAAGTATTGTAAGTATGAGTATATTTTGGCTAATGTACCTGATACCTTTTTCCTTGATGTTTTGTTCTAATAGAGATAGAAAGTTAGCTAAGAAATATTCTATCTGACGGTGGCATGTCCTATATTTTAACATGGATAAAATCTTTACATTAGTACTAATGTGAAAATTCTATCAATTCCAATAAGGGACTAATTTTATGGTCCACCTGATGGTAAGCGGTTATCATATATCATCAATCATGCGTTGCCAACCCTTTAAAAATCTTCTGAAATTCATGTTACATTAAGATGTAGTAATATTGGCTGTATGTGTAATGTCAAGTTGATGAGATACATGGTTTTTTTATGTTCATTTTGAGTCTCATTTGTAACCGCGCCCTAAGCACGAGTCACACCTTCAACGCATGTTATAAAATCTAATTATTATATTTTAGGAAAACATATCTTCTAAAGCTAGGATTGAAGGAAATCAAAGAAGGCGACGAGAAACTGGTATACGATCTGTTACAGCTGATGCAATTAAAAATGGCTGACTTTACTGCCACATTCAGACAATTGGCTGAGGTAACTACATATTACTTTCCAGGCAAAATGTCGACTCCAGACAATTTTCCTTAGTGATATTGGTATTTATTAGAGGTCTTGTTCAGAGAATGCACCTTCATTGCTTTCTTAAAGTGGGAATCTGTATAGAATCTATACAGATTCCCACTTTAAGAAAGCAATGAAGGTGCATGACGGGACTGGGATATACGGGACTGCTCAAACCATATTTCTGACTATCTATACTATAGATAGCTTTATGGATGGTTTGAGCAGTCCCTGAAAATACCAAAATCACTTCCGCAATCACACTTGAGACTTTATTTCAATAATCACCATACCCGTAGGTCCCGTGGATGGTTTTCGTATAAGAACACTGAGTTTACTCCCGGTTTTTGAAAGGCTCACCAAAACTGATCGTTTCGAATCTCATGTTAATTGTTGACCAATATCAACAATCAATTATGAGTTGAGAAGAGATTTAACACCACTGTAGACAAGCGTATTGAAACGCCAAAAAAATGTATTGAACTGACATACATGTGCTGTCGAATAGTCACATAATTCGTAAATGTGAATCACATGCATTTTGCTGGCGCTTCTATTCTAGCGATTGTCGAATCCAAATTGACTGAGGCTGATTAAATTTTATCAGCCTTTGTGAAACCGGGTGACCTTCTTTTTATTAAAAGCCAGTTTTAATGCACCCTTTATATGCAATAGGTGGACCCACAGCAGCTACTTGAAAAGGCAGTACTTGAAGCTAAATGGTCTCTGAGTAAGCTAAGCGACACGCCTGGTTGGGAGAAATGGGTGAAAACATATCTAGATAGACTGAACAAAGAAAATAGTAAGCTTATTCGTAATAACATTATTTAGTGGGCATAGCAAATGACCGCAAATGCAAATTTTATTACGTTTGAAAATCTAGATGGATTTCCAAGAACAAAACCAATTTATAACGATTAGTATAGCTGCCATTGAGTCCCTTAAAATTCACCTGTATAAATTTGAGGAATTGTAAACAATCACCACTAATCTTTTACAGAAATATGCACTTTATGCACCGGATGATAGAGTCCATATTAGATTACAGTCCATAAAGTGCTTGTCGCATCGCATGTACATTATCTTCTATGTATAAATAATGTTTCCATTGTTACAGTAAGTGAAGAAGAGAGACGGGATCGTATGGTCAAAGTGAATCCTATGTATGTGCCGAGAAATTGGATCTTAGAAGAAGCGATCAAAGATGCTGAGAACAATAACTTTGAAAAGGTAAATATTCTTTAACTAATCAAACTTACTAAAAGACAGTTACTTTCTAAAATATTACAAAGTAACGAAGCGGTAATAGCCCAATAGCTAAGACTTTGGGCTACCGATGGAGAGGCTATGAGTATGATCTCCACCCAAATAGTTTTGATGTTAACTCACTAAACTACAGTACAACACACTTACTATTTTTTAACTAAAAGTATGCACTTCCTAGCCTGAAGCACAGGTTCAACCTAGTTCAGGCAAATATGCAGCTGTGCTTTATTTTCATGTAAGATACCTATTGTTAAATGTATTGATCTTTTTGTAAAAAAGAATTATTTGTTATTTATTATTAAACTATCACACGCATATTAGCCTAGTGCGAGGCTACTTACATCCACCGAAGTGACTTCGCTCAATAAAAAGATTGAAATAGGTAATATCCCAAGAAATTATATCATTGCATAAAATATGACGAAAAATGAGATCGTCTGGCACCTGGAGCAGTAAGTCTCGACCACCACTGCTGACTGGCTAATCTTTACAGTAGGTACGGCATAAGCAATTCCCACACAGCTCGCGCCGACCAGACATTGCATAAAATTACTAACAATGGCATCAGTCAAATATGGGTATACAATGGTACATATCTGCCTAATCCTTTGGGTAACACAAGTGTGATGATATGTACAGCCATGATACGTTGCAGTACATTTCGCAAACAAAATGCTTTAAACGACTGCGGCCCGCTTAGAGTTAGTAAACTTTGCGTTGGGACGCTGGGAGCAAACGATTATAGCATAAAGGGGACCACCGGAAAAAATTCCGATTGTCCGTTAAATATTATTCGTTTGTTTTAGGTGCGATTTTTATTAAAGCTGTTTAGAAATCCTTTCGAAGTGAACGAGGAAGCCGAAAAGCGAGGGTATTCATCACAACCACCGAGTTGGTCGTACGGCCTCAAGCTTAGCTGTTCCAGTTAAATCACTTCTACGTGACTATCACACTTATAAACGCGTATTTAAAACTGTTACATAGCTACAAATCTTTATCACCACTTCGTCTATAAGTTTTGCTGATAATCTGTTGTACTGGCTCTTGAAAAAATATGTTATTAATTTATAATTGTATGAAATCTGCCTATTTTGCTTCGTTGGGCAGCCAAACTGTTCTATTATTTAGGCCATACTTATTATAATATTACTGGAAAAATGGGTATCGCTGGAGATGTTCAAGAGCTATTAGAGTAAAAAGTAATGGCACCGTAGGAAACTAAGAATAAAATGTTAAATAATTTAGAAACTTGTTAATGTGGTAGAATTTAATTTATTATTTTTATATGAATCATTTATGGTAATAATATATTTTTCATCCCACCATCTCGGAAAGAGTATTTTTAATCTTCAATATCTGAGTGGAAAAGCCGTTTTTATTCTCTAGAGGATAAAGTAAATTTTCATCCCACCATCTCGGAAAGAGTATTTTTAATCTTCAATATCTGAGTGGAAAAGCCGTTTTTATTCTCTAGAGGATAAAGTAAATTGAATTTAGAACATCGTGTGCACTAAGTTTGTGAATTAAACTTTTTTTTTTGCATTTAGTCATTTCCTCGCTGAGGTGGAATGAAAAGTTACGTGTTGCACTCGAGTGCAAAGATTTTTCACCGCGTGCTCTTTTGATTCCCTCGCTAACGCTCAGGATTCTAATTTTGAATCACTCGCTGCGCTCGTGATTCAATTTTAGAATCCTTCGCTTGCTCGGTCATCAAAATTGAACACGCGGTTAAAAAGCAACTTTGCACTCTTGTATAACAAATAACTATTTTGTTATGTTACATTTTCCTTTTATTCATCCTTCTTCCTAAGTAATAAGTAAGTACTGGAACCCCAACCCCTTCTCCTTCCTATTTCCCCTTAAAAGGTTGGCAACACATTTGCGTTCCTCTAATGTTGCATAATTTCCTGAACGGCTCACCCGCGTGGTTGTTTACCAGATACTAGATAGTCATGATCATTCTCCTGGCCTTAAGCCATTTTAAACAGAGTCTGAATAATAAGTCCTTTTTTTCTATTCATCTCTATCAAGTCAAGGAGTCACATCCATGACATGTTTCAAATAAATTTATCTTTTATACCTTATTATAAAAAAAACTGGACATAAATACAAAAATACTTTAATTACATATAAAATACTTTCCGTAATGTTGGCATTTAAACTTAAAGGAAAAACTATTTACAATCAACATAATTTCTTCTCTGGTAAGAATGACCTGCATTTAATATTTACTTATAATCTTCATCAGCACTATCATCAGGCTCAGAATAATCCTCATCTATTTCAATCTTCCTTCTTTTTGGTTCTGGAACATTTTCTTTTTCCTCTATGGCTTTCTGTGCTTCTGTCTTAGCAGATCTGTGATGGAACACAAAAGAAATCCATTTTGCCAAATCCCAGCACTGTTTTAGAACAAGATCTGCTAAATTCTTTTTGTCTGCACAGTGGTACCAGTTGGACAAGTCTGATGTACAGTCAGAGTTCTCAGGGGGAATTGTAACTTGGATGTTGTTGACACACCTACGACATTTGAACTTGCTATGAGTGTCAGATAATGTATTTTCTTCCAATCTAAACAGATCTTTTAAATCGTCAGAAGTGAAATGTCTCAGGGATTCCTCATTTTGATCTACAACGGTATCACTCAGAGCCTTCTTATGTGCTTGTCTCTGGAATATCTTCTCCTCGATAGTTCCAGTTGCCAGTAGCCGGTATATGAAACAAGGTTTCTTTTGTCCATCTCGCCAGACTCTTGCCATAGCCTGGTCATCATTTGCTGGGTTCCAGTCAGGGTCAAACATGATCAAACGGTTTGCCCCTATGAGATTCAATCCACAGCCACCAGCTTTAGAGCTTAGCATAAATATCCATTCTTTATTTTCCTTGTTGTTAAAACTCTCAACTACTTTAGCTCGCTTCTTTATGGTCATGGAGCCATCAAGTCTCACATATAGATAGCTTCTCTTTCTGCATAATTTTTCAAATAAGTCTAAAGTTTGTGTGTAGTTAGAAACAAGTACAATCTTGTCATCTGTATTGGTCTTTAGATTGGCTAAAATACAATCTAAGATCATAAGCTTTCCCGATAACTCTGGCTTTACATCTTTTGTGTCATAATTACTTGGCATTAAGCTGTATGCCTTTTCAAATCCTTCAGATCTTTCCAAAATCTTATCATAAACTAAATCCGGATGGTTGCAAAGTTTTTTAAGAGTAGTTATACTTGACAGAGCACTGAGTGAGTTCTTATCACCATTTCCATTGAACTTGTTGCGTATAGCATCAGAATTGATAAAGTTTTTATATAGCTGTGTTTGAAGGGGAGTCATCTTCACACATATGACTTGTTCAAACTTAACCGGCAAATATTTTGTAAGCAAACTGCTAGTTCGGCGGATCATACATTTGTTTACTATTGATGTTAAAGTTAGCAGACATTCCTGAGCCTTTTCTCTTTCTGAAGCAGTGGCTAAAGCATCTTGGCCTCTAAGGATAGCATTCTCAAATCTTTTCTTGAATTCATGTGCTGTGCCTAGGATACCTTCATTAACAAATTGGACTAAACTGAAATATTCTGTCAAATCATTTTGGATTGGTGTTCCTGATATTAAAATCCTTCTTTTGGCTTTCAACCCCATCAATGCTTGGTATGTTTGGTTCTCACTGTTTTTCAATCTGTGTCCTTCATCACACAAAACTAGCCCAACCTCAGATGAGTGTAGAATATTGGAGTAAATCCTAAATGTTTCATATGATATGATTAGAACTGGAGTGGCCACTCGAGTTGTGGTAAACGTGTTCATGTATTGCTGTAGCTTTAAAGTAATGTCAGTTTTAGACCCTCCATCCATTGCCAGAGCATTTATTCTCTGTCCCAACCATTTATGTATCTCATTATACCAATTCTTGACTAAACTACTTGGACACACTATGATTGCTTTACAAATTGTTGGTTTACAGTCTGGTCCTTGCCTCAAAAGTGTCCATAGGAGAGTAATACATTGTAATGTCTTACCTAAACCCATTTCGTCAGCCATAATGCAGCCATAGGCATTCTCTATCTGTTGTCCTGTGACACAGTCATACATGAACTTCACGCCTTCTCTCTGGTGAGGTCGTAAGATGTTACCTAGCACTGGGTCAACGACCACCGCCACTCTTATGTCATTAGGACTCATCTTCATCTTCTCGTGTTCAGGGATGTTCGGGGGACGGTATAATACAAGTGCATTAGGTTCGTCTGGGTCGTGCAACGCACGCCTGACCTGAGTTCTCTTCAAGCCCAAACTTTTGCCACAATACGATGAAACATAGTTCGGTATGGGAACTTTGAAAGGCTTGATGAGTATTTGCCGAATTAAATCCTCGTGTTCAGAAGTAGACAAGGCTTGTGAAGCCGATTTCTGAGCTAATGGTATCTTTGTACACTCCCGCCGTTTATTTCGTTTAGACTCCAGCAGTGGACTTTTGAAAACGTTGTCGGCAGAGCCTACCTGGCTCGGCGCTAGGCTGCGCCGCATTCTATATATTTCTTAGACCATTAAAACTTAAAACACGGAAGATATGTACACAAAACAAAAGGCACACTTGTTTGAACTTGTTTTGAAATATTGAATGAAAAATTGAAAAAATACATTACGAACATCGAACGTCTAATTTTGACGTTTAAGTTCAGGGTGGCCGATGTCAAAAATGTATAAATAAATTATTTTCTAAACAGCAACATCACATAAATTGAATCTTCTAGTTCTTTAGTAGGTAGGTAGTGTTCCAAGCATCAAGTGACTTCCTCATCTCATAGATCTTCTCAGAAAACCACATTCTAATTTATTGGTTAACGTTTCCATAAAATATTCAAGCTCCTTTTGTGCCAACCGTTCATTGTACTCTTCAGTGGAAAGTTAGGGAGTTTCAGCCGCTTAGACGATCAGTCACCGCAAGGTTTCAATTTCGGTCATCCCACTAGAGATCTACCAACCTTTTCAGTAACCCCCCCCCATATACAGCAATGGAAATGTACGGGCCGTTCAGGATCGTAAGTAATAGACTAGGACATAGGAGCACAAGATAGTGGATAGATCTACACACTTGCACGACCACGATACTAGTGTAATTGTAACACTATTACTGGCAGTGTGGAGTCCTCCGCAATCCAGTTTCTGTATCGCCGCTTTCCCACTCAGGTTTCCAATCCCGAATCTTGATAAGCAGCGGTTTTACAGATAGAATATAGGGAATTTACGACTGTCTTTCGCAGAAAAGATTTAAAAAATAAAACCACACATACAGGTTACAAAAATACTTATAATAAAAAGAAAACATTTAACAAAAACTTTCTCTTACTTTTTAAGTTACAATCGGTATTGATGTGTTACATCTGTACTTCATACTTACTAGTATGATTCATCACAGACAAATTTTTTACTCAACTAAAGCTTACTTAGCTGATTTTTGAGCTGCGAAACTTATGACATGAGATTATAGTTTTTCAAAACAAGCTTATGATTTTGATATCCTCTTCACGTAAGAATTGATAGAAAAATTCACATTTTTTTTGTTAAAACTTAATTTTAAAGTTTACAACACTTTAAACACACAAATCAACGCTCTTGAGCGATCAGTAATGTAAAATTCGTGGACATTTATAAAAGGAAAAGACGCTTCGCCGCCATCATAAAGGTGATGCACCCAATTATTGTGTGCGGGCGATCTTGCTGGGAAATGGTGGCCGATCGGCACCTCATGATGTGCATATGTATGTATACGTGGGTAAAGCTTGTATGTAGTCACGATACGTTGTGGTGATCGCATTTCGCAAACAAAATGCTTTGAACGACTGCGGCCCGCTTAGAGTTAGTAACTCTTCGTATGGTCGCTGAACGCAAATGATTTTAGCGTTAAGGATGGTCGACCGGAAAAATTGCTTGAGTGTTACACTTTTGTGTTAGGCAGCGAGCGTGTCTTTATATTTGTCCAAAGTTAAATTGTACATTTAATTTATAGAAACACATAAGTATAGACAAACAAGTAAAGTCATCACTTTCTCAATGAAATTCAACTAAGAAAGAACATGTACCTACGTAATACTATTCCCCTTTCTAGGGTTATAAGCAACATACAATATGGGCGAGGTGATATAGCTATGTCCAGCCGGGCTAACAAGAACGCAGCGACATAATTTTGGTTTAACTGGCTTTTAATGTCTCGTCTTGTGGCGACAACATTCTGCAGCGGCGTGAATGTTACCCTAGCAAATGTATACTACGATAGGCTGAATTATAGTTTAAATCCATTATTTGTATATATTTTTGTGCTATAAAACATTTCGCTTTATATCCTTACAAAAGAGGAACATGAACATTTTAATTTCATTTGTAATATTTTACTGGGCGTTTTATTACTGCTTTATGAAAATAATTTTAGAATGTTATGGCATTAGACAGAATATTATTATGAGAAAAAGTTTGTTTGGACAGATCCTTCTTTTTACCCCCATCAACCTAACTGGGCACTTCGCTGCGTTTTCATTGCGAGGTGTCAAGTTAGATCAATGGATTAGCATCTTTCTTACATTCCTCAATGATTTCATACCATTGACATTCACATATAAATAATAGTAATGTATTATTACTTCTTATTATTGCGCAGAACCTTGATGTTGGTACCTTCGTAAACGCAGTCAGTTCGCGATGGGTACACGTTTTTCAGGTTGCCTTCAAGATCCACCACTTTCACCTAAGAAAAAAAGAAGTTGCTAAAATTTAATATAGAATAAATAACTTTATTAAAAAGGGAATTCATTTCAGTGTTGTTTGTCGTCAATTTCAAGAAAGCAATGATGAAAGATCTTTCAGACAGAACAACTTTGGGATCGGCTCATGTAGTCGGACACATCGACAGAACCCGCTTCATGCAGGCTAGTCAGCAAGGGTTAAAACGATTCATACGACTGACACAGAGTGCGGAGTTGACACGAATTTTCAGTATGGATGTGCCAAGCGGTAGATATAGGAGCATGTAGCCTTCTCAGCTAAATATGAAACGAGCGTGGATTTGGGTTCTGTGGCAGTGTTACGAGCGTGTTCACTTTTTCTGGACATGGCTATTTCCATCTTGAATCCAACCTTCTTGTACCTATTTCTGTTAGCGTGAACACCGTAAAAATTGGTGGAATACACACCTGTTGCACAGTGAGCGTGTGGTAGGCAGCGCCGGGCTCCTGAGGCCCAATGCCCAGCAGCAGACACTCCTGCAGTAGCTTGTTCATCACAGTCTTGCAGGCGCCGAGCGACGTGTGCGACGTCACCTCTACCAACATCGACTTGCTATCTTGAGACATCTGATGATAATGTGGCATGGTATATTGGGTTATACATACACATTTAATTGAGTAATATTGAACAGCAGATTTTGTTTTTTTGCAATTTCATTGTTGGTTTCTTGGTAAATGTTGTTCATAATAATGATTCTGGCTGTATCAAGTTATGAGCCAGAGTAAGGGTATGGAAGCGGCAATGAAACATAATATTAGTGAATATACCTTGGTATCCTCAGAGTTGGTGATGGGTGGAAAACTGATAATCTTTCCACTGGAGTCTGCTAGACATGGGTACAGTGGCTTGCCTTCCAATAAGTATAAGTATCTGGAACAATACAATAAGTCTTATTTCTACAATCTTACGGATCTTGTAGCATGTGTGGAAATAGTGCAGAATTGTCTGCACTATTTCCACACATGCTACAAGATCCGGCAGATTTAAGTTCTAAGTCTAATCAATAAGGTTTATTATGCCTTGTAGATAAGTAAAAAATCATTGCCAGCCATCGCTTTAGTAAAAAGCTGGCATTATTCAACACCTGTCACATCCAACCTTTTAGATTTCCATGATTTTAAAAGAAAAGGGTCAGGTATCCAATTCATCAAGAAGTTTGCTAAAAAGAAAGCTAATATACATACTTATGTATCCCAGAATAGACATTCCTTTTCTTCTCCTTGCGAAGTGCCTCAGCTTCAGCAGTGAGCTGTTGGAACAGTTGCTCGCCGGAGCAAGGACGCAGCCTTGATAGGGGTGTCAGCTTTAGTGCTGCTGGGGGTTTCGCAGTGTATACTAGGTCACCTGGTGACAATACATTTATTTATATGATGCAATATTTAATCAAGATAATAATTGTTTGTGCCGATTCTGTTGCGTAGCTAACTGAATTAATTTAAACACAATTTATCTCTTTCTTACTAAAATCATTGAATAGGGACAGATAATATTTAGAAATGTCAAATTTGTCTTTGTACATGAAATTCACGCTGATAACAAACAAGTGGACTAATTATCTTCCGTCTTTTTCATGTTTTTTAACAAAATACATGTGTGTGACTAAATTAGTAAAGTTTGTAAACAATAGAATCAGCACCATTGTAAATTAGATTAGTTAACATCTCCTTAAGGCAGTCGGGTACATTCTGGATGCTTTGACCTGACAATCTGTCGAGGTTTTAGTCAGCTATCAGCAATCCATAGCTGAAGGTGGACTGAGACGGCAGAGTTGATGGATAATGAGATTGATAGTAATATGAAATCCAAATTGACTCCTATTGACCTATGAAAGCACTCTAGTCATACTAGGTGGCAATCATTTGATTGGGATTATAAAAATAAAATTGCTAAAACACCTATAACAAACCTGGAGCAATCTTATTCAAGTCATGTGTGGCAATGGTCGCAACATTCCTCTTGTCACATACAGTGTCATGCAACTTAGTCTGCAGCTGAATGAACTTCTTGAACAAAACATCATCGAAGGCCAGGTCATTTACAATACAGCATAATATGTATGGCCTGACAGTTGATACGTGGGACTCCATAATTTTTACTCGTTGGACATCATCTTCAACATGTAATATCTTCATTGAATGGCAAAGATCACAGTCTACTTCTTCTGGTGGTGGTTCCTCCTTCTTGCCCTTCTTTCCCTTGCTTTTGCCTGTAGGCTGGGGTTGGTCAGACTTGGGGCAATGGTCGCGGATGTAGTCTAGTATTTGTTTTGTGCGGCACTGGTCAACGAGCTTCATGAATCTTTTGTCAGTGAATTTGTTACCTTTGAGGTTTATTTCTGAAATAAATAAAACAGAATTGTTAGCT
This sequence comes from Allophyes oxyacanthae, assembly GCA_932294325.1. Taxonomy (NCBI): domain Eukaryota; kingdom Metazoa; phylum Arthropoda; class Insecta; order Lepidoptera; family Noctuidae; genus Allophyes; species Allophyes oxyacanthae. The sequence continues at coordinate 7,314,970 of OW028628.1, forward strand.
TTATTACATGTTGATTGATTTCACCATACTAGCAATGTGTATCATGTCTTGTGCAATATTTCATCAGAAAAATATTTTTGTAATTAAGTGTAGTTTTTCAGAAAAGCAAATATTTACAATGGTATCTCTGTTAACTGATATGATATATTGTTAAATAGCAAAAATATTATTATTATTTTTCATATTGAGTAAGATTTGGTTTCACAGATCCGTTCTATAAAATACTCAATAATAACTATAATACTGATGAAACTAGAAGTTCTCACCTTTCAATTTGGGCATGCCAGCTATTTCTCCAGGAACAGTTTTGAGTTGATTATCTCCAATGTCGAAATTTTTCAATGAGGGTAAGCTTCGCACTATGTAGCTAGGCAATACCTCAATGGCGTTTCCCTTTATTTTCAGATCAGTCAGATGAGTAAATATAGCATTTTCCACGTCCAAGAAATTAGTCAGCTTGTTATTAGACACATCAAAGGTTAACAGATTAGGAAAATCCGAGAATTTAGGCATTTCTTCGATTTCGTTGGAACTCAAATTGATACTCGTCAATTCTATCATATTGTTCAAGCTTTCCGGAATACTCTTCAGTTGGTTTCGAGATAAATCAAGCACTTTTAATTTCTTCAGAGAGGTTATGTTTTTATTGAAATCTTCTATTTTATTCCCAAACAATAGCAAGGATTGGAGGTTCACTAAACGACTTATATCATCTGGTATAGCAGAAAGACACGTGTCACTGATATTTAGAAGGTTAATATTCGATAGTTGGAATATACCTTTGTCTAAGCCACTTTCCGAAATACGTTTCGAAATAGCTGCACCCGCCAATTTGATTTCATGACGATTTTCCGACTTCGCGATCGTAACTTCAGGCCACGCACTCATTTTTGTAACAAAAATATGATTAGAAGTATTATTTACGCAGTCAAAGGAGTATCAAATAAAGAATTTAATAAGAAAAACGCGCGCCACGACGGTTGCATACAGAAAACATGAGAAAAATCAGATGACAAATTGAATGTCAATGTCAAATCAAAATGACAGTTTTAATCAGTGCTACCAACGTCAATTTATAATCTCACATGTAAACGAGAAGAGAATTCTCGGAAAAATAATGATCTCTTCCTTCCCTTGTATTCGCAAAGGCTGCATTGCAGATCGCAGCACAGCTAAGTGCAACGAATGTATGTAAATGATTTATATATAGGAACGATTCAGGTTGTTTGGTGTTGTTTTATATGAATCTTTCCGTATATCACCTGTGATCTCACAATCTTGAGATCTTCTGAACGAATTCTTTTCCCTGGACATGATGAGTGGAAACAATACAGAAAAAGACATCATCCTTTATAAAAAATCATTCTAATTAATAGTATCTATAATCCCCATTATTCGGGGTAATTTCTTTCGCAGTTGACAACACTGATCTTGATAGATGTCATTTGTTTTTTTATTTCCAGTTCGTAGAAAGGCAAATGTCGTAAACCATACTGCCCTCATATTGACTGCTTCTTCTTGAGATTTTCTGTGTGGAAATTCTCACTGCTGCGCGGTGTTTTGAACAGTGCCCGGTAGATGGCAATAGGTTTAACTTATATGTGTAGATATTCTGTTAATATAAGTTGGTAACTAAATAAATAAATAGGCTCGTCCCCCGTAACGTGCGCGTGGGTCACAATATCAACCTCGACGAAAACTGTACAACTATAATTAGGTACCCCTCTGCCTAACCCTTCAGGGAATTAATAGGCGTGATCCTCAAATTAATTTTATAATTATTATTTTATAAATAATTTTTATGTCTACTAGGTACCAGCTACCTAGGTTTCTAGTGAAAATTCATAGCAGGTGCATATTATTTGGGTATCTAAGTACCTAAAGAGATTCTGACAACATTTTATCAGATAAGTACCTAATTCATAATTATAATTGATCTACTTATACGTAATTAATTTGTTGATAATTAATTAATTACTTATAGTCATGTGGGGTGCGGTCGTGTTTTTAGCATTGGTCGCTAGTATATCGGTAATTTTTTATTAATTTTGTAGATAAGTAAGAAAGTTCTCCGACCCAGGAATCAAATTCGCTCGATTTAAAGTGTTTGGGTATAAAAACTAACAAATCTATTTATGAATGATTTCCAATAAAAAACTCATATTTTATGCTTTTGTTTTTCAGGCTTCTGCCGACGTTCTCCAGGAGATTCCAGAATTACATGGTAATTATTACGTAATTCTTAATTCTAAAAATATTACTCTGCACTGCGTAGGTTTCAACGTATCAAGGAATGATATACAACGTGTATGAGAAATGCGTGGTCATAGTTAAGGGTCGGACCATCAAACTGAACAACTTTCTCTATGGGACCAACATCGTAGGTAATCGCGGAAAAATAATCAGCTAGGTATCCCATACGTTTGGGTCGAGTAGGTACCTACTGAAGTTTAGTATGGGACAGTTGATAATTTGCTGGCGATTACATTGGTGTCGATTCTGTTGCGCATTTTGACAGTACTAAACTAGACTAAACGCATATGTCACTTTTTTTTTCTTCTATTGAAACAGAAAGAGACAAACAGCCTTAGTTTAGTTTAGTTCTATCAAAATGCGCAATAGAATCGATACCATAGAAAAAGTTGTTCAGTTTAATGGTCTGATCCACACCTATGACCACGCATTTCACGCATTTTTAAAATATTATAGTCGGTATATTAGATGTTAAAACAGGATAATATCTATTTTATGGTGAAATTAGGTTACAGCTTCTATTCAATTTACAAAGTAGATCGTGTCTTCTTACAGCTTACTAAGTACCTATATCTCATTATACTAATGTAGGGACGTACCTACGTCATCTGCCTGCCTGGCCCTTTCTCAACTTCGTTGTGGTCGTGCGGTCTAACCAAATGCGGCTAAATATCAGTATTTTACACGTAGCGACTGCCATCTGACCTCCGCCACACAATTACTGGGAGACAATTATGATACCCTAAGCTTAGACAGGTTGTCAGACTTTTTGAGCAACTGACTCCCGTAACGGCTGCAATAAATATTTGTAGGTACCTATGTCAACCGAGACCAACAGGTCAACGTGATTTCCGAAGCACGAAGGGGTCACCAACCGTTGAATACCTAATTGATTGCGGAGGGGAGTTAGGTAGGTACGCACATTGAAATAACGACGATAATTTCGCAGAGTTAGAATAATCGATCGTCGGTTATCAAAATAAAGCAGATTAGTGAAATTTTCCGTGACTAATCTCCAACATACGCTTTACAATTTGTACAAAAAAAACTTACAATAATATCAATTTTATTGACCCCCGACAAAAAAGAGGGGTGTTCGTTCAGTTTGTAGTGTGTATCTGTGGATCTGTATATCTGTGTATCTGGCTGAGGCATCGTAGCTCCTAAACGGATGGACCGATTTCAATGCAGTTTTTTTAATTGGAAGCTACTTTAATCGTGTATCATCTTAGCTATGTTTCATGAAAATGTGTTCAGCCGTTCAAAAGTTACAGCTCATTTCTAGTTGGAGTCGAGGGTTTTTGACGGTTAGGTTATAAAGACTTTATTTTGTTATTAAATCCTATCGTGACTTATACGCCACCCTGTATAAGTACCTATGTTTTTATTATTCCGTCCGATGTTTAGTATTATATTATTGTAGGTAAGTATTGCCCTTTTAGAAATAAACTACAAAATTAAATGGATTGTCCTTTTCAGATTCGCGCATAGTATCCGGATGGGAGGCGCAGGAGGGGCAGTTCCGGTACATGCTGTGGCTGCGCACGGTCCGATGGACAGGTGACATCACAGCCTGCGGAGGCTCCATCATACATCGGAGCTGGGGCCTCACCTCCGCTAGATGTACTGCTCAGTAAGTGCCTGTTACAGGTTTTGGGCCTAAACGATCAGCCCCTTAGACTAGATGAATATCTCCGATTGTAGAATAGAAACGCAAACAAAAAGGGTTTTTATTGACATGTAGGTAAAGATCCCGTGACCGTTCTTCGGCTTATTCAGTACTATGTAGACGAGTTTAAAATTGACAGTAGCATAACTAGGCGTCGGCGAAGTGGCCCCTTGTCCACGGTCTCACCTGATCTGAGGCCACGCTAAATAGTACGATTAATACCTACTACCCTAATATAATTTTATTTACCACAACACATTGGCGTAACTAGCGAGTTTTCCTAAGGGGGGCCAGCCGGCCTGCTGATCAGTCACCGCAAGTAATATTAGCGTAGAACGATTTCGATAATATTTGGCATCTAAGATACAAGGAATATGCCGTAGTACTGTAGTGCTTAAAATACTAACTAATGTAATGAATAAATGAAATGCCATTGTTATACAGGCGTACAGAGATTACGATCCATGCTGGGAGCGTGAACAGGAACACTCCTCGCGTGACCTTCCAGGCTAGGTCCTCTTATAGGCCCCCTGGCTACGATGACGTGCTGCAGCCCCTTACGCAGCCTAACGACATCAGCATACTCCGGTTCAGTCAGGATCTCACTTTTAATGGTGAGTAACATTCTTAGTAGCGGTTGGAGTTAGGAAGGAGGCGTACTTATTGTTATTTACCATACCAATGGGCTCGCATAATATTCTATGAGAATTCATTTTGGGGTCGACTAAATGTTGGTTTACAACTGAGTACACCTCTGCCTTACCTTCTAGGAATACCGGCATGATGATATCGACGGTCGATAGGCTAATTTTACTAAACAATATTTTTTTTATTATTTTTTTGTAAATGGAAGCTTTAAATACATTTCCGGTAAAATTAAAAACAAATCTCTTAGTACAAATAGTTAAAAAAAAATGCACACAAGGGCATACTTTAAATCATCATTATTTTAATAGAATTTGACTCTTGTAAGTTACATTTTCTACTCTTGTCTCTTTTCCTTCAGTTCTTTCTCTTCTTTGGACATCGGACGTCCAGTCCCTTTATTTGGTATGTAGCTCCTGATTCTGGGTCTTCCTCTTCCTCTCTTTTCTCCTACTTTACCTTCCATGATGGTTTATATAAAGATATCGTGACGTATTATAGGGCCTATAATTTTCCCTCTTCTGTTCTCAATAATATTCTTTATTCTTTCCTGTACTGGAGCCACTTCTGCGTTTGTCACAATTTAAATAAAAAATAACAAACACGCCTATCATTTTCAGACAACATCCAACCAATCAGGCTGCAGCCGTCTTCCGATAGGGATCGCGACTACACCGGCGTGGTGATGACCACCAGCGGCTGGGGGACCACCTGGACTTGCACTGAACTCGGCTGTAAGTATCTACAGTCACTATAAGGTCTACTAATACCGTAACTGACGTGACGTTTAAATTATATTACATTAAATAAATAAATAAATAATAATATTAAAGGTCCGACTCCGGATGTCCTGAACTGGGTGCACCTTTCGGGAGTATCCAACTTCATGTGCCTTCTTCTTTTCAACTCCAACTACCTGGTCAGGCCGACCACCATCTGCGCAGGACCATACAACGTCACCAGTCAGTCTATATGTTCGGTAAGAATTGAAAAAATGCAGTTTCAGACCATAAGCGAATGTAAAGGTTTTTGCATTTATTCAGCTATATTACATATTATATATAAATATATCTTCAGTTCTGTAATGTATATATTTATGGTTCCAGGGCGACAGTGGCGTACCACTAACCGTGGTCGATACAGATGGAGTGCCGACGCAAGTTGGAATTGGTTCGTTCGTGGCTCAATGGGGATGCCATGTTGGTTTCCCAGGAGGTAAGGGTTTGCCCCAATTTCAAGTGGTAGGATGGAGAGTAGTAATGAAACAAAATATAAATTAGAAGTCGTTCACAATATAATTGTCAAATCTAGAATAACCGTGGTAATAACCTACATAGGTAACGATAATTTATATCATAACATATGTAAAAATTTATTACAAAAATATAATTGCATCTATAATTCATGAAATTTTGTATAATAATAACTTACTTTTGATGCTGACTGTACCGCACTCTCACGGAATTTCCGGTGGAAAGTAACAACATGGTGTTTCGTGTGGTGAGTGATGAAAACTGAAAAACAAACCCCGTCCCTCCGATCTGCGGGGACAAAAGATCTAGCTATGCATCAGCGATTTTATGCTGCAGAGGAACTAGGCAGCGATGATCTACAGTTTTCTTATCCAATTTATGTTTGTCCAGGTTTCACCCGCCCCGGCCACTACCACGCCTGGATCCAACAGGTGACCGGCATCAACTTCGACTGGAGTCGGACAGCGGTTACGGATGACCTGGCTGATACGGATGCTGAATTTATGAAATATCTTTTAAAAGAGAACTAGCATACAATGCAGCAGACACCGGAGAGAGCTATGGATCATACGTCATCATCACAGAGGCTCATTTGACGCTCATCAAGACGACGATAATCAAACAATAGGGTGGTAGAATAATAAAAAAAAACATTCCCCAGTACTGAACAAAAAAAACGGAAAATTGGGAAAAGAAAAGAAAATTATAACCGTTTTAAAATTGTAGAACCGACAGAGACGGCACTATAGTGCGATGATGTCGTATGCATAGAAATAATAAGTAGGGCTCCCTAGTTAATAAGTCTATGGTCGTATGTTATAAACTTCATGGTAACTTCATTCTATTAATAATATTTCACTGAAAAAAGGTACAGAATTTCCAGAAGCTTTGAAAGCGTTTCTTGTTTAGTATCAAATGCTCCAAACCATTTATTCTTCAGCGCTGACGCTGAAATAGCGCGGAGTAGAATGGACAAACAAAATGTTAAACCGCCGCGTTAGAGCCAACGCCTACGATAACGCTGGTGTGCATGGGCCCTTATTCAGCGATTTTTTTTTAAACTGTCTTATTCTTTATTCTTATTCGTATTCTTTTTAAGCCCAATCAAAGAGTATCAGAAAGCCTTGTGAATTCTTTATCATTTATTTGTACAGTATTGATTAAAATGATTGTATTTAATAACAAAGTGTTTTAATTTTTTATTAACCTCCTTGCTTGAACTAGAACTTATTTAGGTTTTAGTGGCTGGAACTAAGGTTCTGGTACAGTCGACGGGTTCGATTCCCGTACGGAACAAATATTGGTATGACCACAGATTAATAAATGGTTACTACGTAACAGATGAATCACTCCCTTGAGCGAAGTACGCTATTTTGAGCTCAACTGCCGCGCTGCTGAAGTTCATAATTGCATTACTCGCTACCGGAGAGTCGGCTAGAACTAACGTATCCGCACCTGCCAACCACACTACCCCGCGCCCTCCCTCGAACTTCTCCGTCGCTTGCATGCTCGGGCATGCACTTAGGGATCGTCCATTAATCACGTGAGGCACGAAAGGGGGGAGGGGGTTCGGAAAAAATCACAAAATTTCACAAGTGGGGTGTAGTGAGTTATCACGTGTATTTTTTAACGCGCGATTTCAAGCGTGGCCTTGTCTCGCCGTTGCCAGGGACGGTTTCTTTACCAACCTCCTGAATTCCTCCTACGCTGATGTCGGTCGCGTACCGTCGCGCGTGTGATGAAGATGCTTAATTTTCCAGTTTTAAATTAGATTATATCTGTAGATAAATATAGTATTCTGAACATTTTTAAGTTACTTTGTACCAAAAAAAATACAAGTGATTTTGGATACGGGGATTAGTCTAAAATATCACCAGGGGGGTTAAAAAGTGGCTAAAAAACATCACTCAATCAGGGAGAGCCTACATTACATTTACGAACATTTACGAATTGATCATATCGATTTGAAACGGTTCAGTATTTTTATCCGACTTCAAAAAAGGAATCTAACAGATTCTCAATTTTTTAACCGTTTATTTTAGCATTTCGTTGAGTCTGTGTTCCGCTGTCATTACGACTTTGGGAAAGTATCGTAGACAGACGTCCACGGAAAGTATACTTTTTATATCCACTTAATTTAAGATTTCTATTAAAATATACATGTCACTTAGGCTGACATTCAGAGAAGACAGAAACGAGTCTAAGTGTGAACTTACGCTTCCATATGTCAAACTTACGAACAAATCAAGCTGATTTGTTCGTAAGTTTGAAGCGTAAGTTCACGCTTAGATTATTTTCTGAATGTCAGCCTTAGCTCCTTAGAGTACCTACCTAAGGACCTTACTAAAGCTGAGCTTAATAATAAACACTCAAAGTATATATACATAGTATACGCTTAGTGTCTATATGCTACATGTAGATAAAACCGATCGCGTGGAACACTGACCGTATTATCCTGCTTGTAATAATAATCTTATTGACGTAGGTACTGGAGTAACTAAAATAGATACTTTTACTTATCACATAATTATCAAAGGAAATGATTTATCTTTTAATGCCTGGTAATCTACGTAATGCGCCTGTTTACACGTTTTACATAAAAATAATAACATATTTAATATCTATGAGGCGATATTATGCTCGATTAGTGTGCTGCCATTGTAAAATCGTTTCTTTTTTCTATTATTAAACTCTCAAAAGGTGTATTCCTGTAGTAGGCCAGTATTGACATTGGACCAATTATTTTTTGGTTTTAGGTTTTTATTCCTTATTTTTTCTTCAAATATAACAATTTTTTATCCACTCGTCTCCACTTTCTTTTTTTTTTTTTTTTATCGTGGTAAGATCATCAAATGAGTCCTCCCACCCCGGGCAGGGCGGGAGGGACTGTCAGACTTGTACTGACTAAAATCCACGGTGTTCCTTCAATAGCCCTTTACGTTCCGGGGTCACGGTAATGAGATAAGTCCCGCGACCCCGGCAGGCTTCGGCCCTCTACAGGGGGGGCCCCGTCATCTTGCTGACGTTCTTTGAGGCGCGCGTGGAACACAACGCGCCGTCGACCCGGGCATGGTCCATGGTCGGACAGCGAGTTGCCCTTTACTCGCTGTCTACCGCCCACTCGTCTCCACTTGGCATATTATATACAATATTCTTATTTTTGTAGGTACAAAGTTTTTAAATATTGTAGCGAAAATAATGTACAATTATTAATTACTTGTACCCATCGATGGCTGTACCCATTCTGTGGCTGTACCCATATGTATATAAAAATAAATAAAAAGAATATTAATAATACTGTATGTATGTGATGAAGTATTTTTTTTTCTAATAACCCACATATAACAATATACCTACCAAGTGGAAACGAGTTAGTGAAATTTAAGAAAACAATAATAAATATTTATCGAAAACTAAAACAAAATGGTACACGGTCAGTATACTTTTTGAGAGTTGATTAATAGAAAAAAACGATATTACACCATGAGCTTCCCCAAGTAACGATATGAAGGCGCGGGCGCACCCTGAGCCTAAGAACCTTGATGACAGGCTATTCTTTCAACTAAGGAATGAAAAATATTCTCATACCAACACGAAAAACGAAGAAAATGCCCGATACCTCCCTTTACTTTATATGTCTGTGCATACTTAATTATTATTGGTACAGGCTAATAAAGACAGGTATTCTGGTTCACTGCATCTGCAACTGCATCCTGTATATCTCCTGTACCCCATGGATTTAGCCAGTGCCACTTACACTGATTTAATTATAAATTATTATGATTTTTTATTTATTATTATTTTTTATTTGATTATAACTCATTGATTGGCCACAGTATTGTTGTGATCGATGCTAATTGATTTTGGGTATTTCATCCATAAATTTTGAGCATTATTCTTTAAAAGAGTATGTGTAAATAATTAAATAAATGAAATATAATAAATAAATAATAATAATAATAATAAAAAAAGATTAATGGTGAAAATAAAAATAAAAATAAATTGTAAATGACGTCATGGGCCGCGCGGCCTATATGAGATTGTATATATATGTAGAGTTTTGTATAAATATTGTTCAACTATGTCAATTAATTAAATGATATATTACTCAAATGTATCCACAATTTCCTCATAAAACTTCGTCTATATGACTCTGTAATTCTGTGTAACTTGCTAACTTTGTCTACGCTACGCGTGCTCTATCGTACGCGTAGCATCGTAGACCCCCTCCCATTCGTGCGTAGCATTCGTAGATCAAACGGGCCTACGAGTGTTTTTGGAAGGAACATTGTGAACAGCGCAGCGGGTCTACCGCGTAACTAAAATGGTAATGAACATCGACACTGGTAATAAACTTCAATAAGATCGTAGGACACTTTTTACCGATCATGAAGATAGGAGTTCCAAATTCATGATTGGTATTTTTTTTACAAGGTAGCTCGAAGTTTAGTCTCTCACAATCGTATTGAAGTTTATAACCAGAGTCGATGTTCATTACCGTTTTAGGGTAGAACCGCAGTTGGATATTACCGGCACGCATTCTTATGATTTATAAACGAACTAATCTGTAAGGAAAATTTTGAGGATGTTACGAATTAGAGTTTTGGCCGATTATAGCGATAAGCAGCGCATCTAAATCGGCAATCTGATAATTATACGAGTAATATACCCATTTATATTTTTGTGCAGTATTGTGGAATACGTAAGAAAGACTAAGGCTACGTTCAGATTGGCGATTATTAAAGAATTTGGTTCACTCTTGAATCAATTAAAATGTAAAATTTGAAAACAATTGGGAGGAGAAAAGGAGGTTTTCCACGTTAGCGATTCCGGGCTACTTGCATACTAGTGTTGTTTATACAAACAAAGAGATAAATAACTAGGGTCTCAAGATATAGATGAAGTTTTCTCAGGATCTCAAATAATGGATGTCAAACCCGCACTTACGTAACGCTTATCCGTGACTAAGTTGTCCATTTTACACCGTGATTACTCACGGCGGGTTTAGTTCACCCAGTGCAATAAAATACTTAGGACCCAATTCAGCAACAATATAACAGATGTTTAAAAGGAAATCGGCCGATTACTCATATAAAAATTCATGTTTAAACGGCTGATTTTGCTCGAATCGTCTGTTATGTTGTCGATGAACTTGGGCCTTAGTATCTATTTATACGATACGTGTGACTCAAGTAGTCCATTGTGCCCTCGAACGCGAACATGGTCTACTTTAATAGTCGCCGTGCAATAATGGACTACTTTAGCTCCTACCTTTCTAGTCCCGATCTCTTTTATTATGACAGAATTATTGGCTACTTATTTTAATGATTTATTATATTAGACTACCTTATTTGTATTGAATTGTTTTGTCCGACGAACATGTGAACTTGTAATTATTATTATGATCTTGTAAAACACCCATGTGATATGCAATATAGAATTGAATTGAATTGAAAATCTATATTCCGTTTTCTGAAGTTCGATTAGTATAATGAGCCGGAAAAGCAACCGTTCTGTTAGATTGCTTTTTTACAGTTCGTCTTTAGTTGTGGACTATTAGAGCAGATTGAACCCTGAACAAGAAAGGCAATTAGGAAAAACTGTTTTGTTAACTAAAACTTAAAATTTAATTGAATGCTACTCGAAGGGACTTATCTTGCTAGGTGAAGCGCTGAACAACCGTCACTGGATTGACTTCAACATTACGAAGAATAAGAATAAGAATCATTTATTTGCATGAATATGAGTTTCAGGGTTGAAAAAATAGGTTAGTGAACAGTCCGTCATATTCTACCTTATTATTAGGTGTGCAAACATATAAATTAAATTAAAATACTTATATGATGCAAATAATTAAAACGGGATCAAAACACGTAAACACAACATAAAAAGTAATTATTATTTAAATTATAAAACAATTAATATTTATAAATTATGATTCACATAAGTTAATTTGGATAGATTGATTATAATATATTAATAGAATTTGAATTATTTAAAATTATAATTCAAATTCTATTAATATATTATAATCAATCTATCCAAAGCGCGCTCATCAAGGCCAATCCAGTAAGTCGCGCAAGTTTTATGTTATTAATTCATTTATTCGCAATAATGTTGTGATTGTCACATTTAGATTACATAACATTATGATATTTAGCTACAAAAATTCAATAACGAGTGTAAGTATACCTAGATTTAAAAAGTAATTTCATGAGGTTTCACGGAGCTGAACCGCCCCCCTGGCTTCGACCTTGCCTGTGGGCAGGGCAAGGCAAGGGATTTGAGTTTTAGGTACAAGACTTACAGTGCCACAAACTTATCTGATCCGGTGAGAAAATTGGAACTAACGTCGCTACGGCGCAAAAACGACTTCAACATGTCATTTTTGTAGGAAGATGACATTGGTAAAAGCGACGGCAGCAACGCCATGACCGGCCCCCTGATTACATATGATAAATATGACAGTTACCAAATAAACTTTCTATTCCATATCCTCTTATGAAAACATCTATAAGCAAGAAAGAAATGCATTGTTTGTTGGTTGCTGTGGCTGTCAGATTCTTCTTACGTAATTAAGGCGCGGGTCAGTTAAGTTTGTGGCACTATACACATTTTACCAGTGGCATAAAAAGGTTATAAACATTTGAAATGAACTGAATATTTCTTTCAAGACTCGTGACTCATGAAATGATGTCACGGTGTTTTATTATAAACATTCTTGAATTATCATATCGTAGGTATTTAATTTTTGAAAAAAGAATGTCACCTAATGCGGTGTGACCGCCTTTTGATTTTCTTTTCTTTCTAGTGTGCAATTAAATGTATTGTACCTACCTATATATTATTATTATATCTTCCGTTTAGCAGCTACAAGTATATCATTGGGTCATGTTACCAGTCACATTATATTTAAGAAACGTTTGCTTGTGAGGCTGAATTTCTTTGATATGGTATCGGTAAAGCCCTTTGAAAAGGGTTCTCTGATATAAAATAACTTTGAGAGTCCCCTTGTGGTATTAATCTTAGAAGAAATTCGACCTACATGTTTTTCAGTTAAAAAGGTACCATTAAAAGTAGTGCGATTGCTTATGTCGTTATTATTTCTTATTCCTCTAAGCTAAATGAGCTTGTATGACTATTGTGTCACCGCGGGTAATAACCGAGCTCTACCAATAATCATTATAATCTGGGTTAATCCTAAGTGTAGGTACAGACTTGCAACATGCAATTTAATGCAACAAAATAATATAATTTGTACTGTTTAATAGAACGTGTAATAAAATGAGCGATTCGAATCGAATTTAGAATTTCTCGGTGTCACTACATTTTGTGTTCACTCTAGGCACAGTATATAATTATGTTAAGTAGGATATAAACTGTGCTCTAGGTCAATCATAACAAGTTGCATTACACCACTGTGTTGCACTATCTGTACCCGCCATATGCTTAACATAACTGGCTAAATCCTGAGAATTTTAAAAAGATAAGACGTCATGCAATTTAGTCAATTAATCATTATTTTATCATTTAATACCACACCAGAATTTATATAAGATGAAACTTGACAAAATAAAAATAGTTGGTTGAATACAAAATGGCAATGTGGAGTGTTTTATTTTTGTTGGCTGTTGCTGGGACGACGGTAAATATTTATTTATTAACTAATTAAGGGTTGTAGAAGTAGCGGATCCAGGGGAACATCTAAGAGGCTTGAAGCACCTATATTAGTGGTCCACCCCTAACAAATCTCAAATTAAACTTGATATTATCCTACTTTCTTAGTAAGTACTACACTACCTACAGTACAATTTTCAACATTTCTAAACGTGTCACTGCAAGGGTGCCAACTGCAAACCAGCGCTGGGTGTTCTTATGCCCAGCAAATGCTGAGTTGGCAACCCATTCGGTACTGGCACGACGACAGTACATTGTTTTCCGTTCATCGCTTTTTTTTTTACTTTTTTACATTTTTTTGTTTTGTCTGATGTCTAGTCCGAATAAATGTTTTTTCTTTCTTTTCTTTCTTTCTAAGTACCGATAGAATGTTTTCAAATTTTAAATTTCTATAAGAAAGTGACCTTGATAAAGCCTACCCTCAGCTGGGTCAAGCCCCGCCCAAACCAAAATCCTGGATCCGCCACTTGGTGGTGGTGTGGTGTCCAGAATCGTGAACTGAATTCATGGTATGAGTTTTCGTTACGATGTCACTTACACCACTAACACCCTGTATACAAAGTGTATCAGGAATGCGTAGTCATAGATAAGGGTGTGGATCAGACCATCAAACTGAACAACTTTTTTTATGGGACCAACATCGTATTCGCGAAGAAATTATCAGCTGTCCCATAAAATACTTCAACACTTAGGTACTCGACCAAAATCCCCATCAAAACCGGTCAAATACAAATCAAATACACAATTTCTTTTATAAACAATTTCCATTTCAATTTCCATTATTATTCCTGTGATGAAATATGTTTATGATCATACCTGGATCTCTAAGATACGTTACAGTGAAAGTCCTATCAAAATCGGTCCACTGGTTCTGATGATTTAAGTGTTCAGAAGGTGGGACAGACAAAAAAGTCCATAATTTTTGTTTCGAATATCGATTCGAATTCGAGTATCGATGGTACACCATTATTAATATTATGGATAAAATATTTAATGAATTTACTATTGGACTATTTTTCTCGAGGTTTATTATAGAATAGATAGGTACATAAATTCTTTATTTTTACTTTTCAGGTGTTTGCCGACCCCAAATTTATCTTCCCAGAAGCTGCAACAAGAGGTAAGTAAATTCAATGTAACTGCGAGAGATAGGGAATTTAAAAAAAATACTCCTACGTCTTCATAAGATCGGTTAAACTTTCAAATCGCATGGCAAGGATTAGAAATTTTAGACAATAAATCTCACTGAATATCACAGTGAAATTATCAGTATTCAACGGTTCACCATTCCGGGTAGGCCTTCAACTGTGTTCAGCACATTATGGACGACAAAATTAAAGCTTGTATAGCCGTTATAGTGACATTAAATATGACAATAAAAATAAAAAAATTCGTTAGGCTAAAATGTGGATGTGAATACACGGTAAATATACACTTCAACAGGTGATGTACGCACGGCTACATATCAAGCTATGCATTTTCAGTATATAAATGCTGACCCCTTATTGTACGGAAAGCCTATACAATGCGAAGTCAGATTATACTGGAAAGCTTGATACATAGCCGTGTGTACCAAGCGTAGCTGCTAAGTGTGAGGATGTGGGTTCGATTCCCAGGTCGGACAGCACAGTGTTATTGGGTTTTTCTGTATGGAAATTCTCAGAAGCATCCTGGAGTTTGAATTGTGCCCGGTAGATGATAATAGGCTCGCCACCTAATTCATGGGGTCTTAGTAACGGCATCGGGGTTTGGGGTACAACAGTACCACTTCTGCCTTAACTCTTTAGGGAAAACAGGTGTAGGTAACAGTGGCGAAGGGTGACAATTCAAAAAGGGGAAGCCGTCCCAAAAATGCCCTCTAAAAATTGCTGCAATTAATGCTGCAAGACAAAAATCCATACCATCACCATACATACCATAGTCATGTCTGGAAGAGCTCGACCTAACTGTATAACAAGCCATATTACCTATGTTGGTCTATGCACTAAGCAATTCCTAAAGGGAAGCCGATGGGAATCGGGTTGTATGAAGTCTTCGCCACTGGTAGGTAATGCTATGTCTATGTACCATAAAAAAATGTTTTCCACAGTATCAGCCAGCCGTATTGTGTCGGGATGGCCGGCTGAGGAGGGCCAGTTCCCTTACCAGCTGTCTCTCCGTATGGTGAACCCTGCTGGAGGTGTCAACGCCTGCGGAGGCACAATCATCAGCCCTGAATGGGGTCTGACTGCTGCCCATTGTACTGCTGGGTGAGTTACAATTCTTTTTAAAGTATTTTGCGTCCCATCGAATTAATTCCCTGCTTACGAGCGACTACGAGATTATTTCCGGAAAAAGGTTTTATATAGCAGATATTCAATTCTTGAGTGTTTAAACAACACCATAGTATAATTTTATTAGCAATCTGTCAGTCAAGTATGATAGGACAAGTACAATTCGATATGAAAGTAAAGTTTTTTTTTGTTGACTAATTTATGCATTGAAGTCTATATCTCCTATGTGACGTCATCAGCAACAAAAGTTTGATAATTTATTATAAATTATCTACTGAATTGAAAACAAAAATATTGAAATTAGTTGCTTAAAATATATAGTTTAATATACATGATTAGTCGGAAGAGGTATGCACGTCAATGACATTACAAATAATGATATCACGTATTTGTTAAAGGGACCTAGGACCTGGTCTGTAGGTTCTGCATGTAAATTGCCAACAGTCGTTAGATTCATTATTCCTTTCTTTAACTATATTCTAAACAGACATGTTTAAAAATAAATTATGCCAATAACCATTAGAATATAGGACAAGCAATAAAAGTGTCAACTTTTGGTTGCACTAAGAGTACATGCGCGCACTTACTCCCACTACGCCAAAACCTTGCTAAGTTACGTGCCACAATAAGTCTAGTATTACGTTCTATGACCGTAGACAAAAAATCTACGATTTTCATGCATGTTATTTTTGCATAACACTCACTCACTCTCTCTTTTTCACTTTACTCTTTCGTCTAGGTGATGAAGGGACATCAAAGTAGAAATAAGTTTCTAGTCATATTTATCTATTCTATACGTGTAACCGGTTAGAAAATTTTCAAATTTCGTCTAGAAATGTGTAAAATTAAGAAATTTTAAATTAGTTGCTGTGGCGATACTAGATACCTACTGATTGGATTTTGGATTTGATTTATTTTTTGTGTACGGTCACAGATCGTGATATCAAATACATGATTTCATTTAACTCAATCAAACTATAATTCATAATTTTAATTCTGTTATAATTTAATTTGCTTGTATTCCAATTGTATTGATATTTTAATTTAATTTATTGTAATTTTATTATGTTAAAAACGTGATTAATTAAATAAAATAAATAAATTCTTAATAATAAATTTTATATGTAATATGGGTTTTACCTGAAATAAATGAATTTAATTAATTAATTTAATGTCGTAACGTCCTCACCACCCTTTATAAAACCGAAAGGGGCTATTGTATTCATCATGGGACAAATACTGAAATCGTGGAAGAAAAAAGTCTGCTGCTCCGGATACATTTAGTCGAGCACCTAATATTGAATTATTTGTATGGAACAGCAAATTTCTTTTTTCTCTTATTTTTATCATTTTCTCACTTCTTAGCTAGAAAGTTGAAAGTGGATAAAGAGCTTCCTCTACTACTTGTCCCACAGGCGTGTGACCATAGTCATCCGCGGTGGTACCGTCAACCTCACGAGGCCGGGCGTCATCTTCGAGACGAAGAACTACTACAACCATCCTCTGTACAACGAAGCTCTGGGGAGCACTGTCCAGCCCAATGACGTCGGTTTGCTTGAGTTCGACAGGGTCCTCACGTTGACTGGTCAGTATAAACACGTACTAGTTTTTGCCTACCACATCGTCCGCGTGGATAGATTTCCTAATAACTTCGGCATCCCTCTTAGGGGTTGAATATCCAAAAATACTTCTAAGTGCTTGTCTAAATTATGCCTTCTTTAATCTGTGCACTTCAGTATCAAATTCTGGAGAATTCTGGATATCTTTTGTATGACAAGCAATGTGACTTATGTAACATTTATGTAAATACAGGTTGTTTGATTTCTCAAATATATTAACATAGAAGCTTTTGTTAGTTCATAGCTACATAAATGTTATTATTATGATGTGGGTAAATAGACGGCCCTCAAAATATCAATCAATCAATGAAATCAATCATATCTTCACCTAATAATGTAACACCGTATTTCTTTGTAGATTATATTATTATGTTCTGTTTTGTTGTATATATATTTATTTAAGTATCTTTTTACCCAAAATTTTTGTGTTTTGGTTTAGTTCTGTAAACTTTCATTGAAATAATAATAAATAAGGAACCGTTGTGCATAATTCGATTAGGTTTTGGGCCCAGCGATTTGGCCACCTAAACGCAAACCATGCCGCATGGAACATATTTGTATTTATTTATTGAAAAGTACACAAAACCGTGTAATCGGTTTGATTGTTGTATGGCCTACAGGGGCTACAGGTAGTTGCAGGGCCGCGCCGACCCCCCACAGCGCCTGTGTGCGAAACCTATAAAGCGCCTCTTTTTTCCACGAATCTTCATGTTTCAACTTATTTTTTTTATTATTTGTTCATTTTGAGCGAAATAAATGTTCTCCAGTTTTATATAAGTAAGTAAGTGTAACAAAAAAAATTTGGATGGCGGCGCCCCTATTGTCTTGGCGCCTGTGTGCGCCGCACACTTCGCACACAGGGGCGCGGGGGCGGCGCGGCCCTGGGTAGTTGTTCCAAATATGCGAGTTTTTGCATGTGATATATTTATATGTAAACTGTACCTACCAGTGGCGAAGGGTGACAGTTTAAAAAGGGGAAGCCGTCCCAAAAATGCCCTGTAAAAATTGCTGCATTGCTGCTGTAAGACAAAAATCTATATGATCTATATGTAGTCATGTCTGGAGAAGCTCGACCTAACTGAATAACAAGCTTTTTTTGTCAGTTGGATGAGTAAATAATATAATATTACGTTGGTCTATGGACTAACCAATTCCTAAAGGCAAATTCCTAAAAGCCGGTGGGAATCGGGTTGTATGGACTCTTCGCCACTGGTACCTACTCATTATAGAAATCTGCTAAACAAATCATATCTTTTACAGACAACATTCAGCCAATCAGGATCCAACGCTCTGCTGCCATGAACGCAAACTACGCAGGACAGCAGGCCCTCGCCAGCGGCTGGGGAGTCACCTGGACTGCGGGTACGTTCCATTTCTATACCCTATTCAAGGAAGAAAAGATAATTAATATAGGAATATATACTATTCAACATTTGACTCTTAATAAAAAGATTCTCTGTAAATTATTTTTCATCCCACCATCTCGGAAAGAGTATTTTTAATCTTCAATATCTGAGTGGAAAAGCCGTTTTTATTCTCTAGAGGATAAAGTAAATTTTCATCCCACCATCTCGGAAAGAATATTTTTAATCTTCAATATCTGAGTGGAAAAGCCGTTTTTATTCTCTAGAGGATAAAGTAAATTGAATTTAGAACATCGTGTGCACTAAGTTTGTGAATTAAACGTTTTTTTTTTGCATTTAGTCATTTCCTCGCTGAGGTGGAATGAAAAGTTACGTGTTGCACTCGAGTGCAAAGATTTTTCACCTCGTGCTCTTTTGATTCCCTCGCTAACGCTCAGGATTCTAATTTTGAATTTTAGAATCCTTCGCTTGCTCGGTCATCAAAATTGAACACGCGGTTAAAAAGCAACTTTGCACTCTTGTATAACAAATAACTATTAAATCATTAAGTAATTTCCCAAAGGTTTGCTGGAAGAAAACTCATTCTGACTTAAGCTCGCCTTTGTGCATATATTTGTACATTGTTTATTTTTTGTATATTCCATATTTTGTGTACAATAAAGAATATGATTAAGAATAATTTCTAACAATAAGAAATTGTGTAACGTTAATCTACTTGAAACACTTCTTATTTGATAAGTCCAGTAAGTTCGGTAAGTTTGGAATTTTACATTTTGTAACTAAAATCTCGATTCTGTAAGAACATCTCGCATTTCGATTCGAAACTCTTATTTTTGGTAGATATTTGACGAATTGACATAAGATAATAAACGTGTAATTAATTAATTAGTTTGTAAGACAAAATACTCGATAGTGTAAAAGTGCAAATCTTTTTTTAAATCAGGCAATTCTACTGAGGTCCTGAATTGGGTATACCTGTCCATCGTCTCCAATGCTGAGTGCCTGGATGCTTTCGGCGGCAGCTCCATCATTGTGGACTCCACCATCTGCACCAGGGGATACAACGACATCACTCAGTCCACATGTCAGGTGAAAACCCAGTTCTTAAACATTCATTTCTTCTGGGAGTTTTCAGTTGTAAAAGAAAACATAATTTTTGGGAGATAGTAAATGAAAGTCATTTAACATCCTTGACTGGTTAAGCTTAAAGAGTGATATCACAGAACGGAAACCATTGCATCTATACTTAGGATTTCACTTAAATCTATGCTCGTATCCTGGTTAAGACTTCACAAGACTACATTAAAATATGGCAAAGCCAAAGGAAATTTTGAAGGTCAAGTAACTGACAGAGACGGGTGGTTGCTGACCAGTTATTTTCTAGACTAACTGGAGAAACATGGACCAGAAGAACCTAATATTATGATCCACTAGTTTTCTGCAGGTAGAAGAGATCTGACAGGAGTGGAAACATTAACAGGCTGATAATGATAGCTACTCTTTCGAGAATAGGATGGGTATATAGGATAGCAATAGTGTAAAACTATTAACTTGTGACGTAAGTACTGTAATCTAATAGTAAATTGTGACAGTAGATGGATAAAAAAATAAAAGGATGGATACTGTCTCATATAGACAAAAACTTATAACTCCGACATTTATTCTCCAATTTTTATATTTTTTTCACCCATGGTGTTCTTTTTTGTCCTTATAAGGGATAAGGGAATATAAAATATTTGTCCATCTCAAATTTTATGGTATTATAAAGAAGTGTGATTAACCGGCCGCAAAACCAAAAAATTGTGCTATATGATGCTACTCAGCCAGCGTGACCTAAAAAATCTGATTAATCTAAATCCACAACTAAAATATAGCCCTTCTGTGTACATTTTATATGAAATAGGAATCTTTTCCAGGGTGACAGCGGCGGTCCCCTAACTACCATTGACGACGACGGTGAACCCACCCAGGTCGGCATCACATCATTCGTCTCCAGCCAAGGATGCCATGCCGGTGAACCCGCTGGTAAGTTTTATTTTAAATGTTAATGTCATGTGAACTAGTGAACTTTTTTACTGTTTGTAAATTACGAAAGTCGAAAAATTTAAGAGATTGACGAACAGTCTCTTGTTCTGAACCCGTAGTGCAAAAATCTGCGATTTTAACGCAAGTTTTTTTTGCATTTTATTTCACTCTGCTATCATTTGTCTAGGTCAGGGGTCGGCAACCTTTTGAGTCGGAAGAGTCAAAAATTACATTTCTTTTTAATTCTTATTTTTTTTATTTTTCCCCATACTTTCGTCTATTTGGCAAATAATGCCGGGACCACCTAGTGATATGCGTATGGAACTAAAGAGCCGCAGCTTCACATGCAAAGAGCCGCATGTGGCTCGCGAGCCGCAGGTTGCCGACCCCTGGTCTAGGTGAAGGAAAATCAAAGTAGAAACTTATGTCACCTTTATCTGTTGTACACGTGGTAAATAAAAATAATTTTGGTTAGAATACGTTGGAGATCGTGATATGTGTAAAATTATTAAATTTAAAATTAGTTCCTGTGGCTAAACTACTGATTGGATTTGATTGTTTTTTTTTGTATACGGTCACAAAACGTGATACTAATACGTGGTTCCTTTTAATGTGACAACATCTGCGACACCCTGTATTTGTATAACCATAATTTTTTTTGCTTTGAACTGTCAAGTCAAGCTACTGATACAAAGCAACACTACTGATACTGATAAATGGAATATTATTATTATTAAAGCAAAGTGTATCACCTATAGAGGTCAGTGTTGACGAGGATTTCATTTACTTATATCACTGGAAATAGCGTTGCACCAGCAGATTGCCAAACGAAAAAGAAACAGCCTAAAAATATTGGAATTGTCGACTTTTGTATAAAGACAATTTACTTGCAAGTGGAGCCGCGAGCAACACTGGTCTATATATTAAATATTCGCTGTTGCCCGCCGTTTCACTCGTATCCTCGGGGAACTACTTCATATACATCCATGGGATACCTATTTATTTATCTAGGTACACCCAGATAAAAAAGTATCCTATTAGTTAATCTAGGATATGATCTATCTGTGTGCCGAATTTCATTCAAATCCGGAAAGCCATTTGTGGTAATTATGTAACAAAAACCAAACGTCTTCAAAAAACTTTAAATTTTATACTACCTATTAGGGCGACTTGCACCAAAGTCATTTAAATCATATTTAAGCTAAACACGTTTAGCCATCAGTCTGTCACTATCTCACAGTATACAAATAGAAAGGGAGAGAAAGATATCCAAACGTGTTTAGCTTAAATAACTTTGGTGCAAGTCGCCCTAAGTCTTGGATTATTGATTGGTTGTCGCGGCCGGAGCGGCTGCGACAACCAATCAATAATCTAAGCTATTAGTAAGAAAATAAGAAATGTAAGTTATGATTGGCCACGTAGACACAGTTAAATGAAGTGCATTATTAATATAATTTTCTATGCAGGTTTTGTCCGTCCTGGTCACTACCACGATTGGTACTACCAGGTGACCGGCATCGATTTCGACTGGCAGTACGACATTCCCACCACCACCGGTGCATCTGAGGAATCATCCGAGTCACCGGAATCCGAGTCTGAGGAATCATCCGAGTCACCGGAATCCGAGTCTGAGGAATCTTCCGAGTCTTCTGAGACTTCTGAGTCCGAGGAATCTTCCGAGTCTGCCGAATCCGAGGAATCTTCCGAGTCTGCCGAATCCGAGGAATTATCCGAGTCTGCCGAGTCCGAGGAATCAGAAGAGACGACTGAAGCCGCGTAATTAGTAGAGGCATAATCTGAAGAATAAGCGATAATACCAATCTAATCTATAGATCCCAATAAAACTTGTTAGATTTTAGGTATTTATTGAAATAAAATAAAATCTATTTTATTCAAAAGTATTTTAAAAAGCCATTCTAATTGTACCAACTGATCCACTTTCTCTATAGGACCAACATTGCAACCGTGAAAAAAAAAACTATACTCATCATTATGACCAATTTTTACAATGGGAACAAACAAAGCTGAAAAACAAATACTGCCGAGCCATACAAATAATTCAATATTATTCGACTAGTATGTATATTTGTAAGTAACAGCAGTTTTTAGGGTTCCGTACCCAAAGGGTAAAACGGGACCCTATTACTAAGACTCCACTGTCCGTCCGTCCGTCTGTCTGTCCGTCTGTCACCAGGCTGTATCTCATGAACCGTGATAGTTAGATAGTTGAAATTTTCACAGATGATGTATTACTGTTGCCGCTATTACAAAAAATACTGAAACAGAATAAAATAAATATTTAAGGGGGCTCCCATGCAACAGACATGATTTATTTGCCGTTTTTATAGATAATGGTACGGAACCCGTTGTCAAATACGGTGAAGAGAAGTATAATGAATTATATAACTAATATTATAAACAGAGTGGGTCCCAAACGGCAGAAAACGACGGCGCGGCAGGCCCAAAAGGAGATGGCGGGATGAGTTAGACATTTATTTAAAGGATTAGGCCCAGATCGTAATGGACCGGGAGAAATGGAAAGAGGGGCCAAAGTCAAAGGCCTCCCTGGCCTTTGCCCTGCAGTGGGACATTACGGGCTTATAATAATAATAATAATTAATTTGTCAGGAGATTCCTTTCTCTGGAGCCCTGACCGCCGGTAGCTTGGACCCTATTCTAGATACCGGTGGGCTACTATTTTTTCATATTTTTAAATGTTTTTTAATATAGTTTTGTAAAAATATTTAAAAATATAAATAATATGTATAAAAAATGAATAAAAGATAATAATTAAAAATTAAATAAAGGGAATAATAATATTATAAACATGAAAGGCTGTGAAGATTGGATGTTTTTTATTCAATCACGCATATAACGCTGCTGAACGGAATTGGATGAAATTGGGCCCACACATAGACATGTCCTGGATTAACACTTAATATACTTTTTATCAGGGTACATAAAGTAGTTCCTCGTGGATGCGAGTAAAACCGCGGGAACCTACTGTTAGTAGAAGAATATATTATAAACTAGCGACCCGTCCCGGACTTCGTACGGATGCAATTACTCTACTATCCTTACATTAAATATCAAAGTATTATACATATAAACCTTCCGTGAAAAAATATCTAACTGATAGAGAAAACCGCATCAAAATCCGTTGTGTGGTTTAGGAGGAGTTAGCGGATATACAGACACAGACAGACAGAAGCGGAAAGCGATTTTATTTTATACTATGTAGAGAAGAGAAGAGATTAATCTTACAATGGACCAATGGAATAGCATTTACTCAATTGTAGCCATTGTCCTAAATAATTCTATTTCAGTCAAGTTATGTTTATTTCTTAATTGCAGCTAATTAATACACTTTTTAATCAGAGTAAATCCTTAAAATATCAGTAACGACAACATTGCCTTGGATTAGAGAGATTACACATAAATATGTTATCATTTAATCATTATTTTTATCATTTAATACCCGGCCCTGAATTAATATAAGTTAACATTTTATTTGGAATAATTAGTTGGTTGAGTTCAAAATGGCGATGTGGTGTGCTGTATTTTTGTTGGCTGTTGCTGGGACGACGGTAAATATTGATTCATACATATTTTAAGGGTGGTGCCTCGTTGTGGTGATTTCGTCCAGCGCGTTTGCGCTAGTTTATGAAAAGTTTTGATGGATCTTATCTCTTATCTTAAAAGAAGGTGAACAAGTGCAAATCTCGATTTCATAAATGAGGTACCCTAGGTAGGCAGGTAGGTACCTACTTCAATATAATATGCCAAATGTCTCTTTCTTACTCATCAGATAATTGATAATTAAAAAAATCTGGTATTACATTCAGATTGCACGGGTAATTATAATCTATGTTACACGTGTTGCTTCTTATCAGCCTGAATATTATAGAGCCCATAACTTGCAAATAAGGTGTACGAAGTCCGTTAATTTCAGCCAAGACAAAAGCTGTAGCAATTTTTGTCAAATTTTAGAGATCTTATCACACATAGATGAAGAGACATTCATTTTGTTATTTGATCCTTGATAAACTACTTAGTAGTTCGATTCCATAATACTTTGCACCTGTGCACACGGGCTTTGGCAACAACGCTACCGCGGAAGCAGACCAACGTCATCTGAAATTCAAATCGATTAAAACTATATCCACACGCCGCGATAGCGCCGCGTTGATTTGTCATACAAAATGTGACATTGCGCCGACTGCGGCGCGCCGCAGTGTTAACACGAATACTGGCAACGCTCGCTATTGCTAACGCTCATGTGAATAAGCCCTTTGATATTATAGGTAGTTTTATCTTTTTGTAAACTCACTTTTTATTTTAATCTTTTTATAAATACTTGTTTATCTTTCTGTAATTTAGATAGTAAGAGCCCAATCCGTTTATTTCAGGTGTTCGCGGACCCCGGGCTTACGTTCCCAGAACTTGCGAGAGGTAAGTGTGTACCTTGTCAAATCAAACGTAGAAATAAGATCCGTCGATATGATGAGGAGTGACGAGACATGACCGCTTAGCGCGTTCGCCGCACGCGCATCACCTGTAAACAACATAGTGGCCGTGTCTTTCGGCCGCTATGTGTTTCAATTCTGCTCGCCCGTCGAGGCTGGCGGTCGAGCATGGTGAAGAATGGATGGCATTGGTTTATTAAATCCAGGGTTAATAACGAGAGGCATTGATTTTATTGCAAATATTAACAAAACTGTTAAATTTTCTGGCCGGAGCTTTTCGACGCTCAGGAAATCCGTTCACCATACCAATAAACAACTCCATTTAGAATACTAATTTACGTTTGACTGTTCCACAGTCTCGGGATCTCGGATCGTATCAGGATGGGAAGCAGAGGAGGGCCAGTTCCCTTACCAGCTGTCCCTTCGTATGGTGAACCCTGCTGGAGGCGTCACCGCCTGCGGAGGCACCATCATCAGCTCTGAATGGGGTCTCACTGCTGCTCATTGTACTGCTGGGTAAATATTTTTAGATTACAATTTTTGAGCTATAATTTCTTTTCGTACATCTCGACGCACCGGTTTTGAAATTTTACTTATTCAAAATATAATTTTGGTAGTAACTACATTACGAATGGGACTCCCCATTCGTAATGTAGTTACTACCAAATTTACCAAATTTAGGGTTTTTTCTCCCCAAGCTAAAACAGTTTTTAGGACGCGGTCAAGGACGGAAGAATTGCTTCTGCCATCGAAATAAGAGTATTAATGACGTTTATGAAGCACTATTTTAGTCTAGTTTGAATAAATTTAATTTTGAATTTAAATATTTTTAAACTTGCATTCAGTAATCAATTTGTTAAATTTTAAGTAGTAAGGTCAAAATTGCCAGTTGACGGAAGAGGTTCCCTAATTATTATACTCCTAATATATGACTTTAATGTAATTAAACTAAGACGTGTATTATTTTTATTAATGACAATTAGAAGTAATATACCTACCTAATCTTTTATTTTCAAGATCCGTTTAAAAGGTACAACTAAAGAAACTAAAGCCACTAAGTAAGTAGATAATATAATCAATTTCTTCATCTTTCCCTACAGCCGCGTGACTGTCGTCATCCGAGCTGGAGTGGTCAACATGACCCGGCCCGCTGTCATCTTTGAAACCACCAAGTACTACAACCACCCTCTGTACAACGAGGCGCTGCAGTCAGTGGTCCAGCCCCACGACATCGGTCTTCTGGAGTTCGGCAGAGCCCTTACTTTCAGCGGTACGAAATAACATCTCTAGCCTTCTTTATACGTAGAAACAACATTGAAGATTATAATTTATTCTATTAACTGGTCTATTCTTTATCTAATTTCAATTTCTGAGTAACATGTTGTTGATAAGTTATGTAAACTATCTCAAAACCTAGGCTATCATAAATCACGTAAATTCCTTAAAACACGCGTTCTTCTGTTTATCGTGATCATGTTTATCGTTATCTGTTAATCGTGAACTCGCAAAAAAAATACTGCTGTTCCATGCAAATAATTCAATATTAAGTATTCGACAAATTGTAGGAACAGCTGTTTTTTTTCGCGATTTCAAGGTTGGTCCCATAGTAAAAGTTGTTGGTGTGTGTGTTGTACGGATTTACAAGATTTGATTTACACCTGTATAGCTCCAATTTTAGTACCTACTAGCTCTTCAAACTAGTCAGTCTAATTAATTTTTAAATATGGCGACTACTCTACCTTTACCTCAATATTCTATGATGAAACAAACCTTTATTTGTAGACGTGGTCAAGCCCATCAGAATCCAGCGTTCCTCTGAGAAGAGCAGAAACTACGAGGGTGTGCAGGCCACGGCCAGCGGCTGGGGACGCACCTGGACTGGCGGTAAGTTTAATTTTCTATTGGATATACGGTGTTTGCATGGTCTTTGGTCCATCCTCGAAATAACAAATCGAGATAATTTGTACATTGTGTATTAGAAGTTAAATTAGGAAAAGCTGCCAACTTTCTGGGCAGTAGTTGATTGCCATGTGCGATGAGCATTTCGACGCCAAAATGCTATTTTTATACAGTTTTATATTCTCTTGCAGTATATCCCAAAAAGTAGCGTTCAGTAAGCTAGCAGCTTGATGACTGAGTAGGGTTATCTCCTCTTACACTAATGGCACATATTCACAACCATAGATAGTTTTTTTAAATATTACTTTATTTTGATTTTGCTTCTTCTTATTTTATTCTTATTTTTCTTTTCGTTTCGATGGTACTTTATATTTGGTCAGCCCAAAACATGGCCAGCTCGACGGCTCTTTAATAACTTTCTGATATCAGGTTCTTCTCCCGAGAACATGAACTGGGTATACCTATTGGTCACCTCCAACGCTGAGTGCCTGGTCGCGTTCGGCGGCAGCTCCATCATCGTGGATTCCACCATCTGCGCCAAGGGATACAACGTTACCAGCCAGTCTACATGCCAGGTAACGAGAATGAATTGCTTCAAAATTATACTAAAATCTTCAAAACGTTAGAATAGTGTGTCCTACGAAAATTATTTAAAGTAATCCATAGACAAGACGGAGGCTATCAATAAATCAATATTCATTTTATTTTATTCCACAGGGTGACAGCGGTGGCCCCCTGGCCATCATTGACGATGACGGTGCCGTTACCCAGGTTGGAGTGACCTCCTTCGTCTCTGGCACTGGTTGCCACACCGGCTTCCCAGCTGGTAAGCGAAAAAATTTGCCAATCGATCTCAGTTCGGCAGTCGTGGAGGCTCTCTTCTTAGACCGAATTACGCTAATTGTATTCTAATCTGATTGACGACACGGTTGGCGCAGTGGCTGAGCATGAGCTTTCTGCGCTACGTGCCGCGGGTTCGATCCCCACATAGAGTAAATATTTGTATGATCTGCAGATAATTGTACCGGGTCTGGGTGTGTGTGCATGTGAGTTGTATTTGTAAACTGTACCCTCGATACAGGAGATATCCTAGAGAGGGGTATAGTATTGAAGAAAAAAAAACTAAAGTTATGAAAAAGATCTAAGTATCTCGTGATCTCAAAAATTCCAGTCGACCAGTATTGGATTTATAATCATAGTTTGAGCCTCACATTAGTTTAATTTTGAGGAGATCAGTGGACATTGATGGAACTAATTAACATTGGAATTGGATTGAAATTATTGATAATATTTATTATTTATGTACTAAATAATTATTATTTATTACTGTTACTGTTAGCCTACATCATCCCACTGCTGGGCAAAGGCCTCCCCCCATGATTTCAAGGCTTTTCGGTCTAGAGCCAGTGTGAACCACTCAACCACCAACCAACCAACCAACCAAACCAACCATATTATTTATTACTATATAATTATTTATTATTATTATTTACTATATATTATTTATTTCAGGCTTCATTCGTCCCGGTTACTACCACGACTGGTTCTTCCAAGTGACCGGATTGGATTTTGACTGGAAGTACATTACGTCCACTACCACGACCCCTACCACGACCACTACCACGACTACTGAGACTACTGGAACCACCCCGGCTTCCGAGGAATCTTCCGAATCTTCTGAAACATCAGAGTCTTCCGAATCTTCTGAAACATCCGAGTCTTCCGAATCTTCTGAATCATCCGAGACTTCTGAATCTTCAGAATCATCCGAGTCTTCCGAGTCTTCTGAATCTTCTGAATCATCCGAATCTTCCGAGTCTTCCAAATCAGAGGAGGATTAAGCGGTTGCAACATATTATAGACTAAAGTTCAACTCCTTACATTATTTATTTATTAAAATTAATAATATTTCACTAAAACGTATAATATTTATTTATAAATTAACATTTTTTTTCTTTCTGTTTTACCCATACTTTCTGATTCTACGACTTCTTACTTTATGGTAAAATATAAAAAAAAAATTGTCGAGAAAAAGTCGTTTAATAGTTTTCCTTGGTTGTCAAGGTTTATGTAATTTTGACGCCCATTACTGTTGTGGGGGTGACAGAGTTTCAACACTTGCAAAGCTTTAACTATCAGTAACGAAGTGGATCACTGATCACAGTAACAGTTTTGGGCTATAGTCGCCACAACTCGTCAGCCGCTAAATAACATTTCTGTGATCATTGTCCCATTTTTTAAGTCGACTATTACAATATTTTCGGAACAGTTATTGGCAAATAATGTTACCTGGCGCTTTATAAAAATAACACAACTTACCATAAGCGCCCATGTCAATTACTGACACCGGTAGTGATCGATGATAACGTCTAAACGGGGGTTCAATTAGACATCGATGATTCGAAATCCTAACAAAACGAATTGTCAGCGCAAACGATGGATACAAAAGAGCTAAAAAAATATTATTTTATTTATTTAAAATCCAATGTATCCTTCGTGTTGAAAATATCTTGTCGGAAGCACGCCAACGCAGGCTAGGTGTATGTAAGTCGCCGGTCGTATGTCGCGTGTTGTAGCGACAAGTCGCACGGAAATAAAAATAGGCGCATGGTGCTACAGCGTCGTATTGCAGTGGCATTCGTTCGCGCATGCGCCAATGTGTTGCTAGGGAAGAGATTCGTTTACCCATAAGATTTATATAATTTAACAAGATTTTTTGTATGCTGTTTTGTTAATTTACAAGGGGTCAATAGAAATAATAAAATGGATGTTTATATATTTTTATACATTTCAGTAGTAGGGGTGCTTTAGTACTTAAATTAGGTACTTAACATACCAAACACAAAACAAATAAAATTCTTCTATACTATTAAATTTTTCATGACGATAAGAATTATTATAATTACAAATACCTAAACCATGGGACATCTATGTCATAGATGTGTAATTTTGATATGAAAGCACTGTAAAAGAGAAGTACTTCCAGATCTACAGTATGAGATATTCAGCATTCATCTTAGCTTCAAAGTTTCAACATGGAATTTCTTCTCCGTTAACCCATAGGAATAGTGCATATAAAAATTAACTTTTTTGAAGAGCCTGTAGAAGTCCAGCTTTAATAAAAGTCCTTGACTACGATATCTTTTCTATGTAGATAGCTGAATAACGGTAAACAAATACTAACTTTAAGAAGTGGAAACCATAAAAATGTGGCAACACACCATTGCATTTGGCGCGCGCGCGAATCGCCCTACCAATCCAACATGGCGAACGCTCAGGGAGCGCGCCTCGTCTCATAAAACAACCGGATAATCCCATCCGAACGTCACCATACACAATTATTATTTATACGAATCATCCGCGGATAAAATGTTTTAGTGTCCGGTCTACGGGTGTGAATAGTGAATTATTTGTGTACACAGTGAGTTATTGTTTATTGCATGAGTGGTACTCATGGGGTGGCTGACGTTCGGGACGATGGACGCGACTCACCGGCCAGCACTGAACAGCTAACGTAAGAATAAAATATTAAGCGAAACCTCTTTGTTACATGCAACACCTATCCCTTATTTAAACTGGATCGAATTGACTATTATACTGTTTGTAGGGCTACGGTTAGGTACTATGCATAATGAAGGTTTACCGCACCCCTAATGGCAGCCTTTCATCGGAACGAACGGTTTCTATAGATAGAACGCGTGTATGGTTTTTTTAATTCGCAGAAAATTGTGAAAATGTTGTATCCTACTAATTGACTCGAAAAGTTTCCGTGTATATTCGTCACATTTATAAATACGTTGTGATTCGTTAAAATTCTGATTTACAAATGCGCTACGGATGTGAATCAAGAGGATATTATATTTTGACAATTAATAGAATTTTTTATTTTTTGTTAATTCTGTTTAGATAGGTAATAAATATATCTATAGTAGTAGGCCACTTAATAGTAACCTGATTTGTCGATAAGTACGTGGGGATGGTCCTGTTGCCTAAAATATGGAGTTTACTGTTCTTGCATAACTAAAATTCAAGCTGATAAGTGTTCCACACTTTTCACAAGATTTCCACTGAATGTCAATGACCCTGTTAATTATTAATGTTATGAATGTTAATTATGTGACTGTTAAAGCATCCACAGGGGTCTGTATAACCAGTAAACTTTGAATAAAAATCGCTTGGCTCTTTGTTGTCTCTGTTGGACAATAATATGCTTTATAAATTTATTTATTTATAATAAGCACAGTAACAATATAACCACTTACATTTCAAATAAAGATAACAACTACAATAGACATTCTAGCAATCATACAAATAACAGGTGTGCATGGCATTGACCATGAAATCAATAATAGAGACCTAAAAAGAAAATATGATAAGTAACAAAGTGATAGGCTCTACATTAGAAAAAAACACCAGCCCACTACTATCCCACTGCTGGGCATGGACCTCTTCTTAGAATGAGAAGGGTTAGGAGACGTTATCCACCACGCGGGCCTAGTGCGGGTACCATGGATTACACACATCATCAAAATCTTTATGAGGCCTTCTCAGATGTACAGGTTTCCTTACGATGTTTTCCTTCACCGTTAACGCAAGTGATAATCAAATTCACTATACCTATTAGTATTCCACGAAATGTTCCTAATGATGCACTGAAAGCCATTTCGTGCGTTTGATGAGTGTCTTACCGTCCGCTGTGAACAGAATTGTCTAAACGAGTACGTATACCTACATAGACAACTTGTCACGAGTACTAGACGAATACATTTTCAATGGAAAATATATTGAGATAATTTGTTAACTTTGTCGTCAGGCGAGTATTTCTATAACTTCTAATGTTGCTATTTTCGTTTTATGTACAATCTTAATGAAGTACAACAAAGTTCCAAAGTTCGTAAGTTAAGTTGAGTATCTATGTCACCAAAAACATTTCAAGTAAAAATGTAGCCATAGGTTGCTTACTTGTTGCGAAAGCTGCTTTACCAGAAAGAGGATCTTATGTAGAGTCATGTCTATTTACTACCAATATTAAAACTAACACAATTACATAACTGCAGGTTATTTTAAGCAAAATAAGTAAATAGTATCACTTCGAATTTGTAGCTCAACTGGGAAAAAATATACCTACCCATGACGTGTGCCTACCCAACTTTCTGGCTGACTGACTACAAAGTCGTGGGACTGGATAACTTCTTCCTAAAAATATTTTCTATCCTCTAAATTTTGTTACTGTAAAAGTAACTCTAAATAAATGTTAAAACCAATAAAAATAATTGTGATTCTAAAATACGCATAGACAATTTCTTTTCCTATAAATGACCTTCTTTTCGTGACATCTAGTTGTTACCATTTCGGTAGCATAACATTGTTTAGTTGGACAAATCAGCCAGTGTGTCAGTGAAGTTGGCGGGCTGCCAGAAGACGTCGCTTACGCCTAGACGGTCTCTACGTCATCTTTACGTAAAAATCCATACGTATTGTGTAACGCGAATACTTGTTAGGTTTCTTCGTCACTCCACGAGGATTATCTATGGCTACTACAACCATTTTTAAATTTGAGGACGAACAAATAAGCGGCCCGCGAATTATTATCCCTTTTAAATCATGATAGTTAAACTTACAAAGATATTGTTGACAAAAGAGGTTAGGTTAGGTTAGTTGATTGTGAAAAAAAGTCATTGGCTATAAAATTATACGTATCTAAGTTTTGTTTGTGGCATTGCGCAAATCGCTACAGACCAATAATAAAAATAAAAATATTGTATTTCGGTATATTAAAAATATATTAGTACATAAAAAATGTCATCTCACTCACATTTTTTATGTACTAATATATTTTCACTAATATATTATGATAGGTTGTTTTAACAACTCATCTTAAAATTCAAGAGTTAGGTATTACGGAAGAGCGATTTTTTTGATTTTGCGCCATTTTGGCATCTTGAAAGATACTCTTATACATTTAAATTGTTATGTCTTATAGCATTAGACTCATAACTGTTAATATCTATACTGATGTCTACACCAACTAACACTCATGGCGATGTATTATAGAAAAGAAAGAAAAATCTGCTAATTAAACAAGCAAACCATATTGAGTGCTCATTATCACGCGTCGTGTCATTTAGACTTGTCTCTGAAGAATAGCTCATTATAAAGTTCGTGAGGGTTCATGTAGTCTGCTACTGCTATTATATAAAATGTATATATATGTATAGCTATCTAATATAGGTACCTATAGAATACATTGCTAGCATATAGTATGGTTATTTACTTACTTTGTATCTCAGTTAACTTTGAACACTTATAATTTCAATTTGAGAGCATTCACTTCTAGTTTTAGGTTCTTATCGGGTAGAAAATCGCTTTACAAATATTAATAATATTATAAGTTTTAGTTAATAAATTGAATAGCGTTAAGTCATTAGAGTAACTTTTTCATTAATTTTAGACATTGTACTTGCACTCACTGTTACAAATAATATTATTACGGACTTCTGTACGCTTCCCACAAAATTCCCTTTTAATCAGGCTTTCCCGTCCGTGAAAGGTGGAGAACCTTTCTCTGAGTTAGACACTGAAAATAAACGCACGATATTCAATGTTAAATAGGTACAATGACTACATTTATTTACTGAAAGAAACTAAATATAAGTTCGTTTATTTTAGTTACAATAACGTATATTTAGTTCAAAGCTATTTATATTGGATCCCACTTGACCGTGAGCCGATTCTCAAATGGGTTGCCATCGTCAAAATAAGCCGAGATAGCGACTTAATGTTTTATGTCTCATATTTATGTCGAATTATAAGGATCAAAGTATTTCCAAGTAATATGAACTTATGTCACGTTATGAAGATGACGAAATGATCATTTTAGGAATTGAAAATAATAGCCATGTTTATGTATTGATATCAAAGCAGAACCGAAATTGGTTACTTAGTACGTATCTTATATTTGATTTGGCGATTGTCTTTTATAACTGAATTGTTACGGAAGAATATAGAACAAGTCGTAACTTTTCTAAAAGGATCGCTAATCAAAATCTGTCAAGGTATCTTCAAAGATCCAAAACTAATTCATTAACTTTACAAAGTTAGTCTTTCCATTCGCGTTATGGAATAGCTGCCATAAAAATGTAAAGATTTTATCTACGTCTCGAATTGTAATAAATAAAACACGACTGGGTCACCGAGTACGAAAATATGCCAAGTCAAGCGAATCTACTTAATGCACGCGTTTCATACGACGCCAACATGTCTGTTAAGAGAAAACTTCGCTTTGTTAATGCACTATGAACCTTCATCGCTGTAATAATTACTTATATTACGATTTCAAGGAAAATTGACGGTTGTAACTCATGGAAATAAGGAATCGTTTTCCTGTTGGCACCCACCGTGGGACCTGTGTAGACAGTAGGCGCCCGACGTGAGGCTTATACGAATGATCAAATAAGTGTGAAAATTTCAGAATAAAAATTATACAATACTATACGTTTCTTTGAAGTTGTAAATTATAAGAAAGTATGTAAGAGTTTTCTGTTCGCACTCACCGAAGGACCTGTGTAGACAATTGGCGCCCACCTGGGGACGAAGTAAATCTTAGGTGCGTCTTTGTGTATGTGTTCATTACATTTGTTTTTAGGGCTCGTGAAGATATATTACTTAGTTAATGCTACGTAATAGATCGCTTTAATATTTAGTTGAATGGGAGTATGGCCGTAATAACTTTTTTTTGTAACTAATATGGGTTTCATTTAGCAATTAGCAGCCAGCGATTTTTTATCGCTATCATTAGGACTTACATACTTGAACACCACAGCGCTGCGGGGATTTGTTTCGGTTTAACGCTCACTACCCTACTTCAATGTTTACGCTCGACCCGTCCCGGATTACCTCCAGAAATGACGTCACTCACCTGAATATCAATTAACTAACCACTTTCATGAACATTCTCGGTAATTAGTTCTGAAATTATTACACCAATATGATACTTTGAAAATGCTTGAATATTTAGGTACCTACTTACCAAGCGGCGTAGGTACTCATTTTGACTCCAGCTTTTTTTTTATAGTTTCAAATAGTTTTATCTGTCTGAAATTTCGGCTCCTACGTAATGGCTGTAGTACGAAAACTGTGTCAAACGTTAATGTTTATCGTTCCATTCACACTAAAAGACTATAGTATAATATATAATATTATCATCATCATATCAGTCCTCATAGACTACCACGAAACACACACTACAATAAACAGACATGACGGTTGCTAGCGACCACACACATTTCTTTTGTCTGAATAAATCTTTCCCAGTAATAACCAATATATGAATGAACTATTTTCGGAATGTTTAACAGCCACTTTTAACATGCCATCTTTGTTCAAGAATATCGAGTAGACTATCAAATTCTGGGCCGTCCTTGTTACTCAAAAAGTCCCCTTGCGAATCAGGGCGGGTCCTACATAAAAGAAGACCTTGGCATTTACTTTACACAGCTGCTAAGCATAAAAGAGTACTTGCTACAGGCTTCTGAACAATTACCTATTATTACTAATTTACGACACGGGTTGTCAAGTTTCTTTTTTGCAGGAACTTCATTCGTTTCAAGGATAACATTCAAATATAATGTAATAAACGGTTTCGGTCCATTGATGAAATCTTTCGAAATGGGTTGGTAAATATAATGTGGTCGATTGTCTCTTTCTGTTTCAATAGAAAAATAAAGTGACAGATGCGTGTAGTGTCTATACCTACTCTCAAAATGCACGACAGAATCAACACATCATACATCTGATAATATACAGAATATTTTTTTATGTAGGCTGAGTGATTCAGTGTCCGTTCCCAAATACAACCGCAGTACTAAAACACTCCAAAACAAAATAAAAATTTGATTGTGTATGGCTTGCGCTAGAAAATTATGCGTATACTAAGCCGCCCCCATACTAAGCCGAATTTTCATTTTGTTTTCAAGTGTATCCCAATACTGCGGTTGCATTTAGGAACAGACTGAATCACTCTACAAATTATGCGCACTACATAAGAAATTATCTGTATTATAGTGACAAAAAATATTAGTCGATTCTCTCCTCTTCTTCCTGGTGTTATTATTTAGATAATCCCGACATTTTCCAGAATCCGCCTTTTGAAACGGTAGTCAATTCGCTGTGTATACAAAAATTCTATTAAGTATTGGGAGATTCGTGGATGCTGTCGCCATTATCCCTTATTCGCCCTTAACTACACCCTCGGAAATATAAATGTACTTATGTATTCTTGACAAAAGCTATTGCACTAACCACATGTCGTATATTGCAATAGTTCAATTAGTGGTAACGAGTTTCTAACTATATCATACACGATCCTAAACATTGTAAGAAATACTTTACACACTTACAATTTACAGGGTAGACAACGCGACACATTTCCACTGTAAAAAAAATAACTCGGTGAATACCACTACCACCACTACCACTACCACCACCACCACCACCACCACCACCACCACCACTCCACCACCACCACCTCCCACCACCACCACTCCACCACCACCACCCCCACCACATGGCCACCACCACCACCATATGGTTTACGGTTCTACCACTATTAGGGGTAGAATTATAAACTTATTATACTTAGGGCCAATTTCACCGACAAAATAACAGGTGATTAAAATAAAATCGGCTGATTACCCATAAAAAAATTAATGCTTATACGGTTGATTTTGCTCTAATCGTCTGTTATGTTGTCGGTGAACTTGGGCCTTAGTACATATAATAAGTTTATGGGTGGAATAGTGTTTAGACTGTATACTATATAGTGTACAGAGTTACGCTTGGCTGAACGTATTAGTATCAGCTGTCGCCAGCCGCATGATAAACAGGCGCACAGTAGGATGATAACAGTAAATCAAGTTTGGGAAGTATTGTTTACTAGTTGAGGGGTAAAACAAGCTTTTTAAAACGTTAGTAAGAAAGGGTAACTATTGTATAAACCCGGAAGGGAACTTATCATTATAAACAACTTTTAATATGTGACCAACACTGACACTATAACCTTGTAGAATTAAGTATTCAAA
This sequence comes from Allophyes oxyacanthae, assembly GCA_932294325.1. Taxonomy (NCBI): domain Eukaryota; kingdom Metazoa; phylum Arthropoda; class Insecta; order Lepidoptera; family Noctuidae; genus Allophyes; species Allophyes oxyacanthae. The sequence goes on from OW028628.1 coordinate 7,352,192, forward strand.
GTCGTAAATCGTAAAAAAACACAATATAATTTCATGCAGACATTCGTTTTAGTCATATGTTTCAGCTAATTGCGAGGCAGAGTAAAAAATGTAAGGACTAGGTAATTAAAAAAGAAATATGGTGGCCCTAAAAATATTATTGCGTTATAATTATTTCATTAATGCATATTTACAAATGAAAAATGTTCATACCGGACTCGTACTTCAACGAATAAGAATTCTGAACGAGCCATTGAACTGGTTCTAAAAATAGATGGAAGTAATGATCAAGTTTATCGCGATCTAGGGGCGGCAGTTTGATGTTAGTTTAAAATCAAGCCTTGGTGTACAGTACCTGGAGGAACAATGTAGTTCTGAGAAAGAAAAATCAAGAGTTTCAAAAAGGCACAAAAAAAAAATTACTCGTAAAACAAAAATAAAACAGGCATGATATTAAATAATTTAAGACATAATATACGTAAGTATCAATATAACAACAAGTTACTGTGCCAAACGGATCGTAGCTCAGCATAATGTCAGGAGGCAGTAATACTGGCCACCTGACGCTGGTAATCAGCTTGTGATAATTTCTACTGACAATGGCTTGTCATAGTTTCCTGTCATGCGACTGCTGTTTGGGCACGTGGTTGGAGGTGTGACTGTGTTCAAAGTCACAATAGTAGTTAGTTAGTTTTGGTCGTAGTCTACATTTGAGTAGATTTATTCATAAAACCCATGGTCTCGGGTCTTTACAAAATTATTTTCTTTACACAAATACCAAATGATGCAACAGTTCAATTCATTCTCTTCTTTATTTAAGTACTTAATTTCTCAATTGTATTATTCTTATAATATTTTGCATAATACCTACTGAGCTACTGTAGCATGATCGACACCGGCATCCAATTGATGTAACACTCGACGCACACTGAGTCACAGCGACCTTTCTGCTATCGATTATGTTCACCAAGTGAACACCACGGCTTGCGTCTACTGTTTTAACTGATCTTACTTTGTAGGACCCTGCCTTGACATTATCTTGACGATCGATGACAAATAAATTTTGTTGGCCTAAAAAAAAGATGTCATTGTATTTATAGCGATTAACACGACAGCTTGTGACGCGTTTATATTGGCGTAGGCAGTAAGTAGCCATAGAGTACCTACTAACTATCCCATTACTACCGTAATGTAAACGCTATAGAAGCTAGTGTTAGATATATCAATCGGCGCTTACGCTGTATATTTAAAGTTGTACAGTAAGTTTATGATTTGAGAAATGTAATTGCAAGTGCAATAGCTAAAATGTAGTCTAGTTCAGTGTAGTGTACTAGGCCAGTTACTCTTTGTACCTAAGTGGATGTTGTTATCCTATTGAAGTGCTTCACTCTGTTTACCAAAGTGACTGCCAAGCGTGGTAAAGGAATAATTCCAATTCCTTGTAGCTGTCATTGGGTTACCATTTTTAGTAGTGAACGTTTACGAAGTGATATGAAGTTATTTTGGAAGAGGCCTGTTTCCATCCTGTGTAGCCGCCATTTCCAATGTTTAAATGATATTCCGTCCACAGTACCTACAGGGTTATTGAAAAATACCCGAAGCCTTTTAGTACCAGCTTCGTATCATGATCCTGAACAACGTTATATGTTCTACGACATTGACCAAATCTAAAAAGGTTAGCCAAAAATAAAATGTTTTTCGTGGGTTTATAATACAGAACTGCTAATAGAGGTACTAAGACTAACGTATAATATAATCAAAGGATCTTCTCAGCATTTCATCCCATTTTTCAGCCGTCTCACTTAGAATATGCAAACTACAGAATATTTTATATTTAAAAAATAGTTTCAAAGTCCTAAAACAAACATTGTTCAGGGTCATAATACAAAGCTAGTACTAAGAGGTTTAGACAATTGACCCTGTCTAGTTTGAACTCAAAGCTAAATGCGATTATAAGCGACCCACGCATTTACTATTGATATCATTCGGAGGCGTAATAGTTGCATACGTCATCAGAAGTAGTTAGTAACCATAATGACGTTAATAGACGATATTAATGACGCACAGGCGAGCAGCTGTCTGTGCCGAGTCGTGGATTAATTCCTCAGAGTAGAGCAAATAGTTGTATAGCTAACAGATTTATGTTCCAATCTTCTTCCTCTTTATTCTTTTAAAATAAAACATACGTATTGATAATAATAGTAATTAGTACTTAGATAATGGAATAGTACTTAGGTAAGTAATATCTGATCTATATATTAATACGTGAAGAGAAAACTTCGTACCCCGTTTTAAGCATATTGCGCGCACAGAGGACAGTGAGATTTGGCATAGTTAAAGTTTATATGGAGAAGGAGTGCAGAAAGCTAAAATTACGGTCGAATTTCGACTATTGGGCGACCACTAGACACATTAAAAATATGAAACGACCTTACACACAGATCCGACTGCGCGTGGTCAGACTTGGCCCAACCCCTAGAGCGTTATTCTGAATCGCGGGGCGAGTAGCTTGCGAAGGAGGTCCTGAGAGGAACGAGTACACGAGGTCGAAACATAGTGAGCGAAGCGAGCAGGGGGACCTTTAGAGCGGAGTGCCGTGCGGTCGCCGTGTTTTCTGGCTTAGCACCCTTAGAAACACTTGCATGTTTGCTTGAATACCATGCATGCTTGCATGCATACTTGCTTGCATATATACAATTCTACCTTAATTATCAAATTGCGCAATAATCACGTAGTATAAATATTCATAATGACCAGACACTGTGCTAATAATGAAGTCTACCTAAATAATTATTAATTATCGCCCGATTTGACTTGTCATTATTCATACTGCCCGGGTATTGTAAATAATGCCCTCGTTAATCACTTGGTCCATAACATATACATTCTTATGCTTTCCAATACGACTAAACTGGCAAAACTTTAGATGAGTCCTATAACTGACCTTAGTGATGTACCTCTCTAGAGAATTTGTTCAATAAATTGCTCCGAAAACTCATTATACGCTACCCTTTTTAGTGGTTAATAAATTGTCTGGTTATCTGCGGCTAACGGCGATATTATTCTTTCATCTTTCATATAAAAATATTTTTTGTCCCAATTTAAACGAATTTAGGGTTTTATGGACCACTTGTAAACGAATAAAGTGATTGTTGAAGTGAGACCAATAAAATAGACCCATAGAGATAATACATAGTACTTGTACTATTTCTATGAATAGACTATATTATTAGATATGACATAATATATATCTATGGAATTTTTAACCGAAAAAAGGAGGAGGTTCTATGTTCGACTGTATGTATTTTTTTATGTATTTTCACCGATTTCTCAGTCAATTGCGGACATAGAGATAATACAATGATTGCGGATCAATTTTGAAAATTCATTTTTTGTTTGAATGGGGAAACTCTTGAGGTGGTCCCATTTAAATATGGAAAAGATCTGATGAACATTTTCGCTGATAGTCTATGGAACTCTTCAGTGGATAACAGAAAATCACTCGCGATTGCTGTGATCACATAAAACAAGATGTTTATGCTCTCAAAATAGAAAAATAAACTTAAAAAAAAGTAAAAACAGACCTGAAATATTTTTTGAATACTTTTTAGATATTTCTAGTCGGTTTTATTTTTAAGTTTATTTTATAATATCGCTCTTCTTCGTTCATCATAATAATCAGTAAGCGTCCACAGCTGCGCATGGGCCTCCAATTACTTCTGCAGCTGTGGTATATTTTCATATCCACCTTGATTGGCAATCGGGTTAATAACTATTGCTTGTTTTTTTTTTCATATTAACTTGCGTTTAACCTCTACATCATCTATAGTTAGGTGACGATGAGGATGGACATTAAAGCTAGTCTAGAAGATATTTAATACTCGTGACTTTTAAACACAAAATAACAAAACGTTGCTGCTACCCGTCCCCTTCACATAATCCCAATTCACCTTTGACTCTATAAACAGCCGATGCGGATCCGGCCGCGTCTAGCGCGGGCGGCACGCGGGCTGATTCGCCTCAGTTAGTATGCGACACACATTTATCTTACCCACCTACTGGAAATCTATCCTAACTATTCATTAAAAGAGAAGGATGAGTTTCCAACAAGCAACGTCATCATACGACCTTTGGGATAAATGTCAGATAGGACAGGTTACATACATGTTTATACAAGTCTGCGGTCATTGTTGAATGTTATTGTCATTTTGTTATTTTCGGGAAAGTCGACCTATAAAACTGGCTAGACATATCAATAGCCACAATGCCTGTAGCGATAACATCTTATTATACTTCACAATGTTTGATATAAGATTTAATTTTTATACTAATACTAAAGAACAAAATTTTACGTATGCCATTCATTAGCTCCTTAGATCGTGTAATATTTCTTGAACAAGGCTTTCACAGAGATCGCGGTATGACGACAAAGGCGTATAATTTGAACTTTAAACTTAGCCCAGAAATTACAGTATCCTTATCTACTGTAAATTTATTTCATTATAATGATAGATGTAGTGTCAGAGACAGCAAAGTTTCACTTTTAATTAACTTTAAAATCATTAGTGGCGCCCGCCGTGGGACAAAATTATCATTTATATTACATAGCATAAAACTCTAATGAAGGTCTAGAACTACCTCGTGATAGCTTTATACCCTTTTTTATTAATAATTTTAGAATCTACGGCCACAATTTAATGAGACAGAATAATAATTCGGCAAGAGAAAAATGTAAAAATGTGAATTACTTAGTGACGTACACGTCGGTATAAATTTCAAAAAGGTCTGAGTGAATTTTGCCACCTTGACCCCAGAGTTTGAAGGTCGAACTATACCTAAAATGTCTAGACTTAATCTCTTATTTTAGGCAGAGATTAGGCAATAATGATAGGATGTCAAACGTAAACCTATCTACAGTAATATTCAGGCGCGGATTTACTATCTACTGTAGGCACGGTGGCCATGCCCACAACCCCAATTAAAGGTCGATAGGCTGATATGCCAAAGTAAAATGATTCAGTGTAAAATGTATACTTTTAATTAAATCCAAAATCTGATAGGTTTTCATCTTGTTAAAGTATCATCAAAATCGGTTCAGTAGTTTGGAGTCTAGATGTGATATTATGATGTGCAAACAAACACACATTTACTTTTGTAATTTTCGTGAGCAAACAGACTAACATTTACAGGTTTATTCATTAACTAGTGTTCCCCGTAGCTTTTTCCGCGTGGACCTATACACGGTACAAGGTCTTGGCCGGGGCGCCATACATTTTGTAAATGTCTCCTTTGTAGGAATGCAATGTATCGATCGTGAGTCCGTAGTCCGAATCGCACTTGGCCGATTTTCGGGTGGCCGTGACCACAACCTTTTTTGAGGGCTGGATCCGCGCCTGGTAATATTATAATAAAAAATAATTGTTGAACATGACCAACCATAAGAAACTGATGTTAATAATCATAATAAAAACTAAAATTAGTCGGCAATACACAATCGCAACAAAAATCCTCCCTAATAACTGCGCGAAACTTCGGTTTTCATAAACCGACATAAAATAACAAAAAGATTTTTCCGAACACAATATTCGATCATTCGAGCCAATATGTAAAATATCCTTAGATATCCACTCGAAACTTCTGAAGATAACCACAAAGAACGTTAAAGATAAGAAATGACACGTGTCAAATTAAAGAACCCAAAATAATTTTTTTATCACATTTTTATGCTTCTAAATTTTTGTTTTGACTTTACTACTTTAGTTAAGAATACTTACACTGTCGTATTGGTTATGTACTGTAAAGGCAATATAAAGGTTAATAAATAAATAAATAAAAATAAATAAAATATTGTAACTTATTTTGTATTACCTCCATGTCGCTATAATATTTGCATGTTTATAGAATTACTACGTTAGATATGGCGGTATCAAAACCCATCACATTCTTTTAGCTCGTCCTTGATTCTAATTACATTAGCGTTTCGAAGCCGTCTAACTTTAATAAGCAGTAAGTATTGTGACTGTAGCCAAAATCCCGTCAAGCCATGCAATGTAGATGACTAGATACAATAGAAAATCTATGGTTGGCGGACGCCGGCGGTCTTTCGCAGCTTTATAGAGTAAATTAGAAAAGTCTGAAGGTTTTCCACTTCAAACATAAGTACTTATATTAGCAGTAGTGCTTAGCACAGCACAGCGCAGCAGCGCGTAGCGCAGTAGAGCTTTAGATCTCTAGCGATAAGACTGCCCATTGTGCATTGATTTAACACTGTGTTTTTTTCATGTATGTGTTTTTTATTGTTCGTGAGCAATAAAGCATATTTTTGTTCTATTCTATTTATCAAAAATAATGTATTGTCCTTCTTGGCTGTCAAAGTACAATTTATGAATTTATTCTTCTTCATCAAACCAATCAATCAAGGAAAGCCGTCCATTGCTGGTCTTTATATAATTAACTAAAGATTTCCCCATTAAGTCGAGCATTTATCAAGGGACATTAATCACACAACTAACTGCTGTTCCAGTTCCTTATTTCTTTAATCTAAGTATGGCGTTATATTGGCCATGACCGCAAGGGTGCAGCGGGCGCGCCTTACTTGGACACCATGGAAATGCCACATAACCATAAATTGCTACGTCATACCCAGTATTGTGCCAAATTAGAGATACCTAAAGATGTCACGGACAAGATGGGAATTGATCTGATCAATTAAGTATAGTTATTTATAGTCTAGCTCTTGTTGGGACAATAAAGTATGGAGAAAATATACCTCTCTATGTGTGCTTCTGAAAACAAATAACAAAAGCTGCATGGTCTGAGAAGATTTAATTTCATCGTTTAAATATGTTGATTTGATTAATTTATTAAGTAATCTTCTATTCAACTTACTAATTATTGGTCACTATCAAATTCTTTGTTAACCATTAGTAAAACATAGTCATGATGCGCACTATCGTACGAGAACACTTTTATCCGGCTTGGCGATAGTATAAGCGTCGAAACGCGACTTTTTGTGGCAAAAATCTTGTATATCCTAGGCCAAATAGGCGACCATAGTTCCGTGTTAACCTTGTATAGTATATTTCTAGAATTCATTATTATAAGAGCCCTGACTATGACTGTTCGTTTGTAAATTTTAAAGGGGTTCGTTTCTCAATATTTCCTGTTATTTCAGTACCTGGTGGTTAGACTGATATTATCTGTGACGTCTATATGTAGTTGTTCTTTATAACCTTTTGTGAAGGTTAAGGTTTCGTAATGGATACTAATTACTCTCAGCTTATTAAATTTTCACTGGTGCAATGCAATAGAACCTTTTACGTATTCCATGTAGGGCTATTTATTCTGTTTATATAATTTATATATTTACAATAAAAATAAAGATTTGGAATATCTAACAGATTAGTCGCAAAAAGGCGTAAAATCGATAGTTACCACGTTCTTTGAGTCTTGAAACTTGGCTGGCTTTGCAGATGTGCAGATATTTGGCATCAATGATGGTTGTTCTTATAAATAAGGAATATAAATATGAATGCTAGTAGACACTAATAAAAGTGAACCTAGCGTCAGCTTTTGATAATCCGCCTAATCTCCAAATTACAATATAGGAAGAGGAATGGACTTCGTAAAACATCGTTATAATCTGTTTCTCTGTCGTGTGGGAAGATGTTATTCAGAACTACAGTCCGCGCACGAGCTCCGAGGAATCGGGGGCTGAGGAAGCGGGCACTTTCTTCTGCAGCCGACCGTCAGTCGCTCATACCCCGCTCTCTCCCAGTACCAGTGTCTCGGGGTAGGTACCACTGGTACTGGGAGAGTGCACTCAGACCTGTAACAACTATCTGTAGGCCATATCTACTAATATGTATTTGTTCCGGCGGAGAACCAATCCGCGGCACGTAGCGCAGAAAGGCAACCTTGCCGTCAAGTTAGAGGTTTATGGGGCTTACTACGTAGTCTTATAGCAGTAGCAGAGCAGAAATTGAACTGCCCAGACATTTCCAGTATGAGCTGACCTCGCACTGTATATACTTTTCGTACAGTGTCAGGTCAGCTTATTGTGGAAATTTCTGGGCAGTTGAATTTCAGCCCTTCTATTTAAGAGCTCGTAGTAAGCCCCCAGATCGGTAAAAGTCTTCGTCGGTGTGTCTCCGCTCAGATCTGCAATTTGTATAAGAATTTGTATGAAGTAGAAGTTAAGTGGGTGACTGGAATGTTCATTCCATTTATACGTTTGTATTTATTATAGTACCGGAAAACTGCCCACTCCTCATAACTCAGTGCGCAGACGACCACTGTCACAAAGGATGTAATTACAGTGTTATTGTGCACATTTTTAGTTAACCTTACTTTTTGCAGACTTCATCGAGTTATTACCATAAAAATAATACGAGTATACCTAGAATTGAATTTCCGTTTAATGGACGCGAGAAGGTAGGCTATTATCGTGATCGTGAACGCGCTTGGCGTGAGAGTTTCATTTCTATACTCATATTATTTATAATTTTTATGGTATTAAGTTGATTGCTGATTGAAATAAGAGTAATAATGTTGCCCCAAACGAGTTTTTTTTTGTTTTTATAGTCGGATTTTACTTTTTTAAAGTTTATTTTATTTTTCTATTTTGAGTGGCACATAAACAATACAGAAACATGCTATTAAAGCAATCGCGAGTGATATGCTGTTATTCATTCAAGAGTTCTATTTTCTATCTCCGAAGGTCTTCATCAGATCTTCACCAAATTTAAATGGGACCACCTCGAGAGTATAATAGGTATCTACCCTTTCAAACAAAAAAATAATTTTCAAAATCAGTCCGCAATTGGCGGAGAAATCGGTGAACAGACATAAAAAAATATACATATAAAGTCGAACATAAAACCTCCTCCTTTTTTGAAGACGGTTAAAAATCAGTGCTACGAGCAAAGGCTACGAGTAACAAAATTAAATTATCCCATTGTAAGACATGAGACATTGGGTTATTATTACTTTATAAAACATAAAACACGATGTCCCATTAAGATGTCATAATTAACAGGGGACCGGGGTTTACCAGGTCATGGCGTGTCACTCACTTTTATAGTGATTAGGGGATGAAAGACAAGCAGGGTGTGTTCGTAAAGTCATCGGAAAGAGGGGAGCGTTGGATTTTTTGGATATTGGACGGGCAAATTATATCTTTTACTAATTGGAACGTAATAAGGCTTCCGTAGGACGAGGCCTTAGTAAAGCAGAACACTGGGATTGATTGAAGATATTTTCATTACAAAATTGAAAAAAATTCTACTGCTTCTGGCGTAGCAGTTAGATTAGATAAGCAGCAAGACCCATGGGAACCCATGCCTACCCAAGGTGTTAAGCCGAACATACTTAGGCATACTCAATCGAAGAGGCAATTTCTTTTCACTTCAAGGATACCTACGTAATCTTCAAAATCGATAAGACCGCCCATTGTACAATCTTAAAATGATTAATTGTAATTATTATGTTAATTGCTCCTTTTTTATCAGGTTTATAATAAAGAGTATTCTATTTTGATTCTATTCTATTCTTATCTGTTGATTACGACGAAAAAATATTTAATTGTGCCATATAATAATAATGAGGCCTTGGTATAAATACGTAGGAGTATAGAACTTCCATTATACTCGTTTTTACGTTATGGAAAATAAAACAGTGCGGTCGCGAATATGCCTTGGATATCAATTATGTTTCACGGCTGTTGCTAACGAAGGCCGCTCCCTCATATTTTTGTATGGTATTGTTTTTGTCGCGATTTGGTACTGAAAATTTAACGAGCGCCATGTCAATTATTTCTACCTAAATTACTTGGAGAGAGGTAGAAACGATGAGTGATCGAGGTCACATGCAACTGTTTTCGATAAAGACTATATAATATTTTTGAGGCTGACGCACGCATTATTTGCTTTTGACATGCTGTAAGGTTGTCTGTAAGAAATCACCAATTGCGATAAGACCATGAGTTTTCCGTGCCGTCTAACGTTCACGTTCACATGCAATATTTGTATGGGAATTTTTTCAGCGCCTCTAGCGGTATAAATAGTGAACTAAAGTCACTATACAAATATTGCATGTGAACGTGAACGTTAGATGGCACGGAAAACTCATGGTAGAGGTACAGTAATCATTATGTTCTTTGCTCTTGTTTTGTCAAGTGCACAATAAAGAGTATATCTATTCTATTCTATCCCATACGAAAATACCCAATATATTAACTGAAACAAATCCAGCCCATTACTGTCCCACTGCTAGGCACTGGCCTCTTCTCAGAATGAGAAGGGTTACGCCTTAGTCCACCACGCTACAGCGCTGGCCTGGTACGGGTTGGCGGACTACACACACCACCAATAACTTTATGAAGCCCTCCAGATGTGCAGGTTTCATCACTATATTTTGTGATAATCAAATTCTGAACCACACGTGAATTCGAAAAGTCAAAGGCGCGGGCCAGGATTGATCTTAGACCCTTCCGCATGGAAGGTAAGCGTTCAACTGACAGGGTACCACTGCACTATCAATTTAATTAGTTAGTTTATTTCTTTAATATTAGAGATATTTTTAGAATAACGATGCCAGGCTTCGATACCAGTTACAGTTGCTGATATCGGATGCCGTGTCATGTTGAAAACGGATGCCAGTGCCATCTAGTTGTAGTAGATATCGTTCGTTTCGGTTGGATGCGTATGGGCAACAATATCCGCATTGTTATAATAGGCATCGATGCCGTAAATAGCGATGCTGATATCGGCTGCCGCATCTTTGATATCGATGCGCATCGATGACAAAAATATCAAAAAAGGCCCATGTCTACTTTATATAGGTAATTAATAACTCGAAGAGCAAGAGAAGCCATTTCCAACGAACACTGCGTACGTACCATATAAAGTCATCGCGACAAGCAACAACTTGCAACAAATATCCGTAACTAATAATTGATAATTGAAGAATCAATAAACAAGGGGATTCCCATAGCAACAGTTTTAAACCAGCCCCTTCTACAGCCCCTTGCAATACAATATGCAGCGACTTCCTGGCGCCTAACACACCCCTCCGTGTCGCAGCCTTACCCATGTCCTATTTCCGTTGAAATTGACGACAGAAAAAAGAAAATTGAATTTTTTTATTTCCATATTATGAATATTATTATAGTACATACTATCGCGCTTGTATTCCCCAAAGAGTTTGACAGAAGGTGTACTATTGTACCCACATTTCGCCAATGCCATTATTGACTTCTATGGAATGCTATCTATCGGGCACAATTCAAATCTCCGGGCTGCTACTTTACACATTTTGCTCGACCTAGGAATTGAACCCGAGACCTCACGCTTCGCATCCGCACTTGCAACATCTAGACTAATGCGGCAGTCTTATTGACAGTAATATCAACGTTAAGAGACATAACGAAGCATGAAGGCAGTGAAATGAGTTATTTATTATAATTATAGTTACTTTATTGTACACCTGAATATAAAAAGTTTGTAAGTAAAGGAAATTACAATATTATAGGTATTATTTTGTGTTGTGTGCAAGTTTTTCTAGACCTCAACCGTAGATACCGTCAAATCAAAAAAGTATGAAAAAAATAAAAAAACTGCTGTTCCATACAAATAATTCAATAATACTAAACTAAATGTAGGTATGGAACAGCATAATGATGAGTCCCTTTAAAGATATCTACTTATTGCTAAAACCATTACGCTACTCAAATGCCCAAATGCTAGGCGCTAGCTATGCTAGGCGTACCTAGTGCTTTCAAAACATTTGTTATGAATTTTGATTAACGTTTCTGTCTAAACGTGTCGCTTAGCTGAACGATGAAATAAACGGGCAGCTGTTTTTTGAATGACGACAAAAGTATCCTTTGGCGCGTTTCTTCTAAAAACACAGTTGGCATCAAATCCATCCCAAAAATGATGCCAATGCGTTATAGTTTTCTCTCTAACATCTTATTCGTTTGGTCATTCCTCCTTGACACTGCGATCTGCTATGTTGTCTGCTGCTAAGCGGATTTGTTCGCAAGCACGTTTTCTTAGAATTTCCATTTAGAATCTGGTTTTCATGACTCTTTATAATCATATTTTTGAATTCAAAAGTCCAGAAAACCAGATACCTGAAAATGTCAGTAAATTATGAAGGCTGTTTCACTAAATTCACGTCCATATAAGTAAATATGTACTCAATAAGTTAATTAATTCCAATAATAATGAAATGTTATTAGCAAATTATACCTAGTCCCCTCACGTTTATGTCTTAATAAATTAATAAACGATATTAATAAAGCCATAAAACAGCAATAAATTGTATAATCTTCCTTATATTATACAAACGACTGCCAAATGTTCATACTATGATTATTGTACTATGATCGTCTAGAAATAAGTATTTTAATTGGTTTTTGTAATTCATTTATTATAGTGAAAGAGGTACAATTAGAAAAGCTAGCAGACTTAATGTTTATAACATCGTTCACTTCGGTCGGTCTTCGGAATCAAGTTCAACAATGCATTTACATAATTTTCTCAATGATGTAATGTTATTGTATGTACAACAGCCGCTACAGAACAAACACAGCAGCAGCACCAGTAGTGTATCTTGTTGTGCTAATATTTGCTTTTAATTACTAGCTCTTGTGAATGATAAGCATGCCTGACGCGCCGCTATCATCTGATTCTAATTAAGATTCTTGCGGCTATTATAGTATCTACCGAGTACAAATATTATTGGTTAGCTAAAAGTGTAGATTCGAGGCTGGATGCCATCTAGGTAAGGTACAGAATAGTTGAAAAAAAAACTGATGATGATGGCAATGACATCGATGCAGACACGTATGGATTTTATCAGCCGTAATAGGAGGAAATTCGTCAAGACCTTACATCATGCTTCTTTGAATATCAACCTATATCCTTATCCTTAGATGCCTTAGGACGCGTCTCCATGAGCGAGGGAATCGACAATAATTTCACCGTGCTACTAAATCTCTACACGGCATTTTTAACCCGACAACAGTTCAAAGAAATGTTGACGGAATAGTAGAGAGTCGCTTCCTCCTTTTGCTCCATTTTTATATTAGAACAGCCGTTCAGACCAGTTACAGAACCACTGCAGTCTTGATCTTGATATCATTACCTTTTCTGAGAAGCTAGCTGTTGACCGCGGTTTCACTTGCATCCTGGGGGAACTACTTCATGTACCCGAATAAAAAGTATTCTATATGTGAATCCAGGACATGGTCTATCTAGGTGCCAAATTTAATCCAAATCCGTTCAACTGTTTAAGCGTGATTGAGTAACAAACATCATACAAAAGATTAAAACATATCTAACCTTCAGTTCCTCTGGTTCCTCAGGAAATGTGGGAAGGAGTCGAGCGATGCGGACGCTGTAGCGGTAGGTAGCCGGCTGCGGAACGCGATGGGGACCCGGCCGCCGGCTCAGTTCTGGCCGCAGCTCTGGGCGACCGTCGTCAGGAACCTGCTGCTCAAGAAACGGGACACCAGAAAGACCCTCGCTGTTAGTATCTTACATACACATCCTAAGAAATAAAGAAGAAATCAGTCAACTAAAGAGAAGTATACAGGTTTCTCCGGTAATTATGGATACATTCGAGTACTCGTATGCTATATTACTACTTGCCGATTTCGGCTGTGGTGACCGTTTCTGTTGTTTAAAAAAAACGTGGGCGATCGAAGCCCATGGCAGAACGTGCGCTTTGATCGTGTGCCCTGATGTAACTTATGGCATTAAATTTTGGCATTAAAAGCAGGTGCACAGTACGGAAACGTCAGAGTATCATTTTCGTAATTATATTGGATATTGGCAGGCGGTCTATTTTTAATGAGATCTTGCTTTACATCGTGATCACTCCTGCTTTGGTCTTCCAATGCATAGATATTTTGGTGCTCCAACCGTCTCCACTAGGTCTACTTCCAGCTATATCCTCCCAACAAGAGGGGTCTGCAGTTCCTCAGATATAAAGATGTTCAATAAAGAAATATGTTCAGATGCAATATACTATACTACATATTTAATTAATAAACATAGTCGAATCTTCATTTCTTTACAAATCTTCATCTATATCTTTGTATACCCTACTTTGTATACCCCTCTTTGTTCGACTGTACTATTGATTTTCCAATTTTTTTTCCAAAAATCTGCAAATTTATCGTACGATTTCTTATTGGATGACTTGGGCTGTTAATCTTAGCTGATTAGGGGTGTAACCTAGAACATTTCTAAAATGAAGAGTATTTATTGCAGACCCAAATCTGAATTTCTAAAACTAAATTAGTAATATGCCATTTCCTCATACTTTATAAAAATAACTAGGAGGTGCTGGTCCCGCTATACTCCCTGGGCGTGCTGATATTCCTGAAGATGTTGGTGCCGAACCCCAACTTCCCAGAGGTGCGGAAACCAGGTCGTCTGCTCAGGATACACCACGACGCGTTCCCGGAAAACCACTCTGTTGCTGTTGTTGCCGACTGGTACAATGCCAACGGGACTATGGTATGAAATACTTCCTGATTATGATTATATATTTCTTGGTCTCTTTTCATACATCGCGATGTTAATTATTTTCTAGTTTTATCTCGTTGTCCATCGTGATTCTTGTGTAAATTTTAGCTTACCACTACTTCTAATGTTATCAGTAGTTTAATTAAGATCTAAATGGCGGAGAATGGGTTTTAATTTTATCTTACAATCTGTTTACTTTAAATTCTTAAATATTTGTTCAGATTTCGATAATGTGAGACCATCTTTGGTTGGACCTATAGCTATTTTAAATTCCAGGGTTTCCTAGAAGAGATCAACGGGTTGCTCGAGGAGTCCCACCAGCACCCGATTCGCTGGATCAAGTACAACAACAACTCGGAGCTGAACGACGCCTACCACAACGATGCAAGAAACTTCCCCATCGCCGTCATCTTCCACACCGACCCAACGTCCAGCCTTGAACCCCTCAGGTTAGAAAACGAAGATAATGACGTCTGCATGGTCTGTAAACAAAGTCAAAACACGGAAACTGTAACGTCACATGCCATATCAGCTGCCTTAGTGATTCATTACGTACATGAGTGTACATAGCCTTACGGAAACTCCCAGTGTCACTGATAGCATCAATATCGTAAATTCATAATAACCAATAAGAATTATAATACGTGTTTTCCCTGGAAGGAAGGAGAAACTTAAAAATGCCATGTGCTACTAAAATTCTGCATACTGGTGGCGGGTAGCTCAAAAAATATCAGCTGTCTCATAAGTTTCGGGTCGAGTAGGTAGGAATACTAGGTATTGAGGTTTTGTATGGGACAGCTGAATGTTTTTTTCGCGATTACGATATTGGTCCCATAGAAAAAAATGTTCAGTTTGATGGTCTGATCCAGACCCTTAAATATGTCGACGCATTTTTGATACAAGTTGTATAAATGGCGCTGGCCGTCAAGTCTTTACAACGTCATACGGAACGATACGACATAGGCCATACAATGTATACCACGTCTAGTGCTGGATACGACAAAACACATAAAAGCTCAGCCGTACTCGCTGTTCTCAACAACATTACGAGGAGCTGAGAGGAACGATTTGTGCTAAACGGCCAACGTAATAGACTGCTATATTTAGCACTACACAATTATGGCTGACTCGGATGGTGGCAATAACTTTAGGTGAAATAATACAAGATAATTATGATCAATTAAACATCTCACATTAGGTATCACAATCACAAGATAACGAATAGTAATGACGTTTCTTTGAACGACTGGAGACGTTATTATCATCAAAAATATCTTTGCCAGGTACACGATCCGGACAAACCCATCCCACATCGGCACGCCTTCTACCCGCACCCTGACGACCTCACCAGCCAAATGTCGCGAGAGAACTGGCAGCAAAGACTGGTCCTCCGATTGGTCGCGAGGAGGACAACTCATACCGCTGTCGGAGATGCACCGGGAGGACACCTGTCCGGTGCTGCAGTACTACTACTCTGGATTCTTGGCTTTACAGACGCTCATCGATTATATTAAGATAAAGGTAAGGTGTTATCACTGAAATATTTTGTGAATAATTAGCATCAGCGTCACCAGCGTCACCTACAATTTCTGGAGCGTCAAACTTTAGCTGAAGTCGGTATCATAAGAGGCTTACGTCATTTGTTATTCAACTCTAACTTCGGGCTGATAATTGAAAATTTCCTAGCTGAGAAATCTATTAATAATACCTACAATTTGTGCAACTCAATTCCCGTGACAATGAGGCGGTTAATGTAATAAGAAGCCCTGAGAAGCAATGACGATGAAAACCTCTTTCTAGTCAATCAAAAACCGACACTCCACAAAGATCAAGTTTAAAACAAATCTCCATTTTCGCAGGTGGACACCGATGCACCGATCCCTCCTCCCCGTATCGACCTGCGGCAGTTTCCAAAGCGACAGCACACTGGTGACTGGCTAGTGATCTTCAGGGTCATCATGCCCATGTATATGGTGATGACGCTCTCCCAGTTCATAACCTACCTCCTCATGTTCGTCGTGGGAGAGAAAGAGAAGAAGATCAGGGAAGGCATGAGGATTATGGGGCTCATGGATTCTGTGTACTGGTTAGTAAGGTCTTATTCATTTCAGAAACTTACTCAACAGTTGTTTTGTTCTATATAGAATATAGTTGTCTTCGATGAAAAGGTTGCGACCCCAACTATTCTTTAAAAAAATATTCTAGAATTTCAGGAATTTTTGTTTGTTTTTCAGGGGTTCCTGGTTCTTAATTTACGCGGTCTTCGTTACAATATTGTCCATCGTCAGTACAGTGCTACTATTCACTTTAAAGGTAAAGTAATTTGTTATTTTGATTGCCCTATAAATATTTGTATATATATACAATAAAAATGCTGTTTAATATACAGCAACAAAAGAGTATCGATAAACGCACTTGACAAATAATGCTGGCCACTATGGCTGGCCACTAGTAATTCTTGGTTTAAAAAAAAGTGTACTTTAGACGAGCGGGAAATTGGATCAATGAGGTCTCGTCATTCTAAAACATAATTAATTTTAAATCTACTACATAAATGATAAACAAATATTTTTGATGAACTTAGGTTAATATTTTATTTATTTCAGGTATTCCAGCATTCGTCTTACATTTTGATATTCCTGCTGATGCTGTTGTTCGGTTTCACGATTATAACCTTCGCATTCATGCTGACGCCATTCTTCGATAGAGCTAGGGTAAGCACCACCGTTTATTAACATGTTATCCATTTTACTGTTGTTTCACGTATTGGAGCACCGTATCAAAGAATAAAATATTATAGTTTAAAAAAAACTATAGAACACGCTTTGGTCATCCAAACTGAACGTGCATGCAAAATTTCAGCTCAATCGGAAACCGGGAAGTGGGTCAAATTTTACTTCCAAGATTTGCGTACATAGTTAGTTACAGGTGAAGCTAATAAAAGCGTGTTAAAAATAACTTTGTCTCTCTCTATATATTTGAAATTTTAGATATACTACTAAAAAAACTAAGATTGTCACAATAGTAAGCCAATTATATGTCCTCACAATTACTAACAAACATACATTCATACATATATGCCATATTATGAGTATTAGTTAGTGTACATTTTTATATCTCCATAAATTCCGCAGACGGCCGGCATCCTAGGCAGCTTTGCGGTGAACTTGATGAGCGGGCTATACTTCATCCAGGTCTTCGTATCCAACGCAGACTCGCTCGCCTTCTGGTTTGTGTCACTCATCAGCTCCAGTTGCTACGCCCTCGCTATGGACAAGGTAAAGTTTCCTACATAACAATCAAGTGGGAAATTGGTAGATTAATATGGGATCGAAGAAGGAAGCACGCTATGTTCAGCTTCGCCAAATGTAATTCTTATCTACAGCCTTTACCTACTGACTCGGCCTGGTTACCCATAAAATCAGGCAGCAGTATCACTCGCTTGTTAGTAGGTATAATATCTACAGCTTTGCACTGCTCACCAACTTCGATAGCCCGGAGGATGATGACGACGCGACAGGCTTTACATTTACAGCAGTCTTATCGTTATTCTTTCAAAGGTCTTTTCTAGAAACCGTAGTAATCTGAAAATTCATAAAAAACTTATTCAGTACCAGTAATTCATATTTCTGGTACAATTTCTTTTTATACTAGGCCTTAGTCCTGGACATGGCAGGCGTGGGGGTGACGTGGGAAAACCTGTGGAGCGGCCCAGGCGTACCGTTTGGAGGCAGCCTCATCATGATGGCCATAGATACGGTGCTGTATGGACTGGCGGCGTATTGGCTGGATGCTGTCATACCTAGTGAGTGACGAAATTTTCTAATTCTCTCAACGTTCCACCCGGAACTCCTATGACAAAGGGTGACGGTGGCATGTGAAGAAAAGAAAATGAAGGAGTACTTACTTAATAGCTTTAAATCCATGCAAAAAGCTTCTTGCTCCTTGCTCGGAAGCCTTTCTAAATACCAAGGAAGACTAACCCATCCTTATATATCCAGCGAAGTAAATCATAACGCATAGTTTGTTTGAATGTAATTCCTCATTCCAGGTGAATACGGAATCAAGCAAAAGCCTTGGTTCTGTTTGATGCCATCCTTCTGGATTGGCAGTAGACGAGGCCGAGTGTCTGCCGTACACTTCCACTCTAACGGCGAGGCAGCAGCTCACAACAAGGATATTGAGCCAGTTCCCAGGTAACACCAATTGCTATCAGAAACGGTTTCTCTCGGATTGGTCGTCGACGAAATCGGAGGACAATCCACTTCCATTCCAATGGTGAGACTGGTCATCGTAACAAATATACGAGGCACTGCTATTGCCATATTTTATAAGAAAAATACAGAATTTAGGCTGTTACAAACCTACAGACAGTGAAAAATAGGCAATATTAGTCTATATTGCCATTTAAGAGTACACCCAAGAGAAGCGTTTTTATTGGTATTTTCTTGGAATTAGGAGTGTGGCAAAGCATAATATAAGCTTCTCTAAATAAATTATATACACTTTCAATTTCAGCCGCACGTTGCTGTATTTACAATCAAATGAATTGCGGATGTAGAATAATTAATGTTCGGGCTACGTGCCAATGTGTCGATGTAGCGCGACATAGCGTCGCAGAAGTGCCAAAGCGCCATATAATTTTTCCAGCTCTCCCAGCACCGACTGCAATGAAATATAATTATTAATCTAACTATTATTCATGAGAATAGGCTGCATTATCGCTAGGATTGAAACAAAACCTGAGGATTCATAGAAGGTAGATTGACATAGTCTAGTTTGACGGGTGTGCCTATACCATGGATATCTATGGCCTATACCGAGATTTTCTTGACTTCAACCGTGGTTACCGTAAAGCCAATTTAAGAACACAACCTGCGCTTACTTTAGAAGAAGGTTCTTTATTTAAGTGCGCTCCAGGTCGAGAAAACCTCGCAGGTTTTCCGCGTAACAACAGATACCGTTCATGATAATCATGCATTTCTTTTCGAGATTCCATTTGCAATTAATTAATTAACTGACCTGGCCATGACGTACATACGACGGCGACGCGCGACGTACTCAAAAATGGTCCTTTTTAAATCACTGTAGTCTATATAACTCAACTGCGTAACCACAATAACGACAAAACTTTTCCTCCAGAGAGCTTCAAGATAAGGAAGCCATCAGGATCGTGGGCCTACAGAAAAGCTTTCGGCACTGCCGTCGGCCTGAAGTTAAGGCTATTGATGGCATCGACCTGAGCATCTACGAAGGCCAGATCACGGCCGTGTTGGGCCACAATGGCGCCGGCAAGTCCACACTCTTCAACATCCTGACTGGACTGACCGCGCCCAGTGCTGGGACTGCATACGTTTATGGACTTGATGTTAGGTAACCTGTCATTTGTGCATTTTGTAATTGTTCAATTAAGATTTAGGGAGAGTTCAGGAGTTATTCTTGGCTTAACACGGCTATATGTTCCTGTTAATGTTAACATTATGATGAAGACCATTCAAAAAGTTATGTGTGGTACTTAGCTAGTATTCTTAACGGTTGTGGCATTGTCGTAGGGATCCTAACGACATGCACGAGATCCGCCAGATGATCGGCGTGTGTCCTCAACAAGACGTACTTTTCGATCTGCTGTCCGTCAAGGAGCATCTGCAATTCTTTGCTGCTGTTAAGGTCAGTTGGCTAGATCGAATAATTTTTGATATACCTATAAGTAAATAATGATGAATGACGTGTCTCGTATAAATGAACACTCTAGCTCTATCACTGACCAATTGGTCTATCATTTTTGCGCCTTTCTTAGTAGACTTTGGGTTAAGGCGAGATATTAAAGCGTGAACTAAGCTCCCTTAGTGAATGGGTGATACTTTACCCCCTCAAAAGTACGATATCGTCATGAAAGCCTCAAAAGCCTTCCGCAAAAGTAAAGTATGACCCACTACCGCTACCACACTGAATAAACCAGTTGGGACCGCTTACGTACCAGTTATGTAAGCGAGTTAAAAAAAAAAAAAAAAAAAAAGTTAAAGTTAAGTTACGCTGTTGCTCACCCACTGTTTAAGTAGTTGAATTGTCTCGTCATATTTCGGTCATACAAGCCTCGCCGATGCTATGACATAGAATACAATACAATACACTTTATTCCACACCAGCAATAGAAGAAAAGATACAATAATTAGAATGTACAAAGGGCGGTCTTATCGCACTTGGCGATTTCTACCAGACAACCTGAGGATGGACAGATTTAAAAGAGAGGGGTAGTTCACGGCACATACATACACCCACATGAGGGGGGGGGGGGTACATAGACACGCTACCCCTTTTACCTCTTGTAATAAAGGTTTTATCATGATTTTCACTATAAAATTTCAGGGTATTCCTCGTAAGAGACTGCCAGAAGAAATACACAAAGCTTTGTCGGATGTTGGTCTTTTGGATCAGGCTAATGTGTTTGCCAAGCATCTATCAGGAGGACAGAAGAGGAAGCTCAGTATAGCCATCGCGTTCATCGGGGATCCTAAGGTACGGTATTATTGAATAGTGAAACAAGTTTTAATGATGGTTGCATTTCTATTTCGTAGTTCATTTCTGATAATTCGGCTAGGGCACTGAAAATGAGTGTTCTAGATCTTAATTAAAGTTTCCTCTCAGAATAGCAACACTGTATTAGGAGTGTAATTCACTGTTCTGCTTTGCCTTGGTTAAACGTGCTTGTTTAATTAATGTTGTGTTATTTACTGTATTCGATCATTCGATGTACCTATAGTAGTTACAATAAACTTTATAGTTTTAAGCTGGCTTTTACTCAAGAACCACAAAGTAATAATACAGTCCACGCTCTAACAAATACTGCGCCTTTTCAAGTTTCACATCTTGTTCTTTATAGTTACTTTGCTAAATGCTTCGAAAGAAGCTTAAGGTTGAAGCCACGTTTACCTCCGACACCGTAAATGGTAAGGATATAAGAAACTTTACTTTTCAGATAATAATTCTGGACGAGCCAACAGCGGGAGTAGACCCGGTCTCCCGACGACAAACGTGGCGTATCTTGCAACGAGCTCGTCATGGCAAAGTTCTGCTTCTTACCACACACTTCATGGATGAGGCCGATATACTGGGAGACAGGAAGGCTGTCATCAGTAAAGGCAGGGTGAGTGAGTCACATAAAACATTCGTATGGAAATCCTGTCTTAAGAGAGCTTTACTTTTTTTAATTTTTTTATTCACCATCAATTGTTACTCACAAATACATACAAAGGTTGAGAATACAAACTACATTTGTAGTAATTACGACCTGAGTGTACCATTTGATTAGGTAAACACCACATCCAAAAATTATAACAATAGTTTTTTTTTTTAAGTGAATCTGAATTTAATTTATACATGCAAATCTTTAAAAATTATACAGTTATAGTAATTATACAATGGTACAATGCTTTGCTTTTATCATGATCTCCTTATAAATACGAGCCGACTCCTACTTTCCCTTTAATGTTGAGCAAAACTTCTTCTAGGTCTACCTCTACCAAATGGAAGTCTATTGTTGTAAATAATAAAAACTAATCAAAACTTTACTTGCAGGTGCGATGTGCAGGCACGTCACTGTTCTTGAAAAACAAATTCGGAATTGGATATCACCTAACATTGGTATTAGACGGTAAGCATTTTAGGATCGGTAAAAAAATACGATTTACTGGATTCTATTAGCAAAGATACAATAAAAAGATCAACTACATACATTCCGAACAATTTTATACAAATTCACACATTTGGTTTTGTCGAAAAAAGCTCACGGGGTTTCATTCTTGAATAAATCTTCAATTCCACCTTCAGGAGCGTGTCGCGAGCACCAGATAACACGCCTAGTCCGCGGCCACGTCCCCCGGGCAGAGAAGGCGCGTCGCCACGGAAGAGAACTGTCCTACATTCTACCGCACTATGCCGTGCATCTGTTCCCACCGCTCTTCAACGCGATAGAACACGAGATCAAGGAGAAGACCAACAGACTGGGTGAGCTTTTACCTACTTTAGAACTCTTTTTCTTATCTATCAAACCACGCACTTAAATTTTCTTTCTTAGGAATTTATTTCTACGAAATACACAATTTATTTATTAGAATATCAATTTTCTAGCCCTGTGCTTCCTCAGTTACAGGAGATCACAGTATATGATATTATGTGGTTCACGTATTATTTTCCTTCTAATTTGTTTGCATGAACCATTAGGTATCTTGAAATGGTTCACGCAAATGGTATGTTATATTTCACGGACGTGACTCTTTTCAGAGGTTTGTATATAGAGGAGCAAATCATAATCATTAATTAACTCCGATTTTTTCAGGAATCACAAGCTACGGTGTATCAATGACAACCCTGGAGGAAGTGTTCTTAAGTTTGGAAGGCGAGAACGCAGAAGAGACAGAAGCTGTCGAAGGCGTTTCCTCCGTGAAGTTAGTGAGGGCTCGAGCTCTTTCAAGAAGTCTATCACTCCAGAGCAAAACACTGAGCTACCAGGTTAGTTTTATTTTTATTTTTGTAGTATATTTCCGTCAGTTATTTTCAAATGGGTTTTCGATAAACACTTCTTCCATCCAACATCTTCTTCCTCTCATCGTTGGTTACGAGAGTGTATTTTCTCTTTGATAATGCGCCAGATACCTCTGTCTTCAGACATAAAAGTTTAAGCAATGGTGATAATGAGATCTCTAAGAATATAATATAAAAGCTATTGCTTCAGGAGCTAAACGACAAGGAGGGACAGAAAGCGACATCACTGCCGAACCCGCCTGCATCACATGCGTTACATTCCACCAATCACGGCGTTGAACATGTCAAGGTAACTTATAACTGCTCTCAGGATAATATTATATATTCGTAGTCAGGATAATATTATATATTCGTAGTATAGTATAGGCACAGTATAATGTACTGTGGTATAGGTATAACCTTGTCATTTAGGCACATGAGGATTGTGGTCCCGTGATTTCGTGTCGCGATGGTTGAACATTTCCTTCATACCATGCATATATCGTGGTGTGGTCAGATCTATTCGACTTAGATTGATTTTTGCCTTGGAATTCTCATGTGAGTTCGAAAATATCGAACTTATAACTGCTTTTTACGTTAAGCTACTAACTTTTAGGTGGCTCCCGAGGTTCCTATATCAGTGGACGCGCTAGGCGAGACGGTGAAGACCAACCCGTCATGCTGGAGGACGTTCTGTGCGTTGGTCTACATCAGGACGGTGCGGATGATAAGAGACCCCTACAAGCTGTATGTCATGATCTTCATGCCTATAAGTAAGTATTGTATAAAGTTAGGTTGAAAACCTTAAACGTAGGTATAGGGGTATTTTCTCAAAAACAAATCCAGACTCAACTCAACTTCAGTTTTTCATTTTATCTCCACCCAAAGAAAATAGAATGCACAAATTAGAACGTGATTATATCCTTTTCCATGCATCCCTTTGCTCTAATAGGGAACTTGCATTTATTTTTATTTTTACATTAGGTATATCGTAAAGATGGAAGGTATAAATATAGTACATACAAAAAAAAACAAATATTCACGATTAATTAAAATATCACAAATAAAAATATGGCTTTCAAATATTCGCACCAAACCAGAGTCACGTAACATGACGTCATTACATTCCTCGTTCATAAAGTTTGAATATGGTTTCCGAGGAAACACGAAGAAGTGATGCAATAACATAACTCGATGATGGTGTTTGAAATAACTTTGCGTTTTACGTAATTTTAAAGATAATTTGTAAAAAAAGGTATAATTTTTGAACAATACTTGCAATATTTCAAAGAAGAGTCATCATCATCTGCCCAACCCTTTCCCAACTACTACATTGTTGTTTATCACCATTAACGTACAAGTCAACAGCCAACCTTTGAGCTGCTACTACTTCAAATCTTCCTTAACCATATTTCTTATTTCCAGTATCCTGCGCCCTGGGTCTCTACATGAAGTCCCGACAGATCGTCTTTTTCCGGATGCAGCCGCTCAAACTGGACCCCAATGCGTACTTCAACAAGACCCCTATAGCCGTATACAGTGAACAGGACAATTTCAAAGAGCTATCAGACCTGAGAGACTCTCTAGAATCGCTAGGAGCGTTTCCTATAATAGACTTTGATGGAAACTTTTCAAGTCTTCTCGACATGGAGAACTTTGGAGCATTCAGTCTCAAAGACAGTTTGATACCATACGGCAAGATCATGGCCTATTATAACAGTACTTATACGCACAGTTTACCTATCATCGTCAATTTGTTGGATAATAGTGTTTATAGGTAAGTCGTTACAAGCTTTAGTAAAATCAGATAGTGCTTAGAACTCTGTTACAAATTGAGAACTAGGTAAATAACTGTGATTCTCTAGTCTAGTCAAAAATAGTTTCTATGTAGAGTTTCATCTTCCCCTTACGGTTTGCTATTGTCAGCCTGGGCTTCAAGAAGGACTTTTTAGACTTTGCTCTGATTCCTATTTCCAACCAAGAACCTTTGTCTTCCATAGACGCAAAAGAGTTCTTTTATTCTTCAAATAAATTAGAATTCAGGCTTGAAACTTAATCCTATTGCGATTTAATGTCTGTTTATTTACCATTATTCATAACATTTTCGCTATACTGTCATTTTAAAATTACCTCCTTTTTTCCCAGGGTTCTAATGTCAACTTCAGGCCTCATAGAGAATTTCAAGCCCATCGAGGTGTTAGCCCACCCATTCCAGCAGACGGAACAGCAGGAGGAGTTCAACGTGGGCAACGTGGTGTGCGCCATATTCATGGGTATGATCTTCGCGCTAGTGCCCGTCACCTTGGCTGTGGATATCGTGTATGATCGGGAGGTGAGTTCTGAGGGTTCGCGGGATGAATAGAAATTTTAGTTCGAGACAGTCAATGCCCTGTATTTATAAATCGTTCCCATATTTGAGATCGAACATTAAGAACTGTCTCTTGACTTGAGATGCTGATGTTAAGCATCAGGTTATCTTAACAACAATTGAAACTGGCTTTTAGGATATTGATTTCTAAAGTAAACAAAATTATGACAGTATTCTCGGTCTAAAGTAAAAGAAAAACAAAAGTGTTACTACGGAATAGAGGGAGTTTTGAAGAGGGAGGCTTTTTTTAGGTCTATCGCATCATTTTTTGTTTTCGACTACTCTTAATTTCTGGTATAAGAATGACGTATAATGTGTATGTCGTGTATAACAAATTCCCGTTTATTTTAGATAAAAGCGAAGAACCAGTTGCGAGTGAACGGCCTATCGATGAGCATGTACTTCCTGACATACTTCACCATCCTCATATTCATCATGGTGCTCACCAGCGCCGGAGTACTCGTCTTGGTAAGTTTTACATCTTTCAACTAACACTCAGGAAATATGTAGTCCCGTAAAAGAGTACCTACGAGCAACAGAAGTAATCCTGCACTTAAAAAAAATATACACTAGTTGGTGAAATGGATAAATAGGCCAGACTTGTACAGTAATTTACATAAGAATATGAACTTTACGTAATTTTGAAATTAATTTATTATAAAAGATAATTATGTTTTCAACTGAAGCGACCGAGTATCTGTACTCAGCCGCTTGCTTATGTTAATGATAATACTTGGGATACTTGGGAACTTTAGGTTTTTATACTAAGCAAGCGAGCAACAATAACAAACTATTTATTTTTAAACTATTAATGTTATAAATTACAATAAACGATAATAATAACAATAAAGCAACATAGTAGCAGGAAGAAAGAAATGAGCACAGATTTTTAACATTGCAAAGCGTATAATTATATAGTAAGTGCAAGGAATGCCATTACTGTTGTAGTGGTTAGTTGAAAACCATTAACCATTACCAATGTAATGATTAGTTGAAAAGTCAATGAAGTTACAGTATTCTCTAACTGACTCTCTATCTTACTACTCTCATTAAATCAAATACTTATGTATTTCTCTACAGTAAATAAACGTGACGTACACAGGTAATCCTCAACGACATCCCAAGCTTGACCAACGGGTCGGCGATCACGATGCTCACTGGCCTCCTGCTCCTCTACAGTCCGTCCGCCATTTTGTTCAACACTTGCCTCTCGTACGTGTTCGACAAGATGGACTCCGCTCAGAGTATCATGCCGAACATTACCACTTGGGTTGGAGTTATACCCTTTATATTGGTTGCAGTGCTCGATACATTTAAGTGGGGTAAGTTGATTACTATTGAAAATATCTAGAGTACAATTTTATTGGCCATACCAGTTTATTTGTCAACGTAGGTGTACAATTATTCCAATAAAGAGTCCAGGAAGAGCGGAATCTCCAAAATCTTTTATTTCTTGGCTAAATTCAATAACTTTATAACAAAGGGGTAGAAGGAAAAATATCTCAAATAAATAAAAAACGTGGTGCATAAAATATGAATTTGGTGGCCATTGTATTTTTTTTTGTTAATTCTTACTAAATTATCTTGAAATGTTAAGAAATGATAGCATTGTTTCACGATAACCTCTTGTTTCAGGTAGCGACATCGCGTTCTACTTGCATCTGGTGTTCAGTTTCCTGGATGTGATGTACATACCCTACGCGATCATATACTATGTGGACCAGTAAGTGCACGAAGATAATCATAATTATAATTTCTTCTGATACTTTACACCCAGGTCTTCTTTTTTCTTCCGAAAATGCGTGATGTAATCATACGATGTTTGTGCCCAGGGTGTACTTAACATGCAACCTCCGCGGCCTGTGCACAACGCCAGCTCTGAGCAGTTACTTCACAGCAGAAGTGTGGGTGCTAGTGGCTGCCATGTTGTTGCACGTGCCGTTATGTGGCGCCGCGCTGCTCGCCGCCGACCGCCTCAAGTCCGGTGGCAGGATATGTCCGGTAAGTGAAGGTATAGGTAGGAAAATAAATACTACCCATTTCTTACTTTCTTGCTATTTGCATGCTCCTTTCATGCTCTCACAGGAATTTCATTCTGTGTAAACCACCAGAGTTAGTCCTGAGAACAACAGTCCTTAGATTGTGTCGCTATAATCCTAACACTTAGGGTGGGGCTTTGGTACCTTCTTCTATTCTTACAGACAAAAAAACCCGTACAGGGCAATGATTTGGCATTATCTCCTCAAAATGAGTTCTTATAGTTATCCGGAAATCAAGTCCATTATCACTCTGATGACCGCTTAATGTTCCTCGTTGTATGTACGATATTCCAGTTTTTATTATTATCTCTAGCGCAAGCGCAGTGCATCAGAGAGCGGCGGTGACGCGGAGCAGGAGGCGGGTGGTGAAGCAGGCGAGGACGAAGATGTGCGCCGCGAGAGACGCCGCGTCGCGAGCATACTGCACCAACCCTCGCACAGTGCGCCACCGCTCGTCGTACATGTAAGTGTGTTGTTTATCCTCAACAGCTTCTAGAAATCCCCCACTAGGCTTAGAATCTGTCCAGAAAAAGTAGAAAAAGATTCTGACAGAACGTCTTCGTCTGCAACCCTAAACAATTTAACAATTATTTTTAGAATCTACGGAAAGAATTCAAAGTCCGAGGCACTGGCAGTAGTGGATCCTGCTGGGCGCAACAAGAAGAGACAGCCAGCAGAGTGCGCTCTCGCTACGTAGGGCTAGCGCGGCTGAGCCTGGCCGTGGAAGGCGGAGAGGTGTTTGGCCTGCTCGGACACAATGGAGCGGGGAAGACCACCACTATGAAGATCATTACTGCGGAAGAGAGGCCCACTCAGGGCACGGTGAGTCTACTATTTTCTCTACTGTTAGAAGATACTCTGCGGAAAATTCCGGTATTAGGCAGGATCTTAATAAAGGGGAAGCAATGGCCAAAATAGCAAACCTGTGCAAATAAGACAACGTTTGCGAGAAGAAGAACTTTAGTTAACTCAAGACTAAACATAATATATCGGTTTTTGCAATAAGTCGATAAATTATAAACATACTTTTTTATTAGTCCTATAATTACATTAGTTAAGAAACCTATTTAACTACATCTGTTTGTTACAGGTGATGCTGGGCAGTCAAAACATCGACGATTCACAGGCGTCCGCGTTCATGATGCTGGGCTACTGCCCTCAGCATGACGCGCTCTGGAAAAACGTCACCATTCGCGAACACATCGAGTGCTACGCCGCCATCCGGGGCGTCAGCAAGACGGACACCCCTAGGCAAGTCCTACATGATGCTTGATTAGAGAAAGCAAGAGTGTTCGAGCGCATATGGTCGGACAGTTTTACGCAAAAAGATTAATTTTATTTCATACATTCTATTTTCCTCTACGTCACGTTGTATTATGTGATGAATTACCAACCTCGTTTACTACAAACTTAAGGCCATCAATATGTCAACTGATAGAATGGTGTTGCACATG
Organism: Allophyes oxyacanthae; assembly: GCA_932294325.1. Classification (NCBI taxonomy): domain Eukaryota; kingdom Metazoa; phylum Arthropoda; class Insecta; order Lepidoptera; family Noctuidae; genus Allophyes; species Allophyes oxyacanthae. The sequence goes on from OW028628.1 coordinate 7,381,089, forward strand.
CAAGTTGTCTTCTAATTTTAGATATTTTAACTTACTGTGTTAATCTAAGACTAGATTCTAAGTGATATAAAACTAGTTGTAATAATCATGAAACATATTTTTTGTCTCACAGAATAGTAGATGCCTACCTAAACGGTCTACAAATAATGGAACACGCAAGCAAGAACGCGGACGAGTGTTCCGGAGGCACGCGGCGCAAGTTATCCTTCGCGCTGGCCATGGTGGGCAGCCCTAGAGTGGTGCTGCTGGATGAACCTTCCACCGGCATGGACCCCAGGAGCAAGCGCTTCCTCTGGGACACCATCCTGGCCAGCTTCCAGGTAACTCACTGCTTCACGTCACGTAGTGGACAACCTAAACAGATTCAGCAGGTTTCAGCTGAAATGATGCCAAAAATATGACAGACTTACCACAACCTTTGTAAATCTCTTCTTTAACAAGTAGATTTTAACCAGTGCCGCAATTTCCGCACTTGGCCTGTGCGCAGCTCAATAAAGATATTTGGTAGACCTAATACACGAGAGGTTTTCGTCCCGCTGCGTTGTTCACATAATTTTACGTATATTTCTTGTTGCAGGGCAAAAAAGGTGCTATACTTACGACACATTCCATGGAAGAGGCTGATGCTTTATGTTCCAGAGTCGGCATTATGGTCAAAGGTGGCCTAAGGTAACCATAATATTTTCAGCATTTAATCATTAAAGTTCTTAGTAAATATTGTGCTAATAATATTTTCACAAAATCACCATTCATCTGAACTCTGTACTTTGACATCTAAATTAGTTAAACCGTATCGATGTGGATAGTACTTAATCTATTTAATATGTATTCAATAATTAATTTGAATAATGTTCAGATGTATCGGCTCCACTCAACACTTGAAGAATTTGTACGGCGCGGGGTATACTTTGGAAATGAAGATTGGACAGAGCAATCCAAAGTCAGCTGTAAGTAACATTAGCCATATTCCCATCAAAGACGTATTGGCGCCCATCAGTCCCAGTGTGGGCGCCAATACCTGACAAAATGTTATTCCTGCCATTTGTATGTCTTATAATTTCAACTTCGATATCCAATAAGTTTTTTAAGAAGGGCGTCATCTAAAAATGTTTATATAATAGTATTCCTTGAAGGCAGGTCCCATTTCGACGTTTTGATAATCCTCTTCTATCAGGTGTACAATAGAGAGTATTTCTATTCTATTCCATATTCAGATGATGGAATCAGAGTCACTGTCGCCATCACCGCTCAGATCGAATGAAAACTCGCCATCCCTAGGAGAAGCAGATGAAGGTAAGTCTATTGACTATTGTCTATTGATGTATTCATCAGTTTTTTTTAACATGAACATTTTCTTTCTGTTGGGTTTGTTTGTTGTCACTTTGAGATTGAGTGAGCAAAGGATGATAAATGAAAACGAGAGTTTTGCTACTACGGCTTCTGTTCTTTTAGTGGATGTTATAAAAGTAACTTAGGGATTATACCAAGATGATGGGCAGCAACTTCCTCCTTTACACTGCAATCACCAATTAATTTACTAAGCGTGGTTCATAAATAATCTCAATTCACTGTAGTACTATATTTACAAAACGGCCTAATAAGTTATGTCAAAGTAACGTGATGTTTTCGCAGGTGGCTCAGGTGGAGGCTCAGTAGGCCCGGAAGCGGAGGCAGAGGGTGAGGCTGAAGCTGTTGATGCGAGCATACACACGCCACTCGTCGCCGGCACGCCGCCTCCACCTAGGCTGCAGCACCATCGGTATGTATCTGTACACGGAACTTTAAATACCATACTAGATTTTCTAAACAGTAACTGACAGCGTTAAAATTAACCTTTCATAGAAGTTGCCGCATAATTTTTACTTTGCTTGTAGAACGGAGTCCGGTGGTGGAGGTGCTAACTCCGACGCGGCGATAGCCCTGGTGGCCCAACTGTTCCCAGCAGCGATTCTAGAAGAGAGCTTCGCGGAGAGGCTGGTCTTCTCCGTGCCACAGTCTGCTGTGTCCAGCCTTGCCAGGTGTTTTCAGCAGATTGAGGATGGTAGGTTTACCTCCTGTCCCATGATGGGCGCCAATAAAATTATAGTTTTAGTAAGCTAGTTGTTCGTTCCCAGTACCGGGTTTAGACGCAAGCTTCGCGGAACATAATAAAAAAAGTACCACGATGGGTGCCATTAACAATTATTTATGCAAACTGTTGCCACCGCAGTTATGACTCCAGGACGAGAATTATATTTCACGTAGTAGCTAGTGTTTCTTTATGCTTCAACAGTTGCGAGCAAATGGAGAACAACTAAAACAAGTTTACCTTGCTGGCCCCATTGTGGGCGCCAGTAAGGTTTTAGCGCCCAACATTAGATCTAATACTTTTGTCTCACATAACAATGTGTGGTGCATGTGCTAATCAATTCACCGTGACATCGTCAATTCTAATAAGAAAGGTCATATTCACTCAACACAAACACTCCCCAAGTAGCACATTAGTGAATTTTGCAACTTATCTTATAGCTTTAAGTTGTAAATGAGTGGTATAACAGTATTTGATAAAACTTATAGCTTCAAACACTACTCATATTTGTATATGAGGACCTCCTATCACTGTTAGTTGCATAAGAGTATATTTTGTTTATACTTTATATCTTATTGTTGCATAGAGTCGATTTTGTTACTTAAAGTTGAAAACGGGGTTTAAGTGTTACCAATTTAGAAGCAACAGTGGTATATGAGGCCTTTAAATCACTTGTAAGCAACTGTTCCATTTAAGCTGTAACATGCTCTTATTTGGCACTTCTATTTCCAAACCAGTAGTATAACAGAGTAGTATATCACCTGTAGTGGCTAAAGGGATCATTTTGCAACCTTTTTGGAACCTAACGTGATTGCATCTTTCAGGCCTATTGTACTCTAATATGCCACTCCAACGCGTAGATAAATTTCGATAGTGGGTTCTTGAAAACCAACAGCAGCTATTTCCACTTATTTAAATCCACTAACGATGTAACAGTTCCCAAAATACATAATTGTGATTACTTAAGTCAGATCGTCCTGCGCGTCACTCTGTTGATAGCATTTTTTATTTCTGTTGTTGTAAAGTTCATGGTTTAAACTACTTCATCAAAAATGAATTCCGTGAAATGGAAAAAAAATAAGCGATGTGGTAGTTATCATCGGCAGGTTGTACGTACTTTAAGAAATATAATGGACGTGGACATAAAAGGTTCAAACCATGAAGTTGTTAATCAGCAATCCCACACAGTTTGATTATTTTACTATTAACAATAATTTTAAGATTACAAATAAAACAATAATAAATGTATAAAAATGAGTTTTATTTTTAAACATCTGACTTACAACTACATTGGTAATCACAAAAACTTGCAGTCACATAATTTTTTACCTTCTTCGATTATGATTTTTGGACTTCTTGAGGACCCCTAATTCACGGGTACTGGGAGATCCACAATAGAGCTAATTATTACTGCTGGTAGTAGCATCCACTGGTCAGCCACTAGCAACATACAAATAAGTGATTTTCAGACCTTACAGTTCCAAATAGGGAACAAATAAATGAAAATAAAAACTATGAGATGCCATAAACATCGCCATGTTTAGAAAATGGTTGTCCTTGAGAATATTTTGTTTTGAAAGTGTTTTATCACACTATCGCATAATCACTAAGTTTTGTTAATTGTAACTGATGTACTTTGACATTATACTTACGTCTAAAACCATTACGTTAGGTTTTTAACAGTTTTATTTTTTTATACTTTTATTTCGCCAATTGATTTAGCACACTTTATTTAATTGTTCTTGATCAAATCGAAAGCGCTTCGAAATTTACAAAGAAACCATACTATACTTTCACAGTAACAAAACATTCGCAAGGATTTTGTGCTGTAAATTAATGCCTGCATTATATCAGTACACGTGAAGTTTTAATACTCACCAAATAGATGTAATCCAAATGAAATGGCTGTTCACAGTACAAATTCAAAAACACTTCTCGACTTATCGCCCCTAAAAAGAACTTTGGGTTTCATTTTTCACTCAATGAATGAATTGAAACGTCATATCATTCAATCAACCATTCACTGCGCACAACTTACACCCATAGTTCTAATTGCCACTTAAGGTGATCGTGAGAACTCTTATGGATTTCATTTGGAACCAAAATTAAGCTGCAATTTTTCTCCCCGTGGTTCTATAATGTTTGCATAAGGGTTCTCTCCACCTTTATAGAACTTATTCATGCCTATATATTTCACCCAAGTTTACAACAAGATATGATATGGAGCAATTTTACCACCCAGTTGTGTTACTTGCAACACTAATATACATGGCGAACGAAGACGACCACGTACTTCCAGCTCACAATCGTATAGGTATTATTTCTAAATAATTTTATGTAATTTTTGTTACAGCGAAAGAAAAGCTAAACATAGTAGAATACAGTTTCAGTCAAACGACATTGGAGCAAGTGTTCCTGAAATTCGCACAAACTGAGAACGCCGATTCATCAGACCAAGAACATTAACTCGTTGATAGTATTGTAAGTAATTACGACATTGTTTTGACTTAGCCCGACTTTAGTTGAAAGATCTGTAGTTATCATTTTGGATTTTATTCAGCTAAGTATAACATTGACTGAATATGCCTTTGACAACTATTTGTAATTTACTAGTAAAAAACGATAAGGTACCTACATTTTGTGTAAACAAAGAAAAATTAGATTTTCAGTCCTTTGGCTAGTTTAGTTAGGTTTTAAATTATAAATATTTGGGGAAAAAGAACTTTACGAGTACAATACTGTTATATAGGAATCTCATAGTGTCTATTATTTATTTAATTTAATATATTATTTAGTACAGCGATTAGCCATTAACACAATCGAAATCTATAATGTTAACTTCTAAATCGGCAGCTTTTAGACACAAATGTTAATGCATTTTTGGTTGTGCAAGACGGCCAAGTCAAAACAGTGGTGTACTTTGTGCTTTTTTGAAAAGAAAATGTAAAATAAGAATCGCTTCTGATATTACAATAGTTAATTTAGTTAAGTTTTGTTTATAGCCTGACTGATGGGGAACTTTTGATGCGTGTGTTACTACATAACTTACCCTACGCACTTCATGATTGTATAATGAGGGATTCGTTTAAAGATCACACGTTTTAGAATCCCAATTTTCGATTCTTAAAATAAGCAAGTGTCTAAAGATCTTAACTTAGATTTAAAAATTGGCTTAGGAGCAGTTGTTTATACAATGTTACTTGCTGAGGTACCTATGTACAATATTTAAATATTATTTACTTACAAATGTGTATGAATATCCTCTAGATAGTTCGTTGAAACGATATTTGAGGGCAATTCGTGTTCAGTAGCGAAAGTCTTAGTATGGTATGGTATGATATAATCATACTATGTGTTAACAGGACAGCATCAAAAGTATCCGATCTGTTCCAGGCTACAAGCTTTGTAATATTTCCAGTTGATGAGAGAATATTACTTAGGTGTGTAGACATAGGACATGTTGACGGTGTGACGTTTTATAATGATTTGATACATTTATTAGCCAGGTTTATATTATATTAGGTACACCAAGGTACACGTTACAGTAAGCGTTGTGTAGGTTGTGGAATATTTTTGTATCATTGAAGCATGTTGACGTGAATGGTGACACTAAAAGTGGCTTTTAAGAAACCTTGGGGTACTGGCATGCCAGGGTGCGCACGCAGGGCACTGGGGAGCTATTCTGTAAGAATATCCCGCATCTCGATTCGAATCTCACTCTCACTCTGTCTGTTGATATTTCACGAAGTAACATACGATATTTATAATGGAGCTGTGAACATGCTCTAGAGCATGTTCACAGCTCCTTTTAATTGACAATAAGAGTGAGATTCAAATCGAAATGTTCGAAAGTTTCATTTTGCACAACAATAAGAAAATTCTGTGTAGTTTGCATATTCTAACTGAGACGGCCGAAAAATAGAATGAAAACCTTTGATCATTATAATTATGTACTTACATCAGCCTTAGTACCTACTATTAGCTATTTTGTGGTTTTTAACATAAAGTTTAGACACGATTTTAATATATTTTTTGGCTTACCTGTTTAATTTTGGTCAAAGTCGTAGAATAGATAAACATTGTTCAGGATTATGATACGAAGCTAATATCTACTGAGAAGTTTCGGGTATTTTTTAATTACTCTGTATGTACCTATATCAATAACATGTAAACAATATACACAATGCTTACTTAAATATTATAAACAATTATTCACTGCGGTCTAACAGTGCCTAAGAGAATATTGCTGGTTGAAACCAAAATGTAAAAGTTTAAATCTTAACATCAATTATGTGATTTACTTTAGTCTTAGATGGAACTTTTGTGATTGATTTTCTAGTCGGCAACACTGTATGCTTCATTTTGTATTTGACAATGAATGTGAAAATTCGTACATTTCACTTTGCCCTCCCAGTAGTTCGCGACATATACATAAAATACCTAATCTATTAATGTATGAAAGTCAAAGATGAAAGTAGAGATAAACTACGATAACATGGCGCGCCCCTCCAAAATTCAAAAAGTTTGAAAGTATCTAAAAAGCGCCACCAAGACTCACAACGCATGTGTGCGAACTAACGCGGTGTCCTGCGTGAGCGACGAATACGATGCAATGCGACGCGATGCTACACGCGACAAATGTCCTACGTGATTTTGGTCATTATTTCTCGAATCATGGAGAAGTACAGTACAATTTTGCTTGAAAGTTCATATTTAAAGTATGTCGCGTCTGGTCGCCCTCAAAACATACAATGTACGCGTTACGTCGCGTCTCGCCGCAGACTGCCATATAGGCCGCAAGCAGGGTATGCCGTTGAGTTGATCGCGTTCGTCGCGTTCTGCGAACGTCGCGTCGCGTCGTATTCGTCGCTCACGGAGGACACCGCGTAAGACGGCCGTCAAACAAAAATATATCCATCCTTAAGGTAAGGAGATGTGACTAGAAACATTGGAACAGTAATTTGGAGGGGCGCGCCATGTTATCGTAATTTATCTCTAGCTATATACACCTTATGAATAATAAATGATACTACATATTTGTTATACTAATGGTTACGTATCTACATTAAAGTCAAAGATTACGATACCATTGCAATCTCGAAAAAAAAGAAAGATCAATAAAATTATAGAATACAGACAACATTGTCATTTTAAAATAAGAACAATGTTGGAAACTTTAAATAAATCATCAGGGAATTGACCTATAAAATTCAAAACCACAAACTTAATTACAAAATGACGCATATAAAATATTAGTTTAATTTATAGAATTTTACAATTTCATGTTATGTTGCTAAGTAACATAATGTCGAAACTAATTATACTGCGATTGTTGACAAATTGTCTAAAACCTTAGTCTTAAATTAATACGGACTATAAAGTATATTACGATCAGTTTCGATTACAGTGAGCCGTGTCGGGTGTAAGATACATTATTGTTACGTTGGCTAAGGACTGATATAGGTGGATATTGAGATAATTTGATCCTAACCTATAGCTTAAAATTGTACCAGACTAACTGTAGAGAAAGAAAAAGTATTTATTTGACACAAGACAAAAACGATTTTATGATCAATACTTAGGACCAATAAAACAAAATTCAAGAAAAATGAAACATGTAAAATAAAAATAAATATTAAATAAAATGGATTGTACATCGCAACGTGGACTATGTCAAAAAGGCTTCCGCTTAGCACATGCTACCGCGCTGCGTGCAACCCGACTGCGCTAATTAAATAAAAACAAAACGACAAGCAAAGAAAACATATAAAATAAAATGAGAGAAAATTCTGGACGACATACGACATGGGGTGATGGGGCAAGAAAAATTGTTCACCTACCTAAGATCGGGAACGCATCAGCGTCTCTTCTGGTGTGGCAAAAGGTCATAGCAAAGAATACTATGGTCATAGGCCCTAGGAATAAAATAATAGAAATAATGCGCTTAGGGAAAAGATTAGGCAGAGAGGTACTGTTAGGTACACGCACAATTTCCTAATAAACAGATGAGATCCCATGCCCAAGAGCCATAATTACTATTATTTGTTACACTTACGAATTTAAAATTTACCGCTTATAAAAATCGAGAATTCATGTAAGTAATTATCTAAGTACCTATTCACTTCACAATAAACGAACGTAGGTACTTACTTTCTCAAACAAAAAAGTAGTACAGAATTGGTATGCAACCTACCTACTGCGAATATCTCGATCTCGATTCGAATCTCACTCTTATTGTTGGTTGATATTTGAAGAATTGACATGTACCTACGATAACCGGAGCTATGAACATGCTCTACTCATGTTCACAGATCCTCTTATTAAGTTACACGGTTATTATCGTATGTCAATTCGTCGAATTTCTACCGACGATAAGAGTGAGATTCGAATCGAGATCGAGATGTTCTTACAGAATAGCTACGCAGGGGCTCATTAATCATACAATTTTTGTGACTTCGGTGAGTTCTTAATTAAATATTTGAAATATTGCTAAGACTAAAACAATGAAATAACACAGACAAGGCAAGTACCTAATCATAGCATAGTGAACTACCACATGCTGTAATATAAAATAAATAAACTGTATAACGCGGCCAAAAATCGGAGCGGATTCGCGCCCCCCGCGCCAGACCGTCGCCCCCTTAGTCTCGCCGAATCGGCGGGAAGAAGAATCTTCCAGAAACGACGCGCAGGGTGCGCGTCGTTTCTGTCGTTTCTTCTTCACCCGCACGCGCAACTCAAGTTCCCGCGCGCCTACGTGAGTTCCAAGTAGACTTTTTTTTTTTTCACCTGTCACAGGCGACCATGACCCAGAAATAATTGTTTAAAACGCTAGTTTATGTTTGTGGTCAATATAAATCATAATACAAAAACCTAGTTTATGTTATTTAACAAATAAAACTGTTAAACTGTGTTGAAATTGAGGATAGTGTTCCCAATGCACAAGTATCTAAGTAAATATAAGAACATTTTCCATCTAAACCAATTAGAAATAAACTTTATGACACTATAACAATCGCTTAGCCAACGTTTCGTAGCTATTTTAATGATTCTGTTAAAATATAATGAATGGACTTGTAAGTTCGAACAATCGTTACTCAGAGGAATGAGTTTAATATACTGTTGATAGGTTAAACATTTTAGGGTTAATATCAGTATTAGGTTAAGGTGGCTTTTATATGATTTAGTATTGAAATCTACATTTTATTAAAAGGAATATTTTGCTGCTTTCATTGCCGTTTTATATTTTTGTTACTTATGAAAGCTGTAGTTACGAATTAACATAATAAGTGATCCATTTTCGCGCCTTGAAATGTCAAATGAAATTTTCACAGACAATAAATAAACAGCTATTGACAGTTTGTTAGTAAACCTCATTGTTATTATCGTTATTCATGATCAAAGTATTTTTTCCGCTTATAAAGCCAGAGGAATGAATATTGTTCATGACATGATTATTGTTATTTACCTACTCTAAACATTCTAGAGACATTTTGTAATGACAGATCTCGCTATTGTAATCTTATAATATATCACGCATGTCTGCTCGTGTACCTAAGACAGGTAGTAGTCAAAACGTCATGTTTTATCATTATAGAGTTATTTAATAATCTCTGTGTGCTGTTAACTTTGATGACAAAATTAAAATAGGTAAGTAAAAGATAAGAAAACGGTTCTACCGTTTCAATAAAACTTATGAAAATGATGTGTTTTTACAGTTTGCCCTAAAATGGTTCCTCTTATCTTCTTTCATATAACATACTGTAAACCTCATATTAAAAAAAAACAAGATACCTAATAATAAACTTCTGTCCATCTCGCCTAACTTAGCGGACTTTACTTAGTATTAAGTTCCTTAAACCTGTTATAACATAGAACATAAAGTTAGTTTGAATTAAGATCATCTTAACTATTGTCTAACGTATTCGTATCTATTATACCTCATAAAGTTTCCTCTTGGCTTTAAGCATTTCATATCATTAATCATTTAGTTCCCTTAACGTGGAGGTTCAAACCTATGTAATATCAGTGTTATAGATTTACTTGCTGTTAAGAGAAAGTGTAAAAAGGCTACAATTTGATGTGGCTCTTGAAGCTGGGACAGGCGAGACTAGACGATTACGCTTATCTTGATTGATAAGGTTATTGTGGTCGTTTAGCAATCGACATTGGGTCAGGTTAATTATAAATTCTATAGCTAATTTTATGTAGGTCTGATATTTTCAGACCGGATTAAATATTTTTAAAGCTTAGTTACAACTGTCAACATTGTGGTTATTCTTCTTGTTCGTTGCTGTTGTTTATTTCACGACTTCAGATACCCTAGTCAATAGGGTCTAGTGTTCTTTTACCATTCTCGTTTCTACGCAGCGCAGTTCGCGATTAATGCGTAAAATCAAGATTGTGAAAAGAAACATACACCTCCAGATCGTGAAGTTAAGTAGTAATCGTCGTTATAGTTTTTGTAAGGCCTGCTCTATGTTTATTGTTAAACCGTTAATAAAAAATGATATTGGTATTTTTATTTTCGTATAAGGACTTAATAACATTAAGAAATTCTTAATTGCGAGGTTCTGTAAGCAAAATGAGTGAGAGAGAACCCTTGAAGAGTACGGTAAGCCTCCTTAAAAACTTGTATACCTCGTCAATAAGTAGGTACGCAGGATAGAGGTCACAGATGGTTTCGCATAAAATATTAAGTACCTAATAATGCAGGTAATAGTACCATTTAGAAAATTATACGAATGGAAAATCTAAAGTCAGTACCTAAACAAGTATTGTTTTGAATAAAAGCTTAAAATATAATAATTATGAACATTCTTTACCAGTGTGATAACATAATATAAAACATGCTTTGACATATATTTATTTTTCTAAACTGGCATACCTTCAGATGTGATTTAAAATTGTCTAAAATATTTTCAATTTCTTTGTCAAATTATATTTGTTATTATTAGTATCCATCAGCCAGGAAACGCCGGCTGAACAGCCATGCTCTGTGGGTTAATTATGTAATAAAATTAAATAATTATCTATTCAACAGCTGTTATTAAAGTAAAAATATATTTATATTAATAAAAGCACACACTTCTTACTTTAAATTCATAGAGTAACTTATCCGTTGCGACATGGAACTCCCATGACGCAACGGATAAGTTACTCCCATGATGTAAGTGTATACCTAACTGAAATATTACTTACCTATTACTTACGGTATGTATTGACTCTAGTTATCTTTTCAGCTTATGCGAAAATAAAAATACTTGTAAAGGTGCGTACATATCTACGAACGCGCGCCGATTACTTTATTCTACGCACGGAAATGGCCCGCGCGCCTTGATATATTGTCTCCACTGACCACTGTGAAAAATTGTGACTCCATGAAAAATAAGTGCGCATTCGCTGCGTGTTTGTAAATGTGAACGCACTCTAATATACTAAGAGAACCGGGTCGGTCAGTCTGTAAGTACGTGCTGTTACATTTTTAGTTCGTTTGTTAGTGAATTTTAGTCAATTAATTTAGTACAGAATTAAACATCCGACACGATAAAATGGTTTTTTTTTATAACCCTTGCTTCATCATTTACGTCATATACCTCATACAGTGACTTCAGAAGTAATTTGATTTTCCAGGGGAGTGACAGGGAAGCTGGGAGACAAAATATAGAAGTATTTTTGCAATACTTTGGATTTTTTTTTAATAATTATTGTTTTCATTTACATTTCAATTATATTTTTTTTATTTCATTCTATTGTTTAATTTGTCGCCGCTTTTTTGGTCTAAAGGTCGCAAACTTGAGGCATGCCATTTAGCGCACTAATTTGATGCGCACCAAGTCGAACCGCACCAATAGTATTCCATAGCGCGTAAATAATAACTACGCAACAACTAACGAATCAGCCAATTCACATAAAAAATGAATAAGCTCCCATTTTTTAATTTGCTTCAATAATGAATGTTTAGGTAGGTACATACTTTGTCACATTTAAATGTTAAATTTCAACACAAAATCCTTTTCTTTCAAGACATGAATTATTATTAGAAGGAAAATTTATATTCCAATACACTAAGTGATGCTCGTGCTCGTGAACGGGTGCCGTCTGTCGGAACTGGTCAGCTCGTAACTGCCATGGCAATCTTATTCAGAGGCAATTCATTATTATCCTAGTTTTATTTATATTCGCATTGAATTGCATTATTCTCGCAGATCTTACCACAACATTGTACTGATAAAGATTGTCAAGATCTATTATTTATTTAAAAAGAGTTTCCATGGAGTTTCTTGCCGGTTCTTCTCCATAGGATCTATACTATTTGGAACCGTGCACCTAGAGTCTCGACATTTCATAAGTGCCTGTATCTGGTTTACATGAAATAAAGATCTATTCTATTCTATTCTATTCTATTCTAAGTAAAGTACCTAATAACATAACTTAAATTCACACAAAAATACCTATAGGTACGGTAGGGATCAGAAATGCATGAGCAGTCTCACAAAGCAATAGATTGACGCTAATGGGTTGACTTACGACCTTCTTTTACGACGTAGTTTCTATTTCTATACTATAGACACTCACACACATGCACTGTTGTCTGCAACTGATTGTATTCCATAATTTCAATACTGCTAGTATATCTCAAGCCAGCTAAGTTGATAACGTTCCCTGGTATTCATTAGTGATTGGTGAACTGTAGGTTCAAACCTCACAGGCAGTGATAGTTTTTTTAAAGTTTTTATAATACTCATAAATCTTGAGGCATTTATTCATCAATGTTTAACGTAGTAGTTCGATAATAATAACAGGCCTACCTACCGCGATGTCTCGTTCATATAAAATGAAAAGTTAGCAGGTAGACAACAGAAATATGAATAAATTATTTAGATTTCTGTAAGGTAGACAGATGCAGTTACGACTCAAGTCATTTAGATCGAATAGAACGTTGTTAGTGTTGTTATTATTGGTTAGAATGGTTAGTGATGTGTGATTAAATCTATTAGCGGTGCTCGTAGTTATAATATTCAAAATGCAGGCTAATATAATCGAAGCGAGGGGGGAATATTATTGCACTGTCTAAAAGTGTACGATATGATTATAATACAAATTATATCTAATGAAACCGGACTGACTGTGAGTGTTATTCATGATCTTTAAATAAAACTAAAGAAAAAGATAAATCATTTTAAAGTTTATTTATTTAGATTAATGATAATAATAATGATGAATAATAAATTTATTCTAATAAATATATTCTTATTATTGTTTGGTTTCTTAATTAACATATAGAAGTATAATAAACATGTGTTAAATATATATAGATATAAGTAATATACAGATACGTATAATATATATATATATATATATTATACCATATAATATATAGTAATCAGTTTTAGTATTTTGCTTATAGATGTTTATTAGTATTTCTTTTTTTTGTTCTAGAGAAATACTATGAGGCGGTGGGTTAAGACCATGAATGAGGAAGAAAGTAGCCCTGGTAGTCGATTGTGAACGAATATGAAACAAGTGGTTACATAACAACGAAACATTTTGCAGAATTATTCGACATTTCATTACTAACTGTTCGCCATGCACTCCACGCTGAAGGTTTCCATCACTGAAGACCAGCTAAAAACCCTTTTTGACAGAAAGACGTAAACAAGAACAGTTCACACGAAAATAGTTATTTATATTTACTTCAACTGGGACACTACTATATCTTCAGATGAAATAATGTTCAATCTAGCCAAAAGGGAAGACTTCATTTATGGTGTAAGGATAACACACGCTGTAGTGAATAAAACATAGTTATGTGGAAGTATTATATGATAATATGTCATGCTGCCTACTGTGCTCATCGTTTATCCAGCTGAAGAGTTTAGAGATATCTTCTGTCCAGGATAATTGTCCGATTCACCGGGCGAGAACCAAAATGTTATAGTCTTCTACTAAACGTGTCGACACTTACTTGAGTTAGTTAATCACTCATGGTTTATTCGTAAGGGGTAAAAGATTTAAATTTGAGGTTTAGTTTCAATCCTCTTTTCGTGAAGAAAACGAATACTTAAACTATAACCTCAATATCTAAATAAGTGTTACCTACTGTATAATGCGTCAACACTTACTTGACTGTATTGAGAACAGCTGTGGAAGTTACAATAAATATTGGTAATTTACAAATGTTATACCCCTTACTAATAAAAGCTTGTAATTTTTGTTCACTCATTGTCATTTTCATATCAAAGAAAAGAGATTACAATAAACATAACCATATGTTATTTACTGTCTGGTCATCGTTTATAGGTATAATATTTAAGCCATATTACATATAGGTCGTTAGTTCAAGAATTAAAGTTGGTCTAGTTTTAATCCTCTTTTCGTCAAGAAAATGATTAAGCTATAAACTCAATATCTAATAAGTGTAACTGTTTTGTTTTATAAAGATAGCTTAAAGCCCGTCACACACGTAGCTATAATATATATTATAGCAAGACATATTATGATATATTTTCCATAGTAATCTTCGAGCGACTTCAGACGCAGCTATAATATATATTCTATTACGTCATCAAAATATGTTATAGTATAGCTACTACTGTGGGGGTTTGCTATAATGTAATATATAGCACAGTATATTAATATATATTATAGCTACGTGTGTGACGGGCTTTATTGTAATTAAAACAAATAAACGTTTTTGTTTTGCTAACAATCCTTTTTTTTTACAATTTTGTAAAGATAACCCAGAATATAATCACTTATATTAATATTTATCATTGAACGAATCCACCTATTAATAAAAAAAGGATAATTAATATCTAAACAAAATAACAGTCTTCCCTAAGACTCGAACCTACGCTAAGTTAATCGCAATCCTATGCACTATGCATCATAGCTATCGGTGATTGTTAGAATTACTTGAAATAAAGCAATACAATGACATCGACGAATGAATGTCACCAAGGTCATGCATACATTGACAAGTGACGGCAAATAGATTTACAATTTCGCTCACGCTCACACGCTAGATTATAAATCTATGCGACGACAATATACTTTGTTTCATTTTATTTAACTTCTTAGTGTGTGTGGTAAATGTGGTGATGTCTCATTACGTTGTGTGTATAACTCACACAAACAGCTCGTACGCACCATCGCGTTGCATTCGAATACAGTCTTTAGTATGCTCATGCATTTCTGATCGTGTACTGTACAAGAGAAGAAGAAATTTTTAAATACAAAATACTACATGTTATGCCTTCAGTGGTTGCATAAATGTGTTTCCATTCATTCCTCACTTCAAATACTTAGTAGTGAATCACATTTACGTAACTAGGCAGGTGCCACTGCTGAGCTACGATTTCTTACACACAGATAATTATTTTATTATTCAATGAAATTCAGTATTTGTACAGACCACAGAATGACATTTTATAACCGTGATAACGACTCCTCGGGAAAGACTAGATTTACTATTCGTAGCCAGAATAAATCATTCATAAAGACGAAAACACTATAATTACAAAAACTTTATGTTAAACACACGTAACTAGGTACTTACCGTTCGTAGCTCCACATTAAAAATAGGAATTCCTTGTTTTTATCAAGAACGCTTCAGTTCATTCATACACATCTAGCACCTATATTATTCAAGAAACATCTAAATTATTTATCAATATATCGCTTGCCCGGATAGGAAGATATGGTACCCAGACGAATGGCAGTATTCGCCTAGGTCTACTATTCCTTCTATCATTTACTTGCTTGATCAGCGTCAGTGATTGGTTTTTGGATTAATTCCTTTGCTCAAAAGTCGCTATTTTATGATACTGACTGTATCACGGTAACTCACTGGTTCAATAGTCTGTCACTTGTCACAAACTAATTTAATGAGAAAACTAAACACCTTAAAGATAGGACAAGAAAAACGTAGACACTTTTTTTTTAAACTTTGTACCTCCCTTTTAGTTCTTCTGTATCATGGGTACATTTCACTTTTAAACTCACATGCCCGGTACCGGGCATGTACAACCATCTGTAGGCCATACAAATATTTGTTCCGTGCCGGGATCGAACCCGAGACACCTAGCGCAGAAAGTTAATCTCTCAACCACTTTCACAATTACCTTTTAATAATATGTATGTACAATAATTAATAAATTAGTATGGGTGATTTATTATAAAATGATAGTTAAAAATTGGTACCTACTTCAGAATATAAAATTATCTTGCTTGTTTGAAGAAGTTACATACAACCCGCTAAGTGCCCTCCCATCACGACCCATACATTACCTACATTTTTCTATTTTATTTAGCATCTAACTATCCAATAAATGAATCGATACTCGATAGTATTCGAAAAACTACTTTTTTTGCAGTTAATTCGGCGGCGCGCGGCGCGCTAATGAAGTCCCTTATTAACTTGGGCGGGTTATACTTATAAGTTATAGAATATGTCACTCATGTTGCATACAGTTTATCTTTTTATTCAAACAAATCTATATGTCGTGTTTAAGCGTTAGATACTGTCAGTTTTTTCAAATTGTTTATACTTACTTGGATACTGTCAGTATACTATGAAAATACTGACAGTATCTGGGCGCTATTGTGCTAAATTAATAATAACTAATGATCACCTAGCGGTCGAAATTCGACCGTAATTCATGATTTTTTTAAGATTGAACCGATTGAACGTTACAACCTATTGAGATTCTTCTGTCAAAATAAACATTGCAAATAAAAAATAAAAAATCTATTTCTTGACCTCGACCTTGTACAAATACGTCATAAGCATATGTGTACGAAATTTAACTTGTAATAAATTAAGAGACAGTTGAAAAAAAAAATTGGTACACGCTTGTTTCTGTATATCTTTTTAACTATTCTACCTAACTTACCTGTATATTTTTTATTGCATTCTGCACTCCTTCTCCATATAAACTTTAAATATTAGATACAAATCTCACACTCCTCCATCCGAGAAATATGCTTTAAAAAAGGTAGGTAAAGATTTCTCTTAAAATCCTATCCTAATTTATGACAAAGTGATTATATAATATAGTAGATATGTAGGTATTTTATTTTCAAGTAATCCCTGCGCTGTTACAAATTAAAAGATATGACGGATTGTTTATGATTTACTATACTCATACTTACTACTGTTTATTAACACATATTTTATAACATTAATAGGTATAAGACACATGTATAAGTCTATAATTTTCAAACAATAGATAATAATAATTATGTCGAAGCCGAATTATAGGATCCTCCGAAATAATACGCTCATAAAAAAACGCATATTTTATAAAAATAAAAAACCACACCACATTCACATTATAAACACCACACACACACACCACACATCCATTGGTCCACATTATGGACCAACTTATATTATAAATGTGGTTAGTTTATAACTATGACCACAACACAGAACTTCAAATTCTAACACAATTAATTTAAGTAGATACGTCCCAATAAACCTAGAATAATCTAATTCACTCTTAACCAGCTGAATGCCGCAGTTGAAGACAAAATAAAATACGATTATCTCATATAGATCTACGTTCGTGTAGATAGTTATGTACAACTCGTTAATCAAACATTAACATTGCTTATACAACGCATTATCAAAAAACAATCTCCTGAAAAAAAACATTACGTAAAAGAATATTGTTCTTTTGAGTAACTTTACAACCCTCATTATCTTTTGTCAACAACACACGTACAGTACGACATAACTAAGAAGTCGCATCGGCAAACTTCGTAAAACCCCACTAGTATAATAAGTTTATGGTAAAACCGATCACCTCCGAACTGAGTGCGACTTCAAGACCACGAATGTTTATTACTAATTACTGCAGTAAAAAGTTTTCTTTAAGCTGTCGCAATAAGTTGTAAAATTATTCGAACGAGCGACTGCCATTGGTTTTTCGTTCAGGTACATCGATGTAACTTCTTAGTTGTGTACACACTTGTTACAATATCACTACACAGTTTATAGGTTGAGCCGTCTTATCGATACACAAACACTACCTAAACTACCTCTACGACAGTCGGTAAACGATCTTATAAGTTGACAGATAGCTTTATACGTCCGCGGCCTTCCGTTTCTGCATGATTCCACTGGCTGAAAGGTCCTAATTAGCAAGTGGGAGCGATCAGTCTCAAGTAAAGTTCCTTGGTATAGTTAAAACAATCTTCTTGGCGGCTCTGAATATAGCCGTTTACCGCCCACTCGCTCCTCTACAACGTACGTCTGTCCCGCTCACACGCACTCTGCGCATCACTACGCGGCTAGATTCAGAGCCGCCAAGAAGATTGGTTTTAACTAAGTATAGCAAGTTCCACCCTGCATGAAAATTATTTGTATAGCCTCAGAGATAATAATAAATCCATCCCATTAAAAACTGTCGCACTGCTGGGCACGGGCCTCTTCTCAGAATGAGAAGGGTTAGGCCTTAGTCCACCACGCTGGCTTGGTGCGGAGGGGCGGACTACACACACCATCGAGAACTTTATGAGGCCCTCTCAGGTGTGCAGGTTTCCTCACGAATTTTCCTTCATCGTTAACGCAAGTAATAATCAAATTCTGATCCGCACATAAATTCTAAAGTCAGAGGTGCGGGTCGGTTTCGAGCTCTGACCCTCCTGCACAGAAGGCAAGCGTTCAACCGCTAGGCTATCACTGCTTACAGAAATTATTAATGTCATAAAGATGATAGTTGCATGGTGCTTCGCCTAACTTCAACTTAAACTTGCGGTTAAACGCTGTAAAGGTTCTCTCTTCACCTTACAAGTCTTCCTTAATTTACCTACATTCCCTAAATCGGTGAAGCATCGAGACGGCCAGTGCTGTGGACAGCAACTCGCTTGCACAGCGTGGTGTGTTGACAGTAAAATTGATAACCTGGTTGCGGGAGAGGTCATGTCATGTCTATAAGCGTTATAATATCTGACCTCCAGAGACCGGTTGGTTGTCCCTCTGCGTTAATCCAAAAACTTGATAAAGAAATTCTGCGAACGCGCCTATCACCAACTTTTTCCATTTTGTTACTTATCATGTTTTTCACAGTCCTCATTATCTTCTGTCAAGGCGGCATTAGCTAGCACATAGGAATCGCTCATTCTATATAGAAAGATAACCAGTCAGCAATGATGGTATGGAGGAACGAGGTATGGTGTTCCTCCATTGAAAAGGGAGGATCCTCCGACCAGGCGAGGTGATATTGCCTAGCGGGCCGAAGCCCGACGGTTGATGTCGGACAGTTGTATATGTGTTAGATACGAATATCTTTTTCCTTGCGCGATGCAGGCTTCGTAATCTGATTGATCAATTCATATTTTCGCGCCACTACTGTTGTCAGTTTGCTGACTTGTAAGTAGTTATTCTATGTGGCGATAGATGTCGCTACAATGGTACCGAAGCTAGCCCAGACGCCAGACGATCTCATGTTTCGTCACTCGATTATCACCGTGCAATTTGAAATTCACCATCAAGTATCCTGTAAAGCTTGTCACGGAATTCGGAAACCAGCGTGACGAAATGTAAAAGTTAATGAAATGCCCGTCGACCTGCGGTGAAGGTACCTACTTCCAGTGAACTTGGCGCAAACCCTTACATTGGACCACTTTATATAACGGAACAGTGGTCTATGGCCTATGGCACAAATCAACGATCAACAGCGATTAATAATTAAGAAATTGTCGATTGACCGGTACTGATAATCAAGAGTGCATTGAGGTCTATGTTCAGAGCTGTAGATGAACCTTCATAGACCGCTACAAGATAGGAAGACATAGACAACTTCATTATTGTTAATCGCAGAGATATCTATAATATTAATACGTGAAGAGAAAACTTTGTAGCATATTGCACGTACGGAGGAGTATGAGATTTCGTATAGTTAAAGTTTACATATATGGAAAAGGAGTAAAGAAAGCTAAAAATTCATTACTGTCGAATTTCGACCATTGGCGACCACTAGTTCATTATTAATGTATTTATAAAGGCGAGTGCTGCTGCCATATACTTAAAAAATCGTGATAATAAGCCCGTTCTACAACATCACCAAGAAAGAGGGAGATTTACAAATATCGATAATTTAATGAAGTACATTTGATTATGATTTTTACATGTGCTGATGAAATCAAGCTTGGCCATACATAATGACTTCATTTAACGGTCCCCTAATTTTAAAGAATTATCACTAATTTATCTACGTTTGTATCTTCAATGGAAGGGTTCACCTGGCAACTGCTGGACAGCTGTAGTTAATAACATTAGGAATATGAATGTATTGTCCTTCCGAATTAAATCGATGTTTCGATTAAATGAAGAAGGACAATACATTCTATCATACGACATTAAATCAAGACTGACAGTTCATAATTAATTGTATTGACGATTGGAATATGATGTATTTACGATTATTTACGATGCGATAAAATGCATTGCAATTATGAGAGCCTAATTAACAGGCTCGTTATCTGACACGTGTGGTTTATAATCGGTGTTAGGTACCTAGCCGCTAAGCCAGGTGAACCCTACCAAAATAAAATAAACTATACCGCGTAACAAAATGGTAATGAACATCAGACTCTGGCTCTTCAATACAATCGTGAGAGCCTAAACTTCGACCTTGTAAAAAATTTACCGATCATAAAGTTGGCACTCCAATCTTCATGATCGATAATTTTTTACAAGGTAGTTCGAAGTTGCTTCGTATGTTTGTTGTGAAAATTACTAAAGTCTAGAAACGGGAATACCGAGAGAGATACATTTAGTCGAGTAATATTGAATTATTTGTACGGAACACCAGATTTTTTATCGCGATTTCATGGTTGGTCCCATAATAAAAGTTGTTCATAATGATGAGTACGATACCCCTTAAGAAATTGGGACTAGAAAACTTACACCTTATATAATGATTATAATATTTTCTTTTGCTGTGCTTTCTGTAATCCTCTCCGCATCAAAGTCAAAGGTTATAATATCAACTGGGCCTTTGCAGGCACTTTCAAAACGTCGTGATTCTAGGTGCACGGTTCCAAGTTGGTTGGTCCTATAGAAGATACCGGCAAGAAACTCCATGGATAGTCACGTACCTACGTAATGTCCTCTGGCTCGCACCCTACCTTTCTTCTTCAGGCTTTTTTAGTGCTGATATCCGTCAATCTATCAAAGAAATCTAATAAACACTTATACCATCTTTTTCACCACCTAACGAAGTTTTACTACTGTAAATCGCTTAACGCTTGTCACTTATGCCTAGACTATCACCTATCACGGTATAATAGCTAGTAGTATTATAGCTCGGCCGCCACACATCGGCGCTCACGCAGTAAAGAAACGCAACGGGGTTGTGCGCACGCACGACTACCATCGTAACACAAAATATAAACACGCGAAATATTTTCTATTAAACATTTAAAATGACTGCCTAGTTTTAGTGAAGTGGATATATTTAGTGATTTAAAAATAATTAATCAGGTTTGTTAATTTTAATTTGAAATTAATTCTTGTTTCTTGGCGATAATATTTTACTCTGTATATTATTATGTTATTGATTTCAGAATTTATAGTTGAAAATTCTAGTGTTTCTTATTATAATACTTTTCTATTTCTGTTTCGTTGATTTTATCGGTTTACTTTTATGTTGCGATAACCGGTCAGGTTTCTATGTCCAGTTTTCATGACAACTTAGATATACTTCATGTGTACTAACAGTACGAGGAGTCCCTCAAGGTTCATTAATCGGTCCTTAGTTAACTATGAATTTTAAGTTTCATTTAATTCTCCATGGATATTTGCATTATTTTACAAGATGTAAGGATTCTTCTCTCCTAGTATTTCTCTACCGTTAGTTTCAGCTCATGAACTCTTTCATCGATTCTGTTTATACAATTCTTCATAACTTAAGAGTTAAGGGAGGGGAGGGTGGGAGGTTAAATTAATTTCTCGAAGTACACCCCTTATAAAAAAACACCATTTATTATAGGGGGTTAATTAATTTAGTGACGACACACAGACATCAGTACCGTCACGGATGAGAGCGACCGGTCGTGAAGGTTAATTCTATTACAAAAGTATAAAATTATTTCAGATACCTCTTACATAGGCCGTAGTGTAAGATAACCATCTCGATTTTACGCGACCGCGTTCGGCGCTCCGATTGGTGAAGATCTCGGAGCGGGCCAATCGGCACGCAAAACGCGGTCGATACGTAAAATCGAAATGGTAAAAAGAATCTTACACTAGGGCCTCAACACTCAATATGTAATGGGGTGGCGATATTAGTAGCCGGGAACCACGTGGCATTGGCGTGATACTTGACTATTATAATGATATCTACTTAAATCAGTAGATATACGTGAAGTTTCCATCAGGCTTAGCATGACCACCATAGAAGTTGGTTTTGCCTATGAAAGTACCTATAGACAATATTACAGATAGTTGCAATATTTCTACTCTTCTGTAGAATTTGATAGAATAATTACAGTGCCACAAACTTATCTGACCCGGTCATGGGGTCGCTGCCGTCGCTTTTACCAATGTCTTCTCTCTACAAAAATGACATTTTGAAGTCATTTTTGTTGTTCTATAGCGACGTTAGTTCCAATTTTGGTCACCGGGTCACATAAGTTTGTGGCACTATAACTACCTGCTTCGTAGTTACTATGGAATGTATATTTTGACTTTGTCTACGTAGAAACACGAGTCTAGATGTCGAGATCGACAGAAAGAGCTTTGTCTATTCTTCAAAAAATGGAAATGAAATGGTCATGGTCATGCTATGGGTGCAAATGATCAAGCTATATCATAACGATCGAGCTGGTCAAGTTAGTAGAACGTCTTACATACTTACCTACTTCTTGCCTTCGCCTGGGATACAGACCCCGCGGGCTCAGTGCAGATTGATCAATATCTCACATGTTCAGAATTTTGATTCTTTTTTCTTGGTGATTTTTTTTAAAAATAACATTTAATTTAGAAAATTTTCTATTGGCCCCATACTAGGCAAGCCTGTTCTTTGGAATTGGAACCATCAACCAATCAATAGTTCTAAACATTATAGTAAACATTATTTCATTATTTTTATTTCATTATGTACATGTTCTTTTAGAAATGGATGTTTATGTAAATAATATCGTGGCTAAATAATAAACAAATAATACCGCTGAACGCAGGTATCGAATCTGCAATAAAATTAACACAAATAAAAACTATGTACCTAATACAAGTACCTACGTAAAGAATAAACGTAAATCAATCAAATAGGTACCTACATAATTGCTTCATTCACTGAAGTTGTAACAAAAATAAGTATCTACTTATTAATTACACGAGATTCGAGAATCCCTTGACATGAACATTTTGAACAATAAGAACTTTCTGCTGGGCACGGGCCTCTTCTCCGATTAAGAAGAGTTACTCCTTAGTCCACCACGCTGGCGTAGATCGGGTTGGCGGACTACACACACCATCGAGAACTTTATGAGGCTCTCTCAGATGTGCATGTTGCCTCGCGATGTTTTCTGCGAGTGATAATCAAATTGCGATCCGCTTATAAATTCGAAAAGTCGGAGGTGAGGGCCGGTTTCGAACTCAGACCGTCCTGCATAGAAGGCCAGCGTTCAACCGCTAGGCTATCACTGCCTAACTGTAAGAACCTTACATAAAAACACATTATTATGCAGTGTATTATAGTGGCCAGTGCGTGCGGGTTGGCGGACTGCCTACCATAGCAAATCTCTTTTCACTATCTACAAATTTAGTCGGAAAGGTGATAGAGAGTTGGACCAACCCTGAAATCGCGGAACTTTAATCTGCTGTTCCATACAAATAATTCAACATTATTCGACTATGTATGGAACTGGTAGATAATATTATGATTTAGGCGATTCCAGTATTGGTCCCATAATAAACGTTGTTCATAATGATAAGTACAACAAACCCCCTTTTGGCTTTATAAGTATAACTTTTCAGACGAAATGTGTATTTGTCTCACTCATTAAATAAATAAATAATTTATTGAATAAACGTACGCTATGCCAAGGTTAATAAACTTTAAACTATGTCCAGGCTGTGAAAGAATAAACATAAAATCCATAATAAGAAGGTATAACACTATAACAATAGGTAAATTACACTTATATAATAAAACCTAGCTATGACGGATATTTACAATAACATAGCATTACGCCTCTATTCTCCAAAGAGTTGGGCTGAGTTGTACATAGTAGGTATTGCACACAATGACATTTTTGTAAAATGTCATTGATTGCACACCCACATTTCCCCTATGCCGTTATTGAGTGCCAAGTAATAGGGAGCTTATTGCCATCTACTGGGCACAATTCTAAACTCCAGTCTGCTACTGCGAATTTTTCTAACAGAAAAACCCAAGAACACTTTACCCGACCTGGGAATCAAACCTAGAACCTAAATAATCAGTTGTCCCATACAAAACTTCAATACCTACTCGACCCAAACTTGTGGGACAGTTGATTAGTTTTTCGTGATTACGATATTGATCCCATAAAAAAAAAAACACGAATTTTTGATAGGTACATCAAGAAGTTTATAGTGATCCTATATTCTATACGTTTCAATATTTTTCTAAAACCGATTGAATATAGGTAGGTAAATATTTTTTATGCAGAAATGACGATAGGAACAGCGCGGGCGCCACCTGAATAAATTAACACTATTTGTTTTCAGAAAATTGTTTAAACTTGAAAACAGATTTAATAAAATTTATTACGCACATAAATAATGCCATGAGACAGAATTGTAGCAACAAAACCAACTGAGTATTTGTACAGGTAATTTTGTTAGTTCAGCGTAATTTATTTTATAGTGTAAATGACCCTGTTTGGCACGGTTCTTCCAGACCAGCTTGGCGGTGGCAAGCAGCAAAGTTACATTTTCAAGGGGGATGACTTCGAACGCCTCGCATAGCGATAGCCATCACGGGTTTCGGCCAGCAAGGGTTACAGGGTAATAATTAAGAGTCTATCAAAAGGATATCGGCATCCCCTGTGACCTAATAAAGTTTGTGAAAGAAAGGGTAATCTGTGTCTGGATTCATCAGCTGTTCCATACTTTAGTCAACTATCCAAATAAACTTATGTGAATCATAATTTATAAATATTAAAAACTAATTGTTTTATAATTTAAATAATAATAATTTGTATGTTGTGTTTACGTGTTTTGATCCTGTTTTAATTATTTGCATCATATAAGTATTTTAATTTATGTTATATGTTTGCACACCTAATAATAAGGTAGAATATGACGAACTGTTCACTAACCTATTTTTTCAACCCTGTAACTCATATTCATGCAAATAAATGATTCTTATTCTTAGTCGAATAATAATTAATTATTTGTATGGAACAGCAGATCTTTATTTTTTCACGATTTCTGGGTTTGTCGCTTAATAAATCTTGTTCACAATGATGAGTAGGTACAATAACCCTTTGGGTTTTCGCAAATACAAAAAATAATGTTGTATACCGGATTTTTTTTTTTATGTAGTGCGCATAATTTGTAGATATTTTTTTATTTTGTTTTGTAGTGAATTTTAGTACTGCGGTTGCATTTGGGAACGGACACTGAATCACACTACAAAATTTGCGCACTACATAAAAAAAAATCCTGTATATTTGTCTCTGGAATTTTGTACGATTCTATTCCATGGCGATCGGATATAGCTGACTGACCAAATAAAATTATCTCGTGTGGTCTGGGCTGTTAAGAAGAAGACAGAAAAATAATTTAATGTAGATACACTTAGGTGTAATAATATTTAGCTCAACATCCAATAAAGCTCAATTCGTTCTACAGCTCAATTAATAATTAATCAAGAATTGCCTTCAGTCAATATTAAATTTCGTCCTCAGTGTCCAAAATAAAACAAAATTCGCTCTGACCGAACAGGTTTCAGTCATAATGATCCTACCGAATAGTATTAAGTGCTAATTTTAATTTTTAATGTCATTAATTAATTAAATAACTAAAAACAACGGAGAAAAGCCTGTTCTGTGACCAAACTCTTGAATATCTTTTTGTTTAGGTAGAATAATTTTATCATTATAAATGGCGACACGACCGTTAATTACCCAGCCGGTCACAGTGGCGCCAAATATACATGAATAGACATTATGTTTATCAAAAACGCAGAAAATTAAGAAATTCTAAATCCTGATCATTAAGATAGCGAAACAAAAGAAACAGCGAATTAAGGCCCCAGCAAACAGAAATTGATCCCCGACACAACAGTTTCACATGAATCGGCCGTATACTGGAGCCCTTAGTGCGCGGTTCCTGATATTTTTCATCGTTGGACGACTGTCGTGTCTATCTGTTCCCATTATCGCGACAATAATTATATCGCCACTGTTCTTTTTAACCCCCGACAAAAAAGAGCAGTGTTTTAAGTTTGTAGTGTGTATCTGTGGATATATGTATCTGCGTATCTGTCTGTAGCATCGTAGCTCCAAAACGAATGGACCGATATCAATGCAGTTTATTTTAATTTAAAACTAGTTTAATCGGGTATAATCTTTAAGTTTCATGAAAATCTATTCAGCCGTTCAAAAGTTACAGCTCTTTTTCTATTTGAAGTCGGGGTTTGACGGTTCGGTTATTATCGGTAAACAACTGACTTATCTTGCTGTTACCTATTTATCGTTGGACGACGGACGTCTATCGTCTAGTTGTTCCCATTATTTTCACAGTCTATCATCAAACAGTAATAAATTAATAATAAATCAAAAAACCCGACTGCTTAAAAAGTGAACTTTAAATATAAACTGAAAAGAAAAAAACTAGTCCAGTAGAATTCTAATGCGGAACATAGCGACTTTAACAGTCAGGACCCATTATTGAGAAGATTTGAGCCGGTCTCGATTTTTAATGGGTCCCGAACTCCCGACTGTTAAAGTCGCTATGTTCCGGATTAGAATTCTACTGGACTTGTTTTTTCTTTTCAGTTTATATTTAAAGTTCACTTTTTAAGCAGTCCGGTTTTTCTAAATAAAAAGTCAATGTCCACCCACAACCATCCATGACACGTTTGAGCCACTACAGCTGCACTTGGCTTCTGCGTTACATGTCGCGGGTTCGATTCTCGCACGGAACAAATATTTGTATGGTCTACAGATAGTTGTTCCGGGTCGGGGTGTGTGCATGTGAGATGTGTTTGTAAACTGCACCCACGTTATATGAGAAATCCTTAAGTTATTTGGATATGAATACCGAGTCAGTTTACAATACTTTCATAGATATTATCTTTACAAGAAAAAGGCTTTGTTCTAAAAATAACACTATCTATGTTTATTAACAATCTGGGAATTACATAAAACGCATAGAGAAAGCTTAGGCATCGTTAAAATCGCGAGCGTCAATAGAGAATCACACGCTGATAATAATAAAATAATGACGTGTTTCAATCTGTACCTGCAGATAGTACCTATCTAAAGCTAATAAACTTATCTAGTCAATACGTGGTTCAGTAGGTATCTACCCCGAACTGTAAGCACGAAAAATCCTGCGTGAAGTTATCGTAACGTGTTTTTTCTTCAGTATTCAACTTAAAAAAGGACAAAAAGACATAGGGATGGGAATCAATGACATTTTATATTTTGTAAAATGTCATTGATTCTCATCCCATGGGATTCCCTTTGTTTTGCCCTGAAATAACCGAAAGCTTGGTAGTTCGCATTCCACCCATTTCACTAGGTTGGAAGGCCATCCACATAATATAACATGGATGATGATGGACGACTGATAAGATGAGAGACAGGAAGACATGGATGTCTGAGCCACATCGGGTGAAAATTCACTGTGTGCTGTCAAATGTCACGAAAGCCTGAATACAGAGGCAAAACTCGAAATTAATCTCAAAATTAAAAAAAAACATACGCGTCGAATTGAGAATCTCCTCCTTTTTTTTGAAGTCGGTTATTAAACGCATAGCATGGTATCCTGGATAGTGCCATATCGCGTAATTAACATTGTTAAATACCGCGTAGGTACCTACTAAAAAAACTAAATTTAGTTTTGGTGTCTGTAGGGAGCCGATTGTGAATGGCAACTATTAGACGCGAAAACTCAATTTTGTTGCACAGCACAAGAAATAATTTTTGGGTAGGTATATTTCTGAGCTAATAAAAGCTCAACCATGTACTACTCATAAGGCGGGGTAAGGTACCTATGCTTTAATACCTACTACTTACACATTAATGTACAGTCGGTAAAAATAATTAAATAATTTTTATTGCGCTTACTTACAGATCTACACGTTGAATTGTTTGTATGGACCTAATAAACATTTAATTATATGCCTACCTAAATACGAAAATTTTAATTTCCCCGAATTTACCGCCCCTTAAATCTGCCGCCCTAGGCCTGCGGGTAAATCCGCCACTGGTCAAGTATCAGACTTGTCTATCCCATACTAGAAAACATAGCTTGCTGCATACCTACATAGAGTAATTACCGGTAGAAATACCAGACCCACGCGTAAACAGTGCACAACAGATGTTTACGAGAAAATCGTGAGAACCGACTGATGTAACAAAACATGTTTTGCATTTCCTAAAAAACAATACGAGTAAAGCAATGAATAGGTCAATACACAATACTGTTGCCTGTTTTATGTGTTTAATACTTATATCACTTCCTCTTCTCTTTCGATAGTGAAGAATAGCATACTTAATATGCATAACTAAGTAGGTGTATAGTATCATATTGAGTTTATACAACATGTATCAGAAAACTGATATAAATTCTGGCGGTTAAAGGGTTAAGGGTGTGGATCAGACTATCAAACTGAACAACTTCCTTTATGGGACCAACATCGTAGTCACGAAAAAATAATCAGCTGTCTCATAAACGTTTGAATCGAGTAGGTAGGTACCTATTGAAGTTTTTTAGGGGCAGCTGATAATTTTTTCGCGATTACGATGTTGGTCCCAAAGAGAAAGTTGTTCAGTTTGATGGTCTTATTCACACCCTTTAAATATGACTACGAATGTCTGATACACGTTGTATGAATTGCCATAGTATAGAAAACTGGCACCAACAAGGCCTGTAAATCAACATTTTTGTCTGTTCTCCATTATTATAACAATATGCCTATACAAGTGACCAAGGCACAAATATTTTTTAAACCATTCCTGGAAGTAGAGTTTCAGGTCATCCAAGCATAATATGCTTACCTATATACTGTGTTAAATCCCTGCTGGAAACAAACGCTTTGATTATATCTAAGTACCCATAACAAGACACATAAAGCCCATTTTAGCAAGGAAATGCCATGCTAAATTGGGCATTATTTGTTTATTGTTATATGAAATAGAGTTGTATCTCTAATTTTCTTTATCTAAGACGTAAAAGATAACGCCTGCCACAATTTTCTTAGCTATAATTTGACAATAATGATTTTGCTACTCAATCAATTCAGTCCACTGCTGCATACGACACTCTCCTAAGTTGCACCACAATATCAGGTTCTCCGCCTTCCATATCCAATTTATTCATTTTTCTTATAAATAACAATATTTCAACCCATTACTGTGCTGGCACGGACCTCTTCTTAGTATGATTTAGGTCTTAGTGGATACAGTAGCGTAGCGTATACAGACATTTCTTACAAGGGAGGCAAAATCAAGTTAGTGTTGTATTGTCAAATTAAATGGTATTTCTGATTGGCCACTTCACCCAAACACAGTCCCAAATATCTATAAATTAACTGATATTAAACAGTTATTAACATTTGTATTACCTTGTTATTTATTAGGGCAGGCTGTCTTTTTGACTTTATAAAATGCACACCCACTTATACTCCTTATAATTAATAACACACAGCAAGATCCCTCCTTTGTGATAATAACGCCATAATACACCAATATATTTCCCAACGGTTTTGTGTAGAGGGCTAACATCGATCCTAGCCCACAACACAACGCAATGACATCGTTGCCATGTTCAATACTTCAGTAGTAGTCGTTTAGACTGAAATGATTAAGATGATAGAATATGACCTAGCTTTTATGACACCCCAAAGGAAAATTGCGTCACCTACGCTAGCCGCTATCCTTGAACACCATCAGCAAGCACACTGTCTCAATATTCAGTATAAGGTCAGAAGATCGTCCTAAAAAAAAACAGGATCACTGCAAGGGGTTGTATGACAATTAGAGTTACTTGTTTAACCAAAATTGCCTATAATTGGCAGTATTATTTTTATCATAGCTCGGCTGCTTTTATAAATAAGTATAAATAATACAAACAACTTTTGCGAATAACCAGATTTTATTAAACAGTCAACAAGAGCAATAAATAAATACTAACAATATTAATTATGACAACTATAAAAAATAATCACAAACTAACAAACATTAATTGACAAAATATTTTGAAGTTTCGTCAAAGTAATATTTTATACAATTTTTGGAATTGTTTATCACAGTCTATAACGTATCTAAATAAGCGTCTATGTAGTGAACCGATGTGCATAGTTAGATTTAGTCGTAATTTTAGTTGTTTTTTTAAGAATACTTGTGGATGGGGATCTAACTCTCAACCTCTCGATCGGCAGACGCCTTAAGGTTGCCGCACACTTATCGCCCCGGCAACAGATCAGCATCAACTCGAGCGGTTCAGAATTGTTCGCTCACTTATCAGCATCATAACGGCATCGCCTCACCTCGCCTCGGCAGAAGCACGTGAACCGCTAATGGTGAGTGGTCAACTCACCGACGCCACGCTTACGTCGCGCCGTCACCGCGCTTAAGTCTCTCTGTAGCTGCGCTTTTATACCGTGCTTACGAAATTAAAATCAGATGAGCAAATCAGAGATATCGTTATAAGAGCTTTGGCTTAGTCTGGTAGTCGAAATGTTAGGTTAGAATCGCGGAAAAACAGTACGCGAGATGAATGGTTGATATTATATTCTCTTATTTATTCAATTATTTCGATTTTTATAATAGAAACACAGCCAAACGATAAAATCACCGTTGATGGCAAGCCGTCAACGGCAATGCTGAGTCCTTCTGGTGGTGTGATTACGTCGACGCCGATGAGGTGACGCGATGCGGGCGATAAGTGTGCGGCAACCTTTATCCATTGGGCTATTGCTGTTTCTGTATTCAAGATTAATGCGATGATTCAGAAATAAACTATAAACTTAATGACTGTCCTGACCCAAATTACATTAATTTAAGTGTAACTTGACTCTTGTGAACTGGACAGGTATCGAAATCAGTGAAATTAAACTATAGATATACAGTTTCACAATGATTTTAATTAACTGTTCCTGTATTTTAACTAATTACACTTTACATTTACGGGATTGAACGGGCTGGTCGAGGAGTTCATTCGAGAATCACCACTAGACTGAAGATAACCAAAAATCACTGTTTCGTTCAAGCTTGTCATACTTAATTATTAAGTTGTCTAGTGTTTTGTGTTCCTGCAGAAGTAACGATTACCACTGGCCTACGACTTAACCTAGTCGGTTCCTGTGGTAGCTGCGCGGTACGGGAGGGGTGACGCACGCTGCACACGAGATAGTTCGAACAAGATTTTTCTGACGATAGTAAAACAAATACCTACCTACTTAGTCAATTGTACAAGTTATTTCTTTTTTCATTCTATCTTAATGAAAAATTACAATAAAAGTAAAATTAAAAAAAAACCATTTCATTATTACGTATAAAAATTAATAAGAAAACTTAATAAGTATAAGTAGTATTATCATCGAAGATCCTACTTATTTCGTTTGGCTCTTTATCGGAGGACTCATCTTTTGTTGGCAATCTCGTGTGCGTTTCACAAAAAACCGAAAAAGAAAACACGTGTTGACGCCACTAAAGTCGGCGCCTGAATGAGCTCTCGCGTCGTGTCACCACACCCCTCCCGCACCGCGCTGCTACTTCAGGGGCCGACTAACGTTAAAAACTAGGCCTGTATTATTATGGTTTTTGTTTAGTTATGGACTCCTTAAACAAATGTGTCACACGTTGGACCAAATCTAACCATGTTTTAATACTTTACACATTATTTTAACAGGTATTTATACCTAACAAACAGCAAGTTTACAATTCTATGAATTTCAAATGCTCACCAAATATATACTTAATTGTAACATTTCGCTTATTTTAAGGACACTTTACAGATCCGCTGTCCTCCGATATTCAACATCTATTGCAAAGCTTTATAATTTCTATATATAAGTCAAATTACATGAATTTTAGTGTTGATTCTGTTGCATACTTTGACAGGACTAAACTAAGGGCGCTTGTCTCTTTCTGTTTTAATATATTATGTTGGGTCTACCTTAGCGCGAATATTCGTGTCACGTTAGCGCGATAAAAACATCGTTTACAGGTATACGCGATGTTCTTGTCCACAGTTAAGCAGTCAACGTGTTCGCCTGTTGTGCGGCCGACGTAGGCGATAATTCTTGCGAAGTAAAATGGAGGAAGTAGTGGCGCATGTTGGTAAATTATTATTTGTTATTGTACAAGTCCGTTGCGCTCAAAGTCTGGACTGCAACTGAAGGGGCGAAGTGTAGCCACGAAAACGAATATTGTCGCGACAATTCCCTTTGATTCGCGCCAGTATACCGACAGTGCCACGATAAGCATTCGTCATCGCCCGAATACTACGCGATGCGACGAACTGCTCGGCCACACTTGTCGCGATAACGCGAATATTCGCCGTATCCCGCTAATGTAGCCCCAGCAATAGAAAAAGAAAATGACAAATGCGTTTAGTCGAGTTTAGTACTGTCAAAATACTCAACAAATTCGACACCATTGTGTAGTACTAATAATACTGTCAGAATTATTATTAATATATTATTATTATATGGTTTTGTAATTAATAATGTAAATATATAAAACAATTCGAAAAAATCATATTTTTTCGGTTAATGTAGAACTAACAATAATTTATTCAAATTGTACACATGTTTTAGAATGTTACTAGGAACATGATTGTTTCGGCAATGTTTCTTTACATATCACTTTAACTCAAAATATTGTGAGTCAAATTGTGTAATAATCATTAATTAACTTAGATAAATACAAACGTAAAATTTAAGGACTGAAATTCTGTAAATCCAAGATACCATTGCCAAATGAACTTTAATAAAAGATTTAAAAATTAAAACTAATTTTAAATAATAAATTATTACGGTGGGTACCCACAATGTTCTGGCATCAACTGCGTCTATGATACGTATCTATACGCAGCACAGACAGGGTTAAGCTCCACCTGCCCGCACCGCACAAGAGTGGCATTATGCCTGGTAGTACAAGCCCTTCTGCGCAAGATGTGCAAGTGCAAGTGCAACCCGCGGGGGATATTATTCTCTTAAGTGCGGTGCGGTCGGTGCGTGGAGCCCAACCGTTATGCAGAATTTCAAATGATACCAACACACTTCGTTAATGATTTTTTGCGTTATTGATAAAATCAAATTCCTCCTTATCCCAATAAAATCTAATTTGGTGTATTTTTGGTGCATCCTAAAGCTTAATTCTAAATTTACTAACTGCCTATTACATATACATCTACATTTGAATCTACGTGTAAAATATAATTGTCAAGAACACTTTTTAATTGAAAACCTCTACAAACTATAGCAAGTTTCTATCTGTGGTCCCATACATAATGCAAACTTTCTTCAAAGCTACAAGTGAGAAAGAATTCGGAAATTCTGATAGATGATAATATTACATGATATTTGCCCGAGTGGTTGTTAATTTCGCATACATCGAAGAAGACAATTTACTTAGATCATCCAGGAGCTTGGCACATGACTGGGACCGGCCTACGAAGCGAACAGAGTAATGAGACTCACTGATTACACAAGCATTTTTGCTGATTTTATATTCCAGATCTTGCAAACACAATCAAATGTTCAATAAATTCTAAGATACCTACATTTAAAATAATGAGACGAGATAGTATTTGAAACTGAGTAAAAGTCTTCTTACCAAGCTTCAGCTAAGCAAGAGAGCCTAAACATTAATATTATTTACACACTGACTATGTCCGAGTGTCATTTTCGCTCTTAGAGCTCATTCTGTAAAATAATAAAAAATAACATATCTTAAAGCAAATATTTTTGCACTTACAATAAAAAATCTTCCAGCGGAGGAAAATCATACGATTTGCGAGTTGTGTCGCTTTATTACTATGAGGTAACGCTTACGAGGCAATACTTACTGGATAAATTCACTGGAAAACAGTATGCCACTGGCACTAAAGGGAAGAATAGGTCAGATTACAACTGAATTACGGCCGTTACACATGACACAGTTCGGCACCGCTGTCTACAGCATATGTGTAATAATTATACAAACCTCGCGTAACGTTTTGAGATGATAAAAAATCGTTCAACGGCCAAAGCAAAATCACCCGAAGGTTACTCAATCCTACGTGCATTTATAGTAAGGTGCTTACGATCACTTCTATGGCACAAATGTATTAAAATATCGATATGGCACCGCACCTTATCGACACCCAATATTGGATATACTTGACTTTGCCGCATCTTATCAACACCCAATATTGGCTATATTTGATTTTGTCGCACCTTATCGACACCCAATATTGGCTATATTTGACTTTGCCGTACGTTGTCAACACCCAGTATTGGCTCTATTTGACTTTGCCACACCTTATCAACACCCAATATTGGCTATATTTGATTTTGTCGCACCTTATCGACACCCAATATTGGCTATACTTGACTTTGCCGCACCTTATCAACACCCAATATTGGCTATATTTGACTTAACAAATACGAATTATTTCAGAAAATTATACAGCGTTTCATTTTTCTATGAAACCCAAATGTACTTATTATATCTCCTTGGTAACTTAATCAAGCAGAATTATTGACTATACCTTGACCCATCTTCGGTACGTAACATCCATGAACCACGTGGTCCCCGAGTCTATGGGGCGCACTATGAAGGGGATGGACACCAGGCCGACCCCCACTGCGATCCAGTTCCTGGCGCCGCGCGTTACTTTAGGATACTTCTTCACATATGTCACGGAGTAGGCGCATAACCTGAAAATATGCGGATTTAAATTACAACTATAGTAAAACTGTAAGCGGAGCGTGCAATGGCCATTAAGGCGGCTGTTCTTAAAGTGAACTCTCACTAAACTGAACTGTTTGTTCTAAACATCATCATCAGTAATACTTCGCAAAAATTGCTTGCTTGATTATTTGCTTTTGATTGATAAATAAATAAATTAAAGACACAGTCAGCCAGCTTCTAACTGCGGTACCATACTCCATTTTACAAAAAAAATTGTAGGGGCCGCAAGTGATCGTCACTGCCTTCGCCTTGTGCCTATTAAGAAAAAATATATAGAAAATATTTTATACTTTTTAGTTTTTTGAAGTCGGTTTTTGCTGTTTAAGTTTATTCTATTTTGAGTGGCATTAACAATACATAAATACTTATGCGAATGCAGCAATCGCGAGTGATTTGCTCCATTGAAGAGTTCCGACTTCTATCTCCGAAGGTTTTCATAAGATCTTCAAATGTAAATGGGACCACCTCGAGAAATACTCTCTCAAACAAAACAGAATTTTCAAAATCAGTCCGCAATTGAGGGAGAAATCGGTGAACTTACATAAAAAAATACATACAATCGAACATAGAACTTCCTCTTCGTTTGAAGTCGGTTAAAAATACATAGGTTACCCTTGTCAGAACTGAAAAACAACAAGAGCAGACAATGACCCTGAGTTTTTTTCGGCATTTTTCTCAATCGTATCCGCTAACTCCTAAACCACGCAACGGATTTCGATTTGGTTTTCACCATTTTAAGCATTTCTTCCGGAAGGTGTAGGTATATGTTTATTACTTTCATATTAATTAATGTAAGGATAGTAGAGAAATTGCACCCTTGCGAAGCCGGGCGGGTCGCTAGTATTATACGAGTACAATACAAAGATCATATTTATGAGATACGCACCTGTTTATAACGAAGCCAGGTATGACAACCGATGCCAACGTCTGCCACAACAGCGCATCTCCCGTCTCTATCAAAACAGGCTTTGGTCGGCCATCTTTCTGAAATTACCCAAAATATACTCTTTTTAATCACTTTAGGTTATTAAGTCCACATACTTGTGTTTGCCTGTTATTTATTCAACAGCAAAATTGAAGCTTTTCCAAAAACTTCAGGAATAGTGCATAAATAAAATATGCCTTAGTTAAATGAATATTAAATTGCTTGATAGACAGAGATGGCACTACGACGTCTTAAACTAGTAAATTGTGATAGTTCCATACACATTCCATTTTGCGGGAAAAGGATGGATAATTTCAAAAGCATATAACTCCGACATTTTTTCTGCGAGTTTAATTTATTTTGTCAACTATGG
Source organism: Allophyes oxyacanthae (assembly GCA_932294325.1). Lineage (NCBI taxonomy): Eukaryota > Metazoa > Arthropoda > Insecta > Lepidoptera > Noctuidae > Allophyes > Allophyes oxyacanthae. The sequence continues at coordinate 7,417,590 of OW028628.1, forward strand.
TGTTCTAAATTATATGCCTGCTATAAGGAAATATAAAATATTTGTGTATTTTTAATAGTAGTCAACTACCCTGTTCTGGGGTCAATACTGTTGCTCAATAAATATTAATATTATGGGTCTATAAATTTGATCCGCAGACCTTAATTTAATTCTTACAGACCAACAGCCCAACAGTTGGGCTGTAAGAACTAAATTAAAGTCTGCAGAACAAATTTACCTCTGCAAATAAAATATTTTGTCCTACTCACCCTTAACATTCTGTAACTTTTGTCTGCAGTGTCTGCAAAGGTGTATGCGAAAGCAACTCCATAACTGTAGCGAACGATCTTGTTTGGAACGATCGGGCGGAAGGACTCTCCCACCTCATTGGCGTACCCTGCAACATGAACCTGTTCAGTGACCAGTACATAACCCAGGATGAATTGTGAGTAACATTTTTTTTTTGGTATGATGTCATAAACATGGGTTACAAATATAGTTCCATAGCAAAAATCCATTTTTTATTGTTTTAAATGATACTGCAGATGGAGTACCTAAAAACTCAAGAGTGGCCAGAGTGGAGAATGTTCACTGAGAAATAAAAACACATTAAATAATTATTAAAACAACCATTTAACAGAAGGAATTTTATTGTATAACAGCTGTTTTTATTATATACTTAACATAAATTTTCTGAAGTAGCACTATTACTAAACAGTATAATATCAGAGCTCCGACCTTAATTACATCGTCCCGACCGTGCCCAACATCTGCTTAAATGTGCCTCGTCTAGATCAAACCAGAATCTATTAAGATCACTCAGTGTAAACAGCAAAAATTTTTAATGACTGTGCTGAATTCCATTTTCTGTTAGAACTATAACCTCGCATCTGGACCCAGTATTTTTGACCCATTTATTTTATGAATGTATTAAAAATGATGATGCATAACTATAGACTACATTAGACTATAAATATCCTTGACAGTACTTATTTAATTTAATAAATAATTAAACAGCTAGAAGCACAGATATTAAATCCTAATAGTAACATGATTTTTTGAGAGTAATATTCTGCCCCCATAAATAAAAATGGCATAAACTTGACACCATATGTGTCCTTTTTACTAACGGAGGCAGTATTAATATTAGCGTTCAGAATCTTAATCTTCTGAAGTCAGGAATACTGACAGTTATTTAAGTGGAGTAACTGCAGTCTGACCCATGGGCGTACCCAGAGGGCAGCAGGTAGCGGCTGCTGCCCCCAAGCTGGCCTATGCCTAAGTAAACTCCTGATTTACCTCCCCCCCCAGGGCTAAAGCTAGGTATGACCTCTGATGACTCAACTTGTAACATTATATTCCTAGGTTAAACGTTTGAAAGGGCAATAACTGGATTCCATTCCTGTAATACCTATTAAAATTGTTTGTGTCATCAATTCTCACGATCAGGAGCTACTTACGTCTCTATCCCTTGTTTAAAAAGAGACAAGTGGTTCAAATACAAGCAGGGGGTCTAAGGTGAAAAAAAAATTGCCAATCATGAAGTTGGCGCTCCTATCTTCATGAATGGTACCAATTTTACAAGGTAGCTCCAACTTTAGTGCTCTCACAATTGTATTGAAGTTTATTACCAGAGTCGATGTTCATTACCATCTTAGTTATGCAGTAGACCTGCTGAAACATTACCCTATAGTTGGATTTTTAATTAGATGCAGTAACTTGACAGGGATACAATTTTCGTCAAAAAAAAGGTATTGAGGTAAAAAAAATAAACAAACTAAATTTAATTAATGAACTTAATAATGTATTTAAATACAAAAAAAATATATTGTATTTGATAACTTGACAAACAAAACACGGTCTATAAATCACAAATAAAAATCCTGTTAAGTTACTGCATCAAATTATAAATCCAACTTTAGTAATACCCATCTACAACTACAGTAGGGTCATTTTAATAGGTAACATTTGACAATTCATCAAAATAAACTTGTAACGGCGGGCATAAAATAATATATTTTTTCGTTTTGTTAGAACTGCACAATTACTTAACATTTTTTAATTACGATTACATATTTATTGTAATAATGACCGATACGAGTAATTTTACGATTTGCTTTCACTAATAAACCATTCTAAACATAATAAACAATTTCTAATCTAAAGAACTGAACGTCGTTACAATGTTGCGTCAGTTAACCCTTTTTCTTTTTTAACACTAGGGATGTTACTTTAAAAATCGAAAGCTGATAAGTAGAATCGAATGCAATGATTACTTGTGAAGAAATATCACCATAAATTAATAACCACGTTGTGATTGTAATAAAACATAATTATATTTATTATTCTTTTAACTAACTATAAAAATACAAAAAATAACGCAATTTTTTTGTTAAATTAAATGTACTTGTCTTATTTTGCTCCTTAAATTTACGGAAGAAAAAATAATAATGGGACAGGGATTCGCCTGATGATTTTTAAAATTCACATATGTTTCAAATCCGTATCGATTCATTCACTTTAATCGAAGTTTTAAGCAGGTCACCTCACTATGAAGATAAAACTGACAGACGTCAAATGTTACCTATTAAAATGACTCTACTTTAATAACTACTGGTATGTTGAGTATCAAACAAATGACAATGTTCTTTATAATAAAATCTATACCTACAGTTCAAGAAGGGAAGGTCAGAGTGTCACCTTAGGGGAGAATGGAGAAAGAAATGATGTAAAATAAATTATAATACAGAATCATATAATCATTTACCTAGGTATCGCACCCATGTATCCCTCCAGAAATCCTTTTCAATAGGTTCAGTCATAGTCAGTGTAATTTATAGATTTTTCTGACTCAAAACACAGTTATTCCATTTCACAACTAAGAAAATTAAAAACTATTATATATCAAAATAAGCAAGACGACAAACAAATCGTTGACTATTTATTATTTATAATTGAAATATTCCACTTGAAGCTGATTCGCAATACGGAACTAATAAAAATAACACTGTTAGATAATATGTTTATAGGTTATGAAGGATAGGAGACTTTCAAGATATATAAATGGAATGTTTTAATATAAACTGAATTTATAAGGCGGTAATTTAAATGTTAACAGAATATTCTCTCTCTATGATCCATCGTAATTCCGAATTGAAGCAATTTGCCTGGCCGATTTCAAATTTTATTGACTTCACTCACTGTCACTTAAATTGATTTTTTTTTGACACTGACAGTACAAGTTTACGGTTACCAGCTTTAGACGTAATAACTCCCTACAAACTCTTTAAAACTTTCTGATTAAAATAATTATAATATACATAATATCACTCAATTAATTTGTGTCTTCTATTGAACACGTTCATAGATTTGCAATTGTAAACACTGTTAGCGAACTACAGTTACAGCAGAGGATTTATAGGTATTATTCATAGTTATTTCAAAAAGGTTATGGAATATACAAAACAAAAAGGATAGGATTTGGAACAGAAAATAATAATTAACACACTACATACTAATATTAATATTTGACGACACGGTTGGTGCAGTGGCTAAGCGATTAGCTTTCTGCGCTACGTGCCGCGGGTTCGATCCCCGCACGGAACAAATATTTGTATGATCAGATAGTTGTTTTGGGTCTAGGTGTGTGTGCATGTGAGATGTATATTTGTAAACTGTACCCTCGATACAGGAGAAATCCTAATGAGGGGCAACGTTTTAAAAACTTGCAAAGTTACTAAATATGTCTTTTTCGAAACTAATCCTCCATTCAAGGAGGGAAAAATATTTACATGTTAACACCAAAGGTATGTACAGTTGCCATCATAAAAAAATCGAATAATTAGAATAAAAATCTTTTTTTCATTTATGATAGGTTTAATCTCGGGGTTTAATAAACACTCAAAATTTTGAACAATTAATTATGCATAACAATATACCTAGTACCTACCTAAATAATTTGATTAAATTATGGATTTATGGCTATATAAATTTGGGTTAATCATTGAACACAATCGTATACAGTATACAGACCCTGATAATGATAAATGAATGCCTTTACACATAACGGCGACGTACCTATCTACTTGGAGAATAACTATAAATAAGTGTCAATTTAATTCAAAGTCTATTTTAATCATTAAAAGTAGGTACAGCAACCAACGTTCAATGTCAAGATTGCAAATTGGCCGAGTCAAGTACAATCGTGCAGAAATGAACCTATCTGCGATAAATTAAGCGCAGCGTTTTGCTTACTTCAGTCGGAATCAGCTGTTCATTGGTACTTGATGCAGTAGGACGTGTATTCGGTGTACCTATTAGGTTATATTTGGCTTCATCGATAGCAACAAACAATTCTGTGTTAGACGTAGTACTTTGTGGTGAAGTGTATTAAAAGAAAGTTAAACTGAACAAGGACATTCGTGTACGTATGTGTTTTCACGTAATTGCCTCAAATATTTTCAATTTTGTTGTGTTTATTGTATGTTATATGACACTACCTACTTAGTTACACCTTTATTCAACTCTGTTGTCGATTACTAGGTAGATACTTTACAATATTATGGTTTCAAGTACATACCGATCTAGGTATATTTATATTAAAATTTTGGCAAAATTTGACCTTCTGTAGTGATGTGACCACGAAACTTACGATGTGACATTGAGGAAGAAAATTATTATTAGGTATTAATTGCACGTATAATTTTTTTATTTCTCACGTGCGTTAAATAGGATAAAATAGAAGTACTTATGCTTTATTCTATTCTTTATACGTTTGTGGCTTTATTGCACACGAACAAAATAACATACAAGAAAAACAGGGTGTAAACAACAATGGATGGAAGGTCTCATCGCATAAACTGACTAAATACTACATAATACTAATTAAATACTTACTTTTGACTACAAGTAGGTACTGCCTTGTTAAAAATTTAAAAATATTTAAACTCCACATTACTAAGAGCGGATTTTGGATAACAAGATACCTACTAAATCTGGATTGTGGGCTATTTAATTGCTTCACTGGAGGTTAAAAAAAAAAAAATAGTATTAAATTAGTAGTAGTTTAATGGGCTTGCAAAAAAATCTCCCTAATCGATACCTACATAAATACCTATTCCTCATATTACTTAAAAAAAATCTGTTGTGTTTTTTCTACTCTGCAGTTGAAAATAGAGACGCAATAAAAAAAAAAAAATTATAGATCCTAGGTCCCATATTTCGCTCGTATTGGAAACCCGCGCCCTCGACACTATATTACGTTAATATCGTATTATGTTATTTTAAAGCAGAAGGTCACTGGGTAGTTTTTTGAAAGTATTGAAATAAGGCGCGTATTACCGGCAAAGACATGTAGAGATATTTTCATAACGGTATTACTTGCTGACATCAAATTATTTGCTCTTCATATCTAGATTATTATTAGAGTCGTTGGAATAGATGTGAGATGTAGTATGTTCCACCGAAACACATAAAAAAATATTGGCCATCCACTTTATAATCACACTCCGGCACTATAGTGGCACGAGCGGCACGATTGATTAATAATGATTAATGTAGTCTGAATTGTTCTTGGGCCTTATTTCAATCTAGAAAAATGCGATATTTAGAGAGAGAAGTTTACAGAGTTTGAAAGTAAAACCTACTCCAGGTCCAGGTCTACTGATTTAGACCCCAGTTTGGACGCTCTTAAGAATTAAGATTATAATATACCTTTTTATAAAGAAGCGGTATTCGGCTTCTATAAGAACAATAAACCTTTCATCTCGGATCTTTGTTAAATGCGAATAAAGCACCTCTGCCTAAAGAACATAACAACGTTTACCGTATGCCCTTACAATAGATACATATACCTAACCACCCGCCTAGGACGATCTGGCGGGGCCTCTGGGGTCGCGAGCGCAGAGTATGGGTGGGGGCCTCTTTTGCGGTCTCACGAGTGGCCCCCGAGAAGACGGTGTCGCATTGTGATCATGCATCGTCGTACACTGCACAGAGAGGGTAACGGAGGGCCTCTTTTAAGTCTCCCCCGTCGAAATGTGCCCTATCAGGAGTAGCTCCGTGGTGGGTTTCAGCGCGATCTCCAAGAGTTCCCGAAGTCCACCAGCAGGTGCCGAAAGCCCGTGAAGGGTTTTCACAACGCTAAATCAAACAGAAATTGGTACACATAGGTCTACCTTGATCGATATAAAAATCTCTCGTTAGCCACATAAAATATAATTACGTTGATACTTAATACATTCCAACGCACACCATTATTGTTGTATTGCTAATGATTGACAATGTAGCGCGTCTGTAGCTGTATAATAATTATAATACATTAACATCGTGCAATATCACATAATTTATAAATAATAGATTGTACCTACTTGTGATTCCTGGCTCTGTTTGATCAGCCATATGTCCGTTTGTTTGTTGTTTTGTGTTCCACATATACGTACAGACAATAGATTATGTATGCTTATTCTCAGAATGAAAAGTACAATGAACGATTGTAAGGACTTTCATATTCACGATGCCAGACACAATGTTATAAATAAGATGTTTTTTGTATTTAAACAGACCATAATTATGGGCTATTTAAGAACACCTGCAGAAAGATCTTATTTCTATTACCGAGCAATACATCATATGAATCGGTCCATCGTAGTCTGCTACCGCTCCATTCTCAAGTTGCAAGACACACGATCTTTCGGCTTCCCCACCGAGTAACGATAATGGTAAAATTAAAATAAAAGATCCTTGTCAAGTAGAAAAATTATTACCTTAACTTCTTCGCTTAAGTTGTGACGAAATGCAGACATTAGTATTGTTCAAAGCCTCATGTGTTCGGTTACGATTAGTAAGGCTACCGTGTGAAAAGTGTACCAAGGAGCGTATGCCAAAATGTATAGCACGGTACCCCACAGATAAACCTTCTTACGCTTAGGCTTTTACCCGTATTATTCACCATAACAAACCATTGTTGTTTCCATATCTCATAATTTTCCGTTTGGGAAAATTCCCGGCTAGATTGTCCGAAATTTTCCCGGAAGAAGAATATCTAAAACGGTCTAAACACTACGCATGTCCTGATCCATTAAGCCCCGATCAATCGTGGCGTTTTACCCCTCGTAATACACATTATCAATCAGGGTTTTTTTTTTGTTTTTTTTTTTTTTTTTTTTTTGTGTTTTATCTGCGATCAGTCCTTGGACTATAAGCAAATTTGTTGCTATGTATTGGTGGTGCAGAGTGTTTCTCCAGCGAGAATTCCCTCCTTATTATGTTTTAGGCCACATGTCCTAGTTGCTTAGGTCCATTACAGCCAACCTTTTCAGCCGCCTTATGTGATCTGGCTTAGTAAGCGCTTGCGCCAAGGGGTTCGGATGTTTCTCCAGGCGTGCTCTGTATCGGTCTGCCCAGAGTTTTGCTTCCTGGTGCACAGTATTTTGGTTAAGGTATTCATGTACCTCGCAATTTCTTATAAACCACGGTGCATTTGTGATGTTTTTTAAGATAACATTTTGCAATCTTTGTAGAATATTTATGTTGGAGATACTAGCTGTTCCCCATAGTTGGATGCCATAGGACCAAATTGGCTTCAAGACTGTGTTGTATACCAACAGCTTGTTATCTATCGACAGGACAGAATTCCTTCCAAGGAGCCAATAGAGGTTTCTGTATTTGATGTTCAGCTGGTTTCTTTTGGCTTGTATATGTTTTCGCCACGTGAGCCTGCGGTCAAGGTGGATGCCCAAGTACTTCACAGAGTCATTATGCGGAAGTTCGTGCTCGCCCAGTTTTACAGGTGGACACACACCTTGTCTCAGGCTGAAGGTAACCTGAACTGATTTGGAGCCACTTGCTTTTATTCGCCATTTTTTCAGCCATTTGTTTATGTTGTCTAGACAACCCTGTAGGGTTTTGGATGCAATTTCGGGGTCTTTGTGGCTGGCTAGGACGGCTGTGTCATCTGCGTAGGTTGCTGACGTAACATCCGGGGTATGTGGCAGATCTGCTGTGAATATGGTGTATAGCACTGGCCCTAGCACAGAGCCTTGAGGTACTCCTGCAGTTATTTTGTGGAAAGAGGAGGTAGTATCTCTCTCCTTAACACTTTCAGCGGAGCAACGTTATAATACGTCAAATTTGATAAATGCTAATTGACACAACGTTTAATCACGTCAGCAAAAAATATATCTTGCTTTAAAGAACGTGTATAAACGGCTGCGGCCTATACCAATTCCTTCAAGCTACGTCATCGCGCCGTATCACAAAAAAATTTCGGACTGCTAGCGCCACTCCACGTTAGTTTTTTTGTACAATTTTTATGGTCACTCACACACATATATTCTAATTACGCATACATTCACAACGTCATAATACGTCACTCGGTGCCCCCGCTCCCATACTTTTCGTCCGGTGCGCCGCCGCGCCTTGAGCGGGAAGAAGGCCGTGGTTTTTCGAAATTACGCCTTCGAATTATCGTAAGTATTTGATTATTTTGTGTAGATTTTTATCGTAAAGTTATTTATCCTTATTGTTTGCGTCTATATTTGTAAAAAATAATAAGTATAATCATGATTTAATTATAATATTATAGGTTTGTACTGTAATCCCGAACCACCACCGCTTCTAGACATAGTAGGCAATCCGGGAAATCCTGAGCCACCACCACTTATAGATATAGAAGGCAATCCGGGGAATCCTGAGGCACCGCCACTTCTAGATATAGAAGGCAATCCGGGGAATCCTGAGGCACCGCCGCTTCTAAACATAGAAGGCAACCCGGAAAATCCTGAGCCACCACCGTTTCTAGACATAAAAAGCAACCAGGAAAATCCTGAGCCACCACCGCTTCTAGACATAGAAGGCAACCCCGGCAACCCAACAATTCCTGAGCCACCATTGCCTTTAGATGGAGGGGGTCACCCCGTAACTCCTATTCTAGCGTTGACGCTGTTCTTTATTTATGTACTATACGTGGATTGCATATGACACAACATGGATAAACGTCGACGTGTAGTAACGGTTGTGTCACATTTCATATTATCTTTGCTTGTATGAAAAGCAGTACGTCACTAATCGTCATTTATTTTGTATGAGAAAATAGTGCGCCGGGCAACAAAAATTGGAATACCCAGATGCTCCGCTGAAAGTGTTAACTTGAAAAATTCTGTCGGAGAGGTAAGACTCAAGCAGTTCGTAATATGTGTGGGGTAAGGAAGTTTTGATTTTACAGAGTAATCCACGGTGCCATACCTTATCAAAGGCTTGTTGTATGTCCAAAAAGGCTGCTGAGCAATATTCCTTATCCTCCAAAGACTTTCTTATTTTGTTGTAGATCCTGTGGACTTGTTCCGTCGTTGCGTGTTTCTGGCGAAAGCCAAACTGATGGTCAGGTATAATAGACTTATGGAGTAATACTGGTACCAATCTGTTAAGCAGGAGTTTTTCGAATAGTTTAGATGCTACAGGTAGTAAACTAATGGGTCTATATGAGCTTACCTCATGCTCTGGCTTGCCTTCTTTATGGATCATCACTATTTGAGAAACCTTCCATAGGGCTGGAAAGTATTTCGTTCTGAGTATACCATTATATACTGCCGTTAAGAATACAATAGATTTCTTCGGTAGTTGTCTAAGCACTTCCTTAGTGATAAGATCAAACCCTGCTGCTTTTTTGCTGTCTAGCTTTGTTATCTGTCGAAGTACTTCTTTAGGAGTTATGGGTCGAATAGGTAGGTCAAGTTGGTAAGGTTGCTTTAATATGACTTCAATATCGGATTCGTCAGTATCGGGTTCTGCCTCGTTAGGTGTAAACACTTTTTCTAAGTGCACTGCAAATGTATCTGCTTTCTGCTTGCTATTTCTAGCCCATCGCCCATCGTTCAATTTAATTGGTGGTTTTGCACTTTGTGGCCGGTTTATACCACTAGTAGCTTTCCAGAGGGAATAATTCGTGGCTTTTGTGGCAGTCAGGGACTCTAATTGCGCTTTCATGGTTGCATTCTCAGCTTCGACAATAGCGTTTTTAAGATCTACAATTGCTTTATTCAGTGCTGTCTTGTCTTCCCTGGCCCTGGACGTATGCCAGACTCGTCTCAATCTTCGCTTTTCCTTGATTTTCATTCTAACTTGCCAAGGAATACTAGGATGAGGATGTGATTTGAAAATGTCTGGAGTAGACTCCCAGCATGCAGTCTGTATTGCGTTTGTAAATTTTTTAGCTGCAGATTCAATGTCATCTTTTGTTTTTAAGGCAATTTTTAGGTCTAATTTGCTTTCCATTAGCTCTTTGAAACAGTCCCAGTCAGTTAGCTTATTGTGCAGTTTCGGATAGTTTTCATGATGAAAGATGGTGGTACCAACATTTAGTATTACCGGGACGTGATCTGATGAACCGTCCAGGCAGGACTCTACCTTGAAGTGCAACCTAGAGAGTCCACCTGTTATAAAAAAGTCTATCAGGTCTGGAAGCCTATTCGAATCACTTGGCCAGTGTGTCGGTTCAGCTGTAGACATGGTGCGGAGGGAGTGTTTGTCAATACACAGTTTGAGCTCTCTGCCTCTTGTAGTAACTAGTCTTGAGCCCCAGAAGGTGTGCTTAGCGTTCCAGTCGCCTCCAGCTATAAAACGTTTTCCTAGCGATACAATGTATTGTGACCATTGGTGTTCTTTGACCTTGTGCTTTGGTGGGCAGTAAATCGATGAGACGTTGAATCCACCATTTTTATCCTCAATGCTTACTGTTGTCGCTTGAATGTGTTCAGTTCGATAGCTGGCAAGCTGGTGGTGTTTAACGGAGGACTTAATGACTACTGCGGTACCTCCGTGGGCAGTACCATCAGGATGGTCAGTTGTATAAACGTTATATGTAGGTATTGTGATTGCACTTCTGTTGGTAAAGTGGGTTTCTGATATTAATAGTATATCGATATTGTGATATTTCAGAAGCACTTCCACTTCGGATTTGTTCGGTGCGAGGCCATTAATGTTCCACGTCCCTATTCGTAGATTAGTCACTTTAAGAGTTTTTCTATTAGCTTTGTCATAAGTGCCATGAGGGCGCTTATTTGTTGTACTAGCATGTCCATTTTTTCCGAGTGTTTTATAAATAGTTCCTGGACTACTTGAGTTGGCTCCACGTCTTGTTGACGTGTCTCAGTCATTAAGACATCCTTGTATGTTCTTGTGTTGTCTTTTGCGGTCTTTACATAATTCGTGGAGATCTTATTTCCATTCAGTGAGTAATAATCCTTAATAGTTTTCTGTGTATTTATTTCAGTCTGGGGCTTTGGAGGTGCTTCCCGTCTAATGTTCTGTTTTCGAGCTAAGATCTCTCTATATACTTCGCATCCTTTATAATTGGCAGGGTGGCTTCCCAGACAGAGTGCACATTTCGCAGGGCTATTTCGGTTTTCTTTCGGACAATCAGCTGTTTTATGTGTTTCAGCACATTTGACGCATCTAAATGGCCTCATACAGTTGTTCTTGGAATGGCCATATTGCTGGCATCGTTGACACTGTACAATAACCTTTGATTTGCGAGGATCTTCTATTTTAACTTGTTGGTAGTGTATATGCTTGATTTGTTTGACTGCTTTATTATTTGGCCCTGGTTCAATATTAATGAAGAACGTTGAAGAAGGTTTTTTCTCAGGCCCTAAGCGTGCATTGATGATTTGGCCTCTCACTTGATTGCCTGTAGCTTCTATTTCTTCAACAATCGCGCTGTGGGGGGTCGTATAGTGGAGATTTTTTACTACAATCCTATAACTTTTGGTGTCTTTTGGGGTAAAAGTGTGTCCAATAAGACCCTTTTCCCTTATTACTCGAATGATTTTCTTGTATTGTTCTGGGCAGCTTACGATGATACGTAGGAGATTTTTATTTACAATTTTAAGTTTAAAGTTGATTTTGTCCGTCACTGTAAGTAGGAGTGTTGTGAGTTCGTTGACGTCTTCGATGCCGTAAAGGACTATTGGAGGTGGTTTTGACAATTTAGGTTTGTTCACTGTCGCATAGTTTTCTTGTGTATCTACTGGTAGATCACTGAACCTATTAGCAGTAGGAGTGATTTCGCTGGGTGGGGAGTCCCCAACCCTTTTACGCTTTGGTGGTGGCACTCGCTGCCAGGATGGTGACTCAATCAATCAGGGTAATTCCCGGAAACTACACATCAGGCACATCACTAGTCAAATGACAACTCGTACCGTCTTCAAAATTAAAATGGCACACTAATTTTTGCGTAGACTGATTTTTGTGACGTACACTCGTACGTAATTATAATATTTTATTTTAAATTCTTTGTAAACCGCATTGTTGACAATGAATAAAGGAAACACTTTTATTTAAATATAGTCACTTCAAATAGTTAATGACATGAGTCATCACAAACTGTTTTGTTCTGTGCAGAATGGTGCAATTAGATTAGAAACATACATACATTGTTCATATGTATAATTAATTTATTGAAGGTTGATTAGTTTTCCTCATATAAAATTTCATTGATAAATTTCAAATTTAAAAGTATGATCAAGCAATAAATATAAAATAAGTACTTATTAATGTCTTTTTTCATTATCTTGTGTCTTAAGGAACGAAAGGAAAAGAAAAAAATACAAGGTGGTACTTAAAAAAAGACGAATACCTAGGTACTTACTTATACTAAAAAGAAAACTTTCTGATTCCCGATTTGTTCATTCCTGTTTTGTTATAGATCGATGTTCTGGTGGGTACAAACCTACACAACTTCTTGTATCAGAAAAATCAAACAATCGCAGAAGAATTTTAAAAATTCAGAGTTGATGTTCTTTCCATAAGATAACCAATAGACACGGACTACGGACCACGTCATTTGTCGATAGACCCAGATCGCGATAATATTCTTACAGCTGTTGAATTGTTAATATTGATAATATTCAGAAAAGATGAGATGTGCCTTTTCCTGTGCTGGAGACAGTGTTAACGACAGCTACCTCACATTCGTACGTGGGAAATGCCACCATACCGTGAAAATTAACATAGGTAGGTAAGCAGTGATAATACCTATTTAGTTCTGCTTTATGACCATAAGTGAATTGTATATATAATATCTATAAAAATAATATATAAAATAAAATAAAATATATAATTGTTTCATGAAATATTGGAATAGATAGAATAGTTTTAAGTCCAATTACTTAAAAGCACTTTTGAAACGTAGGTAGACGTTAGTTAGAATATAAATATTATATGGGTAGGTACTAGTCTTCTCATTCTTGGTACTTGCGTACGCGCAATCCTATCAATTAGCACGGTAAAGTCAGAAATAACTTGATAATTCATTTAACATCGATTATTGCATACTAATCGGATTGTATGGAAACGAATTTTAATTATGATTTTTTTAGATCTCCTAAAGATATTTTTTATTATCCGTTGGATTATTACACTAGTATAACTCAACATTTCTAAAACTAAAGAGTTTAAAATAAAACAAATTAATAAAAAAATATCAAACACCCCGACTGCAAAAACATATAACTGATACTCGGTTTCTTTTCATTTTGGTATTCCCATCTTTTTAGTTCGTCTTTGTGCAGTCGGGATTTCTGTTATTTTTTTATTAATTTGTTTTTTTGAAGTCGGTTAAAAACATTGTATCTGCGTAACGAAGCCCTTGTTCTATCGCAGACTATTCAAGGTCAATTATGCAAAAACATTTGATAAGAAGTTTTATAACACAAGATGAGTAATTTTTTATAAAGTTACATAAAATCTTAGCATAAAATATATGATTGTCGTAGAACTCCCTATACTTCGACGACAATAGTTATTCCCAATTCCCATATAGGATTGTTAACCGTACTCTAAAATAGACTAGGTATAGTGCTATATTTTATTTATGTGCTGTGTAGGTAGTGTACTTTATAATCTATAACACTAATGAACGACCTAAAGTCTATAATTTAATCTCAGATACCAGTAGGTACTTAATTTAACACTTTCTACAACGTCAAATCTGTCATACATAGGTAGATACATAGAAATAATAAGTATGTAGGTACTTCTTGTACGAGAAGTACTTATTAATTCTATGTATTCTAGGTATTTGAAATAAAGTTCATTTTGGCCTAATTTGACATTTGCACCTGTCAAATTACTATAAGTTAAGAATAGAATATTTTTATACGCTAAAAATACTGAAATATACCTACAACATGTCCCAAAATTCAACGATAAGCGGGCACCAGAGGGTTGACCAGCTCATGACTACTCGAGAAAAAAAAGAAAAGAAAAAAAAAAACTAAATTTTTAAGAAGTTACATCAAAAAATTGAAATCCTTAAAAAATTTACACCCCATAAGAGACTTTTAATTACCATGACCACAATGTTTCAAATATTTCTGAATTTCTTTTTGTACCGGAAACCTAAGTAGCCCTGCTATCCACCACAATCCTTGAAAATTCCAGAATGCCTGTAGATTTGACACAAAAATCAATCAAAATTATATTTCACCCTAAAATTTTGAAAGGTTTTTACATTCGGTCCACTTTAACTCATCGTGGTGTAAAAAAAAAGTATGGATACTACCATGGCAAGTTTTTTAAAAAATTTACGCAACTATCCAAGATTCCAAAATAGTATAATACTCTAGGAAAACTAGCCACAAAAAAAAGAAAAACGTACTATTTCTGAACAAGAACCAAATTTCATAACTTTTACTATGTGCCCAAAATAGGTATTTTGTTGTAAATTCTTCGAATTTGAATGGTTACTTGTGCGTAGTCAATAACATTTAGAAGTTAGAGAGGGATTATACGTTAGAGAGAGATAGATAGATTAGATAGATAGAACGTAAAGTGGGAAAAGACGTTTTTAAAAATTATACCTCGTGTCTCCACAACTTCAAGTCTGCTAATACGTCTGTAGCGTACTATCACCTGTCATCTGTCCACAGACTAGACTTAGGATGCAATGCTAATGCTGCTAGCAGATTGTGTCGAGAAAAAGTTTATAAAAACAGCAACTTCTCTAGATATCCTATTGTTACTCACAACGAAAATCTACATCGATATCCTAAGTCTAGTCTGTGGAGAGATGACAGGTGATAGTACGCTACAGACGTACTAGCAGACTTGTAGTTGTGGAGACACGAAGTATAATTTTTAAAAACGTCTTTTTTCCTACTTTACATACTATCTATCTAATCTATCTATCTCTCTCTAACGTATAATCCTTCTCTAACTTCTAAATGTTATTAACTACGCACGTGTAGCATTCAATTTCGAAGAATTTACAACAAAATACCTATTTTAGGCACATAGTAAAAGTTATGAAATTTGGTTCTTGTTCAGAAATAGTACGTTTTTCTTTTTTTTGTGGCTAGTTTTCCTAGAGTATTATACTATTTTGGAATCTTGGATAGTTGCGTCAATTTTTAAAAAAACTTGCCATGGTAGTGTCTATACTTTTTTTTTACACCACGATGAGTTAAAGTGGACCGAAAGTAAAAACCTTTCAAGATTTTAGGGTGAAATATAATTTTGATTGATTTTTGTGTCAAATCAACAGGCATTCTGGGATTTTCAAGGATTGTGGTGGATAGCAGGGCTACTTAGGTTTCCGGTACAAAAAGAAATTCAGAAATATTTGAAACATTGTGGTCATGGTAATTAAAAATCGCTTAAGGGGTGTAATTTTTTTAAGGATTTAAATTTTTTGATGTAACTTCATAAAAATTGAGTTTTTTTTTTCTTTTCTTTTTTTTCTCGAGTAGTCATGAGCTGGTCAACCATCTGGTGCCCGCTTATCGTTGAATTTTGGGACATGGTGTATACTCTATTATATTAATTCTGACATTTTTGGCACAAAGTTCATTATTGCCAACAATAACACAATTTTTTTTAAATCTGTAAGTACTCTTTATTTACCTTCTCTGAAATCAGATATTTACTTAATTACCTTCCTCTAAAAAGAATTACAACACTTTCCCATTCCATCTGTAGTAGTATTTAACTAAATTACAGACTACGAACTACACTCACATCAAGAACGTGGGTCGGTCCTTTCGAGTAAACCAATATGAGAACTAAACTTACAAGCGATACTTTGCAGCAGTTAAAACTTTGAAATAACATATCACAACATGCACACGTATTGCATTATACTACCTGAAATGAGATTTTTTTTAACATATTTTTTTTCTGATTTGCTGGTATTATTAAACCTATTTTCCCATCTTCCAACTCAATGTTTATCGGTCCTGATTTTGACACTAAATCAATAAAATTGAAACTGTTGGAATGTTTATTACGTAAAATCACGAATTCAACAGAAATCCACAATCTATATCTGTATTTCTGTATATAGAATGTGCAAATATATATACAAATTTATTGAGTACATAAAGCCATCGTTTTTAATGTATAATTTTATTTAGACTTACATCAGAGTCCATGGATGCTATGACATCACCGTGACTACATATTTACACTATAATAATTATACCGGTTGGGTTTTTTGGACTTGCATTAAATTTATAAATCATCGAGGTAATAATGAGCTAAGTTAAAATTATAAGACGCGTCTTCATGGTTTATCATGATATTCATATTCATATTACTGTGTTCTTACAGCAAATACTATATAGATACTGTGAAATATAAATAGATACTGTGTTCTTACAGCAAAACTCTTATATTCGGGGTACCCATTATACCTAGGTACGTAGGAATCCTTAACATCGTCGCTAGGAAAGTGTATTTCAGAAGAAGCTTTCATTTTTAACCGACTTCAAAAAAAAGAGGACGTTCTCAATTCGACAGTATGTTTGATACGCGATTACTCCGCCAATTCCAAACTGATTTCGAACAAAATTCACCACGGTGACAAATGCCCCATTACAAAAAGATCGTGGGCATTTGTCACCGTGGTCCCAAAAAGCCTATTCAAAAAGATCAATAAATTGGGCGATTGACACCGCGGTCCCAACTGAGCGTGGTGACCAAACGCCTAAAGACCCGTAACATCACATTTGCAAGACATTGACCCTGACCCTGTTAAGAAGTGTGAAATAAACTTAAATACGAGGAAAATGCTTACTTTTTTTTACCTGTATATACATAATTCATCTGGTAAGTATTAAAAAAAAAATGTAAATGAAGAATGCCGCAGTAATTTCTTTATTCACTATTGAAATTATTAATTTATTTGTTCTTTATGATAAATATGGTGGCAGTGAGTACCTAACAGTTTTTTGTCTTGTCTACAAATGTATTTTTATTTCTTCGGTCGAAATACAGAAATAGTAAAACTGTGTGTTCGCAGCCAAAAAAATCACACAATATTATTTCGTATTCGAATAAAATTAAATATTGAATGGAATGTCCCACAAACCAGTTATCTCGCTTTCAACTCAACACAACCTTAACACAGTCGACAGATAGACAGTAAACCCTAAACAGGCTTCTCCCAAGTTGCACCACAACACTCTGTGCTCGGCAGCTGTGGTGGACTAGATGTGATAGTACCGTATCTATCTAGTCCACCACGCCAGAAGCCTTCAGGTTGACCGTCAACTGTTTACGGTCCTTTATTAAATTCGTTGAAAAAGAAGGAAAGGAGCCGCGCCACGATCGACCCTGAATGTTTTTCCTTAAATTGTTGCCTTTTCATGGTTTAAAAATAAAGAAAATGTAATAAAACCTTGAACAATAAAAGAGATTTTTTTCCGTGCTAAGTGATTAATCATCGAAATTAATTGCAGCTGCTACGTCATTAAAACGATAAAGTAAATAGTATAAGTAGGTACATTGTTAAATTTCGTCTTTTTTGTATTTTTTCCGAACGTATTGAGGTCTGAAATAGAAAAAAAGAAAAATATTTATTCAGCATGGACTGGACACATTCACAACACAAGAGACAGAAGATTAAAGATAAAAAATAAAACAATACGAAAGAGCCATGTAAAAATTTAAAAATAAAATTCTTAAAATATTTATAGATATGCTGTCAAGAATGCCCATGCTGTGCCCATGCCGAAATAGCGAGCACAGCATTTGCTGGGCGCGGAGAGTCCAACGCCGAATGTAAAATAAATACACGTAACAAATGAAACCAAAAACACTAGATAAACATAGCGCTAAGTGCGGTGACTACGGGCATTGCCTCTACCATGAAGCAATTAAACTTTTTTTTTAATCTTAATAGTCTGTGAATAATTAATGATTCGTGGAAATCAAGGACGAAACACGGATCTTAACGTAGCAAAAATCATACCACAATAATAATTATGGTAGCGGTGAGCGTGACTTATGACGACCATTATCACTAAATTAATTGTACCGAATTTCGTTTATAAGTCCCTCTCTGCGACTTGTCCCAACTGTGGGACATTGAAGGCTGACGATATATATTTTTATCAAGCGAAGTTCTGAATTGTGTTGCCAAGATCCACACTTCCTTTGTATCCTACATTGTCAGATTTATCACGAAAATTTCATAATAAGCGTCCATTTAACCTCAAAGACCCGAAAAACACTGTCGAATTTTGCATCTGATGTGTAGCAAATGGCGGCCCCTCCTATTGTTAAAAGTTTATTCATAAAAAATCAATACATACTACGTCACATATTAACATAAATTTACGATGGTTCACAAAAATACCAAGGTCACACGGGTGCATTACGTGGATGCGCATAGGCATGGGCAACCCGCAGTCCACGTGTGTATCATACACGCGATTAACTTCCCACGTGGCTTGTCTGTCATTCCGTCTTTGCTGTTCTTGTTGCGGATTCTAGAATTCTAGAACATCGTTTCTCAACCAGGGAGCAATTCCATTTTTCACATGGTTAGGTAAAAATATTTGTGAAATTATTCAACGACGTTTAATACTACCTACTTGCTTGTATAATTTTTCCTTAACCTTCTTACACGAGAGCATACATAACCAGTTATCCAGTTAGTCACGGGTACAAGTTATGTAGTCAACACATAAGTCATGCAAGCCTGCAGTGTGGATATGTATGAGTTATTATGTTTCTTCAGTATCCAAGTTTATTTATTATTATTATTAGAAACT
Source organism: Allophyes oxyacanthae (assembly GCA_932294325.1). Lineage (NCBI taxonomy): Eukaryota > Metazoa > Arthropoda > Insecta > Lepidoptera > Noctuidae > Allophyes > Allophyes oxyacanthae. The sequence continues at coordinate 7,436,621 of OW028628.1, forward strand.
TTTTGTTTTAATTACACTAATTGTTTTCAAGATTTCAAGCTGCCCACGCACTGTCATTATCATAATATTTCAAACTAGCTGTGCGCACTTGCGTTAATCATGTTCACAGTACCTCTACCATGAGTTTTCCGTGCCGTCTAACGTTCACGTTCACATGCAATATTTGTATGGGAATTTTTTCAGCGCCTCTAGCGGTATAAATAATGAACTAGAGTCACTATACAAATATTGAATGTGAACGATAGCGTTAGACGGCACGGAAAACTCATGGTAGAGGTACTACTCACGTTTATTATCGTATATCAATATGTCAAATATCAACCGACAATATGAGTGAAATGAGAATTGAGATGCAATGGCTACGTTCAGTAATTCAGTTTTCGGTGCGAAAGTCACTCGGGCGAATGTCGCTCGCTCATCGGGAATAATTGAACGATCCACAACTGCGTTACGCGAGTGACCAATCCGGACCAATCGAACGATTTCAAATTATCTGCTGCTGTATCCTATGACTACAGTCATTGGTCGGTTGATAGCAGTGCGACCGAGTGCGACTTTCATCCTACTATTTCACGGAGTGACCAGAGCGATCGTCCGACGACGCTCGCTCAAATAACTGAACGGTTTAGTGTGATCGCCCGCGTCGTCGAGCGTCGTCCGGCGTAATAACTGAACACACCCATTATGTTCTTACAGAATAGTTATTCAGAACAAGTCCATAATTATAATATAACTTAACTAGCTCTAGCCCGCGGCTTTTCCCATGTGAAATCGATATTATGGACATAATTAACACATGACAGAATTATAAACAAACTGTTATCCCTTATTTTACCCCCTTCGGGGTAGGAAGTTCGAAAATCCTGAGACACGTATTTCATTATTTCTAACCGAAACGCCAAATACCAAATTTTATGGATTTAACTTTAAAGATTTTCATACAAACTTTCATTCCTTATATTACCCTCTTAGGGGCGGAATTTCTAAAAACCTTTCCTAATGGTGTCTACATCATAAAAGGACCTACTGTCCGAATTTCAAGTTTCTATCCTCAGCGGTTTAGGCAGTGGTGTGTTGATAGATCAGCCAGTCAGTCAGCAGGGCAGGTCTTTTTGTCCATTCTAGTGGTCGCCCAGTGGTCGAAAGACCATAATTTTAGCTTTCTGCCCTTCTTCTCCATATAAAATTAACTATGCCAAATCTCATACTCCTCCGTGCCCGCAATATTCTGAAAAAGGGGTACAAAGTTTTCTCTTCAGGTATTAATATATAGATTGTACGTATAGATATGATCGCTATCGATTCAGAGTCAAGTCGTGTCACCCGTGAATTGTTATCACATCTCACGTTTCCGCATCGCGTCGTTAGAACCTTTGACGTCAATAATCGCGATATTTGTCAAGTTTTTCCATATGCCGTACATAGAAAATATTATGTAATATGAAAATGCCCCGACGAGACAGTCTTGAAGTCCATTTAATTGACCGGTGAAAAGCTGGAATGCCTGTAGATGTACCTATAAAAAAGATAAAATGAAAGAAAGAAAACCATGTGAGGATCGTAGCACGTCTAAAACGTGTCTCGTCACGGTTAACTGCTCTGCATCAATCTCATACAAAAAATTACAGATCTCAAAAATATAATAAGCGTTTATTTGATTTAATACCTATTAGCGTTTCCTGATTCCTGCAAACACAAACACTTACTTTAAATTGTCATTGCCATCATCACGTCACACGTGTATCTTCTTCCTTAGTAACATGTTGCTAATCATTTACAAACATGGCTTTATGGGCTTTATATTTGAATCGTAGACACGGCAAAGACAACAACGTACAAAATCTTGTTATTTAACTAATAATTCTACTGATCCCGTCTCCGATCACGTCACAATCTCTCTCTACGGAAAAACTACGAAGTTACGAACTGCAGAAATTAATGAACAAGAGTGATCGGAACATACTAGACTGATGATGATAGACAGCATATTCCTATCCCGTCTCTAATGACTTTACAATTTCTCACTAAGCTCCATAACACAGATTATATAGAAGAGTTACTACGTCACAGATACAGCTCTCCCTTAAAAAACGAAAATACCTCCTGCTCTTTCCCAATACACGTGAAAATTGTTATTACAACGCACATCGCGCGATTTACTTAAGAAAATAAAAGTTTTACAAGTAGGTATTTTAGACATCGATGTATTTTACTTGTTTTATTTAATTAACAAATGTTGATTATTGTAAGATAATTGTAAATATTTATTACTAGTCAGCCGCGATCAGAAGGCGCGCGGGCTTGCAGCGAAATTTACAAAATGACGCTCAGCGATGATCTCCATTTGATCACAGATTATTTTGAGTCTGCCATTTCATACAATACTTCACTTACAACCCTGCTCAATTAGAGGTCACTGCTAAGCATCGTTCTATACGGAAGTAACATTCCGATAAATAACCGATATTTAATGAAATTAAAAATCAGCATACCTAGTAAAAGTTTAATTTGTGTCAGTTCACCTCTTTCGTCAGGCAACATTGACCTAAACTTGAATTATTATATCACAGTCTCTGTATTATTTCGCTTATCGATACCAAATAGACGTACAGTATGTCCTAACCTTCGCGTTACTGAATGGGCAGTGAACGATCGACTATCGATTCGGGTCGACGCGCCGCGTAGCGTCTCTATTTGGACAGCAATCGATATTTTCGCGCGCATTTTACGTCAAGATAATGGTAGAATAATTAAGCTGATTTTTATTTAATAAATTCATTGTTTTAGTAGGTTTTCGTTTTTTAAAATAAGGACTTTTTTGATGCTACTAACGCTTATTTTGTGTCAATTTTGATTAGATTGTTCTATCTAATATTCTTGATTAGATTATATAAATGCATTAAATTAACCTCATGAAATTAACTTCGAGTGGCATAGCTTAGCAGTTTAGCAGTCATATTTTTTTTATTAACTACCCGTGCATGAACCTTCAGACTATCCGTCGAAAGATGACTGATTCCCGAAGTACCTGTGTATTACTGGAAGGCGCTTTTAAACTACCTATGTATATATATTTTTTATTACTCAACATAATTAGTGGTACCATATCGCATCTGGCTTAGGTGAACCATTCTTTATACACTAGGTAATGCAGTATATGAGCTTATAATTATAGCTCAGACAAAACTGGTCCGTGGGACACAATGGACAAGAGTTATTGACTGACCATTAAAACATTCGCAAGATTAATACCCGGTACGCATTTGTAAAAAAGAAAAAGTCCATTATCCTCCGTCGATCAAAATTCCGTTTTGGTCTTGTCATGACTCATGACACCTTGGTACATGCAGGATATTTTTTTATGTAGTGCGCATAACTTGTAGAATAATTCAGTATCTGTTCCTAAATGCAACCGCAGTATTGGGATACACATTAAAATAAAACGAAAATTTGACTTACATAGTACTTATGGGGAACACGCATAATTTTATGAGCAAGCCAAACAAAATCTAATTTTTATTTTGTTTTGAAGTAAATTTTAGTACTGCGGTTGCATTTGGCAACGACACTGAATTACTATGCAAATTTTGCGCACGCGCTACATAAAAAATATCCTGTATATAACAATCTGTGGTCCTAACTCATGATAATCCGACAGACAACAAATTCTCAAAAGTTGTTATCTATACAATGCCTGAAACTGTTTATAATTTGTTTTGTGAATTAAACATAGATTTACATAATCTATTGTCTATTTGCCAACATAGGCATTATCGCAACTATTTGTTCTAGAGACGTCTAGAGATAATGTATTTTTATTATCCAGTAACATAACACTTGTCTTGCCAGTCTGTGTCGAACAAAGGAATTAATTTAACCTACTAACTAATTCAGTGCTTACAATTTTAATTAGTAACCTAGTGGAAATTATCTGGGTGTCTATAACGTTAAATCTACAGTTAGTGTTCATTTGACATAAATACAGTTAAGTAATGCAGGTAATTCCGGTTGTGTAGATGTTAACGGCCAAGTCAAATGAAGAAAGGCCAACTAAAGTGTTTTAAAAAAAAAGTAAGGAAAGACTTTTGACGAAACTCCTTAAGATGAGAAATTAAGTCAACCAGAAAGGGGAGACGCGGGTGACACAGTCAACATCACAGACTCAACACTACTCTCAGTAACATCACTTCTTGATGATGATCTAGAATCGATACCAGAACCAGCTAGTGAAGAGAAAATAGTTGAGGAGACTAAAAATATCGAGTTTCGAAATCGATACCTATGGGACTTTATGGAAGAGGATGCGAATAATCTAGACGACTAATAATTATTGTGTGCAAATATGTAATAGTTTGGTTTTCTAAAATGCTAGTATTTTATTAAAGTGTGCTGTTCAGTTTCATCTATACAATAGTAAAAAAAAAAAAAAAAAAATTTGAAGTGCTGTGATTATTTTCGTTACCGGCTGCAATAAGCTGCTGATTCGGTATTAACCTAACCTACTTATTAACAACAGCTAAGACGTCCAAAAACATGAAACAAGTCAAGTAAATGAGCTGTAAGGCGTAGCGCAGATGACCGCTTTTAATCGGTTGGAATATTCCGGTCTACAATAATAGGACAACATGTTCTAATAAAATAGGTAACGTAAATTACCCACAAAAAAACGATCTGAATGAGCTCCGATTTATGTAGGACCGTTGTTTTTTGTGGGTCATTTGCGACCGTTTTTTTTTTGTGGGTCTTAATATTTATTTCTGTGTCTATCTATGATGCAGAGAACGTCCGCACTACCGAGATGTGATCCACTGACTATTGTCTGTCATCCATCTGCATTAGCTCGTGTTCACTTGTATGTTATAACCTTCTCTCCGACATAACGCCGGCAAAAGTCGAATCGGGTCGGTACGAGAAGGATAAAACATACAAGTAAACACGTGTGTGCGGTGCAAGATTGTCGAGTGTTGGATTTAAACAAAGGTCTATTAAAATATCCACAAAGGTAAAAATGTTATAAAAGTAAAACTGTTCTAAAGATAATGTTATGTTAGTAAAAGTATGAAACGTTAATGTTTACTGTTTAATAATGTTTGAATGTTATGAATGCAGCCGGTCGCGATGACTCTGTGTATTGCACTAATTAATTTGAGGTCATTCATCGCTTTATAGGCGCACGCGTCAAGTAGGTAAAGTGTTCGGTAGCATTACACCGAACAACGTGCTAATGCAGATGGATGACAGACATTAGTCGGTGGATCACACCTCGGTAGTGCGGACGTTCTCTGCATCATACATGGAAATAAATAGTAAGACCCAGGATTCTCTTAAGGTAACATCTTTTCTTTCTTAAATACATTAAAATATACCGCAAACTTTGCACTTCCATGACGTTTCGTCGATTTCGCCGTTACACTGTCGATGTCGGCAGGGTAGGACGTGTGCGTTGAGTCGGCGTAAAATTGGACACCGACACCTATTGTCAAAAATCTGCCGTAGATCGGTGACCGATTTTAATCACTCGTTTGCGTTAGGCCTAAAAGCTGACGGTTACAACAGGTTAGTCATAATGTTTTCATTATAAATCTCGAGATAAAACATTATCTCGGGATTTCTGTTGAAATAATTAACTTCGTGCGTACCGGTACCAACCCCCACCCACCTCTTACCCCGCAGGCAAAACGCCTGTTATGCGCCTGCAGTCGGACTATTATTATTATCTGGATATAAGCCCCTCCCTCTTTGTAATCCTTGCGCTACGATGCTACGCTGGGGTGCTACGGTGCTACGGATAGCTACAGCTACGATCCGTGAGAAAAGCGTAGTATCAAGTGCCAATAATGCTTCCCTAAACTTATTACTATTATATATTCTTCACAAGTATTGATTGAGCTTATGAAGAAGTTGCGCGGTGCGGGAGTGGTGTGACGCGAGATGTCAGTCACAGGCTCATGATACGTACCATACAGCTTAGCTTAGCCAATAGTATATAATCATTTATGTTTCCCAAACATAGCTTAGACAAATTACTAAACATACTTTTAAATAACATATCCCTCCTTAAACTAAAACAACAGAGTTATATAGATGTATAGATATAAATGAATATTTACACAAAGAATACTTGAAAAGTAAAAGATTGTATACACAAGTGTGACAATGTAGTGAGACTTTAGTGTGACAAGAGTATCTACAAGTGCCAAATATGAGGACCGGTGAGAAGGGAGCTGAGTGGGAGACGGAGAAGCTGGACCCTAGTGCTTGGTGAGTTCATAGGATAAGACTAAAATAAACTCGGGAACAACATAGAGCCCTTCCACACTCAATACAAAATACCAGCAGAATCGCGCGTTTTCGCGTTCGATATTCACTTTTTGTAAGCAAAACCGAAAATATTCTAAGTTTATGAGCAAAACATAGCCAACCAACGCGAACACGCGCGATTCTGCTGCTAAAATTATCGAATGTGAACGAACGCTGGAAGAATGAATGAATGAATATATTTTTATTCATTTTTATGTTAACATAATTCTTTTTTTTTTTAATATAGATAATGGGGTAAACGTAACGCCAAAAATATAGCAACAAAGGGAAGCACGTTAGTGCGAGCGAAAGCTAACTCAATGGATGCGAATTATATTTTTAACTGACGGTGCTTGATACAAAGTTATGTGTCCTGTAGCTACCCACTAACGTCCGTCCTTACAAAACTTTAATTAAATAAAAACCTCGATAGATGGCGTTACATGTTGCAAAATTATTAGCCCTTGAAATTATTGCAAGGGCTCGGAATATTTGAAACAAAAAGAATAACGTAATTATACAAACTATTTTCATGATGACATCCAAAATCAATCAATCAATCTTTTGTCTCTACAAAATCTTGCCATTCCATTCAAACAGTCCTATGATGTTACTTATTACATATCGCGCTATTTTTTTTTATTTTTGCTGATATTTCGCCGGATACGTTTGTTTATTATTTCCTTTATTTTACCGAGTCTTTATGCAGTAACAAAATTATGTCGTTAATTTTATAAAGCGAATTGGAATTAGATCAGAAGAAATTCGAAAGTAAGATAATGTTAATCCTTTATCTAGCCTGTCATACCATAAATCATAATATCAGGTATCGATAAGCGATACTTTAGATTAAAAACGCGCATTGAACTCAATAGATAGTCCGTTCTATACCTATGTGTGCATATGGAAAATCCATGAGACTCGAGAGTCGAGACAGATAAAATAATAAATAAGTATCTGTTATCTCGTCAAGTGAATGTCTTTGATAACTGGTATTACAGATAAACCTTTGTTCATGACAGTCATCGGTCCATTAAATCTACGTTCGTACTTGATTGTTCCATTTACCTCGAGCATGCTACGAGCTACTAAGCTCATACTGAGACAAGGGATATAATACAAATCTTGGTACTGATATGCACCCAGGCCACACTATACAGATGCCTTTATTATGGGCACATTCGTTATTTTTAGCATCAGCGACTAGCGATTTTGCGGTTACATCGATGCTGCATCGCACTTTGACGACACTCAGCGTTTGATGGCGGTATCAAAATCTCGCGTTTTAGCGATTGCATCGATCCTGCATCGCATTTTGGCCGCTCGCTACGTTTGGGTGTATTTGAACTGGTAATTGAACGTAATTAATACCCCCTTCGACGCGATTGATACTTCCGCTTAATCAATAAAGCGAAAAGCAGTGCAGCTTCATTAGAATCCATGGTAATGGCGTAGGTTCGCGTTCGTCAAGATCCAGCGTCACTAAATGGCTACGACTGGCTACGACTGACATCCGAATGGTTGCAGATTTTGGTTTTCGCTATTTTAGTGTTGGTCCCATAGTAAAAGTTGTTCATAATGATGAGTACAATAATTCCATTAAGGGATCGGGACTAAAAAAGTAGGACCAGGGCCTTGTATACCAGATGTATAAAATAAAAACGGCCGTTTACTCATACAAAAAGTTCGTGTTAAACGGGTGATTTTGTTTTTAACGTCTGTTATACTGTCGGTGAACATGACCCTTAGTTTGTTTTGGAGAACTTTAATACCAAATAAGTATGACCCTTTTAATTACCGATAATTACAACTGTGGCTATGCTGAGATACGAGGACTCTGCTATCATCCCTGAATGGCCATTGGTTTTGCGCCTAATATTAAAAATATAGCCAGTAATATGATAATGCCATTGCTATTACCGTTAACATAGTCAGTTATCGGTATAATTAAATACAGTCAGTGACATAAGTAGATGAACTTTTAGGCATTATGACAACCTTTGTAGATATTTGTATGAAAGTATTAAATAAATAAATAAATAAACTTTTCGTACCACTTGCTCAAAAAAGTGACATTCTATGCCACAAAAAGCGAACATAACAATAGCCATTTTTAATTGTTAAAAACAGGGAAAGAAAATTGTACTGAATTTCATTCATCCTCTAGGGGGAGAATGTGATTTAAATTTGGAATACTTACCGAAATTTATAGTGAACTACATCTGTGTTTACACCATTGAGTTTGTATATAAAGCATTATACATCTTTTTAAAAAAGGAATACGCATTTTACTTTAGCCCTCAACTCAATGCATGGCAGATCGGCCTTCGAACATAATAGATTTCCAGGAACTGCCGGTCAAGGCTTGTCATTATTTTTAATAAATGCTTATCTCATATTATTATTGTGCGATTACGCTAGGGTTTCAATCTGTTCTAAACCTATATAGAATTACATTCATACTAATCAATTGTTACCTGTTGTAATTGCCAAATGAATAAATAAATAAATTGTGTTAATTTTTTCGCAAATGGTACGAAAAGTAGAGTATTTTCCTCAGTGATAAAGCTGTCTTAGTCTTGGGTGAACTTAAATCCCTGGCTACACTCAGGACTCGTCTTAAATCCCTCGCTTCGCTCGTGATTTAAGTTTTTAACACCCTCGCTACGCTCGGGAGTAAACCTCGACTCCTTCGTTACGCTCGCGATTTAAATCGTCACCCGCGACAGAAGACACTGCTTTATCCCCTTGGTTAATAATCTACTATTTCGTAATTGTGAAAATAATTTACCAAAGAAGTTACGCTTTTCTTTAATAATGAATTACAAGAGTAATGAAATTAATAAGATATCATTCGTTTTTTTTAATAATATGTACTTTGTACAATTACCAATTACTTTTAAAGCTGACTGTACCATTGCTGTTACAGTTTTCATGTGTGCACGACGCAGTGTCGCTGTATGAACGCCTGCAGTTCTAGCAAAGCAATGTAACGACGATACCCCACTGTCAAGTGTGCGTAATTGGACAGGCACGCTCTCTCTTACTCATGATCCATCGCCCATCACTCTGTCTCAGGACGGGCCATAGAATTAATAAGTACTTCTGCACGGGCTGATCAACACTGACATTTGATGCTAGCTTGTAAGGCCAGAAAATTCAAGACCCACTTCGCTACATTTTTAACAGAAGGAACCTTAGTACTTATTATTTGATTTTCTATTGTGACGCTGCGTGGCAGCTAAACGTATAAATCGTAGGTTAGGAAATGGATTAAGACTAACAAGCAAAAATCCTCACCCTACCCTAAGGTATAATAATAAAAAAATCTTAGTCCTTTATAGATAAATGCTTTGTATACGTCACCCAAGTATCGGACAAACACATTCGCTGACTCCCGCTATCAAAGGAGGTTAGTAGGTCAGTGCAATGTTTGCACAGTGCAAAACTACTTTTATTTGATGCATATATATAATATTTACATATAGAGCAATACGGCCCCGGCCAACCCGGAACGACCTAATTGGGATTGATATTTTCATACATACAGAGAAACAACTAACATAAAAGTCAAAAACCCCCGAGTCCAACTAGAGAAAGACTTGTAACTTTGAACGGCTGAACAGATTTTGAAATGATTGATGCAATCATCAATCATCATAAATCAATCATTTCAAAATATTATGATAGCAATATATTATGATTGATGATTTATGAAACATAGCTAAGATGATACCCGATTAACCTAGCTGTCGATTAAGAAATCGGTCCATCCGTTTTGGAGCTAGGATGCTACAGATAGATACACACTACAAATTTATAATACCCGTTTATTTGTCGGGGGTTAAAAATAATCTTACTAGTTTTGGGTGCTAAGTTTACGGAAACAGTTATATGGTGCACATCGTCCCCACCTGCAGAGCTGGCATGGCAAAAAAGGGGAGAGAGAAAATCGGGGACAAAACCATCTCTTTATCATTTTATTTCTCGATGTTTCGTTTTGTCTTTTGTCAGGGAGACAAAAGGTGGAGAAAATGGGTTTGTCCACCCACCGCGCTAGCACTGCCGGGGACATGAACCGGAGGCCGGGGACAAAGTATATAATTATAAGGTCCTAAATTTACTAGCGGAGGGACCTTTTAAGAAGTGAATAACATCTAAAACACTGGTAAAAGAACACTATTTATCTTTGTAATGTATCTCTTCAGACCTGATTATCATAATGTATGTATTAGGTATATATCTATTGTTATACATATATGTATGTATCACGGATATCTATGGCATGTATGTATTAGGTATATTCGTATTTATATATCATAGAATATTTATTTATTTGTGTCTAATATAAATTCTAATGTTAATTAGCTTAAGCAACACCGCGAGCTACCCTCGTTATTTTTTACATGCTGTACTGTCCATCCAAAGGTTGTCTGTAAGAATTCGCCGATTGCGATAAGACCCATTGTACAATCTTAAAATGATTAAAATTGTAATTATTATGTTAATTGCTCCTTTTTTATCAGGTTTATAATAAAGAGTATTTCTATTCTATTCTATATAATGTGAAAAGAAAAATCATTGACCGTCTCACAATTTAACGCCCCTGCACATACAGTGAAATTGTCAAAATATTACTGCCTTGCAATATCACTGCGTGGGTCCAGTGGAATTATAATCTCACTGAAATGAGCCGGGGAAATTATGAGAAATGGAGGCAGTTGACAAAGTTTCGTGCCTTGTGCCTTCGTGGTTTGACAATAACACGGCCACATAATTATACAAGCTATTGTCGTAAAAAATTGTACCTATGAAACCTGCACCCTGGCAAACTGCTAAGTCTCAGTCTCGGCAGCAAGATGCTGCTCGTCTTACCGGCCCATTGTTTCGTCTCTGTTCCAAATAAAATGGTATAATAAAAAGTTTTATTACAATCACAACGTACAAGCCAGTGAAACAATCGCAGTTACTAATACGCGTACTGGCAATCTTTAGAGGTATTCCACGAAGAGCACCGATACAAATTTTGGTTTGCCTGATTAAATATCGATATGTTTTATTTAATAATGTCCTGAACAAAAAATTGTTCCCATCACTAGAAGAAAATTTTACGTATGTTGCCCTTCGTGGAATAAAATTAATATTATTTTACTGTTACACGAAGAGCACCAAACCAAAATTTGGATCCGTGCTGTTCGTGGAATAGCTTTGGTGCTATTCGTTTCAGTGCTCTTCGTGGAATACCTCAATCTTTGCAATATTAGGAAGTAATAAGCTATTTCCAATTTACGAGTAACAAGTAAAACGTACATTATACAATTATGACGTCAATACTAGATAAATTGACATACACAAGTTTTTCGACATGAAAACGCATGCATTTCTAGTTATCGCTTACGATATAACAAGGTATAATCATGTAGATAGATACTAAATATATGAAGCGTGTCAAACCAATGTAGGCACCTAATCTTGTGATGTTCATATTAAATTTTAATTTGGCTGTGGAGGTCAGCATATCTATTCTGTAAGAACATTTCGAATCTCACTTTTTTTTTAAACATTTTTCCTGCATCGTGGATACAGTTTATAAACATATTGTCACATGCACGCACACCTAGACCCAGAACAACTATCAATAGGCCGTACAAATATTTGTTCCGTGCGGGGAACGAACCCGCAGCACGTAGCGCGAAAAGCCAATCGCTTAGCTACGGTGTCAACATGTCAAGCGTGCCGAGCTGTGAACAATTATGCTCTTTTCATGTTTATTATGTCAATTTTATTACTATTGTTAATTGTATCTTTAACATCTAATCTTATATGAAACAGACCCAAATTACTTTTTTTTTTCAAAACTTTTTAACACCTTTCAAATGAATATTCATACTAATCAATTATAGTTATGTAGTCCTTCTGTGAATGTTGTGCATGCCTGTAAGTGACTTATTTGCACAGGATCACATTATAAACATGAACCATTCTGTAAACTAATTGTAAGTAAGTTGTTGGTGTGCCTTATAAAAAATAAAAAATTATCGTATGTCTAATCGTCAAATATTAGGTATGCAACAAGCAACGGATCGCGCGATCCGATGGGAATAACCCATATTAACCGACAATAAGAGTAAGTTTCGAATCGATATGGGAAATGTTTTTACAGAAGGTAAAGGTCCCCAGGTCGCTTTCGTGTCGCTCCTTGCATAAAAATATTACGATTTTTATGCGGACCTGCCTGAAAGGATACAGTACCTATATCTCAACAAATAGGCTACCTAGGATTTTTTACTGAATATTGTAATTACCAAACCAGCCTGTAAATGTAAATTTCTGAACACGTCCCTTCCGGCAGTTTCTATAGGTACGAAAAACCCTGAAACATTCCCACTTTTTTTTTTAAATCGCTACTTTGTTTATCGGCTCGCGTATACACTAACAGATATAAATCTATATATTCTGTATTTGTGGGAGACTAATATTTGTTGCATTTTAGAGTTAGAATCATTCTCACACTACAAAAGGGCTCCTAATTCCAGTCACCCTGTTCATAAAAAGATATAAAAACGATTGTTTACATTAGTAGATAACAAAGGAAAAATGAACTCAAAAGAAATCAGTACCACCAAATTCAATTTTGTACTTCCTCAGCATTTTGTTCCCTGACACCCTCACTATTTTAGTTATCATAGCCAATAGAATCGGTAAATAAAGGCCACCAAGTCAATAAACCATAAATAAATAAAGTTTATTATCGACCGACAACATCACATGACTATTCAGAATGAGATAAGGGGTCAATACGGTGCACTTCGGCTTTTGCTATTTGTAAATATCAGCCACGATTCTAATGTATTTTATTAATTTTTAACCCCCGACAAAAAAGAGGGGTGTTATAATTTTGTATTGTATATCTGTGGATCTATGTATCTGTCTGTGGCAGCGTAGCTCTGAAACGGATGGACCGATTTCAATGCAGTTTTTTTAATTGAAAGCTAGTTTATACGGGTATCATCTTAGCTATGTTTTATGAAAATCTGTTCAGCCGTTCAAAAGTTACAGCTCTTTTTCTAGTTGGAGTCGGGGGTTTTTGATGGTTATGTGTTATGTTATATGTTATGCTCTTCCTGACTCGAATATCTCATTGGTCTTTTGGTAGAAAGCTGACAGCTGTGGGTCCTGGGATCGATTCCCCGTATCGAGCAAATTTGGTTTTTGTATAGAAAATCTCAAAAGTAGCCCGGAGTTTATTGCAGATGACAATTACATACATAGACCTCAACATACATCGTTATTTTGCTTTGAAAGTAAAACAGTTCGTTGCAGTTATAATAAATAAATTATAGTTTAAAAAAAAAACTAAAGAAAACGCTTTTGTCATCCAAACTAAACGTGTATGCAAAATTTCAGCTCAATCGGAAACCGGGAAGTGGGTCAAATTTAACTTCCAAGATTTTTTACATAGTTACAAGTGAAGCTAATAAAATCGTTATAAAAAGTCATCGTCTACCTTACGTAGCGTAACGTTGCAAACTGCAACTATAGTAATAGTCTAATCTTCAAGTAATTTTAAAGGTTGATGTTCTTCTTCGATTTGACTTACTATGGATACCTACATGTTTTGCCATAGACGTAGACTTCGTGTTTTGCAGATGTTTTAATATAAGTAGGGTTCCTCATCTATAGGGCTAGTTACATGAATGTAGCGTGAACGAAATCCGATTGAATGCGATTCATAAATCATTCATCTTCGATGCGCACGCGTTAACAATTTTAAAATTAAAACTCAAGTTAGAGGGCTTTCCTCCCTGTATTATACTATGAATAGGTAACTAGAAATTCCGAAAGGTACCTCAGACAATATTTCATCAACACACAAGGCCATTTTCAATTAGAATTTCTTTAATAAGCGCCCAATCGTTGTTCGTCCAGCCATGACAGTTGCGTTATCTCGAAACCAACTAGTTTCAGTTCAAAACTAACCGATTGCCTTATTAAACGTCAGCCGTGTTACTGATAGTCGTTACAATTATAATTGCATCAATTAAACTGATATTTAAGTTCTAGCGTTTTTACAGTGCCTACTTGTGGGAAATGTGTGACTAAAAATGTGTCCCAAAAATTAGAGTGTGCATAATTATATTTTTTAAATTTATCAGACTTCTAATTTAAAAGTTAAATAATAACTGATAAGTTCAATAACAATTTTGTTAAAATAATTATATTTTTTTGTCCACTAACATGAATACTTGCTAATATCATAGTGATCAGAGTGTTTGTCCCATTTTAATTTACAAACTACCTACTTCGTTCTAGCCTAGTTATCTTGATGCACAAAGCCAATAAACTGTGACGTTATATTTTTTTTAAGAAAAATATAGTCAATGATGTTTATTTGACGTCAAATAATTTCATGTTTGGATAACCCGGGATAACCTTATGTACGTACCATTGGAATCTGATTAATGATTTCTATAACGTGATAATTATCTCATCAAATAAACTAAAAATGCGTATGAAAAAGACGTTTTTGATATTCGATGGAGATTGGGATGAGAACAATGAACAGGAACCTCTATTACGAGATATGGACGACGACGAGGATTGGCAAGTTTTATTTTAAATTTTTCAGTAACTCTTCGAACTAAGATTTTACTAGAGATTGCTTTAGAAGTATTACCAGTAGATACATAAACTTGAACGACGATACCCCAACATCTTAGGCTCTTGCCACTAGGGATGTGCGAGGATGCGTAGTGACTTATGTGTGCGATACCCACCAACAAGATCGTTTGATTTTCATAGCTAAGCGCAAGTTACCTCTGGTGGAAAAGGGGTCAATGAAGCGAAGTTTTTTTCACACCTACTCACTAAAACGAGGGATGCGCGCTAGGGATGCGTTTGAACTAGAGCTGTGCGAGGTAGCTAAGCGGTGCGCAAAGAAAAAATCCAATAATAGGATTACTTCATTCAAGTCCGCAGTAATCCTATTGGTGGATTTATACCTCGCGCACAGCTTAGCTCGCATCGCACACCTTCCTCGCACAGCTAACTCGCGCAAAGCGAGTATTCCTAACACATCTTACCTGCTCCGCTACAGCACTTAGATAGCTTTGGTGGAAAGGAACACATAGTTTCGTAGCTTAGCCTTGCCCTCGGTAACCACCTGGCTACCTCGGACATCCCTGGTGGAAAGGCAGCCGGTTTTGAACGCATCTGTGTTTGAACAGCAGATCAATACTTGACAATAAAACGAGATCTCATTTACTAAAATTCGTCCTATATTTTTACCTGACTGTCCAGAAAGAGGGTAGTGTATTTTGTAGTTACAGGAAGATAATAGGTATCCTTATGTTAATAATACCATGAGGAAACTGCGGGTCTAGCGCGTAACTAAAATGGTAATGAACATCGACTCTGGTAATAAACTTCAATACGATCGTGAGAGACTAAACTTTGAGCTACCTTGTAAAATAATTACCAATCACAAAGAAAATTGACATCCTGTGGTGATCTTTCAAGTACTGTGACTACAAATCTTTACTTTTTTCTTTTCTTTTTAAAACGCTTTTATTAGCTTCACTTTATTTATTTCACTCAATTCACTTTTTTATTATTATTACTTGTTACTAACTATGTAAAAAAATCTTAGAAGTTAAATTTGATCCACTTTCCGGTTTCCGATTGAGCTGAAATTTTGCATACACGTTTAGTTTGGGTAACAAAAGCGTTTTCTTAAGTTTTTTTTAAACTATTATATTTATTTTTGAGTATAACCCTTCTGTAAAGTCACCACAGGTATCTATCAATTATCTTGATATTTTTTAATGTCTATAATTTTAAAAGTATATGACTAAGATTGTTTTCATTATTTTTCTGATAACTGTCACCACCTGGCCTATCACCCGTTTCTGGCTTGACGTTGATTTTCGGGACAATGATTTTCGGGTTTATGGGAATTCGTTGAATATCAACCGACAATAAGAATGAGATTCGAATCGAGATGCGAGGATGTTGTTACAGAATAATTATGCAGATCTTGCGCGAGAACGTGATTGTGCAGCAGCATATTTCATGGTGTCTTAAGATTCTTTGATAGCTTTCAGAGAACGAAATCGTACAGCGAAAAATTGTCGCAATGATCAATAACCGGATGAAGTAGGTACATAGCATCATCGCTCAATGACAAGAATGGCCCGCGGGTCTACCGCGTAACTAAAATTGTAATGAACATCGACATCGGTATTAAACTTCAATACGATCGTGAGAGCATAAACTTTGAGCTATCTATACCCTATACGTATATTATGCATTTTATTTTGTCATTACAAACAGACACTTTAATATTGTTTATTTGTATAGATTAATTGCTCCTAGATATAAATAATTAATAAAGTACTTAATATCCGTTTGTTTGTCAACAGGTCCCAGCCTCGACCTAGTCAGCAGTTCAACGTGATCAGACGAGTGTACCAGCAGGATACTCTCAACAAAGATGCTGACTACCAAGTGCCGAAAAACCCACGTAAGTTTCACATGCAAACTGACTATAACTGACTGACTGACAGCTGCTTCATGTGTAGTGATCGCAAACGCGATTTTGGAGCGTGTGGTCAGGGCAGGCGTTCTCGCACCGCCATACGTTCCACTAATCGATCTGTGGGCCGAGTACGAATGTTTTGACGTATAGTAACGTAAACGTAACCAAAAATACACGTTTAATCTATGATCTTTTTTTGGAAATATGTACATGCAATATTTTTTTATTTTCATGAAACAAGTGTGTTTGTCGTATAAAATTTAACAAAAATGCGATAGATTCATCGTATTTTATAATCAAAATTTGCTTACGTTTATGTTAGCGTATGTCAAAACATTCGTGCTCGGCCCTCTGCTCGTAGCTGCGGCAAGGCTACGAGGGAGGAGACTCGTCAAAAATCCACAAAATCATAACATGTCATCCATGATTCGAAAGGTTTCGTTCTACCAAAGAGCGCCGCTCGGAAATCTTCATCTCATAAGGGCTGCAGCTGTGTGAAGTCTATATTATTGTATTTTCGTAAGGTTTCGTAAAGCTAGTGATCACACGGGACCAAATATTATCATCAATGGCGAACTGTGGGTATGCGACTGACCGCCCTACTTTTACTCCTACTGCCCTATCTCTTGACTTTCGCAAAACATAGGCGCGACGTGTACCAAGAGATTATTTAGTTTAAGTACCTCTAAACTACTGGCTGCTCTCACGCCTCTGGCAGCGTTGACTTTGGCCCTAAGCTCGTGTCAACAGGCTCTTCATTATTGTCCGAATGCGTCACAAGAGTTATCCTGGATGGTTAAAACTTTTGGAACATCAAACTTCCTTAAATATTTCTTTACTAACCATATTCTGTGTTATTATTTTTAGTGGGTCAACGCTGCAAGAAAGTGGTGCGAAGTTGTGGGTTTGGCGACTGCCTGCGCAATTCCGTCCCCCTGGTCCGGTGGCTGCCTAAGTACAGCGCTCAGAATTACTTGATAGGAGACCTGATCTCAGGCGCCACTACTGCTGTCATGCACATACCTCAAGGTGAAGACTTAAATTACTTACTAAGATTCTGAACGGTCAAATGCATTGTCACATTTGGACTGGCCTGTTGGTCTAGTGGTTAGTGACCCTGACTGCTATGCCGGAGGTCGTGGGTTCGATTCCCACCCAGGACAAATGTTTGTGTGATGAGCATGATCATTTGTTCTGTGTCTGGGTGTAATTTATCTATAATATGTATGTATCTAGAAATATATAAGTATGTTTATCAGTTGTCTAGTACCCATAACACAAGCTCTGCTTAGCTTGGGACTAGATGGCGTTGTGTGATAGTTGTGGAATATTATTATTATTATTATTATATTTGTCACAGATTCATTATTAACATCAACAGTCTTTAATCGTCCATTCCTGAACATGGACCTCCTAATAATATAACAGTTGTATAATAGCTGTTGTTGTGGCCTTGATTTCACTCGCATCCTAAAGAAACTTATTCATGTACACGGATAAAATGAAGGTATTAATTCAGGATATGGTCTATCTGTGAGTCAATTTTCATCAAAACTTGTTCATCCGTTTATACGTGATTGACTACCGAACATCCGAACATCTTCATAAACTTTTGTGTTGTGTCTTGCAAGGTCGCAGGCGCAGGTTGTGCAGATGACACACTAGGGAACTTGCATGTATTTTTAGTTTAACATAAAGATTGAAGGCTTATATAAACATAGTTAAAACAAAAAAAAACAAGTTTTCTCTTCACGTATTAATATCTATTATAGATTATCTAAAATGTTTCCAGGTATGGCGTACGCGCTCCTCGCGGAGGTTCCCCCGATAGTGGGTCTGTACATGGCGTTCTTCCCGGTACTTATCTACGTGATATTCGGGACTTCGCCCCACGTCTCTATGGGAACCTTCGCCGTCGCCTGCCTTATGGCTGGCAAGGTAAATATCAATTTATTAGTTGTAAATGTTTTTCTGTGACTAAAACGCATCGTTAGGGCTACGACCACATTACGTTTTTCCACTTTACCATCTTTCATAAGGCGCGTTAGACATACACTACGTGACTGTGATAAATAGATAAAGTTAGGTCTGGATGTAGCCTAAAAGATGGATGATGAAAAGCTATTGGATATGTTACTAAGTATTTTGATTAATCCACTAAGATCACAAGAACACAGAAAGGAAGCTCTGAGATTATGATTAACTGGGATCTTCGAACAACAATAGCACTGGTAATCGAAGACACGAACTACTAAGCTACGATCATCACACAGCTAGGATTAAAGCCCGTCACACACGTAGCTATAATATATATTATAGCAAGGCATATTACGATATATTTTCCATAGTAATCTTCGAGCGAACTCAGACGCAGCTACTCGTATAATATATATTTCTATTACGTCATCAAAATATGTTTTAGTATAGCTACCACGTATGGGGGCTTGCTATAATGTAATATATAGCTCAGTATATTAATATATATTATAGCTACGTGTGTCACGGGCTTTAATCCTAGCTTAATGTTGGAGTACTCAAATCTTAACTGTCAACTTTCCGAAAATCGGGTCATCCCTATTCTATACCCTATTTATAAGTACATTAACTTCTTTGTAACATTTATTAGCATACTATTATTACATTTTCTATGTTTTTTAAATATTATTGACTCTCTACACGTGTCGGTTGAAAACTGTAAGGGTAGAGAGTAATTGAATTAAAATAAATAAATAAAAAATAAATACCCGTGGGTTTTATAAAAGATAATTAAGGGTTATAGGAATAGTAAGGACAGTGGACAGTATAGCAACCTTATCCTAAGCACATCATATTGCGATCCCAATCCGTTCGCCGAGCGTAGTAATATTATGGCGATCTAGAACGGGATTCAAGTTCATGCATATGTTGTATACGTTTACGACCTGATAATACACAGCCCGATTGTTTTATAACCACAAAAAAAATAGTGCTTTCTGTGTTCATCATTCTACACTACTTTAATTAAGAGGCCAACTCTGAAGTCGATAAAAAGCAACTGTTCGATACAATAGTCAATATCTCGGTCAAAATGTATAAGTAGAGAAGTCAATTCGAGTGAGCAGAATCATTAAACGCTCTAATTAATCAGTAAGAGCACAGAAGGCACAACACATCAATAAAAGATTGCTTTTTTTCTAGGTTGTAACACAACACGCAACACCTTATGAAGTTTTGCATGCGAATGTCACTAATGCAACTACTACAAGTAAGTGTTTATTCCGATTCAAATGAAAATGCCTACTAAATGCCACCAAAAGTGCGCATACGCATAATTGCCGCACAGGTCTAGGCGTCGCAAGCTCGTCCGCTGGTATGAATGAGATCCTGGGTTTGATTCCCAGATCACACAAAATATTATGGTAGTCGCCCAGCAGTGAAAACCTAGTAAATCCAATTTTCTTCAAAACGTTTTATTTGTTTGGTAGATTGATAAATTGATTTATTTTTATTTCTTCCTTCTGTAACATTTTGTGTTGTACACTTACTATGTAGTTTTACAATGCTTGGCGGTGATATGGGATTCAACATGGGGTTTGGGCGAAATGTGAACAGTACCAACACAGTCCAACGGATTCTTTGCTCAGGGCGATCGCATAATATTATACCGCGTAAGTGAAAGGGTAGGAACCATTAATATTCTTGTTTTTGTTTCAGTGACAGCATTGAACTCAGTTCAATACACACCTTTACAGGTGGTTAGCGTAGTGTGCCTAGCCGTGGGAATATTTCAGGTTAGTTTTAGTTATTGTATTTTACAGCAACATCAGCCTATTAAAGTGGTAATTAACGTATCTAGGGGGGCAGAGAGGGGTTACTGGACCTGACCTGTAGGGTAATCACGATACCCACTAGTAATCGGGATCGATTCACTTTTGACAGTTTAAGAATGTACATCGCGTTGTTCGAATTGTCGTTGAGAATACTTTTTAAAGCATACTTCGCAATGTACATTGTTGAACTGTCAAAATTGAATCGATTCTGATTTCGAGCGTGCATCGTGATTACCCTGCTGTCTCCCATATATTTAGTTCATTTATAAAGTAAAAAGTGAAATCTGATTTGAAATCGCCCCGCCTCTTAGGCCAAAAGCTGGGTACCTACGCCCATGAATGTGAGCCTCCTCGGGCCCAGTACGGGCCGGTGGCTGTCACAGGTCTTCAAATATTTTGTTTTTGGACATACCGCTTTCCTCACGTTGTTTTTCATCACCGTTACAGTAGTGGCCGTAAACAAGTCTTTTTTAAACACCTACGGCCCTAATAATAAATCAAGATCATTCCTTGAAACAGATGATCCTACTATCGTGTTCCTGCAGGTATTAATGTGGGTCCTGCGGTTAGGCGCCGTATCTACTCTTCTGTCAGAGACGCTGGTGTCAGGGTTCACCACGGCAGCCTCGTTCCATGTGCTGGCGTCCCAGCTGAAAGACCTCTTCGGAGTCAAGATTGTCAAACTTTCTGGAAACTATAAAGTTGTATTTGTGAGTATAAGTTCTATTTTCTACGAATCAAGAGCAATTTTTATTCATTATAGGTTTGGATTTGCATTAGCTTGTGTTTAAATTATTATGCTCTCCCTTCAAAAAGTTCTGTTTTCTGATTCAGAAGACCAAAATCAAGTATACGTTACATTGGGATGATGCTATAGCTTTTGGTTGAGTCGCCATCGTTTTCGTTTCTGGGAGACCCAATAGTTTTAGAAATTGTTTGTGATAACTACATGGTTTTTCGATAAGTAACAGACGACTTACACAGAACGAAGTCAAAATAAACTCAATAAGTAAATTAATTCAGGAACTTTATAATTTTGATGAATTAAAATGCCCGAATATAAGTCATCTTGTACTGTTTTCAGACAGTCATAGAAGTGTGCAAGAACTTGCCGAACCTCAACTGGGCGGCGTTCGTCATTTCCTTCATCACTTGTGTCATCATTGCGGTCAACAACGAAGTACTTAAGGTAGAAACAAATAGCCCTTATTACCTGACTTAGTATAAGCACGAACTTGATCAAAAACGCTACCAACTAAGCCGCCTGCGAATATAACCTACAATTACGTCAGTGGTGCCTCGACATGCACTCTATGTGCACGTACCTTCAAGACCAAAATTGGCTATAACAGTCACCTCTGAGCACATCAACGTCAACAATAATAAACAGAAACAAAGTCATTGTAACCGAAATCGGCATGAAAGACATCCTCAGTCACACAAACGACCGATTTTTGTATGTCAAAATGGAACATATTCTGTGCCCCAATGCACATGAAAAATAATTTTGATTCCTTGGTGGAACACAGACTGATAGTTGTTAGTCTCGGACTCTGAGCGTGTGGGCATTTGGGATTATGTCTGATTACTGTGCCCCGAAACAAGGCAGCCCGAAGTCCGCATCGCGTCACCAACACCTTTAAATAATGATTAAATACGTTTTCTATCCACCTTATCTTTAGCACCCTAGCATAATATAGTACATCAAACCGAGTAACATTTTTGCTGCAACACAACTTTTATACTTAGGTGCTATATCGCGCGCAACAGACTGTGCTGTGTAATGGGTGTAGAAGGAGATAGGTTCGGTAAAAACATGGTGTCTTTGACCTTGAATATCTCAAGAACAAGCGGTACAAAGGTAAGGCCGAATATTAAAAAAAATTCGTAATGATGAGAAGAATACGTAGTGTTCGGATTCGTTAAGTACACCCGTGGGCCGAGCACGAATGTTTTGACGTACCTATAGTAACGTAAACGTAACCCAATTTAGAACCAAAAATACACATTTAATACGTGATATTTTTTTGGATATACATGCAATATTTTTACATTTTCATGAAACAAGTGCGTTTGTTGCATAAAATTGAACAAAAATGAGATAGATTCATTGTATTTTATCAACAAAATTTGCTTACGTTTACGTTACTATACGTCTAAACATTCGTGCTCGGCCCACCGATATCAGTAGGTACTTCAAAAATATATTTTTGTTCCCAGCCATGGGTAAGCAAGCGCTCCCGCGTGCCGGTGCCCATAGAGCTGTTGGCGGTCGTGATCGGCACGCTGGTCTCCAGGTTCGGGCAACTCAAGGAAGCGTTCGGCATCGGCCTCGTAGGACACATTCCTACTGGGTGAGTATTGACGACGCTCGCTTTGCTTATTTATTTATTCGCTTTGTTTATTTCTATTTATTTATAATTTTTATATATTTTTTTTGTATACATTGTAATTATAATTACTAATATACTAATATGTAATTATACTTATTTTGTATTTATATTTTTATTATACTCGCAGTAATGTATAAAATGTATTTCTTAACTAATACTTATGTATTTTTCATATATTATGTATTTATATAGGTACTATTTGAATGTTGTGGTAGATATTTCTTTTTGGGTTTAAATTGTTTTGTTTGTCATCCGTGAGTCACAAACGGGTTCAGTTGAAAATCTGCGCCGGGCATTGAAGTCTGGCATACGTTGAACTGAACCTTCTTGGTGCAGCCGTGAGGCCCACATGATTGTTGTATATCGGTATATCCTACATACATACTTTATATATTATCTATTATTATCTATGTGATTATCTTATTTTTTTTTATCTCGTGGTGGCTTAATTTTGACACTAAATAAATTACTTTTTATTTTTACCGCCAGTAGTAGTGACGCACGCAACTTATCTTCTTATACTTCTCCTTGTTTCCAGTCTGCCCGTCCCGCAAGTCCCTCCCCTGGAGATGCTCCCCGACGTTGCGGTAGACGCATTCACCATCACCATGGTGACGTACACCATCTCCATGTCGATGGCACTCATTTTCGCCGCCAAGGACAAGTACGAGATAGATGCCAACCAGGAGTTACTGGCGCTAGTGAGTGGTAGACCGTTAGACAAGTTCCTCTCTTAGGCCCGGTGGTCACCAAAGCGCAGAGGAACGGAGATGTGTCGTAAGAACTGACAGGATTGTGTTATTGAAGCTAAGCGGAGAGAAGATGTAAAAATGATAATATCCTATTGATTTTTAAGACACATCTCTGCTCCTCTCGGGTTTGGTGGACACCTAGCCTTAGAATTACTATGCTGAGTTTGGAGACTCAATGCTTTCAGCTTATCAACAATATTGAAACAAAGCTGATGTTGTTTAGGCTACCGAACGAGACTAGACCAAAAAGATGTGTAAGCAACACAATCTGGACAGAATAGTTAGATCATAAATAACAGACGTTAACATACTTAAGACTTTAACAAAAACATGAGCTGAATGACAATAAATTACGACCTACACCCTTTAAAACTATGGGAAATCTCATCGAAAAAGTAGCTTATGAAGCATTTGTTGCGTAAACTAATAGTAACAGCATGGAACAGGCTCCGGAAAAGGTTGCCACGGCTCCCACACTGAACTGCTTCAAAACAAACTTGACCAGGAAAACATCTCGTAAACTATTTGATACACACGCATCAGCTAATTAGCTGCTAGTGTGTCTTACCAAATAATAATAATAACACATAATTATGGTGGATTCGCTTTGCTCTTCTGGTTAATACGGTTAAAGAATTTATATCCTCAAAAAAAAATTCACCTACAGAGAAATTTATAATCTAATTTACAATATTTTCCGGCAAGCGTGGCTTGATTATAAACTAAATCTAACTTACATTTAATAACAAAACTAAATCTAACTTACATTTAATAACAAAACTAAATCATTGACTAAATTACATAAACTTATTATATTAGCTACAAAATCAAACAAAGAAGGTATTATAGTTTCATAAACCTACAAATTAGGTGCATTACCTATCTATGAGCGGCATCGAGTAAGAAAAAAGTGTAAAGAATCTATTTCATCCATTCATTCCCCAGGGCTCAAGCAACGTGTTCGCGTCATTCTTCTGCTGCGCTCCCTTCTGCGCCAGTTTATCTCGGTCATATATTCAGTATCAGGTGAGTGCTAGAGATATCATAAATTATAAATCTTACTTAAGAGGCCTATCACAAAATTGTGCGGTACTGCGTTCGAGCAGCCGACGTGAGTCAAAGTTGTCGAAGTCTTTCAGTGTCTCAGAATAAGATCCCTCTTTTTTGTCGGGGGTTAAAAATACCATCAATAAACTTCAATCACGTCTCCTGTTTTCAGGCGGGCAGTAAAACAGGTATAACATCAGTAATCAGTGCGCTGCTGATCCTTTGCGTGCTGCTGTGGATCGGGCCGTTCTTCGAGGAGCTGCCTCGGTGTGTCCTCGCGGCCATCATCGTGGTCTCGCTCAAAGGCATGTTCATGCAGGTTAAGGAGCTGGCCAAGTTAGTATCATTATTATACAAGTACAACCTTTCTAGTCCCGATAACTTTGAGGGGTTATTGTACTCATCATTATGAACATCTTTTACTACGGGGCCAACGCTGTAATCGCGCAAAAAAACAGCAGTTCCATACAAATAATTCAATATTACTCGACTAAATGTATGGAGCGGCAGATATATTTTTTCGCGCTTCGAATCTTTGTCCCATAGTAAACGTTGTTCATAATGATGAGTACAGTAACCCCTTAAAGGGATCGGGAGTAGAAAGTTAGGACCTTATACTATATTGGACTTTTTACTTTGGTCAAGAGTGATCGCTTTGTCGTTCGATTTCTATAAAAGTTCTGTAAAAAGTATAGAAACCCTATGTGCTTTCAGTTTCGTAATATGATAAATATCTGTTACACGATGGATGTCAATTCCATCAAGTAACTTGTAATTGGCCTTCCTTCACTAATGTTTTTACTAGATATATGGATCCTAGCTGTAAGTTTTCTGAAGAAAATATTATAAAAATTCATTGGTAAATTGCTCAGTGTGGTTTTTTTAGACTCCCTGGACCCCGGTTAGATTTCATCAGCTTTTATTAAGTAAAATGTTTGCTTTATTCCAGGTTCTGGCAGCTTAGCAAGTTGGACGCGATGGTTTGGCTCGTAACCTTCCTGACAACAATCCTCATCAACATCGATATTGGGTAAGTTTCTTGTTAAATATCTAAATATTCGCAGTGAAAACAATAATCATAAGAAACCAAGACGAAAATCAAACAAAAAATAAATAAAAAAAGGATAGGAAAGGTTGTCTGTAAGAAATCGCCGATTGCTATAAGACAATATCATAATTATCATGATTTACATTAGAAATGTCGAAAAATGCAATTAGTTGACGACTCTAAAGTCTTAACATCATACGTACGCGTAACATTCATATTCAGCAGTCATCTGTGTTAATTACTATGGAGGCCTTTTAGGCCCCCAGGATGGCAGGTACCTTCCGCACAAACACTTCACTGTATAATTTCGTTTCTAGCTTGGGTGCCGGCCTACTCGCTAGCGTAGGAGCCCTGTTCTGTCGCTCACAGAAGCCCTACACTTGCCTACTAGGGAGGGTAATGGAAACTGACTTGTACCTCGACACCAAGAGATACAGAGCTGTAAGTATGATGTTGCATATAACAACGGTTTGACGGGAAGACTGGCGCAGTGGCTTTCTGTGCTACGAGTCGCAAGTTTGCACGCACTAAACAAATATTTTAGTGCCCACGATACAGAAGAAATCTTAAGGTGGAGCTGGAGTTACGATTTTAACCCCCGATAAAAAAGAAGGGTGTTATAAGTTTGTAGTGTGTATCTGTCTGTGGCGTCGTAGCTCCAAAACGGATGGACCGATTTCAATGCAGTTTTTTTAATTGAAAGCTAGTTTAATCGGGTATCATCTTAGCTATGTTTCATGAAAATCTTTCCAGCCGTTCAAAAGTTACAGCTCTTTTTCTAAGTTGGGAGTCGGGGGTTTTTGACGGCTAGGTTACCACAAGCAAAGCTATAAAACAATTTTTTTGCATAACGGCCAAGGATTGACGCTCTAACAAGCGAACGGTACAAGTCGTGGCTATTGGAAGGCTTTTAAATATTTTAGAACTGTGAAGTTTCTGCTTGTACGCACTACATACGGCTACATATAAAACTATTATATACCTACAATATAAGCTGACCTCGCATTGTACGGAAAGTATACAATGCAAGGTCAACATAAACTTGAAATGTATAGCTTGATATGTAGCCGTATACATAATAATTATCAAATTCAGATACTGCAACCTCCGGCTATTTTTGGAAAGAGTTAGCCGACTTTCACATAAGTTTTTTGCACTTGAATGATACGGATAATGATACGTAATTATACGGATACTGTACATCTTAGCTCTATAGTGTAAAAATAAATACCATAAACACGTTTAAGTTTGCACCATTTTATTAATAGCTTTGAATTTCATAAATATATGAAATCATAAGTCAGACAGAGTTCAGTACATACCCAATAATAAAAATACATATTGTAGTCAATTTAAAGCGATTAACATTCCACGGCTAGCCATCTCCATCTCATTGTCATTATAAAAAGTTAAAATGACGAACTGGACCGCGCACATGAAGATTATGTTGAATAATATGAAAATGATCCATTTTACAAAGTCACAGATACCAATTTCGTAGTTTAATGAATACGGGTATGATTTGTCGGATAATACTCTCATTCTTCTGTTTTATTGAAGCCCCTTGTTTTAAGGGGGTGAAACAGTATGATTTGCATTTTTTATAAATTATCTTGTATTGTTGTGCAATTAATTCTTGCTCTGAGGTGACATTTTAAAACCAATGACAAATGACAAAAGTGACAGTCTTTGACAGTTTCTTAATTTGTATTTTTTAGGACGAAATCTTTTTGGTTAAATCAAAAGGATGATTTGAAAAAATAAATCTGGAGCTATTGGAACTTTTTACTCGTCATAGAATTTGGAATGGAATCTGCACTCATCGCTGAGCAATAATGTAGGCCCAAGTTTACCAACAGCATAACAGACGATTAGAGCAAAATTAATCTTATAAGGACCGATTTCGTTTTAAACATCAGTTATATTATGAGTTAACATAGCCCTTAGTCTACCTAAGGAAACTGGAATAACTGCTTATGTATATTTTATTTGTAAACTTTCTCATTGGTGGTACGGGTAGGTACGGGTTCTTGGGTTTTATCCCTAGGTCAAGCAAAATGTTAATAGTATCAGTAACAACCCGGTGTTTGGAAGAGTCCTGTGGATGGCAATAAGCTCGCCCCTTATGGAACTTAATCGGTGAAATGTGGTGTACCACACAGTACCACTCTGCCTAACCCTTCAAGGAAATAAGGCGCCATGTTTTTTATTTTTTTAAATTCCTTTTATTGCATACAAATAACTGAATATTACTCGACTAAATGTATGGAACAGCTGATTTTGTTTTCGCTATTTCTGGGTTAATCCCATAGTAAATGATGTTCATAATGATGAGTAAAATGACTTAAAGGGATCGGAATTAGAAAGGTAGAACCTTGTATAATTAATTCTGACTCTCCTCCACCCATCCTCAGGCTAAAGAGCTCCCAGGCATAAAGATCTTCCACTACTGCGGCGGCCTGAACTTCGCCAGTAAGAACCTGTTCCGAGCTACCCTCTTCCGTAAGATCGGCTACCTGAAGCCTGCTGAGGTGGTGCATGATGAAGACAACAACCTCACCAAGAGCGAATCTTATGAATGGGACCCTAGTATTAGTAATAGAGTGAGTATTAACTAGCACAGTCTACTATAATTCTGTACAGTAGGTCAACGCGAGCGTTTATGCTATCGTGCGAGACTTCATCGGGGGGAAATGGGCGGGACTCGGATCCCGAGCTGCCATATCACAGCTCGGGATGAATGCACTCGCGGACTGAAGCAGCAATACTATGGATAAATGGGGTATTATACCACTTGAAAACATTAAGATGAGAAGAAAGGTTGTGGAGTGTGTAAGGTGAGGGTTTTAAGGTACCTGTAATAATAATTAAATAAATAACATTGCTATGCTCTAAAGTCTAAACGGACGCCATCAAACGCTCAAATGTTGAAAAATGAAAGCCTTTAAAACGGTATTTTGTGTTTAGGTACCATGTGTGATAATAGACGCGACAGCCCTATCGTACGTGGACGCGCCTGGCATCAAGAGTCTAGTCGCTGTACAAAGGGAGCTGGTATCCAGCAACATTACTGTCTTACTGGCGGGGGCTAATGGTAAGTAAATAAAGAACTACATTAGATTAAGACCTGGGGTTATAACCCTTCACATCAGATACTGAAGATGCCTGATAGGTACCTACAGTCAGTATCAAATCAAATGATTTAACAGTTTTGACACCCGACTGATGACTGACTTGTATCAACACAACAAACAAAAACTACATCCATCGTCTGTGCGATGTTTGCGATGGAATATCAACGCCTCGTTGTCGAAGCGTCATCGTTGATTTGGAACGCAAAATCATCATCTTCGTCAGTCTGTTGACATGACAGCTAGCGTCAGAATTACCGCCAACGCCGAACATTTTGTATGAAGTGAAAATTAAACGCTGCGTTAGGCAGCGTCACGTAATATCTCATACATTGCGTGAGACCCAGGAGTGTTCATTTGTCCAGAAACTCACTGCTAATAATACATTGTCCACAGGCCCAGTTCTCGAAATGATAGAGAAGTACAACTCCTTAGAGCCTGAAAGACTCCAGTTGGACACGTTCCCGACAGTTCATGACGCCGTCGTATACTACAACGTGCTGGAGTCCAAGAAACACGTGGTTCCTATTACTGTGACCTCATGAGGCAAGAACAACTGTTAGTTCTATAGTAGCCAAATGCCATAGGGGCCTTAATATTATAAAGCCGAAACTCATCAAGCATCATTCCTTTTTTTTAAGTTTTTTTGTATTTCTGTATAATTTTTTTCACTTCACACAGTTTTTTTAGTTTACCCTGATTTTTTTTCAATTTACCCCTTTTAAGGGTTCCGTAGTCAAACAAGGAACCCATATAGTTTCATGCTGTCTGTTCTCCCTTTTAATTCCGTAATAAATTTAGTTCGTTATTTTTTAACTTTCTCATATAAATAACAAGTAAATGGTCTTATCAAAAATAATAACATTGGTCTGAGTCGATGTTTAGGAGTATTAATACTTTATTAAATATGCAGGGTAACTATTAGAATTAAATGAAAAGGAAAACATGTTAATTGATAATGTTCTTTATTTACTTAAGTATATTTATTTCTTCCTCTAAACTGAGCTTAGCTAATGTCATTATATATTAGCTAATATTATTATATATTGAGTATAATTTAAGAAACAAATTACGTAGGAGTTGATCAACCTTAGATATAAAATAATTTCTATCAAAAATCTTATTCTACCAATTAGTAAAATTGAACATTTTTATTTGTTATTACCTTGGTTATAACAATAATTTGTGTCACAAAGTTTATAAAATAGCCTTACGATTGAGGTTGATATCAGGATATAATTGAGTCTATATCCACCCTTTTTTATTTATTCTAATTTATCCCTGTCCCCTTCTACCCATAAACTAAAACATTTACCTAGTAAAATATATCAAGTACTTAAAAGTCCTTAATTGTTTCAACGAATTTAGTTAATTATTTAAGAAAAAGCTCATTTGGATCAAGTTGTTTTTGTTGCTTTTGTAAAACTGTAGACTGGTCTATTTTAATATTGTACAATTTCTAGTGTCATATTTTTTTAAATATTTTTGATATTACTTTGCAAAGAACTGTACACGGTAAAAAGAAAAACGTTTTTGTGATCTTTCCGTTCTGTGTTTAAACCATCGATGTCTATAGATACGCTCTGTCATACAAAGGGAAGCTAAAAAAATGAGACGTATTTTTTGAAGACGTCAAATTCTAAATTCGACAATTTTCGAATTATATTTAAATAGAACAGCGATACATGCACTAATGGAATAGCTACTGTTATTATATATTTTTTATTCAATACACAAATTAATAATTATGTTTGTAAACGGCATTTGACTGGTGATCAACTACTCCATTTTTCTGAAAATGGAGTACCTGACACGTCTCACTTTTTGAGTTCACTAAGCATATCTATAGACATCGATGGTTTAAACCACTGAGATTTATTGTGGATTAGACAGATAAGACATTTTCTATGGGGTAGGTTCGAGCTCTACCCATAGAAAATATCTTATCTTTCTGCTGATTTTGAATTGATTTTTGGTACTTAACATGTTATCGCAGCAGACACAATAAAACATCGTTACTTCATGTCGTTCAAAGGCTTAAACAATATGAATATACACCCCAATTTTTTTTTTATTTATATTTTAGGTTAGTGCTCGGCTAATCTTTAATTCTTTATTGAAATCTTTTACTATGCGACCAAGGCAGGAATCGTGAAACAAAATCAGCTGTTCCATACACTTAGTCCAGTATTAAAATTTAAATATTTGAATGGAACAGCAAACTTTTTTTGTTGTGAAGTCATTATGCACGATAATAAAATTACTCTGGTAATTAAAAAACAGTGGTGTATAATAAATATTTTAAATAGAGTAAGCTTCATCAACAAGAGCATCGCTCATAGAAGATAAATAAAGTATGGTCACTATGGTCAGTAGCTCAACTTCACCGATTTAAATCAATAGTTCGAGTACACCTCGCATAGTGTTCAACTGTTATATTTTTTTATACTTATTCATTCTAATAAAAGTTTGTGTAAAACTTGGTGTAACTCGATAACATTATTCTTCTAAAATAATTGTATTTTATTTTCTCAAGAAGCCCTTTTATAAGAAAAGTTATCCTGGGGCGGTGTACTTGTATTAATAAAGAACTAATGGAATCGTAAGTTCAATAATAAAGTGACATTCTAAAATTCCTAAATTAATCTTGGGTCGTTTTTGGAAACTACATTTTTAAATCGCACCACTTTTATTATGGAGCCATTTATTATATATTTTATTTTCATTGTATGAAACACAATTTTTTTTAAAGAAAATTTTTAAAGCAATGTCACTTTATGTTATAAAACAACAAAATATAATGTACCTAAATGGCTGCGTTAAAAACATATTTTTACACACTCATAACGTAAAGTTTTGATTATGAATTCAAAAATAGTAATAATGACGGACATAATGCGCGTCCAACTCTTATCAAATTAAAATATTTTCTTAGCAAAATACCTAATGCTAAAATAACTTTTTATTCTATTTAAAGTACCTATTTACACTTCGGATCGACCAAGGAGTTTTCAGTTCCGTTTTTATAGTGGCTGCATATTGTCTATGGTGGCGCGCGTCCGGCGCCATTAATGTGTTTGTTTATATTGTTAGATAAAGTAGTGTATGAAACTGCAGATAACTAGGTATTCAAAAAAATTGTGATAATATAAAAACCTCACCGTCATGTTTTAATAATCCCTATTATGCAATAGTTTCATAAACTATTATTATAGCAGTAGTACTTACTATTATGAAACAATCGAATATAATGTAAATGGCTGTTAAGTTATTAGCTTATTTATAGCTCTGTGAAACGCAGGATTTTATTTTTACTATATTATATATGAAATTGAAGTTTATAATCAGCATAATAAATTATTAATATGCCTGCAAGTATGTGTGTGCAGTTTTTTTGCTGGTAAATGTAACTATTTATTGCTAAGTCTGTTGTGATATTTAGTACCTAATGCGATTGTACAGTATGTACGTAGATTAAAATAAATGTTGAATATATTTTATACTTTGTTTTAATGATATTATTAAAACAAAGTATCTCCTTATCTTCACGTCGCATAGTGTCTTAAGACCATTTTTCGGACATCGAATTTTTATTAAAAAAAGCTGATAGATATAATCATTTAAATGCAAGATTTCGTATCCCCATTTAGCTAGCATGTCTAGTTTTCGAGTAATAATTTTTTGAAAATCGGCCAATGCGAATCCGGATTCCGGATATATAGAAAAAAAATTATTACGCTTAAACTAAGCATGATACGCAATAAAGATGTTAAGTAGACTGATAGCGCCTCTTTTGGCTGTCGCACTTGTGGGTATGGTATATGACATATCTATATATTAATACGTGAAGAGAAAACTCTGTACCCCTCTTTAAGCATATTGCGCGCACGGAGGAGTGTGAGATTTAGGTTATACGGAGATGGAGTGCAGAAAACTAAAATTATGGTCGAATTTCGACCACTGCCTGGGCGACCACTAGTTTTATAAATAGGAATCGCTCACAGCCAGCCGCCCGCGAAGAATCTACTGGCGAAGATGGCGAAAACTATGTGGCGAAGGTCTAAGGTACCTATCTAAATAGGGTGAAGTATTTCATTAAATCTGGCCCAGCAAAAGTATTCAAATATACTGAGTAGGTACCGATTTTAGATGTTTCGCTAAAAGACACCTTGTTCCAGTGTATCTGAGGCTAACTGTACTAGCAGATTGCGAATCAGACGATTAGAACTAATTAAGCGTAGCATTCACACGGCTCACTTGCAACAGATAGATACGAATAGCAACACCAATATTTATCTAATAATATCAGTATTACTTATTCCAATGAATAGGTATTTTGAACTGCAGTCTGCAGTGCGTCAATCAGTTTGCACAATATGCCAATTTTTGGTTTGTTCTATAAAATTACATAGAAACATTACGTGACCTTTGAATCGGTCCAATACCTGCGTTAATATCAGCTGGCCTAATGGTAGACGTTATGGTCGATAGCTGTTTTTTGGGAGAAGCCTATGTCCAGCAGTGAACTGAAATTGAATTGAATTGGCGATAGATGTAGCTACGATTCCCAAACCGCCCCCAAACTATGAAAACACTAAAGATAAAGATATTTATTGCAGAAACTGTGTACAAAGGTGTTTGTATAAATATAGGTATCAACAGCCTACCCAGTCGGGTGTTGCAATAGTATTTAGAGAAAAAGCTAACACTACAAGTATGGATTAGCCTCAAAATAATTTACATTACAATCACTTTTTGGTAAAAAATTCTTGTACATTATAAAATACATTTTTAATTAACCATTTTTTTAAAACTCTCTTAAATAATTTTCCATCCAGTTTTTTTATGTCTACAGGTAAGTGGTTATAAACTCTTATTGCTGAAATATATGTACTTTTATAATAAATCATGTTAATGATATTTGGCAAATTTAAATTAAATTTATATTTATTACGTACATTTGGTTTAGTCTTACATTT
This sequence comes from Allophyes oxyacanthae, assembly GCA_932294325.1. Taxonomy (NCBI): domain Eukaryota; kingdom Metazoa; phylum Arthropoda; class Insecta; order Lepidoptera; family Noctuidae; genus Allophyes; species Allophyes oxyacanthae. Next base: position 7,470,617 of record OW028628.1, read on the forward strand.
AAGGTTAAAAAATTGAATGTTATTTTTAACAAATAAACATAACTCCAATATGTAAATTCCCGTAAGTGTGAGAAAACCCTTTTCTTCGAAAATGGATCTTAGTGATTGTATACTTTGCTTAACTAAAGCGGAGGCAATTATAAAACTAAAATACTGGTAATTCGCTGACCGTTATATTTTCTACACGGGTTGTGACAGAAATCGTCTATTCTACCGATCGATCGGTAGAATAGACGATTATCGCGATCGCCATCGGGGAGTGCCTTCGTAAGTTCAATGACTCACGCGGAGCGCTAGAATGCCGTTAATGCGCGGCGAAGACGACGGACAAAATTTTTTTACGACAAAAAATTGTTGCCGACTTTATTCGACATGGACTCAACTCAAACGACAGTCATTTTGTTCACAGTTGTTGTTAGAACTCTAGTGTCCTCACTAGCAACAACTACGGTCATTCTTGTCCGTCGTCTACGCCGCGCATAACGGTGAAGCGACGGCATTAAATGTTTCGTTTATGTTTTTTTTATGAGTCTGGAATACCTTCCTCCAGGATGGTTCTACACACACCGGCAAATTTAGCGCAACATAAAAAAAAGGCCCAAGAATTTCAAGATGCGATTTAATTTTAAATTCTATTATTTATACTTCTTTTCGTATTTAAAATTACACCTTTTAAAATGAAAATGGGATTACACTTAGTATAAATTTAGTAAATAAAATTATATTTATGAAAAATTTACATTCTTGAATTTTTAAGATAAGCAAGGAAAGTTGAAAAAGTTATTAAAAAACAATATTAAAAAATTAAAAAAACTATAAATTAATATCACGTGGTTCCTCCACGTGCTCTTATTAAAGTTTCCACCCGCCTAGACATGCTGAGAATGATATTATCTATTGTCTCCTGTGATAGTCTCTGCCATTCCTCAACTATGGCGATTCGTAGTTCACCCACATTGACAGGTGCTGGAATTCTGGATTTTACTTTGCGTTTCAGTAGGTCCCAGACGTGTTCGATCGGGTTCATATCCAGTGATCTCGCCGGCCAGCCCATAACTGTGATATTCACATTATTAAGATATGCCCGAGTTGAACAAGCAGTATGCGACCGAGCATTATCCTACATAAAAACGAAGTCGTCACCGTCACCGATAACGGGGGCAAACGGTACCACATTTTCTTCTAAAATTTCTCTTATATAGTGATCTGCAGTCAGACTCCCTCCATCGATTAGCACGAAGTCCGTACGACCTCCCAAACATATCCCCCTCCCAAACCATTATTGATCCTCCACCATATCCCACTGTGGTTTCAAAATTTGACTGATTCTATCGTTCTCCTTTGCGTCTATATATTCCTTGCCTTCCGTCAGTTTGATTTAAAATAATTCTGCACTCATCACAAAAAAAAACTTTACCCCATTGCTCCATGTTCCAAAGTCGATGTTCCCGAGCAAAAGTTAGTCTGTTTCTACGATGATATGCCTCAAGTTTTGGAGCCTTGGCGGGCACGAATGAACCAAAACCAGCTTCTTTGAATCTTCTTCGTACCGTACGGTCACTTATTGTTACACCTCGAACTTCCTCAAGCTCATTCCTGGCTTAAACGGCCGTTAGACGTGGGATCTTACGTACGCCAAGTTGAATAAAACGATCATCCCTGCTTGAAATACGTCTTTTTCTGCCTTGTCTCGGTCTTCTCACAAAAGCATTAGTCTCCCTGAATCGTTGGATACTGCAATGAATTGTGGAAACAGATCGACCTACAGAGTGATCTCCAGAATAAGAATTCTTGAGATCATTCTCTAGTTTTGATCATTTCTCCTCATCTCAAGTGCCCTGGCAATCTCAGTTGGGGTCAAGACGGGCATAATGAAGTCCTTGACTTTTAAAAAGATTTCAAAAATCAAATAATTGTGTATTTTAATGAAAATTTTACAAAATTTCACACCGAAACCATAAAATAAATATTAAGGAAAAATCACTCGAAACGATATTTGTTCGAATAAAATTAAAACAATCGCATAAAATGTGACGTTCAATTGTTTTCTCAATTACAAATAATTATTTATAAAAGAAAAATAAAAAAATAATTACCCAGGAATGTTACAAAAAAAGAATTTCGACTTTTTTTTATGTTCCGCTAAATTTGCCGGTGTGTGTATTTGTTATAAGTAGCAGAGTGCGTAATTTAATTGGATTACACGATTTACATCCTGTATAATTTTCATATTCGTAAACTATTTAGATGGAATGTTTTTTTTTTTTTTTTTTTTTTTATCGTGGTAAAATCATCATATGAGTCCTCCCACCCCGGGCAGGGCGGGAGGGACTGTCAGACTTGTACTGACTAAAATCCACGGTGTTCCTTCAATAGCCCTTTACGTTCCGGGGTCACGGTAATGAGATAAGTCCCGCGACCCCGGCAGGCTTCGGCCCTCTACAGGGGGGGCCCCGTCATCTTGCTGACGTTCTTTGAGGCGCGCGTGGAACACAACGCGCCGTCGACCCGGGCATGGTCCATGGTCGGACAGCGAGTTGCCCTTTACTCGCTGTCCGCATGCCCGCGCCTACGGTGGCCGGAGATCGTCGGCCGGTGCCCGACGCCGTGGGCGACCACCACTGCGGCTGGGCTGGAGGGAGGACGCCATCCTCTCCCTCAAGCGGCCCGCCTCCTCCTTCGATAGCATGACTGCTTCGCAGAAGGAGGCGACCGCTTCCCACTCCGTCTCGCCCCGCAGCATGGCCTCGACCAATGCCGGGCGCAAGAGGTCTCCGCCTATCGCCGCCCTGAGGACACGTCGGTGCTCTGCCCAAGCGGGGCAGTCTTGCACCGTATGCTCTACTGTGTCCTCAGGGCGATCCTCGCAGTGGTGACACCCAGGCGTTTCTGCCTTCCTCATCAGACACAGGTACCTCCCGAAACTTCCGTGTCCGGTGAGCAGTGAACTGAAATTGGCGATAGATGTAGCTACGATTCCCAAACCGCCCCCAAACTATGAAAACACTAAAGATAAAGATATTTATTGCAGAAACTGTGTACAAAGGTGTTTGTATAAATATAGGTATCAACAGCCTACCCAGTCGGGTGTTGCAATAGTATTTAGAGAAAAAGCTAACACTACAAGTATGGATTAGCCTCAAAATAATTTACATTACAATCACTTTTTGGTAAAAAATTCTTGTACATTATAAAATACATTTTTAATTAACCATTTTTTTAAAACTCTCTTAAATAATTTTCCATCCAGTTTTTTTATGTCTACAGGTAAGTGGTTATAAACTCTTATTGCTGAAATATATGTACTTTTATAATAAATCATGTTAATGATATTTGGCAAATTTAAATTAAATTTATATTTATTACGTACATTTGGTTTAGTCTTACATTTAAGGTTAAAAAATTGAATGTTATTTTTAACAAATAAACATAACTCCAATATGTAAATTCCCGTAAGTGTGAGAAAACCCTTTTCTTCGAAAATGGATCTTAGTGATTGTATACTTTGCTTAACTAAAGCGGAGGCAATTATAAAACTAAAATACTGGTAATTCGCTGACCGTTATATTTTCTACACGGGTTGTGACAGAAATCGTCTATTCTACCGATCGATCGGTAGAATAGACGATTATCGCGATCGCCATCGGGGAGTGCCTTCGTAAGTTCAATGACTCACGCGGAGCGCTAGAATGCCGTTAATGCGCGGCGAAGACGACGGACAAAATTTTTTTACGACAAAAAATTGTTGCCGACTTTATTCGACATGGACTCAACTCAAACGACAGTCATTTTGTTCACAGTTGTTGTTAGAACTCTAGTGTCCTCACTAGCAACAACTACGGTCATTCTTGTCCGTCGTCTACGCCGCGCATAACGGTGAAGCGACGGCATTAAATGTTTCGTTTATGTTTTTTTTATGAGTCTGGAATACCTTCCTCCAGGATGGTTCTACACACACCGGCAAATTTAGCGCAACATAAAAAAAAGGCCCAAGAATTTCAAGATGCGATTTAATTTTAAATTCTATTATTTATACTTCTTTTCGTATTTAAAATTACACCTTTTAAAATGAAAATGGGATTACACTTAGTATAAATTTAGTAAATAAAATTATATTTATGAAAAATTTACATTCTTGAATTTTTAAGATAAGCAAGGAAAGTTGAAAAAGTTATTAAAAAACAATATTAAAAAATTAAAAAAACTATAAATTAATATCACGTGGTTCCTCCACGTGCTCTTATTAAAGTTTCCACCCGCCTAGACATGCTGAGAATGATATTATCTATTGTCTCCTGTGATAGTCTCTGCCATTCCTCAACTATGGCGATTCGTAGTTCACCCACATTGACAGGTGCTGGAATTCTGGATTTTACTTTGCGTTTCAGTAGGTCCCAGACGTGTTCGATCGGGTTCATATCCAGTGATCTCGCCGGCCAGCCCATAACTGTGATATTCACATTATTAAGATATGCCCGAGTTGAACAAGCAGTATGCGACCGAGCATTATCCTACATAAAAACGAAGTCGTCACCGTCACCGATAACGGGGGCAAACGGTACCACATTTTCTTCTAAAATTTCTCTTATATAGTGATCTGCAGTCAGACTCCCTCCATCGATTAGCACGAAGTCCGTACGACCTCCCAAACATATCCCCCTCCCAAACCATTATTGATCCTCCACCATATCCCACTGTGGTTTCAAAATTTGACTGATTCTATCGTTCTCCTTTGCGTCTATATATTCCTTGCCTTCCGTCAGTTTGATTTAAAATAATTCTGCACTCATCACAAAAAAAAACTTTACCCCATTGCTCCATGTTCCAAAGTCGATGTTCCCGAGCAAAAGTTAGTCTGTTTCTACGATGATATGCCTCAAGTTTTGGAGCCTTGGCGGGCACGAATGAACCAAAACCAGCTTCTTTGAATCTTCTTCGTACCGTACGGTCACTTATTGTTACACCTCGAACTTCCTCAAGCTCATTCCTGGCTTAAACGGCCGTTAGACGTGGGATCTTACGTACGCCAAGTTGAATAAAACGATCATCCCTGCTTGAAATACGTCTTTTTCTGCCTTGTCTCGGTCTTCTCACAAAAGCATTAGTCTCCCTGAATCGTTGGATACTGCAATGAATTGTGGAAACAGATCGACCTACAGAGTGATCTCCAGAATAAGAATTCTTGAGATCATTCTCTAGTTTTGATCATTTCTCCTCATCTCAAGTGCCCTGGCAATCTCAGTTGGGGTCAAGACGGGCATAATGAAGTCCTTGACTTTTAAAAAGATTTCAAAAATCAAATAATTGTGTATTTTAATGAAAATTTTACAAAATTTCACACCGAAACCATAAAATAAATATTAAGGAAAAATCACTCGAAACGATATTTGTTCGAATAAAATTAAAACAATCGCATAAAATGTGACGTTCAATTGTTTTCTCAATTACAAATAATTATTTATAAAAGAAAAATAAAAAAAGAATTACCCAGGAATGTTACAAAAAAAAAATTTCGACTTTTTTTTATGTTCCGCTAAATTTGCCGGTGTGTGTATTTGTTATAAGTAGCAGAGTGCGTAATTTAATTGGATTACACGATTTACATCCTGTATAATTTTCATATTCGTAAACTATTTAGATGGATTTTTTTTTTTTTTTTTTTTTTTTTTTATCGTGGTAAAATCATCATATGTGTCCTCCCACCCCGGGCAGGGCGGGAGGGACTGTCAGACTTGTACTGACTAAAATCCACGGTGTTCCTTCAATAGCCCTTTACGTTCCGGGGTCACGGTAATGAGATAAGTCCCGCGACCCCGGCAGGCTTCGGCCCTCTACAGGGGGGGCCCCGTCATCTTGCTGACGTTCTTTGAGGCGCGCGTGGAACACAACGCGCCGTCGACCCGGGCATGGTCCATGGTCGGACAGCGAGTTGCCCTTTACTCGCTGTCCGCATGCCCGCGCCTACGGTGGCCGGAGATCGTCGGCCGGTGCCCGACGCCGTGGGCGACCACCACTGCGGCTGGGCTGGAGGGAGGACGCCATCCTCTCCCTCAAGCGGCCCGCCTCCTCCTTCGATAGCATGACTGCTTCGCAGAAGGAGGCGACCGCTTCCCACTCCGTCTCGCCCCGCAGCATGGCCTCGACCAATGCCGGGCGCGAGAGGTCTCCGCCTATCGCCGCCCTGAGGACACGTCGGTGCTCTGCCCAAGCGGGGCAGTCTTGCACCGTATGCTCTACTGTGTCCTCAGGGCGATCCTCGCAGTGGTGACACCCAGGCGTTTCTGCCTTCCTCATCAGACACAGGTACCTCCCGAAACTTCCGTGTCCGGTGAGGACCTGCGTCATGCGGTAAGATGGAATGGTATGGTACCGAAGTAGCTTATAAATAACATCAACTTATGCGTGTGAAGATACCCAAATATAATAATTAATTAATATTGATAATATTATCAGCTAAGCCGTTAACGAGGCGTGATGGATTACGTGCACAATAAATACTTGGTGAGATAATATTTGGCACGGTTGTGTGGAACAAGATGGCCGGATTGTACCTCGTTGGATTGCTCGCTGTGGTAGGATTTGCTCAGGTAAATATTATTTGGGATATAGTTCGCTACATATTACACGAGGAATTGCCTATACTCTTTAATGATCAGACTCATCTAATTAAAGTATTTATGTCTTTCCATAATCTCGGATATTTGGAAATGTTCGAAGACTCTTGGGAGGATAGGAATCGCAACAGCAACACGGTGATGTGGAGTAGCTTAGAAAGTCAGCCAGCTATAGTAGGTCTATCGAAGAACTGATAGTCGTTACAGCAGACTATTCCTTGAGTGCTGCTACCGTCCAGTGATTTATTGACACTAAGACGAGACGGCACGATTGGCTCAGTAGATAAGCACTTACCTTTCTGTGCTAAGTGTCGCGTCCCTACTCCCTATTCGTTTCCCGCCCTGAACAATTATTTTGTACAATCTACATATTGTTCCGCCGATGGGTGTGTGCATGTGAAATGTATGTTTGTAAAATGTACCCACGATGCAGGAGAAATCCTCGTGTGGGGCAAAGGGCAATGTTTTTATGAATAAAAATAGGTTTCTTGTGTCCATAATAGATACCGTTTCATTTGTCTTAAATATTTCAGGGTGGGATTATCGACCCTGAGCTCGCTTATATCGAAGACATTCGAAATGGTAAGCAGTTCAAATATTTCGAAGACAATTTTCAGCCATAACTTATTACGTCATGATGGCAAACACAAGTTGTATTGAAAAAACCTCCTCAAGTCATAGAGTGACGATACCATAGTAAGAACGTCCAGTGCCCCCTCGGCACTTTGCCACCATGACATGAGCTCTTATGGCTATTGCTAATAAACGACAGAAACAGACATCATGGCTGCGTCTATGATGAAATAATATCCCTATTATAATCTCCAGCGGCAGGCTCAAGGATCGTGGGTGGCTGGGAGGCAGCAGACGGGCAGTTCCCGCACACCGTGAGCCTCCGCATGGTGGGGGGCGCGGGCGGCGTGGGCGCATGCACCGGCTCCATACTCACCAACGAGTGGATCCTTTCTGCGGCCCACTGTCTTGCTAGGTCTGTTGGGGATATCTATCGTAATCTGTTTATTTTATTTTTATTAGGTTCACCAACGATATTTACAATTTACCGGAATAAGGAAGTAAGCAGGAGTATGAGCAGGAGCAGTCGCATACCTACGCTAGTTATAAAATGTTTCACCAATCCATTTACCAAGCAAGAAATTTAATTATAATTGTTTAGTGGATTATGTGTCGCACGTCGCACTGTTTTGTATGAAAACCGATAGCTATGGTAACCTTCTGATATTTAATCCATTTCCCACTATCGACGACTACTTATGGGAAAAGTGGAGTTGAACTTTCTTCCGAAGAATACACGGCCCCAGCTGTAAACTAAGTTATATACCTAACTGCCCCATCCCGTTTCCTTATAGGCGCTTCACGTACATAGTGTTCCTGGGCCAGACCAACATCACCCGTCCCGGGTACATGGTGGAGGCGACGGAGCGGTATATCCACGACGGCTACGACCAGGAGTCCACTGCTGTACAAACTGATGATATCGGTCTACTAAAGCTGGACCGCTACATACCATATGGAGGTCAGTATCTGAATGACAGGTATACCAAACAGGACTTAAGCTCTATGTTCTGTGGGTTTTAAGTTCGATGATCATACGGCTAACCATATAATTATGGTCATGGAATGGAATTGCTGCTTATTCCTGGGAAGCCTATTCTCTGTAAGAGACCACACCGCTGGACTTCTTGTTGTCTTCACTTCTTCTTCTTACGTGTCAAAACTGCACATTGGTCGTCTAGGCAAGTGTGCTTCATTGTTGACTACATACATAGCTACTAAGAAAGAATTGAAGTGCGAGCGTATCTGGAATAAAAAAAATAAACGTTAAAAAAAAGTTAAAACCGACATCAAAAACTAAAAAGTATTTTTTTTTTTTAAACTTAACTGCTTCTGAAGTCGGTGCCACTGCTAAACTAGGTGCATTGAAGAATTAAAGGCCCCGACTTCAGAAGCTGTTAAGTTTTTGAGTGGCATAAACAATATAAACATGCGATTAAAGCAATCGCGAGTGATATTCTGTTATTCATTCAAGAGTTCCATTGTCTATCTCCGAAGGTCTTCATCAGATCTTACCAAATTTTAATGGGACCACCTCGAGATTATAATACCCTTTCAAAACAAAATTTTAAAAATCGATCTCCAATTCCCTGGTTATTTAATCACGTAACTAACATACAGCCGAATTGAGAACCTCCTCCTTTTTTTTAAAATCGGTTTAAAAAGCGTATTATTTCAAAAATCCTAAAACGATTGCAAAGTGTCGGATGACTGGAAATAAAGGAAAGAACTATCAGAATCATTATCCTGCGACACAGGTACACACGGCCGATGAATGCAACCAATGGTTATGAACTACCATTCGACACAATTCCACCCTGACCTTATAACTGCCGTTTTTGCATCAGACAAAGCTCAACTTCAGATCCACAGCTGGACCTACTAGTATCGATGAGACAAAAGACACTAACAATTTTATTGATTCTCCACAGATTACATCCAGCCAATCAGGATTCAAAGCAGCCAGAGAAGGGACGTGGAATATGGAGGAGTACAACTGACAATAAGCGGATACGGACGCCTGGACGACTGGTGGGCTGGTATGTTTAATACTAATAATTATATTTAGATTTCTGCCCTTAAAAAAATTTCAACGATTTCTAGCCTTTTTTAAAAACGATTAGAACAGAATGGTCTGGTAGACCATTCATTTATGTAAACAAATAAACTACTTTTCGTTAAATCTGTCTGTTTTGAACTATACTTTTTTTATATAGGTAGTCACTTACGGGATATCTTCTGTGATATTTTGTTAACTTGAGCTCCCAATATTCCGACGTGCTATTAGGTATGCTATTACTTACATGAAATTGTTTATTTTGCAATTGGGATATTTCAATCACTTTTACAAGTATTTTTTTATACAACATGACCACGAACATGACAATACAAGATAAACAAGATGGTGCCGGCATTTCCTATGACTACCTCTGAGAAGAAACACCGAAACAAACTAAGGGGTGACGGTCTATTTTAAAGGCCAAACAAAATTTTGTAAGGCACTGTTGTGAAAACAATGTAGCGTCTGAAAAGGCCTTTTCAGGAACAGTAGTTAAGTTAGTATTAAGTAACACAAACGTTTTAATATGTCTGCAATAGGCATCAGTTAATTTAAGTGTTAGGGTGAGGTAGCCAATCACAAAGATCATTTAACTTGACAATACAACACTAAGTTGGATCTGCCTACCCTGTAAGAAATGACTGTGCACGCCACTGCTGAGGAAAATGCCATAGCAGTTTGAGCTCACCTGTCCATGATCGCAGGGTGACTTTCATTCTTTATCAAAAAAAACTCCTTCTATTTCTAATCCTGCGAGCATCCTTTGGAATGGACTGCAATATATTTATAAAAGCCGAGTTACTTCCCCCAGGTGGTATCATGCCGGATAACCTGCACTGGGTGTACCAGCGCGGTATCACGTACCCGGAATGCCGCTCCTGGTACCCCAACAGCCAGGTCCTTGACGCCCAGACCATGTGCGCACAATACTACAACGACACCAGCCAGAACACTTGCACGGTACTCTTCGTCTTTTCGTATGATTATTTTTACCACTTACTTAGTAAATGAAAAGATAGCCTAGCAATTGAACGCATGAGTTCGATGAGATGGAACCCGGCCCGCACCTCTGATTTTTCGAATTCATGTGTAGATCAGGAATTTATTTGATTATGAGGTGCGTTAATGATGAAGGAAAACATCGTGAGGAAACCTGTAAACCTTAAAGTACTAGTAACCTTAATGGTGTACTTTGTAGTGCCCCAACCCGCACCAGGCCAGCGTGCTGAACTAAGGCCTCCACCCTTCTCTTTGAGAAGAGGCCCATACCCAGCAGTGAGACAGTAACGCGCTTAATTATTTACCAGATTAGGTAGGTTATGTTTCAAATAAGAAAAGAGTTGGACGGGCGTCAATTGTTAATTGTTGTTGTTGTAATCCGCTGACTTCACTGAAGTATACCTTCATTTAACTGAAGTGAAGTGTGCAGATGAAGTAAAGTGTGCAAACGCACAGTGCTTGTTTTCGTCCAGGGTGACAGCGGTGGTGCGCTGACGATGGTGGACTTGGACGGCAAGATCACGCAAGTCGGCATCATGAGCTTCGGGGCTGCTCGCGGATGTAACACCCCGAATCCACAAGGTAATAAAACAAAATAATTTCGTTATGTAGATGTTATTATAACCGCCAGAATGCTCTGGAGATCACCGCGCAGAATAGATGTGGCATCAATAAAAATTGATTCTCTATTGTTTGACAATTTACTCAGGTTTCGTCCGTCCGGAGTACTACCACGAGTGGATCGAGGAAACAACAGGCATCAGCTTCGACTGGAACGTTGAAGAGTTGGAGACCGGACCAGACGACGAAGTAGCATATGATCAGCCCATGTTTGTCAATTAAATAAAATAAAAAACGTGTAAAATATACCCCTTGTGTATTTCCGTTACAGTCATTGAATACAGTTCGCACGTGTTACTTGTTACCAAGTAAATTGCAAGTTAAGAAAATAGAGAGTAATTATTGTAAAACAAACGTTGATATAATACTTACATATAACCAGAAAATTAAAGCAGAAGCTTCCATACAATATTTAGATGCAAATAAACACCTGTACCTCGATTAGATGCTTTTCCACCGGCGCGGCGCGGCGAGGCAAGACAAATGAAGAGCGTAAAGAGAAACGTATTGCGCGCACGGAGGAGTGTGAGATTTGGCATTAATTAAAATTTATATGAAGAAGGAGTGCAGAAAGCTAAAATTTCGACCACAGGGCGACAACTAGTAATAACAAATATTTCAATTCCCGTCTCGCACATCCTCATATTTGTTATAATTTGTTGGTATATCGCCTCGTCTCGTGTCGCCTAGCTGGTGTAAAAGCAAGCACCTACAACTATTAGTATGAAACCAAGCGCGGTGCCTCTAGCGGCTACTAGAAGTACAGGCACTGAACTAAACATTTTCGAACTAATATTATTGGATAGTCGCTAGCGAGGACTTGTAAAGTCGTAATAGAAGTGACCTATCCCTACTACGACTACTAGCTACTTCAGGGATAGATAGGGTACACTCGAGACGGAATTCAATAAAGTGATCGTCACATTAAGCCCAATCATTTTACACCTTAAGAATAAAATTGTTCATGCCTAGGTGGAAAGATCAGACAGAAAGAATCGTAACTGCGCAGGGTGCGCTAGAGTACTCGGGTATCGTCACTCGGCTCTTTCTTTGCGCCCCACTTTTTAACTTGACAACTAAGATTGGACAATGGATGCCTAATTCTTACCTTAAAACTCGAACCTTTAAAAAGCGGTACTTAGAAAACAACAAGCTTTGTTATACAGGATATTTTTTTATGTAGTGCGCATAATTTGTAGAGTGATTCAGTCTCTGTTCCTAAATGCAACCGTAATATTGGGATACACTTTACAATAAAACAAAAATTCAACTTAGTATGGGGGGGGGCGCATTAATCACTAGCGCAAGCCATACAAAATCATTTTTTTATTTTGTTTTGGAGTGAATTTTAGTACAGGCAGCGGTTGCATTTGGGAACGGACACTAAATCACTGCAAATTTTGCGCACTTTATTACATAAAAGAATATCCTTTTATCTTTCAGTGTAGTTTTATCTTTATCTATGGAGTAAACCCAATGTTTCCCAGACTGAAACCCTGATAGGTACTAGCATTACGGTACATCCGGTTTATACGAAGTTATCTCTTCATTAATAACTCAATGACGTTACATAGGGTCACCATATATGTATGTGTATATTCGCGGACTTATCCCAATCCTGCATCATCATCAGCGGGGTGGAAGCCTCCACGAGTGACGAAACATAAGATCTTCTACCGCACGATGGGCAGTCAGCCTGGATACTACCATTGCTGACTAGCTAATCTTTCCACTAGGGCACAGTCGGCAACCTTTTGAGTCGGAAGGTTAAAAATTACAATTAATTACAAAATTCAAAGTTTTTATAGAGCCACCATTTTTTTTTTTTTTTTTTCCACAAAATTTCGTCTATTTGGCAAAAAATAATGCCAGGACCACCTAGTGATTTGCGTATCGAACTAAAGAGCCACAGCTTCACATCCAAAGAGCCGCATGTGGCTCGTGAGCCGCAGGTTCCCGACCCCTGCACTAGAGGATTAGCGATTCCCATGTGATAGCTCATACCGACTCAAATAAATCATCATCAGCCTATTTACATTTCTGACTGTTAGAACTTAGGCCTTCTCAGAAAGATCCCCATCTTGGTTATAGGAAAAACAAAGCAACGGATAATAAATCCCTTGTTTTAAAAGACATCTATCTCAACTGCACGCGGTACTATCTGCAGCCACTCGAAGACCACCAGACGGCGAGATAACTATTATAGGATGATGCGACAAAACTGCCCTGAGACCAATAACGATGTGCCATAATATGACACATCGTTATTGGTTTCAGGGCATTTAGCTTTTTAAAACTCACAATATCAAGACATTCCCATTGCAAACCCCGGACAATGCAATATGGTCACTTTATTGGTGCTGAAATTACCAAAATGTACTTAAGTAACTATAAAAATACTAATTAATTATTGATATCATAAGTCGAGATAATTATGGGAATTTATCATTTAATCCTAACAGTTGATATAGATAGTTAGATTATTAGGTTTCTAATTATCATGCAATAATTATTATCACTCGCTAAGCGATCGCTGGAAATGGCGGCCGCATACCTGTTGGGACTATTCTTTGTCTTGGGCTACGTCCAGGTGAGTGCAAGCTTTGGGTAATAAGAGCCAAAAGAAATTGAAGGAATCATTAACAAGGCCTTGATACAGGACTTCGTCCGAATTTTGTTTTTGTAAAACTTATGTAAATGTTGAAAAAAATTGGTTAAAAATTGGTCGTTACTCAGAGGGAGGCAATTGCATCCATTGCCCCCCTCCCCTCCTGTATCCGCACCTTTCATCAACCACAGAATCGACTGCTTTGATTTCGAAACGCTTTTCATTGTTTCAGGGACGGCCGTTCAATGCCCAACCAGCTATCATCGAGGACTTGCGAAATGGTAAGACATACCAGAACAATTAGTATCTTCTACATCACATTTTACCAGCTTTCTACTAGATAAGAAGTTGTAATTGGCAAGCTCTAACTAAGAAATTGTTACACCAGGCAAGGATTTCCGTAATCCCAGAATATCGCACACTGGTAGCTGTAATCTTTAAAATAACAACTTATAAATAAGTAATTTAAAAATAAATAAACCCTATGTGTTCCAAGACCTATTTTCCACTAAGCGGCTAGTCGCGGGCTACCGCGCGACACCACGCTACATAGTTATTGTCATCAAATTAGCGCCGACCGACAAGTCGCACGCGGCTAGTCACGCTTGTGGGTATTGCGCAGTAAAAAATATAATTATGTAGATGTTGAGTAGCGCGCGGCTAACAGTAGCATGTTCTTTTGCAGTTCCACCAGTGAGTATGGTAACTAACTATATGACTTATCTAGCATATTGCGCGCACGGAGGAGTGTGACATTAGGCATAGTTATAGTTTCCTATATGGAGAAGAAGTGCAGAAAGCTAAAATTACGGTCGAATTTCGACCACTGGGCGACCACTACTTTGAAGAAATAGTAATCGCGTGCGGATAGTTGCCCGCGACTAGCCGCTTAGTGGAGAATTTGTCTAACTGCTATAGCGAATATTAGTAGATACTGAACACAATACAAGTAAATACATATTTTGACCGGATGGATTTAACATGTAGGTAGTTCGGGAATTTCTTTACCTTACCTTAATTCGCATGTGTCGAATAACGATGGAGCCATTATCATGAATTGGAATTCGCATGTGATTATTTTATTTATTGGGGAAAATAGTATCTAATAATAGTGATTAGACAAAATTTTGGAATATCTTAATCTTATGTACCTTCCAAGGTTTGCACCTGTATTTTATAATAAAATATTCTCTTCACCTCTCAGCTGACTCAGCATCAAGGATCGTAGCTGGGTGGCCGGCTGGGGAGGGCCAGATCCCGTACCAGGGCAGTCTGCGCATGGTAAGCAATGCTGGCGCCGTCAGCTCTTGTGGATGCTCACTCATCCACCACGAGTGGGTCATCACGGCTGCCCATTGCTTGGCTAAGTAAGTAATAGATTATTTATAAAGTAAAGTAAGTACATAATATTAGATAAATACTTATCATATCATCCAGTATAATATCACATGATAGTCATGTGGTCATCATAGTAATATTATAAGAGAGAGAAGTCCTGATTGAGTGACTGACTATCATAAACGCAGAGCTGAAACTACTAAATCCAGTCACGAAATTTCGAGAGTAGGTTACTTTTGTATCGTAGGCAAGCAATAAGAAAGGATATTTGAGAATTCAACACGGGGTTGAAATAGGGGGTGAAAATTTGTATGGGTGTCCCTTCATATTTTAAAAGAGAAACGTGAAAATATGTATTTAGGCTTTCGGTTAGAAATAAAGAAACACGTGTTTCCTAGTTATTGGAAATTTAAGCTCTTAGTTGACCCCACCACCTATTTCACTCCACCCCCTTTTTCACCCCTGGGGTGAAATAGGGGGTGGAAATTGGCAAGGGACTTTCTTAATTTTTCATGTTTGAAAGAAGAATTGGTATTAAGGCTTAAATTAACTGAATGGTAAAAGATTAAAAATGAAGAATTAGATACGTTTTGTTTTTTATTTCAACCCCTAAGGGAGTATTTGTATGTTTGTTTGAACTACGAAACGTGAAACCGTTGTTAGAAATAAAGAAACATGTGCTTCCGTGTTTCTGGAAATACATTCTGTAAAGGCGTAAGAATTTGTATGAAGGTCCCCCTTCAATTTTTAATTGAGAAACATGAAAATTTGTATTTAGGCTTTTGGATCAAAATGAAGAAATATGTGTGTTCTGCGTTTTTGGAAACCCCTTAGGGGGCGAAAGAGTATAAAATAAAGTCGCCCGCCGCGTCTGGCTGGTTGTTCCCTAACTACCTACTTCTTAACTAGGTATACAACGGATTTGGAAGCGGTTTTCACTATCATTATGGACATTTCTTCCGAATACTTTCATATTTAATGGGATAGTAGAGAAATTGCATACGTACGAAGCCGGGTGCGAGTTGCTTGTTAATCTAGTTAAGTATGTTATCTGGGGGGCTAAAAAGGCCGCTTTAGATGAATCATATCTAATGATTCATATTACGAATGTCAATTTTGCTGGCGTTTCTAGGTAGTCTACGGTTTTGTTCTTCACGTACCCCACACGATAAAAGGCTAACCACCAAATGTACTTGTCTTCCCTCAGCCGCATCACCTTCGTGGTCCGCTTCGGCCTGACCAACCTGACCCGTCCGGAATACATCCTGGAGTCATCCAACAAGTACATCCACCCTGAGTACGATGAGATCAGAGCTGGAGTACAGACTGCCGACATAGCCCTGCTCGGGCTTGACCACTTTGTCCCGTATTCCGGTTAGTGAGAATAAATATATTTTGGTGTTTTAAGAATATCAAAGGGAATTTACTAAAAAAAATCATTTCTGCTCTACAAAATTTGTATGCTAGGTACTGACAAGCTAGTCGCTGTCCCCAGCATCATTATGACCGTCTACCACCACTCCACTTTTACCATGTGAGAGCTCTCGTGACTCGTTTTTACTAAGGCTCTAATTGCAAAGCCCTCCAAACTAAACGGTCGCATTTAAATTATTCTTAAAAACAGGTTGTTGTTAAGCCTAAATGTGACCAGCGTTGACGACACCTGTTGCCTTGATAATAAAATCTGATTTCTGCCACCAGCTAACGTGCAGCCTTGCCGTCTCATGAGCAGCGCTCAAAAGAACATCAACTTCCATGATGTCACCATGGTAGTCAGCGGGTATGGACGCACTGATGATCTCTGGAACGGTCAGTGTCTTTTGTTTTACATCACACTAGACGTGAAGAGCCGTGAGTCAAAAGACATCTTACTACCACATCACACCTGCGTGCAGTTTTAATGCAGAGTATGCAGTCATTTGTGCCATTCTCGTATTGGACTGGACAATCATGAAAAGATGTGTTCTTCTACGTCTAAATGGTCTGTAACAGACGTAGGTATAGTATAGGTACCTACCTATTTCATATGATGAAACATAATGTTAATGAACTTGCTTGATTACTTGTAACCCACTGCCGTCCATCCTCGATGGAATGTGTGCATATAGTAAGTCGTAGGTATACCTATACATACAATGAAACTCAATACAACCGAAGCAGCTTCAATATCGACAAACTTTTCACCTAAACTTTCTTCTGACGAGAATAAATTTGAACAACGTCTAACTCTATAATAATAAATTTCCTCAGGTGGTGCTGCTTCTGAGATCCTATTGTGGGTATACCAGCGAGGTGTGAGCAACGAGGAATGCCTGCGCTGGTACCCCACCAGTACGGTTATCCAAGAACAGACCATCTGCGCTGGATACTACAACCACACCTCTCAGTCATCTTGCCAGGTAAACCTTAAGAATTTTACAAATAATACGACTGGAATCTTCTGTCAAGAAAAATAATAAAATAATTTTAAGGGAATTATAAATATTTTTCGCCTGCAACCCTAAAAAAGTACCTACCATAGCTGTTGGTTTCGGCCATGGTTTAAACGAGTCGATTTTCGCCATGCGGCTAAACGCTAACCAAGTCGCTTCACAAAGCCGCGTAGCGACTCCATTTACATAATCGCAAACGACTAAGTCATTTTGTTCGAAAATATGAAGGAAAACCTATAAATCCTACCACCAGGAGGACCTATAAATGGCGAGCGAACGCCTGTGACTGGGCCCTTTCACTGTCGATTTTAGTCGCCCACGGCTAAATTCGATTTTAGTCACCTGCGGTCCAGTCGATTGGATATTTACTTGGTTGATTTTCGCTGTGTGGCCTAGTCATGCGGCGGGAATCGACCTATGTAAATGCCGCATTAGGAAGGGAGAACTTGGGAGAAAAGCTTTATACAAACAGCCCAAAAAAAACTATGTACCTCTTAATAAGTATGACAGACGTCCACTTTCTTGACTCTGAAAAAAGTAGATACTAAAAGTCAGCCTTATAATCCATCATCATCATCCTAATATTTTCATTTGTGGCCAGCGCCAGCGACTGTCTTTGTCTTCCGCGTCACCGCAGTTTACTCTCATCTCATGTCATGTTTCACACAACTCATCCATCTTTTCTTTGGTCTTCCCCTTCTGTTTATAGCCTAGTTAACAACATTAATATTGAAGTCAGTCTCATAAATTACCATGTCAATTTATGCAGGGTGACAGCGGTGGCCCTCTGACCATCGTGGACACCGACGGTGAACGCACCATGGTTGGCCTCGTGAGCTTCGGATCCAGCGCCGGCTGCAACAGCCTCTTCCCCTCTGGTGAGCCTTCTCGTTAAGACGTGATCCTTGAAATACCACTATGCAAGGAACAAGCTAGGCTGGCGGTTCCGCACTAGATGTAAAGAACATTATGGGAGGGAGGAACAGTTGTAGGTAATTTCTAGATCTGATGATGAATTTGATGTCGGAAGGTGCTTTATTTATTCATATAAAAAATAATGAAAAACACAGTTTAATTTGCTTTTCACTCTAGACAAGGTAGAATCAATTGAGGCAAATAGGTAAATCCTTAAGCTTGCCAAAATCGACCCCGGGTGGATCCTGCTGACCATGAGCATGTGCGTACTCGAGGCAGACTTAGTTTCGAAATACGTTTGAGCAAATTAACGAAGCAGTGCGTTCGACTAGTCATGTGTCCTCGTGAGTTACTTCGTTTGAGGCCCTCATGACGGCAAATTGAAAGAGTAACACCTCACTCATTCACGTCCTCATTTCAAATCGAGTTTTGTAACTTGCGCGAGTGAATGAGCGAACGACTCGAAGTCTCGCGCTTGGCACCCGGCCCGCTCGCACCTCGCCTTGTAAGGTGTACCTACGTCATTGAGCGATTCCTCACCTCAAATGAAGGGCACCTCGTGAGTACCTCGCGAGGAAAAATGAGGTACTTCCTCATCCTCATATAAAATATACGAACTAGGCAGCTCAGTGTAGAGGATAGTGATGGAATATCCTAGACACTGAGCTGCCTCTAATGCCTGAAAATAAATTGTACCTACTTACCTACCTATGTTTGACATGAACGCACCGCCAGTCACAGAATAGCTACGATGGATGATTAAATTAATACTAGTACATCTATAATTCACAGGTTACGTCCGTCCCGGCCACTACCACGATTGGTTCACGGAGGTGACCGGCATAAACTTCGACTGGAACAGCAATGAGGATTCCGGGCAAAGCCCTGATGGGGATGAAAGCAGTGAGGATTCCGAGCAAAGCCCTGATGGGGATGAAAGCAGTGAGGATTCCGAGCAAAGCCCTGATGGGGATGAAAGCAGTGAGGAAGCTGACGAGCAAGTGATCGTTATCAACTGATGTCCTAGTATGATATAGGATAATTAAAAGATGTTTTTGACTCAAAACTCTTTTTTCTTACAACCCGCCCCGTTTTGCTAGCAGAAACCTTAACCTTTCTAATCACAACCAGTTGCTTGTGACCAAGAATTTTGTCTACATTTCGTCACATAATAAATCAAGTGCCATTTGAACCCCCAATCAAAAAAAAACTAAAAAGTATAAAATAATTTTCTTAAAAAATTTAACAGCTTCTGAAGTCGGGGCCCCTGCCAAGCTAGGTGCATTGAAGAATTATAGGCTCCGACTTCAGAAGCTGTTAAATTTTTTAAGAAAATTATTTTATACTTTCTGGTTTTTTTTTGAAGTCGGTTTTTACTTTTTTTTAAGTTTATTTTATTTTTCAATTTTGAGTGGCATAAACAATACATAAACATGAGATTACAGGAATCGCGAGTGTTGTGCTGTTATTCATTCAAGAGTTCCATTGTCTATCTCCGAAGATCTTGATCAAATCCTCACCAAATTTAAACGGGAACACTTCGAAAGTATACCTTTTCAAACAAAAAAAGAATCATCAAAATCGGTTCACGCAGTCGAGAGATATGAGGTAAGAAACATAAAAAAAAAAAAAAAAACATACGCCTCGAATTGAGAACCTCCTCCTTCTTTTTGAAGTCGCTTAAAAAGAGGGTGTTATAAGTTTGTAGTGTGTATCTGTGTATCTGTCTGTGGCATCGTAGCTCCAATACTGATGGACCATAGACCTGACTTCGCTAACGCTCAGTGATGGACCGATATCAATGCAGTTTTTTTTAATGGAAATCTAGCTTAATCGGGTATAGTCTTAGCTGTTTAATGAGAATCTGTTCAGCCGTTGAAAACTTACGAGCTCTTTGTCTAGTTGCGAGCCGGGGGTTTTTGACGGTTAGGTTATTAATGCCAACAAAATATGGACTGTTCCTGATAGAAATAAATCTTAATATAATAGGCACGCGTAAATGTCCCTTATAGTGCGGCCGCCGAGAGAATGCGTTCCTGACACCTGTCAGTTGAACATGTTTCTTTTTTATTAAAGATTATATTTAGCGCTAAACTATTTTAGTTTATTATAGGTTAATTTTAATAGAATTTTGTATCAGTAGTGCATGTAAACGATAGATATCTACTATTATGTAATAATGTTTCGATAACAAAAAATTCTCGTTTGTTCGTAACTGACAGGTGTCAAAAACGCATTCTCTCGGCGGCCGCACTATAGTGGTTATGATACAACAATTGAGGCACGCGACGTCAAAAAATTACTATCACAAAACATGCCTCATAGGCAAGTCGAGCCCACAAGCCATCACGTACAAAATACGCCACTCTCTCGCACCTAGCTGATATTTTAGGGTGAGCTTGGAACGACTCAACGGGCATGCGCGTCGAAAACAACGTCTTTGCTATTGGTGTATTGGTCACTCTCTTGACGACGCGACGGGTGCATGCTAACGGCGATGTGGGGTAAATAAAAACGAAATATGACTTTAAAACTTTATTTTAATATTCACATTATCGATGCTGTTACAATTGAGTGGATTTATAAAGGCAGATTTTTGTAAGGCCACAGATTGGCAGCGTTAACATAAAAAGTATGTACTCCCTGCTTTAATTTATGTATTATGATAGCTATCAGGTACTTAGATGATAAATACATACCGCTATTTAGGTTAGTTCAAAGCATTTCATATTCGATCATTATTAGTTAAAGCATAACATTTTAATGCATTGTTAAGTTTTACCATTGTTCGGGCGTTAACGTTATCATAGTTAAATGCATGTAATTATGGAATATACAAGATGGTTCAGCGATTAACTGCAAAAAATATCTTATGTAGGCCTGAACTAGAATTGGCATAAATATTTTTTGTGGAGAAAAGCTGCCACGCTGATTCTTTTTTAGAGAGGAGTCCTAACTAAGAATATATTTTAACGTCTACCGCTTGGCCACCTTGTATGTATTCACAAAACATATTATAGACACGTTTTGTTTTCCTGTTTACAAAATATACAAACAAATTCTTCAATCAATCAACAATTCCAACTTGTGCACTCCGCAAAAATTATTATACAGACATGATGGCAACTGTTATGCTAGTAGCCAAAATTGAAAAATAAAACATCCAACATTATTATGTACATACTGGATGACTTTTTTTACTGTCAAGAAAATAATATAGTGTATCAAGTACATGGAATAAGCTATACACCAGAATAATTGTTTCATACCATTTGAGTTTACCCAAATAAATCATGAAAATAAACTATAATACGGGGTTTGCATTATGGTAAAATTAATAAGAATTGGTACGCATCTAACAGCTCTAGGTTTAGACAGCGCGTGTATCACGTGCTGTTTTATTGTGCAAATTAGAGTATAAATTATAAATGTGTATCAGAAGAAAGATTTCATAACAGTTTTTATGTTTTTCCTGATTTACCCAACTATACCATAATTATTAAGCTTCTACTTCATTTACCTATCACACCCAATTTTTCCCGACGGTAAAAATAGTCACTCAGTATATCTATATTCCTCATACCTCATACCAACCTACCCCTAGGTGGTCAACGCAGTTTTTTTAAGCATTATCTATCAGCCTCCTCCTCAACATAATCCACCGGCGTGGGCGGGCAGTCCTTAAACACTTTGCATAACACCTCGTGGCAATATTCCTTTTCTTCTGAATATCTATCGTCTGCTAACTCAGGGCGCTTAAGGTGGTCTTCTAGAACTTGCTTCAGATTGATGCTGGGGTCCATGCACTGTCGTAGAACCACGGGATTCGGCTCGAATGTTAACACGCTCAATATGCTCAGAAGATGTTCTGTGCTTTGGTCTCTTCCTAATTGGATCTGTGCTGTTATTAAATGCACGACGTTCAGTTTTATAAATTTTGCTGAAAATATAGAAATGTTTTCGTTAGAATTTAATTAAGTCAATTTTATATTAGCGGCAACAACATTTATTTTTATTTTTTTCTCTATGTATTGTATTTTATTGTGTGAAATATGATACGGCTGATAGTTTTTTTTTTTTTTTCATTTTAGATGAAATTATCTAAGGCGCTTTTGAAATGTTAATAGGAGGCACAGTTCCATAACTTTGGTTGTTGATAAGAAAATAAACTCTAGTAAAACATGTGACAGAGATGAATGAAAAAAACGATATAAAATGGGATAATCGCCAGATGATGATGAAAGAGATTAATAATAAGATCGCTTTTACCTTTAGCATCACTATAGTGCTGACAGTAGTATCTGACGAGGAAGGCAGCCTTCGTCCTCGCGGCTGACTCTGTGGAGCTCAGCAGATGTGCCAGAGTGTCGCAGCCGCCCTGCGAGATCAACTGGCGGCAGGCCGGCTCGTGCCCGCGTGAAACACCTGCAAGTACCGAATCATAATGTTCGATTTGTTAATTAATGTAATTTTTGGTAATTTGTTAACATAAATTAGTTTAATAGTGTATGAGATGTGAGACTGTACGCTTCTGGTCTGAATGAGAAAAGTTAAAGCTTTCCACCATACTGACTTTGTGCAGGTTGTTGGACACACAACATCAAGAGCTTTTTGAGCCCTCTCAGGTTTGCAGGATTCCTCTTGATGTCTTCCTTCACCGTTAACACAAGTCACAATCTAATTCTGAACTACACATGAATTAATAAAGCATAGAAGACAAGCTTTCAACCGCAAGGGTATCACTGCTTATGATCTTACAATAAAAAAATAACAAAAATCCGAAAAAGATGGAATCAAGCTGAAAAGAAAACCGAGTATCCTTTATCAAAAATTAGAACATGCAGTCGGCGGCATCTAGGATGTAACGAAACGCCGTAAAACATGCCTCCGCCTGCATGTTAGCAAATTTTTCATGATACATAAGCATCACACTACACTGTCAATATAAAAATATAATATTGATGTTACTTACATGATATAGCGTACAGACATTTTGCGAGGCCAGTCCCCCGCTCCGACTGCACCAACGTTAGCAGCACATTGAGCAGCCCGCACTCCAAAGCCCTGTTCTGACAGAATGGATTGTTCTGACACAGAGTGCCCAGCACTGCACTGGCTCGGGAGCGCACCTCCTCGTTCTCACTGCTGTAGCAGATCGGGAACATGGCAAACCCACCCATTTTGTTGAAGTCTGTAATGACAAGTTTATATTTAATTAGCTTTTATGCGACTTACTATTACTTGGCGACAAAATAGATAAACCTTTGATGCAAGAGCATAATTATTCAGCTGTATATGCCAGAACAATGTATGCGTGGCACTGGACGGCGGCAGTGGCTTTTCACTTACCCTCCAGCATGACGCTCACCTCAAGCCAGCAACAATTGTCCAACAGCCAGAGGGATTACCCAAATTGTTTGGTACTAGTTTATTTAGCAAAATAAACTATTTGAAAGTAATCTAGAAGTTTCCTTTCTGAATCGAGACATACTTTTTTTAAACAAACAATACTTGCAGGAAAAATGTGTCTATGTTCCTAATCCTATTATAGTGTCAAAAATGATTTTTATTTCTACTGTTTAATTTATTTGTTATTTTTTTATATTTATAAGTCTTTTTTATATTTCTAGTTACTGTTTTACCATGTATGCGTTCTGGTTGTACTATATGCTTCTTTGTTCAAGAAATAAATTAAATTGTACAAGAACAGAACATTATCTATTCTGTGTCAACTGTCAGGTCACTTACCATTAGCCACATCCATGTTATAAACATAATCCAACAGTATTGTGAATGCATTCCTAACTTCATCTGGCAGAGATTCACCAAACCGTATGCTACACATCCTCTCCGAACATGTCAGAACTCTAATAGCATTTTCAAGAACTTCTGGCACATTCACTGTCAGACTTCTCAATGCTTCTTCAAGGAATTTACGCCGCTGTAAAAGAGTGATGGAATGATTTTAAAAATTGCATCATATAAAAATTTTTAGGCGAAAATTTAAAATGCCATCCTCATGTACAGTAGTCTCCAAACTTTTTAGCTGCTCTGAAGTTCTCACAGCGCAAAGCAATGAGCATATGTATCGCGTACGGACATAAGACTCAGATAAAGTGCAATGTGCTTGTGCTTTGCATACGGATGTAATACTGATACAAAATTTTGCATTCTGCACACCGCCTTGCACTTAGTTCAGAGCGGCCAAAAAGATTGGAGACTACCATAACATTATTATTTTGCATTTCTAATACAGTATTTTTTTTTATTATGGCTTTAAGACGCCATTGAAGCACATATTGTTTTTAACTAATTCATACATTTACAAAACATGTACAAACCTCCTCATCCATAGGAGCAACATCTGAGTTTCCTAGAGCATTTTCTGCTTTGGTTGCTTCCATAGCAAACCTTAGCAGGCCCTGAAACACAAAAAATACATAGTTTTATACTTTTTCTTGTTACAGTAATAAAATTGAAAGTATTATAGGTTATCCTTCAACTCGTTACCCTTCACCTGGGGCCGAGAACAATACTAATGTCTATGTTTATTCACTGAATGAATTAAATAAGTTTCTAAAATTATTATTAAAATATTTATATTTTCAAACTGTATTTTAGTATTGAGGCCAGATCCACCCACAGCTGAGTACAGGCCTCTTCTACACACAAATATTAATCAAGTATGTGATTATTATAAACAATAAACTCCGAAATAAAGAAAATAATAAGTACTCTACCTGCAGATGCCGCGGTTGTCTTGGCTGGTCTTCAACTGCTTGTACGCTACTGTTTCCAGCTACATTAGAACCACTCCGTGATTGATGGATTGATTGTCTCAAACGTACTGCAACGGGTTGTGCCCTTGGGTGACTAAAAGTTTGCGACATTCCTCCAGCTACAGGGTTATTGCTTCCAGAGTGACTGGAGCCCGCCAAACTCCGTGATTGTCTCGCCTGAACTGGAACAGGTTGTGTATTTTCCTGACTGCTAGGGGTATATGAGAGTCCTCTAGACATAGGGTTACTGTTTTCAGTGTTATTAGAGCCCATTTTAGTGATCCAAAACTTTTAACTTCACACACGCGTCACACTTCACTTATACCGACAATAATTCGCTCGATGACTGCACGCTTACAGATTACAAGGCTTTTATTCAATACGCTGAATCATCACGTCAGCAGCTTCTAGAACACTACGAAAACAAATTAGGTTTGTATTGAAGCAAACGAGGATAACCACAAAACCCCACAGCCCCACACCGAAACAAATGTCAAGACTAGTGATGAGCGTTGAATGAACGGACTAGTTTAATCGACCGTCCCATATATCAACTTAACAGAATTGATATTTGAGAGGGCCGGATATTTTGTTATTTTGAACGAAATTTTGTAGAAGAAGAATCACGCAAAAAAGTAAGGTTTTTCGAAATTTATTCAATTTCAACTCAAAGTGGAACCTAATAAGACTAATTTAATTAAGTTTAAGTTTACCGTTTCGACTCGAGCTACTACACGACCACGTCTACCGTAGATTGACTAAAAATTTTTTTTTTTTTTAAACTAGTCGATGGACTCGTCCATGAATGAAAATGGACGTTCTAGTTTCGTTAACCAGAAATGCATCGAAGACAGACGAGCGTTGCAAAGACGAACCGTTTCTAAGGACCATTTTCTGTTCTGCGACGATAGAACCATTTTTAGTTCCTTGTCAAAGCAGTCTTTGTTGCGCGGACCAGTCTTCGAAATGTGATGCGAGTTTTTACTTTATACCAAAGAAAATATAGTCGAGTATACATTAATCAATCGTTACACTCGTCACGAATAATCTTTCCACCTCCCGCAGGGCTATTGCGTATCTCCATTGACAGTTTATAGTGATAAGTGCTGAATGATGAACTGTCAAACTACTAATTTCGTAATGGCTAACTTCAGTGACTAACTAGGATGACGTCATGAGCACCGAATCTCGTTGATAGACACCGTAAATTATTTTGACAGGTGTTTGGTATTTTGTAAGCTAAGTGTACATCAAATTGATAGTCAGTGACTTTGCCTGAAAGACACTACTAAAGAGCAGTGTTTTATAAAACTTTAATGATGATCACTATACAGTATAGTATGAAAACACATCAATAACATTAAGCAACCTTTGCTTAATGATTTTAAAAGTATATTAATATGTTTATAAGTTCTTTTTCGGGTCTGATTGTAGCAAAGGGTGTGCAAGGTAGCTTTTTTCACGAAAATTAAAATTCTCGTATGGTGCTGATTTCTTTTCTATCCCATAGATCGACCAAAAATGACTCGAAAACCTCTAGATACTTTTTATCTACGATCAACGGTTCATCAAAAAAACGGCCCCGAATGGGCGTCATCTATGTAGGCGAAAAAATTTACTTAGATCTAATAAATGGTCGCTGTTTGGTCACAAGAAAATCTACACGAATATCCATAAAATAATTAAATAAACTAATAAAAATATTCTATTAATGAGTTTAAATATTTAACTAGTTTAGTGCCAATCAAATAAAAATTACAACATTCAAGTGACTAACGCGTACATAAACCACACAAAATAAAAAGTCTTAAAATCTTTCCAAATTAATACTCTAATGGTAATATTTAACTTAGCCGCATAATGTTTATACAAACTAGTGGTGTCAAGTGGAGTGCCGAAAGGCACCGTAAATAGTTTACCATTCACTATGATACGCGATACCAATGTTATGATAATCTCGGTTGACATCAAAGTTCAGTGTACAACCGAGCCTAGTTGGTCACTTGAAATGTCAAAAATAGCCAATAGCCCTGCCGGTTGCGTATGATAAATATGACAGTTGCTATCGCAGATAAACGTCCTATTCCGTATCCTCTTATAAAAAAGTCTATAAGCGAGAAAGGGATGCATTGTTTGTTAGTCACTGTGGCTGGCTGATTTTTCTTACGTAGGTAATCAAGGCGCCATTCGTTCATAGAACAGTTGCAACAGCAAAAAAGATCAATTTTTGCTGTTGCAACTGTTTTATGACAACGAAATATTATCTGTTACAGGCTACCAGTAAAACCAGTTGTCAACGCGATACCACGCGACGGTCAAAGTCGTGCAACCATACGTATTGCTATTCGTATTGCGTTTCCGTTCGATACGTTTCGTCCTTTCAGCTCTTTTCAAACCAGTTGCAACAACGACTGTTTCTGTAACTAGATTACGTCCTAAGAAAACGGTATAAGTTTCGTCAAAATTCGACAACGACCATAGACTAAGGATTCCGCTTACGCTCAAACAACGACACACCACCAGGGACTTGAAAAGTTACTCAAAATAATGTTACTTTTACGTTACATAACGTTATTTTGAGTCACGTTTCAAGTCCCGTATGCTAAAGCAGGGGGCTTAAAACGTTACTTAAAATAACGTTACGTAACGTAAAAGTACCGTTATTTTGAGTACCGTTTCAAGATCAAGTCCCTGCACACCACTACTGTCAATCACAAACAAATCACAAACTAAGGTATAAAAAAATATATAATAATACAATCGAAAAATCATTTATTTGGGGTTAGTGAATCGATTAATTTCTAAGAACGATCTGTAACACCAGATTGATCCAATGACTAAAGAATCCTCTCTTATTGCTTTGATCAAGCTTTGATCCATTCACATATAGAAGTTAATATTGTTTGCTATTTTCGAATGCATCGCTAATCAAGACTAGCTGCTGCTCGCATTTTATTAAAATAAAATATAGCAATATATTCCTCAAAGAAAGCGTAGCGTATTCTATTAGAGATTTTTTTTAAATCGGTTCTTTGGTTCTACAGATTCCTCACATACAAACTCAAACAAACAAACAAATTATAGATACCGATACCTACTTCATAATATTATAGGGTGAGTGGTGGGAAGACATCGATGGGGGAAGATCGAACGCTTTTTGATGAGATGAGCACTGTTGTATTTGAAGCCTTGTACATATTGCTAGCTAGGTAGGCTAGGATAGCTGATAAGACAAGGATATATTTCAAGTAATTTGTACATCAGGCGTAATATTTTTTTTTGCACTAGACAACGTTATTTATGAGGGGTACCTCTAGATCACTAATCAAACTTTATTCTTTTTGTCCTAGGTATAGAACAAAAAGAATAATGTTTGATTAGTGATCTTTGCCAAGGTTAAAGGAATTTTTATACTTTTAACAAAGATCTGCTATGCTACGGCATTAACTATGATAATAACTCGCGCCGTAAATAATTTTTAAATTGACTTCAAATGATTTAATCTGGGATTTTTCATAAAAAACTAAAAATCTAACTAACTCACAAACTACTGAACTTCGGTAGAACATTCGGTGGCTTAATTTATTGCATTTTAACCCTACTATGACGACGACCTACGTCGAGTTACCAGTAACCCTGTAGGTATATTTCAATCAGATCTTACCCCAACGTGGGAAGATTGAAATAAGAGGTTCTCTAAGGTAATACCAATCACTAAAGAATCCTTGGGTAATACTGAGAGAAAACATCACTATCAGTCAAATATATAGGTACCTACTTTTATCTTTCCAGTTGTGACGAACCCGTATAAGAAATAGATTTGTCCGTACACATATGGTTCAGTCCGCGAGAAAGAATGTATTGACTGCCGATCGCCGTTTAAAAGCTGGTCGATAAATGGTCACGCATAAGTATACCTAAACCTAACCAGAATATAGGTAATGCGTTTTTCACTAACCTTTTCCTTCGCTTCAATTGTTGCCGCCAAAGAGTGTTTGAAAATTGTTCAGATTTCAGCTGATCACCGGTTTATTATTGATTCCTGTTTATTCCACTATAGATTTCACTTGCAGGTCGTTATTAATTATTTATAACATAGTCACACTCAATATTATTAGATTTTCTTCTTGTGCAGTTTCGATGTTAGTTCAAGAGTTCGCGCGAAAAGTCTTCTTTTGTTTTTTTTTGTAAAAGGTGCGAGCGAGAAGTTTGTCGATGGTTGGCTCTCATATGCGACGCCGAAGGTGCGAGACAACGCAATAGTATTCTCAAAGGAGTATACGTTCTGACACATTAAATAGCATTTCGGACACATTAAATAGCATTTTCATTATCCCTTCTCCCCTAAAAGGTAAAGGAAACCATGTCGTGAGCCAATATATCGAACCAGAATATTACCCAGCTTTCGGCGCGCGGATTTAAATAGTGAATTTAAATACGTGTACGAAACACCAGTTATTCTTGAATGTCATTAATAAAGAATTAATCCCAAAGACATAGTGCAATACTATGGGGGACACTCCTTACCTGTCTCACCCTTGTCTCCTAGAAATAAATCCTGGATCCACCCTTGGTTTAGATTAGAACCTCGCCGATCTCGGGGCTCACCGAGACGAGACTGTACCACACATAAACTTATTATTACTAGTGGCAGTGTTGCCAACTTAGCAACTTTATAGCTAGATCTAGCTATTATTTGGTGACAGACAGCTACAATTTAATGAAACTTGTAGCTAAACTTTTTAGCTACTTTTCATTTGTCGGCATTGGCCGGGAATTCCCCGTTTACTTCTGCGCCACAGAGTACTTTTATATATAGGTATAGAGGCTTTTCTCGATGGGCTCAGGTGGAAAGCGATTACTGGCGCCGCCTGTATGTACAAACGTACATCTTTTCTGCTTCCGCGTTGAGTTCGGGACCTCGAAATTTGCTTATGAAAATTAATGTTTCTAATATTATAAAACTTAACGAAAATATTATTATTAGAAAATGCCAAAAACATTAAGAAAATTAAAATATTAAACACAAAAAACCTACTTACCTACTGTATGTAACATTTAGCTACTTCTAGCAACTTTTTGGGATAAAAAAACTGGCAATCTAGCAACATTTAAAAAATTGTCTAGCAACTGGGTAAAGCTAGCAGTTGGCAACACTGACTAGTGGTACGTTTATGGTACCTCATGACTGCATGTAGGTAAGAGTTTTATGGAAGCTGAATGTTGTTCGGTATTATTCCAAATTCATAGAAGGTTCTACAGTAAAATGAATAATTTACTAAGTACCTTACTACCTATAAGTAAGAAAAAAAAGGAAATAAAGGCCAGGCAGATGATGAAGTAACTCATAATTATCCTCCCACTGCTTATCAAAGGCCGCTCCCATGACCTAATTTCGGCCTAGAGCCAGTATGTGAACCATTTACCTTTTTTTTCGTTTTTCCTTCCGCGTATTCCCATTGGGTCTACCATATAAAATAAACAAGGAAAAATTTTATACTCATGCTTTCATTTTTTTTTGCGGTGCCTATTCTGCCATTCCATCCTCGCAGGTTAATTTTAATAGAAAATTCGCAAACAAAATGCTATGAACCCCGATTAGCGATTATACCTACATTAGATTAAAGATTTGAGCCATAAGTATGGTCGACCAGAAAAATTGCCGACACGACGACAAATCAAGCTACACATTTTCAGTATGAGCCAGCTTTCCGTACAATGTGAGGTCAGCTTATACTGAAAATGTATAGCTTGAAATATTCAAAGACTACAATAATACTTGGATGGATATAGTGTCGTGTGTACCTACTGAAAGTCATGATTATAAAGTGCCAGGATTATATTATAGTTGTGCTGCCTAGTTTGATAAATATCACTTCAGAATTCAGATAAGTTATCACTGAGATAATACTGCGAAGTAACATGTTTTCACAATAACATCCCACGCAGCGGGAGACCCCACGAATCGCAATATTACTTTAGAAAATAACGTTTTAAATTGTTCTAACTGTGAAAATTTATTGCTTGTGCCGTGTTTGTACTTAATTAAGTATCGTAATTAAGTTAATATCACTTCTTTCCGTAAACAGGTGAGTAATTACATTATATTCTTCAAAAATAATCCGGCTCTATAATTTTAAGGTAATTTCAAAGACAAAGTGGACTTCAAATGTAGAAAAAAACTATATTTGGACCAATTTCGACCGTTATAAATTGTTATAAATATACTTTTTATGGTATTACGGTATTACATATACTTATGTATTATCTTATTAACATTCAAACTAATATAAAAATGGCAAAAGCTTCTTTTAAAATCATTTCGATACTGTTCTGATTAAGAAAATAGCGGATGTCAATGAATAAAGGAATAAATAATATAGACGCTAAATAATATAGAAAAAACATGCAAATAAGTATATAATACTTAATTCTAGATTGTTTTCCATTCACAATCTTGTCATACAATAATCTCGGTCAGATAAGCAAGCATAACCTGCCTATCTGTTAGTTTACTTTTTCATAAAAATCCAAACAAATGAAATAGGTATGGGCTATGTAGCCCATAGGTAAGGCAAAGTTATAATAGTTATGGCCCCTATGGATCCACCTTCTCACCTTTTGTCTTTTTTACCATTTTGAGGGTTGATGATCTTTACAAGTTTACTAAAATAAAGGAAAGTTATCAAGAATTAATCAAATCATGAAGGACTTGCACATAAATACTAAAACTGTGAAACATAGCACTTAGTAAGGTATTGTTCCTATCCTATGTTTATACCTGTTCAAGCAAATATCAATACTTTCCGCTTCATTTGCTCTTTGAGAGAATAAATAATCTCACCGTTCTTCGAACAAGGACGGAACGTCTTATCGGATAAAATTATCATGTATCATATTCAATAGATAACATGGAGTAAATAATTTCAAATACGCTATTTAAGTATACAAATATTTTCGAGGTATTCCACGAAGAGCACTAATCCAAATTTTGGTTTGGTGCTCTTTGTGGAACAGTAAAATAATAAAGATAAATATTAAGTAAATCGAACGGTGTAAACATACATTTTAGTATAACTTGACAAAAAACTGGATAAGTACCTACGTGCATTTCAGATTACTAGTGGACTCGACCGTAATTTTAGCTTTCTGCACTCCTTCTCCATATAAACTTTGACAATGCCAAATCGCAAACTCCTCCGTGCGCGCAGTATGCTTAAAAAGGGGTACAAAGTTTTCTCTTCACGTATTAATTAATATACTTAGGTATATAAGAGAGAAAACCACGACAATTATCCGAGCAAATTAGCATTCTCATTTCAACATTTTGGACTAGTATTAAGCACAAAAGAAAGAGCCTATGTCCAGCAGAATCATCATCACTAAACACAAAAGTTTATTTTATTAATGGTTGCTTACAAAGTTTTTCCTTTACTAAGTAGTTCATCAATCGATTTTCAGCGATGGCGCCTCGACAGGACTTCGTAGCCCAGCCGCAGTCGATCAGAATAGAGCAGGGCAGGCAGCCCCCACCCCCGCCGGCGCCCGGCCGCCTCCAGCGACCCCCGCACGACAACCCCACCGCCTACATAAACAGGCCCACGAATATACCTCGCATCAATGTCAACACCAGAGAAATCACTCGAACGTAGGAAAAACATTCCAAATTTTCCACATTGTGTATTCTGGATAGTCTATGACATTCAATTTTTAAACTAAGCGTTAAAAAGTAATGCCAGAGCTTAAAGGCTCTTATAAAGGCTCATACCTAAACTTTGCTGAAACAATAAAACTGAAACCAAATTTATTTTTACATTTTAATGTGAGTAAAAAGCGTTAAAAAAGAAGGCTCCTGAAAGAAAACTTTAAAGAATAATTGAAAATGCTTTTCAATTCCGTGCACGACATGGTTAAGTTCACTATAATATTTCTAAATTAAAGAATAATGATTGGATACCAATCAATAATCTAAGATTCATTCATTCATTAATTAAAATTATTAAATCTCATTTAGTTGGCATGTTTTGTATTTGCCTTTGTACTAATTATGAATCTTTTACATACCTCATCAAAAAAATTAAATTCGTGGCAGGTTATTTGAAAGGAAGGAAAGAAGCTGCTAGAAATAGAAACTCCTAGCTGCTTCTTTCGTAAAAAATAAATATTACTTAATTGAGTCGTATTTTATATGAAATAGGTAAGTTTCGATAGCGGATATTGGTTAGTAACGATTGTTTCAGATAAACTTTCACAATTTACTTACTTGGATTTAAAGAATTTTAATTTGTTCGTAAGTATTAGATTGATATACCTGATTATATATTACTAGATTAAAATTAGAGTTTAATACGTTAATTAAGTTATACTGTTAGTATACCTAATAAAAATGTTAAAAATAAATACTTGTTTTTTAATAACAAAGAAGCTTAAACTTAAAAATATATTGGCATGATTAGGTAGGTACAGAGCGAATGAGCAGCAGAGCAGCATCCGGCTATAACAATTTCCTGCTATTAGAATACAAATCCGTTTGCCATGGTGATTATGCACGGCATGGCAATAATGACAATTAGAGCCTCACGGCTCTAACGAGGGGATGATCTTTCTACGAGATCATCACAGCCTGTTCCAGTCCTGAATATGTATTCAGCACTGGAATAGGCTGACAATGATGATTTGGAACCTATTAAATATTCGATGGTCGATAGTGCTGCATTCTTAGAATGAAATCTGAGCAGCAAATGTACAGCCTTATTTTGGTATGATACTACAAATGTTTTTATAGGTATTATTGTTTACTTACTGAATAAGAAAATAAATTCATTCACAAGGTACTTACAAAAATATTTCTCATAATTTTAGATTTTGTTATACACCAGAATGTATAGCTAGAGAAATCGATTTAGCAGGGATTCTAGCAACGAGTATCGACTCACTAGACACACACGACAATCGACTAGAGGCAAGTGCTAGACAGCAGGGCACATCCGCAGTTAATGATTAGATTTTTTTTACCTTCATAATTCTCCCGACATCTAAAGTTTCTGGCCAAGTCAGGGATTCTTTCCTACTAAAAACAACCTCTGTTGCCGTCTGCGGCACATGTGGATAAATTTCAAGATTTCCAGCGTAGCGCACTAGTATTCTTCCTAGTTCTTGTTTGCACAGTCTTGGGTTTATTTGTAGCTTCACCAAAACATACTATGACATAAAAATACAACACAACATTTTATATCGATTATTTTCCTTAATATTTAATTAAGTACCTATACATTAAGTTTCAGTACATACAGCTGCAATAACTGATTATATATTTATTAAGTTAGTGACCTACGTGACTATGGCAAAAAAGGCCGCGTTAGATAACTAAAATATTTCCTAATAGAAATCAAAATAAGAGTTTCTTTTTGATGGCAATTAGTTAGGTACTATGTAAGTACCTACTACAAAGTTACAGAAAAACTATTTTTCCCAGATCGATGTTTCCTAAAATCTTCATTATTATATTTTATTGTAATGTAAATTCTGATCCTAATGAACAATTTCTTCACGTAGTTTACTGGGAAACAAGTACATGGAGGATCGTAAACTATTACACTCATTGTATCGAAAATGGATTTAGCAATTTTACAGTTCGTATGATAGTTGTTGAAAAAGCTTTGATAATATTGCTCCATCTCTTCTACAAACTTTTGAAAATCATCGTGTGGAATTATTTTTTTCCTATCATCGGAGTCATTTTCGTTTGTTGTTCCATCGATAGCCATTTTAACAGGTTTTGTTTTATCGTCAGGATATACATAAGTATTCAACAGCTGACAATCTCCGTGTACTTTCACACATTTGCTTAGCAAGTAGCCACTAATATATTTCATTCCATGATGTTCAGGCACTTCAATTTTACTGTAGTCCGAACTTGAGATGGAGGGAGTATTCGATTCTAGGTTTGTTTCGTTACAGTCTTCTTTTGGGCCTAACATATTTTCTTCTGACGTTTCACTGCCCATCATCAATCCCAATCTTTCTGTATTAACAAGTAATTGTGACAAATCATCTGAACATTTTCCTTGCTTGCCTGGTTTTATTATGTTGGTGAAGAAAAATTTCCTGAACGCTGACATAAATTGTCTAGAAGTAGGTTTTTTCTTATTGCTTCGTACTTGACCAAAAAATATGTCTGTTACATCTTGGTTCAAACGTATGGTTAAAAGATTATTGTACCCTTCTATTCTAAGGTCATCAAATAAAAGTAAAATAGATGTTATCGTAATTTGAAAACCTTTAATAAACTTAGCAGTTGATGTCACATCACGTCCAGTGTTTGAATTAATTAATTTCAGTGATTTAAAAAAATGCAGCATTTCATTCATAAATGTTATTTGTGTTGTACTCCCACAGAATGCCTGTTGGTATTCGCAGGTTGAATGGACACTTGAGGAATTTAAAACGTCAAACAAATCATTCATCAATTTTATGAAAGTCACCGTTTCTTTCGCAGCCTCATTGATCGCCTGAAAATCTATATAGCATGAGATAGCTGTTGCAACAGTATTGCTCAATAGCTCTGTAGCATAGTGTACTTTCGTTTTCTCGAAATTTGTGGGCTTTACATGGCTTTCTGTCAATTTAGAAGCAAGTTTTAAAGATTTGTTTTTCTCACTATCATAAAACTGCATGATATGTTCATATTTTGCAACTGACCCTTGAAAATGGAAATCATTGGACATCAGATTGTTTCTCAGTGATTTTATTAAATGGAGTGCGTCATTAATATAATATATTTTTCTGTTGTTGATGAAAAAGTAAGGTTTTTCGGTTGTAATTGTACTCCTCCTTTCTTCACTTAACAGATCCGATCCAAGATCAGAAACAAATGTTCTAATGTCTAGTCCAACATCAATGAGTTTTTCTAATAACTGTTCAATCCAGATAGATATATCTCCACTGTTTTTACTTTCTGCTAGAAGTGCAAAGCCAATTGGTTGTTTCCAGTTTCCGAAAATGCCTCTTATCATAACTACTAAAGCATTTTTGGCTAATACCGCTGTCTGAACTCCATTTACCTCTTGTAATCCAATAATTTTGTCCAAGCTTATATTGTAGAACAGATTTGTCTTCAGGCTAATAGCATCAACTACCACGGAACAAACTTTTTCCGAATTTGACATATTATTGACCTTCACTTTCAGAGTTGTCATTAGGTGCTCATTCACTTCAGTGCTAATTGGTAACGAATGTTTTGCTAAAGTTGCAACGTTTGGGAGACACAAAGCTTGCTCTAGTAGCTTGTAAGCCTGTGGACTAGTATAGTACAAATTAATGCAAAATTGTTTATATTTCGGCGAGTATCTATTTCCTGTAGCGTGGAATTTCAATTTAGTTTGTGCTTTTACAATCTCAGCTAAAGGTTTTGTTAAGAATTTGTCGCAAAGCTTACGAAAGGTGTCTTTGGTAAGGTTTTTCGATTCTGCTGACTTCATTCGTTTTTTGCATGTCATAAGTTCTTCTTTTAGTTTTTGTACGCATGGAAGGGACGAAGCGAGGTAGTGAGCTGTTTGTGTACTACTTGCAAGTTTTAATGTATAAAAGTCTGTCTGTGCAAATTTATTTAGCGTTTCCTTTATTTCAGTTTGAGTTTCTTTCATTACGCTCCGTTTACTTGGTAAATTCAACGCTGGTACAGAGTGTTTTCGCAACAACTTGCGTTCAGGTGTTCCCTGAATACAGCGTCGGTCAAAATGTTCTTCACAAACTACATAACTACGAACAAGCATGTCCTGTAACTCTTCTCTTGAAATTAATTGCAGCCAAAGGGCACGTCTGAAAATAATAAATAGTTATATTTAATAATAATAATAATACAAACGACAGATATAAGTATTTTCCACTTAGCGATAATATTGCAATGTGATAAATAATGTTAGGAGACTCCGTTCGCGTTGGCGCAGTGGCTTCGCAATCGGGTTTTTGTGCTACCGGATTATGGTCTCGCAGGTTCGATCCCCGCACGGAACGAACATTTTATCGATTTTAGCGATCGAAGTTACATATAATATAGCTTATATAAAAACAACAATAAGTAGGTATGTACGATATTTCATTACGGCTCGATTTCCATTAGAATTTTTTCATATTCTAGATTGTAGGAAATTTTAGAACAATAAAAAAATAAAGGGAATTTCAAAGTTGGATGTCAGAATTCCAATATTTTTGACCTATCTACAGTAATATTTCATCGCGACTGCAAATTGGGAAACGGGGACCCCCCCCTCCTCCGTCAACTTTTAATAGGTCATGGTGGCAGACATGACGATCTACAGAACAGCGTACTTTTATCTGTGTGCAGTAGCAATACAGCCCTCGAGGTGCATTTTCAACGTATTTCAGGCATAAAATAAAACTTTTAGGTTGACCCTACAGATAAACAAAAGGCGTTGCTGCAAGTGTGCGAAGTGTTGTCCATTGAATGTGAGTACCTACATGACAAGGCTACCACACTCAGGTGCTATTGGAAATTATTTCCACTTAATTGCGTATTTATTATCTAATTACATTACCTTTTGTCTTCTCTGGGCAGCGAAAAAAATGATAACTCTGGCTTGTTAGCATTTGTATTGTGGCAACCAAACACAGCACAGCATTTTCTAGATTTCTTAGAGTTTTCCATTTTGGACCGACATAAATACGGGCACGTAAGACAGCCGTGCGTCAATAGCAAAGTGCGGTTTGCGACTGACTTCCCCCCGCTAAATTCCGTGTAAATGACCGCAGTGCATGTGTGCGTGCGTCCGGGTGACTTATACAAAGTTATGTATGTTTTGTTTCCTATTCAGTAGGTATTGTAGAATATAGTAAACCGCACTAAATACTGACTGACTTATTAATAGAACACGCGGAATACACTGTATTATTTATCTTTGGTTGGTTTAAAAAAAAATCCTTATATTTACCTAACCAAAAATAAATAAAGTATCAGTAGTTAGATAGGTACCAACCTATCATCTAAAATTAAAAGTAATGCGAGACATGCAAAACTGCAAAACACCTGCATTTTTTATGAACCCCGCGCGCCGATTTTATTGTTAAAATATTTCCCTAAATTAAGGGTAATTTGTCAAGATACGGATTAGGTGAGGGTTAGAATAACATCCCGATTGATCAAGATGCTGGGGACCTTTCCCATGTTGTGACAATCACCTGTATATTTTCATGCGACCACGGGAAATCCCGAGCGAGCGAATTTGTGTCTAAAAAGCAACATAACATTTAATATTTAGCTCTCACAACTAGGTACATTCTGTGTCTTTCAGTTTGCAAACTTGCAACCTTCATATCTGTCTGAAAACCTTAGCATAGTGCTAGTTTCAGTAATACTAAGTTCTCATTTTTATTAATATTGTAGTTTTCAGAATCACATTTTTATGATAATTTTTCAGTAAAACAGATTGTTTTTGGAAAAAATATTATATTTAAAATATTTTTCAAAAATACACGTGATTTTGGGAGTGTGATCTGGTGTAGTACCCTAAAACCTCATGACGTATCACCAAGAGGGAGGGGGAGATAAGAAGTGGAAAAAATAAATAAAGACGACCCTTTAGACAAAAATGTTGTGAAAGCCGAAAATATTTGTATAATGCTTCACAGTTTTCTTATGTAAAGTATCCTGACTTTAAGATGAATGAAAAATGCTAATTTAAATCTATATACGTGAAGAGAAAACTTTGTACTCCTTTTCAAGCATATTGCGCCGACGGAGGAGTATGAAATTTGGCACAGTTAAAGTTTATACGGAGAAGGAGTGCAGAAACCTAAAATATATATATAATATTACGGTCGAATTGCGACCACTAGGCAACCTCTAGTAATATAAAATACTACACTTTTATGAAAAATTAAAGATCAAGTTTCAATGTATTAGGCCCATCCTTACTTATCTGTGAAATTGCGAAATAAAATGACGAAACTTACGACTTTGATAACAATTGACGATGATCGATGCATTACAAAAATGTTCACCAACTTTTTTTTCGATTACTATGAAGCGCCTTTACTAAACGATTTGGCGAAATTAATCCAACATTTAGCATTTAACGTTATTGCTGTAACATAATCTGAAGGAGGTATTTGTTACAACCACCTGTTTGTGTTCATCGGATTGGTTATGCAGCAATTGATTATTTTCCCTTGAAAATGGGAATTGTTATAAACTGGCAGCACCCTTAGGCTAGTGATACTGATTGCACAGATAGAAGTTTCAAATAACGATCACCCATCTAACTTCCAAGTCATGCTGGTGGCATGGCATGACAATTTCGGCACAGCTCCGGCTGTCTATTAACACAAGCTGAAGACTGAAACTGAAAAGCACACAGCAGTTGCTTTTGGTGGTATGAAATACTTAGCTAGGTACTTAAGATTTTTTTGATAAATTCTTGGTACTGAATACTGATATTTCTAAATTGCCACATTGGATTGAAATGCCTGGAAGGAACTGTGTAATGATTATGTATAAGCGGACGAACTGTATTGTTGACCTCAGAGCAGGGTAGGTTACTATGTAAATAGGCAGGTGTCATTATTCCTACCTTTGAGATTCCGACATAATAATTGATTGGCAACAATAAAAATAAACAGTAAGTGTTACGGAGCGGGCGGCGCGGCGGGCCCGGCACAGAACGGCAACGTCGCACGATCGATCGACGCCGCGTTTAAGACCAACAGGAGTTTCCCCGTACGAGATATATTATGAAGAATATACTGAAGTTTTCTATACACTGAATAAAACTTCTTTCGTTGCCTACGTATACCGCATATAGCTCTTAGGTATTTGAGGAACACTTCTTCGAAAACCTTGATATTTATATTCAACCAAATATTTAAAAAAAATGGTTCGCCACGAATAAAATACGGATGTGTCATCAAGCAACATCGATAACGTGCGATCTCTAGTGTGTGAAATCAGTGAAATGACACTTCCTTACATATAGTACAAAGCCAATGCACAGACTACTTCAATGTTTACTATTGTTCTTGAAATAATAATAAAAAGAACGTTAAAATCCGTTCAAGCAATTGAAGAAAAATCTCCAGCCTTAGCCACTTTAGCTAGGTAGGTACTCTCCAATTTTCTTTACTCGCCAACAATAGTAGAGCTCTATTTTTATTTCTTGAAAATTACAAAATTTCGCCTTTATTTAAAAATATTTCCTTCAGCTCAAATAACGACACAACAACTTTATAAGCGACGTCGAAGAAATCCGTCATTCATTATTCTGTCGTAGATAAATAACTCGCCCACGTTATAGACGGCTCATTCAATTACTGTGATGTGAAAAAATACGTCGTTATCCAGAAAATGCTGGATATTTATGGAGAATGAATTGCTAGGTTGGTATATTTCCAGGCAAAAATAATCTAAAGCAAAATTAAACGTTTTAAAACTTAATGCAACGTGGATATAACGTACTAAAAGCATTCTGCAAGGTATAGTTTAGGACAGCTTTTATCATAAAGTGGATAGCTATTAATATTCAGTAATAACAGAGCAATAATTATTTATTTACCACCCACCGATATGTCCCTTAGAATCTACGTTATACCATTGCAATGTGCAACCATATGGCCTTGTGCACACTCTAAACCAATTAGCTAATAAACCAGAAGAATTTAAGACACTTCGTCACATGAGTCTGTCTAATACTGATGCTGTTTCTATGTAATCATAAAAAAACTTCACCATCGGCCGAAGAGCGCTTTATGCAAGCCACAAGGACAGAGCAAAGCTTTGTTCCCTTCTCTACCAGCAAGGGGCACACACAACGCTTATATTATTATAGTACAGTAACAACGGTAGCTTGTGTTGTTGATCAGAGATAGCAAACACCTTGTAACGCGCCCACATTGCGTTTTGCACCGACAACTAGTTCCAACTTCAGTGGGAAGCGGTCCGGTGAAAGTTACGAACCTCTATAGCTTAGAATAATAACACATAGAAAGATAATCTCAAACGTGCTCCCCACTAAAAAACTGAGGCAACAAACGTTAATATGTGTGGCATGCGAGAAATGGCTGCCGAAACGCACTTATAATTACGTTTTTATGATCGACTTAGCCATTTATGGCTCAGGTTGATTTGCCTCACTTTGAGTCCACTTTGAGGTTCCTAACTTTCACCGGACCGCTTCCCACTGTAGTTGGAATAATTGAAATAATCTAATGGAAGTGTACCTAGCTCATTTTCAATTGTAGATACAGGACAGTACTTACTAAAATTCATATTGTTAAGAATGTACCATAATTAGTTGATGTCACCGATGAAGTTCAGTCGGAGAATACAACTATAAAAGTCTCGAAGCCAGTCCAGCTCAGGCGTCAGCTAGTACATAAATGTAAAAAAATGAAAAGCGTCTTGTCAGGCCGAAGATTATCTTGGCAGTTATGAACAACCCACCTATTTATACCGCGTTGTGTTGGTCGCTGCGACGTTGCCAGCTCGCTCCCGTTGGCTAGCACTTTGAATTTCGAACGTGGACCGGTATTGTTGCTAGCACACAGAATTTGCCCATTTCAAGAGAAAACTGCTACAACTTTTATTTCCATCAGTCACCTCCGCTCCAATAGTATAGAAAAAATGGATGACCAATTATTCTCAACATAAAGCTACTAGGTATATA
Organism: Allophyes oxyacanthae; assembly: GCA_932294325.1. Lineage (NCBI taxonomy): Eukaryota > Metazoa > Arthropoda > Insecta > Lepidoptera > Noctuidae > Allophyes > Allophyes oxyacanthae. The sequence goes on from OW028628.1 coordinate 7,512,231, forward strand.
CTTAGGTACATAACCTAATTACTAAACTTGTAATCATTGATTTCAAATTAGTAAGCACTTGCAGTGAAATCAACCTGTTACCAAATCAGAAACCAGTTCAAGTTCATAAAGATGAAGTAAAATGTAACACTCATCTTGTTCCAATATTTGAAGATCAAAATTAAAAGACTTTAGGTAGGTACCTAACTAAATAAAAAACGTAACCAAGATTATCTAAACTTAATGTTATCCTGCACAAATGACAAACTGGGCCTCGTTCAACGATATACTCGATGGCCGTGACGATTTATAAAAGTAAAATAATCATGATGTTATAATTCATAGACTGACATTGAAATGTGTTAAACTTGACCTTTACGTCAAATTGATTATGTTTACCATAAAATAATCGCTGCAATATTATGTTATAAATATGAAATATTTTTATTAATTTCCGGGGAGATTTCACATTGCGTTTGGCAACCCCAACATTCTTGCGCCGAGCCCTCTCGCGGCCGCATTCGGCGCGCGGAATTCGATGCAGTTGCGCGCATCTCGCTTCGTTTCACGATAAGATATTGTTGCGTATTTTTTTACGATAAACTATCGTTGCACTTTATAACCTGATTCTTGGGCAGAATTGTACTGTTTTGTCTTCTAATATGGTTTTTAGCGTTCATTTCTTAGCAGTAACGTACCTAGTCTAATATATTACCTACCTATTTTGAATGTTTCGCAAGATAACAAGTTGGATACATGAGGTGCTTGCATTCGCTTGTAACCTCATTCCTACATAATGGTGTGGGAACCTATTCATATTACGAGCGCTTCTGGTTTATTTAAAAGCATCTAGGTATATACGTACCTATAGCTACACAGCTATGGATGGAGTAGTTTAGGTCTGTTTAGCGTACACACAACTTTATATAACCCCACAACATAAATACTGGCGTGGAATGGAACTAAATATAACACTGCAAAACGTTGTAACTTGTAACTTTAGAAACATTCACATTCATCTGTTAAGTACCTACTTGTAATTTCTGACTGCCTTACTGCCTCACCTTTGCATTTTCGAAAAGTATCTTAGGAAACGAACCTATCCAGAAGTTTTTGTAGAGATAGAAACATACTACCTACTACCTACCTTATCTAGGACTTATGACAGTTATGAGTTTACAAGTCATGAAATAGAAGTATGTAGGTATAATTTCGAGTCAGGATAATGAAATAAGGTAATTATGCAATGGTATTATGAGCACATATTAGTAGGTCAGCCAAATGCGAATTGGGTCATATGCCTGATAACGTAGGTAACTCGCGTCGGATCAGGTCAAACGCCTGATAACATATTATGCAACTTTACGACTAGTTCATAATACCAGCCATTTATTCTGTGATAAAGTTCTATTCTAACGAACCTGGGCATCCTGGACAACCTAGATCTCTCAAACCCTGTTACCGCAATATTGTGTTATCATGATTGTAATACCTTGTATTTTAAGTCTCCATGGAGTTTCCAGCCTGTTCGTTTTCCATAGGACCTAGTATTTGGAACCATGCACCTAGAGTCTTAAATGCAGTTCGTGTAACAGATGTATCTCTTATACCCGTATCTCGTACTATATCTACTTTTCTCTTCTCTATCTCTTCTCTTTCATAGTACAAAATGAAGTCGCTTTCCACGCAACGGATTTTGATACGGTTTTTACGATCAGTTAGATAATTTTTCACGGAAGGTTTATGTATGTGTAATAATGTTATATGTAAGGATAATAGAGAAATTGCACCCGTACGAAGCGAAAAAACGTAGTAACCCAAATATCAACCTTATAATTAAGGTTGCCAACCATTCTCTATAATAGAATATTGTGTTATATTTTATGTAGGTGTACTTTATAATCACTCTAATAAAGTAGGTACGCTAAATACTCTATTTACATGAACTCTGACTTTTTGGCACAAAGTTAACTAATGCCAGCCATAAAAAAAAATACCACTGATTAAAATAATTGATTTACGTATCTAATACTTTTCTGTACTCTTAATTTACCCCCTTGAAATCAGATACCTATTGCTTTTTACCTACTTCTAAAATTAGACAACCCTATTTACAATCAACCACAGAATAGATAATACTACCTACTACGTAAATGAACTGAAACGGGTCACTGTTCACAGAACTGCAATCAATAAAGTTGCGTTACTGCTGCATGTGACCTGAAACACAGAATAGATAATAATAGTACCTAGTACACAAGTTTATGAAAAAATTAAGAACTAGCAGTTAGCACGGCAAAAAATTAATCGAGAAAGATATCGAAAAAGAGAAAAATCTGGAATAAAACCATCTCTTTACCGTTTTGTCTTCTGTCAAGGAGACAAAGGGTTTCTCCACCCACCGTGCGCTCGTGCTCTACCTGCTGAATAATTGCGTAGCCTCGCTTAGCCGAAGCAACATAATTATGTCGCAGAATATTCGAACAAAAAAATTTTCGCGAAAATGAAATAGCTAAGATGATTGCGATATTCTTTCCTTATTTTCAATCATCCGAACCTTTGCAATCGTCCTAGGAATTTTGCGATAATCCGCTTTTTACAATTATCCTGCGACATCACAGTAATTAAATAGGCATAAACGTGAACATTCACGTGTATTACGTTTTTGTTTGGATGCATTTTACTCAATCACGCATAAACGGCAGTAAGCATAAGAATGATCTACAAACAGCTAGACCGTGTCCTGGATTAATAATTAAAACATAGGATACTTTTTAACCGACTTCAAAAAAAGGAGGAGGTTCTCAATTCGACTGTATGTTTTTTTTTATGTTTGTTACGCGATTAGTCCGCCAATTGCAGATACTTTAGAGTTTTTTGAAGTCGGTTTTTACTTTTTTTTTAAGTTTATTTTATATTCGGGTACATGAAGTAGTTCCTCGAGGATTCCAGTGGAACCGTGAGCAACAGCGAGTACATTATATTATTTATAGCGCTCTAGACGCGCTGTAAGCTGTAACTAAAGATAATGTTCCACTTATGTGAAGTGCCTGCACCACACCTGCGTATAAAATGAGTGTCCTATTCTTAACACCAGTTAGATCTCTCAGGTCTCGAGTACGCATTCTATTACTATGTAGTTGACTGATGTTAATGTTAGCTTAATAAAAATATTTATTATGAAAATCAAATATTTGTATAAGTATCTACTAAAAAACCACCTCATACATATTTGTGTCATGTCGAACGACTTTATGTGAAACTACAAATCTAAGAGTAAAATAAGCAATTTATTATTCATTCAAAATCGAAACACAGAAAGAGGCAAGTGGGTTTTATAATTTTATGAATTGTTTTTGAGTAATGTTTTAGATCTGCCTGTTTTGCCAAAGATGCTATGAAAATTTCGCAAAAAAAAAATATTACTCATCTGGTCATCACATGAATACTTTCGTAACGAAGGTACGAAATGTTTCGTTATTGACACCCATTCTTTTGTCGATATCGATTTATAATTTAATTATGGAAATATTTAAAAACAATTAGAATTTATGGCGCGTTTCTTATACAACTTACGTCTTGTTTGAAACCTTAATTATTGAAACTAGGTATCCAATAAAGTCCGTTTTACAGTTCCCTTCACTTTAACGCATTAAGTATATAATAAACTACATAGATATTAGTTTCCAGTGTCGGCTAGGGTTGCTACTTGCTACCTTTTTTTTGGGAAATAAAGTATATTTATTTTTTAAGGTTAAAAAATAAAGTACATCATGAGAAAATTAATTCGTCTCAGACGTCTCACACGTACGTGTGTGCATTGCGTGTCGTAGCGTGTTACAAGTGTGATGTCGACGACGATTGAGGGTGATGGCTTGCGATTTATTAATGGACTCTGACCGCGCGCGGGTGATACAGCGGATAGAGAAATATTTATAGTGAACATCCTCACACTTGTTTTGCGAGGTAATAGAGTACACTTCTTAGTAAACTTCTTCTGTCGAGTCGGCACGAGCTATCACATGGGAATCCCTGTACCGTGGTGGAAAGATTAGCCAGCCAGCAATGGTGGTATCAAGGCTGACTGCTTAGGGTGCGCCAGACTATCTCATGGTTCGTCACTTGTAGAGACTCTATCCTTGCACCCATAAAAATCTGCTGAATCACGTGTACAACCAACACTAGTGAAAAGTTCAGAAATTTTGAATTTCGACCTGTCAATTACTTACTTTTTATGTTAACTGTACTTGTCAGAAAGGTTACAGATTTCCTACATTAGAACTTCTTCTATTGTAAATTATCAATTGAAAATTACCCATCCCGTGGTGAAAAGATGAGCCAGTCAGCACAATTCGTTAAGGGGTCGACTGCGCCGGACGTAATTTCGTTCGGACACCCTAATAACACTTACTATACAGAAAACCTTAGCCCATTGTCGAGATTCCTCATTGTCATGGCGACCAATACAGGTAGCTCCCCGAATTTTTGAGGAAACAATAATTATGTTGGCAGCACCGGTATTCCTCAGTTACACGAGTTGCTATTACACTGTTGCTATTACACTGTTGCTTAATGTTTCGGATTGGATGAGATTCTGTAGGTATAATTGAATGTTACCATTTGTGGGAAGAATTGGCAGGATAAGTAAGTACAAGAAAACTGAGCAATCAGAACCCATAGAGTTTACAGAAGCCTATAAATACATAAAGCCTTTAACAAAGTTATCTAGTACTTATCTTTTTGGTAGGTACCTAGGCACTTAGGTACTGTCAAAAAAGCTATGCCAAAAAATATCTCAGAAAAATAAATCAGGAGGAAGGTGATTTGTGAAAATCACTGAGCAAAGAATAAAAATTAAATGTGAAAGTAGTAAACAGTTTCAGTAATCATTTTACGCTTCGCCGCGCTGACTCCTCCCACCAGAATTGATTTCCAAAATTGCGAACCTGTCACTGTCACTACTTTGAATTACGAACACGCCGCTTCTGTCTGCATGACTTTGCTAGGATGCATTCATTTATTTTTTTAACAATCAAACACGTGTTGTGCACACAAAATAAAAGGGCACAATAATTACACCTAATTATGTCATTAAAATTACGACAAAATGCACACATTTAAAAATAAAACAGGAAGTTGTTTTCATGTCTTTCGTTACGAATGATAGTTACAATGTGAATCGAAAGCCGTGCCAAAAAACTTTGCTTCCGAATAAGCTACAAGTTTGCTTGATAAAAACTGAAGGCTGTATTTTCGTTAAATTTTATAATATCAGTCGAACGCTCTCAGCGTTAGTGGAGAACGATCTACCCCTTTTCATCCCAGTGATCCCCTAATCCCCTCGGCTATTTAATCAACCTGTATTCACCCGCCGCTTGCTAAAGGCAGTATAGGGGACTCTACACTTGCTCTAATAAACTTGGTAAGTCGATATCGACCGACATAGGTATACTTTTAACATTGCGAACTGTGAAGTTGTCTGTAGTCAAAGTAAAAATAAAATATCGGTAGGTACCACAGGTTCATGTAAAGGATGACCTGAATTCAAACGTAGGTACCTACTTATTCAATTTTGACAAATACAGAAGTTCTGTTCCATCCATGAAAAATGATATGCCTTGGTAGATAGATACATTAAAATGATTATAAACATAAACCAACACCCGTTTTCTGGGAACCGGAGAGATGAAAGTAAAAAAATATATATATTTAAAAAGTTCTCTATCATGAAAGGGTTGCGTAAATTCTAAAGGACAGCTATTCGTTTGTTTATTTTAGAAATAATAGCACCTTCCACACCCCGGGTTACTGTAGCCATACTTACGGTTTTATTCGGATATTGCAGGATTTATTACTGGCATGTAATATTTTATTTTATCTTAAAACATCAATAATAGTTCTTCTAATGCGGCTTTATTCGAATAATTCGAAGTGTGACTAATATTCCGAAAAAGAAACAGTAGAACAGGTACTTCCTATTACCTATAATCTGTCATGTACATTAAACTCTTAATAAGTAGGTACCAATAATACCTAAATAATTACCTTATTTTGCTTTTTAAGTTATGTACGAATAGGTGTACCTATAGTTAAATGCACTAAGTATAATTATGAAAGAAGCATGACGAATAACGGTATTTAATTTTAATGTTCCGAATAATGACTCACACTTTTGTTATAATGTGTGTGGTGTGTGGGAACACCCATTCAATTTTTAAGCCTAAAATCCACGTGTCTCATATCTTACGTAATCGTAAATTTTGGTGACTCTAGTGTGGTATGGGGATGCGGGGGGAGATGCGGGGGTGGGCGCGGCGGGAGGTGGGTTGGCCCGGGGTGACGACCTTCGCGGAAGTCCTACTCGCAGCTGTAATTACTGAAACGGGCTCAGCAGCCTTCCAACTCAATTTTCTTTGGGGAACATTGATTTTACCCGCCTATACATACGCGACACGTACATCTTTTACGCTCGCTTTCCTGTTGATTTTTGGAGAGGCATATAGAAAATCAGCTGTTAGAGTTTTCACGTAAATTCTATTTAGGAGCAATAGAACGGTTACAACATGCTCGTAAATAACTTCACAGTTAAAATATGCAAATGATAGTAATAAATATCAAATGATGCAATTCGTTAGGAATGATAAACTATCTGACGTTTTGAATGCGTGGCGTTTTAATTTGACGTCAATGCGACTAATATACAGCTGTGCAACGAAAATGTACAGCTTACTGGTGTTGTAAGCAATTAAAATTCAAAAGATAACTTGTTTTAGCTTGGCAAGAGCACATGCCTATGGAATAGTAAATGGTTGGAATCGTACCAAAGAAGGGAACAGCATAGCTATTCTTTAAGAATATCTTGCATCTCGATTCGAATCGAATTCGAATTATTTTCGGTTGATATATTATGACGAATTGACATACTATAATTTATTAACGGAGCTGTGAATATGCTCTAGTCATGTTCATAGCTCCTGGGCCTCAAGTCTGCTAATTTCTGTTATCTCAATCGTATCAGAATGGTCTCATAATTGTCGGTTTTTACAACGTCGCCGTCGTTCAACCGATTTTGACTTCTATTACCTAAGAAATAGTAGTCAAAATCTATAGAACGACACTTAATAACTGGCAAATAACCGACTTTTACTTCTATTACCTACGCAGTAGAAGTCAAAATAGGTGTAACGATACTGCAAAAAGCAGCAACAAGACCATTCTGACACGATTGAGATAGCAGAAATTAGCAGACTTGAGGCCCTGTTATTAAGTTACACGTTTATTATCGTATAATTCGTCAAATATCAACCGACAATAAGAATGAGATTCGAATCGAGATGTGAGATATACAGAATCCTCAGGACTCGGGGCCAAGCGGAAACTAGCCTTTCAGCTAAGTTGGCTCAAACACTCCTGGAACAAAGTCGAGACCCACTACGTGTCCACGACCAATGTAAAAGTAAACAAAAGACAAACAAGCTCCATAGAGAATAAATAAAACTAATTTTCCGTAGAATTGTGCGATAAAATCTTAGATTTTAAAGTAGGCAGTAGGCACCACACACACTGAATTCCTATCATCGTAATGGAATACACGATACCGTCTCCAACTCACCGTGAAGATGTGATAACGTTTCCGTACAACTAATTGGTCTTGCAATTACATATAATTAACTTGAATTAACAATACACGTTTTATTATGTTCCGTTTCTAGTCTGTCAAGTTATTAACTACTAGCTTCTGCCCGCGGCTTCGCCCGCGTTTACCGTTTCCAGTATTAAAAGTATCCTACGTCCTTCCCCAGGTTGTATGGCAAATTTCGTTGAAATTGGTTCAGTAGTTGAGGCATTAAGAAGGAACAAACAAACAGACACACTTTCTGATTTATAATATTAGTATATACTAAGTTTAAAATTATTTAGGGTTTATGTGACATCGTAACCAACACTGATAGCATGGATTCAGTATAAGGGATTTAAACGGTTCAGCGAAAAATATTTTTAAAAAATCGTAAAACCGACGCAAAATTTAGCATTTTTCGTCGATTTTGTTCGGAGTTTCTATAACTAACTAAAACTACTGCAAACAAAATCGTAAAAATTTTGGAAAGACCGACGCAAAATTTTTCTCCCCCAGAGTCAGAATTTAGCGTCGGTCTTACCAGATTCATGTGCTGAATCCATGGTATCAGTTTTCGTTACGATGTCATTTACACCCTGTATGCATGTGTGTGTGAATTGATAGGAGTACTACCCTCCATTTCAAATAACTTTAGAAACTTTAACAACCCCTTATTACAGTCCGTTCAACCGATTTTGATTTTTATCGCGTTAATAACATGACAAATGACGACTGCATTAAACAGTTGGTATTGTAAATATGTTTTTGCTTTAACATCTTTATGCATACGGAATAGAAGTCAAAATCGGTTAAATAAACTGTAAATATATGTGTTATTGTTATTTCAAATGGAGATTAGTTCTACATCATAGATTAAGTAGACATAATCTAAGTTCTACATAGACTGAAACTGCTGAAAGTACATCATTTATGTTCAGTTGCTATGGAAATATGAAACTATAATTATAATTTTACTGTGTCTAGTAATATCTGCAATAGTCGTGAAGTCTTGAAGTCATGTTTTTTGCTAGTTGCAGGAAAATCAACTGAAATTACTGCTTTGTAAATGTACGCTTTGAACAAGGAGACAGATCAAATAGCGTTGGCCGCTGATACGAATGTCATGAAAGCCGGCTTCAGAGCCAAAACTCTAATCGCCAAGGATGCCAAGACCAATTGAAGTGGAGATAATAAATAGAAAACTGAAAGAATGGTCCTAGGTAACACTAAGAAGAGACAGATAAAAGGATTACTTACCAAAAATGAAGATCTGTCTCGATTATAGAATAGGCCACTTATAAAATTTTGAAAGCGAATAAATTCTCTCATCTAGGCCCACACAAAAGTGTCTAGTAAGTTAACGAACAAAATCAATAAAAACTGATAGAAACGCAATGGCTCTGGACGAGACTTTTATTAGCTTCTTTTCATCATTCTCATTTCCCAAATTATAATGGCTTCCCAAATAATAACTACGTAAAGTGGCATTAATAAAAAAAAAATATAATTAAGTGTTAATATTAAGGTCCTACTTTAATAACGGAGGTCCTTGTAAGGAATTATAAGTATCCGCATCATTAAGAACAACTTTTAATACTACCAACATTGACATAGCGAAAAAACTCTGCTGTTCCATACAACAAATTTAATATTACTCAACTAAATGTATGGATCAGCAAATTTTGTTTTCGCGATTTCAGGGTTGTTTCCGTAGTAAAGGTCGTACATAATGATAAGTACTTTATCACCATTGAAGGATCTCCACTAATAAAGTAGGACCTTTTTTTTTTTACTATTGCAGTTTGTTTTTACAAATGCTTATAAAAAGAGATCTAATATAAAGTCACGTCGCGTCGGTCGTCGCCTTTCCTCACCTTGCTTATTTTTTCACGACATATTTTATTATTAGTAGTAATAAGATACAAGCTACCGATGCCTTTTCTATTTGTATATCCAGCTTCTGTTTTGATATAACAATACAACACGATTGTATGTGTGTCTATAAACAGCATAGATGACTAACGGCATTCGCTTGGCCGAAAGTAAACAAAGGAGTAATAATTACGGCATGTTGGCTGTTTCTGTGACTTCGCCCGCGTTCTGTTTGTAAACGAGGAGTTCAGATAAGAAAAAAGTTTAATAAGACGAGTTCTGTTGGAAAGTGGAGTTAAGTCTTCGAAATTGGACAGGCTTTGAGCGTCATGATAAAGCAGGTTAAAAGATTTCAACTGCTGATTGCTGTTGTCTCATGTCTGTATTTTTAACCGACTTCCAGAAAGGAGGACGTTCTCAATTCGACTGTAAGTTTTTTTTTGTATGTTTGTTCAGCGATAACTTTAATGGTTCTTTTTTGTATGAAAGAGTATTCTCCTTAGGTGGTCTCACTAAAATTTTATGAAAGATCTTCGGAGATAGACAATGGAACTCTTCAATGGATAACTGCAAATCACTCGCGATTAACAATAATCGCATGTTTTTGTATTGTTTAAGCCACTCAAATAGAAAAATAATCTTTATAAAGGTAGGTAAAACCCGACTTCAAAATCTAAAAAGTATAAAATAATTTTCTGAAATCTAACTCAGGTTAGACAGAAGTTATAAGGTCCCTTCTGCATTATACTTATTCGGGAAATACGGCGTGATACGAAACAAATAAATTATTTTTCTTTCGTTCGCACGATCGAAATAACTAGCTCATTACTGTCCCACTGCTGGGCACGGGTCTCTTCTCAGAATAAGAAGGGTTAAGCCGTTCACCACGCTGGCCAGGGGTCATACTCCCAAAAACGAACTACGAAGTTTCGGATCGAAACGAAAGAACGGCTAACATCGAACTTATAACCTATGGGCGTACCTAGACGTAAACTACTAATGCCTATGGGTGAAAGAAAGGCAAAATGTCAAATCGCGAAAATCGAATCGATCGTCGGATCCGAAACACTTTCGTGGATGGAAAACGTGCGATCCGTCCGTCACCCGAAACTTCGTAGTTCGTTTTTAGGAGTAGGACCCCTGGTGCAGGTTGGCGGACAATACACAACCATCGAGAACTTTATAAGGCCCTCTCAGGTTTCCCCATAATTTTTTCCTTCATCCCTAACGCAAGTGATAATCGCTTTCTGATTCATAGATATAGGATGTACGCGAAAATATTCTAAGTCTATGTTCTGATTATTATAATATTAAATATTATACTATCATCAACAGTTTTCGCAGCGCACGCGATGTAAGGAATTTTATAGGTCTTTCTTTTACACCTGGGTTACTTTATTGAAGTTTTAGTAGGGAATCACTATTTAAAAAAGAAATAGCCTTTGTTTCTCAGTGATTATTAGCATTCTACTGGTGAAAGAATTTTTAAAATCGGTCCAGTAGTTTTTGAGTTTATTCAGAACAAACAAAAAATAATCTTTTTTAACACGCTTTTATTAGCTTCACCTGTAAGTCCTGTAACTAACTTACTAGGTATATAAGAAAATCTTGGACGTTAAATTTCACCCCTTCCCGGTTTCCGATCGAGCTGAAATTTTGTATACACGTTCAGTTTGGATGAGTAAAGCGTATTCTATAGTTTTTTTTTAAACTATATAATATTTTATTCATTATAATAATAGTGTACATTTAAATTACTAGTGTTTTAGTTCAGTAGATACTGTAATGTATGCTGAGATCACATACAGATAGCACAATCTTATTTATCTGTGCATAGAGAGAGATAAAAGACACAAAATACGCTGGAAACAAGCCAACTTGTTTGTATAATATTAGATATGGTTTTATTGCAACATTATAATTAATAACAGTTGTATGCGCAGTATTCAATTTATAGATCGTTTTGTACTAGAGATGGTGCTACGTCTATGGGTATTTTTTCAGACGAACAAATGACTAGCTATCTCAAATTATGATCTCAAACGAGTCCAGTCAATATGTTACCTATGTGGAATAGAATAGATCTTTATTTCATGTAAACCAGATACAGGCACTTATGAAACGAGACTCAAGATGCGCGGTTCCAAATAGTACATCCTATGAAGAAGAATGTGGGCTAAATAGATCCTTCTGCTGGATACCCAACTAATCTTCCGTGAATGGCCTGAAAGGTCCCCAACAGACTCACCCTTAAATATGACCACGCATTTCTGATGCACGTTGTATAAAGTAGCCATCGACACGAAAAGAAGTAGAAGTAAGTTATGTTTTGAAATCTCCAATTTAACTGTAGGTACGTATTGTGTCAAATAGTTATCAAGTACTTAGATTGATACATGACGCGCATTGCGTACTGCGTAGTAGAAATTTTAATAAACAATTTCTTGCTTATCAAGTTTGTGTTGATTTTACTTTTAAATAAGTACTTATAGGTTTCATTCATATTCATGCGTGTAAGCAGGAAATCGAAACGCTACTGAATTGTCAGTTTGACTATCAGGCAGTCTGCTTGAACGCCAGATGTCAGTCAAATATGGTGGCAGGTTGTCTCGTGGTTACCCTACTCAAAAGTCCGAATGAACGGGAAAAATGCTTTGAACATTTTTATATATTTTTTTAACATTTTATACTCTATGATAGAAAGTTATGGCAGACAGCGAGTGCCCGATTAAAATTATTTAAATGAGTACATTTTATGCCAGTACCTACTTTTGTAGTTATATTTTATGTATTATTTATCATTACCGGTACCTACCTACTAGAAAAGATCCTCTCTGATACTACGAGTAAAGATATGAAAAATCAGAATACGTCCAGCACACCCTGGGCAATCACCCCGTGGCGAATCTCACCAACTTTGGGACTGGCTAGTCATTTAATAAAATTTAGTCTTGAAGAAAACAAAAGAAAGAAAAAGGACAAGAATTAAGACTGGTTGACTCAGTTAGGCCTTCGTACCGTGGCTTCTGAGAATTTGGTACTATATAGTTTTTTATATTTTTATTTTATTTATTTATTTAATAATTTATGTACACACATGAAAAATAACCAAAAATAACACAGAAAACATTAAATAGGAGAACGAAGTACAAAGGTACTGCTTATTTCATAGAAATACTATGAAATAATAAACTAAACTATTAAACTATTATTTTATGAAACTAATTTCAATATTTTTGTTTTCCAAGCATTAGTTAATCTTTACTAATATAAATGCGAAAGTAACTCTATCTCTCTGTGTCTTTGTTACCTTTTCACGACTAAACGGCTGAACCGATCTTGGTAAAATTTAAAGACATCTAGGCAATTTCTTTTTTCATATTATATCGCAGTATCGAACAGAGTAAAGGGCAAAACAAGTTTTAGAAAAAAACAATCAACCTTTTTCTCGTAATGACGTCAAAAAGTCGTATGAGTATTTTGATGTTTGTAATAGTACAATAAAATACCAAAATTTTATGATTATTGCTCGATAGTTCCCAATAAAAATAAAACATGTTGGCTGATGTGGGAAAGGCATCGAAATTCTCATACTAGGTAGGTACCTCTTTTTTGACTTCATCACGAGCAAAAGTTGGTAAATACTACTGCTTGGAAAACAAAAATATTGTTTCTTAAAATACCTAAGTCCAATCTATAAAATACAAAAAAAAAAAACTTTTATACGTTTAGCTACAAACTTAGCATTGCTACTTACTTTAACAAATTTTCCTTTAAATGTATTTTATTTGTGTTTATGTGTGCAGCAAAGCAGTGATAGCCTAGCGGTTGAACGCTCGCCTTCCATGCAGGAGGGTCTGAGTTCAAACCCGGCCTGCACCTCTGACTTTTCGGATTCATGTGCGGATTAGAATTTGATTATCACTTGCGATAACGGTGAAGGAAACCATCGTGAGGAAACCTGCACATCTGAGAGGGCCTCATAAAGTTCTCGATGGTGTGTGTAGTCCGCCAACCCGCACTAGGCCAGCGTGGTGGATTAAGACCTAAAACCTTCTCATTCTGAGGAGAGGCCCGTGCCCAGCAGTGGGACAGTAATGGGCTGAATTTATTTATTTATTTTATGTGTGCAGTAAAGATAACCTACGAATTTTCTCTCGCCATGTAAGCACTGAACCACTGAAATACTGTTCTGAAAAAATCGAATTCTGACGATATCTCTTTTCATGGCCTTATCATCTGCCTGTTCAAATAAGGTCAGCCTTCTATCTAACCAGATGTGATTGTGTCGTGTGTAGGTAGGTACTTATTACATGGTGCACCTCCGTAACCCCATTAAATACCTACTTACCTACCTACCTACTAGGAGATACCGACCGAATAACCCATAGGTACCTTAGGACAGTGGACTTTTTGGATTGCTGACTCCCGTAATCATAAGTAGCTACTCGTGTGACAGCCGACCGATACTTACGTCATCTGTTATTCCATATTTCGCACCTTATCTGAATGATTACGATAAGTATGATTGTAGGAGTGACTTGTAATCTTTTGTGTCTAATATTACTTAAATAACAATGAACCTATACCTACCTACGACATTACCTATGTTTAATCATTAACACCTGTATACAACGAAGTTACCTATGAAGCTGGTGGTACCTTCCTACCTACCTATTTATGTGGATTGCGAAGTGCCCCCTTCGCTAAACGCTCTTTGTATCCATCCATTATGCTCATAAAATATTACCAACTGATTTAAACCTGAGCGAACATGTATGCTTTTCTTCGTGAGAACGGGTGTTATAAACATCTATAAATACCTAGTACGGCAGCATAGTAAAATGTTAATGGCTAGATACGGGGCTATAGGGACTTTATACCTAACCCGACTCACTAAGCACAGACTGCAGCATTGAAACTACCTAATTCCACCCTGGGGTGTCCTATTTCGTAAAAATTGTGAAACCTGGAACGGCGCCATAGGGGGTAAGCCATCGTAATAACTCTCATTTTGCACCATTCGCATGAAAGTTACAATGTAACGTCGAAGTGGTTGCGTGTTGTGTAACGCCGCCGACCGTTTGGCTTGTCTATATGTAGGTTAGCGCATGGATTCGCGTGTCTAGGGCTAGGTTCGTTAGGCAGGTATCAAAGGGCCACGGGGATTTCGCCGACTTTCGTAATCTGTGGAAACGTGGGCTCGAATACCGCAGCGAGTTGGCAACGTCGCGCGCTCGACCGACGACCTCGCGTTATCGCCCGCGGTGACGCGATATGCTGAAAAGGTCACTAGTCGCCACTCCGCTCGCCACCATCCGCTAATGTCTTCGCCATCTAAACAGTTGCAGTTTCGACATAGAATCCCATAAGTACACCGTGAAAAAAAATATTGTTGCGACGTGGCGTCCGTGGTGCGTAGCGGCGTCTCGCTCGCGCGCCCCCGCCGCGTCCCGCTCGGCTCCGCCCCCCTCCGACCGCAGCGCCGCGTAGCGGCCGCGCCGCGAAATGTACACGTCGCCTATACAGCGTTGCCATTCCGTACCTATAATTTCGCTGGACGTAAATTTCAACCGAAACAGTTCAATGGACTTTTCGAAAACTCTATACGTGTCAATTTACGTAAAAAGTCCTGTGTTACATAGATTATTGTAGGGAGTGGTGTGTGACCGTCTGTTTTGTTAATATTGTGATATTTGTGTGAGTTGCGTGTCCGTGCTTGTAATCCGTGAACAAAGTCCCGTTGGGAGCTAACACACGTCTGTTTTCGGCTCTAAGGTGAGTACTGAAATGTTATTTTCACAATACAAAGCTTAGGTTTCATACACATTGACTGTTAGACTTGATAGTCTCTAGTGATAACCCTCTCCGTAGTCGGGTAAAAACTATCTCAATACTTCCCCACTTTTCCAACTCCGTCATCGAAATACGAGTTTCTAGTAGGTAACTGCGTATTATAACCGTGGCGTCAGTTTTCTCTCGAAAAGTGTAGTTACATAAATGCGTGAGACACTATGTGGTGCCATGGTGGTGCACGTGCTGGTACCAGCTTATGTAAGGCACGATAAGCCTACGATAAGTGATTCTCGTCGCGACAACCACTGGTGGCCGCGCATCGTTATTTTTATCTTGGAATGCCCTTTGGCCAAACATTAAAATAGCTGTGCATCCGATCCCAGCACCATGTGTCGATCATGTTGTGAAATTGGTCTGTGGTGTTAAGAAATAAGAAATATTTATTTGCATAGAATACACACAGCAACAGCCAGCCTCGACCGCTGCCGCGATGGCGTAGGCCTATATCGGTTCAGGGCTCGCGAAGTCGCGGCGCCAGCAACAAACATACTTGCTAGCACTTACTCGTTCCTAATATAAAACTATACCTTGCAAGTGAAAATACTGGCCATTTACAAAATGTGAAGTACCAAATAGCTAAGCTAGCAACGAAACGCACCCTCTATAATCGGCCAGTGTGATTCCAGAACATTTTTATTGGTGCATAAAATAATAAAGAATAGGTAAAGGAAAAAAAACACCCTCAAAAGCAGAATTTCAGTCTCCGTAGTGTTTACTCATGAAAAGAATAAAGTAACATCATACTAAAAGTGCTGACTTGGGAATTGGCTTATCATTGCCAGATCGACGCTAAAATTATATCTGCCGGTCTACCGCGTAACTAAAATGGTAATGAACATCGACTCTGGTAATAAACTTCAATACTATAGTGAGAGACTAAACTTTGATCCCGCTGACTTGACTTGAGACCCGCTTGTTCTAAACTCGCCTCACTATCCCTAGTCATCTATCTGCATGGCAGTTCCAACTTCCAATAATACTAAGATGACCACCACTTACAAAATAATGTAATAAAACCATGAACAACATAATAGTTTCCATCGTGATTCGTACCTATTTTAAAAGCCTGGTGATTGTCACGGTCTCAATCTCCTCAGTTGCCATCTTGAAGTTCTAACATCCTCACGAATATATTTACTTGATATTTTTTGTAAATTCACATGCCTAATCATAAAGGTTCCGCCCCTAAGATGACCCTCTGACTGTTTTTTTAATTCTTGTAGATACCTACTATACATTATTTTTAGGTAGGTATGTACCTATATTTATGTTTACAAAATGCATAAAAAATAAAAATCGTCGCATAATCGTGCTCGAGGTTACTGACCCGTATAATGCCATGCACCCATGGTAGGTAGCTAATTTTATAATGTACATTGTTAAAAATCGATATGGTACCTACAAAATGTTGCAATTTAAAAACCGAATCATCTGCATTAGGTATTTTGATGTCCCGAATTCATGAGGCCTATACTTTGAATAATTTAATATAGGAATAGTAGGTATAAAAGTATTAATAAAATAAACAACTTGGGTTTTCACGTTCGTCCGACTTTGCTGCAAAAAAAAAAGAAGCATGTGTATATCAGATATGGCCCTTATTAATGAAGGCCTGTGTGTACATGATATTGATGGGTAACGTCAGTAACGTGTCATTGTGGAAGCAGTCGAGTGAGGAGTTTGGGTCCAATCGAGCTCGCTCCAATGGGTCAGATTTATTCGGCAACATCTAAAGGTGAAAGAAAACATGGTGAGGAAACCAGCAGCTCAAAGACTTGTAACACTAATCCGAACTGGCCTTGGATGATGTATTGTGGCCCAGTACCTCTTTCAGAAAGGAGAGAGTCCCAGCTGTGGGAACATTTTAAAGGCTGCTGATGACATTACCTGCCATAAACATCTACTGCTTCTTCTTCTTCGAATCGGCACTAGCTATCATCACATGGGAATCGCTCATGCCGTAGTGGGATGATTAGCCACTCAATAATTTGGTCGTATCGAAGCTGACTGCCCAAGTGCCCAGGGTGCGCCAGGCGATCTCATGTTTTGTCATTCTGAACATGGGCGTCCCGTTAGTTCCCTACAACGATTGACCGCAAGGGAACTTTGCTGCTATCATCATCAGCTCACATAGGCCTCTCCCAGTAAGCGCTACTGAGCCCGATCCTCAGCTCTCCGCATCCACTTTCTGCCAGCCGCCTTCCGCTAGTCGTCGTTCCACCAGGCCGGGGCGCGCCCCACACTACGTCTGCCTACTCGCGGTCTCAACTCGAGAACTTTGCTATAATAGTTAGTAAATCCGTACCTACCTAGTTGTAGATTCCCCTTTGACATCTCGTCCGTTGTAATGGTAGAGACAGTAGTGATAAAAAAAACAATCAATCGTTACCTACTCCGTTACTGCCAGACTTCTGTCGACGCGGCGCGAGCTATATCAGAATTGCCCATGTCTTACTTAGTGAAAAGTGTGGGGGGGGGGGGGGGGTTGCCAAATAATAACTTCTTAGTTCCTTACATGAATTCCTGGTCGAGATTGGCTATTGCCTATGCCTATGCTCAGGTCAGCTCATGGCTTCCTGGTTTCATATTACTGAAAATTCTTTTGTGGGGTTTGCATACTATACATAATCATGAAACTAGCTGTTGCCTGCGGTTTCAGCCGCGTGTTGTATTTTTATCAAAATAAAATATAGCCTAAGATCTCACTCAGGGATAGTGCAGCTGTATAGCTCTACATTTTTTAGAATCGGTTCAGTAGTTCCAGAAATTACCCTCTACATACAAAAAAACAAATTTTATTTCTTTTGTGGGGTTTGCATACTTTACATAATCATGGAACTAGCAAATACAGTAAATAAATAAATACAAACAAGTAAATAGTTATAGGCATAGAAATAATAAGTACGCCCCCCAACTTAGATAAAGTCTATGATAAAATCACAGTCAGTTGTCAATGGCATTTCTAAATTGAGTGATGTTATTTCTCGCGCTTACACATAGACATAATAAAATACTAAGTACCTACCTACTTATTATTTCTATGCGTTTACGTTTAAACCCTAGGTAGCGTTAGCAGACAACTATGAGTATGAAACACGCTCCCCTTTCCGCCTAACGTCCGCCATAAGATCTCGACAGCAGCCAAATGACCTGCAAACACGTGGATACACGACACCACTGGTTTGTGAAATTGGATTGCCAAAGTGTCGCCTTGCGGGATGTCAGTGTCGCAGCAGCACTCACTGCACAGCCCTATTTCGTGGCATGACTCATTTTGGACTAGATGTATTTAATTATGAACAGGATATTTTTTGGACGGTTTTATTCTTATAAGATAACGTTGCCCTATTTGGATTGTGGGAGCTATCTTAATAATATTATAAATAAATAAAAATATATTTATAAATAATGTAAAAGTTTGTCAAGATGTGTGGACGTTAGTTGTGAAATAAAATGCCCGCGGCAATTTTCAAATGCGTTTTATAATAATGTCCGCCCGGTCCCTTATCTAGTAGTTTTGTATCAAATCTAAACATAAAATTCAGCTTAGTGTGCCAAAATGTTATTTGCACTTTCTTGTACGAGTATTGAGTGCCTGAGCGTAAGCGAAGTCCTACGTCTATGTTATGTGGAAATCACGGGAAATCAAGAACCTTCTATAAGGTTCTTGCGGGAAATCATGACCATAAACGCCATAAACTGATTATCATAAAGTAAGGTTTGTCATAGACTTAGGATTAGTTAGGATTTCTTTTGGTGTTTCGCTTACGCTCAAGTGCTTAGAGTAAGGACCAAGGAATATACTAAACGGGAGGTAAGGACCTTATTAAGCTTTCGTTGGCCAGGCTCTACTCTCTAACGGGAGGTAAGGACCTTACTATAGCAAGCACCCAAGTGCGAGCTCAAGCTATAGTGTCTTTTTCACTTAAACTTATCCTAGTATAATAAGTTTTGGTTTTTCATTTTTTGCATCGATATTAAGACAAGATGTCTTTTTATCTTGTCCATAGACTTAGGATTTCGGTTACGATATGCCTAAAATCAAAGACCAAAACGCCACGACATAATTTTGTCGTCGCATTATCTCGTGCGGAAACAGGTTTTTAAAGGCATTATCTCGTCTTGTCATGACGACATAACTCTGTCGCGGTGCGCATGTTAGCCTAGCTTGTCATGTATATCTCTGTCTACGCCACAGGCCAAAGGTCTACGTATACAAAGTTTAAACCAAACTAAAGGTATTATTACACTCCACGTCTGATCACGGGATCTACCGCGTAACTAAAATGGTAATGAACATCGACACTGGTAACAAACTTCAATACGACCGTGAGACTAAACTTTGAGCTACCTTGTAAAAAAATTAGCGATCATGAAGTTGGCACTCCTATCTTCATAATCGGTAAAAAAAGTCACACATCACAAGTCCTTTCCGGTACACAAAGTTCCATTGCTTTTTCCTATGATTTGAATGCATGTACATTTTCTATTTCTTTTAATTTTTTTGCTTTCAGTATTCTGATCTTTGTTTATTTTCGGAAACTTCTCGAATTCTCGATATTCAGAAGAATATCAAACCGATTTAATAATCTGTCTCACTTGAAAGAACAAAAGTCAGGAAAAATTGCAATTTAGCGTTTGCAAAAGATCTAACTCATTCTGCTGGTTTTTTATCACTACCGTAAGAAATTATCAAGGTAGGGTCTGCAAAAATGTCGTCGAAAATGTACCTCGAAGGAAGTACCTAGGTAGGTACCCCTCGAGATGCCAAGAGCACTCTATTCAAAATTCTGTTAATAATTACCCGTTAGGGTTAGGCTCGATCTGTTACTATGTGTAACTAAGTAATCGGGTCCAATTTATTTATCGTCTAGTGTAATAACTCCTTTATAGTAAAGTTTCAGTTAAGTGTCAAATAATGTCAAAGTTCTGAATTCATCATCTGTCTGCCGTCATCTGCCTTGCCTTCAACAGTGTTGGGGTCGGCTTCCTGCGGCCGGAATTGTGTCCGGTAAATAGAGTTAGTTGGTTTAGAATAAATAAAGGTTTTGGCTATAGACGTAGGACACCTCAGCCCAGCCAACCCAACCATTTGGGGAAAAAGCACGGCCGAGATCTTGTATTTTGTTCTTGGACTTCTACTCTCATGATCTTGATCTGATCTAACAGGATGTTTTTGTCGGCAGGTTATCGGTGCAGTGTCGTCGGTCGTGTCGGTCGTGTGCAGTGGTGTAGTGTGCATCCGTGTGTGTTTGTGTTGTGCGCTGGAGCGCCGGTATGGCGCGCAGCTAGCGAGCCGCGCCCGTCGCGGCATGCGCGCCGCCTAGCCATGCCTGCTGCGCAACACGAGCCATGGCGCAGTACTCACAACGGACACAGCCAATGCACAGGTACACAAACATACTTATAAGACACAGATGAAGTTGAAACACGTACTTTGCACCAAGCTTAAGTGCTCCTATGAATGTAAGACGCGAATACGTTCGACCAAGCTTTAGATATAGTTTAACCCTTCATTAGTCTCATTATGATCGGTATAATGGAGCTTACAACAGTTACAACTGAGTACAGTCGTCATTTGGAAAGAGAATGTTAGTTAGACTTACGATAGTCGTGCCTCATGCGAGTCGACTGTTTTCAAGGACAATTTTTAGGTTATCGGTTCTGCTTGTTGCACGAATATGTTGAACAATTGATGTTTGATATATTTTACGACTTATTCAAGTACGTGTATGTATATGACCGTATGACGTTACTACAGCTACGGTATACGTACGGTTCAATCGAATTCAATGGAAATGGGTACCATTGAAAATTGTGTCAATTTTCTTATTTTCTCCGTAAACGGTTATTGATAATACTGAAAATCCATTTTTTAATATGAAAGATAAGATAAAAATTAATTTGATAAAAACATGAAACGAAGAGC
Source organism: Allophyes oxyacanthae (assembly GCA_932294325.1). Taxonomy (NCBI): domain Eukaryota; kingdom Metazoa; phylum Arthropoda; class Insecta; order Lepidoptera; family Noctuidae; genus Allophyes; species Allophyes oxyacanthae. The sequence goes on from OW028628.1 coordinate 7,533,485, forward strand.
AAGGTCGTTGAATACCCACCATGTGACGCTTAAGCATTGCATTTATCTAGAAAATTCTATGTGGAAATCATTACTGTACCTCTAACGGTATTCATGCAGAGTTAACTGGCAAGCCATATTTCAATTAAAATAATAATGTTTACGTCTGATGGATCATCAGATAAATATACTGCTAGGCAGGTATGTAACCTGCGATAGCTTAGCGGTTGAACGCTTGACTTCAATGCAGGAGGGTTCGAATTCGAATCCGGCCCGCACCTCTTGACTTTTCAATTTCATAAGTGCATCGGAATTCGAAAATATCGTAAGGAAACATGCACATCGAGGGGGCTCCATATAGTTCTCGATAGTGTGTGTAGACTGTAGATAGACTGGCTAACCCCTCTTATTCTTAGTAGAGGTCTGTGCCCAGTAGTGGGGCAATAATGAGCTGAATTTATAAGTATGGGCAAGTACAGTAAAGTCGGTAGTTGAATGAAGGTACCGCACCTATCCCGGGATCGTTCGTCTTCTTACAAATGACAAGTCTTTTATTACAACGGGAATCTTTTATTCTCTATAAACAAAATTTCGAAAATTGATACACCGAGTGGCACATTAACAATATGCGTCTATTGACAATATGCAAAGAGACAGATTACCTCCAATTACGCCTTTTCTTGTATTGCATAATATAATATTGGCCTCTGTTATATTCTCGTTTTGTCTCAGTGTGCGTCACATATCCTTATGCCAATCCTTTCATTCCAGATCACCTGTCATCCTGAAGTTCCTATCCCAAAAGATCCTTGATGAAAGCTTGATTTGAAGTAATAACTCGCCAATATGCTGACGTTCATAGTAGCCAAGACAAACTTTTGTTGAACACCCTATGTACAGGGTGGCCATAACGATAGAATGAGAAGAAGTTACAAATGTAGCATTTCAATGCTTATCATAATACCTTTAATCATGCGCTTGCCGAAGTATATGTCCAAGAAATTTGTTGAATGTCTAATGTTTATTTTCGCTACCCTAATGCACCTTATGATTACATTCTTATTGACTTAGGCCACTTCTCCCGGTTTATCCCTGGGTTCCAACTAATAATAATACTGCACTTTGTCCCCTGGTTAAATTTGAGATGTACTTATGGCCCCATCTTGATTTTTATTTCTAAGTATAGTTATCAAAATTATTATATTTATGGAATACCCGACCACGACACATAAGGGGGACAAAGAAACACGGAAACAGTTATATCGAAGCATATTGTCCCCCCCAGGTGGTAGACATAAGCCGGGGGACGAAGTGCATTAATTCTTTCTTTTTTACCTAAAAAGCCTACTGTCTATATTAAAAATAAATAAATTTCTTACCTCAGAGAGATTGTCTTTTTAAATTATCGTGGTGTTGCAGTGATGACCGCCGTCCATTGTTCCTCAGTAGCAGCTGTTAAAATCATGTACCTAGTAATAAAAGGTCCTACCACACAAAATTTAATTTCTTATTATTAATAATTATTGGCGTATATGTACATGAACTAACGTTGGTAAACTTGTAAAAGGCAGATGTTTGGTTACGTCATTGACTGTTGTAGTATTTGTAATTACTACAACATGCACGAGCCATGTTTTTAATCGATACGAGTAGGGTTGCCATCCGTCCGGATTTGTCCTAGTTTGAGGGGCGTCCGGTGTGAGTCTGGGCGGGGTTTCCGAAAACATTCGTGAAACCTGCTAACGTAAACTTACAACTATTTAAGGTAAAAATCATTCTCAGATATTAGTCCGGAACTCCGGACTTTAAACTCCAAAATCTAGAGTTTTGGTTATTTTTAAAGAAAGAAAGAAAAAGTTTTTATTTCTACGCCCAGTATGACGCACAAAACATAAAAATATCTAAGTTTAATACTAAAAAAATTGTCATTGTTCTGAGAGGCTTTTTTGTCCTGGATTCGTGATATTCTTGATGGCAACCCTAGATACGAGCAACAGAATGTATTAGTATGTGGGTTTACGTTGATAAGAAGTGGTTCCTGTAATGAATTTTGACTTTATTTACTGCACTCCAGCAACGCAACGTCATATAAAGCACAGACATATAATTATATATATTATTATGTCTGTGGAATAAAGGTTAAATCAAAGACATTAGAAGAGATACTAACGATAGCCGAATATTTCGTGTGGACAATCCAACATAACCAGGTACTCAACTCCCATACATTTTATAAACCAAAATTTGAGACTCCCCCGAAATCAAAACATGACTATGTCCTCTAAGGCTATGTCAATCGCTCCTAAGAAAATCGACATTTTCAATTGCGAGTAGGTTGCTCTTTTATTTAAGTTTTAGAACCATAATCATGACGTGAAATAGGAGGGATTAATGGTAATGTAAAAAATATATTGTACCTACTTAAAAGCCACTACAGGCCAGCGTGGTAACCTAATCCTTCTCATTCAGAGAAGAGAGAGGCCCGTTTTCAGCAGTGGGACAGTAATGGCCAGCCCATCAGCCATTTATTTACACTGGGGTAATTTAGGGAAGAAAAGATGCCACCTTGAACAGAAAAGTAAATATACGTTGGTTCTATTGTAGTCTAGCGTTGTTTTATTTGCGTTCACTGTCTAGCGTCCTTTTAAGACATTCTGGATAATTCCGCCGGTTTATCGCCGAAGGTGGCCGAAGTCACCCGAAGCCTTGAACGCAACGAGCCGCGGCGTGGCATGGCGGGGCGCGGCGGGACGGGAGCGCGGCGGCGGCGGCGGCGTGGCGTGGCGTCACAGTTCGTTCAGAGTGCGGTATACGTGCGTCTGCGTCGTGTTGGGACGGGCCGACAAGTGACAATCACAATATTACGATTTCCTGCCAAACAATGGATGTAGGACGTTTAATTGACTGTGTGAGAGAGCATGACTATCTATATGATATATGTCATAGGGAATACAAGAACTTTGGCCTAAAAGCGGCTACGTGGGAGATGTTTGCAAGAGAGTTAAATGAATCTAGTAAGTTTATTTGCATATTTGTTGGTACTGCCCTGACATGTGATAAACATGAGCATGCTCTTGTAGTGAGCATTCTACCGAATGTTACATTACAAGTGGGTAGATACGGCACTCGCTGACAGGAGCCAATCGCAAATATTTTTACATAAGACAAAATAAACCTTATTGACTGGACTTTGAACCTGTGGCTTGCCGCGGCGTTATAAGATTCTACCTTTCTAGTACCTATCCCTTTAAGGGGTTATTGTACTTATCATTATGTAGGTACCTACAATTTTTACTAAGAGAAAAAATATAAAACCACGAAAAAAAATCTGCTGTTCCATACATTTCGTCGAGTACACTGAGGAAAGAAGCTCCTCCGTGGTCGAGTACTTAATATTGAATTATTTGTATGGAACAGCTGTATTTTCTTCACGATTTCAGGATTGGTCCCGTAGTAAAAGTTGTTCATAATGATGAGTACAATAAACCCTTAAAGGGATCGGGACTAGAAAGGTAGGACTTTGTATAGGTACCTACTTAGTTATCGATTCGGGTCAATTTGTTTGTTTCTTGTTTCTGTTTCGGGTTTATTTTGATTGACTTATTAGTTATAGTACTTGACACTAATCAAGGGTAATTCCCGTATTTAGTGTCAAATAGTGTCCTCACAAGGCATTAAAAACCTACGTTACCTATATTTCGTAACTCTTTCAGGTGAAACTTGTAAACTCAAATGGAAGACCGTGAGAGATAGTTATATCAAGTACAAAAAGCAAATAATAAGTGCAGAAAGTTCTGGTAAAAAAGTTAACGACTATATTTGGAGCTCCAGATTGAAGTTCTTAGATAACTACTATGAGACACGGAATAATTCTTATAAAACGCCTATTTATCGGAAAACTGATTCGCTTCTAGTAAAGTCGGAACAGCTAGATGGTTCACCTTCACAAGCACAAGATGAATTAACGTCGACAGTGTCGCATTCACCACCGCCGCTGGTGGCGTTTGCATCGTATATAACTCCGCCAGTTGCTGGGCAATCATCATTTCACCATAATAATGATGTACGAAACCAAATCCTCGATCAAGACAGGTTCCGAACTTATGCTGCCAAAAAAGAATCAAACAATTATGACGCGACCGACCACCTGTTTCTCTGTTACTCGCAAACGTTCAAGACATTTTCAATAAGACAACAAGCCTTATTAAAAATAGAACTGGCAAAATTATTTGCAAACGCCGAGCTGGAACAACTGGAGAATGCTGAGGGCTCGGGAGTGAAAGCGGCAGAAGACTGTTCAGTTATGGTCATCAAAACGGAAACTAATGAACGGGATAGAGAATCACCTGTATTTATTAATGGTGTCGATCCTATGGATGTGATCCCAGCAAAACGCTCCCGTCGCAGTGCCACGCAACGTCGTCAGTGACGGGCGGCGCAAACGTGCGCTGCATCACTTCTATTTTTGTGCAACGTACAATCGCGGTACGTTGCCGTTGCGGTGATACATTACGCAAACAAAATGTTTTAAACGACTGCGGTCCTCTTAGAGTTTAGTGACTCTGTTTGGACGCGCCGCGCCGGGCGAAAATGATTTTAGCCGGAAAAATTGCTGATGCACAACGCCACTACTCCCCCTGATTAATAAATGCGGAATAAAGGTCGTTAATAACATTAGTATAATAAATTAAAAGGTAACCATAGGTACATTTTTTTGCTAAATTACATTTCGACATAACATTACACCGCGTTTATTAGTAGGTAAGAGGAACTGATTATATAAGTAGATGAATAATACTTAGTTGTCATGATATCAATTTTCCAAAGAATTTTCTTGACTAGTAAAAGGACTTTATTTTTAAAGTTACAGTTAAACGGTACAATACGCATTGGTGACAATGTCACTATGCCTTGTGTATTTTATGTATAAAAGTAAAAATTATTATGATTAAAAGAGTGTAAGATTTATTAATTATTTTTATTCAACCGAGCAAACCTTACTTGGAACACAAAATAGATAATTTAGTATGCACGATTTAATATCAAGCTATTACATTTTCAGTATAAGCTGACCTCTCTTACGGAAAACCTATGCGAGGTCAGCTTGTACTGGAAATGTATAGTTTGATATGTAGCCGTGTGCTTTAAAGCAACACCGACAGTGTCTAGCACTTAAATTTTGGATGAATGGACCATAGACCTTAGAGCAAAATAATAAATATTATGACATTACATAAAATTATAGATCCACTTATGTAATTATGTGTGTTTTGTAAATATTGCCACAGGTGTTGTTTAGGTATGACATGGCAACTACTTGTACAGTCTGACAAAGAGAGGTATATGAACTGTGGTATATCATATATGGTATATGGCCACCAGATACGGATGAAGTTTTTTCAGGAAATTGTATGCATTCAAGTAATATATAATTTAAATAATAGACATAGTTGAACTTTAATATATGTAAAACTGTATAAAAAATCCATCATAAGTTCTTTTAAAAATATCATCTGAATCTGGTGACCCCTAAAGGCTCTCTTACACTAGGTCAACTGCCGACTTCGGCTTGACGAAAGCGGTTTGTCAAAGCTCTACATACACCGAGGCAACTGCTGCCTTCGGTGAGCGACTACGACAAACCGAAGTTGCCTGCCGAAGGCGACAGTCAAAGCGCTGTTTATACCAAGTCAACTGCCGCCTTAGGCCAAAAGTCGGCGCTAACAGTTGTAACCGCGACAGTCCATTGGAAGTTGTCACCATGAATCGTCACGGTCGACGATCGCTTGCCGAAGGCCTCTGAGCCGCCCAACAGTGTTTAGACCTAGTCGACTCTGTTGACTTCGGCTGCGAACTGTAGTCGTCAAACGACTATGTGCTTACACTGGGTCGGTTCCCGCCTTTGCCGGGCAAGCGAAGTCGTGTCGACCTAGTGTAAGAGAGCCATAATACCTGTATCTCTGTTAGACTGTACACTGACGGTATTTATTGCTGTGACCAAGGCTCGGAACGCGACGCCACTCAGCTGTTTATAAATAACTTCCAACATTAGACTTGCCAGCCAACCTAACCTTAAAGCCAAATGTATTCCTTCCCGATTTAGATATCTGCCTACTAAACATATTATACTTACCGTACAAAAAACTTGCCTATCAAATGCCTACCAATTGCTTCTGTCATGTCGGCACGAGCTAACAAGTCATGGAAATCGATTATAGTGGAAAGATTAATTAGTCCAGCCCAGGGTACGACATATTACTATCGCAGATTTCATGACTAGTGGAAACTCTTTCCTTGGCACCATGAAAGGAACCTTATCAGTGGAGCGATATAAATTTATAAACAACTTTTAAGACTAGCTGCGCATCCATTCGTCAGGATTATATTATTATGTGATGGGAAGGAATGGAAGTTTAACCGACTCTTGATATCGCAAACTGGTGATAGCCTCCACGAGACATCGCTAAAAAGGTAGCGCTTCATAGTGATTATTACAATCAACATCGCTGGTGTAATCAACCGGTAACGCTGTCCGCATTCATGTCAATCACAAGTACATTCTTCCAGGATCCATTAGATACAACATATTTCCGTTTACAGTGTAATAAACACGTATTTTTTTGCTAGTATACACCTTTTTCGTTCGTTGACCCGAGGTGACGCAAGTCGCGTGCGACGCCATCTGGAAAAAAATATTAAAAATTATAGAATTATGAAGATATTTATTTTTCAATTTGTTGCTTTATATGCCAAATGAATTACTGTATTTGTGTTTGAAAATAACAGCTATTTTAGAATACTGCGGAATATTCCGAACTATATATTTACCACTAGAACAAAATAAAACCGTTCAGTCAACTGTGTGAGTGATACCAACAAATCCGTCGATGAATAAATTATTTATTGCCATTCTTTTTATATGTTTCACGGTGAAATTCGAACGCGTTCAACCGTTTCTCGTTATATTATCCAGATTTGTTTCAACAGTTATTTGTTTTTACCTGAATTCTTATTACGTATCGATCTATTGTGACATTGATTTGAAGAGCAAGGGTTTTTCTTTTTCTCGGACGGTGCAAATATGTCGAGGACTATAATTCTCGTTGTAGAGCTTACCATGAAATTATAGTGACATGGCAGAAAATGCGCCCAATGTCCAGGTAATGCCCAATGCCCAGGTAGGTATATATTTCGTTAAACTTCGACTCTTCCAGCCATCAAACCAAATTAATTAATTTCTAAAGTTACCGGAATTGGAATTCAAAATGGTAATTAACACAAAAATTCTAAGAAAATTAAGATGCTTTGGGAATATGACCCTAAAACATAAGCACGAAACAGGAAGCCAAAAAAACGACTAAAAGTATGACTGAAATACAGGAAATGAGGAAATTGAAATGCCTTGAGATCGTTACGATTGTCATGGCAATAAACTCGAGAAAACGCAAAAAATTCGGAGTAGTGTTCCGTTTCTAAAAACATTCCAGGTCATAAATGAAGCGGCGTCTAAAACGAAGTCTAGACTAATTTCACGAACGAAATAATACATAAATGTTTATTATCAGTTACACAACAGCAATTTCTATTGAGCAGCGCGCGTGGCCGTGACTCCTGCGACTGTCAAGGTTTCACTCATTGAAACTTTAGCAAAGATTCAAGTTTTACACGTGATTTGTTTAATTAAATGTTCCACTCTATACTTTTCCAGGAAACTCTGCAAAAATACGCTTTTAAAAGTTGAATACGGAAGACTTCGGTGAAGTCATTAAATTGTAAAATGTAAATTAGTTATTAAAGAAGCATGAATCGTGGTAAACTTGGATCGTGGAAGCCTTAGAAGCATCGTCTGAGAGAACGACGAAATTGACGCCCGGTGTGGCCACGTGGCGTTGATTATTCCGTTTATTACGTTTTTCCCAAAGTACAAATTAATAATATGATAGTTACTACAAAGTCACAAGTGATTAATATCAAAGAAGATATACGTGGGTCGTGGAGGCCTCGTTGAGCACTATAGGATATCCCTCACATCCAGAAACAAGGGGATATCCTCTGAGTGTACTATTATTAAACTCATCAAAGTAAAACTATTTTTTAAATACGCCATCAATATTTTAATTTCAGCCTCTAAAATATTTAAAAATAAGATTGCGCAATCCGTTTTTTTGGAAGGTAATCATTTCAATTCAAGCTTATGTTCACAGTGTACCTAAGTCTAAGACCTATGTACATAACGTTACCGTTGCCTCAAACTCAAGATGTAGGTACTTATATGACCATTGGGTTTCAATCGTAATAGGAGAAATGGTAATTCTGTCCTCGTTTCCCTACCTTCAGATTAACGTTTTTATGACGCAAGATTTTTATTTGCAAATTGTAGTCATCCGTTGCAAGACGAGAATAAATAACGAAAGGGGTTATTCCACGTTTATTCATACAAATAGTATTCCAACAATAAATGACTGAACTGAATGACTGATCTAGATCAATTTAAGTATTTAACCATTAAAACCAACCAGCGATTACATTATGTTTTCCCCGAAAACCATACATTAGTATTGTTCAAGGCCCAAAGTGGCCTCTTGTGACCTAAAAGGTCATAGTAGAATTCTCCAAATGAGTTACGAAAATTGCTAATTTGTTACATAATATAAAATCTAGCTTTGCGCACTCAAGATTAGCGAACCAGCAGCGTGTGTAATGTATACGTTTCCAGTTATAAAATAGCGCCAGTTAATTACATTTAACGTGAACTCGTGACATTTGCCGAGTGACCATTGAATCGTTGTTTTTTTGCCATTCGTTCGTCGCCGATATGGCATGACGCCCGGCTGCCGATGCCGTGCCAGCGCTAGGCGCTTACGACGCCGCTATAATATAACTAACAACAATATTTGAGTGACAGATTCCGACTTGCTATTATTTATGTGCCCTGAGCCCCTGACTGATGCTTTGAAGATTTTTAATCACAACTTCCTTTTGCATGAGGTATATTTTGGCAGCGCAGTCAGATTTCGTCACTCAAACACAGACTTGGTTATGTATCTGGATATTAGTTAGCATTACTAGAGATATCTTTAAATTGACACTTTAAATTGGGTAATAGTAAAAGAGACTAGGTAGGACGTTTCAGGGGTCAAACTGTGGTATAAGAACCTATTTCTAATGCCCCAAATCGCTTACAAGGCTATTTACAGCTTTCTAATCAGCACTGGTCGGTGCCCGGTGGAGCAATCGGCACTGCTCTCTTACCCTCTGCCTTCTTTTTGTTCGTTTTGTTTGTGTGTTGATTAAATAGATCAATATTAGAAATCCTATAAGCAGCATTCCTTCTCGAGCAAAACTTTGTTAAAGTAGAAACTGTAACAACAATCTACAGACTTGTTTGTCTGGGAGGTTATGTATTTTATTCAACTAGGTATTGATTTTTCATTAAACACGGAATGCGGTCACCGCAATGCTAGAAATACATCCTTCACGACTTTAGTATTATTTCTGTAATAGACTCAGTTGACCTGGCCTTATTCGTGTTTAACGACGCCTGCACTACGACCGGCGATCGGCAGGTTAATAATTAGCTATCTGATTCCAAAATAGTCTGAACTGTTAATTAAGCAAATGTATCTGTCAAACATCGGTATTTCATGTTGCGGACTCGACTGGCTTATGGTTACCTACTTCATCCGTCATAACACCTATGTGTGTTATTGTTTCGGGTGAATGAAGTATAGTTTCGACGAATTTACTATCAGACAAGACATTCTAATTTTAATCTTAGGTAGGCAAAGCGTTGTAGTCGCAGATAGCTACCCTGAAGACGGTGTATAATATTTATAAGCCAAAACTAGTAATTATAACTTAATCTAGGACAGTTTATGGCTAGTTTATTATATTATTATATTATACTCGTATGTAAGTGATATAACATTTAACACATTGAGACAATAGGAACAAACTAAGATAAGATAAGCTTTATTTGCATAAACATGTGTGTGTACATACAAAGCAAGTGCATATACAAGATGACAAAATAAATTAAGTACAGACATGTTTGTCACAGCCAGCGTGACATGCAAAATAATAATTATAAAATTTGAAAACATTAATAAAATATTAAACGTATTTATAATCATTAGATACAAGATGAAAACCAAGAAGAACGATGAAGATGAAGATGGAAACTGTACCTAACAATTTTTCATGTAAAAACAAGCAGCTACGTGCTGCGCATCTAGTAATATAGTAATGCCGTTCGTCAAAAGGTTTTGCCGTGTGATTTACGGCAAGGAATATACCACCCTCTCCGGATAGGTATCCCTATGGCCTTTTATTTATTGTAGCGTTTATTATGACTAATTTATAAGGAGGCCCATGAACTGGTGGTGGACTACCCAGTGTTATGAAGCTGAAAAGATTCTTAAACCATACGAGCATATTCGGAAACAGGGAGAAAATACTTAATAACAGTCCATCCCTTTGTCTCAAGTTAGAGTCACGACGAATAAAACGAAAAGTTCATTGATTATTCCATACATAAATAGCGGACTAATTCTGCATGGAAATAAACCGGTCTGGTCTAGACCGTGTCAGGTCACCAGTATTTATGGCGAGCGAACCACGGGCCTGAAGCTTATCGATTTTGAATTAAAATAAGCCGGAGAGAATTGGTCGCAAAGTTCCCGCTGAAAATGGAACGCTGGTAAGCTTTATCTTTGACTTTTTAAAAGACGAAATAAATAAGTACTTACCTACCTATTTAGAATAAAATTAATGTTTTTATGCAATTATTTTCTCATTATATACCTAGCCTAATACGAAATATCAAGGTTAACTAGGTAAATAAAATTAGAGCTACGTTGGATCCTGATGGCTAATTGGCTACGTCGTCTGCGCGCGGCGATGTAAATACGCAATAACAAATACCTACTTATATACGCGCGTTGTGATGCGATCGGGGTCGTTCGTCGGCCCGATTCGCCCGGACTCAGCAGTGCCGGCTGTGAGCTCACGGCGTGCGTACGTGCCGTGCCGCCATGTCGAGAGCACCTTTTGGAGGAATAGAAAGAAATGTTCTAATTAAAGTTTTAAAACAATATAAAAACTTACCATGTTTATGGGACACGACACAACTAAAATACCACGATAAAAAAGCAAAATTGGCCGCTTGGGAGAAACTAGCAAAAATATGGCAAAAATTCGAACCGAATGCAACAAATGAGGATATTAAAATTAAACTATTTCATATGCGGACAAATTATACACGGCAGCGAAAAAAAGTAAGTGATGTAGCTATTTATTTGTATCATAATTAATTACCTACAAAATTGAGTTATCAATACCGTCGTATCGTGTACCTACCGTCTATTCCATTCCAAAATGGAGCATAGAAACATTCTAACAACGGGCAACTTATTTAGCTATGATTGTCTATAAGAAATACTAAATAACAGACTACAATATTACAATGCATAGAGCATAATAATATTGTAGTCAAAAATCATCAAACACACTACACTAGTCAGATCGCTATAGGTACTCTCCGGATTTTGTCCATCGTGGTTCCTGACGCGCCAGTTTCGAGTGAGCGCTCACCGCGTACGGACCGGCTACACTATGTCGCCGCGTAGAGCGTCAAAAGGCGAAGCTATAGTTAAACTTTTAAATCAATTCAAAAGATCGCCATGCTTGTGGAATCCTATGAATATATACTACCACAATAAATCCGCAAGACAAGACGCTTATGAGACTTTGTTAGCAATATGGCAAAAATATGATCCATATGTGACATTAAAACTTCTAAAAAAGAAACTAGAACATTTACGAGCGGGTTATCGAAGGGAAAAAAGAAAAGTAAGTGGTAAAAAATATCTAATCTTCATATTTCTGCGCAAGGTTGTTAAAATATGTCATTATTAGTTATACTTAATTACAAGTAGGTTAGCAACGATACATCGTAACATTTATTAAATATAATTCTAAAAAAATAGATACGGGGCAAACAAGTGTGGCGCAGTGGCTGAGCGATTGATTAGCTTTCTGCTTTTCTGGTCACAGCCTCGATCCCTGGCTGCACTCAGAGTTCGTTTTTTTAATTTTTATATCATAGGCAACTATGTATATTGAGCTTGGTAGATTTAAAATTTTCATTAATAAATCATATAGGTATATCGTAGTACCTACTTTAATAATCGACTAACTTAACAAAAGTCGAAAAAAAAGTCTTCAACGGTATATTTCACGTAGGTATATTTCAAACCTAGCAAAAATATTTTCTTTGGTTCCATGAATGAAACCGGCCAAGCGCGAGTCGGACTCGCGCACCGAGGCCAGGGCGAGGGTTCCTTACCTTCCTTGGACGTTTAACATGTTATTTAATTGTTTAAGGAACATGTAACAAAGTTTGGTAGTAAAATATTTTTGATGATTTCTAAAAAACTAATAGTTAGAAGTTAGAAACATCGTTCTACTTTTAGTTCACATACGATAATAAACGTGTAGGTAACCTAATAAACACGAGCTGTGGACATGACTAGAGCATGTTCACAGCTCCGGTATTAAGTTATAATAAGAGTGTGATTCGGGTCGAGATGCGATATGTTCTTGGGCGTTTCTCTATAAACTGGGCAACTCATTGTCCCAGGCTAATTTTGTTAAAAAAAATAAAAGACCGTAAATATTTCGTAGATAATTCCAAAAATTAATACCTTAATCTACCGCTGCTCAACATAAAAAATCCACTAAAATAAACTTTATTACATTAAAAACGTTTTTATAGTTCTTAAAAACCAGTCCCCTGGCATGTCACCAAAGCAGTATAGTTACTTCAGACTAAATTACTCGAGATAGTATCTATTGAAATTAATCGAATTGTTGTATTATTAAATTAATATTGTTTGATTGTCAATGAGACCTATTTATCTTACATAAATATTATTTTACAATTTAAAGAAAGGCAATGAAACTTTTTCTTCGCATTTAGTGAACAGTCCCCCTGTCTATATTTTAAATTACGTGTCACGTAGCCAAAAGGTTAAACAACGCCTTTTATGCGTGTAACGAAACGCAACAAGTTTGAAGTTTGCGCGGTTGCCGCCATGACGACCCGAACGCCATCTTATTTAGTAGTATACGAGCGTCCTTCCGTGGAAGCCGCGTTGTAACCTGACAGCCAACAGTCCTCTGGTAAGGATTATTTTACTTCTATTTATGTATTTTAATGGTTCCTTCAAATATTTAAATTGTTACAATAGTAATATACTTCCTATGTGCAGCAAAGTAGCATAGATCAATTACATTTTGTACTACTCATCAATGAAATCAAATTAAACAGTCCCCTGTCTCTCTACAGGACAGGGAACTGTTTCAGCATCCAGAGGACTGTCTAAATTATATTTGTTATTGTTTAAGATTTGTTTTGAGAATGGCACCAAAGAAAAAAAAACCCACTAAAGAAGAGATTCTACAAAAAAAAAGGGAAGCAGAGCGAAAGAGAAATGAGAAGATTAAAAACGACCCTCAGAAAAGGGAAGAACTTAAAGAAAAAGAACGCCTTAAGTACCTTAAGAAAAAAGAAAAGGGGACCAGAAAGCTTGTTGAGAATATGACTCCACGAGAACACCGAAATGCCAAGAAGAAGTGGAAAGAGCATTGCACCAAGTATCGAAATAAGAAAAAAGTATTAGCAAATATTACTAACTCATTTATTAAAGAAAATACTCCAGATTCTGATGTATCTGCTTCATGTCAAATGTCAACACCTGAAGTTGCTGAAATAATTAATAACAATACACGAATAACCATCTTTACTTTTTATCTTATTTAACTTCTTAGATTATTATTGATTGGTTGTCGCGGCCGCTGCTGCGACAACCAATCAATAATATAAGTTAAACTTATTAATTATTTTACTTGAAACTGGCAGAATAGTCGACATCGGCTCAATTGCCATATAGAAAGAAGAAGAAGAAGAAAGAAGAGATGCTTAGATATAAAATAATTTACAGAATTAACTATGCAGGAACGCATCCACTATCTTGTCGTTAGTTTTATTATTTAGAACTTAATGTTTTTCTGTTTTTAGGTTGAAAGTAGTGTTGCATCACCGGATAACCCTAAAGGGACATACAGACCCTCCCTGTGGTACTATGACCACATGAGCTTTCTCTCTGGCAAAAAGGATGAGGATTCCGGATCCCATTCTAACTCGGATTCCGACGAAAATGACGTAAGTAAATTCAATATTGTGATTACTTACCATATTAATGAGCAACTTCTAAGAAGATTGGGGACTTCTACGAGGGTTGCCATCAACAAAAGCAAGAATCTAGCACAAAATGACCCAAAATTCCGTATCTTGGAACTAAAAGTCCGGAATTTTTTATCTGAGAATGATTTTTACCTCATATAGTTGTAAGTTTGAAAGCAGTGATAGCATAGAGGTTGAATGCTCCATGCAGGAGGGTCTGAGTTCGAACCCGACCTACACCTCAGACTTTGAATTCATGTGTGGATCACAATATTCACAATAAAGATTATCACTTGCGACAGGGAAGTAACAGTGAGTAATTTTTAGCTATTGACAATTATTATACACGTTTAAAATTTTACGAAATATTGCCGTCGCACAAAGACGAAACAACCACCCCTCCCCTCAGCCCTCGCGCTGCGTCTATGAGATCGGCCCGCCTAACTAATACTTTTGACCAGTCATCCAAGAGTTTTCAAACGATTCGCGTGTGTTAATTTCATCGGACGCACCGACAAGTAAGTAAATGCTTTAAAATTTTAAATACTATTATTATCTCACTTAAGTTACTTACGATTCTTCTCTGTTGCATTCGTGACAGAGTAAGGGCCATGTTCACCAACGATATAACAGAATAAAAAGTTTGAATTGTAAACGGCCGATAACCGAATACACAATATTCATGGTAAACGGATGATTTTGTCTTAAACTTAATGTTATTGCTGGTGAACTTGGGGTTATAATTAATTGAGTAGAACGAAAATTTTATATTACTATTAGGTAGGTAGTAATTATTTTTATACGTACCTTTTGTTTTAGATTAAGACTTACAGCGAAATGGTGATGTCAGCAGCCGAGAGGCAGCGGCGCTATAGAGAAAAAAGAAGAAAAAATCCGGAGAAGGAAGCAGAAGTTAGAAAAAAAGATTTAGAGAGATATTATGCCCGGAAAAAGTTAGTAGAAGATATGACCACGAGAGAACACGGAGTAATGAAACGAAAATATTTAATTAGTAATAACACTAACAACAATGGAAGAGAGACGCCAAAGGAGTCACAAAACGTTTTACTGAATACTCCTGCTTCTACTCCTCCTTCAAGCCCGAGAATAAGTATGAGCCCTCGTCCACTGACTAGGTACTGCATCGTCAGCAGTTTGTGTAAGGAAAAGATTGAGAAGAGATAATCGTCAATCGAAGCTACACCGAGACAACAATCTATTAAAGAATCAAATTAAAACATTAGAGAAAAAGATAAAGGAATACGAGAAAAATCTTCAAAGAAAACAGAAGGCCAAGAAAGTAACAACACAGAAGGAAAAGGAAATAGTAAGTAATTACAACAATCTATCAAATGTCGGTAACCAATATTATGATAATTGAAGAACACAAGACAAGATGCAGCTCTCAGAAATTATTTTATGACAAGTCGGTTGAAAAATAAAGATGATACTTGAATTAGTAAATGATGCGTTGGGAAAATAAATACGATATGTCCTGCAACTACCAAGAATCGCAATTTTCGGAGTTGTGAAACCAATAATTATACTACACTCGACAGAACCACCAGAACAGTTTTTTTCTTTTCGTGGGCTACTTGTATATTTGGCCTGCCCAAAACATAACCAGCTCGACAACTCTTTGATTAGCTTTTATTAGGTCCTCCATATTACAGGAGACAGGACAGTCAGGGCACAACACCAGGTGCTCCATTATACATATTATGTATATCACTGCAGTCACACTTATCTTCCTCAGAGAAGCCTCGCCTATTCCGCTGAATTATGAACATAATATCACTAACGATCACTACTAAGCACTGTAATCTGTATGTTCGAATCTCATATTAGAGATTGAAAAGAAAAATTGAACTATATTACCGTGCGCCAAAGGATAAATAGAGGAAGAATGCGCGGTGGTCCCTTTTTATTGATTGGTGGTTGAGTAGTTTTAAACAGGCTCCAATATGTATTTAATCTACATTGCATATTTGGATGATGTTATCATTATCATAAAATCTCTTTAAAGTAAATATTATTTAGTTTATTTTTACTTTCGTCTTGGGTTTGTGTAATTTTTTATTCCACTAAAATTGTCAAAAAATAAAAACCATTTTAAAAAACTAAAATAGAATAAAATTATTTTCTTGAAAAACTTGATAGCTTCTAAAGTCGGGGCCTTAATTCTTTAATGCACCTTAGCTTGGCACCGACTTCAGAAGCTGTTAAGATTTTAAAGAAAATTATTTTCTTTCTTTTTTGTTTTACATTGTATTATAATATTATTATTTATAATTTAACGGTTAAATACTTAAACAAGTTCGGAAATATTAGTTTAAATTTTGTTCTAATGTTTCCGAAATTGTTAAAGTTCGTACAACTACATAATAAGTAGTAGTTACAGCTGATTTATTATTTATTAAATGGTCTAATTATGTTATTTAGTTTTTATATTTAATATTGTTAAAAGTGAATTTTACTTACTTGCTTTTATGAAAAATTAAACATTTTTTTGTTACCGTGGTGTATAATTTTTGCTACAGAAATAATTCTTCCGTCGAATTCTTTTTGAAATTAACAATCATCTACTATAATTCAAAATACCTCTCGTTTAAAATCATCCCAAAAATATTGACTATGGCACTCAAAAGTCTTTGTGGCAAATTGTACGTAAAAAAGAAAAACAATCCATTAATACTAATAGATCCTACACGTAACACGAATTTAAAAAACGTCTTACATGTTCTTGTTGCAATTTCTTTGCATTTTTAACATCTGATCTTAATTTCAGGAAACCGTATACGTACATATGCCACGTAAAAGGCGAGCATCTGAGGCAATGGACAATGAAGTACAGCCAGGAATATCAAAGGAACTTGTAGAAGAATCTGCAGCTGCGTTCGGACGTTCAATAGGCGCTCAGTTGCACCACCTGACCAAGATACAAAGGTGCATTGCAGAAAAACTTATATCTGAAGTAATTTACTATGGAAAAATGGAACAGTTGTCCCTGAACTCATCGTTAAACGTAAAAATAGATGGGAACGCAGCGTCTCAATTGGAAGATAAGGATATAATAGTAATTCCTAAATCTGCTCCTTCATGGTACGATACAGCCAATGAAAATGGAGATAGACCGGAATCTTCTTCTAGTTGCACATTCATTACAAACGAAGAAAGCATCAACAATGAAACCGAAAGTGCAGTTAATTTTATCAAATTGGAAATAGACGAATCTGAAAATGCATCACAGTGTCATATGGATGAACAAATAAGTGCTATTGATATTGTTAAAGAGGAATTAGTTGAGTAGCTCAAATAATTCCTTTCTAACAATAATTTTACAAGCATTTCACTAAGTTAGAAAGCAATGTGTTACATTCGATAATTTGAAAACTGTTACTAATGAATAAAGAATTTCAAAAACGTCTTAATTATAAATTTATTGCCTGCACAGTTAAACGCGCTGAATATCATTATGAATCTCTTTGCAACAGAAGAATACAAAGCGCGGACGCTACATTTTTATGATTTTCCATAAAAGAAAAACATACTGACAAATTGAGAACCTCCTCCTTTTTGAAGTCGGTTCACAAAGATGGCAGCAGCCGGCAATGTTAGTATGAAAATCCATATAGGTATCTGTCGTGGTCGTGTTATCACGCCGGCAATTTTCTATTATTTCAATAGGTAGGTATGCAAAGAGATTTAATTATAAGTATGTACCTATACCTTAACCCCATAGTAGGTACCCTCTTTACGTTTATAGCAAGCTTCTTACTTACTAATTAGAAAATATAAGACAACTTTAGATAATTTCTTCAAATTTCTTGGTAGGTTAGGTAAGTAGGTACCTATCTACCAAAATTATTACCACGACATGATTATAGCTGTTATATTATACTGTCTCTTTCATGAACAAGGTCTTACCAACGAAAACATTAATCTCCCCTCTCATATAAATACCTACCGAGTAGGTACCTACCTAACCCCCGCAGAATCCTACAAAACACAATCCAGTTCCAACGCACACAACATACATAACTCATATACGCGCGCTATAGTAAACACTCACACAGACGCACAAAGTACAGCTGATCTCGCCCGATCACTTCGAGACGGGTACAAAATAGCGTTCGGCGACGTTGCCACACCGTGCGCCTCACGTTGCCGCTCCGCACGCCACACAACGCAAGTAAATAATACTCAAAATTCGAACTTGGATGGCATTGCGAATTGGATAACGTGTAAACGGGTGTAAGTAGGTATGTATACGTAATATAAAGTAGGTAGGTAGGTATTCAATAACGGTCTCCGCCAATTAAATGGGTCGAAACTGGTTTTAATTTCGGGCGTTTGTTAATTGGAAGGTAAAGAGAAAAACATCGGTCGTGAATGCGTTTTAATGATTTTTTTTAGTCAGTTGCAGACTGTATTTCTCTTTTAAGTTCGGTAAAAGTTTCGGTTACTTTAAGGACATAAATGTGTAGATAAAATTTCATATGGCAAACCAGCTCTGTATGGACCACCTCGAGAGAAATGAAATATTTTCAGGTGTTGGTTATCATTGACTAAGTAATTAACTTGCTAAGTAGGTAGGTAGTGTAGGTACTTACTTATATAAAGTATTCTTACCAAATAATATAAACTGATGTTTACTTTGCAATAATCATGGAATGTGGACCAACTTGCTACGTAGTTTAGTTGGTCTTGCTGCGGAATTATCATCTTCCTAGCTTTAAACTATTGAAGGTCTCTGCTATAAATAGGTAGGTACTTACTTTATTCGTTATCATCAGAGGTCAGATGGTTGGGTCTCATCATCTAAGGTGGCATTTATAATCCTGTCAACGGTTTCAGAGTTCCTTGTCACATAACCGAGAGCGTGAGAAGAAAATGAAATGTCTCCTACTCTTCACCTTAAAAATTGGATCGAGAAAACATTTAAAAGTCTTAGTTTGTGCCAGTAATTACCATATTTTTATTAGTCATGACGTACCTATATCGCGTAAAGTCCTCCATGTGATCTTAGCCGTGGTGGTTTATAAGTTTAGAAAGTGCTCAGAACTTAGTCAAGGTTACTGTCAATTTATAATAACAATAACTTAGTCACGTCACACGAGGTGATTAGCAGCTGCTGCTAATCGTGACTTTCAGCTTATTTAATACCAGATCCAGATAAACTTTAATAGGACGTAGCCGAGATTTTATCAAGCGTCTATAGCGATAGGTGGTGAATTTTTCCACAGAGCCCTTTGAAGCCATCTATGCAACGCCCGCCCATACATTCATCGAGGCCGGGAATAAACATGACTCCTAAACCGTTGCTTTGGGATAGTCTGCACCAGCCACCCATACAGTCTTTCCATTGCTCACCTAGGACAAAAAAAATTGGTTGTGGAATTTGTTAATCATAATAGTTCAATAGATTAGATGTACCTACCTAAAACATCGGATTGCCAGTCATTATGCCTTTAGTGTTTCATAGAAAAAAATTAATGTCTGGTTTGAGACAGTGAGTCTGCAGCCCAAAAGTAACAGTCTAGAATATTACTACTGCCCCGCAAAAAAAACGCAAGGAGAGCCTGCTACGCTAACGCTGAAACTAGTCTTGTGCACGTTAGTAATCAGATGCCATACGAATCCAGGACATAAAGACCCAAAACTCCGGATTTCGAAAGTTACAGTCCGAACATTATAATCACAGAATTATTTTTATCTTTGTATCTTTACTTAGACTAGAACAAATGAATTGTAATCAACATAATTGCGTTGATTACACAAGGTCTATTAGTCTTTCCCACAGAACACAGCTAAACTTTTCTGTGTTCTGTGGTCTTGCCAGACTACCTACCCAGAACTCTGATTTACTTAGGTAGGTAGGTAAGTACTGCAAATTGTGAGATTCAAAATTTGCTAAAGGTAGGTAGGTACTTAGTTCCATTCCCAAGTCGTAAAAGACAATGCTCATTATCCACAGTTTCAATAGACTTACGACTTAGACGGAAATAACCTACTTTCTTGAAACTGTTATTTTTTATTTTTACTCTCAAAGGGTAATTTGTTATTTTACATATACATTTTCTTCTCCAATGAGCTGAATGGTGCCTGTGATACCTACCTACTATATAGGTATTTCTCGGCAGTCGAGCAGGCCGGCTGGCGGGGCCCGGCCACTCGACACAACAAAGTTCGAGCCAGCCGATAAACGTGGCGCGGCATCGATCGGCGACGTTGCCGTTCCGTCGCATGTTGCCGCTCCGCGCGCCTATTATTATTTATTATGTTACGCGCGGCCGCCGCTGCACGGCTTGCGTCACTCGTGCAATGCCCGAATGTTTTATGCTAGTGTCTTCTGAAGGCTGGGGGATGATGGAGTAGATAGACATGAAGATAGCTGGACCGATAATCTTCCTTAGAACGAGTCTGATTTACGGAAAGGCTGGTCAAATCTCTGATCATATTGTTAGCTGTTGTGATTAGTTGACCAACATCAACAATCAACTCAACAGCCAATCATATCACTTGACATGAGATTTGACAGCTGGGTAAGTTTGACTAGCTTTTGAGAAACTGGGTGTTAGTAGGGTTAGTAGACTCTTAAAAAGAGAAAATAAGTGGAAAACCGTTCTTTTTAATGAAGACTTCGCCAAATCCAATAAACTGTCTACTAAAAGTGTTACATATAGGTACTACCTATTATCTATTCTGTGCTAGAAGGTGTAATTTTCATTGAAATAGGTAGTACTTCTATAAATCAGCAACGATGAAATACATTCACATACCTACCTATTATAAATACCTAAAACTTTCGCTTTTATCCAATAGATAATTCTTATCAATGATTAAGTGTGCGTGTGATTTGAAAATCAATGCTACTGATCTGTTATCCATGTTATGCTGGGAATGGAAGAGACTATCATAGACTTCTTAAAGAAGTTACTATTTCAACTTGCATCCAACGAATTTCGGCAAACTTACAATATGGAAAGGACCGCATGCTTTGGACTCGTCTATCGCTTGGGTTAGGAGTTAGCTATTAACCAGTTAGAGATCTAGTTTTTTGAGATTCTCAGAATTGGAGTTTATAATCTGTCAAGAGGATGGGCAGCAGAATCCTCTTTGTTTGCTAATCTTACTGCAATCATCAATGCGTGTGCCAAGCGTGGCCATTGTAGAAAATTTAGACGTTAGCTATCACGACCGTTCATTCAAGCGGTTTGAGGCGGCCAGGCCTAAGTTAGTTTACCGGTTGAAATCATGATTACTTTCTTTCCTGCCTCTGCAACCGTCAAGCAGGAAATCTAGTTTATTAATCATGTTCATAATACTGGCATCAACTTGATCAATAATCGCATCCGTACTCTTACGACACTCACTCGAAAATAAGATAGGGTAAGGGATAACTCTAGGACATGACAAGTCGGAAACCAAGCGATGCAGTAGGTAGCTTTTAAGTTAATTTCAAGCATAACATTCGACCAATTTTTTTACTGAGAATTACTGGGTAAAAACTGGTGAAACTTGACGGCCTAAGGGCCGTAGCACACTCGATACTTTTAGCATCGAAGACTATCGATTTTGCGATTGCATCGATGCTGCATCTCATTTTAGCGATTCGCTGCATCTGACGGAGAGGTGAAGTGAGGGGAGAGCGGCCGGGGTCGTAGCATGCCAAAGCCTCAATAAATCGCTGCGACCGGAATCTGAATGTGTGCGGAGTGTAGCGTTCAGCTGCTGTATCGAGTTTCCGAAAAGCGACTAAATCGCTAGTCGCCAATGTTTAAAATTTAAAGTACCGAGTGTGTTATGATGTATGATGCCCTAAATGTTACCAAAATTGCAAAGGATTTCAAATTACAACCATGTCGTCGAGGTGAAGAAAATCCTTCGACAAGTTTAACACAAATTAAAAGGTACAGCGAATGACAGACATATTACCGATGGCATTCAATAAATGTTAATACCTGCGTGGGGAAAAAACCTTTTGTATGGGGAATTGGGTATACTTCCCAATCCCTCATAAGCCTGCAACCTGAAACTGAATACATTGAAAAAAAAATGTAACCTACGTAAAATTCAATAAAATGTTTTATATAAATCATGTAAGTACCTAACCTAACTGAGGAATCTCAATTTTCAAACCCACGCTATTATGAAAAATAACCTGTCAAACTTTAAATAAATCATGGCGTGTTTTTTATTTGGAATTTTGACCTAATCTGTCTCTGTTCGGAGAAACCAGAAACATACGGCAATTTAGTGTGACCTTGCATATCTCCTCGGCTTAGTCTAAGTATTTTCATGGTATTTTCATTTACATATATCTATATATTCGGTGGCAGAAGGTAAATGAATATATTTTTAAAAAACTTGTTGGAATGGCGGATCTTATTTAAGATGTTTTCGAAAGTACCAAGTACATTACAACAAAATGGGTTTTTCTTTAGGTACAATTATTTTGGTAACTAAAATGAAACTCAAACATTCCAAAAGTTTTTGATTTAAGAACATGCTAAAAGATTATTTTATAACACATTTGCTCGTAAAGGGTCTCTTATTTCACCAATTTCAATATCGTAATGTATCTCATTACGTACTTGTGCGTTACATAAAGTTATTATTACTAGTGGTAAAGTAATAATAACTTTATGGTGCGTTATTATAATGTAAAACGCACGGTTTATCAAGGTGCTCCGTCTAAAACGAACGATACTTTTTTAAATCTTAGCAAAGAGTTTTTATGTCAGAAAAGTGGTCAACATTTTATGAATAAAATTAACTTTGGGGATAAAATATAAAAAATAAACGTTTAATTCTTTAATTTAATTAATTTTGACAATAAATTACAACCATTTATATGTAACAAAAACAAAAAAATATTAATTTACTTTATTAATAAAACTGCCTGTTTTTATGCCTTTGCCTTAAAAAAAAGAGCTGATGCGCGCGCATCGCTAATTTGTGAACAAGTAAAAATTAATCCGCGCGCTTTTTCTTTTCGCTGTATTGTTTTTATTTCCTAGCAAATATGATATGTTATAAAACATAGACATAATAGTTATTAGTCTATGTTATAAAACGTCGTATGACATACGTGCGCTTTGATAATTACAGCCTCTGCTTTCTTGTAGCCCTCGCCTACCGTTATGGCGGCTCGGGCTAGCAATATCGCCTCGGCTGTAATTTTCAACTTGCCGCACTTATATCATAATGTACTAGTGTTACAAATGATTTCAAAGCTTGATTGGTAGGTAATTAATAATACATCTCAGTTACGTCACTGCCGGATCTATCAATCAGTCAGAGTACGTCGACATAATGACTAGTGTTGTTCTTAATATAAATTAACATTATATGTAAGTAGGTACCTATGGTAACGATTGCACGGATGAGCGTGGACTAAGATTGATACTAAACTTGGAAACCAAAACACACTTCACAAAATCTGAACGAAATGTGACTGTTATTATATCACATAGCCGAACTAACAAAAAGGCTAATATGTAGGTTACCAATGTGTCAATGTTAGTGTAGATGAAAAACCGTATCGTCGAGAATTATTGGGACTTGTTTAATTGTGGTCAGGTGATATTCTGTAAAATCTCGATTGGGTACAACAAACCCATTAACTAGGTATCGATGAGAATAAACTTCAAATTTCGCAAAAAGGTAATTAGCGACAGAAACCATAAAATTAATTACGATCCAATTCTGTATTTTATGAACGAGTTACGTGAATTCGTTGCGGACGGGACGACAGAATTCCCGCAAGAGCCACACGTTTCGCAACACTAGCAGCTAGTTAGTGTAGCCAATCACTCGTACTTGTTGTATTCGCAAAAAAAACTAGCGTTCATTTTGCTATTGAATTGAAAGAGATTGAAACCATATTGAAAGCTTTCTATTCTACAGTGCAGCACTTTCTTTAGTATCATTCAACATTACTGTTTTCATCAATCATCACGTGAAATAAATTCTGTAAACATAGTCAAACAAAATAATAACACGGGATATTTAGTAAACAGTGCACGGACAGTTGTTTGCGAAATTATTCAGTTTCAGCTTTTAAATTATTTAACCACAGACGTAGAACGAATTGACTGCTTTGAACAGTTCAGTCTAACGAGAAACACTTTATAATTATACTAAATACGTAACAAATGTATACTTACTTACTGCTTTCTGTCAATATTTAGTCTCGATAATTATAATAATATGCTTTTACTTCATCTCGTTCTCAGTATTCGAGAAGCTTCATATTAATTCCTGCATACTAAATTCTAATAGACAAAGATATCGCTTGATTTTAAATCAATTATGAGTACTAAAAATAATCGAACTGATGACGATGAGTTTTTCGTAAAAAGCATATCATAGATATCAGGAAAAAGATCATGGAAAAAATATAGAAATATCACCTGTAAATAAGACAGTTTCTGAGATTCTCAGTGTACCGCAACTCGCAAGTCGCGGTAATAATAAATAGCATAGCTTATTCTGTAATTGAACATCTCGCATCTCGATTCGAATCGCACTCATAATGTCGGCTGATATTTGACGAATTCACATACGATAACTTGATAACGGAGCTGTGAACATGCTCTAGTCATATTCACGGCTCGTGGTGACACGTTTGTTTATACCTGTGTCATTTTCTTACCGACCGACAATAATAGTGAGATTCGAAACGAGTTGCGACATGTTCGTAAATAGCTCATAATGATATAGTATTCTAAATAAAATATTACACCCGGTAGCAATATAGCTTCGTATATCACTTCGGTTACCTACTCTAAGACTCGAGTTAATCAACGTTCACACACCCTCGGTTCGGTTTCACTAGTATACGCAGAGGAGATATTAACAAAGGACCTCGGTAGAGACAGAAAATATAATTACATAAGCTTTGTAATATTTTTTATTAAAATAAAAAGGTATCACGAGACGTTTTAATTTCGTCAGAAAATGTAGATACCTTTTTTGGAAGAGTGTTTTTGCACTGGTACACGAGAAACGCCAGAACATCAGTGTATTCGCTTCTTTTTTTAGTAGATAGGCTGTCGTTTAGACCGGATGTACGCTCCAATGAGGATAAAAAACGTCTAGGGTGATTAAAGGCAGCTGTGCTATGAACACCCTGCCTGTTATTAGCAAACAAAGACCTTAAATAGTAGTTGTACCATGTCGTCCTCTCGGAAAGTGACTGTCGCCTAGCCCGGCTCTCTATAAACAGTATCGATTTTCTGTCTTGCACGAGCTCTAGCCCAGACACACCCAAGCCATTATGGCTTTACTCGCCCGTATCTCACCACCCGCGGCCGCTTACCCGTGAAACCTACAAATTCGTGTAGATGGATCTTCGTTTAGATAGTAAAAAGTTATTGCATAGAAGATTCTTGTTGACAGCACATTTCACCTATAGAAATACCAGCTGTTCCAAATGAATAATGAAAAAATAATTTATTAACTTTTTAAACACCTGCGCAATCTTATAATTCTTGAACCCGTTAAAGCAAGTGCGGTGTAATCAGCTGTGCGGTGCAATGTTTCACGGGAAAGACGTTATTATAAGCAACCTTATTGATTGTTCATTCTCACGCGATACTGACATCAAGTTTTATGTGACTCACAGTCTCATGGACTACATAGCGTTCTTTGCCACTGCATAGAGGTGAGGCCGTAATGTCCTGCCTGTTTCGTAAAAGCCTCGGCGTCATTTAGGTCAGACTAATACGTTTATGTTTCACTTTTTTCTAAAGATTTGATTCAATCGGGCGCTTCCACTATTGCAGTAGTATCCATAGCCCTTATTTGCCTCATTGATTTTGACGGCACTGTTTGCGCAGTTTTGGCTTTCTGCTCTACATATCGCGGGTTTGATCCTCGCACGGAACGAATTTTTGTATCGTCTACAGGTAGTTGTTCCGGGTCGGGGTGTGTGTGCGTGTGAGATGTATGTTTGTGAACTGTATCCATGAGGCCACGATACAGGAGAAATATGAGGGGGCAAAGTTTAAAAACAAATTAACATGTTTTTCGTAGTATTAGATTTGACAAAACATTAATTTGTGACTAAGAAATAATCCCTAAGTATGTACCTTTGTAATTATCTTCTATTTTGTCTCCTATTCATTATTCGTTAATGAGGCTTAAATGTCCCAGATTTTCTTGGATGTTTTATCAAACAAGTTTAATTCCAGTAATTGATGGATCGTCAGTTGTTCGTAATTGGGTCAATTTTGCCATGTTTAATGTGAATGTAAATAAATATTGATGATAGTGTAAAGTGACATGCATTGATATAGGTAGGTACTTAGGCACAGTTTAATTATTGCCAAATAATGACGGTAAAAGTAACTAACTAAAAACTTCTGAGAAGAATAGCGTCATTAATACATACCTAGATCAAGGTTCCGGTTTTATCAATATTGAGTAAGTAGGTACCTACTTATAAGTTTAGTCGGTAGTGGTACGAAAAAAATATAATTAAAAATTTCTTTGACAAAATTTATGTCCCAATGGCCTACTAATTTGATTGCGAGATATTCCGTCCAATTCCTGTTTTGAGCCTTAGACACTAATGTTTTTAATTTAGATTACAGATAACTTATACTTACTTATACTGATAACTTACAGAATCGGCACCGTTGTAATATGTTGATTTGATGATTGTTATCGTTTCTACAACTCGTTTTGATTAGGGTAAATTGAATGATTGATGCAGGAGTTAGACGCGGTTTGATTTGTCACGAAATATTTGAACGATGTTTAAAAATTTATCAGTTTTCTGGCTGTATTAATTTCGCAACGGATAAAGACTCTACCCTGTGTTGTGTGGACGCGACCATCAAAATTTTGATTTTACAAAATGTTTTTACTAGTTCTCCATATTCTACAAAAATCCGAAAAATTATACTTAGACATGACTTAGACTAAGACTTAGACATCCTAAGCAAGTGAAGTTTGAAGTTGGTCCCTAGTCCCTACCTATTTTGATTTATCTGCGTGATAAAATAAGAAGCATTAGCGATGTCGCATTCCGCCTCCTTGATAACCCCGTTGGCTGCACGTTCGATGTCAACCAAACACGTGCTTGAGTGCGGTGCGCTCAATGATATACGCAGTAGGTATAATAATATAGTATAATATTATATAGGTACCTATCTATAATGTGGTTGTCGGAAGGGTCAGCCGCCCCGCGCCCCCGCCTTGCCGCTCCCCCGCGTTCTATCGATCGCGCCATGTTGCCGCCCCGCTACTTTCCCCGCGACGTTGCCAGCTCGCTGTTACTATTTAGACAGTTTATTGTAACAAGACTGACTGGTGTATCATTACTTGTTGCCGGCGCTCTTCGTTGTAATACTTGTAATCCTATGTTAGAATAGAAAGGACCTGGTACCCTCGGATGTTTCCCATGTTGGGAATGTTCAAATTAGCTATACTTTGGAGACTCGCTAAGTATGCGAGGCTAACTCACAATCTTTGAGCTAGCCTAACGCATTATTATCTTATTGCTATCTCAAAATACCTACATTTACCTAAGCCTCGTTTCTTTTGTTCTTTTAATTGAGGAGTTATTTGCCCCATAATAATGACTAACGTGGAACATATTTCATTTGCTTCAAATATTTATCGTCCGTGCTCTATTTATAAATGCTGATGTTTATAAACTCGTTTCATTCATCTTTATACTTTCGTATTGACGTACAGCTACCTAACAAAATGAACTATGTTTTAGCATTTCTACTTGTCTGTATAATATATTGGAAAGACATTATTTAGGTTCATGTCTGACTTCGTTGATATCATCTGCAATATGATATACCTAATATAATTCGCAAATGTTTATGATAGAATGAAGTAGGTAGAGGAGAGGCAATATTATTATAAATTGGTCCAGACCTCTTTCTCCGAGACAATAATAGATGCAAGAAGAAGAATAACAATATTTTCACCAAAATTAATGGAATGATGTTGATGACTCTATTTGGTAAATTATTAACCAAATATTCAGTGATAATGCTGTGATCGATTGATGCTGGGGTAATCAAGGATGATACAAAAAAGGTTTCGTGTACATCTTAACGTTTATTTACAGTAAAAAATGGAATGATATCGAAAATAACATTTATGAAAAGTCACCTGTAGCTGGGTCTAACTTTATATAGTTTCGTCTGCCGGTAGACGATCTCAAACCCTTAATTAAACACAACACTTCACCCCTGAATTCCAATTTTTGGTCCATATTAAACTCCCTTACTGCAGGTAATAAAGATTCGAAGAAAGATCTATCTTCGTCTTCAGTCGGGGAATTGAAACTAACGCTGGCGTCAGGAAATGGCGTGTCTACATATTCTATGTCATTTTCTGGCTTAGAGCTTCTTTTTCTTTTTAAATTCTCGATTGTAGAGGGTGAATCTTCTGCGTCCCTGCCCCAAAATGTCGCGTCGTTTATCATATCGAATTTTTTGTTTTTAATTTCTAGTCTTTTTAGCTTGGGATCTTCGTCCTCGCTTTGTTCATCGTTCTCACAGTCCTCGTCGCTGCCCGACGGGCTGTTCTTATTATTATATAGGTCATTTAGAAATGTCAAATGTTTAGCGTACACGTAGCCCTTTTTGCCGTATTTCCGTTTACGATGACGCACAAACGAGTCTCTTATATTTCGCCATTTTCCATGCAGTTTACGATCTGGAAATATGTAATCATTATTTGATGTAATACAATATGTAATTTGTTTAAATTATTTATTATACGATCGGCTTGTTTTTTGCTAGCTACTAATTACCAAATTATTCTTATAAATACCTACGGAATTGCAAATTATATTCTGAAGACAAAGTGATCATCGCACTGTAAGGAGCTTATAAAACGTGCATAATGGCGGACATATCCGTTCCAAACTACGCTGCTAGCCACAAATGATATTTTCTGAGAAAAATCATGAATATATCAATATTACGTATTCGGCTTCGCGACGATGTGCAGAAGTCGCCAAATAAAATACACGACGCGAAATATCATCACTTATAGTGTGGAAATAAGAATTATTCGTAGTAAAATAACAAATCCCTAAACAACATTGAAGTTGCCAAATGGGAGAAAGTATCATGAAAGTTACTTTTAGAAACGGTTTATTTGCTGTTCGTGTACTCAGTTCTCGGCTGTGAAGAGCCAGATTAAGTAAGCTTCTAATAAAAATTGCATTGCTATTACTAATAAGCTCTTCGTCTTCCCGATAAGCTTATTTATGCCATCAACCTGTCTTGCTCACTTCCTATCGGTGTACCTACTTGCCGTCGCCGTTCCGTCAGGGATTTACTGGACCTATCGTCACACATCTAGCTAATTGTTTTGACAAGATGGTCAGAGCATTAGATAAGAGTACTAAATGAACCAGCTTAGATTTCAGATAAACTAAAAGTAAAGGAGAGACAAGCTTGTCTCGCTATCTGTGTCCTCAACGCAGATGGATGGGGTGACGAGCTTTACTGTATTGGTTGGAACTTTACTACTTTCGTTGGAAATGACCGATGTGGGCGCTAATCAGAAGGGAGAAGACAGAGGAGCAGGCCTAGATGTAACTACATGTATTTCAGGAAAATACATACACGGTAAACAACACTTATTGAGCACAAGAGTGGTTACAACGATTGTCTAACTATACGATCAATTTTTATTCATGATGCATAGGATACTCAACGAAATGAAAATCAAGATAAGATTATAATTTCTTGCGTGCTTAGAACTCTGGAGTTCTTCAGTCACATTGCCCATACGGACATAATGGAAAAAGTCAGTAGGTATCAACGGGAAGGTTGAAGGAAAAAGACCACGTGGTCTGTATTACGGATTTCTGAGACGTTTCCAAACATAGACTAGATGAAGCTTACGTACTGCTCTTCACACTGCGAAATAAAGATTGATACCATCAGAAGTAAAATGTTATCTTTGAGGAGTCACAATCCTCAACACTGAGAAACCGACACTAAAAGTCCACTCTCAACCATGAATAAGATAGATTTCAGACTACCGTAATGGAGTTGCCTGCTTAGAATAAACTTGCTACTTGATTGGGACTCTACCTAAGCACAGGAAACCATCTGATGAGACAGGAATCACATCAGATAGGTAGCAGTCTATCTTCTAATACTCAACTTGACTAAACTTTTTGTTGAAGTACAGTGAGTACTACCATACATCACTTGACTGATCATCTATCTTATGATATACATAAATATATCTATCTAACTTCATGTGATGATTGTGAGGCATGCTCCAGATAAATTTCAATACCTAAATTCAAAAAGTCTAAAATCATTCACGCGCTCGTCATTACGTTAAACACTAAACTAAACATGGAGGTAGGTATTATCCTCATAGTATGCAACAAAAACAACTAGAAGTGAATGGACGCCTCGACGTTGTGCAGGGAAAGGCACGTAACTTTGATCCGAC
This sequence comes from Allophyes oxyacanthae, assembly GCA_932294325.1. Taxonomy (NCBI): domain Eukaryota; kingdom Metazoa; phylum Arthropoda; class Insecta; order Lepidoptera; family Noctuidae; genus Allophyes; species Allophyes oxyacanthae. The sequence continues at coordinate 7,564,167 of OW028628.1, forward strand.
AACGAACGCGATCGATCCGCCAACTGGTTGCCCAACCGCGACCTCTGCTTTCAAGGTGACGCATTTCACAGGTATACGTAGGATCGAGCACGTTATTTTTATGTAAATAATATATGGATATTTCCTATTCACTACGTAACCCTTTTACCAGTTTATGGACTTGCCCGACCCGCTATGAGCTGTCGATGATTCTCGGGACCTACCTTTAGACCTGTCAATATTGCACGTAGGCACGATATTATTTAGTATTCTAATGTTGATTCTGTTTTTAGTTTTGCACAAGTATGGCAATTGGCAAAGTCTAGAATACATTTTTTAATGTATTTTACACGGACCTAACTCCTCATTTGTTTATTATTATGAAATATTGGCCTACACCGAGTAAGACCTAAGCCTACTTATACACCTATCTTATCAATCATTATTGTTATTTGATACAATCTTGAAGAGTTGATATTCATATTCTAAGTAGGTAACTTGTAAACCTATCGAATAATTCCTGGAAAATATTGGTCATACTTACAAACATCATTTTTTTCCGTACCGGGCATATCGTCAAAGTCAGGTATAAATACCCTAGCTATTTCCGACCACGCTTGCTGCTTTTTACTTTTAAACCTATGGTCTTCACTATTTAGGTCCCAAATTTCAGGATACTTCTTCACTTCACTAATAAATGTTTCGACGTCGAGACAGTATGAGCTCATGTTTGGCACTTGGAAAATCGTCGCCGATTTCACTGCGACAAACAACACGGCTGCCACTACGTACGGACGATCAACGCGGAGTGACGCAGCGGGGTCGCAGCGGCCCGCCGCACCGCGGCTGCGTTTCGTGCACGATCTGGCAACGTCGCATCGCACGATCGCTCGTCTTCACTTTTTGTTGTTTTAATTTATTGTAATTTATTTGTTTACCGTATTGTCTTGTCTAATAGTAATCTCAATGACGTAATTTAAATACCATGTCATTATTATTACATTATATGATATAATTAACTCGCGTTGGTAGGTATTTAAACGTAGGTATTTAACTATAAATCGATGTTTACTATATTTTTATCTTCCTGATAACAAAACAAATTCCTAAGATTTATGCATGAACGTTTTAGATTTATGTGAGCCAAACGGGGCACAAATAGCTATAGATAATAAAGTACCTTTTACACGTGTATCTAACAAATAAAAAAAACATTTGATGCGACGACTGAAAACGCCAGTACCTACGTTGTGTAGGTACTACCCTTAGAATATTGTAAAACTAAAACTTTTTCTTTATGAAGCTCTTCAATACTTAGCTATTTAGGTCGGAGGGCGGCCGGGCCCCCCAGAACGGAGGCTTAAAATAATTAAGGCCGTAGAATGAGAACTTTTTCTCAGGTAAATTCTGAACTGCAAAATGAATTTATAAACACTTATTTCATTATATAAAGCCTTTTCATTATATAGGGCCAAATACATTTAATTTGCCATCGACACGCTATGAAGAAGATTATATAGCTCTGCGCTGGTCTCTCTTCTCTCCCGGTTCTCTGTCGGCTTACTTGGATGTAGGTAGTTTTCTACGATATGAAGTTTAGTCTCTGACGATCGTATTGAATTGAAGTTAGTTAGTTAAATTACCAGAGTCGTCGATGTTCATTACCATTTTAGTTACCTACGCGGTAGACTGCTTCAAAATGATTTACTCATCATGCAATTAAATACTTGATTGTGCGCAGTACCTATTAATAATTACTTACGTAAAACATAATAAAGGTAACGTATGTACCTATTGAATAGTGGTTCCAAATATGAGTCAAAGTTGTTCTGAATACTCTAAATAGGCGAAGTATTGTTAAATTAAAACATTCTTTAAAAAAAAAATCAGGACTACGTCGATTTCGTTTTTTCTTGACGCAAATCCAACAGCAAAAAGCATTTCTTTCTTACACTACTTAAAAAGAAACTGGACCAATCTGGTGCTATTGTGTACCTACCAGTCGTGCCAGAAAATATGAGAACAAAATTGTTGAATCCTGTAAAATGTAGAAAAAAAAAACCTTAAATGACGGGCCAACATTTACAATAAACGAAACACAAAGAGAAAAATAGAAACACTACTAATAAAAAAAGTGCCGTCGAGTATGTCCGTACCGAAAAGGTTACCAAATCGCATACTAAACAGCGCTGATTTTCAATTGGCACCCCTGCAGTGATACGCGTTGTCAACTCAGATGAAGAACCCGCAGTTAAGGTTGTTATAGATGTATTACGTTATAGATTATTAACCGACTACTCATTACCATTGCCAATCTGCTGCCGATATGACGAGTATTATCAAACCCATCAGTCTTTCCTCACAACAATACATGAGTGTTAGTGCAAAAAAATACGCGTCAAATGTCACGTTTACCGCCATGGAGTACAATAATTAACCGCACATGTAGCGCAGAGGAAATGGGAATATCCCACTAATAAGGCAAAGCGAACAGACTCTGAGAATTATTGCGCAACTTTAGAATAATCGCAAAACTTTACAATTTAGGGCGCGAACTTCCCACGGACGACGGTGTTCCAACGCAAAGTTTTGCATTTTGTTCCAAAGATTTATATAGCGGAAGCTAGAAAAACTGCACGTTTTTATAACTTTTTCTCACTTGTGGTTCCAGCAGCTTCGCTTTGTTCGAAGATTTTTTAGGATTTTATTTGGTCACATGCCATTTTTTTGTTCTAACGTCAAACCACTGAATAAGCTGTATTTGTTCACTAACCTAAAGCTGCCTAATAATCCCTACTCTTAGCTCTGGCTAAATATATTCATCTCATTGCGCATTTACCAATATAAACTAATTAATGATTGTCATTTTTGTTACAGGTATGAACCAATAAAATAAACGTGAGTAACATTGAGGTAAAATAATACAACGTGAAATAAGAAATCCAATAACATTTATTAAGTGAAGTAAACAGGAAACAGGACATCAAGAAGCGTGACATTATTATAGGTAAATCCTAATTAACCGTTAAGGAAAATACTTTAGCCAGCTATTGTCTACATCGCGGTCCGTTTGAATTTGTGACAGAAATTATGTCGCTAGAGGGAACAAAATTAATAAAACTCTGAATATTATTTATAAATTGTTGGTTTTGGTTGCTTATTAAAACATAGTAGGTAGGTAATAGTCTGGTTTGTTCTGTGATGTCATTTTATCTTCTATTTAAATATTCTTCATCTATCCTTATATTAGACTAGAAAAATAACTTATTCTCTAAATTATTTCTATTAGACTAAAAATACTCATTAACGAACAGAAATATATTTACGTTATCATAAACGTCTGACTACAACTTTGGTAACTTAAATTCGTTACTAAGAAATATCACAAAAAACAACTTCTAACATCTAAAATTAATTAAAGAAGAAAGCTGCTAAGTTGTTTACCGCAGTGGTAAACCATAACTAAACATTTTTTATTTGGCATATTGCCAAAATGGCTCCAATTATATTAGCGTAACTAATAACAAAACTGAAGCAACACTCGTAAACTCTCTGTTTTTGCCAAAATGCCAATAGACTTGGATATTGTCCATATTTCACATTGTTTTTATTTTCTTTAATTCCTATTTTGGACTTGGCAAACTACTTAACTGCTATTTCACGTAACATATCATTCTAAGGACCTATATATTCCCGTTGCAGTGTTCAGAATATCTCTATAATTGGAGTAGATTTTTGATAATTTTATATTTACTTTTTCATAAGTGCCAAATTGTTTTTCTTCGTTATTCCCCTGTGATTTAATTTCAAGGACTCAGAAATAAAAGATAACCTTTTTTTTCTGGTTAGTCCATTTAAACATACCCTTTCTCAACGAATAAATTTGTCCTTGCAGCTACGGAGCTACGTACAGTCGCGATGCTTCGCGGTGACACAAATTGTAGACTCTGCGTTTGAACGCCGGGAGCAAACGGGAAAAATTGTTGACAGTACCTTCCAGGCTCCAGCCCTAAAAATACTAACAGAAATATACTTTAAAACTTAAACGAAGATAACAATCATTCATAATGTTTTCAAAGCACCCATAGACTTAAGTTTTGAAGAACCTGCAACCTATTCAGTACTGTCCTGCCTTTGCCTTTTAATATCAATGTTATTTTTATCCCCTGAAGAACCTGGCCTGGTATTATTATAATGACACGAGACAGCCTCTTGCATTACATTGGCTATCTGAGCTCTCACCCACATCTTTATATTGATAGGCAGCTGTCTCATCTCAGGTAGGAAGGACAATAGGAACAGCCTGTCGCTATCGGTTTCACTTTCAGCTATTTCTACGGGGAACATTGGCATCTCCAACTCTTCCGGAGGCTGGTGACTGGCCTCGCTGGACACCCGTTTTCTCTTTTTTCGTTTGACCTTCTTCACTTTCACAGTCTCGATGTTGATCTCTTCTTCTGGGTTTGGTCCATCTAAGATTATATCTTCATCTAGTTCCCTGATAAAAAAATATTAATTTATTTTTAAATTACCTACAACATTTTCGTTCGAGTCTCAATCTCAAAATACTGTAGTTTGATACCCATGATAATTTGTAGAAATTTTGTATTATTGTACAGTGACACTTGCAATTTATTATTAAGATCTTTTTTGTATTTACCTGTGACAAACAATAAATAACTATTCGATTCTATTCCAGGTATAGCTTTTAGGTTTCTAGACCTTTAAATATTTCAAAGGATCAAGTTTTCAGTATTAAATTTGAACTTACTCGTCTTCGCTGAGATTGCCTTCAAATCCTCCAAGGAAGCTCATCCTCTTGAAGTAGCGATACACTCGCCTGTTTATTCGGATGCCGGAGCGACGCGCGCGCAGCTCTCGGTTGTACGCGTCCCGCAATGACCTCCATTTCCTTTGCAACTGTAGAACTTCATGTAAGAAAATTATAAGAATTAGCATTTCATCGACTTTCTGTGTTCATTGCATTGGTATCATTATAGTTTTAAATTATAGACTTAGTCCTAATCCTAACAGACCCTCTTTACGAGCAAGGCTCACTGCGACAGAAAGACTAGTGTTGTCGTGGCAATGTTGCACGTCTGCTCGAGCAAGCCTTTATGTCGTCCCCGCACTGTATAGCTGCAGCATGCCTAGACGCACACTCAAGTCACCTCTAGAGATGCCATTCACTTTGTTGTGAATCTGATTTAAAAGAAGTACCCAAAAATGAAATAAATCCTTAGAAGGATACGTAGTTAGTGTAAGATTTGATAATATGATAGAGAGCATATTGTGTAGTGACTATTCGTGACCCATAAAATTCTATGGATTTGAATCCAAAAGTATATCTTACGTGCTATTATCAGTTGGTAATGAGGACCTTATCTTTGACTCTTACATAAAGCAATTAAAAGTAAAAATGAAGAAACTAAAAAAGTCTAGGAGCTATAAGTACCTATCTTTAATCTGTGCTAGAAGTTGAATGACAGATTTCAGAGCTTATTTTTTGAAAGTTTAGCCGTCTCCTGGCATTAATGAACATTGTTGATTCATAATAAATTCCGGAACATATTGCGTTCATATTTAACGAACTTTGCTCGTTTCGCACACGCGTCACGGCATGCAAATTATAATGTATTTGCTGTAAGATAGGTACCTACCTAATATTATAATAACGTACCTACGCCAGACAAATTTAATGCGGTCAAGTACCCGAACATAATAACGTAAGGCAATTTCTTTATGGCAGCAGTTACCTTGAATAATTGATAAGAAGATAAATGTAGAAGAAGAATGTCCATGAATTATGTGAACCTTTTAGTAGGTAGTTCAAGGTCAAATGATATGCGAAACTCGTTCTTATTTGTATGGCGTTAAGTACCTAAGTTTAATGACAATACCTCTTTCTCATCGAACGCACTACTACAGAAGCAATATGTTAATATATTGTTATTACGCTGTAGGTAGAGTACGTTATATAATTTCCTTATTGTGTTTTGTTATTAAATAGGTAGGTAGTAAAAACAAAGCCACTGAGTGCAAAAGGGCGGGAAACGGATAGGTAACGGAATGCAGAGCTCAGTGGTGTAGTATCGCATCATTAATCATGCTGCGTGCGAGACATGGAACGACCGACTGTGCGAATGTACGGAAAGTCGCGATGCGTACCTATGTCATCCGAACAAAAATCCAAAATTTGTTTAGAAACATGACATGTTCTACCAACACCTAAAAATAGTCCCAAAAACTATTAGAAAATACTAAATAGGATGTGATATGGACTCACGTCGCGTCCTTTCCGATTTACCTAACCTATTTATATTTTATTTATGTATTCTCATGACATTGACGAAACAGAGGTTAGGTTCATGTATTTTCCAATACTAACCTCTGTCATAAGCTGTCGCCTTGTTGAAATTTTCCCAACCGTGGTAAATAGCCGATCCTACTTCCTTCCATAACGCCAATTTCTCCTCGCGATCAGCTGGATGATCAGCTTTGTACAAACCGGGCCGCTTTTTGATTTCATCTATCAATTGAACTGGATTAAAGATTGACATTTTTGACAAATCACTTGAATCGTCGGAATAAAGGCGTAGAACAAGATTGCGACGAAAAAAACGCGCCACCTCCGCAGCGGAGCGCGATGCGACTGACGCACGGCATTATCGCGCGTTTGTGCGCACACTCGGCTCGTGATTGGCCGCGTTGCGACTCGCCGCCGACAGAATGCCCGCCCACTGCGACTGGCGTGTCGCTGTGTCGTAAACTTTGTCGAATCGATTCATTTTAACACGATAAGAACTTATGTTATTTTCGTTTATACATATAGTTATTGATAAATTATATTGCTCGCATGTGTGTAAAATAAAACAATAAAATTCCATGACTTACCTATAAAAATATTTTCAAGTAGGTAAGAAGAGGATAAAATAAACAAGAGATAAGACATCGATGAAAAGAAATGGCTTTATTTATAGTAAAAAAATTGTTGTTCACATTCATAATAATTTTTCTAAACCATTTTTTAGCTTTTGTAGCCGGTACTTCTTGGATTATAAATTGGCATAATAAATTGATTGTATAGGTAGGTACGTAGGTACCTACTTAAGAGCTATTTCTGAATAGGTACCTATTCAGGTAACGGTAAATTTTAATAGGTAAGTATAGCTACGTTTATTACACCTGCCTTAAATCTGGTACTCATACTCAACTGCTATTCATAATACCTACATGCTGCGGGTATTTATAAAAACATTAGAACGAACCCTCTGTGACACGACTTGCGAGGCAACCGCAACGCGTCTTTCGTTTGCAGCCAGCGTACGGCCGAGCCGGGCGAGCGACGTTGCCAAATCGTGCACGCACGGAACGCTTTTCTGTTTTTATTTTTATTATAATTTGATGCACTTTTCGTGTTTTCACGCTAACCTTCAATGCGTTAAATATTAACACAAAGGATATATAGGTAGGTACAGGTAGTCCAAAGGGTAATAAACCTTTGGACTATGTATGGACAAAGCACAATACCTACATCATAGAAGTTATATGTCTGACTACTCTAAGACCTACATTATAATTATAATATCGGAACTTAAAAATAATATTTATTTTGCTGTTATTTTATTACTGTCTGGAGTCTCGACTTTGGAATAGGTACCTATTATAAGTTTTATTTACAAATCTTAGGGTTACCATGTCGGAATCTGAAAAGCCTTAACACAAGGTCTAACTTTTGTAAAAAACTTCGGATATTTATTTAAATAGGTATTCTTTATTGTACACCAGTAAAATACGAACATAAATTCATATCTATAGGTAGGTATTGATATTTTTAAGTTTCTTTTATCATTTGCCTAGTCGAAAAGCCCTGACAGTCCCGAATCCGAACGGAAGGCCAGAAACCGGATAAATCCGGACGGATATTTTATTAACTCACAGTGCGATTCTTCAGCGTCAAAATTGCTTTTATTGTCTTGGCTTAGCACTAATACCTACCTTCGACGCAATACAATACAATGTAGCGAGACGAAATGTTCAGGATAGGGCCTAACAGCGCCTGGGCGTAAGCCATATTGAAACTGACACAAATGAACTAAGCCGATTTTTTGCTTATGACGAATACTGTAAGGGTGCGTCCTTCTCTGTCTACGGTGCGTGCCTATAGCAAAAAATCTGCCTAGTTCTTATTCAAGTTATTCCATTTTAGTTACGATCTAAATGACATTAAGCACTAAAGTTTGTTCAATTTACTTAGCTCAGCCTACGAATACCAGCTCTCCTCTATGAACATGACGTAGTATCGATTTGAGCGTCTCTTTTCTTTTCTCGCCTTGTGGATGTGGACTGACAAGCTGCAGAAGTGCAGACATTGCTTCTATTCCTACGTTCTATTAATTCTTATGAAACACCAACACTTTTATAAAATAACGTGCCCCCCATACCATGTCACATTATCAATACCTACCGTAGGTAGGTATCGTGATCCGTATCGTAATAGGTATTATTATCATGGCAGTATTGAAGGCAGCGTTTCATACTATCTATAATAGGTACCTATTATTAAAATCGGTAGGTACCTACTGCATTTAAGTTCGTAGAGGATAAAGGCGCCACATAGACGAATTATTATCGGTGGATAATATTGCAGATAGGTAGGTACCTATCTATCTGTTTTAATCAGTTTTAGACTTTTAGTACATTTTGTATTAGGACTTAGGACGCATGCGATCTTACACTGCTGCGATAGGTAGGTAATGCATCCTAATACAAATCGTAGGTACTAAAACAGATGCCGCAGTAACGCACCGATATTATCGACAGATAATAATAAGTATTTAAATTGATAACAAAAAAAGCATTTTTCGTTATAATAATTGCGATGGCGTTTAAAACTAATAACGACGAAGGGGTTGGGTACAAATATTGGATTTTAAAACGATACCTACCAGGCGGGCTAACATTAGCGCCGCGACATAATTTAGTCGTCGCATTTAGTCGTATGGAAATCGATTTTTAGAGGCGTTATCTCATCTTGTGATTGCGACAAACTTTTGTCGCGGCGCGCATATTAGCCTAGCATGGCACGTATTGACGTTATCACGCGATACAGCGCGTTCTCAATGTCAATATTGTTGAAGCCACACCCCCAGGATCGTTTACATGTCCATATTTCCTCGATACAGGCATAGGATCGCGATATCGCGTGATAATGTTGGAAGTGTAACAGGCGATAATGTTCTAGGAATTAACACAAAAAATGTGTTTTTAGAATATGTGTCCATAATAGATCGCCACAAAATCCTATATATTTCACATCAAATGCTCAGGTGGACAGGTGCAACTGCACGGTGCACCGGAGCACCGCGCATGCTCGAGAGCGAGGCAAGGAGGGGCGCGTTACTTTAAAAATCGACTAGGAACATTTAAATTGCTTTTAAAGCACAAGGTAGCATAGAACCATAGCACATTATAACTAAGAATAATGCTTCGAGCCTATTATGTGCTGTTTGGTTTGCATGAATGCTTATTTTATCGTTTTTGTTAAAGTTGAAATAGGTAATACGAATAGGCGTTCATTGCAATGATTTGTGGAGACGTAAATCGCTGAAATAATTTATAGTCATAGCCCGTACACTAGCACACAACTTCACTGTAGGTAGTGATGTAGATCGGAGCTCACTGCTAGGTAAATTATTTGTAATGACGTGACACATAAACAAAGCATAGTTTTTGTGAAAACAAAATTACATTTGTATTAACCGGATGATTGATTAGCATCGAATGTGCGATTAGAATTTGCAAAAATGTCAATGAATGGAGGTTAACTTGATTTTATTGAATGTTTCGAACCCGAATTCATCGACGATACCATGACTGTGGCAGCGCAACGCTGCACCACGCGATGTTGCCGCTCTGCGGCCAGTACCGCTATGCGACGTTGCCGCCTCGACCCACTTCCAAGGCGGCAACAGGCGCACTTTTTTCACTCGCCAAAATGTCGGAGTTTATTATAGGTACCTAGCTTTAATTGCTCGCGATTTTTAGATATCAAAGTTCTTTTTAGTAGCAACAACATCGATATTCGTGACCTTTACTTTTCCTTTTGTTGTTTACGTGTCATGAGCGCGAGTAATTTTCTTAGATTGAAACGCTTTTTAGAGTTTTCAGACTTGGGTCTAGTTTCGCAGTTAAATTACCTACATACCCTTCAGAAACTACAACTAATCAAGACGAAAATGTGGTTCCAATCACTACAGACACTCCTAGGACAACAGAAGCCCAAAATTTTTATTTTCTCCCACAATATTCTGTAATAAGCTCAATCTCTTCTCAGCCGACTCAAAACAACGATGATTTGGATTTGTTTACTTTATAAATTTTTTATTAATTAAACTTCTTTTTATATTCATTCCAACATTATTCTAATTAGTATTCTTGAATAATTAACAGTATGTTAAAATTATAGCTTGATTTAATAATAATAAAAAAGATTGAAATCAGTTTACTTATTTATTTTAATTTTGTTAACAACATAACAAACTTGTTTAACTTACCTTAAAGCACGGTAATATTATTATCTATAATATTACCGCGCTTAAAGTTATCAGTAGTCGCTCTTCTGGAGGAATAAGTATTTTCCAATGCGCACATTTTTTTTCTAAGTCATCTCTAACTTTGGACATAATTATTAAAACATTGCGGGGACATCTTATACACGTCGTAAAAACAATCCGGGTAGTGCTTTGAGTATCTGAGTAGTGTATTAAATTTTCCATTTGAATGAAAAATCTGTGCTCCTATTAATAATTGTCAGGCCAAATCTGGACGGGAGGTTGAAAAGCCGGATGATAATAATATGTCAGGTCAAGTCAGGACGAATATTCTTATCATTATGTTTAATACCGGACACGGTTCCTTTGCTGTTTTCTAACAGTGCTAATACCATACTATCAGTACCTCTACCTACTTACTTATCTGTATTAAAATAATATCCATCAGCAGGACTTGGTAGGAACACTGCTGAGACATGCTTTTATTTTATGAATTTTAGATTTATTGACGCATATTCAATACCACGTAGGAATTCTTTCGCACTTAAAGACTTATTAAAAATTTCGTCAGGTAATTACCCTACAATCTACATACATTTTCTCGATACTCGTATGCTAGAATCGTACGTTAGATTTCGAATCAATCAATAGCTATGACTAAATAATATTGTAAAATGCGATTGACTTATAATCGAGAGACACATGGAGTAAGTCGTTCGTCTGTGCGGGCCCTTAGTTTATTCAGTACGAAGTAATTACCTATACAAACTTTTTACTTTTTTTTTTAGTTACTTACCTGGACGAGGCTTCTTTGGTCATTGACCTGGGCGCATGGACATAATTATTATAGTCCTTGCCTGGCTTTGAGTATGTCATACTCAAAGATGCCTGGAGGTACACATGATCGCCTTCATAAGCGGGTTCTTCATCTGAGTTATTTAAACCTTTATCTGACATTTGCAACAATGACGATCGTAGATTTCTTCTCTTTCATTTCGTAAGTCACGGAGCTTACCATAGAAATAATAAGTAGAGCTCCCCCTACAAGTTGTTTGTTTGTAGGCTAAATACTAAATAAATCTATGGAGCTTACCTTGAGCTTACAAAGTATGATGTCTATGTTGCACGTGCTACTAAAATATTCGTCAATGGTCGTCGAAGTCATAATGAGATGTTTAAACTGTAAAAAGCAAAACAGAAAGCTGCCATAGAAAATCTGCAATCTTATTACTTTAGAGAAATGAGAGGAAAAAAACATTTAGTGTTTTATTTTATTCATGACTATGTTTGTAGTAGAAAATATGACTGTTTTGCATTAAGACAAAACAGGTATTATATGTTGGAGAAAACACAGCAATGATATGAAGAAGCATACCTTATGATTCTGTAACACTAACGAGAATGTCCTCCAATTCGGTAAGAAAATTGAGAATACCTTCTTGTTTCTGGCACCTGAGGGCGCTGTACTTTACCGCCAATATAGCTGTCAAGCGTCATTGCAGTCTTCATCATCAGCAAGCTCCTTGTTTCATTGCTGTGTTTTCTCCAACATATAATACCTGTTTTGTCTTAATGCAAAACAGTCATATTATATGTCTTCGAAAACACAGCAATGATATGAAGACCTGTTTGATATCTGCTGGTGACCAGAAATAATAAAAACACAAGAATGCAATGTGAATGCCCTTGTTAAATTAACCCAACATTTATTTAAACTTATAAGCTTTAATAACCAAAGGGTAACTCAAACAAATCAACTTTAACAATAACTCAATCATCAAGGTCAACTGACCTTCTTATGCACTTATCAAAAATGAAAATAAAATAAAAAGTTATTCTTTTCAATAAATTTAAGAAATTGTGCAGTTATACTGCTATACTATCTATAAATCAACAACATGATAAAATAAACTTCAAACTTATTTCTAAGTTTTAAATTAAAGTGGCTACCCATATTAGAAATAAACAACAAGCATCTGATTTTTTAATCAAATGAAATAATAAAATTATTCTTTAGTTTTAACATTGAGATCACATCATGAGATCATGATTCGGTATAATTATGTCTAATTAAACAGTTTTAAAATTATTATAAAGTGAACTAACTGAACCAACATCACTGACAGATCTATTTACTTCTTTACAGTAATATCTTGAAAATGTTTCTACACACTTCCAATTTCCCCTCTCTAATATCTCCTGTACTGGTCTATTGTCCAGCCATCCCCGAGAAGCTACAGCTGATCTTATACTACCTGGGGAGGCATCAATCCTTGCAAGTTTAAATGCTGACCGCACCCAACCTGCAATCATCGTCTTGGATGCCGGTCTGACTACTCCTGTGATGGAGATAAAAAGAGACTTAACTTGATTATCCTGACAGCGTCTGGCTTCTAACTTCTTAATCAACTCCTTCACGTGAGTCACTGGGCAAATTCTAGAGTCTTGATGCCGTATAAGAAGCCAGCCTGATTGCCTGTGCGAGCCAGTGTCTGTTTTTGAGCCAAATCTTGGCCAGAAAGTCACCGTGTCATTAGTTTCTACAAATCCTTGCTCGCCAATTTCTAAAAGGGTTAAATCGTGTATTCTTCTACCAGAAGCAATTAATAAAATTAGTGCAGTACGTCTGCTAAGGTCAAAAAGAGAATTGATACCCGGAGATGACTTTAACCACTCAAACAATATATTCACATCCCATACAGGGAGTTTATCAGGTTGTGGTTTAGAAAGAGAGACAGCTTTTAAAACCTGATGAATATAAAAGTTCTTAGATAGGTTTTCTACCGTTGGTGCGCAGTATGTTGAAATTGCTGATTTATGTAGCAGAATCGTACTATATGCAAACTTATTTTGTAAATATAGATTGGCCAAAAACCTAGCTACATCTCTACCCTCTGGACACCTACTATTTATACTGTGTGACCTACACCAGTGCAACCACCTTTTTAATGGGGCACTATAGGTGTTCAAAGTAGAGGGACGCCAGCTGTTTTTTAACAACTGCTGCTCTTCTCTACTCCAATCATTTACTTGATCTTCCCACCCCCAACTTTCCAAGCCTGAAGCATTAGCTTGTCTATTTGAGGAGGGTTCAACCCCGTCGTCCAATCTATCAGAACCTCTCTCAGGTTCTCTATCGGCAGGGGGGGGGCTAGCGCACGTGCCTGGAGATCCGGGAACCAAAAGCACTGGGTCCACCTTGGTGCTATCACGTAGTACGTCCCTATTGCACTGTTTAGGTGTGCTAGGACCCTGGGTATCATGCTCGGAGGTGGGAACACCCACGCTTTTTGAAACACCCATTTTTGGCTGAAGGCGTCGCAGAAAAGCGCCGAGCCATCTTTTGAGTCTAGACTCACATACTTTGGGACGACAGCGGTTTCTCTTGTTGCGAAGAGATCGACTTCGGGAACGCCCCACCGTCTGAATATTGCCTCCGTGGCTGGTGGACACAGATGCCACTCGGGTACTAGTCTCCCCCTTGACAGGCAATCTGCGATGCCGTTCAGGTTCCCTGGTAAGTGGAAAGCTGTCATTGTTATATTTAAGCGATAAGCCAATTCTAGTAACCTGGTCGTTAGCCCCAGTAAATTTAAAGAATGAGTTCCGCCCTGATTCCGGATGTATGCCACCAGTGTCCTGTTGTCGGATTGTACTAGAATGTGGGCATCCCGTAACCGGGCACCCTGAGACCTGATGACAGCAAAGACGGCATACAGCTCCTTCATGTTCGAGTGCCAGACTCTTTGGTGAGTAGCCCATCTTCCTGAAAGATATTGGCTGTTTAAACTGGCTCCCCAGCCCGCATCCGCTGCGTCTGTTGTTAGGAAATGAGTTATTTTCCTTTTGTGTAGTGGGGTTGGACTGCCCTCTATCGCATCCAACCACCACTGCAAGTCCTCTCGCACTCCGGGGCACAATACTCTTTTCTGGCCTTTCCGAGCAAATCTTCTCAGAAAGAGCTGTGCCCTGCGACAGTGAAGTCGGCCCCGAGGGACTGCATGGTTGGCGAAATTTAGCTTGCCTAATATACTCTGGAGCTCTCTTAACGAGCAGCTGTTTTGAGTCAATATATTTGTCAGAGACTTTTTTACACCCAGAACTTTTCGGGTGGGCAAGGCTACTGTCCCGTTTTGAGTGTCCCAGACGAGCCCCAAGTACTCTAGCTTGTGTGTGGGCTCGATTAGGGACTTTTGGTAATTTACCCGCCAACCCAAGGATTCCAAGATGGCCAGCGTTTCCGCAACCTGTGCCACAAGCTTGGATTTGTCCTGACAAGCCAAAAGAAAATCGTCCAGGTACACTAAAAGGCGTATACCCCGATCCCGGAGGATTTCGGCCACCCAGTTTGACACTGCTGCAAATGCACGGGGTGCCGAAGACAGGCCGAAAGGTAGCGCTGTTAACTGAAGGATTTCTCCATTGTAAACAACCCGTAAAAACCTTCTGTGAGTCTCCGCGACACTCAGATGGAAATAAGCCTGGTGAAGATCGATCTTCACTAACCAGTCGTCTGTCTGAAGAAAGTCTACTATATCGGTCTGTGATATCAGATAAAAATGTTTTGTTGTGACATACGTATTTAGTGCCTTGAGGTCGAAAATTGGGCGCAATCCCCCATCTGTTTTCTTTATTAGGAACATTTTTGAAAAGAAGCCAGGGTCTAGTTTTGTCGGCTTCTCTAGAATACCCTTGTACTTTAACTCCTCTACCATTTGTGTCATATTTGGGGAAACTTTGGTGCCTAACTGTTGCAAAAAATTTTTGGTTGGGTATTTCAGAGGAGGTTTCTTCCTGAAGGGCAAGCGGTAATTCGCTATTAATTTTAGAATAAACTGGTTTGCCCCTAATTGGGTCCATTTTTCTGTGGCAAATTTCAAGCATCCCCCTCTGAAATCCCGCTGTGAGTCAATTATCTTTGGGCTTAGAGTTTTCCGCATTGGAACGACGTTGACGAAAGGGCCGAGTCTTTCTAACAGTATGTTTGAATTTCTTATCGGACTTCCTAGTCTTATTTTTATTGTAACCTTTCCTACTTTGAAATGAATTATCACGTTCACGATGATCACGTTCTGAAACCTTTTTCTCTTTTAAATAGGTTGGAGTATTCAACCAGACCTGAGACCCTCCGAGGGACTGTATTATAGGCTGCAGACCTTCTCTACTGAATAAGTACTCAGAGCTGGGTGGAACGTTTCTCAAAGTGTTCCTAAGGTTTTCATTAGAAATTTCCTTTAAAATACGGTCACGCCTAACCTCAATACACTCAGAACGCTTTCCACATATAATTTGCATGGTGGTTTCTGAGTTCTTATGACATGAAGATCCCGGTCCAAAATAATCAGAGATTTTTTCAAATAAAGTTTTAGCAGTTACGTCCTGTGGATTAACACTAGCCCAGTCAACGATAGACTGTAATCCTAACCTTGTTAATTGCCTTTGTTCTAAAACCTTGTTGGATAAGCCAGCTAAAAGCAACTCGGTTGATGCTAGATAGTCCTTGCTTTTATTAAAGTGACATAACTCATCATTGATATGAAGACCTGTAAACCCTGGGGTTGACAAGCAGCTCTGCAGAACCCGCTTATACCTAATGCCTTTCCAAGCCTGAGAATCGAACTGTTGCAACCTATTTAACTCTATAAATCTATCCTTATCACTAGCTGGAATAATCTTTTTATCATCAATGTCGGTATTTATGGAACCCCAATTGATAGACAGTGACTCAGGCTGAGTAGGCAATGTAATGAACTGTTCCAAACTATTTTCATTGTTAATAAGTTGTTGCGAATTAATACTAGTACTAGTGCTAGGTATTACATTACCACTATTTCGTGGCTCTGTACAATTATAATTAACCGGATACTGGCTCAAATAATTTGAAATATACGACATTTGCGACATTAAAGTATCGATACGGGGATCGGTGCGAACAGATTTTGACTTGTACCCACGGTTTCGTGCCGAGGCTCGGGAACGCTTATTGGGCAGGGGTGATGCCGTGCCCTCCTCAAACTCCGAGGATGAGGAGGAGCTGCTCTCCGATGCCCTAGAGCTTGGTGCCGATAATTGTTCTCCATCCGAAGCAACAATGCCGGGCACGCTCGTGGTTCTGATTACCGCTACCTACCGGTTCCATTTTCTCGGTGAAATACACTGCTGTTTCCAAGTAAAACACAAAAACACAATCACTAACACTTTTTAACGCACATATAACACAGTTACACTAGTTAAAAAGCATTTTGAATTACTTTTTCTCACACGATAAAAGTTTCAATATATCTCGAAAGAATCACAAGAATGCAATGACGCTTGACAGCTATATTGGCGGTAAAGTACAGCGCCCTCAGGTGCCAGAAACAAGAAGGTATTCTCAATTTTCTTACCGAATTGGAGGACATTCTCGTTAGTGTTACAGAATCATAAGGTATGCTTCTTCATATCATTGCTGTGTTTTCGAAGACATATAATATTATGATACGAATTGCTTGCTACCAGCTATCTAGCGACAATTTGAACTAATACGAACGCGAACGGCCCGTCTCGACAAAAAAGTTATAATTTTGGATCCATTATACAAAGTAGTATGACGCCTTTGTACATTGCACCACAATTGCGCTCTCTAAAACAAATAAAATTAGATATTTTAATTTCGGTCGATATTATCAAATGCGTTATTGCAATCATGCGTCCCGCGTCCTTGTGTTGCGTTTTATCTTCCGATATTTCCAACGTGTGCGTACCGGGAGTCAATAGCTATTAATAAAATATCCATGGCGAAGAAAGTTGTATCTCAGGACACTAGGTACTACTCGTACAGAGAAATGTAACCTCTACTTACTAGTAGCATATTCAATAGAATAGGTACCGAATATCATTGTGGAACTGTAGAACCCAAATTGTACCATACGTTTGCACGCAAATTTTTAATGTAATTTATGAAGAACAGGATACCAATTCGCAGTATCGTAGGACGCGCAAGGAAGGACGCAAATGTCTCACCTACTTCTATCAAGTATCAAGCCTTTACTGTTTTCATGCCTAAACGAAATTCCAAGAAATATGCTTTACCAAAGCAAATGTGAGAGAGACATACAATAGAAGGACCGGATACATCGGTTCCTAGAATCCATATGCAGAAACAGCTGAAAGATTTTTTAAAATCTTTGTTAAAATACCTAACGATTCCGATGTCGAATGTCAATAAGCGATCCCAGATTTTTTTAAACGGCGCACTTTTCTTTTAATCTTACGAATTGCCGCCGCTCCCGTTGCCGTGCCGCCACGCCTCAATAAGCTCCAGGCCTTCCCAAGTTCAAGTTTAACAATTAATTAGGTACTTACATTATAGCTAGTAATTAGCCATCTTGACTGTCCATTATTTTTCTATGTTAACAAAAAAAATATAAAATGATCATATCGATTTAACAAGTTCTATAACATTATATGGGTATTTTTATTTATTTATTATTTCAAAATTAAATCTAAAATCTAAATAGTCCTCTTTTTATTAATTATCCTGATAGGTATTTAAAATGATTAAATAAATTGTTTTCTTTACAAAAACCAGTAATTTCTAATTCTGTTACCTACATCGGATGATGTAGATTAGATTATGTCGGTATCGGTATTACCGGTACTTCACTATAATAATCGGTAAGTATCGGCAAAAAGAAGTATCGCTGCATCCCTAGTTAAAATGTTTTCTATTTGTGCATTCATTCATGGGGCTCCTTCCCATTATAAATAAACTCCGATTATTTATCGCTGGTTTCCTTTTGAAACAAGTGATAAACAATCGGAGTTTTCTTTTATTTCTCAAATCAGAATCAAGATTGAAAAAAAAAGAACATTGAATTAAAATAAATAATAAATAAGATCTCATAATTTATTCAAATCTATAATTAGTAATCTGATCATCGATTACATACACTGGGTACCGAAATATATTACTTATAGGTAGGTACTATTTGATTTCCGTTTTATATTTTGTCTACAAATAGAAATAATTGAAATTGTAGACGTTGCAGAATGAAACACTAGTTTAGTAAAATGCATGTGCATATGTGCATAATATGTTTTTGTGTTAGCGTCAGTTGCGGCCACAATGCGCATCCGGTGCATTGTCGGTGCCTCACAGATCTGCATCTTTATGCTCCCTCGCATATGCAAGCGTAGGACGACCACTTGCCATGAAACGTGCGCACCACTATTTTTAGAACTTAGTTTTTATGGACTTTTAAACATGAAAGGCTTATTTGTCTGAGGATACGAAGGAATTTTAGGTATGTACTTTATGAAAATCATTCGTAAAAGATTTAAAAGGTTGGATTCATGTGAATAGAATAACTACTTAATGTTGATTAAACTTTGGTTGAAGGATTTCATCTGCAAAAAACTGTAATCAATGCTGCAGGGTTTTCTTTTTCTTTTAAAAGCTTCACTGAATGGACTCCAGTCTAGATAAGAAGATTATTGCCACCTTAATATTTATTTTGAGAGTGAGACCATATTTCTCCATAGGATTATCCTTTTGATGTGTATTTGTAGTTTACATATTGTAGATTTCACGAGTAATTTGAAATATTCAGCCATGAAGTGTGAACACTGAGGGTGGATCGATTGATCTGTGTTCAAAAATGAAGCATTAGTTGATGAAAAAACTGCCTTTATGTATTAGTTCAAGTTGTTTTAAACAAAATTAACACACTTGCTAAATGTAACTTTAGTTGCAGTGTGACCATGTATCATACAAGTATACAAGTTGTATACTTGTATGATACATGGTATGTATAATACAACCCACCCAAAACGCAACATACCATGATGCCATACGTAGTCTTGCTATCTTAATTCTTAAGTCGTGTGTCGTAGTCGCAGTACAGGTCACAGCGGTCGAGCGGCACTCTACTCATCACAGTCAGTAATTGGATTCGTGAACGTGCAGTAATTGGATTACGTAAGCCACAGCCTTTTAAAAACATGCTAGGACTTGTGCAGCTTCAAATAAATACTAAATAGAAAGTTGCTTTCAAAGAAAATCAAATGTACAGTCTGCAAAGGCAGTCTGTCAAAAAAAGTTGTTTTTTTTTTTAAAGAAATACAACTGCGTGGTCTACAACTCTAAAATATGAAGCATAGCTGGTAGTTTGGATTGCCGTTAATGACAAAAATAAGACAATTTACACACGGCTTCATATCAAGCTTATACATTTTCAGTATAAGCTGACCTCTCATTGTACGGAAAGTCTTTATAATTCGAGGTCCACATAATAGAAAATGTATAGCTTGACATAGTTAACCGTGTGTACAAGTGGCGCCCTCAGTTGTTTGCTACTTTTACTTCATAGACTGTATGCTTTTATCGGAACAATGTGGTTACCACCTTCCAAGCTTTGAATAATGTTAGCCGCATCCTGTTGTACTATAAGTAATTCAATTGTATTTTATTTAACTGAATGCAAGACTTGCTGAACCTTTTCGCATCGAAATAGTTTTAAAAGAAAACTAAAGCTTTTTTTTTCGGTATATCCGAATTCCGACCCTACTACAAGACAGGCAAACGGAGCTGATCCAAAATTTAGACAGCAAAATTTCTTTTTTATTAATAAACTAGCTGTGACCGCGACTTCGTCCGCGCGGTAATTTTTTTTAGCGCGTATCCCTTCTTTTTTTTTCTAAAATAAAAGTAGCCTATGTTACTCCTTCTAACATCGGCTATGTGCCAGTGAAAGTCCCGTTAAAATCGGTCCAGCCGTTTCGGAGATTAGCCGGAACAACAAGACAAACAGACAATAAAATTTAAAATGTTTTTTTTTAAGTACCGTATACTTTAATATACATTTAGTAAAAAGATTTGTAGTTAGGTATAGATGTACTTATAGATTAAAACACAAATTCCTAATGGTAGGTAAATTAAAAAGCTTACCATTAGGAATGTGCGGTGTGCACTGTGCAGTATCACTTTTTAATACATTTTGGGCACAATTTTTTCAAAAAATAATTTATAAAACTGTCTAATTCGGTCAATAATTAGAATTTACCCACTGTCTTAAATTCTACTACGAGATGTAAGTAATAGACTATTGATCAGTGGCGTGCACTCCATAAAGACCAAAAGACACTGCCTACCCTAATAAATATAGTATTAAATAATACAAACGTTAATATGGCTGTAATATATTCAGTTAATTGAAGTCTTAGAGTGAGGTGACCAATCACAAACATCATTTAACTTGACAATACAAGACTATGTTGATTTTGCCTACCCTGTAAGAAATGTCTGTGCACGCCACTGCTATTGATCGGTCTCCGCTGCGCTCAGCGACAGCGGAGACCAATCAATAATCTAAGAAGTCAGTACTAAGTAGCTATTATTTTTGCGAGTATGACAACAGTTTTTTCTCATTATTTAGTTCTATAAAATAAAGATGACATTAATCAATTTTATGACTTCTACTACGCCCAAAAATGTTATCTTTGAAGCGGTCCAAACATGTTTACTCCGTAGACTACAATGACCTTGACTGGCAAGAATGTCTGCCTGCCTACGTAGTACTTCGCTCTCTAAACGAATATTGAGGATAAAGATAGGTAATTAGGTATCTAAAAAAATAATTTCATTTTATTATTATCTAGGTATTGACACATTTAGGTAGTTAAGCTTAACTTTTAATATTAGACCCTTCAATCAATAAAACAACTGGACTTACTACTCTTCAACTTGAAACGCGCATGGCAGTGCTTCAGCCAAGTTCTTGCTGAGAAAATCAAATTACAACCAATGCATTACATGGCTTTGGCAACAATTGTATTTTGATGTCGCCAACAACTGACTTTGAAAAAAAAAACTTTTATAATTTCTGGTTTTTTGTTCTGCCGCTGGTACTTGGTAGGTAGTGTAGGTACATAGTTATTGGTTTTAAGCTTATGAATTGAGATTTTTAATTGAACGTTCACGATAGCTAAGTAGAATATCATATTGTATTTCAATATAAACTCGAAATTATTCTATTTTGGAATCCTCTTTTCAGCAGGAAAACTATAATCACACGCAATAATAACGTATGTCGAATTGTCGAATTGTCCAAGCAGTAAATGAAATACCTACATAATACCTATCTGTGCCTGCTGTACCTGCTTTACCTACATGAGCGGTGAGTCACATCGAGAATAATAGGTAGGAAGGTTTTAAAAAGGAATGACGATTAGTAATAAACTAATAACTCGATAAACAGGTTATTGATATGACAAGTACCACCTATACCTAATGCCATTTATAGGAAATGTAGTAGGTACCTAAATAAAAAAATGTGTCATCTCAGTAAAAGGCAGTAGGTATAAAATGGGTAAAATAAGAAAAACAGTAGGTACAAAATAATTCTTTCGAATGTTTCCATTAGCGTCTCTTATACGGAATGTTTTCTTTTTGCTCCATCATGTTTCGGTTGTTATATGAATGCCAGCGTAGGTTTGCAAATCAGATTATTAACTGCCACAATCCGCGAAGTGTATCTATCTAGCTAGATACGCGTACCTACCTATGTATCTATACTACCTAGGTATATTGTTGAAAAGGTAGGTAGGTAGGGTAGGGGCTGACAGTTGACACTGTGTTCAGGTCATGTTGATTTCATAATATACCTAGGTAGGTACCTACCTTTTCTACAGTATTACCTATCTACTTTACTACTTGGGTAACAAAGTCAATGGTGTGCCAAGTTTATTTTTAGATCTAGTTTAATTATAGATATTTAACATTATGTCTGTAAGTACCTACCTATTTATTTTGCTCTCTATAAAACGGCAACATCGATTACTCAACTATCAATAACTATAACCTTCAATTCCCTTGAAATTAAAACAACAACTTCTATATAAATCGATGCTATCTCCGTTGAATGTTAACTGCTGAATCAGTGCGAGACGTTGCCGTTCTTGTGGCGCGCGTTGCCGCTCTGACGGATACGAGGCGCCACGTTGCCAGATCGCGCAGTGCGGGCGGGCGCCACGCGCCGTTGCCGTTCTGCGCGGTATAAACCGTAAAATACCATTCATTCAATTAGTGTGTAGCAACATCAAACTTTTAATGAATTCACAAACTTACATGCGAATGTCAGACCGCGTTATGGTAATGTAATTAAGTGCGTTTAAGTTGTGTGAGCTGTTTGAAGAAAAGAAAAGCCATCAAAAATAAATCTGCCACGATAAGTTGATAACTTTCACTATGAATCCATCCTACTTGATCATAGAATTGATTATTTTTGAGCCTGATTTAATTAATATCTGTTTCCAGGTAATTTTATGTTGAGTTCTGAAATGAAATAATAGTTGCTGTCGAACGTCGATCAGCCGAAGCATTTGTTATCCAACAGATTGAAGCTTGTGGGCTTACTATTTCCCGTGTCTGATCAGAAGAACGGACTAAAATCAATACTATTGAAAACATTATATCAAGAGTACTTCTAGCTTTCGTGTATCTAGCTGGCTGGTGATTCGGCATCGATCGTATTCGTAGCATTCGAAGCGCTAATGGTCCGGAATTTCGTTGATTGCGCGATTTCCGTACCCGTTCATCCCGTTTTATCTCCGCTCAAAATCCTTTCGTCCTAACATTGGACGCTAGCAGCTCAAAACCCGTTTTTAGCTGGATTATTTCTATTTGTGTCAGCGGAAGGGTTTATGCCCATTTCAAAATCCATTCAGCCAACCCTCTTCGCTTTTCATATCGGCGCAAATTCATTTCACAACGTAGGTACTACAATAAACTTTATTTCTTGCTTCGAAGGATTTTAAAAACTCAAAAGGGTCTTTTTGTCATATTAGAGTTTCCATGGTGTACACCAAGATCTTACCTATAAGCTACGTAAATAAAGTACCTAGGTACCTATTTTTACGGGGTTACGGCATACATATTTCAATACTTGCGCTGATACACGAATCATAATATAATAGAACTATATCTCAAACATAAAATCTCAATAAAGCTGAAGGGCCCACTGGCGGCAATTTATAACGCAAATCTCCTTGCCAGGTTAGCTCTTGGGGTGAAATTTATTCACATATTGCGGTATTTTGGCGTTGATCCCTGGCTATTTAACCATACCACCACCACCGCCATGCACCGTTGCAGCACGCTAACGTTTTACATAACATTCGTATATTATATTTGCAAATGAAACCAACTCGCACGAATATCTAATGCTTTTAGAGAATATCAAGGTAAAAAGATTTTAATAAAAACGACTGAGTCTTAAGATATCTGTGGATTGAAAAGGTGTCATACCATTCACGTAGTTGAATGCAATATGCAGATTCTGTGTTTAGAAGTAATTATATTTTTCCCTGAAGTACCTATTGATCTAAGTTCATCTAAGATATCGTACCGCTCTTCAGTTAGGCGACAGATCTGTCTCAAGGCTACTAATGTATACAAATTACAAATCTCCGAATTTCATATGAATCGTGTAATCTAAGCGTGTAATATTAATTTTATTTTTGAGTCGATACGTAAAACATGATTTGAATTGAATTAGATTAAGTAATCAAAAGTTCCAAAAAGCGTCAAAATTCTTTCTTTTTTCTTCAAAATCTGTGCTTTATCCCCAGACATATGCACACTGATTACAAATATGTTTATTTCAGTTACTGCGGCTAAGCCAGAGCGTAATTATAAAGATCAGTTCAGACCAGTTTTGGCAGAGGCTCGTATGTTTATAAGAAATAACTGAAGCACTTCTATCTGGCACTGGCACATATCCACCGGCTTACTGTGCCATGGTCTATTACAATATTTCCATTTCATTCATTTTTACCAAGTCTGCTATAAAATACTGGAATTCTTTGCCAAAGGAACGAAATGAAAGTTACTTGAAACAAAAAGCGTTTGCACTTAACATATTTTTTGCTCTGTTTTTTAGCTGGCATTTTTTTGTGGTTTGTTTTGTTTGTGGCTTCTAATTTTGAATTTATAATTAAAATATTATTTACTCCAAAAGCAACTTGTCTGTTTTTCGAAGTTTTGATTAGTGAAATAGTGATGCGCTATGCCATAGGAATTCTCAAAGGAGTTCTAGTATGAAATAATGAAACTCGCACAAATGTTACGACTTTGGCAAGTTTATAAATTGTATTCATGAAAATATTATTGTATGTATGTGTGAAAAATGGCATGGCTTCGTGAAAGTTTATACGTCCGTTGGGTCAGCAGAAACCTGATCTGCCCCGTCGCGACTAGAATGACATGGAGCAAGTCAACAAGTAGTATATCACATGCAACCATAGAGATAATACATATGCAACTTATAAGCTGCTTATTTCACCAGAAATGTCACTTGGCAGAAAAAATCTTGTTTCCTAGTTTTTTCAAAGATATGACAAATATAGGTCCTACCTAGTTACCTACCTATAAATACTTGATTTTCAATTATTAAAAGTTAAAAAGATTCTAGATTTTACCAACTGGGGAACTGCGTAGTTCTGCAATCTAGAACTTGACCTCGTAATATTACACAGCCACGCCCTTTAGAGAGATAGTTGGTTATTACATGTTTAGCACATTGAATGACATTTGAATAAGAACATTAGATAGGTAACTAGATGGATTGGAAATAGATATTTATTTTTATTTCCAAAACCCTTGATATAAATTTAATGAAATTTTCAGGGTAGGTACCGAAGTATAATAGTCAAGATTTTCATTTCAACACTGTCTAATTCGTGAGAAATTAAACGTAAGATTTCGTTTATTACCTATTTTATAGGATTTTCTAAGATGCTAGTGTTAGATATTGTTAATTATTATTCTACATGGCCATGAAATATCTCGTTTCGCTGTATCACTACATAGCATAATTATTATAATTACGTCGATGTAGGTAGGTGTGTAGTTTCTTCTACATAGGTAGGTAGCAGTGTTCCTAGTTTCTGATTAAATTTAACTCTTGCTAACGGAAGAAAGAACATTATTTACGTCTCAGGTGGTTTGATACCTAGGTAGGTAGTTGGGTACCTACTTTCCTTTTTAATAATTTCTAAGTGTACCCAAGTAGTACTACCTACCTACCTAGTGTACAAAACATACAATGTCAATTAGGTACCTATAAGTTTTATGCGCCATTCTAGTACCTAATGTGTCGCGTGTAGAGATTACAACGTAATTATAATTTCATAAATTAAACATAAGTGCAATGACGCGAGACTGATTATATTAGCAACACACATTAGACCCGCCATAATTTATTAGTATGTACTAAAACATTGTTTTTATTTTGAGAGTGTGTGGCGTAACAAGTTAACAACTGACTGGCCCTCATCTGAATTGCAAATGGCCGCCGGCGTGGAGACGGCAACGCCGCGCGTCGCACGGGGTGTTGCAGAGCGGCAACGTCGTCTCGTGCGTATTTTTATCAAACAATCGCAGAGTTTATCTGTTATCAACAGATATCGTGTCCGTCTCGCTCTGTCGAGTCGAGTGGCGGCCGCTAGTCCTACCTACCGTCTACCATATACCTACCGTACATCATTTTATAAATTAATTAATTAATACGATACTTTTCCCCGATTATTCTCTTGGCACAGTCAAGTGATGTATCTCTTGGTGAAAAATAACAACAAAGTGGCGGAGCTCGGCTGACTTAGTTACATAAACGGATGTCAATAGATTTATGCCAATTTTACGACTGTTTTAGAAAGTGTGGATGTGATTGTTGTTAGTACCTAGTACGGTACCCTGCTTACTTACTATCTAGTTTGAGCTGAAACCCAAGCTTTAGGTAGGTATAGAAATGAAAGCAATAAAAATAGGTACCTACCTACTTAAAATTTGGTCCTACAATTTTTATTTTTCTTTATATTTTTTATAGCGGTTGTCACGATAGATACATAATGATTAATGAACCACTGTGTCTATGGTATGCCTGCATATAAAAATATTTTTAAATTCAAATTATTTATTTTCTCAAATATGGTATTGTAACAGGTGTTATAAACTTAAGATTAGTTACATTACAGCATATTCTGCCCCTTGAGGCGTGCAAATTGGAGTTATACAAAACAATTTAGAATGCTTAGGTAAAATTGTTATTTTTATGCGTAGTACGTCTACGTACCTACATTACCACAAATTTCAAAACGGCAATCTCTTTATTATTGCGTGCTAGAGAGCCCACAATCGCGTAGCCATCCTATTTCTTAGCAAAGTTTTGTGTCTGTCTTCCCATCGTGTATCTACTTACTACTACGGATCATTACAGTTTTATGTTCGCACAGCCACACAAAATAGCACCTTATTATTAAGTGGCAAGACTAATTTTGCTTCGTCTGCCTCAGGAGGAGAAACGGCGTTTGGTCCGATTAATTTTCGACCGGTGATTAATAATGATAGATTGACATCAAAATCTAATTAACTGAACACGTCATTGTAGGTAGTAATCAAAGGCAACTGTATTAGAATCAGTGTCCAGAATTTAAGAGGTGATTTTACACTGTCCGTACTCCGTATGGAATATAAAAATTATTTTGTCTTCATTTACTTTCCTTTTCTCTTTCCAAATGCCGTCAAAGCAAAATTAGCCTTCCTTTTTTTAGATAGGTTTGGGTGATCGTGTCTCTGTCTCACTTTGTGTTCAGCATCTGTTTGAATGTTAGCCAATAATTTTATCAGCATTTTCATAAATATACGACTCTTTGGTTTACGTTGAATTGTCTTGTCTGTTTCGTCTTCAGATGTTGGTTCCGGCAAGAATTTACTAGGAAGCATGGCCGTAACTTTTGTGGGTTTGCTACTCATTTTCGAAAGGCATTTTTGTGAAGCCCATTGCTACAACGCCAAATCATCGAAGAGCGATTTAACCAATGGATTATTTGATCAGTGGGTCATTTCATCGAATAGCCACATATACAACTACAAACTCCCATGTCATCGATGGTATATTTCTTCGAGTGCCACATGTTACAAATCAACCATTCTGTTGAGTTTTATTTAGACGAATTGCCATCTAAGCCCCGTCTGATACCCGGGGCTTGTAGTCTACTGCTGAGTGCGGCCTGGGACACGAGCGGCACGAAGTGGCGTGGTTGGCGCAACCAAGCCGTCTTCTCTATGGCTTTAAAGCGGACTCTACGCAATGATTTCAAAGAAATATTGTTATACTGTGATAAGGCTGTTTTTAGTAAGTTGTCGAATCAGGATCTAAGCAAGGTAGAAATAGACATAGTTAAGCATCCTCTTGAGGATAGCCAATCATCTACACAAGACAGAAAACTCTTATTCCTATGGATTTACAGGGTAGCATATCAGTAGTTAGAAGCAGGTAGCAGTAGTTTTGAAGGTGTACTTAATTAAACAACAGTAACAGTACAAGGCTCCTTCAGATTTTGTGGAAATATTATGTAGGCTATGGTAAAATGACGGTTCTTTCAAGGTATTAATTGGTTAGTAGGTACAGCCTGATGGATAGTAATAACATGTTTCAGGGTTCTTAATCTGGAAACAATAAAGTAGAGGTAGGTAGTAGGTACCACCTACCTAATCTGCAAAATCACTACAAATCAACCTATGTGCTACATTCAGGTAGCTTTCCATTAGGAAATACAGAGGCGAGTTGGGCGAGACAGCCGAGGGGCCGGGGGTGCGCGGCGGGGTGCTAAATTAGATTTCTCGCGGGGGGTGCGCCCAGTGCCGGATTAGCCACGAAGCAAGAGTAGCAAATGCTGCGGGCCCCGCGCATTTGGGGGCCCCGCGCACCAACGTTTTCTGACCATAAAAAAGTATTAGGTATTTATATATTAGATTTAGTCAAAATTACTAAGAAGAAAATATTTGCATCAAAATGATCAACTATAATTTTATTTTTCTATCTGCTGGTCATACCAAAAATCATGTTTCGCACCGCACTACACGCAAGTTGGTAATACTGCTAAACAAAACGGGGAATTCCCTAATATTTTCTCCGTGCTTGCTAGTCGTAATAACCCGACCGATTTGAAAAGGGTTATATTGACTACCAATCTATAAGGAATTATCGATATTTACGTTTGGATGATAATAATAGTACTTTCGATATGAACCATTCTTGAGAAAAGTGGTTTCCAAATTAAATCAAGAAAAGTTTGTTTGTAACAGTTTTGTTTTATTCAATGCCATAAACTCGATAAGTATCTAACCTAAAACAGTCTAAGGGCCCCTTGATAGAATTTGCTACAGGCCCCGCGCTGGCTTAATCCGGCACTGGGTGCGCCTTCTCGGGACCTTGAGGCGACATCGTGCTACAGAATCAGCTGTTCTTCTACCCCGCTGAGTTTTTACGGTTAAATTATATTTATACTAAGTGTAAGGTGCACATGTAAAGGATTGTGGATATTGTGAGTTAGATTTGCATTTCTGATGTTAGCTACTAACTACTTGTAACATAAGTGGAACCTGTGTATATTACTTATTTAAAATCTATTATTAAAAGATTTCTTGCCGGTTCTTCTCCGACCTACTATTGGAACCGCGCACTTAGTATCGATATTTCTTTCATAAGTGCCAGTACCTTGGTTTACATGAAATAAAGATGTAAAGATGTACTCTTAGGCTTGCCAACTTTTTGAACAAAAATTAAAGTATAATTAGGTGTGACAAATTAAATAAACAGAATTTGAACATTTTGATTTTTCAAAGATTTAAATTTATATTTATCAGAGCTCGTCGCACAGTTAAACAATGTCATTTTTCGGTTACAGTTATAGGACGCGCGCGCAACTCGAGCTATGACGCTGCCTGACAACATGTCAGTTGACAACTTGATCTATTCTACTCTAAAACAAAAATATCACCTCGGTTAGTCAACGTACAACGTAGCTTGTATCATGGTGACTTTTTCTTATTCGGAAATATCAGTAACTTACAAATAATGTAGTTTTTATTCATTAACATACATAATGTATTGAACTGAAAATTTACATTTCATTTGAATAATCACAACGTAATCGATCGTTCGAAACGTAAAAAATCTATTCTGTTCTTTTCAATATAATATATTTGCAGTTAGGTAAGTACCTAAAACAAGATCTAAAATATAGAACGTTCGAAACATTGGCTCGCTATACCACAGATATATTTGTATCATGCCTAGCGAATAATATGTTGGCAATTCTGGTTGCTAAGCAACGGCCGTACTCAGAGGACGCGCCCTCTCTACGCAATTAATTCGGAACCCTCCAGGAATAGGGCTGACCTAGCTTGCCCTGCAGATTTCATTTCGGGCGTTATTTGTGCCGCGGCGGCAACGAATGGCTATCGAAGTAGGTAGTATTTTTTTCTGTAACTTGATTACTCGATAAATTTGACGCGTGGTTCCGTCTGAATGATAGAAGTAAACATCGATGGAAGCAGCAAATACGGGCGTGTTCTAAAAGACTGCTACACAATGGTTTGTTTTGAGTACTTAACGATCTAAAAAGAATGTTCTTTATCTCTCTGTGGAGCACCCAGAATGTGTCTGGTAGTCATCAAGTTATTTATAGGCAATTGGATCTTTAGTTCGTGGACTAATCGGTAGTTCAATCATAATAGAGAAGCGATAGAAGGAATGAGACTACCGAGCCTATAACCAGGATCCATCTTGCTCAAAGACACGATCGGTTCCTTTAATTCTGAAATAACCTGGAATAACAGGCCATTTTGAACTAGATGACTATCCCACCGTATGGAAACGCTTAATCTAACCTCCACAATCCATTTCTCTGCCCGTCCAGTAGGTAATGGTCCTTTAGCTGCCTTAACAACACTTCCAAAACAATGAGGCTGCATAGCTTATTGCAAAGTGGGGTGTCTTTTATGCTCTGTAGCCGCCCAGCCGGAGACTACAACTTACAAGGCTAACCGGTCCAAGAAAAAGCAAAACGACCGATTTTATTGCAGTGGTACAGCCGACAGTTTCCGACGCCAAGAATTATGTTTACTTCTAGTCTAGTGCGTTATGCATATTTGCAGCACTCAATATCCCTGATATTGAATAATGTAAATGTACAACATTCTGACAGCAGGCAAGGAAAACGTCATTTACTGAGAGCGATGCCTCAAACAGGAAAAGTTTGTTTTGCATCGCGTACAGACACATGTTCGTGTGTGTGATGCGCACTTTCGTTTTGCCCGTGTGTGCGTCAGTGCGCAACGCCCTCATGCGCCGCGATCGCCAGACGCTCACGTTATCTCGCATTCCACAGATACTATACACCTACATTGTAGCCACCTACACATACATAATGTAACCCAAATAGATCTTATAGCGAGTTCGTTTTGACATTTTATTCGTGTGCGTCGCAGACTTGTTCCTTCAAGGGCGTGCTCTAGAGAAATCCAGAGACTGGATGCATTTTAATTATTGATATTATTGTCATGTAATACACGTTCCATCGACTTTGTTGATTTTACTGGATTTACTTAATTCCAGGATTGGCTTTATTTAAAGGAATTACGATTTTAATTAAGGTCACATAATTATGGCTGCTTCTTGCAGCGGAGATGTGGAGAGTTTCTCGTTTTAGAAACTCCAACAGCTTAGAGAAATTAATTATATTTTCGCCGTTTGATGTTGCAAAATTGAAATGTTGGAACCACTTTGCATTTAAACGTCTTTATTTAGAATAGTTAATGCTAGGCTATCTGCGTTACGAAACGCAGAAGACACAATCTTCGTGTATTCCCGTTCGTCCCCTCGACTTCGTCCCCCGAGGGGGACGAACGGGAATTCGTTATTTATTTTCCCGATGGTCCCTCAAAATTTTTTGGGGGGACGAATGGGAATAATTTATTAATTCTTTTTTGGGTCTATTGCTCCCACTAAATAATATAAGACTGGTGGTTTTAATTGGTAAAAAAACAAAATTGAAATAAAAATCAGTCATTTATTAAGGAATAAAAATCACAGTAAAAATCACAGAATCAACTTTGCGATAACTCGCAATATTTTTATATATAATATTTTTTTAATTATGAATAAAATTCTAATTATAACTAAAAATTATGATTTAAAAATCTGTGTATACAGATTACAATAAAAAAAGTCTGTATTATATTACAATTAAACACTACAAACAGACTTTTTACCATTCAGGTTGTTTCCTTTTGAAATATAAGTCACTATTTTTCGTAGAGTTGCTTATATGTATGGTGGCAAGATTTTACGTTTTACGTTATGTAAGTGATTAGAAAAGTTTACTCATTATTTTAACACATAAATAGGGTCAGTAAATTATCACACTTTCAAAAGCAAAATTAAATAAAATACCTAAAATATCACGAAATCAAGATAAAAATAACAAAAAAAAACTTATCGTACTAATTTTTAAAAAGTCACATTTGCTTATATGTATAGGTATACGGTGTCACATTTTTGTGTTACATATTGTATAAGGAATCAGAACAGGTTACACATTAATTTTACATATAAATAGCGTCGTAGTTTATATAGTACACAAAATTTGCAAAGTGATTCAGTGTTCGTTCCCAAATGCAACCGCAGTACTAAAATTCACTCCAAAATTTGATTTTGTATGGCTTGCTAGTAAGTTATGTACTATGTATGGTACTACTTACTGGTACATGATACTTACTTCGATTTCACAACATTCGACAAAATGCACACACGCAAACTCCATTACTGCTTTGCTCGACATCCGTATGTCATAACCGGGATCCAGCAGAATATCAGCGTCAGGTGTCATAGCCTGGCACATGCTGAGCTGGACACCCATTTGCTACAGCTCGGGACACACACTGATTAGGTGATGCGCAGTCGCAGATACCCACATATTTTTTATTATTTTAAATTATTATTTTTTCTACTCAATTTTACATTGTTGCCATCCTAAAATAATGTCTTCTCTGTCTATGCACCTGTCCTCTTCTTATTACCTGTATCTGTCATTCAAGTGTGTCTTGTTTTTGTGGCGAATAAATGAATTTTCTTTCTTTCTTTCTTTATGCGTGTCCTCCATACTAAGTCGAATTTGTAAAATAATGATTAAATCTAACGAAGAAACTAATTTAAAAGTAAACTACGAAACATCGAATAAACATATTTTCTGCACAAATCTTTTTAGTGGGACGAATGGCACTAATCGAAGAACATATTCCCATTCGTCCTCTCTTGAATTAGGATTGGGACGATCGGGAACAAATTAAATATTATTTTTGTAAATTCCCGTTCGTCCCCCTCGGGGACGAAGTCGAGGGGACGAACGGGAATACACGACAATCTTAGCTGTGATACTGAGAAATACCAGGTACTTGAACATTGTCGCGACTGGCGTCGTTTATTTAGAGTAAACTTGAAATTCTAGTTCCTTTAGATTCAAATTCCTCTCGCTTGTTTTGTTATACTAGCAATTACAATTCGGAGGCGGTTTTGAGCAATTTATTACTTTGTTTACCGTAAATTATGGAGCGCATTCCCAATAATTTTCCATAGGAAAACAAGAGAATCTTTATTAAGTTAAGTACCTATTTTATTTCGTCATGTCCGTTCGCGGTTCTTTTTCATTGTTATACTGATCAGTTCGCGTTGTGTTGGAGCTTGTATGCTTTTTTTTGCATCTATCAGTTCGCAACAGATTCAGTAAAAACTGTCTTAATCAATTTTAAATTCTGTTTCGTGTAGGTATGCCTATAACTAGTACCGCATCAGGCATTGGTTTCGTTATTTTTGTAATGTCCTCTTTAAAATCCTTATTTTATTTTGTGACGTATATTCGCCTTATTGTGTCAAAAGACAAAGGGTGTAGTTTCGACAAACCGCTAATGGCGCGATCCTTTCTCGCTCTCTGTCTCCCGTATGGCCTACGTGTTCAGAGACAGAGTAGACGTTAACGTGTCGGTAGGTCGCGTCGGTGCGGCACAGTTTCGTCAAGTTTTGGATTGGAAGAATATTATGTGACTCAGGCGTTTTTCCTTAAATCGTAGGTAACGGTAATTACTTGAATTCATTCCAGTTTGTCTACTCCGTAGTCGATGGGTTCGGTATCTCTTAAGCCTAAATACTGTCATCAGCGGAATGTTTTAAAATTCTGTACTTATAGTGCACGATTAGCGTCAGTGGAGGTTATTTGAAGAATATGAAATTATCATGAGTCATGCATGACTAATAATAATTTCAATTTTACTAAACCTTAAAAATATCTTAGTAGGATTATGCAAGTATTTTTGTATGTTTTAATAAATATTTTTTCAGTTAGTTCGAAGTTTCCAGTTTGATCAATTATTATAGACTGTTTACCTATTCAGGGATCGTAAAAAATGGGATCATATTTTGTATTTGTGAAAAGTAAAGTGCCAAGTCCTTTTTTCGTGTGACACAGGGCACATCTAATTACTTACTTTCAAGTTTGTTCCAAGGTTCATGCCTGCTGTTGAAAACATAATTTACCCAAATAAGAAAAGGTTCGCAGCAGGTATTTTGATGATAAGTTTGAGGATTACTAAAATAAATTCACTATTAATCTTCTATACATTGTCAGATAGTGATCTTTATCAGGTTTAGTAAGTCTGTTGCTAGGTAAAACCAATATGAGGATGTGTTTTCCTATAGAATGATAGGATTAAACGAACTTACCTTAAGTGAAGTTCTATCCTAATTATATGAATAATTAGTCCAAGGTAGGTAGGTTAACAAGTAGTACCGTCTTCTCTTGCTCTAGGTCACGCGAATCTTCAGAGTTATAAAAATAAAAATCTCCACCTGGCAACACTAACGTTACATATCATTAATTTTAGAGCAGTAATGAAATAGGGGAGAATTAACCATGTATACATGTGTTAATCTTGGGTGGGTGGGAAGTACCTACCTTGGACTAATTATTCATATAATTAGGATAGAACTTCACTTAAGGTAAGTTCGTTTAATCCTATCATTATATTCAAATTAGTCCAAGGTAGGTAGGTTAACAAGTAGATGTTCAGAGAACATAATATTATGTCATTTATCTTTTATAGTTCATTATTACTGAAGACTAAAAGATGTAATATGTCTACAATGATTATGATCCGTAATTAATATTCTTTTCCAGTAGACTTAGGAACTTTATATATATAATAACAATTTTAAATGTTTAATAGAGAAATCTAACTTTAAAAAGTATACTATGAATAATTAGTATTTGAGATCTTATAGCAAACCCTAATCTTAAAAAACTGCACTGGCAAAACTATCTTCGTTAGCAGATTCATTTGGAAGGGGTCTATTATAATGATTAGCAAAGGATGACTTTGCCAATTACCATAGGTAGATACTTATTTTAGCTCAGGCTTTTAGCATACTAAGCTATCAACCGTCAAACCCTGCCTATAATGCTTGGGATGACGACGCATGCAGAATTGAATGGGTAGCAAACACAGATATATCTTTAGGTATATCAGTTTGATAGGCAACTTTTTAAATTTTACTTATTGACTTACTTATTATGTCTTTATTGGACTGTCTATTTATCTGACTGTTAGAGTTCTTTCTAGATATTGTAGCGACTTTGCTAGAAATATTATTGACATATTGTTAAAAAATAGTAAAAACATTGAGTGAGATTTTACTTGAACATAGTCTTTAATACCTAAAGGTATCTGTTCTCATTATAATGACACCTAATTATCCAACTTTAAATTTGAATAAGGTCCAATAGCAAATGCTGCTATCAACTCTAAGCTCTTTCAAGCATAAGTATCAAATGGATACCAAGAACTTAAATGTGCTAATACCTTGATACATTATCGTGTTTTGATTTAACTGTAATTTAAAAATCCATACGTTTAATTATGTTACCTAAGAGAGCGCCAACTAGTGATAATTGAGTGAAAGGTAAATGGTTATCATTCAATAAATTATAATTGTAGGTATATCAAACTATTCTAGGAATTCATATCTAGTAAATATATAACTAGTAATATGATCTTCTATAGGCCCACTGTTGGCGCAGATAACTATAAAATAGATTAATACAATTTTGAGATAAAGAAGCTATCATGATGTCAATTTAATTCTTTGATATCATTCTCCTCTTGATGACCTTCCTGATAATGTACACCAGAGTGAATAAATTGCAGGGGTGTGTCATTCTGAAAGGAGATATTAAATTCGTCAGAAGGACCTAACGTTAACGCATCTGAATCAAATAGTGATTATAAATAGTTGTGAGACTATATTAGAAAAGCATTATATATTAGAAATTTATTCCTGACTTTTGTCTCTTTTAGTATTTGTGAAGAACTTTTAAAAGTTGTTATTAATAACATACTGAATGTGGAAATTGCATAAAAAGAACTTCTCACTTCATTATAATTGTGAGTGTCTATGTACCAAGCAAAAAAGGGTCTCTATGCCCTGATAATCTACTTTGGACATTATGTTTTAATCAAGATGCAAAGAGGTTTATTTCCGTATTGCCTAATTTATCTATTAATAGCTTAAAAAAGACTTGTGTAAGATCCCATCACAGCAATCTATGATCCCATTCAGTATCTACTTATGTTAAAATTCCGAGATTCAAAATCTGCTTTTTTATTATCTTACCTTATAAGTAAGATTAAAAAGAAAAATCCATATAGGAAGTAGATATAATCCTATTTTCTCATCATTGCCAAAGTTTTGCATTATATATATATATATATATATCTATTTACTCCACCCATCTGGTTAATACTTTAATTATAATCAATGAGTTGATAATATATTTACAACTCCTTAATTGATCAGCATCATTTCTCAAGACAGAGTTAATAATAATTATTATATATTTAATTGTCTTTCCTTCTCTGACTATCTACCTCCTGTGTTCTAAACTTATCCAATGTGTTCCATATCCACTTATAGAGGCACCTGAGAAAATGTCTTAAATAAAGTTTATATTGTTTGATGCGGTTACACTTATTTATGATAATAATATTCTTCCTCCTTCAAAGTAAATCTCTCTTTATATTACTATTAATATCAAATATCTTTTCTTAATAATAACAAATTCTAGGTTTTCTAAAAATGTTCTTACTCTTGTTATTATAGTAAGCATTCCTAATAAGATGATACAAGGCATATTACTTATGTCATGTAATATAGAATAGTAGACCGAATCTTATACCTTGCATTCTAAAATACTTAACAGCATCTTTCAGAATTTTATTTAATATAAAAGGAGCTCTTGATAAGCCAAATGGCAAGCAGCAACTCATAAACAGTATTATTAAATAATTGAATAATAATTATTAAATATCTCATCCATGAAACACAGGTTGAATAAACCTAGATCAGGCAGGTTGCTACATATAATTCTAATTCCTAGTGAACACTTCTTACATCTGAAATTCAATTATGTTTAAGTTATAATATAGCTCTTATTTAGGCACTAACAAAAACATTATAATAGGACTTTACTATTAATACTACTGTGGCTATCTGTACATCTTCTTGTAAATGTTTTAAATAAATTTGATCTATTCATTATTATTTATAATTGCCACTAAATAGTATGCTTATTAATTTAAGGTCAACAATACAAGTATATAATCTTCACTCAAGACCAGTTTAAACAAGAGTCCTAGGTTCATAGATTTGTTAAAAAAAAATCTTGTAAAAATCTGTGTGATCTGTCATCATAATATATTAAAATATTGAAGATAAGAATTGATCAGGTAGCGGTTGACATTAACTAATTGTCTAATTGTACCTAATGTAATAATTGACCAATTGTACCCAATCTTATAAGATTATCTCATTTCTTAGAATTTGTCCTCCAGTATTATTAAAAAATAAAGAATATTTCCTTATCTTGGCCGAGATAAGAGGGGAATAGAATATCTTTCTACCCACTCTACTATCACTGGATCATTCTGTAGTATCTTCCAATATTGGTAAAAATACTTGAGAATGTTATGGTCCCATAAAATCTGTCTCTATGGGTGTATGGCACAGCCTCAGCTAGATGAAGATTGTTGGTGGTTGTATTGTTTGTGAGGTGGATGGACCTGTTAGCCTGTTTGCATTCTGTGAAATTAACAAATGTGAACTTCCTTTTGCATTCCATTGCTTTGGCAGCACATGCTGTCGTACTTCCAGTTTCTTAGAATAAAATACAGAAATTCAGTCCCCTTATTAACCGACTTCCAAAAAGGAGGAGGTTATATTTTCCTTTGAACGTACAACGCGTTGTCCAGAAAGGGTGAATAAGTCTAATTCATAGACTGGTATATTAGACGACTAGATTTGACAACAGACTGGTGCCTTCTCCAAGCAATTTAATAACATAGTCTTGTTGTTATCTTTATTGCACACTTCATGTATTGCTTGATAGGTAGTGCCTATAGCTAGCCTCCAAGTCTGACTAACAACCCCCTCTCAGGCTATATCTGGTTATTGCCGAGGCACTGGGGATTCCTTTTATATCATAATTAAGTCTTGAGACAGCAAATAAATGCATTGCATGCGTAGGGGTTAGTTAGTAAAGGTTGCCTTTTTGGTCCTATATGATAACCTTAACAGAATTTTTTCTATTATTAAAGAATAATGTTTAGGTGTATTTAATTGCTGTAATCCTCTTCAGCAATCTACTTTCCCCCAGGTATAAAATAATATTATCGGGTAATTCATCATTTAATACCCTATTTTAATTTACACTATGGTGTACATCTTCAGCCATATTAGAGTTGTACATATACTCTTCTCCACACTGACCATCAGCCAAAGAATAATGATTATTCTACACAATGGGATTTTCTGGCTCTGGCGCTAGAGAGTAAAAGTCTATCTAGGTTTAGGTAGGCAGTATTCATGGTAATACCCCCTTCCGTTTAGAGCCTTGAATGTCAGGTTAAAATTAACCCTCTTTTCTCCCATAGCAGGGGAAGTGCACAACTGACACTCAGTATTGATTAGAATTGACATTGCATATCGACACTCGAGTATGCAGATTATTGTTTGGGTGTTTGGTCTGGTCCCAAGCTGGGATCGCCTGCGGGAAGGCAGGTGGCCGGCCGAGCGAGCGTCATGCGTCTCCGCATGTGTGGCATAATTATTATTGCCGCAAGAAGCTCCTCCATGACAATGGCATAAAATGTTACACATAATACTTACCAGTATCTTGATTAATTCCTGTTATGCAGATGTGTTATGTGCCTCCTTGGGGCATGGTTCAACAGTATCCCCTTTTCCACGAAAAGGGGGGTATAATGTAACACATAATACCCTATCTTGTTTATTGCCTGTTAGGCAGAGTTCCTCGGTAGGTATAATTACTGTTGCGGGAAAAAGAACCTCTTCCATGAAGAGGTGGTAAAATGTCACACATAATACCACTATTTTGTGTTAGTTTCGATAAAACCAACAGAAAAGACTTTGTTCCGCGACCTTGTGAATGATTTACATCTCTCCAATTGTTTTAGTTTTCCTATCTTCCTTACGTCCTTCCTGTCTCCGTGTTGTTATTGTGCATGTTTATTAACAATTTTAAACACTTTAAACTAATCATAACACTTTGTTTCTGAAATTTGAAGAAAACAAAAAACATTTTCGTGACGTCTCAACGAGCGCGAAAAAAACGAATGATATGTAACGTTAGTGTTTGGAGCCATAATCCTAAAATTTGAATTGAACGTTAGTGTTGCCAGGTGGAGATTTTTATTTTTATAACTCTGAAGATTCGCGTGACCTAGAGCAAGAGAAGACGGTACTACTTGTTAACCTACCTACCTTGGACTAATTTGAATATAATTACGGTTAATCTCATCAATGATATTGTGTAACTTGGCAACTGTCGTATTTTGTTTTAAACTAAGTTCTGTTAGGTAATCTCGCTAGGTACTGTATAATGTGAACGCAATCTAGCCTGCGTATGGCAAACTATTCGAAAATGATTCGTGAACAGTAAAAGGGTGCTATGTAATAAACTATTTTTAAGACTATAAATTACATTTGTAGGTTAGTTGTCAATATTAAATTTTGTTGTTCTTCAAAGTGCCATAATCACCAACAATATAATGTTTAAAATAAATTCTGCCGATTAACCATAATAAAAATTCATGTTTAAAAGGCTGGTTTTGCACTAATCGTTTGTTATGTTGTCGGTGAATTTGGGCCTAAATATAAATAGATTCCTTTATTCTATAAGTATGTAGGTAAGTATTATTTTGTTAATGTAAATGTTATTTTGTTCTGGCACAAGCTATGAGAAGAGATCAATTTAGGTAAATAATATTAGTATGTGACACGTGTTATGTTAGTCAGAAGTGTTTACATCGTTATCTTACTCCAAAAGATCACTGTTTGCCACAATTTTACCATTATGTACTCGTAATAATACGATTATTTTTATTTGTTGCAGGTACAAAAGAAAATTAGCTGTCGTCACTAATTCCTCGGTAGGAAGGTAACTTTTTGTTCACGTGATCTTTGGAATAAATAACTTATTTGAGAATGCAATAACACGCTGCCAACACATGTAACACACTAATAATCGTATTTTCTTTATTTTACACCTTATTTTTATGCTTTATTCAACGGTTTAGAGAACTTGTTTATTTTTCTGAAAACATCGATGATTTGTATTTACTTGACCAATTTGTAAAATAGCACTACATTATCCGTAGCGATTTAATCTAAATTAATTATTTAGCTTTAAGAGGTCGCCGAGACACTTCGAACACATCCTCGAAAGCTTGTATCATCCTTTTTTCTATGTTGTATCGAACACTCCACACGTTCGACATCCGCAACACGACTGCCGCGAAATCCATTCAACAGGCCAACAGGATGTGGGCGGGGCGTGCGGGACGCGGTGTCATTGGGTGAACGCGCAGCTCGCAGTGATGGCCGCCGTCGCATTCAACCAATGAGCGGCGCGCGAGCCGAACGCGCGTCCGTCCGGCGAGTGTGCGACGTTGCCAGCTTTTACCAGAAAAAAAAATACCAGATTCGACCTTCTTAGGACCCCCGGTTTTTTTTTGTTTGGCCGCGTTATCATTCGGGAACGTGTATTGAGGTCCTTATCCGTTTGTGAGATGGTTCTGCGCAGGTGGATGTGTTGTGTTGTGTTCTAGTTTATTATGGTGTGGTCCACGCAAACTGGCGAGGTGTTGATTGACATCGTAACGAGGTACCGTACATACATAATTCGTTATATTTTTATTGTGTACATAAAACACGACTGAGTCATGTGACATTACAATTACCTCATTCACTAAACTGCGTGAACATTATCATGGCTAGTGACTGTTTATCGCTTAATTCGATGTTTTGAATAAAGTTATGTAGTGATATCGTTTATTTGGCGCACGTATCAAAGGTTATTGACGTTCTTCTCTCAATCTCATCTTCTCGGAGATGGGTTATAGAAGGTAGCATCCTGTTATTGCATTATTGCAATGTAGGTAGAGG
This sequence comes from Allophyes oxyacanthae, assembly GCA_932294325.1. Taxonomy (NCBI): domain Eukaryota; kingdom Metazoa; phylum Arthropoda; class Insecta; order Lepidoptera; family Noctuidae; genus Allophyes; species Allophyes oxyacanthae. The sequence continues at coordinate 7,605,091 of OW028628.1, forward strand.
TCGTTGACACCTTGACACCATCGATGCATCTAATCATGTCTCAACGTTGTAACATGAACTTTGGGAGTTGGGACCAACTATCCTTGGATGGGTAGGTACATAACTTGTACGTTATATCCAGTTAGGAATGTTATCTCTGAACCTTCAATTTACCTAGTTGCAAGGTACATGGGTTAATCAGTGCCTAATGATACCTATTGCACCATACCAAACCATGACACAACAATTTATAGGTAGGTAGTTACCTGGTGTACCAACTACTAAGTACACAAAGTACCTTTGGTAAAAACATAATTACAATCTAGGTATCATCATAATTATAATATTACTCCATCTAATTAGATCATATTCTTGACAATGCTCACTTTTAAGGAGTCATGGTAGGTAGTAGCCTCTTAGGTATACTATTAGGTACACTCATGTAAATACTAACTTTACCGTCCCTTTTGATAGCATCTTAGTGTACTTCCAAGGGAGATCCAAGGCATCATAACATGAAATGGAATTTTTTAATAAGTATCTTGAATTTTTCCATTGGACTTGCTAGTGAACAGCTAGCACTTCCTTAACCTATGAAACAAGATCAAAGATTGATCTTGTTGGTAATATACCAGATGAACGGTTTGATCTTGGACACAACTGCAGCATGAAAGTAACACTCACCACAACTTAGTGTAACCAAGTACAACAAAAAGTAACAAAGTATACTGGATAATTGGAACATCACTAGTAATCACATTCAAATAAGAACTTATAGGTACCGGAGCAGTAGGTAGATCAAGTTTTCTCAGGAAATGATGGTTTGCGTCAGAAATATAATAATAAAATAATGGCAGTACATGGTTGAAATATACTTAGGTATATAAAATCCTATTTAAAAAGATTCCATCATCAGCTTGGGCTGCTGCCCCTCCCTTCCCCCGTGGACCTGACTTGCCTCTAAAATAAATTATTACAAAATAAAATTGATTGATTGATTGTGTAAAACTTTATTTAAATACGAAAGATCAGTTCGTTTTTAAAATATAGTGCAATTGGTGTTAAAATAATTTTAAGTTTCTTATATTCTACTATTTCTGGTGTACAAATATTTCCAATATCAACTTGTCTGTTATAATAATATTAATTATATTAAACTGGAATATATCCATTATTTCCTGAGAAAAACTTCATCTTTATCACCTCTATAACCAGGATCACTTGATATTATCAAGTGACTATGGTTACTTATCTCTGTATTTGACTGTACACGTAATCACTGCCTTGAATCATATGTTAGGTAGGAAAGAACCTGACATCCGCTGTCTGCAACCAAATGCCCGGTCTATCTTGCAATACAGTAGCTCAATCCTCTCTTAGGATGGGTCCAGTGCTAATAGTGTTATGCAATCAAATTAGTTGATTCAGATGGCGAAACCGAATAGTCCAAAAGGGAAGTCCAAATTAGCGTATCATGACACAACTATGCATGATGCACTGCATATGACGGTGCGGACCCACTGAAACATTATCCTAGTCAGGGGTCCCATTTAGCATCTTCTCTATACTTCTGTCTCATGTTCAAACACCAGTAGAGTCTGGCCAAGCTATTTCTGCATATGAATTATGCCAACACCGTATGAAATCACTATGAAAATCTTGCAATGTTGTCATTATTCTAATGAAGAGTTAGCTCACCAAATCCATACCTCGTTACATAGTCTGGCAAAGCTAACATTTCATTGAAATAATGACAATATCATAAAAAATTCAGGGGTTCTTTGCAGTGTTGCCAATAAAGTTCTATTGCAGAGTTAGCTTGGCTAGACTCTAGTTCAAAGTAGGGTACCAAAAATATTGATATTCTCTTCAGAACATTTATACACAGCGTGCACAGTGGTCTAGTCATTGCTAACCTACTTATTGAAGCCATGTGCTGAGCACATTTCATGAAACTAGAAATTCTATATAATATTGCTTAAGTGCTTCCACTATGTTATAATATCTTACTTAGTACTTTGATCTATTTAATTGAAGCTTTGTGTTTGCTATTCAAGGCGATGACACTTACACAGTTATAGTGGGAGTAAGATATCTGCTGACATAGTGAAAGAAATTGGGGTAGATACTAGGTAGTTCACGTACAGTCAACATCAAAAGTATAACGATGATCAGTCATGTCAGATATCAAACTTGGTGAATCACTACATCAGCTTTAATTTATATTTGTATTTTTATTTTATGTATTAAATAATTATTACGCAGATAAGCTCAATAGGGAAATAAAATTTTGGATTAAAAAAAAGAATTGTTTCACAATTTTGAAATTAGAATGATCATCATTTACTTTTTATGTTGACTGTATGGTATGATCTATGGGTATGATGCTATTAATTAGAAATCTGTATCAGAATAAATCAGTAATAAGTAAAATTGGTCCGTTAGCTAGGTAATTATTTTATTTTCATAAAAATAAGCCAAGTATTATAGTACACATGTGTAATAATTAACAACTAATAACTTAATAAGATATGAGAATTATGATCTCTAACAATTAGACTCGAAGTTCAGTAATATCGTAGTCCACTGCTGGACATGAGCCCTCTCTAAGTTGTGACATATTGCCTAGAAACCAATCCACCCCAGTACCATGATGTAGGGTATATCTAGCCAGGAGACAAATGTGTTATGCAAAAGGTGATCAAATCAACGTACCTAACAATGTATATAAAAAAACGTAGTGTGTTGTAATAATTACCATTCTTTATCAATTTACGACTCGAACGTGAACACTGAACGGCAGCTGATAACAAAACATAGAAACTCTCAGCGTAAGTAATCAGCATAATATTTGGTCTTCATAATTAAAATATTGTTTCTTACGATAAAGTTATCGAAGGTGACCCTAACAAATTTTACCTGTTTGTGAAGTCTAGGCACTGAAGGTTATTTCGGGCTAGCGAAGTCGACCGTCACGATATTCTGACACTTATACCCTTGGTAAATCGCGATAAACCAAGAGAATATGTAATGCGCTTGCACGTCTGCGAACGGACGAATTTAGTTTTAAACCTACCAACAGGTCTCCCATTTTGAATGTAAACGAAGTCTTTGGAAGGAAAACATGTACTTACCTACCTATACTTCTTATACATAAATTATAGGGAAACTATAACTTAATAGCTGTCATGTTCGTCTATGAAAATCAGCCGAGAATATAAATATTTATGTAAATAGGTACATTCGTTTTCCCTACCTATGTATTACATGCTCGAAACAGGTCTCGCTAAACTACTTGCGTATTAATGTGGAGATTTATTAATAGTACTGAAATTTGCATTTTTAGCGGATTTTATAGTTAAACCACAAAGGCGTAGTAGTACCTAGTCATTTGTGGCATGTATTTAATAGAATTAATCTTGTTATTGATGTAAGGTCTACGTGTTAAAAGTTGCCTAGGGCGAAAGTAAATCTTTCGAGGGTAATATTATATCAAAAATCTAGCACCTAAAATCTTTAATGCTTCAAAAGTACCTATTATTTGGTTATATTTGAAATAATTTTCTATTTTAATTATTTTATTCTAGCGAAATTGCCAATCTGGTTCGGAAAATGTAGATGTGGAAACGTGGAGAGTACACGACCGTTTAGGGAGGTGTAATAAGGCTGAAATGATGGCCATGGTGATTTAGAAAGTTTAAATTCTGGCAAAGGGTATGGCTAGTTTCATTACTCGATAATACAACAATCTAAATAGCCATTCGCTAATGACATCGTGGTTTTTTATTCTGATACAAATAATCCGAAACATGGTCAGCTATATTTGAATAACATGTCGAAATATTATGTAATGGTTTCACAATCGAATCGTCACTCTAATGCTATACACACATCGCCGGCTAGCAGTCATAGAAAACAAAACAATAATGGTTCTAATACAGAACCGTGACTAGAAGACATTTTGTAAAGAAACAAGTTTACATCCTTGTATACTGAAGTAATACTGTGTTGCTATTGTGTCTGAAGTTCTGTTCTGTTCAGCGTTTTTAAAACCATCTATACTAGGAATATCATCATCATCACAAACTGTACTCGGTGTTTTTTTTTAAATACACTACTAGAATACAGGTAAGGAGAAAATACTGTGCAATTCAACGGTCCCTAGAGAAATTTCCGTGATGTGAAATTGAATTGACTAGTGTGATTTTTTTCCTACTTTTTTTTGTCACATTTACCCACATTTTTTACTTTTATCAAAATGATTGGAATTCTTTGGAATGGCCATTAAACGTATCAGCCTGTATAAAATACTTTATTAATTCAAGTAGTTGATATTACTATTTAGCTTGTTATGGACCATAAATTCTTAAACGTGTTACGTATTTACATATGTGTGTAATGTTTAATATAATCTTTAGGGATATAGATACAGTAAATCTCGAGACTGTTTATCTTGAAATAGCGCTCTATACTATATCGAACATTTATATATACTGATAACCTCTTTGTAATATTAACAGTCGGATTAAGAAGATTCAGCCTACATGGTATGGTTCTTATGGTAGAAGAAGTATTTAGGTTTTAATTTAACGTGTGTGTAAACTGTAACTTGACAATGGACTTGCCCCTTATCATATTAAAACAGAAATAAAGATGAACATGCATGCCTGCGTTGGTCGGGTTGGCCCTAACCTAAGACAGTTGTATACCCCATTGAACATAACTGACGTGTCTAGAAAATTTATATTAGACAGCGGTATTTATTTATGTGTAATATTATATTTCAATGGAATTAGACAACTGAACAGTCGACCTAAATGCTATATATATTTAATTATTTATTATTAAAATTGGATAAATAGGTATTCATAAACCTTTAGGTGTCATTAAAACACAGTTATTGCCTACTAATTGGAATATAATCATGTCGTATAAAGTCAACACAAGCTCCGCGGTGTCGATGTCGGTGACACATCGATCGTCTTGTGACGGTGGTCTAATCGTCTGTGACCTTATAATTATGATACTTTATGTAAGAAAACAGAACCCATATCCTAGACGATAAAGTAAGTGTGTGCTGCCCGCCAGCATCAAGCTAGAAGGTGTTAACCAAGGTTGTAAAGGAAGCCTCTTAGCGGATGCGGATGAGGCTTGACATCCGCGGATGCAGAGGATTAACGGAAGCGGAGGCTGAGGTGGATGAAATATATAAAAATATTGTATTCTTACCTAGGTACCTATATTTTCTTAATGAAAATAACTAAGAACCTACATGATGGCTCTTTAGGTTCCTATTGAATCAAGAACTACAATTTATTTTCCTCAAATGGTGAAATCTAATGAAATGTAATTACCGAAGTTACAACGCACATGACCCATGTTGTGGGACGCGTTACTTTATTTATTTACTTGTTCTATCGCAATCAAAACCTAGCTATAAATCATCCGTTTGGAAACTTGCGGAGGCGGATGCGGAGGTTAAATTTTATACGGAAGTTCCGCACTTGTGATGCGGAAGCGGAGCTCCGTTACAATCCTAGTCTTAACTACATCAGTTATTAAAATCGTTAGCAATGGAAAAGCCATAAACTTAGAATATTTTCGCTTCCCTCCTAAATCTATGGGAAAAGCCAAAGAAAATTTAAGCGAATCGGGCTTAAGATTTTCGGATTACGTGACTTCGTACAGGAGCAATTCTATTCTAGCTATGTTTGCAAATTCGAAGAAGAAGTCTCCACAACATCCAAAAGACAAAAAAAATGTTAAACAAACCGCGAAGCCAAAGTGATGCTCAAGACCTTGAAAACATTACATCAGTTAAGAATTTTAAATGTCACAGACTGCGCAGTTGTAGCGAAAATAGTACATTTCTGAGTAATGGAGGCACTCCCTTCACCGAATAACGTAAATCACATAAGCCTTCCATTGTGAATTCTAAGAATTCCGCGTATTCGTTGAATTCGCGAATTCATTGTATTTTAAAACCAAAATTTGCTTAAGATAACGTTACCTTACCACTTACCATACGTCAAACCATTCGTGCTCGGTCCTCAGATCAAGAACTGTCGCCGGTCTCAGTATTTTGTTTTATTCGTGATCACATTATATTGATTTTCACTGATGAACAGACCCCGTGGAATTTTCCTTTTTCTTCTTTTATGACACAAGATGTTTGTGTTCTGATTTTTAATTAGATGTTTGTAGCCCAAGTTTGCAACGCCTGTGGCACACAAGGCAAACTGTGCAATCTCACGGGCAGGGTGGAGCATAGTCTGGCAGGTTTTCAGACTGGTCCAATGTACAACTCGCTTCAATCTTTATGGTCGCTCTGAATGTAGCCTCGTCCTGATGCACAAAACGCGGACGGTACATTGTAGAGGAGCGATCGGGTAACTTCAGAGCGACCATGAAAATATGAGGAATATGGAATGTTTTGAACATTTAACTATACTATATTTAGCTGGTACCTAAGTTCCGAAGGTTTTGGTTCTAGGGTAGATGTCGATTATGCTACTACGTGAACGCCAGAATTTTAAAATAGTAGCATACTTTTCTAACTCGGGTAAAAAAAAGCAATAACGAATATCCAGGTATCCAAGCTGTGCATAGCACAGATATCGTTGATTAATACGTCATCAATGAAAGTAAAACCGGCAGGATGCGCGTTGCGCGGTTTCTCAGAACTGCTCGATTATTGACCGCTCGGCGCGCTTCCTGTTCATACGCTACTATGCGTTGCTATGCAACTGCTACTAGTTGTAGCTTGGGTCTAGATATCAATATAAACGTAGGTACTGCACGTGGTATAACGTTTACGTACGAATTATATCGACTGTGGCGTCGCGTCCGGGAGTCAAAATATTTATAAAAGAGTGATTGTTATGAACTTCGTAGTGACGTCAATAGAAAACTGTTATGGAATAAACACTCGGTAATGTTTCTACGTAGATTCTGTTTTTATACGAACCGCACATTTAAGCCAATCTGATAGGGAGGAGAAATATGGTGTTTTTCCACGCCAAGAGGGTGTTCTATTGCGTTATTGGGTTACGTTGTTTCCTGCGCAAGTTGTTGAGATCGATTTTGTTATAGTCTCATAGACGGTCCAGTCTTATTGGCTGAATCATTATGTTGCTGCTTTATTAGCTTTCAGCGGCATAGTATAAGTTAGTTACTGCCTTAGTTAGTCTTGTGGTCGCAACTCGCAATAGGAGCTATCCAGCGTGAGCTACTGGGTCAGAATTCTGGAATGGCAAAAGTAATATTGGGTTTCCCGTAACAAACATCCCAGTTACAGCTGGGGGTTGGAATTATGCTGGATGTGTGGTGGTTGGCCTACCCACGAACGTGAGCTATGAATGGTAGGAATGCCATTTTGGAGATATAGCCTGGCCTTTAATATTAAATTTAAAAACCTTAAAATTGAAAATTATAAGTAATTTATTTTAAATTTTTGATCCCTCTATTAACTTTTTAAAAGTAATCTTAACCTACCTAACCTTTAATAACCTAGTAACCTTTAATTGAATTAACACAATTTTAGGAATTATATTTATTCGCTATTCATTTACATTTTGATTAATTCCTAACCGACATTTATTTTGAAACTTCGTTTTAATTTCATAAACGCAATAGTCTCACACTCGGGCCTCTTATGACCATATGTCTTTGTGAAAAACATGTACCTACATCAAGATATAAGAAAGTAAGACAAAGAAGCTATACCTATATCTCCTAGTCCTTAGACATTCCATAATAAAATACCTGCTATGTAATAAAAATCGCATCTCCAAATTCGAAACTACGGATGTTATTAAGAGAACTGAAACACCTAAGCCGGGCCACGTTTACACGACCTCAATACAGAACTGTAAGCATTTTCGCATGCATTTGCATGAGACCGTTAACTACATGAAAACGGCACAAAAGCTGAGCTATTGACTTTTAAAACGTTCTGCTAGGGTTGCCAAATTATATCCCGTCTTCTATTATGGTACAGTTTTTGGTCTTCATTCATCTCCAATTCGACCTGGAAAATTTTAGGCTAATAGAATAGCAATATTTTTAATTGCGACACGCTCAAATACTTGTCGGTGAAAGTCACGTAAAAACCTGTAATTGAGTTTAATTTAATATTTTATGCTCGTCTACTCTCTTCTAGATGAAATATTTTTACGAGATTATGGTCAAATATTTTTGTATCCTCATAAAATAATTATTATGTTCCTCTTACCTTTGGGGTAGTCTGCAGTGGCTGACGATTTGTCCACAGGAATATAGGTACCTTCAAATCTGACGTTCATCTCGTTTTGTCAACCCTATACAATTTCCTGTTATTAGGTAACGAAAAAACCAAAATGTAAAACCTCCGTTAACTGTCCACGATGACTGTACCAATCGCCATTTTCACAAGAAATGCCAATTATATCGAAGTTTACAATAAAAATAAAAGAAACTGGTTTAATGTAAAAGGAGCTTATTACTGTTAACAACGAGGTCGAAATATAAGCACAATCTTATGTAATTACCAGGGCTTTTTGAATGGAAAATTATGCTATTAAGTTGAAAAAGAATGAAAATAATTTTGGACCCGGTTCTCGCGGTTCTCCCGAACAATATTTTCAGGCTTTCTATTGCTAGAAAATTGACAAACAGTCATTTTGAAGCACTGTGCCAATGTCTTCTACCATGGGATCGTAAATTATTCAGTTTACTTGGAACGAATACTGTGCAACTTCTACAAAAACAACTTGGGAGATCCAAGTTATAGCTATATGATATTATCAGAGTGCTTTCCATTCGTCCCATTCTTAAATATAAGTAATTTTATTTGAACCGCCTTTATGGGACAACCATAGAAAAATATTGGGTTGTCTAATGTCTATGTTTAGCCCGGACCGTATAGTGACCATTGCTAATTCATATATTCAATGTTCTGTGGCATACCTATTTTATTATGCTTGTCGGGTTCACCGTTCGAACACTTAATTTATTTGAGGAAGTTTTACAGTTAGGTACCTAAAAATCTTCACGTCAGTAAGTATGTATTATGACTAGTAACTGACTCCGGCGGATAATATTGGTGAAGGTTCTTTTCAAATTAAATCAAAGCGCCCCAAGCACTTAGTATTTTTGTATTTTCACAGTATACGTTTATTACCACCAATTATAGAAGGGATAATAGAGGCATAAAGAAAAAGAGGAAGGGCAAGAAGATAGTATATACTTAAATCAACTGAAAGAAAAAGCAAATGTAGAAGAAACATCTTATAATTAATTAAATTATTAAAAGATCTAGTACCTATACCTATTCGATTGAACTAGATGGAAATTGCTACACCAACAAATGCCTAGCACTTTTTGGATTTTGGATGGATGGATGGATGCGTTTCAATGAATTTTATTTGTCGTTTAGAAACCAAAATACTGTGCAATTTATTTGAAAATACTGACTTTATGGTGTCTGGGCCGCTATAAAAGCTAGCACTTGCAAATTTCTCGTGGTCCACATGATTTGCATCACGATTTAGAAAACATTTCATCCAAATCCGTTACGACTTACGGCGTGAGTCAGGAACTTCCATCCAAACATTCGCGAGATTAAAAAACTGATCCGATTAAAGCCACTATACATATATACATAGATATACCTACAACTTACAAGGATCTTGAAAAAATCTCACGCCTACAAGGACAAAGTAAATACTCGCTATCTATTTCATTAATTGTAAACAAGAGAGACTGAGGACAACTTACAAGGATCTGGAAATTATCTCACGCCTACAAGGAAAAAGTAAATACTCGGAATCTATTTCATTAATTGTAAATTTTGTAAACAAGAAATACTGAGGAATTAATTAATTCTATTATATGCTAATTTGTATTTCGTAATCGTGTTTTTAATGGGCACACTATTTAAATATAGAGTCGGAAGGTGTCTGTTCTAAATTACGTGACAATCGATCAATGCGGGTTAGTAATCAATGCTTTTGCTTTAAACTAAAAACCTATGGAGTAGACAATGATTAATTCGGTATTTTGGTTCTTACCGAATTTACAAAACAAAGTAAGAACAAATTCCTTGTGTCTACCTACCTATAGATTTGCGATAAATAAAGAGCCAAGGCAAACAGCTTACTGTGCCATTCAAGATATATTTATAAGATAGTTACGTAGGTCTACAGACATTGAAAGCATGTCACGGGGAAGACTGATGAAATACATGCAACGCAAAAGTCGAGACACTGAGATTCATCAACAAAAACATGGTCTCTCAGAAACTGGGCAACTGGCGTTTCAAAGACTTCGTAGCACACACAGATGACTGCAAAGTAATGTAGTTATGCAAAAAGATTTTCTACGGTAAAGGAAGCTGCAAAGTGGGTTGGATTCACATTCTTTTAGCTTCGTTCTGTTTGCCCATGTGTGGCTATGGGGAATGGAACTTGGCATGACAAATATAAAACATGATAATTATAAACGACAGACTAGACGGCCAGCTGCATTTCGCATCATCAGTTCTAAACGCGAACCGGACAGTATCTGTTTTAGTTTATTCGGTACACTGCACTTGTGTTGCGCTGGTGTACAGAAATAAAAAAGATTGAAACGCTTTCCCGCCGCTTTGCACTTCAATTGCAACTTAACCTACAAACTCTGTGTATTAGAATTTGAATCTTACGCCTCAGCAATAGGACTGGATATTTTTTATTGCGTGTGAGCGCTTGTGACCTTTCGTTCGGTGCGAGTGCATGCGTCACACGTAATGGCGGCCGCGCGGGCGGGAGGCGCGCAGGTCATCGCGCTTGTACATGTGTATAAATACAGTGTATATATATAACGTTGTTTGATCCGATCTCTATACACAGTATATATGCATGTGTGTATGGACGTCGGTTTTACGTTACGCTGCGTTGCCAGCCGGCTGTTTGTTAGCGAACGAAGGTCACTCGACTCGAGAGGTGATTTCGCTGTCTTGACATATACATAGACGCCTAGGTATGGTATGGACACGACCGGGGAACTTTTTTGTCGCTTTTTGATGATATTTCGTTTACGTGCAAGAATGGTGTTTGTTTTGTTGTGTGTCTACTCTGCGTTCAATTGTCAACATTATTTCTAGAAGCATAAAAAGCTAACATTAACAGTAGCACAAGAAGGAAAACTACGTTTCTACCCATACGTTTCTATCTAGTTTTGAATAGGTAGGTACCTACCTATTTAAATATTTAGAAAGTATTATGTTCAATTGGAAATTCCATGTAGCATTCCGCGTATTTTTTACAATTTACTACGCATAGTATTAATTATGAAACTGCGACATTACACCATTTACCTATTTGCATTTTCAGCATAGCAACCTCGAATAGGTAGTTGAGCAAATACAAATATTGTCTTTTCATGAAATTGCATCAGTCATCAGACGAGACGAGCAGGGAAATAACATTAATAACAGTGAGTCAACATCTGTTATTTTCTGACTAATTCTACCTTATCACTAGCCGCGGATATTATACCTACGAATAAAGGAAATAAACACGTACCTATTACACTACAGTGGGTGCAAGTCATTATTGATTATGTACAAGGTGCGTCATGTTTCACACTTGGTTGGCACTTGGCACTACAGGTCCTCGGTTTTCTACAAATGCGCAACCAGTCTCAAGATATATCTAGTTTAAATATATAATATTTCAAAGGCAAGTATCACTTTGTTCTTCCGTATGAAGGAGTACTGAATAGGAAAAGGCTGCCTCTGCAGACTGTTTGGTAGACAAAAGGCTATAGAAAGCCTAGAGATAGCCTTGCCTCATTGCCTGCGTGCGACTGGGCGAGAGTTAACGGTTTTAGTTTTACGACCTTTTGTGTTTGGGTGGTTGATTTAGCAAGTCTTAATTAATTATTTTATTATTATGTACAACTTTTATTTCTATCCCGGTAGTTTTAAAGTTAGTTTAGTTTTAATAAATCATGGTAAAAAATGTTTACATTATTTTTGTGAGCCATTAAATTCCTAAGAACCATGTCATATAGGTAATTTTTTTGCGTAGATAAGTACATTATACATATACAACACTGGTAGTTCTTTTTGTCATTATTTTATGATTTTAACATTTTTAACTGGGCATCTACAGAATTATCATAATTATTTTATGCTTAGGCTGAATTGCTGGCTGGTGCTGTGTCCATCATCATTACCATTTTATACTTAGGCTGAATCTATAAAAGATATTGTATGGATTCAGTCGCATAAACTGGTAATGATGATGGTGCTGTGTATCACACTCTTTGTTGAAAAAAGTTGTCGTACAATAAATTTTGCGACTTTGTTTTAAATTAAGCTTTCAAGGAGTATTTGAGTGGTTCTTTTGAAGTTAATATGGTGACGTGGTCGGTTTGGTGATATGTCAAAAGTCGACAGTTGCAGCATCAAGGTTAGGTCGACACGTGGGTGGCGCGCACGCAGTGTGAGCGTTTGTTTATGTGTGCGCGCACCAGGATGTCGGTATTTAACTGGCCAAGTTATACTTCAACTGAACTTATGATTTCGGTATCTATACATAGGTACCTATACAAATATGCAATTAGTTAGTCTTTTTACCGATAAAAAGATTTTCTTAACCGTTTTAACAGTTCAAGTGAAAAGTATTTGACATTAATTTAGGTCACGATCACTTTTTAGCTACCATGTAGTCTGTGTTCTCAACACAATAGCCTACCTACCACTACCCCTACCCGCCACTAGCCTATTACTACTACTACCAGCCTTTAAACCTATATATTTTTAAATTACGTGATTTAAAATACCAAAAATATATCTAGGTACCTACATTATTAGGTATTTAATTTTGCTTATAAGTACCTAATACAGCATTATAGCAACTCGATATTCATTAAGTTTTGAATTACTCTGCGTCAATAAGGTGTCAATAGGATACCTACAGGAATTGGTATACTATAGCAATTAATAATAGTAATATTTTCGTAGTGTAGTACATTATTAATAGCAGTTTGTACAATTTTCTGCACCCATCACGTTCAAGTGTGGTCATGAAACATTTCCTAACCGCTGGCAAGTTCCTCCAGATGCGTGTAGAAGTTGGTACGACGACGTAAGCATATGTACGTGTTCGCAACTACTCACGACCGATATACTGATATACTACTGCCCGCGTCACGCTACCACACTACAATGGCATTTCTCTTTCACAACATTGTTGTTGGCGAAACCGATATCATACCCAGGTCAACAGATTTTTAACCGACTTCAAAAAAGGAAGAAGTTCTCAATTCGAATGTATGTTTTCTTTATTTATTTAAATTCTTCAATGCACCATAAGCTTGGCAGTGGGACCGACTTCAGAAGCAGTTAAGATTTTTAAGAAAATTATTTTATACTTTTTATTTATTTATTTATTTTTTATGTACACACATACACCTGACAAAGAAAATAAGTAAAGATATCAAGTACAAAGGTACTGCTGTTTAGTTTTTTGAAGTCGGTTTTCACTGTTTTAATATTTTATTTTGCTATGTACGATCAACGAAATCTAGACTAGACTTATTGACGGAAAATATAGGCGCACTTTCTCTACTTAGCTTCTTGCCCTTGCGTTTGTTTCTAAGTTTCTATTCCGTTCGATCGGCATTGAAGGTCGAAACGAGCTAAATATGACATCGATTCACATAGGGCATTGTACTCTATACTGTATATTCCAATCATTTTTGACAGGCAAGGCCTCGAAGTTGTCATTACAATGGCGTATTGACATGGTCGGAATCGGAACTAACTATACAATAACATGCAACGACAAACTAGGTCATAGTTTACGAGCAACCCGATAACCCTTCCCGTCACCCATGCTTTACGATAGGTACGAACACAGGGTACGAACATAAATAACATAAATAAAAAGACATCTTTTTTCTTTATAACCTCTAAATTCGTGCGAAAAAGGGACAGTACCTTAATAATTGGCTATAGATTTCACGTTTCTAAGAATAGTCGGCTATAAATATAATTTATTGGCATGTTTGTTGCTAAAAACTACGCAGGCTTGTTTTTTAGAAAGCCGTATAGGATGTAGGAAAATACCTTTGATAATTTATAAGGCAATAAATATATTCTTAGGATTCCTTTTGCAAGTTGTTTTATTATTGAAGATATTCAAAAGGTCATGTTATAATATTGGTATTTGATTTCATTGATGAAGTATAAAGTTACTGTAAATAGGAAACTTGAGGATTCTCATATTAAGGTACCTATATAAATATGAAGTCATTCGGTATCGCAAACGTTGAGTGCTTATCTAGCAAAGAGTAGGTAGATCCCATTCATTAAAAGGACTGTAGCACCAGTGGCAAACCAGATCGATCCTACATACATCAAAGTCCATAATATATTTTGAAACAGGCCTTTATAAGGCCTGTAAGGCGTAGGTAAATCTATACTTTTATTAAATCATATATTTTTGGCATAAAAGGAGAGAATCAAACGGGAATATTCGTGGTATTTTTTTCTGAGGTGGAATCTTTCATGCCCTTTGAAAGACGGGGTCAACGTTTTATGAAATGCCTCATATTCCGAATTGTGGCACAACAATAGGTCTCATTCTTACATTTTTCCCTGTGAGTTATTTACTAACACGTTCAGTGGCAGAGGGCTGAATGTGTCAGTAAAAGTATTAGATGTAATATTATTTATTTAGGCAACAATATTCTTATAACCATATAGGGTTAAGGAGGTATTCCACAAAGAGCACTGATTTGAACGGCACTGAAACGAATAGCACCAAAGCTATTCCACGAATGGCACCGATCCATCTTTTGGTTTGGTGCTCTTCGTGGAACAGTAAAATAATTTTAATTTATTTACACGAAGGGCACCAGCGTAAAATTTTCTTCTAGTGATGGAACTATTTTTTGTTCAGGACATTATTAAATAATTAAAAAAAATTGTTTACAGTTTTAAGACAGTAACAAAGTATGAATAATAATGAATAATAACATTTTTTAACTAGGGTACATAAGTTAGGGTACAAAGGGTGCAAGTTTAATAATTTTCATAATTATTTGTGACAAAAATATAAACTTTAGGGAATAGGTGGGATAGGTAACGTTTTCTACAACCCTTTCACGAGATCGTGACCAATAAATAATCAGTGACCCTGTATAGTCTTGGAACTTTCCTAAGTCTTGAATATAAAAGTGAAAACATTAACGTGTTCTAGGATAGTTCTAAGCAAAACATTGGACCGAGACGGGCTGGTCTTAAACTGCTTTTACGGTTACTATAGACAATCTTTGGTCCAACGCTAGCTTCCCAACCGACAATAAGAAAATAAATTGGTGATTAAGAATTGTTAACTACATCACAATATGCATGTAAACGTGAGATTCGTTTCGCATCGGTGCCGTGTAAGGTGTGTGAGTCAGTCACCTGGTTGTTCATGCTCACACAATGGCGTGTGACTCACCGTGGACATCTGTCGGGTGGCGTTTTGTTAATCTGCATTCTGTTACTTGCACACTGACAATTATTTATTTATTCAGGCTGTAATGACGGAGGGCATACAGGGCTTTAGGAGGCAATAACACAAGATGTTAGAATTATACTTGTTGAAACAAGCAACATGCTGCGTCTCGTAGTGTTGTATCTACAGTTTGGCAACAGTCATTGCTCAGTGCGAGTGCACTGCGATTTTGGATTTAAAGCTTTACGTTTAGCTTTAGCCTTTAGTCGTCTGTAAAAGCAAGTAAGATAACTAGTTAGTAAGAAAACGACCTTAAAACTAAGGAGTACTACAGGGCTAGCACGGTGGGTGGACAAACTCCTTTTCTTAACCCATTGTTTCCCTGACAGAGGACAAAACGAAAAATCGAGAAAGAAATCGGTAAACAGATGGTTTTGTCCCAGACTTTTCCGTGGACAAACCCCTTTGTCAAATAAACTTTTTTTTTTTTTTTTTGACAAAACGAAAGATCGAGATAGAAAACGTTAAAGATATGGTTTTGGTTCCCGATTTTCTCTATCTCCTTTTATTCCGTGCTAGCAAATAAAAAAATAACTAAACTTAAATACTACTACTAATACTAAAATAATGTATTAGTGTGAATATTTTAGGTTTAGCCACTCCGGTAATATATGAAGGCCTTGCGAAATTGTCTCAGTACTTAGTTACTACTTATTTTTAGCAGCAATTGCGACTCTTTTGCCATGAGGGTCATGTGTCTTTATCCTATGTATTTATCGCAATATGGCATAAAATTATGTTTTTTAATCAAATTAAGTTGCTATATTTCGATATTTTTGTAAGACTAAATAATTATGGATACGCGTCCTGTTTTTCCAAACCCCGTTACTAACCCACAAACCATACCATAAATAAAAATATTATGAGCCTTCTAACCACTGTTCTACGTCTCTAGGATTCGGTTTGCGAACACGCAATACTATCATTATGTACAACAGAATACGAATCATAAGTTAAGAACGCGGAGGAGTGAACAAAAAAATATTTTTAGACAATAAATTCAGTACATCGTAATATGTGGTACAAATGGTACAATGTAAGTTTTATGTTAATCATCTGTGGTTCTGATAAATTGGGACAGGGAGGCATCCAGGACGTCTGTCGTGCCACAAATAGCATTCAAAGTTTATTAGTGGGATGCATGCCATTAGTTGCGTGATAACCGCCTGCTGTGCCTGTGGCACGGGTTTATCCTAGTGCAGGTACCTATCAGTATGATACCTATGTTATAGATAATTATGATTTATATTGTGTTTTTTACCATAAGTAATTTTTTAAATAAATTTATCTTTATCTTTAACTGTTACTTGCCCTATTTTTATACAGAATGGCTTAATCAAATTATAATGTTTTTTTAGGATGATATACATTTAGGTGCCAACTGCCAACGAATTGGTTAATTCTACAAACAGCGCTTGTTTTGCAGTTAACTAAGATTTGATTAGTCACTTAGGTACCAGAACTTGTTTTATTTACAACTGTTTGTATGTTTACATAATAATATGATATAGCCATTATATTTAACGACTTCGATCCGCCCAACGTTGCGCGTAATTTTTAAGTGACAGTTGACACCTATTTATAACCTTTGTTTGTAAAATAAGTGGTCTACACAGACAGTTGTATCGTAAATAGTGTAGATACATACATTAATCTCTAATCTGTGTCTTTGCACATGGTAGTATGGCCTTCATACGTGGCTTGAAGTAACAAAACATTATAAAATTCTAAATAAAATATCGTTATATATTTACGTATTTGTGTTTTCTTCTTACCTGGATTACCTTTACAAATGTCACCTCAGCTGACAAGGACTTTTTATTGTGTTGTAGTTTGTATGTAATTAATTAATTACGTATCTCTCTTTATTTTATCATAAAATTTTGTTTGACAACAAATATAATACGCACGCGATAATAAGTTAAAAGTAATGATATACGTCCTCCTCCGATAAGTGTAACCTAATCTAAATCTACGTTAAATATAGAAGAGATGTATATATTGAATATAATCACAGTTTTTTATGGATATCCGCCATCCGGTGATCGGTGTTACCGTCAGTCGCCATCCCGTGAACATAGGGTGACTGACCCATGCGTCATGCATAGTTATTCGCGAACGGATATCGGTCACAATATTTATTGTTATTACGTATAACGGCATTTTGTTTATGGGTATTTTATAATTTGCATAGATTTAAGTAATTATTTTGTATATTCATTTAATCGAGGTATCTTATTGACACATTATGAGAGTGAAAAGTGTATGGTGATAGAAAGCGAAAGGCAATGTGATCTTGACAATATTATAAAGTGTGGATCAATTTTTAATAAGTACGGGTGTTTGCAAATAGAAAGGTAACTACACGCCCCAAAAAAAAACCAGACAAAATTTCGGTTGTTGTTGGCGACACCAATTTTACTCTTTTTTTTTACACTTTCTGTCTGATTGTCTATGCTGCTGCCTGCTGCCTATCGCAGTCACCTAGCTGGGCAACCGGGTTAATGACCGCAGAGATAATCATCTTGAAGTCTCACCGGTGACATTCCTGGCAATCGGTAATTAAAGCTAGCAAACTGGATTGTTACTCCGTGGTCTGTCGGTATTTTCAATGATGATGATTTTGATTAGGTATAATTATGCTGGTATATGAAATAGATGCACTGACATCGCGTCCCGGTCTAGCTGTATACAATCGTATTAATCTGATCACTTTGTCTTTTTAGTAGGTATTATCCATTGTAGTTCCTTAACTCTTGTATTTACCTCAGCTTTCTACTGTCGCAGGCCCGGGCAGACGGATCACGGGCACGGCGGCGGCGCGCTGGCGTACGGCGGCAAGCCGGCGGCGGGGGCTGTGGTGGCGCCGCCGCAGCCCCGCCCGCCGCCCGCGGCGCCCTACGCGCCGCAGCCATACCCGCCAGCACAGCTGCGACTCCACCAGCCTGGATATGGATCAGCGGCATTATCATATAGGTGGGTTTCAGTTTAGAACTCCCTGATAATAGTTGGCTTTAAAATTAGATAACTAAGTATCATAAAACCGCAGCTCTTAGGTATTTCTTGCGAATTCCGTCCGAGCCTTTCCTGTGGAAGATTCCATAACACACACAGACAAACAGCGCTATGAAGCGAACCAACTGTCTTTAGAGTTCTATTTCACGAAACGGTCGACGGTCTCACCTTCCATTTTGCTGTTTGCATAACAGAGAAACGAAATCTCTTAAGGCAGAACCTGAATACTTACCCACCTTCTCCTCTGCCTAAGAACTTCTATTAATTGATATCAGTAACTGTTCAATGCTGAACATTGACCTCCCCGCAGATCGACAACGAACTAACGATCCAGGGATTATCTCCGTAATCTACGCGTGGCAGCCTGATTGATGA
The DNA here is from genome assembly GCA_932294325.1 of Allophyes oxyacanthae. Classification (NCBI taxonomy): domain Eukaryota; kingdom Metazoa; phylum Arthropoda; class Insecta; order Lepidoptera; family Noctuidae; genus Allophyes; species Allophyes oxyacanthae. The sequence goes on from OW028628.1 coordinate 7,623,993, forward strand.
ATGCATTACGAGTTAGGATTTAAGAAGCATTTAGGGATTACACATACATTATTAGCCGAGGGTAAAAGTGATGTATGGGAGTCGTATATAGGGAAGTCCTGTGAGTTTAGGAAAAGTCCGAAATGACCTGAAAGTGGAACTCTGACCTGAACTGCCCTACGGATCTCGAAAATTACAAGTCGCAAACCTATACCGCCGGAACTAAAAATGACAAGGACCCTGCGCCGTTTGACGAGCCGGTGAAAAAAAGATGATTTCCATACAAAAAAATATGGCCGCCATACAAAATCAAATTTCATATTTATTTTGAGTTATGTCACAAGCTCCACCTAAAATGCCCTCGCGGGCCGCATGCGGCCCGCGCACCCGCGCGACCTCTAGTTATTATATATAAAATGGACGCATAAAAGACACGACGTGATCACGTGACACTAAAATCGACTAATAAAACTTGTTTTTTCTTGACAAGGAATCTGTACAAGTCCTACGGTGCACAAGGTTTTAATGAATTACGAGACGCAATCATTTCAAAAAACCCATTGAATTACAAACGCGATGTATTTAGCTACTTCTGGCGGTAAAAGAGTAGTTATGATTCCTCAATTTTCCTATTAACAACTTCTCAAGTTCTCACCGCACTTAATTGGTGCGTTCAACTTGTTAGCATCGTTTGATGTAATAGAATCGTCTTCTATTGCCTTCATTCAGGCCTTTTATTACTATTAGACATTTTCATATAGCGACCAAAATTTTTTACATGTCTTTGCTATACTAACGGGTTTTTTATTTGGCACACGATTTCGAATTTTTGTGATATTTTCGCTGAAAGGCAGTATGGTTTATATTTTATAAAGCTTTCGGACGTGAGCCTGAGTGAAAAAGATAGAAAAAAAATCTTATTCAATTCGTATTGAAAAAGCTTAATAAAGGACGAAGTTATTCTCTGTCTGGTACATTGCAGCGTACTCTTTGAATTCGGAGCAGCATTTTGAATAGTGATTTGCAAAATAATAGGGCTTTTGTCTGAGTATCGTTTAATGTATTCAGAGATAACCCTTTACCCTAACCCCCAGAAGGTGTGTCCTTTATACGAAATTCCACAAATGCGCTAAAGGACGAGTTTGCTGTGTGCCTCCAGTCCGCCAAAACTGAGTATTTACTGTGATTCTTGTTTCCTTTACCAATCAGTATTCTGTGTGATCGTTTGTTGTTTTTGTAATAATTTAATAATATCATATTTTGCCTTTGAATGACTCAAAATTGCTGGTTCGTCATGAATCATGATTTCATGATCGTTTTGGAAACAAGATGGACATGACAATGCAAAGCGCTGTGTTATTTATACCTTATACCTACCTACTTAATACAATGACAGGAAAACGTTCTTATTTTGTTTTCTGGGAGCATGGGAGAGCAGTGTCAAGTTCCGAAATTAAAATGTTCAAAAGATGGTACAGCAAAGCTACCACAAAATGAATAGGTACAATTGAAACCGTCGCGAAGTTTTCATAATCTACGTGAAGATATTTAATAGCCTCCTCACGTTTTGCTTGTAGTCCTACAGCGAATACTAAGCGTGCTTGTTGTCATTCATAACCATTATCTGCAAGCGAGCATGAGAAATATTGCTATAGGAGTTATAGTTTGAAGAAGAACTAGGGTGAAAATCCTTTTGAAAATAAAAAGGATAGGGTGTGAACGAAAAGGGATAAGGGTAGGTACCTGTATTATGTAATAAGCTGACATGGACTATCTGCAGCTTCATCTTAAATGAATTTGAAATAAAAACTGGCTGTTACGATTTGAACAATTATTTGAAAAATAACTAATAGGTATTAAAAATGTTTCATTCAATTTTTCATTTCATAATAAACACACTTTCTCATTTGAAATATTTGTTAGGATTTCTTCAGGCAATAAGAATGTTTGCGTAAACGTAAGCAATCGTAAGTTTTCATTACGCAAAGCACTAACGTTAACTGGATAGTCTTCGTAATGACAAGTCGGGGGCAATAAAATCTAAATTACTGGACAGACTTCAAGTAATTGCTTCGTGTTGCCAGCAGAAAGAAATACACTCTAATAGAGTTACCGCCTCTAGAAATAAGGAAACACCAGTTTAGTTTTCTTTAAACGTCTAATTGCTGTTTTTCTGAAGTTTCTAAAGCTTTGTTGATGAAAAAAATGCTATAGCTAGCTGCAAAATCATGTTCAGCTATGGTTGCCAGCAACAAAATCACACGGGTCAAAAATTCCGGAAATTCCGGATTTTAGAGCTTATGGCGAGGTTGTAGAACTTTTTTTTTTTTTTTTACCTACTTCTGTAAATCTAAGTAATACAAAATACTCCGTAAGAAAAATAAACATTTTATTAAAATTGAACGTACGGTCAACTGCTGTTTGAAGACAGAAACGTGAATCATAAATAATTGGCTCAATAAAAATCAAAAATGACACAAAATTGCTATTTATAACGTGTACCTTGCTAAACGATTCCATCATTAAACCATTTAAAAGTTATAATTATCACAAGATAAGCTTTATTTTTTTTGAGGTCAGTTGAAAATAGATTTTTCTGAAGGGGAAAGTTCGGATAACTAGGAAAAAAAAAAAGATAGAATCGAGCGGTTCAAGCGCTCGCGCGCGGCGCACTACAAGACGCACCGTAAAAGAAACCGGACACTATCTGAGTGATTTTTACATTACATGGTTGTAAGGTTTACGTTGGTAGGTTACAGGTTACACGGATTGTGAAGAAAATCCCGCTCGAACGCGCCCCGGACGATCTTCGAACTTGGACAAATCCAGGCAAATTTTGATGGATGGCAACCCTATGCTTAACTCTTGAAACATGAATATGGAGCAACCATTCAAATTGCAGCGATTTGATCTGATATTAAACCCTAGGGTTAGCTTCAGTAAATTATATAATTATCAGAAGTTTTTCTTCCGTTTACAGTACCTATACGAGCTGTCATGCTACTTTTACGCAAATTATACTTACTGTAAGACAAAACAATGTGAACCGACATCGGCATCGCGCCGAGATAAGGAAACAACGAAACAACACTATTGTACTGCCTAGGGTTGTCCAATAACAAAGTCCTTGGAAAATATTTTGATAAAATTACGAACATCCCTCCGCACCCACCCCGCCCGCGAGCGAGGTGGCTCTGTACCTACTCGGTAATTTATAAAAACATGTGCCGTGTTTTTCGTGTAATAATTTTTTTTCGTCGTAACTATATTTGAAATAACTATGCGTCACTTGATTTATGTTGAGCGTTTCGCAAAATTACATTTACGGGTAATTATTATACGAATCATTAAAATTCAACAAACTTGTTAGATCAAAAATGTTTTCATTACCGAACTTTAAGTAACATGACGTGATCTCCGATAGACCTTGAAAAATGTGGTATTTACATGTCATGTAAATCAGACATCATTAGCGAACAATGACTTCTTCATTTTTAATATTGTTCTCTATTTTAAAAAACGGTCGAAAACAACTTTGTTTCCAGTTTTATTCACATTATGGCTTAATGATTAAAGCTATCCTAGTGACATTAGGTATATAACTATATTTTTTATAATTTAACGAGCCGCGATTCGATATGCAATTAGATGTTTCGAACTAGATTTAAAATAAATTAGCGTTTTCTGATGCCGACCTATTAGGATAACAATGACATTTCGATTACCTAATTATGAAATTTATTATTAGTTAAATTTAATCAGTGAGCACCAGCCCTGCAGTTTTTTGCAGTCTTGGGAGATGTAATGCCCGTCTAGCTACGACAATACCCGCCATGGGAAACGATTACAATGTTTTTGCACAATACATACTCTTAATAATTGAGATTTCTTCACAATCCACAAGCAAAAATAACCCCTAACACCACACAATGTGACATATTATGCATTTTTACATGGAAACGGATTCAGATTTCACCGTGCGAACAAGCGTAATTGTTATATTTGATATAAAACTTGGTTTTGTAATAATCTGATTTGATATAATAAGTTAAATATTATCGTACTTCTCAGTTTCTGCTTACTCTTTCCCATTTGCATTCTTTATGGCCTTAGATGTCTGTATAAACCCCACATAATAATTAAATATATGCAGAAATTATGATGCTATCATAATTTGTGCATATTTTTAATCATTATGTTATCATTTATAGACTTCCTTCAGTTTTTGTAACTAGGAAAATATTACAAACTTACTATATTTAATACTAAATTCTTTAAAAATAAGTTACTTAAAGAATTCAGACTTCAAACTTCAAAAATCTAAATAAGTTCTTCAGAATAAAATCTATTCAGATGGTAACAATTGTAACAAAACACCTCGTGATAAAATAAAAACCCAAAACTTTCTTAAATATCTTTAGAACCACAGTAGAGCGGTTTTCTATACATTTTTTTCCTCTGAAAATCTCAAAAGCTGTTTGTGTTACAAAGCAGCCAAAAATGTTTGTTAGCGACAAGCCCAGGCCTCGCTTGCATTCTTATTGAATTGAAAACAAACATCTGGAGCTGGTCCAACCGGACTGATTATGAAAGGTGTCAGAAATAGCCTCGACAAATATCATTCACTTGCATTTTACTCGCCTGTATTTTTAGCAATGCCACCTGCCTTACTCACTTCTTGAAATAAATGTACAAAGATATGTTCGCTTTGATTTTGTTAGCAATATAATATAGTCTGATTTATTCATTGGTAAATTTACTCTAAAATTTGACTGCTGCTGGAAAGATTTTGTATGTAACCGTATATTCAAATAAAATAGTGTAATTAATTAATCGACCGTAAACCGAACCAACCCGAGCTTCTATATAATAAAATAATTTCATCAATGCTATCAATAGGTACACATAACAATAAAAACGTGGGAAATCTTATATTAGTTCCACCTCCTGCGAAATTTATTATTTCTATACGCGAAACTATAAAAATAACATCACGCGATGCTTGAGCGCAATCACCTCCATTCCTAGTCGTCGTGTTAAACACGTGTTCATAATAAAGTATTTTAGACAAATTCGGGTTAATAATATTTTACGGTAGTAGGTACACCATACACGGGTACCTACACAGCTATACCAATGTGTTGATAATCCCCTGGTTATCTTCTTCTGGTACTTACCTATATTTTTTTAATTTTCGGACATGTGAAATTTCAATACAATGATGTAGCATAGCAACACAAGTTCGACCATAATTATGAAATTTATGAATTTTCTATATTTAACACGAAAGCATATCCATGATATTATTGATTCAGCATGATCCGTTTATATTGAAGACAATGTACAGTTTTCGCCTCGTTACGATTTTATTATAAGTATAGATGAGGGTTGACCATAAACTTATTATTACTAGACATTTATGGGGTTGACCATATAACTGTGTTTGTGACATTAATCTTTAATGTTATTCAAGCCCAAACTTGGTAAAAAGGTGTTTAATAAATACAATAACCCACTAAATTGACCCGAGTAACGGACGATCTTCTGGGTTCTATATTTAGATCACAAAATATGATACGATGACGTGTCGTTTAGCAGAAAAGAGTAACAGAAAGGAAACACTCCAAGACAAAAATAGGAGAACTGAATCATCAAGAGTTCTTCAAGTATTTTTCCATAAGGTCATAGTAAGTATTCTTATGGTGGGTGCAACGAAAACACATCGGATACTCGGCTACCTACTGGTTAAATATATACCTAGTCAACAACGTGATTTCACGATTTCTACAGAAGCAATTGACAGCCAGTCCATCGCCCACGATATCACCAAACCTGTTTACTTACAATGGTAAAAAAAATCTAGCATCAGGAAATGGCTAAAGTAACTAACTACATAGCATCGATAAAATTCATTGGACTTCTAATATCTGCTAGCCACGACATCCTGGTGGAATGCAATCTCATCCTGTGTCATAAAAAAGAAAGTTAATGGCTATAGAATACATCTATGCTTGTATTCTATAGACAGCGTGTGACGATGACGTAACCGTGATGCCGATATGCGACAATACATATAGCCGCGTCTGTATTTAGCGCGCCACGTTGGCCACCACGTGGTGGCCGGGCTGCGACGCGCACTGAATAATAATAAAAAATAAACATTGAACCGAATGCGCCGCCAACAGGGCTGCCAACATCACGAGAATGTCACGTATTTGTGGAGTACTACTTCTAATGAAATTGGATAAAGTATGCTGAAGTAATCAGGTGGTTTGCTTAGTTTATCGTTCTCTATCTAGGTAATTATTTCGATAAATAAAACTAGTCCAAGTTCAATGTATTGGAATGTACCATGTTACCTATCACTACAATCTTTATACATATGAAAAAAAAAAACATGGTTATTCCAGTGATGTTATGCCCCAACTGGTTTCTGTGTGACCAATTCCTTGCACAAATATAATTTAAAAAATAATAAATTCCGAAAACTAAATCTATTCTTGTCGGAGACAAAACAAGACACATGAAAATATGAATCTCAAGTGTGCTTATTTTGGTATGTAGCCGCGACCCTGCCTCGGCTACAGTTAGCCGCCCCCCGCGTTCAACCTTGGCCTTCCCTCGTCTCGGCATGCGATCGCCGCAGATTACTAACAATACCTACGCATTATTTTCACAACCCGCCATATTTATTACGCCAGTTTGGTGAAAGTTTAACAGTAATAATAATAACATTTTTCCGTTGTAGTTTCGAATTTTCTTGAGCATTATAAAGGAACGACAAATGAAAAATGTAAAAAGAAAGTTATCAAGTCGCAATTTATCAGCATATAATAAATAGCGATTTGATAACTTTCAAGCTAATGTGAGTTGTAGATAGGCATTCTTTGAGTTTTTTTCAAGGCTGTATACGATCATTGATCTTTGCTTGCACAATGTAAAAAATAAAATACATAGGTACTGTCAAACTGACAATGACAAATGCGACATGGAGAGTTTCAAAAAGAGTAGAATTATATTTAAACAAATATGTAGGTACTTCGATATTGATAATACTGAACAGTTGTATAATTAATACAGTTTGAATGGAAATGTGTATTGGTAGGTACCTATTACTGAGATGGTGAAAGCGCTTCCCATATTTTTTATCCGGCAATAATGGCAAGAATTTAACTACGATATAATTCGGACTATAATAGTTTATATGTGAGTATGGAAAACAAAAACTTGTACATACTGTTGTGTTGAACACTAATATTCATAACTGATGGTTGAATGGTTTGATTGTATGAAAGGCGACCCACCTGCATATGGCGTCAGGCCTGCCATCTGTTGAGCTAAACGCGAAACAGTTTTTGAATTGAGGTCATTGACGGTTGACATTTAAAGGCATCCCATCAAGGAGGTATTATTACTACACCAAAGGCAGCGCGCGGCGGGCGTCGCGAAAAACGGGACCATAACGATCGTAAATGCAGCGATCATTCTATCTAAATAATTTTTTTATTAGTCGACTATATTATATTTATGGCCGACTGGTATACAGTATGTATACGTGTTGCCATCGATAGGTTTCTCAGATGAAGAAACCGCTTTAATTCTTAATCCTAAGATAGGGTTATCCTGGGTATGTCATCACTTGCCCAAACAAAACGTAGGTACACGGGTTCTTCATCTGAGTAGGTACAGTATCAAAGTAATGAAAGAGGTCTCAAAGAATATCGATCTATTTATTTAAGTATTTGAACATTATACTATTGTCGAGAGAAGGATTACTGTTAGCCTGCATTATCTCACTGCTGGGCAAAGGCCTTCCCCACCTACTACAAAATCAGTACCTAACAGTATTTTTAAAACAATAGTAATCCGAATTATTATAAAACTGATAAAAACATCACTATAGCTGTGATGTTCTTTCCCTGCATTGTGCTAGGGTCTTTTCCGCGCACTTAATCGACTTAATTGACTTCTACCTGACTGCGTTTTGTCTGTCTTGAGTTCTGCCTTAGATTAGCAGTCCATTTTTTTGTCTGCTCGACCTGTTCACCCTTCTAGGACATGTGCGTAGCCACCACCCCAGCTGTTACTTTAACCGTACTTTCACGTCGTTATTTTAATTATTATTCAAATTGCTGGTAGGCCTTTTGTAATTATTGTAACTCTCATTGAATTGATTGAAACAGAAACAGTAGTCCTCAATACTTACATTCTTTGAACGAAACTCTTTAAAGGTAGCAGTAGGTCTTCAGTAGCTGTGCGTAACGAAATCTCTTTTGTAGGTCAGTGGATCGTCTCAATAGAATGATTGCTATCTCTTTTGTTTTAGTTTGCTGTTGTCGGATTCAAAGGCACCTTGGGGTGCAAATTATCCTCAAAAGTTTCTATATATCTTGCGCAATTGAATCGACCTCGGTCTTTTTCGGTCCTTAATCGCATAACACTCGCAATCGGGATCGCTTAAATTTTGATAGTTCGACAAACAATCAGCTCTAGAACTGGAACAATGCAATAAATATTGTTGAAGTTCTGTCAAAATTAAAGCGATTCCGATTACGAGAGTATAATACACATTGGAAGCCGGTTACTTTCGACTCGCTTTACACGGTACGCATCCAGGTGTTAGACTATGACTCGATAGTGGTTATTCTTGCTATCTCATTTCTGCGAAGAAAAACCTATTGCCTTTTAGTATTTTTCGTCACTCTTCAGTTCTTCACGTAGCTATACCAACTTCACGATTCACTTGAAGAGCTCGAGGCCAAGGGATACGGGGAGTGAGGTGGTTTCGAGTTTCCGATATTCGTCACTCACCGCGCGAAATGCAGTAACATAGTGTTGCTGATTTACGCCAGTATTCTGTGGTACTTTCACGGTTGAGTCAGCCCATTTACCGGCTGTACCCTATAATCTGTAGTCAACTATTGGCTACAGCTAAGCTAGACACAAAAGATATTCACAGACCCTGCAATTTTATTTTAGTTTAAGTATAGGTTGTACACGTTCTGGGATCATATACGAAGGCCAAAATCCGGTGATTATAGTAGAGTTTTCACCAGTAGCAGTTTTTGCAGACAACTGCTCAACATGTGAACATGAATATTGAATATTTATGACACCGCTCAACATGTCTGGTAGGCCTGGTAGTACATGGTGAACAGTAAAGAAACTGACGATAATCCATTAGTTCGCGATCTAGATGAGCCAATTTTCGTTAATATAATACCTATGTACTTTGTCGTGAGTACTCTAGAAAGCTGTTTTGATTGACCCTAACTTACCTTCTTCAGGAAAGCTCGAGCGGTGTAAAGACAGGAAATCGGCCCAGTCCTGATGCTCATCTCGGCCTCCTGTGTAACCTACCTATTTTCTGATCTTAACGTTCGTCTAGCTTCTCCAGAACTATAAAATTAACTTTCTGAATCACTTTCCAGGGACAGCAGCTACGTCCGCGGCGGCGGCGCAGTGGGCTCCGTCGGCGGCGTGGGCGCAGTGGGCGCGGGCGCGGTGGGCGCGGGCGAGTACCGCGGCGGGCGCGTTTCGCTCCTCGGAGCCGCCTACCTGCCGCCTCCTGCGCCCGCCGCGCATCACCCGCCACCCGCTGATCCGCCGCCCTTCAAGAAGTTCAGACTCACAGCTGATCGGATACCACTGTCGCATCAACAGCCGCTTAGGGTTGATACTAGGGTTAGTATCATATTCATATCAACAGTGTTGTATCAATAGCAATCTGCTGGACAGTTATAGACATTGTTCAAAGACTCCCCTCCTGTTGTCTACATAACCACCATGCTAGGCATGTGCTCTCATTCAGAGACTTCTATAGCTACAGCTAAAATTGCCGCACTTAGTGAAGCTGATGTTTGTCACCACCTTGGATCATTGATTAGGCTGTAGAATAAAATCACGTGGATGAACAGCTTCCACCTGTTCTTAATAACGCAAAAATCGATCAGGCAGCAGCTAGTGTATTTACACCACAAGAGTCTGTAGAATCTAGACCTCCTAGAGCTCAGGAGCATACAATCAGTTCTGTTCTCAGTCCACATCTGCTGCAGAGTACAAAGCTCCCATTACGCCACTTTTGCTTCTTCTTAATAATATTATATCGTTATCATTTTCAGGAGTCAGTGAATCAGTACAACACAGTAGAAGTGCTGTCTCCAAACCCGCCCTCGGAGCCCACGGTCGAAGACCAAAGCTTTAGGACCACCAAGGATGACTTATTACAACAAATATCCAAGGTATGCAATTTATGGATCACAAGTATGATAGAAATGCGAGAAATTATGCAAGGGGGATTGGTATTGGTCAGTCTGACCTGCTTGCATAATTTCTGACAAAACTGTAGTTAATTCGCGTAATAAATTGATATTCAGCGGCATGGAATAGGATGGAAGCCAAAAATAGGACAAAAGCTGACATACTTGGCAACCAGTTAACCTAATGATGAAATTCTTACCATGTTACAGTCCCTGTGTAATGGTGTCTTGGGATACCTGACTAATTTAAAAAGCCATGAATTAATAAGTCGGCAAACATAATTATTATAATGACCAAAAATGGTGGCACCATAGCCGTAATTTCATAATTTGATTTGAAAATCGTGATACTGGCAAATAAAGTTTGCTATGCCGGATTCTCAAACAATCTTTGAGAAGCGACCTAAGCATAGCAGTAGTGAGTTTATTAGGCAAGTTGCAATTAGTTTTATGGGAAAGCAACTTGAACAGTCTGGATCTAGTTGTTTTCTCAGTAAAAACAGATTAAACAGTTCCTATAAAAAACTGATTCTTAACCTACATCACCAAAACTCACACCAATTACTCCTCATTCACAGGTGGATCGCGAGATGGCGCTATCAGAGTCAACACTACAGAAATTAAAAAAGAAGCAAGAAGAATTAGAACAGACTGCTTCAAGGCCAGCAAGGGCAGAAGAGCCAGAAGAATTACTGCCACGACACAGAAGTCTTGCGCAATGCGTCTACGCAGACAACAGGAAAAAGGTTCATATCTATTAATGTACACCTTCACGCCCGTAAATGCCCATTGTTGAAGATAGGCCTCATAATGACTGCCTTAATGTATTGATGAGGATGTAGCCATAATCACCACGTTTGGCAGAACTCTGCCCATCCTCGTGTCAAAATCCTTTAGTCGCTCTAACCCTCATAAAACTCTCATATCATAAAATAACAGCTAACCCCCATTTCTAGGAAAGGATTGTATTCATGTTAACTTATCACCCGACATCATTATTGACCCATAATACCACATGACTAATAAATCATCTATAGGAAAGAAATGGTTTTGCGGATTATTTAGCAGTTTGTTTTAACTTATAGGGTTCTCAATAATCTAATCATATTGCAGTCCACTGCTTAATATGGGCCTCTTCAAAATTGTGCCACAACATTCAGCTCCATATCCTGTTGGCGCTTGAATGCCCAAAATTGCTAGAAATGTTATTGCTGAACCTAAGTGTAGTGGAGGAAAAAGATTTCCAAAAAGATAAGTACAGCTTGCGTCAAGCTTTATGACCGCTCTGAAGTTGCCCGCTCGTTCCACTACAACGTACGTCCGTCCCGCTCATACGCGTTCTGCGTATTGATACGCGGCTATACTCAGAGCAGCCAAAATGATAGACGTGAGCTGTATTAGACGGGAGTTAGTCTTCTGAATCATTAATTTAAATTTAAATTTAATCAAAGTCAAAGAAATTATACTGGTTTTAGGTACAAAGGTGAATATTTATTAAACATAAATCGAACCTGTCGAAAGGCTTGATTATGATGTGTGGCTATGTTCCATGTAACCTTGTATACACACCGCCTTTTTATGAACACCGCTCAAAAAATTTGAATAAACTGCGAAATATTCCATAAAACTCATTTCCGTGTAAATAATGTATCATACTCGTGTAAATATCAGAAATCTTCATGCCATGCTCATACCGGGATGTAAAAACTACATAGTGTATCGACTGTTTACCTGTGCACGTTGGAAATTCGAGTGTAGGATATGAGATAGTTCTATAAGTTGACTGCCATTTTATACAAGGGCACAATTCGATAGCTAAGGAATAGAAACGCCAAGAAAATGTACTGCTTCCTCTTTAGACAAAATGACAGTACCCGGTCGCCAGAGAATAGAAACGTTAGCAAAATGTATGGAGAGATGTCAATTCAGTTCATTTTGCTTGCGTTTTTATTCTCTCGGAGATTTTTATCTTGTCTCCAAGCTCTGGATCAACATTATATAAGTTGTCGAAGTCTCAAACGGCCATGTGATTCGTGAATGACATCGCAATAAATTTAATTGAGATATAAATTCCGAGTTGATCGCTTTGTCATCTTGTCGAAGGAAGCTGGACTACCAGTAGGACAAACTGTGACAAAAAATAGTAGATAGTATATTTCGGTCACTTCTCTTTCCCAAAATAGAATTGTCAATGAAGTATGTGTCAAAACCATTTTTAACTGTTGCTTCTAAGGAAGTTCTCCCTACAATAAGAGCAAAAGGATTCTATATTTTTAATAGAAAGTAACTGAGACCCTTAGTATGTACCTACACTCACTATACAAAGAGAGATGAGCTAAAGTACTGTAAAGTCTATTTTTTAATCCCAGATAGTAATTTGACAGGTGCAAATGTCAAATCACGCCAAAATGAATTTTATTTCAAAAAGCTATGACAAATTTGACGTTTTAGAAGTGTCAAATCACTATTTTAAATTGAAAACAAACTTTAGATTGGGATGTTTTGATTGGACTTACGTTTCTGGGTAGGGTAGAGCAATAATACACTTTATATTGATGATGTTTTGTCTCTTTCTCCTATGACTTGCGCGGGCTAACAATTGTCTGATACATTTTATGTTTTTTTTCGTTCCCAGATCAGCATGGATAATAAGCGGCAAATGGTATTTATAATTTGTTTTATAAACTATTATAAGTACTAGACTTATTTTTCGTAGACATACATTTTTATTTCAGTTTCATTAATTTCTTAAATGTAGTACCTAGTTTCATTTAAAATTCTCTCAATGTTGGATTGAAGCATGCTGATAGATATTATCTATTTATTCCCTTATTGATAAACGCTGTATAAAGTTACACCACGAATAACGGCATTTTAATCACAAAAAAAATTTGCTTACGCATAGGAAAAATTGAATTGGAATTAGAGAAATAATTAAATTAATTAATTTATGCTAGACAGAAATTTATACAGAGTTTATTTATTAGCAAGTATGTATTTTGATCGACCTGATTTTCAGCAATTTGTAAACATTTTCTCTAACATCTGAAGATCAGTCTCGATATTTCATTGGTAAAGTTCTAACGATGCCTAACCGCTGGATACTCAACGCATTGTAATTTAAAGAAGCTCTTAAAATGCTCTTTACAATAATTCTGTTGCTGCTATCCTCTAAGTGACAGCCAGCGACTTAACGGTTCCTTATAATTAAAATGTATGTTGTAGGTACTATTTTTTTCCGCGACTTCGTCCGAGTGGAATTCTTAATCCAGGGCATCTTCAGTCTGTGCTTCATACTTCATCCAAATCATCTAATCATTCAAATATCTGAACATCTTCCTATCACATTTATAATATTAATAGATGGTGAGATGTAAATAAATACATTTAAAACTGAAACTATCACGTTAAAAGGTCTATTCAAACCTGAGCGATATTCGCTGCCGCTGTGGGTAGAGGTACATACCGCGCGGGTTTCGCTCAGGTATTTAGTATCATGTACCGCGGCTAGAGCGACCTGAGCGATATTCGCTGCCGCTGTGGGTTCAACGTGACTGACGTGTATATTCTTTGGCGACTCAGAAATGACTAACTGGCGAAAATTTCTTACCTCTCTGAGCGAAACTCGACTACCGCGCGTTATTCTACCCACAAGGATAGCGAAATCCGTTTTGGTGTGAACAGTAATATTACCGCATACCCACTGGGTTTTCTCTGCCGCAGACGGTAGCGAATACCGCCTAGGTCTGAACAGTAATATTACCGCATACCCACTGGGTTTTCTCTGCCGCAGACGGTAGCGAATACCGCTTAGGTCTGAATAGGCCTTAAGTTATTTTTCTTCATTTTGCAAATTATTATTTAGGCGCTGTTAGAACATTACCCACATGTTATCGTCGTTGATAGTCCAATACCGCGTAATTAAAATAGATAAATAGAGGGTAAGTACTAAAATAAAAATTGAGTTTTCGCGTCTATTAATTATCATTCACAGCTACCTACAGACGCGAATTTAGATTTAGATTTTTTTGTACATACGCGGTATTTAACAATGTTAGTTACGCGCTATCGGACTATGAACGACGTTATGTATCTTTATTTCAAATTCTGCTGTAGGTATCGTAGAATTTGCTCGTTGATTGATGTTGTAAGCGTGTTTCGTGCAGTATGTGACATGTGTTTGTATTAGCAGGCTTCGTCGGGGCATACTGTGCTATCTCACTTGGGCCCGCCCGTGTTGTACCCACTGTACAACCAGCCGCAGGACACGGAGGTGTACCACGAGAATATTAGGCGACATCGGACCTTTAGGAAACGACTCGCCGAACACATACGGAAACTCAAACTTGAGGCCGAAAAGGTATGTCATCTATCAATATGAGTTTATGTAACACTGCAACTATTGCGATTTAGAATCGCAGAATTTATTGCTATAAGTGTAATGATACGCAGTTGGTAGTTTTATTATCATTGTTAATGAACACGTTATACTTTAGTATTGGAAAGGATAACTTGATTGAGACTAGAGCCGAGATTAACTACATCACATAGTAAAACTTAATAGGATCATTTGATCTTTATTAAGACTGCTAATAAATCTTATGAATTTAAATATTATTTCTACATAGAAAGTTGACTGAAGGATGATATGAGGTTCTGTTCTTTTTATTTAATTTTATGCCATTCTCTTCCTTGTGTTAATTCTGTATGTTGTGTCTCATTTTATAGTGTCCAAGTAAATGTTTATTTAATTCTACTACACAATATTTGAGAATAGTTAAGTTAGTTTTATTAAGTACTTCCACAAAAAAACGATAGATTATGTTCTGAACCCCAAATATCGTTTTTATAAATCATACGTTTTCACTGCACTTACATATCATAATGTTATTTTCTTGTCTGTATAGCGTGAGGATGCGTTAGCGGAGGCGTATAGCAGACGAGCCGCGGAGTGGTTGCGACGAGTGGAGAGGATAGAACAGGGGCAGAAGAGGAAGGCCAAGGATGCGCGGAATAGAGAGTTCTTTGAAAAGGTACATTATATGTTTATTTTCATAAAAAAGCGTAGTCTCAGACTAGGATTTCCCCTATATCGGGGGTACACAACCAGACCGGGAACAAATATCTATATGTACCCCATACAAATAGTTGTAACGTTCGGGGATGGAACCCGCACCTGCACCCCCGTTTCGTTTATGAATATAAATACTCCAATTAGCTTCGTACAATATTCACTATCACCGATCTATTCGAGAAAATTTCGTATACGGGAAAACGAGCATCGTTTGAACGTGGCCTTACATTGCTTGATGAATTAAAAGGTTCGAGTTTGGCAATCAGTTGTGAAACAGGGCAACAAATATAGAGGGTGGTGACGATTTTACGATATTAAATGAAACTACGTATTTGGTATTTTCACCTGTTATTTTTATTTTTTGCATAATATTTCACTTTACTCTCATTCGTCTAGCTAGGTGAAGGGACATCAAAGTAGAAACTTACGTCTTCTTTATCTATTCTATATGACTGTAAATAAAGATAATTTTGGTAAGAACAGATTTAGAGACTTCAAATTTTGCCTGTAGTTATATATTAATTTAAATTTTCTTAATTTTAGACATAATAGGTAGGTAATGATTATTATGTGTACAATTAAGAAAATGTAAATTAATTCTTGTGGCTAAACTAATGATTGGATTTGATTAATTGTTTGTACGGTCACAGAACGTGATACCAAATACGTGGTTTCATTTAATGTCGTAACGTCGTCACCACCCTGTATAAGTTACAGACAAAGCAAACTTGAATGGAATATACCAGCCACCATCCATCCACAATTTTTACTTAAACTTTACTATATCATAACTCCTACATTGTGTCAGGTGTTCCCCGAATTAAGAAAGCAGAGAGAAGAACGAGAGAGGTTCAACCGGCTAGGAGCTCGCGTCAAGTCTGAAGCGGAACTGGAGGAGATAGCGGACGGGCTGCACGAGCAGGAGCACGAGGACAAGAAGATGAGGTCTCTGACCGTGGTGCCGCCGCTGTTACGAGACCCCAGTGACGCCACGCCCATCTACATCGACACTAACAGTGAGTATATACGTCGAAATATACAACATGTAACTTCACTATACTATAGCATAAAACAAAGTCGCTTCCCGCTGTCTCTCCCTATGTATGCTTAGATATTTAAAACTACGCAACGGATTTTGATCTGGTTTTTTTAAATAGATAGAGTGGTTCAAGAGGATTTTTTATATGTAGGTATAATACTTTCATATTTAATGTAAGGATAATAGAGAAATTGCACCCAGGCGTAGCCGGGGGACGGGTCGCTAGTAATTAAATAATTACTAGTGGTCGACCATTGGTCGAAATTCGACAGTAATTTTAGTTTTTTGCACTTCTTCCCTATATAAACTTTAACTATTCCAAATCTCACACAACTCCGTGCGCGCAATATGCTTAAAAAGGGGTACAAAGTTTTCTCTTCACCTATTAATATATAGATAAACTACCTGTTAATACCTCAGCAGACGTTGTCCAAAAGCTGTTATAAACTGACATCACTAGAATTTATGGTAGCAAATATACGGTTTACTCTATAGTAGCAAGTGTTCAAACAACGAAAGATAGCAAAAATAAAATAAAAATACGGTATTAAAATACGGTATTAAAATAAATTTCCAATACCGGAAGGCGGCTGGACCCCGAGCTCCTCTTGTGCTATAACCATATTAATGTAACGATTTTTACAAACTATAAAATCCATCAATTCTAGTACACGAATACCCATACTATCTTTCTATTCAAAAACTAACAACCACTTCTCCACAGGACGATGTATGGACATGGAATCAGAACACAAGGAACTCCAACTGCGCAACGTTTGGTCTCAAGCTGAGCGCGAGTTGTTTCGGGAGAAGTACCTCCAGCACCCCAAGAATTTCGGCCAGATCGCCTCCTTCCTGCCCCGGAAGAGCGTGAGGGACTGCGTCAGGTATGCGTGCGTTACTTATCATGTTTACTGCGTATACTAGCTTGGGGTAAGGATAGGCCACCTCCCTCTATGTGGGTGTCACACGATATTGGTGTCGAGATTTCTTTCCTTTTTATAAAAGATGGCTATCTTTACTAGTATATCTGTTGTATCGTGGGTACAGTTTACAGTAATTTATCTTATAGTGCACACTCACACCCGGTAAAACTATGTGTAGGCCATATAAATAGTTGTTCCGTGCGGGAATTGATACCGACGACCCGTAGCGCAGAAAGACAGCTTAGCGGTTACGAGCCCACGCTCTGGTGTTGCTACCAACAAACAGGTTTATTTTCGATAAAGCTTACGTACTTATGTGTACGCGTACCTGTGTACGGCTAGGATGAGACACTTACTCCTGAATACTCAAACACATCTCAAGTTTAAGTTGCCATTAACTCTCGTGCTGTCACTGTCATTTTAAGGTGGATAGTAGCGACAGAATTACTAAAGAGCGTATTAAAATTGAGTTGGGTATCAATATTCGGCGGTCAATTACATTAATTTAAATAGGGTATTTATTAGACGGTATTTTTTATTAGCAAAATTTAAGCTTTTCCTAAAAAATTAAGCAATAGTGTAAAAATTAAATAAATATTAAAAAAATTGCCTAAGTTATAAGCATTTAAAATTGATTAATAGACAAATGGCACTTCTTGCTTGTGAAATCATAAATAAGTAATGTCAAACTAAATTGTGACAATTTCATCATTATCCTATTTTACGGGAAAAGGATGCATAGTGCCTCATACAGAAATTTCAAAAGCTTATAACTCCGGAATTTATTCACCGATTTGAATTGTTTTTTCTGCTATGGTGTTCTTTATCTGCCTACTAAAGAGAATATAAAATATTTCTCTAATTTTAATAGTAGCTCAATACCCTATTGTGAGTTAGAAACAATCCAAAGCATTTCCAAAATCTGTCTTGTAGTTCATGAGAACTTGCATAACTGATTTTGGAAATGCTTTCACTATATTATAGATCTCCTTTATAACATAAGCTACACTTTGTTACGAAAATCAACAGGGATGAAACGGGGTATCCAATTTCGGATGGGAAAAATCCGGAATCCACGTGGATGAATTTGTGGGCTAAAACTAGTAATCAAAAAGGTCTACTAATTGTGTCTAATGTTAGTTGAAATCTTTGAGTATCTAGATACTCAAAGGTTGAAATGGAGTATAGTAAAATCTGATGTCTTTGAAATGTTTGCACCAACTACCTACCATATAATTTTTTATAAAATAATTTTGTTCACAGTTACTAGTCCGAACATATTTACCTACCTACATATTTAATATATCTATCTACCTACATATTTAATATATCTATCTACCTACATATTTAATATCTAAGTTTCTCGTGTAAGCGAATTGTATTCTTTTGAGAAATAAAGATTCTTGAACTAAGTATAGGTCATACTAACCGGGCTTTTTATAATCTCGTGTCATCCGGGCATCACTCTTCTATACGATACCCACAGAAAGAATTGGGGTGGCCTATTCTTAACCAGGAACTTAATGGTGAACTTATTTGTAATGCTACTATTTCCGCAACAGATTCTACTACCTATCGAAGAAGGCCGAGAACTATAAACAGTTGTTACGTAAGCCGCGGCAGAGGCGGTCGGCGCGGAACCCGCCGAGAGCGCAGCCGGAGCCAGAGCTACCTGCAGGCGTCACCACGCGGCTACAGCGAAGTCAGGGTTAGTGGAATAAACTATCTTATCACTTTCACTGTCCCAAGGTAATTTGCTATCATATTATTATTATTATTATTTGTTTATAGAGTACTAAGCCCCTTGGTCAATGCGACCTGCGAAGATCTATTGTGACGCCTCTTGTTGCTATCACATTACTATACGTCCAATAATAATATGATATTGGTATGTTATATCAGGTCATTTATGAATTATAAGAAAGCTAAATATCTTCTATGACCCCCAGGTAACCATTACTTAGTCATCCTTAAAAATGCGTTACATGAAATGCATGGACAGTGAAAGTGTAACTTAAAACGCATCTTTAAACTTCTGACCAGTATACCGTCGCAAGTGTTACGATGCTTGCAAAAAGAAGATACTTTTCCTGTAGATATGTTACAAAGCTCGGGGAGCCCAAAAAGGCCACTTTCTGCGAATTTCTATAGTAACTGTTAAACTGATGATTGCTAAATATGAACCTTATGCGAATGGTATTAAGAGTCATCAGTTAAATGGATAATTTGTAATGTGATTCACTAAAGCGGCTTTTTTAGCCCAGCAGATCTCAACGTATAGGTATTATTTAGCAACACCACTTTGCCCGTATTACATTTTTCATTTGAACTTATTATGCCTGTGCTAAGAGGCTCACTCTTCTAGGTTCATCATAGTCCAATGGACGGAGTTAGAACTTAAGGTCACTTCTAGATCGAAAGTTAATGCAAAAACCGTGTTGCTTCATGGATCGCATTATATTCAAGATTTACTACCACAATGTTATTAAGCATGCCGTTGTTATGCCAATAAAATAGAATTGACTGGTCCTGAGGATCGAACCAAAACAAAGCTTTTTCCAAATTTGGGTAATCTAATAAATTATAAGAGCTATCATTGTTCTGTTGCATGAGACGGATTGCGCTATTCGTGCTGTATAACCTTTATCTCCTTTGCGCACAAGATCATAACCCTAACGTCACTTTGCAGTAAGGCGTCTGGTTTTAATTGCGTCACATATTATACCGCCAGCCATCCACGGTAGATGATTGCCAATAAGTGTGTTATATCCAAATATACTTTCAGGTACGACCGCGCGAGGTTCCGAGAATAAGGAGCAGAATATGGAAGAGGGCATGCAGCAGAACATGGCACAGAACATGCCGCAGACAGACTCCGTCACCTGCATACCTATACCGCCCACAGCGCCCGTGCATCCGCCTCGGTGAGTCACTTAAATTAAATTGGCACTTGAACTTTAAGATTATCAGTTTTGCCTTCGGGCTACGGCTCACCACGGAAATTGATAGATTTAGGCCCAATTTTTTTATATCACCATCAAGACTAGAGCAATTTTTTGGTAAATTTGCAGCTAGGTTTTATTTTTCCATAGATGGCAGTATAATTATAACCACCTTTGCCTATTATATTTTACTAAGTTTGATAGCGTTGTACATGTATAAGTGGCCCGAGTGAATTCGGCTATTTCTACACTGTCTGCTCTGGCTCTCATGGCGCCAATTTAAATGGTAAATTGAAATTGGTTCAGCTTTTTTTTTTTCAAACTGAACCAATTTCTAATTATTTGAGGAATTACATAACCAAGGGTTATCCAGTAATTGAAAAATCCCTTCCAATGGTGCTATCGTCAAATCCGGGATGAGTGATCAATCTTCATCACCATCCCGACAGATGGTGACGAGACATGGATCCGAATAACAAATAAACATTTTATTAGGAATTCGTATTATGCTTTCAGTGTCCCTACGTAGTTCGTTTGTTTCGCAATCGGCTTGGAACCGACGTGACCGCTCCTAGTGTCTTGCGAATACCTAATAAATTCATCACATTTAGTCACAAGCCTGATATTCGTTAACTGATATCATCTTAGGATATATGTGCATCTTCCTTTACACCGGTTTTACCCAATTGGCAGTCGCTTCGTGTAAAATATTCTGACTAGCCTAGGTATTCTGATTAGCTTGCAAGCCGATGTGTTGAAACTTGCAGAATTTAAATTAATTATGATCCATTTAAGGAGAACAGGTGTCGAGTCATTGCAGGAGAATCAATAGTGTTAGCGTATTCACACCTGCAAAATATTGAATTCTGATGAATAATGGCGTCCCCCGTAGGACAACTATTTCCTTAGGTAGACGTGTAAGTGGTACATAGAGTTTATGATAAAGGTGAATGTTGCTGCCCATCGTTCTTATGTAACCTTTCTTTAGTAGCTTCCTAGAACTAGAACCCCATAGCCTACATTCCGTTGGTAATAAAATAAAGCAAATATGGCCGACAGTTAGCGAATAAGCGTTATTTGATCTATATCTCTTTGAATCGCCGAAATTCCACGAATTAATCTGATTGTACATTACTGAATTACATAATTATTTACTTTGAGTATAAATTGAAATACTAATATATGTTAGTCAGATTAATTAAGTGTATAATTACGGTTAGTTTAGTTCGTTTTAATTATTTCAACAATCATTATACAAGGTGTAACAGAAATGTGAATTAATATTTTAGGGGGTGAAAGCATGTAAATTTTAGTATGGAAGCAATTTTGAATCCGTCAAAAACTATCTGCTATTCTATAGACTATAAAAGGAACCTTAACAAGTTACAAAAACCAGACATTAGTGTTGTTCAAGTCCTAATGTGCTGGATTTCTATGTAGAAATCTTCCATGTCTAACGGTTAGCGACGCTACCATAGAGATTCCTAAAAAACCCTGTATACAATATTTTAAAAGAGCTTCCATAGAGTTTCTTTCTGGTGGAAATTCTTCTTCCATGGGACCAAAGTACTATTTGGAACCGTGCACCTAGAGTCTTGACATTTCATAAGCTCCTGTAACTGGTTTATATGAAATACAAATCTGTTCTATTAAAGTTTAAACATCAATGCCTATTGAACCAAAATTATTGGAATGGTTGATTATAATTTTTTCACCAATTCATGAGTTGCTCCCATACTCGCTTAGTATGTGAGCTACATGACCTTATTCACGGGGGTTTTCAACCACTTAGGCCAAAATTCACATTTCACCTTTCTGTTACACTAAGTTTAACAGAAAACCGAGTCCATCCTACCTACAAAAAAGTACACTCGCAGAAAACCTCACCGCGAGCGAACCATCATAATTTTTCCTTCAATATCTATACAGAGATCCGGTACGATTCCGTAGAGTCGGGTCGGGCTTTTTAATTACACCGTGTCAACATTGAGCGGCTCCCGTCCAATGAATTATTCACCGATAGCTGGAGAGAGACGGCGGTGCGCGTTTTTTTGCCACGTTCCTTGACTGCGGATTTTTTTCCTTGTTTGTACATCGCGGATGTAATGTGCTCTTTAGTGGATGAGAGAGTTGAAAGGCACGGTCTATTGTCTCAAGAAGTGGTTGAGATATAGATATAATTCAGACAATTGTTGACACGAGCTTCTTCTCAAAAAGATAAGGGTTAGGCTTTAGTCCACCACCTTGGCTTAGTACAGTCAACACCATCGATACCTATTTGGAGCCCTCTCAAGAGTGCAGGTTTCCATACGATTTTCTTCCATTCCCGTTAACGCAAGTGATTATCAAATTAGATCAGTTGGAATTTATATCGTAATCTGCGCCTTTGAAGAGAAAGATAAAGGTTATGAAAATAAATACTTAAATTAAACTTAGCCTTTGAGACTTCCTTTACTATAAACGAAACAAATACTACACAAAATCTAAGCTTCGTAATTGGTTTCATGTTGCAGTGACGTAGTTAGGCTGTTAAATGTATAAATGTTTTGAAATTTTACACGATTGCCACTTGGAAATCGTGTATAGGTAGTTCTGCCTAGGAATACTACTGATTCACCGTTTAATATACTGTGACTACTGTGAGTATTCTTTTACCATTTTTTGCAAATTTACGTCAGACAAGATTTTAAGTTTATTTCAAAATATAAGTAGGAGTATACAATGATAATGATATTATCATAATAGCAGTATCTAATTGAATTTTTAATGTTTCTATCAAAAATTCAATTCCATTGAGTTATTTAATTCCCAAATCTAATTTTAATAAAACGATTCACAAATTCGTTCCAAAAAGGCGTATTGTTTAAGTAAAGGTTCGCTTACTACCCTCTACTCTACTGGGAATGCAGGGCCGGAATTGGAAAACTTTACCGCGCTGAAAACCTTACTAAAACAATAATTATATAAAACTAGCTTAATAGTTATTTGTTATACAAGAGTGCAAAGTTGCTTTTTAACCGCGTGTTCAATTTTGATGACCGAGCAAGCGAAGGATTCTAAAATTGAATAATTAAATTAGAATCCTGAGCGTTAGCGAGGGAATCAAAAGAGCACGAGGTGAAAAATCTTTGCACTCGAGTGCAACACGTAACTTTTCATTCCACCTCAGCGAGGAAATGACTAAATGCAAAAAAAAAACGTTTAATTCACAAACTTAGTGCACACGATGTTCTAAATTCAATTTACTTTATCCTCTAGAGAATAAAAACGGCTTTTCCACTCAGATATTGAAGATTAAAAATACTCTTTCCGAGATGGTGGGATGAAAATTTACTTTATCCTCTAGAGAATAAAAACGGCTTTTCCACTCAGATATTGAAGATTAAAAATACTCTTTCCGAGATGGTGGGATGAAAAAAATATTCTTCTGCAGTGTAGTGATTTCGTTTTTTTCATTTTACATGGTATTTTTTTTATATGCATTTTTTATTACAACACAAAGTAGAAAAAGTTTAAAGAAGCTTACCTGCAGCTCTTAATCCGTTTAGGAAGCATTTCGCTTTAGTTTAAGTCCACTTAACTGAAGTTTGGAGTCATTAATAAGTAAAACATTCTCAGAAAACAGAAGCAGGCAAATTCGTTCCTGTAGCGCGATGTTTGCACGACCACTCACTTTTATGAGCTTCAGACAATGAGAATAACTCAATTTTTCATCGACCAGATTAATCGTTTAAAATTCATGTATTTTTATTTCAATCGCTCTGACTTCGGCCAGAAGCTGGAGAGATTTATTTTATTGGCAGTACCAAGTTGTGTCCGGAGTTAGTAGTTTTTAAACCGACTTCATTAGGAGTTAAAAAGTTTTTATGTCACTTAGCGTAGTTTTTTGCACTGATCTAGGAATTAAAAGCAAAGTTGGCTTTGAGAGATAGTCTTAAGTACTTAATTTTACATGCCACCGCAATTAAAAATAATTAAAGGAAAATTGAATAGGTCAATTCAAATTTCACTGGCCTATTCATCATCTGTAAAAGGTTTTAAACGTAAAGAAAGTATGAATTTAATTCTTTTGGTCTCTCTTGATTCGTGACCTCATTTGTCATTGGTTTGTTTGTGTTCTCAAGAATTCTAGACTGAAATAATTCAGGTCCCATTAAAAAATAACTTCGATTCCTCACCTTTCTATTCTCATGTAACTATATGATCGAAGACGCCCACATAAAGGGGGTTTTTATTGAAGGTTATAAAAAGAGAAATATGTAATAATAATGGGTGTGTTGTGCGTGTGTTGACAATCACTCCGGTGATTATTTGCACAAGAGTCCCGCGGGAATCATGCCGGGATACAATCAGCATACGTGAGGCGCGCTCGATTATCGATAAACTTTTATAAGTAGGTAGGTAGATGATGGGTCTGATAAAAGAATTAGTGCCATACATTGTTATCGAAATAATTTCAAGCTTTCTTCAAGTGTTTGTAAGAGGGATATGATGCCTATTAAAAAATAAAACAGATAAAAGGAGATTTTTTTTCGAGCAAATTAAAAGCGCTATTATAAATGTTTAAAGATTCACAAAGGCTGACTCCAGACTAACTTCAGTCTTCTAAAAGATTAGCTTGACGGCTGATAAATAAAATATTTATCATATTAATTTCTGCTGTAAAATTATCAATTTGAGACTGTCGATAACTTTCCCTCTAAACCGCTTTATAAATGTTATCGATGAGCTGCAGTACATTACTACAACCACCGTTTCTCCCGACACGGCTTGTTTAGATTTTTACGCAAACACAGGGCCGACCCATCTTTCTAATTGCCTTAATTAAAAGCATCTAGCAATCGAGAAAGCTAAATACGAGAGGGAAGAGGAGCGATGGAAAAAATCCGTCTCTTTTGGCAATCCTTTGATTTTGTCATGTTTGCTTATTGATATGTTTTCTTTTTGAAATATCGTTCGGGTATTGGGGTTCTCGTTTGGCAATCTATCTACTTATATACAATGGATACTGTAAATAGTAGATACTTTTTGTGGTAATGCAAAGGAAGGGATTTGTGAGTCACACATTTGAAATTAAAAAGATATTAGTACAAATGCTATATATACCTAATTACCTAATCATGTTTCCAGTTCATTAATCTGTAAATACGTTGGTATGCATAAATCGTTTCTGAATAAATCATTCAACTATTGAACATCGCTTTGCGTCCACCGTTGTGCAAAACTAAAATAAACACATAATAAAGTATGAAATATCGTCGCACGAATTTCGTGTGTAGTGTTCAAAAAGGGATGAGATTAATTTGATTGTCGGGTTTGCTTGCGTCGACTCGTTGTTTGTCCAACGGGGTGCTTCGCTCGCCCGCGGATAATTACCACCCTACCCGGTATTAATTGGCCCAATTTTAATGATGTTCAAATACCAACGAACCGTGTTAGTTAGTGTCGAAACGCACCGGCTTTAAAGGTTCAGGATTTTGTTTAGGTTTTAAAATCTGGCGAAACCAGACGCGAAACGCTTGTGTATTTTTCAGCGTTATTTTTATTGAATATTCCATGGATGTCAATTACGAGCTTTGTGGCAACGTTTACCGATGACGAGGACTTTTTAATATCACGCTCAATGTTCGGATATGTCCCGATTGTTGTACTAAAAAAGATTTTGAAAGCAATCAAAGCATTAGTATGAACAAAGCCTTCTCTGTCGTAGTCGTTGCCTTTGAGGAATGTGCCTCCAGACGCAATTGATGGGTTGTCTTATTCGTTTGGTTTCTGCCTTTTGAGAACAAAATATAGTTTTAATATTACTTAGGAGAGGCCTATATCCAGCAACTAGTGAACTGAGATAGGCTTAAAGACAATACCATCGTTTAGGACCAAATGTTTCTCTGTCTCTCTCAGCTTATTATAAATGTAGTCGAAACAGTAATCCCTATCCGGTTCAAATTGAAACTAACCGATTAATTGAATCCTTCATTCCCTACAACGCATGGTCGTCATACGTCCCCCACCTCCCCCGAGCACCCGCGGCGTAACCGCTGGTAATTAAAAGAGAGGCGAATTGAGCTAATTATGTTTGCCATAACTCCCCGATGCACCCCGCGCTGTGATTGTGTTTTGGTTTCATAATTAGCTGTTAATTCATTTCGATTAATAATCTTAATTAATCGTCAGATAATTTTGAATTAAAGTTAGTTTAATCCATAATATCTTCGTTATATTTTTACGACGTAGCCAAATAACAGGCTCTTTGTGATAGAAACTGAGTTGAGTCTAGTGTACATCTACATCCAAATAAAAGTAGACAGTCCTCGTAAATTCAATTGAAGAGTGTCTTCGTGTGGTTCCAACAAATATTAGATCTCTCTTCTCACAGGTGTCATAGGCAATAACGGAATATAGCCAACATCATCTCCATATTGTGTGCTATTACTGACCTGTTTTCCAAGCGATGTGGATCATTCGTTACTGGTTTTTTAGGAGTGCATGTTCAGCACCGGACTTTGGCGGGTTGATGATGACGTGTCTTTATTTCAGCAGCTGTATAACACTATTTCACTTGTCCCCAGGTCGGAGTTAATGCGAACCCCTCCCTTACCTCCATCACCACCACCGGCGTCGTCAGCGCCTCCCGCGCCAATGACGTCATCAGTGACGCCACTGTCCATGGCGGGGAGCCCGGCACCGGCGCCGACGCCGCCCGTGGTGGACGTACCTCTACCACCGGCGACTACCGCAGATGTCACGCTTACTATCACGCCAGTTACGGTAATTTAGATGAAGCACTCTTAGCCTTATCCTGAAATAGTTCCGTGCAAAATGGAAAGCTCTAGCCCCAGTACCTATTTAAAAAAAAGTTCGTACTTTGATTATAATGACAGCTTGGTATCCTTTTTCGTTCTCAAAGAATTGACAATCACAAAAGTCGTGTTACACGTAGGATTATTATTGAATCATTAATCCTAAGGTGATTTTGATTTACTAAGAGGCCCGTTACAGATTTTAAATCACGTTTGTACCTAAGTTATTATCACACAGTGTAGATAGAAATCGGAATTATAAAGAACGAGACGTTTATCTTTCTTAAATTGTAGAAGGTAATTTTCGAACCGCAACTAACAGGTATCGCCAGCGTCAACAACAAGTACAGCACCAACGTCATCGCCGACGACGTGCATAACGTCGACGGCAGCAGTAGCAGCGGCAACGTTAACAGCGCCCGCCATGTCCAGCGGCAGCGGAAGCGCACCGCACACGCCACAGCCCGCACAACCGCCCACACCTACGCAACTGCCGCCCACGCCCGAAGCCGGTGAGATGCCCATTTTTTTTTAAACTAAATTTATGATGTTTAATTTGAGATTCTTGAATTTGAATATTTCATTTAATATTAAATTAATTTTGCTTCACAAAAAGCCTAGTATGTGTGAAGAATTTTTAGGTGTTGTGAAAACCTGAAGTTTGTAGATTTTTTGTCTGAAGTTCAGTAAGATTTTACGTCTACAAAAAGCCTGCATTTGCTTTTTGGTTCTATAATCCTTTGAATAATCGATAAATTGGTGTAAAAATGATTGTATTTAAATAGGCTCAGGTCTGACATAGGATGTTTATTGTCTTTGTTGTGTGAAACCAGGTATTAGGCATTACTGACTTTTTAAAGACTATTAAAGTTCTATTGGGAAAGTGTTTTCAACTAATGGCGTAACTTATGTCGTAGCTCAATATTAGAAAGAAAGAAAGAAAGAAATAAAGTTTATTGGCACATAAATGCTAAAAACACAGAAAATAAAAATAAAATAAAATCAGTAGTTGTGCCAAACGGGCCAGCAGCTCAGCATAATGTTGGGTGCCAGTACGTTAATAGGGTTATTAGGTTCTATATCAGGATTTTTTCAAATTGAATCCCTGTTTCATTGACTTTATAAGTTTAGCACTATATAGAAATATTGAAACCTAATTAAAAAAACTCTTTAAATCTTCTGATTATTTCGGGGAATCAAAAAACTTGTACCTTTAAACATTTATTATAACAATTTTACAATTAAACCGAAACACTTTATATCCTACAGCGCATAAGCTCGTTAGAGATCACTTGGGTAATACTGATATGTACGATTTCACTACGTCACGACTCCTTCACTTGGCGGTAGAAGTGGATGGCTCAGGCTCCGGTTCTTCCATGGCGGACTCCTCAGCGTGGCAGCGTTTACGATGCTTGTGCACGAAGTAGTACGAAGGGAACTTGGACCCGCAGGTTTTACATGGATAGTAATGCAGGGTTGTTCGGGTCTGAGACTTGCGGTGTCGGCACGGCCAGTTCCGCTCCTGGGAATTCTCCTGCCATGCTACGTTGAGAACCCGGCTGAATTGCACGGGTCCGTCACAAGACGCTATGTCGAGAACCGTGTTGCTTTGACATTTTGGCGGTTCGGGAGCTTCGATGCGTTCGACGTCAAGTTCGCTCGAAGTTGTTGATGAAGGTGATGGTGGTGGCGGCGATGCTGGCGGGGACGGTGCCCGGGCTCGCCTCGGCACGGGCCTGTGGGCGCCCGGGGGCGGCGCCGGCCGGGCCACGCAAGGGCTGGGCCCGAGCCACGCGCGGTACAGAGACAACATGCTCGCTCGCCGCCGCTCGACGACTGCGAGCCGCCGCGGACTGAGCCACTTTATATAGACCGCAATAAGGTTTCAGTTTTCAACTTTGGTTGTCGAGTGCCGATCGGAAAACTTTAAGAGTTTTGTGAATAAACGATGAATGATTGTTTGTTTTGAACTCCAAAGGGTCGTAGAAACTTTTATAACTTTAAAACTAAATTATATTTTATGTACACTCCTGAGTCCGATAAGAGTCCGTAAGATTATTTTATTTAGGGATCATGTAAGTCGCTTATTGATCAACTTACTTTTAGTATATATTTTCGCATATAACATAGCTTGTTCTAAGAAATATTATATTAACATCGGATAATTTTCTTAACTTTGCCACATCTTCCAATCCCTTTCCATCTTGTGGGATTAGTATTTACACAAAGTGAAATATGAAAGCGTATTCTGCGGCGTTCCCTCGATAATAGCGACTATTCAGTCGAGTGTCTGTGACTTACAAACAGTTAATCCACTTACGGGTCCCCCGATACAGCCGCCATTAGCTTTGTAAAACGTCATCTTTAGAAAAATATTAACTGACAAATATATATTTTTGTCTTTGTGGATTTTATATTACGATTAAATTTTTTCTTAAAAATTTAATAAACCCGAGTTATTGCAATTTTAGATTTGTTTTAGGAATCAAGAAAATGCTGCTGGTCTCTACCAGAATTTCATGATTCCGTTAATATAAACTTCTTCGGCTGTTTTTCCTGATATAATTCAATTTCTGTCAGTATCAAGTGTCAAGATTTAGATATTTTAATCAGAGCCCCAAGTCCGCCGTATTTCGATAGTGTCAGAATATAGTTTCACAAGGACATCATCATTTTGACAGATTTTGTATGGTAAATCTGTCAAAATGTGAAATTATGATGTCTTTGTGAAACGATTCTGAGACAATTGAAATAGCAGACATGGAACTCAGTACTTGTTCATTGCAAAAGCAAGACAACCGTTTGACTTTAACTGTATCATCAAGTACTTGTCTACAATATAGTTCCAAAAAGAATAACTACAGTACTAATATTTCGAAATTTCACTCTTAAATTTTCCATACATAATGATCCTGCTGTTTTACCAAAGGGGGGATAGACTGTTGTAAAAGTGAAAGACGCGCCGATCCCTAGTGGCCGCCGCCGGCTTTAATTTCAATGATGCTTTATCGTATTGTGAGGTATGACAAAAAACGGTTTTAGTTATTTACGGAGCAGCTTTATAAATCGAAAAGTATTGTTTAGTGCACTAAAAGGAGAAGTTCCAGAAATAATTAGGTATTAGGATTGGTAATATCGGTAATATACAAGGTCCTATAACCTTTATAGTCCCGATCCCTTTAAGGGCTGTTGTACTCATCATTATGAACAACTTTTACTATGAGGGAAATATTATAAAAGATCTGCTATTCAATACACATAATTCAATATAACTCGACTAAATGTATGGAATAGCAGATCAGCATTATTGGTGTCATAGTAAGTTGTTCATAATGATGTGTATAATAATTGATAACTCCTTAAGGGATCGGGACTAGAAAGGTAGGACCTTATATTAGACATAATAAATATTACGCTTTTGAAAGTGTTAATAACGTGCCAAAGCTATCCTTAATATGAATAAAGAATTCCAAGAAAGAAGATACAAAGTAACTTCTATTTTAACGAGTATAAGTTCAATATTACATCTTATACATTTAATTCCATTACTTTTAATCTCACAATCATTAACTCAATCGAAACATAAGTTAATCCGCAGCATGACAGCAGTAATCCTTGACAGGGTTGACAGCATAAACCCGGCCACTGCTCGCCACATACAGAATAGTAAATCGAGCATCGGGTGTGTGAGACCGACACGCCTTTTGTACGATTAATAGATTAAATGCTCTATACGACCCAAGCTTTGTCTCACAATAATTTCCATAATTAGTCGGATTAACTACTAATCAAGTTAAAGTGAGTTAATAATTTATATTTCCAATATATATCTACTAAGCAAAACCATTCTGAATTTAACTTTGATAAATACAATTTCTCATTAAATCTTATATGCAAACAGTACATCTCTTTCAAATTATAGACTATCTCCGTATTATTTAAATTAATAAGAGATATTGACAAATTGTATAGTAAAATCAACACACGCTCAGCATACAGGCATTAAATCTACAAAATGTCTGCGGGTGTTTGCTCGGTAAATAAACACAGATACCCGGGCTCGTTAAATTGTCGCGCTTGGCGGAACATCGGTGTGCAAATAGAGGTGACATCCCGCTCCACAGCTTGCCCACCCGTGGGATCTGAAGTGTGGGATGGTGCTGTGTACACTGGTGTTGGTTGAGTGTGGTTTATATACGAGTGAACAGACAAATTTTGGGTAGGTTATTT
This sequence comes from Allophyes oxyacanthae, assembly GCA_932294325.1. Classification (NCBI taxonomy): domain Eukaryota; kingdom Metazoa; phylum Arthropoda; class Insecta; order Lepidoptera; family Noctuidae; genus Allophyes; species Allophyes oxyacanthae. The sequence goes on from OW028628.1 coordinate 7,655,245, forward strand.
TAGGCGGGTCCTCGTTGGGCGCCCGTTTTTATTTAGTCTTTCTGCAAATGAAAAATACTATGAAAGATTTCTTTTACTCTTTTGTTAAGGTGAATATTAACATTAGAGTTTTCTAACTTCATGCTTTGATGTACCTTTATGTATAATTCGAACCACGGCATATATTATTAAAATATTCATCGATTATATTTGCTATACCTACATATAATATAGTATACATGTTAGATACCGAAACACTACATTTCAATTGGTCGGTCCCACGTTGGGCGCCATCTCATCAAAACGCTGCTGTATAAACGTTTGAATTGAATAAAACGTTGAATCGGGATCCAATTAGCTCTCGTGCAAATATCAGTAATTGGTGAGATTAATCGAGAGTGCTCAGCGTAGATACAAAAGTCGTAGAAACGTCTGCGACGTTACAAACTTTGTGTTCTAAAAACTAGATTATCACTTATAAATAAGTCTTTACAGATGTAGCCATAATGTTGCCTTGATGTGTGAAATATTTTAATTTTTTCTGACATTACAAAAACGGTGTATCCGATTCCGAACGTTCCCAAATATCTTTCACATTTTACCATAAACCAATTTCTCTTTTATCAAACACTTTTCAGTAAGGTACATTAGTCATTTCCAGCGTGGCGTTTAGTCTCATATCTTTGGCATGTTCTCTCAGTAATAGTCTAGTATCCGGTAAGACAAACGGTGCTGGTTTGCTCGGGGATTGCAGACGCTAATTAGCACTCAGAGGCACAGAGCTACGGACAGACGATAAGCTTACTATGTTATTTATTTGGCAAGTATTAAGATCACTTCGTTTTGTTTTTTTATGTTTTTGGGACGTTTGGTGTCGGATAGGGTTAATCTAAAGAAGATATCGTTAGGTTTTTAAAAATAAAACAGCCGACTTAAACGCATCTTAATAAGTTGCTGTTAAGTTTTGCTTCACTGTCGCCATGTTGATCGAGAAAATAACAGATGTTTAAAATGAAATCGGCCGTTCACTAGTATAAAAACTCATTGTTATCGGCCATTTTTGTCTTAATCACCATTTATCTTGTCGGTGAAAATGGCTCTAAGGTGGAAAGTAGCGACATAATGAATTCTTAGGAGCATCTTAAAGTTAAATGCCCTTTGAGTATTCTAGGGTATAGCAAGCAGTCTTTTATATTGATTGTCTCACAATTATTTTACTGTTCTACTTATGAAGAAACCACTGTAATATGAACAAGAATAGGTATGTAAAAAAAAATACTATACTATAATAATAAATTGTACTATATTTAAAAAATAAACAGTTAAAATATAAAACCCTGTACAATTACGCATCTTAATATTCCTTCACATCGTTGTCATGCGATAACGTGTCCCGAAGAAACCCTTTACTGTTAGGTACATTATTTTGAAACTAAATTTGTAAAGTACGGTGTATGTACAAAAAAAAAAACAAAATTGAGTTTTCGCGTCTATAAGTAGCTAATTGTGGACGCTAAAACTCAATTTTTTTTTAGTTTCTCGACGCGACGGTATCGCAAACCTATAGGTTTTATTGAAGATATTATTATAATTATAGAAGAGACTATATTCCATTTGGAATTTTTATTCGTCTCTAAATAGTTCCTTTTCCTACTCTGCGACCAACAGAAGTTCATAAATCTTATTACACAGCAGTTAGAGAGTTGTTAACTGCGAGCATAAATCTGTTCGTGTAGTTAATTATTTAACTTGCGCTGATGCAGTTTAGCGCCTGCCTTACTACGGATTGCAAAACTTTGTTTGACGTCTATGGTCTGTTGGATTTTTATGTAGATTTCACTGCCAAAGTTTTTAAGTCTTTGGAAAATGGAATGACTATTGATTGTTTCCACATTGCAATTACAGTTATAAGCTCCGAATTTTCAAAAATGTGTTGACTTTAAATAAACATACAATGAAAAATCCATGGATATTCATTGGAATAAACAAATCGTATGTATGAAGTGCAGTAATTCAATTTGTATCACAAACAGCGATAAATAATTAAACAAACATGGCGTTGCTATTGGAACTAAATTCGCGCTAATCTGCTTTCCGCTCCAAATTGGCGCCCAACGTGGGGCCGTTGAATATTGCACGACTCCCCGTTCGGCCTCGCCGTGATTTACGGATCATCTCGCGTTGTTCTGAATAAACTTGTTAATATGCAACTACAGTGTGAATAATAGAGTATATGGAAACTAGATTTGCATTTATGGTTCTCCAATATTTAAATTGTTTTGATTTTAGAGTCTTATTTAATTTAAGAGTTCTTGATGATATGATTTTTTGATGCTTTATCACAGTTGTAAACCAGAGATTAATCTATCTGCGACTTACAGTATGGTTCTTTGCAAAAGGGGGGAAGTTGAACTTTTTTTTATACCACACCGGGTTTTGAATATGCAGTTCTAGGTCATCTTCTATTCTGATTATTTTCGTCGCAGGTTTCAAGATATTTCAATCAGTTCCTTGGGAAACACCTAGATACATAGTTTGTGTTGTAGATACTGGCTTACTGACCCTACTGACTGTAACCCTACAGTAGTCGTGTGTGTGTCAAGTTCAAAAAATTATAGAGTTATAAAAAATATATTAATAGTATATCAAGTCTGTCACAATGTCATACTTTTGTGGTAACGTTAATTTTGTACAACTTATTTTAACCCTTACACTTTTGTCTACAGCGATAACAGAACGCATCGGCACACCATCCTCAACAGTAACGATCACAACAACAACAGTAACAACAACATCCTCAAACTGTGCCGTCTGCAACATGTCTGGGGCCACCAGAACAGTTTCAAGGTCTCGAGCGATCCACTACGGGTTGAAGGAGGAGGCCGTAGGGGCGAGAGTGTGTGAACCATGTCATTGTCGATGTGTGAGGTCGCGGTACACAAGGTGTCCGGTTCCTACGTGTCCGGGACCCAGGGTACGAGCGAAACGGCTGAGGCATCTGCCGCCAAGGTGGCATGACCTATCAGTGGAGCTCAAGAGGCCACTTATGGAGGAGTTTGGTGAGTTATCTGTGACACTAAAGATCAAAGTCTTAATCGAGAGTAAATTCTACTTATAGAATATACAAGATATTTTTCACTAACAATGGTTTCAAGATTAATTGACTATTCCCGATTAAGTCCTCACTCCGTCAAATTCGGAATCTAAATGAATCTTGGAATAAAGCTGATTGAAAACGCAACAAAGAGAACATCAACAGATATTATTACCACACAGGAGAACCTTATTCACATTACATTATTTTTTAGGAATGCTAAAATATTATATTGAATTATTTTAAAAACCTTTAATGTCTATTTACAGAAATCCCAAGCGAGTTAAGCAAGTGTTGTTTAGCTTGTTTCAAACGAATAACTCGGAGGTTAGAGACCGTGGTAGAAGGTGGATCAGCGCCGGAGCCCACGGAGGAGGAGGCGGCGAGATTCCGGTCTCTGCTCAGGGACCACGGCACGGCCTGGGACAGGATTGCAGCTGTCAGTGGCAGGACGCCTGCTAGTCTGAAGGCGTTCTACTTTACGTATAGGTAACTATTCCTCTAAAAATCTAAATCATAATCTAAGTATTTTTATCCAGTAATTGATTTGTGTGAAAAATGTTAGGCAAATATTTTGAATGTATATCGTGAATATTCGAGACAGCTTAAATTCCTACGACGATAATGTAGCCTAGATTAATAACAAATATTTTCCCATAGAAAAAAGCTGCAACTGGACACGTCAGTAGGCCCCACGACCCCCGGTCCCCGCTGCAGTTCGAGCGAGGACAGCGCGCTGTCGTCGGCGGACACGGACACGGCCAGCGGCGGCTCCCCCGCGCGCGCGCCGCCCCCGCAGCCCGCGCCCGCCCCGCGCACCGACGCCGTCGCGCCGCGCCGCCCGCGCCGTGACGAGTACGACTCCTCTGCCACGGAGACGGCGGACGAGGAGAACGACGCGCCTAGCGCTAAGGTATGTCTATTTTATTTAGGCTGTGAACGTCCGCAACATTACCTTTACCATTTATATTACCTTTCGTGCCACCCACAAATTTTGTGGAACTAGGGATTCAGCGATGGAACATTGTATTCATTAATTATTTACAGATCGTCCCTCCGACCTCCGTCCCCACGGTGGTATCGTCGGCGTCGTCGTGTAGTCCCGCGGTGGCGGTGAGTGCGGTGACCGCGTCTCCTGTGACGTCACTACCGGGCGGCCGCACGACTAGCGCGCCGCAGACCGTGCGTGACGTCGTGCTCAACCTCATAGAGATCAGTCTCACGAGGGACGCGCAACCGCAACATCCTAGCATCAAACCGCATCAGATCAAGGTCTTGGCAATAATCTTAACATTTTAACTTATATTCTCTGCACTCATCCATCGAATGGCAACACGGTCTAGGCGCGAGAAAGTCGAACCAAAATGCTCGCGACTGCATTGTCTCATTTTTAGCTTTATTACACGATAGAGACACCATTCCAGTATATTGTGTTCTTTTGTGTTTTTTTCTTAGATATTTATGTATTAGTTTCATTTGTATTAAAAAAACACACCATCTACTATCAGAACTTAACCCAATGGTATTACTCACAGGTGACGTCATCGTGCGCAAGCGGACGCGAAGCGCTCGCGACGTTGAGCGTGGTGAACAGTTCGCACGTGGGCAACACCGGCGCGGCCAGTCCGCAGCGCGCCGCCACCATCACGCCGCTCAGCCACGCCGGCGCCGACAAGGACGTCATGGTGCTGCACATCGAGCCGCGAGCGGAGCGCCCCGAGCGCCCCGAGCGCCCGGAGCGCCACGAGCGACACGAGCCCTTGCTGGTGCGCCAAGAGCGGCACGAACCCCTGCTGGATCTCAGTGTCAAGAGGCCGAGACATGATCAGCCGTTCCCGCATCCTAATAAGTCGGTTAGTATTGTTTTTTTTTTTTTTTTTTTAATTATTATTTATTGTATTATTATTTATTGCATGGATATTCTGCTTTGTTGATATAATTGCAGTAGGTCATCTTAATGATTTAATGATGTTATGGCTCAGTCTCGGTTAGATGCCCTAATAAGGCATCAAAATTTATAGCATCAAATTTATAAATTAGTTTATGGTTTAAAAACGAATTGCAGTTAGCCATAGTTTATGTTCCTTTTGAAAATGTTTAGTCGATAAGATATTACATCTTTTCTTTTCGAATTTTATCAAAAATATTTTTTAAATTGCCAATTACGTTACTGTTAATGTAACCAAAAATCATCAAAATTGTAGAATAATCAGGTTAAAATAATGTACTTAAGGCAATTAGTCTGTTTGCATTAGGACCCTAAGCAGTTATCAGTGATAGAGCGGGATGATAATAAATTCGAGAAATATACCTGACAGTAATCTAATTCTTCCATCACCCACTAGGTATACCGAAACTCAGAGTACAGACCTCAACAAGAGCGAGAGTCTCCGAACCAGTACAACTGTAAGCCCAAGTCCGGCGGCGCGCCCCCGCGGCCGAGCCCGAAGCCCGCGCCCAACCCCAAGGGCTCCATCACGCTGGGCACGCCGGTGGAGGCGCGCTTCGAGCAGCAGCCCAAGGCCGGCTCCATCACGGCGGGCACGCCCGTGCACGGCTCGCACCACCTGCCCGACAAGCGCACGCTGGACTACTACAAGCGCAGGAGTCCGGGCGGACCCGCGGCCTACTATGCGACGGCCGGCACTCAGTCTTTTTCACCTGTGAGTCAAATACCTGTACTAATAGATACTTTATGAAACTATCGTGAAATCTTAAGAGTCATGTTCAGTTTAATAGATCTAAAAAAATGATTGATCGTATGAAAGTTAAAGCTTGCACAATAAACAAAAGCCAATATTAAATAGGTAGTAAAAAGAAAAAAAAAATTGAATAAAACTTTTCTCTGCTCTCTGATCCCTTAAGATATTTTCCTGTTACCTGTTTCTATTTGTATTACTTGTCGGATAGTACGTAACGAGTACGTTGTCCCCAGACGGGCAGTTCGGGCTATACGCGCAACCCGCACGGGCTGGAGCAGCGCCAGATCATCAAGGCGGACTTCATCACGTCGCTGCAGATGCACGGCGGCGCGCGGCGCGAGCGCGAGCGCGCGGCGTCCCCGCAGTTCCGGCGCGACGCCGTGTCCGTCATCCAGCGCCACACGCCGCAGCACGTGTACCCGCACCCGCACCCGCACCCGCCGCCAGGTGAATGTCACGGCACACTACCGAACCATACAGCGACCAGTCTTCACTATTTCACTGTTAAGAGATTCATAGAACTAAATTTATGAGCACAAACATTTGCTGTCTGCTTGCTGTATGCGTCTTCTATGTGCGGTCTGCTTTATTTTCTTTCTTCTGTCGAGTCGTCATGAGCTCGTCACATGGAAAATGCTCACGTCGTAGTAGTCATCAAGGTTCCTAAAGGGGCTGACCGCTCAGTGTTCGCCGGACGCACTTAGGTATTGTCACTCGATAAGACTCAGTATATTTATTTATATTACCCATTATAACTATGAGCGACTGAGGGTATGAATAAGACAATCTATGGAGCGGCTCTACGGCGCGCGCAGGATTTGTTCTTTTGTTCAGCAGTAAATGAGTAACATAACCATAACCAGTGTTCAATAAAATAATACTGGCTGGGTTCCAACGTTACTGACTTGAACAAATCAATCATACCAAGAAAACTTTTAAATTCTATAGATGATCATTTTCCACTGTACAAATGCTTAAAAGAAATGTATTTTCATGTTTACTGTTTTTTTTTTCTGATGCATATAATTATAATATAACCAAATATCATTGGTTCGATTTCCAAAGAAAATGGTTTTGTCCTTTACTGAAAGTAATTACTAAAATCCATAAAGTGAATTGAATTACAGGACTATTATGCATCACATGTTTTGATGGTGTGGCTATAAGATATAATTATTATGCTTGCGTTTGGGGTACTAACAACTACATGAGCGCTCTATAGCTTGTCTTATTCGTACTCTAAGATGAGGGGGCAGCCTCGCCGCAGCTCAGACAAGACGCATCGGTCATACAGTGGCACACGCCGCAGCACGTGTATCCGCATCCACATCCGCATCCGCCTCCAGGTAAATTACAAATACTAGCTCTTACCCGCAGTTTCGCGTGGAATTCTAATAACAGTTTCATATATTACCGATCAACCAATCATTTCAACTCACGATTCTACTCATCTTTGTGACGAATATACCTTAATTTTTTATCAAACAGTGAAAATCCCATCAAAATCAGTCTTTTGCCGTTATATATACACCTATACACTGCTATACAGTATGCGGTTAATCTTTACCATATTACACACCACAATTTGGACGTTTAGCAACTGTAGATATTTACCGCTATCGTACATAATATTCTTAGTGTCATAGAATGTCACAAAGAAGAAAGAAACATCTCAATGCCCAATGCCCATTGATTTTCGTACTTAGAAACCATGTTGTTCTCAGGTCATGAAGCGTTTACATCCCTGGTAGATGTGGCGTCGGCAGCGACTGCATTGCCCGTGCCGCGAGGCTCGCAAGCTGACGGCAAACCAGAGCCCAAGCAACAGCAGTCGCAACAACAACAACAACAACAGCAACAGCAGCAACAACACCACGATTTTAGGTACACGATACATATTGTTTGACCACACACGTATGTACACAGACTTAAGAGCTCCAGAGAATATTATAGCAATATTTTTGAAGATTATAATGATTTTTTTATTTTTGAAATAAAATGGAATTCATTTGCATGAAGTATGGTACATTGGGTGGTAAACATATTTTAGATTCGCATCGCGTCGGACGAAAAATATGCTCGACATGCGAATTTTTACATAATTATGGATTTTAAATTGAGATAATATTTATTGAATTACAGTTTACATTGACTCATAATTATTAATTGAAAGAAACATATCACTGAATAAAAAAAAAAAACTTTGAAATAATATTGAATATAATTTTGCGTGGGAACCTCAATTTTGACATAAACCCAAAAGAGTCTACTGGTAGAAAATTTACCATTGTTATTATTTGAATTTGCAGGATGATGGCGCAGAAATTCCAACTCAGTTCACAGTTTCCGGTAAGCAATCACTGTTAAATACATAGTACTATGCAAAAACTTAAAAAAATATAAAATAAAGAACTACGAAATTGATTTAGCTCCAGAACACCTATCGTCATTCGCAAAAATTTGATTATTATCTTAAAAGACTCAGTTATAGTCTACTGTTGAGAATAGTTTATTAATCATGTATGTTATTTACAGCAAATGTTGGACAGAAGAGTACAATCTCAATCGCAATACATGGATAGAGACAGACAGATACAAATACAGAGAAGAGACGCGTAAGTGTCAAACATACTACGGCCCGTATTCAAGAACAATATTTTGAGAACGCACAGTAAGCTTCGACCCACAGTGGACAAATTTCGACTGACTGACCAATCAAATGGCCGCATTCTTCACTTTCCGTTCACTGAATGAACAAGTATTTAACTAAGCGATGTTCTTGAATACGGGTGTAAAACTTATAACAGTGCTTAATAATTATGTCAATGTTCGTTAGGATTTTTAACTGCATTGCATCCTGGTGAAAACTTAATAGGTATCACCTACAAAAGATTTGTTTGAATAGTTTGATGCGTTTTTGCATATCAAAACTTATACCATGTTGCTTGGATCACTTATGAACTAAGTTATCCAAATGTATCATTGTGAATAAATGATTGTTGCAGTGAACGCGCGATCCACGCGATCCACGAACGGCACGTGATGGAGCAGCAACAGCACCAGACGCAGATCATACACGAGCGGCACCATATGCAGCACTCCATGGTACCAATTACTATTATTTTACCACAATCAATTGACTCAGCCTATCTCTCCATTGCTGATGGCGTTTCCTAAGCGGTGCCGCAATATTTCTCCTGCATTCTTTAAGGTCGTTCGTCCATCTGGCTGAGGGATCCAGATTACGATTGCCGATTTTCTTCACTGAAAGACTTTTCTGCTTCATTTATTAGTAATTTTTACCACAGACCAGATATATCTTTCTACATACAGTCAGTAAACGTGAGTCGCAAAACCGTGCAGGGAATAAGTGAGGCTTATATCCCAAGTTAGATTGACGCAACTCGGGACAATGCATTCAGGCTGGGTTATACTCTTTGATATTGTTTTAAATTTTCCAACCTTATGTTACCATGGAAAATGTCAAAGATCTCAAACTCAAATTAGGCATCAAAATAGCTCGATCAAATTTTCCGCAAGACTAATGCGTACTCGTATGCGTATAGCACGCGATGCAAGAGCGACACGAGCAACAACAACATCAGAACCAACAGCAGCAACAACAACAACAACAACAACAACAGCAGCAGCATCAACAACATCAGCAGCAGCAACAACAACACCAACAACAACAACATCAGCAGCATCAACAGCAGCAGCATCAACAGCAGCAGCATCAACAACAGCATCAGTCGCAAATCATACAAGACCGACATCATATGCAGCATGCCATGGTCAGTTTATATTTGTGACCGTGCTAAAATTCGCTAATCCTATGTCTTTCATAAGCGTCGCGACGCGACGTGATGCGATAAAAGGATAAAATTATTATTATAGCCATGATTATTGTGATCATTGTTACATTTTGTCGCGTCATGTCGCTTTGTCGCATCATGGCACCTTTGTAACACAATCTCTCTGTATTAATATCATGTCTCCCTGTGGCAATATCATGTTTCCCTGTGGCTTCCTATGGAAAAAGTAAATATTAAATTTTCCACATGGTCAAAACCACTTACGCCTGAGAAGGTGTAGGTGGTTTTGAGCTACGTAAGTTGTAAGTAAGGCGTTCGGTCTTGCTTAGGTAACTTTCTCGATTGTTATGTCCATACGCAGGCGTACTTTTAGAACTAATTATACTTCTCGATCTTCCTCACTCATATTATACACATTATAATTATATATTTTTCATGTGATAATGTGTTTCCTCTCTGATAATATATTTGTTTGTACACAACAGAGCGTGTCGTCCCAGGAGGGAGAGCGGCGCATGATTCAGTCGGTGACGTACAGCACGGCGTCAAAGCCGCGTGCGCAGACGCCCCACCACATAGAGCGGAAAGACACGTGTGTATACTTATTTTGATTCATATTAAGTTTCTATTAGCTGCTTATATCGGTTGATACGAGGTGCATTCAATAAGTACCTAGCCTCATCGCCAGAGGGCGCTGTAGTTTCAAAAGAGTTTTACCACAGTGTAGCACATTCTTTTTAAATTCTTTTTTCAAATTTTCATTCCAATCCCTTCATTTGTTTTAATTTGACAACTTATGGAAGCCAACGTGTCGATCGGTTTTACAAAAATGGAAAAAGAGCAATATCTTTCGGTGATTCGATTCCTATTTTTGGAAGGGAAAACGCGCATCGAAATCAAAGAGCGCTTGAATGCTGTGTACGGTGACTCTTCTCCATCGATGGCCACCGTCAAGAATTGGTTCAACGAGTTTGCACGTGGCCGTACGTCGGTTTTTGATGAACCACGTCCAGGTGCACCGAAAACAGCTGCTCGATCAGCTGATCTCGTATTGGCAGATCGCCGATTGAAGGTTCGGGAGCTAGCTGAGACTGTAGGCATTTCAGAAGGAACAGTGCATCATATTCTTCACGAGGAACTCGGCATGAGAAAGCTGTCGGCGCGATGGGTGCCGCGTTTACTCACACCAGAAAACAAGCGCAACCGTGAGACCACATCGGAGACGTGTTTGGCGCTGTTTAAGCGGAATCCAGCGGAGTTTTTGCGTCGTTTTGTGACCGTCGATGAAACCTGGATCCACTGGTACACACCAGAGACCAAGGAGCAATCAAAACAATGGATCCAGACCGGGGAACGTGCTCCAAAGAAGGCGAAAACTGTAAAATCGGCCGGAAAAGTTATGACCACCGTTTTCTGGGATTCACAAGGTGTGATCTACATCGATTACCTCGAGAAGGGTAAAACAATTACAGGGCTTTACTATGCCGATTTATTGGGCCGATTCGACGCCGAATTAAAGAAAAAACGACCCCATCTGGCGAAGAAAAAAGTGCTGTTTCACCACGACAACGCACCGGTTCACACGTCTGCCGTTGCCATGGCCAAATTGGTCGAATTACGCTACGAATTGCTGCCCCATCCACCGTATTCTCCAGATTTGGCCCCTTGTGACTTCTTTCTGTTTCCTAATCTGAAAAAATCACTCGCCGGGAATAGATATGGATCGAATGAGGAGGTCATCGCCGCCACGGAGGCCTATTTTGCAGAGTTTGACAAAACCTATTTTTCGGACGGATTAAAAAAGTTGGAGCATCGCTGGGCTAAGTGTATCGAACTAAAAGGAGACTATGTTGAAAAATAAATTCCCACTTTTCCAAAATTTTCGTTTACTTTTTGTAGGCTAAGTATTTATTGAATGACCCTCGTATGTTATCTTAATTCTTGAATTTTTTATAATATTTACCATCACGTTTAAAGAACTCAAAACACATTGCGATGTTTAATCACGTGGAAATTATACTATTTGGCATAGTTGCCTCTGAATGTTATAATAACAAATCCTGAAATGTCTATTCTAGCCGGCCAGTGGTATCATCAGTTTCGGTAGTCGGGCCGGGCGGGCCGGGCGGGCCGGGTGTGGGCGTAGGTGTGGGCGTGGGCGTGGGCGCAGGGCCGGCGGTGGGCGGGGCGGGCGGGGGCGCGGGCGCCGAGGCGCGCGCTCGCCCGGCCGAGGGCACGCTGACGGCGGCGTTGCTCATCGACGCCATCATCACGCATCAGATCAACCAGAGCTCCGACCAAAGGTTTCCCGTAAGTATACATTCTACATACTATGTATTATTTTTTTAGGCTGCGTATTTAAGTTCCAGATTCTGCCAGAAGCCATTTAAATCGGCCATTTATAAACTAACTAGCTGGTATCCGCTGGCTTCGCTCGCGTGAATCGTTTCCGGGATAAAAAGTATCGTATGTTTTTCCCAGTTTGTATTTAAGTTGTATGCCAAATTTCGTTAAAATCGGTTCAGTTGTTGAGGTGTTAAGAAGGAACAAACAGACACACTCGGATTTATAACATTAGTATGGAGTATGGATATGGATGATTAATTAATCATGTGGTCATTTGCTAGGAGCGGCCGGAGCGACCCGACCGTGGGCCGACGCCTGCGGAGCGCGAGGAGCAAGCCGCCGCCGCCGCCGCCGCGCACACCACCAGCATCAAGCTGGGAGACCTCGCCTCCAACATCATTACTAGGGACTTCTGCAGTCCCACCACCTCTATCATGCATCATAAGTAAGTTGATACTCATTATCACATCGTAAGGGTCAGTTCAGATAATTAAATATCGTCCTTATCCAATGCAAATAGAGTTGTAAATAGTATACAAGAGATAATTTGCTCTACCGGATAGCAGCATGTGCTCGAGCGGACGTCCGCGTACCCTTGATGTGCTTCACGGCCGAAAACAAGTTCGACCACGTGCGGACTGTTCTCTCCGCCTAATCTGCGTTAACTCTAAACGTTACCTGTTGAATATGAACCACCTCGCAGACCGCTATAATAATGAATAGTTGCGAGTAAATATTGCTGTAATTACCACTATACTGCAGTTGTTAGACCACCATTTTGTTGACCGTTCTATTGACTTCTTGAATCGCCTTTTGAGAAACCTCAAAGAAGAATAAAAGTTTGTGTTGATTAATTTGAACGCATTGGCAGTTCAGAATAATAAAATGTTTTTGGATACTCCAAAATTTCTACGGATCTATAAGACTTTTAATACTACTATAAGAGTGTTAATGTTAACTAACGCTAACACTTTGTCTGCAGCAATCGGTTTAGCGTGGCGAACTCCGAAGGTTACGTGAGCGGCAGTGGTGGCGGCGAGGAGTGGAAGCGGCGGGACGCGCCCAAACACGCGCCCTACCTGGAACCTGTGTCACCGCCCGACAATCATCCTGCGAACAGGTATGTAGCTTACACAATACTAGAACATCCTGCCGACCAACACTGGACGTATTCTTCTATCGTAGGGGTCATCCATAAAGTACGTCACACTAATTTCGTGATTTTTTGACCACCCCTTCTTTGTCACAGTTGATCACATTTGTGTGACGTCACATATTTTGCAATTTTATATCTAGAAATTATTAAATTAAAACAGCAGTTCCGAAATTAGTTTTATTTCCATTTAAAATTATTATTTTATATGATTTTGAAATGTGACGTCACGAAACTTAGGACCCCTCCAACCCCTTGTCACATAATGTCACACTTCGTCGACCCCCACCCCCCTATTCGTGTGACGTACTTTATGGATGGTCCCGTATCGGCACGAGCTATCACATTGTAATCGTTCATGCAGTAGTGGAAAGATTTGCCAGCTTTTCGAGTTTCACTGCCCAAGGTGTGGAGTGCGCACGTGTATGGGAAGATAACCAAGTATCTGACGGTCACTAATATTGGGAGTATTCCTCTCTTTTTGAAGAAGCTCTTGTATAGCATAATCGGTGGATACGGAGACTGTTTAGAGTAGTGTAACAGAGAAAAGACCTATAGGCCCAGCAGTGCGAAACAAAATGCCAAAACTATGATGAAGACAACTTGACTTTAATTCAATTCGTGTTCCTCGAAGAAAAAACGAATATTAACCTTTTACCGCATTGTTCCAGAAACAACAGCAACCGTCGATACAGCTGCGTGGGCTCGTCGGGCGTGGGCGGCGCGGTGGGAGGCGCGGGGGGCGCTGCTGGCGGCGTGGGTGGCGTGGGCGGCGTGGGCGGCGTGGGCGGCGGCGTGCTCACGGCCTTCGACTACGTCACCAACCGCATCGTGGAGGTCATGCGCAGCGACGCCGACGAGCGCAGCAAGCCGCTGGCCTTCCCCACCGCGGCCTACGCCTACCCGTACTCCGCGCTCAACGTGGCCACGGCGGCGCCCGACGGTCAGTACACAATCAGCCTTAGTTTTACTTTTTCTTTTCATATCTCACACATGCTGCCTATACCGATATCCTAATACTAAACAGGCGGTACGCTTGGTGCAGAGCAGCGATTTTCTGTCAGGATGGCAGGTCGTCTACCTCATTCATCATTGAAATGTTGACTAACAATGGCTAGATATTAACTAAATACTTGCAGTTATATTCAACTCTTCAATCTTCTTATCTCTAACGGTTAATAAGCTGTCATAGAGAACCCTAAAAAAACTCAACCTGTATAAGCGATCGCGAATCCCGCGCGTCCTTCATACACACGAGGATGCGCGCGTACTCGATCGCTTATGTATGTGGGGTGGTCTACAATTCGAAATACAATGTGGATATCGTTCAATAGGTTAATATTATTGAATTCCTTCCAGCAGCGAACTCGGCGACGGCCAGCAACGCGGTGTCTGCGCCCGCGCCGCCGCCGCCGCCGGAGCCGGCGCCGCTGATGTCGGCGCAGTACGAGCCGCTGTCGGACGAGGACTGACGCCCGCCCGCCACGCCGCGCCCGCGCCCCACCGGATAGCGAAGCCCCGCCCGCTCTTCTGTTATCTGCCACACTGCGACTGGGACTCCACGCTTCGACTCCAGCTGGCTGCGCGATACAGAACCGCAAGCCGAGGCTTCTGGACTACGACGGCCCGGGACGCATCGTCCGGGCCCTCCTCGCCCGCCGCTGCCTGAAGAATCCCGATGGCAATAATCAATGAGCCACAAACACCCGGACCCGATGACTCTTCATCTCATAACAAGATCGACGGCGTCGGGAGTACGAAGTCACTAGTTCGGTGTTGAAGGACACGGATCCTGCCCTCGGATGCACGTCCGAGTGACGCGTAGCTCTTCAGTTAGTTTGTTGTATTACTTTCTTATACACTCATGTTAACGTCGGATCGATGTGAATACGTTTCATTTATGAACTGACAACATTAAAGTAGAAACTGTGACGTGTATCCGATACAAACCAGATAACGGAAATAGCGGTGTAAAAGACAATCCATAAACAAATAAAATAGGAAGAAACTATCGACATTATCAAGACGATCGTTTGGACATGTTATGGGTGCATTTTGTGTGATCTCGGTTATGTGTCTGCTGTGATTACGCTGAGCTATTGGATCTTTCGTGTTAAGTAATATAGACGATGGTACTAAATTGTATATTTATATCTTCTTACGTTGTAATGCAGGGATTAAATACCGTTCATGTGTTGTGGGAAGCTTTAAGTGTCCGGTAGTAAGCGAATTTGTTTGATAATAAGGCGCACGCGTCGGTCGGCGCGAGTCGCGGCGGGCGCGGCGCGTGCGCAGCCGGAGGAATCTGCCCGCACCAGCTCGCGACTGTACTGTCCTGTATCGACCGACCTGATAGACTCGTCCACTGACGTGGCACTCGATACGCTTATGAAAATATATGCTGTCGATTAGTGAGAATACGATTATGAATTATTGTTATTTATTTAGTTATTCAAGTTTTTTCTTTTCTTTTCTCGTCTAAATGTAGTTAATCATAGTGGCGGGGCGGAGTGAGGCTAGCGTCGCTCCGCCCGAGCCGCGCGATGGATGTGATGATAGCACTGCCGCTAAGAGACGCAAACGTACCTCACTAATAATTTTAAGTGGCAGAATAACGAACGATTCGGTGATTTAAACGATAAAAAATAAATAAGAAATGTATTTTTAATCCAGTCTTCCATCGCCACTCCGACAGGGGACTGCCCCGCACTAGGCTAGGACCCGAGCGACTTCGTCCATAACTTAGCTACACTTAGGAACTTGTACATTATGTGAATAGACTCGTAACGCGTGATCGACACTTGCCCCGGCATGCATTTCGCAGATTCCTCGTTATATTAAGCTGTCGTCATCAGTGCGTGTCTGTGCACTGCGTGACTCTGCGCGTGCGCAACACTTTAGTTAAGAACATTTTTTTATCGCTTCGCTTCGGATTTCGCTGTTGCCTCATCCATTAGGTTAGATTGCGCGTAGTTCAATTTATCATTTGTTAATTTCGTATTGTAAATATCATTGTGTCGTATCGTTTTTGTAAAGTTTGTGTATATCGGTCCGCCGCGGCCGCAGCGAAGTCCGGAACGGTCTCCGAGCTAACAATCGAACTGTATTCGACTCGGGAACTGTCTGAATCCTTATTATACATATAGCGTTAACGTTAACGGAGTAGCGTAAGTAATATAAATTATATACATATGTAAAAGTGTATGGTTATTATGTATATGCATTTGTAATTATACAGGTTAGCTAAGAGTTGAATTAGAGATTTGATTTGGTTTTTTAGTTAGGTGGGTCTTGTGACCGTTATAAATATTGTGGAGGAGCGAGCGATGCGCGCCGCCGCCGCCGCACCCATGAGGTGCTGCGCGCTTTTTGTTATGTGCTACACTGGACGACGCCCGCCCTGCTCTACTGTCACCTACATAATATGTCATTCCTTCATAACTGTTGATGTAATTGAGGCATCCCTCTATCGATACTACTGCCCCAAGTACGGCAATTCTTTATTGATATTCCTGTCATTTATTTATCGATATTATTGCTATACATATTTACATAAACACCATGTCATTCCTTTTATATTATTTGGTAAATACATACGTAAATTAGTTTGTCTGTAATATTACTACTGTCAGTTTTATGACTAATCTCCCTATACAAATGTAAAAAGTTAAGTCATCCAATCAAAGTAAATATTTGTAGTATTGTAATCAAGTAATTAATTATCATAATAACTAATCATCGGGTGACATAGAGCAGGGCGCGTGTTTTTGTAAATGTTTTCGAGTTATGTGTAAAAAACGACTGATTAAATTTACTTTGAGCGAGTGTATGGGTGGCGCGGCGGCGGCGGCGGTCGCATACACATTGTGATTTCTTTATAAAACGTTGTAATGTACTGTAAGTAGCCCAAGAAAAAAATAATCCTTGTAAGTCCGAACATAAGCGAAAAAACAACTTCTGGGAGGACAAATCAATAAAATAAGATGCAAATCTAACGACTGTGTTTTATTTTGATACTTCCGCTTTGACTGATGTTGTCAAGGGAGACCATCTGCTCATCGTATTAAAAATAGAGTTAGTGTGTGTACACACGATGCGTTCCGGCGCCGCACAGTAAAGATTTTGCGGTGCGACGCTTATTAGCGGCCACACGAGCTGTGCGGCGTCGCAATGTCGTTTCTACAGCGCCGCGGGCGTACACCCCTACCCGCCTCGTCTCGCCGGTGCACCGCGGTGTACGTGCGGCGCGGCCGTGTGGTGTACCATGGATATTTGTATGTAAAACTCCGCAACGACACCGCTCAGGCGCCGCAACGCATCGTGTGAATAGAGCCTAACAGTAAAGCGTACTTATTAGTAATATACCATAACATACTGGATACCTTCCTCTCCTAAATAGGCTCTTAAATAGATCGCTGTGGTTGAATCGGTCACATCCAAATATAATTTCTATTGCCCTTATGATAGACGCGGTCAGAAATAGGCAAGTATAAGTGGCGATGTTCTGGCTTGTTCTACGATGTGTACCTGTTATAATTAAAATATTATATTTAAATAATAAAAGATTTTTTTATGTTTGTCACTATTTTTATTTCGAGCTTTCAAATAAACTAAAACTTAAATTCCTTTGATGTATGTGCAAGCCCTATATTTTCTACAACTACCTACATTAAAGTGAGGTTTAAAGGATTACAAATACAAACCATCAGTTTTGTCTTTAAAAAAGTTCAGAAGCAATGCTAAGTACGACCATGCCGTCTTTATTATCTGAAAAGGAACAATAAAATCATGTTAGCATAAAACAACAATCTTAGAAGTTGCAATCTATTCATCATGTTTAGAAGATACAGTAGAAAAGAAGTTTATCCCGGAGGTTCTACCGCAAGTTGACAACGGTGGAGCTAAAATGGTCGCTTCGCTTCGCTCGTAGGCTCGTAGTTCAATCTTAGGCTTACATTCAGAGACGATAGAAACGAGTCTAAGCGTGAACTTACACTTCCATCTGTCAAAATTTGTTCGTAACGGTTCGTAAGTTTGACAGATGGAAGCGTAAGTTCACGCTTAGGCTCGTTTCTGTCGTCTCTGAATGTCAGCCTGAGTGTCCTTCGCTTGCTCGGTATTCAATACAAACACTCGTGCCAAATAACAACTTTGCAGCTTTTCATAACAAATAACTATTATCACTAGTATAATTTTAGGTACCTATGCTGCCGAAGGCGTCGATGCATAAAATTGAGAAACTTACACTAGTGCCTGAACTAATAAATTATTCATTAATATATCAGCCTTAACATCAACAGCTGAACATAGGCCTCCCATTCATAGCTATTTTGGAAGATAATGTTTCCACAAACACCACACTTCGTAGACGGTTGGGTGATAACAATTTCGCAGTAAGTTGTCATTAGCAAACGGGTAAGGACGCTGCTGCTTATCCTCTAAATATAATGCCATCGTTGCGAAAGAGAAATGGAAACAAAAGGCAACTTAGAAATTAACATAAGGAAAGTAAAAACCATATCTATTATACATCACCTACCGTGCTGAAACTCGCTAACGAAATAGTTGAAAATCCGTATGTTGTCACGTAAACGCCCTTTTGAGCCCTAGAAATAAAGTATAATTAATGTCAAAGACAGTTGATGATCCTTACAAAACAGCCCTCTTACTATCTCGAAATAATTTCAATGTCAATCCAATCCAATTCCAATGTCTTTAGCTTTTAGGGCCTGATTTTTCAGTCCTAGGTTTATGCTCGTTTTATCCAATGACTAAGAATCCATTGGTTTTATGGAATGAATAAATATGACATTGCTTGACATTATTGTGTATCAAAAATTCTAATTTATTCTCACGGGTAAAGATATTTTGAAAAATCAGCCCTTATTGGAATAAATTTCCGCTAATACCCTAATACCACGGATATCTATGCCTAATACCCTCCAAATTTAACAATATGTGGCGCTAGTGCAATGACCAACCCTCAGTTAAAGAACCCGCTTACGATTACGCTAAGATCGACCGGAATTATTTTCGAAAGCGGGGGTAGTTCAATTTATAAAAGTATGGATATTAGATTTTATTGTTTACCTGTGAAGCATGATCAGCACAGCAGTCTTAACCCTTTTGGAGCAGGTGTACCAGCCGCAGTTGTACAGAGCCTCCGACAAGCCTATGCACTGATACAAACAAAATATTTGACAATCCACACAACAAGCGGTGCAAAATTGAAGTAAAGGAAGTGGTATCATCATGAGAGTTTGCCTGCGACCGCCATGCGACGGCGGCGCCTAGATTACTTACCTACGTGTAAGAAAAATCTGACAGCATAGAGATAGTATACTACTTATACTACTTCCATGTCTGACAGCCACAACGACCAACAATCAGTGCATCACTTTCTTACTTAATATTTTGTTGAGGATACGTAATGCGCATGTTTAATATATAATACAGAGTAGGTAGTACAGTCGGATTTTTCTTACGGAATCAGGGGGCTAAAATTTATTCAATACGCCATGATTCCATGAGCAACTCCCATATGAGACCGCCTCTAATAGTCCAAAGAAACTGACCCTCTAACAACGCACTGGTCCTTCTCGGGTCCAAGGTATAGGACTCGTCACGATTACCGTCATTTATATTTTGCTGTCACGGAAGAGCCGTATGCTAAAATGTCCAGCGGAACATGCTTCGAACGGGGACTTGAAGTGATATCTTCCGTTACATAATGTTCAAACTTACAGAGTCGATGAGTTTCTGTCCGTACCAACACAGCAACCAGGTCTGCAACAGCGCCGTTATCAGAAATGACTTGTAAGCCACATAGTTCCACTTCTCGAGTAACTAAGCAACAAACGAATCAATATTTAATGGCTATAATTTTTTTACTATAATTCAGCTTATTAGGCCCGGTATCCACCAAAGCGGAGATTGGCGGAGACGAGAGGAAATGTGTCGTTAACAAATACTTAGAAGGATTTCGTTCTTTAGACATCTCCTGCTTAGCTTCAATGGGCGCGGTTCAAGCGGAGATGTTTCATATTTGTTTGGCGTGATCAAAGCGGAGATGTGAGCGGTGTCTCGCCAGCAGACGGCGGCTCGCAGCGAAGACGAGGGGAGATATGAGCGAGCGGTGTTTGGCGAATGTCGAGCGGCGCCGCCGCCGCGCCCCTTGTCCCACCCCGCTACCCGCCTGCCTGATCGTGCTAAACTATTGGACTAATGAGTGAGCTCGCCCATTGCTGCCAGCGCACATCTCCGCTCGGCTTCGGTGTATACACTCTAGCTGCAAATCCGCTCTTCTCCTCTCTTCTTTGCCCATTTCCGCTTTGGTGAATATCGGGCCTTATATCCCACTACTGGGCACGGGCCTCTTCTCATAATAAACTGATTGTCTGCACCAAATGCGTCAACAGTGAAGGATAGCTGTAATATCTTGCACATGAGGGCCCAAAATGCCATGAACTTACAATGCAGCAGAACCCACAGAAGCAGATGATGATGGAGCTGTTGAGGAAGTTGATGAGTAACCCGAGACTGAACATTTTCTCCACATCGCCGGCCAACCTGAGAAGGAATACACAGGATCTGGTGAACCGACAGGCTTAAAAGAAAAACAACATAAATAACTCTACAAGTGCAAACACAAACTTACCTACGTCAAAAATAAAAATATGGTCCCTATGCTACAAAATGTTCAAGAGTTCCAGAGCTCTAGATTCTTATTATGCTTACGACTTGACCGTAGGTAAGTTTCCTAAGCTCAACAGTAACTTGGTAAGATTTTGGTAATAGTTAAGAAAAATAAACTTTAACCCATTGTAATTTGTAATTAATTTTAATATAGGCGTAGACTAAGGGCCATTTTCACCGACAAAATATCAGATGCTTAAAATGAAATCGGCCGATTCAACAAAAACATAAAATACAAAACACAAACATTTAATAACAAAACATACAAAGTTCTAATCGATTGTTATGTTGTCGATGAACAATTATTCAATATGTGACATAACTTGATAATGCTAAAACGGAACTTCCGTCGACGGGATAAGGTTTATTTTTCCTAGTGATTACCATAATTATGATCTCTCGAAAATAATATTAATGTCAATCTAATCCCAGCCTTTTAGTTCACTAAATATCCGACAATCTCAAAATTAAAAAAATGTGACGCTAGTGAGAGACCTGATATCTATCGATTTTCGAGAATAAGGAGGCAGTTTAGCTATTTCAGTGTATCAGACTGTACTGATAAAGATTGTAATCTATTATTTGAAAAGAGTAACCATTGAGTTTCTTGCCGGTTCTTCTCCATAGGATCTCCTATTTGGAACCGTACACCTAGAGTCTCGACATTTCCTAAGTGCCTGTATCTACATGAAATAAAGATCTATTCTATTCTAGACACTACCTGATCAAAGCGTGGTGTCTTAATACAATGTCAGTGAGCTCCTTCTGATGCCGCACGTCCCAGTACTGGTCACTGTGCAAGTCAAACCCCTCCCCCTCAGTACGGACAAAGTCCTCGCTGATAGCCGCTACACACAAAGCAAAGCATACACTTATTATATAATTACTGTGTAAGGACCAAGCCAACGACGCGATATATTATATAACAATAACATGTTAGATGGGCGAAGCTCTTAGTTCGGATTTCGGATCCGTCGTAAGTTAGGGACTCGCGAAGTTCTCATCGGAGCGTGTTTAGTTCTCATAAAATATAGTAATTAGTAGTTACAAATTTTTAAAATTTTATTGAAAAAAAAGTTAACTTATTTTTTATCATTTGTGAATAACATAATATTATACAAGGTCCTACCCACAGAAGATATAGATTTAACATATCTGTGGTCCTACCCTACCTTTCTAATACCGATCTCTTTAGGGGGTTATTGTACTCATCATTATGAATAACTTTTACTATAGGACCAACCATGAAATCGCGGCTAAAAAGTCTGTTGATCCATACAAATAATTCAATATTAGGTACTCGACTAAATGTATGGAACAGCTGATTTTATTTCGCGATTGTGTAAGCGTAGGGTTGCCATCCGTCCGGATTTGTCCGGATTTGTCCTAGTTTGAAGGGCGTCAGTGTTGAGTCCGTGCGAAGTTTACGAATTACATTCGTGAAACCTGCTAACATAAACTTACAACTATTTCAGGTAAAAATCATTCTCAGATAGTAATGTCCGGACTTGGAACTCCAAAACCGGGAGTTTTGGTTCTTTTTGTCCTGGATTCGTGATAATATTCTTGATGGCAACCCTATGTAAGCGTAAAGTACCTCTTTCATCTTACCTACGTATAATTCACATATTTGCTTACCAAGCGGATAAGACTTGACGAGCTGTTTGTCGATCCTGACGTAGAAAAGCCTGCGCACGCGTCGCGCGAGCATGTCGAACTGCATGGTGATGTGGCACAATAACGTACAGAACAACATGTCCCATGCCATGTTCATACAAATCGTCACCACTCCTGTACACAACATGTTACCAAACTATATCACAACGCCATATTACATTGTTACATTGTGTCTTGCTACTTACTTAGGTCACACTAGGACTTCTCGTGTTTCGTAGCAATTTAGAAAACAAAGATCCCACATGTATATACTTACCTAAGGTCCTACCTTTCTAGTCCCCGTCCCTTTAAGGGGTTATTGTACTCATCATTATATTATAGTACATTGTTATACAAGGGTTGAAAGGAATCAATTCCCATACGAGACATTTAGACTATATTAGATTATATATATAGGCTATAGTATAGTAGGAATTGGTGACTTTCACCCGTGTTGAACACTCTACTTTTCATTTCGAATTTATGGAAAGATTTTTTTTTTAGTTTTTCTAAAATAAAATAAAACAGAGTTAGTATCCCGTCAAATTCTCTCATTCTAATTGTATTTTGTTGTGTATATTCTAATTGCCACTGCGCCAACTGGGCCGTCACATTCCACATCACACAATTTATATTCAAGTCACTCATTCGAAATGATGCAAAATGAAGTTTTTCCCCAACTAGTAGGGAAGTTTTATAGCCCCCAATGCGAATGTAAATGCGGGTGTGGAGGACGTCAGCTGTCCTCGTAAATTCTGGGATTCCTCGTGAAATGGAGAGTATCAGATGGCAGTATCTAGTTATCTGGATGCCCACCCCAACATAAGTAAAGACGCCGACAGACCAGGCTCATGTAACGTGACACCACGTTATATGATAATTGAAAGTGTCAGCAATGCGACATGAGACAAGTCTCTTTCTAAAGAGATCTATTTTTTATATTAAATAAAAGCTGATGGTTTCAAGTGGACATAACATCACGTCACGTGCCCAATTTGTATGCGCCTTAACCCTACCGCGTTCAAAAATCACAAAACTAAATGGTAAATATGTAACTCACCGTGCCAGGTTTGTAAAAGGAGCATGATCTCATAGTAGACATTCTGGTAGGGGTCGAAGGGCAGCCAGTACAGGAAGTGCAGGACCATAGGCTTATCGTGGCCCAGGTACCGCGCCAGCGTGTTCATGAATGGCGGAAATAAGTAGATCAACAGCAGGGCGTTGTTGGACCAGTAGTAGGCTGGTGGGACCACGGTTTAAATTGGACCTAGGTAAACGAAAAGGATCCAACCCACATTCAGCTAGTTTTGAGATATTTATTTTATATCATTAAAAATATGAAACCAAACCTAACTAAATATAAAAAGTTTGCCCTTCAATTCCAATAAAACCAACTTTACATCATGCATCAATGAAGAATTAAGATTTAATATATAAATATCTCAAAAGTAGCTCAATGCGGATTGGAACCTTTTTGTATAATTAACTATACCCAATTTGTATTGGTTGATCTTGATAGTTATATTAGTTATGCATATGATTACGATTATTGTCACTCCACGTCTGCCGCTTCCATGTCGATCCTCTGTCATGCATGATGTCATTCGCAAAATTGGTATGTGTGTGATAAGTGTGAACCCACACACATACAACCTCGCGTACGTTGACGTAAGACGCGAGCGGGCGTGCGGGGAAGTGGGACGCCAAGTGACAAGTTACCGTTGTCGAGTAAGTACTTATAGGTAGGTAGGTACTTCATGTATTTTATTCTTAATTTTATTAGACTAAGTATTTTTTTCAAGAAGTGGGCTAGAATTTATTCAGATATAAATGAAGTATAGTTTATTTCTTGTTTAAACTTGTTGTAAGTTAAATAACTTACAACTTAGTCTACAGGATGGCAAGTGGGTACTTACACTAATCGGTAATTTTTCTTCAACTCAAACTTCAGCTCAAACCATAGCTCAAACCATGTTCGAAGTTATATAGGAAGTGAGGAATTTTAATGAAATTGAGGCTGTTATGGTTTCAAAACCACAGCACAGACATTATTATTTGAAGAAAGAGAACGAGACTGCAGTGGAAACCAAGGTATTAAAACAAACCTTTGACGATAAAGTTGAGCTGCTTAATGGATCCAGTGACTATGCGATGCTCCTCCTCAGAGACCTCCCCCTGCGGCCACATGCTGCGCAGCTCGTTCACCAGATTCTCATAAACGGGGCGGTTGATGACCATCGAGGTGGATTTGAAAAAAACTGCAAGGAACAATAAAGCGAGCGGCACATTACTGTCTCGTATTGTGTTGTGAGAACTAATCTGTTCAGGAGTGTGTCCTATCACAACAAGTTTTGATTGGCTATGTAACGTCCCGACGCACTTAGTATGTTTGTTACCTTGAGTTTTGTTTCAGCCTTTGGCCCGAAGGTAGCTTCGTCTAAACTATTTTATAATAAGTTCCTACCGGTATTCTCTTTATAAACCTATCCAATTCGTTCCTTTTAGCAAATATAACTCCACAAGATGATACCTAATCCTGGACTTTGGCGCTATAGGAAACCCCTCATATCTCATTGGTGACGGATACACTTAGGTAATTGCAGACTTAAGTAGTCCCAAATTCTAATCTATTAGGTAGATATTTTAAAAGTGTTTCCATGGAGTTTCTTGCCGGTTTTCCTCAATAGGACCTGCTATTTGGAATCGCGCACCGAGTCTCGACATTTCCTGTATTTGGTTTACATGAAATAAAGATCTATTCTATTCTATTCTTAATAATTTATAACGGAAGATATCCCGTAACTGACAATAGGTAGGTAGTAGTGTGAATGTAAAGGAATTAGGTACTAGGTATACGCACATAGCACGACGGTTCCAAAGCAGGGCATCATGCGGAACACAATGATGGATTCGCGGAAGGTCTGCGCCTGGTACGCCGTGGTCCCAATGCTGACCGACTCTGACACCAAGCACAGCAGCAGGTTAATGAACTCGAACCAGTAGATCGTGTCCCACCATTTCCTGCCAGCGTTAATTTATACAAAATAAGTAATACTATTTTATTCAGTGATCAGTCAAACGTTTTTCTTCAGAGAATAGGTAGTCACTTCCTTTTGCCGTTAGTATCATAATAGGTGATTCAGGAAATTTAAAGACATTGTTAATATTATTTATAAATAATAGCGCCGTCCGATTAATAACGCAAAATATTTGAAAAAATACCGTAGGTAACACCTTATCTCCGAAGATTTTCATACGAATAATTTACAATATTTTGTGCTGGGGAATTGCATTTAAAAAAAAAAAAAATGTAGGTACCGCGTGCATTAGAACTTTCATGCTACGCATTACAGATTTGTCGCACATCTTTCTACCGTACTTCCGTAGTGCACTGACTGGATATGGTACGTACGTGGTCCTCTTGGAAATGTTGTGAGTCAATCGGATAGCGAGAAATTCCAGCAAATTCTTCAGGATCACGAACGTATCATCGTAGTCCGACCCGTCGTATACCTATAAATATATACCATATAAATGTACCTATATTTTAGCGGCATAATTGTAGCTCTAAGGCTGAGCTAGCACAGAGTCTCTAGATGTCTATAGTGTGTGTAGGTACTTTGAATTACCTCAGACTACGTAAACTTTTATGCTGCTTAGCAGGTACTTTGATTTGGAATTTATATCATAACACGCTTAAATTGTGCTGAGCATAACGACGCTAAGATCGACGAAGTCAGTAAAGAAAGTGCCTGATTCCAAAGCAAAGTCTAAACATACGCTTTATAGATCTCAGGCTACCTAAAGCTCTAGCAATAAAGATTTTCAAAAGTGGCAAGGCACCGGGCAATTGCACTACGTAATTGTGGTCGGCCCGTCTTGCGTCGGCCGCTTTGAATACGAGTGGCCGACCATGTTTTGTTTCTAAGTCTTGGAAACGTTATTTAGGTCCTATAGGTCAGTTACTGTTAGACTGAAGTAAGAACCTTAAGTAAAACGCCAGAAAGAATTTCTGATGAAAGCGAGTAAGATTTCTAATAATTGTACCAAACTTACTCTTTCATTAATCTTTCGGTTTAATATTTTCTTGAGAAACCATTTTCGTACGATGGACGTCATTTTGCCTCCAGTTGCGGATTCTTTTTGTTCGATATCATTCATTTTCTTAATTATACGACGGTGTGTGAAAAAACCCAACCCTTAAGAAAATTACATACTTGTTACTTTGCATTAGACTCTGCGCACAAATAAGATTGTAAGATTTTTTTTGTCACATTATTCGAAATCTAGTGGACTGTTTATTGAAGGAAATAAGGTTTTGGTACTTTCTATAGCGAAAATTAAAGTGGTTCCTCTTGATCAAATTACAAATCTTTATCTATTCCACTGGGTAAATAGGTACCCTTATAATAGTAGAGTCAGTGGATAGCTACTGACTCTACTACTATAAAAGATAGACTGCCATACTGAAACTGATATCTAGCTACAAAAATGAGTACACTTTTCAGTAATTTTTTTCCTTAGGCTGTGAGGAAGAGAAGGGAACGGACAATACCCAGCTTCCCCAATCGTCTTAAACTGTTTATTTCGCTGCCAAATAAAAGTCAAGCTTAGGGAACATTTTAATCGCATTTTTGTTTAGTGTGTGCGCTCTGTCTTAATAAATAGTTTCCGCTGTTTGTGTAATTATTATGTCAAAGTAATATTTAAAAATGTTTTTATTGGTTTATATCATTAAACCCGTGCTGGCGTAATTAAAAAGAGTTTAATATAATCACACCACCTTTCCGCCTTGACGGAGTCATTATACATTCATATCTAGCAATTATTAATACCAGGTTTTTAGAATTTCCTACAAATAAAGGATACAGAAAACAACATACCTACTAATTGCAATAATTGAGTAAATGACAAAATTATACATAAGTAAGATACATAAGTATTTATTTATTAACCCGCCAAGCGACGCAAGGTACCTACTTAGAAAATAGTAAATAGGTATAATGTTTACGGGCTCCAGCGACCGCTCGCAGTGGTTGCTTGATGAATTTATTAAAAACGTACCTACTAGTAGATAACATCAGCCAATAAATGGTGTCGGTTCTGTTGCGTAGGTACTTTACTTTAAGCTATAACAGGACTAAACTAAGGGCTTTTGTCTCTTTCTGTGTGATACATACGTTTAGTATAGTTTACTACCTAGGTGTCATAATGCGCAACAGAATCAACCACAACTGTGTCCCAAGTTCCTACAGGAAGAGACCGAGCGTTGCGAAGTTCCGGTGGTAATTTTGAATATCTAAGTAGGTATGGTACCTACTCAAAGTATGGTAATCTAAAGTAGACTGTAGCCCGCGACTTTGTCCGCGTGACTGAAATAAAAACCTGGAATGAAATGGTCCTTTCGCGATTGGGACCCTATGCAAAAGGGATATTGAGAAATAGACATTTTGCGAAGTGGACGTTCGGCGCCTGCACCGTTCGTTATGTATCTGTAAACGCTTTCACAACACGACACGGAAGAAAAGATCGTGCGGGGAAATCCGCTGTTAATTCCGTTGGCTAAGTAGATAGGTACCTACTTATAAGTTTCTTTTAACAATTATTTCGACTTTACGCATCGACCGCGCCGCGTTCTTTGTGCCGATTGGCTTACTCCGTGCTCTTCACCAATCGGAGCACCGAATGCGGGATCCGTAAAATCGAGATGGTTAAAAGAAACTTCCACTAGGGCCGCTGAAAACGGAATGGTTTGAAAACAAATAATCACTTGTAAGCACATACATAATTATATCAACAGTACCTATCTAGTCTCGCTAAAAATAAACTAAATCCCATTCTGATCCAGTGCCAAAACAGCGCATTACAAAACACAAGTTTTATCACGACAATGGACAGAAGTCCTAGATTTTCCTATAGTAACCCTAAGAGTAGGACCTGGACCGGCGTCAGTGTGTTCTCAGCCTACTTAGTGCTTCTCATGGTGGAGATATACATCGAGATATTTGAAAATGGCACGCATTTGCGCATTTACAATAATTTGTTGCAATATTGGACGTAACCCATAACGTAACCGGTGAAGTGGTAATAGTGTTTTGCGAACGTTTGTGATCGAAGGATGGTTAGAGAGAGAAACGATAACAGTTCAGTATAAAACCAAAGAATAGAGGAAAGTTGGGATAGAACGAAGACTTATATGAAACCTATTAATATTGGAAATGGAACTATGTATGTATGTAGATACCTAACACTTGCTTGGCCAGGATCGAAGAATATTTGGAGTGGTTGTCATCCTGAAAGTTATCACACGTTATGGAGATTCGTAGCAAGAGTGCTACGCGAATAAGTTCTACGAATCTGCGTAACCTGCACGAATCTTGCAGTACGTTACACGTACAGTTTTACCCGTGATACACTCTCGTAATCGCTTTAATTTTGACAGTTCAAAGGTTTGTGTTGTTCCCATAGAGACTTACATAGAGATAACATATAGTAGTACTTGTACTATTTCTATGGTTGTTCCAGATGTCGAAGAGATTTGAGCATTGCTGAACTATCGGAATTAAGCGATTCCGAGAGCATTTTGTAATGCATGGGCATGAAGTACACATTATGATTACGCCAATAAATACGGGATGAGTACGTGCAGTTAGCGCATCCACATAAACTACGTATGGTCACACTACAATAAACAAGAGGGAGACGTCACCTGGATCTGACTGGAATACTTTAATAGCCATGAATAGCGGAATTTCGACAACCACTTGGAACGCGATCCTTGACACCTTGGCTACTGTAAAATGGAGGGAGAGAGATCCAGAGGTAACTAAGGAAGGTTTATCCCCATTCACCCCTGTGCGGGCTAGCACGGTAAAAAAGGGAACAAAACAAAGACAAAAAAAGGGGACTACTAACTATCTTCGAGATGTAGTAAGCCCCGGTTTTTCTCTACCCTCTTGTCATGTTAGCCTTGCTGGATCCCTATTCCACCCATGCTATGGTACATCATAGTGGAGCCGTAATACAGCTTGTTGCCGTAATATATGAAGATTTAAAAAATATTTTTTTTAAATAAAACACATAATTGTAATTATATTATAGTAGTAATTTAATTACCAACATCACACAGACATCACATTATATACACAGTACTTCCATTCTTCAGTGGCATCTTTGGGTAACAGTTAGTTGTAACACGAATACATCCTGTTAAGTTCAAAACGTTCTTTCAGATTATTTCAAGACGAATAAAATATAAAATGCACTAACAAAAAGGATAATTAAAATAAAATAATGTATAATGTTAAGTTGTACAATAAATATATTTCAAAATGTATGCCTATATAACCATTTCTACAACCGGTCGGGCCAGGTTAATCTTACATTACTTATACTGGTGGGTGGCAAAGTTTACTATTTCTATAAATAGCATAACTTTTCATATTACTTGTTGTTACTATATACTAGAAAGTGAGCATGTTATGTAAGTACAAGCGACTCGTTGCTTCCAAAAGTAGTTGGTCGAAATTATTAAAAATGTTCTATAAATAAAAATATCTAACTAACTTACTCACGATAATTTAAAACAGCTACTTCTATTCTAGTAACACGATTGCCTTCCATTCCACTTCTCACATAACCATTCAGAATCGTGTTCAACGGCCACCGGTGACGTCACATAACATCTCACTGGTGTTTGCACTTATAGCGAGGCCCGGCCCTCTAATATCATCGGTTATTTACTTAGTAGCGAACTTCTCGCCAGTCTGGATGTTCTTCACAAGTTCAGGGATGGCGGCCTTCAGAAGGCCTTCTTCGTAAGCGTTAAGCTTGCCGTAACCCAGGTTCTTCTCCACTCCGTTCTTGCCGAAGAGCACGGGGTTGGCGAAGTAAGTCGCCTCGGTGAGGCTTGACTTGATGTAGGCGCACTCAACGACGTTGGAGTCACCCTGAAATTATTAATGAGGTTATTATAGCACCGTATATCTGCTCAATACACACAATACCTTCGAGCTTCGCCATGTTGCGGATTTTATCGGAACTAATATTTAGTATACCTCAAACCGCGGTTTAAACGATTGCATATACGACAAGACCAAAGTAGAATAAGAAGTAACGATGCTGTAGATAATTTAGTATACAACAGCGCGATGGTCACCTGGTCCCAGGAAATATCTCTTATTCTTCGAGCAGCCTATGTCCAGCAGTGAATTGCGTTTGTCTACTGTCAGTACATACCTTGAGTCCTCGGAGCACAGCGTTGGTGAGGCGGGCGCCGGCGTACGCCATGGAGAGGGTGGCAGAACCACCGCCAGCCTTGGCCTTCACGACCTGGATATACACAATTTTATACATTAATAATAACATCAATCAATCTAAACTTGTCTATAGGTACTTAATATTATAAAGAGGTAAAAAAAATAGTTTGTTTGTATGTGTGTGTTATAGATATTTTTATGGAGTGTAGAAGACTTACTAAGCTAGCTTGTGCGTAAATACCATCACATAATATGGAGGACCATACGAGAAAATAAATAAAAACAAAAATTATAAAATCCTGATTTACATCAGATCAAATAATGATCTTACAACTACCCTGATTGCTTCAATGCGTGGGCATTTGATTGCTCTACATAGTTTATAACTTAGATATTCTGTAGTCCAATCGGAATAAATACACACTACCATAAGAATAAAGTCAAAGTCAAAGATTTTTATTTCAACTGGGCCTTTGCAGGCACTTTCAAAACGTCGTGATTCTAGGCGCACGGTTCCAAGTGGGTTGGTCCTGGAGAAGATACCGGCAAGAAACTCCACTCCAAATATGTTTGATTTACAAATTATTTTGGTATTCCGTTTGTATGAACTACGCATGCTCCGCCGGCCTCTTAAGCTCGCCTGTGTACATACCATCTCAATTGTATTTGTATATTATCTCATTTCGTGTACAATAAATAATTAAGAAAATATCCAAACTTAAAATATGATACACGGGAATGATAGAATAAAAAAACTATGCTAACCTCAGTACCAGCCTCCTGGATCCTCTTAGTGAGGGCATCGATCTTGCCCTGGTCGCTCAGCTTGAGAGCAGGCTTGCTCTGCGACAGTAGCGGGATGATGGTGACGCCGGAGTGGCCGCCGATGACGGGGATGGTGACAGTGCGCGGGTCGCAGCCGTTGATCTCGCCGATGAACGCGGCCGCGCGGACCACGTCGAGGGTGGTGACGCCCAGCACGCGTTTGGGGTCGTATACTCCAGCCTGTGGAAGGAGACGAGTTTTGTATCATCATCATATTGTACAAAATACAAGAATATGAACATATGATGATAAAAGATATGAAAGCTGTTTCTGACAGTAAAATATGCCATAGCCATTGTACAATGTACATTATACTGTGCCAGATGTGAATATTGTTACCTATTCAAATTGTTTAAAATACAGGTTGTTCTAACAGATATAATTTTCCGAAGATATGTAGTCGCTTAATGAGGTATGTCGTAATAAACAATGTCGTAAAAAGCAGTATTTTTTATAAGGTGGCCATATAGCATTCAGCCGGCACCTATGATTTTTGTTGTACTAAACGCTGTCGTCGTAAATGGTTTTAACATTGCATAAAATAAAGCAGAATTTGCTCTTCGGTTTTTCCTTACTCTGCCTCTACTATTGCCTCTGTTATTGCTATTGCATAAAAATACTTCTATTAATAACTATTTTAATTTTAATGAACCCTAAGTTCCGTTTTCTGGAACCATTGTAAACATTGTAAAAATTCAAACAGCTATTAAATATAATTGCTTTTCAGATCTTATTGAGATACGAGTAATTACAGTACATGCATTTTTATGATGATTCTGAATCAAGTGCTCATAATCAAGATAACGAAGTAAACGTAAGTAATTGAAAAATCAATTAAAATTGGCAACATACAATAAACAGAACAATGTAATGCTGATAAGGGCGCGTTCACACAAGCTACTTTTAGCATTTAGCAACTAGCGATTTAGTCGCTTTTCGGAAGCTAGATGCAGCGATAGATCGCTACCCCGTTCGCACGCGATACTTTTAGCAACCGCGATCGGACGCAGTCAGTCGCCAAATCGCGATGCAGCATCGATGCTATCGCAAAATCACTAGTCGCCGATGCTAAAAGTAGCTCGTGTGAACGGGCCCTAAGTAAAAGATAAAGTAACGTAAACACAACAAGCGTGAGTAACTAAACTGAAAACAGTTTAGTTGACACCATTGAGAAAACTGACGTAATTTTGATAATCTAAGGAACGTTTTAGTTAAAAAATTATTAGACATTATTAGACAATGTTCTAGTAAATAACTTACCTATTTATAAACTCATCTGACATAATCTACTTCCCCATTCATCAAACTAAGTACACTAAGTATCTGCACATAAAATGCACAGACCGACAGACAATACATGTTCAATCATATTTTATCACATGCAGTGAAGTGTTAAGTCAGCAAACTGTCTTTGTTATATGAAAATTGATATATTGGATAATATTATACGGTTTTGTTTGATTTGTAATGTAAAACTGTAGACTTTGGATTTAAGGAAGTGAAAGAAAATACCGGCCAAGTGCGAGTCGGACTCGCTCAAGAAGGGCTCCGTACCATTATCTATTAAAACGGCAAAAAAATCATGTTTGTTGTATGGGAGCCCCCTTCAATACTTATTTTATTGTTTTTTAGTATTTGTTGTTATAGCGGCAACAGAAATATATATATATATATATATAATATAAATCTGTGAAAATTTCAACTGTCTAACTATCACGGTTCATGAGATAATGCCTGATGACAGACGGACAGACAGTGTAGCCTTAGTAATACGAGTAGGGTTCCGTACCCATAGGGTAAAACGGGAAAAAGCGCATGACTTTAAATATTTTGTCTAAAAAATCGTTTATTTTATTTAAATCTAACTTTTTTTTATTTTAATATGTATTTAATCGATTTTAATTTAGATAGTGCAGCTTAAAAAAATCTCATTACCTACCAAGGTGTAGAAACAATGCGCGTGTGTGCGCCGTAGTTTATATCGAGAGAAAACTAGACATTTTTGGCTGGA
The DNA here is from genome assembly GCA_932294325.1 of Allophyes oxyacanthae. NCBI lineage: Eukaryota > Metazoa > Arthropoda > Insecta > Lepidoptera > Noctuidae > Allophyes > Allophyes oxyacanthae. The sequence continues at coordinate 7,688,779 of OW028628.1, forward strand.
ATCTGTTTTCGTTGCAGTTAAAAAGACATAATTGATTTAGATTATCTCATCCCTGGAAATCCAGTATAGGAATAATATTTAAGGCATACTGATTTTCGATAGTTACTATTAGTATTATCGTGTCTGCGCATGCGGTCTCAAAAGGATATTGTACGGGACTAATATAAATGATAATACTTGATAGAGTTTAAAATGATAATTTATTTATTATTGCTAATACAATTGATGATTGATAATGTTACATAATGATAGTGAGTACACGCGGCGAAGCCTGATTGCGAACTAACTATAATTATGCACGCGGTACAGAAAATGCTTATTCTATGTAAAATGAACTAAGTTGTACGGTTGGACCGTACATATATCGTTCACCCCGTAGTGGATTAGCCCGTTAACTAAGGTGGTATCGAAGCTCACTGCTCAGAAAGCATGAAGATTTATGGCAAATATTCTATTATAAAACCTTAGCGTCGAATAGCCCTATGGTTCTGAAATTGTCCCATTATAATGAAGAAAATAAAAGAAATGACCATGGTCACTTCTTCATTTATTGCAACATTCTCTGATTAATCAAAGTTAATCACGGTGATTTGATTAAAACAGTATGTTGTGTATGTGTTAAGCTTAATTCAGCTACATAATAGGCAAATCGTAAAATTCTAAACGGTTATTGTTGTTAAGACGTACGTGATAAGAAATAGGTGATTAGTGTTTATAGCTAAACTGCTAAGATAAGTACCTACGTGACGAGGCTGACATGGTTTGCAACAAGCCTCTAAGGCTGACATTCAGAGATGACAGAAACGAGTCTAAGCGTGAACTTACGCTTCCATCTGTCAAAATTTGTTCGTAAGTTTGACAGATGGAAGCGTAAGTTCACGCTTAGACTCGTTTCTGTCGTCTCTGAATGTAAGCCTTAGAATATAGAGAGGCCGAGAATATACTGTAAGCAGAAAGGATTGGATGTAAATATTCAACAATGTTCGTTTTAAGTCTATATGTGCCTATCTCCAGCAGTGCATACTTATCATAATATAGCTGTCATGGTGAAAATAAAAAATAATATGGCTGTATTCGCTGATTACTCAAACACAACTCAATTTTAAGATGCTCTTAAAAGTTATTCTGTCGAAATAGTCCACCTAAAAATGACAGTGATAGCATAAAATTTAATGCCCGCTTAATATTGAGTTGTGTTTGAGTATTCGACGGTGAGTATTGCAATTTAATATTTCATGCTCATTAAAGTACTAAATAGTGCACTGGGCGTAAACTTATAGCAACCATAAATTAAGATGTAGGATGTATGTTTGTTAATTATGCACTCGTAAACCGCTGAGCAGATTTGGATGAAATTTGGCACGCAGATAGACCATGTCCTGGATTAACACATAGGATACTATATATCCGGGTACATGAACTATTTACTCAAGGATGCGAGTGGAACCGCGAGCAAGACCTACTGAGCTAGTAAATAGTCTAAACTAATATTATAAAGAGAAAAAAATTGATTTTTTGTATGTTTGTTTGTAATGGATAAAAAACACGGAACCGATTTTCAAAATTCTTTCACCAGCAGAATGCTATATTATCACTGAGTAACATAGGCTATAAAGATATCACGCGGGCGAAGCCGCTGGCGGTAGCTAGTAATATATAATTTTATATTTACACTCAGCTAGCAAATATCTTGAGCCTTGAGTTTATCTATCCTTCATCAATATTTAAATATCTATCTAGTCGTATAATATCAGGTCATCCGTCATTAAGGCCCAATTTCACTGACAACATAACAGACGATTAGGGCAAAATCAGCTGTTTAAACATTAATTTTTGTTTGGGTAATCGGCCGATTTCATTTTATACATCTGTTATATTGTCGATGAACATGGCACTAAGAAATTGTTTGTTAACATACTATAACTTTCTTAATTAATCACGTATCCACCAAGTGTATTTAATTCGAACATTTTGTCACAGAATTGTTTGTTTCTCATGTGCTGTATCTATGTCTATTATCGCGCGGAGATAAGCAGAACCATAAGTCATGTAGCCGTGTGCAATGAAAAATTATTATTACGATATTTTTATGTTTCTACGTCAATTACTTATCTGTACTCATATTGGGTACCTATGTAAATAATTTAAAATCAACATGTGATGGCCTTTTATGTTGACTCACTTAATTCAATGTTAATTTTGACTATTTTATTAGAGAAATCTATTTTTAACCCCAAGTTTATTGCTGTATTTGAAATATCGCACACCTAGATCAAAACTAAGATAACTCAAAAAATCTTAAAATGCTATTTTGTTTCAAAATTTTAGTAACTTTAAATTGAGGATTTGCTTTTTTGTCTACTGAAAAATGTATTTTTTTTATTGCCGTAGTTTTGATCTAGGTGTGCGATATGTAGAATATTCCGATACAGTACTAATATTAAGCTTGAAGACTTAGGCGAAGTTGTCAGTTCTTAATCTTCAATGTCATAATAAAAAAACTTAACAATCACATGTCGTCTGTTAGTATTAGTTCCTGTGGCTAGAGTACTCATTGGATTTGAATGATTTTTTGTGTATGGTCACAGAATATGATACTAAATACTTAGTTTCATTTAATGCCGTAACTTCGTCACCTGTATTTGATCTACATACCTTCTTGAGGACCTCGGAGGCGATAGGCACCATGGAGTTGACAGGGTTGGTGATGATAGCAATGATAGCTTTGGGCGCGGCGACCGCAACGCAGGCGGCCAGGTCGCGGACAATGGACGCGTTGGTGTTGAATAGGTCATCACGGGTCATGCCCGGCTTGCGGGGCACTCCGGCTGGGATTACCACCACATCGGCATCTGGGGATAATTGGGAAGTTAGATACTTGTAACGAGGGTGAATGGAGCATTATCTATTGTTTCAAAATATTATGAATCAAAAGAATCTGATGTATTCTGGCGCATTCGGGAGGGTAAAAAAATAGCAATAGAAGTGATCACAGAGGATTAGCCTGGTGATCTGTAATACAGGTTTTACCTACATCATACACCAGTCTCTATTTTATGTGTATTTCTGTTATTATTGTATGTTTCTGTGATGATGAGAAAATAAAGATATATTCTATTCTATTCTAATTGATCTTACAATGCAAATATGATTTATTAATATGGCTGTATTGAAGAATTTCAGTTTTGGTCTTTATAAATTAAATATTATTATTCGGAGGACCAGTATAAGTGGCACATTAATAAATTCATTAAAATAATAGGGTGGTACCCTATTACCGATTAAGCAAAATAGTTCAAAGTAGTATCTTTTAGTCTGAGAATCCTGGGATATACTTAGGTTTTACAAAACAGCTTAAATTAACTTAATTATAGTATTCAGCAACTTGAAAAGTACTAAGCTGTCTTAGATAATTCAAGTACTTAACAAAACCTTATTTAGTACACAACTCTATCAAATCTAATATTATAACAAAATTTGTAGTATTAGAAATTATTATGTATTAGTATTTTGTAGTATTTATTGTATTAGATAGTTCAAAACCAAATTCTATACAATAAGCATTTAATGGTTTATTATTATATAACTTGATTTTTTAAATTGAAAATACATTAGCAGAACTTACAGAAATATAATAAACTCAAACTCAAACTCAAACTCTTTATTGCTTTCATGTGTATCTAGTTACAGGTGTTATATTTTTATAGGTTTCAACATGAAACCCCGTAAGGGTACAGCAACTTATAACTATGTACTTAGCTATAATAATTATGTATAAGTAGGAACAAACGATAAATTTAAATAACTAGTGGTATTTAAATTATATTGAATTGCAAGTATAATATGTATTTTATTTTATTTTAATTTTAAGTATCATGTATTTTAATTTTAATAGTTTTATGTTATATTTATTTTTATTTATGTTATAATAATGCATTGATAAGTGTCTATACTGTATTTTATATAGGGTCAGCACACTAGCTACTTTTTACAGCAGAAACTCGTGTTTTAGCGTTCGTTGGCTGCCTTTTGCTCACAAAAAGGGAATAACGAACGCGAAATCGCGCGATTCTGCTGGAAAAAGTAGCTATTGTGCTATGGCCCTTAGGTAAATATTATGGAGGTATCATTTGCTGATAACATGTTTATTAAGTACACACAGTAGAATAGACTGCTTGAATGAAATTATTATATTCAGATAATTAATATAACTTGCACTTGCATTGAGTCCAAACATCAGATTCTTGTATTCAATTACCATTCTGATCTTATCTAAATGCACTTGTAAGAAGATAAGCTAAACAATTATATCATAAATACTTGTTCCATTATGGATTTTCCACCTATGGATCGATAGAAAATCTAAAAGGAATGACATTTTCAGGAAAAACACTGCTATTATGTCAAGGTCACAACATATTGGCGTAAATAGTTCCGAGTATTACGACACAGATTCCATCCTACATTAATAACCTTGAATTATCTAAATATAGCAGAAAACATCAATGAACTTGAAAAGTGTTAGGTTATGTTATGTAACAGGCAAATATTTGTAACAATCACTTTCTGTGGTATGACGTACCTTGGACTGCACAGGTTAGCTCCTCGGGGCCCTTGTGTCCGCTGACCTTAGCAGGGGTGTCCATGTGCGACAGGTCCACGGCGACGCCAGGAGTCACCGGCGCTAAATCGTACAGGGCCAGGTGGCTCACCAGGGGGTTCTGCTTCAGCAGCAGCGACAGAGGCTGGCCGATACCCCCGGACGCACCAGCGACCATAACTTTGAACTTCAGCTGGAAAAAATATCAGTAACTTAGCTCAAATATTGATCTACCGTCCGGTCCTTCAACCATTTTTTGGACATCTTTTTTTTACCTCGGAACTGGTGGAAAAGTTTTTGGCGCCATTCTGGGCAGCCACAGTGACAACGGGTTTCACAGCACGGGAGAACATTTTGCGTCTGTTTTTATGCTAAAGCCACTAATTTATGAAGACAATAGCAAGTATACTTCCACCTGACCCTGACGACCTTTCGAAGATAACTAGTGATGTAACTACTAACTTTATCTGTCAGTTAGTCACGTCATGCGTGCTCTTTTATCTGTCAAGTCAGGCAAATTATACACGTCACCAAAATGGATGTAAAAAAAGATGAATATTCGAGGCGAGTAAAAAACATTAATTAAATAATTATTGTTTAAAGTTTATTATATTGTAAGAAATTAGTTCTAGGAGAAGGGCACGGATGCTCGTAGTAGGGCTCGTACTCGTAGACACTGTAGTAATTTAAAAAGTAATCCATGTCGATGGTACTATCGATACCTTAGAGTAATGCATTACTGTCATCAATCGATAGTCAAGTAATATCTAAGTTATTTAATTACACTATCGAAGCAAATTTTAAAATACTAAGGGCCATGTTCACCGAAAATATAACGGCCGATTGGCATAGAAAAAATTATGATTAAACGGCTGATTTTGCTATAACCGTCTGTGTCGTCGGTGGACTTGGGCCTAAGTTAGTTGTAAAAATGCAATTGATTAGTAGCAAAACTATGTGCTTTTAAGAAATTGCTTCAATTATATTTGATGTATTTTTTATCATTTATCATAACTCCAGTTTCGGTAATTGATTTTAGACATACTTATATTAATTTGCGTCGCACTTGCATGAATCTATGCTCGCATGCTACTGGGTGGCTGTATAAGCAGTAAGCTGATTTGTTAATACTGTATAGTACTAATGCATTGTGTACAAAAACCTATGCTGGGCTAAAATGTGTTAACTACGTGGACTACACACTACTAGACTACTAGTGTACTACGTCAGCGTCTCCATAAATACCATGGATAATTATTAAGTGTTATATGCTAACCTGCCGAGTGCGTAGTTATTCGATGTGTCACCTTATCGAAACTGAAAATCGTTTTATGATTGAAACCGTTTTTACGAGGTTTTATCTACCTAACTCTAGCTCTACCCTAGCTAGATTTTACTTGACACTGACAGTTGACGTATTATTGACTGTGTAATGACAGTTCTCTGTTCTAGTGATAAATACAATTTTTTAATTTCTACTTGCATTTCAAAAGATAACTTTCCTAAGTAATAATTCACTAAAAAAATCATAATGAACGTTATACAAGCGGTGAAATTGTACATAACCAAGATGACGGAGGAGAGTGGCCCGGGAATGAAAGTTATTCTTATGGATAAGGAGACTGTAAGTTGCACGCCCATTGATTTCGAACACTGTAATACTTACAGAAATACAACATGCCTGCGCACAATGTCCCATTTTTCTATAAAATTGACGTCTTGTAACAAATACAAATAATCGTCAAAAAATATAAAAAATCCCTTCTAAAACACACATCAACAAAGTCAGACCTTTTGTTTTTTCTACAAATCTGGCATCCATAATAAACGTTAATAAATCTTTTTGTGACAGATTGTGTCAAATTATGCTTCATTCGTATCAATAAAATGTACTCTGTGCTGTGATTCGTATTTCAGAATCTTCGTAAGAATCTTAGACCACCAAAGTTCAGAATAAATAAACATTTTTGTTCACTCAGAACAATGTCTAGATGTTCATGAAACAATTTTTTTGAAATATTTTTCTTTATTCAGTGAATAATAAAAAATGTTGGTGGTCAACAAATGTCATTGGTGGTCAAGGGGTAACCCCTTGACCACCAATAGAGATGAGAATGTAATAAGGAATAAGGAAGTGACCAATAGGAATTCTTTAAAACTAGCATCTTACAACATGTAATAAGTTTACATCCTGTTTACATATAATTTTGTTTTCAACTTCACCATGTGCAGCACTTTTCAGCACGCTCATCCTATTCCAACACTATAAGCTAGTACAAAGTGCACCTGTCAATAGTTTTTATAATCTATTTAGTACTTAACACAAGATATTTAAATTGTGTCATTTTCAACTGTGAGATTCACAGAATCATTGATTAATCAAACCACTGTATCTAAATGATTGAAATTTCATGATGTATAAAATTAAGAGATGTAGCATCTCAGGTTCTGATGACAGTAACGGGTTGACTCTGATGGTCATGGGTATAATACACACCACCAGTCATGTAATTACAATAAATATTGCTCACCATACAACAAGGTAATGTGGCAAGTGTTATGGGCACCTTTTGCTCCAAGGCTCATTAAATAATATTTATTATATATATATTTTTTTATCTGATAATCTATATATTTTCATGCATTCCAGACAAGCATCGTTAGCATGGTATTCAGCCAATCTGAGATATTGCAGAAAGAAGTTTATTTATTTGAAAGGATTGACAGTCATTCTAAATGGGACAATATGAAGCATATGAAATGCATAGTGTTTCTTCGACCTACTTCTGAGAACATTTCTCTGTTGTCTCGGGAACTAAGATACCCAAAATATGGAGTGTACTTTATATGTGAGTATAAATAGTTTTACACAATTATATAAATGAGGTTACACAAAAGTGTACATCCACTGTCAATGGTTTTACCCATAAATGTGAGAAGTTGAAATTTCTTTTACTGTGTGACAAATCAATAGTAAAGGCATATTTTTTTTAATAAAAGTTGCCATAAAATGTTAAAAATAAATCAAACCCAGGACCAGTTAAAAATATGTACAATTAATATAATTATGTATAATGTATTAAAATATATACCTATATTATTAATACATGTCTTAATTTAGATTTCAGCAATGTGATATCAAAAGCTGACATTAAGACATTAGCTGAGTGTGATGAGCAGGAGTCAGTGCGAGAAGTTCAAGAGGTGTTTGCTGACTACCTCGCTGTGGACAGACACCTGTTCTCATTCAATATTGTTGGGTGTTTACATGGTATGTAACTGAGTTTATCTTTAACTGTAGCAGAGTTCCATGTTATAGGTTCTACTGGTTAGTTCTACAGGCATTCCTCTTAGACGCCTTAGACAGACTTTTCGCCGCTGGTTAGCAATGCATCCATAATTATTTGGTTGGGGATTTTAATTTATTTTATTATTTCCTTTACTTCAGGCAACTTGGCTCATACAAAAATACACAAATATAAACAATCCATAAATAAACTAATATATTATATTACTATCATTTGCCTTCCGCTACCATAAAAAGTATAAATAAAAAACTGTTATTCACATGCCTTATCACAAGTATGTTGCTTCCATTATGATTATTAGTTTACATGCCATGGCCGAACTAGTTTGTTAGATATTTGTAAGGATTCTGCCTGCCAGTGGCGGTACCTCCATACAAGCCCAAAAGCCCGGCATGCCCTAATACGAAACAAACATAATCATTCGCGTAATAAAATAACATTTTAAATTTTGCGCGCCAAATGTCGCGACTCACCAACAAAATATTCACCCGATAAGAATATTTCGAACGAAAAGAGTACAGACAGTCATGCATCACGCTCGCACTACGCCTTTATTAGTCTATGAAGCCGGGCTTTGGCTGACGTCATTTTTCCCTACCGTCCCGCTCTAACGCAGAACAAAATTTATGACATATACTTATATAGCTATGTCGCAATTTGTACTGGAACGCATGCCTGCATGCCTGTGTGAACGTAGCTTTGGCTTGACGTTTTGTTGCATACTTCAGATGTATTTTTGTTTTGAACGAAATATTGATGTTGCAATTTCATATCGTTATATTTGTGTAGTATTTGCCGTGATTTAGAGATAAAACATTTATGTTGTGATGAAGAAAATGACTGCGGAAACAAACGTATTAATTGTTTGTTCTTTGTGATGGTTTATAAAGTGTTCAGCTGTTGCTCTTATTAGTAGATTACATTTTCACCGTGATTTTAAGAGAAATAACCCGCTGTGTTTAACAATATAATAATCCCAAAGATGTGTGTATAGTTGTCATTCAAATGCTTAAAGGACAATGCAACTTACTGGCCCAATTTTTTTAAAGTAGTTGCCCAAATGTGAAACCAATGGTAATTGACAGATATTATTGCGTCATACTCGTGAACGGGTGCCGTCTGTCGGAACTGGTCAGCTTGTAACTGCCATGGCAATCTTATTCACAGGCAAATCATTATTATCCTAGTCTTATTTTTATTCACATTAAATTACATTATTCTCGCAGCTCTTACCGCAACATTGTACTGATAAAGATTATAATCTATTTTTTGAAAAGAGTTACCATGGAGTTTCTTGCCGGTTCTTCTCCATAGGGTCTACTATTTGGAACCGTGCACCTAGAGTCTCGACATTTCATAAGTGCCTGTATCTGGTTTACATGAAATAAAGATCTATTCTATTGCCACTAGTAACTTTTACTATGGCAACAAAAAAATCTACCCGAGTAAAAAAAAGATACGACCATCAGAAGGAAAATATATTATTTATTATAAAATTCGTTAAACTTGTTTTTGATTATGAGAACAAGTATGGTAGGTAAGGAGGGAGGCATTTATAAAGAAAATACGAAGGAGTAAGTATTTTTGGTATAATAAAATAAAAATGATTTTATTCAAAAATAATTTTATTTATTTTCATTAATATTTTTACAATCATTATGTAATGAATTTATACTTATTAATTAATCATTAACGATAAATAAACTATCAGAAAAGAAAAAAAAAAAAACTCGCTTCGAATTGAGAACCTCCTCCTTTTTTTTGAAGTCGGTTAAAAAAAGTGCGGAGCGATGAATCACATTTTGGTGTCCGGCCCATGCAAAGGACCATTAGATATTATTTAGAAGTGGTAGGGTCCTAAGCCCCTTTGTCACTGCGACCTGCGAAGATCTATTGTGGCACAAAGTACCATACGACATGGGCTCAAACACCAATTGCTCATCTACCAGATATACAACTGCAAAGCAATTATTTATACATCTATACCTGTAAGGTACCGTTAACCAATACATGGCAAAAATATTTTTTCGCACTTGATGTGGCGAGTTTTATTTCGTGTTCTTATAAATAAAACATCGGAATCAGGCAAATAAAAATCATTTAAATCTGTTAGTTCCGCTTCGGCATAATTATAATATTTCAATTATATAGTCGCCACCGCGTATGTGCTCACTATAAAGTTTTGATTATGAATTCAAGAATAGTACCATAATGACAGACTTTATGCAAGTGCATGCGTGGTTGACTGTTGGGTTTCGGCGCCATTATTGTGTTTGTTTTTATATCTATTGCAGTGAGTATAGATAAAGTAGTGTATGAAACTGCAAGCGTAGCATAACCACCATAGATGCGGGTTTCTTCTACGGAAGAATAGAAAAATAGACCGGATATGGAAATATTTCTACTCGTCGGTAGGATTTGGTAGCCAGCTACTTCACTAACTACTTACCCGTTGCTGTGGAATAGTTGTTTGTTATGCAAGGCTGCAAAGTTGTTATTTGGTGCGAGTGCTTGTATTGAATACCGAGCAAGCGAAGGATTCTAAGAGTGAACCACTCGCTTCGGTCGTGGTTCAAGAATATTATCCTGAGCGTAGAGTGAGGGATTCAAAGGCACGAGACGCAAATAATTTTGCAGCCATGCGAAACACACAACTTTTCATCTCATTAAAGCGAGGAAAATGTTAGATGCCTAATTATATTTGAGTTATTCTTCTTCACCACTGTACACTTGTCCAACGCGCCAACCCCTCACTCGCGGCAGAATGCTCTCGTGATTACAAGACTTGGGGCCCGGTCTGTGCTCTACACCATAGTTCGTCACGTTCGAATTTCGAATAACTTTTCCACGCTAGCGGATAAAATAGACTTTTGCGCTCGGATTTCGAAGAATAAAGAAAGCCTTTCCGAGCTAGTGAGATGAAAAGAATATTTTATCTTTGTCTACGTAGAAACCTGAGTTTGGATGTCGAGATGGATAGAAAGAGCTTTGTCTATTCTTTGAAGAATAGAAATAGAAACGGTTATGCTACAGGTGCTACACATAGGTAGAGGTACCTTACTAGATATTAAATATGATACTATTAAAACCCTTGCCTCAGCTCGGTTTTACACACACTCGTATTTTAATTACCCCTTTTATGCAGCAGTTTCTTAAACTACTATTATTAGATTGCAGGTATTACCCAAATATTCTTTTCATAGGAATCTAATGCATAAAAACGATTTTGTAGTAAATATATTTTTATTTCACTAAACAAGAATTACCTCCTACTTTATTCTTTTTAAATAACTACTCACTATACCTTATACAAAAAGTAAATAAAAGCAATAAAAAACCCGACTGCTTAAAAAGTGAACTATAAATTAATAAAAAATCATTTTAAATAAAAAATAATGCGGAACATAGCGAACCCATTAAAAATTGCGATAGACTGAAATCTTCCCAATAATGAGTCCCGAACTCCCGACTGTTATAGTCGCTAGTCGCGTTTTTTTCAGCTTTTATTTAAGGTTGACATTTTAAGCAGTCACTGTATTGTTTATTTTTTTTACACTTTTTGTTTAGTTTTAAGTGAGAATAGTTGCTAACCAACTTTAAATCGTTATAGATCCTAAATGGTCATACGAAATGAAAAATGATAACAGAAACCTAAAGATGATTTTCAAATACCTATTCAATGACACCCCACTTAACATAGTTTGTTGACTTTCATTTCTATCTTTTCCACAATATGGCGTCTACTTGTCGCCATATTGAATTTTAATTACTTTCAGGTCTTTAGTGATACTTGCAAGAATAAGACAAATCTATTGACGTAAGAATCATTAAAATCGGCCCACGCATTTGGTGTCTAGAGCGCCACAAAGGAATAAACATACATACATAAGCTGATAAACACATTACCCTCCTTTGCATCGCGCAGTCGGGTAATAAGCAGTCACGGCAGTCACTAATTATACGTTTACTTTGAATCAATATCGCATAATCAAATCAAGTTTAACCGATGTTATTATAAATATTTTATTTTGTCTCTTAGGGTCGTATCTTTTTTTTACTCGGGTAGATTTTTTTCTTGCCATAGTAAAAGTTACTAGTGGCAATAAGTTCTATCAATTACCATTGGTTTCAACTCTGGGCAACATGTTTCAAAATATTGGACCAAGCTTCTATGGAAGAGTTGCATTGTCCTTTAACCGGGTTCTATAAGTGAGGTTAAAGTTAAATCATTGACGCAGTCGGAAAGGTAGAAACTTTAAAAGTGAACTGGGTAGGTGCCTTTTCTATTTGTTATGAATTCGGTTTCAACTAAATATCTTTATTTATATTTTTATAATGATTTTAGATGGCGTAAATGTATGAGGAATTATACTGCCATCTATTATCAATTCATGTAAACTAGGTACAACAAATCTATAAAACCGTAGTAGTCGCTAGATGTCGTTAAATTGAGTGAAATAAACTGACTATGAAAGGAACTCATATTTTAAGACACGCACACATAATAATTTATAGTCCAGTAGGTTTGTCGGGCATGCCCTATAGTCAACCCCTAGGCACGCCACTGCTGCCTGCCTCTAATCTTTAATATTGTAGCTATGAAGTCGAATATGATATCGTCTTTTGTAAGCTTGACCGACTTATAACACTTAAATAATATAAGAGGAGTGACAAACAACAAGATAAAAGTTCAGACGGTCACTATTACTCGTTTGTGGGAGAATGATATAGGAACATTTATACCAAGCGAATTTTTATTAATTAGATGGGTAACAGGTCGGTCCTGGAACCAGAATCATCTGCAGCGCTGTGCCCAGGGTCTGCTATCTCTGCTTCTGTCCGTCAAGCGTCGCGCCGTGGTCCGGTACGAGGCGGCCTCGGAACCCTGCGCGCGCCTCGCCGAGCGAGTGCGAGACTTGCTGCGTAGGGAGGCGGTGCTCATCGATAATAATATACCCTTCAACGGAGAGATACCCACGCCGCAGCTGCTTATTGTGGATAGGAGGGATGATCCTGTTACACCACTTTTGAGTCAAGTATGTTTGATAGAATTTTATGTTAGGATTGCTCCTGAACAGTCATCTGGTTAAAACTGTAGCAAAAGCTCTGCAGCCCGCTTTTAAGATTAATACTTTATGACCATACAGTAAGCCACTGCCGACCAATCAAATCGCCGCATTCTTCATTTTTCGTTCTAATTCACAGACCATGTTTCATATAATGCATACTTGTGCTCATGATGAAATTAAAGAACGTGAGTCTAGATCAAAAATTATTTGGAGCAGAGTTTACATTTCATGTCAAGTAATAAGGAGCCCAAAAAACATCGAATACTACACGCCGAAATTAGGGAAATCAGACTACAGAAATATTTTGAAGGGTGGCAATTCGTTTGTTAGGGTTGCCAGTGTTGCCATATAATTATTTACTATAAATCTTGTCTTGCCTCAAAAAGCATAAAAGCAATGGACTTATCCTTGGTGTTATACTTCCAGTGGACATACCAGGCGATGGTTCACGAGCTGCTGACGATCAACAACAACCGTGTGAGCCTGGCGCACTTGCCCGAAGTGCACAAGGACTTCAAGGAGGTCGTGCTCTCGTCAGAACAGGACGAGTTCTATGCTAAGGTATAAAACTATCTTAACAAGCATTTGTTCCCATTTTCAACTCTTCGCGCTACTAATATCTGTAAAGAAAAATTGGACATTTTACTTTAACCCAACCAGCGGATCTACCGCGTAACTAAAAGTAGTAATGTCAACAGATCTGATGACTTCCTGATCATGAAGTAGTTACGCTGTATTATATAAATGCGTAGATGTCGACGGATACATTTTATGAAGCACTTGCTAGCTTTCTTGAAGCATCAAGATGATATTTTAGCTACATATCGAAAATATTGTATGTAATGTCCTCTAAAAGATAAGTTTTCCGTCAATATAAAGTTATGTTGTGGTGTATTCTATAGAATCTCTACTCCAACTTCGGCGAGATCGGTCAGACCATGAAGTCCTTGATGGACGAGTTTCAGAAGAAGGCCAAGAGCCACCAGAAGGTGGAGAGCATTACCGACATGAAGAACTTCGTGGAAACCTACCCATTGTTCAAGGTATGTTATACACTATTTTAATTACATTTACATAATTACTAACAATACCCGCGGCTTCATCCGCGTAGAGATTATGACCACAGACGTTTATTTTTTTTCTATGTCAAATGTAGATGAAAATATTGAACCGCATGGCATTACTAGGTAGTGAAAGATTTTTTTTCGGTCTAGTTCTGTAATTAGCCCCTACACACAAACAAACAGACTCAAAACGTTGTTATCAGATTAGTCAAGTTTAGATGATTGAAGTTTGTAATATTGTTATCTTTTACATTAAAGTGTACATAGTCCGATCTTTATCAAACAAAAATTTTCAATATTTTTATATACTCATTCTTTGTAACTAAGAATCTATTCTCTTCCCGTCATGTGTTTCAATGTGGAACAGTTTGCATAATGTATTTTTGAATTATATTAATTGGTTTATTTTTGTAAGTGTCTTGAACAATAATTTTGGTGAATCTTGATAAAGGGGTGACGAATAATCCGTTATAACCCTGGACTCTTACATCCCTATTGTTGAATTATAATTATTATTTATTATGTACGAAAGTACTCCGTGACCAACGTTTTTTTTTTCTTTTCTCAGAAAATGTCGGGCACAGTAACGAAGCACGTGACAGTTGTAGGCGAGCTGTCTGCCTGCGTGACGCGACACAAGCTGCTCGAGGTTTCGGAGCTAGAGCAGGAGATTTGGAGCCAGAGTGACCACTCCAAGCACCTGCAGGTAACAAGTCTCACATGATCAGTAGTAGAAGATCAGCAGGAAAAAGCGCACAAATCCCAGTTCTCCAAACATCACGCAAATATCAACATTTCTTGAAGTCTGTAACAACGTTATTCTCGCTTGCTGAGGTTCAAACAAACACTGCAAGTGTTGCTTGATATAATGTATGAACAGCTGCACAATTCCAAATCAGAGAATCTCCGGTCGTGATCCGTATTACAGAACTCGGCACTGATTTCTTCTTGAGCAGCGTTTAAGTGACTTAATTGTATGAAATGATAGACTCAAATCTATGCTCTGTAATACGGCTTAATTAGGATATGGCCTATGATTTTAAAATAAACTTGTGCTTACCCACTTAGAAACTACCTCTTGGTAAGACATAATTAGAAAACACTCATTTTCTTCCTCAGCGCCTAAAGAACCTGCTAACAAACGAAGCCGTCCGTCATCACGACGCGGCTAAGTTGGTCTCTCTCTACGCACTGCGGTACGAGAAGCATGCCAGCAACGCTCTATCCTCGCTCATAGAGGCGCTGAAGACCAGGGGGGTTCCAGAACAGCTGGTGAAGAGCGTCGTGAACCTTCTGGAGTACGGCGGAGCTCATGCGAGGCAGAGTGACTTGTTTGGACTGCAAGATGCTGTTAAGATTACCAAGAGGCTTTTCAAGGTGACTTGTATATTATGTGACACTTTGACATCCTAGTTGGGAACAGGTGGAGACCAGGGGGCCCAAAATGTTGTTCAAGAGCGAAGTAAATCTGTTGGGAGTATGACAAGGCTTTTTAAGATGATATTGTATTTTTGATTTCAATATAGCTGTGGATAATCTGGTCCGAGATGGTGCCTCGCGTAGCTGGTGTGGTTGATTTGGTGCGAAGCTGATGTGTATTGAATGGCTGAATGATGTACACAGTACCAGTATTATTCACAATAACATGTAGTGAACTCACACAAAACCGCGAAGTACAATCCAAGAAGCTTACTTACCTACTTTTGTTCTCTTCTAGGGCCTCAATGGAGTAGAAAACATCTACACGCAACACACGCCCCTCCTAAAGGATACGTTAGAAGATTTGATAAAAGGCAAGCTTCGAGAGAACCTGTACCCGACGTTGGGCGGCGACGACGGCGCGTACGGCCGGCGGCCGCAAGACATTTTCGTGTTTATTGTAGGGGGCGCCACCTATGAGGAGGCCCAGTGCGTGCATCAGATAAACCAGGCGTATCCGGGAGTCAGGATAGTGCTCGGAGGCACGACCGTCCATAATTCCACGTCATTTTTCGAGGAAGTAAAGTCAGCTATGCAAGGAGTGCATAGAACGCATACTAGGCATATTAGAAACGTATGAACGTTTTTACCCGATATGGAATATAGTGGTCTAATGTATTTACCTCAAGAGAATAAGGTACCTGAAAAATTTCCCTTGTATTAGGAGATTTGTTGCTTTGGTTCTGTTTTCGTATGAAAATTATTTATCAAAGTGCTTAGGCTCATTTCGCACTGACACGGCAGCGAAGCGGCGAGCAGTTTTACTGCCAAAAATAACGCAGCATTTTAAACCTTATCTTCATTACTAAAATATATAGTGTCACTTGAGAGGCACGAAAGAGTCGTGCGACCCCCCGCGGTACCGCTGGCAGCTGGCAGTCGAGATGCCACAAGCGAGCAGTCAAAGCGTCACACTGCGTCACCCGCGCCTGTAAAAATTCACAAACGCTAGGCTCCTCCGGCAGCAAGCGGCCGGGCGCTGCTGCTTGGTATCGTTCCCTGCCATCTCAGTGTGAATTGAGCCTTAAAATGACTTATTTATTTGAATCTTATTATGGACGCAAGCAATATGTTTTGAGATGTATCGAGTATTCAATATGAAAATATATTCTAATTAAATTAATGTAAGCTATTTTAAGTGTCTGTAGTTAAAACTATTTGTATCAATACAAGTGCTTGTAATAAACTAATTTATTATTCAAAAGATTTTTTCTTTCTTCATCAATTCAATTTAAGACCGATAGAATTAAGTAAGTTAACTGCAGACCACAGGTAGATTATATCCACGCTATTTGACATGAAGTTCAGATACTTGACGGAAACGAATGACCAATCTGCCCTCAGACGAAGAACCCGCTTACGAATCTGCCTCATTTTTCAGCTCAGATGAAGAACCCGTTTTTCAGTGTTCAAAGTAAAAGCGCTGTCTACGTTTAAAAGAGTTTGCGGCGATAGGGATATAATTAAAACACAGGACTGTTGTGTTCAAAACACATTTTTTTACTTTTTTATTGAAAAATATTTTAGACACTGATGG
This sequence comes from Allophyes oxyacanthae, assembly GCA_932294325.1. Lineage (NCBI taxonomy): Eukaryota > Metazoa > Arthropoda > Insecta > Lepidoptera > Noctuidae > Allophyes > Allophyes oxyacanthae. The sequence continues at coordinate 7,705,836 of OW028628.1, forward strand.
TCTGTGTCTAAAAACGCTAAATAATGCCATTACCACATTTGGCACAATCCAGTTGACTCGCCCTTGACTGGGCTCACAAATAAAAAGCACTTTTTTCACAAATCATACTCCCAGCTAATATTGCAAAGCATTATCATACAATTTTATAGTATTTGATTCGAATCAGTAGAAGTCTAGCTAATGAAGTTTTATTAGCTATCCACAGGACCACTTTGTAGACGATGTACGCGAATTGTATTTTAACGCGGTGTCCTGCGTGAGCGACGAATACGACGCGACGCGACGCTGCAAACGCGCCACGAACGAACAGACGCGACATACTTTAAATATGAACTTTCAAGCAAAATAGTATTGTATTTCTCCATGATTCGAGAACTAATGACCAAAATCACGTAGGACATAATTATGTCGCGTGTAGCATCGTGTCATGTCGCGTCGTATTCACCGCTCAAGCAGGACACCGCGTAAGTTCATATTTCAGTAGCAGTATATAAATAATGCCAATGTAAGTTTTTAGTCCATAAGCGCTCTACTGATTCGCGACGAACAAATTGCAATATACATTATCAGTTTTACACTCAATATTTCACTCCTACAAAAACCAATTATACTTTACAATATCTCGGCATCCCACATTCATTATTTTCCTTCAGTCTTTACAAAATTTACACCTGCCATACGGACATGTTACCAAAATGCCACTTTAATTATAAATTACTGATAGAAAGCTGTGGTTTGAATTCTCTTATTTTATAGTTAAACCAGCATTTTGTTAAGACCTCAAGTAGCAGGCTCATACGTTGGTAACATTCTTACATACAAACCCTTGACAGGGGGCAGCACACACATTTATAAGGCAATTTCATTGAATTTATTCTATACATACAATGGATTCACGAATTGTCCGCGCCGACTTTCAAATAGGTGGCAATTATTTACATATTAAAGGAAAGTGCCTTAAATGAGGTATAATTAAATGTCTGAGCTGCTCATATTAAGACGGAAGCTTCGTATTTATCATTTTTATAATGTGACATTACAAAAATGATAAAAATAAGATTCAAATTAGGCTTTGAAGTAAGTGGCAAGTTAATTGTTTGGGTTAGTCCGCAGATCTCAGCCAGATATCCACTGCATGTGCTCTGGACCGCCCCAATGACGTCATCTTAGACCACAATATAAGTTTGAGAATTAGCAACATGTCGAAATAATTGCCACTTGCTTCGAAAGCCAAAATAGTAAATGGTAGTTGTTTAGACATATCTTAGAATAAATCTAAATTCAAGAGTTCTGTATCTTAATAATAGACTAATCTATTTATTAGTATTATTAGAATTTAAGATTTAATTTTATTAAAGAATTACGTTATGTAACATAACATAACGTTTTCCTTAAAAAATCAACGAACTATATAACCATTCATTCTTGCCCAGACCAGTCCAGACGGTTCAGACTTATGTGGTAGTCTGATCCGTCCGAACTGGTCTGGTAGAATCAGAGGGGTGTGATATAGATTAGTGACGTCATCACATCATCCAATCTAGGTTTCATTGACTTAATTTGGCTGTTTGTTACAATTCGGAATGTGATCTAAAAGGTTGTCTAAACAACTTCTATTTACTCAAACTATAATTATCAGTACATTATTACAAGTCCGATAGTCCGAGTTATACATTTAGAGTCATAAGTCGTGATGTAAATGTCAGTCGCATTTTACAATTGATAAAGGCACAAAGGAGTTATCCCTTTATCCTAGTTTCAACGAGGTTTTGCCCGTCGTTTTAGAGGTTGATCGTCTCTTATGCAAGGAAGGTCATTTACAATCAGATCTCTGATTCATCCGTTCCTTTTCAAATTTAAATGCTACATCATGTGCGTAAGCGATGTATAATATACAACATAGTACATTACGGCTTTCGAAACATCGTTGCTGCATTTATTTCATTACTCCAATATTATGGGAATCTTATAAAAATTTATACCACAACCATTATAATATAATATGGTGGCCAAAGGAACTCAACGTCTTTCGTAAGCACGTACAAATTTTACAAGAAAAAGAAGTAAATCCCTAGCTAAAACATAAACATGTCCGCGTCACTAGTTGTGACACTTCACACAAAAAATATATCGATAATATTTATATGGCGCACAACAATCAACACACGCACATACATCTTTTTTAATCATACTCTCATTTAGCAACAAATTTACGCGGTGGACTCACTCACGCGATAAAAATTTAAATTAAAACAAGAAAAATTTGAAAAAATAAGGTAAAATAAAACAGTACACGAGACTCCATACCATGTTCTCGAGAAACACTACATTTAACCATTCTACAGTCACGAACGTGGTACGGGTCTTGTAGGCCCTTTCCAGCAACTTTTTTTTTGTGATTTTTTTGAAATGTTAACATTATCGAAAAATCTTTATACATCACAAAATAGACACGAAATTAAGCCGTTTAGTCGGAAAGGACACTAATATTTCCCTTCTTTATTAGAAATATTTACATATTTACAACTATTATTTACTTTTCGCGGACTTATTTATAGATGTCGTACATAACTTTTTATAACTCAATCTGTTTATTTATATAAATAGGTATGTCTATTTTTATTATTTTTTATCTACATAAATCATACTATTTGCTGCTGTATTTTACCCTAGATGTATCCAAAATCCAAATAGAGCAACTGATAGGGAGTGTTTCATTATTATATTTATACGGTTTTACCATTATTTTTTTTACAAAAACAGGAATGCACTTATACATAATAGGAAAAACTGGAATTTGTTTTGTTAAAAAAAAAAAGAAACTGCAGCACTCCATGGTTATTCATTTCGATGGGTATGCTTTCATGATATAGCCGACATAGCAAATCTAATAAACGAATGTGAATGTCATCGTCCACATTTGGCGCTACCCAGGGAGCACCGCGCGGAGGTCATGGACTTAGCTCCCCTTGATGCCACACTTTATAATCCTCGATTAAGCTGAACTTATCAATAAATACCTATACAACACTATGGGAACTTTCTCAATTGTGCAAGTCTTGTGAGCCTTACTTTTTAAACGCAATATATCCGATGACGCATTATTATGTGACAATTCTGACGATAGTGTATTTGAATAGTGTCAGTTTTGCCGTAAATATGTTTATGCATCCTAACTTTCTTACATCTATCTATCAAATTTTATATTTTTATTGTCAAACCTACTCGCGTCTGCTACGCATCCAGTTACAATTCCTTGAGACACGAAGGGTAATTTTCAATTTTTGAGAGCCAGTCATAACTATCTACACATATGTTGCAATACGTGAGACACTCACTGTTACCTCCTGATGTTTGCAAGCTATGCATTTAGGAATAACTTGGCTTTCAAAAATATTATATTATCTTAAATGTAAGTAAACAAACAAATGAACGGAATCATAGATGTAACAAATTAACCCATTTGGGTTAATTTAGTTAAAATCGCCATAATATGATATAAAATGGTATTTATAAATTTTAACATAGTGTAAAATCTTAACAGATTTTTTTAGATACTGGTATGTTAATAGTTTATATTTGTAAGGCGCTTGTAATAGATCATTTGACCTAACATAATGAATGAATTTAACTGAGAAATAAATAATGTTAAAACAAGAATATTTGACTCACACAATCTTATCGTAATGCGTGACTACTGGGGACACGAAAAATAAATGTAAAATAAATTTTAAATAGGTACATAAATTAAAATTGGTGGTGATTTTTTTAAAGACTGGCCTCTTTTAATATGTGGCAAATATAATTTTGTGAGGCCGATAAAAACGTTTATTTTGCAACGCGAAAAACAAAAATCCACAGAAAATAGTTCCTTGCGAAAACATAGTTGTATCTATCTACCCCGTGACCTCTACAAGGACGATAGGAGTCCTGCAACGACTCGTGACAGGAATTATATTATGCAAATGTTCTCGACGAAATGTTACATTTAGAGATTGCATTTCACTTATGCGCGCATCCTAAATTAGCGTTATTACCATTATTCCATATTAAAGGATCAACAAAACGTTTTACGAATTGTTATGTTGTATAAAGAAGAATAGCACTTGGCTAAAAATGATGTTTTAGAGCTTTTTACGTAAGTAATGAGCCCAAAAGTGAATTGGCATCCTAAATAAGTAGTCTACTAAGAAAGCGCGTTTACAAAAATTTCGGGTACCGTTTAACAATAAACTAGTTAATTCTCTACGTAATCTTTTAAAAGCTGCAAATATTTAAAAAAAAATAGAACTAATGACTCGTGAGACAGTTATACGTTGTCTTCGTAAAGATTAGGCAACTCGGATAACCCCGATACTTATTTCTTTTAACTTCTACTGTCCAATGAAAAACGCCGCAATCTCATTCAAATCATGCCTAGCGTCTAAAACGTCACCCAAAATTTAACAACGTAATTATTCGCGGAATTATAAAACTAAATTTTAAAGTGTAATTGACACTTTCGAGTTGGTAATGAAAACGCGGAGGGTACCTTCACAATAATAAACCTAAAACCTAAATAAATACGCGTTAACGAGCTTACCGCTGTCTCAGAATGGCGATAGTCGTTATAAACGAGGAAACAAAGTTTACCGACGGGAAATCAGAGGAATTTGATAATAACAACTTTCAGTACAAAAGGGTTTTTGACTTTAAATATCATGTGTATATAATAATATTCTATTAATAATAATTGTAGACTCCGTTATATCAAACTTTATTATGATATTTAGTTCGATTTATTTCATATTTTTATACAAAGTAGGCATGCGCCTCACTTTTGCGTGTAAATAGATACAATAATCAGAAGAGTCCCTTTACCAAATTCCTCCCGATTCTTATCGATAAGTATTATAGAGAGTGAATTATCTAATTATAATACATATATCCGCCCCCAGCTCCACGCGGGGGCAGATCACACTCCGTCCGTACAAGACTTTTCTATCCTTACACGCATACAAACAAACAAGTTATTCATACAATATATAACATTTTTCTTCTCATTTGCCCCGCCGTGCTAAGCGGACTGTGTGCTTTATATTTTAACAATGTTTTCAATGAATGGCAACAATGTATCAAAAATTTGGAAGAGTTGCCAGTTTTTACTTTTAGAAAGTAACATACATTCCCGAATTTTCACGTGACATCTGTTTTAATACAAAATTCAATCTATGTTTTTTATCCGTTAAATAAATATTGTTACCCATTTGTAATTGGCAACAATATTAAGTTAAAAAATGTTCTCATATCTTTGGTTCATATCACAATCTATAGTTTCGTTTAAATATTGGTTGGTAAAAAAGGGTACATAATGTATCCTTATTGGATAGCTCTGTTGTTTTGAATTTCTTTATCGTTTTTGTGTTTATGCAATTCACTACAGTACAAATAACAAAAATCATAAATATAACAATTAAAATTTGAAAATGATTTGCCACGTGAAAATTTCGAGTAAAAATATTCCAAAAACATCAAAACATCAATTATTGCGATGAACTTATCGAAGTACGAAGAAGGCATATAGTTATTACTTTACGTTGTATCTTTAAAATTAGAAAAATATATAACGTTTTGCTTTTAGCCGCGTCACCTCGCTGGTTGTAAGAGCAATATAAAGTTCAAGCTAATGCGCTAAACCTTGTCACTTGTCCCAATGAATACTTCAATATCGCCAAATATTTTGATGGCGCTAAAAGTAACACTCGTTATTAGTGACAATTGTTGACCCTATTTGATTTAAAAAATGAAGGCCTCCTATTCTACGTGCTAATTTTGATACAAAAATTATAGATACAAATATCCACCTCCTAAATGTAACAGTACAAAGTGGAGATAGATACGCCTTTTGAATGTACCTCCACTTATAAGTCTCTTTGGACTTCCGTTACAATTTTTACTTACAATTAATAAAAAAGCTTCGCAAGTGCACTTTTTTATACAAAATTTTATATTACAAATTGTTATGGAGTTAATTTAGTTCAATATCAACATTTTTACATTTTAACCAATTTTAGATGTATAAATAATGTGAAATGCGAAATACTTTGTTCTTTTCTACGAGACCGCAAAACATAGGTGATGTTGCCAGCAGCAAAGTAAGGAAACTACCACCCATTAATACTTAAACGACGATTCAGTCAGAAGAGACCTCCAGGCGCAACTTGTGTTTAACATTACATTGCGTATAATAACAATATTATTGATCCTCCGCTCAATATCTATGTTATTTACTGGCGATTTTAACTCCCTCAGTGAATCGCAACATAATGAACGTTATATATTGAAAACCACGGAATATTAATCGTAACAACGAAAAGCTTATTATTCTCGACTATTTACATATAAATCCGATATAAACTATTCAGTTTTATACAATTACTTCGGTAATAGAATGAAAATAAAATACAAGCAAGGAAATATGAGCGTTTCGCTTGAAGCACTAAGTTGCCATAGTTCCCGGCAGGCGGCTACCGTCCGATCATAATCACTACAACACTGTACGTAGGTATCACTACTGTACACGTCGACTCACCGCGACGGCGGGTAAGCGGACGGGGTCACTGAGTCACTGCGCTCGGTGCACTCGCGTTCAGGGGGGCATGGGGGGCACCCGAGTCAGTCGGCGCCCTCGATGTAGAAGGTGAGGCGGGACGCGTACCGCGTGACGTATAGGTTGTAGGTGAAGCGGGGGCGGGGCGCGGGGGGCGCGCGGGCGCCTAGCACGGCGGGGGCGCGCGGGGCGCGGGGGGCGCGGGCGCGCCATGCGGGGGGGGCGCGTTAAGGGTGCGAGCCGCCGCTGCCCACGCCCGGCGTCGTGGAGCCGCCGGATGATCCGTGCGCTGGGGGCAGCAACACTCCCTGGAGACAATTACCAAGTGACTCTTGAATTTTTTGCAAATTCTCTCAGAATTGCTGACTAATGAGGCTATGATGATACACGGATGACTGAATAACCAGTCAATAATATCCTACACGTGTGTCAGGAAGCATTGTCATCACTGCATGACAACTAGCTTTGCAGTCACTAACTGGCTTGTACAAAATGGTGACTACGGGCATTACCTTTTTTGTAGAACAAAGTATGAATGTAGATTCTTTGACATGACCAACCCAGAATAAATAATTATTCATTCGAATAACACATAGATACGAAACATTACGAAAATTGGTAATACAATTTGTAATTATTAGGCAATTAGCAACGTTCATAAAGATGCTAAGTAGTCCAAGTGCGCTCGGACACTGGTGGTATAGTTACCTGAATAGAGTGTGGGTGCGGCTGCGGCGGCGAGGCGGTGGGCGGCGCGTGGTTCAGGTACGCCAGGTGGTGGTGGTGGTGGTGGTGGCCGCTGGACGCGCCCGGGCCCATCAGCGGGCACAGCACCTGGTGGTACGCCTGCGGAACAACACCATGTATACTTGCGGAGGTGCGCCACCAATACTTGCTATAACACTATTCTCCTGGCGAAGCGCGTGGTGGTATCACACATCATTGTTATCATGTAGCAGTATGTTTACTGCGATCACCAGTCTATTTGACAAAGATGTGACTGCGCAAAATTTCAATCAAAGATGTATTAGAGGAACCATTTTCATGAAAATCCTTATCAATTCAAATCAAATATCTTTATTTGTAAACACGGGATATAGTAGATGGCTTATGCAGTTAATAGAAATGTTTTTTTTTATTATAAAAAAATAATACTTACTCATTATGTTTACCCCCTAAATAATCAACGATGATTAAACGTTATTTAACTAAACAAGCTCTAAGTCTATTGTCAGCATAATTTTACTTGTGACAATTTATCAGCCTTTTCAACTTTTTCACAATACAGTATATTTTAGACGTGTATTCTGTCGGTTGACAAAACAAAGACAGGCGCGCAATTAGAACTCTTTTATCGTTTTGGAACTCTTGGCTCGGACACTTTAGAGCGCGGACCCAATATCCATTGTAGTAGATAGGTCAATGAGTACAGCATAAAATATAATATAATACCTGGAAGGGCGGCTGCTGGTAGTGATGGTGGGGGTGCGGGTGTTGGTGCGGGTGCGGGTGCGGCGTGTGCGCGGGCGACGGCGGCGGGTACAGCGCGGGGGACGCGGCCGCCGGCGACGGCGCGGGCGGCGGCGCGTAGCCCACCTGCCCGCCGCCCACCTCGCCGCCGCCCACGCCCGACCCCATGCCGCCCACGCCGCCGTGGTACATGCGCACCTGACAAACCAGATTACATTCTAACTTTGTTCGATTCTAACAAATCATTCAAGTTAGGAGAATTATGCTAGTAGAGGACACAGTGTAGTAGGGCAAATGACCAGACGACGACGAGTTATAAGGCGGAAAAAATCGCGGGAAAGATGACTGTCGACGTCACAAACCATAATATGCGAAACGTTACAAAAAATAACTCCTACTATACACGGCTTTGCAATAATGATTTATAAAGATTTTTGGATTATCATGACCGTACCCAGGAATCATTTACGTGACGTGAAGACTACAATTAATAATAATATATTGATTAATTTCAGAATTTTAAATTATCATTTACAAAACATAGTACTATTGCTAATTAAAATCACTGTGATCTTAGAGCTCAAATTGCGTCACAAGTTAAACTTTTGCATGTAACATTACTGATTCGACTGACTGGAATTTCCATGTATAAACAGAACAATTGGTAGGTACTCACCATATGCTGGTACTGCAGCGCAGGCTGTGCGGGGTGCTGCGCGGGGTGCGGGTGCGGGTAGGGCACGAACTGCTGCATGGGCGCCGGCGCCAGCAGCGGCTGCCCCGTCGCCGCCGCCACCTGCATGCCCGAACCTACGCCCACTACGTATGAACACAGGTTAGACCACCGACCGTCTCACCACACGGGACTGCTTGCTTTTTACAATATTTTATACAAGCTAAATAATAGCTGGATATTTTGCACAGAGATTCAAGCAAGCACTAAGAAGAGATTTTTGTAAATAAAAAAACGAAAAATTTTGTATCTAAAAAAGAGGTGTCATAGTTAGTATGGATATCCACGAGGACGAAATCGCGAGAAAAGCTAGTAATGCATATTCGAGGTAACTTATTTGTGTCTCTGTAGAAGCACAGATAATATCAACATCAGAGCTTATGAAATTTAACAATTGTATACAATGCGATAACATAATTTGTATTGAGTGAATAGCCAGTCTTGTTTCATATAATTATGAGATTTTCTTTTATTATTTATTTGTATCAAAAGTTCAGGTAAGATGTGTCGTCACCCTGACTCTCAAACCTGTCAATGTCCAGAATGAGCCTATTTATAGATTATACATAATTGTAGTGGTATCTTTCTAACCTTTCCTGAAGTTTCTCTGTTGCTGTGACTGCATCTGCTGCTGTCCCGCTCCGCCACCGACCCCCCCTACTCCTCCGCCGCCCCCCATCGCTCCATACGCCAACTGCGCAAACACACACATTATACACACTTGTATAAATAAATTACATGTTATGGTCGACAATAAAGCTGTATTTGTATCATGCTACAGCAAAGTTGATGTTGTGAATCTCATCGGTGAAGTATGGTTAATAACTTTAATTATATCGCAGTAATATAGGTAATGTAACACATAATTTGCAACGCGACCCGCACTAGGCCAGCGTGGTGGACTAAGGCCTAACCCTTCTCATTCTGAGAAGAGGCCCGTGCCCAGCAGTGGGACAGTAATGGGCTGGATTTTTTTTCTTTTTTTTTAACACCTAATTTAGCAGTTCTAACATCCGACTGGTTATCACTTACTTTTGATGTTGACTGTACCAGTCGACAACTATATCATGGCATCTCACTCCACTCACGGTCGGCAGCCGCATTCACGAAACTGTACGTATACGTGTGTACACACAAACATACACTGCGTGCGAGTGTACTGGAATATTGTACCACTTTAGCGGGCGACGGGTGTGATAGCGGTCGAAGGGGAATGAAAAGTTATAGTTGTCGAAAAGTAAAATAAGAATCATATAATTCTGATGGAGTTAGTAAAATAAAATAAAATATTTCATCGGTTCATTTATCGCTTTATGTAAATTAGAAAAATATTTCGTAGTTAGTCATCAATAGATCTTATGTAGCAAGAATTAATTTCTTTATTCGATATCCGTAGATAAGCCGTGAGTTTTATAGCGATATTAGTAAATACCTAGATAATTATATCCGTGTGTGAACTGATATCTCAGTATCTAATACCTACTAATAGGTGATTGCATGTGAACTTTCCATACGGCTAATGATAATAGATTACAAGTAATTAGTTTGATATAAAAATATTTTTTATTCATATAAAGTAAGGTAATAACCCGAAACACTTTATCTGCATATAGATTTATTTACAGGAGGTTTATTCAAACTTTTTTTACACGTCGAAATTCAAGGTAATAAAAGTTCCCCAAATAATGAGTACTTAAAGGAGGATGGGCAAATTCCTATGGACGTTGGTCCAAATTAAAAAGCTTGCCCCTACGGTTGACACCGGTGCTAATCGATGAAGGACATCAGTGTTACTCTATATTCTCATTTTTTTTTATTTTCATCCTGCCGTTCCAGAGTTATAATCAATTAGTATTACGAATTTTCCCAGCAACTTAATTACATTATAATTTAATATTTTAGATTCTTTTTGGTGCACGATTGGCAAACTGGTTAAACGTAAGTCTATCTACGGTGCTGCTCGTACATAGGGGTAGCGGGTTCAATTCTCGGACATTACATATTTTTTGAATCTCAAAAATATTTTGTATGGTGCACATAGCGCATCAGTTTCTTAATAAAACATGTTAGGAATAGTTTAATCTACCAGAATATATAACTTTTATTTGCTAACTTTCATAAAGTTCATAAGTTTTGGTTTAAACTTAAAAATGTCTTTATGTCTCAAAATATCTTTTCCTGCAGGACCGATTATTTTACTCCCATAATAAAAAAAATAATGTTCAGTGTGCTCTTTTGAATGCACTAGGTGTCTACTCTAGGGACACCTTTAATAATCAACCACAACAATAATTACATATTTTTTGAAACTCAAAAATATTTTGTACGGTGCACGTAGCGCTTTAGTTTCTGAATAAAACATGTTAGGAATAGTGTAATCTACCAAAATATATAACTTTTATTTGCTAACTTTCATAAAGTTCATATGTTTAGGTTCAAACTTAAAAATGTCTTTATGTCTCAAAATATCTTTTCCTGTAGGACCGATTTTTGAGCTGCCATAATAAAAAATAACGTCTCCAATGTGTTCTTTTAAATACACTATCTACTCTAGGGACACCTTTAATAATCCACTACAACTATAATTACATATTTTTTCAAACTTCAAAATATTTTGTATAATATACATAGCGCTTCAGTTTCCTAGTAAAACATGTTAGGTATAATAGTTTAATCTACCAGAATATATAATTTTTATTTGCTAACTTTCATAAAGTTCATAAGTTTTGATTTAAACTTAAAAATGTCTTTATGTCTCAAAATATCTTTTCCTACAGGACCGATTATTTTACTCCCATAATAAAATAAAAATGTTCAGTGTGCTCTTTTAAATGCACTAGGTGTCTACTCTAGGGACACCTTTAATAATCAACCACAACAATAATTACATATTTTTTGAAACTCAAAAATATTTTGTACGGTGCACGTAGCGCTTCAGTTTCTTAATAAAACATGTTAGGAATAGTGTAATCTACCAAAATATATAACTTTTATTTGCTAACTTTCATAAAGTTCATATGTTTAGGTTCAAACTTAAAAATGTCTTTATGTCTCAAAATATCTTTTCCTGTAGGACCGATTTTTGAGCTGCCATAATAAAAAATAACGTGTCCAATGTGTTCTTTTAAATACACTATATGTCTACTCTAGGGACACCTTTAATAATCAACCACAACAATAATTACATATTTTTTCAAAATCAATAATATTTTGTATGGTGCACGTAGCGCTTCAGTTTCTGAATAAAACATGTTAGGAATAGTGTAATCTACCAGAATATATAACTTTTATTTGCTAACTTTCATAAAGTTCATATATTTAGGTTCAAACTTAAAAATGTCTTTATTTCTCAAAATATCTTTTCCTGTAGGACCGATTTTTTTACTCCCATAATAAAAAATAATCAGCTAAGCGTGCTCTTTCGAATGTACTATGTGTCAACCCTGTGGGCACTTTGGGCCAATTTGCCCATTGTCCTTTATTGTAAGCTTTTTTTATAAAATGGTTATTCTACTGAGTAATGAATTTAAATAGAACCGCACATATATTATGTTGAGTTTATTTTAATACAGCAAAGTGAAACTATAGAGGAAAGCCAATTAATTAATATTTATTATATTTTGACACGACGCCGTTGTCAGTTATCAATAATGAAAACAAAGTCGCGAACTTTGCTCTAACACGCATTGGCTCAAGGTCTATACTAGATTACATGAATAATTCAGGTTGCATGGAATAATATTATATCAAAAAAGATAACAGAATGAAGACATTTTTTTTTAAATATTTTTATAAGTCTATTGCTATCTGTTGTTTAATCGCTTTTGGATATTTCGGCCGAATATTATCTATGCTTTAAATAATAACACACATAATATTCGTTTATACCTCTGTTAATTGGAGATTGTGTGGAAAGCAGTAAGTTTTATTAGATAATTATGTTAAATAACGGTAGTAATCTTTTAGTTTAGAGAAGTCAGAAAATAACGTGGTATTTCTGGTTGTGTGCCGAATGTCACGTCATGATTTCCAAACATATTTACACAATTTTCTAACAATATAGATTTTTGTATTTTTATAAATGATTATAATAAACTTTTATTATTAAATACTTGTAATTTTTAAACACTGATTAAATTATACCTGTCCTTGTCATTTGTATGCCAATGAATAGCGGTGGCAATAGACTTAAGAGCTAATTTAGTTAAATAATCAAGCTGGCTAATATTTATTTGAGTTTTGAGACTGATCTCGAAATGTGATTGCCCAGTCCCGAACAGCCGGACGGACCGATATTGTTTACAATATAGAATGATAATTTCATAACCACCACGCGGTCGCAGCTGATAATATTATACGTTCACATGATTTGACATTTGTACAGATAAACCTTTTAGTGACATTGCGAGCCGCGTCCACATCGCTGTTACAGAAAAATATAATTTTATATCAATCAATATTAAATAAAGTAGAATAGTGATCACATCTGTTTTAATATTATCTGTTCGGACTTCTTCAACTTTTAATCTGTGAATTGAATATATTGTGAGTGTTAAAAGTACTGCGATAAAATGTGGTTAGTTTGGCTAGTTTTGGCGTGTATCATAATAAAAACATACAACAAAATAACAAATGGAAAGTGTTATTCTGACAATGTGATGAGCGGTAAAGTGGTGATCGTCACGGGTGGAAACAGCGGCATCGGATACGAAACCGCCTTGGAACTGGCCAGGAGGGGCGCCAAAGTCATATTAGGCTGCCGAGACCAGAAAAGAGGACAGAAAGCGGCAGACTCCATAAAAAAGAAGTCCAAAAACAGAAGTATCAGATACATACACCTGGATTTAAGTTCCTTGGCATCTGTGAGGAAATTCGCTGAAGACTTCAAAAGTTCCGAAGATAAACTGGACATTTTGATAAATAATGCAGGAGCTAGTGGCGTTCACAGAGACCAGACTGAAGATGGTTTGATCCGAGATATGCAGGTCAACCATTTCGGTCCCTTTCTACTCACGCTACTCCTAACTCCGTTATTAAAAAAGTCTGCGCCTAGCAGGGTCATCATTGTGACGTCAACACTCCATAGATTTGGTACTATTAGCGAATTGAACAGCCCTCATTCGTACCTCCGAACCTACTGCGATAGTAAACTTTGCAACATATTGTTCAGCAACGAGTTGGCGCGAAGGTTGGAAGACACAGGCGTAGTCGTGAACAGCCTGCACCCAGGACACGTCAACACGAGTTTCTATAAGGCCACGATATTAGAGAAGTTAAGGACTATGGTTCTGTACACATTTTTCAAGAATCCCGTGGAAGGTGCCCAGACTAGTTTGTTCTTGGCAATTTCCGATGACTGTGATCAAGTGACTGGAGAGTATTTCGTGGACTGTAAAGAAGGATTCATGGGCATGAAAGCCCAGGATGAAGACTTGGCGGCAAAGCTGTGGAACATGTCTGAGAAAATGGTGGGCTTGAGACCAGAGGAATCGATTTAGGTTCAGCACCCCTACCGCGTAACTAAAATTGTATGAACATCGACATCGGTATTAAACTTCAATACGATCGTGAGAGCCTAAACTTTGAGCTAACTTGTAAAAAAATTACGTATCATATAGTTGGGACACTTATCTTCATGATCGGTAAAAAAAATACAAGTTAGCTCAAAGTTTAGGCTCTCACGATCGTATTGAAGTTTAATACCGATGTCGATGTTCATACAATTTTAGTTACGCGGTAGACCCGCCGGTATTTTTGTATAGATTTTTTTTATTCTTTAATTTTATTTGAGGCTTTTATCCATAATGGCATGTCAGCCTCATCGTAACTTAAACTAGGTATAATAGGCACTTATATTGAAATTAACCCTGAATCACTGATGATACACAAACAGCTCAGCAAGTAAGTCTGCAGTCTGAGGTGAAAGATGTGCCAACATGTTTATATATGATGCAACATCATACTTCATAATTACATGTAAAAGACAAAGAGACGATGATAGTGATACTTAAACGATACTGAGTATTCGATGACGCGTTCTATAACCGTACACAAAATGCCTTTTTTCGCCTAGACTACGAGTCTAGAGCAAGGACGTCGAAGTGTAAATGTATACTATCACGCATATTATCTATTGTCTACTAGTAAATAAAGTTCATTTTGGTTTGAACGAGTTTCGGAGAACTTCCGCCTTGAAATGTGTAATATTTATAAAAAAATAACCTGTTTTGCCATTGAATGAATTTGATTAATATTTTTTAGTGAACGGTCATCGATCGCATCATTGAATACATGACATTATTTGTCACATTGTCATTGCCACCTTGTATAATATAATAATGAATCCCTTAAGAATTTTCATTTTTGTATTACGTAATAACGCAGGAGAATGAATATTTTTGGTATTTCTGCCTTTAAAATTAGAGACTTTAACTTATTATATCCATCCGATGGTTATATTTGTACAAGTTTAGTTCACCAAAAACAACAATCAATTGATATTAACACAGAAAACCACTGCAAACAACATTAATGTTAGTAAATTCTTACAAAATATGAAAGACAAAAATTATTTTGAAAACGATTAATTGACGATAATTATTTTCAATATGTCATCTATGTGGTTATAGATAAGTTATTGAAAATGGTCGTAAATCTAACTTGACACAGTATCTGTAGGCTAATTCACGTAACTAAAGAAGTGCAGTTGCCGCGCAGTTGCAATAAAATATTGGTCAAAACAACACATTTGGTAATCTTCTTCTTTCGCTATGGCAATTGAGCCGATGTCGACTATTCTGCCATTTGGTATCCTCTGAGCTTCAGTGAGATACGCTCGCGTCAAGTTCGAGAGTCACTGCAATACGATCGGCGCGTCTTAAAATTACGTGAATTAGCCCTCTGTGCTGTGAAGAGTAAGATACCTACACTCTACTCTAAGATTTAAATAGTGCAACCATTTTCTAGTAGTCAATTCGTAATCTTGTTTAAAAAAAGTGCACATAGTGCATTTTTGAAATCATTCGTGCTTACTACGAGTGACTACGATTTTATGGAAAATAAATATGTTTTGTCCTACTCTTAAAACTTTGTACTCCGATTTTGAAAGTATTTTCAACAGAAGGTACTTATTTCGCAACTTTGGAGGGTTTCATGACACTTTATTTTGAAGAAGAATACGTTTCTAGAATTGTGAAACATCACAAAAAATACTCAATTCCAAACGTGAGTGACACTCACATAACTCAAGTTATGTAACTTACAAACTTTGTTATTAAGTAGAAAGAAAATCACTCTAAGCATTAGCGTTGGTAGGTAAGACAGTTAATGAGAATGTACCGTGGTGACAGATTACATACAATATGGATACTTGACTTCAAACACTAGACAAGATATGCTATGCTCGTTTATACGGAATTCAATGTAGAAGCAATGGACCAGAGGGCCAAACACGAATGCTTTTGGCGTATCGTAACGTTAACGTAAGCAAATTTTGAATGAAAAATACAATAGTTTTATTGTATTTTTGTTTAATTGTACGCAACATGGTATTAAAAAAAGATATCATGGATTAAATTTGAATTCTTGATTCAAGTGTGCTTAAGTTAACATTACGATACGTCAAAAACATCTGTGTTCGGCCCTCTGAGAAGCTTACAGCATAATGTTTCCATGTATTTGTGACCACATGTTCTGTAGTTTGAAGACTTAACTTTGTTAGTGAACAGACAAACACTGCAAGTGACATTTACGTGTGCCGAGCGTCGGTAGGAGAGAGTTAAGTATTCGTTTGGTATGTAATCTGTGGTGGTGGGTTAGCCAGGCGGTTAGCGAGGCAAGCCCGTTTGTACATGACGATGTTACGACACACTGCGGGGAAAACTGAACACTGCACGCGGGCGGAACGTGGGACGAGGAATATTCTTGTGACCTATATGATACACTTTCTGGACATATTTATTTACGTGTTTGAATAAACAAGAATATTATGAAATATAAATGCATAGTTATTTTATTATCTAAGTACAGAAAAAAACTCTTGAGTTTAATTTATGTTTTCTTAGTTCAGCTTGATGTGAAAGCGGACAGACCAGTGTTGTGGCACAAATTAAGAGAAGCCTATATCCAGCAGTTGACTGATATCTTCACAATGAGTACTTATGTAGACTGTTTTTTTTTTTTTAAGTTTTCTGTCCAATGTTGGACTCAAAATTCATGTCTACATGGTTGATAAGGCAATTGTCACAAAATATTCCCGGTCCCTGCGTTCCTGTGACGTGAGCTCACCGCGTCGGGGCGGTCCCGTTTGTCGGGCACCATGAATATAGGCGGCGCGTACTGTCGGCACTCGCACCCCATCTCCATCTGCCGTCCACCAACATAGCTTCATCATTATAAGTATTTCAACAATAATTATTTCCAAAAATATTCCCATTTTTTTGCTAAGTATTTATTATCATTCGTTACAGTGAATCAGCCGTTTTCGACAAGACGACAAGCAGATCCTTTAATCCGGTGTTTCCTAAATTTTAGAACGTAGACACTTTGAACAATCCGAGGGCTCACACTCATCTCAGAGTTAAGAGTACGGATGATATGTATGTCCTTGAGGGGTAATAAGTATAAGAAACGCTGCTTTAATTCTTTGAGCAGAGATGTATAAGTGCCCTCCCTTACTAGTCAACGCACTGAAATGGAACCGAACAGCCGCACGAATGCTCGAACATTGTACACTTTCATGAGCGAATTGAACTCTCTTACAATACTGGGAGTATCGCTAGCTTGAATCCAATGATGCAAATGGACACATAACGTCTGTACCGATGTTCTTACAATTTCATACCTTAAGACAATGATAATACAGTACTATTCAGTGTGATCAAAAAAATCACTTTGCTGTTCTTGGTATGTGCTTCATCTCGCTCCCACGTAGTTAGTTAGATTGTGGTACTTACAGCAGGGTGTGGATGGGGTAAGTAGGCCGGGGGCTGCTGCGCCGCGGCTGCTGCGGCCGCCATCATGGCGTACGGCACGGCCGCCACCTGCGGGTAACATTGCTGTTTCCTACGTTATTTTGATCTTTTACTGGTAAATACAAGTTGTTGCAAGAAATGTTGTTTGATGGTAGTGAGGTCACATGACAGCGATAAATTTAAATCATCTAATTCTGTAGATTTCTCAAGGCTACTAGCAGAAAGGAAGCTTACTTATAAATTTTTACTATGACCATTGATCCGTCATACGCCTAAGTAGGTATCGTCATTAGAAACCAATCCTATTTGACCAGAAACATTTAGCATAGGACGTGCGCCAGCATTGTTTGTATTAAAAGAAAAAAAAAAACAATCTATGAAGATTCATAAAGTTGAGGCCTCTGTAACTTCGTCCAGACTAAGTTTTGGGAAACATGTCATAACAAGTTTTATTCCTTTTATTATTTCATTGCTTCGTTACTGACCAGTAGAAAATCTAAAAGTATTCTTTTTATACTAGAACTTTTAAGTAAAACACTAAACATAGATTGGAGCATACCATGGGGGGCGGCGGGTGCGGCGCAGGCACGTAGCTGACACCGGGGCCCATCACGCTGACTCCGCTCAGGTTGACGCCCACGCCGCCCACGCCCACTCCCATGCCGACGCCCACGCCTGAAGGGGTGCCTGGCGTGTGTGGTCTGTGAAAAAATTTAAAACTATTTTGTTAGTAAAGACAGAAAAAGAAAAAACGAAGAGAATTGAAAGGTTTGTGATTTGGTAGAAAAGTGGTGTTGCCAGTCGTGTTATCCCACACTTGTAGGTCTGACACTTAGACAAATTGCAAACTACAGCTGATAGAGACTACAAAGGATTGTAGTACTTCTCAGAACGAACGATACCCGTATGTGTGTGTAGAACTTGACTAGAGACGTTTGTATGAAGGCGTACACGTGCGGCGATTATGCTGTATTTCTCAAGTACGGGATTTCGCCTTATTGGTGTTGTATGAATACAAACGTCATTCGTTATCGTCTTCGTGTGAACCACCTTGAAGATGTCAATTTCGGAAAACAATGTTATTCACCGGAGACAAGATTACATCAAGCACGGCCTAACCTCGCAAGAATTAATTTCAAGGTAAATCCAATCGCTGTATTTTAATTCAATAATTAATTAATATCCGCTAATATCAACAAAATTCTACAAGACTTAGTGTGGCGTTGGTGGGATTCAATCTGTCATTAATCCAATACCGATTGATCGGAATTATTTTAGCGTACCTATGTGGTGAGAAAATGTAATGCAATAATACTGACCGACTGGGATTGGGAGTGCTGGGGCTCCTGGGGGTGAAGGGCTTGGCCGCGGGGTTGAACTCCTTGGCATTGGGGTTGAGCGTGGACTTCTTGATGGCGACCACCCGCTCCTGGCCCGGCGACGCCGACGGCGGCGGCGACAGCGGCGCGCGCTCCTCCGCGCACGGCGGCGAGCCCGCCGGCGCCGGGCCCGGCTGCTGCTGCTGCTGGGTAATATACTTACAAGTCAAGTGGACGCTCATAATCAGATGTCGTCTACAGGCTACTGTTACTACTATTTGTACTTTGTGGTTTACATAATTATACTGGGTGAAATAAAGATTACCAGCCACATTTTAGGAGGTAATCAGTTCCATGAAACTGAACAATTTTCCATAAGGAACATAGGTCGAAATCTGAAAACAAAAATTCTACTTCTCATACAAACGTGAGTCATGTGACTGTCACTTTGTGTGAAAAGTCGATTTTCAATTTTGAGATTTCAACCTGCGGGTCTACCGCGTAACTAAAATTGTAATGAACATCGACATCGGTATTAAACTTCAATACGATCGTGAGAGCCTAAACTTTGAGCTAACTTGTATTTTTTTTACCGATCATGAAGATAAGAGTCCCAACTATATGGTAGGTAATTTTTTTAACAAGTTAGCTCAAAGTTTAGGCTCTCACAATCGTATTGAAGTTTAATACCGATGTCGATGTTCATTACAATTTTAGTTACGCGGTAGACCCGCTGTTCCTTGAGGATAGTTGTTCAGTTTCATGGACCCAATTGCCACCTAAATATGGCTAGTCATTTTTATTTCACGCTGTTTAGAAAAGTGTGTACCCCCAATGGGTTAGGCAAAAGTGTAATGTTTTACACCCATATTCCGTCGATGACGTGAACGTGAGGTTTCGTTGATTATCATCTACCGAGCACAGTTTCATACTCCGAGCTGCTGCTGAAAGTGTCCTAACAAAAATCACTGCTCCTCCCTGCGACCACTGGACCAATGCGGCAGTATTTGTATAGTGGAGAATATATGAATAGATAATATTAGTTAACCTTGTGCGCGGTGGGCGGCGTGTGCTGCTTGGGCGGGCGCTCGCGCTTGTTGTGCGGCTCGGACGACGCGCACACGTTGGCCGACACCTCCGGGGGGCTCGGCGCCGGGGGGGGCTGGCTCTGCAACAACAATAACACTACTTTGTGATGACTCGTGGTCATAGCACAGTGTAACTATCTTATACAGTGCTTCATCATACGCCAGATAATTGGTGACTAATCGGCTTAAATGAAACACGTGAGATCCCGTACTTTACCGCTCACGAACCACAACACGTAGGTCCTTCACAGTATCGGTGAAATTTCAGCTAACTGACTACTGCCTGTCTTAAAAACTGTTTTAGCGGCAAGAAATAAACAAAGAAAGAAAGAAATGAAAGAAAGTCAGATATCAATGCCTGGCGCTTATTTTCCCAATATTCACTTTAGTTTATGGCGCTTATTTTCAACTGAAAACCATTAGTGACTTACAGAGTTAAATAAACAAAAAAAACGAAAGGTAGACAGCGTAATGTATACAAACCGGTGGCTGTGGATTTACGGGCGGCTGCGGCGGCGGTTGCTGCTGAGGAGCGGGGGGCGCGGGCGCGGGGGGCGGCGCCGCCGCTGACACCAGCTTGAAATCCTGACCGAACTTGCGCAGCTCCTGGTACAACAGTGAAGAATTACTATTTGTCTGTCTGGACTAATGTTCTGTATCTTGATTATTGCAAAAGTTACGTTAGTTTGATGATTGCGCTAGAGAACCACTAACTTAGGGGATCGTTAATCAGTCTTGACATTACAAGTGCCTATAACTGGTAAATATGACAAAAATCTATGACATTATAAAATTGCCTACGTCAGACTGGAGCCTATTGATCTATGTAGCCTATCATCTTGTATATAAGTGCCTGTTATTGCTCATCCATACACCAAATTTAGTACTTTTCGACACTTGAGGACAACGTACAGGCTGTTCGCTAATAATAGATGATCTTGAAATGAAAAAGAATACATCCATTTAACAAAAAAATATTTTAATAATATGTACCTACCTAAGATAAGGTTTTTTAAAGTCTATTTTTTTACCTTATTTTATGTTTTGTACACCACGACCAAAAATGAATGAATTCTATCGGTGTTTATCGTTATAATATTCTACGTAACTATGCTAATAGACAGGCAGTAAATAAAAGGTATGATTAGCAAACGCGCTTAAAAAGAATCTTTAACTAATTTTTCACTAAAAAAAAAAGTTTTAAAAACAAAATACATCTCTTATTTACTACTTGGAATTTTGTTCTAATTGCTTATACTCTGCTATACGTCATTTCAAGCATAAGCATTAACTACCAGACATCCTGTACATCAAGTTCGCGAACAGATCAGTCCTTCTAGAGACGAAATTGACGTGTGAATTGACCCTAAAGCAGTAATTATGATGATAAGCAGGAGCGCAGCACAATACTCACCTGCACGTCGTCCGGGCGGCGCGGCTCGGGCGGCGCGTGGTGCCGCGGCGGCCGGCTGTGCGCGTCGCCCGGCAGCGGGGGGTTCTGCGGAACATGGCCCGGTATACTATCTCATCGGCAGCACAGCAGGGTTACAAGGGACACTCTCTCAACAGAGAAACCATATTTTTGCACTGTTACTCTGACTGCGGACAGGCATTCCATCGCCAATTAATCGATGTATCGGATTAGATAAAATCTGTCAACGTTTTGTGGCTTAATGCTCTCGTGTTACATGCTATTTAAAGTTTTTTATGGAAGACAAACTAGAAGCGATGTTGAAACGTTACCAATCTTTTGGGCCCTCCCCAGATTAACGAGAAACCAATAATTCAGTAGCATCTAATTCAATCTTATTTAAATGTAGTTTACTTATTCTCAGATTGAGAAGAAGCCCATGACCAGCAGTGGGATAGTAGTGGGATATTATTATAGTTTACTTACGTGATGGTGGTGTGGGGGGAATCCCTGCCGCGGGTGTGGTGCCCGCGGTTCGCCATTCACTTTGTTCACACTGTTTACTGGCCTGTACACAAAACAAATAACTTATATATTATTTTTTACTCTTTTAACATTATGTTAATATAACTTTTTACTGAGCACAATAATCCCAAAATAGTAATAATAATACTGCTTTGAGAATTAATCTATCCTATCTTTTTCTAGGGTTTAGTGCTCACGGCCATTTCTCTGCCATCTCTCCATGCCTCTGACCGTAACAAGCGAATCAGCAAAAACTTATCATGTGAAAAGTAACACGTACAATGTGGACATTAGGGAATATCCTTACCACCATCTACTTTAAGTGTGGGGTTAGGCGAACAGTAGGTGAGTAGACGTTTAGCTGATAAAATTATGATAGCTGTATAAAAGGGTTAAAGATGTTACATACTGGTGCTGCTGATGCGGTGGGAAGGGCGGCACGTGGTACCCGCCCTGTGCCGCCTGCGCCGCGTAACTCTTGCCGCCCGCGCTGGCTCCCACGGTGATCGGCTATGAACAAACAGACGTATAAATGTATATAGAGATACGCAGAAAACGTGACTCAAATGAGGAATATTATAAAGTGTATTCAGGTGTAGCCAAATGCAGGTAACAGTTAACATCTAACTGAAAGATTCCAGACGTGCGTTTTAACGTATGTATATCGTGAGATGTCGTAATATTCCGCTAGTATTATTTTGTCTCTTTCATTTTTAACCTTCTGTTTCGTTTTAGCAGTTGTCTCACGACAAGCTTCGGACATTTGTTCGACTGCAAATCACGAGCCTCTGTCTGAGCGCTTGTAAGCGTGAAAAAAGCGTCCACTAGTGGCGGAACCATTGCCGACTGGCCAGTGGCGTGCACAGACATTTCTTGCAGGGTAAGCAAAAGCAATTCAGGCTTGTATTGTCAAGTTATATGATGTTTGCATAGAGATAATACATAGTACCTATAACTAGAGAGCTTACTGCTATAATTAGTTGTACGAAATTTTGTGCCCACATGAAAGTCACCCGAGATTCAGCGGTGTCCCTCTCGCACACATGGCCATTACTCATCAACTTAGTAATCTACTAAATTGGTATTTTCAGAATCGTTTTTACATACATATTAGAACTAATGAAACTTCTACCCACGGCTATCAAAATAAACATAATAAAAATTATAATTGACGTGCTTTAAATATTATATTAAATATTATTATTTCCATACGTTATTCAATAAGATTGATTATTACAATATTTGGATACCAGTAGTTAAAGAAGTTTGCATGCGGGAAACACTACATCATTCAAAATGGCTTACATTGTCAACTTAGTTGTCAACCTATTGTCAACATTCGTGGTTTTCATAGTTCAGAAATAAACGTGATCAAACATTATTTTTGTGCCTAGAATAATATTTTGGCGACAAGATGGTAAATACTTGAGTTATGATTGGGTGCAAGCGAGAATATTATCCTGGTTGTGGAATATCGTTCCATAGGTAAGTTTCATTGAGTAGTGTGACAATATATTTTTATTTTGTGGGATATAGTTGCTCCAAGTACTTATTTTAGATCGTTTCACATAACATACAGTCCACTAAGTTAAATAATTTACGTAATTTAATAAATTTGGATTTGTTTTCCATAATCTGTAATGCGTAGCATATTTTCGATGCATTTATTGTTATGTATAATTTGAGTGATTCCAAGTATAGTATAAGTATACATACAGGGTTATTTGTAAAACACCGGCAACGCTTTAAGGGGTGAAACTACTCATCAATATGAACAACTTTTACTATGGGAACAACCATGAAATCGCGAAAAAAAAATCAAACTTTTCATACAAAAGATTAACCTTGCTCCATCAAAATGTATGAAAAGTTTGAATTTTTTTTCGCGATTTCATGGTTGGTCCCGTAGTAAAAGTTGTTCATATTGATGAGTAGTTTCACCCCTTAAAGCATTGCCGGTGTTTTACAAATAACCCTGTATATAGTTTAAGTTAATTTGTTGAAATCATTTGTTGTTTGTTGTGCCGAATAGATAATAATGTTTTTTTGTATCTCTTATAAAATGATAGACTTTATTAAAATTCCATGTTTGTTTTTTTCAGGATTCCAGCTGATAATAAGCAGAGGGTGTTATGGATAACAGCCACGAACCTTGACATTAGTGTGTAAAAGTTCGCATGTGTTTGTGGCGTAAATTTTAAAGATAATGAATTATTTAACAGCAGCAAAAATAAAATTAAAACCTGAAGCAGTTCCTTCAATATTACCATAGGTACTATTGTAATATGTTTAATAATTATCAGTTGTTGTATGTGTCTGTTGTATAATGTTGTGTGTAATTGTCTGGTCTGTAATAGTTTATACTAATATAAAGTATAACACATTGCACAAACTTAAGATTCACACACTTTGCTTATTGTTTATTTGTGTTTAATATTTTCCTATTAGTATAGTTAGATGGATTAAACTTTTACTGGATTGGATATTGTACTTAGATATTGTGCCATAATGAAGATCATTTTTGACATTACAGATAGCCACAAAAAGAAAAAAAACTGTACGTGCAAAATAAATTGTACGTGCAGGAACATCTGGTGAATCAGGGCATGTAGGATTTTGTAGTAAATGGGAAGATGTTGCAGTTTCCAGTGAACCACCAAATAAGAAAGTAAAGCAAGAGGAAACAAGCACATAAACCCAAAATACAACTATAATGCCAACACAATTAAAATTACAATCAACCATTAAGTTTCTAGCCGGTCTCTTCTCCATAGAACCCGGCCCACTTTGGAACCGTGCATCTAGAATCTCAACGTTTTGACGAAACGACGACGACCTTTTTATGCCGATTTGAAACTAAAAAAAGTTTTGCTTTGACTTTCATTCATTGTGTTTTATTGCTTAATGTTGTGAATGATGATGATTACTTGAGTTTGCCAAACAAGAATATTATAATAAGTGATATTCGATTCTGCAGCACTAAGCATGGGTTACCCTTTCTGCTATAATAGGAAAGATCTCATAAAGAAAGGTCGTAGGATGGTCGCAAAGCTAAAAGAGAAAAAGAAAATAGAAAGAAAAAGTAGAAGAGGAATTAAATTTGTATCTTAAAATGTTAAAATCTAATGTTTCCTATGACTAGAGCTGCCAGATGTCCGGAATATTCACGCATGACATTTTATTATACACGTAATCTGTGTATAAGAAAATGTCCGGATTTTTCCGCAATGTCCGAAATTTTCTCTAAATTTTCTTTTTTATTATATAGTACCTTGCATATGCCTATTTATATATTATGCCTTGCCTGTGACTCTAATTATAACCAAAAGGGTGTATGTATATTTGTAAGAACTTTTAGATACACTGTATGGACCGTATATTTCACTATTTACTAGGAAAAAAACAATTCTTACTATTCGATATCAGTAGTTAATTACCTGATAACTATTCTCATAACATAATTAAATATTTCTATCATGTCCTACTTTTAACTAAAATGTATGGTTACCCTATTAGACAAGGACACGGTTACCACAAAGTATTCTCCCTCAGACCGGCTTTACGGCACTATTAAGCGTTCCAGTACTTGTACTATTTCTATGGATGTTTGTGATTGGCCACATCACCATAAGACTTAAATTAAATTAATGATTTTACAGACATATTAACGTTCGTATTACTTAATAATTAATTTTTTTAGGGTAAGCGTTGTCTTTATGTCTCTATGGAGTGCATGCCACTGCGACTGGCTAATCTTTCAACTACGGTATGGGCGATTCTCATGTGATAACTCGTGACAACATGATAGTAATCGGGGGTGTGGCTTAAATCTAATGATTGTACACTCGAGTATTACTCACGGCATCATCCTGTCGCCGGTCGGCGGGCGGCGTGAGTGGAGTGAGGGACGGGAGCGGCGCGAGGGGCGTGAGGTGCGGGCGAGGGGGGCGGTGCTGCTCCTTCCGCACGTCGTCCTTGGGGGGCGGGGCAGCGGGCGGGGGGCCCGCGCGAACTGCCGGGGAGGGCGGAGACCCACCATTGTTGCTAGCGCCCGGCTTTACTAGCTTGCCCGTCTGTGGAAACGGATTTATGTGTCAATGGTACTATACAATTATCAATTAAACAATATAAAAAGAATGGAATTATTGTCAGTTGGAAATCTATATAATGTTAACCAACTGCTGAGTATAAGCCTCCATTCCGTTATAGCAATTATTGCTCTGTTGAACCAGTCTTCCAACCGCCATGAATCACTGTATATCTCCAATACTATTAATTAATACAACCTTGTTCCACGTGACATACCTGCATATTCTTTCTCTTGTTAGGTATGACGTATTTCCCAGCGGTTGAAGCGCCGTCTTGCGGCCTCACGACCGCTGCAAACCGTTCCTCTTCGTCTCCGTTCTCTAATTCAATGCGCGCCTTCGATGACGCTGCGTTTTCAATCTCCGCTGCTATCTCTTCCGCCTTAGCTTCCGCGTCTCTGGAGAATGAGAAAATTGAACATGGTTAACAAATAAGGAATGTGCAGTGTAAAAACATTTTCAAGACCACGATAGTCGTTTTATGCCACTAATCGGAAAGCGTCAGCAGTACTACGCTGTGTCGGATCAAGGATGGTCTAATGATACCCGGCGGGATTCAATAATGCACTTATGTGCGTGTGTATAGACATGGTACGGTTACTTATAAATAGAATAGTAACATTTAGTTGCTCAGAATGTAGGTGTTAAACTTAAACGAGTCCTACAGTTTAAAAAAACAACGCATGCAAACGTTTTGTAGTTACAGACAATTCTATTTATCAGCCACATTGCTATGGCTAGTCTAATCTTGGAAGTTTTGCAGTCTTTTCATTTACTCGTGACTGTAATTTAGAGCACAGTGCGTCGGGAATAGTTCGATACCGTGTAAGTAGCAGTGGTAAATGCCGAAGTGTCAAGACATGTAAATACCAATTTTTTTCAGGAGAGTTTCAACGGGAGCCAATAAGCGGCAGCAGTACACTGGCGCGAAATCTCAACTTGCCTAATTTTAAATTACTTACGCAGTATTTACTGATGTTAGTTACGCGGTACTGTACTATCCCCCAGGATTGGATATTTTATCTGTCTCATTTAAGTCACAAATATATGTAGAATCATCAATATCATTGAGCAAACTAGTCATTAAACTCAGAGCCTCATCCTCTCAATAAGTTTCAGTCTCACCTGTAATCCTGAGTGTCTTTCCTCTGCAGCGGCAGGGTATACCCGGCTAACGAGTGATCATAAGTGCTGTGCACTCCGTACACCTCCTCGTTCTTGCGGAACATGTCGTTGGCGTCCCAGCCGTTGGCGCGGTGGTCGAGCTCCAACTCCTCGAGCAGCGCGTCGCCGTTCACTTGGGGAGACGTCTCTCCGACCTCGGCATCGCAGCCATCCCAAGGCTCCAGGTAGCGCTCTTCGCCTGTTCTACCATTGCCTGCGGATACACCTGTAGGAACGACAGATGGGAGTTAATAACAACATCGGAATAGAGATGGGAGTGTCCAGCGTACAGACAAGTAAATAATACCCTTGCCAGTGCAAGGGTATTCGCAAGGGTAGCGTAAGGGTAGTATCTGACTGTATATACAACAACAATGACAGTTCATTGTTGTTGTATATACAGTCAGATACTATGAAACAGTTTAGAGCGAAACTTCTCAGATACTCATTATATTCGGCTCAGCAAAAACCAAACGTTTGAAAGGTTACTAACTTTTAATTATTGTATACGTGCATTCTTATTCACCTGCCTTCACCATATTTACTTATCTAAACGTATTTGCCTACCACTTAAAATAAATTCACACATTTTTTTTATTACTTTGTATAAGTATGTATTTATGATTTCAGGTTACTGACCTGGCATCTGCAAAGATCACAGTACATATCATTTACATTGACGTACCTATACGTACGTATATTGGGAAGCATCTGATATATATTTTTTCATACTTCATTAGGGCGGTAGTCAGGCTATCTCTCCATATAAAACATTGATATTGGTGCATATATGCGTAAGGAAATAGCCTCTACCAGTGACGAAACATGAGATCGTCTGGCACACCCTGATACCACCATACTTAGCCTTGATACCACCATTACTGACTGCCAAATTTTTCCGCTACGGCATGAGCGATTACCATGATCATGCTCGTGCCGACTCAACATAAGAAAAAGAAGAAGACTAATATTGGTAAGACTGGAAGCCTGCTATAAAATACTTGCATAAAGACGTGATATTCAGCGACTTTAATCGAATCAAAAAGTGAACATTTTAAGAGTCTCTCCGTGATTTTATCTTTTAGTGCATCCTAAAGTACTATCGTAAAACTTTGTTTGGTAAGACCAGCGCTCCTAGTAGGAACAAAGCTGTCTTCTGGGACGTCGTCGATAGTTACAGCAAAAAGTGAAGTACTCACCATTAAATTTGCTAGATATAGCACTATCTGTTTGGAACACATCATGGGTGGCGTACTCGAGGTCCGAGTCCTTCGCCCTGATGGAGACCACATCCTGCGGCTTGAAGATCAGCTTCTCAACTACCGAATCTACCGCCACCACACCCTCTTGGTCCACACGGTGAGCCACCTCTAACACAACCTGCAAAACAAAGAAAAATAAAATTATAAACCATGTATATTCTTTCAAAGACGTGAGCAAAACTTCACCGCGTGAAAAGTTCATGAATAGAAGCGCTGGTTTAGAACAAAACTTTTCGGGTAGGTTAAGGTGTACTCAAAAATTGCACGTGAGTTAAGTACCGACTCAACAAAAATATCTACTCAGACTAGTACAGTAGCGTTGGTCGTCGTCGTGTCAAAGTATGGACAGCCCACACCCTTCCCATAGCTGTTGTAACAACAACAACGACTTACAAATAGAACGACAACAACTTAAAAATATTATCAAGGTGGCAGCAGTCCTTTTCAGCGCTAAGAACATAACTGTGATCACTAATCCGAGATTCAAGTGTACGCTACGTAAAATCCGACGGCCATATACATACATAAGTGCTGTGTATTTTGAGGTCTATAAGGAGGTAGGTACATGTTCAGACCGCCCTTTAAACATAATTATTTTTTTCTATTTATTGTATCTTTTCTTCTCTTTCTGGCGTGCAATAAAGTGTATTGTATTGTGTTCAAATGTTTTGCAGTGGAGGTTCACAAGGTGCGATATACCAGGGAACAATACTGGCACCAGTTGCCGTATCCATCAAGTTCCTAGGAACAATCTCAAAAATGCAATCTATCATCTAGTCAGAGGACAACAACTAAAGTTATCAATTCTTCCGTCGAACTAGTTGTTGATTGTTCGTTACGACAATCTGGGTAAGCGGCCTTTATGCAACTGACCACATCTTCCGGCTGATACTATGACTGTTTCTGAAAAGAGATTGAGAGCCGTTGACGCTAGATATCATTCCCTATCTTAATCTAGATTTAGCGCCAATAATTTTGTAATACATCCGAAATACCTATGTAACCGAGACGAGCCATACATGCATATCGTCGCTAGTTATATAACCATTATTTACGAGGACTCCGAGGGGAGTAATTTTACTCCAAAGACCTTCTATATCATTCTTATTAATGACGTTATTTCCACGTATGGCAAGCGAGTATGTCATAACAGAATTATGTTATCAGTTATAAGGGGATGCTGTTTTCCATCAACCTAACATAATAATATCTTAGTCGATTTTTACAATATCCATAAAGAGGGCATTTTCGTAGGGAAATACAAAGCAAAGATTATAGAAATAGATTATTACATCTTAAATAGTTATACAGTTTTACCTTATAAAGAAATTTGCCACAAGTTTCAAGGTGCACTGCAGCCTTTTTTCTAGGAAACTGTGATTCATTGTTCGAAAGCAAGGTAATTCATATCTAATTGCGAATCAGCGGGTGTACCGCATAACAAAATGGTAATGAACATCAGACTCTGGTTATTACCAGAGTCTGATGTTCGAGACTAAACATCGACCTAACTTGTAAAAAAAATACCGATCATGAAGATAGGAGTCCCATTTTTTTACAAGGTAACTCGAAGTTTAGGCTCTCACGATCGTATTGAAGTTTATTACCAGAGTCTGATGTTCATTACCATTTTAGTTACGCGGTAGACTCGCAGATAGTTTCCGTAAACTAAAGCTTGAAAGCTTGTTTCCGAGAGGAAAGAGTCTGAGTAACGAAACCTGGCGCACTGTGGGCAGTCAGCCTCGATACCAATAATTGCTGATTGGCTAATCTATCCACTACAGCATGAGCGATTACCATGTGGTAGCTATGTGTGCGTTTTGTAAATGCATGTGCCGCTTACTTCGAGGCGGATATAACATACGAGGTTCATCTGCCATGATTCTTTATGAGGCAGCCTTCTGAACACACTGACTTTTGAGAAAATTGTGAATATAGTCATTTTTTTAATAAGACGCTAAAAGGAAGCTAATATCTCAAGAACTAAATATGATACAGAAAAAAGGGTTATATAGGTCGACGCGCCTTTTTTCCTCCACGTCATCTGTCATCTGACAATTTACCGATTTTGAGTTAATTACTCAAAATCGGTAAATTGTCAGATGATTGCCTTTTAAAGAATCACGGCCGTATAACAGTAATATTTCTTCAATATCTCTGACTGATAGGACAAAAATCCGACTAGACTTTTATCTAGCTGTCTAGATTAATTTAGAATACACGATTTGACACTCGGTTTTTCTCAGAATAAAGTATGGTACAGGTGTTTACAATAACCTATATTGTTAATATAAACACGAATCGACTTATAAATGCATTGTTCTGAATGTGCCGCTATTGTTCGTAATATATTGGGGTTTCATATCTCAAAATAATATACTTTAGGAACGTCGAGTTATGCTGAAACAAGCTGAAACTTAAATCTTTAGACTAAGATCAAAGGCACTAGTGCAAGTTTCTTTTAACCATCTCGAATTTACGCATCGACTGCGTTCGGCGCTCCGATTGGTGAAGACCTCCGAGCGGGCCAATCGGCATCCAGAACGCGGTCAAATGCGTACAAACGAAATTGTTAAAAAGACTTGCACTATAATAGAGCCTCAAACAGCCGGGTGAGCAATCAAATCGTATCGTGTACTGCTACATTTGACAAGTTCTCCTCCGATTGCCAAGGATTAGAAACGTCAATGAAACGTATTGGGAATGTATTTACTTATCCGTAAACCTGTATCAGGAATCTTGGAAGGAAGCTGATAAAATATCATTATCTTTATCTTGTGACTGAATAGTTTATGCGAAGCTCCTCATCTTCTTTCATAGGTAGCTGTTGCAATGAGAAGTACGATTCACTACTGAGGACCATGACTTTCATTGTCTTAGATCGGTTTGCTCTGCGCCTGTCTTGTACTATTATTTTTAACCCCCAACAAAAAAGAGGGTTGTAATAAGTTTGTAGTGTGTCTGTGGTATCGGAGCTCCAAACGAATGGACTGATTTCAATGCAGATTTTTTTAAAATTGAAATCTAGTTTATTTCGGGAATAATCTTAGTTATGTTTTATGAAAATCTGTTCAGCCGTTCAAAAGTTACAGCTCTTTTTCTGATAGGAGTCGGGGGTTTTTGACGGTTAGGTTATGTGGTTAGATTTCTTCCGCAAGTCGCATCGTCTCATAGGTTAAAATCTATATAAAGTTTAAAAAACCTTATTTCTAAAACGATTATCTTATTGTATTATTGAATGAGTACTGACGAAATCGTACTGTGTTTTACCTAAGTTTCGATTATGTAAACATTACTAAATAAACAAAACGTGTAAGATAAACATAATGTCGCGCAGGCTTTGAAGTGTTTTGCTGTTAAGTGTTTCCAATATTCAAATCATTTTTAATGACTAATGAGAGATAAGTAAGCCACTTAGAATTCTGCCCTTCGTTTCTCGGTTGATTATTTGTATTTGGCACTTGTAGTATGGCTCGACTGTAAAAAGTTACGTACCTAACATTTTTTTAAAGTAGCAACGAATTTTCCTCTTTTTACTTTACCTTATTATTATGTGGAAGTTCTAAGTTCACACCAATACTTTTTTATTGGTCTGAGGTTCTGAGTAAAGCAAGATATTCAGTCGCTTATGATTTGATTAGGTAGTGTGGTAGTCATAAATAATCGTGATTTTAGATTACATTCTTATGAAGGTATTTCATAGAAAATGTATCGGAAATTGTTTTTTTGTATTTTTCTCAAATTAAGTAAGTACGATTTTGTCGGTTGTTTTGAGGAAACATTCTTGTTGGGAAAAAGAGTCGATTAAGCCCCACTTAAGTTTTTAAGTAATGATAATTTTCTCGCCTTTTGTCAAAAAGCTAATATCGAATAGGGTATTTAATATCTTAAAAATTCACCTAAAAATTTCAAAGACCTGAACTCTCTAATTATAACAGAGAGGGTAGTTACCCTTAATGCCCCAAAATTTTGCGCCACCCTGTATATAGCACAGTCCTGGCCTGTTACTTTTCAGTGCATTTTTTAATTAAGAAACTTTAAAACAATATGACAATATAAAATCATTAGTCAGTAAGCAATCAGTAAGCGTCGGTCTGAACACCGGTTATGAAAGTCAAAGGTTAACGACGAGACGCTATCCGTACAAACGTTTTTGTAACTACCATACTGTGTCATATCTTTTATTTATACATGATCTAAGAATTAAATACAACTTTACATTCAGCATGGTAAGAAAAACTGAAATATTGTAATTTCAACAAGATGGGCGAAAAACCATAGACTAACAAAAATATAGAACAAAGTTTTTTTTTTGTTTGAAAAAGAAAGGTCGGCTTTCTATCACCCTTATTCATGTAATCTTATCCGAAATATGCGACCGGAATTGCTGATAGGATTTGCGGATATAAGATTTAAATGATTAATCATTAAACTATAAATATATTTATGTTTGGTTATTAGTTTTGGACCACTTTCCCGGAAGCATTTGAGACAATTCTGCGGGATTCTCGATAGTGAATGCTAGGTGTATGCGATCTCATTCACAAATTTATGACTGATACCAACGATCCGTGTCACTGCCACCTAATGCTTATTTATTCATAGAATCAAATAATGCTTTATTCATTCAAGTTTTCAAAGGCAAAATCGATCTATTTACAATCATAATGCGGGGTTTCCCCTATAAATATCTACAATCTACACGTAATCAGCTTTCCAGTGAAGAAAACGTACAAAAACTGTATAAGCTCTTAGTTTTGGTAGGGAAACCCCGTAATTCTTATAATAAATATCATGACGTCGCACCTTTTGTAGTTATATCTTGCGTAGTCATTCATTTTATATTACAGAATCATGTTTTTCTTACCGTTATCTCTAACTGCTGCCAAAGTCAATTAGCTTTTTTTTAATATTAAATACCAGCTGTTGCCCACGATTTCATTCCTATTCTACAGGGACTACCTTATGTTCCAGAAAATTCTACGTGTTAATCCGGGATATGGTCCATCTGTGTACCAAACATCCAATTTGTTTATGCGAAATTCAGTAACACATCCAAACATCCACAAACTTTCACTTTCATAATATTAGTAAGATTAAACAGAATCAAGAGACATTTATCAGTTTTATTTTCATTCTTTAACTTGTCTAGTTCAATAATTAAGTTCCATTAACGTACCTAATAACAAATTAGTAGATATGATACAGGGCTGCAGCAGCATTTTCAAAGTACAGTAATGGTAGATAAATAGTTCTCGGTAGACATTACGCGGCAGTGTCACTTGCGCGACGGCAGCGCATGCTATGGTTTTCTGTGCACTGGCTATCGACACACCCATTACTTGACACGCGGCAAAAGGCGTTTAAAATGACGCTGCGGCAACCAGTCGTACATCGCAATCACGTGTAATGTGGTACATAAAACGCAGGGATTAAAAAACAACGAGATCATCAAATTGAGCAGCAAATAAGCGTGCTGTCAATTGTAATCAGTTAGGCTATCATGATAATGATTTTCCTAAAGATAATGATCACATGATAGTATTTGTTTCTCGTTCAACCAGTAGCTAGAAGAGCTGGTTGTGCTCTATTTAGAATCACGACTTACAATCGTAGTAAATGTCTCAATGATTTTATTGTCCTGTTTTAGAAAAAAAGCTGTTAAGAATCTCTTGTTAGTGAAGTAAACTGTGGCAAGGGCGTCTGTAACACTAACTTGATCCTGGCCTACTGCCAGTCGCCTGTCCAACAAAGTCTTCTCTTTGATCTTGCAAACTTGCTAATACATTTAAAATATCGACCTCAAGAGACTCCCTTGAAATCGCGTCTAGACGTAAAATCAATATGTAAATATAACAGCAGACATATTCGAGAGTGTATTGACATTTTAAGCCATACATCTGCAATTTTATTTTATTGACGACGGTGAAAGGGATTTAGTAGTAGGAAGTGTAGGAACGTTAATAATAAATTGTAACTGTGTGTAGCCGGGAGCGTTATACCAATACGAAGTGAGATCGGGTGGCCACGTGCAATATTGATTCGAATTTCGAATTCGAGCGAATTCGGTGAGGGCCGCAAGAAAAATTCTGAAGACTTTTAGCTACAATATCGTGGCCGTAAATTGCAATCTCGTATCAAGAGTTCAACATTTCTAACTAATTACATTCGAAAACCATTAGTTCATTCGCCTCCCGACGAAGCCTTTGTGTATTTGTAAACTCTAGTTTGAAACCAGACAGTCTTGATGACACTCAACTTATCTATACACTGATATTATTTTTCATAAGAAAGAAATCTCTTCATTTGTCCATGGATGTGAAACCAAAATATACAATGTAAGTGCTCGTAACGAAATCAGATTCCATGGATTCATGACATTGATTCTATACTTCTGTACACATCAGAGATAATTATAATACAGCAGGTCTTCGAGAAAAAAAAAACAATTTTGTTCGCCGAATTTATATAACTAGCTAAAAAAATGCGAACAAAATAGTAAACTTTTTGAAAAGTCCGTCGCTATTTTCTATCTCTGAGTGGCCCAGAATCATGTACCTACTGAATCAATGATGAGTTTTCGTTATGGTGTCCCTTACATCTTGTATATTATAATAATTTACAGTCTTAAATCTCTTTGTTGTATGCGAGCCTAGAATATATTCTAAGTGCACGAGATTATTCTAACAGATACCAACACCATCAAACCACTACTTTAATGTTTATCTCAATGTTTCCAGGAACAATGAACGAACTATGCGCAATCTAAACTTTATTACTATTTTATTAAAGTTCACTATCCCATGCCGAGTTATTGATAATTACATGTAGGTACAGGCTGCCCGATAGTGTTTCAGGAAATCTATTAAATCTATAGGGTTTTATATTTGTCTTTATGGCGATTGGGCTTGTAATTAAGCTTTGTAAGCTGTAATGAACAGATGACATTTTTTATTGATTTACCAAGATTATTTATAGTTCTATTGGTAGTTCTATCGACAAAAGAGACGGATGAAAGGCAATTGTATGCATGCAGCGGAGATGCGAATATTGAGAGGGATATGCGGCGTAACAAGATTGGACAGAATCAGGAATGAGTATATACATATATTAAAGTATAGTGGCTCCAGTTACAGAACAGCTGAAAAGTAAACATTTATCGTTGTATGGACATGTAATATGGAGGGATGAGAAGCATGCTACAAGAAGAATTTTGAGTATAAATTTTGATATGGATATAAGAGAAGACGCAGACCGAAGAAAATATGGATGGACAGTCTGGAACATGACATGAAGTTGAATCCGGAAATGACTCCTGTTAGAGATGAATGGAAGAAAAAGACATGTTGCGCCGACCCCAAATAAATTGGGATAAGAGCAGGAGAATGATGAATTGGTAGTTCTATTGGAATATTAACTGCTTTTTGGTAGACATGCTAGTGAAGGTACCAGAAAGTTTTATACCGTTGTAAACGTATGTAAAAGAACTAAAATTCTTAAATTGTGCGACTGATAATCCGCAACATAACAATGCAATAATTCGTAATATGCCTCCCTCCTTTAAAGGACAAAAACTATATGCTATGTTTTAAAGTCACTTACTGTGTGAAATCATCAATACGAAAATACCCCGTTCAGTCTATTCATAGCCCCAAAACACCGTAATTTTCAAAGATAACATTACAAATACTTATGCGCAAGCGATATTAATATTTCAGCACCGAAATCAGAGGTCACCGAATCTGTGTATATCACCGTTATCTTAGGCCGTGTTCCTGCTGTAAAATGGACGCGGAAACAGCTTTACCGCCATTAATGAGATAATTTTGGAACAAAGGAACTGTTGAATTAAGTAATTACTAATATTCAGTAATTGGCTGAGCAATGCATTTCATAATTTGTGATTCAGTACATCCAGGTAATTTGTTCATAAACAATGTTTGGGTGCTGTAATGATTGCATTTTAGCTTAAACAGTATCGTGAAGTGGTTCTAAATGTGGTATATAAATCTATTAGTAGATTTAAGAATACTAGATGGCATACTTTCCTAACAATGTCAACACATGTGTATTTAATGGATAACACATTATGTCACTCCCCAAAATATCCGCTTCACTTCAGACCGTTGACTCGATCTAAATAATGGCAAAGACCTTGATTTAAACAATAGTTTGGGAAACACCGTACTCCCTCATTATGTTTATGCTTTTTCCAAAACCACCAGTCAATATATCATCATATCAGTCCACAAATGTTCAACGTGAAGATACGCCTCTTAATAGACCGGTACAATGAGCATACCATGCACAGATCTGGGGATCTACCTCGTAACCAAAATGGTAATGAACATCCGTGTAAAAAAAATACCGATCATGAAATTAGGACTCCCATCTTCATGATCGATAAAAAATTACAAGGTAGCTCAAAGTTTAATCTCTCACGATCATAGTGAAGTTTATTACCAGAGTCGATGTTCATTACCATTTCCGTTACGCGGTAGACCCGCTGATGCTGTATTCATACTTACATCAGTCTCACAACTACATTGAACACTGGTCTCTGTTAACGTCCGTATGTCATAGTAATAAAGATGTTTTTACATAATCCAGGGGACAGTTGTGATTGAACTCAGCGTAGCGTGAAAAGAGAAACAACCACAAGACTTCTTTTCATATACCAACTTACTTCTAGATCGATTACGATTAGCTATCGTCCAAAATTTGCGATTTATGATACACAACATTTACGTAAATGTTTCTGACGCGAACGAGTTCACGTGCTGTTCAGTCACAGTCTCGTGAGGACTAACATGAGGCTGAATAAACCGTAAAACAAGAGTCAATTAATGTGTCATCGGCCAGGAATTTCTACCGTCTCGACGTGCGTATAGTTCGTGTGAAGGATGTGAAGGTCGCGAAACGTCTGACTTGAGCGTTTCGTTGCATTAACTGGACATTATGTTTGAGGTCGACGGCTGCTTCCGTTGCATGGTTTGTTTGAATTTCGAGCTATTTTTAGGTGGTGCATGCTTCAAGACTAAGATTCTTGGTTTTTTTTTTCTGATCTTCTTGCGTTCGACCACTATCTCACGTGATATTAAGCGACCATGCGGTTGACAAGAGGCACACCTGCTTTGAAGATACCTAAATATTCATGCGTGACTTGAAGAGGGTTAAGTTTAAGGTGAAGAAACTGTGAAAGATATCATTCGGGGCGGGAAATTGAATATTTTTCTAGAATTTTACATTTTTACCTAACTTAAGCTTAGATAAGAGATACAATTTTGATGTTTGCGACAATAACACATTAATTAATATAAGTTCAAATGATTAATAGCCTTTAAAATAAATTCGTGAAATAATTATGTAAAATTCGCTGAAAAATATGTCTATACGCCATTGCCTGTATTTACAAGATATTTAAAACTGACTAAATACATAAAAATTACTATCTTGTATATTATTTCTGCAAATAACCAAATTACTTCTCAAAAAAATTATTTTACAAATGCAAAATAGCAGAGGCAAAAGCAGACGGCTCTGTACCACAAAAACCATAGATTTCATAATACCCAGATAATACCCTAATGGACTTACATATCACATTTAGTTAACAGAAAAGGTTCCAATTAATAATATCGCATCCCTATCTCGGTATCAAATGAATGCAAATAAATTAATAACTGTCCGAGTATAACACCAACAATCAATACATTAATATTTAATCCGTACCTACAACCCTTTGAGCCGTAATGAATTATTCTCTCCGTAATTGAGTATTTCTAATTAGCTAGAGGGCTGGCTACAATCTAGGATTTATCGAACCCCTTTATTTGATGTGTTCAATTTAACCCTTTGATTCGACAAATCAAACGAATAGCTCGTCTGGCTACTGCTCTGATTGATAAATAATCAGTTTACTAATCTTGATAAAGAATATTCCTGTATTTATTTTATATGATCTGAGTTTTCTAGACGCAAAGTCGAAGCAGGTAACATATTATAAATACTAGTAAATTTTATTACTTTAAAGAGCCTATCATAAAAATAATGCACGAACGTGAATAACACGAATCATCGTAAAACCCATACAGTGGTTAAATCATTCTAGCCTATACATTATCATGGTTCGCATGTGGAAATTAACTAAGAATCTAATTTTTAAATTATAGAAAAATTAGTTGCAAGGTATCTTGAAGAAAATCTATCCAAGTAAGTTCGTCAAAGCTAGCATAGGCTGCGGTATATGCTAGTATTTTATTTTGATACCCAATAAACCATTTCCAATTTACTTTAATTATCCTACAAAGAAAAGCGCAGCTTGCCCTAACAAGTACTAAGGGAATTGAGACATACGATACAGCGCCATCTATTAGCTTTGGGTAGGCTATGAATTTTCACCAGTTTCAGTTACAAATCCAAGTATCCGTCAACATGATTAGTAATACATGAGACAACTGCCTATACAACAAAATATAGCAACTCAAACACTATATTTTGTCATAAAATAAATATTTTTCGAAGGTAGTCACCATTAAATTTCGAAATCACTAGAAAATATTCAGACGTACTCACTTGCCATATAAAAAAAAGTCCTGGATATATTAATGTACAGCTCAAAAACAAAGGTATAAAATCAGCTAGGTTTACCGCGCATGTCCACCGGTCGAGGAAGGAAGCACTCTCAAATAAGCTGGTAATCTGACTAACTCGACACTACATTGTCCCTTTCACATTCAGGTTCAACCCCTGCAACAGAATTGCGGCGGAATCCTTTATGTAATGGATGGAAAATTGTCACAATCACAAAAACGCAAGTATCTTTTCAACCCTCAGAAAGCACAGCATCACTCAAATCACACACAGGTAGTACCACATAAAAATAATTTAAAAAATGTCCAAAAGCATGCTACAATGCGTTTATTGATTCGACCTACATTTCATAGTTTCGTGGAGTCCCGCTGGGCGCAGATAACACAAACTGCTGCGTTACCGGGATGCATTTTATTTCGCACGAATAAATAATTAATTTTAACTGTAGAATGTTTACGGTAACATAATTAACACAATTGTAATGTGTATGGAATTAAGCAAAACAATCGCTAAAACATAGTATGAGACTTTATGAGTATGTATTTAAAATAGGTTATCAGCACTGCATTGGTTAGATTTATTGGTTAAATTCCGTGTTATCAGCCTTCAATATCATAAGCATAACGTAGCCTATTTTCATTATAGGTACTACCAATCTGGCAATTTGTAGTTCAATTACAGTCATAAATAGTGATTATATAATTGAATGTAGCTTTCTGTAGCGTAAAGCTCTGCTTCGACGTTTGCCGGCCGGCAGCGCAGAGGGCGCGGTGAGACTGAGGCGGAATCTATGCACATTTACGTCAAGCGCAGGGTCGTCCTAACTGTATGATTTATGGTTATATAATAACATGCTGCGCCTTGTGCCGTACAAGCGGCATTGCAACCTTGTTGCTCAAACGTACTTACGTTACGATAAGAGCTTTATTACTTTACACTCAACACTACATGCAAGCTTAACTCTTAATTTATGAATATTCAACCGGTATTCGGCTGTCAATCACCTAGTAATTCGCTACGTTAGTAATCGTTTAACAATGGCTACCGAGGTACGACAGAAACCCGAAAAACTGTTTTTATGTACCAAAATAAACGTAACAGCAATTAGTGTGGTTTTAAAATTACTTGTACGTCGACAACAGTTTACACATTCTAATGGTTATTGTTTCATTCCCGTATTGAGTGTAACACGCGATACTCAGACAAATCATTCGATCATTTATCAATTTTACTCGTGGCCAGTCGTGGCATATTACATTGCGTTTTGAATTTAGAATATTTTTCTTTAATACACGCACTTGAAATGAATGAAAAAAAAAAAAAAAAGCATATCGGCCTCTACAGATTAGCACACCGTTCGCGCGCATATATATGCAATGATTTTATGATACGTTTAAACAAGCCTCTTTGCGCTTTTATCGTGCAATAGGCTTGACATAGTACCATAAACGTAGAAGTAATAATAACTTTATGCATAGTACATAATAATGCGTCAATGTCACGTTAATCTCAACGTCATGTTTTCGGCAATATCATTAACATTTAAATGATGTTTTCACCTATTTTGAAGTACACAATTGTACTCTGATTTGTTATTCTAATACGAAATAATTACTCGCAAGGGCTTATACGTTTGAAAGGTCGTGTATTGAAATTTGTATGGGACAGCTGATTTTTTTTGCGATTGCGATGTTGGTCCCATAGAAAAAGTTGTTCAGTTTGATGGTCACCCTTAAATATGACCATGCATTTCTATATACGTTGTATTTATAGGGAATTCGAAACATAATTATTTTTGTCAAACTGAGCAGTTAATTGAGTCTACAAGAGTTATTTATAGTCTAAGATCCGGCCGGCAGCTGATTCCTGTATTATTAATGAAACTCGATTTAAATTATTGATTAATGATAATGTAATACATTACTGCCGGGTTGCCTAGTAAAAATTTGCCGCAATTACGTTTAATTAAATATATTGTCATTTA
The DNA here is from genome assembly GCA_932294325.1 of Allophyes oxyacanthae. Taxonomy (NCBI): domain Eukaryota; kingdom Metazoa; phylum Arthropoda; class Insecta; order Lepidoptera; family Noctuidae; genus Allophyes; species Allophyes oxyacanthae. Next base: position 7,747,034 of record OW028628.1, read on the forward strand.
TTAAATATATGTAGAATGTAAATAAGTGGTTGCCAGCTATCAGACAGCGCAACCTCCAAGTCGCCAGGTGTAGACACGTATGTTATTGTTAATCATTTACACTCATAGTGTTAAGAAAAACGAATTTTAAGGTTAACTTTTTCTGTAAACGATAACACATGGTTGCCTGTAAAAAATGGTGCAAGTAGTGGTTGTAACTATTTAAATTAATTACTTTCGCTCTGGGTGAGTGTAAGCGATGATTTTAATCGAGTTTCATTAAAAAACACATATTTGCAGGATTCAGCTAGATCTTGTACTGAGAGCGACTACACATTATAAGACATTGTCTTGACTAGATAACCATTTTGTCTAGAGTAGACAAGAATTTAATTTTACGTATCCTACATTATATTACGTATCTTCCGTATCCAAGACATCTTGTTCTTCTGGCGAGCCATGTCATAGTTCTGCTATGCCATGCTATAGCCATATCCATCCGACACAAGACATATCATAAAAAGTGTACGATAATATTTAATTTCATATATGTCTCATAAGACACGAGACAATGTCTTACAATTTGCAAGCGCTCTTAAGACAAAATTTTAATATCAACTAAATTAAGTACAATATGGTCATAATCTTAATTCAAGCATTAATTACCTAATTATGTTTTTACATAACAATTCAATAATCAATGACTTGTCAGTTTGTCGAATAAGTGTTTTACAGCAAGGGGTGAAATTCGGCTCGTTTAAAAAAAACGATAGCTATGCTTCTTGGACGTGGCCATCTACGCGAAGATCTACGGCAGAACGGCTGCAAGTTAACTGTGAGCGCTTTTTCAGCGGTCGAAAAAGCGTTCATGGCTGCTCAAACGCTCCATAAGCGCTACCAACACTTTTATAGAGCTGGATTGGGACTGATTCAATATGAGGACATACAAGAAAATGTCGCCTGTTGCGTGACAATGTAGAAACTTAATAATCTTGTCTTTACAGTAACAGTGGCATACACGGATATATTTTTGTTTTTATTACGGCGATGCTCATTTGGTTCGCTCGTGTTTTCTTTCTAATGATGTGCGATTCTTGTCTTTCAACACGGCGCTACTTTTTGTAAGGAAACATGTCCTGCCTATTTTTACACATGACTTCCAGTCCAATAGGGACTTCTGTCATAGACAGCTAAACGACCTGAAGATTATCATTACCACGCTTGGCAAGCCGATTGGTAATCCAGGAGGGTAATAACGGTACACGATCGTAATCGGAAACGATTGAAATTTGACAGTTCTAGAATGTTCCTTGAGTTATTCCAATAGGGATCCATCTCTTTAAATCATCTTTTTAAATTTCTTAATATACAGGATGGCGCTACGATTTGTGACGTCATAAACTAGTAAGGTCATAGTAAATTGTGACAGTTTCATACATATTCCAAGTAGCGGTAAAAGGATGTATAGTGGCTCATATATAAATTTTAATAGCCTAAAACTCCGAAATTTATTCACCGATTTAAATTATTTTGTCTTTGCCTGCCCATGCCTACTTTAAGTGAATATAAAATATTAATTGTTAATTTTTAATAGTAGCCAACAATATTGTCGAGCGGAGTGATTTTTAAAGCATACTGCGTAATTTAGCGTTTGTTCACACTCGATACTTTTAACAGCAGATTCGCGCGTTTTCGCGTTCGTTGCCTGCCTTCTGCTAACAAAAAGTGAATAAAGAACGCGAAAACGCGCAATCCTGCTGCTAAAAGCATCGAGTGTGGATGGGCCCGTACATTCGGCAATTTTTCCGGTCGACCATCCGGCGTCCAATCGCAGAGAAACTCTCAGAGCCGCAGTCGCTCAAAGTATTTTATTTGTGACACATGTATCACCGCAACGTATCGTCAATATCGTGACTGTACATTGTTGAACTATCAAAATTGAATCGATTCCGATTGCTAGCGTCTATCGTGATTACTCTGCAGTATGACGTTATAAAGGATCAACATTATCTTATTACCTCCTAGAAATTACAAATTGAAGGAGTGATTCAGCTAGTAATAATCCTTTGTCCACACAGTAGTTGCAGCAATATAAACAAGAATTGCAGACGGGCGAAAATTGCGCTTATCATACATAGCCTATCACTTTCAAGATCAACAACCTAATCGTGTGACAAGTGGGAAATTGATGATCTTTTTTATATTTGGTATGATCAGAATGTCATTTGAAACTTTGACTATAATTTAGACATAGGTCGATGGCACCGTACATATAGGACGACGGCTTTACGTGATCCTTGGCTCCGAGGCACAAGATGGTCACCTAGCAAATCTGACCAAGGCAATGTAAACCGTTTAACATTGCGTGGTATCTATTAGGGATATTTATATATATAAACAAAGCTCAATAGAACTAGCTGAAATTACCTTGACTTACGTCCAGCGCTCAATGGCCATCGTGCCATTCACAGAACAAGAATCGGTCAATAGTTCATTTATAACGGGACAGGTGGCATTGCATTACGATTTTTTTTAATGTTATTTTTAGAAGCAACAGCTTTAGAAGGTTTCCTGCTCCAACTTTTGACAATACACAATGTAATTTTCAACCTTATAACACAAAATTGTTTTCCTCGATCAAAAACTGCGGTTTTCTTATCACCTTTATACAGACCACAGTTACATACCGGGGGTAGCTATCACATAACTGCAACACCCATGCACAATTAAGGAAATAAAATGTACTTTTCATGAATGTGTTTGCAACCAGAAGTTGATTTAGTGCAAGTTATTGAAGAAACTATACACTATTTAGCAAGGAAATGTATAAAAATAAACGTGTTCCTAAACAGTTAATAAAGATGGAGCTGCAACTCTACGTCAAGAAATGGTCCAAAAGAAATTCGTGCCTTGGTGGGCCATTTGAGTCTAATTTTATATTAAATGGAGTATAGTCTACCCTAAAATGAGCCTTATCACCGATAAAGAAGTGTATGTTGACTAAAATGTGTAATGCACAGCAAATGAGCTACTAGCTTTCAATCTTCAGTACGCGACAGCTAAGAAAGACATCAAAATGATCAAATATCATGGTGGCGAGAGTGAAGTAGGCTCCATTCCACAAGCATTGCTTCCATACGTGACACAGCAGCAGTGCCAATAGTGGGAGAGGACGTGCATTGCGTCTACCAATTCGTTTGGCTAAACCTGGCGCCTGCTGTTTAACCTGTCTTCGGGCGAGCTCTGTGTTCAACAGTGATCTGTAAAATGTTGGCGACTTACCTCAAACTGAGCGCTGAAAGTCTTAAAGACGCCTTCCCAAAGGCTGCCTGACTGCGTAAGCACCTGCACGATGTCGCCGACGTGCGACGTCGCTGCGTGCATGAAATGTGCGTTGTTGTAGACGCCCTCCGGCACCACGCGGCCACGTGGTGACCTGTTACAAACATCATTGGTTAAACACAAGTACACAGTGGTTCAAGGGCGGTTTGGGCGTTATTCAAACAATAGGAGGGGATTAGTTGCAGAAGGTCCACTAAACAAAATGTCTGCAGAGCGTCAAGCGTCCATTCTCAAAATTTCTACTTTAGAAATTACCTTTCCGCAGTTTCGCAGAATGTATCTTTCGCAAAATGTCACTTTCTAGAATCTAGATGTTTTGCGCTCAGACAGACATTTTGCAAAGTGGACGTTCTACGACCGAGCAATTAATAGTAGTTGAAGATATTTCAATCAGGTCAGCCTGTCTCATTCTGTTGGACATCCCTTTCCCAATCTACGCCATATCCCTTGAACCTCTTCCTACCGCATCGATTACCCATCCGAACGGAATGTAATACGTTGTACAATCGTATTTAGATCATTTATTGAGGAAGGTCATGAAAAACAGTTCATCCATCCAGATAAATAGGTTAAAGAGCTATGGTGATATTTGTACCATCCCAATTTCCTTGAAAGCGGAGCCGAACTAAAATCTGGGTTACAAGAAAGAAGCAATGAATGATGTTTATCGTGTATGCTGTGTTATGTGTATCACTATATATGTTATCACTTCCTGTAGATGTTGTAAGAATGGCCCAAGAAATAAGGTCAGGTCTAAGGAAGGCGGCGTAGAGTGGTGAACCTTGACCAGGTACTGAAGAATATTGATAACTATAAACTTTATGACCATAACAACAAATACGAAAATATTAGTTCTTGCGGGATTGATCTTTGCCAAGCAGAGAACGGCAAAATTGCCGAGTTGATGACTACGTATGGTATGCTAGTAAAAGGGAAGTCATTATATCTAGTCCATCTTTCATAACGGGATTATGGAACCGAAGGCGTATCCATTTGCGAGCCTTAGGATTCAAAAATCTACGCAAGATTTAATAGGTCTTATCTCGTAAACAAATGTGTGATTGTACAGTATCTAGCATGGTAATCATGTGATTTTAGTATTTACGTTCACAGGTTACTGACCTACACAGAAAAGCGTCGCCCTTGAGTTTTTTCGGTAGTCTTTTCGTATCAGACTTGTTACTCGTCTGAAAAACGATTACATCATCCCACTCGAGTTGCAAATTAACTACAGGAAATTCGTTTTCGAGGTATTCATAGACAAGAGTGCTGATATGGGTCCAAAATGGATACGTTTGATAAAATTAATATTATTATGAGAAATAGTACACGGAACCATAGCTAAAGTATTTGCAACAAAACTAAAAAAATCTTAAAACATTGGAAAGTACTACTAGTAGTTTATCACGACACTTGGTCTCGTCGGGATTTCCAGGGTTTTTGCGGTTCATCCGGTTATCAGTACTGCCCACTGATTCATATAAGGAAAAGCCTAGAGATAAGTAAAATAAAACTGGAGTTAATTCTTTTACCGATACTAATAAATAAATAATTATACGATAAAAATTCGTAAAACTGAGATAAATTTAAGTAACTAGACTCTTAGTAACTAGTCTCGATACCTATGAATAAGTGGTAAAGTACACCGTACCTTTTAGTGGCTAGAAATAGACCTTTGTCGATTGACAGACTCGTTTTATCAAGCAACTTATTGTCTACTGCTTTAGGAATTAAGAAAAAAAAAAAAAACATATTTCTGTACAAAGTTATCACTTAGCTTTAATTATGGGGTATAATATGTTTGCACCTTTGGATTAACTTGAGTTTTCCTGGGAAGATCATCCTAAGAATAACCATCCAAGGATAACACTTGGTCTAACTCTACTCCTATCACTTTCATTTGCTTGAGAACAAAAAACTTATACGAAAAAGCACAGAACACCGTTCCACCAATCTGTCAATTCAATCTAAGCTATTTTTTAATTATTAGAATAGATAAGATCTTTATTTCATGTAAACCAAATACAGGCACTTATGAAATGTCGAGAGTCTAGGTGCGCGGTTCCAAATAGTAGGTCCTATGGAGAAGAACTGGCAAGAAACTCCACGGAAACTCTTTGATGATTTTTTTAATGATACGGTAAAGTGCGTGATTTATGTGCCGTACTAGTACGTTCAATGTAATGCAACTATTGCCGTTCAACAACTTCATTGTAAACTATCCAACAAATAACATAGAACAATTTATCGCTTTGACGATGACTTTCACTACACAGCTGTGTCTTATAGTGTTTATAAATACAACTTTCTCAAGAAACATTCAATGATGTGAATATGATATTGAATGCTATTGCCTTGTTGGTTTTGCGACTAGTATATCTTAACGGCTAGGAGAAATTATGGTCTGTGAAATGACTGTCGCCTTATAGCAGAAGCAAGCTTGACTTGGAGACCTGCGGGTCTACCACGTAACTAAAATGGTAATGAACATCGATACTGGTAATAAATTTCAATACGATCGTGAGAGAAAAAACTTCGAGCCACCTTGTAAAAAAATTACCAATCATGAAGTTAGGACTCCCATCTTCATGATCGGTAAAAAAATTACAAGGTAGCTCAAAGTTTAATCTCTCACGATCTTATTGAAGTTTATTACCAGTATCGATGTTCATTACCATTTTAGTTATTTGAGCGGTAGACCCCCGGATTCCATAGTTTAGAATAGGCCCAGATACCCAAATTTCTCTACTAAAAAAACATAACATCGCGGTTGTATTTTCCCAAGAGGATAGTAGAGGATGTGCTGTTGAATACCAACAATTCGCCAATGACAGCATTAAGTACCATGTAATACGAGGCAGGCAAAATTAGTGTGTAGTAAGGCGGTTTATAAAATATATTGACAATGTTTTCGTCTCCCAAGCTTGATTGATAGCTATTCAAGTATTGATTATGATATCAAGTATTGGGTGCCGATCCGAGCCAGGCACAACAGAACACGTAAGCTGGGTACTTTAAGAGCGCCCGCAGACTGCAGACTAAACGGATGGCCGACAATAGACCGATTTTATTTTTATATGAAAATTGAATAGTTATAATGCGCGCATGCAAGTGAAGAAGAGAAGAAGATGTATGCAAAGACATCTTCATATTGATTAAGAAACCGACCAAAGTATCGGCCGATAGAAAGTCTGTGCTCTTAAACTGCACGGTTTCTAATAGTGACGGATTTGCTTCAATTGATTCTAAGGAGCTATGGTATAATCGACTTATTTTGGCATTACAGCTATTTTTAGATAAAGTGATACTGTAATATGTGCCATAGGAAACTGATATGAAGGATCTAAAAAAACTAAAACCTGGTTTGGCATTGGCTGGTCACACACAAATAAGGTTTTATTGTTGTCTGAAGGTCAAGGATGGCGGCATAGCTCAAAACTGTAATTTATTTGGCGACACTAGGGTTTTGAACTTTGTTTATCTTTTTATTTGTGTGAATCTCTATTTGTGTGGTTTTAAGTTCTAGAATCTAGACACTAGACTAATTTCCGCATGCGCGGTTGCGGAGCGCGAGGTTCTGGATTTTAATTTCAGATTGAGTCATGTTATCGGGTTTTTCTGTAAGGAATTCTCAATAGCAGCTCAGATTTCGGAAATATGCCCATTGGAAGGCAATAAGCTCGCGGGCTCGCGTCCTATTCCATGAGATCTAATAACGGCATCGGCGATATATTGTGTGTATAATTATTAGAAGTAGATAATGGTCCGAATATGGATTTGACCGAATAAGAATAATCAGCCGAATGTTCGGTAAAATGTTTACCGAACTGAATATTGGGCAGAATTTGGCGCGCTTTATCAAAGCGATGCGAAATTACAAAGTTGTGCATTTTAAGCTTATTGATACCTGCGGCCCTTACTCCCGCTGACCCCGCTCCCCTCGGGCCGATTATTACATACTCTGTTAATCTGGTTTACAGCAAAACATTGACATGTGCTTTTTATCTTAAAAATCGATAAATCTAATAAATTGTCCAGAAACGATGAGAGAACGCTGTTGAACATTGGACATTTTTCCGTGAAATTAACTAGCATGGAGGCAAATTTTTAAGTACCTATATTCTGCTGAATACGATTAAATTAATTAGTCGGTGAACCTGTCGAATATTGAACATAAAACCAATATTCTGCCCATCCCTAATAATTAGTATTTAGAATTATGATAACAGTACACCTCTGCCTAATTTTCAGGCCGTGATACTGTTTTTTTATCGTGTGAGAATAATTTATTGTTTCACTACAAGGTGTAGTACCAAACGGGTTTTCTGTCAGTCCTGTCAGTCTGTACAGGTTTTTCTAGAATTTATTATGAACATTTCACCATCAGAAAGCTTAACAGGTTTTTAAAAGATATATTATATCAGAATGAGAATGAACAGTTCAGATACTGATAATTTTCTTGAAAATAATTAAAAAATGACAATTCAATAATTTCAATGTCTTTTAGTTCTTTAAATATCCGCTAATCCTCTCATAATTTAACAAATGTGGCGCTAGTGAATCTGCGAACTGTCATTATTTCAGAACCGATGGGTTGGAATTATTTCTGAGAGTAAGGCCCCAGCTTACAGCTTGCTTATTATGCTGAGCTGAGGCCCTTTTGGCATAAATGTACTTAATTTTATGTATTAAATGTGTGTTTTAATTGTGCCAATAAACGGAATTTTCTTTCTTTCTTTCTTACACTGGAAGCTGACCAACAAAGGGAAGCTGGCGCGGAATAGAAGATAATAAATTTTGAATTTACTATTAGTAATAATATAATAAAAGAATACGATAGCCTGGTGCGAGGAGATGCAAAGCACAATATACCTACAAAGAAAATAAGGTAAAAAAAAAGAATTTTTTTTCGGTAAATCCGTGAACGAGTATTGTAGTTTTATATAGTTTACAATGATGTAACACAAAAGGACGTGAATATTAATGAATTATGACATTGTGATCAAACACTGTTCAACCCTGACCTATACCGGGGACGATTCTATTTGTGATCTACCATTGTTTTAACATAGTAACAAATAGATTGCAGTCAAGCTGAAGTTAATTCAGTTCTGTTTTGCAAAAAATTGCGAATACCTGGAGACGTTAGACTTGGTAACATTTTATATTTATTTCACAAAGAAGCTTGACTTTATGCATATTAATCCATACTACTATTATTATAAATGCGAAAGCAACTCTGTCTCTCTGTGTGAAACCTTTTTACGACAATACGGCTGAAGCGAACTTGATGAAATTTGACAAGGAAATAGTGACGTCATGAGGAAGGTAAAGGCTCGTCACGCGGACAGAATCGCGGGCATAACGAATGTTTGTATGAATGGCAGGATGGGGTGCACAGAATTATCCTCCCCAAGTATTGGTACTATTAGTTATTCTGTGCCCTGAAGTTTGATACCTAAGTACGTCCAGCGCACTCTGGGCAGTCAGCCTCATCACGAGCTTTGTTGACTCTGAGAAGATTTTCGACTATGAACAATTTCCATGATTTTGAGAAGCACACAACGGAAGAAAACGAATATACTTCATAAATCTTTGCCAGCATAAGTCATCTGATGTATAAAGCTTGACTTTTTGTATACGGTGGTTTGCCCAGCGGAACAATACCGGTTAATGGAATAATAAAAATAATTTGCAAGGATTGAAATTTATTTTATCCAAAAGCCAAGTGCTATGATTGAAGGGCATGTTATGTCAATGATGTAATTATCTTATGTATGTAATCAATTTGAATCATACAGCTTTATAATCTAAATCACTGAGTTACACCTGTAAAGGCTGGTGTCCAAAACCTATGCTCAGGATTGTAACCTATAATCAATCTTAGATCTTATCTAGATTTTAATATATTAGCAGTAATAGGTTGCTCGCTGTTGAACACATATCTACCTTAGTTTTTTAATTTTCTACAAAGTAATTGGCATTCTCTAGTTAAGAGTACACTCAACTAAATAAAATATATTGATCCTAGTTTGAGTATTTGGGTTCTTTGTTAGAAATTTATTAATAATATATCTACTGTTAGAAACAACATTTTCCAGTACTTTAATAAATGTAAGATAGTTTTTGTTTTTACCAACTGGAAATAATCTTTCATCACCTCAAAATGTTTTTGTAAGCAAACACTCAAAAAATAATTAACAAACAGTCAAGTGGATGAAATTATGAAGGACAGGTCATAAATAAACTACTTTACTAGCTGATAAGGGAAGTAATGAACTTTTGAGACACTTTTTTTGTCCATATGTAACATGTACCTGTTTGTAATTTCATAATGGCCCAACAAAGTATTCCAACTCATAAAAAGGCATTTTGACTGGATTCAAATAATCATGCACTATGGCATGCAGGTGATTTAGGTTTGAAGTCAAATCAATAAGTTTTATTTTTACATTTTATTTATAAAATACTAGCCAGATATGCTGCTTACTATGCACAATTGGAGGAAAGTTTTGTGAAGAAATGATTGAACCCACAAAAGCATTAACCCTCTTACTAATAGACGATGATTAAACGTTACTTAACTAAACTAGCTTTTAAGTCTTTTGCCATCTCTATTCATTGGCATACAAATAACAAGGACATATATGTAATTTAATCTGTGTTTAAAAATTACAAGTTTTTATTAGTCAGGGTGAAATCAATAAAAGTCATTCAGATTTGAAAGATAAATGCATTTTTCTTGTGACAGTAACCTTAATTTTTTTTTATGCATATCATTTTGAAGATAATTGAATAAAAAAATTGGGATTACTTGTTAAAATGAGTCTTAATTACATGAGAATACTGATAATTTTCATTTGATATCAATATCTTAATATTGGCCAGTTTCTGAATTGGATTATTTTTGTACAACATGGTTCAACTCAGGCCATATACATTACTAACTGTTGCACGCAGCTTTGCTTGCGTGGAAGTCAATTTTATATTACAATTTAATTTTCAAAATGACGGATTTTCATACAACCTTTCATCCCCTACTTTACCCTGCTAGGGGTGGAATTTACAAAAATCCCTTCTTAGTGAATGTCTACATCATAAGAGGAACCTACTGTCAAAATATCAAGTTTCCATCCCCAACGGTTTAGGCTGTGCTTGATAGATCAGTCAGTCAGTTAGGACAAGTCTTTTTATATGTATATATATATATTTTTTTTATATGTAATATATATATAAGGTAGAAGATCTTTTTATATGTATAGATTAGAAGCAAAATTGCCCAATCATTCTTACTGCTATTAACCAATTATGTTCCGGATTTTTAAGTATCTTTAAGTTGAAAAGTATGTGTTAATTAGTAAAGTTTCCTTATCTTTTATAAGTAAGCAGACTTATCAAGTGTTATCAACATAATTTGTAATGCCTTAATATTAATACGTTTTTAATACTTATTAAAGAACTTGGGATTCACCATTTTGGTTGAGAGACCAAAATGCAATAGTAATAAATTAATAACAATATTATTCTATAAAACTTGTTGCACAAAAGAATAAAATAAGAATAACCATAAATCATTAATTAAAATGTTAGTTACTAAAACTTCTTCCTTATAGCACAACTTTCAAGACGTTCTATGCTCTTATAGAATTTGGTCATGATGTCATTATTTTAGCTGATTTATACAAGAAATCAGAGTTTGTTATCTTATCATTCTAATATGGTGCCTACCCGCACCATCTGGCCTATTTCCCTGACTGTCCTCAATAGTTGATAAGCTTTCTGTACTGTGGGACGCTCCAACTTATTTACAACAAAAAAACATTAACCACTTGGTATTCTATTCATACCAGAGGTTTCAGCATCTATCTAGGACTATCAGTTTGTAAACCGTGTTTATGCTGTCTCAGCAGCACAACTGGCAATTTTTTAGGCTTACATATTTTGATAGATTGCTTGTTGGATAGTGGGATAAGTTGTTAGTAACAGCATGATGTAATCAGTTAATAGGTTAAGATGTTATCACCTACTTGATATAATCCCTTAGATAACTTTTCAAGGCCTTGAGAAAGCGACAGGATGAGAGAAATCATTACTATTCCACTCTCACACCTAACACCAGGATGCATCTTCTATTCATAGGATACAAAAAATCTACACTACATATGGAAAACCAATCTCATTTGTGTTGCAAATTATCATATTTTCTTAGAAAGTCAGCAATGCAATGCAAGACAAAAATAGCTACCATGGATAGCATATATTTTGCAACTTTACAGTACATTGAAAGACTAAATTGTATGTCAAAAAATTATGATTTATAGGTTAATAACCTAGACAACAGTACCTAATGTGAGCAAAATATAATTAGTGATTGATATAAGATTATTTTAATGATATTTTTAGCATAACAAAGCTATTAGTAAGTACCTATCTAACTACACTAATAATATCAAAGCAAAGTCTATTGAGTTTTATTTAAATGTTTATGTTTATTTAGAGAAAAAGAAAAGTTTTCTTTCATTGCAAATTTTTGGTTCATTCATAGCAAAGTTGGAACAAAACATGTTTTGTTGGAAGTAAAACATTTAGCTGGCGCCTTATAACAATGTTCCAAGCAATGTATTGTTCACCAATTTTTTTTGCTATTAAATTTTTCAGGGAATTTTTTAGGGAAATGTTTTTGATTATAAGTTTATACAACAAAGTAGTTAATTGTTTATCTCACAATTGTCAATGGTATTGTACAAAGTATTCAACAGTGTGTTAACAGTGTGTGTGTGTTGTGAGTGTGTTCAGTGTTGTATGAAGTTTCAAATCATAAAATACTACTATTATCTCATAAACTCATAGTGACCAAAGAAAAATACTGTGAATCATCCATTTAACTTCCCACGCAAGACAATTGGCAGGGTTTGGTTATTGTGATGCTTGTTAGCAATGATCTAGCTAATACTACAGCCGTTATCTGAAAACAATATTTTTATCACATTGAGCGGCACTGACGCATCATGTTGGAACAACAAGCCTCATTTTCATGTTGGTGAAGAACAAAAGTAAATATGTGCATGGTATTATTTAGAAAGCCTGTACTTTTAATTTACGGAATAGAGATAATTGATCCCCTGCATACTCCATTGAAAGTCAACATGATGTTATGGATAATAAAATATAAACATAACCATACAATTATAAGATAGTCCGCGGTTTTACACATAATAAGAATCACCTCATGAAACTTTATCAGTCATAGTCAAAATTCATATGGTATAACCAATGTTAAACACAAATTAACAGCAATAAGAGAATTCTAATTAAGAACTTTGGACTTTTGCCAGTAATTATATCCACCATCATACAAACTAGTGAAAGTGATTGAAAATAAAAGCATTTACCTTACTTCCTATTACAGACTGTTACAGAATGGCACTTCTCACACAAGCAACTGTCTAGTTGTTGGTTGTAACAGCAAAAATTTAGGATGGAAGTGACAGTTTGCAATATTGGACTTGGATTGTAAATTGCAGTTCATAATTAGTACGGTTTGCCACTAGCGTACTGGGATCGCCAACAGCTGATCAGACGGCTATATTAATCGTTTCGAGTACGGAGCAAAAGTAGGCCAAACATCTAGACTAGAGCGCCGCGACGCGCCGCATCGCACACGCCGATCTCAGACCACACAACACCGCACAATCTCATTTTTGTTTACACTGTCAGCGTATCCACGCTTAACAACCTCCCAAAATCTGTCAACGTGACAACGAAATGATCGGTAAGCGAACACTGGCCCCAACAACAAAGACATGTCAGCTCGATGCTCAAAGATGATTGTAAAAAGAGTAGTTACCTCGGCGGCCCTTGGCGATTTTTGCGTTTATTGTTCATGTCTCCTTCGCCCGACTGCCCCGGCGGGTAGGCACCTTCTCGTCTGCGCGTAGGGACCGGAATTTTGGCTAATTATCACTTCTTTCTTTTACAACACAGTCCTTTCAACTTTCGCGGATGCACAAAAATGCAGTAGATATTAGGAATTAGCACTCAAAATGCGACGACAGGCATGCATCTATTCCACAAAAGTTGTTTGACATTTGCCAACAAATATAAATTAAAATATATTTGAGTACAAAATCGCAGTTCGATTTATTCTCGGGAACTAATCCCGGAAAATAAACGGGTTGGCAGATTTCTCGTGCCTGCAATCAGCGCAGGAATACAACATGGCGCTGTGACGTATTCATTAGGCGAATTGCAAATTTGTATAAACGCACTTGTTAATAGTCAAATCACAACAAATGATTCACTAAAAGCGTAAGAAATTTTTAAAATAACTTTTTTAATAAATACCGTCATACATTATATAGAAATTACTAATAGGGTCAACGTTTGACCGACTTCCCACTTTAGAACTTTCAATATGGCGGAAAGGTATTTGACTTATAGTATTGCCATTGTTAAAAATAAAAATGAAAATCCAGTGAGGTCCACAAATAAAATTCAAATTAGTTTTTTTCAAAAATGCAAAAGGGAAAAGAAGGGAATGATAATAATATATAAATAGGCTTGTAATTTTTATCAACCAACGGCATTTGTTATCCCCTAGCATGAAAATTAGCATGCATAAAAATTATAAAGATTTATTCATGGAAGAAAATTCACGAATAGTTTAGTATTTGTGGTTTTTAATTAGTAACTTGAAAGTAGCATGTTAGAAGGTTATAAAAACAATTATTTAAAATAATAATTGATAAGATAAATGTGAATAAGAATGAAGTTTAATTATGATTGTATTTATAAAGTCAAGCTTTTAGGAGATATTTTACATAGTTAAAATATTTGCTGTGTCATTGACTTCCTCGGCAGAACTCGCAGAACTGCAACATTTTAAAACAAATGGAGCATTCCGCGCGCGCGCGAAATTTCATTCCTATCAATAAAACGTCGAGTATATTATTGATCGCCGTGGGACTACCTAGTACAAATATATTAATCTGTGCGTGGGACTAGGTCATCAAGATGAGTCTCAAAAACGGCGCAAAAATGTCTCAGCGTGAAAAATTCGAGTTAATTAACTCAGAAGTGCGTTCTTTTTACGAATATTGTAAAGAAGCGGGTATGAGTGATGAAGAAATGGATTTGATATGTCGACCTTTGACCAATTCTGTGAGAAAAGCTACTATAAAGAGGTGGACAAGGGTGGTTCTGGTTTTGATTATGGGGATAGCGATTGGTTACACTGTCAGCCAGACAGATACGTTCAAGTGGCATGCTTCGGCGGTTGCAAGGATTGTCCTCATCAAATTGTTGCCTGTTTGGGACTGGACATCTTTGTACCACAACACGTGTATGATCGCGAGACCCGAGCCACCTAATGTGGATGAAGGAGTGTCACCGACGGATTGCATAGCCTGTGAGGCAGTCAGTAAGTATTTTACTGCATTTATACCTATATGCTTATGCTAATTTAATGAGAATAGGTTGATTACGCTTGCGCTATTAAATATTTGTTTTGGGGAAAGGAAGTTATTTAATTTAACGTTATGGCCAGTTTATATTATCTTAGTCGTTAGAAGAGTAGATTATTAGAAACGTGTTTATGGGAGCTTGCTTGATTAGTAGGTACCTACTACTCACATCGCCTTTCTCATAATCAAATAGAATAGTTTTTTATTTTTTATTCTAGTGGCATCTTTCACCGCGCCCGCGTTTCTCCCCACACGCGTCCCTATCCTCGCCACTCGCTCTAGTGTAAATGAACAATTTAGTAACAAACTTAGTAGAGTGCATGTGAACAACAGGACAGACGCGAGACGCGTGTTTGCATAAAAAAAACGTTTTTTTTTACTTTCCCATATTCTTTTGGGATTTTTTAATCAAGTAAAATTTCTTCCTCTATTTGTTTCATCACAATAGCCAGTATTTTACTGTAAACTCGCGCGTATTTCCCGACGGTGCTTGTGGCGACGAAATGGCACTCTACTGAAAGAAGTGTAAACGTGTAAGCACTCGAAAGACACCAAAACTACTAAAGCACTCGCATTCGAGTGCTAGTTGTCTGGGTACTCTCCTAATACACTAAGATAATGTAAACCGGCACTTAATTCGTACATTGGACACTCGAAATGATAAAGTAACTTGGAAAGTAAGTAGTTAGGTACCTACTAGGAAAGTTCCGGGAAGACGTATTTTACAAGCGCAATGCCTTCAGAAATATAAGTTTGGTAGATTAAAAATATTTTTCTTTTCTTTTCCTCAGATGGCTAGGACCTAGGAAGACTGCAAAAAGATTCTTGAAAGAGTCAAGGATATGCGTACATAGCAGCACTAGCACTATCTAGTCGCCTCTTCTTTTGTTTTATTAAATTATGATGTGCACATGTAGTGACAAGTGATAATTATTATTAAAATTAGCTTTAAATATTTGTAAATTGAGGTTTAGAAAGATAAGACCTCGTTTGTGGTACTATTAGGGACACGTAAAAACCTTGCTCTAAGGTAAAAAAGACTTCTGTACACAGCTATGCTGTATTTCCCGAAGGTTTAGGCAGAGATGTACCTCTGATGTACCCACGCCCACAATTCGCCGATGCCGTTATTGAGTCCCATGTAAGGGCGAGCCTATGACAAAGAATTGTGTACAATAGTCAATGGCATATTAAATGAAAAGGATCCAAGATGTTTATGTGCACTGAAGCAATAAGTACTAAAATAAGGTAGGGTTTAGGTGTATCTAAGTTATCTTTTTAGTTAGTTAGTAGCTACCTATTTAAACATTTTGTGATCACAAAACTTGATGAAATGTGAGACTTAAATTAAATAGAACTTTGATCAAAACAGTTTTGTTTTACTGGGTGAATATTTCATTTCGTGCATATTACACGTCGGACGCTAAAGAATATATTAAACGTTGAAAGAATTTGAAACTAACGTAGTTTTTGTATAGTTAACTTGGTGTTCTATTAGGCGCAATCCTTAGAACATCTTTTTTTTTATTAGAAATGCACTAAATTTATAACAAAGAATCTAAAATCTAATTACCATCGGTGTCCCTTTTCCCAGATTTTAGTAAATTAGCACATGCTGTAAAAAACTGTGTTTGAAGAACGACATTTTTATTACTTTTTAGGAAAACAGGATATTTAATCTATACAAAGACGATTTATTGTTTATGGAAGAACATATTTAAGTGGTTCCATACAACTTTGAAAAATGTCCCTCCACTTTCCCATAATTACCATTTGACGGTATGTTGGATCCGATATTTTAATACTTAGGCCTCACTGTGCACCGAGCTTCGCACTAAATAATCCACGAAAGTCAACGCTCGGCTACCAAGCCGAACACACGCGTGAAAGAGTGATTTTGGCTAAGTAAATTAAAGTTATCCTGTTCGAAAAGTGACGTGGTTCGGAATATTTCTGCATACCGTTCGTGTTATGAAAGGTAGTTATATTTATTTTTATCAAAGAATTATTTGCCAGATGTATTCGGTATAAGTCTCTTTTCCCGCTGACAAGCTTAACAATGCAGTACCTGTTCCAAATAACGATAATTTATCGAAAATGTTATGAATCTAATTACCATTCTTCTAATTACCATTGATTACCGTTCTTCTTGATTCGAATGGTAATGAGAAAAACCGAACGGTAATGATTAGATTCTGTGTTTCAATTCTGTATACACTGTATTTATCCTTACTTGTCTTAAATGGGATATAACAAATACTTACAATATAATAGATTATATTCATTCAGTCATTATAATAAATAATTTTCCAATCTTATCAGTTGACTTTGCTTACCAGCACTTCTTCTTCTTCTTCCTCGGTCGCTTAATACTGAGGATTGCGACCACAAATTCGTCTCCATTTATATTTGTCAGACGTGGAGTGCACGGCTAGTTGTATGTTGCCGCCAACCGCTCTCTTGACAGCATCACTCCATCTGACGGGCGCCCGACCTCTCACTCTCCTGCCCTCCACGTGACCCGGTATGAGCCTACTCTCCAAGCTATGTTTTGGAGATCGCATAATGTGTCCGAAAAATCTCACAACTCTTTGGTGGCAAATCGCAGAAAGACGCACTTTAACATTTAGCTCCACAAGGATGGACTCATTTGTTCTGAATGCTGTCCATGGAATTCTGAGCATTCTCCTCCAACACCATAACTCGAAGGCATCGATTTTTCTTCGATCAGAACTCTTCATGCTCCAGGTTTCGGCACCGTACATAAATATGGAGAAAATCAGGGCTCTTACAAGGTGGACTTTAGTTCCGCGTCGAATGCTTCGGTTCCCCCATATCTTGTCAAGATTAGACATAGCATTATTCGCCATCGCGGACCTGCGGCAGATTTCTTCCGAGCAAGTGCCTTCATTATTTATCATTGATCCTAGTTATATGAACTGACTTAATTTATCATATCCATTGAGAGTATCAGATGACGTGAAAGATTGGGCTCGGTCTACCACCATTATCTTTGTTTTGGAACGGTTGATTTGCAGACCCAATTTCACACAATTGAAGCGGAGACTTCAATTGTGTGAAGTAGTGTTGCCATTTCATCTTCTGTTGAAGCAACTATGGTTGTGTCGTCCGCATATCTCAGGTTAGTGATTTTTTGGCCACCCACTGTCACACAACCACACCACCCCGAAAGCTCTTTTCTCATTATGTGTTCACCATACAAAATAAAGAATTTCGGAGAAAGAATGCATCCCTGTCTTACACCACGTTCCGTACGAAATGGTTCAGAGTTGTTTGCACGAGTACCTTTCCCAGTTACAAAACCGCACTGTTCATTTGGATTTTGATGGTAAATAAAACGCTGCTGACACGCCATCGGGGTCCAATGCTTTATGTTTGAGCTTCTGGATAGCATCCTTCACTTCAGTAATCAATATATTTGGTTCTTCCGGATGATTATCCCATCTTCGCTCCATGGAGTACCTCTCATCATCCCGATACAACTTATAACAGTAAGTCCTCCATCTTTCTAGAACCAAATCCAGATCTGTAAGAGCATTACCTTTACTGTCATTTATTATCCAATTTCTCGGTTTGAAAGCTCCGGTAAGTTGTTTAACTTTCATAAAGAGATCTTTGCTTTGTGCCCATTTGCGTTCCCCTTGATTTCGTTACAAACTAAATTTATAAACTTATCTTTATCCCTTTTTGTTGATTTCTGCACTTCACTATGCAACCTATTGTACCTGTTCTTTTGTTCCTGAGTATGTAATCCTGCGCATTTAAGAGCTCTCTTTTCGTCTCTTAGTGTCCAGGAATCCCTACTAATCCATTCATCTTTCTTTTTGACAATCCTAAATAGCTGGCTACTCTTCTCAGCGGTATCTAATATAACCTTTTTTAGGTTTGTCCAATCCGCATCGCTGGAGTCAAACGGGTCGAGTTCAAGAGATTTGACCTTTTTTTGGAAGTTTTGTTTCAAGTGCAGATTGTTTCTGATGTTTTAGATGCGTACGTCTCAAACGAAGTCTGAAATCCGCTACTACTAGCTGATGGTCACTTCTACAATCCGCACCGGGTAGTGTTTTAGCATTAGTTACAGAGGAAAGCCATCGGGACTTGATCATAATAAAATCGATCTGATTGCGGTATCCATTAGGCGAGATTCAAGTGTACAGTCTTCTGGGATGATTTTTGAACCAGGTATTCATAATAGACAGCCGATTCTCTACACAATACTGTAACAGCTTATCAGCTCTGTCATTTCTCTTTCCCAGACCACAACCACCTACAATCTTTCCTTTCAATATCCTCTTTCGTTACGCCAATTTTGGAATTAAAATCCCATTGTACTATAGTAACTTCTTTGGATGGAATATTGTGAAGTAGCGCTTCTAGATTTGCATATAATGCATCCGATACCTCCTCATCTGATTGTGCCGTAGGTGCGTACACTTGGATAACATTTATAGGCACAGGCTTTGCATCAATTTTTATTGAGATCATTCTGTCATTAGGAGTTTGATAACCTTTCACGCAATTTATATATTTTCTAGATATTATGAGAGCTACTCCATTCCTACTACGGTCTTCAGCACCCGAAAAGTACATCATATTACCGCTGCTAGTTTTAAAATGCCCACTACCTCTCCTGTAAACTTCGCTTAGTCCCAGGATATAAATCCTACACCTTTCCATTTCTTTCTCCACTACTTCAAGCTTGCCCGGTTGTAGTAATCCTCTAACATTCCAGGTGCCCACGTGAAGATGTTTCCTTAGTGAGGGCTTTGTTGTACCTGTACCATAACCATGATTGTGACCATGTTGTACCTGTTACAACAAATAGTCTGGTGCAAGTCTGGTGGTCCGCAGAAGAATGATCGGTAGCATATTTCACACCACGCAGTCCGATACTCTCATGGCGCCGAGCGTTAGTCGGGTTGCATGACATCGCATTATTAATTTGGAGACTCATCATGGTTTTCTTGGGAAAATAGTGCAGTGGTTTCCCCTTGCCTTCTACACCAGTCACTTGAAGAGTTATTTATGCCCCAAGGTCGCTGTGGCCTCTTCCACCCGGTTTCCCACCTGCGTGTATGGTTATACTGCCATTGCTCGATCGCCAGAGCCCCGTTTGTTGTCTAGAAGGGAGTACCATGGCAGCCGAATATTGACCGACACCGTCAGAGCGACGCGTGCAGGGGGGTTTGACATTTGGCTTGGATAAGATGTTGCTACCAGTTCTCCCCTTACTCTCCCCAAACCGTTTATTTAGTTCACACTACGGAGCAACCAGAACTGATTGATTTTTTAAAGTTCCTGAGTAATTTTATTGCAATTAAAAGGCTGATTTATCAAACTGTTGTTTTATTTCTAATTACCATTATTTCTACCTCATTACCATAAATAGATATCTAATTTCCGTTTGTGTTAAATCTCATTACCGTTCCTTCAAAAAAAACAAACATCAATATCTTCAAAACTAAAAGTCTGATTACTGTCCCTTTCTTATATTTCACTTTTCATCATTAAAGACTTTCAAAAAAACATGTAAAGAACATGATTAAGCACAGTTTTTTTACTATTCTCCAAGAGACCCAATATGCACGAAATGAAATATTCACCCTACTACGCACGTCACCATTTTTTATAGTTTTCTTGCCCCGGCAAAGGCCTGGGATGACTGGAAACTGTCGAGGTATAAAGGTACTATAATATCTACTAGGAGTACCTACTACTACACCTACATACTTAAAATAAAATTCAACTAGTAATTTCTTCCGATCCAATTTGGGCTAAATAAATACTCCAATCAGCCTATGGCGGACTATTGATTACGATAGGTTTCTCCAAAGCTTAACCCCTCAAGCCATGCAAAGTAGACACAATAGAAAATGTATTGTTTGCGTGCTTAGGGTCGGTACTATAAACACGATAGGTACCTATTGCAAAAAGAGGGAAGATAATGCTTCTTTCTTAGATTTACTGAAAGCTTGCAACTAGGTGCACAATACACTGAATGGTTCATCCAAAGAACAAGCGGTTCCTGGCAAAAAATAGTGTAACCCTGACCCATCCGTAGGTATCGTAAAAGGCGATAAATGGATTGTGTGAAGAGAATGAGCAGCGTCCTCCGTTGTGCTAATAACAGAAATCTGTAATCTCAATATTGCTTGCCAAATCCCTATTATCGTTCATTGTAGCAGCTATAAGTTTATGGATTGATATCGTAGACGGAGAAACATGATATGCTATGAAATGCTCGAAGTAAAGCACTTTAATGACGTTTTGGAGTCAGTTTTTTTTGTTCACTTTCAATTTATGTATGTAAGTCATCACAGTCGAATGTTATATCCACAAAAATCTAGACTCGTAACTAATATAATTATATCGTTTAACTAACTCGTATCTGTAGGACTTAAATGTACCGAAGTAGTCGGTTCACAAAGATATTGTTAGGTACCTAATTCAAGATCTCCGAGCTAATAAGAGACTACCTATTTATTGATTTTATCCATCAGCTAAATAGTCCCAAACATATAATGAAACGAATTTCCATTTATATTAGCTAAGGGAAAAGGCGAGTCCGTAAATAATTGCAATATTCCAACATCTGTCGTTATTTGGTTTCAATTTAATATCGTAATCCAATACAAAATACATTGAACTGTTAAATAGAGGATTCGATACCGTACAGATAAAGATAAAGATATATTTATTTTGTAAAACATGAGTAAAACAGTACAAGTGCATAAGGTGTTAAGTTTGAGGAAGTGCTTACATGTTTTGCCATTAAAGGCGTACAAAAAAACAAAAAATTTACTTAATATTTAATTTTTCGTTTTGTTTGTAACAAACGGACGTTTGGGTACCTACCTACATTATTAAAAAAAGTATTCAATTACTTAATCAAAATGTTATAAATTCTGATCTAAGTACGACCTAACCTTGTAATGCAGAAGTTTTTATAGTAAATTTTATTTATAATTTTTTTCATCTTTGTTAACACCTACCTAATCAAAATTCCATATTGTTTACTATGATGTTTTAATTTTTCCAGAAAACATCGCGCGTTTATCCGACACCTCATACAACGAAGTCTTCAACCACCATCTCCTCCGCGGGGCGCCGGTAATCATCGAGGATGCCCACTACGACTGGTCCTCGCGAGCTGAACTGAACCTGACCGGCCTCATCAGCGATGATGACCGACTCCGCGACTCCGTTCCTTGTAGAATACTCACCAACATTAGAATAGGTCGTCAGCCTATGGATTTAGAAGAAATTGTTTCTAGGATTACAAACACCGACATACCGAGTTGGTTTGTCCATTTCCAAAACTGTGACATACGAGCAGTCAAATCCTTTAGGATCCTTGCACCTAGACCTTATTTTTTATCCCCGCATATCCCTCCTTCGCACTTTAATTGGTTGTTATTATCTAAAAACTATGACACTCATAGATATAAGTATTTGGAACTTGATACCGGTTTGATAATCACGTCTCAGTTGAAAGGCAAGACATTTATTCAGCTGCGACCCCGGGCTCCCTGCGAAGATGACTGCTACACTCTAAACTTCGAGCTGTCCGAAGGGGAGACTCTAGTGTTGGCCAATTCCTTGTGGGAGTTCGAATACTTACCGGGCAAAGGGGAAAACGTTGCTATGATCACGGAAACTGATTGGAATGAATCCTAATGTACTTAGATAACAGTGTGAATTGTCCTTCGTCAGTAGATAAATTAATGTGAGATAATTATGTACCGATTAACTGATCGAATATTAAATAAAAAAGATGGAAATTACAAAATGTAAGGCATTTTATGCAACAAATAATATACAAACGCAGATACTTTGCAAATATACCTAAGGTGTTCAACAATCTACGATATGAGTATCTCTACAATACCCAGAAATATAGAAAGATTGAAGAAATGAATCAAGTTTACAAGTTCTAATCGAGCACAAAATGTCCTAAATTATTCTTCGTGGCTAGTCTAATGACTACAAGTATATGTTTAATATTTTTTGAGCAACCCGTAAGTTTATTACTTATTCTATCATTATGTTGAACAAGACTGCTGATGTTGAGTCATTATTGATGGAATATAAGTTTGTTTAAAAATATTTTTTAGGGCAACGCATTTTACTTAATTGCGCCTGGTAATATAAAAAAAAATAAGACTATTTAATTTAAGCTTAAACAAACTATTTATTGCGACAAACATTAAACACTATGATCTCCGAGGCTGAGGGACGTGTCCACATATCAAAACATCTTGTACATTTCAAGTTCACTTCAATAGTTAATAAGTTACATCTATTAGGGACCGACTTATTGCACAGTTTTTTCGATATTATTCTTACAAATGTACCTATACTAAAATGCTTTTTCATTTGTATTGACCGTTCAGTTTCAATATAATCTGGGGGCACGGCAGTGCCCCCGCCAAGACGAGCCGAGCAAAACGCAAGGGCACTACCTACCTTTTCTCGAAGCGCTTCGTCGTTTTTTTGAACCCTTATAACTTAGGTTTGGATTATTTACATTGTCTAGATATGAAGCATTTTTATAGAAAATCAAGGTGTTGTTTTTATATCAAAATGTCCTTAATAACAAAAAAGGCTAGTGAAGAAATCTAATCTGTTGCAATTTTAATATATTTTTTGTGAATGCGATATTTTCTTGGTATTGCATTACGAACAAATCTTGCAACATTGTTTCTGCGATAAGTCCGTCGTCAGTACATAAGCGTATAATTAGATTAAATTAAAATTGAAACAACACACAATGTATTTTCTGCACAATGATATCGTAATATAAGTAGTTAGTAATGTAACGTTTTGATCGGATTCCAACTCTGATTAAGTACCTCAAGTATTATTATTAATGATATACATATATAATTGAAGCAAAGATCTCGTTTTATTCATCCCAGGTTTCATTTCTTGAATTTGAACAACAGCTAAACAAATAAAGTTACTCTCAAAGTCAACGTTCATGTGATGCACATAATTATGCAATCCACCGAATTATGTAAACAAGGACCCGGTTTTATCAATGACGTAAGAAGCCTCTCTGGTTTTATGTGAGTTGCCATTCTCGCGCCCGGCTCCAAAGATCGTCAAAAAATACTTAAATGCACAGTTGTGCAAATGGTGCTAGTCGATAAAGAGATGAATTGGTATTGCAAGTGTTCTTTCGTATAAATATGATACGAGCGCAATAGACACGATAATATTTGTCGAATAAATCCGACCGGGCGGTCAAAAAGGTTGTTATTAAGAAATAATCAAATTAGCATACTTCAAATTAATTTTTAATTAAATTAGAATACTATATTCACATTACAATAATTAAGTATCACTAGTAGTTCAGTCCGTCTTCTCCTTATGGATGGGTTTCCCTCTAAACCAGGCTAGCAAGTTCCTCAGGGACAACACCACAGGGAACATGATTGGCAGGAACAGTGGGATGTAGATCGCGTATCTTGAAAACAAAATTAATAACATCAGATAAAATCGTGATGGGCTGCAGATGTTCACTGCTAAGCAGATTGATTCGTCATCCTACTTATATAATAAATGTGTAAGTTTGTGAAGATATTTGAATAGAATAGATCTTTATTTCGTATACCCCAAATACAGGCACCTATGAAATGTCGAGACTAGATGCGCGGTTCCAAATAGTAGATCCTATGGAGAAGAACCGGCTAGAAACTCCATGGAAACTCTTTTAAAATAATAGATTACAATCTTGATTAGTACAACCTGTGGTAAGAGTTGCGAGAATAATGTAAATATGTGAATAATAAAAATAGGATAGGATAATTGGACATTTTGATGACATTTCGCATAGGTACAGACAATCTTGGATTAACATATAGCATACTTTTACTAACTCCACACAAACGGAGTCGTGAGCACAGCTAGCAGACAAATTATAACCAAATATTATGGGTGATTGTACATTTAATAAACACTCGACGAACGGATTATTGACCGCAATAATATCAAAGTATAGCTAGGCGTCTACAGCTGGAATACACAGAGCTCCATGACCGTTGCTGTCACAGACGCTAAGGACCTCTGAAACATCCCATAGACCTCCATCATCAGCTCGCTGGCACAGCACCAAGCTGTTCCCTACTAACTCGTGCTCAATTGTTATCATCAAGGAAGTACAGTGGCGCCAGTAGACTGGGCTCCATGAAAATAATCTCAGCCGCTAAGAACCTATGCGACATCCTGTATCCTCACTTCATCATCAGCTCGTTATACTCACTTCTGATCATCAGGGAAGTACAACAGCGCCAGTAGACTTGGCTCCATGAACGCTGTCTCTGCCGCTAAGAAGGCACTTTGCGACATCCTGTAGGCTTCCACCAGTTCTCCTTTCATCATCAGCTCGCTGGCACTTTGGATGCTGTCTACAGCCGAGTTGATGGACGCGCCCACTTCGTCGTTGATCACTATGTTTGATATCTCGCCTGAAAAGAGGATAATAACAGAATTCATTACAATAAAAATGGCTAATTTATTTTTGCCGAGCAGAATCATATCATATCATATTGGATGCTAATTGCGTGTTAGAAGGATGGTTGATTGGACTCAAGACGTGGGGATTTTGCGGCGGTATTGTTTACGCTGATTTCATAGAGGGAGCATCAGGAGTGTTTCTCTGTCAATTAGCACTAATACGAGGCATTTTTTTTATTTATATAATTTTCACTATAATAGTGAGTATCAGGTCTTACCGAGCAACTGCGCCAAAGACTGCAACGTCCTTTCAGCCGACGTGAGCTGCTCCACCGTCCTGATGCGCAGCAGGTTGTCGATCTCCCACTGGCGAGGAGTAACAGAGCGCAGGGGCTCCACGTGAGCGCCCTCTACATGCGCCTGAAGAAAAACGACATTGTTTCTTTACTACATCTACAAAAATACATCTACCGAAATCGTTGACAATGGCAGTCATCTTCAAATCGCCATAGAAGTAGAAACTAACCGGATCAGTAATTCCCAACAATTTCCTGAGCTGCGATATGAAGGTTCCCATGACGACCCGCACATTGGGGTGCCAGGTGGCGTCGCCGCGGCAGTCACCCAGACTGGGGCTGCCCAGCACCACGCCACCCCATTTTGGGGACATGAAGGCCTGCACGTGGGATTGGACCTTCTTGTCTGTGGAACATTGTGAAATAGTTGTAGTTAGCTTAGTTTCTTTGTTCTTTTATAAAATGTGTTAATTAACGCAAGACCTCACACACTCCAATTAGAATATCTAGTTAAAACTATTATATTATTCATTAACCAAAGTTATTTTTTACAAAGTTAAATTAAAAAACAAGTCTAGTAGAATTTTAATGCGGAACATAGCTATTTAACATTGTTATTTCCTGGCGAATCCAGAATAAAACTACTACGAGCTCTTATTATAGCAGGGCTGAAATTGAACTGCCTAGAAATTTCCAGTATAAGCTGACCTTTCATTGTACGAAAAGCCTATACAGTGCGAGGTCACCTCATACTGGAATTGTCTGGGCAGTTCCCAGTAAGCCCCAGTTTTCTTTTTTTGATATCGATAGCACAGCGTCACCGTTGAATCTCACCATTTACATCGTATATAGCGAGTGGCGCCCTATCGCACCGCACGGCGAACAACGCCAGGTTGATAGTAGGTAGCTCCGACACGTGCGTGGCAGTGCGCTCCTCTAGCTTCGTCAGTAACAAGTGCAGTCGGTCCTGACGCACGGCGAAGTGACGGCCCCATTCGCTTCCGTCTTTTACCTAAGAGACAAGATGGATGAATATTAATTAATATTATATTATTATAATATCAGTATTAACGTACTGACACAAACATTATGCTGAGCTGCCCGTTTGGCACTAAACTACCTACTGATTTTATTTTATTTTAATTTTCTGTGTTTTTAGCATGTATGTGCCAATAAACTATATTTCTTTCTTTCTTTCTTTAATATTATTTCCTTGAGAAGTCAGGTTGTCAGTCTCTTTGATTGTACCTCCTCAGTGACTAGGTACATCAACCATAAAATTATTTTTCATTGCCATATAAATATTTTATATAACACAAAACAACGTTTTAGGTATAGCACTCGCAGATCTGTATGAGCCCTGAACTGAGCTCTGAACTCTCTCTCTGTCTCCCTCTAGCACCTATAATAAGCGTACTATTATAGGTGCTAGAGGGAGAGTGGGAGAGAGTTCGAGGGCTCATAAAGATTTGCGCGTACTATACTTAACTTGGGAATAATAATGACAGAGTGGTTGATTTGAAGCGATTTGATACAGTCCACTACATAACTTATTTTTTTGTTTTTAAATATAACCCTAGTTACAGTGAAGTGTTGAGTGATTGCGAAAGATCTTGTGAGTCATTCTGAAAAATGCTGACAGTATTAAAATCCACTATCGTGGGACAATCGAATCCGAAGGGAACCAACCTTGCTCAATCGTGGGAGCTAGAGGTTGTGTCATTAGATTTAATTAGATGGATTATTTAGGTAAATAGATACAGGAATCACGGTATTAGTAAACTCACCTCTTTTGCCTGAAAGTCGAAGTCCAAAAGATGAAGCCATTGCGACTTGAGCGTAAAGTTGTGGAGTACGCTCAATTCATCCACGAACGAACCGATGTAATCTGGAGACATAAAACAAGCCCAATCATAAAGGTACCGTAGACAAATGATGTACAGTCATACAGTCTACAATTGCTAGAGAATAGAAACGTCGGTAAATTGTAGGTATAGTGCCACAAACTTATCTGATCCGGTCATGGCGTCGCTGCCGTCGCTTTTACCAATGTCATCTCCCTACAAAAATGACATTTTGAAGTCATTTTTGTTCCGTAGCGACGTTAGTTCCAATTTTGGTCACCGGGTCAGATAAGTTTGTGGCACCATAGGTACTGAATTTACATAAGCTATCGAATAATCACGCGATTCGTAAATGTCAATCTCATACTTTACTAACCATAATTTCTCCCATAGGGCTGTGATCCTTACATTATACATACCCCTTTTGCTTCATCAAAATTTAAGAATCGTTTCATACACGCTGATTTCAAGTATTATTCTTTAAGATTGACTGGATCTCATAACAGTCATAACTTATTACGTAAAAAGTAGTAGGTCACTATTGCTTTAATAATTTTTAACACGCTTTTATTAGCTTCACCTGTAACTAACTATGTAAGAAAATTTTGGAAGTTAAATTTGTCCCACTTCCCGGTTTCCGATTGAGCTGAAATTTTGCATACACGTTCAGTTTGGATGACTTAAGCGTGTTCTATAGTTTCTTAAACTATAATATTATTATTTGTTTGACTTACTACATAGTATAGACCTGAGAATTTACCTTCCACTGCCTCTCCAGCATCCAGCTCGACCTTCAGTGACTCAGGGTTAGGATGCACCACGGACAGCACTATATGATAGCCGGCCCCGGGAGGGAACCTGGTCTGCCGAGCCACGTCGGCTGCCTCCGACCTAGCTCCTTCCACTATTGAGATCTGGTAGACCAATCCCTTCAGCGCTTCCACTACAGTCGTTGAGGCTGTAATTACAGGGAAATCGAAAATGTTATTATATTAGTACCACAGAACACAGAAATGAGCTCTTTGTGTTCTGTGATTAGAACGAAGGTACCATAGATATCCGGTCACGATATTTCTCGGTGAAACATTTGTTGTTGCGTTTTGAGCTGTGAGACTCGAGTAACGAAAGCCAAAAAACATCACCCATCCCTCTGTGGCGGAACGAGGTATGTTATTCCTCCATTGAAAAGAGAGGATCCTCCGATCAAGTCAGATGATATTGCCTGACGGGCCGAAGCCCGACGGTTGATGTCGGACAGATATTCTTTTTCCTTGCGCGATGCAGGCCTCGTAATGTGATTGGTCGAATTCATATTTTACGCGCCACTGTAGTTAGCTTGCTAAGTAGTTATTCCTATGTGGCGATAGATGTCGCTAACAATAAATTAAAAAAAGATACCTGTAGTGTCTCTAAAGAACATGACCCTCTCTCCAGCGATCCACACATCCTGGAACAGTGGCTTCCTCTGCACCACGTAGAAGCTGTTATGCTTCGTTAGGTCGTAGGCAGCTGCGACCTCCTCTAAGGCTTCCGTTTCATCAGCCACGGAGTCCAGGGTCGAGTGCAATTGTTTAGGGATTAAAGCTTTGTTGATCTTCACTTTTATTACGTCTGGAAATGAGAAAATGTTATGGATGTAGCTACTAGCTATTACTCCACATGATTTACTAGAAACAGATGCTACTTAGATTTTTTTATATGGAATCAGCTAGTCTTATAAAATCATACTGATAAGGTAGGATGAATACGGAAGGAAATGAGCGATAGAGTTTCAGTTTCTATTTGGTCTGACTACTAAGAGTGAGTCGGCCAATACTGCATTAAAATTCAAATCACTACATTATACAACTACAAAAAAAAAATCTTTATACTTACTGTATAAGTACAGGATATTTTTTTATGTAGCGTGCATAATCTGTAGAGTGATTCAGCCTCTGTTCCTAAATGCAACCGCAGTGTTGGGATACACTTTAAAACAAAACGAAAATTCGACTTAGTATGGGGGACACGCATAATTTATCATGTTTACGCATGTTTTGAAGTGAATTTTAGTACTGCGGTTGCATTTGGGAACGGACAATGAATCACTCTGCAAATTCTGCGCACTACATAAAAAAATATCCTGTATATAAAAGAGCTAAATTGCTTAAACTTAGTTTAAAGAGGAAAATTAGTTAAGAGAAAGTGACTGTTAGTATTAAAACGATGGGATTGACATAGTCACAAAATATGTGTACTTATATAAATCCCTAAATCTATGATTATTAAAGAATAAAAAATATAACTACGTATGCAATTTCGATCTATAGTAATCGGGAATAGGCTAAAAGTTAGTACTAACCAGTGTCTCCAAAAGCCTTCTCAATGAGGCCGACGATCTCTGCCGCAGTTGAGTCATCGTTGGCCAGCACTGTGAGCTCAGTGGTGATCGAATGCGGCAGACGGTCGAATGAGCTGATCTTGTCGAACGGCAGTGACACCCTGCGAGAAGAAGGTTCGATAAACCATAAACTTAGAATATTTTCGCTTCCCTTAAATCTATGCGATAAACACAATATAAGTAAGATTGAACTAATAGAACAATGAGCATGTGGGTGGGTATGGTAGAAATTCGGTGCAAATCCATTCCAATTTCAAGAATTATAGATAGGAATGATAACAATTTTTATTCTATATCGGCTTGCCAGCACGCTCGCGCTGTCCTATTTGGTTTCGTATTTGAAAACCTGGAAATATCACCTAAAACATTTTAAAAAAGAACATTATTTTCTAGTAAGCTTACTGCTTGTCATCTGAACCACCTTAAGAGGTAAAAGAGTAAAAAGTTCTAAGATTAAGCTTATAAAATAAAGTTAGACAGCTATTTATCCTTTTAACCAGTGGTTTCCCAAGTGGTCCAGGTGGACCCTCAGCGGTCCACGGGAGGCTCGACGGGGGTCTACGTTGGCGTGACAAATTTCCATAGTTAGATCTAATCTTCACATTTTTTGTCGAGATATGGAAGAAATGTAGCTGCCGGGGTCCACCGGAACCAGCTAACTTTTGAAAGTGGTCTATGAGAAAAAAAGTCTGGGAACCTCTGCTTTTAAGCAAATAAATCTATTCTATTCTATTTAAACAAACTGTAATGGTCAAATAACTATGTAGGAGGATTGATTTTATGGTTTTTGCACGAACCAAACCACACAGTACCTACTAACAACTTTGTACATATTATGTAATTTCGTATTATCTCAATATTATTATTGGCAAAGTCACGAGGTTTTAAGCATGAAATCACTCATTTCCATACATGACCGCGTGATTACGGTAGCTATCGATCTGATTTGTTGGATGTCAGATGTTATTCAAATTTCCTTATTTCGGACAGCAAAAAGATCAATTGTGTTATTAAGAAAATAACTTAAAATTTCTGTGTAATTAAATTATTAAAGTTTCAAGTATTCTGTATAGAAGGCGCTCAAGCAAGAAATGCGTTTCCTACCAGATCATTCACCCCACAAAATGCCTCAAAATAGGAGAGTAAGGACTATCAGCCAGTTTTCAGGATGCTATTGTTGCTGACCTGCATTCTACTTATTAATGATGCCCTTTTTTTCGAAAGATCGCAGGAATGCCTTTATTTGATTCTGCGCAAACATCTCATCAGATGCACTACAGAAATGAGGCAGTCTCAAAAGCATCCTAGAAATATTATTAAACAACGTGTATCAGAAATGCGTGGACATATTTAAGGGTGTGGATCAGACCATCAAACTGAATAACTTTATCTATAGGACCAACATCGTAATCGGGAAAAAAATATCAGCTGTCCCATACAAAACTTCAATACCTATTCGACCCAAACGTATGGGACAGCTGATAACATTTTCGCGATTACGATGTTGGTACCATAGAGAAAGTTGGTCAGTTTGATGGTCTGATCCACACCCGTTGTATTGTACGCGTAAGTCGTAACACATCCAGCGACCTTTTGGTGTAGCTGATCCATAGACTTCCCGTGTACAGACCCTGACAATATTCCTTAAATAGGGTGATATTCTTTGACGCTTTAATTGTATTTAAAACCATCTCTCGATAGACTCGAGTAGGTACTCAAGTACGAGTGTCTACATTATTGGATCTTATTGATTTCCGGAAGTGTGTCGTCGTCATTCAATCTGTCTATTGTACTCAGACAAAGAGCCCATTAAGGTTTTATTTACCCATTCCTTAGCCTCATTTTACGTAGAAGGTGGGTTGTAAGCTCCTTTCGTTTCTTCAACAACAATAGAAAAAGCGAATTTTAGCTAAGCGAGAAAATGCACATTGTTATAGCTGGAGTATCACTACAAGAATAGGTAAGTAATATAAATGCAAAAATGAGTTTGTCTGTCTGTTTTTTTTCTGCGTATCTTTCTGCTTGTTACGCCTTTACAACTAGTCGACCGAGCCCATTTGAAAGTTTTGCAGAGACAACTTGCTACCAAAGCTTGCTCTTAGCAAAAAATATTTTTCATCCGGGAAAATCTTAATAATCTAACCCGGGCGGAACCACGTGAGTTGTATGGTTGGACATAAAAATGAATTTATCTAACTATAAACTTGTAAAATTAAAGTCAATAGGTTATCGGCAATAAGTCACAGAGCAATAAATTGAGTTGATAAGGAGAAGAATGTCATGAATTTTTGGTGCATCAATTCAGTTATCTGTGTGAAACCTTGAGAATGTTAATTAAATGTCATATTTGTTAGCAACACGTGACTTCACTCGTGGTAATGATTTTATCCTTCAAGTTTAAATAGCTAAGGACTAAGTATGTATTTAATTTGTAAGTAGTATTAAAATGCTTTCAGTAGTTTTGTCTTCGAGTAAAGCTAAAACAAGCGAGTAAACGAGACCTTCGCTGATATTTTTTCAATCGTCGCTAACAAATGATGGTAGGGTTACTTAGGTTTCTTGTACCGCATCGGTGACGCTACATCTTGTCATCTTTTTAGATACCTTCAACTGACCTAATAACTTAACATAATCTTGTAAGGGGTTCAGATTTACTTGACAATTTTGGAGTATCCGGCCGTGGTGTTTTTCGCTTATTACACAGCTGGGCTGCAATTTCACATTGGTATGAATGCCTTCCAATAACATGATAGTATTATTGTCCATGATATGCCGTGAACGTAAACGCATAATATTATGGCTAGACACAATTACGCAATGTTTTCGGTCTCACGCATCTGTCACGGGCATTATCATGTATTCGAAAACGACTAGGTACTAATAATATCGCTTGGCATAATTATGGAGTGATAAATACACTGTCTATTTGATAAGAGATAGATACTTTAAAAGAGACTAGCTTTGAAAGTCAAAGGTTTTCATTTCAACTAGGCCTTTGCAGGCACTTACAAAGCCTTGGCTTCGGCCCGTGCCAACTTATAAAAACCGGCAACATACTGCCGAGATACAAAAACGTATACCAAGAAATAATAATAAATATAATTTATTAATGTGTGTCGCTAATAAATATGCTATTCCGAATCCTCTTATGAAAAAATCTAAAAGCGAGAAAGGGATGCATTGGTGTTTCGTTGGTGTGTCAGATTTTTCTTTAGTAATCAAGGCTCTGGTCATAAATTCGTTCATCTGTTTATGCGTGATTGAGTGTCAAACATCCAAACATCTTCACAAACTGTCACACACAGATAGATGCATATATGATATTTTTTATCCGGGTACATAAAGTAGTTCCCCGTGGATGCGAGTGAAGCCGCGGGTAGTAGATAGTCATTTCTGTGTCTCACCTGTATACTTCCGTGGTCTTCCACCAGAGCGGCAGGCCGATGATGATCAGCACCCCCACGAAGGAAGCGCTCGCCCACATCCGGTTGGACTCTGTAAATAACGATGATTATAAATTTAGTACGATAAGACATTGTTTATTTAGCTCTATTTACAATATTTATATTATTGTTTACAAAATGGCGTGGGAACAATTTGTAGACTTGTGCAACCTATATTTTATAAGGTAGGAAGTAGGAAATTATGAGAATATCCATAAAACAGCTTTATTGCATGTACCTTTCGTCAATCTCTTATTAACCCAAAGGCTATCCTGGCCGAGAATGCCTTTATGAATTTAATTCAGTCTTTGAACCATTTTAGTGCAAAAAGGTATGAAGAAATAAATATAAAAATGTCTTTAATAATTTATCTTTCAAAGTGTTACGTTTCTAATGAAACAAAGGTCTACGACGCATAGCAAAAATAATTTTATTGGCAGTTCATGTAATAACTACACAATTGCTATATTAATTAGGGACAGGGTCATTTACAATGCCAGCTACAGCGTAAACTGTTAATAGAAAACACTGCGGATATCCCAATTTGCGGATCGTAGTCAGGTTTTCAAGATTCGTAGAGGCACTTGCTACGACGTGCTACGAATCTACGACTGAAGCAGAATGAGCTATAGCCCTGAAACAGGTCGACCTGAGCGCAGAAGTCTGGAATTCTCTGAAGAAAGAGACGGCTGGATAATTTAGATGTCTTTTATGAAAGACGGATTGAGCGTGACTTCTCTTCAAGCCTCGCAAAATCCGGTAAGTGGAGGAACACTGGCTTGGTAGTTACTGGCACGAGGAAAAGGCCGGTATTTGTTACAATTTTAATTAAAATGGCCTTTCCCGCACACACTTCACGATGTCGTAATTCGCACTATTTTTAAATAAAAGTAATGACTTTTACCCAGCGAAAGGACAGCACGCGCTGATAACAAAAAATAAAATAAGAATGTTATGGGATACGGCCTATTGGATAGATGAGATATCATTGACATATATTCAACAGTGGCTTAAATCATGAATAGAATAGAATACAATAGATTTTTATTTCATGTTTAAACCATAATGCAGGCACTTATGTCAAGACTCGGTGTACGGTTCCAAATAGTAGGTCCGTGAAGAACCGGCAAGAAACTCCATGGAAACTCTTTATAATAGATTACAATCTTGATTAATACAATGTTGTGGTTAGAGCTGCAATAATAATGTAATTTAATGTTAATAAAAATAAGAATAGGATAATAATGATTTACCTCTGAATAAGATTGCCATGGCAGTTACAATGTTACATGATGAATGTATTGCATGTTATTTTAATAGTGTCTAAACACCTGTCAATGTTTGTATTGTAACAAAGGTACTATATATTATCTCTATGTGTAGCAAAGACTTGAGACAATGCAGTTCACTTGACAATACGTTACAAAATCTTACAAACAAGCGCGGGTAACAACCTAGCCCTTCGAAGAATTGATTACAGTATTCCGGAAAATAGAATTATTGTAGTTGTAAATATTTCTTC
This sequence comes from Allophyes oxyacanthae, assembly GCA_932294325.1. Lineage (NCBI taxonomy): Eukaryota > Metazoa > Arthropoda > Insecta > Lepidoptera > Noctuidae > Allophyes > Allophyes oxyacanthae. The sequence continues at coordinate 7,781,781 of OW028628.1, forward strand.
AAATTATATTGAAATCATTTTAAATAGCTTTTAAATTTTGTTGTTACAGTCGCTTATATTAGAATCAGATGGATGTTATACGTATATCGGTCTGCGATCATTTAGTTCGCCACGGTATGATAAGCAGGACGAGAATTCTCATTTCCAACAAGATCATCTCGGAATCGAGTTTTCAATTCGTGCGGTGTTCGAAGTTTTAAATGATGGTTCGAAAACGAAATTACATCTCGAATAGTACCGACCATTCGAAGCAATCCGAGCGGCTTTCCTTCGTGAAATGTCGGGCTCAACTTTTCCAGAATAGATCAACCATAGACTTATTAAGTATGTCGTACAAGAGATCAACTTAATACCACACGAGAAAAGTTTGTTTTCGAATTTTTTCTCGAATTCGAGACTACTTCGATTGCACGAGAATTATGCACATTTATTCAGTTTTTGATAAGATCAACCTTGGGCTATTGAATTGCCCTAAAACCGATTGTACGCGCATTGTATCATCATTCAGTCGGTTCCTTGTCAATAGGTAGTTACTATATGAAAATCAAAACCAAGCAATGCAATGACGCTTCTATTAAAACTTGGTGTGAATTGCCCTCAATTAGCACTCATTCTCTTGTTTAACACCTGACCTGTCTCATTGCTATCGTCACTACTACGCAGCTTCAAACACCAGAATAATGAATACCCTTAGACCAATCAACGTCGGACGTATTGATAGATCAATTTATATCGGTCAAATCAATGCGCCACGCCTACAAATTGAATTGAATAAACTACACCATTGCGTTCATAAAAAACATTTATTTTGGAACACTTCCATGTTTTGGAAGTGATAGATTTATTGAAATTGAATGTCGAATGAAGGAGATGAGTTAATATGGTTCATAAATAGAGTAACCTGATGCATCTGATGAAAAACATTGACGTCAGATCGTTGAGGGGCTCGTGGTTAAATGGCTAACACGAATTGATTGATCAAGCTAGCAACGTTGCCATAATGTTTTGGATGAGCGACTGTTCTTCGGACGTCTAAAACATTAACGCCTGGGTAATCAAATTAAGTTGTTGTTGCCGGTATGCAAACGAATACATATGACAGTCGTCTCATCCCAGGTAGTTGAAAACAAGAAGTTCTTACAACAATTTTAATGATATCGGTATCCCCTGATGTTAATGTCTCCCGCATCTTGGCTGAAAGCCGATCCCGATATAGTTGGGAAAGCCCATAGGCTATGATTGACGTCAGTTTATGAAATCATCAAATATTTTCAGGACATATTATGTACTATTTATTTATTACACGGTTCAGTCGTGCCGTATATCACGAAAACACTAACGTTAGACACAATATTTCTTCATAAATAATTTTAAACAATGTAAAGCCTTATACGGTGTAACTAATTGTAGATAAATGAGACATAGAGCAATAAGGTTGACACCACAAATGGGTCATTGTGAACTAGTACAGTAGAAGTCTAGATCACTCGCGTGACCTGAATAATACTAGGGTTACTGACAATGTGGTGTATATTAAATTCCTTGACAGATAAATAATGTTCAATTGTACATAATGAGACACTTTGTTACACATAAGGACAATTCTCAAAGCTTTTATCGTAGCAATATCGTCACTATCCATATCTGTCGATGACGGAATACAGACAAGTGTATAATCTACACTCGCTATTATAGAGAATAGAAACGCCATCAAATTGTATGGATGACAGGAGGGGTCTAAAATAAAATTGACGTGTTTACACAACGACGTATTTAATTAGGCTAGACTGTACTTACAAAGGTAACGTACCATCCTATGTTTGTTTATTATTTTTAATCTATACATCAGTGGCGAAGGGTGACAGTTTTAAAAGGGGAAACCGTCCCAAAAGTGCCCTCCATACCGTCTCTTGTAACCTATATATAGTCATGTCTGGAAGAGCTCGACCTAACTGAATAACAAGCCTTTTTTTGTCAGTTGAATGAGTAAATAATATAATATTACGTTGGTCTATACATTAACCAATTCCTAAAGGGAAGCCGATGGGAATCGGGTTGTATGGACTCTTCGCCACTGCTATACTTATCTATAACAAAATGTGGCTGTCAGTGCTGTCACGGATTGACAGCTATCGATAGTCACGTCATTCGTAAATGTCAATTCCATACATTTTGTTAGCGTTTCTATTCGCTGGCGATTGTAGATTACAACTTGTCTAAGGGGTAGGTTTCACAATAGGATAGATGAAGAAGCATCAAGCAAGTCTGAAACTGCGTTATTATTAAAAGCAGTTGTATATGGAACAATTTAAAACTTGACCTAAACTTCAGAAACTTTTTATCTTAGGTTTTCTGAAACTGATGCGATTTGAGAGTGGACATTAAAATTAGTAACTAGATTAACGTTTCCGTTATTTTAACGCTAGATACAAAGCCAATTTGAAAATTGGGAGATATTTAATTGTAATCATAAAAATCTTTCTTGACATTGTAGACTGCTCCCGACAAGGAGGTAATGTAAGTAATGTAGCGAAACTGGGCCATGAAGATGTTTTTGGTTACATTTTGAGCCAATAAAGGAAGTGACACGATTGTGTTTAGCGTGGTCATGTGCTGACTCGTTTATTTGATATTCTGACCTAGGTCGTCATAAGATTTTCAAGATTACCTGCTATTAGGGTTGCCAGATAAAGGCTTATCATTTCCTGGTAATTTTTGAGGTTACGCTGGAAAAATGTATAGAATTAATAGTTCTTTGAGTTATATCGCAATAATGTTTTTTCTTGTAGTATTTTCAAAAGGAAAAGAAAAATGAAAATTATTGTCAATATTGTATTTTAGAGCAACTAAACGTCCTATTCCGTATCCTCTTATGAAAACATCTATAAGCGAGAAAGGGATGCATTGTTTGTTGGTTGCTGTGGCTGTCAGATTTTTCTTACATAATCAAGGCGCCGCGCGCCGGTCATATGGCAACTCTACCTGCTATGCGAAGAAGTGAAAAAATCATCAAGTTGTACGTTTCAACAAATAGTGAGTGCAATAACCGTTTTAATTTTACCTTTATTTGTTCATGCAAACATTGGGTAGAATTGCAAAACGAATCATGCAAGATAAATGTTCCGTATATTTCGACGATTTCAACCCCTTAAAAAGCTGATATTACATAGGTCAATTTCGGTTCAATATTGCTTGCTTCAATGGCATTAAGACATATAAATACATTTAGATGATTTCGTGTGTATCCATAGGTAAAGTCGTTCAATGTGCAATGTTCGAGGTATTCCATGAAGCACACCTAAACGAAGCACACCCAGACGAAGCACACCTAAAGTATTCCACTTAGCACACCCATAGGTGGGCTTCAAATAAAAATATTAAATAATTAATTTCCTATTCCACGAAGCACACCTAGGAATATCACTCGCATAGTGCGGAGACTAAGAAATAGAAATGTCGATAGGAGAAAATATTAATTATTTAAAAGACTACCTTAAATATCTAACATCTATCAGTTTCATTATAATGTGATACTTGTCATTTTCATAGTGTTTTTGTATTTTTATTATTAGGTTAAAAGGTAGCTATAAGAAAACTTCAACATAGATCTCTATGGAAAACTATATTTACAATGTTTTTGATATTTGTCCAAGTTTTTATTGTAATTATGAAACAATCTGTGATTTTTTATGTTAAAGTAGAGTATTTTTATTATTCACTAAACAGGTAGCTATAAGAAAACTTCAACATAGATCTCTATGGAAAACTATATTTACAATGTTTTTGATATTTGTCCAAGTTTTTATTGTAATTATGAAACAATCTGTGATTTTTTATGTTAAAGTAGAGTATTTTTATTATTCACTAAACAGGTAGCTATAAGAAAACTTCAACATAGATCTCCATGGAAAACTATATTTACAATGTTTTTGATATTTGTCCAAGCTTTTATTGCATAATTATGAAACAATCTGTGATTTTATTAAGAACACAAAAAAGGAACATAATAGAAAAATTGATAAAAAATTAAAAATAATTATTTTTTTGGAAAGATAATTATGAAATAATCTGTGATTTTAAATAGTAAGATTACAAAAATGGCAAATATTGTGTCACATTATTATAATGAAACTGAATGATTTTAGAAATTTAAGTTAGTCTTTTAAATATAAATATTTTCTTCTATCGACATTTTTATTTCTTAGTCCCCGCACTATGCGAGTGATATTCCTAGGTGTGCTTCGTGGAATAGGAAATTAATTATTTAATATTTTTATTTGAAGCCCACCTATGGGTGTGCGAGTGATATTCCTAGGTGTGCTTCGTGGAATAGGAAATTAATTATTTAATATTTTTATTTGAAGCCCACCTATGGGTGTGCTAAGTGGAATACTTTAGGTGTGCTTCGTCTGGGTGTGCTTCGTTTGGGTGTGCTTCATGGAATACCTCCAATGTTCAATGCTTTTCAATGGAATCGTTTCAATATGGTTGATCCGTATAATATCGCCTTTACTCATGGGTAATGGTAATGTTCCAATGAAAAGAGGAACTTGGTCATAATGGACTGGGTAGCTTTGACTGATCCGAATATCGGATTGAAATTCACACACTTCGATTGCCCTAAACATTTTTGGGTCCGACCGAAGTTATGTGGTATGATCAGAACGAAGAAGAAACAAAATTTAGTTTTCAAAAACAAAAAAAATAGTTTAGGTGAAATAATTCTAGACATTGTAAATGAAATAAAATAGACTAGTAAACATCTGTGGTTACGACCTTACTCATGTACGGAAAATGCGACCATAATTATATGGTTACCGCAGCATTACTTTGTAGATTATACGCTTATGAAGGTAATACCTAGCTTTAAAAATGAAAGCTAGCTTTTAATTCTTATATTATGTAACCATCCTGTTTCTAGAGATGCCACTTATGACAGGAATTAGGTATTTTATCTGCGAGATCCGTAAGGTCTATGGGCCGTATTTAAGTACCTGTTCTACATCAAAAGCGGAGAATTCTGTTTTCATAGTGTTCCAGAAGTAAATTTTCAGTCACACTACTAAAACTTATATTTGACATAATAAACACATTACCCTCCTTTGCGTCGCGCAGTCGGGTAATAAAAGCAACCCAATGATGATGAAGAAAATCTGATTTTGAGGTAGACCAAGCACATCGAACCTCAAAATTAGTATTGGATTGAACCACTAATATTAAATAGCGTTCTCTAAAAGAGGACCAAATCTTTATGACCTTATCACCTGTATTCATTTTCCAAAAAGATGAACAACCGAGTAATATCAATGCAAACACTACAATTATTTAATAAAGCATTAAAACCACATTTTTATCTATGTATTACGACCGACAGTTTATAACATACACTTGTTTGTCGAGTTAAACTAATAACTTTTAGGATACATACGAAATGAGTAAGTAAACAAACAATGTATTTGGGCCATCGTGGATAAGTTTACTATTATCTGATAAGAATGCAGTGTCATTCATAATAAACACCGGTAAAATGTCTGTCATAGTGTCTAAATGTCTCTCATAATAATACAGGACAAACATTTATAATTACTAGTGGTCACCCTGTATTAGAAATTCGACCGTAATTTTTGCATTCTGCACTCCTTCTTCATATAAACTTTATACCAAATATCACACTCCTCCGTGCGCGCAATATGCTTAAAAAGAGGTACAAAGTTTTCTCTTCACGTATTAATATACACTCGCGGACAAATAATACGGGTCGATGACGAAAATCCCTGTAACTTGCAAATTAATGATGGTACATGCATGAAACTAACTTTATATTACAGAGAATTTTAATATCAAATGAAATAATACCTTAAATGATATACAACATAAGTAAAAAAAGTTAAAATTTTAAAAACCCCGTATTTGGAAATAAATTCAATTCGCGGTTGCTTTAATTTTGCTTGTATTTTCACTTTTATTTTCAATCTATCAAATCGAAATGATAAAAGGCGGTCATTGTCATCTTTCACCATCATTATTGAATTACCATCATGTCGCTAACACCAAAAGAATGTACACGTATCGTCACTATGTTAGAAGAAGGCAGAAGTCAGCGAAGTACAGCAAAAACAATAGGCGTGTCACTTTCTACGGTGCAGCGAGTCGTCCATCGTTTCCGAGAAACTTGGCAGAACATAAGAAGACCAGAAACCAGCAGACCGAGATGTACTACGGCTCGAGAGGCTCGATTTATTGTTACGACCATGCTCCGAAATCGGCACCTCACGTCATTTGAAGTAACAAATCAACTTCGGGAGACACGTATAGACAACGTAAGCGAGCGGACTTTAAGGCGGCGCCTCCTTGAAGCTAATTTGACCCCACATAGACCCGCAAATCTTCCAAAACTTGAAAGGGAACATCGGGTAGCAAGATTACGTTACGCCCGCGATCACGCACAGTGAGGAGACTAAGAATGGGCACTCTGACAAATCCAGATTTGTACTGTATGCACATGATGGGCAGCGAAGAGTCTACGGACGGCCAGGGAAACGTTTTATTCCAGCTTGTTTTGAGGAAAAAGTGCCGTTTGGCGGTGGATCTTTTATGGTTTGGACTGGAATCTGTTCAGAGAGTCGCACGGAGTTACCGCTGATAGAAAACGGTACGCTAACTAGTGCAAGATATGTGGTAGAAATTCATAATGAGCTTGTCGGCCTATATTTAATTAATATGGGTGAAAAATCAATATTCATGCTTGACAACGCCAGTCCACATACAGCTCAAATTGTAAATGAGTATTTTCAGGACGTTGGCATCAATCGCATGGACTGGCCTGCGACAAACCCGGACCTGAATCCAATTGAACACGCTTGGGACGAGCTTGGGAGGTGTATAAAAAATCGAAACCTCGCTTCAGCGACACTTTGACACCTGAAACATGCGTTAGTGGAAGAATGGACCAATTTCCCGCAACATCGCATAAGAAACTTAATAAACAGCATGCCCAATCACCTGGCAGCTGAGAAAAGAGCCCGTGGAGGCAATTAAAAGTATTAATTTTGTGTTAAAGTTCGTTTTGGGTTGTATGTGAGGTACCAACCAGTATTATTTCAATGTAAAAATTATTGATATTTTGTTTTTTTGTGTAATTTTGACAATTTTACTTACAATGTTTCCAACATTTGGTGTCGTTTTATTAACTGTTAAATTATCTACAACATACAGTTTCAATCATGCCGCTAGCTCTATTATTTTAAGAGTTATTTTAGTTTTTCGTACCGACCCGTAATATTAGTCCGCGAGTGTAGATATTAGATTGCTTCACGGGATTACTCATGTGAATGTTTCGGGAACGTCAGACTAATTTCGGACTAGAATGGAGCCCTTATGAGCGGAGTTTCTTTCCTTGCATCTAGTTACCAGATGACAGGAATTTGCCTCACATGTCCGGAATTTAGGCTCTCTGACCGAAAATCAGGGAAAATGTGAATTTGTCAGAAATTTTCAGAATCAGCCTCGTCGCACGCATGTGATGCCAGATCGCGAACGGCGAACAGATAGCGAACGAACTGTTTAGTTTTTATTAATTTTTTCGCTGCAATGTCTATTTCGATAGTTGGACGTTTTGCTATAAAGACAATTTGCTAATTAGACGTATTGCTATATAGACATTTTGATTACTTGGACGTTTTGCTACTTAGACTTATTGATCGTGAGGCGTCTTTTCTGCCCCATAAATCATAATACTTATTGTCCGGAAAACTGGCTTTTGGATCTGGTAACCCTTTCACCCCAAAGCATGGATAGCACTTTTTAGCTAAATTCAAAGTTACGACGATCGCCGGCGCCCCGCAAACAATAGATTTTCTATTGTATCTACTCTGCGTCACTTGACGGGTTAGAAGGCAACGAGCCTTGAATAACCAAATCAACCTTCACAAAATTGAGACATTATCAATAATTTGGACACAACCGCTAAACTGCAGATCATTATCACTTTACGAATCGTGACGCGACTTCAGCTGTTTGTTGACAAAATTCATTTGCGAAAATTCGTCTAACTAGCAGTCCATGGATTTAGAGATTCGGATTAAATGTTTGGGAGCAGGTTTTAGTTTTTTGAAGACTATTTTTATTTTAGATAAATATTGCAATCTTCAAATATTCAAATATTCCTGCTCACAAAGTTTTTGGAAGTCGGATTTTAGTTTTTTTTTTAAGTTTATTTATTTTTAGTAGAATAACACAAACCCAAGTCGATAGCAAGTAGTGTGTCGCGAATGTTTTGCTGTAATCCGTTGGGCGTTGAAGAGTTTTCTTCCTCCAACTCGTACTTCATGATTAGATCTTTACCAATTTTTTATGAAACCACCTCGGGATCTACCATAATAGAATACAGTGTAAACTGAGATACCGGTGAAAAATAAAATTTTATAAAACAACATTGCGTCGAATATAGAACCTCTTCCCTTTTTGATGTTAGTTAATTAATAATGTGAATGTTTAATTTCGTATGGCGTATAATATAGCTATAGATCTATAACATAATAAGTGTATGAATATTGAATATCTATAGCCCTTTTGGCGTCTATCTAAAACTCAGTCGAAAAAGGACTCGTTCCATACAGTGAGCAGTGCCGCTGCTGATGTCCATTTTTTAATGTACATCTGCATAGAATCTACTTTTTACATCTCAAATTAGACCAAGAACCGTCTACGAGGAGTTATTATGGCACTATAAAATACTTCAGGATAAATGTTTTGATGTCTGACGCTGGTTTTCACCTTCATCATAAAAATGTTCTTAGATATTTTCTGCATGGAACTCGTCAGTTTTATTTCTGAGTTTGCTTGGTGCACAGAAAGCCGTCTGCTGACGTCATGAGATATTGATTAGGCCGACGTTCAACGTTCTTTCTGGATACCTGTACGAGTATATCTAGTTTTATAGTTCTGAACTTTTAACAACATAATGGAACAAGATTTGAAACAATGGAATGAATTTTAATTTAAGTAATTTATATTCATAAGTCTGATGTCCCAGATAGTATTATTCACAATAGAAATTCTTGAATTTTTATTCGTATGTGTTTAAAATACCAGTATGTGTCAATTAATAGCTAAACGTTATGGCAGTATAATAAGAATGATTGCTATGTCTGCGACCTAGCATAATAGTTGATAATAACCTAGAATTATGGGCAAGCTTGACCTAATAAGTGAAGGAATTTCCGTTACCTGGTTTTATGACCAACTTAGGTTTACAACTTGCGATTACTATGCTAATTTCTATGCCTAAAGATAGTGTAGTTGTGTAGGTGAGTGTGTGATGGGTAGGTTAAAAACATCGAGAGAAATCATTACAAAGGACCTAACTAAAATGTTTAGACAAAATATGAACGTGAATTATTAGAGAAAGGATCAGTATTACATTTCTAAATACATATACAGCAGTCACTTACAAGTGTTCTTTCTTTTTCTAGTGTTGACACAGGCTATCACGTGATCTTAAAACCCGCAGCCGTAGTGGAAAGATTAGATAGTCAGCAATGGTGGCATCGAGGCTGACTGCTCAGAGTGCGCCAAGCGATCTCAGGTTTCGTCACTCGTGGAGGCTAACTCAACCTTATTATCATCATAATCTATCACCTAGGTACTGGTGAACATGACTCTTCTACTCAACCTATCGAAGGCTAATACTAACATAAGTCAAGAAAGGAAACAATGACAACTTGCAGGAATTCTGAGTTATTTTATTGTAGGCCACCGGATCGATCCTTGTTTAAATTCTACATCTGAATCCAAGTATGCAATAATTGCATAGGTTATTATTTTAGGGTTTCTTCAAAAATTTCTGCAATATTCGAGAAAAATGGCACCCTTCTGCATCGTTCCAAAACTTTCCTGAATTTCCTAATTTCGAGAATTCAATATGAGAGCAAGAAGTTCGTTTAACCTTTCTCGTCCTTACGATGTTGATATTCAAAGTCCAAGCGTTCTCGACGCTATTACGTCAGCGATGCTGGAAAATACTAGCGTCACACGTATTTAGTTTCTTTTGCATTCTATAGTTTTCACAGGAGAGAACGCTTTGCTAGAAAGAATTCGTTGTGAAAGTAAGCAATACTTAGGTCCTGCTGTCTGTTCCTTTTGTTTTAATCCTCCTTTGTTTAAGGATTATGGTATTGTCAGATCCATTTCCATTGAAAAAATACGCTACGTTGAATATTAATGCGCAATAATTTTTCTATGGCATACAAACATAATAACAAGTTACCGTATTAGTGTTACGATATGCAATTAAGGTACTTATGAATAAGACCGAAGTTTATGTGCTTCTAAGTCGTAAAGATATGAACTATTATAAGATGATGCAGGTAGGTACATGAATAACATAATATGATTTAAAATTATACTCATTAACATTTGATCGAAATGCTATTCCTTCCGTCTGATTAAAGTACTACTCAAGTTGAGTGGTACTTTCCTGAAATAGAGCGTAGAGTGTCTCAGCGTATTTATCGCAATTCACCGTTAGATGTTCCTAGAATGTAGGAATTTTCCCCTTAATACAATAAACTATCATTCTGCACGTATGTAAATCCTGGATAATCAGAGCTATTGATCGTAAGAAAGCGTTACCCTGTGGTGTGTATTTCTGCCCTCAAAGAACTTCATCCAAGACCTGCATGACAAGAATTATTGGTACCTTGGACACATCGCCAGATAACCAGGAAAACTAGTTATGATTGATCTAGTTGAAGGAGATGAGAATGAGCACCTGCCTTGCCTACTGCTAGTAGACAGTTTAAATGAGTTCCTTGACTGGTATGTATAACAGGGAAGCGAAAATATCCTAAGTCTATCGGTATGCCGATCTGCGATGACTGCTGTCCTAAGAAAAGCTAAAGATTCAGACATACTCAGGACAACATGGCGGCGCGGCGGCGTTTCACAATCAACTTGACGAAGACATTACATTCTTGTCACGACCTTAAATAATGTAAAGACGACGATGAGATAGATAAATTAATCAAAGCTCACGTCCGTCCGTCTGTTGGGCGTAAAAGTTCACCATGTTGCAAAATTTTCGAAAACTACCTGACAGCTACCTACTGGATGGTTGTTGATCGGGTTTCCTAAGGAATTCGGGAATTTTGGGATACGGATAGATATAAAAAAATTACAACTCGTCACATTTTCTACTTAAAACTGATAGTGTGATACTTATTAGTTAGATCAAATGAAAATTCGTAGATGTATAAACATATTGTTGGTATAAACATATTCCCGAAAATTTATTCTGATGCCATTCTATAGATAATGTTTTTATTATACAAAAGTCCTTGAACCTCGTAATACGAAGCGCTGATATCAAATGTCTGCACGTTTCAATGCGCCTGCGACGTTCTCAGTATTATTGGAAGAGTGGTCAAGGCCAAGTGTTTATGTGACCATATGAATTAACATTCAGGAAGTATGTGCCGCAATTCACTGTTTGATCATTTTCCACGAGGGGGCGCGTGTTTCAATGTCAAGTGACGCGGTGAATGTTTTGACATTATTATATGACTTTTACTTCAATTTTATGAATGGGTGCCGCTGCTAGAATTACTGTAATTTTGTTGTGTCTTTGAAAAAAAGGACTTAATTATACAAGTATTTTAAAGAAATTAAATTAATAAATTCAGCCTATAGCCCTCTACTGAGCGAGGGCCAATTCTTGGGTCTTGCAAAAAAAAATATTTTCTACAAGGAAGCGTTACTAATACGTTAAGAAATAGGTACGCCCGGGTCTGTTGATCTGTTCGTAATAATTCCTTGATCACACAACAAATCACCATACTGTCCTTAGACTGAGCCGTGTTGTTTGTATGTGAAAGTAGAATTTAAAAAAAAAAAAAAAAACCTACTTTGAGCTTCTCTCCGAATATGATATCGACGTAATAATTTAAAAACTAATTTCAATTACTTGCAGTTACACACATTAGGTATAGGAAATTATGTGGGTCGATGAGCTTATTTTCCTTATAGGCTATGTACATAGATAAACGCAACATCGAAATCACGTGTGGTAAAACGTGCTTGAAGATCGCACAGACTCATTCATTACATGGTCATCGTTGACAAGTTTCTCATCTGCCAGTGTGAGGGTACCTTTGTGTGACTTGCATCCAATGAATTAAAATATTATCCTTTTCTAAGATCCTGGGTAGCGATGACCATTGATATTGGGTAGCGTTGAACATTGATATTGGGTAGCGTTGAACATTGATATTCGGTAGCGTTGGAAATTGGTAATGGGTAGTGACTAGTGTTGAACATTGATATTGGGTAGCGTTGAACATACATATTCGGTAGCGTTGGAAATTGATAATGTGTAGTGTTAAACATTGATATTGGGTAGCATTGGAAATTGATAATAGGTAGTGTTAAACATTGATATTGGGTAGCGTTGAACATTGATATTCGGTAGCGTTGGAAATAGATAATGGGTAGTGTTAAACATTGATATTGGGTAGCGTTGAACATTGATATTGGGTAGCGTTGGAAATTGATAATGGGTAGTGTTAAACATTGATATTGGGTAGCGTCGAACATTGATATTGGGTAGCTTTGAACATTGATATTCGGTAGCGTTGGAAATAGATAATGGGCAGTGTTGAACATTGATATTGGGTAGTGTTGAACATTGATATTGGGTAGCGTTGAACATTGATATTGGATAGCGTTGGAAATAGATAATGGGTAGTGTTGAACATTGATATTGGGTAGTGTTGAACATTGATATTGGGTAGCGTTGAACATACATATTCGGTTGCGTTGCAAAATTGATAATGGGTAGTGTTAAACATTGATATTGGGTAGCGTTGAACATACATATTCGGTTGCGTTGCAAAATTGATAATGGGTAGCGTTAATCATTGATAATGGGTGGCGTTGAACAGAGATAAGTACTGGGGTAAATAGAAATTGTGTAGCGTAGTAATTTATAAGCCGCTACTGTAGAAATAGCGTACGTAGCGTAAATAAGTATTATATCGGGAGTTTAATGCAATTAAACAGAAAAGGCGTTTTCGGTGTGCTCTGACATCTTTATACAGAGGGTGGCGCGGGTAAGAGTGTCCTTGCACATATCCTTATATGGAAAACCACAATTTAAACGAAAAACTGGGATAGAAGGGGAAATATCTTTAGTGACTATACGTTTATGCAATATTTACCAACCCATTTCGTTCGTCTGCAATAGTATATCTTGATATATTTAAGTGACGTACACAACTTAACACAAGTGATGTCATAGTCTCCTTAGGTGTAAAGTCGTAGATTAGTTACGGAATTAGGTGCCAACGCTTATTGCCTTGGTAATTCGATTATAATTATAAGTAAAATGCTTTCAATTACTGATCTGGCTTCACAGTGTGAAGTTCACACAGGTGTCTCGAGAGATAGTAAACCTGGATTATTTCCCAGTATACGCAAAATAAAGAAAAACAATAATACTTTTACGTGTGATAAGAAGCTTAATTTTTCAGATTATTAGAATATAAGAATTTAAAAAATTAAGCTACCAACATTTTCATGTAGAAATGGCCCGATAAGTCTTTATCCCATTTTGGGCAAAAAAGGCGTTTTAGTCGATGTATGTTAATGAGACCATTGCCTAAATTTATCCCAAGGGCGTGCTGATTAAATAAAAAATGTTCCTCATTAAAATTATTAATTATTATTATCGACGTCACGTATCGCCTCTCGTTTCTATCAGTAAGACCTTCTCCACAATGAAAGCCGGACCAGGAGTGGACGCGTGCGCAGCTTAATCAAACACACGATTTTTTTTTTTTATAATCAACTATCGTTTTTTATTCTTTTTGTTTTTTAATAGGAAAATTCTTTCTGTAGATTCCATGGTATGGAATCGCGGTAGCATTTTACGACCTCACGCTGCCGATGACCACGCCCGCTTTTCAATGCGAATGGGGCCTAAACGTCACACACTCACACACTCAACGTGTTATTTTTCTAGAACAATGGAAGTGCATGTGGTAGTAGACAACCGAGCCTCCATCACGGATTATATAACTCCACTGGTGTTGCTCGGCGCGGGGCCCGGCGCGGGGCCTGCTGATTCGCAGTCGCAGCGCGTAGCTGTGGGTGTGGCTGACCCGCCCGTGTTACTACGTATTAGCAAGTGTGACCTTTGTCTGCACTCGGCATAATCGGCATTATAGTGTTGGCATTTTAAGCCGTGTATGTACAAGCAAGGAGTAATAAAATTACGCTTTATTTGTGAAATGTTCGCTATGGGAATTTACGAAGGCCGCCATGTCAAACAGGACGTTTGATTTTACGGCTGATTATGGTAATGAAAAACGAGGTCTGAGGATATTTAAGAATATTTTATTGAATAAACTGGCTATGAAGCGTTCTGCGTGTCAGTTGGCCCGCTTCGGGCTCTTCACCAATCGGAGCGACGAACGAGATCTTTGCGTAAAATCGAAATCAGTAAAAGATAATAGGGCTAAAGGTTTCTTTTGCGGAGAATTTGTAAGCGACAGTTTGATTAGTGTTTATTACTGTGGATTGTGAGGACTTCTTAAATATCATAGATACATGCAATTTTAGTCTTGACACTGATTTTATAAATCATTATCATAAAAGAGAAAAAACATCTATGCGAATAAATAGTAGTCGTTATTTAAATAAGAATTGCAATATAATGTGCACATAATGGAAAAAACATGCTTGCACATCTGCGCATTGGCAAGTTTACGTAAAAGACGTACTTACTCTCAATAAACAAGTGTGTAAAAATAAAGATATAAATCTAAACGGTTTTATTTTAATCTAGGAAAACAAAACGCTTCCCTACATTTAGATTTTCTGAAAATATTTCTTGTGGTTTATTCTGGCACGGGTCTTAAATTCATTTGAATTAGGAGCTCTTAGGGCCATTACCCTACACCAAAGAGGAGTGGAGACGTGCCGTACGTAGGGATGAAAACCGGTAAAATGACCTTGGTAAAATACGGTACATTACGTAATTTCCCGTAAAATTCAAATATTTTACGTAATTTTGAGTAAAATATTTTTTTTAATTTATTTTGGTATATTTTAGTGCTGTAAACACGTGAACATTGATACGTTCTCCAACAAATTGTTTATCACATACGCACACATACAAGCCGCGTTCAGTAGTCAGTGCCGTACCAAAAAATTGTTTTTAATATCAAATAAAAACGTCTACGGACAGGCAGTTGCCCGTCTGTAGGTAATAGTCAAATGTAAAATGTACTAGGTACTACCTAACTATTTGCGTTTTTAACTTTACAAGTCTCTAAAAACGATTTGACAACTTGCAACTTATTTGTTTTAAAGTAGAAATAAATAGAAATATCGCCCAAGGTCACCGGTAATTTTACCGTAATCTATATAAATGACCGTAATTATTCCCGTATTTTACGTGCCTTTTCAGTAAAATTACGTAATTTTGCATCCCTACGTATGTAACACTAACAACCAATAGGATTTTGCTATTGAAGTTAAGCGGAGAGGAATTGTAAAAATTACTATATCCTATAGATTGTTATGACAATCTCCGCTCCTCTCGGCTTTGGTGAGTATAAATGGCAGTCTAAGGGGTGACCAGGAACAACAAAGCAGGATAAGCTACCATTAAGATTTTTTCCATGTTACGAGCTCGGTTCTTTTTGATAACTTTTATCGTTCATATAAATCCTGAAATCCTCTACCAATTTTTTTTTAATACAGCTAGATCTTTTTTTTTCAAAATTTTAGTACTCAAATAAAACATCCAAAGCTTCCACGGGAGCTGAGCCATAAGCAGAAGTTAATTAGCCAATAAGACAAGGCCAAGGGCATCTGTTCTCTTCAGGAAATATAAATGAATTGACAGCGACGGATATTTTTGCGTCATATCAAACGATCTCATGACTGCGCAAGAGTTTATATTTAATCAATGTTTTTTATAAGAAGCCGGGAAGAGTTTCAGGGTCATACCTAGTCAACTAATTTCGTATCTAATAGCTTTTATAAACATCTTCCTTATGTGAGTGATCTTGTTTTTTTTACACTAATTTTGTTTTTTTTTTCTCGCTAATGTCGAATGGTGTTATGAGATAGAATATCCGATACATCCAAATATCTTCACAAACTTTCATATTTATGTTAGAAGGATATATGGACTGGATGCGGAAGAGGTCGAGTGTTGTGGCGTAACTTTTGGCGGGTATGTCGACCAGTGAATTGTGATAGACCGAGTGGAAGTAAAATTCGTCGTACGGTTTAATAACGCCGATCTTGAAGAGACAGATAAAGCCCCAAGAAGCATTGGCAGGATGTTAAGGTCAGAGCCAACGGTTTAACTGAATAAGATCTAGGAAAGGTCGTACCAATAGTTCGCAATAACGCTAACTGAATGTTTTGAGCTGTCATTTGTGTGTGGCCAACATATTTCCCCAATATTGCCTTTATTTCTGTAATTCGGGCTATTCGACGAAGCCCCGTTGCCCTAGAATTAGAAGAAACTTTTCCATGATTTATAGTTAGTATCTGTTAATTCTTCCGAGTCTCTTCACACCAATTTATCATTACGGCGAATTATCGGCCAGCGACTATCATCGAGCAATTATTCACTCGATACCATTTCAATGAATCTTGAGTAATTTTTCGCATATCATTGTTGTCTCACTGTACTTATGCCGTGAAACAGAATCACCATAGTCACAGTATATAGAAGTGCTGCTGTAATTCGTAATTGCTCGTGTAATAGCACCTTATAATATTATGGTTAAAATACGCGTCGTTATGGCAACTTTATCTGATAGTATTTAAAAATAGAACTAGAACGATGACATTACTGCCACTTACGTCGTAAAATCTAACAGGCATGTGGCAGAATCATCTATTCTATTCTATTTTTCATCGTCAAACCGATGGAGCCATAACCCTAAAATTTGAATTGAATTGAACAGGCATGCAAGTGTATTTTTTGTAGATACCTATATTTTTATAAATAATGAATTATATAATTACAATACCAGGTTAAAACAATAAAACGAAATTCTATAATTTATGTTTGGTTATCTGAATTGAAAACTAAACATTTTATTAATATTTTGATTCATTTAACAGATTTCGCTTCAAATGTATGCGAATTAATATTCGGGGTTATTATTTAGACTTCTGTGTCCGTAATTGTGACATTCAAAGCAGTCAATGCGCTTTAAATAAGCATTGTATACAAAAACGACAAATAAAAAACCTGTATAGAGACATTGAGATAGTTGAACATAATTTAATCCATCTATTTACATTCTTATTAATAAATCAAAACCGGTTTGGGTGATGAAAGGTTAAAAACCAGACAAAATCTTGCAGGACCAACTAACTACTCTTGATGAGATATGCGAGCCAACTAATTTTGATAATGAGTACCTACGTATACAAGATAAACGAATTTTATAGATCGATAATAACTTTCAAATTATAAATGTTGGAAACATTTTGACACTACTAAAAGAGACTGAACGCATCCGTCATTTTCTTTTTCTATTGGAACAGAAAAGACAAAGGCTCGTTCTTAGTCTAGGTTAGTCCAGTCTAAGAGCGCAACAAGATCGATACCATTATTATTACTTACAAGACAAGTATAATGGGATATTTACTAATGTGCTAATATTAAACTAAACAATAACGAATACCATTTCATGATTCTTCTTTAGGGAAATACGTATACATCAGGAAGTAGCAGGAAAACTAATTTAGTTTTGAATAGGGAAATATACGGCAAGTATGGCATGACATAATATTACGAGTTTCCTACAAAATAACGATAACTCGTATAATAATTTGTAAGCATGGGCTTCATGTTTCAAATAACATCATGTCCCCTGATGACTGTAAAAAAGAAATGTTGGTGGCCGACTTATATGTAGAAATTTTATAAAAGGCGCAGCCCACTATTACTGTAAAGTCTAGGTTCATAATGATATGGCTCCGTTTACAAAGGATACAAGTGCTTACAAAATAGTAACAGATCCCAGACAATCTGGCATCAGCTTGACAAACAGGTCACAGGAGACTAAACCTCAGAAGATTAACGCACTATCTCAAACTTTAGCCTTAGATAAACAGCGATAGCAGTTCGGAAAAATAATATCTTAATTTGTCTGTAAAATACTGACCTGTCATTATCACGTGTTGAAGGTTCACACACTCTTGATGGAAATTAAAAATAAATAGGCTGACTGCGATGCGTTCGCCGTGCCCGACACGGAGCACTGTCGAAGAAAAAAAGCGCGTTTGCGTCCGGCGTTCAGTCAGTCCAAGTGGTCGGCCAGTGTGTGCCCGCGTCTTGTAGGGGATGCACGACTCTTTGTCGTATTTTCGCGCTTAAATAAGATTTTCGCACTGTGAAAACTTTTGATATTTATGTAATATTCGTGTGTTGTTATTTTGGTCAGCAACGCCTGGTGCCCGAATTCTTGAGGATATAAGGATTTCTCAATTCGTATCGGTAAGATTTAATTTTATTATAACTTGTCGTCTGATCCATTTTTTTTTTGTAATAAAATACTTATATTTAATGTATTTAAGGTTGTCATGAGTGACACAAAAATGTATGTAATCTATTAACATGTATTTAATACTAAAATTATCGTGAGTGTAACAAGCAATTACAATTTAATGTAAATATTTTAAGGACTAAATATAATATGCTAAAAAAACGCTATATATTCTCCAATCAAGACGGTTTTATCAGTAATATTTCCCCATGGATCTAGTAAAATAAAACAAATCGTAAAATGCAATACAAAGACCGTCCAGTGGAAACTGTAACTAGCTAGTTAGCTAGTTATCGAAAAACAATAAAATTGAGTGTTAAGAAAAACAAAAGCGAAAAATTACTTTACATACAATCAATTGCGACTTTGACTTTTTTTGTATAAACGTAACCTCACCAACTGTTCAATATTCAACAGACAACTACGTAAAAACTAGACAAATAATTCCGTATTTAAATTATTTGAATATGTTAAATGAATAAATATACATACTTAAAGGGTAAAATTATAAAATATATTGATGATAGGTAGATAAAATGCGAAGAAACGAAGAAAATCAAGGTCAACAAGACAAGTGAAGCATTCTACCATACCTATCAAGTGTAGGCGCTGTCTGAAAACCTGAAACATTTATTAAACAGAATACACGCAAAAGTCTGGATTTTGGGTTACATATACAAATAATCTTTGACAATATTACGCAAAAGCGGAAACCATACTCGACTATCAGAACATAGGACTCGTTTGTTTCGATAATGATGGTTAGAATTTGGTAAATATACCTAAATATTATGTGTTCACAACATTTCAATAATAGTATGTCCCTGACATTGCAACTCATAAATATCCTTATAGCGACTTTTTATTACGTAATTAAAACAACATAATAATTATTATAGTGATATACCTATTATAGTTACTCTTATCGGACTATCGTTATTAATCTAAACTGTGAGTTTATTGCAGTGGTTGCGTAGTTATAAAGTGGTAAAGTAGAACAGGATAATATTTTCGAAAGCAACGTAGGTATTTTTACAAGCTATTATTTAACTTGCAATGTTTGTATGTATGTTTGTTTGTTTAGGTCAAATCTTGCAACAGAATTTTGAACCATTTCTACCCAAGCGATTTTGCTGAAAGTTTGCATACATCTTTAGTTTTGGTGACAATGCATTATGCAATACTCAATATTGTAATATTTGCAAAATGGCCGCTCCTATAACATGGCGGATAGTCTATATTTTGTCAGCCCTGATATTATGGGTATCAAATGAAAGAGCTTGAAGAGTAGGAAACAAAGTCAAAGATTTTTATTTCTACTGGGCCTGTGCAGGCATTTTCAAAACGTCGTGATTCGTGTAAAAGTTTAAAAAAAAAAGGTTTTTCTACTATGAAATTATTATAGATAAATGTTCACACTTTATAACATGATCTAATTAGAATGCTACGTAGCTATGGGTAGATAATCTCAAAGCTTTTATTTCCAATCATATAAATTATAGCCTATGTTACTCAGTGATAATATAGTATTCTCCTGGTGAAAGAATTTTTAAAATCGGTCCCGTAGTTTTTGAGTTTATCCATTACAAAAAATCTAACAAACATACAAAAAATCCATTTTTTTCTCTTTTTAATGTTAGTTTGGATAAATATAAACTTAAAAAAATGATTTAATGTTTTATTATATCTTACCCTGCACTTTAAGAAGAAAATATTAAATTACGCGATAGTAAATCTAGATACAATACTTATTACTAATTTTCCTACTAAATAAAATGTGTCATATTATAATCTTGAATAAGTCGGTGTCACTGCCGAGCACCGGCTTCAGAACCTGTCAAGTTTTTATGAAAATAATTTTATTCGTATTTGTTTTTTGAAGTCGGTTTTCAATATTTTTCAAAGTTTATTTCTTAGTCCATTTTTTGTAGAACAAACAATTACACAAGCCTAAGAAATAACACAAAATCCGAGAAAAGCATACCTATATCGATGACAATCTAGGAAACATGGTTTACTCCAATTTTCTGAAAAACGGTATGTTTATAATAATGTTAATGTTAATGTTTATATAATATATGGGAGCACTTCGGGATCTATCTTAACAGAATACAATCCAATCCATCCTAATCGGTTAAGCCGTTTCAGAGGAACCGATGAATATACATACATAAAAAAAAAACAAGCGTCGAATAACAAATGATAAGAACCTCCTCCTTTTTTAAAGTCGACTCAAAATATCTGATCATGATTCAAATCAATTACGATTCTCCTTTATTGTCTGACAAAGGGAATAGACGATTAGACTTGTCAGCTTCTAACTTCTTTTGATAACATTTAATTAATTTAGCATTTATCAATAACTTTGAAACTGATCACGAGAAGTTTCCTCAATTACCTACTTCAACTTTCTTTACCCTTCTGGTGTATAAACAAGTAAATAGAAGGTAGGTTAGGAACGGTCTCAGATGACTAAACATGCGAAGGAAATGCTAAGAAAACCGCGAAAAGCGGCCAAAATACAATATTCAAGGTAAAGGTTGCGAAATATACCTTTTTATCAACCAACGAGCGTCGAAGCTACGCATTTATAACATAAGTTTTTACTATGTGCTGTGTAGCTTAGATTTGAAACTAGTGATATTACACAAGAATGTAAGAAATTCAGTGTTCAATGAGCACTTATACAAGTTTGTTGATATTGATGAAAAAGAATTACCACATCGGATGTTTTGCTTCGGAAGGAGCGATTCGTATTCAGAGACGAATCAACTGCAGTATCAACATTCAGGTTGTTTGTGAATTTATGAAAGTATCTTGTATCGTCATAACAACTTGAATTTCATACCCTTTTTCCTTTGTCTGAGTGAAATCTCATATCATCTTAGTAAAAGTCAGATTTACGCCCGAGCCCAATTTTCATGTTATCTTTAATCAAATAGAGCTAAACTCAAATGTTAATACAATCTTTACGAGTTTTTTTACTACACAAGGTTCCCAGATAACTCCATTGCAATTATAACCTTTATTTACCTAGACTTAAACAAAGAAGTGAATATCATAGGTGCTTAGACCGTTTGACATACGCTGACCCAATAACCAGACAATGACTGGATGCCCTGTTTACCTTCCAAGTCGATATCATCTGTACAAATAAGACGTATTCGTTTTAAAACAACGAATTGATTCGCAAAGCCATAGAATCTGAATTATTCATTATTTTGGAATTAAATATTGCGTCCTCAAAACGAATACAAAGCGACCATTTGAATTCTATAAATCAAAATCACTAGGAAAATCTACAAATCTGAATATGTAGTATGTTGCATAATGCAAGATGACCATGAACCTACATGACGAAAGCAGAACTTTGTAAGGAGGTGTGTCAAAATTACATTGAAAATAAAAGAAATTATGATACAACTTTACCTTATCGGTAAATAGCCTTTAACCTTGGGTGGACCATTGAAAGAAAACGTGAGACCTGTAAGTAGAACGAATTAACTCTAAGATAAATGTTTACAACGCCGCGGCCGTAAGTGTACATAACGTTGAGAAACACCATGGCGATAGCGGTAGTGTTATGTTGGTTCGTTATGATGAAACTAATTTATTACCACCCCGCTATGGGAAATAGAAAACGAGAGTGGATGAGATTATACCAAAGCAGAGTATGAAATGCAATAATATTTGATTTTGACTTGTAAACTGCCTTTACCAAAATAAATGAATATGAATATGAGATAAGCTAGTCCCAAAATAAAGTATATACCGTGATCATTTAGTTTGCAATGAAGAATTAACCTAACCTAACGCATGGTTGCTTATTGGTTGTAACAGCAAGAGTACAAAACGTATTCGTAGGAAGTATAATATTTTCGATACTTACATGCATTCAATGAACTGGTGAGTTATGGTGAATGACATAAAATGAGTGAAGGTAGCCCGGAAAAGGTCAATGCAATGCAATGCTCCCATTTAACACTACGCCGGGTGCACTGATTTTAATGCATTAGCATAAAATGTAAGGAACTTGTTTCATAGTACGATCATACAACAGCGAGAGACTTCTTTGTTTATGGATAATGAAATGATTGCTTTGTAGTAAGTAGGTTTACTTTTATGGCTGAAGATAATGTTGGAAATGAATTGACTTTTCTTAGTTTCATTTTTTTGGATTTTAGCTTTGAAAGTCGTCACGGGCTAGTCAGATATCTAGTCTTACTATAGGATATTATGTCTTTGAGTAGCTGTGTTGCAGAGGTGGAAGATGGTACATTGTGTTAGGTACAGTCACAAGCACAGAAATGAATACACGTAGCGACATTCAAAATAATTTTTAGAAAAACGATTGCTTGTAAAGTCTTTGAAGATAAATCAAGTATATTATAAAAGGTGTTTCCAGAGTTCAAAAGTGAATTTTAGAGGAACCCATAATAAGTTCTTCTAAAATTAATTTGTGAATTTCTCTACACGTATACTTTTCTATGCTCATGGCTGTACGCTATAGGTTCTGTACTTGTGAAAATAATGATAATCAGCCGCACTTGGGTCCTGACTTGGAAAAAGTTGGAACCTTTTCAGAGATTTAGAAAAGTAAAACGTAATATGTAAGTTTGTGTAACAAGGTTAATCCGTAAAAATATACAAGCTCCAATAAGCGCTTATCTTATAAATTTATACATGGTGTGACAAATTATAATGCGTATGCATTAGTCATACCTGCGTTGTCCTGCCTTACGTGAATACTGAACGTGAATCGCTAGCAGATTAAATGTTGAAAGATTTATTAAGATTTGATCAATCTTCTATTAAACCGATTCATTGGTGGAAAGTGGCAATTTCAAGAAGCTAGTTATGAATCAACCCTTTCTGTGAATACTAACAAATAGTTGTCTATTGATTGCTAAGAAGGGTTGAAGACACTACCTATTGCACTCCAAGGTGAATATAATGATGAATAAAATAGAAAAACAAAATATCAAAGATTTTTTGATGTCTAATATTTTAATGTCAGATTAAAAAAAAAAATGATGTTGTTTATTTATAATTCATATTTTAAAACGGATTAATATAACGAGACATTTAGTGCTAAGCAACGAGAAAATCTGGATCTTATTACCATAAGGTAATCATCAATATTGTTCAAAATGTCACAGTAAAGTTATAAAAGTATACAACCAGATCTTTAACAGAGAAAGTCTCCATTAACAGAAGTTCGTAGACCTAAGAACTTTCTACTGCACAGGATGAGATCACATTAGCTCGAGAACAATCATCATTGAGCCAGCTTATCTATTGAAGAGGTTCAGAACCTAAACAAAGACAAACTACTATAGCGCTACACATTATAGGCCACGGAGCAATTGCTGTTAAAGTTTGGAGAGCCATATACATAACAAAAGGCATATAATAGCTTTTTTGGAATATTTATACTGACCAGCAATTTGATGACGCTGCTATTAATCCAATTGAAGACAAGCCTATTTTTTTTAAATATAGTCCATAATTACAAGCTTTTCTCTTTGTACAAAATTATATGATACTGAATAATGAAAACGAAACAGGTCGGGTGTTTATTGGAATGTTAAATATAAAGTGGTGATTCACATACAGCACAAAGAATTGGGTCCAAGCCACACAAGATAAAGAGATGGCTGAATTATTTTAACACAAAACATAGGAAATGCATTCGAGAAGAAAATAAAATCGCAATTGGAGGACTCTAGTCCGTAAACACAATTTGCGACGTTATATAATCTTTCTCAAAAATTCACGTGATAATTTAGAAGTAGAATATTCTTGCGGAAATATAAGGAAAAAATTCACACTAACTAGAATAACTAGACGCCTAATGTAATGTATAAATGTTAAAAACCTTGAATTGTCCAAACCAAGAAACTAAGACGTAATCTTCAGAGGCCAATGATGGATACACACTTATGATGAGAAGTGATAGATGGACATACGTTAGTTATTGTCACTGCGTTACTTGGCAATTAGGCTGACATTCAGACGACAGAAACGAGTCTAAGCGTGAACTTACGCTTCCATCTGTCAAAATTTGTTCGTAAGTTTGACAGAATGAAGCGTAAGTTCACGCTTAGACTCGTTTCTGTCGTCTCTGAATGTCAGCCTTAGACATTCCAATACAAACGCTTTCTTAAACTTAATCTATAAGTATAATGGTATCTTGGTCAATAAAGCACGTGTTGGCCCCAGGTCAAGACTACGGATAGTCTCGTTTATAGGTCCTTATCTTTTAACCCAAAAATCACTATATTTAAAGTTCAAAGTTTTACGATCCACGTGACAAAACGTGACAGGTGACCTTGTTTATAAATTTGAATTTATCATGAGTGTTTTTAATGTGAAATTGGCATGTTTTTACACGTGAAAACATCAATTAATTATTTATTATAATATATATTCAATACTTTCTGTAGTGAAGAACTGCACTTGATCAAATGTTTTTATAATATAAAGGCCTACTTTATTAGCGGAGGTCCTTTCAAGGGGTTATAGCACTTATCATTATAAACAACTTTAATATGGAACTAATCCTTAAAATCTTATTGATAAAAATTTGCTGTTTCATATATTTCGTCGAGTAATATTGAATTATTTGTATGGAACAGCAGATTTTTTTTCAGTGTTGGTTCCATAGTAATAGTTGTTCATAATGATGAGTACTATAAAACCTTAATAGGACCTCCGCTACTAAAGCAGGACGTTATATAGATTAAAGTTAAAGGAGCGCAAGACCTCGGAAATATACATCTTGAAGAAAACGTTTTCTTTTAATAAAGTGCACTAAAATAAACTACGTACAACTGATCTACAATGCACTATAATTATGTAAAGTACCGCATGATCTTTACCTCTTTAACCAGAAATCTACATACCAAACAAAAGGGAAAGCCGAATGTCACTGTCAAAGACACGCGGATGCATGGATGCGTGGTTATAATCTTAATAAGATAAACTTGCATGCCCCGATGACCGATACTTACATAATCGCATAGTTTCACATGATTAAAACGTTTTTATCTGACCGATGTTTAAACAGAAGTTATTCAAGCAACGATTGTGGATTTCTGCAATTAAATAATAAGATCATGCATTTTTTAAACATGACCTTTCGATTATAGGTAGTAAAAGTTGTCTCCGACTTTATTGGTTATATAGGATGATGCTAATCAGTTATATTTATTAAAATGTTGTCTATGTATTATGAATTTAGTAAAATAGAAGTAGATCTTGCAATAAAAGGTAGGTAATTTTGGATCAGTTGTACACATGGATCATGTTTCCTAATTACAAGCTTATATTGGCAGATGAACTTGTATTGCAGTTATACATACCGGATCAATTGCCTTTAATGATACCGCGACCGCTTCTCCTCAATTAACGGTAATCGTCGTAATTAATTAAATAAATTGTTAAATAAATACTCCTCAAAAACCAAAGTAGTTATTTCAAGTACTTACTCCTTCTAAATACGTAAACATGCAATAAGCAAAATTCGAGCAACTGCTGTTGCAATGAATGACGTTTTCCATTCCTCATAGATCGCTTTCCAGTAAGGTCCTACACGTGACTTGTTTACCGTTGCCACTTTACAATTCTAAACACACATTGGAAATAATGACTCCGTTTATCAGTTTCCTGATCACCGATGTTTTCATCTTAAAATATCTTTTCAGTTCTTAAAGTGCCTTCGTTCATAGATTTATTATATGCCATTTTGAGTGGAGAAGTCATTTCCGCAAGATAGTGTCATGAATTGGCAACAACAGCGACAATCCTTTTTAATATTTAATTTCTCCATAATTTTGCATCTACCAGTGTATCATCGTTTAGCTCAAACTCATGCTACTTTTGATATGCGCCATCAATTTCTAAATATAATTAGAGCATAAAGCTCTTCAGGTGTTTCCATTTATTTAACCTTATCTGAATGTCATTTTTCATTCATGTTCCACCGCGTGCGGTAGATAATATAAACATTATAGGTAATTTGTAGTATCAAGAGGCCAGCACTTGACCTGAAGATGAGGTGATATCACGCCACTGACGTACGTTTAAAGATGAAATTAATTATTGAAATACGTTCAGAAGTCCCTTTATTTAACTTTTTTGCAGTATCCCAGCTATTTTAGTCTCTAAGACTGAAAAAATGTTAGTTTATCTATGTTACGGCTTACATCAAAAGTATTGTTTATTTTTTCAGTTTTGATGCTGTTTTGTGTTGGTCGTGGTTAAATCACTACTGGTTCTGTAAAAATCAAATTCTGTATATGCATGTATGTATTAAATGAACCGGTTGTGTAATGGAGAGAATTAGGTATAATAAAAAGTTATTTTTGGACAACTGCTTGTTATTTTTACTTCGAACTTGGCCAGTGTATGACTGTAGGTATACAAAGATACCTTGCCACAGAATTCTAAATAATTTAATTCGACGAAAATGCCAGGTCGTTCGAATGAAGATGTTCGAATGTTGCATTCCATTCAGCTGGCTGTAATAATTCATAAAGGTGTGCAATTACATTAATCAAAGATGAGGAAGCTGAAAACAATGGTCACCGATTTCCTCACGAGAAATTATTCAGAAAAATACATACAGACATAAACAGACGTAGCACAATCTAGTTTCGCGTTCATAATAAATTGTGGTTGCAGAGGCGACCTTGGTATAGCTATGATTGAAGACAATAAGGCATTGATATAGCAATGATACGCACGTCCCAAAGTTGACATGAATTTGCAATGAAACAAAACAGTTAAATTACCAAGATATAACTAGATACTTTATGTATAGGTCTTAAATTAATTGGCTCAATCAAGGTTTAATCGATCGAGTGTTATTTGCTTAGTGTTTGCAATACATTAGTCTGAGAAATACTATGAACTTGAATTAATTTCTCTATAAATCTGAGAATGAAATAAAAGACGAACAGCTTGTTGGGTGGGTTGGCTACTTTTGAGATTCGGTCCAATATCGATATAAAATAGATAAATGCTACAAAATGCAAGTCTAGTACATGTTATAAGTTGTCGCAAATCGTGATGTTTTCATGATTGAAGTTCAAGGGTCGAATGACAAGCTAAAAGCTGACCCTAATAAAAAATAACGATAAAAAATTAACTAAGTAATATTAAAAGTTGTATAAATAAGACTGATAAGAGACACGACCATCAACTTTATTTACTAACGTGATCCTGGTCTCGATAAAATGAATACTAAATAGCAGTAAATCTGAAAATCTGATTAAAAAAATTATATTTAATCATAGGCCTCACCAATCAAAAAGATGGTTTATAGCAACAGTCACTTTCTAAAGTCATAATATCAAAAAAAAAACACGGGGCTTTATCTTAAAACCTGGGTTTTACAAGATTTGCTTTAAACTATCCTTTGTAATAAAGCACTGATTTCCAATGTCTATTAAACATTTAAAATTATTGTAACTTCGTCTACTATAAATATAGGAAAATGTGATAAAAAAAAAGTGTAAACAGACGCTTTGATAACAGTTAGTTTGTTTACCTAGACGAACTTTGCATTAAAGATCAAAATAAAAGATACAATAATCTAATCGGTGTTCAATATCAAAATTTTGACAGATCGATACAGGAAACACTAAATCAGGAATATGTAAGCGTAATCAAGCACAGGAAGTAAAAAAATGTCAGATCCAAATAGAAATAAGGTGTAATAGGCAGTAAAGTGACCCTGTTAGACTAGGTGATAGTTACTTGGTCTGAGAACAGGAAAAGAGAGGTAGCAAAATTAAAGCAAGGACAAACACCCGTTTTGAATGTTGCTAAATCGAATAATTATTAAATTTACGCGGAAGTATTGAGACTGTGAGTTGTGAATTTGCACCTATTGAGGAAGAACGGATATGGTAGGTAACATGGATGACATAATAAGCCTAGGTTTCATTATGGGTATTCTTTTCGTTAAAAAGACTACATAATATTACTGTTCCATTAAGACGTAGGACGACAGTATTCATTCTCAAATATATTTTCCTTTCATGATAGAAACGGGAGATCATAAGAATCTTGTTGAATCAGCTGGTATCAGATTTCTACAATATTATGAGAAGTGACTTCATGAATGCATTGCAATTTGACACTGTGATTACATTTTTTTAAAGTAGAACAAGGTCTCATTTTAATGGGGATATATTATGTATAATGAAAAGATAAATATTCCCCACGTTGAGTATTTATAGGTACATTGAACAGTTTCTGTACGAGAAGCAGCTGATGTAACAATGCGATTCATATCGTCATTGCCGTGCACCTAGAGTCTCGACATTTCAAAAGTGCCTGTATCTGGTTAACATGAAATAAAGATCTATTCTATTCTATTGCTTTTACACGTTGAGAATTTCTCTGATTTCTTTTTCTTTCCGTGATATAAGTAGACTTTACATGTCAAATTGTCAATATGTTGGTCCTTGCAATATTGTGGTTTTAAAATCAAACATGTAGTACTTATCCCTGAAGGCTAATTGAAAGACAGGATCGTTGAACTTATAACAACAGCAACTGTAGATGAATACTAATGGTATAAAGTCGATAATGCAGCGCAGTAAGCTCTAAAGAGTAATAAAAATGATTTAAAAAAATATGTAAGTACCTAAGTACTGTTGAATGAAAGGAGATCAAGATCGTACTTTGTCACAATTTATAAGGGAGACCTAATCTAATATTGGACGTGTCCCAGATATGATGATGGCTAATTTTAGATGCACCAGTAGGTATTATGACGCAGTCAAGAATAAGGATAAGTTGATTGACCCGTCGCTACTGAGTGTGTGATAAATAGTGGCTTGACCGCTATTCAGCATTAGTTACATAATTAAAATTTGGTAATACCTGAGTTTACACTGTAGGAGTTGTTGTTGGCGTGGCTTGCATAAAATTTGGTTTATGCCAGAGATGTATACCTTTAGGATGAAAGTTAATCTTCCAGATATTTCTTAATCCGTCATACAAATAACATGCAGGTAAATGACCTCTTCTTTGACTCATGGAGTATATGGGTAATGTAAAGCGTTCCCTTTCATTAAAATTATACATGGTAGATTTGCTACGTTTGGTGTGTCTTAAAGAAGTGTTGCCAAGCTTTCTGCTGTTCTGAAGTCCTTATTACAAATTCTGAATAATGTCTATTTCTTGCTCGAATGATGCGTTATGTCTGAGACGTGACTATGGTCATCGAATGACATATTGTTAGTTGCTTTTACAATTTGATACAATCATATAGAGTTGATCGGTTTCAAAATATACAAATAATTTACAGTATTTTAAAATAAAACCTGATTATTACGTTACCTGCTATAAACAATGTTGATGACCTTTTTTTCAACTACGATGTCTTAACTCTAAATAGTATATTCAACATACTAGTATTTCTAGAGATAAAATGAGATTGTAATCAGGAAGTTTAGATCGTATGGCAAGTAATTGTCGGCTTTAATATCAATACAATGGTAGATTCCAATGTCTGCTCAAGACAGATGGATTTCCGTAATTATAAAATTATTAAAAAGGACAAGAATTTTCTTATTAATTGCAATTACCGCCTCTGCCATAGCGCTTTAATTAATAATGTTATAATAATAACTGATTATTCTATCTCAATAAATAATATCAATACTTCGGATTACAAAGGGCGTAAAGGACAAAACACGACAATTCATTGAAAATTCATATTTGAGAGCAAAGAAACGTAGGTGGTATATAATTTTATTTAACGAATATCGCAACGTGGAAAAGACCGATCGAAAAAGCGTATATGCGTATACGTAGAAAGGAGAATATTCAAACGCTGCATGAATTCCTATTAATCGTAAATCTAATTAATATTTTAAGAACACACGTTCTAGTTTGGTTCTAGTCGCACGATGCAATATCGCCATACATTTTAATCAGCCAATCAGAACGCGTCTTATTGCAAGTGTATAAGCCCTAACAGCATGACGCATGGAGGTGTGTTACTACGTAGAAGCAGTACATTTAAAGCTGATAATACTCTGTCACACCCACGTTCTCCATTTTAATAACATAAGCTAGAAAAATATAAGCAAATAAATCTATTATGGGTTTCATTCAAGGAAGTCATCACTGTCCTTGACACATTATGATGACGTCAGAATTGCGTCTAAATTTTGCCTGTTTTTACGATAAAGTTAAGCGATAGATGTGATGAAGATAAGATAGTAAAATTCGGTGGAATGACTTGCTAACTGTAATGCTATCTTGATGACCGAATCTTTTGTTGATGCGTCAATTGCTTGATGGGTCTACACACGGGACTACACCACGGGGCGTAAAAGCATCAGCTACAGAAATATCAAATCATTATTGCACACATATTGTATTGTAGTATTTTTTTTCGCAAACTACTGTTATTATGTTTGTGTATCAAATCACTTACTGCGTTGTGAAATGGACTAGCTGACGATTCGGACACAGTGTCCAAATTGACTAGATGTTCTTTAGTTAGTTACTTATTTGTTCCTCAAACTTGGGAACAAAATCTCTAATATAAAATGAATGTTTGTTAGTCCGTCTTCTATGTATTTTTATACCATTCATCCGGTTCAACCAAAGAATCTTTGCTGAGTTGTTGTACGAACGCCCGCGAAGGTTTCCGATAAAATCAAAGGCATTGCTGATATTTCATTTTATAACACCTAAACACTTATAGTGACGACCAGAAAGCATTAGGAAATAGGTAACTGTGCAGCCAGAATCGATCGATCGATTGTGACGTTTTGAAAGTGCTTGCAAAGGCCCTGTTGAAATAAAAAGACTTTGTAATTAAGCCTGATTCTCATAAAAAATATCTTCCTTATTGAACCTTACTGATACTCATAAAGATTTGCACTTTTGTTTCTTTTGTTTTCTGATAAATTAGTACAATACCAATCATGCCATTAAGGAAAAAAGACATCAAATACAATTCTAATGAATTTATTTCCTAACGATAACTTGTGTGTATGGTACAAATATTAACAATGCTTGCTTAAACGATAACGTAGCGCGTAGGTATGTTTATTTCGATTAACCTATTTGACCGAATACTAAGGTTTCTTACTTTATTTAGGTCTGTTTAAAATTAACCTCTAGTAGAACCTTTATTGTGAAGTCCAGGTTGATTCTATGATTAGATTGAAAATTGTAATTGGGATTTCCTCAGTTTTCTGTTACATTCTCTAATCTCTATGGTAATTTATACACCGAGTCGAAGCCGTTCAAATTAAGTGCTTTACTGGTTTTAATAGTGTTATAGGTGAAAACAATTGTAAGATATCTCTGTCTATCTTTTTGGGAATTACAGGTTAGGTGAAAGGCTGAAAACCAACTATTGGCACGGAGGTAACAAGTTTCTATCCATCTCCGACCCACCACAACATTTTGCGTTTATTATTATACCACGAGATTTGCTCGTGATGTTTTCTTTCACGTTCAAGCTTCAAGTGCGTTATAAATTTAAATCTGTTTGAATCTTTAAATCGCATGCAACGGTAAACACACTGAGGAATTTTGATTATTACATTTTCATATTATGTTTGCATTTCAGATTTTCGTATGCCTCTGTAACGCTAGAACCACAAGAGAATTGTTATAATTTTGACTGTTTAGGGTTTACCGAGTAACTCGTTGAAATCGATCCTTTCAATCAGTGAGATGTCAATTAGTTTTATTCTTACTTAAGTTATCAAGTCTTCAACAGTATTGATTATTATTAATAACATAAATCACGTTAAATTATTAAGTTTCCAATGTTAGAAATTACTACCGACTTTGAACCAGACGTTTTGGAGTTTATCGCAAAGCGTCGCCCTTGTAAAATGTGCAGATTATATCGAGTCAGTCGAGGTTTCAGAGTTTATAGATAAAATAATTATTTATATTTGTAATTACAATTTACTAAGTATATTTGTTTAAATAATTGCCAAAGTTGTTTACTTAGAACTTTAGATTAAACCAGATTTTAACCGGTTATTACATGACTAGTTCATTGAGTCATGTCTACAATTTTATAACCAGAAGCCACTGAATACATGTTGACAAGTGATTCTAAATGCTTGGCATTCACAATACAATACAATAGGTACATTATACATAAAGGTAGCCATGGGATTCAGATTCTTTGTCTGAGCTATGCGTGACCGCCTTTTTACAGACACGTCTTAATACCATTGACAAGTGTTAAATTTACACAAATCAACTCTACTGTGAATTGAGAAAAATCCGTAACATGAACATGTTGAAATGTTGTTATTAATTATGTAAAGCCTTAAGCCAGTGATAATTGATACAGACTCGGTGACTATTATAGACATTTAGAATTTTAAATTGTTTACAAACAGGCTACATTGGAAACCCAGAAACGAAGCTACATGCTCAAATATTATAATGCTAAATTGAAACGTGATGCACCCACATCTCCACGTTTATGTAGGAACCTTGATTTTGTCGGGTTATTTTGGGCTTCACATCCAAACGGCAACCGATATAGTACTAAATCTCTGCCAGTTGTATTTATAAAGAGGAATCGATGGCACTTGCCGCATTCTTTACGAAAAAATCCCTGTTGTATCGCCTTACTATCTCGTCAAAACCCTACATAACTACTCACGTGTTTTGTGAATGCTATACTGTAAACTGTAAGAGAAAATCTCTGTTTTTATTGTGTCCCAGAAACATAAGGTCCTACTTTACTAGCGAAGGTTATTTTAAGGGATGAATATATAAGTGAAAACAAATCATTTGAGCCTAAAATAAAACTTACTAAAATTAGTATTTTTTGAAATCGTAAAATGATTTCCATAAATTTTCTGATTTACTGGTTTCCTCCCGGATTTTCATACGGGCAGCAGGGGCTTCATTCAACTTTTACTATATTGCCGCGCTGGATAGTTTTGTTAATCCGAGAGGGAACTAAAATCAATCATTTTTATGGTTTTAATTATAGGTGTAAATAGAAACTAGGTTTGTCTAAGTTTTTAATTTTAGCCACAAATGATTTATTTTATTTTTTCTTAGAAGCACCTCCGCTCATAAAGTAGGACATTACTAACGTAATATAACAGAGACATCCTAGGTATTACGTGCTGAAATGTATTGCTGTTTACCTGTTTACTGTCAGTTTTCTAACAAGCCTTCATTGAAATTAATAAAAATGTCACACAATATCGAACAGCGTGCCATAAACATTTTATGTCACCAATATTTACGTGAATATTTATTGAAATAAAACTATTTTTACGGTTACCTTTCCTCGTTATTTAGAATATCCGTCACCGGCCACGAGTCATAAATAACAAATAGGTAGTAGGTACTTAATGGCAAAATATACTGAACAACTAACAGATATCTAGCCCCACAGAATACGAAGCCTTCTATTATACAGAGCTACGAATGTTGTCCTAAAAAATGACTCCTAATCATTCATGCAATCGAATCCTAGAATAAGCGAATTGAACTAGACGGATGTTTTGGTTTTCGCCGGAAAATTTTACTTGATTACCGAGATATTTTTTTCTAATTATTGGATCATGGACATTACGAGAAAATCTAAATTTAGATTTCAGCTGAGGGAGTACTACTAATGATGGGATTCTCCCATGAGATTTCAGACATATATCTACATATAGTATGGGGGACGTATGGAAAGGCCTTCACGAGTGACGAAATATGAGATCGTCCGTCTGGCACCCCCTGTAGGCTAATTCACGTAACTAAAGAAGTGCAGTTAGCGCGCAATTGCAGTAAAATTTTGATCAAAACAACACATTTGGTATTTTCTTACTTTCAGCGATCGCTGTCAGATAAACTAGCGTCAAGTTCGAGCGTCACTGCAATATGATCGGCGAGTCATAACATTACGTGAATTAGCCCTCTAGGTAGTTGGCTTCAATAGTATTGAGGCCAGTATTGAGTATGATATGGCTGTATTGAACTGTATGCTCTATACTGTATTGAGTATGATGAGGCTAGTATTGAGTAGGAGAACCATTGCCGACTGGCGAATCTTTCCAAAACGACATGTGCAATTTCCATGTGATAGCTCGTACCTTTGAGTAAAGGCTCGTACCGACTCGACAGAAGAAGAAAAATTACCAGAGGGCCGAGCACGACAGTTTTGACGTATGGTAACGTAAACGTAAGCAAATTTTGATTATAAAATACGATGAATCTATCGCATTTTTGTTCAATTTTATGTAACAAACACACTTGTTTCATGAAAATGAAAAAATATTGCTTGTATTTTCAAAAAAAATATCATGGATTGTGTCGGTTTGCTGTAAGAAAACTCAATTTTGAGTTAAGCTTGCCTATAAGTAAGTAATATATTTATACATGTATTTTCCTTTTAAGTATTTTATTTGTGTTTATGTGTATAATAAAGAATAAGAATGGATTAAACGTGTATTTTTGGTTCTAAATTTGGTTACGTTTATACGTCAAAACATTCGTGTTCGGCCCATAGCTTACAAACTAGTATGAAGGACACACTATAGATACTAGTATAGTAGGCCAGAACTCGGAATGAGTGATTTGTAGCGTTATCACATCCCTCGTAAAGTTCCTTCCTTTACCGATATGTGGATCACATTCAATCGCAGTAGCACACTTGTGAGTAATTAGAACAAACACTGTTATCTATGTTACAAATACTATGTTAATATCTAAAGGTAGTAAATACATAAGTGTAAGGGTTAGGTTAAATAGAGGAGATAAGCTTATTACTTCCTCTGGTGGGGATGAGTAGCTTTGATTAGGTAGTAGGTAAGTACTATTATAATTAAACCTTATTATGTATCAATATTAAATAGGATACAGGTCCAATTTATTGTTTTTTATATCACAGCATAGATTTATTAATAATTAAATAGGTACTAATTACCTATGTAGTTAAAACAATGCGTTATTTTTTACTTGCAGATGTATTTTGGGTGATTTTCGCATAAGGTTATCAGAAAATAGCTGTTTTATCGATGATTTTAGCAGAAAAATGGTAAACAGTTCATTGCCCATCGATAATAAGCAATTAATTAACATGCACCTAATGACTTTTCCAACTCTAGTAGAGAGATACACAAAGCGTATGAATCTTCTAATAGATAGTTCATGAATCATACAATAATTCAGAATTCAGAACTATCACACCGCACCGCATCAATGATCTTGGCTCAATTACAAAAACAAAGATGTGTTACAACTGTTACAAGCAAAAAAGAACAGTGGGCCGTACGCCGCGCCGTCGACACATGGGCAAAAACAAAATGAAATAAATTCATAGAGGCGCCACGCGAAACGTGAATGACAACATCGCTCCATGGTAATGACAGTAAAACACATTTTTTTCTGCTAAACTGTAGTAGTATTTACACTTAACATTACGTAATTACGGAAACGTGTTATTTTGAAAACAACGTCATTATAATGTGTAGTAATTTTTTGTAAGTACAGATTTACTATATGCACTTGTGCAAATGGAGTGTTACTTTTTAGTTTGTTTGTTGAAACCCAGTTAGTTTGTGCGGCAGTTTATAATAATACCATAGGAAATAAAATTAAAATAAAGTCTGTCAATTGATTTTAAATTATTTCAAAAACTTCCTATACCTACAATAATACCTATAATCGTATGCGTACAATAATGGCATATGTGTAAAAAGGTCATTTTAATTAACACCTACGCAAAGCAGAAGGTGATTGTTTGAATTCTATATCAATGACTGATATCTAATTCTTTATACAAATGCCATTGCGCCCAAAGTGTTTAACCATCTTCAGTAAGTGGATGGAAATTGAGTTTCAGTAAGATGTTTGAATATTATTGAACGACATTTTAACTTTTAACACATCTACGGCAAATCTTTGAATCCATAGTGAAAAACCTACTATACCCATATATTTTGATAGTTTGGGTTTAGTTTAGGAACGAGGGAGGAACCTACAAAATGACACTCGTGTTTTATTGATACTTATGTAGTTATGATTTCTGCTCAATCTAAGCTGAAATTTCAAGGCATTAAAATGATTTTCCCTAAAAGGAAGCGAGATAAAAAGCCAACAACAATATCCGGTAAATGGATACTTCGCCATAAGTCGGTCACAACCTTGCCGACGCTCTTGACCTTGCGAAGGGACTGCCTTAACCTTTATATACCTGTCCGGTAAAACTATTACGGGATTTGAGGTTAGGTAACGATTATATAACAAAGGTATTTCTGATAAAAAAAGTCGCTCGACTTGAACTGTAATATAGATACAAAAGCCGATTTTTATGCGTTGATTATGCCTGATAATTACTATGTGGGTTTAGGATATTTCAAGTTCTTCAGATAATACGAAGGCAGTACCTACTTATGGCTTCGTTGACGAACATATTAGGTTGTTAGGTTTCGTTATAGGTATGTATAAAAGCGATAACAGTAATGTTACGATACTAGGCTTTTCCACATACCCTGCATGACTTTTTGACATATTAACGTTAAAATTAATTTTCTTGATGGAAAACGTCGTTTTCCTCTGAAAACACGAGTGTTATTAAAACGAGTCCTTCACAATTTCCTACAATTACGTTGTTTGCGTATCAAGTTCAGTACCGTTTAAGTCATTACGCACAATCGACTAGTGTAATTGATCGATAAACAACAATTGCGCAAGAGTTACAAACAACTAGGAATGCATTAGATGATCAACAATCAGTTAATTACAGTAGTAAAGAGGAAGATCCCGTCATGATTATGATTCAAGTAATTGTATTATTGATTAAGTTGTATCGTGGTCATGTAACATTTGTTATGAATAAATAAATTCATATCAATTCCGTACCACCTATGGCCACAGTCAAAACGTCACTACTCTTTGTGAGGGAGATGAACGAAGTGTAGTTTATGTCTTGAAAGATGACTTAAATAAAAACATTAGCTGGAGACTAGTAACTGGGTATTTAAAAATTCAACGAGTTCAAATGTCACTAAGTAACACAATTGTAGTCGGTGATCACGAAACACGATTACATTTTGAAAGTATAATTACTAAAATACCAAAGTACTGTATTTATTTCACTAAATTACCTATAATAGTAATGTAGAAACTAGTTTTAAGTTCAAATCGAATTAAATAAAGGTCATCCCTAAATACTAAGTACCTATACAGGCACAGGGAGTGAAATTTATAATAACCGTTACATTAGAATTTGGTGAACTACCTAATGAAAAGAAAATAAGGTATCGATGATGAATGATAAATGATAATAGATGAACTATTGAAATCGGTTCGGAAGAATGATGCAATTGTTCTACCTACCTAAATCTAAACATGTTGACATTCAAATGTTTTGAGTCTCAAGTTGCAGCAGCTCCAGTTCAACACGCGCTTTGGAACGTGCAGTAACCTGCAAACATGCCGTTGTTTGATAATAATCTATCATGTTGTTAGGACAGCCGACTATAATTTATCTTCGGATTTCGATACAAAAAACAGGTTTGACGTAAAGGCGCGCCTCCCGTTTATTAATAAAATCCCTAAGGAACATGCGTCATAGAGAAACGAGGCGTCTACGATTAGTATTGGACTTTGAATCAGTTGTGGATCCTATAGATAGATATAGTTGTAAAGAGTCCGTAAACTACACGTTTTCTTTTAACGAAAAGTAGTCAAGTTCTTATATTTATAATAAAACATGAAAGCAAGTAGTGTTGTGTCACATCACAGCTTGATCCTATTTGAAATTAAAATTCATTCCTGTCAAAAACGTCACGCAGTAAAGATCGTACGGTTTTGGTCGCGAATTGTTTTATGTTTTAAGTGTGTTAAGTTGACTATTTTATGTTTCAAAGTACTCAATTAAACAGTTTGTGTTGTTTGTGAATTATAATAGTGATAATATATAGTGAATAAAACAGATTCGTAATGTTTTTAAATAAACATTTTTGGTTGTATTTATGAAATTAAAAGTCACTTTTTTTTTTCTTTTTTTTCACGATGGCCAGTGGTAGTGATTATGAAGACGGTTTAGACCGCTCAATAAATGAGGTTACATTATATGCTGTTGTGAATGATGATAAAGGAAGCTCAGAATTAGAATGGGATGGTAATGATGTTTGTCCTTCGAAAAATACCAATAAAAGAATAAGGCAAGATTCCAGTAAAGAGGATGATACTCCGGATGAAGGTTTTATTACGGTGGGTAAGAGAGGAAAGAAGGCGAAACTAAGGTTGTCACCGGCCAAAATTAGTGAAAATTTCCAAAGTCCAGATGATAATTTCTCTAATAACATTGACAAAGTTAGCGCTCAAGAGTTTGTCGACGTGTCAATTATATCGAAAATTGTGTTGCCTAAACAAATAGGTATGGCAAAAATTTTAAAAAGTGAGAATATACCTAATATTTCAAGAGTAACCTACAAAAGTCCTTTTAAAGTCGTCATAAGGTTATTGAGTCATGAAGCGGCTGAAAAAATTATACAGTCTGAAAAATTTAAACAAAATGGTTGGATTTGTAATAAAACTAATGAAGTGAATGTATCCTATGGATTGATTAAAGAAATAGACAAGGAGTTAGATGATGAAAGTATTAAAGGTATATTAGAATGTGATTTGGAGATTCTGTCCGTAAAGCGTTTAAGCAGAAGGAATAATGATGGAGAATGGGTAAAGAGTGAAAGTATACGCATATGTGTCAAGGGTCCCATCTTACCTCAATTTGTGTATACATATGGATTGCGAATGAAAGTGGAACCATTTACATTTCCTGTAACTCAATGCTCCAATTGTTGGAGATTTGGCCATATCAAAGCCTTCTGTCCTTTGAAAAAACCAATTTGTCCTAAATGTAGCGGAGAACACAATAATTGTGAAACGTTGCAATTCAGATGCGTGAACTGTAAGGGTAGCCACATGTCTATGGTTAAAAGTAAATGTCCTGCATTTTTACGAGAGAAAGAAATAAGAAATGTCATGACTAAAAATAACTGTAGTTATAAAATTGCTTTAAATATTATTAAGGAAAGAAGGAGACCTGAGGAAGGCCAACTATCGTATTTTATGGATGAACAAAGTATAGTAAAAGAGTACAGAGGTAAATGTTATTCAGATGTAGTTAAAGTAATAGAACCAATGAATGAATGTTCAAGTAGTCAAGAAGATACAGAAGAAGAAAGAAGGTCACCTATATTGAATAAACCTTTTACATTTAAATCAGATGAAAGGTTGAATAAGTCTCAAAATATCAAGATTAAGCCCAAGGCAGTAAGGAAAAAACAGACCAAACCACAGTTCTCGAAGGCACAAAAAGAGAGACTTGAGGAGAACTTGACATTTGTGGAAGGAGGTATAGTGGGTGCGGAAAATAATGAGAATAATGATAAAGAAATACCGAAAAAACAGAGAGGGAAGAAGTTTTCTTGGAGGTGTTTTTTCGGAAATATAAAAGATATATTTATATCAAACGCTGACCTATCAACTAAAATTGAAAAGATATTGAAGTACATAGTGTCTGAAATTAGAAGTTATATAACGAGATTTTTAAATATTGAGTTATTGATGGAGATTTTGGGAATGCATCACGATGGATAGTTATCTTACAACACGTCTTAAAAACATTAATCTTTATCAGTGGAATGCAAATAGTTTGAGTCCAAAAATAAATGATTTTCAGTTACTATTGGTACAAGAAAAAATCCATATTGCAATTATCAGTGAGACTTGGATGTCACCAGATAAGAATATTAATATTAGCAATTATAATATCTTCCGGAAGGATAGAGGTGATTCGTATGGAGGGCTGTGTATAATAACTCATAAATCAGTAAAGGCGTTACAGGAAAGTTATGTCCACTCAAATTCGAATATTGAAATGATGATAGTTAAAATTTTGAACGTACCTGGAATTAAAAATATAATTTCTATTTATTGTCCTCCGTCATCAATTACCAGTCAGTCTGATTGGAATCACGTATTTGATATGTTTGATAACGAAACAATCGTGGCTGGGGATTTCAATGCGCATCACATAACATGGTCATATAAAACAGATCGAAGAGGAGAAATGGTCTATAACTCTTATTTTGATAAAGATTACATTTGCCTAAATAATGGAAGCCCCACTAGAATAAAATTAGTTAATGGGACTCTACAGCAATCTTCTCCAGATGTATCATTTGTTACTACAGACATAACCTTGAAAATCACTTGGCAAACTACAAACGAATCATTGGGCAGTGATCATATCATCATCAAATTGAAATATGGATATGAAACATCAAATAAATTCACTAAGCGACGCAATTTCAAGGAAGCTCGCTGGGATGATTATAAACAAATGTCTGATCATATTTTTACCAATATAAAAATGAAATCTAATATTCAAGAAAGTTATGATTTATTTGAATCCAAAATTAATTATATAGCAGAAGAAACAATACCATGGATTAAAACTTGTCAAGACCCTTCTACGAACTTTGTACCTAAGTCATATTGGAACTCACAATTATCTATGGCAGTGGCAGAAAGACGCTTAGCACTTGCAAAATTAAGACGCAACCCTACTCCTGATAACTACACAATTCTCACGACAAAAACCAATAAAGCTCGTAAACTTATCGGAAAAGCACGCTCTGAAGGTTGGAGAAAGTTTTGTACAAGCATAGGTAATGAATCTTCACCGGCAGAGATGTGGAAGAAAATGCAGTGGGTGAAAGGTGGAAGATTTGCCAACCGCTGTGTAGATTCTGGAAAGTGTAAGGAGCTATTGCGATCTTTGACCCCGGACTTGGCCAGTGAGGAGCCTCCCTTATTTGCAGAAAAATCTAGTGAGGTTGAAGTGGAAATAACGTTGACAGAACTACAGAACTCTTTTAAACGTAAGGATACTTCCCCAGGTACAGACAACATATCTTATTCTATGCTTTTTAATCTGTCTCTTTCGGGTAAGAAGTTTCTGTTACATATTTATAATTTGATTTTGAGTACAGGCATAGTACCAAGACAGTGGAGAAGTATAAGGGTGGTTCCGATTCCGAAGGCAAGTCGGGATCAGAATGGCTCTTCTTCCTTACGTCCTATATCATTAATGTCTTGTCCGTGTAAAATATTTCATTTAATTTTGTTAAAACGGCTTGAATGGTATATTGAGAAATTAGAACTGTTTTCACCATCAACCATTGGTTTTCGAAGGTCACACTCATGTTTAGATAATCTTACGAGACTTATTACAAATATACAATTAGGATTTTCTAAGAATAGGGCAACTTTGGCATGTTTTGTTGACATAAGTAATGCATATAATAATGTTAATGTCAAGTACATGATTAAATCTTTAACGAAAATTGGGATAGGAAGCAATATCTGCAAATATCT
Source organism: Allophyes oxyacanthae (assembly GCA_932294325.1). Taxonomy (NCBI): domain Eukaryota; kingdom Metazoa; phylum Arthropoda; class Insecta; order Lepidoptera; family Noctuidae; genus Allophyes; species Allophyes oxyacanthae. Next base: position 7,823,768 of record OW028628.1, read on the forward strand.
TTGGAATTTTTTGAGTAACAGATATTTACAGGTTGAGAGTTATGATAATGATATATCAGTTAGGCAAGCCAGTGGAGGGTTAGCTCAGGGGGACCCATTATCGCCCCTTCTTTTCAATGTTGTTACTACGGATATTTGTAAAATCATTTCCAATGTTAAAATTTTACAGTATGCCGACGATTTTGTCCTCTATATTTCAGCTAATAGACATAATTTAGATACAGCAATTCATAATTTAAATGTGGCTTTAGAAGTACTCGTGAATAATTTAGGAGAAATTGGCCTATATTTATCCGAAGCAAAAACATGTATCTGTTTATTTAATAGATCAAGGGTTATGTCTAACTTTAATATCCAAATTAACAACATACGTGTCAAAGTTGTAGATAAAATTAAGTATTTAGGTTTAATGCTAGATTCTTCTCTAAGATGGGGCGCACACATCAATGAGATATGTGAAAAAGTATACAAATATCTTAATATACTTAAGGTTTTAGCTGGAAAGTCATGGGGCGTGCATCCCAAGCATTTACGAAGGCTGTACATTTCCCTTATTAGGAGTAGGATAGATTATGCTAGTTTCATATACGGGAATAGTGCTAAATCTCATCTAAATAAACTAGATGTTTTGCAAAACCGAGCTTTTCGAATATGTGGTAGTTTTATACGTACAACACCAATTTGTGTGATGGAGAGTGAGCTCTGCCTCCCCCCATTATTTGTGAGGAGACAGTGGTTAGCTTGCAGGTACTGGTTGAGGGTCAGTTCATTCTCCAATAACGTAACAGAGTGTTTGCTTAAAGAATTATCAGACTTATGTGGTGAGGACAGCTATTGGCGAAACAAGAAAATCCCTATTTTAATAGACATTTATAATAAATTTAAAGACAATGATGTTCATAAAACTCCTAAATTAGAGATGTACAGTATTGGTACCTGGGTTTCTAATATAGATATTAAGAAATGTATTAACTGCGAAATTAATTGTTTAAATGTACCTAAACGGAAAGCCAGTGTAAATAATTTAAGAATGTTGATTGTAAATATGTTAGCTACTCAGTACAACGAATATTATATGGTGTTTACTGATGGATCCAAGGACTCGCAGGGTGTTGGAGCAGCATTTTTTGATTCTCAAACACAAAGTAGTTCGAAATTCAAGTTGTGTAATGATGCCTGTATTATGAGAGCGGAGCTGACAGCGATTACAGAGGCGCTATCTTATATACTATCTCTGCCATGTCGAAATGTAGTTATTTTGTCGGATTCGAAGAGTGCTCTCCAACATCTTGCTCGGTGTGTCTCGGGAACTCGAGGTATGCCAATAGCCTATGAAGCACTTCAGATAATACACCAATTACAGCAAAAATCAGTAAATATTAAACTTCAGTGGATAACTTCTCACGTAGGTATTACTGGCAATGAGGTCGCTGATCGACTTGCTACAGAAGCCATTACAGATGGTATTGATATCTTGAGTAAACCCTATTTTACAGAACTTATCCCGAGTATGAAGAGGTATTGTTTTAATTCATGGAAAAACCATTTTGAAATCAGTACAGCGGAAAAGGGTCTGTGGTACAGAACTATGAATAAGGAGATACCTCGAGTTCCTTGGTTTGATGGTGCTGGACTTTCCAGAGAACTGTTAGTTTTAGCCTTTAGAGTTAGATCTGGTCATGTACCAACAAATAGGTTTTTACATTTAATAGGCAGAAGACCATCACCGTTTTGTAATACATGTCATTCTAAAGTAGACGATTTGTATCATATATTGGTAGAATGTAGTGAATATGCTGATATTAGAGAGAGGTGGCTGGCATATTACATTGGCTCAGAGATTTATAATGGAGAAATTAATATAATACTCAGCCAACCTCTCTCTAAGAAATCCATTTCAATGTATATATTTATGAAACATATATTTTTAAGACGATCTGATTAGAATTAATTTGTTAAATACAGATTAATTCTAATTAGATCTTTTTGTCTTTTTATTTAATTATTATATAGTAGTTTGTCGTAGTCATGATTAATTTAAGTATATGTTAAGTTTTGTCATTTAGTGTTTAAGAGTGACCTTACGAGGCTGGCATAGTCACCACGGTGAACTGAAGCCTCAATAAAAATTTGAATAAAAAAAAAAAAAAAAAAAAAAATTAAAATTGTCCAAAGATCATTGCCTTTGCGTGTCAAATATACGTTTCCACGTTATAGTCTTACAAAAGAACGAAAAATGTGTAATTGAACAATCGATATAATTATTACAGACGTATAACGTTAAAAGAAAAGTGAAACTAAAAAGTGGTTACACTGCGAACTATATATCTTTACGTATACTGAAACTAATCGTACGCATGCTCAGTTTTATATCGATGTATTAAAAACATGTGATATGAATTGGCGTCATACGCGATTCACGCGTTTGAAAATATGTATGACTAAATTATTAGATTATGCAAAATGTTACACAGATTACGAAATTACGGAAGTTGCAGCAAGTAAACAAATAAATTTCATTTTAAATGTGATATTTGCTCAGATAAATGTATTTTGTCTCACTGTGTTTTCTTTATACCCAGTAGATCATGGTGATTAAATAACTGTCTTACGATTAGTCGTTAATTACAACGAGTAGGTTTTAAAGAAATTATATTTTTTTATAACCGGTGGTACCTTAATATAAACTACACACAATTTTAGTATACAAAAAAAATAAAATGTTTTTCAATATCAAAAATAGATTATGATTTCCTTTATTCAATTATTTACATATTTTTTTAAATTTATTACAAATATTATTTTTATATTATTTTTACAAAAAAATAATATAAAAAGATTTAAAAATATAAAAGAGTAGAAGTAGTAGCCCAACGGTGCCGGGAACAGGGTCCAAGCCACCGGCGTCTAGGGCTCCAGAGAAAGGAATCTCCACACAGTGCGTGCCGTGTGAAGATAGATTATGATTATTATTAGATTAGATTAGAAGATAAGATTTTAGTAAAATCGTGATTCGTGACAGACGATTTAACACGACAAGAATAGTAGTGTTTGTATTATTTTTAAGTAGTTCGGACTTCGAACCTATTATAGGTATGTATGTATACCCGTTGCTCTATTGACGTTAACTGAGGTAAACAAATGAATATTTTAAAACGTAGTCACCACCATTCCACATGGATCGAATAATGGCTGTAGTGATGAATATACACCTGAAAATGAACGTGATGGTCTAGGCACAGATTATAATATATATATATATATAAGAGTTAGGTCTGTCACGTCATAAAACTAAATTGGATAATAAAATAAAAGTAAATCGGATCCCAAAATCAGGAAGATTGACATCTACAGTTACTAACTTATATTATGTAGGTAGTTAATAACAAATCGCCAAACAATAGAAACATTATGAAAATGTTAATTTTACTGCGATAGTTGCCAATTTTATGCATTTAAGTAATTTATTTATGTATTGTATGGAATCAAACGCATTTAAAATGACATCTTATAGGGTATTTTCAGCGACGGAAATAATTAATGGATATGATATGACTTATTGCGGTTTTAATTACAGGAAGACAGACCACAGACTACAAAATTTGAAAAATATTTTATGTTTAAACATTATTAGACTATTTTATGTAATGAGCAAAATAATAACACCTATGCTTATTGACAATTAAACCACGAAGTCTAAAACTGTATCTTGGTATGATGACTTGACTGTAAAGATCAAAGACATAAAAAAACTACTTAATATAAATACAAATTGTATAGTATTTAAAATGTGAAAACTTTCCGAAATCCAAAGTAAAGTTGATTTATTATTTACAACACATTCAAATTCATTTATTCGCACAAAATATGGTTATAGGTAATCGGTGTTAGGTATATATCAAGGTCACATATTTTGCCATAAAGACATGCAAACATGCAGCACGCAGGCTTGCAAATATTTACAGAGTATTAAATTATATTAGGTATATTCATAGAAATAGTACAATATATATATACTATCTCCATGGGTATATTATATTGAGAATTAAATTAAGAAAGTCAGATTAGCTATGTCATTTGTGTTTATACATATTTATACTCGTCAAAACAAAATAAGGGCCACCTTATATTTTTGATCTTCTGGGAAAATTATGAGGTTCCTGGGTTTCTAAGTTGTAAAATTCATTGCAATGATTTGTTTTTAATGAAATGGGCTTAAATTTTACACAATCCACAGGAAAGAAAAACAATTTTACAACATTTTCGAGAAAAAGTGCAATTTCAGCTAAAAGTACACTTGGACTAAAAATGCAATTAAAAATGAAATTCCAGGGCGTTTATTCTTCTTCCTTTTTGAATCAATATCTGGTGTACCCTCCTCTTTTCTGAACATATTCTTGAAGCCTAGAGGACATTTTCTATCTGATGGCGCATTGTTTCTTGAGAGACTTGTTCCTAGCTCGATTTTAGGACGTTTAAGGGCTGTCTTACATTGTCCAGTAATCAATCTGTGTCTCATACTCTTCTTTTCAACAGATCCCACATGTGTTCAATTGTGTTCAAGCCCGAACTGTTCGCTGGCCTCGGCAACACTTGTATACAAGCCTCTTCTAGTGTCTCTCTGGTGGCTCTAACAGTATAAGCGCGTGCATTGCCGTGCAACAGCTTGAAACCTGCACCCACTTGCTATGCAAATGGCACCACATAGAGTCTTATGACCTCCTGGATGTATCGTTAAGTTGTTACTGTACCCTGGTTCTGAATTATAGGCTCAGTTCTTCCAGTTTGGCTTATGCTTCCCCACACCATAATATCGGGCCCCCCAAATCGATCACTGTTGTGGATGCAGGCTTCTGCAAATTGCTCCCTTTTCATCTCCACACCCTTATGCAACGGTCAACACTAAAAACTTTTACTTTGCTCTCACCTGTAAAAAGCAATGTGCTTCAGTCACTTACGCTACAGTCCAATTGTTGCCTTGCGGATATTTATTGATTTGCATGATGAATACTGGTCTATGAAATTCGCACCACTTGACTCCTGGACAATTGCTGGTCTTCATAAAACTGGTTACTAATTGTTTGGTCACTAAGTCACGTGCCTGTGGTCAGGCACCAGCGGGTTTGCAAAGAGCGGGAAGTGACGGTGCTCTCTCTGCGTGCATGTAAGTCTATGTAGCGGTCTTCCTGAGCGGTGGTTCCTCTGGCTCTGCCTAATTCCTGACTTCAGACAAAATTTTGGATCTCATAAAAGCAATTCCAGGCATTCTGAATCGCTCGCTGCGAAAATCTCGGCTGTAAAACTACAGATCGCTACGAATAGCCTTCTTGGATGAGTGTTATGGTCCTGGTCGTTGTAGTCAAGTCTATTTGAAGTCGAACCTGTGGAATTACGTTCTTAAAATGCCGATGTAGGCACTAACTCGACACACTTAACTGTTCTCAGTACAATACAAATGTTAAATGAGCCTAAAGCTCACGTTAAAAACAGGGTAAAATTAATTGGTTTCAAAAAAATTGATAAAATCTACCCATTTTAACGGTTTTTCAAGCGGAATGCTGTTAAAATGTTCGCAAACACTTAAGATAATACAACGCTGTACAATTTACCACATGGATGTAGTTAATGATCATTAAATCACCCATAATGTCGAAATTTGCAAGTGGCCCTTATTTTGTTTTGACGAGTATATATGTCTTGAATTGTCTTGTATAAAAAAAAACTTGGACAGCAAGCAGTTTGATGTTTAAAGTACTGGTAGGTAGATTTATTGTATCCATTATTAAAAAAACATGTGGACGGTAGGTACCGTCATCGTGTTTTCACAGCAAGGACAAATAAATTTTATATGCTATGCAGACATGTACCTGAATCTTAAACCAACAAATTGCTATTTCCGTACAGTTATATCTTCGAGGGTGCCAGAACACTTCAGTAAATTAAATTGTTCTTGAGTGGTAAAAGGCTAAATCTATGGGTAAAAGTAATGGAATGTTTCGTTCAATGGATCACTCGTTTACGACTGGAATGCATGGGTCTCCTCAACAGAGGCTACGTAAAGAGACAGTCTAGGCTCACGCCACACTTCGACATCATATATTATCTTATAAACGAATATCAGTGACCATATCATCAATGTCACATCCAAAATTAAATTAATAAAGTTCTGACGTAGCTAACATCTGTACTAATAAATTACAACTGGACAGACGAATTATAAATTAAAAGAGGTTCGTTTAACTAGACTGTGACGTCATTCCGGTCACACCAGTAACGCGAATGTGACTTGCATAATTATTATTCAAGTATGGTAAGGAATACCTAGTAGAAAGAGGGCAGTGATTGTACTTTATTGAATGGTAATAAATAAAAACTCATAGTTCTATGGCGTTACACACACATGATGCATATTGCTTGATAGGGTCGACATGAAAAGATTATTATTTTGATATAATATAAAACCATATTATATTGACTAGCTCTTAACCTGACTTTCATGGACGATTTCACAGACAGATGTTGTTGTTCCTGCTATAAACTACATTATACGGGGTGGAAACCCATCCTGATTTATTATAGTTTACCATTCGCTAAGTGACACTTACTCTCCAGTATGTTAATTCACGTAACTAAACAAGTGCAGTTGCCGCGCAGTTGCAATAAAATATTGATCAAAACAACACATTTGGTAATCTTCTTCATCTTCTTTCGTTATGGCAATTGAGCCGATGTCGACTATTCTGTTATTTAGTATCCTCTGAGCTTCAGTGAGATACGCTCGCGTCAAGTTCGAGCATCACTGCAATACGATCGGCGAGTCTTAAAATTACGTGAATTAGCCCTCAGTCCAGCAGATACCATAGTTACACAATCGCCGTGTATCACATAGTGTACACTAGCCTGCTAACATGTTAATGTTTCCACCTTGTATAGGCATTTTATTTATTAGTTGGATCAGTTACTTCCTAATCGCTTTTAGACAATACTCAATATTATATTAACTCGTAGATATGGATTGGTAGACATTGTGTCTACACGTTAACAATGAAAATTTCTATTTATGTATTGATAATAGCATCATAACATGTTATGTATTGATAATAGCAAAATGTTATGATTCTATTGTAAGCAATTGTTTAGATAAATGCCTTGAATTATTCATAATATTATCAATATCTCCCATGGTTATGCTCCCTAACATCATAATATAATTTCATTATATATGGTATTCTAGCTCCTTACAAATAAAACTTCAGTAAATAATTACAACAAACTGCCTAAGTATATAAATTCTGCATACCTACCACCAGAACCACGGTTTTGTATTTTGTGATACTACAAATAAATAAAATATAAATATTTAAAAAAACAATTTAAAAACAACTGACAAGAGTCAAAAAAAAATTTGCGTTGTTAGTTTCCTCGAACTTTGTAATTTTACTTGTTTGTCAATTTATCTCGCTGCTTCGAGTAGCTTAGGGAGCTACAATCGGACAAAGAAAGGCGAGACTTTATTTATATAAGGGTTGCCCCAATGAATGGAAAAATAAACAATGACAACGAAAGCTTTTGGCTTTAAATTAAACTTTTTGTCTTTGAATAATTTCCTAATTTTATATTTTACTAGCTGTGCTTTATTTCTGGCTTCATTCTTAGCACAAAGTAAGCGGATATTTTTTTCATCATGATCGGTTCAGTCGGTGAAAAGGTAACAGACAGAGAGAGTTACTTTCGCATTTATAATACCTTTGATAGTAGGGATTAGTGTGATTATATTAAGAACTTTCCTGAATTCGTCCATACCTATGGCCACTGAGGTTTTCCTGTTGGTTTTCCTTGACTGCTTGCGGTTGAGAGAAACCCTTTGTTAACCTAGATTTATCTTACGAAAAGTGAATAAAAAAATACCAGACAAGTACAATTACTTAGTTATGAATCAATTCAACCAAGCAAATATTATTCATTGAACATGCAGCATAAATTCTTATTTCGTTTTTTTTAAAGCCTAGGTATAAAAGGTTATACCGGTAGGTTCACGTTTTATATTGGACCTAGTCCAGTTTAGGGTTTATGTGAATGCGATTAGCACAGGACCGAGGAAAATGGCATAAAAAAGAAAGCGATGCGTACTTTCGGCCTGTCGATGAATCGATGATGATTAGATTGTTGTATCTTGATATAAATACTTTCTTTACCTGTTCTTTTAAAGATCTGTGCGAGGCAACAGACAATGTTATTGATGTGGCCAAATTCTGGTCAAAAATAATTAGTATTTGGCATCGCAATCGATACGCAGAAGAGTACTTTCTTTTACGTTGCCCTATACTTCTTGTTTACGTAATACGGCGATAACTACCTACAACTTCAACGCCACCTCATAAGCCACGCCCTCACTTTGATAAATCTGCATTTAAAATTTAAATAACATTTACATAATCGGTATCAGTGACGCTCGCGACCCGCCATGATGCATTCCCACGTGATTAATTTGAACTTAGGAATTTTACTTAAGTTAGTTAAATTACATAATGAGTTACTATGTTGTTATGAACCTCTGGAGGTCGTGTTTGTATTGCAAATATAAATACATCTTCCAAAACCTTACCGAAGTCAAACATAAGCAACTATTTATTTATCTATCACATCACAACTATCAATACAGGATATTATTTCTGCGGTAAAGTGGTCTTTAATTATGCAACACGTGTTTTAAACATTATTTCTGTGAATTCATTTAGAGAGCAGGAAATGCATGGTAGAAGAGAATGAAGAAAAATAAATGGGGATATTCCATTTCATTCTTTGTTTTGTTTCTTCATATAAATTGTATAGGCCTATTAACTAATATTAACTTACTTGATTAATAAAACTAATTATTAAAAAACCAAAAAGCCCGGCTGCTAAAATCGAACAGAAAAATGGAAACATGATGAAAAAAAAACAAATATCCTTTACCAAAAATTATAATCCAATACCCAAAAATAAATTATGTACATAGTTTTAATATTTCCACTTGCGAAATATGGAGGAAAATGCGCTGTCTATCATGTGAATATTTATTTTTTGGTATAGGTACTCAGCTATGAAAGTAGCTAAAGATTTTTGAAGTGAATTAACACTTTCTAGTATGATAGCTATCCAATTATATAATTATTTGTAAGAATTTATGATGAAAGTGTTACTCAACTGTTGTTATGATGATTTTTTTATTCTATAATTATTTTCTTTTATAGTTGATTTGAAAATTACAAATAATTATATTCTTCTACTATGTTACTGATTGTACAAGGAACACCTTCAAGAATTTTTACTACACTAAACTTTATGGTTTTACCACATACCTATTCCTGATAGGAGTTGTTTACTTTACTACACACTCACTGCACAGTTATTTGTAAGAGCTGCAAATGTAAGTTATATGAATTACCTAGATCCACTCAATGGGTGAGCAATATCCTTTTTATACTACAAACATTATGTGAATGCACTTATGTGTATTCTCTAATGGTAATCCTACTCAACTCGCTACTGCATGAATATCAAAATCTAGTACAAAAATAGGAAGTTTATATTTCAGAATATAAACTTTTGTTAGACCTAATAGTGAGGAAAATAGGGATGAGCAGTTCAAACAGAATTAAATGACTTCCAATTCCAAAGAGCTAATCTAATCTAACCTAACCCAGGTTAAATTAGGAAATCTAGCATAAATACACAAGCCAATGTTAAAATGTTCTTTTTTTGTAATATAGAAAAAACTACCCCACACTCAAATGTATTCGTTTATTCCAAACATAAATTGTCACATGCACAAGCAGCCAGACCCCAAACAGCTATCTGTAGGCCTAACAAATATTTATAACCTGTGACACATGCATAGCAGTAGGTTGCTGAACCACAGGGCCGACTGTGCCGTGAAATGTACAGCCAGTGCTTCATTCTACTAATCTTTAACTATGGACTGTAAGGTCTGAAATAAAAGTTTTTTTTTTTTTTTTAACAGCCTATTGCATTCCATAGCTGGACTTAAGCTTCTAACAAAATTCAATGAATGCCCATAGCCATCCAAAGCTAAATAGTTAATAATGTGAAATAAGCCATACATTTAATACAATTTTGCTTGAAGCATATTCTAACTAAAGGAAAGTGGAAACATTTAAGATTCCTCATCTCGGTACGATTTGAGGGGAATTACTCAAACTGCAGGGAATTTCAAACTAATTAGGGAATCAGTGAGTCTCTCCCAAGATGTGGGGAAAATGTAGGGATTTTAAATTTGTACCTTTGTGGCACTATGTTTGCATCTATTTTAGCTTTTTCCACAATAGCAATTTGGAAGTTTATTATTTAATATTTTTATTTTATAGGTTAGACAATCAATTCACTCTAGGCCACCCAAAGGTTGCCTGGAAGCCATTGTATGCCAATTTACCATTGTTCTTCCAAGTTTTAAGTGTATAATATTTGTTTTACTGGTGTACAATAAATAATATATAAATAAATAATAAATAACGAAATCCCTCCACAACGAAAAAAAAAAGGCTCGATCCCTTGAGTTTCGATAAATAGAGTTTACACTGTAATTGTATTGTTGGTATCATATTGAAGAAATAAGTGGTCATGAATATACAGATCACTGTAATTATTTTAAACACGATTTTCAAGGGAATTATAGTCGAGGAAGGATAAACAAACGTAGTGGATATTATTCTACGATTAGTTATAAAATTCTAACCTAAAAAATATTGATAAGCTTGAAACTGCAAGCAATCAATCCGAGATTGAGATTTAAGGTAAATATACGCACATTGTGCCTACCAGCTTCAGATTTATAGTAATACATATATTCTGATTTAATTTGCAAATAATAATACGAGTTTAAGCATAAGAAACCTTCGCCAAAATATATTATGAGTACATACCTTCCACCTGGTTTTTAGGCTCGTGCTTTGCCATTTTACACAAATATCACATTAAAAAGTAACAAAAGAATATATAACTAGTTTGCTTAACACGTTTTAAATTAATATTTGGCCAAAAAACATAAATTCATAATTAGTTGTTTTGGTTTACGATTTTGACATTGACATGACAACAATTGACATAATTTTTTGTAATGTTGGTAACTTCAACGAGCATAATAATATACGTTTTGTTCTGTTTGATGGATTTGTAATAATTAAAGCATTGTTAGAATAAAAACATGTAGCAAGTGTACAATTAAGTGCGATATTCATAAAAATCTTACATAATTCAAAAGTATGAATTGTTTTTATGAAATAATAAACCTTTTTATATGAAAAACTTTTTTACGTTTCGTTATTGCACTGTGTTGTTAGCTAAAAATACCATGATTTGTTTGGAGAATTGTGTGTCAAGCAAGCGTGCGCGACGACATTTGATTTATTTATTTAGTTGTCATTTGCGTTTGATTGGAGAGTAATGTGCGTTGATAAAATAGAATGACCTTACGTTTTGTTTGAAATTCAGAATATTTTTAGCGGGTAATTTTATCTGAATTAACTATCAATTATTATAAACGGATAAATGTTTCGTTGCATCAATCTAAATCTCTGCTTTCTTGTTCAGATGCTGCCAAGAATGTGGAAATTGTGAAACACATAACAACACTAAGGAAATATAATTTGGAAGTTTACAATAAAATAAATCACGATGTCGAACGCGGTGATAGAAAACGGTGTTCCTGACGATCGGTAAGTAAATATTTTTAATAGCGGGCTGTTGTTGAAGTGAAAGCCTTACCTACAGGGTAGCAATAGTATTAGATTACTTATTTAAAATTGATTAATTTGGTGAATGAATTTTCTATAAAAAATATTAATTTATTATAATCGGCATGTTTTATTAAATAATAGTATTTGTACGTCGTTGACGGTTAAACATAGCGTTTATTTTATTTATAATAAATGAAAATACCACATTCTGGTGTACCTACATATAAATTACGCAGTCATTGCTAAAAGTCTTATCCTTTTACAAACTGTAAATATGGGTTTATTATTCTTACTGTACCTGTCAAATTTTATTACATTTTTAATTTAATATATTTATGAATTAAAACTTTACAATCCAGATGTGTAATATAAATCAATATGCTTTCTTTATGATAATACAATTTACTCAGATACCAAGGAAAACTAACATATTGTCTTTATAAAACCAAAAGCCATGTGATTTTCAATATAATCTTTACCACAGGAGCACAAGAAAGACAAAAAATAAAATCTACTCTCATACCTTGTGCTTATAAAGCAGTCTGTTTATATACACATTCAATTTTAAGTCATTTTGGATATAAACAACTTTGCAAAAGAAAATCTTTTTCCATTTGAAAAATTGTTTCGGCTTCCCATAAATAATGGTATGATCAGGTGGATGTGTTGGTATGTGTAGTAAAAAAAGCTTTTTATGGTGAAAAACATAGATTTAGGAAGCGAAAATATTCTAAGTTTATGGTGAAAAATGTTTTCTTTTGCACAATTGTTTGTTACCATGAGTACAATCATTCATTAAAGTATTCCAAACAACTTAAAATTCAGCATGTATAAGGTCCTACCTTTCTGTTTCCTTATTATACTCATAATACAGGATAATTTTTTATGTAGTGTCTAATTTGCAGAGTTATTCAGTGTCCATTCCCAAATTCAACAGCAGTACGAAAATTTTATACAAAACAAATTAAAAAATTGATTTTGTATGTCTTGTGCTAATAAATTATGTGTATCCTCCATACTAAGTCGAATTTTGGTTTTGTTTTAAAGTGCATCCCACTACTGCAGTTGCATTTCGGAACAGAAACTGAATCACAAATGTATCCTGTATAATAATTATGATAGACTGCACTCACCACAGCCTAAATAATACCTGTTTCTATTCCAGTGCCACAACATACTATTTTCCGAAGACTGGTTCCAGTGCCACAGTATGGCAGAGGATAAGCTTGTTTGTGTCCATATACTGGAAGGCACTTATAGTGGTGCTCACACCACTACTGCTACTGCCTATACCAATCATGAACTCGGAACCTGTAAGTAATATTTTATACTGATTAAGTAGTAATTACGAGTATTATACTATTTCCAATCAACAGTATGTTGGCTAGCAGTGGATTTTGGCTTGTTTTGTATATGTGGCATGCCTCACAAACACCTCAGGCAAAGCATTGGGCAACTCCAATGCTAAAGCACAGCAGTGTGGCTCTTACCTTTGAGTACATTAGGTGGTTCTTAACTTATGCTGATTTAAAATGATAATAATATTAAATAACAGCTAAGATTGCGAATCCATACGCGAAAAAAAAATGTTTTTTTATTTTTTATTTATTTATTCATGGTGCATTAATTCACACTGTCTGTTTTGTTGTGAAAAGGTAACAAAATAGACAAAGAGTTACTTTCCCATTTATAATACTTCTTGTCATAGTAATATTATAATGTTAAGAGTAATCCTTTGCAACTGTGGTCCTACCCACTTATCCTAAAAAAAAAAAAAAAAAAAAAAAAAAACCTGTCTACATACTTGATACTAGTTTTCTCGCCGGTCCTAGGTCGTGCCAGAGCTGACCTCAAACCCACAAAGAATCACCCAAAGAAGAAGGATTACAATAATTTAGAATATTCTAAACAAAATGCTTTTTATCTTACAGGCCTACAGATGCATGTACGTAGTCCTAATAATGGCGATTTACTGGGTGTTGGAGCTCCTCCCATTACCCGTCACATCCATGCTGCCCATTGTTCTCTTCCCCACCATGGGTATTCTGGACTCAGACAAAGTATGTGCAGCATATATGAAGGAGACCAACATGATGTTCATGGGTGGGCTGATGATAGCCGCTGGGGTGCAGCATTCGAGGCTACCAAAGAGAGTTGCGTTGTGGACTGTGCAAGTTGTTGGATGCTCTCATAGAAGGTTGGTTACTTTAGATTTTATAACCCGCAATACACAAAGTGCAGGTGTAATAAGTGTGAATCCTTTTGTCTTTACTTAAAAAGCGTTATTCATAGGAACACTAGACCCAAATTTTGGCGATGTCGTCGTCGTCGGTGCGCCCATTGGCCGGAGGCGGGGTTGATTTCCTTAACGGCCCATCATGAGTGACTGAGCAATGATATTTAAAAAATAAACTAAAAGTCGAATGAAAGCTCCACTATTACCATAAAAAGCAAATATTTTTTCCTTAACTAAAATGATGACTAAAATTTAAAATATTATCCTCAATTCCAGACTGAACTTCGGCCTTACATTCGTGACTATGTTCATATCGATGTGGGTGTCGAACGCCGCAGCTACTACCATGATGGTGCCTATTGTTGAGGCCATATTAGAAGTGTTAGAACAGGTAATTATTTTATTATGCATAGATTTAGAATCCGATGGCTTTGGTCCCTACGTTGCAGCAATGCATCTGTGCCGGGCGTAGCCAGCTTTTGGCCCAGAAGGGGGCAAATCAGAAATTTCTTAGGCCGGGTCCCCCGCGCTTGTTTTATCCTACACACTACACGAAGACACCTACACGAAACGTTAGGTGCATGTAGTGTGTAGGAGAAACACCAACAGGAGATCCGGCTTTATAGGTAGTCAAAAAAATAATAATTTTAATATGAGGTACACAGCAACAACAGTAGGTACGTAGGCATACAAAATCCAGAGCAGTCGCCCCCTCTGCCCCCCTGGATCCGCTCATGAGCGATGCTTAAAGCTAAAACAGCGCCTTCGGATATGCACTTGCACAAAACTCGCAAAGCAAATGTCTCGTTGTTAAGACTCGATGAAGTTGCATAATAGTGTCTTTGCCATGGAATGAAGAATTATTTTTATTTACAGCAAGGTCTTGGCGATGTCTACACAAACAGAAGGAAGAATCCTCCAGCAGAAAATGGTAAAGATACCAAGGCGGTTGCCAAAACTGGAGAAGAAGAGTAAGTACTTTTTTATACCATCTATTTAGGATTTATATTCAAGTAACATCTGGGTCCTTATGCGCAATAATTATATGTAGGTATCATTATGATTGATAGTATGTGGATGGCTACATTCACGAAATAATTTTTCGGTGTGAATGTCATTAGTGCCAATATCGCTCACTCATTGGGAATAATTGAACGACTTCGGGCAACCCACAGTTGCGTTAAGCGACTGACCAATCGAACGACCTCAAAATATCTGTCGGATTCAATGACTATAGTCATTGGTCGGTTGACAGCAGTGCAGCTTTCACCCTACTATTTTACGGGGTGACCGGTGCGAACGCCTGACGATGCCTGGTCAAATAACTTAATGGTTTGGAGTGATCGCCCGGACGAACGGTGCGTCGTCGAGCGTCGTCCGCCGTAATAACGAAAATATAAAGGGGTCGGGACTAGAAAAGTCGGACCTTATATTGACATGGTGTAACAGTTCGTTCAATACATCAACCCAGCCTATCGCAGTGCTGGATATAGGCCTTTCCCAAATTGCGCCACAACACTTGGTCCTCCGTTTTCCACAACCATTCACCTCAGCTACCTTTACAATGGTCCAAATCAACCATTTAAAAACAAAACACCATCGCAATCCATGCTTGCAAATAGTTCTCACCAGTAGCGTGAACTCCATAAAGACAAGAAGACACTGCATACCCTAAAAAAAATTGTATTAAGTAATGCAAACATTAGTATGGTTTTAATATCAGTTAATTTACGTCTTAGGGTGAGGTGGCCAATCACAAACATCCTTTAACTTGACAATACAACACGTAAGTTGTTTTTGCCTACCCTGTCAGTAATGTCTGTGTGCACGCCACTGATAGTCACGTATAAAATGCGTATTATTTAGAAGAGGTAGGGTCCTAAGCCCCTTTGTCACTGCGACCTGCGAAGATTTATTGTTTTTTTTTTTTTTTTTTTTTTTTTTAACTTTGCCCCTCACTAGGATTTCTCCTGTATCGAGGGACAGTTTACACACATACATGTCACATGCACACACAACCAGACCCGAAACAACTATCAGTAGATCATACAAATACTTGTTCTGTGCGGGGAACGAACCCGCGGCACGTAACGCAGAAAGCTAATCGCTTAGCCACTGCGCCAACCGTGTCGTCGAATATTGTCCTCTTGTCTATTTTATCTTTATATAAATTGTGTATATAGCAGACACCTATGTTTGCAGAGCGCCGATGCCGAGTAACATTACAATTTGCTACTACCTGAGCATAGCTTACGCGTCTACGCTGGGCGGCTGTGGTACCCTCGTCGGAACTGCTACCAACTCCGCGTTCAAAGGAATTTTCGATTCGTAAGTATATTTTATTATTTAATTCTGAAAGAGACACAAAAAAAATTGTTTTCAGCTTTCTGTATTTGGAAATGTCTTGTGGTGATTCTTTCCTATTAGGTACGGAAACAAAGCAGTATTAAAGACAGCATTGCAGTCAAGTGTACTGTCGTTTGCTTATCCGTTGACCGCGAAATTGATACAGTGTGCGCACTCAAACACAGCGTTGCGAAACAAACAGAAAAAGAAAAAAAAAAAAGTTTTTTTTTATAAGTACCGTACCTATATACCAGCGGTGGCCAAACCCAAGATCTACTGTTTACTGACGAAAGCCTGTGCGGCCTACCAATACTTATTGAAATTTTAAACGAATAATATGTACCTATGTATATTAAAAATATGTGGTTTTTGCCTTACCACGGTCGACTGGACTAAAAGCCGCGAGCGATCGGTTGGCCACCCCGGTTCATGCATTTAGTAAAAATCGTTATTTTGACATTACACACAGAAACTTCAATTTTATTTATTCTTCCTATGTTCCAGCGAGTTTCCCGAATACTCGAGCTCAGTGAACTTCTTCTGGTTCATGGCGTACAGCACGCCCCCCATGCTTATCATGCAGCTGCTCGTGTGGGTAGCTCTGCAGGTCACCTTCATGGGCATGTTCAGGTAAACATTTACAGTTCAACAATACAAAAAATATGCCATCGGATTTCGGAAAATGATCGAACGCGTAACGTCCATTTATAAGGTCTTACTATATTAAGTAGCGGAGATCCTTTAAAGGGGTTATTTTACTCATAATTATGAACAAGTTTTAATACGGCAACAATAACGAAATCGCTAATTTTTTTTTGCTGATATTGAATTATTCTTATGGATCAGCAGATTATATTTCACGATTTATCTTTTGCTCCCTTAGTAAAAGTTGTTCATTAAGGATGAGTACTACCTACCTACCTCCGCTCTTAAAGTAGGTACGTCCTTGTATAACATAGAGTCGGTTTTTTTTAGAATGAAACCCCAAAGTGTTTTCACGCATTCTCCTTTTAGAACATACACTAAGGGCTCAATTATAGAGGCGGAAAGTCGCGCGGAGCTCAAAGCGGCGCGCAACGCGGCGAAAGGCGCGTATCTCCGTTCATGGAGAGCGAGCGAGAGAGCGAAACGCCGCTATGCGCGCCGCGCTACTTTCCGCCTCTCCATAATTGAGCCCCAAGTTGGGTGTAATAACAATTTTAGATACTTCCACAAATGATGGCGTACGCTGTTAAGCTTGCTTTTCTTTGAGTCAAGAGATGATTGACCACCTGTCACACACCACCAATACACCGGTTTCTTATTGCAGACCAAACAGTGAAGCCGCTAATAAAGTCAACATGGCATCATCAGGATCAATAACTACAATGAAGGTCATCAAGGAACAGTACAGGAACCTTGGACCTATCACTTTCCACGAAAGGGTGAGTTTGTAGTCAAATAAATATACTTACTTTATTAAATACTAGCCACCCGTCCCCGACTTCACACGGATACAATTTCTCTACTATCCTTACATTAATTATGAAAGTATTAAACATATAAACCTTCCGTGAAAAATTATCTAACTGGGGGTAAAAAACGCATCAAAATCTGTTGCGTGTTTAAGAGGAATTAGCGGATATACAGACAGACGCGGAAAGCGTCTGTATTTTATACTATGTAGAGATTAAATATAGTTATATAGATAAGCAACTTTCATAAAGCAAGTATTGGGCTGTATAGACGGTAAAACCCTATCGGCCAATATAAGGTTTTCCGACAGATTAGGGGAACCCCCAAAGAATCAAAGAGAAGTAATGATGTGGGGTTTTATTGGGTCTTTTCTCCTTAGGTTAACGTTTAGGAAGCGGGCAAGCGCATTGATATTTATGAATATATTGACGTTGAAAAATTACCATTTAATAGTATTTTAATTTTCTGTCTTAGGCTTCCGGTCTCCTGTTCATCCTGGCTGTGTTCCTGTACATCTTCCGTCGACCAGGATTCATGCCCGGCTGGGCTGATGTCCTAACCTCTATGTAAGTACCTATATTAAACAATATGAGCCGATTTTACAATACCTGGATAAGGCTGCGTTTCCACCGAAGCTGTGCGAGGTAGCTAAGCGGTGCGCGAGGAAAAATTCCACCAATAAGATAACTTCGGACTTCGAACGAAGTAATCCTATTAGAGGATATTTTCCTCGCGCACCGCCTCGCACAGCTCTGGTGGAAACACAGCCTAAACCTTGGATAAGTCCATACAAAAATGTTCCAAATTGAAATTGAAAGCTGGGTATAGTATCTATATATTAATACGTGAAGCGAAAACCTTGTACCCTTTTTTTAAGCATATTGCGCGCACAGAGGAGAGTCAGATTTGGCATAGTTAAAGTTTATATGGAGAAGGAGTGCAGAAAGCTAAAATTAGGGTCGAATTTCGACCACTGGGCGACCACTAGTAATATATTATCTGCTCATTAAAAAAGTTGATTACTAGTTTTTTTTTTTTTTTTTTAACATTGCCCCTCACTAGGATTTCTCCTGTATCGAGGGTACAGTTTACAAACATACATGTCACATGCACACACAACCAATTATACCACCAACCAACCAATATACCAATAACCAATACCAAAACCAACCAAAATTGGTTAATATAACCAATTATTATACGTTCCTAGTGAAATATTCGTTTATGTATGACATACAATTTAGTATTTATGTATTATATTGTGTTACAGGAAAGTGAAAGACGGCGTCACATCGATGTTTATTGTAATACTGATGTTTATTCTGCCGATGTGCTGCGACTTCCTCAAGTTCTTCTCCAGTGCCTCCTCATGTAAGTATAGAGATATAGTTACATATAAAAGTGATGGAGCAGTTTTATTGTTTATAGGCTAGTAAAACTTTTTAAAGAATAAATTCGCAGTTGCAGTTAATTCCACCGCATCTATCTACTACATATTGAAAACTTTTCGTTGTTCACAGATGAAGAACTAGCAGCGACTAAGCCTTCTCCCAGCATCGTGACCTGGAATATACTGAAGGAGAAGATCCCATGGGGCCTGCTCTTCTTGCTTGGTGAGTTGTAAATTTAAACTCTTAAAACATTACGATTATTTGTGTCGTTTTATCCACAAGGCACGCGAACGTCCAGAGCACGGTAGTTGCCTGTTATTATTTTATATCTGTTGTCAGCGGTTTCACTAGTGTGTTTTTTTAATAAAAATAAAATATAGCCTATATAGCCCGGGCTGGATTAAACCATGTATAGGCAAAGAAGAATCAGGACCCAATTCCCCTTTTTAAAATTTTCTTTATTCGAAACACAATAGCTTATGGAATTTTGGAAAAATATTATGTAGTAATGATATTTTTCTTCTTAGCTTTCTTTCTTTAATTAAGCAAGGTTATTTTTCTCGGGCCTGGGGGCCCCTAAGCAACCATGGGGCCATCGGCACTTGCCTATTTCGCCTTTAGGTTAATCCGGCTCTGGGGATAGTGTAGCTTTCTATTATCTCCTATGTAGTCATACACACAACAAACAAATTTTACGTCTTTATAAAAAAAAAAACGAGAAATTGAAGCTTCTTTTTCTCTCCTTCTCCCAATCTCTTGACAAAAACCGCGCGGAAATAATTCTGTTTTTTTTTGGCAGTAACCGTTTAGAAGCTTACAACTGTAGATTCTATAAATATTTGTTCCATGCGGGTATCGAACTTGCAACTAGCGAAGAAAGCCGTTAAAATTCGATTCAATTCTCTCTTTTTAGGTGGCGGCTTCGCTCTCGCTGAAGGCAGCAAAGCCACCGGCCTCTCCTCCATGATCGGCTCGTCTCTTGAAGGCCTGCAGGGTTTGGACCACTGGGTAGTGCTGCTCGTGGTGGTGCTGGTGACGCAGTTCATCACAGAGTTCACCTCCAACGTCGCCATTGCTAACCTCATACTGCCCGTGCTGGCTAATATGGTAAGAAACACTATGTAGCTACTAAACTTCAAAACTGGGGGTCTACTGCGTAACAAAAATGATAGTGAACATCGACACTGGTAATAAACTTCAACACGATCGTCAGTGATTAAACTTTGAGCTCAAACTGTACATTTCAGTATAAGCTGACCTCTCATTGTATACATAAGCCTATACAATGCGAGGTCAGCTCATACTGGAATTGTGTAGCTTGATATAGTCGTGTGTACAGCAAGACATGAGGATTTTATAGAAATAAGTTAGGTATATACATTTGTATCAGAAATGCGTGGTCATATTTAAGGGTGTGGAACAGACCATCAAACTGAATAGCTTTATCTGATACACACCCTTAAATATGACCACGCATTTTTGATACACATTGTATATTATAAAAGTAAGAATATATAAAAAAACACAGGCAGGTAATAATTATAATACTACAAATTTCTTTAATACCCAGAAACTAATATTTAGCTAATAAGCTAAACAGTTAATAGCAGTCTACTAAAATTACTACAACTTTGTTCCCAGGCTCGCGTGCTACACATAGACCCTCGGTACCTGATGATCCCAGCCTCGTTAGCATGCTCCATGGCATTCCACATGCCTGTGGGAACTCCACCTAACGCCATCGTCGCAGGAGTCGCGCATATACCTACTGCTAAGATGGTGAGTACTTTGTTGTTAAAACTCTTCAAAGTAGACAGAGTAGATAATTGGTTGTTTGCGGTTGCTGGTGACCGTTAGCAGCATTATAAATTATTGTGAAGAGATATTTGCAAAGACTGGGTTAGTAGTATGCCGAGATAGAAGAGTTCGAAGCTGTTCATCGGTGAGAAAGCCCACAGACTCCGTTGGCTCGGCCACACTTAATTATTTATTTTATTTATTTATTTATTGCACAATGTACACGTATAAACTAATTATAAACTAACCTGGTACATGACCCTGTTAGAGACCATTTAAGGTGGGAGAAAATATAATCTTCAAGAACGGGTTGGTGATTGCATCATATTGTCAATAGGCCAGTTAGATGCGGCTTCTCCTTTTTCCCGATTAACAACAGACAGAAATTGTCAGAATATTTTATTCTTTGACGGAACCATAGAGACAAGACTACATGCAATATTGTTTATTCTTCCAGGCTGTCGGAGGTATAGGCCCGAAAATCATCACAACTCTTATCGTATGGGGCGCCTACCCCACTTGGGGCTCAGTGATCTTCCCCACCATAGCGCCCTCGTCTTCCCACCTTCGCAATACGACGGCGTTTTCTCTATCGAATAACGTGTCGTTAGCGTGTAACGCGACATATAACACTCTTCCTTCCCTTACCAATATCAACTGTACATTACCACCTATGATGAATAACACAGGCATTTTCAGCTGCAATTATTTACCGATTAAAAGTTAAACATAAAGTTAACTAGGTAATTTAATGAGTTTTGTGATCAAGGGATTTTAAGTGATTTTTTTATGGCTTTTTTGCTGGAATATTATTTAGAAGCATCTATTATATGGAGCAGCTGCTCCATGATCTATAATCGTGTTATAGTTGGAGAAGACGCTATAGATATGCAGATGTACAGGTTTGTGCCATTTTGTACCATTTTTTAGTAAAAAACTGAAAGGAAAAGCCTTTAGTTTAATATAATGCAATATCAGTGTTCGAAACAATTTTTTATTTAAATGTTGTTTTTTAGATACAGTTTAACCAAATATACCGATATGAATGGTAGGCTTATGTTATTTGTACTTATAATATAATATTGCCAACATAATGATAAAAATAGAGTACCTAGATGATTGTCGAAGTCGCCAAATATTTTTAATCCAAGATTTTTTATACATAAATTATGTGTTTACTTAAAATGCGTACTTAAATTGAGTATGAATGTCTAGATCCTAAGCAATCCTATAGTGATTGTAGACTGCTAGAAATTCAGACTATCTAAACTCGATTTTCAACATGCTTAAAAAGGTGCTAATTACTAATAGGTACCTACCTACTATTTTATACTGTGACCAAGAACATTGTACATGTACAATGTTCTTGACTGTGACAGTTATATTTGACGACTTTGTCAATGAGTTCTTGATATAACATTTTTGTATTTCTGCACTATAATAAATAGCATTTTATGATCAGCATTTATGTATGTATGTGGAGTATAACAGTCGACCCACCGACTAAGTACATTGCCAAAATATATACATAATATATATCTATATTTATATATAATAATAATTACAGTTGGACAATATTTAAAATGTCTTTAGAGTATAAATAGGTAATCGAAAAAAAAATGTAGATGAGGGATTTCTTCAAGCAAAGTTTATTCATGTTATGTGAATAATCTACACACACCCAATTTAAATTTGTGATATTGGTACTTAAATTTTTTTGATAATACATAATTGTACGAGCCCGTGCTTGCTAATACATTTGATGCTTAGATGGAAGAAAACGAATCTTGTTGATTTCGTGATAAAATTTATTGATTGTTGTAGCTAACGTGTTAAAAATAAAACTCCAGTGTACTCAGTAATGTTTAGTAATATAGGTAACAGTTATGTGTGATATAATCATACACATCACTATCACTACCTACATAGTATAAAATAAAGTGGCCCGTCGCGCCTGTCTGTTTGTTCGCTAACTACTTGAGAACTATACAACGGATTTTGATGCAGTTTTCACCATGATTTTGAGAATTTCTTCCGGAAGGTTTATATGTACTAGTGGTCGACCACAGGCCGAAATTCGACCGTAATTTTGGCTTACTGCACTCCTTCTCCATATAAACTTCATCTATACCAAATCTCACACTCCTCCGTGCGCGCATTATGCTTAAAAAGGGGTACAAAGTTTTCTCTTCACGTATTATTCATATATAATGTAAGGATAAATTGTACCCGTGCAAAAGCGAGGCGGATCGCTAGTATATTGATATAACAAGTTTTCATATTGAAAGTTCGTTAAAATACTACCTACCTACATACTGAAACATTTGACAAATATTGTCCAACTATACCTACTTATACTTATTTATGAAAACGTGGCCAATACCTAGTGCCTATTATACAATTATACAATCCAGCCAGCCTACTGGGACAATATTAATGCGTAATTATATTATTATAATTATAGTACGTAACTTATATATCTACATGTAACGGATAAAGCGGGTGAGGATTCGTATAAAGATGTGCTTTTGCACTTGCAACAGTTTTTATGAGCCGGTCTAAACTTCGATCGAAAACATATTTTTTTATACCAATTTTGACAGAATATCTCGGGATTCTGAACTGATAATAATATAATTGAGGCCTGTGTTGTAATTGTCAGAAATGTCTGAAGCGTAATTTTTGCAAAGGTCTGACGTATTCTGAGGTCTTATCAATGAAGAATCTCAATTTGTGAATATATAATTTAGTTCAACTAACGAATTGAGAATCTCCGTTTTCGGAATTAAACGACTCTTTTTAATAGTAGTTTATATACCTACCAGTTCTCATAAAAAAAATTACCATTAAAAGTTTGCCAGTGTGAAAGCACCGATAATATATTTTATATAGAAAATGTTTATGTGAAGGTGTATTGCAAATATATTTAATTTGAACTCCTAAAAAGGGATGTTCCTAGATTTTAATATTGTGTAGCATATTGTGATGTGTGAATCGAATAGTTATGTGTGGACTTTTTTGAAGAGTGAACCCATCGATGTCTATAGATACGCTCTGTCATACAAAGGGAAGCTAAAAAAATGAGACGTATTTTTTGAAGACGTCAAATTCTAAATTCAACAATTTTCGTATTATATTTAAATAGAACAGCGTTACATGCACTAATGGAATAGCTACTGTTATTATATATCTTTTATTCAATACACAAATTAATAATTATGTTTGTAAACGGCATTTGACTGGTGATCAACTACTCCATTTATCTGAAAATGGAGTACCTGACACGTCTCACTTTTTGAGTTCACTAAGCATATCTATAGACATCGATGAGTGAACCCTATTAAGTATAGGTACCTACATTTAGGGAGAAAAACTAAAAATATTTATTTATTTTTGGACCACCTATGTAACATATTCCCTAATTCCAAATCTCCCTAACGATAACGTGGATGCGACTTATAGGTGCCCTAGAGCAAGTCCATAAAAGAACAAAATGCTTTTGTTATCAAACAAAAAAAATATTGTGATGCATTTTATGTGTGTGAAAAAGTGCAAATTAGTTGTAATTATCAATAATTATTGTATAGGCATTGTGTGTGTGAATGACCTGCGTACATTTAAATTAAAATTAATATTTAATTCAAAATTATCGTATTTTTTGTAAAAAAAATCTTCTATTTGATCGATTGACGTCACTAGCTAATGTTGTTTTTTCTATTTTACGTTTTTATACGCTTGAATCTAAAATGTAAATAATGATCATCGCTTATGATCGTGAAATACTGATGATTATTATCAATGACTTTTTAAATTGTCGTGTTTATCTAGCCTATCCAATTACAATAAATGCTATGTGCATGAAGAGGCATGATTTTAAATAAACGAGGTTTCTGTGTTCTGTGGACTGCCCTGTGTCCCAGGTCGCGCAGGACGTACTTAAAAAGCGTTATTCGACGGATCTTTCCATAAGTTTCAAAACAATTCGGTCTTAAACCAGTTTTTAACCTTTTTGGAACTTATTTCGTGTAGTTTTTTCCATCATTTATAAACCTTATACTGTACCTAGCTTTGTCGGTGTGCATGTTAAGTAGGTAGTTACTCGTAATTTTTATCACCTCAAAGTGCGTTTATTTTAGCATCTTTGAAAAGATGCTAATTCCCAACTAAAGAATTCCGCGTTACCTCAGTATGATTTCAATTTTAGTGTGTATTTGTAATTGTCATATATACCTTTTTGCGAACTCGACTTGACGGAAGCACTGGCGTGCCCCCAGATAAGGAGCCGTTTTCGTTAAATCGGTTATGATTGTTCATTTATGTCACAAATATCAGGTTTTTTTCACATTTGGGGAAAAACGTTTGTGTTTTCGAACTTTTCTAAGATGTATTAGATAATCATGATCTAATAAAGTGATAAATGGTTAACTTGTACGTGATGTGCTCATTTTGTAAATAGCGGAATGAAAGATTGTGTTGTTAAATAAACATGTTGGAAAAAATTCAGTATCTTTTGTTTTTCCCCTAAACTTTCGCGTAGCGTATTCTGCGTACCGATTGGCATGCTCCGGCCCAAGTTCACTGACAACATAACAGACGATTAAAGGAAATCTGCCGTTTAAACATTTTTGTATGGGTAATCGGCCATTTTTATTTTAACCATCTGTTATTTTGTTGGTGAACATGCCCTTAATATTACATCTACGGCGCAAGAGTCATTTTGAATCATTGATGGTCCGTCAGTTGGGCGTTGCGGGTTCGATTGTCGAAAGGTCTGGGATTTAAGCAAAGAAAAGGAAGGTAGGTACGTAATAAGTATGTATATTGTATAGGTACAGCTAAGTAGACGCTTAAGATATTATTAATTTATCAGTCTATACTTAGAAAAACAGCATTAAATCTACGCTCGTTTCTGAATCTTCAATATGTTGATTGCGGCCCACTCGGGGTCGAGCATAATATCTGTCCAGATGGCGGTGGACCAGACGGCGACGGTGAACCACACCACCACTATTGCTATCACTGATGGGCCGATGCCAGCGTACATCTGGAAAATACTTAACACTAAACATGGACCACTAAAATGCTTTCAGTTATCTAAAGATCGCAAGCGTAGTGTGGTTTTTCTGTAAAGAAATCCCCAGTAGCCCGGAGCTTGAAATGCCCGATGGATGGTAATAGGGTCGCCACTGGTCGACACCTATTCTGTGGGACTTAATAACGTCATCGGCGCAATGTCAGCGTAGGTATACCTAACGGTACCTATCCTCTGCCTTACCCTTCGTTCGGGAAATACAGGTGTGATGGTATTATTTATCGTTGTTCGGCAGCGAAAATCGTAAAAATGTTAAACAAAATTTTACATGAGGAAGAAATAAATATCAATCTAAAGAACAAATAAAACGTTTTTGAAGAAAATTGGATTTATGAGGTTATCCCTCCCGGTGACGTAGATGCACGTAATTTGTTTATGGATCATACACAATTTGTAGATACATTGAATTGGCATAGTCCCACAAAACCGTGTAATCGGTTTGACTGTGGGGTCAGTGAGTCTAAACAAATTAGATATGGCATCTAAGTAATAGGTAAGTGCTCAGGTGGCATTGAGATCACTAACCAGATGATCTCATCAACCCACATACGTATATTAGCACTATTACTTACGAGTAGATACCTATATAGTTTTCTTTTAAAACACCTTTTTTGGGGTATGTAACTAACCATTCGCCAGGGTGGGATATGCACATAAGCGGAGACCATGGCGTTGACTGCCGTGCCAGTCACCAGGTGGAAGGGCAGGGAACTGGCCAGCGTGGCCGCCATCATCAGGTAGTGAGGGTTTATGTTGCAGATCACGCTCTAAGCAAACCAAAAAAGCTCATTAGCTACATGCCTAAAATAGCCGGTAAGCTTGTCTGTTAAAAGGTCAGGGTCATGCGTATGATTACAGACATAAATCCAACGTTACCTAATGAATCTGAAGCGTAATTTATCTATTATTGCAATTTGCCGATAGTTTGGTTTGTTGACGAGCTTGTTATAGCATGGACTACTCATAGACTTTATTTGTTACTAGCTGCTGCCCACGCGTTTTATTTTTACCAAAATAAAATATAGCCTATATCACTCAGGGATATTGTTGCATAATAATGGTGAAAGACTTTTTTAAATCGGTCCAGTAGTTTTGTAATGAATTCATTACAAACAACAATAAGCAGTTGCCAGCGGTTTTACTCGCATCCTAAGGCAACTACCTCATGTAGGTACCTACCTGGATAAAAAATGTGTAAATGTATCCTAATCACAAACCTAAAGCAAAAAAAATCCAAAACAAAAAATAAATCTCGCAAAAAATGTAAATCCAGGACATGGTTTATCTGAGCCCCAAATTTCATTAAAATCCGTTCAGTCGTTTATGCGTGATTGTGTAAAAAACATCCAAACATCTACAGAAAGTTTCACGTTTAAAATATTAGATACCTAGTAAGATGAATTATATGCACTAACATAGTTACTAACCATCCACAAAGTTAATAAAAAATCCGGTGTATCCTGTATACGGTGTATCCTGTTACCATCTTCACTTGAAACTCGCAGAATAGTCGACATCGGCTCAATTGCCATATCGAAAGAAGAAGATGAATTATTTTTCTTTAGTAAGTAAACATTAGATATTGATTTTGATTATGTAACCTACTCGCAGCTACTTACGAAACTGTTGCTTATCTTCATCATCAGATTTTAGAGATCAACTTTTCTTAGAGACCTCACAAAATATAATTCTTTTTTTGTATCAAAGGTTGTCGTTACCACTCTAGCTATGCTAGGCAGCAGCCCGTACACCACGCAGAAGTTAGAAGCGAACTCTGTGAGGGTCTTGCAGAACACCACGATGATGAAGACTACCGCTGACGGCGGCCAGCTCTCGAAATTCAAGAGGAACTTCTCGAATTCTTCGTTCATACCAGAATCTCTGAGGGATTCGAATAGAGTGCTGCTACCGGCTGGAAAAATAAGGAGCTGTGCTTTTACTTTCTAATCCCAACTCAAATAACGTATCACAGTCATAGGTGTAACCAGGAAAAAACAAGGGAAGCTCCGCCAACTGTTTCAAGGTGATACGGGTCGAGGTTTACGAATATCCAATTGGATGTGGCTTTTGAACCTATAATAGTTACGTATGAAAAGTTCTAAGCCGTTGACAAGTGCTTCAACTAGATCCTCTAGGCTGTATCAGTATCCCCTATTGTGCTTACCCTAGAAAAAATTGCTGGCTAGATACGTTCATGATCTCAGTGCTGGATAAAGACTTCTAACCTGGTGGACATACCGGGGAAGCGCGTTTATGAAGACTGGGCCGCAGCCAACGCAAAGGGGATTTTGTCAAGAGGACTGGACGAATGACGCTGTTACCAACAGTAAGTTGGGTGCGAATCCCGGACGCAAATGGGTCAGATTTACATGATAATTTGCTTACTTGGATGTTCTTATTATTCATCACCACTGTTTTAAATAAAAACAACGTGAGAAAACCGGCATGTCCATGGTCCATGGAGGGGAAGGTGGGGCGGCTGTCCCTTCCTGGATATGGGCTGCCACCCCTAACCCTTCTTGTCTTAGGTACATACATTTAGCTGCTTTAATTATGTGCCTAGTGTTGTTGAAAACTCTTGATTTGCCCCCACTCCCAGGCCAATTTGCCCCTCACCCTGAGATTAAAAGATAGGTATACCCATGGGTCTGTCCTAGATACACAAATTCGAATCTACATAATGTGTCTCTAATTGATAAGGGTTTGTATATTATACCTATAATGATCGGTATGCTCCAGTGAATATCTCGTCGCACCATGTTCCAATTCAGACACGATTTGGTTTGGGTGGTCGGCAAGGGCTCGTTGAACCCATCTAAATATAGTTTATTGATTACATTTTCTTTAGAACGCCATTTACGTGGAAAGCTTGGGATTAGACGATATTATATCGCAAATGATTGAATCGCTTCTGAAAGAGGCTGAGATCTATAGAGCGTACTTAAATTTCGCTCAGACTTTGCTTTGTAATATAGGTAGGTACGTACTTTCTTTATTGACTTTTAGAATAAAATAGAATAAAAATACCTACTCTTTATTGTACACCTGAGCTAAGTCAAAGTAAGCACTATAGATCTCAGCCTAAGAGGCTGTTAATAGATTGATAAGGATACCTAGAATGGTTAAGAATAATGGTTTTTTGCAATTTTCTGTCATAAGGTACCCACATTTTTTAAATACATTTATTATATTATGATAGATAGGCAATATGATGTGATGATAGACACGACAGATGTAGATCTTATGTACGTTAATAAAATTGTAGAGATATACCTACTAGGATTTATGACGCTTTTATTAAAAAACTGTGATTACGAATTAGTCGTACTAAGGTAAGGCAATCTAGATACTATCAAAGAGGTTAATGAAAATAATTAGTCATACTTCAACTTTTCTGTACAACATATTTGTTGACCTTATATGGCAGGAACAAAATTGAAAAAAATTGGTACCATTTAAACTAGGTACTACTAAAGTGCCAAAAGGGAAGCTGATAGGTACGTTTTATTTTAAAAATTGATCTCTTAGGTATCACTGAAACTATAAAAAACTGCAAGTAAAGCAAGAAGATAGTACATTTACCTGTTCGTTTCTTGAAGAACTTGATGAAGTCCAGATTGATAGGCATTATGAACAGCAAGATGACACACATGATGCAAGGCGATGATACTCTGAGGTGACTGGAATTACGGAAAACGTTCAGAAGTACACCTCTTCTCTATTCTGATCTTTTTTGGGGCAGCTCTATGTTATTCCTACTTCAAGAAATTAAAAGGTAGATATAAAATAATTTTCATAAAAAAACTTAACAGCTTCTTAAGTCGGTCCACTGCTAAACTATGGTGCATTTAAGGATTAAAGGCCTTGACTCATCATTAAGAACCACTTTTACATACTATGGGAACAAGCCCACCTTGCCTTGGTACCTATTCTTAATTGGGTGACTGACTTGAGTGTTAAGTACGCACCTACTAGTATTGTATAATTTTATTATTATAGTGGTACTTATGATCTTTTCTGTTCTTTTTTTTATTGTAATATTGTGTAAATTGAGGTGGAATTTTAGCCACATTTGTTGTGTAGTAAGCTTGATTTCTGAAAGAGTATCCATGGAGTTTCTTGCCGGTATCTTCTCCAGGACCAACCCACTTGGAACCGTGCGCCTAGAATCACGACGTTTTGAAAGTGCCTGCAAAGGCCCAGTTGAAATAAAAATCTTTGACTTTGACTTTGACTTTGAAGCTGAATATGCGAAAAAAAGAACTTATAATTCAATATTACTCCAATAAATGTATTGAACAGCTGATTTTTTTTTGCGATTTCAGTTTTGGTTCCATAGTAAAAGTTGTTTATAATGATGAGTACCTACCATAACCCCTTATAAGGACCTCCGCTTTTAAAGTAGGACAGAAATATTATGATAAGAATTGCTTCAATTTCGACAATTCTGCATTATTTATCCCTACGCAATAGTGTACCAAATGAAGATAAAGTGCCCGTAGGGAAAATTTATCCTAACGTGAAAATTCATGACTTTTATTATATTTAAACATCTGTATATTTGTCGGTGGACTGGCCCTTAAGTACTATTAAATAAAATATTTTTAATTAATAATAATAACTTATGAAACTCTGTGCTGCGTATCGCTTGATCGATGTGTGTTGTGCTGATTGTAGCCTGTAGCAGGCCCGCCAGAACCACTACAGCGGCCACTACCTGATAGCATAATAAAAAAGTGCTTTAAAATAAAAAAATGTTCAGAACTAAAGTTAAAGAATTGAAGGCATTTTGAACCCACCGAAAAATAGTTACTCTGAGGAACAAAACTCCAGCGTTTGATGGTTTATTACTTCACGTGACAGTGACAAAATTGTGGTCATTCCTTCTCAAATGCCACTAATGAAGAGTTGAAGGAACTTTGATGGTTTGTGTACTTGAAAATGATATTTTTGTATAATGTAGTGAGCATAATTCGCAGAGTAATTCAGTGTCAGTTCCTAAATGCAACCGCAATATTGGGATTCACTTTAAAACAAAACAAAAAATCCTAGGTACTAGCGTAAGCCACACAAAATCAAAATTTTATTTTGGTTTAGAGTAAATTTTAGTACTGTAGTCGCATTTGGGGATACAAAGATTTATTTTTCTTTTTAAACATTTCCCCTCACTAGACCCGAAACAACTATCTGTAGATCATACAAATAATTGCTCCGAAAGGGGAGCTCGAACCCGCGGCACGTAGCGTAGAAAGCTAATCGCTTAGCTACTGCGCCAATCGTGTCGTCAATATTAATTTCATTTACGCCGCTCGTCTACCTGTTTCCTTTTATTTGAAACGCGTAGTTTTATCATATATCTATTACTATAGTCTATCTATACTAACGAACTCATGAAACCTAATTTTTCCCATCTGGTGATACTGTGTCGCCAGCAGCGTGTCCATGTACTGGGCTTCTTCTTCTGTCATACCAATTTCTATGTCGCTTCGAGATCTGTAATTAATTTAGATGACATATACTAAGCAGGTACTTAATTAACACGAATAAAGGCATCATAAAACAGATTTTTGTTGGACTTTAAATGTGAAACTTGTTGGTTTGTTATATTTTTTAAATTACTTCTTATCATGTCCATATATCTGCCTTCATAACAATTTTGAATGTCATTGAAGTTTTATTTAATTTAGTTTATTTTATATTCATTTAAGCAGCAGTGCAGAAGCAGTGCTAGCCTAGCCGTTGAACGGGTTGAACGCTTAATTACCTTCTATGCAGGAGGATCTGAGTTCGAATCCAGCCCGCCCCTCTGACTTTTCTAATTTATGTTCGGATCGGAATTGGAAAACATCGTGAGGAAACCTGCACATCTAAGAGGGCCTCATATAAGTCCTCGATGGTACCTATGTGTATTCTGCCGACCCGCACTAGGCCAGTGCACAGTGTGGTGAACTAAGGCCTAACCCTTCTCATTCCGAGAAGAGACCCTAGCCCAACAGTGGGACAGTAGTGGGCTGGATTTATTTATTTAAATATTCATTTAAGTACATACGTTCTATCCGCGTTCGTTTTCATTATCGTTCATCGTATATTTCAATGTCAGATTTCTTAGTTTGTTTAATTTAATAATTGCTTAACATAATATTATCTATCCGCCGTCAAAATAATTTTGAATGCCACTGATTGAAACCACTAAAGATTTATTTATTTATTTTATATTTGTACTAGGTATGCACGGAGCTCTATAGCCGCTTTGGTATTTCTATTTTATTCCAAATTTTTGTAATTAAATACAAAATAATGGCCCTGTGCGGTCAAAATAATGATTACCTACCTTAGATGATTACATAAATTATTTTCAAATGGCTCGTTTCATTTTCAGAAAAGTTTACGAACAAATAATTATAGTATTACATCGATTATAAATAATTATAATTATATATGTAATTGTTTTCAATGGTAATCATTTTCTCTTGTAGTTTATTTCCTTATTGTATGCATCGTACTATTTATATATATATATATATTTATATGTATTGTATATATTATCTATGTGTATGTATGTATATGAGATATATACTATGTAGTATATTGAATATTTATTCATATTTTCAGTTTATCTTATATTGCCAGGCAATGTGCAGTGCTATTTATTCCACAAAACTGACTGCCCCATAACTTATTAATTTTACTCTTGTCCATCCAAAGGTTGCCTGGAAGAAATCGCCGTGTGCGATAAGGCCGCCCATTGTACAATTTACCCATGTTTGTGCAAGTTTTATGTGTATATTTGTTTTACTGGTGTACAATAAAGAATATATAAATAAATAAATAAATTATAATACTTTGAAGATATAATACGATATCACATTTATATTTATCCATCGATGTATTTATCCCATGAAAATTGTTATATTACCTATAGGTAAGCAAAGTAGCTAAGTACCTACCTATCTACATAAACAACTAAGATTCTTTGATTATTTTATATCTAAGTAATTATATTTATGATGGTTAAACTTCACCTAAACATCCCTAAGAAGTTGAAGTTCATCCACAGATACAGCAGCGTCTCCATGACTAACACTCCTGGAAGATTCAGCAGCATGAAGTGCGGGAACTCTATCTTCGGCCCCACAGGAAATATCCTAGCGAATGGAAATATTATAATGTTTTTCTTTTTCAAAATTGTTTGGGTCATCGTATTACCGACTAGGTAGGTTAGGAATAGGTTAAGTGATCGAGGCTTGCTATAGACTGTCAGGACAGATCGAATCAAAATCTACATTGGTATTTTCCTCAAAGGCCGGGTCAGACGTTGCACAACATTGTTCTTACCATAGATTTACGAGCGTAAGCGAAATTGTAAATCTATGGTTCTTACATAATCTTGATAATGTGATGATGAGAAAATAAACATTTACTTACTTACTTACTATACCATATCTAATGCTATAATACGATGCCTGAACTTCATAATCACAAGTTATTTAGGTAAAAAGCCTGTCTATCTCGGTTTGGACGAGTGAAATAATAGTATGAGGACCTACTAACTCCCGGAATAGATAGGTAATAAGTAAGGTATCTACTATCCGCATTCGAGTATCTATTCCGTGTACTATAATGATTTAAATATCTATACGCACGTCTCACAATAAATCTTGAATATTTGATTAGTTTGACTGCCCATCATGGTTGCCATATCACCTGGAACGCATCATTTAGCTATTATTAGATATTTTTAACCGACTTCAAAAAGGAGGAGATTCTCAATTCGGATGTTTATATATTTTTTTATGTATGTTCGGGCATAAATCCGACATATACGTAGATACATATAGACGAATTTAAAAATATATTTTTTTGTTCTAAAGCGGATTATTCCGAAATGGTCCCATTTAAATTTCATATATGATGAGATTCGGAGACAGACAAGACAACGGAACTCTTGAATGAATAACAGCATTGCAGGACTTGCTGTAATCGTATGTTTATGTATTATTTATGCCACTCAAAATAGAAAAATAAAATAAACATTAAAAAAAAGTAAAAACCGGTGTAGCGACATCTATCGCAACATAGAAGTACTACTACTAGATTACGAATCCTGCATCGCGCAAGGAAAAAGATATTCGTATCTGGCATATATACAACTGTCCGACATCAACCGTCGGGCTTCGGCCCGCCAGGCAATATCACCTCGCCTGGTCGGAGGATCCTCCCTTTTCAATGGAGGAACACTATACCTCGTTCCTCCACAGTGGTGACCCCTGACAATGAACATCTACGCAACCTTCGGCATCATCGCCTTCACTCCTCTCAAGCACCCCCCAGCACCTCTTCGAGCAGCATTCAGCAAGTCTCTTCCTGCCAGCCAGCATCCTCGGCCCCAACGGGTAACCATATACTTGCAGCGACCGCGCAAGCCTGGTTCCACCCATCGGCCTCATCAGCGACCTTGGCACAGCACACTGCACTTCGGCCGGTCAACTAGCAGAGCCCTTCTCTCCTGGTCGACGCAGCAGCCAGCCACTACGCTTCACTGCGCTACCTCGACTCACTGAGGACTTCGCAGCATCACCGCACTCAGTTCCGACTCACCGTGAACTACGCGGCATTCAGTTCCGACTCACTGGAACCATCACTGGCCCTGGCACGCAACCTCAAGACTCATCAGTATCGACCTCCGGTCTGGGGGGGGAGTGATGTAGCGACATCTATCGCAACATAGAAGTACTACTACTAGATTACGAATCCTGCATCGCGCAAGGAAAAAGATATTCGTATCTGGCATATATACAACTGTCCGACATCAACCGTCGGGCTTCGGCCCGCCAGGCAATATCACCTCGCCTGGTCGGAGGATCCTCCCTTTTCAATGGAGGAACACTATACCTCGTTCCTCCACACCGGCTTCAAAAAACTAAACACCTGAAGTCATAACATAACTCTTCAATGCTAGGTGCATTGGCAGTGGCACACTCTTTAGTTATTTGAAATCGGTTTTTACTTTTTTTTATAGTCGATATAGATCATATTTTTGTTTATAAAGACGAGTGGTAGATATAAGTTTTTAAACTGTCATGGTCACTAACATTTGTATTAGAGTTCGAAACGGGGTATTTACAAACAACAGCACAGAACAGTGCCGAAATATCGGGAGCTCAACACAAGATATAAACATGGTAAATACCCCGTTTCGAACTCTAATACGAGTGGTAGATACTCTAACGTTTTCGAATATCTACATGCATGACGTCTTTATTTCTGTTACAACTGTTCTGTTTGTTCAGCAGCTTTTCTTATTTTATTTTATTGTGTATTTTACAATATATGCGAAACTAACCGATCGATGAGGAATACGCAATTCCAAGAAAATAAAATACAGTGAAGTCTGACGGCCTTGGCACACTGTAACAATATACATTGTTAATTTATTATTGTTTATTTATTTGTATTGTTGCTTATACAAAATGACTGTGGTGCAGTTTAGTAATCACTGTGTAATGTCATTGTGAGGTGGTAAGTTCCCTTTCGGCTTAAGGGTCTGTCCACACGAAGCGTTGCGGCGCCGCATTGGCAGCCATACGGGCTGCGCGGTACGGGCCGGGCGTCGCGTCGTTGAGCTACGGTGCCACAGGCGTACTGAAAAAAACTGCGAACAATTGGCGAGAAAAGGCAGGGGGAGGGCCTGCCTTTTCTCGCCAATTGTTCGCAGTTTTTTTAACTAATTAAAAATAGTGTAAAATAAACAGTTTTTTTTTTAAATGCTCTCTAATTTAACGCTGAGCTGTCCAGAATCATCTTACATCCAGTATACATAATGGCTGTACAAAACGACTGTAGCTACTAAACTACCCTCTCACTAGAATAAGATTTTGAACTTTGCTCACTTTGTTTCATGTCTACTTGATTGCTGTGTAGTCTTCCCGATCGTTTGGTAAACTTCCAATATTCCCATCTGGAATTAGAGACAGAATTTATTCCTGAAATGATACAAATTTATTCCTGAAATTATCTATACAAATCTGACGCGATCGATTTATTTATTTACCTATAATCCTGAAATGATAGAAATCTGACGCAATCAATTTCTTTACGGACGGACGAGTATAATATACTTTCATAGTAGTTTTAGAGTTCATATTATGAACAGGCGAAGGAAGCCGCTGCTGCGGGTGGTGCCGTGCGCGCGCACCAACCTGCTCCAGCGAGCTGTGTGCACGCTCAACGCAGTGGTCAACAGATTTGATTTGTTTTATTGTTTACTGAACGAGTTTATGCAGGTAACATAATTATACGGTTATAACTTTATAAGTTACCTACAATAATAATTCGGTTTAGTTTTATTTTTAATCATGCATGAGTCATATTTTATAAGTCGTTAAGTAGATTAAATTATTGTTAACTTATCTACTTATCGTATTAGGGCATGCACCTGTAAAAATTGATTTAAGTTTGTCTAATAATAAATAAATTTAATTAATTCACAAGTAAAAAACCTGCACAAAGGCGGACTTAATGCCATAGGCATTTATGTTTGTATCACGGAACAGAAAAAAAAATCTAAGTTGTGAATAATAATATAGGTGATAAATTGATAATTATGTCCACTGCCACGCATATGTACAAGCCAAATTGGTGCAGCTTGCAGGATAATCACATAACACGCTCGTAATCCAAGATTCCATTTTGAGAGTTTAATGATGTTTCAATTGTCGAGCAGAATGATTTTGAAAGCATACTGCGCAAAATTTTTATTTTGTTTTGGAGCGAATTTTATTACTGCGGTTGCATTTTGGAAGGGACCCTGAATCACTCTGCAAATTTTGCGCACTGCATAAAAAAATATCCTGTCATATCGTGATTCAGTTGTCGTTCATGCATGATGGCGTAATTTTGTACCCTTATGGGCTGCAAAACGTTTCAAACATTATCATCTCATCATCCTTAGCTACATCCAAATAGATGCAGTACATCCTGCGAAGAAGTCAAAATAATTGACTTTTCAGCACAGAACCGTTTGAAATGGCATATCAGAGAAAAGAGCCAACCTCAACAGCAGTTGGATAAAGGTTCAAAAGATGATAAACCTACCTTCTCAAGTTCAATAAGAATGGCTTTGACAAGCGGCATCATCAGTCCACAACCCAAGATATTGGATATCCACATCGATAAGAACATGCTCGTGAAGAATAAGAGGAAACTTAGTCTGAAATCAAATTGCTAGAGTCAGAGTTGATTCCCATGTTCAGCAGAGTGGATTAACATCTAGAGGGGTTGCCCTCATTTTTTGTATCCATTGTTTCAGGAGTTAGGGTAAGGAAAGAGCCTCCACGAGTGACGATACCTGAGATCCTCTAGCGCACCCTATACAGGATATTTTTTAATGTAGTGCGCAAAATTTACAAAAATTCACTCCGAAACAAAATAAAAATTCGATTTTCTATGGCTTGCGCTAGTAAATTTTGCGTGTGCATACCTACTAAGTCGAATTTTCGTTTTGTTTTAAAGTATATCCCAATCCTGCGGTTGAATTTAGGAACAGAGACTAAATCATGCTACAAATTATGCGCACTACATAATAAAATATCCTGTGTACTGGTTGGTAGTCATCTCGATCAGGGCTGTTGCAACAACTTTGCAAAAGGAAAATATTTTTCGGTTTCCCATACATAATTGCACGTAGGTAAAGCTGGTAAAGATTGTAGGTGAAGAAAAAAAATACGGCGATTTTTTTTTCTTTTGCATAGGTAATTGTTTATTACCATGAGTACAATTATAGATTCGATAACGCATTATATATCCGAAACGACTTAAAATTCATCGTATATACTTATGTTCACCTATAATGTGAGCACCCGAAGACAAGCAATACTTTGAGAGCAATTCTTCTGTGCACTTTGCTATTCTCTATGGCTGTCATTATCATCATTACGCCGATACAGTCAAGTAGATCGTTTCGTATGTACATCTGAAATCATGAGCTACATATTAAACTATTATCTACAAAATAATATGAGGTATTTGTGAAAATTTATAAAATCTGCTAATAGCTAAAATATTACCATGAAAAGGGGAAGTACCTACCTACTACACACGGCTATAATCAAGCTATACCTATATTTCCAGTATAAGCTGACCTCGCAATCATATTATGTATAGGTATGTAGAGCTTTCTGAAAAATTTGAGGTCAGCTTATACTGAAAATGTCTTGTTAGCAGCTGCGTAAATTGGAACCCTTTTTTCTAGATTTTTAAAATCTACCATTAGGTTATAAAATGGAGAAGGTTATGTAGAACCCAAGAACCTTATACATAGAACGTAGAACCCCTTACCGGAAAAACATTAAAATGTTTGACAAAAACTGGCCCTTGTGGACGTAATGATACTATGACAAATTCATAGGCTAGTACACAGAACACAGAAAGAGGTCTTTTCTGTTCTGTGGGCTGGTACCACAGACCTGCCTTCGCTAACGTTGGTACTTAATAATCCCTGGTTTTTCATCAGTAGATAACAAAATTAAGTACCTATAATAGTTCTTTTTAATTGTTCAGTAAAGCAGAGAAAGTTCTTTGTAACAACCTTTTGAAGAAAATACTCGGGCGAAAAAAACCTATCCGAGCCTAGCACGGCGTAGACTATTTGCAGTATCATATACCTTTATGATGTACTTACAGGTGAATATTTAAACGAGAGAGCCTAGCATTCAGTTCCCTTAGCACAAAAAATACTAGATATTTTTTTTTTTATATGAGACATAGGCACTAAGCGCATGCTTACTATTAATAATGCCGTAACAAGGCTTATAAATGGCGCTATGATATCTAACACGCAATAACCATAAAGCTATGATAGCTCTGTATTGTTTTATGACCCGTAGGGAATATTGGAAGTTTAATTATTCGGGCGAAACACCTGCACAACTTAATTTATTACCTTGTGACAAAGAATAAAATAAATGGCCACTCAAAAGTTTTATAGTTATGACTTCTTGAGGCTATTGGAACAATGGCCAAGGTAAGGCTATTTTCATGACAAAAGTGCCTACTTGTTATTACCTAGATACCTCTTTTGATAGGCTACTCGGTACTAACGGGTTGATAGACATTGAAAATGTGTACGATACAGTCACAGGAATAGGCACCTTATTGCGATTCACAATCGTACTAAATCGGAAATGCATCAAGTATGATTTTTTCCGAAGATAATCTGGGCGCATTTCCCTGAAAGTTAAAATATTCGAAAGAAATATACCTAGGTAGTGTCTGGTAAACTCTATCTCTTTCAAAGAAAGAAAGAAAATTGATTTATTTTTGACAGTCGAAGACGCAAACAAAACGAATTTTAAAACATTGCAGAAAAATAAATTATAAAAATAAATACAGAATAGAACTTAAAATAAAATAACGAAAAA
Organism: Allophyes oxyacanthae; assembly: GCA_932294325.1. Classification (NCBI taxonomy): domain Eukaryota; kingdom Metazoa; phylum Arthropoda; class Insecta; order Lepidoptera; family Noctuidae; genus Allophyes; species Allophyes oxyacanthae. The sequence continues at coordinate 7,863,238 of OW028628.1, forward strand.
GAAAAAAAGGATATTTACTATTGTGTAGGTAAGGGTGCGCCTTATCTGTGCACTAAAAGCTGCTACTTACTGTGAATTTCCTAACAGAAAAACCCGGACACTGCCAGACCCGAGAATCGAACCCACGACGTCACGCGCAGCAACCGCGCATGCGACCATTATGAAGGAGGCACTCAGTTTATCTTATCATATACCTATCCTATTACCTATGATAAATCATAAAAAATATATATTACAAAACAAGCACTTAGGCGTCAAAGTATAGTCCGCGCGCGAGCTCCGAGCAAAGACTACAATAGTACGAGTAGGTAGGTATACTGGACAGCTCCGAGGAATCGGGGGCTGAGGAAGCGAGCACTTTGTGCTGCGCCCGACCGCCGCTCATACCCCACACTCTCTCAGTACCAGCAGCGTCTCGGGGTACCCCCGATTCTTCGATGTTCGCACATGGGCTATAGGCAGATAGGTACAGATAGTTAATTACCTCACTAATAAAACTCTCGCCGATCCCACTCATGATGCAGGACAAGCCGATGGGCATCATCGCCATCACACAAGGATGCAGCACGTCTAACGTCCAGTACACGACCATCAGGAGGTATACGTAAAAACTCTTGTATGCCTACAATATAACAGTTGGAACAACACAGAAACAGAACATCACGCCTGTATTTCCTGATAGGTAGTCAGAGGTGTAAATAAAATAAAATAAAATAATAAATAAATAAAATAACATATGAATTGTGGGTATTTACAAAAAACACAATTTTATTTTATTTTATTCACAATATAATTAAACTAAGGTTTGGTACCTAGTAGAATGAAAGAAAATAAAAACCAAATCAATTAATTTATACATTGAAAAAATAATTAATCGGCCAAAGTGATCTGGCATTAATGTACCTAATTATAATAATATATTCGAATGTCTAGGGGTAGGGGGCACTTGCCCCTTACTCGCCTGGTGAGTGGTGACACCCCTGGTAGGGCTAGGGAGCGAGCTACATACTTCGAGCTTTCGAGCTTTATCTAGGTAGGTACTAAGAATTTTCTAGACAAACCCAATAGAAATAAATAAATAGCAACTCAATTTTTTTCGGTACCTATTCTCATTTTGTGGGTAAAGATAAGTAGAACATACTAGTTTGGTCATAGGTCATACATAGTAACATAGCATCCTCTAACCATAAACTGAGACCCTAGTGTAAGTTTCTTATAACCATCTCGATTTTACGCATCGGCCACATTCGCAGCTCCGAATGGCGAAGAGTTTGGAGCGGGACAATCGGCACGCAGAACGCAATCGATGCGTAAAATCGAAGTTGTAAAGCGAAACTTACACTAGGGACTTTGATACAAAAGAGAATTTAATAAAAAAAAAAGAAGGTAGTTAGGTAGTGACTGACTTACATTGTTATTGCTGACAAACACGATAGGTAATAATATAATCGGAGCAATGAGTACAACCAGCATTCTCCAATATGTCCTGCAGAATAATTTGAATCTATCCCTTCGCGTGATTATTACAAGATTGGTTTCTCTGCGAAAGAAACAACTTGAAAATGATTGAATAAGTCTCAGTTACACGTCTCCAGTTCACGGTAAATGACTCGAAACATGTAAACGCTCAGTTTAGTAGGTAATTAGCTTGGTGAGTGAGTTGAGTGATTGAAAACTGCCTTTGGGTTCGTGTAAGAAACGACTTCAAAATTTTGGCGATATAGCCTATAGGTAATAGTTTCGTGAAGGTAAACTTACGAGGAAGAATCAGACTCCATGTTTTTAATACAATAATTACTTTTGTGTTACAATATCCGTCGCATTTTTGTAAAACTTGCTCGTCAAGTTATTGCCTTACATTAATATGTAATCTCGATGGTTTGTCTGGAATCTTTGAGTATCTAGTACTCAAAGGCTGGAATATAATATTATCAAACGATGACGGTCTCAATGACTAAAATAAAGAAAACTACGATTTGATTTAAAATATTGTTCACAATATCTATCGTTGTTATATTTTGAGGTAAGTAAATTCTTCCGAGATTTATTTTGCCTTAAAAAAATATTCGAGCAGAAAAATCTACTCTTAACACATTTAGTAGAAATTTATAATAACGCAATGGCAACACTGTTACGTCCTATCAATTTTATTGTAATTTTTTTTCTTCATCAGTTGCAAAGACTACAATAGTATATCGGACATAGACAGGCAGCTCGGCCTTTTTTTATTATTAACCTTAATATCAACCGCAACGCCATCTATTTTTTCGGTAGGGGAACTAAGGGTATAGGTACCTAGCTATAGCTACATATACCTATAGCTGTACGCTGCATACTAGGTACGTATTATATGTCAAGTGACGTAGGAAGAGTTATTGAAAATTATGAATAAAACAGTTAATATTTTAACATAATTTATTATAAAATAAATTTAACTATGTACACTGCATATTAAAGGGATGCTCCAGCTTGTGGCTGAAAATTCAATATTTATCCAGGTTTTTTGCAATTTTGCATATGTTAGAGAAATTTTTGAGAAGTATTTGGTTATTTGTGTAAATTTTTATTTTTATTAATCAACATAATATTTTTTTATGCACTTATTATGCTATAAATATCTTCTAAATTCAATCAATGGTGTAAATTTGTATATTTTGCGACTTTTATAAACATTACATGAATACTATTTAACCATGCTATTTTAAAGGCAAACAATCATTTGAATTTATCTACATAAAATGTGTTGCTGTCGCAGACATCAAAATTATATCAATATCTAATGTTTACTTATGTAAAAATACGAAAAACTGGGAAAATATTGAATTTATAGGTACAAAATGAGAGTCTAAGTACTCCTAAACTAAATTATACATTTAATATGTTATTTTGTGTTTTTCTTTTTCTTCCTTTATGTTTTAGATAGTGTCTATTTGCCTTTTCTTTCATAGGATCATTTATATCCCAAAAGGTTATTTTTCCAATGAGAACATTGTTGATATCTTTGCACCAATTGTGTATGAAAAACATTGTGCTTTTATTTATTAAATAATTACGCAAATTATCTTTATGTTCAGCACAAGTAATATATGATAAATTTACATTTACATTTATAATTAATTTTATATATGCCGATATATATTCTTTATTGCTTATATTTCTATACATATATGTTCCACTTGGGCAAAGAAATCAAACAATGCTCTTGTAGGATAGCACAACCACCTTTTGTTGCCAAATTCTTTCATTTTTATATATTTGTGGAAACTTTGTAGCTCTTCTGCTTCCATATTGTTTCTGCAGGCCACACAGTTTTTATAAATATGCTTTTTGGCAAGTTGTGCTATCCACCCACTGCAATACCCTATTGCTGCGCTTCTTTCAACGTCCATTGGAGTTTGGCTCTGTATTAGGTCGTCTGTATTTAAAAGTTCTACATTTAAATGAGCACTGTCAATTTCCCCTTCACATTCAGTAGAGCTGTTGTCTCCTGGTTTCGCTAAAAAATATTTTAGTGATTGGAGACAAACACCGTCATCTTTTTCACAGTTTGAGCCAACTGAATGTGAGGATGAAATATTATTAATTAATAGAGTTTTGAAGGCTCCTTCAAATGCAGACGACGTAGGCATAATGTTGCTGTAACCATGAGCTCTAATTGCCCCAAAAAAGTTTTCCAACGCGTCTTGATTGAAATTGCGCAGCAATAAAGAGTTAATCCCTTTGGAATTTAAATATTTTACAATTAATTTAAACCCTTCTATGGTTTTGATCCAGCTTGACAACGAAGGCACTACTCCTTGGTTATTTGAATTAATAAATTTCATGGTTTTGAGAATAGGTAGACTATAGTTCCACAATTTGTGGTGAGGTGAGGTTGGGGTCACTGCAGCCCTGTAGATTTTTCCTCCTTTTATCCCGCTAAAACTCCCATTGACGCTGTCAAACAAATCATCGAAGAACATGAGTAAATCTGCTGTGTCGGTACTTTCCTTTTCTAGACTTCCATATCCTGCAAAGTAGATAAAATATATTAACACGACTATCCATCGGTGTGATTCTCGGTAAAGAATAGACCACCACTCTCCGTCTGAGCGTGTCGTAAAAGGCGACTTAGGGATCATGTAAAGAGGATGGACAACAGCATCCTTATTTGTGCTAAGAACATGCAATCAGCAATCCGTATACCAAGTGTGGTGATTCTGGCAATGTCCCAAAAGACCGTTTATGGTAGCAGTCATTGGGAGGCCCATGTTCAGCAATGGAACTTAACAGGCGAGTATGATGATTATGAACGAAACTTATTTACATTGGACTTAGTTTGATTAACAATATGATCACACACACACACACACTTCGACTTATTAAGGGCTTATTTCGCACTCATTATTCACTTAATGTAAGCAAAAGGATTCTGCTGAAAAATGTAGCTAATGTACTTGTAATGTACTGGGCCTATATCATTGAAAAACCTGACTGATATTTTCACGATTGTAACATTAGTAAAGACAGATAGGAAATTAAAAGCTATGTATCTATAAACATTCACAATAATAAATTAATAAAAATAACAAACTGCTTACCTGCCATAAATCCAAGAGCTACTCCAACTGATTGGCTGAACACTTGAGTGCAATGTTTAACCCTCATTTTTGGTATTAATGCAGGTAATACATGGTGAGCCGTTAATTTAGGCACCAGCTTCACGCCTCTATAACCTGGACACCTTTTGTACAATGTCACAATGTGGTCCCATTTTGCAATACATTCTTTACCTTTAATGGTAAATTTAAGGTTTTTTGTAAGTAGGTTGTTTCTCATACCTTTTATGAGGTGAGGTGGATCATATATTGGAAAAATTTTATCCATTTCCACCTCAAAAAAACCCTCTTTATATTCTTGTCCATTGCGTAAGAAAGTTTCTTGTGTTTCTTTCAATAAGGAGTTTATAGCTGCCACATTGGAGGTGCCTTGGTCACATACTGTTGCCACGACCTTCAGTCCTGTTTCTTGCACTTTTTTTATAATAATCTTTATTTGTTTCTTTAATTCCATAGTTTTAGTGCTTCCACTACAATAATAATAGGCCAGAGGCTGCTTATATTTTTTCACAACGCCTCTTATCATGAAAACCAGTACGTGATCACAATATTCTTTTCCGGTTATTTCACCATTGTCTACAAATCCTGATATTTTGTCATTTCTTTTGTCGTAGGAAATACCGGGTCCAATTGCCATCTCATCGAAAGTTAAAACACAATATTTGTAATTGTTAGGCATTTTGGCGACTCTATTTTTTAAATTTTCGAATATTATGTTGTTTACTCCAGCTTTCAGGTTTATTTTGTGTAGTAAATTTTGTAAGGTTCTTCGGCTTGGCAAAATACATATGTTGCTCAGTATGCGATATGCCTTTGGAGATGGTTTGTAAAGAGACAACGCCAATATTTTTTCATCAAGCGTGAATCGCCTTCCTTTTTTTTTCTTGCCGCTTTGAGACGCTTGCATTTGGCAAAATAACTTCGCAGTATTAGACATATGCTTACAAACAATATTGAATGCAGTTGTTGTTTTCATTTTTTTAGCAATCATGTATTTTGCTTTAAAAGACTTCTTAACGCTTTCACATTTTCTTAACTTTTTCAAAATCGATTTATATTCCTTATGTTGCGCCAAAGTTACACGAGGACCTGAAAAACACGTATTTTCTTATAAACAAAATTATAATCAAGCTTTAAAAAAGATTTACATATTCAAGAGTTAAAAATGAAGTATATTATTTATTTATAGGACCTCCCAACAAAGTCTACACAGACACATGACATTTGAAATAATTTCATTGGTTGGTATTAATTGTGCGCCTCCAATTATAGGAGACCACAGCATTCACTTACTAGGTATAGTCATCATCATATTGTTAGGGGCAGTCAAAGTGACCTAATATTTAGAAACATCCAAAGTAATCACTGATATCCTGTCAACCATGGTCGTCAAATTGTTCAGAACACCCATCTTGCACAAATATATCGGATCAACAAAAACGTCGTATATATTAGGTCATTCAAACCGTCATTATTAGGGTAGCAAACACAACGCCAGTGGTTTCCAAGCAGTCAAGGTATTCAAAAATAAGAAACACTAGTAAAATTAACATTATTTTACTGAGAGCAATATCCAAATCACAACATTTTGATATGTCTTTAAATTGCCTACAGAACGGCGAAATGCCCTAGGTTTGTTCTGGATCATGGGATATTATTAAATAGGTTATAGCTACTTATTCGCGGCAAACGCTTCCATTAAATATTTTGTGCGGGAATATCAGGTCGGCCAGTTTCCTTCTGTCTGCTAACGAGGTGATTTTATAATGTTTTAGCCTCTCATTGTAGCTGATAATATTTTCAAAGTATTCAAAGTAAATAAGTATTTTTTTACATTTATGACCTAACCTTGGGCGGGATCTTCATTCCAGTTTAATTGTGCAATTCAGTAATAGTGTTTTATATTAAATTATATACATACTTTTTGATTTCATTGTTTTCTTTCTTTTCTGGGTCCTGCGTTGAATTTGGTCAGGTTGTAACTCCACAACAACATTTTGATGTCCTGTAAATTAAATATTCATATTGTCAAGCAGTGATAGCCTAGCGTTTGAACGCTTGCCTTCCATGCAGGAGGATCTGAGTTCGAACCCGGCCCGTACCTCTGACTTTTAGCATTTATGTGCAGATCGCAATTTGATTATCACTTGCCTTAACGGTGAAGGAAAAACATCGCGAGGAAACCTGCACCCCTTAGAGGGCCTCTAAGGCCTAACCCTTCTCATTCTGAGAAGAGGCCCATGCCCAGCAGTGGGACAGTAATGGGCTGAATTTATTCTATTATTTTATTGTCAAATAGTTTATATTGTAAATATGTAATGTATGTCTTTTATATTCATTATTATAATCTATAATGTAATCCACATTACATAGGTGGATACAGAATACATTTTCTTCACATAGATTTTGATATAAGTTTATAATTTAAATTAAAACAGAATTAGGCAGGTACATGTCATTGTGCTAATAATTATGTGTTCTCATGTAAGTGAATTGTAAATTCTAATGAGAATAAATATATCTCAAACCCGATGTCATCGATCATCAAGGTATTTTTATCAATATAATTAAAATGACATATCAGAGAAATTAAATATAAATTATCATTACTTGCATTACCAGATAAGTAGTCTAATATCCTAAAAAAAATATAATTGTATATAGAAAGTTATCTTGGACGAGTGATTTGTAGATAAGAAGTCTTTTACAGAGTAGTAGCATTTTGAAACACATTATGAAGGTTCTTCAAAAATATTTTTATTTTAGGAATGTCTCAAATAGGTCTCTGTATATTATTAAATATATGAGAGGCACTGCAAAAAATACTTTCATGGAAAAGATGGTGTCTTGCTAGTAACTGTGCACAACTTATCCTAATGCTGATTTTATCTTTCAATAAAAATAAAAAAAAACCTTCAAATCATGCTTTGAAATAATGTTTTATTGATCATTATAGATTTTTGACTATTTTTATTATTATTGTTTTTAGTTAGTGGTGATTTCGACATTATGATGAATGATTTTGACATTATTTTTGATTGTGTTGACATCATTAATAAGTATTAATAATTATTACCATAATTGGCCAAATGTATGTACTAGTGTTTAAGAAGTGTATGTAATTACTAACAAATTGGATTTTATGATCTGTTAATAAATGATTTGATTGCTTAATAAATCTATAAAAATATTTAAACATAATGTTTATTTTGGGTGTTTATTCAGCTCACTTTATAAAAAATATACAAACCTGATATCAAATCATCTGACTGTGTTTTTAAAACAGCTGATGTTGAAGCTAGGGCCGGCTTGTTTATTATACTCGTAGCTTCAATGATATGTTGTCCTGAAATACAAAATTAAATAACTTTATTCAGTTGAGGCTCAAAAAAGCAATCACACACCGGTTTGAAAAGAAGATAATAAATCTGAACCAAAAAAAAATTTTGTAATAAAAGACATACCTGATGTATTAAAATTATATTCCCGTAGTGGATTTCGTTGGGACTTCTCAGAGACTGACATAACCACTGCTTCACCAAGTGATTGTGCCTCCAGATCTAGAATAATATTAAAAAATTGTCTATGTTTATTATTTGCTTCTACAAAATAAATGTATTGAAGATTATTATAGTATAACAATAGTATTACCTGGGATATGCAATACTGGAATTGCTAATTTACTCAGTCTTTTCGTTGGATACTTGTGAATATCTTCAAAATGTCTATGACAGACACGTTTGTTCTCATAGACAGTAAGATGATCCAATGTAGCTATTGCACCACCAATATTCGAAATCCACGTTTTAAATCTCTCTGGCTGTGTCTCTGGATTCGGGAAATGGTGTAGAGGCACACCTGAAAAAATGACACAACTAGTTAGATGTAAATATGTATATAATTAAGGGTCCCTATCAGTTTCGAGTTCGAAAAACAGAAAATTCGACTTATTCAGTGCAAATTATTGCACTGAAAAATTATTATGTTATTATATCTATTAAGTCTATGAATTTAATTTTTTTAAACAACGGTTGCAATTCTTCAACTTATAAGACATTATTTAGATGTTTTATTACAACTAAATATTTAGTCAAAAATAAAATAAAATAATTTCATTTGGTAGATAAACACCTCAAATTTTAAAATATTCACCACTTAATTGCAATTTTCAATAAATTCTTAAGCGTTGACGTCGGTTTTGTACATGATTTTATAAGGATTTTTTTAAAGTACTAATTCAATTGTCTTTTAAAAATTAAATTGTAGGTTGCATAATAAACTATTCCCAGTACTAACGTTTTTTTTTCACAGTGTTATTCGTTACCAGTAAGTTAAACAAGTGATCGAAAAAGTTGGTGTTTTGTGCTTACGTAAAAACGTGTTTGATTTTTATTTTTCCTAATTTATATTGAGTTGTTATCATAATTCCAACTGCATAGACAAATAGAAGATGTATAACTATGCATTAAAAAAATCGGATATCATAAAGTTGTTGAGAAATTTGCGCTGAAAAAGAAGTAATTTTCTGTTTTAGACCGTAAAATTGATATCCCATAATCAATTAACCTGCTGTCGTTAGAGAGTAGTATATTCCTTGTATCACTAAATTACCAAGGAGACCTTTACAATTAGTATTTACATCAATTTCAATTTAATGTAGCATTGTAGTACATAGGTTGATAAAAATAACTGTTATAACGTTGGCCTCCTTGTAAATGGTATATATTATATAATGTACTCTGCGGCTATTACAATAGCAATATGTGAAACATAATGACGAATAGAGTGTAACCCTCCAGGTGAGGCGAATAAAGGTAGAAAAACAAAATTTACATACCATCTTTCCTAACCACAACACATCCTGGTACACAGCAAGAATTTTGTGACATGGTTGAAGTTCACTGTTCACTGTTTGCAATTATGGGTCCAAACTCTAAAGAGTGCCTATGCGCAGTCAGTAATCCACAGTAACTTCACAAGTTTTCTAATCCTTTCGGTATGTCGTCCCACGGAGGAGGATACTCAACTCAACACAAACTTACAAACGAAAGAAATATTGTAACGCGGCACGGCAACACGGAGGAACAGAGGCTCAACTCAACGTGGATAGCAGATGCACTTGCGAAACAATGAGACTTTTATTGCAAAAGGAAAATGCGCAGGAGCGTAAACACTCTCACACCGGCCATTTGCAATACAAGTGTGCCCATAAGAAAACAAAACTGTGCACGTTTTAAATACAAAAATATGATTTCTGTATTATTGTGCTGATGCTAATAACCTCAATATGCTTGAATTTATTACACTATTATTTTTCTTTATTCACTTTACCAATAACTTGTGATAATTATTTTATTTATTGATTTCTATTTTATGGAAACTCCCAGCATAAGAATCATATATTTAAATATAGCAACACCGTAATTTTGTTTCTCCTAACTTTTTCTTAGACGGCGCTGTTTTCAGTATTTTAGCGAAATTTTTGTATTACTCCTAGTTGCCATAGCATGATCAGTTGTCAATTTACCGCATTCGATGTTGGGTGTGTTGAACTTAAACAAATTCGCTTACGATTTACGTTAAATATAGATATAAAATAATAAAAGATGCCTGTGGATCTAGAATTCGATTATGCTGCGGCGACAGCAGCAATGGATAAGTTTTCCCAAGAGGATATCAATGAACTACGGCAATGGACGCAGAAACTGGATAAATCAAAATATGTGCCTAAGGATTTATCCGATAAACAATTAGTGTTATTTTATAATGCCTGTTACGGGGATATGGACAAGACGAAAGCGTGCATAGAAAAGTATTATTCATGCAGGAAAAATGGACCGGAACTATTCGACAATCGGATTTTGAAGACAGAAGAATTGAAATTATCTTCGAATGTCCTGTAAGTAACATTATATTTTATCATATCGAGTCTATAAAATAATACTATGGTTGACTCGTTTGGAGACATTCGTTTGCTTACCAGCAATATTGGCAACTGTTTTTAGGTATGGCACACATAAAAAATAAAAAGACTATGAAATAACCTGCACTGGGGAATATTATTCTATTAGTTTTACTACACATTGTTATCATAATTGGAATAAACAATGGCATAAGGTTAAAGCCTTATCAGCAAAAGAGTAATAGAAGTGGTTCCATGAAAGGAGAAAATTATATTTTTATCTAAACAAGACCTATTTTTAAATCCTCAAATTTTAATCTTGTATTAAAGTAATCAACTGGATGTTGAGCTGATAAATAAGATAAATACACATTTAATTCTTATCTAAGAATTGTGTTTATCTTGTCCTATCATTTTTACTACTGTATTGACTTATGAAACAAGTTGTACCATTATCATAACACAAGTTGTGTAAGGAAACAGCCTCCATGAATGAGAAATCATGAGATCGTCTAGCATACCCTCGGCAGTCTGCCTCGATACCACTATTGTCGACTGGCTAATCTTTCCAATATGGCATTAATGACTCCCTCCATATTAATATCACACTCCTATCTTCAAGCACCACTAAGTATGACTACAATGAATTTCAGTTATTGTTCCAATGCAGAGTTAGCTTTGCCAGTCTATTCTTTGATCTATGGCATAGCTTTCCACAGATCAATTGCTTTTAACTCCTGCAACCAGTTTTAACTGTAATTATGTAACATTAAATAATTTAGAATGAGTTCTATTTGTGAATAAAATTGATTGTAATAGATTTTTAATATAATCCAAAATGTGAATTTTTAATAAGTTCAATCAACAATAATAGGTACTTACTAAAGTTGATCGCAGTTTGAATACTTACATCCTGTTTGTTTCTAAATACTTATAAGATTGTAAAAGATTTTCAATGTATTCAAAATGCAACATCTATTCTTAGCCAGGTGTGTCCAAAAATAGAGAAATATTTCATTTAGACTTTTTAATTTATAACCAGATTGCTTATTTAAAATAAAATAAAGCATAAGTAAATTTTATGTACATATAATTATGTGTTGGACTGATACGCAGGGCTGACTGCAGATAATATAAATAATATGTAAAATACTAATAAAAATAATCTTAAATTAATTTAGTCATTTGAATAATACATACTTTAAATATACAGAGTGATGCAAAAATAATATCTCTATTCACATTTTGATGTATTTATTACTTATATTATTTTTTTGTTGCTCTGAGATGGTAGGCACACATGGTTATTATTTATTAGTTATGTATCTCATATTAAAATAATTTGAATTGCAGCATACATTTGTTGAACTTGAGTATCATAATAACATAGATATTGTGCGCAATAGAAAATATTGTGTGCATGATGAAAATAAGATGTTATATTTGTTCACAAACTTATAACGACGTGATTACGTCACACCCTTAATAATAATAACAACAAGGCCACTCTAAAAATATTACCTAAAAAATACTCAAAAGTATATTTTTAGTATCAAAATCTGTGACTCAATCTACTTTAGTACTCAGATAATCAGGTTCCGAATTTCTTACTTCCGTCGCCGTTCTGAATTAATCAATTATAATGTATTTAAAGAAAGAAAAATATCTTAAGAAAATATTTGAATCTAGAAATACATTTTCAGTTAAGGTCATCAAACTAAAGATAATCAAGTATCCCTTTATTAAAAAGTAGATATTTTTTATAAACAGCTGCAGGGCTAGTACAGCGAAAAAGGAGAGGGAGAAAAACCGGGGACAAAACCATTTCTTTACCGTTATCTCTCGATTTTCTGTCATGCCAGGCTAACATGCGCGCCGCGACATAAGTTTGTCGTCATGACAAGACGAGTTAATGCCTGTTTCCGCACGAGATAATGCGACGACAAAATTATGTTGCGGCGCTCATGTTAGCCCGGAAGGAGACAAAACGTCGAGGAAACAGGTTTGTTCGGCTTTTGTCTACTTGACAGAAGACGAAACGAAAAATCGAGAGAGGTAATGGTAAAGAAACCGGTTTTGTTCTTGGTTTTTCTCTCCTTTGTTTTGCCGGGCTAGTCCTGCTGCTGCACTATAATTTAAAACAGGTATCATTATAAAAACTATAGTAAAATAATCCCACAGAAGTCGTAATACACTTGAAGGAAACAATAAAATTATGCGTGTTTAGTGTTTCCTATAATTATGGTTTACCAGCGCGTTTTATTTTTATCAAAACAAAATATAGCCTGTACCACTCGGGGATAGCGTAGCTTTCTATTAGTGAAAGAATTATAAAATCAGTCCAGTAGATTTAAAATTTATCTAACTAAACTATAATGTTATAAAGAGAAAAGATTAGATTTTTGTATGTTTGTTTGTTTGTAATGGATAAACATAAAAACTACAGGACAGATTTTAAAAATTCTTTCACCAGCAGTATGCTATATTATCAGTGAGTAACATAGGCTATAATTTATAAAGATATCACGTGGAAGCCGCTGGCGGAAGCTAGTTACAAACAACAATAAAAATCTTTTTTCTTTATAATATTATATTGTAAATATAACCATAGCAACTATAGCAACAGCTTAGTAATATTTAATTATTTGTATGGAAAAGTCGATTTTTTTAAGAGATCGGTACTAGAATACCTTGTATTCTTAAAGAGCTAAGTATAGGAGTATTGTCATACGCCCACGCTACGCCGCTGACGTTTTGGTGCCCATCAGCTTCTGTTGAATTATCACATGGGACTTGGGAGTCGCTCATGCCGTTGTGGAAAGATTAGCCAGCCAGCAATGGCGGCAGCTCAGGGTGCCCGGACGATCTCAGGTTCGTCACTTGTCCACCTGAGGCACCTCTCTCTCCAAACTAAAAATAATAATCTTGGGCTCATGAATAGCGATGATGCACTCAAAAGGCGGAATTACGAACGCTTACTCCTCCTCTATGAAAGCCCAATGAAAATGTCAAATCTCGATGATTGACAAAATGATTGGTTGTTGAAATTATTGCCTCTTAATTAATCTCATCTCATCTCTAATTATTATACCTCTCGTTAGAGAGTAGTTATGTTCCTTGGATTGTACACTTCGGCGTTTTGAAAAAAGCAGGCTCTTAAGGATCACATCCATGCACGCTGCTACAGTGAGACGGTATTTTGCATATCTACCTATTGTATAGGGGAACAATCTTTGCCATTTCAATTTCCGTTCATTTCAAATCAGCATGATATGAATTATACAACGCCGTATACTGTTGAAACTTTCTTTACGACCAGCGTCATCGGCTTAGGTAAAACAATAGGTACGTATGCAATAAAACTATCCTTTCCTGATCAACCATTTATTTTTATAGGCTTCTGTTTGCTCTGACGTCAGAGAAATTAATTGGCAATAGATGACGCCAAGGGGACTATCAATAGTCAGTTAAAATAGTTGACAATGATCAGGAAATTATGGAGGCTAGGGATAAAAGGTGGCTACAGTATATTGGCTTTCGGATTATACCAATTACAAGGTGTAGGAAAAAATACCTTGATAAGCTTACCAAACGAGTTCCTTATTTCGAAGGCGAAGGAGACAAACCTATGAAGGACAAAGAAATACACAGTACTTAGTAAATACGAATAAGAAATTATGTCAGGAGATGAGCAGTAGCATTATTCTATGCGCTAACAACAACATATTATTCATGAATGACGAATATTATATTACGCTTGGCGATAAGATTTACGATCGTTTATTCGCTTTCGATACGCCGACGACCGTTTATTTTGGAGGTCTATTAGAACTTAGAAGGCTCATGTTTACAGTGGACTTCGCGATGTGATGCGAAGATGATCACAATGGGTATGTTGGAAATTAAGGGCAGCTCTTGAAGCGGAGCCGGCTTAATAACAACATTCTTTGAACAACGATGTCAAACGTTTGATTAGATTCTTCAAATATTCCAGCGTTGATATTTTCTCTGCTCCCAAATAAAATAAGTAAAAGGCTCCTAAATTAAATTTGTTTCGGGCTGTACCTTTAGGATTAATTCGGCTTTGATTTGGATATTGTCAGGCAAAGGCAAAAAGCATGAAGGGTACTTTCCGTAACCTCGTTACCGATACGATGTTCTAACATAGGTTGCTAAGGAGTTTCTGGGATTATTCTCTTTAAACAAAACACTTACGAAGCGGTCAAGGACGAGCGTGAAAGATATTGATGTTTAAAAAAGTACCGCTCCCGGTTTAATATGAATAAATGATTTTTGTACCAGAAGTTTCAGTTTTTACCTGGCCTTTTCTGAGATCGTCTACAGTACGTAGGCATAACCTTGTAAGTATCTCGAAGATTTTTTAATTCGTTTTTTATTCTGTGTAAACAAAAAACACAAAATGCCCGAAGGTACATAATATTTGAATACCGTTCCGCTCATTCTATTGTCATGTAAATTCAAGTAAGTAATTTAAAGCAAAGCTGAATATCCAAAAATATTTTCATATATTTTATTGTGGTAACTGTTTTAGTGTATTTAGTCAAATACGAAATGTTTGTGGCAGGTCGATTAAATTTTGTCAATAGGTAAATACAGGTAATTACCGTGGTAACCCATACAGCGGGTGCTAGATACAGCGAGATAAGCCATCGACGTTATCATTATTAACTCGCCTACTACAGTCCGACAAAACTTTGACTCCTCGTGGTTTTGGAGACAAAAAACAGATTCTAGTAACATCAAGCTGTTGAGTAGTTTGGCTCAAGACATATTATTAAATAGTTAGGTAACCAAGGTCTCTCTTAATCACGAGAAGACTAAAAAACTGAGTTTTTTTACATCAGACGTTCAAGTCTGTCAGCCATGCGGTGCTCTTGGCATGCATGATACAATACAGACATTGCCCGAAGTTACCACGCTGGGAAACAGATCTCAAATCTGCTTTACCTGCTTTAGAGAAGCAGTTGGGGTATTCAGGCTACCAAGTTCGATGGCTATCACGCACGTCATCAAACTGTCGTCGATAACTTATTGGTAAGTGGTAGCAATTGCCGCGAAAAAGTTAGTTTGATGGCCCCGTAGATGGACTAACAGTAATAAAAAAGCTAAATTATCCTTTAGGCAAGCTAGATGGTTTAATAATAAGTACCTACTTTCAGTCTAAAGTCTGGACTTTACTGGTAAAGTAAGCTTAAGTATAAGATCATTCAAGAGTAAAATACACAGAATTATTAAGAGGGTTTTCCAGACAACAAGGGTCTGTAAGATTTGTTTTATAACCTGTTTTAATATTCTATAGCATGAGTTGTGTAAATATGAAATAAGTTTTCGCACAACATTGAATTTGAAGGAAAACATTAATTTTAAATAATTTTGTTATAAAAGGGAAGCAATCTGGCACCAGCTGTTTACTCCCCATCTAAGATTTCAGTAGATGGTGTCAGAAGTAAAGGCTAATTATTATTGTGAATGGGTAGCAGCACAGACAAAAGAAGAAGGGGTAGCAGCATCTTCTTGTACACTGAAAACGGTCTTTCTATCCTAACAGTCACTTCACATAAGCCCAAAAACTCTGGATCGTGGCAGTTGAAGATGAGAAGATCTTTTACAGCATAATTATTCACTTTCTCAAGACCTTCGCGGAAATACCAAAGAATATAATTATTCTCACCAATGCGCTTAAAAACAAAAACAAAATGATTTAATATCTTGTTAAAAAGGTCGGCAGGTCATCATTCTTCTGTCCTTACCCCATTTAATTTGGGGTCGGCGCAATATGTCTCGTTCTTCTATTTATCTCTATTAGACGTCATCGCAAAGTTCACTTTTTGTAAGCTACGTCAAATTGCCGCAGTTACAAGGAAAGAAACATAAAGACTTTCACTTTCTATAACTTTTGGTGCTGTTGTGCGTCAGAAAGCAGCTGACATTTCATTCTCAGATGATTAAGGAAATCGTTTTGATTTAAGTAGGTACATATTTAAATGAAACTGTTACTTTATTGAGGAGCTGATGTCTTCCGCGTTGAGGAACGTTGTGGCAGATAAGTAATGGATAAGTGGTCTTTCATTACTCATAAAGAAAGAATTCGAGACCTTTCCATTTCTCGTAGAGCGCTATAGGCTTCAGCCCCGCGGCCTTAAAATATGAATTAACAGGCATTCAAATCTGACATTAATCTTGAGAAAAGGCTGGACGATCGTCATATATTTAGCAATTATAAAATAACTGAAAGATCACTTATCAAAGTTGTCCATGGACTTTTGAAAGAGCTAAGGTCGTGGCGTAATTGTCGTGTGATCCATCATTATGTTAAATATAATTTGCTTCATACGATTATGTTTCGAAATGATTATCGTCCACGTAGATCACTAACAATTCAGGTCAAACGTGTTCGAAGGATATATACAATTTCACTAATTCTGGCGGTTTAAAGGAAGAGTTTATACGGATATTCGGTGTCAAATTTGAGGCAGAGCAAAACTTGAAGCCTCGTTTGACTTAAGCAGGGTGGATCAAAGGCTTTATGGTCGGTGCAGACTGGCACGGTAATTGTAATACACTCTCGTAGTCCGGAATCGCAACAATATTATTTGCGCCTCGGTTCACAACCGGAGAGATTTCTAAAACATACTGCGCAATAAAAAGGCTAAATTGTCAAAATTGAAGCGAATCCGATTGCGAGCGTGTTACGACAGCAATTGGGTTTCGCAAGCTTTTAGACGGCCATTTATCCAGGTATATGATAATCGAACCAGCTAATAAATTAGGGCGTAGCTATCCGTGAAGGCAAACTGTAAGCCTGGTATTCAATATCGAAACTTGTTTATTGGCTATAGTAGTCCTGGTTCGTCCCAACATTACAAAATAATAGGTTTCAGAAACTCATCAAAGCTCATGTCATAATCGCAAGCGCAACGGCGAGACTTGTCGCGAGAAATGATCAGAGATTTGGCCAAACTTTCAGAAATCTGTTAGGGTTTCATTTATTCTCTGATTTGCGAAATGACATACATATATAAACACATACATAACTCTTTTCGTCACAATCGGTTACAAAAAAGCGTCGCTTGCATTTCATCACGATTGTCATCTGTTCCTTTCACATAAAAACTGCGCGTAAGCATGATATCGCACGATCGATCGTATTCAAAACAACAATAGTGGATTCTGAATCGATTTGACCTGTCAACAGTTGTATTTATGTAAATAAGCTAATACATACTGTTGATATAGCATTACATTGTATATTATACAATGTAATTACTGCTATATTGATTGCTATTACGTTCGTTTCAAAGTATCTTTTAAATACAATAATATTAACCTTGCACGAGTTCGGTTTGCACATATCGCCAGACACAACCACTAAATTAAAGTGGGAAGCCTTTTGAGGTTCCTTTCAAAGAATAGGGCCCTACCACTGCATTTGTCTAGTTCATAGTGTCCATAAACAGCAGCAACCTTTATGGACATAACGACATAATATAATAGAATATAGATCATCAGTCAGTTTGCTAAGTGTGGTGATTATGACAACGTTTCGTTTCGTCGTTTCCGCTATAGGAGAAGAGACTTAGGTACCGGCTGTTAGTAAATATGATGATGACTAATCAATAGTAAAGATATGTTCTTCCCTGTTATCATTAGGAACCATCAACCCAACTTATCCTAACAAGGTTCCATTGGTCTATTCGCCTTTTTAGGAATTTTGGGATCGGCTGCGAGTTTAACCAGCTTAATTGCGTAACACGCTAGCAATCAGAGTCTCTTCAACTTTGAAAGTTCCAAAAGGATAACAGCGCATTTTGCTTTAAAAAATTCTGCTTTCGGCAACTGGAACATCGCAATAATCATGGTGAAACTGTCAAAATTAAATTAATTTCGAAATGGGGAACGATCCAGTTGAATATCATTATTTCACACGGAGCGACTGCCATCTGACCTACTCTGCAACCCAATTATTACTGGGGGATACCGAACTGATGTTGTCTATTGATCCATCATAATCGCGCGGGGTGGTAGGAAGCACCGATGCACTAATAATGAGTATGACCTATGACCTATTGGGGTCAGTAGCGTATTGTTCGTGTACGTGACAGATATTCCACCCGTAGTCACGGTGATTTGATGTATTACTGTCATTATAGTCATTACCTTTATGCCAGGGTGGTGGGTCTGTAATTCTGTCTGGTCAAATCTGGCGAAAAACGGTGAAGAAACGCAGGGAGATCTTTGATTGCAAAATTGGTTTCATAAAGGTTCATTTTTAATTCTATTCTTATCTATTAGGTAGGTACTATAGCGGGCTACCATCACCTTAGCTTTTAGTTTAAGGTGACTTACTATACAAGTAAGACAAAAAAAAAATAGGAGCCTAAATCTAATCAATTTTAAAGCTTTTACTAATTTAAAAACCGGTTCGACAGGACCTAGAGATGATTTATAAATTAAATAAAAAATATTTCAAGGCAATAACCGTAGGTGTTAAAACTTCTTTTTTAGGATTTCTAAATTATTTTCCTCAAAACTTAAGAAGTAATGAAACCAGAAATAGGTATAGGTAAGTAAAAAAGAAAATTGAATGCCGGACCTTACAACCTTTAATGCAGAATAGAGACGGCTCTATACTACGACGTTTCTCTTTAGACTCCATACAAATATTTGATTTGCGAGAAAAATAACAATAACATTGCGTATTGCATGGTAATTCATTTATTTACAGTTTTTTTTTCACAATCGTGCTTTTTTAACCTAATTAAAGAATACCTAATAAATCGTTTTTCATTTTGAATCGTAGTCAAACACTCATTTTAAGCTTCCAAGAATATTACGATTCTCTATTTAAACTCTAAATACTAAAGGCTATATATGAGGTCGAGGCAACCTTGCAACCATTTAGCGTAGCCGTAAAATAATTGCTGGTAATTTACTGGTGGAAATGGGTTACTTACTGGGCTATTTAGGGCTAGGAGGCAACGAACTAGTGACCTATAAGTAAGCTTTCTTATTTTCTTACAATGGTTCAAAAGCAAGACAAGTTTTTCACTATACTGGCTGAATAATCCGGCTTTGACCCCGTCAAGCGAGGCAAAGTAGACAATAGAAAATCTATTGTTCGCAAGCGCCGGCGACCGTTCACAGCCAAATATACCTATATTTTTAAAGTATTAGTTGACATGAGATTTCTCGGCTGGGCTTTTATCTGCCTTTGAGAAACTGGGTCTGATGTTATCAACTTATCACTTAACACGTGCAAGAAACTGCTGGAAATCAAAGTTACAAAAACCTTGTTACATAATATTAAAATAAGGTTTTAGATCCAGAATGATCTTAATTTACATTTAAATACATATTATAAGCATAAATTTTGAAACAAACAGGTTTTTAAATAATTATATTAGCGATGACGCAATGTTTGTTTTTTATGCCTGTATTGACGTGTTTAAGCGAAAAGGGTTGGGAAAGCTCCAAAATAATTTAATGTGTAAGTAGGTAATTTAATACAAGTACTGTCACCATAAATAAAAATGCACTATTTATTACACAACCCGCTCACCCCATTATAACTGCTAAATGAGTTGTTTTATTTTTTATACAGGATAGCCCAAAAGTTATTACATCATGATTGTCATTGTGTTAAAATCGACTAAAACAGCATATCGACGGTTGAAAGGCTATTTGATCTAAGCGACATTTTTTGTGTTAATTTTTTTAATAATCTATTTCAGATTTCAAAAAAATATTAAAAAAGGTCGTTTTGAACAAAATAGCCTTTTAAGACTATTTTTTGCCAAACGGCATTTCTTTTTAATATTTTTTTTTAAATATGTCGATATTTAAAAAAAGTAAAAATTTAATTTTACATAACAGAATTTACCCAGTCTCCAATGGATCCAAGGCTGGTATCCAATAACTTTCCATTAAGCTCGCACCTGCCTCCTTCACTTGACACCGTTCTATGCCTTGTTTTAAGCACCACTTTACGCCACTTAAGACAAGGGTGCTTTTCTTGTCTGAAGGCTATCTACGTTCATTAGAAATATTTGCTAGTTCCTATAAACCCAAGGCTATAAAAAATAAAAAAGCAATTTTTCAGCCAAAATGTGTTTTCAATCACTTATGTGCTTTATCCAGGACAATCTACCTAAATGTCCTTAATACTTATTATTTGTCGTTGTAAGCTATTCATTCAGAATTTAGTTTTATACCATTCCACTATACTACAAGGAATCCACTGTTATAATGTTGACATTCCAGCACTTTATTATAAGCAGTTTCTCATCCTTTATTACATTCAAAGATGTCTATGGAAACGAATTTGTTATAAGCGTAAGCAGTTCAAGAAAAAAGTCGAATGTCAATTTTAGGCAAGCGTGTTTCTTCTAAGACCACGTCTTTGCTTCCCATCAACATCCTTACACGAAAAAAAGCACAAGAAAAATAAAATAAATAAATAAACCCAGCCCATTACTGTCCCACTGCTGGGCAGGCATCTTCTCAGAATGAGAAGGGTTACGCCTTAGTCCACCACGATGGCCTAGTGTGGGTTGGTGGACTACACACACCATCAAGTACTTTATGAGGCCCTCTCAGGTGTACAGGTTTCCTCACCATGTTTTTCATTGTATCATATATCTTTAAATTATTTGTTTGTTTCTAGGGAATTCTCCGTTCTCCCGGGCAAGTCTTGTAAAGGCTACGACATCATTTACCACCGGCTCCATGACACTGAACCCTCCAAGTACAATTTAGAGGCTGGCTGCAAACTTCTCTTCATGACTGTTGGTAAGTTCCACTTTTACTAACGATCTGACAAAGAATTGTATGAAGGAAATTAATTTCAGACTATAAAATATGCCTACTTGGAAATCGGAAAAAAAAACAAAACGGTTAACGCTTATGTACATACGGAACAATTCTCTTCGGTTTTGTTCTACCTTTAATCACAATTAACGGGGTTTAGGCGACACAAGTTCTTAAAATTGTTATTTCTTTAATCAACCGGTTTTGAACGGTTTTCCCCATCTACGTTCAATGCGCAGCCGTGTGCGTCGACGTCCTCGTGAATCTCTGCCCTAAGCCGTTAGGGCAGAGATTCAGCCGTAAACATACACAAATGGAAAAAATGGTCCTGGCGGATTAAACCGGTTAATTACGGTATTCAATAACAGTATTTTAAGGTTTGCATTCCGAACGAAATAATCGACAAAACCGGCTAGAACCGGTTATTTTGAAACTGGTTCTAAGCCCTGCATCTAACAGCTTGAACACGCTCCGGTTCTTTAAATGTATTCGGAGGCTTTATATCCATTTAACGATCCATTTAATAGGTACCTAATCCCTTTGCCTGAAATCTGCGATAGGCTCTTCATTTAGATGTATCAAGTAAAAGTTAGAATATGGGAAGAAGATGACATTTTCACATGTTCTTTGATGAAATTCACGGATACTGCACTTAAATGTATCAGTAGTTAAGAATACTACATAACCAATACGACAGTGTAAGTCTTACACTGTCATATTGGTTTGTAGACCGTACTGTAAAGGTTAATAAATCATTAAATAAGTTCCGATAACTTAAAATACTTATTGGCCTTGATTTTATCAGCCCAAAATCCTGGTGACTGTTTTGCATACAATTCCCTCATTCATGATTGAAGCATAATGAAACCACGGTTGGAATCTAACTGACTTTATTGACATTTACAATCTGACACATTAAGTCAATTGATGTACCTACATCACACATCTCCTCACCAAATCGGAAGACACAAATCAAAATATTCGAAACTTAATCACACCGCAAATGAAACAATAAACGTATGAGATAATAATAATAAAAGTGATAAGTTTTGTATAAATTATAATTTTTTCTTAGATCTAGCATGAGCTCTCTTTGCTCGCGCGGAGGCGTCTGGCGCTAGAGACGACCGCGGCTCTGGCTGACCCCTTAACTCGTCATCACAACATGCGTCCTCAAATTCATCTGCCGATTCAGCCACTATGGGTTCTGGTTCCACCAGCCCTCCGCTATCACCTCCCGCGCCCGCCTCCTCCACCACAGGCGATGTAACATGACCATCAGACCCCTCGATCTCTTGTACTATTGGCAACGTGCTCGTACGCGATAGAGAATAACGACTATGACTACGAAGCGGGACAAGTTGGTCGTGATGTCTACGCCATTCCAAATCCCCTTCTCCAACTTTTATTTTACAAGAAACTGGTCCAGTGATTTCAGAAATGTAACCTTTCGCCCACTTGTCCCGTTTACCGGAATAATCGCGAGCGAGCACGTGGTCGCCTACAGCGAGGCGAGTATATCGTCCGCCAGCGGCTACCACCTGCCTTTCCTGCGCAGCGCGCACCACGGATGCGTTGTCCGGACGCAGTACGTCGAGACGCCCGCGCAGGTGACGTCCGAAAAGCGCAACCGCGGGTGACACACCAGTCGTTGCGTGCTCACAATTTCTGTATTGAAATAAGAATCTATACAAAGCTGCAGAAATATCCTCTTTTTGAAAGATAGCCCGTTTAATTGCTTTCTTTACCGTCTTCACGGCATTCTCCGCCTCGCCGTTACCTTGGGGTCTATACGGCGCCAATGTAGAATGCCTAATTCTATTATTCTGGCAATATTGTTTAAATTCTTCTGAGAAGAATGGCGGACCATTATCTGTCACTAGTTGTGATGGAATACCGAATCGAGCAAAAATAGATCGCAAAGTAGTAATAGTCGCGCTAGCTGAAGTGCTAGCCATGACCACCGTTTCAATCCATTTTGAATGTGCGTCTATTACAATCAAAAATCGTTTACCGGCACAATCAAAAAAATCAGCATGAACGCGCTGCCAGGGGTGAAGCGGATACTCCCACGGGTGCAGTGGAGCACGTGCGGGCGCATCACGCACCGACCTACATGCATCGCACGCACGACAAGTGCCCTCTATGTCAGTATCTATGTTTGGCCAGTAAACGTAGTTCCGAGCAATATTTTTCATTTTATTCATGCCTAAATGACCGCTATGAATTTCCTTTAAAATCTCCGGTCGTAACTTTTGTGGAATTACTATTCTGTATTTGTAAATAATACATCCACGATCTGTGAATAAGTCTTCTTTACGAGCAAAAAATACTTTCTCTTCATCACTACTAGCCGACGCCGGCCAACCAAATAATATATAACCTAACACCCTACAGAGAAGCGGGTCTTGTTGTGTCCCTCTAGCCACATCATTAAAATCTAAAGGTAAAGTATCCTCCACAAAATGTAAATAATCTATGGGAGAAGTGGGTAGTCGCTCATGTTGCAATGGCAAACGCGATAAACTATCAGCCGGACCGTTATCCGCTGACTTAACAAATTCAATAGAAAAATCGTAGCCCGCCAGCCGCGCAGCCCAGCGCTGCAGCCGACTAGCCGCCGTCTGAGGAATCCCTTTTTTTTCACTAAAAATATATGTAAGGGGCTTGTGATCGGAACGCAAAACAAACCGCCTGCCAAAGAGATATTGATGATGCTTTGTAATACCATAATAAATAGCTAGGGCCTCTTTGTCAAGTTGGCTATAGTTGCGCTCCGCCTCGTTAAGAGTACGCGAAGCGCAGCTGACGGGCCGTTCGTTACCGTCGTTGTAGCGATGCGCCAGGACTGCGCCCAGGCCATAAGCGCTGCTGTCCACGGATAGCACGAGCGGCCGCCCCTCCTCATAATGAGCTAACACCTTATCGCTTAACAACACCTCTTTAGCCTCTTTAAACGCCTTCACGCAACGCGAATCCCAATTCCACTCAACATCTTTTCTCAAAAGATTGTGTAAAGGATTAAGCAACGAACTTAAATTAACAATAAATTTCCCGTAGTAATTAAGTAGTCCGAGAAAGCTTTTTAATCTCGTGACATTCGTAGGTGTTGGTATATTGGCGATCGCGTCGAGCTTAGCGGGATCGGGATGCAACCCGTTCTTACCGATTATAAACCCTAAGTAGGTTACACTTTTTTGTAAAAAAGTACACTTTTCCAACTTAACCGTCAGACCCATCTGGCGTAGTCGTTCGAGAACAGCACGCAGACTGCGCATGTGTGAGTGCCGATCTTTGCCCGTGACACAAATGTCATCAAGGAACACTACCGTGCCCGTAATGCCGCGTAATGTATCCTCCATCATCCTCTGGAATTGCTCAGGTACACAAGATAAACCATATGGCGTTCTCCTATAAGCAAACGTCCCTACATGTGTCGTAATCGCCGTAAACTTTTGTGACTCTTTATCCAGTAATACCTGTTCGTAGGCATGTCGTAGGTCAATTTTCGTAAATTCCTCCCCGTTACTTAAGTTCGCAAATAACTCTTCAATACGAGGAAGTGGATAAAAATCGCGTTTCAATTTGGGGTTAATTGTAATTTTATAGTCCCCGCAAATCCTGATTTCCCCATTACTTTTAACTACTGGTACAATAGGGGTCCCGAAATCCGAATGTTCTACCCGGTAAATGGAGCCGTCTCGCTGGAGCCGTTCCAGCTCGCGCTCCACACGCGTCCGCAGTGCCAGCGGCACGGGCCGCGCGCGCACGTACACACCCTCACAGTCTACGAGCTGTAAACGCAACAATTTCTTACAAGTACCTAACTGGTCTGTAAACACTTCGGGAAACTCTGTACACAACTGGCTCACTAACTGATCCTCTTCAATTAATTTATTAATGTTAATTTGAGTTATCTTTAAAGCACTCAACCAATCTCGGCCAAGTAATGGCTTGCCGCCGCCTTTTATAACATACAATCGAACATTAATTGCCGATACATTCTTAAATTTAATGTTCACTGGAATGTAACCGAGAGGTTCAATTTTTGAGCCTGCATAGCTACGCAAAATTAAATTATCCACCTGTAAAGATCGTTCTTTAAACAACAATTCGTAACAACTCTCGTTTATAGCGGATATACGACTACCAGTATCAATTTCACACTCTAAAATTTCTGAATCCACTTGTACCTTAATAAAATAAGGTTTATTACCTTGAGCTGATGATACTACCATGTTGAAGAACTCATCTTCGGAACATTCATCCACAAAATGCTGGCGTTGAGTATCACAATTTTTACGATTACGCACTTTACTACACATCACACGTAAGTGTCCGCGTTGATTACAATTGTCACAATTATAATTTACGTAACGACACTTGTTTGTGGGATGAGCCTTGCCACACCGCCAACAGCCTGCGCCGTCCCGGGCGCCGCCGCCGCCTGCGGCCGGCCACCCCGCGCCGGGTCGAGCGCCGCCAGGCCGGGCGCGCACGTACACACCCTCACAGTCTACGAGCTGTAAACGCAACAATTTCTTACAAGTACAATTTCGGGCGCGCACCGCGTGCAGGCCCTCGCCCGCCTCGCTGCCGCCCGCGCCGCCACCGGCGCCCGCGCTCCCAGTCGCAGCCGGTCCGACCGCGCTTACTTCTGCATGCCGGTCCGCCGCCTCCAGAGCCAGAGCTAGCTCCACCGCTTTCTGGTAGTCGATTGATCTCTCCGCAAAAATTCGAGATCTCATCACTTCACTCGCGAGACCCGATACAAATTGATCCCTGAGGTCCTCCTCGAGTCGACTGCCAAAGTTACACGTGACAGCGAGATGTTTTAAATTTTGTAAATACTCAGTCAACGATTCACCGAGTCGCTGTCTCCTTTGTCGAAAGATATGCCGTTCGGCAATGTCCGAACGCTGTGGCTCGAGATGAGCCCGAACTAAGTCTACCAGTTGCTCAAACGTTTTATCCTCCGGATTAACCGGTGCACACAAGTCACACATCAAACTGTAAGTTGCATCACCGACAACGGTGATCAACATCGGCACTTTTAGTTCCGGTTTGATCTCGTTGAGTAAATAGAACTGATTGACACGTCGTATGTATGCCGGCCATTGTTTAGAGGTAAGATCAAACGGTTCGATTTTACCGATCGGCATTGTGATATACTTTATTTCCACACCAACGTACACCACAAACAAAATTTTACAATTACTCGATGCGAAATACGCGTAGATTCAATGTATATACGATTTTATTATTTTCTCGTCGCCAATGAAGCATAATGAAACCACGGTTGGAATCTAACTGACTTTATTGACATTTACAATCTGACACATTAAGTCAATTGATGTACCTACATCACAATGATAAATTAAGTTCAGATACCACCCATAATACGACAGTGGATCTATCGTGCATTGTCAATAGGCCAAGCCAATTGCTTCCATTCTTGTTACGATAAACATTATACATAAACAGTATAAACTATAGACACTTCTTTCATCAAGATGAGATGTATAATTTAATAATCCTGCTCTTATACAAGTAGCCTTGTGCGAGCCGATCGTTACGAAATTATTATAATTTGGTTTCGTTTAGCAATTCGTCCTCTGCAGTAATTATTTGATCTTTGTATGCTCTTTCGTTTCTTGAGATAACATTCTAGAGCCCCAGGGAAATTATGGCTGAGAATCAACAAAAGGGTTGTGTTTAGGGATTGCAAATATTCGATGTTTTTCGGTATTCGAATATTCGAATATTTTTTCAGCCCTATTCGAACTATTCGAATAATATTCGAATATTTCAGAAAAATTAAATATTTATATAATTTGTCACATTTTTATAGCCTTACAAACAAATTCTTAATACAAATGTCGTTCAGTGAAGTTTTCTCTTCACGTATTAATATATAAATAGTTAGAACTTCGACCATAACCAGAAAATAAAAATTTCACAAATAAAATCAAATAAACATTTTTTTTTTCAAATTGTCCTCCAAAACTCATAGTGGACGTTATCAAAACAATGCCACCAGTATCATTCAATTACCTTTCATTGAAAGTTGTTGAAACCAAATAATACCTACAACTAATTAATCATAATGTTCATGAAATAAAAAAATCTTAATTCTTAAAAAATGATAGGAAACCTACTTGGTAGGAAAAACAATTAGAATCTCACTAGAAAAGTCAAACAATATGTTAATAAACTTTATACAACATACAAAGTAGGTAATTGTATTATCAATTTTTTAAGGATAACTAGAAACGCGATCAAAATTACAATAAAAATGCACTGATAACTAGCACCTAAGGAGATATTTAAATTACAAGTGCACGCAATCACTTAAATTGAAAGTTATGAGATCCAAGTGATCCAACGCGGTAAGTACCAATTATAATTAAATAAATGTGCGGTGATCGGATAGGCACATAATAAAATTATTCTTATTTACGAATCCTTTGAAAGTGTGACGTAAGAAAAATTAAAGAATTAACGGAATTATCATTTAATTTACATCTGAGATGATTGCTTTATATTTGGTAGAAGAAAATACCCTTTCGCACTCTACGCTATAGGTGGTGGAATGCATATTAGCACGTCATACATAGGAATGACTTAGGTGTCTTGGCGTACCTGTGTCACTTATGTCCCATGCAAGTAATATCCTCCTGCGCATAATTAACGCTGGACTATCAGCACATGTAGACCACCAGATATCGAGGGAACAATAAGACTCACGAACCTAAGGTACGCGGATAATACCACTATAATTGTGTCTAGTGTAGAAGAGATGGCGAACCTGCTAAAGAATATACGGAAAACTTCCACGTTCTTATCTACTTGACGGGTACGAGAAAGTCAGCGAGTTCGTGTATCCTTGGATCACTGATAACTAGTGAGAGATCTGCCGTAGATCCGGTATGGCTAAGAGTGCAATGGCAAAACCTGACAAAATTTGGAAGAAACGTGGTATTCACCGTATGACCAAAGTGCGATTGATGCGTCCTCTGGTCTTCTCAATATATTTATATGGCGCGAAAACGTGGTGCAGTAAGATCGATGCTTTTGAGATGTGGTGTTGGCGCAGATTGCTTCATATACCCTGGAATGCTATGAGAACTAATGAATCCATTCTGCAGGAGCTCAACATCGCCAAGCGACTTTCCACAGTTTGCCGGGAGCGTGCCCTCGGTTTTTTCGGACATATCATGCGGTCTTCTAAGCAATGTCTGGAAAAACCTTATAATAGTGGGCCGGCTGGAAGGGAAACCCACTCAAGGCAGAGCGCCGGTAAGATGGTCGGATGCAATAAGGAGGGCTGGTGGAGGCAGCATGCAGAAAGCGGTCCACACAACGAAAGACCGCATGGTTTGGAGGCGCGTTGTATATGGTCGCGATTCTCATCAGTGAGGGAACGATGAAGAAGAGACCTGTGTCATATAGAGCCATCCGCATTTTTATTGATGTTTCTAGATCATGATGTTCGCAAGTGACCGTTGATTGGTCGAATGGCCGTCAATCTGAGCAGTGCCGATCTATTCGAAGATTTGACGACCACGCCTTAGACGTCGCGTTAATAATCAACAAATAATGTTGTAACCTTAATTGTTGCGGTAATATTCGAATGTTCGAATATTTTATAATTTACTATTCGAATATGAATTTCAAATTGATATTCGAATAATTCGAATATTCGAATATCGAATTGCAATCCCTAGTTG
Organism: Allophyes oxyacanthae; assembly: GCA_932294325.1. NCBI lineage: Eukaryota > Metazoa > Arthropoda > Insecta > Lepidoptera > Noctuidae > Allophyes > Allophyes oxyacanthae. The sequence goes on from OW028628.1 coordinate 7,892,295, forward strand.
TGTTATAAGTAACTCGAGGGCCTTGATTTACAGTTATGTGTACTTATTTAAACTTGGTATAGTGTAAATACCATTCGTATTATTTTGGTATAATTAATAATGTGCTAGGGTCAAATAAATCTTCTTGCCTTTACCTATCTTTATCTTGTTTTTAGTTTTTCATACAAACCTGAAAACATTTTATTCGCGCTATTTTTTTTTTTTAAAGTAACTTTATTTCTTCTGCATCATAATATCATTCTTATTTAGCCAGTTCAAGATTTTTTTTAAAATAATGATATCGATTTTCTGTTTTGTGGACTCGTCAAAATCACAAGGTTTTGTCTGATCATATAGATTCACGTACATTGTGTACTGGGAGAATATTTTTTGTTTAATAATCAAATATTGAATGCATTTTGACTTATTCGCAAGACCTTCAGTGTACGTGCTCGTATTTTGATGAATTTTTAAAAATGTTTGTTTTAGTTATACTCTGTTTTGTCAACTATCAAATAAGGCAGTAAAGTACGTGCTTCCACTAGGTTCACGGTAAGTTTTATGTTAGTAAACTGTTCCTATTCTTACATAGATACCTACCCTTTTTTTCTTTTTGAATTTTATATGCTTTTTATACGAGTAAGTACTATATTATGTGTGCCATTTGCGAATACCTTTTTGGCACCTGACCTTTACAGAAAACATTAGGTATTCTCTCCTGTCTTTTAAGGAAAGAATATTTTAATAAACGGTCGCTTGAAAAGGGAAAATGGTATAAAACCATACAATATCGGCCTTTTTGTTTGCCTTGGTTTATGAATAGTAATATTAGTCGAAAATTGGTTATGACAGCCCATAGGGACAGATTTGGACACATACCGTATAAAAAAAAAAAAAAAAAAAAAAAAAAAAAAAAAAAAAAAAAAAAAAAATAGCTTTCATGATGATGAACAGGATTGTGGGGTTGTTGAGGACCTGTATCTATTTGATGGAATGGAAAGTTTTGATGAGGTTCTTGAATTTGAGCAGAACTGACATAGGCACATTTCACCAAATTTTATCCAAACCCAACAGATGAAGCGGGAAGACTGTTTGAGGTCATGACTCAGTAATCAGTTATAAATTGATGTATGGATTAGGTTTAGGGTACGATGGGACTGTCATACGCTGCGCCTTTCGAAAGTTCCTATAATAAAGAAGAAAAAAAATGTCTTTTTTGACTTTTCGTCAAAAATTCCTAAGTACCTATTCAAGATAGACACATAATTTGGAAAGAGAATGTCTAGGACTTAAGAGGCATAAAAAATCTAAATGTTCTTGTTTATTTCAGCTGGATTGCGGCATTTAAAATTTAATGGTACCTAATTAAAAGGAATTATGTGGGCTGACAGTAACATAAATGACACTGTAATTTGTTTCTGCTCCATCGCAGACCGTAGTAAACAAAAGTGAATAGAAACCAAATATAGTAGTCATGAAAAAAAAAACATGTTTTAATAGTTTTAATTAACACACTTCACACATGATTTATTTTATATTTTGAGATTTATTACGAAATTACCATAACACCAGAGACACTTGTGAAAAATATGTAGGCCTATATTTATATTTTATCACCAAAAAATATTAAACAAAAATAATATTTAGTTATAAAAAACATGTTAATTACGATATAATCTGTTATGTTATGATTCTGAGATAAAGATTCAACTTGTTTTGTCTTAAAAATAAATATCTACATTCCCACATGATTGTGTTTTTAACGGGGAAGTAATTTAAGACATGTATAAATAATAATTATGTACATGACATAAATTAATAAATATAATTTGCAAGTAGATGACTAAGAATCTATAATTAATACGTGAAGTTATAACTGTATATTGCGCGCACGGAGGAGTGTGAGATTTGGTATAGTTAAAGTTTATATGGAGAAGGAGTGCAGAAAGCTAAATTTACGTCAAATTTCGACCACTGGGCAAACACTAATAAATTAATAATTACCATCCACCGACAAGAAGGCACAGTGTTGATCGCAATTTATCGCCATCAGTGATGCAACAACCTCTCACTGACCTTGAATATTTAGTTTGGCAAGTTTGACTATCCCCCAAATGGGGCTGTGGTTACATTTTAAAATTCTTAAATTTATTCCAGCTTGTTTTGTTTTAAATTGACCTGTATAATAAATGTTAAATACGGTATTTAAATGCGAATGTTTAGTGTCTGTTGAATACGCAATATTGGCCAAAGGTTGCTCATAATCGCAGTAAATAAGTAGTTACGGTAATAGTAACATTTTCCTTCTAGTTGTGATTTACAACTAAAACCATTATAAAGGCAAACGGTTGTATGAACATGTATTTTTTATTGATTTATAAATATCTTGGACTCATAACAGATTTATAACTGGCTTTAATTTTGAAAAAGAAAGACATTAAGTAAATCCGTTGACCATAATAAATATTTGAGTCCTTAAACATAAAGCCTGTAAAGTCCACTACTAAAGACATTGCTGTTAAAACGTAGAAACGTAGACAGTAGATGGCAGCACTGGATGGCCCCTATGACTGAACCATAAACATACCCGGTAAGTTCGCCTTGATATCCTGCCAAGAAAACGATGACGTCACCTTCTCTACCGTAGGGGTCGTAAAAAGCGGCTAAGATATCTGTTTATATCTTGTCCTGATCGCAAAACTGACTCGGGACTAAAGTAAAGAGGATTTTACGTCGTAACGTAATTTTCCCACGACGTGACGTCAATGCGTGACGTAGGCAGAAACTACCAGGGTACCTACGAATTAAAATGACACGAAAGAGTCCTTAAAACGCGCCAGTTACGAATGACTTACATGACCTTTTTAAAGGACGTCACCGATATGGTAATAATTTTTTATACACATTAAGTGTTTAATTATTATTGATTAATATAATATACACACACATGCATCTTTTTACATACTATAATTTGTTCTATAATAAACATTTAAAAAAATACCGACTTCAAAAAACTAAAAAGTATAAAACAATTTCTCGTAAAAAACTTACCTAACAGCTTCTGAGGTCGGGGCCTTTAATTCTTCAATGCACCTAGCTTAGCACCGACTTCAGAACCTGTTAAGTTTTTAAGATAATTATTTTATAATTTTTTGTTTTTTGAAGTCGGTTTTTTACTTTTTTTTTTAAGTTTATTTTTTAGAACCACTGACGGCGAATTTCGACCCCGAAATATAAAAATAAAAAATAAGAATCCCAAAGCGTGATTCATTTATAATTTACCGATATAAAGGCCACCCATTCGATTCATGATCGTGGCAATAAAATTGTAGGTAGGTAGGACACCATAATTAAATATATAATTTTGTCAAAAACTTATTTAGCTACGTGCCTCTTAGGCTGACATTCAGAGACGACAGAACCGAGTCTAAGCGTGAACTTACTTATCTGTCAAAATTTGTACGTAAGTTTGACAGATGGAAGCATAAGTTCACGCTTAGACTTGTTTCTGTCGTCTCTGAATGTCAGCCTTAGACCTTAGCTAGTGTTAGCCCTGTAATGTAACACATTACATTACCGACCTAGTTATTACTTCGCGGCTGCTTGCGAAACATTCCCTTCTCGCAAATTGTCTGAATAACTTCCAAGGTTGACAAGTACTTAGAAGTTGTAACCTAGTGCATATTTTATTGAATACATACATACGTAATTATCTGGTGAATCGCATCAAGGAAAATTCCTTACACAGCTGACTCTGTATCTGGGAGGATAAATAAAATAGGTAAAATAACATGACGTTGCGCTTTTATTCCCCGAAGTGTTTGTGCACGCAGATTGCCAATGAAGGTAAAAGTCCCATGTAAACAGAGCAAGCCTTTTGCCGTTTACCGGGTAAAATTTCAACTCTGGAGTGCTAGGTATTAAGAATTTATTTTTAAAAAGCTCAGTTATTTTGGTCAACTTGGAAATCAAACAAACATTTGAGCACATGGCAGCCGTGATTCCTAGGTCGCACTTTTGTGTAAGAAGCCAAAGCTTCCTTTCTCTTTAATTCATCTGAGACTGAGACCGTCTACATAATCATCGTAGAAAATCTAGTAGTAAGTTAGTAGGTAGTTCGTTTATGTTAGAACCTCTGCTGAAATAAACTACCTAAGTTATTTGCATAGACAGTGATATAAACTGCCTAGTCACTGCAACCACCCGTGTCTATGAATAGCGCTGTATTGATTAGATGAAATCAAAACATTACGTCAGAGCATATAACTCGCGTTGTCTATGACGCTTTACCTAGGTACTAATTTGTTACAATCTTTGATGTTCGGAACTCTGTTTAGGCTGCCTGATTTGCCGTAAACAATATGGAAGCTTTGCCCAGTGGCTCTTTTATGTTTAAATCTTAGTTTAAATATCGTTATTTTTTTTTATGGCATAAGAATGAAAGTGCGTATGTCCAGTTAAAGACTAGTGCTAGTTATACCCGCACGATAGATTCGCGAATCACAAAAGGGGCGTGGTTTGACTTTGCGGGCACGGGTATTGAATGATCTCAGATCTAGAGGCATCCCTTATGTATGTTATCCAACGCTTGGATGCTCATGATTAAATCTATGATCATGTTGCAGATTTATTCAAATGAAATTAAGGTCATGTTTTTGTTGAATACCTACACTCCTCGTTTTAAATGTCACTCTGTATAGGTACTTACTTGGTTATGCAGTAAATATTTTATGGATGAACCACATTAGTTCAGTGGCCGTGAGTGCAGGCTTCGAGCGTGAGGTCCTAAGTAAAATAACTTTAAAAGTTGGTACAACAGTACGCACGGCTACATATCAAGTTATACATTTTTAGCTTAGAGTATTCGACATATAACCTCTATGATTTTTAGTATAAGCTGGCCTCTCATTATACGTAGATATAGCCTATACTGTAGAATGCGAAGTCAGCATAATTATACTGGAAATGTACAACTAATTAACTCGAGCTTTATTCCTTCAAATGTAGAAAGAATTAAACTAGATTTATTAAACGTTATTTTTAATAAACATAGACACAATAATAAATATCTATTAATATAGGTACTTATGAACCAAACAACTGAAAAACATAGAAACATTACAGAAGAAAATCTGCAAAATAACAGAACACGAAAATCCCACACATAGAAATTTCAGATTTGTACTTTTATTTATAAAGAAATCAAAACATCGTAATTTAACGTAATAATCCTGGATAGGCAGTTATTTAAATGACCTTAGCCTTGGGATGAAAGGAAACTGCGAAAAATCAATGATCCCGCCTGTCAAAAAGCTACCATTTTAGTATATTTTTTAATGCTATGAAACTTTTATAATCTACCATTTTTATTTATTTATAAATTTATTTCATGTATTCTTTTTTTACAGATTTATGTCTTACCAAGCGAGGTCCTCAGCCCGGTTACATGTTCCTGTTCGATATGCGCGGAGTTAAATTTGGTCATCTTACTAGAGTCAGTTTATCGTAAGTATGATTTAAATATTTTTGTATTGTAAATGACGATCCATTTTATTTTACTATATAAATTAAAATCGATTGGTTTTAAACAGAAATATTAATTTAAAACAACTTCGCGAGAAACGTATAAATATTCTGAAATATTTTGCAGGGAACGCTGCAGTGTTGTGTAATATGTACTTAGTACTTGTAATCAATTAATTATTCTTTAGCGTTATTCAATAATGGATCTTATAAAATGTAAAACAATTAAGAATGAATGTAAATCAAAATGTTATTATAGTTAGTATACATATTTATATTTTCTTAGCTTTCAAAAGGATAGACAAAGGTAAAAGACGTGCTAATATAAATGTCCCATATTTCGCTTGCGTATTTTCAAATAGCCCCATTAACTACCAAGACAGCCACCCTCCAAATAATTAATATTTAATTCCTTATATCGAATCGTTTACTCAACTAAAAAAATATATTATACCGAAACTAGGCGTACAATTCAAGACTTGTACCTTGGCGTCATTATGATTAGTTATTTTCTACATTGTACTTTATAAATGAACCATCTTACATTTTTATTTTTATTTTAGACTACTTTATAATTTGATAGCAACTTGACCTTGCCTGAAAGCTAGTGAACATAAGTAGCTTACTGTAACGTTAGAATTCAATTACCACCATCCAGTTGACATTCCCAGATATGGACCCTGGCATATATGATACTTATATATATTATACGGAGTTCATAAGATATGCCAGACGGTGTATTGGCCATGACATGTTCATGAGATTGTGGATCCATTTGTAACAGCATATTATAAATCATGAAGTGAAAGTCACTCATCTCAATAAAAAGCCACGATCAGTAGTCGTAGAAAAACATATTAGGAAAAAAAAATAGGATTTTTTTTTCAAAATTCATTATTTTCAGGACCCTTCGCAAGTTCTTTCAGTATGTACAAGAAGCGATGCCAGTGCGCATGCGTGCGATACACGTACTGAATACAGAACCAGTTCTAGACAAATTAATGATGCTCATTAGACCATTTATGGACAAGAAGTTCTTTGATATGGTAAGATTTTCCTTATTATTACTTCTCTTGATATACACAGTTTATCTAAGTTATTTTTGAGTACCTACCATAACAACAATCACAATATTGCAGTATTGCCTTGCTTGTGAAGGTTACCATACCACTTGGTGGAGTAGTGAGAATTTGATTTTGTAAACATTACTCAAGAGTACCACAAAGTCACACAACGTAATACTTCAATGCCTATTTCTTGGGGATAAAATTGATCTACGTCATCTACCTATATATATTGAAACCATTGGTTTGCACCGAATGATAAAACTATATTATGTTTTTTAGTTTAATTCGCATCATAACACAACATATTATATTGTCATGAGTTAAATGACGTTTTCAATTTTATTCGATACTAACGTGTTTCATTCTTGTATCTTCTGTGTTTTTCTTAGTTAAAAGATCTTAAGTGCATTTTATTACATCTCAAGTGTCAACCTATTGTTATACAAAGGTTATAAAATATTATAACTATTCTCTGCATAATTTTTACCTTGTCACAAATGACATTATCTTATATCGTTATGTAATATATATTATGTATATATCTTGGTTATATTTGTTTGCTCTATAGGTACTACCTATGAGTGTATACATTCGTACATACATGTAAATCGGTCATTAGACCTTGGCATGTTTTAAAAACAATTTAGATTCTTATAGCTAGGGGATTAAAGACCACATCATATGATCAGCCACATTACAACAATGTGTGTTTGAAAAAAACTTCGAAAAGTTTAATGTAATTTTAAATTGTACTTAGAAATAGAAATAGAAATAGAAATGTTTATTTGCAAGAAACATGGTTATGGGATGTTAACAATATTTGAGGTAGGTACATCATGTTCCGCCTGTTATGGGCATGCAACAGTAATTTTTATTTATTTAAGTATCCTATGGTACATATTACACACACTATGCCCATTGCGCTATTAATAATTTAATTAAATAATGACCATTTATTTACTCATGTTACAGATTTTCGAATACTTGACAATTACAGAGATAATAGTAACTTAAAATATAGGTAATCAATAATTCATATAATGTAATGTTAAAAATGTCAACAAATAAAATACATAATGTCATACATTTCCAATCAATAATTAAATAGCACGTAAGTAGTTAGGTTCCATTGACAGCTTTAGCTATGATGATAATGAATGAAATACCTAACAAAAACAATTATAACTTAGACCACTTTAAGTAATGCTTTATTTTACCATTAAAGAAGTATTTAATTGTGTGGTTTTATGGCTATCGCTGTAAGCCTTTAATTCCCGAAGGCGGGAGGCGTTTTAGGAATGTCACATAAGCCAAGAGAATGGATAGAAATATCCGCTTGTATCCTTAGATTAGATATATATAGACTAAATTCTACAACAACTTCCAAACCCCACTGTACTACTAGGTATCTATACGAGATTATACTACTAACTTTCTTTCGTTCATCCTTAAATTACCATTGCCACCGATATAATCTGACAAAATGTTTATGGCCACTTATGACATAATTATAGAGATTATTTTTATGAAATCTAAATGTCGTCGAGGTATGGTTGACCTTCTAAAAGTCAATAAAACGTATCAACAAAGGTACACAAAAAACTTGTAAAAATAAATTAACATAAATTAGTTAATAAGCTCACGGTTAATAAATCCGTAAAAGCAAAAATAAAATAGCTATAAGGTCGTGTATAGTAAATAAGTATATTCTAGTCTTAACCTACCGATAGCGCGTTAATATTTTAATGGAAATTCCATACTAGACGCTGATTTAATCTCTCTTATCGTATGGTTAGTGCATCGTAAGAAATGCATGAAATTAATTTTACAAACGAAATAACGCTAAGTTGCGCCTTTCGCAATTCTCGAGTTGCCAATGTTGCCATACGACTTTCACATAAAGGAAAGTAAACTCCTTTTTTAACCATCTCACTCTTATTTTCGGTTGATTCTTTGCGAATTGACATACGATAAGCTGTGTACATGGTCTACTAATGTTCACGGCTCCTGAAAGCCTCCTGAAAGATACACATTTATTATTGTATGTCAATTCGTCAAATGTCAACCAACAACAAGAGTGAGATTCGAATCGAGATCGAGATCTTCTTATAGAATAGCTATGCTGAGCAAAGTCTAAGTACGCTCTTCAGATACACCATTAATAATTGCGCCAGCAAACACATCCGAAAATAGTTTCCTTTCCATCCAATTTTTCCAATAAGCAATGTTTACCTCTGCCATTGTCACAAGTTTGCCAAACTATCTGTGTTATGCATTAATGTCGACTACGGTATATTTTACAAGTTTTTTAACTTCTGGGTCTGTGTCATAGTTATTATAGTTGCATCACATTTTTAAGGACTAAGTCCTTGTTTTACTTTTATATCATTCGGCTTAAGAGGACAGAACTTGGGTTGATTACGAAAAAATGACTCATAAGATCCTATAAAAGATTCTTAACTAATAGTTAAGAAATATTTATTATGAGAAATGACTTTATTTAGATTTCATATTGCGTTCTTCTTTCAACATTTGAATCAATCCAAATTTATATAGCCAAACACATTTTGCAATTTACTTATTTCGAATTCTATTATTTCCAGCTCAAATTTCACAACAAGAACGAAGATTTGGAGGAGTTTTTCGAGACTGTAGTGCCTCGATCTGTCCTACCTCCTGACTACGGTGGTACCCTTCCTGATACCCAGACCCTACACAAAAAGTGTATCCAGCAGCTCCAACTCATGGAACCTTACTTCAAGTTTGAAGAGGAACAGAGGATCGCTGCGTTACCTGACAAGAAGCGCGAGAAAGCTATGGAAAGAGCATTCAAAAACTTGGATATTGACTAATTTGTTCGTGGCGTTCTGTGGTATTTAAAATCCTGGTGTTATAATGAAAAAGTGAAAGGTAAACGCTGTCTATTTCTAAATAAAGTAGTTTGTATAGTGATCGGTAGATTGTTTGTTTCCTAATAAAGTGTATTTAGATGTTTCTGAAACCTTTCCATTTTTCAATGTTCTTTTTTGTATTGTAAGTGTAGAGGATATTTTGACAGCTTCCGTTTCCATGTTCATTATATTGCCAGTTCAGTAAGGCTTACATTCAGAGACAACAGAAACGAGTCTAAGCGTGAACTTACGCTTCCATCTGTCAAAATTTGTTTGTAAAATTGACATATGGAAGCGTAAGTTCACGCTTAGACTCGTTTTTGTCGTCTCTGAATGTAAGCCTAAGTGCTTTCAAAGGTCATGTATTTAGTACAATATGCATTTCAGTGTTTCTTTAGTTTTATTGAAATTGAAGGATAGCAGTTGATCTATCTACTTACGTCTGTTTCGTAACGTATTTAATTTATAGTTACAATTTTCGTTTAGAAAAGATTTTCATCATAGCAATGCTAGAAATATTGTCAATTATAAATCTATATTGAAATAAATGACTGAAGATTGAAGAAGAATACTAAAAAAATATACAAATTACATACAAAATCATATTTAATTAGGAGAAATAAATATTAGATCCGTTAACACTGTGTTACGGAGTCAAATGTACGTTCGTTTGACGGTATGATTAACGATATATTAAAGTTTGAATGTTTACTATTGCGACGTACGTTTGATCAAAAATTTGTTATTGCGATATACTTAATATTTTAAAAGTCGAGTGTAGTGTTTACGGGAAGTTAGTAAATATATTCGGTCCTGACGCTCGGCGGCGGCCGCCGCAACATGCTCGCTTCGCTCGCTCGCTTCGCTCGCTCGCTTTAGCGCGCTTTTTGGTCACAAGAAAACCTGCTCTAAATTCCTGAGCTCGCTTCGCTCACTCCTGTCCTTAGATAATTAAGTATATCGCAAGAACAAACTCTCGATCAAACATACGTTAGTCGCAATGGTAAACATATTCGAAGTTTAGTATATTAGCTTTAAGGATATTCGACCGGAAATTTTTCCGATTGTACATCCGACAATTGTACTGTAGTCATGTCGTACATCGGTATTTTAAACTTCGATATTCCGGAATACGGTGACGCGTTACTAATTTGAGTATGAAAGTTTAATATTTGTTAACAAATAAAATTATTGTTTTATTAGGAAATCTGATTATGTTGTTTATATGCTAGGAAAAGAAGTCATAGTGTTATTAGTTTAAGGTGAAATAGATTTCTTTAGACTTTAATAATTTTTACGCTAAAAATAATTAAATGTCGCCGTAAAATGGCATAATATTTTAAATTAAATTGTCACGTTAAGTGTCCATCTATAAATGATATTTTAATGTGGCAGTACCTAACAAATACTTTCATATTATAGTACTATATCCTTCATAGTCTTTTCTCCAATATTTAGAGTTTAGGTAAACCCTGGGTAGAGTAGTGTATTTTGTTATATAAACAATAAATGTATGCTCAGATAACTATTGAATAGTTATCTTATATTGAATTAGCTTTTAAAGCTATGATCTTATTTGCTTGACATTATGCCAAAATTATTATATAAATATTTTAAAAATGAATACTTTTACCATAAGTGATAATCACTATTGAGCCAATTATAATTATCAAAGAAGTAACAGATAATTACTACCTATAGTCAAAAATATTAGCTCATTGCTTAGGCTTTTCGCTATCGCCTGGTGTAATCGATGACAAGTTATCGCTTGTTAATTTTCGATATGAATTAGTTAATCTTCTTAATTATGTGAAAAAGTAGTCATCATCATCATTCGGTCACTAAGCAGAATGAAGTAATGTGTGAGGATTTCATTACGTTCAGATAGTAGGTATAAAAAGTATTGATAAGTCTAAACTAATACCATTTATATTACTGTCCTCTTCTAAGAAATTTGACTAAGTAGATTGCTAGTAGTTGTACTGTTCTAAATATTAATATTTAATGTAGGTACTGTAGTTTCAAAGTGCATTGACACCGCATCATCCCCTCCATGCTCTAATACTTATGAAAAACGTGATTATAATAGGTATTATGTAATTATTGCGTGGAAAGATATATGAAGCAATCGATAAGTGAGAAAAAATTGTTCACTTGTAATCATATTTTTTTTCTCATGATTACGAACCATTTATGTTTCAATATTTACAAAAATACATCTTGAGTAAATATTATTTCAAATCAAAATAAATTCAGCCCATTAATGTCTTACTGTTGGGCATGGGCCGCTTCCCAGAATTTGAAAGTTTCGGCCTTAGTCCACCACTCTGACCTGGTACAGGTTGGCGGACTACACACACCATCGTGAACTTTATAGAGCTTTCTCATGTGTCCAGGTTTCCTCACGATTGTTTACTTCACCATTTTGATCCGCACATGGCTTGAAAAGTCAGTGGTGTGGGCTTGGTTTTAACTCAGACCCTCCTGCATGGAAAGCAGGCGTTCAACTGCCAGGCTAGCACTGCTTCAAATATTATATACCAATTAAAAATATAATGCTTGAAATGGAAATTGTAGAACGTTTCACGTAGGTATTTCCAGCATTATTGATAAAAAGGTGATTTGATTCATGTAATTATTTCAAAATCTGATTATTACTTATATTTTTTATTTTGTTTATGTTCAGCATACCCCAATGGTAGAAAAATCGATTTTTCGAAACAAATTATATGTGTATATCATTTATTGAAGATTGTAAGCCTATTTAAACCCCTAGTGAAATTGGAAAGATGTAAATACAAGTAATACACACCTAAAACAACCGATGTCGATAAAATTATAATGAGATAGGGTCATGTTCATTAAAAGGTTAATAAATCGTGTTTCACATTATACTACGTTGAAAGGTTCCACATAGTCTTTAAATATTTAATTTATGATGTAAATTGGATGCTAATCTAACTAGGGAACTATGTAACAAAATTATTGTCAGACATTGTTACTTACAATAGTTACAATATTGTGAATGTGAATTTCAAAGAATTAAATTGACAGAAAAGTGAATAGCTGCTACGTAAAATATTTTGAATGAGCTAATAATGACAAACATATTGGGACCTGAATAGTAAAAATGTGTTTTCCATACTAAATTCTGTATGTACCTAATTTTTCAAAGTTATCTTGTATAATTAGCGTCACTTAATTGAATCTTATAAGGTGGCGGTAACATAGGTACTTAAGGTTATGTATTTATGTGCACAGTAGTTTAGTTTTAGTTGAAAATTCCATTTAATTCCTTATTGAACGTTGTGATATGCTTGAGTTACTGAAAAATGTGTTAAGTTAATTCCAAGAGTCGGAAATTGTGATTTAGACTAGAAATATATTTTTATGCAATATTATGTAATTTTATTTAAAACCATAATTATCCCAGGATTATTACGAAAATAATGTTAAGTATATTTTTATATATATTGCATTATTGGTTATATTCTTAATAAGAATTTACGAGTTATGTGGAGGTACAAATAAATCAATTTAGATATTTCAAAAAATGGCGCCATTTGTCAAAGTCTGTTACATAAATTGGTAGAAAATATTTCTAAAACATGGCAACTGGATTTAACTGTCAAATAATAACGGTTGCCAAACACCTGCCGGTTTTCTTGTTTACTATCTTCAACAAACGGAAAGTTATTCGTTATGAATTAAAGTTGTTGTTCTGTGAATATATGAAGGATATAATTCGTGTATTATTGTGTTTTGTTTTTCTTATACGTTTTCCTTGATGTTGGAAGCGGTATTTTGGGTTATAAAAGGTATGAATAAAAAAATTCTTCGTCACAGTGTAATTATATATATCCATTAGAAAAATAGCGTTATGAATATTAATTAACATTTGAAAAGAAGCTGTAGTGTCTGCAATTTAGGTTTCCCAGTCATGTACTTTTGTTAAAATATTTAATAGTAAAATTGTTGATATGAAACAGTCTATGAAGATTTCAAATAACTGAATTATAATCTAAATAAAGTAAGCGGGATTATAGTAAGTACTTGCTAAGTCTAGTATTTTAGTGGAAGAAATAAATATATTAAATAAACATGTCAGCATATTGTGTGATGCTCAAGAGATCTATAACCAGCAAAAGGCCTGCAGTAGATACAACCTAAGATGACCCTCTGACTCAAATGATTGAACATAAATATCATTACTTACAAGCTGTGAGATCCAAATCCTGTAACAAGTAAATGTTTAATGGATAATAAATATTACTTTGATAACTTCCGGACCAGCTTATAGATCAAAACAGTTACATTTTTTTTCTACAACCATTTCCCTAGTTTAGCAACCAAACTCGAAACGTAGCCTAGCCAGCCTTTGAAATAGTTTTTTTTTTTTTACAGATTGCAATGGACTCGGTAGACAATAACCAATTTGAAATTAAGCCAGTGAAAAGTAAGCGGAAGATTGCAGCTCCTTGCCCTAACGCATACCTCAACCCAGCATTGGACCTCCTTGTGAATGAAGACCCCATGTGCAACACAGCAATGGAGATAATTCCAGTTAAGAAAAGGAAACGGACTAGAAGTTGCGGAGATGTGGCTACGTTTGACAACTCTGCGTTAGACTTGGGAGTAAATAAGGTTGCAGTCAACGAATTGCTGGTTAGGGAGCTTGAAAATGTATGCAAGAATGTCAGATATATTACCACAGATGATGAATCAAATACAGAGTCTGCAGACGCTGAACCGATTTATGCCAATTTAATGGAATTACCTGAGTTGCCACAGCATAATTCTATAACAGATATAACACTAAATAGTACTCATTCACAAACAGTTATACAAAATAATGATGTGATGGAAGCGTCCGTTGCAAACAAAGACATGGATTCTGGAATCTCAGTATTAGAACAAAAATCTCTAAGCAATATGATAAATGATGATAATAAAATGATGCTGTCAAGTATAACAAATGTTTCAAACCAAGTTATCAACAATTCAAGCAATTTTAATCTCAGTTTTATAGACAGACTTGCATTAGACTCACTGAATCTATCGAATCAATCATTATTCTATGATGATGATCTGAATGAAAGCAATATTATGGAGATCAAAACTATTACAATCATCACCAAAAAGAAAAGGATTAACACTAAAAATACTAATCCTTTCCTAGACCCAAATATGGCTAATTTAGTTGTAAGTGGAGTGTCTAGTCAAAATCCATTTTTAAACCTAGACACTACCAAACCAGAGCTGGAATATAATGAGGAAGCCCTAAATCGGCCTGTAGTTGTGTCAAATCAAGCCGAGAAAGTGTTAGAGCCTCGGAGATTATTTGGAGACACAAATAGCACAATATCAACTGTGAATGAATCATTGGAAGGACAAAATGAATATGAAAACATTGACAATTATTACAGATCAGAGAGCCCTGTATATGAAAATATTGATGAATCCAATGAATTCAATAAACAGAGCAGAATATTAGGACATGATGTGTCACACTTTAGTGCTGTGGACATTATAAACTTGAACAAAAATGCACATCAGGATTCATCCAACGATTCTAATGATAGCAAGAAAATGAAGAACCCATTCTTCAAAGTTGGCAACAGATTCTCCAAAAAAGTTTTCAAAACACTAAGAAAGACATTCAAAGGAGATAAATCTGAAAATAATATAACAATTAACCCTTATGAAGTGCCGAGAAAACCGCCAAAACAGAAGACTGCTGCCAAAGATTCTGGTATAGAGAACCCAGCTCTACATTTAGACAACTCTGATGAAATTGAAATTGAAGAAATTGATGAACATGAATATGAAACATTCAAAACATTACGAAATACTCACCTAAATATGAACATAACTCCTTTAAAAGAAAGGTCTGAAAACGCTGATGTGTCACACAATAAAACAAATACTCCCGGCAAGAAAGTCAGGTTCGATTCTACACTGAATCAAGAAAAAGTAATTACTGGCACTAGTTTTGATTATGGCATACAGAGTCCAGGGTTTGATGTTAAGTTAGAAAAGTATCATGATGAGTTGGAAAACTGTATTAATGAGAGGAAGTTTTTGCAGCAAAATATGTGAATAATTATAGCTATACATTATCATCAAAGTTGTTATTCCGAAAGGGTATGTATTAGTATTAATGTTGAGCCAATGCCTTTTTGGGACACTGCATGGTGTCATAGGCAAACTGTTGGTGTTAATTTGGCCAGATGCATAGTATATGCTGTGGTAGGAGATTGAACTTTTTTCAATATAAGGTCCTCCCTTTCTAGTCCTGATCCCTTTAATGGGTTTTTGTATTTCGCATAATGAACATACAACAACATTTACTATGGGAATAAAAAAGACACTGTGAAAAAATTTATCTGCTTTTCCATACATTTAGTCGAGTAATATTGAATTATTTGTATGGAATCGGTGATATAATTTTTTTCGCGATTTCCGGGATGGTTCCATAGTAAAAGTTATTAATAATGATTAGTACAATAACCCCATAAATAAAGTTTAATCATCGTTTATTTTGAAGGGGATTTGACTAGATCTTATTTCTTGTACTTAATAATTAGGGTTGTGAACTTACGATTTTTTACTATAATAGTTATTTGTAAGTTTATGAACTAAGGATTTTTTCTATGTCCAAAACATAATAAATTCCAAAGTGATAGTCTAGGCATTTCTATAGTACTTAATATTGTCAGTATTTTTGAACTTTCAAAGAAAATAAAATAATTTAAACTTTATTTTAGAAATATTACAACATGAAATGGAATTTGTATTCCAAAACTGAAATTTTTTTTTTAATTACTTGATGATTCAATTGTTGCCAAGATACGTAAAAAACTGATAATTATGCCTACCTATTGTGTTGGTAAAATTAATAACTGTAAGTGAATGTCTGCCACTAGAGTCCAATTTTAATAAAAAAATTGTACTTAATAATAGGTACGATAAGGTTGCGACATGTTATCGGAGGCTTTCTTAGTAATTAAGTTACCTACATGTATTTATTACGAATAATTTATTTTCTACACGTAATTATAAGCTTTAATTTATCAAAAATAAATAACCAAATTTTTACCAAATAAACGCATTTTTTGTACATAAATCGTATATTTATCGCTCTTATGTAATGATCGATTTAATTTTTGTATGCATAGGCTTGTGTCGTAGGATTGCGAGACTTATTGACAATTGGTTGTCTCATAACTTATACATAGGCAATTAATTATCAAAAAAGTCTCAGTCATCTGTAGTCGCCGTTGTTCGATAAAACTGTAAAAAATAAAGATAGGGGCAGATGGTCTCCAAATTGGAATACAATAAAAAAAAACTGGTGCCACAACTGGCACACGAAATCGTAGTGTGTAGGTAAGTAATAGAGAGCGCCTGTCGGCATTTCTTAGGCAATGTTACGCATTGGAATCTTTGGCTTTCAGATATCGATGGCTTTCACCTTTAACTTTTCAAAGAGGAAGAACGAATCTAATTACCTTTTCTATTCAAACTGTACCAACTCAAGGTCTCGAAAGTATTAGCAGTAACCAGGCGCGGATACAGGATTTCGTTTAGGGGGTCAGGATTACAATTTTTGTGTGATTTTACTTATGTCCCAGAAAGTTCCTTCTAAACAATAATAGATAAACTTTTATTTGTTATTAAATTTAACTAATTACGGAAACCGGATAACGTTCCATTACTTGTTTTTTGTTTGGAGAAAAACAAGCGCCCCTAGTGAAAGTAAGGCGAACTTCAAATTCTCCATACAAAGGTGTCTAATTATTATTGTGTTTGGTCGGACTCTGTATCCGCGCCTAGCAGTAACTAGTGTCTAAGCAGACGTACGTTATCTTAAGAAAAAATAGGAAACCACTAGGCGCCACTTGTAAATTGTTTTTAATTTTAATTCATATTTAGTATTAGCGAAATCTTCATTTACAAGAAAACTGCACAGAATATTAAAATTAACACAGTGGCGAACCCAAACTGACAACTATGGTACTTTTTTGGGTGCAAGCGAAGAAGAATTTTAATTTCTACAAAATTATTTGCTACTCCTGACAGATTCTACTTGGCACAAGACAACAAGGCCATAAAAATGTGACCTCTTATACAGGATAATGTTTAATGTAGTCCGCAAAGTTTGCAGAGTGATTCAGTGTCCGTTTCCAATTGCAACCGCAGTACTAAAATTCACTCCAAAATAAAATAAAAATTTGATTTTGTATGGCTTGCGCTAATAAATTATGCGTGTCCCCCACACCAAGTCGAATTTTCGTTTTGTTTTGGAGTGAATTTTAGTACTGAGGTTGCATTTGGGAACGGACACTAAATCACTTTGCAAATTATGCGCACTACATTAAAAATTATCCTGTATATACCTGAGGGTCACTAGAAGTACCAATTGCACAATTGCACATAGCGTTGCAACATGTACCATGTCTGCTCTTTATTGGATAATCGGCTGCACATGTGGGTCTATATTTGACCCACTAATAGAGTAATAGCGTCTATTAACTCAACTGTTTTTGTGTCAGGAGCTGGACATCATAACAGACAACTGAGTGAGTAATCGTAGGTACTAATGTGGTCAACAGGTAAACAGAATCTTTGTTAAGCATACCTAGACTTATTATAGCTGTAAAAAAAAAATGTGATGTTTTATTTGTTTGTTTTTTAAAACCGTTGCCTTATTTGTATTTCTCCTGTATCAAGGGTACAGTTTACAAACACATCTCACATACACACCCAGTCCCGAAACAACTAAGTATTTGTAAATCATACAAACATAATTATATTGAAGCGGGCGGCAGCATGTGGCATGGCGGCTTGAACTGAAAAACAGTGCCGCATGACAAAAGCGTAAATAAAAATGTTTGATTTATTTATTAAATCTTTACAACAAAGTGTCTATGCAACCTATACACCTCTCATAATATTTTTAAATTATACTTATGTATATAGCTCGACTCCTATTACCTACACAAAGCGTAGGTAGGTACTTACTGTCTTCAAGTGCGGCCTGCCATGACCTGTCGGCTGTCATAAAGGTCACGTCTTTTAATAAATTAATGTATTCGCGATGTTCTATAAGTAGGTATTCACTATACTTTTACTGGACTAGTAACTGCTTCGTAACAGGCATCGACATTAATTTTGAATGATGACGTCCGTAACTCTGTAATAATGTGGCGGTAAAAATAAAAATATCTATAAATTGGAGAACATTTTCGTCGATTGATATCCTGGGGTAGTTTGTAATAGGTAATTGGTCTTGAATACTTGATAGAGCTGATATATTTATTTGATGTACTTACCTATGTATTTACTTAGTTATCTAAATGATGCCAACAGTGCTAGATATATATGAATATTGAGTATTGTATTTTGTTAAATTTAATCATGTATCTAAAATACAGTATTTATAAAGGTAAGCCAGATATTTTCACGATCGTACGTAATAAATACATAAAATATCTAAAATATTTTCATGCACCTACGCTTTGTATTACTATGAAAAGAAAAAAAAGTTTTATCACGATGCTTGAAACTTAAAACAAAACTGAAGCTATGAAATCACTATGAAATATTCAAAATTCATGCGTAAGCGAAGTGACAACTGAACAATTTACACTAATAAAAATCCAATGCAGTCAATAAAGATTAATTGAGACGTCACAATACAATCAACTTCTCAATAGTTGCCTGCAGTTAATAGAATCGACCTTTGGCACGAATATTTTGCGTGTTTGTTTTTCCAGGAGCTCGTAGACTCACAATTAGCGGTCAGTCTTTAGATAGGCGACTTTTCTATAAACAGAGATTTCTCAGTGCCTAGTGCCTATGATCCGGTAAGGCGGTCTTACTAAAGTACCTATGAGCTGGCTAGGGTATCGCTTTCTCCTAGTAACTGGGTGGCAGAAGTCAGATGGCAGTTGCTCCATGTGATCTGGTTAAGACGGCGAATTCAAAATGTTGGCGGCATGAAGACCTCAATTTTTCTCAGCAATTACAAAATATCCGGAACTGATATTTTTAAAGATACTTCATTTATCATGTCTTTGACATGGACATGTCTTTGACAAGTTGCTCTGAGGACGATACTTATGTAGGTAAGTAGGTATTATACACGACAAACAAACGAAACCGTGGTCACAAGTAAGTAGATACAAAAGGCCAGCAACTTCAAATCAACTCAAACTGTCAATCGAACGTTCGTTTGACGAGGGTTGAGATTGCCGTACTGACACGTCTATGTGTTCGTGCGCCTGTTAAGCTGACTGGCAAAACTTTTCACGGCATGGCTACTTATTTATATTCACTAGGTCAGGCCGATGCAGCAGAAGAAGCAGTGGATGAGAAAGGCTGAATTAATTCATAGATTGATTTTGTAAGGCCATTGCTGACGCGTTAAGCCGGGCTTCCACTGGCAGCGGAGGTAAACTTCGTAGAAGTGCTTCCACCAACAAAGGCTCTAGCGGAGAGGATTAAAAGAGTAAAAATAGTTAATAACGCACTCGTTCCGCTTAAAAGTGTTCGAAACTATTTCGTAATGGAAGGCAAAACCTATTTTAGCTAGTTGGATTCCGTTCCGCTTGGCTATAACTTGCTTAATACCCTTTCGCGGTTTCGCCCGGCTTTTGTTTCGTTTACAGGCGCACGATTGTATAAACTGTATTCAGCAATCATCTCACTGCAAGCGTATAGTTAGGTCCCGAATAATTATGAATTTGTAATCTGGTACCAGTAAAACCACGCATTTGTGATACACGTTGTATTATCGCTCCACTCTTTCCATTTTTCACGTTTTTTCACTGTCCGTGTCCAACTCGTAATCTACGCCTGATTGATTTTGTGGTGTCCACTCTGTTGTATGTTTTGTTCAGCGTTCGGCATTCGACAGAATTATTCCTATGTGTACGTGCAATAATTTATCACTCCTTCATTTTAACAATAAATATACGCACTCAGTTAAATGAAACCTACACCTTCCCTTTCTATAAATAACTAGTATTTGCAGGATCAAATAAACAGTAATTATCTAGTTGACTGTGCGTATTTGCCGGGACACAATGCTAAGGTCTGCGTTCAATCAACTGAACAAATATTTCACTATACCTACTTAATGGAATTCACCACAGAAAATGAGGAAATATACTAGGATCATGTTATTGTGTTGTGGGTTAGGTAAAGCAATATTTTCTTCTTTATCAAGCTGCCGCTATGCCGTGAGATTTTCTTTGTTTTGAAAATATATGTTTCTACAGGGTGTAATTGACACCTTGGTGAAAACTGATATCATGGATTCTGGACCACTAAGAGATAAAATTTAGAGACGGTCATTAAAAAAAAAACTTACGATGTCACTAACTTCCAGTATAATTAAGGGGGTATTTTACAGGAATGCCGCAAAAACCGATTTGTATTTACAATTTTTTGAATAGAAATTCTTATTTCTTTGTCCTGAAAAAAATATATATCAAACTTGAAGATGTGACAATCTCTGCACGGTTGTCCGATACATGATTGGATGAAGTTGGCTCGATAAAAAAAAATCGCAAAGTTACCCCTTTTAAAAAAGTGTTTACAAGATTATTTCTAAAACATGATATTATTTCAAATAATTTTTACATCACAATATTGGTCGCAAATATACCAACCAAAATCGGTTGTTATTTTTTTATAATATTACGTATATTGGTCACAATTTGATAAAAACCACAAAATTCGTGATTTCTGTCATCTCTGCCATCAATCAGTCGCGTTTCGGCGCGCATCGAGGTCGGACGTGTGCAATTTTTTTTGACTTTCCTGCGCTTACACTTTATTCAAAACCAAAAGAAAGAATGACAGTAAAATCATTAAAAAAATTATTAAAAAGCAACAGGAAGTATAAGTAACTTGCCTTTTATTCAGAAAATCTAAGTATTTCGTTTATAAAAATCAATATGCTAAAATAATTTCTTGACATCTCCGTCAAGAATTCATTTTATAGGATGTAGTATAGAAAAATCAGTACGACAATTTGTAGTGTTGAGAACAAAGAGTATGAAGTTTTATATACACCATGTCCCAAAATTCAACGATAAGCGGGCACCAGAGGGTTGACCAGCTCATGACTGAATATATAGAATATGAGAACAATTTTTTTTTTTCAATTTTTAAGAAGTTACATAAAAAATTTGAAATCCTTCAAAAATTTACACCCCTTAAGATATTTTTAATTACCATGACCACAATGTTTCAGATATTTCTGAATTTCTTTTTGTACCGGCAACCTAAGTAGCACTGCTATCCACCACAATCGTTAAAAATCCCAGAATGCCTGTAGATTTGACACAAAAATCAATCAAAATTATTTTTCACCCTAAAATTTTGAAAGATTTTTACTTTTGGTCCACTTTCACTCATCGTGGTGTAAAAAAAAAGTACAGACACTACCATGGCAAGTTTTTTTAAAAATTGACGCAACTATCCAAGATTCCAAAATGGTATAATAATCTAGGAAAACTAGCCACAAAAAAAAGAAATGCGTACTATTTCTGAACAAGAACCAAATTTCATAACTTTTACTATGTGGTTTTTTGTTGTAAATTCTTCGAATTTGAATGATACATGTCCGTAGTTAATAAAATTTAGAAGTTAGAGAGAGATAGATAGATAGTATGTAAAGAAGGAAAGAAAACGTTTTTAAAAATTATATTTATTTTTAGTTATCGTGGTTGTCCGTGGCATCACCACGCTCCTATCCGAAAACCAGCGCTGCGGTATTTATTTTATCTGTCAGGATTAACTGTCAGGATATGCTGAGATAGGAACTTTCTTTGGCCTCTTGCAGGACTTTTTTAACCCCCGACAAAATAGAGGGGTGATATAAGTTTATAATGTGTATCTGTGTATCTATGTGTCTGTGAATCTGTGTGTCTGTCTGTGGCATCGAAGCTTCAAAGCGGATGGACCGATTTCAATGCAGTTTTTTTAAATCGAAAGCTAGTTTAATCGGGATGGTTCTTAAAATCTGTTCAGCTGTTCAAAAGTTACACCTCTTTTTCTAGTTAGAGTCGAGGGTTTTAGACGGTTAGGTTATTGTTATCATTATTTGAATTTTTGTGTGTTTATGTAATTTCGTGTGCGAGTCCGATTTAAATGTTTTTTCTTTCTTTCTTTCAATTTTGAAGCTCTTCATCTGCATACATAGCGAGGAATCTGAACTAGGAATATGGTTTTGATCTATGAATATGCAATTTCTTTTTTTGTAAAAAAGCAACCCTGTGAACATACTTAAGTAGGTATGACTACGGAAACGGACGACTCCTACAGGTGTGGGTGAGAGTAGGTTATTATCTCAAGACATGGATTTGAGTTGGCTTATTCTTCTAACATTACACACACATTGGCAGTGTCATCAGGTTTGTCATGCCGATATATCGGTTTCGTTACGGCATTATTGGCTTAGTGTGAAAATGCCCAATGTTGGTCGAGACAATTATGTGCACTTGCATAAACTCATACACAATAGGTATGACTGATAGTTTATAAGTAGATAGTTAAATAGGTATAAAATCTACAAATACAAAACGGAGGAACAGATTTTCTAGCGTAATATAGGACACTGGGTATACGATATTATGGATTTATATTTTTCAAGTATTTGCTGGTGTCATACTGCATGTTGCTAATTAATATTGCTATTCTGTGACACGTGTGTCACACAGTCTGATACGTCAATTGCGTAATTTCGAGAACGGAGCTCCCCTAGTGGGTGGGGCTTAGGCTGATACTTCACCCCCTCAAAAGTAAGAAATCGTCGTAAAATACAACCTTAAACATAGTTTCCAAACTTGATGCGTGTTCACGTAAGCAGTCGTTGCGATTATTTGCGATCCCGACCGACAAGTTAAAGCGCTACTACTGTATAGCTTAGTGCCGCATGCCGCACGAATTTGGCAATGCTACACACGTAGGTGCACTACAACGGACGTAGCTGCACTACTACGCACGTAGCCGTACTGTCTACGCACGTAGCCGTACTGTCTACGCACGTAGCCGTACTGTCTACGCACGTAGCTGTACTGTCGAAGCGTGTAGCCGCACTGCCTACGCACGTAGCCGCACTGCCTACGCGTGTAGCCGCATTGCTTACGCACGTAGCCGCAATGCCTAGGCTTGTCTTTGTACCGATTGCACGGTGAATGTTGCAATATCGGGCTGATTATTATTCTAATGAATAATTGCAATTGGCTCGATAGAAGAAGAAGAAAAGTAATAAATAGCTATTCTATTCTATTCTCTGGTAGTCTCTTTTGTTCGGTGGTGATGCTTTCCTAATCTTAATATCTAGGCCACTGTTGGTTTATCCTACATTACTCAAGTAATCACTATCGCAGTTCGGTGTTGAACCACTGATGCAGCATTTTCTTGTATACAAGCCATCAAGGATATGCTTGATTTTTTTGATGGATCAATAACCCTATCTTTATAAAAGAAATGTTTTGGTTATTGTACTATTATACTTTTACCTCAATATTCTAACAGGGGTACGTGAGGTGTCTCGTTAATTAAATTATACGTTGTAAGTATATCAGGTCCTACCTTTCTAATCTGGATCCCTTTTAGGGGTTATTTTACTCATCATTATGAATACATTTTACTATGGGACTAACACTGAAATCGCGAATGAATAAATCAGCTGTTCCACACATTTAGTTGAGTAATATTGAATTATTTGTATGGAAAAACAACATTTTTTTTCGCAATTTTATGTTGGGTCTCATACAAAAACTTGTTCATAATGTTGAGTACAATAACCCCTTAAAGGGATCGGGAATATAAAGGTAGGACATTATATTATATTCGACCATCTTGATCATGAGTTGTCTAAACATCTAATAATTATAAGGTTATTATTAATTGCACGTTCCTATTGAGCGATATCTCTCATGTTTATGCATCTTTATTGAGTCCTTACCTAACCTACCTTAATTTACTGCTTCAAGTGAACCAGGTTAATTAATCACAACAGATATGATACATTGTATTGTATTCTTAAGTTTGTTTACATTTACGGAGCACAGCAAATAAAGCTAAAAACACGCGTATGCATCTTGTACAGTGTAAAACATAAACAATGCTGTTTATCGCGAGTGACTTACGCAAAAAGATAAACCCTGGTACAATACTCGGCACGTATCTTGAGCTCGATTCTTAATTATTTTAAGCGATTTTCGGTCTTACTGCTGAGACAATACATACGCAAACAAAATCAGCAGGTCTACCACGTAACCAAAATGGTAATAAAAATCGACTGGTAGTAATAATCTTCAATACAATCGAGAGAGACTAAACTTTGATCTACCTTGTAAATAATTACCGATCATGAA
This sequence comes from Allophyes oxyacanthae, assembly GCA_932294325.1. Lineage (NCBI taxonomy): Eukaryota > Metazoa > Arthropoda > Insecta > Lepidoptera > Noctuidae > Allophyes > Allophyes oxyacanthae. The sequence continues at coordinate 7,917,153 of OW028628.1, forward strand.
GATGGGGCTCTCAACTTCATGATCGGTAAAATTTACGATCAATCGTATTGAAGTTTATTACCAGAGTCAATGTTCATTACCATTTTAGTTACGCGGTAGACCCTTGGGAGCAGTTTAATAGGTCTACCGGTGTAAGCGCGGCCCTTCCAACGGTTAGCGGGACGCGGGGCGGATACATGGATATATACTGTAATAGATATGTAATGATAAGTAAAATAGCATAATATACATTATATTGTTGTCTTTATTAAACCTGCCTGCACCTACGGCGCCTGCACTTACGGCGGTCAAGCTATAGTCAATCAAATATGACACTTATCATCTAAATATATAATAATCTTCACGTTTCTATCTACTGTAGTACACATGGCTACATATCAAGCTACATTGTATGTCTCGTATAAATTGACCTCGCATTGCTTGCGGCTTTCCGTACAATGAGAGGTCAGCTTATATTGAAAATATATAACTTGATAGCCGTGCGTATCTATAAGTCTATAAGTCAGTATCTCTGCATCACCTAATTTCATTGTAGCCCAAGAAATCAATAGCTTACGTAGGCGCCGGGGTCATAACCCGAGCAAATACCTACTCCGCGATTGAGTAACTGGCGATAACTGATCATCGTAATGTTACGAGGTGTTTACCAGCAGATTGTGGGGATATTAACTGCGTATTTGTTCCGAGGTGAAGGTTAGGTGATAAATGGATTAGATAACTGTGTTATTGTAAATCATTAATACTACTACTTCACTGTACCGTGGGTGCTGTTTACAAACATACATCTCACATGCACACACACCCAGACTCGGAACAACTATCTTTAGTTTTTTGTTTCGTGCGGGAACCGAACCCGCGACACGTAGTGCTGAAAGCATAGTAGTTATGTCACTGCGCCTATCGTGCCGACGATACGTTTTCCAATATTTAGACATTTTTAACCGACTTTAAAAAGGAGGAGGTTCTCAATCGAATGTTTTTTTTGTTTTTTTATGTGTGTTCGGACGTAAATCCGTCATATATAAACGGATTTGCAGAATTATTTTTTTGTTCGAAAGGGTATATTCTCGAGGTGGTCCCATTTAAATTTGATGAAGATCTAATGAAGAACTTCGGAGATAGATAAGGAACTTTTGGATGAATAACAGCTCATTTTTATGTATTGTTTATGCCACTCAAAATAGAAAAAGAAAATATAAAAAACGACTTCAAAAAACTAAATAAGTATAAAATATACTTTTCGTACCACTTGCTCAAAAAAGTGACATTCTATGCCACAAAAAGCGAACATAACAATAGTCATTTTTAATCTGTTAAAAACAGGGAAAGAAAATTGTACTGAATTTCATTCATCCTCTAGGGGGAGAATGTGATTTAAATTTGGAATACTTACCGAAATTTATACTGAACTACATCTGTGTTTACACCATTGAGTTTGTATATAAAGCATTATACATCTTTTTGAAAAAGGAATACGCATTTATTATGCAGTTATGATTATTAAATAAAATTACGAAAACCGACGAGGCTGTATGAGCTTGATGCCTTTACTTCAGACGCAAGAACAGAGAAATACTCAAATCAACTCATCAACAATAAATTAATGTACCAAACAAAAATGTAACTCTCTCTATCAATAATTGGACCAATGTTTCGAATGTTAACTTTTACTTTTAATTGTCATTATTTTTAATAAATGCTTATCTCATATTATTATTGTGTTAATTTTTTCGCAAATGGTACGAAAAGTAGAGTATTTTCCTCAGTGATAAAGCTGTCTTAGTCTTGGGTGAACTTAAATCCCTCGCTACACTCAGGACTCGTCTTAAATCCCTCGCTTCGCTCGTGATTTAAGTTTTTAACACCCTCGCTACGCTCGGGAGTAAACCTCGAGTCCTTCGTTACGCTCGCGATTTAAATCGTCACCCGCGACAGAAGACACTGCTTTATCCCCTTGGTTAATAATCTACTATTTCATCCCACCATCTCGGAAAGAGTATTTTTAATCTTCAATATCTGAGTGGAAAAGACGTTTTTATTCTCTAGAGGATAAAGTAAATTTTCATCCCACCATCTCGGAAAGAGTATTTTTAATCTTCAATATCTGAGTGGAAAAGCCGTTTTTATTCTCTAGAGGATAAAGTAAATTGAATTTAGAACATCGTGTGCACTAAGTTTGTGAATTAAACGTTTTTTTTTTGCATTTAGTCATTTCCTCGCTGAGGTGGAATGAAAAGTTACGTGTTGCACTCGAGTGCAAAGATTTTTCACCTCGTGCTCTTTTGATTCCCTCGCTTACGCTCAGGATTATAATTTTGAATCATTCGCTGCGCTCGTGATTCTATTTTAGAATCCTTCGCTTGCTCGGTCATCAAAATTGAACACGCGGTTAAAAAGCAACTTTGCACTCTTGTATAACAAATAACTATTTTAGTTTTTTGAAGTCGGTTTTTATTTTTTTTGAAAGTTTATTTTATATAACTATGTATTGGTAGAATCGAGTTTAATTTGTAGATGATAGCCTAGTGGTTGAACCCTTGCCTTTCATGGAAGAGGGTTTGAGATCGTACTGACTAAGACTTTTTCAATTAATGTGCGGATCACAATTTGATTATCACTTGCGTGAAGGAAAACATCGTGAGGAAACCTGCACACCTCTTAAAGTTTTCGATGGTGTGTAGGTAGTCTGTCAACCCGCACCATTCCAGCGTGGTGGATTAAGGCTTAACTCTTCTCATTCTGCGAAGAGCCCTGTGCTTACGGGTGGGGAAAAAATGAGCTGGATTTATTTATTTATGTACCCACTTTTTTATTTCTTAGCTCGTTGTGGTAAGGCAGGCTTTTGTTTCGTAACAGCTAGTGCAATAACCTATAGTGTTACAGGGGATGGATCGATGGCTGTTGGACCATTTAAGTCTATAATAGACCACGAATCCGTTGAAGTTAGCGTAGGACGCTTGCCAGTAGATGGACCGATGGTCTGAAGGTAGCTCGGGTAAATTGGATGCAGAAGGAGTATTAGGTGGTGTGGTATCGTTCTTAACAATTGAAAACTGTGAATTAGTCTTGACTGGTTATTATTGCCTCTTTTTAGTTGGTTGCTGGTTTCTATGAAAAATGAAAATGTCTCTACTACTCAAATCGGTGAACGGAAAAAAAATGTTTGACCAAATTACAAACAACAACGACGACGAACAAATATTTGTATGATCTACAGATAGTTGTTTCGGGTCTGGTTGTGAGTGCATGTGACATGTATGTTTGTAAACTGTACCCTCGATACAGGAGAAATCCTAGTGAGGGGCAATGTTTTTTTTTTTTTAAAGTAAAAAAATAAAGTAATTGTGATGGAATGACATAATTACAGTGCACAGTGCCACAAACTTATCAGACCCGGTCGTGGCGTTGCTGCCGTCGCTTTTACCAATGTCATCTGCCTACAAAAATGTCATTTTGAAGTCAATTTTGTTCTGTAGCGACGTTAGTTCCAATTTTGGTCACCGGGTCAGATAAGGTTGTGGCACTATACTTACAAACAGAGTATGATGAAAATGAAAACAATAGGAACCAGTAGGTAGGTACACGTGAATTGATATCCTCCTATTTTGAAGTCGATTAAAAACCCTTTTGTTTTGAGCTTGAAGGAGGCCAATTCACAATACCTCGTTAGTCAGGACCAAAATATGTACAAATTAGAGGTTAAAATCTTAAAATTTTATAAAGATTCTTAGTAAGTATATAAACTTATTTCGTACAAATAATAATTGGAATTATTGTGTTTTTTCTACAAATTATCTTGTAATATCGCTAGATGTGTACATACCTACACTTCAAGCGATATTAAATCTCTTTACTTCCACTCTACGCCTGTCTCTATTCTCTCTCTACTACTTAAGATCTCTACTCTACAGAGCTGTGTAGTGTACCTACTACGTTTATTTCTTAAACATACTAAAATTGCCTGCGCTTCGATTTCAAATATGTCTGGACAATGTCAGTTTTTAATTTCCTAAGTGGAAATGAAAAACCCCGCAGAAGCTATAAAATCAATCGAGGAAATGAATTGATTTGTAACTGTGTCCGTAGCTGTCAATTTATTTTGCGTTAAGTATGAGATTTGAACAGACCAAGAATCTTATAGATATATAATATCCTTGGAACAGACCAATTACGAGAGTGGCGCAAATGACCGTATATTCTGCATTGAAACTGCACACAGTTGGTATGTGTTGGGTATGTGGAATTGCATAAAAACAAGATTTAAAAAAAATTGGTACTATACATACAACCAATACACAAAAGACAAGTTTAAAAATAAAAGTTATGAAACATGCTAGCCAGCATTGTAGGCAACATGTCTGCCGGAGCCATGCCGAATGTAAAGGCAATCTAACCTGCCAGAGATACACCAACTCGGTGGTTGGGTTGCTTTGAAAGAAAGATCTCTTTTTCAAATATTAAATTATTTTTTCTAGATGTATAGTAATCGAATTCAGGACATAAAAATGCGGCCGGACTTACCATTACTAAACCAAAGAGACATTGGTTTTATTCTTATCGGACATCTTGAGGTGCCTGATGGCGCAAAATATGACGATTTAATATAATATTATTTGTTCTAAAATTAACATTGTTTGTAAAGTGATTAACAGTATTCTGCTATTTGCCTACGAACAAAGACATTGCAAATAAATTGTAAGTACTACAAATTATTGTTTTGTTACGAAATTAACATACTTTGAAACAAAGTTGCTGCTGGTTTCCAAATGAAGTTATTGTGAGCAGAGCTATTCTGTAAGAATATCTCGCATCTCGATTCGAATCTCACTTTTATTGTCGGCTGATATTTGATGAGTTAACATACAATAGTACCTCCTCCATGAGTCTTTTTCCTCACTGATGAGGGTCGTGACCTCTATGTATGATCACCTTCTTTTGGACTATACTCCGCCATTTTGTCCTGTTCCCTGCAGCATGAATGGCGTCGCTCACACTGGAGTAGAGTGTCGAGCGGATCTGGTCAGTCCAACGCATTGGGCTCCGCCCCCTGGGTCTTTTCCCTTCAACCTTGCCCGTCATGAGCATCTTCTCCAAATTATCACCACGCTTTCTTGCAATGTGCCCGAAGAATTCGAGCACCCTGCGGAGACATGTTGTGGAGAGCCTGGTGGTGATTTCCAGTTCGCCGAGAATCGAGGCGTTGCGTTGGTTTGATGCGATGGATAGTACAAAAGTGTAACTTAATAACAGGAGCTATGAACATGACTAGAGTATGTTCACAGCTCCGTTATTATCAATCGTATGTCAATTCGTCAAATATGAATCGACATTATGAGTAAGATTCGAATCGAGATGCGAGATATTCTTAAAGAATAGCTCCAAAGTCAAAGTTTTTTATTTCGACTGGGCCTTTGCAGGCACTAAAGCATCGTGATTCTAGGTGCACGGTTCCAAGTGGGTTGGTCCTGGAGAAGATACCGGCAAGAAACTCCATGGATACTTCTTATTTTAAATTCTTATAAAAAATCTGAGGTCGATTGAGTCTATATGACCAGTATGAGCAGTGGGGCGCATGGTGTAAGGTATTTACACGATTTTTGTTACACTCTGTACAAGGCGATTCTTTTAATTGAGAGATATCTATTATTTTTGAACCACCATCAATAAAGAATCCCTCGATTAAAAAAATTGCTTGCATTCGGTAATCGTTCTCTTTTCTTTATGTTCCCTGACATTTTTATCCGTAAAATATAGCGACACTTCATTTATCACAAAATCCCAAAATTCTGATGCATGAAGATGCATATAGTACGAGCAAATCTTTATGAGCCCTCTGAACTCTCTCCCTATCTCCCTTTAGCACCTATAATAGTAGTGTACGCTTATCAAATTCCTCTATTGACTGATCTAAAAATCCTTTGACATAACCTAAAAATAGCTGAAACCCCCGTAAAAAGCTAAAGGCATGCACGTCACTTTAGAATTCCGGTTACATCACAAAGGATGGATAATCGGCTTAATATAACATGAGAGTGAGATCGGCCCCTCGTACTGACCCCATTACAAGGGTTGTCGACCGCGGGGTCAGACCTGCTCAGTATAATAACCCCCTATACATTTCCCATGACGTGTTAGGCTGTCTTCAGATGACAGTTATTTGATATGTTGAGGCTGATTTTAAAGCGATAGTAGGTTGAAAATAAGGATAAACATTGTGGTTCATTAACCAAAATACGTTTTAACTAACCCCTGTCATAAAAGGCTACTCATTATTTAGTAAAAAATAAACTTTAAAATAAAGTAAAAACCGACTTCAAAAAGCTAAAAAGTATCAAAAGAAAATATTGAAGTGGGTTTTTCCTTTTTTAGAATTTATTTTATTTTTCTTTTTTGAGTGGCATAAACAATACATAAACATGTGATTACAGCAATCGCGAATGACATGCTGATAATAATCATTCAAGAGTTCCATTGTCTATCTCCGAAGGTCTTCATCAGATCTTCCCCAAATTTAAATGGGACCACCTCAAGAGCCTTTCAACAAAAAGAATTTTCAAAATGGGTCTGCAATTGGCGGAATAATCGCTTAACAAAAAAAACTCATCCTTTTTTGAAGTCGGCTAAAAATGTGTAGCAATTCAATTGCATTTTTTAACCGACTTCAAATGTATTATGTTATTGTTAGGAATTTTAGGAAATGTTATTTTGATAAGCCTCGTAGCAAAAGGTGCCCATCACACTTGCCGCGATCCCTCGTACGGCGAGCGATATTTGTTGTACCAGATAGTAACCGGAGCGGGGATCGTAGCCAGTTTCCTTTAATAATAATATTAAAGCTTATAATTAGCTTTGCTGAGCTTTGTTAGCTTCTTATTATTATGTGTATTAATCCAATAATCATTATAAGGTAAGTTAAGATATTTATATTATTCATCAACAATGAAGAGAAAACTTTGTACCCCTTTTTATGCATATTGCGCGCACGGAGGAGTGTGAGATTTGGTATAGTTAAAGTTTAAATGGAGAAGGAGTGCAGAAAGCTAAAATTACAATGGATGCTATTAATTTATGCAATAAAATTAATTAATATTTAATGAAACAAGTTACCTGTCAGTGCTGCAACCAGCCTAACGGTGTTTATTTTCACTGGCTGCTACAGCGACGCCAGACGTCCTGACCTACGCTGCCAACATTTTTCATTTCCTTAACATGTTTCAAATTAGTACGAAGAAGCTCGTATTATCTGTGCCTGCTATTTTTCCTTGCTTCGATAATAATCATTATACTATTAACACTATAAAGATAAAAAAATGACAGGTAGTATTGATTTTGTTTGTTTTGATCTGTATATTCTATTTACGAGTATAAATAAATTTTATCTCCCTTATTACAAAACATGGTTTAGCAAGTCTAGTAAATCCCCAGGTTTTAAATATATATCCTTCACTTTCTGACGTCATATAACAAAAAGAGATGGAGCTATGTTAAAACCTGGATTTTACAAGACTTGCTTTATACAACTTTTTTGTATTAAGACAGTACAAATGTCTGACGAATTTGTATTGCAGTGCATTCTTTCTTGGTTTTTGGTTTCTTATCAATTAAGAGACCGCGTAATAAATATCCAAGTACTTATTTTAATAAAAAAAATGTTTATTATATTCTATTGTTTGCAATCCCGGACGACACATAAAGCTACGATGAATTGATATAAAGATTGAAAAGATTATGGCTGTCTCCATTATACTGTTACATTATAGAGGTCAAAGTTCAAACTAAAAATAATGTCTTCGACTTTTCAGGCCATAGCTATTGTTCGATGACTATTCCATGTTTAAATAACAAAAGGTTTTAATAAAACTTATAAATAGAACGGAAATATTCTTATTTTAAATTCTTGAATAGATTTTAATGTTCTATGTATCTACAGTAATCTATGTGCATTAAACTATGTGCGATCTATGCGAAGATATTCTTGGAATATTCATTGTTGAGTGCCGGAAATGCCGGAAAATTCTCATGATATCTTTCATTTGCAGTATTTAAAAATAACGAGAATCACTAAAATACATAATGATTCGGCTAAATGGTCAAATAAACTATTTTTGAATTGTTTTATTATAATGAAACTGTTTTGTTGTGTTTTAAACAATAAACTGCTCTACCTTCGTCCATGACATGCCAAAAACGATTTATAAACTTTTATTAAAGCAACGAATTTACTGGGATATTAACGTAATAGCAATAAGATTTAAGTTATCACTTTTTTATTAAATAAATAATGCTACGAGGTATTGTGTAATATTATTATAGATAGGTAATGTGACAGTCGCTATCACAAATTTTTAATTAACCAACAGTAAATTATATTTACTTATCACTTTTATCTTGTGGCTGAATTGCGAACGTATCTAGTCTTGTCCTCATCTTAAAAAAAACAAAACGTCATTTTTCCCGCGCTCGGTGTCGCCTCGAGCGTCCCTCTACGCATGCCTCTCCCAGTATTGAATGGACACGCTCTGATCACAGACGGGCGGCTGTAATAGAAGGTAGACTTATCGATCCACGCTATAGTGTAAAATTTAAATAAAATAAACATGTGGCAGTGATTTAAAGTATTTTATTAGGTAAACACAGTGCCTTTGGAGCGTTGTATAACGCATAACTTAGGTAAGTAAAGTAGGTCACAATAATATTGATTACTCGACGAAATTAAATTGTGTACATTTGGGATGTTTTCGTCGTATTTTTTTCGGTGTTTTCAATTTGTTGGGTTAATTTGTGTTCGAATGAGGTTTTGGAGGTTCAATGTGATTGTTTACGGAAGGATTTCGATATCGATTGTGCTTGTGCCTGGCACAGTGGTTTACGGATTTTCGCGAGTTTTTTAGCCAATCATAGGTGCAACATCAATCATCTGCGGTTTATAAATCGGTAGAGTACATTAAATTCCGTAAATGACGGTTGATTTATGAGCATCTGTGAATAAAACGCAATCAACAAAAAGAAAAACGTAATTTATTATCTTCCGACGACCAATTGTTTATTTTACGTAGAAGATACATTGTTAGGTCAAGCGATGTGCATTATTATACCTAATTACAGCGTAATTTACAGATTTTATGATTGAATTTACGATGCATGATTACTTGCGTATTTATCGAACAAAAAATAGTGATATAATAAATATCTAGATAATAAAAAAACGGTCAAATAACTGCGGAGTAGTTGCGTATGAAATTTTCGAGATGTAGGTAGGTATATATCATTTAAATTAGGTAGGCTTCTATCATTACGAAACCTGTTTAAGATTGATATGATAATGACCTCAATACTTTGTTCGAGATATTATTGAGTAAGCCTAATTAAAAAACACATTAAAAACCATTTATTCAAATAGCTTGTTCAGCACGAAGCAAGGAAATTTTCCTTTGCTTTTAATCCTCACAGTCAAATCAAGACGATTTATTTATATAAGCTATTTATACACTGTCAGTATTTTCAAATATTTTCAAAATTTTATTTATGATAGTAACGTCAAAATACTTGTAGTATGATATGCTGTCATAATAAATATTATTACTCATGCTATAGGTACGTTTTTGCCACTAATTTATCAACTGACCTGTCCATGTTGTGGTGTTCTTATCATTGGTTTCAAAAGATACGTTTATATAAATGTTTTAAGGTTAATATAGATGACATTGCACTAGTATGTAATGACGTGTTACAGGTTACCTAGGTACCTATCGCCTGAGTGCAATACCCTCAATCGACTTCTGTGACTTTAGCAGTTACGATAATCGGCTATCAACACGATATCTTCTATTTTATTATTTTCTTCTTAACCAATTAAGAAAATTACGTATAATATTTTTATTTTATTTATTTATAAATGTAATAGTCGATCAAATTTATGATACGCTGCAAGCATCCACCTTGGATGCTGACAATCAAATAATGAGAACTGGATAACCCTATCCTGGCAATAGCCATATCCCTAAGTAGTCTTGAATCTAATTTAATTTAGGGTTTCCATGTTCATAATCATATTTTGACCCAGTATGTTAGTTTATTCTAATTTTTCTGTTATGTGTGGGCGACGAGTTCTGTCTGTGAAAGAATATTATTGACATTCGAAAAGCACTATTGTGGCAGTTTGAATATTGAAGCATGGCAACTATAACTGGGATATTGAAGCAACTATTTGGCCTCCTGTATCAATTATGGCGTAGGATCAACAGTAATATAAATGTGGCGTAGCTACGCTAGTAGTGACGGTGGCGTATTAACGTTAAGCGCAAATGTTGCGTAGCTCCGCTACTACGCTAGCAGTAAAAATCTTATGGTTTTATCAAGAACAACGTATTTGCTACGAATTATTGCTACACGTACGACGTGGTTCGGTTGCAAACAAGCCCATTTTCTACGAACACGCCAGTTCACAGTGACCTAGTTCCTTCATTCGGCAAGGCTGCTACCTCACTTCTTGTTTCAAAGCCTGCTGTACAGAAAACTTACATTTAAATGTACCTTCCGGAAGTGGAAGGAAGCTCTTACTGCACAGTCGTGTTACATCTTTATTATTTTAATAAACTCCCGACTTACTTAGTATAGATTTGGGTCTTCGTACGTATGAAAAACATCGTATTGTTATGTTATCATTTTTATGCAGCTACTTAAGTGCATTATTTGTTTAATATAGGACCTCATATTTTATTTGTACATATATTAACTTTAACAATCCAAAGTTATATTTATATGGTACATTTTTTTTTTTTTTACTTTGCATTCACTTGTTTTTCTCCTGTATCGAGGGTACAGTTTACAAACATACATGTCACATGCACACACAACCAGACCCGCAACAACTATCTGTAGATAATACAAATATTTGTTCCATGCGAGGATCGAACCCGCGGCACGTAGCGCAGAAAGCTAATCGCTTAGCCAGTGCGCCAACCGTGTCGTGGATCATTACAACATTAGTATTGCATGTTCTATAATGTTATTAACTCCCTAATGAACGTTCATTGAAGTTGTCTATTTGGAAACCCATGTCCAGACCCACATTCAGCCTGAAATGATGACGTTAGCCTTCTACCTGATAAAGGCGATGTTAATCACCAGAATAACGGATTATTAAAATAACAACATCCGTTTACCAATACAAAAATTCAGCTTAAACGACCGTTTTTGCCTAAACCATCTGTTATTTTGTCGGTGAACATGGCGTTAATATAATATAAGTGTGCAATTTTACGTGACTCACTGGAAAATATAGGATCATCGTATTATTAGCTGTGCACCATAGGTATCTCTGTTCCAGTTTTCGTAAATAAGAATCTATATTGGGCATCAAAGACGCCTTCTCTTTATAGAATGACCACGTTTAATTGAAACTGCAACTCTGCATTTCAATGTAAAAATAAATAAATTCAGCCCATTACTGTCCCACTGCTGGGCACGGGCCTCTCCTCAGAATGAAAAGGGTTAGGCCTTAGTCCACCACGCTGGCCTAGTGCGGGTTGGTGGACTACACACACCATCGAGAACTTTATGACGCCCTCTCAGATGTGCAGGTTTCCTCACGATGTTTTCCTTCACCGTTGTCGCAAGTGATAATCAAATTCTAATCCGCACATGAATCCGAAAAGTCAGAGGTGCGGGCCGGGTTTGAACTCAGACCCTCCTGCATGGAAGGCGAGCGTTCAACCGCTAGGCTATCACTGCTTTTTTTTGCATTTCAATGTATTCATGAATAAATTGAAACTTTTCACTTGTATATCTCCCTCGACGCCAAGTTAAAGGGATATGAATGGGGCGTTTTAATTAAATTCTTTTGTTTGTCTACTGAACTATCGTGTTTTCATATAGAGTAAAAGAATTCGAAACGATACAAACTAACAAAACATTGATTGTCGCTTCGAGAAGTATAAAGTGAGGATTCGTTTACCCTTTTCTTTGCCAATTGTGAACCGATTTGAATGATTCTTTTTTGTATGTTAGACTTTTTTCCCGAGGTGATCCCATTTAAATTTGTTGAAGATCTGATGAAGATCTTCAGGGATAGACGATGAAACTCTTCAATAGATAACAGAAAATCACTATCACACGATTGCTGTAATCGCATGTTTATGCCACTCAAAATAGAAAAATAAAGTAAACTAAAAAAAAAGTAAAAAATCTATAAATTATGTAATAATTTTCTTAAAAAACCTAACGGCTTCTGAAGTCGGAGCCGTTCTTCAATGGACCTTAGTTTAGCAGTGGCACCAGACTTTAGAAGCAGTTAATTTTTATAAGAATTTTTTTTTATAATCTTCGGCTCGACAAGATTGTGACATTTGACATACCCGCTGAATTGACGAGCTGTCATAAATTACGTCATGAATTCTATCAATTACACTGTATTTGCCATCGATGGTATTTGCACGCAAATAACCTATTACTTTCAAAACGGAGTCGCGAGTACAGCTAGTTTAGTTAGACGTCCTGTTTTAAGTGTTCCTTCATTCCTTTTTTAAAGTCTAACGCTGAGATCTACAGAGAATACTTAGATTTTGCTCATACTTTGCTATAGAATTAGGTACTTTCTTTATTGACTTTTAGACTTTGTTTATTGACTTCGTCGGTCTTAACATTATGCTCAGCACAATTTCAGCGTGTTATGACTATAAATTCCAAATCGAAGTAAAAGTTAGCTAAGCATGTAAATAAACTTAGCAAAGTATAAGCAAAGTATAAGCAAAGTCTGAGCAAAGTCAAAGTACGCACTATGGATATCAGTCTATCTATAGTCTTGACTAAAATATGCGCAGGTCTATCTATAATGACAGGTCGCCTACGGTACGAAGGCTAATGACAGGACGACTTTGCTACGAAGGACAGGTCGCCTACGCCAACCGGGCTACGAGCATGTTGTGTTCAGTAGCTACGAGAATATCGTCTACGAGCACCACAAAAACGTAGGTCCTAACAAGTTTAAAACAATGTTACGCTATAATTAATTAAATTGTAAATTAAAAGATAACAATCAGTTAATTGCTAGTTCTGAGTGTGTAGTTATTACTAACTTTAATTAAATAATAATAAACAAAGTTAATTATAATAACCAATTTGGTTGGAAAACTTTTACATGTAATTTAGTGAAAAAGCGTTTAATACAAGTAACATAATGTACTATAGCACCTGTTTTCTTCGTAGGGTTAGGCAGAAGTGTAGGTACTACTGTACACCTATATTTCGTCAATGCCGTTATTAGGTCCCACGTAATAGAGGGGGAGCCTGTTGCTATCTAATGGGCATCAACCAAATACCAGGCGGCTCATGAAGGTTTCCTTGTATTTAATCCCAGGCTTTTACACTTGACAGCCGCACTTGCGACCATTACCAATAAAGCTGTTTATTTAATTTGACTTCAGTTTATCTTAGTTTTTTTGACGATATTAACATACCCATACGCCAATCCTTCGCCGTTTCTCAGTGTTTACCTGTTTAAGCCAGAGGTTCCCAATCGGTGGTCCGTCAGAACGAAGCAAAGTTAATATCTATAGTAAATTAATATTTACGCGGGCGGCACAGAAATCGCTTTGATTTTCAATTTAAAGTTCTCCATTATAAAAAATATTCAAATATGACTTTAAGTTTATTGTACCTACTAAAAGTTATTAATAAAGTATATTTTGAAATTCTCAATTTTTTTTTTTCATATTGTGGCACAGTTACTATACATTGTGGTCCCTGCACCGAACAAAAAAGTCCTGGTGGTCCCTGGTCAAAAAAAGGTTAGGAACCACTGGTTTAGGTTGTAATAGGGTTATTTCGAACATTCTGAAAGTAATTTTTCTCCTGTGAACAAACACATACTGGTTCTTCTTTTTCTGTTGTGTTTGTTACGCGATTGCTCCGTTGCAGACCGATTTTGAAACTGATTTTGTTTGAAAGAGTGTACTTTCGAGGGGTCCCATTTAAATTTGGTGAAGATCTGATGAAGACCTTCGGAGATAGACAAAGGAACTCTTGAATGAGTAACAGCATATTACTCGCGATTTCTGTAATCGCATGTTTACGTACTGTTTAGGCCACTCAAAATAAAAAAATAAAAAACAACTTTTAACAAAGTATAAACAGACTTCAAAAATCTCTCTTCAAACAGTATAAAACTTGTATAAATTTATTTTCTTAAAAGACTGTTAACTGGTAAGGGCCTTTAATTCTTCAATGCTTGGCAGCGCCACCGACTTCAGAAGCTGTTAAGTGTTTTAAGAAAAATATTTTATACTTTTAGTTTTTTGTAGTCGGTTTTTACTTATTTTTAATGTTTATTTTTTGTGTCCCTACTCACCGCTGAATGTTATTGTTTAAAAGGCTTTAATTTTGTATTTTTATCACAAACCCATCCATCTTTTACCCAGGTTCGGCCTCAGTAAACTTTGTCCCTCAAGGGAAATTGTTTCAGCGTCCAAATGAATGAATTATTAATTTTGTATTCAATTTTTTTTTTAAATATTGTGATATCTTTTGTTTTTTTATTTGCCCCGGGCGGGTCAATGTCACAAACATGGTGTGACATTAGAGGAATGATATGTGACATTAATAACTCTTAATCTCGGAGGAATTAGGGAATTAGTAACAACTTATTATTAATTATAATTTTTTGTCCCCACTGTTTTCAAATGCCATCCCCAAATCGTACAAAACGAAGCATTTTTGAAAAAGAATAATTCTCATCATATTCATGTTTAGCAGGACGTTATTTGTTTCAAAAAGATTTAAAAAGTTATTTTAAGTACGAAAACTATCCATTAATATTATCTTTACTAACAATTTGTTCGAATCACTTAAAAGTTTTAAAAATAATTGCTAATTTAAATATAATATAATATGCATGAATATTTTGCCAAAAAGTGATTATTATAATCGGATTTTTTTTCTGCTAAAGTAAAGTAGTATTAGCTCTTTACAAAATATGTACTATTGCGACCTTTGAGTAATTGCGACACCCGATTTAGATTGTGGTATCAAAATTTATAAAAACACCTCTATGCACAGTTTCTGCAATACCTAAATGTCTTTGTCTTTTGAAATAGAGTACCTAACTTTATCGATCGGTATGATGATTTGTTAAAAATAATCAGTACCTATTTGCTTTGATAATGGATTTCAAAATTACAAAAATGTTCATCTACAATATGACGCTGATCGTACGATGGATAATGGACAGTGCAGTTGAAGAAACGCTTCTGAAAATCTTAAAGCACTTATTATTTCTTGTGGCCTCAAAACCACGTTTATTTTTCTTGGCATTTCAAGATGTACTCAATACAAATCTGTTCCAATATTTCCCTCAGTACAATTAATTTTCACGTCTAAGATATGAAAGTTTCTGAAAGGCTAGTAAAATTCATATTGCATGTGATTGGTTGACCAACATCAAGAATCAATTCAATGATCAATGATTTATCATTCATGAGATTTGATGGCTGGTTACGTTGGATCCAGTTGAACCAGCCTTTGATCTTGCTTGTTGTTAGTGTTAGTGGCGGATCGGGCTTGCCGGGGCTGTGGCAGAACACAATTGTGCTATGTCGCGCCCCTGACCAAAGGGCAGGAGTGAGGAACACCGCGGGATTTAAGCCTGAATTACATTTATCAGCATCGATTCCCATTTAGCTGGTTTTAAACACAAATATAGGCATCGTGTGTTAAAGGCTGCAATAGGTGGCCATCGCATACTCTCACCTACTGTAGCATGCTGCTATGATATGTTGTGGTTTGTCTATCTGCACTCGCAGCTGATCAGATGCAATTAGCTGCGTTAACGCGTTGCGTTGCGTGTATCTATTATTTGCATGCTTTAGGACCCAATTATGGAGAGGCAAAAAGTCGCGATCCAGTGTCGAATAGAAGGTTTTGATATTATACAACAGTCATTGTTTATCTCTATGCTGTGTTAATGATATGATCAGTAATTAGTACTAATCTTCGAGGTCGTGCGAAATGTTACTTATGATGTGAGAGCAATATATAGTTAGTTTAGTTTTAGTTGCCTGCCATTTATGTCGTTTCTAGTGTAGAATTAAATTATTTTTATTTCTTTCAATATACATAGTACAGTTGAACAAAGATGTACAGTGCCACAAACTTATCTGACCCGGTGACCAAAATTGAAACTAACGTCGCTACGGAACAAAAATAACTTCAAAATGTCATTTTTGTAGGGAGATGACATTGGTAAAAGCGACGGCAGCGACGCCCTGACCGGGTTCAGATAAGTTTGCAGCACTATAGGTATAAGATGAAGGTTCCTAAAACGATTCCATGCTTAAATAAAGTTTTAAATAAATGCAGTTCAACTATGTCGATTTAAAATAATTTGTTAGTGGAATATCCATAATTTCTTGAGAAAACTTCATCTATAGATATATCTGGTGACTCGTGATCCGGTGATCTTTGTTCGATTGTACTTTATTTTACTGTAACTACGCTGTATTATGAGCACTTAATCTATGTTTACATTCCCGACAAGCAATTAATTTTTTGTTTAAGATTTGGTAGGAACTGAATTGGCTTTCGCAAAGGCGGCCTCATGTAATTTTCAGTTTAAATAGGTCACTTGATCGAGAAAAATTTAATTCTAGGTACCTAGAGGTATAAAAAAAAAGAAAAATATTTTAATTCAAAATAGAAAATAAAAAGCACGTTCGAACTTAAAAATAAAAATCAATCCAATATTTTAGAAAATATGCTACTTGTTAAAGAAGTGACAATATTCTCAATTCGTTATTTGACACGTAACAGGCTAATGGTTAGGCCAAGGTTTTGTAAACTGCCATGTATATAACTTTCTAAAGGTGCTGACAAACCAGAATATTCAATTGTACAAATGTAATAATGTAACATTCGCTAGAATTCTCATTATAAGTGAACCCGCAGATTTATCAGCGCCTTTACGTGCTTTTAGAACATAAAAAACGTGTCAAAGAGAATCAAAGAGGTATGGCGTCTGTATGTAAGAAAGAAACCACGATGCAAGTTTAGCGATGAGTTATAACAGTCAATTGTATTACCTGTTATCTCTGTTACTGTTACACAAAAATAACAGGATGAAATAACTGTTACTAAATAATAGCATGTTATTTTCATACCACCACACATAAAACCCACTAACTAATTATATTGGTTTATTTCTTAATAACTAGGTGTCTCTCTTTCTAGCAAGCGCTAATCCAGTTGCTAAGAATGAGAGCAAAACTGTTATTTAACAAAATAACAAGCAAGGTTGGCTGTTAATGAATGAGTCTGTTATTTCTGTAACAGATAATTGGCATTAGTAGGAACAATTGTTATCTGTTATCCTTAAATATCTGTTATTTTTAACTGTAACGATAAATACACTTCACCGCTATGCAGGTTTATCATTATGAAGAAAGTACAAAGTTCATTCCATTCTGTTTTTGGATTGAATTTGGCAATTCTCACTATTTCAGGACGAATGTCGCATATTGCAGAATAAAATCACAGCTGTGCCAATACACACAAGGCGACTTGATTTGTATTTGTTTTAAATGTACAAAGTACAAACGTGTTTATTGCGATCTCGATGACGTGACGTGCACTGTGTTGCAGCAAATATTATTCCGGTACATAATAAATAGGGCATTCACATTCGAATAAATATCGTTCAAACGTATCGGGATAAACTGTTATATACTTACGTTTATTTATTGTGTTTTTCAGTGAAGAACAGAGTAATTTTTCGCTAGATCATGAAGGGTTGAGGAGATAAAGAACTCACTTGTTTTAACGCTTTGGGTAAAATATTATTGCTAGGAGTGAGGGAATCTCATGCAGGACTATCGTGTTTTTTTGCACTTTTATGCTGTTTTAGCCATTAGCTAGCGCGCTAACGGCCAAAAAAGCATGACCGATTCTATTTTTAAGAACTCTCGCGGAGAACGTCTAGGAAAAATTTGTTGAGTTCGTATGTTTTATTCTCAGGATGGAAAATAGCAAGTTTTCAGTTTTACACTTACCTGTAGGCTGAATACAAAATGCAATACATTACATTTGTTTTACGTTCCGAATGTAAATATTCAATTAAATGCTTTTATTCAGTGTCATTATACTCTGCCCATACCTGGAAACAGGTGGGTAAAACAGCCAAAAAATGCATAGAAATACCGCCACTATTTCCCATTGGTGAAAGGCGAATTTTGCATATTTAGTGACGACAAAAATAGTAAGTTCACCAAAATAGTTAATTGGGCGGTGTCGACCGCACGTACTTAACTATTTTCGGAGTCGCCTCATGAATTATGTATGGATTAGTGACGTTATTCGTAATGAAAACTTAAACAGTGAAGGCATTTCACGTAGCATCGCTCCTATATGAATCCCTGAAGGATTAGGCAAACGTGTAGCCCATTTTGCCGATGTCGTTTTAAAAAGTCACAATATCTTCACAGGTCGCAGTGAATAAGGGGCGCAGCACCCTACTTCGTCCCCGTAAATAAATAAAAAACTAGCGTCAACACGACGCTTCCCCAAGGAGCACTGGCGACCTCGCTCTCTGTTAGGAATACAACACTGCAAAGGAACAGTGTTATTTGGCTACGATATTCTGCAAGCTAGAGGCACTTCCCCAGTCGGGCAACTCCAATATTGAGCGGAAAGTCCCGCTTTGCCCTACTTCTCTTCTTATGTTAATAAATAGCTATTTGCTAATTAATAATACTACTTATTACTAACATCATACCTTTACCTTATGTATTAATATATCCGTACGTCAGGTTTCATGAACAGAACACGAGCTAGGACCGTAACCTTAACGAAGCCTTTCAAGACCACTTGCTTGATCCGCCACCTAGAATTATACAACAAATCTTAATTAAGTATAATTATGCTTCTAACTTACTTAGAGAAGTAAATACTGTTATGTAAGGCGAATAACACATGGAACGGTGCGGCGCCGCCTGCCGCCGCGATGCGCGATAGAGGTCGAAATTGCTAAACGCGGAGGCCCGGTGCCGTATGCCAAGACTCGACGGATTACATACAGAGTGGTACAAGATGATCGCGTCATGCGGTGCCGCATTGTGCCTTGTGTTACGTCTTAGAACCATATATTTTTAACCGACTTAAAAAAAGGAGGAGGTTCTCAACTCACAAGTAGGTTTTTTTTTGTGTTTTTACGCGATTTCTCCGCCAATTGCAGACCGATTTTTAAAACTCTTTTTTTGTTTGAAATGGTATACCTACTCTCTAGGTGGTCCCATTTCAATTTGGTGAAGATTTGATAATGGCCTTCGGGGATATGCCTTCAATGGAACTCTTGAATGAATAACAGCATATCACTCGCGATTGTTATAATCGCATGTTTCTGTATTGTTTATGCCACTCAAAATAGAAAAATAAAAAAAAACTTTAAAGAAAAGTAAAATCCGAATTCAAAGAACTAAAAAGTATAAAATAATTTTAATTTTTAGTATAAAATATTTATAAAATAATTAGAACTTCAATTTCTGAAGTCAGGGCCTTTAATTCTTCTATGCACATAGCTTGGTAGTGGCACTGACTTCAGAAGCTGTTGAGCTTTTTAAGAAAATGATTTTATATTTTTTTGTATTTTGAATTCGGTTTTTACTTTTTTTTAAAGTTTATGTTTAATATGCAGTATAGCCAGTGAATTGCGACAGCCTAATTTGATTGTTTGACAATTATTAAATAGCTGTGCCCGCGATTCTGTCCGCGTAAAAAGGTTTTTCAAACAACCGTTCAACCCCCATTTCTCCCCCATAGGGGTGGATTTTTGTAAAGTCCTACCTACACGCTATGCCTACACGCTATAAGAAACCTACTTGCCAAATTTCAAGTTTGTAGGCTTTATATGATTCGCGATATTATCACTTTTAGCGCAATTCGGACGGCAAGGTCTGTCATCCGCTTTACCTAGGGAAAATCCCGTACCAAATACATCTCTGTAGATGTATCTGTTATGTCAGTGGACAGGTGTTTCTACCCTATAGGCTTAACAAGGGTTTACAGTACCTGCAGAAAAAACTGGATCCAGCTTGTCAAAGCTATTATATATTATGTAACAGTAGTTGTTCGAATATATTAATCGTTTATAAAAAAATACGATTTTTCATTAGAATTCCTGAGTTCGATTTACTGTTTTTCTGAATGGAACAGCATACTTGAGACTCATAACGGCATCGGTGAAATGTGGGTTTTGCAGCTATCGCGCAGCTCTGCTTAGCCCATCGGGGAAACAGGCGTGATGCTATGATGACAGTCATTAGCTCATAAATCATATTCACCGTTTATTTTATCATCTAAAGACGAAAAATACTCTAATATTTTCTTTAGCAACAGGTGACTGACATTTGAACAAACAAATGAATACTAACCAAACAAAATTACTCTATTTGATTATTTAATGTCGACTTTCAAATAAGCGCTGTTAAGATAACAAGCGTTTGTCAAACATACATAAGACATTGAAATAAAAATTAATAAAATGTAGGTGAAATGTATGCCATCTAAATGTATCATGTAGTCTAAAGAGTTTTATTGGGAATCTTGGTACGTAAACATGCTGGCTGGATATAAAAGTTACATAAAAATAAATTGTTCTAATTTTAAACCTAGATTACAAGGCGTTACAAGGTCTTGACCCATATAACGTATGGTATTATGCACATAGATTACCTATTCAAAAATGATATCATCGGTGAAAATCTTTAAGTGTTAACTGCTTTAAGCTCTATGGTGCAAATGCTCTAATAGAAGGTGCAATAGGACTGATGTGGTGACCATGGGAATTGGGATAATCACTTGTCTTGAGAGAGGCTTATATCTAGCAGTGGACTGGGCAAAGTTAAGTATCAGGAAATACATTATCGCGCAAATCTCACTCACTGAGACTATATTTATTCTTTAGTAGAGTTGAATAAAAATCGGTGAAATATCTGAGTGCTACGAAAAATCGTAGACAGTTAATGGATTATCCCAAATTGTAGAATAGGTACCTACAAGTGTTTTCTTTTCTTTTACACCAAAATAAAAAGACGTTAATTAATCTGCCAATACGGATCACGTTATTACGTCTAGCATAATGTTATCATCACTCATTGTTAGGGGCCATTATTTCATTAATTTCACTTCCTTAATTCTTCTGGAAGAAGTAGGTAGGTATACGTTGATATTTATTTAGTTCCTGGTTTAGCCGTTCATATATTTCAATTAGAGATGGGCAGAGTCGGCAGAGTGATGATTTTTTCGATATCAATGACTACCTACGTGGCAATGACAAAAAAATATCGATAACGGGTACAATGACATAATCGTCAATGATTTTTCTCTGTCACTGCATTCACGCATTGCATATTGTCACTTGTCATTGTCATGTCACAAGCGAAGCCGAAATTCACGTTCATTCTGCCATGGTCACTATTGAGTGATGATTTCGTCGTTGTCACTGCATGACAAAATGATTTTAAAATATCGATGATTTATACATGTGACATGATATCGGGCTCAACTCTAATTTCAATGATGATTACATATTTGCAGTTTCCTGTGGATTCTCAGTCTATCCACGATGAGTTTATAACGAAAGTTGTATATATTTAGTAGATAATTATATTGTTTACAGCGGATGTCTGTATCCGACAGACATTGCCTATATAAATAAATGTTTTAAATAAATAATTATGATTGGAGTTAAATTTCAATTGATGGGTTTTTTTTTTCAATAATGGTGTGCAATTTATCATCAACTAGGCCTATTGTCACTATTGTAGTCCAGCGTTGGACATTAACTTGGAATGTTAAATAAAAAATCCAGCCCATTGCCTACTGTCCCACTACTTGACACGGGCAGAGGGCCCGTGTCAAGTACTGGGAAAAATTCTCAGAATGAGAAAAGTCTTAATGCGAGTTGGCGGATAACACCATCGAGAACATTAAGAG
Source organism: Allophyes oxyacanthae (assembly GCA_932294325.1). NCBI lineage: Eukaryota > Metazoa > Arthropoda > Insecta > Lepidoptera > Noctuidae > Allophyes > Allophyes oxyacanthae. Next base: position 7,939,131 of record OW028628.1, read on the forward strand.
GTCCTCTCAGAAGCGAAGGTTTCCTCACCTCCTCACACGATGTTTACCTTCACCCTTTAATGCGTTTTTTTTTTTTTTTTTTTTTTCCTTTTCCCAAGGTACATCCTAGGATGCACCCTAATCTTACTACAATCTAGCCTTGTAATTAGGCTAATAAGTAATTTAATTATAACTTAAACTATGTAATTGAATTACACTAAGATTTTGTCCAATAGCACTTTTCTTATTGTCTCTGTTAAGGCGAAGACACTTTGTTCATGTGTTCTTTAATAGGTAGTACTTGTATTATATTTCACTTATTCACTATCACTAAACACTAACTCGAACGGTTTTGTTCTTTTAAGTCTTCTAACTATATCCGTGTGGTCGAGGAGCTGGACTGCCTCGACGTTTACATGGTGATGAAGTCTAAGTTCGTGACCTTCTGCGTACTTTTTAATGACTTTATGGACGAACTCTCACTTTTAATGCTAGTGATAATCAAATTCTGATCCGCACATAAATTCAAAAAGTCAGAGGTGCGGGCCGTGTTCGAACTCAGACCTTGGATGCAAGGCAAGCGTTCAACCGCTAGGCTATCACTGCTAATTGGAAAGTTACTAAAGTTTAAGTAAATATTATAAAATTTATAATAAAAATAGTTTTTTTAGTTTGTGTGAATTTTGTAATTAGTTCCTTTGTCCATGTTATTGTTGTTTTTCAGTAGATAAGGGGATCGATAAAAATATAAAAAAGTTGAAACAGTCCTTACTAAGTTTTTTTTTAATATTTGTAACTTACGTAACCAGGTTCCAATACCGACTTCAATAAATTAGTACCAAAAAACCAGGTCGCACAAATTAAGTTGAAGTTATCTACGAGTATCAATCTATTTCAATGTTCGGAAGCTGTTGGAACAAAACAATGTATCATTTAGCATCCAGAGCAAACGAGAGTCAATTAAGGGATCTAGGCTAATGGACCTTGGGCGATAAGCCAACTATCTGTCACTACTACATTATTACTGTATTAAAAACTAATTCTTTAACTGGAAAACGTGACAAGAAGAAATAAATCTTGTAATTTTTTTTATATTTCAAATAACTTTGCCCCTCACTTGGATTTCTCCTGTATCGAGGGTACAGTTTACAATTATACATGTCAAATGCACACACCCCCAAAACCGAGGCAACTATCTGTAGGTCATACAAATATTATAATCGCTCCGTGCGGGGATCGAACCCGTGGCACGTAGCGTAGAGAGCTAATCGCGTAGCCACTGCGCCAACCGTGTCGTCAAATTATGTAATTATATAGGTATACTGGTACCTAGGAACTCCACATCTCGGGGGGGGCGAGACTATAAAGTTGTACCTCAACACTTTATAGTTTCCCCGGAGATGTGGTGAGCTTCGGCGCGGGTTTTAAGAATTCCCGAAGTCAACTAGCAGGTGCCGAAAGAGTACTACCGTGTTGAGTTTCGCTGGCAAGATCAATCCGACGCGATAGTCTGACAGTTGGTTCTGCTGAGAGGAAAACCAGAATCGGATAGAAACCAGGGACTTAACACCAACTTATCGCCAGTCAGATGATAGCTGTTAGCTGTCATTTGTATGAAATACTACAGCTTCCGACCGGAAACTAAGTGGCATTAAGAGTTGATATTACCCCCTGATCTTTTGATTCCTTCCTTAGCCGTTATACCTGCCTACTGTCAGACTTTCCAAATTGTACTACAGTCTTTAAAATGGTCCGATTTTTTTTATACATTTCCTGCATTTTTGTACAGTTTACAAACATACATATCACATGCACACACACCCAGACCCAGAACAACTATGTGTAGGCCATACAAGTATTTGTACCGTACGGGGATCGAACCCGCAGCACGTAGCGCATGTGTTGTGTTTTAATAACTAGTTCTTCTAAAATTCACCTTTGTATGCCGCTAATTGTATATATTTATGTACTCATGGCTGTACATGTAAAACTCTGGTATCTGGGGGCACGGCAGTGCCCCAGCCAAGTAATATTTACGGGCGCTGTATAAAAACTTCCCGTTTCCCTGACTTCGATATACTGGCCTTGAATAAACGCTAATAAATAAAAATATCTCAATATGCAAAGGTCAGCCTCAATAACATCTGCACCCGGTCAAGATGATGACGACGGCGATATTATGACGATGTAAAACGTTCCAGTCGATAGTAAACGCGGGCTTTTTATAAAACTGATGCGTAGTATGATTCATAAGATCGACAGAAATATGTTCGAGATTCTTTGTTTCATACAATTTATACTGATTACTCTGAGTGTTTACTTAGTAATTTCGTAAGAGTTACGAACTATAGACGCAATAGCCAAAGATCGCTGGGAGACAGCGGATAAGACTGGCTTAGGACCCTAAATAGGCTTTTATTAGCGCAGAGCAACCCACCGGTAGATAACCATTCAAGACATTAAGTATAGTTAGATACGATTGTACGTCATATCGTTAATAAGTCATTTTGATAACAGGACGTATGCATATATAGTCAAACAGCTAATTAGTTTTACAGCGATCTAGTCATATCGAGATTAAGTCCTATAGCGAACTAGTCATATCTGCTATTTAGTCTTAGCGAGAGGTAGTCATAACGCTTCTAACCCGTATAAAATGGATGGAGATTTTTACAATATTTCTTACAAGACATATTGTAAAAATCTCCATCCATTTTATAACCGTTAATTAATTAACGTATTAATATATAGATAATTAAAAATTAAATGCCATACATGGCATTTAATTTTTATTTATCTATATATTAATACGTGAAGATAAAAGTTTGTAAGTACCCCTTATTAAGCATATTGCGCGCACGGAGTAGTATGAGACTTGGCATAGTTAAAGTTTATATGGAGAAGGAGTGCAAAAAGCTAAAATTATGGTCGAATTTCGACCACTTGGCGACCTCTAGTACAAATAATTGCTCTGTGCGGGGATCGTACCCGCGGCACGTAGCGTAGGAAGCTAATCGCTTAGCCACTGCGCCAACCATATCGTTTTGAACAACAGGTGAGAGGCATTTTAGTTTACCAAGTAACAGCGTTGAGCGTATGATCCGATAAGAGTACCTAATACAACAAGAGATGCCAATTTATTATACAAAAATAATGTTTTTTTTATATGAATATTATTTAAAATATAATAAAATAAAATATAACACAAACAATTTTCCACAACATCTTTGTAACTGAATACAAATACTGAACAAATCGAGACAGACGTCTGTCCGTTCGTCACCGTGGGCACAGCCGTGGGCGTATAAAAAACATGCATAATTAAATGTAGCACTCACTTGTTTTGGTGGAAGCGGCTTACTAGTTCTACGTCACGAAATACGTGTGCTAAAGGAAAATATTGTGTGACTATAAGTAGGTAATTGTGACAAAAATATATAGTTGGTTCACTTCGAGGTAAAGGTCAGAGTTAATGATTTTCTTTTTTCATCCATTAATTAACATTTGTTTGGTTGGGTCATTTGTTGCATTGAGACTTGAGAGTCATTGTTTACTAATATAATGTGCCGGCTTAAAATACAATTCAACAGTTCGATCTCATTTGAAAGATTTGCATCAACACATTCGTGCTTATACATAAATTTTGCACGCATGCATGCATCCGTGGCACGCGATGTACCAACTTGCACGCATGCAAATACCCGAATCACGCAAACTGGAGGCATTTGAATTCGTAGTCGAAGTCACGTCAACTCGGTCAGGACATAAACAGTCGTATTAAATGCGAATCACGTAAGCCTATAAGAAAAAAGAATCACGAAAGTATTATAAAAACGTCGTTCAGAGTAATCGTGCATCGTACATTCGCCAAATTTTATGCGCATCTTTATTTAAACGGTGATTCGGAACAATCGGATCGATTCTGTCGGGCACGCCACAGCGATAAATTACTTTTTGCTCGAGTTTTCGAAGAAAGCGGTGCATGGTTTGCAAGCAGTCAGTCGTGTGAGCACGCGGCCGCCGCTCGTCTCGCGTCCCTTACTAATACATACCCAATCGAATCACGATACAATATCGCGATCGTAAAACTGGCAGGTGTCCCAAAGGAAGCTCGCGATATCCCCTTGCGGGCGAAAAGTGTCTGTCTAGCGGAGAGACCGCGCTCCAAGTATGCTCGTGCCGTCCGCAGCGCCGACCCTAACCGCGTACGCTTTGCGGACAAACAGTTTTTCCACCTTAGACCACCTTCCACAAACAATACCAAACGCCGAAAAAATAATGTAGTTGTTAAACAACAAAACAGAAAAGTAGTTGAAAAAGTTCCGTTTGCGGTTTCCGTACAAAACTTATCCATACCCATGAAGTATGCGGATGAACCGAAATCTAAACATTCAACCTCCAAACCTCCTCAGAACCGATACAACTGACGGATCGATGTTAACAAGACTAACCATTGTAATCCTCCTAAACAGGTCAGCGACAACAAGAGGCTGTGTGACATTGCCGGCTGCGGGAAAGAGACGGAGAACAAACTGTTGTTGCAGATCAGCGAAGCCGAACAAGTGTCAGACTTTGAAAGGATTCTTAATTCTAATGCAATACGGTGCGAGCAAGTGCGCGGCCACGTGTGGCATGGATGTGTCGCACCGCATAAACGATCAGCGTCTGTGTTGCCAAGGCCAAGATCTGCTTATTCCCTCTACACCGTAAGTCAGACGTATCACTACCTGTTCCGTCAGCACGAGGAATCTCTGGAACCTCTCGTCGAACAATATCGCAAAGCGAATATCGAAGATAACAAATCCCCACCCAGTATACTTCAGAATAACTGGTATGAGAACTATCAGAATCTATCCGAATTTTACGAGGACGACCAAGCGTTAAGAAAGGAAGTTGAAACGATCACAGACCGTATAATTACCGACGAGGTAAGTTCGGTAACTAACTGTCATCAGGCAAGTAAAAGGAGCAAGAATTTCAACGTTAATTTAGCCGGCTTGATTGGTTTGCATCTAACTGGGGAACGTTTATCTCCAAGCCGCGAGGACCTCGGGCCGTCGCCCGACGCAGACAAAGCAGAAGCAGAGAACGAGGAGGAATGGCTCGCACCGAGTATGAGCGCAAACTCCGATGACCGCGACCCCCAGAACGATACCAACGTGGACTGTTTAGCACAAAACTTGGACTCTGTGAAAATAGATAGTGATGCAAAAGTTCCGACGATAACATTCAGTAACTGTTGCGACGGGTACGCGAGGAGCGACCTGCCGAACAATAAGGACGTCGTCATTAATTTAGCCGTGCCCGCTATTGACGGCATTGATGAGGCCCGCCCGCCGATGATGTAATTAGGTTTTATACTTTTAACAATCTCAGATAAAGTAATCAACCAAAATGATTGCTTTAGAAACGGAACAGCCGCTCCCAAGCGAGGAACGAATGCCTAAACCGGAGCCTACAACATCCCATCCCCAAAGAACATTAACACGGTCGAGTGCAGTGAGCCAAAAGTCCGTCGAAATAATGGTCCATCCGGAAGGTTCTAACAATCCCCTTCACAGGTCTAAACTAGCTCCAACTAGGTCATCCTCAGAAACACAGTCTTCTGGGAAGAAAATGCTTAATTTGAGGAAAACCAAAAATTCATCAATAGAATCCACAATGAGTCTGCCTAATCAGAAATCTTTGGAGAAGAAACACGGTGGCCTGAGGCATCAGAAGGCCGTAGTAGTTCAGGCTCATTCCGACATAACTTTAAGTACCCAGCCTTCCATGTCAGACGACAGGAAGGCGTTGAGGGAAGCATTGTACCAGGGTATCTTTCACAGGCACAGGAGGACGATCTTCGCGGTAGGCTCGTTTCTAAGGATGCTGAGAAGTAAAACGTCCAACTATGATTCTATAAGGTCGGACTCCGACGAGATATAGCACCCGTAGATCGTCTAAGTGTATTTTTAGTAAAAAATGGTGCCACAGACTGATTGTGCTTTGTAAGGAGAGAAAATGTTATTAATTATAAGAATTGTGTTTGTATTAAAATGTTCCTAATTAGTTGTGACTGAGTTTTCGTTGACCCCGCTTGGAGAAGCAGTAGTATACGTATAATGGTTGTTATTGCGTGTTCGGAACGCGTTGACCGATGGAATGACATTGGTTTCATTATGTAATACATAATTCAACTGGATATTTTGTTGGAATTACTGTTGACGCGGATTAAACATTGATTTCAAATATTTGAACGGTTTCTCAGTTATTCACCTGTGAAACGCTGTAAACATAAATACCAGGGTAAATGGACTGAAATACCTGTTACACGTGTTGATAGCAGTTAAATATCGAAAGATCTAGATAACCTAGGCTACTATTGCCGGGTTTATTGTCATTTCGACGGATTTTGCAAGCTTTCTGGAGTTAAAGATACGTATTATTTACTTTGCAGAGGTTTATTAAACTTTTTAAAGACTGACAATCTCGAATTTTATGGATCCTTGTCACAAATGGTAAGAAAACGTCTCGCGACGGAATAAGCTTACTGCTTACCATATTTTCATAAAGATATTATGTTTAGAGAACGAAACATCGACAGTCCTCGCTGATCGAATAAATCAGAGAAAAATCTAAATGAAACAGGGTATAATAAATAGTCGAGGAGGTATTATCATATTGCGTGTAGAACTTATAGATCAAGGGCACTCGCCAACGAATCACCTTGACTTTTTTCAGACGCATAAATAATATGAAAATCATTTTCGTTGTGAAAGTCGTAGTCAATAGTTTCAAATGGATTTTATGGCTCCATAAATTCGGCTGTTAAAAGCAAAGAACAGACTTGTTAACACGATCACATCGGGGTCACGTTGCATGCTCTATATAATTATTGCGAATAAAATTATATTTTTCAAATTCTTAATTTCTCTGATTATTAAAATGTAGAGTTCTTAAAATACAGATGTTTCTCGATATAAAACTGAGTTATCTTATGACATTCATCATTTTACTTATCGGTCGATCAACGATCAAAATACATAAATTTTATGACCACGTTACATTACAATAAAAATATACTTGGACACAGACCATCTTTTTTATTACGATTTTAAACTGTATCATGTGAAATCGATGTTATTCCACGGTCAAAATGTTATAAAATATGTATAAGTAATGTGTATTTTAAAGAAATATTTGTATGATGGCGGAGATTTTTATTTTTTAATGCAGATTTTTTCGTTTCATATTTTCATAGGATGAAATACTTCCTTCAATGTTTTTTACTGGTTCACTGGAGCTAAACTTAAAAATAGTTTCAATTATGATGTCGATTCTGTTGGGCACTTTGACTGGACTAAACTAAACTAAGAGCGGTTGTCACTTTCTGTTTCAAAATAATAAGTAGATAGCTACTCCCCTACAACATGAATGTGCAACAAACAAAATATTGCAAACCGACGCAAAGAAAAACAGACCTTATCACAATCATTCAAGATTTGTATTTGAAGTAAAGGATAATGGTCACTCTAATAGAGCAAGATAAAATTACTCTGTAGTAACTATCTCAGGTGGCTCGCTGTTTTGGCAGAGTGCACAGTCCGGTTACTTAGTATAATAAGTCTATGGTTTCAATAGAAAAAGATATTGACAGATGCGTTTAGTCTAGTGTACTAAAGAATCGACACCAATGAGACTGTGGGATGATTAGTCATAAAAGCAATTATTTAATATTTAGATCCAGTCAAAACATCTTTCTCACTATCATTTCTGTAATCTAGATTCCTATATTAATACCATACATCGTTATAAACCGCTCACAAACAATGGTAACAACATTAAAACAAGCCTAATGGCTACTAATGCATCTATAATTACATCAAGTCCTGTTTGATTGTCAGACATCAACGTTTGATATGGCCTTGCCCTGATGTGGTTGATGACCTCATAAGGTACCTAGTTAATGTGTTAATGTCTTTGCCAATTATAGGTATTTTAAAGATATGACACTTTATACAACGTGTAATTGCATTAACGCAAACTAATTAGAATATCCAGATAAAAAACATAACTAAAAAAAAAAAAAAAAAATATACCTTTTTTTAAAGTTGACTATTATTTTTTTGCAGCAGATAGCCTAGCGGTTGAACGCTTGCCTTCCATGCAGGAGGGTCTGAGTTCGAATCCGGTCCGCACCTCTGACTTTTCAGATTCATGTACGGATCAGAATTTGATTATCACTTGCGATAACAGTGAAGGAAAACTGTCGTCAGGAAACCTGCACATCTGAGAGGGCTTTATAAAGTTCTCGATGGTGTGTGTAGTTCAACAACCCGCACTAGGCCAGGTGGTGGACTATTATTTTTAAGAAAATAGTTTTGAGCCTAGCATTACTTATTGCATTTAAAATTCAATTTTATTATCTTTGGCCCAATCGTGTCGAGTTGGCGTAATTCATATTTAAAAAAATACTTACATTTAAAATTACTGCAAACGATTCAGTAGTCAATTATGAACAAACTATGTTCAGTTTTTGTATTTATTCTATTAAACCGTACAAAATTATGATGATAGTTGAAAAGAGAGCGAAAATTTTACATTAAAATCAGAATAGGTAATTTTGAAATATTACTGACTGAATTTATCCAATGATACCATGGTACCAATAACTTAAGATAATGAATTTGATTTGAGCTCTGATCCACCCACATACCTATATTTCTTTAAAATAAAAGTGACGCTTCTAAATCGAATAGAGAGCTTAGTAGTTGAAAATTCCATACATAATTTATATTCGTATTTTCTTTTGCAATGGTTGTTAGTGATATTATATATTATGTAGTAATTAGTGGCGAAACAATGGATTGTTGAAACACATTTTTGGAACATTTTATGCACTTTTTTATATATTTGTACATCCGAAATTTTGTACAACGTGTTGTTGTAACGAGTAGGAGATTTATTAAACGAGTATCATGTTTGTCGATGGTATGAGGTAGTTTTTAGATAAATTCATTAACCTAATAACCTACAAATTCCTTTTAAATAACTAACAGGTGCAACGTTATAAATAGAAGTAAACGGTAGTTCCTTCGATATTTATTTTCGATCAGTTTCGTAAATATTTGTTCGTTTTGTGTTTGTCAAAATTATTTTTAGATGTTTTATTTTTATTTTTGGGATGACGAATAGTAATGCATGTTACTTTACTTAAAAATATCCACTTATTACGTGTCTCGTATTCAGACAGAGAAGTTTTTTTTTTTGTTTTGATTAGAAAATTACTTTCTTATGTCAATAGACAGCTATAATTATGCACGTTAATATCTTGTTTACGTATAATAGGATTTCCAACTATATCTTACTGAGCACTCTAAGTTCTTCATTGTATATTTGTTTTTCTAAAGCAAAGCTTTTTTTCAACAGACTGTTCCAAGAATACAGTAGTCATTATCTGACGCAAACCAGACATTGTATTGTTCAAAGCCCAATGTGACCTTTTGTGAGTGGTCAATGGTCATGTCTTTTACAAACCAAATATAGACAAAATGTATAAATAATTAGGGCTTATTCAGACTAGTAGAGTTGGAAAATCTCAGATTCAAATGATTACATCACTACCGAGTTCAGTGACAGGATAACACTAAAGTGGTTCAGCTAATGAAGTTGAAGGGTACGTACACATTGATTTAATATTCCATAATTAAGATTTTATTCTGATACTTTTCAGTATATTTTCTCAGATTTTTATTTACCTACAGGGTATATAAAGTTCGATATTTCCTTACAATAGAAAAAATATCAGAAATATTCCATAAAAAGCATTAGAAAAATGTCTAAAAGAATGACACCCCAATATTGCGGTATCTCATAAGTTTGAAGCCCTCGAAGGAAATGCCTTCTAGTTTAGCTTCATCTACCTGGAGGAATTTGTCCCGTTGAACCCCTCTTGTCCCCCCTCTTAGCCGTCTTGTTCCATTTTATCCGATATTTTGAGGAAAAAATATCTTCTTATTGAGGCCGATAGATAGATACTTATCGGGTTTCACGTGGTAATCGATGAAGGTAGAGAAATGTGTTTGGATTATTTTGTAGGATTCTTAAGACCTTGAAGTTATGGTTTATATAAGCATTTTATCAAGTAGAATTTTTATATAGACAGGTAGAATTATTAACTTTTCCACTCCAAAATCTTTCAAACAAAAGACTTTTTAGAAACCTGTAAAGTATAAGCTGATAAGACACTAGAAAGACGCATTTTCCTTTTTTTTTAATATAGAAAGACTTGTCTCTGTACCATCGACAAAACATTTAAAATACATGAAAACATGAGCTTTGTAAATTTTATTACAATAAATAGCTTTTTTACACTAGACAGTTAGTTTAATTTTAGTATTGTATCGTTTTAAGCTATTATTGTGTTTGCGCAGGGTGTATAAAGACAGTTGGCGGACTGTGATAGGAGGCACGCTTTATACGGTGCTGCTAAAGTATCGGCCGCGGATGCAATGGGGCATAGCGGGAGATTTCGCTCAAAATTGGAGCTGCCCGAGTGGGGACTTACCTCCACGTTGCAGAATATCGTTGCCAAATAAATAACACGGATCTTTTGCAGTGTTGTGTTTCTAACAGTGAGCAAGGTCGCCAGTGCTCTTTGGGAAAGCCCCTACTGCCAACACGACGCTATTAGTAGGGTCGGCAACACGCGAGTGATACCTCTGGTGTCGCAAGCGTCCATATTTTACGGTAACCGCTTATCATCAGGCGGGCCGCATGCCTGTTTGCCTCCTTAGTAGAATATAAAAAGCATCATGCATATTGATTACAATAAGAAAGAAATTGTATGACCGCGAGACGTTTAATTGATTTATTATTAAAAGAAATGACTAATTATGTACTTTGTTCATTTCGCATTACGTGTCCTTTTCCGTGATTATATGGAATCTACGTGGTAGTCTCTTGTTAGAGAAAGGCGCGGCCCTTTGATGGAAAATTCTCTGCGCCACACGCAAAGAATTTTGTGGTTAAAAATAATTATGAAGTAATATTTTTTATTACATTATATTGTTTATATAGTTGTTTTTAAGTATAATAGTTATAGGTACCTCTCTTTTAAGTTTGTTTTTTGGTGCATCTACCTTCATTGTCTCTGCATCACCCTAGGGTTGTCTGGTAGAGAATGCCTACGGCATTAAGACCGGCTTAGTACATTGTACATGAAGCATTTAAAAAAAAAAAAAAAGATTTAATTCTGACGAAATTTGTGACATAAAATCTATAGACTATTATAGTAATCAAAACAATACTGTTACCCATTGCAGCTGTGACAGATATTTTAGAAGCACCTTATATTGTAGGTACAATTTTGTTAATAATTATTAATAACAGGACTAACTGTTGATAGATAAATGTTAATTTTGATAAATGTTACGCAATGTAAGTACCAAGCTGTTGTCTATTAATAGAACTTACCGGCATTTTATATTATTTTTCCCCTGTCCATTTATGTTATTTGTATATTCTAGTTTATAATTATATAAATGTCACATTATTATTATACAAATAATTATTATTTGCAATGTCAGTGTTCATAACAATACTTAGTAGAGTTAACATAAAAGTATAATTTAATGATGTTAGACTTTACACGTGCCTAATCGAAATTGGATTATTCCAACACGTGTTTCTTCGATGTTTTTCTTCACGTGAATTTTCTTACATATTTCATTGAAGTCTGTTATTATAATAAACTATTACAGATCAATAAAATTATTTTTATCATTAGTTGTAATAATGATAATTTTGTTAGTTACGTTACTCTGTTAATACTTGTAGATAATTTAGGTAGGATTAACTAATAATGTTTAATTTTAGTTTGTAAATTGTAATAGAATATAATTTTTAATTGTAAAGAATAATTTCGTTATTATTTTGTAATTATTGTAGAAGTACATTCCGTAACGCAATTTTCTGTAGAAAAAAAAACGTAAAATATTCTGTCCGATACGATAACAGTAAAATAAATAAGACTGCGTAAAAATTTATAAAAAAAATGTTAGTAAATAAAGTTTATGTTGTCTTCTGTAACAATTTTTCATTACGTAATTACAGTACTGGGTATTATAATTATTGTGTTTTTAATGTCCCTAAGGAAGGGTACTAAATCGACCCTGAGTTTTACAATTACAACTGGGAAAGTGAGGTTACATGCTTGTACCTACTACACATAGGGTTCAATTATGGACACGCGAGACGTTGCGCGTCGCGTTACACGTCGCGTCACGCGGCGCTTCACGCGTTTCTCAGTTCATGGAGAGGCGGCATGTGAAACGTGGCTATACCCGCGGCTGCAAATACAAGCATATGACGATATGTGGTCTTGTTTACGAAGACGCAGGGCGATGCGCGGCGCGTGCTAAATTCTACAGCCATGACCCTGCGACGACGAGTGCAACGCCGCGTGCTCCACTGTGAGCAACTCTATATATCAAACAAACGCTTCTGCATGAAAGCTCTCATACATGGCCATATGTTTGAATTAAATGCACGACGCGACGCTCAACAACCCGCGTCTCCATAATTGAGCCCGCCTTTGAACACGCTCGCCAAATAAAATTTGTTCTCTACATCCATTGCGAATAAATGATTTCTGATTCTAACATTTAGCATCGCTGCTGTTGATAAAATGACCCACACTTCGTCTTCTATAGGTATAAAATTATTCGGTAAGTACTCTTTCCCTCAAACAACCTCCTCTAAGTTTTGCACAGGATGGTCGAAAACGTTTACCTACCTACCTTATTTTTTTTAGATTATCTCAGCGTTATATTGAATGTATTTCTTATTACAAAAGGTACCTATCTCTAATAGTCAAAATATCTCAACGATATCGCACATCTCACTTGGGGAAACGAATTCCTCAGTTGCTTTAAATTTTGAGTAGGTACCTATTTTTCTCAATTTGTCGTACAAAATAATAGTTATTGTATTATTCCGGACTTCACTAAAATTAAATATTTCTAGTCCACAACAAGACTGCTGCCCACCTTTTGATTGATTTTAGTAAGTATTTTTGTTTTACAAGCCGTCGTTAGTGAAAACTGTGGAATTTCCTCTTCTATCGTATCATTATCAAGACGTGTTACTTGGTCAAATGAAATAATTTTTTTTTTTTTCCATGTTACTATAATTTATAGGACTTTACATTCCACCTTTTTTGGTGTAAAAATATTAAACATTATTAAGTTATCGTGGGGATTATTTAATATGGTTAAGTTTTCGGCAAGACCAGATTACAGATTAGTTACAATTACAGGTTGTAACAAAAATGGTTTTGCTTATTATTATAAACAACTTTTACTATGGGATAAAGCTTGAAATCGTGAAATAAAAATCGACTGTTCCATACAAACAATTCAAAATAATTTCATAATTTAATTAAGTTTTAAAAACTAAAATATTTATGGAACAGATGATTTTTTTCCCGCAATTTCAGGTTTCGTCCCACGGTAAAAGTAATAAGCACGATTTTTGTTACACCTGTGTAATATCCATATTAATTACTGTTCTTTTTACAGATCTGGTGCTATAATTAGTAAAGTAACGAGCAAGGTTCGTACTTCGTACCGGAGCTCACTGTACAGGTTGTGCCGAATGTACATATGTAAGGTATCGTCACACAGGAAGCCTGTTTCTGCACAGGTGGAGTTTGTAGTTTGGCGAAGGTGGATGCTGTGTTGTCTTGGACATACGTAGGTATCCAATAAAATTACGACTTGGGAAACTATAGAGAAGCGGTACCACAAGAATGATGATTCCGACAGTTAAAAATTTTGTTTATCGCAATGGCTCTAGTGTAAGTTTCTTTTAAGAATCTCGATTTAACGCATCAATCGCGTTCTGCGTGCTGATTTTCCCGCTTCGAGTTTTTCACCAATCGCGTTTGCTGCCAAAAACGAGATGGGTAATAGAAACGCACACGCCTCTAGTAGAGTTTACATTGGGCCGTATGCATGGGCGTTGGGGGGGGCAGGGGGGCCCACTTCCCCCTGGCTTTTGTATGCCTACGTACCTACTGTTTAAGTACTGTGTACCTACATGGTTATTATGTTAATTTTTTTGACTACCTATAAAGCAGGATCTCCTGTGGGTGTTTCCACTACACACTACATACACGTCTTAATGTTTCGTGTAGGTGTCTTCATAGTGTGTAGGATAATACAAGCGCCGCCGCCGGGGGATGGCTTAAGAAATTTTGATTTGTCCACCCATGGCCAAAAGCTGCGTACGCCCATTACTATACGTACAAAGGCTTTGCAGATCACGATTCACGTCGAGAACCTATACATATACGCAACTTCATTCCGATTCTAAAATAAATAGGAAATGCCAATTCCACATTCCATACTTCCCTCTTTCCTGTAAATGTAATATTTAAAAACATTTAAAGCTAAATTGCCTTCGATTACATCACAGACTGAGTCACGTGAACGTATCGTTAATCATTTTCTTGTTTCTTGTTGACGTCTACGTAATAGCGAATAAACAAATCATAAAGTTTTTATTTGAATGATAAATAAATGTTGACGAAATTCCCTTGAAATGAAAAACCCCTTGTTACGGATTTTAATTTGATTCGTAATTTTCAAAGGCCTATCCTTAATTGATTGCCAGGATAATGATGATCAAATGAGCTTTTTAGTAATCGCTACAACATTAGTAATATAATAATTCAATAATTTATTCTCATATTATTATATAACTTAAATTTTAAAACAGTTTGCACGTGATTTACATAAGATTATTAATAAATTATCTTTTATTTTCAGGCAATTAACCCATAGTTTTACATAAATAGTTACATGAATTGCATTTACATAAATTGCATTACCGTTAATTACATTTAAAATTAAATTAGGAATAGAATTATCTAACATAAAACCTTAGTAAATTACTATATTATACATATAATAAAAAATAATTAAAAAACAAGTAAATCTTATCTACTATCCTGCCACACACTAGCAGAATCAAGAATTTACAGATAGGTAAGAACATTAATACGGCTGCTTCAGCAAATAAACAGAATGCTACTCATAGCGAAGATTCCGTTTCCACTTGCACATAATCGTGCATGAAGCCAACAATGCAAAAAATCTGCAACTCTGTTCTTAACAAACATACCTCACAATGAACGCTCACATCCCGTTATCATAATTGACATTGATTGATTGGTGATCAGCTGATCGCTGTATGGTCTTATTGACAATTCTCCTGTGTGCTTTGTGCCTAATGTATGGGATCGTCATTGCCAGGTACACAGAGCCGCTGCCACACCCACAGCAATAACAGGCCGTCATACTTATATTGCGTTCATATCGAATTATTTGATGCCCCGACAACAAGAATAGAATAAAAATACTCTAAAAAGGAGCGTTGTACAATTGGCGGTCTTATAGCAATCGGCGATTTCTTACAGCTACCTTTAGATAGACAGTATAGCATGTAAAAACCGGCCAAGTGCGAGTCGGACTCGCGCACGAAGGGTTCCGTACCATTATCTATAAAAACGGCAAAAAAATCACGTTTGTTGTATGGGAGCCCCCTTAAATATTTATTTTATTCAATTTTTTAGTATTTTTTGTTATAGCGGCAACAAAAATACATCATCTGTGAAAATTTCAACTTTCTAACTATCACGGTTCATGAGATACAGCCTGGTGACAGACGGACAGACAGACAGACAGACAGACAAACAGACAGACAGACGGACGGACAGCGGAGTCTTAGTAATAGGGTTCCGTTTTAACCTTTCGGTACGGAACTCTAAAAACGAGGGTCCCCCGCGGTGTGTGTTTTCTTTTCAGAAAACGTAGATCAAACAGTGAACAACGATAGGCTTTTCGCAGCTAAGGCACCACAACACGATGCATATCAGTCGTAAAATCGTGAACGGCAAGATGGCGGGACCACTGCTTATTTATCGAAAATCTTATTACCAATATTTAGTACATAATTGGCTGTATTTGGTGCCTATATTCATTTATTTAATTGTACCTCAATGTATTTTAAGATATTTATCAAACATACTGAACCCGCGGTTTTGACGTTAAGATGGTGGGATCAAGGCTGAAACAGTACAAATCATATTAAAATAATAATTCTACTGATTACTGTCTACACAATGATTGGCACCTGAATTGGTACGATAATTCTCCCGTGTGCTTTGTTCTTAATATAGGGGATCGCAATTGATATGCCTACAAGAGTCGCACCCACAACAATAGCGTATAGTCATAGTTGTATTGCGTTCATATCGAATGAGAATTCCATTAGGATGGTAGGCATAGCTTCTACGTAATGAACGGTAAGTGGACGGGAACGCCCGTAAATAAAGTAATTACATAGAGTATTTGTGCTCTATGGATGTTTGTAGATGCGAAGTAGAATATACAGCTATTTAGGGCAGACATTCAGGAGTTATACTGGCCCAGTGACGACGACTATGGGACCGGTTATGTTTACAAACTAAACTAACTAACTCTTTCTAACAAAAAATAGGTATATGAGAATAGGATGCAAGATACGGTCACAGAACGTGATACCAAATACGTGGTTTCATTTATTGTCGTAACGTCGGCACCACCCTGTATAGTAGATTAGAATAATATAGTACCATGGGGGCGGCCTTATCGCATAAAGCAATTTCTTCCAGGCAACTTTTGGATGGAATACATTATTAACACAAGTTATGGGGCAGATTGCCACTTGGTTGTTATCAACGTGATTTTACATCGCTATCGGTCTCGGCTAATGTCACGTAAGTTTTATGGGCATAGACTAATTTGACAGTTCTAAGTAACTTTTGTCCTTTTTCAATTATTAAAATAAGAAAGAGATAATAGTGAGTTCTAAAATTCGTTTTGTGCGATTCGCCCCAGATTGTGATTGGCCCCAATGTGAAAGTCAACGTTTTTTATTCAACTGGGCCTTTGCGGCTCCCAATCAGTGATAATCAAATACAAATGCAGATTAATTCGAAAAGTCAGAGATGCGGGCTGGATTCGAACTCAGACCCTCTTGCATAGAAGGCAAAATGTTCTACCGCTAGGCTATCAATGATAAAGGAAATGATGATTCACCCAGACTTGTTTACACTAAAGGCCGACCCAAACCGACTCGGGAAAAGGTGACGCATGTAAGTAAAGTCAGCAACAAACGTTGATTTACAATTCAGTTTCTAATATATTTAAAAAGAATACTGTCGAATTAATTCAGATAGGTATTTACATGATATTATAGCTACGACTTGACTTGACTCTAACAATGACCGAACAAATTAATATTTTTACTGCATTTATCAGACTACAAGAACATTATATGTATACTGGATATTTTTTATGTAGTGCGCATATTTTGCGGAGTGATTCAGTGTCTATTCACATATGCACCCGCAGTACTAAAATTCACTCCAAAACAAAATAAAAGTTTGATATTGTATGGCTTTCGCTAGTAAATTATGCGTGTCCTCCATACTAAGTCTAATTTTTATTTTGTTTTGAAGTGTCCCAATACTACGGTTGCATTTAGGAACAGAGACTGAATCACTACAAAAATAGTTATTTGTTATACAAGAGTGCAAAGTTGCTTTTTAACCGCGTGTTCAATTTTGATGACCGAGCAAGGGAAGGATTCTAAAATTGAATCACGAGCGCAGCGAGTGATTCAAAATTAGAATCCTGAGCGTTAGCGAGGGAATCAAAAGAGCACGAGGTGAAAAATCTTTGCACTCGAGTGCAACACGTAACTTTTCATTCCACCTCAGCGAGGAAATGACTAAATGCAAAAAAAAAACGTTTAATTCACAAACTTAGTGCACACGATGTTCTAAATTCAATTTACTTTATCCTCTAGAGAATAAAAACGGCTTTTCCACTCAGATATTGAAGATTAAAAATACTCTTTCCGAGATGGTGGGATGAAAATTTACTTTATCCTCTAGAGAATAAAAACGGCTTTTCCACTCAGATATTGAAGATTAAAAATACTCTTTCCGAGATGGTGGGATCAAAAAATATTTGGTATATCGCTGCACTGTTATTTGTAATTCACTGGCAATGCTATAAGGGGTGAAAGTACTCAATATGAACAACTTTTACTATGCGATCAACCCTGAAATCACGAAAAAAAAAACACGAACTTTTCATACTTAAACATCAATTTTGTTCGATCAAAATAACGTATATGAAAAGTATGATTTTTTTTTCGCGATTTCTTTGTTGGTCCCGTAGTAAACGGTGTTCATAATATTGATGAGTACTTTCGCCCTTTAAAGCATTGCTGGTGAATTATAAATAACCCTGTATAATTATGTTAATGTACTTTTATAGCTGACCGTACGTCGAATATGTAAACTGCACATACTGGAAAAGCAATGCGTGTTTATTTTGGTTAAATGAACTGAAATAACTTGGCTTTGGGATTCTTTGTACAACAATTTCCTTAGTCGAGGTTAAAGTCGATGGTACGACACGTTTGTACATTATCCCAGTAAGTACATAAGTATACTCCGTCGGCTTAATTTAATTACTAAAGGTAAACAATCTTTAAAGGTCTTTTTTCTCAATATGCATTCAAAAAAATCTGCAAGCTTATGTAAATATGACTATAACGTTTACAAATCGTTTAAGTACTTACATTAGGTATATTTCATTAATTTGTAAGGATTAAGATTATTTACCTTTATGATCTTAGCCGACAAAGTAGTTTAATTAAAAAAAAAAAAAAAAAAAAATTGGATGTTGCTTTTTCTTAAAAAAAATCTTTAAAATAAAAGTAAAAACCGACTTCAAAAAACTAAAAAGTATAATATAATTTTCTTAAAAAACTTAGCAGCTTCTGAAGTCGGTGCCACTGCTTGATGCATTGAAGAATTGAAAGCCCCACACTAATGAAAGTAGGACCACACGGGAAGCACCAGCTTTCAAATAAAAAAAGAATCATCAAAATCGGTTCACCCAATCGAAAGTTCTGACGTAACAAACATAAAAAAACACGCGTCGAATTGAGAACCTCCTCATTTTTTGAAGTCGGTTAAAAATATGTAGGGTCTAAAATCTACACCAAGGCATATTTCGATGTTACAATCTTGTTCTATCTATCATTACAGGGTTGGCCTAATCCGTAATATTAAATTATATATAGATTTGATTTTTATCAATAAAACGCTAAATATCTCGTAAACGGTGGGTCCTAGCCAAAAATTTATGAAATTTTGATCCCTGGCTACGAATGGTTTACCTACAAGAATATGCCATGATGTGACCTCGTAGAGTCAACCATAAAGTCACCATGTCTCACATAGCATAACATGAAAACGCAGGCGAATTGTAAATATAAAAAAAAAATCTAGACACCAAGGGATACCCTATTATCATGTTTCAATCTTGTTCTATCTGTCATTGAAATGCTACCATAATATTAATTCATTCAATAGATATATAATTTTCATAATTAAAAAATCGTTAAATATCTCGAAATTGGTGGGTTCCTAGACAAAATTTGATGCAATTTGTATTCTCCTTACAATCCGCTACTACTGATGCTTTACCCATACAGAATGACACGCTGTGATCCAGTAGAGTCCACCACGAAGTCACTATGACTCAGTCCTCGGTCTTATTGTAATTGGCTGGAAAAGTGACGACGATCTGCGGGTCTGCCGCATAACCAAAATGGTAATGAATATCGACTCTGGTAATAAACTTCAATACGATCGTGGGAGGCTACCTAAACTTCGAGCTATCTTAGGAAAATGTATTTTTTTTTTCAAAAGTATTTCGAAGTTTTTTCTCTCACGATCTTATTGAAGTATAATACCAGAGTCAATATCATTACCAAATTAGTAACGTATTAGACCCCCTGCTCCAAAATCGGTTTATATAATTATAATATATTCCTGCTAGTCATGGACTGCTTCATTGGTCCAGTGGTTGCAGACCTTGAATTCTTGGGTTCGATTCCAAGGTCAGGGGGCTTACCACGAACTCTTATAGCAGGTTTGAAATTGATCTGTCCAGTAATTTCCAGTATAAACTGACCTTTCATTGTATGAAAAGCCTGAACAGTGCGAGGTCAGCTCGAGCTCGACCAGCAGCTGAATTTGTCTTGTTGTAAGAGCTCATAGTAAGCCCCCTGACCTTGGAATCGAACCCAAGAATTCACTGTGAGAATTCTCAGGAACAGCCTGTAATTTGAAACTATGCTTCGTGGAGTCGTGGGTGACAATAGACTCGCCCCCACTTTATTTTATAGAGCTTATCAACATAAAACAATCGCTATCTGGTTACCTCCCAAGAAGAGTATCATTCATAGCGGTTTATTTAAATATTTGAGGACGCGGGCACTACCGCATTACTTTTTACCGGAAAAATGTCAAACTTTTTTGATGTTAAAAAGTATGGTGGACCAAATTCAACAAATTAATGTCTTCTGGGTTGCCATAATATTATGAAAAGGTTGGTAAGTATAAAAATAAAAATTGAGTATATAGTTAAAATAATCTGATTTTATTTCATGTAACTTCATTAACTATGTCCAAGCATTATTGGCGTAACATACATATAGTAGGTAATAACTACACAACAATATAATTATTTTTTTTACTCTATCAGCCGAATACAAAACCTTTGGTTACTAGCTTATAGAAAAATTTACATTTAAAATTGGTGTTCTACCTTGAGTATTTATTCTAGCTTTTGTCTGCGTATCAATCTTATTCGAAAAATGATTAATGAAAGCTGATTTAGGGTAAGATAAAGTAATAACGATAAAACCAAAACATTTGGTAATATTTACAGCCGGGAAAAGAATAACCAAAATTTGAATAACAAATTTTTTCTCGACCCATTAAAGATGCAGACAAAAATGATTAAATTAATCAATGTACAGACATTTAATAATAAATGTATGAATTCAAATTTGCCTTGGAAAAAGGCTTTAAAACAGGTATGTAGACGAAAGCAAAGCTTTTACTGAATAAAGCCCAGTTAACACTGTATAGGACTAGACTGTCACGTTTGCAAGCATTTGTTTATACTTAAAAAGTTAATACAACGAAATTAAACTAGGATACAACAACGTAATGATTATCACATTATAAAGAAAATCATCCATGATGAATATTTACATAGCTTAAGGCACAAATTATAAATTGGCTTTAAGCCGCTACTACTTAGGGGTTATGGAGCGAGCAGCAACACGACGGAAGAAGAAGACCAAGAAAGTATCAACGATACTTAGAAAAGTTAATTGGCACTATATAAATGGTTTTTTTTGTTTAAATTCTATCAATAAAATCTAAATGAAACTGTTACTCGAATAAATTAATAAAAAGCAAGCATTTTTTATTTAGTTAGGTAGATTTTTTTTTGTATAGAATAATGAGTTTTCATTCATCTCGTTTCTTCTGCTGAGCTTTCAAGAGCGCTCGTTCCAATCGCCCTAAGACTCATATATATATAATTGGCCCCAAAATAATGCTGTTGATAAAGATTTAAAACTATAGTTCCTACATCACACTGAATCGTTTCTCTATTATCTACTTTACTGATAGCTTCTACCCCAAAATTTTAATTCCGTCCACATATATTGTCTGTATTATAAACACTAGAACAATTTCCAATGTATACACCATGTTCGTAAAATTGGGTAAATTCGAAACCAAATAAAAATCGGTCTAGCAGTTCTGTGCAATGTGCCACAAAAATATTTACAAATAGAAGAAACGTATTTTTTTAATTTTTATATTTTTTGCCCTATACATAATTAATATTTGAATATATTATTTATCTCAAGCCTCGGACAGTCTTTCCGTACTACAATTTACAATCACAACTCTCATTCAGTGTTGAATTTTCATAAATTTAATGTTACTTAGTTGTAGTCTGACTACCAATCAAAAGATACACACATACACGCATAATTATGGGAATCTAGATTGGTCTTTCAAAACACAAATATAAATTGTTAAATTCATTTAAAATATTATCAATAATATCCCAAACGAGCACGACAATTCAGAAAATATGGCTTATTTCAAATGTACCTCACAGTTTCTTTTCAATGTAATACCGGCTCGTTGTATACCGTTACTATTCATTGGTAGTCAGACTATTCTAGCCACAGGTATACATTAAATAAGGTTTCAAAGCAACAGAGATCATACCGAATATCTCTAGGGTTCTAGTATTCGTAACACACCATCGTCTATATATACAAAATAGAACGTCCTCTACAATATGTAGTATAGCACACTTTTCGTACACATATTATAATCTAGCGCGCTTATATTCACGAAATTTAACCCTTTGGAATGATTGGTTATTGTCATAATCCTTTTGATCATACTTTTTAGATTTTGTATTGTCATCTCCATTTGATGATATTCTGTTGCTAAGTCTAATAGTGTAATACAAAAACGCTCGAAATATCATTCTGTCGTTCTCTTAATAAATTATCTTGCGGTTTAACTCAGTATTTACTTATTTCACTGAAGAAATGTAAGTAGATACTAGGAGTTCATTTAACGTATCTGTACTCACTATGACTTGCTAAACTGGATAACCGAATATTTTGCATCTTGAAACAATAACCAATACTGGGGCTTTGAGCACTACCCGTAGCCAACGGCTGTTTTAGAGTCACGCTTTTTTCTTCCCTTTACTCCCATTTTCTACGAATATCTCCTTGAAGTCTGTGAGGAGTATGTCGACGACGTTGTTTTGTTGGATGCAGTCGACCGCGATGTTGTGGGCTTGCTCGGCGGGTGCCCATAGGAGAGTGGGACCGAATACAATGGCTAAGTTTGCTGTATGCATTCTATTTCGCTCCTTATACTGTGTTACCCTGGAAAGATTAGAAAAACAAGATATGAATAAAATGTTATGTTAAAAAAGATGAATATTAGAAATCATTTTATTATTCCAACATAAAAATTTTTTTGATTAAAATTAGAATTTAGATTTTAGATTTTTAATTAAAGTTATATACAATTGGAATAATAGCAAAGTCTTACTGCTTTGCTTACGTTTATTTGCTAGGGTAAAATCCTAAATTAATGATAACTCACCTAAGCAAATGCTCCAATAAGAACTTGAGCGTTTCCCTGTTGCACTGTGGTAACGCCTTCACGATCTCTTGGAACTCCTTGATCCTTGCTTCCTTAGGCTTTATTGCTGAAATCATAATAACAACATTGTAATTTTTTACCAATAATGGTAAATACTAGTAGGTACCTATATCTTCAATTGTTTTAACGTTGGGAATGTTTATACAGAGGCAGGAAAGGCGCTTAACAAATTTTTTGACTATTCCTAGTAGGTATGGCTAGAAACTTGAAGTAAGGTTTGTATGCAGGTTAGTGTGTTCAAATACGAGAAAAGCTGTGGTTATCAAAAACCTAGTTTATTTCTAAAATTTAAAACACGGAATGTTATTACTTCGCTGCCATTGCCCATATTTCAATTTACGGACATTCCGAACATTCCGTAGTTACAATCATGGCCGAATAAGCCCTACCCAACCCTTGTTAGCTTCGGTATTAAATATTGAAGAGGATATCGGAGGGATGATACTGGACCAAAGTATGTGTGTACAACTGTACATAAATGTACCAATATGCTTGTAATACCCAAAGGTATACGAACACAGATCCGAAGTATTTCTATTATATATTTTGAAAATCAACACAGATGTATTTAGTGAATAAATGTGAAAAGGTTGTATCGTTTCTATATTGGTTTCTCCGTCCACGTTTCTATATAATTATTACGCTTCCTTGTCATGAGTATGACATTATACGTCATCTAGAGTTTTATGCATCATTTTTAACCGCAAGTCGTGGTGTCTGTACAAATTCCCCTACGAACATTGTGTACATGGTCGCAAATGCGGTTGTTGAACGTGAGGTTCTGGGTTCGATTCAGGACCAGGAGGATTCGGGTCAGGCGAAGTGTTATTTGATATTTCTGTTACAAAATTTATAATAGCACCAGGTGACAATAGGCTCACCCATATTATATGTGAACATAACGGCATTGGAGGAAGACTAGTTTATACACCTTTGCCTATCCGTTAGGTGAATACAGACGTGTTGCTATGTTATGATGATGATAAAGTGCTATAACTTACAGCAGGCAGCGAGGACTCTGTCGAACATGCTGCAGGGTATGAGCGGCTCCTTTAGCTCTCTGAAGAACAATTTTAGAGAACCCGTCAGCACGTGGATGTCCGTGTTGTTCTCTATCACCGACATCTTGTTCTGGTCCACCTGAGAACATGGAACATCGTATGAAAAAATTGGTAGTTTTAACGCCAACGCTCTCAAACTGATATTTTGTATGAAAATTCGAAATCAGCATTGATGTGAGGATGGATAAGCATTGCCATTAAAAGAGAGACATTTAAAAGGATTTAAAAATCTAAATCATCTTCCATAGTAATTTCAATTTAATATGCAATGAAATGGATTCTATTTAATCCTTATAGATCTATCATCTAATTTGGAAATTTGATCAAAGGCGCTGATTTTAATGGCTGTGTTATATATTTTTTTTAACGAAGCCATCTGCAGCTTCTATATCAACCCCGGTTTTTGCGTTGCGGTATGGTATATGGTGTGATTTAATTATTTATGTAAGATTCTTTATTTATTGTGTTGGCAAATAAACCTTATTTCTTACTTCCTTAACTTACTAGTAAAATAAATGTGATAAAAACTAGACCCATCAACGTCAAAGCTGGAGTAAATGCGCATAGACTTATTAAGAACTTGACGTAAGCAGTTGCAGAAAACAACAACTCGTAAGTGGTTGCAAAAACAACACTGTACTAAGCTAAGTTGATCTAAGTTGCGCAAGTTCACGATTGGATGACACATTTTGTTTTTGTAATTTCTAAAATGGCAGCATGATTATCACAAATCATTGTAACATCGGGGCAAGTATTGAGGTTATTATTCAAAGTTATCTTTTCCTCATAATCTGTTATAAATAACATAAATATTTAGTGCGGTTTATATGAAAAGTTGCGAAATCTCATGCAGAATTCTCTTCTCGTTCTTTCATGTACGAATCACGTACCTACAATTAACTGGTAAAAGCGGATATTATACTTTTTATTGATGTTTGTTTAAAATTCAGATAATATCCCCATCAGAATATTACATCATTTTACACATTAAATCTGTCACCTTTTTACCAAACCGAGTATCAAAAATATTTGAAAAATGCAAATTGTTCTACATAACTTATATATCTTTTTAATCTACAAAAATAAACTTTTCTGTGTGTTCCATACAAAAGTAGATATCTACGGTCAAAATATATGGAGCGGTCAATTTTATATCACAATTTTAGAGTTGGTCCTTAATAAAAGTTGTGATGAAAGTTGAGCATAGTAAGTTCTAAAAAAATCTGGTAATTAAAAAGGGTATTATAGTAAATACAATATTATAGTTTTAAAAAACTATAGAACACGCTTTAGTCTTCCAAACTGAACGTGTACCTATGCAAAAGGACATTGCTAAAGCTCCATACATGATTAGCCCTGGAGTCTACAAAACAAAGATTATGCTTACTATGTACATCTCGATGAAAACAATATGTTTCAAGCAATTTTAAAACACGGACAGTGCTGAATATATTTTTATTCATAAAAATTGAAATTATTTTGAGGTTATGTTTTGCTTTCTTTCAAAAGTTGTGTCATGTCCTCTACACTACAACGAAGATTTCAGTCGATGCATTTCAAATGTATAGCGTGTATGGAGTATTTTTTTAAAACGTTGCTTCCTTCTAGTCGTCCTGTATCTTGGGTACAGTTTACTAATAGGTATATATCTCACATGCACACCCAGCCAGACCCGGAACAAACATCTATAGTCCATACAATAGTACAATAAAATACAATTGAGCTAAGTTAGTCATTATCTATACTCGAGGCTAGATTGCAGCCCGAACCGAAAGCGAGGGATGGAGCGTAATGGAGCCAAGAATGCACAAAGAATGTAATGACCAATGCTCACGCATTTCATACGACGTTTTTCAACACACTTGCGAGGAAAAAATAAATAGAGTTAAAATCCTATTTTGCGTATTTCTTCGTTTGTGATTGGATGAGTTAGCTATGCGCGCGCAGGATGAAGTATGCGCGCGCAGGTGGAAGAATGCGCGCGCTGGTCGAATGAGACACACTGAGGAAGCCGTAAAACCTACTATTAAAAATATAATAATAACGGAATATTTTTGTATTTATGTTAATGTTCTGATAATTACATAAATTAATGTTAATTTGTTGACAAAACAAATAATTTAATGAAATTAAATTAACGAAAGAAAATACAAAACAAGTCTTGGCAGTATAGGTTAGTGCCTTTGTCTGTCCATGAAAAGGACGTATGTTTATCTCGGTATACCTACTTATAAAATGTTTGGGTTATGTTCATGTTGTTTTTATTTTGTTTAAACGATCAAAATAATTTTAAAATTAAATAAAACAATTAGCTTATTATTTTTTATTCGAATTTTGTTTCATTAGTTTAATTGTAGCTTAATTGTACTACGCTATTGGCAAAGAAAAACAATATGGACGATACTATCATTTCCGATAACGTCATTATTGAGTTGATTACTTTTTAAAATGAAAAATGATTCAAGTACTGTCCGCATAAAATGAAATTAATAATAAGTACTAATAAAATACCCTTGTAATTGTAGTATATTGTTCATCTTTGTAGACGACAGGGCCAACCGTAGCAATGTCCTTTCAGCTCAATCGGAAACGGGGAAGTGGGTCAAATTTAACTTCCAAGATTTTCTTACATAGTTAGTTAGTTACAGCCTACAGGTGAAGCTAATAAAAGCGTGTTAAAAAGATCAAGACAAAAAATCTCACCTCCAATCTGATCTTCTGCACCTGACTCAGATTCCCGCTGGCTCGGTACAGTCCATCTGTGCACATATTCTCCTCACTGCTCTCTATCTCGGTCACACACGCCACCACGAACTCTGGCACCCGGGGACTGGTGGCCGGACATACCTCGTCCAAGTTCCGCCCAAATACTGGCTCGTCTGTGGAGAAACGGTTGATTAGGTATGTTGGGTTTTAAGCTGTTGTTTATGCAGTATTATGATCAAAATTAAGTTATTGTAATCAAGGATATGATTTTTATATACGATCAAGTAACTATTTTGTTTTTTGTTTTAGACAGACCGAATTAAAAAAACTATAGGAAAGCACAACGCATAGTTCTTATTTTGAAAGGAAATTGAATAGCTAGTAGGTTTACAAACTCCACCAAAGAACAATACAAAATTAGTACTGGCTTACTACGAGCTGTTATAGCAGGGCAGAAATTGAACTGCCCAGAAATTTCCAGAATAAGCTGACCTTTCATTGTACGAAAAGCCTATACAGTGCGAGGTCAGCTTAACTGGAAATGTCTGGGCAGTTCAATTCCAGCCCTGCTAGAGTTCGCAGTAAGCCCTCTGATCCGCAATCATTGATTGTAATCAATTTAAATAATGAAATCGTTATCGTCTCGTGGTATAAGAAAAATATTAAGGATATTTTTATTTGTACATAAATAATCCCGAAACAAAAGACAATGTAAAAGTTCTCTTAATATAATAACGAATATAAGAAAATGTATACCGAACAGAACCACACGACGAGGTTTCCCGACAACAGAATTCCAGAAGAAGTTCTCCATTTTGATTCTCATTCTTTTGTTCATTGTTAATGAATAAAACAAACCGTTTATTAAAGAAAGATAATTAAAATTTAAGCACGACAACTTATCCTAACGAAGGAACTGTTGATACTAAGGCAGTAAATTTGAGTAAAGTTTACGAAAACTATTTACACGCTGTTCAAGCTAAAAGCAACCGCGTTTACGTCTAAACATAATAAGAACCTGAAAACAGTATACGTGTAGCAAAGTTCATACCTAACAAGAATTCTGAAGTCATCCTGTTTCGTCATGTATTTAAGACGTACAAGTATTATACTCTAGCCGTCCAGTGTGGTTTTAGGTGAAACGTCATGAAACGTCCTATCATGTGATTCGAAGTAAGAAGCAACAACAAATTTTAAAAAATAGGTACGTTTTTTTTTTTATAGTGTCATCACAATTTTCAGAATTGTAAGCACCAACAAACATGTTATTGTTGACAAGTTTATTTTCCCAGTCTTAATATTGTTTCTATAACCGAGCTTAAATATATAAAGTAGGTATTTAACTTATTATGTATAAGTTATACCATCCTAAAAAAAAGATTGAAAAAAATACATCTCCAAGAAAAAAATCTACAATATACATATATACGTTATTTCTCATACACAGATATTGCAAATCGATATTCAGATGCAGACAGGAACAAAAATAAAACACCAATACTATTTATACAACTAATTATTATAATACAGATAAGTGTGAAAACAAATTTACAAAAATATATACATATTATGCAACACTCCAAACAAGCACTTACCTTTTTTATTTGTGCACTGAAAATCCCTTAAGTTAGGTTAAGTCTATCAAGCAGATAAAACGTGTGAGCAAAGTAAAAGTAAGTAAAACCAGGTTATAAATAATAACAAAAACACTGCATTAATATTTTCTGAATCACTTTTTCTGAATTCTTCTAAATTGTTACGAAACTCCCAAGTTAATAATTATATTATCTACCAAATTAACAAACTTCCTCACTAGCTTTAGTGTTAATTTCAAACCCGGTGTTTAATGATGATTCCAAAAAATCTTTTAACCAATTACATTTTTCATACATAAGCAAATCTACAGTAAAACTACTCTAATCAGTCTACTTTGTGCCACACACACCATCAAAGATCAAATTCCGAACCTTTGTAAATCCCTTTCTTCACGAGTTGCTCCATGGCTGGCCTTTTGGCGAAGAACTTTCTTAACCTACTCCTCACATGTGATTTCTGTATAGAAATTTCTGTCGAGTCGCTCAGATCTTCATTGCTGCTGCCTCCAGCTGAAAAGTAGAACATTACAGATAGAGAATTACGATTATTAGATACAAAGGAAGAGATTGAAATGGTTAAGCAGGAGATAGAGGGCTACATTAGTGGTGTGGTATTCTTTTTTAAATCGTTATTTTAGCAACAATAAATGTGTCTTTCCTAGGTACAGTAAAGCCCTTTCATAATTTTTTGGTAATGGAAAATTTGTAATTCATGTCTTCAACACTTCATTTATAATTTTAATTTGATAAAAAGAATACCGCACAGTATTGACGTCAAATCTGGTTAGTTTGTTTATTATTTAGCTGGATATAACAATATAAAAAAAATCCTTATTAATATGCTATCTGAAAACAATAAAATTTCCAGATTTGACATTATTACGTACCCCATGGGCCTTGGGCAGGCGAGTATGATTAAATCCTCCCATTCAATGTCAAGTTGCAATGAAATGTAATCTTTTTTAAAGCATTGGCGGGAGAATCCCATAAGTAGATGCTTTATTTGCAATACTATTTTAGTGAGAATCTTTTGAAGTATCTTGGTTTACTCTTACCACCAATGCTTTATTAAAATTGATAGTACATATATTATTAAGTAGTACCCCATACCACAGCAAGATAGTTTGGAACCAAAGCCATAACCAGACGAAATGTAGGTATGGAAATATTAGATAAGTACATACGATTTTTGAGTTATGACACAGAAACAGATTTAAAGATCAATGTACCTACCTATTTAAGAACACTTAAGATAGGTTTTAGATTAATTTGTATAAGAGTAAATGTTTCTTGAAGTAGAGATTATTTTACATTAGTCCGTCTATCACACCAGCCATCAAAGAACGAATGGTGTCAAAGAGCGATACTTTTCATCATAAGTATAATGAATTTTAAAATAATAAAGGATTTCAGTACACAAATACTGAAGTACACTTATTTTCTTTCCAAATTACTTAAAGAACAATTTATGGATAAAAAAATAAAAAAATGTGTTGCCACAAAATTCAAACGACACAGACGATACAAGTAATACAGGGATTCAGACGTACACAATTCCAGATCAAAACATTCGATATAATTTTGTCTTCAATAATTTACCTTTTTCGCCTGAATCCTGATTTCACACCATAACAAAATACGAGAAAAATAACAAAAGATAATTTTCCAATTAAATTAACAATCAGTCCTATTTATTTCATCAACAAAGATGTGAAATTTTTACGGAACTAATCAAAGTTATCCCAATGTATACAAAAATTTTCAAGCCAATATTTTAGAGGTTATACTAGATGTATGTTTTACAGTCCCATATATATTGAAGAAACACTAAAATTCGTGATGCCTTCAACAGATAAATAGATACGAATCATACGAATAGGTTATCAAGCGCGTGTTGATACGATAAAATGTTATCAATCGTATCCTCAAATTGTTAATTCACGAAGATATGTGTGTTGACGTGGATAATATTCTGTAAGGTGTGTCAGAGATCCGTCGGTTCTTAGTAAAGTGGTCGCCAGTAATGTAGTAACAGATTTTATGTTCTTGATTTTTATTAACAGCGAGCGCTGCTTTAAATCTTTTGTAATTAATCACAGGGTATAGCAAAATTACAATCAGACAAAACTCATTATTCCTAGGGAAAAAGTAAAAAGTAGGTAAATTACAAAAAGGCAACAAAGCATTTACGTAGTAGTTTTAGTAGTCATCACATGTTGAGTGTTGACCCTTTTTAAGGAACACGCAACTAACGAAAAGATAAAACAATGTAATCTGATAAAGGGAAAGATAAAAACATTGTTTCACACCAATTATACCGTAGTATGAAAATAAAAACAATATTCTATATAAGTTACTGTAGATTTTGCAGTTGTTGAACTAATTTAGCTGTTATTATTTTGTGCGGCGTTCTATTTTTTTATCACCAAGCGCATTGGGGTGCGAGGAAAGAGCCTCCTCCACGAGTAAGGAATTCCGAGTTCGTTTGTGCGACTGCGCAGTCAGCCACGATAACATCAATGCTGATTGTCTAATATTTCAACTACGCCTTGAGTGTTCACCATGTGATAACTTGTTCGGCACAAGCTATCACATGGTGACCGCTCATGATGACGCCGACGCCGCAACGGAAGAAAGGAACAGATGTATTCCGCGACATGTCCAACAATCTAAATAAAACTTTAAAACTGACTCTTATTACATTTTTTATTCAAATAAGTCTAGGCCATGAGGCATTATCATCTCAAGTGGTTACGTGCTTACGCAGAAATCTATTAAAGATTGTATTATTTACATTTGTGACGTAGAATTCTTAAATCATGGTGCGATCCGAAGATATCCTTAAGCTTATGCGTTTTCTCCGTTGGGCTTTTCTTTGGTTTACTCATCACTGCTGTATCTATAGACGATTTTCTAATCAAATGGTATGATACTGCATCTATCATTTGATACTCCATTTCAATGAAAATTAAAATATAATATAAATTACAAAGCACTTCGTCTTTTTGGGAGTCATTCCTCACATTCTTAAGCACTTTAATTTTGACACCATTATTAAGATATTTTAAGAATATTTTTTTTTTTTGTAGAAGCACTTTTAATAACACAAAATTTAGTTTTTTTAACGAGTTATAACGATACAGACGGCAATGTTTCGTTATAGATTGATGAACACTGAACGATTGCTGCAATTAATGATTGTCGTTATCAACGGCATTATCAGATAGCGGGTATAGTCAGTGACAATTTCTGGATATTAATTATTGATTTAGTCCATTACAATGTGGAATTAATGACAATTACTCACATGGTATACAAACCATCAAGTCTGTACCTATGTGCTTGAACATGGTAAACCAAGGGTGTATTTTAATCATAATCATAATTCTTTATTTGTGAGACTTGTTTAGGCATTTTCGGACACTCACCGTTTTTGTTTATGGTCTTACGAATCATGTCATAATATTTCGTCTCGTAGGTATCCTAAAAGGCAACCAACAATATACTGTTCCTCCATATAATGATCTCTATATTCGGTGACACTCATCATGTTTTGGCTTTGAGATCTAAAACTGAATTTTCTTCGAAGACAAACAGTTCTGCGGTTATAATTTGTTTTATTTAGGCATTGAATTTAAGTCTAATAAAGCAGTAGAAGTAAACAACAAAGCTTACTTCCACGTCAATGAGCAATCTTGAGTGGTAGGTCATTAGCTCATTACACAGAGTTCAAGCAAATATTTTGTGCTAGCAACATTTTGACGTAAGAATTTATTTATAACTTTTAATAGAAATTAATAGATTTTCTTAGTATTTTGATCATGAGTGTGTACTAAATTTAGAATTTAACGACCGAGTAGGTATGTTACATGACATCATAAATGGGTTACACGTGGTTTTGACTTGAACTTTGACTGCCATTTATCTTGTACGGAGAAAATATGTGATATACCAACATTTAAGCGAACTATTTCTGGTTAAGGTTTAGTTTTGGACTAAGTGTTAATGATATTTAGTGACAGCAATTTTAACACGTTAACTGTTACCGCAGCAGGCACAATAGACAATCAATTGTTTGTAGGTCACGGGCTCATGGGTGATCTACATGGCGCTCAAAGGCTTAATATAATTTTAACACTCGAATCAACCAAAACTAAGTATACCTTAAATCAAAACGAACTCAACATTTCATAACTTTATAAAAAATATCTGACAACTTGGATTCTGAAGGTGCAGAGTTTAGAAGTTGGTTTTCACCCTGAAGATTAATTAGATGGAGGATCTACAAGAAACATGGGACTCGTAGACCACCCTTATTACCCTATAGCCCTAATATAGCTATGCTATTGGGTTACCCTATTTGCTACTGTTAGACGTCAATTTAATGAGTAAAGAATCAACAATTTACAACTTTTAGATAGTTCTATAGTCATCCTTATTATCGTGAGAAGACGTTAAATTTAAGCACAATATAAGAACATTTTTTACTATCTAAATAAGCGAGAGAAGCCTTCCGATTTCAAAAGGGGCTGGTCTTTTGAAGCATAAGCTCCTAATAAAGTGCTAATAAAATGCTGAAAATAACTGCAAGTTCTAGGAATACCATAAAGTTATTATTAGTGGTAATAGAGGAACACAGTGTGCGAGTGAGAAACCGATCTTTACGAAAATCCTACGTGCGAGAAAGAGACACAATTAAATGTTCGTAGGACCGATTTGAAACAATTTGTGAACTATTAGGTACCTGTCAAAATAAGATCTCGTATTATTTTATGATTTTCTTCACAATCGTTCTGTATTTTATTGGATAAATATCAATAATCGAAAAGGTTTCGTGTCCTGTGTTAGACTGCAGTGTAACTTACAGCAATAATGCAAATAAAGAGACCTTTTACAGGTAAATACCGTACAGTGCAATATTACTTTCAGAGTGCATATTTCCATAGAAAATATTCCTAAAATTATTTAGTAATACGTTTATAACATGCAGTAAGCCCTCTATTTTCTAAATAATATATTATTTTAAATAATTATGTGTAAGATAAAAAAATATTGTGTTCGTGAAAATGTGAAAATTAAACCGTTTGGCATAGGTTGTGTGTACAAAATCTATCGATATGTCGATATTTCCAAATTAATTTTTCGTACTACCTAGCTTCGTCCATTGCATAACTTGAGAGTTATTGTTAATCCTTGCTTATTTGCATATTGAAAGGTTGATTTAGTCCGGCCCCGCACATTGTCAGAAAATCATCATATTTCTGACGCACCGGAGGGCACTCGACACTATTCACACCATGTTTGTACTATTACAACATTTTAATAGTACGTACATAGCCCATACCCGCATTTTGTACTAGCCCCACAGATGACAGAATTTTCCGAATCATACGTCAGCTTCTACAAGAAGCAAACTTACGATTCCGAAGATTCTGATTCTGTCGCACATTAAAATGCATAAAATAGCGCTATTTCCAGACAAAGAGTAGCCTGGTGAAAAAAATAACTTCATTATATTGACTGGCTAACTTCATAACTTCCAGGTTTCCGGACCACATTTCTCGGCCTGTGTCAGTGTACAAATACAGGGACCTATCACCAGAACCTTCAACATCAAAACCGAAACGTCTGACGTCAAGAAATAATGAATATGATAATGAATGATTACATAATGTTTACAATAAATTTTCTTTTTACTTACCTATTCGTCACTTTCGTGACGTTAATAATTTTGCCATCCTAATATAAACCTCTATTACGTAACTTTTAATATTTTAAAATGACAGATTAAATATGTCAAATATGGTATTTTAGTATAAAGAACATTTGAAAGATTTAATTGGTAATTTTAAAACATTATAAGTTAGGTACATAATTTAGCCTAGCAGATTCTAAATGATATTCCAATCCTTATTAGTATAGCCGATTTTGATATCGATATTGCAGGGATATTGTAAATTCAGTGATATTATAATTTCACAATAACACGGCCATGTCGATAATGCGGAGACGTCAAAGTCACATCCCTAAACTTCACACACATGTCAAATGCGCTAACATACGTATTTCTTTTTCGGTCTCGCGATAATGAAGACAGTGTTCCTCTATTACCACTAGTAATAATAACTTTATGAGGAATACATACCCATACATGTAATTGCTGACACGCGGTTAAAATTAAACACCACGAAACCCAAAGTTCCACTCATACTTATTACACTTTCTATAGACATGGTAAATAAGATCTTCTACACTGATCCAACCACAATTAATTATGAAACGGCTGGAAACGATGACCGATTGTAAGCGTTTTCTCATCAACTGTATGCACTTCGAAATCGAATAAACTCTATAACATTTCACCATCTGTATTTTTATTAACCATCGAGGAACAATTGCGGAATTAATTACGTTTATAAACAGTACGAATAGTTTGTTTACTTATAAAACTTCTGTTTGT
This sequence comes from Allophyes oxyacanthae, assembly GCA_932294325.1. Lineage (NCBI taxonomy): Eukaryota > Metazoa > Arthropoda > Insecta > Lepidoptera > Noctuidae > Allophyes > Allophyes oxyacanthae. The sequence continues at coordinate 7,974,105 of OW028628.1, forward strand.
CACAGTGCAATGACATCATGTGTTTTTAATAAGCTATTTTATCTAGGACCTGTCATGCTTCCGATAGTTCATTCTTACGCAAAAGGTGGTAGTAAGAACTGGAATGTTTCCTATGATTCCATTAGATATACATATATAGCCCTAGAATTCAGAGGGACCTGCGTAAAGGGCCAGTCACACTTGTCACACCCGATGACATTCCGTATGACACTTGGCCACTGGGTAAGGGGCTCATAGCTACCGCGCAGATCAGTGGATCAAGGAATACCGAGTATACTCGTAGATACCGCATTAATAAATGGGAAACTTAGCCATAACTTTTTTAAGAAGATGGTGTCATGGCGTAGCTAGCAATTTTTTCTGGACTGGGTACACCCCATCAAGGGTATATACGAGGTGTTAAAAAATTAAGTCTAAGAATTTCGTGAAGTTGTTGTACTCATCATTATGAACAACTTTTACAAGTTATTCAATATTACTCAACTAAATGTATGGAACAGCAGATTTATTTTATCGCGATTTCAGTTTTCTTCCCGTAGTAAAAGTTCTTCATAATGATGAGTACAACAATTTCACAAGATTCTTAGAGTCAATTTTTAAACACCTTATAAATATAATACTGGGGGTCTACAGAGTCTCTTATTGCAGTTACGTTGACGGCTTGAAATGAATAGTTCTGCTTATTCGTAGTATTCGTACCATGACGTCTCAATTAAAAGTTTTTTTTAAGTTGATGGAATATAAACCGCAAGAGTGCTGCTATCAAATTTCGTTCAGTCATTTTCGTAACATGACGTTCAATTGATAGTACATTGACATCATACGAACTTATATTTTAACCTACCTATAGCCCCAAATAGTTCACTTGTTTGGTCGTTCAGCAGACTTAAATCATACCTGATCAGACATGATCTACAGACGTCCTGGCACGAATTGAATAAGATTATACGCCTTGAAAGTTAAACCGTTTGTTATTTGATGCTGGTAGGACCCAGGTCCGACCTTGTAGAAGCACATTTCAACGAAATTACAAAGTTACCTGACGTATCTAATGATGGTACAATGGCCACACCAACTCCATATTCGTCCCAACCCAAATAACCTGACCATGAAACAGTTGGGAGCGTTTTTTTTAACTTTAAGGGATGGCACAATGTTTTCTGTGACTCCCTATGTTCCTAGTTGCAGCCATGGTCTATGTATGGAGGTTAGGCGATAGTCGGTATAAAATACTGCAGCTAATAAAGTAAAGGCTGCAGATGATAACTCATCAACATACTTCATGCCGAATATAAGCTATTTAAGCAAGGAAATAAAAAAAAAATCTTACACAAACTCATCTCTCTATACTTGTCCGTTAAGCACCCACATATGATAGTCATGCTACACGATACAACTTAATTCAAGCAACAGTGTCCATATTAGGTGCGCCCGCGCCGCTGCCACAGTATAAAAGACAATGGAACGGAAACCACAAACTAAGCCACAGATAAACAAATTCAGTTGAACAACACGTGTATTTTTCACTGTTAAATTCTTTTGTTTCACTGATTTTGCATTAAAATCTGTTTACTAAACCAACTACATACTTGCGTCAACTCTGTACGAACACTGTTTAATATTTGCATATAATCCTCACAAGAATAATATTTGTTTTAAACGAGAGCTCCTAACACATCGCTCGATATTAACTCTATGAGGAAAACTATAGATTCGATAGTTCCACATTTACCGGGAAGTGGTTCGTCATACCACGAAACCGGGAAAACAAAATAATTAACTGTAAATGTGTGGTCGTTTTCTATACTATTTTATAAAAAGATTCACGTTTTAGCCTTCACACACTATGGAGAGCGGATACTAAGCTTATGACGTAATGGTTTTAGAAGTTTTGATCTTGACGTAAGTAGCAACGTATTTTCTTTTTCTGATGGGCTTTCCTAGCTTGATATGAAGGTTTTTCACTGGTTTATACATGTGCGTAAGTCATAGAGCGTTAAAGGACATGCTTAGTTTAATTTTAAATTCGTACTCTACTTAAAGTTAGATTTGGATCTGTTTTAAACATTTTTACTATAAGAGTAGATAAAAATATGATGATCCCAAGAAGAGTAAAAGTATTATTGTCTCTTTCATAAATTTTGTTAAGTTTACCAAAGCAGTTAAGTTCTTCGGGAAACGACGAGCGACATTGGTTGGTGTTTCGATGATAGATAGATCCTGGAGTTCTGTATTACACGGATCTAGGCTAACAAGAGATTGGTGGTTAAGTGTAGTGAGATAAAACTTGCTAGCTTTGTAATTAAACTGAAATAAACAATATCTACTGAGAGTATGTTGAGGTCCTTATCTAAAGTTTATTTAGTAGCTTCGCACATAGTGTTACCTTTCTGTTTGTTCCTGTTTGCGTGTCGGGCGGCGGGTGGAGTGCGGCCTAAGCTTTCTATGTCCGTATTGCTGCTCTGGTATGTCGGCGGCGGAGACTCTCCCGCCAAGGTGCTCTGGTACTGCAAATAAATTATCACGTACATTGTCTACCGCGTAACAAAATGGTAATGAATATCGACTCTGGTAATAAACTTCCATACGATCGTGAAAGACTAAACTTCCAACTATCTTGTAAAAAAAATACCGATGGATGGGAGTCCCAGTTTAGGCTCTTTTCACTTTACAATAAATATAATATTTAACGAACTATTTTTTTTTATTTTTTATTTAATCATTTATGTAGGCAAGAAAAGACACAGCAAACATTAAAAATAGGAGAACAAAGTACAAAGGTACTGCTTATTTCACAAAAGAAATCTCTTCCAGCAGACCTGCGAGAGGAGAATTTAAAACATGAAATGTAGACAGCGATGCACAAGAATAGATCAAGATACAAATTAAATTTATTAAAAAAGAACTATGGGTACACGTAAGAGTTACATTGTCCCAGAGTCCTTCCCTCTACGTGTCTCGGCTATGCTCAGTCTCTGGGAGGGAGGACTCACGGAACAACGTTGAGAGATAGACGGAACAGGAACAGAAAAGAAATAAAGAAAAACGCAGGAGAACAGTAGGTATATAATTGTGATTTGTAGTATTACTTCTTATTATGAAAATAATTAATAGAAAAGAAAACTGTTAGACATGATTCGATAAATATAATATGCAAACTTGTAAAACTTGTAAAAAATTATAATAAGCAAATAAAATATTGGACAACAGCTGTGTCTTGTTGTAAAAAGCAGAGTGCCGAGTGCAGAGTGAGAGTGAGTCTCAAAAATATAAGGCGCAATCTATCTATAAGGTTCTTGGGCGCAATGTTTTAATTTTGAATTTAAATTTGGAAGGCCAGTTATAGAAGCTGGCCAGTTATAAGATGATTGTCAGTAATAAATGGTAAATGAGGTGATAAAAGAGATCTTCGTCACAACATTAACGGTGTTTGCCCACTATTCGTATCATACCATTGACCGTAGCAGGATCGTATCCGGCAAAAAAGTACGATCATCTATTAAATTAAACTCAATCATCTGTTTATAGTCGATTTTTATATATTTTCAGTACGAGCCGCTAGCTAATCACGATCTACGCTCGTAATCGGAATCGCCTCAATTTTAACACTACAACAGTGTTCATTGCGTTACTCCAATTGTCGAGCGGAGTGATTTTAAAAGCATACCGCGCAATGTAGTTTGTTTGACTGTCAAAATTGAATCGATTCCGATTGCGAGTGTGTATCGTGATTACCCTGCGGGTCTGGTCATGGCATGGCTGGTGCTAAAACGGTCTAGTTATCTATACGATTATTTTTTTTTGCTTCATTCTCTCCTCTTAGCTACATGTATTGATACGGATAGTGGGCGGAAACCTTAAGCCGCCACGTACTAATAAGAAAATACATGAAAAACTCACCAGTCTATAAATAACAGCGCGTATATGCTGGAGCCACTTCATGGCTCTTTCCTCAGTCTCGTCCTGAATCAGGTACTGATCATAGCCCACTATCAGCAGCAGTGATCGAGTGTACCTGAAAGTTTTATATTGTTAGCTTCTTCTTCTTCTATCGTGACGAAATGAGTTCTCTTATGAGAATCGTGTCAAAAGTTATTCAAAGTTGGTAACTAGACTGACCACCCAGGGTGCGCAGGGACGTATAGCTAGCGAAAAAGTACGTATTGTAATTTTGAAATTGATTTATAATTGAAGATAATTATTGTTTATACTAAACGTTACACTGGTCTGTAATAATTAGTTACAAATGTTTTAATTCATAAAAAATCACAATGATCAGCTACTTTTCTTCTTCCTGACTGTACTAAAGTGTTGTCACTCGTGGAGGCACTTTTCGTGTACCCCAGGATAAGCGACTTTTCGCGAAGGAGACGTAAAATGAGTTTTTTTTTTTTTTTTTTTTGACTTGGGTCTTTATATCTCCCTCGATTCTTTTCGCATCAGTGCCTACTGATTTTGCGATTGCATCAATGGTGCATCGCGTTTTGCCTACACTCAGCGTTCGATTGCGGTATCAAAATCTCGCTATTTCCGATTGCAGCGATGTTGCGTCGCGTTTTGGTGACCTGCTGCGTTTGAGCTGGCAACCAACACCTTCGGCGCGATTTATATTTTCACTGTATCAATAAAGCGAGAAGCAATTCGTTCTTAAACAAATGGCAGTGACTAAGGCCTAAGCATGAGAACATTATTAGCCTGATGACGTTGACGTAAAGACATAATATCAGCAGTGGATTGATCAAATCTTGGCCACGATACCGGCGTTAGAGACCTTAGAAGCTGCGAAAGTCTATTGATGGTAATTGTTACCTCTTGGTGTGTTTCTGTATGCATTGAGTGGCGTGAGCGTTCCGCAGCGGCAGCACCAGCTCGGCCAGCGGTGCGGACGGACTGGGTGGCGTGCCCGGCGGGCGGGATATCTTCTGTAATGCAAGATTGGGTTATAGTCCTCAAGTGATACTAGATAAATTAATCAGGACCTCTATTTCCTATTGCCGATCCGATAGACTATCACATAATGCCCACAATTTTCTTCCGACTTTTCATCGTTTTCGTTTTTTTTTGTTTTGTGTTTATTTATTCTTTTAGTTTATTTTAGAATTAAGATAATAGAATTTTTAAGATGTTCCTATGCGTACATAAAAACGTTAAATTTTTAAGGGTGTGAACAACTTTCTCTGAGATCAAAATCGTAATCGCGAAAAAAAAATTCAGCTGTTCCATACGATGTTCCATTCGGGTCGAGTAAGTATTGAAGTTTTGTATCGGACAGCTGATTCTTTTCGCGATTATGATGTTGGTCCCCTAGAATAAGTTGTTCAGTTTGATGTTCTGATCCGCACTATTAAATATGACCACGATAAAACTAATATGCAGGAAGTAAGCAGAAACCCTTCATTTATGAAGAATGTACTTACAGGAGCATAATAAGTCCTTTGGTCCTTGTAGAAGACTAAAGCGGTGGGTGTAAGGACCATGTAGCAATCTATCCAGTTCTTTTTGGTCTTCTTCGTGCCTTCAAGGAACTTGGTACGTTTTATAGGACTCTCTAAGAATACCTGTGAACAATAAAAGAATAAGTTTTTAGCCAGTGGCGTGCATTCCATAGAAACTAAACGTCACTGCCTGCCCCTTCAATCACCAATAGTACTATTGTTGATTGCATTGTTTACCTTATTAAATGAAGTAGGTAATAAACGATAATTTATGTCTATAATATCAGTTTAATCAATATTTGTATCTGTGAATACAAACATCATATAACTTGACTATACAAGGGTAGGCAAAGTAGTTTTTACCTACCCTGAAAAAAATATCTGTGAACACCTCTGGTTTTCATCTTCTCGGAATGAAATAACCTTTATTCCTATAAATTGATGTTTTAAGGAGTTTATAATACCTGAAGATACAAAAAATATTGCGAGTTTCGTTGCTGAAGATACTGAAACTCTTTGATTAATATGAAACGTGGCATCAATAGCATAGCACCCACATAAAATATGAAACTCGGCCTCCAAAGCTCCTCAAATACAATTAACGTGGTGATTGCCATAATCACCATTATTCACCATGCTTGGCAATTTGGTGATCGCAGTTCGTATTAACTTTTGCACAGCCTTTTGACACCTATCGGGATAGAGGTGGTCTAAGGTTAGGGTTCTCGTCTTTGACTAGTACCACACACAGTGGCATCGCTAGGGGGGTACGATGGCGGCAGCCTACCTCGGGGGTCAGTTCACCCTCTCAAGGTTGTCATCGCCTCACGGGTGTCACCCGCGCAAAGGTACACTTAATGCTTTGTCTTAAGAAGAAGATTATGAAATGAAAACTACGCCACTTACCACACAGCCATCGATAAACATGCACGTGGCTTGAAATGGTAGTTATCTAAGCTAATCTGTTTAAAGGTTTTTACCTCAGCGGGTTGTTGTAGAGTCAACCTGGGTGCTGGCACAGGGGACCGCATCCGGTGCTTGGGAGCGACCATGGACCTAGACTTTCTGTTCCTGGCGTACGATGGCTCCCGCTCCCGGATCTCCACGTCCAGGCTGTCGCCAGACGAGGATGCCGGGAGCTGAAGGTGGTTTGGTCTTCGCGCATTTATGAGAAGATTTTCTGTCGACCCACCTGGAATATTGGAAATTTTGAATAAGTTGGTTAGGTCATACACTTTTGTAAATTCAAGATAACGAATATCATTCTCAATTCTCGTAATCACAGTAAAGTACCAGTAGGTGCCACACCTAACTGTAATGGCCTATCTTGTATAGGACACTTCAAACTCACATGTTGGAGGTGGGGTACAGCCGTACAACTGAACCGCGGCGGTGTGGACAGCGCTTTATGATTTTTATTAACAGTAACAGATAAAGAGCGGGAATAATAAAAAAGTGGGCTGAGAATCGACAAACTTACACAGCCTAACATTCGAATTTCAAAAATCAAGCAAAGGAAATGCTTGTCATCCTAACGTTCGGAATTTCACAAAATGCCTTAAGAAAAAAAACACGCTCACCCAGTCTCTTGTTCCTGGCAAAAGGCGGGCTGTCTGAGTTTATTTTGCCGTAAAGGTCGGGGCAACGCTCCGACGTGGGGCTCCAGTTGTTCAGGGGCTCGTAACCCCGTCCCCGAAGCGAACCCTGCTCTGGAATGTCATCCTGAAATTACAGAAAAACGTGGTCATGTAAGTCGTATAAGCAAAAATATGCAAAAATTGTGTAGAAATTAAATCCGTTTTCATTGACAAAATAACAATAGCAATTTGTCGAACAATGTCAGTGATTTGTTTCAGTAAGCATATTTCATACACAAACACTTCTAATCGCGGACGGACAGGGAAGGAAATGCTATCGTCAATATTAGCTCTTGATAAAAATAGAAAATGATTTACAGAATGTTCAAATCAACAGTCCGCGTAATAAATAGGTAGCTAAGTTTAAACGATCCAATTAATTTTTACCTAATATAAACGGTCCAACTCACATTTTATGAGTAAATAAGGAAAAATATACGTTGACAGTGTCCGTTCGGTACTCGGTTGATTTAATATTTTATCTGTTGGCCGACATATCAAACTAATTAGTGGAGTGTCACAATCGTATTTTGTTTAATTTTTCGTAACACAGCCTATATACCGTCAAATGTTATAACTGCATTATTTCATTTGGCCTAGGATAAAAACTTGTCAATACCACTTTAATTGCTTATTATAGGCCTACCGCTTAACTCAAACGGTTGATGTCTAAAGTTCGGTAGTTCCACGATACGGGGGGAAGTGTGACACACCCCTACTATTGGCTAAGCTAAGCTTTATGGTGCATATCATGAGCCTGTGACTGGCATCTCGCGTCACACCCCTCCCGCACCGCGCAACTTTTTCATAAGCTCAGGCACCGACCTTCTCAGTTATGCGGTAGGGCTATCTATAGTTCATAATATTGCAATGGATGCACGGAAAGAGCCTTGACAAGTGACGAATTTGGAGTTCGTCTGGCGTACCCTGGGCAGTCAGCCTCGATACCACCACTGCTGACTAGCTATCTTTCCACTACGGCATGAGCGATCACCATGTGATAGCTTGTACTGATGCGATGGAAGTGGAAGAAGATTGTAAGGCACGAAACATTATTAATCAATTAACGTATTCAGAAGTGTTGACTATGAGTTAAAGGCTCCCATACTCAAGTTATAATGCCGATTTTATCGGAATGCGTAATTGCGATATCTATTTTTAGTACATTTTGTATTAGGACGCATGTGATCTTACACACTGCTGCGATAATGCGTACTAGTAGAAAATATACTTAAACAGATATCGCAATAACGCAGCGATATTATCGACCGATAATAACGCGGATGTGTGGTCAAGCCTTAACTTAGGAGTACAGGCAAATTATGCACAGATTCACCGATATAAGTAGTTGGGACTAAAGGTATTTCGCTGTATGTCAATTGCTGAAAATAGGCCTCCTAATAAACCTATATTAACGTCGTGAGAAAAATAATATTGTCAGGGTCGGCCCACGCAAACTCATAGCCCTAGGCGAAAGAAATGAAAGGCGCCCCTTTAATAGTTATTTGTTATACAAGAGTGCAAAGTTGCTTTTTAACCGCGTGTTCAATTTTGATGACCGAGCAAGCGAAGGATTCTAAAATTGAATCACGAGCGCAGCGAGTGATTCAAAATTAGAATCCTGAGCGTTAGCGAGGGAATCAAAAGAGCACGAGGTGAAAAATCTTTGCACTCGAGTGCAACACGTAACTTTTCATTCCACCTCAGCGAGGAAATGACTAAATGCAAAAAAAAAAGTTTAATTCACAAACTTAGTGCACACGATGTTCTAAATTCAATTTACTTTATCCTCTAGAGAATAAAAACGGCTTTTCCACTCAGATATTGAAGATTAAAAATACTCTTTCCGAGATGGTGGGATGAAAAAAATATTTTCAACATTATAAAACAATAATAATGTAAATTCATAATAAAAATCCAATATTCAGCACGGAGCGGAGAAGGGAATCGAATTCAAGTTTATTATTCTTATTTCTTATAAGGTTTTTTGGTCCTTCCATCCGAGACAAAGGTCAAGTGAGGATGTTCCCAGTTCTAAGTATATTGAAATTATCTTCCAATCTAGGTAGACTTGGCAAAATATCAATCATTACCTATTTTAACTGATATCCTCTAAAAAGGTCAGTTGTGCAGTCTGGAAGCTAGATGCTTATGTAGTGTATCTGCCTACCCCTATAGGAAAAACTCATTATGTTATGTATGTATTTCACTTTTAATGCCACGCAGTATGATCGCTATGAATCACGGTTCGCCCATCCAATTTATGACCTCTTTAAGTAGCGGCTGTGAACGCTCAGTTGATTGAACAACCAATCAGTTACTATAGTTTCTATGTAACAAACAGTATGACGACTATTTATCGTCATTCTAACCAGATGTGTTTGAATATCAGTATTTTAAATGAAGCGACTGCCGTCTGACCTCTGCAACCGTAGGATGCGATCCAACTACTAGGAAAATACTGGTATCCTAAATTTTGATTTTAAGCATTTTTTCAGGCTTAAATCTAGAAATCTTTAGATATTTATAATCTACGTGTGAAATCTAGTACAGCATAACGTCTAAAAACGGTCACCTATCCAAAACTTGACTGCGAATACATAAGCAGTCATAGATCACTCATAGATCGATCATTCTGCGCGGTCGCCATTTAACCACCGGCCCCTCCTATAACGATTTTAATAATTACAAATAATATTAAATCATTTACCTCTCGAAACCATGTCTTCCCTCGTTTCAGTCCTCGCAACATATTCATAATAAAACTTCTAAAAACTTTACATCAACAGTTTTAACTATAACTTAGCACTTATATCACTAGGCTACATATTGGTTATGTTATTAATGTCCAACTAAACGTATATTGTGTTAAATAAGGTAATATTTAAAGGAAAAACGTTCATAAATTCGTCTTGTACCATAGCGGGTGACACACTGACTGCAGTTGTGTCATTGTAGCGATATTGTTTAGTGATGGACGTATGTCGATGGTGGTTTTGTCGATATCCAACCGCAATACGTGGTTAATGTATGTGGAAATGGCTAGCTTTAAATGGTAAAACTCAATCACTAATTTAACCCTTTCTACACATTGTCAAGAATAAAAGTATCATAAAATGATTCTGGTCTCTTCCTTTGGACAGTCTGTCACATTATGACAATCTTACAATCAAATGCCTATTTTGAGCTTTCCAAAGTGACCTTTTCTTCAAGCCAATCAGCATGCATGCGTGAGTTTTGTCATCATTAACATTTTTCTACATTATAGAGTTCGTTCGTCATCTACTACCATTAGACACTCGCAGACTGTTTCCTAAATAATAACGAAAGTGAATAAATAAGGAAAACGTAAAAAATAAATTAGCTATAAATTCGTCATGAACCTACGTATTAAATAATGACTGTATTTAAAATGACTAACAATTCAAATAAAATTAGAGTTTTTTTTTATAATTAATGAAGGATGCCTCATCCCACTTATAAACATGGCGCATACATACTTACCGTACTAATAAATAAAAACATTAAATACAATGAGCTATTATTCTTCTGGATAAATAATAGTTTCAAAGCTGCCAGAAACCACATTGGGCACAAATATGATGAATGACACGTATAATAATAGATCAATTAATAAATAAATCAACATTTATGCACAAGTTCCGGTGAACGGAACAATTAATGTCACATCACTAGCGAACGCTTATCATCGGTCGGTGGTCGATTCGATGTTAGGAAGTGTATTGTTATCTTGTTTTATTACACTACACTGATTATAATTGTGTTGTCTGTAGTCATACTAGTCACTGGCAGTGAGAAACTATAGTTGAAGCCACAGTTTAACCAAATAGTCGTTGGCAGTAGATTCGCAATTCAGCGATTGCGGAAAAAATTGGCGGGGTTGTCGTTCCGAACTGGCTGACGTAGCTAAGGATATGAAATTCTGGATGACGTTTTCTGATTTCGAATGTTGTTTTTAATTATTGCAGATATCAATCGATGACCCAGTGATATCAAAAGATACGTCGATAATAAAGGAATTGGACGACTATCCGCTGTATAAAGTGGTTACACTGTGGTAATACTAGCGAAACTTGACACTTTAATTATCCCACATGTGTGCGTATGAGGAAATAGCCCAGTTCAAACTATAACTTTGTGTTCTCGCTCTAACCTTACTTCAATTGTAATTCAACCTGCCATTAAGCAGCTTCCATTACTATTTTTTTTTGTATGGGTTTCTTCCATACAGGCAAAGCAATGGATGTTGATCTCTAGAAAGCCCTTAACGATTAGGCTTAAAAATAATATTTCTGTATCCAAAACTGATGAGATTTCGTCAAAAGTCGGTCTGTAATAATGTTTATATGCACATCGATAACATTTTTACACCTTGCAAAGGTAAACAAAGCATCTGAATTACGAGTAAACACTAGTGAGGCATTGCACGTGTGCAAAGACGTAGTAATAACACATTGGTTGAAGGTTGCGAGATTTACAGAGGTACAAGCATGAAGCAGGACATAGATTGTTAACCATTGTACCCTTATACCTTAGGTGGTACGTTTATTTCACCATCAGGTTATAAAACGTCAAGTGACGAAACGTAGATAATGAAAAATCTATTGTGTCCAGGACACCGAAATCCTTCTGTAATCTTACGAATTAATGTTCCCACTGCTCCAGGCCTCCTCTCTGACTTACAGACTAGGCCGTACACCACGCGGGTACAATGCGGATTGATAGATGTCAGAAGTCTTCAAATACTAAACCAAATATGAATTAAACTCAGAGAGTCATTGCTTAAAGTATTTTGATGTCCGACTCGAAGGACCAGAAAAATATTTATTTATTTAATAAAGTGCTCTATGAGATTTGTTGCTTGTAAATTGAACAGTTACGGATTTATTACAATATTTTATAGAGGTTTCAATAAACATGTTCTACATGTTTGCAATAATTAAGCGAAAGTGAGAAGGTGAATACCATGTGACCAGCGCAATTTATATTAGAAGAATTATCGCACAGTTCTTCTATCGCATATTTTTTTAGTTTAAATGAGAAAAGTGGACAATATATAAATATCTTGATAAAAAAAAGGTAATCTTTATTAAACGTGAGTCAAAAAAAATTGTAACGCATTATAGGTCTACTATACTTATTTAATGTAAATGTTTATTATTTGTGTGTTGAGTCTCATTATTATGCCTAATGTCACTTCAGTGTATGCATTAGTACCGTTTGAGAATACTATATTCGAGTGAATACGTTACATGCATTCGTTATTTTGTTTTTAATTTTACAATGCTAATGCCGCTGTAGGTACCTTTATTTGCTTGACTAAAAACTCAGGAAATAGAAAGGGACAAAGCTTTTTATATTAATTACGACGTTAAGCCTTGAAACTGCCAATGGAAATCAGAACAGTTTCGTATTAATGCATTCCTCAATCTCTTTATGTCAATTATATAATTGGTTCTCTACAAATCGAAGGGATTCTTAATTAAATAATTTCTTGTCTGCCTTTACATTCTGCCAGCCCCTACCTCTTCAACTCATTTCCAATATGTACGTGAAAATAAATCAGCATTGACGTCTGTTTTCATTGAAAGCTGGAGTCCATTTGAATTTCGCGAATGAATCGTTCACATTGAATCGATACATTGACATGAAGGGCGCGCCGGATGCATGCTATTGGACCAAGAACACGACGCCATATTATATTATTACATTGTATAGATGAGTAACAGTATTACAGCTTTGTAGGAATCTTAATAATATCTGTGAAAGGACGAAGATAATTCAACCATCTTCCTAAGTTTCGAAGTTTCCATAACTTTACTGCATATTGCTGCTTTAATTATTACCGGAGTCACTATCATCAATGAGTCCTCTGGCTTTATACTAAATTTTAAAATGTTAAACAATTACTACCAAAAGTTTAGTTCCCTTATACCTAAGCAACTCCATCTAGATAATCTCTCAGTCTCTGTAAATTAAAAGATTAAAACCTTTCTAATATGGATGCAAAGGTACCAAAATTTAAAAAATGTTTCTGTTTTGCTTTGGAGAAACTTAGTTCTTCAATCTTGTCTTACTGTTGTTTCACTACATTCTGTCCCGTCGCCATATTAGAACGGGTGAACAACACATTGTATGCGCTTGCGCATAAATTAACAGCACGACAAGCAGTAATCGGACAAATTAACACAGACCTATGGTCCTGCCGTCCGCGTTCTGACTCACAGCGCGCTTTTATTTTGTTTGCTTGTATTTGAAGAGGAAAATATTATGTTAATAGGTATTGGTTAGTATCCTGAACTCCTGGTATTGAGGTACCTTTGTTGCAACGCCCTCTAGTTGTTGTGGCAGGAAGTTTAGATAAAATTGTATAGCGCTAATCTGTTTCTACTTTAATGTAAGAATGAGATAGAACGAAAATCTGAACACTCTGGATATGGCTTTGAATAACTCAATAAACAAATCTTTGCAAGTTTGATTCTGTTGTGTTCAGAATATGCCGGTCATTCTGTACTGAAGGTTCCGTGGGAGATGCCATACATTCTGTTAGGCGAATGTGCAACAGCATCCCGTACAGTACAGTAGGTATACACGATAATAACTTTGTATACTTTTGAGTTGTATTTCAGAGCAATATTTGGCAAATGACTGAGGAAGGCCACGTGTGAAGTGGGGCTTTAGGAGCTACTCAAACCACAAACAGCGCAGTTTGTGTAAAAACTGTAATGCAAATACACATTTATCTCTACATATTTTTATAGTATAGTTATACATAGTTGCACATGTTAATAAGGAATGCAACGCTGTTTTATCAGTGCTCCTTATCGGTAAGTATATTAGCTAAATATACCAACGCTGTTCTGGCCATGTGCTGTAATGTGAACTTACGCGGGACATTCTGCTTTAAACAAGCCTTTACATCAGTAGTAACATAGCACTGAATCAGCAGGGTAATCTCGATACACTCCGTAATCGGGATCGATTCAATTTTGACAGATCAAGAGTTTATTGCGCTGTATGCTTTAAAAATCATTCCGCTCGATAATTTGACCAACGTAATGAACATTTTTTATCGCATAGCATAACGATCAGTGTAAGATACAGTACAGTACAGATTTTAGATTACGAGATAATTTATGAGAAGGTATGTTTTCATAGAAAATCTATGGGAAATAGCATTTTGTATTTTTCTCAAATTCGGTAAACTAGGTACGATTTCGTCGGTTGTTTGGAGGAGACATGTCTGTTAGGAAATAAAGGCGATTGAGCCACACTTAAGTTTATTGAGAAATGTTGATCTATTTAAAAAAACGAATAATAGGGTATTTAATATCTTCAAAATTCATCTAAAGTTTCCTAAGACCAGAACTCTAACTATAACGGAAAGAGTAGTTACCCTAAAATTTTGCGCCCTGTAGGTACCTATATATGATATTGATCTCATAGATGAGATCATAATATGTTCTTACAATAAGAACATTTACGACTATGATTGTTTTTCTGGTTCCTTTAACTAATAGCTGTACGCTTCCTATGTCATGGATGCGCACACACATGATATATAAATGGGATTTGGGTGTAACTACCATATCGAGACTCGAAATAAAATCTGTTGCGGACAAGTGGACAAGTGACCATGGCAATCGAGAGTTATAAATCAAACCAAAACCAAACCAAAAATCGAAAATCGAATCGAAACCAAAAAAGCTAATTTAAAAATAAGTAAAACATCACCTTTTAGTTACCTTACCTTGAATGAACTCATAATAAAGTAATCCAAATAAAAATTGTTAATAATGTCATTTAAAATCCTTTGTTGATCCCATAGTCAAACTGTTTGTGCAGTTTTGTCGGACATTATATTGTATGTTAATTAATAAATAAATAAGTGGACTTAGATAACACTGTGTATACGTAAAGATATCTTATTATTGTTTACATACGAATCGACCAGCTGGTTGATTATTGCATGAGAATAATTCTACTACCTGTTGAAGATTTACTCTTTCAGGTTCATAGACACCAATAGGTTGCCAAAAAAATTGTATGGCCTATCCTAAAATCATTCCAAATGATATCTGGACTTTAAAAAGGGGTCTTGATCCCAGCAGGGCTAGCACAATGGTTGAATAAATCCATTTTCTCCACCCTTTGTCTCCTTGATAGAAGACAAAACGAAAAATCTAGAGAGAAAACGGCAGAGATGATTTTTCCCCGATTTTTGGAACCCGTGTACGTAACTTTTATCTCCTTGATAGAAGACAAAACTAAAAATCGAGAGACAAAACGGCAAAGAGATGGTTTTGTCCCCATTTTTCTCTGTTCCCTTTTTTGCCGTGCTAATTCTGCTGGGTTTCTTTCAGCGTTTCTTCTCAAAGGTAGTAATTTAATACTGGCTCAATTTAACGTGTCATGTCATATAGTTTTAAAAGAACTACGAGTATTTATGTAACTTAACAGTCAAACACCCCGACTCCAGCTAAAAAAAGAGCTGTAACTTTTGAACGGCTGAACAGATTTTCATGAAACATAGCTAAGATGATTCCTGATTCAACTAGCTTTCAATTAAAATCTGCATTGAAATCGGTCTATTCGTTTTGGAGCTACGATGCCACAGATAGACGCACAGATACACAGACACATAGAAACACAGATACGCACTACAAACTTATAACACCACTCATTTTCGTCGGTGGTTAAAAATAAACTATTCAAACTTGCTTTGATATCTCCTGTTAACGATAAACTTTGCTAATTTACCTCTTGATAATAATTGTCCAATAGTTGTCCAACAGGTTGGGCCCTGGGTCGAGGATTCCTGTACTGCGTGATGCGCGGGATGACGAGAGGCGGCCTCTGGTCCCTGCTGTACACCTCGCATTCTTCTGGCGTGATCCACTGTGGACAAGATCCTTATGTTAGATATAAATCTACCAATCATCTAGATTTTTATTGGGAAATATTAAAAATGTTTCTGAAATTCACTGGACACAGGACATACGGGTTTACAATCCTCATTAATTCGCCCTATAATGGCGATTTTGTTGCGCATTTTGATTGACAAAACTAATCTAGACCAAGAGCATCTGTCACTTTATTTTATTTTTCAATTGAAACAGAAAGAAAGAAAGACAAACGCTCTTAGTTTTGTTTAGTCCTGTTAAAGTGCTCAACAGAATTGACACCAATAATATGTCAGCATAGAGATAATATATATAACTATAATACTTGTACTATTTTTATGTATGTCAGTCACTCTTTTACTTTGGAATAAGAGCATAGACGTAATATACCTTGTACGAGAAGTACTTATTAATTCTATGGATAAGAGTCATAGTTGATAAATTTTGACAGATATTACTCTGGAATTACCAGGGAGAAACATAAATACAAATACGATATTATGCAAACCACTTTCTGTGAACGTACTTTCTTTGGTCTAAACGATGTAAGGCTAATATTAAGAAGACCACCTTAAAGCACTCTCAGCATTCGCAACTAAATTCCTATCCATTAATCCCGAATGCTAATTGCTGGTGAAACACAATGATTTCCTTTCACGATCGGGTTTCAGCGCACAATGTTCCTTGTTGCGCAAGCGCATCCTGTGCGTGGCGCCACATGGAGGCTCAATGAAGATGCAGTTAACACTAGACTACATAACATTCCAAGCTGCATTATTATTTCATGCGGAATTAAAAACTGAAGTCTACATGATATTAAAAAGATGGCTTAATTCTTGTATCTTTTGGTTGATATTTCAGTTCTTTGCTACAGTAAGTAATATCTGAAAAGATATTTTTTTAATAATAAACAAAAAAGAATCTATAAATAGTTTCTTCTTTTTTTTTACAAATACATTCAGATAGGCTAAATTGTAGCCTAATGTATCAAAGCACCTACCTACACGGCTACACCTACCGTTTATTTCTAAAGAAATCTCTTGTAGCAAATGTACGAGAGGAGAGATTTATAAACAAAAAATAATGTAGACAGTATTTATAGGTTATCTATTGTACAAAAAATTCTTACTAAATCTACTTTACATTTTAAAATAATGCTGGCTAGGTGCCTATATGCCTAGATAACATTTTATAGTAATTTGTGAACATCATTTTCTCATGCGTATTTAATTTCGTTGTGGAGAGAAAAGTTACACTCCATTGCGTATCAATCATCTGAGAAATGCTTGTCGATGTTCATGACACGCCTACATATCAACACTAGCTATTTACGATAGATGGCGCTGTCTTTCAGTTGTCGAAAGTTTTTAATCGATGCGTAGATACTTTACTAAATATAATCTACAATTAATATTCTACTCGTTTGTGATCTAAATCAAAGGAAGTAGCATAATTATTATTTTCTGAATTAACATTCTGTATAGAGCTAAATCTTGTAGTGAGCAGTTCATTCTTCATAATTATCTACAAATAAGCGTGATTTCTAGCAATATACTTTATTTCTGACAAGTACATATTATGCTTATGGATTGGGTTCACGTCATTGATGCATTGGGAATCGCACTTATAACCTTTCGATGCGCAGTATCCATTGGGTTATTATATTCAAATTAGTCCAAGGTAGGTAGGTTAACAAGTAGTACCGTCTTCTCTTGCTCTAGGTCACGCGAATCTTCAGAGTTATAAAAATAAAAATCTCCACCTGGCAACACTAACGTTACATATCATTCGTTTTTTTCGCGCTCGTTGAGACGTCACGAAAAAGTTTTTTGTTTTCTTCAAATTTCAGAAACAAAGTGTTATGATTAGTTTAAAGTGTTTAAAATTGTTAATAAACATGCACAATAACAACACGGAGACAGGAAGGACGTAAGGAAGATAGGAAAACTAAAACAATTGGAGAGATGTAAATCATTCACAAGGTCGCGGAACAAAGTCTTTTCTGTTGGTTTTATCGAAACTAACACAAAATAGTGGTATTATGTGTGACATTTTACCACCTCTTCGTGGAAGAGGTTCTTTTTCCCGCAACAGTAATTATACCTACCGAGGAACTCTGCATAACAGGCAATAAACAAGATAGGGTATTATGTGTTACATTTTACCCCCCTTTTCGTGGAAAAGGGGATACTGTTGAACCATGCCCCAAGGAGGCACATAACACATCTGCATAACAGGAATTAATCAAGATACTGGTAAGTATTATGTGTAACATTTTATGCCATTGTCATGGAGGAGCTTCTTGCGGCAATAATAATTATGCCACACATGCGGAGACGCATGACGCTCGCTCGGCCGGCCACCTGCCTTCCCGCAGGCGATCCCAGCTTGGGACCAGACCAAACACCCAAACAATAATCTGCATATTCGAGTGTCGATATGCAACTCTCCCGTGGGGAGAGTATTGAACAAGTGATATGCTGGGTTGGGAGATAATTGATCTCAATTCTAATCAATACTGAGTGTCAGTTGTGCACTTCCCCTGCTATGGGAGAAAAGAGGGTTAATTTTAACCTGACATTTAAGGCTCTAAACGGAAGGGGGTATTACCATGAATACTGCCTACCTAAACCTAGATAGAATTCACACTATACACACAGTATTTAAAGTCCATAACTTTTACTCTCTAGCGCCAGAGCCAGAAAATCCCATTGTGTAGAATAATCATTATTCTTTGGCCGGTGATGGTCAGTGTGGAGAAGAGTATATGTACAACTCTAATATGGCTGAAGATGTACACCATAGTGTAAATTAAAATAGGGTATTAAATGATGAATTACCCGATAATATTATTTTATACCTGGGGGAAAGTAGATTGCTGAAGAGGATTACAGCAATTAAATACACCTAAACATTATTCTTTAATAATAGAAAAAATTCTGTTAAGGTTATCATATAGGACCAAAAAGGCAACCTTTACTAACTAACCCCTACGCATGCAATGCATTTATTTGCTGTCCCAAGACTTAATTATGATATAAAAGGAATCCCCAGTGCCTCGGCAATAACCAGATATAGCCTGAGAGGGGGTTGTTAGCCAGACTTGGAGGCTAGCTATAGGCACTACCTATCAAGCAATACATGAAGTGTGCAATAAAGATAACAACAAGACTATGTTATTAAATTGCTTGGAGAAGGCACCAGTCTGTTGTCAAATCTAGTCGTCTAATATACCAGTCTATGAATTAGACTTATTCACCCTTTCTGGACAACGCGTTGTACGTTCAAAGGAAAATATAACCTCCTCCTTTTTGGAAGTCGGTTAATAAGGGGACTGAATTTCTGTATTTTATTCTAAGAAAGTGGAAGTACGACAGCATGTGCTGCCAAAGCAATGGAATGCAAAAAGAAAGTTCACATTTGTTAATTTCACAGAATGCAAACAGGCTAACAGGTCCATCCACCTCACAAACAATACAACCACCAACAATCTTCATCTAGCTGAGGCTGTGCCATACACCCATAGAGACAGATTTTATGGGACCATAACATTCTCAAGTATTTTTACCAATATTGGAAGATAATACAGAATGATCCAGTGATAGTAGAGTGGGTAGAAAGATATTCTATTCCCCTCTTATCTCGGCCAAGATAAGGAAATATTCTTTATTTTTTAATAATACTGGAGGACAAATTCTAAGAAATGAGATAATCTTATAAGATTGGGTACAATTGGTCAATTATTACATTAGGTACAATTAGACAATTAGTTAATGTCAACCGCTACCTGATCAATTCTTATCTTCAATATTTTAATATATTATGATGACAGATCACACAGATTTTTACAAGATTTTTTAACAAATCTATGAACCTAGGACTCTTGTTTAAACTGGTCTTGAGTGAAGATTATATACTTGTATTGTTGACCTTAAATTAATAAGCATACTATTTAGTGGCAATTATAAATAATAATGAATAGATCAAATTTATTTAAAACATTTACAAGAAGATGTACAGATAGCCACAGTAGTATTAATAGTAAAGTCCTATTATAATGTTTTTGTTAGTGCCTAAATAAGAGCTATATTATAACTTAAACATAATTGAATTTCAGATGTAAGAAGTGTTCACTAGGAATTAGAATTATATGTAGCAACCTGCCTGATCTAGGTTTATTGAACCTGTGTTTCATGGATGAGATATTTAATAATTATTATTCAATTATTTAATAATACTGTTTATGAGTTGCTGCTTGCCATTTGGCTTATCAAGAGCTCCTTTTATATTAAATAAAATTCTGAAAGATGCTGTTAAGTATTTTAGAATGCAAGGTATAAGATTCGGTCTACTATTCTATATTACATGACATAAGTAATATGCCTTGTATCATCTTATTAGGAATGCTTACTATAATAACAAGAGTAAGAACATTTTTAGAAAACCTAGAATTTGTTATTATTAAGAAAAGATATTTGATATTAATAGTAATATAAAGAGAGATTTACTTTGAAGGAGGAAGAATATTATTATCATAAATAAGTGTAACCGCATCAAACAATATAAACTTTATTTAAGACATTTTCTCAGGTGCCTCTATAAGTGGATATGGAACACATTGGATAAGTTTAGAACACAGGAGGTAGATAGTCAGAGAAGGAAAGACAATTAAATATATAATAATTATTATTAACTCTGTCTTGAGAAATGATGCTGATCAATTAAGGAGTTGTAAATATATTATCAACTCATTGATTATAATTAAAGTATTAACCAGATGGGTGGAGTAAATAGATATATATATATATATAATGCAAAACTTTGGCAATGATGAGAAAATAGGATTATATCTACTTCCTATATGGGTTTTTCTTTTTAATCTTACTTATAAGGTAAGATAATAAAAAAGCAGATTTTGAATCTCGGAATTTTAACATAAGTAGATACTGAATGGGATCATAGATTGCTGTGATGGGATCTTACACAAGTCTTTTTTAACCTATTAATAGATAAATTAGGCAATACGGAAATAAACCTCTTTGCATCTTGAATAAAACATAATGTCCAAAGTAGATTATCAGGGCATAGAGACCCTTTTTTGCTTAGTACATAGACACTCACAATTATAATGAAGTGAGAAGTTCTTTTTATGCAATTTCCACATTCAGTATGTTATTAATAACAACTTTTAAAAGTTCTTCACAAATACTAAAAGAGACAAAAGTCAGGAATAAATTTCTAATATATAATGCTTTTCTAATATAGTCTCACAACTATTTATAATCACTATTTGATTCAGATGCGTTAACGTTAGGTCCTTCTGACGAATTTAATATCTCCTTTCAGAATGACACACCCCTGCGATTTATTCACCCTGGTGTACATTATCAGGAAGGTCATCAAGAGGAGAATGATATCAAAGAATTAAATTGACATCATGATAGCTTCTTTATCTCAAAATTTTATTAATCTATTTTATAGTTATCTGCGCCAACAGTGGGCCTATAGAAGATCATATTACTAGTTATATATTTACTAGATATGAATTCCTAGAATAGTTTGATATACCTACAATTATAATTTATTGAATGATAACCATTTACCTTTCACTCAATTATCACTAGTTGGCGCTCTCTTAGGTAACATAATTAAACGTATGGATTTTTAAATTACAGTTAAATCAAAACACGATAATGTATCAAGGTATTAGCACATTTAAGTTCTTGGTATCCATTTGATACTTATGCTTGAAAGAGCTTAGAGTTGATAGCAGCATTTGCTATTGGACCTTATTCAAATTTAAAGTTGGATAATTAGGTGTCATTATAATGAGAACAGATACCTTTAGGTATTAAAGACTATGTTCAAGTAAAATCTCACTCAATGTTTTTACTATTTTTTAACAATATGTCAATAATATTTCTAGCAAAGTCGCTACAATATCTAGAAAGAACTCTAACAGTCAGATAAATAGACAGTCCAATAAAGACATAATAAGTAAGTCAATAAGTAAAATTTAAAAAGTTGCCTATCAAACTGATATACCTAGAGATATATCTGTGTTTGCTACGCATTCAATTCTGCATGCGTCGTCATCCCAAGCATTATAGGCAGGGTTTGACGGTTGATAGCTTAGTATGCTAAAAGCCTGAGCTAAAATAAGTATCTACCTATGGTAATTGGCAAAGTCATCCTTTGCTAATCATTATAATAGACCCCTTCCAAATGAATCTGCTAACGAAGATAGTTTTGCCAGTGCAGTTTTTTAAGATTAGGGTTTGCTATAAGATCTCAAATACTAATTATTCATAGTATACTTTTTAAAGTTAGATTTCTCTATTAAACATTTAAAATTGTTATTATATATATAAAGTTCCTAAGTCTACTGGAAAAGAATATTAATTACGGATCATAATCATTGTAGACATATTACATCTTTTAGTCTTCAGTAATAATGAACTATAAAAGATAAATGACATAATATTATGTTCTCTGAACATCTACTTGTTAACCTACCTACCTTGGACTAATTTGAATATAATGATAGGATTAAACGAACTTACCTTAAGTGAAGTTCTATCCTAATTATATGAATAATTAGTCCAAGGTAGGTACTTCCCACCCACCCAAGATTAACACATGTATACATGGTTAATTCTCCCCTATTTCATTACTGCTCTAAAATTAATGATATGTAACGTTAGTGTTGCCAGGTGGAGATTTTTATTTTTATAACTCTGAAGATTCGCGTGACCTAGAGCAAGAGAAGACGGTACTACTTGTTAACCTACCTACCTTGGACTAATTATTCATATAATTAGGATAGAACTTCACTTAAGGTAAGTTCGTTTAATCCTATCATTGCCGCTAATAATTCTCTTTTCAGATTTTTTTAAAATTATTGATTTGAGTGACGATGTTGCCCAGGATGGATTGCGCAAAGTCAAATAATACCTATTAACTCTGGCTTTGAAGACTCCCAAATTATATGAATCGGGGAACACAGACGTCGGTAAAGAATTCCACTCCTTGGCCGTTGTTGGCCGTTGTTCGTTGTTCGCATGAGAAACGATGAAGCAAAACGCTACGTGCGTATAAGTGGAATATCAACGACAAAGTGGTGGAAACCCGCCCGACGCCCAGCAGTGCGATGGTGGAATGGAAAAGGGGGTATGAGGTCATGAAGTTCCTGGACACACTCTCCGAATGAATCCTAGAGTTATGACATACTAACTTCTGTCCTCTATTCCGGAGATTTCGCGTCAAACTTCTGATCAACAATAGGCAGTTACTACCAACTTTCCAAGAGTATTTCACATGCCAACAATTAGAGACCACCATCGTCTCTTTTGTACCACTGACATTTAAATATCAGGAAATGCAAAGTTGCGTAACACGTTCCATTACAGATGATTTTAAATGTATTACGAATAAACACAATTAGAGATTGTTACTTAATATTATAGTAACATCGTTAGCAAATGCTTCCGTAATCGATGAGATGACTGTATCCTCTCATTATTTGTGTCCAAATTACAAGAAAATTGCTTTGTAATTGCGCGATGCCTTATGTAAATTGTTGACGTCCAAATTGCTGGTGAATCGCTGAGTGCATACAAGTAACTTTTTTATTACCTCCGTACCTGTGAAAGTACGTTAAGCAGTTGGTCCCGGTCGTCATATGAATACGGACCTATGACAGTCGTTACAGGAGTCTGTAACCCTAAAAGTCTGACAGCCGGTCTAACCTTAGGGTATCAGTATCTCCCAGTAATTCTGTGGCGGAGGTCAGATGGCAGTCGCTCTGTAAACAATACTGATATTCAGCCACATCTGGTTAGACTGGGAGCCGACCCCAATAGTTCGGGACAGGCTAGACAAATGGTTACTTTCACGACCTGTGTGAAAATGGAGGTGGTATCTATTTATTAATCTCATTAAATTCAGATATCTTCTAAATAGAGATGCCTTTATCCATCATCACCCCAGACGTATGTGGAGACGAAGTCCACGCAGGCGACGCTTGAACACAGCACAGGTTTTTGAACACATAAGTACATTTCGACGCAATTCAGACGTAGCTGATATGCTGATATGTATACATACGTTGTTAACAGTTCTTCAAATCTAAAAATAGGTACCTATTGACAGCAATCAAAATATTTTTTTTAGATTTGAAGGACTGTAAGACTGTATCTGTAAAGTCACAATGGAGCCATGTAATTAAAATTGGAATTGGAAGGACTAAAATTTGAATTGAAGGACTGACAGCTGTAGTAATACCATAAAGTTATTATAATAATAACTTTATGAGTAATACTTGGTTTACTAAAAAATATGTGGTGTGCTAAATGATGTCGAACTATGACGCCTCGCGGGCTGCGTCTCCGTATACGCCTGAGGGCTAATTCACGTAATTTTAAGACGCGCCGATCGTATTGCAGTGACGCTCGAACTTGACGCGAGCGTATCTCACTGAAGCTCAGAGGATACCAAATGGCAGAATAGTAGACATCGGCTCAATTGCCATAACGAAACAAGAAGAAGAAGATTACCAAATGTGTTGTTTTGATCAATATTTTATTGGAACTGCGCGGCAACTGCACTTCTTTAGTTACGTGAATTAGCCTACTGGGCCGAGACGAGTTGATTGATTGCCTAAAATGATTTTTTCATAAGATCAACGCTCAAATTGTATACTGTTATACGCTTATAGTAAACAAGAAAAAGTAAACATAATCCATCAACAACATACATAAAACATTACTTTAAGCAGGTACGCTGTGACTAATAGCGAGTATGTGTACAAAAGCACGTGTTCCAAATTGTTTACAAAAATATTTATGTGTCTCGTGTACCGTAATTCTTTTACAAACATGTTTGTCCATCAGAAACAGTCTTTATTTAAAAACATTCCTTTTTTTGCGTAAGAATCTATTATTCTAGATAACATGATTGCTTCTTCGCCAGCTTCGAAAATGTGTTAGTCATATTTTTCTGGGACATAAACCTTTGTGTTATAGCAATAGATTTGGTAATTTGGTATCCAACATCTGAATCCATTCGCCCATGATTCATCGTAACAAATATGCAACTATCGCATTTAAACACTCAATTATATTTGGACAAACTATTTATAAGTCTAGTTCCCAATTTACAGTTATCTAGATTCTAGTCAGTTTATATGTAACCTTGGGACCACTTCCTGTTCTAAAAGTTACCCGGATATTGGTTTTCGTAACTGACCTATTGCCTAAGTCTTGTGACTCACAGCAGTTGACTAGATCAAATACCTGTCTGGTCAGCAATGAGTTCAATTTTTTTTCTATTTTCCTTTGGAAGTTTATGTGAAACTATAGTGTGAACATAATTTTTGGGTAAAAATCCTTGACATTTACCAGTTTACCTATTTATCGTTTTAATAACAGTTTACAATTACATTTTCCAATCAAATCTAACCGGGCAATGTCAATAATTCACTTTCAATATTTTTAGCTCAAGCTTAGAGCTAAGCGGCTCGGTACATTGTATCGAAAATTTACAAATAACCAACAGATTTTGTAACCAAACAGTGTTACAAAGACATATTGTTATTTAACCAAAGCCCAAACTTTCACATCAGTGTCATTTCCGCATCATTCAGTAATACCATCATCGTCAGATTCTGACCTTAATGAAGTAATGATGATCATTGGGTTTTTCCTTCTTTCCTAACTTTACGTCTGCGAATGCCTACACCTACAGCCATGATTCATTCATAAGCATGAATGGGATGATGCTGCGTCTAAACCGGTTCTTAGATTAGTCTCCTTGACCTCAAACCTCAAGTTTGTGGAGGCGGTTTGTTGACTGAATGGAGGTAGAAACCTGTCTTGCTTCGGAAGTTAATGTTTGTTGATATTTTGAAGTGATGGATGGTAATAATGAAGTGTGATGTTTGATTGCTAATTAGTTGTAGGTGTGTGAGGTTGATGTTTTTATCGGGTTTAACAGTGAAATATTAGTGAAATCTTAAATCATAAAGTCTTAATCTTAAAGTCAGACATTATATTAGAGAATTTGTTGAATATGAATCACTGAAATAATATTCTGGAGAAATTGTATTCAATATATCGCGATATCGGATATGTATAGGCACTGTATGAATACTCTCACCATGTATCTTCCATAAACTGGTGATTGGCTTGAAGTTTGAAGAGATGCTGTAGTGCGTCACAATATATCTTTTGAAGTTGTAACTCGGCTTCTGAGGAGTCTTACTCTTAATACAATACATGACAACTACGTAGAATCAGAAACGGCTAGATAATACAATATTTACGTGACACGTTCAAAGTAAAATGTCCACAAGCTAATTCATAACAGCACATGTTTCCGTTAACGTTGAACAGACCGTGACTCCAATAGATAAAGTAAAACAAACAGACAAAGTATACTATCACTCAGAACCTAACAATGTCAGACGGGAAATATTTAATCAAGGAAAACATTAATTATAATCAAGAGTATAAATCAACTTTATCAGCTAAACAATAAAGTTTGATACGCGTCTGTCAGTCTGCGCCAAACATCTAAGGCGATTAACACACGGCACCGCGCACCGCCGCGGTTGGCGGTGAAGCGGATCTCATGTCGCATTGATCTCTATTAAATCCGTCGATGCCTAACACACGTACACCGCCTGACCGCGCGTTCGAGCGGTGCTCTCACCGCCACCGCCCCTCCGCGCGGCCGGCCGCGCGGAGGGGCGGTGCATCACACACGGGGCGCCGCATAACCGCGCGAATCATCGTGTGTGCAGGATGTGTTGCAATTTAAAAATTGATTTTGATATTGAAAAGTTTATTTCGGAGTTTGAAAGTCGCTCTGCTATATGGGACTGCTATGATGCTATATCTTCGTGTTTTCTCAAACTTTTATAGAATAACATGAATGTCCTATTTAGTGTTCTGCTTCGTAAAAATGGATGAACCCAATATCTTCTTTTTAATTTCTTTTTACGCCATAAAAGCCAGATTATTGCCACCGCTTCAGCGTCCATTCTTGCCAGTGTCTGTGATCAAACTGGTCAAATCCGCGTTAAATCCAACCGCGCGGACAGGCGCGTAAACCGCCTTACCGCGCGGGGTACCGCTACGAAATCCGCTTTACCGCCACCGCCTTCCGCGGCGGCGCGCGGTGCCGTGTGTTAATCGCCTTAGGAATCACTGAACTGGTTTAAATTCTATTTCTACCAATCAGAGACGGATTTAAGACTGAAATAGCTTCTTTAGGTACACTGTGAACTAATTTTGAAGACAAAATAAAAATACCAACTGCCTCCTAGTCTGCTTCTAATAATATTTAACCTACTATAGCATCAAGTGACTTTAGATTTGCTTCAAATTTAAAGTCATCTTGATTACCAGGAATTGACTTGAATTTAACCGATGATGACAACAAAGCATGTGAAAATATCTGCTGGAATTTGGACACTGAAATATTTTGACGAGTAGAACAGAGTTAGAAACACGAAGATAACCATAGTACTCAATAGTGTTGAAATGAAAAAAATACTTATATTCCAGTTTAAATCTATAACTAAGTTTGTCATATTTTTATAATTGTACTAATCAAACGGGGTTTACTTTAAAAGTTAAAAGGGACAGGATTTAAAAATCAAAAAGCCTTCAACCTGGCCTTTGTTTATGCTAACCATATGCTAGACGTGGCACAGAATAAGTAAAGATGTTGCAAATAAGATGCAAATGGGACCACTCACTGACTTCAAGCAGTCTGAGCAAGGCCCTAGTAAATTACAAGGAGGAACTCATTCATTACTAGTTATCATAGTATCGTAAACTTAATCATATCACACTGTTATTGTTTCTTATAATTGACATCTACTATCTCTGTCACTCGTAGCATAAGAATATGAATGAATATGATGCGGGCGCGCATTTAGGAGTTAAGGAGAAGTCTCGATTAATAAAGTAATTATGCAAGTTTATGTGAATAATTTAAATGCTAATATGGAATGACAGAAACGCCGTCTTCCTTGTAAAGAAAAACCTGTATTTTCATGTTCATTTCAAGACTTGGTTTATTATAATTGTTCCCAGCATGACAGGTGTATATAGGTTTAATAATCCTGTAACTTATTCGCATTTTAGTACTTTTTGTACCAAGCCTTTTACTTTTCAATCCAGTGTACTTTCCATTCTCTTAATTCTCCTTAATAACATGATATCAAGAGTTGAACCACCTTATTGACCTTACAAGTCAACGCGAATGGAGCACCCATTCATGAGTTTCATGCTCTGTCTTTTTCTGACGTTGCGCACGCGCGTCTTGCGAAACGAGACAGGAAATAAAGTCAACGAGAGTCAATTAACCATGATACTTAATTGGATTCGCTTTACTATACATTTAGTAATGTATGATCGTTATTCAAGGAATGATTGTAATGGATGTGGGTGAAAAAGTAGATGGCTCGACCTTACTACATACACGAGTGGTACTGCGCTGGATTGAGGTTGTGGAATTAATACAAAAAATTAGCGTGTTGACTCGTCGTCAAGTTAATGATGAGGCTCAGCTTCCGAAGTGTGATAAATTGTTAATGCTTGAGAGTTTCCCACTAGAGTGTCATTATAACAAACATTCCGAGACGACTGCAATAAGATTGTTTAAATTTCTACGTCGGGCTACTAATTGACATTGAGAATTTATCGCCAACAACACAAGTTTTTTCTATAAGTCAACAGAAAGGTATAGAAGAGTCTAGCGAATTTTATAAAAGAAAAGCAGATGAAGCTACTCGAGTAATAATTCGGCATTTAGAATAATATAAATATTTTCATTGGTTAAATAAAGATTTCATTAAATTAATATCTTGTGTTAATGTTTCTCTCACAAAAAGACGCGTTTGAAACGAATAAGATGTAGCACCTATTGCTTTTTTTTTTCTTTTTTTCTCTCAACCCACAATGGCTATAAAAAGACAATCGACGAGAAATTTCAGTTATGCCATATGTGAGCACTTAGCTGCGCCTGAGTTCAAACAAACAATACTCTGTCAAAATATTTTGATAAATGGACGGATATATCGAGGCCATTTTGTTAGTATGTAGGAATGATGACAGGATTATGGCTATTGCTTAGTGGTGGGGTAATGGGCTTCTATTGTCACAATCTGATTTTTTGTATAGTGCCGTACTATCATCAAGTATAGAATTATATCGGTAGAAAAATCATTTAGAGAATTGAGAAGGTTACTTATAAAACTGCAAAATCAGTGCAGATATTATTGTAAGTCTCTATTACAACTATTTATGTTAAGTACCTAATATAAATGCGTTTAAGTTAGATTTTAAACTTCTTCAGCGGTTAGGTTGTTTAACAAAAACCATATAAAGATGATGAAACGATAATACACCATATAATATACCATAAGTTTAGTGGTCTAAATAATTTATTTTTGTAATTTTTACACACTGTGTCTACGTGTCTATCATCCATATTTCCAGTCGCGACTCGCGGGACTACTGGAAGAAAATTCATTAGAAATAAGTAGTTCCATTGTGCTCATATGTCTGTAACATTTTTATTACCATGTTTCCTTGTGTGTACATATATAAATTAAATAAATAAATAACAATATAAATAAATATTTTGGATAAAATCTATAATGAGCCAAATTAGGTAGCTACTCATTATGGAAAACGAAATAGGTATTTCATTTAATATCCTTATATGCAATTCATTTTAATAACGATATTGCTATAAATATCCACGGAATGTTGGAAATTGACTACGGGATATTCCCCTTATTAGATATTATTTATTTTTAGACTTAGCAACAAAATAAAAGAATATTTTCAGAGAGGTAGGGTATAGTGGGACTTTCCGCTCAAAATTGCTGCCCGACTGGAGAAGTACCTCGCAGAATATCGTAGCTAAATAACACTGCTCTTTTGTAGTGTTGTGTGCTAACGGTGAGCAAAGTCGCCAGTGATCTTTGGGGAAGCGTTGTGATAGATGCCCCTGGTGTGGCAAGCGTCATTAGGTTACGGTAACCGCTTACTACCAGGCGGGCCGTATGTTTGTTTACCACCATTACTGGGATAATATATAAATAAAAATCAAATATTGATTGCCTTTAAAATTTCATCTAGTTTCCATAAGCGCCAAGACACAGCTACATTAGTAAATAAATAAAAACAGATTCGAATTCCTGGAATTCAAACAAAATTAAATGAAAATAAATTACATTTCCTTGATTAATTAATTATTATCTGTGCTTTTATTTGTTATGCCCATAGGTTCAATAGGTATTATATGAATTCAAGAATCGCGTGACTCACAAAGGAGTGTTTCTTTGACATTATACGTACGTGAATTATCTATTTTATGGTTAATAATGATGTCATCATTCGTTCACTTAGATCATTTTGTGGCGCCGTCTTTGTAAAACCAGTGGCATTACAATTTAAAGTTTGTATGACTCCAACTAAATATTGCAATAAGAATTTAAAAAAACATCTAACATACATATGGTCAGCTCCGCAGCAGATAACCTGACTACCTGAAGATCTCTTCAGGTTGTCGATATGACCGATCAAACGGTAGTTTTTAAAGGAGAGGAAGAAAGGAAAAGAGGTTTTACTCAATTTCCATATTGGAGATCATCCATTTCTTTGCAGTGAAGTGAACCAGTAATTTACAAGGGAAATTTAAAAAGGAATATTTTCAGAAGATGCCATACCATGTGTTTATCTCGACGATGAGGTTTTGTAACATATTATTGGGGGCAGATACACATACACGCGAGTACTCGACGTGCTCTGCTTTTGTCCACAGGAATTATATTTTTAACATTATGGCATAATTTTCCTATTCTGGAAGCCATTTTTCACACCTTGTCGAGTAAACATCAGCATTTTGATGATTACAACGAAGAATATGTTAAGTGTTGTCAGCTACGCACGGCTACATATCAAGCTAGGTAAGTATACAGTTTCAGTATAAAATGACCTCTCATTGTACGGAAAGCCCATACAATGCTAGGTCAGCTTATACTGAAAATGTAATTATATAGCTTGATATGTGTACCTACATTTTTTTTAAAAAGATAGTTATGTGTAAACTCTTTAGTACTTTTGCTTACGAATTCTATAAGTCCGTATTAGATATAGCTGCTCATGAACACCTAAACATGATTCTAAAAAAAACCAAATGTCCGGATAAATAAATACTTCGGACGTAAGTCAAAGAAGCCGGACATGTCGGGACAAATTCAGGCGGATAGTAAAGCCGGAAACAAGCTTGTAACACGCCTTACCATGCGACGCGAATAACGCGTGATCATTGGGTGTATTCCATCGCGTTGGGCTGAATTTTGCCAAGCGGCGAATGACCATGCGTGGCGTGGCGTCGGGAGATGATAAGCGAGTCAGGTCCTCTTTAATCTCAGTTAACAGCTAGAGAAATGGCTCTCTCAAGCTGTGCCACAAAACTGTTTCTACCGCATTCGTATCCAGTAGTTTTCTTCAAGTTGACAGTCAATAAAGGGGGCGTAAATTTATTTAAAAAAAAATATATATACAGGATGTAAGTGCACCGCAACGAAAACAGATACCATGGATTCAGTATATGATTCTGGAAACCCTAGGGAAAGAATAACGCGTTGGTCTTTTCAAAAACACACACTCTGTATATCTTGCATTTCTAAATAAACACATACGTAATAATGTACTACACTTTCGCAAGTTTACCTAGCATGCATCATAACAGTTATCAGCGAAGGAGGTCGTTTAGCACAGTGCTAACTCATAGTAACTATGATTCAGAGCCCTACGTATGTATGTATGTACTTGTTTACATTGCTGGGCCCAAAAGAGCAATAACCTACATAACTGACCTTAGCTACTACCATTTGTTGAAATTCCGCACTGTAATAATCTCGATTAGAGTTTTTGAATTCAGAACGATTGGAAATTGTTGGAATATGACTTGAGATGACTATATAGTTCTTATTAATATTTTAATATACTATTGCTTGTTTTTCAGCATTTTAGGGAAAGTCTTAAATCTGGATTTTTCAGATTAAAATGAAATCTTCGTTACCTCAGTTAGCTTCATATCCAGATTGCTGTGGAATATCGAATAAAATCTACCATCCACAAGTTCCTGGCGTTATAAAATTGCTTTTTCTGTTTTAAACGTATAATTAGAATACTAAACAAACGTTTTTTTCTTTTCTATTGCATAATTAAATAAGACATTAAAAACCACTAACTGGAAACTATATCTACTAACTCCACATACCTAGTTTATTAAAGTCGAAACTTTTATTCTCGAAATAAAATCGCGATTGCTTCGAGTTCCACTAGTGAGGGCCCGAGTTGTTTATTTGTTCTTACAATACAGGAAGTTACGGGCGTTAGACGGGCGCGGAAGGAGTCATCATAAATGCGCGTACGCACCGCGTTCTTATTATGAATTTACGACTCTGTGACGGTTTTGTAACTGTACATCGACAGAGCACGGCTAAGGGTCATACAGTAAAGTTGTTTACATGAGAAATGTGGAGCTGGGACAGAGCTAATTTTGATAATTATTTAGTGGGAAATAGGCTGGTTCTTTAAAAAATTGTGGAAGTATTTATTCCTGGAAAAATTATTGTAAAAGTATAATACCGTAATACGCATAAAATATGGATCCAATCCATTTAAATAACCTACTAGTGGCTTTCGTATAACATTAGCTAACTCTATATTTACAACTTTAGACATCTCTGTTTGTTGGACAGCAGCAAGCCTAGCACAGCGGGTGGACAAGCCCGTTTTTTCCATTCGTTGTCTCCTTGACAGAATACAGATACTTGCTCCGTGCGAGGATCGAACCCGCGCCTGCGGCACGTAGCATAGAAAGCTAATCGCTTAGCCACTGCGCCAACCGTGTCGTCAAATCATGATAATATTTCTCTCTAAAAATGTACACAGATTTTTTCAGGATTTCTTTCATATACTTTGTACGAGTAATAAATCTAGAAAGTACTCGTAATTAATCTCCTTGCAGTCCGCAGTAACTACTCCAGTGAACAAAAAAGTAGTAAAACGATCAACATTAACCCAATGAAAATGAAATCTTTTTTCTCAAACCATAAGATTCTTCGTTCATTCATTGTTCTGCCGCTAGATATAGATGTTTAGCTGGTATATGTGCCATTGTTATGTTAAACATGAGAATTTTGCTGTAAATACAAAAGAAGTAGGTATTATAATAGTTAGATGATACGAAAGTGAGGATTATGGAGTATCATAAAAAAACGTAACTTTTCATAATGGTTGTAATAATTTACTCATTATCTAAGATATGTATTTAAGCTTTACACAGAAAGATTCGGAGGATGAGAAAGTCTTCTACGATTTTGAAATAAAATTAAACTATCGATTCCAGTGACAATTTGAATATTTCTATCGTTTTTAATTTAAACATTTGTACTGAAGGAAAAATAAACCAATATCGGGAGTATGCTTTGAAGTAAATTTGAAACATGGATTGTTACAAAATCGATATTAAGTCACTGACAGACTAAAGACATGCGTCTTTTCCCTGGCTGAGGAGCAGCTAGGACAAAAACCTTACAGGAGTCAGTATCTCCTTGTCAAATACAAACGTTACTTCGTAATTAAATGAAGTTTATTAATTTAGTACCCATTTCGACATACACAAATGAAATAGTCAGTGACAGTCCACTTACTCCACAAAAAACCCAAGCAGGTTTCAATGCATATCATTTGCATACAAACGAAAATGTATTAGCATCAATGCACGAAGCCCCTAATATCTCATTAGTGAAACGTGGTAAATCCATAGCTAACAAGGAAGCGAGATTATTAACACTGCATTATAATACACAAAGGGAGCATTAACATAGCACTTAAGACCTCGACTTAGTATTCAAATGCTATTGTAAGGTCTAGGCGTGTTCGTACCTATGGTGAAGGAATGGTGGCACCGTAAGCGGGTAACGTCAGCTGAGGTTATTAAACAATACTAACATAACAAATTTTTTTTAAATTACAATTGTTATACCTACCTCTCATTTAAGTTTGTTTTTTGGTGCATCTACCTTCATTGTCTCTGCATCACAGGTTGTTTGGTAGATAATGCCTACGGCATTAAAACCGCCTTTGTACATTGTACATGAAGCATTTTAAATAAATAAATAAATTATTGTATTAATTACTTTTAAATAATGACCATGCCAACCCCACCGTACTTTCGCTGATGAATGAGTGTCACAAAGTATTTAACTGTAACTGTATTATTTTTTTGGATCAACATAGTTATTTGGTAGAATTTCATCATGATTTCTTCCACAGTAACCCAAAAGTTAAGATAAGATAATGTTTTGTTTTCTCACCACAGTATTACATAGGGTACATGGTTGACATAGATGTATTAGTTGAGCATACTTATCATCCCATCCAAGGTAAGACGAAAGCGACAAAAAGAAAATGTTAAGTAAATAATATTATAATTGAAACCGTCAACGTAGTGTAACATGTGATATGTCGATCTCATTGCAGAAATACATACTTAGATAAGTAATGTAAAATACGAGTAAAAGATAAGGCGTTTAAAAGAAGTCAAGTTTGTTGTTACAGTTATAGTAAAATTATTAGCTCTGGAAGCCATAAAATCGATACCACAGTTATTTTGTTTGTAATTCGTGCACGTTTACATTACAAATTCACATTACAAATTCTGTGTATGTAGTACCTACCTCACGAAATCATTGAAGATCACTTACCAATAATTGCTTGGAATTACGAAAAAATATATTTCCATTTAATTTTTCTCATGAATTACATTTCACCCTAAACGAAGCGATATGTCGTTGTAATTTAATTTATCTTTAAAGATAAATCATTAACAATTCTCACTAATTACTCCTTTCAGCTGTAACTTGTCAAAATTTGATTTCGCCTGTTTTCACCACCCATATTCGCGATCTTCATCATATTTGATAGGGTTCGCCGTTAATTACGTCACAAAAGACATTATCATCAATCCTTATTTTCTTACTTAGGAAACTTTTTTTAAGTTTAATTGCACGAAGAATAAGAATATCCTTATTTCATTCATTCACTGATACCGAAAGCCTCTCTGTTCATACCATGTTTTCTCATTCTTTGTTCAGCCGCTGCTTTCATCATAGAGAACTTTTGTTCCATGCTTTACCATAAATCCATCATCAACATCACTGCTAGCCTTTAAACCTCGTTTTGTGTCATGCTTTCCTGGTCAATCTCTTTATCATCTATAACTTTATCTAACCCACAGTCTGTCCCCAGCTCTATTTATACAAATTCAACACATGAATCCACATCATCCATAGCCTATTCTTCATTTTGGGCTATGTTACCCTGGTCAGTCTCACTGTCATCCATCACTTCGATATATCCGCTCACAATGTGACCCCGTCTCTACTTATACAAATTCAACCCATGAATCGCACCTCAGTGTCCATATTGGATACATTAGTTAGCTCCTTGCAGGGCGTCCGTCAGTCTGTGTGACTGACTACGTGACTGTCGGCAGGCTTTAACACCGTACATTGTGATTTATTATTATTTTTGCTATGCTAAAATGGATAGGAAAATTGTGTGTGTAAGGTTTCTCTTTTGATAGGCCTCCTACGTTGATATCGACTATATCTTTATGGAAATGAATGAAATTCTTTTCGATTTTGTTCAATTGTTATTTACTATGAGACCTTAGCCCTAGTTCTTTGCCATTTTCAGTACTTAACCTATAATCTTATAGTAATGTCATATTTCTAATTCTATTAATTCCACTTAGATACATAGAATATTGATGGCTATTAGACATTTTCTAAAATCAGTCTTTGTCGATATCCTTAATAAATAAGACATGTTATAAGCAACACACGTAAAATCAGTATTAGTATAATCACAAGTTAATTTTGGTTTCTGTGACTGACTGATAAAGATCAAAACTTCATACGATTTCACAATCAGTTCTTACATCTAAGCAATAACTTTACATCATAGTATTCAGGTTATTACAAGTAGTATATTTAATCAAAACAATATATTGTATTCTCAGAAGGGCAGGGGATCCAACGTCGCTTGCGCAACAAGGGCAAATAAAACGCTGTTCTTGAAATCGGTAATCAGTTGGAGCGATCGCATTGCGCATGTGCACTGCAAATGTCAAATAAAGATGCGCAGTTGACAAGGATTAATTTTGGCTTTCATACTGGCACTTTAGGATGCGGGTAGCTATAATATGTTTAATATTATATAAGGTCTGCTCCTGATCCCTTTTAAGGGGTTATTGTGTACAACTTTGAAAAAGGAAACACATCGCGAAGTCTGTGATTATGAATGGCTTTTTTTTGCACACGATTGCCACGATAATTCGTCCGAAAGAAAAACAAACGAGCTAATAAAAACAAAATCCCACAGGAATTCATAACATAAACTAAAACCAAACTACGGATATTTACAATGATTCTTTGTTTTAATAATATCATCACCGGCCAAAAATATTCCCACTGCAGCTGCTATCGGGCCTCTTCTCGGAGAGATCGCCTGTATATTCCATGTTGTCCGATGAACTAGAAAACTGTACCTAACTGAATATACATAGTTAGAAAGAATAGCTACCTAGTAATCTTAATAGGTACTTCCAGATGTAAAGTCAAGATATTAGGAGAGTACACATGGCTACATATAAAGCTATACATTTCCAATATAAGCTGACCTCGCAATGTATAGGCATTCCGTACAATGAGAGGTCGGCTAAGTCGGCTTATACGGAAAATGTATAGCTTCAAGCTGTTAGCTTAATATGTAGCCGTGCGTACCTACACTACATACTAAGAAAGAATTAACGACGAATGCTACGAATTACTTGGACCCAAAAGGACACCAACGAGAAGGTCCTGCGATGTATTGGTAAGAAGCGTGAGCTTTGGGATACCATCAGACGAACAAAAGTTGCATATCTGGATCTCGTATTTAGACACGAGAGATACGGCAGTTTGCAACGTAATATGATAGGCAAAGCCGGCAAGAGACACGCTAGTCGCAGGAAGAAGTCGTGGCTGAGAAACCTTCGGAAGTAGACTGGAGTCGCGAGTGCAGCACCACTGTTTCGCCTCGCGAGAGACAGACTGAAATATGCAGTGCTGACTGCCAACCTTCGCTAGTCGGAGAGGCACTTATAGAAGACAGAATTACTGAAAATTTTGCCTGAAAAGAGGACAAGCCTACTTACCACACCTATTTATCTACCTACGACGAAGTTCCGTGTGAAAGCTAGGCTACGAGAACTAATCCTTTAGTTTCTACTATGACGTATTCTCGATATGACGTGTCATTATTATTTTCAATCACAACCACAAAGCAAAACTAAGTAGCCAGTAGGTACTGGACCAACTTGACTCATCCCAATTATTATTGTTTAACATTCAGAATAAGGTTTTATTATAGGCTGAAGTTCTATGTCGTACTAATGACGTGGAACTGAGTTCAATAGATAAATGTGACAACGCCCCTTCATCAAGTGTACCTACCTTCTGACAAAGTGATGAATGAAATAGAAATGTGACCGGATTTGGAACACCATGATTGTCTGTACTATGTTATGAGATTTTTGTTTTTTTTTATCCCACTTTTGTCGTATGCTTCTCATTCTTTTCTGCTTAATCGGTCAAGCAGTGAGACCACAGGTCTCCAGCCAGGCAAGAATTAATTTTAATATTAATCAAGATCAATTTTATACTCCTTATCAGTAATATGTATAGACTACGGAACCTTATTTTATATAAATGGTTATGTACTTGATAGGTAATAACAATGAGATAAATTTTGCGAAGGAGCTTAGCATATAAGAAAATTACCAATTACAAGAGTTATATTTGATATTGAATTAATTATTTGCTCATTGTCTTCAGACGACAAGATTACAACATACAGAGTTATTCATTGACTCATATTTGATTCATTCATGTCAATCAAAACAAATTCATAACAGTCGCGCATTACAACAGTCAAACGGACTAGTCCTCCGCCAGATGCTACCGCGACCTAAATGCGAGATAAGTGGTGTTGTGTTCCATGTTTGTTGGACTAGAGTGAACTGGCTTTGCTTGCAACCAATTACTGTCTAGTCTTCGTTCACACCGACATATCCTCTGTAGTTATAGTCATTCTAATGCAGTGGTTCTTAACCGGTGGTCCGCGGACCACAGGTGATCCCTGGAAGCACCCGAAGTGGTCCGCGAAGCCATCCTCAAAATAAACGAGTTGACACAACGATGCGCAGCGGATTTAGAAGTCAGTAAAGAGTTATGCAGTCACAAAAATCCTATTAAAATAATATACCTATTTTATATTACCTCTGTAATTTATAATATAATAATAATATATATAACTTTATTGATACAAAAAACCTTGTTTACAATAGGTACTTTACAATTAGGTTACAAGTAAAAATATTTAGTGGTAAAAGGTGGCTTAAATAGTGGAAACCCTGCCTCCTAAACTAGGTGAAACCTGTGACTTAGGAAATTACTAAATATTAAATTGAATTGGAAAATATTGAATTGGAAAATATTAAATTACTTATGACTTAGAATTTTTTTACGCGTGTTTTATTTATAGATAGATAGAACAACCGTTTATTTATATCCATTTACTGTAGGTATCTCCATACAGTTGGTGGTTCGAGGCAAGACAGGAATTTTGTTAAATGGTCCCTCATCACTAAAAGGTAAAGAACCACTGTTCTAACAGATCGGTACAATGAACGGTCGTGATCAGTATTGCCATAACAAAACGTAAACGGATTGATGGTATTGTCATGTCATAATCCCACATTACATCATCTCTTAGTCGCCTTTTTCAAGGCACGGGAAGAGAAAACTTGGTCAATTTGCCAAGAACTACAGAGCACACGCTTAGCATTAGTCATCTAATGTTATTATTTTAAGTTATTGTACATGATTCAATAATAGCCCGTCATGTTAGCCTCATAAATGTCAATCTCATAATTACTGAAAATTACGAGATAAGAAGCTTAATTCGTCAATTTTAAAGACGCAACTGTTCGCTACTTCATCTCTTCGCCCGTTATTTATTGCACGTTTTACATTAACAAATTGTGTCGACATAATCCAATTGTGCTTAGTTACAATCGATTCTCATCTCAAGCGGATAAATCATCTAAGCACGGGTAGTTATTTAAAGCTTAACCGCCCTAACAGATTACCTCGGAAGCGTAAACTGTAAACTAAATGGTCTGACCTTTGGATCCGCTCCCTACCTGTGGTCCTTCAGAAAGGCCAAGCTTAGCTACATGATTCATTAGGTCGAGGGGCTTGTTCGATTAAAATGCAGGCAGAAGCTTCGCCGTAAATCAACTTCACCTACAGGGCTAACACTGCACAAAAGTGGAGACAGAAAAATCTGGGACAAAACCATCTCTTTCACGATTTATGTCTCTTTTCATATAGCACACACATAAAGACAAGTTTTTTCATGGAATTAAGCTTTATCTCCGAAATTGTAGCCGTAGTACGAAAACTTTATGTTTTCTGACCCGTACCCTTGTTTTTCGTTTTGCCTCTGTCAAGAAGACAAAACTTGGAGAAAACGGGTTTGTCTACCTGCTGTGCTAACCCTGCTGCATACAGTTCATTCTACCTCGAAGACAATATAAAGATCTTGACTATGCATGGAGCGGGAGGGAAGAAAAATAATTCTCAAGAATCTGGTGACTCTAAAAATACTGGCCCTGGTTTGTCTAGAGTGGAGATTTGGCATTTTTTGTGCGATTACAATATCGCGGGATAAAATGCTGTGCGTGTGTCTTATATAGAAAAAGAAGAAGAAGTAAGAGAATATAATCATTTATTGTCATATTAACGACAATGGGCATTCTATTTTTGAAGTAAATCCAGCACTGCCCTCCTAAAAAATGGTAGTGTTTTGTTTAGCGTTTGTATTGATCGTGAAACGAAACCTATTTTTTTTTAATGTTAAGCATGTCAATGGTTTATTTAATCTATGGTAAGAAGTTACGTCCCGTTCCAACTAACTACTGTGAAAGTGTGCTCTATAAAATATCTTATAATTTTGCATTAAAACCTTTGCCGTACATAATCCATTGTTTTAATTATGTTCATAACAGTATTGTTATTTGTTTGTTTAAAAGGACTGCGATTGGTTAACTAGGTAAGTACATACATACTTTAGCCTCAGCATAGCTATTCTATAAGAACATCTCGCATCTCTATTCGAATCTCACTCATATTATTTTTATTTCAACTGGGCCATTGCAGGCACTTTCAAAACGTCGTGATTCTAGGCGCACGGTTCCAAGGGTTTCTAAAGCATGTTTAGAGCTCCGTTAGTCGTTAGGTTCCCAGCTTACAAAATGTAATTTTGATCACAAATGAATACTTAGTGCAATGACGTTGAAACGGCTGACGTCAGACATTCGCAATAATTATACCAATAAGAAGTATGCATGTAGGCGGTGATTAGTAGTCAATGGTCGTTCCAAATGAGCTTCCTGTCCTTGGGCACACATGACCAATCAGTCGGAACTGGTTGCCGTAACGCACAGTATAAGGCAACCTATTACTAATTGACGGATTTATGATCCTTACTGCAACTAAATTCTAGGGTTGCTACGATAAGTCGTGCTTTTTTGTGATTAAGTATATAAATTAAAAATATTTGGCTGAAAAGGAACGTAAGGTAAATACTTAAAAAAATATTTCTTATTTAAACTTAAATGTACCTACACTGGTAAATAAGGCGGACTTACTGTGAGGCATTGTCTGCCAGTCAACCTTTGAATGAAAGATGAAAAACGATAATATCGTTTTTTTATATAAGAATAAATGTTTTTAATTATATAGCGGCTGTCATAAAGTTTAATAAAAAAGAACACTTTAGAATTATCATATTTTTTTTACGTTCAAAGTGATTTCAGTCATTAAAGCACTTTGATCAAATCAAAGTAGGTACTTGGATAGTTTTTAGTTTCAGGGGTGTCAAGCGTACCAAAAAATTGTATACTTAATTATTGCACATAAACCTTCCGTGAAAAATGATCTAACTGATGGTGGAAACCGCATCAAAATCCGTAGGATGTTTTATATATTCATTTATTATTAATACTATGTACAGATATGTTCGTGAGAGACTAAACTTCAAGCTACTTTGTAAATAAAATACCATCATGGAGTTGGGACTGTTAACTTCATGATCGGTAATTTTTTACAAGGTAGTACAAAGTATAGTCTCTCACGGTCGTATTAAAGTTTACTACCAGTGTCGATTTTCATTACCATTTTAGTAACGCGGTAGACTAGAAATTATAGCATCTTGTATATAATGGTCTTCAACTCTACTGTTTAATTTCTCTCCGTATCTGATGAAGGAAATTCTCCAAACACCCATTCAACAGCAAAAAACAATAACACATTCCTCCATAATTCTTATCTCTTTTGTAAATAAACACGGGCATTACCATCACGGTCATTAAAAGTCAACACATTGCTCATTATAGGCCTCCGGCCCGCGATTGGACTTCATTTACATTGTTGATTAGATAGAAACTGTTCACAACACTCCAATGAACAACTTGGCAAAAAATGGAGAAAAAAAAACGCTGGAAAAAATGTTCAGCCACCAAGTCGTTGGTCTATAAATGAGCACTTTGTTGCAATTCCTTGTATACAAGTATTATCATAAATTATCTGTCCGTTTATATATGTATATATGGAGTGTAATTAGTT
Organism: Allophyes oxyacanthae; assembly: GCA_932294325.1. Lineage (NCBI taxonomy): Eukaryota > Metazoa > Arthropoda > Insecta > Lepidoptera > Noctuidae > Allophyes > Allophyes oxyacanthae. The sequence goes on from OW028628.1 coordinate 8,015,932, forward strand.
AGGTAATCAATTTACATAGGTACATTAGTTAGCAAAAATACAGATATCATAATACTTTCATATTTAATGTAATGATAGTAGAGAAATTGCATCGCCATCCGAAGCGGGGTACGGGTCGCTATAATAGTAAATGATAAAATTATAACACAAGCCTTTAAAATATCAAACTGAAAACACAAACAGGAAAATGTTTTCTATTGTTTTATTGCCAGTAGGTAATAAATTTCATAAAAAATTATGTAATCGCGAAAACTTTAGAGGACGCGAACAAGCGGAAAACAACGAATGATCGATTTTATGTTACTGTTATACAAAACACATAATTTGTTAGTATTTATAGCTGTTTCAGAAAATGGCGGCTCGCGTTTCAAAACAAAATGTTTCTCGCCCAGACATGATTTGAATTCCGGCTTGTCTGGATGAATAATTGACATTTAGTGACCCTACTAATTAGAGCATTACGGACTTTGAATTTGGAACACGATGGATGTTTGAAACGCTTATTGAAACGGTTGAGTTAGTTTCATAATTTATAGAGGATGTATTTATATTTTGTAATATGTATTAAAAAAATTCGATAGGTGCACTCTATTGTCATATCCACGGAACACAGAAAAGAGGTTTCTCTCTTTCTGTGTTCTGTGGTCATATCACTCTCCTGTTATACAGGGTGTAAGTGACATCGTAATGAAAACCGAAACCATGGATTCAGTACATGATTCTTAAAAACCTAGGGGCAAGAAATAGGGGTCGATCTTTAAAAAAATATACGATTTTGTTCGCAGTATTTTTAGTTATACAAACTGCGAAATAATTCATTAAAAAAAAATCATACAAATATGTATACAAAAGAAAGAAAGAAAATACATTTATTCAGCACGGACATTGACAACACACGAGAGAGAAATAAAATAAAAATAAACTTAAACCTTTAAACAGTAAAAAATAAGACAGACACAGAACAAAGTAAAAATAAAAATTAAGTAAAATAGTCACCTATTGATTAGTGTCGTCAAGCATGCCCATGCCGAAAGGGCATACATATACAAAGGCGGTCTTAATGCCTAAGGCATTCTCTGCCAGGCAAGCTTAGGGTCATGTTGATACAAAAACATGGTAGATGGACTAGTAATTATTATTATTAGGTGAGGTTATTAATCTTCCTATAATTTTCTTCGGCCTACTGTCTCTCTCTATGGAGTAGTCTACTTAAATTTGGACTCTTCTCTATATAGCACAAACTTCAGGGTCATAATAGTCGGTTTAATAATTCTTATGATATCAACTTTTACAACGTCAAGCAATCAAAGCTTTTTTTATAAACTTTATTTTCGAAGGTTGCACCACTAGAAGTACTGGTCACATGCAGTCTAGTCTAGATTGCCTAAGGTATACGAACGCAAATTCGAACTTTCACGCTCATATTAGGCCATTGGATTTTGTTGTTTTTGTCCAAACACTTGAGCAAGTGGGTTCGCGTGTAAAACATTGCAATAACCGCTCTACTGGCCAACAAGGCTTATGATAATTGATTTATATGTAATATGTATTTGTTACGAAATTAGATCGATAAAAACTCGAGTTATTTGTCCCAGTCTTTGACAGTGATGTAACTGAGCCGAATTATTCCGGGATTTTCTTTCTTTCTTTTCTTCTTTCTTTCTAAATAATATCTAAAGTATTTTATTAAATATAAAGACTATTTCATAGAGCAACAAAAAACCCGCTTAAACCAGATTTGTTATAATCCTATTAAAATTACACACTAAACGATAATGAGCATACAATAAAATAAATTTCCCGAAGCTACCTGAACTAAAAAAAATGTTCTGTGAGCACCTAACGAGGAAGACAATCGTTTCTAAGAAAGCATCAGGTAAATTAGTTCCAAAGCTTCCAACCATGAGGGATTTACTTTTTACTACAAATGGCTGCCCTATCTTTATTTATTGCTTCTTTGTAGTGTAGAACTATCAGTGTCGAATTAACAGCATTAAAGTTACTGAGAAGATAAAAAAATATAAAATCATTACCAGAAAAGATAAGCAGTTCTAGAGAATATTAAAGAATAAACTGACAAAGACAGCCATCATTTGACAGCTGAGGATACGTATTAGAACTTAGAACTCTAACGATTTAAAAAAACAAAAAGGTTCAAATATATTCGAATTTTAAAAGTTTTGGCTTTACTATTGCCACCATAGACATAGGACATAAGTCTATGATTGCCACCTATTGCTATGACTTTCGTTGTCGATAGGATCTTGGCGTTAACTTTGATTGGCCAAGACCACGGAAGTAATAGCCAAGTGTTTTATTGTAAGCCGGTAATTATCCATACATGTACAGATTCGTACATACATACGCAACGATGGTTATGGTTCTACTGATTTAATTAAATCCCTTACCGAGTAAAAAGGTGCCACTAAAAGGACTTAAAACTTCAGGTAACTAATTAAAACCTGTTTAGCTACAGTTATAAATGACCTTGGGGGTTTTAGAATGGCAGTTTATCCGAACGAGCTAAATCCCCGAGTCTGACCACACTGATTAGTGGACCCTAAGGAGGTCTAAAAATACCTCTACATTATACTTTTTTTTTTAATTTGTAGGACACCCTACACTCGTATTATTGTTGGCAACAATTGTTGATACTTAATATTTAAAAGATTTCTCATAATAGCAACACTGTATTAGGTGTAAAAACCTAAAAAGACACGTCCGTTTTGCTTTGCCTTGCGACAACGTGCTTGTGATAAATAAAGTTTTCGATCATAAAGTAGTTGGAATAAACTATCCGTTCACATATTTTCAATCGGGCTTTTAATCACACGAAGTACCACAAATACAATAGAACAGTCCACGCTCTAAGGGTACGTCCAGATCTGGCGAATGCGCCGCTGGCGAGCCGTTTTTAACAAGCTTTATCTATCATTATAATGGTATTTAACTATGATGTTTCTCTTATTTTTTCTCTTTATCTGTTTGACGTAATCGTTTGATATCATAAACAATACATAAGACACGAAAAGTTTATCAATGGCAATGACTTGAAACGTGACAAACCTGGCAAAACGAACAGAAGGCACTGTAAGAACTCAACTGTCCCCAACCGCGCTATACTTTTACTATAGTCCAAAGGTTTTATCAATACTCAAACATGTACTATACGAGAGGTAAATAAACTCCGAATAGATACCAATTATTATGCCACGTGCAACAGACTAACAAATGTTTGGTGTAGATAGCAATATGCACAAACAGAGATAGTTTCCAGCCAGCCCATATGCTCTGGACTGTAACCCATTTTGTTCATTTACGTTCATTTACACGGAAGAATGAATATGTAACGCAGATGGTGCATTGGTTTCTTCTTGGGAGTTTTAAAATGGTGTACATGAAATCGAATATGGTACAGGCGTATAAAATTGCAGAGTTATTTAAATATTAAAATTACCAAGAACATTAATGTTAAATAAAATAATTCTGAGAACATTGCTACTAGGGATTTCGGTCTCGAGGGTATTTCTGGTCCCGGGACCAGTATCGGATTTTCAAAGCCAGTCCCGGGAGTCTCGGGAAATTCGAGACCAAATTAAAAATTATCGAGAAAAACTTAAATACTGCCAAAAGTGATAAAAATAATTACTGTAATAAAAAAAAAATTACGCATACTTAAAAAAAATATTCCTAACAACTTTTTAAAATCTGTTGGACCTCCCTAGTCGTTAGCGACGGCTCTACATCGGCATGGTATACCTACTGAGTATGAGGTTATCAATTGTCACCTGTGGAATAACGCTCCATACTCCGGAAAGATGTGAAAAAAGTTCTTGTTCCGTGTTCAAATTTTGGGGAAGATCACTGAAAGCTCTTCTCACGAGGAAATCCTACGCATGCTCAGTGGGATTGAGATCGGCGAACTGAGCAGGCCACTAAATACCCTGATATTGTACTCGCTTAACACATTTCATCACCAGCCTTGATGCGGTTTGTGCACATGCATTATCGTAGGGGAGGATGGAGGGGAAGGATAACCAGAGGGTGCAAGACCTGGTCATGGTATTGCTCCCATTTAAATTGCCTCATATCCAAACGTGATCTGTTCTTCTACCCAGGCGAATTCCGGCCTACACCATAATCGTTCCGCCTTGGTAAAGATGAACTTCCTGAGGATTCTGGAGTCGACTCTTGCGACCAGGAATTCGCCAAACACGAACACCTTGAAACGGGATGAAGTCCGAAGCGAGAGTCATCGGAAAACAGAATACCTGCCCACTCATTGTCGGTCCATCGCAAATTTGCGTTACCCCACAGTAAGCGATGCCCTTGATTTCCACGTCGCAGAGCAGGAACTCTTAGCGGTCTGCGAGCGTGAAGGTAATCTTCTGGCAGTTTGGTTACTGACAGACACATGTTGCTGGGGTCTTCCTACTAACTAACGAACTGTTATCTGGAGCTGCCTTCTTGCAGCATTCTGCAGAAAATGGTCTCCGAGAAGTGCTCCTGTATCTTCCTCGTTGATACTTGGCTATATCTCCTGTAGCCCTGTAGCGTGACCATAATCAGCAAATTACTCCTTGGTTGCGTGTTAACAGCGTCCACAATTTCGCGTTGACTGCGCCCAGCTTCCAACATACTCACAGCCCTGAGCATCTCTTCCCGAATTAAATGACGAGGTGATATCATGCTCAGAGTCACAAAAAATACTAGAAAGCAGCAATAATTGTGCTTCACAAGAAATAATATTATAGTTTAAAAAAACTAAAGAAAACGCTTTTTTCATCCAAACTAAAAGTGTATGCAAAATTTCAGCTCGATCGGAAACCGGGAAGTGGGTCAAATTTAACTTCCAAGATTTTTTTACATAGTTAGTTAGTTAATTAGTTAGTTACAAGTGAAGCTAATAAAACCGTTTTAAAAAGAAACTAAAACTGACAATAATCTCCCAACTCTTTACGTTTGAAAACCCGACTCTGCGAGCAAGTTAAGTTTTCCCTCCTTATTTCAAAAATCTTTTGCTTCTATTGGTAGAATTTTTGAAATTTCAAACAATTATTTTATGCACTTTCAACCTACATTTATAATTATGTACCTATTAGTGGCCAGTACTTAGAGTATTGTCAATACTCTAATGCCAGTACTTTTAGTTTAGTATAGTTGATAATAATATAATTTGCTTGTTCCCCAGACAAGTTCTTTGAGTAGTATATCAATTAAAAACCCTAATTTCGAATAAACACTTTCGTATTGTAGGCTCCGTGCGTTTGAAGTTCATTAGTCGACAGTCAGGACTATTGTGAACGCCGAGTGAGCCTATCAGCTGACTGAGTTGACCTGTGAGCGGGCGGCCGACCAGCGAGACGACGCGCTGCCCGCGCCATCGCCATTACGAACGTTTTTTAATGGTGATATCTAGTCTCGAAATTCCCGGGAGTAGTAAGTTTCGGTCTCGGTCTCGGTCTCGATGAAAATAGTTACGAGACTCCCGGGACTTCGAGACTCGAGACTCCCGGGACCAAAACCCTAATTGCTACTATTGTTATTATAAAAAAAAATAGTAATTTAATTTTCTGTTATATAACAATAAAGTTTTAAAGTGATATTATTTAGTTAAAAAATTGAAACTCAGACCGTTAAAAGTTGGTTTAAACCAAGTCTAATAAAACCCATGTTTTAAATTAATTTAAATATATCCGTCACTTTCTAACGTCATTTAACAAAAAAAGGTCGGTACTATCTATACCTAGGTCTTACAAGATAAACCAAACCTTGTCTAAAAACAAGAGACGTTAGCAAAGACAAGAATTAAACTTTAAACCTTTAAACATAAAAGTAACTCCACTAACAGTTTGGTTAACAATAGAACCGCACAAGTCAACATTGATAATGTATGACGCGACTTAGGATATGACATCATGAGACTCATGCGCCGGTTAATTATAACATGTGTGCCTTGCGCCGTGCTTGCGACAATGCTTGTTGTGAATGTTAAGCAAATGATTCCATGGTATAAGGAGAAAATACATGGGACGTAAATTGCCGTATATGGCTCGATATTGAAGTCGGGGTAATCCCCTAAACTTATATCTTGGATTGTCCATTTGGTATTGAAACAAATTACTCTGTGTACTCCAGAATTATTATTACGAAAAGGTTAGAACAAATTTTTGCTCTTATCTGAATATCCACAGAGCTCAAACAATATTTTCGTCTTTTTAAGTACAGTAGACAATGATAATTCTTTAATTGGTTCGTAATTATTAGAGTAAATGATGCGTGTAATCGAAATAGCTGTAAAATTGCAAGCAATTTATATAAACAACTTACTTTGAACACCTATTTACATTTTTGCGTTAAAAAACAGGCTCTTATCGCTTTAAATGCTTTACTGGTATCTGGGAGTTCAATGTAAGACCAATTTTTATCAAAAAGTACACAAACTCTATGTGCAAAATTATTGATAAGATGTACTTAATTTAAATAAAACCAAATAAATTAAGTAATTAAAAACAGACTTAATAATGTTTTCGTTTATAAAATTGTATATGTGGATGACATTTTATTGTTTCTCTCTAACAACTGAGTTTGGTTAGGTTTAAGACAACGTTAACGAATGAATACCGAGTTAAAAATTATGAAAGACTCATGAATGAACGAAAACAAAACCTCGTTACTCAATATAAATTCGGAAAACAAAGTCTCACAAACCACTAAATGTACAATCTTCACAGTTACACTGCGTAATTGACACATCCGTTAGTATGGTCTCGGCCTTGCTGAAGGCATTTACATTTATTAATCTATTCAAGAGCACTTGGACTAAGATGAATGGCACCCACGCCATTCATCATATTGTAAGTGAGACTGTAAAGTACTAGTTTAGAATTAGTATGGAGTGTCTTACGTCAGAATTACAGTCCTTTAAACAAGTATGCTTGAATGCCGTTTAATGATTCATAACGACTAATCAAGAATTATAATGTTAGGAATTGTGCCTTGGATTCTGTAAAGCCAAATGCATTTGAAAGTATTTTGTCAATAAATTAGATTCCAGATTTGGAGGTCTTCACTCTGAATACCCAAATATCTTACATTCTTTGAATGTTCTCTAAAGCTGATCTCGGTTGTCTTGCTTTTTACAATGTAAGAAGACGTAATTCTAAATACTTGGTATATCGTGCATTTGGATCAACTCTAGATCAAATTCATTGCACTGTTTCTTTGATTTTATTTATTTATAAGGCGGTCTTAATGCATAAGGCATTCTCTGCAAGACAACCTAAATATGTTTGCTAAAAGTAAAGGTGAGAAATACAGGAAAATTTATTTGAATTTAGATCTTCTGATACATAACAAAAAGGAAAAAGAACAGTCACTGGGCAATACCCACATAATATTCCAATCTTCGAAGTACAACCTCGTAAGAAATATGTGGTTCTTGTCAGAGATGAAATAGTTATTGAATTAATTATGGACTAACTAAAAACCCTTAAGGAAAGTCCGGATCCAAAACTACAGAATAAACAAACAAATTATGATAAATAAGTAAGCTCGGTCATTATTTGCAGTCCATACATACTATCTTCAAAACAACTTCCCTAATTTCTGTAAATTGTTTGTTATTTGTTACAAAAATTTCTTTTGTCATTATTCTAATGGATAATTAAACATTGAGTCACTTTAGATAAGTACTCGTAGACATTAAAATACGTTAATTAGTAGATGTGACTCATTGTTTACATAATTTTATCCTTTTTGTGCCATCAACTTATGACTGTTGTTCCTTCGTCAGAAATTTTTGTTTGACAGTCTTTTAATATTAAGTGCATTAAACTTTTGTATAGGCAGTAATCATTTCAATAACAATTGAATTCGTCACCAGCTTTACGGAACTATCAAAATTTTAATACTTTATTTTGGTGTTGCTCTATTAACAAGTGATTCATTAGTGTAAATATTATAATTTCTCAGTTTGTCAATGATTCAAGACTTCCCATGATCTTTCCACTTCCTGTCTTTAGTCGGTTGTTTACGATAGTAACGTAAATAAACTAAATTTTCATTGACACGGAAGCTCATCATTTCCGAATCATAAAATTTAAGCAGTGGAAAACGAAGTCCATTGGCAACTTTACAGATTATTCCAAGTTTAGTTTTTTTTTTTTGACACAAATGTTGAATCCTTTAATGTATTTTATAGTGTTGTGATCTCAAGTCGTGATTCTTTCAAAACAAAGATAATCGATTAATGTTTTGTTTTGAAAAGTTGCGATCGATTCAATTGTCAATCAAGTTGATAACTAAAGTTTTGTATTCTGTCTATCAAAATTAAGTTACGATCCTCTCTTCTGCATCCATCTATCTTATTCTTTGAAACTTGACTGAGCAAACCCAAACAGGCTTACTGATTTATATAATGGTAGGTAACTATCTGATTTCAGGAAACATCGAAACTATGTTAACAACTTTTTATACTGCTATTATATTTATTTCAAGACTGTTACCAACTATTGATTGTTTATTTTTCATTTCTGGCGCAATAACGAACGCTCGAACGTGAAATGTTGTGTTTTTATATATTTTACTGTCTGTTTCGATCATAAATATTGCTCATAACATCGTCTGATTTATGTTCGTATGGAAAAAGCTGTTATTCATAATTATACAGTGCGTCAGTTAGAACAATTACGAATCTATGATTTGCATTTTTGAGATTACAGGAACTTTCCTTGGGAATCTCCATGTCAAAAGGGATGTAGACTATATTCTAACCATTATAGTACAGTATTTAAAGTAAGTAGACAGCCTTGTGTTTATTCCTTTACCATAATATTATGGTCACTGCGCTAAGAATAGTCGACCCCATCTGTAACATGTGATGATAGAAGCCACTAAAGGATAATATCAGGCAAGATGATGAGCTGCATCATCGACCTGATAAGATCATACGGCAAGAACTTGATTTCCTTTAAGATGACAGAGATTAAACTGAAGTCGAAACGTGTAAAGAAATGCCATATCATTTATAAGGGAACTTGTCTTGCGTTTATTATGTGTTGCCAGTCTATCTAAGGCGATTTTATTTTATCAGACAACACGGAATGATCGCAGTACAGCCTTAATTTACGTTCTAATTCAAGCTCTAGCACTCGAGCAGGATTGTTCATTCACTTTCAAGGATAGCCTTTCTATGCAACGTTAACAAGCGTATTTTAACATTAATTAACATTTTATGAATTAACACTTACTTCGTCTTCCTCGTCCTCATTATAAAACGGATCCTGAAGAAGGTTCTTCCAATAAATAACGTCAGGAGGCACAGCATACGCGTCATGGTCTCTCAAATTCGCGTACAAAGGACTTTCTCGATCCACGCCTTCCGAACTCGCACTTATAGAACAACTTTCCACTTCAACACTACCACCGCAGGAGCAACCCTCATCAGTAAAACTATAGCCATACTCGATCTCCTCGTATATATTCTCGTCTGTGATCGCGTCCCGCACCGGCTCGTAGCCGTCGTCCGTCGGCTTGTCCGGCGTCATTGCTACTGAGCCATTGTCAACACACCTGTCCTTACATTCTCCCACTTCGTGCAACGAGTACACTGAATACCGAGCAGGTATAAAATCGCTAGCCGTGTCGAACGAAAGACGTGATATTGTAGCGTGGTGCTGCGATAAAACGCGACGTAATATTGCGTCTGAATTGTGAAAGCCGGTGGAGTGGGACCACACTGCGGCGTAAGGGTTAGCTTCATTATCGTCAGTACTACACTCTTTATAACTCCAGCACGTGCTCTCGGAATCACTGGACGATTCGCTTTCGTGATTATGCGATTCCATATCTGAAATAGAATTGTCACGAATCGATTTTAAACGAGTCCGCCGCGGCGGTTTTGGCGTGCCGTCGCCCTTGTCGAATATTTTGTTTATATTGTGGTTTATATTCACTTTGACACTACACGGAGTACTTGTTACGAACGAGACGTCCGATAGGGTGGATTCACATTCACTCTCACTGTTTTTTGTTTGTTTTTCGTCGGCCATGCGTTCCAAACATTCATCGAATATGTTTAGAATACTGAGGGACACTTCTTTCTCCGTGGGCGCCAAGTGTCGTTGGTACTGGTCGAGCTTGTAAATCTCCTTGCCGAGTTCCGACAGTATCTCATCGAACTTACTGTCAGGTGTTTCTGGTTCGGGCTCGGGCGGCGTGACCGTGATTAACGGATCGTACTCTTCGATCGCCTGTCGTATTGTTGTGAGCCATTCGATGATCGGCTGCGCTGTCTCGGCGCGCAGTGTGACCGCGACTGCGTTCGGAATCCAACTTGCTAGTTCACACATTCTGCCCGCCGCTGCACGATAACCGGTGTATGAATCAACACGCGGGATTCCGCGAAACTAAGCTTTGACGTCTCCATAGCTGTATAGAGCGGGCGTACGATATCGACGACATTTGCACTCGACCGCGATCGCTTATCATTATTTTCCTAATTATAATACCCGACGAACACATAGTTGACCTTTGTGATAGTAGACTATTTTCGCTCCTCTTATTTTTGGTGAAACATCACTTTATTTTACAAAATAAAATTTACGTTGAACATAAAAACTTTCAGTCAAAAAATATTCAAAATACTTTTTGGCGCCAATTTTGACACTGGCAGTTGGCTAAGTTCGCGCGCTTTTTTATTATTTATTTTTTAAATGTTGTAGCGGAAGCGTCCGCGCGCGGCACGTCCACCACGATAGTGGTGCGTCGTCCGGCAATTAATTCGATGCGTTCATTCTGCGCTCGAGTCTGTGTGACCGATATTCTACGTTATTTCTGTGGCAGCCAGAGCATGCGTGGCGCAACAACACTAAAACTAAATGCAATGTGCATTAGATAAGACAGATCAGGCGCCAAGACATATACATCTTTGTGGCTATATTTAATTGTGTTGATATGAACTATAGAGTCGTATGCATCTCGCCAATAAAACATATAGGTAATAATGTATAATGTAGTCAGCTTGGAGGGTAAAATAATTTTAAATTCATGAGCATTGTTCAAGAAACATTTATAAAACATAGGTACAGGTAGGTACTTATCTGTATTGTACGATATTTTCCTGTGCTGAACAAGGGAACACCAAATGCGTCTTATTATTTCTCACGCTACTGTAGATCTTGTACACTTAACTATTAGAGCTATTATAGCAATAGCGACGATAAATACTTCTAACAGGATAATCATGAAGTTCGATTGAATTCTATGTAAACCTTCGAACACGTGTTCTAGTTTTTGTAAACATTTTTAAATCTCAATCAAATCCCTTTATTTTAGGTAAGTTATGAGAAGAATAATTCCCAATTTTATTTTCAAGGAGGTATACAAGGATTTTTTTTTCATCAGAGATTCTAACGTCAAGAAAGAAATAATGTTTATTGGTCACCACATTACATATAGTTAAATCACACTATATACATACAGAAACACAAAAACTGGCAGTGAAATAGCAGTTGCACATTACAGCAGGCTTACATAAATTATAGTATCACAATAATTCTATAGAAACTTGTCCTGTCAGCCACCTTAGGGTTCAGCTGAAAACCGGCGCTGTAGTAATACTGCAGCGCCGGTTTTCAGCCGAAACCTAATGTGGCTGACAGAACAAGTTTCCATAGAATTGTGTAGTATTCTGGCATGGAAATATATCAACACAATGCCAACACCGTGCCAGCGTTGCCATTTGGCATGTTAGCAATACTGGTGGCGCTAATCGCTGTATAATTGTAAATCTGTTATTATTTCGATGTTCATAGTTTATAATAAACTGAATGTTTTCGGATAAAAATATATTTTACGTGACTTTTACTTGGTAAGATAGGAAGTAACTAAGCCAGCGCTATAAAGACAGTTACATTTTTTTTATTATACATGCCGCACTAATAGGTCTGAAACGAGCTTTATAAATTCAGAAGCTATCATGTTGTACCCATTAAAATAGAGGTGCACCTTTGTTTTGCAATACTAAACTACATCAAACGGCTTACGAGAGTAGTTTTCCTCAAAATTTACTTTTAATGTGGTCGCAGCCCACAACGCTGGGATGACTACACTTCAACGTAAATGTCGGACTTGACACAAATATTGAGTTTAGAACAACCACATCAAGTAGTGATGTTGGCATTATTGGGTTTCAGATCATTATACCCAATTTTATGTTATTTTCAATACAATGTGTAGGGCTTTCAATCTCTGAATTCTACCTAAGTGGTTGGTACCCCAGATATTTATCCGTTAACATTGCAAAGTTCGTTTATTATGAAGATAAATTATACGCAAATTATTACAGTACTACAATTGAATTAAAGAAAAGAGGCAGACGAATAAAATATTGGTGAATTGTGTGAAACACGACATAGATACCTAATTGAAAAAAAAAAGAACTTTGAGAAGACGATATGGAAATCAAGGGGGGAGGCCTTTGCCCAGCAGTGGGATGATACAGGCTAACAGTAACAGTAAGAAGACGTCTGATAAAGATACTCAAAGGATGAAGATGAATAAAAGAAAAAGACATTGCGCCGACCCCAAATAAAATGGAATAAGGGCAGGAGGATAATGAACTTCTTCGTATCGATGATGAACTGAATATTTATCTTTTTTTTTGTATTAATGTTTTATTCTTGGTTATCGTTTTTCTATGGCAGACCGTTAACGTACTTTTCCTCTTATTAACAGTAAACAATGATGCATTTTTATTGTTGTCTTTTAACAGGAAAATACTCAGTTTAACTTTGATAAACATTTTATGTTCTGTCAAACTTTCAATTTTACCTCAAATTATGTAGTACAAACTGCAATGTCTTGTCAGGATTTTCTCTTTATCATTAGGATCTTGGAAATAAATACGATAGCATGTGATAGATGCGATTTCATCAAGTTCTGAACCTAACATAATTATTATGCTTTCTGGTATTTTTAATTTTATATTAAAATCATTTATGGTTAATCTTCGACCAGATTACATAAGATAAATTTAACACAGGCATACATGGTTTGTTAATCTAGATAGCGGGTAAAGGATTGTTCTCCTAGCTAGCTTACAGTAGCCTGTGTTTAGGAGAAACAGGTTCGATGGTCGAACCTGTTTTTCTAAACACAGGCGTAATGAGTGATCGAACTTCGATCACTCATTACGTTTGAATTATAACACGTATGTATTCAGAGTAAAAACAATTGATGCGGAAAAGAGAAGAAAAACATTTTTATTTTAATGTTTGTGTTGTGTTGCGAATTTCTGTGTATGTGAAATGAACATGTGTGGAATATTATATTCTTATTAGGAATCACGCTACGATGTACCTAATTTCTGCTTTATAAGGTCACCGTTTTCGAAATCCACGAGATGTACCTACTTATTATAAGTAATAATTCTGTAATGTAAAGAATGAAAGAAAAATAATTTATTTAGTTGCAAAATTAAGGAACCACATGAAAAAAATAATCAGAATCAACAAGAAAAACAAAAAAAATTACTAAAATTAAGATAATCACATAGATATATTATAAAGTATCAAAGTATCAAGTAACAAAAAGGTTCAGTTCAGCGTATGCCAGACATCAATGCCCGGCGCTGATTTTCAACTGAACCCGCCGATGTACCTACATAACATTATCTTTTATTTTTGATACCTAGCCTGCCAGCAACTTACTTGCGTTTCACAAACTTATCTACTCCTTTATCCTAAAACACAAAACAGTATGGTCACTCTAAAGCTGAATGAACAAAGTTGACTGCATCACAAAGCCCATTCATGTTAAATATCAATGTCATATCTTTCACCTCAACATCAACTTTGTGTATAACGAAATAAGGTGTGATATCGTTTGACAGAGGTTATGGGATGTGGAGTGAATGACCACTGTTTCAGGAGTTCGCATGCGCATGTCAAGATGTGATGAGGTACTGGCCAGTATGTTTCGTTAGAAGTAAGTATAATGGCTTATATTTCCGGTTAAATACGTTTTACATATCTCTATTAGTTACATAATTGCATTGCACATTACCTACATAATATTCTACCCAGAATTCTAATATTTTATTCAGGCAACTTGTAACACCGAAGTTTGAAAAAGTTTCAATGTTATCAGAACAAAACTGAAAATCTATTTAAGGAAAAATTATTAAGAAATCAAAATTAGTTACATAAAGCATTCTATGATGATGATAGGCGATCTTATTCGACATGGCAGTTAAGTACATTAAAAACATCATTGAAGGAAAGCTAAAAAAACTAGCCAAATAAAGGAAATGTTTGCTGTCATCTCACATAAGGAGGGTGAAGAGATTGCACTAAAAAGGGGAAAACTGAGAGAGCTATTTCAGCTACACCGACAAGAGCAAGGCTCTTAAGGCCTGGATCTACCAAAATGGTATTTAAAAGTCCCTATTTCATGTAGGCACTTATCTCATAAGCCATGAACTAATGGTGTTAATCCAATGGAAATCGAACAGAACATTTTTAACTAAAGTTCTACGTGCTTTTGTTTGCGTAAATCGTTCACACTGTAAGCTTCGAGCAGTTAATAGTTTAACTTTCAATTTAAGTTAGTTCGAGAGTAAAACAATAAATATCATTGTTAACATCGCCTGTGAACGACTTACCAATTAAACTTGCTATTCTACTTACTTGAACGAGAAAATAGCCTCTAAATAAGACGTATTATCGTTTTTCTCCAAATGAATCGAAACCTAGATTCACCGAGAAATAAACAAGTTTGAGACAAAAGCGACTGCTTGAGTTAACTTTCAGGTCAACATGAAAGTTAACTCAAGCAGTAAAATAAAACAGCCTACTGCTAAACAGGCTGTTTTATTTTAATCGTCTGTTATTCAGGAAATAAGGAAAAATTTGAATTTATCTGGAAATCAGGAAAAATTTGAATTTATCAGGATTTTTTATAAGAGAAGGAATAAATAGGTAAGTAATTAAAATTTGTATACTTATTGAGTCACATTATATTTGTCAAAAAAAAAAAAACTTAAATGAATAAAATCTTAAAAATGAACTAGGTGACTGAATATTATGTTCAGTTAGTGTTTTAATATGTTTCAGTGTTTATTATTATTTTATTTTTATTTTTCGCTGCCGCCGACTATTCCGTACAGGTAAGTAACACTATAATAATTATAACATTGAAATCATAAAAAGTCAAAAAAAAATCTGAATAATCAGGGATTTTGACAGCAAACTTTTTTTTTTGGGATCTGGTTAACTTACCTCATCTCATGCGCACATAATTATGAGTCTTTTGTTTATGAAATGAATACCGTTCATAACAGTCCAGTTCTAGAGTATAATAATCATTTGGAACGAAAATCGTGACAATTAGTCACGATTTTCGTTCATCAAAGGAACTATTTAATTGTACTGGCATAATAAATATGTATATAGAAATAATGACTGCATTATTGAGTCAGCCTAGTTACCTATACTTAACTGCTTGTACCTATTTTCCAAAAGATTAAACATTATAGGTATAACTATTATTATAAGGTGCGTATATGTTATAATTTTATACCATGCATTAATATGATGTTACCTATGTGAATTTCGATTTGAGTTTCAAAAAGTATAACCATAGTCACCATACTTCACACAAACTTACAAATACATGTTTGAACCTCTCAAGTTCCCTCAATCAATTCAGCCTATTGCAATGCACTGCTGCACATAGGCCTCTTCCAATTTGGGCTCCAAATTCCACATGAATACCCTAGCTCTTTTTGTACTCGTCGGTGCATCTGGCTAGGGGCATTCCCACGTTACGTAGGTTTAGGGCACTACACAAGGAAAATATAAAAATAACAATAGGCCATCGAGTAGTGACATTGAGACAATTTCCACGCTTTGGCAATGAAAGAGAAGAATAACTGAATCTAATTCGAGATTAATTTATTCTATTTAATTTGAAATGCTTTATGTACAATGTACAAAGGCGGTTTTAATGCCGTAGTCTTTCTCTACCAGACAACCTTAGGGTGATGAAGAGACAATGAAGGTAGATGCACTAAAAAACCAACTTAATTGAGAGGTGGGTAGACATAATTATTTATTATTATTATTATATATTCATTATTTTATTGTACCCGTTTTTTAGTGGAATATTAATTCCCTTAGCGTGTTTACTCATGGCGCGACGCGACGCGATATCGCATCGATTGTCGACATCGGTCAGATATCGCGTAACCTTGCGACCCATAGAAAATGTATGAACGGTCGCACATGTTTACTGACCAAATCGTACGATATGGCGATATCGCTCACAGGTCTGATCGACGTCGAGTCGCTTGTACGTCCTCATGGCGTGCGATATCGCATCAAATGTACGTGGGCGCGCGACCGCTCGACTCCTTTGCGACCTGCAGGCGATTTCTTGTTTGGTATGTCGATGAGCGATTTCAGTTGCGCAACTAGGTAGGTACTTGTATCAATAATAAATTCTATTCAGTTTGTACCTACAAGAAATTGAAAATCATCCCTGTCTATACAAGGTCTTGATGATGTGGTTAAGGTTCAATATTGTACGGGAAGTGTGAGTGAAATTAGACGAACGTGTGTTGACAATGAGCATTTATTTGCAACTAAGATAGTGGGTAAAACAGTGGACTGTATACTATAATAAAACGTGAGGCGCATACATAGCTAAGTATCGACTTTAATTAATTACTTATATGTTGGTATGTAGGTTGTCTTAAAATGTCTTGAAATACCTAACATCCTACCTTTTTAATCCCGATCCCTTTATGAGGTTATTGTATTTATCTTTGTGAACAACTTTTACTATGGGACCAACCCATTCATTTTATTGAACTATTGATAGATATGGAACAGGCATCGAACCGCTCTTGTTCTTTTCGCTATTTGAGTCTTGGCCCCATAGTAAAAGTTGTTCATAATGATGAGTAGGTGCAATAACCCCTTAATGGGAGCGGAATTAAAAAGGTAGGAGGTATAACCACACCCTACCACAATATTAACAGCGTCATGCAACAAAATTAGCATGGAACACTGTTGCTAGAAAAAGCAATCCTGGTAAACGCATGGCTACATATCAAGCTATACATTTTTAGTATAAGCTGAGCTGTCATTGTACGGAAAGCCTATACAATGCGAGGTCAGCTTATACTGGAAATGTATAGCTTGATATGTAGCCGTGTGAACCTACAATTTTTTATTTACAACATTTGACGTCTTATTTTAACTAGGTTGACGGCATACCTTCTTTAACATCCCTTGCTGCCGTCGAACAAAGTCAAAGTCAAAGATTTTTATTTCAACTGGGCCTTTGCAGGCACTTTCAAAACGTCGTGATTCTAGGTGCACGGTTCCAAGTGGGTTGGTCCTGGAGAAGATACCCGCAAGAAACTCCATGGATACATCTTTTCACAAACCAAATCCACAATAATAAGTGGGGCCGCGGTAGCGGCCCCGGCTAAAATTCGTCCTGAATTTACAAAATATTTAAAAAAAAAGAACAGCAAAGATCATTTATTTAATCTTCCAATTAAATTTATCATTTTTTCAATTTAATTAATACTAGTAGGTACCAACTTAACACTCAAGTCACCCATAAGAACACAAGGGAAGCGTCATTAGAACGGCGAACGATGTGGAGAGAATGTCGAAATTACGACGCTATGTCCACGGAAGGGATGTCAAAGTACCACTGCCAAGCTAAGGTGCATTGAAGAAATAAAGACCCCGACTTCAGAAGCTGTTAAGTTTTTTAAGTAAATTATTTTATACTTTATAGATTTTTGAAGTCGGTTTTTACTTTTATTAAAAGTTTGTTATTTTTCTATTTGGAGTGGCATAGATAACACATAAACATGCGATCACAGCAATCGCGAATGATTTGCTGTTATCCATTGAAGAGTTCCATTGTCTATCTCCGAAGGTCTTCATAAGATCTAAATGAGACTACTTCGAGAGTATACCCTTTCAAAGAAAAAAAGAATTTTCAAAATCGGTTCGCAATTGACGGAGATATCGGTGAACATACATTAAAAAAAAAGTACATACGGTCGAACAGAGAACCTCCTCCTTTTTTGAAGTCAGTTATATAGTTGGTGAGCGACACAAATCAGTCGAATCGCATCGCGTCGCTCCATTAGGACGTACATGCAATTTGGGTCGACAATCGATGCGATATCGGTCGCGTCGCGTCGCGTCATGAGTAAAGTCCCTTACTCTACTTCTATATCGAGTATTTCTTGATCTCGATCATAGTTACCGTGAAGTCAAAAATGTACGAAAAAAAATGTGCGCGCGTTTTCGATATAGAAGTTCATTCAAATGCGCGCGCACGTTGATAAGTACTATACAAACACGAATGAAAATTGCTTGTACTATTTTCAATAACTACTCACTAGTTCAAAAGAAAATAACTTTTAAAAGTATACAAAACAACAAATTATAAAACTTATCACCACATTTTTATTCACTCGTGTCCAAAAAACGTCCACAAATTGAACTAGATTGGCTACAATTAGTAACTGCTGATTCTAAATTGTCTGAATTGGTGCCCCTGGGACTGGGTGACTGGACTCAACAGCTGCCTGTCTCTTGACAGAACACGAACACTTAATAGATAGGTCACTAGTTATCTGTCTCGCTCTCGGCTGAAACTAATCAGCTTAATATCTATTCTGTAAGAACATCTCGCATCTCGATTCGAATCTCACTCGTTTTGTCGGTTGATAGGATAGAATAGATCTTTATTTCTTGTAAACCAGATACAGGCACTTATGAAATGTCGAGACTCTAGGTGCACGGCTCCAAATAGTAGATCTTATGGAGAAAGAACCGGCAAGAAACTCCATGGAAACTCTTTTCTAATAATAGATTACAATCTTTATCAGTACAATGTTGTGGTAAGAGCTGCGAGAATAACGTAATTTAATGTGAATAAAAATAAGACTAGGATAATAATGATTTACCTCTGAAAGACGAATTCACATACGATAACTTTATAACGGAGCTGAATTTTCTCGATATTTTTTAATGTCTGTAATTTTAAAAGTTACATAAATGACTAAGATATTTTTATTATTTTTCTGATAATTTTCACCACCTGTCCTATCACCCGTTACCGGCTTGACGTTGATTTTTGGGACACCTGTATGTACCCACAGTATGATTTTTCTCGTTCAGAATTTTCTGGTATTCACATCGGACACAGTCAACCAGCGCCTTGAGAATGGCGATGTGGTACAGAGAAAATCATAACGATCATCATAAAGATTTGATCAGAACTTATGATTTTATTCCATCAATTCAGAATTTTAATTTAAAAATTCCACAGCCGCATGAGTGAACTGATAACAATTTTCTGCGAAATGCATGGATTTCCCTGAGGATGCTGAAGAACTGACACAGACAGAGCATCCGCGTGAAAACCAGCATCCTTAAATAATAATATCACTATAGGAATAATATTAATTTATTAGCTATACTATAACGGAATGTCGTGGCTGATTCATCAACGCTGATCTAAACCGAATTTTGAAAAATATAATTTGGAAATGGAACAAAAAAAATCATATTGCTCTTGTGCATTACTGTATTGAGATTCGTAGAAACTGAGATACTTATCTCATAGTTTTTAAGTTTTTATTATTTTACCCGTTGAACGATGTTACCAGCAAAAAGATAATTAGCACAAGCAATTTATTAGCGCAAAAATAGATAATGATTGTTAATTAATTATTAATTCATTAGACGTAAGAGAGTAATTATGTAATTGCGTTTAGCTCTTCAATCACATCACATAAATTATAGGCAGGTAATTCATTGATGACGGTTCAACTTGAGGCAACGTTAAGGTACCCAAGCAACGCAGACGTTCCCTAAGTCCGTCCGGCGCTGCCTGAGCAGTTAGCCTCAAAACTAACTTTGTTGATGGGCTAAACGTTGCCCATGGTATTCTGAGGCCCAGGTGTCACGATTTCGATTTTACACATCGATCGCGTTCTGCGTGCCGATTGGCGCTTTTACTTCTTCACCAATCGGAGCGTCGAACGCCCGTCGTCGATGCATAAAATATAGATGGTTAAAAGCTAAGAGCAAGCTTAGGTTAAAGAAACTTACGCTAAGGCCTCAGACACACACGACAAAAGATGTTAATGACCTCGATATGAGTGTGGAATGCGACAGATTTCAAAGAACATGGAAGGCTTCTTGAGAGATCTTTATGCATCAATGGACCGCATAAGCGCTAAACAGTGGCTCATGCTAATGTGGCTTGTATGTGGACAGGCTCGTATCCCGATTTACAGGATCCGTGGACACATCCCGATTTACTCATGATTGGGACACCAAATGTCCGGATTTTAGGTGATTCATACTTCGGTCATCAAAAAATATAATCTCAGTGCGCGCGCGGTAGTTTTTGGGATATGATGTGATCTCTTGCACACTAATAATAAAAATGTTGATTATAAAAACTCCGTTATTTCTCTAGTTTTCCCTAAATTTTAACCAATATTTTTGTTCACCTTCCATTCCGAAATTCGGCTTCGGTAGTCAAAAAATCAAAATAGTTTGATTCCGACAGGTACTAAGTATGTTAGATTAGTACATTGCCTGGTGGACTGATGTTCATAGTTTACAATAAAGTGAACATTTCTACTATTCCTAGCATGCCATGCCATGTAATAATGCTTAAACATACTCGTAGGTCTCGATGTCCATAAAAT
This sequence comes from Allophyes oxyacanthae, assembly GCA_932294325.1. Lineage (NCBI taxonomy): Eukaryota > Metazoa > Arthropoda > Insecta > Lepidoptera > Noctuidae > Allophyes > Allophyes oxyacanthae. Next base: position 8,036,693 of record OW028628.1, read on the forward strand.
AGATAGACTAAAGCACATGTTCCAGATTTAATCATCATTTATGCGGGTGGAGTAGTGAGCAAGCGGTTGTATAATTATTATTATGTAATCAAAGTGGTACTAGCAGGGTACTAGCCATACAAGCCGATGGCTCTTTATGGTGCCCCATTAATGTATCAATTCGATACATCATAAACGTTTTATTGGGCCCGACTGTCCATCCATAAAATGGACGAACTTATACAAACATAATAAACGTTGAGTGCTTTTTTAGACTTTAATGTGTTGTTGTATGTTATGTGATCATGCTACATGAGATATCCGTTGAAGCTAATTTTTTTACTGAAATGTGTAAACCTAATGGTTTTTTTTCTTCGTGATTTCTGGTTTGGTCCCATAGTACAAGTTGTTTATAAATAGTAATGAGTACGATATCCCCTCGGGACTAGAAAGGAAGGACCATAAATTTGGAAAGTATCCTACCTTCGCAATAATGTATAGCTTGCAAAATTGCAGTGTGTATTTTTATAGACCTGGCAAACGGTTTTTGTTCGTGTTTGAAATTTTTGGTTCTTTGTGATCTCTTTAAGTTTCTATTTTTATTTTTAAATGCTGTCATCTATATCCTGTGTCGAATAAATGTTTTCTATTCTATTCTATTACGAAACCCAGGAGAAGTGAGAGAGAGAGAGGGGTGAGAGAGTGAGTGTGAGTGTGGGATATTAGTCTATTCTTCTCCGGAAACAACACAACATGTATAATATGTAATTCATACATATTATGTATACTACGTATAATTAACAGATGATGCGTGTCTGTGAAACAGAACAAGACAGCAAACAGCGCGTAGTACGTCCATCAATATGTATGCGCTACCCGGGAATCGTACCTGTATAGCATCATTACATGATATGCATCGCAGATGAACAAACACGATGATTTTTATAAAAAACTAAATTGCATATGCTTTCTAGAGTTGTATATCAGAAATTGCACGGAAATACATACCTACAGTAATTAATTTGTTAAACAACCGAGGTTGTATTTTGTTGACTTTCTTTGCCGATAACGTGTGCGATGATACTTTTTTAAAATTCAAAAATAGGATATATTAAATTATAAAAATCTAGGGATCCTTACCTAAATATTTTAACAAAGTAATGCTTTTATAATAATTAGGAAAATATTTGTTTTAACGATATCCGTTTAAGTTAGCGTTCGTTCACACTCGATACTTTTAGCAGCAGAGTCGTTTTCGCATTCGTTAACTGCCTTTTGCTTACAAAAAGTGAATAACGAACGCGAAAACGCGCAATTTTGCTGCTAAAAATATCGAGTTTGGATGGGCCCTGAGATCTCTTTGACTACTGTAATCAGTGGGCCGAGCACGAATGTTTTGACGTATCGTAACGTAAACGTAACCAAATTTAGAACCAAAAATAGACGTTTAATCTATGATATTTTTTTGGAAATAAATGCAATATTTTTTCATTTTCATGAAACAAGTGTATTTGTTACATAAAATTGTACAAAATTGCGATAGATTCATCGTATTTTATAATCAAAATTTGCTTACGTTTACGTTACCATACGTCAAAACATTCGTGCTCGGCGTTCTGTAGGTACTAATCTAAAGGCTGTAAAAGCCTTGTTGATCTCGAATAAAATACATTGGCCTGTATAAAAAATTATAGTTATCATTTAAATTAATGGAACCCAAAGGGTTACCAACATAGGGGAGTTACTTTAATAATTAATCCAAAATGATTTCGTATCGCCCGCATGATAACGACAATACATGATACAAATATAGTTATCACAAAAAAATATTTAGCTTTATAGGGGTGTGAATAAAAATTAAATAGATAATTGCTTAATTAAACTCATTAGAATATTATATTCGTATTAAGTAGTTTAGAAGTGATTAAAAATTCATTGTTTTATGGAGTTGACACATGTAAACAAACTTCCTGAAATAAAGATTAAAAAAAAACTCATTAGAATAATTCGTGCCGTGGTGGAAAGAAGCCAGTAAACGAGGTTGGTAACGGGACCCAGGGGGTGCCGGACGTAAATAGTTAGGTACCATATACACAGGTAACGTATCATATACAGGGTTACCGATTATTGGTCAGGGATTTTCAACCTTCTCTTTACTCATAATTAAAACGATGTAACGATCCAAATATTTCATTTGTCAATAGCACGGACAACTTAGCCCAAGCTTATGCTAAGTTGTCTGTGGTGAATAGCTAACATGATAGCTAAATAAATATCTGCATACCTACTTTAGTTCTTGAGATGCAAAAAAACTTGTCTAGTGACCACACGGAGGTGAACAGGGTCTCCTTTCCAAAAAATGCAAGAATATTGCATCTTGGCTACATTAAAATAATTATTTAGTAATATTATAATAGTGTTGTTTTGACATTTCTGCTATTTGTTACCAGTTTTGAGAGATGCTCGTTATCAATCGATAGGTGATGATGACTTACCTGAAAAAAAGAAAAAATAATTAGCTTTTCCATAAACAATCATATTTTCCTATTCTAAGCTAAGTAGTAGGAATAATTATCGCTGTTGCTTGGTGATAATTCAGTACAATCAATAGGCTAACTAAAATTCTGAAAAAGCATTTTTGACGACAGGACTAGCGCAGTAGCTAAGCGATTAGCATTCTACGCTACGTGCCAAGGGTTCGATCCCTGCACCGAACAAATATTCGTAAGAAACCTAGTTGTTTTGTCTGGATGTGTGCGCATGTGAGATGTATGTTGTAAACTGTACTCTCGATACAGGAGAAATCCAAGACACGAATAAAGCGAAGATAATATCAAACTATTAAACTGTATATTAATTTATAAATTAGTAGTATATTGATACCATTTAACTTAAACTTGCTCCATAAAGGTTATTGCGACGTTACCAGCGATAAACAAGTGACCTGACTTATAGAATCTCTAGATATCTAAACATTTAATAATTAAAATATTTCCTGAATGTTATTTCGAGGACTTCTTGCTAAATATCGAATGCAGCGAGCTGATTAATAGTAGTAGAAAACATTGCAGTATTTCTAGACTTGCATCTAATACTTAATCTATATATTAATACGTAAAGAGAAATTTTTTGTAGATACCCCTTTTTAAGCATATTGCGCGCACGGAGGAGTGTGAGATTTGGCATAGTTAAAGTTTATATGGAGAAGGACTGCAGAATGCTGAAATATATACATATGTGGTCTAATCCCAACTCCATGATCGATAAAAAATTTGCACGGTAGGCTGTCACGATCTTATTGAAGTTTATTACCAGAGTCGATGTTCATTACCATTTAAGTTACGCGGTGGACCCCTAGGTGGCTACCCCCGCTAGGTACGCTCATGCCGCGAGTACTTTCAGCCTTGAAGTTTTATTTCAAATAAAATAAAACCTATCATAAGAGACTCCCTTGAATCTTTGTGTCCTCGCCATAAGGACGACCATATGTACAAATATTAATGATCATTTATTTTTCCATGCCACCATAACGTCTATGAATGGAACCGATGAATCTATCAGACGGCCTATTTGTATTCAAAATATAACTATTATTAGCCCACGTCCGCTGCTGGGCACGTGTTAATATAATTTATGGGTTTTATCCCCCATACAACATGGGAATCGATAGTAGAGTTATATTGTAAGGATGTGGCGATAGCCAGCTATTTGGGTGGCCGACGAACTCTTTTAATGTTTTATATTTCCTTGTAAATTATTAATTTCAAGACATTTATTTATATTATTATCCAATAGTTTAAATAATTTATTTGTTGTAGATACTTATATTTACGTACCTATTGAAAAATGCGTAGATACTACAAATACCAAGTTCGCGTTAAAAATCAAATTCATGCATCATTTTATTCAAATAGGTAACTTAAATAAGGACAATAAGTTAATAACCTTTATCTACATAGGTAAATACCATTTTAATATAATTTGAAATTAATACGACATATTAACATATAAACTGGTTGCTAGCGACATCTAGTAGTAATAAAACGAACTACGTAGAAGTTTGAAACGTTTGACGCTACAAATCCAGAGGGCAGTGATGGCTCTTAGTTTACATTACATTCGACTAGATGGCGTTGGCAGTCATCGGAAAGAAAAATATAACTTGTGGCATTAAAACAAAAAAAAAGATAATTAAATTACTAATTTATAAAATAAAAGTTAATAATTAAAACTTTGATGTACCTATACATTTAAGTCTATAGTACCAGACTAGAATAGTCTCACAGTAGACTACGTTTGTCGGCCTACAAGGCCCAAATTACATTAGCATCAAAGTGCATAAAGTTGCTATTTACTTTTTTATGAATTCTCTAACAATAGCTTAGAAAAAAAAACTAATTTCCTCAAACAATAATCTAATAGACTATAATGATGCACGCATTAGTGAGAAACCACGAACAAATCAACCTTCACCACCACATTTCCGGCAAAAAAAGTATAAATTAATGCGTTTCGCTTTTTGAGAATCTAACATGATAAACTCTTGCCTAGATGCGAACCTCTTTAGATATCAAGACTTGACTAATAAATGAGTTATAAATGAGTAATAAATGAGTTTCATTCATCAGTTATTAGACACATTTAGAACTTTCTCCGGCCTCAAAACGCAGTCCTTTCTAAGAAATAAATCATCGACCTTGCTAGGTCAAAGCCTCTACAATGGCAGGTATGGTCGATCTACGCCGTTCCGGTGCGCAGGCGCAAACCGTGATTTATGAAATTGCGGTTGCGCAAGAGTCGCTTGTAATTTAATCTGTTTGTGCGATGATTGCTTGGTAAATAGTGTATAAACACATGGCTTGTCTGCTTTCTATATGAGAGAGATAATAAACCTCGCCAAATTAAAAAAACAGAATAATCAGTTATTCTATTTACTTTAGATTATATTGAAATGTCAATGCAACAGCGCGAAAAATTTCAGCATCCAAAAGGTATTTGTCATCTTTTTAGTTTTAGGATCTTTTTCTGTGTTCTGAACTATGGTTTTCAAGGTAGGCCGCATAATAAATTACATAATTTAAAAAAATCGATGCCAATCATTTATGAGCGTATCCTGTATCCGCAGACGAGACTAATATTAATTACTTAATTAATTTTATCGTTCCTAGATTAGTAGGAATTGCGTAGGTGGCTTAGTGGGTTGCCGACAATGATACCTAATACAGCATATCAAATAGGATGACTATAAAAACGCTTTGCTTCCCACATGCCTAATAAAAAAGCTAAAATAAAAAAGAGACATTATTTAAATTTAGAATCAATTTGCACGAGTTATACTGGCAGTTACTGTTTTTCTTTTAGGGTACAACCTTAGGTACAACATAGTTAATAATGTCCCATATTGTACCCATTTTGGAGTATATATAGGTACAATGACGCGCAACTGAATGTCTGGTTCCAGCTTTGACGTGACCTACAGAAATTTGTTTTGAATCTGGGTGTTTGTGTACGTGTTTTGTATATGTAATGGCACCGAAGATGCATGGAATCCTAATAAGGTGCTACAAACAAAAGTGCCCACGTTGAGCAAATGTGTGTAAACACAAAATCGGTCCTCTCATTCAATTGATGATAATAATTAATGATGAAGCGGATTGAAGTGAAGTCGGACACGATAGTAATTGGATCTTTATTAAAAAAAAATCGCAGCCAGTTCAAGTATTCAACTTTACACGTTCAAAAGATTTCCCCCACGTGAGGTTTTCTAACGTTCAGCCAAACTAAGGTCAAATAGTAGTAACTTATCAGCCTTTAATATTTAACTTTACTAGAACATGCTTGGACGGCCTTCCTAACTGGATCACAAGGATATCACAAGGTCACGCGCGACACGTGACACGAATAAAGGAAGCCCTATTGACTTAATTGAGGCAGTGGTAGGTAAAGGCTTCGCTACGAGCTTTCCAAAAATCATGTCCACAAAATCTACCGTAGGTACTCTACTTGCCTGGGATCCAGACCTCTTTACAGTCTCCCCCCCGAGAAGTGCCCTAACAGGCGTGGCTCCAAGGTGGACTTCGGCGCGGTCTTCTAAGAGTACCCGAAGCCCATCTGTAGGTGCCGAAGCGGACTACCGTGGTGATTTTAGCCGGTAGGAGTCCGGCACACCTCTCCGCCCCACCCAGGTGGAGATAAGCCCGAGAGGGTTCTCACGACGTAAATAAAACTGTACTCTACTTGGCAGTTACAGTCTGATACCCTAGACATCAATTCTAGGTACTGTTTTTTCTACTTCCAGCTTATTTTCCAAAACTATATCTACTAACTTATAGCTTTCGCCAGCGGCTTCCCTCGTGTGATATTCTAAAATTATAGCCTATGTTACTCAGTGATAATAGGTACCTATATAGTAGTCTGCTGATGAAAGACTTTTTAATTTGGTTAATAATATAAACGTCTTCGGTGATAATTATCCTAAGTTCCGCCAATCATAGTTTATTGGTAAACAAAACACTTTTAACCTACAGAGCCTGTTTGGCCGGCCTTGGCTCTGCTTTCCAGCTGGTTGGATCGCAAGGATGTCAGAAGGTCACACGCCAACGCGACACCGGTAACGAAGGCGGTAGCTAGCCAGGTAATCAATTCGTCATTCTATTATTTATTTGAAAAGAGTTTCCATGGAGTTTCTTGCCGGTTCTTCTCCATAGGATCTACTATTTGGAACCGTGCACCTAGAGTCTCGACATTTCATAAGTGCCTGTATCTGGTTTACATGAAATAAAGATCTATTCTATTCTATTCTATTCTATTCTCTCGATTTTATGCGTGTTTTCAAGTTTTTGTGAGAATTTATACGTCAAATTGTTGTTTTTCAATTCTTTCGTACTCACAGAAATCTTAAGTACCATAATAAAAATAAACAGAATTATCTACGCTAATTGTTTAATAATAATACGTGATGTGCAGTGATTAAGTTGTGATACAGTAATAAAGAATGTGTACCATTCGCGATGTACGTCACTGAACCAATGACTGAGGATTCTTTAGTCATTGCACTGAACACAGAAAGAACTCTTTTCTTTTTTTGAATTACATTACGTAGGAAATTCATTATATTATAGACAATGGAGTTGATTATGATATTGACTCCTAGGCTTTAAACTGAATTTGAAACGTTGAAATAGTTCAAAACTATTTAGGTATTTTCTCATATTTCTCCTTTCCTCTCTCTGAAAAAGGAGAAAATTCTAAAAATGACTTCTTACACCATTTAAACTGTTTTGACTGCGAAACTGTACTATTTCAGATAACCTAAATAAAACTGTAACTTCCCGAAATAACATTCGTTTAAGATTCCATCGATTTATTTCTAATTCGGAAGCTAGTGGCCGTCTATTTGGTACGGCGCCAAACAGTCTGTTCCAAATACTTGCCGCTTTATTTCTACCCTAACAACTTTATCCTTAGAGCTAAACAAAAAATCTACCTTAACTAACCAATAATAGAGTTCAAAATAGCCTTACAGCATTCCGCACTGTAATAGTCTAGTAAAACAAAGAAAAAAGCTCTTTATTTTCAGGACACAAAATGTTTAAAATGGTTTTGCATACGCTTTTAACAAGTTAAAATGACAACAACGAAATGACAACAACGTAAAATGGACTTTATTTGACATAGAATATGATTTGAAATGAAATGGAAGAAAACATTCGAAATAGTTTTGACATTTCAAAATTAGTGTTGTACTTAATATTCTTGGTTGTACTCAAGAACCTTATACTGTAATATTCTTGGTTGTACTACTGAAAATACGTTAATAGGTTTGTTCCGAAATGTCAAGCTTATGGTTTATTGAAGTGGCAGTAATTTTGCGTTTCTACTTATTATTATATTATTGTCAGGTACTGTTTCGTCCTGAGATGAGCTCATATTCCACTGTATACCTATGTACCATAAAGTTTTATAACTAAATAACTTTTTGGATATAAATTTACACCTGTATTTTACAGTAAATTGATTGGCATATTAGGGAATAAAGTATTGCTGCCTAAATTCTGATTCAAAAATTTATTTGCTTAAAATATGGTCAACAATGGTGTTTAGGTACAGTAGTATGAGTATAGTTAAAACCATTGAATTATAGAGTGGTAATGTCTACACTTACAAATAACCTATCCACAAGGCTGAACATAGCAGGATCTAAACAATTTCTATGAAAAACATAGTTTTATTTTTTAATCTTATAATTTCTTTACTTTCCGTACTTCTAGATATATCTATCTATGTTATGTATATTTATCTATGCTACAAAAAACTGGAGGCTTCATAATACCAATCTGATTAGTTATTCCTTTCCAACGATCTCAATTTTCCATTTATAAGTTGATTCTATAAACATTAATTATGTATATTCTAAACTGCGAAGCGGATTAACAATAAATACATAAACGCATTGTTTATCAAAAGTACAGCTACGTTCAAGTTTATCTGCGCCCACGCAGTACACAGACAGACGCTGGGAACTGGGACAGAGATAACTTTGCATTGATTTGCGCCGCCATTCAATGCAGATTGATCAAATAGCCGTTATTATACTTTTTATAATTAATTTTATTTTCTAACTAAGTCATTTATTATAAAAAGAAGAAAGAAAGAAAGAAGGAAAAAGTATTTACTATACTGACACACTGCCGTTAAAGCTGTGTCGATGTAGAGTTGCGGGTATGTGCGTTGCCGTGCGATGCGCCTACGTGTAGCTTAGTGGCGTAGGGCGTTGCTACGCTGACGCTACGGTGCGGCTACGTGCGTAACGTAGCCGCACCGTAGCCGTTTGCCTAGTGCGTAAGCGTAGCGATTGACATCTTTTTTTTCCTCCGTTCTTCAACAGGGAACGTAGAAGACTATAGTCAGTAGTGGATACACAGACCACACAGAATATAATAACATACAACAGCTGATGTGGTGATAATAAATGTTTTAAATTAACAGAAAGCAAATGTTATGCTCAAATATCGCATTAATGAAAAAAATTAATGTCCATAAAATAGTAGGTATAACAACCAATAGACAATAAATCCGTAGTCCGACTGATATGATATTTAAAAAATCCTAATTGCTTTTGTCAATCATTTAAGTTATCATCATATGTCACACTGCACCGCATTAGGCCAAGCCCACCGTTCCGATTCGCTTGATCTCCACAAATTATTATTTATTATTGATCGAAGGATCCGTCAATTAGACTGAAGGATCTTCAGATTTTTTTAACATCACTGTGCTTGCTTCTGACACAGACGTTCTATCCATTAGTCAAATGAAAAGTGGGACATGATCGCAAAACATGTAGTATTTTTAACTCCCGACAAATAAGAGGGGTGTGTATCTGTATATCTGTCTGTGGCATCATAGCTCCAAAACGGATGGACTGATTCCGATGCAGTTTTTTTAATTGAAAGCTAGTTTAATCGGGTATCATCTCATCTATGTTTCATGAAAATCTGTTCGGCCGTTCTAAATTTACAGCTCTTTTTCTAGTTGGAGTCGGGGGTTTTTGACGGTTAGGTTATTAGTTTTACTGTGCTTGCTTCCGGCACAGACCTCCTATTGTTAGTCAGATGAAAAGTGGGATATGATCGCAAAACATATAGTATTTTATTCCTCTTGACTCCTTCAGCTTAGATTTGAAGGCATGTTGGCGCAATGCCAAAGCGATAAGCAATCCGCGCTACTCGGCGCGGGTTCAATTCGCGCACGGAACAAATATTTATATGGCATACTGATAATAATTGTCGGTAAACAGGATAGAAAAAAGAGTCTGTAAAAAAATTACTATTGGGAGACACAAGAAATTCTGCTGTATATGTGATTGTTATACACGATACAGGAGAAATCCTAGTGTCATAGTCAGTTTTTTAATAATATAATTGTTAGAACAGTTAATACCTCGACTAAATATTATATGTAATAGAAGTTTTTTTTTTGCATTTTCTTACTTGGTCCCTTAGTGAAAGCTGTTCATAATGTTATGTACAAAAACCCCTTAAAGCAACTTATTTAAATATACAGCCTGTAGGTATATTCCTAGCCTTGAAATGGTTTTTATAATGGAAAATCGCTTAGTAAGACTCGATTGATATAAAACCTTCGCCTTTTTCCATTTCCTAAAGTGCTTCTCCAACTAGCGAAGGTCAGAAGTCACTTCGTATATTTTCTTTGTCTTCAACCGCACTTGTGTTCCGTACTTGTTTCTCGTTTTCACTGCGGATGTTCTTTATGTACATGTATATTTCCAGATTGCCCTAACTCGATATTCTTTGTGAAATAACTACTTTAACTAATTAATAGTCTTGTCTATATTGTTCTATTTTTAAAACGCTTTTATTAGCTTCACCTGTAACTATGTAAAAAAATCTTGGAAGTTAAATTTGACCCACTTCCCGGTTTCCGATTGAGCTGAAATTTTTCATACACGTTTAGTTCGGATGACAAAAGCGTTTTCTTTAGTTTTTTTTTTAAACTACAATATATATATTATATATAAATATTATTTTGTAGTATGTTTAACCCCCGACAAAAAAAAATTGAAGAGGACGAAGGGTTATAAGTTTGTAGTTTAATCGGGTATCATCTTAGCTACGTTTCATGAAAACTTGTTCAGCCGTTCAAAAGTTACAGCTCTTTTTCTAGTTCAAGTCGGGGGTTTTTGACGATTAGGTTATTTATTGATTTTATCTGTAATTTATATAGAGCTTATAATAGGCACACTATTAAATCTCTAGGGTTTGACTTAGAATGCCATGTTCTGAGGTTTTATCAACGCGCTATTTGTATGATACTGTATGAACAGAAACCATGGCAATATCACACTTTTGTGTTATATTGCCATGGTATAGTTTTTACAAATAATTGAATATTACTTGACAAAATGTATGGAACAGCAAATTTTCTTTCGCGATTTCCTGTTTGGTCCCATATTAAAAGTTGTTCATAATGATAACCCCTTAAAGGGATCAGGACTAGAAAGGTAGGACCTTAATATGGTAAGAATATAGCAGCGTTATAGATAACTAGAACATATTCCGCAGAAATGCCACCGCAATTCCGCAGATGGTCGGAATTCAGTTGGATGGCCGCCATTTTTAAGATGCCACCCATTGGGCATACCGTCCCACTGACCTTTACATTACTATCTACTATCAATTGTATAGAGCATTGTATGTGAATTATTTATTTGTTTGAAGAGGTAGGGCACTAAGCCCCTTTGTCACTGCGACCTGCGAAGATCTATTGTGACGCCTCTTGTATTATTACAGCACTCCCTCTAGCCGTAAGTCAATAATAAAATTGACTATATTCTTGGGGTGGAGGGATTTAATCTCATCTGGTGAGATTAGGTGGCCCCCCAGGTGCTGGCTTCTAGTGTGGTGTACTACGTCACACTCGCATAGGATATGTATGGGCGTCTCATCCTTTTCGCGACAGAATCTGCAAATTGTGGTGTCACTAAGGCCCATTTTTTGTAGATGCTTGTTTAGTTTGCAGTGCCCAGTGAGGGTTCTTGTCAAGATCCTAATTCGGCTCCTGTTCATGGAAAGCGCTTGTTCCGTAAACTTTCTGTTGAAGCCTGTGAGAAGCGCTTTGGAGTGTGCTTGGCCTGAGGACTTTTCCCAGAGCTTGATACTCTGTTTATAGCCCCAGGACCTGAGGTAGGTGGAGGTTGTGCACTTAGGAATTCCACAAATGGGTTCAGGGCCCATTGTGGTGCTTTCCGCTCCAGCTCTTGCTAGCTCATCGGCAGTTTCATTACCACCGATGCCACTGTGTCCAGGTACCCATCCTATCGCTACCGAGTTCGATGTTCCTAGTAAGTTCAGCAGCTGGACACACTCCTTGATGAGTTTAGAGTTGATCTCCTCTGAGTTAAGGGCTTTAATTACAGCTTGACTATCAGAGAAGATAAAGATGTGCCTGTTTAGATAGGCTTTTTGCAGACTCTCACGAACACAGCCTATGATGGCGAGTAGTTCTGCTTGAAATACAGTGGCGTATTGCCCAAGGTTAGCAAATTTTTGCACCCTTGGTTGTCCTCCGTGGTATCCAGCTCCTGCTAGACCCTCTTTCTTTGATCCATCGGTGAACCAAACAATATCACAGGTCCGGGGTTCGCAAGGCATATTGTCCTTCCATTCGGACCTCTGAGGTATGAATGTCCTAAACAGCTTATTGAAACTGTATTCTTTTAGCTGAACATCAGAGGGCATGGCTGTGATGCTTTGATTCATGAGGTTTTCGTGCAGAACTCTCATGATTTTTGATCTCCATCTTGTCCTTCCTGCATGGTTAGCCCTTAGCATGGCTGCTCTAGCGTCCATTTGCACCTGCACATGTAGTGGAACGAGGTTGAGCATCGCTTCCAGGGCAGAGGTCGGAGTCGATGAGAGAGCTCCCGTTGTGGTGATACACGCGAGTCGTTGGAGGCTTGTAAGATTATCTCTGCAGGTTACCTGGTCAACTTTTTTGTGCCATACCACACAGCCATATGTTATCATGGGCCTTGCTATAGCTGTATACAGCCACAGCGCTGCCCTTGGTCTGAGTCCCCATCTTGAGTTGACCAGTCTGCAGGAGGCCCCTAAAGCGATTTTAGCTTTTCTAGTCACAAATTTGATGTGTTGATTCCAGGTGAGTTTTTGATCGAGGATGATCCCTAGATATTTGACTTCACTGGAGAATTTGACTGTTTTTCCGAAGAGAGTAGGCTGTTTTAAAGCCTCCAGTTTCCTCTTTTTCGTAAAGGGTATAATAACCGTCTTATCGGCATTCACCGAGAGTTGGGTGTCTTTGCACCACCTTTCTATCTTCCTGAAGGCTGTTTGCATTAGGTCAGAGATGGTTGATTGGCATTTGCCAACGGTAACCACCACTAGATCATCTGCGTAGCCTTGTGTGTAAAAGCCAGCGTTGTTGAGCTCGCTTAGCAGACCATCAACAACCAGTGACCATTCCAGGGGGGATAGGACACCGCCTTGTGGACATCCCCTGTTAAGTTTTACTCTTACATTGGAGTCTAAGAGGGTTGTTGATGCTACCCTGTTGCGTAACATGGCTTCGATCCATTTAGTGGTCGTTCGGTCGATGTTGCGTGTTTCCATGCTTTGGACTATGACGTTTGTCGAGGTGTTATCAAATGCCCCCTCGATATCCAAGAAGGCGCAGAGGGCAATCTCTTTGTCTTCGATGGCTTTTTCTATAAGATCTACCAAGTCCATCACTGCAGACTCAGTTGATTTGCCTTTTTGATAGGCATGTTGTTTTGCATGCAGGGGTCTATCAATCATGTAGGTGGCCCTGATGTGTTGGTCCAATACCTTCTCCATGGTTTTTAACACGAAGGAGGTGAGGCTTATTGGTCTATAGGATTTGGGTAGCGACTTGTCTCTATCTCCCCCTTTGGGGATGAAGGTGACAGTGACCCTAGTCCACGCTGTCGGTATATAGGCCCATGCAAAGCTGGCTCTGAACACCTTGATCAGCGTTGGCAGGATAATATCTAGCCCTTTTTGAAGAAGTGCTGGGAAGATGGTATCCTCCCCACCGGACTTAAAGGGTTTGAAGCTGTTAACAGCCCATTTGATCCGGTCGGGTTTGAAGATGAGGGAGGCCATGCGCCAGTCCTCAACCCTCGGTTTGTGGATCTGGGAATTTTGCCCAGGGGGTATGTCCATATTGTTTAATTGCACCGAGTCCGGGAAGTGTACTTTAGCTAGGAGCCTCAGTGTTTCTTCTGCGGATCTTGTGAAGGTACCATCAGGGTATTTTAGTAGTCCAAGATGGGATTGAGGAGACTTTGAGATTATTTTGTGAATCCGCGCCGCGTGTGAGGTGCTGTTTATCTCCTCACAGAACTTGCGCCACGATTTTCTTTTGGCCTTTCTCAATTCTTTGTTAAACGTAGTAAGTGCTTTTCTGTAAGCTTCCCAGTCTTTATCCCTCATGGCTCTGTTAAACAGAGACCGGGCGTTCCGCCTGAGTCGCTCCAGATTTTTGTTCCACCAGGGAACATCTCTCTTCGCCTTGGAGGTTTTAAGTGGGCAATTCTGGAGAAAGGCGGTGTTAATGCCGTTCTCAAGATCGCCCACCGCTGCCTCCAGTTGGTCGCGAGTTTTGACGGATTTGCTGATCGTAAGCAGGTTTGTACAGAGGCAGTCTCTGTAGCCTGCCCAGTTGGTCGTCTTTTTATCTCTGTAGGATTTGGTTGTTCTTTCCGCAGAGTAAGATATGTCGAATCTTAAATGTCTGTGATCAGACATGGATGCATCCTCAGATACATGCCAATTAATCGCGTGGTTATATAAGGTCCCTGTGCAAAAAGTTATATCTAAAACCTCCTGTCGAATACTGTTAACAAAAGTCGGGCAGTTGCCCCTGTTAAGAACAAGAAGGTTATTGGATAATAAGTAATCAAATAGTAACTCACCCCTAGAATTGGTGTCAGTGCTTCCCCAGCTGGTGTGGTGGGCGTTGCTGTCACACCCCACGAGTAGCTGGGTGTTCGTCTCCTGACTGTAAGTTACTGTGGCGGCCAGTTGTAGGGTAGGGTTTGCTTCATCACCGGGTAGGTAGGCGGAGCAGGCTATAGGCCTAGTTCCTCCTCCCGGGAGTTCCACGTACGCAGCGACGCTGTCATCTGTGCACATGGAGGGAATTGGCAAAAATTTTATGTTCTTTTTGAACAGAATGCAAGCTCTGGGTCTTATGCCGTCGGTATTGTAAAGCAGCGTACCTACGGAGTTAAGGCCCATGACCGTATTTCTATTGATCCACGGTTCTTGGATCAGAGCCATATCAAGTTTCTCTTCAGCAAATTTCTTGCAAAGGATAGCGGTAGCTGCCTTTGCGTGCCTCAGGTTGGCTTGAATGACTTTGAACATAGTTGTTGGGTGGGGTTTGGTGTTGGGAGGGATAGGAATTTGGGATGGGGGTAGGGATCGGGAACGATTTGGTGAGGTGGGTTTAGAGAAGTTAGGAGGGAGGGAGGTTACTGAAGGGGTTGCGTGCAGCCTTCTTACTGGAGTGCTCCTTGACCAGCGGGGGCAGCTGCTTTGGCCTGCCCGCTGTTCTGCCTCCAGCTCCACGACTCCTTCTTGCACCCCTGGTGGCATTGGTATGCCTACCAGGGGGCCGGACCACAGGTATAGGATGGAGGGGGTTTTGCCCAGTCCTAACCTCCGCCGTCATTAACCTTGGCCGTTCGCCTGCCGCAGCCTTTCGGAATACAGCGAGGGCGGCATTAGAAACGCCACCTTTGCCTCCTCCTAAGGGTGCGGACAGTGATGCCGAGGAGGTTGATGCAACGGGTTCGGTTTGTGGCGCTACCGTGTTGGTTGCCATTGGCTGAGCAGCAAGCCGCTCAGTCGTAGCCTCCTCAGGTCGCTCCTCTGCCTTACCCGTTGCATCATCCTGCGATTTGGCTTTCACCCGAATATGGATTCGGCCAAATCCAAGAAATAGATAGCAGGAGCTATCTATGAGAGGTCCGATTGAGGAATCGTCGAAGGAAAAGGTCACCGTCTGACCCTTTTCTTCGACTCTCCTATTCACAACCCTCCAGCTTGTGAAATCCAAGCCCACGTTTTGGGCCTGGAGGCGTCTCAATAGGGACGCTTGGTCCAGCTTGGCGTCCTGGATCCATGCGATGCCAATCCTGGGTTTCGGCATGTCACGTTCATCGACGATGGATAAGCGTGCTCCCTCCCAGGGTTGGATCTTCGGCGCGTGTGTGATGAGCCACTTCTTTGACGCCTCATCCGCACAGTGGAGCATCAACCCACCTGCTCGGTAGGAACAGCTAAGGAATCGGGGGCCTTTGCCGTCTACCTCCTTGTCAACGAGCTCCATGATCTTACCCTGGAGCTCCTCGATTTTCGGCTGGGTTATAGGCCCAGCAGCATCGATGATGCCCATGCGAGTGGCACCAACGATTTCGCGAAAAGTCGGTTTAGGGGCAGGCCCATGCAGCCTTGCTACCTTCCCCGGCTTTTCCTGAGAAGAAGCGCCGTCTTGTCGTGGCCTTTTCTCAGCCCTGAGCTTCTTCTCTTCATCCAATGCAGCCAAGTATTCCGGAAATTCCTTGAGGTGGATTTCGCAGAGGGATTTGGCCTCCTGAAAGGATTTCCCTCGACTCATCCACCACGCGATCCTCTTCTTGGCTGCACCAGAAAGCCTTTTGTTAGGCTTTTTGCCGTCGCCTCGGGAGTCATTTATGCCCTCGGTGATGGCCGTTTTAAGTGGTTCGCTAGGGCTACTGAGCCCAGCTTGCACTGGAGATTCCACGAGGACAGTAGGGAGATTTAGCCCGTCTGTCTGTGGATTATGAGTATGTTCCTCGAAGATATCTCCGAGGGACATATCCGAAGAGGGGCTGAGAAGCGCCTCTTCGGCAAGGGGGGAGCTAGTTATTACTAGCTCCGGGATGGCCTTATTAGGTTTATCTTTAAAGGTACTCATATAGTTCCCACGAGTAGCTAGGGAAATATAGGTCGATCCCCACAGAGCCCCGCATGTGGAGACAAGGCAAGATAATCCTCGAGGTCGCCTGGTATCGAGGATCCTCCGTTCGCGACTGAGCTACTCCTCAGCCATTCATCCATCGGCACGGGTCGGGTGACACCTTGGATTGAGTGCATAAACTTAAATAGATAATTAATTATAATAGGTAAACTACAAAGATGTGTTACTAAATGCATACTTAAATAGATAATGATTTTTAGGGGCGAGGTTTTCTCCTCCAGGATAGAAGGAAGAAAGGATTGGATAGGTTGGAGTAGTACTAGGACGGGAACACAGGATAAGGTTTAAGGATGGGTTGCCCACACAGTGGGGTTATGTGTGGGCTACCCTTCCCTTGTCCGGGGTTCAAGATTGCGAACGTTCCCCGTCCCATTCAGCCGAAACCGGTGGGGTTAGAGCTGAATGAGGCGGGGCGAGCTATCCGCAGCCTGCTCACCCGCTCGGTAGCTTGGGAAGAAAGCTCCCCCCGCAGCAAGCGATACAAAGCCTACAAAGCACAAGAAGCAAAATAAGCAAAGCATAACTTAGCGCGAGAGCCCGAGATTGTATGTGAATGGGATCCTTCAGTTAAACTTAGATTATATCAACTGTGGAAATAATTTTGTGTAATAGCGTAATGATAAATATTTACTTTCAATGTCCTAAGAAACACTACAGTAAAAGTCCTACCAAAATCGAGCCAATACAACATTATTTTATTAACCAATCAATCATGACTTCTGCTTTATATGGGACTGCTTGCAATAGAGGGGTCAAGCTGTATCTCAGGATCTAAATTAATTTGACGACACGGTTGGCGCAGTTGCTAAGCGATTAGCTTTCTGCGCTACGTGCCGCGGGTTCGATCCCCGCACGGAACAAATATTTGTATGATCTACAGATAGTTGTTTCGGGTCTGGTTGTATGTGCATGTTACATGTATGTTTGTAAACTGTAACCTCGATACAGGAGAAATCCTAGTGAGGGGCACCGTTTTTCATTAAAAAAAAAATAATAAAAAAAAAATTACGGAACTAATATTATCATGTTAAGAATTAAATAAAAATTTGAATAATTTGTTAGAATTACAATCACAATCAAATGAAGATCCGTCAATCCAAAGCGTTCTCCGATCAAGTAATCAAAAACGCATACTATTGAATAGAAAGTCGTTCACAAGTCCCGTACAGTGGGTATCAATTAAAACCTGTATATTTATACTATAGTACGTATTTTGTTACATAGGTGCCATAACGGTACCCTCACGCCAAGTGACCATAACCTGTTCCGAGCAAGGTGCAATGTTAGGCAAAGTATGTGGTATTTATGGGCGCCAATTCTGTTAGTACAGAAACTAAATGAACGTCGGAAAATAAGAAAGAATTATTGTATTATTTTAAAAGACTGTCCGTTATGTTTCTTGGGACCTACTAATATTTTAAATTCACGACGTTTAGAATGAACCTGTAAAACGCCAAAAAATACTTGACTTTGTTAGAAAATGGTTGTCTTTTACTGGTAGGTAAAAAGAAAAAAAAAGGAGGAAGAATTATCTATAGAGTAGTTTATCTCAGACTACTTAAACTAAATCTTCCTCGCAAAATTAGACAACTCAGAAATGACATTTTAAAACGATTGTGGGGAACGAGGTATTGTGTCCCTGCATTCAAGGTTTGTATGTTTGGCCGATAGTTAACGTTGGACACTTAAGTAAATCTCCGCCAACTCTTATAGCATGATTCAGGATTTACGTTGTCACTTCACTATGATAAAGATCCACATTTCAAGTAACTTGACAGCTAATCCTTCGGTAACATTTTTTTTTTTTAGGAAAACACAGGCTGTTCTGAATTTAATTTAACTTACTTTGATAATCGGCCCCAATATACTCGTGTGTATGTAGTTTATGAATTACCCATTCCCTAACGCGCAGGTGGAACTTTCGAAAGTTAAAGATTAGTTTGGTGATGTTTGACGTAAACCCAACTTATTATTACGTATGATAAATATGATAGATGCCGTCGCAAATAAACGTCATAATCCGTCTCTTATGAAAACGTCTGCGCGAGAAAGGGATGCATTGTTTGTTGGTCGTTGTGGCTGTCACATTTGTCTTATATAACCAAGGCCAAGGCCAAGGGTTGTCCTTAGGATCCATCCAGCTAATAGCTTATTCTATGTTACAATTTAACCTAAAGCTGACTAGTGATCAAGAAATGATGTTATACTCGTAAGTTCATCTTACACTCTCCACATTACCAAACCATCGACGCACTCAACGTCCGTGAGAAAATACGGTAACTACCAAATTATATCTTGTTTTTATTAGAAAACTGTGCTCACGATTCAATCCGCGTGGACTTCGGATGCTGCTTCAAAATAAATTGCCTATGTCCTTCCTCAGGATACAGTACCTATATTTCCTTGTCAAATTTCATCAAGATCTATTTAGCCGTGAGATGGTAACAAACAGACAGAAACACAAAGTTAGTTTCAGCATTTATAATTAGTACAAAGATACTAAGATTTTATTAATGCAACGTGTATAGATATGCGTGGTCGTATTTAATGGTGTGGATCAGATCATCTAACTGAACAACTTTCTCTATGGGACCAACATCGTAAAAGCGAAAAATGTATCAGCTTGACGTTTGTGTCAAGTAGGTATTGAAGTTTTGTATGGGACAATTGATTATTTTTTTGCGATAACGATGTTGGTCCCATTGAGAAAGTTGTTCAGTCAGACTACAAACTATCGAAAACTTTATGAGGCCCTCTCAGATGCTCTGGTTAAGCATAAAAGTCTTAAACTAAGAAACATCAAACATCTTACACTCATCGGACACAAATTCCATGACCTAATTATATAATTACGACTCGACGATGATCGCACAATTACCGTTAAAACAATTGTTTTGCAACTGTCTCGTCGCTAAGTGGGGGCTTTCATGTCAGCCGATAGTTAGGATAATTACTGTCGTGTCGGTTTGCAGAACATTATGCAGTTATATCTAAACTGTTATCTAGGTTACTAAGATAAAAATACAGTGGAAAGAGCTAAGAGCTAGGGAATAGGTTATCTACTAAGTTGTTTTGATGACTAAGGGGCGATTTTTCAATAGCTAGATATACCTCAGTTAAGTTATTCCTCTGTTATTTTCATACAAAAACTGTGCTAATTTCAAATTAACAGCTAGCTATCTTTTTTTTAACACGCTTTTATTAGCTTTACCTGTAACTAACTAACTTTATGTAAGAAAATCTTGGAAGTTAAATTGACACACTTCCCGGTTTCCGATTGAGCTGAAATTTTGCATACACGTTTAGTTTGGATGACTAAAGCGTGTTCTATCGCTTTTTTAAACTATAATATTTTATTTATTATCCATTCAGAAATTGGTCCTAAGGGTCGGTACATATCTGACGGAAAATGCGTCGCGTAATCCTTCACACTCAACCGATGATGCGTTGGTGCGTCTCTCAACCGATGATGATACGCTCGACGCATTTTCAGTCAGATATATACCTATACCCTAAGACCTATACTTTCCACTAAGCGGCAAGTCGCGGGCGGCTTATAGTCGCGGGCGGCTAGTCGCGGGCGGCTTATAGTCGCGGGCGGCTAGTCGCAGGCGTCTAGTCGTGCGTGGCTGGCCGCTAGCCACATGTTCTTTTGCAGTCGCGGAGATTTCCGAACTGCGGTCTCACCAATAGTTATGGTATATAACTTACTTGAATAAATAGGAATCGCAAGCGGCTAGCCGCCCGCCACTAGCCGCTTAGTGGAAATTAGATCCTAAATCTGAACTGCGATTTTGTAGACACGACTTTTCAGTCGAATCGACAGAATTTACATTGGTAACCCCGAAAAAAAATTCAATCAACTTAGCTCATCGCAGTCAATGACTGGTACAGGCCACTTCCTCGTTGCACCACAATGCGGAGTTCCCCTTTTGTACCCAGTCTACCAGAGTCAGATTTTAACAGGTCGTTAGCCAATCGCTACTGTGCGACCAGAAACAGATCATACGTTTTTGGTCGCACGTATAAATATTTACTCTTTATATCATTTCATACATTCATAGCTTCTGGTTTTATCAGACTCAACATTTTCTAAGCTTCGCTTATAAGCTTCGCCTTTTAGTTCAGTTTCTTAATGAGTTCACTTCATACTGCACACTGCGACTTCTGTCTTTGAGATTTATGACTTTATTCTAAATTTGAATGTAGTTCATTGCATTTAAAGTCAGCGCACGACCGTCCACGCTGCTTGTCTGAAAAATGTTGAATTTCTTTGTACAAGATCCTCAGATTTACTTTAATTCAACCTCTTTTCAAAGTTTAGATTTAAAAGTAACTTATTTATATAATTATATCATTTAAATGCAACGGTCTGAAGAATATTGAGTACTAATGATATAATAGCGGTGATTTAAATAAGAATTCTTAAATTCTGGGTGATTCTAGTACTTTTTTGTGCTTATTGTGAAATACGATCCTTTTCGGATAAGAATTATTTTTTTTAGGATTGTTTTATCGTGTTATATTATTAACATAAATAAATAACGAATATATTTTTATTTACGTAAATAATACGCGTAATCGCGTTATTAATGCACGTAGGTATAATGGCTATAAGATCTAACTATAGGCCAGGAAGATGGCTGTATTGTGTGAAACATGACATGACGAGAATAAAGTGAACTTTGAGATGACGTCTTGTAATAAATGGAAGTAAAAGACACGTTGTGTCGACCACAATAATATGGAATTTAAGCAACAATGATTATAAAAATTGTCAGTCTGTCTGTCTGTGTGTTTATTCCGGCTATTCTCCGAAACGGCTGGACCAATTTTGACGGGACTTTCACTGGCAGATAGCTGATGTTATATGGAGTAATATAGGCTACTTTTTTTTGTTATATTCCACGCGGACTGATTCGCGTCTAAGCTAGTTCTTTATATATTTTTATCACTATTATTACTAATCTTATTTCCGAAAATAAACGAACATTGCCGATCGCATAAATTTAATCGTAAGACTGTATACTTACTATGGAACGAGTAATCTTCTTTACCCAGCCAGTTATTAGTTTACCTATTTATTTACCAGTTAATAACAAGGCCGATCAGCAATCACCGTTAGATATTGTGTCCTTCGGTCTCATTCGGGGTCATGTAAACATAATTTGAGTCTAGCATCTTCCGTTTCCGTCTCACATCTATACATATAGGGATGTATATACATTCCCTCTTGATGACGTATTTCCGCTCGAGTTTACCAGGTGACCGTTGCACGCCTTTTTCGCTCATTGGCGTCCTGTTTTCTGAACAGTTCACATCTTTTAGTTAACGCTGTTAGCGTTCGGTTTATTTATATAAAAAGTAAAAAAGTATTATTACAGTTTTATTCGTTAGAAGATAATAAGCTTAAAATTTGAATTTCAAAACGTTTTAAATTTTTTATTTATTTACTTCATAATGGCGGATAGAAATCAAAAAGAGTCCGATTCGTCATCGGACTCCATATCTTCCTCTAGTTCCCCCGAATCATCGTTTTCGGACGTGGAGGTGGATAAATCACGTAAGAGGAAGAAGGTGTGTTCCAGAAGGAAAAGTAAACGACAACGAAGGCAAGGCAAGGTAATCAAAAAACTTGCTAGACAGGTCAGTGATTTGAAAAACTTATATTACTACCCGCCTAATAATATGTATTATGAAAATTTGATTTCTGGCGATAATTATGAAACTGTACCGGACCAACCAGATTCGGAACAGGTTACAGAACCAATGACAGAGCCTGTACCAGGTCCATCGTTCAATTTGGATTTGGGAACTCATTTAAAAGATCCAGTTATTTCTACGACTTCGACTGAGCAGTTAAATGTGTTATATTCTATACAACATTTCAATAATGAGAATTGGAATAATGTTCGATATATGGAATCTCAAAAAATATATAGTGCACGTCCTGGTTACATAGATCTTGAAGTAAATGATGAAATTAAATCGTTAGAAAAAAATTGTAATTTACCGATTGCTGATAAATTTCTTGGCGCTTTGACACGTGCAATGGTAATGCAAAGCGAGGCTATGCAGCAAGGATTTAGTCAGTTAATAACATGGGCAAAGGATACTGGTAACATGGACCCAGGTCAACTTGTTTCAAAATTAAATGAAATATTTTCTGGAAATTATCAAAAAATTTCTCGCGATTGTTTGCAACTAGTTTGTGGCCGTAGGGCTGATATTATAGAGCAAAGACGTGAATATTTCATAAAACTATTAAGAGAGAAAGCTTTCAAGTCATGTTTGAAGAAAATACCGCCGTCTAGCGAATTTTTATTTGACAAAATACCCTTTAGTGAATTTGTCAAGAATAATGGGGGTATTAACAAAATTTTTTGTACAAATAAAGTAAATTATTCTACACAAGAAAAGAAAAACCCTAGGTCTCAGGCGGCGTACCCTGGACCTAGTGGATATCAACCATCCAGTCGCCCTCCGGCACTGTTGATGAATTATAGATTTCCGCCACCGCAAAGTGTGGGATCGTTTTACAATTATCAAATGAATCCGTATTCATTAGGTAATCAAAGATTTTTTCGTCCTCAACCAAGAGCGCAGTTGGCAGGACATCGGTTCCTCCAGCCATTTAATTACAGAAAAAATGAATATCAAGACAATGTACCAAGAGGCAAAGGTCCTAGTAAATACAATAAAAAGTTCTGACTCGGATCACATTTTTCAGGGGGGATGTTTACAGAATTACATAACGGAGTGGAAAAAGTTAGGTGCACCGGAACCTTTAATAAAGATTATAAAGGGTTATCGTATCCCATTTCAAAAGAAACCGCCTCTGGTATCTCCAAGGTGGGTGAAACGTTGCAGTCTTACTCTACCCTCTGCAGAAATGGATGTAGTTATTCAAACTTTATTGGATCAGAACATTCTGGAGTATGCCCCCCAAACTCCGAGTTTCATATCGAGTTTCTTTCTGATACCCAAAAGCGACGGGACCTACCGTCCCATCTTCAATCTAAAAAATTTGAACAATTATTTGAAGGTCAGCAAATTCCGTTTGATTTCAGTAAATCGCATCCCAGATTTTTTACAGGAGAAAGATTGGATGGTAAAAATAGACCTCCGACAAGCTTACAACCACGTGAACATTGCGCCGGCTCACCGTTGTTTTCTCCGTTTAGTATACAGGAACCAGTTATTTCAAATGACTTCTTTACCGTTTGGCCTGGCGACAGCGCCCAAAATTTTCGCCTCACTGACGAATTGGACTGCAGAGATTTTCAGAAATCTAGGTATTCGAGTAGTAGTGTTTCTGGACGATTATCTATTGGTGTCCCAAAGCAAAATGATGTTGTTAAAGCACGTCAATGTTGTTCTTCAAATTCTCAATCAGTTGGGGTGGCAGGTAAACCGGGAAAAGTCGATTTTGATACCTCAAAAAGTTATAGAGTATCTGGGATTGATATGGAATCCTTGGCAAAATCAAAAATTTCTACCAGAGAACAAGATTCTAACCATGCAAGCAGTTTTGTCAAAATTACTCCGTCGAAGGAAAGCGTCGCTTCGAGAAGTGCAGAGCATCATAGGTGTTTTGAACTTTGCTCGTCTGGTGATTCCAATGGGTCGTTTGAATTTCCGGCACTTACTAGCGCATTGCAACCTAATCCTGAAACTGCCGTTTCAAGAGACTTATCCCTTGTCAGGCGAGGTATTAGCCGAGTTAAAATGGTGGATGGTACATTGTGTAGAGAAGTCCAGGCTTCATCCACCTCAAATAAAGAATTTTTTGACCACGGATGCGGCAGATTCAGGCTGGGGAGCGGAGCTCAACGGCCTTCACTTGTGCGGCGACTGGAAAACAGAAGAAGAGCGACTTCATTCGAATCACAAAGAGATGTTGACTATTCTGAAATGTTTGTTAGAATTCGGTCCTTCTCTGAGTCATACATCTCTTATCCTCCAGTGCGACAACAAAGCAGTTGTAGCGTACTTAAGGAACGAGGGGGGAAACAAGTCACGGATTCTGATGGATTTAATATATCGAATATTTCGCATATTACAAAAATACGACATTCATGTCATGCCTCATCACATTCCAGGAAAGTACAACGATATCGCAGACAGTCTCTCTCGTCAATCGTTGTTGCAAGAGTGGCATCTCCTCCCCGAATTGACAAATATTGTCTTTGCAAAATGGGGTGTTCCGCAGATAGATCTTTTTGCATCAAATACGGCTCATGTGGTGCCTTGTTATGTAACACTAGATCAACGAGATCGGCGAGCTTGGAGACACAACGCTTTTGCTCTCGAATGGGATTTCAGCCTAGCCTGGGCCTTTCCTCCTCCAAGTTTAATACCCCGAGTTTTGATGCACTTGAATCGGGCGCGAGGAGTATTTCTGATTGTAGCACCGAGGTGGTCTCGAGCGTTCTGGAGGGCAGACTTGAAATCCAGAGCGATCGCACCACCATTCACAATTCACAGGTTAGCAGAAGTGCTAGTAGACACGACGACGGGTCAGCCACCTCCACGAGTTTCAGAGTTGGTCCTAGAGATTTGGAAGTGTGGGGGTGGTCGAAATCCTTAGGTGACTGGTCGGATGAACAGAAGGGTCTACTTAAAGAGAGTTGGAGATCATCAACGATTAATACTTATAGGCCAGCATGGCAGAGATGGTTGAATTGGTGTTCGAAGTTTGGTGTAAATTTTTCAGATCCTTCCGGAAGTGAGTTAGCTAGATATTTAGCAGATCTACATTTGAAAGAAAAATTATCGTATCGCACTATTTTACTCCATAAATCGGTGGTGTCTACTCTTTCAAATGCAAAAAGTGAGACCCGTTTAAGTTCAAACATTTTGGTTAAGCAGATGATTAAAGCAATTGCATTACAAAAACCAAATAAGCTTCCACTGCCTATCTGGGACCCTAACTCTTTGGTAGTATGGCTTGGTAATAGGCCCCTACACAATCAAAGTCTTTTTGAAATTTCAAGGGTTTGTGCAGTTCTACTGTTATTATGTTCGGGACGTAGGGTACACGACCTAACTTTGCTCAGCATCTCTGCGGACAGATGCATAGTAGGCGAGAATAGCATAATCTTTTGGCCGCATTTTGGTTCAAAAACTGACACTGATATTCGCATACAGTCGGGTTGGAAGTTATTAGGTAATGTTGAAAATCCGGCACTCGACCCGGTGTTTTGGCTTAAAAAACTCATAGACTGTGGAAAATCTCGTCGTTTGCTATGTTCAAGTGATAGATTATTTGTCACAGTATGTGGAAAAGCTAAGTCGGCTACTAGAACTATCTTAGCAGGTTGGGTAAAGTCTATTTTAAAAGAAGCAGGAATCGAGGCTACGCCAGGTAGTTTCCGTTCGGCGGTTGCTTCCCGAAGTTGGCTGGATAATGAAGCCTATATAAATACCATTTTCTTTTATAGTAATATAATATCATTTTCTCCAATAATTATAAAAAAAAATGGTATAATTCAGTTTAATTTTAGTAAGAAAATATTAAAATAAAAATGGGCACGTTTTTCAAAATAAATACGTTCTTCAATTTGTCAACGACATTTGTTTTTTCATCCTGTTTTTAAGCAATGCTAATGATAATGTTAATTCGTTTCTGATAAAAAACTGTTCTAAAAAACCGCTCGTTTTTTCTATGCCCAGCGCTAGTATCTTACGATAGGAGGCGATTTTTATCATTGTTTCATCACTACAAGTGTTTGGTTGCATGGAGAGAAGCTCCCGAGTGACGGACGATGAGCTAATGATCCATCACGGCACGAGCAAACCATAAATGAGACACAATAGAAACAGAATAAACGCTAAAAATCCCCCGACTATAGAGCAAACTTGCTGCCAATGTACCAGTGACTCGTTTTTCCACTCTACCTACATTGATTGCTGTACAAATCTTACTGGGAAATCTTGGTCTTATTACACAGGTGTAGATAACCACAACAAATGAGGAAACTACAAATTAATTACTTATCTATTTACAACTGCAATCACTAGACGCATGTTGCACAAAGTATCCCCAGCGGGTCTACCGCGTAACTAAAATTGTAATAAACATCGACATCGGTATTAAACTTCAATACGATCGTGAGAGCCTTAACTTTGAGCTGACTTGTAAAAAAATTACCTATCATATAGTTGGGACTCCTATCTTTATGATCGGTAAAAAAAATACAAGTTAGCTCAAAGTTTAGGTTCTCACGATCGTCAAGTTTTATCATCAATTTTCCTTAATAAAATTCTTACATGCTTGGAAATTAAACAGTTGTTGTATTAATTAGTATTTGATTTGTAAAAATTCAGTTATTCGAATCAATAAGGAAGTGATTTATTTTGACAACGCTATAAGGAACGTATTATGTATCAAGAATGTGCTATCAAAAGACATAATATCAGACGATTATGTCAATGTATAATTTTTGGTACCCTGAAATTTCTGATGCGTGTCGTCACTTTTAACTTATTACAAATAATCGTGACGAAATCTATAACTATAATTTGTCAACAAAATCTCTACGATACACGATGAGGCTACAGATATTTTGGGTTTTAGTTTGCAATTTTATATGGGACCAAGCTTTGTAGCCGGCTTAAGAGACGCCTAAGTCCAGCAGAGGTAGGCTGAGTTGATCGCAATTTTGATCATCAAAAGTTTCCTGCAATCTACAATCCATCTCAATTCATAATTTCATCGGGTAAAAAAAGCATAATTCGCTTGCCGCTAATAGGTATATTCCAGTTTCAGTCCCCCTAAATTTCATTACACCTATTTACGGTTATAAGGCTCTATTTCTGGCAACATTGTTCCGTTCCGGCGGGCTCTAGAGCGAGGGAGGCTGAAGGAGGGCTCGAGGGGGATGCTGCAGCGCGCCAAGGTTGCTCCGACCTTGACATTTAGCCGGCGAGGAAACCCGTCTACAACACTGTTATTTTTCCACGTTTAGTCTGTTACTATCGTGGTGTAAAAATATCTGAAGGTTTTCGAAATGGTCTTATTTTTGTTGTGAGTTATTACTGACTCGACAACCTTAAGAAAATCCTTGAAAATCATTGGGTGAGACACATTGTAGGGTATAAAAAACTAAAGATACTGGAAAGGTCCTTTACCTTTCCAATATCTGTGGTTTTTCTTACCCTAAAATGTTATTATCAAACGGGCGGTAGCAATAGATTTTGCATCGCTAAAATAAGTTTTGGGGAAAATTACTTTTATCAGATATTTAAATTATCTTCCTTGCAGTAAGTAAAGCATATTTATGCTACTAATGAGACATTACTCATGCAAACTCCTACATTTTTAATCCCAATTATTTCCGATCCCTTTAAGGGGTTATTGTACACAAAGTTGTTCATAATGAACAACTTTCACTATAGAACCAAGCCTGAAATCGCGAAAAAAATCTGGTGTTCCATACATTTAGTCCAGTACCTAATATTCAATAATTTGTATGGATTAGCAAATTTCTTTTTTGCGATTTCAGGGTAGTAGTAAAAGTTGCTCATAATGATGATTACAATAACCACTTATAGGGATCGCGATTAAGAACGTAGGACCTTTGTAATGTTGGAGATGTTGTAGAAAAGTTACAGTTAATCCTTGTTGCATTTAAAGGTCACGGAGAAAATCGACTAGCCAAAACTCCAGATTAAAAATAAATTGAGTTTGACCATCGCAGTATATTTACATAAAATAGAAAAAATTTAAGCCTTCTTTAAAACGAGGAAATAATATTTTTCTGTACAGTGTTACGAAGCTAAACACTAAAATTCTTATATTTTGTAGTAAAACGGAAGTGATCGTATAACTATGTAATTTAATGCTTATCTGGAAACCACTAAGTCGGATCTTATGAAGGCAATAACAAAGCTTTATGCGGCAGATCCTTTATCAAGTTAAACTACCGTTGAGTTAGCAAGCGATGGTTAAAAACGAATACATATAAATTTTATTTATCCGCTTCATCTTTAGGTATCTTTTCAGTGTGTTAAAATTTCAAAGGTTATACCCATAGATATCCGTGGTTATACCGGACTCTTACAGGGTAATACAACACGGTGTTTCTTAGGCAGACCTATCGCTGAGAGTGTGGGATACACTTGACTTGCACTTTGTCGCACTTCTTCTGTGTGTACACGAAGTGTTCTGTGTTCTGTATGTGCTCTATACGAAGCTGCTGGCGCAGGCGCAGCATATCACGCCGCATGTCTTGCTTTGATTTAATAACATAGCATCTCATGTCTGTTTTCTCGAAGGGTTAAGCGGAGAAGTCACACTTCGCCGAAGCCGTTTTTATCCGACTTCATAAAAAGGAGGAGGTTCTACGTTCGAGTGTAATAAGGGGCAAACATTGCCATCTACCAGGCATAATTCACATTCTGGGCTGGTACTGAGAATTTCTTTAAAAAATCCCTTAAATACTAGCTTATCCGGGAATCTAACTCACGCTCAGCAGGACGCTTGCAAAAATAAGCCAACGAAGCAATTTGTTATTTTCCTAGTTGTGTTTTGAAAATACCAATAGTATCATACAAATAGTAGGTACTTACGATATACTGAGGTCAATAACCGCAGATTGACAACCGTCCAACTATGAAGGTACACGGCGAATAATCTAGGAGCTATCAGCTGATGTAAAAAACTGTTTTGTTTTCAATAATCGTGTTAAAACAAAGAAGTTTAAAAAAAAACCAACACGCGTGTATAATTCACGCATTTAATTTTATGAAGATAATGTGCCGGAAAATACGAAGCTTGCAGGGACCATCTGAATCAAGTTACTCGGTTGTAAATAGCAATAACTTGTTTATTTCTAGCTCGTTACGTTGTTTCAGTGTATATATTTTAATTAACTTTGCAGACCACATTTTTGGCCGACCGTACATCTGATTGATAGCATAGTTTTATGCCAGAAAAGAAGAAGAAAATGGAACGTATTTTTGTATTCTCTTTAAATACAAAACGTCACTAATAAAAATTCTGACACATTCCATTCTCAACAGAAGGCCGCGTAATTCAAAATCGCAACTCACTAGGAAGCGCGCGCGCAGGCTAAGGTCATCACACTCATTTAGCTGGTAATCGACACGTTACTCATCGTTTGCCGTGCAACCGTGCAACGAATGAATACAATACCGGAT
The DNA here is from genome assembly GCA_932294325.1 of Allophyes oxyacanthae. Classification (NCBI taxonomy): domain Eukaryota; kingdom Metazoa; phylum Arthropoda; class Insecta; order Lepidoptera; family Noctuidae; genus Allophyes; species Allophyes oxyacanthae. The sequence goes on from OW028628.1 coordinate 8,066,405, forward strand.
TGCGGCACACCGTAATTGCTGGGACGCCCCTGGTGGTGGGACTTTTTTGATTAGATTTAATTAAGGAGGTTTGTACAATGTACAGTACAGTGTTGCGAGAGCTGAGCTTCGAATTTGTGTTGTATCCGCGTTTCCAGATTATGGGTTTACACTTGTCACATGCATCTTCTCATACAAACTCATTAAGCTGATCCACAGAACACAGAGATTAATTTAACCGACCGATAACTTTGTATAGGTTTTATGACTTTTTTTTATGAAAACTGATATTGTACGAGTATGTCTCGGGACAAAATCTTTGTAATTTTCTTCGAAGTGACGAATTCGTCACTTCTAAGTTAAGAAGATTCTGGCTGGTCAAACTACTATGATTCGCTCGTATCAATTTGAATTTACATAATTTGTCGCAAGCGTGAAGGGAATCGCTTCTCGCGTCTAATGTGACTTATGATTGTTTCAGACCTTTCGTGTTTACTACTTATAATAGGAATGTTTACAGCAAAAGGTTGTTGTTGTTTATTTGCTGAGTGTTCTTCGGCAAATTCTAACGGCAACCCATTCGGTACTGGCATGGCAAGTATGGCAACACATTTTTTTTCTTCTCTTTTTTGTCATTTTTTTTTTTCTGTGCATTTTTTTCCTAGTTTCTTGTCCAATACATAATATGTATATATTTTCTTTCTTTCTTTCAAAGGTCTTGAATATCGACTAAAACTATGGGTAGGTAGTTAAGATAGGTTCACACTATTATGAAGCCACTAGAAATATAGAGAAAGTAAATGCATTGAATGAAATCTTTAAAAAAATTTGTTAATCTTAGCACATCAAACTAAAAGTGAAACTGTAAAAAACAATAACAATTCCCATAGAAAGCTGAAACTTAAACGAAACTTGAACAAAGCCATTCTAATAACAGTTATTAACATAATCAAGATCAAGTTAGCATGTTATATAACTAACCGGTCGGTTCACCTCTAATGGTTACCAAGGTTTCAATATTCAATAACTTGTGATTAACTGCAGTTCATACAGTTATCAGCATTGAAGCGTGGCTTGTATGCAATTTACTTTTTATGGTTGAATATTCCACTATTTCTTTCTAAAGCGGGATCGACAAATGCCGGAACTTTAAAACTCAAGATATTCCGATACGACAAGATATTCTTTGTCAAATGTCGAAACAGAGTTTTCGTAAATCGCCGTCTTCGCCGAATTCTGAGGTCGAAATTCGACCGGAATTTTAGCTTTCTGCACTCCTTCTTCATATAAACTTGAACTATGCCAAATCACATTATCTTCCCTGGGCGCAATATGCTTAAAAAGGGGTACAAAGTTTTCTCTTCACGTATTAATATATAGATTTACTGGCCCGAGAAGATATAGACTGGAGATCCCAAGAAGAGAAAAAAACGTGTACGACCCAAACTCACCTGCACCCGTAACATGACCATTTCTGTTTCTATTCTTCAAAGAATAGACGTTTCTACGTAAACCAAAATCAAAATATTCTCTCCATAGCAACGGGCATGTAGTTAGTGATGTAGTTATTCTACCAAATCCTACCGAAGAGTAGAAATATTTCTACAATCTATTATTTTATCTATTCTTCCGTTTGGTGCAAGTTTGCGGGCGGTTGCGGGCCGCATAATGTTTGCCAAAGAAGTGGTGTAAAAAAAAAAAAATACAGAGTGCCGATTTAGTCACCTGCATCCTTTAAGGAGTTTATTCTACTCATCATTATGAACAACTTTTACTATGGGACCGACACTGATATCACTGAAATAAATCTGCTGTTTCATACATTAATGTTCACGTAACTCGACAAAATGTAACTGCAGATTTTTTTCGTGTATTCAGGTTTGGTCGCTTAATAATGATGAGTAGAATCAACTACTTATAGAATGCAGGTGATTAAATCGCAACCCTGTATTTTAGTCTTGTATACGATATTTATTTTATTTAGGTAAAGTATTACTTGATTTTGCCGCACCAACCAACCTATCGTTTGTTCAAAGGTAAAATATAGATACCATTATTTTTTTTTTTGCGTTACCTATTAAAATCTTAAATTCACGATTTTCTCAATAAACCTAGATGGTTAACAACCAAATCCTACAACATATACATTATCAATAATAGCCTAACAAACTAGAACTTTTTGCTGACGTCAGACAACTCAGCATGACGTGAAATTTTAGGTGAAATTCTAACCACAAAAACTGATGTAACTACTGACAATAGATCTTTTTTCGGTACATAATAACTACCGTAAAATCTAGCGAAATTACTGTTTTATAGAGACATTTAACTGCACACGAATATAACCAGTATTCTTTTTAGGTAAGGCCCAAAACAGCGTGCAATTCCTTCATGAAAATATCACGTCTCATACATATTTGACGCATAAAATAATTTAATAAGCAATATTTACGAAATTATAACTGTGGTGAAATATAGCGTCGATTACGAAAATACGTGTACATTACGCGTAGCGAGCGATTATCGTGTTCTTACGCATGTTAAACTGGGTACTCACATACAGTTACTCGATAGTTTTACACGAAAGCGAGTAAAAATTAACGTGTAGACCGCAAAATTCACAACTCGAAGGATCGCATCGAGTCGGCTCGATGGAATTCAATAAATGCAATTTCCTTCGCACCTACTCGAAGCGAGCCGTCGAGCTTGGCTCGTGTGTATGTATGCATCCTTCCTTCGAGTCTGTCACTATCTCCTTAGTTGAACAGACATCTTTTGGCTCGAACGGAGTTAGAGTAAATATTACATTTCAGAACCAAGTAGATATTCTCCCCAATCTCAGAATATGGTTAAAATAAATATAAAACTTGTATTTTAAATATGTGGCCATATTTATGGGTGGCGATCAGACGATCAAATTAAACAACTTTCTCTATGGGACCAACACCGTAATCGCGAATTAATAATCAACAGAAAAACAGCAATATAATTCAAATTGATGCATTCGAAACAATAGCTAAACACGAGCCCTTTGAGAAAACGGTTGACAACGAGGTTGATTATCGCTAAGATGAATTCGAAGCCAATGTAGGAGATAGAGATATGATGAATTTTGATTGTGACATGACAAAGGACAAAATATCTTAATAAGTAATTATTAAATTAGCAATCTTGTATTGAGAGAAAAGATAGCTAGTAAACGATAACATTATCTGTCGTTCAATATTGTGTGTTTCTATATAATCTGTGATTACGATTCCTTAGATTGCACACGAGATTGGCCAACGAACAGGCTTTTATCTTATTATGTGACATTTCTTTTCTACACGTGCAATACAAGGATAGAATACAATTAATCTAAACAGATTGATTGTATTATTTTCTTAACATACCATATGTGTGTTGTTTCCTCTTTTATTAGGTACATATTTAACATTCATTTGCTAGAATTCGTTTTCGAAAATGATGTTAGCACAGAGCCGACGACCTGAGAAGAGTAGCTGGGTCAGACGAATGCAGTAGGCGCAACTTGGGAGAGGCCTATTTCCAGCAGTGGACTGCGATAGGCTGAGTTGATTGATTGACAGACCCTGTAGATCCAATCGCCAGTAAATAAAAACGCTAGAAAAATTTATAATCGGCAATTTATCGTTAAGATCGTTTGCGCCGCGGCGTACAAACGCAGAATCGGGCCGCAGTCAATCAAAGCATTTTGTTGCAAAATGTATCACCGCAACGTATCATGACTGTATACATACGCTGCCGAATGGTCGCGTAATCTGTAAAAACCCATACATTTTGCTCGCGTTTCTAATTTCTGGCGATAGGAGATTTTTATCTTATCTACGGGGGCAGATCAGAAAATGCTTTCCACCTTCCTGATATCAACCTCTAGACGTCTCATATGAGATGTCTCAAAATCGGCATTGGGATTTCCTATGGCTATCATTTTATATGTTAATCTCAATTCAATACGGACTCTCCTGATACAGGCACTATCTGATTAAAAGGAGGATCCAATCAAAATATTTTGTTTAATACCTGTAATTGTTTTACCAATAAATTCTTTTTATTTATTTTATTATACCTTACGGTAAACTATGTTATTATCTTACCCTCCATTGTTTGCTCATAAATCTCCTACATAAATGTATTAAACAAAATTGTAATAACATTATTTTAAAAGAGTAGGTATCCGTGAAGTTTCTTGCCGGTTCTTTTCCATAGGACCAACTTTTTTCAGAAGTCTTTAAATGTTACAAAAGTACCATACGTTTGGTTTATTTGAAATAAATACTTTTTATATTCTATTCTAGTCATAAGAATTATGTTAGGCCAATAGTAGTTTATAGTAGTTTTAACACAGTCGTTATTAAAAACAGCTGATTTGCCAATTTTCCTAACGGTATAAATTGGCATAATAAAATAATAAAGTAGTAATATAATAAAAAATTATACACGTGCATTATGTTCAACTAGTGTGGTGCAATAGAACGCGGGATCTTAAAGAGCGAGTGAACGTACGACCTCGAGACTGTTCGGATAGTGCGCGAGCGCATAAAACTGGATTGAAACGGAAATTTTATTATGTTGTTTATTTTTACATGAAATTTGGATAATCTAGCCGTCGAAGATGAAGCTAAAAATATATGAATAATTTTAGCTATATGTAGGATGGATGTTAAAGTAACCTATGATGCTACGATAGTCTGTGTAAATATAAATGAGAAGACATCTGCAATAGTAATAGAAAGTAGGAAGTACCATGAATGAATAGAAATCTAGACTGAAACTCAATTGAACTACGTGTACCTGTAGATATGTTCTGTCTACCGCACGAGTCAGCACGAGACATTTTACAAAGAGTCGAAATTATCACGACTTTTCAGGTGTTGAATATTTTATTGCAAAGGCTGATCATCAAACGACACAAATATATTTTTTCCTTCTGTCATAGATAGAGGTACATTTATAGGGTTTATTGCAATATTTCCTGCGCCGAGTGCATCAGACCACGCATGTACTTGTCTAGATAAAATCTGCTTGTGATTACAAATTCGTCCGCTAAGAGTGATGACTATGGCGCTATTCTCCTTAGATTGATTCACTATAGAGACTAAAGGCTTTAGGGTCTTGCTCTTTATAGGTTGGCTTTCTAACCCTAGAAATGCCTGGACATTCCACAATCATGTTTATCAATGTATTTCAGATGTGCACAATTTTTAATAAAATGCCAAAGATGTTAAGGGAGCTCCCATTTAAATAGATACTTTAGAATTAGGCTGCGTAAATGGTTGGTAAATAATTGTTTTTATAGTTTAAAAGAATTCATGCGACATAAAGATAACATCACATATGGCTTTGATTAAGTATCAATTTGTAATGTACTTAATGTGTAATATAAATAAGGATGAATTAATAATTTTAATAAATAAATTGCTTTTTGCATGTCTTATACAGAGGCAAAATATAGTATTGTACATAAACCACCAATATTATATCTGGTAACAACTGTATTCTATGCAAATAAACACATCTAGGCTTTTATGACCAATCTTTTACTGTTCAAGCTGTTCGACTTTGGAATACGCTGCCTATTTCAATAACAAAGAAAGAAAGATAACATTTATTTGTCACGGAGGCATGAGACAACATCTTGAAATGATTTATAAACACCAATAAAAAATACAAATTTAGGACCATGCGTATCTCACGTCTGCGTCGAATAGGCATTCAGTACCTCTACCATGAGTTTTCCGTGTCGTCTAACGTTCACGTTCACATGCAATATTTGTATGGGAAATTTTTCAGCGCCTCTAGCGGTATAAATAGTGAACTAAAGTCACTATACAAATATTGCATGTGAACGTGAACGTTAGACGGCACGGAAAACTCATGGTAGAGCGTACTCAATCCCTGCCAATATTTAAAACACTGGTAAAAGAACACTATTTGTCATTGTAATGTATCTCTTCGGACTTCATTATTATAATATATGTACTATATATTTGTTATATATTGTGTATGTGTATAATATATGTATTATATTCGTATTTATTTACCCCCTACAAAACGAAGGATGTTATAAGTTTGTAATGTGTATCTGTGTGTCTATATCTGTGGCATCGTCGCTCCAAATAGGATGAACCGATTTCAATGCAGTTTTTTAATTGAAAGCTAGTTTAATCGGGAAACATCTTAGCTATGTTTCATGAAAATATGTTCAACCGTTCAAAAGTTACAGCTCTTTTTCTCATTGGAGTCGGGACATTTTGACGGTTAGTATAAAGTATATATCATAGAATATTTATTTATGTGTGTTTGATTTAAATTTTGAAGTTAATTTCCTTATGCTACACCGCGAGCTACCTTCGATTTTTACATGCTGTACTGTCAATCCAAAGGTTGTCTGTAAGAAATCGCCGATTGCGACAAGATCGCCCAATTGTAATTATTATTTTCAGTGCTCCTTTTTTATCAGGTGTTCAAAAAGAGTGTATTGTGTGTGTGTGTCTATTCGATTATACTCTATTCGATATCCAGATTCAAAAAGGACGAGCTCCGATTTTAAAAAATAGAGCCTCTATGCTCAAAAGATGATTGAAATTACACAAAAAAATATGGTAAAAGCTTTGAGTATAAAGGGTAAAAGTCTCGGCTATAAAATTTCTCAAAGGACGCAAAGTACTACAATCACTTTGATAGAAACTTTAAGAGCTCTTAGGAATAGATTTTTATTCAAAGACAAGAGTACTATCGATACTACAAAGTGACCCTTGAGAAATAAAGTGATTCCTTTAAGAAACGAATTTCTTTGAAACATTTCTTTAGATGAGCTTTGTCTTTACAAAAACAAATAGTTCACATTTTGTGTTTAGAAAAAAAGAATCCATTAACCTGTCTTATCATTTACTTTTTCACTTTTATTTTGATAGGTACCTACAACGCTCTTTATGGCCAAAGTTCACCGACTACATAACAGACGATCAGAGAAAAATCAGCCGTTTAAACATGAATTTTGTATGGGAGATAGGACGATTTCAGTCTACCCATCTGTTATATTTTCGGTCAACTTAGCCCTTAGTTCTGCAACCTTCCAACCTTTCGATCCGCTATCGTAAATGACGATTTTGACATTAGGCAAGTGATGGGCTCGGATACAGTCCCAAAACTAGGTTCTACCTTCCTTATGCCTATGTACCAATTTATTTATGTAGGTACTCATACACATGACAAAAAGAGAAGCATTGATACCTAAGTACCTACAAAGGTACTGGTTATTTCTAAAGAAATTTCTGCCAGCAGATTTGCTATACAGGATAGGGCAAAAAGAAAAATAATAAATATTATGTTTAAAAAAAGCTATAGAACACGCTTTAGTCATCCAAACTGAACGTGTATGCAAAATTTCAGCTCAATCGAAAACCGGGAAGTGGGTCAAAAACTTCCAAAATTTTCTTACATAGTTAGTACAGGTGAAGCTAATAAAAGCGTGTTAACAATACACAGTGTATAACTAAAAGAAACAAGGTAGGTAGATGACAATTTAAGGAGCTAATGAAAAGGAATTAAAAAAATAGGAAATTCAGAATAAAATATTCTAAGTTTGTGCATCAGTGTATCATACGGCCATATAATATTATATGATTATATTTTTAAATTTATTCTCACGATTATCTTGATCGATAGTTTAATTAAGGATATAACTACTAATAAACTTACACATCTAATGTGCATAATATATCATTGTACATGAATTACGTAGATATCTGAGGCTATTTAAAATGATTTCTAACGAGCTCCGTGTCCGTTTGAATAAATGGAGGAAGTTGATTTTAACGCTGATTGGGGTTTAGAGGAAAGCATTAAAACAAATAAACATCTAATTATATGATGATGCTTTGTAGCTATTTGTATAAATTATGCAGAACGTGGATATCCTCAAAGGAAAAATTATTTTCTATCAACTGTCAGTGACACGTTCAGTGGCGTTGTGCAGTTTAGAACTAAAAGCAAAACAATTTATTGTAAAACAATACAATGTCCTACCTTTCTTATCCCGATCCCTTTAAGGGGTAATTGTACTCTTCATTATGAACAATTTTTATTATGGGAAGAAACGAGAAATCGCGAAAAAAAAAGCTGCAGCTGTTCCATACAAATAATTCAATATGCCTACTCGACTAAATGTTTGGAACAACAGATTTTTTTAAAGTTATTCCTAATGATGAGTACAATAACCCCTTAAAGGGATCGGGATTAGATAAGTAGGAAGTGTAGGAACATAGGACCTAAATATAGAAGAATTTTCGATATAAAGAAAAAAGAAAGAAAGAAAGAAAAATCATTTATTTGCCACAAATACAAGACACACTAGAATGATAGACACAGGTAATAAGAAGAGGACAGGTGCATAGACAGAGAAGACATACATACATATAGGCGCATCGTCAATGCTATGAAATTACATAGCAACCAAAATTGTCCTAAACATTAAACACCGTATACATTTATGTTTACGGAAATGCAAAACAAGACATTCCTTACCATAAAAAATACAACCATAAACTACTCCATTCATCTCTGTCTTCGTCACCTAGACGCCTGCATATGAGCGAGAAAGATATAGTTTAAAACAGCTGAACAAGCGAGCTATAAAGTCGTTCGCGGTGTGAAAGTAAACACATTGGTTTGTTTTTATAACGACAGACGGTCTGGCTTTGTTGTGTTGACGTACATTAGCTATACGTCACGAAAAATCTGTATAATAGTTTACGTTTAGTGGTATTTATAGCGCTGGTGGTAATTTATTAACAAAACTGTTTCAAAATAAACAGTTTTGTTAATAAATAAACACCGGCGCAGTAACTTACTTTTATGGTTATCTGGGAGAAAAATACATCACGCCGTGCATATGCACACTTCTTTCGCTTCTACACATATATGCATATTTTCATAAATTTATAGTTCATACTGTTAAATTATCTTTCGTAAGCAGAAACGTAGCATCTCATTGGGAAAAAATATATACTGAGCAACGCTTACTATTTACGTGATATAGCTTCTAGAATACTAAACATAGGCCACCTAAGGAGCCATCCAATTCCACACCCGATACTTTAGCAGCAGAATTACGCGTTGTCGCGTTCGTTATTCACTTTTTGTAAGCAAAAGGCAGCCGACGAACGCCAAAACGGGCAATTCTGCCGCTAAAAGTATCGAGTGTGAACGAACGCTAATAGCATCCTGCAATCTGCAATACTGTAAACTGTTAGCCCGCATCATCCTATTGCTGGGCAAAGGCCTCCCCCATGATTTCCAGGCTTCTCGGTCTAGAGCCAGTGTGAACCATTCGTTAATAAACTGCAATAACTGTATAAAAATATTTTACTTTTCAAGCACACGACGACACGGTTGGCGCAGTGGCTAAGCAATTAGCTTTCTGGGCTACGTGCATTATATGATCTACTATATACATTTATATACACATATAATACTACATATATTTATATGATCTACAGATAGTTGTTTCGGGTCTGGTTGTGTGTGCATGTGTCATGTATGTTTGTAAACTGTACCCGAGATACAGGAAAAATCCTAGTGAGGGGCAATGTTTAAAAAAAACTAAACTAAACTAACTAAACTTATTCGTAGCGCACAGAAGATGCTGCTCCCTTCCTTCTTGACACAATTCGTCGCCTTGCGCGATACCCAAGTCACGTTACAGGGTGGCCAATTCTTTGCTGGAAACCACATTATTACCTAAACAAGTACTTCAAATTATAGCTCTTTCTTTTGTTTCGCAGTAGTACTAACATTAGCAAGTATTGACGGCTTTCCATACATATAGGTAATAGAGAAACCACACTCATTGTCCATTGTTTGAACCTGATCGACCGACGATTTATACAGTCTTGATCGAGTGCGATATAATGAATCCATTACTATAAACTTGCCACTATTGTTACCAACTTGCCAGTTATTTGGCACGTATCCTACCAATTCTATTCTTTTATAAATAATATATATCCATGCTTCAGTAGATGTGTGGTCCCCGCAAAGATTAATATAGAATAGAAAAGATCTATAATTCATGTACATCAAATACAGGCACTTATGAAATGTCGAGACTCTGTTGCTGTTCGCGATTCTAAATAGTAGGTCCTATGGAGAACCGGCAAAAAACTCCAAGAAAACTCTTTTAAAATAATTGATTACAGTCTTGATTAGTACAATGTTGTGGTAAGAGCTGCAAGAATTGTGAATAGTACCTAATAGTCCAACCCCTGTCTTTCTTGAGGTGTCATAAAAGCAATGCTGCTGCCATCCTCTTGATATAATCTTATATCAAGAGGATGGCAGCACTGTGCGTGCTAATCCTACTAATATAAATGTAAAAGTTTATGAAGATGTTTGGATGTTTGTACTCAATCAAACGCAGTCGAAGCGCAAAAATCGCAATTGTCAAAAAAAACTTACACTAGGGTTCAGGAATCAGGATGCATAAGATTATACAGACAAGGTGGTCGGAACATTTTTTTATTTTTGCGTAAAGGCAAAATTGATGATATTGAAGATAGCCATTAGCCAGCTAACTGTCATTCATAATGCCATTAAACTGCAGCATTCTATTCAACCTTGATATTGGCAGAATCATCGTCAAAACGATGGAGCCATAATCCTAAAATTTGAATTGAATTAAATAGAACATGCTCCAATTTAATTTTAGTAAATATTTTTCCATAAATATGTAGAAATCGCACTCGATGCATATTTTAATACATTACGTGCGATTTAAACGTACCTATTTTTAAAAGAATTTGTCTTTACGTGCGTAATTCAACCTTGTTAGTGTCATTCGGGACACCTTGGCATTAAAATTCACTTAACTGTAAACAATCCGTAATTCGAATCCCGTTTTACGCAAAGTGCACAAAAATAACAATAGCCAGGGCAAGACACAGAGTATGTAGCAAATGGAGTAGTAATTTGACAACGAGACTTCTGCATGAATAATGCATGCATATTATGTATATATCGTCAACAAACAACAACAAACTTCAACACATCCAGTCATAGTTGCAACACAGAATAGTTAACACAGAAAAAAAAAATCGCTACGACGCGATTACAAAAAACGTAGTACCATTCAACCAAACTACTACTAGCCTGTCCATAAAACTGTGTTGACGCGGTCGCGAATCAAAGTGCAACCCCCCCTTTTTGGCGAACTATGGTCATAAATCATAATAGTTACCAGCACATAGGTACTCAAGCTAAAGATAAAGCATATATTTATTTTGTAAAATATGAGTAAACAGTTGTTAGGTTTGAGGAAGTGCCTACATGTTTTGCTGACTACCTACCTAGAAACCCACGACCTCACGCTCAGCAACTGCGCTGGTGACCACGAGACCAGTGAGGCAGTTATGCGTTTATTTACTTCATTCACTTCGAACTCCGTGGCATTGGGCTAACAAGACATTATCTTACGGCTTCGTACCGACACTGTATTGTGTGAAGTTCTCACGTAACTGTGATACGAAACGTATCATTTTGCAATTTCTTCATCGTACAGGAGTAAACAGTTACATCGAAAAGGTGGTCATTTATTCAATTAAATCACGAACCAGTTCGGGCTAATAATGTTACTTAATGTGTACCTTTTTAAATCATAACCCTACCAAGCCGAACCCAAAACAGTTCAGCCCACAGAACACAGAAAAGAGGCCGCTTTCTGTGTTCTGTGATTCAGCCATCAAGTCATTACTGAGAAACAAAATATTCATCAAAACAAGTGCGATCGCTGCATCGAATTGTCAATTCGATACATTTTTACAGCGTGTTTTAATTGCGATAACAAATAACAATATACATTATTACAGTACAGCACACTAAGAAGTCGCATCGGCAAACTTCGTAAAATCGATCACTTCCGAACTGAGAGCGACTTCAAGACTACATTAATGTTTATTAGTACTGCAATAAAAAATTATCTATACGCTGACGCAATAAGTTGTAAAATTATCTAAGCGAGCAACTGCCATTGGTGGTTCGATCGTATCATCGATGCAACTTCTTCTGTTGTGTCGTACTGTAACGGAATTCATTTGTTTATTTATTCTTAAATTATAAACAACATCGTTGATTGAACACGAAACATTTCATTTAAAATTATGTTCAAGGACGAAATTATGAAACCGTTCACTGCTGGAAATAAATTAAAACATAAAAATACTAAATAACAACGTCGAGAAACATAAAAAGCATTATCATAAAACAGTGTTCATCTCCACATATTGCAGAGGTCATTTCTAGATTAATATTCACGTAAAGTCTAGGCGATAATGCTACCAGACGGATTTTAGTGGCTAATAAATATGTTTATATCATTCGGCGTTTCTCTTTGAATAATCCATTGATCATATAGTTGAGCACACATATCCCAGGGTTAAAGGTATAAATACCACAGAATAGAAATACTATGATGCTGCTGAAAAACAAAAATATCCTAGGTAGATCGCGTTTGTGGCACCTACCGAACATGAATTACATACATATGTCTTGTTAGGGTATCGGAAGAAACCAAAATCCCTTTTAAAACTAAAATGATTTGTACTTAGTATTTTTTTATGGTAGACGAAGACTAAACGAGCTTGCAGGCCTATGAGGGTCGCCATACAGGCTTATAATTTCATGGACATTTGTGGTGTTACGTTAGAAAAATGTACAGCTATTAAAAAAAGTAAAAAACATTGGTCAAAAAAGCTAGTAGGTATCCAGGACTGTAGGTAACGAATTATTATCCAGAGGAGGAAGCCAAGGAAATAGGCAAAAAAAAAATTGAAAAATTCCGGGGCCTTCCCGGATTTCCTGGCCATCTGGCAACTCTAGGGTCACCTGAATGATGGTAAGTGAAGTGATCACCGCTGTCCATACATCCGTAACCTAATAATTCCTAATGTGTTGCCGACCTTGTTGACTTGTTACTACCGCCTGTAACACAACTAAGCTTACACATGATAGATATTATTACGACGGGTGGAGCGATGAAAATTATTTTTCCCCTGTCGCGTAATATTCTGGCCAGATATAAACACATTATATGCGTAAAATGATATAAATTGTGATTTTGAATGTTTTTCCCGTAGAAACATAAAAGCATATTCATGTTTTGTATGCTGTAATGTTACAGAATGGTTTCCTGTCTAGGTACTAGCTACAGAGTTGCTTTAGAACTAACAGCATAAAATATCAGCGAAGACGATTTTACTGCTTGCAACAAACGTTTCTAGACTCTCTATAATAAATCGTAGGGAGCTATGGAAACGTGAATGAAGGAGTTTCAATGAAATTTTAAAAATATATGTCGGATGAACACACACAACACAACAGACAGACAGGAGGGTGGGCGGAGAAGAATGATCTTTATCTGACATCTTTGTCTCTCAATATCAGGATATTCAATGCAAACAACGATAATGTTCACTTTACAATTTTTATTGCTATTTCACAATAGTTCTTACAACACTATAGTCACGCTTAAAGTCTTAACTGTCTTTTTCTTATTTATGCACGGAACAATAGTTTTCATTAACTGCTAACACTAAATGGACACTATCAAAACGTAAGACAGTTCCTCGGTACGCCCGCCTATCACATATCGCTCTCAGCGATCATCTCACGACTCTAGAACAACTAGTCTCCACGACTCTCGTTCCACGACCGTCTTCCACGACTGTCGTCCACGACTGTTTGTTCCTCTCTCTTAGGGCTCTCTAGCACCGCCGGCGCCGCACCGAGACTCTGCCGAAGCGTCACGAAACTAGCCGCAGGTGACGCTTGCGTTTTGTAGCATCCACTTATGTGATGACCATTGCGTTGACCATTTTTGACCACTCCGATACGGCCATCCTGCGAGACACACGTCCTCGTGTGTTTTACTCTGAAAGAGAAATTCTGCAAAGTATAATCCGCTCGGCCAACTCTGACCACACAATATTGTTGAACTAAACTTCATAAAACTCAACTTCTTATCTCATTATGCTAAAGTTACTTAAAATACTTCAACAAATCTCAATATTACAAACAAAAAGAAATATTCTCAAAGGAGCATTGACGAACCATGGGAATTCAACTTCATATTGACTCCACACCACTTAACTCAAGGACTTCACATAAACAAGCTCAATAGCACTGCATTTTTTAACTTTACGGCATTAAGCCCAGGAATTCACAATTCCCAATCTCGCGCATCCCCTCGGGATCGCCACAGTCAATGGTTTCCTCGAAACCAAACCCCACCAGGGCAACCGCGTACCGCGTACTCACGGACTACTACTAGAGTAGACACCGATTTCGCTTAAGCTACGGCTACGGAATACCACAAGTGTACGTCATCACCATTCCATATCTCGCGCATCCCCTTGGGATCGCCACAGTCAACGGTTTCCTCGAAACCAAACCCCACCAGGGCAACCGCGTACCGCGTACTCACGGACTACTGCTAGAGTAGATACCGATTTCTCTTAAGCTACGGCTACGGAACACCACTAGTGTACGTCCATTAAGAAATTGCAAGCTATTCGAACATAAGGGATTCTAACTGTCCCTCTCTTTCTTACTTCTGCTCTATATTAGAGTTGTCAATGTTTCTTTGATCACCGTCTAAAGCATCTGTTATTCTTAATGGTCCACGATTTTTGGGATCCAACTTCGTTCAATTTCTTTCTAACAAAGTCACCTACAGAGAATATATTGGGACTTGCCTTATTTTTATCAAATCTTTGTTCAGAAATTACGTAAAGAACTCTACATGAGCCATATCTTTACCAGTGATGCGAACAACATCAAAATTAAAACAATTAAAGAAATGTCCCTCAAAAATTTACACACTGCGATAAGTTGATATTTACGAAAATACTTTAAGGATTTACAATCCGTTAGGTCTATAAATTTACAAACATGTAAAAAAATGTCTAAAGTGTTTGACAGGATTGACGACGGTGAGAATTTTCAAGTTCATAATTATTTTACTAGGTCACCTTTTTTTTGCTACAATAGTCGACCACTTGAAATAATATAGCACCATAACCGTCTGCACTCTTATCTTTGTGTAGGTAACTCAACGGGATATTTTGGGACAAATGTGATAAGTACCGGTTCTTTATTCACACCAAGATAAAGTTACATTGAAAAAGGGCCTTTTTTTTTGTAAATACTGTTATAGCGCTACGCATGTTATAAACATCAGGCAAGACGCAATTTAAAGTCTCTATAGCTTAGCTGATAAAATCTGCTCTGTTCTGAATGCTATCTTTTGGCCACTACCCATTAACTAAATAGTGTTTAGGTTACACTATCTAAAAATTGTAAGGCCACACAGTCTAAGCATTCAGCACCCGAATTATAATGAAAATAGTTGAACACACCTTTGTAATTGACTCATCCAGTAGGAGTCTCTCTTGTAGACATACACACGTCTACAGGTCGCTCGGCCTGCCCAGTGCCGATTTGCGTTGCGCTGACGCCGCTGCCGCTGTCAGCCTGGCACCGCGAAGCGATGTGACCCGCTGCGCCGTACTCGTAGCATTGTATGACACTAGTCACTGTGCTGTGGTCCTTCTCGCTTAGCTGGCGTTGAAGTCGCAGATGTTGACGCTTGTCGTCATGTTCATGGTCTTCAATCGGCATTCAGCCAATTGGTGTCCAGTGGTAACATTTTATCTTGCTGGTTACGTGAGTGATATCAGATTTTCATTGCTTGCTGCAGGTGTTAGTGCGTAGCAATTTCTGTAGTAAATGTGACGCGCTGTAGTCCGTCTAATCAAGCCAAAATGTGATAGCACAATCGAAATTATTATTTGTTCCTTGCTTATATTTTGCCATTTCGTCATTAGAGAAGACGTTAAACGGCTTGCATAAGCAACATAAGTTTCTTCCTCACTCGGCTTATCAGTATTCAGGTTAATCAAACTATCGGCAATTGTTTCACATGTAACAAAACTCTCAATAAATAAAGTCTTGAACTGCTCCCACGTTATGCCAGAGTGGGTATTATAGGAGAACCACGTAGATGCACTTTCTTTTAAGGCCTTGCTGTTCACTACGTGTAGTTTCTTCCTTCAAGTGGATTTTCGGCAAGACATAAATCAGCAGTCGCACAGAAAGATTTAGCATCCGCATCTCGCTTATCCGGGCCGAATTCAGGTAATGTGATGTGATAATTAATATGCGGTGTTGTCAGCGTTTTTATTAACGCACGCATCTGCTCGTTCTACATCTTGAATCTAGTCTGCCACGGGTTGTCATTGCGATTATTATCATAAGACTTATTACCTTGTGCAGATCCCGTTCATATCCAGCGCATAACCAGTTCATTTATCTCATCATTGCAATTATTATCGTAATACTTGTTCACTATCCCACTTCTGATGTCGGATGAACACACACAACACAACAGACAGACAGGAGGGTGGGCGGAGAAGAATGATCTTTATCTGACATCTTTGTCTCTCAATATCAGGATATTCAATGCAAACAACGATAATGTTCACTTTACAATTTTTATTGCTATTTCACAATAGTTCTTACAACACTATAGTCACGCTTAAAGTCTTAACTGTCTTTTTCTTATTTATGCACGGAACAATAGTTTTCATTAACTGCTAACACTAAATGGACACTATCAAAACGTAAGACAGTTCCTCGGTACGCCCGCCTATCACATATCGCTCTCAGCGATCATCTCACGACTCTAGAACAACTAGTCTCCACGACTCTCGTTCCACGACCGTCTTCCACGACTGTCGTCCACGACTGTTTGTTCCTCTCTCTTAGGGCTCTCTAGCACCGCCGGCGCCGCACCGAGACTCTGCCGAAGCGTCACGAAACTAGCCGCAGGTGACGCTTGCGTTTTGTAGCATCCACTTATGTGATGACCATTGCGTTGACCATTTTTGACCACTCCGATATATATATATATTTTTTTTTTTTTTTTTATACGTTGGCCCTCACTTGGATTTCTCATGTATCGAGGGTACAGTTTTCAAACATACATTTCACATGCACATACAACCAGACCCGAAACAATAACTATCTGTAGATCATACAAATATTTGTTCCGTGCGGGGATCGAACCCGCGGCACGTAGCGCAGAAAGCTAATCGCTTAGCCACTGCGCCAACCGTGTCGTAAAATCATATCATCATCCTTTACCTTTAATTTTACTAAGCATTATTTAACCTGATTAGATACGACAACTCCTGACCGTGTAAAATTATGCGCTTTTTAGGGCATTGCTAAAAAGTAGACCGATAGATGTTTAAATATTTAAATGTACTAGAAGCTATGTAGTTGAAACAATAAAAGTAACATAATGCAGAATGTGACAGAAAACTTGAGAACTAACCGTTTGTTGTGGTATGGACATGTGATGAGGAGGGACGAAAATCGTGTAACAAAAACAGCTTTAAGTATGAATGTGGATGGATGTAAGGGAAGAAGCAGATTAGCAGACCCAAGAAAAGATGGATGGATTGTGTAAAATTAGACGAGTTACAAAAGGTAAGCTTTGAGATGATTTCTGATAGAGATGAATGAAAGAAAAACACATATTTCGCCAACCCCAAATTATATGGGATAAGGGCAGAAGAATGACGAATGCAGAATGTGAATGCGTAATAGAACGATTGACGCTACCGTTAGAGAGGCAAGCGTGAATGCAGGTAAACGAATTGAAGTCGAAGCGAATTCTCCTACCGAATCGAATGGAAGTAGTGACGTCAGTATCGATATTTATTACAGTTTTACCATATTTTGATCAAGACTTCAAGAACGTGATATTGATGTGTGTATACACGTAGATAGATGGACTGACTTCGAAGAAGGCATAAGTAAGATGGATGTGGTTGAGATCAATAAATCATTTACAGGCAGTGATACAACTTAGAAAAGGTATATCAGTAGTGAACTGAAGCTAACTTAGCGGTCAAGGTAGATAGCCAATTAAAACTCGTTGTGATATGACGCACTCCTGAACGGATTCGTTTGATTGGTCAATACGCGTTACGTGAACGTCACAACACAGTAATGTCAGACATTACGTACCATTTTGTAAGAGGTCAAGTTCATTGACTAGTACAGTGTTTTACCTGAATAACTACGATTGTGATTTTTGTGCTCAATGTTGAACACACTTAAGCACGGAAGCATTAGTTACAACATTAATGGGTTTCTTACATAATAGAGCAATTAGACAGTAAAATATATCCTCTGTCCAAGAAGAATCATTAAGTAATTAAGACTACGAGCGAGTTAGTTAAATTTTGAAGCAATTAGTGTTGATAAAATTTATAAGACTAAGTACTGGCGGGACTACTGGAAGAAATTTCTTTAGAAATAAGTAGTTCCATTGTGCTCATTTGTCTGTAACATTTTTATTACCATGTTTCCTTGTGTGTACATAAAAAAATAAAAAAATAAGACATTATGAAACTAGTTAATTACAATAAGATTTTATATCTAGAAACAAGGTCCAATTGCTCATAACGATATTTATGCAAGTGTACAAGCAAATAAATAAGAACATAAAATAAATAAAGAGACCTTCAAAACCAATCAACGAGACGAAACAAGATTTGTTGACAAATGACACAACAATAACAGTTATGCCAATTGTACTACGTTTGAAAACTAAAAGAATCAACTTCAGTTCAGCTATACTTTCATTGTACACTAGCGCTATTTGAAAGTGCTCATAATTGTATTTATGCAGATATTCATGTCTCTACCAAGAGAAACGTGGAAGACACGGATTCTTTCATGTCCATAGCTAGTAGCAAGAACATTGTGGAACACGTGTTCTTACAAAAAAATAAGTATAACATGTGTATGGGAATTTGAGTTATACCGTGAAATGGATTCTTAGTAGGTAGGTATGTACCAATAAGTAAAGGAGAAATAATAGAAAAATTAATATAAAAGCCACAAGAGGTTTTAAGAGAGGTAGGGCACAGCAGGACGTTCCCCTAATAAATTATTGCTGCCCGACTGGGCAAGTACTTTGCAGAATATCGTAGTCAAATAACAGTGCTCTTTTGCAGTGTTGTGTTCCTAACAGTGAGCAAAGTCGCCAGTGCTCCTACTGCCAACACGACACTGTAGTACGGTCAGCAACGCACGTGTGATGCCCTTGGTGTTGTTGCAAGCGTCCATAGGTTACGGTAACCGTTTACCATCAGACGGACCGTATCTGCCACCTTAGAGGTATAAAAAAATACTTTCAAAGGCATAAATAGAAGAAACAGGTGTCGAAATAGTTAGATCTAGCTGTATAACCATGGGTAAAAAAAACGTAATATAATAAATATTTGAACGAAACAAAATCTAATTAATACGAGTTGGGAAAGGTCTGCAGTCTACTAAATACAGTTATCGTCAAAAATAGTGTTACCGAAATAAAATTTGTTCGTCTTCGAATAATAGGGGCAGGTCCTAAAAATACAGATATTTTGGACCGGAATAGGTCGTACCGTAAAGATCTTTATACTCTACTACCTATATACTTAGCACATTAAAGATGACGCCATGAACTTGACGCCTTTTACAAGCAATGGAGACAAATGGTTATGGCTAACAAGTTAACAACAGACATCGGTAGAAGACACAGGGAGAGATCTTTTTCCAACACTGAGACACCACAGATTAAATATAATAACATATCGAAGTACACTTTCTGAAAATGCCAATTCACCAATGACGATTTGACATTATCACCAAGTTACAGAATTTGTAACGGGAGATAAAACAACTGTATAAAATAACGATAATTTCTGCTGATATCATTACATGAATATGGATTAATCATGCGTTTCTGGTTACCAAATATCAGCTTCAGCACAACACAATTTTATTGCGTTTATTCTGATTCATGTAACAAGGTAATAGGATATTATATCGCATTACTACAATATGTAGAATCATATTTTATTGATTGTACTTTTATTTTAAAATAGACAAGGTTGGCAATGCTAATAGTTTATGTTTTTAAGACGTTTTATTTTCTATCAGAAACCTCCCCGTGTGTCCGCACAACAACTCACCAGTTTTATCGTAATCGGATAAATACATAGTATAGGAACGCATTGGAGACAAACAAACAAATATTCATTTTTTACCCCCAACGAAAAAGAGGGGTGTTTTGTAGTGTGTATTTGTGTGGCTGTCTGTGGCACCATAGCTCCTGAACGGATGAACCGATTTTGATTAAGTATTTTTGGGTATTTTAAATAAAATAAAATTCTTTTATTTCAGGCCACAATGGTGAGCCCATAAAACACATAAATACAGAAAACATAGAAAAAAAATAGAAAATACATTTAACAAAATTTATCAGACACAACTACCTGCATGTCTGCTACAGCAATGTCTGCTATAAGGGCAGTAAAGTCGCCCAGCAATCATCATCAGGGCAGAATTGGAGCTGGCCCACACCCTGCGCACCAAGGACGCGCACCGCTTGCGCATGGTGGTGTGAAAACAGTCGGTGCGCGCTTCGGCAAACATGCCCGAGGCACTGCAGAAGCGTGGCAGCCCCAATATTGCCCTGAACGCGTTGTTGTACTGGACACGGAGGGCACTGTACGCAGCCTACGTGTAGGAAACCCATAGGCATATTTTAATCGAGAGTATTCTTAGTTGTTTCAAGAAAATCTGCTCAGGCGTTTGAAGATCATCACCTCTTTTCTAGTTGATGGAGATATATAATTTTAGTTGGAGTCGGGGGTTTTTGATGGTTAGGTTAGGATAATAATATAATATATATTAGATTATTGAGTATAACCAATACCATATAGGTAAAATAAAACGGTAAAACACAGATCTGCTAGTAGCTGTTCTTACAGCATAATAGTAACAGAATACCAGCTCGACTGCTCAATAACCCGATGTTGCGTGAAGCATATTAACTAAGATTTCTTTACTAGAGATCTGTATAGATTTATTGCATAACTGGACATAACGGTGGTAACATGCGCAGGCGCAATAAAAAACACAATATCTGCGTCTGCGTGCGAAAAAATTGTGATTAACGATTTCCTTATTTACCGTACGCAATTAAAAAATGAAATTGATTCCTTGTTTATCGTTTAGAAATGAATTTTAATTTCGTTTGAAAAGGTAGCTGTAGTCGCGAGTAATTACGGATGTGAATAAATGCTATTTTTGTTCAGTGTGTTTTGAATATCGTTTATAAATTCATAATTTTTATGTGTCATGTACAGTAGGATTTTTTATTTCGTTCACAGGTTCGCACTCAGACCCTAAAGGGAGGGTTACTTTAATTTTCTTTGAATAATCTCGATTTGACGCATTAACCGCGTTCGGCGCTGATTGGTGAATAGGTCAGAGCGGGCCCAATCGGCACGCAGAACGCAGTCGATGCGTAAAATCGATAGTTATGAGAAATTTACACTAGGGCCTGTGAAGGTCTTACAAATATTTTCCCCGCAAATATCAAAACCACGACCCACTTAGCAAATGCAGTAGGCTAGTCGCTCAGGGACTGCCGATCTAGCCGTCAAAACCTTGTTAATATCATCTCAGTATAATACCAGACCATCATGGTATCGTTCAATACCATTGTTAGGTCCGAACTCCACTATGGAAAAAAAACAGAAATCGCAAATGAGTAATATTGAATTTTTATGTTTGGAGCAGCTGTTCTTTTTTCGCGATTTTCACGCTGGCCCCTTTGTACAAGTTGTTCATAATGATGAGTACAATAACCCCTTAAATTATATGAAACGGATTATGATTTGATATTATAAATGTTTTTGAATTATATTATGTAAAACGATAATTGGCAACAGTTTAAAATCAACCATTACTCAATATTTGTATGCCACATGGCAAAACATAGTGTAACTGTAACTGACCCATTGTAACATCTCACATATTATTGTAACCCACCTATGTTTACAAATAAAGCATTCTGATTCTCATTAAAGGGATCGGGAATAGAAGGGTAGGTCTACCTTTGTATTTGTTCCATTTGGCACCATTTGCCGTATGCCACGCAAGCAGAAACCGCAAATTTGTACCAAGTAGGATCGCCAGATGTCCGACTTTAACAGGACATGTTTGGCTTAACGCTATCGTATGATGAAACACATAAGTACTTATGTGTTTTAGGTATTTTAGTTAGGAATATAGTCAAAAACATTTAGAAGTTAAGTTATTTGGATTTCATCTTTTGTTACGGAACTTGCATTAGTAATGAAATATGAATGACGTAGGTAGGT
Source organism: Allophyes oxyacanthae (assembly GCA_932294325.1). Classification (NCBI taxonomy): domain Eukaryota; kingdom Metazoa; phylum Arthropoda; class Insecta; order Lepidoptera; family Noctuidae; genus Allophyes; species Allophyes oxyacanthae. The sequence continues at coordinate 8,088,685 of OW028628.1, forward strand.
ACATAATAAATATATTTATATTATTATTTTACTAATAAATAACAACATGGTGGTTGGGTTAACCGGTTTAACCGAGATAAGAAAAACACTAAATAAATAATTATTTTTATAAAAACAGCAGGTCTACCGCGTGATTAAAATGGTAATGACACGACACATCGACTCTGGTAATAAACTTCAATACACAGTTATATAATATCTGTACTTCAATACGATCATCAGACACTAAACTTTGGTAAATTCAAATTATCAAATTCACTTTATAAAGGAAATAAAAATAGCATATACTCGTAGAACGAACTTCAAAAGATTGGTGGCTTAGCAACAAAAATAATTAGGTATACTAAGCTGCGGTAATAATATCGTGTGGCTTCAGATGATTATGGACAAATAAATTCGCGTACAAAAAACTTTAGTTCATTTGTACGGCTTTTGAATAGATTAAAACCAACGCAACTTATTTATTTATTAACCAACTTCCAAAAAGGAGGAGGTTCTCAAATCAGGTGTTTTTTTTTTGTATGTAGGTATGTTCAGGCATAACTCCGTCATATAGATATAGAAGGTTTAGCAAAAAAAATTTTTGTTCTAACGTGGTTTATGATCCCATTTAAATTTGGTAAGGATCTGATGAAGAATTTCGGAGATGTACAATGGAACTCTTGAATGAATAGCAGCATTTCACTTGCAATTTCTGCAATCGCATGTTTATGCATTGTTTATGCCACTCAAAATAGAAAAACAAAATTAACTTTAAAAAAAAAAACCGACTTCAAAAAACTAAAAAGTATAAAATAATTTTCTTAAAAAGTTAACAGCTTCTGAAGTCCTTTAATTCTTCAATGCACATAGCTTGGCAGTGGCCAGCCCCCGGGTCACGCGTAGCGTGACAAACTGTTTTGCAATATCTCTGAAAAGGAGACGTGCATTCGGACCCCATAAACTGAAGGTTAATAATATTATTTATTATAAAATTTGTTTCCACCATATATCTACCTAAGGACCGATAACCGTTGGAGCCACAGATATTCTGTGGTTGGAGCAGACGAGTCCTTGAACGGAGACCGCGAATCGTCAAAAGTAGTGTGAGATGCCTCTTAACCAAATCGATCGACAACCTAAAGAAGGCACCTACAGGATAGACTGGATGCAGAAGACGGAAAACTGGATGTTGTGACGCAACTTGCGGCCTATGACCAACAGTGCAGTGGACTAAATACGATAAGCTGAATTTATAGCTCCAAACAAGGAATGCGTTAAATGTCTAAAAACAAAATCACAATAATATAAAAATAAATCCAATTCAATATGAGTCACTTATAAAGTTATAAGTAATAAGCAATTGTTTGTAACTTATTTACATAAAGTTATTACTCATAAATCATTATCACATTGCACAATATTTTATGAAATGCAAACCTTTCTTGAAATTTCAAAATGTAAAATAACTTACAGATTATAATAACATTGCACGTTGTTTTAATTTTTGTTAATTAGAGGCTTTGAACGTTCCTAAAGGAGACAATACAATAATACCTAGACCTCTACGTAAACCTTTGGCGAATAGGCGTGATACTATACTCTGTAGTGCAAAAGCCGAGCGCTTAGCCGTTGCCATTAATTTAATTTCCCAGCCCATCTAGGGCTGCCAGGCCCTCAAATTCAAAAGCCGAATTCGGCGCTATATTAGGCCAGATATATTGCCCTAAAAGCCGGACATATCTTTTTTAATATAAAAACTCTGAAATCTTTTTAAAGCAGACATACTTTTAAAAGCTGGGAGTTGGGACATTTTGATTGTTTATTAATTAGTACAAATTAATCCGATATTCCGCATTGCGTCGTTCGTTTTGCAGGCCTCTACGCGACTGCGTTACATTGACAAAAAGCCTAACAAAAGCCAGACAAGCCGGACACGTACATATTTGGCCGGACACAACAGTATAAAGCTAAACATGTCCGGCTAAAGTCGAACGCTAGGCAACCCTAAAACGATCAAATGTCCTAAACGTCATATTGTTATGCCAACCTAAACATATGACATATGACATCTACGTCAGTCACGGTCAGCATAAACAATGAACCGAGACGCAATGAAACGACAGGATGGTCTTCCAGCAAGGGCACTCATTCAATTGCAGCCATCCTGTCGCTCCCCACTGCTTCCTGCTATCATCTGACAAACAAACATACACAACAACCTTAGTGCGACGAAATAAGGTTGAATGTTGTGTGGCAATAAATGCCGCTGCGTAAATCTCTACGCGGATGCTGTCACATTGGTTTGACAGCCGTTTGTTTATGTTGAGCAGTGTTTTATATCGAAAATGTTGGGATTAATGTAGATACAAAAAGGAATGTGTTAAAACTACAATTTAATTCAAAGTTCGCCGATTGTGGGCCTTTTGGGAAATGAGTCAGTCTATCCGAGATTTATAAAGTGCTAAAGATTTTGAGCAGACTAGCTGGAAGTAACTCCTAGGAATTTAGTTTGGAAATAAAATCGGAGAAAGTAAAAACTAGAGAGATTTGTAGTGAACCCAGCGATAGAAACCTGTAAGCCAATTCCGTAACTTTCAATCAGTATCCATTTGAAAGAGGTCCAAATGTCAGTTATTGTGAGGCCCAATTCCACCGACAACATAACAGACGGTTAAAGCAAAATCTGCCGTTTCAACATGAATTGTTGTATAGGTAATCGGTCGATTATATTTTATATTGAGAATCATGTTCAGAATCCATTGTATCAGTTTTTCTTACGATATCCCTTCTATCCTGTATTGTCTGCTTTCCCTCTTGAGGAAAAGGCAGGTTTTTGTGTCATGTATGTTATGAATAACACATAAAGTTATTATTACGTAATAATAACTTTATGGAATAACACGTCCTATTTGAGTTTGCCAGTGCGTAGAATGCAGGCCCTCCCCGAACCATTTAAAATGAAATTCTATGTTTGATCGTTAACACTAACAAGAGTATTTTTATTGTTTACCTTGTGTGTTAATTATATTGGAATTTACTTTAGTTTTAAGTTATGTCACAGCGTCAGCGGCAAGCCTGAGCGGGATGGGTTTGTAAATTTATAGTTCGGCCTATTTTCAATCGTAAGTGTAATATCAGTATCACGCATTGCAATTCATTGTGAAAAGGTTGATAAGAAACAACACATACGCATACAAACGTGTCGTATCTACAAACGTTTTAATTATTCTTATAGGTAATTGGGTATTCTTCGAGTTGCAGCTTGTTTCACAACATTCCACTGACTGACTGATTAATTAATCAATTAGGATTTTGTTAATAGTAATACAAACAAATACAAGTTTGTATACACAACAGATTTCTATCAAGTTCACTTCTGGCGTACATGTAGAAACACAATTCTTTTGAAAGGCAATAGAAGAGAGAATTTTGTGTTGAAAATTTTAGAAGCACTTGGAATATTTACATATTAAATAAATTAATAAATCCTGCCCATTAATTTCCCTCTACTGGGCACGGGACTCTTCTCAGAGTGAGAAGCGTTAGACCTTTGTCTACCACGCTGGCCTGGTGCGAATTGGCAAACTACACACATCATCGAGGACTTTATGAGGCCCTCTCAGGTGTGCATGTTTCCTTACGTCGTTTTCCTTCACCGTTAACGCAATTGATAATCAGGTAATAATTGTGGGCGGGGTTCGATCTCAGACCCTCCTGCATGGTTAAACAAGTGTAGCGAAGACAGATTTTCAAGCAAAACAACGTATTCTTTTACTGCGGCATTTGGTTCATAGTTCGAGCACAATAATTACAGCCTGACACAAAACATTGTTCTGAGAAGAAAAAAATAAACAATTCTTCTTTAGAATAATCGCAATCTCTGGGCATTGTGAACTATCGTTCATTATTGAGGATCTGATAAAAATGCTATTTTTTATCATCTAACATATCTTCAATTCATTGTATTTATGATTTAAAGAAAAAATCTAACTTCATGTGGTATGAAATCAATATTTTTATAATTCAACAACCTAAACCTTTCAAATTCTAATAACAAACGATACGTCATTCATAAACATCTTCATGAAGACAAAACACTGCTTTATTTACTATCAATCCATACTACTAAAGAACTAGGTACTAAAACAAAAACAATCGTAACTATAAGCTGTGCTATAGGTGACTATAATTATCTGCGAGTTGAAAGTAAATTCACAGAATTAAGTGAACTATTGAATTCTATAGGTCTGTTGATAAAAAACTTAATAAAATAGAAATTAAAAATAATGAATAGAGACATTATTTTCTCTAAAAGAAATTAAGTAAAGTTGTAAAATTATGTTTTTTATTAAAATTTGTTAAGTGACCGCAATCGACAATCAGACATGCTCGGATGAATAACCCGCTTACAGGCATGGAACTAAAAAGTGACGTCAGTGACAGCACCACTGACAGCTAGGAATGACATTCAAATCTAACTTCAAAATTTATTTGTTTCTGTCTACGGTTTGTATAATGCACGATTACCTCATAGATGGTCACATGACATATTGTCGCAATTTTGTGTCGTAGGTAGTTTAGGCTTCAATGAAAATAAATTTATTTTGCATTTAGATTTCAAATAAAAACGAAGTAGAAAATGCTTCTATTTTTGAAAAATTGTCTAGTTGCTGATGTTTACGTCACAGATCATTATAAATCATAGACAGTAATAACCATAGTAATAACTTTATGGTAATAACACAGAAGTTCGGGAAGTTATCCGGACGTAACGACTAATATAATGAAAGTCGATAGTAAAAAAAATAGGTGATAGAAATTAATGAAAGCTTAAGAAAGCTAGATTTGCTCACGATATCTTCGTTAGGCTCGATGACTTTTCCGAATAAAATATACTGAAACGAGTCTGCTCGACTGTCTGTATTATATCACCATGGGTAATGTTATTTTTAAAATCGAACATTTATTTGATATGGAACCTAAGGCTACGCAGAACCCAAACACCAACATGATCCAACAATCTGGTACTAGACTATACAAAATGGTAAGCCTATCGAAAAACTATTATTAACAAATTTAACAAAACAGCAGTTGTGAACAAAGCAAATGTTTGAGGCCTGAAAGCAATTACATAATAATCGAAGCATCAATAAAGTATTCAATAATTAACTAAAAAAATTATAAACAAATGTTCAGGAGTATCAACAAATAAAATGTAAAGAAATTTTTCAAGTATCAAGACTCAATGAAATATACGATAAATTATAACAATTATTACTACTAGTAGTCGCCCATATATTACTTATATATTAAAATTCTAGCTTTCTGCACTTCTTCTCTATTTAAATTTTAACTATGCCAAATCTCACACTCCTCCGTACGCGCAATATGAATAAAAAGGGTTAAGTACAAAGTTTTCTCTTCACATATTAAAATATATAGATAATTTAATCATAATCTCTGAAATACATTAGGTACCTACCAATATTACGATATTATTATGCATTAATGAAATGCCATTTACAAGACTATAAATAAAAGATACCTAAGTACGAAATAATAGGTATAGACGAGAGAGAGAGAGAAAACACTGATTCCCATAACACAGATAATTAATAAACTAAACAGGTACAGCATTAACTAACTAACCTAACCTATATAAGGAGGAGGTTCAATGTGTTCCTGTAATATTCTTTACGAATAAAATATTATTAACTTATAGGGCGGATGACTTCTGATAGTGATTTTTGAGTAAAATATTTCGACACAATGTAAAAATTGTTATGAAATAATTGAACTTAAAAATCGCTATATAATATCAAGCTTCTACGTCGCAAAATATATATTAAACTGCCATTACAAATTTATACAAAATTTATTAAGATAAGGGATAGATCGTTAAAGAACAAAGTACAAACAAAAGTATGATTCGATTACAATTTTATAATTATTGTACAAATCGCTGCAGTTCATAAAAATAAACAATATTATAAAACTATCACAAATAACAAATTATTGAACCGATTACAAAGGTATTTTCCCTATTTGGTAATGTTAGACAATGCAAAATAGCTGACGAAACGAATCGATCAACAATTTATGTACATTGCCTACCAATATACATTATTTTCCTTAATTATTATTAAGGAGTTATTTTGAGAACGGTTAAGTTTATAATTTTTCCAGTAATAATATGGAGCTTATGGAAGCAAGCATTAATGGTGCCCCAATGGTAGCAGGCCCGACTTTCGAGTCGTACATTGTGGGTTCAATTCCAGCACGATTCCGATTGAGATTTCATTGTTGGTTCCATAGTAAAAGTTGTTCATAATGATGGGAACAATACCCTCCTTCAATGTTTCCCTCGTTGAACCAGTCATCCTGTATAAATGCTTGGTTCTTGTTTAAAGACGAATACTTTTTCAAAAAAATATTTTGATCGTCGTGTTACCTGTATACTTTTCTGTGCTCGTGACTGTACGGTAGTAGACAGCACTGTCTGGGATTTAGGGAATCATGATAGTGATAGTATAACAACCATCTAACATTATCCAGCCATCAACCATCTAACAACACCGTGAAAGCGAGAAAACCATGATGTGTCTACTTAATATTCAAGTTATATCGCCACACGAGCCTCTGTGGGGCTACGTCAATGTGTGGTGACAGGTTGCCAGTCCATAGAGAGGTTATAAAATCCTAGAGTATATTAATACCCCTTTCTCTTATGGCCATCTTCAATAAGCTATCTATCACCGGATTTCCCTACAAGGTATAGAAATTTGACATTTTCAAATATGAGTGATGTCTTTCTACCATTATTAAGGCAAGCCGATGATTAGATAAACAGCTGCTTTTGCGCGGTCTTTAATTCCCCAAGTCCACCATTAGGTGCCAAAAGCGGACCACCGTGGTGAGTTTAGCCAGTAGGAATCCAGCACATCCCTCCGACCCCCCAGGTGGATGATAGCCCATGATGCGTTCTCACCACGCCAATCAAAACACACGACACGGTTGGCGCAGTGGCTAAGCGATTAGCCTTCTACGCTACGTGCCGCGGGTTCGATCCCCGCACGGAACAAGTATTTGTATGATCTACAGATAGTTGTTTCGGGTCTGGGTGGTGTGTGCATGTGACATGTATGTTTGTAAACTGTACCCTCGATACAGGAGAAATCCTAGTGAGGGGCAACGTTTTAAAAAAAAAAACAATAGTTACCTCCTATAAAGGTACAAATCACTGTTTCTAAGTTTGAGGCTAAGGCAAGACTTGAGCAACATTCCATAGCAGCTGATCCCTTCTGTTTTACATTTATTCGCAGATCCCGAGAAGCGAAATCCGAAGAAAGATAACAAAGAGCTTACTTAGCCAGAAATGCACAAGACAAAGGTCAATGAAAGTGCATCCAGCACTGGACTGGTACACGCCGCAGAAGAAAAGAAAAGAAGAAACAATTTTTTTGTCTCTTTTCACTTTTGGGATCATATATAATAAAACACACACACTCCTGTGTCTGTATTTTGTCTTGTGAGGTAGATTATAGAATGTTGAGTATTTTTATTAAATACGAGGGCATAGTAGGACTTTCCGCTCAAAATTGGAGCTGCCCGACTGGGGAAGTACCTCTATCTTGCAGAATATTGTAGTCAAATAACACTGCTCTTTTGCAGTGTTGTGTTCCTAACGGTGAGCAAGGTCGCCAGTGCTCCTTGGGGAACCCTCGTCTCGACCCTAGTATTAGGATCCGCAACGCGCGAGTCATGCCTCTGGTTTTGAAAGCGTCCATAGGTTACGGTAACCACTTACCATCAGGCGTACAGTAAAGCAGTAAAGTGGTACAAAAAAACCTATATTAAGTTCAGAAGTAAGAGGATATTAATGAACAGGTTTTTAATTACTAGTAATCAAGTTGTTCTACATTATCTGTTGCAGCTCCTCGGTCCATTTGATTGTGTGAATTACAACATCATTTAGATATCTTTGTTTGTATGAGAATGAAACAAATGGGGCAAGCTTGCCAGTTGTTGAGCAAATGTTAAATGTGTCTTCATTAGTTTACGATGCAGCTCAACTATTTATATAGGCCATTTGTAAAGGCAGAAATAAATCTTACGGTGCTAAATGTCCCTACTCTACGAGTGTCACCAAAACCTAAACAAGGTAGGCAACCTCACTAATTTAACCTTACAATGGATCAAAGGACACAGCGGCTCACGGGGCAATGACGCAGCCGATGAGCTCGCTAGAAGGGGCTCCAGCATGGTTGCAGTAGGCCCCGAACCCTTGATACCACTACCCTTCGGACACCTACGCACCCTGGTAAGGCAACGAACTAGAACTAAACACAACAACTCTTGGCAGAATCACGGTGAGTGCAGACAAGCAAAAACAGCCCTACCCGCTATTGACCTCCGCATCACCAAACAGCTGCTTAGGTTGAATAAACAACAATTACGCATAGTAACAGGGGCCCTAACGGGCCACGGTACTTTTAATAAACATCTCTATGTTATAGGAGTTACAGACAGTCCTCTATGTCGAGCTTGCATGGAGGTGGACGAAACAACGGCCCACGTACTTCTGAACTGCCCAGAGGTAGCTGTCTTCAGGGCCAAGTACTTCGGTAACCAGAGTGCTCTCCGGGAGATCGCCAGTAACATCAAATGTTTGCTGGCCTTCCTCGAGGAGTTGGGTTGGCTGGAATAAAATGATTCCCACCCATACGCAAAATACGCGCATCGCCGTGGAGTTGCGGAAACTCGCCCGTTTTACCAATACCAATACCAATACCAAATGTCCCTACAAATTTTCCAATTACATAAGCGATTCACATAATGATATCTGAGTCGTCTATAAGTGTAATTTTAGTGTAACAACACTATTAATATAGCAGAAGTCGGTTTCCATCTTTCAGCCAAATTATGAATGTAAAAACTCAGTTTTAATATCAACTAAAACTAAAAATTGTTCTAATAGTATTATGTAAACATTTGAAAAAGTTAAGGCTGAATATAAACATTTTGTTTCAAAGAAATGATATCTACACTTGCATCATCTTTTAAAAAGTCGTGACCCAAATTAAAGTGACAGCTTGGTGCAACTATGTTCTATCCTTTTTCATCCTCAAACAAATAACAGTGACGAAAATAGAGTACCTAGAATAACCTAGGACCATCCTTGGATCGTTAATCCTAGGACGATCTTTGATTATTATCAACGCCGCTATATTGTACGGATGGAGACAAAAGTGATCATTCGAAGTTTTGAATAAAAACTTGCAAAATTCATTACTTATTGTAATTAATTATTATAGAATAACGTGACTTTATCGACTAGAGTAATGGTTATTAAAGAATAATAATTATTTGATAAATCAATGTCAAAAATATTACTAAATATTCATCTACTTATATCACCGACTGTATTTATTATAAGTCAATTTCAGCAAGTGGAAGTCACTCAGTATGAAACGTAGTATGAAGTCATATTTCAATTTCAGAAAAAACTAAGCGAAAACGTTCCGAGTCTCGCAATACAACTCATCAATCCATTCTCTAGACACGACAAGATTCACTTGAGCACAGCAAAAGAGCTTCTCTTTGCTGTAAAATAGACTGTAAAATTATGATATCAGAGTCCAAATTTGAAATATAAAGTCGGCAATCGTGTTGTAAATCATTGTTATATTTTCACACCGAAGATGATGTACGAGAGATTAATTTCATCATATCGATCAACGAATAAGATATTTTTATAAAAAGAGATTATATTTTTATAATTTTAAAACTTTTTGAAGGTCTTGTCTCAGTTTTTTAAAATCTCAAGAATCGATAACCTCATTCTATAGACTACCGAGTTTGATGTCACACTTGGTCGCACTTGGTACTTTTTATGACAGATATCAATGATCTCGTAGATCAGAAAAGTCCTCAAATCTTCCATAATCTATCGACAATACCGCGTTTTTTAATTTATGAATTAACTGTTGCTACGCTTCTATGCGTCGAGCTATAATAAATCGCACAATGCAAGGATGCAGATGTTTAATGTCACTATAATAACATCCGTAGTAAATATTAATCTATTTAAGCCGTACGTGTACTATAGTGAATTTCATGAATAATCACAAAACTGTCACAGCGTCACAGAGACGATTCTCATGAATGGTCCGCCAAAGCGTTGAACCGTTGAACCACAACGCGTTCCCATTGTATCTGATTCCGATATCTATCATCTGAGTCTTATTGAAACTCTTTCTATGCAGGATCAACGTTTTTGCAAGTAAAAAGTTTCCAAGTGATATTAAAAAGTTAAAGACTAGTCTTTCGGGTTACGTTCATCTTAGAGTCTTATTTGCGCTTATTTGCTAGTATCACATCACAGACCTGCCTTCGCTAACGCTCACTGGCTAGTATAATAAGTTTATGGTTTGTACTTTCAAAGACGTAAAGGGGAGTTCCAAAAAAACATTTTGAATCTTGTACAACTTGCGACAAATACTGAGAAAGAATTTAAAAAAAGAAGCATCAAGGTAAGTATGTTATTTTGTATTTTTCTTTATCCAAAATTTCATCCTCTGGCCGAGAAATTTTTTGTTGACAATCGGCGTGTGGTATTATTAATTATTACAACTGTGATTGGTATGTCTCAGCAATTATTACTAACGTTTAACATACCATTATTGCCTACGTAAGATTTGACACGTTTTATTTCAACTGCTACTTTCACTGATAGCAGTTTACTGCTTAGCTAACTGTTAAATAACCTGATAAATTTACACTTTAAACTTTGACCTAATAAATCTAAATCTAAAGAATTCTAACTAATTGTAGTCAAGTAAGAAATAAAGGAGCTATAAATGTTAATGCTGAACAAGCGTTTCATTAATCTCAGAGAGTATTCATTTATTGGATTGCATCTAAAAGGTTGAATGCCGTTGCGTTGCGACCTCATTCCGCTTTTGACTTCTTGTTTTCCTTTCACGAATCGAGTTTTTTGTCTAACAGAATTCAATGTTAAATTAAGATTTCGATGTCTGACCCACAATAGTCGAAACAGCTACTAAAATTTCGGTGCTAGTCTCAATTAATTAGGTGCAATAAAATAACGATAGCATAAAGTGCATTTATCACAAATGTACACGTGACTGCATGTTATTATCGATAAAATTAGATAATCACTCCTTTCAGCCGTAGTTTCAGCTATATCGATTTTGCGGAAAACTTCTGCATGCCACAAGTCACAAACAAATTGATACGAATCTTCTCATTTAGTCGCGTACATTCAGATCTCACCTTAACAACGTTCCATTGCAAATGAAATTCGAACATTAACATACTTAAACAAAACTGTCCGTTTTTCTTTTTGTGAAACGAAATTTCAAACGTCATCATTGTCAGTTTTGATATTTAGATCAAAATTCTCAGTTCCTATTTAAAATCTTAGTGCGATAGTGTCAAAACATACCGGTGTGAACCGTTCCTCCTCAGCATTAAGCAAATCACCAACAGAAGATGCTTTCGCTTGATTCGCCAAATGCCTTCGGCTGTTCAAAACGTAGGACAACTCATCCAGGTACCTCAACGTCAAGTTAGCCATTATTCACAACACAAGTACACTGCAAACTGATCATTTACCACTCGCGGCAACAATAGTCGGTAATAACAATGAAATAGGAAACAGCTTATTCACGTAAACAATTGAGTGAAAATCGCGCAGTAAATATAACGTGTATACTGCGCCATAGCCGAGTCGCAACTGAGCGTGGAACGACGGCTGCGCTCTTCGATGGCCACAGAGTAAACATTCGTAGAAAGTTAATCGGCTATGACCTTATTATGGTTTTTGGTAAACACTGTTAATATCTAGATTAGAGCAATTGTTGAGTCATTACTGTAAGCCACAGTTATATCATTGTGTGTCGTCAAGGCTACAGGTTCCATGGCTGATCAAATAAATAGCGTCTCCATAATTGCCTCAAGTTGCTCTGGTTTGTTTAAGAATCAGTTTGAAGCAATTAAGAGAGATATCAAGGAGCAATTAAATTTTATAGCTTTGCCACATGAAGCTGGATTGGTAATTAAAGGAAATTGTAGATCCAACTACACCATTAATCACTGACGACTTCAGAAGATCCCTAACTACTTGAAAAATTACTAAAATAACAATAATATGGAGAATTCCAAATTACTAATGACGATGAATACAAATATAAATAAAAAAAATCTTGAAGTAGGTAGGTATAATAATAATAATAATAATAATATTCCACAACTATCACACAACGCCATCTAGTCCCAAGCTAAGCAGAGCTTGTGTTATGGGTACTAGACAACTGATAAACATACTTATATATTTCTAGATACATACATATTATAGATAAATTACACCCAGACACAGAACAAATGATCATGCTCATCACACAAACATTTGTCCTGGGTGGGAATCGAACCCACGACCTCCGGCATAGCAGTCAGGGTCACTAACCACTAGACCAACAGGCCAGCAGGTATGTGCCCTAAATTAAATTTAAAAAGCAACGTATCAAAACACATAGCCAGTCTGGGTATAAGAGTGTACAGAAATGTTGCTAATATCATTTCTTCAGAGTCATCAGTAGACTTAACTTTTCCTAAGGGGTCAAGGTAAGGGGGGTAAGGGGCATGGTGACTTTCAGTCCAATCATACACTGCTAACACTGCTGTGGTACATTATTGATAAACCAACTTTCAAACAATAGAATATAGGTTATACTCCTAATTCAGCCGCATCTGGTTAGACTGGGAGCCGACCCCAACGTAGTCGGGATAAAGACCAGACAGATGATGAGGTTAATTATTATACACCAATAGTTATTTGTTATACAAGAGTGCAAAGTTGCTTTTTAACCGCGTGTTCAATTTTGATGACCGAGCAAGCGAAGGATTCTAAAATTGAATCATGAGCGCAGCGAGTGATTCAAAATTAGAATCCTGAGCGCTAGCGAGGGAATCAAAAGAGCACGAGGTGAAAAATCTTTGCACTCGAGTGCAACACGTAACTTTTCATTCCACCTCAGCGAGGAAATGACTAAATGCAAAAAAAAAACGTTTAATTCACAAACTTAGTGCACACGATGTTCTAAATTCAATTTACTTTATCCTCTAGAGAATAAAAACGGCTTTTCCACTCAGATATTGAAGATTAAAAATACTCTTTCCGAGATGGTGGGATGAAAATTTACTTTATCCTCTAGAGAATAAAAACGGCTTTTCCACTCAGATATTGAAGATTAAAAATACTCTTTCCGAGATGGTGGGATGAAAAAAATATTTAATGAAATATACTTAATAAATCCAAACAATTAACAGAACATAGTATCTGCGAGACTAATCTTTGTCTGTAGTTGCATTTGCGATCCATTCCTTGTGAACATTCTGCGTGACGCTGACACGAGCCTCAGAGCCATTTCCTACGTGTTACGTAAAGTTGGTAGAACGTCGTTATATTATAGTTAAACAGACTGTAATTAACACTTGTATTTATAGATACGATGCTCTTTTCGTCTGGCGGTTATAACGGAACTTCTTATTCAAAGGTATCGGTAACGAAGTGATCATACACGCTGATAAAGATAATAATGTCATGTGTAATGTGTATGGGATGGAAAATCTAGATATTACTGTGGGATGGGAGTCGAAATATTTCGAACGTCACTCTATGTTTTGCCAGAAACTTACAAAACCAAAAGGAGATGCAAAATAAACAACCAATAAAAAAATTAGACCTAGCATTGGAAATGGGAATAACAATAATAATAATAAATCATTTATTTCGAACAAACATCAGTCCATAAAATTACATTTACACAAATATTAAGAAAACTCATTTCATTGAGACGAGCATGCCTGCTGGCTTTTGCAGAGCCAGCCAGTGTGCTATAGTGTGATAATACTCTCGAAATCCTGGGCCACAATAGCCAGTAGACTGTTAGAACTACCCCTTACCTGATAAAAATCCACAAAATGAATCAATTAATGATGGCCACAAAATCCACGAAGAACCTTAACCATAAAAATTTGTAAAGAAAGAAACACGTTTAAAAACACTTCATTTTCGCGCTATAGTTCACAACAATGGTATTGCACGGGGTAGCAGGTTACATGGCCATTGTTTACGAGCACCTGAATAACCAGTTTTCCTTTGTTGACACTTAGAAATATGCAGGAAACGAACTCGCTGATCCATTCTGTTGTTCTATAAAAGAAACAGAAACAAAAATACAAAATATTTGTTTTATTTATATATTGGTTGGATGAGAAAAAACAATTCTCAAAGGCATTAATGAAACTGGTAATTCTTTCTGTAATAGCTAAATAATTTGTGGAGAAGACAACAGAATTTCATATTGTTCTTCAAAACAAAAAACAAAATACGTATGGTATTATGAATCACATAAATGTTTACACGAAAATTTTTGACCGCAGAGTACCTACACACCATATCACGCTATAGGAACATTTCTGGTATGAGTTGATCTCGCATTGTATAGGCTTTCTTTACAATAAGAGGTCAGCTTATACTGAAAATATGCTTGATATGCTATGGCTTGATATTTAGCCGTGGGTATCCTTACATCATTATTAATAACGCTCGGGAAATTCAAAATGAAAATTTCCCTAATAATATTTATGCAACGACCCACTCAAACGATGGGCTGTCTGTCAGTCACAGATATTTAAACGAGTTGAACTTCAGTAGGTAAGGGTGCTAGCGAGATTTCCAATTCCCGTAACAAGCAAAATCCTATTAAATTCCGCCCAGTAGGATATGCGCTCAAACATTTTCAATCCGTTCACTTGGTTTTTTTTATGGCTTCATACAAAGTCAGTGATTATAAGTGGTTTAGAAAGCTAATTATATCCAATTACTCCTGACATATTTTATTAAAATGTAATTGTTAAATTCATAAGCCTGTACTACGCTAAAGAGGAATGCCTAATTTCCAAAAAATCCAATTGAGAATCGTATCTTACAAAGGCTGGACGTTTTTAACTATTCATTGGCCGAAATCGTTAGGGTGATTGTTCTTCTCCAAATTGAAGAGCCTTGCTCTTGTCGGTGTAGTTATGAAGGGTGACGTTAGACTGGTTTTTTTTTTTATAATCATTGTGGCAAATTTATCGTATTGAGTGTAAGCCTGTGAAGATAAAATAAGTTGATAAATAAATTGTGTTTAAAAAATCTAAATAACAGGTTTTCCCGACGTGGAAACTAAGTTTCAAAGGCTGCTGATAAAATCCCACTATGTCTTCTACTTATCGTAATAATCCGATATCGTCGTCTCCATAATACCTAATCATCCATGCCGTCTGCTAAGCTCCTCATTTCCTACTGCAGTCTTCCAAATTATAATGGTTAGTCTGTTTTGTGCATCCTCTAGAATTCTATATCCATCCATCCAAAATTGAAGTGCTAGGCACTTGTCGGTGTAGCAATTTCCATTCAGTCCTATCAAAGGCCAAAGCATTGGCATTGGAGAGAATTCTATATACCTAGTATTTTTTGCTTATATAATCATATAACTAATGATTCTCGGGATTCTCTCACCAATTATGGGAGAACACGAGAGCCAATAAAAATCTGCTAAGTTACAATAACGATGGTTCATAACCAGTAATTTTGAAAGAGTAATTTCACATTCCGAGAGTGCACGCCCGACATGATCGCGGTAGGTCAGTATTGTACCGGCCCTTTATTCCTTTCACTTTCGCATACAATTGTTATTGAAGCAATGATTTTAGGTATATAAAATAGGTTGAGCTACTGAATACCATTAAAAAAATTTGTTTAGATTTGAAGAGTCTGATAACAATGGCGGAATGTATCTTACTGTATTGTGGATTTCCGTAAGTTTTTTAATTTATTATCCACAAAGCCGTTTTTATAGTGTCTCTCAAAGATATCATCGATTTAAATCTGTGAACGTGTAATATTATAAAAACTACTTTCAAATTCGTACGTCCACAATTTACAAATAAGTACTCGGATACATATTTGTAACAAGAGTTGATTGATAAAATCGTTATTTATAGTATGCCGAATCTCCTTATAACTGAACTGGTGAAATATAATCTCCGATGAAAAAAAGGTTACATTATTATTATTTTTATCTTTTTTCATCTCTAAGATATGGATCGCTAGCAGCTGTCCTTAAGATTTTTTCCCCCGATCTTTTCGAAACAGCTGTAAAAAAAGCAGGTAAAGCAGCTGCCTCAGAAAGTTACGAACTGTACCATTTTGCTTGGTTACCTACTTCTGTAACTAAACTGTTACGTATCGCGATGACAACAGAGATACGTGATGCCGGCAATATGGTTTCATAACTGAGGCTAGGAGAACCGCGGAGAAACTCATTAAAAGTAATACTGTTGACAATGTTTGTGGTGACCTGAACTACGCCGTAGTTAGAAAAACTAAATAAAATACTCAGACCAATTATTGTGAAATAGTGTGAGTAGTGCTCTGCCTATTGTGAAATAATTAACGAAGTTTGATCACAGTTTGATCTTAGTGTAAAAATGATAAAAAGTCAACGATGTTTAGAATTTAAGATAAAGCTGTCTGATGGATGATGATTACCTATCATGCAGTTTAATTTGAGAGACAAATTGGAGACAAATTATCTCTTTTATCGTTTTCTCTCACGATTTCGTTTTGTCTTCTGTCGAGGAGATAAAGGGTGGAGAAATCGGGTTTGTCCGCCGGGCTAGCCCTGCGAAATTGTTCATAGCTGTATTATTGAATGAACGAATACTATCGAGGTTTTGATTAAGCTCTACAATGACAACATTTTAAGTATTGTCCCTATTTGTTTGATCAATTTCAGCTTTCAGTTCTTGGACCAATAACAGTAGTACATCTTTATTGCATTTTTTGCTGGGCTCTCCGCGCCCAGCAAATGCTGAGCTGGCTACGCTTTCGGCATGGGCAGGGCATGCTTGACAACAATATACAATAGGATGACTATATTACTTTAATTTTTTATTTTGTTCTCAGTGTCTGTTTAATTTTTAATTTTTTACTGTTTAAAGGTTAACTTAATTTTTATTTTATTTCTCTCTCGTGTGTTATCAATGTCCCGGACATTATGTCCGTGCTGAATAAATGTATTTTCTTTCTTTCTTTATTTATTTCAACCACTACCAATGTATAGCCGATTCGAGTAACCATGATTTGTTGAATTGCATTGCGTCCTTCTCCGCCTTTTTTATGGCCCACAGCCTGACTCCAGTTACTCTGAATTATCACTGTTTCTTGATGTTTATCTCAAAATAATTGCTGTGCATCTTATAATTATTGTGGCATAAGCTACTTATTAATTAGTGTAACATTTACAAATGTTAGTAGTTACAGAAAATATGGTTTTTTAAGGTCGCGCGTGTTTTCATGGCATGTAACGGAAAATTGCAACACATTGGCTTAGTTTCTGCGTAAGCCTTTAGAAATGTGGAAAGAAAGGCGGTTATTCTACAATTAAGACGAGCTAACTACATATAATTACTTTACTTATGGTTGTTTAATATCGAAACTTGTAGCAATAAACAAGAAATTCAATCTGAACGAATTCAGAATAAGAATAAAAATGATAATTAATAGAGTAATTTATGTGTCAGAATATGAGTTACAGGATGTACACAATAATATCGAAATAGTCCGTCATAATATTACCGAGTATGACGGACAAACATAAAATACATGATATTAGTTAAATCATTGAAAGATATCAAAACCCGTAAAGATAAATAAGAAGCCCAAACATTAATTAAAATATTAATATGTTTAGTCAAAACATAATAGTAATAACTAGTGGTCGCCCAGTGGTCGAAATTCGACCAAATATTGTATATAAATTTTAACTTTCTGCACTCCTTCTCCATATAAACTTTAACTATGCCAAATCTCACAATACCCCGTACGCGCACTATGTTTAAAAACTACAAAGTTGTCTCGTTAATTTATGTAATTTTCTTCATTGATTTTCAGAAATTCTCAGTACATTAATTACTTTCCTGCTATCTCAAACAGTTAGAATCATGTTATGAGTAGGCATAGGGTCAACGACAATCGGTCGGGTTGTATTTACTCACGATTTCCCAATGGCAGTCAATGCCTTAGCTGGTATTGTCTTTGTTTTGAACAAAAGACCTGTGAAATGAACGTGACATGAACTTTAAAATTGCCCTGTTTTCAGACACTATAGGGTTATTTACACAATAAGTGCCATAACAGCCATAACAGGCTCTATCTAGCGCAGATAAGTCGCATTTTGGTTGCTAAAACCTAAATATTATTTAGTGAGGGGAAAAAGGAAAAAGAGGATTGTCTGGTAGAGAACCGGATAACATCTAGCTTCCCCAGCTCCGACCTTACCCACACATGTTGTAACGTTATCCTGGTCAATGATGATCAGACGATGATTATACCAAAAAAAAGAAGATGCATTATTTACGATAGTGGAAAGTAAAGGAGAGAAAGAAGTGTACCTTAAAGTCTTACTGTGTGAAAGGGATTTAACGCAAGATTGCGCATACGCTGTTAAACTAAAATAGCCGTAGAGTCTGGCTGCGAGCCACTTTGGATAGTCCACATGCACAGATTGCACACGACTCGTATTTAAATTACAATATATTTGTACCAGTTACAGTGGTCACCTTTTTGAAGTCGATCAAAATCGAGAAAAATTTCACGAACCCTTTTTGAAGAAAATTGTTGGAAAGGAAAATAAGGCATTTTTGAAAACAACATGAATATTTTTAGAACATAAGACTGAATTTTGTGCCCATGGATCTCCAGTCCAGTCATGCCTCGCAGATCGCGATCTATGTGATTTCGATTTTATCGAAATAGGTAAAATAAACTTACTCTAGGGCAGAGGCCCAACAAACTGCAAACAGCATGAAATCATGCATGCATGGTTTCATTCAGTTTGCATCAGTAATATTCTTCATGTCGTCCCTATCTGGCTACTGTCCTACCCACATTATGTTTGCCTATTCTCTTCACCTCCCATCTTCTATTTGTTTTCCATCATCCAAAACCCACAAACTGTCAACACTAACCAAAACAAAAGACAAATGATGTTGTAACAGCCATAAAAATTTCGACAAATTAATCTTTCATAATCATACACGCAAGATATTAATACACCATTGTTATTCCGACCGCCATCTTGTGTGCGTTTCCGCTCGCTTTCACTGCGCGAGCGCAGGCTAATTAAACGTGAACGTGACACGAAGTATGTTGCAGATATGTTGCTATTATATCATAGACGCATCGTATAGACTAGGTTATATGCATTGGAATTTAGTGGACTTAGAAGGACTAAGTATCTAGAGAGTGTCATTGAAACAACCTTCAGTTTCTCCAAAACTAATTTCATCTGCAAGTACTGCACCCTGTAGCTAAACGAGGCTTTGATGACGAAGAGATGGTGGAATAACCATTCAGCTGGTCAGCTTGATATCAAGGCCTGTCAGGACTGGCTCTACGGTTTTTAATCCGAGTTGCCAGCATGATAACTGAATGCACGACCTCCTTTGAGAGCCAACTTGAACTGCGCGCTAGGCTGCTATGACAATCTGAGAAGGTCTTGAAATCGGCTTGCCAGAATGATATCTGTAGATAGACCATACGCAAAAGGCTGGTAGCCTTTTGCGTATGGTCTGTGTCTTCCAATTAACTTCGGTAGGTAGTTGATGAAGATTGTCTTAAGTAATTGTATAATATTACTAGAGGTCGCGCGGGTGCGCGGGCCGCATGCGGCCCGCGAGGGCTTTTTAGGTGGAGCTTGTAACATAACTAAAAAAAATTTGGATTTTTATTTTGTATGGCAGCCATTTTTTTTTTTGTATGGAAACCATCTATTTTTCACCGGCTCGTCAAACGGCCCAAGGTCCTCGACATTTTTAGTTCCGGCACTATGGGTGTGCAACTTGCCGTTTTCGAGATCCGTAGGGCAGTTCCGGTCAGTGTTCCATTTTCAGGTCATTTCGGACTTTTCCTAAACTCACAGGATCCCCCTCTATACGACTCCCATACATCACTTTTACCCCCGGCGGCTGCTTCTGGGAGAACAATTGGGTGAAAATCCAAAATGAACATTTGTATGGCGGCCATCTTGAAAAATGGCGGAAAGAAAAATTTGATCCCGGATTATTAATCGTTGCCCCCGAAAACCCCCGGATGCCAATTTTCAGCCGGCTCGGACCATATTTTTTTTTGGCCGCCATTTTGAATCCGCCATCTTGGATTTTTATGACCCCCACCGGAAAGCCCCCGTCGTCCTCTATGACATTTGGTCGAGCACCCCCCCGCTATCTCCAACGGTTTCGGAACGGTGAGCGTTTCAATTTTGTATGGCCGCCATCTTTTTTTGTATGGACGCCATCTTTTTTTCACCGGCTCGTCAAACGGCCCAGGGTTCTTGACATTTTTAGTTCTGGCAGTAAGGGTGTTCGACTTGCCATTTTCGAGATCCGTAGGGCAGTTCCGGTCAGCGTTCCACTTTCAGGTCATTTCGGATTTTTCCCGGACTCACTGGACCCCATTCTATACGACCCTCATACATGACTTTTACCCCCCACGGCTCCTTCTGGGAGAACAATTGTGTCAATGAGTCAGTCAGTCAGTCAGTCAGTGGTAATCGAGCTTTATATATATAGTCAATAATTGAGTAATTCTTGGCTAAATGGCCACCGGGTTTAGAGGTCAACCGCCTCAAAATCGTTTGTTAAAAGCCCCAAGTTCAAGGCGGAAATAACCTATTTTTAGCATTCGTGTTTCACTATCCACAATTTCTATAGTAAGGCAGGTTAAGGTTCGTTTGTTGACGTCATTTCCCATTCTCTTGCGTCTATTTTAGGGTGCTTTTGATAGTCAACACAAGCTACGTCATCGGCTGACGTCAAACGTAACAGATGGATTAACTTGGTATCCGGTAGAATTGGGGTCGGCGTAATAGATCATTTAGCGGATGAATTACATAGCGAAGTAAATAAGGGGATCCGTCATACTAATGCAAATGATCATCGATGTTGTTGGCGGAGGTAGACTATAAAATCCAGATTTTCTATAAAAATTACTGATACCATTATTAAAGTTTAAATTAACCAATTGTTTTCATGGCATTTAGTAATAAGTACCATTTATGTAAGATCAAACTATGTTAGGCGATGTTTTTGGAATTTTCAGCCCCAAGAACTACTAGCATGATATAAAGAAGTGATTTGACAGTCAATACCCTAGCCTAGCATAGGCTATTGTCATCATGAATAAAAGATCGTGTAATGTGGAGATGATTGAACCGGAAGACGATAGCAATAATCAGTCAGAAGAAGACCTGCAGTCAGTTTGTATGACTGACATAAAATAAAATGACTCGTTAATCTGATTCCGTAACCGTCCTTTTCATCCGCAGCCTACAATCAACCTGCTTTTATAAAAAATCTATTTCACGGTACATTTCCCACAAAAACCTCGTATTAGGAGCGTTTCATTGTTGAAAAACTGGATTAACTTTTGTGTGGTCCGAAGTTCAATGCTCGGTACACTTATTTGACATAAATTGTATGTTTAAACTCGAACTAAATCAAACTAGATCAAATAAGAAACAAATCTAGACTAGTAGTCTATTGCAAAACAAAAATTACTTCTTAAAAGATAAGAGCCTAATAATTCAATTCTTTTGCAATAAAAATAGACTTTAAGAACCTTGGATTTAGTGACAGTGAGTATAAAAACATTAGTGTCTGTCTGCAGTCAGAGCTAAAACTGTATTTCTAATGTCGTTGAACGATGAGGTATTCAAAAATAATGCTCTTTGTTGATTATATAAAACTCTTATAAATGAGCAGAGATTCTTAGTATACATATAACCGGAGATAAAGAGAATATTTCTTATCTTAAAATTTGTAAAAGTCGACAAAATATTTTATGCGAAATTGAAATTGAATGGGAAACAGCGTTTCTTATAAGAAGCGCTAGCTAAGTAGATTCTTGCTTGAAAATCGCAACGACGTGAAAGAAGAATAGATTAGCATACAGGCACGGATTATTGAATTTACTTTCCTACTATATAAATACAAGGTTTTCTAACGACTTGTCGTGCGTTTCAGTAATCTAAGACATTATGCGAAATGACATTATCGAAATTAAAACGACTTTGTAAGTTCAAGTGCTGAAATAAATTGTTATCGGCGTCCCATAATACGACGAAGATCCATTTCGATATGTAGACTTTGAATATTGTAACATCCGGATTTTGTAACAGAGAATTTGACTTATTAAGAAAGGTAAATGATATTTGACTTAGTCATCCACATCTGTAAAGATGTAAATGCAATGGTATTGGTAATGGTATTTGGTATGATGACAGTGGTATTTCTCCACAACCTACATAAGCTTTTGCCACAATATCTGCGAAACATTTGTCCCACATTACTCTTAATTCAAAGTAAATTACGTTTTATTACACAAATTCGTGTTGTAAGCATGCAGTAACATGCGTTAATATGTTCAACATTGTAGTACACACAATAAAGTGTAATACCACAAATCACAATGTCACATTTGTGCAACATATCATAATAATATCGGTCACTTATGAAATCGTCTATAGAAGTCGTTTTCTTTGAAGAGCGTTTCAAATTTTGTAATTAATCGTTATTCGATACAATTTTTTAATTCGTATATGGTTTGTTACGAAAATGTATGTTCATATCGAGAATAATTGGATCTATTTTGATGGAATTTGCCAATCGATTATTATAAAATACGGTATTAAAGAGCTGACAGATCAAGACGATTGACATCAGCATCCATCTTTTGTGGCTAATTACTGCAATCTCCAATCTGTTTACTAATTATAGGTCCCATATTCGGCAGTGGCCGTCTTAGGGCCCTAATTGCAATTGAATTGACCGACTAACTTTCAAATAAAATGTTTTATGGCAAAAACGATTATTATTTATTTATTATTTTACTTTAAATTTTTACGAGGGTTATACATTTCTCCTTCAACCCAATGCAGTGTTTCAGGCCCATTAATAAAGCTCAGTATTTGTTTAGTAAACTAAATTAATTATAATATGATGAGTAATTCTGCATCACTATTGTGTCCATAGATAATCCCGGATAATCCGTAAAAAAGTATAAAGTGTTGTCTATGCTCTCTCTCTCTCTGGCCGTGCTTCGCGCGTTTTACAAATTATTCCAGTCCACTAATTAAATTTCGGTTCTTCATCTGTGTAATGTCGATATTCATAATAAGGTTCAACAATAAATTCAATAAGTTGAAGTTCGACGAGTTTCAATTGTACGACAATCCTCAACATCAAGTTTGGTCCTTCGAGCCGGATATATAGGTATGTTTTTCAAAACAAAACACAAACAAATTACCAAAGGAAAAAATGACACCAAATCTATTATCCATGTTTTTACGATTTTGTCAACCGTCCTGCACGTGCACCCTCCAGTCTACGTTTGGATTGGCTCGAACAGCGTCTTGACTACTTAATTGAAAACTAATCAAAACATTGATCGCTTTTCTGGAAACGATCGTGTAGCTAGTGTGTCCGTGTCTAAGGGTAGAGTGACATGTTATTAGTTTGGAGTTCCTCTTTACTCAGAAACCACACACTTTCAATGTCTTTTAACCATCGTGGGATTCATACGAACTTGTATAATGAAACCAACAATTTGTGGTCTCCCGTGTACTCAAGACCCGCATGTCAGGTAACCCAACAATCGCTCCAGTGCCCACATCCGGCACATTGTTGATTTTATACCACTTTTCTATAACTACTGAACCATAATCAAACTCTTATTGTAGTGTATTAAGATTCAAAATTCCGTGGGAATTTATTTGTTTGCGGTTTCAGTGGTAGCTCATGGGGGGACAAAAGGTTTGGCGGAAGTATCGAGTGACGCGATGAGTTGGACATTTTGTGCTATTGTGATTTACTAAAAGATTAATACAATATGTTGTTCAATGTACGGTTAGGCGTGAGTCATAGATGTTCATCCGAACTTTAATAATGTGAAGCCTTTTATAAGTTACATTCGCCGACAAGGTATATTAGTCAGCTCGTTTTATGATCCGAACTGATTTGATTTCAATGTTGATGTAAATATAATTTGATGGGGTCTACTTCCCCTAAGTGACGAAATAGCAAGTAAATCAACCAAAGAAAGAAACAAAAGCCTCCAAGTTAAATTACATTATCGAATGGTTAATGACAAGAGGACTTTGACTACCACGTAGCAGACATAATAGAAAATCGATTGGCTGACGGTAACCTATTGAATGACACGGTGTTTAACGTGAGGAACATTGCCAGGGCTAAATCGTAGATGGTTGATCGTTTTGTATAATAACTAATAACTGTAATAAGTCATTACAATTATCATAAGCAAAAACTTGATCTCCAAGTGTTATTACTATAATAATTACAGTTTGACATCAAGTTTTTGCTAATGATAATGGTGCCGTGGTAAATATGTAACTATTAGGTAGCCAGTTTACCTATACCCACATTCGAACGATTCTTCCATTATTTACTAAACTAACAAAGAAATTACAAAATTTGTCACACGTCGCTTTTATCTAAAAGTTTGTGTGCCGTGTAACTCGTGGATCAAATAACCCGGTCACCATCCGTCCATATTTGTTAGGAAGTGACGCCTCATAACGGTAACCGTTTGAGAGACAGACGGACGAGCAAAAACTGCATTTAAGGCGGTGTATACTCAATTTTGTATTGTATTATTTGTGAACCAACTCAGCTCCCGACTTCATCGGCGCCGCGCCGGCGTGGTTAGTTTCATATCCATAACAAAAAGGAAAAGCGATTGGACAAGAATTCTTCCTGGATCTTGATTCTTGGCTGTAGTTTACAGACAAATCTCACATGCACAAAGACCCAGATACGAATCAACTATCGGTAATTCTGTAGGCCACACAAATATTTGTTTCGAGCGAGGTTTGCAACCGTAATCTGTAGCTTCAAAAGTCAAGATACTTAGCCACTGCCAAACAACTGCCAGGAACTTCGTAGTATGATCAAACAAAATGTCCCGTAAAACAATAATTCCCGGAAAATCATTCGTTCTATGTATACAACTACGAACTGTTACGTATGTTTTATATAATTTACACGTAAGAAACGGTGAAGGTGCAAATGATATGAAATAGATAGTAGTTACTGCAGTTAGTTGTAATCCATCTCTATTTGTAGATAGATTACATCTAACTACATCCTGGATCATCGTAACATGTACTAAGAAAACGACTTGCATTACTTCATGTCGTCAACATATCATTATTCTAATAGTTCTTGTAATCAAGGGTGCCAACATGTAGTTACATAATATTACTTATGATACAAAGTTCCTGATTCAACCATGTTTGTTTATTTTAAAATATAAGTTCGTCACTACAAAATATCAACATCACTGTTTTTCTGTCTTGGATTGTTGTTATAAGAACATAATGTGCGTTTTTATAGTTGCTGTTAAGTATCTGTTTTTATTTATTTATTTATTGTATTCACGTTGTCGTTATAGAACCAAATAGTGTTTTCACTACTAGTTTTTGGGTTCCACCCAGCTTGTTACAAACCTAATATTTCAAGAAAATGTCATCGCCTTAACTCGCCCATACAATCAAAGTATGGCGAATCGTCCGATGCCCTCTGCCACTGAAGTCAGCACTTAATTCTATCAGTACTCACTCCGCCTACCGCAGTCCACTGCTGGACTTGGGCTTCTAAAAAGAGACGTTATGTCCAGAGTCATCGAGCTGCGCAAATTAGTTTGATAACCGTAGCCAAACTTTAATGCCAATCACCAGAATTTTAATTGTCAGTTATTAAGTAGTAGTCCATGTGTGAACAAACATCTATTATTAAAAAAAAGTAGTAGTTTATACTAGACATGAATTCCGGAAAACGATACTACTCGTGTATTCATTTTTAAACTCCGATTTGCAATTTTAGCTAGATATCATCATTTGTTTTTAAGTTAGAGCTTCCTTACTGCAATAATGATCCTGCTGATATTTAAAACAATCTTTGACTGTAAGAATCTTCAATTTAACCATGGAAATGGTAGTCGTGTACGTAACACGTTAGATTTTATTACAATGGCACTATGAGCTATCATCTTCGTGAATTTCTCTTTACATTTATACACTTTTTAATAGACAAAAATAGCATCTAATCGAACCATAAAAAGCCACTTTCTATTTTTATAGCAAAAGTAAAAAGATTAGCATCTACAATAGCTGCAGCTATACAGAATACGCCTACACAACACTTACAATGTCATTAGGTATGTAGGTTAACGTGATACGTTTTAAAAACATTAAAAAAATACTTGCATTACTAATAAGAGTACTATGAAACTCAATGGGAAAGGTCGTTCAAAAGTTGTTAAGAAAAAAATATTGAAATAGAACCTTCAGCGAAATGTGGGTATGCAATGTGATCCTACATCAATACATCCTTGCCCTTCAACCTACTTTCTTCTATCTTTCGGGGAATACAGGCTATGAAAATGAAGGAAAAATATTGTGAATGGTTGTCATGAACAAAATCATAAGTCACAAAAGCTCTGAATTTAAAGTCCGAACATGAAACCATATTAAAGTAAAAATCTATTTATGATCGCCTTACTACGCAGAAGAGAAAATCTTCTAAAAAGTCTGAACACATTACAGACATAAATAATTATATAAAATTATAATTTATTCAAAAAACAATATTAGCAACAAACTATAGTAGGTATCACCGATATCGTTGGCGAATTGTATATTGTATCTGGTGTCCAGAAATAGAAAAATACTAAATTTTTCAGAGACGAATGACGTCATCCAGCCAAACTATGTTTATTTTTTAAATCTAGCCCCGAGCGTGAAATATCACTAATCACTCTTTATATAAAGGAAACCATAAAACGCTGACCTTCACCTCTGAATCGAAACCGTATAAGTTAGAATTGATTGGTTGCACTGCAGAGCGGATTCTATCAAATTGTTGTTGTAAAATGAACAGAAGTTTATATGGATGATTTCTAAAAATTATAATTCTTACAATATAACACGTATTATAAATGTCTTTTCTATGTTTTTGACTTCTTATATAATATTCTGTTCATAAGTTAAATAGATATCTATAAGCTTTTAGAAAAAGTTAGATTAGAAAAGAATCTGCTCTGTTTTTTGGTCTTTTAATCTTGGTCCACGTTTGAAACTTTTAACGATCTTTAGATACATTGTAAATTCGATTTTTACTGGCAAGATGGCTGAAGCCAAATTTCAGTTCTACTCCTCCTAGTAATTTTTTAAGCAAAATTGCGAATATCTAATTTATACTACATAATGTCGACTCAATGTCAAGTCCATTAACTTGAATGCTTTCAGCGCACATTAATCAAACTATTGTATTTTCAATGTCAGAACTCCATTTAAAACAGTGAGAGGTATTTAAAATACTCATCGCCTCCACAAATAGCATTGCTGCTTATTCATCTCGCTTATTTTCAACAAGAACTCAAAAACAACGAATATAATAATTTAGACTTAGAACTGTTAGGCATACTAGGCCAATGACCAAAGAAGCCTCTCAGAACGATGATATTTTTATTTTTATTTTTTTTAGTATTAATAAATTAAGCTTAGATATTTTTATGTTTTGTGCGTCATACTGGGCGTAGAAATAAAAACTTTTTCTTTCTTTTCTTTCTTTCTTTATACTTATAATGAAAAGAAAACTAAATCCATGATAAATCATTGACAAAACTGGAGTTCATTAACACCTCAATGAACAAGCGATTAAAAGGCGTGTTATTTATCTATGGGTTCATATAAAGACCATATTAAATGAGGTGTCGCATTAGTATGCATAGCACGCAAGCGACCGACGACGACGTACAAATTGTACTACCGGTCACAGTGGCGGCCATAGTGACTGACGTAGCGAAAAAATATCCCTGATCGATTGGTATTAGATTTATGCCACTTTGCAGTCTCACTAAAGCGTCACATTTGTTTAATTTTGAGGGAATCAGCGGATATTTATAGAACTAAAAAACACTGGAATTGGATTGACATTATTTTCGAAAGTTACACTCTAGGTAACATTGCCTAGCCATTTACATCTAAGATAATGGGATTGAATTGAAACAGACTGTAATTAAGTAATATCGCGTAGCTTACAATTTCGTTCGCGATTGACCGTGACGGATGCACAGACTCGAAAGAAGCGTACGCCCGGCCCCGATAAATAGATACCAAATTATCTACACCGTCGGAGATTTGAAATTTTTATAATAGTACCTATCACAAAAATTGTTTCGATTCACCGCTCTACACCTCACAGTACTCTTAGGCTGACATTCAGAGACGACAGAAACGAGTCTAAGCGTGAACTTACGCTTCCATCTGTCAAAATTTGTTGGTAAGTTTGACAGATGGAAGAGTAAGTTCACGCTTAGACTCGTTTCTGTCGTCTCTGAATGTCAGCCTTAGTACCTACAGTGACGAAACACGGTAGCGAACACGTGCTCTCCCCTGTCCCGGACGCACGTGCATCATTCTAGACAACACAACTAAGTACTCGTGCTCACCGGTAAACACACAGAATTTGAGAGTACGGAAATACAAGTTACCTATGTGTACATCTGAATAATTTTTTCTTCTTGCCAGAACGTAAATGAAACTGAAATACCAGGCCAGAAACCTTTATGGAAATCTGTTTTCATTAACTATATAAGTAGGTATAATAAATAAATGTCTATTTCCCTGAATTGAAAAAAAAAAATAAGTCCGCTGACTTATTTTTTTAACGTATGTAGGGATATTGTATGTATCTCTTTTACAACTTATATTCATAAGGCGGCAACTCATGATTTTTAGTTTAGTTAGTTTTATTTAGTTTTTATAAGTTCAATCTCTTAGGAAATTATAACAAATTGATATAGCAAGTTTCTAGCTTGTTGCTAGTTGCCAGCCAGTATATAATATTCCCATGATGGGAGGCAATACCCGTAGATAGCGCGCTCTACCTGAAAAAGTAGATTATTTTACAAAATTGTCATGCAGCAGTATATTCTTTGATTACATCGTTGTAAAGATGTAAAAAAGAGAATTGTAACAAGCACCAATTTTTGTTTGTTTGACGTATCAATCAATACCAAAAAGTGTTAGCGATTGCAACGTAACAGGACTTGACTGAGCCTCGTCGTACTGTGATCGCAAGAGAAATTCTTAGTTACGACCGGAGCTTGCAATTTTGCCCCGTGGATGACATAGACTTGTCACATGTGTCATGATGTGTCCTATTACATAAGACTTGATAACGGCATCATTTTAAAAGTAACACAATTGCAAACTATTTTAATCGTCCCTTAAAACAATAGCAACAAAGAATTCAGAAATGTCATATCCTATAGCTACCGAGGAAACTATTTGTCGTAGGTATCTATCGACAAATATACTTAAGAATTATGAATTAAGTATACCGCAGGCGACACCTCGACTAGTATCGAACGGTTCGTGATATCGTTTCATTGTATTAGGCGGCTTCGTGACTAGTTCACACGACTTATGTCAGCTTTTACTTTCACGGGTTTGTTGCAACGCTACAACGTTGCCAGTGCTAGTCTTTGGGCACTTTTTGAGTTTTATTGATTGGAATCAAAGTGATTGATCAATCAAACTTTAATATTATTCTACTCTTCTTCTGATGAGTCGGCAAGGGCTATCTCATGAGAATCGCACATGTCGTAGTAGAAAGATTAAATCGCCCACAATGGTGTCTCAAGGTTGACAGCCCAGAGGGCGTTAGACGATCTCAGGATTCGTCCCTCGTAGAGTCTCTTTCCTTACACCCCATTATTCTACTGGACTTTTCCTATAGGTTAAGAACAAGGATTAGGTACAATAACCACTTTTTCCGGAATGATAATACAGAGACGAACCAGAGTCACCGATATAACTTGCAGAATTAGCAAGTTGAAGTGGCAGTGGGCTGGCCATATCTGTCGAAGGACCGATGGCCGTTGGAGCAGACGAGTTTTTGATCGCGAATCGGCAAACCTAGTGTGAAACGCCCCCCAGCCAGGTGGACAGATGACCTAAGGAGGATAGCTGAGTCTAACTGGATGCCCGGGTGTTAAGACGCAACTTGGGAGAGGCCTATGTCCAGCAGTGGACTGCGATAGGCTGAGGTGAAACACTGTTTCGTGACAACCTTTAAGCCAGTGTTGGTAATCATAACATCATCATCATCAATCATTTTATTTTATTTTGAATTTGGATTTAATGTATTTAATGTTATTGATTTTAAATTGTAATTGACATGTTTTATTTTGAATTTTGTAATTAATGTATTTTATTTTATTTTGCCGCTTTTTAATTAATGTATTGTATTTTATGTTATTGTTATTTGTGCATACTCTGTTATGTGATGGATCTCTGTTGTCTTGAAAATAAATGATTTTGATTTGATTTGATTTGATAACTCCGGCCTACCAGTAGATATTCCTAGGAGAAAAACTTGATAAAACAGCTCGATCGCTAAAAAGGATTGCACGTTTTAATTTTCTACAGTAATTATATTTATCGTTGTTTCCCATGGGACAGAAGTTATTTAAATATACCTAACACAGTAATCAAGTAAGCTGTAATGCGATATCAAAATACCGTTTTCCCATAGTAAAGTGATATTGGCGTAACTGTACGCGCAGTAATGAGGCGCAAATTCTTTCGTCTTTACATTGGTTATGTGTATTATTATCTCTTTGTTAGCACTAATGTGTTAAGAGACCGCTAGCTCTGTGTAATTTACTGTGCATACATAACGTTTTAGTACATGTACATAGGTAGGTATAAGTGGGTGCCCGCGGTTTCACTCACATCCTATAGGAACTCCTTCACCTACAGTACTGCCAATTCACAAATATATATTTGTCTATTTTTTTTTAAACCTTGCCCCACTTCAATTTCCCATGTATCGAGGCTACAGTTTACAAACATACATCTCCCATGCACACCCAGACCCGAAACAACTACATGTAGATCATAAATTGTAAATAAAATTGTTTTCCCGTTTATTGATACATAATCTGATGCAAAGTAAAAAGCTTACTATTCGTGCCGTCTACGAATCACATTTACAATTAACCGCTTCCACTCTGCATGCATTCTAAATTTAATTATTATCCTAGAGTTAATTATTGGTTAATACATCTATTGGGGGAAACGGGTTTCCTTTGCCTTTCTGGACCACATCTAAAAGAGGGAACACTCCAAATTTAAACATGGAGGTCGTCATCAGGCGCGTATAAAGTTCAACCTACATAAATCTAAATAACTAACGTTTGACTGACCTGTTGGTCTAGTGGTTAGTGACCCTGACTGCTATGCCGGAGGTCGTGGGTTCGATTCCCACCCAGGACAAATGTTTGTGTGATGAGCATGATCATTTGTTCTGTGTCTGGGTGTAATTTATCTATAATATGTATGTATCTAGAAATATATAAGTATGTTTATCAGTTGTCTAGTACCCATAACACAAGCTCTGCTTAGCTTGGGACTAGATGGCGTTGTGTGATAGTTGTGGAATATTATTATTATTATTATTAACTTCCTGATTACGTGGCAGACCACTACAGCATTTGCTCCGCACGTATCAACTCTTCTATTCTATTGACTCAGCTAAAGAGACCAAAGTATACTTTAGGCTGGACCCGGGCAGTCCTGTGCATGACGAAAATTTCACCCCTATTTTTGATGAGTCACCTACAGTTTTCTATGACTATTAGGTACTTCTAAAGCCACCCTGCGCGCAAAAAGGTGTTCGAAGAATGTCCCATGCTTGACCCAAAATATGATGCAATGACATAGTTTTAGCTTATACCTAAATGTAACGAAGCATTTCCGAACGTGACAGAATTGTGACTAGATGTCATAACAGTTGTTCGTCAAACTCATTCACTGTCGCTTTCAGAACACGTAACGTTTCCCGCCTTTCTACGCGTATTGTCTTCCATTTATGAATATTGGTAGTGATGCGAATGACTTGCTTAACAGCTAGACTGAGTTGGTAGATTAATAGGTCTGTCGTAATCGATCGATTGTAAAAATTGTAATTATCATTCGAGTTTATTTTCAGGTAAGTAGGTATTTAGTAGGTAATTAATAGGTATTTAGTAGGTATTTACCTTCAAAAATCGATTGATCGGTATTCCGTTACTGTCAATTTAACGCTACAATTAAGTAGGTATGTTTAATTTTGACATCAGCGGACATTTATTGAAATAAAGGACATTCATTCAAATAGTATTCATATTCAAATTCTTTTCGAGAGCGACCCACTTCAATTCATTTATTGTTTCATTTGTTAGGTATTACTATAAACGCAATGCCAGTTCAAAATGTTATAACTTGCAGCGGAATAGATATTTGTGTGTTTGGCACTGGATCGGTGGGCTACCAGCAATTCCTACATGAAACCAGTCCAGTACAAGCAACCTGCTTGCAATCAGCATTAGTTCCCCACAAAACACATCCTCGTGAATACATGTAATCTCATCTCGACTCATCCGCATTAATCTCCACTTTCACCTTCACACCGACTTGTGATGTACCAACATCGTGCATATTTAGACCATCTTAGACAAATATAGTAACATCGCACATTTATGTACATTTTTGTACGCACGGCTACATCAATTATAATCAAGTTATACATTTTCAGTATAAGCTGACCTCTCATTGTACAAAAAGCTTACGTATGATCGTGAGGCTATAATTCGAGGTCAGCTTAAACTGGCAATATATAACCCGACTTCACCAGAAGGAGGGTTATGTTTTTCGAGTGTATGTATGTATGTATATAATATATGTCTTTGTCACGCTCTGTAGCCTAAACGGCTTAATGAATTTTAGCTTGAAAGGTATCTTAATCTCTCTCCTCTTTTTTGCCGTGCTAATAGCCATGCTGCTCTACCCACCCCTTCGCTGGATTACAGACCATAATCATATGTATAAATAATAACTATAGTACTTACGTACATATCCAAACGTGCCTTTGTCTTCCACAGACAGTCTCAGCTTACTTATTCTTTTTATGATAGGAGGTCGTAAATTACTTGATATCGTAGACACTAAACCTTTGTGTTGCGGTAAGTTTAAGGAAACTAGGCGAAAAGTATCCGTTTCTTAGTGGAACGACCGCATTTGACATTTGAATCGTGGAGTATCAGAGGTGTCCTTTATATTGGAACGCTTCTGTAAAGATGGCTACTCACTTACGTTCTAAATACGCATTTAAACTGGAGTGCCGATTTGAGAATTGCTAATTTCAACGTGAAGGAATTATGAATGATTATGCGTAGGTACCTATCGAAGTGAAAATATTGATTTCAGGATTTGCGATTCTTGAGACTACCTTCATAACGTCACCGTCACCTAATAAACATTGGCATATTTTATCACCGTCCATCAATCAACGGTAGGTAGCAAACACGCCACTTTGCACGCAAAATAAATACCAAATGGTACCTACAGATCCCAAAGAACTGATCTTGAAAGAAATTATAAAACAAACAATCCAAATTTTTCCAATAATCATTCCTACGTACATGTGATGTACCATGACCACTTGCCAGTTGAAATGACCTAGGTAGCTCAGCAGCATCCCAGCATTCACAAATAGGTAATGTTGCTAGTATCGATTAAATTTTTGGGACGGAAGGTAAAAAATTACGGGATTTTGGTTTTCAATAAGGAACAACTAAAACAAAACTAGGGTTTTATAATTATCATCTTATTATTAGTTAGCAATAGAGCACATCATATCACAAAAACCATAACCGCGCGCGCACTGACATCATTTTTTTGATGACCGAAGTTTGTCACAAGAAGATTGTCACAATCACCAGTAATATCCCACATTTGGCATCCCGATCATGTGTACATCGGGACGTAATCCACGGACTCATGGGAATGTGGACATCCCGCGCAAATTGGGGCACCTAATTGTCCAGTTTGCGAGCATAACCCTCTTTGGATGAGACGACCGCCATGCCCTATGTTTGATTGGTTTAATGAAATAATAGAGAAAAATTACGGTGGCCTCAGAATCAAATCAAAATTGTTATAAATTCAATAGTTAATCACGCAGACATTGATAACAATGCTATGCCATGCCATGACTGTATAAAATAAAACAATGACAACAATCGAAAACACTGTAATATTAGTAAGCAAAGGGGCGGGGCAATGATATAGTTAAAATATCGTTAAGGTTTTCGAACATTCAGACAGTAATTAAAGTATAGAATACCTGTACCACACAATTGAATCAGTTACTTAGATAAAGATAGCTCTCAGATTAATCTTTCAGACAATTGCAACATTTTCGTACAATTTATAACTACATAATGAAATATTAGCCTCATTTTTCAACGTCAAGCTATAGGCAGATGGCACAATGCTTTCTAGCCTAGATACGATGAACACTAATGACTGTGGTACTTAGTTACGGTTGTCGCTTATGTGAAGGTCTGGTTGTCTGTTAATTGATACTTTTCTACTAAATTAGCTACTGCGACATGTTGACAATCGTGTTATTAGAGGTGACAATGTGGTTATGATACAATGTAAACTTTTTGCTGCAAACTGTTTATGGAAAAATGAATGAGAAGTCATACGTTCATGCGATGTTTCCGACACGGATGTGAAAGATAAGCAAAGTGTAGGAGAAACATTTAAGCTGACCCCACCATCATAGAATTAAATTGAATACTCTATAATGTATTGAGAAAATTTTGCCACAATTAATATGCTTATATAATAGAGAGAGATTCTATAGAGAGATCATGGGAGATTACAATCCAATCTAATTAATCTAATTCTCCAAGTGCTCCAACGTATCATTTGATCCGATTAATACGTGAAGAGAAAACTTTGGACACTTTTTAAGCATATGAGGAGTGTGAGATTTGGCATAGTTAAAAGTTTATATGGAGAAGGAGTGCAGAAAGTTAAAATCTATGTATTAATACGTGAAGAGAAAACTCTGTACCCCTTTTTAGGCATATTGCGCGCAGTGAGGAGTGTGAGATTGGGCATATTTAAAGTTTATATGGAGAAGGAGTGCAGAAAGTTAAAATTACGGTTGAGTTTCGACCACTGGGCGACTACTTGATAACTAAAATGGCTACTTTGGTCCATGATATTTACATGCACAGTTGCCTGACCATCCGTTCGGATTATGACCCATTTTTAAAACGCTTTTATTAGCTTCACCTGTAACTAACTATGTAAAAAAATCTTGGAAGTTAAATTTGACCCACTTCCCTGTTTCCGATTGAGCTGAAATTTTGCGTACACGTTTAGTTTGGATAAGTTAAGTTTTTTTTTTGTATAATATTTATTACGATACACATCGCTTTAGTCTTATTGTCTTTTCTTCAGCTTATCATGATGAGTATCTATAAATCTTCTAAATCAAGTCTAGGGTTTTGTATACTTGGTGGTGTCTTTAACACCAGCAAGTAGATAGAACCCTCCATAATCCCCCTACTACTAGTAAAAGCGAAACCGGCAGACTGGCGCTCGCGCACCATTCAGGGCGGAACGCTGTCGCCTTTCACCGTCCGCTGCGTTTGCGCAGGGCATGCGATACTGCGCATTGTGCATGTTGTGGTAGTTTTATTATGCATGTGTTGATGTCGGATTATAATATTTTATGTACAGGCTTATGGTAATTTGTTTAATGTCTTTATTTTTCATGTTTTCTTTTACTTTCCTTTGTAATTCAACTCGTAATTTTTGTATTTATTTTAACGCTCTTTTTAGCTAGCGGAACTATGAATAAAATGAGTTCAAGTTCAGCACTGACGTCATCTTTGTCATTATCAAAAAATTTGGTACATACAGTAGTGTCAAGTATGCATTTTCATTTAAGTTTTCAGTTCGCTTTATTAGCCTACATGTCGATACTTTCACAGCCAATCCTGTAGGTTAAATTGGAAACCAAGGCGTCCTTTACTTTAGTAAATTGAGTACGATGACCCGATCTGTATTAATTAGGTAAAAGGACCCAACTATCTCATATATGGACCCGTTCCTGCCTACATAGAGACTATCCAATTTACATTAACATTCCCCGATCGGCCTTGCAGATAAAGATTTAATTTAGGATTAGATACATACTCTTAGCGGGGAATCCGAAGTATGTCCGGCGTACCTTGTGCAGTCAGTCCTGTAACTAACATTACTGACTGGCTAATTGCTTACTTTTCACTACGGAATTAACCATTTCCATGTGAGATGTACACTTATGCCGAGACTACAGAAGAAAAAGCAGGGTATCAATAAGCGAGCGGCTTGTGGGTCAACTGTGCGAAGAGATCGAATAGCGCCTTGCGTATACAGTATAATAACGCGTTCCGGGCGCTGATGGGACTGCCGCGATATTTTAGGACCCCGGAGATGTTTGCAGAAGCGCATGTTTTTTTGTTTTTTTTTATAAACGTTGCTCCTCACTATGATTTCTCCTGTATCGAGGGTACAGTTTACAAACATACATGTCACATGCACACACACCCAGACCCGGAACAACTATCTGTAGATCATAGATACAAATAATTGTTCCGTGCGGGGATCGAACCCCCGGCACGTAGCGCAGAAAGCTAATCGCTTAGCCACTGCGCCCACCATGTCGGTCTCTATTGCATCGGATACGCGGCAATTCCAACAGCACCGTGGGAGAGATATCCGACAGTCGGAAGTGCCCGCTGCTCAGATATTTAACTAGTTTGTTAAAACCTACAGCTAAATTTAGTCCTTACTAACCTGGTTGTAAGAAGTTACTAAAAAAATGGATCGGGATATCAGAAATCAAATTATTAGATATTAATAATAATTATACTTTTCTTATTAGGTTCTTATAAAACTTTACCATCTCTTCATTCTTCTGTCAAGTCGGTACGAGCGATAGATGATGAGAATCGATCATGCCATAATGGAAATATTAGCCAATTAGCAATGGTGTTATCGAGGCTGATTGCCGAAGGTCCGGTTACGGTTTCGTCTCTCGTGGACGCTCTTTCCTTGGACACCGTCTCGTGAAATAAGGACATAATGCTGACTGTTACCTTGGATAACAATATTATTAAAGGTCCTAGTCAATTTTGTTCAACAAAGTATTGTAAATCTAGTCGTCCGCACACCTGCCCTTTACTTTGTATCATAAAGGAGCATTACAACTTGCAACACGAGGCGTGGCCATACCGGACACATAACCGGAGCGCGGAGTCAAATGGCGCCGTTTGATCCCACGACCCGCGCCACTTCTCTGCCAATACACTGTAAATGTCAGCTATACCATTTAAAGTGACCATTGCGCCGAGATTTAAAGAAATTGTTTGATTGTGAAAGTGTGTAATACTTTCCTGTGTTTTACTATTAGTATATTACGGTACGGTTAGCGCAGTGGCTAAGCGATTGACTTTCTGCGCCACGTGCCGCGAGTTTGAGCCCGCACGGAACAAACATTTGTATGGCCTGCAGATAGTTGTTTCGGGTCTGGGTGTGTGTGCATGTGACATATTGTATGTTTGTGAACTGTACCCACGATACAGGATAAATATTAGTGCGGGGCAACGATTTTTGAAAAAACAAATCAATGTACAATGTTCTTGTTCTGACTGTCTTTGTTAATTTTTTTGGTTGGTACTGGCAACTTGCTTCCTTCCCAATGTGCATACCTAGACGAAACACTCTAAGTCTAAAACCATAATTAAAGAGTTCCTACGACAACGGTTTGAAAATTTTAATTAAAAGTTGAAACTAACAAACTTTGTACAAATAGCTATCAAACCAAATTCATCAATTCACTTGGTGATTCAAGTGATTTATTATGCTTTAGTGGGTCATTTGTCGCCATCCTTATTCATGTCGCATCTCTCGTCATCACTGTCTGTATGACTACGGTCAAAAGGTTAATTTGGTTTATCAAATCGTGTAATAAGGGCAATTTTCGCCCTATATTTTGTGACACGGAGCGTTATCTAATGAGTATTTTATTGAGAAAATAAATTCTTAGTTTCAGCAGCCATTGGCAGTTCAGCCAACCATCTTGCAACTATTTCCTTGCAGGCCCAGTTGATCAGTGTCATGCCTTGAGTTTCTGTAATTTCCCAAAACATCACTAAAGGAAGTTACATGATGAGTCGATTTTACTAATTTATTAACAGTAAACCACAATTACATAAACTACATATTATATCTGAATTGCTACTGACGATTAAATAAACTCTAGATACTCCGTTGCGCGGGCGCAGTTTTCATCCACTGCTCAGCTTTTCAGTCAGTTCAAGACGTGCAATCAGCTGAGGCGAACTATCGACAATCTCTGGCCCATCCGATAGATAAACCATCGATATCTCAAATTCTGTCAACACTATCGGTTGCTATCTAGTCGCTGTATTGTCGAAACTTCTCGGAAAATCTTCATAATAAAAAAAATATGTTGTGTACTCAACTTTGAAAAATGTTAAGAATTTGTAGTATAATAAGTATTGGTATCTCGTTGGTTGTATATGCGTAATAGTGACCCGAGTGATCAATTTATGCGCAGGTGTTTCAATTAATAAAATAATGAGTCTGATCGAGAAGCAGAAAAATAATTAAGAGTAAAAGAGAACCTTCCGATAAAACAATATAATTTCACTTTCAATTATGTAGATTTGATTGATCAATTGCTTGGTATTTATAACGGAAGTTATTCTCTTAAGAAATAGGTATACCTAAGTAGATAAGCATGCTGTTTATGATAATAGTTGCTTTCCGTAAATTTAAAATTGGAACCTTGTATAAATATTATTAGTATGGTAATAGCATAGAGGTTATGTCGGTAATAGGTGGTAATAGTAACCATATCACACATAATTATAGTTTCAATCATCCTTAAAACCAACTTTTAGCTTCGGGGGTAAAAGGCCCGAAAGGGCTTAAATTTTTGAGTGAAAAATTAATTTTCTTTTTAAGTTTCATTTGCGTTCGTTCACACTATACTTTTAGCAGCAGAATCGTGCGTATTCGCGTTCGGTGGCTGCCTTTTGCTTACAAAAAGTGGATAACAAACGCGAAAACACGGGATTCTGCTACTAAAAGTATTGACTGTGGATGGGCCCTTAAACACACACAATAGCACATGCACTAGTATGTAATATGGATCTAGTATGGTATCCATCAAACCTGTACTATACAATGCCTAGAATCATACTATTGTATACCATAGGATTCACATAGCGTCACTGACCTTGGTTTAATGAATATCTGATGAACTTCATGACCTTGAACGGCTACGCCCCAGTTTGACGTAAACGAGTTTGACATGGGTTGGTCATGTTCAGTTTATGACTGTTAACTTATTGTCCAAGTTTTAACAGAGGCGATATGCTTCAACGATTTCAAACATAGCATCTATAGGTAGT
Source organism: Allophyes oxyacanthae (assembly GCA_932294325.1). Taxonomy (NCBI): domain Eukaryota; kingdom Metazoa; phylum Arthropoda; class Insecta; order Lepidoptera; family Noctuidae; genus Allophyes; species Allophyes oxyacanthae. The sequence continues at coordinate 8,128,214 of OW028628.1, forward strand.
AGTGTGTACTTATTTTTCTTTATAACAAGAAATTTGTTAAAGATGAGGTACTTATAATTAAGCTTTTTGGCAGAATAAATCGTAGCGTGTAGTATAAAATTCTATAGTCAACACGCTGAGCACCAGGTAGGTACTTATCTACTATTCAGGGCTTTCCTATACCTACTGAAAAAATTATATCAATCGGGTAAGCCAATGAGATTATTTTATTAAAACCTACCTACCCCAAGAAACTTTCCTAGTTCCAATAATAAAAAATATGTATAAACTGCAATTTATTTCTACCAATAAAATCTTGCAGCAAACTTTCTAAATAATTAATGTACTTACAAGAAAAATACAACACAAAAATGTAATGGAATGGGCCTTATTTAGGCGCCATTGAAAAATCTAACTTATTACGTTTTAATCCACGACTGTTTTATCTGTAGAGTTTTTATCAGTTTGCCGTCGCATTGAATTTAACGTTTCCGTTTTATACGGAAAACAGTGCCATTTATACATATGTATTTATAGGTAAATGACAAAACGTATAGGAATGCAAAAAATACATGACAAACATCTATTTTTATCTCATATCAATCACATCAGCCAGTGGCTACTCTGCTCTACATAGGATACCGAATTGCGCCACAACATTTGGTTTGCTGCCTTCCGTATTCAGTCTCGAGGGGGCAATAATTTACTAACAAAATTGTTTGCCAATTGCAATCGAAATGCAGCTGATTGACGGCTGTTAGCTGTTGTCGATGATAATGACTAGAAATCAACTGAATTGTTCTGATTGAATTAAAACTTCTAGACAATTGAAGTGTGTAAACTGGAGTACCTACCTAGTTCAATATTAGACAATCAATTTTACGAGCCTTTTGTTTGCCTCGCACGGTAAAGGCCTTCACAATCGTGAACGTCATTGCAAATATCTATAGATTAGTCATACATACATAATATTATATAGACTTCAATTTACTTTTGACCTACAAATGAGCACGTCAGGGAAGAAATCCGTGTGGCTGTATAAAAAATATCACTACGATTAACACACCATCCCAACGAATTAGCAGTGCAATGAATGTCTCAAAGCTACAGGAATCGCCTGAAGAGTAACTGCCTCGCAGGAGGAAGCACTTCGCATAATGTCGACCATACTACTCATATGATTATAGTCTTAAAAGACTGATTGCAAATAAGGACAACAGCAAAAACCTTTATCATAATATTTCAGGCGCGCCAATGATTTTGTAAGTTGACTTAACTGTAGCTTTCAGGGTCACATAGTTCGATGCTTTGTGGTAATCTTGAAAAGGGCTGGGCAATGTTATACCCACTATTTAACCAACACTACCTAAGTAACAACTATTTTCAGCGACTTACCACCATCTCATTCAACAGTATTGTTTTAAGCTTAGATCGAAATTGCTAAGAAATTTTGTGATGTCATCGTAAATCATTCGTTTCGTTTTCTCTTAGATCAAGGAATACACAAAACATTCTTATTCTTGAAATGTCACTGTACGAATTTGAATGGCAGTTAGTTTAAGCTTGAAACAAAATGTTTCTGAATTATGATGGTTTTGTAAAAGATGATTTTTTTAACTATCTAGTTAGCAGTAGTTTGCTAAGGCTAGGTAAGCAAGGTACGTAATGTCTTAATTAGTTGTCATGTTTTGGTATGATATCTATCCATCAATTATCAAGCATTGCATGCCAATTAGGCAGTATATAGAGATACCAATTTTATTATATTGTAACATCGTTTGTAATAGGTACCTACTTATGTGCGCAATAAATGCGAATCCCGGCTCACGATCAGAAAACACGGTCTAAAAACGAAGTCTTATAACATCCTTTGCTATACCTATAAAAAACCAAATTACCAGTGACACAACAAAAATAACAGAATGTAGGAATGCTATTACAAAACTAGATATAAATAACGGTAACCACAAGTGAAGCAAACATTAGTTATCGATCGACTCATGCCGTTCTCTCGTTATCGACTAACCGACGATAAGACGTAATAATCTAATTGTTAAAATAGGGCAACGTATGCTCACTGCCGATAATTTAGGAATTAACCTATTGAAGTCGTTGTGATTTGGGTTGTGTAACTCTTTAAAATGGGTTTGCATGATGACTGATTAATGAGAGCTATCCATCGGAATAATTCAGCTCAAAACCCCAGGATTTACCCTACACCATATCCATTTATAATATAAATACTGAAATCATTATCTGAAGAAATTTGCTAAACACCAACAAATAAACATTTAAGTTTACAGAAATCATAAACCACGAAAAATTCACTGCAAAATTAGTGTTTAATACGTCAAATGCATTTTTTTCACGTAAAGAAATGTATCTTAAACAACAATGTCAACTTAACAAAGATACGACTAACCAACTAATCAACGTTCAAACGTGCTTATCACATGCAACACGTTATTATCAATCAGATAACAAGTCCACTTACGTATTTTGTTGAGCTCATTCTTCTCACTCGGTTCACAGCCTTCTTCTTCCCTCGCAGGTATTTGTTAGCGTCATTGCCCACACTCTGGTCTTCTAGAACAAACCAGTCCGTCACAGAACCTCTCCTGGCTGTCCGCTGAATACGTTTTACACTTAACACTCGAGACAACTCTTTCTTGAAGTCGTCACTAGTCTCACTCACTTTATTCATTTGCACTACTTTTGGGGATGACAATGTTGTGAAAGACGAACTCTTTCTTTTCTGCTTGATCGTTAACTCCTTCGATTTTGTATACGGTTCGCAATCACTCAGATAAGTCTCACTGAATAACTCGACAGCTTTGTGGAACTCAACGAAGACGTTTTCAACGGATGCCGTCTTCAAAATGTTTCCAGCATTAACACTAGAAACAGAAGTCGGGGTTGATGTACTAGAGTTGTCAAACGAAAGATCAGAAGCAATTTCCTTTATACTCTTAAGAAATACGCCGTCGTCACTGTCGTGGTAAACATTAGCTATGTATTCGAGGCTCTCGTTGGATGTCCAAGCTTCACCCATCGTGTCACTACTCCCAAACACATATGACTGACTGTTTTTCTTTATTCTTGGTGATAATTCTTCCTCCTCTTCTTCAATAGCTCTGGGTAAGAATTCGAAACTCTTGCTTCGTTTGTAAATGGGCCTGCTGCCTTTCTCCCCCTTCTCTAACTCCTTGCTTCTAAAAAACCAGAAGCGTTTGTTGCTTTTGTAATCCTGTTCTGCTTTGCTTTCCGTTTTCCGTGCGATTAGCTTCGGTGATCCGTGGTTCACTTTTGGGTCCTCGTTTTTCTCGTCCTCTACTATTGTTTTCCATTTTAGTTTTTCTTTGTCTTTGTTAAAGAAACTGATTCGAGAGAGTCTATCGCGGAAGCTAAAGGACTTTTTTAGCGGGGAGCCACTTTCTTCGTCGGATGACGTCACTCTTTCCGAAACAGGTGAATCCGGCATGACGGGGAGACATGATGACAGTAACCCTGAAGGTTTTGCTACGGCGAGATCGTTAGACTGTGCTCTATTTGGTACTAAAGGTGGTGGTTTGAGTTTGTCTGGTAGGTCTCCGAGTAGACCTCGCTCTATCATGAACAAGCTATCCGCGTTGAGCTTCCTCAAGACGTCAGTCCTTCTGATGGTAGGTTTCGGCTTATCTTTGTCCATGTTGGGAACGTCATCACCGGCCCGCGGCGTGTTTTTGACTGCCACTTATCAACGACGACGATATCTTGAAAGCAGATAAGCGTTGATAATGTTCTCTCGTGTTTTGTGTGCCTAACTAATGTTTCTGTTTGATAACGTGCGCAAAATAATCAAAATACATTGTCCTGGAAATGGTACTTTTGAAGAAGGATCTTAAGTACTTAGGTAGTTTTCTTATTCTCAGGACGTGTAAAGGATGTTCACACTAGTTTTACATCCAGTGAGGTTCAGGACCGAATAGGACCATTACGTTAACATTTTTACTTGGCTGCCATGCCGTCCGACCCGGGCGATAAAATCGTGTTTCTTGTCGAGAACATTACCACCGGGGTTCCTATTTTATAGCACTGATTTAGCCTAGATGAAAGTTCAATGTTAGAAATTCTTGCCTTTACCTATTATAAATATGTATTGTGTACCTAGCACATACCTAGATCGACTGGTATTTTATCGACGTCCCTTAAATTATTTAAGACTGAGGCATAGAGCTACCTTCGATAAATTATAATGATATCGAATTATTGAAGGCTTTTAGGAAGAATGAGTACTGCGGATTTACTTAGCTAGTTCCGTACCACAGATTATAATTATAACGTTCTTCTTTAATAGCGCAGATCCTTTTACGGAGTTATAGTAGATACTCATTATTATAAACAACTTTTACTGTGGGAATCTGGAACTACTAATAATAATACTGGAATCGCGAAAAATTTTTGCTGTTCCATACTAATCTATGTATATAAAGTGATTCCCTATTTCTCTTGGTTACGTCATCACGCGTGATCGGCTGGACCAATTTTGCTAATTCTTTTTTTGTTGTGTTTGTTATAATTGGTAGGAGAAAGTAGGATAGGGTAGGGTAGGGTAGGGTAGGGTAGGGTAGGGTAGGGTAGGGTAGGGTAGGGTAGGTAGGTAGGTGCACAGTTCTTTTATTGGCGGTACGAAGTTCGCCGGGTCAGCTAGTAATTCAATATTAGATACTCTACTAAATGTATGGAACAGCTGATGTTCTTTTCGCGATTTCAGTGTTGGTTTCATAGTAAAATTTGCCCTTAAAAGGACCACCGCTAATAGAGGAGGATCTTATATACTACTGCTAATGGGGCTACATAAAAGAAATAAAATTATATGACAGTGCTCATATTTATCAGACATGATATCCTACCACAATAAAGACAGATGAGAAAACTACAATAACATTTCTATGGTGTGTATTAGGGAATGTTTTGACAAAAAACCATGCCAATGATACATAGGTAGCACTCAATAAAGAAAACGTGATGCGTGCCAGGGTGTGTCGTAAAGAGTATAATTAAGGAAATTGCCCGGAAGTTGTTGCCCACTCAACGCTATAAAATGTTAGTAAAAACAGCAATTCACTTACATCCGCTTATAAAAGCGAAAAATGTTCATAATATCTATTGTTTAATGAGTGATTTTGTTGTAGACCTTTCAAGGTTATAATAAAAACCGAATTAATTTTAATTAAAATAATAGTTAGTTCTATTGTATTATTTTATTTTACGTATGTTGCGTTAAGTTTTTACGCAACTGCGTAATGTACCTACTATGGCCTATCTTCCCTTTGTTGGTTAGCAAGTAGGTAATACTGATTTGAATAACTATGTTGCGCCCAATTTCGCAATTTGAGCCAACAATCAATAACTATTCCTTTTACTTTTTGTAATGTATCACACGTCTGCATTATCCGAAGGATTCGAACCCAGAACCTCACATTCAGCAACCATACTTGCGAGCACTTGTTTGATAACATATGGATGAGTATTTTTGTAAATGCATATTTTTAACAAACATGTTTACTCTAGAATTAATTCCCTTTTGCATCGTTAGTCAGTTGTAGTTGTCATTGATAAATGGTCTCCAGCAAGGAACATTATTACTCGAGGTCTCCAGTCTCTTCCACACATTTTCACAATAATAGAGGTCACGTAAATAAAAATCGTTCTTTTATAGCTTACATATATAAAAAAAATTATGGGAAAAAATACAAAAATGACGGAAAAACAAACTGATAAGTAAGAATTAGCAAAGTTCACTCCAGATTTTTACACTTCACAAACATCACAAATTATAAAAACATAAATTAGTTTTAATAAAAACAATAGACAAAACTGCATGTTTATAGTTTAATGACTCTTTAGACAGCTACATAATATATTAAACACGATATACCTAGTTATATCTATGTCCGACTTAACCTTGGAACGAGTTAGACCATTCTCACACGACGCTCAAAAGAAACCACTAATCACATAAACTTATTATATTCAGGGACAAATAACTTTAAATCATTTTAAATTTATAAATATTTTTACAAGAAAATAACAGAAAAACATAGAGTAGTAGTAGTAGCCCAGCGGTATTGGGAACTTCCACGAACGGTGTCCTACTGCAGGGCAAAATTCTCCCTCCCGTCTTTCCACTTTTCCCTGTCGGCTGTTGCTAGAGGTAAAACCTTTAAATATGAGTCTAACTCGTCTCGCCCCCTCCTTTTGGGCTTGCCGTGTTGCTGACTTAACTAACACCATAACAGCATCACACCTGAATCCTCCAAAGCCATAGGTAGAGGTGTACCTACTATTGTTACCTACATTTCGAAGATACCCCTATAGTCCGTATAGAGTCCGTGTGTAGTATAGAGGGCTATTCCAAATTCTATTCTATTTTTTGGGGTATTCTGCGCTTTTGCTAAGAAGTTTCTAACCGAAAAACCTAATGATTCTGCCCGACCTGAGAATCAGATCGAGGACTGCTCATACAGCAGCTGTTCTCTCCATCACTAGATCAATGAGGTAGATTGTCAGTTCCTAACTCGTTACTTAAGTATTATACCTATATGTTTCTATGTTGATTTCAGTTTGCAAGTACCAGTAGTTTCTTGGTAGCCTCGTGTGAGAATGGGCTTAATATTTAATCAATACATACATAGCAACCCAAATGTTAGTTTGTTTCGTCGTCGTCCGTAAACGACGACTGTAAAATATAATGTGATAGTTTTGTAGCTGAAAAGTGCTTATATTGTGCTCTGAATGTACAAAGAACCATCTGAAAAAGTTTATTTGTGTTAATATTTGTTTTTGATGTGTTGTCCTTGAGTCGGGACACAAGGGCAAGTGTATCTCACAAGGTTAATCGTATCGTTTTAGCTCGTAAATGTCTACTGCTGAACATAGGCTACAGACCGTTCCAGTGAACGGTCCTAGGGGTAATGGCACTACCACGCATGACAGCCGATGACCACAGTGTGATGCTATCGTTCAGGAGGATGCTAGCGTCCATCCACCTCATATAACTTACGATGACCAGCTAAAGAACTAAATAGATCAGGGATGGTGAACCAATGGCACGCGACAAGAATTTGAGAAAGTTTGAATCATAAAGTTAAGATTGCTAGGCACATTGTAGGCACATCGCAGACACATTTTCTTTAAAAAAATTGGCATGTTGACTTACTCCATTTATTATAACAATAAACAAAAGTGGCCCACCAAGGCACGTATCTTTTGAACCATTTCTTCAAGAGTTTCAGCTCATCTTGATTGAGCAACAGTATTTGTTTGGTTCCAGCAGGGATTCAACACAGTATAAACTATTATGAACCGATAAGATTCTACATATTACGCATTCTGATTCTTCACATTTAGCCATTTCACATTACACGTTCTACATTCTAAACATTTAGCCAGCTAAAATGGGCCTTATAATGTCTATTGTTATATGAAATTTAATAGAGTAGAGATATTTAAAGGTTAGCCATCCCTGAAATAGGGTCTATGACATGATAATGCAGTGTCTGTTACTGTTTAACTGTGTAGTTTACTCACGTGCATAGTTTTAGACCATAATTATCTAGTATGAGTTCATCACTTAGCGAGTTCGCGGATCAACTCAAGTAGACGTAGTTAGAAATGACTCTTCTATGTTCTGTGGGTTTATCAATCCTGCTTATGAAAGCTTTATACATTATAGAAATGGAGGTAATATGAAACTATAGTGACATAAAGACTATGTACCTCTAAGTATTATATTCGAGAACAGACAGGGTACTTATTTGAGAAAATAATTACGATGTCAAAGTGGATTCCAGCTAGACATGCGTGTGACAGAATTTTGTCGTCATGACCAGATGAGATAATGCCTTTAAACCCTGTTTCAGCACGAGAAAATGCGACGACAAAATTATTGTCACGGCATTCACGTTAACCCAGTTGGAGACTAACTCCTAGCTTGCTTCATAGAACTATTATAATTTGTATGATTTTGTTCATAGTTTTATCGTTTTTATTTGCGAACGATTCTTTCTGAAATAATTTTTTGACAACGTAGCACTGATGACAACCACGTCCCATTCATACCATCGTTATAACACCGCAGCACGATTCACAGCACAATTTCTACAAAATGACATAACAATATCTAAATGTTCCTTTGATCTTAAGAATAGCAATTGGTATAATAAGAGTTGTCAATAAAGTGTTTCCCACAATCGAAACAAACTGAGGAAGTGGATATAATGGTGTTTTGTTATAAAATTATAACAGAGAGTCCGCGGCGAGGCGGTTTGTCGCCGAGGAAGAAATCGCCCGTGGCGAACGTTTACAATGGTAAGAATAAATTAAATACATTTTATATCAACATCATGACAATGTAAAGTGTGTAAACGTAGGTACCTACTCGTCATGCAAACGGATTTAATTTTTATCCTATCTGGCAATTGTGCCAATATCTTGTGTGCGTTTTTTTATAATGAAGGAAGATTTTTCCATTCCATCACCCAGTTAAAATAGGGGGTAGCTGTTTCTTGGTCTTTCTTTTACACTTATAAGAAAGAAAATAAATTTAACATTTTTATTCGGACTAGACACTAGACAACACAATGTACACTAGACAACACAAAGAGTAAAAACAGAGGGAAATACAGATTGGCAAAAAGAGTAGGTAAAGAGAATGCATGTGCTGTTGACGCGCGGATTATCCGATGGGTTGCCACTTTTTTATATCAAGATTTATAAAAAGTTTATGTATTTACATAATTTGTTCATTCAGTCCCTAGCTCCATATCTCAATTGCTTGGCACATTCAACTACGAGACATGCAGTACCGATGTCCTGGACGCTATCCCTGAACGGGAGTGGCGGTTACTGGCAGCGTTAGCGCGGAAGAGAGAAGAAGATGACGAGCGGGAGAAACTCGCTGACCAGTTTCGCAAGTTGTGGCAGAAGGAAAAGGAGGAGAGGGAAATAGTAAGTGAATTACATTTTTTGCGTTAAGCGCCTAAGTTAATTGTAATAGTTTAAAAATAGATAAGCAACATGTTCCTTGTGTATTGAAAAAGGCGTAACGTGTATAGCAGTAAGATAGGTATATCAGTGATATAATTATGCCCCGTAATATAATCATATTCCGGATGATAGTTGTATGAAAGCATCTCATAAATATCTCAGTAAAAATATAACTAGATGTTTCACTAGGGTTATATTTATATCGCGTCTTTATTTATCTTACTGCGACATATACATCGGCTGTATCATCGCTTAGTATCATGGTGAGATAGTGGACAAACGCAAGCCTATTCAATACAAAAAGAAACAGGTGCATCATGTCTTTGGGTGTATCACCATCTTTGTAATTAAACATCCTTTAAGATATAAAGAAATGTGCAACCAATAGTTCGGCGTGATTAAAGGGAGCTTACACCGAAGCTAAGCGAGTTTTAAAGGGTTGCGATTTGCTCTATTTCTAGTAGACTGGCACACTATCAATTTCTTTTACCAAAGCTGTTCTAGCACAGTCTTTGTTTCCAGTACAAAGCCCAAGAACTCATAAGTATATTAAATTTCATTATAAACTATAACTCCAGGTAGAAGCAGAAACCCTAGACCAGTACAAACGCTACATCACGGAGAAGCGTCGCGAGGAGAAGTCCTGGCACGAGTACAAACAGTACCAGAAGTCCATGGAGTCGCATAACAAAAGGCAAGAGCTCCTCGACTGCATCAGACACAAGGAGCGCCGCAGTGCTGATCTGCTTGCGTATATAGATGATAGGAAGGTAGGTGCCTGAATATAATAAACTACCAAATTTTTTGAATAACTTATCTGAATAAATTGGGGAGCTTTTAAGGTAAATCAAGATTCTAATTAATTGGAACAAAATGATAGAGTTCAGATATTAAACTTCTTCTTAAAGCTTACGTATCCTTGCTTAAACAGGACTTGTGTTCTTAAATTTCTTGGCTAATCCATGTGACTTTAATATATGTATATTAAACATAAACTCCTGGAATGAACTTCCTTACCTCTTACCGCTGCAAAGCAACGAACAAATATTTTTTTTTCATTATTTTAATCTTATACTATCCCCAGACAAGCTTCCTGATAGGCAAGGCGCTAGAAGAAGAGGCGCGCGCATATCTTGCCGCCGACCGTCGCATACGCATCGGCGAAGCCGAACAGTTCCGAAAGCATGTTGAATTTATTGACACGCAGAAGAAAGCTGACGAAGCCAAGAAAAGACGTAGTGCTATGCTGCGAGATGCTTCACAGGTAGAAATAGTTCTGAACTGTATTTGTCTATCGTAGTTCACTGCTTGGCAAAGGTTTAACCGCTTGTTTCCACGACACGCCCAATTCCGCAGGACCCTCTTTTCTCAGTTTTAGCTGTATAAAATTCGGCCCGTTCGGCAATTTTGCAGGATCTACATAAAATGGCCCAGTGGTCGACCACTAAGGTATTCCGCACTCTCAATTCTGGGCTCGAGAGCATCCTATCTTGGTAATTGTGTGCGCTTCACCCATGCAGATGATGGAGCATAAGAGCTTTTCTCTGTGGGTTCAACCCTAGAAATACTTATCTAAGTACCTAGTAAGTAGGTTCATTTCGAAAACATAATCATTCTCTATATTTCCAGCGTGTTGCGATATCCAACGCTCTCAACTTCTGGGAGGTTTCCCTCCTTCGACAAGAAGTTTCTGCGATGGACGCAGCACGGCGCGCGCATCACGCAGCGCACGCGGCTCTAACGGACGCGCGCAGTGTTCGACTCATGCGCACCAGAGACGCCAGGAGGCGACGCGCGAGGAGGCTGGCTGTTGTTACTGAGCAGCTGAGGGACGCTATCAGGACGGGCAGAGGATAGAAGTATAGGCTCTAAACCATATAAAGAGAAAGAAAAAGAACTACTCGTTGTGCAAAAAAAGAGTACTTCCAAATATTTTTGGGAAGATTAGCAGATGACTTAGAAATATTTGTACTATCTTCGGCTTATCTTTTTGTGGCTCAGCGCTAAAGGAAGCGTGAAGTTTCTGACTCATATGTGCTCAATACTATTCAAAACACTATATATAGCTTCTCTTGTAAATGCACAACTAATAAACTGCAGAATTAGGGTCTTTTCTTGTCATGCGAATTTACGCCCGCATGCGTGCCGCACGTAACCTATCGTTTTATACATGCTTTTCCTGTCCTGCGTGATTATACAGGCCAGACACGCACCCAGGCGCAAATCCGCGTGACAGGTAAAAGGCCCAATCAGATTTGCTAGACCACAGCGCACCGGTATGTAAATAATGACAAAGGAAAAATGTCTGCCTTCAAAACAATTTTGTTAATAATGTTAGGTACCTAGTAATTCCCAAAACAATCGAACAAGAAATGCACCTATTATTACTAATATTATATAAAAAGTAACTCTGTCTGTTTGTTACCTTTTAACGATTATGCGGCTGAACCGATCTTGATGAAATTGTCAAGGCACCATGAGTAAGGACGATCAAAGCATTTTTTTTTTTCAATTTCTCCCCTAATTCCACTATGGCGGAGTCGTGGGCACAACTAGTATATCATACAAGAAAATGCTCGCCACATGTTGCAACGTGCTCATAGATAAATTAGTACTGTGTATTGTAAACTACCTCGTAACTGTGACTTATATTAAATTACTTATTAAAATTAAAACTACATTTGTAGTAGTAGTAGTATATTTAACTTATTTTTAATCACTAATAAATTATTTACATTATGTACACTGTTTTAAGTTTATTTTCTCTTTAGATCTTACAAAATCGGCATTTAGTAAGAACAAGCTATTCCCGGGGATCGAGGGGTACTTTTAATCGTATCCTATACTTTAAATTGGACCGTGAGAATGATTCTAGTAAACGTCTCATTAAAATCAAATAGTTTTGGCGTGATTCTAATACAGACAAACTGCTATGTTTTTTTTTTTTTATTATTCGATACCCAGTGTTTTTTTATAAATGCGATGCTCGAGGTACTTAGGAATACCAAGACTCCTAGCGATGACGAAATTACCACAAAGTTTCTGAAGTGTCTCCAATCCTAAGGGTTCAATTATGGAGAGGCGGAAAGTCGCGCGGAGCGCAAAGCGGCGCGGAACGCGGAGAAAGGCGCGTATCTCCGTTCATGGAGAGCGAGCGAGAGAGCGACACGCCGCTTTGCGCGCCGCGCGACATTCCGCCTCTCCATAGTTGAGCCCTAAAATAACTAGCGAGTCTCTTTGTGTCGTCCAACAAAGTACTATGCCAAAGAGACCAAGCCCTCTTCCTATAAGGAAAAACCTCACCTTTGGCCTGTATTAGGCTGGTCAGTAAGACGTTTATCCGACTATCTGTTAGTCTGAAGACTTATACCGGGATACTACCTACCCATCTCCACTCCCCCCATATTTCACATCACTCAGATCCTTTGTAGCGGCCGCTAGCCTCGCTCTAGCCTTCTTGTACTTCTTAAGAGCAGCCTCAGCTCCCAGGAGTAGTGCTGATGCGGTACTAGTCCCGGGTTGAGGAGGTGGAGCCACGAGGCCTCCGACTTGAGCCTGAGAGATGATGTTCCATCGAAGGTTAATGTCTCCTGTTGTTGTGTATGAGTAATTCGCGTCCTTGAAATAGAGATAAAATAATAATTAATATTTCTGGAAGTTTTCAGAAACATGCAGTAAATACAGCGAATTATTGAACTTAATTCATTTATAGTCCGCGCGGAACTTGTTGGCCGCGCCTTAGGTGGGACGGGGGTGAGGGCGGCGGGTTGCCTATTATTGACGGCGCGCCGTACTGAGTAATGACTAAGCGCCCCGTCCCTCCGTCCCACCGCTCACATACCTAGGGCGCGGCCAACTAGTTCCGCGCGGACTATAGCATAGCGTTAAGTTCTGGTTGTAAAACTTTGCTGTGAGTGACACAGGTGTGGCTGTGCACATCGATGCAGTTATCACAGTTATGATGCTACACAGTTTTGTCAATAACAGCAAAAAATTAAATGAAGATCATGATAAGTATCATGATAGCGTATTGTAGAATGTCGCTGTAATCGTATTGGATAATATGGCAACGCTCTGATGATCAACGCAAAGAAAAGACGCAGATGTGCGAATATTAAAAGCTAAAACACATTAAATTAAAAGCAAATCACCTGCATCTGTGGTTCAGTCAACACATTCAAATCCTTGATCAGATGGCATCCTCCTAAGAAGAACCGCCTGCTTTCTGCCTCCACGACATCCAACTCTTCAGGTCTGGTGCAAGTCAGCCGCTTAGTGTAGAAGCCAGGGTCTAAGGTCAAAGGTAAATAGCAGTACCCTTCCGTCCGGTGGCGACCCCACCAGTCTGATGATATGGCTTCCAGAAACAGTTTGATGGGAGCTGGTTCTGTAACAATATTCTGTATATTTCAGATAAGGGTAATAGAAGGAGGCCTTTGCCTTGCATTGAAACTACAGGATTATAATAATAATAGTTTATTTGTTTGTTTCTTTTAATTGCTGCCTTTCTAATAAGAGGTAGGGCACAGCGGGACTTTCCGCTCAAAATTGAAGCTCACCGAATGGGCAAGTACCTCCACCTTGCAAAATATGCCAGTGCTCCTTGGGGAAGCCTCGGTCGTGTTGGCGACGCTATTAGAAAGGCCTGCAATGCGCGAGTGATGGCCCTGGTGATGCAATCTTCCATAGGTTACAGTAACCGCTTACCATCAGGCGGGCCGTATACTTGTTTGCCATCTTAGAAGTATTAAAAAACTAGTATTTCTCTTGTATCATGGGTACAGTTTACAAAGATACATCTCACACCCAGACCCGGAACAACTCTCTGTAGGCCATACAGATTTTCCGTGCGGGGATCAAACCAGCGATACGTAGCACGGAAAGCCAATCACTAAGCTACGGCGCCAACCGTGACGTCAATGGTAAATAAGTTGTTTATAGTATGCAGGGTTATTTGTAATTCACCATTATAATTATGAACAACTTTTACTATGGAACAAATACTGACATCGCGAATAAAATCAACCTTGCTTGAGCGGCTGAAAACCAGCGTTGACCCGTGCTGTAGACATGCTGCACACGGATCAACATCCGCTGAGCCCACTCCTATTGCCATACTACTCGTCTTACGTGTATTAGAGATATATATCGACACTGGAAAAGCAAACTTTACAGGTGCACAATTTTATAGTTTTATTTTACGAACAAATACATACCTACAATTTTATCGAATGGATAATTTTCTGTAAAACGTATATTCTAATAAATCATATTATGATTTAGGTACTACAATATAAGTATTACAAAACATAAAAATAAATGCTTAAAATGTGCCCCTGTAAAGTTTATTTAATGGCGCTTTAGTCATTTTGCTTTTCCAGTGACGATTTTTTTTTTTGCTAATTTGGCATTTAAATTTTTTTTCTTCTTCTTTCTTTCATCTTCTTTATCAAAATTTACGAAAATAATATTTTTTTGTTCGCGATATTAGGGCTGGTCCCAAAGTTCATATTGATAAGCAATTCCACCCCTTAAAGCACTAAATTACAAATAACCCTGTATATTTAAATATGAAAATTGAATTATGAATAAATAATTCAGATTAGGTAAAGCAAGTAAGGACGAATAAAACATTAGTGATCCAGTGATCAGTCGTGGTACCGAGTCCTAGATTCGAATCCATGCGGGCGGGCGCCAATGGGTCAGCTTTATTTATTAATAATATGTGAACTTATTGATAACATAAGTGTAACTTATTGATTATTAGCCTATCTTATCGTTATAATTGCCTCTATAATTACATTAATTAATTAAGAGATCGGTCAAGCCCTAATTGCCAAGACCATAACGATAGTGATTAAGATGAATGCAATTGTTTATCGCACAAATAAATGCAGGCCACTAGGTTATACACGATTAGTTCAAAAGAGTATAAATATAAAGCCGAAAATCGTTCATCTTTAATCATTCATGTTCATCATTATAAACAACTTTTACTACAGGACCAATATTGAAATACCAAAAAAAATATCCACTTTTCCATACAAATAATTCAATATTACCAAAAAAAATTTTCAATATTATTATTAATAATTTATTATTCGACTAAATGTGTAGATTACAGCACTACGCATATAGGTAAGAGAGACACTATAATGTTCTAAGACGATGTATTTACTAAACCATTCTTCAAGATATCACAATACCTCTGCCTATGTATAGCAGTACACATTTCTGTTTTCAGAAGCCTCAAAAATGTCCACATACAAATTAGTTGAAGAAATAAATAAACAAACTAAAGACTTGCGATCAAAACGAATAAGACTAAAGTTTTGTAAGAACATATTTTCTCATCGTAACTAATATCATAATTATATTTTTTGTGAACTTAATTTTTCTCCAATCTATACTCAAAGCTTCTATTCTTAGATAATATTTCAAGTCTTCTATACGAGGTCTACACTTTCTAATCGTAATTTCTTTGAGGGGTCATTGTACTTACCAATAAGAATAACTTTTAGAATGGGACCAAACCTGAAATCGCGAAATAAAAATCAGCTGTTCTTATTAATATTGAATTATTTGTATGGACCAGCAAATTTTGAGCAGATTTTGAGTACTCATAATATCATTATGAACAAATTTTACTAGGGACCAACCATGAAATCGCGGAAAAACATCTGCTGTTCCAATAACCCCTAAAAGGGATCGGGACTAAGAAGATTGGATCTTTTATAATTACCTATCCCAGTATTAATCTCCAGGAACACCTCCACGATATGACCGAAGCTCCACTGCTGCATGTCGTCTATCGTCACAGATGCACTAGTATGTGTTCTTCCATGAAGAGTGTCAGCGCATTGAATGTCTTCTGGCACCTGAAAAACAACAGATATTGGACTGCACATAAAGAAATATCAACATTTCATATTTATTCCGTAATGTCACACAATTGTTGGCTTCATTCAAACATTTAGTAATCAAGACTGGATTGTCCTAAACAGAAAATGGGTGTATTTATGTAAGTAATTAAAGAGAGAAAGTAAGCAAAGAGTTAGAGGAAAAAAATACACATTTTTGTTTCAAAATTTAGTTTTATTTATTTTTAAATCCCAAAAATAATTTTAAGAAGGGCAGAGGGACTGAGTCTTCTTTGTATAGGAGCCTCTACATGGTTTAATACGGCCCTGTAGAGATGCAACAATATACTGAAACTGTTAATTTGCAAGAAAAAAATATATTCTATGAGAACGGGAATGCTTTGCAGACGCACTTCAATAGGATTGTTCTAATACATGCTTATAAAGCAAATGCAAAGATAGTGTTGTACTGACCTTAATGTCAAACTCTATGTACAAGTTGTCCATATCAAAGCCTGTGGCAGTTAATATTTCTAGCGTGACATAGTACTGCTTCTTTCCAACAGGGGGCATCACAAAGTGTAGCAAGTGTTTCTGTTTCCTCTCCCATCGCTTGTACAGTTTCTTTAACTGAAAGTAAATAGAACTAACAATTAAAGTATTATTCCGTTACTAATAACAACTTGTTATTTTTAAACACTGATTAAATTATACCTGTCCTTGTCATTTGTATCCTAATGAATAGAGAAAGCAATAGACTAAGATCTAGAAAAAACAATCAAATCATTAAAGAATGTTCATTACCATTTTAGTTATGTGGTAGAACCGCGGATTGGTGTGTTATCTCAAGTCTTCCAACACAAGGTATCAACATTTTTAAAATCATAGCAAGTGCCTACCAACATTACTAATTCTTCCCCACACTCATCTTCAAACTCTATCTCCACAGCATACTGGTATCCCCATGGCACTCCGGTTACCATCTCCACTGAGTACGGGTTCAGGTCCAAATTGTTGACATCTGGCATCATGATCAAGTAGTTGTGTGCTGTGTTGTGGTAAAGGGAAAGGAGGGTCGCTTCCTGCTTGAAAATCAGCTGAGAGTCACTGAAATTTTGGAGGATTATGTAATTATAAAATGTTTTAATATCCAATGATGGTAAACCTATCTATACTAAGCAGTATATGTAGGGGGTGAGTAACAGAACCAATTAAAAAAAAAACCTTTCTCTAATAGAAAGCTACTCTGTCTGAGTGATATAGACTATATTTTGTTATGCTATAAGGAAACTGAAAAAGTAAAGTGAAACTGCAGGAATCAGCTAGTTAATAATAAAGGTATAGGATCCACCCATGAAACTGAGGATGAGCGTTTTGGCACTGCTATTATGTTGTGCTAACTGAAAGACCCAACAAACAGCACTTTGCTTCATTTGGGTATACCATATCAAGACTTCATACTTGGCTAATGTGCAGGCACTGACTAGACCAACAAAATAGACTTACTCATTATAATCAGAATTATCAAAGACAACATGCATTGCTGTCCATTCCGCCTTATCCAAGGAAACATTTTCTTGACTCCTGAACAAATGAGTTGTTGAAACTGTATCACCTCCAAATACTTTTCCCACAACATCATTCAAACTTAACTGTTCTAAATACAAATCCAAATTCAGAAGACCATTATTTTTTTTCTTCCAATCTAATGGCAGAGGTAAGTAATAATCGTCATGGATGTATGAGAATATTTTAGAAGGCTTGCATTCTATGTTTTTAATGAGCTCATGATAATTTAATTCTGATTCTGTAATACAGTTGTGAATGTCAGTGTAGCGTTGTACTTCCCAACAACTAAATACTTTTTCTTGCCATTTAAAAGCATATTCTTCTGCAGTGTTTTCTATTTTTAGTATGTTTGATCGGTTGGTGTATTCTTCGAATTTTGGTAATGATATGACTCCATCTTGAGGCTTAAGTTTTATTCTAGAAAAATATAGTAATTATTCATAAACATGCACCACAAGTCATGATAAATAAATGAAAACTGACTTATACATTACCAATGAACATTACTCACTTTATTTGTAAATCCTTCACGTCTGTTTTTAGCCAATATACACCTGAGACTTTATTACAACGATTGAAATCGTTCATTTTACGAAATAATGGATTTTCACTCCAATAATGTTCTTTTCGTAGGTTAAATAATGCTAAAACCGTAAGTTGTATTTGTTGTGACTGTGACAAATCCGCAAAACCAATAAACATTGACAAGTTGTCAAAAACAATTTAAACAATTGTCAACATCGTCATGGCAACGTGTGTTATAGTTGCGTTCAAATTTTTAGTAATTAATAGGCAACAAGCATAGATTATACTGATTTTATTTAATTACGTTACGTAACGTTATTTTAAGTAACGTTTTAAGCTTTAAAATACGGGACTTGAAATATTACTCAAAATAACGTTATGTAACGTAAAAGTAACGTTATTTTGAGTAACATTTCAAGTCCCTGCTCAAAAGTGTAAAAAATGCCAGTTATTTTCGATTTGGGACCTTGGGTTTTGGTCTTCTATTTTTATATTCTATGAAAAATATGTACGTTGAGGCTTCTTACGTCATTGCTTAGTACCCACCCACATCACTCATTACTCAAACGTCAGTGTCATATGGTGTCATGCAGGGTTGCCAAACGTACGAGGTTCCTCGTACAAATACGAGATTTGTGGTCTGCTGTACGCGGTACGAGGACACAATGAACCTCGTACAATATTGTACGAGATTTTTGATATACGACATTTTATGATGGGTTTTCACTGTTTTGCCTACAATGGGTGCACTAAATGAAATTTAGACACGCTTGTCCACTGCCCAGTCTGTCTTGAATATAGTCATTATAGCTGGCTGTAATACTGCTATAGTACTGCTAATAATAATAATAATGTGTGGAATCGGAAGTGCCGTACTACAGGTATGTGCCCGACCCAGTTCTTGAAAAAGGCCATATCACACTATACTGGGATCAATCCATCATCACTGACAGGACTATTGTAGCCAATAGACCTGATATAGTGGTGGTGGATCGATCAGAGCGGCGCGCAATGATTGTCGACATAACGGTCCCGCATGACGAGAACCTCGTGAAAGCCGAGAAAGATAAACAGATCAAATATCTTGATTTGGCTCGCGAGGTTGTCGACATGTGGGATGTGGATTCAGCGATCATTGTGCCGATAGTCGTTTCGGCCAATGGCTTAATTACCGAGAGTCTCGACCGACACCTTAGGAGGCTCTCGTTAGGCAGTTGGATCAAGGGCCTGATTCAGAGAGCAGTACTTCTTGACACGGCACGCATTGTCAGGAGATTCCTTTCTCTGGAGCCCTGACCGCCGGTAGCTTGGACCCTATTCTAGATACCGGTGGGCTACTATTTTTTCATATTTTTAAATGTTTTTTTAATATAGTTTTGTAAAAATATTTAAAAATATAAATAATATGTATAAAAAATGAATAAAAGAATAATAATGTAATAAGGCTGTAGTACTGAACACTCTGTTTGAGAAAACAAAGTATACGCCGCGCCGGCCGACCTTTTTTCTTTTTTTTTTGACGATCATATTCTTTTCATGTCTTTATTTGGCATTTTATCTGCTTGAGGGGAATATACGAGGTTGCAAAGCCAAAGTACGAGAATTTTTGGTGTACATATACGAGGAAAAAAGTTCTACAGTTGGCAACCCTGGTGTCATGTCATTTTGTGTGTCATTTTAACACAGACTTGAGCTTGAGTTTGACTGGCATTTTATCAGTCACTCAGTCAGTCGCTAACGGTACTTTGATAGTGTTTGTTGTCTTTATTTGTATAAAATAAACACGAATTTAATAAAGATTATCGCGAATTAGATACCTTTTCTTACAAACGTTATCTTATCAAGCATTGTTGAGGACAAATCGATCATGTTCTTTCACCACTGTGCCTTGAATTCGGTTGTGTTATGATGATCCACTTACCTTAATTTTCACATTTTACATTAGTTACGAACTATTTTTTGAGTGAAAATGCCAGGACAGAGGGAATCGGCCGTATCAATGCCGCTGACGCCGTCGCGGTCCGATTTGTATTGGCGGAGAATTTTTGAGAAGGTATGTAAATATAACATAATTTAGATATGTTTGCTACGTTCATTTCATGTACACCACGGCAGGTGCAAAGCCACTCACTATTGACGTTGTAAACATTTACATTATTTCTGTAATAATTATGAAATATTGTATCAATTACCTGGGTACCTATTCTACAAAATACAAAATTTAGTGTCATTATTTCAGCGTAGTCTAGCAATTAGTTCTACCGGTTTTTCTTCTTTTTACGTAGGTATAACATTTTATGAATAACCGATTTATATCATGTAGGTAGATGATATTCATTTTGTCTGGTGGCTTTGGTGATATTCATAAATGATTTAAGAATAATGGTATGCAAATAATAGTGTCACCTAATTTCTTATCATAATATAATCATAGTACCTACCTAGATATTATTCTCTTTATTTCTCAAGAGTTCGCACCACACCAACTTTGCCACCACCACAGCATTGACCGTGGCTTGTGAGAACTATCATGCAACATATATATTCCATTAATTCATTACATGAAGAAACATAGATAATTATTGAGAATTATTGTTATTCACTTGAAAAATTATTTATTTTCCTACATAGTTAGTTCTTCAGCTGGTTGTAAATTAATGTGATGCAAGATAATTAGTACTTATTAACAGCTACTTACTGCATACATTATGATGCATGATCGATTGAATCGGCAATTGTACTGATTGAGAACAATTTTTGATATCTCCTCAAAGTAGAGTGATTTGTGTATACAATACGAATTCTGATACAATCAGTAAAATTATGTATAAGAATATAATGTTGTGAACTGGCCATGAAGTTAGTAATATACATAATACCTAATATATTCTAAATATTTAAATCATTGAAACGGAAACCTGTTCAAAATTCTGTTAAAGAATGATAAGTTCATTGGAAATATTATCTGAATTATATTATTATCTGTTATTATCTATGTGAATTTCAGGTAACCCAAAACACAGCAACTTGATGAGAAAGAACAGCTGACTTTATGGCCCCCATTCCATTTTCCCCGTCTATTATGATGCAATATATTATGTCAGGTCCTACCTTCCTACTCCCGATCCTTTTCAGGGGCTATTGTAGTCTTAGTATAAACAAATTTTATTATTGGACCAACCCTGAAATCGCGATAAAATTAATCTGCTATTCCATACAAATAATTTAATATTGGAAAAGCCGAGTTTTTCGCGATTTCAGAATTGCTCCCATAATGATGAATACATAAAAAATAAAAAACCCACAAATTGGTGCCATCTCAATAAATATTTGAGTAATTAGTTATTGAATACCTACTCTCACAATAATTGCAATAACCATGATAAATTCGTAAGATGTTATGTGGTAGGTATACAAACTACACATATGAACAATGTATGACGCATGGATCTCGAAGCAACCCAGAGATTATGTCAAGAGTATGGACAGCAGCACCCTCCTGGCACATTACTACATCATTCTGCAAAAAAAAAAAAAACTCGCCGCACATTGGTTGTTTATCTCATTGTCGTAGTCTATTTGTGTTATAGGTGAATGATGTGGAATTTCGAGAAAATTAAAATCACTCTCATTGAACTTATACCTTACCTATGAATTTTCTCAGAAACGCTCTGTACTATTAGGTACAATCATAGTAATTCCAGTTGCACGTCATATAATTTTTTTCAAATAGTAAAATTATCTTCCTCTATTTTCGTACCATACTATCACTACTATTGGCAGGGATTCAAGCCGTGAAGTATTTATTAGCCTATCAAGAAGATATAATGTTTAACAATATAGGAGCACTCTCTCTTAAAATCATGTAGTTTAGTCAGTAATAAAATTTGGGAGCACTATATCGTAAAATTGTGTAACTTGTTACATACCCAGTGTATGTAACAAGTTGTAGTATGTAACAAGTTGTAGTATGTAACAAGTTGTAGTATGTAACTGGATAACCAATCCAGTGAAGTACACAATGTATTTCGAGAGTAACCAAGAGTAACCCATTACTGTTACTGTTAGCCTGTATCATCCCATTGCTGGGCAAAGGCCTCCCTCCTAACCCATTACAAGCTAATAATAAAAGAAAAATGTTTCTTTTCTGAAGCATTGTGATATTTCCGGCGTAGTGGCTGTTTACAGACATAACTGTTATCTTACATTCACACACGGAACAATTAGGCCTACTAGCTGACTGGCCACCATGCCCCAAAAATAATTATTCGTCCTTACGCGGGATCCGAACCCGCGATACTCGCTTTGCTACCGCGTAGGTAATTTAGGTAATGTAGTAGATCCTTTGTTTTATATTCTGGACTAAAGTAGAGATCAAAGGTAGCTTCAATACCATTATCTGTATTCCGTCGTGTGTTAACCTTGACATTAAGAAAGTTTATTTATAACACCTTAGCCGACGACGGAAAACAAGTAATGGTATCGTATCGAATGCTATCTTTGATATCTGCTTGAGTCCTGAATTTAAAACAAAGACTCAACTTCCTACAAACCTAAATTTAAAATTACGCGGTCTAGCGAAGCGAAAATCGCGAGTTCGATTCCCGAGTAAGGACCAATATTTGTAGGGCATGGTGGCCAGAAAAAGAAAATACTTATTTTTTTGTCTTTTCATCGACATTGAAAATCTTTTTAATGTCTTTGGTTCCATAAGAAAAAACAAAGGAATTCGAATTATGTATTACGTAAATCATAGTACAAAAATAATATACACCTGGGTTTTCCAATAAATAATTTATTCTTCGTCATAATCGTCTCTCTCTATGGATCTGGTTTATAAGTATTTGAATGTCCCAGACTTGCCTACGATCATTTACTTTTATTATAAAACATTTATTTATATTCGAATTTTCCTTGTTGCGTAGGAGTTTTCGAAACTCAAGTTTTATGATACTCTTTTTGCATCAATTTGATTAAACAGCAGTGAAATATTGCCGGAATCTTGTTCAGCCTGAGGGAGACTGGATAGGAGTTCATAAAACCGTGTAACTTAGAACTTATGGCTAGAGTTATTCTAAAATTTCACACTATTCAGGGGCTAGGACTCATGCGGCTACAGGGGTTGATTTTACATCATCTTTTACCGTAAGCTGACCGCAATAACTAGTAAACCGTCTAGCATGTTGAATAAATCTTATTGTAATATTATAATTATAATAGCAATAAATCGCTGAGATATGCATCTAAGACTAACCATATTTGGTTATCTTTGAAGCTGATTCCATCCTCCTTGAGAAATGGTCAAAGGCAATAATGGTTATGATTGATGACACAATGGAGAATATACTACAAGTATTTTATTAAAGTATATCAAACACTATCTGCAGGGCTAGCACGTCAAAAAGGGGGTGAGAAAAATCGGGGACAAAACCAGATCTTTACCGTTTTCTCGCTCGATTTTTCGTTTTGTCTTCTGTCAAGAAGACAAAGGGTGGAGAAAACAGGTTTGTCCACCCCTCTCCGCGCCGTGGTAGCCCCATAAACTTAGAATATTTTCGCTTCAAATCTATGGGTAGCCCTAATGACATAAGAAAACTGGAGAAAAGCGGCACCGGCGCGTGCACGCGTGTAACCATTAATATGCGGCGGATGAATCATTGGTATTTTCAATCGGATCTAATCTTGAATTTTTTAATAGCAACTCTTTTGTGTTCTGTGGCATTACCAATGAACAGGCATGTTCCTGCGTTGATTAAATTGTGTTTTATCACCCGGAACTGGGCCTTTCCCTTGATTTTCCTTGATGCTTTACAATATCAGTGAAAAATTCAAACTAATAATTAATATTAACCAAGTGGATAGCTTGTTTGTCATTTAAGGTATAACCTAGAATTCGAAATTCATTCGTGGTCCTCAGTGGGCTATACTTATCGGGCATGTGCGCAAAGATGTTCTTATTGTCGCAACATGTGTAACAAGTTTTTATTCAGGATATCACAAATCGCAACATGAATCTCCAAATCCTTGTAAGTTGCAGTGTCTTAGTTTTTGAATTGGAATCCACATAATTATCATGTCGGCAAAGTCCTGAAGCTTATTTTGAACATCCTATTAGACCTATAAGGGTCCATCCACACTCGATACTTTTATTTATTTACTTTTTTATTTACCAAGAAACATGGTTGAGTATCATATAGAATTAGATGGAATTCAGAACATGATGCAGAGATGCTGTTCAGTATTATTCAAATAATTACTTTTACGTCACGGACGCTAGTTCTTGTAAACAATAGTAAGTTTATAACTCTAAGAACATGTTGTTAATTGTTTTATGGCAGCTACTTATGTTATGTAATGAACATTATATTCGTAATTCTATTTACATATTATTATTATGCTGCCTATATAATTAATGACAGAAATGACTGACGTTAAATAATAAATTATCGCTAAATATCAATTAAAATTTAAATTGTCAGTATTTAAATATTTTTCTTCTGCTACCTACTAGACAAGATATTTAAATTGCAGTTATAATAGCGCTATGTTATGTACTTACTGTAATGAAATATTTATAGTAAAAACAGGTTAGGCAATAATTATCTTCTATTATAAGTAGGTGTTTCCTCGTGGAAGAGATTTAATGGATGAAATTACAGTTATTTAGTAAATTGAACCAGATACAACTGCTTATAATAAATCATCAGATTTTTATTCATTCAATTCATCTCAAAGTATCACCCTGGGGGCCTAAAAAGGCCACATTGAGCAATTCATCTAATGATCTGCTTAGTAACTGTCAAACAGATGATTACTGAATATGAACCTTATGCGGATGACATTACGAGTCGTCAATTAAGTAGATATTTTGACATTCGTAATATGAATCATAATATGATTCGCCTAAAGCGGCCTTTTTAGCCCCCCTGGTCATTTTATTCTCCGGACAAAAACATGTATAATAAAAATATGATCGACATCTTAATTGTATGATTTTATAGACATCAATCAGCTTTGAGGTCATGAAATATTAAAGAGACATCTATATTGATAGGTATTAGTGGTATGCCAAGACACGTACATAATTTAAGTATTGGCTTTAAAAACAATGATGGGTGTTCACTGACACACTACGTCTCAGTTGAACCTTTTTCCTTGGCTGACTCATGCAAATAACGTGGTTATGATCAACAACTTACACTGGCCTCTTTCGTTTTTAGAACCTTTTATTATTATTTATTTTAACGTCCATGCGGTTTTACAATGACGGGCCCAAAGAGATACAGAGAATGATGAGATGTATTGTCTACCGCCCGCGTATTTCCTTGTACTCCTAGACCCCTAAACTACAAACTTGATGCCGTGTGATTGTAACGGATGAAGTTTCTTTAGACTCTTTGATCTTCCAATTTCATGGCTACCCATTGCACCTATTATTGGGCTCAGAAACGCTTATGCTATGGTATAATTTTATCGCTTTTAAAGTGCGGACTAGTTCGATACATAATCTTGCCATTTTGTCCGAAACGGTCGAAACGATTCTAGATTTTCGTCTTAATCTACTTATCCATTATAGCACACCGCTATAATTAACCTGGAATGCATGAGTTCACAAATCAAACACGATGACTTACCGCTAACTTGCTCAGCGGCAAATATTTACACAACAAACTAGCTAAACACCTCACCAAATTGGGTCAAACTAGATTTCTTCTTTCGTTCTGAAAGTGCGAAATTTTATGATAGTCGGTATTAGGATTTGGGTCTTTCATTCATTCAATAAACAAAGCATCCCAGGGAAGCGTAAAGAGCGTATAGCGCTAAAGTGGCATCGCGTAGGTTGCCAAACTCTATCTATCATTGACGGAGCAGGAATTTATCTAGGTCTTTGTGCGGGTTAGGTTACCTCAAAGCAGAGAGGTATGACAAATTTGAAAAAGAAGCACACTCTGTAACATTTTTAGAAAGTGTTTAAAATTAATTAATCTGTGACTCCATTAATTGTTACCTCAGCAGAATCTGTGACGGTCATTAGAGATGCAACGACACGAAATATTGTCATTACAATGCCATTATGACCAGATAACGATCTTAATTGTCAACCATTAACTTACATTTGATGTTACACGCACTCGTTAATCCCATTACACACAACTCAAAAAATTACGAAATACATTAATAGAAATAAAACAAACAATGATTTAACATGACAAAACATTGAGAAGCTACCTACCGTAAAAGAAATTTGTTGGATTCTTTGGAAGAATGAAAAGTACACTTTAAAAAGAGATCTGTGATTTTTCTAAGGCATTCGATTGCGGCAATCATGGTGCAAAAAAAAAATCCCAAACTAAAATGTTTGTAACATTCTATTAGTTAAATCGGGAAGAAATAATAACTGTCGAAGATGTCAAACTAAGGGCTCGTACACAAAACTGCGAATCGGTGCGATGCGAATTCGCAACTCGGGTAATGGTTAGGTAAATACATCGAGTGAGCTCGCAGATTTTTACGATGCGACGTCGCATCGCAGTTTTGTGTACAAGCCCTAAAATAACATTAAAATAGGAGTTCCCCTAGGGTCATACTTAGGCCCATTTTTGTTCTAAACGATTGACCTCTTCGACTATGAGTATATACCTAATAAAGAGTTTACGGATTGTATTGTTAAATTGTAGTTTTAACTTTAATTACCTTCTCGCAAGAAACATAAAACAACTAATTGCCGAGTGTCATAATCAAATGAAATCAAATATTAATTATAATTATATTGAGCAACAAAGAAAAGATTCTTGTCCAAAAATTAATAATTATATTGAATACCTACATCATGTCAAAATTTATGTGCTATACAACAATCCGAGACACTACCTATAGTAACATTTCATCAACGATGGAACTCGAAACTAGAGTTAACTCTAGTTATCTATACCATTTCATCAGCCCTGATACATATTAAATTGATTCAATATAATTATTTTAATTCAATTAAATTTAATACCACCAAGGCTCATATTATTATCATCAACTATGCAGGCGTGATTCATAGGATAAGAAATTACGCTTTAATGAAGCAATAATATTTTTATTGTTGCATTTATGAGTACTAGTGGTCGCCCAGAGGTCGAAATTCGACCGTCATTTTAGCTGTCTGCATTCCTTCTCCATATAAATTTTTACTTTGCCAAATCTCACACTCCTCCGTGCGCGCAATATTCTTAAAAAGGGTTACAAAGTTTTCTCTTCACGTATTAATACATAGATTATGTAATTTTAAACATTTATCACTCAGGGCCTTTCCACACTCGATACTTTTAGCAGCAGAATTGCGCAGAATTGCGCGTTCGTTATTCACTTTTTGTAAACAAAAGGCAGCCAACGAACGCGAAAACGCTTGATTCTGCTGCTAAAAGTATCGAGTGTGAAAGAACGCTTATTTCTACAGCAAGTTTGTTTATTTTCTCGTAAAAAATAATAAGACACAGCTTACAATATTAAGGTTAAAGAACTTTATTTTCTCAAAAGAAATTTTATGACAAATTTCTCTTCGGTGACACAATTATACTGAATTATTTATTAGTGAGCAGAGCAAATTCCAAAATTCTTTATAAAGTAACTTAATAACTACCCAAATGCATTCAATACACTCCGTCGGCTCAGACAATCCACCGAAGGCAAACAATCCCGACATGACCCTCCATCCAAACCTGCACTTAAAAAAAACAGAAAACTTACAAATGAATTGTATTTAATGTAAGTAAATGTTTTGTATGCGATATCCCATTAATCATAGTCAATGTTTTTATTTCAACTGGGCCTAACTCCAAAAAGATTAGAAGATAGAAGGAAGTTCCCAAATAGGCGTGCGTTGTTCCCACAGAACAGAAAAGAGGTCTTTCTGTGTTCTGTGGTTTTTCCCACCGAAATCTATAGACTTATTATTTATATTTCTGTTATTGATCATAATTCATAATAGAGAAAAGACCGGCAAGAAAGTCCAAGCATACTCGCATATTGATATTCATCCTACATAATGCGTAAAATTATTCGGTTGCTAGTTGCCTCAAGCATTAAACATTGTTCATCAAGCGCTTGATTTTATCTTACAAATATTCCCCGCGGTTACATATCCCATTATAAAATGTCGGTAAAATTAGTCTAGACGGATTAGTCATTTCATTGCCCATTTGTGTTGTCACCAATTGTTCCAATTGATATCATGACATCTAGGAATCATTCCCCTTAAAATGACTCACGTTGTATGCATCAGTGAGCCATGAACATGATTTTGACTTAAATGTGTGACAACAACAACAACGGCGAGGCATGTGCTACTTCGCTTCTTCCCTAAGGTATTCCTAGAAGCGCCGCCGCCGTTTCGAGCAACGTCATCAGCTCCGAGGCTGATCAAGTGCAACCACTGTTGATAGCACATTACCGCGATCTGAGCAGCCCGCAAGGCTACCTTTAATGATGCAGAGCCTTTAATCCTTTAAGCAGCGTAAAGTAGGACAGTAGAAAATCTATTGTATGCTGGTGCTGACCCTTACGTAGCTTGATGAATTATAAGTAGATATCAGGTGAATATTCCTTCATCTTTTATCGACATCGTTCTACCTTTGATCAGTAATCCACTTGCTAAGCGTCACGGACAATAGAATTTGAACTCACCACCTCTTGTTCGATAGTTGTTGGTGTGTCACTTTATTACCACAAAAACCAATTGTTAATTATGTGTTATTAGTTACTATAAATGGCTCCAACTGCAAAAACGTAAAATCTTTATGAATCATGAACTCATGATACCTACAAAATTTATATACATTAGACAGTTGTTTGCTGATCCTACCTATTTACCTTTGATAACTATATAAGATAAAGATTTATTTTCATGTCCTCGACGGACATGTCCTGGGTCTGATAAATTCTTATGAATCAGACATTCGATCGAAGTATTTGAATTTTTATATTTAAATAATTATTTATTATTATTTAAATATAATACATACACACACACACACACATACACACACATACACACACACACACATATTTATATATATACTGAAGTCTGTGAATACCAATACCAAGGCTCAGTATTTATATTTATAACTGCTAGCAGGAGGTCCAGTACGGTCAATTGGTGCCTTTGATAGGTCAGGCTTGCGTCCATAAAAAAGTTAAATACGTCAATATATAATAAAATGTTAAGAAAGAGAGGATGGCCGCAGGATCTGGTCAATAACTTATATCAATGATTTCGTCGCACATTATGAGTAAATCAAAATTAGACGTAGGAAAAACAATGAAACGAAAATCGTAAATTCATACTCATCAGCATTTAAATTAAAGGTAAAATAAAAACAATATAACACTTTGAGGGCAGCCATCGGCACTGTAGAACTACAGAACGAATTGACACTAACTTTCGAAAAAAATATACTGTCATCGCTAACCACTTCTGCACCTTTCAAAGGAGGTCGTGGGCCAGATCAATAACATCCGACTATATCTCGATCAACGCGTGCTGAAAATAAATGTTCAAGCAAGCCTTGTAATACTAACCTTCGAAGGCAACAAGGCAAAAAAAAAATCTAGGTCTTTAGAATCCGTGATGGATTCGCTGTTAAATGTAAAAATAAAAGTTGGAGTTCTTACAGAGAGGAAGCCTGCGTCGCAGGTGATGACTTTTTTTTTATACCACCCAGGTGACCAACAAGCATACGGTCCACCTGATGGTAAGCGGTTACCGTATAAACCTATGGACGCTTGCAACACCGAGGGCATCACCTGCGCGCTGCCACGAAGGACTGGCGACCTCGCTTACCTACTATTAGGAATACAACACTGCAAAAGATCTGTTATTTGGTACGATATTCTCCAACGTCGGGTCTGTCGGGCAGCTCCAATTTTTGAGCGGAAGGTACCGCTATGCCCTAGCCATCTTATGAGCTGAGTTTAGTTTTCTGATGATGAAGAATATTATAAGTCTGTAAAGTCCCACTGCAGGGCAAAAAC
Source organism: Allophyes oxyacanthae (assembly GCA_932294325.1). Taxonomy (NCBI): domain Eukaryota; kingdom Metazoa; phylum Arthropoda; class Insecta; order Lepidoptera; family Noctuidae; genus Allophyes; species Allophyes oxyacanthae. The sequence goes on from OW028628.1 coordinate 8,158,195, forward strand.
CTTTCCCTCCTTCCATTTTTCTCAGTCTATTGCAATTTGATTTATGAAGATCAAACCTTTTTGTAAGGCATTTCAGAAGTCGCCAGTACAATTTATCAAAGTGCCTAATTGATTAATTATCCTGTCATTGTGCATTTCTTATAAGTGTATTTAACTTATACTTAAACCATCCCTATTTGCGGGAATTTTGTTTAATTAATAAATCATAATTTAATCATTTTTACAGAACTTAATAAACTCTAAATATCAAATATTATGTTATTCATAATGTACCTATATTTAGATAACTAATGTGTAAGCTCAACAAATGGATGGAGTTTATCAACATTCCTTTTAGTTTGTTTTCCTTACAAAAACTTGGTATTTCAAACTAGTTCTGCTAATAGGTATTTGTATACTAAACTTATACTGCTACATTTTACTCGATATACTAACTTATATTACGTTCTCTTCTTCGCACTTACATAGATCTTAGATCACCTCTGAGCGTCTTTCTGCAATAGGGACCTTAGAGCCACTTCCATTGCCAATGTCGCTTTTCGAAAAACAGATTTTAAGACCGGACTAGCATAGATACGGAAGGAATAGGCAGTATGAAGTGTGTCCGTGTTTTACTTCTCGATTAAGTTCCGTCGTTCTAGAACCCTTCGATGCAAAAAAGAGGCCTACCTATATCAGTCAGTGAATGTTTAACAGCTCGTAGTAACGCAGATAGTGGGAAATTTCTTTTAACACTATTATGTTTGTTATTTATACCGTATTCATTGTTCATTAGAACAAACACGCGCCTGTTCTTGATATCCAGCTGCATCTAGCCTTTAAGCCATTCTTTTCCAATGGAATTGAAATAGAAAATACTTCTTCCAAAGCTAAAATGCCTTTCTTTTATTTCCAGTACGACAAAGACAAAGATGGCAGAATTTCCTACGTGGAGCTCAAAGAGATCATCGAATCCCGGGAATACGAACACGATCTACCAGACAATTTGGTTGACAAGATCATGAAACTCGCAGACAGAGACAACTCAGGGTTCCTCGACTTCAACGAGTTTGTGGCCATGATGCAAAACCCTGACTTGAAGGCCGTATTTGGGCACTTTGTGGCCAGATACGTGCACTCGATCATACCCCATCGAGGACCTGTGGATACTACAGGTAATTTTTTTAAACAAGATCTGTACAAATAGTTACTTTTTGTAAGACTTGGGGCCATGTTGGATAAAATAACAGACGTTTAAAATTAAAACACCCTACAAACGATTAGTAATATAAAACTTTATTTTAATCGGCTGTTTTGTTTTAATCCTCTGGTGGGCCCCCGAAAAATCATTGTATAGGATTGACATAAATTACTATTGATGTGACTTTTCAATAGCTTATGACGTCAATGCTGTGCATTATTTACTTCGTAACTTTTTCTACAGGCTCTGACATATTTTTTTGTAAAATGTAGTGGAAATAGATCGGTTTTAGACGTAGCGTAGGTGTAATTATCAGGGCTGCCATTTTTATAAAAATATTCTCTTTCAATGTTTCAAGTGATATCCATTACTTTTTGGAAAGTCAAGACAAGAAGACGTTGTGTTTAGCAGTCTAATATTTACTGTAAACTTGCACGTCTCTTTTATCACTCCAAGTCTCTCAAAATGTTTGCTAAATCAATTCACATGGAGCAATAAACACTACAGTTGCCACTTAGACTTGTTTGGAACCGACTTTTCAGTGGCACAATTTATTATAAGTTACACCTACGTTTCACTAAGCATGTATAAATTACGTGAAGACCCGTTTACGGTTTCATTAGTGCAAGTGATTAGTTAAAGCACATCTACTAACTATCCAGCTAGATACTCTAGGCCAGTAGCGTGATGCAGCTTTATACTAGCGAGAGAACTGGATTTCGTCGCCTTAGAGTGAAAACCTCAAATATGCGAAAGAGGTTTTAAGAGGAAGAAAATATTGCGCTCTGTGTACAGCGTATTCAGTAATTATATCTTTTAGTGCGCAATTTCAATACGTTTCTAGGTCACTAAATGTGTGTCTTTCCAAAAATGTAATAAAATAAACAAATAAAAATGACCAAAATTGCACTCTAAGACGACGATTTTCATACACTTAACCAGCTAATAAGAGCATATCTTCCTCTATTTTTTAAGAAAAGGCCTATTGTATTGCAAACAAAATATGATAGGCTCAACTATGTTGAAACTCGAAGCACACCTGCTAAGCACGTGTAGCGATAAATGTATAATTTCTATTTCTAATTTATTAATCACTTGGACTAATTATAGTGTAAACAGGTGCTGTTTTGTTTCTAGTTGATTTTGTTTAAGGAATGTAAGCAAGCTTGCGTAGATAATATAACACTAGCTTCGTAAGGTTGTAGACACAGAAATATGTAACATATTTATCAGCAAATGTATAAAAAAATTCGACGCCTTGATAATAATTGCATATTATAATATTACTGGTGGAGACCAAAACTCGACTATTCCTAGTTCGATTTTGTGGAGCCGGTTTTTATATTTCAGAGTGGGTCGGAAGATCCGAAGCTACTTTGGTCTTTAGCTGTAACATTAAAATATACTGGCTTATTAATAATATGTCACTGCACAATTACACAAGGTTAATTAGTTTCCTGTATAAAGTAAAATTACTCAATGCTTAGGATTTAGTAAAAAAACGATGCGAGGATAAAAATCGGTTTCTTAGATCAATGTCGTTGCGTTCTCATAATATAATGTAAACTATGTAAATACGTGCTGCAAAAATTTATGTTATTTTATATTCTAGTTACATAACTGAACTAACAATAGTGTATTATATTTTAAGATAACAGAATAACAACTAATTTTGTTCGCTAGGACCGTGGACAGGTTTCCGGGCTGTTTCGACTACCGATGGCGGTACTATTTAATTACTTTTTTAATGTTTTTTTTTTCGTGGTTTTCTGTTTCATTATCCCATTCGGCTTAGAGATTTGTGGAGTTTCAATATACATGCTGTTTTCGAACTTATGTATTTTAATTGTTTAGGTATCACAAAGAAAAATGATTATTATCCTAAATTATTACATACCCTAAAAACAGTATGTGTATTTTAACTTTGGGTCTAACATAAAATGTCAAAAATGGTCAAAATGCTTCAAAATTCATTCCAAATTCACCGTCGATCATTGATTTAAAACATACCTCATCAGGCGCAGGAAATCTGTCATACTTATTACATTACGTATTTTTAATTTTCACCGTGTAAAAAAAATCATGTGATGTCAATGCCATCCACATGTACCATATTCATCGCTTATTCGACAAACATAAAAACAACTAATTGCAAAAAAAAAATCTTATACTTAGATAAGTTTTAGTACCTAATCTAAAACTTATAATAATTATGAACTAAGCCTATTTGCAGTCCACCTGCCGGACAAAGGGCCCAGTTGCGCCACAGAACTCGGCCATAATATAAATAATTCAAATAGTCGGGGATTTGATTTAGAATTTTTCTTACCATAAACGGTATTATGGTATTATGTGCAACTGAGACGCAAGGATAATGGATTCTCGTTATTTTAACAAAACAATACGGCATGCTTCATTATTATTTATTGGTGCTATCTCACAATACGTGACTGTGCCCTAAGATGTCATAAACATATGATTATAATACCAACCTTGACATTAATGCACCTAAATTTTATAAAAGGACATTTTTTTTCCTTCTTTATTAGGGTTATTACGCTAATTTGGGTACAAAAAATATTCTTATCGTGCAGGAAAAACAGAACATTATTTCTGAATGCCCATTGAAATTATATCGAGCAGTATGCTATTGTTGAAAAAATATTTAATGATTTTTTAAAGATCACTGCAACTATTTATGACATTCTCAGACCTAATATTTCAATTTCTAAGTCTTTTTGAACAAAAAAATATAAATAAAATTGAAAAAATGTAAATTTTCTATATGGTTTCTTTGAAAAATTATAGAATCTGCATTCTGCGCTCTGTCCTTACAATTCTTTGACAATATAAACTAGAGGTGCCAGGTAAAGAGTACAAATTATGGAAAAACTCGGTTATCAATGCCCTTGACTCATTTCTATCGTAGATATAGATAAATATTATAAATATCGATATTTACACTGCGTATCTAAACGTATCGCGCTATCTTCATATCCCCTAATAAATTATACATGGTGAATAAATAATACCTACATTGTGGAATAGATTGATTCCGATTCTGAACTTACATAAAGAGGGATCACAAGAAACGTGTTATATTTGACAGACTTTAGAATATGGGTCGGTAAACTCTTTTAGGAGGCAGAGCTAACTCGCATTATTGCAAAAAAGCTTTTCAAACTTTAGTAACATAATGGAACAATTCGGAGAAGATTTAGCGGTGAAGGACCTATTTTTCTTGGATTAAACTCGAATGGAATCTTGATTGGGTTGAAATATGAGTACATCCTGTATTTGCTTTGTTTATATGTATTAAAATGTGTTTTATGACTATCTCTTAGTATTAGCATTTCAGTCATATCTTAAGATTAAACTAGGGGTTAGATATTGAAGCTTGTTTGTTTTTATCTAGGTATTATTTTAACTGTACTTTCTATTTTAATTTCTTTTTTTTTTTTCAATCTGACTTCTAGTTGCTTTCATTTTATCTTTCCAATCTATCTCTGTCCGTAATTTCTGGCCACGCTGTCCACGGGAAAACATCAACATGCTCAACATTAGGGGTTGTTATACATACCACAATATTTGAGCTAGTTTGATCAGTCGCAAAAAATCTAGCATTAATGTAAAATACCATTTTTTTGGTAAATAATCAGATTCTTACTTAAATTGCGTGTCATATCAATTTATTAAGTTTATATATTTTAGCGCCAGAGATGCATTTTTCAATAAAAAATATATTTTGATCGTTTAAAATTATGATGCATGAGATAATCGTGATAAAATGCGCACTCAAGTCCATATCTTATCCCGCACATAATTCTTATCACAACCTTGTACCTTTAGCCACACACCCATGTAACCCACCCAAAAATATTCTAAATATTAATGTTTATTTACAGTAATGAAAACATTACTGTTGTATTAACATAGGATGTCTACTATTCCATTATAATATAATTATGTTTCTATATTAATTAATGTAATTGGTATGTTACCGTTTTAATTAACAATAAATAAACAGAGAATTCCTGTAAGTACTTAATAATACTTAAAACATTGAGATAAGATCCAGAAATCCGAACATGTTCATTCATTGACTAAAGTTGTGTGGGTGGATTTGGGTCAAACGGACACATTGAACTCATTGAGATGACATTTTTATTACTTTATTTTTGTGGCTAGTTCATTTCTTATTACGACTCCTACTACAACGTCAAATTGAATGCCGTAATTATCAATTGCCATAAGAACAGAAAATGCAAGATACTTCGGACGATTCAGTAATTCAGGAAACATTAAAATGACATCCTTTAATAATTTTGCACTTTAAATAATTGACGATAGCACTCACTAAGGCCCAAGTTCACCAATGAAATAACAGACGATTAGAGCAAAATCAGCCGTTTAAACATGAATTTTTGTATGGGTAATCGGCCGATTTTATTTTAAACATCTGTTATAATGTCGGTGAACATAGCCCTAAGTCATATAAATTGACACCATGTTCCGCATAAACGCTATGATTAGTGAGCCAAATCGAATAAATTCAACAGGCTGCTTAAAATAACATCGGTTCTATCACCCTTAGATGACAAGATACATCGAAGGCTCCCAATACATGTAACACAAATATTTATAGTAGAAGAAATCCTGACATCTTCGCCATTCAATCCCGTATCGAAGACTACAAGAGTCGTACAACCTGAGTCACCAAGGTGTAGGTAAATGAATTTGTTTTGTTGTACGTAACACATGTTACATGGTATTCGCTTGTAGTCACGGCCTAAGTATGTTGGATATTTAATACGGTAGTTAGTTATTTATAAGCTGAGACATCGATTCGTGATCATTTAACTGAGATTTTTATATAATTTAACTAAAATACTAATTTTTACCATCGACTTAGGGCCATGTTCACCGAAAATATAAGAGATGTTTAAAATTAAATCGGCCGATTACCCATATCAAAATACATGTTTAAACGGCTGATTTTGCACTAACCGTCTGTTATATAATTATATTGTCGGTGAACTTAGGCCTTAGGCATTTATGGCTCAGGTTGATTTGCCATAGTTATTATTCTAAATATCTATTTTTGTGAGTGCTAGTTGTATCAAAATTGAATCCCACTAAAAATAAAACGCTTTTTCAAACAAGTCGAATTTTGAAATAATTACATAAAAGAAACTAAGACGGACGTTTCATTATTTTGTTTCCGTGCATTAAGTATTGTGAACTGAATAACACGGCGGCTGTTGGATAATGGATTGGAATCCAACGTACTTTCAGTTTCCAAGTGGCATTCGTAACAGTTTCAACTATATTAAAACAAGAGACAATTTATAATAACAAATGCTTTTTTTATTATTTCCTGAAACAATTTTTCACCACAATGTCTGTCGTTCTAAATGATTCGAAACTTCATTTTATTATTATAGTGATTTGGCACTAGTCTAGACTTCACGACATCCGCCAGAATTACAATGCGATTTTATGTATGTCACGTATTTTTCGGGATTTCCAAATTCATTGGCCAATACATTAAATCCACATGTATAGTCATTACGATAAGGTGATGACTAAGTATGTGTCCGATTGCCAAGTCAAGACTTTCCTGATAATTATGACGAACCAAAAATATATTGTACATAATCAAGTGCCTAATACCTTTTATGACACTGGTGTCGATTCTGTTGTGCATTTTGACAGTACTAAACTAGACTCAGGCTTACATTCAGAGACGACAGAAACGAGTCTAAGCGTGAACTTACGCTTCCATCTGTCAAAATTTGTTCGTAAGTTTGACAGATGGAAGCGTAAGTTCACGCATAGACTCGTTTCTGTCGTCTCTGAATGTAAGCCTAAACGCCGTCATTTTCTTTTTCTATTGTAACAGAAAGAGACTAGCGTCGTGAGTTTAGTACTGTCAAAATCCGCAACAGAATCGACAGAAATAAGAGCACTACGTATGATTCGCCTGCAGAAGTTGTTTAGCAAACAGTTCTCTAAATGCAATACGAGTTCAATTGTTATAAGTAACTGATTAGACCAGAATACTGAACCGCATCCAAGACTTCAAGTCTGGCAAGTCTCATTTATAATCTTGTACTAGAGGGTTATGTGGAATGTAGACAATTTAATTACAACCATAACACCACTATATTATGTATTTATTATCATTTTGTAGATTGAATCGTTTTGTAACTAAAAACGAGCCATCCTATCGACATTAATATTACTGTATACTTACGCTTTCGCTATCAGTCTTTCAAGTTTTCTTTATCATCGATAGCCAATAGTTACAATATTTATAGTTTAGATGTTAAAGTCGGACACTTCAAACTTAAATAAAGTAATTGACCCAAAAAAGATTAAGTATTTCAAATACTATTGGGTTTTGTATGTTATTTGAATATGGGCCAAGGCTATGACTCAATTTCCAATAAACATGAATCAATAACCGATACTATTACTGTCCTTAATTTATATAACAATAGGAAAATACGTATAAAACGTAAGACATAAACATTCGTTGGAAAATTTGTAGTTTACCGATTTGAAAATATTCATTTGCACTTGACGTAAAAGGCCGAAGAATTTGTAGAGAACATAATTATTCATAATGAAAACTACAAAACACTGAAAGAATGAGTTTTTTGTACAGTTAAAACCATGATGGTTTTGACAGCTTTGGACTGGCTTTGATAGCTGTCAAAAGACATGTTTTAGATTAGCGTTAGCGGGTTCTTTATCTGAGGATTTGAAAAACTCTAAATAAAGGCAAGCTACCAATAATTACTTCTAACGTCAATAATGTACGTATTCAGTTTATCCTACAGTAAACACGTCAGCAAAATACCTATACTATACCTACATTATGAATTGTTAAATAATTAACATTATTATGAATAAATAGGGAAACAACGAACATGAGATATTCACTCAGCGCCTGCGCCGCCGCCGCGCGCCGGTCGTTACACTCAAGTACTTTGGCAATAAAGATCACAATGACACAGATGTATAATGTCCATTCATTCCGTTGTTAACAGGAAAATTGTATGACATACAATTGAAAAGATCTCGTAGGTCGTAGGGTATAAAAACACCTATTAGGTATATCAAAGGGAATTCTTATCTGATCCTTGTGCAATCTTGGATTTAAATTAAATTACGGCCTTATTGTTTTCTCTCATTCTCTCATAATTGGTTTTTTATTTCTCATGGTAATGATATAAAGTTGGTTTTAATTGTTGAATGTACAGTAATTATGCTAATTATGTAATGCCGTAGTGGTTGCAAGCTGAGATAGCTTAGTCCACTGCTGGACTTAGGGCTCTTCCAAGTTTCGCCTCAACATTCAGTCCGAACTAATAATAAACCTATAAGATTACACACACAACTAAATAAACAATTTTCATCCAATTTGCTGTACCAAATTGGTCCTATTCATTCAATCAGATAGTCTGTCATTATGGAAATGTCTCAAATCATAATAATTCTAGCCAGTGTCCACTGGTTAGTGCACCACACTTGTGGTCCATTCGAATGTTACGTCACAGACAGTTCACCCGTGCATAACGTGGTCCAAAGCCGACTCAGAAAGTTTTTCCATAGTATGTCCTGCACGTCGCAACCAGGTGCACGTTTGTTTTGCGACCTTACGTTTGATACACTTTTAATAGACGAGAAGTCTATGAAAAACAAAAACATCACGCCTTCCAAAACAACGTACACAAAATGAAGGGGAAGCCGGGGGATATCAAGGTGAAGTGTACAATGTGTGGTTCCGTATCTTGACTATAAAGACCTTGTTAGAAGTGAAAGAAAAAAGATAATAATTATTTTTTAAATGTAGTCTTAATTATTTTAACGATTTGACTATCAGTTGAAGCAAGTTAGTGCTAGTGAGATGGTCAGAAATGTGGCACAGAATGTGTAAACGGACTGTTAGGTGCGGTTACAAAGTTTTGAGTGAACAAAAACGCCATGGGTTGAGCGTGTGCAAAAATTCGTGGAATAGAACTTTGAAGTATGTTAAACAAATCGTTGAGTATTTTGGTATGTTATCCAATAATAACTAATAAACCTAGAAATATAAAAGCATTTTTATATAACACATTAATTTAAAATCGTCACTTATGAGAATGCACATAATAACAGCTAGGAATAGGTAATGTACTCATCTAAGTCTGTTATTTATTCCTTTTGTTAACAACGTACATACAGAATCATAAACACATGTTCTAATTCTATATTCCAGTATAATCTATCACTTATCGCCCTCATAATCAGTTCAGTGGTTTGTAGATTTTTCGCATTAGCGCTCGACACTCATACATATACGTACACGGATTCTGTTCATTCTGTTGTAGATTTGCGCCCTTGTTCTTAATCGGTCAGATCATAATGTTGTCTTTAGAATGCACCATCACATCACCATTGCACGTTCGTGTCTAATGGCAAGGTCAAAGGATTATGGTTGTGGGCTTAATACGCATGCACTCAATTAACTATCATCGATTAATTACTTTGCAAGAACTTAAGCGATGATGATTGCTATGATGCAGCAGTGCAGAAAATTATTGACGTCAAGCATTTGACGTCTGTAAATATCTGATTTTCAAAGTATTTTTATTAAAAGACTAAGTACTTACACTGTCTTATTGTTTAAATAAATCGAATGCATGTTCGCATCATAGCTTTCTTGTAATGCTTTTTTTTTCACATTAGTGACTAACATTAGCAATAAGTTTGAATGCAATTTACTAACAGAATATTTTTTTCTTGTTTTCCTTTTCCTCGTGTTTGGTTTGTGTTTCCCGTCCTTAAATGTAAATATTATCGTAATTGCAATAAAATAAATCCTGTTAAATAAATCCCTTTAAATAAAATCTTACGAAAAATGGCAAAAACAAAAAAAATTGCGAATACGTTGATGGTTCAATTAAAAACAATTTGCCCTTTAACTTCACACATCGCCTTAATTGGTTAATACATCCCGCTGCTGTCCGCTGTCGTAATATTTAATGGCTGTCATTCGGCCATCGCGTGCTCTATTTCTGGTCTATTGTTGTCACTTCACCGTTAAAAACTATTTTTAACTTCGTCAAAATCACTTGATTGTTGTGCCTTCGATTCTTGAATTAATAACATTGATATATGAATATTATTCAAAACAAAAATATTATTGATTCTTATTTTTCGTTCTACATTACTCGTACACAATAAAAAACTACATATTGTTTTATAATTGTAAAAACAAAACTCACAAAAAAAATCCCTCAAATGATGTACAAAAAAATTCCTTTCCTATTATTCCATTATCCCCTCTGCCCCATGTTTGTTGCGTTATCCAGCCCGTAGCAAATCTTACTTCACATACTCAGACGGGACGTACGAGGAAGAATACAGCTGTTGGCCGCCTGCCGTGTGCATGATCCTCATCTCCCTGGTGGAGATCGTGCTGTTCTGCTATGACGCCGCGGAAGGCAACACGCAAGCCAATGGAACAATCGCCAAGCTGTTTATCTACAACCCGCATAAGAGGCAGGAGGCGTGGAGGTTCCTCACTTATATGCTGGTGCATGTTGGGTGAGTAGAAAAAGAAAATTTATTTTACCAGTTTTCTTTGTTTTTTCTAGTATTATTTTTATTTTTTGTGCCTATAATCGTACTCTTTTTTTTAAGTTCAAATACAACTACAAAGGTATATACGTAGAAGTCATTAGGTAGAAGGTGCCATCAATGTTGTTCACATTACGTGACGCGTGTATCTGTACACACCCTTAGATTGTAAACCCATTCATGCATTAGTCATCTTTTTGTTTCTGAAACTGAAGGTCACCTAGGTTTTGACATGTTCTAGATTTTCCAGTCAGATTATATTGATCGACATAATCGATCGTCCAAATCTATTGACAAAGTCGAAAAGCTTGTATTTGTTGATACGGGTATTCTCCATTATCAAGAAAATGTTTTAAAAGGGTAAATAGTAACATTATATTACAAACTAATAGTAACATTAAATTACCAAGAACGACGAGTGGAATAGGTTGAGTCAGAAATTAATTGAATCAACCTAAAATTCCCAGACTCGGAAATCGGAAATGCTTCATTTGCTCGCTCGACTTAATTTAAACTGTTTAACTTTGCTAGTTGCTTGAGTTTAACTGTACACTTTGAAGTTAGTATATTCAAAATGCAGTTCAATCATTTCTATACCACTCAACTAAATCTAGTTGTCTGCTGCTTCCCTCAGAACTATAATTTAGGCTACCTAACCAAATGGAAACCTCTCCTTTGCCTACATAAAACGAACAATAAATAAATAAATGCGTCACCCTAAGGTTGTCTGGTAGAGAATGCCTACGGCATTAATACCGCCTTTGTACATTGTACCTACATGAAGTATTTTAAATAAATAAATAAACAATCCAATGGCAGGATGACCATCAAAGTTACCGAAGAGGGTCAAGCACGATGACGAAAACGTCAAGGGCTTTCTAACCATGTCCAACCCTTTCTTTCTACTCATGAACCTTTGAATATAACCTAACCGTTAAAAACCCCCGACTCCAACTAGAAAAAGAGCTGTAACTTTTGAACGGTTAAACAGTTTTCATGAAAAGAAAATTGCTAAGATAATACCCGATTAAACTAGCTTTCAATTAAAGAAACTGTAACTGAAATCGGTCCATCCGTTTTGGAGCTACGACGCCACAGACAGACCCCTCTTTTTTGTCGGGGTTTAAAAATATAATACAAATTCGCAAATTAGAATAGCACATCAGGGGGTCTACCGCGCAACAAAATGGTAATAAAGATCAGACTTTGGTAATAAACTTCAATACTATCGTGAGAGCCTAAACTTCGAGCTACCTTGTAAAAAAATTACCAATCATGAAGTTGGGACTCTTATCTTCATGATCGGTATTTTTTTTACCAGGTAGCTCAAAGTTTAGTCTCCCACGATCCTATTGAAGTTTATTACCAATGTCGATGTTCATTACCATTTTAGTTAGGTATCCGGTAGACCCGCAGGACGTAGTGTCAAATCTGTATTCTCAACATGAATTCCATCCATTCCAGCGTGGTCCACCTACTAGTCAACCTTCTTGTGCAACTCTTCCTGGGTGTGCCACTGGAAATGGTGCACAGATGGTGGCGGGTCATCTTAGTCTACCTGGCCGGAGTAGCGGCAGGGTCACTGGCCACGAGTCTCACAGACCCTAAGGTCTTCCTAGCAGGAGCCTCAGGAGGAGTGTATGCGTTGATCGCTGCTCATGTGGCCACAATTATTATGGTAAGTTGTTTATGAAGTTGAGGTATCTTGATATTATTAACCTGAAGATGAACAGTCCCTGGGACGCACACGACCGACAAAGGATTGGCCTTTTCGAATGGATTTTAAAAACTTGACTCATTTACCGCTATTTTATGTTTTTAATAAATCATAACGAAGCTATATCTGGACATGTGCTACGTATATTAGGAACGATACACAAGCCGATATATATAATATGTATTTAGAATTTTTGTCTGTTTGTCGGTTTATTTGTGAACGATAAACTTCAAAATTACTGAAATCCCGGATGGATCGCTGGCACAGCTAGTTGATAAATACTATACTATACTAACTGATTGGTCGCCCGTCGAATAAATCAGTTCTTTTAGCCATGTATCTCGACGAGCTCTAATTTCAATCTTCACATTTCAGAACTGGTCAGAGATGGAGTTCGCGATAGTCCAACTGCTAGTGTTCCTGTTACTGGCCGCGGTGGACATCGGCACTGCAGTGTACGACCGCTACTGGCGACACCTGGACCAAAACATTGGATATGTGGCCCATTTAGCGGGCGCTATTGCCGGTAAGTGTATTGTCCTGCAATCAAATCTACGTGAACAGACGTCTACTTTATAAGCACTTTCATCGCTTGGGTAGCCTTTTATCATCTGTGTAGTCCTTTTCCAACTATTTTGGGGTTAGCTCCCAACATAGTTAATTCCTGGGATATACCTTAAGGTTAGACGCGTTGTCACTTTTTCGGGTTTCTGACTGTCGTAGGTATTCGTGTAACAACCGAAACTGACTGCTTAATATATAAAAAACGGTCACCCATCCAAGGACTGACCGCGGCAAGCGTTGCTTAACCTCCCAAATAAAGGTAACAAGCCCGCAAGAAAATTAAAATGATCTTTTTTTTTTTTACAACCAGCTGTTTTCCATTTCCAGGTCTCCTAGTAGGCATTGGGGTGCTCCGTAACCTTGAAAAAAGAAAATGGGAGAAGCGTCTATGGTTGGCGGCGATTGTCATCTACTTCTCCCTGATGATTGCAGGGGTCTTAGCCAACATCTTCTGGACTGAACGGTTCCAACAAAAGCTTTAAAGGACTTTACGGATTGTGAGTCTAACTTACTCTAACTAGGGTACCTGATATTCATCACAGTCTTTTCTGTATTTATGTAAAGTGACTTTTATTGTTATGGAAATACAGCACGGTGACTTTTTTTTAAAGAATGGTTACGATACGCAACTTGGTCCAGGATTTCTGTGGAGCTCACCGTACTCTATACGGCTATAGAGTAATTAATTACAGGCAGGAAGAGGGCAATGCTAGCTCAGTTGGCAACATTTTAAAGCATCTAGCTGTTCCCTTCTCAAATAAGGTTGCCTATACATCATTTTATTATAAGTTGTGGTATGAGAGAAGTTAAGGACCGCTTCGAAAATTTAACAAAACAATAAATGTTTTTCAAAATATTACTCTGCGATTTTTGCATTAGTTAGTTTACCTGGTATTTTCTTACAAACGGTTAATTAAAAGTGAATAAAGTGGCCTATTCTGTAATAATATTGCTATATTTTTGGAGCTTTGTATTATTAATATTAAAAGCATAAATTGCTTGCCCCATGTGTTTAGCATAATAATATATTGAACAACATAGACTATGTAAATAAATAGGAAGGCCTTTCCTATATTTTATAGGTTTAGTTTATAATATTTCCTACTTCTGTAATAAATAATGAGGATTCAACGAATGTGTGTAACAGATACATACTATAACATCCAGGATAAGTTAATTTTAAAATTGGAATTGGTCCTACTATTAACAAAAAAAATTGTATTAAAAAGTATTTAAAATTGCCTAGTTACGATTTTTTTTTTAGAAAATTGTAAGATACCTCTCTTTTAACTTTGTAGTTTATTTAAAGTACTACCGTGTACTACAGTGCCTTTGTGTGAATGTATTTTTAAATTCAACGACTTTTTCTTATCAGTATTTTTGTTAATATAAATGTGAATGCGCTTGCGCACAATGATATAAATTAAAAAATATTAATATTTTTTTACATACATACACTCGTGGTGATAATTAAATGAATAATAAATAAATGGTAAAAATGACAGATTTTTAATATTGCCATAACCTTAAAGATATTATGGCAATGGCATTTATTAAAATTTTGTTTTTAATACAAAATAATTACTTTTATATTACTTGCTGTTTACAATTTCTACATCGAAATAAGATAGGTATATATTTTTTAAGATAATTGAAATTTCGAGGGTTTAATTATTTGTCCATGGCAATAAAACAAAAATAAATTATCTCCGTGAGTTTAAATTCAATAGTTTAAGTTTTATTGGGTTTTAATTCTCTCTTTTGGCCTACACGAGTACAATAGAAAAGTCGGTATGAATTGACTATGGAATGTGATGTCATCATATTTATGTATTGTGAGGTATTGTGTAATGTGCAGTATTGTTCTGTGCCGTCCTGTAGCGTTGCCATAGAAACGATACTAGTAGGTAAGGGTTTCTCTTGTAAATAATGTTATGGAATGCTAATGCTTTATTAATAAGGGGTCATTGGTCAGAGGAATTGCTTTATCTTGTTGTTTTTGCTGGCCATAACGAAGTATTTATGTTTACTCGAAATTCTACGGATCGAAAGTTTGCATGATCAATGTATAAAGGTCAGATGCTCTGTACTCGCAACCGGCGGGCATATATGAAGAGATGCATGAATGTATATGAAGAAAAAGGGGTATTTAAACATGGCGCCCTGTAGTTTCTGCCTACCCCCATGGGAAAAAGTCGTGATGTTATACAGTGTGTCGCTGGACACAAACAAAAATGTGTTAAACTAGACAAAATCAATGGAAAAAAAATTCATGATTACTATAAGATCATATTTGAATCGTCGTGTTGGTTAAGTCTGAGGGGATAGGAAGGGAAAGAATATAATTATGCGTTTTAAAAGGAGCCTGAAAGAGTATTTATTCTTTGAATTCTATTTACAAACATGCTATGTATTAGAGCTGCTAGAACTAGCTGTTAGAGCTTCGATTTACGCCGCAGCTATGTTTGAGAGAGTGATAGTAATCTAAGTACCTATTATATACGTATGAAACTGATGCCTGATAGCTCAAATCATAATATTAAAATAGAGACGTACCTATTTTAATTTTGATCCGTTCCTAAAATTAACTTCGGAATAGTATTCACGTTAACTTATGTAATATTGCACCAACTGCTGCATCGCACATGTTCTGCACCCGCACTGCAGCTGCATTTAGTGTGGACCTGCCTTTACAGTATATGCTAATAGTTGTATAAGATATGAACGTGAAAGTATGAACACATCACGTGCCTTATTTTAAATATACATACTACTTTCGATGCATTTACTGTCAATATTTTGTACTTTTACAAACTATTTTTGTATCTACGCCGTTGTATAATTCATGTAATGGGTGTTTCTTATTATATTGTTATTGTTTTTTAGCTGCTAGAAGTCTTGTGAAAACTTGTATTTTTATTATTTAATTTTGTTATGTATAGAAAATTGTGTGATAAAGATAGTCTCTTGTTTTGGAACTTCTAAAAGTAATGTACACAATGGCCCACGTACGTCACTCGGCTTCCATTGCTGCGTATTCAAAACGGAAATCAAAGTATCATCAATATCCTAGCCTTCAAGGGCGCATACAATTTTTTTCCTAAGAGGTAAAATGGGTACCTAGATCTATATTGGGTTTTTGGTATACTCATTTAGAATTTGGACCGTCTGGGATACACGTGACCTCCACATCGATTCCAGTGTGAATAGTGTTAGCCTTCAGTCATCAATATTGCTTTTCCGAGCTATGTCGGTTTCAGCTCCAAGTTAAGACCAGACGTAACAAAATGAATATCAATAATGCGCAACGATGTAATGTGAAAATATCAAATGGTAGGCGTGCTTACGTTGTCGCGCATAATATTAAATTTATCCTACGCGATGCAATGCGATGAATTACGAATTGTTTTTAGTCTACTTGAATTTCGATTGTCTCACATCGCAGCGTATCGCTTTTGGCGCTCACGTGGGACTTTACGTAGGCCGTTGTGAAATTGTGTAATGTAGATATAACTTGCCATTAAGAAATAAAAAGATGAATAAATGGCGACTTTATAAGCTTTACAAGCAAAGAGTTTTTATTGTGTTCATGTTAGTTTTTATGTTTTAAGTATTTATTATTTTAAGAATAAACGAAGTACTATTACTTTCCTCTAATAGGTACGGTAATTTTAATAGAGCCAACTTTTTGGACACTGACCAAGTCTCATACTAAATTACTTACATTCAACTTAGGTACTTTTGAAATTGACGTTTCGTGTTCCAAAACTTAGTCCCAAATGTTTTCACTATCCTTGATAGTCCCCCCTTCTCCCATTTATTCCTTCACATAAAAGATAAATATTGCCAAACTATCTGTTGGCCAAAACACCGTTCGCAATCAGTTTATCCTTTCAAGGTTCTCCTCTGGTACGCTAGTCCCCACCTCTTTTTATCGATTCAAGAGTCAGGGCATGGTTATTATTATAAGTACAGTCAGCATCAAAAGTAAGTGATGAACAGTCTGATGTGAAAACTAATACCTACTATAAATCATGTGTTACATTGATTCCAGTTGGATCACAGGAGGACGCTGGTGACCGAAAACAATAATATATGTCTGCGTATTTTCACTTGATGTATTGAATAATTCAGCAATTTCATAATTCGACTGATTACTACGTACTTTTGACGTTGAGTTGTTTTTGAAATTATATTCCCTAATACGTATAAAGTACAGTGGCTTGAGATTACATGCATTATATGTTCAGTAGGTATCATGTATAGTTTACTTATAAGTACGTAAGAGAATTTGTTAGAATAAGTTCCTGTGTTATCTATACCTACTGTTTTATTTGCACAAATACTTGTTGTAATTATTATTTTAGATTATTATGGGCAGAAAGGAATGAGATAATAAACTGTATTATTTTTATTTCTGTTTTATTTATTTTGTTAAAGTACACCATTTATTTAAACAATTTTTTTTAATTTTTTTTTATTCCACCCTATTATTGATTCTTTTTATTATAGGTTTTATTTTTATTTCGGTGCCCTTTAAATGTACCTTTATTCATGAAATCGAATCCAGCTCCATAAACTTTTACCCTTAGAGTATTCAGAAACTCTATGCTTTTACCATCAGCCATCAACTCAACAATCACTTATCAATATACATAATGGATCAGTGGTTTTAGATTACCTGCATACGAAGGGTATAATGTTCAATGTAGGGGAAATATTTTTTTTTTAAGATTTTTTGTATATTTCGACAACTTATTCGATTTCATCAGTTGTTTGGAGGAAACATTCCTGATTTCCTGAGTATCAAATTGAGCCCCGCTTAAGATTTTTTGAGAAATTTCATATTAATTCTCGATCTCACTATGTAGGTACCTTTTTTAAAAAATCTAATCATGGGGTCTTTAAAATTCACCTAAAGTTTCCTAAGACCAAAAACAAAGAAAACAAATAGGATAGCCACCACCCTTAATGCCCCAAAAACAATTTGCGCAATTCTATATAGTCAGGGGAGGACCATTGAGTTTGTAGGGCCCTGGGCTATTACTAATTGCGCTTGGGGGGGTCTGCCTAAATAATCAAATAATTGCAAAAAATTAATTCACAATATTGTCCACTGTCTTTAATGGGGGCTGCAGGCCCCTTTATATCCACGAGGCCCGGGCTACAGTTTTCTGTTTAGCCTCTCTTCTTAGTTCAATTATTAGGCCTAAAAATATTGTGAATAACGAAACGCATCAATGACACGTCAAACAAAAGACACTACAAATATTACCAACGTAAATTATATTTCTTTAAATCGGGGTAATTCTACTGGAATACTCTCTAATTTTATTTGCTGTTAAATGTGTATCATTTATTTAATTTTGTCTTTAATAAAAACACATTCAGATTTAAGTAACAAAAAATTCGTAAAAGTACTTACATCATCTCAAATCGAAAATTACTGAAATTGCTAAAATATTTCTTCACAAATATACAAATTTCTAATGAACTTGCTTGTAGTTCTGGGACAGCTTTCATCGGCCAGCCATATTGTGTGGTAATAAGTGAATTAATGGCTTCCTGCTCACATTGTTAAAACGAGAGTACCTAAATATTAAAACATTCGTATCGATAAATAAAACTTATGAGCAAGCAAGCAAACAACGGTTAAGCTGTCTTTTATTTGTTAGGGGTAACAGTGCTAGAGCATTGTGCCAACACCAAGACTTTCTCTGTCATACGAACAGTAGGTAGATGTGTGAATGCGTCAGCATACGTAGTATCTCTAAGTAGTCTGTGGCGTCAGCCAAGCGTCAGCTGTCAAAGCGTAGGTACAATAAACCTACCTACTGTTGCCCTTATCATTTTTGTAATTAATTTTCATTAAACGTCGTGCCGCTTACGATGTTTACGGCGATAAAGTAGTGTTTACGTTTCGGTATAAACTGAATACGGTAAATACCCTCGCGCACATGACTAGCTCTCTATAGAGGAGCAAACATGTTTTTCGTTCACACGTGTTTATTTGTGTTATTTGCGCAATTAATTCATAACGGTGTGTCTCGATCTATCGAGGAGGTAGACGAACGTTTCCTTGTGTCCCCCAAATATACAAAATACGATGATTTAGTGAAGTTATTCAGCGAATTAGAGACGACGTACCCGGACCTCGTCAAATCCTACTCTATAGGAAAGTCGGTGCAAGGGCGACAACTCCTGGTTTTGCAAATAAGCGAGGATGTGAAAACGCCGCACTATGAGCGGCCGTCGTTCAAATATGTGGCTAACATGCATGGAGACGAGTCTATTGGGCGACAGTTGGTGATATACTTGGCCCAATATTTGCTAGCAAATTATGGCAAAGACTACCGAGTGACGAAGCTGGTGAACACGACGGATATACATTTGATGCCATCATTGAATCCTGATGGTTTCGAGAGTAGTGAGGTGAGGATTCGATTTTTTGTTAATACTAATTTTAGTGCCTATTTTAATTTAAAAGACAGGTACAGGTTGTACCTGTCTTAGAACATGTAACTCTAACAGGTTTTTGTCCATGTAGGACTGCTTACATAACATGTAAAAGTGTGGCTGGTAATCAAATAACAATCACATGAGTATCACATAACAATTCATCCAATTTATTATAACTAGGTCAAAACAAACATTAATTTGTTCTCATAATACTCATTATATTTTGAACAAAAATTTCTTTAATTTAACTAATAAAGTTGCAGTCTGACTATAAATTTAATAAGTAGCTGTTTTATCCTCATTGTCCTTATAATGTAGGGCTCTTTTCAGTGTTTAAACTTGAGTAACTGTGGAGTTCCATGCCCATTTTTCTCCATAGGAAATACACACTAGAATATGGCGACTAGAGTCTATTTCAAAGCTGTTATAAAAAAAAGAAATCTTTATCTTGACGTGTCTTATAAGTATGTTATTTACCTGTCCATATTAGTGTTAAACTGTGAATAATAATGATTCACACAATATTAAGGAAAGTCTGAATCACATTTACATAACTTGTTCTGTGACAGGTTGATTTGAATTTCATTCCTATAGTTAATTATAAATTCTAATATCAACAGAGTAAATTTTTATTTAAGTAAGTTATAATGTGTATGAGTAATTTAATTATTAATTCATTAATATTACAGTTAAGAATGGAGTATTTACCATGTTTATAGAATGTTATGAGCTTCCGTTATTAATTCTCCTTTGTTTTAGTTACTATGTTTACATACTTGTTGTGGGATTAGGGATTTACTTATTCCAATTATGCTAATCATGTAAGCTTGGTAATCATCTCTGAGAAAATTGACTACAGTCACTAATTACTTAATATTACCTAAAATTTTAATCTCATCAAATATAATGTAGCATCTTCATCAATGCTGTTTTTGAGTCTCATACTCTTGTGTAATAGGGGTAAGCCTATTACCATCCATTGCCTACTATATAACTCCAGACAGCTACTGAGAATTTACATATATAGACCACCCCAATAATACTATGCTTCACCCAGAAGTTTCACTCATTATTCAAGCAGGCAGTTCAAACATGAACTGTGTAAAATATAAAATTAGTAATACTTTTAAGATGTCCACATTCAAATTATAATGTAAACATAATTATGGGATAGATAACTAATATCTGATGTCTCCATTTCATAAGTCCTTTAACAACAAAGCTCTAGACAGATAAACAGATACTTAAACATTTTATTATTAATTATTTCTAATCATAGGTCACAATATTACAAATTGACCTGCTCAAGGTTATGTAACAACATTTCCTACAATCAGACCAAATTGATTGGTTTTTCTGTAAGTTTTTGTATTAGCAAAAAAGCAGATAAGTTTGTGTGAAGTAAAAAAAACAGACACTTGTAAACATTGAATGATTTGTTATTATGAAGCAAAATGGTGTACCATAATGCTTGATAATATTTTAAATTCAGTTTAATTGCATCTGTAGTTGAGTATTGTTATTCTATAAAAATGCTTCTCAAGACTGATTGTGTGATGACATAATAGTGATCTGAAAATGCCTAGATGTTGTAAATTGGATGTAAAAGTAGGAGAACTAGTGGAACACTTATGTGCTTCCGTTTTGCCCCACTTTGTCAGTGTGAATACCTGTTTTTTTCCAATAGAAACATGTACACCCCATTGCACTCCTTAGCAGTGGCAAATTTATACTTTTTTAAGTATAGGCCACTTCACTTTGTGCCGGACCTTTCTCCTTCTTACCTATCATAATCAATCACTTGTATCTCGATGCATGCACCCTCTAAAATCTGTAAATCCATAGGCTGTGGTCTATACGATGTATTGTCAAATCCAGCACCGTCCCTTAGGGATTGATTTTCGAATCAAAGTCCCTTGTCCCTTGTGACAGGGACTACAACCTATATTATAGTGGAAGAATTTCCCAAATGGGTTTTGTAGTTCATGACTTCAAACATAAACGTAACCCCACTAAACCCCAGAAGGGGAACCCAAATATATATACTTATTTACATATATTAGACAGTTAATCCTGCCATGCTGTATGTGAACTGCTTCCATTAAAATATAGTAGTTGTGGCTTGCACGACACAACTCATCACGTAACAGTAACCGGTATGTAATTCAGTTTTATAATTATCTTATCTAAAGCTACTTGGGCAGCAAATATTTATCATAATGTGACTTGATTTCCCCACCACCTATGACATGACATTTAAATTATGACAAAAATAATAGCTTGTGGAACTAGATTCAAATGCAAATCTTCTATGACCGAATTAACATAACATTGAGTTTGTTTTTCATGGGGATTGTTGTCTGGCCTTTGTATAAAATAGATTTTTAATGTTTATCTCATGATCATGCATGCTTCAGTGCTTTAAAGAGCACACATGTGTGGTCATAAATTAGTAGCTGAAACAATTATTATTATGTACTAGCTGTGACCGTGACTCCATCAGCATGGACTACGAAAGATGCGAATTTAGAAAAGAATATGTCCTTCGTCATGATGCACACTATTTCCTTGTCAAATTTTATAAAGATAGCTCAGCCATTTAGTCATGAAAAAGTAACAGACAGACAGAGACAGAGTTACTTCCATATTTCATAATATTAGTAAGAGTAAGGATACACTAGTTGCTACTTTCTTATTTTATTATTTTGTAACTATTGGGTATTTTTCTGTTCAGAATTCTAAGTAACAAGCTGGCATTTCGAATTGGCTGGTAGATGGCAATAGCCTCGCCCCAAATAACATGGGGCATAATAACGTTAACGGCGAAATGTCGAATTGGCTGGTAGATGGCAATAGCCTCGC
This sequence comes from Allophyes oxyacanthae, assembly GCA_932294325.1. Taxonomy (NCBI): domain Eukaryota; kingdom Metazoa; phylum Arthropoda; class Insecta; order Lepidoptera; family Noctuidae; genus Allophyes; species Allophyes oxyacanthae. The sequence continues at coordinate 8,180,607 of OW028628.1, forward strand.
CCCAAATAACATGGGGCATAATAACGTTAACGGCGAAATGTAGATGTATTAACCATACTCCTGAATGTTGCCTCCCTTAATTTTTATACCGCTCATTGGTGCTCAGTAGTGTAATCTATTCTGGCCTGACTTTTATAGTGTCACGTACTATTATGGGGTTAGGGGTCCAACTAATAGTCGCAACGCGCAGTATTCTATTTATTGTCCACCATTCTGAAAACTGTATTACTCTCGTAATGCAGTTTTCTTTTCTCAAGCCTAGTACAATGTCCAGTCCATCTCCACTAATCATTTCTCTTTATACCTTTGTCTTCTTACAATATTTTTCCAAAATCGGGTTTCGGTAGTTGGAATAGAAGGATTTGACCAACATAAATACTTACTACTCGATAACAACGACAACTCAGATTCCCAACACCTCGCACTCCCATTCGCACCTGACAGGAGCGTACGCGACGCTGTGTGTTGTGCGGGCGATAGAGGGACGACATACGTGGAAGACGCGAAATGACAATTGAGAGTACTTAGTTAATTTAGAATAACACCTCATACCTGCTTCTGACGGCCTTTATATGACATGTTTACCGCTACGAGACCGCTACGTGTTTACCGCTAACCATAATTGGGATTCGTCGACATCGTGCCTATTCTACAACTACTAAAATAATATTTCTGCGATTCGCTGAATATTTTCAGTGCCTAAATTACCGTGAAGAATATGCGTAAGCCAGGTGAATTATCCTTGCATCGTGAAACATGAGTTAAACGATAAAACACCGGTGATAAGAGTGCTTGGTATTCGTGTGTAATTTCGACACTGCCGATAGTCAAAGACAAATTTACAGCTACTAGGCAGTGTTAGGATAGATCGAGATCTGAACCAGAGAACTGGGTACTATTTTTAAATGAAAATCTTATTCAGAGGCAAATCATTATTATCCTATTCTTATCTTTTATTCACATTTAATTGCATTATTCTCGCAGCTCTTCCCACAACATTGTATTAATCAAGATTGTAATCTAGTATTTTAAAAGAGTTTCCGTGGAGTAGGCCCTATGGAGAAGAACCGGCATAAAGCTTCATGCCGGTTCTTCTCCATAGGGTCTACTTTTTGGAACCGTGCATCTAGAGTCTCGATTTTTCTTATGTGTCTGTATCTGGTTTACGTGAAATAAAGATAATATTCTATTGTATTCTAAAACGATGGTGAAGTATTCAAGTCCGAATGCATGTGAAATCGACGTGAAATTTCATTTCTACACAATATCCAATATAAAAAAATATTGATATCCTGTTTTTATTACCGGTATACAATAAAGAGTATAAATAAATAAATAATATCATTTGATGACCTCCTCCAATTACAGTCCACTACCAATTTGCACCGTACTCTGTTTGCCTCAGTTGCCTCCTTCAGTGTACTATCCATTCCTAACTTTACACAGGAAAAAAATTGAGTAAGATTATTTTATCATTTATTGACTGGGACAAGGAAATTATTATTGCAATTGCATGTTCAAAGGGTCATTGACATATCGACAGATAATGCAATGCTAAATAAAGTGCAGTAAATGGACATAAACACTGAAACTTTCCACCTACTTTATTATGTTTTATAAAACCGAAAACCAATTTAAATACAGTGAAAATAAAGACTAAATGAGCATGAACTGTGTTTAAATTAATTGAGTAAAGTTGTACATCATTTAATCGTTTTAATTATCAAGCTTAGTACATAGTTGCGCATGGGCAACTTATCATATGATTCGCACATTATTACAAATTGCAATGTGCATTCAAACCAATATGTCTTTTATGTAATTTTACAAAAGGCTGTCGGTGAATGTTTATTACTCTTATTAGGATAACAAAGCATCTACATAGTTTTCCAATTAGTATGGAATTAGTATGATAATATTGTGAAGCAGATGCATTAGCGACTCCGCGCAACGGAAATTTTTCCGTGACCGCGTGAAAGCTTTATAACTTCTTTAAATACTTATCACAAACAGGTTGTCTATCTCCAACAACCTCATAGAAAGAAAATAAATAGTTCAGTGACAGACGAAATTAAAACTGCCAAGAACTGCCATTGCCATATTCAATTCAACTTAAATCTTGAGTAGTAATATAAATGATTACGTAAAGTTTAGCTGCTATGCTCAATTTTCTTTGCCAAGGATCTTGGTCTCAAATTATATGTGTGTGTGTGTTTATATAGTATTTATTCATGTTATGGGAGGTAACTGCTTTGCCCTTACAGGAGGGTAGCTGCGAGTCTTTGAAAGAGTACTTGGGAAGAAACAACGCAAAAGGCGTGGATCTGAACAGGGATTTTCCGGACCAGTTCGATAAGAACAAAGCAAATGATAACGAGTACTTGTTCGGGGGGCGGCAGCCGGAGACGGTGGCGCTTATGCGATGGGTGACCAGCAAGCAGTTCGTGTTGTCAGGCAACTTACACGGAGGCGCTGTGGTGGCCAGCTACCCTTACGATGACTCTAGGTTTGTTATGTTTTATTGTACTATTTGAATAATAGATCGAATAATTGCCTTATCGTAAGCACCGTTTGACACTGAGATGCGATCATGATTTACATTAGTAGTGCAAAACAATAACTCGCGTGAATAAAGATTTCTGGACACATGAGTAGATGAGGCTCGTCTCTGTCACCTCAAAAGCTTTGACTTTCCCGAATAGATGTTTTGCAGCTATTGAGAGCCGACCATATATTGCTAAGGAAAGAAGAAGATGGCACGAGTGGCTTAGTGGCCTAGAGCCTGGCTTTTTGCGAAACGTGGCACGGGTTCGATTCCCGCTCGGAACAAATCTTTGTATGACCTTGATAGTGGTTTCGGGCCTGGGTAGCTATGTATGCATGGCAAATATAATGTTTGTGAAGTGTACCCATAATGCAGGATAAATCTTATTGATGTACAAAGATTTCATACAGTGTGGAGGAACGTTCCTTCATTGAAAAGGGAGGATACTCCGACCAGGCAAGGAGATATTGCCTGGCGGGGCCAAGCCCGATGGTTGATGTCGGACAGTTGTATATGTGTTAGATGTGATACGATAATCTTTTTCCTTGAGTGATACAGTCTTCGTAATCTGATTGGTCAAATTCGTATTGTGAACGACCGTGTACGTGTCGTGTGCCGTTATACTTGCTACGTTGCTACGTAATTCCAATTTATGGCGCTAGGTGTCGCTACACGTAGTATGTATTTCATCAGTTATTTCTTTCTTTCAGTACGGGTAAAGAGTGTTGCGAAGAGAGTCGCTCCCCGGACGACTCGCTCTTCAAACACTTGGCCAACGTATACGCATCCCGTAACGATGACATGCGAGCTGGAGACACGTGTCCACCAGAGAACTTTGATGGAGGCCTGACCAATGGAGCCCATTGGTACTCTGTGCAAGGTAGGTACCAACATACTGCGTTCTATAACTATTGAAAAGGACTGTTGCAATGAAAATTCAACATGTAGTTTATCTCGTAACGAAGATAGGGAGGTACTAATTGTTCGTCAGAGAACTCCAATGACGGACTAACGAATGAAGCTCATTGGCAGACAGTGCCCCAAACTGACTCGATGACCAAAATTGGAGCTAACGTCGCTACAGAACAAAAATGACTTCAAAATGTATTTTTTGTACAAAGATGACATTGGTAAAAGCGACGGCAGCGACGTCAGGACCGGGTCAGATATGTTTGTGGCACTGTACTCTGTGCGAGATATTGCAGTCTTTAAGAAAAAACAAGAAGAAAGAAAAGAAAAGGATATACATCACAGGTCACACGGGGGTTGGTGCCAAAAGATGGCAGCGATCTGATTACGAGACAATATATTATGTCGACAAGATTTCCAGCTGTAGGCTTTTTTATACAACTAAGGTGGCAATCAAGCATACGGCTCGTCTGATAGTAAGCGGTTACCGTAACCTATGGACGCTTGCAACACCAGGGGTGCCACTCGCGCGTTGCCGACCCTACTACTAGCATCCAAAGTTTCCCCAAGGAGCACTGGCGACCTTGCCCACCGATAGGAACACAACACTGCAAAAGATCAGTGTTATTTGGCTACGATATTCTGCAAGGTGGAGGTACTTCCCCAGTCGGGCAGCTCCAATTTTGAGCAGAAAATCCCGCTATGCCCTACCTCTCATACTGGCGGTCCTATATTTATCACGCCAACATTTCCTCTTTCCAGGTGGTATGCAAGACTTCAACTACATCCACTCGAACTGCTTCGAGGTGACCTTCGAGTTGTCCTGCTGCAAGTACCCGCCCGCGTCGGAACTGCCCAAGTTCTGGCAGATGAACAAGAATGCGCTGATGTCTTTTATAGAGCAGACGCATATAGGCGTCACTGGTGTGGTTGTGGATGAAGCTGGAGAACCAGTTAAGGTAATTGCGACCTATTTTTATTGACGTATAAACACGTGGACTAAGGGTCTAGTAAAAAACTCATGAAAAAAGTGTCCCAACACACCTATATAAAATTAGAAATAACAACAAACTAATTTAAATCCTATGTCGTCATCACAATGCCTAATTTAGCTTGCAATCATTTTTCACCATACGAAGATTCAACTGCACCGCACTGACACATTGTCGTGTAGTTGCTAGCTCGCCTAATTGAAGAGTGAGGCTTGATTAGTTTACTTTATTTGCGTTTTAGTCTACATTAGGTTTTTCGAGCTCGAAATCCACGTGTTTCTACGTCAATGCTTATTTTACAAGTTTTAATATGTCTAAAATGTTCCTGTATAGAGATGTGGAAAATAATGTTCGATGTTCTTAATTACTTAAAAAAGGCTAAGCTCCCTTTATAAAAAGAAATAAGTACTTGGGTCACGGAAGAAAAGTCGGATGGTTGAGGATGCAAAAAAACAACAGCCTTTGTCTATTGTCTTATTAAATAATTTAATCTTAAAAAGAATAAGTGTATTTACTAACAAACCAAAAGTGGTTATGAGAACTGAACTATGTAGTCTACAGATCATTCTGTCAATAAATTGGTTGTTTAAAATTAATTAAGAGCGACGCTCTTGTCGATACTTCAATGAGTTCTATTTAGAGCCAATTCCTCTTAAATGGTAAGTTACTCAATTAAATAACATACTTTTAATACTCAGAATGCTCAAATCAAAGTGGACGGCATCGAACACACTGTGCGCACAGCGGACCGCGGCTTCTTCTGGCGCATGTTGTTGCCGGGAGAGTACAACATCACTGTCGTCGCCTCTGGGTATGTGATACTTTGCATTCTTTTACACTTTAGTCCGTAAAAAAATCCACTGCTAAACATGACGACACCGTGGCGCAGTGGGTAAGTTTATCACGGGTGAGATTCCCATACGGTACAAATATAGGGTGTAACAGAAATCGCGTAAATTCCTTAAGCCATGGGCTTTACTGCTCATATAGAATGAAACAAGATAGAATATTTAATGAGTAAGTAAAAAAATAATTATCAAAAACGAATCTTCTGTTACCATCGCTCGGAATAGTAGCGCTCCGCGAGGGTCATCGAACTTACCGCTCGCCACCGGAGCGCCTTTGTATATTAGATGACCAGTGAGTAGCGCTAAAATGTCGTTAACGGCAACAGATGGTTTGATTTTGAATATTTTTTTACATAATCTTAAAATCCAGATAAGGATAGCCTATTCGTTGTTGGGTACCACACCGCTTTTATCGCTGATCCTGCAGGAATATCATATAATTAGTTCTTTTACACCGGTGTCGCTGCTACTCTTGGCTTGCTGCCTTAAGATCTATTTTTATAGCTAGTTGGATGATCATCCGGGAACCCGTCAGTCGTCATAGTTTCGTTGGGATTCGTCGGTCTTCTGACTGCATGCATGTCTGGATATTTTTCGCTTCCTCTCACACCCTATTCTTATACCGCGAACTCACTCTTACCATTCCAGCTACTCCGTTCCACCGTTCACCGAAATATCCGTACCTCTGAACCAGTCGCTCCCCGTGCGCATCAACATGACGGTGCACCGGCGCCCGCGCTCGCTGACCGCCGGTAAGTCGCAGCTGCGTTACCATGACAACTCCGCTGTGACCGCCCTCACCCACTGCTCGGTGCTGGTCATCAACCTCTTGCTTGTCTTCCTGGTGGAGGCTTGAGGTTACGTTAAATTTCTCTTCGTCATGGCCACCGTCATTTGGTCAGCCACCGTCAATTTGAAGATCACTATAATTTTTATGGTTTTCTTCGTATGGACAGTGGGCCTCATTATGTGGTTGACCGTCAATTTGATTGCGGTCATGATCTTAGTGAAATATCATTGATATCGCAATGCGGTCGTTGGCGTCGGACCGAGGTACCGGCGCAGGCCCGGTTAACCACACATATTGCTCATGGTGTACTTTATCGTCCGTCGTGGACGTCCGCGTTGTACTGTTAAGGGCTGCCGGCGACACTGATGACGTGGTTTGTGGTTAGACCGCTCTCACCCACTGTTCTGTGCCGGTGATCAATTTCCTGCTTGTTATCCTCGTAGAGGTTTAAATTAACTTGTAATATGCTTACTATAATATATGTTAGTGTTAACATAATTGGTCAAATGCCGTCAGATTGACAGTGACGTAAGCAAACCAGCGTCATCAGTGACATCAGTGGTAATAAATGTTATCGTATAGTGCCACAAACTTTTCTGACCTGCGGGTCTACCGCGTAACTAAAATTGTATGAACATCGACATCGGTATTAAACTTCAATACGATCGTGAGAGCCTAAACTTTGAGCTAACTTGTATTTTTTTTACCGATCATGAAGATAAGTGTCCCAACTATATGATAGGTAATTTTTTTACAAGTTAGCTCAAACTTTAGGCTCTCACTATCGTATTGAAGTTTAATACCGATGTCGATGTTCATACAATTTTAGTTACGCGGTAGGGGTGCTGGTGACCAAAATTGGAACTAACGTCGCCACAGAACAAATATAACTTCAAAATGTATTTTTTGTATAGAGATGACATTGATAAAAGCGACGGCAGTGACGCCATTACCGGATCAGATAAGTTTGTGGCACTGTATAATCATTATAATCATAATTCTTAACTATGTTAGGCTTAATGAAATCTTCACTGACACCGTCTACGTTGCGACGCAATAAACCCGTTGTCCTTTTTAAAGCCTAACTAAACTAACATTTATCAAAAACTAAACTAAAACCTCGTCAAACTAACTTCCCACAATCTTGACACTTGGAATTTTAGTCACATGATTTGGCGATACTTATGTCATACATTTCAATTAACATTTCTATGCGTGAAGGATTGTAGTAAGTGACTTTGTCCATGGGAGCATAACTATAGTATGTCGTTACCGGTAACGGTTGCCGTCATTAGAGCCTAAGCACATTAGCCAGTTTTTGATAGCAAAACGCAGTTAATGACCGAGAAATCACGCGAAGCTGCAAGAAGTAGCTAGTGTGTTTCCGGCCTTATTTCACTGCTTTGTAACATACAACTTCGTCATCTTCTGTATTTATTGTTGTACAGTCAGCGTCAAGTAGATGAACTTTTCGTAATTTTAAAATAGTTTTTTATCAAAGAAATTAATTATTATTCCTAAGTAACTATTACACTAGTCGATAAAGTTACGCTATTCTATGATAATTAAGTACTAAAAGTAATGAATTTGCATTCATAAAAAAACTGTACAATAATTAGCTACTTTTGCTGACTGTACCATTGGACTCTGAAACATTTATAAATAGTGGAAATTAACCAGTGCTTAAAACTTAGATCTAACATAATACATTTTAATCAATAAGAATTTAACCGACCTTACGACCAATGTAATAGTAGAAAGTGTTATATTAAGTGTAAGGTTTGTTTTTGTACACTAACATGCATAAAATACTAACATAAACTCTGAATACAAATTTATATATATACATCATAATAGGTATAGGTCGTAAAATCATTCATGTAGAGTAATTAATAATATGTACATTTATGGGTACCTACATTATTATTATACAGGATGGTTAAAAAAATACCCGAAACATCTTAGAAATAACTTTGTATTATGACCCTGAACAACGTTTGTTCTACGACTTCATAATTCGAAACATTTTTTATTTTTTCATACAAAGATATGAAAATTCTCTGTAGTTTGCATATTCTAAATGAGACGCCCAAAAAATGGACTGAAATCATTCTGTACGTTAGTCTTAGTAACTACTATCAGTTATTCTATGGTTTTTACGAAAATTTTACACATGAAAAACATTTTTGTTTTGGCTAACCTGTTTAGGTTTGGTCAAAGTCGTAGATCAAACGTTATTCAGGATCATAATTCAAAGTAGATAAAAAGAGATTTCGGGTATTTTTTAAATTACCCTATAATATAGGGTATTTTGTGACTAACCTAAGATGTTCCAACTAAATATACGAAATAGCAAAAGCTTTCATTTAAACGTTTTTAAAATAAAAAAAATCCTAAATTTTTATTCACTGTTCTGTGACTATACCACAAAAAAAAAGTCAATTGAAACCCGAATTAGTCATTTTATAAATAACGTTTTCACATATTTAATTAAAAATATTTAGTTGGCACATCCATATTTTGTAAGAAAATCAGTTGTGTATAATGTTTCAAGGGCTTCCTAAATCCATTTCATTAACATTATAATCGCACTAAGATTTAGCTTTTGTGACGTAATCATTAACCCATATATGAATTTAAGAACATTGTAAATTAGACCTTATTGCTACACAATACTCTAGTATCTATAGTACTTAACAAATTCGATAGCGAAGGAGTATAATCAATTATTTCATAAGTTTTAAGGTCTGTTGACCGATAGCCAGTGATAAGTACATTATTTTGTCGTATAAACATTTATCAATTAATCCATGCTAGTTTTTGATATGTTATCAAGGATATAATAACTTTATTTTGTATGGAATAAGCTTTAAATTATCTTGCTCAGCCGTTCGCAAAATAGTGAACTAAAAATAATTCAAAATTTACGCCATTATTGCTTTAAAAGTTTTGTAAAAAAGTATTAGATAATATAAAATCGAAATCTAAAAGATTGGTCTCATATTTATTTATTGAATTGAATAGGTTTTTTGAATTGAAATGCTGAATGTTCGAGAAGTCATAGACTTCATAGACTTTTGTCAAAAATGACAAACTTTGTATTTTTTTCAAAAATAAAGTTTAATTTTATGCTGTAGATTAAAGTTTTAAAGAGTAGTATTTAGGTGAATTTTATAAAAAAAATATGTTACGTCTGATAAGTATTACTGTGCCAATTGATTTAATTATAAAAACAATTGAAAATTCTAAAGATGGATCTCAGTGATTGTGATTTAATTTACTTAAAAAGAACTAGGAAATAATTCTCAAAATAAAATGTGATTTATAACAATTACGAATTGGTTGTGTATATTTTAATTAGGCATAAGTAAACGTATATTTTAAAAAAAATCATTCTTTCGTATTCTGGACCGTCGGTAAATAGTTGTAAACCTCTTAGGTAAACGTAATTGCAGAACTGATGTTTAATTCTGTAATTTATTTTTAAAAAAAAGCTCGTAATGAAAGGTAAAACAAAAAACCCATGACCCGGAAGTGGTGCATGGCTTGGGTTTATTTTCTGTGGTGTTCGAAGATTTTTATTTTATAGATAGATTTTTAATTCAATGCAGTATTTTGACAGTTTATGGGATACCATATTTTTTTTTATTTAACGAAAAAGGTAGTCGGTAAAAAAACGAGTGAACGAAATTGAATGAACTTAATAATGTACTTATATGCGAACTTTTTATTGAATTTAATAACTTTTCGATTAAAACTTACCTATTACCAATTTTATACCATTGCTTAAAAGATTTGCAGCCATTTACCGAACGTTGGATGTATAATAAGTTGTTTATGTATATACATAGATGGCCAGTCTGGCGTTGTATATGAACAATAAACGTCACAGGTATACAGTAACTTAACGCTTTGTTTTAATTAACACCTTCTCTGTAGTTAGATTCATTTAGCGAACTTTTATTTAGTTATGTATTTTGTAACATTTTGTAGATGTATTTGTTGATATTCACACCAATTACATTTATTAATCCTGACATAAACTTCGGCTATTTACTGTTGTTTGTTTCAGGTTTAATATGTAGATCTTTAGAATATTTACAACATTAACCGCCGTATATTCAAACTATCTTTACTTTAAGACTCGATTGTCATTCTGTCGCTTTAAAGTGACTGTAATGTAATGTGACAACAGCTACTTAAAATGAAAATGCGTTTGTTTATTCGGCGGTAAATATACTGAGACAAGAAGACCTTATCTTGAATTTAAAATATTACATACAATATAAACCTGAATACACATAGTTTGGTAACGAATCTAACTACATACATTCTTTTGGTTGTTCTGGTTTTTTATTAATTTTATTTTCCCGCTTTTTTTGGTGTGTGTGTTTCAATGATTTCTTTGGTGGTGGTTATTTTCATACTGTATTGTTGTGCGCTGTTGATTTGCCCGATTTGTTTCGAAATGTGCTTGTAGACAGTACCTAAAGCCCATCACCTGACATTCCTGGATTCCTAGTAGTCAAAACGCATTCTTGTGCTTTTCAAAATTATTTTCAATGCTGTCTGAAACAGCTAATACATGCATGACATAAAGTTCTAATATTTTTGTGGGTGATGTTTTCCAAATTAAAGATAAATTCTAAAATAATAACACCTATAAACAAGTTTGTTTGAAATCTAATGAAAAAAGCCATCAAATTGTAAGTATTACACGCACAGGTTATCAGTTGATATTTCTTTTTTCTATATTAGGTAAACTTAATAACGAATAATAAATAAATACGAGATAAGAGAAAACAAAATCATAATTACACTTATTCACAATATAATCTACAAAACTTTAAGTACAACACAATTAATCACAGTTTCCTTGTGAAGATATTTACGAATCATACAAAAAACTAAAAAGATGAAAGAACCCAACACAAATCACACACATTCACATAAAACAAAACAAAAAACAATCGCTTTCACGACAACACAAAACAAGATGGCCTATAAAAATGGCAACGGTAATTCTAAATTCAAACGGGCAAATCTCCAGTGCTTAACAGGCGCGCGCGTCACGACATCGACGGTATTTCCGCAGTGGACTTCTCTCATCACGATTATGCCAAGATGGAGAGCTTCCTGAAGGAACTGAACGAGCAGTACCCGCATATTACCAAGCTGTCCAGCATCGGCAAGTCTGTTGAAGGAAGGGAGCTGTATGTGCTCGAAGTGACGAAGGATCCGGGTGAACATAAAGCAGGTAAGTTGGCTTAATTATTTTTATAAGAAAGCTAAATTTTTTCAAAGCTTCTTGTTACTTGTTAAAGAACTGACGTTAGTTTATGAGGACTTTGGTGACGGCGATGATGATATATTATCGGTTTTTTTATTCCAGATTCACATTTCTTAGAAATAACATACCCGCAATAGGTCTTAAATATTAATCTATTAACACGACTCTAGTTCAGGGGTCGGCAACCTGCGGCTCTTTGGATGTGAAGCTGCGGCTCTTTAGTTCCATACGCAAATCACTAGGTGGTCCTGGCATTATTTGCCAAACAGACGAAAGGTTGTGGGAAAAAAAAAAAAATTGTAGCTCTTTAAAACTTTGAATTTTGTAAATTGTAATTTTTGACTCTTCCGACTCAAAAGGTTGCCTACTCCTGCGCGAGTGATGCCCTTGGTATTGCAAGCATCTATAGGTGACGGTAACCGCGGCCGTATATATGTTTGCCACTTTATTAGCATAAAAAAATAAATACTATCATCAGAGTAGCTCTTAATATTTTGATTACAAATATCAACTCAGGATGATAAGAGGGAACGAATGTCCCTAACTAATCTTTGATCACCTTCCTACAGGCAAGCCGGAATTCAAATACGTAGCGAATATGCACGGCAATGAGGTTGTAGGCAGGGAGTTACTGCTCCTATTAGCCAAATACCTGTGCCAGCAATACGTGAGTGAAGACCCGAGGATACAGAAGATGTTGAACACCACCAGGATACATCTGATGCCCAGCATGAACCCTGATGGCTACGAGAGGGCTGAAGTCGGTAAGATAGTTGTTTGAAGCACATTAATTTTCTTCTACACGTTATATTTCGCCTCTAACTAGTAAAGTTTAAATGCGAGATGAATTTTGTGTCCGGTTCACGCAATTCCTGTCTAGCTCTTGATGTTGTCTATCCATGACTTCCTACTGCGAGCAATCTTTTACCAGCATTTTTCCCAATTGATCTCTAAGGGAATCCTACTATTATTGTTTACAGGAGATTTTAGCAGTCTCAAGGGAAGAGGCAACGCGCATGACGTCGACCTCAACAGGAATTTCCCCGACCAATTCGTCGAGACAAACGTAAAGTATCAACTATTACCTACTATTACTTCATTGTAGCCTGTATCCTAACCTCGTCGTCATACGGGGCCACGAACACAGACGGCACAGTTTATGCAGTGGCTAATGCGCCATAATGATAGGCCGCAGGTCCGTGAGATTATTGATAGCAATATAAACCTTGCAAATCAACGAACTCTTTCCTGCCTAAACTTCACACTATTTATTTCAGGACAACCAGAATCCGGAACCGGAAACAATAGCAGTAATGAACTGGTCGCTATCTGAGCCGTTCGTGTTATCGGCCAACCTGCACGGTGGAGCCCTAGTGGCCAACTACCCGTTCGACGGCAACCCGAACATGAGGAGTGGACATGAATATCAAACGCCTGACAACTCTGTGTTTTTGCATCTTGCTCATGTTTATTCTGATGTAAGTATTGTTAAAGATTTAGACCAAGTTTGAATTACGCCCTTCTATGTCGTGTTGAAGGCCTGGAAGAAGAAGACCTGGAAGTCATGGTGGAGGCCTTTGCTCAGCAGTGGGATGATATAGGCTAACATCATCATCATCATCATGTCGTGTTGATTCTCATGTGAAAATTTCTCAAGCCGTCACGAATTGACCCCTAACCTAAAAAACGATAAACGAGAGTTGAGGGTGTTGTCTGTCAGAGCATGCTATATAAAATGCTAGCACGCAGGCTAAATGTTAAAATCACGGTCTGCCAAGCCTACTGATAAACTTTTACACGTGCAGCCTGTGGGCTAGATATATTCAAAAATCGTACAACGCACTCCGAGTTCAATACAACAATGTCTTCAGGGCGCTGGTGGGGCTGGCTGTCCCGCTTGCGTAGTGCATTAGGAATGTTCGAAGATGCACGTGTAGATTGCTTCCACGCAACAATGCGTAAAACACGCGGTTCTCTATTGCGCAGGATGCCAGCTCCAAAATTATCCTAAGCATGATCGCAAGTAGGTTGGACTGCGCTTACGTCGGTCGCTGATTTGAAATGGCATTTTCCTTTTTTATCGTTCCAGGCTCACCATACGATGCACTTAGGAGAGCCGTGCAAGAATGTGCCTAGCGAGACGTTCCCAGAGGGCATCACGAATGGCGCTAAATGGTAACTATTTATATGGTTCCTCTTTTATTTTTACCTTTTTCCTTTTACTAAGCATAAACAGACTGACCAAAAATGAAACCAACATTAACACATTGCCGACGCAGCAGATAAAATTGAAAATCTATTACTCATTATCACGGGAGACTCTCGTTATGACAACGCCCAATGTGCCCTTTGAGCATTATGTCAGTCTCCCATAATGTAAGTTTCAGGATTCATGATGTCACATAATAAACACTAAAATAAAAAGATCACTTTCTATTAGAACAGTTTCCTCAGACATCGATTCAAAGCCTGTCCTGCCAATCTATACTAATATTATTAAGAGAAAAGATTTGTATTTTTGTTTGTAATAAATATACTCAAAAACTACTGAACCGAATTTAAAAATTCCTTCACCAGTAGAATGCTAATCACTGAGAAACATAGGCTATTTTTATTTTTATTGTGATCCCTACGAAAACTATTGATGTTTGAACAAAATTATTATTATTATTATGTAATATAAATAAAAGTCCACACGTGCGAAGCCGAATCTTCTGGCTGTGGAACTGCTAGACACTACGAAAATATGAATCCGACTAAAAAGAAGTCAAGTACTGTGATTGGCCAGCAGGGGCGATGGCCGCTGCATCCAGAACGCATAAGTCACTCTACCAAACTGATGATAGTCCTATGAGGACTGACGGCAGTTAATAAATATATACCTATATTTAAAAAAAAATTGAGAAGCCGGGTCGGGCCGCTTTCAGTTATATTTTGGTCTAGTGAAGAGGCTTTACTTCAGTATATCCTAACAAACTTCACGCCTTCTAGGTACGTGCTAGCAGGCGGCATGCAGGACTGGAACTACGTTTACACGAACGACATGGAGATAACGCTAGAGCTCGGCTGCTTCAAGTTCCCGCCAGCCGCCGACCTGCCCACCTACTGGGAAGACAACAGAGAAGCATTGGTGCAATTCATTGAACAGGTAAATACCTAGAGAAATCCCGCAATACATTTATTGTAAGGTTGATTTATGAAAAAAGTATCCATGGAGTTTCTTGCCGGTATCTTCTCCAGGAGCAACCCACTTGGAACCGTGCGCCTAGAATCACGACGTTTTGAAAGTGCCTGCAAAGGCCCAGTTGAAATAAAAATCTTTGACTTTGAATAACACGCGCTCTACAGGACCACGAAGTGAGTTTTGGTATGTAATGCATAGGTATCGAAACTCAACTCGCGTGCCCCTACTCCGAGCGACTGTGTGAGTACAATTCGGAGCACGTAGTTACCCTACTGTTTAGATTATGTATACTGTGACAATGTTATACTATCTCTATTAAAAAAAAACAAAAGTTTCCATCCAGATGCCACAAAATATCCCCTAAATAACTAAGTAATCTCTCTTCTGTATCCCAGGTCCACCGAGGCGTCCACGGCTACGTCCACAGTCACATAGGACACCCTCTGTCCGGCGCGACGATCAGAGTGAACAGCATATTCCACATGGTGAAGACCGGCAAGGACGGAGACTACTGGAGACTGCTCGAGCCTGGCACTTACAACGTCACTGCCATGAAAGAAGGGTAAGTCTAACATTAGCCGAAAACATTAACAATACTGAAAGCTGTCGACGCCAGTAATAATAACCAATTGTGTTACACAGCTGCTTCTTTTTTGTTTCTTAATTTGTACAAATGAAGAGTATTATAAATAAATAACAACTGAAAATATCGGTGCCCCCTCGGCAGGGGTAAAAAAATCACGAAATTAGTGTGACGTTCTTTATGGATGACCCCTAATACAAATTTGTTAATTACAATAATTATCTCTTGTCCACAGCTACGAAAGCGTTACCGAACTAGTTAGGGTACCTCCCGAAGGTTCCGTAAGCGTCAACTTCACCCTGATGGCGGACGATCCTCAACACTGGTCATCAGCTTACGACTTCCGGTGAGTCGCACGAATATCAACCTAACCCAGTGACAATACGACTCGGTTCGCTTTGTCACCTGCTTGTGTGTGGCTTGTACGCAATGTTTATTGTTTTCTATGTTTTTTCTTTTAAGCACGCAAATGTGATTTTTTCAAAGAGTGGAGTTAAATAAGGAATGTCATAAACATAATAATGAGTATTATTTTTGAAGTTGCATGTCGAAACGAGTGATTTCTTTTATGTATTTTTTATACTTGACTTTTGTAAGTGACGTTGCGACTTGCGAGTTGTTATCTATACTTCTCACGAAGTACACACTTTCATAAATCTATGAGTGTGCGCAGCTTAGCTTTCGAATGTATTCCATCCGAGAAGTTTCTTTTTTTTGTGTCTAAAATTTATTTTGTACCTGCATAACCCTTGTATTAGCAGAGTCGAATTTAATTACCAATTATTTTGTATTTTTAGCTGACATTCCTTGTTTAGACTTTTCCCTTCACTTCTTAAGCATCGTGATGTTGCTCTTATTTTGGCTAACATTTATTTAGTATACTTTTATTTTTAATGTTATTTTATTTGCTATAAGCATGTACAAAATTTAAAGGAAATCGGACTTTATTTTTTAATTATTATTATACGTCTGTAAAGATTTATTTTATAGAATAATTTTAATTGATAAAGTTGACAAAGTCTTAAAATTTGGTCTCTCTATTTTTTATCGATACTGAGTTTTCACAAAGTATTCTTATAATTTTTGATTGATATAAATAGATTTCGAAATGCTTTTAGTCGTTTTATAAGCTTTATTTTTATAGTACTACTATTTTGCTCTCTACTACTCAATTTTTGAACATGTTAAGGTGCCTTTAAACTAAACTTGGTCACAATACAAAAGTCATCCGATGTAAATCATTATAGTTTCTAAATAAATCAGGTGATAATTTTTGCGTCACCCTGTATAATTGGCTCTTTATTGCTAACATTTTAGCATCGTAATGTAACATACTCCATGAACATTTTTCGCTATAAATTAGCCTTTAGCAATTTTCCATTGGTTAATTCCTGTTAATAACAATGTCGCTAGGCTACCGTTAAAAAAGCGCCTTACCAGTTCTTAAACCTCGTTTACGAACAATTTTCTGTTGAACTTAAACAGTATTGAATCTGATGATCTCATCGAGATTACGTTGCAATGGCAGCTCAATAGTTTTAGACTCTTTCTTTTATATTTTCTATGTTTTTTTAATCTCTTGTGGCTTATCTTTAACAGTAGTTTTTAATATTAGTATACTTACGTCACAATGTGTTAATATCACTTATAACCTTTTATTAATAAATTGTTTATGCACGCAACTGTGTTGTTCATTGCACTAACTGTAATTTGATACTAATATCCACTTGATTCATCTCAATCCAATTTATTTGGAGGACAAAGCACAGTTTCGTTTGCGACGAATTCAAAATATTCTTCTACTAAAATATTAAAAACGTTTGGGAATTTAAAACAACTTATATATTTCTTGTTCAAACGATCTTTTTACTTAGTTGTTTTTGAACTTAATTAAATGTGAAATTAAGAACGAAATAAAAGCAATAAACATCACATAACGACAATACACCGCGCATGTCTTGCATGCAAAAGTAAATAATTCATTTTTTGTTACATTCTGTTTGTAAATAAACTTACTAAAACCGCTCAGCCAATAACATTCCATCTTTGGGATATGTAGTGCAAATAAAAATGTCAACACACATAATAAGTATTATATTATTGTGCTCCACGCCGTATACTGCGACACAACTAAGAAGTTACATCATTACAACTTATTGCATCAGCGTAAAGATCATGTTTTACTGCAGTAGGTACTAATAAATATTCGTGGTTTTGAAGTCGCATTGAGTTCGGAACTGATCGGATTCACGAAGTTTGCCTATGCGACTTCTTAGTTGTGTCGTAATGTACATACATACAAATAGCACGCCTACTTAAAATTATAAATTTCGCATAAAAACAGCACGCCTTCTTGAAATTAAAATGTCGGATGAAACCCGGTCTAGGTAATATGTTAAAAAACCAGTTCCTGTGAAGATTAGTTTGGTGTATGTGAGTGTTGTTTATAGTCTGGCTTTTTAATATTAGTACAGCATAATAACGCATGTGTATAGCTTGAAAATAAGTAATTGGAAGAGTTTCTGAGCATTTTATCTTTGTTACCGTAAAAGCCGATGTCATCTTGCAATTCGGCCATTTATAAAAGGCAGTTACTTCTCGATGTGACTCTAGGCAGACCTCAAAACCTACAATATTCGTAGATACTTCACATTTTACTAGTTATTTTGGGTTCTGTCGGATTTCGGGTTTTTACGGTAACATCTTTAACAAAACTTATGAATATGGAGAAATGTCTACACTAACTACGTAATCAAAATTTTACTGTACATTTCCGGTCAACAGTGTTCTGGACAACATAATAAACACTCGCTACCATACTCGCCTGGAGATGTATGCCGCTCTTTCGGAGCTCGAGAACAAGTTCCCGAATATAGCTGAGTTTAGAGCAGGCGACAGCATGCTGACCTCCACCTTCCATCAGCTCAAGATGACTGACGAGGTTAGTACCATATTATATTTACTTAAACGATGATGACATTTGAATTTCTCTTAGCGTAGAAAGCCAATCGTGCTTACGGTGCCTTAAATTGTGTGTCACAGAATAGTAAGCCACTGGAGTACATATTTTAAGGTACTTATCTATGTGGGTGAACGTCGCTGAAGGTCGTCTAGTCGTCATTAAGAACTTGGCGATATGATACGATGCCAGCAAACGTCCAATTACGGGCGTTTCTTTTCTCCCCCGCAGCTATAATTTGATTATAGAGCGAATTACAGCTAATAGCACTCCATTTGCTTTCTACTCTGTGGCGTGCATTTATAATACCAAATTAAGACCAATTAAGAATTGATTTTTGATTTCTCTAATCTTTATTTAAAGCTTATAAACTTATTTAGACATTCACTTCTTCCTTAGGCCGGCTCCCCAGAAGAAACCAAGTTCCACATTGCAATTTGCAGCAGTTTCTACGGCTCTCAGCCTTTAGGTCAGGAGATGCTCCTGAACTTTGCTCGTCACATGGCTACGGCTTACGTGATCGGCGAACCAGTCCACAAGCGACTGTTAAAGAACGCTGTATTACACTTCATACCAAACATCGACATACTATCAGAAAAAGTTATCAAACAGTACGATGGCACGGACAAATGTAACATCGAACCTCTAGAAGAACAATTTGGAGACAGTTTGTACAGCTACCTAACTAAAAAAGACTTGAATCCACTCTCAAACTATACCAGGGAAAAGTCATTCATAAATATGTTAGAATCAGAAAAGTATGACTTAATTCTAGAACTTACTTCCGGTTCAGAAGATATATCCTATCCGGAGTTATCAAAGAATTTGTTCGAGAAGTTTGCTCAGACGTACCAGGATAGCAGGAATGCGAACGATAAGTATCAATGTAAGGACAACGGCGTGAAGCATGGGGACTTGATAGATGTGCTGTATGAGAGGTACAACACGCCGGTGATCTCCGCCGGGCTCAGTTGCTGTAGGATGCCGATGGAGAGCGAGATACCCTGGGTATGGAGGAACAATTTGAAGGGAATTATGAAGTTTGCAGAACTGGCTAATACTGGTAAGTCTATGAAGATAACTTTGTCAAAAGCTTTAATTTAGGTTATTTAAGTTACACATCAACAGTAGCCTAGCGGTTGAACGCTTGCTTTCCATTCAGGAGGGTCTGAGTTCGAACCCAGCCCGCACCACTACGAATGCATATGCGGATAAAAATTTGATTATAACTTACGATAACGGTGAAGGAAAACATCGTGAGGAAACCTGCAAATCTGAGAGGACCTCATAAAGTTCCCGATGGTGTGTGTAGTCCACCAATCCAATCCCAACTAGGCCAGTCTAACCCTTTTCATTCTGAGAAGAGGCCCGTGCTCAGCAGTGGGACAGTAATGGGCTGGATTTATTTATTTATAAATTACACATATAGGTGCTAAGTACTTTCAATTAAAATGACTTCCGCTACTTTGAAAAATGTTTGCCTGCTACAACCTGTTTATAAGTTGAGGACAGTGGCGTTGCTAAGGAGGTACCTAGGGGCGGTCCGCTCCGGGTGACACCCGCGCAACGATAAACTTAACACTTTATCCAAGGAAGAAGTATGCAAAGAAAAAAGTCCTAAAAAAATATAGCTAAACAATAATATATAAGTCCAACGTTTCCAGTCCCGCTCTCTCTTTGACCACCAGTTCCTGGAAATCTATTATGTTATCAATTTAATCGGACCTTAAACGAGCGGAGAGGTTGACGGGCTTTTGTACTTATCGTTATGAACAACTTTCTTTTCTTTTAAAACCTTGCCCCACACTAGTAATTAATCCTGTATCGTGGGTGCGTTTACAATCACAAATCTTCATGTGCATTCAGACCCGGAACAACTATCTGTAGACCATACAAATATTTGTTCCGAGCGGAGATCGAACCCGCAGCAAGTAGCGCAGAAAGCCAATCGCTTAACTACAGCGCCAACCATTCCGTCACAGACTTATTATTGTACTTTCTGAATTATTGTATTCATGTCTGACTTTTCTGATCACGTTTAAATAATATGAATGCAATCCTCAGGTGTTGTGGGCTTCATAAAGAACGAGGAAGGCATGCCGATGCGAGATGCCATTGTTGCTGTGACGGGAGTCGAACGTCAGTACCGCGTGACTCCCAACCAAGCCCACTACCGCGTGATGTTGCCGCCCGGAGTTTACCGCGTCATCGTGCGCTGCCACAACTACCATGACCAGGTAAATACTTCACAGATTATCAGACCAAACATGCGAGCCTTAAAGGCCCAAAGTTTGCTAATTTCTGTTATCTCAATCGTGACAAAATTCTTCTTCTTCTTCTTCTTCTTCTTCTTCTTCTTTAAAAAAACGTTGCCCCTCACTAGGATTTCTCCTGTATCGAGGGTACTGTTTACAAACATACATGTCACATGCACACACCACCCAGACCCGAAACAACTATCTGTAGATCATACAAATACTTGTTCCGTGCGGGGATCGAACCCGAATCGAAATCGAAATCGAATGAATCGAATTGTCACGTAATTGTTGGTTTTTACCACGTCGTTCAACCGATTCTGTTATCTATTGCGTAAGAAATAGTAGTCAGAATCTATAGAACGAAATTTAATAACCAACAAATAACCGACTTTTACTTCTATTACCTACGCAATAGACGTCATAATAGGTTGAACGATACTGCAAAAACCAACAATTACAAGATCATTCTGATACGATTAAGATTAGAGAACAGACTTGGGGCCCTGGTCAACGTTCGAAAAAACATGGAACATCAATTTATAATATTACGAAGATTACCAGAAGCTATCGACAAGATAATTATTATTATGTGATCAAAAATGTCGCTATACATTTACCCTCTTACTAATAAACGATGACTAAAACGTTATAACGAAAATGGCTCTTAAGTCTATTGCTATCTCTATTCATTGAGGTGAAAGGTATAATTTAATCAGTGCTTAAAAATTACAAGTTTTTATTAGTAAGGGGTTTAATATACTATATTATAATAATGTTGTTTATGTACGCTTGATGTGGGTGGATATTATTAATTAAATAAACAAATGATTACCTAATTGTACCAAATGACACCCACAGATGGAGTCGAGTTAGTTCCTCTTAGCTAGTAACCGCACTGAAAACATAATTATCTTTATAAAATTACCACGACCAGCGGTCCCACCAGCGCCTCGCATGCGACCAATTAACATACCAAAATATTCTCTAAAAACGCTGATAAATATGAAGTAAAAATCGTTTGTGAAGTAAATCTAGCAGCTACTGAAGTTAACCATGACAGGCAGACCAGGAACTTATAAAATAATGCTTGTTTTCAGATGCTAGTATGGACGGTGATCGAAGGCATCCTCAAGAGCAAGGACATAGTGATGCATCGCGTCAACGCAGACAGTTTGCCTGGCGGACAGTTCACCGAGTTGAAAGTCGACGATGATCCTAATGTCGTTTATGTTACAGGTATGTACTTTTTCTTATCAAGTTGATAGCTATTTAAATCTTTGTCTATACAGTACACAATTAAACAGGAGTAAAATCTGTGAAGTATTCAAAAGAGATTCGGTTGACGGCTAAATCTACATGATGGTACAATTTCTATAGCAAATAATAAGTTCAGGGAATTGTCTCCCGTCTCACAGTTTATATACATTTTATATTCCACCCTTTTGGCGATTTTTTTTCAAGTTCAACTGATGTGTAACAAGTGTTGTGTAGGCATTAATGCTTATGTATTATCGTTTCCTACTGAATTAATCCTTAATTTCGCCTGAAATCACTTTTATTCATTTAATAAGACGTCTTTACCGCAGTACCTTATTTAACATTTCAGGTTTAACATTGGACAAAAACAGCAATCCACTTTCCTCCGTCGAGGTGAGCGTCCGTCCTATCGGCGCCAAGTCTTCAGTGGCGCAGAACGAGAGCGATGCCAACGGTCGCTACGTGCTCGCTCTGCCGCTCGACTATAAAGCTAAGGAGGTGGTCGCCAGCGCTGCCATCAGCGGGTACATCACTAGGCAGAAGCATATCGTGGTGAGAAAATTACCCTTTTGATCTCTAGGGAACTAATTTGAATTTCGAACCGAAGTAAATGTTTGAAAAACGTGGCGTATCTAACCAAAAAGATTTTATTCCAATTTTGAACTAGCTATCAGAAATATGCAAGGGAAACATGGCTTCAGCTTGTTAATTTAAAAAAGGATTTATTTTAAATTCTAGGGCTTGTTCTAGCTCAGAAATACGGACTGACAACTTTATCCTATAAGGATTGCAGGCGTAACTTTATAATAATTATGTTGTTATGATATAAGTCAAGACATCATTTTTAAGAGATTTTTATTTAATTTTAGATAAGCGGCAAAGAGAACCTGACTCCGAACGTGCTATTTAAAATGGAGAGTGATGACTACGTGCTCGGTATGCCGCGACTTGTCTTCGTCATGTTAGCAGGTCTGTATCACTATGTCCGATTTTATTTTAGAAACCCTCTTCAGAATGCCCCGAATCTGAAGGCGTGTAGCATAATTCATAAAATGTTGAGACAATTTTTAACTATCTGAAATAAATAGTTTGATAAAAGTAATAGACTTTCACAATATAATTTTACAGGTGTAATCGGAGTAGCAGTGGTGACCGTATCAGCTTGGTGCTTCAGCTGTCGGGAGCGGGCGAAGGACTCCCGCCGGCAGTACATGTTCACGCAGATACCGTCGGACGACAAGCGGCCGCTGTGCGACGATGCCGGAGATACATACGGTAACTAAACATACGCAGTATTGGCTACCTACTAGATGTGTGCGCCGTATGTAGTGCGCATAATTTGCAGTGTGATTCAGTGCCTGTTCTTAAATCCAACCGCAGTATTAGGACTCATTTTAGAATAGAATAGAATAAGAATAATATTTATTTGCGTAAAAAACATTGTACAATTATAGGTCTTACAGTTAACATGATCGTGGACTATGTGTTTCGCCATAGTCTGGCATACAAATATTTATACACAGCACATTCTTGGACATCATTATTGTCCAAGTTCACGGCCAATATGGTGAGTATTAGCATTTTATGGTGAGTATTATTTTTTAAAACAAAACGTAAATTCGTCTTAGTTTGGAGGACAGGCATAATTTACTAACGCAAGCCATACAATTTTTTTTTGTTTGTGAATTTTTATATTTCGGTTGCATTTGGAAATGGACACTGAATCATTCTGCAAACTATGCACACTATATAAAAGAAAATCCTGTATTATTTTTATAATCATAATTTATCTATTCCAGACCTTGTACGCAAACCGTACTTCGATGAGGAAGATCTACCGCCTTCGGAAACTGACTCGGAAGAAGAAATAGTGCTGCTCAGGTCAGACAGAGAATGGAAACAGGTGGACCAGGAATAAACCACACGCTTTATATTACTGAGGCGGATAGAATCGAAGTACCGTTAAAACTTTTACAGCTGTTACAGTTACAGGTCATATTGACGACATATTTTTTAATATGAATAAGAAGAAAGAAAAAGATTTTATTTGACACAGCACAAAAACGATTTTAAAAATAACTTAACAGAAAAATAAAAACGTAAAATAAAAATATTTATATTAAATAAAATGGAAAATAAGTATTGTCGTCCAACGAATCGAGTCCTTAGAGAATCCGCTTTTTGTATTTCACTGGTCGATGAAGGGAATGGCGTATAGTATTATGAGTTTATGATATACAAAAAATTTACTCTATAGGAAAAACAATTGTCGCACAGCAGTGTGATCAGTGGTAAAATATATTCAATGTGTGATTAGTACTGAGTACACGATGTTTTGATCTAAACTATAGTATTTCATACCAATACAAGCTCGATGTAGGCGTAAGAAAAACTTATCGAATCGAAAAACCTTTAATTCTATCCGCCTCAGTTCAAATAATTCCTTAATTAAGTAAGTAATTTATCGGAGAAAGTGTTAATCAACATTAACCGGATGATATCGACGATGATTACGTCGATCAGGTAATGTTGATAAAAAGATTATGTCCTAACATGTTTTTCAAAATTTGACTAATCAATGGTAGTATTAATTTATAACAATAATTGTACGTACAATTCTAATAACAAAACGAAATATTTATTACGTCGCAAATTATATTTTTGTTCTATCAGAACTAATATGGATGGTTGTGTTACTAATTGAGAAGAGGTCGAATTTAAAACGACAATATTTTTAAAATTTAATTCTATAGGAAAAAATCCTCAATACAGTGAATTCTAATATTGGAATATTAAGATCTCTAGATAAAAGTATCCGTTCTTGTAATGTATCAGTATTATACAATTTGATATATTTATTTATATAATTGGCTCTACATTCCTCTTTATATTATTAATTTATATTTTCAATCTAATTAAATATTTAAATCGGGATTAAAAGAAAAAGTGACTTAAGTTATAGAATGTTAAAAAAAATATAGATAACGGATTCACTCGCAATAGTAGTACTGCAGGACGAAACGTATTTATATTTCGTTGATGTTCCGAATCACTTAACGAACGAGGAAAGATATGCGTTACATATTGAGTAGTAATTAATTATTTACAGCTCCATAAACTTATCTGACCCAGTCATCAAAATAGAAACAAGCTCACAGAACAATGTAACTTGAAAAATACAGTCCGTTCTGGTGTTTTCATTCATGCTAATTTCTTATGATACGGGTTCGATAGGTTTGTTCTAAAGCTCGATTTGTAGTCAACTAAGCTTAATTTTAAAACAAGCTTTCCATTAAATACTCCGTATACGTTACAGTTCTTGTAATTCACGAGCGAGCGTCGTGACTTTTATTACATTGTCATAAGGTTCAAATTGGATTAATTCGCGCTGATTCGTGAATTGATGAGACTCAGACTATTTTTATAAGTGACATCAAAATATAGTTGCTTAACGTGACGAATCGAAGTGTATTGATGAAAATCATAAAATTTAAGTTTATCTATTCCTAAACATATATTATCTGTACATTCCTTCCTTATTCCTTTTATTGTATTATCTTTTTAATATTTATTAAGTGCCTTGAATTTTATACTATAGGGATTTTTCTATACTGATAAGAAATTAAATTCTATTATTTTATTGTAGTATAAACTATCATAATGTGGTGCTAAATAATATTTTTTACATTTGTATTCCTGAATTATTTTTGGGGTCTATTTTAATAATAATACAGGGACTCCTTTTAGATATACATAATAATTTTTTTAATATTTATGTCTGTTATATAATGTACCTTATATTATGTTTTACGCCTATTGGCGGTTAGCCGTTAACTATATCGAGAGGTTGGGTTGTTTAATCCAATTTGTAAGAGAGACCCTATTACTGTAATTATATTAGTAACTACTTCTCGCTTGCTTTATACAATCTACAATATTGAGGATTAGCTGACGTATATTTTGATATTTTATTATACCTTCTATTTTTATAATTACAAGCAATATTTGCGCTTTTTTATATTTTGAGAACAGCGTTGTTATATTAATTTATTGGCAAATATCAATGGTATACAAATATTATTTATCAATAATAATGTAAATCATTACCTGTCGAATGTTTTATTTGTATACATTTTTTTATATTTGACGACGGGTTGTAAATCACTTGCAATAGTAAAAATAAGTATCCAATGTATTTTATACTACATCAATTTACAAATGTTATATGTAGAACATAGTTATTTAGCGAATCTCCTAAAAGTAAGCTCTAAATTCAATTGCAATAATTAATAATATTAACGAATTTATTAACTAAGTATGACAATTTTGATAATACACATGTAAAGGTGCTATTAATAAAATTTTGTACATTATTTTTCATGTACCTATTTGTTATTTGTAATGTGATAGCTCCGTATTGATATTGTAGTGAATAATAATAAAATAGTTTTACCAATTTTATTTTCAATTAACGTTACCCTGTTTTCTCAAGCATAGCGGTTGGCTTCTAGTCTACAATGATCAGACTGGATAGCTTTTAAGCCCATCACACACGTAGCTATAATATATATTATAGCAAGACATATTACGATATATTTTCCATAGTAATCTTTGAGCGACCTCAGACGCAGCTATAATATATATTTCTATTACGTCATCATAATATGTTATAGTATAGCTACTACTGTAGGGGCTGGCTATAATGTAATATATAGCACAGTATATTAATATATATTATAGCTACGTGTGTGACGGGCTTTACACGGTTCAAAAGGATCAAATGCCATCAGACCTCCGCCACATATCGAGTGGAGAATAAGCGACCCAAGAACGGCGATGTTGCTATTGTACATACCATTGGACAGATTGGTTTAGAATTGATCTTTATTTCATGTAAACCAACACTTATGGAATGTCGAGACTCTAGGTGCGCGATGGCGGTTTGTGGTTCAATAGGCAATACCCAAGAACACTCATCATGGCTCTGTAAGTAATTTAGTAGGTGACTTAAGATCCTGGTTTGTGTAGGCATGCTACCTCTAAACTAAATGAATTAAGAACAAATAATATAATATTGTTTTATTTACGTTTCAACAAGATTCAGTAACTTCACATTATCTTATTAATCATTAATTTTAATACTAACCAACCTATACATGTGACAACAGTTTATACTTGTGACGTCGTAGTACTTAGCGACGAAATGCCGACATTAATATTGTTCAAGGCCTCATGTGGCCGGTTGCGATTAGAAAGGACAGACATTTAAACCGATAACACGGTTTTGTGAAGCTAACAAACTACTATGTAAGATTTCTTGGTAAAAATTAAATAATTAATAATAATCATTAGTTGTGGGTTGGATTTAGTGGGAAACTGGTCCCCGTCTCACACGACTACACAAAAGAACTTTGAAACTGAAATTATTTGAGGCCTTTTTCCTGTCACGCGGATTTGCGCCTGCGTGCGTGTTTGGCCTGTATAATCTATGGGTCTTATACGCATGCGCGAGTTAGCGCGCCGCGGGTCACACGCAGGACAGGTAAAGCATGTTCGAAACGATAGGATGCGTCCGGCACGTACAATATGGGTCAAAAACGCACGCTGGCGCAAATCTACAAGACCCTTACAATACAGTAGCGCAAGGTATGCAACGACTCCGTTGAGAAATATTAGTGGAGTGCTCAAAATTAACTGCCCCTTTAACGTTACACTCGATAACTTAATCGCTTTAATAAATTGTTCGTTGCGTTGTCGTTGTTTTTTTGAACTAACAAAATTGAAAATATTCCGACTGCAGAGTAGGGTTACAGTGCTAACAAATTATTTATCTATATTTATAATATAAGTGCCCGTCGACGCATATTTCTTTAGCATTCGCTCAGTAGGCAACGACATAAACTTCCTTATAAATTCGTACGCTTTAGGCGAGTAATAGTGTACAGTAATAGCGAATTTAATCACTTCGTCCGTATAGTTCACACACACCCCATTATTATTGTACGCAGCACACAGTTTCCTGAAGTTCCCACTCAATATATTTTCAATCTCGCTTGAATTTGTATAGACTTTCACTGCATTAACTAGTTTTTTAAGATTTTCATGCTTAGCATTCTTTCTTCTCAATCTTTGTTCTAGAATTTTCACTTTTCGCTGCAAGAAGGGTATTCTCAGTTTAGGGTCTCTTGGCGCAGTACGATTGTATGTTAGCATTGATTTCAGAATAGGTGCTGGAAACTGCAAAATAATAATGTATTATAGCCGGTATTTATACAAGCATTGAAGGCAGTTACCCTAAACTGGTTGCAATAGAGACAAATAACGCCAGCCAAATGTATGGGATTAACACAACTTAAATCTGTCAATTCTGTATATTTTCCTGGCGATTCTATTCTCTATTATTTATTTATTTTCTATTCTAGGTGTAGATTGCACACTGTCCACAGGTACGTGAGGCGTTGGCAGAGAATGCTTTAGGCATTAAGACCGCCTTTGTACATATTTGTATGAAAAACATTAAATAAATATTAAATGTATCATTATCGTTATTCTAGACTTTTCTTAACTTTGGAAAATATTGGGTATGATGGGTTAAGAACAAAATTGTTGATATTAGATACACAAACACACAGAACCCCAGATCATAGCCGTGTTCACCTAACCAGTGACGCGTATTAGATTACTTAAGATTGAATTACAAATGTACATACATTTTCTGCCGAATCTGCTATATCCATCGGCGATACTTCTAGAAAACAAGAACGTGTCTCTTGTTTTGGAAATATAAAAGGTCGAGGCATTTCAAAACTTGTATTCGAACATTCTTGCAAGTTCTGTAATACAAAACATTATTTTAATTGTTAGTATAAGGCTTGTAAAAAGGAAACGAATAACCTAACTGCCAAAAACCTCTGACTCTAAAGAACGAGCTGTAAATTTTAAACGGCTGAACAATTTTTTTATTAGATAAATATAGCTAAGATGATACCAGATTAAACCAGCTTTCAATTAAAAAAATCTGCATTGAAATCGGTCCATCTACTTTGGAGCTTCGATGCCACAGATAGATACACAGATACACACTACAAACTTATAGCACCCCTCTTTTTTGTCGAGGGTTAAAAATAGGAAAATTCAATTACACTGACTATCCTGGATCAAACCCAAGACCTCACGATTGGTATTTGAAGACTGTGAAGTCACGAGTAATTGATTATGTATATAGAACCGAATAATACTTACTTGTTCTTCTTCTATTTCTATTTCAGATTTCACAGATACATTATCGTCAGAATCCTGAAACAAATGAACATAGTAAAAATTCAAGTACCAACATATTTTGAAACAAAGCTAGGGAATAATGGATCACCAACAAATTATGAGTCCGAAGTCTTGTATTCTCCATATTTCTCTACGGCGCAGAGACCTGGGGGGCTAAAAAGGCCGCTTTAGATGAATAATAATATGATTCATATTACGAATGTCAAAATATCTACTTAATTGACGACTCTTAATGTCATCCGCATAAGGTTCATATTCAGCAATCATCTGTTTGACAGTTACTAAGCAGATCATTAGATGAATTGCTCAATGTGGCCTTTTTAGGCCCCCTGAAGGCTAGTTCACGTAATTTTATGACACGCCGATCATATTGCAGTGACACTCGAACTTGACGCGAGCGTATCTCACTGAAGCTAAGAGAATACCAAATGTGTTGTTTTGATCAAAATTTTACTGCAACTGCGCGGCAACTGCACTTCTTTAGTTACGTGAATTAGCCTACTGGACTCTCAGAACCGCAGTCGTGTGAAATTCAGAATGCTTTTGAAATGTGGGGCTGGAGGAGAATGTTAGACATCCCGTGGAAAGCTAGGTGGACGAATGTATCCAAACCCATGGAACTCAAAGTTACACAAGTCCTCAAGGACCGTTGAAGGCATCAGTCTCAGTACATACAGGAGCTGCTGTGTCTGCCACATCACTCGTCGAATCTTCTCTATACACTGGAGTTGGCTCCTGTGATGAAGTGAGCGCCTGTGATGACTGAGGTACTTGCATATTGTTTTTTGAGCTTAGCTGTAACACAAAACATTTTTAAATAAGATATTTTTGCTCACTTTTATACGAGACCCTACCATTCTAGTCCCAATCCCTTGAAGGGATTATTGCACTCATCATTATGAATATCTTTTGCTATGGGACTATCCTTGAAACCTTGAAAAAAAAAACTGCTGTTCCATACAAATAATCCTATAGTCAAAGTTGTTTATAATGATGAGGGTACTCATATGAGTACAATAAATATTAAAATGTTGTACATTCTTTTCGTAAATAACTTCTCGAAAATTTCTCTTACCTACATAATGCAAAACAGCAAAATATAAAAAATAAAGAATTTCCCGCCACAAGAAAATCGTAATTATAAAATAAACGTCAACAGTTCATAGGTTACTTTATATTGCGTTCAAAATTAATAATAAAAAATTTCCAAAAAGTCATAATTGAACAATAAACATAATAAAAAATATAAATTACTTCAAAAATTCTAACAATAATTGAAAATTTTACATTTACAACACATTATTAAAAAAATTGCTGCAAGTTGTAGCATTCTCCTTAAAATTGTGTAGGTACATACATCTCTCTCCTTAAACTTAATATTATGGCGGTGAATTCGTGATCTTTCTCTACACTCCAACAACAACACCTACAATTCTGAAAGAGTATGAACCATACAGAAAAAAATATATTTAAAAAGAACTTACCACTGAGGTTAATATAGGTAATTCTAGGTATTTTTCATTTCCTTTGGAAATACATATCGAAGGTACAGCCAACTCCTTCCGGGGCTGTCTCTCGTGCCACTGAAATGTATAGTCATCTGTTCATACGGTTGTATAGTACGCGCAAATCTTTATGAGCCCTCTGAACTCTCTCCCTCTAGCACCATAATATAGGTGCTAGAGGGAGAGAGAGAGAGTTCAGAGCTCAGTTCAGGACTCATAAAGATTTGCGAGTACTATAATTACTTTTTTTCATTATTCATACTACTATCACAAATCACTACTACAAATCGAGAAAAGGTTTGTTGTAGGCACTAATTTTGTTCTGGGGGCCTAAAAAGGCCACATTGAGCAATTCATCTAATGATCTGCTTAGTAGCTGTCAAACAGATAATTACTGAATATGAACCTTATGCGGATGACATTAAGAGTTGTCAATTAAGTAGATATTTTGACATTCGTAATATGAATCATATTATGATTCATCTAAAGCGGCCTTTTTAGCCCCCCTGGTCTACCATTTGAGTTCCATTCATGATACTAATTTGTACTAAAGCTATTTTTTGTACACATTTGTGTTTAGTTGAATACAGGTGTAATGCAGGCGTGGGCGAACTGTATCATTTTTGCGATTGGAACATTTGCATCTCGCTCACTGCAATGATCCAAAACACTGATATGTTTCATTTGGATCATCGGCCCAAAGGATATAAAATGGCGTGTGTCACTTTACGTAACCGACTGACCAATACGGATAATTGAAGTATGCAAAAAACGACCATATTGTATTTAATATGTAAGCGCCTTAGTGGTCATTTTTACGTGCATGGGTAACGACAACGAAAAACTGTGAGTGTGAGTGATACACATCTCATTTCATATCACTTTCTGACTTGTATAGATTGCAATATGTCACCCGCTCACTCGCAAATCACGAGTCATTAGTAAAGTAACTTCTCAGCCTCTCTCTCGCTCACTGCTCAGTCGCCTCGCAAGCGACGTGTCGCGCGGAATGAGCACAGAGCAAAGTCATGTTTCAGATCCAAATGATGCATTTGAAACATTATTACTTTGCCACCTACAGGGCACTAAAATCCCAAACTGTTACTAGAAATTTACTAACATAAAATACCAATAACACTGCCCGACCCGAGAATCGAACCCAATACCTCACGCTAAGCAGCCGCGGTTACGATCACATTGAGCGTTGAGGCTATGCGACACTGTTGTTGTTTATATATTAGTCCATAAATAAATATTACCTACATTAGCTAAGAAATATCCAGGAACGGCATTTTTTTTCAATCTTCTCTTTTTAGTGTGAATTTCGAAGTCTTCCATTGTGAAGTGATTGCTGCAGACAGCAGCAGTAGCCGCTGGTTTTTCTTTTCCAATAGCATCAATCCATAGCTTTCGTAACTCTGGATCTCTTGGGATGCTAAAAGTTTATAAATTAATGAATTCTTTGTAAAACTTACAGCAATGAGATTTTACAGAAGTATGAAAAGAATGAGACAGCAAATTAAACTAAATATATTTTGGAGTTTAAAACGTTCTACTGAGTCATAGAACCACTTGAGTTTTATTGGCCCAATTTGTTTTATTAGAATAGAATAGATCTTTATTTCTTGTAAACCAGATACAGGCACTTATGAAATGTCGAGACTCTAGGTGCACGGTTCCAAATAGTAGATCCTATGGAGAAGAACCGGCAAAAAACTCCATGGAAACTCTTTTCAAATAAATAATAGATCTTGACAATCTTTATCAGTACAATGTTGTGGTAAGATCTGCGAGAATAATGCAATTCAATGCGAATACAAATAAAACTAGGATAATAATGAATTGCCTCTGAATAAGATTGCCATGGCAGTTACGAGCTGACCAGTTCCGACAGACGGCACCCGTTCACGAGCATGACGCATGTGTCAGCCTCGCCAAGCTCGACCACAATGAAGGAAACTCACTATTGTAAAACTATCTACTTTATCACAATACCTAAGATATGAGAAGTGTTTTTATGCCCAAACAAAATACGCGCATTGAGTTGGAGATGCAGAAACTTGCCTGATAACCAATAAAACCAACCCTATTATTTAAATGGGCCTGACCCTGACATCGCGAAAAAAATATCTGCTATTCCATTCATTTAATTCATTTTTTTTAATGGAATAATCTTTAATTAATTGTATAGAACAGAATATTTTTTTCGCAATTTCAGGGTTGGTCCTGTATGATTACAATAACCACTTAAAGGGTTCGGTATTAGAAAGGTAGGACCTTGGTTTAAAAAAAAAATTATTTTTAATATTTTGTTTGGTGTATTTCTTTCACAAAGGTTGACTGGTAGAAAATGCCCCATGGAATTAAGTCCGCCTAGTGTACTATTTTTGTACATAAAACTATAAATAGTAAATAAATCCTTCCTATTATTTTAGTTTCATAAACTTTCATATATTTTTAACCCCAACAAAAAAGACCTGTTATAAGTTTGTAGTGTGTATCTGTCTGTGGCATCGTAGCTCCAAAAAGGATGGACCGATTTCAATGCAGTTTTTTTATCAAAGCTAGTTTAATCGGGTATCATCTGATCTATGTTTGATGAAAATCTATTCAGCCGTTCAAAAGTTACAGCTCTTTTTCTAGTTGGAGTTGGGGGTTTTTGACGGCTAGGTTATTGTATTTATGTAGTATGGCAAACCAAGGAGCATAATGGATTTTTCTACAGGGCTATTCATTGACCTGATATAGACTACATAACAGCCATGTCCAGGCTATGTTGCAATGACTGCTGGGGAAATCAATACTACCGGAATTATATTCTCTGGCATGCCACCACCATAAAACAACCAACTAAAGTCAAAGGAGTAATTAATAATATAAGTGGTCGCCCAGTGCTCCAAATTCAACTGTAATATTACATATAAATTTTAACTTTCTGCACTCCTACTCTATATAAACTTTAACTGTGCCAAATGTCACACTCCTCTGTTAGCGCAATATGCTTAAAAAGGGGTACAAAGGTTTCTCTTCACATATTAATATACCTATCAGTGGCGAAGAGTCCATACAACCCGATTCCCATCGGCTTCCCTTTAGGAATTGGTTAGTGCATAGACCAACGTAATATTATATTATTTACTCATCCTACTGACAAAAAAAGGTTTGTTATTTAGTTAGGTCGAGCTCTTCCAGACATGACTATGTAGAATAATTATATAGATTAAAAGAGTCGGTATGGATTTTTGTCATGCAGCAATTTTTAGAGGGCATTTTTGGGACGGCTTCCCCTTTTAAAACTGTTACCCTTCGCCACTGATACCTATAGATATGTAGGTTCCAATAACTACCCCCTATCTTATGTGCTAGATTAGTTTAATTTCTTATAACCATGGAATTACTAAGGCTCATTTTACATACCCATGAAAAGATAGACTTGTTTCTGGGTCCCACTCAGTTCTACAGCCGGGTACACAACACTTCCGCATTGTCAGCA
The DNA here is from genome assembly GCA_932294325.1 of Allophyes oxyacanthae. Classification (NCBI taxonomy): domain Eukaryota; kingdom Metazoa; phylum Arthropoda; class Insecta; order Lepidoptera; family Noctuidae; genus Allophyes; species Allophyes oxyacanthae. Next base: position 8,214,501 of record OW028628.1, read on the forward strand.
AACTTTCAAATTAACCCTATCCAAGCAAAATAATTTTTATTTATATAAACCTACATAACTTCATAAAACTGTTTTTGTTTACAGCCCCAAGATGTCTCTAAAACAATAAGAATTATATCAAACAAAAAAAAGTACCTAGGTAAGTTAGGATTCTAAAAAAAATTCAACATAATTTATATATTATTATGTACTTTATATACAAGGCCCTACCTTTATAGTCCCAATCCCTTTAAGGGGTTATTGTACTCATCATTATGAACAAATTTTACTATAGGACCAATGCTGAAATTGTGAAAAATAAAATTGAATGTAAAAAAATATATAAAATATTACTAAATAAATATACATTTAGTTATTATTTGTATGGAACAACAGTTCTTTTTCTTTATCGCGATTTCAGTGTTGGTCCCATAGTAAAAGTTGTTCATAACGATGAGTACAAACAACAACCCATAAAGGGACCGGGACTAGAAAGGTTGATGACACTCTGACCAAGATAGGGCGTTTTGTACCTATATAAATATTCTATGACAAGATTTCTTATGTAGACTTCTGCTGGAGAACATAGAAACGATTGCAAAACAAACTCGCTCAAAATACGAGTTATTAATAATTAGCAAGCACAGACCATGATTGATAGCACGCACAAAAATAATTTATCAGGTGTTTAAGTACCTACTACAAGCAAATAAAAGCAATATTAACAAATTTACTCTGAACTACTCCTTGGTACTTATTTACATTTTAATTTTCCGACGTACCTACCTACTAAACTGTTTCTCTGTCTACGGTTTTTCTGGATTTTGGATTTTCGGGTTTTCTTCTTCTTGTTTCTATATGGCAATTGAGAATTGAGCCGATATCGACTATTCTGCCAGTTTCAAGTAAAATATTTCTTTCTGAGGAGAAGTGAGAACATACGATGACAGATGACAGTAGGCGTGTGTAACCACAGACTTTTTTTTTTTTTTGTTTCTTTAGTCCCCTATGGGACAGGCAAAGGGAGCTGAGCCCATACAGCCATGTCTGATTTAATTTTCTTGTCTTCTTTCTATTCTTCAGGCCAAGCCAAGTCTTATTTTCTTCTTGTAATGTCATAAATTTAAAATCGTAAGGCCGAAGCCAAGTCTTATTTTCTTCTTGTAATGTCATAAATTTAAAATCGTAAGGCCGAAGCCAAGTCTTATTTTCTTCTTGTAATGTCATAAATTTAAAATCGTAAGGCCGAAGCCAAGTCTTATTTTCTTTTTTTTATGTCAGTGTATCTTCTTTTTCTTACTTTTTCATAAATAATTAAAATATTATTTCTCCTTTCTCGTCAAGTATAAATGGGTCTGTTACCAAGTGACATCGTTCGCATGTCAAAATGACTTAGATTGTCAATTTCAGATTTCATTTACAGTACAGTTGATTTAAAATAGTCATAAATTGGTATAAAACAATCTTTTTTCCTCAAAAGTTGCTGAAGTGAGCGCGGGACATCTTCAGCGTTTTTAAAAATACTTAGGAGACGGTCAATGAGAATGATCCTTTGGAGAGCAAAACTAGGACAATCGAATACTATGTGATCCAACGTTTGTGTAGCAGAATTACAATAATCACAATTTGGGGAAGACAGAATGCCAATCCTAAACAAATGTGCATTAAATCGACAATGCCCCAATCGTAAACGACAAATCATTGTATAAAATTTTCTGTCCCGATAGATATTTCCTCCTACAAACCAGGGAGGAGAAATCTTGGTTTTAATCTCAGCTAACCATTTTCCTTTAATCTGAACTACTTGCTGCCATGAATTATGAAAATCTTTTACCAGTATGGATTTGAAGTGAGATATAGCATCAGAATTTGGAATGGGATTGTTTAAAATTGGACATACCTGATGGTGGTTAACTATAGATTTAGCTAAGTAATCAACTTGTTCATTTCCTACCACCCCAATATGTGAAGGTGTCCAAAAAAGCACGATATCTTTGAATTTCTGTAAATTGTTGTATTTTTCCCTGATATTGTAAATTATGTAACAAGTTTTTGCATTGCAACTGGGATTTTCTAGTGCTCTCAATACACTCATACTGTCAGTGATAATAATCCATTTATTTTCTTGCCTAGTCCCTATATGCTCTAAAGCACTAAATATTGCCATAGCCTCTGCTGTATACACAGTAGCTACTGAAGACAACCTATTTCCGAAACCACTTCGAGCCTGAACATCATAAATAGCCATAGCTACAGCACTATCATTCTTAGAGCCATCTGTGTACAATTGATTGTAACCACTCCATTCCTCAAGCATTCTGTAAACATCCTCTTTAAACTTCAAAGACTCATTTATTATAATTTTAAGTGGGCAATACTTTGATTCATATGAATTCATGTAACAAGGCCAAGTAGAGCTAGTGAAAAAATTTTGGTCAGAACAATAATTTAAAATTTCAGATAAACCCTGTACTAGAAAAGGTGGATTGATGTCAACATTATTAATAGCTTTCTGTAACTTCAATAGAAGAGGATGGCCACTGATGGAAGAGATCTTGAAGAGGAATTTTGTTCTGAGATAATTGAACCTAAGCATCAATGGAGGCAAATTACATTCCACCTGCATTGAAACTATAGGTGTTGAACACATGGCTCCCAAAATAACACGTAAGCACTTGTTTTGAATTTTATCTAGTTTTTCGATTAGTTTTTGTACACCGCTATAGCAAAAAAAAGCATACTCAAAATGACTTCTTACTAAAGACTTGTATAAAATTAATAGAATCCCTGGATCAGCACCCCAATAAGTGCCTGCAAGAGATTTCAAAATATTGCAAGCTTTTAATGCTCTATTTGTTAAGTAATCAACATATGTATTCCACTTAAAATTGCTTTGAAAAGTGACACCCAAAAATTTTATTGAATTTTCCACCAACATAAGGCTATTATTGTAATAAATTTTAATTCCACCAGACTTAACAATCTTTTTTGAAAAAACAACAACCTTACTTTTTTCTTTGCTGACCTCCAAACTGAGACATTCAAAATAATGTCCCAATTTTTGGAGGGCAGTATTGAGTTGTGTCCCAATGCTATAAAGGTTTTTTCCTGAACAATATACCACCAAATCATCAGCAAATTGCAAATTACAAACATCATTACCTAACACAATATTTAATTTATAAATATATAAAATAAATAGTAAAGGACTCAATATTCCTCCCTGAGAAACTCCTCTATAAGAATATCTAGGTCCTATTAATTGATTATTAACTTTAACATACAGTTTACGCCCATTTAAAAACTCAAAAATCCAACTTACAATTTTTCCAGGAACATTAAGTGAAAGGAGGATGGATGATAATGTACTTAAATTTACATTATTAAAAGCCCCAACAATATCAAAGAAAACACATCCCAAAATTTTATTCTCAGCTAGAGCACCATGGATATCCAGAAATAAATGAGACAGACTTTCCCGAGCAGAACGACCACAACGGAAGCCAAACTGATTATAAGGTAGTAAACAATTACTTTCAATATAAAATATTAATCGTTGTTTTAGAAGTTGTTCAAATATTTTACCAACACATGAGCTTAGAGTAATCGGCCGATATGACTCAGCCATACTAGGATCTTTACCCTGTTTTAGAATAGGAACTAAACAATCTGTTTTCCATTCCTCTGGAATTATAGAACAATGCCAAAGTGAATTCAAAATATTTAAAAAAATTAATAAACTATTTGAATTTAATAATTTGAACATTTTGTATGAGAGCCAATCTAAACCACATGCTGAATCTCTTCTTGATCTTAATGCAGATTTTAGTTCTTCAATAGAAAAGATTTCCACCATGAAATTATTTGTGCAATTTGCCAAAGTATTATGACTAATGGTGAAGTTATTTTGAACTGTATCAGGAGTATACTTATGCAGAAACTGAGAGATCCATTCACAACTAGAAAACAAACTGCTATTTGAAGAATTTTTGAACTTCCTCATTTTTGCCCAAACTTGACTCATTGAAGTGAGCCTATTAATGGAATTACAAAACTCTAACCAACATGCACGACGCTCCTGTCGTAAAATTCGTTTTTTTTGTGCTTGCATACGTTTGAAACTTGTAAAATTGGATAAACTAGGATTTAATTTAAATAAGATGTAAGCTTGCTTACAGTCCTCCACAGCTTTAGCACACATCTCGTTCCACCAAGGAAGTTGAAGCTTCCTTCTTGGTCCACGAGAATTGCAAGTGGCATTTTTCCTGTTATTATTAAAATTGATTACTGACATCTGAACTGATTGTAGGATTATTGAACACAGATTATTATATGTATCAATATGACTCAAATTATTATTATACTGAAAACTAGCCAACATATCATTTACAATTTTTTTATAAATACACCAATCTACTAATTTCAGATTACTATGAAGAGGAATATTTGAAACATTAGAAGGACCCACATCATCAGCGGCATCTACGACATATTTTGTAATAGTAGGCAGATGATAGCTGCCCATAGGATCCTGAAAAACCTGCCACTCACAAGACAAAGCCAAGGAAGAAGTAACCATAGTTAAATCAAGACCATTTGGAGTCCATAGATGAGACCCTACAGTAGTTGGCTGACCATCATTTAAGAGTATCAAATCATTTTCATCAATAGAATCCATTATAGCTCTGCCACGAGAGTCGTCACTACGACAACCCCAAAAAGTGTGATGGGCATTAAAGTCCCCAGCAATTATTAGTGGTTTAGGAATACTATTTATGAGTGAATCAAATTTGTTCTTTTCAAAAGGAGGATTGCAATTTCCAGGGCTATAGAAACTAACTACTGAAATGTATTTGTGATTAATTTTAATTTTAATAGCGATATTTTGAATAGAATCGTCAAAATATGTATCTAATAACCTAAATTCAATACCATTACGTATAAAAATAGCAACACCATTGTGATCATTACCACAATCATTCCTGACTGTGGTATAACCACGAATGTTGCATTGTATGTGTGGTTTTAACCATGTTTCCGAAACTAAAGCTAAATGTATGTCGTTATTATAAAGAAACTGTTGAAACTGTAGTTTATTACTTAACAAACTTTGTGAATTCCACTGTGCAATATTTAAAACTTTATTATTGAATTTTATGTAGTATTATTTTTTCCCTGAATAGTCTCTCTAATAGCAGAAGTTATAGTTTGTGTACAAATGCTTTCATTTTGTGTTTTATTTAACTGAATCAATTTAACAATTGATTCTGTCAGCAAACTCAATGCTGTGCTATTAGACAACACCAAATTTATAATGTCTGCCGAATTTTCCGATTTGTTCAGTGATGGGAAATTAACTTTATTAAATAAGTCTGAAAAGGGGGTTTTCACGTTATTTTTGCTTTCAGCAATCTTTTTCTTCTTGATGGGACATTGGCCAGATATGGACAGATGATTACCTTTGCAATGAACACATACGGCCTTTTCAGCAGGTACTGAGCACTCCTTGAAGGAATGACCCTCTGTACATACTGAACATCTCTGTGAATTTTTACAAAATTTGGCTAGATGCCCAAAACGTAAACAGCGGAAACACTGTTTGACTGGAGGAATATAAGGCAGCACTGAAAGCCGCCACATTTTGATGTGGACGTAATCGGGTAATGATGTAGACGAAGCAAAAGTGATGACTACAGTTTGTGTAGGCTGTAACTCAGATGAATTATTTACTCTAACTTTTTTCATTATCCTTCTGACACATATTATTTTTTTGGAGCTTGATATAGCTTTGAAAATCTTCTTATTTGACATGTCTGTGGGTACTGAAGTAATAACTCCGGACAACTCTGTTGTCCCAGCCGGAATTGAAGCTTTGATCGACTGTTCTCTCAAAAAAGTGGCATTGTCCATGAATGAATTTGCTAGGTTCGGCCGATCAAAAATGACGCCAATTTTATACTTGTTTATTTTTTTCAGGTATTTAATTCCTTTGACAAATTTAGTGAAGCACCCACTTAGGTACATCATATCCCTATGTCCTATAGGTTGATCTTCATTCGTGCTTTCAATAAATACAATGAACTCATACCCAGCAACGGCGTCCTCGGGGTACCTCCGGCTGTAGTCTGTAACTCTATAGGGGGCATACTTGTCTGCAGGTTTTTCTGGAATACTGCTAGAATCTTCATAATCTGACTCACTGCTGTCTGAAACTGAGTCTTTAGCAGCACCAGGAGTGTCCGCGTCATGATCCGGTTTGGCTTTTTTGCGTTTTTTTGCCATCCTTCCTACACCTAAGCTATTCTAGCTTAAAAAATGCTTATTAAGTTAAAAATATTAATTGTATGACTAATATATACACTAAATTAACTATTAACAGAAATTGTACAACTAAATATGTACAGATTAGGAAATTTTTAAAATAAATTTCAAGAGAGAAATAAAAAGACCGCCTATTGTTTAAAGCTTCCCGCGCTTTCGTAACCACAGACTACTGAGAGATACTACGTATCAGACGGTCATGTCCCATACATCGGCACTATACCGTTGCAAACATAGCTTTTGGCTTATGTTTTTTTAGTATCAAGTGTAATAGCCGCTTTGGCGGGAAATTTGAAAACATATTTATTTTGATCGTAGACGGTTAGCGATAGGTAGGTAATTCTGGGAAACATGATTTTATGGAATGGAGAAAGGGAAGTGTATCAAAATTGTTTTCTCCGTCTACGATTTTGATACATTCCCTTTTTCCATTCCATAAAATCATGTTTCCCAGAATTACCTACCGCTAAACTCAAGTAGTAGTAGCAGTAGTAGGTAGGTATTAATAGTAATCAAATCAAATCAAATCAATTTATTTGCGTAAAATGCGGTATAAAAGATCGTACAATAAATCATATTTTAGTGCAGACACATTCCGCCATTTATAATGGCATGCAAATATATAATAATACAGTACATTATAATTATCAATTATTAGACAATCTTAGAACTAAAATGACAAACTTTTAAAATTTCAAAATTTCAAAACACTAACCAGTTTTTATGAGATACAGTAGTGATGACCAAAGGAGTGAAATTACTCATAAATATGAACCTTTACTATGAAAATAACTGAATTTGCGATACGGTGATTTTATTTCGCAAAATCACGAATTGCTCCATGGAAGAGTTTCTTTATAACTGAAGTTACATGCGTTGAACTTGTATCCAAAGAGCCTGAAATAAAACCATAGTGTTAGGTATTAATAAATTATTTTGAATAAACTAAAAGGTGCTTATTTAATAGGGAAATGTTGGGTATTAATGAGAGCTAAAATGAAACTATTCAACACCTGCAGTAAGTAAATAGACAGCACATAGGTCTCTGTAAATTCAGCCCGCAGCATCTTAGCACTCAGACTCCATTTAACGATGATGATAATTATCTCAAATTTGAATTGTCTAAGACACTGATTGATTATTGATAAGGAATGTCTATGAGTGCACTTTATAGTTATACTTCCAATGGTTAAAAACAACAGATTTTCTATTGTATAATTTACACTGCTTGATAGGTTAGTTTCAAAGATACATGCCTGAATTTGATATTCCAACACACTGAAGATGCGGAATAATTGTGGTCTGAGCGAAGCTGCCTCCAATATGTATGATCACCGCTGTACGATGGCAGTTAATTTTGTTCTGAAGATTAAAAATAGATATGTTTTAATACATTATTTTATTTAATGTCATAATAAAATAGACTGAATAGATGTTATTTCATAACATAAGTTCTTACCTGATTCAAAGCTGAAATTCTTTGATGGGTTTCCAGACAAAATTTCAGAGTCAGTAAACAAAGTAGGACATGCACCAAATCGTAGATGTTTATGACATACAAATACTTTGTTATACAAATTGTCCATCCTAGATACTCAAAGTGTCCATCCTATTAAGCTCTTCATATTTTATTAATTTATACACTACGGTGTATCACTGATCTCGAAATTCCTTTCTCAAAGGAAATCTATGTAATTTAACGTCCTGTTGTTGGCTATCACATTTAGGAACACAACACTTGCGAAACATTATGTTTCACGGTAGTTGTACGCGAAATTACTGAATATATGGATTATAAAATGTGCAGAAATTAATCGACGCAGACACTTCACATCCTTCATATCAACACGATAAACAGGTGATAAACAGTAATGGCCGCTGTTTACAATATGGCTGCCTGCTAATCCGCCAACGGAGGTGAAGACGGGGGTGAGGGAGGGGTACTGAAGTCGAAAGCTATGTTTGCACCACAGATAATGTATAAGTTCGTACGGTTATGATTTTTGTTTGGAACATTGCCGGGCGTGTGTGTAACTCTTTACGGAACCGACTCACTGATACGAATCTTTGAAGTGACACGAAAGATTGGATCAGTAACAACGTTTCAATCGCATCATTCGGATCCACAAACTATATAGGGATGTTCGGATCTGAATCTTTCCACGCGACGCGTCGCTTGCGAGGCGACTGAGTCACTGAGCAGTGAGCGAGATTGGGATTGTGATCCACTGAGATACTTTACTACTGACACCCGCGTCGCGTCGCGAGTGAGCGGGTGACATAATTACACTCTATACAAGTCAGAAAGAGATACTAAATGAAATATATGAAATGTATCACTCACACTCTCACAGTTTTTCGTTGTCGTTATCCATGCACGTAAAAATGACCACTAAGGCGCTTACATATCAAACACAATAAGGTCGTTTTTTGCATACTTCAATTATCCGTATCAGTGATACGGTTCCGAAAGAGTACGCGCCATTTTATATCCTTTGAGCCGATGAGCCAAATGATACAAATGAAGCATATCAGTGATTCGGATCTTTTCAGTGAGTCAGATGCATAGAGATAATACATAGTACCGTCAGATGCAAATGATCCAATCCCAAAAATGATACAGATTGCCCACGCCTAGATGACAGCAAAACAGACAGGCACAGACTACAATCTACATACCCTGCGGTCCGAATTGCGATAAAAGTGTTTATTATCGCGAATCCGACCAAATAGTCACAAAATATAAGAGCTAATGGGTGTGTTCAGTTAGTGTATAATCTATGGTTATTACGGCGGACGACCCTCGACGACCCGGGTGATCACACTTTACCGTTCAGTTATTTGAGCGAGCGTCGTCGGGCGATCGCTCCGGTCACTCCGTAAAATAGTAGGGTGAAAGTCGCACTCGGTCGCTGTTATCCGACCAATGACTGTTGACATAGGATCCAGCAGATATTTTGAGGACGTTTGATTGGTCACTCGCGTAACGCAGCTGTGGACCGCCCGAAGCCGTTCAATTATTCCCGATGAGCGAGCGACATTCGCACGAGTGACTTTCACACCGAAAAATGAATTACTGAACGTAGCCATTGAGTAATAATAATAATTTTGAGTTTGGTCGGATTCGCGATATTATTACTTTTAGCGCAATTCGGACCGCACGGATAAGATACTACGTACCAGACAGGTCAAATGCAGCGGTGCACACTGGAACGGTTCGTACAAATGAGCGGACATAGGAATCTTAAAGAACGTTTAATCGATTTCTGAAAAACTAAAGATGCCAATGTATTCCGCTTAATGATTGTATTCGAAAACAATCATACACATTTTTTGATTAGACTTCAATTTTAGAAGATATTTGACAAAAACTAATTTCAATGTATAGAAAACTACTTTAAAAATCGAATTTCTTGCGATTCCCGCATATTTTCGTATTTCAGTGATTATAGTGATTTTGTATGAACTATTTGCGAAATATCGGCCAAACATTCTAGGTACCTCTAGCGACCTCTCTGGGCGCTATATGACAAAACATTATTTTCTCCTATTTTCTTTGATAATGGGGAGATAAATTCGTTTTTGTTACAAATAGTTCGTTTTTAACTTAGTACTTTGCTACCTACTTGCAGTAGTTTGACCTGGAATTACTAATAAGGGCTTTTGGAGATATCTAGAAGGCAAAATACAGTTTTTCCTTATTTTCTATAACAACATTTTTGTAATGTGGTTCTGTCTGGCCTGTTCGTTAAGACTTGTACAAAAGGAAATATTCAAATGTAATAAGTCCAAATCGTAATATCCTAATAGGTCAGTTCTTCTTTTATCGTCCTAATTTACGCATCATTAGTATCACATTAAGAAAATAATTATTTCTGTAAAATCGGCTTCGAGTAGATTCGAGTAGATGTGCCATTAGATAATTGCATTCGCCATTGAATGTACTCTTTTATCTTATACCAAGAAGAAACCTACAATTTCTTATGATGTTACTGTCATACTAATAAGACTAGTTAGTGAAAAATTTAAAGAGAAAGTATACGGAGGAGCCAATAAAACAACCAAATACTTCTAACTATAGGAAAAACGAAAAAGCATAATCAGTTATAGTTTTGATTCCCTGCGAGCTTTGTCATTATGACTTTCCGTGGTTTTGTCACTAACTTGGACCTTTTTGTTGCTTTACGCAACCATAAAGATATTTGCGATCACATGTATTTGTTCAATGTTTTGAGATTAAACTCTAATTTGGACCTAAATGAAAGTGAAATACAAGAGTTCCAGAAATGGTGCCGCCAAATCTGCTATCGTATGTATTCAAAGTGGAAAAATTCACATCATACTCATGAGCCATTCATAAAAAAGTATTCGTCTTGGCTAGAATCTGAGATAAGGTGGCCAAAGATTGTTAAAGACAATATTATGCCAGTTCCTGGTACCAGTGTGAACAATCTGATTGATTGGAAACAAGTGAATTAACAGAACTGCAAGAAGAGTTAGCGTCTCCTTCTAAAATGGATGCCTCGACTTCTACTGGAAATATTACTCGGAAGGTATTTGAGGATCTTAGCGATCGTCAAAAACGGAGACGAATTGAGCAAGGCGCAAGAATTCGTACAAAAAGTGAAGTTACAGAACTAGTGTTCTCGACTGTTGCAGCTCTTAAGTCAATTGGGAACCAAGAAATTGCTGAAGTATTGAAACACATGGTGGAGCATCCAGAAGCTGTTTCCAACATAAAGAAAAGCATTAAAGGAGAGACACAAAAGTCGCTAACGGAAATATCAGCAGTACAAGCACTAGCTCTGTATGTTACAATGAAAATGTCTAAGTGGCGTTATAATACTCTTAGCCTCAAACAGGGTAAAACTAAATATCCCAGCTACTACCAGATACAGAATGAGAAACAAAAGTGTTATCCTGACCAAGAAGATATAATTGTAACAGCAACATCCGCTAAAATCCGTTTACAAGCTCTTTTGGATCTCACATCGAAAAGACTTGTTGAATCTCTAGCTGATTCTTTAACAATCGAGAACCAACAGCTCATATTAGTGAGTAAATGGGGCTTTGATGGTGCATGAGATCAAAGTGTTTATAAGCAGACAAGCAGTAATAAAGATAGTATGGCTAGCGTTATTATGGCCAGATTAGTGCCAATAAAATTAACCAAAGCAGATGGAGAAATCGTTTGGCAAAATGAGCGCCCTTAATCCACTTTTTACTGTCGCCCAATTATGTTTAAGTTTATGAAAGAGACAGAGTTCAACGTTTTAAGTGAAACTAAAGATTTTGAAGATGAAATATCTGAATTGCACTCTACAGACTGTGGAAACAACAGCATAAAACACCAGTTGCTGTTAACCATGATTGACGGAAAGATAACGTCAAAGAAGAATACTGACCTATTAGGATATTACGATTTGGACTTATTACATTTGAATATATCCTTTTGTACAAGTCTTAACGAAGAGGCCAGACAGAACCACATTACAAAAATGTTGTTATAGAAAATAAGGCAAAACTGTATTTTGCCTTCTAGATATCTCCAAAAGCCCTTATTAGTAATTCCAGTTCAAACTACTGTAAGTAGGTAGCAAAGTACTAAGTTAAAAACGAACTATATGTAACAAAAACGAATTTATCTCCCCATTATCAAAGAAAATAGGAGAAAATAATGTTTTGTCATATAGCGCCCAGAGAGGTCGCTAGAGGTACCTAGAATGTTTGGCCCATATTTCGCAAATAGTTCATACAAAATCACTATAATCACTGAAACACGAAAATATGCGGGAATCGCAAGAAATTTGATTTTTAAAGTAGTTTTCTATACATTGAAATCAGTTTTTGTCAAATATCTTCTAAAATTGAAGTCTAATCAACAAATGTGTATGATTGTTTTCGAATAAAATCATTAAGCGGAATACATTGGCATCTTTAGTTTTTCAGAAATCGATTAATCGTTCTTTAAGATTCCTATGTCCGCTCATTTGTACGAACCGTTCCAGTGTGCGGTGGGCGTATGGATTCTTTAGTCATTGGCGTTTGGTAGGCGTTGAATCAACGAACGGCTATTTAGGGGTTGAAAAAATATTTTACTCAATCTGTGGTTCCAACGAATGTCGATTACCACCAGCGCCAGTGTAACCACCCCTGCAGGTTTAACTGTAGATCTACAGTTTTTGGAATCAATCTAGGCTACCACTTTCATGCGTACTTTTTCAGTGCAAATACATTACATTATACATCGATGTGTGTGTGTGCCGTGTGTTTGTTTATTTAAATATTCTATTCCAAACACCGAACGCAAAGCACGGAGACTGCCCGACGTATTGTTTACTCATGTTTTACAAAATAAATATATCTTTATCGTAATTGTAACGTAAGGAAAGACGCACCATGTAGTTGTTCGCATGGGACGGGTCACGTGGGCCTTTTACATATCCCGATCATACATTACATTATACACTCCCGTCCCGCAGGGTAATCGCGATACACGCTTGTAATCGAAATCGATTCAATTTTGACAGTTCTACAGTGTACATTGCGCAGTATGCTGTAAAAATCACTCCACTCATCAGTTGGAATATCGCAATGAATATTCTTTAACAGAATATTTTAATTCTTGATAGATCATCTTTAGATTTTAAGGATATGTCATTATTCTAATATTCTGATAACCCCTCGCGCTTTCTGGATGTTATCTAGCTAGAATTTAGTATCTTCGGAGTTTTCTTTATTGATAGGAGTGGCAACATTTTATTTGTTTGACCTCGGCATACATTTCAGATTTCATTTTTATTATCTGTGGATGCAAGTCAAGTCATATTACATACTCTTTGATTGTTTCGTCGTGTATTTGAATAAAAAATAATGTGCTGCTTTTTAGTGTATTTATAATGACAATAACTGGTCTCACTTGATCGCGTTTATCAGCCGAAAATATATTGTATATAGCTGAAGAAGATTTGTAATGGAAAGGCTTCGTTCTGAGGTCGCAGACATGAGTCGTCGAGCCGCGGATGTTTTGAGGCGCATCAACAGATTTGCCGATGGACCCATGACGAGAAAGAAGTTGGTGATAATAGTTCTGGTTATTATATTCTTAATTTTGTATGTTGGACCTACTTTCATGAGTTGGATATTCGGTCCAGAAAGCGCGACGGGTCATCAGAATGTATGTCAAAAGAATTTTATGAGTCCCTTCGAGTCCTCTCTCAAAGAATACGATGTGTACCTCAGACAAGAGTCGTCAGCGACGCTAAATTCTCTCAGTCACAACTATGTGCCTTATGTTGGGAATGGCTTATTGGGCATGGCACTAGAACATGATTCTCATTTGAACATAAAACATGGGAGAACTTTATCATTACCAATGTTTTACCACCCCTTATACATTATAGACGACTACGAAATGAAAGAGTTTACTGTAGCTGAATACAAGAAAGGTATTGTACACAGGTTTCAGTGCTCTAATTCAGGTTTACATGTATCTTATCAGTACTATACACACAGAACAATACCTTCATTGTTTGTGCAAGAGATTTGGATTAACAATCCTACCAACACAGCAAAAAAATTGAGGATTACAACACCTAGGGTGTCTGATTGGCCAACCTCAGTTAAACAAACTGTGAATTTGCACCAAGGTGTTGATACAAAGGAGTATGAGGTAGTGACTGGTATGATACCAATACCGGATAGTGAAAATGTTATAGCTGCTGCAGTAGTGTGCAGGAAAATGAGCAACACAATCCAAGTTGAGGCCAGAGATGGCTTAGACATCCTCATACTCACCACAGTGCAATACAGTAAACCAATACAGAAAAAAGAATATGCAAAACAAAAAGATATTGTTGAGAAAAAAGCTATTGAGGAAATGGAAAAAGTTATAGCACTAACTGGAGACCGAGCTGCTGTGAGAAAGCTTAGAGAGAACCATGCTAGGGTGTGGCAAGGACTGTGGTACACTGGGTTCTACATATCTGATTCTAAAGCTGAAGGAATCATCAATGGTGATAGGATCAATGCTACAATATATGCCATACTCTCTCAAGTCAGAAGCTATGAACATGAAGACAATATAAAAGCAAATACAAAGTCAGATATCATGAGGAGTTTGACTTACTCTGAAGGCTGCTATGAAGGGCATTCTACATTAGATGCATTCAATCTATGGAAACCTTTGAATTCTTTAGCAAGTTTGAACTCAGTGGCCAGTGTGTGGCTACTAACTTTAGAGAAACAAGGATGCCACAATTTATTAAAAGCAGGAGCAAGTGGAGTGAATCAGGCAATGATTCTTAGTTTTGGAAGTTTACGTTTCAGTAATCAACATTTAGAATATAACATTCATCCTTCAAAATTACACAGAGACTTTCTGTTTCGCCGAGTTAATTATGGTAATATGACTCATGTAAATATAAGTGTAATTTTACAAGAAGATAACAAAGCAGCTATATTTGTGGCACTAGACCGGTCAGACAAGACATACTATGCTTGTGATGCAGGCTGTTTAGACTCGCCTGTGCAGTTGGGGCCTTACAGGAAGTACTTCCCTGTCAAACTAACAGAGCCCTTAACAGCTATATTGTATGTAACAGCTGATAAACAGCACATGGAAGACTTAAGACATGCTATTCATGTGAAAGAAGTTGTAGAGGCTCCTGCACATGAACACCATGTGATTGCACTACATAAACACGGGCACAGTTTAGGAGGGCTAAATCCCTTATTCTGGATCTCAATCATAGTTCTTATTGTAGTCTTCCATTTATTCTTGTGCAGGATAATCATGAACGAGTTTTGCGACAGTGGAGTGAGTTATAGAAGGCTTTACAACAAGCCTTGAAGTGTGGATGCCTTATTAAGATGGTTGCGCCATCACTGTCCATTGCTTGACTGATATGTACGCTTTTTATGCACAATTGACCAAAAATATACATGCTAGTATTGTTTACAGACATCACTACCTATATAAATTAGCGTACGCACATGCGTTATTAATTATAGCTTTAGGGTCATTAGGCGCGGAGTCAAAGCGCATCATAACGATGCGGCTGTTTCATTACAAAATTTTACATTACATTATTGAACTTTATCTCCACTATTTAACATACAAATCAGTGTGAGAATAAAGAACGGGTAGCGCGGTTTCGCGTAGTCACGCAAATTTGCGCGGCTTCCATCGGTGCGCAGCGCCGAGCGTATCCGCGTGAAATGAGGCGCAGTGTGGCGATTGGTATCAGGTAGAGACTACAAAGAAGGTGCCCATACCCAACTACTCAGCCTAAAAGCAAATTCGCACGCAGGCGTAGTCGAGACGAAATGATGCTTTGCTTGGCTTCAACTCCGCGCCAATATGAATTGACCCTTATGGATTGCGAACTTAAATAATGGTCAATAAGGCATTTTATTTCCATTTGTCCAGGGACATATAGTTTTATCTTTATCTTACATCCTTAACAGACGGATGCTTGCGCTGCTATCAAATAATAACATTGGTCGAAGAAAACAGTAGTTAAAAATAATTGAATCATATTATTTATTTTTCTTTGATAAGGAGGCTATAAAATGAGTTGCTAGTTACTACTCGTCAAAATTGTATAGAACGACAATACAGATGTTTTTACTGCTATTGCATTCTATTTGCTAGGTATGCATTTTTTAGATTCTTTTCTATACAAACTATATGGTACACATATTTATGAGTGAATAAACCAGCTAAACCCAGTAATTGGACTTTATAAACGAAGCAACATAAGAAATTGTCTCATATAATATTCTGTGAAAAAAAACTTGATTTTTAATAGCACAACTAAATCACTGCTAATGATGATGATGGATAGCACAATTAATATCGTGATCTCCGATTATAATTTATAAACCTTTGATATAACGAAAACTATGTTGAAGAGATGTATAGAGTTACTATTTTATAATAAGATGTGATTATTTAAAGTATTAAATTTAATTTTATCTGCATTGTTTGAATATAGGGCGCACATAGCAAGCAAAAGGTGTTCACAATATTTGTATATTATCCATTACGAGAATTGATTAAATAAGTCTGATATAATATCTGAAGTGCTTGACACGGACCTGTTAAAAGCTTTCTACGTCATCGACAGATATAATACAATAGATATCCAGCTCGCATTGTAAATGAGAACTACTCAACAACAAGAACTTATCACTAGGCATCCCACTTGCACGCGCATAAAGGAGCGTACGCGACGCGGTGAGAGTGTGTGTGTGTGGCTGTGTGAATGCACAGTAGATACCTAATAACAATTTTGAGGGTGACAGAGGGTCGACGCCTGCGGAAGCGGGACACACGAGTGACAAGTTATTGTTGTCGAGTAGAATATAATACCATTCTATGTTTTCCAATCCTATTTAAATATCCTAGTTATTTTGTGTTGTTGACACACAATCAATAATAATTCTTAGTCATTATTAATGTATTTTCAATATACCTATTTATTTAAAATAAATGAACCCTCAGCAATGTCAGACTGTACATAATACATTGTGTATGTTTATATAATGTTATAAGATTGTGGTGTATATTTTTGAAATTAAATGCCAAGTTGTATGTTGAATTTGATTTTTTTATTATATTAAGCTTTGACCACACTAACCAAAATTATTTTGAAAACCCTTCAACACGACTAAGTTCTTATTGTTACCTACTAGCTGCAGGAAATGGTGCTAATTTCATAGTCCTCTCCAGTTTGGGTTTAATTCCTGGATTCTCTCTAGTCTCCGTGAATCTGTCATACAGTTTAGTACTTTAACCCTGCGGTCTGAATTGCGCTAAAAGTGA
Source organism: Allophyes oxyacanthae (assembly GCA_932294325.1). Lineage (NCBI taxonomy): Eukaryota > Metazoa > Arthropoda > Insecta > Lepidoptera > Noctuidae > Allophyes > Allophyes oxyacanthae. The sequence goes on from OW028628.1 coordinate 8,231,629, forward strand.
TAATATCGCGAATCCGACCAAAGTCACAAGCATTATTATTACTTAATACTCCTTATATTTTGTGACTATTAAAGGGATATGCCCATTTGTTAAGGAGGTTTTGGCCAAGTGGCGTCCTTAAATACAGCAAATCATAGGCATTAGGGTTGACATCATAGATACAAAATCAACCACAATTTTTTACATAGAACTTGGACAGAATTTTATAATTGTATGAAAAAAATTCAAGGTTGATATAAAACAAACATGGAGTTGACTGGCAAGCCAGTGTCGTCGTGGTAAGCGGGTACGGAATCTAATGTAAAGCCAAGGTTGTCATCGCTATAATACTAATCAAAGTCATCGGATAGAAAATAGCAAAACCGTGTAGGAAAAATCACAACTCACAAAGCACAACAAACAACCCGCAACAAACAAAATGTTAACTGTCAACACAGACTGTCAATTTCAATTATCATTGACGTAGTGATGGCGATTCGGCATCGATTTATCAAAAACCGCTGATAAAGAGCTATGAATCGATATTTTTAATAAACTTGAACCAGCACTGCATAGATTTCGGAAGACAATCAATAGACATTTATTTTACCTATTCTATAGAAATTAAACGTTTTAATATAGGAAGCGAAACAAAAGAAAAAAGTTTTTTAGAAGATCATTCAGTTCTCGATTTATTTGATTTCGATTTTTTGTGACATTTGCCATCACTACTTTTATAAGATTGGCATAACGTGCGGAAATGAAGATTGCATCACATGGATAATTGATTGAATGTCTTTTTATTATAAGTTTTTAATTCCCGAGTGTTACAAACAAATAAATAATAACAATATTTTAGTTACTAAATAAGATATTTTTGTGTATTTTTCACATTGGTGTAACGAACCTGCCTACCTACTGGCCAAGAGTGGGCATTAGCCTTTGGTCGGATTCGCGATATTTTCACTTTTATCGCAATTCGGACCGCAGGGTAAGTAGTAGTAATGCATAATTTTTATTTAGGGAAATGCGAGTCTCTTCGACTCTGCGCCAATGAGAGTCCCTAAAACCCAGTACTTTCCACTGGAGATCCCGAAGCCCCTTCGTATGTGCTGAATTCGTAAGTATTGCCACCAAGGGTAGGGAAGGATTCCCTTCCCGCAGAGATCTTGAAGTACACCCTCGAAAAAAGGTCAAAGCTATATCAGATAAACCAGAATAGGATCTTAATAAAACAAAGTTATAAAAATGACTATAAATATATTTACAAAATATAAAATTTTGATTATAAGGCACATATTACATAAAGTGAAGACTTACAACGTTTATTTTACTTGATTATGATCACAACATTTATCAGAGGCACTTATGTAAACATGAGTTTTTGAACCGTCATAAATCTTATTACAACAATAATAATAGGTATGTTATTTGTTATATTACACCTGTGCCGAATTTACAATAACATGTTGACAATATCGGTTGTTTTTTGTTACTATAAGTGCAGACTTCTAATAGATCGATTTGTTTCCTCAAGATTAGTACACTGAAAAATATCTACACTGCTGTTGTATACATTGGAATTATTTATGAAGGTTCTTAAGCTTCAGTCTTCAGCAAATATAAAGCAAGTCGGGAGTGCGATAGATGGCGCCACTAAGCGCCTTTCCCGCCCAAACCGCAGTCTGTGAATCGAACTAGGTGCCATTGCCGAAGCCTAAGATATTCTCCACTTGAAGAGTTTTACTATTATGAATATTTCCGTAGCATGGCCTTTCTGAGTACCATACTAATTTCTACTAAATGGCGACATACAATAATTATTTTGCACAATGCACTTATTTGACACATAATTGAGAACAATAGAATTCCCAATAAATAATAGGAATTGTTTTAGTGTGTACTTTCACATAACATTGCTTATTATCTACAATTTATTGAACTTATGACTAAACTGATAACACGGAACCACTAATGCTATAGCAAGTGTTAGGTTATGGCTTGTCTATACCAAAGCATATACATATTATACATGGGGTTTGCTTGAACGCTAGGAACCCCCAAAATCTGCAACATCGGTAACGATTCTGTTCCACACTATGTGTGCTTATTGCCATCTATTGACCTCAATTCCAAAACCCTGGCTGCTACTGAGAATTTTCTAATAGAGAAACCCAATAACACTGCCCGACCTGGGAATCTAATAAGTTTGTGTAACAGAATTGCACCATTATTGTTGATTTGATTCAGAATTCAAAATCATTTTTATGAAAGCAGTTGTATGTTAAGAGGTACGATAAATACCTACACCCTAAGGGAATGTACAGCTATGTTTACTGATTACAATTGATTCATAGGCCATATAACAACTTCAACCTTAGTGTAGACATGCCAACAATAAAATGTGAATTGCAAGGTTAATATTTTTACCCACACTATCTTGATTTTGAAGTGTCTATTCTGAACTCAAAAGGGTACCTCACATGAACGCAAAATATATTAAAACTTCGTCTAGTATCAGCCCCTTTTCACACATTCCGGCTGCCGGGTACCCGGTAACGAAGTGTATGGTAGGTAACCCGGGTAAATTGTGCTGGATAGTGAGAATGCTCATACTTACCCATACACTTTGGTACTTGGTACCTGGTGCTGACCACACGGCAGGCGGAATGTGTTAAATGGCACCCAGGTTACAAGATATTTTTCAGAAGTTGCTTTCGGATAATACCAAACAACTGAAATGCGTTTGCCGATAAATTTAACTACATCTTGAATTACTGAGATAATCTGGTTAGACCCCAATTAATGGGGGAAAAACTACGGCTAAAGTAAAATTGAGGTACCTTTATTAAAGCGGTTTAGGTTCAGAATTAGGTTTCCCTTAATTCAAGCTTGTATAAGTGCAAACATAAACCTTGAATACTTATCTAATGACTAACAAAATTTATGATAACGTATCAAAAAGGCTGTGGCGAAATTAATTCACAATGCAAAATAATCTACCATATCTAGTATAACTTAAATGATTCGTCACTAAACCCATTCGATATTTATATATGTACGTAATAAAAATAAAAAGACGGTATTGTAAACATAAATATAAATTAAACTAAATAAAGGTACGTTATAGAATGGTCTGGTATAATGTTTTGAACTGTTTTTATTATACTACATTTCATATTATAATGAGAATGTCGCGGGATATTTTGATTCTTTCAGGGAAATGGCCAGCGATTGGAAATAATATACTAAGAATACCCCTGCCCTCCCCTAAACAAAACTTGAGTGTTTTTATTTCAGCGTTTCGTAGGAAATAGACAGAATTATTGCAATATTTTCATGACTCGGTGCATTTAGAGATGAACCTGGGACCTCTCGGATGTTTATATAACTTCTTAAAGACCCTTAGCTCTTAGGTATTGTCATACAAATTTTACAATTGTAGAATTTTACTGTTTTATGCCACCTTTGTCACCGAAATTCTTAATATTAACTGCTTCCACAATTTTAATTAGGTATACAGTACAATACACATGTATAGTATGTTATATCCAGGCCAATCAGTTTTTTGTTATCTTAAGAATTATATTCTACGATCGCCTCGTAGGTAAGCAAGGATGAATAATGCCATTATATATGTTAGTAAAGGAGCAATGGATATAATTAGAAGTCCTTAATGAGACAGAGTACCTATATAGTATTCAATTATTACTACGGCACGACAAAATGTAAATTTTACAGAGTTACGCATCAGAACTGTACAGCTCGTACATTCAGAGCGGCCATAAAAATTGACGCGAGCTGTAGGTTTTTAGTGCAAATGAGTTATGTTATCAACGACACTAACGAGTAATCTAGTACCAAACAATTACCTCATAACTCAGTACAAAGTTATTAGTCTCATTAATCTGTTTACTTATACCTACCGATTGACGGACTTGGTAAAACTTTTGAGATTAGAATGGCCAGAGGTAAAATTTTATTTATTTCTATTAAAATGTAATATGTTTGACAGCACAGACAAAACAAGGAATGAATGGTTAGTTTATTTTTAATTGGTGATGTTAGACCAAACTTAGTATAGTATAAATTACAATTTAATTATCTTATTGTGAGTAAATTTTGTGCATGATCTATGTCGAAAAATATTACAGAAAATATAAAATATGGAAAAATATCTACACAGATCTTATTTCATACACATAATTAGTTTTCCTTGTACACAAAGAAGCGTAAGAATAATTTATAAAAAAAAAACTTCGACTGTTATATTTTTACAACAGATCAATATTTTTGGTCTTGAAATGGTTTATGAAAACCATGATGTGATTTCGAATAGAGATTATTTAGTATAGAATTTTATAAAAATGATTTTGAATTATAAATAGTGGCCTACTTATTATTATCAATTTTATTGTACAGTCACAGAATTAAAATATTTCGTTAAAAATTGAAATTAATTTAGAGATCAGTAATTTTGAACGAAAGTATTTTATACGAATAAAAGCGTCAAATATAATTTTATAATCTATAAAAATAATGACTGTGAATTGATTATAAATTATTCTTCCTAGTTATGATACTTAATCGACATTTGAATCGATGATTTTTTACTTTATCCTAAAATTCTGGCATCCGTACATTAATCCCCTTATTAATAAATATTGAATATTGATTAAACGTTATTTTAATAAGGAGGTTGTCATTTTTATTCAAGGTAAGGCACCAATATTAACACTATATACACATTTCCTAGGAACACGTTTTAGTGGAAGGCTTACATACACTGAACCAGTATGGTTATGCTGCTTTTGTTTTTCTTTTGGCCACTATCAGTGTACGAAGCCCCGAATTTATTAAGAAAAAAATTCAATGAAAATAAAAGCAAAGCCTTATGAGTTATGATAATTTATATAAACCCCATATCGGATTTCACCCCTTACGATAATTATGTTTTAAATTTTTCCTTGTTTTAAATTGTTGAATAATAAAAAAATAAAAACATAATCGTGGTTTAATTCACTAAGATTATTTTTTATGCCTCATCATTAATTATTATGCAAATAAGTCACATCAATAAGAAATATAAAATATACAGGTTGCATATTTGAACCCGAGCAAGATTTTATTTTGAAACGAAACAATATAAAATTCCCTTTATCGAGCCTCTTATCGAACGTATTATAAATATATAATAATTTTGCACACTTGTAAAACAATTACCGTCTCCAATTTTTTGAATATAATATTACCTAGACCTGAAAGGTTGTTTATAAATAATTTTGTAGTATTGACCAGTGTTAATAAAAATGGAACTAATTTCAATGATCAGCAATATTGCATGAATATGACTTAATTATTTTTCTTCTATTACATTGGTTAGTACAGTCCATAAATTAAATTAAATACATCCGTCTATAAATTAAATAGACGAATTTCTTCTCACAAAAGGCCATTTAGTGACATGGTGTTTTATAATAATAGCCCATATAGACATCTACTAATAAAAATGGACCTAATATGTCACTGTATTAATAATCATAGCCCCATAATATCCTCACCAGGCAAACGGATGATATCCGTACGTCAAACCTAACCCATTGTGATAATTTACTAAAAATCGATAATACTACAGCCACAGGATACATGTTTAAACAACATTTATTTATAATAATTCTTGTTATATTTTCTTGTGCCATCAGACAGTATCGAAAATTCTGTACTTTGTATTCGCTTTCATCTTGAACGGATTCAAGTTTTAATTTACCAACTAATTTGTATTGTCACTTCACCTACTTGTGTATCATTAAAACAATTGCAGTAACAAGTACCTGAAAAAAAAGTATACATTTTTTTAAACTATTACGTCATCATATCGTATTGTGGTCTTTACTAAATTGTTTTTGTTAATAGACAAGCACGTCAAAACTCAAGCTAGTGTGTAAAAAAATACGCACAAGTATTATTATTATTACCTCGCGAAAATCGTAAAAAAACATCGAGCAAATATATGCCATACATATACTATACTTGCTAAATATATACTACACTTGCTTTTACTTTGTAAAACGCCGCTCACGCCCCTGTTAATTCTGTATGATGTGTCTCATTTTGTTGTGTACAAATAAATGTTTATTCTATTCTGTTCTATAGACATCGCTGCGGTGGCAGTAACGGTTCAATTGTACCCCACCCCCACCAGGGTTTGGAGTATCCCATACATGATAAGCCGTTACAACTGTACGCCACTGCATTGCGGCGGTGAAGACTGCGCCTAAACTTGTGCAAACGTCAACGCAAGTATACCTACCTACTTGTCATGAGTTGGCAATCAACTGATAATCAAATGTAATACGACGTACCAACTTCACAGCTCTTCATAGAAGGCAACCCTGGTCTTGGTGGAGCCTTGTTTCAGCTTCCTCAGCGTGGAGTACTTGTTGTCTCCAGTCCTGGTCTGCTCCTCATGCAGCCGGTCTAAAGTCGCGGTGGACTGGTCTACTCGAAGAACTGAGAACTCGCAGCGAAGTTCGTCGAGTTGTTGTTGGAGGTGCTTCGATTTAGCTAGGTATTCCACTCTGAAGAAAATGGAGTGAGTTTAGAATGGAAGAGTAAAACTTAAAGAGGGGTTTTCCAAAGACCGCGCAGCCTTGTTAGGTATTTGAGAGTATTGTTGCCGTCTCTGTCGAAGGTCGCCAGCGCGCTTGGGCACATATGAGATAGCACTCATTTTGCATCATATCCACGGGAAATTTTTATATTTCGTAATTTAACGATTATTCAAATAATCGGATGGAATTTGGTGTGGACAAATGTGCGGTCATGCATGTAAAGCGAGGGGAGATTGTGGAATCTGTGAGCACCCAACTCTCGGATTCCATAAACCTTAGATCCCTCTCAGCAACCGAAACCTATAAGTATTTGGGTATGTCCGAAGCGTTGGGCATCAATGTTGTTGACATGAAGCAGTCGTAGAGGGAACGCTTCTTTGGCCGACTGAAAAAAGTATTTAATAGTCTTTTATCAGGCGGTAATAAGGTGCGCGCCTTCAACGGCTGGGTCATGCCAGTTTTGATGTACTCTTTTGGCATACTCAAATGGACTCAAACAGAACTTGACGCCCTGGATAGGAAGGTCCGTACATTGCTGACGGCATATCGAATGCATCATCCACGGTCTTCGGTTATGAGATTGTATATCCCGCGGAGATGTGGAGGTCGAGGCTTTCTAAACGCTAAGACTATCCACAATCGCGAGATATGCAATCTCAGGGAATATTTCCTAGAAGCCAACGTGGGGATGCATCGAGATGTAGTAGCGGTGGACAAGGGCCTCACCCCGCTCTCCTTGGCTAAAGAGAACTGGCGCAAACCTGTAGTGCTTGACACTAACGATCGCAGGGAGGTATGGCAGAGCAAGGAGCTCCACGGACGCTTCTTCCGGGCCCTCCATGGGCCCGATGTAGACTTTTCAGCGTCCGTAGCCTGGCTACGTTCCGGGGACCTCTTTGGAGAAACCGAAGGTTTTGTTTGTGCAATTATGGATGAAGTTATGATGACAAATAACTACCGGAGATTTATTGTGAAGGACGGCACGGTTGACATATGTCGGGCATGCCACCGTCCAGGCGAATCAATCCGTCACATTATCTCCGGGTGTTCTCGTCTAGCTAACGGAGAGTATTTGCATAGACACAACCTTGTAGCCAGGATTATCCATCAGCAAATTGCTCTAAAATACAACCTTGTGGAATCGGAAGTGCCGTACTACAGGTATGTGCCCGACCCAGTTCTTGAAAAAGGCCATATCACACTATACTGGGATCAATCCATCATCACTGACAGGACTATTGTAGCCAATAGACCTGATATAGTGGTGGTGGATCGATCAGAGCGGCGCGCAATGATTGTCGACATAACGGTCCCGCATGACGAGAACCTCGTGAAAGCCGAGAAAGATAAACAGATCAAATATCTTGATTTGGCTCGCGAGGTTGTCGACATGTGGGATGTGGATTCAGCGATCATTGTGCCGATAGTCGTTTCGGCCAATGGCTTAATTACCGAGAGTCTCGACCGACACCTTAGGAGGCTCTCGTTAGGCAGTTGGATCAAGGGCCTGATTCAGAGAGCAGTACTTCTTGACACGGCACGCATTGTCAGGAGATTCCTTTCTCTGGAGCCCTGACCGCCGGTAGCTTGGACCCTATTCTAGATACCGGTGGGCTACTATTTTTTCATATTTTTAAATGTTTTTTTAATATAGTTTTGTAAAAATATTTAAAAATATAAATAATATGTATAAAAAATGAATAAAAGAATTCAAATAATATGGTAGATATGTGGATAAACTTTTTAATGCAGTATATTCATGTCATGGGACCAACATCGTAATGGCGAAAAAATAATCAGCTGCCCCCATATTTGGGTCGAGTAAGTAAAGTTTTGTGTATTGGTCCCATAAAGAAAATTGTTTTGTTTGATGGTCTGAACACCCTTAAATATGACCACGCATTTCTGATACACGTATGATAGAAACCTTTCCAAAAATCTTACCTTTCTTTCTCAATCTCTAGCGACAGTCGATGTATATGAGGGTCGGAGTCATCCGGCACCAACTGGTAGGAGTTGAGTTCGGGCTCCGTACGTCCGTCAGTCGCGGTACCGTTCTGTAGGACTTCGCCCCCCAGCTCGGCGGGTAACGAGCATGTTGATGGGAATAGACTAGAGGGGACCGTTGCTGACTGAAAGAGAAGAGATATTATTTGAAAATAGTCCAAATGTCTGAATTAGGCGTGGGCAAAGTGTATCATTTTTGCGATTGGAACATTTGCATCCAGCTCACTGAAATGATCCGAAACACTGATATGTTTCATTAGTACCATTTGGATCATCGGCTCAAAGGATATAAACTGGCGTGTGTAACTCTTTACGGTACCGACTCACTGATACGGATAATAATTAAAGTATGCAAAAAACGACCTTATTGTATTTGATATGTAAGCGCCTTAGTGGTCATTTTTACGTGCATGGATAACGACAGCGAAAATCTGTGAAAGTGTGAGTGATACACATCTCATTTGGTATCTCTTTCTGACTTGTATAGATTGTAATATACCTGCTCACTCGCGACTCGCGAGTCAGTAGTAAAGTAACTCAGTGTCTCAGTCCCTCTCTCGCTCACTGCTCAGTCGCCTCGCAAGCGACGCGTCGCCCGGAAAGAGCACAGAGCATTTGCAACGTTGTTACGTTGTTGTTGTAATCTTTTGTATCACTCACTCACCGAATCAGTGAGTCGGTTCCGTAAAAAGTTACACACGCCTAGTCTGAATTTGGGCTAATATAACATTTGGACAGAATCGATTATCAGAATAGATAGGTGGAACCAGATGCGTCAACCCACCTAGCGATCCCGTCTTTTGATCGTCCATTACGATAACCGGTGTTTCGAAGAAACCAGCTATTAAATTTTAACGATAAAATAAGTTTTGCAAGTGCATGAATGTAGACAGAATAAAAAGACTGAAGACTTTTGAAAGGAATTTTAGCTGTTTCCACATCCGTGGTATTGGACTCTTTTATTACCCGGTCCAAGGAAACAGCCTCTACGAATGAAAAAAACCTCAGATGGGTGCTCTCTAGGCAGTCAGCTTCGATACCACCATTGCTGCCGGCTAATCTTTCCACTACTAAAGCCCGTCACACACGTAGCTATAATATATATTAATATACTGAGCTATATATTACATTATAGCAAGCCCCCATACGTGGTAGCTATACTATAACATATTTTGATGACGTAATAGAAATATATATTATAGCTGCGTCTGAGGTCGCTCGAAGATTACTATGGAAAATATATCGTAATATGTCTTGCTATAATATATATTATACCTACGTGTGTGACGGGCTTAAGGCATGAGTGATTCCCATTTGACAGCTCATGCACTCGGCAGTTAGAAAACCCGTTTTCTCAAATCCCGTGGCCATTAATACCATTGGTTGTTGAATTGATTGTCAACTATTTATAACAGAGATTTGAATAGCCTTTCCGAAACCAGGGCCCTAAGTCTGTTTATTTCAATCGTGTCAAAATGGTCTCGTAATTGTAGGTTTTTACAATGTCGTTCAACCGATTTTGACTTCTTTTGCGTAGGTAATTGTAGTCAAAAACTATAGAACGACACTTAATAACTAGCAAATAACCGACTTTTACTTCTATTACCTACGCAATAGAAGTCAAAATCGGTTGAACGACATTATACTAAAATATTATATATAGTTTAAAAAAACTATAGAACACGCTTTAGTCTTCCAAATTGAACGTGTATACAAAATTTCAGCTCAATCGGAAACCGGGAAGTGGGTCAAATTTAACTTCCAAGATTTTCTTACATAGTTAGTTAGTTGCAGGTGAAGCTAATAAAAGCGTGTTAAAAACTAACAATTACGAGACAATTAGCTACTCCTATGCCTTATGCTACGTCAGCTGAATGTTCTAGAATCAAAATGCTCACCGGTGGTAGTTCCCAAGATCCATTATACGCATCGCTGAGGAAGTTGATCAGCTTCTCATTGGCTTGCTTCTCAGTCATCTTCGTCTCCATCGATTCTTCGAACTTCCTGCAAGGTTTACTCACGGGTGGCAGGGACCCAGTGGAGTTTCTACTTAGGAAGTTAAGTAGCTTCTCCTTGGCCTGCTTCTCCGCCACTCTCGCTGATACCAGTTCCGCTTTCAGTCTTTCTGCCTCTGCTGCCCGTTTTTCGGACTCTTCTACCAATCGGGCGGTTAGGTACTCGGCTTCGCGAGTTTTTCTTTCTAAGTGCACCTGAAAGTTAATATTTGGTATAAGCTATGAAAGGTTAAGCGCATACATGTAAGAAAATGTCTTACATTTTCATGGTTATCTTGAAAATGTAAGGTAAGTAAAACCCGGGTTTTAAGATAGCCCTATCTCGTTTGTTATATGACGTTAGAAAGTGACGGATATATTTAAAACCTAGACTTGTTTTAAACCTTCTATTGTAATAAGGGGAATATGTTCATTTTTAAGAAATTTTTTGAGATAAGTTAACACATTTATTTCGACGGCGAATAAACTCCTGCAAGCCGTAGCAAAAATCAGCATACAGCTGACTATATGCCTGCGAAAATTCCATCAGAAGTATGACGTCATCATCAAAACTGTCATCAAAGAGACTTAAAAGACGATATTTTGATTTTGATAACAAAAAGGCAATTTTAAGGTGCACCTTATTGCAATTGATCTTGAGCTTTCGATTTATGCTCGTACATGAAGCATTATTACTGATTCAATAGTTGCATATTTGTGCTACAAATCAAAGGTGGACAAGACGACTTTTAGACTATTGTCGGTCACTGCCAGACTACACCAGACCATTTTGAATTCTGATCCCGATAGATGGCGTTTTTTTAAAATCTTACCTTCTCCTCCTCAGTCTTGATAGCAGACAGTCGAAGCCTTGCGTTCTCCCGCTCGGCGTCGGCTGCCTTCTGCGCTAGAAGAGACGCTTCCTCTTCTGCCACTCTACCCTTCTCTGCTAGAAGCTCTGCTGTTTCTTCTGAACGACGCTGAGGAAGAAATTAAGACTAGTTGGTAGATTTGTCTTCTACTAGGCTAGGATCAGTCTAGTGGTGTTTAAATATTTAACACCACTAGATCAGTCGATCAGAGTTTAAGCTGCAGTTGCCGCGGTCAGTCCCTGGATGGGTGACCGTTTCTTCGGACATCGAGACCCCTCCTCCGTGCTTCGGATAGCAACAAAATGTCTGACAACCGGTCTAACCTTGGAGTATCAGTGTCTCCCAGTAATTGGGTGGCGGAGGTCAGATGGCAGTGGCTCCGTATAAAGTACTGATATTCAGCCACATCTGGTTAGACTGGGAGCCGTCCCTAACGTAGTTGGGATAAAGAAAGTGACATGTATGTTTGTAAACTGTACCCTCGATACAGGAGAAATCCTAGTGAGGTTGCCCCTTTAAAAAAAGAAAAAAAAAAGGCCAGGCAGATGTTTCGATAATCTTCTCTTACCGCACAAACATCACGCTTTTTTTTTAATTAATTATTTGCGTGTGGTCGGCAAAACCTCTAATATTGCAATTTTATGGTATTCCCTGATATAGTACTACTCTATATGAGGAGTAACAGATCAAAGTGTTTTAACTCCATCAATGTAACTTTTAAGATACAGACATAATCCATAATACTTTAAAGAGAGCACACATAATAATATTGTTTGAAACGATGTGCACTTTTAGTTCTTTTTTGTAATAAAAAGTAATACAGTTTGATGCGTCATATTTTGACATGAGTAACAAGGTTTGAAATAGATAAAAAATCCGTTTGTACTATTTTTATTGTGGTGGGTGGAGTTAATACACTTTGATCTGTTACTCCTGATATATCACTCACCAGCGCCTCGTTAGCGAGTCGGATCTCCTCCTGGTACTGCCTCAGTCGTTGCTCCATCGCTTGTCGCTCCCGCTCTGCCGCTTCCCGTAGTTGTTTCTCACGGGCCAACTTGTTGCGTTCTATTTGACGACGCTGTGCAACAAAACACGAGAAATATTGCATAAATTGGATTTATTAGACGCTGGTTAGACTGACACGGTAGTCGCATAGTATAGGAATTAGGAAATAGATTTCATATTAAAGTAATATTTTGTGTAAAATATTGATATTCGACCGCATCTGTTTAGGCTGGGAGCCGACTCAAACATGGTTGGGAAAAGGCGAGGCAAGTGATTAAGGCCCCTGTGGGTCTACCGCGTAACTAAAATGGTAAAGAATATCGACAATGGTAATAAATTTCAATAAGATTGTGAGAGACAAAACTTCGAGCCACCTTGTAAAAAAAATACCAATCATGAAGTTAGAAGAACTCCCATTTTCATGATCGGTAAGAAAATTCTCACGATCTTATTGAAGTTCATCACCAGAGTCGATGTTCATTACCATTTTAGTTACGCAGTAGACCCGCTGTTCTGGCTAACTATTAAAATTTCAATCAAATTGCGAGCGTTAAATTTAAAATAAAATTTATTGAACGAAATGGATTGTTGTACAGTTTCCAACGATACCTGTTTCTCTTCTTTCGCTTGTGCTTTCATTTGCTGTACTTCCATCGTGTCTGGCTTCCGCCTCCTCATATACAGGTCGTGATTGCCGATACACAGGTCTAGTATCTGGAAGCAAAATTCTAGTTTAAACTGTAACTATAGTCCGCGCGGAACTTGCTGGCCGCGCCTTAAGTTGGGACGGGGGTGAGAGCGGCGGGTTGCCTATCGTTGACGGCGCGCCGTACTGAGTAATGACAAAGCTCCCGCCCCTCCGTCCCACTGCTCACATACCTAAGGCGCGGCCAACTAGTTTCGCGCGGATTATAGTGTCCCGCCCCCAGCTTCGTAATGGATGTAATTTCTCTATTATCTTTATATTGAGTATGAAAGTATTATAGAAAATACTCAAAATGGCGAAAACCCCAATTCGTTGTATAGTTAAGAATTAGTTAGCGACCAAACAAACAGATGCGGCGGACGACTTTATTTTATACTATGAGCTATGTAGTGATAATTAAGTCATGAATAACTTTTATTTTATTCTTTTTTTTTATTTTTTTTTATTTTGTTGTTGTGTTTGTTTTTTTGTTTTGTTGTTTGTTTGTTTTTGTTGTTTTTGTTGGAAAACTTACAGCTAGCACATACACTGTACAACCAGTACAGTATTCGATAAGCAAATAAAAATGAAGGCCATTTACAAGCTTTCACCTGTATTATTCAGCTGATGCGCTCTGCAGCTAATATAAGCTGAACAGAGTTGCGAATCACCGAAAAATTGAGAATCTTATCCAACAATAAGTAAAGTAAAAGAAGTACAATACTCTTAACAACCCAATAATATAACCTAACCGTCAAAAACGGACTCCAACTAGAAAAAGATTAGTAACTTTTGAACAGCTGAATAGATTTTCAAAAAACATAGCTAAGATGATACCCGATTAAACTATCTTTCGAAAAAAAACTGCATTGAAATCGGTCCATCCGTTTTGGAGCTACGATGCCACAGGCAGATACACATACACAGAATAATATACACTTTTTGTCGGGGGATAAAAATTCAACTTACCAACTTATTCATGCCCTTAGGCGAGAAGAAAATAAAATTATTCGTTGTCTTCTCAACGAACTTGATGACGAACTTCTTATCGTCAAAGGATATGTGCTTGATCTCGGACCAAGGGAATGTGGTCTTAGGCGTCAACTTGTTGTCCTTCTCGTAAATGTTGAGTCCTAGCGCTGTGACGCCCAGGTACAGCTCTGTTTCTTTTTTGTTCTGGAAGGCAGAGGGAGTTATAGTTATCGCAAAACTTTATGAACTCTCTTTGCTCTCTTTGCTTTTTCTTATGTGCTAGAGGGAGAGGGAGAGAGAGAGAGAGTTCAGAGCTCAGTTCAGGGCTCATAAAGATTTGCGCGTACTATAACTGGACAAATATAAAGGAAATTTATTATTTTTGAACAAGTTTTAAGTTTAGTATGTCGATTTACTTGAACTTTAGAAAGAAGCGCGGTTTACAGCGTAACATATCAAATAATAAAGAGTTGTTATTCTTTATTACAACCACGATCTGTCAAATTTTGTATAAGATTGACGCAGATCAGCGTGGTTTAACCGTGACAAGACACGTTATTGTCAATGAATGAGACCCAAGATCATTAATGTCTATATTATAATATTCAAGTGCAGAATTTATGTAACAAATAAGTTCACATACTTTGATAGCGAAGTAGTTGACACCGTACATGTCGAGGTCCTGTGCTATCTTCAGGTACTCCATCTCAGCCTCGTCTCGCGACATGCCTTTGTGATCAGCGTACCTGATTGTAATGGATAAACATGAAATAACTAAATCATTTCCTATTCTAGGGAGGTGCCGAATATTCGTTATACAAGGTTCAACTTTTTTAGTCGGGCGCCTTGATTACTTAAGGAAAATCTGACAGTCACAGCGACTAACAAACAATGCATCCCTTTCTGGCATATACACGTTTTCATAAGAGGATACGGAATAGGACGTTTATTTGCAACAACAACTGTCACATTTGTCATACGTAATCAGGCGGCCGATCCCTTTAAGGAGTTATTGTACTCATCCTTATGAACAACTTTTACTATGGGACCAACCCCGAAATCGCGGAAAAAAGGTGTTCCATACAAATAATATAATATTACTCAACTAAATGTTTATGGGATATTTTTTGAATGAGCCAAATGTTCGGCCTCCTTTTTCTCCGTTTTATTGGCTATTTATTGAGAATGAACTCGGTAACTTACCATATTTTGATGCGGTCCTCCCACATTTCAGGCGTCATCTGGTACTGGTCAATGACGCGCTGTGGCAGTAAGTCCTCACTCGCCAGCATGCCCGGTTTATACGCGCTTTCGTCGTAATCGCCGTACTAAAGAAATAATTTTCATGTTAAAATCCTAGCCTACCGCAGACCACGTTGCGTCCTCAAAAAGTCATAAAAAGGGAAGTAATAACTTTATGGTTATATAGTATGGCGATTATTTGTCATGCTGGACAAAGAATTACGTACGACCACTAAGTCCATTGAAAATATCATCTCAATTATTCAACATTTCTTTGAGGTCATCCTTTAATCACGTGAGGTTCAAATAGGAGGGAGGAGGGGGTAAGAATAACATCACGATTGGTCACGATGGGGGGCGGGAATGTGATAATCTCGTGTTTATTTTCGTGCGACCATGTGAAATCTCGAGCGAGCGAATTTGTGCCTAAAAAACAACACAACAATAAAAGTTAACACTCAGATGACCCCCACGCGCAACCTTCTAAATGTATTAATATCATGGTTTTCAGAATCAGATTTTATGATCATAAAATTTTTCATTAAAATCATTTTTTGAAACTTCTTTTAATAAAAAATGCACGTGATATTGGGAGGGGGTTAGAATAGCATAAAACTTTACGACGTATCACCAAGGGGGCTATGAATGTGACTTAAAAAACACACGTGATTAAAGGACGACTCCTTTTAATTTACATGATATAGATAATTATTATGAGCCCAAAAAAATCTTATATTTTAAAGATATTGAGTCACACAGTTGAGTATAAGCTTTCTTTTTCAGAATAGAAAGGTTAGACAGAATTATAAGTAATTAAGTATAAGGGCCTAATTCCCCGACAAACAAACAGATTTATAACCGTGAAGTTTCGTTATTTATGTTAAACAACTGATTTTATTAAACCATCTGTTTATTTGTCAGCGAATTCTGGCTTAATTTTTAACACTAATTAATAAAATGACATTGATCAAGCTTACATAACCAACCTTAGCCTGGACTGCGTAACTGGCAAGCAACACTGAGGCTTCGGGCGGACAGTAGATGTCCATGCTGAGGATCGCTTGCTTCACCTGCAGGAACAGCAGGTGCTGCGTCACCTCCTGGATCAACTCCTCGGCTACATCCTCGGGGTATAGCTTGCAGAGCAACATGAAGGGGGTGCCTGGCATCTGAGAGACACATTGGTCTTGCACTGTGGATGAGGAACACAAAAAGCGGTTAATAATAAATGTATACATGAGATTTTATGTCTTCTGATATCGTTATCGACGTTGTGTAGGTCGCTACCGTCGAATATGAAAACGCCTTGAGGATGTTTTGAAATTCCATGGGATTTATTATTACATACTTTTCAGGAAAGCCTTAAATTGCTTGATATTCTTATCTTTTATGTCTAATAAACACAGATATATGTGATTGAACTACTTGATCAAAAAATAATTTAAAGCAATTTACAATAACTGATAATCTCCTGTTTCTAAAGTAATTTAAATGAATGGAAAAATTAAGGTTATTAGAGTCTTTATGATTAAGGGGAAGGCCCAGATTAGTGGAGGAATCAAGAAAATGTGATATCTCTAGGATATAGGTACTATTATTGCAATTGATATTATGCTAATGGTAGGGCAACCACTCATCCTGCATTCTGCAAAACAGTCCGATCATCGCTGAAGAATTGTTTTACATAAAACGTCTTGCAAAGTCCCGTACATAGCACAAGACGTAAAATACCGCAAGGAGAATATTTTTAATCCATTTATTTATCAGAAGCAATTTTTTAAGTAAAGTTCCTAATACATATAATTTAGCAATGTTCAAAGCTAGAGTGAATAGTCATTATTTGAGCTTGCCTGAGCTATCCTCGGCAGCATCGTCACTTAGCATCAGGTGATGTGCAGCCAAATACACTCGAATTTATAGTAAAAAAGAATAAAAATATGAATACTTGCCTCTTTTATCCAACTTTAGCCAACTTATAAAGTGTTTTGTGTCTTCGAACTGTAGCCCAAAGAACCATGTTTCTCTTAGACCTATAGTCCTGCAGACTAAGTCAAACAGATCTCTTCCCGTAGCTCGCCACTGCAACAAAATATAAATCCTCGTAAATTTAACGTAGATCCATATATTACGTAGCTTCAAAATAAATAAAATAATTATATTACTTGTTACTCCATTAATAGTTGTTGAGTACTAATTTTAACCGAGTGATGATTCCTAAGTTTGTCCAGCACAAGTTTCTCAAGATGTTATTTAGCTAGAAAACGCCGCTGCCGACGCTATCTAACATACTAACTACCTGATGTATAAAAGAGTTGTTATTACAAACTATTTACTGAATTAATATAGTTATACCATAGAAATATAACAAGCCTAGAACCGCCTAGAACAGTAACAATTTTTGACATATAATTGAACTGTAATGCGCTAGCGTGACTTTTCTATCTAATATGCAGCGTAATTAGTTAAAAAGAGACAGATATATACAACATGTAACGGAATAAACGCAAGACCTCAGACACGCCAATTAGAATATTAAATTATAAAACTAAAATAACATCTGTAATTTAATTTAGTTAAACCAAACCAAATCACATAATATAAAATAGTTGTCCTGACTAAACGTAAAACGTTTGAGCATACTATTCTCTACGCACACACTCATAGCAACTGTTTATAGCAGCGAGCGCACACCCGCGCACACCAGTTCGCCCGCCATCAGCTGGCTAAGCACTGCAAGTGTAGTCACTAGGTACGTCAGTTCAATGACCGAAAATTATGATTCCATCTTTCCATCACACTTTCACAGGCTTTGGACTGGCGGTTTTGAATAATTTAATTTAATTTTACGATTGTATTAAATAATCTACATTAGCAATACGAATCTAAGATATTAGGCTTAGTAACGGGGATGTATTTTTAAACCAAGCGACATTTTGCCCGACTGTGATGTATCAGTAAAGGAGGGCGGAGCACCCGGGCGGCGGCGCCCGCGCCGCCAACCGCGCGCCCCCCGCCGCGCGCCGCCGGCCGCCGCGCCGACACGTGTAGGTAGGTACTATCATCGGACACCGGGGAACGCAGAACTTTTTTATCTCAGACGCGTAACTTTCGCGACATTACCCTCTAAACCCTGATAAGTCGTGTTTACCGTTTATTACGTGTAAAAAATATTCAAAGTCGGCGTGTTTAAAAGATTTGAATCATAATATTTACAGTAATTAAAATAAAATCGTATTAATAGGTACTTACAGAATTTACACTAATTTACACTACTTCTTCGTCCCATTTTCATTAAACTTTCAAAATGACCACCGCCTTGTTCGATGCACTTTGTAGCACGCTTTCTTAAATTTAATTTTAGTTTGCTAAGAACCTCAGTGTCATTTTTCACTATCACAAATGCGTGTTCGATTTTTTGTTTGAGGTCATCGACACTTGTTGCCTCGTTTACATACACAAGGGATTTTATTCGACCCCACAAATAAAAGTCTAACGGCGTTAGGTCAGCCGATCTTGGAGGCCACTGTACAGGTCCCCCACGACCAATCCAACGCGTGCCATATTCCGCATCAAGATGCCGTCGAACGGTCCACGTGAAATGCGCGGGAGCACCATCGTGTTGGTAAAAGACTTGTCGTAAAAGTACGAGAGGGACGTCGTCTAATAACACCGGCAATGTCTCCTGCAAGAACTGTAGGTAGGTATCTCCAGTCAACCTCGGTAGAAAAACGGGGCCGAGTACGTGTGTACCGATGACGCCCGCCCACACGTTTACAGAGAATCTGTGCTGGAATGAATCCACACGGCATGCATGTGGATTCTCGTGCCTCCACAAATGTTGATTATGTTGGTTGTACATCCCAACACGAGTGAATGTACTCTCGTCGGTCCAAATAATATTTTGTTGCCAGTTCTCCAACACCCATCTACAAAACTCTAGACGTGGCAAGTAGTCGCTCGGCGTTAGCTCCTGACAACGTCGTAGGTGGAACGGGTGTTCTCCATCAGCATGTAATGTTCGCCACACGTACATGTGACTGCAGTCGAACAATGGCGCTGCCTCTCTCGTGCTACTCTCTGGATGCTCGTCGAAATAATCGAGAATGTTTGCTTGCAAACGAGTACTCCGCACATTTGTCCCTCTATCCAAGGCCGTGTTAGGACGAAACGTCCCGGAGTCCCTCAGACGCTGAGTTGCAACTAGCATCGTCCTGGCGCTCACTCTGGTGCCATATCGTTCATTCATCACTCGACAAGCTAACTCGACATTATCGTCACAACGAGCCAGTGTCCTCACCATCTCCGTGTACTGGATATTGGTATAACGGAAAGCCATCGCGCGCGTAAACAATAAAATGTGACAACAACAACGAAACACAACCACTGAAACATGTCAAACATGTCAAACGTCAAAGGGGTAGCTGGTTAATCGACATCGGCTCAATTGCCATATCGAAAGAAGAGGAAGAAGAAGAATGCATCTCGCTCTTTCACATTATTCTTACTATTGCAAAAAACATTTTGTCATTTCTCAACAAAACTTTGTGAAATGCGAACTACAAATTCTGTCGTGCATTTAAATAAGCCTTATTGGTTGGTAATAAGGGTTAAATTTCCTTAAATTAACTATTTTATTTAATGCACACTACCTCAAATGTAAAATGCATTGATATTATTTACGTGTGTGTATGGATATCTATGAACGAACTACAAATTCGCTCGTGCATTCAAGAAGGCTTTATTACTTTGGAATAAGGCTTAAATTTTCTTAAAGCAAAGATTTTATTAACTTGTTACGACGCGGTGGTTCTAATTTAAGATAAATAAAAGATTTTTTAGGGAAAAATTAACATATATAAATTATGATGGAAATCGATTCAGAAGCCGATTCTGAACAAACAACTTTCAGGTCTTGCGTTTATTCTGTTACAGGTTGTATAATCTCGGCACTCGTCACATAGAACAGAATCATTATGTAGCCGTATTACGATATCAATGGTCACCAATCTGGTCACCAATTCCTAAGGAAAATCGCTAAGTCCTTTGGTTATGTATGACGTTTCAAAAACCGGCTTCATTTGGACTTGAATGACAAGTCGATTACAGCTAGCTTTCTCTTTCAGTCTCATGAGCGCGTGTATTTGATAAAATAGTACCACTACATTTGAAAAGTTCAATTAATAGTTACTCTTCTAGGTTTATCATATTTCTATGAGTTATACTGATTACACACCCAGTGTAGTCAGTACATATTAACTGTCACAGATTAAATAATAATTATTTCATAACAGACACTTCACTCACTTAAAGAAAGAAGAAAGAAAGAAAATCAATTTATTTTTTGCACACAGGACACCGAAATCACAAAAGCATGCACACATAACAAACATAAAAAAAACAGAAAATTACTTATAATAAAACAATGAAAAATAATGCATGGAAGTGTGTGCACTTGAGCGAAGTACACAATTTTGAGTTCAATTGCCACACAGCTAAAGTTCAAATTGCTTCGTTCGCTACGCTAATCTGCTAGATCTATCTAGCGAATCCGCGCCGCCCATCGACACTGCACCCCGCGTCCTCTTTCGAACTAGCATTTGTCGCACGACTTGGAACGAGTGACAGAGGTAGCCCTGTTATAAAACTTGCTAACTGACTATTACTACTATTAGTGGAAAAAGGAGAGGGAGGCCTTTGCCCTGCAGTGGGACAACACAGGCTGAAAATATATATAATAAATAAAAATAATAACTGACTATTCCATGTTAAGAAGAGTAATTCTCATGTATTGAGCTTGTTTGATTTGTTTGTTATTTTTCATTTACATGAATACTGAGAAAAGATGTCATCGTTTTACAAAAGTATGTATGCTGTGTTAATTCAAGGCATTCAACTAAAGTCTATTCTCACACATATTCTATAACAATATTGGCACAGCACAGTTATCAGTGTAAAGTTCACTCATTATCAAGTGACTAATATACTAACTAGTATTTGTATGACTAATGTTCTATTTGTATGACGATGTATGAATTAAATATACAGAAAATGGTTACTGTGTCAGACTCCACAGATCAACATAATTCTGTGGTACTTATAGTGGAAAAAGAGGATAAGTAATTTTTATATTAAATGAGATTTTTCCTAGTTTGCCTCACAAAATCGATGTGAGTGTACGGTAATAAGAAGATAAGTAAGAGTAAGAAGTAATATTGTATCTTATTATCCTATGGCATAATACAGAGCGAGTTTACGTAGTAGTAAACTCGCTCTGTACAGTAAGCATTTTCTTTTATACTCTATAGTGAAGAAATTGCTTTTATGACTTATCCCCTTTTTCCTCGGCACCACAGAATTATAAATGTTAACGGCAATATTAGCTTTCTACCAAGTTTCTCCGTTTTTGTTAGTGGCTTTGCGCAAATAGCGAAATGCAAAAAAAAAATGCAGTAGGTCTGGATGCTGGTATATCAAAAGGAAATATCTACATTTTTTTATTTGATTGATTCGTTGGAAAGCATATACAAGATCCTATCTTTCTGAGACCAACCCTAAAATAGCAAAAATGAAAACAGCTGTTCCATACAAATAATTTAATATTACTTTTTCACTATATGAATGGAACAGAAGATTTGTTTTCCCAAATTCATGTTTGGTCTCATAGTAAAAGTTGTTTATAATTATGAGTATGATAACCCTTTAAAGGGATCAGGCCAAGATAGGTAGGACCTTACATAGAACCTTAAGGGGGTGACGGTACTTATTAAGAACAACTTTTACAATGGGACCAACCATAAAATTGCAAAAAAATACTGCTATCTGCCCATAGTAAAAGTTGTTCATAATGATGAGTACAATAACCCTTTTCAACTGTATGTACCCATTCTGTCTAACTGTGTATAATAATTATCATGCAACAAAACGAGAATGGTGATTGCCTAAAATTTTGTGTAGCTTTAGTGTTTAAGAAATTAGCTTTGGGTGCGGGTTTGGGTTTTGCGTATGATTCTTACACAGAGCAAATATTTATATGGCTAATAGGTGTATGATAACACTAAATATTTTATATTTGTTGAGCACAACAAATGTAAATTGTTGAGCATAAAACCTATGATTGGTTAGAAGTTGAATACTATTGAGTTCTATTGATGATATAAACAGATAAAAATGATAAAATGTTAAAACATTTCTAATCAAATCACCTGTCGCCAAGTACAATATTATTGTCAGCATTTTGTCACTTAATAAATTAATACTGTAGATGATGAATGATTGGTGATATTATTTGCTTCTTAACAGATTATGCAGTTAACATTTCCTAGTAAATATTATTAATTATTCTGAGTACTACTATGCTAAAGAACAAACAAAACAAGTATCATAGCAGGCAATGATCAAAATAACAACATTATCATAATGTACGACTCGGGAATCGAACCTGCAGCACGACCTATTAACCCAACAGTAATAAAAGAGAAAATTATGACTAAACAAGGTCTCAATTATCACTAGTGTGTATTATTGAGGTAATTTACAACTGTTGCGAGCGATGGTGACTCACAACTGACTCGTAAGGCAGCAGGCGAGCTATATATCATACCAAATTCGACAATAAACAATAACAATGCAATCTTTCTACATACGTAATAAATCAACAATTGTCAAAATTCTCACCTCAAGGTTAAATTCCAACTCGGCGTCTAGAGTACACACTTTAACTGGGAACGATTTTGACGCCTTTTTTCTTCTAAATTGAGGCATTATCTTCTATCATAGCTTCAACACCTCATTCGAACAAGACACACATTAGGTTAGGATATTTCGTACGATATCAATTCAATCACAAAACGATGTTTAACGTTTACGTAATGTGCAATGGAACGAGGAATGCGTACAATTTCACATCGCGTACTATTTCTAGCAATTATTATTTACAAACAAGAAAAACGTCAATGAAACAAGTAAAGCGAAGGTGAATGAAGAAAAATTATTAGTACTGCGTTCCGTTACGCTCGGTGTTATGTTTGTTTGATGGTTCATTGTTTTTTTTAGAATAATAAAACGCGATATGCATGATTGGGAACGTAGCAAACACAGACAAATTTTATCTGTGGTAGCAAAGCAAAGTTTCAGAAGTTCAGAAGTATGGAAACCAATGACCAAAGAAGCCTCAGATGGCAATAATTTAAAAAATTCACTGATAGATAAAGACAAAGATGCTGAAGCTTTTGTTTATAAATTAGGTCTTCCATAATTCTCCCCTAGCATATTATGCTAGGGGAGAGTTATGGAAGACCTCATAATCTATACATCATCGAAGTGATATTATCACTTCGATGAGTAGATTATGAGATCAAAACAAGAAGAACAGAGAAGAATACTTAAAAGCACTTGTTGAATGTTGGCTAACCTGATAAGTTGTCATTTTTGACATTGACACCCGCAGCTAACTTCATTTCAAATAGTCGTGCAACCACGTGTGGTGTTTTTTTATTGGAAACTCGTGCTATGAAATAAGAAAAATGGGAAAATTCAGATCCAAACTAAAGGGGAAAAGCAAGGGAAAGCGATGGCAGAAGGGCCAGTCGTCGAACTCCAACCCGAAAATACAGAAATACCGGGATATGGCGAAGTCCCGGTTTTTTCAAGAGAACTTAGGTATTCTAGCATTTATTTTGTCTTCATTCTAATATTTATTCCTTCATCATCTAAACTAAACTAATATTATAAAGAGGTAAAATTTGTTTACTTGTATGTAGGGGTAATCACTGGAAACACAGGACGGATTTTAAAAATTCTTTCACTATTTGAAAGCTACACTATCCCAGAGTGATACAGGCTGTATTTTATTTTGATATTTTTTTTTTATTTTGATAAAAATAAAACGCGCGGGTGAAACCGCGGGCAACATTTATATTTTATAATAATGCCTCTAACGACTTGACATGATTTCCTGTGACCCCTAACCTACAAACAATAACAAAACAAAAATAATATTTTCATAGCTCAAATATCTATTTTGCTACATTTCTAATTGCTACATCACCCTTATATTACTAATAACTTCTTAAATTTTGTAGGAAGCACTGGATTGACACAACAAGCAGTGTCAAAACATGACGCCATGATGACATACGGGCACGCATCAAATAAAAATAAATCGGAGGCCGAGGCTGAGTTGCTGATTGCTAAGGAGCTGGAGAATATGTCTATGAAAAGTGAGGATGTCTCAGAGAGTGAATACTCTGGGTCCTTTAAATCTGGCACTTATAAAACTTTCCAGACCTTTGCCTCTGATTGGAGTCAATGCTCTAATATTAGTTTTAGCAAGTAAGTAACTCACCAGAGATATTCTATTACTGCAAGTGATTGTGTACAATATCTAGGGTTAATATATTTATTTATCTAATTTGATTGCAGTACCCTCATTTCAATTAAAATTAATTATACAATGTCTTACGATTCTAGTCTGGATCCTTCTAAGGGGTTATTGTACTCATAATTATGAACTACTTTTACCAAGGGCCAACCCTAAAATAACAGCTGTTCCATACAGTTCATTCAATATTCCTCAACTATGTATGGAACAGCAGATTTTTATTTTACTATCTCAGTGTTGGTTCCATAGTAATACTTGTTCATAATGATAAGTACAAAACCCCTTAAAAGGATACGGACTAAAAAGATTGGACCTTATACGAGGCAAAAAAAAACAAATAACAGAATTTATAGTTAAATTACTTTATTTAAATGTCTTAGGTATTCTTTGGTCACAGTTATCATGTTCATATTCCTTTATATGGCATCTAGATCTATTGGAAGATATTTCTAAACACAATGTATGTTCCACCAGGTTACTGACAAGATTTGATTCAAACAATGGACTGCATAAAGAAATGCTGGCTGTATTGGCAGCTGTAACCGAGGTTATCAAAGAGCAAGGAGGCAAGGAATCGACTACTGAATACTTTGCAGCATTGGTGAGTTTACTATACAGCTTATTTTAACAAAAGTATTATGTACAGAAAATATTGCCTTCAAAAAGTGTTGAATAAATAACACAACTGTCACTTGAAGTTCTTGTACTACCATAAGTGAAAAAAATATGAAAATGATGTCCATTTATACATACTAGTGGTCGCTCAGTGATCGAAATTCAACCACATATTACATATTGATTTTAGCTTTCTGCACACCATCGCCATATAAACTTTTAATTATGTCAAATCTCACACTCCTCCATGCGTGCTATATGCTTAAAAAGGGGTACAACGTTTTCTCTTCACATATTGATATAAATACTAGCGGTGCCCTCAACTCAGTCCGTGTGGAATTTTTTTTCATACAAACATTGAACCTCCATTACATCTCCATAAGGGTTGAATTTTGTAAAATCTTTTCTTAGCAGATGCCAAATTTCAAGATTAAATTTCCTAAAATTTCATTATTTACTTACAATCTTCTCTTACAGATGGAAACCCTAAAATCCTCAGAAATGGAAGAGAATCTAGTAGCAACACTGACATTACTCTCAATGGGTATAAAGGCAGTACCACAAGCAGTTTTGAGAAAACAATTCTCAGATTCTGCAACAATCTTTACGGACATTCTTGCGAAGAACGAACAGAGTGAGAATGGGGCGTTACTGAGGGGTGCATTAGGCTGCCTGTCGGTGTTGTTGAGGGCCCAGGAGTATGCACTGTGGGGTGATTCGTCTACTATGAGGGTTTTTGAGTCTGTTCTAGCATTTGCACTGCATTCTAAGCCTAAGGTTTGTTGCATTTGTATTCTTTTTGTATTCAAATTAATTCCATTTATTTTAGATAGCTGTTACCCGCGATTTCTTCCACGCCTTTAATTTTTATCAAATTAAAATATAGCCTATATTACCCCAGGATAGTGTAGCTTTCCATTATTCAAAGAATTTTTAGTATCAGTTCAGGAGTTCCAGTCCCACTACATATAAACAAACAAACAAATTGAACCTCTTTATAATATTAGTATAAAGTATAGATGGGCCAAAGCCCTAACTCATTCATACTACCTTTCCATTTTATTATTCAGCATATTTCAGTGTAATATTGTCAATGTATTACTTAGGTCCGTAAAGCTGCTCAGCATGCAGTGACGTCTGTTTTACGCGGCAGCTGTTTCATGATACCGTCAGAAGATGAGAAGGTTAAAGTAAGTATTGTCTAAACAAATTACGGTTTCACAACATTGTCGCTAGTGTCGTATTAACTTACGAGTCGGGGCACGCACCAATGGGTTCGATATACAACATATTATTTAATTAACCCAAATCTTCACACACGCCGATTAGAATATCTAGTTAAAAGCATAATGCAATAACCAAAACTTTAAAGTTAAACATTATTTTCAATAAAATAGTTATGAGCCTAGTATTAGCATTTATTTTTAGCCTGTGTTGTCCCACTGCAGGGCAAAGGCCTGCCTCTCCTTTTTCCACTCACTTCTAGTTTTTGTTAGTACGGACCAGTTTTTTTGGTAGGAGTCAAGCTCGTCCCGCCATCTTCGCTTCGGTCTGCCGCGATGCCGTTTAATATTTACTGGGATCCATTCAGTTGTTCTTTTGGCCCATATATATAGTATTAGCATTATAAATTATAATTGAGTCTTAATATCTTTAAATAAAATTTAAGTTTCTTTAGCTCAATCAAGCGCCGGTTTGGCGAATTTCATAATTATTATTGAAACCTATTTCCAAATATTAACAAACTATATTCAGGTTTATCGTTTATTCAATTACACTGTCTATTCATGCATGGTGTGCGCATAATTGATCACGACTTCTCTAAAGCCGGATTTACAATACAAAACTAGTGTCGCGAAACCGTAACTTCACTACTATAAACTTGACCCCCATTATGATCGTATTTGGAGTTTAAAGAACAGCTGTATAATTCTTTTATTTTCTCGCGTGACTGCGAATTTTGTTATACAGAGATAAGAGCTGTAACTCTAAGCTACAAATACGACCATCATGGGGTCAAGTTTACAGTAGTCAAGTTACGGTTTCGCGACACGTAATGCGTAATATGTTCCATAATGTAAATTGGGTTTAGTGGCGAAGGAAAACATCTTGAACGAACTGGCATTTCCGATAACAAAAAATTCGAAGATCCGTGACATCAGGCACTGACCTCCTGTTGTTGATTAAGGCCCTATCCTATCCCTCTCGGAGAGGTGGCTAAGTCCATGCAGTGAGAACATTAATAGGCTGACGAAAAAATAAGATTTACCCAAATAATTTTCCTACTTATAATAGTATAAATATATCATCATCATTGTACTGCCCTTATCCTATTTTATTTGGGATCGGCGCAATATGTCTTGTCTTCCATTCATCTCTATCAGACATAATTTCAAAGTTTACTTTCTTATAAGCCATGTCAAGTTCCACACAATCCATCCAATCTTTTATTGGGTCTGCACTTTCACTTATAGCCATCCAAACTAAGAAAAAATATATGTATTGTTTTATCTAAATAAGTGTAAAATTGCAGGTACCTAAACTACACCCTGGTTCCAACCGTGTGGCAGAATACTGCTTGTCTCAGATCAAGGCCGAGGCGTTGCTAGCTGGCCATAGAACTGTGCTGCATACTCTCACCATGCTTAGAGATGTGTTACCAGCGTTCAGCAAGGATTATATCAAGGTAAGTGGCGAAATTTGACCATTTTGGAACTTGTAATTTATAATTTAATAAGTTGTGTCTAATATTCTTTATTAGCTTCCGCCAGCGGCTTCGCCCGCGTTATATCTTTATAAATTATAGCCTATGTTACTCACTAATAATGTAGCATTCTGCTGGTGAAATAATTTAAAAAATCGGTCCAGTAGTTTTTGAGCTTATCCATTACAAACAAACATACAAAAAAAAAATTTTTATCTTTTTATAATATTAGTATAGATATAGATTATGAGCTTTCGTGGCTTATTGCCTATATTTAGTTTATGGAAATAATAAACATATATTTAAGATAAGGAAAAACTTGAGGGAGGCAGCAGTGAGACAGTTAAGGCCAATAAAAAATAGGTTATTCATAGATCATTTTTATAGGCCAATACAAAACCACAGTTCAAACCATGCTTGTCGAAACGATCAAGGAAATCAATAAATTCCATAGGTGTTTGAGGTTTGTGGACCTACTTAGCGTAGCCGTGTGAGGCACACAATTAGCTGTATTTTTTTTGTATGTTTTATTTTACTTTTTTGGGTTCTTTGAATTGTGTTCCTTTATGTGACTATCTAAATAAATTTCCTTTTCTTTCTTTTTAACCCCCAACAAAAAAGAGTATTATAAGTCTGTAGCATGCATCTGTGTATCTGTCTGTGGCATTGTAGCTCCAAAACGGATGAACAGATTTCAATGCAGTATTTTAAATTGAAACCTCGTTTAATCGAGTATCATCTTAGCTATGTTTTATGAAAACCTGTTTAGCCGTTCAAAAGTTACAGCTGTTTTTCTAGTTGGGAGTCGAGAATTTTTGACAGTTATTAAGTAGGATTTCATCCAAACGGATTAATTTTACATACCCATCATCAAATCTAAACTATCTTCTCCCTCAGTCTATCTGCGAAGCCACCCTCTCCCTAATGACCCACAACAACGTGTACATAAAGACATGCTGCCTTCACACGTTACACGCACTATTTTCGAGCGCTCGCGACTCGAGCAATATGACTGCGTCCTTAGCAGTGCAGCTCACTCGGGCGCTAATGGCGGCCCGACCGCCTGCGAATGATACGGGACAAGTGTTGGCCTGGCTTGCGGTTCTGCAGCAAGCATACGGCAGTCTCGCTAAGTAAGTCTATAATATGTTACTAGCAAGTGTTACAGCTTCCGTAAATCCTCCGTTACCCGTTTACGAATACAAAAATTGAACTTAAACGACAATTTTTGTCTTAATCGTCTGTTATTTTGTCAATGAACATGGTCCTTAATATTTTAAATGACCGTCACCGGTTTGTTAAAATCGGATGATACACCAAAGCAGAGTTATAATAAAATATTATAGTTTAAAACTATAGAACACGCTTTAGTCATACTTAGTCCAAACTGAACGTGTATGCAAAATTTCAGCTCAATCGGAAACCGGCAAGTGGGTCAAATTTAACTTCTAAGATTTTCTTACATAGTTAGTTACAGGTGAATCAAATAAAAGCGTGTTAAAAAAAAAAAAACCGATTGATTTTTCCATGTTGTGCATATTATTCTTCTTCTTTTGTCCTAGGCCCCAAGACTGCTAATTTCTGTTATCTCAATCGTGGCAGAATGGTCTCGTAATTGTTGGTTTTTACAATGTCGTTCAACCGATTTTGACTTCTATTGCGTAGGAAATAGTAGTCAAAATCTATAGAAAGATACTTAATAATTGGCAATTAACCGACTTTTACTTCTATACCTACGCAATAGAAGTTAAAATTGGTTGAACGATACTGCAAAAACCAACAATTACGAGACCAGAAATTAGCAGACTTGAGGCCCTGTTGGCACAAGCTATCACATGGGAATCGCTAGTAGTGGAAAGCCAGTCAGCAGTGGTGGTATCGAGGCTGACTGCCCAGCGTGCGCCAGACGATTTCAGGTTTCATCACTCTGTTTTAGTACTCCATATTGTTCTTATAGATGATATTACTTCATTTATTCTTTGACTTTGATATTATTTTCACCAGTCTAGACTTGAACCTGTGCATGCCGAACCTGCCAACGTTCGTGAACATCTGTGTAACTGAGCTGTGGTTGTCTGACGTCGCTGATATCAACTCCGCATCCACTAATGCTTTGAAGGTAATACACCATTTCTCTTTTGATGCCAAGTTGATCAGATTACCGACAAAAAGTTGATCCTTATTACGGAGTGGCAGAGCATTTAGTCTTAACTCTGGGTTAGAAAGTTCCGATTCTGTGTACCGTATGACCAAAGGAACAAAATTATTAGGCCTTAAAAAAAGTCGTTCCATTTATGTATCAGGAATAAAAGCAAGTGTAAAAAATATACGTCATTATAAATGTGTTTATGTAAAAATCTACCCGACCATAAACTGAGATCAATCGCTCAGACTGAAACTGATTGCTACGTTTACCGTGATGAAACAGATTATATTTCTCTCCTACAGGCTGTACTCATGGATTGCGTGAAGCTCGCCTTACAATCAGACGAGACGTTTCTAAAACACAAGGTGCACGTAGAAGCTATATTCAAGAGCATCGGCACTGGGCTCGACAACCCCTTCAACCAGGCCATCAGACATGTTATACTGACCATCGCTGTGTGTTTTGAGGTAAGCACCACTAAATTATGAAAGATGTCCAAAACTCAATAATAATAAACAGCTCCCTGGTGAGTGATCGCAGTCAAAAGTAAGTTTTAACATTTCTTGAGATGCTAATTTATAATAGAAACACGTAAATCTTAAGGTCCAAATGTATTTTACAAATGTTTACAATTTTACAGCGACTTATTCGATCTCTCTTACTTACTTACTTACTGTTAGCCTACATCATCCCACTGCTGGGCAAAGGCCTCCCCCCATGATTTCCAGGCTTTTCGGTCTAGAGCCAGTGTGAACCATTCGTTGTTAGTTTTATCAAGTTCGTCCCGCCATCACTTTCGTGGTCTGCCGCGTCGGCTTCTCGTCATATCAGGGCTCCACTTAGTGTTTACCTTGGCCCACAGAAACGATCTCGCTAAAAATGCAAAATCAAAGGTTCGTAGTAATAATACTAACACTCGATCAAGATATCCTGTCTCAATAATGCTATAAAAATCCACAATTAAAATTAAACATGCACAAATAAATTTTTCCCACAGATCGGCAACGAAAGAGTAGCTAGTTCCCTCGGCCCTCTCTTGAAGAAACTGAACGACCGTCGCGAAAGCCACAACTTTGATAACGACAAAGAAGTTGAATACGCCACAGGGTGCGCCGTCAAAGCTCTAGGACCAGAGTTCGTTTTAAAAATTATACCCATCCGAGACGGACCAGAAAGCATCAATCTAGAACGAAGTTGGCTACTGCCGGTCTTCAAAGAAAAAATCTCAAATTCTAACCTAAAATTCTTCGCAACAGAGATTTTGGAAATGGCTACCTTCTGCAGAAAGAAGTCCAGAGAACTTACCCAGATGAAAGACGTCCCAGGATCTCATACATACGAATTACTGTGCAACCAATTCTGGGCGTTACTGCCATCTTTTTGCAATAACCCTAGGGATATAGAAGATAATTTTAAGTCCGTCGCAAGAGTGTTGGGTAGCGTTTTGAAGGATAATCCGGAATTTAGGTTATCAGTGATGCAGGCTTTGAGGAAGTTGATTAGTTGTTCGACTGACAGTGATGACGATCAGGCGGAATTGGGAAGGTTCGCGAAGAATTATTTGCCGATATTGTTGAATATTTATATGTCGCCAGCGAAGGGCAGCAGTGCTGAAGGACAGAGATTGGCGGCCTTGGAAACTATACAGGTAAAGCAGTCTATTTAATTTTTACCCCCCGACAAAAAACAGGGATGTTATAAGTTTGTAGTGTGTATCTGTGAATCTGAGTATCTGTGTTTTTCTGTGGCATCGTAGCTCCAAAACGGATGGACCGATTTCAATGCAGTTTTTTTTAATCGAAAGCTTGTTTAATCGGGTATCATCTTATTTATGTTTCATGAAAATCTGATCAGCTGTTCAAAAGTTACAGTTCTTTTTCTAGTTGGAGTCGGGGTTTTTTGACGGTTAGGACTGCACCCGCGGTTCTGCTCCTCGCGTGTTTTGAATTTTCCGAAAGCATAGAGTACTTTTTATACTCTATGCTCTATTCAGGGTATGAAGCTACCTCTCGGTAATTTCTTCAAAATTGAACAAATAAGCCTAAAGACCTAAAACTCACTTTCGTACTAAAGTTTTGTTTTATTTATTTTTATTCATATTTTTGCCGAGGCTTCAGTGCACGTTGGTGGCAATGCCAGCTTCGTAAGTTCACTCTTATACATTATAAGTTATTATTCAAAAAGAATTGGCAAGAGTGGTCATAATATAATGAAGTAACTCACTTGAAACTGAATAATCTTTATTTATTGTGAGTAAATCGCGAAATTCCGTATACTGTTTCCTAGAACATGAAAGGTACCTATGATGAAGGTGATTTCCACGACAAATATTTGCGTCGTTGATGCCCCTATCCTCACAGTGTGACGAAACCGCCATAGCATTATTAGGGGATACAGATTAAATACTCGCAAAAAAAAATGTTTGTTTCGAGTTCTAGTAATTTTTCATGTAATTCAGTGGCACTCGTAACTTTTCGTAACCTAATAAATTCCTACACAGGTATACCTCACAATCAGCGACCAAACACTACGCGAAGAGTTATTCTCAAACGCCCTCCAGCAACTAGAAACTTCGAAAGACAACCATTTCCAACGCGAATCTATCCTAGACATTGTTAGAGCATTAGTCCTTTACCAGTCCAGCGAAAGAATAGCCAAACTTTTCGACGATTGGGTATACCCACTCTGCGAAACCGTTTTAGAAGACCCCAAAAAACACAAGAGAGCCAAAAAAGAGAATATAGAAGAAGAAAGTGGAGAAGATAAGAAGAAGAATGAATTAAAATATAAAGAAAAAGCGAAACTTTTGGAAATGGAACACAAGAAAGCATATAGGATATTAGAAGAGATTTTTAAAAGTGATAAGGACAGTTGCAAACAGTTTTTAAAAGAAAATTATAAGAAGATCAAGAAGTTATTGATGACGTCATTAAATAAGGTTGCGGATAGCAGTAAAGCAGCTAGATTAAGGTAATTTTTGGGTTATTAGAACTCTACACAAAAGGAGGTTACGTCCCTACTTGCTAGCCTTTTTTTGGCTTATACAAGTAATTTACCTGTGCTATTTCATTGTACGAAAAATCCGAAATATGAAAACTCGAATAAAAGGGTTTTCCTAAGTATAGTGCCACAAACTTATCTGACCCGGTAGTGGCGTCGCTTCCGTCGCTTTTACCAATGTAATCTCTATACAAAAACACATTTTGAAGTCAATTTTGTTCTGTGGTGACGTTAGTTCCAATTTCGGTCACTGGGTCAAATAAGTTTTTGGCACTGTAAGTCGAAATCAAACCATAGAAGTTTCACTGTTTTTCTCATCTACAGTTCTTACGGCCAACTTCAAACATTAAAGAGTCAATCTGCTATTCATTTTAAACATCTGTTATATAATATATTGTCGTTGAATATGACCCATATAAATATAACCTTTCTACACAGATGTATAGAACACCTAATCAACTCAACGCCATTCCTGAACGCGGAGAGCAAGTTACTGAAGAGTGCTATCGCCGAATCAGTCATATGCACCAAAGATATCAATTCCAAATGTCGACAGTGTGCGTTCAACCTTATCACGAGCGTCGGTAACGTGCTCAAGTCGCAGGAGGGAGGTAAGTAGTACAGCGGGTCTACCGCGTAACTAAAATGGTAATAAACATCGATACTGGTAATAAACTTATTTACGATCATGAGACTGAACTTTGAGCTACCTTGGAAATTCCACCTTCATGATTGATATTTCACGATCATGTTAACTGTAAGACCTTTAATTGTACCATGTTTTTTACGCAAATAAATATTATTCTATTCTATTTTTTTTTGCAAGGTTGCTCGAAGTTTAGTCTCTCATGATCGTATTGAAGTTTATATCCAGACTCGATGTTCATTATGAAGATGATGGAGTGCTGTCTGCGTGCGCAGATATTGAGGTGGTGGGGGAATACAGGTACTTGGGTATGGTAATAGATTACAACTTCTCATGGAAAAGGCATATAAGCAACTTATGTGACAAACTACGATCGGTACTTGTGAAATTCCACCATCTAAGCTTTATTTTGGATAGGGCAACTATGTATATGGTCTACTTTGCGCTAGTGGACTCACTGCTGTCTTATGGTCTGGCCAGCTATGGCCGTACATTTAAAACATATTTGGACAAAGTAAAATCATTACAGATTGGGTTTATGAAACTGTTAGTGGACAAAAACATAAAAAAGCGATGTAAAAATGGCGACTATGAAGAATTATTTTCGGAGTGCAAAATGCTGCCAGTCCATGAGAAGGTAGTGTTGTGTTTAGCAGTTGAACAGTATGGTAGTGAGGAATTTAAAATTATATCAGCGCACCCAGGGCTTAACAGACGAGGAGTGAATAAAATATATGAAATGCCTATTTGTAACAATTATTATTGCCGAAGAAGTAGAAATTATCTAGTTCCAAGAATTTATAATGACATACCTTTTGACCTAAATATTAAATGTCAGTCAAGGAGGTCGTTTAGAAATAAAACAAAACAGTTTCTTCTTGAACGCTTTGTTGAGAATCTGAATTCATTGGAGTTTTTATGTGATTCAGTTTTGTAATTATAGATAATAAATTATATTAGTTATCCAGATATTTGTAGTAGACTGTGTGAGGGGAGTTGCATCTGCCAACAAACTGTTTTACAGTTTGGCGGAAGTACAGAATTAAGAGTAATTTATTGTTTTCCTTAAATAAACATTTTTTCTTTCTTTCTTCTTTCTTTCTTACCATTTTAGTACTGCGGTAGGTCCCCTGGCCCCTGAGGGAGGATGAACATTCGGATATACAAACGTATGAATGGCTAATAGTTGAACCCTTTCTCAGTCCAGTGTCCCTCATGGGGAACTAAGCGACCCTGGTGAAAGGGTTAAATAATATCCAACTTCTCCCACAAAAAAGAAATACCTGTATTCCCAAGGTCCGATTTGAAGGATAGTATAGCCCAGCTGTTCCTAAAGAGGTTCAAAGAAACCTTGTGTTCCGGTGGAGGATAAAACAAAGATGAAATTCGCGGAATATTGACCTTAATCACAGGACGAAGTCGAATTTTCAATGATTTTTTGCGAAAATGCTTGTGAAAATAATACTAATTGAAAGAAAGAGAATAAATTCGTTCGATTCCCAGGTCTTTCGTTAGGAAATACACAATTACAGCACTTAATAATGGCGTCAGCGAAACAACAATAGTCTCTAACTCTTCGTGGCATTTGGGCGTGCCATGTTACTGACAGCAAATTTCTTCCTCAGGAATGCAAGCATACGTTAACATGCTAACATCGGGTCTAAACGCACCACTGACGCGCATCATAAGCGCGACGCTGCGCGCTATAGCGTCGGCGCTGTTCAACTTTTCGGAGGACATGGGGCTGCAGACCGTGCAGGGCTTGCTGGAGACCGTGGCGGAGCAGATGACCAATAGCAACAGGGATGTTATTGCAGCCTCACTCAGCTTCTTGAAGGTAAGGGACTGATATGCAGTAGTTATGACAATGAAAGTGGTAGCTCTTAATAGCAAACAGATATAATGCACTTTAGCTCATCCCCCTTAGGTAATAGCGTGATAGTTTATAGCTTAAATGTTGACCAGCCTTTTAACGGATATTACTGCAAAATCTCAACGAAATCTGTTCATTTGTATAGGTGTGAAGCTCGGACATATAAATAGACAAATGGACATACAGACAAACAGGCAAAAATTCTAAAAACTTCTGTTTTGGCTTCAGTATCGTGTCTAGTATACGATGCAATTACTTTTTCCCAAAAATATTTAATGTACAGTTTTATCCCCGTTACGATTTTATTATATGTACATATATAGATTCTAGCCAATCATTCAGATAGGCGCAGTTCGTCCCACCATTTATGCCTCGGTTAACATTTGCGCACTTGTAAATAATTAATTCCAGGTATACACAAAAGTCCTGCCAACAGATGTCTTAGCGGGCAGCCTACCCTTAATCTTTAAGTCCTTATCCGGAATGGCTGAAGACTGCAAGAGGCATTCGCGGTTAGAAATAGGCTACTTCCTCACCCGGATGATGAGGAAGTTTGGGGCGGAAACCGTGGAGAAACTCATCCCTCCTGCTGATGAGGTCATGTTGAGAAGACTGAGGAATATCCGGAAGATGGATAATAGAAAGAAGAGGCAGAAGGAGAATCAGAGGTGAGTTATGCTTACTTTTTGATGGACTATGTGTAAGCTTTTTTTTCTCTGCTCATTATGGATAGAACATAATGAGCAGAGCAGCCATAAAAAAAAAAAATTATAATATTTTGGAGTGAATTTTAATACTGCGGTTGCATTTGGGAGCGGACACTGAATTACTCTGCAAATTTTGCGTACTACACAAAAAAATATCCTGTTTAAGATTACTAATGTGAATCCTTATTTACAGAGACCAATCAGACGGAGATTCAGACACAGACATGCAAATCAGGGGCACGTCGCAGACATTAGAAGATATACTGAAGGATTCTGACTCGGAGATGGAGTTCCTGGACGAGGAAGAGGACAGGCCGAGGCCGAAAGCCAAGAAAGTTAAGAAGGGCAAGAACCAAGCCTGGATTCAGGACGACCCGGAGAATATTGTGGACTTAGCTGATGTGTCATCTTCTAGGAAGATTACTGGTATGATGGCTTTAATATTTTGTTTGATTTGGAAGTTCAAGAAAGTACTATCTGAGATTTCGACAGTTGAAAGACTATGTGATCAAAGCGACATTTTTTTAATATTTTTGTTCCGAAAATAATTAATAAAAATTAAAAAATATGTCGCTTAGAATAAATGGCCTTTCAACCGTCGATTTGATTGTATTAATTGTGTTAAAACTTAGAATATATTACTTGAATTGGGATATTCTAAGACTAAGCACTTAAAATTGAGTATAATATCTTTGAATATTACCTGTATCAAAAGTTACTGAAATCGATTCAGTAGTCAATTATGCACAAACTATATTCAGGTTTTGGGTTTATTTAATTAGGTACCCATTGCAATACCATATACGATATATGCGATACCATATAGCAATGACTAGATATAGACCTATCTGTTGTTATAAAGACATATCTCTCTTTAGTAATGACAACCTTCCGCCAGCGGCTTTGCCCGCGTGATATCTTTATAAATTATAGCTTATGTTACTTAGTGACAATATAGCATTCTACTAGTGAAAGAATGATTAAAAACGGTAAAGTAGTTTTTGAGTTTATCCATTACAAACAAACATACACAAAATCAAATCTTTTCTTTTTAGTAGTAATGATAAAGTTGCCATAATGTCGTGATTCGAAGACCAAGGCTTGTCACTGGGAAGTTACCTAGGTACTCCTTAGTGTTATTTTATCTTCATTTCCTTGCAACAATACATGAATACTGATTAAATAAGATTAATACCTATTTACACGGAGCGACTGCCATCTGAGGGGCTAAAAAGGCCGCTTTAGGCGAATCATAATATGATTCATATTACGATTGTCAAAATATCTACTTAATTGACGACTCTAAGGCTTACATTCAGAGACGACAGAAACGAGTCTAAGCGTGAACTTACGCTTCCATCTGTCAAAATTTGTTCGTAAAATTGACATATGGAAGCGTAAGTTCACGCTTAGACTCGTTAACTGTCGTCTCTGAATGTAAGCCTTAATGTCATCCGCATAAGGTTCATATTCAGTAATCATCTCTTTGACAGTTACTATGCAGATCAATAGATGAATTGCTCAATGATGCCTTTTTAGGCCCCCTCTGACCTCCGCCACCCTATTACTGGGAGACACTGATACGCTAAGATCCGACCGGTTGTCAAACTTTTTTTGGCTGCTGACTCCCGTCACGATAATTATATCACTCATTTTCACAAATCTTCTATTTCTGCCAGCCACGGACCCCTCACGTAAGCAGAAGGCATCAGAAGTGAAAGCTCAGAAGAAGAAGGATGGTGGCTTCAAGACAGCGCCGGATGGACGGCTGATCATCACTGATGACGCGTTTAATGATGATGATGATGATAAGGAGCCGAGACCCAGCGGGGATATTGATACGGATACTGATGATACAGGTAAGTTATCTTAGTTCAAGATAATTATGAAGAAGTGAAATCTATTACAGATAACGTTTAACGGTTTGACGTACGCGCAACCATGGTTTGTCTTTGGAAGACGAAATATAGACCAGTGTTGCCAAAACTCTTAAAAGGCCGTAATTGCCATTCAAAGAAAATATTTTTAAAAAAATTTAAAATTATAATTATGTTCTTTTTTTCTCATTATTTATATAATTCAGTTTAACCGAAAGAATATTGAGTGAAACTTTAATACTGCTGTTTACTGTACGTTTTCACTAGAGCATCATTTAAGGGCCACGTGCAACACAACAACAATAAATGTTTACAAACAAATCGGCCGTATAACCCTTTGAGTATTTAGACAGGAGGAGGCATTAGCGTAATATACTGAACAAAAAATTCTGTCAATGTCAGTGGAGGCGCGGGGAGGTAAAGGGAAGTCCACCGATTTTCTTTTTATCGATATCGATAATGTCCATTTGGATTTACGCGTGAAACTATGAAATTAAACAGCTGATACACAAACATTTTTTTTAATTATTTAAAACTACGATAATATAAAATTTAAGAAAAGGAAAAAGTTATGTAAATTTCATGTTATAGTAAACATTCACACACTCTTGTACTTAAACGATAGTGTCCCTACGAAAATTATTATTTATAAAAAAAACGTGTTTGATGGTGATAATAAATATAAAGGCCGATGCCATAAATTTTTATTTTACTCAGCCTTTGCAAAATAAATGGAACAATTACACATTACCCTCAAAATATTGAAAGGTAGATGAAATCACATAACTGCGTGGGCAGTTTAATTTAAATAAATATTTTCAATTTTGAATTCAATTAAAGAATTTAAAAACTTGATTAGAAGTACGATAGACGACGGATGACGACGGATGGACGGGTAGCTTTATTCGATAAGGCCGCCCATTGTAGGTACTTTAATATTGTAATTAGTAACATATTTAAAATTTCTATTGTACACTGAAATCTAGTGAAGAATAAATAAAAATAATCTATAATATAAATGTAATCTAGTGAATATAAATTTTAATTAGGGAAAATTTATTGGGCAAATGAATATGAATTATGAATTGAATTTCAAATAGAAAAAAATACACGTACCTATCCAAACTGGCTAGGCACCACGCGCGGTGAACAGGAAAGGACGAGGCGAGATGACTGACTAGGTTATTCGCACGAGCTATACCTACCCGTTCTCTTATAGTTAAAATTAAGTAAATAAAGGTCACACACAGTAAAATCATAGCATCTACTTAATCGTTTGGGTGGTAAAAATGTTAAAATAAGGATACAGAATATAATCCAACAATAATTACCTATGTACACGCAAATCCAACTAAAATCTAAATGTAATATATGAAATACTTACCTAAAATCATTTATGTGCAAAACACAACCTCAACTCCATGCGATTAACAATGGACGGCGGCGACCTGAGCCGGCGGCGCAGCGTGCATTCACGAAATAATTCAAGTATCGGCGCGGCCGAAAGTCTCGGCCATTTTTTGGCCGAAACCTAAACTAAGGCTGTAACTAGATTTCTTGGCCGAAACAGAAACCGAACTTTCGGTCGGTCACTAATTGTAATCTCCTTTACTTACAAAATTGTTGTATTCAGGTGTACAATAAAGTGTATAATAAATAAATAAATAAGATAATCTGTGTGATAAAATATCTTAAGTAACATTTAACTTTAATCAATTATTTTTAAATTATAAAACAATTGTTTGTACACAATCAGAAAATAAATCTATGGTAAGTATTTTCTATAAAAGATCAAAACAAAATTCAAAGAAATAATTTTATCGACATGCAAATTTTGGTTTACTGGGGTACACTAATGGTAGTCTCGTAACTTTTTTGTTGTGTGGTAGAATTCGAATCATAATTCATTTTATGTCAAATCGAATGAAGGATCGATACCTATTTATGAAGATAAGATTTTGAATTTCAATAAAAATCAAGAACAAATATTATGAATAAATACTTATATATTATGGAAGTTAATTCCATCATTCTGAAAATTTTACGTATTGGAATTTTTTTGGCACGATTTAATATCACAATTAGGCATTTTCACGGAGCGCTGAATGATGACCGCGCGGCTCGAAAACGATTAATGATATGCGTTGGAATCGATTTGAAACTAGTTTTTATAAACTTTATAGAACATCAATGACTTTATGCACAAAAATTTTGACAGAGGGGAAAGTGTTGGTAAGGCTCCTCCTGTCTAGATACTCAAAGGTATAACCATATAAAAATTCATATTTAAACGGTTGACTTTGCACTATCACATGATAACAGACATTTGCACACATCAGATGATAACAGACGGTTGTCGATGTACTTGAGCCTAGCTTATTATTATTAAAACCATCGTTAACTCGTCTCATATTTCCTAGACGCGGAAGACGAAGACTCCAAACCTTCGAAGCTCCTCAAATCGGGCGGAAAGCGTCGTTACGACGACATCCTAAGCTTGAAGAGCGGGAAGTCTGGAAGGAGTAGAGCTTCCACCGTCACCGTGGGGTCCAAGTACAAGGCAGGAGGCAAGGGTATTCACAGGTAAGATTCTCTTCATCATCATCTTTTTCGTGGTAACCTAATTGACTACAGCTCGAAATCAATTTCCATCGATCTGGAATAACAACAGAAAATAGTTTTCTTGTAATATACTACGAAGGTGGGGGAATCAAGCATTCGACCCGCCTGATGGTAAGCGGTTACCGTAACCTATAGACGCTTGCAACACCAGAGGCCTCAATCGCGCGTTGCCGACCCTACTACTAGCATCCTCAAGGAGTATTAGTGACCTTGCTCACCATTAGGAACACAACACTACAAAAGACCAGTGTTATTTGGCTATGATATTCGGCAACATGGAGCTACTTCTCCAGTCGGGCAGCTCCTATTTTGAGCGGAAAGTCCCCCTATTTTTCCTTACTGTCACCATAATTATGTCCTCTTTGGTTGGTTCACTGTATCTGATGCTGTCTTTACTTTCCCGATCGATCCAGCCAGTTTTTGCTCTCGCAGAAGATTTGTGTAAGAACTCCAGCAGACAGCTGACTGTTAAACAACACAAAAGTTTAGTCGTAATGGAAAACATTGGACAATTTAGTTGGTGTCGTGTGCGCATTTTCATATACCTACATTATAAAGCTTTTTATTACGACGAAACTGTCATATTGGTGAACAGTCTGCCGACTGCTGGAACCCTGGCTATGTCCACATTTGTATCATTTTAGCGTATCGTATCTCTGTTGCGTAGTATCGACGTGTATCAAACTCGCTAGTTTTGACGCAAAATTTACGCGGTCATGTGATAATTTTGATGAAAATTAAACAAATGTGGACATATCAACGTACGACGTAGTAAAGTAATTGTATTGTTGCTTTTCGTACTAGAGCGACAAGTATCAGTAGACCAACTGGGAACAACTTGACAAAAAAATAAGCATCAAAATGACAAGGTGAAATGAATGGCGTATGTAACAAATAAGTTTAACATAACATCGTTTCCAGGCCTCTCGGAGCAGCGGCGTCAGTGGCGTCCGGTGTGGGTTCAGAATTCAAGTCTAAGAAAGCGAAAGGTGACGTCAAGAAGCAAGGCAAACACGACCCGTACGCGTATCTACCGCTGTCTAGGAAGAATCTAAATAAAAGGTAACTGTTGCATTTAAAATATACTTCAATAACACATCCCAATTAGAATATCTAGTTAAAACCATAATACAATAACAAAAACTAAAGTATTCTACAGTTAACTATTATTTTTAAGGCTTGCAATTCTTACTGCATTTAAAATTGATTCTTCAAATAAGATTAAAATTTTCGGTGGCTCAATCTAGCGTCGTCGGTTTGGCGAACTTCATATTTATTGAAAAAAAAATTTACCTTAATAAAAGTTACTAATGGGGGGAGGCTTTTGCCCAGCAGTGGGATGATATAGGCTAACAGAAACAGTAACAAGTAACGATAAAAAAAAAAAAAGTCACAGTAAAAGTTACTAAAATCGATTCAGTAGGCAATTATGAACAAACTATATTCAGGAATCAGGAGGCCTAAAAAGGCCACATTTCCCAATTCCCCTACGAATCTTCATGGTAACTGTCAAACAGATGATTGCTGAATATGAACCTTACGCGTATGATATGAAGAGTCACCAATTATGTGGATATTTTGACATGATTCATTTAAAGCGGCAGGTTTTTTGTTTATTCAATTACACCGTATTTATATATGTACCTTTGTATGTGGGATCGGATTAGTGAAATGGGTGAACTTGATTTGCTTGTATATTGACGAACGGTCTTAATTTATCTATAAATTTCGGATCGGGTTTGCGAAAAAAGCTTCGTCCTACGTCCTTCATCATCATGTAGCTGTTTAAATGCTTTCACAGCGTTGTTATTTTATTATTATTACAAGCCTTTAGTATCCCACAAGTAGTAGTAAGTAGTTGTGGTAGCAAAAAGCAGCATTCTTCTTCTAAACTTTCAAATTCATCACTTCCTCTCTGTCTGGCATTCTCGTGCCTTTTTAACCCCCGACAAAATAGAGGGGTGTTTTAAGTTTGTAGTGTGTATCTGTGTATCTATGTATCGAATGAAGAGCTCCCAAATTCGCCGTTTGAATTAGATGACTTTTAAAACAGGAAATAAATAGTTGTTGTTTTTAATTTAACGATTTCTTGCCACGTATTAATTATAATTCCACATAATAAATTGTAAAAAAAAATACGAGGCTCTTGACCTATTTAAAGAAAGGTACTTTCATAATAATATCTATAAATATGCAAAAACAACATCGTTAAGCTGTATGTCACGTCCTATTCTCAAGAAATACTGAACCGATTGTAATGAACTTTGCCGTTAGAGTTGGCATGTTTCCAAGTGGAGTGAAAAACACTTTTCTGTGGTTGAACAATATCATAAATCATTGAGATAACACGTGTTATAAAAATCTATTGTAGTACTGAACCATCGGTCTAGTGTTCGCTGTGGCAGCTGCTTAGGTCCAGGATTCGACTGCCAGGAAAAACAGGTATAGGATTTTTTTGTGAGAAAATCATGAAGGGTGTTCCAACTTTATGATCGGTATTTTTTTTACAAGGCATTTCGAAGTTTAGGCTCTCACGATCGTATTGAAGTTTATTACCAGAGCCTGATGTTCATTACCATTTTGTTACGCGGTAGACGCCCAGCTCGGCAGTTTAGCATTGTACCCGGTTGATGGCAATAGACTCGCTTTTACTTAGGACTTAATAACGTCTTCGGCAAACTAAGGGTGTACTCAGCTGAACCGTTGGGTTACATCATTAAGTTATTATTACTAGTTACCACTAGTAATAATAACTTTATGGGTTACATGCTATGTATGTTTTTTATACTGTCTATTTTCTTTACAGGAAAAAAGCCGTTACGTCGAAACAGTTCAAAGGTGTCGTCAAATCTAAAACTAAAGGCGGGAGAATAAAGAAGAAATGAGGAGTATTTAGGGAATTAACAATAAGTCCGACCTAATAAATAATACTGCAAAATCGTGCTTTTTACAGTTCGTATCCTTTGTCAAAACTGCAAATTCAAATGCATAGCATCAAAAAATAATCTATTCATAGTTTTGGTCAAATAGAGAAACAAGGATTTTAAGTTTCCTCGAAGTCTCATAATACCTTTTACTTCTATCTACCATAATGTGACTATACTCTAATTCCAAAATAAAAGTAGGGCAAAGTTATGAATAAAAAAAATTAAGAATATTGACCATAGACTTAGGATTTCGCTGACGCTGCCGCTGTATTGACCATCAATTACACCTTATTAATAATATAATACCTTAAGATTAATGAACCCGAACTGTAAATGGCCAGAATCTGTGAATCTTTTTTTTTGTT
Source organism: Allophyes oxyacanthae (assembly GCA_932294325.1). Taxonomy (NCBI): domain Eukaryota; kingdom Metazoa; phylum Arthropoda; class Insecta; order Lepidoptera; family Noctuidae; genus Allophyes; species Allophyes oxyacanthae. The sequence continues at coordinate 8,275,860 of OW028628.1, forward strand.
ATATCATGCGCTTCTATTACCCCAAATGCGCTAATTAAAAGAAAACATTAATATTTATTTCTGTGGTTTATAACCTGCTTCGTTAATGTATAGGCAATTTACACGCGTTAAAACATTTCCACATTATCCGATACAATATCGGTAACGGACGCAAGCCGTAACGATATTAGGGCATAGAAAATGTGTATGAAATGTCCTATCTGCTATTCACATTACCCGCCAAGATATTGGATGTCGGAACTTCATATCGTGTCGATATGAAGTTCCGATCCGATAATATCGGATAAAGTGGAAATTCTTATATTGATTTGTGGTGTTGAGACTTGAAAGTAAATATTAATAAATCAATATGAAATATTGTAATCTTTTATTGTGGCCCGTGGGTGGAGGTTGAAGGCACGGTTGGCGCAGTGGCTAAGCAATTGACTTTCTACGCTAATGAAACATCTGGCTTTGGAGACACTAAAATCACAGGCCAGATTCATATCTGGCCTGTGATTTTATACAGTTTATTTTTGTTGTCCCACGAATTATTTGAGGCTCATGCCTCAAATAATTCGTGGGACAACAAAAAAGCACTTGATGAAAATGGCGACCGAGCGACTGACAGTTTTTGTTGTGCATCTTTTATTTTACTTATTTTAAATAACGTTGTCACTTGGATTTCTTCTGTATCATGGGTAAAATAGTTAAGAGACATAAATCTCACATACACATAGGTACCCGAAACAACTATTTGTAGGCCATAGACAATATTTGATCCGTGCAGGAATCGGAATCGGAACGCGTCAGCATCGGAGTGCTGACGCGCTATGTACCTATTTGTATGGTGCGCTACAGTGTGTCGCGGATGCTCACAGACTACAAAGAGATACTACGTATCAGATGCACAACTCCCATACAAACATTATGGACACAGCGACTTGCTTCCGATTGGCTACGGGAAAATGAACTTTGACAGTTGTTGTCGTCTAAATATGAGTCGTTGTTGCCAGGCAAAAGCATGCAGTATACAGCCAGGGCTCCCTTGAGGAATGCCTCCAAGGCTATTTTTATTCATTTAAAAAAAAGGAAATGTCAAATGAAAACACTGTTTTGTAATTTAATAGGTATTATTTATTAGGATTTTTCCTAAGTTTTTTCTTATATTTCTTCAAAGCTTTTTCTTGCATAATTGGCTTATTATTTATGTTTTCTAGTCTAGCAATGTCCGTACCTTTTAATATTTTATTAATTGTATTGCACCAATTATGTATGGCTAATCTTGTTGATATAGAAATGAATGCTTGCATAATATCATTTTTATGCTTTTGGCACGTAATAAACTCAAATGCACACTTGTTTTTTATTACATCAGAAATTTTGGTTGCGAGGTTGTCTTTGTGTGCATTAGAGTCCAAAAATAAATTCGTTTCTTTAAAAATTGTGCCAAAAATCATAATCAAATGTTCGGATGCATAAATTAAACCTCTTTTACTTTTATTGTATTCCTTTTGAGACACCCACTTATGCACATCCGATTCATTTGACGTTAAGTCTTTCTTACACTGCCGACACTTCGATTGTTTAAATATTTTTCTTATTACCCAGCCAGCAGTGTAAGCTCTTGCATGAATATTCAAGCGTTCACGTCTCGCCATAGTGCTAAGGTTTACGGGGTCATTGTTAGGACTAACTGACTGTAACTCACTGTCTTTGTATTGAGCAACATATTTTTCAATTGGTTCGAATAGTGATTTCATTTTTATCAACTGATAACAGGATTCATCTTCACAATTAAAAGAATTATAATGGAATTTTATGAACCCTGTTATCAGCAACGATTTAAAAGTATTCGTGAAACTGTGGCAATCTGGGTTATTATTCCTTGAATTATACGCCCTAACCTTTCCAAAGAAATTTTCAATACCATCTGAGTTAAAATATCTAGGGCGCATTATTTTTATATTTTTTTCTTCAAAAAATTGCCACAGTCTCTGAAAACTTTTAAGAGTTACAAGCCAGTTTCTTATACTAGGCACAGTAAGTGCCTTACATTTTTTGTCTATAAATTTCATTGCTTGGAATTTTATGATAGCTTCTTGCCAAAATTTGTGGTGAATCGACGTCTTTGTCACAGTGGACCGTAACTCCTTTCCTTTATTCTTCTTTAAGAAAGTGCTGGCTCCATTCACACTGTCGAATACGTTGTCCAGGAAGGCCACTACTTGAGATGTATGTTTTAAAGTGTCACTGACTATGATGCCATCAGCATAGTGAGCTGAAAAAAATAATAACTATAACATACCTTTTTTAAGTTAAAATATTTGAAGTGGGGAAAATTATATCAGTAAGATAAAGAGTAAAAAACATTACAGTCAAACACAAAGAGTAGATAACGATTGAGTGCGCCACTTGTATATTGCCTTATTCATATTTAGTATTTTAAAAGCGAAAACTTCCTTTTATCGCAACAAAACTGTACAGAATATTAAAATTACACAGCGGAACAAGAAGCAGTGACAGCTATAGTAATTTTTTTGGGTTACAGGCCAAGAAGAATATTAGTTCCCTTAAAAAAACCTTTCTTTTCTGTTTCGTTCCGTTTATCAGGCAGGATATAGTGTAATATTTAAGCAATAGCTTACAAGACATGAATAGAAGAACAAAACTATGGGTTGAAAAGCGATTAAGGGTTCCTGTGCTATACCGAATGAGTTATTAAACTAGGTTACTTCATTATAGAGAGAGAACAAATACTTACAAAATGAGGAAGTGTATGCCAAAGCACTAGCCATAGTGTGACTAAAGACCCGGACACAATTTCTGACCTGAAAAGTTAACATAATAACTTTAATAATTTATTAGAAACATCGATTTTAACACATTATTACTACCTAAATTACATACTACAGATTTATCGTCACACTAAACGCTTTTAACGTGTTTAGTGGCTGTATATATCTTCTCCAGGACCAACCCACTTGGAACCGTGCGCCTAGAATCACGACGTTTTGAAAGTGCCTGCAAAGGCCCAGTTGAAATAAAAATCTTTGACTTTGACTTTGACTATAGTCCCATAGTTGCCAATGTGTTATTAATTTATAATGTAAAATTTAATGCCATAGTACTGGCATCAACATTAAGGTGGTGGATGGAAGAATGAATAAAGCTCACCTACCAAATATCTTTACAAAAGTAATTTCAAAAAAAGCGTTTTAAAAAAAAGCAACCCACCTTCATTTTCTTTATTTTTTCCGGTATAACATGTTCATCATTAAGCTTATGAAGCAACCGTGCTTCAGCATGTTTGCAGTCCATTTTATAAACATCAACAATGTCTGACCATCTGGCTATATTTCCATTTAATAGGATATCTTTGTTCAAAAAGTTGTTTCTGATCCCTTTAATCAGATGAGGTGGGTCAAAAATTATGTTTAATTGATAACCACCAATGTGGATAGTATCATCTGAAATACAAAAAATGTTTAATAATTTTTTTAAGTACTATCTTAAAAGCAAAAAAAAAATGCATGTAAACTAAAGATTTATGTAAAAACAAATTACCGATGTTTTCTTCTGAAAGTATTTGCTCCCTTCTAGTGTCCTGCTGAAGACTTTTCAAAGCCGATTGGAATGCTGAACCCTGGTCTGATATTAATGCAATGGGAATTAGACCAGTCTCTCCAACTGCATCCACAATCGTTTTTAATATTGATTTTAGCTCTATCGCTTTTGTAGCACCTTCACAGAAATAGTAAGCTATTGCTTGCTGCCATTTGTATATAGCACCTTTAACCATAAAACATAATACATGATCTGCAAAATCATTGGTACGTTCTGTGAGGTCAACAAAACCATTAATAAAATCTTTTTGTAGGTATGTAATGGCTGTATCGAGTGCCATTTCATCAAATAAAATTGAACAATACTTTTTTTCTTCTTTCCAAGTCATTGCCTGAAAACATAATATAATGATTTGTATTCAATTTAGTCAGATAAAACATACAAATAGTCATGGTTAGATATTAATTGATGGTGTGATCATGTACCTCTTGTTTTATTGATGAAAATATCTGTGAATTTATGCCGGGTCCAATGACTAGTTTAGCTAGCATTTTTTTTAAGGTAGTTTCAGAAGGCAGTATAAATATTTTTTGTAAAAATTTATATGCTTTAGGACCTTGTTTCTGAATCGCCAGTGACACTAATTTTTCTTCCTGTGTGAATCTTCTACCTTTTTTGTTTTTTGTGCATTGTTTTATTTGCATCCACATTATGTTTTTAGCTGTAGGATTCATTGAGGCAGTCAGTTCCGCAAACGAACGTTCCTTAGAAAATCTCAGAGCCTTTTTGGCTCTACGATTAAAACTAAGCAATTTTCTGGATTTTCTGTACTCCATGTAGAGCATCTTGCAAGTTGGAGTAAGTTTCTTGACGTTTTGAACTAATCTTCTCTTTTTATTCAGAGTTTGCAGGCCAGACTCGGTTATTGAGGCAAACTTAGGTGCTTCCAAAGAAACATCCTTTGGAAATGTTTCTTGTGTGTTGCAGAACACAGTATTCAGTGCTTTTGAAGTAGAAGGAACAGGGTCTGAAAGATACATGCAAAACATTAATTGAAACATACATATTGAAATTTAAAGTATCATGTTATATAAAGTAATTTTTTTTGTTAATCTTTGAAATGATTTCATTTTGACAACAGTTAAGTTTTGTATTTGTTACTTTAGAATTCAGTGTAGAGTTCACATGATAATCAGTATAAAATTCACTTACCTATTTCTATAGCTGATGTATAAGACAGACCCTGTTGCATAACATTGATGTTAGCATTTACAAGTGGGGCCCTTGAAGAAACTGATTCTGAAAGATAATAATGTAAATAAAAAATAACTTCAGCGGCACCTTTTGAAATAGATAACAAGCCAAATTTTATTATGCCAGCACACCAGTATTATGACTAAAATACAAAGACAGTGACAATATGTTGGACATAATTTGGATTGGTTAAATAGGTAATTAATTACGGTAGTTCCCATTTGTTCTATGGAACATGATGTAATAGAATGAATTGAGAAAATATTGTCCCTATTTGTACTATAGAACAGTTTGTACTTTTTGTCTCAAATTGTTCCATAGAACAAACTAAGTATATAAACTTCTTGAAGTTAATATAAAAACTGGCCACTCGAGAATGATTTGCTACCACTTGTCTTAGTGAAGACAAGAAAGAATAAGAATATATTAGCGGTAAGAAGAATTGTTTTTAGTTTGTAGTTACAGAAACACATATTGTTAAACTACTGTTTTGCTTTTATTTTTCGAAACAAAAATATTATGTAGCGAGTAGTTTCATTTTTTTGATAGTGAACTGTACCTGATATTAACGTCAGTGATTAATGTCATTCACATCGTATATATGTCATCATGGAAGAATTTGGGATAAGCGATTCCCATTTAGTTCTGTGCATTCACAGACAAATAAAAACAGGAGATAAAAGCTAGTATGTAGTTCTATAGTACAAATAGGGACAATATTTTCTAAATTTGTTCTATTACGTCATGTTCCATAGAACAAATAGGACTTACTGATTAATTATATAAACATAAAATAAGTTACACCAACCTGTAGGCCTAGAAACAGCATAACTGTGATCTACATGTAGAGTGCGGCAATAATCATGATCTAATTCAGAGTTTGGGTTCTCATTTTCTGGAAAAAATATATACTTCAGTTAGTTATATTCTATATATAAATAATATTTTCATATTATTACTAAACACAGCTAGAAATATTACATTTGTGAAAGGTTATGAAAATGTTTAGGTGTTTACATCACAAACACAATAACAGGATGGATTTTGAGAATCGTTTTTAACCATATTGATGAGATAATCACTGGAGTGTGGGTGACTGCTATGTATTAAAACTTTCATTTCAATAGTGTACTTCAGCAATTCGACACTTACCCAAGTTAGAATGTGTAGGTACTCCAGTAGAGATTTCATGTTCAGTGAACAAAGCAGGATATGCGTTTATCATAAGACGTGATTTCTGGGTAAAAAACCTTGCCTCAAAATGCTTATGGCAAACACATTGTTTGCCCAATTGAACCACACTCAAGGCACGCAGAGAAGCACTGTTTATACAATTTAACCACTTAATGCGTCTTTTTTCACACGTTGGGAACTTGTGTAATAAAGCGTCCTGTCGCGTATTATTACAGTCCGGCACACAACACTTATTATAGCGCATTCTGAAAGTTTCGACGCTAATACGGAGGAACTAGGGCTCAACTCAACGTAATTAGCGGAGAAATCGAAATATTCTGTGATATCGGAGTCACAATCACGAAAAACAATTACTGTTCACCGCGAATGCCGATATACACAAACAACAAGATGGCGGACCGGCGTCCGGCCGGCTGTCTGGCTGTCACCCTGCGGTCCGAATTGGGATTAAAGTGATAATATCGCGAATCAGACCAAAGTCACAAATACTTTTAGCGCAATTCGGACCGCAGGGTCAGTCACAGGCGACGCAGGGGCATGAAAGAGGGGCAGAGGGGGTGCAAATCGTCATTTTCTATTTTCCCGCTGTCATTCGTATGTCATTGCTTTTTTCCTAGAAGATTACGGGCCGTGCGGATGCTCCGCCGTGCGGATAAATGGTACTATTATATACCAATGTGACGCGCTCGCAACAACTATCCATTGCAGACTAAACCTAGTGGTACGGGTAGTCTGTGCCGAAAATTGGTGACCGATTGTTCGCCACAGACAAAAACCTGCCTTAGCCACTACGCCAAACGTGTCGGCTGGGTAAGAAGCTTAGGTGTCAGTAGCAGGGGACTGCGATAAGTTTTCCTAAAGGAAAGCATGTAGGTATCAGGTATGTATGTATAGCGTAAGTACTACGTAACACTTTATGTTATAGAATAGAATATAATTTTTCTTTATTGGAGTAACCTAGACTCAACAAGATTATTAGTAAAACTTATAACTATGTTAGTAAGCACAGACACCGAACAAAAACAAGTTATACAAAAAGTTATACTGTGGTAAAACCAAGATGAACTGTGAACGTATTGTAGGTAGTTTTGTTGACCGCAGAGCCAGTATCCACCCAGAGCGTTTTCCTCGCTACAAATAAATTCGAACAAATGCGTCTTACTTACCTATAACATCCCTCTTTAGAGAAGGGAACTATTTAGTGGTTTTAAAGCTTTGGGTAAGGAGTTGATATTTGGTGATGTTGCACTTCATCCTTGTACCTAAGTACCTAAGCACATTCAGTTCAGCGTAGAATCGAAACAGTATAAATAATAATATAGGGCTCAATTCACACCGAGATGGCAGCAGCCGGCACGACAGGGAACGACACCCAATGTAGGCGCGGGCGGCGCAGTAGGGGGACGGCAGAAGTGAGGCGGCTGCCAGCGTGGCCGCGCACCGCTTCTTTGACCGGTCGCTAGTGGCAGCTATAGACTGCCAGCGAAGCCGCGCGAACCTTTCATGCTCCTCAAGCGAACTAAGTACTTAGATATGTATTTTAGTTATTGAAGTTAAAGTTTAAAACGCTACTTTTTGGCACTGAAACTGCTCGCCGCTTTGCAGCTATCTCTGAAAATTGAGCTTAATCCGATTGCTTAAAACTGGCCGTGGGTTTCCGGAAAAAAATAAGCCCCTCGCCACCTGTCGGTGTCGTTAAAGGCGACTACGACTACGGGATTATTTTATGCCTATGGCCAGCAACGTCCTCTCGTGCTTAAAACTACATTCTGCACAATCGTAGTGAAATGGGATTGCGCTGACCATGTCTGGCGGATGCCTGATGACCTGTGGGCCCGAAATAACCACTAAGTGAACCCCTCATATGGCGAGAAGGCATGGCGGCAGACCACGAAGGAGACGGCGGAACGAGCTTGATAAAACCCATTTGCTGCGGCCAACTAGGTGGGTACTATTTTTACTCTTCTAATCTACAATCGGTCTTGCAAGTATGAATGGATCGTGTTGACGGTTGGTTCTTGTGATGAATTTGCACTCACTACCTTGTTGCAAAGCAGCTACACGTGCAATTTCTAGATGCCTTTGTTTACAGGCGAGGCCAAGTTATGAGCAAAGTTTTCTTAACGCCAGTCGGTGTAAATCGCACCTGTATGTACAATAATTAAAACTAGTTGTCGCCCTGTGGTCGAAATTCAACCGGAATTTTAGCTTTCTGCACTCCCTCTCCATATACCTAAACTTTAACTATGCCAAATCTCACACTCATCCGTGCGCGTGGTACCTACAAAGTTTTCTCTTCACGTATTAATTATATAGATACTCCGAAAGGCATGTGTCGCAGTGATAATGATGGTCCATACTGGCTCTATGCCGAAAGGTTTGGAAATCATGGGGGGAGGCCTTTGCCTTTGCGAGTCTAACAGTTCTAACCCTGTTAAGGTCGTTCATCGTAGTGGAAATTCAGAGGCCTATGTCCAACAATGGAGAAGTATATGTTGAAGATGCTACAAATAATTGATATGTTGCTCATATTTTGGAGTATCGGAGGGTTATGTAGGTATGACACGGAATCGGACGGAAGCCATCTGGTTTTTTTGACATGACTTTCACCATTAGTAGATAGACGTGCGAAGATTAGGTACGTATCGGGCGGTAGAATTTACAACTTGTTAACAAGTTTTATAAGTAAGCGGCAAATCCGTTCTCCTGCGGGGCAAGCAGAACTATAACATCGAATGCCGAATAGAAGTGCCCATGTTTGAATGTTGAACGACTTGCAGGCCTTCTTCACATCCTCTAGGAAGGTGAAAAACCGGTTGCCGTGGCGCTAGTTGGACCAGACCTGTCCTGATTGAAGGTATGCACAGCAAGCCCTACACATTGTGGTATGGTTCCCAGCTAAGTCTACCTACGAGTAGGTAAGTCATGTAGGTATCTACCTAAATATTATGTCGTACGTAATAGGCGACAAGAGGGAATCTGCGCTGAGATATATATAAAATTAATCCATTCACATAAAAATCCTACTTTGATCACTAATCCACCTGCCAAGCCAGGTTATGGATTTAGACCAATCAGAACGCTGATTTTTTGTTGTAATGATCTATGGGAACTGATAATACCTACTACCTATAAGGACTAAGGAATATTAAATTGTCAGTAGTATCCACTAAACACAAATGCCTATTAATATCATGGTCTTATTTTGGAAGCCCTTTGTCCACTGCTGAACAAAGGCCTCATAAGTTAAGACAGGTATTGCCCGTAGACGTATGTTTACATAGAGACTATGCTCAATTATTAGCCGACTACGGAGAGGGTTATATGTTTGGCCGGTATGTACATATGTATTTTTATCCTTAAGTTTGAGTGTCTATAAGTAAACACTCCCGATTACAAACATGAGCTCTTTTTCAATGGCTACGCAGAAATCGAATCGTTATAAGATGTAGTACCGGAAGCCACATAAAACAGACATCAGTATTGTGTTGGGTTTAAAAATAACGTATCAAGCGGATGCAACGTAAGTAGTGACTTTGATTCGATTACTCCGGCGCACACGTTCATTATATTATGATGCATCGCTAGCGTCAAGGTAGCATGCGCCCCTAGAACTAACCACGCTCGCATGGACATGCGAATTGCTCATTCTAACACGTTCTTATACAAACAAATATTGGGTACTTTGTTTGAAAGGCCTTCGCGTCATCGCGTGTCGTCGCCAAAATCGTGGGATGCAAATAAAGAATATTTAATTTATAATCTTTTCTATTGATCTATTGTAGAATCACACGGAGCCATTATCAAACTTCTCATGCATAAGCTTAATAACGTAAGTTCACAAGCACTCATAGGAACTAATAGAAAACCTGTTCCCGCGCTTGGTTTAATCATACAAATAAGTTTTTAGGTGCCAACCGGTGAATTAAAACAAGTTATTTAGTTATTGAGGTATTTGCCTTTATTTTCCAAAGGAGGCGATTTACTATTACGGATATACTTATTTTAATAGTATTTATATTTTTACATGGAAATTTTCATCACATTAAACCATTATTAATCCTAGGCCATTTATCAGTATTCAATTCAGTATCAACAATGAGTAATATATGTCATTTCGAAAAAATACAACCATTCTGTAATAATTTCTATTTTTAATTCTTCATTGACACATACCGACTCGCGTATCGGAGAAGGATTTAAAAAAATCTTATAAAATAATATACAAAATAATACAAACATTAGTTCGCTTGTCGACAAAAAAAATGAGATTTAACATTATCGTAACATTAAATTCCGTTTGGGAAAATTCGTGATTATTTTACATTTTACATACGTGAATCCGATTCGATTCATTACAGAAAAATAAATATACAATTATTATGTGACTACACAACCGGTGATTGCTTATTAGTGCTCAGCACTTCTCGTCGGCGAGCAGCGGGTCGAGCGAGAAACCGAGATCTAGCACAGGCGCAGGCGCGCGCTTGCCTGGCGCGTGCTTGACGGGCGCGCGCCGTCGTTCCACGTGCCCGTTGAGAGCGTGCCGCACGTCTGCGCCGCCGAACAGCTCGCTCAGCGTCTGCTGCACCTCCTTGCTGCTGCTGCCACTGCCGACGCTGACGCCCCCCAGCCCACCACTACACGTCACTATCAGTTTACGCACTTCGGGCTTATTCGTTTTACTAGCGTTCATATGTACAGTTTTCGATAACGACAGGGTGTTCTGATTGTAATAGTAATTGTTCACGCTGCCCGATGACTTACACTGAGACCGCGACAATGAACACTTTATATTACTTCTGACTGTCGCAAATTTTTTACCTAAAGTGATCGCGCCGCCGGCGTGCGACGCGTTGAAGGTGCAGAGCGATAGCGGGCGTGGGCACGAAGAATACCAGCACACGTCCGCCGGAACCAGCGGCGGCGGGCCCTCGTCCGGCTTGTCGTCCAGCCGTGCCGTCGGCGTCTCCAGCGGCGACGCTATGCTCAGGATGGGGACTTCCGTCGGGATCTCCGCGTCGTCCGGCATGAGAAACGCCTCCGGCGCCAGCGGCTGGCTTAGCAGCGACGTGATGCTCGACGTGTCCGGCAGCACAGAGTTTGGATCCTCGACACTGAGCAGACTCGCGTAAATGTCGTTCACCTGCTGCTCGGCGGTGAGGCCGTTGAAGGTGCTCAGGTCTATCGATGTATTGACTAGGAGCGGTGGGAGGTTGAGCGGGACGGCGGATTGGGTGGGCGGCGGAGCAGGCGCGGGCGGCACAGGCGCGAGCAGCGCGGGCGCGGGGGGAGCGGGCGCGGCCGCCGCCGCCGCCGCCGCGGCCGCGCCCGCATCCCGCGACGCTCGGTGCTCCGCCAGCAGGGTGTCGAAAGGCTTCGAGCGTCCATCGACCGTCCGTCGCAGCGACAGCGCGTGAGCCTTGCATGTGAGCGACCTCGTGCACGGCTTAGGGTTCTCCGCGGTCACTACGCCGCAGTGCTTGTTCGGATCATATTCTCGTAGATTAAATTTCGTTTTACTTGTTTTCGATCTGGACGATGACTTTGTCGACGGTGTGGTCGGTGTCACCGGTTTTAAAGCTGGTGTGTTCAGTACATTGGTGTCCATCACCGACGATAACATCGGGGAGGTGTTTGATGGAAACTGAATGTTGGATAGATCTGAATCTGATATTGCATATGCTGATAGTGATGAGGTGTGTATCGGTGCATATAAATCCTGCGGTGGAACACTATCAGAAGCTTGGGGAAAATTAATCTCACCCATGTTACCTATATCTCTGATAATATTTTTCCAGTCTGCTGCATTTGTGATGTCATCGGCACTCTGTATGCCTTCAGAATTCATTATTGCAAAGATATCATCTGTTAAGTTTTCACCAAGGGGCAGATCCTCTGTGTCCTGTATACTAACAACTGGTAACTCTCCACACTCCATGCTCACCTTCACCTCCCCCGGCACAGTGGAGGATGTGCTGGCCTCGTCCAGGTACTGCAGGTCAGGCTGTGGTGGTAACACTATCCTTGATAGCGGAGGTGTTGCAGTGTGAACTGGGGAATTATCCATTTTCACTGGGAGTATATCTACAGGGATGGGGGGTGGTGGTGGTTCCTTTTTATGTCGGCTGCGACTTTTGTGTATGGAGAGGGGCGGCGGCGGCGGAGGGAGAGGCTCGGCCCCAGTGTGGGACTCGAGCAAGTGTCTGTGAGCCGCACTACACTTCACTGTTACACCGCACATATGACACACTGCAGCATTTAAGTTGTCCATCTGAGGGAACAGTCCATGGAGACTCATGCTCTCGTGCTTGAGGCGGTTCAGGCCGGCGCGGCGGTAGCGCGCCTGCCTCTCCGCCTGCTTGTAGGGGTGCGCGTCGTGCATGCGCCGCATGGACGCGCCGCCCTTGGCGTCCACCGCCGCCGGCGACGTGAACGTGGCGTCATCGTCGGGCAGCGGCGACAAGTGCCCTATTTCACTGACCCAAAGATCCCAGGGCTTCTCTATGCACTTAATCGGGCTCACGAATTTCGCCGGAAACGGGTAGTCGCCGGACATATTTCAGCATTCACCAATGATCCTCTCGTGAAACTCGTGCGTTCGCTCACGGGACTCCAGCCATACCGTAGCCAGCCTCACTCCACTGTTAGGTTATTACCCCATATCTGCTTCGAGATCGCTGCCTGTCGCGGGCGCAACCAGGGTCACATTGTAGATCGATTGTTTACTTCATTATATACACATATCAAACTAAAACGTGTTGTGATTGTCTTAGCTTTTATATTTACAGGGACAGATGATCTATCTCACTGACAGCTGATTATGCAGATTGTAAGTTTTTCTCGACCACGGAACACTTCCATCTATCAAAGATTGTTTTTAGATCACTCCTCGGGTGCCGATTGTTAGAAACATGTGTTTAACTAACTTAATTCAATTGATATTATACTCGCTACACACAAATAAAATGTCCAAAATTTCTGTTTGGTTGGTTGTAATTTACTATAGAAAGCATCAACACTTTTTTGAGTATTTGTAAAGACCGAAAGTGTACTCTATGGTCATTCACTAGTGAATGAGCGTGACGTGACAGGGAAGATATTCTCGATACTGAGCTCGATACAACGCAAACTTGCTACACAGATTATAATTAGTCTGTATTGTGTTGTCTTTAAACAAATGTCAATCAATTAATGTCATGTGTCAGTCTGTAAATCTGAAATGTCACAAAATTCTTATTCCCTATCTACCTCTACAATAAAATTAAATATTTTATAATGTTACTTAATAATAAATAGTAAAAATGATGTTCTGAACTACTATGTCGGACACATCTCTGATACAAAATCAAGTACCGGTATATACATGTGGTTCAGAAGTATTTGCAGGTCCGTCATCTTAGGTGTACCGATCGGTATAACCTTTCTTGACACAGTAGGCTATGTGGCTAGAGTGGAAGGTATATCAATGCAGCCTGTGCTCAACCCGGATTCTAAAAACACGGACTATGTCTTCCTATCAAGATGGGCGGTCAGAGACTATAATGTGCGGAGAGGTGACGTTATATCGCTGGTGTCGCCGAAAGATCCAAATCAGAAGATAATCAAACGCATTGTGGGGCTGCAGGGTGACGTTGTGGACACTCTAGGCTACAAATCACAGTATGTGAAGGTTCCCGAAGGACATTGTTGGGTGGAAGGTGACCACACTGGTCACACACTCGATAGCAACACCTTTGGGCCTGTCTCATTAGGCTTAGTCAACGCCAGGGCAGCATACATTGTCTGGCCACCAAGTCGGTGGCAAAAACTAGAAGCTAAGTTGCCAGAGAACAGAAAACCTGTTAGCACACCTCTTATATAGTACTTTGTTAGAAAAATAGTAACAAAAACTCATGTTTTTATTGAAATTAGTGATAGAACACAAGTGCATTAGATTTGATGGCATCTCAACAGCATCTCAATGGAATTTAGTGAAGTAGTTATCATTTTAATCCTTATATTTATTGCTATACCTGTAAATACTTCATAAGTTGATAATCATAGATTGTTTCTGACAATCCAATAATGTCGTCGATTCTGTAAGGCACTGACTGAAAGATAGAAATATTGTTATTTTTTACTTGCAGGTGAAACAAGCAAGAGATAGAAGAATTGCTGTCAAACTTAGAAATAAAATAAAACTTCCATAAAAATTTTGACAACATCTCAAGAAATGATGTTTAAAACTATGTGAAAGTCCCACACGGCAACTAATTTGATGGCACTAAATTTTCTTTCTCATTATTGTTTTGCTGGTTAGTTAAGGAGAAGAATTTGCATCAATGTATCTCATTAGTCTATGCTTTTCTCTCATTATATATTATGTACTTATAAAGTTATAACTTACTGCCAATATACCAATAGTTAAAAAGATATTGTAAATTTCATCATGCAAATATGTAAAGTGTATAAATGAATTTATCTAATTAGTTCAATGATGAATATTTGCCAAAATTTTATTTTATAAGATTGAATGCTTATTCTTGTTATAGTTCAGGAGAAGTAAACTTTGTTTAAATAAAAACTTGTTTTATTGGTAGGTCTCTTTCTAAAAGTTTTTGTTAATCTTAATTTATAAAACTTCCGATTGCTAGGTTGTTGACCAGAGTATTTGTATTATTATTATAAGCTCGTAATGTCCCACTGCAGGGCAAAGGCCTCCCTCCCCTTTTTCCATTTCTCCCGGTCCATTGCGATGTGGGGCCAATATAATACGAGATGAATGGAAGAAAAAGATAAAAATATAATAGACCCCAAATAAAATGGGATAAGGGCAGGCGAATGATGATGATGATGATGTAAACATAAGGTATATATTACATTTATGTAGTCTCTACATAATAATTCTTTTGCTTCTTTTATATTATTGTAATCTATGAAATTATTACAAAAGTATAAATCAAAACATTTATTCCAAACATGAATCTATCACAGGGTACATAACATAAATAACTTAAACAATACTTCTTAAACCAAAACTTTCTAGTATCTTAACTACCCTGTCATAAGAAATACCTCTTCTAATAACATTATAGGCACCAGTTTGGGACAAGTCAATGACTGTAGACCCAGTTCTGTTCTGGTCCAATCCATGACTTAACAGTCCTCCATCAAAAACAGCTCCTAAATTACCAAACAAATGTTCAAACTCTTTCACAAATAAAGTTGAGGGTTCATTGCTGAAGTTTGCACTAGTCAATGCAACAGGTTTGTCAAAAATCTTTGTAACTCTGTTTACAAAACTATGATCTGGTATTCTAATCCCTATTTTTGTAGCTGTAGGGTTGAGAAATGGATTGTCTAGGTATTTAGTCTTTTCTAGAACAACTGTCACAGGGCCTGGTAGCAAGCTGTGGAGTAGTTCATCAGGCAAATGATCAGCTTCACCCCATTTTCTAACATCTGAGATATAAGTCACACAAATTGCCACAGGCTTGGCTGAATCTCTGCCTTTGATTGCATATAACTTTTTTATTGCATCTGGGCAGTTGGCACTACATGCCAGTCCGTATATTGTATCAGTTGGCACTGCTATGACCTGTCCCTTGTCTAAAAATTCAGCAGCTTTCACAGAGGCAAACTCTTCGGAGCTTGGTATTACTGGAGCCATTTTTTCTATCTTCATTTTCGGTGATACACCTTTATGTCTAACTAAGAAACTATGCAGTAAATTAAGTTTTTGGAAGAAATTCATGCTCAATGTTACATTTAAGTATTTAATTAAATACTTCAAGGTATTTAATATTTTCACAATGTTTTTTAAAGTCTTTCTCAGTGTTTAATCACGCCAGTTGTGAGCGCACTTGTGGTTGCAGCAGCGATAGAATGTAGTCATTGGTTCATCCGCAGAGCGAGTTTGAAGTTGCATGAAGAAAGCTCTACCATGTCCACACTTTGGGCACACAGCATCAGTCGAATCTACATTCTCCCAGGCGGCTGCTCCGCCCATAATATAGTCGAGTTCCTGAAAAGATGTAAAATTTAAGTGAGATGTGTCAGCTAACAAGATAAGATGGAGAATGTATTGAATTGACTATAGAAACATTATGACTACACCATGTAGGTGGTATATGAGTTACAATAATGCCTCTAGATTCTTCAAGTTTTGAACACACAGGACTAAACTGTACATATAGAGTAAAAGATGATGCAAGCCTTGAAGTTCTAACCAACCTTGAGTTTAGGGAATGTTCGCGAAGACACTTTCTTTCTAACATTGAACACATATGGACAAGTATTACAGCCGTACCGCAGTCCAGACTCCGGACCTTCCTCCACCATAAGAACGTTGGCACACGTCGGGCAAAATAACATTATTGACTCATAACAATTTTTTCACGTACAAGTTTTTGGGTATGTGTACATTTTATTATGGTTGAAGGAGTACTCGTTTTTAATAAAAAAATACTATTCTTTAATCTATTTAATCCCTGAAAATAGCAGTAACCTATACGAATGTTGATCTAAAATCTAAATTTCAAATATAGGTTATTTTCCATCTCTTTTAGATGTATTGAAAAAATATTGTTATCACTTTCACTCATTGTGAATGACTTGTAAAAAGAACGAATGGAACTTTCAAGAAAAGAAGTTTGTGACATTTAAATTTGGTCTTGATAACCAGTCTTTTAGCTTCTACAGTTTATTTATTATTCACAAATCATCAAATAGAATTTCAAAGTAATTGATCTTTGGAATTATGAATAAATCAATTTATACGAATTCAAATACTGATTTATTTCAGTAAGTTTATATTATGTAGTTCTTTTTCTATCAGAAACATAAAAAAAAAAGAAAAAAGAAGAAGAAGAAAGTACGCGTTATTATAATCTGTGCCACACATGAAATCTGAAAGAAAATACAGAAATCTGTCAATCTGTGTCATGTCGGTTGACGAACGGTTGTGTCGTTATATATTTCAGGGTGTGTTTATGGCGTGATTTTATTATTATTTCGAACGGTAGTAGTGGTGGTTGAAAGCAGCCGTGATTTTTAATAAACAGTGCTTATAATGTTGCGAGCTTTGTTAGACAAATTTTGGAATGAAGAAGTGTGGTTGCCGCCGAATACGACATGGGAAGATATAACACCGGGTCCAGACAAGGACGTGGTTTACAATGACTACACGCACCTGCTTTACCCCCTGCCCTTGGCACTGGTGCTGATATTCCTGCGGCGCACTCTAGAGGCGTAAGTTAACCCACTTTCTGTCGCTAGAGCTTTGAATGTATGTCATAGCTCTCACTGATAATTAAAGTCTAATGATGCACTCGGTGACTCATATGATATCAATTTGACGAAAGTACAGCACTTACAGTGTTCCGCAAGTGAAGAATTCAAGTTTCAGTATTATACTGAGGTTCAGATGTCTATACATTGTCTGTGATGTGTATATTTAAGGCACTTTCCAATGTTTTTCCAATTGAATGAATGTGTAATACACTAGTTTATAATAAATTTCACGAATATGTGATAATTTTATAGAAAAGTGAGTAATGAGTGTGCATTGTATTCTCAGGTCTCTATCAACCATGTTTTGACAATAATATAATTATTTAAATAACTAATAATTTCTTTCTTTCTAATAAACCAACTTTTAGGGCTGATAAAATTCTTATTTTTTGTTATATTAGACAATTTATAGTACAGTGATACAGTCTATAGGGTCATTGCCCTGCAGGTATAGACATTATATTTATTTATATTGACTGGTAATCTAGTTATGGTCCATCATAATTAATAATTATGAAATATTGTAAAATAGTAACCTACATAGGTTTATACAAATAAATAAATTAATCTGAACTTATAAGAATATCCTATGCCATAATTATATATTTTTTTAAATCCAATTGATATGCATAATATTAAATAATTAGGTAGGTACCTATTAAGCACTGTGCTGATTGCTGATCCCGAATGACAAGTACCTTTTGGAATAATCAGTATTTAATATTATAAATTAATTACTTTGAGCATGCAAGAGTTGGGAGCCCTTTTCCAGTAGTAACTGTATTAAATATATATTGAATTAAATATAAATCAATTAGGGAATCTCCATTCAGAAACACACGTCCAGATATTGCATATGACATTCCTACTGTGATCTCCTATAATAAAGTTAGTGAAAACACTCCAAGTTTCTGGAAGTGCTATCAATTCGGGGGAACACAAGACTCTTTCCATGACTTTGATAGCTTTTCTGTAAGGTCCTATCTTTCTAATCCCGATTTCTATAAGGGGTTATTGTACTCATCATTATGAAAAACTTTTACTATGTGACCAACACTAAAATCGCGAAGAAATAATCAGCTGTTCCATACATTTAGTTTCAGTAATAATATTGAATTATTTGTTATAAAAAATGTGCAACTGTTTTCTTTCTAAGCTTGCTACAGAAAAGTTGTAATTTTGCAAATTACATTTTTACTTTGCATCTGTCTATTTGTAATTCAACATTATATCATTCAGGAAAATAAGTGTAGAGGAAATGAGAAATATTGCATACCTAACATAAGAATAATTTAATTTTAATCTCATCTATTTGAAATAAATATTATTCACAAATGTATTTTATCTGTTGCAGGTACTGGTTTGCACCATTTGGCAAATCATTAGGCATTAAGAACACAAGACCAAAGAAAGCTCCTGTTAATCCAAAGTTGGAGGCAGCATATCAGCAATCCCCAAAAATTAAGCATAAGCAGGTATGAAAAATACTGAGTACACATTATCAACCCATCAAATTGCAAGCTGCATAACAGAGATATTTATTAACTTTAATTACAATTAAAATTAAATTTGCATATTACATTTGTACTACGCAGAATTTTACGGATTACGCATAGTCGCCCCGCTTATAGTACCGCTCATTGATCTTGTTTGAACGAGATGTCCATCAGTAATCTGTAAAATTCCGAGCAGTGCACTAGCAGCCATAGGCCCGTTTTACGCATGTGGTTTTTGCATCAAATTATACGTGAAAACGCGGAGTTTACACTGTAATGGCCCGGCAAAGTCGTATCTGAAAAACGCCTCACTGTTTCGACGTAATTCTATGTATAAAATAATTACGAAAGATATCTATCAACCAGCAATCTGTGTTAACGATCAAATAATGTCACCAAGGCCAATATAGCCGACATTTATTGAATTTTTGTCGTAATTTTGTAGTACACACTCAATGAAATGCCTATCTCCCTGATAATGTGCGCTTAGTTCTATACTGATGATATTTATAAATAGGTAGGTATGAGTAAACTACTCATACGATCATAAAATATTAAATGAATAACTTTGCTATAAATAAAGTTAGGTTTTTATGTGTTAGTCATAACATGTACCTACTAGGATGTCCCGTTTATATATTTTATAATATATTGCTAATAAATTATTTATTTTTAATGGTATTTGGCATATTGGTGTGTTATTGCATGTTTGTGCCGGTTTGCGTGTGGTGTGCTTGAATTAAAAATAATAGGTTTTTATTAGTTTGAATCAACCCCAGCCGACCTCAACGTAGGTAGTTGAGAAAAGTTCGAGATTTTTAATTTTATGAAGTTCAATTACCTATAAGTATTTAAATTTCAAATACCTAGGAAAATAATAGGAATAAATTAAGTAGGCACTTAATTGTTGTCATAAAAATAATTTTATAATCTTCATTTACAGTACATTCACCTACCTAGTTACAGGTTAAAATTCGGTAATCAAAGTCGGCAATTAATCCTTAATCGATAAGATAATCGATGACTAATAATTATATTTCATAGCAGGCTGTGAGATAGGTAGGTAGGTTATGTTTGCATGTGTAGTTAGTAAATTAAAAATAGGTAAAGGTACATAATATTTTGACAAGTAAATTTTCGCGCGCAAAATTATCCAAGGTCAAAATGTTGTTGACTAGGTAGGTACAATAAGATAAGATTCTTTATTTGTGGAAACATGAGTTTTGCATGCAAGATGTACCAAATAATACAAAAACAATACAATATTAAAATAATGTTTAAAATTTGAAATATACAGGACCGATGAAAATAAAATGTTGGTGGCAAGTTTAGAATATGGTTGTCGTATAAACAATTTCTTTCGAGTTTTATAAAAATATACAGCTCCGTAACGTCGCGGCTTTCTAGCGGGAATAGTAAAATAATAACATTAATTTTCTTGCTATAAAATTAGAATTAGTACGTTGCATTAAGTGGGTGGAATAAATAACGACATTCGGATGTCTTAAAAATAGACCACACTGTAGTACTTACTGAATTCCAAGGTTAGCAGTTCATGACATTTTCGACATCATCATATTTATACGCAGTCTATCGCAGTTCGTCGCTGGACATAGGCCTCTCCCAAGTTGCGCCACATCATTCGGTCTTCCTCCAATATTTTTGATAGATTTTCGTTATCTGATCTAGGTACTCGTATATATACATATATACAGAGTGGCCGGTAATTAATGGATAAGACTGAAATGCAATACAGAAGAGCATATTATGGCTGTTCATAAAATATATTATCTACAAGATCCCTACTCATCATTATGAACAACTTGCACTACCAACCCTGAAATCGCGATCTCAAGTGGTACCTATGACCTTTTTTAAGTCATTAGACACAATATGACTAGATATTTCAGTCCAAAATGTGCAAAAAATAATTTGTTTTGTATTTTTTAAAACGGTTTATAGTTATAATCTTTTCACTTTTCAGAGTTATCTATTAATTACCGGACAGCCTGTATAAATTGTATTAAAGATTAAGATTTCCCAGGGCTTCCAGCCTAGGAACAAGCATATTAAATTTGTTCCTAGTTTCCAGCATGCACAAATCGATGTTATAGGTACACGCACAGAACACAGAAAAAGGTTCGACGTGGAATCCGACCATACTAATTATGGATTTTGGGTTCTATGATTGTGTATTTACCCTCACGGTATAATTATGTAAACTCAAATGCGATATTATGTACGCAAAATTACCAAGCCTAAATCGATACCTACGCACTCACGCAATCTCTATTGGAGGAACTAGGAAAAGATGTCGCAATATCGAATCGAGGGACTTAACATTGTCAATGAAATAAAAAATGTCATAAATTAGATACTATCAAAAGCAGTGGCGGTCGTAAGGAGTTGGGTGAGTAAATTCTTACCCAGAAAAAGAAGCAAATGTAAAGGTGGAATTTAAAAAATGGAGCAATGGAATCAATCAATTTTCTTACAAAAATGAAGGAGTTGCCTTATTCGCGTCAATCTCGTAGATTCTACAACCGTCACAGCTTTTGTCTCTAAACCCCTCGTTCCCACGTCACGCCCAGTTCTGCAAGACCGCAATAATCATGCTGTATTTACTGCTGTATCAGATAGGTATAACAACATTTTACAGGTTCGGTTTTTACAGAATCCCGCAAACGGGATGCTCGTGTAAACGACCATAAAACGGTCCTGAAAAATAACAGGACGCTGCCGTGTGAACAGGCTGTTAGCGTAATTAAAGTATAACCCAAATTAATGTTAAGTAATGATATGCTATGTGAGCTTGTTAAACCTTAACCGTGCTTCCTTTCTTTTCAGTTCTTTTTGAACAAGGATGAGGTAAATGTTGCACATTTAATACCTCTGCACGTTAGCACGTATAAATAATATTATGTAGTTTGTAGCATGCACTGTTGGGATGCGGTCTGAATGCCAGCGATAGACAAAAGCAGCAGGGTAATTTTAGCCCTAATAATAAAAAAGACGCATGTGACATGTGCGCACGTGCGTCAATTTCTTTCAGTAACTTTCAGCAAACGTATAGGCTGTATTTATTTGACGGTGTCCTTAATGGGCTCTAAAATTCAATTAGGCCGAAGTTTACAGACAATTTATAACAGATATTTAGGATAAAATCAGCCGTTTAACATGATGTATGGCCGTTTACATTTTAATCATATGTTATGTTGTCAGTAAACATGGCCCTTAGGGTTAGGAAGTATATTTTTTTAATAATTGGAAGGAATATCAAGAATAGGTACCTTAATTGACCTTTGACCTTGTCCAGTGTGCTATGACCGCGGGCATTCAGACCTACGCCTCACTGTAGTCATAGTACATTCACTCGTTAGCCTATAGTTAATAGATAATTAATAGTTGTAGATAGCGTGTTTTTTTTTTCAGCAGTCAGTAGCGACTGCGACCGCCGATCACATCAATAAATCATTATTGAAACGACCTCTTTATCTAAATCATTTGGTTGTGATCAAAGACTACAATAGTATATCGGACAGTTGTGATTGTGACTCTTCGCTTTCGAAGTTTCGATCACGGGATTCTCTTAAACAATGTTGCAACATTATCGAAAAGTCAGATTTATTATCTACTTTGATTTATTAACATACTGACCACAGAACACAGAAAGAGGTTTTCTGTGTTCTGTGATACTGACCTTACATTATTTTTCTCAGAACATTCACATAGAAAATGATTTTTGTATCTATAGTATCTATATTTCAGAAACTTTTTACGGATGTTTTTCACATTGCAATATATTTATTAGCTTTTATTCGTTTATGATGGTGTTTCATAATTATCTTTTTATCTTCATTTATATGGCCATGGCCAGACCGAGTTGAGTTTAAACCATTACGACAGTAGAAATCTTTGCAGCAGTTTGGAAGTATTTATCCAATATATATTTGAAAAATCTTACAACGAATTATACTACGAATATCGCCGTAATCACCTCGTTTGGCAGGAGACTCGGTACTTACTGTATGATATGATTATTGTGCAATACACAGGTTCTGCTGGCCATCCACTGACGTATAAGTCTGTTACAACACTAAAGTGCACTGTGCACTTGTGCTGTAATGGACTAAACTATTCGTAGCCCATAGGTTTAACGCGCGGATAAATTTATCAACGAATTGCATTGAAAAAAATCTGTACCTTCATTCTAGCAGCCTGAGCCTATTTTGAATTATCTGCATTCCGGCAGTATGCATAAGGTACTAGAATAAATAAACATAGGTACTCCACAAATACAGATGAGAATTATCAAATTTATTTCTATAGTGGGGTAAACCGCCAAGATATATATAATTGAAAATGGCCGCCGCGCCGATTACTAAAATACAAATCAATTTTATGACGCTCTTAAAAGACATTCTATCGCTGCTCTCCACCTTAAACAGCCAACTGACAATAACAGCACGAAAATTAGTGGCAAGTTGTTTGTTTGAGTATTCGGGGGATAATGTCGCATTATTTTCGGAGACAAAGAACATCAACCTTTTCTTAATTTCTGCGTTTTTCACAGTTCCATACTACAGTTGTTTCAGCAGAGGTCATAATAATGATCTGCTGGAATGACATTGATGAAATGACGACCTTCCACTTAGGTAAAATTATTCATCTCACGTGCGTACTTGCTTAGGGCTATCCACACTTGATACTTTTAGCCGCAAAATCGCGCGTTTTCGCGTTCGTCAATAACTACTTTTTGTAAGCAAAAGGCAGCCGACGAAAGCGATACACGCTGTTCTGCTGCTAAAAGTATCGAATGTGAACGACAAAAATTGACTTCGACTAAACTGAAACCACTGACCGGTGATACACCTTCCTTTCCACGTAAGGTCTTGTAGTATTTAAGATAAGATAACAGACAGCGTTAAGTTATGATAACAAGACAGGGTAAAAAAAAATTGGTGGTCGTTGACTCTTAACATAATATTAAAGATATAAATATCGATTGTAGATAGTATTTCTGGAATCAGGACGGAAAACTGTTACACTCTGAATTTATAGGTAAATAATGTTTTAGGTTCTATTTCTATATTAAATGTAAGCGTCACAGATTATAGAAGGTAAGCGATATCAATGTTAGTTGCCATGAGTTTAAGGAAGAATTACATACACGAATACCAACTCTTACGTCATTCAAGGATTCTTTTAAATAGCTATAATGGGTGACACTTATTACTACAATACACCTTATCTCAGCAAATAATGAGTTAGCCATTCTTGAAAACTACTCAACCTATTTCGATAATTATCTGACATGGCAATGTAGGTAAATCTAATTTGTTTTGAAGAGTCGTTGTAAACACTGGGTAAGAATGGAAAATGAATCTGATGTTCTATGTTAATAAAGCATGTGGTTTAGGAAAGATCTCTAAAGGGAAACGACTATTTAGTTGTTCAAGTTAGACCTTCCGAATAATTGCTTTGTAGTACCTACGCATTCTATTTTCATCTAACTAAAGGCATTTTGCTATTTGTTTTTTTTTTGGTTTGAAGATAAATTGGTGGAAGTGGCAGATTACAAGGGTTTGTTTGATATTCTTTACAGAATAAGACGAAACCTGTTCCGGAATTAAGGTACCTAATGCTTAGTTCCGAAACAGGTTTCATCTTATTCTCAGGCTTACATTCAGAGACGACAGAAACGAGTCTAAGCGTGAACTTACGCTTCCATATGTCAATTTTACGAACAAATTTTGACATATGG
The DNA here is from genome assembly GCA_932294325.1 of Allophyes oxyacanthae. Classification (NCBI taxonomy): domain Eukaryota; kingdom Metazoa; phylum Arthropoda; class Insecta; order Lepidoptera; family Noctuidae; genus Allophyes; species Allophyes oxyacanthae. Next base: position 8,300,388 of record OW028628.1, read on the forward strand.
AAGCGTAAGTTCACGCTTAGACTCGTTTCTGTCGTCTCTGAATGTAAGCCTAAGAGCCTAACAAAACTTAACGAAAATGTTAAAAACTTTTATAAGCTTGACAAAGTGATGCTAACTTTTTTTTAGATGACCGTTACAAATATGTACATGGTAAACGACACGTCAAATATAATATTTGAGAAAATGCTCATGTTTTTGTTTCCACGTTTTCATTCAGATATTTGTTTATCCAATCAAAATAATTCTTTTTTAGAATGTCTTCACACACGCACCGGCCCTAACTATTCACCCGAATATTTAGAGCTAGTATTCAGGGTCGGGCCACGATTTTGTGGAACCGGGGTACAAGTCGTTTATAAGTCCAGTACGGAATTTAGAAATCGGATGATGTGAATCGTGTATTTTACTTTGAAAAGTAACATCCTGTAATATTTCTTTATTAGGTAGTCTTTACTAACTTAAATGTAGCTTACTCTGAAGGTTGTCCAAGGACATTGAAGTGCCTAGTAAAATCTCGCTGGAAAATCATTTATTTGCAATTGTCTAAGAGCCATTTATGTGGGCTCATTGTCTTTGTCACTGGTTAATAATTTTATAGCATAGAAAAAAAATAAAATAATAATAATAATAGTGAAGTACCTACGTTTGTCACAAAACATGTTACACATTTAGATAGTACCATATTATAGTAAATTATTACAGTCCGATGCTGAACTCCAGACTCCCCAAAAGAAAGGTAGGTAGTTTGACTTTAGAACACCAGACACCATTTTAGGTAAAGTATCTCTCCGTCCTGAGTTATTCGGGGCTCGGGCTGGCTGGATAGTCAATAAAGATTTATGTAAAATGATTTAAAAAAATATGCGTATTCATATTTTTTAAATCAATTCTCCTCTCGCAGGTCTGCTGGAAGAGATTTCTTTTGTGAAATAAGCAGTACCTTTGTACTTTGTTCTCCTATTTTTAATGTTTTGTAAATTTTGTAATATCTTTTCTTGTGTGTACATAAATGATTAATTAAAAAATAAATAAATCATTTTACTTATGTCATAATTCTTTATTTATTACAAAAATACATCTTTGATCTTAGCCTAAATTTTAAATCTTTTTTTTTAATCTCATGGTTTGTTACACCAGAGATTTATAAAAAAATATATTAAAATCAATGCAATATAGTGATTATTTGAAAATTAACTGTCTGAGAAATATCACTGAACTTGCACGACACCACTAAATTCGTGTAACGAAACCATAGCGCGATTCAGCAGAAGGCTCAACGCCATCTATCGAAGAATAGTGTAAAAATATGTTTTACTGTTTTAATGTTTTTTTTTTTGAATTCTTATACTAATAATGTTAGTGACCATGACAGGTTAAAAACTCAAATGTTTTACGTTTTTACAGTCGGGTTTTTTATATTTTTCTCAAATTCGGTTGTTTGGAGGAAATATTCTTGTTGAAAAATAGAGTCGATTGAGCCATTTAAGCTTTTTGAGAAATTTAAATTTTCTCACTGTCTGTACCTTTTTTCAAAAAAACGAATATAGAGCATTAAATATCTTCAAAATTCACCTACAGTTTCTTAAAACCAGAACTCTCTTACTATAACAGAAAGGGTAGTCACCCCTTATGCCCCAAAATTTTGCGCCACCATGCATATAGCTATTATTACTATTATATCATATATATTTTTATTTTTATTATGGAAAAACTGATATATACTGACTGCATACAAAAAGCTGGTAAATACATACTATTGTAAAGTACACGTATGAACCTACAAAGTACAGATTATAAAGCCTTGTGTGTATTCACATGTAAGGCAATAGGTGTAACGGCCTGAACTAATGTAGCTGTGCCCCAAGTTGCCGCGCCCCTATCGCTCCCACATTTGGCAAAGCCTACCTATACATTTTTGACAGCTACTCTTCCTAGGGGCTGCAGAAATATTAAAGTTTTCTTTTGTTGATTTTAGTTTTAGAACTTAATCTTTATTATGAACCACGTAACTAAAAACCACGAAATCACACTGTGAGTTCGGATTTGAATTTCTCGGTCAACAGTTAAAAGATCTTGGTGGATATTGTGGATGTAATATTTTTATAAGTCAGCTAAAGGAAACGGAAGTTTCAGTAATCAGTTGGGGAGAAAACTTATCAATACAAATTCAGTTATTGTAGGTACTAAGTACCAGTACCAGTAGGTTGTGGGTTGTAGGTGTTGTAGGTATTGTAGGTAAGTGTATTGTATTGTATTGTATTGTATTGTACTCATCATTACGAGAGCACCTAGAGTCTCGACATTTCATAAGTGCCTGTTTTACATGAAATAAAGATCTATTCTATGAACAACTTTGACCAACCCTGAAAACGCGAAAAAAAACAGGTGTTCCAAACTAATAATCAAGATTATTCGACAAAATGTATGGAACAACTGATAAGTTTTTCGAGTTTCCAGGGTTGGTCGTATTGTCAAAGTTTTTCATAATGATGAGTACAATAACCGCATGTAACCAAATGCAACCGCAGTATTAAAATTCACTCCAAAACAAAATAAATTTTGATTTTGTATGGCTTGCGCTAGTAAAATATGAGTGTCCCCATACTAAGTCGAATTTGCGTTTTGTTTTAAAGTGTATCCCAATACTGCGGTTGCATTTAGGAACAGAGACTGAATCACTCTACAAATTATGCGCACTACATAAAAAATATCCTGTATACATAATGTCAATTACCGAATCGTGGATACTACAATATCGTAGCTAACTCAACGCCAGCTCCAAGACGCATAAGCCTCATTATAACAACTTCAGTCAAAGTTAATATGAATGAACGGTCTCTTTGAAACTTGGCGGCTGTGACGTGAGTCTCAATCTCGACCCGTTTTCATTACTGGTATATATAAAGATCATTAAACGTCTACAGGGCTGACGCTTTTGTTTGATGCTTGATTAAATATCTATTACTTTTTGTTGTATAAATGTGTCCAGAATAGTTCTTCAGTGTAATAATCAACTTTGAATCCAAGCCTTGGTATTTGTTTAGATCTGTGTTCACTCTTATTTTATCGAATTTTCCCCTTTTCAACATACCATATTCCATCTGATATGAATAAATATCTAATCATGGAGGGTCATCTCTATCACCCTTAAAAGGGCTTTCTATGTAATTCTGTTGTCTAATATTAAACCTCTGAACTATGACCTGTTTATAATAGAACTTGAAGGGCTGAATGTAAATGTCAGTCTCCCATTGAAGTAATAGTACCTTTGCGTGTCTTCAATACTTATAAATACGTTTTGATTTGGTGGTATGATAACGTATAGACATTTACGAGTACCAATATTGCCTTAAAGGTAAAATCTCTGTAATCAAATTGTTTGCGTCTTTTCAATCTGTGTATGTTTTACAAAAAGGTCGAAGCTATTGTTATGGTTCTAATCATACTCAAAGTTCTAATCATTATCCATGAAAAGGTTACCAAACTATTTTTAGATTATCAAAAGTAATTTGATTTTGTTTCATCGGTTTCTCGGGGGAGACGGCAATGCGGCAACGCCTACTTAACAGTAATTCATTCCGTATTTCCCAAAAGAGGGAATTTTATAGATACTCCAGACATTTTGATTTGTTGCTAGACTGACACTTTACAATAAAATCAAGAGCGTTTCGGTTCGTTTTTCGTCATTCCTCTTGGTAAGTTTACCTATTGGCTGGATTGCATGACGATTTGTTATTCTTCTGCAACAATAATCGTGCGACATCAAATTAACTTATCTTCTTTTGTCGAGTCGGCGCTTGTTATCACATGGCAATCGCTCATGCTGTAGTGAAAAGATTGGTCAGTCAGCAGTGTATTGAAGCTGATTGCTCAGGGTACGCCAGACGGTCTTATGTTTCACCACTCGTGGAGGTTCTTGCCTCGCACCCCTTAACCTGACGCTGTTCACTGTTCGACATATGCCTCTCCTAAGTTGTGCCACAACCACAAGTACAACACTTGGTCACTTGTCGGTCTTCCGCATCCAGTGTACCGCAGCTATCTTTTTCATTACCATCATCGGTATTTTTATGCAATACCATCAGCTACGCATGACTTTAAAACCTGATGTACTTGTGGTAGTTTGATGGCTCCTCCTTCTCAGAAAAGAATGTTAAAAAGTTAAAATACCTAAAAACTATAGAATACCAATGACTTTTCCATTGTAACATAAGAGTCATTGCGAAATATTCGAATCCAACATTTATTTACGGACCATGATTTACGACATGATGTAAATCGATATTTCTTAAAACAACAACTGCACTAAAATCTTTTTTTTTTCGCTTAAAATTACCATGATTTGCCATGCAACCAAGTTACCATGGTTATCTGGGATGAAACCTATGTGCTTATTCAGGATGTAGTATATTATTCCTTTGCTCTTAATTTTATCTACATAGCGTTGCAGGTGCCATTGAGCAACGATCATCCAAAAGACCGCATTTTTAGTTTTCACAGGATATTAGGATATAATAATTATTATATATATGTATATAGGTATTATATGGATATATTAATATGGTGTCACAACAGATTGACTGCTTCAATTGTAGTCTGAGTGAATTCAAAAAGGCCGCATTTTTTAAAATTACCCTTATTATCTAATATTTGTAAGCTTTAAAGCCCGTCACACCTATAACTATTGTATTAGGGAAACCTGTGATGATAGTTGTATGTGTTTTTAAATAAATAAATAAAAAATATTCTTGCTGCCGTCGTCATCCAGGTTAGCTGCTAGCCATGACAAATGCAGCTGAATATCAGTATTTCCACAGAGCGACAGTCGTCTCTCAATAGTTTAACTTACCTTAATTCAACATGGCGTTGATAATTCACATGAAATGTTTGCCAGCCCTATGTCCTATATAGGCAAGCATACGTACACAGCAATCACGGTACGTTTGAGACAATAAACGTTCATTGAGTACGCAATTAGCGCCTACGGCCTGAGCTCTAAAATGGGCCTTGAGCTGGCCGCACGACCCAGTTTCCTCATTCCTGTGCCTGAAACATCGACGTTTTTATGGTGTTTCCACTTTTATCATCAACGCTTCGACGATTCCGATCAATGGCCCACCCAAGGTCGGATGAAATGTAAATTATATATTATTATGTCATATTGATTTTGTTTGCATTATTTTTTGTTTGTTCTTCTAATTACTGTTTTATAGAGCAGATTGAGTAAAACCATAGATTTATTGAGGGAAGCGAAAATATTCTATGTTTATGAGTAAAACAGCGGTTTATTTATACTTATGATAATATTATTATACACTAAAGCCCACCACACACGTAGCTATAATATATATTAATATACTGAGCTATATATTACATTATAGCAAGCCCCCATACGTGATAGCTATTACTATAACATATTTTGATGACGTAATAGAAATATATATTATAGCTGCGTCTGAGGTCGCTCGAAGATTACTATGGAAAATATATCGTAATATGTCTTGCTATAATATATATTATAGCTACGTGTGTGGTGGGCTTTATCATAACTGAATGAAATTAACCTAGCAAAGTATTTAAAACAATTGCTAAGTTGTTTCAATTGCTAAGTTAAGTTGTCTGAAAAGTGATATTGAGTGTAGCCAATATTTTACTTCTTCTTCTTCATGGTCGTAGACATAATTAAATGTTTCACACTATTGTTTAATTATTATCTATAGTTACCACAACCTATTGTGCAGGTTTTTGTTAATTTATTTATTCCATGTTACAATATTTTTGTTTATATCTGTATATACTCGCCAAACTAGTTGACATTGTGTTTCCTATAAAATATTATGTCTGCTAACGTACCTATACATTTTTTTGAAATAATACAACGATTTGGCCAGCTTCGGTTCATTGCATCTTATGTCTATCCAAAAAAGCAAAAAAATGAGCCACCCAGAACGGCTAGTTAATATTCACAGTACGTGTGAACCTCCTTCGTAAACTCCACCAGAACTTGGTAGCAATAGGCTTGTCGTGGCAAACGCGATCATTCTGGCTATTGCGTGAAACCTATATGGAAAAATTGGGTGCCCTAAATAGGCCTGGGGACTCCTGTAACCCCTGACCAGAAAATCGCATATTTAATGTCTAATTTTCGTTTTAATCAATATGATTCACTGAAATATACGATAAGTTATCTGATGTTTCGCTAGATAGGTACTCGCAAGAACCTTATACATAGAGTACTCGTTATCTGTGTGTGTCACCTTGTGAGTCACCTTTGTTTACTCAGCATCTAGATTAAATCCTAAGCAAATAGATAACAGTTTGAGAGGATTAAGAGGGATTAGTCGAAGATGCTTATCGAGGTTTCACAGTTTACAGCCATCATCTTGGTTTTAATCCTTTGCATTGCTCTTCTGTCGAGTCGTCACGAGTTATCACATGGGAATCGTTCTTGCCGCGTAGTGGAGAGATTAGCCAGTCAGCAGTGGTGGTGTCGTGGCTGACTGCTCAGGGTGCGCCAGACGGTCTCATGTTTCAGCCGTGGAAGCTCTGAGTCCTGCAATTATGATTATTTATGTCATATAGCAACCAACAACTATTAGACTGAGTCGGCTCCCCTTGTAGACTGTTACAATTTACGGCACATGACGCGGACATTTATGTTCCTTGGCGATAGACGATAAGATCCGTAGTAAGGCTAGCGGATAGTTGACTAAAATATTATAACGGTCTTGCTGGTTGTGCTGAACAGGTACCTATAGGTATGCCGATTATGATACCCACGTGAGGTGACACGGATGAAACGAAAATTCCAGATTCATCTATGTACCTAGGTATATTGATATTAACAGTATTTAGCTGTATGTATGTATAAAGTGAAGGATGACATACTCGTATTGATCAAAATAGTACAGTCCAAAGTGTTTCGAATCCGAGCAATCTGCGACGAGCTGACTGTATAGGCACATGGGTATCTGATTCTATCTAATGTAAATAATGGTATCGGAATGGAACAACTCAGTTGGCTGACGTACACTAATTCCTCATGCCTTCCTTGTTGACACACACCCCTTTTTGACCTTTCAATGAATAGTCAATTACAGCTAAAGTGTAGGTGTAACCGGCAATCATAGACAATAATCGTTACCAAACATGATCGATAACGTAGAAAATCTAAGTAACAAAAACATAATTGTTATTGTAATCAATTTGGCGATCTACTATAAGTGTTGATATTGATTCTATAATATTATCTATTACAACTGATTACAACAGTAAGCAGTGCAGTATGTGTTTTTGGAACCAGAAAAACTTTGATTAATTACATTATCATAGGGCTGATAAGTTATATAGAAGAATGGCTACATACAGACAAGCTGTTCTATTTCAGCCGAACAAACAAAGCCAGCTAGGGGTCTACTTTTGTACAGCATGCTGCAATCATTAGTATTTTGTTCGATAAGTTGGACTGGTTTAGCCATCGTGTTTGCCGCTTCTGTCCAAGTGTTGACCCTATCTACCTTTGTACTTATTATTATTTACTTATGCGCTTAAACGTGCATGCCTCATTTACTTTCTGTTTCTCGGTCTCAGGTTTAGGTGCAGGAAAAATTGTGATATTTATACATACATTAATTATAAAGATCATTTTTCATGAATCACGAACCGCTTTACTGTGTTTAGACTTTAGAGATAAGAGATAGGTGGTTTAATGTAATACCATTAGGGCAATTTCTAATTAATACGTTTTGCTTGGAATATATTTTTTTCTTAGAAATTAGGCAACGGGCCGTGTCGGTTAACAAAATCAACGTATAAAAAATAGTATGTTACGCGAAAAACCCTTTGTTAAAGTTTTAAATTTAATCAGTTTTGTATGCTAATTATACGCATTTAGTATGATTATTTTATACGCTCGATAATAATTAATTTTTAACACTTGTTATGATGTTCAAAACCGTTTTCGCAGTTTTGAGTTTGAAAGTCTTGATTTTGAGCCTAATGCTGATAGCAGCTGGTCAAATACTCAAGGATAAACAGTTTTCCTTGTTATTCGTTCTGTTATTAAACAATTGGCTTAGGTCAAGAACCTATATAATAATATTGCCAGCCAACGGGTATTCTTGAACGATATGTGTTTACCGCAATATCTTTAGACGGGTAAGTACCTAGTATCTACCGAAGCTTGTTTCGCAAGGACGCGACTAATAAAATCATAATGAAGATTCACGACTCCAGTAGAACCTTCAACTCCAATTTTCCAAAAGTACGCAGTTACTACGTGTCTGCAACTGTTTGCGATATATATTCTCCAAGCATGACTCTTAATAATTAGACTCCAACATCTTTAAAAGTCACAGCGTGTCTTATTTACTGACTTAATTTAAATTGAATCGATGTTTTCAAAGTGATCGATCACAATGCTCGTTGTGTCATCAACCTCAGCTTTCCATGACACACCATGTGTCCCATAAGACCAAACAATCTATGCATGCACTTATCGAATATTGAGCTTGAGCAGATAAAGTAGTCGTTGCTACCATTATGGACGGAGCTACGGTTTTGATTAAAGGTAATAAATATTTACGAAGTAGCGTACGGGAATAACACGATAATACCACAGTATAATACTATGATAGCTGTTTATGGTTTTTATAAGTACGCTGTAGGTTTGTACCGTTGCATCGATCTATTTCCTGTATACATGTATGGTTTGCAATCAAGCTGCTATTAGATCATGACTCATGCATGACGCACTAAAAGATGATTTAGAGAAACAAAATTATTATTCCATTTCGACCGAATTGAGTTTCTACCTGAGGTGCCTATTAGCCTGAATGATCACCATTGAGAACAATTCCAACAAAAGTCCCGAACAAACTCAAGGATCCTAAACTTTTTTCCAATAACTTAGTAAGATGCATCTCTCAAGTTCTTGCAATGCTTATAATAAATTGTACCACCCCAAAGCTTTTCGAAGGTGTTGGCTGTTGCATGCAAGGTGTAACTTAGTCAGGTCTTCAGCTTCAAGTGGTTATGCCAGCCACCTGTCACATGTGTAGTAATAACGTGCCCAAGGACAGAACCCTTCCTGCATAATTCAGTGATCACGGCAAAATACTATCGACCATAATGAACCACAGCTGATACTGGCGACTCGTAGTGTCGCACTGTAGAAATAAATAATGCACCAACACCAATCTTGAAAACACCCATGTGGTTGTGAAAGCACCGATATTAACTTAGTAAATAAATAAATACGTTTTTGAGATTTATTCGAGACAACTTGTTTTCAGTTTCAATATTTTTTAGAAGTGATAGACATATTTATTTTGCTTTCATCGTTTGTTTGTAGTACTACAATTAACGATGACAGCAAAATAATATAATTGCAACATACTAAGTGATCGAATTGCAAAGATGTAGTCAGAATCATTATCTTATCAAATGCAATCTTAGCAAATATAACATAATCTTCTTCCGCAAAGCGTGATTCAATCTTTGGAAAGGATTGCCTTTGGCTCTCTTCGTCTCCACTTTATCCGGACTTCATAATCATCTAGCCAGCATTTGGACTTGCACTGACTAGATCAAAATAAGGCCTATCTTCCCACAAATTCTCTTGGTTTGCGCATTTAGCTTCTATCGGCAATCCGGGAGTTTATTCTTTACTCAAAACAATTGATATTGTAATCTTCAATATGACAAGTCATGACGTAATACGGCAATAGCGCGTTCAGGCGTTCACTAACAAATTGAATAAAATCCTAGACAAAGTGATGATCATATTCGTGATTGAGTGTAATTGTTATTACACAATGTAGTGTGGGCTAGTAGAAAACAGAATATATTGTCGTTGCTGTTATAAAGCAAGGCTGCGGTGACCTTTTCCGGTAAACATTTAAATTTAACACTTAAGCACATTAGATTTTGCAAAGTAATCCACTGTACAGTAAATAGTCTTCTTTAAGATCATACTATTTCTTTTTCATGTATTATTTTCTTAGGTCTGGCCAAGGTTCTTTTTTATCCCAAACAACCAATCAGTTATCAGTTTTATGTTTGTATGCATCAGCATTGAACGGGAGCTTCGCTTTATTTTTTTCAGCATGTATTATAGTATTAATAATATACCAGGCTTTATATTTATTATATTATCTACTTATGAATATTTCACACTATTACACAACTATCCACAAACTATATTTTCACTAAGTTCAAAAACATCAATATTTTCTTCTGTTCTTTCTGTTTGCTCACAGCAACATTTCTTCTTAAAACCATAACCAACATTGACCTTTTCCAGATATGTGCGTTAGCAAAGCAATTGGATATGACAGAGAGGCAGGTGGAGCGGTGGTGGCGACTCCGCCGAAGTCAGGAAAAGCCCTCGACCCTGGTGAAGTTCTGCGAAAATATGTGGAGGACCACCTTTTATTTGTACAACTTCTCTTATGGCCTGTTCATCCTGTGGGATAAAGAGTGGCTGTGGGACATCGATCAGTGTTACGTCGGGTATCCTCATCAGGTTAGTTCTAACACTTCAAATACCTGGTTTCTCAAATCTCTGATTAGTAATTAATAACCTGCCAAACCTCATGTCAACTGATATGATTGGTTCTGTTTTATTTTATTTTTTGAGTCATCCAATCTCGTGCGTTACATGAGATTTGAACGGACCAGTCAGAGGTTTGATCAGGCTTAGAAACCGGAGGTTAATTTTGTAAGTTTATTCAATATAGCTGTATAAATATTTGCGATGATTATAAATTTCTCGAACTAAGTAGCTAGCAAAGTTACTTTTGATTAACAATATAATAGCTGTTATTGTTTGACTTCGTATCCACGGTATATGGATTTCATTTACAACTCAAGCTGCCTCTACATGTGGCTCGCTAATGTTACCGAGTTACGCTTCGCTTCTTCGCTCTATTAAATACAGTTTTTAAACATCTAATGAGGTATAGATTTGATCATATTTTCTAGATCTCGACGAAGGCGTTTTCGATCTTATGTTCTTTGACCTTACAGATCCTTCAAAAAAGTATCTTTCGTTTTCAAACTGGTCAAGAAACCGACACTACCGATTTTATTGTAATATTGTTGTCTGGTACTCCAAACCACTTGGCTATTACCGCTTTAATGCAACGCAACTTAGGGAACGCTGAAAATAGCGTTGTACGAATAGCACTAATGGATGACGAATCTCAATTATGCAAGACTTAACGTATAAATGCTACATAGTTGCGTGTGGAGGCGCCTAATTACTGTTTCAAGATATCGAAATTTATGAAACGACTAACGATCATGTTTTTACCAGGTTGATTGGGAATGGCTCTCAGAGATGCAAAACTCAGTCTAGAGTGGTCAAGGGTTATTCGCTATCCAGTGGTATTGTTAAGGTTAAGAAGGGATTTATAAGAGCTTTAAGGCAACAGCATACGTGTACCTACCTATACTGTAGGCACAACAGTATGCACGATCACAGGAGTTGATGACCCTTGCACCGGTGATGCTGTTGCTATATAAACTACTGGTGGTACAATAGCTGAAAATCAGAATTGTATGATTTGAATTTTCCAGGGACTCACTAGTGATGTCTGGTGGCACTACATGGTATCGGCGGCGTTCTACTGGTCGCTGACGATCTCGCAGTTCTGGGACGTGCGGCGCAAGGACTTCTGGCAGATGTTCGTGCACCACATCGCCACCATCATGCTGCTGTCCTTCAGCTGGGTGTGCAACCTGCACCGCATCGGCACGATCGTGCTCCTGCTGCACGACTGTGCTGACATATTCTTGGATGCGGCGAAAGCCGCGAAGTATGCCAATTATCAGCGCTTCTGTGATATTGTATTCACAGTTTTTACTATACTGTGGATATTTACAAGGCTTTTTATTTATCCGTTCTACATTATTTGGAGGTGAGACACTGTTATAATTTAGAAGATTTATGTAATTAATCAAATAGAATACGACCAATTAAAGGATAAAAATATATAAATACATTCCACGTGCAAAAACCTAACAGTCGATCTGCCATTCATTATAATCCCGTTCTATAAAAGGGAAATTTATATATATAATTTTCAACACACGTTGACGTATCGACACTACTTGTGGACAACGATAACTTGTCATCCCGCATTCCCCACTTGCACACACGTGGACTCTCTGTCATCCGCAAAATTTAAACAGTATGCACTCACACACATACTAACCGCATTGCGTACGCACCCGTCAGTCATTAACGGACATGCGGGGAAGTGGGACGCCAAGTGACAAGTTATCGCTGTCGAGTAGTAATAATCTATACAAACAGTTTATTTATCCTATTGTTCATTATTTCCAGTACGTCGATCCGTGCTCCGATGTTGGTGCCGATGTTCCCCGCCTACTACATATTCAACTCGCTGCTGTGCCTGTTATTGGGCCTGCATTTGGTGTGGACCTGGCTTATACTGCAGGTCGCTTATAAGGCTATTAGTTCGGGACAGGTAAAAATTAATTTTCTTTAATTTTCCCTGCCTATTACTGGTGGTTATTAAAATATAAAGCCTCGTATTCACTAGGAGACAAATGTCCCGTAACACGGATCACTAGAGATGTCGGGCAACGTCGCCTGTTATCGCTCGACATCTCTAGCGACGCGTGTTGCGGGACAATTGTCTCCTAGTGAATACGACTTTTAACAGTATAAGTAAATAAAGTATTTTTTTAAGTACATACGACTAAATAAAATAAATAAATATCTAGTGCAATTGAAGCTTAATAAATATTTCTATTTAAGTATTAGTTTATCTAGTACGACGTGTAAGGTGCAATATCGGTACAATACCTGTCACCACGCAAGTCTTAGTTACACTTCCTCTATCGTGTCAATGGTTCTGACTAAATATTTTACTAAAAATAGGTATAATTTATTATTTTATATTTAGTATGTATTTTTCCACTGCAGGAAATAAGATTCCTTCTTCTTTTTCCTTTAACGCCTGTGCCAATTAGGGTAGTCCCCTTCATAGTATGCTTGTTTATTTCATGACGGTTAATGAATTAACATGTTAAATTTTGTACAATTTTCAGATGGAAGGTGATATTAGGAGTTCGAGCTCAGAGATAAGTGACAGTTCGCATCAATCCAACCACAGCACGCCGAATCGGGTTAATAATAAAAAGTAAGTAGATAACACTCTTGTAATCAAATGTGAAATTCTTTCAACATGAGACTTTATATTTATGGCATCATTTCTACTCCAGGCCAATTGCAAAGTGTATCACTCCATATTATGATCGACTCCATCGTTACTGCAAGATATTTTGATCAGACAATGGGAAGCATAGGCCGCGTTTTAGGTTCGTGCAGGTGCTGCATGTTTGCTGTGTAGTACTGTGTGTCTATGTTCACATTTTTCGTGTGTCACAGAGTAATAAACAAATGAAATGCTAATACGCATATTTCTCCCCAGAACCAAACATGCCCAATTTGTGAGGAGCGCGAGAGGGACGTCTGCTATTCGTGTTAGGGTGCCTCTTCGCCAAAGTGGCCTCCCCGATGGCATATACCGCCGGGCTCCAGCCACCGGGTTGTTCTAGTGGTAATTTTAGTGGTGGTGGTTCGTTCCCTGCCAGTAGAGGTTTTTCGCCTTCAAGTTGTGGTTTTCCCTCCTCCAGCCTGGACGCAGCGTCTCGCATGCAACAATCGAAATTGCGACCTCCCTGACTTGCTTTTATCCGTATTTTATAAGCTTCTGTGTGATACGCATGAGGGTGATAGACTTATTAGACAATATAAAACAAAGTATTGATATTTTTTTTCAAGCATGGCATATTAACCTATCGTACGTTGTCGCTGGCATAACGAACTCTGCTTTTTAGTCAGGATTTGAATAATGACCCGGTGGCAAAGCCAGCGGCACAGCTAGGTTGTGAATAGATACCCCCCGTATATTGCGTACTGTTGTTGGTACGTGCAGATTAGCAGTACAAATATGTCTGTTAGTTCGTTGTACGTAGTGTTTGTACAGACGAACATTAGGTGCGGATTATAGAATAGAATAGAAATACTCTTTATTGTACGCCTGATAAAAAGCAGCAATGATCATAATAATATTACAATTATCATTTTAACATTTAACAATGGGCGGTCTCGGATTATCATTTTATTTGTTTACTCCTCTGTGGGATACGCAATACCAGAACATCTTAATAGCTTTTTTTCCAGTATTTTACACGGAGCAACTGCTATCTGGGGGGCTAAATAGGCCGCTTTAGATGAATCATAATATGATTCATATTACGAATGTCAAAATATTTACATAATTGACGACTCTTAATGTCATCCGCATAAAGTTCATATTCAGTAATCATCTGTGTGACAGTTACTAAGCAGATCATTAGATGAATTGTTCAATGTGGCCTTTTTAGGCCCCCTAACCTCCATAACCCACTCACTAACCGGTATTTAGCTTACTCCTATAATTAATTTCTCTCTCATTTTTCCAGAGACACATAAGGTCAAGCCGCCCGCGCTGGCGCCCAGCTCGTCGGTGGCGCCACCCGGCGGCGCACATGAGTACACTCCACGTTACGAGGTTGTAACTAGCTATATCACTAATATTACGAGGGGCCACATTTACGCTTACTATTATGAAGCTAGCTTTACGGCAAGGTGCGTATCCGTTTCGAGCGACTTAATAATGTATTATTATATACATTCTACGTGATCAGGATCATAGCTGTTGTTAAGACTTAAGTAAGCTACGGTTTCCTAAGAGAGCGGCCTCCAATTTCTTTTTTTTTTTTGATCTGTCTAGCGATCGTCGTAATTTTGTGGTGATGCTGGCTTAATAGACAGCCTTCTGTAACCAGAGGTGTCTAATATGAACCGTATTGACAGTAAACCTTGTACAAAATAGACCAATCGTGAAGTTGGGTCTCCTGTCTTTATGATCGGTAAAATGTTTACAAGGTAACTCAAAGTTCAGTGTCTCACGATCGTATTGAAGTTTATTACTAAAGTCGATGTTCATTACCATTTTAGTTATGAGGTAGACCCGCTGGGATAACATAACATAACGGCCGCTAAATAGCGGTACCGCTCTCTTAGGAAACCCGAGCCTTATTCGTATTACAGAAACAAAGGGTGTGTTCACACTAATCTAATAAGATTGAGAGAGAGATGATGACAGATCGAGATGAAATTGTATTTTGAATTCTATAAACTGAACATTATAATACATATTTTTTTAGTTAATTGTTATAAGATAAATACACTAGAAAAAAAAAGAATCACATTGCATAATTAAAATTCTGTTGTATTTTTATTAAAAAATTTAAATGTTTATTATTTTACTGTGATGTGATATGATTACCGTCGTCGGTCAAAAGTTAGTTGAATACACTTCATATCATGTTTTCGCACAAGATTATAATAAGAAATTATGACTGATAATCAATTTAAAAAATGTCGCTGTTACTGCGCATAAAGTAAAACTTATAAAAATATTATAATATAAACTTAAGGAATTGAAATGTACATTTTACGCCATATTCGAATAGTGTGGCCCCAACATGTGCGTCCTTTTTTGTTATTCGGTCATTCGTGAATTTGAGCTATATCTAAGTCCGTATTTATATTTTACTCGTGAGATTTCTAAAGTATTCGAAGAAAGAAACTTTTTTTGAAATTAGGGTGGCTTCACACTTTTCTACTCTCAAATAAAATTGTCTCAACGGCAAGACAAAAAGATGCAATCACGATTCGGCCAGTAGCCGATTCCGTGTCGATGAGTATGGCGACACCTTTATGCGAAATTTTGATGATGCGCGTAAATTGGGAAACCATGTTAGATTCTTAGGCTTATAAGTTCTTTTTATTATTACGTTATATATGTAGCAGGGATATTGACAAACCAGTGAAATTATAATTGCACGAAACTTTGTCAACTGCCTCCATTTCTCACAATTTCATGGCCTCATTTCAGTGACATTACAATTCCACTGGACCCACACAAAGATATTGCAAGGCAGTAATATTTTGACAATTTCACTATATGTGCAAGGCCGTTAAATTGTGAGACGGTCAATTGTTGGTCATATATTTTATTTTATTTTATTTATTAAGGGATAATAAACAGCTACAATATACATATAACATAAAAGGTAGTTGAGTAGTATTAACAATATTGCAGCCCACTACATTATCCTATATAACCTAACCTAACCTAACTCATTGTCAGTTAACATTTAAAACGGACCAATCATTGACCGTCTCACGATTTAACGGCCTTGCACATACAGTGAAATTGTCAAAATATTACTGCGACATAAATAATAAGAGGATATATTATATCCTCTCTGTTTGTATTCAAAAGTACGTAACCAACCTAATTTAGTTTCCTAATTTATGTATCCAAAGTTATTGATAATGCTATTTACAAAACGGTTATTAATATGTGATACTTTTCTTAATTAACAATATCGATATTAAAAAAGCCGTCATTACTTTTTCATTTTAACTATTTATATTGACATTTATAAAATCGACTCATCAATAATAAAATTGAACAACGAGATAAAACAATTACGAAATGTTAAATTAATGAGACAATGCATAACCGCTTCAGTACGTTATTCCTACAGTAGGAAGAAAGTACTTGAGTTACCGAACATACAATAATGTTAAAAAAGCAGAAACATATAAATCAATTTTACCAAAAAATTATAAGAAATATAGTCCCTAGTCCCTACGGTGCTGAGAATAGTAGTATAAAGTCATTTCTAAAGATTATATACGTTAAAAAAACATTATGCAAGCATTTATTTATTATAGCATAAGTATTTATAATAAGTAACTGTAGTATTTATAATAAGTAAGCAAAATTTGAACTAAAAAGAAAATGTTTTGAGTATCTATTTGATTTCCAAAGCAACTGAATTTTTTTTTGCTTTTTTTTTTTGTTTGCTGGTAAGCTTTAGCCCAGTTTCACTGCCAATAAACTTAACTAGTAACAAACCGAAATCTCTATTAAAACATATTAGGTACACATTAGAGTTGAAAACTGCGGAAAGTTTCCGAAACTTTGGAAGTTTTCCGGAAGTTTACCGGAAATATTCCCGAAAACTTCCAAAATTTCGGAAGTTTTGGAAGTTTTCAGAAATGATTTTTTACTTATAAAAACAGTAATTGGGGATACTTTGTACTTAAAATATGTTACATTTAGCTAGATTTTAAATATTCGAACACAGCGAGCACAGTACGGGATGCGGGGTAGGGTACATGTTAAAAATAAATATTTCCAAAACTTCCGTCATACCGCTCGGTGTTTACATTATGCTCGTTGCCTTCGTATGATTTAGCCGATTGAATAAAAAACGTTATTTCATCAATTTGCTTCAATAGATACCATAAAACATTAAATTATTAAAAAAAAATAGAACTAAATTAAAGGATCATTTTCATTTGACTTTACTGATTGTGAGTAATCCCAAAGCAACGAATTTGTTGATTTCATAAATAGAAAAACATAATTTGAAAACTTCCAAAGTTTCGGAAGTTTTGGAAGTTTTCAGGAAACTTTCCTCAGAAAAGGAAACTTTCCTGGAAGTTTTCAACTCTAGTACACATGGCTACATATCAAGCTATTCATTTTCAGTATAAGCTGACCTCTCATTGTACGAAAAGCCTATATAATGCGATGTCAGCTTATACTGGAATTGTATAGCTTGATATGTAGCCGTATACTTATGCTATGTACCAATACCAACGCATTTTGTAACGATTACTAATCGATAGCGTTCTGCATCCATTGAATCATAAATGCTGGTAATCGAATAATTAAATGAGGAATTGTGACAAGATACGTTCGTGGAATCGTTCGCAGCGTAGTAATAACAAAATAGTGCTACTATGCTATTCACCGATATACTGTATGTTACTATTATTTTAGACAAAAATTTATTCCTTCTTTTCTTCAATCGCCTATTTAACTAATATTTAAACATTATAATCAAAATACGCCTTTTCGTTAAGGTTATAAAGCCTATTTTACTTTGTTGCCATTTTGAAATATAATAATTTTACTTAGATCGCTATATTTTATGAATAATTGGTACTATTTTTACGACATCTAAAGATACTTAATTAAATGGTGTATTGGTCGGGCTATGACAAAAAGGTGATTGTTCCAAATAGCTGGTTACTGTAAACATTTCTTTGTAAGGCTTAGCATAAGTTAAATGACATAATTGATAACAATAAGTACACTATTTATCGGGGACCACGCAGATGGATCATAATTATTATTTACATACATAATTCACTTTTTGTACAATTTTAACATAAGCCGCACGTTGTAGACTGAAAAAAATTCGTAGTTTACATAAAAACCTGTTATTATCTATCCTTATTTCACAGCTTACTCCGTATAGCCTGTTCACAAAAGTATTTATTTCAATAAATAAAAAAAAAACTTTTTTAGAAAGTTATTGAAAATTATATTTGTTATAATTTCTTCTGCCACTTAGGATAATATACTTTATAGGTATATAAAAAGATAGTGCCTGATTCTCGCGCGCAAAATTTACTCGTCATTATTGAAATTACAAAATTAGTTAAGCATAAAATTATTATTATTGCGTCGGTAGTTGGCTTATTATTAATAGTGTAATAAGACTTTGAAATAAGCCGGTTATTGAAAACTATTATGTAAACTTACTATAAATAATCGAAATATGATTGGTGCAGAAATCTTAGCTGTAATATGTCGTTATCTCGCTGTGGCATCCCGGACACCGGACACACTACTTCACAGTGTCAACTTATTAGTATTTTAGATGCGACAGTTTGTGAAGATTTTCGGCTATTTGTTACTCGAACAATATGATTAGTGTTCGATTAGCGATGCAAAGAGTTTAGTCATATTTTAAATATATTTTTATAGTAAAACGCTAAGTACTTATACATGTAGTAAGCGAAAACACAGCTAGTAAGTATCAAAATAGTTGTATTTTTTTCGGAATATGTTGTCTGCCTATTTAAAGTAAACTACGCTAAGTTTCGTCACTCAGACAAATAGACAAAAAGACGAAATGAGAGGTTATAAAACGATTTAAAGTTGTTTATTTTGTCCTTTATAGCTATGTACGGCGATATATTCGATGTAAAATTAAAAGTTTATCTAGATATCGTAACTTTGTTTAATACGCTAAGTTAAAGTTGACGTATTTTACATCGCAATTGTAAGGGATAAAAGCCAGGAAAATAAAGCTAACCCGCTAATCTTTAAAAAAATATACAAAGATTTTATAAATTTAGTTATACAATTAGATATACAAACGATATGCACACTAAAATTGTAACAAATATATTGAGAAACAACAGAGTTATAAAAGTAGGTTTTCGCTTAAAATGTATAGTAGCGTTTTACGACTTAGCGTAGTTTACGTGGATGGTTGCCTGATAATCACGTGCTTGATTTATCCAGATGCAGCATTGTTATACTGTTAATAATTCGTACTTAGTCTCCATAAATCTTAACAAATATGATTTAAAATATGTACGTATTAATGTATATCATTATATTTGTCATTTCTCTGAGGAACATATCGAATCATAGATGCATGCGCTCTAGATTTTTCTAAAATATATTTTAGTGTTTATAAAAGTCAAAATAAAATCTACTTAATACCAAAATATTTATACAAGTTGAGTTTTTTATAGGTATTTTCTTGGCAGCTATGCTAACCGTTAGAGATAGGATGATTTGTTCTTAGAATTCCATTTAGAGTTTTCAAAGTGTAATAAAACTGAATTTAAGGATTATTGTAAGTATCTTTTTTCCTGGCTACAAAGGAACTTCGTGTTCATTGGTTCATTTGACTTTAATAATTACTTTTTCTAAAATTCTAAATGCAGTTTTATTACATTTAGAAAACTCGGATTTCTAAGGGCACAGGGATAGCATAGCTGCCAATGAGGTCCTAAAAAACTCATTCCATATTTATATCCCATATATACTCTGCTTTTTCTTACTTGTCTTATTCAGTAAACTATAATTGCCACGTCTATTTAACGATAAACGTCATTTAAAAATATGAAAGTCGTGTTAAATTTACCTGTCTTTGATAATAATTAATCACTTTTTACAAAATCTAGATGTATACGATTTATTGTATTTTATAAATGATTATTTCATTAATGAGCTATGTGAAGATTGTTTATTAAATAAGATAAGTAAGAAAAAACAAACTAAAATATTATAATAATGGTCTAAATATTTATGTAATAGGAAGTAATAAAAACGAACAAATATTATCCATATCATTTGAAATAATGTATATTATTAATTATTGCACATTTTAGATAGGTATACCGATTACAATTTAGTCGAAATCCGATTGTCGACTATTGCACTCCAACTAATCTATTATCGTACTAGGTAATAATCGATATTCGGGCACTGTATTATTAAGTAATATAAAAGCGGTACTAGGAATACACCCAAAGATGCTTTATTTATGCTTAAAAAAATTAAGTTTTATAGTATTAAGGTTGTTATTGTATTATTTACAAGTGTGGTCATTTGTGAGACTTCTATTTTATTTAAAATGTTGATTATGTTCGGATGTTTATAGAAATTGATTAGAAAATAATCGAGTTATAAATCGACTAAACGAAAATGACACGTGGTGCTGTAAAATTGAATATGCGTAAATGCGGTTTGTCATTTTAGTTTAGTACAAGAAAAGTGTTAATAAGCAATTGAATAAATAACACCATAGAAGACAACCAATTGGTAATTATTAGAGATGTTCCGACTAGTCGGTATAGCCGACTATCCGGCCACTTTCGTAGTCGGCGACTAGTCGGCAACTATTCGGCAAAGAGAGCCGACTATCCGGCTTCTTACTTTGTATGTATTTCTCAATAAAATGAGCCTAAAAATGAATCTAACTGAGGTACCTATCACGGTTGGATATCGGTATTTGATATGGTTGTTCATACTCGTAGTATAATTAATAAAGTAAAAGTAATAATTATCATTTGGCACTGGTTACACTTGACCTTATTTGAATCATTGTCCAATTGGCCAAAAACAACCATACACGAGACTTTCTTTTTAACATGATTAAATTTTAATTGAGCTCTTTCACTTTAATGTACACAGTATTGTCTTTATTTTTTCACAAAAAAACACCGCCCTTACCAGTGCAAAAGCAAAAATCAAGAATCAATGCGAAGTAAACAAAAGCGACTTGCGCGCGAATCAGCTGTGAACGAAGCGTCACGGAAATTTCCGAACACCCCCGAATGCGTGATCGGCTCGGCCGACTAGTCGGACAAAGTCATAGTCGGTAGTCGGCACATCTCTAGTAATTATTCTATTAAAAAATACATCTATAGCAAATTAAAATGAAACTTGTCTCAATTCCTATGTACGTATGTAGATGTTTTCTTTTTTCTCAAAATTATTCTTGTTTTCTGTTCAATGTTATTAATTATAATTAATTAATATTTCGCAAAATTTCTTTCAGTTTGTATTTATGACATGTTTATATTGCTTATTAATTGCTTGAATGAAGGTGCGCACTTAGTTTAGTAATATAAGTTTTCAAGTGGTTAAAAATGCAACCTATTTCTATAATATTTACACACAATCTGTAACACCATAAAAAATTAAAGAATGTGATTGTGTGTGTGTGTGTGATTGACATTATTCTCGTTATTTGCCTCTCGCTTGTACACATGTTTCGCAAGCGAAATGAAAATACGCATAATCCCATACTTTAAATGATCAAAAAAAAAAAAAAGGTGCTTATAAATGTTGTTATACTTTTATTAAGTAAATAGTCTCCAATCTTTTAGACCGCCCTGAACTTAGCGCAAGTCGATGCACAGACTGCAAAATTAGGTATCAGCGGGACGTAGCGAGGCGCGCGAGTGGGCGCAGTCACCCCGCTCGCGTCCGAGAGTGAGTATTACGTCCGTACGCGAGCGAAGCACACGCACATTGCGCTCTGGGTGATTGTTAGGTACGTCTGAACGCGATACATTACGCACATTGCGGAACTTCAGAGCGGCCGAAAAGTTTGGAGACTACTGTAAATGTAGCGTTACATTTCGATCTCCTCTATAATATTTACCATTACTTTAATAAGACAGTATTAAAAGTTGTACTTATAAATTGGTTGTTAAAATTGTCCAAATCCTGGAATTAAATAATCGCTAAGAATACAGAGTACTACAATAAAAATAACTGATATGAATACAAGTGGTAGAAAGCGGTCTTTTTTTTTTACAACATTTGGACATTTTTAAAGCTACGTACAGACATGCGAGCGTGAACGCTGTGAGCCGCTCAATGCGAGCTGCTCAAATTGAGGAAATAAATAATGTCATGAGCATGCTCTAGGTGAGCCTCAGTCACGTTCCTCAATTTGAGCGATCACGGCCGCCGGCCGGAGTTGTCTTTGAGCAGCGACTCATGATCCGCTCACAGCTTTCACGCTCGCCTATTTGTCTGTACGTAGCTTAATAGTTTCATGTAGCGCAATTATTACCTCGTCTATATAACTACTGGACTATCAGTCTTAATGTCTCAATAATGTACAAATAACTCATTATCAGGATAATTTGGTGCCTTTCACTATATATTTAATGTTGTTGATATACCTAAGTATAGTTAACGTTTAGGAACTATGAATGTCATAGGTACGTGAGAAAATTGTGACAAAAAGTGTGGAAAAAAATGTATGTGTTGATCTCTGTCTTAATTGCATTTGTCATCAGTTTTATTTTTAATATCGCGGTTATATTTTTGTATTAATTGAAAACGTGCGCTTCATATGGTTGTTGTTTTTGGTGTAGGTGATTGTTTTTTTGTTTTATTTGCAAACTTAGTCACGGTTGTCCGAGTAATGGATTCGCAAGGCGAGTTAAATATCTATTGTGATGTACCTTTTATACCTATTATTATTAATTCAAGTTATAATTATATAATATTACTACAGCACAATTATATAGTCTCAATATAATTTTAAACATTTGGTTGTAAGTACAGAATGGATAAAAGTGCAGTGTGGGTTGGTCCAACGACCACCAACGAAACTTGGTGTGGCCCTCACACCAAGTTTTATCCCATGTTCACGCGCCAATTAAGTTGGATTTCAACACTAGTGAAGCGCAGTATGTCTACGGCTTCCTAATTTTTTGGCGCTCTTTCACACAAAACATGTATTTAAATGTCATTTTTAGTTGGGGGACACTGTAATAATTTTGAGAAGTCGTCCAACTGCCTTCAGGATTCTTTAAGTGAAACTACATATTATCAGTGACTAATTTTGTTCAGAATGGGTCTATATTTTTTATTTATTCATTGATAAGGTGTATTGTTATAAATGACAGCGTTGTGCAGTGAATGTAGTAACTTGATAAAGTGTAATTAACGAGAGTTGATTTGCAAAATAGTCTCTTTTGTATGCGATGAAACAATAATAAAATGATACGAAACGAATTTATTTTTATTTTTATTTACCCCCCTTACTATTTAAACGGTGTAAAGTAACAGCGCCCTGTAGCCACCTAATTTTGGTATCCATAACATACCTCCACTGTCCAGCACCACGTGTCTGTCGGTACAGTTTCGCAGTTTTGGGACTGCTTGTTATGGATACCTAAATATAACCTATATTCTAATATTATAAAAAAAATTAGTTCAAAAACTAAAACCCGACTACTGAAAAGTATGAAACAAGAAAATATGAATACTTATTCATAGTGATGTTCAGAGGATAGCCGTGGTCGTATGCCACTTTGTCCTAAAGCTTATGATCGCTGTTAGACTGTATTGTTTTGTTAGGGTAGGTGGCATACGACCACGGCTATCCTCTGAACATCACTATAAATATGTATCCATATTTTCTTGTTTCATACTTTTCAGTAGTCAGGTTTTAGTTTTTGAACTTAATTTTTTATTTCAAAGTCCTGGGTTAAATATCTATCAATAATATATACTCGTCAAAACAAAATAAGGGCCTCTTGCAAATTTCGACATTATGGGTGATTTAATGACCATTAACTATATCCATGTGGTAAATTGTACAGCGTTGTATTATCTTAAGTGTTGGCGAACACTTTAACAGCATTCCGCTTGAAAAACCGTTAAAATGGGTAGATTTTATCAATTTTTTTGAAACCAATTAATTTTGCCCTGTTTTTAACGTGAACTTTAGGCTCATTTAACATTTGTATTGTACTGAGAACAGTTAAGTGTGTCGAGTTAGTGCCTACATCGGCATTTTAAGAACGTAATTCCACAGGTTCGACTTCAAATCGACTTGACTACAACGACCAGGACCATAACACTCATCCAAGAAGGCTATTCGTAGCGATCTGTAGTTTTACAGCCAAGATTTTCGCAGCGAGCGATTCAGAATGCCCGGAATTGCTTTTATGAGATCCAAAATTTTTTCAGAAGTCAGGAATTAGGCAGAGCCAGAGGAACCACTGCTCAGGAAGACCGCTACATAGACTTACATGCACGCAGAGAGAGCACCGTCACTTCCCGCTCTTTGCAAACCCGCTTGTGCCTGACCACAGGCACGTGACTTAGTGACCAAACAATTAGAAACCAGTTTTATGAAGACCAGCAATTGTCCACTTGACAGTGGTGTGAATTCCATAGACCAGTATTCATCATGCAAATCAATAAACATCCGCAAGGCAACAATTGGACTGTAGCGTAAGTGACTGAAGCACATTGCTTTTTACAGATGAGAGCAAAGTAAAAGTTTTTAGTGTTGACCGTTGCATAAGGGTGTAGAGATGAAAAGGGAGCAATTTGCAGAAGCCTGCATCCACAACAGTGATCGATTTGGGGGGCCCAATATTATGGCGTGGGGAGGCATAAGCCAAACTGGAAGAACTGAGCCTATAATTCAGAACCAGGGTAGGTACAGTAACAACTTAACATCCAGGAGGTCATAAGACTCTATGTGGTGCCATTTGCATAGCAAGAGGGTGCAGGTTTCAAGCTGTTGCACGGCAATGCACGCGCTTATACTGCTAGAGCCACCAGAGAGACACTAGAAGAGGCTTGTATACAAGTGTTGCCGAGGCCAGTGAACAGTTCGGGCTTGAACACAATTGAACACATGTGGGATCTGTTGAAAAGAAGAGTATGAGACACAGATTGATTACTGGACAATGAAAGACAGCCCTTAAACGTACTAAAATCGAGCTAGGAACAAATCTCTCAAGAAACAATGCGCCATCTGATAGAAAATGCCCTCTAGGCTTCAAGAATATGCTCAGAAAAGAGGAGGGTACACCAGATATTGATTCAAAAAGGAAGAAGAATAAACGCCCTGGAATTTCATTTTTAATTGCATTTTAGTCCAAGTGTACTTTTTGCTGAAATTGCACTTTTTCTCGAAAATGTTGTAAAATTGTTTTTCTTTCCTGTGGATTGTGTAAAATTTAAGCCCATTTCATTAAAAACAAATCATTGCAATGAATTTTACAACTTAGAAACCTAGGAACCTCATAATTTGCCCAGAAGATCAAAAATATAAGGTGGCCCTTATTTTGTTTTGACGAGTATATATTTTTGAAATGTGCTAACTAAGCCCTTTCATTTGTTACCCAACGCGAAATCACTAAACAAAAATATTTTTTTGAGTTCATGACTTTTTGTCCTCTAGAGGGCGCCATATTAAATGTAATGTGACTTCACATAGCCTATAACCAGCGGACAATCAAGAGTTCAAGACGTTTCCAACGATACCTCATTTGTAGAATTATGATAAGTAGTTTAGAAGTTATGAGGGAACAGATGAACATACATACATACCGGTCAAACATATAACCCTCTCCGTAGTCGGGTAAAAAGAAAAGATTTGATTTTTTGTATGTTTGTTTGTTTGTAATGGATAAACTCAAAAACTACGGGACCGATTTTAAAAATTCTTTCACCAGCCCTATGCTATACTATCTGTCAGTAACATAGGCTAATATATAAAGATATCACACGGGCGAAGCCGCTGGCGGAAGCTAGTAATCATTTTATTGAAGTAAGTTTAATAAATCGTCGTCTCCAACATTTTTTTTAAACATTAAAAATATACAAACATCTATCTCGATCGTGATTAGTTAGCCAATCACGACCGAGACATGCGACACCGTTTCGCCTCGTGGCCGCGTGGAGCGCTAGCAGCTCGTTGTCCTTATCAATACAATTTCTAATGGAACAGATCACCACGTGTATTAAAATGAGCGCGCCTAAATGGAACAATAGTGTCCCGGCGCGATGCTGTTATGTAATTTTACGGCTTTTTTCACGGTGATTTCTCAGGGTACCGATAAAAGGGTCAGGGTCGATAAAATTAAGCATAGATTAGATTCCCTCATTTCGATATGTGCACATTATAAAGAATCATACTGTATAATATTACAATGTAGTATGAAATATTTAGGTAGATAGATTCATTACAGTTTTAAACAACGACTAAAGAATGCTCGTTTTAAGGATTCTTTAGTCATTGGTTTTAAATCACACTGGTCAAGTTTTGACAGTTGATACGTTGGTATACCTACCTATTTGGTAATTTATATTTTATTGATGGCAACTTTACTTCAATCTGTCACTTTTTCTCAATGAAGCCGTGAGGTGCTCGTAGTCGTACATTGTAAATTAGTTTTGAATTGGATTTTATTTATCTGAAATAATATAATCAAAACAGAATTTAAGTGCCTAATATGTTGAGGTATATCCTCGATAAGTTTTGGAATGAAGACGTGTGGTTGCCGCCGAACACAACATGGGCAGACATCGCTCCGGGTCCCGATAAGGCGGTGGTTTACACCGATCATACGCACGTTTTCTATCCTATACCGTTAGCATTTGTGTTTATATTCCTGCGCTACGTGTTGGAGAAGTAAGTAACTGCAAACATTATATTATGATCATGTAAGGTGATATTTATAACGGCTAAGGTGATAACCTAATCGCGTGATATCGCGTGAGGCATAAACCGTGTGACTGGTAAAAAATTGATTCATGTTCTTTTTTTGAACTTTTAATGAAACTCAATGAGGCATGAAATAATAGTGCTTTAAAAATTATTGTTGTTATTAGTAGAAAATATTCATGTCAGTATAATATAGCCAGATATTGCAAAGTAATTAACGTTTTTGTGTATCACAAATTCTTGTTTGGCATTTAAATTATTTCCTTATCGCCGTTGGCACGCGAATTACTTTATTGCACTTCATAAATTATTATTTCACTCAATAGATAATGATAAATATAATTGTCACATAAATGATATCAATAACATCAAATAAAAATATCATGTAATTTACTTATGGTAGGTAGGTAAGGTTTGAGTAGGCATTCCATAACTGCTTCAAGAATTCCATTGAGCATCACATTTTAAAACAAGTACTTATCATAGACACAGTCCTATGATTGGATGTAGGTGTAAGTAATTTGTACTTAATCTGAACTATACAGGAAATATGACCTCATACAGCCAAAAACGATTGGGTCTGTATTAAATTGTGATTTCCTTTTAGGCTTCTTGAATCAAAACTTCTTAGATGCATGATATTTATTTACCTGTAATTTGAATATTCCATAACAATTTTTTTTTAAACTTAGACAGTTCAAGGAATATTTCTATTGATTTCTAAATCAAATTATTAATAATTTTTAATATAATATTAATTCATCATAATTATCTTTATTAATCATTTATTGGTATTATGTACATTATAATAAACATATTGATACTATCATTATGTTACAAAAATTATCTAAGTAAGTACATTATAACTAATTTATAATCATGATTGTGGTAAATTAGAAAATATTTTGTTCTATAGAAATGTACAACCATTAAAACCACTTGATTTAACTCATTGAATGGAATGTAGGTACAATGAATGTAATAAGGAATTTATGATTAATCATTGAGAAAATTCCAAGATGTAATATACGAATTGTATCTATGTCAATGTAATTAACTTGTTGTCCTTTGTAATAGTTTCAAACAGAATTAACTGTACAATACTTGGGTTCTACTAAAGTCCCGAAATAAATCATTAATTTTTAATTACCCTTTTAAAACAATTAGGATTGATTGGTTTTGCTAGTATGTCAGTTCTCATGTTTGTTAGTGCCAAATTTGTTTAATTTTGTGGGAATCAATTGAATATTGTTTGAACTAAAAGACATTAGAATTACATTGACATAGAAAATATATTTATGAGTCACATGAATGTAAAGTTCATGCACTCTTTAGCTAGCACTACTTATTACAATAAGTCATACTATTTTTTGCTTATATGACCAGTCAGACTTCCGTTTATTGTTGTTGACTAGGGTTATAAAATCTAGTGAGTGGTAGTAAAATATATGAACAATATGTCGTAAAACATTAGGAAAACTTCCTAAACAAATATTGAGTCATGAATTCCATGAATATAACAAGGAATTACACTTAATAAGTCATGTATCATATAAATGTAGCATACAGCATACTAGTTGTACCCTAGCTAAATAGGAAGATTCAGAATCAATTAAAACTATGAATCAAGGTATTATGTTTGAGCCACCAAACAACTCCAGAATAATTAATAAACTTAAATACTATTAAATTAAAGGTTAGTATTTACTTCTGTAAACATTTCAATACCAAAACAAAAAACACTTGTTTCCCAAGCGAGAGCACAGACAATAGTTATTAGACAAGGCATCATAAATATTAAATGAGAGATATTGTACAGGTACATCAAGAGATAATAATTATAAATAAAAGATGTATTTAATTAATAATCTGACATGTTTTTATGTAATATTAAATATGCCTTGACTGCAAAATCGTGTAATGGGTAATCTACTAATAATTGTTTCATGATAATGATTATTAACGAAAAATGCTAAAATAAAAAATAATTTTCGTTGCTTGGCCACTTTTATTGAATCGTCAACACTGAGGACAAAAACTCTGGATAATAATATATGAAAATGAATGATATTATTGCACTAGCTGCGATTTTGATCCATTTAGAAAATTGTCTGTGACCTACTTTTTTTTAAATCAATTTCCAAGCCCAGTATGTCTGTACCAACAAATTGTGTAACTCTGCTGCCCTATCAAAGACTATAAGCTTGATCTTATTTTTTATTTGTTACGTTGTGGTGATACATTTCGCAAATATAATGCATTGAAGGACAGCGGCCCGTTTAGAATTAGTAATTCTGCGTTTGGATGCCGAGCCCAAACGATATTAGCCTTAAGGATGGTCGACCGGAAAAATTGCCGATTGTATCTCATCATGGTCCTAGATTTGATTTCCAGGTTTTACAAAGTGTTGTTTTTAGAAAGGAATTTCTCAGTTGGTTTAGAAAGATGTCCCTGACTAGTGGTAAAAGGCTCGGTTTCATAGTATTAAGGGTCCATCCACATTCGATATCTTTAGCAGCAGAATACGGCGTTTTCGCGTACGTTATCCACTTTTTGTAAGCAAAAGGCAGCCAACGAACGCGAAAACGCGCGGTTCTGCTGGAAAAGTATCGAATGTGAACGAACGCTATGGCGAAAAGTGGATCTACGATAGTACCTACAGCTTTGTTTATTCCTTTGCACAATACAGGGTACATGAGTGGGATGATAAACAGCGCTACGCATGTAAATCCATGTGTATAGCTAGTTAGCTAGTATTCGATAATACTACCTGTGCCTAATAAATAAGCACGATCTCGTGAAAATCCAGAACAGCTCATTGGAAGACGGGGCGATCCTGGCGCAGTGGCTAAGCAATTAGCTTTCTGCGTTACGGGTCGCGGGATCGATTTCCGCGCGGAAAAAATATTTTTATGGCCTACAGATAGTTGTTCCAGATCTGAATGTGTGTGATTTAGGTATGTAAACTGTACCCGCTATACAAGATAAATCCACCATTAGGGTTCGGTATACAATTTGTACATGGTGAGCCGAGAAAAATAATACCCCACCTGCAGTAGGCATGATCAATGATAGAGATAAAGTATATTGGTTGTGATAACATCAATGGTGTACGATGTTACTCTTATCTATTTATTATGCTATCTGCCGGTAATGCGACTTACTGATTGGCTAGATCAAATTGAGTTGATATGCTCATGCTTGTTGACCTGGGTCAATCAATAACATTTCTATTTATGTTTGTATGATTTACATAGTAGGAAGTAGAAACTACAGGTTATTGCAGAAAATTATATTCATTGAGGTTTCTGATTCAGTGTCATCATCATCTTCAGCAGTTCACTGCTGGACATAGGAAGCTTACTTCGTTAAAAGTTTTTAGATTTACATATTTGTTGTCTCAAGTAATAGGTAGTATGATTGTTATAACTAAGTTTATTTGAAGCAGACAAAAAGGAATATGGCTTCTGTCCATCGGTAATTGAAAGTGTTAGTTAGTAAGTTTCATTGGGTGAAGCCGTAAAAGCTAAAGTGAACTTTTAAATTGCTTTGATGTCGGTACTTGTATCACAATAACACAAATCAATAACAAGAAGAATAAAGTAAAGATAATAAAACTTCCCTTTCATTGTTTTAACAATGTTATTGCGAGGCTGTGATAGTGCTAGTAGTGTTAGTGCTTCAGACATTTAAATTGCTCTAAAATGTGCTAACTCTGTACCTACTGTGGTCATATATTATAGTCTATTATTTAATAGTCTTAAGCTTGCCTGAATTCTATGATCAGCTAATGGCATCAGTTGAAGTTTACCAATTGCCGTATTCTTACCCGAATAAAAAAGAAAGAACCGTCTAAAACAGCAGTGATGCACCAAGAGCTTTGAGTATTTAGAATATCAAGAGTCAATCGGTACCTCCTGATGTGACCGTGGACCCCAATATTATTGGGTAAGGTTGATGATAACCTAGTTCGCAATCGGGTATGCCCTCCGCTGTTATCTGGGTGAAAGAAAAACAGCGTCATATCAACTCCTTATCATCGGTGAAAGGGTTATTGGTTCATGGACTTGCAACTTGACATTAAAAAGTGATATATTATCAGTTATTTATATGCCGAGCTGACAAAAGCTAATGAAAACTGACGTTTTATCCAATCAAAGCCGATTTAGGTACAGACCTTTCATGCAAGTCGCTACACAACACTCGATTTTCCTGCTTCCGTTTCTCCGTATTCCGCCTTGGTTACAAATTATTATGTAAATGTATGTGTGGTTTATGCATCACTTGAGTTGACAGGATATGACCAAACACAGCGTTCTTATGAAAATCTAGCCAAAATATGAACTAGCAGAGGTAAGGAATTCTATATGAATTCCTGTTCTTTGTGGACACTTTACTCTTTTGCCATGGTTTAGCTAAATATTGTGTGCTCTGCTTGAGCTAATAACTTAATAACACATAGGTCAAGTACGACGCGGACGCAAGCGTGCCTATATTTTATATATTCGAGCTACGAACACACGAATCTTTATCAAATAAGAGTGATTAACTATTCTAGCTGATGGTGATGCAGTCATATTATTTATATGACTGCATCAGGTAGAATAATTAACCGCAATTTAATTAAGAATTCTAATCTAAGGTAAAATTATTTGCAGATTGATCATCGCTCCATTTGGTACATATTTGGGAATAAAGAACACCAAACCTCGACGAGCACCGAACATCCCTAAACTTGAGAATATCTACAAAACTTCGCCTAAGCTTAAACAGGTAATCATCTCTTATGTTATCTTATTATTTCATTTATTATAGTAATCAGACGTTGTTTTATAAATTAATTAATTTTATTGGCAAAAAACCGTAAATTAAAACTAGGAAGGCAGTAAATTAAAACTAGGAAGACATAATGCTATTTAATTCTAAGGCATCTGCTACCGAACTAGGTATAAACCAACAGCATCCAGCACATTTTTGTATTGTTCTGTTCAACTTTGTCTAGACTCTTTTCGTAATTGAGATTTTTTTACAGAGAAAACCGTAATGGTTCTTTATCTTGTTTTATGTGGCAACATAAATATCATTATCGGGTGCTCGTTTCGATTTTAGGTGTAATTTGTTTCGCATACAATCCAAAGCCCTGGTGTTATCCAGAGCTTTATGTACTTTTTACGTCTAGCCAGAGTCCGTGTCTGCATGTTTTTGCGAACACCGTAAAACATACTTCCGACTAAGTATATTTTATAATTTTTGGTAAAGGATATTCGTTTTTCTCTTCATCTTGCTTCCATCTTTTCAGTTCGTTTTTTGCTTATATCTCCTTACAACTTGTAGTATCGGCTATACATCAATAGTCCAGTATTAGATGACGAATGGCCAATCGCGGTGGACACCTAGGTCTGGAATTACTTTATTTTATTTTATATATCTGTTGAGATCTGGCTGGATTGATCACTTCTCTTGTGGGACCCTAGCTGCGCAAAAAGATATGGCAGTACAGATAATATCTCATGTCTGCAACCTTGGATATAAGTTGGTCAAAGATAAAATTAATACTTCACCGACAGGCGTATAGTATTTTTTAAGTAGGTGTGTTTTGCTGTAAATGTTCCCCAAATGCAATGTAAACGCCGTAATCAGTCACTATCTAAGGTAAATAACGTAAGCACAAGCACTACTTGACGACCAGTGACGATACCGACAAATCATGTAGAGTATTAATAAATATTAAGTGCTTGTAGCGAATTATAATTGTTCTCGTTCATTATAAAAATAATCTGTGATTAGTTTGCGAAATCAACAGAAAGTTGTGGTAATAGCCCCATTACCACAACTTTCTGTTCAACAGGCGGAAATACTAGAGCTTATATACCGAGCCGCCGCGCCGTGCTGCGGCTCGGTATATGATATTCAGGCTGGCATGTTCTTTTTTAAATACATCACGCCGTTAACATTACAGGGTTAATAATTGAAAGAATACTCGAAACCTCTTAGTACCTACTAACTTTGTATCATGATCTTGAGTTAATTGTAAGACCTTTTATTGTACCTACCATGTTTTTATGCAAATAAATATTATTCTATTCTAACGTTTGTTCTCCGACTTTGTCCAAAACTAAATAGCAATAACCAAACAAAAGATTTACGTGTGTAAAATTTATGTAAAAATCACAGAATAGCTAATACTCGTAGTAGGTGCTGAGACTAACGTACGTAATGACTCCATTTCATTCCATTTTTCGGCTGTTTCAGAATACAAGTTACAGAGTATATTATTGTATGAAAAAGAAAGTTTCGAATTATGAAAAGTCGTAGAACAAGCGTTGTTCAGGGTCATAATACAAAGTTAGTGCTAAGAGGTTTTGGATATTTTTTCAATTGCCCTGTATACTAAAGGTTGATTAATTTGAATACTAGTTTTATAAAGTTTTGATGAATTACTAAATTATCGTTATCATCGCTAATCATAATCACAAAATTCTAAACCGTCATAATGAGTTATCAAGTATTTATAGGCATATAAAATATTGGATAAGTTTTGAGACTTTATGTAATGGAATTATTACTTGAAACCAAACTCGTTACCTTGTGGCATCCATGTGCTAATTCTACACATAAAACCTTGTATTAGAATAATCGTTTTCCTATCACTAATTTTGTTCATACATTTTTGTAATGTCTGGACGTTTGTAATATTACGTTAGGTGATTGATAATGATTGATTACAAGAACCACGATGACTGTTACTCAACACATTATCAAACGCTTTACATGGTGCTTGACTTTGCTAGTAAATGTATTCGTTTCGTGATACATAATTAACTGGATTCCAGCAGCCGTGATCAATGTCACGTCAACTGTTTAGTGACGTGATGGTATATTTTGTAGGCGGTGTCTTGTAAACCAGTACTTATTTAGCGCTATTGTGTTAAACCCGTAACGAATTAGGAGGTCACTACAACTGACAGTTAATTCATAGCGCTGTTATGTATTATATGTTCCAAAGATCTGAAAGTAACTGCATCCGTTATATTACATTCTGAACTAGTTTAGGTGTCTGGCCGCTTACTGTGCTGTGTCATCTACGAATTCTTCAAAATATTACCAAGGCTGTCATTTTCCGAATGTAACTTGTCTATGGTGGTTCGCTACTAAACTGTTGTATGCGGCCTACTACGTATAAGTCAAGGGCAGGCAAACAAGTTATGTCTAATAATAACAAAATTTGACTTTCATTAGGATAGTTTTTATTAGACAAGAATTTAGAATATATTACCCCGAATGAATAGACTCAAATTTAAGCAACGAGCAACCAGAATCAGATTATACATGATTGCCTGTAAATATTTTATATGTAAATTATAGTTTGAAACCTTGAATTCACCTCAATCTACACTTACAGACAAAAACATCGATCGAACTAAAGGTCGTATGGTGGGCTTCAGAGAATTATAACATAATCATTTTTTTATATATGTTTTTCAGTATTTTTCTACAAGAAAAATAACGTGGCGCGTAGCCATTGCCGCAGTGGCTAAGCAATTAGCTTTCGGCGCTACAGGTCGTGGGTTCAAATCCCGTACGAAATAAATATTTCTATGGCTTTCAATTAGTTTGTCCACGTCTCGGTGTGTATGATTCTTAGAATTACGTCTGAATAAGTTATTTTATATTAAATAGCTGTGCCCGCGGCTTCGGCCGCGTGGAGTTCGGGTGCTCGAATGTTGTTTTTAGGGTTCCGTACTCAAAGGGTAAAACAGGACCGAATGATTACTAAGACTCCGCAGTCCGTCCGTCCGTCTATCTGTCTGTCTGTCTGTCTGTCACCAGGCTGAATCTCATGAACTGTGATAGTTAGACAGTTTAAATTTTCACAGATAATGTATTTCTGTTGCCGCTATAACAACAAATACTAAAAAACAGAATAAAATAAATATTTAAGGGGGCTCCCATACAACAAACGTGATTTTTTTGTCGTTTTTATAGATAATGGTAAAGAACCCTACGTGCGCGAGTCCGACTCGCGCTTGGCCAGTTTTTAAAATATTATGTTACTACATTGTTACTAATATTATATAACTAAAAAAATACATACAAAAAGTTACAATGCTGATACCATATATACAAAAAGTTACAATGCTGAGACCATATATACAAAAAGTTACAATGCTGAGACCATATATACAAAAAGTTACAATGCTGAGACCGGCTTCGAAACTCTGTCAACTTTTATCTACACTTAAATCATAAAGTTCTAATTATGAATTTAAAAATAGTACCTATAGACCAGGGTCGATAATTTTTGAAACCAAAAAAAAATATAGTAGGATGAAACCCATTGGAAAAGGAGGAGAATATTATAAAAATGAAAGGAAAAATAATTTACGGGCGATCTGAGGTCGGGAAGGGGAAGAGGGGGGTTTAAGGGTAAAAAACGGTTTTTCTCGATTTCCGGCAAAACTAAAAGTCCTATGGAAAAAAGTCAAATGGCAAAGTTGTAGGTAATAAAAAGATCTAAAACTTTTCTATTTACACTTTTTTCACATAACCTCAAAATTTATGTGAAAAATTCAAAAAACCAAGTTTTTGGTTTCTTATTTTTATCTTTTACAATTTTTTATTTTTTTTCATGAAATTTGGTGAAAACTTACCTTTTTATGTGCCAAATACGCTGTAATTTATTTGATTTGATATATTTATTTTTGCACCTTATTTTGAATTAATATCGAAAAAGTACCCTAATTTTCAATCGAAAATTCACCGGTCAAAATATCAGCTTTTTTCAGAAAGTTGGTGTTCGTTGCAATCTCTAAATTCCGATGGTGAAAAAAAAAAAAAAATTACTATTGTAAATCTTCTCAGATAATGCAAAAAATCGAAAAATACTTTTTTTTAACCATTCCCTCATAACTTCTAAAATACTTATCATAATTCGACAAATGAGGTGTCGTTGGAAGCGTCTTGATTGTCCGCTGGTTATAGGTTATGTGACGTCACATTTAACTTAATATGGAGCCCTCGAGAGGCCATAGAGTGATGAACTAAAAAAAATAATTGTTTAATGATGTCGTGTAGGGTATCAAATGAAAGGGCATAATTAGCACATTTCAAAAATATATATTATATTAATAGAATTTAAAAGCGGCTTTGATTTTTTTTTTATCAAAATTGGACCATTCGGGAAGCACCAGCTTTCAAATAAAAAAAGAATCATCAAAATCGGTTCACGCAGTCGAGAGTTATGAGGTAACAAACATAAAAAAAAAAAAAAACATACGCGTCGAATTGAGAACCTCCTCCTTTTTTTTGAAGTCGGTTAAAAATGATGGATTCGTGCTCTATTGCTTATTTCTACTCTCCCTAGCCTATTTTCGCGAAAATATTTTCAATGTACAGAAATTTCGGCCTCTACGATTTTATTATAGTATAGATAGAAGATAGATTGTTTACAAAAACCGTCTATCGTCGTGTTGCATTATATACCGGGTTCGGCGCTTTGATTGGAGGAGAGCTCGGAGTGGGCCTATCGGATCGCCGAACACGGTCGATCCGTAAAATAGAATCGAAAGCGAGATTGTTAAAGGTAACTTAACCTAAGGTTTTTGCGCCCATGATATAGCATACATTCGAGAGATTCGTTTTATATTTAAAAGAAAAAACATTTACTTTTGAATTCATATCATTCACAGGGTGATATAGAAATATCTTATCGCAAGATTCGTAAATAACGGTCACCATAAGTTATCAAAACTTTCTGAAGTCTAAATAAAATAATTTTCTTATTCCTTTTCAGCCAGCTCTCCTAGCTAAGAAGCTCGATCTATCCGAGCGTGAAATCCAGCGCTGGTGGCGCCTCCGCCGCGGTCAGGACAAGCCCTCGACCCTCGTGAAGTTCTGTGAAAATGCCTGGAAGGTCGTCTTCTATATGTGCAACTTCTCCTTTGGTATCTACACGCTGTGGGATAAAGAATGGCTGTGGGATATCGATCAGTGCTATATTGGGTATCCTCATCAGGTAAACATGATGATTTTTTTTTGAAGAAGTCCGCTAAAACACGGTCTTCTTTCCGTGCAACTTCTTCGAAATCTATGTGCTTTGGTATAAGGAATAGCCATGATAAATATATCAGAAAATATACTAAACTGACTACCTAATAAGTCAGTGTTATATTGAGCTTTCATTTGTTAATTATTTAGTTTATTAATTTGTAAACATCATCTGAATGTTTAAGGTCTGGTTAAACTTAAACTTTTTTACTGAAAAAGTACAATGTCTGTAACGGTAATTGTGTCGTTTAATGAATAAAATACAGCTCCTGAGATTAGTCGACGAGTAACCTTGACCGAGGCGCAGTCGTGTGAAGGTTAAATAAAAAATGGGAGGTATCAGTAAAATGTTTATTTCTATTATTCAGGATTGACATTGGCCTCGATTTCATTTGGGCTTGCGTGGATGTCAATCAATGTCGCCCATCTAAAATAAAGTACTTTGACACCACGAATGGCGCAATGGCCTAAACCATTGACTTTTTGCGTCACGTATCGCTGGTTCGATTCGCGTACGGGACAAATGTTTGTGTAGCCCACAGGTAGTTGTCCCGGGTCTGGGTGTGTGTATCTCCTAGGTTACAAGAGAAAAATTTGTGCCAGACATAATTTTTTTGTTAAAAATTAACCACCAAGTACTTTCTAAAACTAACAACCGTTTTGATATGTTTTTGACACCAAACCAAATTATGCCATGTGTATTGGTAAGAAACGTATTAAATACTGCTTCAACTGCAATTTTTCCACGTTATAACACTGACAGTTGTAAATTGCTGTAATTGGTTCACTAATTAGATTGTGGAACGCAACAATTATGCTGTTAACTGTACACTAATTTCAAATTCAGTACTGTTTCTCTTTTTACAACTTGATTGTCTTCCGCTTGATTAGAAATGTTTTAAATGAGTGTAAAAATGCAAGTTGGATCGAATTTAATTCTAATAATGCGTTTAATGGACAGAAATATATTGTGAACTCTTCTTCTTCCTCTGTCGTGTTGGCACTCGTATGGAAATTAGTGGATAGATTAGTCAAACAGCATTGTAACGAAGCTGACTGTCCAGGATAGGGTCTTTCCATGTACCCCATATTGTCACGTTAGGCCATGTTCCCGCTGTGACAGGCCATCTATTTCATCGGGCAGTCAAGACGGAAGTGTTAGTTGCTAAACATTTATAGGAAGCAGTTCACACTTAGATGGACCTGAGAAAATAACCGACTACGGGATTTTGGATAGACATTTTATCACTCCGCGGCGCCATCTTAAACGCCCGGGTCGTCCGGAACCGGGCATAATGTGAACGAATTCACGCCGAATGCACTCCCCGCGTGCCGCATCTAGGTATGGCCGGGCTTCCGTCGAATCAAATGGTCCGTCATAAGTGAGAACGGGGCCTAATTTCTGAACGTGGTTAGGACTTAATTAAATAGCTCGTATTTCTTTTTTCACGATTTCTTATTTACAGCCTTTTTTAACCGAGCAGAAATATCGGAATCGCTTTCATTTTAAAGGTTAACTTTTTATTGCACTGTGGAAATGACTGACGTTCGGTTGCGCTTGCGGCCACCAGACCATACAGTTGGTCAAGATATAGTTTTACTATTTTTATTTCGTTTACAGGGTCTCACAAACGACATCTGGTGGTACTACATGATATCGGCGGCGTTCTACTGGTCGCTGACGATCTCGCAGTTCTGGGACGTGCGGCGCAAAGACTTCTGGCAGATGTTCGTGCACCACATCGCGACCATCATGCTGCTGTCCTTCAGCTGGGTGTGCAACCTGCACCGCATCGGCACGCTTGTGCTCCTGCTGCA
This sequence comes from Allophyes oxyacanthae, assembly GCA_932294325.1. Lineage (NCBI taxonomy): Eukaryota > Metazoa > Arthropoda > Insecta > Lepidoptera > Noctuidae > Allophyes > Allophyes oxyacanthae. Next base: position 8,339,217 of record OW028628.1, read on the forward strand.
CGACTGTGCTGATATTTTTGTTGAGGTACTTAAATTAAAATTATTTTCAGCTGTTACTTAAGAAATCTAGTGCAAACTCAAATACTTATGGTGAAATAATAATTAGGACTAAACAGTGCCACGCGTATCTATATTGGTTGCGTAGGCCTTTATAGGTACATTCTACGTCAAACAACAGTTCGACATTTCAGTTCATCGTCAGTTTTTATGCGCAACCGACCTATGCGACCTATATACTTACGCTCCGATTTCCATTTAAGCGGTTTCACTCCAGGCGCGCGACTGACATATGGACCATGTATAAGGGATTTCGCTTCGAATCCATTCTCATCCAGCTTCCAGAGCGACATAAAACTGACATGATCCGAATCATATCGTGATTTAATATAGTGTATCAAAATTGCGTATATCCTTATAGTTCGACGGAACTAAACCAGGTTTGTTCAAGTGCAGTTTCAATGAAAACAACACTTCGAATTTAGATGATAAAGTATTTAATTGCTTATTATTTTGTTGTTAATCAGGTTATTATCAGCTTTTGTTTTCAATTCAACCAATACACATAGATTGGTAACAACTTTATAGTTTATAGGTGCTATAAACGCGATCAAAGCAATAAAATGCAGCGTACAAGTCGTTACGTTTTTATTTATTACTCTATTTCCGGCGTACCTTATAAAGCCTCTTTTATATCAGAATCTCCATAGAATTACTATGGAGATTCTGATGTCAAACAGATGAACGTTGAATATGATCCTTACGCAAATCAAAAGTCGTTAAATTCGTTATTTCTAATGTGAACAAGATTACGATTCATTATCATTAGACGTCTATACCGAACTTTTTAGACCCGCTGTCTGCTACAAAAGTAATAGTAGTTTATGAAACTGTTGCATAATAGAGCGTATTAAACCACGAGTGTGTGTTTAAAACTCGAGCCGCAGGCGAGATTTTTAATAGTATCACACGAGTGTTTTAATACCTAGTTATGTGCAGTTTCATCCACTACTTTATCTATAATCATGCAATAGGTAGTTAACACATTAATAATGTAAATTGTAAATAAAAAAAATGGCGCTGGAACGCAGCGCGCATGCGCTATAGCGCGCCGCGCATGCGCCCTAGCCGCGCCACCATAGAGAATGTACGGCTGCTATCAAAATTTAATTGAAAACTCCTTGGTGGAACCGAAGTTAACTACATAGATTTATTAAACAGTAGTATATTATATCTATGGTGTACTATACCTAATAGAAAAAAAGTTATTTTATAGCATTGTTTTGTTAGGAAAACTATCATAATAAAACTTTTTAATTTTATTATAGTTGCATGTGCATTGTGCATAAAGTCTTTCATTATAGTATTATTTTTGAATTCATAATTAGAACTTTACGATATGAGGATAGATAAAATGTATTTATAAATTAATGTATTTATGTGTCTTACAGTCGGTAAAAGCTTCGAAGTACGCAAAGTACCAGAAGCTATGCGACATTTTGTTCCTGGTGTTGATCGTGGTGTGGATCGGCACGCGCGTCGGCATCTACCCCTTCTACCTCATATGGAGGTGAGTGACCTTTCAATGCACGGTTATTATCATAGAAGTTTATCCAAAACGTTCCTTAACACATTGACCACCGCAGCAGACCAATAGAAATCGATTTTCTATTGGTCTGCTGCGGTGGTCAATGTGTTGGCTACTACAATGTTTGTAGTAGCCGTGGGCAAAGTGTATCATTTTTGGGATTGGAACATTTGCATCTGATTCACTGAAAAGATCCGAATCACTGATATGGTTCATTAGTATCATTTGGCTCATCGGCTCAAAAAATATAAAATGACGTGTACTCTTTCGGAACCGTATCACTGATACGGATAATTGAAGTATGCAAAAACGACCTTATTGTATGTGATATGTAAGCGCCTTAGTGGTCATTTTTACGTGCATGGATAACGACAACGAAAAACTGTGAGAGTGTGAGTGATACACATCTCATTTAGTATCTCTTTCTGACTTGTATAGAGTGTAATTATGTCACCCGCTCACTCGGGACGCGGGAGTCAGTAGTAAAGTATATCAGTGTATCACAATCCCAATCTCGCTCACTGCTCAGTGACTCAGTCGCCTCGCAAGCGACGCGTCGCGTGGAAAGATTCAGATCCGAATGATGCGATTGAAACGTTGTTACTGATCCAATCTTTCGTGTCACTTCAAAGATTCGTATCAGTGAGTCGGTTCCGTAAAGAGTTACACACGCCTAGTTTGTAGGTCACTGGTGACTAACATGACGCATAAGTGCTTGAAGGTCTCTACGTGTTATCCTCATTTCGTTGTTTACTGTACCTAGTAAAGAAATACTACTTGACGTATAAATATTTACTTGTTTACTATTTTCAGTACATCGATCCGTGCTCCGATGCTGTTGCCGATGTTCCCCGCCTACTACATATTCAACTCGCTGCTGTGCCTACTGCTGATCCTGCACATCGTGTGGACTTGGCTCATCTTGCAGATCGCATACAAGGCCGTCAAGGCTGGTCAGGTGAGTGGTGAACTATAGTAATAAAGTTATAGTACTCGCAAATCTTTATGAGCCCTGAACTGAACACTGAAATCTCTCTCTCTCTCCCTCTAGCACCTATAATAAGCGTACTATTTATTATAGGTGCTAGAAGGAGAGAGTTTGAGGGCTCATAAAGATTTGCGCGTACTATACATCTCACGAAGACTGTCGTGTGAAGTCATTTCAATTTGAACCTTATGCCGTTGTTATAAAAGTCACATTTTATTATTTGCTGTCGGTGAACTTGAGCGTTAGCGTTTTCTTGAAACAAATGCAGTTGATTGATTGTCACGAATAAATTGCCCCTCAACATGCAGTCCTCAGCCTTCGTACTGCTTACATTTGATTAGTTTCAATATAAACTTAACTATTGTGTATGCATGAACAGATGAATGAAGTAAAAAGGGGTATGCAAGGATCGTAGTACGAGGCGTTCGGTAGGTTCCGCCTATTTTGGGTGATACGCGTGATGGTATGTATATGTTTTGTCTAGATAATCAATAGCTTAACTGTTATTTACAGATGGACGGTGACATTAGGAGTTCAAGCTCTGACTTGAGTGATAGTCCGCACAACTCCAATCACAATTCTCCTAGCCGGTCGAAGAGTAGAAAGTAAGTTAACTAAGCCATATTTTCAATCGTCTCCCACCCCTTGTCACATAATGTCACACTTCGTCAACCCCCTCCCCCCCCCTCCTTAACGTGTGACGTACTTTATGGATGGTCCCTTACTGGTTATCTGTGCCTTTTACGCACTTTAGTGTAGGACAAACCTTGTATAGTCTGTCAAGAAAGTCATGAAAAGGATTGAGGGCGCCACTTGTATATTCTCTTGTTTATTTTTAATATATTAATGCCGAAAACATTTTTTTATCACAAAATATCTACACAGAATAGTAAAATAAACACATCGTTGTACCCAAACTGACTCCTACGGTACTTATTTAGGGTTGCGAGCGAAGAAGAATTTTAGTTCCTTCAAAATCCTTTTCATGACTTTCTTGACAGACTGTAAAAGATGATAGAAGACGGAAGACTCCTAACAACTGTGACAATTTATTCGTTTGATCATTTTATAATACTTTACTTTTTTCAGGGACACGTAAAAGACACACGTCCTCAGAATAACCCAGTCTCATAACATCATAATACACAGTTGAGTACTGTCATATTATTATAACACACAGAAAATAAGCTTTTTCCGTGTAAACCACCCAGTGCGGCATTTCTTCAGCATTGCCACAAAACCGTTGTAATTATAGTTGAAAACACGCAATGAACGTAAAGCGGAAATTTATTCCGTATATTTTTGTCGCAACCTGTATTTGTAGCTTAGCATTTTGTTGAATAGCCTCGGAATTGTTGGGGCTATTCTGAAATAGGAGAGGTCGTGTTCACCAACAAAAACAGATGCTTAAAATATAAATGTACGTGAACGACTATGGGCCATTTTCATCGACAAAATAACAGATGTTAAAAATGAAATCGGCCGATTAAGCATACAAAAATTCATGTTTAAACGGCTGATTTTACTCTAATCGATTGTTATGTTGTCGGTGAACTTGAGCCTATGAAATTCCTTTAAATGACCGTTTTAGTTTTAAACTTCTGTTTATTTGTCGATGAACTTAGGTTGAAGTTATTAGTTTTGGGTTGTCATTCAAGGAAAGGTGAGATAATTAACGCGTAGTTGCTTTGTATCTGTGTAAATAATAAATGGGCTTAATTGTGTGAAACGTTAGATTTTATTAGAAGATATTCTTATGCTCCATTTACATGGCATCGGTACTAAAATTTTGTGAATCAAACCGTGTTAACAACCAATTTTGGGGTCTTATTCTCTATGACAATCACTCTAATATCTTGTTACAATCCGTCAAATTTTGCATGGGAATGACGCATATAAGCGTGTTTTAACCGCGACATGACCCTGCCATAGTGAATAATGCTCCAGTAATAAGTCAGGTTATTGTTTAAAGCACCAATAGGTAAAAAGCACGAAACTACAAATACCTAAAAAAATCGTTCTATTTTAGTTCTTGATCAAAACGCGTAATGATATTTTGATTAATTAAATGTTTCGGTTAATATAAAAGAAAAACACAACTGAAGGAAAATGTATCATAAATTATTCAAAGTCAAAGTTTTTTATTTCAACTGTGTCTATGTTGGCATTTTCAAAACGTCGTGATTCAAGGTGCACGGTTCCAAGTGGGTTGGTCCGAGAAGATTCCGGCAAGGAACTCCATGGATACTCTTTTCATAAACAATTATTATTCAAATCAAATCAAATCATTTACTCGCTATGGGTAGACAGGTGCTACATAATAATAATCATGTTATTAGCAATAACTAGTATCCACATATTGACCATCACTGGTATGCGAGATTACATATTGAATTATTATTATTTATTTATTACATATTTATAAGATTTTTTGCTTAATTAAATTATACATATAAATATTTAAAAAATATTGTAGATCTAATAGAGTTGTTTTTTGCACGGTTCCAATACCAAAATTTTAGTACCTGAACTAAAACACACTATTAAATATATGTAAATAGTTGTTAAAATGTTTCAACAATTCTTGGTAATGCTGTACCGATAACCATCAAACAGAATCGCAAGTATATAAGGTTCTATCTTATTAGCAGAGTTCCTTTCAAGGGGTTAATAAAAATTTGCTGTTCCATACATTTAATCGAATAACTGGGAATTATCGGGACAGCTGATTTTTATTTCGCGATTTCATCGTTGGTCCGATAGCTAAAGTTTTTCATAATATTTTGTACTATAACCCTTTATAAGGACCTCCGATAATGAAGTAGGACCTATATGTCACGCCACCGAGATTATACGGAGTAACGTATAGTAAGGCCTCTAGGCTTGTAAGCTGTAGCATTTAGATTAGAACAATACGGAGACATTAGTTCCAGAAACTACCGCAACAATGGCGCTAGTGGACTTGATCCAATCTCAAAGAAGGAATACCAAAATTAGAATTAGACACGAGCACAAAGTTACATAGTAATCTTTAATAATAATATATATACGCCGCCTGGAGTTGTAATTATTTTCAATCGTAATCGACATAATAACGCGAAACGGTAGCATATTTTTGTCAGCCACTAGCACCATCTAGCGGTCAAATGCTCTCCTTTTATAAGCTACTCATAAATTACGTCACTACCGGGGTCTATCTGAGCATAATATGAAGACCTTTTAGGAGCCTATATAAAAAGAAACACTTATTATTATGCTATCAGTAATAAAATTTAAAATACAATAAAGCAGCATAAGCCTAACGGCTAAGTTGTCACACTAGCGAGCGAGTGGTCTTGAGATCGATCGTCAGTCGATGCACTGTGGACGGAGACCACCTACTCAAGCATATTAGCTTAGTGAGGAGTCAACTTACAACTTAGGTAGGGTCGGCGCAGACAAACGGAATAGCGGCGAACCGACAATTTTAGTAACAAGTGAAATTCAACTTTAATTACTCTTGCATACGACTGAAATTGGTATAGCGACATAAAATCACACTAGTCGGCTCAAAGAGTTGCGAAATCGGTGTGCACTGCGATGGTGACTGCTCTTCGCCACCCCTCCGTCGAGTTCGACATAACTTGCGATTATGTAATAACTAATTAGATTTATTCCAAAAATTTGCTTGCATTTGTGACGTAATTTATGAGTGGTATTAATTATTGATGTTTACAATAACTTTTGTATAAATATCTAGTGTAAGCTCAATGTGTAGTGTCTAAGTCGTTTCGCAGTGTGTGTGACGGACCAAACTTAGGTTGCGTTCGTTTTGTAAAGCCAAATTATAGTTATGTTTGTAGTCGGAGAATTCGTTGTGGGCCAGTATAAGAGTTATATTCTTACCCCCTTACTCATTAAACACATTCAATAGTATAATTGTGATTTGTCTTGCTCTCACTGACTCGAAATGTCATGAGCCAAAACAAGAGAAAACGCATTTAAACTAATAGGACATTTTATTGTTTTATGATTATGGGGGTTAAAGTCCCGTAAACTAACAAGACCTTAAGAGATAAAGCTCAAGCAAACACGCTGCTGTTTGAAGATTTGATCGTCAGCTGATTCACTTCTTAGAAGAATGTAGCGAACGATAACGCATTTCCGATGCTAAAGGTTGCTTGTATAAAAAGTAAAATCCAAAAACTTTGCACGTAATGTTGTAAACATTATTTTGAACCCCGTAACAACTAGATATATTGTTTTAGCAAAAGGTATAACGATAACTACCATTATCCCTTTTATTCCTAAAAAGAGGTAGTCAAAAGTCAATTTCAATTTCAATTTATTTCATAAATATTTACAATATAAAATACCTTCCAATGGTCCCAAACTAGGCTAGGCCTGTATCTTGGTCACCTTTGGAGGTAGTATTAATAAATAATTATTATAGGTAGGTACATAAACTTAAATACAAAAAATGTGTTAGAAAATAAGGCAACATACTTAGAGTTTGCTGATGTCGGGCAATTTTACGTCAAATGGGACGTTACGGGACTTGTTCCAATTCTGGACCTGTAAAAAGTCGAATAGCAATAACACAGTTAAATATTTTTCATAGAATTTCGTAGTTGTTTTTATGTGTGCAAGCTCTTATATTCGGCCCACGACTTATAACAGGGACCACGTAGTTGGACTAGATTTCAAACAATTAATATTGGAACCCGACTGCGTTCGAAAAAATTATATTTTATTGCTTATAGTATTGTACTCTTATAAATGATGTTACCTAATTTAATGTTAGTGAAATACGAGCCCTTTTTAAACCCAGCGCAGACATGCTACTTTGAGCAGCGATGATTAGCGACTAAGTTGCTTTTCGGAAGCAGGATATAGCGATTAAAAGCTGTACAGCCTGCATATTATTTTAGGACCACGATTTTAGCAGTTCTTTGCTGTAAACGTTGCTATTCAAAAGTTTCTCCCGCACATTAGTCACTGCGATTGAGCGTTAATACGCGCGAGTCGTACGTTAAATAGAGGACTCGCGCCATTTTGTAACCAAACTCTGAAGATTAAACGCTAATTGTCGGTGCCGAAAGTGTCGAATGCGCATCGTGTACGCTGTTGGGTTGCAAAAAGTCTAAATATTGCTAAAAAAAGAACAACGCCGTGACCTTCAAAAAAATAGTTTTGATTTCTGATCTTAATAACCGCATTCCGTTTGTACCTATGTGTTAAAACAATATTTTAAATGAAATAAAGTTTTGATTTCGACTGAGTTAAAAATAGAACAGAATTTCCATTTTCAGATATAAATCTATGGTATTCAATTAAATATGATTTTTGTACAGTTATTATATACGGCATGGGGTCGCCAGCCTAAAATTATGTATAATTACGGCAATTTTGGAACTCTTTACTATACTGTTAGTCTACTTATAATAAAACATAATTATGTATTTAATCGATTTTAGCTTAATTTTCCGTTATCTTGTGTCAGTTAATTGTAAATTTTCTTAGCACTACGAAAAATAATATATATATTTTGTATGTCTATTTATAAAATTAATAATATGATTTTAAATTTCAATAAAATGGAATTACAGGACAATCGTTTGTGAGGACAACTCAAAAATAGTAGTTTATGATAAATCTAATATCTTCGTACGCTTTTAAAACTTGTATGACATTGAGATTTTTATGATCCATTCAAATGTCTCACTTAGTGACAGCTTCCATGCAATTCCATACTTTATGTAAAAATAATGCTGAATTTAATTTCTACTTAGTACATATTTATTAGTAATAATTGTTGTTAGTATTTATGTGCATACCGGTTTCACCACTCACTCAAGGATAAATAATTAAATATATTTTAAGTAGGTACCTAGTACATAAAACAATATATTTCTTCTTCCTTGCTTATTATAAATGTGATAATAAAATATGAAAGATGAATTAATGTTGCCATTGTCCGAGGCCCTAAGTAGTAATAAATATTCATTGAATAAAATATAAACATTATAGATTTTTCTTTTTCAGTTGCTTACAAGATTAATCGAGTAAATTTTTAGTTATATAATTAATTAATTATACAAAATTCATCTGATTTTCAGTAAACGGGCCAAGTACCAGTTACCATTATTTGTATATTAGCAACATCTTCCCAGTTAAATAACCATTTCGTAACTTATAATAGTTATGTTCTTCTAGCAATCCCAGTATCCTATCTATCGGAGGACTGCCGAATGGAAGCATAACATATGGTTTTAATGTCATATATTTATTTAATTACATTTTTACGCAACCCAAGTATAGAAATTCGGGTTCGAATTATTTGTGTATAATGTATGTAGTATTCCTAGTGCAATTCACTAATAGGAAGAAAATTAGTTTCCAGCGTTATGCTGTAAAACTGCCAATATCTATAGATCTTCCTATTAAAACTTCCATAAACAAACTCTTCCTTGATTCCTTGGGTAGTGGTGAAACAGATATAAGTAAATAAAAAAACTAATTTTAATAAAAACAGAAGCTAAGTTAATCCGTGAGTGGTGCGGATCACTAGTTTACATCCGAATATCTGGCACAGTAGTGTAACTTATTGTTTTTAATTTTATATCCTACTTATGTTAAGTTTTAAGGGTTACACTGCACTTAGCTAAATGCACTCGGGGTCGTTTTCAACAAAATATACAATCGCATCTATGAATGATTTGCCGTTGGGGTTGGATACTAACCTTACTTACTTAATAAACAATGTATAAAGGCATGTCATAAATAACGGCATTTTAACAATACATTTTTTGATGTATAGTGTATACGTTCATAATTTGGTGCTGTCTATGGTGGATAAATTTTAATTTGATTTCGAAAGGTAACTGCAACACGCCCTGTTCGCTTATTCGTTTTGCCATGTAAAAAGACATTCGCTCACGCACGGAGCCGCGCGGCCGCTGATGCGATTGCACTGTATATTGAAATTCTATATAAACTAATATTATAAAGAGAAAAGATTTGATTTTTTGGATGTTTTGTCTGTAATGGATAACCTCGAAAACTCTGACCGATTTTAAAAATTCTTTCATCAGCAGAATGCTACATTATCAATGAGTACTTAACATAGGCTATAATTTATAAAGATATTACGCGGGCGAAGCCGCTGGCGGAAGCTAGTTTCTTTATAAACATGGACAAAATATCCTCATCATTTCGACCTGTGAAAATGGGGTCGGTTTCTCTCAATACTGAGGTAGTCGTTACAAAATATTATCGTCCTTCTCTTCTAATCAATTTACAATCAATTGGTAATTTCTAGACCGACCCAACCACACCACTGATAATGTATTGACCTACTGAATCAAAAAGTACATGTTGCAACCGCCGCGACGGACGTTAGAGTCGCGCTGCTCGAAAGTCGATCTCGCGACAGAGCGACTGCGATACTGATGCGGCAACTTTGAAACTACGGCCGTTGTGATAGAGCCGCGTTCCTTTACTTGTGCGATATTTTTTCACATGGCATAGTAAATATAAGCCCAGGTGTAACTAATCTTATAAAATTGCATTGTATATTAATCCCCCTAGCAAGCGGATGGGTGATTGCATACAGTGGAGACTGTAGGCGAACACCCTTCCCCTTGCAAAGCATGTTTTTTTACCTTGGCTTCGTTATTGATGTATTTTAAAGATTATTATTTTTACGACGGTTGAAAGGCTATTTCTTCTAAGTGACTTTTTTTTCTTTCTAATAATACTTATCTTTATTAAGCAGGTCCGATTTGCGAAAAAAAAAAAAAAAAAATGTCGCTTAAAACAAATAGCCTTTCAATCGTCGCAATGTGTTATCTAAAGCTAGTTTTGTTGAGAATGACCTAATAATTCATATTCGTCTATAAAGAGTATCTCTTTATTGACATTTTGTAAAAAATCACGGAGTTTATGTCACTTTACTATATATTAAGTTTATCGCATCACAATGTTTTAGTTATTATGCTAGGATTGAATATCTATAGCTAGGGGCAAGAAAAGGGTTAAAATGTAATCTATTTTTGCTAGTATTGAGATTGAAAAGCGAATGATATTGTATTAAACTCGCATGTACTTGAATAAATTATTTCAAAGAGATTGCCATGATTTCTTGCATATAAGTACTAATTTATTTAGTCTTTCAACTTACCTACTCGGTGCGTAAGTAAATATTTTTTTATCCAAAGAGTTATGAGAGATCAATTATGATACTGATACCACAAGTATAACAATATCGCTTTGTCTTCGAATAACATCTTTTATTGATGATACAACTAATCAGCAGGTATTTCCTAAATATCAGGGAATTACAAACCTAATCCCTTTTATTACAAAATATGGTATAAAGCAAGTCTAGTAATACCCAGGTTTTAAATATGTCTGTCACTTTCTAACGTCATATAGCAAAAAGAGACGGCTATCTTAAAACCTGGGTTTTACAAGACCTGCTTTAAATCATCTTTTGTAATAAGATAGAAAGGGTTAATGTGGCCGGTTAAAAGTGACTCTTTAAAATGTGATACGAAGTGTTCTCGTTTTCCCAGACAAGTTTGTTACACTCCTGTGCGAAAGAATAGTCACAATAACTACCGGCCTGAAGAATACTGATAATACAATAATAGTATAATTTGTTGTTTATACAAGAACTAAAAGGAATAGCATCTTTCTCGGGAGACCAACTTGGTACGGATAACTTATTATCTCTTACAGCGCCAGGCTATGCAACTCTAAAAATGACTAAATTATAAAATAGGCCAATTTTATTATACTTAGATGTTTGTAATACGTGTAATTTATGTTTGAGATTCGCAATTTATTTCACGGGTTGATCTCTACTGTGAACGCATTTTATTAACTTTCCATTAATTCTACTTCAACATTCTGTCTAGACTTATTATCTTTGGTTATAAATTTTATAATAGCTATGATTATTGGACAGTTTTCACTTTATTATTATTCATATATTTTTTAATATAATGTAAATTTTATTCAGCTATTTGTCTGCTATTGATGCGTCAGTAAACAAGGGAAACATTTCGGCTGTGCAATATTAAAACCTAGCAACTGAGATTTTAAAAAAAATCGGTGTTTTTGCATTTTTCAATTGTTAAGATTGTTAGCAAGTGAAAAATGCAAAAGCACCGATTTTAAAAAAAATGTCAGTTGCTAGGTTTTAAAATTGCACAGCCAAATTTTTGGTAAAGTGTAAATTACTAAATTCGAGATATTTTGATATCTCTTACCAATTAAAATAAAGCATGGTAAAATAAATGGTGTTGTATTTCATAAACAAATATCTAGTGACTGTAGTTGTTTTTCAACGTGTTGTAAGCGCAGTACCTACATGTGTATTTATTTTATTTTATATGGAATAAATAATGTACCTAATAATTACCAATTTATCTGATTTAGTTTTCTAAACTAACATGAATATTTAATTGCATTTGCATATAATATGTTGTGTATATACGTGTATTGTGTAGTAATGTAATGTATTAAGTATATCAATTTCGTGTCCAGGCGGAGCGATGGTATGTCGAACTTTAGTTTTTATAACAAAGTTCTAGTCAAAGGGATGCTAAAATAAGACTATGTACCTAAGCGAAGCGATAATTATTAATTAAATGAATGGAATACACTTTGTGTTTTTTTGCCTCACCTGGACACACTCGGTTCTTCTATAAAATGCTCTCTTTTGTACACAAATCATGATATTATATTATACTTCAGTAAGAATGTGTTGCGTTTGAGAAATAAAACTCCGAATTTAGTTATAAGACTATCTTTTATTAAATTTAATTAATAAATGTCCTTTACGTCGCTACAGTATAATGCAAATTCGAATACCATTTTCCCATACACACGGTGGGTAGTGTTCTCATACTATACGTAACTTATAATGAGACACTTCATTAATATTTACACTGATGTAAACTAGTCCGACTCCGATCCAGATTGGCTGGGACGGGCACTATACTATAGAATACACAAACTTATCCGTCTGTCATGGATCATGTCCATGTGGCGTGTTTTAACGGCGCGTTGCGCGTCGAAGGGCGTCCGGAATGCGACTCGAGCGTCGCCGGTGGGCTGCCCGCGCTCATTGTAGCGCCTGATCACGTCGTCCTGAGTGAGCTCGAAATCCGAGAAGAAGCTCATAATATCGTCAATAGAGGCGCGGAACGGCACATTTTCCATAGACACCACGCAGCCAGGAGCTCCGAAGTCATCGAGAGCTGGGTCGTGTTCGTCTTCCATGCGACCATTCTCAAATCCGCCACCGCCGCCCGAGCCACCTCGTTGGAAGCCTCTGCCCCGACTACGTCCTCCTCGATCGAATCCACGACCTCTGTCGTTGAATCCTCCTCGGCCCCTATAACTGCCGCGTCCCTGTCCCTGATCGAAGCCGCCGCGGTTGAAACCGCCGCGATCGAAACCTCCCCTGTCGAATCCACCGCGCCCTCTGTACCCGCCACGGAATCCTCCGCGGCCGCCCTGAACTGCATCGTAAAACTGCGGCTGCGGCTGAGGAACATTCCCGAGAATTCCTTCTCGTATTTCAGGTTGCTTGGGTCCTTCTAAAGCTTCCTCGACTACACTCCGCGGTACCAGGTCTATAGTTACACGACACCCCTCAAGATTTAGTCCGTGTTTGGTAGCCGCCATTCTGGCTTCTTGCGTTGATCTGAATTCACAAAAGCAGTCTCCGGATGGCATTCCGTTCGTATCGAGCATGAGATGTATCCGGGCGGGCACGGCACCTGTGTCCGATAGGAAGGTGACAATAGTTCTGTCGGTAGCGTCTCTAGGCAGGCCTTTCATAAGGACGCAGTCTAGTGGTTCGTCCTCCATGTCAGTAGAGATGGCGGTGAGATGGGGCTTAGACAAAATCGGCATTTGGTCTATTGGGTATTGTGGCCGATTGGCCCAGTTCGAAGCAGCTGTCCGAGGGTCTATTGGACCGCCACCTGGAAACCCTGGAAACTGCGGCCCGGGGAATTGTCCCGGGAAAGCTTGCTGCTGTGTGAACGAAGGTGTGAAGGAAGGCGTGAAGAAAGGTGTGCCTTGACGTGGTCCTTGTGTGGGCGGGCCTCCCTTGGGGCCATCAGGACCGCTCTCAAACTGTTGGCGCCGCTGGCGGGGATCGCGCGGTGGCGCCACTTCCGGCGGCGGCTCGATTTTCGCTTTATTCGGCGGTTCCTGCGGTTTATCGTTCTGTATCTTCTCCTTTTCATACTCTTCTTCAGTCACAGGCGTGAATGTTGGGTGTCTTCTTCCGAAAAGGTATCTCTCTTTTCTCTCTAGTGCCAGTTTTGCATCTTCAGGCTTTACAAATTGTACGTAAGCAATTTTAGTTCTAGAAAGACGGCATTCGGTAACCATAATAGAGAGCAGCGAAAAATCGCTGAATGCTTTTATAATATCGTGTTCTTTTACAAAGTGCGGCAGTTCTGTCAATTTAAGCACTTTGAAGGGTGGTCGGTGATCCTCCGTATCGGCGATGATGAGACTCGGATCTTCTTCGTCATTATCCTCGCGGTACGGTAAGTAGGAATCAATCGCGGCCTCGTAAGCGTCATCATCGAGGTTTTCAACGAGTACTTCAACGCCTTTCAACTCGTTGATTTTATGTTGTAACGCGAGCTGCTTGGAGCGAGCGTCACAGAACCGCACATAGATGTTTCCAGTGCGTCGTCCCATATTATCATTAATCATTTTAATACCATGTTTGTCGATCAAGAAGGGGAAGAAGCGGCGTACGTCTCCATAACTAGTGAGGTTCGGTGCGTTTCTGATAGCGACGCAGCAATCTCGCTGTTGTTCGTTGTCACCGAAACGTGTGGAGCGACCTTCGCGACGGAAGTTCGGTGGCCCACGCCCCATGCCACCGCGCATCGCAGGGCTCTGCATTCTCCCTCCACCACCGCCGTTCTGGTCTCCCTGGAATGCGTTTGGATTACGCTTTTTGCCAAGCTCTTGCAGTTTGTTAAAAGCCTCTGCCATGGAGGGATCGTTGTAACGGTTCATCGGCGACTCCCGACCTAAGGGACTGTTTTGTATAATATTATTTTGTAGCACTTGTTGCATCGGAGGAATTGGCATATTTGGATTCATTGCATTTCCGAAAGGAGGTGGAATAGGAACCACGGGTCCGTCATGAATTTCGATAGATTTTTCCACGGAGGTGGTTGGCGAGCGGCGTTCGTTGTTGCGTCGATCGCGGGAGCGGCGAGACGGCGAGCGGTCTCGGGATCGGCTGCGATCTTTCCTGTCTCGCTTGCGGTCGCGCCTATCTCGACTGCGGCTGCGGTCGCGACGGCGTCTTTCCCTGGAGCGGGACCTGTCGCGGCGCTCTCTCTTGCGTTCTTTCCGTTCTCTGTCGCGTGACCTAGAGCGTGATCGGGAGCGGCGCCTGTCCTTCTCCTTGCTGCGCTTTCTTTCTAGTTTATCTTCTTCTTTTTCCTCGTCAGCGTTGGGGGAGTTATTTGTGGGGCTGATAAGTGGTGCCGGTGGTTCGATGACAGCTGGTTGCGGGATTTCTTGAGGGTTTCCTAGGCCCGGGATACCGAAGCTTGTCAGGGGGTTGTTGCCGAGTGCAGTGGAGAATGGGGTTAGTCCGGGAATGTTGAGGGATGGTTGCTGTACGGGGGGGATGGTGGCGGGGACGGGCACAGGCGCAGGCGTGGCAGCGGGCGCGGGGGCGGCAAGGCTCAGCAGTGGGACGCTCTGCCGCGCCGCCTCGATCACCTTGTGCATTTCCGACCGGGAGCTAAGTAACAATTTTGCTTGAATCTCTTTAATCTTCCCGCCATCCAGCATCATCGCTTGGCGCGCGTCCTCGTCCGTACTGTAACAATTGAAATAGTGGCCTTTAATTCATTTATAGAAAATTAATCTCTGGGTGAAAAAAAGCAAACTTCCGATTGTGTTAGGTACTCCGATCTCACTGTACCATTAATTAACCTAATACACTCGATGTCAAAAACAACATTTAATTTAAATTAAATGTCATAGAACTTCGAATTTTTTGTTCTAAGACATGCTTGACTTAATGAACTCTTCCTTCATAGTAAGAGCTATGGTGATGAACAATATGCACGTTAGCATGAATATTTCTGAAACTGGGCGCCTGTCTCGTTTCAAACGCACGACTATATTATCAGCGCGTCGACCACCGAGTCAATACTGCTTATAAACATTTTCCACAATACAATCTACTTACCTACATTGTATTTGTGACTGTTATATTATATACTCTCGTTCTTATAAGTTAATCATAAATTCGTAGTTAATTAATACTTAAATTCTAGGTGACGTCACTTTGAGGCGGTTCGGGATCGATTCTGCCTAACCCATCTTTAAGTAATCCTTCTAAAACATGGATTAGGCAGAATCTAGCTACAGGGTGTGGTGTCTCAGTGCTGACATACATGGATCGGGGGATATCTAGTTCTTCAAGGAAAACTTCACTATCTATACCTATCTACTCTCCTAGTGTACCTATACAGTGTTTTATATAACCGGAGAAGTCTTAAAACAAAGAAAGAAGCTACAGGATAACTGGAATCATTCGCTTATTTTTATTTTTAGAAAAATAAAGGCCAGTAAAATTTTGGATCAAGCGTGAACTTTCCATTAAAATTATTGAAGTTGCCCCAAAAATGTTTTGGCATAAAAATAAGCAAATGTTTCCTAAGGCAAAATTCCTGTAAGTTTCTTTTAACAATCTGGAATTTACGCATTGTGTCGCGTTCTACGTGCCGATTGACTTGTTCGGAGCTCTTCACCAATCGGAGCACCAAACGGTCGATGTGTAAAAATAAAACTTCACTATACACAAAAAGGTACGTGCATGGCTTCAAGGACTTAATTACCAGGCTACTGAAAATTTATTAAAACCTTTGGCATAAACATTTATTTTCACATTTATTGTCACACACGAATAGGAACATAGCGCATATTAAATTGTTATTATTTCATTTTTATTTTATATTATATTTTCTAGCTACCTACATTTAATTAGATATAGTTTTAAATTATTTTTTGTTTTATTAGAAATAAAGTTATAAGTTTTAGGTACTACTATTATTAGTATAGAATATACCTACTTACAATAATTCTGCCATTATTTTATGAATACTTTTTACTTATTATTTTTAAGCTCATTCTTTTTGACTGCACAATGTGGAGAACATGGTGATCTGTACTACAGGGTCTACCTACTACAGACACCATTCTCTATTTGATTTGAACATACTTATGTAATTATGTAACATGATGATGAGAGAAATAAAGATTATGATTATGATTATGAACTATAATTCGGTTAAATTAAACATAGATACTGTCTAATTAAACGACACACGATGAGCCAGAGTCCTATGGCACTGTTAATAAAAATATACCTTTGAACTGTGAACTACAACATAGCTAGGTACCTATATCCTCTACTGCCAACATCGTTACTAATAATATTTTAAGTAGGTACCTAAATGACTTCACGACTAAACGGCCGAACCGATGTTCATGAAGTTTGAAAAAGAATAGTGTGTATCAAAGACATAAATATCTAGGCATAATAGGCATTTATTAATTATTTTTTCAAAATAAAAATCGAATCCCCGAGCTCCACTTGGACGGCTTCTATAAACCCTATCTCGATGTCGCTCATAAACCCTACAGATGTAGATCTACAGAGATTTTACTATAGAAGAAGGCTAACCCTAGTTTACCGAACTTCCGTGTTACCTGATGGTTAGTGTTAATCACCGCCGCTCATGAACATTGCAACCTAATGATTACTGGTGCATTACCGACCTAAGGCTGAAGTTGTAATTCCTAGTGTTCCGATAATTTGTGGGTTACACATCACTAGTAATGCTGTTAATCTCCTCCGGCTAATAGAATAGGTAGTACAATATAGTAATAGTACTCAGAGAGCATTTGAGTTCGATCCTCATTCATTGCTTGCACTATTTACATTAATATTATCTACCTATATTTTACTACCTATTCTATCATCGGCAGCTGACACTTAGATAAGGACCATCCATAAATTAAGTCAGGCGCTAAGGGTGAGAAAGTCCACAAAGTGTGACAAGAGGAGTCAGAAGCTTTATGATATCCTCATCAAAAAATTTAAAACAATGTAATATTCATTATCACAAGAAAACATTAATTGTGTGACGTAATTTATAGATGGTCCCTTATGTATTGAGCTATTGCTGCTTTTTTGCTTTTGCCCAATTCTATTATTCTGTGTCTTGCCTTACCTGCATGGTGACGCGAGTTGCGACGGCAGGCAGACAGACAGGCTGCAAAGCTAAAGCAACGGCAACGGCCTAATAGGAACGTGCCCAATGCGATTCCAGGGTCCATTCACGTACCTACTTGTTTTCGGTTAGGCATAGGTACCTCTAAATACTGATGTGGTGTGTTCGTCAGGATGACTGGTACGTGGAGGTAGGTACCTACCTCATTCAGCATTGAAATGTTAACTAACAATTGAACGCTACCTATTTGCTAGTTATAACTAAATAATTAAAAGTCCGATAGTTCGTGCTAGTGCGTTATTTCGTGCGTTTTTGTTTCCGGCTTTGCCAGGCCTGCGTGTTGCTTGTCACCGTAAGGTCAATCACAGAACTTTGTAAGTGTACCGAAAGGCTTTAAGTCTATTTGAATACAACTTATGATTGTGTTTTTGTGTATTCCGGAACAACCAATTTGAGATCTATTTCGAGTTTCATAATAATTGCGACAAACTAACTCACGGAATAGCGGCCGTTTTATCGTGTTGTCCTCTTGTTGGTGTTACTCCCAAATTAGGGTTATTTCAATGACTTTTTGTTTTCTTCTGTATTTCTTAAATAAATAATACATTACAAATGTGATTTGAAAATCAAATAATGTATCTAATAAATAAAGTTTCTTACGAGCTAAGTTCAGTAGATATATATTTTTCCCACTAGAATTCTCATATTCTTTGCTTACCTTAAATATCCAAAGTGGACCTTCCACTAAAAACTCGTAAGTTTGAAGTGGTCCTGAAATTGGTTCTTTATGGTAAATGCGCACAGGAGGCTTACTACGAACTCTTATAGCAGGGCAGATATTGAACTGCTCAGACTTTCCAGTATGAACTGACCTCGTACTGTATAGGCTTTTCGTACAATAAAAGGTCAGTTTATACTGGAAATGTCTGGGTAGTTCAATTTCTGCCCTGCTATAAGAACTCGTAGTAGGTAAGCCCCTGGTATCATCAGCATAATTTTGCTTTTTATTGTTAAGCAATTTTTTTTTCGCCTTCTCACTATTCTGGCCTGTAGCTAAAAGAACCACTGTATTTTATCTTGTTATTAATTATTTAACCCGTTAAATATCTTTATTTAAGATTGGTTAATAATTATTGTAATTATTGTATTGTTATTTTGATGATACTATTATTCCTATAAGCGACAAAGTTAAGAACTTGGGGATTTATATCGACAGCACCCTATCCTGGGCTGCCCAGTTACAGGAAGTCAGTCGTAAGATCTATGCTTCCGCGGGATCCTTGAGACGGCTCCGAAATTTCCTCCCATCTGCTACTAAAACTGCGCTAGCACAATCTCTTCTGCTTCCCATTCTTGACTATGCCGATGCCAGCTATCTTGATCTCACTGAGAACCAATTAGACAAGCTTGAGCGACTTCAAAACTTTTGTATTAGGTTCATATTTGGATTGCGCAAATATGATCATGTTTCCGAATTTCGTTCTAAGCTCAAATGGCTGCCTATTCGCCTTCGCCGGAATACCCATATCCTTTCATTACTATACAATGTGCTCTTCAATCCTTCCACCCCCCTCTATCTTAAAGAACGTTTTGAGTTCCTCAGTGACACACATTCTAGATTCCTCAGATCATCGGAAAATTTGAAACTAAACATTCCTTTGCATTCCACTAAATTCGTTGACAGATCTTTTAGAGTGCAAGCTGCTCGACTGTGGAATGCATTGCCTCTTCCTGTGAGACGTGCGCAAACACTGCCTGTATTTAAGAAGCTAGTGAAGGACCATTACCTGTCACAGTAAATTAATTACTATAATTTAAAAATACTGTTCCCTTATGTATTAGTGTATTTATGTTTGTATATCTCAATATTTTATTGAATTGTAATAGCGTGTATTATATTATTATATTTAAGTATTGGATGTAAGTACAATAATGTAGTTACCAGCTTGTACACCTGGACTGCCCATTACCTATTTCTTTTCTGTTATGTCCATCCAAAGGTCGTCTGGAACAGATCGCTGTGCGCGATAAGACCGCCCATTGTACATTAGCATAAGTGATTCTGAATCCTGTATTTATTACCGGTGTACAATAAAGAGTATAAATAAATAAATAAATATTGTAGTTAATTCACTTTAAAACTCCCGAACTTCCCGAAATTATATGAATTCACGAACTTAGAATGACACAGCCTGAATTCTCTCAATTTATGAAAAGAGAATTCCAATTAAAAATAAATAATTTATGCAAATAAGTACTCAAAAAAATACATACGCGACGAACATAGTAAGTACCTCCTCCTTTTTGGAAGTCGGTAAAAATATAACTTTCATCAAACAAATTTTTTATTACTGATCATATTCCCAGAAAAAAAAATTAAAATATCTGACGTAGTATCTGACTAAGTGAATAGTCGTAAAGAGCCTTCAGATGCCGAAATATGTGACTTTTACCTTAATACGAACTTTTTTTTTTATCTGCACGGCTATTTGAAAAGGGTAGGAATATAAAACCGATACTATTGTACTCTCACCATTATGAACAACTTATTATTGGGAATAAAAATGAAATCACAAAAAAATTTGCTGTTCCATACAAATAATGTAATATTAGCTATTCGACTAAATGTATGGAACAACACTTTTTTTACACTTCCGAATACCTAGTGACACTATTCTGTAGTGTAATAATAGTAGATTTTTTATAGATATCTACGCATGACCGCTGAAGTGTTTATAAATTATATTATAGTGATTTCTATCGGTCAGCACTTGATTATAAAATAAGCTCCTAATTAAAATGTAAAGGAGTAAGCTAATAAAATAAACTTTAAAAAAAATAAAAACCGACTTCAAAAATCTTAAAAGTATAAAATAATTTTCTTAAAAAACTTATTAGCATCTGAAGTTGCTGCCACTGCCAAGCTAGGTGCATTGAAGAATTAAAGGCCCCGACTTCAGTAGCTGGTAAGTCTTTTAATAAAATTATTTTTTACTTTTTTGAAATCGGCTTTTTTTATAAAGTTTATTTTATTTTTCTATTTTGAGTGGCATTAACAATACATAAACATGCGATTACAGCAATCGCTAGTGATATGCTGTTATTCATTCAAGAGTTCCATTGTTTATCTCCGAATGTCTTCATCAGATCTTCACCAAATTGAAATAGCATACTCTGGAGGTGGTCACCTCCAGAGTATGCTTTCAAACAAAAAGAATTTTCAAAATCGGTCAGCAATTGACGAAGGAATCGCGTTACAAACATAAAAAAAATATAACAGTCGAATAGAGAACCTCCTCCTTGTTTTAAAGTCGGTTAAAAAGAGTCAAAGTGTGACGTTCCACGCACTGATCCCTAATTTTTTCACGAATTTTGACTTGATATTAATATAATATTAGACAACCACTGTCTTAATTCTTTTTATATTTTCGGATAAAATTTTAACTTTATTCAATGTTCACTAATTACAGTTGTCACGTTTATCTTATCGTCATTCATCATCATCATTCTCCTGCCCTTATCCCATTTTATTTGAGGTCAGCGCAGACGCTATTTCCAGATTCACTTTCTTCACATTCATGTCATGTTTCACAGTCCATCCGCGTCACGTTTATTTTATATCAAAGTAATACCTAATACTTGAACTCGATCTGTTACCAAAAGCCTCTGGACGGTACATATCTACCTATCTTGAACTAATGCGCCATAGCAGCACCAGCAAGCAGGATGTTGAAGGCTGATAGTTACCTCCTCCTACAGGCATTTACTTACGCGGATACTCCTAAATATGACGGGCGACGGCACCTTTGGCGAAGTGGCTAAGCGGTTGGCTTTCTACACTACGTGTCGCGGTTCCGGGGGTCTACCGCGTAATGAAAATGGTAATGAACATCGACTCTAGTAATAAACTTCAATACGATCGCGAGAGACTAAACTTTGAGTTACCTTCCTTTTTTACCTGTCATGAAGATAGGAGTCCTATCAATAAGATCGGTAATTTTATTACAAGGTAGCTCGAAGTTTCTTCTCTCAGGATCATATTGAAGTTTATTACCAGAGTCGATGTTCATTACCATTTTAGTTACGCGGTTGACCCCCCGAGTCCCATACCGAACAAGTATTTTATGTGGCCTATATATCTAATAGTTAACTGTCTGGTTGGCGGTCTGAGTGCATGTGAAATGAATGTTCGTTAACTATATCCCGAGATTCCTAGTTTCCTGGGAGTTCCCAGTGAGGGTACTTTTTTTTTTCAAATGAAGTATAAATAAACAAGTAGTTGTAGTTACGTTTCGCTAACGCACAGAGTACAGTAGGTACTGATCTTCTGGCAGTGGTATCTTTCTGTGAAGCCGTTTTGCTCCAGAAGAGGCCGCAGAGAGGGATCGAGAAGGCCAATCCCGCTCGGTGGAGAAGGCGCTGAGGAGCAAACGTCTCGGCGCTAAAAACGTCGTAACCCCCCGCCTAAGCACCATCTGGCCCCCCTATGAGGTACACACACACGAGCGCGAGTGAGCAGTGAGGTGAGGTATGAGCGCACAGATTCCCTGCTGCACTCTCACCGAGTGGCCCCCGAGAAGACGGCGACATATTGTGGTCATGCTCATGTGTCGCCATGCACTGCACAGCGAGGGTAGCAGGAGGACCTCTACAGTATCCCCCGGGACGTGCCTGGGCCTTTTTACAATCTCCCCTCGAGATGTGCCCTCAGGTATGACACCGCGCACCGTAGTGTTTAAGTCCACAATCAAACAAAAATATATTAAAGTACTGATCTTCTACTAGACTTATGTACTATGACTTCTTCCCACTTGCGAATGAAGTTCCTGACCGGATAACTTTGATCACATTAGTTACTAATGGAACTGCATTGGTAACTAATTTGATCAAAATCTTCCATGTGATGCCCTAAGAAAATATAAGATTGTTGGTACTTGGCCATAGTCATCAAAGTATGCTTTGCCCACCTTGTTGGTAACGTCATAAAACGAGCTCTTAAAGATGACTGGTGTGAATAATTAGCCTTGACCAGGATTTAAAGCCCCAGAGACTGGTTCAGTTTTAGCCATTTTATTATGAAACCATGTGAAGAGCTACCTACCTACTAGACTAAATTAAAATTAAGTAGATACTAAAACGGATGTGTACCTAGCCTACACGGGTCCAGGGACAATTTTTTTTAGAAAGCAGCATTAGGTATCTGTCGCACTCTTTACTGGAACTGCTCGGCAGTGAAATGTGACAATTAGATGTCCCAGTGGACGCTTGTCGGCCTAGTAAGAATTAGTACGTATCACAAAATAACAATTTATGTTAGGTTAACCATTCTGTAGTTAGGATATAGGAGTGGTCGTGGGTGTTGCGACGATCTCCTTAGATCGTCCTTTTCTTAACCCAGATTTCACGGTGTTTCACGAGCTCCTAGTAAATAAGCATCTTGCTTGATGTTGCAAGCCACTATGTCCCGTCCCTCTAGAGGCAATCTTTAAATTACAATCTGGGCTTCGCTAGGCTCCTACCTATTTCTATTCGAATTTGCACATAGGAGTGATCCACGCAACTTATTTATCCTAGCCACGATAATCACCGCTCTTAGAGCATGGTGATACAGGATCCGGAAGACAGTACCTACATCATAAAGAACTCGCTCTCGATTTCCATTCTTCTGCCAGGATAAATCCGCACATTGTCTATCTATTTTATAAGGAAACACAAGTAAATACGTATATTCATTTAGTATACCTATATGACATACGAGTCTTAACGTACGTTCTGCTCCTGTATCTCTACTTAGGTCGTCGCAGACCACTGTTGCGTCTGCGTCTTCCAAATTACGAAAGTAACAGTCAGCTAACTCGCGAGCGACTTCGTAATCAATCAACCAACCGGCCTTGGGGAATATGTTGACAAGCAAGGATATTCTAATTTATTTCAGACAGTTTCGTTGACAAACCACAAGACCGCACGCATCGCAACCGTAAGCGGGGGTTTGATGTTTCGGGACGCCTATATCTATTTGTTATTCTATACTTCCCAACCAAGGGTTTACGATCCACTTCATTCTATGCTTCATTCATTCCGAACTGATGATGGCAAGTCCGCTGTCAGAACATGAATCCTGGCTTAGCGTTCTAATTCTAGCCCTACGAATACCTACCCTTACAGATAGAGATGTTTAAATCAAATCAAATCAAATCTTTATTGCTAAACACAGGTACAATTTGGTACATTGCAAGATGTTGGGTGAATGCGCAGTTCACTATGTTCTACCAGTTTAGTTAAAGGTAGGTAAGTAGGTAAATTCAGCAATAAAAGTAATCATTACGTGTGATCTACCTAATTAGTGCTGACTTTTACAACGCTGTTAACTGTTCTTGTTTATCAGAAAACCGACAACACCTTGGGAGAACACTTCCGCGGAAGTAAAGTTGCCTGAACAGGGTTATCGTGTCTTCGGACTTCAAATAGCCGTCGTTTACGCCAATTTATGCGACTACTATGTTACATTGACGGAGAGGTGATGGTCCAACCTTAACGAGTGTTAAAATTTATTGATTTTATTTAGCCAGCCAGACGTAACCTGAACATCTCGCATCTTGATACGAATTTCACTCTTATTGTCGATTTAACGTAATTGACATACGATAATAAACATTTAAAAGGAGCTGTGAACATGACTAGAGCATGTTTACAGTTTAGAGTTCTTCGCACCTGTCCCGCTGTTACCGTGGCTGGGAATAGCGGGACTTCGAAGAACTGGGGAGCCTATTGTGTTGGTAAACGCAGAGCCAATTCTCTCGCACCAATAACTCTACTGCTCGTTACGTTACGTTTGAGTGAGTTTTTTAAGGATATCCATGGCAGCTACGCATACCTTTAAAGATAGGAAGATTTGTTTTTAGTAATCCATCTAGAGATTTTCAAACACAATAAAACTGCATTGAAGAAAAAAGGCTACTCGTTGATTACCGAAAAAAAATTATTTTCGCAAATATAGAACCTCCTTGATATAACGAATAAAATATGGAGACAATTGGTTGGTTCGATTTCAGAGAAATTATAAGGCGTCTAGACTGAGCAGCGAAAGGTCGTGAGGTCAAATCCCACTGACTCCTATCACAACCATATAATTTTTTATTTTAACTTAGTTGGAGGAGTCAATAGGAATAGGCTAGCATCTAGGTACAATCCACATTGGTAAAATCTCCCTGGTTTTCCTATAGGTATCGCTACGCATGGAAGTCGTGCAACCTAGTGTCTTTGCATAATAATAGTAGATAAGCACTACCCAATTTTGTGTTGTTCTAAAAAAATAATAAATTCTTATGAAAAGTATGTTGTAGTCACAGTAAAGTCTTGCCGACATTCCGATAGTACGATGCTTCGTCATGGATATTTTCCCTAGGGCCTTTTTTCTTATTTTATCATTTCCTTAATTACCACGCTTTTTGTGTCAATGATTACAAATACTTAAAACTACCTACGTAATATATAAAAATCATTTAAAAACATACATTGCATAAATATTATAAATAAATTCGATTCTCGAAAGCGTCCCGAGTTGTCTGTTGCCTACCGGCCTGGCCACGAGAAAATTCGTGATAGAAATAAATGTAGGTATTAAAGCGCGGTGAAAACACTTGTATGGGATAGTCCTGCACGTGTCACAGCGTGCAGCGTCAAGTGGCAGTCGTGTGAATAGCGCTGGAGGTTTGGTGAGTTCTATAGGAATGACCTCGTCCTCTCGTCGCATCGCCGGTCTCGAAGTAATGCGAAAACGAATTCCATAGACGCACTTTGCGAATACTTAGTAAATGAACCATCATTACTACTGTTGTGACAAGGAGGCCGAAGGAGTAGAGAAGATGGGCGATCTAATTCCAAGTGAAGATGCAACGAGCGGCGGCGGCGGCAACGGCGATGATAGATGCCATACCTACGTGGTGGAGGCAATTTTGTAGTGAATAGCAGGTACTGCGCAGGCCACTGCGCGGCGATTAGCGCGGGTGTTCGGGCAGAAATCGCGGCGTTATCGCAATTACCCGTAGCATGCGTAGGTAACATAGATGCGGCGTCGCGTGAATTACCTCGAACGTCGCATCGGCGAAACACCGTGGCCAGGTAGTTGTGCATTCATTTTGAGTCATTCACATAGTAAAGTGCTCATATTTCTCCATAGAATCCCACTCACTAAACGTGGGAGAATATAATAGAAACAAGTTTCATTGGATATTCTTCAGGCGTACCTAACTAGCTTCGGGTCACAAAGGAAGGTAGACATCAAACTGATTATTTTTGTCGATAGAGGGCACTCATCGATGTCAATATTTTATACGGTCAATATACGGTTTAATTTTTTGCCACACAAAAATGATTAAATGGTGGTAGCATTCACTCAAGTTAATAATAGGTAGATACCATACGATATAGCATACGTTTGACTGAAATAACTAAAATCAAAACCGGGCTGTTTCTTCTACATCTGTTATTAAGACATTTTCATTTAATTACATAAATTGTCAATTTTCTTTATGTAGGCCCTAGTCCCCATTGAAGCCGAGAATCTAAAGCCTTATCTAAAAAAAAATAAGGCCATGTGCGAGTCGCACCGAGGGTTCCGAACAAACTAGTAGGTATGTAAATAGTTCGTCTATCACGTGAATCGAGGAAAAGAAATAAACTGGATCGAGGGACAAACTTACGTTTGCCGTTGGAATCGCAAAAAGAAATGTTTTTTGTGATGTAACTACAAATTTACGATTTTTCCCTTTACTTGTGGTATAAGACCAGCTTCTAGCCAAATTTCATGATTCTAGGTCAACGGTAAGTACCCACCCTATGGGTTTCGATTCCCTTGCGAGAGTCAAAATATGCGGCATAAACGGCCGTATCTTTTAATTGCGTTGACTCAGAAGTTAGATTTTTCACAGCTCCAAGGGATTGCAGACTTGAGTATTTGATATTAATTTAAACTTGATGCCTCCATGCATTCCTGAGAAAAAAGGTCTTAACAGACAGGCAACAAAGTGATCCTATAAGTGTTCCTTTCTTCCTTTTGAGGTACAGAACCCTAAAAAACTACGGTGGCTTTGCAATAATTAATGGCGAAGAGTTGGACCTTGTGGTTCAACTCTTTGCCATTCATTATTTCACTGATATTCACCTGTCTAACCTGTTGTGAATTTAATAATTACGATTCCTTCTTATTTCCCAAAAAGATAAGGCAAGTCAATAAATACAAAAATGAAATAAAATTGGACCAAGAATTGAGCCCTGCGATACACCTATTGAGACCAAATAGCCAGGAGATCTTTTTCCGTTAACGTCGCCTTTCTGAATCCTATTACTCAAATATAAAATAAGTAGATCCAGAGCAGCGCTCCCAACCCCCAGCAATGTATTTTCCTGATCAATGTTTCGTGATGAACATAATCAAATGTCTTGGACCCCAGCACCCTTTTCAGTTTCCTTTCCTTCTCTCAGTCATCATGTGTGTGTATTGTGCAAAGGTCTAATACAAATACATAACAATACAAACTCCTAGTTATATATCGTGTTCAGGAGATAAATCTCCTAGTCTAGAAACTTAAAATTATGTAACACGTTTAGTAGGAAGGTCAAATTGCGATAATCCTTCAGCCGTTATAAAATATCTTTTTAATCTAAGTAGGTAGTACGATTGATTATAATGCTAATGATTCTTAATTTATTCAGCCAGAAACATATTTTTGGGGAGGTATCAGTAAGAAAAAAAAAACATAGTTATTTGGTAATGGACAGCCCTAAAATCAGGGATAAAATTAGGTACCGTAAAGTGGGGTTATTTGGTACAAAAAACAACTTTAAATTGCTGTAATTTTATCAATTTTTATGTTAATTCTCAATAAATATCATTTTCATATAGTTACGAGTGTATGTTTATGGATAATATAAATTTCATGGTCATACATACATTACAAATAGGTTTTTTTTTTTTAAATATAAGCCTTTCCAAATAACCCTTAGGGTGGGGCTAATTAGAATCAACCAATTTCGTGCTCAAAAATGGGCAGATTTTGTTCAAATTACCAATTAAACTTCATCAAATGATATCAGGAAAATAAGTACAAGTGTGACCACAGTAAAAAAAAACGATAAATCACATTTTGAAGGTAGAAAATAATTTTTATTTGAAAAAAAACAAAAAATCTTTAATAAAACTAACAAAACCTCTTCTAAATGTCAACAATTTACGCTTATTATGTAATTAGACTTTCTAGGTAAAACAAGGAACTGTTCTTATCTTAATTACAGCACACTTGTTAATAAATCAGACGTCTTTAAATCTCTTACTTATAATCAAACAAAATAAACTGAATAATCAGACTTATTCTTCTTAAATTTTTGAGAACATCATAGGATGACGAGATTTACGCTGGGTACAATTTTTCCCTATGGATTTTAGAGATATTGTAGCAATAGGGACACCGTACCGTTTAGAAGCCGCGGTTAGTGTTTTTTTTTTTTTTTAGGACTGAAGATATCGCTTGTTTGAGGGATTCATCGCTGTATGATCGGTGCGGGTTGTGATATTTTCCATTCCGGATAGTTTGGTTAGTTATTGGAAGTTAATTGAAAACATCTGCAATAAGCAGAAATATAAAAAATCGCAGATACATTCTATCCATCTGAACTGAGATATTAAGGGGTTATTTGGAAAAAGTAAGAACCAAATAACCCCATTTTGTATTCCAAAAAGCCCCATCTTGATAAAATCACCATAACTCAAAAACCATTAAAGCAAACCAAGCTTTAATTACTAATTATTAATGGTGAAAAACAGAAGGAAATTGTGTGAAAATACCAAAACAAAGGGGCGTAAAAAAAAAATTGGGCACCCAAAAGTTGGCAGCTCACGATTTTGCACGAATACACCTCCTTTTGCAAAAATCTGTATATTATTTGACATCTAACGAATTAACGTTTCTGATTGGTTGATTTAGAATCGATACTAGCGCCCGCAACAAAATCTTATAAACTCACGATGGTCACGTTCAGATTTACGAAGAAATTATGGATGCAATCTTATTTTTACTTTTTCTCAAATAGCCCCTCGTTTTTTAAATAGCCCCACTTTACGGTACAACACTAAATAACAACATCGGACCTACTGAGATGCAAATAACTACAGAGACAATAACTTACTGCCACGTTTGTTGACTTACCTTCCGGATTACCTTTAATACGATTTTTATAATTGGAAATATAATATTTTAAATGCAACGTTCTTTTCATAAGTATCTCACGGTAGAATTATTTTTATTCTGGCTGTAAAATATATTTTGGATGTTCTTGGCCTATAGAAAGGTTTTGTCAGAATACTAAGGTACAATAGCATTATGTTTTGAAATAATTGTAAATTAAATTCTATTTAAAAAAAGTATTTTGATTAACGCATACGACAATCTAAAGCACGATATAGGTAAGTAGGTACTTGTCTTTCCATCAAGTCTCGGTTGTAGTCTCAGCTATATACAGATCATCCCATCGCATCCTGCAGGTAACACAAGAAGTAGGGAACGAGAGTAACATTCTAAGGACAGAAATAGAAAAAGATCATCTACTTTTCATACATTACTAAAATTGTCCTGAATAAATAAATTGTCCATTGGCCTGATAGGCCTTGGGAAAAGGAATATATTCTTCTCGAAATAGATGGGAAATAGCGTCATTATTAAAAAAAAACATCACTGGGCTCTTTTCGGTACGCAAAGAAATAACATGTCCGCTACAGATATTCTATAGATATCTGTGATGTCAGCAATTTCCAACACGAAAATAATAGAAATTACCTGTTTTTAAATTGCTAGCTAGATTTTTAAGTACCTACAGACTAATTTATATTATATGTTTTTAGGTACACTATACCTATTTATTATTTGCCGAAAATAAGAACATACAAGATACAAAATTTTGCACCATCTGTGTATGAAAACGCGTTTACAAGTAAACAACCCATGTATAACATAACTGTATATCTTGTTTCCTTCTTATGATAGCTAGATAGTTGGTGCCATAGTCAAATATATTCCTCTTACCAAGACGTACCTATCACCAAAGCTAACTTACATTAGTGAGCAGCAAGAAAAAAAACAATGCAACGTGTATTCCTAAAATGTAATGGATTATCTCATTTCTGTTAGCTGACCACACACCACCAAATGGTCGCGCAAGCGACAGCTTGTAGTTTAAGTTTGTCGCATGCTGAAGCAACAACCACTTCCTTGCACGCGATTGTCGGCAATGGGCGGTCAGCTATGAGTAGGTACATACGCAATTATCATCATACTGCTATCAAAAATCATGCGTGATGTAAATCTGTAATTAAGGCGTGGTAACTATGCAGACATCTTCTCATGATGAATAGTTACAGTCCAGGCGTAGGCAGGGTCAGCAATTATTCAAGTGTATTGGGCCGATGATGATAGTCTCTTATGACAAGAAGATAGCAACACATACAGGCTGATCCGTTGAATAAGAAACATGCTGGAGGAGTCCAGTTATTGATTCTAATTCGAAATAAGTGGATGTGAACATAAAATTTTCATATTAGCCTATAAAAAAATCACCGCATTAGCACACGAGTTCCTGCTATTACTACGTGTTAAAATAATACAAATACCTATCGTTGGAGGAATTGAAGGGATGCCCGTGAAAACTTTCGCTGTACGTAAATCTCACCCTGATTTTTGTTTTGATCCACCCCGACCGTCGCACATTACGGGTACTGGTTTAAGTTTTTATGTGAAGCTTAATTCAGTTAAACAGTAGGCACAAATTGGTATACGTGCTGGAGTATGCCCCTCGTTAAATAAACAACATCTTTAAGTACTTATAACAAAAAGAAACAAATGTGTTGAATGATTCCGCTATCTACATTTTTATGGACCATGTACTACTACTATTAACTATTATCTAGGTACCTACTTATTGGATTGTCATATATAATTATGTATACGTGTGTAGTAAAATAATAATTATTCATCTTACACACGGCTACATAAATCAACCTATACATTTCCAGCATAAGCTGATCTCGCATTGTATAGGCATTCCGTACAATGAGAAGTCGGTTTATACTGAAAATGTATAGCTTGATTATATAGCCGTGCGAACTAGTAGGACCTATGCACCTTGTAATATTTAGATGCGCCTTTCACTGTCGTTGCTCGTAGGTCGAACCTAAATATTGTTAATTAGTGCATATATTGCCGGTGTAGGTATGATGAATTAAGTAAGAAATCGGAGATAATGCATTAGAAGAAAAAAAAACCTAGGTACAAGAGAATGAGGAGAAAAACTCTTTGAAAATAAAAAAATTGTTAGGTGACTTAATTCCGTATGTTCTTGGCGTTTACATGTTTACCTACCATCTCACAAATTCTAATAAAAAATCTACTGAACAGATTTCAACAAATGAGGTGTCCTTGGATTAGTTTTGATCCAATGTCATAGGGCAAGCATTGGTCAAACGAACATGTGATCTTCACAACATACCATGGCAGTGTTTTCTACAATAGACAGTTTTTAAGTTACATCTAGTTATGTGGACCAGCGGGTCTACCGGGTATCTAAAATGGTAATAAACTTCAATACGATTGTGAGCCTTAAGCTACCTTGTAAAAAACATCTCGATCATGAAGATAGGAGTCCCAACTTCATGATTAGTAATTTTTTTACAAGGTAGCTCGAGGTTTACTCTTTTACGATCGTATTGAAGTTTATTACCAGAGTCAATGTTCATTACTACCATTTTAGTTACGCGGTAGACCCCCTGTTTGATCATTCCAAAAAGCGATTTGCCAAACCTATTTATTGTTAGCGTCAGAATGGCTGGTTGTCTATGGCAAGCGGCTCTGAAAGTATATTCTAGAATTGCTATCCAATTTCTTATATTTGCTACATTTCTTCAATAATTGCTACATAGGTATGATACCTACATTCAGAGAAATAATGAATATTTTTTTGACCAGCCATTCTGACGTCAGGATGGATGGTGGCCTCCGTGTACTACCTACTTAGATTAGATACTGTGTGATGCTTGGCATCAGAGCTTATTCCAGTCGTACCTCTATCATCCCTGTGGTCATAAGTTCTTTTTTTTCAGTTTCGCCAAGTAGATCTCTACTTAGTATTCCTCATATGATGTTTGTTTTTTCAGATTTTTGTTTTGGGTTACAAGTTAAACTATTGTAAATTAGTTCTCCAAGACAGGCTTTCATAGGTTTAAAATAAGGCTCATTGGTCCATATCCAGTCGTATCGTATTAGGTGAGACGCCTAGACGTTATTGAGGAAGTTTATATTTTAAAACTTACGTTCCAACCATGGTCTACTAGTAGAGGCAGCTTTCAGTAGGTACTAGTTAAGATGGGGATTGAGGGCAAAATAGTAGAAGGAAGTAAATTCAGTTCCTATATCACTCAAGGCGCCAAGCTGCGGCATCCAATATTTCGTTGCGTAGACGCAGTTTTTTCATAGATTTATTGAAGGAGGGACGAAGGATCCACTCCAATAATCAATTCTCATTCTAAACATGAGTGTGAAATAAATATGACTTAAATAATTCCTTATGGATTTTTTTAATTTGTCAGATTACATAACATCATGTTAAGTATTTTAGAAACAAACCTACATCCCTTAGCTTAGATTATGTAAACCCCATCTAAGTCCCTTAGGCACTGAGCCACTTACGTGCCAGTGCCTACATTCATGTAAGAAGTAAATAGTACGATCGAAGCAGATTTTTTCCAAATCCTACTCCTTACAAATATTCATTGCTTTCACAATAGATTAGCAGCTCGCATAGGCCGGACTCTACCGCTTTTTTAGGATTATTCAGTACTTAAATAAAATACGATACCTATTGCTTACAAGTTATCGACTAACAAACCGGTGATGACGCTTAGATTTGAAAAAAAAAAATACCGATCATGGTAATAACCTTCAGTCTTCATAGTAAGCCTGTGACATTGAATACCTATATAAGGTACTATCTTTCTTTTCCCGATCCCTTTAAGGGGTTATTGTACTCATCATTATGAACAACTTTTACTATGGGAGCAACACTGAAATCGCGAAAAATAAGTCAGCTGTTCCATACATTTAGTCGAGCAATATTGAATTATTTGTATGGGAAAGCAGTATTTTTTTATGCAATTTCAGTGTTGGTCCCATATTAAAATTTGTTCATAATGATGAGTACAATAACCCCTTAAAGGGATCGGGATTTGAAAGGTAGGAGGACCTTGTGTTTAATCCAAATTCGAAGACAATTTCTCGTTGAAATTGGTAACTACTTAAACCGAGAAATACCTATATTATTGATCGATTGTTATGGATTGGAAACGTCAATTAAATGTATAGGAATGGCATATTTTAAGGATCACTAACAGGCCGATGGCTTAATTTAATCCAGTACATTTCATTGAAGATTCTATTATTTGGCGATCAAAGATTGTAAAGTGCCAAAATAAACGAGTAGCATCTTGCTGCGGCGATGTACAGAGAAATCATTATCGAATTTGCTGCAGTTGAAATTTCGAAAAGCAATATTAGTATTCTAAATGCGTACCTTCAAGCTGCTAAGTCTTGTCAGCAATAGGTATGTTGCTCGTCTGTTCCGGCACTAAGAAGGGCAGGAATACTTCTCGTAAGTGTCATCTATGGCACGAAGATAGTTAGGTACATCCCATCTGTGTAGGTACATTCTAATAAAAATAGTCATCATGACCACCATGCGTAACAGTTGTAATTATTTCGCTCCAAGGACCGTTCGTTGCAGCAGTCTATAGGAAATTATATTAAGTACCTATAAATTATTCTTCAGGCTACCTACTAAGAGTTGCTGCTGAATGATGGTTTCTCCGTCACGTTCGTTAATAGGCATACTATTCATTCGCAAACACTAGTTTCAAGGTGAATACTTAGGTATTACATTGTTCAGGAGAATTTTTTGCTAAGAACTGTTAGGTCAGGGGTGTCACAGCTTATGACTAAATATCTCCTTGACCACTTAGTGCCATTTTCTCTATACCTAGGTACCTACTGTTTCAGAAAGTTTTACAAAAGGTATTATTTTCTGGCTATGAAGCTATGTTGCACGACCCCGTTGCATCTCGATTCTCGATACTTTTTTTTAATGACTCACCTTACCAATAACGTAAATGGCAATTTTTACGAATAATAAAAAGGTATTACGTCATAGCAAGGTAACAGTTCAGTCCCGATTCAGCGTTATGTCGAACTTCCTCCCTAGTATGTTCCATTTAACACAAGTGCCGTGCCAATGGTAAGATGCCAATACCATAGGTAAGAATTATTATATTTTGCCGTTTCCAAGACCGTTAACACCATGTCATCAAAAAGAGACTAAGGCCGAGGATACAACCTTGTGGAACGCCGTATGTAACCCAGGCGTCAGAGCGAGCTAACAGAACGTGTTCTTAGATTTCTACTCTTTTTTAATCACAGATTAAATCTTAGATAAGACGTTAACAACCAATGCTGTTGAGATCCAACTAACCCACAAGAGATGAAATTGAGAAGATGTCGGAAGCTTTGACTTTGTCTATGTTTTTCATTCAATTCTGCCGTCAAGATCTTTATAAATCACCAGTGATTTTCCACATCTAAAACTGAATTGAACATCCGGCAGGATTCTGAATTATCTTTCAGAATAAAATACTACAACAATCAATGCTCAATTCGGTTTTTCGAGTTTAATCGAGACCTAAGTAATAAGCATTTTTTTATAAACTTTGGAAGACGTTTGTGCTAAATATATCATAACAAGTTGTGTTAGGTGCAGTGAGAACGAACTTAACAGGAATAAGTCTGAACTCAGCTGAGTATCGAGCTAAAGAATGGGAGGTACCTACGTCGACTTCATAAGAAGTCAATTTTGAAATGAAAAATAAGAGTATACCTAATATAATCTGCTAGCTGTTTACCAATAATGGACAAGTAGACATTAATTATGATAATCTTCCATTGCGTAATAATTACTTTTTGTAAGATTGTCTGCTACTGTGTATTCACACGAATCTATTATAGGTTTAACAACGTCCCATTTTTCTAAGATAATACTAGTAGGTATCTACTACTGTTGTTTTTGTTTTAACTGTAATCCTTTGACCACCGTATGCAGGGGCAGTAATAATTTTTCTCCGCCGTTTTAGGGGTCGAAAAGCTCGAAATTTGTGACAGTTTGAGGTGCAATCTTTAGTATTTTCTTAAGATATTTTACAACCATTG
Organism: Allophyes oxyacanthae; assembly: GCA_932294325.1. Taxonomy (NCBI): domain Eukaryota; kingdom Metazoa; phylum Arthropoda; class Insecta; order Lepidoptera; family Noctuidae; genus Allophyes; species Allophyes oxyacanthae. The sequence continues at coordinate 8,374,368 of OW028628.1, forward strand.
GCAGACGATTTGATCAAGTCTGGTGGATGGGTCGACGGTCGTATACATCTCAGGCTTTTATAGTAAATTGAACTGGGTCTATAACAGTAAGTATCGGTTTTAGACTAGTCACAGCTCAGAATGACGCTCTCTATATTAAATTTGTACTCCACCATTCATAAGTGTTGGTAGCCTCGAAGCCCGCCAGCGCAGTCGAAGTTAGATGCAGTAAGTAGCGCAGTTGTAAATAGGTTCAGTTTTAGTCAATAGTAATAACACGTAGCAAGTTTTAAAACCCTAAATTATTTTCGTGTATTAACAAAGGTGCCGTTACAACGCCAGACTAAGAACGAGCAATTGTACCTATGTTCAAACGAGTTTTATAATGCGATTTGTTTGGATGTTCAGTGGAAGCGAGACGCACGGCGGAGTACACAGCGGATCCCTTGCTTGTCACTCGACTCATTTCAAAGGTTTCGCTGCCCTCCTCTCCAACAACTAAATATGCAGCCTTCGTAGATCACAATACTTGTTGACCATTCAAACTAAGCAAGGGTGTAGTTCAACCTATCAGGTATAAGTGTATTTAAACTAGATAATTATTTTGTAGTGCACAATAACGTAATGTCCATTTTAATGCTATGCATGTGACACTGTACTTTTGAGATAACCGGCAGTTAGTTAACTGCTACTGCAAGTTCTAACTTGTAGTATTTATCAACACTTAAAGCTATTAAGATTTCTGAGATTATAATTCGACCATGGTTTGACGACCTCTTGGTGTTACCTGGGATCTAGTACTAGTAGTACTTAATTATTAGGGCCCGTTCACAATATCGTTAAGTCCAACGCTGGCGTTATATGCGCGTATTCAGCGCCGCACCATCACGACGCGACGGCAGCGTTCACGTTTAAATGATATTGAACTATTTCATACTAAATACGTATCTGTGTTAGCGCTAGCTTTATCGCCCGTGTGAACAGGCCCGTAGTCTTATCAAAACAGGAAAACGAAAACCTTAAGACTGTAGTTCATGTAAAGAGATTAAATTATAACATATCTGACTAATTTTTAATCCAATAACGATTTCATAATAACGCGATTATTAAAGAAAATAAAAATAATCTTATACAATAATAGAGAATACTTACCCTTAACACAGCTGAGTAGAACAAGTCTACATTGCGGAAGCAGTAAAGAATATAACTAATAGACGAAAAAAAACCATAGCTACTAACCAGTTTAGATCATCACAGTTGATCAGTTTATCAATCATAGCTAATAGACTTAGTCTTCATACATGATGATGTTATTGGTACATAGATCATAAAACCTCATTTTAACAAACATTTACATACATACATTATGTGCAAACCAGAGATATTTTTGGTGCAAGGCTTAATTAAAATCATGCGTAACAATCTGTTAAAAATTGTCCAGCTCCGCATAGATAATCTGTATAAATGCAGCCAGAAATAGGGTACCATACCATCATCTTCAAATGGATGTAAATTTATAGTTTGCAAAGATCTTTTTCCATAGAATTTTCACAAATTTTTTGGGTATAAACACAGACATATTATTGTCCATTTATTGAAAATAAATATCATAACAAATCTTATTTTACTAATTTGAATCTAAGTATAGTGAGATCGAAAGTTTTGGAATATTTTCAATGAAATATATCCAGAGAAAATATTACCAAATGCATTATGTTAATTTGAATGTTACGTATAGCTACCTGAACGCAATGAACGCATCTCCAAGCTCGCCGCCTACGATGTGAACGCCTCCTTCAGGAATTGAGAGGCCCCGAAAGAAATTCCTAATGTCCAGGGCATTCGCGGACCATGGTAGGTTTTGCAGTCTAATGATGACACTCATGTTGATGGGTCACGTTTGTACCTATAAAAACGAAAACAACCGGTCCATTTTTCGATAAAGTTGTAAAAGTAAATTAATGAGATGATATCTCAAACGTATTTCAGAAAATTTAAGGAATTAAAATAATTAATTATTTAATGAAATCATTACATAGTATACTAAAATGGCCCTATATTAAACAAGGTGTTGCAGTTGTTATTACATTAAATGGAACCATGTATTAAGTATAATGTTCTGTGACCATACACAAAAAACAATCAAATCCTATCAGCAGTGCCACAGGAACTAATTTAAAATTTCATAATTTTCACATATCACGTTCTCTACGCAAACTTTTAAAAGTCTCCAAAATATTCTAACCAAAATTATTTTTATTTACACAATACATGTAGAACAGATAAAAGTGACATAAATTTCTACTTCAATGTCCTTTCACCTAGACGATGATAGCAGAAAATTGATTGCATAAAAAAACGTGTAATATTGCAATTTTTTTTAGTACAGCTTCAGAACATGGTACCAAATACGTGGTTTCATTTAATGTGATACCTCTGCGGCACCCTGTATTATAAAGTGGCCTGCCGCATCTGTCTATTTGTTCACTAATAATGGATGTTGAAGTAGGTTTCTGGATGGTTTATATGTATAATACTTTCATATTCAACGTAAGGATTAGGATTGTAAAGAAATTGCACCCATGCCCATCTTGCTAGTGGAACATAAATATAAATATTAATGGTTTAGCTTTTTCCAGTTCAAAGATAACAATTAGTTAATAAGTAAAGGTTTTTATATCAAGTGATTATTGATTAATTTTGTGCTGACAACCCTAACTGCCAACTGGTAGAAGATATTGAAGTTACACTTATTAATGAAACTGCAAAAGTCTTTATTATGTTGAGTTGTAGTTTGTTATGAGGAGTGACGTGACGTGATCTACTGCTGGCCCATCATGAATTTACATTAGTATCCTCAGTAAACACAGTGCAAATGTTATAGCAGAGCAGAATAATGCGACAACCACTGATAACAAATTGTATGGTGATAACAATAAAAAAATTGTGTTTTAAGCTTGTTTTTAACTGTTTCATAGCGAGTTTACGCAATCAGTACAAATTCTAGAACTAAAGCGACGTATTGGTAGGTAGATACAGTACCTATATACATTGTAGGTACCTACATAAGCCCGGATAACCTACACCGGTAGCTACTGAACATTATTTTGTAATTGTAATACACATTTATCCAATTTACCTAATTCCACGGTATAATATGGGATAATATTATGGTATCCTTTTATAATTTATTAGCAAGGGGCCAGGGTTGATTATTTTAGGTTGGTACATAGAAATGGGTTATGTACAAATTTAACGGTCTACATTAAACGATTGTGCTCGTTTTTAAAGAGACTTTTTAACTGTAAGAAGCGATACACATACCGACTACCGTTATGAATTGAAATACCTAAGTAATACAAGATAGAAAACGGAGAATAAAATTTTGTACACGAGTAATGACGCCATCGCACACCAAACTTACCTATAAAACGCTAAAACCTTTTGCTACCGCGCTTAATTACAAGACATTTTCGAACACAACTCTTCACAGTACGATATCACATACGCAATTTCATGAACAAATCCAGTGGTGAACACGAAAAGAACAAAATATATGATGCGTCCAACCAAAATGGCGGATTAGCGTTTTGCGTGCTGGGTTGCCAGCTAGAATAATGTGAATTGAAATCAGTGTTGCCAAGCATAGAACCTTTTTTCGTCGTACATAAACACAAAAAATTCTCTTAATTTGGCTTTCCAACATCGTACATTCCTAAAGCATTTAAAATGTACTATAAAACACTATATAACATATGAAATACTGTGAACGTCTAAAAAAAGGTCGTCCGGGGCGGTGTTTGTTTTCTCAACGAGATACTGACTCTAATGATAAAGACAGACTGGCCAGTGGCGGCAGTGGCCCAGTGTATCTACATTTCATTTAGTACAGCCAATGTAGGTCAAACTGTGAAAACGCATGATAAAATTTCTGATATCAAAAATCACGTGCATATAATATACGAGCCTCATTGTGTCCTCTCCTCGTACCTAGTACAGCAGACCATAAATCTCGTATTTGTACGAGGAACCTCGTACGTTTGGCAACCCTGATCGAAATTATGAATTTGTGGCAGGGTTGCTCAGTCGAGCTTCTGAAATTTCCCCATATTGATAAAAAATTTGTTAGGAACCATGGTTACTATGGAGATACTAAATAATAAGATTTATTATAGTTACTGTCAGAACATTAAATTATTTTTCCTCGTATTTTATTTTACTTTAACATGGTAGCAGAGCGTGGTTAATTAAAATATTAACGTATTAATAACGTTAAAAACTATGGCGTCGGGCTCACACACAAAAATTGAGTCATTGAATAAAGAAAATTTCGACACATGGAAAATTCAAGCGAGGGCCATACTCATCAAAAATAAATTATGGACTTACGTTGACAAGCCGTTAGATTTGAAAACTGCTGACGAGGAAACGAAAGAAAAGGATCTTATTGCTCAATCAGAGTTAGTACCTTTAATCTCACCTTCCGAACTTAAGCAAATTAAAAGTTGTAACACTGCTCACGACATATGGAAGAAACTCAATGAAATATATGCTAGTAAGGGACCTGCGAGAAAGGCCACCCTACTCAAGCAGTTGATACTCTCAAAAATGCAAGATGGTAATGTCAGAGATCACCTTAACAAATTTATGGACATAGTAGACAAATTACAAGACATGGATATTCATATTCATGATGATCTGCTAACTGTCATGATGCTCTACAGCCTTCCGAATGAGTACGACAATTTTCGGGTTGCAATAGAGTCGAGAGATACGTTACCAAAGCCAGATGAACTGAAAATAAAAATTTTGGAAGAGTCTGAAGCGAGACAAATAAGCAATAGTACAAACTCTAAAGAAGAACAAGAAGAAGAGTCTTATTATGTAAAAATATGCAAATTTTGCAAGAAAAAAGGACATAGCATTAAAGAATGCAGAAAACTCGAATACAAAAAGAAGAAAGAATCACAAGAGGTAAACCAAATTCCTAGAAATTCCTATGGTGTCTGCATGCATTCCAAAAGCAAGGATTCCGATGATGAAGATTACAGTTGGATTCTTGATAGTGGCTGCACTTCACATATGTCATACAATAAAGACTTCTTCAACACACTTGGAAAATCAAATTCACCATTGCTAAAACTAGCTTCCAAAGATGCGACTGCCGAAATTAAAGGAAAAGGTCAGGTAATTCTTACGGTTAATGCTAACGATAAAGGCTTAATAAGGCTTAATATTTTAATAAGGCTCTTTAGCCTATTTAATGGTCGCTACAAGGCCAGATATTAATTTTGCTGTAAGCACTGCTTCAAGAAATTTAGATAATCCATCGAAAGAGAACATTGTGGCGTTAAAAAGAATACTACGATACCTAAAAGGCACTATAAATAAAGGTCTAGTATTCAGTAATACCAATAACATAAATAAATTGATTTGCTACAGCGATGCAGACTTCGCAGCCTCACACTCAACATCGGGTATATTATGTCTCTACTATGGACCGATCAGCTGGCGAAGTCAAAAGCAGAAAACTATTGCATTATCTTCAACAGAGGCAGAACTGGTTGCTGCATCAGAAACTACACGTGAGATAGTGTGGCTACAGAAAATGCTAGATGAAATCACGAAGACTGAAAAGCCTCCGGTTCTTTACATCGACAATGAGTCGACCATAAAATTGGCTTATAATCCGCCGTACGAGCAGCATAGCCGCACCAAACACATACAGCGACGAAATCTTTATGTTAGAGAGTGTGTGTCGGCTGGAATCCTTAAAGTTGAGCAAGTTAGTACTGAGGCCCAATTAGCTGATTGTTTAACAAAGCCTTTGTATGGACCTAGGTTGGAGAAGCTGAATAAAGCCCTTGGATTGAGTTCCTAAAAGAGGAGTGGATGTTAGGAACCATGGTTACTATGGAGATACTAAATAATAAGATTTATTATAGTTACTGTCAGAACATTAAATTATTTTTCCTCGTATTTTATTTTACTTTAACAAAAATCCCCAAGATGATAATACCTATCATCTTGGGGTTTTTTTTTATTAAGTTGCAAATCATGTGATCATCATCTGCCTGGCCTTTATCCCAACTACGTTGGGCTCGGCTCCCAGTCTAACCAGATACGGCTGAGTAACAGTATTTTATACAGAGCGACTGCCATCTGACCTCCGCCACCCAATTACAGGGAGACACTGATACCCTAAGGTTAGACCGGTTGTCAGACTTTTTGGGTTACTGACTCCCGTAACGACTGTCAAAGGTATTCGTATGACAACCGGGACCAACTGCTTAACGTGCTATCCGAGGCACGGAGGGGTCTCGATGTTCGAAGAAATGGTCACCCATCCAGGGACTGACCGTGGCAACCGCAGCTTAACCTCGCTGATCGACTGATCTGCGCGGTAGCTATGTAGCTACGAGCCCCTCAAGTTGCAAATCATGTGATTAGCAAAATTTGTCGCGGCGCTCCTGTTATCCGCGTGCAATACTGCCAAGTATTGCCAGCTAGCCGCTGGCAATACTTGACGCCGCGCGCCATACGACGACATAATTTTGAGCGCCGCGACAAAATTATGTCGTCGCATTCGTAGTATCTCTAAATAGTCTGTGGTCGCATTATCTCGTGCGGGCGTGCGGGCTTAGATTATTTAAATCTAAGCGTGCGGGTTTATATAGGCCGATATAGGCACTAGTCTTGTCAATGTCATAACATACGTAGTATCTCTAAGTAGTCTGTGGTCATAACGACAAACTATTTATACATTTATACCTAAGAGCAATAATACTATAGAGTCCTTCTATCGAGTATAAACAGAAAACATATAGACATTTCCCTTTACATAAACAAAACGTCATAAGAGTAATAGAGATAGATATATTCTATCTGTTACCGCTCAGCGAAGTAATGCGGCCATTTGTACTATAGAAACATCTATAAAATGACTTACCGATGGAAATATATTTTTTGACCGTTTTCAGTCAAAACACCCATCCGGCTGTTGCAGCCGGTAGCTGCACACAGTATTGTCATTATTGTATGTGCACAAATAGTTAAAATCACCACACACTTGATATTTTCAAAGATAATCTCACAAAACACTTGACGCACCGCGCCCTCCAGCTTGATGAAAACGACTCGACTGATGGCACGCAGCGTATGACGATGTATGCAAGATGACGTAGAAACTCTATCGCTATCTCACTTTGCTTATAGAGCTAATATATTAGTGAGAGTAGGGCCATATATACGTCTCCTGCTCTTACATGATATACTCCCTCTATAGTATTTGCTCTTAGATTTATACAATAGTACTCTGTGGACAAACTTCTGTCGCGGTGCGCACGTTAGCCTGGCTCACAGACTACTTAGAGATACTACGCCTGGCTGCTGGGCAATAGCCCTGCTGGTCAGTTCATTCCATGCTTGGTTGAAAAAATACCTGAATTTTTATCGGTTACAAAACTGTAAGGGAAATTAGAAATCATTTGCAATAAATTTTATTATATAAAGCCCTGCGCTTTCTAATCCCGATCTCTATAAGGAGTTATTATACTCATCATTGCCATCAGTTTTCTCCGCGTAATCGTTTTTTTTAGGTCCGAACAAAGTTGTCATACGATTTATAGAAAATTAAAGATCGGTGCGCTCACGAAATCTCACAATGTTTAAAACTATTAAAAATATTAAAATGTTTTACTTTCGACTTTCCTTTAATGTAATATTAATATGTTATCTTTGTGGTAATGAGTTTAATTCTAGTGAATGATCACCGAAAATATCCCAAGTAAATTCATACCCCTAAAACTACCCTGCTACTAACTACTCCATTCAGGATAGCATTAGAAAAATAACTTCTTAGCTCTACATTGTGCTCTACATTATTTCGATATAGCTTTGATATTTCCGGTAAATAGAGAGCAATTTAATTGTATTTACCATTTAGACATAAATTTAAATCTAAAATGCAGTCATTTCAACAGTATAACGTCGTAACGTATCGTAACGTAATGCTGGCGCCTCACATCGCTATTCGTGTTCGCGTATTCGTCTTGTTCGCCCAAATACGACGATGTGTAGTCACTCTATTCGCCTATATTTGCCTATATTTGCACGAATAAGACGAATACGCGAATACACGAACATCGTATCCGCCCGGCGGCGGCGGTTGTCGGTTTTTGGTCACATATCAAAGGATTGCGAATATACCGAATATGTTCGTATACCGTCCACACATAGCTTGGTCAATAGAGCGTGGTGCGCGACAGCGACGGACGTGTTTATCATAGATAATATAATAAGTTTAGTACTTAGGAGTTTTAATACATACAGTACATCACATACACATCTATATACAGAAAATAATAAGCCGCTGCTGCCGTCAACAGATCCATCTTTGCGTTCAAGAATATAGCAAAAATATTCGTGAATGTTCGGCATATTCGCTGTTCGTGACGATGTGTGGACGGTGTGTTCGAGTTATTCGGACTTCTACACGAATATAGCCGAATAAACGGCGAATAAAACCCCGAATACCGATGTGAGGCGCCAGCATAACGTCGTAGTATCTATCGTTATTTGGGCGTTATTTTGTTATTTATTGAAGTATAATTCAGTTTTACTCTAAATAGGGTAAAATACCCCAAGATGGCACCACTGATTGACGGAATGGAAATGGAATGGAATGTTCAGTTCAATGAATGGAATGAATGAGCCAGATCAGTGTGACCAATTCTAAAGATTTAAATCTTACCTAAGTTCCTACTTCGCACAATCGTGGCAAAATCTTAGACGTAATATTCTACTCTCACTTCTACTGAAGACTGGCAAAGCTTACCAAACAAGTAAAATCTTGTCGATACTTATCCTCATAACATTATTCAAACTCAGAGTTTAACTGCTTTGCTTTTTTACTTCGTACAAGTACTTATTATTTCTATGGCTTTGCCAGATTTATATCTGGCTGAAGGTATTAGCCATCTGCCAGATTCGGCCATTCTGCCATATTATATGGGCCGGAAAATTTTAGTACATGCCATGCATGCCAACCGAGCTACCGCCGATCCCCGATCGTAGAATCGAATTTTACTGCCACATTTTAATCTTCTTATATGGTTATCGGGATCACCTCGCCTCGCCTCGCACTTCGTACCTACCCTTTGACTCGTGCCCGAAAAAATCAACTCCAGCGACATTTCTGTACCGTAAGGCCCTTTTTACATACACACGGTTTCCATATAAACGTTACCGTGACAGTTCAGTAATGTAGGCACCCGCCGTGTAGTGTTGTGTACGTTTAGGTTTACGTCCTTGTAAACGGTCGCCGTTAATACGGATATCGTGTGTGGGTGAAAAAGGCGACACCGTACCGTTTATATAGAAACCGTGTGTGGGTAAAAAGGGCCTTATTCTTGCTCCTAGCTCGGGGGTAGTCTCAGAGCAAGTACTGGGGTGGGTGAGTCCATAGTATATTATACACCGCGTCATACGTCGTAGTGTATCCGTCTCTTGTTGTCAAATAGCTAGGTCTAGCGGGTTCTATAACTAAGACCAAAGTGATAGCTGATAGCTTACTCTGAGTGATCGACGTACGCACGGCAATAGATTTTTGACACGCATAGCTACACAGCAATCCTAAGTCTATGCACACAGCTATATCTCTTCAGTATAAGCTGACCTCTCATTGAATATAAAGCCTATACAATGCGAGGTCAGCTTATACTGGAAAGTAGCTTGATATGTAGCCGTGTCCGCACAGAATAAGGCGACCTTTTTCGCACAAACAACACAACACAAGCCATATTTTATATTGCCGAAATATACAAAGTTCGCTGACGCTTACATATACGTCTGCTGTCCATTGGTTTCTCCGTCCACGGCTGCCCACTAGCGAGGTCACTTTAATCAAGTTTTGTTAAATTTTGCAGTATGGCAATTTATTAATGGTATGAAATTTAATTGAACGAATGAATGAACTATAAAAGACAGAACTGTCGGTAGCGCTTGTCACGATATTGTTAATAATTTGCAGAAAAATCTAAAAAGAAATTAGATTTCATGTCAAATAGGAAACCAACGTTACTCAACATATAAACGTAAGTATGCAGATAAAGATTTTATTGAAGTGATGTTATTTTTACCCATTTAAAATGCTTTCCACGCTGTCAAAAATGATCAAGTAAATATTCTGTTATTTTCATAGATTTTCCTTATTTACTCATTATTTCTTTATATACAAACTAAACCTTATACAATGTGTGTATATTAGATGTATTTACAAAGAAAGATACGTTTTGGAGACAGAATTTATTTTTAGTAAAGATATGCACAGGGAGTCTAGATGCAATCAATATGAATTTTAGGTAAATTGACCAGGTTCTGTGCCAATATAAAAATATTGATTTATGTGCAAAGGATCACCTTCGCTTGATACTAATATACATTACTGTATGTATTCAAATTGCTAAATTCATTGTTAAAAATATTATTATTGAACTGATTTAACCAATTTGATGATTTTTCCCGCTTTTTTTGAAGTCATTGACTCCATTATTGACACTGTTGACCTTTTCGTTTGGGGTCATCATCCTTAGACATAGCATTTTTGAGGTTTTTATGCTAAACTACATGAAAATGTCATATTGTTTTAAAATAAATTTTATTAAATTTTATTTTCAGGTACAGCAGGCTGACTTATTAGATTCTAAAAATAAATAATAGTTTTAAATAAAAAATATATTTAGATTAAAAATGTTGTTATAAAAGTAATTGCTCAAAATTATTTAAAGAATTTAGTGTTATATTTATTGACAACGGTGTGTTATAAGTGTAATAAATGTGTGAAAGATACCCGGGTTACCTGTTCGGTGGAACTCCTGTCAGTAGTTGGGACAGGAGTTACAATTCCCTTGAAAATGTAAGTACTTTAATATTCTAAGGGCCATTTTCACCGATAAAGTAACAGATGATTAAAATGAAATCAGGTGATTACCCATACACCGCAGATTTTGCTCTAATCAATTTTTAAGTTGTGGATGAGCTGGAGTTTTAGTCTGTGTGTTACTTATTTTAAGTGAAGGGCATTTTGTATATTCTATTTCTCCATCCCATCTAAATTATTTATAGATTGGGTCTAACCATTCTATTCCTGATCCCTTTAAGTGGTTATTATACACATTAATATGATCAACTTTGACCACGGGACCAAATCTGAAATCGTGAAAAAATATCAGCTGTCCCATACAAATAATTTATTAGAACTTGAGTAAATATATAGAACAGTTGTTTTTTTTTGTCTGTTATTCCTTGAATAATTTCTGCTTTCTGGCATAACTATTAGAGTATATATAATTATATGGATGAAAATTGCAATTTTTTTTTGTAGTTTGCTCTTCAGAATTGCAAATAAGGTACTATATTATTAATAAGTTTATCTACCACACAGGTGTACTACCCCATCAGTCTTATCATATTTAGAATTTGAGCCACATAGATCTGTGAAACAATCTAGTTGGTTTTAATTTGAAAAATAACAGTTTTTGTTATTTGTTTGAAATGCGCTGGGTGAATTTTTTTCATTATTCACTTTATTTCAAGTTTATATTGTTCTGCATCTTGTTGTTGTGTGCACTGGTAAAGAATTGTTTTTATTGAAGTCTGCACACATAATTCTTCGCCTTCTAGTAATTTGCATGTAAGTTTATCATTTCAAATAATATCATACTCTAGTTAGAAGTTAGCATTAAGGAGACAGACTTATTTTCTGGAAATTAGGAGCTTTTATAAATACGATTGGTAATTATCATTAACTTAAGTCATTTAATGATCCTACCGTTGGGGTTCATATCTCATCTGAGAGAAAGACTGAGCCTTGCAGCATGTAGGCACAGTACAGATTGGTGGTTGTCTCACAATTATAAGGTTGGGTTAAAGAATTCTTCCTCAAAAAGTCTTTAATTTTGGAGTTTAGTACACACTGCTACATATCAAGGTATACATTTCCAGTAGAATCTGACTTCACATTGTATAGGCTTTCCATACAATGAGAGGTCAGCTTATACTGAAAATGTATAGTTTGATATGTAGCCTTGCATACATGATGGTTTCATAATTATGTTTTCCTTCACCATTAGTTGTGATTGCTAAAGTCAAGAGTTAGATCCCTCTTATTGATCTAGTAAATATCAGGGTTTGAAATTATCAAGATAAATATGCCCCTTGATAATTATCGCGATAGTTATCATGATAATTATTAGATAATTATCCAACAGATATAAGCCTAGCAATCCTTTTTTAACTGGTAGGTATTACATATCAACATTTACGTTAGAAGCAAGCAGTTTAGTAAATAAATTATACACATTTTACAATCAAGGTAATCATTTATTAATTGTTTGTTCATAATTTCGTGATCAAAACCAAAATACTTATCAAAGATAATAATTATCAACCTATATTTATTAGAGATAATTATCACTTCGAACCCTGTAAATATGCTGATCCAGTTGGGCCAGTGTAGTCAGTTTTTCTGTTATAAGTGTACAATTTTATAGCTCAGGAAACAGGCTGAGAGTATAAGACATGTTTCCTGAGTATTTGGTTGAGGGTCCCCATATTATAATATCTGTACAGTCAACGTCAGATACACTGAAACAGCCAGTGGTCATAATAATTATGGTAACAGTTAGGAAAAAATAAACCTTATTCCATGTTGCTGTTTCCCCTGCGTGTTTTGGGGTCATAATCCTGCCAATTAAATTTTCCCGAGTCAGAGCTTTTCTTTGATGTTCGAAATACGTATTCAAAAAACCATACTTAATGACGCTCTCACCAGGCCATTATTAATGAGCTCTGTAACTTACGCTTTACTAAAGAGGCAAGTTCCATTTTACATTGGAAACTTGCCAGCACGCTTGTCGACACCAAACGCCAGTGCAAGATGTAGGGTGGCTGCGGTGGTCTAGGATAATAGAAATAATATCGTATTGTAATGATTTTTTTCGTAACATAACAACATAGCATCACGCTAGTATTTCTCGAAAGAATAGACAGAGGTGTACTGTTTTATTGAAATGTTTCGCCCCCTATTGCGTTCCACCAGGACTTACTTCCAAGCTCTAGGCTGCTAATAAGTATTTCCTGTCAGAAAATCCAATTAGCAAAATGTGCCTATGCTCAGTAGCCTTGCTTGTGAGGCAATGTGTACTTATATTTGTTGATTTTCGTATTTTTTTGGGTTTATTGAGGATGCTATATAGTGTTATCTTTGGTCAATCGGCTGAGTAGGTTTAAAAAAGGATGCTCCTATTAAGTGTGTTGTCATCACTTAACGCAACATGTGGCAAGTAGAGTTTTGGTCCAAATCACAAGAGTACACAGTAGCAATACTTTATTTACGATCTGTATAGGCTTTTCGTACAATGAAAGGTCAGCTTATACTGGAAATGTCTGGGCAGTTCAATTTCTGCCCTGCTATAACAGCTCATAGTAAGCCCCCAGACCAAAAATCTAGGCAGGACAGAGAATTGTGATTAAGTTCGGCGATTTATATCAACCTAGTAACCCATTTACTCTATACTGCGAAAGTTTACGCTAACCCAATAATGTAATTAATATTTTTGGCACAATTTGCAAAATCCTCACGATTGTAAAGGCGAATAAATATTCCGCAAAAAGACATATTTAAAAATAAAATACTCGCAAGTTAACATACAGGTCACGTTTTGTGCATGTCCCGTATAATCTCAAACCGTGTTCAACCTACATCTTAAAAGTAACCATTGCCGTTGAATATGTCATCGATTGCAGGTCCTCTTATCATATTCGTGGCTGGTACTACGATCTGATAATGGACCAGTTTCGTTTTCGAATGAATTCCTCTACCGATATCATCTTTCTTTCTTTGTAGAGTTTGGAATAAAAGAAAGTCTTTTATGGGTATGATCGAGTTCTAAATTAGTTCGGCATCTCCGAATATGCAGGCGTGCAAAGTAAACTGAATAAATTCTCGGCTGCTCGTTATCTTGGGTAGTTTGTAAGAAGCAGGAAAATGTCTAATTCCTAAATTACGGTACCCACTTCCCTGATTCCTTAATTCAGGTGTCTAATGGCACTGAGACCCTCCTTTATTCGTACAGTTGTCTTTGTACCGTTAGCTAAACGTCGAAGCCTATTATGGCTTCAGACTACGATGCATCGACTCACACCGCTGCTAAACAATGGATCAAGTTGGCATATATTCGTTCACTGTCCCATTTTTCATTCAAGGTCCATTAAAGTAGTTAGTGACACGTATATAAAATGCGCCGTCTCTTACATCTCCTACTTGTAACAGCATGAGAGAAAATATTTTCTTATTAACAACGTCTCAAGAAATATTCTCGTTATACGATGTATACGAACTCCTTTAATTAGACCTCCAAGGGAGAGCCTATAAGGCCGCATTATTAATAATGAGGTCAACAATGAAGTACTCTACATATTCACACACTAGCCGTGAATTGTGATGCCATCTAGTCGGCTATGCTCATGTTCTTCAACTTTGCACGATGAAGTTGTAGAGGCTTTGCAACTTTCTTGGGAAGTTTCCCTGAGAAAACTACCAATGAATCTTTGGAAGTCATGAATTCTAAAAGTTCTTTACTTTGTGAACCTGATTCCTAGACGCTTGTTAATTTTAAGTAAAATTTTGAGGTGGTCCAAATCTCTGCTATAGTTTAATGCTTTTTATCATCAACTATAACTTGTAATTTAATATTACAGGTGCAAATCGAGTGAGTTAACCTAGTGGTGGGTACCATATACAGGTTTTTAGGTCACGGCCGCTAGTATTGCCCGGTTTTTCATTTGATTGTGAAGTTTACCGACTCTTGTGTTTGTTTTAAATTGACACAGCCCAGCCCCGATGAATATGTATCTTGTAAAATGTACCACTCATTTTGGACTATAAAAGAACCGAGGCTTTCGGCCTGGCGAAAATGAGGAGGTATGCGTTTGGGGCGAAATGTCGTTCGTTTGTATGTCATGTCTATTACCATTTTTCCAAACGGTTAAGTGAGGTATGTTCGTAATAAAAGCTGCCTAATATCGCGACCCTTTCTATGTCTTTAATTTCCTTGATCTAATGCCATGGAATTTCGTAAGTCCTTGGAAAATAGACTTCAAATAATGTCGTAAGTGTTCAGATGACTACTACTGCTGTATTAATCCCCACATTTGTGTATTGCCTTTTACGCGACCAGGAAGAAAGAGATGGATGGCGGGCTGTTTATAGCAAGAATCCACATGCTAATTAAAGACGAAGTACAATAAATAATATGAATAAATCTTCCGAAATTAGAGCATCTATCGCGATCATTACTTCTACACATTTTCGTCGTATTCCGTCTGCCATTATTAAGTGGTTTATTTTCATTAATATAATTGATTTTATGTTGATTAACGTCTCGCCGCGTTGCGATTCTGATATTAAAATGTGCGTGTAGGCTTTAGACAGAATTTAATTATAATAATTCAGGTGGCCTCATTAAAGTTTATTGGTTAAAAGGACTGCGTTGGTCTGATAACGCTTTTCATTTAACTTCGATTTTTTATTGGATAAGAGTTTTTGTATTTCATTTTTCTGTTAGAGAAATTACTCTTGTGTCTAATGAATGACATTAGATATTCCTACTACCAAAGTAGTTTTACCAAAATGTACAGGTACACCTACTGCTTTCCCTGTCGCAACAATAAATCTTAATCGTACTCTCATCACATCTGTCCGAAGACATGTACCACTGAACATGGGCCCACTATTAAGACCGCTTAGATAAATTGAACGGGTGGAGGGAAAAAAGCAAGAAACATTACATATTTAATTACCTATCTTTTTAGTTATCAAATTGGAGTAAAATGCCGGCTATCCTCTTGACATAATTCCTGAATCGGCTTTTACGACAGGCACTGGTATTATAGAGATATACGGACCAATGTACACAATTTAAGCAATGATTTAAGTATAAAGATTTTAATCTAAGTATTTCAAGAACTGTTTGAAGTCTGGAACCTACATTTCCTAACCTATTCCAAAAAAACTGGGTCCGCAATGTTAGCCGGCCTTCATAACTCAAAAACTTTTCATAAGTTTCAGTATTTTTCTTCTACCTAAGTAGACTTGGTAATGGAATTTCTGTAGGTACTAGAGGATTGCGCATTTTATAACTAATTCTTGGCTCCGCTCGTGCGATAAGATTTACGGTGTGTGTCTGCCCAACGGTTTTCGAGTTGCAGCGAACTAAGTCGGTCAGATGTACGTTTATGTAACCCTACCGTATTATTAGATGCCTAGATTTTGTTTTCATGCATAATTAGGTTAATATGCTGGGTCAAGTTGTGATTTTCTTGCGGTTTTGGTAGAGAACTCTGTTCCATAATTACGTTTAAACATTTTTAAGCTCAAGTCACCCATTTTATAGGATCACGTAACTTTTTGATAGCTTATCTCAGTCCTATAGGGGCCGGGCTGTCGTAATGACTATCAATGGTTGCGTTCAATTACGATGATTGCTTTCGAATTTCGAATCACTTCGGTCGAGCTAGCCGAGTCCTTGCGGCCATTGACTTATAGGTGTTTTTCACTGACTTATAAGCCATCCCGCATCGATATGTAGGTATCTTATGTGTTTCATTACATCCTTCTCTGAATCTAAGTCTGTTTGATTGTCAGTTAAGCCTCTGAGATACAATAGGTCGTAATATTTTACATGAAGAATATTAGGCCAATTCGAAGTAGGCTACCCAAAATATCATAACAGCATCTAGTTCCCTTGGGGATGTAACTAATTTCACGCGCGCGAGGCTTTTGGTAAAAACAAGTTGGGATTATTTGGGCGTTAGTGCAATATTGGCCTGGGTTAAGACGATTTATGAAGATAATGAATATTGTAATCATAATTTTATCATCACTCTATTTTGACATTTTCCCAAAAAACTTGGGTTGGGTTGGGCTTTTGATGAAACAAGCAAGATGCGACTGAATTATTTATAGTGCCACGCGACACGCCGTTGGCGTCCTTCTTAACTCTACCAGTGGGGGATACAGATAACTTAAGACGCGGTACTGCCACCGAGTTGTTAGGGCGCCAACGGACTGACTTCGCTGTGACTACCTGTGACACATTCAGACGGAATGCACGTTTGCAGTTAACAAGCTCAACTGTACTTGTACCACATTGAACTTGTAGTCTGTCTGTGTATTGTGCTAGTGAAATTGGTCTTTTAGACTTTTTTACGTGCTCTCCAACGCACAGCAGATGTGCGTGATGTTGAAAATGGTCACTCACGCAAAGGTTGGTCGTGGCGATTACCTTGTAGATTGATCGATCTGCGCAGTAGCCAGCAAGAATTCTCTCCTCCAAAGACTTTATAATAAATCTGTGCCAAAAGTCCGAATGTGACTTCACCGCCTTTGGTAAAATGCCTTCATTTATTGTTTTTGTAGAAATACTAAAATGAAAACTGACACGAGCTGGGGTCTATTTCGCTATCTCCGGCAAATAGACCATGCTATCGCTCTCTCAAGAGCTATT
This sequence comes from Allophyes oxyacanthae, assembly GCA_932294325.1. Taxonomy (NCBI): domain Eukaryota; kingdom Metazoa; phylum Arthropoda; class Insecta; order Lepidoptera; family Noctuidae; genus Allophyes; species Allophyes oxyacanthae. The sequence goes on from OW028628.1 coordinate 8,391,914, forward strand.
GTCCCTTCGAACGTCTCAACCTAATTCAAGATTTTTTAATTTTATCATTCTCTATTGAAACGGTGGCACATTATCATCCTTGTCCCTTTCCCAAAGTATGTCAGTGTCTAATGGTTTATGAACATCATCATGATTACACAGCCCTGTCTCAAATTATGTGTTAGCTTTCAGTCTTTCTTTATTTGACTGAATAGGCTGGTTTGTGTTCCAGCAAATCCACCAACAGTATCGAGGCCGGGCAGGGGCGGGCGCGCGCTTCTGGGGCAGCATGTCGGAGGGCGGGGGGGTGTCCGCCGCCGGGGGGGACTCCTGCAAGACGAACCTCATTGTCAACTACCTACCGCAAACTATGACCGAGAAGGATCTGTACGCGATGTTCATGACCATAGGACCTATAGAGAGCTGTCGAGTTATGAAGGATTTCAAGGTTAGTGATGATTTTGCTTCATGATCATGGTGACTTTCGCACAAATATGCCGTCAGCAAAAACCTCATGCCTCAAACAGCGGCCGCCTTAATACACGACGACGAAAGTCGACTTTGCAACGTAAGTTCAGTCATCTTGTGGTATGAAGATCGGAACTAAATTTATGAATGAATACTTGAAGATGCCCCCGTGTTGAATATGTAACGGAGCTCAGTTGTTGTTGGTTGCAGACTGGTTACAGCTATGGGTTCGGCTTCGTGAACTTCACGCGGGAGGAGGACGCGACGCGGGCTATCGACACCTTTAACGGATACCAGCTCAGAAATAAACGGTTAAAGGTATTTACGCTTTATTTTACCACTTTCGTAGCTGAGCGAGCATGGTCTATATCAACCTAAGGCTTTATACCCTGTGACAATTACGTCTCGTCACGGTCATGGTTTAACAACCATGCTGATCTGCATCATTCTCGTACAAAATTTGTCATATAGTAGCAAGATATGGTTGTGGTTGATATAGAGAATATGGGTGCTGTAAAAGTTTTGTGCTTATAAATGCTCATTATAGCTTAAAAAAATGGTGTCGTTATACTATATAACATTAGTAATATCTATCAAATTACGTCGGGATCACCAGAATGGTGGAACAGATTCCCGAAGCCCGACGGTTGTTGTCGGACGCTTGTAGGTTGTTATAGCAGTATATGCTAAAATATTATGTTTGCAAACTTTCATCTTCTGTCTTGTCAGCACAAGCTATTACATCGGTTGAAAGGGTATTTGTACAAATGAACATATTTATTAATGCTTTTTAATTCTTTATTTTTTATCGAAAAACGAAATTTTAAATATTTTTCCTGTAACATTAAAAAAATGTCTCTTAGTACAAATAGCCTTTCGACCCTACCTTACCTTAGCCTGACCTTTAGCCTTTTGACATGGTGATTGCTCATGCCGCAGTGGACAGATTAGTCTATCTAGTTTATTCGTATAACTCTCATAAATTTGAGTTTTTTCAAATTGTTTTTCTTTCTTCTTAATCTGAAGTGAAAATTGGATTTTTTAACCACAACGCCATATCATATAACTTTGTTGTCTGAACATTAAAAAGCAGTGAGCCTAACGAATAATTCAGGCCCACTGCAGATGCTTATGATACATTTATTTATATGAGTGTTCCTGCGAGTGAACACCATATACTTACAATTGAAAATATAAACCTTATTACGTTGAGGGAAGTTCTATTTTAGCGCTGCGCTGTCACGCATGTTTTATCATATTGGCGCTATTTTAACGGAATAAGGATTATTTTTAATTTAACACTTTTTTCTTGTTTGCAGGTTTCATATGCGCGCCCATCAGGCGATGACATAAAAGAAACGAATCTTTACGTGACGAATCTACCGCGCGCCATCACTGAGGAGCAATTAGAGACCATATTCGGCAAGTACGGCAGGATAGTGCAGAAGCACATACTCAGAGACAAGAGCAATGGCACGCCGCGTGGAGTCGCTTTTGTTAGGTAAGTAATTTTGTAGCTATTGTACTTTTTTTTTTTTTTTCCCTTAACAGTTGTGAGCAGTGTGGAAATCGAAGGAAATGGCCAAATGACGATTTCGTCGATCCAGTGACGCAGTTGGATCTGTGTTACTTTGACTGCACAGTGACGTCACGGAGACCCCCGGAAGAGACAAGAACGTGTCGAAGGTGGTTTACGTCCCTTGACGCGACGTCTGTTCCCCGATCTATCTAAATTGTCATTAAATTAACCAGCCTCTTTATATAGGATGACAATGTCTCATCGGCAGAGAATAGAAACGCCAGTTTATCTTATATTAGGGAGCAGTCCAGCGGATTAATCAATCAATAATTGTTCTACAGATTTGACAAACGCGAAGAGGCGCAGGAGGCGATAGCGGCGCTAAACAATGTGATACCAGAGGGCGGTACTGAGCCACTCAGTGTCAAGGTATGTGGCGACATCTACCGAACACCAAGTAACATTCACTTTGCTTTATAGGTACATTTTGAAGAATTTCTTCTATTGGGACGAGAAAACTACACGTTTAATAATATTGTATCGATGCCTAAATATCAACTAAACAAGAGTCTAATTGTGTCTCTATTATCTCCTTTTAGTACCTTCGATATTTCGTTGTATTTTCTTGTATATACGTAGTTGTTATTCGCCTTTAGTTTGACTCTATTTCATAGTCGATTGTTATGCAATTTAGTTGAATCTAACCTATAAAAATGCGTTGTCGAAATGTTAGAAAAAATATATCTAACTGACTAATGATATGGGTCTATCGAAAACCATAAAATTCTCTTTTAAATTAATCTTAATACAATATTTAATTATCATCGCACAGTATGGAAATATCGAGTTTCGGGTGCAAATCACCTTAACGATTTCTGTGGATTCAAATTACTGTCCATTATCGTTTGAATTATCAGTATCTAATACTCTATTTACTTTTCCAAGTAAATTCTAATCTTCTCACAACTCATTTTGTATCTCTATCTTCAATCTAAGCGCATGTACTGGGTGCATGTCAAATTGGCGGGGTCGGGTCTAAATTCTTCTAATATATTTCTTGACAGCCCACGGGGAGCGACGCTGTATACAGGCGCGGCGGTGTTTCCCGATCCAACAGCCGGCTCCGGCTCCACAGTGACACAATGGTGCGAGCCAGGGCTGTCCCAGCTGGGGGCACAGGGTCGATTTTCTGTACGAATTGCCGTGACAACATTAGAAAGACAACCCTGTGTCTCTCGCCGGGTAGCCCGAAGTGCCAGATGGTGCTGATTTCATCATTTTTCACGCCTCCGCATTTTCATCTTTTTCGTTGATGTCATCAATGTTTTTCGAATTTTGTGTCACCGAATTATTTTTTTGTTCGGTTTTCAAGTTTTTACAGTGACGCTTATAACAGTAGCTGATTTTTTTATTTTTATAAATGAATTATTTTTGTAAATACGACATAAAATTATAATTCGGTAGTGGAATATTTTGTAAACTATTGCAGCTCTTAGACGCGATGGCCTATATTGAGGCATTCCAACGTACATTTGTTGGTTTTTAATTAGTATCTAAACTAATTATTGCAGTAATGAGCATCAAGTCAAAATATGCTAAGATTGATTGATTAAATTCAATTTTGATTTACTTTTAAGGACGTTAAAACTAGCATCATAGACTATTGTGCCTTTACAGTGGTCTTGTGAATGTACGAAGAAGATTATGTTGCTTTACTTTAGACCTTACATCTGTCGGTATAAGGTTGTTAATGTAGTATCTTTGCTGCTTTCAGGTGGCCGAAGAGCATGGTAAGCAGAAAGCAGCGTACTACGCAGGATGGGCGGCGGGGTTCCATCATAATCGAGGTAAGTACGACTAATTGTTTGTTTTCTTTTTATTTTGGTTTGTTGATATTTTTTTCTTTTAAAATAAACACTGGATTTCATACTAGGATCTCACGTGTACACACTGTAGGATTCGGAATAGCTATATGTCGGCCATTCAAATATATTTTATTTCGTGCGGGCAAGTTCCTGGCCGCAGTGCCAAACGTTCCGTCGATTATGTCAATGATTAGGAATTGATGAGTATTTTGTTTATAATGAGTTAATGAATTTGTTGATGTATTTATATAAATTAGTGACATGGCCACCTTGAGTCACTTCTTGCATCAGTGTATTATTTTTTATAACTTAGTTCTAAAAGTTTTTATTTAACATTGAACACACGGATTTGTAATTATGTTTTATGTTATCACAATTATAAAATGTTTAGCTTTCATTATATAACAAAACCAAGAACCAGTGAGAATAATAGGGTAGTGGACTACTATTAAAAATGGACAAATATTTTATATTCCCTTATAGTAGGTAAATAAAGAACACCATTGTCGAAAAAATAATTAAAATCGGTGAGTTATAAGCTTTTAGAATTTCAATATGAGGCACTATCCATCCTTTTCCCGCAAAATGGAATATGTATGAAACAATTTACTATGACATCGCAAGTTAGTAGTGCCATCTCTGTCTATTTACCTATAAATTACGCCTATTTTAAAATATTTAATTTATTTTTACACTGTTGCTCCAATTTTCCTGATAAAAAATAACAGTCCGATACCCTATTGCGGCATTTAAGAGTTCTAAGAAACCACTTTCTGTCGGCAAGTTGCTACAAGAGCCTAAAATTCACGTACAATGTTGTCCTCCTTATAACTTTACCCGCCTGTGCACGCTGCCTGGATAGCCCCAATCGCGCCGCAACGCCACCACAGCCTCGATCAACTCGACATGCTTCACAGCAGGCAAGATTACACGACCAACTACGGAATGTACGGAGGCCTGTCTAACCGCTACCTGCGACGTGACTACTACAACCAGCCCTCTTATATGAGCCACCACCGCCCATTTTGAAAAGGGCTTTACTGTAAGAAGTTCCGTCTCAGCGATACGCGGATTTAGACGGATGGACTTTTCATTTTAGTAGTGTAATATAGTGTTGGTGTTATTATTAAGTGGTTGTGGGAGTTTTTGAGGATTACGGTGGGGTTTGCTGTTGTATATTGCGGATTTGGCTTATGAATTATACAGAGTGTAAGTAATATCGTAAAAAACTGATACAATAGATTTAATACTTGATTCTGGACACCCAAGTTAGAATATTGCGTCTGTCTTTTCAGAATGTTTACAATTTTGTTAGCAGTTTTTATATGTTAACTAAAAATACTGCGAATAAAATCGTAAATTTTTTTGAACAGTTTTCAACAGAAATGTTTCAATTTTCTATCTCTGAAGTGTCCAGAATCATGTACCGAATACATGGTTTCAGATTTCGTAACGATGTCACCTATACCCATCCAGTATTTAAAAAATAATTGTGAACTTTATTAGATTTTTTTATTTTCTGAATTGCTCGATACATTTCGGTATCTTTAAAAAGTGCTAGTCAAGTTCGGTATCGAGACCCACGGCAATGTAATTACTTTACGAATTGATTGATTGTGAAGTATTTTTTTAACTAAACTTTTTTCATTTTTTTTTTAAACTGTCCCACCTATTTCTGTGTAACTGTGAATATAATTAAGGAAAGTTAGAATTTAATAGAGTTGTTTCTCAAAAATTCCCACATAAGCACCCATGTACAAGTGTGGTTAAATTCTTACTTTGCGCTTAGTTCCCCCTCCATTGTTAAACTCCTATGCTTCGTATCTAAACTAAGATAGAAAAGACTCCTATTAAGTATGGATGGTAACGTTCTATGGTGTTGCCAGTTACGGGAATAGCTTTTGTTGCCAGACTAAAAAAATGGAACAAAACTTATTCACGATACTTTTGCGCTGGTCACGACTGAGGCGATGTTAAATAATATTGGTAAATTGGAATGTTATAATTTTGGATTTAAAAATTATGAACTTGTGTTGGGTTGAACAAACAATTTTTTGGTATGCTCGTCTACTACGACAAAACAGCATTTTTTGTAATTAATTCTTAATTATTTCACTTAGAAAATTTATTATACATTATTATAAAAGATAAACGGTGAATTTATTAGGCATTTATATTATGAGTAAATGACTAATCAGGGTGTCCACGTTCTGGAAAGTCAAGGAAAAAAGTCAGGGAAGCTCAAGGTGGTCAGGGAAAGTCAATGAAATCGAGGGGGTCCCCTGGGTTTTTTGCTCCACACAAATTAACAGTGATTGTAAAATAAGGGATATATTTCATGTTTGTTAAGTAAAACGTGCTTTAAAATGAACATGATCAGTCAGGGAAATTTGGCAAAATGGTCAGGGAAAGTCGGAGAAAAGTCAAGGATTTTTTTGTTTAGCATTTCCCTTTGACACTTCTAATTATTTATTAGATTTCGTTTAGTAGAAGCCTCATTTCCGCTTAGCTCATCAAATAACCAGATCACAAAATAAGCATGATAACCTTAACACGAAGACATTTTCAGTTTCAATAATAATAATAATAATTTGTTTTCAACTCAACACAAGATAAATAATATTTACTTTACCTGAAAAAATTACCAAAACTGAGGGACCCTGTCTCAGCACAAAAATCCTGTTTAATTCTAGATTTTTCTAGACTATTAGACATCTCATAGTGAAGCACTCACCATGTTTACCTAATAGCTACTATATAAATCATTTAGACACGGTATTAATAAAGGACTTTGTAATATCATAGTATTTGTACTTATTAAAAAACCATTTTAATTTGGCTTTACTTTCACACGCTAATAAGTTTTTAAGTTTATAATTGATTGTATTTTTTTTAAGCCTTGTTATATTTTCATTCGCGGCCTTGTTTAAATATAGAAAATGTAATTAGTGCTATTATTGTACTGTGTCTCCGAAACGAAACTTTTTATTTTATTTTTGTTGTATCTTTAACCCAATGTATTGAATATTATTGATCTACTACAGAATATTTATGTACTAGATGTCTGATAATAAAAACGAAATCATTTAAATAACATAAGTTGTGCAAATGTCAATTTATTAATTTTATCTTCGTAATGTTGTTCACGCAAAAGAAAATAATTAGCTCAGTAAAAAGTAAATCTCGCCTACCAGAATTATTTAATTTTATCAAGCATTTTAATGTAGCTCATAAAATATAACCTAGTAATTGCTTATTATTAGATACTTTACGCTCTATTAAATCATGGTTACATTGATATGTCACAACAGCCGGGAATCAGGCTTTCTTGAGAGGTGCGTAGTTATATAAGGCAATTAAAAATTGAAAAGATAATAATAATTTTTCCATCCGGGCTATATGGTAGCTTTTGCTTTGTTAAGCTCGAATTGCAGTAGTACGGTTGGGCTTTGTATTGACGCGTAACAACAATGTCTTCTTACTTCTGTAACCCTCTCAGCATCCAGGTTTTGTGTATTAAATATAGATATATAACTAACATTTGGGAAGTCTAAAGTAAATCAAAAAGTTCCATATATAGTGATTTTGCGCAGTTATGATTGCTTTTGTTGGTAAGAACTAATTATTTTCGAATTTCTTCACATTTGTGTGAACAACATTACCCACTATCGGCTTATGAAAACATATAATGTGCTCAATAGAAATAAATATATTATTGTCTGTTAAACAGCTGTAGCTAGTTTGTATAAATACAAGCTTTTGATTAGTTCAGGAGCTTTACTCCTTGTGACAGTAACGTGTCTTGTCACAGTTAAACCCCGCTGAAAATGCGTCATTCTCATACAAAATTTGAAATATCGTGGCAAGATATGAGCGTTTTTGTCATAGAGAATATGGATCCAGAATAAAATGTGATTATAAAATAGACCGGATATACGCTTGTAAATTAGATCTTATGCTGTTGGATTATTTGTTGAAGTAAAGAAATATTCACTGGCATTATATTTAAGCACTGTACTGTTATTATATTGTAGTGTACATTAGTTATTGCTGCGGAAATATAGGGTAACGTTAAAAAGCGATGCTTTTTCGTAATACATTGTATTGCAGAGTTCAGTTGAGAGTTGACTCATGCTTTATGCTTATTAATGTAGTTTTGCGTAGGTGTGACGAGTCGATCACATGGTAGCATGAAGAATGAAAAAAAGAGAGACTTGTCTCGCGAAAGAATGTTTTAGCACTTGAATGAATTCTTACAGTGAAGACTCGCCTTTACTACATAACAGGTGTTTGTGCGGGCTACTACAAGCGTGGTTTTAAGTACAACGAAGGCGTCGTAATGCTAGTACGTCTACCATTCGCTTGTCCGTATGGTGTTGACATAATGCATACACGTATCTATACACAGTTTTTTCTTACTTGTCTTATTTAGTAAACAATCTTCACAGATATCATTAATGAAATAAACATTTATAAAATACAAGAAATCGATTACCACATGTAGATTTGGTAAAAAGTGATTAATTATCAAAGACAATTATTAAATACTAGCGGCCCGTCCCGACTTCGTACGGGTAGGTACAAAGTTAGCGGTAGATACTTTTTAATATTCATCAATTCTTGACCTCTTACAAAGCGTTCCCGTTCTCGAATACATCGCACCGTACATCACAACGTCGCGGTCCTAAGGTAAAATTAGTGTCAACTTTCAAAGAGCTTTTAATTTCTCTTAAACCATCGATCGTTTCTCACTTCAAATCAATTTTCACCCCTATTTCGCCCCTTTAGGAGATGAATTTCCAAAAACGCAGAAGCACGTATTTCTTTATTTCTAACCAAAAGCCTAAATCTCAAGTTTCACGTTTCTCACATCAAAACTAATTTTCACCCCTATTTCGCCCATTTAGGGGATGAATTTCTAAAAACGCAGAAACACGTGCTTTATTTCTTACCAAAAGCCTAAATCTCAATTTTCACGTTTCTAACTTCAAAAACATGTTTCACCCCTATTTCGCCCCTTTAGGGGATAAATTTCCAAAAACGAACAATCACATGTTTCTTTATTTCGAACCAAAAGCCAAAATCTCAATTTTCACGTTTCTATCTTCAAAAAAAATTTTCACCCCTGTTTCGGCCCTTTAGGGGATGAATTTCCAAAAACGCAGAAGTACTTGTTTCTTTATTTCTAACCAAAAGCCTAAATCTCAAGTTTCACGTTTCTCACATCAAAACCAATTTTCACCCCTATTTCGCACCTTTAGGGGATGAATTTCCAAAAACGCAGAAACACGTGCTTCTTTATTTCTTACCAAAAGCTTAAATCTCAATTTTCACGTTTCTAACTTCAAAAACATGTTTCACCCCTATTTCGCCCCTTTAGGGGATGAATATCCAAAAACGAACAATCACATGTTTCTTTATTTCGAACCAAAAGCCAAAATCTCAATTTTCACGTTTCTATCTTCAAAAAAAAATTTCACCCCTGTTTCGGCCCTTTAGGGGATGAATTTCCAAAAACGCAGAAGTACTTGTTTCTTTATTTCTAACCAAAAGCCTAAATCTCAAGTTTCACGTTTCTCACATCAAAACCAATTTTCACCCCTATTTCGCACCTTTAGGGGATGAATTTCCAAAAACGCAGAAACACGTGCTTCTTTATTTCTTACCAAAAGCTTAAATCTCAATTTTCACGTTTCTAACTTCAAAAACATGTTTCACCCCTATTTCGCCCCTTTAGGGGATGAATATCCAAAAACGAACAATCACATGTTTCTTTATTTCGAACCAAAAGCCTAAATCTCAATTTTCACGTTTCTAACTTCAAAACCAATTTTCACCCCTATTTCGGCCCTTTAGGGGATGAATTTCCAAAAACGCAGAAGTACGTGTTTCTTTATTTCTAACCAAAAGCCTAAATCTCAAGTTTCACGTTTCTCACTTCAAAAACAATTTTCACCCCTATTTCGCCCTTTTAGGGGCTGAATTTCCAATAACGTGGTAACACGTGTTTCTTTATTTCTAACCAAAAGCCGAAATACCAATTTTCACGTTTCTCACTTCAAAAACAATCCCAATATTCACGTATTACACTTCGAAAACAATTTTGACCCCTATTTCGCCCCTTTAGGGGAAGAATTTCCAAAAACGCAGAAACACGTGTTTCTTTATTTGTAACCAAAAGCCTAAATCCCAATTTTCATCTTTCTCAGTTCAAAAATGAAGGGACTCCCATACAAACTTTCACCCCCTTTTTAACCCCTTTAGGGGCAGAATTTTCAAAAATCCCTTCTTATTGCTTGCCTACAATACAAAAGGGACCTACCCTCCAAATTTCGTGACTCTAGCTTCAGCGGTTTCGGCTGTGCGTTGATGATAAGTCAGTCAGTCAGTCAGTCAGTCAGTCAGTCAGTCAGTCAGTCAGTCAGTCAGTCAGTCAATCAGGACTTCTCTCTTTATAATATTACTATGATTATTATATGGTTATTTAATAATGATTTTCATTTTTTTAAATAACGTTTTTCGTTAAAAGGATAGGTGAAAATTGTTTACTGAATAAAACATGTAAGAAAAAACCAAAAAACGAGAGTATACGTTTAATATAAATAAAGAAAAGCTCGCCACGCCTTCGTCATCGTCATTCACGACCATCTAAGCAAAGGCAATATTTTTTAATTCGTCGCTTTTTAACGTCATCCACAGTTACGCAAGTAACGTTGGCGTGTTTCGTTACTATACGCTTTGTATTTACACGTTGTTGCACTAGATAATGTACAAAATATTACTTAAACATTGGTGTTAGTTTCAAACTTAACGTAGTTTCGGAAGGCTTCCACGTAATGAACGCTTATGACAAACATACTTACAAGTTGAATAATTTTAGAAGCTTTGTCTTTAATGTCACTCTTAAATAAACAATAAATTAAACATGCATAATGCGCTTACTATAACTTGCAGCTGACAAATATTAATCTACATTTTCAGTGAAATAAAAGTTTTTAATTGTTCGTGTTTCTAGCGTTGTCCCGGCCTGCTGTCAGGGCTCCGCTGACCGACTAATCATCTCGTCGGTCTAGCACCTTCAGCGGTCATAGTCGGCTGTTTTCTGGCAACATTATTTGTGTTGATATTATTGCCATATATTTGAGACATTAAATAAATAATCTTTAATATTACTTCGAGGCGCGCGGCAGTGTAAACGTTCGGCTTAATATGATTATGCGTTCATTATGACGGAGTATACATTGACAATATGCAGAGGTGATTCGTACGTTCAGTAGATGTTTCGGAGTCTATGAGTGTTGTTCCCGTAACGACTACGTTCCTATTCGTATTCTAATGTGATGGGTGTCCGGACTTTGTGCTAGATATTAAATCAGTGTATAAATACAAATATGTTATAAAACAGTATAATATAATTACTATCTGGGAAGAATAGGTATTTTGGAAGTTGTCACGCTTTTGTTGAAAAGATTGCAAAGGGAACTTGTATCTAAATATGTTAAAAAATCAATAATTAAAGTTGTGAAAAGTGCTTTAAGGAAAGATTTATTCAAAAATTATGACTTTTTTACAAATTACCTACGTAAAACGGAACGTTGTTAGAACTATCATCGAAATTTGACGTCACTCCTTCGTGTTTCTCTGATAACCATATTCATGCGCTATGAACGAGCAATGCAATGACGTCATGTCACGTGACTCTATGTTTTGGCGCGAACATTTGACAGTCGTATTGCAATTTTTTTTACGTTTTTACTATGTTTATTTAAGCCTTCAAAGGTTTACGATAAACTTAAAAATAAAACATTCAAGTTCCCTATTTAAAAAAAATAGCTTTTAATTATTTGTTTTAAGCTGTCACATTGTAATTCGTAAGAACAATAATAATTAGTAGATATACGTAATATGGAGGCTATTTAATTTTCATGCCTCCTCTTATTAAAAACTAGGGTCTTCAGCGTTTTCGAGATTCATTTTCAGTAGTCCTTTTATCAAGAACTCATTTTGTGTTTACTAGAAAACACACTATTGGGATAGCAAGGGAACTATAAAAAACAACACGGCATCATAATTATTATCATATACGATACGATACGCGATACGGGCCGTTCCAGCTTGAGTCGGTTTCCGATCATCAAAGGAGATATACATACGGCAGGATATGATCAGAGAAAACAGACGCGTCAACAACCAGATACGGAGCTTGATACGATAAGATGATTGATACGGTGATACGGATAGGTACAGTGATCGGGCAAATGATATGATGATGATGTGGCTTTACAATTCTTGCAGACTGGGTAATTTTTCCACCATGGTATGATAAATTCTCCAATGAGAACTCGTGTTGACAGAAGACAAAGAATCCAATTTCTAGGAAATAATCAAGATTTTCATCGAAATTATCTAGTAATCATTTATGATTATATTGAATGAAGTTTTGCAAAGTAAAAAGAGAGAGAATATGTCCCGATACCCATCACATATTCTCGTCCCTTTCTAGGCTAGTAACTATAACTGTATATTGTATTTACATATTACTGTGTAACTAGCGACTCTGTTAAGTACTCCAGTTCAGTGGGGATCCTTGTGGGCTCGATAATTTTACTAGAGTAGAATCTTAAAGGCACATACTGACTGCGAGCACAGATAAGAAAGAGACAGAGTTATCTTCGAATATTCGGTCGGTCGCACGTAACACTCGGTTACACAGAATTTCACGAAAAGTGAGAGTGACCATGCGTACAATCCGTAGAATTACGTGTAAACAAACGTCGCGTTTGTAGGCGTGTGTACTTGTAATGTAGTTCGAAGTTCGTATTGCTCAGTACAAAATGATTAGTACCAACTAAAATAAAAAAACAATTGCTCGCGATCAGTGGCTCCTTATCATGTTGTTAAGAATGTTTAGTTACAGATATATTTTAATAATTGTATAAGTAACTTGTTGAACTTGCCATTTTAACTAGAATTATAGTTGCTACTTTAAAATATGTTTGCTATAAATTGTGTTCCTATAGGTTATCTTAGTTAGTTCATTTATTTATTTTAGGTATATATTAAATGTGACTATGTCAAAAGTTTGTGGTTTTAGAGTTAGGTTGTAGTGTGCGTTTTAAATGTGATTTAAGATAATAGTCTAGCTTTTCTTACGTGAGTATTAATTAAATTATTATTTATTATAGGTAATGTTATGGTTCAGAACTATACGTTTCACATAAGAAAGCAGATCGACGTGCGCCATATTGTGAACATCCGCTAACTTCAGTGCACTGAATGCCTTCATTTAACTGCCATGAAGGGACTGAGATGTTGACAATATGGCGTCCATCCATATCTTTTCTTATTTGAAGCGCATAGTAGGTACTTAACTTAGCAATTTTTATCTCTAGTCAACATTCTCCTTAGATTTCGGTTCGATTTTCCTCACTGAACACGGAACGTAGGTCTAGAATGCTAGAACTAGTTTCCAAATGTGAATTGTGCCTAAATAATGCGTATTTCTAAGTGATGTACTATCGGGTTCACGAAGTCTACTGTTTGAGAAATTTAAAACTTGTTATAAGTTATTTAAAAACTAAACATGTGTAAGTAGGGTGCTATTCTCAAAATTCTGGCTTTAAATAAGATTTGAGATAACCATAATATGCTATTGTAGATATTAATAAAAAAATAATTAAAATGTTGTCGCGGTGAGTTCCAGTATTGTTGAGATAGCACCCCATGTAACTTGTTTATGATAAGTGTAACAAGATTGAGAAAGTGATTGTAGAAACGCGTTTTTGGCATATACAGTCTTATTACAACAGATTGTTTAAAGCAAGTCTTGTAAAAAGGTTTTAGAATAGCCCCGTCTCTTTTTGTCCTATGACGTTAGAAAGTGATGGATATATTTAAAACCTTGGTTTTACTAGACTTGGTTTAAACCATCTTTTGTAATATGGGGGATAGATCCTTTTAGATTATGACCTTTCATTGTAAATTAACGATTTCTTTCTTATTAAATTAGGGGAACGTATGTATAAAAGCTATTTCAAGTAAAAGGAAAGTTTCTTCACTAGCATAGCGTATGTAAGAGTGATAATGCCCTAAAACGACCATTCCGCTTGTATGGTCACATAAATACGACAGATACCGGTGCTGATTCTATTGTTTACAAACTAATTTGATATCAGATAAAGATATATTTATTTTGTAAAACATGAGTAAAACAGTACAAGTGCATAAGGTGTTAAGTTTGAGGAAGTGCTTACATGTTTTGCCATTAAAGGCGTACAAAAAAAATCACTATGTCTATTTCTAACAAAAAACATGAGAAAAGGATGGAAGATAATTTAGTTCTGTTAAATTAGCTCTCTTGCATTATTTAAGTAAGAAAGAGATAGGTATAGTGTGACTAAAATTTGTTTAGTGTGATGTGCAACAGGATCAGCAACATTGTGTATTAATATAGAAACGTGTGATAAAAGTCGTAGTTATTGGAATATACTGTCAGGCAATACATTCTCCGAAAGGCTAGACAGAAAACTGTACACTCATTGTTCGATGATGACGAAATTAGGTCGCATGTAAAGGGAGCGATTTTATCTCCACTAATTTCAGACTACACTACTTTTGGTCCGTGGCTTCGCTGGTAGGGTACTTTGATCGAGATAAAAGTATCCTAAACTTTAATCTTGACCCTAAGAACGATCCCTACAAGTCCCATTAAAATCTGTCAAGTAGTTTTTCCGGGATGCGAGTATAGACAAACTTATAATGAACTGCTTTACTATGTAAGGATAATGCTTGAATTCTAAATGAGAATCGAAAAGAATGTAAAAAACTATTTAGCGAATATTATTCCATGAACAATATGACAATCACCTTCGTAAATCTTGTAGCGCTTATAATAATTAAATTTAAAATATAAAATTGTTATAAAAAAACGTCGGCGTTAATGCTTGTTATTGTTGTAACATTACGTGGCCGTAGTTAACTGATTTTGACGTGTATATTTTAGTTTTAATAAATACTATGCATGTGAAGTGACAATGTTTTTCTATTAAAATAAAAAACTCGACTAAACATAGGTACGTCTATATTTATCCAAAATCTTTAACAATGTTGTTGTGATAAAAAATAAATTATTTTGAAATTAGAATAAAAACGGCTATGGCGTTAAATTTATTAATGTTAAGAATAATAGCTGTGTTCCAAAGTTAAATTATAAATAGTGTTGGTTAATAGCCGTTCATATTTTTAGTCGAGTTTCGCTTAGTAACTTTACGATCTTTTAACACTATAATTGGCCTTATGATAATTGTATAAATTCTAATAATTTAAGTTCTCACTTATGATAATAATTCAATTACTATGATTACGAATATTAATTTTAGCAATTATTATAATATTTGTAAAATTAATTATTTATTAGCATATTATATATTAGCGGTTAATTTGTCATACATAATTGACTGTAAGTTACTAATTTATTAATGTTGTAGGTTTCGCTTATCGAGAGAGGAATATGAGATTATAAGAAATGGAAAGATGCATTAACTTATATGTTTTCCTTTAGGTACTTATGAATACATATTGCACTTTCTTTCACTGTTTTTTCGACGGCATCTAGTAATTTCACCTAAGAAATGTATTTTTCCTTAATTTTCATTGTATATCCTACTACATTTGCATTGTCTAATATATGTGACGACAGAATTTTCTACATACCTACCTAGCTCTCTATTTTCGTTGCAAGCTGACATTAACAATGACATAACGTCACATGTGGTAGACAGTGTGACTGGCTATATATTAGCGTTAAAATGTTTTAAAATATACAAAAAATATGAATACTTTTTAATATTACGATATAGTATTTTGTGATTGTATTAAAATGTACGTAAAACTAAGGTTAGGTCGAACGAAAATGCAAAAGTATTCTTCCAAACTTTGGCCAAACGATAAATAGTGATGTATAAATAAATATTATTCATGAATGTTGTATTTTTAATACCATTTTTTAATTTAACATTTTTTCGTAATCAGATAAAGCACCAATTTTCATTAAAAAAAACAAAGAGTAATCCTTGTCTATGATATTCATAAACATGAATAAACGTGTTCTGGCATTTAACTAATCAGTACAAATTGACCACCAGGTGACTACGCGTGGACTTGCGGCAACTGTATGATGCCAGATCCATGGGAGAGATTCTCCTCACCACCCTTGCCGGGAAGTCACCCAACGACGCCAAGAAACGGCTGCCGACCAGGAGTATGTGTCAACAACCGGGTCTACCCCCCCAACTACGTGGCCAAAGGAACCCCTCGATCGAACAGAGGCAGAAATCTACCATGGGCTGCTCCGAATTTTGGAAACGAAGAACGCTATAAAGGTCAGCGGTGCAGAAACGCGCCGTCGCCATATTGGTAAAGAATTGACATTTCAAAATGGCGTTTAGTTCCACGTTTGAATTTCAAACGTGTCTTAGGTACGGATTGTTTTAGTAGCTGATAATTTCTGGGTAAGAATCGAAGTCTTATACGTTAGAAAGAGTAAACATATTGCTGTTGACAGTTTATTGTTCGTAAAATGCAATTTAAATTATTTTGCGAAGTCTGTCATTCAAATTGTCGTCTGTGAAACAGAGGCAGTTTGCTCATAGCTATGGATGAAGACGTTGATATGTATTGCATGAGTATTTCAGATATTTTAAAGGCGTTAGCAGCTCTTAAGGCGTTATTCGCAATTACCGAGTGAGTACTTCTACTTACCTTAATATTTTTAAGAAGTTGATGTATTTAAGGAGGTATGTAAGAAGGGAAGTGTTGTAGGTAGTTCGGTTCAACGCATGAGTACCAAAATGATCTGTAGCGAGTTAGTAAAGGAATGTTTATAAGTAGTGGGCAGTTGTGAATTTGATCTCAGTACTTTGTATATAGTGTGCAGGCGAGAGCCGACTCAAGTTAAATAACCATTTGTGAAATACTAGGTCCATATGATAAAGTGGTGCATAGCTATTAATATCGAACTTTTATGTTTGGACCGTCAAATGATACAAGTAATAAAATGATCAAGTCCCGAGTTGCAGTACAACAGCTTGGGACAAGATCACCGTATATTTACCCTATAAGAACCTCACGATTTCACTACGAATTTGCTTGCTTTGACCGATAGTATGGTTTTACATATCGGTAGGCTGTGAAGTGTTAAAATATTAGTTTATTAAAAGAGTATGATGCGCTGAGCCCTAGCTACGTAGACAGATGCCTCATTACCCACGTATTTTAAAAAGTTTGGTACTTATGAAAGTACAGTTGGAAGTAACGGAATGTTACTTTGAAGGTTCGGACAGAACGAAGAGGTAATGTTAAAAAATGTCTGTTTCATGGCGGAAGGTCAATTGTCAGTCGCTCCGTGTAGGTAGAATACTGGTATTCAACTGCATATAGATAGGGAGGTGTCGGATCCCTAACATAGTTGGTAAAAGGCTAGGATGACAATGGAAGATTACGTGTCCTATGGACCGAGTGTTTACTCAATCTGGTTATAATTTGTAAATAAATATGTATAGATGTGTGTATTGTTCTATTTAAAGAACATGGGTTATTAGGCATACTGAGTCAAGCACATTTTCTTTTGTAACTCGCGAGTCCCACTCGACAAGGATAATTTGCCACTTTTGAGTCTTCCGCTTCCAAATCCGTCATCCGTTGATCGCCCGCTAAGTTAATAAATACATTGTGCTTTTACACCCGTATTCAAGAATATTCCTTAGATTTTTCAATCAGTAAATGGAAAGTGAAGAATGCGGCGATTTGATTGGTCGGTCGGTCGCAATTTCGCTTACTGTGTGTTCTCAAAGCATTGCTCTTGAATACAGCATTGGGAATCCGTTGCAGGATGTGAGCGGGTGAGTAGGGGGAAGTGGGTGACCAAGTGACAAGTTATATTTGTCTAGAAGTAGTAGAAAGTATTTAAAAATCGCGATGATTTCAAAGAAATCTGTAATGTGACAGTGTGCTTGCGCATTTTATTTCTTATTTATTTTTTACGTTGAGACATCTATGAGGGAATGTTCAGTAATTACGGTAGTTAATATTTAATGTTAGTATTAAATGGTTTTACATAGTGAATGGTTAAGTTATTGTACTTACCACCACTAGAAAGTAAATTGAGTGATAATGTGCGGGTAAACGGCGCGAGCGAATATTGGCCATAAAACCTTTTTTTGATAACATTGTGTGTGTACCTAAGTCTTAAAATTTCCTTTATTAGTGTGGGTCAGGGTCAATATTTCAATTCTCAAAAAATGTTTCCACGTAAAATATAAATGAAAATTATTTTTTCAAACCATTTTTTGTCTTTTGAGTCGAAGATGCTTTGTTTCGTTTTCTCATATTTTTTGACGAGTCAGTTTCGTTTTCATCTCATGAATTTTAGTTAATTTTGTTATGTATGGAAAATAACTTTTAATATTTTCAATTAATTCATCCCCGATTTCTTAAAGGACATTTAACTTTACGAAGCTGTTATAAGTCATTGTCTTTATAGACTACCTTAAAGTGACTAGAGACAACATGATACTTAACGGCAACTTAAAGTTGAGTTGTGATTGAGTATTCGGCGGTTAGTCTTTTAACGTTTCGTTTTCTTCATTCAATGTGGCGATGCTAGTTTTTTATTTGTAAGTATAGGTCAGGATACCTGTCATACTTATTAAGATTGAAACATTAGAGCGACGTGTATCGCGTTTTAAACATTAATCAAGAAGGTCGATTATAGGCAGCTCACAATAGAATAGTATTTTTAAAACATAGGCAAGCTTAATTGGGTATTTGATTCTGAATTTAAAACCACAATCATGGAGGTAGGCTTAGACCAGTGTGTAGTTGGTCTATTTATTGTTTTAGAAATTATACTACCAGATTAAAATCGACTGGAGGCTTCTTTGAGTATAAACGATAGTTGGATTTTTATGTCATGAGGCCCCAGAGTACCTTTTAATTATTTTACATACATATTTGATCGATTTTACTAATGGATTTTAATGGTCGATATTGTGGATCGAGTTTGTCGATTCGTCCGAAACCGAACAGTATGATTTAAAGGATCGTAGTACGGTGATCGCCGCATTGAATGAGTAAATAACATACCTTAATGTATTTATAATTTTCTCAAATGTAACGTAAGTTTTTTTTTGTACATTTGTGTATTTTTTGTAACTATAGTTGTTTTATTATTACGTTGCATTGAGTTTGTTTATTTCTACAACAATTTCTTCTATTTGTAACATTATAAATGTTATAACACTGTTGTTTTGTTTTATTTCAGTTTACAGCTTACCTGGGCCCCGAGTCTGCTATTTCAATTGTGTCAGAAAAGTTTCACAATGGCTACGTTCAGTAATTCATTTTTCAGTACGAAAGTCACCCGTGCGAATGTCGCTCGCTCATCGGGAATAATTGAACGACTTCGGGCGATCCACAGCTGTGTTATGCGAGTGACCAATCGAATGACCTCAAAATATCTGTCGGATCCTATGACTATAATCATTGCTCGGTTGTCAGCAGTGCGACTTTCACTCTACTATTTTACGGGGTGACCGGAGCGATCGCCTGACGACGCCCGCTTGAATAATTCAACGGTTTAGTGTGATCGGCGGACGATCAGAGCGTCGTCGAGCGTCGTCCGCCGTAATAACTGAAACAACTGGACACACCCATTGACATTTTATTTGCATATTTTGACACGATTTATTTTCGCCATTGTAAAACTATTCTGACTCAAATGAAATACCAAACTTGGTCCCCTGTATAGCGGTAAAGTTTTAGTTATTATAAGTCTATTCAAATTTCACTTTCTTTACAATATTTTAGGTTGTTGTTTATAACGTCTATTACAAGATGTCTATCAGGGGTGGCATTGAAAACATGTCACCCCGGGCTATTATAAAGTTAACAATGTAATTCGAAATTCAATATTTACGTTTCTACTTCTCCGTCCACGGATTCTACATAAAAACTGTTATTTTTAAAAGCTGTCATTTGTAGTGCGAATTTGCGTTTTAGACCAAATGCCAACCAATGTTTGATTTCTATTGTGCGTTACACCTCGAAGATGCATTCTTTGTCTAGCTTCGAATTCGTTGTAGAAAGCTGGAAAACAAACTGATATTCATTTGTTTCATTTCATTTCTTTTTCAACCGTGTTGTTTTATGATCTTCTATCTTTGAACAATACGAGTAGTTTTTCTGTTTTGTCCCGCTAGACTAAGCTTTATAGGTGTCTGTATCCCACAGCATGTCCTCAATATTAAGTGTGGTCCATAGGTAATTAGGTAAGTCTTTAGAAACGTCTCGGTCAACGTCAACCTCATGAAGGTGTAGATATATTCAAAATACTTTTTTTATAATAAGTAGTGTATAATCAAATTACGGAATATGTGGGAAATTTTATATTATAAACATGAAATAGGATTAATTGTTCATATTTTATCAGTCTATAAAAATATTATTTATATTCATTCTTCAATATCAAAACGTTATAAGATGTTGATCTGTATTCTCGCCATACTTGTGAAGCAATAAAATAATTTTAAGAAATATATTATCACTTTTTATGTAAAGTTACCGAAGAATAATTTAGAATCAACCGTGCTTGTTACTAGGAATAGGCCGAAGAAGCGCAGGCGCCGACAAGAATAAAGGATTAAAGGGCGGCAAAGCACTGACTTGTTTTAAATGTAATTCAATTTTTTTTTTATTGATCTTTGATTAGTAACACCAATATAGTATAACCTTTTGCCACATTAAGTGTGGCAAAAATGCAGATCGACATCTTGTATAATTATGTACTTCTTCCAATTTGATTTAAATACAAGATTGATTTTTACAAGTCTGGCTACCACATTTATAGGTCGAATGCGTTACAAATTGATGATAGACAATATAAAAAAAATGCAAAGGTAAACCTCTTATAAATAAAAATAAGTACAAAGTAAATCTCTTAAGCACAGAAAACCTGCGTAATTTTTATATATCTGTAATCATTACATTATGATTGTCATGGTTTCTTCTGCACTCATTAAATTAAATTACGGAAATACTAAGAGTTACCTAATATTACAACAAAATGGCTGCCAAACTAAAATGGCACAACAAAAGACTAATTTTGTTAATGAAGGGGATTTAACAAATTAAAATTGACTTTATTCTTTCCTAAAGAAGTTCAAGATGTTCCAGCATCAGCATGAACTCTATTTTTCCTTTTTACCACATATTATGTTCTCCAAAGTTCCCTTCACTACATTGAGCAAATGTACAGGTGATCCATCTTCTAAAAAAATATTTGTACCAAAAAACATTAAATTTCTTTCTACACACATGCTAATTTTGTTGCACACAAACTAAACTAACTTAATTAAAGTCAAAAAGTACTGCTGTCCTTTTCTATCGTCATCGAATTGAAAGGGATGGCAATAAGGTACCAAATTAAATTTAGGTGTGTAGAATTGTCATGTATACTCGTCAAAACAAAATAAGGGCCACTTGCAAATTTCGACATTATGGGTGATTTAATGATCATTAACTATATCCATGTGGTAAATTGTACAGCGTTATGTTATCTTAAGTATTTGCGAACACTTTAACAGCATTCCGCTTGAAAAACCGTTAAAAATTTATTGGTTTCAAAAAAGTTAATAAAGTCTACGCAAGACTTTATTAACTTTTTTGAAACCAATAAATTTTACCCTGTTTTTAACGTGAACTTTAAGCTCATTTAACATTTGTATTGTACTGAGAACAGTTTCGTGTGTCGAGTCAGTGCGTACATCGGCATTTTAGGAACGTAATTTTACAGGTTCGACTTCAAATGGACTTGACTACAACGACCAGGACCATAACACTCATCCAAGAAGGCTATTCGTAGCGATCTGTAGTTTTACAGCCGAGATTTTCGCAGCGAGCGATTCAGAATGCCTGGAATTGCTGTTATGATATCCAAAAATTTGTCAGAAGTCAGGAATTATACAGAGCCAGAGGAATCACCGCTCGGGAAGACCGCTACATAGACTTACATGCACGCAGAGAGAGCACCGTCACTTCCCGCTCTTTGCAAACCCGCTTGTGCCTGGCCACAGGCACGTGACTTAGTGACCAAACAATTAGAAACCAGTTTTATGAAGACCAGCAATTGTCCAGGAGTCAAGTGGTGCGAATTCCATAGACCAGCATTCATCATGCAAATCAATAAACATCCGCAAGGCAACAATTGGACTGTAGCGTAAGTGACTGAAGCACATTGCCTTTTACAGATGAGAGCAAAGTAAAAGATTTTAGTGTTGACCGTTGCATAAGGGTGTGGAGATGAAAAGGTGAGCAATTTGCTGATGCCTGCATCCACAACAGTGATCGATTTAGGGGTCCCAATGTTATGGTGTGGAAAGGCATAAGCCAAACTGGAAGAACTGAGCTTATAATTCAGAACCAGGGTACAGTAACAACTTAACGATACATCCAGGAGGTCATAAGACTCTATGTGGTGCCATTTGCATAGCAAGTGAGTTCAGGTTTCAAGCTGTTGCACGGCAATGCACGCGCTTATACTGTTAGAGCCACCAGGGAGTCACTAGAAGAGGCCTGTATACAAGTGTTGCCGAGGCTAGCGAACAGTTTGAGCTTGAAACCAATTGAACACAAGTGGGATCTGTTGAAAAGAAGAGTATGAGACACAAATTGATCAGTGGACAATGAAAGACAGCCCTTAAACGTCCTAAAATCGAGCTAGGAAAAAATCTCTCAAGAAACTGTGCGGCATCTGATAGAAAATGACCATTAGGCTTCAAGAATATGTTCAGAAAAGAGGAGGTTACACCAGATATTGATTTAAAAAGGAAGAAGAATAGACGCCGTGGAATTTCATTTTTAATTACATTTTTAGTCCAAGTGTACTTTTTACTAAAATTGCACTTTTTCTTGAAAATGTGGTAAAATTGATTTTCTTTTCTGTGGATTGTGTAAAATTTAAGCCCATTTCATTAAAAACAAATCATTGCAAAGAATTTTACAACTTAGAAACCTAGAAACCTCATTATTTGCCCAGAAGATCAAAAATATAAGGTGGCCCTTATTTTGTTTTGACGAGTATATATTCAATTACAGTACTTATAGCGTGGGAGAGCACTTGAAATACCTATAATTCGCTTTTTCTCAAATTATCTGCCAATTTAATAATTTTTATCATAATACCTAAATCGCTTGCAACTCCACTCCCGAGTTATCGCCTATCTACCTATTTCCTCTCCCTCAACAAAATTAGTCTTCAATCACATCACAAAATCAAAAATCATAAACCGTTTGCTTGATCCAGGGCAAGAATTTGGCTAAGTCAGTGAATATGACGTAGTGCGTGGGGTCGCACCGGTACTCGTTCTGTCTGGCCACGGACAAGGAGACCAGACCTCGGAGGTACCAGGTGTCACCGCTTCGGAACACCATGCCGCCGCCGCTGTCGCCGTTGCAGACAGATGTGCCTTGAAATAGGAAGGAGAATTAATCTTGAGGCTCAGAAATCATACGATCCGATCATAATTAATTATAACTAGGCTATATAGCAACTTAGGACTCAATTCTGGAGTGTCGGAAAGTCGCGCGGCGCGCAATGCGGTGTGTCGCTCTCGCTCGCTCTCAATGAACGGAGATACGCGCCTTTCTCCGCGTTGCGCGCCGCTTTGCACTCCGCGCGACTTTCCCGCCTCTCCATAATTAAGCCCTTAGACGTTACAGTCACTTGGCGCAAGATGACAATCTCCGATCGCTGGAGAATAGAAACACTATGTATGAAAAAATGTATGACATTGCTATTAACCAATGACCAAAGAAGCCTCTCTATTAACGGACGGGACCGTTCGACAGCTTATGCTTGCGTCTATTCAGTAGGTACATTTTGCTGGCGTGTCTATCCTCTGGCAATTTGAGATCGTCATCTTATTTACAGGCTCTGTAATAATTCCCATTCGTCACGAGTGGTGGTGTCCATTGTGCATCTGGGTACATTGGGATGGGCAGGATGGGATGCATGATTTTGAAGTAAGTATTACCAAAGTTGTTTAGTAAGTATACTGGGGTTAATAAGCAGTATTTAGCAGCGGAGACACTTGGGTTGCTTGTCATGGATGTTATGATTTTTTACATAATTATATACACCTTCCAGGAAATTGGCTTGCAGTTCTCAAAATTTACACTAGGAGGTTAAGTACATTATTTATTTTAGGTTTTATGAATAAGGATTTCCCCTATTCCTATTACCTAAACAAAATAATGTCAGATAGCGGGCATTTATACTAATTAGTACCTACTACAGTGTAGGCTTTGGTTTAATGTACAATACTTAATTAGTTAGGCAAGTACCTACCTACTACTATTTATTACGCTTTGTGGAGAAAGGTGAAGAATTGGTTTTATCTCTTTTGTGGACTAGTCAGAGCCTTAGTGATATCTACTTACTGTTGCTGATAGCATGCATCATCCCACTACTGGGCAAAGGCCTCCCTCCCATGATTTTCTAGACTTTACCGTCTAGAGCCAAATATCTGGTACTTATCTGGTTAAAAAAAACAACTCAGTAGCAGCTTGATCGCGTTAGCTAATTCAATGAGTTGCACTTTGCAAGAGATATCGAACGTACCTACCTAACCGCAATCTTCTGCAATCTAGTCAACTGACATTTTCTTTTTTCTATCCTCTTTAGTTAGTGTGGTTATAGGTAGGTAGGTACTTAAAATTTAAACATGCTTTTTATATGAGCCTTACACACTACTATTTAAACATGCATTTTATTATAAACTGTGTCCAGGGCGGTCAGTGTGGTTGGAGAGAGCAGCGACATCAATGAATTCATTCGACTAGGCGCCGAATTCCTAACACAAGTTGCAATCACAATCGGTAGAGGATAGAAACTCCAGCAAAATGAATGGGATTGATATTTACGAATCACGTGACTATTCGGCAGCGTCAATTCGGTAGGTACGAGGGTCATTCAATAAATACTTAGCCTACAAAAAGTAAACGAAAATTTTGGAAAAGTGGGAATTAATTTTTCAACATAGTCTCCTTTTAGTTCGATACACTTAGCCCAGCGATGCTCCAACTTTTTTAATCCGTCCGAAAAATAGTTTTTGTCAAACTCTGCAAAATAGGCCTCCGTGGCGGCGATGACCTCCTCATTCGATCCATATCTATTCCCGGCGAGTGATTTTTTCAGATTAGGAAACAGAAAGAAGTCACAAGGGGCCAAATCTGGAGAATACGGTGGATGGGGCAGCAATTCGTAGCGTAATTCGACCAATTTGGCCATGGCAACGACAGACGTGTGAACCGGTGCGTTGTCGTGGTGAAAAAGCACTTTTTTCTTCGCCAGATGGGGTCGTTTTTTCTTTAATTCGGCGTCGAATCGGCCCAATAAATCGGCATAGTAAAGCCCTGTAATTGTTTTACCCTTCTCGAGGTAATCGATGTAGATCACACCTTGTGAATCCCAGAAAACGGTGGCCATAACTTTTCCGGCCGATTTTACAGTTTTCGCCTTCTTTGGAGCACGTTCCCCGGTCTGGATCCATTGTTTTGATTGCTCCTTGGTCTCTGGTGTGTACCAGTGGATCCAGGTTTCATCGACGGTCACAAAACGACGCAAAAACTCCGCTGGATTCCGCTTAAACAGCGCCAAACACGTCTCCGATGTGGTCTCACGGTTGCGCTTGTTTTCTGGTGTGAGTAAACGCGGCACCCATCGCGCCGACAGCTTTCTCATGCCGAGTTCCTCGTGAAGAATATGATGCACTGTTCCTTCTAAAATGCCTACAGTCTCAGCTAGCTCCCGAACCTTCAATCGGCGATCTGCCAATACGAGATCATGGATTTTTTTTATGTTTTCCTCCGTAGCAGCTGTTTTCGGTGCACCTGGACGTGGTTCATCAAAAACCGACGTACGGCCACGTGCAAACTCGTTGAACCAATTCTTGACGGTGGCCATCGATGGAGAAGAGTCACCGTACACAGCATCCAAGCGCTCTTTGATTTCGATGCGCGTTTTCCCTTCCAAAAATAGGAATCGAATCACCGAACGATATTGCTCTTTTTCCATTTTTGTAAAACCGATCGACACGTTGGCTTCCATAAGTTGTCAAATTAAAACAAATGAAGGGATTGGAATGAAAATTTGAAAAAAGAATTTATAAAGAATGTGCTACACTGTGGTAAAACTCTTTTGAAACTACAGCGCCCTCTGGCGATGAGGCTAGGTACTTATTGAATGCACCTCGTATCTATATTTTGCCGGCCGTCTATTCCCTACCGATTTTAGATTGCACATTTGTCTAGCAAGGTATTGTAACTCGCTTCGTTTTAGTAGTTAGGTATAAGCCTAATAATTCTAATAGCTCAATTAAGAATAATTTTAATAAGCAGAATGTGCTTTGCACTTGCAGACGTGCCACCATTACCTAGTTAGGATTAGGTATTATAAAACAATCTAAACATACTTTGCCTAGTGCCGGTATTTTCATTGTAGACTCCTGGAAGCAACAAGCATTTTATTATGCTAACTAAACTATCTACGAATATTATTTTACACTAAGTATTTAGTAAGTATCTAAATAATTATCTAGTATCTACGAGATTATTAGATACCTACAATTCTATTGTCTACCTACAGTTAAAATAGGAAATAGTTTTTTTTACAAAGACTTATAATATTAGATATGTACCTATTGTAAACAGTACCTAGGTTCTTTAAGCTTTATCTTGGTGTATGAAAGACGTTTATCTCGTTGTTTTGAGCCCGACAAAGCTGAACCCTAGCTTCGCTCTGGAACTTAGTAAATCACCATCATTTACATCAAACACTAGTAGGTAACTACCTACATGACATCGTGAGTAGGTATTTATTAAGTTACGAAGAGCTTTGTTCAGGCTCTAAACAAGGAGCTTTTATGACGAGAAAGAGCTTTTAGCTTGAAAATAGTAGAAACTGGATAGAAGGTATAGCCCACGCGCGAGCTCCGAGGAATCCGGGGCTGAGGAAGCGGGCACTGCGCTGCGACGCGATCATACCCGCACTCTTCTAGTACCTACCAGTGCAAGTGGTACCCCGAGACAATGGTCGGGCGCAGCGCACAGTGCTCGCTTCCTCAGCAACCGCTTTCTCGGAGCTCGCGCGCGGACTATAGGTAAGTAGATTTTCAATGGCCCTTGGTAACAACTAGGAAAAATATGAGCCTGAACTACAATTATCTACTAGGTATGTACTAAAGATTCGTGGCGACCGCTGTAGGTACCTACTTACAGCAGCAAAAAGCCTTATCAAGATTGTTAACATCATCGATATATTGTATAGATATAAGATAACGGTTTCGATTCTGTTGCGCACTTTTAGAGGAATAAACTAAACTAAGCGCGTTTGTCTCTTTCTGATTCAATAGAAAAAGAAAGTGACAGATGCATTTATGCGTAACAGAATCGACAACATACCTATAATAAAGCATATTTAGAAACAGAGCAAGGCGTTAAAACGAAATTCCATTGAAATAAAACTTAATTTTGGCCACAAATGGAAGATCCGTGAGCCGACTATAAATAAAAAATATCGAAAATATAAATTAAACGTCAATAAAAAGTTTGTAAAAGTCTTAGATGAAGAACGCTTACACTAATCTAAGGTAAAATTAGTTTCAATTCAATAGATAATGGTGTCGATTTTGTTATGCAGTTTGACAAGACAAAACAAAACTAAGGGCTTTTGTCTCTTTCTGTTTCAATAGAAAAAGAAAGTGACAGATGCGTTTAGTCTACTATTATCAAGATGCGAATCAGAATCTACACCAATCTTAATTTAATCCATTAACATGACTGAGCAGAGAGTGAAGCCATTCTTTCAAGCAATGGAAAATGTCCTGACAGCGATGACGGTCTCTTTTAACGTGATGTTGATGATAATAAGTAACTAGAACATTCAATTGACCTATTTGAATATCCTTGAAACTTTACATCATGTTGGCATAAAAAATTGGCGTAAAACACATAAAAAGCTTTCTATTTCTATAGACCCCTCTTACCGTCCCTATATCCAGCGCAGTAGGTGTAGTCAGAGGTAAACCGCACGAAGAACTCGCTGTAGGACCTGATGCAGGTCTCCTGGTCTACCACCGGCATCTGTACCAGGCTCAGCTCTTCTGTGGCCGTGCCGGTTTCGTCGAATCCCCAGCCGACAACCTGTGGAGTAGGGGATTCCAAACTGTATACTTAGTGTATATAATAAAAACTCATATAATGGGACATATACGGTTTATAACTGTTTACCAAGTACTGTGACGTCTGCTTCTAGCACGACAGTCTTTAAAATGAGATTAACAAACTGGCTTATCGAGAAAGCGTTTTATGAGTATAAGGAATTGACTGAAAAATAATTTATTATTAAAGCATGTTATGTTCTTATTTATTTTATTATTAAAAAGAAATTGATTTTAATGGAATATAACAGAAATACTCATTAATGTACATCAGATAAAAAGGAGCAATGAACATAATAGTTACAATAATAATTAACGTTTACAACTGAAGTGAACTTAAATATTATGTCATAATTATAATGTATTTGTAATATCTTATATTAGCTAATTAGTCACTATTTTGAATTGTATTGAATATTAATGGTGTTAACGTGTAATGGGAAGTACCTACCAATAAATTAATTTATGTTTTAATAGCAATTGGTATCAAGATCGGATGATCTATCCAGTTAATTAAGAAAAAGAACGCTAATTGAGCCTTCATCAGCAAAACGATTGTTAATTACGGTGTTCAGACCAAACTGCATTTGCAGCGTCAGTGTTGAACTGGCAGAATGGCCGGCGCGTTTGCCCAGTCGATTAATTAAAGTTGCTAATTGACGAGCGGGCCATAGATCTGTTTGCTGTCTGGCTTTACTTATCTGTGGCTGTGTTTGGTCTAGCTTGTATACTATCTCCAAAGACTACAATAGTATATCGGACATAGACAGGCAGCTCGGCCTTTTTTTATTATTAACCTTAATATCAACCGCAACGCCATCTATTTTTTCGGTAGGGGAACTAAGGGTATAGGTACCTAGCTATAGCTACATATACCTATAGCTGTACGCTGCATACTAGGTACGTATTATATGTCAAGTGACGTAGGAAGAGTTATTGAAAATTATGAATAAAACAGTTAATATTTTAACATAATTTATTATAAAATAAATTTAACTATGTACACTGCATATTAAAGGGATGCTCCAGCTTGTGGCTGAAAATTCAATATTTATCCAGGTTTTTTGCAATTTTGCATATGTTAGAGAAATTTTTGAGAAGTATTTGGTTATTTGTGTAAATTTTTATTTTTATTAATCAACATAATATTTTTTTATGCACTTATTATGCTATAAATATCTTCTAAATTCAATCAATGGTGTAAATTTGTATATTTTGCGACTTTTATAAACATTACATGAATACTATTTAACCATGCTATTTTAAAGGCAAACAATCATTTGAATTTATCTACATAAAATGTGTTGCTGTCGCAGACATCAAAATTATATCAATATCTAATGTTTACTTATGTAAAAATACGAAAAACTGGGAAAATATTGAATTTATAGGTACAAAATGAGAGTCTAAGTACTCCTAAACTAAATTATACATTTAATATGTTATTTTGTGTTTTTCTTTTTCTTCCTTTATGTTTTAGATAGTGTCTATTTGCCTTTTCTTTCATAGGATCATTTATATCCCAAAAGGTTATTTTTCCAATGAGAACATTGTTGATATCTTTGCACCAATTGTGTATGAAAAACATTGTGCTTTTATTTATTAAATAATTACGCAAATTATCTTTATGTTCAGCACAAGTAATATATGATAAATTTACATTTACATTTATAATTAATTTTATATATGCCGATATATATTCTTTATTGCTTATATTTCTATACATATATGTTCCACTTGGGCAAAGAAATCAAACAATGCTCTTGTAGGATAGCACAACCACCTTTTGTTGCCAAATTCTTTCATTTTTATATATTTGTGGAAACTTTGTAGCTCTTCTGCTTCCATATTGTTTCTGCAGGCCACACAGTTTTTATAAATATGCTTTTTGGCAAGTTGTGCTATCCACCCACTGCAATACCCTATTGCTGCGCTTCTTTCAACGTCCATTGGAGTTTGGCTCTGTATTAGGTCGTCTGTATTTAAAAGTTCTACATTTAAATGAGCACTGTCAATTTCCCCTTCACATTCAGTAGAGCTGTTGTCTCCTGGTTTCGCTAAAAAATATTTTAGTGATTGGAGACAAACACCGTCATCTTTTTCACAGTTTGAGCCAACTGAATGTGAGGATGAAATATTATTAATTAATAGAGTTTTGAAGGCTCCTTCAAATGCAGACGACGTAGGCATAATGTTGCTGTAACCATGAGCTCTAATTGCCCCAAAAAAGTTTTCCAACGCGTCTTGATTGAAATTGCGCAGCAATAAAGAGTTAATCCCTTTGGAATTTAAATATTTTACAATTAATTTAAACCCTTCTATGGTTTTGATCCAGCTTGACAACGAAGGCACTACTCCTTGGTTATTTGAATTAATAAATTTCATGGTTTTGAGAATAGGTAGACTATAGTTCCACAATTTGTGGTGAGGTGAGGTTGGGGTCACTGCAGCCCTGTAGATTTTTCCTCCTTTTATCCCGCTAAAACTCCTATTGACGCTGTCAAACAAATCATCGAAGAACATGAGTAAATCTGCTGTGTCGGTACTTTCCTTTTCTAGACTTCCATATCCTGCAAAGTAGATAAAATATATTAACACGACTATCCATCGGTGTGATTCTCGGTAAAGAATAGACCACCACTCTCCGTCTGAGCGTGTCGTAAAAGGCGACTTAGGGATCATGTAAAGAGGATGGACAACAGCATCCTTATTTGTGCTAAGAACATGCAATCAGCAATCCGTATACCAAGTGTGGTGATTCTGGCAATGTCCCAAAAGACCGTTTATGGTAGCAGTCATTGGGAGGCCCATGTTCAGCAATGGAACTTAACAGGCGAGTATGATGATTATGAACGAAACTTATTTACATTGGACTTAGTTTGATTAACAATATGATCACACACACACACACACACTTCGACTTATTAAGGGCTTATTTCGCACTCATTATTCACTTAATGTAAGCAAAAGGATTCTGCTGAAAAATGTAGCTAATGTACTTTGGCAGTGTAATTGGTTGTAACACAACCGTTGTAATTAAATAAATAAATAAATGGCCCTCAGATGCAAGTGTTTTTATTTTATTTTGTTTCTTAATTATTATTTTTTTGTATCGATAACAATTGCTTGTCTTCTCATGGCCACCTTATCATTTTCTGTGCGCGTTTTAAATATCTACTAAGAGATTATGACAAGATTGGAAGTAGCATCATCATGTTTGAAATTAACATACTGCGATTACAAATCTGTTTTGTCGAGGGTGGTGGTTATGGCAATATTCAGCGGGTCTCCAACGTACTAAATGGTAATGAACATCGACACTAGTAATAAACTTCAATACGATCGTGAGAGATTAAAGTTCGAGCTACATTGTTAAAAAATACCGATCATGAAGATGGGAGTCTCAACTACATGATAGGTTTTTCTTTTTTACAAGGTAGTTCGAAGTTTAATCTCTCACGATCGTATCGAAGTGTATTACCAGAGTCTGATGTTCATTACCATTTTGTTACGCGGTAGACCCGCAGATCACGATAGTTGGCAATTAAATCTGGCTGTATGATAATAGACTACGGGGCATTTTGAACCACAAAATAACAGATGTTTAAAATTAATGGTCTGATTACCCATACAAAAATTCATGTTTAAACGACAGATTTTGCTCTAATCATAAGTTATATTGTCGGTGAACTTGGGCCTATATCATTGAAAAACCTGACTGATATTTTCACGATTGTAACATTAGTAAAGACAGATAGGAAATTAAAAGCTATGTATCTATAAACATTCACAATAATAAATTAATAAAAATAACAAACTGCTTACCTGCCATAAATCCAAGAGCTACTCCAACTGATTGGCTGAACACTTGAGTGCAATGTTTAACCCTCATTTTTGGTATTAATGCAGGTAATACATGGTGAGCCGTTAATTTAGGCACCAGCTTCACGCCTCTATAACCTGGACACCTTTTGTACAATGTCACAATGTGGTCCCATTTTGCAATACATTCTTTACCTTTAATGGTAAATTTAAGGTTTTTTGTAAGTAGGTTGTTTCTCATACCTTTTATGAGGTGAGGTGGATCATATATTGGAAAAATTTTATCCATTTCCACCTCAAAAAAACCCTCTTTATATTCTTGTCCATTGCGTAAGAAAGTTTCTTGTGTTTCTTTCAATAAGGAGTTTATAGCTGCCACATTGGAGGTGCCTTGGTCACATACTGTTGCCACGACCTTCAGTCCTGTTTCTTGCACTTTTTTTATAATAATCTTTATTTGTTTCTTTAATTCCATAGTTTTAGTGCTTCCACTACAATAATAATAGGCCAGAGGCTGCTTATATTTTTTCACAACGCCTCTTATCATGAAAACCAGTACGTGATCACAATATTCTTTTCCGGTTATTTCACCATTGTCTACAAATCCTGATATTTTGTCATTTCTTTTGTCGTAGGAAATACCGGGTCCAATTGCCATCTCATCGAAAGTTAAAACACAATATTTGTAATTGTTAGGCATTTTGGCGACTCTATTTTTTAAATTTTCGAATATTATGTTGTTTACTCCAGCTTTCAGGTTTATTTTGTGTAGTAAATTTTGTAAGGTTCTTCGGCTTGGCAAAATACATATGTTGCTCAGTATGCGATATGCCTTTGGAGATGGTTTGTAAAGAGACAACGCCAATATTTTTTCATCAAGCGTGAATCGCCTTCCTTTTTTTTTCTTGCCGCTTTGAGACGCTTGCATTTGGCAAAATAACTTCGCAGTATTAGACATATGCTTACAAACAATATTGAATGCAGTTGTTGTTTTCATTTTTTTAGCAATCATGTATTTTGCTTTAAAAGACTTCTTAACGCTTTCACATTTTCTTAACTTTTTCAAAATCGATTTATATTCCTTATGTTGCGCCAAAGTTACACGAGGACCTGAAAAACACGTATTTTCTTATAAACAAAATTATAATCAAGCTTTAAAAAAGATTTACATATTCAAGAGTTAAAAATGAAGTATATTATTTATTTATAGGACCTCCCAACAAAGTCTACACAGACACATGACATTTGAAATAATTTCATTGGTTGGTATTAATTGTGCGCCTCCAATTATAGGAGACCACAGCATTCACTTACTAGGTATAGTCATCATCATATTGTTAGGGGCAGTCAAAGTGACCTAATATTTAGAAACATCCAAAGTAATCACTGATATCCTGTCAACCATGGTCGTCAAATTGTTCAGAACACCCATCTTGCACAAATATATCGGATCAACAAAAACGTCGTATATATTAGGTCATTCAAACCGTCATTATTAGGGTAGCAAACACAACGCCAGTGGTTTCCAAGCAGTCAAGGTATTCAAAAATAAGAAACACTAGTAAAATTAACATTATTTTACTGAGAGCAATATCCAAATCACAACATTTTGATATGTCTTTAAATTGCCTACAGAACGGCGAAATGCCCTAGGTTTGTTCTGGATCATGGGATATTATTAAATAGGTTATAGCTACTTATTCGCGGCAAACGCTTCCATTAAATATTTTGTGCGGGAATATCAGGTCGGCCAGTTTCCTTCTGTCTGCTAACGAGGTGATTTTATAATGTTTTAGCCTCTCATTGTAGCTGATAATATTTTCAAAGTATTCAAAGTAAATAAGTATTTTTTTACATTTATGACCTAACCTTGGGCGGGATCTTCATTCCAGTTTAATTGTGCAATTCAGTAATAGTGTTTTATATTAAATTATATACATACTTTTTGATTTCATTGTTTTCTTTCTTTTCTGGGTCCTGCGTTGAATTTGGTCAGGTTGTAACTCCACAACAACATTTTGATGTCCTGTAAATTAAATATTCATATTGTCAAGCAGTGATAGCCTAGCGTTTGAACGCTTGCCTTCCATGCAGGAGGATCTGAGTTCGAACCCGGCCCGTACCTCTGACTTTTAGCATTTATGTGCAGATCGCAATTTGATTATCACTTGCCTTAACGGTGAAGGAAAAACATCGCGAGGAAACCTGCACCCCTTAGAGGGCCTCTAAGGCCTAACCCTTCTCATTCTGAGAAGAGGCCCATGCCCAGCAGTGGGACAGTAATGGGCTGAATTTATTCTATTATTTTATTGTCAAATAGTTTATATTGTAAATATGTAATGTATGTCTTTTATATTCATTATTATAATCTATAATGTAATCCACATTACATAGGTGGATACAGAATACATTTTCTTCACATAGATTTTGATATAAGTTTATAATTTAAATTAAAACAGAATTAGGCAGGTACATGTCATTGTGCTAATAATTATGTGTTCTCATGTAAGTGAATTGTAAATTCTAATGAGAATAAATATATCTCAAACCCGATGTCATCGATCATCAAGGTATTTTTATCAATATAATTAAAATGACATATCAGAGAAATTAAATATAAATTATCATTACTTGCATTACCAGATAAGTAGTCTAATATCCTAAAAAAAATATAATTGTATATAGAAAGTTATCTTGGACGAGTGATTTGTAGATAAGAAGTCTTTTACAGAGTAGTAGCATTTTGAAACACATTATGAAGGTTCTTCAAAAATATTTTTATTTTAGGAATGTCTCAAATAGGTCTCTGTATATTATTAAATATATGAGAGGCACTGCAAAAAATACTTTCATGGAAAAGATGGTGTCTTGCTAGTAACTGTGCACAACTTATCCTAATGCTGATTTTATCTTTCAATAAAAATAAAAAAAAACCTTCAAATCATGCTTTGAAATAATGTTTTATTGATCATTATAGATTTTTGACTATTTTTATTATTATTGTTTTTAGTTAGTGGTGATTTCGACATTATGATGAATGATTTTGACATTATTTTTGATTGTGTTGACATCATTAATAAGTATTAATAATTATTACCATAATTGGCCAAATGTATGTACTAGTGTTTAAGAAGTGTATGTAATTACTAACAAATTGGATTTTATGATCTGTTAATAAATGATTTGATTGCTTAATAAATCTATAAAAATATTTAAACATAATGTTTATTTTGGGTGTTTATTCAGCTCACTTTATAAAAAATATACAAACCTGATATCAAATCATCTGACTGTGTTTTTAAAACAGCTGATGTTGAAGCTAGGGCCGGCTTGTTTATTATACTCGTAGCTTCAATGATATGTTGTCCTGAAATACAAAATTAAATAACTTTATTCAGTTGAGGCTCAAAAAAGCAATCACACACCGGTTTGAAAAGAAGATAATAAATCTGAACCAAAAAAAAATTTTGTAATAAAAGACATACCTGATGTATTAAAATTATATTCCCGTAGTGGATTTCGTTGGGACTTCTCAGAGACTGACATAACCACTGCTTCACCAAGTGATTGTGCCTCCAGATCTAGAATAATATTAAAAAATTGTCTATGTTTATTATTTGCTTCTACAAAATAAATGTATTGAAGATTATTATAGTATAACAATAGTATTACCTGGGATATGCAATACTGGAATTGCTAATTTACTCAGTCTTTTCGTTGGATACTTGTGAATATCTTCAAAATGTCTATGACAGACACGTTTGTTCTCATAGACAGTAAGATGATCCAATGTAGCTATTGCACCACCAATATTCGAAATCCACGTTTTAAATCTCTCTGGCTGTGTCTCTGGATTCGGGAAATGGTGTAGAGGCACACCTGAAAAAATGACACAACTAGTTAGATGTAAATATGTATATAATTAAGGGTCCCTATCAGTTTCGAGTTCGAAAAACAGAAAATTCGACTTATTCAGTGCAAATTATTGCACTGAAAAATTATTATGTTATTATATCTATTAAGTCTATGAATTTAATTTTTTTAAACAACGGTTGCAATTCTTCAACTTATAAGACATTATTTAGATGTTTTATTACAACTAAATATTTAGTCAAAAATAAAATAAAATAATTTCATTTGGTAGATAAACACCTCAAATTTTAAAATATTCACCACTTAATTGCAATTTTCAATAAATTCTTAAGCGTTGACGTCGGTTTTGTACATGATTTTATAAGGATTTTTTTAAAGTACTAATTCAATTGTCTTTTAAAAATTAAATTGTAGGTTGCATAATAAACTATTCCCAGTACTAACGTTTTTTTTTCACAGTGTTATTCGTTACCAGTAAGTTAAACAAGTGATCGAAAAAGTTGGTGTTTTGTGCTTACGTAAAAACGTGTTTGATTTTTATTTTTCCTAATTTATATTGAGTTGTTATCATAATTCCAACTGCATAGACAAATAGAAGATGTATAACTATGCATTAAAAAAATCGGATATCATAAAGTTGTTGAGAAATTTGCGCTGAAAAAGAAGTAATTTTCTGTTTTAGACCGTAAAATTGATATCCCATAATCAATTAACCTGCTGTCGTTAGAGAGTAGTATATTCCTTGTATCACTAAATTACCAAGGAGACCTTTACAATTAGTATTTACATCAATTTCAATTTAATGTAGCATTGTAGTACATAGGTTGATAAAAATAACTGTTATAACGTTGGCCTCCTTGTAAATGGTATATATTATATAATGTACTCTGCGGCTATTACAATAGCAATATGTGAAACATAATGACGAATAGAGTGTAACCCTCCAGGTGAGGCGAATAAAGGTAGAAAAACAAAATTTACATACCATCTTTCCTAACCACAACACATCCTGGTACACAGCAAGAATTTTGTGACATGGTTGAAGTTCACTGTTCACTGTTTGCAATTATGGGTCCAAACTCTAAAGAGTGCCTATGCGCAGTCAGTAATCCACAGTAACTTCACAAGTTTTCTAATCCTTTCGGTATGTCGTCCCACGGAGGAGGATACTCAACTCAACACAAACTTACAAACGAAAGAAATATTGTAACGCGGCACGGCAACACGGAGGAACAGAGGCTCAACTCAACGTGGATAGCAGATGCACTTGCGAAACAATGAGACTTTTATTGCAAAAGGAAAATGCGCAGGAGCGTAAACACTCTCACACCGGCCATTTGCAATACAAGTGTGCCCATAAGAAAACAAAACTGTGCACGTTTTAAATACAAAAATATGATTTCTGTATTATTGTGCTGATGCTAATAACCTCAATATGCTTGAATTTATTACACTATTATTTTTCTTTATTCACTTTACCAATAACTTGTGATAATTATTTTATTTATTGATTTCTATTTTATGGAAACTCCCAGCATAAGAATCATATATTTAAATATAGCAACACCGTAATTTTGTTTCTCCTAACTTTTTCTTAGACGGCGCTGTTTTCAGTATTTTAGCGAAATTTTTGTATTACTCCTAGTTGCCATAGCATGACTATCTCCATGGTCTAGCTACATTGTAAGTGCGTAATTAAGGCGAGTTTTAAAGTAAATATTAGTTGGAATAGGTGGAACGTTTAGTATTTTCTATGTCTTTTTTGTAAACAGTTTTACATCGACTACAGTTAACTGATGACATATAGGTACTGAAAAAACGTAACAACTATAAAAATGAACACGTTCTTGGTTCGGATGGAACCTGCAAAGTTAAAATATCTACAATGAAACAACTTAACGGCTAGAAATTAATCAATCAATTTATTAATTTTAACTTTTATTTAATAAATTATGATTAGGTATTTAATGATAGAATGTCTCTCATTCGTTTAACGAATGCTGGAATTATTATTTCCGGGGCATTATTGATAAATGGAAGATTTACTAGAGAGTATTCCAAACGACACTGCCAATCTTAGAGACAAAACCAGAACCTCTACTATCGCATCACCATTACCATTACTAAACACTTGGTGTGCACTATGTAACCATAATTCATATATTTATATATTTGCTCCCTGTAAACGTTGCAAAAGTCAGCACACCTTATTGTAAAGAGAGAAAAAATTTAACTTACCGATCCCTTCTTCGCAATAACATTGGTGAGATCAACCTCGTTGTCGGGCCAGAGGCAGGCGGGTCGGACCCAGTCTGAATACGTCACAGCGTCTCGGAGCTCCAAGATTGCCACGTCACGGCTGAAGGTCGTCGCGTTGTAGTCTGGGTGCACTATTATCTTGTTCACCTGAAATAGTTCAAGAAAAAATATGAAAAATAAGTAGTTAAGGGCGGACTCAGTCAGTCACGCTACCGTTCGAAAGCTTATGTCAATTCAATACATTTTCCTGGCGTTATATTATTTGTTCGATCGAAGATTGTCACAGTGCTGTCGGCTACGAAAGCGTAGCGGCGTAGCGCGCGTAGCTGTTACACCATTGCCCCGGCTACGTCGTAGTAACAGTGTAATATGTATTTTAAGTCGTTTAGTTTAAAAACTGTATAACAATACTATAAGGAACTATAATAGAAGCCGCAACTGCTAGACAAATTGCCAGTTGTAAGCTTCCATTTCATTCTTACAAAATTTCAATTACTGGAGACTGGCTACTGACAGGTAATAAGAGCTTATAATAATTTCCTAGCTAAATTATCCCATTGGCATGAAATAAAACTTAATTATTCTTAATCAAAATCAAACCATTCTTCCTATAATGTTTCCTGTCAACCACCAACACGATTTCATCAAAGGAGGACCGGACCACACAAAATCGATCAGTTGTAAATTTAGCAATGGACATGACCAAACTTCTCTCAATCAAGTAATTAAACTTGTCGGCATCCAATCCTGATTTGAAATTCAGCGTCCGATTAGACAAAGGCTGGTGATCGATTTTAACATAAATAGGTTTGATGCTAGTAGATATATTTATGTAAATTATTTACGATTAAAACTTTGGGGGAACTCGTTAAATGAAACTTGGCTGAAACTAATATTACTTTAAGTAAATTTCTCTAAATGAAATTGTGTTAGTTATCATTTCTACACAGCATAACGCCAGTAGATATTCCATGAAGGGATAGGCACAGGGTACCTATTTATATCTGCATTTATGTAAGGGGCGAGCTTGCTATTCCGTTAGATACAATAAAGGTGAATGTCTCCCGTTACGTACACACTGCTACATTATATTTCCAGTATAAGTTGACCTCACATTTCCATACAATGAGAGGTTTATTCTAAAAATGAAATGAAATACCTAACTTGATATGTAGCCGTGCGTACGATTCCAAATCCGGGTGACTACTGAGAATCGCCTTACATAAAAATCCAATAACATTTTGCCCGACCTGGGAATGGAATTCGGGACCTCCTGCTCAGCAAATATGCAGTTTTAATCAAAACATGTTTTTTCACGATTTCGTCATCATCTACTTACTTACTTACTTCCCAACTAGGTTGAGATCAGCTCCCAGTCTAACCAGATGTGGCTGAATATCAGTATTTTACACAGAGCGACTTGGAGGTACTGGTACCCTAAGGTTAGACAGGTCATTAAATTTATGTTTATTTTTTTTTTATTTTTTTTCATCTTCTTACTTGGTGGTTTGTATAGCGTTGTGGAGGAACGAGGTATGGTGTTCCTCCATTGAAAAGGGAGGATCCTCCGACCAGGCGAGGTGATATTGCCTGGCGGGCCGAAGCCCGACGGTTGAAGTCGGACAGTTGTATATATGCTAGATACGAATATCTTTTTCCTTGCGCGATGCAGGCTTCGTAATCTAGTAGTAGTTCTTCTATGTTGCGATAGATGTCGCTACATCACTCCCCCCCCAGACCGGAGGTCGATACTGATGAGTCTTGAGGTTGCTTGCCAGGGCCAGTGCTGGTTCCAGTGAGTTGGAACTGAGTGCCGCGTAGTTCGCAGTGAGTAGGAACTGTGTGCGGTGAAGCGTGGTGGCTGACTGGTGCGTCGACCAGGAGAGAAGGGCTCTGCTAGTTGACCGGCCGAAGTGCAGTGTGCTGTGCCAAGGTCGCTGATGAGGCCGATGGGTGGAACCAGGCTTGCGCGGTCGCTGCAAGTATATGGTTACCCGTTGGGGCCGAGGATGCTGGCTGGCAGGAAGAGACTTGCTGAATGCTGCTCGAAGAGGTGCTGGGGGGTGCTTGAGAGGAGTGAAGGCGATGATGCCGAAGGTTGCGAAGATGTTCATTGTCAGAGGTCACCACTGTGGAGGAACGAGGTATGGTGTTCCTCCATTGAAAAGGGAGGATCCTCCGACCAGGCGAGGTGATATTGCCTGGCGGGCCGAAGCCCTACGGTTGAAGTCGGACAGTTGTATATATGCTAGATACGAATATCTTTTTCCTTGCGCGATGCAGGCTTCGTAATCTAGTAGTAGTTCTTCTATGTTGCGATAGATGTCGCTACAGCGTTTTGTAGCATTAATTTCTGATCTTACGCGGTCTCTTAACCCGAAAGAAAGTAGGTCAATGATGGACAAATACGCCTCTCATATAACAAGATATCATGCTTTTAAACTGAACGATTCACCAAAAGGAAGCGAATCTTACTTTTCCTTATTCATGATTAAATACTCTTATTGTTATTAGTGAAGGGTTTGATTAGCTCTTCAGTAATAAAATTCCTTAATTAAAAGATTTTTATACAAATGGAAAGCTGAGGAAAAATCCAGTAGTTCTCGACTCGAAAAGTGGAGAAATGAACAAATAAACTTTATGGATGTAAAGCGGAAAGTTTAAGAGGGCTCATTAAGGAATCATTAAACTTGTGTAGTGCAAATGGAGTTCACAGATGAAGTAAATAGCTAGAGAAACTTCATCTTAGTGT
This sequence comes from Allophyes oxyacanthae, assembly GCA_932294325.1. NCBI lineage: Eukaryota > Metazoa > Arthropoda > Insecta > Lepidoptera > Noctuidae > Allophyes > Allophyes oxyacanthae. The sequence goes on from OW028628.1 coordinate 8,432,723, forward strand.
TTTTATGCCTATTGTTTTTTTTATTCTTTAATTCTTTTGTTTACCTATACCTTCATCATCAGCTGCCTATTAAGTGTATCTAGTGCTAGAGCTCGGCCATCCTCCCTGACAGAGAGACTGGACCATAATCTACCATGCGTTTTCTTCTGTCGTGTTGACACGGGCTATCATATGAGAATTTCCCAAGCCGTAGTGGAAAGATTACCCATTCGGCAGTCAGCTATGGTGGTATTGAGCCTGCCATGCGCCACATGATTTCAGGTATTGACACTTGTGGAGGCTCTTTCCTGGAACCCCAAGGCATATGCTTGCTCAGTGCGGATTGGTGGATATCACAAACTCTTCGAATTTGATTTTAAATTTGTGTTCAACGTGCTGGTTGCCTCACAATGTTTTTTGGACCGTTAGAACAGTGATGATAAATAATGCGCACATATTAAGTCTTGGTGCGCACCCATCTACATTAGAACCTCCATCTTCATTTATAAGTTGCCACCACAACCACTGCACCACTGCTGCTTTAGACCACTCTGGGCACTAGTTTTAGGCAGATTCCAAGCTAGGTCCTACCTATATTTCGAAGAATCCCATCCCATCAAAACCTAACACGTTATAGTTTAAATGAAAAAAAGGTACTTACAAACTTAATCTGCACTCCATCGACCGAGGTCCTCAGGTTGTGCTTCCCCAAATACACAGTCAAGGTGTTCTCGTTGACAAGCCTGCGGGATCCTTTCCTGGTGACGCAGTGTGCTGCCGTGATGACGTGGCGGTGGGAGACAAGCGTGCCTCCGCAGATGTACTTGTTGTCCACCGTCTGGAAAAAGGAAAGGACTATTGAGAGGCAATGTTCTTCTCCTATCGAGTCCTGGGAGTTGCTCTTGCCGCTTTAAAAAGATTAGCTGGTTCTGGATCATAGGTCTATTAAAACTGGACACCAGACTACGCATATCTATTAAAAGTCGAAAAATTTGACCTTCAATATTTCGTTAGTTTTATCTATTTTGTATACAACACTGGACAGTTAAGAAAAAGATAAATGTACAGATAGATTTCTAACGAAAGGTCTCTGACGGTCACCTAAATCGTTTTCAAGGAAATGTTCAGAGTTTGGACTCTATTTTTATACCCTCATGTTCTGGATTAACAAGGGTCGTAACGGAATTGACTGCCCAAAGTACGCCGGATGTAATTAGGCAACGTCTCTCGGAGAGGCTTTCTACTCCTGACAGTAAGTTGAGCTTCGGTACCTATACTTAACAAATTGTCACCGCCAGCGGGTCGCAAGTTTTCGAGTAAGGCACGCCACCTATATGTTGCGTTCAATAAGTTCTATAAAAGCAAGCCACACACTATAAAAAAATTATGAATATGCAAGATCGTAGCCACAGTATATATATATTATTTAAACTGTGTCGTAGCGGACCGCTCGGCCTGCCTATAAGAAAAATCATTTGAGCCCACTGGCCGACCGTACGGCCTGCTGCACTCATTATAACATTTTCACCGCGGCTTGTGCGGATGGTTCAAGACAAGATGCGTCCGCCGGCGACCCGCATGGCTTGCTGGAATTGTAAATTCCTATATATGAGTGGCGGTGAGTGTTAAAAACCAGGGGCCGAAAACTGCTATAAATTGGGGTACAGGCAGGTATCGAAGAATGATGGTTTCCTAAGAATACTGTTACCGCTATCGGGGTAACCAAGATAAATAAACATGTTACCTCTAAATTTAGGTACTTAGGTAGCCATTCCTAAAAATGACTGGCGATATACTTAACCAGTAACCTACACACACACGCGCTTCCCGCCCTTCGATTTTACGGCTCTTTCATGTGTTATTATAGCATATAGGTACTTACTTATTATGCAGAAGAAAATAAACTGCTTAAGAAAGGTGGAGTACATAAGCTCGTTACATAATACCGTTAACAGAAAGGTAAATATATAGAACTACACACAACTAAGAAGGTAAAGAACCAGTATCATAGAAAAAGAATTAAAACTATAGAATCTAAAAGTGGATGCTCTTACCAAGCTGCAATGTGCTACAGACAATTAAGCCGCCTCCGTGAACCCATAGAAAAACAAACAAAGTAACGTACTCTCACCTGGGTTTGGTAAAGTGCGATCTGCCAGGGCCATTGACCTTCCAACGTGGGGGTACCATTCACAACAAGTGGTATAGGGTTCAACACCACTTTACCACATTGTCCCTGAAAACATAAATTATTATTATTATTCTGATAAAATAATTTGTTTCGTATTAGTAGTTCTAATTGAATATTATTCTACAGTGCAATAACATTTTGTGGTCGAGTTGTCGGCAGAAATGTGGTCGGTGAAATAGCAATATATCAGTAAATTACGCCTTATAATAAGAGAGTTATACCTAAACAATAAGTTGTGACTAATGCAATAGATAATATTGTTATGCTAATCACGAGGTTAGCTTACAAGGAAGTGGGAATTTCTAACTTTATTATAACAAACAAATAAAGCATGCATAAATAGATCTTAGTAAATAAGATGTAGGTACTTTTGATATACATGTACAATTGTACATATACTCGTACAAGACTGTAATGCATGCGGATCGGCTAGAATGCATTTTGTATCGTTTCAAAATGTTCGCTTATTATTTTCATTTTGCAATTTTCCCAATCAAGTCTTTCTGGTTCATGTTAAGTTCGCGGTGTTTGCGTATCTTGGAAATATGAAACATTATGATTTAGACATCCATTGCCAGTTAGAAGAGTGGAGGTCTTAGTGCCACATCTTTGCTTAATAATATTATATTTCTTTGACGTTATTTAGTTTAAATTGAATAAATAATGAAAACCATCTTTATTGACATTATAGTACAGACAGATCTGTTTGAAGTCTCTGACTCCTGAGCTAGGTGCAAAGACCTGTGTTACAGGAGTCATATTATAATGGTATCAAACATAAGTTGCATTAATTAGTTAATTAAGTAGCGCTATTAACACGCACCATATTTTGTGGTTTCAGAAACCACATTTCCCGTTAACATTTATTCACAGGCATTTAAATACATTAAATAATCATACAGAAATATGGAAAATTGGAAACCCTAATTGCTAATTATTTTCCATTCACGACAATAAAATCAAAATGCATTAAATAATTAAGATTGGAAATCCTGACCACAATATACGATACACAATCATCGTTGACCACATTTTACTGTTATTTCAACTGAAAACATTAATAAACGACCACAAAGTGTTCAATTAATTTGGAAGTTGCTACTATTTTAATAGAGGGGTGAAAATAATTAATATTTTTAAAGTTATGATAGGTTATAGAAATAGAGTAACTTTTATTATTATTAAAAAAACACTATCTACATATTGTTATAAATGTAATTTTATTCTACTAAATACTAAGTAATTGTAGGACTACGGTGTAATGTCTACTTTATATAAGTGCATGAAGAACTATTAGATAGACAGTAGATTATTATCTATCTTATACATAAAAGAGTGGTGGATAGGAAGCTACTGAAAATATAGACACATTGCAAAGATATACTTGTAGCTGTGTATGTATATACCTGCATGATAATATAGGTTTCGATTTGGCCTATACTAAAGCATCTCAAACGTTTCAAAAATGCCTAATATTTGGTCTACCTTTTTATTTATTTATTTAAACTCTTTTTGAAATAAACACTTTTCTATTTATTTATATTACCTATATCTTCGTGGAAGCAGTGATAGCCTAGCGGTTAAACGCTCGCCTTCAATGCAGGAGGGTCCAAGATCAAACTAGGCCCGCATCTCAGACTTTTCGAAGTCATGTGCGGATTAGAATTTGGTTATCACTTGCGATAACGTTAATCGGCATGCCGAGCGCGATAAATGCAATGAAAGACATTTTCTTAAACAATTTTATACAAACTTAAACTCAGGGTACCGAGAATGATCGGTAAATGCAGTAAAAGCCTTCATTTCACTGCAGTGAAGTAAGAAGTTACTAACAAAATGGCCGCTGTTCACTTGTTTTCTTATGTGAAAAGTTTGAAACGAACAGAAAATCTATAATGTATTTTGGATATCCGAACTGTTCACCTAATGTCTCGAAAGTGTCTGTGTTTCTCTGACTTAAAAACTTGCTGAAACCAGTTCTCTGAAGAAGGTTTTACTCATAATCCGTCAGTTATTAAGGTCAATACTTAAATATTTCAAATGTTTTCCTCCTACGAAATAATTATGCATGGAGGCACCACTTTTTATTCGTTTGAAGCTACGATTCAATTAGCCAGGTAGATCGCTATATTAATCATAGAATATCGACATGTTATTACAGCCATTAGAATTGACTATTTTGAATTATAGTTTCGTTTCATACGTAAGTTAGCAACTTATACCTCCGTACCTTTTTTCCTTAATTATATGTTCTGTATTAGGAAAAAAGATACGTGGATAATTAGTGGTTAATTAATTACTGAAAAAAAGAATATAAAATTGTTTGTTGTTAAGTATAAAAACAAGATGCAATAACCTGCCTAACGTAACACTGTAAAATGCGTTTCAAAGAATAAATTTCATAAATATTGAAGCGAAGTTTGCGGACGTACTCAAAATGACCCCTGTCTATGTATTTATAGGTATGTATTATATAGTGAGCAGTTGAGTACTGACTATTGACATCTTACGACCTTTGTTGTTGAATAACTAATCATTTTTTTTGTCTATTAGCAACTCAACAGCGATTTTTGGAAGCACATTATTTTTTATTTATTTTAATTTTAATTACTCAGTATCGTACCATTTGTAACCATAAAATAATGACCTAAAATTAGTTGCTCGAAACTGTCTACAAATAGCTTCGAAATATAACCCTTCACTATGAAAATGTTAATAATTTCCAAAATGGCCTTCATTACTTTCACAGAATATAGCCGTTTAAAAACACATTCCGGTTTTCCTAAAATAGGCTGATTATAATAAGGATACGGCATAACTTGTATGCGCATACGCTTTGTTTAAGTCTAGACAAAATCAAAACAGAAAGGAATGTTGAATGAAAGTCTTTCGTTATAAGAAATATTTGAAGGCCAAATAAATTACCTAGTTATGTTCTGATGTTTCCTGGATACGGAAATGTATTTTATTTTATAAATAACTGATTTTTGCGAATTATCGTTGAACTAAGAGAGGCTTTTGATTTAGCAGTCTTTCTATGTGTAATCAGATTTCCCATGAATCGATAATACGTAATGGTTTGTTTATTTGAAGAAATCTTGTTTGTTTTTGTACCTCCTATTCCAACCAAGTCTAATGATAAGGTTGTCTTAAGTCAAATGGCTTTGTACCATTAGAAAAGTGCAACTTTATTCAATAATTTAATGGTTACCTTTGAGCTATTCAAGAAGAAATGTTACGTAGGTACTAATATTTGCTAAAATAGTTCTGAATGTAGAATGGTGATGTCCTTCAGAAAGGTCAGGTACGCAGTACTTGCAACCGGCCGGCGGCGGGCGGCCGGATCGTAGGACGTGGCGTTCTGTAGTTTCTGCCTACCCTTATAAAAAAGGCATGATAGATGTTTGTATGTAGGTATGTAGAAAGAATGATTTCTTGCTTCTATTGTGGGTACAATTTCGGCATAAATCCTTTGACTATCTGCCTTGAAACCTAAATGAGGACACTATAGTTGGATAGTGACATTTAACACCATCCGAAGTGACCCTTTGACATTTACATGATTACGATACTATAATGACACATTTATTATTAAAATTAAATCAATATGTTTTTGTTTATCATTTATCTTTGTTTTTTGTTTGTTTGTAATTACGTCGACTTTTTATGGAACGATTTATTAAAAGATGTGACCTTTGAGTATTTAGAACGATGTGACTGATATCTATTTAAATAATGTCTGTTTGAGTATCCGATTCCGAAATCGTTTTGAAAATGCGCTTACAATTTTTTTTTGTTTTGGTTTTTGTCAATGATCGATGTCATATTATTTTTAATTTGAAAATAATTTCATCGCCATCTCTATTTTTTAATTGCGATCACAGTGGTATGTATCTCTAGTAGTATATAAAGATCTAACAAGAGTAAGTGAAATAGCTGTTACAAAAACGTGTTCAGGAGATCAAGAGATTCAATATTAAAATAAAATTACTCAGTATTTTGCTGTACTTATTCTAGTAACATAGGACGGGTACGCTCTATATTTTTTAAACGATAAGGGCAGTATTAAAATTTACAACAAGCCGTAACGTTTAAAAATAGATTTAAATTAAATCTAAAATATCTTGGATTTTGTTTTAAAAAGTGGCAGAACATTTTGTAAAAGTTCTTTTGATATATCATTACCATCTTAATAATATCATTGCCGTTTAAACCTAAGGTTTAAACGTAATCAAATACTGACTGACGTGATGAGATCATTTTGACAGCGACGATAATGTCGTCAAGGATTGGTTTCAAACTTGTTTCAAATGCATTGTTATCATTTAAGTGAGTCACATAACAACATCCAGTATGGTAATGATGTTGTTGGAATTAATGTATCAACGTCTGTGATATAAAATATTAAAGATCGAAAAACCTAATCTTTGCAGGGAAGCCCCGCCAGGAGGTGCGTTTTGGATTTTCAATGTCTACAAATACGCTCTGTCGTACAAGGAAATCTAAAATAATGAGACTTAATATTTTAGATTTCTTTCTTTTAATTTTTTTTGTACAACATGCCTTTATTCTTCAAATTTTAAATTAGAACAGCGATAAAGACAGTAACTAAAACACTAACACTTTTTAAAAATGGAATACTTTACAAGTCGCGCTTTCGTAGTCCTCAAGCGTAGCTAACGAAAGCAGTCCAAGAAAAATGGCGGCTATTTCAAAAATCTGAGGCTTTTCCCCATTGAATAATACACTTCATAAACGGAGTTGATATCTACGTACAATTTAATAATCCTTGAATATGAGCTTCAAATTTTTTAATTTTCGCCCTTTTTCTTGGACAGCTTCCGTTGGCCAGACTTTATTTGAATCGACGGATAATGCAGCTACTATTTTGCCCCTGATCTAGGGTTGCCAACTTTTATTAGAAGAAATAAAGTATATCTGATTTCAAAGGAGGTAAATAAAGAGTAGGGATTTCCAAAAAAGAGAATCACTTATTTTATATTTTTATAAAGGCATTTTTTTGTACTTTTGCAGCACATAACAATTTTACATGGTTTGTAAAAGAATTGTAGTAGTATAGTAAACATTGTTTAAAATAGAGTATTTTAGCATACTCTATTAGTGTTATAGATTATAGAGTACACCTACATGACAGAGTACAATATTCTATTTTAGAGTACGGTTGGCAACCCTACCCTGACCGTAATTATTTTCAGCATTGAAACTGGATGTTTAGTTTTCAAGCTGAATTTTTCTCCTCTTCTCAATCTTTAACTATTTTACTTCGAAATTAGGTTTCTATTGAATTATCTTTGTTGAATTCCGTCTTTTTAACCTTGCAATTTTCGATAAATAGGTTTTCTTCTCTCTATGGTAATTGTTTCTTTTTCTGTGCTAAAGGAAGAATTTAAGCAATGTCCAAACTACGGCTTACCTGTCCACCACGGTTGTTAGAGTTAGTATTTCCTGGTCTACTTGCTGGTATTATGAATGTTGGTTGACCTCCCCCGAAGTACTCAACATTTTCGTTACTGAAAACAAAAATATAATATTTATGAATATACAAAGATATTATTGAATCTTGATTGGCCGGGTAGATTCCAGTTTCCGCCAAATAATAAGTAATACAGTAATCATCCTATGCGCTAATAATAAACAGTGGTCGCCAAATACCTAAAGTTTTATGGATATCCATAACAACCCCATAAAAGGAATTACACGATTTAATAAACACCTGTATATAAATAAGGTCCTACTTTACAAGCATACGACCCTTTAAGGGGTTATAGTACTCATTAATATGAATAACTTTTACTATGGGACCAACCCTGAAATCGTGAAAAATAAATCAGATGTTCCATACTTACTCGAGTAGGTACCTAATATTGAATTGTAATTTGTATAAAATAGGTACTTGTTTTTTTACACGATTTCAGATTTGGTCCCATAGTAAAAGTTGTGCATAATGATGAGGACGAATATATAACCTCTTAAAAAAGCCTACGCTAATAAATTTACGCTAATAAATTAGGACCATTACAGGAGATTTTTTTTATGTAATGCGCATAATTGGTAGAGTGATTCAGTCTTTGTTCCTAAATGCAACCGCAGTATTAGGATACACTTTAAAACAAAACGAAAATTCGACTCAGTATGCCACACACGCATAATTTACTAGCGCAAGCCATACCAAATCAATCATTTACTTTATTTTGGAGTGAATTTTAGTATTGCGGTTGCATTTGGGAACGGGGACACTCTGCGAATTTTGCGCATTACGTAAAAGATTATCCTGTATATCCAAGGATAATGGCATTGTTCGCTCACGACGATTGTAGTAATCTATTTCCTCCGAGATAGTAATACATAAGGAGGTCCTTGCAATACATCAAGACGATGGCCATGAGATTGCAGTAGCCTTTGCCGATGATAATAAATGATAAAAGCGTGCTGATGATGGCAATATTTCCACACCTTTCCGTGCAACAAAGCTATTCTATATGAACATCTCGATCTCGATTTCGATTCGAATCTCACTCTTATTTTCATTTGATATTTGACGTATTGACATACGATAACTTAATGGAGCTGCGAACATGACTGCGCACTCCACGCTTTTCTGCTGCGTTGAAGAATTCATTCCAAAAAATATTTATTATACGTAATATTGTTATTTCTGTGAAGTTATTTTAATTTTAATATTATTAATCAAGTATATAGTATGAATTATTGTTATCAATCAATTATATATTATGAATTATTTTAAATTTTATTCCCTAGTGTAATGCTATGTATATATATTTAATGTTGTTTATAATTTATTTTTTATGATTAATTACTTTTTCAAATAAATTTTTACTATTACATTATTATGACTGTATTATGTGACTTTATGTATCTAATTATTTACAGACAATAAAAAATCTGAATCTGACTAAGAGCATATTGACAGCTCGTTATGTTAATAAGTAGGTATCGTATGTCAATTTGTCACATATCAACCGTCAATAAGGATGAGATTCGAATCGAGATGCGAGACATTTTTACATAATAGGTCCCCCTGGTTATAATTGATACCGCTTGGAGCTCTGCTTACACATTGATAAAAAGCGTGTATGTAAGCGTACCTATATAATATTTGGGCATTTGTGAAGACGTATTGACGAAACTTAATGTCCAGATTATATCGAAGATAATCCTTTTCATGTCTTTATTATAATTATTCGCTAAATATGTAGTTCACATAAACTTGTTATTAACTGTAGATAAAGGTTATCGACACAAATTCACGAAACATTAATTATGTTGACAAATAGATACGGAATGTTTACATAAGGTCAACCACTTGTTTACATGTAATTTTTTCTTAAGAATTTCAATTATAAAAATGAAACTATTTTAATGAATACTCCGCAGTTTTATGTTTTTCATGGTTTCGTATGGGAGACCAAACGCAATATTAAATTTTGGTTTTGCAATGTTTTTCAAAGGACTTTAAAACTTGTTGGAATCTACTAAGTTCCACTTCGAAGAAAATACTGGAGCATACTTAGGTAATCAATTTATTCTTGATCGACTCAAGAAGTTGGCTCAAGGCAGCCAACGACCGATTCAATGGTACATTTATTTGTGGCCATAGCACATTAGTTTCTTTTTGCAGCAGAATTGCCCGTTTTCGCGTTCGTTGGCTGCCTTTTGCTTACAAAAAGTGAACAACGAACGCGATAACGTACGATTCTGCTGCAGAAAGCAGCTAGTGTGTTATGGCCCTTAATTGCTCAACGGCGTTAATGTAGTGCGTTTGAATCCTATCCGTAGATGTGAATCCTTGCAAGCATGTTTGTATTAGTTAGATGGATTAACAGTTAGTTACCTTATGAATCAATTAAATTTACCCAATGACTTTTAGGGCCGATTTTCTATGACTGGATAAAACTTGGATCCGCTATCTCTACGATAAGTCCATACAAACGTTATAGTGCTAATAATAGCTTCATTGGTTTATCTGATCAATAAAAAATCGGGCATTAATGGACTAAATGTTAACGATGGTTTAAAATACGTTAGTTAACACCAAAGAATTTATACTTGCCTTACGTTGTCGTTGTCAAAGTCTGCTATATCAGGCCTCCTTGTAGTCCTACGTTCTGGTCTTTGTGTGGTCAGTAGGAAACCATTATTGTTTGGCCTCCCCACATTTTGGGACGGAACCTCACCGCCGGCGCTAGTAAACAAGATTATTTACATATTTATATGTGGCTATGACCCCTTTGACGGCGAAAGTGAAGACCCTGCTTTATTTATGTGAAAGTTTGGGATTTACCTGACGTGCGAGTCCAGCTACATATTATATTATTTATACTATAAAAATGTTATTTCGTTCAACTAATATTTGTTACACCTAGTTTGTTGTAGACAGGTCTTAGTACAAGTTAATGTTAAAGTTTTATGTAAAGGTTGATTGCTTGTAAATTACATACATTTTCGAGACGAATTTACAAGTTTTGGAAAGAAATTTCTAAAGAATTAATTATTGTTATTTACAATTTAGTTAGGGTCGAATTTTGATAACGCTCGGTTAAGTTAATCCTCTGATTAATCCACGAAAATTGTCTAATTTCAAATTTAAAACAAAATATCGAAAGTAAAAGGGTGTAGATAGGTTATAAGCGCTCTTCAAACTGTGCTTATTAGCTCACCTGGGGGGCTTATCGTAACATAAAATCCAAGATATTTTTTGGAAATACATACAGTATTTTTGATTTTCATGAAACAAACGTGTATGTTGTGTAAAATTAAACGAAAATGCGATGGAATTATTGTACTTTTCATTTTAAATTTGCTTACGTAAACGCTACGATACGTGAAAAACATTCGTGGTAGACCCCCAGGACTCAGTGTCGCGTCGGCGTCAACGGAAGCGTGTCGTGTAGGTACCAAGTGTTCGATTATGTGCCCCATATAAACCGAAAATGTTCCCGATAATAAGACATGTTTAAGTCCAGGCATTTTTGCCTATTTCAAATGCACAGCTACACTTAATTTTATCTTGCTATTGAAAAACCAGGCCCCTAACTAATTAAAAATAATAATTAAACGAAGTTAACTGAGAACAAGTGTTCTAAGTTTCCTAATGATTACACCCTCCATCTATTATGACGTCACTAATTATTTTTTCCACGTCAAAGGGAAAATTAATCATCCGGTCTGTGGTACAAAGTAATTTGTAGAACAGAGGTAGATAGCGGAGATATTAATGAACATTGTAATCAAATCCTCATTACAACTGTAGGTACCTACCTACTCTAATGGAATCGGGGAAGCGGCATGATGAATTTATTTATGGACTTGTGACGTCATTATGTTTAGCTGTATGTTTATCATATTATTGTATATTTTAATCGATAAAATAATAATTATACCTATTGATTTGTGTTCCATTTTGCTATAAGTACTCAAGAAGACAAAGAAGAACGAAGAATTAAGTGCCTAATTTATTGATGCAATAATAAAGTTAGCAGACATAAATTATTTCGTAATCCGGTAAAATAAAACCATGCATGTGAATTTCAATTTGTCTTAGGTTAGATACTAATTACGAGAAAAAGATACTAAAGATCTAAGATACAATTTTTTTTTTTTTTTTTTTTTAAACTTTGCCCCTCTCTAGGATTTCTCCTGTATCGAGGGTACAGTTTACAAACATACATGTCACATTCACACACAACCAGACCCGAAACAACTATCTGTAGATCATACAAATATTTGTTCCGTGCGGGGATCGAACCCGCGGCACGTAACGCAGAAAGCTAATCGCTTAGCCACTGCGCCAACCGTGTTGTCAAATTTTTAATTTTTTTTTCTCTATTTTGTTTTTCCTCCCATGATATAAGCAGGAGAACTCGCGGTTTATGGGATATATACGATTTTTGTGACAACCTGTATAACATCTATACAAATATGTAAATCTATAGGAATAGTACTACAATCTGATAAATAAGAGAAAAAAAAAGAAATGATAAAAATTAAGTCAATATGATATTCTTCCCGGAAGGGACATTCCTACAAATATCTAAATAAATATGTTTTGCGATGGTTTGGTTTGATACTTGTGTATTTGCACTATTTCTTCGTAAACAATTTCATCAGTTTTCTTATATTTGTCATTAACTAACTCATTCTGACTTAAGCTCGCCTTTGTGAATATATCTGTAAACTGTATTTTTTGTATACCTATCCTATATTTTGTGTACAATAAAGAAAAAGAATAAGAATAACCTACTACGCAGAGTTCCAAGCGGTATTTGCAACAATAGCCAAATGTGTGAATGTATATCTTTTACCACGAGCCACCTATTTGTAGCAGAAGCGCGCGGTTTCGCGTTCATTTCCTGCATTTTGATTCAAGAAACAAGTGACGAAAACCAGACATTAATCAGTATCGTTCAAGGCCCAATGTGTGGTCTCTTGTGATCTGAAAAGTCATAGAAGTGGCTACTGTTTTAAGACTTTTAATACTTAGGAAACAGAGGAATAGGGAAGCGTCTTAAAAGTTACTTGACAAAAGTGATGATAAGATATTGATGGACTCGAAGACCAACGTCGGTATAGTAGGTATGTATATTGTACAACGTAGTTTCCGACGTGACTTTTATCTGGAAAATTATGTAAAATCATTTTAGGAACACTCACATGCTTGAAGGAATTGCAGAGTTGACAGGCCTCACGTAAACAGGATTAATAGATTCGGTAGGCCGTTGTTGGACTGGCCTCGTCTGCGGAATGTCTTGAGGCCTAATATCCTCATTTGGCCTCGAATTTGTATTCGAGTTTGTATTCGAAGAGCTTATATCAGGCCGCCTCTCGTTAGTCCCAGGCCTGGACGATTGTTGGCCTATGTCAGGCCGATCTACGGCTGGCTGAGGCCTATTAGCGTTGCAGATTTCTCTGCCGTTCAGTCTTATGATCTGCAGTTTTGGAGCTTTGTTCAGAGGGTTGTACTGCACGAAGAAACGCATGGCCACGGCAGGACCAGGGTTAATTTTCATTTCTGTGTTCTCAATTTTGAAGTCTATGTTGTCTTGTGTGGTTACATCTCCTATCCAGTTCTGAAAAATAAATAAAAATAAGCATTTGCGTTGCTCTCGGAAAATACTAGTGGTTGTCGTAAAAACTAAAAGCGACTATTGATATCGAGGTAACAGTTGCTAGACATGGGAAATTTTTGTCACCGATGTCAAAGATGCAGTAGCATAGTAGCAAAGATGAAGCAGTAGACTTTAGCAGGGTTAAAAAAAGTAAACTTACCCCAATTATATCAGCCTTGCTATCCAGCACAATATTCAGCCACAACGAGTGTAGCTTGCTATCAGTGGACAAGTTGATAGTTCCGTACCAGCGACCAGGCTCTGCCCCAGGCGGCTCGTACATGAACACTCCGGGGCATGGCGATATCGGCGTGCTGCTATCTGAGTCCTGCTCGTGTGTGGGCACTGCTAGCAGCGCCACAAAGGCGCATACGGCTGCTATCTGGAATGTTAACTTGAATGAATTTTGTTCTGTCTACAGAATTCTTCGCGAATGTTTTTGACGTATCGTAACATTAACGTAATAAATAACCTAACCGTCAAAAACCCCCGACTCCAACTAGAAACAGAGCTGTAACTTTTGAACGGCTGAACAGATTTTCATGAAACATAGCTAAGGTGATACCCGATTATACTAGCTTTCAATTAATAAAACTGCATTGAAATAAGTCCATCCGTTTTGGAGTTACGGTGCCACAGACAGATACACAAATACACAGATGCACAAATACACAGATAAACACTACAAACTTAAAACACTCCTCTTTTTGGCGGGGGTTAAAAATACAATAGTTCTACCGCATTTTTGTTTAATTTGACGCAACATACACACTTCTTGCATGAAAATCTAAAACCATATAACGTGTATTTTTGATTCAAAATTTGGTTACGTTAACGTTACGATACGTTAAAATCATTCGTGCTAGGCCCTCTGAAGATGAAAGAGAAGAACGCAAAGGACGAGAGTGTATTTTCTGTGGCCATGATCTCGACTGTGCATGTGTTTGTTAATGTACAATCGAACTAAGTGATAGGTATGCACTAAGCAGGGTATTTCTCTGATAATTTAATTTATATCTAGCAATCTTGTATAGGTACCTATTTCTTTGTTCAACTGTACAAAGTTTAGTACATATCTATGTGGAGGACCGGATTGTGATGCAAAAGACTCTCAATTGCGATACGCGGAATTCAATCATTGATGTTTTTTGCTGGATTTCAGTTTACTCAAACGGTTTTATAATAATTTTGTAAGTTGTATGTATTTATAATAATATTATTTTCGTTTTCCCTTATGGAGTGATTGAACTTTAAATACTTCTTCGCGTAGTCTGTTCAAAAACTATTAAACCTTGCCTAATCCCAGCAATGATGAATCACAAGAAAAAAAATAAAAATCGTCTGGATGTTATGGTGGATGATCCGTAAGATCCAATAGACTGGCTTTCAAGGATGTTAGGATGTAAGGACGTAGAAGAAAATTAACCGGCAGGGTTTGGCAACAGGCGAGATCTATAAGTGGTACGATCTACGAAGTGTGATTATGGAGTAGTACCTACGAATATATTGGTTACGCCGCGCCGTAGGCGGCTGAAGAATCAAAACAGTATAATTTTAAATTTATTTGAATTTAAAAATAATACATTGCAAGCTGGTGGCCAAGTTCAAGTACCTGCGTCCACTTTGTGATATATTTAGAAAACTGGTTGCCTGGACATTGCAGCAAGGTGTATGAGGCATAAAAGACGCATGAGTCTTATTAACAGGTAGACTGCGTATAAAAACCAGTGATACAAAATTATGATGTGTATACATACTAGCTATTGCCCGTGGCTTTACTTACAAACCGGGGAACTTGTTCATATACCCGGATAAAATCGTAATCGTAAATTGTAATTTATTATTTTAAAAGAATTTCCATGGAGTTTCTTGCCGGTTCTTCTCCATAGGACCTACTATTTGGGACCGCGTACCTAGAGTATTGACATTTCATAAGTGCCTGTATTTGGTTTACATGAAATAATACTAATGGTCGCCCGTAGTCGATATTCGACCGTAATTTTATATATAAATTTTAGGTTTCTGCACTCCTTCTCCATATAAACTTTAGCTATGCCAAATCTCAGACTCCATCGTGCACACAATATGCTTAAAAAGGAGTTCAAAGTTTCCTCTTCACGTATTAATATATAGAATAGAATAGAAAATATTTATTCGATAAATGACACATCGTCAGTACAGAAATAAAATAAAATTTAAACACAGAGATCAGAAAGAAACAAAAATAATAATAAGAAATAATAACAAACAAACACGGATAAATAATATAATAAAGTTGATTTTACTGCACCGACGAGCACGCCCATATCGAAAGGGTTGCCAGCTCAGCATTTGCTGGGTGTGGAACACCCAGCGCTGGTTTTCAGTTGGCACCCTGCAGTGAGTCACGGACGGAGGTAAATAAAATCATACATAAATAAAATAAAAAATTAATAGAAAAATAAAAAGTAATTCAAAATAAACGAAAACCCAACTCCACGGACGCAAAAATCTGTGATGACGAACATCCGGTACCAAGCCATCACCTGAGTAGACGCCATATTTACGCACATTCCACTTTTGATTTGACCACGAGCCAGTCATGCGCGCAGTCATGTGTTATAGATTCTATTCTATTCTAAAAAGTATCTGTGTGTAATCTATGTGCCAAAGTTCATACAATTCCATTCAACTATTTATGCGTGATTGAGTAACAAACATCACGACATCTTTACAAACTTTCACATTTATACTATTACAGTAAGATAAGATTAGTAAGACATATGTATCTACGTGTCTGATTGAAGTAAGCGTCACAGTAATTTCCTAAATGACTATATACACCGTGTATCAGAAATGCGTCGTCATATTTAGGTAAGGCTATGGATCACAGCATCAAACTGAACAACTTTCTCTATTAGACCAACATGGTAATCATACAAAAATGATCAGCTGTCCCATACGTTTGGGTCGAGTTATGAAGTTGAAGTTTTGTATGGGACAGCTGATATTTTTTTTCGTGATTACGATGTTGGTCCCATAGAGAAAGTTGTTTAGTTAGATGGTCTGATCCACACTCTTAAATATGACAACGTATTTCTGATACATGTTGTGTACAATACTCAATATCATAATAACCCGGATACAAGAAAACAACTTTCTAGAATCTAGTAAATCGACACACATACAACATTTCTTCAGACTTCTTGAGAAGAACTCAAGATTTTGTGTAATTATATCCAATTCCATACTACTAATACTATAACATATTTACACTAGATCTCTAATTATAACATGGATTTGACAGAACTACTTAAATATATCATTTATTTCCATTTCCAGAACGTGCAGTTAGTAAGCGTTGCCGGAACAAAATTATAATTTGCAAATCGTTGGCTGCAAATAAAAATTTGTAGGCTTTTAAATAATGCCTATAAAACAGGTAATAGATAAAATTATAAAAATGCCAGTTAGTATGTACTAAGGTTGTATTCGTATTATGTAATTTGAAATTATATGTAGGTAATATTATAATGGGCTCGATGACGAATGTAATGGTTTAAGTATGGTTATCATGAATAATGGAAGCAGCCTCGTGTCTCGCAAATGATTGAGGCGGGTCTTGTTTACATACAAGTACATAATAAAAAAAACAATAATGTTGAATCAAGGACTGATAAAAATATCAACAATTTTTTTACTAAACTAGTTTCTGGTTTATGATAAACTAAACACGTTTACAACCATAGATCTATTGCGATGTAAAGATAACTACCATAGTAACAATATTATTCGATTAGCAGGGTTTTAATTCTAAAACAAGGACTTTAACTATAGGTACATCGATTTTTATCTGCGTGGAATGAGCATACGATACAAATATCTTGATTTCTAAACTCTGCGTTAAAGTAAAAAACAAATATTGGTTATCCCAGAAGTAGTAAAACTACTGAACTAAAGTGGTGTTTTGTAAACCCATTTTTCGGCGACATCAGATGTATTGCATGTAATAAGGGGAAGAGATTGGCAAGAGGGAAAGTGGAAAATCAAAGGTAGGCTGGGAGTCAGTGTTGGGTGAATGACAAACATCTAAACCAATGACCTTGTTATGTAAAAATTACCAGTCATGACTATAGTGATGTGGTGTTTAAATCTATGAAAGTATAAGCTAAACCATTCTTTGTCTTCGCAGACAATGGATAGAGAGGTAGATCATGTTGGCAAGAATTCTCACGTGGAAATTACAGTTCGTGTCAATCTTTATGACCGGTCTGAAGTTGTTCGCTCCTTTCTCTACAAAGTTCAGTACGAAGTAAATTGGCCGGACTGAAGTCTAACCGTTCGGCTGAGCTTTTAGGAACGAAATTGTCTACGGCGCAGCTTATCACCTAGTTCAGATCGGCCAAGATACGTCGCCCGTACGGTACGTCTGTCCCGCTCATATGCGTTTTGGGCATCGGTACGCGGCTAAGTTCAGAGCGGTCATAAAGATTGATGCAAACTGTACTTATGTCTTAGTGGAAAGATTAACAGTCAGCAAAATTATTCATAACTGGGTTGACTGACCACAGTTCGTCTCTAGATGTACTAATATATTGTCAATCGGCCCGCTACGTAAGAAAAATGTGACACTTGTTGTCGCTAATTTATACTATTATTATTATTATTGCGTGTACTCTTATATTTAGCGAGAAAAGGGATGCACTGTTTGTTGTTCGTTGCTGCTGTCAGTTATTTTTACGTAATTACGTACGCCTTCACATAAGGGTAAATCCTTGAATAATCTTAAAATTATCTTAGTTTATTTATCATGCCAAAGTTAAACTGTTATGATTATATTGTGAGTATTAAATTGTATTCATTTAATACAGTTACAAGAACAATTCTCAATGAAACCTGTGAGAACTGACAGATCTATCAACAATAGCACGGGCTGGTTACAACAAAGGATCTAAACACGTTATTAGTAATCCTATTAACGTGCCCGTGCGATGGAAATTACCTAATTACACAGTTAATTTGCCACAAAACACAATCTTATTGCTGCATGTAGAGGATAATATAAAATTACCCTTACTTGAGAATGGAAGATGTTAATTTCATTTGTTTTCTACAAACTAAACATGCGTGTTCTATTTTGATGATATAGCTACACGGCTGCCTTCGAAGTTAATTTATCGAAATGTGCCTCTTTTGGTATAGTTTGAACGCATCTTCTTGGCAGCTCTGATTGTAACCGTTTATCCCCCACGCTCACTCCTCTACAAAGTATGTCCGTCCCGCTCATAAGCGTTCTGTGCATCGGTACGCGGCTACCTTCAGAGCCGCCAAGAAGATTTCAACTATGCCAAGTACGGCTCATTTTGCACAATATGATGCTTTTGCATTGCCTGCTGTAAAATTTGATTCACAATATTTTAAAGGGGTCATTGCCCATAACATTTAGACGGAATAAGATTCATTCTTCCACATGGGGCGGATAAGTATTATATTTGTAACCTTCAATCAGGTTTCCATACTGTTATCTGTATATTTTGTTCCGATACCTTTTGAACGTGTTAAAGTGTAGGTGTCTTTAAGATTTTTTGACAGTTAATGGTGCACTGATGTTTATTTATGAGGTTCACGGGAGGGTTGATGTATTGTGGTGCAAGTTGAGTGAATTCGTAAAAGTTACACTATATGTAATAAGTTATTTAGATTAAGATATTTTTTTGTTTTACTGCATAGGTATAAGGTGTAGATTTAGGATTTAGTTAGTAAGGCCACTGTCGCATTGGATCATAGATCTGTAATGATAGTATAGGTAAGATTGTTATAAATAAATAAATAATTTATTGCGTTATTTGTCTTGCATTTATTATGAATAATTAATGTTTTAACGAGTTTAGCTTCTGCGGCAAAGGATTTATGATAAATAAAAAATAATTTATTAGTCATTGTTTTTATAATAGAAGTATAATAGAAAATTAAATATTCTTTATTGCACATCATGAGAAAAAAACAAAAGTAATCAGAGTGTATAGATCAATGTACAAAGGACGATTAAAAAAGCCGGGCTTCCACTGCGTAAGGGTAATGAGCAAGTAATACCTGGATGGAACGGATTCTGACTAGCTAAAATAGGGTTTACCTTCCACTAAGCAAGAGTTTAGACCATTTTTATAATTTACCTTCCACTGCAAAAGAGAAATGAAAGCGAGGAATTAGCGTATTAGCTTCATTATGTAATTTTTTATTGCTAGTCGAACGGAATCCGTACGGACATCATTGGAACGAGTTCGTTATTAACTATTTTAACTCGTTCAGTCCTCTCCGCTAGACTCTTTGTTGGTGGAAGCACTTCTATAAAGCTTACCGCTGCCAGTGGAAGCCCGGCTTCCGCGCTCTTCTCCAGTCGGAGCGCCGAACGTTGTCGATGCATAAAATCGAGATGGTTAAAATAAACTTACATTAAAGACAGAGATTCGTACGTCGAAAGACGGGAAGCAATGTTATTTCTTTATCAGCAAAATTTAGTACCAAAAATTTCAAGCAATAGTACAAAAATAAATGCATAAGTTTTAAGCATAATTTACTATAGTGAGATGCATTGTTATTCTTAAATAGCGCATCTTACTTAACAATATCTTCAATTAGCCTTTATTCAGATCGCCTACGAGTTTAATTATTATCATTATACGTATGATTCAGCTATCACTATAAATTTATAAAAACGACATAAATGAAATAGAAAACCAGTAAGGGCAGTTGTTGAGAGCAGTTGGTCATAAAGGTTTGCAAGCACCTTCATGTCAGATAACCGGTAACCACTAACCATTCCGTAGTTATTTGCAGCCAATCATCTTGATGTAGGCACCTAACGGTACAAGTAAAAATGCAATATTCGATTATTTTCTTACTCGCTCTGCAATATCCGATGAAAGAGCAACGTCCTTTAAATTCAGATCCAAATTATTAACTTGCTCGAATTTACTATTTTTACAAGTGTTAGACATATGATTCTGCCTCTTATTTTTTTATCAGCAAACGGCTACACTTTTATGACGTGCAATTTGGAATAACAAATGACGAATAAAAAAAAAGACATGGGGTATTATACATTACAATCTTTTCTGTGTTCTGTGATTACAATTAATTATTATACATTTTATTTATTTAACAATAATTAGTGTACATATTTATGTTTATATATTATGGTTGTAAATACATTATATTAATTATTGTTCTTACATATAAATATTATTATTATTATTTATGTTAGTGACCTTGGTATCGTAACTTCTAATGTTCTTCTTTAGTGGGACTTTACGATAGTTATTGGGATTTTTTCTTCAAAATTAGGCAGAGTCCACTCCTTTGTTTATGTGTGTCTTATGACATGAGAAAATTAATATAATGAAGAGAGAGTTTGTTTTAATTTTTGAAGATCAATGAAAACAAGCCTTGGTTTATATAATGTAGGTACCTACCTAAATAGATTAAATATGGCGGATGCATCGTATTGTGCGCTAATTACAATCTATAACCAATTTCGTATAAATAACTGGCTGTTATTAAAAATGTTTTCGTTAATATTAACGTTAATTTTTAGAACACATCCATCGTAAACCATGTTGGACACGCTTGGCTGAATCTACGTCATAAGTGTGCTAAAAAAGAAACCGTTTCTTGTATCTTAAAAATATATTTTTTATTCTAGGTAACAATACTTTGGACCACTAGCCCACACTTCGTAACCAATTCTTTTCTGTTTAACCCCCGACAAGAATATAAGTTATAAGGGGTGTTATAAGTTTGTAGAGTGTATCTGTGGATCTGTGTATGTGTCTGTAGCATCTAGCTCCAAAACGCATTAACCGAAATCAAAGCAGTTTTCTAAAATTGAAAGCTAGTTTAATCGGGTATCATTTTAGCTATGATTCATGAAAATCTGTTCAGCCGTTCAAAAGTTACAGCTCTTTTTCTAGTTGGAGTCGGGGGTATTTCACGGTTAGGTTAGGTTATTAATATAATTTTATCCCTCATTGATGAACTTGGGTCTCTAGTAAGAGGGCCGCAGGACGATCACAACGCTAGGAAAGCAGATTAGTAAGTAATGGTGGTTTTGTTTTTTACCATTACTAGGAAATCTCATTGTATTGTGTACGTTAATAGGCTACATTATGTAGTTATTAACGCACTCAAGGTGATGCTATACATCTTCTAACATAATAATTTACCTAATGCACAGGAAGAAAGCAAGTGCCAGAAATTAATTTTAATTGATCACATATTTACTTCTGGACTGTGAAAATTATAGCGTCTTAAAATTAAAATCGCCTAATCTTAAAATGACAGAAAATAATCCGCATTCGATTCTTTGTTCGCGTTGCCTGATTACCCGGTTCTTTGTCAAACCGAATTGTTAATAAACGAATCAGTTCGTTTCTAGATCAAATTGTTTCTATAAAATTATTATGTTATATTATATATTTATTATAAAATTATTTCGTCATGCAGTGACAACGACAAAATCATCAATGCTTAAAATCATCACTCGATAATGACCATAACTGAATGAACGCGACAAGATGACAACATGCAATGCATGAATCGGCGACAGTTAGAGAAAAATCATTGATGATTTTATCATTGTTGCCGCCATCGATATTTTTTTGTCATTGTCATGACGTAGTCATTAAAACAAAATAAATAAATAAATTCAGCCCATTACTGTCCCACTGCTGGGCACGGGCCTCTCCTCAGAATGAGAAGGTTTAGGCCTTAATCCACCACGCTGGCCTAGTGCGGGTTGGCGGACTACACACACCATCAAGAACTTTATGAGGCCCTCTCAGATGTGCAGGTTTCCTCACGATGGTTTCCTTCACCGTTATCGCAAGTGATAATCAAATTCTAATCCGCACATGACTCCGAAAAGTCAGAGGTGCGGGCCGGGTTTGAACTCAGACCCTCCTGCATGGAAGGCGAGCGTTCAACCGCTAGGCTATCACTGCTTTTTCACTTGCTTTTTTTTTTTGGCTGACGTAGTCATTGATATTGGAAAATCATGACTCAACCCAACTCTAACAGAATAGCTCCCATATTAACCATACATCTTACATGCACACATATTCAGACCGTTAGGTATGCTTCATTATTTTGTAGCAAATGCAAATGTTCAAAATGTTAACCAATTCACAAGATCAATTACTGTTGGCTAGGTGGAAACCCGTCTTCAATAAAGTGCAGTATTCAAGAATTATTATTTATGTTTTTTTTAAATAGTATAGTGGGCAAACGAGCTTGCGGTTCACCTGATGGTAAGTGATCACCGCTGCCCATGAACATCCGCGACACTAGAGGAGTCACCGATGCGTTGCCCACCTTTTTGGATGGTATAGGCTCTTTTCTTCTCCATATCGTATGTGTTCGAGAAAACCGCTGATGTACCTAGTTGATTCCATAGTTTTATGTAGTAGAATAAATAAAAATTGAGACAGTTTTTCTTAGTATGAATGAGCGGTTCCCTTCCCTGTTTACATGTGATTAATATTTTATATTGCTTAACTTATGCGTATGAAATGATTCTTGAGGAAAAATAACAATTATGAGAATTTATGATAGCGAATCGATTCATAACTATTATAAGTAATTAGATGTTTTATGGTCACAAAATATCTCAAAGTTGCGTGATTGATCAGATTAATTCGATGTGGATATTCTCGCTTTTTATTTAGATGGGACAGTAGAGTTTTGATGCGATATCATACATTTATTTATTTATTACCGAGAGAGACCTTATATAAAAATTAATTAACAGTATTATGTCACATGCTATAGTCACATGTCACAGAGGGTGCTCCTATTGCCACTATTATTATCACGAACCATTTACCCATATACTTATGGGAATACCTACTTATTATTTTTATGCATTTACCTTACAGGTGACACATGATGATCCATGAGTAGGTACACTACATAGTGCGTCACTTAACCACATAGATCAGTGACGTTTGGGATACAAAGATCATAATATGAACAATAATAAACATTAACTAGGTACTATAGGTATGGTAACACGAATGTAAGAACGGGTGTGAAAGAGATGATGAAGATGTCTTTCCACTAGCAATTCCATGAGCGATTGTTATATAATAGCCCATGTCGCCACTACAGAAGAAGCAGAAGGATTTTGAGATATAATGAATCCAGTAAATAAGAAGAATGAATAAATAATGAAGATTGCAATAAATGGAAAATCCCATTTTTATATCTTTGAAATAGTATTTAACATTTTACGTAAATACATAAACTTTGGGTTTTTGGGAATTAATTACCCAATTTATTCGGAAAAACCTAATCACCACATTAATTATTATGGATATACTTTCTTCTATACCAGTATTCCTAACCAAAGGCATTTTCAATCTAAGTACGTAACTACTTATCTATTTGCAACAGAAAAAATATTTTAAAAGGAATGCAATGGCACAAGGGCGGATCCTGGATTTATTTCTGGTAAGGAGTGTCCCCCATAGTATTGCACATGTATTGCACGTCATGTTTTTGGAATTCATTCTTTATCAATGACTAGCTTCCACCAGCGGCTTCGCCCGCGTGATATCTTTATAAATTATAGCCTATGTTACTCACTGATAATGTAGCAATCTGCTGGTGAAAGAATTTTAAAAATCGGTCCAGTAGTTTTTGCGTTTATCCATTACAAACAAACATACAAAAAATCTAATCTTTTCTCTTTATAATATCAGTTTAGAATAACTATAAAAAAAAATCCTTTTGCTGGTTTAATAATGCAAAATGACAATATGATTAATAATTATAGTTTTGTTTGCAAGAGGAGGACACATGCATCGCACGCAAATCAGATTGCCGTGAACGTTGTTTCTGTCGATGTTAAATTATGTGATATTTTGCGATTTGCAACTTGCAGTGGTATGCCCTACCTATGTACGCAAAAAGAAACGTATCTATAAATCGCCCAGCTACTTCTTTTATTGGAATCTCCCATGCAATGGCACATTGTTTTACATCTAAATATACGCATAATGGTGTCATTCATACAAAAGAAAATTCAGCCATCTTGACCCAAAACCCCCAATATTCGAGTGTCCTTTTTAAATCCTTATGCTCTAAGCAGCAAATTATGACCTTATCTTAATCCTTCACAGGACGATAAGTATCCTGTACAATAGCTGATGGAATGCTGATGGAGGTTCTAAAATTAAATGAACGTGGTTTTTTTTGTTAGATTATGAAGATGATAATTGCTGTTGTGCCTTTATAAAAACTGGGGAACTGATGACGTCAAATGTAAGCACGTTTTTACGTAAAAATGGCGTCCTTTATTATGTTTTAGATTCTAAAGTGACGTATCTAAATGTTGTTCTTTATTAAGATTATTTGGAACTATTAATTTATGTTACAGAGATTTGCAAAAGATGTTTTGAAGAATTCATTCTTTTTCTTACATTTTAAAATGTGCAGTTACAAACAATATTTTTATTATTGTCGTTACTAGTTATCGAGTTGCACAAGAGCCTTCCGAGATCCTTTGACCAAAAGCGAATCTGGCATAATGCGATTCTGATGACATGGATTTGGACCGGTCAAATGCAGTTTTGGTGAGACTCGAATAAATCTCTCTATGTCTATCGAACCTGCATTATAATATGGTATGGCAAAGTTTACATGTACAGTCAATAGCAAAAATATTGTGACTATTGAAAGAACGAATGGCATTAAGTTTATTATACACTGAAACGTAACGGCTAGAAATAAACCATTTATTGCTATTTACAACCGAATAACTTGGGTCGGATGGCGCCTGCAAAGTTGTTTGATAGATTTAAGACCTCTCTGTTGTTATTAGGTATTTAAGACATAAGTACAGTTGAGGTTGGTTTGGTTTAACATAGAGGTTCTGTAAAGCCTACTGTGTAGCTTGTAGCCTGATAACCAAGCATTTCTTTTTTAACCCCGAATTTCCGGTTCCAACGCAACTGTGTCAAGGAAAATCTTGAATCATCAAGATTACCGGAATCTGTATGATCAACTATAATATGAAGTACCTATTTTAAAGACCTAAATTACAATGTTCTCGATTTATAATTGCATAATTCCATAGTAACAAGGTGTAAGTGGTAATCAACAATAACTTAATAAGTATCATGTCACGTCTGTATCATGGTACAGTTTATAAACATACATGTCACATGCACATACACCCAGACCCGGAACAACAAAAATATTTGTTACGAGTGGGGTTCGAACCCTCGGCACATAGCGCAGAAAGCCATTTCACCAACCGAACCGTCAAATTCAGATTCTATTATTATTTATTACAAAGCAGTCCATTAAAAGTTCTTATTTCATATTTACTGCTCTGTATCTTTGAATCTAGCCGACCAAGTGGCCTCGTTTGTGTATAGACTTTTGAATTTACCGTTTTCGGGCGTGTAAAAGCGTTCCCAAAGTGAAGTTACGCCTTTGACTCCGAGAAAATACTCTTTGCTTACAAACTCTTTATGGAACATTCTTCGAATTCTGAAAATTCTTGACTGCTCAAAGATCTGTTTGAGCGGATTATATAATAAAAAATCTACCTCCAACGTATCACAAACCGGTCCACCACCATTTTGATCACAACACGAATGACATTCGACCACAGCACTTAAGAACTTCCTATACGAATTAATTACACCTTATAACATAATTGCACAATGAAGAACACAGCACCATATTTTTTATCACAATTCTTACCATTTTTTTATAGGAATTTTCCCGGTGGTTACAAAACGACTAATTGTATGGTTGACACACAAAAAAATGTTTATTTATCGATTCGCGACGAGCGCCATCTGCGGCGGAGTCTGTAAGAATGACAAAAGAAAATCATAGCAATAATCTTAGAGGTCAAGTTTACGATAGCCAGTAGAACGAGACGAAAGATTTTGACCTTACGTATGAAAGAGATGGATATATGTTGATTGGTTCATCGTTTAGCGAGGGTGCGCGCACGCAAACCTGTTAGCAATGATCATCAAAACTGTTATGGAATATTTAATTAAATGCAGTATGTATATAGCGTATATTGTTTTATGCGCATATAAATTTTTCAACACTTAATTATATACGTATTTACTTATATACTGAAGTGTATTTATTCACATACGTACGAAACAGAAAGAAAATAGTGATGTACGGAAAACAACCGTTTTATGCGGAACTTGTGTATCTATGTTTTGCATTATTTTACATACATACATAAAATTATGCTTAAGCCTAGGCGCTCGTGGCTGTATGGTGCACCCACGCCGATCAATTTATGCACAAGGTTAAGCAACATTGTCGCGGTTAAGCAATGGATTATAGGTGATCGGTGTTCAGTTTTTCAGGTTTGACTGGATCTAGACCGAATTTACGTGGGGCCTAGCGTGATGGTGAGATTGCGTCATGGATGGCAAAAAAAGACTAAGGTTCATTGCCAGATTGCCAGGTCCATATGACACCACTTCGCAGAAGTCCTCTTGAAGATCAGCACAGGGTTCCAGATGGAAACCAGCATCAAGCACTTTCTGGTGTTTGACATTAAGCTGATCTGGAGACTTACTTGGTCCAACTTTGAGATAGGTACATGAAGTATTTGTTCTTTTGATTTAATTTTAAGCTATTCTTTTCCTTCATGTGTTTTCTATAAGTGTTAATTCTGTATGTTGTGTCTCATTTTGTTGTGTCCAATTAATGTTTACTAGTGGTCGCCAGTGGTCGATATTCGACCATAATTTTAGCTTTCTGTACTCCTTCTCCATGTAAACTTTAACTATGCCAAATCTCACACTCCTCCGTGCACGCAATGTGCTAAAAAAGAGGTACAAAGTTTTCTTTTCACGTATTAATATATAGATTCTATTCTTCTTCATTTCATTTGGGCCCTGGTGAGGGAATATTGACAATCTCCATTATTACGTTTGGCTATCGGATAGGTATGTTACATTTGGTGTTGCCAGACGGTCCGCTTTTACCGGGACCGGACGTCTCGTTCTTCAACTCTCTCGGGACTCGTCCCGCCTCCTGAGCGGGTCGCCGAAAATCCCGACTTTTTGTAGTCCCGGAATTATTTCAAAGGTGACGTATTAGGTACCTAACATTTGAAATAAACTGTTGATAAGGAAAATATAATATTAATCGTCGTTAGTCATTATTAAATCATTAACGTTCTGTCATTATTTCTATGTTCTTCACAGTTAAATTGAAGTTTGTGAACAAAAGCGAAATAAAAAAATAAAAAACCTTTTTTGTTGGTTTTTTTGTTCTACGTTGTTCCTTTTTTTAATTAATTTCGTTTAACTGTGCAATGATATTTGCGTAAACAACGCAATAAAAAAATCACTAACAGTTTACGCGCGAAAATGCATTTAAAAATGGAATGGTTGCCCCAACGAGTGCGGTTGAGACAATAGATAGGGAAATGAGGTAACGAGCTAAATGAGCCCAGTTGTCATGGCAACGGGTGGAAATAGGTTGAAAGGTGCAGGGGCTTGACAAGAGGTGCCTTGATTAGGCTGACAGTTGACGCCAGATGGCGGTCGGCGCGTAACATTAACGTAGCGAGTGAAGGGTTGTTGTGCACCGGGAAATGTTTAACATGTTTAAAAGAGGAGTACGTTTGTATTTAAGAGGCAGTGCTCTGTTCTGGGGGGGGAGGGGAATTCTCGTACAGTCGAAGTGGTCCCGAATTCGAGAAAATGTTTGACAAATTTCCAAAGCCTGCTTCTGAGAATTTCTACACAGAAAAATCCAATAACGCTTTGTCAGACCCGATAATCGAACCCGGACCCTCTCACTCAACAGTCACGCGTATGAAATGTGTTTTCCATGGAAACTATATTGATTATTATTAAAAAAGCTTTAATAGAATAGAATAACAATAAAAACAGAGTTTAAATCAATGAATAATGGGCAGTCTTCGATCTTTTCTAGACAACCTTTCGATGGACAAAAGTCATGGATAAAATAGAATTGTTTTATTTGCACTGGAATAAGTTTTTTCATATATTAGCTAAATATATGAAAAAACTTATTTACGCAAAAAAACATTGTATGACCTAGTAGAGCGTTTGGCCCATAAAGTTATTATTACTAATAATAACTTTATGGTTTGGCCGGTTTTTATGCGAATCTTCGAAACCAGTCGGTTAATATCCAGCTTCTATCCCTGCGGTCCGAATTGCGATAAAAGTGATAATATCGCGAATCCGACCAAGTTTAATAGTCACAAAAAATAACCAGGGCTGTTGAGTAATTATAATACTTGTGACTTTGGTCGGATTCGCGATATTATGACTTTTAGCGCTATTCGGACCGCAGGGTAATCTGATCTGCAAGAGTGCACGCTGCCAATGACAAACGAGACAGAAGTGTCAATGGTGGCTAAGCGGTAGGGAGTTTTTTTTATTTTTTATTTGACCTTTTGAAATAAAAGTAGTAGTTTTGACTCCAGTACACATAATGTTGCAAGGTACTTAACATAGCATTTTTGATACACAACATTAAAATAAAAGATTGTAATAGCGTTTCACCTACAATTATTTTTTGTAATATTATTTGGATACTTTTATATTAGATGTAAAAAGACCCTTAACGAGAGCCACGTATTCTTTCCAGTATTACGAAGTATGTTTTTTGTGTTGGGCCATGAGCACCGACTGGAGGTTCAAGAGATTTTTTTTTTACGAATTTTAAGCGCTTAATTATGGGTGGGAATATAGTTCCCACCCTTCCCGTGCTACACAATCTCACATAACACAGCCTGTTGTTGCACGCGATAGATCAGTTGTTTAAATACCTAAAAATAAAAGTTGTTTCCCAGCAATGATTTCTGCAAAATTAATACTTGGTTTGATGTGTTTTGTGCGTAGACTTCGGTTTCGTAAAGGGTCTGTTTATACCCTGTATAATACAGTAGAGTTGGCAACTTTATTCCGCGTTCATTAACCGGTTTGCCCAACTTATAATGGGGACTTAAAACTTATTTTTAGGAAAGGCCTATATTTCCAGTAGATTAGTAGGATTACCGTACGCTTTCGCGAATTACCTATGACAAGTCAAAGGTCTCATTGTGCCTGAAACTTAAGTTCATTGTGAACGAAGCTCCGTTTGGTACCAATAAATTATTGCTAATTCACCAATACGCTTTGCATTGGTTAGGCTGTCTACACATGATTAGCAAAAAGTTGGGCAATTGGTTACCTTAATCATTGTATCATGAATGTAATCCTCGAATGGGTAGGCACTGCAGAGGTACAATATAAAACGCTTTTAATTCACCAATGACGGTAATAACCATGTACAAACTTATCGCCATAATTGGGAATAATTCCAATCTATTTCCTTACAAATAGAAAAACGGATAAACTCGATAGCTTTGCCGATAAAAAATGATAATTATGACGTTTTATTAGAACTCTTAACACGTCCTTGTTAACAACATACCTACATAAATTAATTTAGCGGATTAGAATTCAACTAAACAATACGAGCTAACGATCTCACACAGTTTTTACTTGAAACGTCCTTGAAAATGTTAAGAATAAAAATGTTTTGATTCGTTATTACTTTGTGGAATTATTTTGTTGTTATTATAAAACTAAATTAAGGTTACAGTTCGATGGAAATATTGCAAAATGTTAAAGATATTATATAAACTGAGTAAACCACAATCAAAATGAAAATTGTTCAATAATTTCTGGATTTTCAATCTGCTTGTAGATTAGAATTATGACAACCGGAACCAACAGCAGTATTCTAAAAATGTCATGCATGCATTCATTTTAATCATCGTCATTACGAAAACGTATTAAGATAATTAACATAAACATACGCCAGTCAACAAAATCTCTCCATCAATGCTCAGCAAATAATAGACTAAAGTAAAGCAAGACATGTACTTTTATTTAAAAGTATTACTTACGAGCTTAAGTACCAGTCACAAACGTTAAATTAATTAAGTCTGACCAACAAAAAGAAAACGAACTATTTTCCCGGTTGCCTCGTCTGCGGACAACGTTAAGCCCGTAAGCCGCTCCGACGATTCCAAATCAGCAGTTAGCAGTTAAACGAGGTACATCTGTATATACAGTAATTTGTACTGTTTGACTGTCTACAGTCTGTGTCTGGGGTTTGTTATGTCTGTCAACAGTTGTTTGTCACTTGCTTGAGATAATTCTCTGTAGGAGGATTGTTCTCATTCTTATTGTTTGTAGGATTTGTTTATGGTACGGATACATACCGTAGTTTTGAATGCTTTTTTTTTTCTGGTGTAGAAATAAAGGATATTTTACCGCATGTTCTAAAGAGTCAGCTTTGTCAGCTTGTCGATTTCGACAGCGGAGTCAATTCTCGGTACCAGTGAGATCATCTCGGAATCCAGTTTGCACTTCGGGTGCTGTTTGTGGTTCGAATCCCAAATGTAGGTAGGTCACGAATGGTCTTCTATTAAGGAGAAAAAGAGTGGAGAATATGAGTTTGTCCAACCGCCGTGCTATAAGCCCTGTTGATGTTGCGGTAGTTCTAACCTAACAGACTTGCTTCGCCGCCTCACACAAAAATTCGCTGGACATATAGCGCCTTAAGAAGATGTTGTGGGTTGGCGAAGCATATCTACATAGGTAATTCTAGGTATTTATTAATGGATGGGCAATAATAATCCAATTAGTTATCAGTTACTAATAGTCCATTAATTGTCATATTGTAAGATTCTTCATCAATAAAACTGTATTAAAATAAAATAACAAAACTTCATCATCATATTCAATTGTATATTTATTTTTTGGCTTTTTTTTGTGTGCCTACCTAATGGCCTGGCTGACGTAACACTAGTAGTTCCAGGGCCGAGTGTATGACTGTATGTGAGATTTATGTCTGTAATCTGCATCATCGATATTAAAAGAAATCATAGAGAAAAGTAAGGTTTAAAAAATTGTTATACTACTTGTACTTTCCTAATTACTTAAGTTCGAGAAAATGATAATTTTACAACTGTCCAAATATAAAATATCAATTTCCGTTCATAATGAATGAAAGGGCAAGCTTAAATTATTAAAGGCATAATCTATATTGAAAGATCCTTACCGATTAACCAATTATCTTGATCTGCAGTAATATCCTTTTTGCAAGGATTTTCCTTAAGATATAGAGAGCATTTTACACTGGATAACTTTTAAGAAAATTGTATCCGAAGTGATAGTCTGCTACTTGATTTAGCAACATGCAAAAATGAATTCTATTAAGAG
Source organism: Allophyes oxyacanthae (assembly GCA_932294325.1). Taxonomy (NCBI): domain Eukaryota; kingdom Metazoa; phylum Arthropoda; class Insecta; order Lepidoptera; family Noctuidae; genus Allophyes; species Allophyes oxyacanthae. Next base: position 8,464,318 of record OW028628.1, read on the forward strand.
CAGAATAGAGCTCTGATTTAAGTCTTCACAAAAGTGACAATAATAAACTTCTTGAAGTTCGATACAATGGATAATATGATCTATTTTGTGCGCAATAAGGTGTTTTATTCTATTTTTGTGTTGTGTAAGACCGTGCGGCTGTTAATCGGTCTGATCAGATGCTTTCCATCCGTCTTTAGAATGTCGATGGAAGATTAGCAGCGTTGGATTAGTGCTGTCCCTTCATAATATATCGAAGTATTGATAATGATCAGAATCAGAATCAGAATGCTTTATTTGTAAACATAGGTGGGTTACATTATTACAATGGGTCAGTAGATACACTATGTTTTGCCATGTGGCGAACAAATATTGAGTAATGGTTGATTTTAAACTCTTGCCAATTATCGTTTTAAGAACTTTTTACTTTATAATTCAAAAACATTTATAATATCAAATTATTACCTACTAGTTATTTTTACTGGATTCAGCGGGTCTACCGCGTAACAAAATGGTAATGAACATCGACTCTGGTTATAATCTTTAGTACGATCTTGAGAGCCTAAACTAAGAGCTACCTTGTGAAAAAATTACCGATCATATAGTTAGGACTCCCATCTTTCCATCACTACCATTACTGTCCCACTACAGGGCACAGGCCTCTTCTCAGAACGACAAGGGTTTAGGCTGGCCTGGTGCAGGTTGGTGGACTACACACACCTGCAGAAAATATTCAGAGCCCTTTCAGGTGTGCATGTTTCCATAAGATGTTTTCCTTCACCGTTAACGTAAGTGATAATCGAATTCTGATCCCCACATGAATCAGAAAGTCAAAGATGCTGGCTGGGTTCGTCATCATCATTGACATCTACCCACTGCTGAGTATAGGCCTCCTCCTTTTCATGCCATGTTTCCCTGGTCTGTGCTAATCGCATCCAGGTCTTTCCCGCGATTCTTTGCAGCTCATCTGTCCATCTGGCTGCAGGTCTTCCAACACTTCTTCTACCTTCTTTCGGTTGCCATTCTGTTAGGGCTCTAGCTCACCTACCGTCTTTATGTCTTGCTAAGTGATCTGCCCATCGCCATGGACTTTAGTCCTGCGTCGAATTTCTATATTCCGGACTCTGTCTCTCAAAGAGCCGGGTTCGTACTTTACGATTATTTTGTTCTCAGTACTCCAGACACAAACTTCACAGTTATTATTGATTATTGTGGTCTTATCAAACTGCAGTCATTTCCCGCAAAACCTACGTGAAAGCAGAATCCATTGTGTTTATTTGACGCTTTGACAGTTCCATCTGAAATGCAATTTTCATGTAGATATTCTTGTTTCAGTTGTTTCAACATTCAGCCTGAAGACTTCCTTCCAATTCGCCTGTCAGTTCGCAGTACGATTTAGTTTTACTCATGTTTAAATTGAATGTTTTGTTTCATTTCGTTTTTTTTCTTGTTGAAATAAATTGACTGAAAAATTTAAAGATTTCTGCATAAGTTTGAGTAAATAGAAGTTGAAATAGAACTGTGAATTATGTAGAATATGACTGTGATTTGTGATCTCAGAGTGGTAGGCCAGAGAAATAGGTCCTTGACATTAGACCAGGGAGCTTACTAAAAGCTCTCACAGCTGGCCAGATATTGAACTGCCCATACATTTCCAGTATAAGCTGACCTTTCATTGTACGAAAAGCCTATACAGTGCGAGGTCAGCGCATACTGGAAATGTCGTAGTAAGCCACCAGGTATATTTTTTCACCAGTTTTAAACTAATATTGTAACCCATGGTAATTAAAACTCTACCCGAAATAAAACCCGTCAGTAACTCCACAGCCAGCAGCCGCGTTAGCGCATAGTAAATCAGATTTCCTGCCCAAAATAGGATTAGTACCCGTGGGTATAAGCTCGGTAACCACGCTAGCGACTGCTGAATCGCCACCAATGGAGCTGTTAAATTAAAAACTCAAAAGGCACTTCAATCAATAGGAATAAAAGGGTTATGAAAGCATATTTCATATACTATGTAGAAATAGAGTTTACGACGCGACGTGGATTGTATAAATATCGATATCCTTAATGATCCCAACTCTATTATCGACAGATAACGACAAGAAGCTTCATGGTACAGTTAAGCGGGGTAATTTTGTTGCGAAATAACTTCTTATTGGCTCAAAGTAACAAAATGCTGACATAAGAATTAGTTGTTAGCTTTGCCATATTTTTTGATATTTATGTCTTTTTTCCTTGTTTTGACCTACACTAGACAGCAGTTTGATGTAGGTAGATAATTATTGTAAGTAAGATAAAGTTGTTCTCTTTCAAGTAGGTATTATTTGACGTGAATTTGATAAACGTCTTACGTTTGGTTTAAAAGCTAGAGTTACTGAAGTTTATAAGTTACTTATGTAATAGTTAGATATATCATTTTAAAGATCCATCTGACGACTATACAAAAAAATATGTTTTAAAAATAATATTAATAACCAATGACGTCATACACTCAGAAAAATTGCTCTGAAAATTTATCGAGGCGCGGTTTTCACTCACTAAGAAGTGAGCATGCGACTAAATTACTTGTCCGTTTGGGACAAATTAAACTGCATTGCATAGATAGGAGAATTGCCAATATTTTGGAATCGATGGATGAAGTGAAGTTAATAAAACTCAATTCCAGTTACACAAATAAACGTGGTAGCTACCTACGTTATTAATCAACTGCCTGCCTGTAGGCCACGTCTAGTTATATTGTGATATTAATGATTTCCCATGAGAACCTGTAGTTTTTGAACACACCATATTTTTTCATTTACTCTTTTGATTATGGAACGTTATTTTTTTGTTGGTAATTTTTTTCTTATGAAATACCTCTGTAATGTTGATGTGCCTTTGTTTTTTAATTTGATTCAAATTAAATCTAGTATGTTTCTCAATTCTATACCAATAAATGGATCATGAATCGCTGAATAATGGTATTGGGTGATATTGTAATGAACTTATTACCTATTAACCGATTATGAACTGGTGGATGAAAATTTTAAACCTTTTTAGTCACCTTTTACGACTTCTGCGATAAGCGGCAGGGTTATCCAATATTGATATCTATATTTGTTTTAGGGACCATTAAAAAAACGCACGTCAATTATTGCTGACCTTTTTACCAGATCGGAGTGACGTGGACCTTACCTAGTTCTCAAAATAGTAGGTCATACAAACCGAGGACGGACGCTACCATAAATATTCAACACTAGCCCAACCATTGGGAGTAATCTGTCTCTACAAGTTTGACGGCGTATCTCAGTCACTTTGCCTTTTGACAGCTAATAAAGCTTATCTGCTGAAAACAGTGATCCTGCCTGACATGTAGGCTCGACAAATTGTGATCGATCATTTTGGAGATATCTTCGGAGCTCTGTAGACCGTTATGAGGGAATGCGTATCTGGTGACGGTTTTGGCCAGTGTATAAGCGGTTTGTTGAAGAGTAGTGGGATCGCAGATACCAGAGCTTTGTTTGTTTGTATAATTATGTATATCAATATCAGTCTGTAATGGAACATGTAGTGAAGGAAATCATTGTGAGGATTCCAATATGTAAATAAATTGTTGTTTCTGATCTAGATGTGTGTGCATTTGAGATGTATATTTGTAAACTGTACCCTCGATACAGGAGAAATATAAGATTTAAAAATAAAAGAACCTCGCTTTATAAAAATAAAAATAAATGTTTTTTTTTTTTTTTTTTTTTTTTTTATTCGTTATAAAACAAGTTTACATACTTACAAACTAGTGATTGGAGGCTCCTTTTAAGCAAATAAAGCCTGTAAGTAATTCAAAGAATTGTGATGTATTCTTTCTTAGAGACCCGAGTCCTAGCAGAGAATATAACACGCTGATGATAATCATGAAGACGTACCTACTGTTGTTCATATTAGATGCCAATGTGTATACGTTCCTATGTTGTTCCGCGTATGCTAGCCAACGTCACGTACGTAATGCGCGTGCTACGCGACGCTACGTGTGTAACGCGCGTGCTACGCAACGCTACGTGTGTTACGCACGTGCTACGTAACGCTACGTGTGTTACGCGTATTCAACGTGAGAGACACTGTAACGACCTGATTCTCAGTCACAGGTTAGCTCTACCTCCAACTGTTGGTACTAGAGGGAATTGCATAATATTCTTATAGCGGTACAAGTGAAAGTCAGTGTGTTTCTATGCAGTTAGTAATAGGTTTCTTCACCATGCCAGTTAATGTAAATAATATACAACTGAATAAATTTCTCTATGGGAAAAACATATAACGAAAAAGTTATCAAAACTTCAATACCTATCTACTCGACCCAAACGTATGGGATAGCTGATAATTTTTTCGTGATTACGATTCTAGTCTCATAGAGAAAGTGGTTCAGTTTGATGATTACCCCACCATAATATATTAATAATAATGTCTATAATAATTATGCATTTATTAGATAATAAACAACATATTATTATATTTTTTGCATGTTTATTAGATTTTTATTACTCAGTAGGTAAAAATAAAAACCTAATTATGTTTAAGGGCATAGGGCTACGCAAAACTGAGATGTATGATAACGTACCCTTGGGACCCCACGATGCAGGCTTGTCTACTGCCTAGTGTGGGGCCACGGCAAATAAGATCTGTCTTCACTCACAATATACTAATTAGGTACAGTGGTTGTTTAAGATCGTATAAGATTGTATATTGGAAATAAATATTTTTTCATTTTTTTACCCTCATAGATGACCACATATTGCAGAAGTTGTAGAAAAAAATATAAAACAAAATAATACCCTACTCCATAGCCGGTTTGATCATGATTATTAACAGGTTTGCATTTGCGCATCCTCGCAAAACTGTATATCATTATAATTATATCTATCTCTTTTTTTAAACCGAAGCAATCTTTTATCTCCTTCTACTGGCTGTCTCTATAAATTCGATCTCTAAGATGTTACCTTTTCCTTCTAACACTGTCTGTGCGATTGTCGTTAGTCGCTATTTCGCAAATCGATTTATATTTTTTGTGTAATAACCATACAAATAGTATCTTTTTTAATCACTGGAAAATTGCTTCACTATGGTAAAAATTGTGATGAAAAATATAGTAGATATTGTGTTCTTTATTGTGCAATTATGTTAATCGGTGTAATTATTTGTTTTAGAAGTTTTTTAAGTGCGATGGTCAAATGTCATTCATTGAATGTGACAAAAAGGTGACGGTTTGTGCTGCAACGGAGGCTTTTTTTATTATTTATCAGTTGTGGTAGCTCTGAAGATTCAGGATTATTTCCAAGGAATGTACCCCAGAGTTTATCACTTTTATTTATAGTTATTTTTTTCGTATTTCCGGCTGCCTTTGCGGTTTGACAGTCTTTTGTGTCTTGTCAGCGTTCACCAGCGCTTACCATAGGCAGTCTTAAATGCCGTGACACCCGCACAATGCTTAGTAAATAAATAAAAATTTAAAATATTTTGTCTATTTTCAAGTGCGTCCGGGGAAATATCCTGATTTTAACCAAATGTCCGGGGTTTTTGCAATCTTTGTGCGGTGTCGATAATTTAGGTGATCGCAACCCTAGTTAGCACCAGCGTTAACTGTTTAACGCCGTGCGTCATGTCGAAAGCGCTGTGCGAATGGTTTTGCGCGTTTTCATATTAAATGCCGTATTTGCGTCAACCTTAGCGTCAGCATCAACGCCTGTGTGAATGATTCAGCCCATCATAGTCCACTGCTGGAAATAAGCCTATATCTCTGCTTTCATTCAATTTAACATTTCAGATCACATCACAGCTCACAGCTCCATGCCCAGGTCCAACCCAAAAAAACGCACAAACATCCCGTCAGGAGTAAAACATAAAACATCATTTGCTAAACACCAATATTACGTTTTAGGTATACATTTATATAAGCAACTACACAAAAAACTTAATTTACTTGATTTGAACAGACACTCGCTAAAACATAAAATTACACAGTGGCTACTCCAACAGGACTACCTCACTACAGAGAATTTACTAACGTATATCTCGTAGATAGAAAATCATCCAATGTCGTAATATCATATACATACCAACACACACACCCTCGTACAAACATAACACATGCATACATAACACATACATACATAACACATCCATACGTAACACATATATACATAACTCATACATACCACAAACACTCCACAAATGCTTCTAGATTACTGACACAGTATAGAAAACTGATCTAAAATTGCACCATCGACCCCGTTTCACTTGAAAATAAATTTAAATATATTCAACCCAAATGGCTGAACCCTATCTCTTAAGATACAGGCCAGACCTAGTTTAAGGGATAGATTTCTTAACTATTGTGCTAATGTTTCAACCATGTTTTAACCTAAAAAAATTCAACCTCAATGTATACAGTGCAATGTATATTCCTTTTAATGAAATAAAAAAACTTATTATTATTATTAGATCGCAGCTCTATGCGTCTTCATGGCGTTGTCAGCAGTGCCCACACACGAGCAGGACTCTCAGAGCAGCACGCCGCTATCGCCCTGCCCCAACGTGTTCATGTACGAGCCGCCTGGGACAGAGTATGACATGTGGTACGGGGTGGTCCAGGTGTCCACTGATAGCACGCTGTACTCGTTGAGGCTCAATATTGTGCTGGATAGCGAGGCTGCGATACTTGGGGTGAGTATTACGAGTATACATACAGGATATTTTTTTATGTAGTGCGCATAATTTGTAGAGTGATTAAGTCTCAGTTCCTAGAAGCAACCGCAGTATTGGGCAGTAGTATTTTAAAATAAAAGGAAAATTCGACTCAGTATGGGGGACACGCATAAGTTACTAGCGCAAGTCATACAAAATCAAATGTTTATTTTGTTTTGGGGTGAATTTTAGTACCTACTTACTGCGGTTGGATTTGGGAACGGACACTGAATAATTCTGCAAATGCACTACATAAAAAAAATCCTGTTAAAATAAAATAGTTATTTGTTATACAAGAGTGCAAAGTTGCTTTTTAACCGCGTGTTCAATTTTGATGACCGAGCAAGCGAAGGATTCTAAAATTGAATCACGAGCGCAGCGAGTGATTCAAAATTAGAATCCTGAGCGTTAGCGAGGGAATCAAAAGAGCACGAGGTGAAAAATCTTTGCACTCGAGTGCAACACGTAACTTTTCATTCCACCTCAGCGAGGAAATGACTAAATGCAAAAAAAAAACGTTTAATTCACAAACTTAGTGCACACGATGTTCTAAATTCAATTTACTTTATCCTCTAGAGAATAAAAACGGCTTTTCCACTCAGATATTGAAGATTAAAAATACTCTTTCCGAGATGGTGGGATGAAAATTTACTTTATCCTCTAGAGAATAAAAACGGCTTTTCCACTCAGATATTGAAGATTAAAAATACTCTTTCCGAGATGGTGGGATGAAAAAGTAATTTAATAGTCTTTGTTTTTGTGTAATATAAAATGTATCTATTCCTTTATAACATAAAAAAATATCTACAGAAATTGTTTTATTTTGTTATACGCAAAAACTTTGGCCTAATTATATAAGTTCGTGACTGTCCAATTCTTCTTATAGTAAATTGGTAGAATGATCATGGTCTATGAATGATCGTTAGTTAGACTTTTGCCTTATCATGAGTCGCTAACGGTATGTGGTTACTAAAGGAACCCATAGGGTATCCCATAGGGTATCTATTGAACCGCTTTCTACGGTAACGCTTTTTACAACAAAAACTGATTTTTATTTCTCTTTTAGAACTGGGTAGGAGACGTTACCACAGAGGACAACTTAGACTTCCAAATTGATAACAGAGACATGAAAATTTACCCTGGTCCTGCTACGGCCGTGCGTCTCTTCGTGCAGTACAACCCTATGAAGAAAATCCCAAGAGTGCAGATCATACGACTGAACGGCAGGGATATCTGCGACGCCAATAGGTCACAGCCAGTCGTGGATCAGCCTGACATAGGCCTAGCATCGTCTAGGCCTGACACTGACGTGACGCGGCCTGAAGCAAGCTCTTCACAAACAACTTCGAATCCAAATACGGACATTAGGTCGACGACGCCAGTCCAAGAACGGCCTACTGAGCTTGTTAATTCTATCCCTTTAGGCATGTGAGTATTTCCAAAAAAAATATCGGTAATTTTCCATTTAAAAATCTAGTCGGAAACGTAGGACTACATCGAGGCCATCAATACCTTGTCATCACTATAGTCAAGTCATCATTTTTAAGCTGCTTTCCTATTTCTCTGCCAACTCCTACTTCCTGGGGGCCTACCACTAGCTCTTATAGCAGTATTGATTTAACTTTATTATAACACTCAGGTAAAATTCTGCCAAAGTTCTTTCGTACTATAACGTGCTTGTCGTCGTCGTTGTCCATCGTGATCGATCGTGATTATAAGTTTTGTGATGTCATCGTAAATCATTGACATGTTTATCTAAGACGAAATAATGTCTATAGTGCCACAAACTTATCTGACCCGGTGAACAAAATTGGAACTAACGTCACTACGGAACAAAAATGCAAAAATGACATCAAAATGTCATTTTTGTACGGAGATGACATTGGTAAAAGCGACGGCAGCGACGCCACGACCGGGTCAGATAAGTTTGTGGCACTATAGACGAATGAGAGCAGAGTGAAATATTTGCGAAAAATACTTGCATAAAATTGCAGATTTTTGGGTACAGTTTTAGAGCATGATACCAAAATACGTGTTTTCATTTAATGTGATACAGCCGGCGCCATCCTGTATAATCAAATTTTCCTTTTTGTTTACAGTGACAGTCATTTGGTCGCTTACAATAACCCTAAAAATAGGGGTGGACAGGTAAGCCTTAAAGCGATGGTTCGCGCCGCGACCGCGACCGGAGACCGCGACCGGAGACCGCGACAAGAGACTCTACTGGTCCGGGTCGGAGACCGTCTTGTTGTCTTCGGTCTCGCGTCTCTGTTTCCTGTCTCGGTCGCACGCGCGAACTGGCACCCGTACAAAGCCTAATGATAAGTACCGGTCGCGGTCTCATGTCGCCGTCTCTTGACGCAGTCTCCGGTCGCGGTCGCGGCGCGAACCGCCGCCTTTAGTCTGTATTTACTCCTGTGGTCAGTAAATGTTGTTTCAATAAAATGATTAAAATTAATTATTTAAAAAAAACGTTATTGACGACTCTTTTAATAAAAATACATAAATCCGCGCCTGCAAACTTCGTGCACTCAGTCTAATATCGTTCCGTAACATCCGATGAAAATATCAAAATGATTCGTGCTAATAGTTCAGCGCTCACGCATGCAGAGAAACCATTTCTAGCGTTGCTGTTCTAGCGGTCGTTTAGATTTTGACTAGCGCTAAATCGAATGCGCGCCATTAATAATAATGCGTAATCTAATGACACATCAAGAACTCGATCTCAAAATGAAATACTTACATTTTGAGTTCAAGTCTACCACGGAGAAGAGAAAGCTCTCCTCCATGCAGTCTACAGAGTGCAATTATTTCACTGTAGACTGAGTACCGTAGGAATGGAATAGAATGACTAATACGAACTAAATAGTTAAAATTAAATATCTACCAATTATATTTAATGTTTTCAGGAACAGTGTGGTAAAGTGGTGTTGAACCATAGACAATCTGTGTTGGAAGGAAAGACATTGGAGGGTCAATGGCCGTGGCATATCGCGATTTACGAAACTGAGGTGAGAGAGAGAGAGAGTACGTAGTTACGCCCTTTGTACATCTCTTTTTCTAGTTAATGTATATTTTCTTCTATTTCTGGTGTGCAATAAAGTGTACTGTATTGTAGTTTTTTTGTGTTGCCATGGGCTTTATAGAGTTGTCTATAGCACACTAGAACTTGGTAAGTGCATCCAATTTTCTGTTTATAATTCCTTTTCTGTGGTAATAATTTCTATACATTCATACTTTGTACTCAAAGCATTCATAGTTGTTTTTATTAATATGCAGGTAGTAATTATATCACGCTAATATTATAAATGAGAAAGTAACTCTGTCTGTCTGTTTGTTACCTTTTCAGGAGTAACCGATCTTGATAAGGAAATAGTTAATAACTAAATGTGTTAGCGACTCTGTAAGCGTGGAATTCGAAAGCTGCAATTTCACTTTCGGCACTTGATAGCGGAATTTGGGAACTCTTAAAGGACCGCGCCGATACCTACCACGGTGCCACGCCTGTTAGAGCACATCTTGAGGAGGGGGGAGGGAGACTGTAAAGAGGTCCACTCCAGGCACGTCCCGGTGGAGACTGTAAAAAGGTCCGTCTCCCAGGCACGTCATTATGTCTACTTATCATGGTCTCCGAGGCTCATGGATTGAATCTCTGTGATTGCCGTTACCTAATTACATCGGCCGCATCTTGGGCAGTAGTAAGAGATTTTTTTTTTTATAATGATCCTTTTTCTAGTCATCAGGCATCAGGTACATCTGCGGAGGCACTCTGGTATCCCACCGCCACGTCATCACGGCAGCGCACTGCGTCACCAGAAGAAATTCTCTGGCCGTCAACAAGAATGTATTGACTGTGTATTTGGGAAAGCACAACCTGAGAACCTCTGTTGAAGGAGTGCAAATTAAGTTTGTAAGTACCTCATCCATTTAGTATTGGCGTTTGTTTTTGGGCGCAAGGATTTGGATTATCGAAAAATAAAGCTTAGTAGTTATCAAAAACTGATGGCCCAGAATTTCGGTATTACGGATTGTATCTACACCACACACAACTAGCAACTTTTAGTAAATATTTTCGTTGAACTCCTGTCTCCACTTTGAAACCCATAGCTGATACTCTGTACCACAGTCGAAGCAGTTATTAATTTATTTAAATTTTTCGTAAATTGTCCATTTTTAGGAGGTTTGTCAATTTGACATGTACGATTTTGGTCATGACCCTTGCGACCAGGGTCCACCGGAACGCCACTGATTAAAAAGGCCTCATTGGTATTAGTGACCACAAGCGCGCCTGCGGAGTATGTCAACCTGGGTTAATCGTTAATAACCAATAACTTTTTTCTTTATCAATTCCAGGTGAGAGATATAATATTGCACCCCGACTTCAATGTGACGGTCTACAGCCGTAACGTGGCGATATTGGAACTCCGTGATCCTGTTTCGTATTCCGAATGGGTCCGACCCGCCTGCCTCTGGCCCGAGAAAGAGATTGATCTCACCAATGTCATTGGGAAGTCGGGAACGGTAAGTAGAAATTGATGTCACATTTATCTGATCTACACGTGTAAATAAAAATAATTTTGGTTAGAATAGGTTGGAGACTTTACAAACTTCTCCTAAAGATCGTGATGAGTGTAAAATTATGAAAGTTTTATGTAGTTCCTGTGACTAAACTACAGACTGGACTGGATAGGTTTTTTGAACGTGTTACTCGTGGTGTTACTAAATACGCGGTTTCATTTAATGTGATAAAATCTACGGCACCCTGTATATTCTTTTAGAAAACAGAGTAAATTGAAGTGATAATTTTAGCTGAAACTCTTCCTTACTCCGCAGGTCGTTGGCTGGAGTTACGAAGGTACGGGAACTGCTAGATATGAGCTTAGCTTGTTGGAGATGCAGGTGGTAAGCCAGGACACCTGTATCAGGTCCTATAGCGATTTCTTCCTGCGGTTTACTTCAGATTACACCTACTGCGCTGGATTTAGGGACGGTAAGGCATTATATTATTATTATTAGGGGTCATCCATAAAGTACGTCATACTAAATTCGTGATTTTTTTACCCCTCCTCCGTCCTTGTTACAGTTGATGACATTTGTGACGCCCCGTACCCCTAGCGTGACGTCACATATTTTGCAATTTTACATCTAGAAATTATTAAATTAAAACAGCAGTTCCGAAATTAGTTTTATATCCATTTAAATCATTTTTTAATATAATATAATAAATATTGATTTCATCACTTAACTTCACTTAACAATATTCCCAACTCTCTGTATGGCACAATTGCCATACAGAGAGTTGGGAATATTGTTAAGTTTTTCGATAATGGTTCTTTGGCATTTTAACACTTAGATGTATTAGATTATGAAATGTGACGTCACGAAACTTAGGACCCCTCCCACCCCTTGTCACATAATGTCACACTTCATCGACCCCCTCCCCCCTTAACGTGTGACGTACTTTATGAATGGTTCCTTAGTCGATAGTGGCACCGATGAGAACGGTAGCAGCTAGCAGTATCGAAAACAGTAAAAAGAAAATGCTCTCGGGACATTTTCCATTACTTGAAAAAGAGTTTGCTAGCATTTTTATTTTGTGATGAATGGAAATTGTCATCTTGTCTAAGGGGAGATTCTCTTCTAAGCCTTATTCAACTCAATTACGATCGAATCGTATGATGACTGAGCCTTAGGACTAGTTCTCTTTCCAGTGGCGTGCACAGAAGTTTCGTACAGGATAGGTAAAAACAACTTTTTTTTTTTTTTTTTTTTAACTTAGTATTGTATTTTCCAATTATATTAATGATGTTCGTGATTGACCACCTTACCCTAAGACTTGAATTAACTGATATTACAGACATGTTAACTTAATACTTAATTTATTAGGGTAGGCAGTGTCTTGTTGTCTTATGGAGTGCACGCCCCCTCCCCCCCTATCCCCCCCCTATGGTCCCCTTCCTATTGGTTTCCTAGTGGCTCTCGCTGAAAACCAGCGCTGTCGGGTTGCTCGCAGCGCGGCAGCATATGCTGAGAGGAAGTCGTTTTGACACAGCTGCGACGTACATTTCATTTTATTTAACCCTTTAACCATAAATGTTTTTATCTTTTTTTTTTCTGTTAAGTTATCTTTAAAATCGTTTTTATGCTGTGTCAAATTAATACCTTTTCTTTATTTTCTCTTTCTTTCTATTTCTAGGTACATCTCACTGCAACGGCGAGAGCGGCGGCGGCATGGTGTTCCGAAGCGGTGACACCTGGTACCTCCGAGGTCTGGTCTCCTTGTCTGTGGCCAGACAGAACGAGTACCTGTGCGACCCCACGCACTACGTCATATTCGCTGACTTAGCCAAATTATTGCCCTGGATCAAACAAATAGTCAACGATTTTTGATCTTGTGATGTGATTTTATCTTGAAAACATGTATCAATAATATTATTCTCTTGCAAGAAGAATGATAAAGGCTTGTAGGTTTATACATAAGTAATAAAATTAGAAATTATTAAAAGTTATCCGTTTTATTATGCTGAAGTAGCAATAAAATTATATACGACACAGTTGATTGATTAGCTTTCTGCGCTACGTGCCGCGAGTTCGATCCCCGCACGGAAAAAATATTTGTATGATCTAAAGATAATCATATAATCATAGGGCGGGACAATGTTTTTAAAAAAGAAAAGAGAAAGATAAGAAAGAATAAGTTTACACTTCACCGCAATGATACCTATTATATGTAAGGCTGTAGACAGGTTATAAGCGCTCTTCGAGTGGCACCTTAAAACTGTGCTAATTAGCTCACCTGAACTCAGTGTCGCGTCGGCGTCAGCAGAAGCGTGTCGTGTACCGAGCGTTCGATTATGTGCCCCATAACAACCGAAAATGCTCCCGATATGACATGCTATCCTACTTCCATGTGTCATTTAATATCATAGAGATAATACATAGTACCTATAACTATTTCTATGTTTAATATAGTGTGACATTACAATATTACGTTACATTCATAGTGTGCCATTTGCGATGGCCTCTTTTACTTGTAATATAATTGCTTCACCGTCAGATAGCACTATACTATAGTTCGTTCAATCCACGAAGAAGCCCATTTCTCCTAATCGCGTGCAAGTGTGCAATGTTCCGCTAATTAAAGAAAGAAAAATTATTTTAATCTATATGGGGTAGCATAATAGTCACAAAAAATTAGTATATCAGAGGAAGTATGAAAGTGGCACCGGTGACAGAAAAGTTGAGAAGTAACTGTTTGTCGTGGTATGGGCATGTGATGAGAAGGGATGAAAATCATGTAACAAGAAGAGTTTTAAGTATGTATGTGGATGTATGTAAGAGAAGAGAACCCAAGAAGGATGGATAGATTATGTGAAAATAAGACTTTAAACTCGGAGATGACGTCTAATAGAGATGAATGTAAGAAGAAGACATATTGCGCCGACCCCAAATAAAATGGGATAAGGGCAGGAGAATTAAAGAAAGGGGTAGCACAAGAGTCACAATAAAATTACACAAAAATAAAAGTGATTTATAGGAACCTAAATGTGCTGTGTAATGTGGCTGTTGTTACACACTATTATTCTTATGTCAACACACGCACACTAAGATGAATAGTCCAATCACAAGAAAGTGTCACGGTCAACTGAAAAAATCCTCTCAAAAAATAGTGGGGCGCGTATTCGTGGATTGAACTATTGTACTTTTCAATGTCTTATGGCCACGAAACATAGCTAAGATGATACCCGATTAAACTAGCTTTCAATTACAAAAACTGCATTGAAATCGGTCCATCCATTTTGGAGCTACGATGCCACAGACAAATACACAGATACACAGATCCATAGATCCACAGATACACACCACAAACTTATAACATCCCTCTTTTTTTGTCGAGGGTCAAAAATGGATTTAGTGAAAACAAAGAAGAGATGACAGAAAGATCGAAAGAAGAAGAAGGAAGGGAGGAAGAGTTGTGTGAACTCATAGCTTGGTGTTCATGTTTCAGGAAAATAAAGAAACAATTAATGTGATGTACTTTTTTTTAAATTTGTTTAATTGCATTTTATTCGGCATTGTTGTGGCAGGCATGATGCTGTTCCAGTGCCGGTTAGAAAATTATAATTATTGTGTTTGTTTTAATTCCTATGACCAATAATGTAAATATGAATGAAATTGATTAATTTTCTCAGTACATAATTTTAATTATAATAAATGGGTTATAGTGGTTAAATAATGGGTTTAATTTTTGTTTAATTTTGATTTTAATTAAAATTAATGTATTTTATTTTGAATTTTAATTAAGTAGTGTTTTTATTTTTATTTTATTTTGATGTTTAATGAATGTATTTTATTTTATTGTTATTTGTGATACATGTGATGGATCTCTGTTGTCTCTGAATAAATGATTAAAAAATAATATTTGCAATCACATGATAATTTACATAGAGAATCCGTTGATCACCTCAATCCTTCTCTGACGTTAATCATTGTAGGTATAGTATGACACAAAAGATAAGGCGCGTCGTGAATCGTCGTGCGCGCAGAGACGATTACACGATCGCCGACAAGTCAACACTCGAAGCTAAATCAATTTATTATCAACCTTATGTAATGCTCTTATGGTGTAAAAATTGATTGTCGTGCCGTCTATTTCTATTTCGCTCACTGACCGAAGGTCACGTCAATGGCGCAGCGACGATGCTTTCTGATTGGTTGTTCAATTTCCCGCGCATTATTAATTATGTCAACTGTGCAGGTACATCGGTAAGCCGTATAAGTTGTGTCTTACTGTAATTAAATGAAAAATTAACAAGTAAGAGAAACCAAGCCCGCGTTCATTCGACGCGATGTGACCACACTATACCTATATCTTACCTAAGAATTAAAAAAAAAAAAATGCGCTGAAATTATGTTATTCAATACAAGTATTATTTACTTAATAGGTAGTAATAAATTTATTCACAAACTTTTTTACAAAAATCCTATGAAAACCCTGACTTCTGAGCTAGGTAAAAACCTGTATTACAGAAGCCAGTGCCCTCTCCCACTTTCTACTTGATACAAATTGTGAATAGAACATATTAAAGAAAGAAAAAACATAATAAGATGAAATAAATCAAATAAGTGATGGGTTAGGTTTACTCATGTTGTGTTTATGCATGTAGATAACGTGTCTGTGTGGGGGTGTGTGGGGGTGTGTGTGAGGGTGTATGAGTGTGATGGATGTCAGATGTTATGTAGGTGAGGTATGTGGTAGTAGGGAATATTAATCTGTGAGCAATAACATTTCTGTTTGGTCGTAGTTTAATTGAAGTAGCCAGTTCTTAATTTTCATTTTTGTTTCTCGAACAGTAAGAGGATGAATGTTTATTATTTTATTTATCTTATTGTATAAGTAGGATGACCTATAAGATTAGTGTCGTCTAGCCGTAGCCGTCCGACATCTGACAGGTAAGCATACATTAATTAGTTATACTTTATGCACACCTTCGTAAAACGATGAACCACCTCTATTTCTTTTACACCTACGGTCGAAATCTTTCGTCTCCTTCTACTGGCTACCGTAAATTTGACCTCTAAGATTTTTGTTATGATTTTCTTTTGGCATTCTAACAGACTTCAGCGCGAATGGCGCTCGTCGTCGTTTTGCTAATAGATAAATAAACATTTTTATTCTTTGACAACCTTATAAATATCTAGTAGTTTTTGTAATCGCCGGGAAATTGCTTTAAAATGGTAAGATTTGTGACAATTTTTTTTATTATAAATCTAATCAAATCAAATCTTTATTGCATTCCATAATGTAAAGTTAAAACAGATGGTAGGCTTAATCTAAGGATCAATTATGGACCCTGTCGGGCACAGCATGGTTTGGTAGGAGAGAGGAAAAGCTGCTTTATAGATACTTTATTTATTATAATGTAGTTATTTATTTAATGTAGTTAATGTAGTTGTTATTTATTATTTCACTGTTGCCGATATATTTTATGACATACTTTTTGTTCAATATTTATTAGTTATCCATTTATTATTAGATATTATTTTGGTAAATTATTTTATAGTGTTGTGTATTTGAAAATTGTGCAATTATGTTATTCGGTGAAGTTAATTCTTAAAGGAAGTTTTTAAGTGCTGTGGTCTAATGTTGTTCCGGTTGGACCGGTCTGTGATTCGTTGGAGGTAGCTATTTTTCTATTTAATCGGCTCGGGCAAGTTTTTGTAGTCAAGAATTTCCAGGAGCTTTCGAAGAATATTCCCTAAAAAATTTGTACAGAAAGTGTATTTTCTGGGAATCGAACGGATAACAACGAGAAAACTTTAACTCGCTCAAAAAATAAATGTCTTATTAAATACATATGAGATCACTAGGTTGCCTAGATACCAAGGAAAAGAACAGCTAGAATCAGAAGATATCAAATAAGAATGACCTCACCATCTGCTGAGCCTTTTCCCAACGACGCAACGTTGGGGTCGGCTTCCTATCTAACCAGATGCGGCTCAATATCAGCATTTTACACAGAGCGACTGCCATTAGACCTTTGTCACCCAATTACTGGGAGACTCTGATACCCTAAGGTTAGACCGGTTGACAGACTTTTTGGCTGCCGATTCCCGTAGCGAGTGTCATAGATATTCGTATGAAAACCGGAACTAGAGTAAGGTTTTGGGATTCCTGGGTTTTTTCACTCATCCCTGGTCCCGGGACCCGGGAACCAAGTTTTTTAATTCCCGAGAATTTCCAGGATTCGGTAATTTTGAACTTTTTTTTTTTAAATTGGGGTGGTTGTATTTTTTATCAGTTCAGTTTGAGTTTTGCTGGCCAGGGTACAAGGGCCCCTTTGAACTTGAGAGCCCGGGGCACGGCACCGCCTAGCCCTCCACTAGATACGCCACTGAAACGATTACCAATAAAATAATAATTGAGATTTTTGGCTATAAACACGTCAATCAATTGTCTCAGCTCATTACCACAGCAAATATATTGCATAACAAATATATACATTTATAGTCGGGGTGGGTCAGGTACCTAAATGATGAGAGCTAATGTTTCACAGTATAAACTTTAATTGTACGACAACAGGAACACACTTTACAAGCCAGTCCGCCATTCTTCTTAAAACTCTAACATTAAAAGTGTAAAATAAAATACAGCCAATCACAGGCAGCGATGCGCCGGACCACGTCTCTCGTTGGTCGGCGCAGAGCGCATGCGCGCGGAACGTTCCGATACACGCTAGGGTGTCGGAGAGTAACGCGCGGGCGCTTTACCTCGAGCAATACGTCCAGGGAGTTGTCGACGTTTGGATACATCCGCTACACATTCCATTACTGGACACAGGTCTCTGTCTTTGCTAGATACAAGCAAAAACAAAGAAAGAAAGAAAGAAAAAGTTTTTATTTCTACGCCCAGTATAACGCACAAAACATAAAAATATCTAAGCTTAATTAATACTAAAAAAAATAAAAAATATCATCGTTCTGAGAGGCTTCTTTGGTCATTGGCTTTGTGCAACACCAACAACAACAATTTTATCTACTTTAACATTCCAGATCGCAGCTCTAAGCGCATTCCTGGTGTTGTTAGCAGTGGGCCCCACTCACGAGCAGGACTCTCAAGGCAGCACGCTGATATCGCCCTGCCCCAACGTGTTCATGTACGAGCAGAATGGGACAGAGCCTGGTCGGTGGTACGGGTCTATCCACTTGTCCTCTGATGTCACGCTGCACTCGGTGTGGCTCAATATTTTGCTGGATAGCAAGGCCGATTTAATTGGAGTAAGGTTACTTATCTTTGACATTATCACCATACCAGCTCATAAACTTCAACTGCTACAACTGCCACGCAGTGGCTAAGTGATTGGCTTTCTGTCCTATGTATCGCGGATTCAATCAAATATTTGTATGATATGACTATAGTAGTTGTTCCGGGTCCGGATGTGTGATATACATAGGTGATATATATATCGTCAGTGCCAAACTAACTTGAACTTTACAGGGGCATATATTAAACTTTAAGTTAGTTTGGCAACGAATTGGCGCTTTAGTAGTTTTAGCTTTCCACTGACGATATGTATGTTACTAAACTGTACCAACGATACAGGAGAAAATCAAGTCTTTGGGAAACTTACGTACTTACTTCTTTTTTAGAACTGGCTCGGGCCCATAACCACACTTGATAACATGTACTTCAGAATTGAGCCCGATAAAGTGAAAATCACCCCTGACATAGTTGCGGTCGTCCGTTTCTTCGTGAAATACGACCCTGTGACTGAACCTCCACGACTGCAGGCTGTGAGACTGAATGGCAAGGAAATCTGCAATTTCAAGCCTAATTCTGACATGGGCCAAGAATTGCCCAAGGCCTTCACTAATGTGAAGCTGCCTGACACAAGCTCTTTGTCGACAACGTCAACGAAAAGGCCACCTACGGAGATTGGGCCTCAAAATATCCCACTGCCGAAGCAATCCCAACAACTGCCTACTGAGTCTGTTAGTCCTGTATTTGTGAGGCCTGTTAACTCACCCAATCCTACGAGCATGTAAGTGTAATGTCTTAATAATTTTATTGTTTTTATTCTATTCTATGTACGCATGAAGTATTTTAACTTCCACGCTTTTCATTTAGCATAGCTCCAAGCGGTTTTTACACTCAAAACGGAGTCAACCACGCTCATATCTTCCTAAGATCAAGACAACCCAACCACGCTAAGACAACCAACTATGCTAAAGACAACCACCCAAATACGCTAAGACAACCAACCAACTACGCTAAAACAACCAACAAATCACGCTAAGACAACCAATCAACCACGCTAAGACAACCAACAAACCACGCTAAGACAACCAACAAACCACGCTAGGACAACCAACAAACCACGCTAGGACAACCAACAAACCACGCTAGGACAACCAACAAACCACGCTAGGACAACCAACAAACCACGCTAGGACAACCAACAAACCACGCTAAGACAACCAACAAACCACGCTAAGACTACCAACCAAGGACAATTATTATCTTCCTAAGATCTTAAACAAAAATTATGAGAATAACCAATATTTTCCGTGACATTACAATCATGTTAACGTCATAGGAATAAGGTACCAGGGGGCCTACCACGAATGTTTTGACTTATCGTCTTATCGTAACGTTAACGTAAGCAAACTTTGAATTAAATAAAATAAAATAACGTTAAATCCATGATATTTTTTGGAAATATATTACATGCAGTATTATTAGACTTTCATGAAACAAGCGTGTATGTTGCATAAAATTAAACAAAAATGCGATAGAATTATTGTACTTTTCATTCTAAATTAGTTTACGTTAACGTTACGATACGTCAAAAACATTCATGGTAGGCCCCTGGTGCTTAGTGCCACTAGTACTCTTTGGCAGAATCTACACGGCAAGTCTAGGTCAAATAGCACCTTTCTATAGTTTAATTATTATTATAAGAACTTTTCGTTTCAGTAGCGGCAATGATGATATCGTCGCGGGAAGTCGACCCCTTATTATAAATCCATCAAGTAGTCCAGCAAGTAATCCAGTAAATAATTATGACTCTAACAATCGTTTTGGACAGAATATAGGGGGCGTCAAGTTGGAGGGTGACCAAAGAGGAAATATTATAATTTTCGTATCTAGAACCGGGTAAACATTGTGGCAATTTTTTGTCCACTTTTGTCTCGCTCTAGCAGCTTAAAAAGTAATAAGTTTAGACATAATATATAATTATTAAATTATTAGAAGCAACGAAGTGACTATAGAGGATATTGAAAATCAGGCAAAGTTGAGGAAAATGATCAGAAGGATCCTGGCAGCAGCCGGGATTAATGACGTCACGCAGAAGATGATGTCTTATCATAGAAATAAAGTACTGCAAATAGTAAGATGTTAAATATAACGTAAAAGCTGTGACATTTAGTTTTATAAATTAGAAATAACTAAAAATACATATTTCTGATATTTAAGTACCATTTTCTGAGCACAATAAAGTTGAATAAAGTTCGATTCAAAAGCTTGTTTTTTTTTTTCGAAAACTCTTATGACAGTAATCTTCTCAGAATAGAAACGTGATAAAAAACCTGTCGAGTAATACCGCAACCGCAATATTGGGATACATTTAAAAACAAACCGAAAATTCGACTTAGTATGGGGACACCTTTGAGTATTTGGGGACACACATAATATACTAGCGCAAATCGTACAAAATCAAATTTTTATTTTGTTTTGAAGTGAATTTATGTACCTTCCTACTGAGAATACGTTTGGGAACGGACACTGAATTACTCTGCAAATTTTGCGCTCTACATACAAATATCCTGTATATAAGTAACTGCATACCTCTGTCTCTCTTACACCTAAGTTCAAAATTATTCTCTCCTTCTACTGGCTATTGTAAATTTGACCTCTAAGCTTTTTATTATGGATTCTATTTAACATTCTAACAGACTTTGGCGTGAATGGCGCCCGTCGCCATTTCGGTAATTCATAAATAATACATTTTTTGTGACAACTATACATATAATAGTCGATTTTGTAACCACCGGGAAAATCGCTTTAAAATGGTAAGAAATGTGATTTAAAAAAATTATGGTATTGTGTATTTCATAATTGTGCAATTAGGTTGAAGTTTTGTTGCTGTTGACTCCCAAAGTACCTATTATATTTCGATATCTAGAAAATGTAAAGTAGTAATGTTTATCGATTGATAGTTAGCAATTACCGTCAAATTTTAGTGTTTGGTGGTAAAAAACATCTTGGCTGATGATTGATAAATTATTAAGGCTTGGAAAGCAGAAATATTGAAAATAGTTTCATAACAGGATATTTTTTTATGTAGTGCGCATAATTCGCAGAGTGATTCAGTGTTTTTTCCTAAATGCAACCGCAGTATTGGGAATATTGGGATTTACTTTAAAACAAAACAAAAGGAGAACACGCAAAATTTACATGCCATACAAAATCAAAATTTTATTTTGGTTTAGAGTGAATTTAAGTACTGCGGTCGCATTTGGGAACGGACTCTCAATCAATCTGCAAATGATGTGCAATACATAAAAAATTATCCTGTATAAAATAAAAATATTAAAAAATACCAATAAAATCTTTACAGTCGGAGTAATTAATTCGTATAGGAAGTTTTTAAGTGTGATGGACCGGTTTGTAAAGTTTTGAAGGTAGCTTTTTTATTAGCTCGACTCATCAAGTGACCAAACGCAGACATGTATTGTTCAGGGGGTTCAAGGCCTCATGTGGCCGGTTGCGATTGGATAGGCTACGAAGACAAGAATTTCCAGGATTGTTTTGAAATAATGTACTTACGTTGTGTTCCCTGAAAAGTTTTTAAGCAAAGGATATTTTCTCGGATGCAAACGCGTAACTTCACTTTGAGAAAACTTTAACACGCTTTAAAATAAAATATCTGTAATTAATACAGATGAATTCATTAGGCTCCCTATATGCCAAGAAAAAGAACTGTAAATATCAAATAAGAACTTTTATTCACCGCATTGTGGAAATAAAACATAATAAAATCCATCCCAAGGTTGTCTGGCAGAAATCGCCAAGTGGGATATGACTGCCCTTTGTACATGTTTTTTTCTATTTATTGTATCTTTTCTATTCTTTCTGGTGTGCAATAAAGTGTATTGGAAAAAAATACTTCCAGCCCTATTTGTCCCTGTTTTCGTAGAACTTAGCACACATGTCCAGAAACCGCCCTAGACACGTCTGCCAAGGTCTTTTTCGAAGTCCTTGAACACGTTTCGAACCTCTGCAAACGTGGTTTTGCGCCACAGGCTATGGCACACCTTATAATTATCTTGCGTGCGTGCCGTGACACCTACACAGGGAAGCTCCGAGGAACTCTGAAGATAGCACCGTCAGGGTCGTAAAGTACCTACTGGCTTAAAAAAAACGTACCAATCGCAATCATAGATTATGTTATGACGTATACGATGCATTGAGTTAAGGTATATGACCTTTCCTTAATCCTTCGTCTCTTCATTAGCTGCAAGCGTATCAAGGATTTATAGAGGGTACTCGGAAGATGAAGGATTTTGGGTCAAGATGGCTGATATTTCGTTTAAGAGATGCTATTGGATCAATGTTTTAATTAATCATAGAATAAGCGGCTGTTGACACAAGCGTTAGCACCAGCGTCGGCGCGGACGCAACGTGGCGTGAAGGCTCCACTGCCGGACATAGGCATCTCTAGAACAAGACATAGGTCTTTGCTAGTCTAAATCTAGCAAAGACAACAAATTTAAACCATTTTTACATTTCAGATCGCAGCCCTATGCGCCTTCCTGGCGTTGCTAGCAGTGCCCACACACGAGCAGGACTCTCAGGGCACTACGCTAAGGTCACCCTGCCCCGACGTGTTCATGTATGAATCGCCAGAGACAGAGCCTGGCCGCTGGACCGGGGTGGTCAAGTTGTCCTCTGATAGCAAGTTGCACTCGCTGTGGCTCAATATAGTGCTGGATAGCAAGGCTGATTTAGTTGGGGTAAAGGACAATGAGTAATCCTGGACCAAACTCTCAACAGTGATGAAACCTATGCCATGTGAGAGCTTTTGGGGTATTATTTAATTCATTCTATGGCAGCCAAGTCGAAATCGAGCGCGAACATGGTGTTTTGGCACATTTTCAATACTGAAAAACTTGCTTTTGTTTTGCGACTACCGGCTCCTTATTTGACTCCAATATCAGCTTATTTGTGTCTATCTGGTAGGGATTATCGATATTCATCGATGGTAGATTAGGGGGAAAACATCAATGATTGTACCTACATTAAAAAAAAATAGTCCTCAAAAGTATCGACACATAGATGTTACGAGAATAATATCGGCCCATCGATATACAGGAGTATATCGATGGGCCGATATTATTCCACCCAATTCACGCTAGTTGACTAGGAAAGTCAACTAGCGTGAATTGGGTGTATGTACTAGATTTCGCTGACTATGTACTAGGTTTCAGAGACTGTATCATAGATTTACAATCACTGGGCTATGAAGCACACTTTCCTCCTACAAAGGATAGAAATGAAAGCCAATTAAGGACAGAGCAGGCTAATAAATTGAATAGTCAAACGAACTTACCTGTAAGTGAAGTTCGACGGTAATTATACGAAGTTGTTGTCATTAGCATTAAATATTGCTTGTATCGTTAATAATTATAGGTCTAATATAAAAAATGTAGTAAACATTTATTGCCTCTCTAGAGTCCAACCAGGCGCTGTCTTAATATCATGAATATTCACACCCTCAATGTACTATGCTGATGTTATTACAAGGCGGGTACTGCGCGTTTAGAACGTGCTGATGTCAATTCCACTCCAATCAAAAGTTATTATTATATATTTATTTTAAAGGACAATGCGGGATTTTGTATGGACCCCGTCCCCACCCACCAACAGTTATAGAATGCGTGTCAATATATTTATTAGGAGCTACAAAAAAACTAACTACCTGTTTCAACCGCAAAATCGATGGGGTTCTTAAAAAAAACAAAACCTAACCTAACCTAAACCTAAC
Source organism: Allophyes oxyacanthae (assembly GCA_932294325.1). Classification (NCBI taxonomy): domain Eukaryota; kingdom Metazoa; phylum Arthropoda; class Insecta; order Lepidoptera; family Noctuidae; genus Allophyes; species Allophyes oxyacanthae. Next base: position 8,488,563 of record OW028628.1, read on the forward strand.
CTAACCTAACCTAGACTTTGTTTTTAGATTATGGCGAGAACTGACCCCTGTGGAACCTCGCAGGTTACCTCCCTCCGCTTGAAGCCACCGTCCTTGCCCACGTAGCGAATGTGCTTGTCGCGCAGAGGTCCGCTTAACCTAACCTAACTAACCTAACCAAACCTAACATAACCTAACTTTTTTTTTTGATTAGCGTGTTGTACACCCATCATAGGGCTGTTCTCCGCCTGGAGGGGTGTGCCGAACTCCTCGGTAAGAGTCCGGCACACGCCTCCAGACGGAGAACCTAAACCTAACCTAACCTAAACGTAACCTAACCTCTAAACAATATTATAATCATAATTAATAAATATTTGTAAATACGGAAACCGTTTTCATATGCAAAAATAAATCGAAATAAAAAATTATCTATGAATTCAAATCTATGATACAGTCTCTGAAACCTAGTACATAGTCAGCGAAATCTAGCACATACACCCAATTCACGCTAGTTGACTAGGAGTAGGTATATCGATGGGCCGATATTATTCTCCTCAAAAGTATCAACACATAGATGTTAATCTATGTGTCGATACTTTTGAGGACAATTTTTTTTTTTTATACATTCATCGATGTTTTCCCGCTAATCTACCATCGATGAATATCGATAATCCCTACCAGATAGACACAAATAAGCTGATATTGGAGTCAAATAAGGAGCCGGTAGTCGCAAAACAAAAGCAAGTTTTTCAGTATTGAAAATGTGCCAAAACACCATGTTCGCGCTCGATTTCGACTTGTCTGCCATAGAATGAATTAAATAATACCCCAAAAGCTCTCACATGGCATAGGTTTCATCACTGTTGAGAGTTTGGTCCAGATTCCATACAAATTTGCCCATGGTCCTTTACTATTTTATAATGTTACTATCAAAGTAGCAAGTAGGTATCCTACTGCATCACTTCTATGATAGTTTTAAGAATATTTCCATTAATAACCTGTCAAAAAACCCCGATTCCTTTTGAACGGCTGAATAGATTTTCATGAAACATAGCTGAGATGATAGCCGATTAAACTAGCTATCGATTAAAAAAGCTGTATTGAAATCGGTCTGTCCGTTTTGGCGCTATTACGATGCCACTGAAAGATACACAGATTCATAGACACACAGATACACAGATACACACTAAAAACCTATAAAAACCCCTATTTTTGTCGGGGGTTAAAAAGCAATAACCATTGGCAAAGTGCGCAAAGGAGGATATTCGTCATTCTCTTGACGGTTATCATAGAACATTTTATTTCGTCGTTCGTCTCTATGGCTCAATTGTAGCTTTTGACAGCTACTTCAACCCCCCCGACTCATACTTCACCCTTTTGATGCCTGTACGATTTATGACGGCACAAAAGTCTATGGAACGATCGTGACGTCAGTTTAACGTCATTCTGCCCGCCTACCCCTGCGGTCCGAATTACGATAAAAGTGATAATATCGCGAATCCAACCAAATTTAATAGTCACAAAATATAAGGGCTATTGAGTAATAATAATGCTTGTGGCTTTGGTCGGGTTCGCGATAATATTACTTATACTTTTAGCGCAATTCGGAGCGCAGGGTACGACGCCGTCAACCGCCATTGCAGTTCAATCAAAGTGTATAAATAATTAAATAAATAGCTTTTTAAGCATTACCTACTCTCAATTTATGTAATATTCCTTGCAAAGCCGCATGCTGCGTTGTGGGTTGTGAGAGAAGACGAAAGGACGTCGCGTTTTTCAAAATACCAAAATCAGAGACGGGACTCCTTAGGGATCAAACTTTGTACATCAAGTTGGAACATCTACGGAATTTGAGTCCCCAAGATCATGAAAGGTACCAACTTCGTGTGTGCAGAACATTTTGACGAGAAAAGTTTTACAGTGTGCTATTTAAAAACTCGTCTTCATCAAAATGCAGTTCCAAACTTATTTATTATGTGGGATAACGAACGGAATGCCTGATGGAATTGGTAAGTACCCGCTGTTATTATTTTATAAAAAAATGCTAAGCACAAATGCGAAAACGCATTCTTTATTTATTGTTGTTGTTATAGTTGAATCATTGCATCCCACTAACGGTCAATGCATTTGTATGGGTACACTGATTTTTGATCTAATTCTATAATTGTTAACAAAACATTAACATTTTCTTGATTCCGACCTATGTATACTCTTAACCCTTTGAATTTCCCCTAAGATGACCCACTGACTGAATTTATATTCTGAGAAATCTTTATTTAAGTTGAATAATTAACTATAGCTACTTACATGTATTGTTTCAGTAAATGTGAAAGTATCCTTGGATCATGACTAAACTAGAAAGAGGAAGCAACATGATCATTCCTACTGTAAAGTTAAAAATGAAGAAAAACAAATGCAGCCCCAAACTGGTATGTAAAATAATGATTTGAATCATTTTGAATTATATAATTTCTAGGCTACAGCATTACTTCAGCTTTACATGTTATGAAAGTATGTACCTATGGTATGCAACCACCGTCCCCAAAAAATCTTCTATCAAATTCCATGAAGTAGTTACAAAACTTTTAAGTGAATACATGTGTTTTAGGTACCTATATAAGGTGTCATTATTTTATACTATTTAGTCATAGAACAGAAAAAGAATTATGCCAAAACAAAGCCAGTTTTATACATTCTTAAGTAATATTATTGAAATAAAAAACAAAACTATTTTTATTTTCAGAATTTATTCCCATGCCTTCAACTTCCAAGCACACAGTTCCATCTATTGATGATTCACCAACAACAGGTAAACAGAAACTTCAATTATTGATGCTCATTAATCAGCTGTCTTATTCTTTTTCTTTTTTATGTTCTCACTGCTAGGACACAAGGCCTCCTCTCAAAGAGAGGAAGTTGGACTTGTAATAGCTTGATTACATGAAATAAGTTCATTGAAGCCTCAATTCTACATGTTCATATGAACCGAACTCTCAGCCTAGTGTTCTTACTTGGCACTGTACTCATTACATACATTGAACCCATAAGTCTACTATAGGCTACCACTACTCCAGAAAGAAATCACAAAACAATATACCTATTTTCTTTTTTCAGATTTCTTACCTTCATCCTCTGACTGAAGTTCATAAGGAAACCACTGGCAACAATACACCTATAGCAAGAGGTAGGACCAATGATTTATTTACTTTATTATGTGTGGGTCATAAATAATCCACTCACACAATACTTGGGTATGTGTTAAACTAGAAAAATTCATGTACATAAGATGGATGTACTAGTGTCATATTATTCGAATATTAATAATTGGAATAATCAATAAACTGTATGAAAACTGATATAGAACTTAGTTAACATGGTGGTTATGGCTGATGGCTGCATGGACAAAAAATCATGATGTTTTGACCTAAAATAGAGAAAAGGGCAAGAGGATGATGATTTTCACATAATTGTTCCATAATTACATAATTATAATAAATAGGTACTTATTATTCTTGTCTTATAAAAGTTGTTTTTTTTCTTCTTGCAGGTCATTATGCTGATGGCAATACAGTCAGCAAAACTGAAGAACACAGCAGAAATCGTGTTTTTTTTTTATGCAGTTTATAGGCTTCTATTAAATATAAAACAAAGTTAAAAAATTATAAATGAGTCTTTCCTTTGTTTATTATTATTCCTGAATTAATATTTCACTATTTCACAAAATTATGATCCCAAAGGGGGGGGGGGGGGGTTCAAATATATTAATGAAGCTTAAAAGGCTTGATTTCAAATCAGTACGTCGAATTGGCTGAATTTTCTAAAAAAGTAAACATTTGTCAAAGTCTATTAAAGAGGTCCACAGATAACCAAAATGTACGATTTTTTGTTCGGGAGTGCTCCGTCTGATGCGTTAGCATCCCTATATAGTTTGTGCTCTTGACATACCCTTAGTGAGTTTTACAGCAGTTACGGGCCGAGAGCAGTGTCCTATCCTGTGTTGGGAACTTGTTTAATGTTTATACTTAGGTAATTAACATTGAAATAACATTATTATTATTTTGAAACATTTTATTTGAATAATGTAATTTATGTTTGTTGTTGTATTTATGTAGTTAGTTGTTTTTTATAGTCCATTTCTGTATATTAACATTTTTAATAAATTTTACATTTAAGATTTATATAAAAAAACACTCTGATTTTGAAATACACGGCAAAGTGGTTTTAGATTCATACGAGGTGCTTAGCATAAGTTATACCTATCTAATAAATATTACCTAGTTCGTTTTCCTTTTAAAATCCTGTTTGGCAGTATTTGTTTAATACCAATTATCATATAGATACCTATATTGTAATATGAAAATCTTAATTTTGAATTCGAGTCTATGTTAAATCTATGTTTTCCAAAAAAAGTTTGTGATTTATGTACACTAGTTTAAGGATAATCTTATAACTGGTTTTATCCAATAATTTTAGTAAAATATCTGACAAAAAATGGAGTTATGTTATGTATATAAAAACATGGGTCTCGGGCGAACTGGAATGGTTGATGTCGGGTTGCTAACGGGTTCATGATGGCAGTATGTGGTTACGAGCCTATGTGAAAAGGCAACTACCAAACCTCTTGCCATAACTGACAGCACGCTTTGCGCAGTGGTTAAGCGTTTATCTTTCTGTTTTACGTGTCACAGGTACGATTCCCATACGGAATAAATATTTGTATGACCCACGTATTAAGTTGTTCCGGGTCGAGGTGTGTTATGGATGTGAGTCTGTGAAAAACAGTCAGGTTAAAAGTTAAAAAAAAAGTGGGAAACACAAAAGTTAATTACTCTTCTTTTTACTTTTTTTTAGAACTGGATCGGGCAGATAACCACACAAGACAGTATGAACTTCAGAATTGAGAACCTTGGAATGAAAATTACACCTGGTCCAGTTGCGGGCATCCGTTTCTTCGTAAAATACGATCCTATGAGCGAACCTCCACGACTGCAGGCTGTAAGACTGAACGGCAAGGAAATCTGCAACGTCTTCGCTGATGTGGAGCCGGACACAAGCTCTATTTGGACAACGTTAACGAGAAGGCCACATACGGAGATTGAGCCTGAAGATATCTCACAGACGAGGCCAGTCCGACAACTGAGTACTGGTTCTTTTACTTCTGTATTTAAGAAACCTGTTAACTCACCTAATCCTTCGAGCATGTGAGTGTAATATTTAAATCTTTTTAATTATACAGTATTGTATAATTATTAATAATAGCTTAAATATTGACATTGAATTTTTAAATTAGTTGAATTGACATTGAATTTGTATTGAAAATTAAATTACTATTAGTAATTCAATACCAATACCTATTGAGATAATATACTCGTCAAAACAAAATAAGGGCCACTTGCAAATTTCGACATTCTGGGTGATTTAATGATCATTAACTATATCCATGTGGTAAATTGTACAGCGTTGTGTTATCTTAAGTGTTTGCGAACACTTTAACAGCATTCCGCTTGAAAAACCGTTAAAATGGGTAGATTTTATCAATTTTTTTGAAACCAATTAATTTTACCCTGTTTTTAACGCGAACTTTAAGCTCATTTAACATTTGTATTGTACTGAGAACAGTTTATTGTGTCGAGTTAGTGCGTACATCGGCATTTTAAGAACGTAATTCCACAGGTTCGACTTCAAATAGACTTGACTACAACGACCAGGACCATAACACTCATCCAAGAAGGCTATTCGTAGCGATCTGTAGTTTTACAGCCGAGATTTTCGTAGCGAGCGATTCAGAATGCCTGGAATTGCTTTTATGAGATCCAAAATTTTGTCAGAAGTCAGGAATTAGGCAGAGCCAGAGGAATCACCGCTCAGGAAAACCGCTACATAGACTTACATGCACGCAGAGAGAGCACCGTCACTTCCCGCTCTTTGCAAATCCGCTTGTGCCTGGCCACAGGCACGTGACTTAGTGACCAAACAATTAGAAACCAGTTTTATGAAAACCAGCAATTGTCCAGGTGTCAAGCGGTGCGAATTCCATAGACCAGTATTCATCATGCAAATCAATAAACATCCGCAAGGCAACAATTGGACTGTAGCGTAAGGGACTGAAGCACATTGCTTTTTACAGATGAGAGCAAAGTAAAAGTTTTTAGTGTTGACCATTGCATAAGGGTGTGGAGATGAAAAGGGAGCAATTTGAAAATGCCTGCATCCACAACAGTGATCGATTTGGGGGGCCCAATGTTATGGTGTGGGGAGGCATAAGTCAAACTGGAAGAACTGAGCTTATAATTCAGAACCAGGGTACAGTAACAACTTAACGATACATCCAGGAGGTCATTAGACTCTATGTGGTGCCATTTGCATAGCAAGTGGGTGCAGGTTTCAAGCTGTTGCACGGCAATGCACGCGCTTATACTGTTAGAGTCACCAGAAAGTCACTAGAAGAGGCTCGTATACAAGTGTTGCCGAGGTCAGCGAACAGTTCGGGCTTGAACACAATTGAACACATGTGGGATCTGTTGAAAAGAAGAGTATGAGACACAAATTGATCAATGGACAATGAAAGACAGCCCTTAAACGTCCTAAAATCGAGCTAGGAACAAATCTCTCAAGAAACAATGCGGCATCTGATACAAAATGCCCTCTAGGCTTCAAGAATATGTTCAGAAAGGAGGAGGTTACACCAGATATTGATTCAAAAAGGAAAAAGAATAAACGCCGTGGAATTTCATTTTTAATTGCATTTTTAGTCCAAGTGTACTTTTTGCTGAAATTGCACTTTTTCTTGAAAATGTTGTAAAATTGTTTTTCTTTCCTGTGGATTGTGTAAAATTTAAGCCCATTTCATTAAAAACAAATCATTGCAATGAATTTTACAACATAGAAACCTAGGAACCTCATAATTTGCCCAGAAGATCAAAAATATAAGGTGGCCCTTATTTTGTTTTGACGAGTATAATATAATATAATGTGAACTGAAATATTTTGCACACCAGTCATCTGGTAGAGTATGACGGAACTTATGCTAACAGTGTCAACTTATTATACTTACTCATATTCCTGCAAATAAATAATTCTTATTCTTATTCTATGCATACTGCGCGCACGGAGGAGTGTGAGATCTTGCATAGTTGAGAAGGAGTGCAGAAAGCTAAAATTTATATACGAATTTATGTCGAATTTCGATCACTGGGCGACCATTAGTTAATTTAAATATGTTTAAAACAGTCTCTAACTAATCAACATATATTTTGTCAAAAATATATAGGTAAAGATCGTGATAACCTTTTTAGAAAAATGTAGTTTGAAATAATTTCGAAGAAATGACGTCAAAATTTTATAAAACGAAATACCGGTTTTACTTTTGTCTCGTTTTGCAGGTAAATCTTGCAATCTTGCTCCTTAATATGTTGACGGTACAGTTGAGTCTCATATCATGTCACATTTTAAAATCATCGTTAATTTTAAAATCATTTCGTCATAAAATCATCACTCGATAATGACCATGACTGAATGAACTTCGACTTCAGCATGACGGCTTGGGCCTTAAATGTTATGATGGAGTTGGCTCCATCCTAATGTTTTAAGGCAAATCAATTTAGAATTATTTGGTTTTGTCGGTGAACATAAAAATATAAATAAATATCCTGTTTGTATTAAAAACATTCACGTATCTATCATATTATCTGAATAATCGTCAAATTACGAAATATAAAAATTACGCGTGGAAATGCAAAATGAGTGCTGTCTCATTTGTGCGCACGCGGGCTGGCGACGTTTGACAGAGACGGCAACACCTAACTCAAATACCTAACGCGGCTGCGCGGTCTGTGGGAAACTCTAGAGAGGAATCTTTGGAAACTACTCATAACTGTGACAAGATATAATATATTAAGACTTATTTTTTGCTGAAATCCACACGGCAAGTCAACAAAGGTACTATTGTGTTCTGTAGTTTAAAATTTTAATAAGAACTTTTCATTTTCAGCGGTGGCAATGATGAGTTCTTCGCGGGAGATCAACCCATTGTTATAAAACCAGCAAGTAGTCCACCAAGTAATCCAGAAAATAATTATAACTCTAACAACCGTTATGGACAGAATATAGGGGGCGTCAATTTGTACAGTGGCCAAAAAGGAAACGTTTTAGTATTCTCATCTAATACTGAGTAAAAATAATTGCACTTTTTATCCACTTTTGGCTCGCTCTAGCATCTTGAATATGTCCTTAACACACAATATAGTAAAGCTTGATGTTAAAAATAAGGTAAAATTATTAAATAATTAGCTATTGTTTTCTAATTAAAATAATTAAAAAAAACTGATCTTTACCATTTTCTGTCCACAATAAAGTTCGATGTAAAAGCATTACTTTAATTTTTCCTGAAACCCAACAACGTCCTACTTTATTACCGGAGGTACTACATATTTTCCTCTCTATTAATTGAAAATTACGCCATTGTTATCTCATAACGGATAATTATTTCATTATACGCTTAATTAAGCGAGTTCAGTTCAAAGCCCTGATAAAAACCTATGTATAACCGGATTTCAGGTACTTTTTTAACCGGCGCGGCGGCGGCGGGTCGAGTTCCCAAAGTTTCACCGTATCGAGAAATTGATTTGGTTACTGACGGAAACTATTTTTTTTTATTTCGGCCTTCTATATTTGTACGCCACATGGCAAAACCATGGCAAAACATAGTGTATCTACCATAAAGTTATTATTACTACTAGTAATAATAACTATAAGGTATCTACTGACCCATTGTAACATCTCACATATTATTGTAACCCACCTATGTTTACAAATAAAGCATTCTCATTCTCATTCTCATTCTCATTCTAGGAAAGTAAAAATGTTATGTCAGCAGATTTTTTTTTAGATTCTATGAATAGTTTTCTGTTTGGTTTTTCAACAATTGAAGACTTTGGAATTATAATTATGAATAAGGCTAAAAAAAAGCTAATGTTATAATTTTTGGATGTGGTGTTTACCTAATTAAATTGTACACTCAGGTCGTAATTACTACAAATGTAGTTTGTATTGTCAACCTTTGTAAGTATTGGGGTGTAACAAACGTTGGTGAACCTTTTAAAAAATAAAAAATGGCCTTCCCTTTTTTAGTTTCTTTAAAGGACTATAGTACATATAGCATTATTTTCTTGAGAAAACTGCATCATAGTAAAACTTGTTAATTGTGTTAGAGTTGCACGTGCACAAAGTCTGTCATTATGGTACTGTTTTGGAATTCATAATGAGAACATTATGATATGAGTCTAGATAAAATAATGCTACAATCCTATTCGTTTAGAATTCATCTCGGGTTCCTGTATAGCGAATGAACTAATAAAGTAACTTATTCCAACTGACCGCACGCCAGCTGCTCCAGCAATTATTTTCACATCTGTTATTGTAGCTTTTGAAACAATTTACTGGAGTTTTAAGTTATTTCTTGCTTTAACAATACACATGATACATAATTAATAGAATTAATTAAATTATGGTGGTCGGGAGTCGGAACACCGTTGTATTAATTATTCACCTACAGAAATATTCGTGACAGATTACCAAGATAAGTGTTTTGAGTTTATACATACACATACACGGCCAATAAAAGAACTGTGCACCTACCTTCCTACCTACCCACCTACCTACTTACCTACCTACGTACCCTAGCCTATTTATCATACCTACCCTACTACCTACCCTATCTACCTACTATACCTACCATACCTACCTACCCTATCTACTATGCCGAATATGTATTTGTGATATGATGGCTCATCGTGCCAATCTTTTTCTTCATTGCATGAGTTTTTGGATCCAGCTCACGTCAGCGAAGTAATTTATGACAAAGCATAAGTAAAATCCATTTATTTAGATGGCCGTCTTTTCGCGCATTTTTTTTGGTACACGCTATTCTACGTGTGCTATTAAGATTTCAAGTACAGTTTAAAAAAATGTTTTTATTACTTTTTTTTTCTCGAAATATCATCTACATGTTAGTAGAACTTAAGGGATGAAGAAAATATTCTGTAAGATCTGTGAAAAAGTGTGTATCGTATCTAAATGTGTTTTCATGTTACGTGGGTACCTACAATTGGCAGATTTTCCGATTGACGTTAAACTTTAACGTTAAAGTTTAAACGTTAACCTCTTTTCTGTGTTCTGTGGGTAAAATCGTTTGCGCCCCGCGTCCAAACGCAGAGTTAACTAACTCTATACGGGCCGCAGTCGTTTAACGCATTTTGTTTTCGAAATATGGGTGATTTTCAAAATTTTTGTACAGTTACAAAAATGAAACAAAAATGAATACCGTTACAAAAATGAAGAACATAACAAAAAAATTACAAAAAGGAAATATTAGGGCTATTTCACAGAAGATAATTAAAACTACGAAATCGCATTTTAATCATCATTTATTAATAATATAATCAGTCTGTTCAATTACAGTCGTAAAATCAGTCTCAAAATTGTGTATTTCTTATGGTCATTTTTTTTTTAATATTACTTATTGAAATGATTAGCCCAGTCAAAATAAAAAAAATTGGTAACTTAATTTTAATTTAACTTTATTTCTTTATACTTTTCAGGATTGTTTAACTTCAGTCTTTCTCTATAAATACGTTGTCTTTCTGCAGGAGTCATTGGCATTCCTATATAAAAAACACACGGTCGCATTAATTAAATATTCATATTTATGGCAAAACTTATACATAATACTTGTCTCTTTTTCGCTACTAATTCAGTAAACAGTATTAATTTACTATTCAAAAATAATTTTATTCTGTCTTTTAGGATAAATATTTTATTGACAAATCAACAAAGCGTTAACAGTATCAGTCAAATTATATAAACATAATAATTCTGTATGAAATCGGCCTTACTTCATTTTTGTTATATCATTTTTGTTACGCATCAAAAAAACGTAACAAATCGTTACAAAAATGAAATTAACAATGAGTTGAATTACAACCTCAAACATTTGAAGGTTAGAAAGAATCAGATTGGATGTATTCGGCTTCTTTTTCGAATTTGATCAAAATTATTCTTTAAATTTATGCAAAAATAATAAGAGACAAGTTTAACGTTATTTTTATAGCTAAACAACCAAGATGAAAAGTTTATTGTTGAAAAAACACTGCACAGGGACTAATAAACTTTTCTTGTCGGAGGCACACCCACTGTCAAAATGGCGGACGGACGTTCTATTGTCATCTGAAGCCCAATTCTCGTAATTAACTTATAATATGACTGAAAGTTGACCGAACTGAGATTATAATTTGAATTGACAAAAAGTCATGTATTCTACTCCTCTTAAAGTTCAGTCCGATTCCAGTATGATTTGGATTCAATCTTCTTACAAACTCATTTCAATCTCATTTTTGACGTTTGTGTATAGACGAGAGTGTCAATTTTATTATCTGTGTCAGTTCAAAATGTTAGCAGAATACCAGAATACCGATTTGCCTTTTATTCAACTTTCGATCTCATTACAATATAATGTCACGTTTGACATTGTTTGTGAGGGTAGCAGAATACCATTTGTGACATTTATGACATTGATAGTAGATCGGAATGAGATCCGAACTATATTTTGAACATTTTTAATTACGAGAATTGGGCCTCTGATTGGATGGTTTTAAGTGGAGAATATTGGCAATTGAAAACCTCAAATATCTACTAATATTAGTGTAACAATAAAGAATAACAAAAATTAACGAAATGGAAGACATATATTGAAACGATGTTATTATTTTTATGCAATAGGTTATTTATTTATATTTTATATCGTTTACATCATAATTAAAGTCATAAAGATATTGCGCAATTAGCACATGTAAATATGTGAGAAGTTTCTTCTTTATGAATTTTTTTGTTACGCGCTCGTGCTTAGAGACACGAGCTTGCTTTAGGGAAATATTATGAGACTAAAGAAGTAAATATCTTCTTTTTTTAAATTACCTACCTATTATTTTGATCTGAAATGTTGATAGCCATCTGGAAAAAATGTTGTTCAAGGATAATAATACTAATTTGATCGCTTCAATGTGTTATTCCTGGAAAATATTCACGTGGACGTTTTAACACAACAAAATGTACATAAATTTTGAAAATCACCCATATATCACCGCAACGTATCGTGACTGTACCTGTCTACCGAATATTTTTATTTGTTCTTTTTTTGTGAAGTTTAATTCTAAGACTTAGGGTCATGTTCACCAACAATATAACAGATGTTTAAAGTGCAATCGGCCGATTACCCATATAAAAAAATCATTACATAGACGGCTGATTTTGCTCTAATCATAATAATATGTTATGTTTTCGGTAAAATTGGGCCTAAGTCGGCCTAAGTATACGAAATATGTATAGATACTATGGGGTCGAATATACGCCACGCTGACGTAAGTGAAGTGAAAAGTTTCTGCATACTGAAACTACGCATGCACAAAAATTTTTAGGTACCTACTGCTACGTAAGAACTAAGAAGAGTACTAAGAAGAGTAAATGAGAAAAGATAAATATTGAAACACATAGAAAAAAGACGAGGAAACATGATTGGTCACTTGATTAGGCACGATAAGTTCATTACCAACATTATAGAAGGAAAAATAGAGGCAAAAAGAAAAAGAGGAAGACCAAGAAGAACCTACGTTGATCAGCTGAAAGAAAAAGCGAATATAGAAACATATAAAGATTTAAAAGATTTGGCATTAGATAGGACCGAATGGAAATTGCTACACCGACAAGTGCTTAGCACTTAAAGGACAATGCAACTCTTCCATAGAAGCTTGGTCCAATATTTTGAAACATGTTGCCCAGAGTTGAAACCAATGGTAATTGATAGAACTTATTGCCACTAGCAACTTTTACTATGGCAAGAAAAAAATCTACCCGAGTAAAAAAAAGATACGACCCTAAGAGACAAAATAAAATATTGTTAGGAGACAGCGGTGACAGTGACAAGTAGCATCACATCTCTACGCATCTATAAAACGGGATGTCACACAAGATCAGACACATTTCGCTTGTCAGCCGTCGGAGGGTTCACACGTCTAAGCTGTGTCATCTAAAAATTGCTTATAAGTCGGTTGTGATTATTTAAATCGTTGTTTTGTAAAATATTTGATTAGTAGTAAACTGTTCGTATCCGTTATTTCCTTTTTTTTAATAAAAACTCACTTCTGGTTCCTAAAATCAGAAGTGGGATAGGATCTACACACAGCCTGACCGTTTGGACTATCCATTCTCAAATTCGTATATAGGGCGCGGTTAGTTAAATCCATTAGCTAGGTAAAAGACGAAAAAAATAATAATAAAAAAATGACGGGTAGATCACGGCGTCTTCGTTCCCGTAGTCGAACTCATGATCTTAATGATCAGGAAATACATCCCGGTGATAGTGATAGGCGTCGTTCGCGAACTAGGTCACGGTCACGTTCCCGTGTTGTACATAGGTCGCGTGATAAACATAGTTCACGTAGTAAACATTCTAAGGTGGATCAAAAGTTGCAACGTTCATTAGATGCAATCTTGACAAGATTAAACGTGCTTGAACAAAGTAGTGGGCATGCAGATGTCGTCAATACGGATCCGGTAAGTGCATAACCTGCATTATTTGAAAATGAAATAAATTGTGATCAATTGAATAATACTACTCCGTCTCATCATAAGGAGCCATCCGTCCCTATGTCGACATCTGTATGTGTAACTAATGAGAATCACGAATTATTGCAAAACGCAATGCCAAGTACTAACAGTGTAGAATGTTGAATGATGTAGAATTTAAGCCTCTTTGCCCAAGTAAGCTCGATTTTGCTAACATACTGGCTGACGTCATAAATAGCACGTCCGATAAATTCAGTACATATGCTGAGTACGCCCGTCGATCGTTACTACGGCTTCGTATAGTCAAAGGTTTGAGCGAAGAGTTGATGACGGACATAGTTATTCGGGGCATAGCAGACGCGCAGGTGCGAGCTGCAGCGGCAAATGCCAACTTAACTGCTGACAGTTTAGTTTCGTTTCTATCGATTTATACCAAGCCTAGTCGTAGTAAGCAAGACAATCGTATGCCTGCCTTCAAACGGCGTGATAATGCGAACCAATTAACTAAGGTCAAATGTTTTAAGTGTGGGCAAACTGGGCATAAAATTTTTCGTTGTCAATATAAGAAGCCAGGAGATGATAAGCCAGAGGAAAAGTCTCATTCGAATTCAAAAACCACCGTTACATGTAGTTTTTGTAAAAAGCCAGGACATGTAGAAAATAATTGTTTTGCAAAAGAACGTTCTCGAGATCGTAACACACGTAATATCAATCTTTGTAAAGAAGTTGATCAAGCTTTAGTAAATTCCCATAAAAGTAATGACATTACAACAGCAGTAGTACAGGGAATTCCGGTCGATGTGCTAATTGATAGCGGCGCTATGAATACATCTTTGATTTCTGAAAACGTTTTAAAATACCTGTCTTGTCAACCACAGACTAAGCGTTCTATTCTTAAAGGAATTAGCGAAAAGGAAATAGTTTCGACTTCCTATGTTACCTTAACTATTGAATTTCCTGAAATATCTATTGAAGCTGATTTTGTAATTGTACCTTCCTCATGCATGTTTACACCTATAATAATTGGGACTGACATACTTAACCGCGATGGCGTTACCTATGTACGTACAAAAGATAGGCAGTACCTAACAATAACTGATGCAACATCTCGTCAAATTAATGCCATTATTACGGACGTCAATGTTGTCACGCCTCTCATTGGTAAACATAAAGAGTTACTCATGTCTATCATTAACGACTTTTCGGACTACTTAATTTCTGGAACTGCAAGTTCTACTGTGACCACTGGCGAAATGCACATTAATTTAACTAGTCAAACGCCAGTTGTTTACCGTCCATACAAACTGTCTTACCAAGAAAAACTAAAAGTACGAGACATCATTAAAGATCTTCTTGATAAGGGGATAGTAAGGGAATCACAGTCCGAGTACTCTAGTCCTATAATTTTGGTGAAGAAGAAAGACGGGACAGATAGGATGTGCGTCGACTTTCGGGCATTAAATCAAATTACAATCAAGGATCGTTACCCAATGCCACTGATAGACGACCACATTGATAGGTTGGGTAGTTCTAAATATTTTAGCTCCTTAGATATGGCTACGGGTTTCCATCAAATTCGGATTCATGAGGCCTCTGTGCACAAGACTGGTTTCGTCACCCCCGAAGGCCATTACGAGTTTGTTAAAATGCCATATGGTCTGACGAACTCTCCTATCGTATACCAGCGGATCATCAACAAAACCTTAAATAGCTTTATAGAAGCAGGTAACGTGCTGATTTACGTCGATGACGTCTTATTGATGAGTCATACGGTGGAGGAGGGTCTTGAACTCCTTAGGAAAGTGCTTCACACACTCACCACATCAGGTTTTTCCGTTAATTTGCGTAAATGCTCATTTGTCACAACTGAGGTAGAGTATCTAGGTCGGGTGGTGAGTCAGGGCCAGGTAAGGCCGAGCCCTAGCAAAATAGAAGCTCTAGTAAACAGCCGTTCACCACAAACCGTCAAGCAAGTCCGGCAGTTCTTGGGACTCGCTGGATATTTCAGGTGGTATATAGAAGGCTTCGCAATCAAAACCGCTTGTATAGCCAAGCTCACCAAAAAGGATGCAAAGTTTGCATGGGGATCAGAACAAGAAAGAGCCCGACAAGAGATCATCGAGCATCTGACGAGTGAACCCATTCTGGTAATATTTGATCCTAGTCTAGCCACGGAAGTACACACCGACGCAAGCAGCGCAGGATACGGTGCAGTCCTAATGCAGCTTTCTACAGAAGGTAAGAAAAGAGTTGTCGAGTACTTTAGCAGGGTGACACAGGCTGCGGAGTGCAAGTATCACTCTTACGAGTTGGAGACGTTGGCAGTAGTCAAGGCACTTCAACACTTCCGTCACTACTTGGTTGGATTGCAATTCAAAATATTCACAGATTGCAATGCTCTAAAGGCTACAGAGCGTAAAAAGGACTTACTGCCCCGCGTAGCTCGTTGGTGGGTATACCTGCAGGACTTCACTTTTTCCATCGAGTACAGAAAAGGCGTGAATATGTCACATGCTGACTATTTAAGTCGCAATCCAGCTCCAGCTCATGTATGCAATATCACAAAGCCTCGTAACTGGGCTCAAATAGCTCAAGCTGCTGATGGTGAGACTCGTGAGTTGATTCAACAACTGGAAAGTGGAAGCTTGGATACCAATCGGTACGTACACCAAAACGATCTGTTATATTATCGCTACAGTCCAGTCGGTGAGACATCTCGCCTCCTGTGCTACATACCGAAGGGGCATAGGCTAAGTCTATTGAGAGTGTTTCATGATGAGCATGAGCACATAAGTACAGAGAAAACTCTGGATCTTATTTTGAAACATTTTTGGTTCCCTGGTTTACGAAAATTTGTCAGTAAGTACATCTCGCACTGTCTCATATGCATCTCAAAGAAGAGAGTGCCCCGTGCGCCACATCAATACATTACTTCGCGGGAAAAACCCGAAGTACCGTTCGACACGGTGCACGCAGATGCTCTAGGGCCACTACCGGAGTCCCGAGGCTACAAGTTCATTCTCATCCTAGTAGACAGCTTCACCAAATTCTGTCTCCTTTACCCGATCTATCGCCAGGATACTAACGAGCTTAACCGGGCCATGACGAACGCGATTTCCCTGTTCGGTGTACCGAAACTGTTAGTGACAGACCGTGGACGCATGTTTGAATCTCGTGAGTTTGTCAATTGGATAAAAGGGTTGGGTTCAGAGTTGCACCATATCACCGCGGAGATGCATCAATCGAATGGGCAGGTCGAGCGCTACATGAGGACAGTTCTTAACATGGTAAGAATTGAAGTCAATCATAGGAGCGCCGAATGGTCTGAAACTGTATGGAAGCTACAACTCGTGCTGAATATCACAAAGCAGAAGACGACACAGTTTTCAGCTTTAAATCTTCTGATTGGTACTGATGCAACGACGCCCGTGATCCGGTCACTGATTCGTGATATAGCAGTCGACGGATCACCACCGAACCGTGAGGCTTGGCGAGAGATTTGCAGAAGCAGAGCTACTGAGTTGTTGAAACAAAACCAGGTTCAGCAAGACCAGCGTGTTAATCGGCACAGGCATCCTCCTCGTGTGTTTAAGGTCGATGACCTTGTCTTCGTCATTAAGTACTCTCAATCCACAGGGAAGCTAGACCCAGGAATGCGTGGACCTTACCGAGTTATTAAGGTCCTGCCGAGTGGACGCTACGAAGTAAAGCTTCTTAGTGGCGCATATGGAAAAACCAGCCAGGCAGCGGCTGAATACATGATACCCTGGCGAGGAGAGTGGTGCCCCGAAACGTGCAAAGCGTTCTTCGAAAGTGAGTGTCTGCACACATTTATGTTGTATGGTTGGTTCAGTCAGAGGTTTATTTGACTGGATCAGTGTAATGTCATGATCCGATGTAGATGTTACTGGATCAGCGTGGTGTAATGATCCGAAGTAGATGTTACTGGATCAGTGTTGTGTAATGATCCGATGTAGATGTTACTGGATCAGTGTTATGTAATGATCCGATGTAGATGCTACTGGATCACTTATAAACCGACGCACTGAGGCAAGTTTATTCTGTAAGGCCTGTGGCAGTGTATGGAGGAATGTCCCTCTAGTAAAAAGTACTTGAAACGCGCGCAACGATAACTTCGGTCTGGTGTCTGTTTGAAATGAGACGTCTCTGTAGGCGGTGATTAATGGTTGTTGATGGATGAAAGTATAATTGTCTTCCTATGAAATATGACGTATGAATCAGCTGATTGAGAGATGGATGCCTGGGTTGTTTAAAGAGTTGATTTTCAGGTTTCATAATTGTTTTATGACTTTCAGATGAATTTGATGAGGACCCGAACGCTGAAGTCGTTGCGCTCCCTGGACCCAGCAGGTCAAATGCGGTCGAGGACGACACAGCGTCAGGAGAGGCCGTGTTAGGAGACAGCGGTGACAGTGACAAGTAGCATCACATCTCTACGCATCTATAAAACGGGATGTCACACAAGATCAGACACATTTCGCTTGTCAGCCGTCGGAGGGTTCACACGTCTAAGCTGTGTCATCTAAAAATTGCTTATAAGTCGGTTGTGATTATTTAAATCGTTGTTTTGTAAAATATTTGATTAGTAGTAAACTGTTCGTATCCGTTATTTCCTTTTTTTTAATAAAAACTCACTTCTGGTTCCTAAAAATATTTATAATAACATCGGTTAAACTTGATTTGATTATGCGATATTGATTCAAAGTAAACGTATAGTTAGTGACTGCCGTGACTGCTTATTACCCGACTGCGCGATGCAAAGGAGGGTAATGTGTTTATCAGCTTTCGTATGTATGTTTATTCCTTTGTGGCGCTCTAGACACCAAATGCGTGGGCCGATTTTAATGATTCTTACGTCAATAGATTTGTCTTATTCTTGCGAGTATCACTAAAGACCTGAAAGTAATTAAAATTCAATATGACGACAAGTAGACGCCATATTGTGGAAAAGATAGAAATGAAAGTCAACAAACTATGTTAAGTGGGGTCTCATTGAATAGGTATTTGAAAATCATCTTTAGGTTTCTGTTATCATTTTTCATTTCGTATAACCATTTAGGATCTATAACGATTTAAAGTTGGTTAGCAACTATTCTCACTTAAAACTAAACAAAACGTGTAAAAAAAATAAACAATACAGTGACTGCTTAAAAATAAAAACTGGAAAAAACGCGACTAGTGACTCTATAACAGTCGGGAGTTCGGGACTGATTATTGGGAAGATTTGAGTCGGTCGCAATTTTTAATGGGTTCGCTATGTTCCGCATTAGAATTCTAGTTTAATACTAGTTTTTTCTTTTCAGTTTTTATTTAAAGTGATTTTTTATTAATTTATAGTTCACTTTTTAAGCAGTCGGGTTTTTTATTGCTTTTATTTACTTTTTGTATAAGGTATAGTGAGTAGTTATTTAAAAAGAAAAAATATAGGAGGTAATTTTTGTTTAGTGAAATAAAAATATATTTACTACAAAATCTTTTTGACACATTAGATTCCTAGGAAAAGAATATTTGGGTAATACCTGCAATCTAATAATAGTAATTTAAGAAACTGCTGCTTATAAGGGGTAATTAAAATACGAGTGTGTGTAAAACCGAGCTGAGGCAAGGGTTTTAATAGTATCATACGAGTGTTTTAATATCTAGTAAGGTACCTATGTGTAGCACCTGTAGCATGACCGTTTCTATTTCTATTCTTCAATGAATAGACAAAGCTCCTTCTATCCATCTCGACATCCAGACTCAGGTTTCTACGTAGACAAAGATAAAATATTCTTTTCATCTCACTAACTCGGAAAGGCTTTCTTTATTCTTCGAAATCCGAGCGCAAAAGTCTATTTTATCCGCTAGCGTGGAAAAGTTATTCGAAATTCGAACGTGACGAACTATGGTGTAGAGCACAGACCTGGGCCCCAAGTCTGTTGTAATCACGAGAGCATTCTGCCGCGAGTGAGGGGTTGGCGCGTTGGACAAGTGTACAGTGGTGAAGAAGAATAACTCAAATATAATTAGGTATCTAACATTTTCCTCGCTTTAATGTGATGAAAAGTTGTGTGTTTCGCATGGCTCCAAAATTATTTGCGTCTCGTGCCTTTGAATCCCTCGCTCTACGCTCAGGATAATATTCTTGAACCACGAGCGTAGCGAGTGGTTCACTCTTAGAATCCTTCACTTGCTCGGTATTCAATACAAGCACTCGCACCAAATAACAACTTTGCAGCCTTGCATAACAAACAACTATTCCACAGCAACGGGTAAGTAGTTAGTGAAGTAGCTGGCTACCAAATCCTACCGACGAGTAGAAATATTTCCATAACCGGTCTATTTTTCTATTCTTCCGTAGAAGAAACCCGCATCTATGGTGTTTATGCTACGCTTGCAGTTTCATACACTACTTTATCTATACTCACTGCAATAAATATAAAAACAAACACAATAATGGCGCCGAAACCCAGCAGTCAACCACGCATGCACTTGCATAAAGTCTGTCATTATGGTACTATTTTTGAATTCATAATCAAAACTTTATAATGAGCACATACGCGGTGGCGACTATATAATTGAAATATTATAATTATGCCGAAGCGGAACTAACAGATTTAAATGATTTTTATTTGCCTGATTCCGATGTTTTATTTATAAGAGCACGAACTAAAAGTCGCCACAGCAGTGCGTAAAAATATTTTTGCCATGTATTGGTTAACGGTACCTTACAGGTATAGATGTATAAATAATTGCTCTTGCAGTTGTATATCTGGTAGATGAGCAATTGGTGTTTGAGCCCTTGTTATTACTGTCGTATAGTACTTTGTGCCTCAATAGATCTTCGCAGGTCGCAGTGACAAAGGGGCTTAGGACCCTAGCACTTATAAATAATATCTAATTGTCCTTTGCATGGGCCGGACACCAAAATGTGATTCATCGCGCCGCACTTTTTTTAACCGACTTAAAAAAAAAGGAGGAGGTTCTCAATTCGACGCGTATGTTTTTTTTTTTTTTTTGGATAGTGTAATTATCGGTAATGATTATCTAATAAGTATAAATTCATTACATAATGATTGTAAAAATATTAATGAAAATAAATAAAATGATTTTTGAATAACATGATTTTTTATTTTATTATACCAAAAATACTTACACCTTCGTATTTTCTTTATAAATGCCTCCCTCCTTACCTACCATACTTTTTCTCATAATCAAAAACAAGTTTAACGAATTTTATGATAAATAATATATTTTCCTTCTGATGGTCGTATCTTTTTTTTACTCGGGTAGATTTTTTTGTTGCCATAGTAAAAGTTACTAGTGGCAATAAGATCTGTCAATTACCATAGGTTTCATATTTGGGCAACTACTTTAAAAAAATTGGGCCAGTAAGTTGCATTGTCCTTTGGATGGATGGACTGCTACGTATGTAACGGAAAACGTCCCTGTACCTACTACAACAAATTGTAGTATACTACATAAAGCGCTTACTACAATCTGTTGCAGAAACTTTTGAGCTGCTTTGAGAGCGTCGTGTTTATGACGTCATAAACTGGAGGGTACGAGCACGTGTTGTCGGCCGCCCAATTTTTATAGCGATAGTTTCTATTCAACTACGAGTACTGATAAAAATATTTTTATGGTTTACCAAGTGATAAGTTTATTATTTTTAGCGAAATATGAGCGGTTTGAGAAAAAGGTTTTTGATATTTTGCGAATTAATCATTGTTATGAACTCTTCTCTTTTGTTATAAATTAACGGAAATTCATCGTTTTATTGAAATTATTTTCGGCCAGATTTGTGTAGATCGAATGCTTCCCCTTCCGTTTTCTTGTGATAATTAAGCGCTTATCTTAGGTACATAATACTTCCCTACATAGTATAAAATAAAGTCGCTTTCCGCGTCTGTCTGTCTGTGTAACCGCTAACTCCTCCTAAACCACGAAACGGATTTTGATGCAGTTCACCATCATTTTGAGCATTTCTTCCGGAAGGTTTAAAATAAAATAAAATAAATAAATAAATCCAGCCCATTACTGCATATTTTTTGCCTGATACGCTCCTTTTATGTTCATAGTATGGTACAGATAGTGGACAGAAACCTCCTAACTTAGCCATAAGTCTCCCACAGCCAAGGTATGATCAATAACATCAATCCATTTCAAACTTCTCGGTACAAGAAACTTCAAAAAGAAATTCTACAAGCTTACATACCTTTAACAACTCTCCGATTCCCATTGTCAGCGAAAAATCGAGTAAAAATCTGATAATAATAGGTACGTTTATCAATAAAAGAAAATACGGATTATAAGGGTTAGGGTACAGAGGGCAGTCACAAATCTTTATCGGCGGACCGTATTGTGATTTATAGGGGGCTGCGTGTGCGACTCGATATAAGATTTGTTGGAAATACCTTTAATTTACGAATCATTCGGATTAGTTGGGTCGTTTAGAACCTTGTGAAGAGGTTTTGTTTCCGAAATTTTTAACGAGGCTCTGAACCGGTCTTGCCTGTCATGCGACAGAAACTATTGAGCTAACTTTGGGCAACTATTGGGGCAGAAAGAAGCTTGAAATTTGTGACAATTTTACAATTGTCATATTGTCAGAGATTGTTTACTACATAAGACAAGTAAGAAAAAACAGTATACTTCCGAACTCCGTGTACCCTGGGCAGTTAGGCGTATGAACTGGAGGCCTGTGTGACTAGCCAAGCTATTACTTAGTGACTTAGTATTGGTTTTTGTGAGAGCACAAGCCAATACTATAGAAGAATAATATATTATATAGTTTGACGCAACCTCATTTAGAAATACTCCAGCTATTTAATAAAAACTGCTATTATCATTACTGAAGCCTTTTTTCGGGACATTACGAGGAAAATCGTGGATTACAGATGTTTATATAGGGATTGCGTGTTTAGCGTAAATCAAATGAGCTCGGATTACTACTGATTAATGTGGGCTTTTATTGGATGCCATTATGAACTAGACATGTTCCTATTATTATAGGACGTTCATGCCTCCGCTATTCAGATGTTTAATGTTATTTTTACTAAATTTAATGTTTATTTTTATTCATAGAAGCGGATAATTTATCGCGTCTTCATCTTCGTTACAGTTTTTTGTCCATATGCTTTATTTATATTAAACTAAACACAAGAAAATGTACTTTTTTTTAATAACAAAGAGTAAAAGTATCTTCTGTTATAGAGATACTTTTACTTTTTCCTTGTTGTTGACTGTCAATTAGAACTCATATTGAAATTTACTCACAAACTGTTTTGCTATATTCTCAGAAAATAAGTTAGTCGAAAGAGTAATGTAAGTGAGTGAATTTCTTTGTGAAAAGACCTCATTTTCTCGAAAACAATTCGTAGAAATATGTAGCCAATTTTGTTTGAGGTACTGAAATCCTACTTACAAAACTATTTGGGGCTTTTCCAAGGCCTTGGGGAAAAGTTGTAACGTAATCAAAACTGAGAGAATTTATTTAGTTTCCTAAAATATTACTGCAAAATAAACGTAAAAAGAAATAAAACGAAATAAGTATTTTAGGTTGAAAAAACAAAAAAAGATTTAGTACATTTGGATCCTGAAAAGAACCATTAAAACATTTTTTTTAAAGAAATCAAATCTCATTTATTTAATGTTTCTTTTGCCAGTTATAGGCTCCTCCACCCGACATTTTCGGTAAATTGACTTTTTATAATGGGCATAAAATAAAACAGCATTATAAAAATCCCATTTAATGTAATTAATTTGGAAAGCTTTACTTCGTTACCGAAGAACGAAAGCCGGGGCCGAATTCATTCGCACTCGTTCTCGTGAAGCAGGATTGCTCGGCGAACATATCGGAAGTGGTAGAAACTGAATACCACCACGATGGAGAAGAAGTATAATACTGGAACAAAATATTAATTATACGAATTTGTTCAGGATAACAGCAGAATTAAAGCATTTTGTCTTTATTTCCCGAAGGATGTTTTTTTTTTTTTTTTTGCAATTATTATTAGGATTTTTCATATATTATTTGGCACAGGCATTTCCAATGACTAGATCCAAAAAAAAAAAACACCGAATCTAATTCAGGGGTCACGGTCTAGAAGTCCAGACAAATTTTTGTTAGGCACTATGAGAGAACAGTGTAGGGTATCGTCTGGAATGGCCTGTCAGGAAACCCCCACAGCAGTTTGAGCTCACTTGTGGCGACAAATGGCCAGCATGCATTCTAGTCATCGTGTAGCTCGAGCTTATTTTAGGGTGCTCAACGATCCGACGCTCCATCCGCATCCATACCATCCGCAGGATTAGACTAAGGTGCATTGTTGTATAACCACATTTCGCTGCTATTAAATCTCATGTTGTACCCCAACACTAGGTATACAAAGCTAATACAAATTGCATCCGATGCATTAATTTTTGATTATTAGGTACAAATTCAGGGACACTTTCGAGGCTTTACCTATAAAAAATCCAATAATTCTTTGCACGGACCGGGAATCGAACTCAAGACCTTATGCTGAGCAGAGGCACTAGTGACACCAGTAAAATTATAAGTACCTACACTAAATTAAAACATAATTAATTTCACTATTCCCGCTCCTTACGACATTATCAAGAAGAATAGTGGTGGCTTAAATTTTACCGGGAACCAAACGGATGTGATAATTACGTTCTTTCACTTCTAACACTATCAAGAAGAGAACCGAAGATATTAGGAGGAGAAGATGATTTCCCACTTGATATGACAACAGAGGAAGAGGAAGACCTAGACGATGTTTTGTCCATCAAGCGAAGGAGAAAGTGGGAGTCGAGTCGTATCAAGAGGCCAAAGCAAAGACAGAGAATTGAGTCCAGTAGCGATTGCTATAACGACAAGAGCTGAGCAATTAAAATTAAAGAGAAGAAGAGTAGGTACACAATATTAAACTTGTTTTTGACCAACAAGCCGTCATGTTACCGTTTTAATTCAATTAACATAATATTAAGTAATCGAGGGAATGCGCGGTGCGGTGCCTTCATAATTAGTATAATGCACCCGACTACTTTCATGATTGCTGGCTGAATATGCGGCCTGATGTATCCGCTGGTAATTGGAGATTATTTATTCAGGTAGGTACGTTATATATTTTTATTTTTGATTAACTGTTTGTCTTTGTCCATAAAATCAGGGAATCATGGATTCAAATCCAGACTGGTTTGTTGGGATATTTTATACGTGAAAAGAAAACTTTGTAGCCCTTTTTAAGTAGGTACCTATATTGCGCGCACGGAGGAGTGTGAGATTTGGCATAGTTAAAGTTTATATGAAGAAGGGGTGCAGAAAGCTAAAATTACGGTCGAATTTCGACCACTTGGCGACCGAAAATAAATACTGTACTTTTACAGGCGACCTGAACTTTTGTTGTCATACCATATTTGGGAGGACGATTATGGTCGACGAAAAAAAGAACTTAAAAATGATCCTACCGGCTCCAAGGAATGTGAGTAGACCGCTGACGCACGCCAAGTTGGCAAGTCTGTGTTGTTCGTCTTTTATCTTCGGAGCTGAAATAAAACATACAATAATTTATTATTTCTAGATTTATTAAAATATTAACCCATAGTTACTCTGTTGAAGACATCGTCTCACAAAATACCTATACAACCTGTATCAGAAAGGCGTGGTCATATATAAGGGCCACACCCTTATATATGACCACGCCTTTCATCAAATCAGACCATCAAACTGAACAACTTTCTCTATGGGACCAATATCGAAATCGCGAAAAAATAATCATCTTTCTCATACGTTTGGGTCGAGTACTAGGTATTAAAGTTTTGTATAGGACAGAAGATTATTTTTTCGCGATTACGATGTTGGTTCCATAGAGGAAGTTGTTCACTGTTCAGTTTGATGATCTGGGGGCCTAAAAAGGCCACATTGAGCAATTCATCTAATGATCTGCATAGTAACTGTCAAACAGATGATTACTGAATATGAACCTTATGCGGATGACAATAAGAGTCGTCAATTAAGTAGATATTTTGACATTCATAATATGAATCATATTGTGATTCACCTAAAGCGGCCTTTTTAGCCCCCCTGCAATTCATCTAATGATCTGCATAGTAACTGTCAAACAGATGATTACTGAATATGAACCTTATGCGGATGACAATAAGAGTCGTCAATTAAGTAGATATTTTGACATTCATAATATGAATCATATTGTGATTCACCTAAAGCGGCCTTTTTAGCCCCCCTGCAATTCATCTAATGATCTGCATAGTAACTGTCAAACAGATGATTACTGAATATGAACCTTATGCGGATGACAATAAGAGTCGTCAATTAAGTAGATATTTTGACATTCATAATATGAATCATATTGTGATTCACCTAAAGCGGCCTTTTTAGCCCCCCTGATCCCTTAAGTATGACCACGTATTTCTAATACACGTTGTAGGTATTTCGGGAGTTGAAGTTTTTACTTTTTATTCACAGATTATCTAAACTGGTACCACTAATAAAAATAAAATAAAGAATCTCGAGGGCTAGCTATCCGGGGATGAGGTTATTAATATCCGATAAACCACTCCCAGTCTATTTATGTAGGTTGGTACCTGAACTGAATTATGAGATTTATTTGCGGAATGATTTCTAGTGAAATTTCAAAGCCAAGTCTTGTATGCCTTAGTAACTTGGCTACGTTAGGTTAGGTATGCTGTTTGTTTATCACACAGTGACTTTGGTCCCAGTGGTTTTTAGTACCTTTTATAGCTACCTAAGATTGAGGAAAGTGTACTTAAACCCTGAACCAAAAAGTAGGACATTTTTAATCTCGTTATCTTTGTCTATTCAGCATCTTACCGCTTTGCGTTTGAGTCCCTACTACTTGACTTTGTTTAGTGCGGCTTCGAAAATAGCTAGCTACTCCTTTTATCTATTTATTAATACGTGAAGAAAAATCTTTGTACCCCTTTATAAGCATATTGCGCGCACGGATGATTGTGAGATTTGGCATAGTTAAAGTTTATATGGAGAAGGAGAGCAGAAAATTAAAATATATGACTAATATGTGTTACAAGTATATTAAATAAATTAAAACTGAAAAATTTAATGAATTACGGTCGAATTTCTACCTCTGGGCGACCACTAGTTATTGCAACTAAGCCTAAATTTTACGTAGACAATAACTTGGTACCCTAAATCACAATGCAAAGTAAGTAGCCTTCAAATACCCTTATAGTACACCTACACAGAAAAAGGTTCCATTCAGAAAAGTCTTCACATAAAATCCGAATATGGTTTCCAAATACATTTTTATTAGCACAAGCATGTCTGTTTCACACGGCCCCTTACTTTTACATTAAGTCCTGGGTTCTCCGTTCACCGCCATTTATTCCGCAAGCTACTCAACTACATATTGGAACCAATAGCAGGAGCAGTACTAAAACATAGTGAATTTATGTAAATAGGCTATGATATGCTAATGGAATATTTTGAGAAAGGCACAGAAATGTTTTGGTACATGGAACGTATGAAGAAAAATGTATTACAGTGATGTTCAAATTATTTTTATTTTGGGCCGCGTTCGTTTCTCTTTTGATCGTAAGTTGGCCACTGGCTAATTAAATAAATTTGCAAAACCAATCTATTTCGTTTCATCGTATAATGCTAACTTCTCAAAATGACACTTTAGTGTATCAACTTAATAAGTTAGTCAGTGTAAGCTCTTCTCTATCTTTATACCTAAGGGTGTTAGTGACGGTGTTAGCAGTGCAAGAAATGGATGTACAGAAAATGGCTCTCTGGTCACTAAATCGCTTGCAGGTAATTTCTCCGGTAGATAAGATCTTTTTTGGAAACAGAATTGGCGATCAAAACTCTTATTTATATTACAAGGTTCACTGCAAGATTCTGATTCGCTCTGTAAGGCCAATCGAGCCTATGTATATTATGCCTATGGGTATTTATCAATAATACTAATCATTGATAAATATCCTGAGAGTTTTTACCGTCACAATTTCCTGTATTGTTTTCGTTATAATGAAAAATTGCGAAAAAAAGCCTCGGCCGGAAAAAGCCTCTTTACAAAAAGAGGCTTTTTAGAATGAAAGGAACTAAAAAGAAAGATTTGTTTTCTATTTTAATTTAATTATTCTATTTATTGTCTAACTTTTATAACCCTTATTTATTGAAGTTCTTAGAGGATTCTACCGGTTATGCTCGGAGTTTTGCACTACTGTTAAGCATAGATAATATTATTCTGCTTACCGTCTTTGAACCTGACACAAGCTCGACCAATCTTGGTGACAGACAGTGAAATCAAGCCCAGCCACACCAAAGTAGCCACGAGGAGGTACACCTAGGAAAATATTAGTCAAAGTCAAAGTCAATTTTTTTAAATTTCTACTAGGCCTTTGCAGGCACTTTCAAAACGTCGTGATTCGAGCTGCACGGTTCCAAGTGGGTTGGTTCTGGAGAAGATACTGGCAAGAAACTCCATGGATGCCCATTTTCTTGCACATGAGGGACACACACTTCCATGCTTTATTTTTCATTGTTTTTATTTTATGTAATTTTCTGGTTTTTTTTATTTTTTATGTTTGTTATGTGTGCATGCTCGGTGTCCTGTGTGCAAAAAATAAATTTATTTTCTTTCTTTCTTTTCTTCTTTTGGATACTCTTTTTTATAAAACAAATTTAAAATAATATCTGGGGCCGCAGGAGCAGGACACTGTTTTGTAAATTGTGTGATGTGGCTAAGAACATGTTCAACAAGTGTCGATAAAAAAAAAGTTTATTCGTATGTCTACTATATTTTAATCGACTTAGACGAAACCTATGAAATCTTGGCAGTTTTAGTAGCATAAGTTAAATCTCAAAGAAAATACAATATCAATGTTATGTTTACCAGCATAGCTCTGCAGTTCTCCGTCAGGGCGACGACGATAAGCAGCACTCCTGCGCCGGTGATGCCGCTCAGCACTATGCCTGTCGCTGCACTGATGACTGTAGTAGGTAAACATACAATTAATTGTTGGTAATATTTTTTATGAGAGTCACTGAAAGCTCAAAAGCCCTAAGCTGTGGGCTGTGGAAGACAAATGGCAGTCTCTCCGTGTAAAAAATCGATATTTATTCAGCTGAATAGGTTTTGTAGCGGGCTATAAATCTGGCCCATCTTGAAATGGCACGAAATATTTTAAATACCGGGTGACTGGTTGAACAATGGACATATTATATGTATAAGGAGGGTATTGTACTCATCATTATTGAACAACTTCTACTATGGGAAAATCGCGAAAAAATAATCAGCTGTTACATACATTACATATAGAGTAATATTAAACTATTTATATGGAACAGCAGTTTTTTGTTTCGCGATGTCAGGTTTATTCCTATATTAAAAGTTGTTCATAATGATAAGTACAATACCTTCTTCAATATGTCCAATGTTGAACCAATCATTCTGTATACGAATTATAAAGTACGTTTTTTAAGAATTAAAACAAACTTGTTTATTTTTTAACTTACACTGTGTAGATGGTGTCTTGTGCATTTCATCATACTGCGTTCCGTGGGTCAGGATTAGAGTCAGAAGAATGGAACCGACCAGGACTTGGGAGAAAGCTATCAGGAGTACTCCTGGAAACAGGTTGCAGACACCACAGCAGCTTTCGAAGTGACATCCTGGCTTGTGGATTGCGAAGTGTAGGGGCACTTGGGTTGTAAGCTATCAGATGATAATGAATTAAACATCAGTTAGCACCATAAGATCAGATTATTTGGATTCTGTAGATTTTGAATAGGGGTTTGATTACATGGACCGATCTTTTTCCTATTTTTATTAAACCATTGCCCCACACTTGCTCCTTTATTACAAAAAATATGGTTTAAAGCAAGTCTAGTAAGACCGAGGTTTTATATATATCCGTCACTTTCTAATGCCATATAACCAAAAGAGACGGTCTTATTTAAAACCCGGGTTTTACAAGGCTTGCAAGCATCTCCAAAAAAAAAAAAAAAAAAAATCTTTTCTATGACAGTTTGAGTTCTCCTTTATCATGGGTACAGTTTAAAGGCATAGATCTTACATGCACACACACCCAGACCCGGACCCACTATCTGGAAAAACAAACCACCAGAAAGAAGTATCAAGAAGGAACAAACAAACAGACACACTTTAGGATTTATAATATTAGTATGGAAGTATTGCGCCGACCCCAAATAAAATGGGATAAGGGCAGGAGAATATTAGTATGGAAGTAACTTTACCCTCGATACAGGAGAAATCCTAGTGAGGGGCAACGTTTTTTTTAAAAAACAAAAAGAAAGAAAGAAAATATGGATTATTATAAACAAAGCTATAACTTGATTTAAATATTGGGCGCCTAATTACGTACGTTGAACAACATCAACGCGTTGTTATCGTCAGGCGAAGCCAGCATGCTGAATACCTACGTCTTACAAAATCTCGGTACAATGCTCCCTACATTTGCACAGCGCAAGCTTTACCTGCTTTGCAGTAACCGCATTCAATTCATAGCTCTTTTGATTTCAGTTACCTACAGCAATTCTAAGGTTGTTTGCTTTTAGAAGTCGAAAAGAAACGCGCAGTTCTAACGATGTAGTTTATTCTGAATGATTTTTAAACGAATAATTGGCACCGTTTTCTTTTTTTATTTAAACAATACCATACACTTTATTGCAGACTAGAAAGCGAAGAAAAGATATAATAAAAACCTAATCGTCAAAAACCTCCGACTCCAACTAGAAAAGGAGCTGTAACTTTTGAACGGCTGAACAGATTTTCATGAAACATAGCTGATGATAATGATGATATCCGATTAAACTAGCTTTCGATTAAAAAAACTGCATTGAAATTCGTCTATCCGTTTTGGAGCTTCGATGCCACAGACAGATACACAGATACACACTAAAAACTTATACAACCCCTCTTTTTTGTCGGGGGTTAAAAAGAGATGTACAAAGGGCGGTCTTGTCGCACTTAGCAATTTCTGCCAGACAATCTATAATAGAAAACAAATCATGTGGATCCAACAATATCTATAGCTTAGACTAGCTTCCGCCCGCGGCTTCGCCCACGTGATTTCTTTATAAATTATAACCTATGTTACTCGCTGATAATGTAGCATTCTGCTGGTGAAAGAATTTTTAAAATCGGCCCTGTAGTTTTTGAGTTTATCCATTACAAACAAACAAACAAACATACAAAAAATCTAATCTTTTCTCTTTATTATAATAGTTTAGATTATTGATTGGTTGTCGCTGGAGCGGCTGCGACAACCAATCAATAATCTAAGATCCTATATACTACTGTGGATCACGAGGTAGACATCGATGCTAGGTAAAGGATGATCTGAGTAGATGACTTGTCAGTGATCTTTGTCCAGCAATGGACTGTGACGAGGGATTTCTTGTACTTAGTAGAAGAGTAATGAACCTGTAGTCCTGTTGTGCTTCTGCTGGTACTTCTTGCCTTCTCACTCGATCTTGTATAGTCATCAGTAACACTTTTAGGCATTTTAGTAAACAGTAAAAATAGAGACACTCTTTGACAATGACGTTTGATAGTTCATTTTTTTTGTGTCAATCTCACGTCAAATTTTTATTTCGTTCGTGCCTGCAATAATTATGTAATCCAAAGAGTACTAATTATGATAATTATTATTATACGATAGATAAAGAATTAAGCGGGTTCTATATTAATTACAATGTGCTAATGCCAACTGTTCCAGAACCTTGTTTTTTTTATACTACTAAAAACATATTTACTGCTCGCCTGATGGTAAGCGGTTACCGTAACCTATTGACGCTTGCAACACCAGTGGCATCACTCGCGTGTTGCTGACCCTACTACTAGTATCGTGTCCAACACGAGACTTCCTCAAAGAGCAGTGCAATTTGACTACGATATATTGCAAGGTGTTGGTACTGCCCAAGCCGGACAGCTCCAATTTTGGGCGGAAAGTGCTGCTAAGCCTTACCAATACCTTTGATTGGTGATCAATGGACTCATTATTGATGACCAATGGACCATTCGCATTAAGAGCTACTTATTTATGAACTGCTCATGCTTAGCTGATTCGTATTTTCTCTGCATCTCATATCAGTTCGCAAAAATCCACTGTAGGATATAAGCAGTTCCTAAACGAATCTAAATAAAGAAATGTACTTACGCTTGCCTTCCATGCAAGGGGGTCTGAGTTCGTAACTTACCCGCACCTCTGACTTTTCGGATTCATTTGCGGATTAGAATTTGATTATCACTTGCGATAACGGTGAAGGAAAAACATCGTGAGGAAACGTGCACATCTGAGAGGGCCTCATAAAGTTCTCGATAGTGTGTGTAGTCCGCCAATCCGGACTAGGCCAGCGTGGTGGACTAAGGACTAACCCTTCTCATTCTGACAAGAGGCCCGTGCCCAGCAGCGGGACAGTAATGGGCCGGATTTATTTATTTTTATTTAGTTACTTATTGTTTTGTAGATCTTTCTAATTTGGAAATCCTCACCTGTCAAACGAGAATAGACACGATAGAAATTGTTTGTTCCCAGGACCTTTTCGAATCATTACCCAGAATTAGGGTTGTGTCATTTGAATAGATTTAATGAAGGCCTATCTGCGTGTACGAATAGGGAAGCAAATACTTGTATATTTGTGCTCTACGTCAGCGAAACGTTTGCAGGTAAACACCAGTAACTGGGGCTTTGTACGAGCGATTTGGGGGGACCATGCGTTTGGAAGTTCTGAGAAAGGCATTTTTTTAAAACGCTTTTATTAGCTTCACCTGTAACTAACTACCTATGTAAAAACATCTTGGAAGTTAAATTTGACCCACTTCCCGTTTTCCGATTGGGCTTAAATTTTGTGCATACACGTTTAGTTTGGATGACAAAAGCGTTTTATTTACTATTATTAATCAGTCTAATTCAGATTTACATACTATCCATACAATTACATTACAATTTCAACAATTTTACAAAATGCAATCTTAAATAAATATTTAAATTTCAATCCATACACTTTGAAGATTTTAGTAACATTACAATAATTAAGAAGTCTGATAAATAATTAAATTACAATATAAGTACCTACTAATTCTGTCGTACAAATAAGATTGTCCCATATAAATTATACAGTCTGGTTCCAGTAGGTAACATTTCAATTTCGCAGAGGTGCATTGTCCCTGATAGTGGGGTAACGTGATCGGGGGAGGGGGGAGAAATTGAATGTAACTGAATTTCAGAATCCATCTGTAGACACTAATTATTAGGAAGTAATAGTCCTGCCTAGTATATAGTACAATGAAAAGTTACGCGAATTCAAATTCAA
The DNA here is from genome assembly GCA_932294325.1 of Allophyes oxyacanthae. NCBI lineage: Eukaryota > Metazoa > Arthropoda > Insecta > Lepidoptera > Noctuidae > Allophyes > Allophyes oxyacanthae. Next base: position 8,521,510 of record OW028628.1, read on the forward strand.
AACCACTACCACGCAAAGTTTGGCGCAGTGGTTAAGTGATTAGATTTCTACGCTACGTGCGGCGGGTTTGATCCCCGCACGGAACAAATATTTGTATGCTTTACAGATAGTTGTTCTGGGTCTGGGTGTGTGTGCATGTGACATGTACGTTTGTTAGCTGTACTCTTGACACAGGAGAAATCGGAGAGAGGGGCAAAGTTAAAAATAATAATAATAAGGCTAGGTGGCTGGATAAAGGGCCTGATTCAGATAGCAGTACCTACTCCTTGACACTGCGCGCATTGATAGGAGGTTTCTCTCACTAGAGCCCTGACCACCGGTAGCTTGGACCCTGTTCCCGATGGCGGTGGCCTAACTACTCTTTTATATTTTTAAATGTTTTCATTTATTCTTTTTATTTAATTGTAAAATTATTAAAAAGTATGTAAAAAAATTGAATAAAGGGAATAATAATAATAATAATGTGAATCATTATGATTCAACTACAGTGTCCTTTTTAGATCCCGGTAGTTGCACATCAAAATGGCACAGCTCATACGGTTGATCTGAATCAAAGTTACTAGCCTAGACCAGAAGGTTCTAAACTGAAAGTACCTACCTACGTTACGCAATATAAACATGAAAATAATTGCACATTTTTGTCAAATGACTAGCAGAGTCAATAGCATCTACGAGGCTAATACCGTGTTCACACGGCTCAATTTTAATTGAATAACTTTTGTAGTTCAACAATTTAACTTGCAAATTGAATTTCACCTTCATTGAATGTCTAATCAAACTACCCTTAATAGCGCAGTATTTTGTTTTTAACCGACTTCAAAAAATAGGAGGTTCTCAACTCGACTGTATGTTTTTTTTGTATCTTTGTTACGCGATTACTCCGCCAATTGCACACCGATTCTGAATATTATTTATTTATATTGTATTTTAGTTCAATTCAATTTATTTCATAACAATTTAACATTGTGTTGAAAATACATTATAAATATCCAAATTACATTTCAAATTAAACATTAAATACACACAAATGTCAATTAACTATAACAGGCATAGGCATAATAAAAACAGTCAAAACAAAAATACATAATATACAGGGTGGTGACGACAATACGACAATAAATGAAACCACGTATTAGGTATCACGTTCTGAAGCCGTCCACAAAAAATCAACGATTTTCACGCATATAATTTTTGCATAATATTTCACTCTACTCTCATTCGTCTAGGTGAAGGGACATCAAAGTAGAAACTTATGTCATCTTTATCTATTCTTTACGTGTAAATAAAGATTATTTTGGTAAGAACTAGTCAGAGACTTTTCAAATTTCACTTAGAGATCGTGATATGTGTAAAATTAAGAAAATTTTAATTAGATCGTGTGGCTAAACTATTGATTGAATTTCATAGATATTTTGTGTACGGTCACAGAACGTGATACCAAATACGTGGTTTCATTTATTGTCGTAACGTTGTCACCACCCTGTATGTCAAAAATCAATAGAAATTCATAATAGTTCATAATTCATAGTTTGAAAGGGTTTAATCTTGAGGTGGTCCCATTTAAATTTGGTGAAGATCTGATGAAGATCTTCGGAGATAGACGGTGGAACTCTTGAATGAATAACAGCATATTATTATCACTGGCGATTGCTGTAATCGCATGTTAATGTACTGTATAAGCCACTCAAAATAGAAAAATAAAATAAACTTTAAAAAGAGTAAAAATCGACTTCAAAAAACTGAAAAGTATATAATAATTTTCTTAAAAAACTAAACAGCTTCTGAAGTATTTCGGTGCCTTTAATTCTTCAATGCACCTAGTTTGGCAGTGGCACCGGTTTTTATAATACTTTGTCGTCAACCACAGATCACAGTCTAACAACATACGGGGTCTTAAAAGGCCGCTTTAAACGAATCATAACATGATTCATGTTATAGTACGCGCAAATCTTTATGAGACCTCGAACTCTCTCCCTTTCTACCTTTCTTATACTTGCTAGAGGGAGAGAGAGAGAGAGAGAGTTCAGAGCTCATAAAGATTTATGAGTACTATACAAATGTCAAAATATCCACTTAATTCATGACTCTTAATATCATATGCGTAAGGTTCATATTCAGCAATCATCTGTTTGACAGTTACCATGAAGACTCGTAGGGGAATTACTAAATGTGGCTTTTTAGCCCCCCAGTTGTCGAACGCCCCCTGCGTTGTTTGCGTGATGAGATAGCCGGGCTAATATGTACCATGTACTAAAATTAGTTCAACCGTTATACTCCTGACGAGGGTCTACATTAAATCACACATTTAGAATTTTGGATCTCATCTGCCGATTGGAAATGTAGCCCACAGTTGACCCAGATTTCCAATCACGCGCCGCGGCAGCCTGATTGTTCGTGTGTATTGCCGAAATTAGGGACCCGGGCTTATTTCGATTGGTTCTATCGCAATATCTATTTTGAGTAGCCGTGGCGTTCAATGCCGGTGCTTTTTAACATGTTTTTTTTTTGACAGCATCTTCTTCAACCTTTCAATTCTTCTGGCTTATGGCAGAAGTCTTAAAGGCTTATGGTTATTACAGACGTTACAATTGCACAAGTATTTAGTTACGTGTGTAGAAAGAATTTGTGCAAGTATATCGACTTGGTCGCGGGACTTATCTCATTACCGTGACCCCGGAACGTAAAGGGCTATTGAAGGAACACCGTGGATTTTAGTCAGTACAAGTCTGACAGTCCCTCCCGCCCTGCCCGGGGTGGAAGGACTCATTTGATGATTTTACCACGCTGAAAAAAAAAAAAAAAAAAGTATATCGACTTGTACAAACCGTTTGTCAGCAAATAGGTATGGTGTCACGCGGACTTGTGCAAGTCTAAACTTGCGCAAAGAAATTGTACCGTGTCCGTGTGTGGCCATACTATATTGTCGAAAGAGAAGTCATAGGCTTTCCCCATTATTCTCCAATTGGTTTCTGGTATTGGTTCGGTGAACCGAGTTACTTAGTTTGAAGCAAGCCTGCAAACTTCGTTGCTAAAATTAAAAAAAGTCATGACTTTTTTTAATTTCAACTTTGTTATTGCACGTGGTAACATTAACCCAATAAGCTTGTTAAAAATAAGTAACCTAGGTTGGTTATTTCCACCCCATTCACTCAGTGAACTTAGCAAACCTAACTGGTACTTTGCTAAAGCTTAGTTATGTCCGTGATAGGTTGCGGATGTATATGTTCACGGCAGATATCGCTTCCCAGTTTCTATCAGAATCCGCACAATTTGGAAATACAAGACAAACATTCCGGAAATACGAGGATTGCTGCGGTTTTTCGTGCCTAACCCCAAACTGCACAGGGCACTCACAGAGGGGAAGACGGTTGGAGATACTAGTTGAAAATTTAGATACGCTCTGGTTGTTTTCTGATCGATGCAAAGTGACAGGATATAACGGGTGTAAAACAAACCCTTAAAGAAGTCGATAGTCGCGTATTCTTCCCATCAACACGAAGTATTTTTCTGTATTGGATCATACCTGGGAATGGAGATATTGAAGGTCATAGTCACAATACTTTTCACAACTTATAATAAAGGACCAAACAAAGAAAGAAGAAAGTCGGGAAGAAAAACCTACTTTTCCGTACAAAATGATCAATATTACTCGACTAAATAAATGCATGGAACAACAGATTTTTTCCAGCGTTTTCAGTTTTAATGTGTGTTAAGCATCTATTGTTTTACTTAATATTAAATTACATTATAATGTAAATGTTTCATTACCCAGATAAGATAAGATAAGATTTTTATTTGTTAGAACATGAGACAGACAGATAAAGACTTTTTTAAATAAAATTCCCAATACGTTCTTTATTTCTATACATTTCCTTGCTAAAATGAACCTTACTTGTATAAAGTATGAAATAAAATATAGAAATATTCCTCTTCGACAAGAAAAAGAGAAAGAGGCACTCCACCACGGAGAGAGAGACATTGGCTTTTCTTTCTCAAAAACTACTACACCGGGCAGGGTTCCCAACTTAGGGGTTTTCCCCCCAAATTTAGGGGGTAAATAAATGGGATGGGGTTTTTCAGGGGTTTGATTTTTTTAGGGATTTTTTTAAACTTGACTTTTATTGTGAAGTTTATAATGATTGTGACGCAGCTGGCGATAAACGTTTTGAAAATTATTCAATTATTTTATATCACAGACATGTTTTATATTATTACAATTTATATATTGTTTTTACAGAATTTTTTTTTTGGGTATTTTAGGGTTTTTTGACTTTAGCTTTGGGGATAAATATTTTTGAGAGTTTGTAACACTGACACCGGGTATATACCCATACCTACCGAATAGAATAAAAAATCCTGCTAAATAGCGGAAAATCCACAGATAACATAATTACTTCTTTTGTATACAAAACGTTGTATCATTATGGCCCCCCATTAGCAATAGATGTGGAAAAAATCACTGATGATTTCGTACTAAATCTGATAGTAGCGATGCGTACGTTCATTTATTGGTCTGTGTTAATCAATCTAATGTTTGAATATAATTTGTTCTAAGCGACATTTTTTTTTGTATTTTTCTTTTATTGTTTTTCGAAAAACAATTATATAAAAATTAACATGAAAAGTATTAAAAAAAATGTGGCTTAGATCAAATACCTTTTCAACCGTCGATATGTATTAGGGGGACTTCTACGTAAGTACCTTGTTACATCAGCCCATATATTACTCTAAACGGCTCTATGTAGTGAAATATTATGACAATAGTCAATATGAAAGACACCTTTGGGCTTAGAATAATAACGCATAGAAAAATGATCTCATACATGCGGGATTCTACAAACTGAGGCAACAAATGTAAATATGTGTGCATTGTGTGCGTAAGCGGCATGCGATAAATGGCTGTCGACATGCGCTCTAAAATAAGTTTTTACGATCAACTTAGCCATTGGTGGCCCAGGTTGATTTGCCTCACTTTGCGCCCGCGTAATAGGCTTCTGTACATTATTATTTTAAGCGTTTAAGTTTGTTTCGTCGTTTCTTCTCAAAGGCAGTCGGGAGAAAACGCCGGCGCCATCTAGATCTAAAAAAAGACTTGTAAAAGCTTGCTGTAAATAATTGTTTACAGAAAAAATTTAAGTAATTATTTCATCATTATTTGATTATAATATTATTAGTTCATTTTATCAGGGGATTTATAACGAGAAATATTTCGCCTAGTGGTTCAACAGACAAATCAATTGGAAAATCAAATCAAAATCAAATTAAGATTGGTCGTTATAAAACATAATATTTATCGGTTTCTGGTACATTCCACCGGTATAGAGCCGAATAATTTGTGTTTCGATTAAGAAGGAACATAATTTAGTCTAAGTGGAGGAATTTATAGGAAATTAATAATGAACTGAATAAACTGTATAACTCTATACCTAAAGTTATTAAGGAATCGAAGTCACTTCCAACTTTTAAAAGGCTATTAAAGCGCCATCTGAATAATGTATAAATTATAAATAGTAAGTTTTTATTTAGTTTTCTAACAAGCGAATTCGTCGCTTATCTTAATTATTGTGTTTTTCCTCATAGAAGTGAATTATTGTATTCTTTTTGAGCGAAATAAATTTCTTAAACCGTAACTGGTTGGGTTTCTCCAGTATCGTGGATGCGTTTACGGAAAATACCCAGATTACAAAAAAAATTTGTTGTATGCGGAGATCGAATATGCGTCCATTATTTACCGCCAACTGTACCTACCTAGATACTGTGCTGTGCAATAGGCGCAGTCTTCCATTTATAAAAAGGTAGTAGTAGTTGCTGCCCGCGGTTTCAAACACAAAACTGCACAAAACACATGGGTAAATAAAAAGAGTATGGCATAAATATTAATTCATCATTTATTTTTATCGGGAAGAACACGATTCATATCGGGAAGAACAAGATTCATATCGGGAACAACAAGATTCATATCGGGAACAACAATATTCATATCGGGAAAAACAAGATTCATATCGGGAACAACAATATTCATATCGGGAAAAACAAGATTCATATCGGGAACAACAGGATTCATATTGGGAACAACAAGATTCATATCGAGAACAACAAGATTCATATCGGGAACAACAAGATTCATATCGGAACAATCACGGATTCAGTCTCTTGGCAATTCAAAGTCTGGAATGGTGTCCCTGGGATATACATTTCGCTAACCCATAGAGTTCTCCCATATTCCAATGTTTTGGATATGATATGTAATATGTCATTCGGGTCGAAATTTTCGAAATGGTAATGGCCCTGTAAATAAAAAACAAAGACAACTTTTCAGAAATACCATAAAATAAAGATTTGTCACTCAACAAACTTTTAACGGGGCGGACTGTCTAGCAGGCGTGTGTAACTCTTTACGGAACTGACTCATTGATCCGGATCTTTGAAGTGATACAAAAGATTGGTTCAGTAACAACCTTTTCAAACGCATCATTTGGATCTGAAACACTACTTTCCTCTGTGCTCTTTCCGCGCGACGCATCGCTTGAGAGGCTACTGAGCAGTGAGCGATAGAGGGACTGAGACACTGAGTTACTTTACTACTCACACGCGTTTCGCAAATGAGCGAGTGACTTATAATATTACAATATATACAAGTCAGAAAGAGATACCAAATGAGATGTGTATCACTCACACTTTCACAGCTTTTCGTTGTCGTTATCCATGCACGTAAAAAGGACCACTAAGGCGCTTACATATTAAATACAATAAGGTCGTTTTTTGCATACCTACTTCAATTATCCGTATCAGTGAGTCGGTTCTGTAAAGAGTTACACACACCATTTTATATAATTTGAGCCTATGATCCAAATGAAACATATTATCAATGTTTCAGATCATTTCAGTGTACCAGATGCAAATGTTCCAATCACAAAAATGAGACACTTTGCCCATGCCTACTGTCTAGAGAGCCCGAAGAACTTTGGTAGCACTCGGAGAATTTACATGCATCCCTACTGAGGTTCATTTGGTTCAGTCTATAGTCACAACGCATGGTGATGTAGTATAATATTGTTATTAGCACAATGGACGTTTCTGCTGGTCATTCTCTTGACATAATCCACCCATGGGCAGAGATAGATAGTCAAAAAATACTGAATGAACTGGAAGATCGGTGGATCGTACTTACCTTCAAATATAAGCAGCGCTTTTGATTAAATTTAACATTAAATAAAGAACACAGCATTGGAACCATCCTTTGTTTACAGCTGAAGCTATCCACCATGTAGTTAACCTTCCATTTGCCATTCACCCAAAGATAACTCTTCATTTTTGACTAAAACAAAAGAAAACATTTTTTTTTAAAGAAATACGATATTTTTACGAGGTAAAAGAAGTAAAAGTCGGTTACTTGCCAGTTCTTAAGTGCTGTTATATAGATTTTGACTACCTACGCAATAGAAGTGAAAATTGGCTGAACAACACTGTAAAAACCAATAATTACGAGACGATTGAAATAGCAGTATTCATGTAGCATTGCAGTCATTCCGGCCGCCAGACTCACTTTATACTAAGGCCCAGGTTCACCGATAACAGATGATTAGGGCAAAATCAGCTGTTTAAACATGAATTTTTGTATCGGTAATCGATCGATTACATTGTAAACATCTGTTATATTGTCGGTGAACATGACCCTAAGTATCATACATGATGCAAATTTTCATCTCGTCAGACGAGACCTAATGCCTAAATACACCCAGCTTCAAATTCACATAATTTTATGACGCGCCGATCATATTGCAGTGACGCTCGGATTTGAAGCGAGCGAGCGTATCTCACTGAAGCTAAGAGAATACCAAATGTGTTGTTTTGATCAACTGCAACTACGCGGAACCTGCACTTATTTAGTTACGTGAATTAGCCTACAGTCTATCAGGCATCCTTACCTACTCTAAGGTCTGCGGAATAAGAAACACTACCTTAACATTAGTATAAGAGTTCAAAACGGGGTATTTACCATGTTTATATCTTGTATTGAGGAGTTCCCGATATTTCGGCACTGGTAAATACCCCGTTTTATTTATTTATTTATTACATGGAAAACCTACAGCTAAACAAACAAGTAAAACAGAAAGATAGAAACAGTAAGCCAATTACAGGTTTTCGCTTGTAGATGTTGAGTAGATTGTATATGGTGAGCCCTAAGGAAGCAATAACTACTTCGTACAACGGAGCAATTATTACTCCATGGTGCGTACTCGAGACTCTCAGTTTACACATAATTATTACGACACAACATAATTAATACGTTTAGGAGAAAAAATCTAGGCTCAAACACCTCTTCACTGCTACAACACCCACTGTATATGGATCTAAGTCATGTTTTTTGCAAATCATGTTAAACTGTTTACTGTTGTGTTTTGAACTCTAATACTAATGTTAGTGACCATGACAGTTTAAAAACTTATACTACCTTAACATTTGCAACATTTCGAGTTGCAGTAAGGTTTCCTCGAATGAGGAATGATCTCGTAGAAGTATTGTAGAGTTGTATATCCAAATTTAGTGGAGAATTCTTGTGCAAAGGATATGAGGGCTTCTTGCAGGTACCAGCCCGTGTTACCACTGTTCTATAAGGACCCTGAAATTGGTAATTTTCTGTCATTATCATTACAATACCAAGAAATAATAAATACTTCTGTACCTACTTAGTATTTTACGTCTATGACAATACCACAATACCTAGTAGCCAGAGATACCAAAGCATTTTTTTTTTAATAATCTTTACCGTACTTGATTTTCCCCTTACAAACATACATCACACATGATGCACATACACAGAGACCCGAAACAACTATTTATAGATCATACAAATATTTGTTCAGTGCGGGGATCGAACTCTCGCCACGTAGCGTAGAAATCTAATTGCTTAGCCACTTCACCAACCGTGTCATCAAAACTTTTCACCAAGTCTGGGTCTTAGTCATTATTAGTCGAGTCAACTTCTACTGCTCATCTTTGGGATCATCATTGACCGCTAAAATGAACGGTACTGAGTGTACAGTCACGAGCACTAAAATGTAATTTAACTAAAATGTACTAAATTACAATTTCACTAGTGAAATTATAATTGCACGAGACTTTGTCAACTGCCTCCATTTCTCATAATTTCACGGGCTCATTTCAGTGACATTATAATTCCACTGGACCCACGCAGTGATATTGTAAGCCAGTCATATTTTGACAATTTGTTGAGCCGTTACAGGGCCCTAATCCGTTCGCTTAGAGAGCTCTACGCAGGGCCTTGAGTGAGGTTATTCGGCTTAAATGATGAATATAATGATGACTTACCGATTTAGGTGTTGAATTCAAGATATTAACAAAATTAAAGAATAATGTACAGTAGAGCATAAGTGAAATCGGCCCCATATTAGTAACGATAGTTCATAAATAAACTATGATGAGTAATGATGACCTACGCTCATTACCGCAATGAGCAGGAAATTTTGTTATTATAATCTCATAATGGTACCTATTAGGGCCCTAATGGCTCGTGGCTAACGCGCAGATCATTCGATCTACGAAGGCATACCAGATAATATAACCATCTGGCATGCCTCGGAAAGATATCTATGAAAAGGGTACGAGCACCCGACTGTACTGTTCTCATCGAGATCTGTTCGTGTCTCTGAGAGTAGTTTAGGTCGTCGGACCTATTACAATCATAAGACAGAGAATCCCGAGAGTTGCAATATACATGGTGAAGTTTTTCGGAAACGTTAACGAATGATGATTGTTCTCACGAAAATGAACAAGTTTGAAAAAGGAAAACTTTTTGAAAGCGAAAGATTTTTTCGACTTCTCATACTTATTGGTACGATCTGAAGACTATAGGCATAAAGCTACACTTACGATTATATATCTGACTTATCTCGAAATCTCGGGAATTATGAAGCCTAGAAACTTGAAATTTGGCTGGTAGGTTCCTTATGGAGAGGCAGAAAGTCGCGCGGAGCGCAAACCGGCGCGCAACGCGGAGAAAGACACGTATCTTCGTTCATGGAGAGCGAGCGAGAGACCGATATACGCCGCATTGCGCGCCGCGCGACTTTCCGCCTCTCCATAATTCAGCCCTTATTGTTAATATGGGGCAACATATCAACGAAGATCATATGTTCCTTGTAGGCATTCGCTTAGGATTTTCCAAAATTCAACCCCTAAGGTGGTGAAACGTGGGCTTAAAGTTTGTATGAGAAATCTTTTTTTGCAGACAGAGTCGCGGGCACAGCCAGTCACTATACAAGGTAGGTAATTGAAAAAATATCCGATAAGTTTTAGTACTAACATAAATCATGATCCTGAACAACGTTTGTTCTACGACTTTTGACAAAAATTTTAAGGTTCGCCAAAACAAGAAAATGTTTCTCGTGTGTGAAATTTACGTAAAAAACCACATAATATCTTATAGTACCAGTACTAAGACTACTAGTTGTTATTACTACGCTATCATATAGGATACTTAACACCGTCTATGGCTTCAAAATACAATAACTTTTACTCACGAAAAATTACTTGTTTTTTTACCTTTTTTAGTTTATTTTTTCCGTAGTCGGGTTTTAGTTTTTGTAGCATATTTTCTAGTGCACTTTTGAGTAGGTACCTATTTTGTATCTTTAGACTTCAATGTTAACTACTTTTACTTGATATTTACCTGTAGGTAATGCATGTACCTAAACTAAGTTTTGCCTCTGTAAAAAGGTTTATTTATACATTATCTTGGTAAATAGGGCAGTAAAGTGACTTTACCTTGGTTTCAAATGCGGCATTTAAAACCAAGGTCAAGTCACTTTTAAATAATGAAGCATATTTTAATGTAACGGACTTTCTAACGGATAATTTTATTTTTACCTGATATGAATTTTTTGTATGAGTATTTTCAATACACCCTATACACCTGAATATCTACATAAATATGTATCTACGCCATTGCTGTTGCAAACATGTTGGAACAAACTAATTAATTACTATGTTTAGGTACACCTTGCATGCAATTGTATGTAGGTGTACAGTTGTACACATGACAAAGCATTTTTTTTTTCTATATCTATTTCTGTAGATATGGGCAATCAATAACACAATTTTAGTGTAAAAAAGTTTTGCCTTTTTTTACGGTAACATTAACTGATAACAACTTAATACGGTTTTATTTTTATCTATTCATTAACAGCTCAGATGAAGAACTCGCTTTAGTTCTATAAATAAGATTTACATACGATGGATGACGTAGTAAATAACTCTGCTGCTTTTTTCTTTGACAACCGCGGAATTAAATGATCCAAAACATTTAAACCAGCTTTATTAAACAATTCTATAACCTATGATGATTAGCTATAAGCTAACAGGTTTTCTTGTTGGCTTATGACATATCAAAACATATATTTGTCTCTTTCATTCTTAAGGAAGTTCTCTTTGTATCCTTTTCATCGTAAACTTGAACTTTAAATTATTCCAATTTATATGTCATTCTTGCAAAAACATGCGCGTGCGTCGATCGTCTTCATTGATTTAAATGTTAACATACGTACTTTTGTAAATAATTGGAAAAACTTTGAAAATGGTAAGGATGTTTGTTATGGTGATTATAAAGTTTGTGTTGGGTGATATTAAAAAGTGATCAAAATGTGGTGATTACGAGTAGTTTATTCAAAGTGTGGTGATGCAAAACGATGATAGACCGGTTTGTGATGCGTTAAAAATAGTTGTTTTTTTATTGTTTGTCGATTTTATTGTTAGTGGAGTTTTATAAATTCCGTGATAATTATTAGAAGGAAGTGTATTGAAGAGCTTTTTGTCGAGAAACGAAACTGTCGATACCATTAATTACACTGTTTATCAGTTGAACAAACAAATCCTAATTATTATTGTAAATGCGCAAGTAACTCTGTCTCTCTGTCTGTCTGTTACCTTTTCACGACTGTTCGGCTGTACCGATCTTGATGAAATTTGTCAAAGAAATAGTTTGCATCATGAGGAAGGACATAAGCTATGTTGTTTTCCAAAAATCGCTATTTATGTCCACTTGTACGGAGTCACGGGCACAACTAGTCTTTCTGTAATAATCTTCCTTTACAAACACTAACAAATACTCTACTACCAGCATTAGTCCTTTAAAAAACCTCATCTAAGATGGCTAACTAGGGAAATACTATCAAGTGATAGGGAAATGCTAAAATACTAGGAAGCGATGAAGGGTTTTGGGGCAGCTTTTTCATGTTGACGTCAAAAAATACTAATCTATTTTGAATTAACGTTATTTGAATTTGAATATTACCTGTAGTAACCACCACGCTTGACCAACGGATTGTTGATAGTAGTAGGTATGTTATTTGCATACAGGATTTTGTATCAGAATCCGGGCGCAGGTACACGCAGGCCGCGCTGGCTAAATCGTTCGGCACAGCTTAGGTTTTTAAAAACACATACAACATGTATAGCTTATACAGCAACACAGATGCGTGCGCAGCAAGTGCATTGCTTCCTAAAATCTAAGAGTTCGTTCACACTCGATAATCGCGCGTTTTCACATTCGTTAGCTGTCTTTTGCTTACAAAAAGTGAATAAAGAACGCTAATACGCGCGATTTTGCTGCTAAAAACTTATAGAGTGTGGATGGGCCCTTTGCTGTGCTAAAATGTGTCGTGTGCGCAGTCTGCGTCTCCGTATAGGTACGCCTTTAGGGAGAGGCATAGATTTGGTCGGGGACTCCTTATAGTCAATTATTCAGATTTATAAAAAGGTTTATGGTTAAAAAACAATGGAAATTTCCATACCTACGGACAATTCCATCAATTCCAATTCTTCTTTGTGGCCTGAATTCTTCCTACGCTGATGTCGGTCACGCGTACGAATACACATTGTGTTCTATAGGTACAGCATCACATTGCAACGCTGATGTCAGCGGCGCATAAATTGCCGATGCGCCTCAGGATGTCCTACACGACCGACGCCGACGGTACGCGACCGACATCAGTGTAGGAGGAATTCAGGCCTGTACCTACGTACAAATACAATAACGGACGATTCTTTTCTTCTTAATACCTATTAGGGCTGTGGTTAGCACATTACTATTTTTCCTGTTCATAAGTATGCTTGTGCTAGGAGGTCACGTAAATGATATTAAATTTTTATTATACTTATTTCTTCACTCTTATACAATAAATGACAAAACTCAACATTATAATATACTTAAATTAATCATGACTACGATAATCTACTTACTATATTTAATTAAATAAAAAGATAATGAATATTGATCATACCCGCCCTTGTCATTTTTATGCCAATGAATTGAGATAGAATCAGATTTAAGAGCTAGTTTAGTTAAATATCTAACATTTAACCACCGTTTATTAGTAAGTATCTAAGGTTCATTTCAATAGTGCAACTGATAGCCCGAACTCACGACCAGCTCGCCATTCCGATGCCACCACATTATTGCCGTTTCTCTATACTACTTACTTATACAACCTTATTTTTAGTATACGCAAAAGCCTCAAGTACTCATAATTTTAAACAACTTTTACTATGGGGCCAACCATGAAATGGCGGATAAAATAATAATAATAAATTATTTATTTAATAAACACACAGTTAAAATACAATAGAAGCAAAAAATAGAGAAGTGCATAGAAAAGACATCTTATGAACTAGCGGTGGGCCCCAAACTAGGCAGTGCAGATCTTCTGTCTTTTTATTTAATTATATAGTAGTTTGTCGTAGTCATGATTAATTTAAGTATAATGTTAAGTTTTGTCATTTATTGTAGAAGAGTGACCTTACGAGGCTGGCATAGTCACTATGGTGAACTGAAGCCTCGACAAAAATGTGAATAAAAAAAAAAAAATATCAGGTGGTCTATACAAATAGTTCAATATTTAAATAGTTCAAACTGTATGCGACTAAAATGTAAGGAACAGCTGATTTTATTTTCGAGATTTCTGTTATTGTCCCATATAGTAAAAGTTGTTGATTATGAATAAAACAAAATTTCGAAAAAAGTGTTACTATTGTATACTTCTGAGGTACAGAAATTAAAAAAGAAACATAATAATATTATTCAATAGTCGCTAGCGTGTATAGATTTCTGATAAAAGAGGCACAGATCACGAAAAACCATCTTATCTGTTATCTTCCGTCCAATCCTTTCAGATTGGAGCTGTAGGCTCTCTCCTGGCCCTTGCTTTAGCGATGCCAATATCTGGACAAACCACTCAAGCGAACGCATTCGTATCACCATGTCCCAACGTGTTCATGTACGAGCCGCCTGGCTCGGAGCCTGGGAAGTGGTACGGTACCGTCAACTTGTCCACAGACACCACTTTGTATGCACTGTGGCTGAACATCGTGTTGGAAAGCAAGGCTGATATTCTTGGGGTAAGTTCTGTAAGTTTGTTCGTCCGCAAGTAATGATACCTATTTTTTAAAGCATGTTTATTCTATCCCTATTTCAGACGTTATTAATTTTTTAAATGATTTTTCTGTTTATTTCAATGAGAATGAGATTTTATTTTTTATTTACAAGGTTCAAGCTTTCTAGTCCCGTTCCTTTTAAAGGGAAATATTAATATTATTATGAACAACTTTTACATGGGACCAACACCAAAATTGCGAAAAAAACAGCTGTTCAATATTCAATTATTTCTTTACCGCTATTTCTTTATATCCCATAGTAAAAGTTGTTCATAATGAAGAGTACAATAACCCATTATAGGGATTGGTACTAGAAAGGATAATACCTTATATTGGCCATAAGCAGCACTTTAAATACATATTCAGAAATGTAGGTGAAATAAACAAGATATTAATGGGGGTACGATAAACTATTATGTAACCAACCAAGTAAAACAATTTCTTCTCTAAATCTTAGAATTGGGTAGGCGAGGTAACCACAGAAGACAACATAGACTTCAAAATTGAAAACACTAAAATGACGATAAGTCCGGGACCACCATTGATCATACGATTTTTCATACAATTTAATGCTCAAAACGACCCGCCTAAACTCCAGGCCATCAGGTTTAATGGAAAAGAAATATGTAATGTTGATCACCAACTGTTAGAAAGCGAAACACCTACTAGGTTTGATATAATTAACGGAGTAAGTACAAGAACTGATACAACTAGTACTACTACTACAGGAAAACCTACAACGACAACGCAAAGAATTATAGAGAGAGATACCGTGAGGCCTCAGTATTGGACCCAAGCAAAACCTGTAAATAATTATAGGCAACAAACAACTTCAAAGCCACAATATTGGACCGAAACAAAGACTGAAAACAGCCAACAAGTAAAGTCTGGAGACAGATCAACTACAACTTTGAAGCCCCAATATTGGCAACAAACAAAGAGCGACAATAACCAGCAAGTCAAGTCTGGAAATAGGCAGCAAACCACCACAGTAAAGCCTCAATATTGGACTCAAAAGAGTCAAGACAAGACGCAGACTACTTTGAAGCCTACAGTCTGGCCAAATGTTAAAGTTGACAACAACCAGCATGTAAACTCTGACACTAAGCCTCAAAATAAGTCAGATGACAGGTTGCAGGCAACCACTGCAATTAAATTACAGTCAACAGGTAATCTTTGGTCGCCAACAAAAGTTGAAAACAATCAACAGACAAGGAACCAAGATAAGAATATCAAACCTGTAGAAAAACAGCAGACCACATCAGAAAATTATTCAAAACCTAGGCTAGAAAGCTTATCGCAAGTAGTCCATGAAGTCACCACACAATCTCAATTTTGGGCACAATTCAAAGCCGACAATAAACAACAGACTGGGTCAGACGACAGATTACAAACAAGGAATGAAAATAAATCGCAAACGACTGTTAAACCAATTTGGCCAAATGTAAAGGTGACAGAAACTCAATATGTCAGGCCGGGAGACAAACAGCAGACTAGGACTGAAAACAAGTCACAAACTCAAGATAAGCAAGATGCAGGTTCACAATATTGGTCCAAGATAACAGTTGAAGATAACCTTCAAATTAAGCCGAATAGACACGAAACCAGTCAGCAGATTAGACTTGATGATAGGTTACAAGCCAGACCTGTAGATTCAAGGCAAGATCAAGATCGACCTCTAGAGAATAGCCCAATATACGTGCGACCTGAAGAGTCATTATCTATTGTATCGGATGACATATTGCAGACTAGACCTAGAGATCATTTGCAGACGAAACCCAAATCTGAAAAAAGGCAGCAAGCAAGACCTGATGACTCTTACCAGCAACGGCTAAACGATGAAGGACGATTAGAGGTGAGACCTATAACAATCCAGAGTACAGATACTGAGGAACGGTATTCGTGGCTTGATGGGAAGACGTCTGGGGACAGGACTCAGTCTCAGTCACAAGGGAAACCTAAGGATAAAGTTATATTTGAGTCAGCTGGTACTTCTTCCAGGTAGTGAGTACCTTCCATTTTTTTAAACATACTACACTCAAATTCAGTGAGACATCTTGACAGCTCTTCAGCATAATATATTCACACTTCACAGGGATGTTGCCGTAACCAACGACCACGTTTGGCAGGCATATTTGTGATCGCAGTAGGTATGGTATTTAGACTTCTTTTAAAATTACGATTTAGTTTCGATTAGAGAAATTTGTGTTTTTCCAAATGGACAAATACCGATAGCTGAGATGTTTTCTTTCAAAAGAAATTCAAATTTTTAGGGATAACCCCACTTTAGACATCATCGAAAGCCATCTTTGCCTCGACCTCTGTGACCACGGTATTAATATTACCTTACCATTTTTTATTTTATTATTAAAACTGATCTTTATTCACCAGCAATGATGATGACCGCAATAGAAACATAGACAGAAGCAAACCTAATAGCGGTTACCAGCTGACCACTGCAATTCCTGCCACTACTAAGACTCTAGTAAAAGATGACGATTCAAAGTAAGAATTTATATAATATTTACGTACACAATAATTAATTTAATAAATGCGAAATTTTAATATAGTTTGATCAGAAGACTACTGAATTCATTTCAGTAACAAGTATTTTTTCAAAATATAATTACGAAATTCGCCAAACTAATGGTTAATTGAGCCTAAGAAAATTAAATGTTACTTCAAGGCAATGAGACTCAATTTTAAATGCAGAAAGTAGGTAATGCTACAGATAGGTTAACTTTAAGATAATGGGAAGTTTTGGTTATTGTATTATGCTTTTAACTCACAGATATCTATCCATATCTGTGTTTTAACTAAATACTCTAATGGGGTCAGGTATGCATGTAGGTAGGAATAAGTAGGTAAAAGTGACTGTCTGTGATCGATGGGGGGCATTGTTGGGTCACGTGACTAGATCAGATCCGTCCTAGAATCCAGATCCTAGGATATCACATCGTGTAGGTACAGAAATGCAAAATTTGTGATTGAAAAAGCAAGACAGAACTTAATCTTGGTTTGAATCAGTTTGAATCAATAATGTGCCAAAGTTGTTATACCGGATAATCTTGAATTTGAAATGACCTTTGAGTAATATTATGGATGAAAATAAATAAAGATACCACCATTTAGCTCTCTATACACTTTTAATACTTTCCCAGTAATAAACATAGTAGGTATACTGTATACAGTATTTTGAAGTCTCTTTAATTATGATATTTTGAAGTTTATACGTAAATACTGTGAAAATATCAACAGTGTCTGGGCTGCATTGGAATATGATAGGTACGTCTATATAATGGGGTGATTACAATATAGAGTAAAGATTAGTGCGGTTTTTATGCGTGAGCTGAACATTCCATTTGCGCTTTATTTTGACGCATGCGTTATTGAAAGATGAGCGCTGCATAATGTATTACCATGATACACGAAGCTTGATATGTTGAATCCGGCTGTGCGCTAGTACATGCGCCGAGCTCAAGTTACAAGTAAAGCAGGAATTAATTTTAATGTTTACCCCCAGTTGATAGCTTATAACAAACATTGTTTCAGGAGAGGGGAAGACGCTGATTACTACATTGGTGGTCTACCTACAATCTTTATACCTAGCAGCGCACCTCGGAGGACTGACGTAAGCTAAACATTATTCAATGATTTAGTTCGGATTATCCATACTACATCATTACTAGATCATTGAAGTCCATACTACAATTAAATTGGTGTCTTAAAATCTGTATGAATAAGTTTATAGCGCCCCAGAAAAACATTGAGAGCAGTAACTATTTTCAAATTAATATACAATGTACAGTATTTTGACGTTTCTATATTATACTAGCTTCCGCCAGCGGCTTCGCCCGCGTGATATCTTTATAAATTGTAGCCTTTGTTACTTACTGATAATGTAGCATTCTGCTGGTGAAAGAATTTTTTAAATCGGTCCATTAGTTTTTGAGTTAATCCATTACAAACAAACACACAAAATATCAAATATTTTCTCTTTATAATATTAGTTTAGGTTATAGATAGATACGATGTTATAGATAGATATACGGTGCTATCCGTACTAAATCTGTTCGTCTAGTCTGTCGACCAAACTCGATCAAATTGTCGGCAGACTATACTTTCTAGACGAACAGTAGGCTAATTCACGTAACTAAAGAAGTGCAGTTGCCGCGCATTTGCAATAAAATTTTGATCAAAACAACACATTTGGTATTGTCTTAGCTTCAGTGGGATACGCTCGCGTTACGTTCGAGCATCATTGTAATATGCTCGGCGTTTCATAAAATTACGTGAATTAGCCCTCAGATTTGGTATGGGGCGGACCAAATTCGGTGGACCGGCCCGTACCAAATTCAATCGCCTGTTTATATTATTGATACCGGTAAGTATCACCTACCTGCCTGTAAGCCGGCAAGCTGCCTCTTTATGCATTACCCTTAGCTAAGGCAAACCGAGCCAGTTTGGTGGTTAGTATAATTATAATGTATCCAAGGATCACGTGCTGGAGAAGTAAAATGTATTTTTCTTTTGTATTTTATTGTAACATAGATTTTTTCTTTCAGACTCAATGCGGGAGGGTCCACCTTACCAAGCCTGCCGTGTTTAGTCAGAGAAAAACTGCCACTATTGAGGGTCAGTGGCCGTGGCAAATAGCACTCTACCAACAGCAAGTATGTATTATTTATTCTAATTTTTCTTTGAGATTTTCAGCAAATTCTAAATCTGCTGTTTTGAAAATTTGAGTTCTCATAACGGAAGAATTTATTTCCTAAAAGAACATTACATAATAATTATATGTAATTTTCTTTTGGTGAATAAATTCATTAGAATAGAAATATATATTGCATTGCATACCAACACAAAAAAACAACAAACAAGAAAAACAGAGCGTAAATCAATGCACAATGGACGGTTTTATCGTGGTTTTATCGCTTAAACC
This sequence comes from Allophyes oxyacanthae, assembly GCA_932294325.1. Taxonomy (NCBI): domain Eukaryota; kingdom Metazoa; phylum Arthropoda; class Insecta; order Lepidoptera; family Noctuidae; genus Allophyes; species Allophyes oxyacanthae. The sequence goes on from OW028628.1 coordinate 8,540,903, forward strand.
GATCTTTTCTAGACAATTTTTGGATGGACAAAAAGTCATGAATAAAAACTCTTAGTTAAACAAATAAAGTTTATTTATTTATCTAAGTAAAAACTACACTACTACTACCTATTTACTTTGCTTATCTAAACTGTCAAAATTATATAAAGTACAAAGACGAGTTTTATCTACCCTAGTTAAAGAATAATGAAAAATATCAGTTATTAGGTAATTATTAAATTAATCTCTTTTAAAAAACTTTAACATATTATTATCGTTTTATAAAGAAGGGTGTCCGGGGTGCATCCGGGCGGGGTTTCTGCATCTAATCTTACTTAAATATCTACCAACGTAACATATCTATACTCTGTAAGTTCAGTTTACGTCCTTAAAAATCCCTAGTACACTATTACACTAATTTTTACCTGTTGTCTTCCAGGGTACAGTTAACCTCAAATACATCTGTGGAGGCACTCTGGTGTCGCGTCTCCACGTCATCACGGCGGCCCACTGCGTCACTAGGCAGAGGTCCCGCAAGGTCGTCAACAAGAACACTTTGACTGTGCATTTGGGAAAGCACAACCTTAGGACCTCAGTTGATGGAGTCCAAATCAAATTTGTAAGTTTATTTTTTTAAACGTTGCTATCAAATTTCCGCACTTGGGGTTTGTCAGTGAGCCATGGAGCGTAGTATCTTAAGAGTCCGGTTATCAGACCGCAGGAGTAGAATACTGCGCTCCAAACTTTAATGCGCGGACGTTGGTCAGAAAGCCTGAATCTTAAAATGGAACAGTCGCAAGTCAGATGAGTTGTGAGTAAACTCGCCTCCAATTCCTACCTTCTCTTTTTCCTACCTTTTCTTAACACCATCCTAAAAGGTGGGCAACGCATCAGTGACTCCACTGGTATAATATTGCGGATGTTCATGGGTGCCAATCATAGATATCCGGTGCCAATGATCATTTACCGTTAGGTGACCCGTAAGTTCGTTGGAACGATATAATATTTAAAAATGTTAGACGACGTAAATAGACCCAGAAATAGATGGCGGGATGAGCTAGATACCTATTGAAAGGATTGGCTGCAGATTTCCTATACGGCGAGGAGTGGAAGGAGGGTGGGGAGGCCTTTGCCCTGAAGTGCGACGACAACGGTTGATTATTAATAATAATAAACGTTGCCTCAAACTAGGATTTCTCCTGTATTGTGGGTATAGTTTACAAACATATATATCATACGCACACACACCCAGACATGGAACAACTCCTTCCACATTCGATACTTTTAGCAGCAGAGTCGTGCGTTTTCGCTTTCGTTATTCAGTTTTCATAAGCAAAGGCAGCCAACGAACGCGAAAACGCATGATTCTGCTGCTAAAAGTATCGAGTGTGAACGAACGCTATGTCATACAAATATTTGTTTCGTGCGGGAATCGAAACATTGACACGTAGTGCAGAAAGTCAATCGCCTAGCTACTGCGCCAACCATAAACATAATATAGGTACTAGTATAATAAGTTTATGGCGCCAACCGTATCTTTCAGTTTAACGTCTAATTCCGGTGTACAGCAAGCGTCAGTTTTCTAGTGTGGGACTCACCTTCCTTCTTACCTATATTATGTATTTAGATGCAAGTGATATGTAACCGCATTCATTATATTATAGACTCTACACCTAACAAGACGTCTCGTTATTAGTCGCCTATAGTCCCCCACATTGCAGTTTTGCTATATTATATATCCTGCATTTAATATCATGGGATATTTTTAACATACTTGTAATTGCCAAGAGCGGAAGTTTTGGACCTCTCACGGATTTACAAGGAATTATCACAATACAATTAAGCGCCAAGACGTGATTAGTAATTTCACGGTATAAGGTCGAAATACTTAGAATATTTTATAAGAGAATTAATTAAATACCGAGTGTCTTATCTGTCTACTGATGATGAAGAAAATTTACTAAAAATCCCTCAAAATATATTGGGAATCATTTAAAAATACTGAAGGTGACCGCTTTAGAAATCCATAATGTGTTAAGTACTTATTTATATTTTATTTTCTTTACACATCCAACGAGATTAGTATTTAAAAATAAAATCACAATTTGTATATTTATCAACCTAAGCCTGAAAAAATCAATTAATCAAGACTTAAATTAAATCTAGGTAAAGGACACGCTTCAGGCTTCTTCATCAAATTATCCTATAGCTTCCCAACACCCCTTGGTCCCACTGTACTTCATTGTCCTAACATGGACTAGCGTCACAATAGATCTTCGCAGGTCGCAGTGACAAAAGGGGCTTAGTGCCCTACCTCTTCAAACAAATAAATAAATAAAAATAAATGGACTATCGTACCATCAATAGAGTTTACGTAACATAGATTAGTACCCTTTGTTCTCGGACTTTGAGTTGAAACCGGTTCAAAAGCCAGGTTTAATTGATTGTCAGAATTGCCTCGTGTACATTACCAATTTTCGGTGATTGGTCAAGGCCTCTTGGCACTTCCTTTGTGATTAAATGTTTAGGTGATGATTGAGCCTTTGTGAGTGATATGTGTATTTAGCAGTGTCGATGTTGATTGAATGATTTGGCGAAAATTCGGATTTTGATTTAGGAAAATTAATAAAATAATCGTTTTCTTTCGTGTTCCATAATAATTCTTCAGCCGTGATGGAAATATTATAGCCACATCGGGAGTTCCTCTTCCCGTACGGAACAAATATTTGTATGGCCTATAGGTAGTTCATAATTATTCATATTCATATTCTTTATTTTGATTCCAAAATGTACATAAGGTGGTAAAAATAAAATTTGGTAACTAACAATCATGGACCCTGTTGGGCACAGCAAAATAGTTGTTCCGGGTCTGGGTGTATGTGCTTATGAGATATCGGGTTCAGTTGAAAATCATTGATGCGGCGGCATTGATGTCTGGTATACCTACGCTAAACTAAACATTTTTGGTGCAGCTGTGAAGCCCACATTATAAATCTATCTGTGTTTATTTTAATATCTTTTTTTTAAATTGTTTTTGTTTTTTTTATATCAATAGGTGCCATATTTTTTTTTCTTTCTATATGTCTGTAAACTGTACCCACCATACTGAGAAATTTTCGCGCGATTTTTTTAATAATTTCTTGTATTATTGCAGGTGAATGCTATCACAATTCATCCAGAGTACAACGCGACTACGTTCAACCGTGACCTGGCCATCTTAGAGCTTCGAGAGCCCGTGACGTACTCCGATTGGGTGCAGCCGGCCTGCCTCTGGCCTGACAACGAGGTTGATCTCAACAGCATTATTGGAAAGAAGGGTTCTGTACGTATATCTGTAGTTTATATACAACGTGTACAAACCATAAACTTATTATACTAGTGTAAGTTTATGGTACAAACACCCCACCGGTGTGAAGTTGGCAGCCAAAATCTAGCGGGCAATAATCCGACCAAATTAAATAAGTAATTTTTTTTGTGCTATTTTAAAATGTATTTAAGGCAGAAAAATGATTTATATGATGGTACAAGAAAACAAAGAATAATACATAAAAAGAAAAACATAAAAAATTCTCACTGTGTGAATTAAAAACGGCTTATAGGTACTATATTTAACCAAGTAAACCCCTAAATTGTGGGAAATTTTATTTATAAATTACAAAGAACGATACCCAACCTATGAAAGAAATATAAGAATGTGGTTAAACGACTAACTAACCCTCTAAAAGTCGAATGACACACCCCAATGAGAATATCAACCAAAATATAAGTTTTTTAAAGTTAATTATTATTTTAATAAATACATCTCATCAGTTTTACGTAGATACTTTTCGTGGAATAAAATTAATACCTATTATTTTACTATTCCACGAATCGCACCAAACCAAAATTAGGATTGGTACACTTCGTGGAATAGTTTTGGTGATATTCGTTTCGGTGCTATTCAAATCAGTGTCCTTTGTGGTATACCTCCAATATTGCACCGTTTTTTGTCACACGGTTCTAGCACTAACTTTACTCGCTATAATTTACAGGTGGTCGGCTGGGGTTTCGATGAGCCAGGAGTAGCTAGAGAAGAGCTGAGTCTGCTGGAGATGCCGGTGGTGGACCAACACACGTGCGACAGATCTTACACAGACTTCTACAGGCGAATTACTTCCGACTATACGTACTGCGCTAGATATAGGGACAGTAAGTGTTTACTGCAATTATACGTTCGGGCAAAATAAGGCTACATTCAGATGACAAAAATCTGACGCGCGTTTTAAAATCGTTCGTCTAGATCAGTGATTCCCAAAATGGTCCAGGTGGACCCCCAGGGGTCTCGACAGGGATCTACGTTGGCGTGATAAATTTCCATAGTTAGATCTAATCTTCACATTTTTCTTCTCATTATCTTTTCATTTGTCGAGTTTTAACAATATGGTAGAAATGTAGCTTTAGGTCCACCGGAACCACCTAAATTTTGAAAGTGGTCTATAAGAAAAAAAGTCCGGGAATCTCTGCTCTAGATAAACATACAACCGTTCACATGAACGAGTGTTGACGTGCGTTACCGCGCGGTGCCGCTGCATTCAGAGAAAAATCTCTAGACGTTGGCAAACGTGAAATACAGGCAATTATTATAAGGCATCCATTCTTGGAGAGAGGAAGGCATAATCATTGCCGGGAACAATAAGGGCTCATTTATGGAGACGCGGAGCGTCGCGCGGCGCGCATAGCGGTCGCTATCTCGCTCGCTCTCTATGAACAGAGATATGCGTCTTTCTCCGCGTTGCTCGCCGCTTTGCGCTATTTTCCACGCCTCCATAATTGAGCCCTAAGGTATTGTTATTAGCATAAAAGACTTAGAGAATGCTGCTATCCATCCTTTTGATTTTCGCGTTTTCCAATACCCATGGGTGAAGAGGTGGTCTTTGCAGATTTCCTCGGGTTAAGTTAAAACTTTCATGTCTTCACTTTCAGTCAATTCAGCCTGCAACGGCGACAGTGGAGGCGGGATGGTGTTCAAGAAAGGAAGTAGCTGGTACCTTCGGGGTCTTGTTTCTTTATCAATAGCCCGGCAAGGCGAGTACCGATGTGATCCAGACAACTACGTCATATTCACTGACTTGGCCAGGCTGTTGCCCTGGATTAAAGACTATACGGACGATTATTAGGATAAGTTGTATATTGTAATAAAGTTGTTGAAGAGAATAAGGTTTATTTTAATATGCCCCTATAAGCATGTGTTTAGATTGTGAGATAGGTTCTGTTTTATAAAAAACTACCCTTACGGGATAAAATACGGTAATTTTTACTGAAGTAGGTATTTTTTCAAGATTAAAATAAAATAAAAAATGATTTCACTATCGTTAAAATATGAGTTGGTATTACTTTTTTTGTAAGGAAATTGTTGTAAGTTTGACGACATGGTCGGCGCAGTGGCTAAGCGATTAGCTTTCTACGCAACGTGCCGCGGGTTCGATCCCCGCTCGGAGCAATTATTTGTATGGCCTGCAGATAGTTGTGCCGGGTCTGGATGCGTGTGCTATGCATGTGACATGTATGTCTGTAAACTGTATCCACGATACAGGAGAAATCCAAGTGTGGGGTGCAAAGTATTTTCATTAAAAAAAAAGGTAATAGGCACTGTAATTTTTTTCAGAAAATAATAAATTGATTCAAAATCTCCAAGCATGAAGCACCTCTACTTATCCCTCAACGTACGAACTATGCACTTACCTATTTTATAAGTTAAACATTGATGAAGTTGGTAAGTGTAAAATGAAGCTTCGAATTAATCTTGCACGCCAAATTGAACGAAACATTGACATAAGGTAGAGTTTACAAATTGGATAATGTTGAATTGTTCCATGAGAATAAATTGGGACAAAATATTTCTGTATTGAGCACCAAAGTAAGATTCCGCTTTTTTATACTTACCTACTAAGGAGGCAAAGAAATATACGGCCCGCCTGATGGTAAGCAGTTATCGTAACCTATAGACACTTGCAACACCAGGGGCATCACTCGCGCGTTATCGACACTGTAGAAATATTTTCACTCCCTTTTTCAAGAATCCTATGCTGTTGTCTCTTGGGAAAACCTCGGTGGGGACAGGCGTGGATACAGAGGGGGAGCGATGAGTGCAATTGCCCCCCCCTGTCTCCGACCAAACACATTATTAGGATACTTCAAAATTGTGCTTGTTTTTTCTCCATACAAAAAATAAGTAATGGAACGTTATCCGGTTTCCGTAATAAGTCAAATATAAGTATAGTGCCACAAACTTATCTGACCCGGTGACCAAAATTGGAACTAACGTCGGTACAGAACAAAATTGACTTCAAAATGTAATTTTTGTAGGCAGGTGACATTGGTAAAAGCGACGACAGCGACGCCACGACCGGGTCAGATAAGTTTGTGGCACTATATATATTATTTTTTTTCCCATAACACTATTTGCAATTCGATATAATAATAATAGACACCCGTGTAATCGCTTCTTCGAAATAACAATTATTATTATTCTGTGAAAATAGGCAGCTTCTAAAGCAACAGATTTACAACCTGATAAAGTCACTTCTGCCTCGTGTCATACTAGAACTATAGCACACCTAGGAACATGGAACACCTTGTTATAGTTGTGAGTTGGTATCTAGCAGTTAATATGTGAAGATTAGTTGTGTCTGCTGTGTTACCGACTTAGGTCTAGGTCTAGCTATGCGGTGCCCTAATAGGTAGACTTGCTAATAAACTGTCAGTACAGCATTGGCACGACCCGCTGAGATCAATAATATAAAGTACAGTCGGCTCTAAAAATATGTATACGTGGACAAGGAGTCATATTAAATCCCGATTTCAATGCAGTTCAGACGACATAACGTTTTTCTTAGCGCTCTTAATACACATACGAGCGACACGTTGCCTACGACAGGGATAATTCTAGCCCGACATATTATGGGTAATCCATGAAGAGCACTGATTTGAATAACACTGAAACGAATAGCACCAAAGCCACTCCACGAACAGCACCAATCCTAATTTGGGTTTGGTGCAATTCATGGAACAGTAAAATAATATTTGATTTGATTGATTTGATTCCACGAAGGATCCTATGTATAACCTAACCGTCAAAAACCCCGGACTCCAAATATAACAAGAGCTGTAACTTTTGAACAGCTGAATAGATTTTCATAAAACATAACTAAGATGATACCGGATTAAACAGGCTATCAAATAAAAAAAAACTGCATTGAAATCGGTTTATCTGTTTTTGAGCTACGATGCCACAGACAGATACACAAATACACAGATACAAACTACAAACTTATGACACCCCTATTTTTTGTCGGTGGTTAAAAATACGCATAGGTACCTTTTTCGTGCTGTATTTCATAATGGATACAATTCACCCCGACGCTCTCCGTCTAAATTACTGTCAACTTGACCAAAAATTGTAGGAGTGATATCGAGACAAGAAATCACTTTTATCGAAATTGACCATCATTGATCATTGTCTGCTTTGGCTAAAAGTTGACTCAAGCAGAATTGACTTTTTAAGATAGATTAAAATCTCGGTTAATTTCGTAAACTACCGTTAGACTAATGTTAAATTGGGGACCATTTCGGATATTTATAAAATAATTTTGTGCCAGACTTTTTGAATACGTCCTACGTCCTACGATAATAATTAATTACTTAAAAATTATACAACAATTTAGGTATGGAATTGGCTCATTAATAAAATAATTAATAAAACATTTTAATAAATCGATAGTAGAGACAGAGCAGAGTAAACTAAATAGGACGGTAAAACCATAAAGTTATTATTAGTAATAATAACTTTATGGGTAAAACACAAAAAGTATTTGTCGTTTTTAATGAGATAGGTAGTTCAAAGACAAATAACCATCAAACATGTTAGCCTAAATACCTACCATGAGCGTGAGCGAAGGCAGGTCTGTGCCTACCATAGAAATAACCGCATTCTCATAGACTTATATTCTAAACCTTTTCTACCCATTATTACTCATCTGACTGCACCACAGAGGGCCGAGCATGAATGGTTTGACGTATGGTAACGTAAACGTAAGCAAATTTTGATTATAAAATACGATGAATGTACCGCATTTTTGTTCAATTTTATGCAACAAACACACTTGTTTCAAGAAAATGAAAAAATATAGCATGTATTTCCAAAAAAAATTATCATAGATTAAACGTGTAATTTTGGTTCTAATTTTGGTTACGTATACGTTACGATACGTCAAAACATTCGTGCTCGGCTCACTGAACACAGAAAAGAGGTGTTTCTGTGTTCTGTGTGGATGCATATTTCTCAAGGCCCACCGCGGGCGGTTGTGATTAGAAAAAGTATAATATATAAAAAAATATTATTTATTTACATAAAATGTTGTTCAGTCGGTACAGTGTAGTACTTAAATGACTAAATAAAAGAACTACTGCTACGTATTATAACTCAATATTAAGTACGAAGTAAGTAGTAAAGTTGGCAAGTAACTGGTATTTCAGACGAGCACCTAAAAATAGGAAAGAACAGAAAACCAACAACATGTGATATAAAAAAACCGACTTCAAAAAACTAAAGAGTATAATAGTTATTTGTTATACAAGAGTGCAAAGTTGCTTTTTAACCGCGTGTTCAATTTTGATGACCGAGCAAGCGAAGGATTCTAAAATTGAATCACGAGCGCAGCGAGTGATTCAAAATTAGAATCCTGAGCGTTAGCGAGGGAATCAAAAGAGCACGAGGTGAAAAATCTTTGCACTCGAGTGCAACACGTAACTTTTCATTCCACCTCAGCGAGGAAATGACTAAATGCAAAAAAAAAAACGTTTAATTCACAAACTTAGTGCACACGATGTTCTAAATTCAATTTACTTTATCCTCTAGAGAATAAAAACGGCTTTTCCACTCAGATATTGAAGATTAAAAATACTCTTTCCGAGATGGTGGGATGAAAATTTACTTTATCCTCTAGAGAATAAAAACGGCTTTTCCACTCAGATATTGAAGATTAAAAATACTCTTTCCGAGATGGTGGGATGAAAAATAATTTTCATACAAAACTTATGATCTTCTGAAGTCAGTGCCACTGCCAAGATAGGGGGCATTGAAGAATCAAAGACTTCAGAAGCTTTTATGTTTATTTTGAATACTGTTTTTGATGTTTTAGTTTTATGAAGACAATTTTTACTTTTTTTTTAAAGTTTATTATTTAATTTTTCAATTTTGAGTGGCATACTTATACATGTGATTACAGCAATCCAGAGTGATTTGCTGTTATCCATTGAAAAGTTCCATTGTCTATCTCTGAAGATCATTATCAGATCTTCACCAAATTTCAATGGGACCACCTTTGGAGAATATTCTTTCAAACAAAAATCAGAAAAATCATAAGTTTACAATTGGCGATGAAATCGCTGAACAAACACAACGATAAAATATTCAGTCGAATCGAGAACCTCCTCCATTTTTGAAGTCGGTTAAAAATTCTCCTAATAAATTCACGTAAGTCAGAAAGCGTTCATTTTATCCGTAGAAATAATGAGTAGGGCTCCTTGTATAATAAGTATGATTTTATCATATACACCGACAGTTGCTTCGGGTTGTAATTCTCCATCATCATCGGGCCGAATTCGTCTAACACTGAAAATGGACATTTACTCGTACAAGGAATATTGCAATTAATTCCACTTGATTGCTTATCGCAATGTGTTGTTATAACGCCCAGAGGGATGCTGCTGACCATAGTCACCTGTACGACACGGGGGTATCCTATTATTTCCATGACTGTAAGGTCTTAGTTCAATGTATTCAATATTTACCGTGTACACCTAGACTTCTTCTACTGACGTGTTAGTATGACAAAGAAATTTCTCACGCCAACTAGTTATCAGCTAGTTAGCGAGGTTCGTAACGAAGCGGCGACACTCGAGGAGGCTCCAATTATTTTATCAACTGATACTTCTGTACTTGTTTATCTATTATGTGTTAGCACGATGCGAAGTCTCATTAAGTATTTAATTTAATGGAGTCGAATGCACCGCTGGATTACGTACGGGTGAGGTGCCTTATGTAGATGTTAATGTACTTTTGTGGAGGCTTTTATGTTTCACGGGGAGGGGGAAGGGGTGAGTCGTACCGATGTATCTAATTTACACATGCTTAACAAGGCTGTTTTGACGTCGTTTATGTATAAAAATGGATATTAAGAGGGAAGTGTATAGATTTAAACGGGTGATTGAAGCTTTTCTATTGGAAGATAGGCCAAAATGTGGTGTAAGTAGAGTTGAGAACTTGCAGGAGAGTTAGCTTTTCTGAGGAAGTTTTCGGAAATATTTCCGGAAAAATTCCATTTGGAATCTTCCCGAAGTTTTCACCTCTAGGTGTAAGGTAGAACAAAATACCATGCTTCAAGGCTGGTATGATCAAATTTGGCTATCTGGCACTTTGATCTGCATGGACAGAGATTTGGTAGTCTGGCACATGCTTTAAAGGCTTCTTTGGTCATTGTTTAAAAACTAAAGCTGCCTCTCAAAAAGTTCTTTTGTGACATGTAAAGACAACGTTATAAAGTTGGTACTAACTGAAAGCCTGAAAGCAAATGTCTTAGCCCTTTACCATAAAAAAAAAACGTCAAAATCAACAAAAACAATTCAGAAATCAAAATGCAAAATTCGCTAGAATTTGATTTCAACAAAATTCTCGACCAAACCCTATATACGTACATACCAGAAAAATTATCATTGCAAGAAGACGTCGATAAGTCCTCTCACGATCGTGTTGCAAAAGCTACTCATCCGTGGCCTTCCTCCATCAAGTACGGGTTGGTGAAGAGGCTTTGGCCTATGTGCGTGTTTATTGGGATACTGGAAGTCATTTTTGGTGTTTCCTTACTAGTAACTTTAGTTTTGCGTGCTAGTGATTATGACAAATTGTATGCTACTGAAGATACGAAAGGTACGAACACTAAATTTTTACTTCAACGATTTTCATCATTAGCCGCTAGCGCTACCGCTGGAAGCGTGACCTTCCCGACCGTCTAAGCGCGGCTCTCCCGATGTTCTGCGGGACGCGGGGTGGCCGGTGTGCACGGATAAACACAGTACATACTGTTGTCTGTTATAGATATCTAGTAATCAATAAAATAGTATAATATACATTACATTGTTGTTTTTATTATAATGGAAAATGGAAGCCATCGGGAGAGCCGTGCTTACGGTGGTCGACTTACAATTTCACTGACTCCAGCTTTCTTTCTGAGATAGGGGCTGGGATCAAATGTCGATTGTTGGATGTTACAAGGTTTCGAAATTTTTGGTTTTAAAATATACAAAGAATATATCGTGTGGTAACAATTCGAATTCTTGTGACATCTACCAAACCGCACTGAACCAGCCTTGTCCGCGTAATAACCATAAAGTTATTATTACTAGTGGTAAATAACTTTATGGTAATAACATGTTTATTTCCAGCCGTTTCGTTATTTCAGTGGAAATTGTTATCATTGTAGGCTCCATCCGAACCAAGTACTCGGTTGTAAATAGCAATAACTTGATTATTTCTAGCCGTAACATTTTTTCCGTTACGTTAACTTACTTTTACAACTTGGGTCGGAAAATAAATGTTATTTTCATCTGTTCCTCCTTCACCTTCTTCGTATCTGTTTGCTATTACGTCTGTTTTGTTTTCAGTGATAAGTCTGATGGCGTTCGGCGGTTTGATCACTCTCGTAGTCAGTAGCATGATGTTACTTACATCATTAATTTTAGAAAAAAGAAGAGTCATGTGGGTAAGATTGCTGATTGATGCTTTTTCTTACAATAGGATAATCCCCCATCTGTTAGTCAGATGCAAAAAACTTTCATAATTCTCAAGGTCCACCGCGGCCGCTTGTGATTAGAAAGGTTCTTGTGTTTCTTTATTCTTAAGAAGTTCTGGAATCTAGAAGACTAGCGCTCCTACTCTGATGCTTTCATTCAGAAATCAAATGAAGTCTCCATATCTAGCACATAATATTGTAGCGTGCAAGCGTTCAACCGCTAGGTTATCGTGACTGCTTCTAGCATTACTTACTGCATTTAAAATTGAGTCCTATTGTCGTCGAATAAGGTTTAATTTTATTTGGCGCAATCGAGTGACGGCTTGACGAATTTAATGTTTTTTCGAAAAATATCCATACTAAAAGTTACTGAAATTGATTCAGTAGTCAATTATGGACAAACTATATTCAGCTTTTATGTTTATTCAATTACATCGTATATTTTCGGTATTTCTGAATATGAACATTCGCCTAGTCGACCTACGTTTTTAAATAAATTTAATTTCCCATCTCATTGGTCTAACAATTTATTTCGCTTTTCAGTTTTACATACTAACGTCAACATTTCTGTGCGTTTACATATTTATGTTATCCGTTATAAAGATACATTTTGCACTTCTTGTTTTGGAAAAAGGTAAGATATTTTTATCAAAGTTCTTTAGTCCTCGCAAGGAAATACGAGCGTTGCATATGCGTGAGTGAGCGTCGTGAGTAGATGAACCGAGATGCGGCTGCGCAGCACTCACACTATCGCAAAGCATGAGTATTGGAGCAAGGACTGTTAGGATCAGGGTTTGTTTCTGCTACAATAATGTATAAATTAGTCACATAACAATGCCAAGGGGCCATTTAGGTGAACGCACATCTATAGGTACGCACCGAACGTGGGGCCTACACGCGCCGCATGATTCGAATTTTAGTAACTATTCGTATTCTTCGTCTGATTTTATACAGGGTGACTGCTTGAACGAGGAAAACATTAAAGGGGGGTACTTATTGAAGGTACCTACTCATCATTATGAACAACATTAAAAATGAGACCAATAACGAAATCGCGAAAAAAATTCTGCTGTTCCATCTAAATAATTCAATTTACTAGACTAAATGTATGGAATAGCAGATTTTTCAAGTTCTGCGGGTGTAGGTGATAATGAACACCAATTTTAAAAAATTATTATTATTTCAATTTAATCGGACCTTAATCAAGCGGAGAGGTTGAAAAGCTTTGTATTTTGTTCATTTATAGATACGTACAAGGTAATACTCCCGGAAAACAGACAATTTCTTCTGAGTACTGCGTGTGTTGTCGGTATAGCCACCATGATGGGATCAGGTAAAGCCTTTTTCATGTTGCCAGTACCAGGGGGGCTAAAAAGGCCGCTTTAGATGAATCATAATATGATTCATATTACGAATGTCAAATCTACTTAATTGACGACTCTTAATATCATCCGCATAAGGTTCATATTCAGTAATCATCTGTTTGACAGTTACGAAGCAGATCATTAGATGAATTGCTCAATGTGGCCTTTTTAGGCTCCCAGATATGGTTAATGCCTGAAACACAGACCTATTTCAGATTTTTCATATGACACATTAAAGGTGTTATTCCGATGGTAGCTGCAGACTGCAGGTCGCAGCTGCAGGCCGCAGGCGACAATAGAATCTTTATAATATCTAATTAACTCTGGGTCTGGTTGTATGTGCATGTGACATGTATGTTTGTAAACTGTACCCTCGATACAGGAGAAATCATAGTGAGGGGCAACGTTTTTAAAAAAAAACTATACATTCCGGCAACAGGCAACAGTGTCGCCGCGCTCGGAATGAATTTCATATAGATCCATACAGCGTTGATTGGACCCCATAAGTGAGGTGCTTTTATCGATAAAATTAAGCGTATATACCGGCCGTAAAGTTTTAGTATTACGAACCCGGACATATTGTATAGCTATGCAGGATGCTCTCTCCAACTCACAGATATAATCCATTAGTGGCCGCCTTTGACAGCTCAATAATTCTGTGGTGCCAAGGAAAAAGGGTATATATAAGTCATAAAACCAAACTTTTCACTAGGTATATAGCAAAAAATAAAACACTTTGGAAAAGTAGTAAATTCACTCTGTATTATGCCATAGATTAAAAACATACGATAATATTATCATATTATTGACTTATCTTCTTTTTACCGTAACACATATCGATGTTGAGAAGCCAATAAAGCAAAAACAAAAAAAAAGACTTATAGCCTTTTCCTTGGCGCCACAGAATTCGTCCATAGATTATAATACCTACAGATTTTTGTTTCAGTGATCCATTTCATCGGTAATGTAACAGTATTTACGTTCTATAACCTGAAATACATACAGCCTATTTTGTTCAACTGTGGCCCGTAAAATGAAGCGTCATTGTAAATAAGTTTCAATAGATTTTATATTTTCATTTTATTGTTTTATTCAACGCAATCATAGCCGCTTTTAACCCCTGTCACAAAAGAGGGGTGTTTTAAATTTGTAGTGTGTATCTGTATATCTGTGTGTCTGTCTGTGGCATCGTAGCTCCAAAAAGGATGGACCAATTTCAGTGCAGTTTTTTAAATTGAAAGCTAGTTTAATCGGGAATCATCTTAGCTATGTTCATGAAAATTTGTTCAGCCGTTCAAAAGTTACAGCTCTTTTTCTAGTTGGAGTCGGGGGTTTTTGACGGTTAGGTTATTGTATGAAAATTCAACGACTCGTCATTCCCCCGTCAGAATTGACGTGTTTTGAACTTTGGCGTCAACTCCCCTGTAAAGTCTATGACAAATATTTATTTCCCGGGAAAAGTGGAAGGAGGGAAGGGAGGTCATTGCCCTTCAGCGGGATACTACAGGTAATAATTATATCCAAGGGCTTGATACAGAAAGTGGTTCTCCTCGACATGTCACGCATTGTGAGGAGGTTCCTCTCTCTGGAGCCCTAGCCACCGGTAGTTTGAACCCTGTTCCCGATGCCAGGAAGTCCCTATTTGTTATGTTTTTAAATGTGTATTTTATTTATTATTTTATAATGTGTATAAAATGAATAAAGGAGATAATAATAATAATTTATTTCCTCTTGCCCCTCATAAATTGTGCGAGTTAAATCAGTATTTTGACCTTTCACAGTCCCTACATGTAATCACATAAACCAGTGATATTTAAAACAGCTGTATATGTAAGAATAGCGCGAACAGACTCCGGAAAGGTTAATAAATAATTTTGTTGTTGTACCCAATGTGCCTCAGTTTTAATTAACTATGTAGATTGTGGGGTTAACTCCAGGGGTCCATGTTATTAAATGGAACTGTGCTTAGACCTACGCGATCTATAACGAAATATAATTATAGTTATACTGATCATGATAGTGTTTGGAAAATCAATGGAACTTATTTGGTGGATCTAATCCCTTTGTTTTATGCTCCACACATACGTTTGAATAAATTTCTTTCTGACATATTTAGCTATTACCATTATTATTTATTTATTTCAAAGTCAAAGTTTTTTTATTTCAACTGGGCCTTTGCAGGCACTTTAAAAACGTCGTGATTCTATGTGTACGGTTCCAATTTAATGCTTTATGTACACGTAAAAAAACACTGCACAAAGGCGGACTGACATAGGCATTTTCTGCCAATCTACCTTAGGGTGATGCAGAGACAAACATGGTGGGTTCAACGTAAAATAAACTAAAATTTGAATGGAAAAACAAAACCAACCAATAAGTCCTATAAATTCTTTAACATGCAGCTTTAACTTTATTTATTTATTTAACAATTAATGCACACATAAAATACATGAGAAATATGAAGTAGGAACATATAGTACAAAGTTACTGCTTATTTCTAAAGAAATGTCTTCCAGCAGACCTGTGAGAGGAGAGATTAAAAAGAAGAAATGTAGAACTTTCTTTTTATTCAATGAAATAATCTTGTATACCTATTTCCTGATTCATCGCGCCGACTTCAGCTTTTCTACCACCATAAGGAAAACCATAAAGGCATAATTAACACGCTTTTCCCTTAAGGACCAGCAATTTGTGATATCGCGGCACCCCATTCTTGATGTCGTTTCGGCCTAACCTTACTTAGTAAGAAACAATTCAAGGTATGTTGGATTACGTATAACCTTTGTCTGGCTTGTTGACAGTCTCGACCTTTGTAATAACAACTATTTTGATGTCTTTACGAGCTCTTCGGATCAAAGATTCATGTGAAGAGGCTAGCCCTCAGATAAAGAACCCGCTTAGTTCTTGATCTAAGGGCTAACCTAACAAAATAAGTATGTTATCTGTGTAGAATTATAGTAAAATTAGAATAAATATTTTTCTACAGATTTACCTAGTTATGCTCTTTTAGAAAAGCAACATTGATTTTATAGACAGATATTTTACAAAATTAAAACGTTTCAAGTCTTAAAACTGCCAATTTACAAAGCTATTACGTGCCACACTCAGTTATTTGTACAAAGATGGCTGAAGATTAATCTAAGATGTGAAGTTTTCTATTTGACACTCGAGACATCTTGAACCACCTTACATTAAAATTGAAATTGGGTTTCTACTCTATCGCTTTCAAGATGATTTCTACTAATAAAATTGATCTTCACATTGGAATGAGGTCTCACTTGGAAATTGCTCATGTAGTAGAAATATTAACCAGTTACCAAGGTTTGTAATGGGACTGACTGCCTAAGGTGCTCCGGCGCTGTAATAACCTATTTACGTTCCGGGAAACTGAACGCCTATACGCGTAATAATAATAAAACTTCTATTATGTCTCGTCGTATGTCCCTTAAAGTGTTGCATATCGGGAAAAGTGTATGCCTGTCTCAGATTGACAGAATCTGTAAATAATAGAAATCATTCAGAGTTAGGGCAGGATTACTTTTGGCAGTGCAAAGGTGCAGAGATTAGACTTATGTGACGTTGACGTACGTGATGTTATGCCGATCAAAAGCCACCAGCTTTCATGTAGGTACCTACAATATAAGAAAAAGTAAGTACAATTTACAATACAAACAGATTTTTCATACGTGACGTAACTGAAATTTTCAAACGTCATATAACGTGGGGACACGTCACATAAGCCCAGTCCGTTTGGGCCAAGCAGACTAGCATATTCAGTCAGTTTTAGTAAAACAAATCATCGATCCGATTCTGTAGGCTGCCCGAGTACTCCCGTTACGTAGGTACTTAAGCAATGTAAGTAACGCTGCGAGGTATTCGGGCTTACTACGCGAGCCTCATCCGGTCCCATTCCGGATGCGGCAACGGCAGACCCTTCGCTATGACAACTATTTTAATAATGTCATTCGCAAATTGACCTTTTGCTTAGACATTTTCGTGAGTACAAGTTATTTTTAAGAACACAAGAAAGATAAAGAATAATTAGGAAAACTGTTGCAACCTTTTCCTAAATAACGAGTTCGAATAAAAGAAAGAAAGTATACGTTTTTATTCGGGCTAGACATGATGAGACGACACAAAAAAAAAGATTGGTGAAAAAAAGACGAAAATAAAACATGTGGTGTCACATGCCAGTACCGAATGGGTTGCCAACTCAGTATTTGCAATTTAAACTTGTAGGTACATTATTTAAACGATTTAAACTGCAGTTCATACCTAAGTATTGGATACTTTCAGCTGAGGCTTTTTTGAGGAACCACTGTGCGTGAAAAAGAACAGAAACAGAAATTCGCTCATATTTTTAATTAAGTTCTCAATTTTAACAAAGCGGCTGCAGACCTTAATAATATAATATGATGATTTTTTAAACCAATAATTATAACCTAGATACAAAATAAGAACATTTAGCAGTTTCAACAATTTTACCTTACCTACTCTGTCTTATCTGGCAACTACCTACGTATATAGAAATAGTTTCTCAATCTCTACTTACATACAATACTCGCCACAGATCTTTGTTTCTGTGAAGTTGCTACGAGTCGCGTCGTGACTAAAGCCAATCAGGATCGTGAATTTCGTCGTGCTTCTCGCTCCGACGCGTTGGGTTGTTTCAATATTTCATTATTTGAACCTAACTTTATAGATACAAAGATCCGTGGCGAGGACTGTACGAGCATACATTTTAACGCATTTACATAATAGGCACTGTCGGCAAAAAAAGGTGTCTATCAATTAGAACTTCCTATGAAATGAAAATATTACTAAAGTTGGAACTTCATTAATTTAACAAGAGAATTTTGTATATGGCGTGTAAACAAATTGCAAACCCTAAGTTGGTAACAACTTTGGCTGACTGTACATTGCCTCGTGAGAAGCGTTTGTAAGGTTTGAGACTTCGTCAGCAACGACACATGATTTATATAGAAAGCGGTGCATGCCTTGCCATGCCATATGTTAAGGGTAAGACTTAAGATTGGACAAACTCCCGGTACATTCTTCTTTAGTCTGTGCCCGGCACTATCACAGCCACGGGTTGTTCCTCGTGGTCCTACTCAGCAGTGGGCCCACGAGGACACTTTGTCGTTCCTCGCGTTCGTATGGGCTACACAGATATAGCCTCCTTGAGACTATAGCTGATCCCAAAAGAGGTTGGGATGATGGTTTAAAGTTACATTTCACGTCAGTCTTCTTCTTCTGTTGAGTCCGCACAGGCATGGTGACATGGTGATCTCACATGCCGTAGTAGAATAATTAGCCAGTCATCAGTCATCAATGATGGTTGGCTTGGTAGCAGACGAGCTCAGGTTACGTCACTCGTGGGGCTTGTGGTCCTCGCATTTCCTCCGTCACCAGGAGCGACGTCAATCATCATCTCACCATGCATAATTCTTAGCCTGCAAGCTTAGTATGAACTTCTCTCGAAATTTTAATTCACATTAATTGTCAAAGTCCGTAAAAAAATTAAATTTTCACGGATTTTGGAATTTATTTTATTAGTACCGTAACATAATGGATTCTTGACCTTTTCACTTACAAAATAACCTAACCGTCAAAAACCCCCGACTCCAACTAGAAATATACCGGTCAAACATATTACCCTCTCCGTAGTCGGGTAAAAAGAGCTGTAACTCTTGAACGGCTCGACAGATTTTCATCAAACATAGCTAAGATGATAGCCGATTAAACTAGCTTTCAATTAAAAAAACTGCATTGAAATCGATCTATCAACTTTGGAGCTACCATGCCACAGACAGATACACACTACAAACTTATAACACCACTCTTTTTTGTCGGGGGTAACATATTATATTTTTACGGATTTTGAGAATTTAATTTAACAATTTTCTACGTTGGCTGATTACTGATAATGATAAATTCGTACACAGTAACTTGAGCACAAAATTTTACGCTACTTACCGTTTCTACGCCATTGAGGTGAGCCTCATTAGTAATTTAATCTTAATTAAAAACAGAACAATTCACGTCCACAAATTCAACTTTTCCCTTTGTAACATGAAAACGTGGAAAGGCGTTGCCCTTAAGGGCCCTGTTTAGCAAAGTCTGCGGCACGTCTCAACTGCTTGTTCTGCGGCCCGCGTCTACGTAAATGGATTGAAGTAATTTACTCAAGCTATTCGTAGGATACCCCTACTAAGAATAAAATTGTGAAGGAAAATGTTTTAGTAGAGTGTATTTAGTTGTAGTTGTTATTTTATGTAGTTGTGTTACTCACTACAATATGTACTAGGATAGTAGATTGTGATAACGGGTTATGGATAAGACTTTTTTTGAACTTTCCTGAATTGTCACTTGAATAAAGGTTTACCTATTTATTTTTTTAAATTTCCTGAGGTAACATCAAATATAATGTATTTCAGTGAGCAAACTTGCGATACTAATACTATAGCTAAGCATATAAAAGTTCATGCACTACACTTTTATATGCTTAGCTATTGTATCCACTCCAGCAAATTACATACTCTTTTAATTCATCAAGTGACGAAATGCAGACATTCTCGCTGCATGGAGCCGGCGCTGCTGGCATTCTGTACCTACCTATTTTGTGTATTCGTAACAAAACTGTCGTGAAAATGGTATACATATCATAAACTTGTTATACTAGTGGGTATAATATGTTTATGATACATATAGTTTAATCCTTAATTGAAGAGAGTTGAAGTTAATAAATCATTTTGTTGCTGCCTCAATGAGAACTCACTTCGAAATCATTTTCCGCCAGCAACTCATCATAAAACCCCCCCTTTTGAAAAGTAAGGCCTTATGAATGGAGCGGAGTGAAAGGCGTACGCACACGTACGGGAGTGAGACCATCATTAAGAAACTAGAATTGACATACTGTGCACACTGTGGTTTATTCTCGCAGAGTTAGATGAAGTATAGAGAAGACAATAGAGATTTTTTTGTTTTATGAGACGATTGAGATGTTTATTATTTTTCTTGTAAGAAGTGTGATTGTGTGAAGATCAACACTGTTTAATACATCAACGCTTGAGTAGGAGCTTATGTATACATACATACTTGTCTGGTAAAATAAACATAAATAATGCTTTTGCTAGCAATTAAACAAAACATTTAAAATATAAATGTCGTTATAATTATAGCCTATACGACCTAATAAGTAAGTTCAGAATTACCTAGTTCACAAAAACTACGAATGAAAAAATTCATAGATAATAATTTGTGCTATAGACTTACATGAATAATTAATTGTTGTGAGATCATCAGTGATCTTGTGATATAGGTCAGCATGTATTTTGTACTAAGTAAAATAGAGGTCAGTATGTGAGAGAGAATACAACATAAAAATTTAATATGGTTCCATTTAACAAGCATTGATTTGTTTGTCTACCTCTATCTAAACTTTCATAGTTCTACACAGGTATGTTTGCGGAGCAAGCGACTCGTTATTGAATTACGCGCAGCTCTAGAGTGTCACATTATTCTTACAGCGCTTAGATTATTACTTTATTTATGTAACAGCGGTATAGTTATAGCGTATCTAGGTAGTAGTGGTGGGGGGACAAGTGTGTTTTGTGTAGCATGTACTTAGCACGCGGGATTGGCCCGCATGCGTGAAATTGCAATGTAATGCCATCTCACTTCCCACGTGCGTACAGTACCTACACATCTTAATGAAAATAGAAAATAGATATAAATGAAAAGTTGCATTGCGGATGCTACGCATGCGGGCGAATCCCGCGTGCGAGAGCAGCTCCACGTGACACTAAAAATACCATTATTGAATTAAGGCTACATTCAGATGGCATTTTTTTTACATCATGGTATTTACACGGTACAATAGGTCATATGAGCGCGCGTTGACGTGCGTCGACGCGAGTTACATCGAACGTAGCCTAAAGCTGTACAATTCAGCATCAGCCTGTCTGTAAGGGCTTTTATTCTGTCACGTGCATGTTTGGCTTGTATAATCTATGGGGTCTGGCCCGCATGCGTTAGTTAGGTTAGCGCACTGCGGGTCACATCGGGGTCACATGCATCAGGAAAAGCATGTATGAAACGATAGGATGCGGGCGGCACGCGCCCGCAAGTCCGCATGATAAGAAAATGATCCTTAATGGTACCTATCGTAGACAGTACCTATGATACTGTATGTCATCATAAAACAAAGGCAGGGTTAGATATTATGGTCAGTAAGTAACAAGTCATGTGATGTTTATTAAGCGGCCCATAATAATAATAATATAATAAATACATTTATTTCAAGTATCAAGACTCATGAACATGACCCATGAACAGTTCATTACAGCTTAAAAGAAGACTCACAAAATAAAACCAAAGTAACGTAATTAATTCAAATATACGCACGCTGGAAGGTTACTCAGAATAAATTATGAGACATTAAAAAAAATACGGTGTTAAGTCAATTCACTCAAGTCAGAATTCATGTTGGAGTTCTTTAGGTACAGAAAATATTATAATGACATAGGACTGTGTCCTATCTAAATATACCTTCTTACCTTTGCCTTAAGAAGCTCCTCAAGAGACGATTTTAGGAATAAATTTTCTCATTGCTGGGATTTCTGTCTAAAAGACGAACTGGGCTGTATCCAGGCACAATTTATGTCAAACATGATGATGCCGGTTTTCATAATTCTGATGTTTTGTTATGCTGTTTGAGCATTGGCGATGGTGGGGTGAATGTGAACCATTGTCCCACCTGTAGGTATTTGAATTTTGAATATCAGTTCTGTGCTCTGAGATTTGAACCTACACCGCAGATTAAAGAGATTAAGTCCGCCTTTGTGCAGTTTTTTTTTACCTGTGCACAAAGCATTAAATAAATAAATAAATTATAGATTTTTTATTTTCTCTCTTATAGGTACAGGGATTACACATAATATAAATTATAATAATATACAACTGAGAGTTTGCACTAGATTCGAGACTTGTTTGACGGATGTCCAAGCTCCTACACCCCACCCTATAATCATAAAAAATGTAGCAACCAAAGTATATGGAAATAGTAGGTGCATATATACGAAAGCTAAAGGTATTGAGAAACAAATGTATAATTTAAGAAATTATACACGGTTAGTGAGAACGGATTTATAGCGGAAAGGGGGTTATTGTAAAATTCTTTTATAAATATAAAGCTACACTATCCTTGTGATAAAGGTTGTATTTTATTTGCTTTTTTCGTGAAACCACGAGCAACTTCTGTAATTTATATTTAGTAATAATTTGTTTTTATTTTTAGAGGTTTTATATCAGCATGTTAAAAAGATTTTTCAATCTGACATCTGAATTTTTACTGTTTTATTTGACGTCTTCGGAGTAAATTTTATTTCTCATATAATTCCGTTCTTTTTCTTTACCTATTTTCCATACTGCTAAACATCCACCCCTCAAAAGGTTATGGGCCCAGGAGATACGATGCAGACGCGGATCGAGTTATTAAATAAAAATAATTACGACACTTGGAAAATTCAGGTACGAGCCTTACTTATAAAAAGTGAT
This sequence comes from Allophyes oxyacanthae, assembly GCA_932294325.1. Classification (NCBI taxonomy): domain Eukaryota; kingdom Metazoa; phylum Arthropoda; class Insecta; order Lepidoptera; family Noctuidae; genus Allophyes; species Allophyes oxyacanthae. The sequence continues at coordinate 8,563,632 of OW028628.1, forward strand.
AATTGGGACTATGTAAGTGGGCGAAATGAAAAACCGGATGAGGAGACTGCTAATGAATTAGAACTGAGGAAGTGGTTGATGAATGATGAAAAGGCGAAGGCAGACCTAATATTAGCTATCAGTCCCAGTGAGCTAAAACATATTCGGGGATGTTCCACATCTAGAGAAATATGGTCAAAGCTTGAGGCTACATATGCTTCCAAAGGTCCTGCGAGGAAAGCTATTTTATTAAAGGAACTTACTTTAACACGTTCACTGCGTGCAGTAATTTTGGGTACCTTCAAACTGGTGCGTTACGAGGCAAAGATCATGTCGTACTAGACTTTTTTCCAGTGCGGAGCTAGGTCCAAAGCATCTCGTACGGTCCTGTTACTTTAAACTAGAATATCTTCATGAAAACTGCTTGGTTTTTTTTTATTATTATACCATTAAATAGTGTATTGTCTGTATATTATATATGTCAGCACGCCTGAGGATTGGTTCAAAACTGACATAGTAATCCCATAAAACATATTACGAGATGAATCACGCCCCGCCCCGCACCCAAAGAAATCAAAATACGAGGCGAGCTCAACCGCGTATCGCATCTTATTCCAAAATATCGATAAACAAATAGGGATGTAAACAAAAAAAGAAACAAAATTATCGAGGAGCATTTATTTAAAAAAGAAAGCATCTTTTGAATTATAATGTTTTCTATGACTTTGACAAGGAAAACTATCAGTAACATTCTGATTATGCGATAGTGTAGTAATTTTTCTTTCGTTACTACTTTCACCGTCGATTTGGGGGTAGTTGACAAATCAAGAATGGAATCACTTACTTTGTTATCTTATGTATGGGGTGGTGACCTCGGTGACACAATGGTGGTTAGTTCTTGGAATGTATGCCCTGAACTAGGACTAGTATAAATATATCATATGTACCAGCTGATGAGAAGCACGACTAAACACTTCTTTGTAGAGCGAAATGGATTTTGGCCTAGTAACATTATGTTTTAATAAAAGATAATTCTAAAATCTTCCTCGATCTCTTCCTGTGTATAGTTTTGTTTACATCCATAATTAATTACGTCCGTCATTTATCGACACAGTCACAACAATGCTCAGATTTATCGACCTGCCTCGTACGAGATCGTTACGAGGTTCTATGCACCCTGTACCGCACGTAAAGTAAACATTAACTATTCGGTCGGTACGAGGCGAAAAATATCTCGTACGTTTTTATTCAAAAATTAAATACTACTGAAGAAGGTCTTCAAACCTATATTAGTCATTTCACTCATACAACGAAATTTGTAGTAGAAATTCAATGCGCACGAGCGAGAGGAATAGCTTTTTCGGCCGCGCACTGAGTGCGGACGTCGTACGAGGTTTTATTCGCCACGTAACGCAGTGAACGTGTTAAGTCACATGAAGGAGGGTGACGATATGAGCAATCACCTATCTAAGTTTATAGATGCCGTGGATAAACTCGGTGATATGAATATAAAAATTCATAGTGATTTATTGTCGATTTTGCTGCTATATAGCCTGCCTGAATCATATACAACCTTTCGATGTGCAATGGAGTCGCGTGATGAACTACCTGATATAGAATTTTTGAAGATAAAAATTCTGGAGGAAGACATGTCAAGGCGACAGTTGAGTACAAGCACGACAGAGGTACAAGGTGCGATGTACGTAAAACGAAGTGGACCTAAGAGAAAATCGAAAACAAACCCGAATACGACGATTTCCAACCAAAGTTTCAAGTATAAATGTTACAAATGTCATAATGTCGGACATAAGGCTTCTGAATGTCACTTAAAGACAAGAAACCAGGAGACAAGGTGTGCAACTGAAATAGAAGAACCAATAAGTGAATGTTTAGATGTATTTAATTGTTTAAATGTTTCAGATGTGATTAATAAGCAATCATGGGTTCTTGACAGCGGCTGTACATCCCATCTCTGTAACGACAAAGGCATGTTTAATGATACATTGTTACCTTATGGAGGAAAGTTGAACCTTGCTTGTGATCTGTCAACAAATGTTAACGGTAAGGGTAGCGTTAGATTATGCACTGCGAATACGAATAATACGCGACATATTGAGCTTCGTGACACCTTATATGTTCCTGATCTTAGGAGCAATCTAATATCAGTAGCTAAAATCACGGATAAGGGGCATGTAGTCACTTTTGACAAAGATGCTGCTTATGTAACTGACGCTAATGGCACTGTGAAAATGACTGCTGAAAGGATAGGAAATTTATATTATGTGAGAAAAGTAAATGATGTGATGATGAATGCTAGGAATGTAGATTTACGTTTATGGCATGAGCGTATGGGGCATTTGAATGCAAGAGATCTAATGAAGCTACTGAATAGTAGTGGTGTTGACGTAAGGGAAGAAGATCTAAAAGAAGTATATAATTGTGGTGTTTGTGTGAAAGGTAAAATGAGTGTATTACCATTTTTGAGGTCTAACGGTCCATGTAATGAGTTATTAAGATTGATACATTCCGATGTAGTTGGTCCAATGAAAAATACATCTCTTGGCGGAGCAAAATACTTTGTCACTTTTATTGATGACAGTACACGTTGGTGTGAAGTGTACCTTTTAAGCAAGAAAAGTGAAGTATTAAACACGTTTAAGACTTACAAGAGTTATGTTGAGAAACAGACTGGTAGAAAGATTAAATCTCTACAAAGTGATAATGGTGGAGAGTATTGTAATAAAGAATTTGAACAATTCTTAAAGGAAGAAGGTATTCAGCAAAGACTTACTGTACCTCACACTCCACAAATGAACGGGGTGAGTGAGCGTATGAATCGCACATTGGTGGAAATGGCGAGATGCATGTTGTTATCATCTGGCTTGTCTACAGGTTTTTGGGCTGATGCAGTAGCGACCGCTTGTTATGTAAGAAACCGATGTCCTACTAGCAGCTTGAATGGCGATACACCGTATCAAAGATGGTATGGAAAACCAGCGAAACTAGAAGACCTTCGTAGCTTCGGAATAAAAGCGTTTGTTTTAGACAAGACACCAGGAAAAGATAAATTTTATGCTCGTGCTCGAGAAGGAGTAATGATTGGATACCCAAAGACTTCGAAAGGTTACAGAATCTGGGTACCGGCTGAAAATAAAGTTGTTATTGCCAGAGACGTAAAATTTCATGAAAATTCTTCAAATATTAAGGTAAGGAACGATTCTAAAGTTTTATTAGAAGTGACCAAAGAAAAAGATGAATTGAAAGAAGAGGAAAATTATAGAGAATTTGATATAGTTTTACCTAAACAAATAAAATTGTCAAATATTGACGAAGAAATACAGTCTAATGCCAATAATTGGATTGATATTGGTGATCATGAACAAGTTGATCAAGGATTAGATATCAATTCAAGCCAGCAATTGACAGATAGGTTCACTGTGGATAGTGATGAGATACCTAATGAGAGTAATATAAATCCTATTAGTGAAGGTGGGACACCGAGACTTAAACGTGGTCCTGGAAGACCAAAGCTGTTGAAAGGTCAATGTGGAAGACCGAAAAAGGTTTATCATATGCAACCAGATACAAGTGAAGAGGCAAATATAAAACCAAATCAACAGGATGATGAGATGGAATACTTTTCAGCGGCAGCAGAAATTTCACTTGATGAAGTATTGAAAAGTGATGAACGCAATGGCTGGGAGGAAGCTATTCTATCTGAAATTAAAAGTCTTGTGAAGAATGATACTTGGGATATAGTAAAAAAACCGATGGATCGTCGAGTCGTAGGTTGTCGATACGTTTTAACTATAAAACAAAACATCGATGGGACGGAGAAAAAGAAGGCACGACTAGTAGCAAAGGGCTATAGTCAGAAGTATGGTGTTGACTACCATAGAACCTTCGCTCCAGTGGCTAGACTTCAAACGATCAGATTGCTATGTGCTCTTGCTGCTGAAAAAAATCTAGAAATACATCAAATGGACATAAATACGGCATACTTGAACGGATCCCTGGAAGAAGAAGTTTACATGCAAGTTCCTGAGCTTTTTAAGGATAGTCTTCGTAAACTGATGAAGGAAGAAAGTCGAAGTTCTGCTGTAGGAAAGCGCGCTAGGCGTATGTTCAAAGATCTGGAGGAAGGAGGCAATATCTGTCGATTGAAAAGATCTTTGTACGGTTTGAAGCAAGCAGGTCGGCAATGGTATCTAAAGTTGGATGAAAAACTGAAGATGTTTGGTTTGAAACGAACTATAAATGAGCCATGTATGTATCACATGAAGAGAGAAGATGGTGCAATGCTCTTAGTGACCATATATGTCGATGACATATTAGTGGCAAGTCAGGATAGAACGTGGATAGACACTTTTAAAAAGGATCTAGCTAATAAATTTGAGTTAAAAGATTTTGGTACTGCCAAATATTGTTTGGGTATTAAGATTAAGAAAAAGGATAATGTAATTTCTTTGTCGCAAAAGCAGTATATTAATGACCTTCTTAAGAAACACAACATGGATAAATGCAATCCTGTTTCGACGCCATTGGAAATAGGACAAAAGTTTGAAATTAATAAGGAAGACACGAACGAAGTGTGGCCTTATCGTGAACTGATAGGTGGTCTTATGTATTTGAGTGTAGGAACGAGGCCTGACATATCTCATGCTGTTTCTAAGCTTGCTCAGTTTACTACATGTCCTAAGAAATGTCATTGGATTGCGGCGAAACGTATTCTTCGTTATTTGAAGAAAACAATTAATTATTGTCTTGTTTATAAAAAGACTAGTAAAAGTTTGCAAGGTTTTGCGGATGCGGATTGGGGTAACTGTTTGATGGATAGATGTTCATATTCAGGTTACGCATTCATACTAGGTGGTGCGGCCATTTCGTGGAAATCTCAGAAGCAGAGAACAGTAGCTACTTCATCCACTGAGGCCGAGTATGTAAGTTTGAGTGAAGCCATGAAGGAAGCAGTATACTTGAATAGCTTACTTAGCGAACTTAATTTATGTAATATGTCACATGTGTCAATGTACGTAGACAATCAAGGAGCCATTTGTCTAGCAAGAGATCCTGTGTTTCATAGTCGTAGTAAGCACATTGACATAAGATGTCATTATATCAGGGACGTACTCAGGGACAAACCAGTGGTTCTTAAATATTTGTCGACCGATCACATGTTGGCAGATATTCTAACAAAAGCCTTGCCTGTTTGTAAGCATATTAAGTGCGTAACAGAGTTGGGAGTACATGCTGATTAAGGGGGCGTTTTAGAGGTTTTATATCAGCATGTTAAAAAGATTTTTCAATCTGACATCTGAATTTTTACTGTTCTATTTGACGTCTTCGGAGTAAATTTTATTTCTCATATAATTCCGTTCTTTTTCTTTACCTATTTTCCATACTGCTAAACATCCACCCCTCAAAATTTATGTACGCGCATACACGTGACAAAGAAAATAAGTAAAGATATCAAGTACAAAGGTACTGCTTATTTCTAAGAAATACTGTATTTCGGCTTATAACTTTTAATAAGATTGTGATATGTAATTGCGAATCTTTGATAAATTTCAAATTCACAAAATGTTCGTATACTGATTTCACTGATTGTATAAAATTACATGTTTGTGTAGGCAATGTAGGTAACTGTGTTTAAAATAGTGCTCTACTCTCGTGCTCATTAATCTCTGCGCACCCCATAGGTGACATAGATATATTCGTCTGTGTGTGTGATAAATGTGGATAAATGCGACCTCTCTAGGGTTTCCATGGCAATCTTACGGCAATGAATGACAAAGCTGTAAATTGCTAACTAGAATACAAACAATTGGGCGTTAAATAAAAAATATAATGCTTGCGGTTTTGTACTTTATCTAGATATACAACTGGATTATTTTTTATTAGTTGCTAAACCATCCACGTAACCATAAGGTGACGAGATAGAAAAAATAACAAACGGAAAGACTTTCGCATTATTAGTATTGTGTTGTTAGTGTTACTGTTAGCCTGTATCACCCCACTGCTGGGCAAAGGCCTCCCCCCTTGATTTCCATGTTGTTCGATCATATGCCAATGATGATTATGATTAGTATTGTGATTTATTAATAAAATACTATAATGTTGTGTAATTTCGTCATCTAAATGATTGTCTTGATAAATACTTGCACAAATCAGATCATAGGTAATAATTATGTCGACAGTTTACATATTCACTATTATAATTTAATAACATCTCACACTGCTATTCTTTATATTTCAAAACAAAATGTAAACAATATATAGTTATAGGATGTTCAAAATTAGGCGAAATAAACCACATTGGACCAGAAAGCCGGCCGCCGTAACAGACAGGATTAATCACTCCAGACCGAAAAGGAGAGGAAATTCCCTCGTAACTTGTAAGACAGAAATAGAACTACGACAATTACAATTTGTTGCGAACCGTTATACAGAGAATAGGTGTCTGTGAAGCTGAATTAGTTCAATAGAAGTAGCCCAGTCAACGGCTAATATTTTACGTCGATACCACGAGCTACGAAACTTATACAAATACCTACAATATTTGTATAAGTTTCGAAGTGTGTTATTTGTTCGAGTGAAACTACGAATAAAGTGTAATTATATGTATAATATACTTTATTCGTAGCTCTAACTACGAATAAAGTACTTTATAATTATAATATACTTTATTCGTAGCTATTAGCAGAGTCACGGATTACTGAATAGACATCCGATTGCATCAACTTCCACAATTATTAGTATTTAATTTTTTACTTTTTCTAACTTAAATTTTTAGCTTCATTAAATATCAGGTAAAATATTTGTCAAAAACGCAGTCCTACCTGGAAGAATATCATCATAGTCTTGCCATTAACCCCATTTTTACTTAGGGCTCGGCGTAATATATAATTTCGTCATTGGAATTAAAAAAAAATGCCAAAGAATTATAAATACTTACGATCTAATTCTCAAAGGACATTGCTCGCCGCCCATAAATTGCCATTCTATCCACTAAAAGGAACTTTATACAACTCGGGATGTTAAATAAATCAATACTATCCTATTAAAATCGAATTGAAATCACGGATTCCTTAGTGTTATATTTATATAATTAATACACTTTTGTTGATTGAAATCAACGCCATCTATCGAATCTTACACACATCTTACGAGTAAATTGCATTACCTATGATCGTGGACGCCTATGATGTTCGTTCTATTACATTCGTAGCTCCTGTACCCTGCTCATTACTCGGAAGACGCTAGTTGTTCGGCTTCGCACGTCGCCGTTCGACTTTTTCCGATTATTCAATTACACCCGTCGCTCGCCGACGGGTAATTAATGGTTTTCTAATTAATGTTTAGTTTAATTGGGTTTGTTTTTTTCTTAATTCTGCCGCTGCTAATACGGAAGATGTTGAGTAATGTTTTAGATTATTGTTTGGTTGAATTTTAGTAGCTCATTGTTATGCAGTCTTTTTTACGTTTTGTGAGTAAAAGTAAGAGGTATTTTATTTTTCTACGAAGATATTTATATTCACCACCATAGGAATTTTCGTCTATTTAGACGAGCGTCTTGAAAACCTCTTTCAGAATCAGAATAAGAATCAGAATCTTCTTTATTTGCATGAAATATGGGTTTATACAACTTTACGTGGCTTGAAACTCCAATACAGGAGCATTACCATCGACAAACTGCACGCAGTGGTATTGTGGTGGGTTAGTGCCAGTCAGGTGTCTTTTTAAGAGACCTGACTGGCACTAACCCCTGACGAAAAAGAGTAAGTTGTTGTTGTTGTAAGTCTGTAGGGTGTATCTCTGTGTCTGTCTGTGGCATCGTAGCTCCAAAACAGATGGACCGATTTCAATGCAGTTTTGTTTACAGTTTGAAAGCTATTTTTAACCGACTTCCAAAAAAAGGAGGAGGTTCTCAATTCGACGCGTATGTTTTTTTTTTTTTTTTTTTATGTTTGTTACCTCATAACTCTGGACTGCGTGAACCGATTTTGATGATTCTTTTTTATTCGAAAGCTGGTGCTTCCCGAATGGTCCCATTTTAATTTGGTCCAGTTCTGACTATGGGATCCATGAGAAAACCATATAAGTCTTAAATTTACATCAAGTATGTGCGCGACAAATGGTCGAATAACTCAATATCACGCCAACCGATTTCGATGATTCTTTTTTTGTTTGAAAGGGTATACCTCCGAAGTGTTCCCATTTAAATTTAGTGAGGATCTGATGAAGATCTTCGGAGATAGACAATGGAACTCTTGAATGAATAACAGCACATCACTCGCGATTGCTGTAATCTCATGTTTATGTATTGTTTATGCCACTCAAAATTGAAAAATAAAATAAACTTTTAAAAAAAAGTAAAAACCGACTTCAAAAAAACTAAAAGGTATAAAATAATTTTCTTAAAAAACTTATCAGCTTCTGAAGTCGGGGCCTTTAATTCTTCAATGCACCTAGCTTGATAGTGGCACCGACTTCAGAAGCTGATAAGTTTTTTAAGAAAATTATTTTATACCTTTTAGTTTTTTTGAAGTCGGTTTTTACTTTTTTAATTGGGATGGTTCGTAGCTATGTTTCATGAATCTGTTCACCCGTTCAAAAGTTAGCTTTTTCTAGTTGGAGTCGGGGGTTATAGTCGGTTTATAGGTTATATTCAATAATACAACACAATTCAATGTAAAAAAAGAATTAAAAAGGACTATAACTATATATTATGATTCTTGGTTCTTTGTCCAGCTTTCAAACTCTTCTACGAGCTCATACGACGATATCAAGACCATTTATTTGTCCCTGGTTCACAGTCGGTCACCGCATAGAAACTAACTTGCTGTTTTGTATACAATAATAATGTAACATTTAATAGAATTCCAGAATATAATTAATTTGTTAACCTACAATGTACAAGGTTTGCGAATGTGACGTCAATGCGTTTCATCGTACCTACCTTGGTACAAATAAACAGGCGGACGTTGATTTGGGAAACAGAGCGTTCTTTATGTATATTAATACGCTTTTATTAGCTTCACCTGTAACTAACTAACTAACTAACTATGTAAGAAAATCTTGGCAGTTAAATTTGACCCACTTCCCCGTTTCCGATTGAGCTGAAATTTTGCATACACGTTTAGTTTGGAAGACAAAAGCGTATGTTTTAGTTTTTTTTTAAACTATATATAATATTATATTATAATAGTTTGGTGATAGTGATAGTATATAAAGTCCGCATTCAATATTGTAATATTAAATTTAAAAATTAAATAGAATAAAGAGTTAATAAAAGTATGACTTTTTGATTTTTGTTGTTTAGATACTTTTTTACCGCAATGCTTTACTTGCAAATTATGAAATTAAATTACAAACAAGAAATACGTAAAACATTACATAATAATAGATACCTATGTAATTTTAAGACCGATATTTAAAAATAATAATTAAAATGTTAGATATGCATTGAGATTCTGCCGTGCATGTTGAGCCGTCATGCAGTCAAAATGTCCACAAAAAAACTAGCAAATATGAAGGAACTTTAAGATTCCTTGAGCTATACCCACAGGAATAGGTGGCCTAGGAACCACCAGGTTCCAGGTTGGATACCAGCATCCTTTAGTAATGTTAATTTTAATGACACTTCCCTAGTTTTCATAATTGGGTGGCTTGAGTGTTAAGTATGTATCTACTTGTATTGTTTAAATTATAGTGGTACTTATTATGATCTTTGCTGTTCTTTTTTTGTAGTATTGTCGGATTCCTACCGGCTAACAGTGGCGAAGGGTGACAGTTTTAAAAGGGGAAGCCGTCCCTAAAATGCCCTCTAGAAATTGCTGCAAGAAAAAAATCCATACCGTCTCTTGTAATCTATAGTATATAGTCATGTCTGGAAGAGCTTGACCTAACTGAATAACAAGCTGTTTTTTATCAGTTGGATGAGTAAATAATATAATATTACGTTGGTCTATGTACTTACCAATTCCTAAAGGGAAGCCGATGGGAATCGGGTTGTATGGACTCTTCACCACTGCCGGCTAAACTCACCACGGTGGACCACTTTCGGCAGCTGCTGGTGGACTTCAGGAACTCTTAAAGCCCGCGTCGAAGCCCACAACGGTGCCACGCATGTAAGCATACTCGGAGGAGACTGTTCAACCCGTGGGTGCCACGTACCACGCTCACCTGGTGCGAGCTGCCGGAATACACATTATCAAGATCTTTTCGGAATCTCTCAGGTTAGGGTCAGGGTTACTCACAATATTTCCCTTCACCGTTAACGTAAGTGATACTCAAGTATCCTTAAAAATATTTAAATTCACCGCAATAATCTTATTATATATTAGCATTTTACAACGACGGAGTATAATATTTACACCTTCATAATGTCAGCTTTTATGAAGAGCCATAAATTTGTGCTAAGCGCAGAACGGTGTGGAGATGAAGAGAAAATGCTTTTTAGACACAGTCGAAATATAGACGCACTAGGCGAGACGAACGCTGCATTTTAAAGAAGAGTGATCTTTTTTTATATTTATTTCTGTTAGGGAAACAAACAGCTTATAAGTATATTATAAAAAATACGTTAAAGTAAAAAATGAAATAAGTTGGTAGTTTATTTTATTTATAGATTTGAGTGCTTTTGGCAGCACCTCACCTGATGGTAAGTAACGATGTTACCGGGTAGTGACGTGCACTCCTTAAAGACACAGCCTGTTCTAATACATTAAGTAATACAAACGTTAATATGTCTTTATTATTAGTTTATTTGAGTCTTAGGGTGAGGTGGCAAATCTAAAACATTATTTAACTTGACAATACAGCAAGTTGTTTTTGCCTACCTTATAAGAAATGTCTGTGTTTGCCACTGCTGCCTCTGCACATTCACTCTTGTTTGAAAACTCCCAAATTATATGAATCGGGGAGCACAGACGCCGACAGAGAATTCCACTCCTTGGACGTTCGAGAAACGAAGAAAGAAATGAGTATGGAAAGAGCATCGCTACAAATATTATACTAAAATAATGATTTTGGGTGTGGAATCAGCCATTTAACCTTAGCTGAAGGAATGAGTAAAAACGCTGGAGTAGCCGTTCAAAATAATACTCATGATTTATGAAGTTTGAAAGAATTCTAGGTGACCTTTGGCGAAAGTAAAGTATTATTATCTTAAAAGGCATTTGTAAAGATTAATTTTTAAGCGTCTGGAACGCCGACCGCAACCTTTACTCCAAACAGTGCGTGTCCACGAAACAGCGCCTATTTTCTTCATTAAGCACATTTAATTAAATAGCTTTCAACATTACGTTGGTCCTAATTTCTTACAATGACTTGGAGTTTGCAAGACCGTTAGATGTCTATTAGACGTACCCTTTATAAACCCTAATCCTTCTCATTCTGAGAATGAGTGCCCAGCAGTAGGACGGTAATAGGCTGAATTGTAGAGTACAAAATACAGAGTGGATATTTAAACACTGCTATCAGGTCTTTTACCTATCTAACCTTTGAAATCACACCTATAAGCCGATCATGAGACATATTAAGATTCTACCTTTCTAGTCCCAGTCCCTTTAAGGGGTTCTTGTACTCATCATTATGAACAACTTTTACTATGGGACTAAATATGAAATCAGCTGTTTATCGGCCTCATAGTAAAAGTTATCTTAATTAACTATTGAATCGATATCAGTAGCTTATATTACAGGTATTTTTTCCAAAAAATATGAATTTCACTAGCCAGCTCGATTTAGCCAAAAAAAATTCAACCTTATTTCAAGATAATAAGACTCAATTTTAAATAAAGCAAGTACTGCTAGGCTCAAAACTATTTTCTTAAAAATAATAGTTAACTTTAAAAAACGGAAGTTTTGAATATTTAATTATTTATTATTTATGTACACACATACACATAACAAAGAAAATAAGTAAAGATATCAAGTACAAAGGTACTGCTTATTTCTAAAGAAATTATGATGTGGGTTTTGTGTTTATTAATTACACATTGTATAAAAGAGCTCATCCTGGGTCACTGTGTGAAATAGTGATCAATTCTTGACAAGAAGTGTCGTCATAAGTTTACGGCACAATTGGGTGTATATTCTACACTATCCGAACTGCAACCGACCAAAGACTATCTGTATTAGACTACCAAATACACGTAGATACATAAATTAGCATACCACTTGAATATTAATACGTCGCCACCCATTTTACTTTACTTATTCGGTGGCCTTTGGTTTATTGAAATGTCAAATATTCCACCGACTGATAATGTTCTTGATTTTATTTTTGAGGTGTAAAAATGTCGTGGACGTATGTTCGATTTCTTCGATTGGACTTTTTAAAATGGTCGCTCAGTGGTCGAAATTCGACCGTAATTAATTAAATTTTTAACTTTGAACTTTATTGAGTTTCTTTTGTCAAAGAGTAATCTCTAACAATTTTTTTTTTCTATCCTATAAAAAGTTGTCATGTCGTATCAAGTGTGTAATCATTTTTCCCCTCCCTCCTTAAGACAGACAGGCATTCTATTTAGATTGAATATGTCTAATGTTTTTCCATAAATTACGCCTATAATATCGTATTTCATAATTTTAACCAATTATATCAAAAGATATACAGGATGGTGACGACGTTACGACAATAAATGAAACTACGTATTTGTTATCACGTTCTGTGACCATACACAAAATATCTATCAAATCCAATCAATAGTTTAGCCACAGGAACTAATTAAAATTTTCTTAATTTAATTTTACACATATCACGATCTCTAAGTGAAATTCGAAAAGTCTCTGACTTGTTCTTGCCAAAATTATCTTTATTTACACGAAAAGAATAGTTATAGATTACATAAGTTTCTACTTTGATGTCCTTTCACCTAGACAAATGAGAGTAGAGTGAAATATTATGCCAAAATTATATGCATGAAAATCGTTGATTTTTTGTGCACGGCTTCAGAACGTGATACCAAATACGTGGTTTCATTTATTGTCGTAATGTCGTCACCACCCTGTATAATTGGTTACTCTCATTCATACCAAAATACCTAATCTTACAATTCCATAAAATGATGTTACCGAAATAACTCTCTTCTACAAACAGGTAAATAGTGAATATGAATTGTATTTTATAAAACATCCAACATAAAAAGTATCTTGCCCGTTTTCTTTGAAGGTATGTAGAGGGTAGGGACCCTTGTAAGTCCCCATTTAGGACGCGACGGGATGTTAAATACCTATTCTATGTCGGCCGGAAAACACACTGCCAATATGGATCCTGAATCCTAGAATTCCTAGAAAGAAAGAAAGAAAATAACTTTATTTCCTCCTCGCATCATGTTCCCCATTACTGAGGATCGTTATGGAATATGTTTTGGGTTGAGTAGGTTTTAAAGTTTTCTATGGGACAGCTGATTATTTTTTCGCGATTACGATGTTGATCCCATAGAGAAAGTTGTTCAGTTTGTTGGTCTGATCCACACCCATATATATGACCACGCATTCCTGATACACATTGTAATATTAAGTAGGTATAGTGAGAGTATCTATTATATAAGTTGTGTTCTTCTCCATAGGACCTACTATTTGGAACCGCGCACCAGTCTCGACATTTCATAAGTACCTGTATTTGGTTTACATGAAATAAAGATCTATTCGATTCTATTCTGAAGTATAAGTATAGATAACCACATAATTCCAAGCATGGTGACTTGGTGATTATAGGATTACCCGCTATCTGCACAGAGACAAGTGGAAAGGAATTTATTCAACATCCTTGTTTACAAGAAGTAAGTAACTTAGTAACACATAATCCTACAAAAGCAGGTGCTTCAGTTACAAAGTTACAAACTTAGTTTCGGTTCCAAACTATTACAAGTTATCAACTTAACTATGATTACAAAACTTGTGGATAGGTACCTAAAATTTTGGTGTTGCATAAGTTATTGGGCTGTGGTTTCCGGCTGAAAATACTTAATTAGCTTACGACTTTCTTAACGTGGGTGATTTCGAAGACTACAGCATGCTATTGATACTTATGGTTATGTTATGGTTATGGTCAGTAGTACAATTAATTGAGATCATCTTGTTTAATATCTCAGTGCCACTTCTTCTTCTTAGCGTGTCGAAAGCAAATTAAATGTACTTGGCCCAGTATTCCGCCGCGCGAATTGCAGAATCAATTGCAGACATAAGCTATTCACGCGTGCAGGTGGTAGGGCCATCGATGTCTATAGATACGCTCTGTCATACAAAGGGAAGCTAAAAAAATGAGACGTATTTTTTGAAGACGTCAAATTCTAAATTCAACAATGTTCGAATTATTTTTAAATAGAACAGCGATACATACACTAATGGAATAGCTACTGTTATTATATATTTTTTATTCAATACACAAATTAATAATTATGTTTGTAAACGGCATTTGACTGGTGATCAACTACTCCATTTTTTTGAAAATAGAGTACCTGACACGTCTCACTTTTTGAGTTCACTAAGCATATCAGACATCGATGAGTAGGGCACGCGGCGCAGGATGGAAGGTGGGCCATGGTTTGCGGAGAGACGCACTCGCACTGCAGATCTAATCGATCTGCGAAATTCCACCTGTGAAGATTATCTTTGCTTCGGCCGACTTGGGATCTAGTCTATCAAGAGAGATCCAAGTCGGCCAATATTGAATACTTACCATACGTACCTATCCTTTTTATACATAAAACAAGATTTTAATTAAGTCTAGATTTTAACTAAGTCCACAGTCAAACCGATTACACGGTTTTGTGGGTCTATGCCAACTACCATGATAAAATTCCAGTATTTCTCAATAAATAAAAATTATTGTGCAATAATATTAATATTACCTATACTAAAATAATTATGTAGATCTTGAGAAAATTGTTACTAACACTTATGGAGTTCTGTCGGTAAAAATGATTTATTATTATTATTATAAGAAAAATGTACCTACTGCAATCCAAGTGTATGTGTTTTCAGGAATCTAAAACGAAGGAATCGTTCAAAGAGCAGTGACTACTTGAAATAAGAATTGATACGCATTTGATACGTCACATTTTTATGACGCTATTCTGTCGATGTTTTGCCATATCTCGGTTACGATTCGCTGATGGCCGATGACATTAACTGACAATATTACTCTAAGCGACTGCATTCGATATTGATAAGTAAATGTGTTGATTTTTAACCCCCGACAAAAAAGAGGGGTGTTATAAATTTGTAGTGTATCTGTGTATCTGTCTGTGGCATCGTAGCTCCGAAATGGATGGACCGATATCAATTTTTTAATTGAAAGCTAGTTTAATCATGTATCATCTTAGCTACGGTTCATGCAAATCTGTTCAGCCGTTCTAAAGTTACAGCTCTTTTTCTAGTCTGATTCGGAGGTTTTTGATGAAAATATTGTGAGATGGTCAATGAGTGGTCTTATATAACCTGACTCAAAGTCAGTTATCATTGAAAACGAACCAATCATTTACCGTTTCACAATTTAACGGCCTTGCACATACAGTGAAATTGTCAAAATATTACTGCCTGGCAATATCACTGCGTGGGTCCTGTGGAATTATAATTTCACTGAAATGAGCCCGTGAAATCGTGAGAAATGGAGGCGGTTGACAAAGTTTCATGAAATTATAATATCCCACACAATATCCCTGCGACATATAGCTAGTTTAGTTAAATAACTTTTAATTTATCGTTTATTAGTAAGAGGTAGGTATATAATTATGGTATTTAGTAATTAGCATTGAAGGAACATAGAATTAGAATTTGACAATAGAACGTACGTAGTTCTTCCTTCTTACGTTGTGGAGGGGTTACCAGAGGTTACAGACGTCATTTTTATTAGTATCGCAATGTTTTTGATTTTCTTTTATTATAATTAGTTTTTTTTTCAATCTATCACAAACATATCTATGTGTTCTGCTTGTTTTCGCCTAGTGCGCTTAACAATGGCGGATGTTTGCGAAGCACATTGCATGCAAGATGTAAACAAAATATCATTATAAAGCGACACCAGTTATCAACACTACGCTAACTTGAATTTTGGGCCATTTCCGTCTTTAATTCCAAAATGTTTATTGTATGGACTACAAATTAATACAAAATAAATCATATGGAAAAAAAATGTAACATAATAAAAAAAGAGCGCGGATCTTATGTCTGCGGAATGAATGTAATGGCAGGAGGTTCAGGTTTTAGTCAGTCTTAGTCTGGCAATACCTAGACTGGCTCACAAGTGACGCAGCCTGGGTATCCATCCCTGATGGACACCCAGGCTGCGTCACTTGTGAGCAGCACTTGTGATCCTGCCAAAAAACAAAATCCTATAATGCCATGTTCGAGAATGGTGAGAGCCTCTAATGAAATATTAGTGATGGAATCAAACGCATATCGTTGGTACCTACATTCCTTCTTCTTTCGTCTGTGCCTACATTCTTCAATTTCATTAGCACAGAATTTTGCAACCTTTACAGCTTTATTAGTGGCAGAGAACAGAGGCCACTTGTAGGTGCTGGAGTTCAAAGAGCAGGACAGAAGATGCGACATTGTTTGACAGTAACTGATTGGTATAGTGCCACAAACTTATTTGGCCCGGTGATCAAAATTGGAACTAACGTCGCTACGGAACAAAAATGACATCGATATGTCATTTTTGTAGGGAGATGACATTGGTAAAAGCGACGGCAGCGACGCCCTGACCGGGTCAGATAAGTTTGTGGCACTATAAACCTGTGTCCAAGGTTGTCTGGCAAAAATTGCCGTTTGCAATAAGACCGCCCTTTGTACATCTCTATTTCTATGTATTGTATCTTTTATTTATGGTGTGTAATAAATAAAGTACTTTACATCATTATTAGAATAGAATAGATCTTTATTTCATATTATAAACCAGATACAGATGAAATGTCGAGACTCTAGATGCACCTTATACCTATTCGTTAATGTTTTTTTTTTTGCTAAACGTTATTAGATAATGTGCTTAGTTGCAATACCAAAGTTTAGTGAGCTTCGTTCAGAGGGCCGATCACGCATGTTTTGACGTATGGTAACGTAAACGTAAGCAAATTTTGATCATAAAATACGATGAATCTATCGCATTTTTGTTCAATTTTATGCAACAAACACACTTGTTTCGTGAAAGCGTAAAAATATTGCATGTATTTCCAAAAAATATCATAGACTAAACGTGTATTTTTGGATCAAAATTTGCTTACGTTTACGTTACCATACGTCAAAACATTCGTGCTCGGCTCACAGGGCCAAAACATTAAATTTTAATAGGCTAGGACCAATGACATTAGGACCTAGTAGGTGATAATTAATACAGTATTATTATTTATCACTATGTTTTTTCCGACCGCCAGTTTACCACTATACTTATGGTAATAAGTGGCGGGTCAGGGGATGCTTCGATACGAACTGAAAACATCTAATTAACAAACAAAGCCACTATAATACTGTAATGTTGCTGATAAAGCGGAAAATCGGGTGTCTGAAAAAGTATCTAATTTTGGTGAAGTTTTAGTGGTGTATGTCATGTTTTGTGGATTTAGATTTCTAAGATTATGAATATTTTGCATTTAATACTCGGATTATTTTTCGTTATTATTCGGTATCTACCCTAACTGGCTAATCTTGCTACTACGACATAAGCAATTCTTATATGAAGGCACACGGAGTACCATACCATTTATTTATATAATTTATCTCTTATGGTAACAGACTAGTCAAAAAAACGTTTGCGGTTTCAATTAGATTTTGAGCATACCTTGGCTCATGCATATTAACGTCTTTTATGGTGAAGGCTATATGTTTCTTAAAATTGGTACCGAGATCGTCCTAAGGAACTAAGAAACTACCCTGGACTTATGAATATAGGTACAAACAAACATACATAATTTAAACTTCGTTGAAAAATATCCAACGTATTCTATGTTAATGCAGACAATAAAGGGTATCACAGACGTTTTATAAATGTATCGAAATCGAACTGAACTTTTGCAATGTGACGTTATGACCGCAGTAATGTAACATATACAGGTTGCTCTAAAGTTTGTCATAAAATGTTCTTATTCTTCTTTTTTATAGACGCTAATGTACTACTCTGGATTCTGATAGGCCGAGTTGATTAAATGATTAAAGCTAAGAGCTTAAGATTTAGGGTCAGGTTTTTAGTAAAATTAAACGTAATATTATTTTATTCCTCTGATATGTCCACCAAAAGCTGTACCAATTTTTATTTATTTATATAGGCACACAGTATACATAATAATACATAGTAAAATAATTTTCACAATTCTGACATGCATACCAATAACAGGCGTACACGGCATTCGTATAATACAAGGCAAATATTATTGCAGATAACAGAAAAATAATATAAAATTGATAAAATACAATAAAAGCTAATTCATTGGAGAATTTTAAACAATATAGATTAAATTGATATAATTTATATTCAATTTAAAATTATCAGCTATCTTTTATCTGATTATTGGAAAATTGGACCTAAAGTCAGTTGGTATATTAATTTGTGTTGAGCTGAGTGATATAGCGAAAGTTGTATATACCATGTTCCTATAAATTATAACATGGAAAATGCTTTTGTAGGCATACTACAGTATAAATTATCTACTGATTGCCTCCGGGCAACACAATTACGGGATAACAACTCTTCATTATTAATACCTAGTTAATGTACATCGAAGTGTACATTTAAATCTTAATACGTTTGCTAGGAACAGAATAGATCTATGTTTACAATAATTATCTACTCGAAATTCTATTTTGTTTCGTCATTTAATATTAGATAATACGACTGAAATGGAAAGCTGTTTTTATTCCGTTGTCCTTTAAAGTATTCGTTTTTGACAACCTTTTGTGTTTTTGCAGTGCTTAGGACTCGGATGTATATTGCAATTTATACTTCCCAAATTCGAGCCTACCTACTAACTATAGGAACTATATTGGTTGTGACTTTAGAATCTATAATTATAACAAGTCACAAACGGTTATAATAAGGTATAAATAAGAATAAATTACTATAACTATCTCTAAGTAATTACGTTATAATTTCATCTTTAAATATTTGTATTCTTAATGAATGCAATTGTTTTAAAATACCTACTTGTACGCTCGTCAAAGTAAAACACAGTACAGATTACATTCTCATAATATTGTACCTTTATATTTACCTGTGTTTGTGTCAAATAAAGAATCTTGATTTGATTTGATTTTTATCGCTATACCTACTTAAGTTTAAGATCCATTAAGGCATTAGATTTGTGTAGGCATTCTATATTTAGTCCAAAATACGTGACTGAAAATTTCTATTGGACTATCGAGACTTGGCTTAAATTGAACTTGGATAGAATTTGTAATTAAACTTCTTCATCGCGATTGGCATTAAATTAATGTTTCATTGATCAGTTAGTTGACAGTATTTTACTTTGTAAAATTAGCAGGTTTAAATATTCTAGAGATCTTTAAAATGTAAAGGGAGATAAGTTGTTTGTAGAAGTCTTATTCCCAAAGGCAGTCGTAAACATACAGTTTGGTGGCTAATTATAATTTTGTTAAAGGATTTAATATTATCTTTGACTAACCATAATTGTTAGGTAAACGCTGAGATTAGAATTTTTTTTTACTAAAGACGTTACCAGATATACGTAATAATTATATTTTTTTAAATCTTCCCAATCCATCCATTATCATATATTATCAACGTAAACCTTTACTTGCTCAACTAAGCTTCCTGATAGTCGGTTACATTTTTAAACCATCCTGTGAATACATTTTTTTTTTGTTCGTTTTAAATACAGCGACGCTATCGGCACTAAGTCCAGACGAGTGGTTGTCGGCTGCCGGTGTCCACGTTCCAGGTTTAATCCCAGATTGTGAATTTCATATATTTTGAAAGGAAAATAGAAAGGTTAGTGTGGATTTCAGTTTCAAAAATAATTAAATAATATATGAAAGTGACTTTTGACAGCTTTACGGTAGTTTGAATTGGAAACAGACATTTGTCGTGCAAAGTTACAGTCATGTAAAAAGTGTGTAATATAAGAATAGAATAGATCTTTATTTCATGCAAACCAAATACAGGCACTTATGAAATGTCGAGGCTGTAGTTGCGCGGTCCCAAATAGTAGGTCCTATGGAGACGAACCGGCAAGAAACTCCATGGAAAGTCTATTAAAATAATAGTTTAAAATCCTGATTAGGACAATGTTGCGATAAGAGCTGCGAGAATAATGTAATTTAATATGAATAAAAATATAATAGGATAATAATGTAATGATTTACCTCTGAATAAGATTGCCATGGCAGTTACAAGCTGACCAGTCCCGATAGACGGTGCCCGTTAATAATAAAACTAATAACTTTATTTTGAAATAGGTAGAAGAATAATTTTTTTAACTATAGCACTCGCAAATCTTTATGAGCCCTAAACTGAGCTCTGAACTATCTCTCTCTCTCCCCCTCTAGCACCTATAATAAGCGTACTATTATAGATGTTAGAGGGAGAGAGGGAGAGAGTTCAGAGGGCTCATAAAGATTTGCTCGTACTATATACAGGGTATTGTTATTTACGCTGATAAAGGTGATAGCAAGTTTGTGTGATAACTGATAATAATCGATTTATCTAATTTTTATCAAGACTAAAGTGAACTCAAGTGAATTTCATCATGGCACGGTTCGCCAGAGATCGCGGGTTCAAACCCCGCTCGTGTCAATCATTTTTTCAAATAAATAGGCTTTTTTTACGATTTCCATCATGTTCAGTTTATAGATACCGGCAACTATATTTGACATCATATTTATTGATACGTAATAATTATGGATACTTAGAATATCCTACCTACTTCTTATGATGATCTGATTATCGGAGTTACCTACACAAGAAAATTCAGGCGATCATACTAAACATTCCAAACACATTGTAAGAGCTTGGAACAAGAAGAACTGTGAAAGATTTTGAGAGAATTAACTTTGAAGTAAGCATTTGATCTGTCTTCTTTTGTCTATAAGCGACCAATCAATGTACAACAAAAGTTTACCTACAGTTTTAATTTTCCTGCAAAATAAAATTCAGCATGTTTATTAGTCGTAGTAAGTATTATATTCATCTGTGGTTTAGTGTAGTAACAGCTAGAGGTGCTCACTTGGTTTCATACTAATATAATTCCGTAGTCTCTCTAGCGAGTAATACAAGGTACTTTCCTTTTGATTATACAGGGTTATTTTTTAAAGAATAGCTAAATTTGAATTCATCGTTATGAACAACTTTTACTATGAAACCAAATCTGAAATCGTGAAAACAAATCAGCTGTTCCATTTAGTCGATAAATATTTAAATATTTGTATGGAACAGCTAATATTTTTTTTGATATTTCAGGCTTGGTACATTATTAAAGTTATTCTTGAGTAAAATAATCACTGAAAATTTTGATGTCCTTTAAAAAAATGAGCTAATTTTTCAATCGCCAGATAAATTTTTTGCCTACTAATAAATTTGACGCTGGACAGATTTTGTATAGGAAAGCCGTCCAAAATTTTAATTGACTAAGTACCTCGTTTAACGTTATCTGGTATAAAGTAGGTATAATGTTTGTAATCACTACCAAACTCTAAATCTAGTTAATGTCAGGCCATTTTAACAGCTTACACTGCTCAACTTGTCACAGTCCAATGCTGAATATAGGCCTCCCCACAAAGCAACGTGTCATGCCATTGCAAGGATAAGCTTTCATTGGTTTCTTTAATTTACGGATGGAAATTCCCTACTGAGCATCTATTTTTCGGGCACCAGTATGCTGAGCACTAAAGATATTCCCACATGAGCACCGGTTAATATTTTAGCTTGATGCTCAATGTCGAACAAAAAGCACCAAGCACCAAGCTAAAATATTTATTGGTGCTCATATGGGAATATCTTTGGCGCTTAATGCAGGAACAAAAGAAATTTCTCATTGAGCACCAAGCTAAAATATTGATAAGTGCTCATATGGGAATATTTTTGGTGCTCAATGCATCGGTACCCGAAAAACCAGATACTCAATTGGGAATACTTCAATTTACGACGTAGTAACTATTCTATTTTGATTCCTATAATTATTTATAGCCACACCATATTCAAATATTTAACTGAAAAAGAGTCTTCCGTCATATTAAATCGGTTTAGTATACTCTCAATAACCTTTAGGTCAATTACGTTGTTTAGTATTTGCATGTACTTTGAATATTAATTGTTGTTTACCGATTCAACAGTGTGTTTAAGCGACTTTAAAATTCACTTTAAATTCAAGATATCAAATTAGTTATGCCTAGAACCGAAAATATCTGTAGCAGTCATAAATGGATGTAGTTTAGTAGAAAGGACTTAACCCACACAAAGTTACTTTTGAGGTATACTATGTGAAACCGTGCACCTAGAGTCTTGAAAATTCATAAGTGCCTGTATCTGGTTTACTTGAAATAAAGATCTATTCTATGAATCTCGAATGAAATTTTGCTTTCTGGACTCCTTCTCCATATATACTTTAACAATGCCAAATCTCACACTCCACCGTGCGCGCATATATGCATATGCTTAAAAAGGGGTACAAAGTTTTCTCTTCACGTATTATTATATAGATTAGGCTTAAAAACACATTTCTACTTTTTATTTCATGCTTCTAGATCAATCCACTGCATAAATATTTGCCAATAATCTCACAAGAACTGAAAGGGTCTCGAAAACGTTTCCACTATTCAAAGGTTTTTCTATTACGATTCAGTAATATATCTCGGGATTTCCAGTTGTATAAAACACCTGGATATTGGAATCGTCTCCACTATTGGGTAGGCAAGGATTTATCGGTGTTTTGAATATAGGTTTTGGGTAAGTAGATACACTTAGATCTAGTCAGCTAGAGTTGTGTCTGAGAGAGATGGAAATAGATTTGGTCTTTTATTTTTTTGATAACTGTCTCTCGTAATTGGCCCGGACTATGGCGAGGCCTGATGGCCTCCAACCTTATATTCAAATATATTGAGCGACAGTGCAGCTAAGGGCGTCCCATAGTGGGACTCGGGCCTCAGCTTAGGGCGTCGTTGAGGGGAACAACAAGAGAGAATTTGCTGTGTCTGGTTCTGGTTAATATTATTATAAACTGGCTTAGCACGTGGTGGCATAAGCAAGGGTTGGAGAGGAAGGAACATTGATACACTATACCAAACGCAATATCTCGCTGCAAGCAGGGTTATATAATGTGGGAGTGAGACAGAGTATATAGCGAGCATGCAGTGAGTGCTCTTTATGCACCGTCTCGCTTTCTCGTTTTATGACCCTGCCTGCAGAGAGATATTGCGCGGACTATAGTAGATATTATAATTTATAGTTACTGAGCTGTTGGTCGTAGTCGATTTATAGTATCGTATTTATGATAGTTTTAGTATATTTTTCTGGTTAAGTTGAGGGAATAAAGTGGCTGAAGTTTGAAGTACCTAGTTAGTCTTCGCCGTTAACTTTATATGGTAACATAAAATGAGGAGTCCGAATCAACTCGCCTTACTAAGAAACGAAGATCATCCTAAGATTAACGATACTAGGATGATCTTAAACGTGACTTCTGTCTCTGTCAGTTGTTTGAAAACGAAAAAGGATAGTAGCAACGTTATACTAAGCTGTCATTATAATCAGTCACAATTATTTATTAATAAGCAACAAGTTGAAGTTTACCATTGAATACCGAAAATAGACGTCAATAATTTCCATTTACAAGTTATAAAGCAAAATTCAATGAAAATTTATACATTTTGAAGGTAGGTAGGTAGTAATTATTATTGGTGTAGCTGTCATGAGGTTAGCTGCCATTGTGAAGCACTATACCTACTTACATAGTCGTGAAAAATGTAGGGATAATGAATATTGAATAGAAGTCACGTGACCAGGGTATGCCATTCTTGATTGTGCACGCGGTATCAGAATTGAAAACAACATCGTCGTAGGTATTAAAATAAAAACATTGTTATGCAAGGTTAATTTTGCGATATATTCCGTGATTTTAACTTGATTATCCATATTCATTTCCAACGCGACATTTAAATAAGTTTAATCATGAAGACAATTTGTTACCTCTTCATGATAATTTGTTTGATGTTGTCCCAGTTTGCCAACAATGGTTTTGCTAAAAAACTTGGATAGTTAACCCTCATTTTAAAAATAGCCATAATTATGAACGAAAGATTGTGTGACGCATGCAGTGCATTGACTGATATTCATTTTTTTTTTTTTTTTTTTTTAGCGTGGTAAAGTCATCAAATGAGTCCTCCCACCCCGGGCAGGGCGGGAGGGACTGTCAGACTTGTACTGACTAAAATCCACGGTGTTCCTTCAATAGCCCTTTACGTTCCGGGGTCACGGTAATGAGATAAGTCCCGCGACCAACTAGTGATTATTTAGAAGCAAGATAGATCCGACAGATTCAAACTGTTAAATCATAGTTACATTAGTTACACACTTATGTCCTTACTAATAAACAATACTTAAAGTTATCTCATGAATAACGGTACTATATACATCTGGGGTGGCCAACCCATAAACGTATAATAACTTTATGGGCCAACCTGATGAGACACAAGATCTACTGTTTACTGACGAAACCCTGTGCGACCGGCGACCTACCAATTACATACTTCTTGAAATTTTAAATGAATAGTCTAAACTTATATGGTTTTTGCCTTGCCACGGTTGACCACCCCTGATATACATTTTTTGACGTAATAGAAACTTTTGATAACTTTATTTCATATTTATTAGTGGGCAGATAAATGAATAGCGACATTTTACTTACAAAAGCAGGAAAATATGAAATGAAGTGTCTGCGAGTTCACTCACGTAGTCCGATCTTTGTTCATATAGCCTGAGGATAGGGAAAATTTAATGCTCGGTCCGACAATCTTGAGTAAAAATCAGTGAAAAGAATACTTAGAAATGAAGGCAATACTACAAACAAATGAAGAGGAAAGTTCTGTTATAAAAATTAAAAACTGTTTGTCAGTTTCGCATGAAAATGAGAGATAGTGGGACTTTCCGATTAAAGTTGGAGTTGCCCGACTGGGGAAGTACCTCTATATTGCAGAATATCGTAGCAAAATAACACTGTTCTTTTAACAGTGTTGAGTTCTTAGTGGTGAACAAAGTCGGAACTTCTTGTGGAAGTGTATAGTAGGAGAGTCAGCAAAGCGCGAGTGTTGCCCCTGGTGTTGCAAGCGTCCGTAGGTTACAGTAACCATCTAGCAAGCTGTATACTTTTTTGCCACTTTAGTGCTATAAATAATATATCTAATATAATCTAGTCTAAGGTACTTTATCTTTCTGTACTGGCTGAATTCGATAATAAACAAATGACAAATCGGTCCCAGCATATTACCCTGAGGGACCTCTGTAGTAATTGAACAAAGTTTTGTAGTAGCTTCGGCTGTTTTTTGTATCTTTTTTTGAAGATACTGCTTTGCATCCTGGATACTAAGTAGCAAAGAATCACAATCAAGTGTATACCAATAAATCTTATTACGATTACAATTTGATAGAAGAAATAGCCAACCCAGAATATTTTTGCACACATTGTGAAATAGTTGAATGATTGAATATTTATGAGTCGCTCCAAATTATTTAAAGTAGAGACAATATTTAAATTGAGGTTCACGGTGCAAGTTTAAAGTAGAATTAACAAGTTAATTTCATAAAACAACGCTCGTTGACGTACTAAAAGTAACAGCACTTCAGTTGGTTTAAAAACACAGGTAGAAATATGTATTTGAACGTCGAAATGATTACTTACTGACTGGTCGAATGTTAAGAAGACGAATTAAAGGAACTTACGAAAACAATCTTCAAACAAGTGTATTACCTAAACAATAACAAACATTATTTGTAAGACACCTCTTTTATAACTTTTAATCTTCTTTCAAGATGGCGCCGACAACAATAGCGGAGGACAGGCTGACATCAGGGCACCGACTCTCTCACCCACCGCCCGGAGACGAGGTCCTCATCACAGGAGTTTCAGGATACTTCCCTGACTCAGACTCTGTAAATCACCTGCAGGAAAACCTTTTTAATAAGGTCAGTGACATCTACTAGAGCTTGAAGCTTTAATGTTAAAATTGTCGATAATAGGGTCTCCCTAAAAAATATTATATCCCCAAAGATTCTTCAATGTTACAATCTAAAATGAGTTCTCTCTTATTATCGTGAGAATTTTAACCGGTTAATGACGCTGACGTGAGGTGCCGAAGTTACGACATTAAATGAAACCACGTAGTTTTTATCACGTTCTGTAACCGTAACATCTTTACAAAAGGTTTACCTCTTGCCATGATACCACAAGAATATCTCATAACATTTCTGTCTTACTATGTACAGGTCGATTTAATCTCCGGTGACGCTCGTCGTTGGAAGCTGGCCCATCCTGAAATCCCGCAGCGTACGGGCAAGATCAACAATGTCAACAAATTCGACGCGTCCTTCTTCGGTGTCCACTATAAGCAGGCCCACACCATGGATCCCATGTGCAGGATCCTGCTAGAAAAGGCTTATGAAGCTGTTATTGATGCTGGTAAGTCTTTCAGTCCTTCTTTCTTAATTTTTTTTATATTCAAAAAAGTAAGTACCGGCTAGATAAATTTTTGGTGATGCATAGCTTCCATAGATTACGTAACCACTTACCACCAGACAGGCCATAAGAATGTTTGCCACCTTAGAGGTATAAAAAAAATCTTGTACGTAGCGATATTTTTTTTTCAATTGCGTTTATGCGGAGCACTGATCGAAAAACAAAACGAAAACAGTGATAACATTTTACGAAAGCTTTGGGCATATGTTGATATGCCCAAAGCTTTCGTAAAATGTTATCACTGTACACATTTTGGTAATATAAATTGAAAATTATTAACCAATATGTAACGCTGGTAGGGAAAATCTTGTAGGGAATGTTATAAAAAAGCCAATACCCAGTAATTTAAGATTAAAGAATGGCGACTTAGGGAGTGATCAGCCGGATGGAAAATGGAACATTTTGGAGACCCGCCCTCTCGCAATCAGTAACATTGATTCTGGTTAGGTAACTTTTAAAGTTCCGACTCTCACACCGTTGCGTAAACTTGTTCAAATTATATTTGCTGTCATATCTTGAGGTAGTGAATCTAAGAGGAAAACGATAATAATTACTGTTATCTAATGATAGACCGACATTTTTTGTAAGGGGCAACAACCTTTCGCATACAAATCGGATCTGAAATCGCAAAAAAATATGTGCTGTGCAATAAAAATAATTCAATATATCTGGACTAAACAACAGCTGTAATTTTTTTTTGCAATTTCACGGTTGATCCCATAGTAAAAATTACTTTAGTAAAATAACCCCACAAAGGGATCGGACTAGAAAGGCCTTATAGAGACCTTATATTCAGTCAGTACTCAATTCTTTATTGCATTCCATAATACTGGCGTGCATCAGTGCGCTGATTTAGAAAGAAAGAAAGAAAGAAAAATCATTTCGGGCTAGACATCAGACAATACCGACAATTCACAAACTTGAAAAAGTAAAAAAAGAAAAATTTACAATTAACGAAATCAAAGTGCTGTCGGCATGCCAGTACCGAATGGGTTGCCAACTCAGCATTTGCTGGGCATAGAAACACCCAGCGCTGATTTTCAGTGTTCAGTACCTCTACCATGAGTTTTCCGTGCCGTCTAACGTTCACGTTCACATGCAATATTTGTATAGTGACTTTAGTTCACTATTTATACCGCTAGAGGCGCTGAAAAAAATCCCATACAAATATTGCATGTGAACGTGAATGTTAGACGGCACGGAAAACTCATGGTAGAGGTACTGGTGTTTAGTAGTACATGGTAGGTACTGTGCTAGGTTGAGGCAGTGTAATTGTGAAAAAGATATTGATAAGTACGGGAAATTTTTAAATACAAAATCTCTTAGGCTTTTTTCGACCTGGAAATGTTCTTGAATAATAAATAAGGTCTTCCGTTGTTCATTGTAAATATTTTACGTAAAGGATTTCCTGGATTAAAGGATTATTTCGTTGTATTTACCTATTCAATATTTAATTCGTGTTCCGTTTTCATTTCTGTATTTGAAAATCCAATTTCATTGAAATTGTAAACACATTTCCATTATAAAATGATTTGTTGAGTCGAGAGCTCGAGACCAGTACATA
Source organism: Allophyes oxyacanthae (assembly GCA_932294325.1). Classification (NCBI taxonomy): domain Eukaryota; kingdom Metazoa; phylum Arthropoda; class Insecta; order Lepidoptera; family Noctuidae; genus Allophyes; species Allophyes oxyacanthae. The sequence continues at coordinate 8,591,855 of OW028628.1, forward strand.
GTTATTTAATTTGGATCTGATTAATTTACCGTCCAAGCTTAATTAAATATTTGAATTATAATTGTGTAATTAACGTAAATAATTATTTGTGCTTAAATGTAGTAAATACCGGATAAATTATGCTTTATTTACAGTACCTATACTCTAGCGAATTTACTTATATAAGAAAATATGAGTCCTTAATCTATGACAAAATTATTTCCACTATAATCAATGTAATATTTTACGACAATTTTATTTATTTTTTATTTTATCATCAACTGCTTATTGTATTTAAAATTGTCTAAAATTTTCTAACACGTAATAAAGTAATAGTCAATTATGAATAATTACTTATATAGGAATAATATATAATATAAAGTAATAATAAAATAAAAATAATAAATATATAATATAATATACAATATAAAGGATATTGCTCAAATCGTCCTATGATTCGTTAAGCATGACTTACACCTATAAAAAATAGATTTTAAGACAGTCACTTACAAATTTGATAATTTTGTTACTGAAATTATCAACCTCTAGCTACTGAGCAATCAGAGCGTTGAGCAATGAATTCGCATGACTCGTGGGAGCATAGCTGGAAGTACATTGTGCATGCTGGTGCGATGGCGCCGCGGCTATAGTAGAAGACGGCTCGCGCTCAGTTGACAATTTATGTACCTACATAGTCTTTTTCTTAAAAAAACCGAAGCCTTTTGAAAGAAGAAAGAAAAGAAAGAAAAAAGTAAAAAGCAGAAAAACGATTTTAAAGATAACTTACAGAACAATTCAAAATAAAACATGTAAAACAGAAATAAAAATAATTATTTTAAATTAAAATGGATTCTACGTCGCAGCTGTGTCAAAAAGGCTTCCGCTCAGCATAATACATATGCTGCCGCGCTGCGAGCAACCCGACAGCGCTGGTTTTCAGTGGGAGCCACACTTTTATTAGCATGTAGTAAGATATTATGTATCAAAAACAAAAGTATTTTCTAAAGAACCGTATTTGTGTAAAAGCGGCCTCTACTTAATACCCACAATGCCTATTTCAATCGATTCGCTACCTTTCTTCGGCGGTAATGAGGCCAATTTGTCTTTACCGCGACTTGAAACCACTCGGATGAATTAAATCCATCGCGGGACCAATTTCCAGGCCTTTTGATCGCTGGCTGGATCTTTAGAAATTTTACTTAAAATTTCGATCAAAGTAAGGCTTTCGGACAATTTAGTGAAGATCATAAATGCCTCCTACGTAAGTTGTTGTATCTCCAAAAATGCAATTTTACAGGAGAACGTTTTGAATATACAAATACGAATAAAAGCTCCATTTTTCATTTTATAATACAACATTATACCAACATCTCATAAAGCCTAGAAAAACACATATTTTTATTAAATCGGAATTTTGTGGCTTACAACAACAATCTTCACCAAAATCTAGCAAGTCATTCACGTATTAATTAATAATTAAGTACATAGATACTTATTAAATATAGATTCTCTAACAATAATATTCGCAATACTATTTGTCAGATCAAGTGTACGCTTTTACTTGTTTGTGATGTCTAATAAATGTATTTTCTTTCCTTCCTTTCTTTCTTTCTCATAATTTCTACAACGCTCGATCGCGCTACTTGGCTCCGTCTCAAAACAACTTAGTTTCAATTAGTAGTAAAAGTTTTCCGTGGCAATTAGAAGTTTAAATCATAATTAGCCGACCATACAACGCCAACGCAATAGGAAGCTTGCTCTTTATTTATTTTTCATTTTACTAAGTACGATCTAAAACTTGTCTAAAACTATGAATTTTAGTTTACTTTTGGCTGGAAGCTTAGATCAGAAAAGACAGGACTAATCCATGAAAATGGTGATGGTCATTTTTGTTCCTGTCCAAAAGTAGGTATTTTTTAGGGTTCTGTACCCAAAGGGTAAAACGGGACCCTATTACTAAGACTCCGCTGTTCATCCGTCGGTCTGTTTGTTTGTCCGTCTGTCACCAGGATGTATCTCATGAACCGTGATAGTTAGACAGTTGAAATTTTCACAGATGATGTATTTCTGTTGCCGCTATAACAACAAATACAAAAAAATAGAATAAAATTAATATGGGTTTCCATACAACAAACGTAATTTTTTTTGCTCGTTTTTATAGATAATGGTACGGAACCCTTCGTGTGCGAGTCCGACTCGCACTTGGCCGGTTTTTTATTAATACAGAAATTACAACCGGGAATAATTTTACTATTGAACGAATTCACAAAGTACTACTAAAGAATGGTTATCTAAGACACAATAAAGCAATTTCACTGACATTTCTCGAACCAAAGGCGAACAAGCGCCCCTTTATCTTTGGATCCATTAAAAGTTTCATCCCACAGAGTAATTATAACTCAATATTGCCTTTGCGACAGGCCCACAGAATTTAAATTTGATAATAAAAGTTTAGAAGTGGACTCGATCACGTTGATTTCTTTAGTTGAAGCAATTTTAACGGTTGCCGATTTCTACTATTGTAATCTTGAAGATCCCACGGGGGGTGCCAATAAGGAGAGATTGCGAAATAAAATGGCTGTTTGGATTATGAAAGGTAAAAGATAGAGGGATCGTATTAATTGCGTGGACGATTCGTTTGGTTTGCGTTGCAAGTAGCAAGTTTTTTTTTTTGTACTTTTCTAAGTACAGTCATGATACGTTCCGGAAAAATGCTTTGAACGACTGCGGCCCGCTCAGAGTTAGTAACTCAGTGTTTGGCTTTGGACGCCGGGCGCAAACGATTTTAGATTTAAAGGATTGTTGACCGGAAAAATTGCCGATTGTACCTATACTTGGTTTAGTATATATGGAACGAGTTAGATAAATCTGTCAACTATATTCGTTATCACATTATGATCATATGTTTTAGCATCTGAGACCTCAGAATTTATCCCCAAATATCCTGATTAAAATATAAATCCAGACATAAACAGATTATCACATGACAGTACCGCTGAATAATTCACGAAGATACGCATTAATACGCAATATTCTCAAGTATTCAATAAGGCTTCTGATGGAATATTGATAAACAAGACGTGGAAATGTCAGATGGAAAAGTTTGGCTTCCAATATCATATTATTGTAGATACAGATTAGAATTCTGAAATACTAAAATGTGAATCACGAAGAACAATATTGTGATCACAAGACTACCAAAAAGCTTAGTAAGTTGTATCAACTAAACTTTAGTAATTTCTTATTGAATAGGTTTTTAATTATTACATATTATTATTATCTAAATAACAAAAATTAAAATAAATAAAAACAAAAAACAAAAAAACAACAACAACACAAAAACAACAACACAACAAAACAAAACAACAAAACAACCAAAAATTACATTAACAAAAATCAACAAACAACAAAAATTACATTACATAATAAATACATCCTTTGCATCCTTTGCATATTATTAATTGCAACAATATTTTAATTACAACGAGATTTTTTTCTCGATGTAGGGAGTTTGTGCAAAATATGAACATTGAAATCGCGAAAAAAAAACAACTGATACATACAGATAATCCAATATCACACGATTAAATTGTATGGAACAGCAGATTTTTTCGCGATTTCAGGATTAGTCCCATAGTAAAAGTTGTTCATAATTATGAGTAGGTACAATATACCCTCCATCAATATTTCCACTGTTCAAACAGCCACCTTGTATAAATTTTCTTTCCGTCCTATTTTTTTTTTCTTCATTTATTTATTTAAAATGCTCCATGTACAATGTACAATAGGCATTCTCTACCTTAAGTCCTTAGGACAACCTTAGGTCCTTTCTTTCGATTAGTACCTCCAATGTTGGATGCTGCTGACATAATGTTGCAAACTTGACATAATCCAGTCGCCTTCCAGCACTTCTACGACTAACACTTCATAATATGATGCATATTATGCAGTTATAATATTATCTCTGAAAATAGAGTTAAAGAAGCCTTTGCATAAAGATGAATGAGTAATGAAGCTACGTTAATCTCGTTTTTGAAGTTCGGATGAGTTGAATAGCGTTCGTATCTTCTTGCACGCTTCACACGAGTTACAGTTCCTTTCATTCAAAGTATGCATGTTCATATTCATGTAAAGTATCTTGTCTGAGATGCTATAAGATAAGATAAGATTCTTTATTTGTGGAAACATGAGTTTATATGAATTTTGCATGCAAGATGTACAAAAATATAAAAAGAGCAGTCATGTTTGGCCTTCGTGGCGTACAAATATTACTTAATTATCAATTTTAAAATAATTTGTCTCTATAAGGTTATGCTCTATAATTATTTATCTACTTGCTGCAAATGTTATCACATTAAATGAAACCACGTATAGTGCCACAAACTTATCTGACCCAGTCAGGGCGTCGCTGCCGACGCTTTTGCCAATGTCATCTCCCTACAAAAATGACATTTTGATGTCATTTTTGCATATTTTTGTTCCGTAGCGACGTTAGTTCCAATTTTGGTCACCGGGTCAGATAAGTTTGTGGCACTATATTTGAATTTGGTATCATGTTATGGGGCTGACACTGATGACACTGAATGACACTTATGGGGGAATATTTTATGCCGACTGTTGCTACCTGACGCTTGAGAGTGTATACTTAAAACTATATTTTTGTCTTCAGGTGTGAATCCCAAAGAGCTTCGTGACACGAAAACTGGTGTTTTCGTGGGCGCCTGCTTCTCGGAGTCGGAGAAAACATGGTTCTACGAGAAAATGCAGGTCAACGGCTTCGGTATCACTGGGTAAGTTCAGTCTCTTCATCATTTTGAAGTGTTTTTTTAATTAAAGGATTGGTTATGTTCACAATTTTATCAATTTATCCCGTCAAAACGCGTAAAGGAACCTACCAAGACACTACAGAAAAATTATTGTTTGCACCTTAATTATGTAGCTTGATGATGACCGTCAAGAAATAGAGACGTCCTTGCATATTTTCACATGAGACACCGGTAATTATATCGATGGATAGAATCGAATGCATTAATTAACTGCTCTCATACTATGTCGTCGCCGACAGCATTATTTTCAATAGTTTTCGGTACTGCCGCCGACATGTCGGTATCGTGTCGGTGTCGTTATTGGCTAATGTAAAAACGCTCATTGACAGGAAATTTAAATGTCGATGAAATATATAACATGATTAGGCTTTATACCAGGAACTTAGTAAACCATTTATTTCGGGAAAATCGATGAAAATCTAAGCAAAGAAATTTCCTTGGAAGCCAGTTCTTGGTTCTGACATATCCGCCATAATGTTCAGTGAATTTCGGTTTTGATTGATACCTAATTGCTTTTCATTGTAGATTCTATTCTACCAAAAGAAGACCAAAAGTCTAAGAATCTTATTTCTAACCACATTACATTTTACTTTTCCGAAATTAAATTCGTTCTGACAATAAAAAAACTTGCATGTATTTTTATCTTTAGACTATCGTAAAGATTGAAAGCCACATATACAGAAAAAATAAATAAAAAAATCATATGACTTTCAAATATTCGCGCCAAAACACAGAGTCACGTGACATGATGTCATTGCATCGGTCGTTCAGCGTGTGATTATGGTTACCAAAGAAACACGAAGGAGTGACGTCATAAACTCAATGATGGTGTTTTAATTATCATTCCGTTCTACGTAATTATTAAAGATAATTTGTGAAAAAGGTGTAATTTTTCAATAAATCTTTCATTATAATAATTTTTTACAACTTTTATTATTGATTTTTGAACATAATTTCTGATTATAATTTAGCATGCAAATTCCGTATTTAAAATATTCAGTTGGGTTAGCTGTTAACTTCGTTTCACCGTAATCGCTTCTTGCATAAAGCGATTAAATGCAACTTGTCGCCTCAAACCATTCAACGCTCATTATTACAATTGCGTCGCCGCGCTACAAAAGCGTTTAAAACTTATCGTAGTTATTCTATAGGGTTATTTTGTTTAAAGTATTTTGTATTGTAATGCTACATTTTGAATAGAAATTTCTATAGAATTAGAATTTATTTTAAAAGAGGTTATAAAGCTACATGGGGAAAATTGTTCCTTAATTGACGCAACAGTGATGCTATTGCAATTGAATTATTGCTATTACGCAGATTTTTGTCTGTCAAGAAAGAGTCCAAATCGATTTGGGGTAGGTAAGAAGGTACAAGGGCGTCGCCAGCCAATGAGCCAGGGGAGCACGATGATAGAATACGGCGGGAATACATGGAAGCGCAAAAAACTCATTTGGTATGCACACACACTACTTAATTCTAACTATGCGTTTCAAACAAAATTCGATCGTATCGCATGAGCATTAAAAATCGAACAAACTTGAACATACATTGGAATCTTTAGGGGCCTCTCCTAAAGATTCACCTGCCCCCGCCTGACCTGCAGGGTTGCAGACAAAACGAAAAATCAAGAGAGAAAATTGTTATGAGATATGTTTTGTCTCCAATTTTTCCCTCTCTCCTTTTTGCCATGTTACGGGCTGCTGTGTTTTAAGAGACAACCAAAAAATTTAATTAAATACGATCAATACCTGCCCATTTGAGTGAAGAAGTATGGTCTGAATTGATTGCATCGTAATACTGTAGTTTCGTAGCAATCTGATAGTTGACTAACTTGTTACATTGCTATATTGAGTTCCAACCCGACGCGTTACTACCCCGTATGGTTTCTCAGGGATGATGAAAATTGTTTTCGTTATACATTTGATACCAATTCTCAGAAAACTGTCTGTATTTATCATACCAATCAATCACGCAAATGTTTGTGATACTTATTATAAAATTGTTTCTCCTAATATTTATCTCGTGTAGGGACATAATGTCCCAGTTATAATATTTATACATCTTTATAAGTTTTTCTTTTCTTTTTTGCATTTTGCCTTTATTTACTATTTATATACACACATACACATGACAAAGAAAATAATAATAGTCTTATAATATCTTATCGATATGTACCTATAGGTGATAGAAATGTTATCGAGAAATATTCACCTTTCACATCAACATGAATATCAAAATCTAACTTAAATTCTCTTTCAGATGTTCCCGTGCCATGTTGGCCAACCGTATCTCCTACTGGCTGGGAGTGACTGGCCCGTCCTACACCGTGGACTCCGCCTGCTCCAGTTCCTTGTACGCGCTGGAACATGCCTTCAGGGCCATCCGTGATGGACACTGTGACGCCGCCATCGTTGGTGGATCCAACTTGTGTCTGCATCCTTATGTGTCTCTGCAGTTCTCCAGGTAAGGAAAAACAAATAAATATAATGCTTAGTTCATATAACAAGCGCAGCACGTATCCTCGTAGGTAGGTACGTGCGTTTTTAACGTGCCGAAAATGCACTGTTTTGTGATCCCCTATGATCAGTTTGTCTAGTGTTTGTATCTTCTTCTTCTATCAGTGCGGGGATCGAACCCGCGACACGTAGCGTAGAAAGCTAATTGTTTATCCGGTGCGCAAACCGTGTCGTCTCAAAGAAGAATTAGTAAAAAATTGCATCCAAAACATAGTTTATGAGCATCCAATGTTCCTTGAACAGACTATTTTATCCAACATGATTTTTAATAAAATATTAAAAATATCATGTAAAAAAATTATTACTTGATTCATGATTATTTTACAGGCTTTTTAAGCGACAAGTAAATATAATTTTACTCCAAAAGCTATTTAATATTGAGTCACTTTATACTGGAGAATGCATTTAAAATTAATTGAGAGTGACCGTAAAAGTCACAGTAATGCAGTCTTTGCTCACTATGCACCAGTAAAGTAGTTTTTAAGTGGAAAGTAGAATATTATTTATTAAATTCCCTTTACGACAGAGACGTTTCGTGCTAATTTGCAGATGAGAGAAAAATTGAAATAGCTGCTTTTTATTACGCGCTACATAAAAACTTATCCTGTATACAGTTTTCTTCAGAATTTTTTGTCTGAGCCTTTTACTTTGTTCCTTTGCCTCCTTTTAAGGGGTTATAAGTACTCATCATTATGAACAAATTTTACTATGGAAATAAAACTGAAATGACGAAATAAAATCAGCTGTTCCATACATTTAGTTGAATAATATTGAATTATTTGTATGGGATAGCTAATTGTATTTTCGCAATTTCAGGGTAATAGTTCCCCTACGATGCGAGTGAAACCGCGGGGAATAGCTGGTTTATATGTTGATAAAAGTATTTTTTTTATAGATTGGGAGTGTTATCACCAGACGGCAGGTGCAAGAGTTTCGACAACAGCGCCAACGGCTATGCGCGTTCAGAAGCTATCGTGGTCGTCTTCTTACAGAAGGCCAAGGACTCCAGAAGGTATGATAGAAGCTAAAAGAATAATATTCTTATAATCGGTACCTACTTATCGTGAACCAATTGTGAAAATTTTCTTGGTTACGATGCACTATTTGCTTAAAGTTGGTCATGGTATAACTAAAACCAGACTTCTTAATTATTGGCACTCATAAAGGAAGTTTAAAAAAAGTCTCTTCAAAAAAGCACTGACATGTCATTTCTAAATGTGGGATTTCTAAAATTTCGTATCTAGTCCAAAGTAAGATCAAACTAATTTCGCTTCAAGTCAATATTTCCTCCAAAACATCTTTGAATTAATTATGAACACTTTTTCACCAGGGTCTACGCTCAACTCCTCCACGCCAAGACGAACTGCGATGGCTACAAAGAGCAGGGTATCACATACCCAGCCGGCCACATCCAGAAGCTGCTCCTCCAGGAGTTCTACGAGGAGTGTTCCATCCCTCCATCCGTGTTGGAGTTCGTTGAGGCTCACGGCACAGGTAAGATTGAACATTTATTTGAAAGAAAGAAAAAGGAAAAAAAAAAGACACAATCACACAAACTGTAGCTCTAGCATGAGAGGTGCGATACCAAAAAAAAATTGTACATCGCACACATTAGTATCAGCACTGTATGCCTTATAGAGCTCGAACGCTTGCCTCCATATTGGAGGGTCCGAGTTCCATCTCGGAACAAAATTCGGTTATCACTTGCGATAACGGTGAAGGACAATATTTATTTATTTATTTTACTTTACATAGAACGGTCAATACCAATTAAACTATATAAAGACAACTATTAAAAACATTAAATATCACAAGAAACACATTCATGCATTCTTCTCACAATACTTCATATGAAACATGAAAGGGCCTGAAAAAGTTCTCGAAGGAACGTGTTGCCTCTGTGGTGAACTAATTAATGCCTAAACCCTTCTCATTCTGTAAAGAGGCCCGAACTCAGCCTCTGCTTACTATTAGGTACCAGTGGACAGAATGTCCTGAATTAATAATAATTCACACATATGCAGGTAGTATGGCTCATAGAACTCGTACTACATTCACCGTAAATAATACACAGAAAGATAGCAAAAACAAAATTCAAATTCACAATCATTTTTTCATTACATATTTTATATATTCAGGTATACAATAAAGTATATTTATATAAATAATAAATTCGGTATCTATTTCTGTTCTGTCTTGTCCTGTTGAGTTGACCTAAGGTAGACGCTGTATTATTATCGTCAGCCTATCCTTCTCAACTATTTATAGCAGAGTTAAAAGCGGTTGACCAAAACAATTCCACGGGTTAGGATTTGAACCTTTGACCTTTCGGCCGCCGTTCTAAATTCTGCCCATAATTAATTATTAGGGACTAAATGGAATGCCGTTTCAAATTATCGCCTAAATTCCTTCATTACGGAAACTAAAAGTTTTATATATATTTCGATTAATCCTGGAACTATTTTAAAGATATTCAAACGATTAGGAAAGCTATTTAGCAATATTGCTAGATGATTAGTTGGAATAATTTGGTGAAAAAAATAATTCATTCCGCAATCACACCGACGCAAATTATATTTGTGTTCGTAACGAGCGCAAGATTGGCACACTCGACCCCAGCGCCCGCGCCCTTGCACAGGCTCGGTAGGTAGCTGTATTTACTAGTACTTGTGCCGATACCGCTCATATAGGCTCCAGTTAAGCTCTTTTTATTTATTTACTAGTGTAGGCCCCATTTCAGACAATAACGGCTTAACTCACGTACATATTTCAGTAAAGTGAAGTGCTCATAAATAAAAGCTCGGGTTCAGCACGAAACAAGTTGGACAGATGAACCAAAAGTGCATTGCACAAAATCCTACAAAAAAAAGTTCATTGTTCACTTTTATATCCAATTGGTCCAATATTACAACAATTTCTCACAACTCCCAAGCATCTGCATTTAAAAAAAGAACTGGCACATCAACTCTAGCAAAGTGAAAACTTGGAAAGAGAAAAAAAAGAGGAAATAGTCAAGAAAACTTTCCGACAAGAGCTAAGGGCACTCTAACATAAAATTAAAATGTGCTTTAAAGAACAGTTGGAATTGTTTACAGTACAAAGAGTGTGAACCAACCTTAGCGACGGTACGCTTCAAATACTGTACAGAAATAAAATTAATTTTAATGAAACTAAGGGCAAAGTTACTGACAGTAGCGAGAATTTATTCTATAATGCCTGCAGGTTAACAAACTGTTATTATTTTTTGTTGTTGAATATTATTAATTAAGTAGAGTGTTAACAACTGAATTAAAATTATATTCATGTTGTTTTTGTCCTATGGGTCCGTTCCCATGTAAATTGTAATGTAAATTGGCTCTATTTTCTTTGATTCATTTCATGGTTGGCAGTAGAACCTTACTGCCAACATGACGCTTTCCCAAGGAGCACTGACCACCTTGCTCACCGTTAGCAATACAACACTACAAAAGAGCGGTGTTATTTGGCTACGATATTCTGCAAGGTGGAGGTACTTCCTCAGTCGGCAGCTCCTATTTTAAGCAGAGTGTCCTGTTATGCGCACATCTCTTCTAGGTGTCTGATAATTATACCAGATCAGGCTACAGGCACCCAAACCACATTAACTTTACGGAAGCCACAAAAACTCCAGTTAGCAGGAACTGTAAAAATAAAATGGCCACCAACAGGTACAAAGCACACCACATTACGAGTACTGAAAATAAGTTTTGTTTGTTTTCTCTCTTTTATCCTCATTCTCCAGACCTCATTATACAAACCTCCGGAAATAAAACCTCAAGTGACCATTTTATGTTTTTGTAGTGCCATACAATAATATTATGGCCAACACGGTTGGCACAGTGGCTAAGCGATTGGTTTTCTGTGCTACGTGCCGTGAGCTCGATCCCGGCACAGAACAAGTTTTTTACTTTATTTATTTATAACAATTCGTGTGTGCATACATGTAACATGCAGTGACACATTTCGCAAACAAAATGCTTTATAATTAAAATAATAATAGTCAGTTATTCATCAGATAATACAAATCCATATTTGTTAGTATATCTACATAAACACTTACAAAAATTAATGTTAGTAGATACTTACGCTAGAAAAACACAAAATAACAACTACGCCGCTGTGGTATGCAGGCGTATCCAATGTTTCCGTATGGGGCTATCCCACCTGTCTGTTAATAGTGCTCAGAATGCTATTGGGGCTTTGAACGACCGCGACCCGCCAAGAGTTAGTACCTAACCCTGCGTTTGAACGTATACAATTTACTCCCAAAATCAACCCCTATTTGACTCATCAATTATTCATAGTCATGATTTACGTTGGTATGTAAGTAAAATCTCTCAGTAGCTTTAGGCCGACATGACACCAGATATTTATTACCGGAATTCCCAACTTTGACAAACAACCGACAAAACGATCACAACTAGGCTGAAAGTTTAGAATTAGCCCAACCGATGTACGTGACTAAGAAATGTACCTATAGTTTGCACTAAAACTTTCTTATTGGGGCATATCTGGGGGGCAGACTGTAAAGAGGTCCCCTCGTCACCCTCCCTGTGCGGTGCACATGGCCACAATGTGTTGCCGCCTTTTCGGGGTGAATGCCCCCGTTTTAAAATATATATTTAGAATAGCATAGATCTTTATTTCATGTAAACCAGATACAGGCACTTCTGAAATTTTTATTTTCCAATAAAAAATAATCCTAACAATAGCATGTCTTCCTTCTTGTCCTAATTCTTACTGCAATTCTGTAATGTCGTTTCGTACTGAATAAATATTTCTTTAGATTTAATATTAAATGTAGTTGCTACTTATTAGTTTTGTGATATTTATAAAAATATTAAAATAGTACCATGTTGAATCTCTACAAAAAAACGTATGTCCAACTATCAATTGCCATGTTTCAAACCGAAAAATATAGAAAAGTTTATTTATTTTCACAAAAAAAAATATTTATCATCTTACACCCACTACAGACAATTTTATGGGCTCATTTAGATCAGAAATGATTAAATATTTACTCATTGAGCTTTTCCACGTGTAAGGCATTATTCCATCGAAATTAAATTAATAAAATAATTATGTTACCCTGAGTGCTCGTCTTCGCGTTGAAGAAAATGAAAAAGGTTTATTAACCTCATTTTCTTCATCGTTCTAGAATTTTAAATGCATTCCTAGAAGTTTAACTTCGTTCTATAGGAATACCCTTAATTTTTTATTACTAGATTATTTTTAAGTTTGCGCTCTATAGTCGCAGGACTAGGATAATAATGATTTGCCTCTGAATAAGATTGCCATGGCAGTTACAAGCTGACCAGTTCCATCCTAATAAATGTATGTGTTTGTTACCAGGTACCCGAGTCGGTGACCCTGAGGAGTTGCTGGCTATCGACGAGATCTTCTGCACGGGCCGCAGTGACCCGCTCATGATCGGCTCCATCAAGTCCAACCTGGGACACAGCGAGCCTGCTTCTGGTCTCTGCTCTATTGCTAAGGTAATTTCTCAAAATGACTAAATGTAGAGAGAGAGTGAGATGGCAAATTAAGAGAGATGTTAAGTTGTGAGAAGAAAAATGTGAGACGACATTATTAGAAACTTAGTCGCCAAAATTAACCGACCTTACCCGCAGAGCTGAATGATCTAGTTTGCTTATACAAGTGTAACTTTCCGACTAGGTAAATGACAAAATAATTAGAATAGAATATAATAGATCTTTATTTCATGTAAACCAGATACAGGCACTTATGAAATGTCGAGACTCTAGGTGCAATTGGTTACATTTGCAAAGTTCTTCTTCTATCGAAATGAGTTCTTACAAAGAAACAGGCCTATAACATTTGTAGCTCTCAGTTAAAAGCTACTTCGAATAACAGAATACAAACAAGATAAGAATACCTACACACATTTTAGAACATCTTCATAAATTATAAAGCAACTTTGCATAGAAGATAACATTAATTACAACGCGACAGTTTTCTGTGATAGGGTCGAGTGACGCTCGCTCGGGGTGCCGTAGGGAATTCGACGTTGCCAATCCGATGAGGGTATTCCTCCGGGAGGTCTTAACAGAATTTACCCTGGTAGCTGATAATTATTTTATAGGGATTAAAATTTTACTTCTACTTATAGAGCTACATGATTTATATGTACTTCCCTACTGAAAAATTACTTATAAGGAATACACAAGATCACTTTACTCATCCTGGGAATCGAACTAACCTTTCGTACAGCAACCGCATTCACGACCACAATACCAAGATAATCGATAAAAGTGGAAATTGTGCTTAAAATATAGTTGAATCATAAGCTAAAAAAAACCAATCAAAATCTATTCAGTCAAGCTAAATAAGCTAATTTAATATATCATCTAATACAGTTAAATTATGTCGACTTCCTGAAACAAAGGTACCTGTGCAGCTGTACAATACACAGAATGGCTTTGTAAAATAAACTGATATAAATGTCCTAATTCCGCCAAGCAATATAGAAACCCTCGGGGCAAATTAGGACGGCTTGTAATCTCGTACGCTACACTATATCAATGCATATTATGGTCAGATTAAGGCAATATTTGTGACATGCACATTTAACATAATTATAACCTTTTCCTATGATTTACTTTACAAGTGCCGTATGAATACTAGTGCCGTATGAATACTATCAATGGGTCGGCAAACTTAAATTCTCATCGGTTTAAAAGAGCCAAATCGATAATAAGATCTTGGTTGCTATTAGGCTTCACCGGATCGAAATCCGGATCATTTAAGGTGGATTTGATTTCGAAATTACGCGCATCCGGAGTGACTGAAATGATATAGAACTGACAAAATTGTAACTTGTATGTTTGTTCAGGCCTAACTGAAATTCAACTGTTTAGATTAGATCTTTTGATTTGTGGAAATATAGCCTTTAAATCTCCTTGTCTTTCAGATGTGCATCGCCTACAGCTCAGGCTACCTGCCCCCCAACCTGAACTTCAACGTTGCCCGCGAGGGAGTCGCAGCCTTCGCTGAAAATAGGCTGTCGGTCGTGACGGACAAGCAGCCCTGGACTAGGGGCATGTCTGGAGTCAACAGCTTCGGTTTCGGAGGAGCTAACGCCCATGCTTTGCTGAAGAATGTGGCTAGAGATAAGGTTAGTAATATATTAGAAATAACGAGTAGTCTCAATACCTATAATAGTTGGATTAGAGAAGTCCCAATATCAAGAAATCGATAGACCCACTAGTTATGCTGCGGGTCAGGTAGTTAGTCTCATGGTGTAAAATCCTGTTACAAAGAGTATCGGGTAAATTGACCTATCTCAAACCATTGGGATGGTTTTAGGATGATGATACTTTATATTCTCTTTCTTTTTCAACGGATAATGAGGATGATGAGATTCTTTCTGAAGTTAGCAGTGACCCTTCTTCTCGGAATAGGAATAAATAAAGTAAGGCAACTTACTAGCGGAGCGGCTCTTCTGATTTCTACAATCTACAAGCAGTGTTTTTGAAGTTTATTACGTGCTCTTTATATTCGATTGGCAATCTCGCTTGGCGAAATATTTATATTTTATTAATAAATTGAGCCAAAACAAATTGCTCTGTCCATCAAAACTGTATTAATTACACTTTGAAGCCATAATAATTGAGTCCATCAAGTTAGACTCGTTTTGATCGTCGAGTTTGGAAAGTTTACAAAGTTATCAGATTTTGTTTCCAATCTATTGATTATGTCGGTCCATTGTTTTTATTGATGAAACATCAAATAGAATTACGAAGTTTGGACATTTTATTATTGGAATCTGTCGAGAAATTTGTTCGATAACTTAGCAGTTAAGTATAACTTTAGTGTGACTTACAAATGTTCGTTTTGTGTCTTTATTCGTGCGATGTGATTTATTATTCAAATTATATTTATTTTTCTTAAAAACGAAAATATTTTAAAATACAGTACATATTTACATAATTACCCCTTATTATACAACGCTCAGAACATAGATATAGAATGAGACCAATATTAATAATAGTAGGGGTAGGGTTAATAAATAATGTATATTTTTTTCGGAACTATCTATCATCTTGGCTGTATGATACAAATTCCTTTGCTTGGCAATCATCAAATGTCAAATGAAATACTTATTGTTCTATTTGGTATTTAGAAATTTAGAAATTATTATATAATAGAGTCAAGTTAAATTGAATCGTGTATAAATAAATAATGTAATTCAAATTATATGAATAGTTTATTATGAAAGCATTTATTTCCTTATAAAAGGTAGTCAATTGACGCGAAAACTTGAAAAACTGTCAGATTCATTTGGCGCGCAACTAAAATATATTAAAAATAGTATTCCAAGAACTATTTTACTTAAGTATAATTATTATAATTCAGCATAAATTCCATCTTGAAATCAAATAACAAAAACATTTTAATGAAGACCAACATTACTATTTTGTAATGGGGTTTCTAAAGGTTCGTGATATTTTCTATTTTGAAAGTTTTCGATCATTGAAACAATAATTTACGTTGTGGCGAAACTACATAATATACCTAATTTCTGTAGTCTTTGATGGCTCGTTCGTCATTCCACAATACCTGAGGCCGATACCATCCAGTTCCGCAGCATAGCCAAGTTTCACGTCAATTCTAATCTTTGAAAATAAATGCTACTGGTCAACGACAGCATAGCTCCCGTAAGCTTTTCACAAATGAATTTAAGGCTTAAATATATGGAAATAGGGTTCTGAATCGAATATCAAAGCAAATATAATCCCTTGCGATGTCCCCTGCGATGCGCACTATGTTGTTGCCAGCCAAAAAAATCCTTATAGGTATCTATCTCCATGACTGTTCTAAGAGCCACAACGCTAAAAAATATTCTATCTATCAGTTTGCTCTACTAGAGATAGAATTAAGACATACCTAAGTAAATTTTTATCTGTAGTAGAGGACAAATCGCGGAGCGTTGTATTATTGGGTTCAAATACTCCGACTTCTACATAACAAGCTATACATCTCCAGTATAAGTTGACCTCACATTGTATAGACTTTCGTACGACTGTAGAACGAAATGTATAGTTGGTCAAATTTTATGAAAACTTTTTCATAAAATTTGACCAACTTCTACTGCTCAGATTTTTTTCTACACATACAATGAATTTATCTTTGTATGAAATTGAGTCTATTGGTACAAAAAACTTATTGACCAACTTTCGTAATTAAATGAAAAGTTGCCGCTAGACCAAAAATTTTAATATGCCATAAAAAAACTAAGAGACCCGTCCCCGGCTTTGCACGGACGGAGTTTCTCTACTATCCTTACATTAAATATGAAAGTAATATACATATAAACCTCTTGAATCACTATCTATTAAAAAAAACTGCATCAAAATCCGTTTTAAAGATCTAAGCATACATACAGACAGCGGAAAGCGGCTTTGTTTTATACTATGTAGTGAAAATAAGCAAATTTTTCCTAAGACAGTTTTCCTATAGCTCCTTTGGTTTAAGATTTCGCCGTACCTACTATTCCGTTCATATAAAAAACGTTGTATAATTACTATGTATTCTTTATTCATTACCAGGTCAACAAAGGCATACCTTTGGACGACCTACCCCGCCTGGTCTGCGCGTCAGGCCGTACCGAGTCAGCGGTGGCCAGGATCCTGGATGACCTGGAGTCGAGGACAGTGGACGCTGAGCTGATCCGACTGCTGCATGCTATCCACGATGATGACATCGCTGGCCATGTTGTCAGGGGATACAGTTTGCTGGGTAAGTCTTGGAAGCTGTTCAGTTTCTTGGGCTTGTAAGAATGGTACATTCTTATTCTTTATTGTACACATGAACACAAATAAAATATTACATGTACATAGGCGAGCTTAACTCGAAATTGTGTTTTCTTACAGCAAACCGAGTAAAAAAGTGAATATAAGAATAGGTTTAGAAGATAGACTTAAGTGCACAACAAAAGATAAACGTACTTTCTAACAATATAAATATACTTTAACTAAAATATTATAAAAAATAAATTTTTTCTTCTTTTTCTTTTTGTAAACATTGCCCCTCACTAGGATTTCTCCTGTATCGAGGGTACAGTTTACAAACATACATGTCACGTGCACACACAACCAGACCCGAAAAAACTATCTGTAGATCATACAAATATTAGTTCCGTGCGGGGATCGAACCCGCGGCATTCATTCATACTACTGTTCTTCAAAGTCGTTCAACTACAGTTACATTAAACGATTAGTTATACTATTTTCGACGACGGCACAATATCATTACCATTAGTAGGTACATATGAAAAATATATGAGCCACCTCTCAGCTACAAACGTAGGATGTACGGGTGCCTAGAGGCTGGTTCCAGGATCAATTCCCCACTCGGATTAAGTGTGATTAAGTTTTTCCTTTAAGAAAAGTCCCAGGGTTCGAATAACGTCTTGTAAATGAAAACCTCGCTGTCTTTCACATGGCACTCGACACTGTCATCGGTAAACTCTGCTTACAAGTTACTTCATAGTTCAGAAGTCTTCTTAAATAGGGTAATTGAAAAAATACCCCTAACTTCTTACCACTAACTTTGTTTTATGATTCTGATCAACATTAGTTCTATGACCGTTCTTAATTCGATTCCTACCAAAATATGAAAGTTCTCTATAAGTTTGCATAAATCCTAACTAAGAAGGACGAATCACGGAATTAAATGAAAAAAAAATCCTTCGATCATTCTGTACGTTAGTCTTAGTACCATTCTGTGTTTTTTTACGTAAATTTTACACACGAAAAGCATTTTTTTTTGGCTAACCATTTAGTTTTTGTCAATGTCGTAGAACAAACGTTGTTCAGGATCATGATACGAAGTTAGTACTAAGAAGTTTCAGGTATTCTTTCAATTGCCCTGTATACTGAAGACTTTACTAAATTGACCTGCTTTTCCAGGCTCTACTCCCACGAAGAGCGTGTCCCTAGCGCGTGAGATCCAGTACTTCTCTGGAGTCCGTCGCCCAGTCTGGTTTGTGTACTCCGGCATGGGCTCCCAATGGGCTGGCATGGGTAAGGAGCTCATGAGGATCCCAGTCTTCGCTGCTGCCATTGAAAAGTAAGTTTATCTCAGAAGTTTTAAGTCTTATTTGCTTATTCATCTTCTTCTATGGTGTTGACTACAAGCTCTACATGAGAACTGCTCATTCCGTGTAAGCCAGACAGTAAGGTTGCTGCAGCACCAAGATATCGTCACTTGGAGAGGTTCTTTTCGTGCACCTTATTTGATTATTCCTAGGGCAAAAAAAAAAACGTAGTCGCTTGTGCCATCATGGCTTTGAATTTGCTATTGGATAGATATTTAGCATTCCAGAACTAACTAGTCTTAACTAGCACCCGGCATCGCATGGGTGCAATTTCTCTACTATCCTTACATTACATATTAAAGTATTATACTTATAAACCTTCCGTGGAAAAATATCTAACTGATAGTGAAAACCGCATCAAAAACTGTTACGTTGATTAGAAGTTAGTGGATATACAGACAGACGTGGAAAGCGACTTAATGTTATACTATGAAGAGAAATCTCAATAGTCTTTCATAGGGAATGGTAAAGTTTTGCATGTAATGCAATTGTGAGAGCTTGGCTCTTGCATGCGTGCATACATTGAGTGAATGCTAATGTAATTACAACTAGCACTCGGTTATCCGTTAGATGTAATCGAATAACTTCCTTTCGCCGACTCTTACATACGAGAGGAGCATTTGGTCCGACAAACAACTTCCATTTCAATTATTATTTGCCTTCAGACTTGTGTTTTTGAAATTGAAATTATTTGTGTAAACATAGGTAATACGTGGGATGTGCCAATTGGTATAAAGTGTGTTTTCGAAATATTTTCACCTTTATTCACAACACAGAAAGCGAATCGCTTGTATAACCACTGTGCCAACTGTGCAATTAAAATATCCTCATAACACTACGACAGATGACGAGACATAATAGAAGTTTTACTGTTAATTATCACACCTATAGGCGTTTAGTACCTTCAGATTTGTATTTTTACGAATTTAATATCCTCATAATAACCACTACAAGACAGTCTCCTAGATAAGAAAGGAAATATCATACAGATATCAGATATCTGATCTGAAAATATCAATATACCTACATACAGGATATTTTTTTATATAAAATTTACAGAGTGATTCAGTGCCCGTCCCCAAATGCAACCGCAGTTCTAAAATTTACTCAATAAAAAATGGATTTTGTATGGCCTGCGCTAGTAAATTCTGCGTGTCCCCCATACTAAGTCCAATTTTCGTTTTATTTTGCATTTAGGAACAGAGACTGAATCCCTCCACAAATTATGCGATATATCATCAGTAAATATCAGTATCAGTATCAGTAAATATCCTGTATATTATGTTCACCATACAGATGATAGACTAACCTATTCACCATTTACTCAGGTGCCACAAAGCCCTTGCGCCTAAAGGCGTCAACCTGACAAAGATCATCACGGACCCAGACCCTAAGATCTACGATAACATCCTGAACTCCTTCATCGGTATCGCGGCAGTCCAGGTCGGTCTCACCGATGTGCTCAAGACTGTCGGCATTGAACCTGACTACATTATCGGTAAGTTTGATGTGAAGCCGTCAAATCTCAAGTCAAGTGATATGATTGGTTGTTGAATTAATTGTTGATGTTATTCAGCCAATAAGTTTAAAAAAAAAAAAAAAACAACTAACAGGAGATTTACATGGTCAGAGATTTGACCAGCAGACAGCCAGCATTATTCAGTCTACTTACTTTGCTTTAAAAAAGTTGGACATAGTTTTGCTAATGATAGGTTCATTCGCAACAATCGCAACACCATGAACAGTTGTCTTCATCTACTTCAATTTCTCAATACCCTCAACAGGTCACAGCGTGGGTGAGCTCGGTTGCGCGTACGCCGATGGCTGCTTTACAGCCGAAGAGATGATCCTGTCCGCGTACAGCAGAGGTTTAGCCTCCATCGAGACTCCGTTGATCAAGGGATCCATGGCTGCTATCGGTCTTGGATATAGCCAGGTTAGTGAAAATCATTAATAATTTCTATCTTGTCCTATTTATTTGGATATCCATACCTAACTTATTATAATAAATATTGTTGTTGGTTTAAATATTTCTACCCTTTCTCTTATCCAATAAGCCATGAATTGATTACCTCTAAGCTTTTCTTCTTCATATAACAAGTTACTTAAAGTGTAAGCAACAAGCAAGCAGTAAGCAGTGATAGCCAAGTGGTTGAACGCTTGCCTTCCATGCAGGATGGTTTGAGTTCCAAACCGCGCGCACCTTTGACTGTTCGAATTTATTTGAAGATCGCAATATCACTTGTGTTAGCGGTGAAGGAAAACATCGTGAGGAAACCTGCACATCTGAGAGGGCCTCATAAAGTTCTCAATGGTGTGTGTAGTGTGTAGTCCGCCAACCCGCACCAAGCAAGCGTGGCGGACTAAGACCTAACCCTTCTCATTCCGAAATGAGGCCCGTACCCAGTAGTGGGACAGTAATGGGCTGAATTTATTATTTTATGGTTATAACCCATAGATTTATATATTTTTTTAAATAGATCAAAACCATGTGCCCTCCTGAGATCGAAGTGGCCTGCCGCAACGGCCCAGACTCCAGCACTATCTCAGGCCCCGCTGACATCATGAAGACCTTCGTCGCCAAGCTCAGTGCTCAAGGCATCTTCGCAAAGGAGGTCCCTTGCTCCAACATCGCTTACCATTCCCGCTACATCTCCGAAGCTGGTAAGATCTGTTTTGATATAGGTTATGTTTTGACGACATTATGGAGATTATATTATATGTAGAGACTGGCCACCTGGCTTAGTACAGCCCAAAATAAAAATCGGCTATACAAGGTAATTGAAAAAATACCAGCAACCCTTAGCACTAACTTTGTATCATAAATCTCAACAACGCAACGTTTGTTTTATGAGTTCGAAAAAAATTAAATAATTATTTTCTTTTAATTGAAGTGTGTAAAATTTACGTAGGTATACCTACTATATGGAGTTTCTTGCCGGATCTTCTCCTACCTACCTACCTACTATTTGGAATCGCGCACGAGTCTCGTCATTTCATAAGTGCCTGTATCTGGTCTACATGAATTAAAGATCTATTATATTCCATCCATACGACCGCCGCTTGCGTCGTTTGTAGTTTGTACTAGCAGCCCCGACCAGCCTCTCGTCGAATAATCAAACTACAGAATATTTTCATATTTATGTATAAAAAAAAAGTTTCGAATTATGAAAAGTCGTAGAACAAACGTTGTTCAGGGTTATAATACAAAGTTAGTACTACGACCTGTTTAAATCCGTTGGTTGTAAAAATTATATCGTGGAATAAACTTGATTCAACAAAACTTTAGGCTAAGAAGGACTTCCGTTAATGGCACGAAGTTATTTGTGTCTGAAAACAAAATTTATTTTAAGACAGAACAGTCCTTCCTGTCTAATTTATTGGACTAAAGAAATTACAGACAAAATTTCAAACTTTTGAATCCCAAATATTTGTTTCTAAACATCTGGAGCTTCCAAGCTTTTAATTGGGTACGCAGAACAAAATATTTAAATTGTCCTATTTTAGGTCCTACCCTCCTGAAATACCTGAAGGAGGTGATCAAGAAGCCGAAGGCTC
This sequence comes from Allophyes oxyacanthae, assembly GCA_932294325.1. Classification (NCBI taxonomy): domain Eukaryota; kingdom Metazoa; phylum Arthropoda; class Insecta; order Lepidoptera; family Noctuidae; genus Allophyes; species Allophyes oxyacanthae. The sequence continues at coordinate 8,613,871 of OW028628.1, forward strand.
GCTCTGAGAAGTGGCTGTCCACCTCTCTGCCGCAGTCACAATGGAAGGATGCCAAAGCTCAATTGTCATCTGCTGAGTACCATACCAATAATCTACTTGTAAGTTCTCAAGACAATAATATATTATGACAGAAAATCCTGCACTTGTTTGTTTTTTGGCCTGGTAACAGAATGGGCCCGTTTATTTTCATTGCAATCATTCTCATCACTGTGTTGTTAAAAGATAAAGGTAGATATCTAATTCCGATTTAAAATTTTATTCAATAAAAGTAGGTAAATTTTGAACATTGAATTTTCCAAAAAAAAAAAGTTTTCTTCTCCCTTTATTATAACAAAAATAGATCACGAAGAACCCCATATAGTCCAACATAAACTTACTTGAAAATCTTCCACAGAGCCCAGTCTTGTTTGAGGAGACAGCTCGCCTGATCCACCCCAACGCGATCACCATCGAGATTGCTCCCCACGGCCTTCTGCAGGCAATCCTGCGCAGGTCCCTCAAGAAGGACGTCATCAACATCCCGTTGACGGAGAGGAACCACAAGGACAATGTTCAAGTCTTGTTCACGGCTTTCGGAAAGTGAGTATGATGCTTTTTGGTACGAGCATGCTTGACGGCATGTTTTCATTTTTAAATTATTATTAGACGTGTACCTATTTCCTTTTTTTTGTGTTTCGTCTATTGTGAATGTGGCGCCGTCATTATCCCGTACGGAATAAAATTATTTTTCTTTCTTTCTTTCTTTCTTATACTTTTTGGTATTCTGATAAAGATCCAGTCTGCGGCTTATGCAAGAATGATCCTTGCATTTTTCAGACATGGGCCTAATTCAGCTTGAAGAAACTGTCTGTAAAAAAACCGGTTTGGCAAGATAGGCGGCGCAAGTGTATTATGCGGAGTTACGCAAACTTCACAATAGCTTGTATTTCAGCTTCGCGTTATTCTATTTTCTTTTTGTTTTTAAATGTAACCGCTCCTTTTCTTCGATTGTACACAAGCCTTTATGAGCTGTGAAAACTTTAGCGATACAAGTTCTCGTAGAAAGAAAGATCAATGCCCCCTTCGTCTTATTTTTTACCCGACTACGGAGAGGGTTATATGTTTATATTCTTTGGTTAGGTATAAGTGTGTAAAGATGACTTGTTTACAACGCATCTATCCGTCTCAAGAAACGATCAGTTATTATCCTTTTCGCAAAAAACTAACGGTATAGTAAATGCAAATTGAAACTAATTTGTATTCTTTCCACAGGCTGTACGAATCCGGTCTGAACCCACATCTCGCCAACATCTACCCTCACGTGCCATTCCCCGTGTCACAGGGCACGCCCATGCTTTCACATCTGGTAGAATGGGAGCACAGCGAAGATTGGTAAGTACCTAACCTTAATAATATTTATTTAATTTATATTAAGTTTTAGAGTATCCTAAATCTTTCGTTTGGTGGAACGACGTTGGTTTCATAAAAACAATTTGCTTTTAATGTGTTTTCCGGTAAAGCTTTCTTTAAAAGATCTTGTCTGTTTGGAAGAATTTTAATAATAGGTTACTAAAAAGCCGGATGTCTCACTTATAGACAGTGGAATGACTGTGTATTTGGCGCTTAAAAAATCAATTTAGTTCACTTCCATTACTTTGTATTCTAGATATCCATTTATATAACTTCATTTGAACATTTTTATCTTTTTATTTAAATGTTTATCAACGAAACGAAATTCCCAAAAAAAAGGATTTTTATATATACTTCATATTTATATTTTTTTCTCTATTTTAATGGCTTACTATATACCAATAAACTATTCTCAGTACCGCCTCTACCTACCTACAAATCATCCTCCCCAGTCAGTTCTAAGCCGCCATCGACGCCAAAACTTCAAGTGCAATAAAGAGCGTACTATATTAATTGCGGGCCATCATTCAGCGCGCCACAAACAAATCGCCCGGGTGTGATCTATCGCGGCCACTTTGTACCGACTTCAATATAGCGACGTTCGCGCAGGCATTTTTCAAAGAGAACTGGCCAGTTACATTTATCTATGATTGATGAGGTTACAGTGGCGCAATGCGGTTTGGAAGAAATTAAAATGGCGATTTATGGTCCGTGTTATGTAATTTGAGTTATATTTGCTTAGTCATAATCAGTGATTTTTAATTTCAATTGGGCCTTTTCTGCCGCTTTTAACTCATCGACCCACATTTTACTCAACAGCCTAAAACCTGGACATTCCTGTCCAGATTTTAGGTCAAAGGTTTGAAAGAAACTCCGTCCCTACTAATAAATAAAATAATGTCAAGCTTATAACAAAATGTAAGGCTATTCTCACGTTATCCAAGACATAAAATTCTACGTTTATTATCTAACGAGGAATAAGAACAGTGTTCTATATATTTTCTAACATCGTTGATATAAAACATATTAAGTAACCTATTTGATTAATTATTGTTACACCGCGAACTACCTCTCTCTTTTAGAATAGAATAGAATACATTTTTATTTCATGTACACCCGATACAGGCACTTATGAAATGTCGAGACTCTAGGTGCGCGGTTCCAAATAGTAAATTTTAACTTACAAACTGTCCATCCCAAGGTTGTCTGGCAGAAATCGCAAAGTGCGATAAGACCGCCCTTGTACGTCTCTTTTTCTATATTATTGTATCTTTTCTTCTCTTTTTGGTGAGCAAAAAAGTGTATTGGATTGTAAAAAAAAAGTTATATAAAAGTATCAACACTATTCCAATTCTTTTACCGACTTAGTTCAAAACTGTTTCTAAACATCGCTAACTTCGCTCATAATTACGATTTTCTTGAACCAAGAAAACAAAACGAAACAATAGTACACAATTTACTTCTTAGCGATAATCGAGTTACTGAAATTCGATTATAAAGAACACTGATGTATTTTGTCTAGCCACAAATATTTAGTAGTTACTCGGAGAAGTTGTTTAGGTTAATTATTAAACAAACAATTTGTATCTTGTTCCCAAACAATAATTATTCTCGTTTAGTCAAACACAATAATTTTCTTGGTGGTTATCTTAATTAGAATATGTTTACAAGCACTTGTTGTAAGTTTCCGGATTGAATGGTGGTTTAGAATAATTTGTGTATTGAGAATAGACTTGTAATAATAATATTTCATTCGATATAATACGGATCTGTAAAACTACAGCCATAAAAGAGTCTTTCGGTTCAGAAAAAGAACCTTTCAATCGGCAGATTGCAGATAAAAAATTGTCATATTAAGCTTCATATCTGTTTACTGTTATACTGAGTGACCTTTTTTACCTTCGGGAAAAAAATTGGGTGTGATAGGTAAATGAAGAAGAAGAATAATGGCTAGCAATTAAAAAGTCTCGTCTTTCTACTAATACATACACACTACAATAGGCCTACCGCTGAACTCAGACGGTTGATGACTGAAGTTGAGGTAGATGCGCGATGCGGAGGAGGTGTGACACACGCCTACTATTGACTAAGCTAAGCTTTATGGTGCGTATCATGAGCCTGTGACTGACATCTCGTGTTACACCCCTCCCGCACCGCGCAACTTCTTCATAAGCTGAGGCACCGACGGTATAGTTAAGCGGTAGGCCTATAATTTATTGCACAATAAAACATGGCGTGATTTTCATTCTTATGCTATCTAAACCTAGAGCGGTTAGATGCGTACCTATTCTTAATTTTACTGTTATGCAAGCCCCGTAGAATGGTGTATTTTTATGTATCTATTTGGATAAACTCAATGGTATGATACAATTACTCTGTTGGATACCTTATATTCCACGTACATAACACATAATTATTATTTTCCATACAGTAAAAAAGGTCTTCCAGTATATACTGGAATACAATATACAAGTACGTACACGGCACTGAATCCATTTTTGGCTATTGTTAGGTTAAATTGGGTGAGAAGCCGGGATTTATGAGATTAAGAGAAGATGAAGTCTTGTCAACTCTACTCCATAGTACCAACATCGCTATTGTTAATATATGGTTTTTGATAATAAATAGGTACTTCGATAGCAAAACGTAGGCTTATATTTAAAAAATACCTAAGTTATCTTACATATTATTTAATATGGTTTTTTTTTTTGCCAGGTATGTGACGTCATACAAAGCTCAAGAGAAGATGAAGTCTGGCGAGAGAACCGTCAGAATGTCCATCGTGGATGAGGACTGCGAGTACATGGTTGGACACGTTGTCGACAGTAAGTTCTATTCCAAGCACTCATTACGAGCGTCGTAGTTAAGATACGTTTCAGTATTCGGCGAACTTTCATTTTATAGTCATTCATTATCAATGTCTACATGATAAATTTTTCTAAAGTCGTCAATTTGTTTGAAAAGATTAATTCGACCGATCAGGAATCGAACCTGCGACCATCAGTGTCAGTACTCCAACTGCTTTATTCTCTGAGCTATCCTGATCCTTGATTGCAATATCGAATCTTCCTTCCATGGTGACGTTTTATTTTTAACCCCCGGCAAAAAAGAGAGGTGTTATTATTTAGTAGTGTGTATCTGTGTACCTGTCTGTGACATCGTAACTCCAATATTGATGGACCGATTTCAATGCAGTTTTTTTTTTATGTTTTATGCAAATCTGTTTAGCCGTTCAAAAGTTCCAGCTCTTCTAGTTGAAGTCGAGGGTCTTTGACGGTTAGGTTATTCTTTCCACAAGTTGTCGACTTTAGCGTTCGTTTCATCCAATATAAGAAGTTACTTCTTCTCCTCAGGCCGTAACTTATACCCTGCTACCGGCTACCTGGTCCTGGTTTGGGAGACTCTCGGTATGATGATGGGAGAGCTCTATACCGAAGTGTCGGTGGTCTTCGAGAACGTTCGGTTCCAGAGAGCTACCAACATCCCCAAGGAAGGCAACCTGGAGTTCATCATCATGATCCAGAAAGGCAGCGGTAACTTCGAGGTAAGAGTTTGACAAATAACGATAGTTTTTGATGATGAAAAGGCTACCCAAATTGTCGAGTATTTGCTTTTATAAGTAAAGCAAATACATTAATTTGTACTTATAGGTCTCTGTATGTTTTCTAATATACAACAAAGAATAGATACTCTATTATATTCTATTCTACAAAGATTTGGTAGGTAAATAAAAATAAACAAGATTTTTTCATAAGCATCGTTGAAACCAGAATCTGGTCCCTATCTTTTAAGAGTATCATAAAACACAATTTTAGAATTATTATTATCAAAAATTGCAGCAGAAAAATTCCGTAGAGTACCTACTGAAAAATCTTTTACCAAATCTAATCTTTTTTTTTTTAACTAACAGATTTATGATTCTGGCATTATTCTTATATTCTTGAAACCCAAGTTTAGCAGTGGAGTTCTTTTAGCTGCATTATGTATTATAAAACTTTAATCTCATATTTTCCCTCCTAGATCGTAGAAAGCGGTGCATCAATCGTCACTGGTCGCATTTACGCCAAGAAGAACGTCGGTCAGGACTACCGAGTGCTTCCGAACTTGCCCGAAGTCAGTGGCCCGAAGATCAAGCACCTGCTGACTAAGGACTTCTACAAGGAACTGCGTCTAAGAGGATACCAGTACAGGTAAATAAAACGCTTTTAACCGACTTCAAAATGGAGGAGGTTCATGTTCGACTGTGTGTATTTAAAAAAAAAAGTATTTTCACGGATTTCTCCGTCCGTTTTATTTTTTAATATTGTACTCTCGATGTGGTCCCATTTAAATTTGGTGAAGACCTGATAAAGACCTTCGGACAGAAACACTCGCGATAGCTGTAGTCGCTTATGTATGTAATGTATTTTTTATGCCACTCAAAATAGAAAAATAAGTTGAACCGACTTCAAAAAACTAAAAAGTATTAAATAATTTTCTTGAAAATCTTAACAGCTTCTGAACTCCGCCCTTTAATTCTTCAATACAGCTTAGCTTGGCAGTGGCACCGAATGTCTTCGACTACGACTTCGGACAGACCTAATGCCAACATGGTTTTCAGGAACAACCCCGACCCACATTAGTAGAAATAAAAATAAACAATTGCTAACCCTTTATTTCTTCCACAGCGGTCTCTTCCGCGGCGTCCTCGGCTGCAACGTCGAAGGTACCCGCGGTCGCCTCACCTGGGTCAACAACTGGGTCACCTTCATGGACTGCATGCTGCAAATGAAGATCATCGGCCAGGACACACGAGGACTCTTCGTGCCCACCAGGATCGAGAAGCTGTCCATCGATGCTAACATGCACTACAATGCAATTTCGAAGATGAACCCTGACTCCACCAAGAACTCCTTTGAGATTCGGGTGTACCCTGATGTTGATGTTATAAGGTGAGTTTTTAGTTGTAGTTTTAACACTTTTAACCATAAAGTTATTATTACTAGTGGTAATAGAGGAACACTGTCTTCATTATCGCGAGACCAAAAAAGAAATACGTATGTTAGCGCATTTGACATGTGTGTGAAGTTTAGGGATGTGACTTTGACGTCTCCGCATTATCGATATGGCCGTGTTATTGTGAAATTATAATATCACCGAATTGACAATATCCCTGCAATATCGATATCAAAATCGGCTATACTAATAAGGAGTGGAATATCATTTAGAATCTGCTAGGCTAAATTATGTACCTAACTTATAATCTTTTAAAATTACCAATTAAATCTTTCAAATGTTCTTTATACTAAAATACCATATTTGACATATTTAATCTGTCATTTTAAAATATTAAAAGTTACGTAATAGAGGTTTATATTAGGATGGCAAAATTATTAACGTCACGAAAGTGACGAATAGGTAAGTAAAAAGAAAATTTATTGTAAACATTATGTAATCATTTATTATCATATTCATTATTTCTTGACGTCAGACGTTTCGGTTTTGATGTTGAAGGTTTTGGTGATAGGTCCCTGTATTTGTACACTGACACAGGCCGAGAAATGTGGTCCGGAAACCTGGAAGTTATGAAGTTAGCCAGTCAATATAATGAAGTTATTTTTTTCACCAGGCTACTCTTTGTCTGGAAATAGCGCTATTTTATGCATTTTAATGTGCGACAGAATCAGAATCTTCGGAATCGTAAGTTTGCTTCTTGTAGAAGCGGACGTACGATTCGGAAAATTCTGTCATCTGTGGGGCTAGTACAAAATGCGGGTATGGGCTATGTACGTACTATTAAAATGTTGTAATAGTACAAACATGGTGTGAATAGTGTCGAGTGCCCTCCAGTGCGTCAGAAATATTCCGACTATGATTTTCTGACAATGTGCGGGGCCGGACTAAATCAACCTTTCAATATACAAATAAGCAAGGATTAACAATAACTCTCAAGTTATGCAATGGACGAAGCTAAGTAGTACGAAAAATGAATTTGGAAATATCGACATATCGATAGATTTTGTACACACAACCTATGCCAAACGGTTTAATTTTCACATTTTCACGAATACAATATTATTTTATCTTACACATAATTATTTAAAATAATATATTATTTAGAAAATAGAGGGCTTACTGCATGTTATAAACGTATTACTAAATAATTTTAGGAATATTTTCTATGGAAATATGCACTCTGAAAGTAATATTGCACTGTACGGTATTTACCTGTAAAAGGTCTCTTTATTTGCATTATTGCTGTAAGTTACACTGCAGTCTAACACAGGACACGAAACCTTTTCGATTATTGATATTTATCCAATAAAATACAGAACGATTGTGAAGAAAATCATAAAATAATACGAGATCTTATTTTGACAGGTACCTAATAGTTCATGAATTGTTTCAAATCGGTCCTACGAACATTTAATTGTGTCTCTTTCTCGCACGTACGATTTTCGTAAAGATCGGTTTCTCACTCGCACACTGTGTTCCTCTATTACCACTAATAATAACTTTATGCTTTTAACACAGCGCCGGTGCACATTAAAATATGGATTTACCGTCCCGTCTTCTGTGTCCTTTGCATGGCCTCACCAAGTTGTCCCAGACTACTTGTCTCACCCTTTAATTTACTTGTTCATTAAAATAATCTATTCGAAAATACCATTATCGTCTTTATAAATTAATCGGAATTCTGGGAATTTTGTTCCCACCTAAATCAACTACCAATCTAAAGTCGTAACAAACAAATTAAGATGAACTTAACAGGGATATTTAGATTACCGTCAAATTAATCTCAAGATAAACGAAATAACGAATTGTAGTATAAATTCCAAACATGCAAGCTAAGTATGAATAAGCTATAGAGTACCGATGTACTGACAATGATGGGAAGAACCTGATAGTTCATCAGTGTTTTCTTCTAATTTTGGAGTCGGCTTCAAGTTTTACTAGATGCGAATGACTTGAGTTTAGGAATGGTTACTTATATTTAACCGCGGCAAGCACAGCCTAGCCTTGTAGGTCTACGTAATTTTGTTTTATTTATGTATGGTAATTTATATTTTTCATTCTTGGTTATTTTTAGGCCTTTGCCTTGCAGTGGGGTGACACAGGTTGAAATAATAATAACTAGTGGTCGAAATTTTACTGTAATTTTAACTTTCTGCACTCCTTCTCCATATAAAACTTAACTATGCCAAATCTCACAAACTTTGTACCTAAAAGGGGTACAAAGTTTTCTATCCACGTATTAATATATAGATTTATAAACTAACAGTTCTATCCTTGTTCTATCCTAAAAGAGTGTACAAATACCGCTTGCAACCATTCATACTTATGCTAATAATCATAAAACCGTGGCGCACTCTATAGCTTATATAATACATACTGCAACGGCTCGAGTAATTACCTTCTCTGCTTCACGACAACCCTTATTAATTGCGTATTAAATCAACCCCTTATTGGGTGACTGTTGAATTTATTGTGTTGGCATCCACATACGATTAACTGTTACAGTTCGTTAACTAATTTATGGTGGTTCGCAATGTTTCTAATACGTATATTCAAGATGGAGAATAATATAATCAAAAAGTGTGGAAATCTTGGAATCAACAACATAACCTTTAGTAAAGAAGCCAGTTTTTAATCAGACAGAGAAAGCAAATGGTATGGTCAAAATTTTAAGTGACATTTGACTTGATACCGACAATACCGACCGATAATGTAAAAAAATTTAGTAATAATAGTAATTTATGAAAATTATCCTTTATTTTAGATGGTAAACAAAACTCAATTTTGTTCTAAGTTTTTAAGATCACCTTGAACAGACAATCAATTTTGTTTGTCTAAGAGCAGAGTTCATCGACAAATAAACAGACGTCCAAGTAAAAAAAAAACTAAATTAAATTAAATTCATATGGGTAAATACCATAGGGCTGTTAATTTTCTTTTTATTTGTCTTCTCATAATTTCCCGATGATCATAATTCTAAAAAAAGATCGTCGGTATTTTTTAACCTATAATATTTGGTAGTTTCGTACTTGCTGCTGGAATTCCTAAGAGGTAAATGTATTAAAAAAACTAAAAATGACTATCACGTACACGTTCTTTATGAGTTTACTCTAGACTTCACTCTTGGGATGAAAAATTTAATATTTAAACATACCTAGCAACTTGCCAAAATTTTATACGTCTTATATCGAGATTGAAAAATAGCATTTCAGTTACTCTCTTGAGACCGTATCAATTTTCTAGAACAATATTGGAAGTCTATATCTACTGGCTCAACAGAAAGGGATCAATGTTTTGAAGAAAAATACCTACCTAAGTAGTATTCAAGAGAAAAACTGAACTCCGTTGTAATAACACACTTTCATTATAATTGTATTAAGTATTAAAAATAAAACATTCATATTTTCTATAGACAAACATTATAATTGTACTCATCACTATGAACAACTTTTATTAAGGGACTAACTCTGAAATCGCAAAAAACAAATCAGCTGTTCCATATATTAGTAGAGTAATACCTATCAAATTTCTGTATGCTGTTGTGATTTTTTCACGATTTAAGGCTTTATCCCTATAATAAAAGTTGTTCATAATGATGAGTACAATAACCCCTTAAAGGGATCGGAACTAGAAAGGTAGGAAGGACCTTGTATAACTACGCGTAGCTATTACTTGCGTCTTGAACTGCATGGTCAATTGGTTCGTCCCTTTTACCATCGAGTTTTTTTTTTTTAATATACTTCTTACCTTCTTTCTCAAAACCTTATATTATTTTCCTTCCAAATTTCACCTGTCTCGCTTAAAGCCTAGCCAGCCCAGCCTGCTTAAGCTTTATTTCTGGATTTTGTAAATATCATTCAAATAATCAGCATTTTATTTTATACCTTTTTAACCGACTTCAAAAAAAAGGAGGAGGTTCTCAATTCGACGCGTATGTTTTTTTTTTTTTTTTATGTTTGTTACCTCATAACTCTGGACTGCGTGAACCGATTTTGATGATTCTTTTTTTATTCGAAAGCTGGTGCTTCCCGAATGGTCCCATTTTAATTTGGTCCAGTTCTGACAAAGGGATCCATGAGAAAACCATATAAGTCTTAAATTTGCATTAAGTATGTACGCGACAGATGGTCGAATAACTCAATATCACGCCAACCGATTTCGATGTTTCTTTTTTTGTTTGAAAGGGTATACTCCCGAAGTGGTCCCATTTCAACTTGGTGAAGATCTGATGAAGATCTTCGGAGATAGACAATGGAACTCTTGAATGAATAACAGCACATCACTCGCGATTGCTGTAATCTCATGTTTATGTATTGTATATGCCACTCAAAATAGAAAAATTAAATAAACTTTAAAAAAAAGTAAAAACCGACTTCAAAAACTAAAAGGTATAAAATAATTTTCTTAAAAAACTTATCAGCTTCTGAAGTCGGGGCCTTTAATTCTTCAATGCACCTAGCTTTATAGTGGCACCGACTTCAGAAGCTGATAAGTTTTTTAAGAAAATTATTTTATACCTTTTAGTTTTTGAAGTCGGTTTTTACTTTTTTTTTAATTTTATTTCACTAATTATTATAGGACTAAGGTGCCTAGATTATTCTTCTACTTGATTAGTCTCGTATATTGTCGAGGTCTTCACGTCCCTATCTTCTGCTTGGTCAGCTCTTCCTTAAGCACCGTACCCTTATTTATGAGGTGTCTTATAGTAAATAACTTATTTATTGGCCAAATTTTGCTGACTATTAGACAAATAGGTTTCAACAAATTTAGTGTTGGGTTACTTAATAAACGGTTCGCCAACACAGTTCAGCATTTGTAATTTAGATAGGTTGGGGTTTAGTGGCCGCAAAGATACCACTGGATTTATTGGAATTACATTGTAAGATTTAAAGATTAGATACATTAAAGTGACCTATTACTTTCCTCACCTTTAACTGTATCTCAAACGATTATTACTTTAAGTATGAAGTAAACTTCGGTCTTTGTTTCATTTTATGCTATCCCAACTCTTCTCTTAGTATATCTAACCATTAAATCTTTTTAAATGCTTTCGGAGAAAAAGGCAAGAAATTCTCCGAATTTTCAGAATTTTCACATCTTAAAACTACAGACATTTGAATTCGAAGATAATCGAGCGATACAACAACAACAATAACAACAACAACAATTTTTTGTTCAGGTCTGGTGGTGTTGAAGTCCGTGGTCTCCACGCCACACCCATCACTAAGAGGTTGCCTCTTGGAGTGCCTGTGCTCGAGAAGAACGAATTCATTGCCAACTTCGGAAAGAATAAGATGAAGGTAAAAATACTTCTTAGAATACACTCAAAACCACTCCAACTTCGTCATTATCAGTATCATTAAAATAATTTATTGATCCTTGATGAACTAAAAGCTTCAAAACAATTAAATTTTCTCAGGTCGAGGACGTCCTTCGCTCCAACATCCAACTAATCCTCGAGAACATGCAGACCTACAAAGTCAAGAGCATAGAATTAGTCGATGAGGAATACAAGAATAACGGCATAGAACCTATTCTAGAGCAAGTAGGAGAAGTTCTGGGAGACTTGCCGTTGGTACAAGCTGAGCTGCTGTTGATCTCAGAAGAGCCTATTGAGATGCCATCGAACATCACTGTGGAGAACAAGAAACTGTCTGGAGAGAGTAATACCATCCTGTTTATTGGAGCCAATCTTTTGGCCAGACCTGAGGTAAGCATAAAACTTTAACATTCGAGCCGATAAATAAAACGTTTATCTGATCATTATTTAAGTCAAATATAAAATGATTTATCTAGAAAGATTTAAAACTAGCCACGTTTACATAGACTGAAAGCCAATCCTGACGACGTTGAGAGTAAAATGTTTATATTTTGCTGTAACCATTCAAATAATGTTTTTCGTTAACTAGATCCTTCAACAAGCCATTGGAACCCTTCGTGACAAGTGCTTCGTTATCAGTCGCGAGAAGGAACGTCCCGAACCCAAGGAATACTCCGAAAAATACGACATCATCACCATCTACGACACCGGCGTTGAATACCTGGTCCTCTTAAGAAAGCGCATCGGCGCCAGACCCGCCAAGTTTGTCAAGATCCTAGCTTCAGACACCACCTTCGCTTGGATCGACAACGTCAAGGAGGAACTTAAGGAGGGACAAAAAGTGGTTCTTTATACTCAAGATGAAGCTATCAACGGTCTTCTAGGACTGGTCAACTGTTTGAGGAAGGAACCTGGTGGTGAGGTGGTGTATGGTCTGCTTATTGCTGATCCGTCTGCACCTCCGTTCAACCCTGACTTAGAGTTCTATGAGGAACAGCTGGATAAGGACTTGGCTCTCAATGTTTATCAGGAAGTAAGTAATTTGTGTTAAGATGATATTATTAGCCACGTAATTGTACTTTTAGTCATTGCAATAACCCATTATAGGTGTAGTTGGCACTCCTGCCTTTTGAAACGATTCGGTCAGATTTTTCCATTAATTGTTCATCAGGTTTTACTGGAGAAATATTATTTTTAGAATTTGCTGTGTTCTCCCAGCTGACTGTTTAATAAAATATCGTACAATATATTTTCTGAAATATTTATATCCAGTTAAGAGATACCAGAGTAAAACCAACAACAGGCTTAATTAAAATTCAACGATGTGATTAATTGTTGTACAAACATATCGAGTTAAATCGGTATTCTGATGTACCATTACATTACATTTCACATTGAAATAATTGTATATTCGGGAATGCCTTCAAGACAGGCATAAAATATACCTTGGAAAATAATTATTAGTGATGTGTCGAATAGTGATTTTACCGAATGCTATTCGGTGTGACTCTTACCGAACCGAATATTTAGCAGAATAATATATTAAAATATATAATATATTATCAGGATCCGCGCTCTACAATTTTGGCGCGCAAACAGATTTATTAAATACTCGCCCACGATACCTCTTCACCCACAACCCGCCTGCTGCCCCGCTACTGTCAGTTCGTCGCGAAACGTCACGCGAATTATTGGATTATGAGGCAAACCAAATGCTGAAACTCCGGTCGCTACTGAGAAACTCTTTCTTTGTTAGACCTGAGATCGAACCCAGCGCCTCACATTCAACAGCCGCACTTGCGATCACTAGACCAATGATCATCAATTATAGTCATTTAAAATTCTCCTTCCATCTTAGGGTCAATGGGGTACCTACCGCCATCTTCTTCTGGGTGACCTGGACACAGTTCGTGCTAACCACGCCTACGTCAATACAACGACAATTGGAGACCTGTCTTCAATGAGATGGTTGGAAGGACCCATCAGGGCGAACCACGAGTATAAAGACCCAGAAAAAGTGCTTGTCAACGTGAGTATTTCTTTTATGGTTTGTATTAATTCCTTGGAAAAAGCAAGGTGGAGGAAAATTTATCTCATTAGGTCAAGGATTATTTTGACAATTTCAAATGTTCTTGGAAGAAAAAAAAAGAGATTTATGAGAGAGAAACAGACATAATTTTAAGGAGGGCCAATATCAGCGATGTCTATATTACTGGCCGGAGTTCAATCTCCCAGGTTGCCTAACTGCTACCTTCCATCTGATACTTACTTAAAATAAGTTTCCAATATATATATTTTATGCGCTACTTACGCTTCTGTTTAATGTTTTTAAGACATTCTATTTTAAAAAATGTAGATTTTAAGTTTACTTACTTGCTACTTAAAAAATCTCAAACAACATTGTTCTTTAGGTGTACTGCGCTGCGCTAAACTTCCGTGACGTCATGACAGCGACAGGTCGTGTGACAGTGGACGCGGTCGCCCGCGGACGACTTGCGCAGGAGTGCGTGCAGGGCTTCGAGATTGTCGGCAAGACGCCCAAGTATGTATCAATATGAAGGTGTATTTTTATTCAGAGATGCCCGTTTAAATTTCAAACTAATTTATTATGAGTTCCTGATCAGATTTTTGAGTAGTGGTGACCCAGTAGTCGTAGATTGTGCGTTCGATTCCAGGCGCACACCAATAGGTCAGTTATATTATGACTTAGCACATAAGTAGCATTATTCGTCATTAATTCCCTAACGGTGAAGGAAAGTCAGCGTTAGAAAGCAAGTCATAGAACTAAATTCCGAACATTTATGACATCCACCTGCACTGGAAAGACAGAGCAAGGAAAGAGCCTCCACGAATGACGAAATTTGAGATCGTCTGATGCACCCTGGACAGTCAGCCTCGATACCAACATTGCTGACAACTGATCCTTCCACTACGGCATGAGCGATTTCCATGTGATGCTCGTGCTGACTCGACAGAGGAAGACTGGACCCACATGGTGTATTATGATATCCTATAGATGAAGCCTCAATTTCAATTTATAGTGGTATCATGGTACTTAAGTGGATAAATATATAACTGTTAAACATAGAAATAGATGTACTACTATGACCTGCCATATTGGCATACAATACATAATACAAGAAAACATTTAAATTTACAATAATTACAACCATAATAATCATTACTTGTCATAAGATTTAATAGAACATTATTAAAATTCACTTACATACACACAAATATTATAACATTAACTCCAGTCATTAACAAAATGTCATATATAGGTTTAAAACAAACAAAGCAAAACATTTTAATTCTAATTTGAAGAGATTTGTCACAAAGGTAATCTTTAACAGTGTAGCCTGAGTTGGGACCATTAGGTACAGGCTGGGACTAGGACATTGGCTGGTGATGAACTTGAATCTTGCCTTAGTCTCTACATTACAATTCCTTCTACAGTGGTTCCCGTGTCATGGGTATGATCCGTAACCGTGGTATGGCGAACTTGGCGGAGGGAGACAAAGCTCTGCTGTGGGCCATCCCTGATGAGTGGAGCTTCGAAGAGGCTGCTACCGTGCCTGTCGCCTACGGAACTGTCTACTACGCCATGGTGAGTTAGCATCACAGTTAAAGCAGTGGCAAGTAAAAACATCTTGAAAAAATGTGTCTTTATAGAAACTGTTATTCCGCAATTTACTAAAATCATGTGAAAAAAATATTACATTTAGATACTTACTGTATTTAGTTTTATAAACCAAAATTCATTAGCTAAATTACAAAAATACCTACTGGTTTTCAAAATACATACGAAAATCAGGCACTTAAATTAAAAAATTAACTTGTCCTTGCATTCTGTAAAAAACTGGTACTTTTTATTCTCAATCTTCAATAATCTACACAACTTAAAGATGGTGACCGATCTAAATAAAATTTTACCATAACCGATGGGCCCGTAGACGCGCGCTAAAAACTAAATATAGCCGAATCAGATGATTTTTAAAAATGCAAATAATGGCGGGGTAACATACATACATAATGCACAGGACCAATTTTATTCAAACAACTCTGATCTACTCCCAACACTTACCAAAATTCCTCTCCCCAGGTGATGGTAGGCCAGATCCAGCGCGGCGAGTCCATCCTCATCCACGCCGGTTCCGGAGGTGTAGGCCAGGCTGCCATCAACGTGGCTCTCTACTACGGCTGTGAAGTCTTCACCACTGTCGGTACCGCTGAGAAGAGGGCCTTCATCAAGAAGCTGTTCCCTCAACTTAAGGGTTAGTATTTCAGATTTTCGCCAGAGTCATGTCACTGTCGACAGACTTTTGGACATGACCTTAGAAATAAAAATAAATTATTGTTATCACAGGTACACAAAGTATCATAGGAAGGTCTTAATAATTCTAGAGTACAGATCTCCGTGATAGTGTACAATATTATTTAATACAGCATGGATGGATTACCAATATTAAATTTATTAAATCATTATTATTAATCATTCACCAAGAACATCTAATTGGGTCTGAAAAAGACTATTAATACCATAACTAATAGCTAAATGACATGTAATAAAGTATTTACATTTCAGTAAATATAACGTTAGGATATATAAAATTAAGTCACTGACATAATGATATCTTTACAGACAGTCACATTGGCAACTCCCGTGATGCGTCATTCGAGGACATGATCCGTCGTGAGACCAACGGCAGGGGAGTCGATCTGGTACTCAACTCTCTGTCTGATGAGAAACTACAGGTAAGAATAGAATAGAATAGATCTATATTTCATGTAAACCAGATACAGGCACTTATGAAATACACAGAGACAGTAAAAGGTCTTTACAACAGTAAAGTTACAATGAAAAGAGACTCTGTCGGAAAAGTCAAACTCCATATTATTGATCATTATGATTTGCTCCATAAATTCAAAAAACAATACCAGACAATTGGACAGAAAATAAAGACACTTGGACTTCTTGGAACACAACACAACATTAAACCTAAACTTGCCAATAACGTTAAAAGCGGCTATTGACTTGTTTATTTTTTCTTTCAACCAGAGACCACAAATTTCGAACTACAAACTTAAACATAGTCTATAACAGCAATTTAAAATACCACTTTTTCTAATTCTCTACCAACAGGCTTCAGTCCGTTGCTTGGCGTACCGCGGCCGTTTCCTCGAGATAGGCAAGTTCGACATCAGCAACAACACGCCTATTGGCATGTACTTCTTCTTGAAAGAAACCTCCTTCCACGGCATCATGTTGGACTACATCTTCGACCAGAGCTTTAGCTTCAGGAAGGTTTGTAACCAATATCTCGGCATTTATATCTCCCAAGATAAGATAGTTGTTATCATCGCTAGAGCTTCTAATGCCTTCATATAGTTCTTATTTTTTTTATTAAAGGATGCTCGTTTTACCCTTCCGCCTTTTAATGTCTCATCTTAAAATGTTTCTTTTTTTTTTTTTTGATTCAGAAGTTTAAGTCCACCTATATTAATTGGTATTCCAATCGGTTTTATCTATACTAATACTAGAAAGAGAACAGATTTGATTTTTTGTATGTTTGTTTGTTTGTAATGGATAAACTCAAAAACTACTGAACCGATTCAAAAATTCTCTCATCAGCAGTGTGCTGTATAAGCACTGAGTAACATAAGCTATAATTTATAAACATACACGCGGGCGTAACCGCTGGCTGAAGCTAGTGTGTAGTTTAAAATAAATCCATAGATAATATTTTTACTTCAACTTAAGCTCGTCTTTTATCATACAGCGCCTGCAAGGCCTCCTCCTGAGTGGTATCGAGACCGGCGCGGTCAGACCGCTGACGTACTGCACGTTTGAGGCCAAGGAAGTCGAGACCGCCTTCCGTTACATGGCGGCCGGAAAGCATATCGGAAAGGTAAAGGAAACGACTAACTTTGATGAATTGTTTCACTAATTAAACGTTGTTTTTAATTAAATCGTGCAATAGGTACTTTTTAACAAAATTACACAGTAGTTCTTTTTAAAATATAATATGGACTACACATGCTAGATGCAACAGTGGTAGTCCTCTCGTAATTTTATGACGCGCCGTTCATATTGCAGTGACTCTCAAACTTGACGCAAGCGTATCTCATTTAAGCCTTTTTTTTTATCAAAATTTACGTGAATTAGCCTACAGATGTTTCAAATAAATCCACAACTGGACCATTAAACTGTACATTATCAATTTCCTTGGTTCTAACATTATTTTGTCGGGTGTCAGGTCATCGTCAAGATCCTTGACGAGGAGCGCAGCAATCGCCCAGTGCGACCAACCGTCGTGCCAATGGATGCTTTACCTAGGTAAGTTAATTTAAGATTAATCGTAAGTGCATTCAGGAGGGTCTGAGTTCGAACCCGGCCCGCACCTCTGACTTTTCAAATTTATGTGACGATCGCAATTTGATTAGGTATCATTTGCATTAACGGTGAAGGAAAACATCGTGAGGAAACCTACACACCTGAGAGCGGCTTATAAAGTTTTCGATGGTGTGTGTCGTCCGCCAACCCGCACCAGGCCAGCGTAGTGGACTAAAGCCTAATCCTTTTCATTCTAAGAGAAGAGGCCCGTGCCCAGCAGTGGGACAATAATGGCTGACTATAAATAATCTCGTGTATCTAAAGGCGTGGTTCACACCAAAGGTAACGCTCGCTCACAGTCAGCCACCGAATATGAGCTATTCAGGATATGGACTTGAAACTAATGGTCGATGTATAAAGTTGCCATTAAATAATATACAAAATCTCCCTTACACGCGTTTAATAGCGAAGTGACGGACAATATATTTTCCTATGATATAACAGACCAGGAAAACACATGGTCTTTTTAAAACGCTTTTATTAGCTTCTCTTGTAACTAACTATGTAAAAAAATCTTGGAAGTTAAATTTGACCCACTTCCCGGTTTCCGATTGAGCTGAAATTTTGCATACACGTTTAGTTTGGATGACAAAAGCGTTTTCTTTAGTTTTTTTTAAACTATAATATTTATTATATTTTAGTCACCTATATTCTGGGCTACTTAATATGAACTTCTCTATTCATTTAGGTACATCTGCCACGAGGACCACGTATACGTTGTAGTAGGAGGTCTGGGAGGCTTCGGTTTGGAGCTGGCTGACTGGCTCATCATGAGAGGCGGCAGGAAGATCCTGCTCACTTCCCGTAGAGGAATTACCAACGGCTACCAGTCTTCGAGACTCAGGTATGTTAAAAATATGAATAGATTTGATAAAGACTAGCATAGAGGAACCAGGGATGACGTTTCTCTATTTAAAAAGAGAAATATCACATCCATACACTAAAAATAGGTTCTGTTCGAGATTACAACATTTTCTTAGATCGTAACTTCGTATCGTTTTTTGGAAAAAAAATCTTTTCGGATGCAGATGTCGTAAGAAATTTTAATGTAATTGTTACTCATGATGATAATAATTAATTCATAATGACTCATGATTGTTTTTATGCAAAGTAAAATCGATCGGGCTTCCACAATATTATGATATGATACGTTTACTATCAGAAAACAATACTAGGATTTTCAAGGGAAGTCCATAGAACTAAAAAATAAAGATTATCAAAATATCTGTTTTGAAGACCATCAGCGTGTCTAAAAAGGCCACTTAAGATGAATCATAATATGGGTCACATTACAAATGTCAAAGGATCCATCTAATTGACGACTCTTATTATCATTTGCGTAAGGTTCATATATTCAGCTATCATCTGTTTGACAGTTATTATGGAGATTCTTAGATGAATTGCTTAATGTGGCCTTTTTAGGCCCTCAGACCCAATTTCTAATAATATAAAACTAAATTCGTTTCCCTTAGGGCTTGGGCATCATACGGTGCCGACATCCAAATCTCGACGCATGATGTCACCACCGAGTCTGGTTGCGAAGAAATGCTGAAAATGGCAACATCTATGGGACCCGTAGAAGCCATCTTCAACCTGGCCGTGATCCTGAAGGATTCCATCTTCCAGAACCAAACGCCTGAGACCTTCAAAACCTCGTTCGGACCTAAGGCGCTGGCTACCATGCATTTGGACAAGCTGTCGAGGAAAATGTGTCCAGAATTGAAGTGAGTTATATATTTTTTAATTTTAATTTTAGTGGCATACTTTTTTATGTTTTAGGTATTTCCAAAGTAAACACAATGTTCTCTTGAAAAGACATTTCTGTAGCTTATGTATTCTTTTTAAAGCGTGTAGGTACTCCAAATCTACTTAATATCCGATATGGACTACTACGTGATACCATTATAAGCGAAATCGTTAACGAATCGGAAAATAAAATCAGCTTTTATATGAGTTTGTTTTCTAAAACCCACACTAAAATATACTTATACTTTTATTTATATGTAATTTAATGTGAATAATAAATAAGAATAGGATAATAATGATTACCCTGTGAATAAGATTGCCGTGGCAGTTACAAAATGACCAGTCATGTTCTTGTGTCATATCAAAAATGTGTTTAATATTGAGTTAATAATCCCCGACGGACGCAAAAAGTGGATGCAGTTTCTGTCCCACGCGTCTGTTTTTCTGTAATACTGTACAGAACCTTAGTAATGATTATTAATTCATTCTTCATTAATTAAAGACACATTTTCTATCGAGAATTGTTTGTGGGCTAGCTCGCGTGTAGTAAATCTTACTCTGAGTAATAATTAATAATGTAAAATGACAGCGGGGTATGTGTTGCTAGCATAAACTTATTATACTAGTAGTATAATATATTTATGGTTGCTAGGGAGTTTGTTGCGCCGCTCCTTCCTCACAGCTATAACTATAGGAAAGGGCGAAGGACGGGCAGTGCAGGCTGTCCTATTATATTTTTTAAATCTTTTTTGACGTTCAAAAAGTGGTATTTTTTGGTTTTGGTATTTTTACTTTTACTTTACTTTTAAAGATGAGACTTTCAAAAACTTCCAATACTTTTCTTACCATAAAATTCCAAATAGAATTTAGAAAGAGATACCGAAAAGATTATTTCGGGATCTGATTTTAATTGTATTGCCTTGTCCTAGGGACTTCGTAATCTTCTCGTCCGTATCCTGCGGTCGCGGTAACGCTGGCCAAACCAACTACGGTCTGTCCAACTCTGTGATGGAGAGGATCTGTGAGTGGAGGAAGAAGCTTGGCTTCCCAGCGCTGGCCGTGCAGTGGGGAGCTGTTGGTGATGTAAGTATCTTATGTCTTTTAGCTTTTGTTTTGTGTTCAGAATAACGGTTTTGTTCCAAGACTTCTGTTAAATAAAAAAAATCCAGCCCATTTCTGTCCCACTGCTGGGCACGGGCCTCTTCTCAGAATGAGAAAGGTTAGGCCTTAGTCCACCACGCTGCACTTCTTTTGCACAACAAAAATGTTGTCAACACATTAATTTACTCCAGAGGCCCGTGCCCAGCAGTGGGCTAACTAGCTCATAACTGGGGTAGAATTATAAGAGATGATGGAAAATTAGATTTTTTTTATTATATTTAAAACTTAAATCTCTGAATCTCGTTAAAAGGAACGAAAATGACATCCTGATACATCATACTTGTTCTTGTATCCTTTAAAATGTAAACTCTTAACTTCCACCACATTGTTACTTATTCCCTCATTATTTGACATCTCTACTTCGCTTATCGCATTTCAAAGTTAAACAAACCATTTCCCATAAAAAGGAATGATCCGTACTCTTCTTGGACAGGTCTTTAAAATAAACTCGAAATAAACGAATGGACTTAAAATTTAAATTCTGTGACATGCTGAGGCAACCCTTTATGCATGCATGCTTGACTATCATGGTGTGGAATTGAACTAATCTATCTTGTTATTTCACAGGTGGGTCTAGTAGCCGACATGCAGGATGACGACGTCCAACTCGAGATCGGTGGAACCCTCCAACAGAGGATCTCTTCCTGTCTCTTCGCCCTGGACAAGTTCATGAAGCAGGATGCAGTCATCGTGTCATCTATAGTGGTGGCTGAGAAGAAGGCCGGAGGATCCGGGTGTGGCAACATTGTGGATGCTGTCGCTCAGATTATGGGTAAGTTGGAGAAACGTGTTCTTCTGTCGTCTGCTTCTGCAAGAGCTCTCAAAGTGGGATTGCTCATATGCCTTAATGGAAAGATTGAAAGAATGGCTGGTGGTAGAACGAATGGTTTTGTCTCTGTAACCATAAGGTTGTCTGGCAGAGAATTCCTTAGGCATTAAGACCGCTTTTGTACATACCTATTTGTATGAAAAGCATTAAGTAAATAAATAAATGGTCAGTTCCCAATATAGGGTGTTTCATATATTGAGAAAAAGGACCTGCCCAAGTGACGACCCCTAATAAGGCGTCACTTGGGCATTTCTCTCAATATATTCTGTATCCACTCAATAGAACTGTTAATAATATCCCGGCCTGATTTAAAACTAGGATCCACCACAATACAAAATCTTTTTACTTGTATTACCTATGTCTCATCATCATTTTCTTCCCCAGGTATCAAAGACCTTAAGACAGTGTCTCAACAAGTGTCTCTGGCTGAGCTCGGTATGGACAGTATGATGGCTGTGGAGATCAAGCAGACGCTCGAAAGAGAGTTCGAAGTATTCCTTACAGCTCAGGACATTAGGACCCTCACGTTCGCCAGGTAAGCATAGAATAATCACCGCTACCACAGATATTAAGGTAGATACAGTCAACCAAAAAGAAAAATATACAGAGTCATCAGATTTAAATTTAGGTATAGATGAAGGAAATCTTCATATACCTCACATATACTTCATATTATATGTATATGATATTCCTCATTTCCTATGAAGTATAGGAAATGAGGAATATCAACGAATTGGCGTATTTACATCACGGTGCTTTTATCATTTAAAATAAAAAAATATTCCGATACGTCGAATAGTTTTCGAAATATTAATTTTTTAGTAACGTGTGAGTCGCGGCCTCTTCTCTCCCTGCTAACTGAGCGCAAAGATGTGTTTCTTCGGAGGTTAATAAAATAATAACTATGCTTCAGCTCAGGTTCATACGCTTAAAAAATATTATAACGTAGATAACATATCGTTATGCTTAAAATAACAAAAATACTAGAATATTATTCTATGCATGAATCTTTGTAAAAAGATTTATAAAATACTCTTCAGAAACCTGTTTTCTGTACGAGATCTGAATAAAAACCAGGTAAAGAAAATAAAATAAATCTTTGTATAACAAGCTCTTTCAATCGTAAGATAAGAGTCACGATATTGTAGACGAAATAGTACCTATATGGCGAATTTTATTTCCATTTATTCATAAATTTCTGGGAAAAATAATCTGCTATTTTGACAGTAAACAGACGTTCCCCGAAACATTTACGCGAGATTAGATTTCGTCAAAATTCTGATTTATCAATATTTAGCTAATAGGTTCGTTTTTGGAAGTCATTAGTCGTGTTTAACCGCTGATTTTACATATTTCAGCTTGTTTACATACGAGTACTTTAACCAATGTAACTTTTTCTTCCACTAGGCTAGTGGAACTAACAGCGCAGCGAGAAGCTGCAGCGTCTACATCGGCAGCTCGTCCCGCCAACATGGAGGGCGCGATCGGTCTGCGAGTGCTCATGAGGAACTTCGGAGACGAAAAACTAGTTTCAGAACCTATGATCTACATGCCAACCATGGTCAGCGATGGCGTTGAGGTAAGATTTCAGCCTTCCTTGCCTTCTGAAGTGGAATTAAGATTCGAAGTAGGTAGATTTAGAACATGAACAAGTTATTGTTTGGTTAGTTGGATCCAATTATTGTACGAGTACAAGACTCTACCTTTCTAATCTCAATTCTTGTAAGCGGTTATTGTACTCATCATTATACACAACTTTTACTGTGAAACCAAACGTGAAATTGAGATCGCGAAAAAATCCAAGCTGTTCCATACAAATAATTCAATATGACTCAACGAAATGTATGGAATAGCAGATCAATTGTTCGCGATTGCAGAGGGCTAATTCACGTAATTTTAATACGCGCCGATCGTATTGCAGTGACTCTCGAACTTGACGCGAGCGTATCTCACTGAAGCTCAGAGGATACCAAATGGCAGAATAGTCGACATCGGCTCAATTGCCATAACGAAAGAAGAAGAAGAAGATTACCAAATGTGTTGTTTTGATCAATATGTTATTGCAACTGCACTTCTTTATTTACATGAATTAGCCTACAGGTCCCATTATAAAAGTTTCTCGTAATTATGAGGAAAATAACCCCTTAATGGGATCGGGACTAGAAAGGAATAGAATAGATCTTTATTTCATGTAAACCAAATACAGGCACTTATGAAATGTCGAGACTCTAGGTGCCCTATAACCTTTCACCTTATATACATTGTTGGAAGATGGAAGTTGAATTTTGTGTAGACCTTATAAGATGGTATAAATTTCTGGATATCTGGGAGATATTTATGGCTATAAAAATAACAGCTCAAAGACGCCTTCCGCACAATTTAAAAGTCTAATAAATATCATAGTATTTGACAGACGTATTGGAACAATCTTTTGCTAACTTATTTCCTCACGGATATGTCTATTTTAAAGCAGCTATCTGGTTTTTCTTCCACGACTGTGTATTTTCCGATACTCGCAACTTAGACTACAAACTTAGCAAATAGATCACTCAATCGAAAACTAAGTACGTTGCAGTTGCAAAAGTCGTGATAAATGGGAGAGATCTCAACTGTGTTGGGTATCGCTACTCAACAATATTTGTTTGACTCATTCGTTTTATTTCTTACCTTATTGGTCATTGAGTTTAAACAATACAATGTGAGATAGATGTCTTCTCTCCTATGAGTAAATATTGGTATATATTTTTTAGTTTAGTTCAGTAGTTCTTTCTTCTTCACTAGCCATGAATTTGTCGAAAAAATTCTTCCATTTCCATATATTATGGGACTATTCTTATATTGTCTAGTCCTTTCTTTAGGTATAATTTTTTGATACCACAATTGTGGCAATCAATCTTACGGCACCCCTGATGATCAGTTACCGTAACACAATGGATGCTCGCAATACCAGGGGCATCACTCGCGCGTTGCCGTCCGACTACTTTAGGAACACAACACTGCAAAAAAGTAGTGTTATTTAGCTACGATATTCTGCAAGGTGGAGGTACTTTCCCCGTCGCAGTCGGGCAGCTCCAATTTTGAGCAGAAAGTCCCACTGTGCCTTTCCTCTCTTCTTAACCTACCTTCACCTTCAATAATGTGTTAATTTCCCTTCAGGGTGACGAGGCTATCCACGTGATGGAGCGCGTCATGTTCATGCTGCCTGGATTAGAAGGATGCGCGGCAGTGCTGGAGCCTCTGTGTCGTAGACTGAAGATCAAGGTCTGCGTGCTGCAGCTCGGAGTGGAGCATAAAAACGAGAATATGGAAATGATGATTGACAGGTTGCACCAGGTAAGAATATTGTTTTTATTAGACTAGCTGTAGTCGCCCTGTGTTCGAAATTCGACCATAATATTAGCATTCTCCACTCCTTCTCCATATAAACTTTAACTATGCCAAATCTCACACTCCTTCGTGCACGCAATATGCTTAAAAAAGGGTACAAAGTTTTCTCTTCACGTACCTATTAATATATAGATAAACTTTCAAATGAACGAGATGTCAGATGTTCCGTGGAGGAGGGTATGGATTTTAATAAAAACCGACTTCAAAAAACCAAAAAGTATTAATGATTTTCATAAAAAACTTACCAGCTTCTGAAGTCGGTGCCATTGCCAAGCTAAGGGGCACTGAAGAATTAAAGGCCCCAACTTCAGAACCTGTTAAGTTTTTTAAGAAAATTATTTAGTACTGTTTAGTTTTTTGAAATTTATTAATTATTTATCCAAAAACATGATGCGTGAGCATGAACAATACATAAACATGCGATTCCAACCATGGCGAGCGAATTACTTTATCGTTATCATCTTTGTATTTTACCCTTGGTATTTAAAGTCCTACATTGGTTGCAGTCGGTGAAATCAAGACTGGCTCCTGGCGCTCCGTTCTGGCTGCTCGGATACAGTTTCGGTTCACTCCTCATCTTAGAACTGGCTTCCAAACTTGAAAGCGAAGGTAAGCAAACATTTCAGGCGATCTTCTATATTTTAAGTCTTAGTGTATAAATTTTGAAAGGCTTTGATCCATTTGAACTGAAATAGATAACTAGACATAGATCGTAAAGTTCAGGAAATCTTTTCCGTGCCATTAAAGATGATGTTATCACTGTCTTTAGTTTTATCAACGTATCTAGAGATTTATTATCTGCATCATTTGTGCTAGTTTTTTACGGAATTGAGAATTGATAGTACAGTCAGTGTAGTGACTAAGCGATTGACTTTCTGTGCTTTGTGCTGCAGGATCGATTCCCACATCGAACGAATATTTGTATGATCTACAGATAGTTGTTCCGACAAGTATGTTTGTAAACCACAATACAGCAGAAAACCTAGTGTGTAACACTTACAAAAATAAATTTAAAAGAAACGTTTAACCAATATACTAAATTATTTGCACAGCTACTACCCCAGGCACTAAACCCGTCAATTCTTTCCAGGCTTCAAGGGAACAGTGTTCTGCTTAGACGGCGCTCCAGACTTCCTCTACTCCTTCCTAACAATGACCATCAGCTTCAAGAACGACTTCCAACTGCAGAACAACCTCCTTTGCCACACCGTTGACATCATCGCGCCCAACAATGACGTCACCAGGACCCTCATGGAAAAACTCAACGAAATCGAGTCTTACGAGGAAAGGGTTGACCTCACCATCAAGATGTCCCCGGTCCAAAGCAAATACTCTGATAATTTCATCGCCTCCAGCGCCCGTGTCTGCTTCGACCGACTCAAAGTCGTCCTCGACTTCAATCCTAAGACCTTTAAGAAACTTCAGTCTCCTGTCGTTCTTCTGCGTCCCAAAGAGAATCCTCCTTACGTAGTAATTGAAGAAAATTACGGTCTAGATAAATATACTGAAAATAATGTTACTGTTCACTATTTGGAAGGCAACCATATTAGTATAATTGATAATAAGGACTGTGCTAATATTATCAACAAAGCTGTGCTCGAAAATGAAGGACAGACAGGCAAACCAACTGAAAATGTCGTTACTAGCATTGTCGAAAACGCAAGACAAGTCCAAGTATAATTTGTAAATGTATCTGTTTTTGTATTTGAATTATTTGAAAGAGTATATTGTGTATTAACTTATTCAGGGAAAACAGGGTTGGTACATCTAATTTATGTTTAAGTTATTGTTTGTATAAAAATATAAAATGGCCGTATTTTAATAAATATAACTTATTATCTGATAGGTTTAAATTTTAAGTAGATAAAGTCGTAGGACACCAGTACCAAACAAATATTCATTAAGTATAATATAAGGGGTCAAGTATCGGGAAATTAACTTAAGTAATTAAAAGTAATTAACAGAGGGGAATATTTGAAAAGGGGAATCTAATTTATAGGTAGGCATTAGAACTAATTTATAAGTCATAAATTATTGTTTGTAGTTGTATTGAGCAAAGGGTTTTACATGGGAATGTTAAATATATTAATTTTAATGATACTTTGTTGTTTTACTCGATATCCTTTTCGATACATTTTTATCCATAGCTATCTTCAATTAAATAAAGTAATTGACTAATTGGTTTATCGCACTTCATTACTAAAAAATCCCCTTGTACGATTTCATCACTCGCAACAATAATTTTAGCTTTTAATCCACCCAGTGCTGATTATTTTCTGATTGTAATGCATTTCCATTTGGTCCTATCCTCTCTGTATCCACGCTTTCTAGCTAGTTATAATATCTTTTGACCAACGGACTCTGATCTGCGACGAATACAGCTCTAAATCCACTCATTGTCCACCCTCGCATTTTTAACCCCTGAAAAAAAAAGGGATGTTACAATTACAAAGTAGTGTGTATCTGTCTGTGACATAGTAGCTCAAAACGGATGGACCGATTTCAATGCAAGTTTTTTTAACTGAAAGCTAGTTTAATCGGGTATTATCTTAGCTATGATGACAAACCGTTCAGCCGTTCAAAAGTTACAGCTCTTTTTCTAGTTGGACTCAGGGGTTCTTGACTGGGTTAGGTTATTTAGGTAAGTATTCAGCCCATCTCACCCTTACCAACTTGCGGAAAAAAAACCTTTTTGCTTTTATTCCTATTTGTTTATGTACAATCGACAATTTTTACGGTTATGCATCCTGGCTAAAATCTTTTGCGCCCGGCATCCAAACGCAGAATTACCTACTAACTCTAAGCGAACCGCAGTCGTTCAAAACATTTTGTTTGCGAAATGTATCACCGCAACGTATCGTGACTGTACCTGGTATTCAGTTTTACATTCGAAAGCTAATTATTATCAGCCGGCGATCATTTAAAGGATGAAACGGCATAAAATATTGGCCCCGATCAAAGAGCGTAATCGGATTGAAATCAGGATTTGACGTTCTGTGACGTCGACACTGAACACGGGGCCAGGAAATAAGCGGCTTTTATTGTAACAGCTGCTCATCCCACTATTTATAAACAGACTTTCAATACTTAGGTATTTATAACTTCATATTTTTATTATATCCTATTATCAACAATAACCTGAATTGATAAAAATATCTCATGGATATTAACAAAAATAATTAATAATATCTATAGACATCATAGGATCGCTGGGGCATTACATATTAATTACAAATTAGTCCCCATAATAATAAACGTTGTTTATATAAAGTTACCTCATAATAACCAACATAATAACGCCATTTTAATCAACTTTTTTTTATATTTAAGCTTGACATAACGTTACGCAGCGTTTATTAGGTATTTCCAAGTCGGTTAGCACGCAATGTTCTACAGGATTTCTAACGATTTCGGTAACCAGATTTCCATTTTATGTTTTTCATCCAAGGCTGTCGAAATGGCCCCTGCACTGAGAAAAATATTGTGAAAACAAGACTACCAGAACGCTTAGTAAATTGCATCAACTAAACATTAGTACTCCTTATGAATCTTCTATTTATAAATACTTACATTTATGTAACATGTGTTAATTTTACAAAAAAATGCTTCTTGTCACATAGGTACAGAACTAGAATTTTTATAATTACACTGATATTTTTTTTCTCGGTGTGTAACTTTTTTTTTTTTTTTTTTTTTTTTTTTTTAGTGAACTGGAAAGCACTTGGTGTCAAAATAATAGAATACCAAAAAAGAAAAACTATTTATACTTAGCTTTTCAGCTCCGGTGGTTCTATGGCCCAATCTGACCGGTTTTAATCTGTTATAGCTATGGCAACGTAGTCTGAATTGAAATCATTTATCATTAAATCGTTCCCGTGATCTTGTCTCTTTTACATTTTCATTTATTCTATTTTATATAATATTTGTAGCTACAGACACGCGACGCGCGACAGACACGCGAGCTCCGGCCGAGGAAGCGAGCACTTTGCGCTGCACCCGAACATCGCTCATACCCCGCAGTCTCCCAGTACCAGTGTTTCAGGGTACTGATGGTACTGAGAGAGTGCGGGGTATGAGCGACTCGTGGCGGTCGGGCGCAGCACAACGAGCCCCCGATTGCTCGGAGCTCGCGCGCGGACTGTACAGATTGAATACGAACTATATTTCAGCTAAGTGTGCTTTCGTCCGTCCATCTCCTTTCCACCGTTTTCCTAGGT
Source organism: Allophyes oxyacanthae (assembly GCA_932294325.1). Lineage (NCBI taxonomy): Eukaryota > Metazoa > Arthropoda > Insecta > Lepidoptera > Noctuidae > Allophyes > Allophyes oxyacanthae. Next base: position 8,643,309 of record OW028628.1, read on the forward strand.
CGAAATTTCAAGAATAATTTGTAGTTATATTTGTATTGTCTCAAGTTTCCAGCTTATATGCGGATGATATTTCAGTCAATCAGTTAGGGTTGATCTGCACTTGGCAGCACAGATCAGCATCGGGCCCATAACGTGTGTTTTGTACGGATATGAAAGTGGGCCGTCGATGCTGAAGAGTGCGAAGGAACCCATAGGTATACCTAGTTTAATACGGGCGCGTTGCTAGAGAATTACTGTTCTTTAAGAACATCTCGCATTTCGATTCGAGTCTCACACTTATTGATGAATTGACATACGATAATAAACGTATAGCTTTATAATAAGAGCTGTGAACATGACTAGAGCATGTTCACAGCTTCGTTATTATCAAGAACCTTATACATAGAACTGGACGGTGCGTCTAGAAGAAAACAGTGAAAACCAAATAAATGGCCTTGAAATAAGTCAGTTATTTTTTGCATCTCTTTCATCAGGGTGACAAAGATTTTTATTTGCGTTGGGATATTATTAGGAATTAAGCAAGTAGAAATTATTCATAATTGAGCACGTATTTGTTTGCTAATAGTTAGGTACCAAAACAATAACCATAAGTACCAAATAGGTAGGTACTAAATTCTGGTGAACCCATGGTGAAGATTTAACGTGTCATCACTTGGTCCAAAGTTGCGGGTTGATTTATGGATAAATTAAACTTTAAAATAAGTAAAAACTAACTTCATAAAACTAATAAGTGCCTAGCTAAGGTGCATTGAAGGATTAAAGGTCCCTACTTCAGAAGCTGTTAAGTTTTTGAAGAAAATATTTTATACTTTTTAGCACAGTTTATTTTATTTTTCTATTTTGAGTGGCATAAATAATACATAAATATGCAACTACAGTAATCGCGACTAATTTGCTGATATCCATTGAGGAGTTCCATCGTCTTTCTCCGAAAGTCTTCATCAGATCTTCACCAAATTTTAGTCGGTTTAGCCTTATGTCATAGTGCTCCGCTTTATAGTGTAGGCAACAATTTTTTGCAGATTTATAGAAGTTTCCTTTCAAAGGTATGTTGGACCACCATACCACCATCTACGCCTTTTCTCTGGATCGCTTGGAAAACTGAAACAAATGCAATCGTGTTTTCAATCATCTAAGAAAGTCCACTGATGTTAGCAATCAATGATCAGGTTTGACCAAAAAAACTTCTGAAGATTTTGAATTCCAGTTGGACTTTGTAGCTCATTACACAACCACGAAAAATCATATCACGTTAAATTCCGCCTCAAGCAATCATTTATGGTCACTCTACTCTTCTTTGTTTACTAACATTTTATCTTGACGACCAATCTAATAATGCGACTGTTTCCTTAGTTATATGCGATATAACCACATAAATAACTAAATGGTGACATTTCACAATGAGAGAAACGTTTTTCACACAGTTTTAAATAAAAATATAGGCAGATCTTTCTAAAACTGCGTAAAAATATGTACAAATTGGCGTAATTTTTAATATGGCATCAGCGTACTTACCTATGAAAAATAACGTTTGATGTTGGGTTCCAAACACTTCCACAATCTTTAAATATACGATACATGATTAAGCACTGTTATATAATTAGTATATCCTTAGAAATCGCCTAGCAAACACTCGAAGTGGAAGAAAGTTGACAATGTTGACATGTCATATATGTCATTGAAATTATTATTTTTACAGACCATCAGTCTTACCAGCCTAGGAATGCATTCATAAAATTGGGGTAAACTTAAATATCATAAAATAATTATTTCAATCAACACATCCTTTTTATAGGCAGAAAAAATTAAAGATGACTTTAAAAATACTAGAAGCTTTTAAGATAGTTTCTGGATACCAAATGGCCCTCAACATAAACATTCCTATCTATTTGTGCACAACTATCTTGAAAACTTTTACTTTACTCTGGTAACTTTCAAATTAAATATTCATATTCATATTCTTTATTTGCATTCCACAATGTACATAAGGTGGTAAAAATAAAATTTGGTAGGTTACAATCATGGACCCTGTAGGGCACAGCAAAATATAGGAGAGGAATATGATACTTATGTTTACTACTGTTGTATATATAGGAAGATGGTACTTATGTTTACTTATTGCTTTAATTTATTAATAAATATGGATAGCATATTTTAATTTTTAATTTATTAATAATATTTCCTAATATGTATTTAGTTTATTATAAATTATTATTAACTAATAGTTATGGAATTTAATGTATTTTTATTTTATTTTTTATATCTATTTATTTATTTCGTTTTATTATTACTGTTGTATTATTTATAGTATTATTCATTTAATTTAATTGGAAATGTTTGTTTATTGTTTATATATTCATTAATCGTGTAATAGGCTTTTTTAATAAGTATTTGTTTTATTTTGTTTGTAAATATTGTTTCGCTGTTTTCTGTTTTTATTGATTCTGGTATTTTATTATAAATTTTTATACACATTACATAGGGGCTGTTGGAGTGTAGCGTTATGCGGGAAGATGGTAGCATTAGCATATTTTTATGCCTTAATGATCGGCCAGTATGTTTATCTTCGCGTCTTGTAAAGAATGATTTATACCTATTTCCTAACAAATTTCAAAAATGTATATGCATGGAAGGGCGAGTATTTTATGTTTTATGAAGAAAGGTTTTCAGCTATCAGTCTGATTTATGTTTGTGAGTATACGGATTAATTTCTTTTATAAAATAAATAGTGTAGGAGCATCGGTACTGTTTCCCCACATGATTACGCCGTAGCTGAGCCACGCGTGAGCATAGCATGTATATGGAAGTTTCACTTCAAAACTTGGTCACCCTGATGAAAGAGATGCAAAATATAACTGATTTATTTCAAGGCCATTTATTTGGTTTTCACTGTTTTCTTCTAGACGCAAAATCCAGGTCTATCTAATATAATATTCTTGGTTATTATGTTATCGTATGTCAATTTGTCAAATATCAACTGACAATAAGTTCTCTGTGGTGCCAAGCGAGGTCCAGTCCAACCCTTAATGGGCTTTTAACAGGCTTTAGCTCAATAATTTATGAACTGCATTTCAATAACTAAGTAGGTATAGCACAATCACAATGCACGCTCGTAATCGATTCAGTTTTGACAGATCAACAAAGGACATTGCGCAGCACGCTTTAAAAATAACACCGATAAACAATTGGAACAACGCAATGTATATTCTTGAACTGTCAAAAAGAAATCGAACCCAATTACGAGTGTGTATCATGATTACCCTGCAGGCCGTTTTACGCATCAAATGTTATTTTGTTTTGTTTAATGTTGATATTTTTGTTTAGATCTGTAAAGTAAGAAATATGTTGCACCTCTATAGGCCCAAAACATTTGTTAGTAACAAATAACCCCGTATCAACTTGTTCACGATAAATCAGCAATGTTTGACAGCGCCTACGTGCGATAAATACGCGATCCATTGTGATTGTAGGTGAAATATAGGAGCATGGATGTGGCAACACTATAATGTAATAAATCATATCAAAATATTTGGTACAAACTATATATTATATCGATTGCTAGCAGTTTCACTTAGAATAACCGGGCACCCCGTGGTTATTAATAATATTGCATGAAATGTTTTTCTGTTCCAAAATTCTGCAGTACGCACAGCCTGTACCGCTGAATTTTCGAGTAGAAAAACCGAGCTTACAATTTTATTGTAACCAGTAGCATAATGACAATAATTAGTCTCGCCCCTACTAATCTCATGGGATATAGGTATATTATGCATACCAAAAATGCAATCAGAGGTATGTACATAAAAATATATAGTAATAAGTTTAATCGATTTTCACAATACTATCCATATCGAGTAACACGGTTCGAATGAGATGAGATAGATAGATAGGTGCTAGTTTCTCAGATTGATGATTATAGGCCGAAACGGCCGGGCGACTTGTAAATTTTGCTGTCTACATGAAGAAATCTGCATCATGAAGAATGCTGGGTGTCTCACATCCAGCATATGCTGAGTTGGTAACCTTTTCGGTACGGGCATGCTCGACGGCATGTTTTCAATTTTTTATTAGAATTAGTGTACCTATTTCTTTTTTAATGTGTTTTGTCTATTGTGAATGTGGCGACGTCATTATCCCGTACGGAATAAAATTATTTTCTTTCTTTCTTTCTTTCTTTCTTAAATCTAGTCCGTATTGAGTAAAACTATCGAGTAAAACTGTATGTGAGTACCAACTATCACAGAAATATCTGAATGTCTCCGACAGCATTTTCAACTTCATCTTGTTTCTTGGTTACAGTCGGGACTTTTTGATGTTATATTTAAACCAATAGGGAATTTTTATCAAAATTATACTTAAAATAAGAAATTATGTTAAAAAAATCAACAATAAAAGTTGTGAAAAGTGTTTATATTATTATATAACCTATTTTGTTTACTACCAAATTACTAACATCTTTTATTTGTATTTTATGAGTAGTGCTAACAACCCTTACTAATGCTATTCTTGTCAAATTTATGGACTATACGTCTGAAATAAAGTTGTTAAATAAATAAAAATAAAAATACTTGCAAGTTCCGTATTTAGATAGAATCGAACCTGCAGTGTATACGCCTTCAGTCATAAAAAATTCCGTCTTCCCGTCTTCCTTATGTCTCTTCCCCTATCTAAATGTTTCATAACTCCGCGGTCCTCCGCATGGGGCCGTAAATTATAGTTAGGCACCATGACGCCCGTAGCAATGCGGGTACAACTAAGAAACAGACCGAGAACGTATTTTATACAATTAGGATAGTTTTACCGCGTGTGACAGTATGAAGAAATGAGGTGATTTGTGATGTTTCTAGCTGCGTAAGACCGTCGTTTTGTAACTTATTATATTTTTAACTGAACCCATAAAGAATAACGTGCAATTCTCAGAATTCTCAGAATTGGTGTTCAAAGGGTAGGTATCCTTTGAACACCAATTCTGAGAAATTTATTATGTTTTCAATTTAATCCGACCTTAATCGAGCGGAGAGGTTGAAATACGTCTTGGCCCAGCAGTGGGTTTCGATAAGTCGAGAATCAACTGGAATACCAATTATAGTATACAGAAGGCAGGCTCCATACAACGAGCGTACATATTACGATGATCTCAAAACCAAGTCAAACAAACGCTTGTTCGGTTATACAGTCAGCGTTAAAAGTAGCATTGTGCATCGATTTGTAAGGGTTATTTTTTATACTATATTGTTTGAAGCTTAAGAAAACTTGCTTTCATAGTTTTTATCATTATCATAGTAATATTATAAAGAGAGAAGTCCTGATTGACTGACTGACTGACTGACTGACTGACTGACTGACTGACTTATCATCAACGCACAGCCGAAACCGCTGAAGCTAGAGTCACGAAATTTTGAGGGTAGGTCCCTTTTGTATTGAAGGCAAGCAATAAGAAGGGATTTTTGAAAATTCAGCCCCTAAAGGGGTTAAAAAGGGGGTGAAAGTTTGTATGGGAGTCCCTTCATTTTTGAACTGAGAAAGATGAAAATTGGGATTTAGGCTTTTGGTTACAAATAAAGAAATACGTGTTTCTGCGTTTTTGGAAATTCATCCCCTAAAAGGTCGAAATAGGGGTCAAAATTGTTTTCGAAGTGTAATACGTGAATATTGGGATTGTTTTTGAAGTGAGAAACGTAAAAATTGGTATTTCGGCTTTTGGTTAGAAATAAAGAAACACGTGTTACCACGTTATTGAAAATTCAGCCCCTAAAAGGGCGAAATAGGGGTGAAAATTGTTTTTGAAGTGAGAAACGTGAAACTTGAGATTTAGGCTTTTGGTTAGAAATAAAGAAACACGTACTTCTGCGTTTTTGGAAATTCATCCCCTAAAGGGCCAAAATAGGGGTGAAAATTGTTTTTGAAGTTAGAAACGTGAAAATTGAGATTTAGGCTTTTGGTTCGAAATAAAGAAATATGTGATTGGTCGTTTTTGGATATTCATCCCCTAAAGGGGCGAAATAGGGGTGAAACATGTTTTTGAAGTTAGAAACGTGAAAATTGAGATTTAAGCTTTTGGTAAGAAATAAAGAAGCACGTGTTTCTGCGTTTTTGGAAATTCATCCCCTAAAGGGGCGAAATAGGGGTGAAAATTGGTTTTGATGTGAGAAACGTGAAACTTGAGATTTAGGCTTTTGGATAGAAATAAAGAAACACGTACTTCTGCGTTTTTGGAAATTCATCCCCTAAAGGGCCGAAATAGGGGTGAAAATTGTTTTTGAAGTTAGAAACGTGAAAATTGAGATTTTTGCTTTTGGTTCGAAATAAAGAAACATGTGACCACATGTCACCACTGCGAGGATCGCCCTGAGGACACAGTAGAGCATACGGTGCAAGACTGCCCCGCTTGGGCAGAGCACCGACGTGTCCTCAGGGCGGCGATAGGCGGAGACCTCTCGCGCCCGGCATTGGTCGAGGCCATGCTGCGGGGCGAGACGGAGTGGGAAGCGGTCGCCTCCTTCTGCGAAGCAGTCATGCTATCGAAGGAGGAGGCGGGCCGCTTGAGGGAGAGGATGGCGTCCTCCCTCCAGCCCAGCCGCAGTGGTGGTCGCCCACGGCGTCGGGCGCCGGCCGACGATCTCCGGCCACCGTAGGCGCGGGCATGCGGACAGCGAGTAAAGGGCAACTCGCTGTCCGACCATGGACCATGCCCGGGTCGACGGCGCGTTGTGTTCCACGCGCGCCTCAAAGAACGTCAGCAAGATGACGGGGCCCCCCTTGTAGAGGGCCGATGCCTGCCGGGGTCGCGGGGCTTATCTCATTACCGTGACCCCGGAACGTAAAGGGCTATTGAAGGAACACCGTGGATTTTAGTCAGTACAAGTCTGACAGTCCCTCCCGCCCTGCCCGGGGTGGGAGGACTCATTTGATGATTTTACCACGATAAAAAAAAAAAAAAAAAAAAAAAAAAAAAAAAAAAAAAAAAAAAAAAAAAAAAAAAAAAAAAAGGGGCGAAATAGGGGGGAAACATGTTTTTGAAGTTAGAAACGTGAAAATTGAGATTTAGGCTTTTGGTAAGAAATAAAGAAGCACGTGTTTCTGCGTTTTTGGAAATTCATCCCCTAAAGGGGCGAAATAGGGGTGAAAATTAGTTTTGAAGTTAGAAACGTGAAAATTGGGATTTAGGCTTTTGGTAAGAAATAAAGAAGCACGTGTTGCTGCGTTTTTGGAAATTCATCCCCTAAAGGGGCGAAATAGGGGTGAAAATTAGTTTTGATGTGAGAAACGTGAAACTTGAGATTTAGGCTTTTGGTTAGAAATAAAGAAATACGTGCTTCTGCGTTTTTGGAAATTCATCTCCTAAAGGGGCGAAATAGGGGTGAAAATTGATTTGAAGTGAGAAACGATCGATGGTTTAAGAGAAATTAAAAGTTCTTTGAAAGTTGACACTAATTTTACATAACCTTAGGACCGCGACGTTGTGATGTACGGTGCGATGTATTCGAGAACGGGAACGCTTTGTAAGAGGTCAAGAATTGATGAATATTAAAAAGTATCTACCGCTAACTTTGTACCTACCCGTACGAAGTCGGGACGGGCCGCTAGTACATTATATTACTTAAGCATAACTTTATCAACTAGTGTAATACATAGTTCAGAACAATAAATACCTAAGTATCTTTTTGATAAATTAATTTCAAAATTACGAAAAGTTCATATTCTCATGTCACTAACTGTACCTGAGAGATACTTCATCATGTACCTTAAAAAATATAATTAAGTTCCAACTTCTACGAATTTTAGTATCATTTATATTCAGATTCTGCATTTAGTAAAATTTTCGGTGTAAAATTATTAAGAACGACTGCTATTTTAGATGCACGCGTTCCAGAAACTTTGATAGAACTTTTAGCAGTTAAGGAATTAATTGCGTTGTCGCCACTCGCAGCTAAGACCCGTTGCACTCGATGCGAAGTACCTTGCGCAAGTACCAATCATGAATACTTGCGGTAACGTCCTTTTTTGATGCACAATCAGCACAATAATAGTTAAGCTTGCGCAAGCCATCTCGTATCGTCAGCAAGCGCATTTATAAAATATTCCAATATATCATTGATTTTTATTTCGTGTCTTGATGAAATTTGATGCACAATAATAGTAGTTACATGTTAGTAGGTACTTGCGCAAGCCACTTCGCATCGTCTGTAGACTGCAACTGCATTTACGAAAAGATCCAATATTACCTACATGGTTTTTTTTTGTGCACTTCGCTCCGTCTGCAGATAAAAAATGTTCCATTATTACATTGTTTTTTTTAATGCTTGATGAAAGATGCCCACAAATAGTAGGTACTTGCGCAAGCCACTTCTTATCCTTTGCAAGTGCAGCAGATACAAAATGTTCCAATAATACATTGTTTTTTTTTAGCGCCTTGATGATATTTGGCACGCAATAATAGTAGGTACTTGCACAAGCCATTTCGGACCGTCTGCATCGCAGTTACAAAATGTTTCAATATTACATTATTTTCTACTGTGCCCAGGGGATGCTTAATTTTACATAGTTACCCACATAAAAACGGCCAAACCTTTTAGGTACCTACCTACCTAATCTTTCTATCTAAGGAATGATCGTCCCACTGCTGGGCAAAAGCCTCTTTTGTACCTAATATTAGTATAAAATAAAAGTAAATCTTGTTATTTTTCTCCAGGAATATTTTCCCTACGCTAAAAGGTTAATCCACTTATCCGCCTCTGATAGGAAAAAATATCTAACGTTCATGCTGAAAAACAGCGCATTTTCCTTTGTCGGAATGTTCAGTTTCATGGAATGTAGCTACGGCATGAAAATAAAGGTAGGATTTTTTTATTCATTCGGCACTGAATATTATACCTACTTAATTTTACGGACTTTTTAACTCTTGGGAAATACTGTTACTTTGAAAAGAAACTTTCAAATGTTAAAATTGGGAGTTAATTGAAAAACTTACAAGAAAATAAAATGCGTTTTTTCCAAAGACATTAAATTATACTAGGTTTAATCTCTTTGGTTTTTTCTTTCTCACTGTAGGTAGGGTCGAAAAAATTGCTGAAGTATTTCCCGCAGGTGTCATGAATGGCAACGCAGGGATTAATCAAATGTATTGGGTAACACGATCCACTAGTAGATTCATAGATCGGTACGTACGTACTGTAGAGGCTTGGTAAAGGTTTTATGGTTTTGATCAACGTTCTTTAGTTATAGCTTAGCAGTAAATAAACGGCATCTAGATTTAAATTCTGCTTAAATATTGAAAAAAAAAGGGAAAAAGAGTGTCTAGCTGGTAAACTAAATAGCGATCATTTATCGGTCCTTTGCATCATTATTTTTTCCTGACCACATAATCTTGTTTGCAAAAATAGGTAGGTAAGCCTGTACCCCAAGTGCGAGTTCTCCCGCGACCTCGACGTTTTTGTTGCAAGTTCACTCAAATGCGCTTGCACATCGTTTTCATACATTTTTGGCTTCTCGACCTCGACCATAGTGATCATCATCACTATGGTCGAGGTCGAGAAACTCTCGGTAAAGAGGCACGCAGAGCAGTAAGAGCACAATAATACAGGCTGATGATGAAAAAAAAATACATTCCGTGCTTAGATTATTGATTGGTTGTCGCGGCCGCTCCAACTAGATACCGCACAATGACGAAATAAATATATGGACCCGAAATACCTACAAAAAAACGGTGTATACCTAAACTTAATTTAAGGACTAAACATGGCTACCATTACTAGGGATGCTTTAGCTAGAACAATCGATTCATCGATATCGATATTTTGATATCGAGGTTCGTATTTTTTTTTTCACACACAATTTTCACGTGTGATCTTGGAGTAAATTGAAATGACTGATCGGATAAAATAAAATCATCTTCTCATATTGATTTGTTGAGCATATTAATTCTTTCCCTAACTGACCATACAGCTTTGGAGTACAACTTAAGGATGGGTTTTCTATTCTTATTCTACACAAAATATTGAATATACAAAAAATAAACAATTTAAAAATATATGCACAAAGGCGAGCTTTTCTTTTCCTTTATTAATAAAATTAAATAGGGTACCAATTTGAATGCACCCCAAGTGTAGGTTAATACCTACAATAGGGTTGCATTCAAATTGGTACCCTATTGATTCGTCCAGTATTCACTATATGGAATTTATCATGACATCATATACCTTAAAACACTCTCTGCACCAAGACGAATCAAAGGATTATCTCATTTGTTGAAATCGGCTTAGTGGTTTAGGCTGTACGAGGTAACAAATTAACTCACATACATATAACCGGTGAGATTCATAAATTATCCTCTCTACCGTAGTCAGGTAAAAATGAAAACAAGATTTACAGTAATATGTTTAATCAATAATCACAAATGAGTAGTTTAATAATTTCTAGTTCAGGTAATATTAATTTACTACGGAAACTTTGATGAGACACTTTATCATTACCAGACTGCGCGACGCAAAGAAGGGTTATTTTGTTTTTTTTTGTCCATTGTACCTACCTAAATACGTAAAAGTGTAATAAAAGATTACACTTTTATGATAATGTTATCACATACGTCCTCAGAGTACATAAGTCACTATCGTCTTCAGTGACGTCAGTGAAACTTTTTCTTTCAGTCAAGTCATTGATTGTTAGTGATACAAAGGGGTTTTTACAAGAACAAATCAAAATGTTCAGTTGCTTTAATGGAACACAATTACCAACGCCGCCATCACAAGCCCGTTTCACATAAAACACACTTTTCTTGTTCATCAGTAAGGGACCATCCATAAAGTACGTCACACGTTAAGGGAGGTGAGGGGGTCGATGAAGTGTGACATTATGTGACAAGGGGCGGGAGGGGTCCTAAGTTTCGTGACGTCACATTTCAAAATCATATTAAAAATTAATTTTAATGGAAATAAAACTAATTTCGGAACTGCTGTTTTAATTTAATCATTTCTAGATGTAAAATTGCAAAATATGTGACGTCACACTAGGGAGGGAGGGGTCTCACAATTGTGATCAACTGTGACAATGACGGAGGAGGGGTCAAAAAATCACGAAATTAGTGTAACCTACTTTATGGATGACCCCTAATCTGAAAAAATATATTTTGTGTTACTGAAAATAAGGTTTTAATAATTATACAACATTAGTGCTGTTGTTTAGAAACAGAAATAAATTTGGTCTGTTTCTAAAAAAATCCTAAGAAAAGTATAGAAGTTAGTTAATAGTGGTTAAACAAATTATAAATGTGTAAGTTTTCAACTAATATAAATTTTGCTACAATTTTTTTTTAATATACCAACTACATATTTAGTTATGACCGGCGATAAATTAATAGGGTGGCTGCTTATTAGCTTTAGTCTAAACACATAACGGTGTAGCCGCACTTTGGGGTTGAGCTATAACATAATAAACTTACCAAACGCAAAGTCGAGAGCACTGCGTTATCATGTAACCACATTTCGTCAAGTCTTGTTATAACTGCTCTCCTCTAAATGTAGTGAGCATTTCAACTATATACCATTCTTTGTGTCGAGGATTTATATTTTCTATGCTAATAATCATAATTTTTTTCTAGATATATCTCATTCTTAGGCATTCTGAAAACATAAAAACGTATATTTTTATTTCATTCTTGATTATTTTAATTCCTTATGTAAAATTAATTTTATTTCTTTTATCGATATACGCCCAATAGCAGTCACTTCACTATTAGCCCGCATGTTATTTGTTTACAAAAGAAATAGTTATAAAAACGCATTTAAAGTAAAACTGGACGAAGGATTCCTAATTTACACTGTAATATTATTATATGGGGTTGAACTTATCGAAGAACTTATTAAGATTTTACGAGATATTTGATGGAAACGAAACTTACCTATGAAATGTTATTAGAGGTCGATTTTTGTTCTTACGAGCTCTGCACTGCACAAAACGACACTGAGACATGTTGAACTATAAGCTCTTAACATCCAAATGTAATATATTTCACCAATAAATCACGTATATCTCGAAAATCTCAAAAAAACTTTCTTATCACGGTCATTTGACAGGCAATGTACCACGCTAGTCACGACAAACTATGGCGAATCGGCACCCGGCCATATTATCGTGACGTCACAGGTTAAATGTTACCATTAGTAGTAAAAACAATCATTATATCGTCTCGCTTACCTTACACAATATTGTATGCGTTAGAAAGAGACAATATGTGATTTGTTATTGCTATGTCGATTTCATCCATATATGTATAATGAAATGTGTCTATAGAAGACTACTACATTTCCATAGGTTTCATATTTCAATGATACCGCACTACCTAAGAAAAATGGCTCTTTGAATGCGTCAACTCATTTGACATTGTGATTGTCATGTGGTGATTGTCATTCATGGTTTGTTTATTTATTGTTGAAATTATTTCGGAAATTATACAATCTTTACTGATGGTACATATCCCAGTGTTTTTTAAATTTTGATAGTGTTGTTTTTGCACAGTTTTACTACGCAAACCGACATTTTAATCTGACCGATTCACTCGAGTACGCCTATTCTTGCGTAGTATGTTTTGCCGCATTTTATTAGTACGCCGGCGGCACAGACGCTTCTTTCGTCTGTGGCCGGCGGAATCTAGTTGGAGCGGCTGCGACAACCAATCAATAATCTAAGATTCCGTGATTAATATTTTCAACAACTAATTATTTCCACCGGATTTCGATTTGCAGTGTATTTTGTAGTAGTATTTTGTTCCTATGTTGGGAATTCGACCAATAACAGAGTGCTGTTGACAATGCTCATTCATACGGTCCGTCCAATCATCTTCCTTCATTAAACGTGCCTAATTTCACAGATACGGGCGCGCAAAAACGTGCTATCCCTATAGAAAATTGAATAGGGAACTATTTCATACATTTCGGTGTGTAAATCAAGTTACTGTGAGACTGATAATCTGTTCATAACGTGTTAGTTAAGTCGCGTCCCAGGTCAACTACGTGAGTCATAAAAACCTACGAACGTGGTCTAAGGTAAGGGTTCCTGATTCAGGGTATAATTATTTACTTATCCGCTTATGTGCTCATGCCTGACGTTGTTTGTTCGCCTAGCATGAAATTCGTTTCGACAGACGAACTAGTGAATTTTTAAATAATTTATTTTGATGTCACGGTTGGCGCTGTCTAAGCGATTCACTTTGTGGGTTACAGGTCACGGGTTCGATACGTTTGGGTCGAGTAGGTATTAAGTTTTAAATAGCACAGTTGATTATTTTTTCGCGATTACGATGTTCGTCCCATAGAGAAAGTTGTTCAGTTTGATAGTCTGATCCAATGACTTTCTTTAAAATATATATAGGGATCTCTACGTAAACTCCAATCACCCGTGCGAAGCGACGGCCCGCTATCTTATATACAAATTACCGTCCCAACCCTCCCTCGCCAGCATTCAGGTAATTAGTTCAAGTCATTTGTTCTTCTATTGTCAGTTCAGGAACAAAACGTGGTTTAACCTCGTTATAAACTCCGCCATTAACAGAACCGTTGATTATTGTCATTATTTTCTTAATTGGGTCGTAATCGTCTGTGGAGAAATAATCAGGAGTTTATTTGTTATATTTTCATCTTCCGTTTGAAGCGGGTCTGATATTAACTTGTTATGTAGATACGTATTCTAAATAGCAATAATGTGATTCTTTTTTCTTATATTGTGACATTTGTGACCTGTGTTGCAGTGGCGAAGAGTCCATACAACCCGATTGCCATCAGCTTCCCTTTAGGAATTGGTTAGTGCATAGACCAACGTAATATTATATTATTTACTCATCCTACTGACAAAAAAACCGGCTTGTTATTTAGTTAGATCGAGCTCTTCCAGACATGACTATATAGATACATAGATTACAAGTTACCTGGATGTAGCTAAAAACATTTCTTAGGGAAAAGAAAATTCCAATTTAAAAAAAATGACCTACGTATAACCATATTGAAGTAAATAATTTATGTTATTATTTTAAAAATAATCAATTCTCCACGCTATTGCTCCACATGTCCCATACTCTCTTGTACCAATGAATACTTACTTAGAGTGTGTGAAAACTGCATATATGAAAGGGCCTCATAAAGTTCTCGATGGTGTGTGTCAATCCGCACCAGGCCAGCGTGGTGGACTAAGGCTGCACCCTTCTCATTCTGAGAAAATTCCCGTGCCCAGCAGTGGGACAGCAATGGACTGGATTTATTATTATATTATAAGTATTATTTTTTAGGATATCTCCTGTATCAAGGGTACAGTTTACAAACATACATGTCACATGCACACACACCCAGAACCGGAACAATTATCTGTAGATCATACAGATATTTGCTCCCGATTATAATTCAGTATTATGTTTTTAATTTTTTTACTACAGGAACTTTTGAAACCCGTAGCATATTGACAGTCCCGTCGTACCCTAAGTATAATCCATACATAAATGTTTAACTGTGTCATGAACTCAAACAGACTCCTTCAATGTCAATTAATTCAATTTTTTTTTAAAGAAGCTTTGTACAATTTTTCACCTCTGTATTTCCTCATGTATCACTGTTCTTATTTTAAAATCTCGCATACACAAACATCCACTAGGAACAACAATTTGTAGGCCATGGAATTCAAAATACGTTTCACCGAACACCGTGCAGGAATCGACCCAACGTAGCGCAGAACTAATCACTTAGCCACTACGCCAATCAAACCGTCCTTGTAACTATAATAGAAACTAAAAACAGAGCAGCTAAATCGGTATTTCTCCAAATGGTGTGTGGTTTTAGTTGCGAATGGACATATTTAGCCAACAAGCATTTATCGTCTTTGTATTTAGCTAAGGTACTTGGCTAAATATACGGCTTCATTAGTACCCAATGAGACAGGGAGATCTTGTACACATAATATTGACTCAACACACTGTGGTCATGTTTCGCCGTGCACTGCATAGTGAGGGTAACGGGCACCTCTTTACATTCCCCCCTCCCCCCGAGATGTGCCCTAACAGGCATGGCACAGTAGTGGGCTATGTCCACCATCAGGTGCTGAAAGCGGAACATCGTTGTGAGTTTAACCGGTAAAAGTACGGCACAACCCCCTTGCCTCCCACCTTCCTCAGACAGTATATATAGCCCATGATAAAATAAAATACCATGTTGCATACCATTCGCCCCATATTTTAATCATTTGACATACATACTTACTTACTCCTCTGGCTCAGCGACCCCAAGTGGGTCTTGGTCCCCGAAACGAGAGCTTTCGCACTTTGCACGATCTTGCGCAGTTTCTCGCCAATTACTGGCTTAAATCTCAAGTATACCCAAGCATAGCAGCCTCCACAATATCACACCAGGAGTATCTGGGGTGGCCCTCCGGTGAGCGCCTAGTCAGTTGACCCATATACGATTTCTTAACTCCTCGATCCTCCCCCATTCGTTCGACGTGACCGAGTCAACGACATTCGATATAGTTATGCCAAAATGTTCGAGTCGTATCGTCTTGATAATAAGTGTATAATCAGTTCTTCTTAAATTCAAAACACACAAGCCAGGCTTCACTTGAAGGCCATGCCAACGTTTTGGGAAAACGATTTCGAGATAAAATGAAAGCACTAACAAAGCCAAAATAGCATTAACCTAGTCCCAAAGATCAGTAGACAGACTAAAATCTTAAAACAATGCCTTTTTACTGACAATTACGTCGAAATACTTACGAAAATTTTCTTAAAGCGCTTCAAAATCGCGAATTTTCGCCGTCTACACTTATCAGCTTGAAATAAATGGAAGGTGTGCCAATATACATGCAAATTTGGCTGAGACGAACAAATTGTGTTTGGGTGCGACCGCCAAGCGTAACGCGATGGACGACAATGGAGTTTGAACGCTCTTGGACAACCGAGGAAGATACTGCGACTTTGTTTATGAGTGGCAAGGAATACTGAGTGTTTTGTTGCTGAAACTAGAGTTTCTAGGAAAGTGTCGTAGCTGTTTGTGTGTGCATCGTGAAGTACTATAATCATTCCTTATGTTTGTGAAACTGTGTTAGTAATCTTGCTTTAAAAGCAGTATTGATTGATTAGTATTTCTAAGTCTATGGTATTGATGATCGGAGTTGAAATTACTTAAATTCCCATATTATAAAAAAATATAAAATATTCATTATTTTTATTCTCTAATAAATAAAGTCAAAAAACAGTAGCATTCCGCCAATTATAAAAATATCAGACAAAAACTCATTCCTTAGTAGTAGGAACCAAATGCGTTTTGCCATAAGTAAATATATTTTTGTGTATGAAACACCATTTTTCACCTTGGCTTCCTTCAAATTGTAGGATCTGACAAAATGTATTATTTTAACCGATTTAATTTTTATTATTATAGTAAAAAAATTACCAAAATCTAGGAACATTATAAACCAACCACTACCACAGTATAACAAACTACAGTAAGTCAATAAACGTGTAGTACACCCTGTTACAGCACATTACGCCATTAACGGCCCATCCATTATGTATATGACGCGTTACTTTATTAGCTGTTTCGGCTAAAATGTAACTTTTACCTTTGCTGTGGTAGAAGGAAAATATCATCACGAAATTTTAGACTTGTGTGCTCTTTCTGTACTTTGCTGCATCTGGTATCGTGGATTATATCAAACAGAGATATTGTTAGGGTCCTCATGAGAAGTGAAATTAACTATAGGACTTATAAGGTTCGTTTAATAATAGTCTACAAATTACAAATTAACTGCAACGGGCAAACAAATGACGTGGATCTTAGAAGTGGGGGCTTACCACGAACTCTTATAGGAGAGCATAAATTGAACTGCCCAGACATTTCCAATATGAGCTGACCTCGCACTGTATAGTCCCCTGGTCGTCGGTGGGGTCCGAAAGCGAATGCCGTATCGCCGTCCGCGCCGCGCGACACTTTCATGTCGATGTCATGTTTTCTTAGGAAATTCCAGCGTACGGAGACTTCATTTATCACCAAAAATTAAATAATTTAATGAAAAGTTGCAATTTTTTGTTTCAAATTAAAGGAATTTATGTAGTAATTAATACATATAAAATAACCACTAACTTTCCGATTTATTATTTACCAAATAACGAAATGTCCGTCTCCTCTCGATTATGCAACATGATGTCCACCAATCCACCATGATGCCAGCCACAGATATAGATCTCAGATATAGATTCGATCTATGTCTGTGGTGACAACTATAGAACCAACCACGTACAACAGCTTAGTGGCTGGTAATGTATTATAACTAATTTAGCAGCAATACATCAGCGCACCATGTGTTGTCATCCATTAATAATGATTCAACGTAATCACGAGTAGGGATTAATGTATTCACCCAGTATACTTCAGAGGAGGAGCTGAACTTGAAACAATATTAAGTTAAGGAAATGCTTAATCTTCTTCATTTTATACAACGTGTATCAGAAATGCGAGATTATAATTATATAAAATGTGTCCATCAAACTGAACAACGTTTTCTACGGGACTAACATCGTAATCGCGAAAAAGTCATCAACTGTTCCACCAAAGTCATCAAAGTCAAAGATTTTTATTTCAACTGGGCCTTTGCAGGCACTTTCGAAACGTCGTGATTCTAGGTGCACGGTCCCAAGTGGGTTGGAACATACAAAACTTAGGTATACAACAACTGAATTTGTTTTCGCGATTACCTAGGTACTATGTTGGTCCCATAGAGAAAGTTGTTCAGTTTGATAGTCTGATCCACACCCTTAAATATGACCACGCCTTTCTGATTCACGTTGTATTTAGTATAAGGTTCTACCTTTCTAGTCCATTCTAATGGGTTATTGTACTCTTCAATATGAACAACTTTTACTCTGGAACCAAGACTGAAGTCGCGAAAACAGAAACAGCTGTTCCATAATAAAGTTACTCATCAGTCCAATTGGCCACTCAGCATCTTTATTGCTATTTTGCCCACAACCGACCGCAGTACACACACAACAGCCCGCGAATTTCTCGACAAAGAGATATGTCGTAACAATAATAATAGGAAAGTAATTGATGCGTGCTCTTCGTGCTGAACAAGTGGTGTCTGGGAATATAATTGATTGTATTCGTAAACTATGGAGGGAAGAAAGACGATGTTTGGTTGAGATATTTTTGCTGATAATAAGGCTACAATCATACAGGATATTTTTTTATGTAGTGCAAAATTTGCAGAGTGTTTCATTGTCCGCTCCCAAATGCAACCGCAGTAATAAAATTCACTCCAAAACATAATAAAAATTTGATTTTGTATGACTTGCGCTAGTAGGTAAATTATGGGTGTCACCCATACTAAATCGAATTTTCTTTTTGTTTTAAAGTGTATCCCAATTTGGTGGTTGCATTTAGGAACAAAGACTGAATCACTCTACAGTTTATGCGCACTACATAAAAAAATATCGTGTATATTGCGCCGGCCCCAAATAAAATGGGATATTAGCGTTCAAGAAGGATTCTTCTGCCCATTACCAACCTTATCATAATCCCTTATAAGCATAGACATAGGACAACATAAGCTTAGATTATGTAAATAAGTCTTAACGGTACCCACAGATAATATATCGGTGGTCAATCCTATGCCAGAAACAAAACGACATTCAGCCACGAAACAGGCTGTTATTTATTACGGTATTAAAGGCCATGTTCACCGACAGTATAACAGATGTTTAAAATGAAATCGGCCAATTACCCATACAAAAATTTATGTTTTAACGCCAGATTTTCTCTAATCGTCTGTTATACAGTTGGTGAACTTGGGCCTAAAGCTTAAGTTATAAGAAATAGTTTAAGGTAGTTATAAACATTTTTTCTTTCTTTCTTTCAACTTTATTTCTCTTAAAGCTAACAGGAAAATGTTACATTTTTACAGAACCTCTTTCAAACATTTTTACCTTGATCCATTTACTGGACAAATCTGTCCATCAAACGGAAGTCTCGACTGAGCGAAACCCTTTTTTATTGTTTTCGGCCCAATACAGTTACTTCGATCAAGACAGATTTAAATATAAACACGAATTGAATGCCTAATAATTGTCTATAAATATGTTTAGGTGCTGAAGAGGTTGTGACCATAGATTAGAGAAAAATGGCCCTCATTATATTGTGCTAGTGACTACAGAATAGGGCGTCGCCAAAGGGGGCGCAAGAAGGGATAAATTCTCCCCCTCCCCCCCCCCCCCCTAGACATTCGAAAAAAAACCAACTGAGAAGTACTATGGTAGTCACCTCAATGGTCTTGCAAGTCTTGCAATGATGAGTTAGAATAAATATAAGGATTTGAATAACAAAGAAATCGAGTTCACGAATTACGTTTTAATGAATTGACTAGATTTTTTATTTTCTTTTAATAGTTTATAGGTATACGGTTGGGTCGAGTAGGTATTGAAGTTTTTAGGACAGCTGATTATTGTTTTCCGATTACGATGTTGGTCCCGTAGAGAAAATTGTATTCGATGGTCATAATGAGCACGGATTTCAGAAACATGTTGTATAATGTACAAGGTCCTATCCTTCTAATCCCGATCCCTTTAAGGGTTTATTCTACTCATCATTTTAAACAACTTTTATTATAGGATCAAACCAAAAACCACCACTAAAAACCACTAACCAAAAAATCTGCTGTTTTATAAAACAGCAGATTTTTTGGTTAAACTCGACTAAATGTATTTATACATTTAGTCGAGTTTAACCAAAAAATCTACTACCTAATATTACCTATTATTCTATCTACTTAATATTGAATTATTGGCGTGTGTTTCATCACTACCTATCCCATCTGATATGAGCCTTAGCACCTTCCTTCTATGTACCTACTTTAATTATAATAATTTTCAAGCTTTACCAAGACTGCCTACGTTACCACATCTCATCTTATTTTAATATATCTCAGGGTACAACGCACCCCATTAGGGGATGAAACGTGATCATCCATGCATACATAATTAATGAGTTTGTAGAATAAAAGAAAATATCACTTCATAATGAATTTATTTAACATTATTATGTACATAAGTCGTTTAAGATATGTATTCACAAACTATTATTAAAGTAGTATTATCAAAATTATTTCTATAAGTTATAAGGTACCTAATTATACAAAATCATTGATTGCCTAAACGCTAACCTGTTTAAGTAGAAAAGAAAATTAATTAGGAAATATGTACATTAGAATAGAATAGAATATTTGTTTATTTGCATACACAAATATTCTATTCTATTCTAATGTTCTTATTATATTCTAATATTCCATTTGAGTCACAAAAGGTGAACGTGCATCTAAACGTTCCAAAAACGCCGCACGCACCTCATGAATAGATTTGCTGATGGTCTCGTGCACCTATCCGCATCGAACGCGCCGTACAGTCAATATTGTCCGAATCGCAGGAAAAGTCCTGCGATTCGGACAATATTGACTCATTCTGCTCCTAAAGAGGAGCAGAATGCAGATGAAGTTATCGGAATCGAGACGCCCGCGCCACCCGCACCGTACACGCCGAATCTGCTGACGTCATTCACAAATGTGGGTGTAATCGGTATACCTATAGTATTTTACTGAAATAAGTACGGCGCGGTCAGGTGCGCGAGGTTGCATTTAATTTAATATAAGGAATACTAAAATTCGATTCTTGCGGCGCGCTCGGCGCATTCGGCGAGTATAGGTGCGCGGTCTTCTTTAGACAGGTACAATGATTTGTATAAGACGATAAAAACTCTATAACTGAGCTTTTCATCGAACCTAAATATAAAAACTAAAAAAATAAGTAAGTATCCTAAAACTTAAATCAGATAAGTATGTTAAAATTGTTGTATTTACATCATACTTTGAGCTTACTCGTACAAGTCATATTAAATGCAAACATTAATGTTTTCGTATTCACCCGTCATACGATATTTCATACATAATAATAAAAATAATGCAACACAATAATCATTTGCGACTGTCAAACAATAGATTATACACAATAGAGTTTTAGATAGATATTTGTAAATTATTGACATGGAAAAATAATACACAGTCATACTAATTTAAGTACCTACATAATACACGATTAGTCAGAAGGAGTAGGTATATAAAGCAGAAATGGGAGTTTATGTATCATTATGAACAACTTTTACTATGGGACCAAACATGAAATCGCGAAACAAAAATCAGCTGTTCCATACACTTAGGCCCCAAGTTCACCGACAATTTAACAGACGGTTAAAAATGAAATCGACCGATTATATAAAAATTCATGTTTAACAGCAGATTTTGCCCTAATCGTCTGTTAGGTTGTCGGTGAACTTGGCCCTTAGTTGAGTAATTTTAAATTATTTGTGTGGAACAGCAGATTTTTTTATTCATGATTTTAGAATTTTTTCCGTAGTAAAAGTTGTTCATAATTATGAGTTCAATAATCCCCTTTCGGGTTTGCATGCCTAACCTTGACTAATCTTGTATAATATCACGCCTCTGTATGATTGATTGAAATTCCTTTTCACAACGAAATAGTATCTCTATTTTGATACCAAAACCCTGGGGAGCAACCGGATATCTACGGGAGCAACTATCGTGCAATCGAAAAAAAAACAAAATTGGACTGTCTTGTCTGTCATTTGATTTGTCAGTTGCGACGTTAATAAAATTTTCTTGAATTCGAAAAAAAATTCAAATTCGCACTTTTCTTGAGCGGTAAGTTGAGCTATTCTGAAAAAGTTGAGCGCAACATTTGCCGAAGGAAAGCCAATAGGAAAGCCGCTCAAATTGCTGGTCGGTACTATTCAAGACGTACATTTCGAATTCGAACCATCATAAACGTCAAAAAGCCGTTTGGTACTAGCATACCGACAGCACATTGATTTTTTTAACTGTTAATTGTTGTTTTTTTTTTTACTTTTTTATATTTGTGCACTGTGTTGTATGTTGTCTAGTCTGTATAAATTATTTTTCTTTATTTCTTTCTTTCTTTCTATCAAATGATCTCGCAGGATACCGCGAGAATTACCGCTAACAAACATAAACCAAAGAACCTATTATTTTAATTGTCAAACAAAGTTATTAATAACCATTACATTTCTATTACTTAAACGAATATAAAGTTAGGGTTGGCACAGCAGTCGCTCCTTTTATCAGGGTTTGTCGGGGCTTTAACCCATTTCCCGTGGCAATGCGGAGCGACGAGGGCGTAAAACCTGGTCGCATGGCCGGCGACTCCGTGGCCGCTGCAACGCCATTTCAAGTCGCGTCGGAGAGCTGCCGTCTCGCAGAGGACACAGACCGTGGCACCTGGCGAAATGGACACAGATTACATATCAGATAATTTTCTTAGATTAAGTTTTATTGTGCTATTCTATAAACACCTCCGATTTCGATTTTCGTACTCCAAATTCCACAATGAAATCGAATGTTAATTATACCATGTAAAAAAAAAATACAAAACACATGGATAGGCGTCATGTATTCTAGTATTGGATAATGCATGCGAAGCGAACACTAAACTTGTAATTTTTTTGTAGAAACCCTTTGCTTAAGACGGATTGAAATGTGGAAGGAGGATTCGATACTGGGAGCAAAGATCGCGGTAGCTCAGATGTTACAGCGGCTGGTGTACTAAACCAGGTCGCAGGTTGAATGCCTGCTCATGGTTAACAACAAAATTTTTGCGTTTATAACTTTTTTTATTTGAAACTTATAGTACCTACCTAAGTCGATTGTCAATTTTCTGCCGACCGAAAACAAGAGATGCAATTGGGATAGCATAACAGATGTCTTGATCTTGATCTCATTGATGTGGTATTACTAAATGGTCTGACTTGTAGCGGACACCAAAACCGATAGGGCACTCTCGGTTTCGGCTAATTAACGAGGGTTATTATATCACATATAAACTATGAAGGCGATGAAACCAGACATAAAAAAACCGCGGTAAATGCCCTTTCATCTAAAATTATTTCGACTCCATAAATATACATTATTATAGAATAAGAGGAATTGTTGTCCCGGTCCGTTGCTAGGCTCCGGTTTCCAGATAAGTCCTCCACACCTCACTGGATCTTATTGGGAAGGCAATTATTTGAAATTGATTCTTAACACTTTCAGCGGAGCAACGTTATAATACGTCAAATTTGATAAACGCTAATTGACACAACGTTTAATCACGTCGGCAAAAAATATATCTTGCTTTAAAGAACGTGTATAAACGGCTGCGGCCTATACCAATTCCTTCAAGCTACGTCATCGCGCCGTATCACAAAAATTTTTCGGACTGCTAGCGCCACTCCACGTTAGTTTTTTTGTACACTTTTTATGGTCACTCACACACATACATTCTAATTACGCATACATTCACAACGTCATAATACGTCACTCGGTGCCCCCGCTCCCATACATTTCGTCCGGTGCGCCGCCGCGCCTGGAGCGGGAAGAAGGCCGTGGTTTTTCGAAATTACGCCTTCGAATTATCGTAAGTATTTGATTATTTTGTGTAGATTTTTATCGTAAAGTTATTTATCCTTATTGTTTGCGTCTATATTTGTAAAAAATAATAAGTATAATCATGATTTAATTATGATATTATAGGTTTGTACTGTAATCCCGAGCCACCACCGCTTCTAAACATAAAAGGCAATCGGGGAAATCCTGAGCCACCACCACTTCTAGATATAGAAGGCAATCCGGGGAATCCTGAGGCACCGCCGCTTCTAAACATAGAAGGCAACCCGGGAAATCCTGAGCCACCACCGTTTCTAGACATAGAAAGCAACCAGGAAAATCCTGAGCCACCACCGCTTCTAGACATAGAAGGCAACCCCGGCACCCCAACAATTCCTGAGCCACCATTGCCTTTAGATGGAGGGGGTCACCCCGTAACTCCTATTCTAGCGTTGACGCTGTTCTTTAATTATGTACTATAAGTGATTTGCATATGACACCACATGGATAAACGTCGACGTGTAGTAACGGTTGTGTCACATTTCTTATTATCTTTGCTTGTATGAAAAGCAGAACGTCACTAATCGTCATTTATTTTGTATGAGAAAATAGTGCGCCGGGCAACAAAAATTGGAATACCCAGATGCTCCGCTGAAAGTGTTAAAACGGGTAACATCCGTGTGATTCCCGGAAATGAATAGAATAGACCCCCATTTTCACCCATGAGTTTCGTTAAAAGTGAATAAAGGGGTAATAACACTACGCGATTGATTGGTACCCGATCAATCGCGTAGTGTTATAGCAGTTAGGGCGGTTCGACCCAATCTGCCTATGTGCAACTAGGAGGCCACGCCCACCCGATCAATCAAGTAGTGTATAAAGGGGTTTTACACTACCCGATTGATCGGGTACCATCGATCGGGAAATTATTTATGGGAATTTCTAGAGAATGGGCAACAGGATCCTGTGAGCAAATATCAACATCGCTATATTCATCATAAGACTCTTTAGTCAAGAAGTATTTTTACTTCACGACATCCAATTAAAAATATTGGCTAAAAATGCTGTATTTTTGCTATTCCAATTTCCAATCTCCTCCACTTGGTAAACAAACCACATTGCCAGCTAATTAATTCAATTCTTTAAGATCAAAATGCGCTCTACACAAACTTTTTACTACCGTACAATAAAACCTCCGGAAATTCGAGATTGGTTTCCTACTTTTCAATTTTCTCGTGATCAACTTTACATAAAGAAAAACATACCTTCTCTCAGCGCTTTATAGTCGGAATCCGTGTGGCAGGCTTTTGATACCTTGGTGACCTCGAACTGGGCGCAGTATCTGGACAAAAGAACGTGGAAATGAAACATTAGGGGTACAAATAACAATGTTATTGGACGTATGGGAAAATATCGGCCTGATTCCGTTCAGGAAATTAGCCTTTAAATCGTTTCTGAAGGGTATTCTGCTAAATGTATAGCTTTTACTGAGATTCCGGAAATTGAATGGGTTTTTTATCTATACTTATTTTATTAACGGTTGTTTGTGAGTTCGGTAATGCTATGAACTAGAAAACTGATTTCGAAAAAGAGGGATTGAAATGGGAGGTTCCACCGACCAGACGAGGTAATAAATTACCTAGCGGGCCACGGCCCGACGCTTGATGTCGGACAGTCGTATTATGCTATTTTACCATTAACATTTTGATAGTGCAATGTAGGATCTGAGTTGCCGCTATATTCCGATAGGCGGCGCTGGTGTAGTCTATTGCCATAGTAGCTAATGTAGCTATTTCTGTAGCTGTCGCTACAGTTACTAGTCCTCGTGGTAACAAAGGCTACATTTTTGTTTAGAAAATCAATCCCTAAATGCAACGAGGTATTGAAGTTTGTATTGGAAAAATCCAGTATTGACACGGATTTTTTTGTAAATAGCTGAACCTATTATTTCTGTGTAAACTGTTTGATACAAGTAGATATATACCAAAAGTTCGTCATTGACGGTGTTCGGTGGGACGCGATGTTAAAAGGGGAAAACTTTCGTAATTTTGCCGTACTTCAGAATCCGGGCTAATAAAACCCGGTTACATGGTATTCGAACCCAAGACTGCAAAAACGTTTGATATACAGTCTAAAAAAGAGATAAGTAGGTACACGAAGTCAGCTATATGAAGTTTATTCAGGTAGTTATGAATAAGTAATGAATATTTTTAATTAATAATAATTAAACTGCTTTTACTTAAAACCCTATTTTCAAAAACCACTATCAGATCTTTAAAAATCTTCATCTATGTCTGGTGACGTGGTATAGGATGCTCCCCCCCTGTATCTTCGTTCAACTGTAGCTACTATTAGATATATCACTATCATTATAACATTTATAACTACATAGTATAAAATATCTTTAAGTCTTTGAGCGCCATGTCGGTCACAGTGTCCGACAAACAATCGATTTTCTATTGTCTGCTGTGCCACTGCCTAGCTAAGGTGCATTGAAAAATCAAAGGCCCCTGATTTAAGAAAATTATTTTATACTTTTTTTTGTTTTTTGAAGTCGGTTCTTGCTTTTTTTGTTTCTTTTATTTTATTTAGTTTATTTTATTTTTCTATTTTGAGTGGCATATACCATGAACATCTGATTACAGCAATTGCGAGTGATTTTCAGTTATCCATTAAAGAGTTCCTTTATCTATCTACGAGGGTGTTCATCAGCTCTTCACCTTATTTAATTTAAATGGGACCACCTCGAGCGAATAAATACCCTTTCAAATAAAAAAAATCACTAAAATCGGTTCACAATTGGCGAAGATATCTTTGAACAAACATACAAAAAAAAATGAAACATGCAGTCGAATTGAGAACCTCTCCTTGTTTATTGGAAGTCGGTTAAAAATAAAGTCGCCCGCCACGTTCCTCTGTTTGTTGGCTAACTACTTCATAACTATACAACCGATTATCATTTCGATCTTATAATATGTATAATACTTTCATATTTAATGTAAGGATAGTAGAGAAATCGCACCCGTGCGAAGCTATTCCTAGTGATAGAATAAAATAGAATAGATTTTTTTAATAGAATAGTTATTTATTTTTTATCACTGGTAAATTCAAAAAAGATTTTAAAGTAATAGCAAGTGTCACTGTAAGATACCTATTGGGTGTACAATACATAGACGTAATATACTACTGTACAATAATACAACTAAAACCCAAAATGTAGGACATCTAGTTGAGCCAGTTCTAACCGGCCAAAACTAGGTTGACGTTTGACGTTTCTCATTTCCTGGTTCGTATCCATCGATCGCCATTGTCTGTATAACCCGTTGGAGTCCACTCCCCGTTGGTGGAGTATCAGCCTAATCACATTATTACTAATACCTATCTATATTTATATTTATACGTGAAGAGAAAACTTTGTACCCCTTTTTAAGCATATTGCGCGCACGGCAGAGTGTGAGATTTGGCATAGTTAAAGTTTATATAGAGAAGGAGTGCAGAAAGCTAAAATTACGGTCGAATTTCAACCATTAGGCGACCACTAGTTATCTATAAAGTAACTGTCTGTCTGTTTGTTACCTTTTCATGATTTAACGGCTGAAACCGATCTTTATATTTGACAAGGAAATAGTGTGCATCATAAAGAAAGAAGGAAATTATTATGTTTCTATATTCGCTGTACTTGTCCGAAGAACACGCGGATAGAGCCGCGGGTACAGCTAGTATTATATTATGTAACTGCACATTCGTTTTTAGTCACAAATGACATAGGTATAGTCTGTCAAGAAAGTCATGAATAGGATTGAGGGCGCCACTTGTATATTCTCTCGTTTATTTTTAATATATTAATGCCGAAAACATTTTTTATCACAAAAAATCTACACAGAATAGTAAAATAAACACATCGTTGTACCCAAACTGACACCTACGGTACTTATTTAGGGTTGCGTGCGAAGAAGAATTTTAGTTCCTTCAAAATCCTTTTCATGACTTTCTTGACAGACTGTACATAGCCTTTGTTTAAAGTGTACTTTAAATACAATTATTAAAAATTTGTTTAAAGGGTTGTGAAAAAGTCTGTTCATTTTTAAATAAAACCAATTTTAAATTTTTACCTAAACAGGATTACGTCATACATAAAACAAACAATTAATTTTAGATCAGAAACCGGACGCTTTCGGTAACACAACATGTTTTTTGTATACATTTTTGAGGGAAAATCATTTTTGACCATAAATTCATTTTTAAATTAAATTATAATTTATAGAACAGTCAACTTCTATAAATTTTATTTTATTATTCATGATTTTTCGTAACTTGTTATTCCATTATGATTTTAAATCTAGCTATCGGAATAGGTAAAGATTTTTTCATCTACATATTTATTCGATTAAAAAACTGTTTGTATTTCATTATTGCAACGAAAATAAAACCAATTTGCTAAAAGTGTTTCAGGTAACAATTATTTATGGCGCAAATAGTTTGGGCTTTAAAAATGTCACGTAAGTTACGTGATGTTATGTGCAATTCCATAAGGAAATAGCACAATTTAGAAACATACATCGTCTTATGTGACGTCACTGATACTTTTATAACAGCGCGTCACGTCACATGATAAGCCCAGTCTATTTGCGCCTTATTTGACAATACTACTACTAATATTATTTGATTTTTTTGTCAACCCTAAACAATTTCAACGACTGTAGGTACATGAGCTGATATAATTATAATCAAGTAACCACTTACTCTCTATGCGAATTGGACTCAGGATCGTCAGGGTTGCGTAGGCGCAGGTTCTTGCGTATGTCCACAGTTTCATTTGAGTGGCGGCTCACAGACAGACCGCCCGGCAGGAGCATTGCAGTCTCATCTGATGAAAATATATTTCATAAGATAATCTAGTAAAAAACTTCAGCTTTTAGTAATAACAATATCAGATTTTTGGGAATCTAAACGACATATATCATACCTCCAAAATGTTGAACTTAAAGGTTCCTTCCACACTTCCCTCATTATGTGCTTCTTGTGAATCAACAAAACCTCAGTTGTCAGAAATGTTTGTCAGAAATATGAGGTATCACATTTCTGACAAACATTTCTGACAACTAAATGGTAGTTCAATATTCTGTACTAGTTGTTGGCCGCGGTTTCATTCACATACTACGGGCACTGCTTCACGGACCCGGATAAAAATTATATTATATGTTACTCCAGGATATAATGGTCTATTTGTGTACCAAATATCATCCAAAACCATCCAATTGTTAATGCGTTATTGAGTCACAAACACCTAAACATCTTCACAAACTTTAACATTTAGAATGTTCGTGACATATTTTTAAATCTTTACCTCTTAATGGAACATCACTGTCTTCAGAACACCCTCGATGCTCCTGGCAGGCTCGTCGCTGTACCAGCGAGGAGCAGTGCCTGCCACCATGTGCCGCAGCTTGCACCACTCTTCGGGTTCTCTCCATGCTGCCGGAACCGCAGTTGGTGTCGCAGTCAGACCAGGGACCCCAGCCGGAGACCACGCAGTCTATCACTGGGGACAAAGAGGAAAATATTATTACCCCTCGAGTGTCAAGTGGCGAGAGTCGGCAAAGGTAATTAAGGTAGTCGTGTCAGACGAGACGCTGACAGTCGGCACGCGCGCCGCGTCCCCTTGCATTCTCGATAATTCAGTAATAGGTACTACACCGATCCGGCTCGTCTATGGCTTAAAATAATCTTAAAAGATGGAGCTTCCATTTATAAAAAATTAAGCCGGAAGTAATGCGACACGATCGACTGGCACTATCTATTTTCGGGATGGTTAACGCAGTAATCAATTGAAAGCGATACATTTTCAATTAGGAACCTAGTGTAAAAATGCTTATCACCATACCTTAACTACCTTACCTGCTGCTTTTTACCTATTCTAGCACCGAAGAATAAA
Source organism: Allophyes oxyacanthae (assembly GCA_932294325.1). Lineage (NCBI taxonomy): Eukaryota > Metazoa > Arthropoda > Insecta > Lepidoptera > Noctuidae > Allophyes > Allophyes oxyacanthae. The sequence continues at coordinate 8,672,719 of OW028628.1, forward strand.
CGGTTTTGTGAATTTTCAAATGCCAGATTCAATTTAACTTCAAGGAATTGGTCCCAAACACCAAAACTAAATATAACTTCCAATAATAATTCTCTCGAAAGCCACTTTAGCAATTAGTTTTCGTCTAGAGGTAGTTTCAAATAATGTTGCCACTAGTTACTTGCGTAGGCATCCCTTTCTTCAACATATAACAGACTTTATTTATAAACCAATTTTCACGCCCGTTCTACTTCACAGTTGAATACTCTAAGCAGTAGGCCAACAAGCTGGTATGTTTATTTTTAAACTGAAGCTTATAACACGTATATTGTTCATCCAGTTCGTAACCTTCATGCTGATATCCAAGTTTGAGGAAAATTATTAACCTATATATAATATTCTTGCTGACATCAGCTAGCTTTTATGCAGAAGAATCCAATAACAGTTTACCCGACTAGGAATCGTACCCAAGACCACACGTTCAGCATTCGTACTAGCGACTACTAGACTAATGAGGCTGTCGGACACTTCAAATCATCTTTCACTTTCATCAGTGTTGCCACCCTCTGATTTTGATTTTCCCCAGACTCCTCGTGAAATTCCTCTAAATTAGGCACTTTTCAAAATGTTTTCCCCTGAACATTTATTTTATTCATTTGGAATATTCAAATTTGTAAAATTACTTGGTATCGTAACCAAAGTATCGAGTACTTACTCGATCGAAAATCCACTAAAAAATCCCGTACACTTTATTTTTTCCCCTAACAATTCCCTTAATAATTTTTTACCCTAAAATATCCCTTAAAGCTGCTAAAATCCCCTAACTTAAGGGGAAAATACCCTAAGGTCTACAAGGTAAAATTCTATATCTCTCTTAAATTTTCCTCTTTATAGTTTTCTCTATCGTCAATTTCTCTCTCTTCCATTTCTCTACAATACATCGGCTTGGGTTATTGAAGTGGCGTACCTTATAATAAAATATGTAGATATTATCTTCCATTTTATTTGTGTAACTTGTGTTACTTTGGTGGCTTACTGAAAAAAAATAGGTAGGTATTTCAGCCAGCCACGTATACGTAGAAGTTATAAAAGTTGTAACTTCAAGTTAGAAGCACTTTGATATTTATTGGAATAGAGATTTTGTGTTTATATTTTTGCCAATAATGTCAATGTTTTGTAAAGCGGTACTTTACCTATTCAATCAAAATGTTTCTTACCTACATAACCTCAATTTCTCTCTTAAAGAATAAATTAATAGCTCATTTCAATTCACCGTTACTCAAACAATCACAAACCGAAAGCAAAAATGTTATTCCTTTGAAATACCTAGAAATGTTTCATGTTTACGTTACGTATAGAGCGGCCTCACAAATGCACTGTGGTGAAACTAAATGGGTAAATAAAATACAGTGTACAGTGAAGGTAACATGAATTCATACACCAGAAATTGTAGGATAACTGTATCAATATGTAGGTTTTATTTATAGTGGTCGGGAAAATCATTGGCACGGGCAATTTAACAAAAAAGCCCCGAGCTATTGAGTCGGAGCTGTGGATTGGAAACGGTAGCAGATTTGGCGAGAAACGAGCATATTTGAGGATTTTTGTATACAAAATCATTTTGGACATTCTCCACTGCCATCAACCACTCTTATCCGAGCGTATTTGCAAGTAAATATTTGACCACATTGACCGACTGATAAGACGGTCTTGTATGAAATCCTTTATTTTATATTGGACATGATAATCTAATTTAAAAAAAAAAAACTTCATTTTTAAAGTTTTTATAATTGTCAGGCTGGAGTTGTCCACCGCATTGTAGGCCACTAACTTAACGGGCGTATAAATGGTGGTGTACCATAAACGCTCCTTGGCAAGGATGAGTGCAGAATACAGTATACTGACATCCAAATAACATCCAAACCATTGAGAACTCCAACCGTACACAAATTGGTGTGAATCTGTCTGTGATAAAACAGAGTGACCACACTTTGTGGTCTAATCTAGTTCTGTAGTGTACCCACAGCAAGTTCTAAAGAGTCGTTACCGAACCAAATCGAACCGCTACCTGGCTTGCTAGTTGAAGTTTTAAAGACAAAACTTCGCACTTCGATTTCTCAACGGACTACGAACCTAGAAGTTTTAGGTATATAGAAAGCTGTGGTGGTCCTTAACCAAATAAACTAGAAGACTACTTCATCTCTTCATAATAGACGTGAAAGACCACTAAGGCTGCTATGAGACGGACTGCACAAACGCAGTCGATATATTGAACTGCACGCAATTATCTGCATTCCGGCCTAACTGCACACCGTCGTCGCCTCGCTCTAAGTACACCAGCCCAGCCTACTATAAAACGCCCGTTGTTTCCTCCATTTTAAATTGACAATCAACTTACATCCCAAATCCTGGAGTGACGTTGCACACTATAGCATGCGGACAACGAAAGAAACCATGCGTCGACACCACTCGACTGCAGCCGAACTGCGCCCGACTGCGTACAATTGAGATACAACTGCACCCAGTTGAACGTGTTAATTTCAGTCATGAAGCCCGTCTGATAGCATCCTAAGTGATTACATACCTACATAGTAAATATGTTTAACAGTATTCGCTAGTTATAAGGAACCTGCGCAAAGGAATAGTCATTGAGATAGTATGTACTACTTCTATGGGAATAGTCTATTCTTGGATGCTTTGCAGGGGCGTATTTACCATAGGGCCAAGGGGGCCATGGCCCGGGGCGGCAGGCTGCGAGGGGCGGCCAAGCCGGCCCTCGTGGTCTTCATTGGGCGCCTTTTCTTGTCAATCTTACCTACCTAATATATTTTTGATTATATTTTATGTTTTTATTGACATTTAAATTTAAAAAAAACGAACGCTTCGAACCCAACCAATCATTTACAATACCGTCAGTCACCTTTTATGGCCATAAAAGGTACCTATTGAAGGTTTTTTTTTCTTAAATAAAATACTTTTATCGTCACTTAATGGGGCGGCAAAGCTAACTGGCCCTGGGCGCCAAATCTTTAAATACGCCTCTGATGCTTTGAAATGTCATTTCCATGCATTTCATTGATGTCTATTCAATAGACATTAATTAAATGCATGGGAAAGACATTTACAGATTACATGACTGTTCCAATATGTCAGTGCCATAGTGGGAAAGAACATTTCTGATTCTTTGGCAAACGGGATTTAACTTATTGTCTATCTTCTCCATACCAACCCATTTGGAATCGAGCATCACGACGTTATAAAATCCCAGTTGAAATTAATATCTTTAACTTTGACTTTGTCCAAGGCGGTTGATTTTAGTAACCGAAAGCCATTCTCTGTTAAATCAGGGCTCTCCATATTTTATTTAAATGAACAAACCTTCTTTGGTCGGGAATCAAATCATCACGGTATTTTAACAACTGATTGGAAGGTGAAAGCTTCTCTGATCTTACGATATTGCTAGCGATAAATTAGAAGGTGTACAAGGCTTTAGAGATTCCATTTGGTACAACTCAGTATATTCAACACAAAGCACCAATTTCCCGCGCCATTGAATAAGCCTAGTAGCTCACATATAAATCACAACAAAGATTTATAACCATAAAACAATTTTACATTATTAAATAGGCAATATATTCAAAAATGTCGTTACGAGCTTCGAGAATGTTCGAACACGGGTACTGGGGGTAATGGCCTATAAAATGGCCTTAAGAGGACATTTATCATGAACGAGGAGTACGTCGGGTCGTCGGCGGCTTTCTATTGCAAATTTATTGACAATCGTGGGAGGACGGAATACCTGAAACGGTCGTTTGAGACTGCATTTTCGATGACTCAATTTCCTGGCTTTGGTATAAATTGTGTTTTATCGGAATTTAATTGGGGATGAGGGAAAGCTTGATGTTGGGTGTAGGTAAAAAGCTGTGACGTATTTTTAACGTGGCTATGAATATTTTCGCGTGGGTGTCAAAGCGTGCCGTAGGGTGACGAAGGATATTTATTGATCCAGGTTGGTCGCAGTTTCTAGATCAGGGCACCCCGAGCAGGTAGATGAGAACTATTAGCTGTTTTGTAAAGTGACCGGCATTTTGTAAAAAGAGAAATCATACAAATTGCCTGCGACATACCTATAATCTCTAACAATATGTCACATATTGTATTCCACTCTATCAATTCAAGAAACTACAAATCCTCTCGAATCTCTTGATATATTATACCTTATATAGTGTTATCTATTACTAGGTCGATGAGGTTTGATGCCGCACATAAATCAAACTCATTACCATTATCAATCAGAATTAATTCATTAATTAGATTTTCACTTGCGTTAACGGTGAAGGAAAACATCGTGAAGATACTCGCACACTCGAAAGCGCTCCAAAATATTCTCGATGGTATGTATATGTGTACTGTGTAGTCCGCCAACGCGCAAGCATAGTTGTAAGAATATCTCCAATCTGGGTACAAATTATATATGACATACATACGATAAATAAACGTGGAAATTAATAACAGGAGCTGTGAACATGACTAGAGCATGTTCACAGCTCCGAATTCATCAAAAATATCATCCGACTATGAGAGTAAAATTCAAGTCGAGATGCGAGGATAGCTATGCAGGCCAGCGAGGAAGACTAAGGTCTTAACCCTTCTCATTCTGAGAAGAGGCCCATGCCCAGCAGTGGGACACTAATAGGATAATAATAATTACGAAAAGATGCTACGTGGATCCAACCTGAAAATAGGCCACTATTACTACATATCTATTCCTGTGGGTATAGCTATACGAACCTAAAGATTTTTGTGGATAGTATAAGTCGACCGCGAGCAGGAATCGAACCTCCGACCTTGTGTTTAAGTACACCAGCCGCTCTCACCATACCGTGATCCGGCTCGCAGTATCGAATTCTTCTTCCACATTTTAAACCATCTTATGATGACGGTTATAAGTTCGCTTCTCAGGCATAATTCATTTATCCAATAAAGAAAAACTATTATTCTGAGAAACGGCCAATCAGTGCCCATTAATTGGACAGTGGGCCGAATTTACTAATAATCATTTTGAACGTTTGTAGCACACAATATCTACAAAGACAGGCACCAGCAGTAGGCTGAATAATAGATAGCCTGCAAGCTCGTAATACAAAGCAACTATGTAGTTGAATATGATGGACAGTGCGACTAGATTGTGTGGACACTGGAGCGAAGTGTTGTATCAGTTTCTGCGGAAACTGACCTAAATACGGCGAAATACAGGCCAGTCGTGGCAAAATATGGGGCAGGTCACGAGTTTTAAAATCTTTTGCTTAAAACAAAAAATATATCAGGAATAGTGTTCAAAGGGTAGCCAAATTTTCAGGAGTTATAGTAGTCATAATTATGAAGAACTTTTACTTTGGGATCAACCTTGAAATATGGAGAAAGAATTAATCTGCTGATCCATTCAAATAATTCAAAATTACTCGACTAAATGTATGGAACAGCAGATTATTTCAAATTTGGGCCCATAGTAAAAGTTGTTCATAATTATGAGTACCATGACTCCTGAAAAAGCAAGCCTTTGAAAACCAGCTCTATATATCAACCGCTAATCTTTGTTTGCCTATTTGATTATGAATAAATCGTAATTAAAAGATAAATATATGAGAATAGAATGTTCAAAGTACAAAAGAAAAGTAACAATAGGACATGAGCACAATCTGTAGAATTACCACAGACAATTATAATATTATTCTTATGTCTGTGAGAATTACAAGCAATAAATACATCAATTATTATTATATTCTATCAATGAGTTATGTACCTACTATTTGTTGTCTTTCGGATAAAAGGTAGGTTTAGTTGAGTTTCCAAGAATCGTTCTGAATAATTGTGAAACTACGAGGAAAATAGGCGGATCAACAGGTCACTACTTATGAAGAAAAAACAGATTTACCAGCGAATTTACCTACAGTCAGTCATTATAATGATATAGTGAACATTAACTTTATTCTATAATATAGTTAATTATACTATTATTAATACTCGTTAAATAATCTTGTATAGCAGGTTTTCTGTCGTATAAATACGACGGGCGAATTAGATATTTGTCGTATATATCCGACTAGGGCGATAGAATAGAATAGAATAAATCTTATTTCATGTAAACTAGATACAGGCACTTATGAAATGTCGAGACTCCAGTTGCGAGGTTTCAAATAGTAAATCCTATGGAGAAGAACCGGCAAGAAATTCCATGCTGGAAAGTCTTGTAAAGTAATAGATTACAGATATCTTGATTAGTAGGTACAATGTTGTGGTAGGAGCTGCGAGAATAATGTAATTTAATGTGAATTAAAAATAAGAATAAGATAATAATGATTTGCTTCTGAATAAGATTTCCATGGCAGTTACAAGCTGTCCCGACAAACGATAAAAGGTTAAAACAATTACATTCTTTCTGACGCAGTCGGATAAAAAGAAGAATGAGCTTTCTCTTTGTTAACTTACAACAAGTCTATTGCAGTCATTACCATCTCCGTTTCATCATTACCAGTATCCGCCTCCTCATTACCATATTCAAACAAAAAATCTTGTCCCACTGCATTTACATCTATACGCCCACAAACTTTTCGTATTATGCTCAGGGGTTGAAAACGACAATACGAAAATTAAATTTTTAAAGGCCATTGTCGCATTTACAATTCAAATATTTCTTTTGTTGACGTACTTACCGGATAAAATGCTTTGTTTTTTTTTTTGTCTTTGATCCCATTGATATTGTTCTCTTTGTGATGGCGGCACGTCTTGGTGCGTTCTTATGAACGTTTGTCTGATAAGAAAAAAATCTTGTGTTTTGAATAATGTGAAATGCTTTAAATTCCATTTAATTTTTTAATGAACTATTATTAGCGCAATTTCAGTTAGAACTAAGAGGTATATTTCGTCATTTTCTACCAGGCAAAACAAGACTGACGCAGAAGAACCATAGAGCTGCCAAACTTAGTTAAGAGTCCATAGTTTCATGCAATTTTGTTTCCTCGCGCAAACTATAAGTTCCTACCTTTCTAGTCCCGATCCTTTTAAGGGGTATTGTAGTCATCATCGTGAACAACTTTTACTAAGGGACCAAACCTGAAATCGCGAATAAAAATTCCGCTTTTCCATACATTTAGTCGAGTAATATTGAATTATTTGTAGATATATGTGTTAAATAACTGTAATAAACTTGTTCATAATTATGAGTACAATAACCGGGACTAGAAAGGTAGGACCTTATATTATACTGTTTGGTGTACAAACGTCGAGTTTACAACATTAGCAGCCCTTAAACTGAATGACAATACGAGTTCGTAGTGTGCCCCAAGTTGACAATTCTCACACAATTGCTAAATTTATTAACGTGGAAAATGGAGTGACCTTTTTAGTGCACTACTAAGGGTAGTTTAAGACCCACCCCGTCCCTTATAAGACATAACCTTTAAGATAAAAATGACGCATCAACCATATGAGCGTTTTATGCTGTTTCATTATGCCTTATATTTTCATTTTATAGGCGGGTGTTAGGGTTCATGCGATGCAATGGTCGTCATTTGTTTTGATGTCCCTAGAATCCGAGTAATGGAGGGAGTGCCGTCAAATGTAAGTAAGGCTCTAGTGAGAAGCTATGTCGCCTAGATGGGGAGATTTAGCGTGCGACGTAGCATTTTCGTCTCCATTTAGCTTACGAAAATCAAACAATATAGAAAGAAAGAAAGAAAGAAAAAGTTTTTATTTCTACGCCCAGTATGACGCACAAAACATAAATAAACTCACACCAATATCACTTAATACTAAAAATTGTCATTGTTCTGCTTTGAGTATTTATACTCTAAGTTGCTCAAATATGCCGTCTGTCTAGGTAAATCAATAAACTAGATGGTAATTATTGTCAAATGACGTCTCATTACCGTTTTAAATTGTTTCCCCTCTACTAATTCAAACGTCAAAAAATTTATGGTTAAAATATCCTTATTCCTAATTTAACTTTAAACAGGTTTTATTATTTTTTATTTCATTTGGGTGGCTTACAATTACAATACAAAAAATAGCAGTTAAACAAATATCTAAAAGCCATATAGAAGCCTCCACAATTAGATAGAGGATTTTGGTATTAAAACAAAAAGGAAGCAGAACACTCTGACCACGTTTTAAGATTTTCTTTTATAAAGGATTTCTAGATCAAACGCTTGTCTAGCTGTATTTTCTACACAGAGAATTTTTTCTTTCATAATCTGCACATTAAAATTTCATGATCTCACTAACACTCTATTAAGTATCTCATTGACTGCCATAAAGGAACAAAATGGGCTATATTCACGGCTAACTTAGCCGCGAATACATTATATGGCTCATAGCTGTTAGCGTTTAGCGATGTGGGTACTATTAAATAGCCTGGAATATTTTTATTTCAACCAAAACTTACAACTATCATTACAGATTCATGAAATTTCATGAGATTTCATGAGATTTTCAATGAAAATCTTAAACATTATAACACGAAACCTAGCATGACCTTGCGTAGTACACTCACAAAACTTATAACACCTAGCTTCACAAATTTCTATGGAAAATTGCGCCTTGTTAACATTATACCCGAACTAATAAACAAACTGCCACAAAAGTTAAAAAACGAACTAACTCATAACAATATAAAATACAAACTAAAAGAATTCCTCATAAAGGAACCTACAAATAAATAAAAAATTAATAAAATTCGTATATGAAATCGTGGTAGGTACTTGTTGTAAAATAAATAAACATGTCAAAAAGAAACATGATGTACTTGTGATCGTGTTGAATGTGATTCTCAACTAACTTGAGGGTAAACCGGTGGGTGTGAGCGCGATACGTAATGAGTACCCACATTTTGTTTAATCGACTGTCGACGAATCAATGGTGTACAGAAAAACCTAATGTGGTTTATGTTTACACCTTAAGGAGCTGTCTTAAAATGTATATTATTGTCCAAGTATTAATAAATAAAGAAATATGTACCAACATCGTAATCGCGAAAAAAATTATCAGCTGTCCCATATAAAACTTTAATACTTACTCGACCCAAATCTATAGGACAGTTGATTATATTTCGCGATTACAGAATTGCGAAAGTTGTTTAGTTTGATGGTCTGATCCACATGCATTTCTGATACATGTTGTAATAAGGTTAATAATGTTTATATTGAACAGCTCTACTCTAGGAACTCAGTTCTGAATCTCTCTTGGGCCATATTAGGGCCCTATGGCGATGATTCCAGCTATCACGACAAATGTGACCAATATTTTGAACTACAGTGCTTTTATTCAGTGATATAAAACATCATTCGATCAAGCACCAGCGGCGGTTTGCTCAAACTTTATTGGCTGAGTGCAATTTTACAGACTCAACCACATTAGAATGTATCTCTGTAGAGTTTTAAATAAATAAAGGAAACTCAACGCATCTCGCATCCAATATACATAACGACCTCGAAATCTCTTTTATATTCTTCAATTAATCACCAATTCTTTGGCGTTGTTTACATAAAAAAGTATCCTTTATTTACTCAACTAGAGGTTTCAACGGCCCTCCTCAAAGCGGCTCTCTAATTATTCAAGTTAATTGAAGTTTTGTCGGGACCCCAATCTCCGAGAGTTATACGCATTTTCGAACCTTAATTCAGTCCTAAATGAAAAAATACTTTCGAAATTAAACCGGCTATACAAGGCAGGTACATTTGTCGACATCATGCTTATGTATGTAGGAACATACATTCGTTGCGCGTGTTATAAATAAAAAAGATTTGTTGTCAGTATATTTTTTGAATTTTTGTGAGTTATTTTTCTGTTCGTGTTGCTTTTAGGGCATTAATTTGATTGATGGTGTATTTTCCGTGTTTTTATGATTATGTCGTTTTGATTGAATATGTTATCTTTTTTGTCTAATTTGAGGAACGTGACGCGTTATATATGCTGTTTTATATCAGCAAGGATATTGACTGGAATGATAAATTGTGACATAAAGGTCAAGATATTTATTTAGCATTAAGTATTATTATTCTTATTAGAATGCTCAATCCTTTTTTTAACTTTCCTTTTGAACCCAGTTATTTCTGTTAATATAATAAATTAAAGTGAAAATAATTTTACCCTATCCTGTAAAATTTTCTGACTAGCACTATGTAGCACTAGAACTCACCAGTAGAGTGACGTAGAACGAATTTAGTTTCAATATTATTTTGCGGAGTTGAAAATGAGAACCTACTTTTACTTTATTTTTCAAATATCTTAGAGATAAAGATGTTCTTAATGAATTATTTATTTTATTTAGAAAACTGTTTATATGGCAATATTTATAACGTAACTTACATATTTAATGTAAAAAAGGGTTATGCAACAGTGACACAATTATAAGAATGAAAATAAAATCAAACGTTTGATTTTCTTTAGTAATTCTGAATGAGAAAGCCAGGTAGGACTTTCTATACCTTTGTACCACATTATTTAATCTGAATTCTTTAAGCAGAAATATGATTAAGTATCAAACATAGGTACACTCGAACATCCAACCTGAGATTATGGTATTCTTAACCCTTTGCGTGATGCTAAGGTTCGGTAAGGTTTGCGTCGGCGGGGCCTTCTAGCAACATAAACACTTAGATGATGTTCACAAAAAAGTCGAGGTGCGTAGTATTCAGTAGGCGTGCTCGCGTGGAAATATGTATGAATATGGAAGAGCGAAAGTACTGGGTCTACGCCGTAGCACGTAGCTACAGATGTAGCGCTAAGTTTCTACCTATTCTCGTGAGAGTGCGCACGGGCGGAAAATAATACATGAGCGGAACATGGTCTGAAAATAATACATAGGTACGGTGCAGCGGTGTAATGCACACAGATTTTTAGGGATCGGTAATAAAAGAAGGAGGCCTTATAATTTTCGTATATATGTCTGTTTGTTATATTAACTTAAAGAATAGAATATAATAGAAATATTTATTTGCAGGTACATATATAAAAATGTCTCTAATGAGTATTTCCAAAAATATGTATTAAACATGTTCCATGTCCAAGTTTTTACCCAGTAATCTGTTTAACAAAGTCCAATTTAGAGTATTATTTTGAAACATGTAATACCTGACATTGGTTTAATCACGGATATCGAGGGATATGGCTTGTAGGCGTGACACATGTCGCCTCCATCAGCTCGGATTGCCCTGAAATACGTGTGACGTCGACGAGCACCTATTAGTCATATGTTTGCATCCGAACGTGTAGTGTGATTTCGTATTTTTACAAAATGCCGAATTGTTCCGTTCTTATTTGCAAAAATAGGACAATTGCAACAAACCTTAAGACAAGTGGCGTGTCCTACCACCAGTATGTAATAAATCACTGCATTAATGATATTATTTAAAGATTTTACAAATATCTAGTTGTGAATTATTTTTGACAGGCGTCAGGCTAATCATTTATTGAGTGACCCATGTCAAAATTGTCAAATCAATGTATCCCTGCGGTCCGAATTGCGATAAAAGTGATAATATCGCGAATCCGACCAAATTTAATAGTCACAAAATATAAGGGCTATCGAGTAATAATAATAATTTTGACTTTGGTCGGATTCGCGATATTATCACTTTAGCGCAATTCGGACCGCAGGGTATTAGTGTTGCACAGCGCTGAGGGATATCGATATATAATTAATTGATAGTTGTTCTTACGGAATTATTTCATTATTATTAACATTTGCTTAATAATAAAAAATAATGTTATCTATTATTTTTGTAGTATTTGCTTATTAGGCTAAATTAAAAGATTTTATAGTTTTCTTTTTATTTTACTAATCCTTGTAGTTATATTGTTTGAAAAGGATTTAAATAAGTAATTATACTTGAGAACCCTGTTTTACAAGAATGAATACATTTTATTTCAGTTTCCTGAAAGATGCAGAAATAAAAAATAAATGGATGATAGATGAATTCGACCAATCAGATTACGAGGCCTGCATCGCGCTAGTAAAAATATTATCGTATCTAACACAATTGCGCCCTAGCTCACGCCATCATAGATAATGTGCGGCTGCTATAAAAATTGATATGAAAACTTCTTGGAAGAAGCGAAATGTACTTTAATAGAAAATAAGTTATTTTATAGCATAATTTAAAAAAAAGAACTGTGTCATTATAAAACTTTTTAATTTTATTATAATTATGTAGTTGCATGTGCATAAAGTCTGTCAATAAAGTACTATTTTTAGAACTTTACGATATGAGTGTAGACAAAAAACTTAAATGTCTACTATTCTGTACTATTTTTAATTATTATTTATGTAATATTTTAAAATATTTATAGACTAATTAACAAAAATTGAGGTGAGCTCTTTGTCCCAAGTTAGAACTCCCTGTATTATCTATCTTCCTTTCACAAATTTTTTAAATTATATTAAAATCGTTAGTCTTTGGTTAGCCTCTCTTAAAGTGTCTTTAAAGCGATATTATAATAAACACTATAAAATACGCCAAAAAAAACACTTCTCTTTTTTGCAGTCAGTTTTTATCGATATTTTTATCGATAAAATATTAATACCAACCCTTCATCCGTTTCAGGAGTGGGGAAAAAGTGGCGACACTTGAAATTGAACAAATGTAGAGTGAAGGCATATCTCCGGATATCTATGGGTTTAATTTAAATTGTAACATCCTGTAAATGAAATACACACCTTATTATAAATAAACACATTAATGAGATTTACGCAATTAACCATTATTATCATAACACTCTCGATATACCATTAGATACATTATATCAATTAATTTGATTTGCAAACAGTTGCCTATAATACCTTAATAGACGTTGAAGAGCTTGCAGAGTATCTTAAGGTACATACAAACTTGATTGGGCGAAGAGTATTTGATCTATCAATGATTAAGTGCATTAGCACGCGCGATTGAGACTCTTAAGCTGTCGATTTGTACACAAAACATGGACTATAAAACAGAGATACCTATAATAATACAGGATTTTTTTTATGTAGTGATTCCTTTGATGATTGATTCAGTCTCTGTTCCTAAACGCAGTATTAGGACACTTTAAAACAAAACGAAAATTCGACTTAGCACAAGCCATATCAAAATCAAATTTTTATTTTGTTTTGGAGTGAATTTTTGTACTGAGGTTTCATTTGGGAACGGGCACTGAAACACGGCAAATCTTGCGCCCACATAAAAAATTATCCTGTGTAGTATACAACTAAAAACATAATAAATTATAATAAGAGAAATAAAATACATTTAAAGCTCTCGGCTCTCTTTTAAATTCAAGTTACGTAAGCACTTTTGTGGTTAGTATTTATTCGGATTCATCTCGACTTTGATTTATCTTGATATTATATATCTACCTATTTATATATAATATGTATGTATATTTTTTATGTATAATATGTTTATTGAATTAGATTCTATTTAAGTCTATTAAACCTCACATAATATTAATTTTAGTGCATCTACCAGGTTTTGTCTTTGCATCACCCTAAGGTCGAGAATATCTGGCATTAAGAGCGCCTGTGTTTGTATGAAAAGCACTAAATTAATGAATTTTCACTAAAAAAAACAACCAGTGGGTACTCTTATAAAGCATGGTGGTGGGTTATCTTAGAATAACAACGCATAGAAAGCTAGTTCCTGGACGCAAAGTGAAGCGAATCAAACATAGCCATAAATGGTTATGTTTTAAAACGTAATTATGTGTGCGTGTCGCCAGCTATTTATCGCATGTCGCTTATGCACACATATATACGTTAGTTGCCTCAGTTTTTAGTGGAGAGCATGTATGAGGTTATCTTTCTATGCGTTATTATTTAAAGGTAGGCACTTTCAGCATCCATTATGTTGTATAATATTTTTTGTAACAAATTAACTAATGAAAATTTTAACCAAGTCCTACAAACTTCCCTCTACTTTAACCATCAATCCACGTACAAAATTAACTTCCTCATTAATCCAACCAAGTCAACACAATCAGAGGATTTGAATAAGAGATTGCATTAAAACGACACTCGACGATTACTAATGTAAATAAGTAATGCTTTCGTCGGTGTGTTTCGCTTTGGGCTCGAGATTAAACCTTTTAATTAGATGAGATGTTTCGCCTTAATGGATTGAATGTTTGTCTTGTTGTCGCGACGTTTTATTAAGCTTAAAGAGCAGGCTTAGTTAGCAAGCTCTCTACTCACTACTGAGATACTACTTGTGGTACAAAACGGTGACAGATTTTGATGAATATTAGGTAGTAGTATCAATTATTTAGCGATGGAATAAAGAAAAATAAGCAAAGGTGGTGCAAAGATAATCTCCACAGGTGGAATTTCATAGACGGATAAGACTTCCAGTGTGAGCGCGGCATCTCTCCGCAGACCCCATCTCACCTTCCATCCTGAACCGCGTGCCCTACCTCCTGCATCCATGAGGAGCGATTTGCGAGGCGTCGATTCTGCGATTTGCGAGGCGGAATACTGGGCCGAGTATATTTAATTTGCCATCGACACGCTGAAGAAGCAATGGAATGAGTTTTTTGCTGTCAGTGTGACGTAGCGTTTGACAGAAACCAATGGAAAGAGAGCAAGTGACACTTGACCGCCTGTCATTTTAAGAATATTGCGTATTCTCCCGGAAAACGACGAACTTAATTCTCACTTGAATTATAAATGCGATTCAATTATGTAACTATACATTGGTACAATTATATCAATGTAAATATGTACATAATGTCTTTCGTCGGTGTGTTCCGCTTTGGGCTTAAGAATAAACCTTTTAATTAAATGAGTGTTTTGTCTTAATTGATTGAATGTTTGTCTTGTTATCGCGATGTTTTGGTTAAGTTTAGGGACGAATTTTCGCGAAGATGTTCCAGGAAAAACGACGTTTGAAATCTCTTACTAATCTATGTACTTCAATTATTAACAGATCCAAAAATAAGATTTCCTGACTTTTTATGATAATTATAATAGTCCGCGACTTCGTCCGCAAGAAATTAACAGATTTTTTTTGCGCGTATCCCTATTTCTTTTTCTAAACTTAAATTTGCCTAAGTTACTCCTTATGATATCTGCTATCTGCCAATGAAAGTCCCGTCAAAAACGGTCCAATCGCTTCGGAGATTAGCCGGAACAAACAGATATACCTACAGATAAAAAATCTAAAAATTGTTTATTTGTTACAAGTAGCGTATATACTATCATCATTATTTTATGCATTTAGTAAAAAGCTGTTATTTTTACATTACGAACAAACACTTCAATTTTATATTTGTATTGTACCTACCTATAGATTATGCGGACTCGTCGGAGGTAGCGAAAAATTTAAATAACGCGAGTACTCGTGATTTTGCGTGTTGTTTAAACAAATAATGTTATTCAATAAATATCCTAATACTTACTTACTCCTCTGGCTCAGCGACCAGAAATGAGCCTTGACCTCCGAAACGAGAGCTTTCCACTTTCCGCGATCTTCCGCAGTTTCTGGCCAATTACTGGCTTGAATCTCACGCAGATCAATGGTATCTGGGACAGCCCACCGGCCAAGAAATATATTAATATTTTTAATTATTTATTCTTTCTCTTTCAAAAATTCTTGACAAATTCAATTTTTTCCTGATTTCCTAATAGAAAAATTCCAGTCATCTGGTAACCCTAATCACGCATGTATTACGCGAAGGATAAGGGTGGTTAAGTGTACTCCCACTTTTCGCCAATGCCGTTATTAAGTCCCATGTAGGGGGCGAGCCTATTACCGGAAATCCCCATCACTGCGCCAATCGCTTCATCTGGTTTTCACCTTACTCAATTTCGAAACTTAAGACCTTCATACATTTTTGTTTTGTAGGTATTCTTAGAGATGGTTATCAACATCAACGTATTCATTATTCAACTATATTTTCTGGTACATTACATTCAGCCAGCAATTATTGGATTGTAATCAATATTAAAACGAATAATACCTCTGTTGTGTGTGACTGACTGTACTTAATGAGTCGGAAAAACTGTTGTTAAAACCTTTTTAGGGTTGAGTGACCATTCTGGGGTAAAATTATGGTTTTAACTGTTGATTTTTATTTCACACTATATTTTGGTACAGCTGACACTAAAGTTTCGGCTATAATAGAACATAATGATCTCATCCCTAACCCGATAATCACTGGGCAGCAATATGCAGATTCCGTCTTGCAAGATATGAAGAAAGTGCATCTAAAACCTTTGAATCTAAATTCTAATGCAATGTTCCTGGTTCTGATAGTCATAAGCGTTGGTAATGGCAACATCTTTTGAGGATGACGTTAGGAAACACTGAAAATGTACCGTCTCTCAGCTATTTTCACAGCGGATTCAAAACCAAGAATCATCTTACCATTATCAAGAAGCATTTCATTATAATACCTCTTCAAAAACTTCTTCAGCAAAGCATCAAAATCGAAATCAGAGACCCTAAAGGGAACTCGAAGCCACTTTCATTCGAATTTCGAACTGATTCGGCAATTCAATTGGTAGATTTACAAGGGTTCGTTCCGCCCTGTTTCCCCTTCGGTGCAACTCTGACATAGCATCGACCCTTCTCCCCTTTGATGCTAATTAACGTGGTGAGAGGGCTTGTCCTCTTGAAATGGAACATGAGGACTATACAAACAATACGTAAGGCTTTGTAACGGAACCCACCTTACAATAACATACGTAATGCCACCTTATAATCTGTCGCCAGATATATCGTGAGATCCCGGGACCAAATGAATGAGATTACATAATTACTTTAACCCGTGGTCGCCCAGTGGTCGAAATCCGACCATAATTTTAGCTTTCTGCACTCCTTCTCCATATAAACTTTAACTATGGCAAATCATTATAGATATATATATTATCTCCATGGCCAAATCTCACACACTTTCGTGCGCGACATATGCTTAAAAAGGGGTACAAATTTTTATCTTCAGGTAATAATATATTCTCATAGTTTAGTAGTAGTTTTAAATTTGTACTGTATACTCATGTTCTAACAAATAAAAATCTTATCTTATCTTATCTTATCTTATCTTATCTCATATACATTATAATTATATTATATTATGTCCGTGATGGCGAAAAGCGACAAACGACTTCTTCTTTCCGTCTATTTTCTACAAAAATTATTTGAAAAATTCCGTAACATTACTCCTTTTACCATAAAGGGTTGTGCAATTCACTTTTACGTCTACAATTCCTTTTATAAAGCGGAAACTTGGATCGCAAACTTTTGTTAGGATTCAACAATTCCTCAGAAATATCTCGGGGGAGTTCACAACACCGATTCAGAAGAAATTCATACAATACTTGCTTCGAGTTTAAGTCCTCGTATAATCAAACGAAAAGATACAGCGTCACCGATATAGATGAATTTTTCACAGGAAATTAGGGATGAGTATTCGAGGATTCTTATATATTTAAAATGTTTATTAAGATAAAGTTCAATACTTTTAACAATAGGCATCTTACATTACAATAAAGCACAGTTGCATATTCACCTGAACATAAAGTAATGTAACCACATAAAAAATACAGTTTGAAAGTCTGTTTTATTTTTCAACAGGTGTTAAAACAACTTAATTTATCGTGGTCTCCAAAACTGATAAAGTTCTTGCGTATAAAATTGTTAAATTATTTTTGTCAACCTCATTTTTAAGCAATGGAAAACAGTTAATTCGTTTCTGATAAAAAAAAGGCCGTTTGTTGATTCTAAACCCACTACTATGATAGACATAGTTATAATACTTATCTATATATTTATTTAAAACCCTATTTAGAAAATCCATTATCAGCGTGTGTTGAACCATTGACGATAGAAGAAGAACTAGCGAAAGGGCTTTTAAACTGTAATACATAGTTTGTTTTGTAAGGTTAAGCCTATAGGGCCCTTTTAGAACCCAAGAACGGTCCCTAACTAATAAGGGAACTGTGTAAATCACTCTAACGATGCTACAATTTAATACAAGTCCTAATCACAGTTCAAATACAAGTTTCGAACAACTTCAAAACGTAAGACCCAACCAGTATCGAGCGCCTTTAAAATAAGTTCCTTCAAAGAGAATCCAATGTAGGTAGTTGCAAAGTGTATTGGGAAGTTCTTCAAATTGCATCGGCTTCTTCGGAAATGAATGCAATATTTAGAAGAAGAGTTTCCATTAACCGGTCTAGAAGCAAATACGGCGGGACTGAGTTGCTATCGACCGACGCGGACGGTGAGATTATTAAAAGCACTTTGTGCCTCTCTTGTAAAGACGTAATTTGATTGGATGTCAGTTGCACTTTTCAGTTTATTTATTGATTTTGTTGCTTATAATTTTATTACTTGACGAGTATTGATGCTATACTGACGATGGGAATCCTATCTGTAGATACTATTATGATGTTCACGGGGCCAGCCAATGGGGCAGATATGATAAAATACGGTGGGAATACGTGGAATCGTGAACTTATTTGACGTTCACACACACCATCTAAGTAGGTAATCCAAATTATGCGTTCTAAAGAAAATTCGATCGCATAGCACGCGCAATGAAAAATAAAAAAAAGAACGGACATCAATTGATAAAAAATAAAAATATTTTCAAATCTGTAGGGGGTAACCTTCCCCTACCTGCCCCCCCCCCCCCCCCCCTTGACAACGTCTTTGATGTTGTTATTTTAGGATGATTGGTTGTTTATAAAATAAGGTGTTGACATAACCTAACCAAAGAATACTAACTATTACTACGTAACCTAACCGTCAAAAACCCCCAACTACATCTACCGAACCATCCCGATTAAACTAGCTTTCAATCCGTTTTGGAGCTACGATGCCACACTCAGATACGATACACGATTGGATATAGCACCGACTACAAACTTATAACACCCCTTTTTTTCGTCGGGGGTTAAAAATAGCTCTACCTGCTAAAAGCTTCTTTGATGTTAATTAACCAAGTACTTATCATTTAATATTTTTTTGCAATCATCGAAGTCTATATTATAGTCTAACATTTATTTTAACAATTATTATGTATCAAAAATGTTTTTTATGGCACCTTCCATTTTTGTTATAGCAAAAACTCGCACACGCTTCTTTTAAAGACATCAAAATCATATTTCTTAGCGTACCACGACATACTTTAGTGGCTCCTAAATCTCATAATTTCGGCAACGACCAAACTCCTTGGTGTCATTTCCGTCGTAAAAACATTTTACACATTCCCTTGGTTTCTGAACGAAATACTTTCGTTACTAAAATTTTATAAGGCGCTTTTCATACAAGACATTTATTCAAACGATGTTAAAGGGCTTTGTGCCCACCACTTTAGGGGTGAGGGAAGCAAGGAAAAATTGTTCAGGAAATTGTTTTGTATATACACTTATACAGCCTTATAGTGCGGATGGCGTATTTATAATCGTGTTGTAAGGAAAACAAATGAGAAATGTGCACATCTACATACTAACGACCTCAACAACCATCCACAACTTTTTTATCATACTTTTTTGGCATTGTAAGGGGACGTATATACTGCCTGTATTTTAGAAGTTTCATTTGGGTTTTGTTTTTGTCACCCGCTTACATCCCGTAAATAGCGAAATTCTATTTAGGGCCCGCGTTCCAGTTTTTCACACAGTTTATCGCAACTTTTTGTGTGTGACTATAAATTACTTTTACAAAAAAAATTTTTATTAAGAGAAAGAAATAATCGAACCTCAGGTGTTACATAGTTAGGCGGTTGTTTTGCCTTCCTCGTACCTCGGTCTGAGTTCGCCCTAGCCCGCACTTCGGTTTAAAGACATTTATTTCTCAGATAAGAACAGTTACAGTTCACTTAATTTGAGAAAAGTACATATATATTGATAATCATGCATAAAGACTGACTTAGAATTCAAATGCAGATCAGAATCCTTACTGTCATTATTATAATAAATGGAAAAGTAGGTAACTCTGTCTGTCACCTTTTCACTTCGAACGGCTAAACCGATGTTGATGAAATTTTACAACGAATAGTATGCATCATGAGGAAGGCCATAAGTTAATTTTTTAAATTTCTAGGGCCAGACCTCCACGCTGACTTAGTCGTGGGCACAGCTGCTAGTTTGAATATAACTTGCGTTAACGGTAAAAGATTAGAAGGAAACCCGCTAACTTAACAGGACTCCAATTTTCCCAAAGTTTATGTTATCTTTTATTTTCTTTCCTGTCTGGGAAAGACACGCGGTGTAAGAATGCTCTAATAGAAGGTGGGTTGGATACTTCACGTAATTTAGGTAATGTCGTCACTTACGCGGTATTTACTAATGCTGGTTACACGGTATTGTACTATCCCCGACAATATGTAGAATATTCTATATACTTAGGTAGTTTATAGACTATATTTGCCTACCATTGTACCGAATTTTATTGGTATAATAATTCAGAACTCTGCATGTAGATACGCTGGTCAACAGTTGGCTATAGTTTGTAATAAATCAACTCGCCAGTATGTTGAACATAACACTGTCCGACAGTATGTTGGTCTAAAGTTAATTAACGGAGAAGATAGGGTTAACAACTAGCCGGCTTATAATACTCTAGATTAGTCATTCTCAAAGTGTGCTCCGCGGAGCCCTGGGGCTCTGCAAAGCCTCTGTGGGGTCTTCGGGAAAACACTATTCATAATAAAAACAAATACTAAAGAGGTTTTAATGTTGCAGATGCAAATATTCCTACTTACCTATAGTTAAATAACCTAACCTGACCGTCAAAAATCCCCGACTCCAACTAGAATAATAAAATATCATAGTTTATAAAAAAAAACTATAGAACACGCTTTAGTCATCCAAACTAAACGTGTATGCAAAATTTCAGCTCAATCGGAAACCGGGAAGTGGGTCAAATTTAACTTCCAAGATTTTCTTACATAGCCAGTTAGTTACAGTACAGGTGAAGCTAATAAAAGCGTGTTAAAAAGAACTGTTACTTTTGTACGGCAGAACAGATTTACATGAAACATAGCTAAGATGATACCCGATTAAACTATTAGCTTTCAATTCAATTCAATTATTTTAATGCTTTTAATGTTTTTTGAAGTCGGTTTTTACTTTTTTCTAGTTGGAGTCGGGGGGGTATTTGACGTTTAGGTTATATACCTATAAAATAGCCCTCTGGATTTTTAAACCTTCATCCCCCTCATCAAACAAAGTCATCTATTTCCTTCAAACCTTAAAACAAATTTGCTCAGTGACGTTAAATTTGTAGATTTTCAGAAACAGGAACATTTTCGTCGGAAATTTAACGAGGATTAGCAGGAATTACGCTCCGAATTAATAATGCAAGAAAATGTTTCCATCTGGACTTCCGAGTGCTGTTTCCGGTGGCGACTGCGCATGACTGACTCCTGACAAACTTTGAAGTAAATATATCTACCTATCTATTTTAAAATTTACATACCACAATCAAATAGAAAGATATTTCGGAAGATGAAATTAGAATTTGTGAATTTGGTCGCGCATTATTTATGAAAAGCTATCAAAATGTAAGTAGGTACAGTTAAAACTAATCTGGACAGCTCTGAATGTAGCCGTCTACCGCCCGCTCGCTCCTCTACATTTATATCTATTGAGCTGCTAAAACTGTCTCTTCGTTCCAGAAACGTTTAAAAGAGACACTACCTTTCCTCTGTTACATAGCTTGTATTTTATTTATACATTTAGGTAAATATTTGTTTAGATAGGTATAGTTATTGGATCCATCCCTTTAGGGTACGTATTTATTTGTTTTATGTAAATTATTTTCACGTATCCTTTACACAATGTGTCTACATTTCTGCAGGTCTGCTGGAAGAGATTTCTTTAGAAATAAGCAGTACCTTTGTACTTTATTTTCTTACTTCTTTCTCATGTTACTGTTACTGTTAGCCTGTATCATCCCACTGCTGGGCAAAGGCCTCCCCCCTTGATTTCCATGCTGTTCTATCCTGTGCCTTTCTCATGTAATAAATTTAAATAAATAAATTAAAGAGACAAACGCCAGTTTCGTTTATTCAGTCAAAGTGCGCAACAGAATTACCATGTTCTCCAAATATCGTTTGCAGCACAAAACATAGAGTGTAATTTCTTATTTTGTTCTATAGTTTTCTGTCTGTAGGAGGGGTTCGTAGCTACATAGCTACCGCGCATATCAGTCGATCAACGAGGTTAAGCTGCGATTGCCGCGGTCAGTCCATAGATGGGTGATCGTTTATTCGAACATCGGGACCCCTCCGTGTCTCGAATAGCACGTTAAGCAGTTGGTCCCAATTGTCACACGAATGACCTATGGCAGTCGCTACGGGAGTCAGCAACCCAAAAAGTCTGACAACCGGGCTAACGGTAACCCGTAACGGACTATGGGTATCAGTGTCTCCCAGTAATTGGGTGGTGGAGGTCAGATGGCAGTCGCTCCGTTAAAAATACTGATATTCTGCCGCATCTGGTTAGACTGGGAGCCAACCCCAACGTAGGGATAAAGGCCAGGCAGATGATGGTTTTCAGTCTGTAACAAATCCCACGTTATCTTATATAATCTATTGGACGGTTGTTATGATAAAGTCTGTGGGCAGAACAATAAAGCTGTTTTCACACGATAATACAGCTGCACAGACAGACCAAACTTAATGTTATGCTCGGCGTAGTCCGAAACTTTCTGTCAGAAACTTATATTATTTTGTAGTTGGAACTAGGTTACGAGAATGACCTGACAGTTCTGGCATGTTTATGTAGGGTAATGGAATTGTTCTTGATTATATCTCCAGTTTTGCCCGGTTCCTTTATAGAAAGATATCTATTATGCGTTGCGACGCGTACACATCGACGAATAATTACGCGTAGCAATGCTAGTATAAGTACATTGCGTAGCATCGCATCGTGGTCTGCTCCATCCAGTGGCGTGCACAGACATTTCTTACAGGGTAGGCAAAAACTACATAATGCTGTATATGGTTTTTGCATAGAAATATGTCATTACTCTAAGGATTTTTGTGATTGATCACCTCAGCGTAAGACTTAAATTAACTGAAATTACAGACATATTAACGTTTGTATTACTTATTACTTAATTTATTAGGGTAGGCATTGTGTTTTTTGTCTTTATAGAGTACACGCCACTGCCTCTATCCATTAATACATACAAGTTTGCAAACAACATATACTTATGTGTAGATATAGAAACAATTAATAAGAAAATCGACTCGAATCGAATCGAAAATCATTCATAACTTTTCCGAGTGGTGGTGCCGTCCCATATACACAGTTAGGCGGAAAAGGTAGTAAAGCCGAATAAGGGGTTGTACTCATCGTAATGAACAACTTTTACTATGGAAATAAAACTGAAATCGTGAAAAAGAAACCTGTTCTATACATTTAGTGGAGTAATATTGAATGATGTGTATGAAACAGCAGATTTTTTTTTGTGATTTCATTTTTTGTCCCAAAGTAAAAGTTGTTCAGAATGAGGAGTACAAAATAACCCCTTTTCGGCTTCATAATATATCTACGGTTTTCAACGAACCGCGTTTTCCCTTTAGATTCTACGATTATCTAAGGTACCTACTGGATGTTTACGGGGCAGACCCATGTAAATGTTCGATTTGAACTACATATTGGTTAGTGTAAACGTGGCTGGGGCAAAACCGTAACGAATTTTCTTCGACCTAGGAACAGCTGACAGGCATAATTAGGGATGCCAAAGGAGATTTCCATTTCGGGTGCCCAAGAAACAGTTACAGTATAGACACCAAAAAAATTTAATATCTACCCATATTATTCTTATTATATACCTTATACCATATCATATTATTATTATACCAAAAATTTATTCATCCAATAGGCAAAAGCAACTACTCGAATACAAGAGAGCCTAGTTTTATTTACACGACCGAAATGTATGACAAACGGGAATTTATTTAGAGTTGCGTATTGCCTCATAAGGCTGACATTCAGAGACGACAGAAACGAGTCTAAGCGTGAACTTACGCTTCCATCTGTCAAAATTTGTTCGTAAGTTTGACAGATGGAAGCGTAAGTTCACGCTTAGACTCGTTTCTGTCGTCTCTGAATGTCAGCCTTAGTCATTGCCTACTGGCTGGCTAAAATATAATATATTTGGCTACTATATATTTTTCCAATAGTATACAGTATCTTCGCCCAAAATATAGTAGGATGCTTTAATAGTATATTTGCCAACCCTAGGCATTATACCTACTGTTTGTACAGTATCAAAACAAAGATTATCTAAGTAAAGAGCCTAAAACCTATAGAACCATAGATTACCTAACAAACAGAGCCTGCAGCCCCAAAATTATGCTGATACAAGTCCCTCAGTGATGAATAAGGGATCCGTAGGTAACATACGTAGTGTGCGTAGGTATTAGGTATGTCGTACGGCCTTTTATAGGTCGTTGGCTCGAGTAAATAAAATTGCGGGTGGCACCGCGTGGGTTGGCTAGTATTGTCAATGTGAGTGATATGGTGAGCCTGCGTAGAATAATGTTTGTGTTGGAAATGTGGTTTATGTATGGACAGGTTATTATATGTTACCTATGTTTTCCTTTGTTAGCGTTTTTAGGCGACAGTGTCGAGACCTGACGAAGCCTGCTTTTATTTTGTTAAGGGATTATTAAGGTCACATGTGTTGACTACCAAAGATGAATTATTAATTAAAATAAAATCAAAAATCAACAAAGACACACATGAAAACTGGAAAAAGAATCGGCTATGCTATACCTAGTCAATTAATACTGAATTATTTGTATGAAACAGCAGATTTTAAATATTTCGCGATTTCATGATTGGTCCCATAGTTAAAGTTGTTCATAGTGATGAGTACTATAACCCCTTATTATAATTTAAGGTAGGACCTTAAATTAATATGATAGAATAATTGCTTTTATTCAGTCGCGAATAAACACAATCACAAGCTTTTTGTTATACCTACGTTTTTGCGACACCAATAACCACTCTCATAATCAATACACTCAATGAAAATAGGAAAACCTTCAATATTTTCAGACGCTGACAACGCAATGTTTTTCGGCCATAGCTCGAGCGAATCTCATTTTTTGTCACATGCCCCATGTTTTGGTAAATCCGTCGCCGTGTTGATTTAGGCGGATTTATTTATGCTGCCCGGGGCAAGGATGGCTGTCACGGATAGAAATATCCATTAAAGTGTCCCACGCTTTATTTTGATAGAAGTCGGATGAGCTCACAAGGAAACTCACTAGACTAAGGTAAACAATATAGCTGGAAGCTTACTTCAGGAGGAATAATGTACAGGCAGTTATGTAATAAGCACTTATTGTATCGCTATTGTTTTGCAGAAATACAGGATGATGACGACGACCTTACGACATTAAATGAAACCACGTACTGACCGTACGTACCGTGACTTTGACTTTGTACCTATTTGGTATCACGTAGTCAAAGTCAAAGTCAAAGATTTTTATTTCAACTGGGCCTTTGCAGGCACTTTCAAAACGTCGTGATTCTAGGTGCACGGTTCCAAGTGGGTTGGTCCTGGAGAAGATACCGGCAAGAAACTCCATGGATACTCTTTTCATCTATGTTCTGTGCTTTTCATAAATCAATATTAATTCACTCCACTCTCATTCGTCTAGGTGAAGGTGATAAAACCACGTATTTTGGAATCACGTTCTGTTGTTGTAAACAAAAATTAACTATTTTCACGCATGTTATTTTTGCATAATATTTCACTCTACTCTCATTCGTCTAGGAAGGAATATCAAAATAGAAACTTCATCTTCAATAGTCATTTAAAATAGTTTTTCATCTATAATAGTCATCTTTATCTATTTTATACGTGTAAATAAAGATTATTTGGGTAAGAACAGGTTAGAGACTTTTCAAATTAGTTCCTGTGGCTAAACTACTGATTGGATTTCATTGATTTTTTGTGTACGGTCACAGAACGTGATACCAAATACATTTCATTTCATTTATTGTCGTAACGTCGTAACCATCCTGTATAAAATGCATACGTAATCGCCATGCTTGTATAATCTTCATAATGTTAGTCAGGGGCCAATGTATTGTTAACCCATATTTTTCTTTTACCAACTATGAATATATTGGTCTGAACAAATTCAAGTATGAGTATTTTTCTAAACAGATCGTTCATGTATTTTAATATATTTAGTTCCGTAAGTATCCCCTGATACGCTCAAAATCAAACAAACGTACCTATCTAGCGTGAGGGGCAAACTATTTAATTATAAATCATGTTCTAATTTCATAGTTGGATGCAGTGTTTGTTTGAACCCAAATGGGTTCTTTTGAACCCAAACTTAAAAACGAAGGCATATATCGACTTGTTGGAATCATGACGCATTGTGATAAAATGATGAACCTAATAGTTCAACTTAATTGAGATCCAACCAGTTTGATGATCTCGGCTATGTCCGGCCCGTCTGGACCATTCCTCATTGTTTTTATTTATTTTTATTCTATTTCTATATAGGTCACAGTATGGGCAGTATAACAAAACTTAGACATCGAATTGAATAAACGGATAGTGGCGGTGGGGTTTTTATTCGATGCTACATTCGTGATCATTATAAGGGTTAGACAAAATAGTAATCGTAGTAACAGTCACCCAATATCAGTCGCGTGCACATATTATATTTCAAACAGGGTAGGCAAAAACAACTTAGTGTTCTATTGGCCTCCTCACCCATATCCTTAAATTATCTGATATTACAGACATATTAAAATTTTATTTATTCGAATATGCAGTGTCCTTTTGTCTCTAAGGAATGCATGCCACTGTCAAATATGTAACGATTTTAGAATAGAATAGAAATACTCTATATTATACACCTGATAAAGAGCAATAAGCATAATAATTACAATTAATCATTTTAAGATTGTACAATGGGCGGTCTAATCGCAAATTCATATTCTGGTAGAACAAATAGCTATAGTTGTCTATAATTCTAACTTAGTTCAAAGAGGAGTGGCAGGTTTTTTCTCCTTAAAAAATCTCGCATTGTAAAATAATATTATGAGGAAAGATTTATATTTTTGTTTGTAATGAAGAAACTCAAAAAGTAATTGACCGATTTCAAAACCTCTTTCACCAACATAATGTTATACTAGGTATCACTGAGAAACATAGGCTATATTTTTTATTTTAATACGCTTTTATTAGCTTCACCTGTAACTATGTAAGAAAATCTTGGATGTTAAATTTGACCCACTTCCCGGTTTCCGATTGAGCTGAAATTTTGCATACACGTTCAGTTTGGATGACTAAAGCGTGTTCTATAGTATTTTTAAACTATAATGTTTATTTATTTTTAAATGGGAATCCCTACAAAAACTCAAAAATAAGGTGTATAAAAATTACCTATAAAATTCCTTAGTCGCGTGCGCTGCGAAAACGATTGATAAGAACAAAATTGTTATATGTTATTGTTAATATAAATAAATATCCACCCTTGCGTAGCCATGTCGCTTTCTGATTTCAAAATTCAACCGTAGACCTTCATGAAGCCACCCTTAGAAGCTGGTTTTATGAGAACCTAATTATGAATTAATTTATATAAAATATTTACACGTTCCACCCAGTACCACAGAAAATACAACAACCCGTGTTTGTGGTCCATCCGTCAACGTGGAATGGACCCCATAATCTAATTAAAAACAAACTTACTCCATTTACATGATAAATCTTTTACATATTACACACAAAAACCATTTTTAAAGAATACTAAATGGGTGTCGTATTTCATGTCTGGTTTTCGGACAGCATAGCGGATTCTTGTTTGATGTGTAACAATGAAGTATCATACAAATATTTGTTCCGTGCGGGGACCGCATCTCGTGGCACGTAGCGCAGAAAACTAATCTCTTAGCCACTGCGTATCGTCTTTAATCGAATAATACCTATTGAATTATTTGTATAGAACAGCTGATGCGTTCTTCTACATAGTAAAAAATGCTTTATCATAGTAATTATGAATATTCAAAGCCATTTCACACATTACTACAGTGATAGTGTATAAACTAAAGTTAGCATGGCTAACTTAATAAAACAAACCGTAGTCTAGAGTCATTAGTTATCGTTACAAGTGTTAGTGACTTTGGTACACACATGAGTGTAGCCTAAACCCGTGAGTTAAGTCCCTCATAAATGGCACAAAACATTATAATGTATGACCATGTCCTATGTTTTGTAATTTTGATATAGGTTCAACTAAAACTAGTGCAATTACCTCCTAAGTAAAAAACGTAAAGCTGTGTAACTAACGGATTTCAGCCTTATTCATATAGGGTTACAGAGTTTAAAATTGAAAATCCGGTTGCAGGTGGTTCAAAGTCCCGCATTCTTTATCTTTATTTTTTCTTTCTTTATAAAACGTTGACAACACTAGAATTTCTCCTGTATCGAGGGTACAGTTTACAAACATACATCACTCACATGCACACACACGCAGACCCAAAACAACTATCTGTAGATCACACAAAATAATTGCCCGATAGGGGAAGTACCTCCACCTTGCAGAATATCATAGCCAAATAATAGTGCTCTTTTGCAGTGTTGTGTTCCTAACGGTGAGTAAGGTCGCCAGTACTCCTTGGGGATATGTCATCCGGTTCTTCCAACACAACGCTAGTAATAGGATCGGCAATGCGCGAGTGATGACCCTGGTGTTGCAAGCGTCCATAGGTCACGGTAACCGCTTACCAACGCGGGTCATATGCTTGTTTACAACATTAGTAGTTTAAACAAAGGTACTTTTCACCGCACGAATACGCGCTGTACAGTCAATCCCTCAAAATGTCAATGACTTATCAAATTCTGAACACGAACATCTAAATACAGTCGAGTACAGTCTGATATTAAAAACGTTATTATAATGTAATCTCGTGTACTCGTGAGTCATGCTCCATTTGTTACTGTACAGTGGTATTAAAAAAGGTTTCGTGATAATTATATTTAGTGTAGTACTGTAATCATTATTTTTAATTTCGTTAAGCTTGCATTTTTGCGCACGTTGCAGTGTATTAGATAAAACCACAAACGGCGTGTTACCGTGAATTCTTAGAACTCTAGGGTTGATATTTTTTCGATATGTATAACAGATAGGAAAAAAAACGTCCTATTTTAGTAAAGGAGGTAAGAGAAAAAGAAATCGCTTGAGACCAAAAATAATGTTTTCTTTAATGATTTCCTCTCCAATTTTCATACGGTCAGCGGCTAAAACCAGTAAATCATTATTATGTAGGTATAGTATTAATTTCACGTTCTCAAATAAAACTTGATATAAAAAAAAATGGCACAAATCATTCCTTTTTTCTTACATATTCACCTATTAAAAGGACCTCCGCTAAAAAAGTTGGACCTTAATATTATGTAATATGGCAATCACGATTATTGAAGTTGTGTGGTAAAAAAAGGTCCGACTCTAGAGTGAACTCCTAACCAACAAAGTACCATGTATGCCGCAACTTAATTTATAAATCAAAGTAGTAAATATCCTGAACAGATTGCATGATCAAAAAACATCAAAGAAATGATATAAGTATAGAATAGAATAGATTAGAAAGCATTAGAAATATTTTGTCAGTACAAAAAAAAAATTGAAACAGATTGAAGTACAATAATAATACATCGTCATGATTTGAATTCCAAACAAACTTTCAAAATATTTATGAAATCACGACTGTACTAAGAACTTTTTCAGACAAACCTTTAACTCGGGCGTCATAATACCGGTGTATGCAAACGACCAGGATTTATATAGGGGAGTCGAGCCCTCTGAGGGAGGGGGAAGTTGGGTGAAGGGGGTGAAGGGTGTTGTAGGGCTTAGACTGTATTACACAAGGATTAGCCTGTTATTACCTTGGCAAAATATTAAATGTACGTATTTTTACACGCCACCCGCCATATTCGAAGGCTTTATACTCAGAATTAGAGGAGAGCTTTATTTATTAAAAGAGTTTGGAGTAAATAAAATAAGTGTGAATGGCAATATTGTGTTTACCAAAGAGATTTAATAATTTTTCGTAGTTTTATGATATTTTAGAAAGAGAAAGAAAGAAAACTTTAATTTGTCACAGAGGCATGAGACAACATCTTGAAATGGTCGTCGACTTAGCAGTCATGTGGCAGTCGAGTTCATAACCTTAGTGCTATTCTTAATCGTAGAGGAATAAAGGTTTTATGCAAACGGAAACATCAATTATTTTAATTAATTTTGAAAACTTACAGATTTTTTTTTATATATTTTTTTTTGGTAAAAAGTTTGTAACCTTAAAATTTATCTCCTATAATATTTTACATTATTAAAATAAGACCTTATATTTTTCTACTTTGCTCGGCTTACTACGGGAATTAATTCAATAAAAATGCAATATTACGCTATGAATGTTCGTTAGCGAATGCAATTAGATACTTTTAATACAGCAGTCGAGGAAGAAGGAACAATGGAACTATGGTTAGCCAATCAACACTTCATCACGTCATTACACTGTAAAAGCACAATGAGAGCATTGGACGGCGATGACGCGAACAGTACGTAAATATATAGTTCCCAAACAACAAGAGATGTTGATGCCAACAAAAATAATCAACAAATTATTTTGATCAAAGTTATTACTGCTATGTAGTTTAATCAGCAAGTTACTCATAATACAAGCTTTGTTTATTTAGCTTATTACATCCCAATCGAATCAGACTCCTGAGGGAATGCCTTTCCATTGCAACAATGAAGGCGAGGACACGCGAGGACAAGCTTAATGAAGCAAACCTTGTTAGCAGTTCGATACTGATCGGCTTATGGAAGATAGTAGCTAATGCTAGCAGTATTGACAAAAAACATTAACAGAATAAGGAATTTGCATGTATTTTTATTTTTAGCCTACCTTAAAGGTAAATACAAAAGTAAAAACTTATTTTTTAATTTGGACTTATAATTATAATAACACAAATAATAAAATTTTAAATTTTCGCGCCAAAACACAATGTCATGTGACATGACGTCATTGCATTGCTCGTTCATAGCGTGTGAATATGATTATTAGTTTACCTATATATAAAAGTATTCTGTGATGATTACCAAGGAAACACGAAGGAGTGACGTCAAAACTCGATGATGGTGTTTTAGGTAACGTTCCGTTTTAGGTAATTTATAATAAAGGTAATTTATTAAAAAAAGTCTTACTTATTTTTGAATAAATCTTTCGTTTCTCACAACTTTATGATTTTTAATATAATTTCACATTAAAATTATATAGTCCCGATATTTGAAAAAAAAAACGGATCAGGCAAAATCATGTAGTATATATGGTAGTATAATTATGTGTAAGTATAGTAGTATAAAATGTGGCTTTGAGTTATTGGTGAATAAGTATACCAGAGTTAGTTAGAGCGCTTTTGGCTGTATATGGGATCTATAAGGGATCTCACAACGTTTATAGGGACACGAGACTTGGATAAATTTTTTACATGAAATACTTTGGTTGGGTTTCAGCATACCTAAAGCCAGAATCACCAAGCCTTAACTGATGATTGTACTTAGTATAAATAAGTTAGTAAACAAATGCCGCCTATCCTCCTCATAAATAACCCTAAGTTACTCCCTCGAGAAGCACAGACACATTAAACATTATAAATGGCCAATATTTATTACCTTTTATTGTCCATACTTCGAATATGCGCAATTATGAACACCTGTTCACAAATTACATACCTAATGTATTACCATTTTTTGTTCGATCATATTTGTGAGCATCGTAATAACTTAAACTTAATCGTAAAACAAGTTTATGATCATAATAATACAGCAAGTTATTGTTTCAAACACAATCAAGTTTTTGTTTCAATTAAATATTATTGCGTTGTTATGGCAGTATTTTTTTAAACCATTACTTTGCGTTTCAATGAACTCTAAAAAAAGCATTTTTTTTTACGTTTGATACACCTATGATAAAATCATAATCATAAGTTTAGTCGAGTAATATTGAATCATTTGTATGAAACAGCAGATTTTTTTTATCGCGATTTCATTGTTGTTCCATGTAAAAGTTGTTCATAATGATGAGTACTATAACTCCTTAAAAAGACGTCCGCTAATAAAGTAGGACCGTATATTTTGAGTTAATAGCTGAATTAAAATTATTATTTAGTATTTTGTGCAAGACTGTACTTACTATAACTACCATACTTTATATTTTTTTACATTTCGATCAACGATATTTATTTAATAGTTAATTCTGAATCAAAATTTTAAATAATTAATTTATACCATAAACTTATTAAACTAGTGGTAAAGTATAATAATAATATAATAGTATAATATATAATTTATACTATAAACACGAAATTCGTTTCATCGTTATTACAATATTCACCCCTAACCTAACCATGTTCCTGAACGAATTTCGTTTAAAAAATTGCAACATCATAATCTAAAATATAACAAAATTAATTTTTCTTTGAGACAGATTTATTATTTTTAACCCTCAGTATTGAAGAGCACAGATTAAAAATTAATCATTCGAGGAATTTCGTGTAATTGAATCCGAATAAGGGAATGAAAGGGGATTAAAAGAAGGATTTAAAGGGCTCGCGGGGATTTTCAAGTTATTTTTGTGTTTCGATTGTGGCTGACTGTACCTAACTGTTTCGTTGTTTTGCGGGTCTCCACAAATTCGTGAGGCTTTGGTTTAAATTAAGTACATTTGTATTATGAAACCGTTCCGTTATTTATCTTTGTAACCGTTTTAATTTCATTGATGTATTTTATGCTCAGGCTTTTTTGTATTCAAAGACCTTCGTCTGTTTTTTTCTTTTTATGTGATTATTTTAAGTATAATGTTATTTATAAGACTATTAATTTCTACCCAAAGGTAAATCATATTACCATATCCACTATTATATATCATACTAGCTTTCGCCAGCGGCTTCGCCCGCGTGATATCTTATAAATAACAAGTTAATAAATTATAGCCTATATTACTCACTGATAATGTAGCATTCTGCTGGTGAAAGAATTTTTAAAATCGGTCCAGTAGTTTTTGAGTTATCCATTACAAACAAACAACAAAACAACAACTCAACACAACTCACTCAACTCAACTCAATTTTGAGTTAAGCTCGCCTATGTACAAGTTTTTCCTTTTATGTATTTTATTTGTGTTTATGTGTACAATAAAGAATAAGAATAAGAAAAACACAAATAGCAACAAACAAACAATGCAATATGTAATAATTAATTAATTTAATATACGTGTATATTTTGTTAGCCCTGTTAATATGGATATCAAATGAAAGAGCTTGAAGAGTAGGAAACCAAGTCAAAGATTTTTTAATTTCAACTGGGCTTTGCAAGCACTTTCAAAACGTCGTGATTCGTGCACAGGTCCGAGTGGGCTGGTAACATAGAAATAGTAATTATAGCTATATAGGTATACTATCTCCATGGTTGGTAACGATAAAATGAGTAACGTCATAAAATATTGTTTTAAAAAAATATTTTTACTGTATACTCGGGTCATGGCTTAGATTATGTTTAAATAATCTAAGGGTCATGGGGTCCGAGTGCGCGTCACCTTTTTAAGGAAATCTCTCGCCGTCTGGTCGACACTTCGCGTGACCAGAGGGCTGGCTCTTTCTTTGGCCAAAGAATTAGCATTGCCATTCAACGTGGCAATGCTGCCAGTCTTCTTGGCACGTTCCCGGATGACAGCGATGCGGAGGAGTACTTTGACGCCGCCTATGTGTTCTCTCTTTGTTTTTATTTATCTTTAATTTTTAATTTATTTGTAAATATGTTTTTACTATTAATTTATTTTTCTAAGTGCCCAATAGAGGCAGTAGTTTAACAGTAAAGGGCTGACATAGTATACATATTTTATGCTGCATCATACATCAGGTGACCTATGTTTTAACTTAAGACCCAATCCCCTAAAACAGCAATTATTTTAATCAACTAATTCTGCGGTGAGGTGGCTTAATTGCTGCTACACCAAACGCTGTAACTAGTTTCCACTAAATGGGAAAAACGAAGCCACGTACATTGCCCTAATTACGGCTAGTATGCGGATGGAGATGATAGTTCTTAGTAATAATAACTTTATGTTCTATACACGGAATAACAAAAAGAAGATCAAGGCGTCGTCGTCAGGGAAACTCACACATTTACATCTCACGGAAGAAAGTAATAAGGCCTTTGCCTTTTTACCTGCGAAGAAAAAGAGCGGTCACATTCAAAATACATCCGAATGGAAAAACGCGAATCTAAAAACAAACAATTATGAAGTTTGCGTAACTCCGCATAATTATAGCACACTCGCTTCGCCTACTTGTCTTTGGTTTTATATTCAGTGGTGCTATAGCATCACACCTGTATTCCACAAAGGCTTAGGCAGAGGTGCACCCCTATTTCGCCGATGCCGTTATTAAGTCCCATGTTGTAGGGGCGAGCCTATTGCCATCTACCAGGCACGATTATTACAAGCTCCAGGCAGTTACTGAAATTTTCCTTACAACAAAACCCAATAACACTTTGACCGACCCGACAATCGAACCGAAGACTTCACGCTCAACGGTCGCACTTGCAACTAGTTACTAAACTAAGGAGGCAGTTTTTGAGATTTTTGACTAACATACTAACTAACTAACTAGAGTTTCCGCCAACCAGCAATGGAGGATGAATTTTTTTGTACTAGAAACATTAAAATGATACCTATTATACACAACAACAACAATGATATACTTAGGGTCATGTTTACCAACAATATAACGGATGATTAAAGTGAAATCGGCCGATTACCTATACAAAAATTCATGTTTAAACGGCAGATTTTGCTCTAATCGTCTGTTAAGTTGTCGGTACACTCCAACAACATAACAGACGATTAAAGTTAAATCAGCCGTTTAAACATGAATTAATGTATGGGTAATCGGCGAATTAATTTTAAACACTTGTTATATTGTCGGTGAACTTGGCCTTCAAATCAGTAAATCCATACACGTAACATCTTTTAGATACGGAACTGTCAATCCCATAAAAGGTACTAATTAAAGTAAATAAACTTACCTCCACATGTTTCCCGGAAATCAGGACAGCAATCACCGAGCTTCAAGCAGGCATGGTCGCAGTAACACGGCTTGTCAGTCAAGTCCTCTATTATGGCGTTCTGGTGGGCTTTTTGTACCACACAAGAACTGTCCCGACCCGGACAGCACAGATTCGCGTCCCTACAGTAATTGGCCCCGCAATGTCCCGCCAGACACACAGCACTCGCGAAACACAACCAGTATCGAAGCATTTTGAAAAATGTTACTAAATTCCCGTAAAGTATAATCGACAAAATAGGCAGTAAAAACTTTTTGTTTTAGAAGAAGGATTAATATTTGGTTGTTCTCTAAATTTTCAAATATGGAATCGCGTTATTATGTGACATTCCGAATTTGAATTTCTGCAAACTGCCAGGATCTGTAACAAAAAATAAAATTTCTTTAGGGTTGCGTTCGAGCGTAACTTCTTTTTCCTTTTTTCTTAACTTTTTCTTTTGTTCAACTTTTATCGTAGCCATAATCTTTTATTTCTTTGGTTCTTGCTGATTAGTTGTTATTTATTCAAGTTAGCTATTATCTTATTTCTTGTAAAATTAATAAGCTGGTTATTATTATCTTATTGTCCTGTTTTCCAACGCTAATTTGTTTAATTAGGTAATTATAGCAATTTTTTTCTAAAATTCATAAAGCACTCGTTTTCCATAATTATTATTAATCATCAGTCATACAATATATACTGGACTTGGCCTCCCTCGCCCACATACATATCATACTATTGCTATACTTCCCCCATAGATTTTGCATGGGACGTAATTTTTTTTTTACTTTTTATTAGATTATTTTGGTCTTATAGATATAATATATTTGATAAATATAATGCAGGCTAATTTTTTTTTATCCAATTTATGTTTTAAATTGGACATAATAAAAATACATCCAACTGTACCCAATTAATTTCAATAATAGACAGGAATAAAATAAAAGAAAATTTCAAAAAGATTTCTTACATTGTGCCTCCTGTGAGGTTTGAACTCACGACCCCTGGTTTACGAGACCAGTGCTCTACCACTGAGCTAAAGAGGCCGGCGAGGGTGACGTTGAAATACCCGTCCGTTATCCACGAATGCGTTATCTATGATATAGAAGGCGGTAGTAGATATGGCACATTTATTAAACTTTTCAAGCGTAGTGTTTCTTTTTTGCCCCTAATGTTCTGTTCTGTAGTATAATAGCATAGAATAATAGAATAACATTTTAATAGCATAGACTCCCATGGGGTCTTATTCTAAAATTAACTAGGTATATAATTTAATTTAAAACCCGTACAAAATAAATTAAAAACCAAATAATAACACATTTGCAATAAAGATTATGACTTTTCGGCTTTTGTTAAAAATTAGTAAATTATCTATAGAACCAAACACCATACTACGGCTACGTAGCAGTGATCAAAATCACCTAGCAGTAATAATTTCATTTCGTGCATATTATGGTGTTATGGAGAAAATTCAAATACATATAAATGTGCCTTCATTATAATGTTCCTTTTTGAAGTCTTTAATAATTATACCTATAATAGTTTTTTTAAGGAACATTAAGGTAATTTCACACATACGGAAATTAGATATAAATATGTATATAATTTATGGTAATGAGGTAGACCAAAATGGTAATTAAGAATAATCCTTTTATTTTGTGTTTTTATTATTGTATTATTTTGTTAATAATACAATAATGAAAACACAAAATAAAAGGACAAAAAATATCAACCATAAAACTACCACCTCGTAGCACCTTCCCACTTAACATAACTTAAATACGAAGAACTTAAAGATAACAAAAGAAAAAAGCTAAGTAATACGGGAGCGGGGTCGTTGTCCTGTGAACTTAACCGACGAGTTTAACATAACGAACTGATAAGTCGGGCTTAAGGGGATGCGGTTAGCTGTTTTATGTTTTGATAACCACTAGTTTGTAAGTCAGGTTTAGTTTATAAGTTATGCTTGTGTTTGAATTAAAAGGATTTTAAGGTTTTGTGTTAAGAAACTTTGATTAAAATATTCTATTTTTGAGATTGGTTTCTAAAATAGATTAAATTATAAGCATAAAAAACAAAAACTTTAGTAAAGCGTACGCATAAATGTTTCTTCAGAACTCCTTGAGAAATTAGGTATATACTAATAAATCTTTTATTTCATACTAGCAGTGCCCTGCGGTTTCATCCAGCAGTTTAATTTTTTTTTTTTGCTCGGCTCCTATCTATTTTAGCGTGATGTTAAATAGCCTAATCTGGGCACTAGGTATTAGTGGCCAGATTTAGTTGATTATTTATAGAAGGTACCTACCTAAACTATTAGTCAAAAACTAATACATTTTAATAGATAGGTACAATCAACTTGAAACAATCGATCATCATATTTATGTTATAAATACGTACAGATCTGACGAATTCATACCATTTGGCTTCAAAAAAACTAAAAAGCACAAAATATTACTAAGTTTTAGGCTCTATATGTATAAAGAACTTTCGAAAAAATAAGAGGGGCCACTGGCATTTCGTTAACGAGTGAAGCAAACAATTGAATCGACAAACAATGGGAGAATTTGTTAGTCAAATAGGCAGTACGATCGAGCCGAGCTCAAATATGTGTCGTGTGTGAGGTGCTTTATGACGGAATTTTAGTCTTTTTATTTTATGGTTATGGTGCTAGGAGACACGTCGAGCAAGTATTGCATCGCATGAATAAGTGGTCAACGCGTATGCGTGTGTCCTACGTAACGTGATTTCACGATGCAATGCACCGTTTACACCCAGCTAGGATAATATATAATGTTAGTGAGACATATAGTGCCATTGAAAGAAAGAAAGAAAAATAATTTTATTCCGTACGGGATAATCATTGATTTATCATTTCGTATTTATGTTAGAATGTATTATGTATCCTGAATATTTATAGGAGTCAGATACAGTCAGCGTCAAATAATAATTATGTTTATGAATGAAAATTGCAAACTTGCTTATTTTTTAACTAATTAATTAATATAGAATAGTGTAAGTTTATCAATTGCCCCTAGTATAATAATTCTGTGATAAATTAATTTCGAGGTTCCGAAAAATCAGCTTCTTTTTCCTAACGGAAAGTCTGGCTTCGTGCTTCCAGTTTGGTTTACGACCACAAAATCTTCCCCAAAAGAAACTTCCAAAAAATTTAATTAAATACGAACGTCGAAGCTCGTAAGCAAAGAAGTCTAAGTTAATAATGAAAATACTTAGTGATCCTCATACCGCGGGAAGTCTTAACTTTACAATATATGTAACGATAACAAATAACTTGAAACAGTGGGCTAAGTTAATTTCATTATATATAGGTATGTTCCGGACGTTACTCCTGAAATATTAATCAAAATATTGGAGAGTTTTCGGTGGGCTAGTGGTGTGAGTTAGAAGGGGACCGCGGTTTTATACAGGATGTAATTAACATCGTAACGAAAACTGATTCCAGGGATTCATAATTTCTGGAAGATAAGAGCTAGAATTCAGCGTCGGTGTTTTCAAAAAATTTACGATTTTTAGTTATAAAACTGCTAAGAAAATCGTAACCGTAATCCGTAAATCGGTCCAGCATCATATAATTATGTAGAAAACAAAATTAAAAACAGTACATTTTGTCGTTTATAACAAAGACTTTATTTTATAAAAAATCAAATTAATATAGTGAAGTGTCTTAGACGAGGAATTGAATGTTTCTCAGCAATTACAAAACATTCGAAACTGGTATTTATGTACTTACACTACATATTTCATTTATCACGTGTTTGACATAATTTTTAGTAATTGCTCTACATGATTGGTTAACTTTTACAATAGAGAAAAATATATAAAAAACTGCAATTAAAAACAGAAACATTCTACAGGGAAACGTGACCGATTTTATTTTCTAAAATCGGTTACGTTTCCTCGTCTAAGGGCTGGTTTTTAATTGCCAGAAAATGCTTTATCCATCGAATAAATTTGACAATAGTCAGATTTTGTATAGGAAAGTCGGATAAAGTTATCTGGCGATTGAAAAATCTGCTCTTAGTGAATTAAATCGGTAATTTCTCCAGTAAAATCGCTAATCTTATGATACTTATACCGCTTAGCCTACAAGGGGTGCTAAAATCTCAGCTTAAAATTGAAACATAATAACTTAAAGTTAGAACAAGCACAACTTGATACGTGAAGTCTATTACACTTCATTAAGCAATAATAAAGTTATAAACATGTTATAAACTCGTTACTCTGTCCTGCTCACACCATTTGTTATGAGAAATTGCTATAAGTTTTAATGTGTGGATTATGAACGAGATTAACGATAATTCTAACGTTAATTCTATTTAACATTAAATTGTTTTCTGTTACTTGCTAAATTAATCATAATTTTATTTAGTACTTATATTTCAGATAGGTTGATAATGAATTTTATTATAATTGGGTATTTTTTTAAATGTAATTATCCTTATTACTTCCTCTTAACGAGTTTTCTTCGCACTTCGCACGACT
Organism: Allophyes oxyacanthae; assembly: GCA_932294325.1. Lineage (NCBI taxonomy): Eukaryota > Metazoa > Arthropoda > Insecta > Lepidoptera > Noctuidae > Allophyes > Allophyes oxyacanthae. The sequence goes on from OW028628.1 coordinate 8,712,331, forward strand.
TTAGGCTTACCATGAACTGTTATTATAGTAAATGATAACAGTAATTAATATTATTATATTATAGCAGCCTTAATAGCAGTAAGCGCCAATTCTGAAACGCGTGAATTAAAAATTTCAAGTAGGTACCTAAGGTCTCAATATCGGTGAGCTCAAAGGTACACTTGTTGTAACTTATCATCATCGCTTATCAATAATCCACCTATTTCTCATAAATTACCCTTATAACGCGACGCGGTATACCAGCCAGCTATGTCTATTTTCCTCATAATTGCCATCGGTTTCCGCAAGGAAATTACTCAATACAGGTGAATTAACAAAACGGCAGCAATCTATCCCCATTCAAACTTCGCAGTGATCGAACACGAATTTCAATGCGGTAATATGAATCGATTCGACTGACTCGATTAATTGAATCGCTAACTATTCGAACTACTCGTCCCAACTCTTATTAAGTGACAGGTATAAATGGCGGGAATTCGATAGCGATAGACAATGAGCAGAGCACGTCAAATTCGAATTTGATTTTGGAATTTCAAATTAGTACCTGTAATTTCATAGAACCCTAGAGCATAGAAAGTGATATTCAATTTGTATAGGTACTCCATATTACCTAGCTAAGTGCTAATCACATTCGCAAATATATAATATTTATAAGTTACTTAGCTTCTATGTTATTTTTACACAGATTAGAAGTTAAGTAACTTCGGTTGCATTTGGGAACGGACACTGAATCACTGCAAATTTTGCGCACTACATATAGAATGATCCTGAATACAGATATATACTATACTAACTATTATACCTATACAAGTTATTTTCCCTGTATCCTAGTATAAATTGCAACTCCCAGGCCTGCCATACGTTATGAAGATTGTGTTTCTAGTCAGACCGCAACCCTCAGGGGGCGAAGATTAGAGTGGAGCCCTACATACGTGCTTGAGGGTTTGTCTGTTATTAATAAACAACTTCGGGGAATATGTGAACAACATACACCGAGATAAAAATCTTGTTGTAATTACAAAAATTCTCGTGCTATATGTGACAAAACTTTACCTTGTTGTTATAATCTATTCCGGATTAATTTTTCTATAGTACGCAAAAGCAGAGTGATTCAGTGTCCGCTCCCAAATACAACCACTCTCAACTTTTCCCAAATAAGTAGGTAAGGTTCTGTACAGTCTTAAGTCTAGGACCACACAACTTGAGATGATAGTAGATTGATTGAATGATAGTCAAAATGTAGATAGCTGATTTTATTGATAAATTGATAAATTAATATGATGATAATAAATGAATCCACGTGATTTGAATGATATTCGTGTACTCAAATTTAGGCAGCGCGTCACAGGTAAAGTGCTGACACAATAAAATGAATTTGTACATTGCTTGCACTGTACAGGTTCAATATGTTACATGATTTTTTTAAATAAGCCACGTCATTTCCAATAGGAATCCGCTTTCAAGTCAGTGATTTCTTATTAAAGGTATTGGAAATGCACCATCATGGGTTCGTGATCGTTTCTGCATAAAGCGTGCTTGCTAATAAATTTTAAAGTTATCACAGGAATACACTTTCTACGGTATCTGGCTGTTTACAAGAAGTTTCTTCAATGCCTAACATGTACATAACCTGGGAATATTCGTTCTTCAATCATTCATAACATGTAGATATGTCTGGGTAAGACAGATAAAGACGTACCTACCTAATACAGGATATTTTGTATGCAGTGCGCAAAATTTGCATTGATTCAGCGTCCGTTCCCAAATGCAACCGCAGTACTAAAATCGCATTAGCATTTGGGAACGGACACTGAATCACTCAGAAAATATTGAGCACTGCATAAAAAAAATCTTTTAATATTATAATCCTTATTTATTATTACCCAGTTATAAATAAACCAACCGTTCCCAGTCAAAGTCCAAGAAAAGAAAAACGGAACATCAATAATGCGTATGCGTTGAATTGACAATAGAACTTAGGCCGAGATCTATAGTGCGTACTTTGACTTTGTTCAGACTTAAACTTTGCTCTTAGCTTAAACTTTGATTTGGAATCTTTCGTTAGATAGTCATAACACGCTTTGATCATGTTGAGCATAAGCTAAGACCGACGAAGTCAATAAATAAATAAAGTATTTGCAAAGCAAAGTCTGACTAAAGTCTAAGTACGCTCTATAGATCTCAGCCTTAGTCTAAGCAAACGCAATTTTAAGAGTAGCATTATGATTAAGTATTAAGCAGTAACGGAATTATTAACACGTCTGTGGACTTATATAAAACGAGACACGAAGGCCCATTTGACTTAATAATCGGCTAAAAAGTCTAAATACAAGGAAATCTACCGTTACACAAGTTACTAAACAAATAATTCCTGTAAATCCCTAAAACCGACTTAATAACTTATTAATTATAAGTTTTAAAAGTAATTAGAGAGTATGTGCATGTGATTTGTATGTTAATCGTCCACAAAGGGATGTTAACGAAGTTAGAACAAAGTTATTTATGAATGTATTACGCATTTAATTATGTTGGAATGAGATTGGACGGGAAACGGTGAGGGAAAAAGGCCAACTGCAGTTGAAGGGTTTTCTGAAATTGGATCCAATCTGGGCACAGGGTTTTTAATTTTATGGAATAAAAAGGTGTCAAACCATTTTCAAATAATTATTTATGTAACAAGGTCCTACCTTTTTAGTCCTGAACCCTTTAAGGGGTTATTTTACTCATCATTATGAACACCTTTGACTATGGGACCAACACTGAAATCGCAAAAATCAAGCAGCTGCTGCTGTGCCATACAAATAATTAAATATTACTTTCATGACTAAATGAATGTAACAGCCGACTGTTTTTTCGCGATTTCAGGTTTGGTCCCATAGTACGATAATCCCTTAAAAGGATCTTCGCTAAAGTAGGACCTTATATATTTTAGTATTAATAATTTCTAATTAATTTATACTTATACTTTATCTTTTTATATGTAAAGATTATGTTATAAGAACTTACTACGTTTATTATTTTAACTTCTTAATTATAATTTTTGTCGAATTTATGTTATATCGGAATAGTATTCTGTCGAATAAGTGTTTTGTCGAAACAGAATTCAGTAGTGACTCTAGTGACTAGTCGGAAAAGTGTGCGTAGAAATTCATAATAAGGCCCTTTTCACACACACACGGTTTCCGTATGAACGGCGACCGTTTACATGGACGTAGACCTTTCCACACGCACACGACATTACCGTCACGGTACCCTTTATACGGAAACCGTGTGTATGTGAAAAGGGCCTAACAGTCAGTGTCTGGGGCGCTGTTGGAACGACTGGTGGATCGCGATATTCGCAGGTCCTCAGTTGGAAAAAAAATATTGCGTGCCAGAAGGTATCGTCAAAAATATTGTGCCACGTGTCTACCAAAATACGTGGCATAAAATTTTCCTGGTGGAAAAATAAACCGTGAACGTGGGCAGTTCAAACGCTACACAACTTTTATAAATATTTTTCTGAAAACCGTGCAAACCGACACGTGCTAGCGAATGTTTTAAAAATATATTGTATCAAAACTACAGTGCAGTGTAAAATGTACAATATGCTCCCCCGATTTTTTAAACGACAGCTATTGCTGCGGCCACGTTGTACGCGCCTACTATGGAAAGCCTCGCAATATTATATTATTAAAAACCAATCACCATCACCATGGCAACCAAGGAAGCAGAGATGAAGTGTATTATAGTACTTAACTGGCGAATTTATGAGCATTCTCACCAACAAAATAATACACGTTGAAACAAAACCAGCCGTTTAAGGCTGATTTTTCAATCGCCAGACACTTTGGAATAAGACCGTTTTATCCAACGAATAAATTTGACGCTTGATAGATTATGTTTAAGAAAACTGTCAAAAATTCAAATTTATTCCTCGGATAAACATAATTACAATAAAGTATAATCTGATTTCTGAGAGGATAAATAAAGAATACAGACTTTTAAAAAAGAGTACCTATTATTTAATTCAATTTTTTAAATCTTTAGTTTTAATTTAGTTTTTTTTTGTATTTTCTCTTGCACTGGTGACGTTTAAGCAGAATTAATGTAAATAGAGAATTTTAGCCGATTTTAGCGTATTTTTTTGGTGTTATAGATTATAATTTAGTACACTTAGGTACCTACATAAAAAAGAGCACCCAATGTATTTCATAGTACGGTTTGTAGTACGGTTGCTAACCGTAGATGACCCTGTATGTAAAACTATCTCTTGTTAGAATATACAATAAAATTCCATTCAATTAGGATCGATAGGTGAAGTTGAGAAGGGCTCATACGCACTAGCGGTCAGCCGCCCAAGCGGTTTGCCCTTGGTTTGCCTAAGCGGCTAGCCGCCTGACGCGGTTGGAACGGCTCACCGCCATGGCAGTTGTGGCCTGACCTGACGGCTAGCCGGGAAGAATACCGCTGACTTCCGTTCAACTGCCGCAGCTGGAATTTTGTGGCGGTTTAGTGTGTACAATGAGCGGTCGCATATAAAAATAATAACCTAACCGTCAAAAGCCCCCGACTCCAACTAGAAAAAGAACTGTAACTTTTGAACGGCTGAACAGATTTTCATGAAATATAGCTAAGATGATATCGATAAACCAGCTTTCCATTAAAAAAACTGCATTGAAATCGGTCCATCCGTTTTGGAGCTACGATGCCACTACAGATACATAGATACGCAGATACACAGATACACACTACAAACATATAACAACTAATCATAAACTTATACCTTTTTTGTCGTGGGTTGAAAAGGTGGATAGCCGCGCGGTTAGCCGCCCACGCAGTTGACCACTAGGGTTCATGCCGCGCTCATAGTATGTATCAACGACGCAACATTATCTACAACAAATGTAGCCAAAAAACGAATCATACACATTTTTACCACAATCCCTTTTAAATACTCACACGTAAGTGACTCAACTGGATTACAGGGCTATAAAGCAAGTATCCTTTGAGCCAACGGCTCATAAAGGTGTCGCCATAAACTGGGGACAGAGGGCCCGCCTAATGGAGACGGACTCTAATAAAATATGCGACATAAAATGTCCAGACTACATTCGTTTTAATTAGTGTAACTGTTTTGGAATAAAATGTAAGTATCTATCAGTGGCGAAGGGTGAATATTTTTATAAGGGAACCGTCCAAAAAATAGCTTGGTTTGGCGTGCCACATGCTGTGCAGTATTAATTTAACTGTGGCATGAAGTCATGAAGCAACTTGCCTACCTTCACATCTAAATAATAATACGTGAAGAGAAAACTTTGTACCCCTTTTTAAGCAGATTGCGCGCACGGAGGAGTGTGAGATTTGCCATAGTTAATTAAAAAATTTATGGCGAAGGAGTGCAGAAAGCTAAAATTTCTTTTATATTTATGTGTGGTCGAATTTCGACCACTGGGCGACCACTAGTTTTATAGATAGGAGAAAACGGGTCTTCATAGCCAGGGCCGGATTAAACCATGTAGAGACCCCAAGGAAAATATAAATCGGGGCCCATTTCCACATTTTAAAATTTTATTCATAACAATTAGTTTATGGAATTTGGTAAAAACAAAAACGTTGAAAGAAAAAAAATATGTTTTCCTCTTGTTCTTAGCTTACTTACTTTAATTAAACAACCTTATTTTTCTTGGGCCTCGTGGCTCTTATGACACCATGAGCCCATAAGCAATCCGATCTCTTTCATAGAATGGTCCGCAGCCCAACTAGGAGAATCATCGATGAGGAAAATGAACACTCAAAAATCTAAGATTACATTTATAATTATGTCTAATTACGTTGCTGGGAAATAACGGAAACTAGGATTTCGTGAAGCGTCGGTTGAAAGGCCAGTTGTGCTAAGAAGTGACATTTTTTATTTGTATTTTCTTTTAATTTAGTTCGAACGAAAATTTAAAAAAACAAAAAATTGCTTAGTACAACCGTCAACATATTATATTTCAACCCTGAACCCACGGTATACGGAACATATTTCTTTTTTTAAACACATTATCTGATTATTATTTTTATTCTAAAACATTTACGCATGCAGCGCAACACTCACTCCGAAATTCCAAATTCAAAATTAAAGGATTGCAATTTAAATGTATTCTGTTTATTGAGCCATATTATAATATAATGAATGACTCGTATGAATTCGCATGCCGTTGCAGTATATTATGAATAAGTATCAAATATGATGGACGCTTGTAATTGCACCAGTTGGATCTGTCCTGGTTGTCACGTACGCTACTAATTTAACGTATAATTTGTAATTGAAATTCTCCAGTGACAGGTATTCCATTATCATCTGTCTAGCCTCTTCGCACAATATTGGTGTCGAGTGCCAGTCTTCTGTCGTGTCGGCAGCCAGTCTTCTGTCGTGTCGGCACGAGGGAATCGCTCATGCCGTAGTGGAAAGATCAGCCAGTCAGCAATGGTGATCTCGAGGCTGCTAGCCCAGGGTGCACCAGACGATCTCAAGTTACGTCACTCGTGGAGGCTTTTTCCTTGCACTCCAGTCTAACCAGGCGGTCTAACTATAATGGTACCTAATGGACATTGACACTGGTGATAAATTTCAATACGATCGTGAGATACTAAACTTTGAGTTACCTTGTATTTTTTTTTTCTTCTTGTCATGACGACAAACTTCTGCTTCTGTGTCGCGGCGCGCATGTTAGCCAATAGATATGTTTTTACTACACAATTTTTGTTTTTGGAACTAGGTAGATATATTATTGTTTTTTTTTTTAAATTTACCACTAATTACCAACCTCTTGTTTAAATATAGAATTGACAGATAACCATTGAAACTCGCACACTATTCTTGCGAGCGTACTACAAACGTCAAGATAGTGACACTGCCGGTATCTGCATGTGAGAGGTTGACCGTTGACACTCAATCACTGATACATTCCATTGTTTTTGTTATTATTATAATACCTACAGTTTGAGTAGTTTGATGAACTTACAACCAATGGATAATAAATGTTACGAAAATTATTACAGATGCTTATAACATGGGGTCAACGCTTTCAGCGGCGTTCTATGACTAAAATAAAATGTCTAAGGTCAGTATTCAAGTACAAACAAACAGTAAGCTTCGCCCCATAGTGGACGTAATTTCGACCAACTGATCAATCAAATCCCCGCATTCTTCCGTTTCCGTTCACCGAGTGGGCAAATATACAGGATTGAGTGATTCAGTGTTTGTTCCTAAATGCAACCGCAGTATTGGGATTCACTTTAAAACAAAACAAAAATTCGACTTAGTATGGAGGACACGCAAAATTTACTAGTGCAAGCCATACAAAATCAAAATTTTATTTTGATTTAAAGTGAATTTTAGTACTGCCGTCGCGTTTGGGAACGGACTCTCAATCACTCTGTAAATTATGTGCAATACATAAAAAAATATCCTATTTTATTCAATAGCTGGAAAATTTTCAGAATAATTTCTCATAAATCCATACAAAAACTGTTCCAATTTCAAATTAATAGTATGATTTTTTTTTATCAGGCAACAAATAATTATTCTAATATGCAGTTTAAATAGCACATAAAAATAATAGAAATCGATATTATGACTGACTCACATTTCCAAGTAAGTCTCTCATGCATATCTGCTGATATGCAAGTCTTTAGCATTCTAGGAAGTATTGATAAGCTTAGATGCAATTCTATCTTATATTGGTATATCGTACTTAGCCATCCTGTACACTATGTATAAATAGTATGTGGTATTCTGAGGCAAATTATTATTTCGTGTGTAGTAGTAAATCGGTAGTACTTATATCAGAGGAAGTATGAAAGTGGCACCAGTGACAGAAAAGTTGAGAAGTAACCTTTTGTCGTGGTTCTCCATAGGATCTACTATTTGGAACCGTGCACCTAGAGTCTCGATATTTCATAAGTGCCTGTATCTGGTTTATATGAAAAAAAAATCTATGCTATTCTAACAGAACAAAAAAAAAATTGAAAACGTAGAAGACTTTTTCCATAGATTTATTGACTAGTTGTAGGGGGGAGCTACTTATTATTTCAATGACTTTTTCATATATCGATGACAGAAATAATTTATCAATGTGTACGGTATGCCACAGAAATGTCACCCTGTTATTTTATAGATGAGAAGTGCTGGTGTAATACCCTTACAAATTCTAACAAGATTGTCCCTTATAAGCAGTGTTTACATATATGATATAAAACCAAGACTTTATTAAACAAAAATGAATCACATCTTTATCCTACATTTTTATATGGTGTGTCCGACCTTTGTTATTCTATTGTTGCAGAAAAAATAACGCACTAGGTCAGCAGACCGCAAAGCTGCCTTTGCAATACCTAATAACAGTTATTCGTCAGGGAAATAAAACTTTGACGAACAAAACTAATTTCTATAGCACTGAATATGATTCACGACTTTGTTATTATTAACTAGGTAGGTACATGCAAGCGTTCCTGTGTCTTTGGACCAATTCAGTTGTAGCGGACAAATAACTTGGCCGCACTTTAACTTGAATAATCTTTAGGTACCGTACTTTTGTACTACACGGGAATCGATACCTGGTCGTTGCACATAAATTAAGGTACTTATACCAGCAGACACACTTACACTTGCAATAACAACTTATTTTTATCTTTAACAATTTATTAACAATAGCAACTTTACACAAAATGTACTACAATAGAAAACTTGAACAAAGCACAACAATTATTTAGACTCTGAGATACCTACTACAAAATAATAATTATGAAATAATCGGACTCACACAATTCCGCCTATTATACTCGCATATTGTAACAATGCACCGCCCAAATCATACTTAAATCGACTATCATACCGATATATCGATACAGTATCCGATTATCGAGATTACACTTCGAATATTCGATTGAATCGAATAGTTCGATGTGCCGTTCGAATTTTAAATTCAATGGAATGAAGCCGTGTTAATGTTTTGTATGACATTTTAAACAATGGTTTTAAATATGGAAGGCTTTGTTTGGCAGTTTTCGATCCCATAATGTTATTGAAACTATACCAATTAAATGTTTCGAGTTGAATAAATTAAAATAATTATTAATTCATGTTATATGCTTTTAAAACGAGAACTCGGGACCAGCTCGGGACTCTTCATTATACAAATAACAATAAGGAATAAATTCAATGATCCACAAAATGTACCTATCTGTGCATTGGAATTTTAAATTATTGGCAATATAAACTACAGTATCTAGGCTGGCAACACCCTGAGTAAGTACCTACTTACTATTGTACATAACTTTATTTTAGGATCCGGTGAAAAATGAAACAATATTTCCGTGTCTTTCAGCATTAAATTAATATAGGTAATTAACATGGCCGCTCGTATCCGTTTGCGCCATTACTTTTGTATTCTACCAACAATTTACAACGCATAAGTTAACGTTTAATTAAAAATGACTCAACGATTCACGCCTTATTCAGATCGATATTAAAAAAGTTAAGACGAACAATGACCCTATTCACAATGGACGAAATTGGACATAAGAACTAGGTAAGTGCAAGAAAACAGTAGGTATGTAATTGCATTTAGCAGTTTTTTTTTTTACCCATGTGGCATTGTTTTTTATACTGCCAAGGGAGTGGAAATGGATTAATGACATTCACGGATCCCGTAATGGCCATTCATCACAAGACCCTAATGCTGATAACTTGAATTTTCAATCAACAGTTCTATACCTTCGCAATCAGGCTGGCCGTATATATATTTACTGTGCCGTAAGCTTGATCGCCACCTCGGCGCGGTATAAGCCAAGTGCGAGTCGGACTCGCGCACCGAGGGGAGAGTTCCGTACAAATTGACGGTATTCAGATTTTTCCTTTTAGGTACTTGTGCTATGAGACATTGCTTCTTGCCAATAGAATAGAATTATATACACCATGTCCCAAAATTCAACGATAAGCGGGCACCAGAGGGTTGACCTGCTCATGACTACTCGAGAAAAAAATAATTAAAAAATAATATCTCAATTTTGAAGAAGTTACATATAAAAATTGAAATCCTTCAAAAATTTACACCCCTTAAGATATTTTTAATTACCATGACCACAATGTTTCAAATATTTCTAAATTTCTTTTTGTACCGGCAACCTAAGTAGCACTGCTATCCACCACAATCCTTAAAATTCCCAGAATGCCTTTAGATTTGACACAAAAATCAATCAAAATTATTTTTCACCCTCAAATTTTGAAAGATTTTTACTTTCGGTCCACTTTAACTCATCGTGGTGTAAAAAAAAAGTATGGACACTACCATGGCAAGTTTTTTTAAAAATTGACGCAACTATCCAAGATTCCAAAATAGTATAATACTCTAGGAAATCTATCCACAAAAAAAAGATATGAGTACTATTTCTGAACAAGAACCAAATTTCATAACTTTTACTATGTGCCCAAAATAGGTTTTTTGTTGGAAATTCTTCGAATTTGAATGGTACATGTGCGTAGTCAATAAAATTTAGAAGTTAGAGAGAGATTATACGTTAGAGAGAGATAGATAAATAGTATGTAAAAAAGGAAAAAAACGTTTTTAAAAAATAAACCTCGTTTCTCCACAACTACAACAGCCTGCTAGTACGTCTGTGGCGTACTATCACCTGTCATCTGTACACAGACTAGACTTAGGATTTGGCTGTAGATTTTCGCTGTGAGTAACAATAAGATAGGTAGAGAAGTTGCTGTTTTTATAAACTTTTAGCGTATTTTGGACTGTTTAGCGTTTATCACGCCACAGACGTACTAGCAGACTGTTGTAGTTGTGGAGAAACGAGGTATAATTATTAAAAACGTTTTATTTCTTTCTTTACATACTATCTATCTATCTCTCACTAACGTATAATCTCTCTCTAACTTCTAAATTTTATTGACTACGCATATGTACCATTCAAATTCGAAGAATTTCCAACAAAAAACCTATTTTGGGCACATAGTAAAAGTTATGAAATTTGGTTCTTGTTCAGAAATAGTACTCATATCTTTTTTTTGTGGCTAGATTTCCTAGAGTATTATACTATTTTGGAATCTTGGATAGTTGAGTCAATTTTTAAAAAAACTTGCCATGGTAGTGTCCATACTTTTTTTTTACACCACGATGAGTTAAAGTGGACCGAAAGTAAAAACCTTTCAAAATTTTAGGTTGAAATATAATTTTGATTGATTTTTGTGTCAAATCTACAGGCATTCTGGGATTTTCAAGGATTGTGGTGGATAGCAGGGCTACTTAGGTTTCCGGTACAAAAAGAAATTCAGAAATATTTGAAACATTGTGGTCATGGTAATTAAAAATATCTTAAGGGGTGTAAATTTTTGAAGGATTTCAATTTTTTTATGTAACTTCTTCAAAATTGAGAATTCTTTTTTTATTTTATTTTTTCTCGAGTAGTCTTGAGCATGTCAACCCCCTGGTGCCCGCTTATCGTTGAATTTTGGGACATGTTGTATATTATATTTTATATTATACTAGGTATATATTATATAATATATATATAAATAGAATAGAAATATTTAAGATATTATGATGAATGATGATGATTTGATGATTTCTACGGGAAGTACCCTATAGGTTTTGATTCCCTTGCGAGTGTCAAAATATGCGGCATAAACGGCCGTATCTTTTGATTGCATTGACACAGAAGTATGATCTTTTCACAGCTCCAAGGGATTGCAGACCTGAGTATTTGGTATTAATCTCAACTTGGTACCTCCACGTGTCCTTAAGAAAAAGGGTCCAGACAGACAGGCGGACAACGAAGTGATCCTTGTGTTCCATTTTTCCTTTTGATGTACGGAACACTAAAAAGAACCCTAAAAACTTATTATAACTATTACAAGTGGTATAAAAGAAAAGGGGAAGTCTACACTAGTGTAACTACCACCTATATATTTCCGTAATCTCGGCACAAATACAGCTGTGAACTCTCATTTGAGAGGCTTTACTATAAACGCGTATATAAAAGAAGCGGTCGAGCGGTAACCAATGTGTTCTGTATTTTATACCGGTACGAGGAACCGGGGCTTTTCCATGCGATTATTTTTACTACATAACATTACTTGTACATTCCCGAAGGGTTAAGTGGAAGTGAGTTATCGTAAACAGTTTGCAAATTGCTGTATTGGAACGCTTGATGCGATTAGGAGCAAGATTCTCGCAATTTTTGGTAACTACTTTGCAAGGTTGACGATGAACTTATATTTTTTTATTTGTATTTTAATGAAGATTCTTGAACCTTTAGTTCTTAAGTGATAGCTGATGAAACTACCACAAAATCAGAAAACAAATAGATTGGCAGAAGTTGTTTATAATGTGCGTGTAAGATTCCCGAAGACACCCCATACAATATTCAAAACAAGCAACAAACAACATTAATAATTTAATGATATTTGGTCTTCAACTATACAGTAAACCCATCATCATCCACCGCCGGACTTCACCTACTGCTGATCATAGGCCTCTCTTTGAATGTGCCAGTCTCATCCAAGTTCGACCTGCAACAATGTCTTCCACCCATCTCGTAAAATAAAGACCTATAAGGCGTTTTATCCCTTAGTTCCAAAAAGTACCGACGAACACTTATTCCAAAAAGTATCTACCGACATAACAATACCAATAACCTGACCGTCAAACCCGACTCCAACTAGAAACTTAGCTAAGATGATACCCGATAACCCGATTAAACTAGCTAATTAACAAAGCTTTCGATTAAAAACTGAATTGAAATCCGTCCATCTGTTTTGGAGCTAAGATGCCACAGACAGATACACAGATACATACACACTACAAACTTATAACAGCTCTTTTTTTGTCGGGGTTAAAAATAATCTTTAATCAAAAGAACATTAAAAGAATGACAATATGAATTGAACAACGACACATAATCGCACAATTGATGGTCTCGAAACGCTAAATACCGTTCCGTAAAAGGTCGAGCGGCACTCAAAGGGTTGAGAAAAAACCCAACAATAAACGCAGCTACCGTAATTACTTTAGCGTTTCCTTGAACGGTGTGTGCTCAGCTTTATATTTGCTGTCGAATATAACGTAAGTCGGAACGTGTACCTTGTTATTATTTATTTTTATTAGTGACATTGTTATTAAGTATACCTACGACCACGATTGTGGTATAACCTACATACATACTTTAAAATATTTATATCTATGTGATTATTTTAATTTCAGCTTTTTTTTTCATGTTTTGCCAATATTATTCAAAAAATCAATTATTTTTCTTTCTTTCTTTCTACTGAATTTAGATACAATAAACTACTACGGCTTTTTTTACTCGTGTTTTTGTTAGTTTCGGCGCAGATAATTTATTACTACATATAGAACTTTCTAATATTAAAAATTGGTGTAAAAGTTTGTAAGCATAAAGTCTATTGACCCGGTCTGTCGCTAACTTTTTACTTAAAAATAATCTATTTTGAGGAAAATAAATTATTAGTTACATTTCTACCTAATAGGTACCTACTAGAAACAGACTTTGTTTATTTGTCTCCTTTATTGATTTCCCTATAGTATTAACTGTGATACTTATAATGGTGTTCATTACGCTAAAATTGTTTTATGTTATTTGAAGACCAGCAACAAATTATTTCTTTTTATATTGCTCTACTTCAAATAAATATATTCGAAGCGTTATAACAAGTTATTGTTACACTTACAAACCCTTAATTGAAAGGTCAATGCACTGTTTTGCCATGCTATCTGGCGGGAATTATGTGCATAAGTAACTACTTATGTAAGTCATTTGAGCCTGGTTTAATAAATAGTTCTCTCTTTGAAGCACAGACTTGAACTAAACATAGGTACTTTGTACGTAATTAAACTCTAGTTACAAACGATAAAGGCTTCACAAGAAAACCGCACCTTTATCAAACGCGTGGTTTTCGAACACTAGGGAGCACGGCACACTTGTAACACTAGACGCGACGCGGCGCGTCTTCATTGGCCGCTTGACAAAATGTGGCCACACTAGATAAATGTACCTACCCAATGAGCATGCTACAATCGCGTCGGGTGCTACAAGTCTGTTCCCGGCTGAAGGCATAAGAAAGCTCTTTGGGAGTACCTTAGTGTGACAAAGAGTAATTCTTAACTCACTTTTCCAAGAACCTAGGTTGAACAACTTTTAGGTTCTGATACTTCTAAATATCAGTATTCATGAACCTCAGACCGTAGTATAAGTTTCATTAAAAAAAATCTCTATGTAATTACAAAACATCTCGTGCTATATGTGACAACAAGAAGCATTAGTAAACAATAACTTGTTGTTGTAATTAATAAAAAATTGTAAAGTTAAGGCAAAGGTTGTTTTTTAAATAAAATATTCATTATGCGTACTAACGTTAAGTTGATGCAACTTACTAAGGGTTCTGGTAGTCTTGTTATCACAATACTTTTCTCCGTGCGATTTTACGCATCGATAGGGTACTGCGCAAGTGCGCACCGATTGGCCCGTTCCTAGCACGAACACGGTCGATGCTTATAATCGAGATTGTTATATAAAACTTACACTAGAGCCTCTAATTTACAGTCAAACTATTTATTAATGTGATTTTTGGTGATACAATAGGTCTTATACTTATCTACAACTCAAAAATCTACTATTAGATACTATTTAACAATAAGAAATTACAAAAGACATTACATACAAATAAAAAAATAAATAAAAAATTATCAGCAATATTTTATCTCTACATAGAAAATAGAATCTCTGAATAGAAAACTTTGTACCCCTTTTTACGCATATTGCGCGCACGGAGGAGTGTGAGATTTGGCATAGTTAAAGTTTATATGGAGAAGGAGCGCAGAAAGCTAAAATTACGGTCGAATATCGACCACTGGCGACCACTAGTATATTTTAAATACAGCCTATAATATACTACTATAGATTCGGGCTCTCTCCATAATCCTTCGGGTTTTCTAGAAACCCCGAAGGATTTCCTGAAATAGGTTATACCTAAATACTATGATCCCATATTGAGATAGGTAAATACTAACGTATTTTTATCCGTAGAAATGCTATCGAGGTATAGATACCTATTTATATACACGTCTAGTATTAAGCAAAAAAAGTCTATTATATAAAATTATCCCTTTTGTTTGACAAAACAGGACATGAAGCGATAAATTGAAAATAAGGTGATAAAAACATACAGGGTGACATTAAAGTCACTTTTTTTCATCATAAAATATAACAGGAACCAGTGAACGAAATACAAACTCAATTACAGTTCTCATCAGCTATGTTTAGACACATGAAAAAGTAATGAGGCAATTTTGTCGTTCAAACAATTCTGACGAAATTCTTTAGACCGTGCGAATTCCGCGAACGACGTCAGACTCGGTTAAATAAATATTACAACGAAAATATACATGTTATAAACGATGTTAATATTTTACACCTTATTTATCTTCTCACATCATTTTTTTAAAGACGTTTTTATTTATGATTGATTACGAAATGAAGAAATAAAAAATTTTTTTTTTTTGGAAATCGTAACTTTCCAAGTTCCTTCCTTTCTAGTCCCGATCCTTTTAAGGAATTTATTGTACCTACTCATAATTATGAGCAACTTTTTTTATGGGACTAT
Organism: Allophyes oxyacanthae; assembly: GCA_932294325.1. Classification (NCBI taxonomy): domain Eukaryota; kingdom Metazoa; phylum Arthropoda; class Insecta; order Lepidoptera; family Noctuidae; genus Allophyes; species Allophyes oxyacanthae. The sequence goes on from OW028628.1 coordinate 8,727,986, forward strand.
GAGACTAAACATAAAATCCCAAAAAAAACAGCTTTGCCATACAAAATGTAGATATGGAACAGCATTTAAATTTTTCACGATTTCATCTTTCGTCCCAGAGAGTAAAAGTGGATCACAATCATGAGTACATAATAATAATCTCTTAAAGGGATCGGGACTAGAAAGGTAGGACCTTATAATTATAATGGAAGTCAAATCAAATATATTCTTGCCATTTCACGTGGCAATGCTGCCACTCTTCTGGGCACTTTACCGGTTGACAGCTATATTTTAATGCGTAACTGTACACAGAGGGTTTTATATTTGAAGAGGTTTATTTAGTAAATATACTAGAATTTATTATTATATACCTACTTAGTCAATTAGTACTGTACTATAGGTAGATACATTATAAAATACTGGAAAAAAAAATATACCATGAAAATCAAAAGCAGATTTTCGGTACCATTTAGGTAATACATAACACCAATACGATTCTTGTATCTCACAAGCTCAAACACCCAGCTAGTTTCGCAACAACTATCTACAGGTCATACAGTTATTTGCTCTGCGCGAGGACCAAACCCGTAACCCGTCGCACAACAAACCTGCCAAGAACAACGTGTAAGAATAAAATTAAGAGTACGAACCGATACAATACGAAACAATCTGAGAGAGATTCAAAATTGGAATTATACTTGAAAATCGAACACTAACCCTAAAACCAGACAACCCAAATTGGAATCATACTTGAAAATCGAACACTAACCCTAAAACCAGACAACCCAAATTGTAATCATACTTGAAAATCGAACACTAACCCTATGGTTGTCTGGTTTTATAACCAGACAACCCTGGCATGGAATTGAAAAATTATTCCTATACATATACCTACATGAGCTCGTTCATCTATTATAAGCTTAACAAAGTGTCGCAACACAGTTGCCTCACCCCACAAAGCAGTAACAAGTAAGCAGGGCCTATCATTTAACCCCTGGCCCCAGATAGGCAACCCAGTTTGTTTCACGAACGACCATTTATCTAAATGGACGATTTTTCTTCTTTTCAAGAGTAATGAACTCTGTAGAAAGATTAATTAACATTTGTGGGGCATAAAATATTTGCTTGTGAATTTTTTGGTTAGTAATGGAAGTGGCGTAAAAGTTTGAGTCTGAGCCCTATGTTATTCATAAGGTGTGTTATGTGAACGATTAAAAATAATAGGTATACAGTAGCGGTAGTCTAAATCTCAAATGATCTAAAACTATAAATGAGATCGACATATAATTTTGAAAAAAAAACTTTTATATACGAGATTGCCAGCATGTTTGGACTTTGGTATGGTTAAGATTTGGTGCACCGTGCATGAAGTATGCGCGTGCGATGTATGATGCCTAATTAAATGTCTACGTGATGCCTACGATAGTCAGGATATATGTATAGGTATGATTTGTATGTATGTTAGTGTATAAAAGAGCCTCAACTCAAACGCACGACTAAGTTTTCTTACTCTGCAAAATATACAGATTTGAGTCAGGATTTTTCAACACCTATCCTTTAAAAATATTCTCTCTGGAACTTCCAGAATGATATTTGTTATAAATTTATTCAAAAGTGCAAAGAACTACGCGACTCAAAATAGGTGTATAAGACTAAAAATCGCTCTATTTGCACCATGATAGTGAATAGTATATTGTAGTACAAGTCTACCTACCTAAAAAAGAATACATGAACAAATATTCGCAAAAATTTCGCAGAAACAATGAGTAGGTAAACTGCTATTGGACACATTCTTAGTATAATAGTTTAAGTTATAATTAAATTACTTATTAGCCTAATTACAAGGCTAGGTTGTAATAAGATTAGGGTGCACCCTATCTTGGACACGAGGATAAAGAAAAAAAAATCGCTCCAGAATACCACATAAGAAAATAAATCTATTCAATTTATCATTGAAAGTACCTTAATTATACTTATTTCGCAATATTAAAAATGGAATGGAAAGGCTCGGCTTTATGAAACATATTTTTAAAGTGTGAATAAAAATACGATTCAATGTCCTTTTGAAGCAGAGTTTTTATTTATTTTATTAAGAGTCTGAATACTGGCAGTATATTTCAGTCTTTGCGTACTCTTGACTGCTTCTGTTATTGTACTATTTTAACTTGTGCAATAACACCCAGTTCACCGTCATCTGCATCCAGTCTGACCCAGCTACTCTTTTATTTTCTGGTTTTTTTTTATGTTTGTTGTGTGCATGCTATTTGTGATTTCGGTGTCCTGTGTGCAAAAAATAAATTTATTTTCTTTCTTTCTTTCTTTCTCTTCGGGTGGTCTAACACTACGTTTGCCGATTCGCGGTCTCCACTCAAGGACTCGTCTGCTCCAGCGGCCATCGGTCAGCCTACTGTTACTTCAACTCGCTAATTCTGCATTCTATGTCGATTACTTCAGTTTTTTTTTATTATGGATTGTTTACAATAGGTATATATCTTTTAACTATAGTTTAATTTCACAAAGTCGACATGTGTGGGCGCCAAATGTAATGCAGACATTTACTCACACAAAGTAAAGTTAATTTCTGTTTTACTTTACAAACTATAAAGTCCAAGTGTGAGATCATCTCGGAATCGAGTTTGTACTTCGAGCGGTTTTTTTACTTTTATGATGGTTCGAATTCAAAATGTACGATTCGAACGCTACCGACCAATCGAAGCAATTCGAGCGGCTTTCCTTCGAGAAATGACAGGCTCGACTTTTCCCGAAAAATAGTTCGAATTCGAACTTTTTCTCGAATTCGGGACTACTTCGACTGCACAAAAATTGCCCCTTGATTCTGTAAAGACTTCAAGCTGAACATAATATTTTCCTCTCTAGTTTTAAAGTTAACTAACACTTTAACCCTATCATTTACAGTTATGATATGAACCCGTGTTATCTTCATTATTATATCTTGTACCTGACCTAAACTAAGTCTAAACTATCCAGAGTCTCTCAAGTTAATCCTTAATTAACTAAACGGACCCTTAATATCAACACGAGGCGTTACATCTAGGTCTTAAAGATTATACTAACACCTAGTAGTTATATAGTTTAGTCCCTTAGTAGACCGTACTTATGTTATTTAACAGTTTCCAACTAACGCCAAAGTTTCTGAGGTTAACGTAGAATTAGGAACCTAAAAAACTTCGTTATAGCCAGAGAAATAATTGTGTATGGTCCACATAATATCTGGCTTCCATTGGGTACTAGCAGTTATTTCTGATCGACTTAAAAAAAAAGAACAGCTTTTGAAGTCCGGCCTTTAACTTTTCAATGCACCGACTTCAGAAGCTGTTAAGTTTATGAAAATGATTATATAATACGTTTTAGTTTTTTGAAGTCGGTATTTACATTTTTTAAAGTTTTTATCTCATTAGATTTGTGTAAGTGAATGCTCGCGTTAGATTTGGCGCCCACACACAAATGCAAAGCTCACGACGAATTAAAACATGACTATGAAAAGACTAAAACCGTCTAGACGCCCTAATTGGTCACCTGGTGGTAATCGATCACCGCCACCCGGAAAATCCTTAGCAAAAAGGGATTCGCTGATGCGTTGCCGACCTTCAGTTGCACCCGGCTTGCATTACTCTTCACTCACCGCAAAAAACACAGCAAATATCATGATCAAGTATCAAGTCACGCCATGCCGCATCAATTGCCGTCACCTCTTCCCCGCTACGTTGAGACGACTGACAAGTTATGAACCACATCATGAACTTATGACGTCACTGCCAGAACACGTGTCATGTTACTTAGGAGGGCAAACCGCCTCGAGACATGACGAGCCTCTTGCTACATCGCACTATGTACTTGTACAAATATAGCAAATTATGATGATCTCAATAACTAATTAAAATAATCTTAAAAAACCTCTGGAACCTTCGGCAATTAGTTCATAATTATATCAAAGTTGACAATTAGTCTGGTAAACTAATGATTTTTATCATAGGTTACCTGAAAGAAATTACTTTATGTGATAAGGCCCGGCCGCCCATTGTATTATATTGCTATAACCGGTGTAGTGAAGTATAAAAATAAATAATAAATAAATAAATATCAACAGAAATCTAAGGAAACTAAACTTATCTCACACACTACCTAATTATCTAAATTATAAAATTGAAATACAAATATAAAACCATAGATACTGGTACAAGCGACCGAATAGCCTAAGTACAATTTTTATTATGAGAAAACCCATAGAGAGAAAACCATAAAATAATATAAACTTCATATTTTCATAAATTTCAAAGGTTAATCGAAAATAGATTCTAAAATACTACTTAACAGTAATTTTTATTTATTAAAATAGTTCACCTTTCTCTGAACTCTCGATATGCTCACTAATAATAAACTATCTGACAGCTTTCTGCTACAATATATTGCCGATAGACAATTTTATTCAACTAAAGATTGATGACTCATAATAAAAGAATATCTTCTCCCGTACAAGAATTATTAGGATTATCTTGTGTTCTATTCGTGGTGAATTCGACAGCATAATCACCTATGACTAGGTACTTAATTCTTTCATCAATATTTATCATGTCAAGTTTCATAAATAAGTACGCAACCCGATCTTTTTAATGGATTCTTTCGTACGAAAATATAGGTAAAATTAAACAATTTATTTTTGCAATTCAGCAATTTAGTTGTATCTACTTAATTGCTCAAAAAATAGTTTCTTGGGTATATTTCTGAGCTTGTTAAAGCTAAAAAGATGTCTTTTAGACATTCTTTTAGCCAGAAAACTGTCTTACAAAAATCTTTTTGAAATTCGTGCTGTCTGAATTGCTACTTGCTACAAACGTAAATAAAAATAACATTCCATCCTCGTATTTTTTGTCCCTAGGCAAAGCCTACTTAGCCTGCGGGTATATCTGCAATTGGTTTTATGTCACATAATTATAATTATTATCTTATTCTTTCGTCTGAGCATATTTTACATATAGACAAACACTGCTGCCCTTGTATTAAACATAGTCCTTAAGGCATCGAGACGGAAAGATAGGAGTGAAACGGAAGTGACGGATGTGAGTTGAGCGGAAACTACACAGCCAAATTAATCTACGCATCCGAATCTAAACTGTACATAACACCTTTACACCCTCAAGAGCAGAAACATAAACAAATCATCGAAACTATGACCAACAACCATGAATACATTGTAACAATAAGAACTAATTCATGCCAAAAACATGAAAGCATTGATAACCAAACAATTATTTAGAAAGGGCGACATAAACAGGCCCTGTCACTAAGAACCGTCTAGTCATAAAGACAGGGCATAGAAAGGGCCGTAAAAACCCCACGTTGACACCTTTTGTTTACCGATTGTCTATTGTTCTGAAGAGCTGGCCGTATTGTGGTTGGATTTTTGAAAAATGAACCGCCTTGTTTTGAATTTGGAATGAGGTGCAATGCAATCGAAGTTTGAACAAGTTGTTCGAGGGTCAAAATGCTTCATGGCGGCCGGGCGGCCGTGCTTTACATAATATAAATTAAACAAAAATGCCATAGATTCATCGTATTTTATAATCAAAATTTGCTTACGTTTACTTTACCATACGTCAAAAGATTCGTGCTCGGCCCTCTGTACTAATATTATAAAAAGTAAAATTTGTTTGTTTGTACTCGTATGTAGGTCTTCCCTAGAAACACGGAACCAATTCAAAAAAAAATTCACTAATAGAGAGCTACACTATCCCAGAGTAAGTTATGCTATAAATTATTAATATTTATTAATACGTGAAGAGAAAACTTTGTACCCCTGTTTAAGCAAATTGCGCGCACGGAGGAGTGTGAGATTTGGCATAGTTAAAGGTTATATGGAGAATGAGTGCAGAAAGCCTAAATTACCTAATATACAATATGTGGTCGAATTTCGACAACTAGGCGACCACTAGTTTTAATACAAATATAAACGCGCGTAACGCGCGTGTGAAACCGCGGGCAAGCCAGTGCTATATAAGGTCCTACCTTTCTAATCCCGATCCCTTTAAGGGGTTATTGTACTCATCATTATGAACAACTTTTACTATGAGACAAACACAAAAGTCGCGATAAAAATCCAGCTGTTTATTTAGTCGATTATTTTTATGGAACAGCTTGGTTTTTTTTTTGCGATTGCAGTGTTGGTCCCATAGTAAAAGTTGTTCATAATGATGAGTACAATAACCCTATAAAAGGATCGCAACGAGGAAGATACCTACTTGTATAAAGTATTGAATTACGTTTGGCAATTAAGTCTATGTACATATGTGATTATTTAATTTATAGAGAAAATAAGGTATAATATATCTTCTCAATTTTCAGGAGAGGTATTGAATTCATGTTTTCTATAAAAGGCTTCAAGCAAAGTATTGTTCAGCCGACATTGTTATTAATGATGGTTTCCATTTATAATAGAACTCTTTGAACCACTCTCTGCAGACAACAGAAAGGATTTGTAATTAAAAACATTTCTAAATAAATACATTGTGGTCTTAGACAAGTTTAATAGGTTTAATAGTCAAGTTTAATAGTCTTAGAATAATAATGAAATAGCTATGCAGTTCATATTCGACATCTCTGGTTAGAATTCTGTCCTTTACGCCAGCATCGTCACAAAATTTTGACGTCCGCTAAATAGCGGTACCGGTACCAACGCAAATGCTTGTCAAATGCTCGGCGCTTTGCTTTCTTAACAAGCATTAAGCCTTTGAAGTACAAGTATAGGCTAACCCGTGCTCGGGTGCTGGCTGAACGAAATAATGACGAGGCAATTTTTTTTAATATTTTTAAATTAGGAACATTATGAAGCTTTTCCTGCGTCAATTAATTTTATGCCAGGGTTACTTTTTAAATTATAAACACATGACTATAGAACGCAAAAAGGTAATACCTAAACATAAGGATAACAAAAGACTATTAGCTTATTACTTATTATTTGTTAATTGGTTGCATATCTACGAAAGTGGCAGTGGATTACATAAAGTAGTTGGTATACAAGATATAGGCACGAGTGGGCCGAGCACGAATGTTTTGACGTATAGTAAAGTAAACGTAAGCAAATATTGATTATAAAATACGATTATAATCTATCGCATTTTTGTTCAATTTTATGCAACAAACACACTTGTTTCATGAAAATGTAAAAATATTGCATGTATTTCCAAAAAAATATCATGGTTTAAACGTGTATTTTTGGTTCTAAATTTGGTTACGTTTACGTTACTATACGTCAAAACATTCGTGCTCGGCCCACTGTTCTAGTTTGGTAAATACTGTCATAAAATTATTACTTCTGAAGCAATCGGAATGAAGAAAAAAGCATTGATCGGTTTCGTATTTATCTTTACGTCGCCGATATTGGGTCAATTAAATTATATACAATTATAACAAACAATAAATTCGTAAATATATGTATATAAGAGATAAGAGTTCCAAATACTTTCAACCTCTTCACAGACTTTCACATTTAATAGTAGGTATTTGGTAAGACCTAGGTACCTATATCTAAGCCGTAAGACCGATACTGAGCATCATCATCAGTAAGATGTCTAAAGCTGAACATAGGCTTCGTCGTCATCATTCAAAGCTTTTGAATAGCGTAAATACCAACTTTATTTACGCTAACATTGAAAAAACTAAGTAGGTATAAGAATTTTATTGTGAATTCATTAATGAAATCGTAATTAGTTTTTTTTTTTTATTATCAATGTTAGTAAATTTTCAAATTTAGTTTATTTTATGTGATTAAGAATATTAATAAGTACGTAGATAATAATCATAACAAACCCCAAACAGCTTTTAATACAGTAGAGCAATGTAAGTTAGAATAGGATAAAACAAAGACTAATTAAATACATATCCAAATATATTTAAAAAAAAAGAAACTGAAACATATTTCTTTATGGTAAAATCTTCTAAAAGCTCTTAATAAATTGGCCTTTGACAAACTAAAATAGTTTCATTTAAAAAGCGAGACATTTATCGTAATTAATTGGCTAGACCTGAATATTTCATTTATCATTGAAGTAGTTTTATTTTCAAACTCGTTTTTATAAAACTTTATTACGTTAGGTACGGTAACATTTTAAATTAGTGCGTATTAATACATGTAATAAATATCTTTAAAAAATCACACGAGCAACTCTTTCATTAGATACCTAACCATGTAATATTCCTGAAAATTTAATGACTGGCAAACTCAGTCAAATAATGTATTCTCCAAATAATAATATAGACGAAAAATATGCTTACCTATTATTGTAAAAAATAGTTAAACAGACTATTATTTTTATCCTAATCCAAAAATACTATCTGAACATGATCTGAACTAAATATTTACGTCAAAAAAGCTTTACCGTAACTTCAAAAGTTAATTTTATTCCGCCAATAATTTATACTGTATTCTCTATTACAATATTGACGGAAAAATGCTTAACATAAAAAAATATCAGGTATTTAATAATACCTGATTATTTTATAACATATTCCAAAAATAATCTGTTTATAAGATTTATCAAAAAAGCTTTTCCGGAACTTTAAAAGTTAATTAATTCTATTCCGCCAATAATAATTAATTCTGTATTTTCTAATACAATATCGACGGAAAAATTAAATTATATAATAAATAACCGAAAATATTTTTTACTTAATTCAAAAATAATCTGTATAATATAAAAGATATTTTCAAAAAAGCTTATCCGAAATTTAAGTCTATTTTTATTTCGCCTAAAATTATGTGTTAACTCAAACAAAATACTTCGAATAAACTTTAAAAAGTATCACTAACATTTGATTTCAAAAATAGAATCCCACATAAAAATAGAACGCACTTTAAAAAATCTATTTAGATAAAGGAAACCACGTAAATCAAAAAAGGTTGATAGTAATAAAAGGTCGACTTACATTTTCGTTCACAAAATCACAGTCACACAAACCGCGTCGCGCGTAGTTCCCGGTACTCCACGTCCTCCCAACTCGACACACGGGGGAGGTATGAGATACTGCCGCTCTTCCGAATTTCGGTCCGTGTAGCTCTTCAGACGAAATCGGGAGGACCGCACGGTAAAGTTAGATCGCAGTATGCTGAAATCTCGCAGTTAGGTAATCTAGATTTAGTTGAAGCAAGTTTCTGTGAGAAGGCCTATTTCACCAGATAATGTTTACAATCAACTAATAAGATAATGAACTGTTTCAAAAATAACGTACGTACGTTATATTTTATTAAATTATATCCTTTTAAAATATGACTCTACGGTCATCTACGGTAGATATAATAATATCAGGAAAAGAATAGAATAGAACAACTGCTCCACTATGTTCAAGTATTATGCCAACAATTACAATTAAATTAACAATTATTATAAATTAATTACAATTATTATACTTAAATTACACTAATATTTATTATGCCAACAATTACAATTTACATTAAATATCAAAGTATACATATAAACCTTCAGTGAAAAATTATTTAACTGATGGTGAAAACCACATCAAAATCCGTTGAAAATCCGTGGATAGGTATACAGAGACATAGACAGAGACGCGGAAAGTGACTTTATTTTATTATAGGTAGAGAAGATACATCATGGTACGCACAAGGCGACTATCACGCTTCACACGCGGAGTTGTGTGGTATCTCCAATCTGAAACGACCCTAATGTTTAAGAGTCACCGGTGCAGGGTGAACGACTTGTGATAAGATTGTGGATGCCGGATGAGCAACATTTGACACTAGGATTGATCACCGTAATTAGTTCTGTTGTACTCCATTCAGTTGTCAATATAAATAATTATGAGGCCAAACAATCTTGAGATTCTTCAGTTCATAATTTATCACTTTTATGACCTTTAATGGAATAAGAAAATTGTTTATTTTTAATTTTATAATAATTATTATTTATTTCTATTTGTGATTGGAGTATACAGGTTGGTGATGAGGTTACGAATTATGATATTAAATTAAACCACGTATTTGGTACCACCACAGATCTATATCTGTGGGTACCACGTTCTGAAGCCGCACACAAAAAATCAACGATTTTCATGTTTTTTTTTTTTTCTGCAACACTATATTATATAACATCTGGCGCTGATTTTCAGCTGCAACGCTGCACTTGTGAGTGCCATAAGCTGGAATCTGCTTAAAACAATGTTTTTATTGCCTTCTGCACGTATTAGTAACGAATTCCACTCTAATACACAAAAGTGGCTTCATAAGTAGAATTCTTGTTACTATGGTCCTTTTCCTTGTTATCCGACAGACTACTAGTGGTGGTCAGCAAGCGACAACCAATTTCCGATATTCCGGTACTCGCCTCCACTATGCGGAATTCTGCTAGCTTCGCAAATAGATCCGACAGATGTGATCCTTTTTAGTTTCGGATCTCAGCCGAAATTGACCCAGATAGTGTTGATTGAAAATGGTACCGGTCATAACAAACATCAATCAGTATTACCGGTATTACTTCTCAATAACAAAGTACCTACTCTAACTAAAAGATTGATCATCAGGGTCACCAAATAAAGTTGAAGTTTTCTCAAGATATTATGGATGCATTCGAGTACACTAGTCAGTCATTCTTTCATACAAACAAAGTATGGTGATTACCAGTGGCGAAGGGTGACAGTTTTAAAAGGGGAAGCCGTCGCAAAAATGCCCTCTAAAAATTTGCTGCAATTAATGTTACATGACAAACATCCATACCGTCTCTTCTAATCTATATATAGTCATGTTCGGAAGAACTCGACCTAACTGAATAACAAGCCTTTTTTTGTCAGTTGGATGGGTAAATAATATAATATTACGTTGGTCTATGCACTAACCCATTCCTAAAGGGAAGCCGGTGGGAATCGGGTTGTATGGACTCTTCGCCACTGGTGATTACTCCACTGTTTGTTGTTTTACGTTCTAAACTAAGAATGATATCGATTTGTCTCCTCATTATCCTGAAGTGAAAGAAAATAGAAAAGTAAAAAAATAAAATTGAATGTTACTACCCTAAAAACGTCCGTATTTCATCGCAACTTTGGGCGTAAATAAATAACTTATGGAGTATGAAAATTGCAATATAACTATTTCGCAGTATTAAGATACACTTTAAAACAAAACTAAAATTCGCCTTAGTATTCGGGATAGCACAAGCCATACAAAATCAATTTTTTATTTTTTTTGGACTGGATTTTGGTACTGTGGTTGCATTTGGAAACGGACACTGAACCACTCTGCAAATTTTGCGCACTACATAAAAATTATCCTGTATATACTTATCTCTTTATTAGATTATACATAAACTGGTTTTCTGAAAATAGCCTGAATAATCATAATAAAATTTAATGGCAGCTATCGATTTCCAATATCCACTCAATCTCGGGTATGACGAAGGTTGACAGTCTTGCGACAAATTAAAATTTTACGTAAACGATTCCCGAATTTCGGCCGAGATCATGTACGACCTGCAAAAGGTAGATGGGCTGAACTGGATGCGGAAAGAAGAGGACAATATAAAAAAAATTATATACTTAAAACTTTGCCCCTCATTAGGATTTCTCTTGTATCGAGGGTACAGTTTACAAATATACAATATGTCACATGCACGCACACACCCAGACCCAGAACAACTATCTATAGATCATACAGTTTATTGCTCCGTGCGAGGATCGAACCCGCGGCACGTAGCGTAGAAAGCTAATTGCTTAGCCACTGCGCCAATTGTATCGTCAATAATTGTGCTTAGGAGAAGCATTCAGGGTGGAACAAAAATCGTATAAATCCCTTAAACATGTCTCTGTGGATCTAGTATTTGTGTATCTGTCTGTGGCATCGTAGCTCCAAATCGCATGGACCGATTTGAATGCAGTTTTCAAATGAAAGCTAGTTTAATCGGGTATCATCTTAGCTATATGTTTCATACAAATCTGTTCAGCCGTTAAAAAGTTACAGCTCTTTTTCTAGTTGAAGTCGGGGGTTTTCGACGGTTAGGTTATCATCTGGACCCTTTGTTAGAGAGTAACATAATGCGAGTTGATTACTTACCTAATTGTTTAACAATAAATTATCTACCTGACCTTCTCTGAACTTAAATAAATAGCACTGATCTAGAACAATCGCGTGTGCCTGAAAGACGTGGATCAACAAAGGAATTGTGTAAAACAATAAAAGCTTGTCTGCACAACACATTGTGTGTGTAGTGGGTACTTTAGCACTTATCTAGGAATAAGAACAGGTGAGAAACATTTGTTCTGGATTTAATTCTATTTGGCAACAGCCAGATGAACGGTATCTAACTGGTAGTTGTTACTTCAAGAATTAAGAATATCTATTTTCAAGAATTATGGTTGCAGTTTATGTTGTACAGTTTGAACAGCATGCAAAACTGATTTACATGACAAACTAATTACTAATCGATATTATAGTATATTAAAACTATTTAATCCACACAACTGACTGCCCCATAACTTGTACATTTCACTCTTGTCCATCCAAAGGTTGCCTGGAAGAAATCGCCGTGTACGATAAGGCCGCCCCATGGTAATTATGATCAAATCATAATATTAAAATATATATGAAGTTATAAGTAATCTGTACTGGGTAATTCAATATTTAGGTACAGTTACCGCATAAAGTACCTACTGAGCGAACTGCTAGGGCTGCATTTACACCGTATTATAACATTGAAAATTAATTCCAAGTCCTTCTATTTAGTTTTGAACAAGCCAATCACGGGAGTTGAAACTTGTAGACATGCCTGCATTCCAAGATTAGGAATTGTGGCCCAATTTTTTAATTTTTTTGTTTAGTTATACCTAAGTGTTTACTTATAGACATGTGCTGTTTATAGGTAAGAAAACACTCGTAAATGCTAGACTTTATTTTTGGAGGATCATTAAAATCCCACTAGTAAAGTACGCTTTTCTCAGAGTGGCTTGAGCCCAGACTTTCAGCTGTGGGAAAATTAATGTAAATTATGCCTGCGAAAACCTTCGGTCGTTCAAGTCGGAACGTAATAAATAATCATAATGAAAATTACAATCCTATTCCACTTCTAAAATTACCGTTACATTCCTGATGTAACAGTCTGCTTGTTGGGCAAACACGAAGCAATATAAATGCCGCGTTATTTACTATTTACCACAGATAATAAAATAAAAATATGCACATACATTTCAAACAAAGAAAAAGAAAAGAAAATCTTTCAAAGAAAACGTTAAGTTCTCCATATTATGAAATAAACAAGGCTTACTTATTTTATGTTAAAGTTGAATCCAGTTATGTAAACTCTTGGATATAGGTACTGCAACCATAATTATTCCATTCATCAAGGAAAATAACGTTAATTTAATTGGTCAGGGTTTGTTTAACAATTAACTTTACTTGATAAATTATATCTAAAATATTTAAAATAGTTATTTGTGCAACAAGAGAGCAAAGTCGTTTTTTGCTGCGAGTGCTGATTTTGAATCTTGAGCAAGCGAAGGATTCAGCGAGTGATTTTAAAGTTGTATTCTGAGTGTGGCGTGGGATTCAAAGGCACGAGATGCAAAAAACTTTGCTCTCGTTTAACACACATAACTTTTCACACGAGCAGCGAGAACACTTTAGGAGATAAAATATATTACGTAACATTATTGAAACTAGAAATAAATATTTACAGGTTAAATACCTATCAGTTTTATTTGCAGTAAATACTTATTTTCGTTTAAATACAACAATAAATTAAAAAAATCAATAAATTAAAAAATCAATAAATTACACTATAAGACATAATTATCTTTTTGCTAAATTTCTTTAGTTAGTACGAAATTCCAAACGTGTTTGTCTTTGAAGTCGAATTTAAAATCGGAACTTCGAAAGGGCTGGTCTTTGTCTCTCTCTCTTTCTAATGGCGGGAAAGAGATAGAGTGTGAATGTTTCGAATTGTATGATTAACCCAAGGCCGAATAAGATATTCGCGGCTTTCTGAAAACAAATATTAAAAAGTTACTTTGTCTCACTCAGTAAGCAAAATCGCATTTTGCTCACTGATTTCAGGCAGCAAAACCTACATGTTTGAGCTACTGAAGTGAAAAAAATATTGTAATGCGGCTTCATATTTTTTTTTACAAAACGTATCTTCCTCCTGGCAATGAGTATCTCATATTTAAAAACCGTACCAAAAGGAGCCGATTGTCCTGATTTGATTAGTACTTACTGTTGAAGTTTTAAGGTTAACAACTACTTGAGTAAAATCATCAATGAGTAAAATTACTTGAGATGAGAACTATAATATTATCGAGTTCTTCAGAAGAGCTAAATAATATTATTAGTATAAAGTTTCACCTACCTATCAATGTATTATTTTGGCATTAGGCTTGTACATACATAAGTTTTAAGAATAAAAAAGAGACATAATAGGTAACTATATTTATGAGAAATACAGACTAAGTTGTACAAAAAGAATGCCATAAAGAAGGTCGGCCAGTTTCATACAAACTATGACCTGACCGTAAAGTGACGCGACCATTAATGAAGTATGGCTTAATTGATTGTTCATTAGGCACATGTTAAAATATTTATTGGTTTTACTTTTTTTAAACCGGTGAATACGTACATTTTGTATGTTTTGTTTTGAGCTTAGGATTTAATACGACTATGACGCCATTATTTATAAAACAGTCAGTTAGTTTATTATTTTCCACTGTGGCATGTACCTCTTCTCTAGACATGTCCCATACCTAATTATAGTCAATCCTTGGCGAGCTGTCATTATACTTAACTAACCTCCTGGTATGGTATACTTACAACTAACATGGTAGGATACGATATCAGTGTATACCTGCTCTTTTCTATACGGTATAGTCCTGTGTAAGTACGGTGTAATAAAACTGTAGTAGAGAAGAGACAGAAGAAAGGTGGATACAGGATACAATAAAATAATCAGTTTTATAATATTCATTTATTTTATTCTAAATCTTCCAAAACATCGTCTAAAAATGGTGCTGGAGGTGATATGTTTGGCTGAAATCTAGTCCATCCAAGGTAGGTACCACACTAAAGTCATGACATGCGCACAACATCCTATTGTGCGACGTCCCATAAACAGTTACAACAACACTCTAAAATGCCTTCTCGCCCTTCTTCTTCTCTCTTTATCTATTGCAGTTAGCACAAAGTACACGCTGCTGTACGTGCTGTGTACTGTGCTGGTACGTGAATGCGGTTTCTGCATGGTGATTCACTGAAAATCACAAAGCGTAGGAAGTCGGTTTCCAATAAGCGCAAGCCAAGAATTGTCAGCTATGGAAGGTATCACACGGAGTCCGAGAATCGTAAGCAGGGTCGTCAAAGGTGGAGGGATCAATTGGAGTCCGTAAAAACACAAAAACAAACAATATCAACACTAGTAATCGCACGGTACGCAACGACGTTACGGAGGCACGAACGTTGAGTGGTGACATATCTTTGACAGCTATCACTTTTTTTTTTTTTTTTTTTTAGCGTGGTAAAATCATCAAATGAGTCCTCCCACCCCGGGCAGGGCGGGAGGGACTGTCAGACTTGTACTGACTAAAATCCACGGTGTTCCTTCAATAGCCCTTTACGTTCCGGGGTCACGGTAATGAGATAAGTCCCGCGACCCCGGCAGGCTTCGGCCCTCTACAGGAGGGGCCCCGTCATCTTGCTGACGTTCTTTGAGGCGCGCGTGGAACACAACGCGCCGTCGACCCGGGCATGGTCCATGGTCGGACAGCGAGTTGCCCTTTACTCGCTGTCCGCATGCCCGCGCCTACGGTGGCCGGAGATCGTCGGCCGGCGCCCGACGCCGTGGGCGACTACCACTGCGGCTGGGCTGGAGGGAGGACGCCATCCTCTCCCTCACGCGGCCCGCCTCCTCCTTCGATAGCATGACTGCTTCGCAGAAGGAGGCGACCGGTTCCCACTCCGTCTCGCCCCGCAGCATGGCCTCGACCAATGCCGGGCGCGAGAGGTCTCCGCCTATCGCCGCCCTGAGGACACGTCGGTGCTCTGCCCAAGCGGGGCAGTCTTGCACCGTATGCTCTACTGTGTCCTCAGAGCGATCCTCGCAGTGGTGACACCCAGGCGTTTCTGCCTTCCTCATCAGACACAGGTACCTCCCGAAACTTCCGTGTCCGGTGAGGACCTGCGTCACGCGGTAGGTCAGGACGCCGTGCCGCCGATCCAGCCACTCCTCAAAGAGGGGTCTTACCGCCGCGATTGCGGCGTGCCCGTGACAGCTATCACTTAGCGTCAAAAACGATCCGTTTCGTTTTATCTGTTTTTTTATATTACAAAATGGGTCCCATCGTTATAGTTCGTTGGGAATATACAATAATTATGTTTATTTGCAAGAAAACACCCACATCGGCCGTAAAAAAATATCCACATAGAGCAATAAATGTAGTAAACATTGGAAAAGGAAAAAATAATTAATTATTAACATCTTCGCTACAGCTTGTAACAAAACGGAATGTTTTGCGTAATAATAAGATGCGTTCAAAACCATTAACACGATTAAATATGGCATGTCGCAAATAATTAATTATTTATTTACTCCCGCTCTAATAAAAGTTTTAAATTGTTGTAATTAAATTCTCCTTTATCAATATACATTTCTGCGTAGCATCCATCAATGGTCCCTTCCATTTTTGGTCAGGTCTTATTTGGCCATCATTCTTTAAAAAAATATTAAAACATCACTAAGTAATGGCATTACAAGAAATACCTAATTTATTTTTACATTATTGACAAAGGTTAATAAAAATTAAACGACATTGAAATACGAAAATATAATTTGCCAAATATCTGAGCGTTCCATTACAAAATAAGAGCGACGTTTAAAAAAAAAACTAGGCTGTATAAACTCTATTACCGTTTTGCTACTTGAATAAAAAATAGTGGGTAAGTAATCATAATTTCATTTCGCGCGGTAAATATTTCGACTTGCTAAATTGTTAACTAATTTCGTACTTACATAATAATGTTTTATGATAAAAGACTAATGAATAGTGAGATGTTGAATAGTGTGTGGAAGCTTGCTAACAACATGTCTACTGAAAATGTCGAAGCAAGTAATTTGCCAAATATATGGTAAGTATTCTTATCTGTTAATGGTCCCAGTGGTTTGCATAAAGGGGCACAGGCGTTGGCGATAACATGATTTAGTATGAAATCACTCAAAACCATTCAAATCGCCAGTGATGATGCTGCAACGCCGCGCCATACAAAATCTGGACATGAGAAATTCTCGATGGAAAACCCGATGGCTAATCTAGATATGCGACCCAGGATCGGTTGGTGAAGTTTATCTCATACAATTTTTTTAATGAACATATAAAAAAGGAATTTTTCGACTACCTCCTTGTGAGAACGTGTGGTTGCAACTTCGCAAGCGAGGCTTTTGATTCCCAGATCGATGTGTTCTTGGGTTTATCTGATACAAAATTTTCAGTAGCAGCCCGGAGTACAATCGGTGACATAAGTTGATGAACTTTCCGTAATCTTGAACTTTTAATTTATCAAAAAACATTTATTATTCAATAATTAATGTCCTATAATCGATAAAAATGAGCTATTCCATAATAATCAATAAGAACTAATATTATAAATGTGAAAATAACTATGTCTGTCTCTCTGTATGTTTGATACCTTTTCACGAATAAACGGCTGAACCGATCTTGATGAAATTTGACTAAGAAATAATGCTTATCTCGAGAAAAAGACATAGGCTATTTTTATTTATTTTTTCATAAATCACAGCATCCTATTTCCACGCGGACGGAGTCGCGGGTATAGCTAGTTAACACGTTCCGGGACACTGAATGTCTATAGACGTGATAACAATGAAACTTCTATTGTGTCCCGTCGTATGTCCCGCAAAGTTTTAATTATAAACAGTATCTACTAAAATTAGCAAGTTTTCATTCATAAATCTAAATCTAAACTAATATTATAAAGAGAAAAGATTAGATTTTTTGTATGTTTGTATGTTTGCTTGTTTGTAATGGATAAACTCAAAAACTACGGGACCGATTTTAAAAATTCTTTCACCAGCAGAATGCTATATTATCTCTGAGTAACATAGGCTATAATTTATAAAGATATCACGCTGGCGAAGCCGCTGGCGGAAGCCAGTAACATATAAAACTTTTTAGGTACAGTAATTAGCTACATTTGTCACTAACTGCAATGTTTACTTCTGGTAAGCTATGCTAAATATTTATTTTCAGTAATGAACTGGACTCATGGGTGAACAGTGATGCTAGCCAGGCACGAGAAAGACTTTCACTTAGAGCTTCATCCCACCTCATCGGTGGTGCAGCCAAGTTGTATAAACAAGGCATTCATAAGCTCTTTGAAGGTGAGATCAGTGAGATATGGTTTTTATGGTAGAGGATTTGATATCTCTTCTTGTGATGGTTCATCGGTCATTGGGAATTGGTCGATCTGGGGGTCTAAAAAAGCCGCTTTAAATTAATCATATTATGAAATGAAAAAATATCCACTTAATTGACGGCTCTTAATATCATACGCGTAAGGTTCATATTCAGCAATCATCTGTTTGACAGTTACCACATCATGGAGGTTCGTAGGTGAACTGCTAAATGTGGCCTTTTTAGGCCTCCTGGACATAATAAAAGTTGTTATGATGATGATATCTAGAAAGGCTATCCTAAATCTCCTTTCTAGCATAGGGCAGTTTTTTCATTTTATATTAAAACTTATTAAAATTCGTACTTACACCAAAATAACACAAAATCTCAATTATTTCAGATACCAATCAACTGGACGAAGAAATAATGTGGCGTCGAAAAAGAGGACGCAGCAACAGCACAACCACAAGTATGGCCTTCAAACTATACTTTTTATAAATAAGTAGTAAGAAATAATGGTTATTCAACAAATAAGTCCTATTAATATTACTATTATAGTTTTCGTCTCGGGAAACTATTGTAAATACTCGGTTTTACATGATTATTGTTCTATTTACCAATCAAGTTATAGAAAGAGACACAGTGTCACTGTGTTTCTAGTCAGTCAACAGTCACTGGATACTTGATATCTTTTGAGTTTTACCTGAAGAAAGTATCTTTAACGCTGATCCAAAATAAATTATTTTTAACTTTGCACCAAATCTTATCCATTAAAAAAAACAAGCATACCTACCTCGCTTTATAGCACACTGAACGCCTTTTTTGCGGATTAGCCCAATTGTCAATGAAATACATAAATACCTACCTATACATTATGTAGTACCTACAGGGCTACAGTATAACATTAATAGTAAGAGAGAAACACGTCTATTGATTTATTAAAGTTCTAATACGATATTCATCCCACCTGTACAGATAAGCTTCAGCTACACCAAGTAACAGTAAGTTGCAGTAGAAATGCAAACTAGCGGGAAGTCTGCTTCACTGGTGATCTATTGTCTCGACTTGCCTGCGGTTTGAGCGGTAAACTGACAAATACCTATAGGTTTCTAACACGCTATAGTACACATATTACAAGAACTGGTCTGGTCTTGAGTAGCATGACTCCTCAACTGGCTAAACACAGACATTCATATTTCTCAAGGCCCACCTCGGCCACTTGTGATTAAAGAGGTTGGATAATTATTATGTTTACAAATAATAAATAAAATGCACATTTAAAAAACATAAACAATAGGGACCAGGAAGAGAACAGTACTGGATCAGGGTCCAATCTACCGGTAGCTAGGGCTCCAAAGAGAGGAACCTCTTCACAATGCGTACCGTCTTGAGGAGTACCGCCTTCTGTATCAAACCCTTGATCCAGCTCCCCAATGAGAGCGTCATAAGATGTTGGTCGATGCCGTAACGACAATAGGCACTACGACTGCTGAGTTATTATTATTATGGTCGCCCAGTTGTCGAAATTGGACCGTAATTTTGGCTTTCTGCGCTCCTTCTCCATATAAACTTTAACAGCTATGCCAAATCTAACACTTCTGCATGCTCGCAATATGCTTAGAATAGAATATTTCTTTATTTCATGCAAACCATAATTATACAGGCACTTATGAAGTGTCGAGACTCTAGGTGCGCGGTTCCAAATAGTAGGTCCTATGGAGAAGAACCGGCAAAAAACTTCATGTAAACTCTTTTAATATAATAGATTACAATCTTGATCAGTATAATATTGTGGTTAAGAGTTTAATTTAATTTATTTAATGTGAATAAAAAAAAAGAATAGGATAATAAAGATTTGCCTCTGAATAAGATTGCCATGGCAGTTACAAGCTGCATGGCAGTTGCAAGCAATAATTAAAACGAACTAAATTACAGTCACCCCCTTAATTGAACAGTCGAAACAAACGAAAATGAAACGTAAGTCAAGATAAAAAGGCTTTTTATCGTGTGCAACTCTGTGCGTGCGTATAATATTTGTAATGTATCATTATTCGCCCACAACATTACAAATAATTTCTTAGTACTAATTTCTTAAATAAACATTATTTAAGGACACAGGTAAAAGAAAAATTTCAGTGTATGTAATAATAATACACAACTAACTAAATAACTGGTTATAACTAAATATTCTAATTGGCGTGTCTGGGTGTGTGCGTCATTTGTTTTACATGTTGTAGGTATAATTAGTCCATTTACAGCAATTTTACGACTTTAAATTACTCCTAAGTTAACTCCATTTGGAATTAATAGTTCCCTGATGTGCTAAGCACAGAACATAGAGAGCAATTTCTAAGTCTAGTACTTAAAGTGAACCGTAAAACGTAAATAAAGGGCAGCTGAACGTCATAACAAGTTAGAAGAGTCAATTGTAGGACATGACATTGAAGTAGTTTGTAAGAATGGTTGGGTCAGGCAGTCGTTATCTTTACAGCCTATTACTAGTTCCCGGGCTTCGAGCACCAAGATGTACCACTAAAGCTTTTGAAAACGTTCTCAGTGGTAGTAAAAAGGGTTTAGAGTAATTCGTGTTTATAAGTAACATCGTAAATTTTTGCAATCGTTAAAATTCCATAGTTGTACACGTACCTTCTTCGCAAACGATGATAGCTGGATATTCGATGTAAATTCGACCTCTCGTCCGTTAGAATACAACGATTACGAAGATTTTCGATGTAATTTCTTGACGTGGTACGAATTTTTTATAAGGTACATTTCTACATTTCTAGTCCTGATCCCTTTAAAGGGTTATTTAACTCATCATTATGAACAACTTTTACTATGGGACAAACCAAGAAATCGCGAAAAAAAAATATCCCTTCCATACATTTAGTCGAGCTTACCTAATATTGAATTATTTGTATCGAACAGCAGTTATTTTTTTCACGATTTCAGGTTCGGTCCCCTAGTAAAAGTTGTTCATAATAATGAGTACTATAAACCCCTTAAAGGGATCGGGACTAGAAAGGTTGAACCTTGTATTTTGAGGTTTGCTCGAATCCTTGGGAAGTTTCGCTTTACAAAAGTCAGTTGAGAAAGTGGAAAAGTGAATTGTATGAAACTTGGGAGAGTTGATTGATTAAGTGCTTTTGTGTTTCAGGTACTTCAGAAAGTAATAATTCTTCGGAATCTGTTGCGTCTCCTGAACATATGAGACGGCAGGCTGACGTGGGTTTTGGTGAGTGAGATACTTATTTTTATATTACTGCTCTTCTCGTGGGTATAGAAAAGACGAAGGTTGGTAGCAACATTCACCAGTGCATTAACAACCAACATATTGCGATCATGATCCGTTTGCCAAACGTGCAGTATTCCCAAAAATCGTTCTTGTAACAATCTATTGCGAGGTCTATTAATTATTATATTCAATAAAGAACGTTTACAAGCAAATGTGATGATCTTGAAGGCTATAAATTTCGTAAAAGCCTGTATTACTACTAACAAACATGTCGTTCTTAACATCAAACATGGCAAGTAAAGCACCAAGCACGCACCAAGCGTAATGAGGCAGAACTTGGTCGTTTTCTTTGTCACATTGTCACAAGTAATGATACTAAACGTACTTAGAACCATTTCTCCCTTTTACATGGCCATGACAGATAAATTATCTGTGTTTCTCTCTCTGATTCTTGGAGATGAAATTTACCATCTAACGGATTTATATTATGCTGTATACGGTACACCAAAGTTTATGAAATACCGCATGGGCTGCGTAGTATGCCTTTATATAAAATTCGCTGCCGTATCGCTTACGGGAAAAGTTGTGTAGTACCAGGCCTAATATGGTAGAAAATATACATTCCAAACTCTTCATTTTCATTCTTTCATTCTCAACACATGAGTTCACAAATGCACTGGTGGTCACCAGTACGTCTATAAGTACCGAGTTTTTTTAGACCTGGATCGTAGTTACCTACCGTAAAACTAAAAATCTTAGATTTATCTGGGCTAAAAATGTATGGAAAATGTTGGCGCCAGTTTTTGATAGAAGTTCACTCAAATGCGTGCGCACGTTGTTTTCATACAATTTTAGGTTGACGTTAAATACGGTCGAGGCCCAGAAAAACTCGGTATAGGTTATACCTATAGATATAGAAGAAATTTTCTTAGGAACTGATCAAGGGTATTTTCGATAAGGTTTTAAAGAAATATTGTTCAACTATGTCTATTAATTTATATTCAAATGCATCCATTCCTGAGAAAATCTCATCTATATCAATCTGGTGAGTGGTGAGTGTAGTAGTTATTTCTTTGTCCGACTGTACTAGCTCACAGTTGTTCACTTCTATCTGTCTTCTGGATATAATCCCTTACTTGCTATTAACAATATGAAGAGGAACCTAAGAAGATGTGGGAACTCCCACTCATTGCCTATCGTTATTTTAATTCCAGACTCATCGATATCGCCGCCAAAAAGAGGCAGAATCGAATCTCTAGTCAATATAACACCAAGATTTACAATGAATAGATCTAATTGTATTAATGTTTCAACTGACAGAGAACATTCTGCTCAAGAAGATGGTAGTGATCGTTCGTCTAATAGCAACTCTTCGATATCGCCGCAAAAGAGGGGCAGGGTTAAGTCTCTAGTCAAAATGACACCAAGGTTCCCCATGAGTAAATCTACCAGTAAAAGTGTCTCTACTGATAGAGAAGATTCTGCTCGCGAAGACAGTATTAATCGATATTCTAATGACAACTCTTCAATATCACCACCAAAGAGAGTTGAGTCTCTGGTCAAAATAGCACCAAGGTTAACCATGAGTAGATCTACCAGTAAAAGTGTCTCTACTGAAAGAGAAAATTCTGCTCGAGAAGACAGTAGTAATCGATTTTCTAATAGCAACTCTTCAATATCACCGCCAAAGAGAGGCTGGGTTGAGCCTGAAGTCAAAATGACACCAATGTTAACCATAAGTAGATCGAGCAGTAGCAGTGCCTTTACTGAAGAGTTTGAGAGAGAACATTCTGCTCAAGAAGACAGTAACAACCGTCCAGATTTTAACTGTAATTTAAGTCTAGATTACTATAAATTTTCTGCTAGTAGCAGCGAATTAATTCCTGGAAATCAACTGGTAAGTTTTGTTTTATCAATTTAGGCAGACCAAAGGGCAACGACTATCATAATTATGATGAGCTTATAAAACTCACTGCTACTGGCAACTATAATGGTAGTTAGTAGCCAGTAGTGAGCTGTCATTTATATGCAAAATCCGACGCGACACTCGGAGGAAAAACCCGAAGCAGAGCCCGTACAATTTACCGGACAATTCAGAATGAAAAAAATATTCTAAAGCGACATGTAAGCAGAAAAAAATTGTCTCCTCTTAGTATTGCAAGGAGATATCAGGTAGGCCAGTTTTCGTAGATAGGAATATATTTTTCTTTTACAGGATGCAGAAAGAAATACAAAATATCAAAGAAACAAAGGAGATCAAGCATATAAAAAAGATCAAAGAAATACAAAAGATCACTTAAATAGAGAACAGCAAAGAAATATAGAAGATCAAAGAAACAAAGGCTATCAAATAAATAAAGAAGATCAAAGAAATGAGAAAAGAGAAGAAGGGGTGCAAACCTCTCCTATAAACAGGACAGAAAGAGTCGACAGTTTAGAAGATGGATTTAACACAAGCCTTCCTTTTGGGTACATAATTATACATGATACTTATCGGTCTAGGATACCCAGTAAGATTATATTCACTTCTATTAATAATGATGTGAACCTTTAATATTTTTGCCTTATAGAAGTTGGTACAGTCGTCAACGTCCAAATCACTAGCTAAACGACGTGATGAGACTTCGCAAATAATTATAATATTGTTATTGTTATTCGGAAAAAGCGCTCCAATTTTTGTTTTTCACATTTTGTTTTTTGTATCAATTAGTTTAGTGACAGTGGTTAAAAATAAATATGCTTTTAGGTTGTAATAATATATTTAGAAAATGTTATTGAGTAAAAATATTTTCTGGTAATTTTGCTAAAAAAGCTAGTAGATATTAAAATAAAATATAGTTTGTATAAACTAATTTAAAGTGATTCTGAGTAAAAAAACATTTTGGTAATCTTGTTATGGAGGCTAGTTTGAAAACCTAAACGTCTTGTTGTCTTTCGACAATATTTTGAGTCTATCGGTAATATTTTGAGTCTATCGATAATATGAGGGTATCGAAGATGTATCTGATTTTAATTTCAATAAATGACGTGAATTTATTTTTCACCTGCTTTTATTATATTTTTATTTCCACTATTTTAATTATATATTGGATAAAGTATTTAATAAAATTGTACTTACATAACATTTTAAATTAAAGGTTGCTACCAAATCAAACAAAACACAACAATCACGAATGTTTCAATAAAAATCTGCTAACAACTTTTTCTCTCGTAAACGTTATTGACAAAAACATACAATCGAATCCAATTTTCAACAGAAAACTTTTACAAAATAAAAAACCCAGTTGAATATTTATTTCAAAATACATTCATTCCGGTGCAATTTCATTTAGCAGTGGTTAAATGCGACCGCCCCGGGTAATACAACTCAATGCTCAAGTAAAAAGTCAAATGAAAACTGCTGAACAGACCTACAAAGCAAAGTCGTTCAAAGATTCTAGAAAATGCTGGAAGAGATTTTTATGTATAGTGCCACAAACGGTCATGGCGTCGCTGCCGTCGCTTTTACCAATGTCATCTCCCTACAAAAATTACATTTGGAAGTCATTTTTGCGTGGATGGAGAAACAAACATTTTTGTTCCGTAGCGACGTTAGTTCCAATTTTGGTCACCGAGTCAGATATGTTTGTGGCACTATAAGGGCGTTTGTCTCTTTCTGTTTCAATATCTAGTTACTCCCGTTGGCTTCTTATGATATGTTGGAGCTAAAGCAACATTCTGCGATCATGTATGTGTTTTCCAAGCGTATATTGTTTATTTTTGTGGTCGAGAGCCATTCTCACCAACAAGACAATAGATGATTAAGGCAAAATCGGTCGTTTACAGTGAATTTTTGTACTAATAAACGGCAGATTTCAATTTAAACATCTCTTATGTCGTCGGTAAAAATGGCCCTAAAAGGTTTATGTTTTACAGTGAATGTTTTCAGGCTGTTATGTTGATAATAACGTCTTTTACATCCATTGCGAGGTGAACTTTGTTGTTGATGATCGATAGATAGCAGTGAGATGAAAAAAATATTACAGTATTAAATTGTTTATGGATACTTTACCACTTCCAGTCACATCCAACATTTCGGCTTCTACCAACAAGTCCTATTACAAAAGCAATAAAGTCCACATTCGTTTGTCACGAACAGGGTCCATATCCTATCCGTTTACTTTTTGGTGATCGTTTCACAGACCACTTGCGTCAATATGGAGTTTTATGCGGCAACTAACAGACCTATCTTTTTCAAATTGATAATGGTAACATTGTTCTCGTTTTCGATATTAATAAAATGCTGGATTGACATTTAATCAACGGTAAAAGAAAACCACTTTAAGGGACAAAAATAAATGGAAAAATTATGAGTACCTACACTACCTACTTTTTAATTCTCGATTTAGTTATGATCAATAAAGTTGAAATAATTTGTATCCTAAAAAGAGAAGGTGAGCAAATCTCTGAGCAATTTAGCGACACTAGCTACTTTTTGCAGCCAGACGCGCGAAATTCCCGAAATCACGCCATTCTGCTGTAAAAAGTAGCGAGTGTGGCCTTAAGCCTTAAATTGGTCAGAGGTTTCTTAGGATACAAATTATTTTATTTTTACTGATCACTAAATGATGAATTTAAAAGTAGGTAGGTCTATTTTAATGGAGTAGCAATCCATGAATATATTTTTCCTGTGCAATTGTAGCTAATTAGAAATATGTTTTTGAGAATTATGATGCTATCAAAAAAACGTTTGAATTTACATTATTTATTGAAACACTAATACTAGCTACTTTTTTCAGCAGTTTTGCGTGTTTACTTTTTGTAAGCAAAAGGCAGCCAACGATCGCGAAATCACGCGTCTATACTCCTAAAAAAGTAGTTAGTGGGATGTGGCACTTATTATAGTGTTTCAAAAAAATTCTATAATTATTATAAATTCAACCGTACTTTTGCTAGCATGAAAAATCTCAGACGCCTATTTTTACTTAGCCACAACTGCGCAGCTACAATTTATTGCGAAACTAAAATATTCAGACCTCACGAAAGCTTTCGTACTTTTCTTTGCCTCTTTATATCATTCGTTAGAGCCAAGAGCTTTGCGAGATCCATGCTATCATAGGCTACTAGATCTCAAGTAACTCAGTGCTGCCACCTAGCGGTTTCCGCCTGTTACCTTAGAGTAATGGCCGGTTTCACGAAGTTCACGCGTCGTTAGGATAAGTCAGCAGAGGTTTAAGTTTATCTGTTAGGAAGTTGAACGGATAAAAACTGTAATAAAAGCTATTTTGTGCCTATTATTCAATGTTACTATTTTGTAACAGGATCATTAGCTCATTGAGCTACGGTCAGTGTTGTATATTTATTAGGAAAATATCAAATGAAAATATTTTATATACATTTTTTGCTGTTTTTAACAGACTTTCAGAAAAGGAGGAGGTTCTCAATTTGAATGCGATTTTTATGAATGATTTTATTTTTATTTAAAAGGATATTCTCCCGAGGTGGTGTCATTGAAATTTGGTGAAGACGTTTAAGTTTTTTGAAGTCGATTTTTACTTTTTTTAGTTTATTTTATTATCTACATTAATCGTTTGTTATTTTGTAGGAACATATCCCTAAGACAATTAGGCCCACAAACTTTACAAATGTAACGCTTGAAACTGTTAGTAAATTGTACAGTTTCGTGCAATTTCCTATAACTATAATAAAATTTAATTAATTAGTATTTTCAAGTCTGAGAGCATGTGGGGTTTTCTATATCATGTTCTTTTACGTAAAATCAAATTTACTAAATGAACAGTTTCACGAATATAAAATACTCTGAAGAACCCTGTAAAGGGAGGAAAGTAATTAAGTTAAGAAAAATTTCATTCAGTTGCCTTTTGATGATTCATATCTTCCAACTTCACTTACACATTTCATCAAAAGACTTACCTTATTATAAACTCACAAAAAGGTATAAGTAAAACGAAATATTATTCCTACTACCTATTTAAAATTCGAACAACAAACATAAACAATATTTTAATACATTAATTAAATTCAGTACAATAAAAGCAATAAACTAACCCACCTTAATTAAAATTTATTATTAAAATGAGGTCTCACTCTCTCGTCTAACCCTTGTCAAAAGCAAAAATAGAAAAAACAATATATCAGGTAACATACGAAATTAAAATTGGCATTTTGACCCTTTCTACTAGGTAGTTACTACCATTGATATTTTTGTTGACATGATGTCACCATCGTTGAAAGCTGAAAGCCTCCATACATTACCTACAACACTCAAGAGCCGTCGCGTCGAGTCCGTCGGGTGTTTTCGGATACCCTAAATTCTGTGTTGTCATCATTTTTGTTGTTTTCCCTGCCAGTTGCCATTATATGTATCGAGTTGTATCTCGGATTCTTCTGACCCAGGGGAGCAATTCTGTAAGAACATCTCGCATCTCTATTCGAATCTCACTCTTATTGTCGGTTGATTTTTGACGACAATTTAAAAATGCACACACAGCCTACAGACAGCTTAAATGGCGATGGACGGGACATATGTTACGAGAAATGGACTAAGTTAGTAACAGAATGGTAGGTACCCAAGAGATAGCAAAAGAAATAGAGGCAGACAAATTAAAAGATGGGAAGATGACATCAAGAAAATAGCCGGTCCGGTATGGACTCGTTTAGCAAGAGATAGATATACGTGGAAAAAGACAAGCTGTTCCACACAAATATCCAGTTGCCGATCATTCGAATGCTAGATAAAAATTTTTTTAGTAAGTAAGCAATTGTAAAGAAGGAAACAGCAATAAAGGCTATTTTATTTATATAACTTAATAACGGAGCAGTGGCGTGCATTCCATAGAGACAAAAAGACACTGCCTACCCTAATAAATTAAGTAATACATGGCTATTTTTCTTTTATGTATGTTTTTATAAAACTATATTATTTATTTTGTTGCTATAAATTCTTATAGCTGCGCGGCGCGGCGGTTTCTATTCAAATATACCCGCGCGGCGGCGGTGCGGCGGCGCTCACTCATAATAACAAGACAGCCTAAAAATTCTTCAAATGTACACATTCAAACATCTATATCCTATACCGACACAAAATTTATCGGTGCAATACACGCACACTAGCATTTTCGCCTAAGCGAGCCTAAGCGTGTTTTTGCGTGAAAGAGACAGATACGCTCGGTGTGCGAGCGACGCGACCACAAGATAAGTCGTATACGCGTTCTCTGTCTAGCGGGGCTCTGAGTGGCTCTGAGCGATATGCATCTGTATTAACCGTCAAATTGCAAAATATGCATGTTCGATGTCATTTCAATAGAGAATAAAGTACATTACAATTTGGTCGTTCAATTTCTGTTGACGTTATAGGCGTAAATCGGTCTAGCGGCGCTCCTATTGGTTGATAATCTGTATTAGCCAATGAGCATGAGCGACAGCTCATGCCACCTCGACAAATGATAATTTAGCAACCGCAGAAGCTGTCATACGCAATTACGCATTGTTTTTGTTTGTTTTTATTATCGTTTGTGGTGAATATCAAGTGAATTACGTTATTAATTATTGCCGAAAATGGAAGAGGTCACATGTGAGAGCTGTCCGGGAAATGTGTGTTTGCAAAAATTTAAGACAGGCGTCTTTACTTCACATAAGTTTGACGATAAAATTTGAGTAATTAAAAAAGGTCGGTGCGTACCGGATTTAGAATTGTTTCAAATAAAAGGTAAAGTTACAAGAAAATTCAATCCTATACAATATCAGACATATTATGGTTGGTTATCAGGTTGTAAACAAACATAGCAATCGTCTCTTGTTTTCCATGTAATTATTTTCAAATTAGCATAATGTGTGGACCGGTTCTGTTTACGAGGACGTACATAATTTCACTACAGCTGCAAAAAAACATGAACGATCTGAAAAACATTTAGAAGCTTCTATAAAATATATTTTATTTGGGAAAAATCGTAGGTATCGAAACGCGTTTAAATTCTCAGTTAAAAATAAATATCAACAAACATAATGCGAAAGTCGATCGTGACCGTAACTTATAAAAGTTTTTTTGTCTACCCTGTTGTAAATGTCTGTGCACGCCACTGTAACGGAGCTGTGAACATGCTCTAGTCATGTTCACAGCTCCTGATGAGATGCGATGACATCTTCTGACAGAATAGCTATGCTGATTGCCAGGAGACAAATTCTTGCATTGATGGGTAATACAAATATTTCACTATCGACATTATTGCCAATTTATCAATAACTTAATAATAAATGTGAAAGTTGTGAACCATTTTTACATGTTTGTTACTCAAACGCGCATAAACGCAATACAGATTTAAATAAAATTTGGCACACACAATTAGACCATTTCCCGGATTAACACATGGGATATCTTTTACGATATAATAGAATAGGATAGGATAGTTCTCCTAGGATGCGAATGGAATTGCGGGTCACTGATAGTCGCCAATAATTTTTACCCCCTTCACATGTTGCTTCATCTAGATGAGACGCACACAAACGCAAATTATTACGCACAAAACTTAACAATACATAATAGCCATATGGCAACTATATTGTGCAAAAGGGAAAATGTCTCCGGAGGCAGCAAATGACGTGGATATATGCAGATTTAAACCCTTGCTCATTTCTCGTCATTTGCGTGACGTATGACGAGATAACAGCGGTCTTCCTGCCTATGAAAGGATTCGAACACGGAGGAAGGAGTCACAATAGATAGTACGAACCCTTTTTTTACCGATTATCCCGATACACATTTTTTGTAGTAGAAAAGATCGTGAATGTGTAACAAATCAGTGTGCCCTGAATAATTCTTCATTGTCGTACTTTCCTAAAGTATTATTAGGCGGAAGGTTATCAAGTATGAAGCATCATTCATTTATGTACTACCTACATAAAACTGTACAAGATTCTACCTTTCTAATCCCGATCCCTTTAAGGGGTTATTGTACTCATCATTATGAACAACTTTTATTATGGGAGCAAATGTAAAATCGCGAAAAAATTATCAGCTGTCCCATACGTCTGGGTCGAGTAGGTATTGAAGTTTTGTATGGGACAACTACTCATAATTTTTTCGTGATTACTATTTTGATCCCATAGAGAAACATGTATCTTGAAACCATAAATTAATATGACCACGCATTTCTGTTACCTACACATTGTAGAGGCCGAAGAATGGCGGAAGCAATACACGCTGAAAAACAAGAATGAAGAAAGCGACAGCTCAATAATGATAATAAAGAAAACATTATTCCTACTGACAAAGGTAAGTCAGTTTTAACGACTAATGTGACGCCATTGCTGAAGAATGAGTATGAAGGACGCTATCATTACGCCCCAATACACTCGGGGATGTCCGTCCGACGCCGACGTGGAGAAATATCCGTCTTTTTATAGAAATGCATGTTATTTACTACGTCCTACGAGCATAGCTGTATGTCACACCGTGGCGTATGAAAATTCTTGGATACCTAATAGACAGCA
The DNA here is from genome assembly GCA_932294325.1 of Allophyes oxyacanthae. Classification (NCBI taxonomy): domain Eukaryota; kingdom Metazoa; phylum Arthropoda; class Insecta; order Lepidoptera; family Noctuidae; genus Allophyes; species Allophyes oxyacanthae. Next base: position 8,759,097 of record OW028628.1, read on the forward strand.
AGAGATTTAGGTAGGTATGTTTGCGAGTAAGATTGTCTTTGGATTACACATTCAAGATAGATAAGATAAAATTTATTTCAATTTTAGAATATCTCGATTCGAATTATTTTCGGTTAATATATTTTGATGAATATACGATAATATACAATAGCAATTTCAAACATTTTTGATGTGTGTGTAAATCGGCAATCGCTCAGTGTAGACCCCACGCTCTACGCCATGTATGCTAGTCATGTATGCGGGACCTTTGAGCAAACAACAAAATGCCTGATGCCTTTTCATCATTCATTCTCATGCCCTTATCCCATTTTATTTGGGGTCGGCGCAATATGTCTTCTTCTTCCATTCATCTCTATTGGACGTCATCTCAGAGTTTACGTTCTTATAATCCATGTCTTTGAAACAATCTATCCATCTTTTCTTGGGTCTACCTCTTCTCTTACATGCCTCCATATACATACTTAAAACTCTTCTTGTTACATGATTTTCATTCCGCCTCATCACATGTCCATACCACCAAACGGTTACTTCTTAACTTTTCAGTCACCGGTGCCACTTTCATACTTCCTTCTGAAAAACCGGGAAAACATATTGACACGCAATCATAAACCTAACACTCTGGTGTGACAGGCACCCGGGAAACAAGTACGTCTTCTGACAATGCATTGTTGTTGAAATACGAATAAAATACGTCATCCGTGCTCGCGTTTTAGAAATGTTTGCAAATAGAGGCAACTTTGTCACTCCCCGCTATTGTGACATATTTTAATATTTCATACAGAGGTTGATGAAGCGATAGGGTAAGAATATGCTTTATTATGATAAAATATAGATATGTGTAGAGAAATAAAATACTCTTTTCTAATGTTATGTTAGAGACTAGGTTTTTGGTTAAGAAAAGACCATCTCTTCTCATTCCGTGGGTCCCGTAAAAGGTGACTAAGAGATTATGTCAAGATGATAGACAACAGCTGCACGCTTTGCACTAATTACTTTAAATATAATTAATTATTCCCGCAACCCCTATCGCGGCCACCGCCTGGCACAGCAGCCGCTCCCCCCCCCCCTCGACCAAGCCCACGAGGGGGCTACGAACTCTTATATCATGTAGCAGGGCAGAAACTGAACTGCCCAGACATTTCCAGTACGAGCTGACCTCGTACTGTATAGGCTTTTCGTACAATGAAAGGTCAGCTTATACTGGAAATGTCTGGGCAGTTTAATTTCTGACCTGCTATAAGAACTCATAGTAAGCCTCCTGTACATCATAGATGTTGCCCGCGGTTTCACCCGAGCGTTTTAATTTTATCAAAATAAAATATAGCCTATATCACTGAAAGATAGTTTAAAGTGTAGCTTTGTGAGTGAAATATTTTTTAGAATAGATTCAGCAATACTTATTAGTATAGATAGTATAGATATACATACAACGTGTATCAGAAATGCATGGTCATATTATTAAGGGCGTGGATCAGACCATCAAACTGAACAACTTTCTCTATGGGATCAACATCGTAATTACGAAAAAATTATCAGCTATCCCATACAAAGCTTCAATAGCTACTCGACTCAAAAGTATGGGGTAGCTGATTAATGAACATTTGCCTTATTGGTATATATTTTTATTATTACTAGTGGTCGCCCAGTGGTCGAAATTCGACCGTAATTTTAGCTTTCTGCACTCCTTCTTCATATAAACTTTAACTGTGCCATACCTCACACTCCTTCGTGCGCGCAATATGCTTAAAAAGGGGTACAAAGTTTTCTCTACACATATTATTATATAGATAATACCAGACAGACGTGTTACTGGGGTATTAAGGGCGCTTTTTCTTCTTCCCAGATAAAACACTAGGAAGCGGTGAAGAATGGACGTTTTGAGGGTGCTGTCGTCATAAGTTGACGTCAAAAAGTACTAAAGCTTTTCTATTTTCAATAAACGAATTAGAACCCATGACACTTTCAATCAGCAGTGTATACAACAAACAAATCCGACTAAAAACCATTATTTAAAGTTCATAATTTCGTTAACAAGTAAAGTTGAATAAAACAGTGTTATAAATTTATAATAGTTAGCATACAACTTAGTAAAAAGCCCCGAACAGCGCACAGTGGGACATTTACGAAATGTTCTGGACAATGAAAACAGAAACAAAACTTCAAACTATTACGTAAATACATTTATGTTGGAGCATTTAGGATTTCATTGCCGTGTGGTTTTAAACAATGGACTACTCCATACAAAAGGTTTTGTTAGACCACCGTGTGATTCCAGGAAAAGGAAACCTCACCCACATTCTTACTGACCACATATTCCACTAGGAACCAGGACTAGAAATAAACAAGTTATTGTTATTGACAACCGAATAAGTAACTTAGTTCGGATGGAACCTGCAAAGTTAGTTTTTTCCGAAAACTGATATAAAATTAAAAGCTTGTTTGACTGACTAATATACAATGCCCAGCAGGTCTACCGCGTAACTAAAATGGTAGTGAACATCGACTCTGGTAATAAAATTAAATACGATCGCGAGAGCCTAAACTTCGAGCTATCGTGTAAAAAATTACCAATCATGAAGTTACGACTCTTATCTTCATGAAATTTGACATAATATTATTTTCTGATATTTGAAATATTATACACATATAATTATTATAATATACACTTAAAATTATTATTATTTACACAGCCTAATTATTTAAAAATTAAAATATAACTAAAAATATAAAACTGAGCACCTAGGCGTCAAAGTACGCCTCCTCATAGCTGTCAATTGTTAGCGTGCCCAGAAGACTGGCAGCATTGCCACGTTGAATAGCAATGCTTATTCTTTGACCAAAGAATAGGCCAGCCCTTAATACTTAATTTATTAGGCTAAACAGTATCTTTTTGTCCCTATAGAATGCAGGCCACTGCTAATAAGGATTATTGAAAATTATTCTTGCAAAGGGAGCCACTTTACCACGTACCTTAGATTATGTACATAATCTAAGCCACGTACAGAGTCGCAGGCGAAAGCCAATTGATTGATTAATAAAAGAATACCAAATAACTGTATACCATCGGAATGATTGCTGTATTTTCAACCAATAGAGATTATTAGCGAATCCAGAGTCGGTAGCATTATCAATCATGGCCAATCAACAGGCCTATCACGTAGGGCACGGGGGTTGAATACTGATCCGAACATATTTTGAATAGGCAAAGTATCACGGTTACGGCCCTAGGGGATTGGCAGGTAGCTCCGTCAATCAGATTATTACTTAATCTGAGAGAATAATATTTATAATCTATGGTATAAGTAAGATTCTGAAAGTGTTTTTTTAGAGGTGATTGAGGTTTTGAGATAGTAAGTGTTTTTTTAGAGGAGATCAATCCCAAGCGGCTTATCTATTAAAAATTTATCAAATACTAGCCCCGCTACTCCGTCCGCATGAAATTCGGACTATGCAATAAAAGTTTTATCAAAAGATAGGCTTAATTATTTTTTAGGTCATGCTGAAACCAGATGTTTATATAGTCGTTAGTTTTAAATTTTTCTATGAAATTAAAATAGATTAACTCGAGCAGTTCAAGCGCTCGCGCGAACTACAGGACGCACCGTAAAAGAAACCCTATTTACTGCGAATAAAGTATATTATTATTTGGACTTAATTTGTATACACAGAAATTCACCAAATAAATAACATAATTAAATATTTAATATTTTTTAATAGTTTCTATAATAAGTGAGGGGCTCCGAGCTCGACTCTGCAGAAAATTACAGAATACAAACTTCAAAATCCAAGCGTTCTTTAAATCAAAGTCCAGTGATTATAAATAACGATGAGGTGGACCCAAAGGTCAAGCTGTACCCTCGGGTCCAATTAATAACACGTATTGTCCGCTGTGTGCTCGACTTGAACTGGAAAATGGACGCTACATAGAGTTATTTTAAAAGCAGTTTCATTCCTATTAGTACCCGTACCTGAAACAGAATTGAACCCACGATCAGGATCCCAAGTAATCATTGCTAGCTTCAATATATTTTTGTTTATTTTTTTCCTCTACGGAGCAAAGAATTTACATAGTCCAATACCAGCTGCCTACCTTCCCACGCAAATTGATTACATTACAGACTCCTAAAAATACATCACTACAAAAATCTCACTTTGAAAATCCGCAACAAGTGTACAAAGTATAACCGTCACATCTCCATCGAAGTCATCATCCCTGAGTACATGGTTTTAGGCCATAGCACACATTACTAGCAATTTTTTTGAGCAGAATCGGGCATTTTTGCTTTCGTTGGCTGGCTTTTGTTTACGTAAAGTGTGCGAAAACGCACGATTCTGCTGCAATAAGCTAACCGTTAAAACCCCCCGACTCTAACTAGAAAAAGAGCTGTAACTTTTGAACGGATGCACAGATATCCATAAAACATGGCTAAGATGATACCCGATTAAACTAGTTTTTAATTAAAAAAATTGCATTGAAATCAGTCCATCTGTTTTGAAGCTACCCACACACACACACAAACAACAACAAACAAACTTATAACACCCCTCTTTTTTGTCGGGGGTTAAAAAGTAGCATGTGCTATGGCCCGTACGGCCATACTCATCTTAAATTAGTTATAGACTCACGGTTCACACAGAAAGGGAATCCTTCCTCAGTAAGCTAGGGCTGAGAAAAGATCCCATTCCCAGCGGTATGTGCCTAGACAGTTCAGGCAGACTTTTTCCACTCGCCTTTCATCCGCCCTTGTGGTCAAGCCAATGTATATTTCGTTTCACAAATTAGGTTCAAACACAAATTTTCCATTTCTACTCATATCGTCTCGTAATCTCAAAAGCTCAATAAATCTGTCCTGAATCAGGATCGTCGATTTGATTAGCGTAGAAGAAACTAAGTACCTACCCCACTGCGTCATTCGATCGTCAACATCACGAAATACATAAGTGAGTTACCACACACTACCAAATAAGAGGACGTCCCACAAAAAGGCCAAACTTTTCCAAATAGCCGAAAAAAAGATTATATTTCCAGAACTAAACTCCGGACTGCCACTGACGGTGAAATGTGAACGGGAAACTTTCTCCACGCTTTTATTTCACAAAGTCCAAAGCAAAAAGTACAGAACTCCATGTTTTGTGGAAATTTTATTTTCAACTACGGAAATTCGGTTCGCTCAAATCTAAGTTTTGTTGTGCTGTTGTTGGCTATACAATGGTCGGCTAATATGTACGACTTGTTTGTCATGTACTCCATGCTTAAATTAAGACGAGAATTTAAACCTTAGGAGCTACTCTGTAGGAACATTTCGCATCTCCATTCGAATCTTGTGACGAAATCCTTATTTATCACCTATTACTGGCACCTTCATCAGTAGCCACTAGACATGTGCGCCGATGCCGGCTTCGGCGTCATCGGCGTCATCGGCGTTGTTGATTTTATTTTATTTATTATTTTATAAATTCATCTGAATTATCTGAAAGTTAATAAAAAATCATTTATAACAGTTTTAATTTTAAATATTTTTTTAACAAACATGCAATAGGATGTACCATAAGTAATTCAATAAACCGTTCTCCTGCGTTCCTGACTGTATTTCTGTTGTCTTCCTAATACATTTCAACGTTGTTTCGTGAGTCCTCCCTCCCAGAGACTGAGGACTAGCCGTAGCACATAGAGGGAAGGACCACAGAACACAGAAAAGAGGTTAACCTAACTAACTAAACCTAACCTAACCTAGAAAAGAGGTTACTTCTTTCCTAAAAGAGGCCCGGGACAATCTTACTCGTATTGTCGGTTGATACTCGAAATTGACATATGATAATAAACGTATAACTTAATAACAGGAGCTGTGAACATGACTAGAGCATGTTCACAGCTGCGGTATTAAGTCACCGTGTGTCAATTTGTCAATTCTACAATAAGAGTGATATCGAATCAAGATAAGAAAATTTTCTTACATAATAGCTACACTTAAGTAAAAGCGAATAATACAAGACTGTTGACTTACACGTCAATCCACATTACATTGTAGTGTCGCTTCGTGAGTACACACTAGAGCATTTCCATGTAATGTAACGTTCTTACGAATGACACAATACAAGCAAAAGGTCAATTTAAAAGGTATTTCCATGTAATGTAACGTTTGCAAATGTTCGACACTGTGTTCGACGTACGTAATGCCTATTTTACCTGTAACATTCCTTTCTGTTTTTCATAAATTACTCTTCGTTGAAATGTCGGATCTGTAGCACGTGTGTTGCGATTATTTTAATGACTTGTATTAAAAAGAAAGAGAAAATTATAAGATATAAGATGAATATTGACAAAAATAGCAAGCTCGTCTTTGCTCCATGAAATATTACATAATTTCGCTCATCCTTTGCAAAATCAATTTGTAACAAAATGTAGAGTGTCGTGCTATGTTCGGTTTGTGAAAGGGTGACCACACACAAGAGCAGCTCGATGTTCTGTTACAAGTAAATACTCTTAGTGTGTAGGTACCTTTCCTTATCTGTCAAAAAGGCAATTTCAAGTTTTAAAACAATTGATGCATGACCTTCACAGCATTTGACACATTTACCTGAATCTGCCGATAATTAAAATCTTGGAGTATTCTTATCCCGAATAAATAAGTATTAACTTGTGGGCAAGTCTGATTCATCGTAGATTACAATAGTCACTTAACATTCGGAACAGTTTGTCAGTAAAAAACTTTTAACCCAATTTTTTGCCTATATTTTTAAAATCTAATTCCCGCCTTGACGTTGACGATGGACTTTATTCAAACAAACAACGCTGGAAAAAGTGTAATTGGATATAAATTTATTGTTTCTGCCAATATTTCAATTGTATGTGACAAGTCAGGACCGTATTTGGGCGGAAATCGTATAAAACTTTTATTTTAGTTCGTCATGTATAAACAAATAGTGCAGCAAATAGTTTTATGCATGGTGATCACCACCATTAATTACATAGTTAGAAAATTAAAGCCAAGATGGCCATATTTTTCGAACGACAAGATGTTTTCCAACAGCAATTTCAACTCAAGAGCTTGAGTCGCAACCGGGAATGGATAACGTAATGTGAGACGCTGGACTAATTGAACTGATGATTAGAAAAAACTAGAAGGGGCAGACTGGATGTGGAAGTCTAAGAACCGGGTCTTGTGGCGCAAATTTGGAGAAGACCGTGTCTAGCAGCGATAGGAAGAGTTAATTGATTAAAAGAAATCACCTTGCAGATATTATAACACCGATACCAGGCCCCCTTAGTTCATCTCTGACTTCATTCTATAGAGCTCTCGCGATGCCCACGTCTCGTATATTTATCATTCGTTTGGAAATTCGCGAACGCATCCATTCGTCGCACCAGCTGTCATTCGCCACGCGTGGCAAAATGACTACCGGTCTGCAGTCAAATTGAAGACAGATTTTGAAATATGCGTTTCCCCCGAAGATTTTTTACCCTTCTCAAAACGTGCAGTGCTTCTCAAGTGTGCAGCTTTTCTCACTGATTTCCTTCACCGTTAACGCAAACAAAACGTCGTGATAATCAAATTCTGAACCGCACATAATTCCAAAACTGATCTGCAATCCGGGTTCGAAGTCAGATCCTCCTGCATGGCCAGTGTTCAACCAATTTGTTACCACTACCATTTAGACGGAACTTTATCCATTATTATAAATTGAATTATTAACTCAACCACCACAATTCGTTCCCTATGTCGCATTCGCGAGACAAATGCGTCATTCGCGTGAAAATTTGAGCATGCATCCAAGCGCGGCCGCAGCTGTCACCCGCCGCTCGCGCCAATATGGCTGCCCATCACTGTTTTCCAAATTGATATTGGATTAAATTCATGAATAGCGCATCATTGGAAATAGTTGTAGACTGTATTTTTTATACATAATAGAACCAGCGCATGACAGCTGATCGTTTTTGTTCTGACTGTATTAAAAGGCTTTACTTATACTCCGCATCCTAGAAAGAAAGAAAGAAAAATAATTTATTTTTACACAAACAACGAAGCACAACTGCACTAAACAATAAAAACCAAAAAAAGAATATAATTATAAAAAACACAAAACAAAAATAAAATCAAATCAAAGATTTTAAAAAACAGTACAACAACATCCAATGTCCGTTTGCGTCGCATCTGTACAAAAATGGGTCATCGCATTGTATGGAGTCCACATGCAGGGTTAATTACAAAATAATACTTGCACAATCCGAGTCTCTTCAGTTATGGTTTATCGAATATCAATAAACTTAACTTTCGGCCAATATTGATAGTAATATTTTACCATGGCTCAATGAAGACAAATCTGCCCGCCGTCAAACAAACCTTAGATTGGATAGAATAGAACAGATCTTTATTTCATGTAAACCAGATACAGGCACATATGTGATATGAAATGTCGAGACATCAGGTGCACGGTTCCAAATAGTAGGTCCTATGGAAAATAACCGGCAAAAGTCTCCATGGAAACTCTTTAATAAGTTTAGTACAATTTTGTGGTGATTAAGATGTGGTGATTAAGATGGGTGATGAAGAGATGGGTTGGCAATCAAAGCCAAGCTATATTTTTGCAGTACCTAATTAGTGTGTCTACAACGCGACGCTCACAAGCTCATCCGTCAACTTCCTTTAAAACCAATTTGCAGTTTATTAATCTATCGGAACTCCGAAATGGCGTCTGCGGTCATACGGCTTTCGTAGTGATGAATGAACTCGTTGCCAAAATAGATGGCACCACCAGCGTTTTAGAAGCGCCAAATGGAAAATACGTGTCACCCGCATTGCACTGGGCTACGGCTTTCCGAGGTTTTTTTCCAAAACAGTAAATTGAATCCCAATTTTTTTAACTATCGGGAACACAAAGTTACGTTGATGTTGATTTTTGTTTTATTTACCAGTTTTCTGGTCTGTTTTACGCTATATTTATTTTTTCTCGTGTTACGATTGAAAGATTACCGCTTTTCAATTCATCTGAAGAATTATTGCAGTTTTGAAAATAGATGGATCGAATTGAAACTTTCCAACTTCTCTAAAAAGAAGCATCATTGGCACCATTTTATTTGATAGAATTATGAATTTCCAGTTGTTGAACAGGTTGAACTCACCAGTTAACGTGGTCGTGATATAATAATAGACCTGGGGGCTGACTACGAGATCTTTTAGCAGGGCAGAAACTGACTGAACTGGCCAGACCACGGATATCGAGGGATATGGCTTGTAGGCGTGACACTTGTCGCCTCCATCAGCTCGGATTGACCCAAAGTACGTGTGACGTCAATGAGCATCTATTAGTCATATGTTTGCATCCGAACGTGTAATGTGATTTCGTATTTTTACAAAATGCCGAATTGTTCTGTTCTTATTTGCAAAAATAGGACAATTACAACAAATCTTAAGACAAGTGGGGTGTCCTACCACCGGTATGTAAAACATCACTGCATTAATTATATTATTTAAAGATTTTACAAATATCTAGTTGTGAATTAATTTTGACAGGCGTCAGGCTAATCATTTATTGAGTGACCCATGTCAAAATTGTCAAATCAATGTATCCCTGCAGTCCGAATTGCGATAAAAGTGATAATATCGCGAATCCGACCAAATTTAATAGTCACAAAATATAAGGGCTATTAAGTAATAATAATAATTTTGACTTTGGTCGGATTCGCGATATCACTTTTAGCGCAATTCGGACCGCAGGGTATTAGTGTTGCACAGCGCTGAGGGATATCGATATAATTAATTGATAGTTGTTCTTACGGAATTATTTAATTATTATTAACATTTGCATAATAATAAAAAATAATGTTATCTATTATTTTTGTAGTATTTGCTTATTAGGCTAAATTTAAAGATTTTATAGTTTTCTTTTTATTTTACTAATCCTTGTAGTTATATTGTTTGAAAAGGATTTAAATAAGTAATTATACTTGAGAACATCTTGAGAACCCTGTTTTACAAGAATGAATACATTTTATTTTAGTTTCCTGAAAGATGCAGAAATAAAAAATAAATGGATGATAGATGAATTCGACCAATCAGATTACGAGGCCTGCATCGCGCTAATAAAAATATTATCGTATCTAACACAATTGCGCCCTAGCCCATCATAGATAATGTGCGGCTGCTATAAAAATTGATATGAAAACTTCTTGGAAGAACCGAAATGTACTTTTTTTTTTTGAAAAGAAAAGAAAATTGAAATGAAGTTATTTTATAGCATAATTTTAAAAAAAGAACTGTCATTATAAAACTTTTTAATTTTATTATAATTATGTAGTTGCATGTGCATAAAGTCTGTCAATAAAGTACTATTTTTGAATTCATAATTAGAACTTTACGATATGAGTGTAGACAAAAATCTTAAATCTTTACTATTCTGTACTTTTTTTAATTATTATTTATGTAATATTTTAAAATATTTATAGACTAATAAACACAAATTGAGGTGAGTACTTTGTCCCAAGTTAGAACTCCCTGTATTATCTATCTTCCTTTCTCAAATTCTTTAAATTATATTAAAATCGTTAGTCTTTGGTTAGCCTCTCTTAGAGTGTCTATATAGCGATATTTACACTATAAAATACGCCAAAAAAAAAACACTTCTCTTTTTTGCAGTCAGTTTTTATCGATATTTTTATCGATAAAATATTTATACCAACCCTTCATCCGTTTTAGGAGTGGGGAAAAAGTGGCGACACTTGAAATTGAACAAATGTAGAGTGAAGGCATATCTCCGGATATCTATGGGCCAGACATATCCAGTATGACCTGACCTCACCCTGCATAGGCTTTTCGTACAGTGAAAGGTCATCTTATACTGGAAATATTTTAGCAGTTCAATTTCTGCCCTGCTATAAGAGTTCGTAGTAAGCCCGCAGAGACTCTTAACGTTAATACGACAATATAGTTGATATTAAAGGCCCTCTACACGGTCGGCGAATAGTGGCGAATGGAGGCCATATGCAGCCGAACACTAACGTGGAGGGCGCATTTGCCTGCATTCGTTGACACTCGCCAATGTTCGGCGTCATTCGGCCGCTATTCGTCGTGAGTGCACGCAAATGCGCCCACCACACGTTCATGTTCGCTTCTATTCGCCGAACGTGTAGAGGGCCCTTTTTATGAGTCATTTCTAATATGACACAGTCTTTGTATTTCACCGGTATCGAAACGATTATCGACAGTCTGAACCTTGGTACTCGTACATTATACCTACCTAATGTACCTATTCTCGTACCGGTCACAATGCTACCAATGCTACAATGTATGGTGTATCAGGCGTGAACGAAACACCATCACTATCAGCGCCCTATATCACATACACGCGTTTGACAATCCCATTTTCGACAGCATTTACAGGTTAAGACCAGCGATATTTCAAACTTAACGGTGCTTTTCTTATCCCAAATCTGGGCCCGAAGTGGCGGGAAATTGGTAGCATTATTCCGAATCAGGCAAAATGGCGGACGGCCGGCCGGTTAACGTCGCATTGCTGAAAAATTGCCGTAAACGTGGGATCTAACGTTAAGTAATTTTTGTCGGTATATTTTCTTTATATACCTGTTAGTGGAGGTGACCTCGATTTATGAGGGTTATGGTGAAATACGATAATGATATAGTTTCCGTTGTGAGTGCGTAACTATAATAGGAGGCCTGAAGTGTTAGTATTATTTTCAGAGTAACTTTTACGACAAATTTTCTCGTGTCCGAGAAATAATTTTATACATTTTATGTACTACTAAAATATATGTATTGCGTCCTAGCATCTACTTGATTTCGAAGAACAAAGTGCAGACGATCGCACTCATCCATCTCGTTACTGGTAAGACCGATGCCTAAGTTAAACAAATAGTAATTGGTAATTACCATATACTTCTTGAACGGTAGACCATTTGAAGAAAACGACTCACCGCTCTCCTGTAAGAAAAAAATATAACCACCAATCCACAACGAAAAATAAGGAATAATTTCCAAGTACAATATAGTGATCAGTGAACGGCCACGAAGGCGTGTGATTCAATTGGAAAAGTAATAGGAGATAAACGGTTACTCCCTCTTTCCTGAGGTAGAGCCTTCTTGAGAACGAGTCGGAAATGAAACATTTTGAGATGAACATCTGAGTAAGGGACATATTCACTTCTTTATACTGATTCATGATAATAATTTTCTTATAGTACGTACCTATTAGGAGGAATATAAACGTGAAAGGCCAAAAACCGGGTGTAATTGTGGCAATATGTTTAGCAAGGGGCACAAAGTTTTCTCTTCACGTAATAATATCATAGTCATAGTAATATTATAAAGAGAGAAATCCTGATTGACTGACTGACTGACTGACTGACTGACTGACTTATCATCAACGCACAGCCGAAACTACTGAAGCTAGAGTCACGAAATTTGGAGAGTAGGTCCCTTTTGTATTGTAGGCAAGCAATAAGAAGGGATTTTGGAAAATTCAGCCCCTAAAGGTGGGAAAAAGGGGGTGAAAGTTTGTATGGGAGTCCCTTAATTTTTGAAGTGAGAAAGATGAAAATTGGGATTTAGGCTTTTGGTTACAAACAAAGAAACACGTGATTCTTCGTTTTTGGAAATTAATCCCCTAAAGGGGCGAAATAGGGGTGAAAATTGTTTTTGAAGTGTAAAACGTGAATATTGGGATTGTTTTTGAAGTGAGAAACGTGAGAATTGGTGTTTCGGCTTTTGGTTAGAAATAAAGAAACACGTGTTACCGCGTTATTGGAAATTCATCCCCTAAAGGGGCGAAATAGGGGTGAAAATTGTTTTTGAAGTGAGAAACGTGAAAATTGAGATTTAGGCTTTTGGTTACAAATAAAGAAACACGTGTTACCGCGTTTTTGGAAATTCATCCCCTAAAGGGGCGAAATAGGGGTAAAAATTGTTTTTGAAGTTAGAAACGTGAAAATTGATATTTAGGCTTTTGGTTAGAAATAAAGAAACAAGTGATACCGCGTTTTTGGAAATTCATCCCTAAAGGGGCGAAATAGGGGTGAAAATTGTTTTTGCAGTTAGAAAAGTGAAAATTGAGATTTAGGCTTTTGGTTAGAAATAAAGAAACACGTGATACCGCGTTTTTGGAAATTCATCCCCTAAAGGGCCAAAATAGGGGTGAAAATTGTTTTTGAAGTGAGAAACGTGAAAATTGAGATTTAGGCTTTTGGTTAGAAATAAAGAAACACGTGTTACCGCGTTATTGGAAATTCATCCCCTAAAGGGGCGAAATAGGGGTGAAAATTATTTTTGAAGTGAGTAACGTGAAAATTGAGATTTAGGCTTTTGGTTACAAATAAAGAAACACATGTTACCGCATTTTTGGAAATTCATCCCCTAAAGGGGCGAAATAGGGGTAAAAATTGTTTTTGAAGTTAGAAACGTGAAAATTGAGATTTAGGCTTTTGGTTAGAAATAAAGAAACACGTGACACCGCGTTTTTGGAAATTCATCCCCTAAAGGGGCGAAATAGGGGTGAAAATTGTTATTCAAGTGAGAAACGTGAAAATTGAGATATAGGCTTTTGGTTAGAAATAAAGAAATACGTGACACCGCGTTTTTGAAAATTCATCCCCTAAAGGGGCGAAATAGGGTTAAAAATTGTTTTTGAAGTGAGAGACGTGAGAATTGGTGTTTCGGCTTTTGGTTAGAAATAAAAAAACAAGTGTTACCGCGTTTTTGGAAATTCATCCCCTAAAGGGGCGAAATAGGGGTTAAATTGTTTTTGAAGTGAGAAACGTGAAAATTGACATTTAGGCTTTTGGTATGAAATAAAGAAACACGTGTCACCGTGATTTTGAAAATTCATCCCCTATAGGGGCGAAATAGTGGTGAAAATTGTTTTTGAAGTGCGAAACGTGAAAATTGAAATTTAAGCTTTTGGTTAGAAATAAAGAAACACGTGTTACCGCGTTTTTGGAAATTCATCCGCTAAAGGGTCGAAATAGGGGTGAAAATTATTTTTGAAGTGCGAAACGTGTAAATTGAGATTTAGGCTTTTGGTTAGAAATAAAGAAACACGTGTTTCTGCGTTTTTGGTAGTTCATCCCCCAAAGGGGCGATAAAGGAGTGAAAAATGTTTTTGAAGTTAGAAACGTGAAATTTTGTATTTATGCTTTTGTTTAAAATTAAAAACAAAATCGGTTTCCTGTTTTTCGAAATCCAACCTCTAAGCGGATGAAATAGTTATATGAGAGTCCGTATTTTTTGAAGCCGAACGATTTGTAAGAAGTCAGGAATTGATGAAAATTAAAAAGTATCTACCGGCTAATTTGTACCCGAACGAAGTCGGGACGGGCCGCTAGTAATAGATAAAATTGGACCAATGGATTTAAAGTAAAATTGAAATACGTGTGTCACTGCAGGGGTGCCAACTGAAAATCAGGGCTGGGTGTTCGTATGCCCAGCAAATGCTGAGTTGGGAACCCGTTTGGTACTGGCATTCCGACAGCACGTTGTTTTTATTGTTACCTTTTGCTTTTTTTTTTTTTTTACTTTTTTATGTTTGTGCACTGTGTTGTCTGATGTCTAGTCCAAATAAATGATTTTTCTTTCTTTCTTCTTTCTTTCAAATAAGGCAAGAAAAAAGAACCGCTGATGCAGCCATTCAAATTTTGCATCCTTTACTAGAGGAATAATATTCATTCACATGTGACAATCATCGCAACGGCTATGACATCGGACTAGCGATCGAGAAGTTACTTTAAAAATTTCCATTGAATTATTGTAGAGAACTAGTTTCTCTTAGTACAACAAGCATAATAATAAAAACTAGTGGTCGCCCAATGGTCGAAATTCGACCGTAATTTTAACATTCTGCACTCCTTCTCCATATAAACCGTAACTATATTAAATCTCACACTCCTCCGTGCGTGCAATATGCTTAAAAAGGGGTACAAAGTTTTCTCTTCATATTATATACCTAGATTAGATACCCTCTAGTGATGAGAAGACAAAAAATAGAATCTTATTGGAACTAAAATAGTAATAGAAAATACTCTTTATTGTACACCAGTTTTGTAGGAATCATAAACATAATAGGTACTTTATAATTAGTAAAATGATACAATGGCCGGTCTTCTCGCTATCGGCGATTTCTTACAGACAACCTTTGAATGCGCAGCTGTAGCCTGTAGTAGACTTCGGTAGTAATCCAGTGTGTTTCTATTCTATTCCACTTGTCTCGAAAACTACTCCTCCGTCATTTCCGTGACACGACAACCGAAAGCTATTTCGATAAAGGTCACATCCTCACATCTCACAAGGAAACCACGCTTCACGAGAGGCACCACGTTATCAATATTCGTGGCGTTCCCGTATCGAAAGTGTAAATTATGATCGATGGGCCAGATTACCCGCTCTATGTCATTCAGGGCTGTCACTAAATTTAAACTGTGTTTATGTTTTTTACGAAAGACTTGAGTGGCTGATGTAACTCCGAGTAAAATAGTGATATTCAGCCGCATTTGGCTAGACAGGGAGACGACGCGCGACGCCAACGTAGTTGGGAAAAAGGCTAGGCAGATGATAAGTAAATATAGGTACAGTGCGACAAACTTATCTGACCCGGTCATGACGTCGCTGCCGTCGCTTTTCCCAATGTCAACTCCCTACACAAATGACGTTTTGAAGTCACTTTTGTTCTGTAGCGACGTTAGTTCCAATTTTGGTCACCGGGTCAGATAAGTTTGTGGCACTGTACTTATTATTAGTTCAGTTTTAGAACAGCAAAGTTTTTTTATTTTTGATTCTAATTTCTAATCATTATTAGGCTTGCGTTTGACCTCTTTATCACCTGATGTTAAGCGACCATGCAATCAAACTTGGATCAATCAATCCTGGATATCCGACAGCGAACACAACGGTTAGATACCATTTACAAAAGCAAATCATTTATAAACCAACGAAAAAAAAGTAGATATAACCCTACGCGCGTCGTTATGACAAGATCGGCACTATAGAGTGGCGCACACCCACTTGTGACGAGAGTAGATCATAAAGATTAGGCTTAACCCTCCGTACGACCTACTAGAGGTTTAAAGACACGTTTTATAGAGCCTTGTGGAGAAATATAGTGTTAGTTTTGTATGGATGTTATTTATGTAGAAATAAAGGTTATACATCTTTTATTAGTAGTACAGTCAGCATCAAAATTAAGGAATGAATAGTCAGGCGTCTACCGGGCGTATAACTTATGGCCTAGGTGTGTAACTTATATTAATAGTTTATAAAATTTGAAAAATTCTAAAAATAATCGTATTTATGCTTCTGATCATTTATGTTGACTGTATCTATTGTAAAAAAAGTATTTCACTCGCGCTGTAGATAATTATGATTTAATCGCCACTCCAGCCAGCACAGACGAAAAACCTTGTAGTAAAAGTTTAAAAACAAGTTGAATGAGCCATTTTTGACGGTCAAAAACATGTGTTAAATGTTAATTTTCACTAGCAACCCTTCGCGCGGCACTTAATAACTTCATAATTGGTTTACCAGAGTTGCCAACATTGCGGGACACTGCCTGATTGTCGAATACCAGTTGACATTTTACGGGCTATGAAATAGGAAACTTTATTTATTAAACTAGAAATACGGTATGCGTATTACTCTCAACTGCGTTTGTTATTTCAGTAGTGTTGCCACTGTTGTCCCACTTTCGGTGGGTCGTCCCGTTTTTCATCCCTCACAGGACGCGTCGCCGTGCAATTGGGCACGGTAGAAGTACGTAGTAATAGTTAGTATTCTTTGGTAGAAGTAAATAAGAGTAGTAACTCTTAAGATTTGATTGATCTCATTAAATTTTGTCATTTTGAAGAATTGTAACCATTGTTATGTATTTATACTACGTCCCGATTATTATGTCCCAATCCCGCTATTTTTTTTTAATCTAATAATATTTGGATATCGCATCTGGCAACACTATTTCAGACCCTACATCCAAGTGAAACATGTACTCATACACAATTTTGTATAAATATTGGACACTCAACATCCGCGGCCACATAGTTGTTGGATTATTAACTTCTGAGAGAAATTGATTGTTGTAGAAGGATGGGTATGGGTGAAGAAAAAGACGTTCACAATTTAAAGCAATAGGTATAGTCTGTCAAGAAAGTCATGAAAAGGATTGAGGGCGCCACTTGTATATTCTCTTGTTTATTTTTAATATATTAATGCCGAAAACATTTTTTTATCACAAAAAATCTACACAGAATAGTAAAATAAACACATCGTTGTACCCAAACTGACTCCTACGGTACTTATTTAGGGTTGTGAGCGAAGAAGAATTTTAGTTCCTTCAAAATCCTTTTCATGACTTTCTTGACAGACTATACCTACTTTGAGAACACACATTAAGCTTCGACCTATAACGATTCGACACACAGGTAACAAAATTTATACCGACTGACCAGTCAAATCGCCGCATTCTTCACTTTCCGTTCACTGAGTGAACAATATTTGGGTCAAATGCAGAAAATATGCATCAAATCTCAGAAAGTAACGGAACTGAGAATTAACCAAACTGATCACGTTTATAAAGCAACTGATACTATAAAGGCGCGATCCTATTTTTAACCGACTTGCAAAAATGAAGGAAGTTCTCAATTTGACTCTAGGTATTTATTTTTTGTTTTTCTGAGATAATATATCGATATATAATAATAACGAAACTGATAAGAATTTCTGAGAAATTTTAACCTCAAAATATTTTTCACTCGCAACGTATAACAGGGAACTATAATTTCAACATATTTAGAGAAATGTAAGCAGTGATCTATAGTTTACAATGAAAAAAACTATTTGTAAAGCATAATTATCATTTGAAATCCACCGTTAATCACCCTGATAAATTTTATACACAATTAATACTTACCAACAAAACACACAATTTCACCACCGCAAAAAAATGGCCGCTGATTGACATTATGTCAAAAAACATTGAAAAATGTTGGCAATTTAAAAAATATATCATATTCATTCTGAATCTAAATAATTTTATTGATAATTCCACGTAACTAATACTGAGTAACGAAACATTAACTTTCTGGGACATTTGCATTTACTATTATAAATCCACAAAAAAAAGTGATACACTGAAAAAATTCAGACCATATCGTACCTTTCAATTCAATTCAATTCAATATTTATTGATAAGTTACAAACTTACATGTCAAAAAAATTATAATAACATTATTGTTAAATATTGATGAATTGTTATAAATCCATCTAAACAATCAAAAGATTTATTTATATCCTTAAGTTTGGATCATTGATCGATTTGTCGGTTAGGTACTCGTCCACGCTGTAGTATGCTTTGTTGAGCAGCAGCGTCTTGAGCCTGCGCGTGAAGGAACCGGCGCTCGGTGCACTAGTTATACTCTCAGGTAGAGTGTTATATATTTTAATACCTATGTATTCAAGTTGTTTTTGTGACTTGCTAAGGCGTTTAACCGGCAACCGGAGACGATGTCTCTTCCGTGTGAGATGATTATGGGAATCCGCCCATGTCGAGAACTGTTCCAGGTTTTGTTTGATGTAGCTTGCTGCCTGCAGAATAAACTGACAGGGTAGGGTTAGTATGTTTTGTGCCTTGAACAGCTCTCGAGCGGGATGATGCCACTCCACTCCACACAATATTCTGACTGCTCGTTTTTGCATTCTAAATGCTCTGTGTCGTTCGGCGGCTAGACCCCACAGGTCAATCCCGTAAGTTAATATTGAGTGGAAATAACCGAAATATGCCTTTTTTATATTATTACAACTTAGGCTAAAACACAGTCTAGACAAGGCAAAGCACGCAGATGAGAGTAGACCGCAGGTTATATCGATGTGGGGTCCCCATGTGAGACTCTCATCTATTGTGAAACCCAAATATTTTACGTTTTCAACCTGGGGAACGTCGAGGCCCTGGCAGGTTATTTTGAGGCGACTTCGCTTTTTGCTTCCAAGCCGGAAATGGACAATGTTCGTCTTTTCTACATTTAAGGCCATACCGTTTGCCGTAAACCAACGAGCTACTTCCTCGATCACCTTATTCAGCTTGGTTTCCAGCTGTTGGTTGTCTTCAGCGTTGACGATAACGCAACCATCATCGGCAAACATGACATACTCGGCGTCTAATGAAGATATTGTGAGGTCGTTCATTAATACTAGAAACAGGTAATTACCCATTATTGAGCCCTGTGGCACAGCACTGTCACCCATTGTTTCGATATCGGATCGGACGCCATGTACCGATGTGAGTTGCTTACGTTTGTCAAGGAACGAAGACACCATACTGAGGAAGGGCCCGTTTACGCCGTAATGCTCAAGTTTTCTTACTATCAGCGTATGATTCACCAGCTCGAACGCCCGCGACAAATCGCAGAAGATAGCTGCTGTCTGCCGCCGACCTTCGAGGTGGAACATCACTTTGGAAATGACGTCACGCGTTGCGTGGACCGTCGACTTTCCAGGTTGGTACGCATACTGCTGGGGGTTGAGTAGTTGTAAGTTGAAGAATGTCATCATCCTATCACTCATTAGTTTTTCCAGTACTTTAGCCATTATAGGTATAAGTGAGATCGGTCTATAATTTTTTAACGCCCGCAATTCACCCTTTCCTTTATATATAGGCTGTACTTTAACTATCTTCAAGGCATTTGGAAACTGACCCATTTGAAGACATTGATTGAAAAGATCGCAGAATATCTCGAACATAAATCCTGGGATATAGTCTAGTACACGAGTAGACATATCGTTTACGTCGGTTGAATTTTTTCGTTTGATGGATTTGACTATTTTTAATACTTTATATATAAAGAACTTTTTAAAACACAAATGTATTAGGTGGATACATTATTTTTATTTTTATCAAATCTGTTAGATGTAACGTTTTGGTGAGGACACTTTAAAAATGTATGGAAATGATTTAGATCAAATTTTTCAGAACCTGAAACTGAAACTTTTTACCGTGGTAAAGGTTATATAAAAATATTCATGGTGCTAAAAAATGGTAGTATTACATAAAATAAATTTATATTGTGACTTATTTATAAAACTTACTAACATAAAGCCTTATAGAGACGCAGGACAAAAATAATTTTAAAAAGTGCATTTTTTCTGCATTTGACCCATTTATCAAAGGGATGTTTGTAAAATACGGGTGAAAGTCATACAATACAGTGCCACAAACTTATTATCTGACCCGGTGACCAAAATTGGATCTAACGTCTCACTACAGAACAAAAATGACTTTAAAAAAAGGAGGAGGTTCTCAATTCGACGCGAACTTTTTTTTTTTTTATATTTGTTACCTCAGAACTTTCTACTGGGTGAACCGATTTTGATGATTCTATTTTTATTTGAAAGCTGGTGCTTCCCGTGTGGTCTCGTGTGGTAATTTGGTCCAGTTCTGACAATGGCATCCATGACAAAACCATATAAGTCTTTTTGCAATAAGTATGTGCGCGACAAATGGACGAATAACTCAATATCACGCCAACCGATTCCGATGATACGTTTTTGTTTGAAAGTGCCCCAAGTGCTCCCGAAGTGGTCCCATTTAAATTTGGTGAAAATCTGATCAAGATCTTCGGAGATAGACAATGGAACTCTTGAATGAATAACAGCACATCACTCGCGATTGCTGTAATTTCATGTGTTTCATTTTATTTGTATTGTGTATGCCACTCAAAATTGAAAAATAAAATAAACTTTTAAAAAAAAGGAAAAACCGACTTCAAAAACTAAAAAGTATAAAATAATTTTCTTAAAAAACTTACTACTTTTACTTACGGTTTTTACTTTTTTTTTAAGTTTATTTTATTTGTAGAGAGATGACATTGGTAAAAGCGACGGCAGCGTCGCCATTACCGGGTCAGATAAGCTTGTGGCCGTAGTTTGTGGTACTGTACATTCATCATCTGCCTGGCCTGTATCCCAACTACGTGGCAACATAGTACATTCTAGTAACTTGAAGTATATATCGGAATAACTCTCAAGTGTCAATCATTATCTGAGCTCTGATGCTGCTTCAGAATTGGGAATACAAAAAATCCGAACAATTTTATGATTTACAGAATTTTTATAAATTAGTTAAACAATTCAAGAAAAGTATTTATTCACACTTAGAAAAACATTTTACACATCGCAAGCTGTCAATATTTTTCATACAACATGGCAGCTTGCGAATAGCATTTGTCAGGAAATAAGGCTGGGTGCATATTGTAAGAAATTTTTGTTAGAAAAATTCTAACACGCGCCGTACACATACATTTTGTACTAGACCCCGCAGACCGTAAAAAAATTGCCGGACCGGTCGTCCGCTGCCAACGTGCAACGCTAGCCGGATGCATGCCAACCGGACGTCAGAAATTTGTCTTATTGGAATGTCAGAAGACGTGCTCTCCATACAATTTGTACTAGACCCCACACACCATCAGAAATTCGCATCAGTGTGATGCGGAAGATTGGAGCCAGTCGCGAACTAGGTGTATTTTATTTATTTATTTGAAATGCTTCATGTACAATGTACAAAGGCGGTCTTAATGCCGTAGGCATTCTCTACCAGACAACCTTAGGGTGACGCAGAGACAATGAAGGTAGATGCACCAAAAAACAAACTTAAATGAGAGGGTAGGATGTATGTGTAGGATCCGCCGCCGGAACGAAAATGTCTAATAGTGTGAGAAAGGTAGTTCGGCATATGCGTGTGCGGGGTTGCATGGTTTTGACATGGTTGGCGCAGTGGCGAAGCTATTAGCTTTCTACGCTACTTGCCGCGGGTTCGATCTCCGCACGGAGCAATTATTTGTATAATCTATAGATGGTTGTTCCGGGTCTGGGTGTGTGTGCATGTAACATGTATGTTTGTAGACTGTACCCTCGATACAGGAGAAATACTAATGAGGGGCAACGTTTTAAAAAAAATAAAAAGGTAGGAATTTTCTTACAGTATGCGCCCGGCCTAACAGTTTGTATTATCCCCCTGTGTACCGACTCAGGCCCTAACTGGTGGAACGATCTTGATCGGCAGTCGTATGCACACCACGGGGACATTGTCGCTGTCCACCACTCGGAACTCCATGGTCACTTGGGTACCCTGAAATATTACCTCGATTTAATAGCTGACATCTACGCTTGCTCATAGTTGATATGACGGGTGAAATAAGTGTCCGGATTATTCCACTTTGTCTCCCGGCTTATGTCCCCCGGATAAATTTGAGGTGTCCTACATCCCGACTTTGCCTTTTGTTTCAGACTACAGTTAGCGAAATCTTTGTATTTTTTGGAATATCCGACCACGGCATAAAAGGAGGTGTTATGTGTTAACATTAATTGAAAATGTTCTTCATTAAGAATACGGCCCTAGTCGAGCTCGTATAACATGGACATAGAAATAGGTAGACATATATTTTTGCAGGAAACATGGTGAAAACCTACTTAATTAATCGCGAAAAAAAATTCAGCTGTCCCATATGTTTAGATCGAGTAGGTATTGAAGTTTTTTAAGGGATAGCTAATAATTTTTTGATGTTGATCCCATAGAGAAAGTTGTTCAGTTTGTATGACCACGTATTTCTGATAAGAGCACGTTGTATTATGACAACATTATCTACTCACCACAGGGAATATTGACTTGATATACATCTTGAGTGTGTACTGCAAGAGTTCTCCTTCAGCCACAGGACATGCCGCGTTGGTCAAGAAGTTGCAGGTCACGGCATTCTCTTCCAAGTCATAAGGTATAGAAATGGTGATTGGGCCCAAGGCCAAATACGCCGTGGCGAAAGTCTTCATGCTCTGAATTGAGTGAGCTGCAAATTACTTGACAATTTTAATAATGATCGTAGCAGTTATGGTGGTTGAAACTCTCGGGCCATGGCGTCCGAACGCACGTCTCCTTTTCAGAGATAAACGGTTGGTCGATGCTACACTTGACACGAGGGCTGGCCTATTCTTTGATCAAAGAATAAGCATTGCCATTCAACGTGGCAATGCTGCCAGTCTTCTAGGCACGCTACTAATTAACAGCGATGAGGAGTACTTTGACACCTAAGTGCTCAGTGTAATATTTGTATTTTTATTTTATGTGTTAAATAATTAGACTGTGTACACATGTAAATTAATTATATCTATTAATTATATATTTATGATCGTAAGAAAAAACATTTCATGTAAAAAAAATACATGTCACCAGCGGCGCAGTCAAACTATTGCAGTGCAATAATCAGAAGACCGAGGACCGGGAGTGATGGGTCCTAGATTTTATTTCCAATGACAAAAGTTTTATTAACGTTTGTTCGAATGAACTATTCATCGAATCCAAATTATAGTAAAGAACACTTGATCGCCACACAGTAAAGAAGATAAAGATACTAACGTGCTTCAAATTCAATGTTGATTATGGCATCATCCAGCT
This sequence comes from Allophyes oxyacanthae, assembly GCA_932294325.1. Classification (NCBI taxonomy): domain Eukaryota; kingdom Metazoa; phylum Arthropoda; class Insecta; order Lepidoptera; family Noctuidae; genus Allophyes; species Allophyes oxyacanthae. The sequence goes on from OW028628.1 coordinate 8,782,527, forward strand.
GAGGCAGCGAGCACGGCGGCGTGGTGCAGCCATCGATGTACGTGTTGCCCGGCAATGCACCACCGCTGTTCACACCTACCACATGCAACACAGAACAAAATCAGACGCAATGATTGCAGTATCGTGCTTGAATAAACTTGAAGGTCTTCTAATCTTCTTCTGTCGTGTCGGCACGACTCATGGGAATCGTTCATGTCGTAGTGAAAAGATCAGCCAGTCAGCAATGGTGGTTCACTACCCAAGCCAGTCGATAGTCGATATCATGTTTCGCCAATCGTGGAAGCTGTTTTCTTGCACCTCAAATGTAGGTAAGTAGAAGTAAGTAGTCCACATTGCATCCTGCTTCGTAAACTGAAACTCTAAAAAATATGTTAAGGATCCTACTTTACTAGCAGAGGTCCTTATGGGGTTTTAGTACTCATCATTATGAACATCATTTACTATGGGACCAACGCTGAAAACGTTAATAAAGTAGAATCTTATATTTTATTACACTAATCTGCAAATATGGAGCCTATGTGACCTATGTCTATATTTTTATAAAAGATCTTGATTATTTCTTGCTTTAATATTTTCTAAAATAGAGACTTTTATTTACTTACACTGGCTAACATCAGTAGAGTTCCCTTTCACAAGGGCTATCGCAGCACAGAACAATATTACAGAACAAAACATAATTTACTTCTCATTAACTGCCTAGTTGATCAGTTTCAACTCCTCGCCTATTCTTTACTTATTTATGTAAAGAATAAAAGTATAATTAGTTAACTAATCGTAATAATCTGCTAGCGTACTCAATTACCGGAAAATTGTTGATAAAAATTACTGCTCAGCTGGCATTATGTTCTGATTCTTGTCAGTACTTATCAACTTTTTATTTATTGCGTAAACAAAATATGCTCCACTTGGATCTACAATTAGGATCCACAGATGGATCCATGGATATTTTTTCTGGGTTGTGAGGTGTTGGGGTTACGTATACTATAAAATAGAATTTTCATTGTCTAGTCGAAGTAAAATAATTATGAAAAAAAAATACAAGTAACTAAAATCATGAATTATTATCTGATATACCTAAAAAAAATATAATCAATAAATAATTCTAACGACTTCTACGAGGTACAGTGTTTGTTACAGTATTGTAATGTAACCCTATTACTAATAGGTACCTACCTAAACAATGATTAAACGTTATTTAACTAAACTAGCTTTAAATAATTCTATTGCCATTTCTATTCATTAGCATACAAATGACAAGGACAGGTATAATCTAATCAGTGTTTAAAAATTTAATACAATTTTTTATTGGTAAGGGTTTAAATCTCTATAGGTATTTTATACTAGCTTCCCTCCCCCATGTTCACTAGAAGACAATTTTTTACTATCCATATCTACATTATAGATAAACTTTCCGGAAGAAATGCTCCAAAATTATAGTGAAAACTGTATCAAAATGTAAAAAAAAAATATTGAAAAATTGAAATGTAAAATTGTTAGCGAACAAACAGACATAGGTACGCGGCGGGCGACTTTATTTTATATATTATGTAGTGACAGTGAAGATTGATAGTATATTCCGAAAAATAAAGGAATATGTATTTATACTTGAATGTCGAAAAACAAAAGGGATGGATCGTAGCACGTGGCGTCTGCATAATCCCATGGGCAAAAGGATTTAATATTTATGGAAACATGGTACTGTTGTACTAGTTAAAATGTTCTGAAATACTTATTACTGGCTGTGCCGGATGACTTTTTTTGGTCTGGAAAATAATATGTTGTGCGTACGTGGAATAGAAGCTAATATACTAGAATAATTGTTTCAAACCATTGTGTTTCCAAATAGATCACGAAAAGAAACCGTGAAAAGGTCCGCATCTAACCGCTCTATGTTAACATAGCGCATTGAGTGAAAATCACGCCATACTTTATTGTGCTAAATGGGCTATAAAATATGTGTGTAACTGAGTAGTGTACGACCACGTTGGTGTCTGAATTTGAGGTAGTTTCCCGGTGCGAGGGGGGTGACACACGCCTACTATTGTCTAAGCTAAGCTTTATGGTGCGTATCATGGGCCTGTGACTGACATATCTTGCGTCACACCCCTCCCGCACCGCGCAACTTCTTCATAAATTCCAGCACCAACCGTCGAAGCGATCGTCCGTCTTACTATAGTAGAAAGATTTAAATTAAAATATTTTTTTAGTTATCAAAATATCAATAGGCTTCTCCTCCATTTAGATACCTATCTCACCCAATTTTTTCCCGACGGTAGACGGTATAAAGTCACCCAGTATTTCTAGCTGTGTGTGTGTATTCTTTATGTTTTATCAAGTGATCAAAACAAATCATTCGTGTGTTTTCACACACCTGCAGTTGTAAAGTTTAGTCACGTATCAGGTGAACACCTATTTCAGGTGTTTGATAATCTGTATTGATGGCAGGTGGTATAGTTGATTAAACTACACAGGTACATTTCCAGTATAACCAGACCTCGGGTTGTATTCGGCTTTCCCTACAATAAGAGGTCAGCTCGTAGCCGTGCCGTATGTAGCCGTGTGGTACGACACAACAATATTTAATTATTTGTATGAAACAGCAGAATATTTTTTTTGTTTAAACGTTTTCCGAAAATATGTGATGTTGGAAGTCGTGACCGCATGTTATCGTGTCGTGAATAAACGGCCTAAGTCTGAAATGCATCAGTAATCATCCCTCTGTGGCGGATGGCATACTATCAAGTGACCAGCAAGCAGGGGTTGCCCCCAATATCTTAAATAACAACAAAATGACACCGCAATCGTCAGCTATCAATTTTTTCAGGGTTTTGGGCACACGTGTTCGCTATCGCTATTGATAACCGATTACATTATTGTATATATCGCAGGTGTATTGATTAATTTGTCATTCATTAGTGAGAAGCAAAATGTTACGATCTGTGATATTGTTATGTGCGGCGCTAACCCTTGTGAAAGGCGAGACCACTGAAGTTAGCCGATGTGAGTTAAAAAATAATACGTGTGTCCGCAGTTTTGAGATTTTTGTTTTATAATTATTAGTACCCAGTAGATGTGTGCGCCGATGCCGGCGGCGGCGGCGTCATCGGCGTGGATGGTGAAAATCTTATTAAAAACAAAATATGGCAGACTTATTCGCCAAATGACTGTGACGGATGAAGTTATCGGCAAAACGCGGTATTTAAATTATGGCCATATAAAAATGTTATTTTATTGTATTTTTGTAAACAAATACGTCTAAATAAACCAATAAGCATATATTTATACATTTCTAGTGTTTAATTTACTAGTATACCTATGTCTGCATTGTATCTAAAACAACCGTATCCGTCTGACCATCCACGCAGATGACGCCGATGACGCCGCCGCTGGCATCGGCGCACACATTTATTACCTAGTAACTAAAATACTCTTGTGTTTTGGCTTTATTATAAGTAGTTATTCTTTATTTTATATTTTTGTTTTACTACCTACCTACTGTTTTAATATTAATTATTTATGGAGGACTAACGTTTGAGTTGATGCAATTGTTGATAGAGAAGCATTCTGGTAGTCTTGATATCTCAATGTTTTTCTCGGTGCAAAGTTACAGCCTGATTGGGCCTGGTCAACTTGTACCTGCCGTGGCATTCCTATGTGACCTCTCCCTCGATCAAGGTCCGATTAAATTGCGAACATAATAGATTTCTCAGAATTGGAGCTCAAAAGGCAAATCATTATTATATCCTATTCTAATTTATTTTTATTCACATTAAATTACATTATTCTCGCAGCTCTTACCACAACATTGTACTAATAAAGATTGTAATCTATTATTTAAAAAGAGTTTCCGTGGAGTTTCTTTCCGGTTCTTCTCCATAGGACCTACTATTTAGAAACTGCAGTCTCGACATTTCATACGTCCCTGTATTTGGTTTACATGAAATAAAGATCTATTCTATTCTATCGAAACAATCTTTTTGGTACAAATCTTCACACTGGATACTGATAAAGCGAGGACCTACATTTAAAACCTTGTACTTTTAATGTACCTAGGTACGGCCAACGGCGGTGAGTTGCCCATCAACGCGTATATCGCTGGATGCGGCGAGCCCCCATGTGTGCTGCCACAGCTTCAAGATGCTGTCATAAACATCATCTTCAGAGCACGTTAGTACCTACCTTTCATCCTAAATTCCGGGCAATTTTCAGGGTTCCCACCATAAATCCGTATTTATGCGTTTAGACAAAAAGGTACAACGAACAACGAAGATTTCTGGTGATCTTCGACATTTTTTTTAATGTAATGCGCATAATTTGTAGAGATTCTGTCTCTGTTCTTATAGATATGCAACCGCAGTATTGGGATACACTTTAAAACAAGACGAAAATTCGACTTAGTATGGGGGATAATTTAGTAGCGCATGCCAATACAAAATCGAATTTTTATTTTGTTTTGGAGTGAATTTTAGTACATCGGTTGCATTTGGGAACGGACACTGAATGACTCTGCAAATTTTGCGCACTACATAAAAAAATATCCTGTATTTATAGATTGACTATGTCATCATCATCAGCGTATTAAAGTAAAGGACCAGGCTACATACACCACGCGAGTCTAATTTCTTTTCTAAGATATGCCAGTTTCCTCACGATGTCTTCCTTCACCGTTAAAGGCATGAAGAAATAATAATAATAAATTAAATATAAAATGCCAATCGGCACTCAAAACGCGGTAAACGTGACGGAAGAAGTAGGTTTCGTTTCGTGTTTAACCGATTTCAAAAAGGAGGAGGTTCTCAATTCGAATGTATATTTTTTTTAATGTATTTTGCTTCGGGCATGTCTCCTACAATATACACCGATTTGGATGATGCTTTGTTTGAAGGAGTTTTCTCCCAAGATCGTCTCATTTATATTTGGTGAAGATTTATGATCATGGAGCATGAGATGGAGGAAGGGAACTCCTTAACGGGTTGTTACCCGAAGACCATAACAAAATTATTTTGTTATGGTATTGGGCTTGTGTAATCTTATATTCCAATGGACAAATAAATAAACTTCAAAAAAAGTAAAAACGGATAAAATAATTTTCATAAAATCTTAAGAGCTTCTGAAGTCGGAGCCTTTAATTCTTCAATGCACCCAAGCTTGACACCGACTTCAGAAGCTGTTAAGTTTTTTATGAAAATCATTTTATTCGTGTTAGTTTTTTAAGTTTACTTATTTAGATATAGAAAATTACACTAGAGCCGGGTTCATATTAATCAATCAGTGACTCAAACTCAAACTCAAACTCTTTATTGCTTTCATGTGTAGGTATCTAGTTACAGGTGTTATATTTTTTATAGGTTTCAACATGAAACCCCGTAAGGGTACAGCAACTTATAACTATGTACTTAGCTATAATAATTAATATAAGTAGCAAACGATAAATTTTAATTACTAGTGAAATTTAAATTATATTGAATTGCAAATATAATATGTATTTTATTTTAAGTATCATGTATTTTAATTTTAATAGTTTTATGTTATATTTGTATATAAATTTATAGTAATTATGTGTATTATTCGATTATAAGTATAATGTAATTTTAATTGGTTTATGTTATATATATTTATTTATAGGAAAAATGTATTTTTTATAATCATGTTTTTTAATTGGCTTATGTTATATTTATATAGGTTGGTGTACGCATTTTTATAGCAGATATTATTATTTTCTCTGATGTACTTATCACTTTTGCTAATGATTTTATGTTAGATATTCTGTGACTGAGTAAAAGCAGTTTTGTATTAGGTATTCTTTTAAGAGTTTATTGAATACAATGAATTTGTGTTCTTCTTTAATTTTTTCCGGTAATTTGTTGAAGATTTTAACTGCCATGTAAGATTTTAACTTACGTAGTTAAGTCTCCATTTTTAGTAATTAACCACAAATTCCAGTAATTAACCACCAGACCAAACTGACAAGTAATTATATTCCAGCCTACGTTATCCGTAACATGAGGACTGTGGCCACAGCGTACCTGCCCACGGCGTTGGGAAACATACCTATTCCTTACGACCTGCGTGAAAACGCGCTGACCTGCAACTTCCTGGCCAACACCTACTGCCCAGTGGTGCAAGGCGAGGTCATTCAGTATGTACTCAATATGTTCATCGAGTCCTTCTTCCCCGTGGTAAGTTAACAATGACAATCTAGACCGTAGACCGAAATATTTATTTATATATTGTTTAACCAATTAAATTCCAAAATAAATTTCAGGGAACTCAAGCCAACATCGAATTTAGAATTGTGGACGACAACAATACCCCCATAATATGTATTCGAGTACCTATCCGTATTGTAGCTGCGGTTGACAGCAGGATGGGTGGGCAGAACGTGACCGTTACTGTCGATGTGTAATGTGCAGGATATGGAACAATGGAACTATAAACGCTTCTGATAAACAAATAATGAATAAATGTATTTGGTGTTTTTCTTTTTCATTAAATATGTTGTACCTACCTACAGTTACACAAAAACTAATTGTCATAGAATTATGTATAATAAAGGTACAATTTTGAAATTAATTATGGAATAACCACACTACATAATAGGTACCATAATACCTACTAGTCGACCAAGTTACTCGATCATAATATTAAGTTATAACAAAATGTAATTAGCAAGTTTAATTTTTTTAAATCTTTGTACACTCATCAGTTACCTACCTACTTTGATTTTGACTGTACCTACCTGCTTTGATTGTTGTTTACATAACATCACATATCACCATATTATAAACGTCCATTGCTTCACATGGGACTCCCGCTGACCGATACAATGTACACATAGGGTTTTGAAGATCCAAGCTCCTATAGTGCCCAGTGCCCTTGTCCCATCAATGGAGCAGATAGGAAAAATTGTTTCAACGTCCCCGGTAGCCAGCCCCGGTGTTTGGCGTTTTACGAGAAGAAGACAACATCATCATTTTCCCCGATATTGTGTTTATTAGGGTGGATGCTAGGAGTTCCAATCAGTGGCGTGTACGGTGTACTAGAGACAAAAAGACACTGCCTACCCTAATAAATTAAGTATTAAGTAATACTATTATAACGTTAATTTATGTCTGTAATATCAGCAAATTTAAGGATATTTGGGTCGCTGCATCGTCTAGGGTAAGGTGGCCAATCACGAACACCATTTAACTTGACAATACTACCTACAATAAATTATTTTTGCCTACCCTGTCAGAAATGTTTGGCGAGCCACCTGCTCCAATCATGCCTCAATTCTTAGAAGGCAACGGCAGAGGTGTACTTAATATTGTACCTACACCCACTATTCACCGAAGCTGTAATTAAGTCGTTGAAAATACACTTCCAGACTCCGGGCTGCTATTGAGAACTTCCTAACAGAAAACACGATAATACTCTACGTAATAACGTAACCTAGGAATCCAACCCAGGACCTCGCGGTCATTGCCATTTACTGGACTGCACAATTTAAAATCCTGCCACTGACAATTTCTCACAGGAAAAACAAATAGGTAGATAACACTACCAGACCTGGATTAATTGACTGCCAGACATCGCACAGCTTAAAGTAAATCTAGGGATATCTATATAAATTCTACGAGTTGGTAGACTAATGTTGCAGAAAGATAATATGTTTATCAAAAATCTGTTATATCAACCATTTCTGTGATTCAGGCACACCTGAGTGTTATCGCAATGATAACTGATTATAGTTGCATATTATTATAAGAGAGAGAGAGAGAGAAGATAAGGCTATTTTTTATTTTGATTAAAAATAAAACGCGCGTTTAAACCCGCGAACAACAGTTATCTAAACTAATATTATAAAGAAAAAAGATTAGATTTTTTGTATGTCTGTTTGTAATGGATAAACTCAAAAACTATTGGACCGATTTAAAAGAATCTTTCACCATAAGAATGCTTTAGTATCACTGAGTAACATAGGCTATAATTTATATAGAAATCACGCGGGCGAAGTCGCTGGCGGAAGTTATAACTAATAAGTTTAAACATTATCTTAAACATTCGAAACTAAAAAATATTAACACTTCGGTGGTGTTATTGTTTTTATTCTGTGGTAAAATAACCAAAGGGGTGCACGTTATTAGCTTCCCCAAGTGACATACCTACAGTCAATATCAAAAATAAGTGATGAATAATAGACATTATGATGTTAATAAAAACTGGTAGATTAACGTTTAATCATCGTTAATTTTGTAAGGGGGTTATAATCGTTATAATCTCTTGATTTTTAAGATTTTGTGCGCTACGTTCAAGAACCTTATAGATAAGGTTCTTGGCTACGATACCAACAGCGCCATCTGTACAATTTGTTGGACACTAATAGACTGGATAGTTCGGATAGTTCACATAGGTACCTACTATAATTATTATCTTTATGTTCACATCACAATGAAGTTTGAACAATGATCAAAGAAGCCTCTATTAGATTAGAACTCGGCTTATCACAGTCCACGTTCTAAAAACTCAAAGCATTTTGTTGATTACTTCTCGAATCATGGGGAAGTACAGTGCGTTTTTATTATAGTTCAGTGGCGTCGCGTACCCAGTTATAGTTGTGAAGCCATTGACGGCGAGGCGCCCTTCTTTTTTATTCGTCAGAAATCTGTCAATATGGAATAACAAAGGTATAGGTACTTAAAATTAAACTAAAATGGTTTTGTTTACAAAAGTCTTTATTTTGTTTGAATGAAAATACTTGGGTATATTTGGCAAATAAACTATCCTTTGTAATAAACAAGAAAATCACAAATTACACTACAGATAAACTGTTCTTAATTAAACACTGATTATTTTCGAAACTGAGAGAATAAAATCTAATTTTTCATTTCACAACACAGATTAATAATAATTATAACGTTTTGGAATTACAGAAAACTTGAATTCAGTTATATATTTGATAAAACATACTTAGTGTCTGTTCTGGCCGTGGACTTTAATAAAATATTACTTATAGTGCTACAATGGTATCGATTCGGTTCTGCATTTTGATAGTACTAAACTAGAGTCATCACTTTCTTTTTGTATCGAAACAGAAAGAGACAAAGGCTTATAGTTTAGTCCTGTTAAAATGCGCAACGGAATCGACACAATTATATCCTCCCATATTAAATAACGAGTTATATTAATATATTATAACTTATTATATATTATACAGACTACTTCTGTCAACTCTTAAGGAATTTATAGCATTATAAATTATCTGTAAACGATTATGCATTTGAAAGTTATCTGAAAATATGCGTAGGTACAGTCAAGTATTAATATTATAAGCCAAACAAGGATTCAAAATATTGGAAGTGTTGCAAAGATCTAAAAATTTGATACAATCTGTAGATAATTAAGACCTCAACATGTAAACGGTTTATTAATATGCCTGTATACATTGGCAATAATTTATGACCAAACTCCTGAATAAAAATAACTTTCCTAGGATTCAAAAATATCAATAGCCCTTTTTAGAACATTTTCAGTGCCTAATACTTCTCAATTACTGCAACGTTGCTAATACATATCCAGATCAGTTGGAAACATTATAACGTCATAAGCATCAGTCTTATAAAATCCAGTGACATTAAAAAATATAAATATCTATAAACTAGCCTATTAACCTATGTATACTTTGAGAGAGATTCAAAGGTTACATACAACCAACCTATTTACACGAGTCCGGTAGACAATGGCAATTTAAACGTATTAAGTAATCTGTAGTTAACTGATCTAAGGGCCATACCTCACCGAGATGCCATGGCGACGTGGCCAGCGACGTCGCCAACTAGTTCTTATTGAGATGTATGACGGCTAAATCACTTGGCGACCGACTGGCCACGTTGCCAAGTAGCCAGCGTAGCCAGAGTCGACCGCTCCGCATGCGGCGACTGGCGACGCTGGCTACCTGACATAAACTCAATAATTCATCAAATGATGTTAGTATATAGTATGGTATTTTCTTAAATCTTCATAGAGTTTAAGAAAAACACCGCTTTGGCTTCGGTTTGATACAAACGGATGTACCCATATTTTTTCTTTTTTCGTTTCATCTTTTTGCGACGCTGGTAATAATATAATAACAGTGCAGTAATTTCCACGTCCATTCCTGACTGTGTCGAGACAGAACTGAATGCATTGGCGACGCGATTTGGCGACTCAGTCTGGCGACGCAGGGACGCCAGACGTAGCCATGGCAACATCGCTGGCCACGTCGCCATGGCATCTCGGTGAGGTATGGCCCTAATCGTTACAAAATATGAGAAAAGGTTGGATTTAGAATGTATTCATTTTTCATATATTATTGTATTAATGTGTCGTTTTCAATTTATGAATCCATCATGATTGTGGTGATCTTCATATAGGTAATTTATGTGTGTATCTGTATATGGCTGTATAGATATTACTGTGTGTGTAATATCTCATATGAACCTAAATCTTGACACAAGTTATTGATGTTTGGTTGTTACAATTTTATATATTTTTAAGGGTTTAGAAATAATTATATAAGCTTAACAACATACATATTAACGAACTCGACTGCACTATAATGTAGCATAATTATCTTTATAAGATATAATTCAATACCCGGTTGTTCCTATATACTGGTTTACAAATGCATTTATAGATACTGAATTCAAATCCACGGCCCAACATTACTGAACAAAAAAGGAACTCAACCGCTGATGATAAATGCTCAAAATTGTTATATATACATACCTACTAACTACTCTAATTAATATAAATCTTACAAGAATGTATCGTAAATCACAGATTTCCATACTTACTAATTAATGTATGATATCGTTCAAGTTTTCAAAATGTGTCCCATTTTGGTTTTCTTTTATTTATATTGGAGATGTGCGATTCCCAAATTGCGACAGGGCAAAATAGCTAGACAATTAATTTGTTCTATCACCAATAATATGTGCGACATGTTACTGTAAATAAGTAGTGTAAATATAATTTAATCTACATTAGTCTCCGTATTTACTCTCAACAAATCACATATTTTAATATTCACAACTATGGAGAAGCTTGGCATACACCATAATAGTAAGCTATCATCGACATAGAAAGAATGTCGATGTATGCTATGTTAAAAATGATTGGCAATTCTAATTTGGCTATTTCACCCTCATTAAAGCATATTATGGCTAGTATACATTTTGTTAAGTGCAAGTAATTAATTAGCAAGGCGCATCACCAGACCAGGGGGCCTAAAAAGGCCACATTGAGCAATTCATCTAATGATCTGCTTAGTAACTGTCAAACAGATGATAACTGAATATGAACCTTATGCGGATGACATTAAGAGCTGTCAATTAAGTAGATATTTTGACATTCGTAATATGAATCATATTGTGATTCATCTAAAGCGGCCATTTTAGCCCCCCAGGGGTCTAAAATGAATCATATTACAAATGTCAAAATATCCACTTAATTGATGACTCTAGTACATACGCGTAAGGTTCATATTCAGTAATCATCTGGGGGGCTAAAACGGCCACATTGAGCAATTCATCTAATGATCTGCTTAGTAACTGTCAAACAGATGATTACTGAATATGAACCTTATGCGGATGACATTAAGAGTCGTCAATTAAGTAGATATTTTGACATTCGTAATATGAATCATATTATGATTCATCTAAAGCGGCCTCGGCCACATTGAGCAATTCATCTAATGATCTGCTTAGTAACTGTCAAACAGATGATTACTGAATATGAACCTTATGCGGATGACATTAAGAGTCGTCAATTAAGTAGATATTTTGACATTCGTAATATGAATCATATTATGATTCATCTAAAGCGGCCTTTTTAGCCCCCCTGTTTGACAGTTACCATGGAGATTCGTACGTGAATTGCTAAATGTGGCCTTTTTAGGCGTTCAGAATGTTACGTACCCTACGTGTGCTGAAAGACTTGTTGTTGAATCACACTGAAAAGTTAATGTGGGGCATTCTTGCGGACAGGGATGAGGGATTGAGCGCGTGTAGCAGCGCAGAATATAGGAAAGGCAACATTTAAAAAATATTGCTAATGTAGGTAATCATTACAACAGTCCATATTTGGGCTGCGGTAGCAATCAAGTTCAATTGTGATTTTTTCTATGGGACTAGGAAGTCTATAAAATTATAAGAATGCGGGATGCATTAGACTTTTTGCAGGCCTATTCTATCAATTATTATAATGCGGAACAACTGCGATTGCGGGACAGTCTCGCAGAATTCGGGACAGTTGACCGCTTGCACACACTTGTAGGAAAAGAAAGGAATACGACATAACTCGCGAAATTCGAGAAGAAATCGTAGAGCACGTGCGCTTGGTCAATAACTGGGATGAATTCGTAATCCAGTCGCATGAATCACGATAGATTTGGGAATAATTACACGTCTATTAGCGCACTGGCAATTAAATATAGGTGAACGGTAAATGTAATGTACGATGTACAACAAGTATTTTAGTCTGTAATACGCCTTAGTTTACATTTGTTACATGTTATGTAGCATACTTCCACTAAATTAAATGTAAACCTGTCTGCAGTTTTAAATAAAAAGCTTTTTAATCGCTAAGCGATGTTAACAGCCTTCACAAATTTGACCACAAAAACGATAAACAACGAAATAAACTAAACTAAACAATTGATCGTCAAAACATTTCGACTTAAGGTGAACGGGCACCTACACGCGCCGAAAGTGGCGCACGCGCCGCATGAAATTAGCTGATGGTCTCGTGCACGTGCCCGTTCACCTTTACCTAGTATTTACAATTTTCCACGATAAAGTGTCTTAACTCTTATCACTGGATTTGACTTTCATATCAGTCACTAAAACTTTAGGCTCTATGTTAATTATCTCGCTCAACTTCTTCAATGTAAATGGCATCATTCTGTTGCAGAACGACATCAGCGTAGTCACGTTGGCATATTCTTCTAGAGGTTCGGGCTCTGTCTTATAATAGGAATATTCTGTATCTGAACTAGGAACACTGTAAGGTAGTTTGGTAGTAGACTTCTTGGCCACAGTCTTACATCCAGGGAGTTTCGTCGTAGATTTTTTAGCACATCTCCTTATAGGCTGCGAATTCTTACTTTCTTCATGTTTACCTTGAACCGTATAAGGAATACTAGTATGTTTGAATTGGAGGCCAGAGTGAACGGCGTTATGATGCGATTTTAAGTCCCTCATGAATTTAAATCCTATATTGTTACAATATCCGCAGTAATGCGTATCTCTGTGTTCGTGTTGCAGTTTGAACAACGCGTAGTTTATCGGTATGTTTGGGTGCGCCACGTTGTGGTGATCCTGTAAAGATTTTACGTCGAATCGCAGTGCCAAGCATATGCAGCATTTGACGACCACATCGCCCTTCTTAGCGAAGCTGGGTTTCATATTTTCGTGCAAATGACTGGCCAATTCTGTTTCCGGTACTGCCTTTTCGCAGAATAAGCATATTAATTTAGTTATTTCATCCTCGGGTACTTTCATAGTCCCTGAATTTGCGGCTTGTGTTGCAGGGGGGATTTGTGTCACCTTCATTCGCTGAGGCTCGTTTGGGTGATTTCTTGCTGTATGGTTCATAACAGTTTGTCTGTTACTACTGAAATCGCAATAGCAGCATACGTACGGCTTGAGGTTGAAATGTTTGAGTACGTGTTCTCGCCACACGTTATAGTTGTTGGTCTGGAAGGTGCAGTATGTGCACAGTCTGAAGCCAGAGAAGGTCCGTTTCTTGGGCCCGGGCTCGTCGATAACCAGTCGTCCATCGTCACTGTCTTGGGCTGACCTCTTTCGTCTCATCGTGACTAGATCGGGCGTGGGTACTCGTTCTTCGTAGCGGACAACGAGAAGTGAATTATCATTATCTAGAACATTCTTTTCAGGAGTGAGAGGCTCAGAACTAGTTTGTGTGACGGAGGCTCTCTGTATCGAGTTTTTCTGTGTCTGTATGATGTTCGTGACCCACGCGGCCCGCATCGACGGGTCTCTTATGGCCTCTTTAGGCCTGGAGGGGCCATCGTGGCCCTTGCAATGGAACTGAGCTTCATGGTATGTCTGGTATTTTTCCGAACAATTGGTACAACCCCATCTGAAAATTAGGAATGATTTATACAATACAACAACAATTACAATAGCAATTTATGGAATAGCCACTGTGATATCCACATTAAACGCCTAGAAGAGAGTGTTCTACTATTCTTATGCGTATGCGCAATTGCATTATTTTTACGATAGGTTACTCTAGAAAATGCTTGGGAAGCTATCAGCAACACATCTAGCAATACGGTGGGCCAACCAACGCGTTTATCAGGCTACATCAATCGTACCTGGAGAGGGCGATACCAGGACAGCGTCCAAGTGAAGCATGTAGTAGAAAGGGAATCTGGCCAGAGATTAAATATATATAATTTTGAGATTTGATTTGTGATTAAATATATATAATATATAATTTTGGCGGAAATTGAACAAGACCCAACTGCGATTGTACGATATATTGCACGGCGTCCGGGCATAACACGCTCTAAGTCCATCGGACTCTACGTGCATCCCTATCATGTCCAGCGTGTTCAACAGTTATTGCACCCCAGGATTACGCAAACAGGGTTCGCTTTAGAGATGGGCTGAGTGATGATTTTTCAATATCAATAAATAAATAAATCAATATTGTGTGATTTGGCGGAACTTGAAAGAGTAAGTGTGAACAGCGGACGGAGATAGGCAGAGTTGATAGGATGGATTGTAAATGAAAAATTCCCAGATCGTAGTGATTTTTTTATTTTCAGAATCCTTCCTTGCCCCTTGCTCAATCTACTACCAAAGTTCCATCGTAATCCGAAGAATCAGAATAGAATACGCATATACGCAGCATAGAATACGAACAAACAAATTATTCATTTTTATGTAATAAAGATTAGATATAAGCTTTACACTAAGTGCTGATTTTTTAATGACCAGATAATTTTTTATCGAAAGCTTGACAGATTTTGTATAGAAAAGCTGTAAAAAATTCAAATTTATTTCCTCGAATAAACTTATCTGGCGACTGAAAAATCTGCCCTAAATAACTTACCTAATTTTATTCAATTCCATCTCCAAATGATCTCTCATGGCCGCCTCGTCTTTATTCAGTGTCCCACACTTGGGACAACAGAACTTCATGTTGTTTGGAGCCCCGAACTCCCCAAAAGCTTCCTCTAGCTGGGCTGCGGAATACTTTTCAACGGCTTCAATGGTAGGAGGCGCTGTGGTGGAAGTCCCAGGTTTGTTCCTCTCGACAGTAATTTTTTGTTTGGCCAAGTTGGTCTTATGTTTGTCTATGATGGCCGATTGGTGGTCCAGTTGGCCTGTAACCCACTTCTCGATGTTGACGTCTGTCGGTAGCTCGATGTGGTCGTACTGCCGGCGATGCTCCGAGGTCATGTGGTCGACGAGACCAGCTTTGTGGAACGCCTTGTAAGAGCAGAGGCCGCAACCCCATCTAGAAAATAGATAAATGTAAACTTCAGAAATGTCCCCGATTACTGGATTTCGTAAGAAGCGACAAATATGATAGGTGAATTGTACGTGAATCAACAATTTCCACCAATAAATTTAAATTATAATCTAAGAACTTTTTATAGTGATTTTCAAGGGACGGAGCAATTATTTTTTTGTTATACAAATCGTGTTGTATTTGCCCTTATACTACATGCTATCATTTATAATATGTTATTGACTTATTCATAAAGTAATTACTATGAATTGATTGCTTTGTACTTAAGAACATTATTAAGATATGTAAGTATACTTACTTCCTATACTTGAGCTCTTCATACAAGTGTGACTGCATCCCCTCCCGAGTATCATCCATCACAACTTTGCACAGCGGACACTTGAATTTTATTCCATTTGGCTCACAGAACTCTCCGAACCTCTTGCACAAATCTTCTACACTCTCCACTGCCCCTGGGCTGACCTCGTCTACCACTTCCTTCTTCACTAAGTTCAGGTCTATATTGACGGGAGACGGCGCTGGTGACGGAACAGGCGACCGTTCAGCCTCCGTTTTGACCTCAGGCACGGCAGACCCCATCTTCTGCCGCTGGTTCACCCAGTGCGGGGTCCCGTTCTCGTCATCTGGGAGCGAACCTTCTCGGTAATAATAATAGATCACTTCTTCAGGCTCATCTGCGTGTGAATGCGCCAGGTGGTTGTTCACATTCTCCACAGCAGACGCTCTGTATGGGCAGTAAGCACATCTAAACTGCATTTTCGACTGATGGAGCTTGAAGCAATGATCCGCGACTTCAGGACGCAACATGCTCTTGAATTTACAGAAACCACATTGCCAGGGTTTTAAGTCCATAGTGGGCGCGGCACTCACTTGTAACAGTGGTGCAGCGGCCGCCAAGCTAGAGTTCTCCCGCACAACCATCAGGTCACCTTGCGGGTGCGTTTCAATAAGATGCCTCTCCACGAAATCCCGTCTGAAGTGATAGAAGTTGCATTTAGAACAAGCGTACAGCGTCTCGTCGTGCATTTTCAAATGTGATGCAATACGGGAGCCGCTCAATGGTTTTGTTAAGTCAACTCGTTGGTTATCCGGGCAGTGCATGCAGCGGTATAGAGGAGAGGCAACGTGCAGGGCATCCCAATGACGCTTGAGCATCTCCTCGTTAACGGAAATATACGAACAGCCCGAAGCCCCGCAAGTGTTTCGCTCTTGAATCGTAATTTGTCTTGGGTAGCGAGCAGCTAGTTCGGGCTCCATCACAATCGGGACGTATGGCACATAGTCAAGTCGCAGTTGTTTTTCAGGAGCCCTGTTCAGTATAGAGCTGGACGCCAAATTGACCATCTTGTCAAAATGCTTCTCATTGGTTTCCAAATGTGGAACCGGGTTGACTGGCGCCGTTTGCGCCACCGGTTGCTGCTCCGCGTGCAACTGAAGATGCCTGACCATGTTCAGCCGCACTTTTGTACTGAACTCGCATATTTCACAATATACTAAGTGATCTAAGATTGGATTTATTGGTAGTTTATCAATTTCTTGAGGCCAGAATCGCCGCTGCGTGACAGTTTCGTTGCTAGTGGCACTTAATTTCCTCTTCGGTAACTCTTTCTTCTCTTTCCGTGCAACATTAACAAAGTAGGAGCTTATGCCGTTCTCCATGCTGTGTGAAACTGTTAAATCCTTCTCTTTGTGTACATACTTCATATGTCTCTTAACAACAGCTAGTGACACAAGGTTGACGTGACAGACACCACATTGATAAACATTTTTGTCGCTATGTTCACGCATGTAGTGTTGCATGATCATTTCCCTACTACTGGCTTTAAACTGACAGTGTGGGCATTCGCTGCCCTGTTCTTTGTCTGGATAGCAATAGTTCAGATGTGTTTTCAAACCGCTCATGCTTTTGAAGATCTGGCGACATTTAGGGCACGTGGGAAGGATGTTTGAAGGTACTTTTTTATTTTGGTAATTTTTCTTGTAACTTGGTGCAGGTTCGTCATCGGAGAGCTCTCTGATGGACTGCTTCGGCACCGGCACCTCCGGGAGCGGTTCCGGTTCAGGTTCCATCTCCAGCTCTTCTTCGTCACTGTCTAGCACCACTATCTCCCCAGGATTCATCTTAGGTGTTTCTAAGGTTTCAGCTTTAATAGAAAGTATTTTAGTGTCATTTTCCAGCGGCTCAACTGTAGCATCAGCTACAGATGGTGGGGGTGGTGGTGGCAGGTTATCTAAAACATTTTCGACGACTGTTTGGCTAATATCAGTAATTGTATCTAATCGGGCCACTGGAGCAACAAGTGCGGTTTCTAACTGTGCGCTTCGTTCAAGAGTATTTATTGACTGTACAGCAAATGCAGTCATTAAACTTTCAGGAGGTTCCGTGTCGACGGGGGACGGTTCGCTTGGTTCAATGACCTGATCAACCATCATAGTGAGTCCGATAAGTTTCTCCAAGTCTATTGAGCGTTCTGCTTCGCGCACTGGGTTTTCTTTGGTTGAGCTCGGAGTAACATCTTCGGTTGGCACTTTCAATTTGTTCAAGAAGGCTAGAGGAAGCACCCGCAGCTCGTTGGTGCCCTCCTGAAATAAAAATGGCACATGAAAATCACAATTTCCTAATAACCATCTTTAAGATTTTTCTTGAACACATTAGCTAGGACTTAAAGCAATATTTAAGCGATGCTTTAGGATTAATTGCAAACCATCATATTAATTTACATCGATACAATAACAATTTTAACCAACTTCAAGGACATAGTGCAATAGGTTTTATATTTTCTACAACAAAGCAAAGCTAAGGTAGATTGGCATGAACTAAGTGTCGGCAGAGGAAACGAGCGTAGCGTGGCTGCGAAAAGCAAAAAACTGGATGTTTAGGCGCAACTTGCAAGGCTTTTATGTTGAAGCGGACTGCGATACGCCATGTTGGATGAATCATTACTAAACTTCATTTCTTGTATGTTATTGTTAAAGGGCAGAGTTCCTCGATAATCTGCAGATTGTTATTAACTTGTCTAGCGGTCGTTCACTATGATAAGCCAACCGAAAAGTGCGACATCTTTTAACACGAGAATGTGGAGCATGAAGCGACTAATACTCTTATTCTTCTTATCGAGTCGATAGCAAATTAATAAAATATACTTATTACTAAAGTAGCCGAAATAGTGATACGATAGCGCTTGTTTTACCATTTTGCAAACTAACGGGTTTCCACATATTTATCGGTAACATATTATGCATATTCCCACCTTATTTGTCATAATTCGCAGGTAAGCCTGAGGTTGCATGGTCGGGTGGACGGAGGAGACGTGGCCCAGTAATTGAGTCTCATTGTCAGCGCCATGGACACACCATGTGCACTGGTACAACTTAAGTCCGTGAGATTTCATGTGTTGGACCAACTCAGATGACGATTGCGCTTCTGTAGGACAAAGCTGAAAATATACAGGCATTTTAATAAGAGCAGTAGTTAAGTAGTCTTAATGTTAAAACTGGAAAATATTCCATAGTATTATGATTTTTATAGGTATACCAGAATCTGATAGAATTTATAAAAATCTAGCTATTTTTAATTACAAAGTACAAGTTGTACTTGTCAATTATTTTGAGAATTATTAATTTATTAATTTATTTTTAAATCCACGTGAGAATGCGTGGTGGTTATATTATTAACAATCGTTTAATAGGTAAATAATAAATTGAGCTTATTACTGCCCCACTGCTGGGCACGGGCCTCTTCTCAGAATTAGAAGGGTTAGGCCTTATTCTACCACGCTGGCCTGGTGCGGGATTGCGGACTACACACACCCAGGAAAAGCTTTATGAGGCCCTCTTATAGATGCACAGGTTTCCTCACGATGTTTTCCTTCACCATTATAGCAGTGATAACCAAATTCTGATCCGCACATAAATTTGAAAAATCAGAGGTGCGAGATTATCACTGGTTTTGTAAATCAATTCGCGAAAAAAACGCTAAATCCACTCAGTGTTGTTTTTGATTATTATTATTTATTTCGGACAACAATCAGATCAATTGATCAGATTCTGGAAGCCTATAATCATCTAAAATAGTAATTGTACTGTTAAATAATACGTACATAGCAGGTATGCGAGGTAGCAGCGACGTGCTTCTGCTGCAAGTGTTCACAGAACTTATCTGGCGTGTATGTACGGAATTTACACGTGCCATCGCGTTCAGCTGGAAAAAAACGAAAAGCTCATCTCAGCTATTTGCGGAGGTTTCTATCGATCCAAACACAAACATAAACGATATCTGAAACCGAATTCGATATAATATCTAAGCCTTCGTTAACACGAGATACTTTTAGCAGCAGAATCATGCGTTTTCTTCGTGTGATTTCGTTGGCTGCCTTTTGCTTAGCAAAAGTGAATATGGAACGCAAAAACACGCGATTCTGTTGCTAAGAGTATCGAGTGTGGGTGGGCCCTTAATGTTTCAAATAATTCCGTAGGGCGGAGATGAAATAGAAACAGATGTTTTGACAAATTCTCGGCGCAACACTTGGTAGATCTTTATTTAATAAACAACGTGTAATTTAATTAACTCAAAACCTCGTACACGTCAAGAATAAGAAGAAGAATATTGAGTTCAAAGCATGATACAATAACCAAAAGTTAAAAAAAATTAAGTTAACTATTATTTTAAAGAAAATAGGGATGAGTTTAGCTTACTTACTAAAATTATAATAGAGACTTTATCCCTTGACATAATATTCAATTTTCTTTGGCTCAATAGATTATCTGCTTGGCGAAGTTAGAGAAATCGATTCAGTTATCGATTGAAGTTTTAGGTTTACTAAATTACACATTGTGTACGTAGGTACCTACCATCATTGAAGTATAATCTGTTACTTGATCGTTTAAAAGTCTATACCTATAAAGATATTCATAACAAACTGTATCGTATCCGAAACTATGGGATATCCGAAATAAATTCATATCCATAACCGTAACTAAAATCCATAAAATATTCCAACTATTAGATATAACTACTCCATTTGAATAATAATTATTAGACACTTTTAACAAACACTTTTACAGTTTATTCAACCGATTTTGACTTCTATTCCGTTGGCATAAGAATGACATTGAAAGCAAGTATTTACTTCAATAAGAAATGTTTACTGGAGCTGTCATTTGTCATGTCACCAACGTAATAGAAGTCAAAATTGGTTGAATAAACTGTAAATGGAGTTACTTTTTGTAATGTTATTTCAAATGGAGTTTAGTAGAGTTTAGTAGAAAGATTAAAATATACACCTGCATTGCGGTCGCCGAGAGAATGCGTCCCAGACACCTGTCAAATATACTGGTATATAAAAAAAAATATTAATCGATTAATTTTTAAGAAACAGTACATCAGTCATTTTACAGGTGTCAGGAAATGATTTCAGCGGCCGCACTGTGTTTTCAAGAATCTCCATCAGAAAACTCAATATATTACTTAAAAATATATTATATATTACTTACCATGGTTACAAACATAATATGGCACGGCTTGATCTCGAGTCAGCATGGTAGCTTCAACAGCAGTATTTGTATTTGTATTTGTCCGCAGCACGGTAGTGCAAGACTGAACGACCCCATGGACTCTGGACATATGGGCCCCAACGGACTGGCTCGCAGCAGCCCTATAGAAACACTGCCCACAAGAGTACTGACAGGGCCCATGTATTTTGAACACGTGCATCACCAAGTCGATAGCATTCCCCATAGCGTCGAAATCACAATAGGAGCACTTCAAAGCATCGATGCCTCCTACCCGCTGGTGCGTAGATGCATGAAGTAAGGCATCCTCAGCAGAGTCGGAAGTAAATGAACAGAATCTACCCGCACATTTATACACTTTAACTAGTTTATCTCGAGCCATCATAGTTTCTAGAACTACGCGGTGTTTCTTCAGCATCACTTCGGCCTGTGCTTCTTCGTATTTATATGCAACTTCAGACTTCTTTTTCTCTCGCCTCACTGTCGGGTAGGTAGGGCTCGGCCGTGGAGCGTCCACCGATTGAGGTCCAAGACTTACTACACTTTGAATTATTGGAAAACTTGAAGTTTCTTTTAGAGTAGCATCAACAGATATTAATTCGGAAATTTTGCGTACATTAATATATGTTTTAGAAGAGGCAGGATTTTCTATTGCCATATTTTTATCTGAAACTTCTTCAGGGGTAGATTCACTGATAACTTCCTTTTGTAGAATAGGGAAGTTGTCCATATGTTTGTCAAGATAATGTTGGAAGCAGTCTTTGAAACAGTGCGCTCCTTGCGGGGTTACTATAACTTTGCATACAAAACAATACCCATCCCAATTTTCAGAGTGCTTCAGTTGAACATGTTTTTTCATTGAAATCAAAAGTGTCGTCTTAAAGTGGTTATCTTTTCCGTTAATACAGCAAATATATTCCTTGGCGCCCGATCCAGATATGTTGATTTTGAAATGTGGGTAGTCGACAATATCGTTAGAAGGCTGATTAACACACTCTTCGCGTTTTAAAGTCGGACTAGATCGTTTTTCTTGTAGACATGAGGGCTGACTAAGTTGAAGATCTTCTACCTCTGAAGGTCTATCTATTTCACTGACGTCAGTGGACTGAGGTTCCTCATGCGAAATCTCATCCATATTATCTGGATCAATACGTTCAATTTTTATTGTAGATTCACTAGGTCCTTCGCTGGTCAAATCTGATAGCTCACTGGTGTTGTCGTCGGCTTCGAAAGTAATCTTAGACTGAATAGTAGTAAGGGGACTCGCCTTTTTCGGAGGTTTATGCATCGTAGCTTCAGATTCACAAACGCGTATACAAGTTTCTACGATACGATCTGCACTCGGGATCTTGGCTGTTTTCTCTTGTGGAAGACTAGCTGGCACTACTGGAAGAACAGGTACTTCACACTGGTGCAAAAACTCTTTCAGTGCTTTTTTAGACATGGCTGCTAAATTAATAGTATAAACAGCAGTTTGTTCATCATTATGGCGGACGATAACATGGGTTTTTAAATTCTCAAGGGATAATTGAGTAAAATTGCATTTCTTGCAAATGTAGCCAATGAGTTGCCCCTTGGTATGTTTTGGAGGCGGAGGAATATCTAAACTGAACGGGCATCGACTTTGATACATGCACTCAGAACAATTGTGCTTGTATTCACCTGTATGCATACTTACAACATGCCAAAAGAATGTTTCTAAAACCGAATTATTATTAACAAATTCTTTGGAACAGAATGTGCAAACGTATTTTTCCGAAGCAATCTTGCTGACTGCTTGGAAATTAATTTCCTTACATTGTTCAATAGCTTCTCTGGCTATCTGTGGCGCCATTCGTGACAATGGAATTTCTACGTGTGGGTGTTCATTCTTATAATGATGTACGATGTCTCTACCAGTGAACACACATAAACGACAAGAATAATTCAACTCATTTTTACGGAAACAATAGTTTCTATCAGTAAAACAGTTCATATCTGGTATTAAAATCTGCTTTTCTGTTGGCAAGTTTCCATCAAAATTTTCTGGATTAACTTCAAGTTTTGATTCGACTTTTTTCTTCTTATGTTTAGGCTTAATCACTCCATCTTGCCAACCACGCCGTCTACGTTTAGTTTTCTTTTTAATGTCGGCTAATAATTCTGTGCTACCAAAGCTTTTAGAAGATGCAAGTGAACAAATTTCGGAATCAGAACTATTATTAGAATCGTCCTCGCTCGCTTTTTCCGTGGTGGTGTCTCCAACCGAGTCCGTTTCGAAAGCGTAAGGGTCTGGTTCTCTTTTGGTTTTAGTCTTTGACTTAGGTCCAGGTTTGTATTTAAAAAGATTTTCTTCCTTTTCTGTTCCCGAAAAACTATCAGTAGATATTTTAGATTTTGGTTTGGGTCCAGGTTTCTTCCTCACTTTTTCTGGAATAGGCTGGTCACGGCTTTTGTCAACTGCATTTTTGAACTTCTCTAAAACAACCACAGGTTCTACTTCAGCCAGAGGTGCTTCGTCTTTTGTTGGGGTTTTTTCAACCAGTTTCGCCAAGCGACACATTCTTATGCCAGTAGCACTCAAAATATCTTCTCTGATAAACATTTCTTTAATATCTTCATGCAGTTTTTGTAACTCACGCGTTGGCTTTTTAGGTTTTTGTTTCGTTTCAATTGCAGCTGTAGCTCGAGTAATGCGTTTGTCTGCGATGGATGTAACTTTCTTTGCAAACCGGCCTTTTGTTTTCCTAGAGAATTTGGTTTTTTTTACAGGCTTTTTATAATTTTTTTGAGTTCCCTGAAGGTCTGTCTCCTTTTGTTCAGCGTTTTCTTCGCTTTTAAGATCTTCAGCACGTTCATCCTTCTCAGTATCTTCGCCGTCTTTATGCAATTGCTCTTCCTTTTCTTCCATTATATCTGTCTTTTCATCAAGTGTCCTATTCAAATCAACACTTATATCATCTGTGTGATCAGTTGTTTCGCTATTCCTATCCTCATGCAGTTCTACCCTCTCATCATTATCATCATCCGATACAATTTCACTCAATTTCTCGAGCTTTTTCTTAATTTTATCATTGTCACCAGATTGATCCCCCAACATACTGAGTAATTCTTTTATTTTCGTTTTATCTTGTAGCATTGTCAGAAAATTACCTAATTCTAAGGTAGATGCTGTTTCGGTATGTGATGAACTAGGTTTAGGTTCAACAGAATCAGTGGAAGTAACATTCGTTTCACTGTGGATTTCATTAGTGCTATCCGCTAAACCTTCTTCAATTTTGGGTTTTTCTACGACCTCATCAGTATTAATAGTACTGTCTGGGGTCGAACAGCCATCCACATTTTGTTCATCTATTTTTAATTTATCTTCAACTTGTATCATGTCTTTTTCGGTTTCGGTAGTTGAAACAATGTCTTCGTTAGTATGTTTGCTTACATTAAATGAGTTGTCTGCTTTCAAGTTATCATCCCGTTTGTGTTCAATTGTATCATTTTGAATTGATACACTTTCAGGAGTATTCCGAGAACAAAGAAGTTCGTCAAAAAGTTGTGAAGCATTCGATTTCTGAGGGCTTGAATTCTCTGTATTATTAGAATCTTGTGAAACTTCAGTATTACTTAGAGAAAAATTGTCATCGAGTCCGTTTTCCTCATTAAGATCAGATACAGGAATGTCGTCTATTTTGTCATCAGACATTTTGGACAAATTGTCTACGGCCTGAAGTACTTTTGAAAATTCTTCATCGCTTTGATTGGAATTATCTTCTTGAGGACAAGTAATATTTTGCATCATATTTTCAAGTGTAATTTCTTTTGTAAAGTCATTACTTGATTCGTTTTTAGATGTATCAAGATCGTTATCGAGGTCTGCTATGAGCGCAGTTATATTATCGAGAACAGGGTCCGATACGACGTTGTCGGAAAACATTTCTATTTCTTCTAAACTAAAGTTTGTGTCAACAAGAGCGCTTGATTTCTTACAAACATTTTTTTCTTTAACTGGGCTGGTATTTGCTGTAGTTTTTTGCTCAATATCAATTGTATTGCCTTTTGGTTTGTTGACGATAACATCCTGTTCCGTGTCGGAGTCAGAATCATAAATGACTGGCTTCTTAGATTTTTTAGTTTTTGTAACTAGGTCTGTCCCAGTTTTTGAATCTACAAAAAATCTTCTACTCGATCGTGTTAGTCTTCTTTCAACATGTTCATCAGATTTACTAATATCATCCATTTGTATCTTTGTATCAATATCAGATTTGGTTTCGTTATCTTTTATCGTTTCTTTAATTTTTCTTTTAGGAGACCCATCATTTGGAGTTCCTATTATCTTTTCTTTTGATACTTCTTTAATTTTTTGTTTAGGTGTTTCTTTTAATTTATCTATATTTTTATCATATGCTTTTTCTTTTATTGTTTCTTGTTCTTTTACTTTGTCAGCATTTTTTCTTTTATCTTTGTCTTTTGAGTCCTTTTTGTTTGCTTTTTGAGTTTCTTCTGTTATAGGAGGTACCTCATTTTCCTCAACCATACGTTTTATTTTCGGTATCTTGTAATTTTTAACACCATAACCAGATGCTAAAATAGCTCCCTTAACAATGTTGTCATTAGAGTAAACAATTCCACTTTTCCGCACGCGCGGGTCTCCATATTTATCATAATAATTTTTATTTTTCTTGTCTTCTTTGCGCATTCTTGGATCTCTGTAATTTTTTCGAGGAGAGTATACCACCTTTGTGGTTTTTTGCGAGTGCTTTCCTTCCTTATGCTTCTCATATATTTGTGTTTTATTACGATGAATATGTTCTATCATATTTTTGGATTTAGTATCAATATTCCGTATTTTACCAGTGTCAAATGTCCGACATTCTTTTGCAGGATATCTATAAGTTTCAAAAGCAGCCTTAACTTCTTGGAAGCTCCTTTTCTCTGTAGTAGAATCGGCCATATCTCTACCCATACTTGATGCCCTTCGAAAAACTTCTCTTTTATTTCCAGTTTCAGTTTTTCGATTTGATCCTCCAGATGTGACCCGACCTACACTGGACTCTCGGACTAATGATCGTCCTACACTCACTGCCCTTTGCCTTCTAGCATCATTATTGTATTCAAATACTTGGATACCTTTGCCACTCTCTAAGAAGCTTTGAAATGTTGCGTTAACACTGGTGTCAATAACAAATTCGCGACCAACGTGAGGTTTAACTGATAAGGTATTATGTTCTGGCTCTATCGAAGAATTTCTACCAACACTATGTGCTCTAGATGAGGACCGAGTAAAGTTATCTTCTGGTCGCACATTTCGTCCAACACTTTTTTCACGCTGATCTTCTGGTAGTACGTTACGCCCAACACTTCTCTCACGCTGGTTGCCACGTCTCAACCCAACTTCTTCATAACCCCTTGTGTCATTGTTGAATCTTCCACAATCTCTAGTGAACGGTCGATCATTTTCGTAATCCTTGGAACTACTAACACTTTGTTCAGGTCTTGATTGATCTTTATTAAATTGTCGTCCGCTTTGGTCTTTAGCATAGTATCTATATTTACTGTTCCTACCTTGTTCTCTATCTTGGGGTTGATAAGTATCTGATCCGCTATACGATTTCTGAGATTTATAGGAACTGCCTCGATAGTAGCCACGATCTTTATAATACCCACGATCTCTTTCATCAAACTGCGAAGTAGATTCGTACTCAGATTTTCTGTTGAGTCTTGGATCTTTGGTGTTTTTTTGAAAACTGAAATCGGATCTAACATATGGGTTGGGCGTTGTATCCGATCGACCAAAAGCGGGGTTGGGTGTTTGAGGGCATTCAAGCAACCCAAACGGGAGAACTGGAGTCGGCGGGCAGTCATTTCTACCATATAAAGGCTTTTGTATTTGTGGGCATTCAGCTGCACCAAATGAGTGGCTTGGAGTAGGAGGACATTCGTTGATATTGAAATGGCTCCCGAATGTATGATTTGGGGTGGAAGGACACTCTAATCTTCCAAATGGGTGGCTTGGAGTGGGAGGACATTCAGATCTTCCAAAGGAATGGCTTGGAGTGAGAGGACCTTCAGATCTTCCAAAGGAATGGCTAGGGGTAGGAGGACATTCCGATCTGCCAAAGGGATGATTTGGTGTACTTGGGCAGTCAGCTCTCCCGAAAGGATGCATTGGCATGTCTAGTCTTCCAAAAGTTTGGTTTGAAGTGACTGGTACCTCTGACCTTCCGAAGGACGGAACTGGAGTTTTAGGACATTCCGATCTGTTATGTGAATAAGAGTCTCGAGTATCAAGGCTATATCTATCAGTTCTTTGTCCGTTTTTATTTTTATCACCAGTAAAAGAGTCGCTATATCGTGTATTTAAAGAAACGTCGCTTGAACTCCAACTTGTGTCACCAAGTTCATCAAAACGTGATTTTCTTTCCCCAGGTGGATCAATCTTCTCCCAACGCATCTCTTTTGTTACAGAGGTTTCTCGATCACGAGAATCTAATAGAGAAAATGTGGGAACATATACATGTTTGTTGTTTGAATGGTCAATGTCAAAAGACTGGTGGCTAGGCGTCATTTCATATGATCTGGCATTAGGCGTCATAGCTGCATTGGTAGCGGGACTTTGAATAATATTAGAAAACACCGGTCGTGGCGTCCTGTCCGGATTAGCAGTATGAGGAGTAGGACTCTGGTTACTATTCTTTAAATTCAATTCTCTTCTAACTCGAGGATCCAATAATGGGGGTCTGCTTTGATTCTGATCAACTTTCTTTTTATCCACTAAAATCTCATTATTTGAAGGCACAGCAGTGTTATTGCAAAATGTAGAAGCTGTATTCTTATTTGGAGACAAAATTGGTAAGGTTCTCATGTCAATATCAGCTTTATGATTTAATGACACTGTTTTGACAGGATCAACAGGTATTATAACTGGAGGTACCGATTCCATAATACTCGGCTCATCATGGTCAGGCGATTTAGGAGCAAGATCGCCATATATATCGCTTACTTGAATTTCGCCCTCATTATCGTTATCTGAACTGTCATCATCGAAAGATATTTTAGGAAAATTAAACCTTTCACATTCTTTTTCTGTCAGTTTCAAGCTGGTTTTCTTCATTTGATCATCTTTAGAAGACGCATGTTCATCTGAAAATACTATTGATGATTTCACTGTCTTTTGTTTATATTTCTCAATAGATATTCGTTTCTTAGGCAATATTTCTTTGGCACTGGCCACTTTAATTATTTTAGGTTGATGTAAAAGCGGTGTACCGACTTCTGAACCAGGAATTGTTATAGTCTCGCTTAAGATTTCATTTTTAAGAGCTTGTAAAATATCGATTTCTGAAACCATACTTTTAGTGGGTTTTGCTGGCATTGTTGGCTCATTGAGTAATGGTATTTCTGTTGTATTTTCCATTTTTTCTAGTTCAGCTTCAATATAACACGTATTTTTAGTAGAAGTAGATGCTTTTACGATAGCGTTAGTTTCAGTTTTACTATCTGCTTCTTTTAGAGATTGTATATCATCTTTGCTTACTTCCAAATTATTTGATTCTATAGAGTCAGAATTGTCTAATAAAGGTTTATAGAAATTTGCTTTAAATTGGACTGATTCTACTGGTTTCATTGATACTTCTTTTTCTTCTTCGGGTAGTTCTTTTGGTTCTCGGTTGATGACATCTTCTTCATTGGTTTTTTCATTCGTAGAATCGTCCCCGCGTTTTGTATTCTTTTTAGATATTTTACTTTCTTCTTCGTCAATGTTTATTGCATCTGGGTTTTTATCGTCTGTATTAGAAAGACTTTTTATATCTTCTTTGTTATATTTGTCATACATTTCCAATTCTAAAACATCTGACGTATCAGGTTGTTCAATAATTTTGCAAGTATTAGAATAAGTTTTATCCTTATCTGAATTGATCGTAAGACAAATCTGAATCTTATGCTCTTTTTCTTTGTCCGATGAATTTTTGGTTTCATTTTTATCTTTTAAAACTAAGTTAGTTGTTATATTACCGTATATATTTTCAATCACTTCACTCTCACTGTCAGACAGTTCTCCCTCTTCTACTTCTTCTTTCTTTTTAATTTTAAGTCTCTTTTTCTTATTATATGACTTTAATAATAAGTCAGAAATGTCATCTTTAGCTCCTGTCTTTTGTAGTTCAGTGAGTATTTGCTTCCGGAGCCCCCGCAATGTATCGATGTCCACGTCTCCATCGCTACAGGTTATTATTCTACTCACTAAATCCTTGGTATTCAAGGTGCCTAAACTATCTTCAGGCACATTCAACGTTATGTTCAAATCTCTCGATTTACGTGATTCTTTAGAAGACTTCTTTCTTTCTTTTTTATGGTAGGATGGGGAATATCTTCTTGGAGACCTACGAGGTGACCGCCTACTAAAAAGAGGTTTGTCCTCTGGCGTTGCGGATGGAGACCAACGTCGTGAATTAGCGTCGGGTGATACTAACACTCGCGTGTAATTTCGCTTCGAGCATGATGATGGAGGAGAAGCCTTATCTTCGTTAGTTTTAGTTGGTGTGTGGTGCGGTGGCGATATTGACGCTTTGTTTGGCCTCCTTTGAAAAAGAGCTGGTTCTTTAGAACCTGCAGTATGTACTTCTTCAACTTCATTGCCCCTTAAAATCTCAGGTAACGTCTCTTCAACGTCTTCCTGCCGTTTAACCACCGTTTTAAGCTTGTTCCTAACAGCCTCTAAATCTGACTTTTCCTGTGGCGTAGGGGGGTCTATAGCAAATCCTGGATCCGATACTTTCTTAGTAATTGATACAGTATCTCTCTGCAATGAAAAAAGTATGATATGACGACTTTTTTGACATAAACTATATTATTTTATTTTATTTTATTTATAAAAACAAACCTGTTCTACTTTTGCGTACAAGTTAACCAGAACCTGCTCACATTTCAGCAAGTTTTCCATTTTCATTCTAAAAAAACAATAAAATAATTGAAGAATTTTATGAACATAAATATATGCAAAATATTTTTAAAGATAAAGATAAAATTTATTCAAAATGACTGGTAAAAACACAATACAATATAAATCTTAGTAATAATAACATGGATAACATACTGATAGGTACCTGTACTAGGATAAACCTGTGCCACAGGCGGCTAATAAAAAATTAAGGAAATATTTTAACATGCGAACAATACCAAGTGTATGGACTCTTATCAAGTTTAAATTTCTAATGTATAATTATTAAATATAGTTTTTACATAACCAAAAGCCAGCTATGCCGCTGACTTGTGAAGATAGTCCTGGCGAGTATGTACGTAAAAGCACACCAGTGACACGCTGTATAGACAAACAACTTGATTGTCTACTACACTATTACAGGAGCCTACCAGCCTGTCCGCACACGTTTATGTGTGTGCGTAATTAATGTAGGGATTGATATCCTTAGGTTCCTCACATTCTACCGATATCAGTACTAGCTGATGCTAATGCTTATATCAGTAGAATGTGAGCAATCTAGATATGGTCGAAATAGCTCAGTGAAAATAAAGAGCAGTTCTTGTGCTCTAAAGCGCTATATCAGTCTTTTAGCTCTTTAGGTCTTCTATGGCTCAGTAGCTCAGACGCAGACTGCTAGTTCATTTCAATCACGCTTGTCAAAGAAGTCGGCTCGGCTTGCTCATAGTCAATAGCACTTTGGTAGTTTGGACTCTTTACAGTTCTTTAGCTCATTAACACGCATAGCGATAAACGAATTATTATGGTTAGAATATCTCGTATCGTAACGAAAAGCAAAATAAGCAACGCAGTTCCTTCTGATAATGTCCTAAAGTATTTTCTACTTTATTTCAATGAAAATAAAGATGACGTATTGGTATGATAAGTTAAGTTCACAACAGTTTACAATGAGCTATTGTTGGAAGAGAAGGGTGCGATCCGATTATCCAAAGTATTCCGAAGTATACCGAAGCGAGCCGAATGAGCCGTTCGGTAACTTCGGTGTCTTGGTGAGACGTGCCGGCTCTGAGAGCTACTGAGCTATGTAACGAGTGAGTGAGTGAGCGAGAGCGACATCAATTGTCAAGAGCTAGCTCTTTTTTATCCACTCACGAGCTACTCAAGTCTGGAGCAACCGCACCTTGACCTTATATCATAATTATTTATCTGTGAATGACGTTATAAAACTGGAGGAGGGTTGGTGTAGCTTCTATACGCAACAAGGATATGGCAATTATGGATCCACAAACTACCACAAGATATCCACCGAGCTTGTTAGATCGCTGGTACAAGTTGGCCATAGCATAAGATACCTCGGCCTGGATAGTCGCTGGGGCTTCGAATAGCATTTAGGACGCCTTTTTCCCTGGATCGAGAGGGTGGATGCTTCCTCAACCGCAGCCCAATCTCATCTCGGGTGAACGCGAGAGGTCCGGAGCCAATACGCAGCAGTTGCAGTCATGTGATCAATAGCCCTTTACGATGAGCTAACATGGTTGGAGACTGTCTGGTGTCAAAAGTAAATAAAAAAGTACTGCAGCGTAAAGTGGCCATCAGGATCGCACCGGAATGCGGCACCCTTCCCGTTGCGATTTCGGGCCTTAAAACATTCCGGTGGATATCATTATATAGACGTCGTAGGGACTACAACGTAGGCGCCAACACGCGCTGGAGATGTAGCTTGTGTGGCTGCAAGAACCACAGTGTTTGCGGAAGCTTGTGCCGTGGCTCGAGACCCTGGCTGAAGAAAGCCTGTCATTTACCGGCTTACTCGGGTGTTCATCAGGAAAAGTTTGCTTCGTGAATTACCGGATACAATCGGACGCGGATTACCAACACTGTAAAGGAAATCAGAATGCCGCACAAAACATACTCAAAGAACTCTTTGCTGGCAGTTGTCGGCTATGGATGGAGCTAGAAGAGGTCATCATCCTGCTCGAAGGCAAAGGATCGTAAAGAACAAGAAAATAAGACAGAATAACTAGGTTCCCCGATCACAAAAATAAATACTCCAGCGCAGATTAAGTGTCGCTAATAAGATCGTCGACCAATTAATATAATTTAACAGCATAGTTATGATCTCGGTGGCAGAGTTTATTTTTAATCATAGGCGACGTTGGTTTCCCTCAAACTAGGTGCCTAGGTAAATCTCGATACATTACCCAAAAATATAAATTTATAAGTTACTTTTAACGCCGCCTATACCTACCACCTTAACCTGTATCTTAATCGTTTTCACCCTGTAGAATCGAAATGAGTAAATAATCGGTATTGATTCTAATGAATACGTAGAATCAAATATAAAATTTAACTAAGAACTCATAAATAGAGACTCAGGATAATGTAGCAATAATCAGCAGTTAAATCGGATAATATATAAACCTTTTTTTCTTGTTTAAGAGCAAATCTCTCAAAGACCGGATCTTATCGAGCTGTGCCTGCCGAGGATTCGCAGACGATGGGCTCGTGGACTCCAGTCTTTTTATCATGCTCTCCAGGAATGGTATATACTTCTTCATCTCCTCGAACTTCTTGTCGTATTTCGATTCCATTTTGGCAACTGAAAAATGGAAACTCATATAATACATAGGTAGACTTGTAATAATGATGCGAATAATAAAATAAATCAAGCAGCTTCAAAATAAATTGATTCCTTAGAACTAAAAGCTCAAACAAAGTTTTTTATATTATGTACACAATTACCTAATTTAAAAACAAAAAATATAGGTATTCTGTTTCAATTTCCTAATAATCATCGAGAAATTCTCACAAAGTTTTATTGATACACCAATGACTCATGAGTTAGGTATCCGGTCGTGTTAATAATGTATAGGCTTACGTATTGCCGATTCTTATACTATATTTACCAAGGTCGAAAGACACTAACAAGAGACGGACTATTTCGTTTATAAATACTGACGGACTATTTCGTGTCTAATTTGTGTTTTTATCATTGTCATTGTAGGATTTTTTTGTTTCTATAAAAGGATTCTCAATAATAATCAATTAAAGATAAGCTATGAGAAGTGTGTTTTGTATTGAATGTAAATAAATGTAAACAACTTCTAGAGAATTCACTAAAAGCTTTACAAGCATACGTTAATGCAGCACCCTTACATTCAAAAAGTGGATAAGAATAATATTCGGGGAGTTAAAAAATGTCCTTGCAGCGGTAAATAACTCGAAATGTCATTCATTTATTTATTAGAACTACCCATATTTATTATAATATAGTATTAGGTGATACACAAATATTTTTTGCAATGCACACAGTAAATCATCACTGAACCATTTAAATGATACAGACTCTTCCAATTGAAGTAACGAACTTGAATCTACGAAGTACTTCATTCAAACAAGAACAAATAATTAATCATTAGTGAATGTAGTGTGTATTTACACAAGGTATTATTTCCTGTTATGAAGGGTGGGGCTAACCCAAAACACATGATAAACATAGATGATAAAGGTTCTATAGTTATGCGTCAATTTGTTGAAGACGTTTGCGCAATCGCAATGTTAGCACGGGTAGCAGGGGTAAATGGCGGGACTAGGGTACCTACACACAGCCGACTAGAATATTCTGGAACAATGCTAACAAAACTACTATTAGTTAATCTGTGACAAAACCTCTCGCGGTTTACCAAAATACAATCTAATGTTTAGCCTGTCACGTATATAAGTAAGAGTAAAAATGTGCCAATAAGAAGTAGTAAAAACGACTACTAGTGTTGCCAGATAAAACGCTTAGGACGAGTCCCACCAGTACCCTGAGCGGAACGCCCAAAATTTTTTTTTTTTTTTTTTTTTTGAAATGGCCTATTGCAGATAACTCCGTGAGCTAGATCTGCGTAACCGGGCTTTGGTGGGACCAGAAGGGTCTCTCACCGTAAACGCCCAAAATCCCCCTTTTGTTATCTAAGTAGCCAATTTGGCGCGGCAGGTACTTTAATAATAAACAGTCAGCGAAGGAAGAAGCGAGGTGAGCGGGTGGCGAATACGGATAGAGGAAGCTGTAATAAAAGTCAAATGTATTCAAAATAAGCTTAAAAATAACATTAACCGACAAATAAAATATTTTAAAGACATAGCATAAATACGTCCACCGTTCACTGCAATCAATGCAAGCCGAAAGTCGTAGTGTCACTTGCGACCCATGTGTGCGAAATCATCCGTCTCAGGCCTGACCCAAGTATATTAGGAACTGTGATAAATTTTCAGTCTAAACGCGGCGGTAGCAGGTACAGCCGATTTCACGAATTCGTATAAAGTAACAGTATACCATAAAGTAGACGACAAACTGCCAATTTTCGGTTGTTGACTTTTTCTAGTAATTTTGTTAAACTCGTAACATGATACGTTTAGAGAATACATTTATTGTAATACTATAACGTAAAACGCGAATGAAGCTTGATACAACTGGCCGCTAGATTTAGAAACGTATTTTTGACGTCCGACACCAGGGGGGCTAAAAAGGGCGCCAAAATATCTACTTAATTGACAACTCTTAGTCATCCGCATAAGGTTCATACATATTCAATAATCATCTGTTTGACAGTTACCATGCAGATCAGTAGATGAATTGCTCAATGTGGCCTTTTTAGGCCCCCAGCACAATCGATAATCATGCCTCGCAAGCGCAAAATGCAGTTGTCATCAAAGACAATTGCATCATTACGTATGTTTTGAAAACCGATAGCCCCCCACAAAGTTGAATATCATTATCATATACTTGTGTATCGACTCCAAGTAAACATTGCACGACCCGATTGTTCATGTTTTAAGTAAGAAAATTGACCAGCAGTTTTGGTATAATAAGAACTGGGGGGCTAAAAAGGCCGCTTTAGCTGAATCACAATATGATTCATATTACAAATGACAAAATATCTACTTAATTGACAACTCTTAATGTCATCCGCATAAGGTTCATATTCAGTAATCATGTTTGACAGTTACTATGCAGATCAGTAGATGAATTGCTCAATGTGGCCTTAAGACCGCTTTAGCTGAATCACAATAAGATTCATATTACAAATGGCAAAATATCTACTTAATTGACAACTCTTAATGTCATCCGCTTATGGTTCATATTCAGTAATCATGTTTGACAGTTACTATGCAGATCAGTAGATGAATT
Source organism: Allophyes oxyacanthae (assembly GCA_932294325.1). Taxonomy (NCBI): domain Eukaryota; kingdom Metazoa; phylum Arthropoda; class Insecta; order Lepidoptera; family Noctuidae; genus Allophyes; species Allophyes oxyacanthae. Next base: position 8,817,653 of record OW028628.1, read on the forward strand.
GCTCAATGTGGCCTTTTTAGGCCCCCAGGTCTTTTAGCCACAGTCTTTTCTAACAAATTTATTTATTCATGATGGGCCTACCTACTTATAGAAGAACACAAATTATTGATGAATTTACCGTTATGATCATCGCGATTGGGACATATAAATTTTATAATGAAATTGACAGCATATGTCTTCACGTATATTTCTTTTTTACAACTTTTCCTGACCTGACACGGTACAGAAAAATCAGATAGAGCCATAAAAATGAAGCCAGTGAAATGAATTCCTTCAATGTTGTAGAAACAACCAAATATACAACAATTGTAATAGAAATGTATTTTTCTTAAATATCAAATATGAATAAAGTATGAGAAAAACATAACAAGGTGGCAACCGGATTTAGTTCAATTCTTGATCACATTAAATTCGTCTACGTATGTCATACTCCACAGCCACGACACACAAATAAGTGCCGCATAACGCTAAAACAAGTTGCAAGCTACTATTCAAGCGCACTATGAGAAATGCGAAATTATAAATATTTTAGGTAATTAGCAAAAACACTAAAAACGCCAAAAGCCGTATTTCGGAACTATTCTACTCCAAAAGACCACAAATTCCAAATAGATATGATAGAAAATTCTTATAGTAGGTAACGCGAGATTTGCCCATTAGTTCAAGTGAGTGTTTCCTTGTCATGTAAACTAATAATATTAATAACATTTATTTTATTTTATTATTCCTACACTATTCACATTACATGCCAATTTATTGATATTGAAAATACTATTTTTAGACGAGTTACTATCTATCGAATAAGTCAATCAATATCATAAAATGTAGAAAAAAAAACTGTACCTACCAGATCAGACAATATTTTTTAATAACATAAAATCTAAACATGGAAATCCATGAAGAAGAAATACATAACCACCCTGCGGCAGTATTCTCACATTAGACTGAGATAATTTATGAAGTGGTGACAGACGAAGAATGAGACGATAGAAAAACTTTATTAAACCGCAGCAAGACACAACAAGTTCACTAAACTGCTCTGTGATCGCCTACACTGCTGGTGAACAATATGACACTGACATCGTTACATTCGTTACGCTTGAAGTCATTACGGCTTCTCGTAATATGCATTTCAAATAACAAAACACATGGATGGGCGCCATTTTAGGAACATTTGTTCACCTCGACGGTTCACCTCACCTTCAGTAACTGCATTTTATCTGAAGTGAAGTTAGCGGATGTTCACAAAATGGCGGCCGTCCATGTATTTTTTGTTACTGAAAGGTATTTTTTACTTACATACACTGCATCTCAATAGTTCACTCGGCGGTAGTATGACGTGAGAAGCTAGCCCATAACCTTCCCAAAGCAATACAGATAGTATTGCTTGGGGTATCACAAAGGATGTAAACTCAAACTAAATATCATCGACTATTATTTTTATCCCATCTCTAGAAGGTGTCACTACACTAGTTGTTCCGGACGATGTTGCCAGTTGGTGAAGTTTATTTAGCTTACCTACTAGGAACATGAAAGTCAGAAACATTCCTCGACAATGTTGAAAATAAACTAAGACAACTGGTCGCGCAGAAAGTATTTTGTTCTTCAACTAACGGCATGCAAAACCCACTTTTATTCCGAAATAAATTATTTTTCAACGCTTAAATTACACCGCTACATTGCACGCAATATTACACAAAAAAGCACTAAATCATTTAGGTAGGTAGTTATTTGTGCAAATTTAAAAGCACTTTTCGCATAAATTTTGGTACCCCCAACTACCAACTCAAACGAAGGCCACCCGGCAAGTGGCAACATTATAAACATTCACGATAGGTATCGATCATTTTTGTTCCCGAAAATTATGCCGATTTATATACACCTATTGTATTAGAATTGAGAATTTCAAATTCAATAGGTACCTAATGATAGAAGCTGCATGTTTTTCTAGACATTTTGCGGCCTCCGCAATAACTTTCGATAAAGATGTGAACACGTAGGAACCATACCCACCGTAAAATGAAAATCAGTCTGCCACAACCACAATGATATAAGTTAGTCAACACATACCTACGTACCTACGCGATAAATACAAAAAATATCAAACGATGGAATATTCCACGAGATCAAATGAAGGTTAATAATGACCTACCTTGAATTAAAATGCACAAGACAGTCAGGCAATCAAATCACTGATCAGATAATAACGAACTAAACTATTTATTCATCATAAACAAGCCAACATCACACGCACACTCTCCTAAAAACCAAACATGATGTCTCGCAATATGGCCGTTCGTCATCAATCACCAGCATTGTACACCTAGCGTCCCCTTCGTGTCGTGCCGTCGAAAGAAATGAACGCGAAACAAAATGGCGGGTGCCGCAAGCTAAATCTAAATGAGGTTCAATGACTATACTTTTTATTTATTATTTATTTTAACGTTTACGCCGATATTATAAGTTTAGAAAATTTATGTTTAAGTAATTATTAAATATTTTTATATTAATATTTTCGCTTACCATTCCCACTAAAATATAGATAAGTAGCTATTATGAATTATTTATCACTTCAAATCGTTAGCCAACATAACGGAAATGAAATTGTAGATATATTATCGTGTGGTATGCATGGAGCTGAAACAAAGTTGTTGCTCCATAGTGGTGTCACGTTTAACTTATGTAAAGGAAATGTATAGCGTTTAGTTGGTATGTACATACGTACATAATAACTGTAATATACCTAGCCAGATTTGCTTTTTATGTAAAATAAAAATGATTTAAATTAAATACATAATTATTTTATCTGCAACATACCTTAGTATCCAAGACATTTTAATATACGGCCGATGGCCAATCTTGATCCGCTTGAGCAGCTAATAAATAGCAAAAAATTATGATTAGGTAACAGTAATTTATCTGATACCTGATTAAATTATACTATATGCCCCTACTACTTTTACCTAGCATATGGACCGGCTAATCAATAGGTACCTACTCTTACATAATAAGTAGGTACATTGTTAATCCTACAAAACCATAACGAACGTATTTTAATAGGTAGGTACCTATTTTTCGGGGTAATCACAGTCTAATCGTGTTTATTAGTATTTTCTCACTCAGCGCTACACATAAATATCTTCATGCACTGGCCTAGATAATACCCAACCTAAAAGAAATGTTCACGACGCCATCATGATTCATGCATGTGTTAAATATCACAGCGTATCTGGCCAAATTACGTATTTAAAGAAGCACTAACCTTTGAAAAAAACAATATAAAATCAACAATCCTAGACTTCTTTATCGTACACTCGTTCGGGAAATGTGCATTTTTGTGTGAATGCAATATGCATTAACACTTGACTAGTTTTAGATTCCTGTTGTTCTTTGTTCGTCTCTCGGTCTCGGGCGCGGATGGCGACTGCTGGCGGGTTAGTAGCGGCGGCGCAAGGACGGCGACCCACGCCCGCTCCCCACCGCGCCGCTTAGGACTCCACCAAGCCACCAACTGGAAACTACGTTGAAATTTTTATCATTCGACGGACGACCGTCGTTGTGGCACACCGGTGTCGCTCGTTCTCTTAGGCCATTCACTGCTATTGCTTCTCCCGCCACGTCGCCATTACATTTTTGTGCACAACACACGGAGAAATAGTGACACGTTCTCGAATAATCGCGAGTTTTTCGTGACGTCTTTTGTTTCGGATTTGTCGTCAACCAGTTAAAAAAAAATCGTTGGTGATATCAAAACTGCGCATTTATTATGTATTATCATAGACATAGGACAACTATGTGTATTATGAAAAAAAAAGTACAAATGTCATCTGTCAAGTGCCGTAAAAGAATTTCAATAGTGCAAAATAAATTATTGTAGTAGGTAGGTAGGTACCTACGTAGTAAATTGTTATTTAGTGATACACAGTGATAAAATTCCGCAGAATTTGGTTCTCAAGCGACCTAATTTGAAAACATAAACACCGGATTGTATCGATAGATATGAGATAATCCTAATTTATCTAGAACTAGGTACCTACCTACTTAGTAGTTATGTACCTAGGTACTTTAAATTCATTGGCCTATTTCTGTCGATAGACATAGGTAATTATATCTATTACATTAATTATGGTAGTTACGCAGTCACATCGGAATTCGGAATTAGACAACGCGGGCAAATATCAAGACTTTCTTATCTAATTTGCCGTATCATCGTGCTGTGTTGTGGTTCCGAGGACCATAAACTAAGCTGTCTTAATATATTTTTAAAACCTGGGTTTTAGGTACAATACTTGCTTTATTTAAACCATCTTTTGTATACCTAATGGTCATATGAACACGAAATCAATTAGGTAAGTAGGTACCTACCTATTACAATCCTTCGACGAAAAAACACCTTTCATGAAAAAATTAAGAATTAGGTACCTAGGTAACTAGGTATAAAACGAAATTTATGTACTTACCTATCTACAGGATCAGATTATGTAGGTGTCTAAATAGGTCACCAAAAGGTAGGTTCTTCACAGTCACAGCTTAAAATACCACTAGCGACACGCCCGCGCGCGGGGGGCTTCGCACGGGTGCATTTTCTCTACTATCATTCCTTACATTAAACATGAATGTATGATACATACAAACCTTCTGGAAGAAATACTCAAAATGATGGTGAAAACTGCATCAAAATCCGTTGTATAGGTACCTAGTTAGAGAACAAACAGATGCGGCGGGCTACTTTATTTTATACACTTTACCTATACCTATGTAAGAACCTAAAAATTATAAGTACTCTGCTCATACATATCCTGTTTTTACGTTTTTGATGTGGTGACAAACAGGATATAGGCTGAGTTACTTAGTAATTATGAATACTTGGCATGTATGAATAATCTTTTGGCCTGAGGCGTGCAATAAAAAATTGGGGTTTACCAGTTACCTAGGTATAAATCTTCTTAGTATAGGCAGTGGCACAATTACAGCCCATCGGTTATTTTAAAGTAAATAACTGAGAAGACCACCGTTTCTTCAATGTCCCTTTGTATTCAATTCAAAAGCTTTGTTCTGGGAACCGGTGCTTACCTTACCTGTATTTCTCAGTGGAATTAGGTGCATGATAGACCGCAATTTTTAGTGTTTTATTAATGAGCACCGGTCATAGTCCTAAAATAGTTCCGGTTTTTAATCAAAACATGCTAACTAGGTACCTATAACTTTTTTCTAGATATTTTTTTTTACACCTAAGTACCTAGTTATAAATGATATGAGATTTCGATGCCGTTTCTGTTGATTCTGGGCGAGATTTGAACCGAACCCTGGCAATGTCCTTTCGTTATTTATTTAGTTTTTAAAGCAGTGATAGTCTAGCGGTTGAACACTTACCTTTCATGTAGGAGGGTCCGAGTTAGAAGCCGGCCCGCACCACTGACATTTCGAAATTATGTGCGGATCGCAACTTGATTTATCACTTGCGTTAACGATGAAGGAAAACATCATGAGGAAACCTACACGTACCTGAGAGGGCCTCATAAAGTCCTCGATGGTTTGTTAACTTCGCCAACCCCATAAAGTTATTATTACTAGTGGTAAAGTAATAATAACTTTATGGCCAACCCACACCAGGCCAGCGTGTTGGACTGAGGCCTAACCCTTCTCATTCTGAGAAGAGGCCCGTGCCCAGCAGTGGGACAGTAATGGGCTGTATTTATTTATTTTTAATCCTTATTTATTAGAAAGTGTTCACATAATTATTATGAACATGTTACCTCCATAAAACAACAAACTTAACTCTTCGAAAATACTAAATTAATAGATACTAACTGGCGCGCTCACAAAAGGAACGGCACGGAAAAGTACCTATTTATTTCTAGCAACTTAAATTAAACCTTACGGAATGAACTTAGAACCCAAAAGACTGCAAGGGCAATGCTGTGATGCATATGCTAGGTAGCATAATTATTGCTTATATATATTGCGGCATGCTTAAGCCGCTGTGGCATTTAAGTTCTACGTCCATTCCATAAGGTTTATTTTAAGTTGCTAGAAATAAATACTTTTCCGTGCCGTCCCTTTGGTGAGCGACAGCCATTAAAACTATCTATCCTTAGAACTTAGAAGAACTAATGAGCGTGTTCTTCATCTAAACCCCTATCTATGTCAGCCTATACCATGAACTTATTATACTAGTGTAGGTACGTTTATGGCCTGTACAACATTTTAGCTGCCATACCACCGATAGAGGTGACGAGGTGACGACAACAAGCCAGTACATTAGTGTATTAATTAGATAAGTCGTAACAGGACTTCTCTCTTTATAATATTACCTACTATGATGAAAAGTTGTTACACAGTAAACCGCGGATCCAAATAGTTTAATTTACATAGGTAGGTACCTATAAATAATATTCTAATCTAATGGTGTCGTTTCTGTCGCGCATTTTACAATGTAGGTAGGTACTAACATGGTACTAACCTAAGCGCATCTGACACTTTCTTTATCTATTGAAACAGAAAGAGACAATTGCCCTTAGTTTAATTTAGTAATGAGGTGAAGAATATCATTAATATCTATCTGAAAAGGTCTATACCCTGCAAAGCGCTAAGCTAGGGAATCAGAAGATCATAGTTACTAAATTACATTTGGTTCGTCTGAATCCGCGACCCAGAAAGTCAACCGCTCAGTCACTGCGCCACTGGCGTCAAACGGCAAACCTAGCTGAAATCTATGATTGTTTAGTTTAAACAATATCTAGTAATGTTGCTAAGTAGCCATAAAATAGCGTCAACGGTAGCAAAATAAATGAATAATAATTATGTGTCATCTCTACACGTTAACTTAGCCAATAAATCAAAGAGTTCATCCATTGTTACTTTTATGGACATTGTTCGGAAATAAATGGTTATAAAAATAAGGATAATAAAATTTAAATTATTTACAAATGTAAAAAATATGTATGTAAAATGAATAAAGGATAATGAGTAAGCGAATGATTCGCGTTTTTTGTTCGGGATGCCTATAAAATCCAGTTTGCATTTACTGGGCCAGCAAGCGAGATATCGCAGTCTTGCAGTGCAGTTGAAAACCAACAATTTTTTTAAAGCATAATTTCTGCACCTTATTCTTGAGCGAATTATTTAGGATTACCTTTATCCCGGGCAGTGCATTTTAACAACAGTTACGCCAATGTGGTCAGCATTTTTGATAAGTCCTACGTCATGCTGAGACTTGTATGGGTATGCTGAGTTCGTACTTTTTTATTAGTCTCAGGTTCTCCGTACTCGATAGTTTGACTAAGCATTTTTAAATATCAGATAATTAAAAATGCTCATGCGACGCTATTTTGTAGGTGGTCTGGTCGCATGATATATTAATGGCTGAACCACCCGTATTTGTAAGATGACTCAGCAGTTGTCCGCATCATACATAACGGCCCATTAAAGTCTCACTGCCTAGACCTCGCTTACAAAACAACAATGCAGGAATGATGGTCGAGGCAAAAGATAACGAATGACTTCATTTGAGTAGGAGAGCCTTGTACCTACAAAGTCTCAGAATAATCGCGGTGACACAGCGTGATGTGATTCAATAGTTTCCGACCAGCTCCCCTACAATAGCTGAAAATAAAAACGTCAATAATATGCATGAGATTGCCATTTACAAATTCAGTAACTATTCGACAGCCTATATCAACTCAGTGAATTTTGCTAGCGATAGTAAACCGTACACTCGTCTACAAGTAGGTATAGTAGGATAACGACTTCGTACCTGGTTCATAGCAAAGGATAAAATTACTAAAACCACCTCGATGACCGTCTCCTGCACATGCAAAGGGGCAGCGGGATCACCAGTGAAATGCACTGGTATTCCGTGCTGCAGGCCTGGAAACAATGGTCGTCACTCTTGTGGTGTTCACAGAAGCATGTGACTACAACGGGCTGCCGTTATTCCTGCGATCGGTGGACGCCCTGAGCGTCCGCCAAACAAAAGAATCCAGTTAGTCTAATAGTGGGAAGGGTTGTGGCGTAAAGGCCTTTGGCAGGTAACGAGGCGATTGCTTCCTCAGCGCCTTCTTCTCTTAGTAGGATCGGCCCTCTACTGATCCTGCTGTGCCCTCTCTGTGAACCCTCACAGTCCCACAAGAGGTTATCGCTCTCTAGTCTGACTGCACTACCAGCATAGGCTATGCTACTGCTGGCAGAATGATCTTGCCCGCACGATCATCCAGGATTCGGTGATCGGGAGTCCCTCGCAGCAAGCCTAGCACGGCAAAATGGAAAAAAGCAAAATCGGAGTCAAAACAATTTTTCGTTGTATCCTGTCAAGGAGATAAAAGACGGAGAAACGGGTTTTTCGAAAGAAAAATTGGTGCCAAAACCATCTAGTTATTTAACGTTTTCTCTCTCCATTTTTAGTTTTGTCTTCTGGCAAAGAGATAAAGGGCGGAGAAAACAGGTTTATCCACCCGCCGCCGTGCTAGCCCTGCAGGGCACTCTTCGAGCGTATTCTGTGTCTGATCTTCTCTACAGTGATAGCAACTCGCCGAGGAGTCGCATCCGATCCTTTTCACCATGTCACCGTAGCAACCGTGCTTTGTGCCTGGCCCTTAGTTGACACGCTCACCCAGTTCTCCAAGCATGGCGAGAAGGCTTCGACAACACGCATCCGCGAATACTGCAGCTCTTGGAGTCGCTTAGACCACTTCAAACTGATCTTTAGGAAAAAATTACTTGTACCACGAGCTCGAACATGGCAAAGGTCACAACCTTTATTCAATCATAGGTTGTTTCCATAGTAAAACTGAACACAAACATATTGCGCTTTCCAGTTTACAATTTTCAAAACATCGAAGAATCTTAGGCGCTGTTACTTTATAATCCAACAAAGGCATACCTAGTTTATTCCCGTTATTCTGAGTAGTAATAACCAAAGCGTCTAGAACTCACGAGAATGCGTGTTCGGCGTTGTTTTATCAGTGATAGGCAAACAATTAAACGTCGACCGACCTCGACCAAAACTGAATTCTATTTTCTAACCACCTATACCTAGCTAAAGTTCATTCCAAATTAAATTGGAGAAGTTACTCTTCGAATAATAAATTGAAATATTGAAATTCATGCATGGATTAGCCAAACGGGTAAAACAGCTTCAAAACAAACATATTTTGCTTCCAATGACTGGTGAATATAATCTTCAGTCTCTTGAATACGTATCGTAACGTACCTAATACCGAGCTATGTATCTACATCAAGGTTATTTCTGTAGATATCCACCACACTCACTGCGCATGTCTCGATGACGAAACAACAGAGTGACGGGGGAGCGCCGCGCGCCGCCGCGCCGCGACGCGTCCATCCACCCACAGCCACATCATTACTTAGTAAGCTCTAAACGAAGTACCCGGATACATGTGCCGTCCGTTTATTTTTGTTATTTTCTCTTTTCGTATTTTAGATACGTGATTGACGTGTAATGGAAGTGTATGTTAATGAAAGAGTAATAAAGTATTGTAAAGTTACGCAAACCCAGTTATATAGATAAAGTTAAGTAAATATCATCGTCAAACCAGTGGTTTCATAAAATACGTTATGTAGGTCTTTGGTGAGTTATTTTATGGAAGAAGTTATATATAGAACCAATATAAATATCTACAACGAACAGTGATTAAATACGTGTGAATATTTTGTTAAGTATAGACGTTTGTTAATTGGTAGTTAGTAGGTATACTAGTTTGTTTGTAAAAAATCCTCTGTTAATTACTGCACGATAGATTGACAACCGATGCCTTCTACCTTGAACTAATTATTATCATAGATACAATCCAACTATGAAGTATTTAGCATTAAGAGCACAGTTTATGTACCTAATACTACAGTATTGCTGATAAGTCTTATGTAACTTTAACCTGTAGGTTACATACAAATGTAAACGAGTTTTACTTATATTATGGCGGTCCAACCTCCACTAACAATACACTGGATATTTTTAGTAGAGGCAGCTGCTTATTACTGCAATGTTTACCATTAATTGGCTACTTATTGTCAGTATAAATGGATATTAATGACATTATACACTAGTCTAACCGCAATATATAATAATTTTAGTCCGAATAAGCAGTGCTGAATGGCTGACGAAGAGAATAAGTTGTATTTGCTCAATAAAGATTTTTATATAAAATTGATTTTATTTTTATGCACGAAATAACCCGTTTATTCTGTTCAATTGTTTTAGTTTTTTTTATCCATATTACCAATATGTACCATTCAAATATAGATACTGCACTACAAGCAATCGCATCAAGTAAATCCTTAAATTAGCATCAAAAATGATGCTTTTTGTTTTGTTTGAGTGGGGAACTCGTTCAAAGGAAACTTAAAAACAATAAAACAAATCGGGAACTTTCAATTTTTTCTTTAATCATTAATTTAAAGCTTACAGACATTCTCGTGTTGTTACAAGTAAGCGTCGGCACTGCAGCGTGCCGCCGTGCATATCGCCACGGCTCACAATCCCGTTCAACTGAAATTTCGCCACTAAAACCACTAACTTGGTACCTTGGTACCGCCAGTGGCGCATCTCATACGCCACTCACGGCACCACGTCCTCTCTCAAATAAAAATCATATCAATTCATGATTAGAGTATTATACTTTCAAATCCGTCTCAAAATGTCATCAAAATGTTTTGAAACCTGCGCTATACGACCAGTGCTCGCGTTCAGATGGACCTCGGACTAACTTCAATTATATATTTCACAGTTATACAACAGACTGCATATAGATAAATAAACATTCGTACAAGTATCTTTTATATCTGTCAACTTTCGTTAATTTGTCCATTCTGAACATAAAATATGTTGCTGGTCTAAAACAATAGGGGTTTTACATATTATTATATTGAATTAAAAGGCATAGGCGTTATATACGTAGTATAATTGCTTGAGTTTCGAACAAAGAGATTGACATACGCTTTCTGGACGGTAATACTCTACATTTGTCGCAAGGGCGTACACAGGAAAGATTCAACATAAACAGGGCAGTTATTCAATATTTTTGTGTACCAAATCTGTATACGCGCCAACCGTGCAGCTATCCGAAATGATAATTGACATGCATCTAGCTCAGGTCTCAATGATGAAAAAAGAATCGCTAAAATCGCACGCGAATCGTAAAATCCATAAAAAAATATATTCGGGGAATTTAAAACACAAATGTTTGGTTTTTTTATTACACTTGTGCCAAATTCCAAAATCGTATTACAAAATGAAATCGCGATTCGGAACTAAAACGGTCGCCCTAACTATGTCCATTCCCCCGTCTCGCTGAGTTTAGATGAGGGGAATGACAATACTTCTATATTATTATTTTTATCAACGAAAATCCTTCTCCTCACATAAACGACGTAGTAACAAAAATGCTTACAAACACAACCGTAGACATACGTATACATACACGCACACACACATTCGCCCGATCACTCTTGCTTACATCTCAACCGACCTAACGTAGCACAGAAAACAAGAAAACCAGATCAAAGTGGTTACTTTTCAATTTGGCCGTATTGTTTCTTGCGTTCAGCGCTTTTCCATGAGTGTCATGGAAGGAGTGACTACTCCACTATAACGAAGTCAGAGAAGGGAGCCGGTAGCGGGAAAAATAATGACTATCAGTCGAAACAGCCTAGACAAATTAATACATCAAAATAGTTACCCGCCATCAGCTTCAACCTTACGTTTGTCAATACTAGTCCTGTCCAGTTACACTATTACGAGGGAACACTGACATCTTATTTATTGTTTATCTTCATCTTGAGATTACTATATCATTATGGTTACAAGTCGCGGACGTATCAATGAATTTCAATAAACTTCTAACAGGCAAAATCAGGTCTTACGATATACAATAACTATTTCCTAGATATTTCATATTTCGTCCGTGCTTGTAAGTTATCAATGTATTTCGATGTCTTGGCATTATTAACTGTAGGTACGCAAATCCTAGTTTCTATTAATATAAATTGCTTTTTATGTTATCCCACTCATCAATATCTTCAAGGTAAGTTACAATATATTTTCTTGTCTTTTCAATGTTCCAAATAAATAAATAAAATTACAAATTGATTGAGCCTAAAATTAATATTTCAGATCTAAACCTCGAACAGAATAATGGACTACATAAGCGCAAAAATACTTATTATTTTATTTAACAATATTTGCAATGTTTTCCGCGTTTACGTCATTAATTTTCGCTGTTTTTGCGCACAAATCGAGCTTATTATTACTCACTTATACGTTTTATCTCGGCTTTTATACAAAGGGAGTAGATAATACACTATATTATACTAAATGATGTTTGAAATATTCATATTATTGCTATTACAGGAATCGAGGGTCGATTTGAAACAAATGAGCAGTTCATAGACCAAAATTCATATATCTGCAACTTGTCAATCCTTTCGATGATGTCACTGACAATTTGAGGTGGCATTCCGGACGAAAACCTCTGGATAAAGTCAAATAGGAAGAATTCCGAAACGCTGTCACTGGATGAGCGTATGCCATGAATATAAGGTTGTCGAGGGGAGGCGGGCTGGTCGACGGGAAGACGTGTTCCACTATTAATTTTTGAGTAATATTTAGAGTGTTCGTGTTGCGCCCCCTCTGCGGCTGCACTAGCGGTGTGGCCGCGCTGCTCAGTTGTGCACGGGCGCGGAGGGCTGGTGGTGGCGCTCCAGGTCCTCCAGCGACAGCGCGTTGGGCACGTGCACGGAGGGCAGCTTGCCGGCCGACGCGCGCGCCAGCAGCTCGGGCGAGAACCAGCGCGCCAGCTGGTTGTCGCCGCCGCCCGTACCGCCGCCCGCTCCGCCCATTTCTGTTAAATCAAGTCATCTTTACATCACACTAGTCAGTCACCTCACCTGCGGAGCTCCGCCGCTGACCGACGAGATTCTGACGGCCGACAGATGCTAGGATAAGCTCCCCGCCATACACGTTGCTTCATGCTTGACAAGTATACTTGCGCAAGTGGTTTGCACAAGTATGATCATGTGGCGTGATGAAGTTTGTAGAAACACAGCCGTCAAGTAAATTTTCCACAAGTATACTTGCCAAGTATTCAGATACGTGTAAGGCAGACATAATTGACAGCTTATAAAGTAAAATAAATAACTGCTCTCACCAGTCAACATCCAATCATCCACCCACACGTTTACCGTATTCTTGGGTTCATAGTCATGGATTAAGGTTGTAGTTAGGTATGATAGTCACAGAATTATGAAATGAGAGTAGATGTTAATGACTTCTCACCATTAAGACTCCTCTGGTGCGACTGGATGAGCAGTTTGTGCAGGGACGTGCCGCCAGCCATGCCGCGAGCCATATTGTTCATGTTGTTGTACTACAAATATAAAACATGTATTATAAGATTACAAGCCAGCGCGTGGTGAACTGAGACCCGTATTCAAGAACAATACTTTGAGAACACACAGTGAACGAAATTTCGACCAATCAAATCGACGCATTCTGCACTTTCGTTCACTGAGTGAACAAATATATTCCTATATAGAATGTTCTTGAATACGGATGTAAGGCCCTAACCCTTCTCATTTTGAAATGAGGCCAGTGCCCAGAGTTGGGAGAGCAGTAGGCTGAATTATTATATAAAAAGAAATATCAGTCAATATTTATCCAACCTATTGTTAGTTTTTACTATTCAAACTACCTACCTATCTAGTCAAAAATGTTCACATGTAATACGGAAATATTGAAAAAAAGAAACACGTCTTTTTACAACTGGACGAGATAATAAAAGGTAAAGAAATAATATCTCACCGAATTAGGTACTTGTTGCCTCTGTTGAGGATGTGGGAAGGGACGTACTGAACCGAGCATTTGCTGTAACGGAACATTATTATTAAATATTTTTTGTTTTCCTATCATTGGGTATTTATAATTTCTTATGTAGAGCACATAATTTGTAGAGTGATTTAGTTTTTGTTCCTAAATGCAACCGCAGTATTGGGATATAGTAGTGAAGTTTCTTACCTGCTGCTGATTCATATAATGTTGTTGGTAATCATTCGGCGACGCGTAGCCAATCGTCGGCGCCGTACCGCTCTGGTTACCCTGTAACAATAATACAAGCTGAAATCTCTCTTCAAAAACCACAGTGACAAGTATAACTTGGCACTTGTCATCCCACTTCCTGGCACTGCATGGTATGCTGTATGTATGGGCAAGTATGAATGCATATGGTATTAATTTTGAGAGCGACAGATTAGAGACGGGACGTATGTGAACACTAGCGAGAAACGGGGTGCAAAGAAAGAGACACAAGTTACGAAATGCAAAGTCAAAGATTTTTATTTCAACTGGGCCTTTGCAGGCACTTTCAAAACGTCGTGATTCTAGGTGCACGGTTCCAAGTGGGTTGGTCCTGGAGAAGATACCGGGTAAGAAACTCCATGGATACTCTTTTCATAAATCAAGTTTACAAACTTGAGATCGTGTGGCGCACTCTGGGCAGTCACTCGCGACACCAACACTGTTGACTGGGTAATATTTCCACTACGGCATGAACGATTGTCATGTGATAGCTCGTGCCGACACGACAGAAGAAGCGTAAATATTGGGGCAAATAATAAATATTATAGGGGTAATTAATGTCGCACTGAGCATCTAATTACTGATGTCTCAGTGCAACATGTATGTATATTAATTTATCTAGCTCCTAAACTAATGCGGATCCCATTTTCAAAATTCTAGTGTGTTATGAGGCAACAAAAAATGGTCGAAGTTACCAAAATTTTGGTTTGAAATGTTTTCTTCCGGTTTTGCACATAAAAATAACTTTTTTCAAGTATGATTTTATTTTCAAAAAGTACAGGAAATTTTCTATAAAATACGCTAAGTTTATTACCTTAATGTAATATTTTTCATTTCGAAAAACGACAATTATTTAGAAGCCCATAACTTGACAAATAAACATCACACGAAAATAAATCGTGTTTTCTCTTTCACACCTACTAGATGTACAAATAGACTGAATATGAACAAATTTCTAGACCACATTTTTTTTCGCTGTCCGCGTCACGTGAAATTCCCCTATACACATTCGCATTTAGCTGCGAAAGATATGTGTACTGAATAAAATAGAATAGAATACATCTTTATTTCATGTAAACCAGATACAGGCACTTATGAAATGTCGAGACTAGGTGCACGGTTCCAAATAGTAGATCCTATGGAGAAGAACCGGCAAGAAACACCACGGAAACTCTTTTCAAATAATAGATAATAGTACTACTACTACTAACCTTAACTATAGGCCTGCCCTGCGGCACCTTGGGCGGCTGCGTCCATTGCTGCTGCTTCGGACTGGGCGCATCAGACTCTTTCTCTGCAGTCATCTTACGTAATACCTGATGTAAAAAGTTTACAAATTATGGCCAGAGAAAGACCTGAACGCGATTGGCACAGCCCAGTTAAGCATGACACAAAAGGTATATTTTCAGCAATTGGTAGAAAAAGATTATGATGATAGTCATTTCGGTAGGCAACCTAAAAATGAACTTATTAGAAAACGCTGCTAAGCAAATCCTCCAATCAGCGACATAAGTAGATTCATCATTTTTGTAATTTTGAAACCAATTATTATCAAAGAAAACAAAAGTTAGGCTACTTCATAATTAATTGTTATATTTGCTTTTGTTTTATATTTCGGTAGTTTTCATACATAAAAACTGTTTTGAAACTATAAAAATCTTTAGCTACTTTTGTCGCTGACTGTACAGGGTACAAAGTGGTTCAGAATTCATCAAACTCGACACAAGAGCCTCCTGGCGTAACATACTATGGCAAATAACACGGAGCGGAGAGGCGCGGCGGTGCGCGGTCGAATCTCGTATCACTCTGTAGTTAATCCGGAGTCTTGGCACACGGCACCGAGTCTCTGCACGGGGCAAATATCGATGCGCTCGACCGCGCATAGCATGCGGCGCCGTACCATTCTGTATGTTATTCGTATAAAATCGTCCGCCGCACCCTGGGCAGTCAGCCCCGTTACGAACTTTGCTGTTTGCCAAATCTTCCTACCAAGGCTAGACCAATGTCCATGAGAGACAGAAAAACTCACCGAGGTGGGTGTGAATGATATAGGTGTGGACTGTTTGGGCTGCTGCATCTCCTGCCGGCGGCGGTAGTTCTCCCGTTGCTCCTCCAGCTTCTTCTTGATGAGAGCGTTCTGCATTATAGACTGGGTGTGCGCAGCTAACTCGCGCGGCGAAGGTATGCGGGCCGGCACGCCTGCCAGGGAAGAGTTCATTCATTAACTTTAAATGTTCACGAAATATTTTTAAATGTACAGATGGATCAATCTACGATGGCTCGTCCAGTGGCCTTTATGGCCTTGATATAAGATTCAAATTGTAACAATAATTCACGTGGTTTCGTGAAATGATTACTTATCATGACCAGGTGACCAGCAGGCAACTATAGCTATTGGCGCTCATTTGCTGGTAATTTTCGTTAAAATCGTGACTCACAAATTCTTAATAATTCTGCGTAGGTACATCAGTTTCGGTGTGAACGGGATGAAGGTGCAAATTGATCTCGCTCCTAGTGCTTCGGGATCGGCAGATTATTAAAGAGCATTGTGGAATATTGTACTACTAGTATTAGAACAAAAAAATCATTTTCAATTCTCATTTCGTAGAAAAGTCAAATTTTCCACCACTGCATGAGCGACTCTGATGCGAAAGCTATACACTATAGAAGAAGTCACTGATGAGACTCTGACGCCTGACAGGTGGCAGGATATCACCCACTTTGATATGTAAAGTTTTCTTATAGATTAGAATTAGACAATTTTAACCTATCGACGAATCAATGGTGTACAGAAAAACCTAATGTGATTTATGTTTACAACTAAATAAACTAACTGTCCTTTAGGTATATGTTTGTCTGAGTATTAATAAATAAATAAGCAACTTATTTAAATAAATATGAGTTTCAGATATTACCCCGTGCATTGAAACAAACCTATTCTATATAATATTAGTATATATTATACACATTGACGTAGAAACACATGGACCTCTGGTCAGCGCTCAAAAATGTTCGAACCGAATGTAGACTAAAACGCAAAAAGTAGACTAATCGCCCGTCACTTTTCATTTGGGCGAGGGAGCAACTACAAGACGTCAATGTGTCAGTGCGTCCAGTCGAATCTTCGTATGCGAAAAATTGTATATTTCCTAGTTTATAAATGTAATATCAGAACACTTTTTCGTGAATTTTATACTAGACCCTTAGGCCGTGTGTATCTATGTCAATGATTATTATTTATTATTATCTGACATTGTCACTTTTATATAAAAGAAAAGAGATAAAAAACAGATTTTTAAGGCATTTTAGT
Organism: Allophyes oxyacanthae; assembly: GCA_932294325.1. Lineage (NCBI taxonomy): Eukaryota > Metazoa > Arthropoda > Insecta > Lepidoptera > Noctuidae > Allophyes > Allophyes oxyacanthae. Next base: position 8,835,052 of record OW028628.1, read on the forward strand.
AATTAGATTTACAATACGATTATGAATATGGGGGTCACTTTTTGCCCAACTATGTTCGGGTTGCTAATCTTACCAGTTACGGCTGAATACTTATGTCCAGCAGTGGACTACGTTATGATTAATGATTGAGATGAAACATATGCTACCTGGATGGTGCACGGCTAGCGTGTTGGGACTGGTGGCCATGATAGGCGACACACAGAATGCTGCGTCCGTATGAGAAAAGTCACGTAAATAAAATATCAATACACAAATTTGGCAGTCAGTACTACTGATGGTAAATATATTAGTAACATGCTGTTAAAATTGACAATTTTTTTTGGAAAGAAACATTCGACCTCTATAAGATATTGAACCTGCGACCTTCTGGTTCAATACAACAGCCGCTCTAGACTCCGAGCTTCCGCGATCTCTGCTCGCAGTATCGAATTTGTCTTCCACATTATAATCCAAAGGAATGAATAATCATTTTAAAGATTCGAATATTTCTTTCAACAAAAAATTACAACTAAAGTAGGCTTCGCATGTATTAATGCTGCTAAAAGTTTGCATTATGTTGATTAAAAGACTGCATATATCCGAAGTTCCTGGTCCCATCTTCGGCGTCGTCCAAAATCAAACTGGACATTTTCAGTGATATTACAATAAATTATAGGTATTCCTGATTCGGATGCATGCGGCCTGATTCACACAGAAGTTATTATAAAACGGTATGATTAGAATCTTGTTAGTGAAGTATTGGTTACAATATATTTTAATTCAATAAATATTGGTAATACCTTCAAAAATCAACAAATATGGCGTTAGTGAGAGTGCAATTTGACATTAATCCAATACCAATCAATCAAATCAATTATAATTAATATGAAATTTGAATAGGCTTCTACATACAGGATTTTTTTAAAGAGGATCTCTATGGTATCCGTTGTTCTTAAAAAATCATCTATTCAATTTACCATAACTCTGGATAGATGTCTAAGAAAATCTCTACCGATTATCGTAGCTGTCATAGAGATGTATAAAAACCACCTGTATAGTGTCAGTGTTAAGCACGCCCCATAATCGACAGGACTGTGTTAGTGGATTTGAAAATAGTGATAAAAATTAATACAAAGTAGCATTAATTATAGGTATTATTTTGAGATAGTTAATAGTAAAACAGATTAACTATAGTACCTTGGTGTGGCAGTGGCGATAGGCGCAGCGGCTGATGGTGTGGCGGGACCACTAGGTGCGGGGGGGCCACGCTACTCGGGAGGGGGGACTCGCCCATCTAGACAGTACATGCCAATTACAACTTATTCATACAAAAATATTACAGAAATAACGTTCATTCAAAATAGACAAGTAATATTAATTAGTCCTTTTTGATGTCCATAAGACAGCACATCTAAAAATCTTTGTGGCGACATGAAACTTAATATTCATATTAATGTTCATGTCAAACAAATCATAATTTTACGATTAGATATTATGATACTTTAGGTAATCTACTTTTTCATTGATAAGTAAATTATTAAGTAGACGGTAGAACTTTAAAAAAGAATTAATATGCAAAGTTCAATTATTGTCGATATCTTATATTTATTATCAAAACTTCTATACTGGGTGTAAGCGACATCGTAACGAACCTAAGAGCAAATACTATAGAGAGAGTATATCAAGTAAGAGCAGGAGACGTATATATGGCCCTACTCTCACTAATGTATTAGCTCTATAAGCAAAGTGAGATAGCGATAGAGTTTCTACGTCATCTTGAAACGCTGCGTGCCATCAGTCGAGCTGTTTTCATCAAGCTGGAGGGCTCGGTGCGTCAAGTGTTTTGTGAGATTATCTTTGAAAATATCAAGTGCGTGGTGATTTTAACTATTTGGGCACATGCAATAATGACAATACTGCAACAGCCGGATGGGTGTTTTGACTGAAAACGGTCAAAAAATATCTTTCCATCGGTAAGTCATTTTCAGTATATTGATAGATGTTTCTAGTATAGTACATGGCCGCATTACTTCGCTCAGCGGTAACAGATAGAATATATCTATCTCTATTACTCTTATGACGTTTTGTTTATGTAAAGAGAAATGTCTATAGGTTTTCTGTTTATACTCGATAGAAGGACTCTATAGTATTTGCTCTTAGTAACGAACACTGATACCATGGATTGAGTACATGATTCTAGACCTCAAAATTTTACGATATTGTTCGCAGTATTTTTAGTTAGTCATAACCTAACCGTTAAAAACCCCCGACTCCAACTAGAAAAAGAGCTGTAACTTTTGAACGGCTGAACAGATTTTCATGAAACATGGCTAAGAACACTCGGGATAAAATTATCTATGACACAAAAAGAACTAAACGAAAATCGGTTCATCCATTGGGAGCTACGATACCACAGACAGATACACAGACTTACACGTTAAACTTATAACACCCCTCTTTCTTGTGGGGGGTTAATAAAACAGCGAACAAAACCGTAAATTTTTAGTGAAGCGGCCAGATTTATGTACTTACATCCTATATAGAATGTCACGTAACTTCGTTGAATCCTGTACATTACCTGTCTCTGATGCTGGTGCAGTCTTAGAATAGTCAGCAATACTTCACGGTGACGGCTCTGCAGTCCAGGGTTGCTCAACTGCTGCATCAAATGCTGCGCCGTTATCTCGCCAGTTTTCAGTCCTGCACATCAGACATCATAAATGATTTGTTGCGACCAACACCTGCATTTTAGAAGATCTGCGAGATGCTACTTGCTGTTCCATTGACGTGGCCAAGTTTTGTACAAGAATAGTTTTTAAATTTCAGAAGTAACTATTAATTGACACTAAGCCTTGGTCGGTTTCTGAAAGGCTGGTCAAATCTCTGATCATGTTAAATCATATGTTACGTGTTGTGATTGGTTGACCAATTAATTAAACAACCAATCATATCACTTGACATATTTAACAGCTGGTTAAATTTGGATAAGAATTTGTATCATTATTTTGAGATGAAAGCCCGCAGATTTCAAATAGGACAAACGAGACGCCTCTAAGAGCATTCTCTTGAAGTATTATTAGACAAAAAACATGTTTACATAATTCCTTTTAATTTTGTACCATTAACTGTATTCTGGGGGGCTAAAAAGGCCGCTTTAGATGAATCATAATATGATTCATATTACGAATGTCAAAATATCTACTTATTTGACGACTCTTAATATCATCCGCATAAGGTTCATATTCAGCAATCATCTGTTTGACAGTTACTAAGCAGATCATTAGATGAATTGCTCAATGTGGCCTTTTTAGACCCCCTGTTCTCGCAATGAGTTACAACTTACTAGTCAATCTTTATAAACAGCATACGACTTTCACAACATACAAAACTAATATTCCTGCTAACTACAACCAAGATATAGAATATAGATACTTATGATCCATCAATACAATACGGGAAAAGGAAGGAGATGTAATCACGCCCTCTCAGTCTTATTTTAATAGACAATACAATTTTGAGACTATTAAGATCATAAATTCCCCAGTTCCTCGCACAGTCGCAGCACTTACCGTACTCTTGGATTCTAGTTCAAGTTAGACTGGTTGTGGACAAATGGATGAAGATTTTGTCGGTATGTCTGAAATATTGTGAGAGCGATTGTAGACTGTACTATCAGTACGGATAAAGAAAGGGATTAGAAATGGCGGCTCATCTAGCCTGTACTGTCACTGTCACTGAAGAAATAACGATATTAAAACGTTATGTTAGTTTATCAACATTAAAAAACCAACAAATAACTATCAATCAATAAAACAGGAAGCTCTCAGAACCTCAGAATGCATTTATCTCACAGATTAGCACACAAACTTGAGACTGCATAAGATACTACGTATGACTGAAGTTATAACTCAAAAATCTATTATCGCAACGCGTGAATAACGTTTTTTTTGTGGACGCTACCAGCGTGTGTGAGTATAGACAGCGTCAGTGTGCAAGCGAGAGGTGAATAGAGGCGACGCCATTTTTATTCCCATTCTTTATGTGCATGGGTAGTACACTTCTATACAGGTACTGATGTTAAGCGACGATGAAGCACGATTGCCTACAAGATAACTATTCATTCGTAACTCCTAGAGAGTATTTTAACTTATACATGCAGTATGTAACGTACCGCGCACGATGGCCTGAGCCTCGGGACGCTGTAACAGCTCTCTGTCTGCGGGCGCGAGGCCACCCATCTCTCCGCCGCCCGTCGATGCAGCATGTTGCTGCTGTTGGTGTTGCTGCAACAAACAAACATTCTATGTTACGACTTCGACTTTTGACGTGGTTGATATGATACAAGGGTCACCGGCGTGTAATGTGTGTGTGTTTGAATTAGAGTTGAAAACTTCCAGGAAAGTTTCCTGAAAACTTCCGAAACTTTGGAAGTTTTCAAATTACGTTTTTCTATTTATGAAATCAACAAATTCGTTACTTTGGGATTACTCAGAATCAGTAACGTCAAATGAAAGTGATCCTTTAATTTAGTTCTATTTTCTTTTATTACTTATTTTAATTATTTATGGTACCTATTGAAGCAAATTGATGAAATAATATTTTTTATTCAATCGGCTTAAATCATAAGAAGGCAACGGGCATAATGTAAACACCGAGCAGTATCACGGAAGTTTTGGAAATATTCATTTTTAACATGTACCCTACCCGCATCCCGTCCTGTGCTCGCTGTGTTCGAATATTTAAAATCTAGCTAAATTTAACATATTTTAAGTACAAAGTATCCTCAATTACTGTTTTTATAAGTAAAAAATCATTTCTAAAAACTTCCGAAGTTTTGGAAGTTTTCGGGAATATTTCCGGTAAACTTCCGGAAAACTTCCAAAGTTTCGGAAACTTTCCGCAGTTTTCAACTCTAGTTTGAATGCAGTGCACAAATAACCTTTTACAACCAAAATGGAAAAGATAGTAATAAAAGATAGCATTATTTAGTAAATTACCTGCACTTGCAAGAGCTTGTATAGGAGCTCCTGCGGTATGTGCGGCTGTTGTTGCTGCTGCTGCTGTTGTTGTTGTTGTTGTTGCTGCTGTTGTTGTTGTTGTTGTTGCTGTTGTTGCTGCTGCTGCTGTTGCTGCTGCTGTGCTTTTTGTTGCTGCTCCATGCTCTTGTTCAGCATCTGTACAATATCAATTAAAATAATTTATAATTGTTTAGATTTTTTTATATAGTTTCTGAATGATGGCCTTGATAAAATCCAGAGTGATAGATCCCCATTACATTGTCATAGGATTAAAAGTCTAGGTATTTAACTGTGGTTGTTCAATGGACGGAAATTCACAGATTCACAGTGGCGTAAATTACAAACTACGGACCACTCAAATTGCCGCATTCTTCATTTTCCATCTCTTCACTGAGTGAATAAATACATCTAAGGGATGTTCTTGATGAATATGAGTGTTTCGTAGAGCACACATGAACATAATATAATGTACCTGCAACAAGCTCATGGGCTGTGGCTGCGGGGGCGGCGGGTGGCGCGGGGGGGGCTCGGCTGCTGCCGCCACCGCGTGCCCGCCCGACACCTGCGCCAGCTGCGGGGGACATGATACATAAATACCTAGTACAAAGATAGTGGTATAGTACTCGCAAATCTTTATGAGCCCTGAACTGGGCTCTGAACTCCCTATCTCTCTCCCTCTAGCAGCTATAATAAGGGTACTATTATAGATGCTAGAGGGAGAGAGGGAGAGTTTGAGGGCTCATAAAGATTTGCGCGTACTATATACCTAGCATCACTCTACTCAGAGCTCACGTCAATATTATGACCGCTCTGAATATGGCCGCGTACTGCCCGCTGACTCCTCTACAACATACGTCCGTCCCGCTCATACGCGATCTGCGTATCGGTACACGGTACATGTGAAAATTTTAATATTATTTTAAATCATATCATTCTTAATAGTAAGATATTCTTCACCCACTTATGGGGGGACGCTGGTTCTTGCAGAAAAATATTTTACAGGTTGTGTCTAAAAATAATAACATTTATTTAACATAATTTATGAACTTTTTATACGGGTCACTTCAGATGTGCATGGAAAAAACCTCTCCGAATGCCGATACCTTCGTACCGGTGCACATTAACACGTTGAGTGCCACCACAGCAGAAAGTCGATATTTTGCAGGTCACGGGTGACTTATATTTCGCTCAAAGGCTTAGGCAGTACGAATTTTGCAAGCCAGTTAGCTTAGCTTAGCTTAGCAGTTAACCTCAATACGATGCCTGAGAGTGAGAGCCTAAACATTAAGCTACCTTGTAAAAAAAATACCGATCATAAAATTGGGACTCCTATCGTCATGATTGGTATAATTTTTACAAGGTAGCTCGCAGTTTAGTCTCTCACGATTGTATTGAAGTTTATTACCAGAGTCTGATGTTCATTACCATTTTCATATGCGGTAGACCGCAGTTCAGTTGTTGTGGTTGTTCTGTTTGTTCGGTATTAGCAATTTCTATTGAAATTAATCGAACGAATTGAATCGAAATTAACCGACCAATGAGATCTCTACGTATGTATGATAGAGTTTACTCACCAGTCGTTTAAAGGCAGTGAGATCGTGATCAGGTACATTGTGATGCTGCTGCGTGTGCTGCGGCCGCAGACGCGCTTCCAATTCTTCTAAGCTATGCATTTTACCGCTACCGACGTGGTTCACCTCTGAAACAAATGTATTACTATATTACTAAACGCACTTAATCGACTCCGGCGCATGGGTGCGCTACGTACGTGTATTAGGTTCACTTTATACCCAAGTGTAGGGTATTTTCGAAAAACTTAAAACATTAGTAATAAAAAGCAATAGGTAAACACACTATCCCTAAGTTTATCATCAAGAAAATAAATAAACGAAATTCGACCTAGTTATATGAGAATGGTTGAGGGTAATTAGATTTGTGGTTCAAATTTGTCGACTGCACACATGAATTTGTGATTTAATGACGTCACTAACATGCGCTATGGTCCGCGCGGAAGTAGTTGTCCAGCCTTGGGTGGGGACGGGGGTGAGGGCGGCGGGGTTGCCTATTGTTGACGGTACGCCGTACTGAGGAATGACATAGCGCCCCGCCCCTCCGTCCCACCGCTCACATACCTAAGGCGCAGCCTACTAGTTCCGCGCGGACTACAGTTTGGATGTTTCGCTCACGGACACGCTACATGCACGCGCACACAACGTGCTAAGCTAGTTGGTCCCTTCACTCACCAGGCCTGCTGTCATGGTTGGCGTTGGCCCGCAGCAGCAGTTCGAACAACGAGGACGGGTGCGGCTGGAAGGGGGCGCGCGCGGCGGGGGAGATGGGCGCGAACACGTGCGCCTCGCCGCCGCCGCCCAGCGCTGGGCTGGGCTCCGCGCGACTGTTGTCCAGCTCTGACAACAAACATTATTTGAATGTTAACGTTTTAAAAAAAGACGGGTTAAGGGCCATGTTCATCGACGAAATAACAAACGATTAAAATGCAATCGGCCGTTTACTAGTAAAAAAAACACTAGAAAGGCGATTTTGACTTAATCGTCTGTTACATAGTTGGTGGACTGGGGCCTGAGGCCCAAGTTCAACGACAACATAACAGATGATTAGAGCAAAATCAACCGTTTAAATATGAATTTTTGTGTACGTAATCGCCGATTTCGTTTTAGTCATCTGTTATAACTTATATGTGTTATATCTGTTGTATGTGTGTGGTGAACATGGCCTTAAGTTTTCAAGAATGTCCTATAGCTACAGTCTCTGAGTATAGATTATAGCTTATACCAATTCAGTACATTCTGCTGGCTTTCCTGTTTTCTGCCGGTCGGAGATTATTGTCTTATCTACGGTTCTAGACGGACATATTATACTTTAACAGAGCATTCAGTGAACATAAATAATTCTACAAAATTCATCATACTCATAAATAAATATGAAGTTTGTAAAGATGTTTGGATGTCTGTTACTCAATCACGCATAAACAGCTGAACGGATTCGAAAATTTGGCACACAGATAGACCATGTCCTGGGCCCTAATTCTACTATTTCAATCGTGTCAGAATGGTCTCGCAATTGTTGGTTTTTACATTGTTGTTCAACCGATTGTGACTTCTTTCTGCACGCTTTCCGCGCTTAACGCTCTTCTGGATGACAATCCTTACTGTGACTTGTTTGCGGATGGATGGGCGGATATATTGTCGGAGTGTCTGCTTTTTTGTGAGAGAGTTGTATGACTGTGTTGTTTTGTTTATATGTGTAATTAATTACCTATGTGCCTATCTTTTATTATTGTAATTGGTTTCGTACCGTTTTAATAAAAGTAAAATAAATAAATAAAATAAATAAATTCTATTGCGTAAATAATAGTAATCAAAATCTGTAGAAGGACATTAATACTGGCTAATAACCGATTTTTACTTCTATTACCTACGCAATAGAAGTCAAAATAGGTTGAATGACACTGCAAAAGCCAACAATTACGAGACCATTCTGACACGATTGAAATAGCAGAATTAGGGCCCTGGATTAACACATGATACTTTTTATCAAGGTACATGAAGTAGTTGCCCTAGGGTCCAAGTGGAACCGCAGGCAAGAGCTAATAACGAATATTGGTATCTCACCGTCCACCATATTGTGTAGCAGCCTCTCGTAATGCTTGGCGTCGTTGGTAGGGCTCTCGCGTCGGAACCAGCGGCTGAACCGACTGCCGCCCTCCGACTCGCCTCCGCCGTTCTGTAACGAACACTATATTTAGGGAAATATGCAACATTCGAAATAGGAGCAATACGCAACAGGGGGAAATAGGAGATTAATGTACCTATCGCTAGTGACATTCATCATTACTGGTCTTATAATAAATTATTTCAGTTATTTTTCCTCCATAAATAATACAACAATTTAAATATTATAAAAAACGTAACAAGACAAAATTTTCTATTTTTTGGGAGACTGGGAGTCTGAACTATGCCGAAGCCTGTATCTTAAGACACCAGGTTTCGACCCATACATAAAAAAATAACAATATATCGATGAGGTACAATGCAATTTAGTGCAACATAATTTATGTATTTTTACATTACGTAGAAGTGGGAGAAAAAATAATTAACACGGATTATCTATGTTTATCGTGTGTGTGTCCTATTGTGGGTGAAGGGTGACGGACAATCCTATAATTCGATGGTTTTTAAGATCCACCAATATGCACTGGGCTTGCATAGTATAGCACTGTATATGAGGTAATAGTAAGACCAGTCCGTCTTGGGGAGGAGGCCCGGTCCCAACTGTGGAGACATTATGTTGTTTATAATTGAACTTGTCGACAGTTTTATACTTGTTCTACTGTCTCACATTACAGCACACATTTCAATGTCTCTCTAGCCTCTAAAACTGTTTGGTGCATTTTAATATGACTTTCACTGCGATATTTCTTAGAGCCAAGATTTAAATTTAAGGTACTTTTGAGTCTAGACGAAAGTACCATGCGAACGGAGCCTCGTCAAAAACAAGTGAAGAATATTCCAAGATAGTTTAAGTTTGTACTTACGGTAAGTACGTCGGGTATGGAGTCAAACTTGAGGAACTCATCAAGGTTGAACTCCGGCTGCTCGTTGTTCTGCTGCGGTTCTTCGCTCTTAGACTCCACGCCAGAGTCCTTATCCTGGATAAAAAATAATTAATTAATACCAATAACCGCCCACCGCATTGTCCTATGTAAGCGACTGAAGCATGACGCGAAACGACGTATACGACACAACTTAACGTACGAACGAAATGGTTAAAGCTACTGTTTGATAACTAGGGCGATGGTTAAATTAATAACGTCAGGTTTGTTTTGGTATGGTATATGATAAAATAGAAGTATGTATGCTTTATTGTACACCTTTAGAAAAATACAGAAATGTATGTATAAATTAATGTACAATGAGCGGTCTTATTGCTTATAGCAATACTTTTTAGACAACCTTTGGATGGACATGGCATGGAAAATATGTGATGGGATAGTCCGTGGTGTACATACATTGCTGGTGTTAGCGGACTCGCTGTTGGGCTGGGCGATAGGCGACGACGTCTCGCGCCATCGCTCGGGCGCGGGGGACCGGGACCCGCCGCTATTGTTCCACTTCTGGCACAAATATACTCATTAGTATACTGCCATGTAAAATGCTCTTTTATTTGTGCCGTGTAGTTTCAAAGAATAGACATCCCTCTATTTCCCGCGGGTATCATTAATAGAGACTAAGGGTTATATCAAGAGTGGTAGCAATAGCATCTTTGTGAAAAAAAACAATTTAAAGCGATCGCTAATCCATTAGTTTTTTGGTAGGTACTTAATCAGTGGCGTGCACAGACATTTTTAGAGGGTAGACAAAAACAACTCCCGGTTTCTGAAAAGCTGAGGCCCAATTCTCGTAATTAAAAATGTTCAAAATATAGTTCGAATCTCATTCCGATCTACTACCAATGTCATAAATGTCACAAATGGTATTCTCCTACCCTCACAAACAACGTCAAACGTGACATTATATTGTAATGAGATCGAAAGTTGAATAAAAGGCAAATCGGTATTCTGCTAACATTTTGAACTGACACAGATAATAAAATTTACACTCTTGTCTATACACAAACGTCAAAAATGAGATTGAAATGAGTTTGTAAGAAGATTGAATCCAAATCATACTGGAATCGGACTGAACTTTAAGATGAGTAGAATACATGACTTTTTGTCAATTCTTAATATAATCTCAGTTCGGTCAACTTTCAGTCATATTATAAATTAATTACGAGAATTGGGCTTCTGGTCAAATATTGTATTGTCAAGTTAAATGGTATTTGATATTGACCAACCCTAAGACGACACACCGACCTAAATGTCCTAAAATTAACTAATATTACAGATATATTAACGTTTGTATTACTTAATTTATTAGAGTAGCTGTGTCTTTTAGTCTCTATGGAATGCACGCCACTGTACTTAAATACTTATACATTATCATAACCGTTCATCGTAGTAAAGGAACGAGCCTCTACGAAACCCGAGTTCATCCGGCGCATGACAGTCAACCTCAATACAACTATTACTGATTGGCTAATCTTTCCAATACGGCTTGAGCGATTCCCATGTGATGCTCGTGCTGACTCGATAGAAGATTTTGTTAGTAGTTAGTGGTTTACGTTTTCAACTGTTCACCCTTTAACATCTGTGACGTTTTTATGTCAACTAACATACTGTTTTGTCTTTTTTCAGAACTATGAATACCGGTCAATAGTTTAATTACAATAATTATTCTAGTGTTAAACTAATCACGTGATGTCCTACCTCGGCGACTGCAAAATCATCAAAAAACGATGGAGCCATAAACCATAAAGGGGCCGTTCTTGAAGCATAATATCATAATCTTATAATTTTACGAATATGTAGGTAGTGACTTCTGAATTCTGATGCACGTCAGTGGTGAGACGTGCATCCTCTGTCACTGCCGATATATTATGGTCTAGGCCATATTTTATACCTATAGTCCTCGAGATTTAAAAAGCCACTTTTGACATATATCATTTGAGTTAATTTGGGATGTGAAGCGTATAAATCGGTAACCAAAAATATCGGTTTTTATAATAATTCGATTTAAAATTCTAAGAGTATATAATTGTTTAAAACTATGAATAAAAAATCGATAAATTCATCTGATAAGCAATTTATTAATGTAGTAGGCACCGAATTTAATATGAAATCGCATGTCTGTAGGTATCTTCATAGAATAATAAAATATATTCATAATTTTATGCCAAAATTATTTATCCACTTGTACCGGTAATAATGGTCCACCAGTTATTGATTCACTTTTGAAGTACTCCCATAGTTTCCAAACCAAGTTGCGGGATTTACTATTCACAGAACGAAATCGAACAGACAATTTGAAAAAAAAATTGTAACGGGCGGCCGAAATCACAGTAGGTATTAGAATCCATGTACCTATAGGAAGCCGAGTCAACTTAAAAGCGGGAACAGTCCAAAATCAAAGCCAGATCACAAAAACAGAGGTATCCGAGAAATACTCGTAGAGAGAACGAACAATTAGTCGGAAAAATCGCGAAAATCTGCACAGATGTCATTGTCATTACTGCCAGTGTCAAGCAAATTGTGATCATAGAGAAATTAAATTAATTATAATGATATAATGTACGTGTCATACAGCCTTTAAAGAGTTTTTACTACCTACGTAATATTATACTGATATTTCAAACGATTTTAACGATTCTAGTGATCACATCCCTTGATTTAAAAAATAATTGATTGAGAACGTAACCATTTTTATGATATTTCGGCAGTACAAAAACATGCATTTTAAAAATATTTCGATGCTATAACAATACTTATGAAATTATATACCATGCTAATTTATACGTATCTCAAAAATTTATAATAATTTCATAATTATTATCAAGTGTATATTCAAAATGGTTTTTATTCACAGCCTATAGTAACATTGTCAAGTTACATGCTATCGTTCTTTAAATCTGTCAAAAGGGACTTCTTAGATCTCGAGGAGTATATATACTTCAGTCACCCAGATCAAATACAATATTATAATAAAAAAAAATATATAAAAAGATGGATAAACACAAAAACTACATGACCGATTTAAAAAATTCTTTCACCAGCAGAATGCTATATTATCACTGAGTAACATAGGCTATATTTTATAAAGATACTAGTAATGTCTGTACTAGTATTCCTCTTGACCGCTCCAACTGAGCGAAGATCTTAGAAGAGGTTCACCACAATAGTTCACCGGATGGTATTTGAACCCCTTCGTTCACACGTCGAACGCCCTAGTCGTTGGGCAATTGCATTAAAAAATCTTTATACCTCTGATATACTAATGAAGGATATAGGTAAAAGAACGATCATAAATCTTATACATAGCTATTCTTTATAAATATCTGCGGGTCTACCGCGTAACTAAAATTGTATGAACATCGACATCGGTATTAAATTTCAATACGATCGTGAGAGCCTAAACTTTGAGCTAACTTGTATTTTTTTTACCGATCATGAAGTTAAGTGTCCCAACTATATGATAGGTAATTTGTTTACAAGTTAGCTCAAAGTTTAGGCTCTCACTATCGTATTGAAGTTTAATACCGATGTCGATGTTCATACAATTTTAGTTACGCGGTAGGGGTGCTGTTCTTGTATCTGCTAGTACTTCTTGAAATGTGATTTATCCCAGATTTTCCGAGTGTTTATTTACTAAACATTGTGTGGTTAGGTCTTTTGCGGTCGGCCTCATGTCATGCTTCACACACACATATTTACCTGAAGTTGATACAGTTTTTTTTTATTCAATAGTTTTAATAATAATAATGTATATTTACCTCAGTCTCTTTATTGTTCGCGTTGCCGTTCTTTTTGGGTGGGTCGTCGAAACCACGCAGCTCGATCGTCTCCAACTGAGATGTCGGCCCTCCACTAAACCTGATGGTCAAACACGAAGTTGTATGAGCTGTAATCGTAATTTATAATGGTCCTTCCATTCATACGAGTTTATTCATTTTTTAAGAGTTACATCTATAGTTAGTAAAGATGTCATATAATAGATTTTTTTTTAAATAAATTAATTGAAAATTATTTGACACAAAAAATACTGAATACTCATTATTTTCAACATCCATTACACAAATTTCTAAGTAGTTTTAATGTCATTTAAGCTGGCGGCGGCATGGCGGTATGAATGATTACACTCACCGAAAAACAATGCCGCATTACAAAAGCACTACCTTAATTTTTTTTTGATGAAGAAAAATTTGAATTTTTTCAATTTTTTTTCAAATTTCAAATTTTTCGTTCATTATCTAAAACCGCCTACAATTTTGAAAAATCTGAAAATATTACAAAATAATTAATTTCTCGAAAACTACAAAATATCGTAGAACATACATGGGGGTTCAATCGATGAGTATTAGTGTCTCCTGACCACAGACCTTCACTGGTACAGGTTTCCTGGGACACCCTGTATATAGATCTTCTCCTTTAGCTTCTCCCGCATTGATCATATTTTCAAACACTACGTCGCTGACCTTTTTGAAGGAGAAAGTGTAAACAATTGAACAAAATTATGTCTCACCATTCGGGTTCGTCTTCCTTCTCAAGGCGACGTTGAGAATAGCGACCACCAGATCTACGGTTGTCCTCTCTGTAACAAAAAACAATTATCACATTAAAGGCCAAAATTAAGGCTCAATTTTAAATGCAGTAAATAATGCAAAACTCGACTTTATTTACTTAAAAATAATAGTTAGGTTTAAAATTCTTAAGGTTTGGTTATTGTAATATGCTTTTAAAGTTTTAACTTAAGAGGCCGGCGGAGCTTACGTAGTTCATACAAACGGAATACCAAAATAATTTGTAAATCATAAATATATCAATAAATATATTTGGGAACCTAGATATTCTGTAGTCCAATCGGAATAAATACACAATACCATAAGAATATGTTTGATTTACAAATTATTTTGGTATTCCGTTTGCATGAACACACATTCACACACATTCTCCGCTGGCCACTTAATATACTAATTAGGGTGTGTTAATTAAGTTACACAATGTATACACTTCCTGACTAAAGGTAAGTATATAGGTTTTATAACAATTGTAATTGTTACTAGATTTAAGTTTATCTGAACAAATTTTTTTTATTTATTTATTTATAACTTAGGCTGAAAGGATTTTTGAAAGTTAGCGGAACAGGGAGAAATGGTTACGAAACTACTTACCATACGGACGAAGTAGCGGGCAAAAACTAGTAATAAATAGATTTAATGACCTGTGTTGCATCTTCTCGTTGATGAATCGATCGTCCCGTTCCCTCTTGATATCAGAGGAGTAGGAGTCTCTACCAAACGAGCGCCGTTCGAACCTGTTGGTGCGATACAGACCATCAGAATATTGATAAATAATTCAAAATATAGAGACCAAAATACCAGTCAAAACATATGAAGATTTATATTATGCAGAGAGCCAGGAAAGTCGTTTACCAGTCTTCATCTTCATCACTGCGCTAACGGTGAAGGGAAAACATCGTGAGGAAACCTGCACATCTGAGAAGTTCTCGATGGTGTGTGTAGTCCAGTCCACCAACCCGCACCAGGCCAGCGTGGTGGACTAAGGCCCAACCCTTCTCATTCAGAGGAGGCCCGTGCCCAACAGTAGGACGGTATTGAGCTGGATTTATAATTCTTGCATCATTCAACGTGAGACTGGTAAACTACATCACTGGTCCACTGTACCTAGTAAAAATGTAGGCAGTGACATACAATGCACGCAGAGTCTTAATACGAGCATCACCCTTTCTCTACCTTTGTTCTAGGCCATCACAGGGGTATACCCCCAGATATTGCGAGAATATTAGCAATGACTGTTAACCATAACTAGTATTCCTGTAAACCACAATACTACAACGGATGAGTCGTGAACTTATGACCTCTCAATCGCAAGTCCAGCGCCTTACCAGTTGAAGTATTGTCGCTTCAAATGATTTTGTTTCAAACACCCTGATTGATGCAGGATATAGTACAAAAGCGGCCATAGGGAAGTATCTTAGTAAATAATGGAGCGTACCTTAAACCTGTATGTAAATCAGAAAGTCTTGCAATCTATCCGTTTATGAATATTTCTGTACGCGTGCGATTGAAATAGTATATTTCTGATATAATAATATATCAAGAAAATGAATGTGACTCAGTCATAGTATTTTTATTTCAGCCGGGCCTTTGCACGTAATTTAAATACGTCGATATTCTAAGTGCAAGGTGAAAAGTGAGTTGGTCCTATAGAGAAGAAACCGGCTAGAAGCTTCATGAATACAAACTCAAGATGGTTACTTGTAGTTCGTATTAGATTTTTTTTTGTGTAAAGGATTAGCACAGACTTACTAAACTTATCTCTTCCAGGAAAGGTGCATTTGTGTTAGAATGATTGGCAATCGCATATCGTTATGCAGTTTTTGGCATTTAGCGCTGTCATTCTGACAGCGGGAAGTATTCTATCGTTAAGATTTCGAGGCACGAGATTCGACAATACCGCAGCAGAATTTAGCTACAAGTGATTGTAATATAAAGTACCTGTCGTTGTTAGGCCTGGTGTGTTCACGTTCGCGATCGCGTTCCCTCTCGCGCGGCGGGCGGTAGGGCTCCGCCCCGCGGTACTCGCCCTCCTCCCACGCGTTAGCGGGCACGTCGCGCACCATGATACGACCAGAGCCAATGCGACGACCTCCTGTACGAAGAATATGTATGTAAAAAATATGCATCAGCAATAACCCTGGTTATAACTACTACAAGGCAATGTACGACAGTTCGCAGCGCGGAAGCATCTTCGTTCCCTATAATTTAAGCCACCTCCAATTTTACCCTTGCGCACCGATTGGCTATCTCGCACAGCTCTTGTAGAAACGCAGCCTTAATTGTATGCAAAGCCTAAATTGAAAATCCGGAATTTTACCTAGGTTAAACACATGTTATAATAAATTCAGTTTGCTTAATAGTAGGAGCAACGTAAGTACACATATAGTCGAGCTCCGAGGAATCGAGGGCTAAGGAAGCGGGCACCCCGCTTTCTCCCAGCACCAGTGTCTCGGGGTACCACTCGCACTGGTACTGGGAGAGCGCGGGGTAAGCGACGGTCGGGCGTAGCGCAAAGTGCTCGCTTCCTCAGCCCCCGATTCCTCGGAGATCGCGCGCGGACTGTACCTTGTTCAGGCTTGGCAGGATGCGCCGGCGGGTGCGGCGCGGGCGCGGGCGGCGCGGCGGGCAGCGGCGACTCGGGCCGCGTGCGCGCCAGGTGCGGCGGCGGCGCGGGCGGCTGCGCGGCCAGCGGCGCGCCGCAGCCCGACGTGAACGAGCGCCGCTGCGGCGACAGCACGATGCCGCCGCCGCTCGGCTCGCTCTCCTTGCGCACGCGCTCGCGAGGGTCCGCAGAGCGACGCTCACGGTCGCGGTCGCGCCCGTACACACCCTGGTGAAAGAAATTAAAGTAATATAGTGTTATTTTTATTGCTCTACTGATGTAAGATTCAATGACTCCTCAATCATTCATATTCAAACGAGATCAGTTGATTTTATCTAGATTTCGAATCGGAGAAAGAAACTTGGAAATAGCCAATTCGAATGTAGTTTATTGCGGCTTATTGAGTTCGTGCTACGAGGGTATACCTTAGAGGATACCTCATGTAATTTTTCATCATAAAGCTACAAATTATTAGTGTGGATTGTGTCTACCTTATGGTTTTCATTAGGTGCATCTCCTCTCGCGCCTCGGTCTTCCTCATTAGGCGAATCGGAACGTCTCTTCAGCACACTGTAACAAAAATATTATTTTATTATAAGTATTAAAATGACCTAATTCAGGCAACACGACACGATTCTAGGAAAGTTATCTATATATTAATATGTGAAGAGAAAACTTTGTACCCCGTTTTAAGCATATTGCGCGTACGCATGTGAGATTTAGCATAGTTAAAGTTTATATGGGAGTGCAGAAAGCTAAAATTACGGTCGAATTTCGACCACTGGGCGTGTCTAGTGGTAGACAAATAATTGTGTCAGTTTACATGCAAAGGTACTTAAAGGTACTTATGGCCCTTATGGCCGGTATGGAGTAAAGCATGTTCCTATAATCTGAAATTGATAAACTATCAATTTAAAAAAAAAAACCTCTTATGAGGTAAATTGTACTTTCACGAAACAGCCTTTTTAAGTTTAGTGACAAGTTTAAGTTAGATAAATGTTTGAAAATCCTCAAAAATAAAAATAAAAGAATAGACGACTGAAAAATATATCTCATCAGAATCCAATAATACTCACAGCGCAAGCGCCTCACAGCCCGCGAACGCGTTCTCCAAGTTGCGCTTAACGAGCGGCGAGTTGCGCAGGCGCATGAGCTGGTCCCGGGTGTACTGAAGCGGCTTGCGGGCAGGGCCCACCGCCAGCACGGCCGGGTCGCCGCCGCCGCCGCCGCCCAACACGCCGTTGTCTTCGCCTAAAAAACAAAGAACGTATTTAGATTATATTTCATTTTAATTAACAACTACCTAATGATTCTAATGGTTGTTGCCAGCTGCAGAGCGGGAGGTCCTAAATTGATTCCCAGGTCAGGTGAAGTGTGATTGGATTTTTCCGTTAAGAAATTCTGACAGCATGGCAATATGGTCACCCCCTAACTCTTGACTCAACACTGTCATTGGCTAACTATGATATACATACACCGGCCCTACAACTTCAATAATATGGCCTCAGGTTATGCATAGCAACATTTAAAAAAAATCTGTCACGGTATCACGCACGTTTTCTACTGGCGTGCATAAAAAATCAGCGGACCGCGTATGTCTCGCGCTTTCAATGACGCATTTGCTTGCACCAGACGTAAACACAACACGTCACTGAAGAAAAATCGCAATTACATATACGGCACGCATATACGTCCTGTGCATTCGCGATTGAGTACGCACCCTTATTTTATCCCCTACCAGTAACCTAGTGACCTTGAGTGTACCTTGTGCGAAAAGGTATATTATAGTAAAATAGGGTAGATATTTGCACATTACGACCTTTCAATAGTCTAGTGATGCAGACTATATAATCAATATACAGGGATGACAAGAACTGTATAAGTATAGGTGTATTTTTTAAATTAAAACGTGTATTTTTTACTTATGGAATGATACGGGAAGATCTCTGCCCAGCAGTGGGATAACACGATGAAATATAAACCCAGTTAAAATAAAAATACTTCTGCACTTAATTAGTCTTAGAAAAATATTGAGTTTGTATTCTTTACCAGATTGCAAGGTCAACCACTATTGTCAATTAAGTGATATTGATTCAACTCAGTATTCTAATTTAAATAGCAAATATTTTTAACACGTGCAAAAAATACAGTTAAGTTCAATGAACTTGATTTTATACATATGGATGGCTTAGTTCTAAAAGTCACTAACTCCATTTTCTTCATTTTGAGATATGATAATTTAAAGTGAAATAAAAAAACATATTTAAAAGTAATGGCTGTTTATATAAATTTGGAAAATAAATAAAACAATAGTTCGTAAGTTATTTAATTGAAAAAAGGATTAGATTAATCGATAGAGAAAATAAAGATAATTATTTTGAACTGGCTAACTCAAAATCGATAAAAATGGACTTAGTTACTTTTAGAACCAAGCCATCCATATATTTGTGTTTTATGAGTCAAAGAAAAATAATACTGTATCTACCTACCTACACAAGTCGTTGAAAGTAATCTGAGAGAAATTTGCAAGCGGTGCTAGTAAGTGATGGGCTGGCATTTGGCAACATGTATCGATACACTATAAGAGCGTTTATACATTAGCCGATACGATATCGGTATCAGACAACGGCACGATACAAAATGTATGTAATTATCAGGTTTAATGTCGTGTCGGTTAATGTGAATGGCAGGTACACATTTCATACATTGTACTGCCCATTTCATACATTTTTATGCCCAAATATCGTGCCGTTGTTCGGTATACGGTCACTACATAGTATAAAAAGGTCGCCCGCCGCGTTTATTCGCTAACTACTTCTTAACTATACAGCGGATTTTGATGCAGTTTTCACCATCATTTTCAACATTTCTTCAGGAAGGTTATATGTATAACACTTTCATATTAAATGTAAGGATAGTAGCACCTGTGCGAATTAAGTATAATGTGCAAATATAATGTGCAAGTGCTCTAAGGTCGCTATCTCACTTTTCAGTGCGGCACAGTTTCGGTGCGGTATGTGTACAGAAAACTTACTAAGGGCCTACATTTTCAATAAGCCCGCATCCCGTTAAGTAAGATAAAGTTTCGATACACTGAGCTAAACGATGCCGTGCCGCACCGCACCTCCGAAATACGGCTGATAACAGACAAATCTATAAGGTCTTACTACCTTTCTAGTCCCGATCCCTTTAAGGGGTTATTGTACCTGTTATTATGAACTCCTTTTAATATGGGACCAATATAGAAATCACAAAAAACATACTGCTGTTACATACAGTAGTCGAGTAATATTGAATTATTCGTATGGAACAGATGTTTTTTTTACAAGGGATCCGGACTGGAAAGGTTCCCACCTTGTATTATTGGCAGTACCTACAACTAAGTCGTACAGAGCTACTCAGTACTGCTGACCAAGCCAGAAATGTCAACAACCTCGCTACGAATAACAGTGTTTTACGTAGCTTCGAATTTATTACTGCAGTAGGGTGCGAAAGTCGTGTAAAATTAAACCAATTTGTTGTAAGACGAAGAAATGAAACGTAAACATGAAAAACAACGTTACGAATGTAGAACCGAGTACTTTAATTTGCACGACATTGTTACAATAACAAAATACAATCATTTTGGTGTTATGTTCAAAAATTCGTTCCAATTCTGCTTAAGGTGAATTCAGAATTGTCAACGGCTTTTACCGACATTACTAACGTACCTATAGACAATGGTGCACGTTGGTCGTTGGAGTATTTTCAATGGCTATTAAGGGATTACCGACTACTTTCACGGAGCTATTTGGATATGAGTGGAACGAAAGCAAATAGTAGTAAACACAGTCACAATGAGTGCTAAAAAAAGACTGAGAAACTGGTTAAAACAAACGGTGGGTGACTAAAAATTATTAACGGTATAATTAACGGATATATTTGTATCTATTTAGCCTTCTAGTAAGTTGAAAAAGGCTTCTTGTCACACCAGAATGCCTAATTAAATTAATTTTCTACAGTAGATGAAACAAGTGATAGTGTCCAAGATAACGTTTATTACTTGACATGGACATCTTCATAGACCGCTTCCAAATTCCTGAATGATTACTACGTAACCGCTACACAGAAATGTTGCGAGGAAAACATCATCCATATTCAAGAAGGTCCGTTCCTTATAGGTATGTAAAATTAAATAAATTATTTATTGACATAAATTGGATGAAAGCATTAGCACTTGGAACCGTGCGCCTAGAATCACGACGTTTTGAAAGTGCCTGCAAAGGCCTAGTTGAAATAAAAATCTTTGACTTTGAGCGTAGCGAATTTTTCATACCAAAAATTGTTGACTTTAAATAATTTATTGTTCTAAAAGCTGTTTCGATACATAAAATTTAATTTATATAAAAACTTTGTTGTCTCATAAACTAGTTGTGTCCCATGTTTTAGGAGTGTCCTTTCGTAACAATACAATACAAGCCTACATTTTACCTGATTTCACAAGTTTATAACAAAAATGTAATATATATTTGTTTACTCAGTGAACAGAAAGTGAAGAATGTGGCGATTTGATTGGGCGAAGCTCAACATAATCCCTTGAAGCACCTTTTACGACTCCCGTAGACAGAGTAATCTGGCTTATTGGCGGAAAACACGAGCCGTACTCTTTACAGAACCTACAAAATACTTTGAACGATAGGCTTGGGATGACGCCAGTTAGCTAGTACCATCAGGTATTTAAACCCGGCCACGGTGTACTCAAATAGACGACAACAATGATCTATTTAAAACCGTCGCTAAGAGCATCTCCACATTTCGCTGCATGTAAATATATTTTCTTGTGCAATTATTCTAATGAACTGTGCAAATGTTGCGACTAAAATATCTATATTAAGTGGAATAATCAAGGTTATGCGTAACCTTTACTCGAAACAAATTGTCGGATATTTTTGACACTTTACCTGACCTTTCAACTACCACAGTCTTTATAAACAATCATAATCTGGTCACCAAAGTTGCACATCGATCTACAGAAACGTTTGTCGGTTTTGTCAGTACCAGCAGTTTTCGAGATAAACCCGAACATATAGACAGACGGCCAAGAACATTTTTTTGAAAATATCTAGGTACAGATATTGAGTTTTCAGAATGTATGATTTGTACAAACAAATTATTGTACAATCCGTGAAGGCAGCACATTCGCTAAGAATACTACACGAGTATTTTTATGATCAAATTATGTATCGTAAAATCAATGCGGGTTTCATGTCTGTAACGACATTCACATCGTCTGGAGAATGCATTCGATATTGTATTATGTGAGCTCTTTATTCGTAGTGGGTACATAAAGAATAGTACTGCCCTAGGTAATGTAACAACAGTATCGCAATTAAATTAATTAATTGAATTGTCTGTTAGAATTACTATAATAACATATCGCGTTATTTATTATTTACGCCAGGTTTAGTGCCGATCAATTTATTGTACAGGTCAAAATCAACATTCACTATCGCTATCCAAAATACGCGAAACCAAAACAACGACTAATTATTTAAAAAAAAACGATTATAAAATAATATCTGTTAAAATACGATAGCAACCTTTAACGATTAGCCAAGTTGGCAATATAGTAGCGGTTATCGTGTAATTCTGCTAAACGACCGTCGTCACTTTCACACGAGGGCGGGATGTTCGCATCCGACTACATGCGACCAACCTAATCACCCAACTTGCACAGTGGTTATCGGAAAACCATTTTGTCATTTGACGTTTTCTATACCTTGTAATCAATTCAATCCGTTTCCTAAAGTCATTAAAACGTCTTGCTACACACTCAAAAGAAAATGACGTTACTTACGCCAAGAGACTCGCTTCACTCTCTTGGTTGGGGGCCCAGCGTGCACCTTCGGAGGTAGTTGAGCGGGAATCTTTCTCATTGCACTCTGGTACTTGAGTAGAAACGCATGCACCGCACACTTGACTGGAGAACTCGTCTTCTCAGGGGTTATAGTTGCTGCTATAGCGGCTATGGTTACCGAGGTACCCCGCACGCGTCGCTTAGCGGCCCGGCTACCAGCCCTACGTCTTCTACGGCGTCCCTTCTTTAACACTTCACCGACCGGCGGTGAAGTCTCCTTACTAACCATATCAGACAAAAGGGGTGACGCGACACAACAAAATGGCGTCGTATACGAAAACTATCCTAACAATAACTTAGCTTAACGATAAAATAAGTGAGATTAACGATTGTAAATATATAAAATAATACAAAACACTAAACATAAACCTAATTACCACACTAAAACTAGGGTTTTGTCAGAGAGAGGGTTGCACGAAACGCGGGGTCGACTACGTATATCCGACGTAATATTTCCTACCAACGTAGAAGGAGAATATAGTCACAGGATCACAAGATCGACAGTAGAGAATGGGAAAATTCCGATTTTCACCGAACTATCGCAGACGACACGGAACGCACGAACTCGTCTCAAAGACTGGTTCGAATCGACGGCCGTTGGGACATACAACTATAACTACCGTCAATATTTTTATAAATCTTGAGAGTGATTTTCCGCACGATGCAAATCTACCCCACGTTATTGATAAAAGGTGTTCTAGAACGTTGAAGTAATGTTTGTTTCAAATCATGACGTCATACGAACAAAGATGAGCAAATAATGTCATGTTAAAAACATGAAATGAAACTTGAAAAACATTTACTTGGTTTTCACTTTTCAAGTGCCTTTTGACACAAGAACGGCGTACCTACCTATATTGCTACATCAAAATGTATTGAATCAATGGAATCTCAATCAGCATTGAATATTCCCTACCGTTATCGGATACAGTTGCGGCTTTAAGCGTCAAAATATCCTGCAAAGCGTCTGGGGCCTAATTCTACAACAATCGAAGTAGTCTTCGAATTCGAGTTTCCACTTCGAGCGCTATTTCGACTGTAAAATCTCGCAAGCTGACATTGTGGATTCGAATTTGGTATTCTCAGCACTAATCGAGACGAATCGAGATGAATTTCTACTCGTAATTGTAAAATGTTGCCAATATAAGAGATAAACTACGTGCGTTGCGTTCTGTTTCACACAGTTTCATCCTGTTTCATCCTGTTTTAAAACAGTTGTAATTATTTACCTCGTATTCGTATTTTAAAAAGTTTGTAAGTATAATAAATGTTTATAATGTCAGTCTATACGTTTTATATTAATTTCTATCGGGAAATAATAAGTTTTTCAATTTCTTAACACGTTTTTTTGTATTAAATACATTCCATAGAATAATTGCTGAAACGGAATGTAACTATGTAGATATTTTGTTCGTTCCGAAAGTTTATTGACATCGATTTTAAAAATACAAAAATAACATTGGAAGAGCATAGATAAAACGAAAGAATTATAAATCATAAAAAGAAAACATGTTTGTTTCATTTAACGTTGACCACAATATATTATCATGTTTACATAGGTAGGCTGGCGCATGTAAGAGAGGATTTTTTAATCATTGATGTTTTCGAACGCACCAATTTTTGAGTTTGACATCTTGATCTAACAAACATCAAATTAAATAAAATCAAAATAATATCTACAAACCTTACAAACATGTTCTCGTAAATTATAAGAGGCGACTCGCCCCTTTTGCTGGAGTCAAAATAATTGAAGATCTAACTAAATCATCGGACATCAAAAGCAGAACAAGCGCGAGTACGGTGATCATCATAGTATTCGGGAAAAAACGCTATTTATGAGTTTGTACACATCGTGGTGGTGTGACGTGGTCCTATCCCGGTATCTTTCATCGATGGTGGACACGGCGGCGAGAGTGAGACTCTTCATTACACAGTGTGCTCACTGTGCTAGCCCGCTGCGTGCAGCCCGGGCGACGAGAGAATTACGCACAAAGTGTTGGATGGCGCAACCCTGTCATTCCTTGGAGATACGGCCAAAGGCTGAGCATAACCCTGGATAGTTGGAAACCGCTGACAGAGAATCAATTTATCACCTATTTACTTCTTTGTACAAGCAGATTGATTAGTGTCATATGAAGAGCAAGATGAAGTGAAATTATGGTGTTAGTGAAGTGAAATTACTTTATCATAAATTATTGTCAATAATGGTTGCATTTTGTCACATGTAAACATGACGTGGATTATTATAATTGCAATGTTAGGTACTTATAACTTTGACACTTGTTGGTTCTGTTGTAATTCACTTAAAAGTTTGTATTATAAGAATTTATCTAGATTTATGATATCTATGTTTATCCTAGAGTCAAGTTAAAGAGAGAATTAACACAGCTAAGTCCTAATTTTTATCATGAAGTGTATTAGATAATAAGTAACATAATTAAAAGTTATATATTTCAATAATTATGATCTTCATTTTGATATGCACTTGAATATATAAATTATTATTATATCTTACCCCAGTGGCATGCACAGACATATTTTACAAGGTAGGCAAAAATAACTTGTGTTGCATTTTAAAGTTAAAAAATGTTATCTAATGAATATCTAATATCCATAAATTAACTGATATTACAGACATTCTCGGAGTGCACACTACTGTCTTACCCCAACCTGTCCTTCACATAATATTCTCCTTGTTGCTGATGCTGTGGGTGACAACTATTGGCAGCCACCATCAAAGAAGTACAAGAATGATTGGCCGTTTTGTGTGAGGAGAGTGATGCCAAAGCCAGAGTATGCAAGGGAGTGTGGCATAGCAAATGAATGCTCGGAGAGTGAAGGCTGCAGCTGTTTGATGAAGAGTTGAGGTTGTGTGACTTTGTATTAATGAAAGGGTGCGACAGAAGGATGCATGTTGTAAAAAGATATTAAGAGAGAAAATTATTTGAAATTTATGAAAGTGTATGAATATCATTGTTAGGTGATGAATGTAAAAAAATATATTATGTAAGTAAATAAAAGTTATTTATTTCAAGTTCTAGTATATATTTATTTGTAAACTTATGACAAACAGTTGATTTAGTATGGTTGAACTTGTTGTATGAACACTACTTATTCTTCTTACTATCATGTTTCTTATAGCTCTGCCCCGAGTTAAATCATAGCTTTTGGCCGTTCAGTTTTCCTCCTGAAAAATAGCTGCAGAGAGTTCAGAGATTCCTGACGTTGGCTCTCTATTCCGATTCCGGGTTTGGTACATGGTTTTGCGCTATTTTCAGTCGAGTAGTGCAGAGTGCGGTCTTTAGGTCTTTATTTAGACAACAACTTTATTCTGGAGCAGCCCAAAAGTATTTTTAATAGGTACCTAGTTACTTTAGGTACTAGTTAGTTAGTTAATGGACTTTCCTTGGACTGTGGTGTATTTTCCTTGCACGCTTAATTATTATATTCATTAATATCACTAAATTTTAATGGTGTTATTCACTTTAAATAATATTCGTAAGTTTTCTCACTGAACATTTCAAACTGTACAATAATATGTCCGCGTAATTAAAAAGTTCATAAACATGGTGAGCTCAACCCACCGCTTTCCAGTATGCTTTGCATAAATGTCGCAATTACTTCGTCACTCATTATAAATAAAGTTTATGCACTTATGGGCTAGAAATAGTTAAATTTAGGCACAATTCAAGAAAAACTCTGAGAACCGATGTTGACGTTTATGATGGTTCGAATTCGAAATGTACGTCTCGAGTGGTCCCGACCAGTCGAAGCAGTTCGAGCGGCTGGCGTTCGAGAAATGCGGAGAAATATCGAACTCGACATGTCCAGAATAGCTCAACGTAATTACCACTCGAGAAAAGTTCGAATTCGAACGTTTTCTCGAATTCGAAGACTACTTCGATTGTTGTAGAATTGGGCCCCTGGGGCCCAATTCTACAACAATCGAAGTAGTCTTCGAATTCGAGAAAACGTTCGAATTCGAACTTTTCTCGAGTGGTAATTACGTTGAGCTATTCTGGACATGTCGAGTTCGATATTTCTCCGCATTTCTCGAACGCCAGCCGCTCGAACTGCTTCGACTGGTCGGGACCACTCGAGACGTACATTTCGAATTCGAACCATCATAAACGTCAACATCGGTTCTCAGAGTTTTTCTTGAATTGTGCCTAAATTTAACTATTTCAAGTCCTTAAGTGCATAAACTTTATTTATAATGAGTGACGAAGTAATTGCGACATTTATGCAAAGCATACTGGAAAGCGGTGGGTTGAGCTCACCATGTTTATGAACTTTTTAATTACGCGGACATATTATTGTACAGTTTGAAATGTTCAGTGAGAAAACTTACGAATATTATTTAAAGTGAATAACACCATTAAAATTTAGTGATATTAATGAATATAATAATTAAGCGTGCAAGGAAAATACACCACAGTCCAAGGAAAGTCCACTAACTAACTAACTAGTACCTAAAGTAACTAGGTACCTATTAAAAATACTTTTGGGCTGCTCCAGAATAAAGTTGTTGTCTAAATAAAGACCTAAAGACCGCACTCTGCACTACTCGACTGAAAATAGCGTAAAACCATGTACCAAACCCGGAATCGGAATAGAGAGCCAACGTCAGGAATCTCTGAACTCTCTGCAGCTATTTTTCAGGAGGAAAACTGAACGGCCAATAGCTATGATTTAACTCGGGGCAGAGCTATAAGAAACATGATAGTAAGAAGAATAAGTAGTGTTCATACATGAACCGTACTAAATCAACTGTTTGTCATAAGTTTACAAATAAATATATACTAGAACTTGAAATAAATAACTTTTATTTACTTACATAATATATTTTTTTACATTCATCACCTAACAATGATATTCATACTCTTTCATAAATTTCAAATAATTTTCTCTCTTAATATCTTTTTACAACATGCATCCTTCTGTCGCACCCTTTCATTAATACAAAGTCACACAACCTCAACTCTTCATCAAACAGCTGCAGCCTTCACTCTCCGAGCATTCATTTGCTATGCCACACTCCCTTGCATACTCTGGCTTTGGCATCACTCTCCTCACACAAAACGGCCAATCATTCTTGTACTTCTTTGATGGTGGCTGCCAATAGTTGTCACCCACAGCATCAGCAACAAGGAGAATATTATGTGAAGGACAGGTTGGGGTAAGACAGTAGTGTGCACTCCGAGAATGTCTGTAATATCAGTTAATTTATGGATATTAGATATTCATTAGATAACATTTTTTAAGTTTAAAATGCAACACAAGTTATTTTTGCCTACCTTGTAAAATATGTCTGTGCATGCCACTGGGGTAAGATATAATAATAATTTATATATTCAAGAGGATATCAAAATGAAGATCATAATGAAATATATAACTTTTAATGATATGTTACTTATTATCTAATACACTTCATGATAAAAATTAGGACTTAGCTGTGTTAATTCTCTCTTTAACTTGACTCTAGGATAAACATAGATATCATAAATCTAGATAAATTCTTATAATACAAACTTTTAAGTGAATTACAACAGAACCAACAAGTGTCAAAGTTATAAGTACCTAACATTGCAATTATAATAATCCACGTCATGTTTACATGTGACAAAATGCAACCATTATTGACAATAATTTATGATAAAGTAATTTCACTTCACTAATACCATAATTTCACTTCATCTTGCTCTTCATATGACACTAATCAATCTGCTTGTACAAAGAAGTAAATAGGTGATAAATTGATTCTCTGTCAGCGGTTTCCAACTATCCAGGGTTATGCTCAGCCTTTGGCCGTATCTCCAAGGAATGACAGGGTTGCGCCATCCAACACTTTGTGCGTAATTCTCTCGTCGCCCGGGCTGCACGCAGCGGGCTAGCACAGTGAGCACACTGTGTAATGAAGAGTCTCACTCTCGCCGCCGTGTCCACCATCGATGAAAGATACCGGGATAGGACCACGTCACACCACCACGATGTGTACAAACTCATAAATAGCGTTTTTTCCCGAATACTATGATGATCACCGTACTCGCGCTTGTTCTGCTTTTGATGTCCGATGATTTAGTTAGATCTTCAATTATTTTGACTCCAGCAAAAGGGGCGAGTCGCCTCTTATAATTTACGAGAACATGTTTGTAAGGTTTGTAGATATTATTTTGATTTTATTTAATTTGATGTTTGTTAGATCAAGATGTCAAACTCAAAAATTGGTGCGTTCGAAAACATCAATGATTAAAAAATCCTCTCTTACATGCGCCAGCTACTACCTATCTAAACATGATAATATATTGTGGTCAACGTTAAATGAAACAAACATGTTTTCTTTTTATGATTTATAATTCTTTCGTTTTATCTATGCTCTTCCAATGTTATTTTTGTATTTTTAAAATCGATGTCAATAAACTTTCGGAACGAACAAAATATCTACATAGTTACATTCCGTTTCAGCAATTATTCTATGGAATGTATTAAATACAAAAAAAAATGTTAAGAAATTGAAAAACTTATTATTTCCCGATATAAATTAATATAAAACGTATAGACTGACATTATAAACATTTATTATACTTACAAACTTTTTAAAATACGAATACGAGGTAAATAATTACAACTGTTTTAAAACAGGATGAAACAGGATGAAACTGTGTGAAACAGAACGCAACGCACGTAGTTTATCTCTTACATTGGCAACATTTTACAATTACGAGTAGAAATTCATCTCGATTCGTCTCGATTAGTGCTGAGAATACCAAATTCGAATCCACAATGTCAGCTTGCGAGATTTTACAGTCGAAATAGCGCTCGAAGAGGAAACTCGAATTCGAAGACTACTTCGATTGTTGTAGAATTGGGCCCCTGGTGCAATGCGGTTTCGCTCACATAATACAGATTTATTGTTACGAGGACAATATAGTTTACGAATGCGGAGTTTCCTAGATAAGTGAGATTTGAAAGACAACCAAAAGGCCTCTCGCCTCGCACGAGTTAGCAAAGAGTTCTTGTGGCTGCTATAAACCTAGAAGAACTAGAAAAATCTCTGACGTTACATAATTGTACATTTTAAAGCTGATCTCGCATTGTATAGACTTTCCGTAAAATGAGAGGTTAGCTTATGCGGGAAATGATAGCTTGATATTATGTAGCCTGTACTTGTACTAAGAACACGACTAGTGGATGGGTAGATCTAACACCGGAGAAGTTACACTCGATTATGAACATTTATTTGATGTGAATTTCTTCATTGTTGAACTAATAAGAAAAGCGCTTATTTCAAAGAAAATCCGGGAAAAATTTACATTAAACATACTTTAATGTGTGCCCCAATCCTACTATCCTATCCTACTTTCTACTTATAATATTATAAATGTGAAAGTTTGTATGTTTGTAAGTTTGTGAATTTGGATTTTAGTTATCGCGCTAACGGCGGAATGGATTTCAACGGCTTTTGGCATATACCTTCAAATAAAACCTGGGGAAAGACATAGTATATAATTTTTTCCGGAAAATATCTCAGTTTTCTAAGATGTCCACGCGGATGGAGTCACGGGCACAGCTAGTGTTAAAATAAAGTTTCAGTTCCTTCCTACTCACTTGACATCATCATTCGTACGTCAATGTACGGTGGTTATGGCCGCAAGCGCGGATGTCAATGTTGAGATGCTCAGTTCGATTCCCAGGTTGAGTAAAGCGTTATTCTACGATCGATTAATTGGACCTAAATACAGTGTTTTTACATAGGTCTATACCAACACAGACACGAAACGGAGGTCGGCGGGTCTACCGCGTAACTAAAATTGTAATGAACATCGACATCGGTATTAAACTTCAATACAATCGTGAGAGCCTAAACTTTGAGCTAACTTGTATTTTTTTACCGATCATGAAGATAGGAGTCCCAACTATATGATAGGTATTTTTTTTATAAGTTCGCTCAAAGTTTAGGCTCTCACGATCGTATTGAAGTTTAATACCGATGTCGATGTTCATTACAATTTTAGTTACGCGGTAGACCCGCTGAATATGAAAACGTCCATTCAGTCATCACATCGACGAAATGTGGGTATTATTAACAGGCGAGGCGTGATGTAAATTACACACATTTTCGAAAAGTTGATAAAATGCTATCTTGAGATGGTAGATAAGCAACTGATTTCGTTTATGTTTTTCTTACAGCATTCTTATCGGCGTAGATGCACATAATTTAATCAACATCGGGCATCTATATTTTTCCCATGTTTATTAGGTTTGGATCCTAATTAAAGTGGGCTGATTATTATCACGACAGCAAACAAACACTTCAGCACTTCACTGTTTTCACGATACTTATAAAAAAGCAACACGGCATCGCGTCTGTCAGACTAATCATAAAAAACTACGGAACCGATTTTGCTCCGGTTTTCTCCAATTAATAGATTGATTTCCGAGGAAGCTTATAATGCATAATAAATAAATGTTTTGTATCAACTCACCGACCTATGACGATTTTTCTCAATGAAGAAACAAAAAACGATCGTTCCGAGCCACCGGTTGAACACAGATTCAATTAATCTCAACATAAAGGTAGCATCGTGCAGTTGCACAGCTCTTGTGTACAAACAGAAGGGGAGCCATTGATTTTGACCTTGATTGTCCCTGCGGATTTACCCCTGCGTACAAAATGTTTAGCGCTGGCCGAGGGATCGAGTTACGCAATCACTTTGAGGGTTGCAGGATAAAAACAAGTCGTTCGCGTATCATCGCCTTACATTAATTCTTCTTTTATGTAGAATATATTGGTATAAGGGTATTCATTCATATAATCAGTTTAAAACGGTCAGTTCTTTATTGTGTTTATGAACGATATTTTGCGTGATCAGAAAGCAGTCACTCGTCTGCCTTTTAGTATTCCTCTAATAATAAGTAAAGTGGTTGGCCACACGGGACAAACAAAGAGGTGCGAGGTCAGAAAATATTATACTTTATATTTTCTAAGAAAGAAAAGATAAAACTACGTGGGGCATGGAGCAGAGCCGGTTGACATGAGGTCATAAGAAGTTGCACGTGAAACTAGCTTAGCTAAATAGAGCACTTAATTAAATAGCATTTTGAAATGCAGGATAATTATGCTGTCACAACATATATTGCACTTTTCCTTTTATTATTATTTTTGTTCCAAATATGGACATACATTCGGTATCCATGACACGATAGCTCTATCACGCACCCGCTGAAATTTGCATCACGGTTCTATTCATATTAAAATGTACGAAAATTGATGCGTTTGGAAAATTTCTCCAAAAAACATGAAAATATTCATGGATTTGCATAGAGGATTAATTCCCTAGTATCTATTATATCATTGTATCTATAATGCACATAGCTCATATTTCAGACTTCACTTAACTTGGCTGCAATTGAAATTATTAATACTTTGATTCATTCAACGTATCACCACCGCACAGCATCGATGCTGATTTAAAAGTCGTATTTCAGGATTTACCGTTACGAATTGAATAGAAGTACGTACGTGGGATTAGTGCACTTTGTCCCTCGGCTCATGTCCCCCGGTTTAATTTATAATAATAATGGTGCACTTTGTCCCCTGGTTAACTTTGAGGTGACCTACGTCCCCGCTTTGTTTCAAAGTAAAGTTAGCTTGCCTTTATAGCTAAATCATTATATTTATGGTTATGGAATACCCGAACCCTTCTATACCGTGGACATTATGACTATAACATACACTAGCGAGGGTATTCAACAACATCTAATAGCATGAAAAAAATAATGGCAGCGACTGCCTATCCATCAAAGTACCTACACTAAAGACAATAAATTGTTTGTCGTTTTGAAGAGCCGTCCAGCTGGCACGATATAATTTCACTGATGCATAAAATTGATAAAAAAACTGTCTCAAATTTTTATTGAACATAATTTAATTAGTCATACTGTAAAAGCGTGTACAAAATCTCACGAGTTTCAGTACAGTCATGATCGCTTTTTAAAAGAAAAAAACAAGTGCCAATAATAAAGTAAGGAACGTTTTTTATGACACGTCTGAAACGCATGCGTTCCGTGGCCGCGTTGTTGCATTGTTTACGTGCAGTACTGGCCAGTGTACAAATACAATGGTACGTAGCATGATAAAGTACATTGTGTCAACGGTCTAATAACTCCTTCCCCTTACTGTAATAAATAACAGTATTATTAATAGCTTGTAATTACAACGCGAGCTTTCAAACTTCGAACTAACTAATTTCGATTTTGATTTCGAGCTAATTTTAATGACGCTTCCCTTATATTCTTAATTGGGTGGTTTGAGTGTTAAGTACGGACCTACTAGTATTGTTTAAATTGTAGTGTATATCATAATATCTTTGGCCGCTCCTGCGGCCCCAGATATTATTGTAAACTTGATATGTGAAAAGGGTATCCATGGAGTTTCTTGCCGGTATCTGCTCCAGGACCAACCCACTTGGAACCGTGCACCTAGAATCACTGCTTTGAAAGTGCTTGCGAAAGCCCAGTTGAAATAAAAATCTTCGACTTCGACTTCGAACCTATCGTACCGTACTTTGCGAGTAGGGAAATAAAAAATACATCAATAGATCAATGCACATAATATATTATGTATATTTTCGCGGTGGTATAAGGCTTATTAGATGATGAAATTAAGGTGTAGGTACACGAAGATTAAGCTTTCCAAAAAAATTGAATTGTATGCAAACAAACAAATTTATTGGGCAAACATGAAGCATGCACAAGTAATTCAATGAAAATATAACTTCATTCTAAGATTGCAGTGCTTCAGCACTCATAGCAACTGCCTGTAGTATTGTTACTGAATGATGGCTTGTCCGGAGGCCTTTATATCCTTGACTTAAGATTCAAATTGCAATGATTCACATGCCTTTATGAAATGACCCAACTATAACCCATTAGTGATCAAAGCATGTATGTTTGTATGAAATTATTAATTGTCAAGGGTTTAACATACACTTTTGTTGACAAGTTACCATCACTTGACAACTATAATTGACTTTCCTATAATAATAAGTATTTCATCATGTGAATCCAAAAAAACGAAAAGAAAATATTATTTCCACTAAACTAGCAGTTCAGTTTATTCTCAGTGCATGACAGTAATATTAGATTAACCAATATAATAAAAATCCCCAAAATGCATGGGTGTCAGGTTATCAGTTGTACTGCTAACCAGCCAATCCCACAGTAGTCATTTGTTTTCAAAGGTGCAGTATCAAAATTAACATACAAAGACAGACACTATATGAAAATGGTAACTAAGTATATGATTATGGTTCAATTCCTTTTGTCCTTAGGAATTTACTTAAAATTCCGACTTACTAATAAGTTTGCAGTTTCGGGAACCCTGGCAACACCTGAGCGATGATTCAATTTGGTTTTTTTTTCTAGAAAGAATATTTAGAAAGAAAGAAATAAGGTTTATTTCTTGCCAGCACTATAAGTCAGTGTATAGAATAATAGGAGCTCAGTTTTTGATATGTACTATTTTCTTATTATGTAATATCTAAGAGAGTTTATGGTTACAAATTGTTTGTTTAGCTGTAATAAATAAATAAATAAATATCAAAAGGAATAATACTGTACATAGTATCTGTTTGTGTAGTGGGTTTGATTGTCACATAGAGCAAATATTTGTATGACCTAGAGATCTGCCCCTGTTAGTTAAAAGGGTGCTTGTGATATGTCAAGTTTATGTCACATGAACACTTTTTATTATCGGGGGAAGAGATATTTCTTCCGGGTTTTGACGCTGTGCATATGAGATGGTGCCCATGTATGTTACCATGATATAGGAGAAATACTAGTGGGGTAAAGATTATTTTTATAAATAAGAATCAAACAGTAAAAACAAATGCCACATAGTCAACACTGGTGTCCATTCTGTTGCGCACTTTGACAGGACGAAACTAAACGAAGGGTGTTTGTCTCTATCTGTTTCAATAGAAAAGAAAGTGACAGATGTGTTTATTAAAGTTTAGTACTGTCAAAATGCACAATAGAATCAACACTATTATAAATATATATGGCAATTAGGTTTATTTAAATGATGTCCATTTGTACCAGACTGTGATCACTGCAGCAGAGATATCACGGTGGGTAGACAAACCGGTTTCCCTTCATCTCCTTGACAGAAGACAACACGAAAAATCGAAAGAAAAGCGGTAAAGGAAGGGTTTTTATCCCCGAGTTTTCTCTCTCTTGAGAGGTAGATAGTCCTGCCTGGTATGATTGTTATGGAATAGCAAATAATATGAATATCACAATAAAATCACAATTTGATATAAAAAATAACAACATTTCAATTACTTACCTTCATTTAAACTTAATTGGTGATCAATAAACAAACTACTTTTTCCAAAGCTTTCTTAGATAAAATAATTGTTTAGTCATTAAATTGAAATGTTCTTGTACAAACCATTTCATACAGATTGATTATAATTACTAATTGATGCAAGAATATACATTATCAAGCTTTTCTAATGCAATTAAATAGGTAAAGTTAAAGATACTATATGTTAGGAATTGTTATACCATATTAGGTATTGCATTTAAGTAGGACAAAAGCAAAAATGATCAAGACCTAATACAGTGTCCCACTCAATAGATTCTGCCTTGCCTGTGACCTACATCTTAAAAACCTGCAAATTTTGTTTATTACATGCAATCAAAACAATGAGTTGACAGCTATATGATGTTGAGTAACTTCACAATATTGGGTTTGCCTGCAGAACAGTAACAAAACCCCAGAAAAAATTAAGAAATCAGGGTCAATGTTTAGTAAACTGCATTAGAGATCTTGTCGCAAACAAATGTACCAATAAAGGTATAGTGAAAAATATAATGAAAGCAGGGTATAGATTAGTTACCTTCGGGGTTAGAGCCATCATCCGGGTTTTCGTCGGTTGGTTTCTCCCTCAAAGAAGACAATAAGTTCACAGCTGACATAGCTCGCAAATCCTCCACTCAGTTACTCAGTCTTCTCGCAATATATTACTTTCGCTAAAATTCTATAACAACTTTACAATATATACAAAATTGTTCAGGAAATTAATCTATCACCTATGTATTGTTTATATCACAGACTTTTCGTTTTTCAACAATACGGATCAAAACGTCCACGCACGAAAATACTATCAATATTTATAAGACTCTAGATAATAATAGACTTATTTACACATTAAAAACTAACGTTTATCATCTAATTTTTAACAAATACGCTCTAGCGGTCACAAGATACTCATAACTAAAAGATTTTATCAGTTTTCGATGCAAAAATATATAAAACGTCCGCCATATGCCTTTTGAAACGTATATAACTCGACCATTTTCAATATACTATGCTGCAGCGGATTATTGAGTGATCTCTGGCATCCCTAATTTGGTCGAATATATCCAGTTGCCATTGTTTAGTTTTTTTTTAGAAAAACGGCGTTCTTTGTGGTATCAAAGAGCCAGTTAATTCACCTCATTTGAGATTTTTGCCAGAATGCCAGATTGTAATTATTTTGAAAAGTGCTAAAATTTTATTGAAATTAATTATTTAGCTGCGCTAGTTTGACTGGGATGGAAAATCTTTTAAGATTGGCAATATTTTTGCGGAGAAGAACAATCTGTAGACAATCTGTGAGAAGAACTCGCTGTTCGAGTGCTCAAGACTGTGATTCACGTTCACTTCAAAATTGAAATTATCGTTGATGATGAGACGTTTTGTAAAAATATAATCCGAGAGACATTATATCAAATCTCCGAATTTACAAAATTGCAAAGAATCTTGATTGACTTGGACTTGTAGGTCGAATAATAATTTTTTGTTCTCATTTTCGAACGGAACATTTTGGTGACGAAAAATTCGTCCAAAAACCACTCATTTATTCGTAAAAACTTCTCGCCTCTTCCTAATCTAAATTACCTAATTATTTTTATTTTAATGATAAATGATTCGGTGCGATTAAAATATAATTTATTTCACTGGATTGTTTATTCAAATCTCATACAAACATTTATATAATAAATGCTTAATCTGTAATTATTGACACACAGACACATGTCATTTGACATTTCTCTTATTTCTGAACGTTTCCTAACATGGTGCGAGTTCGGCATTATTTCTAACTTTTATTTCTCCAAATTCTAAAAAATGTCTCTAAAGTGGACTGGTGTTCAAAGTGAGTCCGGTATATTGAGAAAGAGTGAATTCAAGGAGAAGAAAGAAGACCTATTCGTGTTCGGCTACTCGTGCAAATTGTTCAGGGACGATGATAAAGCCCTTCACATTGACCAAGGCAAACACCTCATTCCGTGGATGGGGGATGAAACGTTGAAAATCGACAGGTTCGACCAGTTTTTTACTTTAAGACTGCTAACTGTGGCGCTATAAACCTACAAAAGATAGTTGTTATACAGAAAAAATTAAATTTTCGGAAGATCTATAAGTATTTCGCAGAGGATGTTTGTACGAAGCCCGGTGTGCGCGAAGATGAAGCGTTGGGCGCCTCGGGTGCTTGTGGCGTCGTGTAATGTTATGGTGACACTCGCCGGTGGTATGTATAACCTGCAACGGTTCACTTGAGTATGTATAAATACAATGTTAAAAACCAGGTTATAAACGAAATAGATGAGAGTTCACTACGATTAAGAGACTCCCAAACAATCCCTGTAGAATTCTACTATGTCTAAACACACTATTGTTGATTATGTATTATAATTATTTAAGAAATAGAAAATATCTTTTAGGGTAGGTAATTCCTTAGGTACCATTTTGTAACCATTGTTTTATATTCAAAATTTTGTATCATTACACTAATTGTTTGTAACAAAAATATGATTGGCTTACAATTAACATTAAGATTATCTAGGGAGATCTGAGATGAAAAATGATGGCATATTGTTCTAAATATATGAAATTGTATCTTGTAATAATATAATAGGGCTAAGTTGTGCATGATACAAGGAAAGAGCCATGTAAAACACAACACTTTGTTATAAAGGTATTTAAAAATATTTTCATAAAGGGAAAGTCAAAGTTTTTTATTTCTACTGGGCATTTGCAGTCACTTTGAAAACATTCTGATTCTAGGTGCTTAACATGAAAAGGACATGTACAACATACTTACTAATATTATGTATGAATAATCTTTTGATCTGCAAACATTGTACAAGTAACATTTAGATTGAGTATAAGGAAAATCTCATACGGCTGGTTGCATCAAACTTCATTTACTTCTACATTATACTATTATATAATTATGCGTACTTTATACTTATCATGTTACGAGTTCTTAAATGAAATTACTCAAAAGATGAATATTTTTTCAAAGCAACCAGCAATTGTAAATTTGACATCTGCTTTTAGGGCATATTGTTACTTTATACAAATTCATAAAATATTTTGATACAAATGGCTCTAAGTTATCTTAAAAAAATATGGAGGATTCTCCTATTCACTCCATCCTTACATTAGTAACCTCATTAATATACCATAACATGCACACAAACCAAATCTCAAACTATCATAAAATGCCCTTACCATAAACTAAAATAAGAATTCTTTATTCCAAAATGGTTTCCCAACAATTCTGGCTTATTCAATACCGTTCTGACACACAATTAAAACAAGGTCATATTATCTGAACAGGTATGACGCAAGGGGAGCCCTGCATGACCTGACGAGACTAGAAGCACCACAGGGAGGCTTCGACTGGCGCGTAGAACTTACTAGGGGAGAGCTGGACGTGGAACAGCTATGTGACGATGAGAGATACCGTGCATTGCATACGGATGAAGATGAAGAGGAAATGTATAAAGGTGAGTGTTGTGATTTAATTGTTATTTTGTTGTGTTGCTTCTTTAATACATAGTTTTTTTGTATAATGGACAAATTACAACAAAATATGTCAAAGCTTTCAGCATATTATACAAAATTTTGAGACATTAAGGGTGGCTACCCTTTCAGTTATAGTTAGAGTTCATCTTAAGAAACTTTAGGTAAATTATGAAGATTTTGAAAACCAAAATTGACATTTCTTTAAAAACTTATTAGGGCTCAAATCAGAACTCTCTACATATAACAGAAAGAGTAGCCATCCTTTACATCCCAAAATTTTGCGCCACCTTGTATACATCTTGAAACCTGTATTTCTAAAGCAAGAATATTACAGTATTGTGACGCAAGATTGATCAATCAAATGAATCTGTTCAGATGTGCGCCATATCACAACGAATTTTGATTGGCTATGGCAAGTCACAACTCCAGCATGTTTCTACTTTTATCATAGCAATACGTAACATAAGAAACCAAGTGCCTAGCCACTACGCCATTTAATCCGTGAAGTATAGTAATTATTGTGTCCACATTGCTTAACACTTTGCGGGACACTGAACGCCCATATATACATTATAACAATAAAACTTCTATTATGTCTCATCAAGTGCCTTGCAAAGTGTAAACATTTTTTTAAAGTATGGTTTACATCATTTACAACTTATTCTCCAGAGGAGGAGCTGAAGCGCTTGCATGCAGCGGGTTATGGGCAGGTGGGGTTCAACTACGACACGCCTGTAGACCCTGATCCGCCACCCCTGCCTGCTGAGGTGGATGAGGAACCGTTCACACCCACACCGGCGTTCAGAGCGCTGCTGCCGATCGATATTGTGTTTGTAAGTCAATGTTCGATATTCTTTGATTATTAGCTTCATTAAATTGGATGTAAAGACACACGGATGGCACTTTGCCGATGACATCTTTAACTATACCCTTCATCCGCTGTTAGTGAGTTGTCTGGACTGCAGTAGACATGATAGAGTCCACAACACTTAACTGGGTCGTTATTCTCTATAATAATCATCACAATCGTATCTTGCTACAATCTATCAATTTTTTTATGAGAATGATGCATTGTCTTAGGTAATAAAGCCCCAGGTTGTCAGTCAGTCGTCTTCATGTCGATGTCACTGGACTACTTATCAACAGACGACGATAGTAAGAGTGGACAATCGGACATACATGGACAACTTCAAACCATAACTGACCACTTACGGTTTAAGCAATGATTGCATGTCGAATTAAAATAAACAAGGCCCTTATTATTTGTCTTTGATACTTAACTGTTTTTATTGTGTCTATATTATGATAAATAAGATAAACTGCATCAAATGGACAGTTTCTTTTTTCTAACAAAAACTTTGTTTTTCTTTAGCCCGATACCCTAAAACAAAACGCGATAATAGAGAAAACCGCCAAGTTCATAGCGTCGCAGGGGGCTCAGATGGAGATCCTTATCAAGGCGAAGCAGAGAGACAACCCTCAGTTCCAGTTTCTCAACAGAGACACGACGTTACACCCTTATTATACGGCCCTCATCGGACTGGTGAAGGCGGGCAAGTGGCCGGAGAAGAAAGTTGAAGTAGTTGAAGGTATGTGTGAAAACTGAAAATGTTTTACCATGATGTAGTGTACATTTGGTCGGAACACGGTTGCTTGCATTAAAAACTCAACAATTTTAAAATGTTTTTTTTTTTTTTTAACTGTTATTTACATCGAGACCCCTCCGTGCGTCGGATAGCACGATAGGCAGTTGGTCCCGGTTGTCATACGAATACCTTTGACAGTCGTTACGGGACTCAGCAACCCAAAAAAAAGTCTGACAACCGGTCTAACCTTAGGGTATCAGTGTCTCCCAGTAATTGAGTGGCCGAGGTCAGATGGCAGTCGCTCTGTATAAAATACTGTTACTCAGCTGCATCTGGTTAATCTGGGAGCCGACCCCAACGTAGTTGGGATACAGGCCAGGCAGATGATAATGATGATGTCATTTTTAATACTGTTTGACAAAATAAGTGTGATTAATTGAAAAACATTTTTATTACAGAAAAGCCACTCGAAAATGAAGAATATCTGCATCCAAGTTTGGCATCTACTGTTATTGAATCCGTGAGTATTATAATATCTTTGTAATCTGTGTTTATACAGATTCGTAATATTTATGACTAAAAAAACAGAAAAATCATACAAGAGTCAAAATCTGTGTTAAATCTTGTGACTAAAGTGTGCTTAGATTGATGGTAATATTATTGAAAACAGCTTATAAACCAATGACAACTTTCTACCAGGCGCCAGCAATCCCAAGCATCCACTACAAGCCGTCAGCAGACTGCGACTACACCATGCTGATCAGTAAGATGCGCGGCGAGGGGGAGGGGGAGATCGACGGGGAGCCGCTGGGGGACGTGCCCCCCCCGGGCACCGAGCCCCCCCGCCGCCCGGCTGCTGACATATACAGGGCGCCCGTCATGTACACCAAGGGACCCGATGGGAACCATGGTAAGTTGTGTGGTATTTGATTGATTGGTAGTCGTATCGGCACCGATCACTGTAATTAATTAACCCCTGCCAAAAAAGAGGGGTTTTATAAGTTTGTATTGTGTCTGTGTATCTGTCGGTGGCATCGTAGCTCCAAAATGTATGGACCGACTTCAAAGCAATTTTTTTAATTGAGAGCTAGTTTAGTCGGGTATCATCTTAGCTATATTTCATGAAAATCTGTTCAGCCATTCTAAAGTTACAGCTCTTTTTCTAGTTGGGAGTCGGGGGTTTTTGACGGTTAGGTTATTTATCAAACACTGCATTGGAC
The DNA here is from genome assembly GCA_932294325.1 of Allophyes oxyacanthae. Lineage (NCBI taxonomy): Eukaryota > Metazoa > Arthropoda > Insecta > Lepidoptera > Noctuidae > Allophyes > Allophyes oxyacanthae. Next base: position 8,876,410 of record OW028628.1, read on the forward strand.
ACCTGTACCATTCTTCTTTCTCTTCTTTATCTTAGTCTATTACTAAACATAAAGTTCTCTCAAATCACACTACACCGGTTCCAATTTTTTAGTCAACCCCACCTTCGTTTGTAACTCTACATTACCATCATGAAATTATTATAACATAGATCGCTTCAAAAAAATAAAAATGATTATTATTATTTGCGTTAACTGTGTAGGAAAACATTGTAAGGAAACCTGCACACCTTAGGCCCCTTTCATAAAAATCTTGATGTTGTGTGTCGGTCGCCAACACGCATCGAGTCATCGTGGTACACGAAGGCCTAACCTTTCTCATTCAGATAAGATGCCCGTGTTCAGGGGACAGTAATGGGATTAATTATATATTATTATAAATGTTCTAGCTTCTTGAGGTAAACGCTTATCCACTCGATATATGAACTGTATTAGCATATTCTACAGCATATAATAGCGGTACTTCACTTGACGTAGCATATTCTTGTAGCGGTATCACTGTATTTGGCCAAATATTTATGTATTCGCGAATATCACAAACAAATATTATGGTACACTAGCTTCCGCCAGCGGCTTCGCCCGCGTGATGTCTTTATAAATTATAGCCTATGTTACTCACAGATAATGTAGCATTCTGCTGGTGAAAGAATTTTTAAAATCGGTCCAGTAGTGTTTGAGTTTATCCATTACAAACAAACAAACATACAAAAAATCTAATCCTTTCTCTTTATAATATTAGTTTCGATGTAGTATCTTGATTGGCGGTTCTCAATTCGGTGTTCCTATATCAAACCATAATGTAACCCTATATATTCCAGTGGACCCATCGACCCCACCACCGCAGCCGGCCCACTACCAGCAGTACGCAGCATACTACCACCAGTACATGGCCCAGGAACAACAGAGGCAGGCCAAGAAGGAGCCACCTCCACCGCTCAAGTCCACCGGGCTTAGCTTGATGAAGAACTATAATACTGACTCAGATAGCGATATGTCGGGTGAGGGATTCAACAATTGGACATTTGTATAAATAGTTGATATTTTCATTTCAAATTTTTATGTTGTTTTGACAGCAAATCTAGTATGTCTTTGTTTTTGCAGCATGAAACAAACTTTTATACACTTGCTGTGTTAATTGCTTAATCTAAATTGATAGCTGATCATAAATCTCAATCTGAAAATCTGGTCATAAATGAGAAATCATTAAAGGCCCTTTCAGACTCGATACGCAGTTTTCGCGTTCGTCGGCTGTCTTTTGCTTACAAAAAGTGGATAACGAACGCGAAAATGCGCGATTATACTGTTAAAAGTATCGAATGTGGATGGGCCCTAAGTACTTAATTAAGAACCTTGGAACTGATCAATCAGAACAAATCATTTAATTCATCTTAAAGTACGCTCGCATCTGTGCTATGATATTGAAAATAGCACTTTCCTTGTATCCAATCATCCGTACCTAAGGTATAGATATGTTTGTACCAAAAACATTTATTTATACTCACTTCAATACCTCTCATCCCACAAATTATTCACCAGACTTCGACGACAGCTCCTCAACGGACAGTAAAGACAAGCCATCAATCGTCACGCCGCCGGAAGACGTCCAAATAGTCATCGACAAGATGGCGTCGTACGTCGCACGGAACGGCGATGAGTTCGCTGACATCGTACGCGCTAAAAACGACCCGCGGTTCACTTTCCTGGAGCCCGATAATATTTACCATGCCTACTATAAGCGGCTGATGCAACAGAAGCGAGGCATTGATGTTAATGGGAGGGAGAAGAAGAAGAGAACGGCTGGTAAGTTTGTTTAGTACGATACTGACGCTCGAAATTATGCTTTAGAATAGAATAGAATAGAATAGAAAATATTTATTCGATAAATGACACATCGTCAGTACAGAAATAAAATAAAATTGAAACACAGAGATCAGAAAGAAACAAAAATAATAATAAGAAATAATAACAAACAAACACGTACTTTAGGTATTATAATTCGTTTTGTGTGTATGTTAGACCTATTTTCCACTGAACGGCTAGTCGCGGGTGGATGGTTGGGTGCGGTCCCTATTTATTCATAGCTATTTTCCATTAAGCGGCTAGTCGCGAGCGACCACGCGACTCTGCGTAGTGACAACCACTTTAAATGCTTCGTGGTGACAACAAAATAGCGCGGGCCGTTCAGTCCCGCTCGGCTAGCCGCGTCTGTGGGCATAGCGCATTGTTTAAATTTAAGTAGATGTTGAGTCGCGCGCGGCTACCAGTTGCGTGATCTTTCGCAATCGCGGCGATTTCCGAGCCGCCATCGCGCCAATGGGTATGGTATATGACTTATTTGAATAAATAGGAATAGCGCGCAGCCAGCTTAGTGGAAAATAGGTATTCCGACTAAAAACCATAAGTGCCTAGAGTTATCCACTAGAACTAGGTGTAACCAATTCATTGTGATTAAAACTAAGTACCCGATTGCATTCGGTCTCATTACAAAAGATGTGTTAACCTGAGTTTAGACCCCGGGTCTAACAAAACATTATTTTACGTATGGCGATTAAAAACTTATATTAAGTGTTACGGTACCAAAAAGAATATTATAATCATCATCATCATTTCGTATCATCATCATTTATTCATCATCATCATCATTCATTCATTCATTTTTCATCACTCATTCATCATCATTTATGATTTTTATATACCGAATACATCACTGTTATTGTTAGTGGAATGTATCAATAATGCTTAATTATATTATAGTGGTTTTAAAGGATATGTCTACCATACAGAAGTAGTTGTTAGTTTGTTTTATAACATGCAGTGAAGTTTCATCAATGTTTTCTTTCTAACTATTGCAGCACCCGTATCATTCTCCATAAAGAAACTAAAAGAACCGGATCCAATTCTCCCAAAACCAGCGTTACCTTACGAGTCCAGCTCCGATGAAGACTCTGAGAAACAGCTGGATAAACAAACAGACAAACAGGAAGAAGTCAGGGAACCTCCCAAAATAATCCCACAGACATTCCCCATCAACATCCATCACATCCCGCCCGTAGTCGTGTACAAGATAGAAGGACAGCTGAACAACGACTTGCCCACAGTCAAGACAGTCGAGCCAGTCAAACAAGTCGCTATACCAGTTATAATACCAGAAGTAAAAGAAATACCGAAACAGGAAGAACATGTCGTACTTATTCCCGAAAATCCAATTACTCCTGTCGTTGAAGAAGTCAAAGAGAGTGTTGTGGTAGAAAAGGTAGAAATAATTGAGAAGGAGAAAAATAGTCCTCATAGAAAGGAGAAAAACAGTCCTCATAGAAAGGAGAAAGATAGTCCACTAAGAAAGGAGAAAGAAAGTCCCCATAGGAAAGATAAAGAAAGTCCCCATAGGAGAGAGAAAGAAAGTCCCCATAGGAGAGAAAAAGAAAGTCCCCATAGGAGAGAAAAAGAAAGTCTCCATAAAAGGGAAAAAGACAGTCCCCATAAAAGAGAAAGTCCCCATAAAAGAGATAGTCCCCACAGAAGAGACAGTCCCCATGTGAGAGATAGTCCACACAGGAGAAGTCCTCACAAAAGAGACAAAAAGAAACACAGAGACCGCAAGAAGGAGCATAGATCTAAGTCTGATACAAAGGAATCGAGGAGGAGTGAGAGGCGAAGTGCAGAACGGGAGAAAAAGAGAGAGAAAGAGAGTGACAAAGAAATTAAGAAAAGTAAATACAAAGATGAGTTGGAGAGTGAAATTATATCTTTAGAGGATAACTCGGATGACCTGATTGATTTGACTGGAGAACAGTCGGATTCTAAAGGTAAGTCTTTGTTTTATTCACTGTCGACAAGTTATAATACAGATGGCCTTTTATTAACAAAAATCATTACCATTAATAGTTATGCATAAATCATTTTGAATTATTTTCTTGGTACCTATATAATAAAGTACTATTTATCAAACTTAGAATAGAAAAGTTTCGTAAAATTTTATAATTTTTCTTCAATATAATAAGAGCTATAAAAGCTGTCACTTTGTGACGATGTCATCTATTATCACCTCATTTACCATTTATTCCTGGCAATCATCTTCTATCTGGCCATCTTACCTTCCAAATTTAAATTCAAAATTAAAACAATACGCCTCATATTTTCATTATTCATCAACATTCGACTCGAGACTCTACCTGAAGGTAGTCACAGCTGTGATTTCTATCTTAAATTTATACAAGTTCCTTTTAATTTACTATTTTTTTTAATCATGTTATAACATAGTTAATCATGTTATCAAATATTATTTATAATATATTTGTGAAAGAAAACGAAATGTAAGACTCTAATCAACGCAACAATAAACTACTGGTTCTCCTGCGAGTCCTCTTTATTCCTGTCCACTCCTATCGTTCCTGTTCCACTTCTTACGTTGTTCCGTGAGTCCTCCCTCCTAACGACTGAGTGAAGCTGAGGCATAGAGGGAGGATTCCGGGACAACTTAATAACTTCCCGCTGCAGTAGTGAAGTAGGACCTTCAATAACTTAGTGATGTGTAAAGGCGAGGGTGAAACCGAGGCAGAGCGCGCGAAACAGCAGGAAAGGCGACGTCGCGCCGCTGAGTTCCTCAAGAAAGTAGGAGTTGATCCGTCCGCTGCTGCTCTGCCTACCTCTTCATTAGCCAGCGCCATGGTATGTATGATAAAATTAAAAACACTACCATTATTAATTAAAAATAATGGTAGTGTAAAAAATACGGTAACTCACTAACAACTTTTGTATCATATCCTTGGCGAATATTTAAAAAAAGTAAAACCCGACTTCAACAAACTAAAAAGTATAAAATAATTTTCTTAAAAAAACTTCACAGCTTCTAAAGTCGGTGCCACTGTCAAGCTAGGCGCATTGAAGAATTAAAAGCCCCTTTCAAACAAGAAAAGAATTTGCAAAATCGGTCTGCTATTGGCGGAGTAATCGCGAAACAAACATACAAAAAAAAACATACAAATTGAGAACCTCGTCCTTTTTTGAAGTCGGTTAAAAATATCTTTTGTCCATGTTTACTGTATGAGATATTTGTGATTGACTTCTATCTGAAAACTGCACTTTGAAAATACTAACCTTTTATTCAGTCAAAAATACTTTCCACTTACAAGAGGTTGATTGGCATAATATAATATCTGCCGTGATTCATTATAAGGCAGCCTTCTGACAACACTGATTTTTGAGTAAATCGCGAAAACAGTCTTCATTCTATTTTTTTATAATCCACTAAAAGGAAGCATATGTCTCAAAAACTAAAAAAGATACAGAAAAAAGGGTCAGATAGGTCGACGCAGCGAAAATATTCTAAGTTTATGGGTCGACGCGCCTTTTCTGCCTGATCACGCCCAATGAACTTAAAATCGGTAAATTATCAGATGACTGCCTATTAAAGAATCATGGCAGATATTTGCAGTAACACTAATAATTATTTTCTCAGGTGGACACTTTGGAGTCGATCAGAAAGAAAAAGGCAGAAGAAGAAGAGAAGAAACGCAGACGAGACAAGAGACGACACCGAGAAAGGAGAGGTAAAATATAATTGTTTATAATTTATATTATTTGTAAATTTATATGTTTATAAGTTATAATAAAAGTGTTGTTCGGAAGTTTTATCGAAACAAAATGTAGTCTAGGTTACAACAACTTAACGGTTCCTGTTTACGCGGAATATGCGAAATTAGCATAAATTCGAAGAAATTACGACATTTGATTGGCACATAAAACATGGACAATAGAACTGCAGCAGGGATAGCACGGCGGGTGGACAAACCCGTTTTCTCCAACATTTGTCTCCTTGACAGAAGACAAAACGAAAAATAGAAAGAGCAAAACGGTAAAGAGCTGGTTGTGTCCCCAATTTTTCTTTCGACAAACCTATTCCCCCTTATTACAAAAGATGGTTTAAACCAAATCTAGTAAAACCGAGGTTTTAATTATATCCGTCACTTTCTAACGTCATATGACAAAAAGATCTATCTATTCTATAGGCTATCTTAAAACCTGAGTTTTACAAGACTTGCTTTAAACCATCTTTTGTAATAAGACGGATTTTCTCCGTTTTGTGACCACAGCAGACAAAACGAAAAATCGAGAGTGAAAACGACAGATTATTGTTTTGTCCCCGATTTTCTGTCTTTTTTGCCGTGCTAGGGCTACTGGAATGTCCATAGACCCGGTCTGTCGCATAACGCGACGTTTATTTCATAACCTTTTATTGTGTACAGTCAGTGGCGTGCACTCCATGAAGACAAAAAGACACTGCCTACCACTATAAATTAAGTTATGAAAAACAAACGATAACATGTCTGTAATATAAGTTAATTTAAGTCTTAGGGTGAGGTGGCCAATCACAAACATCATTTAACTTGACAATACAAAGTTGTTTTTGCCTATCCTGTAAGAAATGTATGTGCACGCCACTGCTGGGAGTAAATGAAAGTGGCCGATTGTCGTTTTCTATTGTCCATAAACCAAATAATATAATAATTTAATTTATTATTTCAGAATACGAGGATGAATCTGAGAGATCTCACAGAAAGAGCAAACGCAGAAGGTATAAGTAAGTTACCATTTATTTGGTAATTATTAAGTCGTCATCATCTGCCTGGCCTGTATCCCAACTACGTTGGGGTCGGCTCTCAGTCTAACCAGATGCGGCTGAATATCAGTATTTTATACGGAGCGACTGCCATCTGACCTCCGCCACCCAAATACTGGGAGACACTTATACACTAAGGTTGGACCTGTTGTCAGACTTTTTCGGTCTCATTACAAAAGATGTGTTAAACCTGAGTTTAGGCCAGGTCTAACAAGACCAGAGGCCCAATTCTCGTAATTAAAAATGTTCAAAATATAGTTCGGATCTCATTCCGATCTACTACCAATGTCATAAATGTCACAAATGGTATTCTCCTACTCCTACCCTAACAAACAACGTCAAACGTGACATTATATTGTAATGAGATCGAAAGTTGAATAAAAGGCAAATCGGTATTCTGCTAACATTTTGAACTGACACAGATAATAAAATTGATACTCTCGTCTATACACAAACGTCAAAAATGAGATTCAAATGAGTTTGTAAGAAGATTGAATCCAAATCATACTGGAATCGGACTGAACTTTAAGAGGAGTAGAATACATGACTTTTTGTCAATTCATATTATAATCTCAGTTCGGCCACCTTCAGTCTTATTATAAATTAATTACGAGAATTGGGCTTCAGGTGTCAAATTAAGACCTTGGTTTAAATCCGACTTTATTACAAAATCTGTTTTTTCCGAGGTCTACTAAGACCCTAGTTTAGACCGAGCTCGGACCAATCACCATCGGGTATTAGTTTATCATTCTTTAACCTGCAAAGGCACAGTTGAAATAAAAACTTTTGACTTTGATTCACTCATTTACATAATGTCAATTTTTATTGTTCACAGGTCGTCAGATGAAAACGACGAATCGGATTACGATGGGTGAGTAATAAACGTTATATCAGTTCATACATAACACGTGAATTTATACTAGTTAACACAGTCTCGGACACTAACTGCCTATAAACTTGATAACAATAAAACTTCTATTGTTTCTCGTCGTGTCCCGCTGTGTTAACTGGCAAGAAAATACTAAAACTCAATTTCAAAGCTGTAAAATCTCATGTCAATTAATATGATTGATTGTAAATGCTGGTCAATAAACCACGAAAGCTAACAAGAGATCAGAAATTATCAGAGGTTTGAACTTTCAGAAAGAATGATAAATTTATGTACAGTATAAGGATTAAATTTATGCGCTTCGGCAACCTTCGTCTAACTTCGGAAATAAGTACGATGATGATATTTAATATATGTATAGCGATGAATTCATAATATAAAGAATAGGTACCACGTGAGTGACTGACGAGACGTAGCCTTCGAACATTGGTTGCATATTCGTATTAATTCGGAAACACGAACATTGCCGATTGTGAAACATTTATTTATGTTCAGCAAATAACCTTTCCTTTCCTCTATTTTCAGTTCAAAGAAGAAAAAACGCAAAAAGGACAGGAAACACAGTTCCAAAAACAAGAGGAAACGAAGGCGAGAGCCAGATGTGGCAGACGAAGAAGTTCCTGCGCCAATCAACATCGATCTTACCAACACATTGAAAGAACTCCGCACTTCTTCCCCCACCAAAGACCTAGTCCTTCAAGACTTAGAAGACACACAGCAGAGCTTCGCACGCCAGGACTCCTCAGATGAAGAGGTGGCAAGAGATAAGAGGAGAAAGAAAGAAAGGGAGTACAGTGAAGGGGAGTGGTCGAGTGACAGTGAAGGAGATTCCAAGTCGTCGAGGAGTAGGAAAGATGATTAGGTTTTGTACATAGGATTGTTTTGTTTTTGCCAAACTACTGAATTCTCAACCATAATTCAAAATCTCTGTTTAAGACTAGCGATCAAATGCCTAAGAAGAGTTTTTTCTCTGAAAATATGGGGTTTGTTAGAAGGCGAATATCGCCTATAAAACGGCGCAATATTCAAATAAAAATAATCCGTAATCAATTTGAAATAAGGTCGAATGTTAAGTGAAGTCATTTTAGTTGGTGCTAAAGGCACTAAAGCCTTAGTTTACTCTATCCGTGTACAGCATGACACAAAAATAAGGCGCGTCGTGAATCTTCGTTCGCGCAGACACCAATACACGATCGCCGACAACACCCGAAACTAAATCAATTTATAATCAACCTTATGTAATGCACTTAAGGTGTAAAAATTGATTGCCGTGCGGTCTATTTATATTTTGCTCACTGACTAAAGGTCACGTCAACACTGCAGCGACAATTCTGATTGGTTGATCAATTTCCCGCATATTTAATTGTGTCAACTGCGCAGGTACTTCAGTAAGCCATATAAGTTGTGTCGTACTGTACAGATTTACTTAATACGCATAGTCGGTTGGTTAAAAGTTAAAAGTTTAACCGCCGAATGCTCAAGCGCATTATAATTTTAAGGAGCTGTTTAGTCACTTGCAGCGGTTGCTATTAGCAACAGAATGAAAGCAGATGCGATCGCCCGACGACGTCCGCTCAAATAACTGAACGGTTTCGTGTGATGGCCCGGACGATCGGTGCGTCGTCGAGCGTCGTCTGACGGAATAACTGAACACACCCATTGGTGTCGAATCTTTTGCGCATTTTGACAGTATTAAACTAGAATACAGTGCCACAAACTTACATGACTCAGTCATAGCGTCGCGTCGCTGCGTCGCTTTTACCAATGTCATCTCCCTACAAAAATGACATTTTGAAGTCATTTTTGTTCTGTAGCGACGTTAGTTCCAATTTTGGCCACTGGGTCAGATAAGTTTGTGGCACTATAAACGCATCTGTCACTTTCTTTTTTGAAAAAGACTGTAGCACACCATACAAAATCAAATTATAATTGTGTTTTGGAATGTATTTTAGTACTGTGATTGCATTTGGGAACGGACACTAAACCACAGAAAATTTTGCGCACTACATAAAAAAATATCCAGTTTAACGTGCTTTCCGAGGCTCAGAGGGGTCTCTATGTTCGAAGATATTTCCAGTATTTTAGCCGAAAAAAGACAAGCTCAAGTTGACTGAAGTTACCTATTTTAGCATAGGTACTTCCAAACATATTATTACAAAGTTACAAATTCTACTAGAACAATTCATTCATTCTAATTAAAAAGTATAGTATGTAATTATATTTATGAAGTTTAAATTACTCAATTCATGATTAGGTAAACGAGACAGATTACCTGAGATAAACACCAATATAGAATTAGAAAATTTTGTAGTAACAATAAAATAATTACATTTTTATAAAAAAAAATACTGAATTTACCATAAATACAAAACTTTTAGTATTAGTCACATTATTTTACGCATGACTTCAAAGAAAGACAAACTATGTTATAAATAAAAAAAAGTTATTGTTAAACTATAACTTATAATGGACTCCATTTAAAACTTTCAAATGTTTCTTAGATTAGTTTTATTTATAATGTCAACAAAAATATGTTATTCATATTCTGTTATCTATGCATGAACTCCAACTTTCATATTTTATTTACAACATGTATCATGAGTTGTAGGTACTCAGTTTAGTCCAATACATATAAATTACATCTATAAAAAATTGTTTTAATTACAATATAATGTATATTATGATACAATATTAAAGTTTATAAGAGTAAGATAAACATGTATATAATTGTTAGTCAAATGTATAATACAATTATTGTAGAATAAACACTAAATACTGGTTTCTGAAATTTTGTCTAATCTATGGCCATATTAAACGTCAGTTGTGATTGGTTGACACCTGTAGGCTAATTCACGTAACTAAAGAAGTGCAGTTGCCGCGCAGTTGCAATAAAATATTGATCAAAACAACACATTTGGTAATCTTTTTCTTCTTCTTTCGTTATGGCAATTGAGGACGATGTCGACTATTCTGCCATTTGGTATCCTCTGAGCTTCAGTGAGATACGCTCGCGTCGAGTTCCAGCGACACTGCAATACGATCGGCGCGTCTTAAAATTACGTGAATTAGCCCTCTGGTAGACACACATTAACAATGAATTCATTAACCAATTATTATATCAGTCTAGATACCTATCTGCCTTTGCGAAACTAGTGGTTAGCCTTACAATAATTATAAGTATTAGTGTTACTTTAAATAAAACAGGAGATATATCGCATTGTAAAATGGTAGATACCTATGCGTGAAAATATTTAGTTGAGTGTGGTTTGCGTTTGAATGCGCCTATTTTGATGTATATTTCTATAACGAGTCGGTTTGTGTCGTCTTTGTACCTATTTGTAAATGTGTAATGTATTTCGCTTACCCATTGTAGAAAAAACTGTTTACAAAACTTTGCCATGTGAATGTTTTCGATCTAAAGGTCACTACAGGAATTTAGGGTTAGCATCATTAGTGTAAATGGTGTATAAACACAGACTAAGGGTTTAGTACAAAATATACGAAAAAACGGTCCCGAGTTTTCAAAAATAAACTTAGAAATACCAACAAAGTAATTTAAATCCTATGTTGTCATCACAAAGCCTAATTTAGCTTGCAAAATTTTTTCATTAAACGATGATTCGCCTGCACCGCACTGAGAGATCGCTCACCCAAATGAAGAGTGACGTGCGATTAGTCTACTTTTTCGCGTTTTAGTCTACATTCGGTTCGGATATTTTTAAGCGCTGATCTGAAGTCCATGTGTTTCTACGTGAATGGTTAGGATAGACGTTCCGGCAGATCAGAATTTTTTTCTGTACAGACAAACTTATTGAATAATCAGATTGAACACTGATTAGCTTCGTATGTGGGGTTTTCATCCCACCCCTCCAAAAGTTACTAATCTACCATCAAATTATATAAATTCCATTCATATACAACTACCGCTCAGTTTCTTCCCTTGTCCGAGAATGTATTGATTTAACAAGGTACGAATTACATTAGCAGTGTATTAACAGCGCTTAAACTGCCTGGTAATAAGTTCATGGGTAGCACGAGGTGCCGTTACGTGAATGTCAAGCCATTTGTCAGTCAAGAATAATGTAATATGGTCATGTCCTGAAGAATCACACGTATGTCACGATTAGATATGTACCTACAATAGCTTAGAAATGGTAATAAATAAATATAGTTTCTTATCACTTGTTCTTTTATTTTACAATTTACAAAAGAATATACAACATTCAGTGATTCCGGTAGGTAGCGAAGCTGATGGAGGTGTCAATCAAATTATTGAAGAAAGTCCCCCACCGCGCCCAATGCACTTAAAATTTTGAGCCTTATTACTAAGCGTGTATAGTCTACTATTCATCGGCAGGATTATCTCGCTAAACTTCAAAGATCTCAATCATGTTTCCCACCTAATGCTTTGTCAATCATAAAGTAATCCTCTTCTAAATTCGCGATGAACTGTAAGTTCAGATAAGTTATCTGATAATCAAACCAATCGTTGTAGGTATTGTGATAAATACTTAATTCAATTCGGTATATTTTTATCCTGGTTTCACATAAATTACAAAGAAAAAGGCCACTCTGACATACCCAAATGGGTATACAAATGTTACCAGGATTCAATAAAAAGCCAACCAAGTGCGAGTCCGACTGCACCGAATGCACCGATGGTTCCGTACCGTGCTATGACACCTAATCATTATTGTGATTGGGATTTCCTTAGTTTGGATCAGGGTTGTTGCTGACGCATATTTTTTTCTCATCACCGGATGCTGATGCTGATTTTAATAATTTTCTTAAAAAATCAGGGAATAGTAGTGACCATTATGAATTTATAACTAAAAGTTTCACAGTTTTCCTTGGTATTGAAATAAAATACTGTTTTACTTAATTAAAAAAAATTGAGTCAAACTACTTACCTACCAATACGAGATTAGTAATTAAATACCTAGACTATAGTAGGTATTCTGTTTATACACTAGGTAGTATCTACTTATTCCTTATTGAGACAAGTTTGTGTTTGTTTGCAATCGCAATCGCCGTGGTTGACCCCTGCAGGATTGGTCAAACAAAACTCGCAAGCGAAAACAACACGTGCTATAAGCCCCGCCCCCTCTGCGGTCATATAGGGTCATATCACGACGTGGACGGAGAAATCACGACTTAAACATCAGCATTAATAATCAGCATTGATCAATGCGGGTGCTGATGTTGAAAATGATGCTGACGTTCTGCGGATGCTGATGCTGATGTTCGCAACAACCCTGGTTTGGACCTTAAACCTTAACAGTGATTAAAAAACTGAACCGCATAACTAAGTTAGTTTGTGAAGATTTTGAAAAGTTTCTAAACAACTGCTAAGTAGTTAGAAACACCGTCTTAATTTTCCTGTAAGTAATATTTACCTACATTAACTTTTATCAATTTGTAATTATTATTATTCGCTTTACAAACTGAACATAAGAGATGTTATATTTTTCATCTTAACAAAGAATTCTTGGCTGTGACAAATACTTCGTTCCCAGCCCAGTGATCCTTGCTTGCCTTCTTATAATCTGTTTAATGTTTGTAATACAGGATTTATGATATGATATTAATGTTTTATCAACATGTTTAATTGTTTACCGACACATGCGGTTAAGTGTTTTTGTGCTGATAAGTATTTAATATTAGTTTAATACTTATCTTGAATACGTTTGTCTATCTGACTGCCTCATAAATAGTTTGGTGATCGCAAGCGCGGCTGCTAAGCATGAAGTTCCAGGTTTGATTACCAGGTCAGATAAAGTTTTATTTTCAGTTTTCTGGTAATCAGGTAATTCTTAGTAAGTACAAGGCCGAGAAAACTAGTATAATAAGCAACGAGCTAAGCTAGAGCTGTTGTATACGTACCTACTCTATATTTAAATGTACACGGTGTAAGGCCTAACTCTTCTCATTCCGAGAAGAGGCTTGCCCAGCAGTGGAACAGTAATGGGCTAAATGTTTTTATTTGTACACGGTTAGTCGGAAAGGGTATCATACCTAATATAAAGTCGAAAAGGGTTTATTCTACGGCTACATATCAAGCTATACCTACCTACATTAATTCGCAGTATAAGCTGACCTCTCATTGTACGGAAAGCCTATACAATGTGAGGTTAGCTTATACCGGAAATTTTTAGGTTGATTGATATACATAGCTTGATATGTGGCCGTGCCTATTCATCATTATGAATAACTTCTACTAAGGGACATATGAAATCACGAAAAACAAATCAGCTACCTATATAGGTACTCGTATATACATTTAGTCGAGTACATAATATTGAATTAGATATTTGTATGGAACAGCTGATATTTTCAGCGTTGGTCCCGTAATAAAAGTTTTTCATAATGATGAGTACTATACCTCTTAAAAGGACCGCAGCTATTAACGACATTATATTTTTTTAAATCTGGACTAAGAAAGAAACTGGTCTGAAAAAATCTAGAAATTTTTTAGGCCATTTCCACCGACAATTTAATAACTGTTTAAAAGGAAAACGCGTGATTACCCGGATATAAAAGCTTCCGGGTTTATATACCCTTTCCAACTAACCGTGTGTCTATACTCTCCATAACACTAAAATTGTTATCAACAAAACTGAAAAACAACAAGTAAGTATAGTACGACACAACTAAGAAGTAACATCGATGTAGTGATCGAACAACCAATGGCAGTCGCTCGCATAAATAACTGTACAACTTATTGCGGAGAGTGCGAGACAGTCCCTAACAGCATCCTGAAAACTGTAGCGGAGAGCTAGCTCTCCGATTGTAAAGGAGTGTGTGCGGAGGGTTTTAAGTACTAACACTAGATAATAAGCTACCATGTTACTAACACTATGGATGTTACTTCCGATTTTTTTTTATTATTATTATTCCGTCAGCGTAACAAAGATCATGTTTTACTGCAGTAGTACGTAAATAAAATAAACATTCGTGGTTTTGAAGACGCGCGCAGTCCGGAACGGTGAGTCTACCGCGTAGCTAAAATGATTTCTAATGAACATCGACACAGGTAATAAACTTCAATACGATCGTGAGAGATTAAACTTCGAGCTAGGTACCTTATAAAAATTACCAGTCATGAAGTTGGGACTGCTGTCTTCATGATCGGTAAAAAAATTACAACATAGCTCGAAGTTTAGTCTCTCATGATCGTATTAAAGTTTATTACCAGTGTCAATGTTCATTATCTACAATTTTAGTTACGCGGTAGACACGCTGATCGATTTTAGGAAGTTTCCCGATGCGACTTCTTAGTTGTGTCGTACTATATAGCAGTCTAATAAAGAATTATTACTATCTAACTACAGCTAAGCCTGTTTATCTGATAGCGACTTCGAGATGCTGTTAGCTGCTATAAAATGTGTAGCTGATCTATCTTTACGTCAAATCCTTGCATCTCTAGCACGAGTTTGGTGTCAAAAGGATACCTGTACCAGAATGGCGTCCGAGGTAATAAAATTCAAATAAATAATATGTACTTATTTCCCAGAGGTGAACATTAAGCGTTGTTATAAAATTCTCATCAATGTGTGATATTGAAAATTGGATTCATGCGAGTTATAAATGGACCAGAAGAAATGAATCAGCGCGGTTTTATTTTATGCACATGAACAGCCAAAAGTTACGCCATGATAATTTAGATGTATTCGTCCTTTTCTGGGAGGGAGACCTATCCTTAGAGATGCTGATATCTTGAGGTCCGCTAGCCAGCTACGTACCTATATTTCATCATCATCAGCCTGTAGTAGTCCACTGCTGGACAAAGGCCTCTCCAATCGAACACCATTTGGCTGGATTCTCGGCTACTCTCATCCAATTGTTACCAGCCACACTGCGAAGATCGTCGCTCCACGTAGCTTGAGGGCATCCTACCTTACGTTTGCCGATTCGCGGTCTCCATTCAAGAAGGTGTGTTCTACGTACCACAACGGTCATCGGTTCTACGGCTAATAGGGCCGGCCTATTGCCACTTCAGCTTGCAATCCCTGTGGGCTATGTCGATTAATCCGGTTCTCTGTTTGATCCCCTCATTTCGGATTCAATCCCTTAGTCTCCAAGCATAGCTCTTTCCATAGCTCGCTGAGCGACTTTAAATTTGTGGATCATCCGTACCGTGAGTGTCCACGTCTCGGCCCCGTAAGTCATAACAGGCAGGACGCACTGATTGAAAACTCTTTAGGCTCTGTGGTATATCTCATTTGCTTATATTAGGATACTACCCAATTTTGTCTGACTTCCCAGCAAAAAGGCGACATATGTATGATCGACCCATCGCAGCTACTGCGTCCGGAGCCAGCGTTCAACGACAAGCCCATCGAAGCGTTCCGTGACTACACCGTGGACGACAACGACCCCATCCGGGAGCGCGTGCGCAGGACTTACTATGACATGCACACTAATGTCACCGTCGACCTAGTCAAACGTGAGTGTTGTTCGGCCTATTCCAAACTATGTTGGGGTCGGCTCCCTTTCGAACCAGATTGAGCCGAATATCAGTACTTTACACAGAACGACTGCCATCTGACCTCCGCCACCCTATCTGGGATACACTGACCCTATAAGGCTAGACCGGTTGTCGGACTTTTTGGACTGACTTTTTTTCATTTTTTACCACCTCGTATATCGTTTTGTGGTGAAATACGCAATGAAATATTGGAAACTTACCTACTTCAATAAAAAGTGTCCCAAGTAGAATAAACATAATATTATCTACACAATTTATTTTTGTTAGAAATTAATATAAGTATTTTGAAATATTTTACAGGAAATATATATATTTTACTACCTATTAAGATCATAAGAGGCCACATTGCAATGGGCCTTGTACAATACTAAATATGTATAGTTTTCGTCACTTGATGAGAAGGTAGATATTAAGATTAGTATCTAATTAAACGTTGTTTATTGTCCCAATTCTCAAGCTTAGTTGAATAGGGTAGGTATAAAAACTTACATTTAAGTCATTATGTGAGTGAAATTGGGACATGGCCTAAAATTAACTTCTTAAATCCTGCCCGCAGAAAAGAAAGACAGATGGCTGAAGTTCAACACATTCAAGAGTACCATCAAGGATGCCCTGATCAAGCTGAACGAGTTGGTGGATGAGTCAGACCCTGACACCAGCCTGCCGAACATTGTGCACGCTTTCCAGACCGCCGAGAGAATCCGTGCTGACCATCCCGATGATGACTGGTTCCATCTCACGGGACTTATCCATGACTTGGGCAAGGTATGTTGTATTCATAACCTAACCGTCTAAAGCCCCCGACTCCAACTAGAAAAGAACTGTAACTTTTGAACGACTGACCACGGGAAAGCGATTCCGATCGATCGGTATTGGAATTATGACGTTTCCTACTCTTGAGCGCGACGCTAGCGCCAAATTGTTTCAATATTGTGTGGCCATTGGGTGAACTAATTGCTATTGGATAGATCCGTTATTGCCTGTCCTGTCTACGGTTATTGCCCAAAATCGGTACTCTTGACGCCATTTTGACAGCAAGTTGACATCCAATATTGTGTTTGGTATTGCGTTAGGATCGGAATTTAGACAATAGCAAAATTGTAACTTTTTAGTGATTGTGTTGTTATTAAAAGTTAATTTTAAGCGAATAACATAATATCTGTGACAATATAATGGCACGTTTGGCTCTTATGTTTAATATTCTACGTAGAAATCGTTCATTACAATTAAAACAAAGGCGAAATGAGCGTCGTATCATGCGATACATGGACAAAGCGTTTTCTATGAACGATGATGAGTTTAGAGCCAATTATCGTGTAACATAGCTAATATGATACCCGATTCAACTAGCTTTCAAATAAAAAAACCTGCATTGAAATCGGTCCATACTTTTTAGAGCTACGATGCCACAGACAGACACACGAATACACACTACTAATTCATAACGGGTTTTTTTGTCGGGCGTTAAAAAGGGGTAGGAAGTGGATCTGAGTAATTGGTAGAGACAACTTTTTGGACCAAAACAGTAACAATTGTAATAATCTGACAGTGGCAGTGACCTTCCCCTGGACAGCTGATGCAATGCAATGAAAGTCCTGGGAACAATGCAGATTAGTCCCTAGCACGTGATAAGTGATTAGAAGTTGCTTTTTCGTAATCGAAATCCAAACGACATATTTATATGAATAAACAATATTTATACAAACTATAAACATGGCTAATCTACTCGTAAATGATAACCTTTTTTACGACTCTGAACTTTTAATTAATCAGTCGACATTTAGCGCTCCAGCTGAGGCCGATTCTGCTTCATTAACAAATTTGTCTTACATATGTGATAAGGGTAGGAGAATAATGATGCAACTCTAATTTTTGACATATTCTTAAAAAATATATTTCAATGACGAGAATACACAATACAATACACTTTATTGCACACCAGAAATAGAAGAAAAGATACAATAATTAGAAAAATTGGTGTACAAAGAGCGGTCTTATCGCACTCGGCGATTTCTGCCAGAAAACCTTAGGATGGACAGATTTGCAGGTACTCGCACTACAAAACAATGTACCTACCTATTCGAATGAAAATTTAAATAACTTACGACGCCAGAATTGCCCCTTGGAGATTTTTTCAATTTACCATAGCAGGGGCAGGGGTACCAAATTGCATTATAAGGAAAATATTAATTCTATAAATTAATGTACCTAATTAAATAAGTCTTATCTATTACAACTACGTCTTAATTACAACTGGATGAACATCGCTTTGATTATGCCTCTTAATATTACGCTTATCTTGATGTTTTATTATGCTAAGTAACATGCGTCCATAAATACTACTTCATGTACTATACGTACACCTTTGACTGTCTAGTTGGTCTAGTCATCTAGTGGTCTATAACGAATGCTAAGCTAAGGGTTCGAATCCGAGTTCTGGCAGTGTTATTGTGCTGTGTGTGCACAGATATTAGTATATCCATATCTGTGTGTGTATGTAATATGTATGTATGTATGCCTATAATTTATTTATTACTAAGTACCCAACTTTTGTAATAATATTATGTTATATTATTTACCTACATTATTACTTATGGTTTATTTTACTACAAATGTGAATTGCGCACTGACAACCATAACACAAGTTAAGTCTCACCATGGTTACCAGTGTCCTACTGCTATTAAATTGGATGTATATAATGACATAATTGCTAGTTTATAAGTCTCTCCTGTACCAATTTGTTGTGCCCTTACTGTAATAAAGAATTTATTATTAATTTCTTTGGCACGCTCTGTAGCCTAAACCGCAAACTTTATGGTACCTAATTAAAAATTAGGGTTGTATAGCTATATTCAGTCTCAAGTTTCGCTAGCCAAGTTCTACATATTAATTCTGTGCCTACGCAAGAGGTTCTCTATATAAACGGTTTGTTATATTAGACCTAATTTGATTGTTCCCAGGTGATGGCATTCTACGGCGAGCCTCAATGGTGTGTGGTGGGTGACACGTTCCCCGTGGGCTGCCAGTGGGCGGACTCTATCGTGTACGGACCTGAGAGCTTCAAGGACAACCCCGACACCTATAACCCTAAATACAAGTTCGTTGGTCAAACCAAATTTCTACACTGAGCGGAACTGTACTGCAGTGGAGCAACGCGGCAAAACGTGTTGTTTTTATACAGGGTTATTTATAATTCACCGGCAATGCTTTAAGGGGTGAAAGTACTCATCAATATGAACAACTTTTACTTTGGGACTAACACTGAAATCACGAAAAATAAAAAAACGAAAAAAAACTCATACTATATAAAGATCAACCTTGCTTGATCAAAATGGGAATTACCTACAAGTGTGTGAATTAGAAATAATCCTGTATAAGGCCCTACTTTCGTAGCGCAGAACCTTTTTTGGGGTTATAATAAGTATTCATCATTATGAACAACTTTTAGTATGGTAGATACCAACCCTGAAATCGCGAAACAAAAATATGCTGTTCCATACAAATAATCTATATATTAATATTCAAGGGCACAGCTTTGTACTCCTTTTTAAGCATATTGCTCGCATGGAGAAGTGTGGATTTGGCATTTAGAGTTTTTAAGGAGAAGTAGAACAGAATGATAAAAATTAATTACGGTAGAATATCGACCACTGGGCGACCACTAGTTCAATATTACTCGACTATATGTATGGAACAGCAGATTCCTTTTTTGCGAATTTAGTGTAAAAATACAAAAAAATAAATAAAAAAAAATACAGCTAGAAAAAGTAAACTAAACTGTGCCTTATGTACCTACAGCTGGTGATGGCGTCTCCAAGATATACTAGTACGTACTTCATAGTCGTATTTTGTTCCCAGTACCAAGTACGGCATGTACGAGCCTCACTGCGGTCTGGACAGCCTGCAGATCTCCTGGAGCCACGACGAGTACATGTACCAGTTCTTAAAGCATAACAAGTGCAAGATACCAGAGAAGGGACTGTACATGATCAGGTAACATTGTGCTCTGAACTGACCATATAATATACAAAGTACTTAAACATAATTAACGCAAAAACAGAACTATGGCTGGAAACCTTCCTTCTTCAGATGACTGTTGAACTTGCAGAGGTGTAGTTTAGCCAAGTCGCACCATAAACGGTAGGTCTACCGCGTAACGAAAATGATAATGAACATCGACTCTAGTAATAAACTTCAATACGATCGTGAGAGACTAAACTCCGAGCTAACTTGTAATTTTTTACCGATCATGAAGATGGGAGTCCCCACTTCATGATAGGTAATTTTTTTACAAGGTAGCTCGAAGTTTCTTCTCTCAGGATCATAATTATTGAAGTTTATTAGAGTCGATGTCCATTACAATTTTAGTTACGTGGTAGGGCCTTAGATTAAAGAGGCCATATTGGAAGTTTCTTTTAACAATCTGGATTTTACGCATCGAGTGCGTTCTGCGTGCTAATTGGCTGCTCCGAGCTCTTCACCAATCGTACCATCAAATGCGGTCGATGCGTAAAATCGAGATTGTGAATTTGTGAAAAGAAACTTACAGTTAGTGTCTCTGATCGTGCTATGGCCACTGACAAAGCCGTTGACGTTAGCAAGTAATTCGACAACGATAACTTTGGGAAATATCAGCGCAAATCTAAGATCTTTTCGTCATGTAATCTATATGAAGACGCCATTTCTCCAGAAGACCGTAAACGTAGTCAATATTTTCCGCATAGAAAATACTAAGAATTTTATAAGTTAACTGATGACTGTCCTCAGATACCACTCTCTGTACCCGTGGCACGCGGGCGGTGACTACCGACACCTGACCAACGAGAAGGATGAGCAGATCCTGGAGTGGGTGCTTGAGTTCAAGTGAGTAAAACAAAGAAGAAAGTTCACTAAATACAGTTCCGTTAGAAATCATGCCTAGGTATTATGTAGAAAACCGGATACACGATAATGCTGCGCTCAGATCATAAAATCCTAATTGCTATTTTTTTTTTTTTAATTAAAATATTTAAAATTCTATCTCGGATGATTCAGATCCGAAAAAAAGTTAACTTTGCTTCGTTCGCTTACGAGTCTTTTGCTCCGCTTCGTGACAGCTGATTCAATTCAAAATGAAGACGCCACTTTGATATCGTCCATTTCCCAGACAATTTACTATATAATGATAGGATACTTCAATTTTAGGTCACTTTCATGTTCATACCACTCAGCTATCTGACTTAATTGATTCTGTTCTCAAAAACGACCTATTCCACAGCAAATACGACTTGTACACGAAGAGCACGACGGTCCCCGACATCGAGGCCCTGTGGCCTTACTACGAGAAGCTGATCGAGAAGTACATTCCTGGAGTCTGCGAGTGGTGATGACAACGCCTGAGTAATTGGAACCCCCGAATTTGTTCACATCTGTTTTATTATTTGTACCGGAGACCTTTTATTGTCAGACAATCCAGAAATGTTTTAAGAAGGTAACTACTTCTGAAAAATAGGTACCTACAAGGCAATGGTGTGTTCAAAACAAAAATCGTTTTCAACTGAAGTATTACCAAACAGATGTCATTTAGTAATTGTATGATATTTACTCAAAGATTTACACAGATAAACTTAGAGGTATTTACCAATTGTTATAATTTATTATATTTATAGTTAATAAATACGAAATCAAAGTTAAATGAGTAATTTAATTTCCTACTTTGCATCACTGCATTCCTTGTGACTAGACTCAGCCTAGTGACAAATTACAGAAAATTCTTCTTACTTACAAGGTTACAAGTCCTAGACCGTTGAACTGCAACAGCCCCAGTAACATGATTTTTTTACGGCCCGATCACATGACTTTCCAGTTCTGCATGAATGGTTTTTTTACTGGGTCCCGCGAAACTGATTCACACACCAGGAAGTTCAGTTTTTTTTACGGGATAGAGCGCAGTTCCCAAAATTCACTCCTGCCCGCACTTTAAGGCCTAAATTTCTCTCACGCTGATGTCGGTCGCGTACCGTCGTCGCCGTCGTCGGTCGCGTAGGAAATTCTGTATCGCATCGGCAATTTATGTGCCGCAGACATGTGCGTTGTAATGTGATGCTGTATATAGAACACAATGTGTATTCGGTCGTACGCGCGACCGACATCGGCGTAGGAGGAATTCAGGCCTAAAAAGCGTATGTGTAAACATTCATAGGGATGTATGCGCTACCAAAACTGGATCCAGTTTTTCCGAGAACGATGGATCCAGTTTGCAGTGAAAAAACCGAATAATAAAACTCACCGGATCGGTTTATTGCAGGATCCCGCAAACAGGATAGGTACTTGTGTGAACACTTGTATTGAAACCATAAACTTATTATTTGAAACACGTAGGGTCTGGATATCGTGATATGATCCTGGATGCCGTGTGAACGGGCCGCTGGGTAAATACACCAAAGAAGCATTTATGCGTCAGAATACTTCTCATCATCACTGTGAAGCGTCCTCAAAATTTCGTTTTCTTTTTATTTATTTTTTAATATTGCCACACGCTAGAATTTGTTCCTGTATCGTGGGTACAGTTTAGAAACATAAATCTCATTTGCACAGACACCAAGACCCGGAACAACTAATCTATAAGCCATTCAGATCATTTGTGTCGTGTTGACGACACAGTTGGCGCAGTGGCTAAGCGATTAGCTTTCTTTTACATGCCGCGGGTTTGATCCCCTCACGGAGCAATTATTTGTATGATCTACAGATAGTTGTTCCGGGTCTGGATGTGTGTGTATTGACATGTATGTTTGTAAACTGTACCCTCGATACAGGAGAAATCCTAAAGACAGCTTATTTCAAAAAGGACAAAAAAATAAAAAACTGGATAGCATTCCCAGAGTAGAAAATTAAGTAACATACGATCTATCCTCATCATCAGCCCTTCAATGTTCTTACAGCTGGGCCTACGAGAGAGAGGCGGGAACTATATATTTTTTTTTTTAAATAGAGGCCAACAGATTTGTGATCAGAATCTCAGCTCTGACGTTCTGTATTTTTATATTTAATGGAATACTTCCTTATTCGCGATACTCCAGTAGGTATTAAGGTCACGGAGTCTCTTCTCATGAACTTGAATCAATTGAAATGAACGCAGCATATTATACTGGATGACTGGTAGAATTAGGGACGCAATACCGGAAGGTATTGTACTCATCATTATTAACAACTTTTACTACGGAACCAACACTGAAATCACGAAAAAAAATCGGCTCTTCCATATAAATAATATAATTAAATAAGTATTACTCGACTAAATCTATAATGGAACAGTTGATTATTTTTCCACAATTTCCGGTCCCATGGTAAAAGTTATTCATAAGGATGAATAAAAGACCATCATAAATATGTCCCTAGTTCAGCCAGTCATATATCCACGAGTTAGATCAATCACCTTCATAATAATTAGCTGCAGTACTTATTAAAAATATGTTACGGGAACTAACGCGTTTTTACCTTTGAATTCCGGCTAGTCGCAAGTTTGAAGCTCCGAGATCACTCCGTTTGTAGGGTAGATTAGTCATCATCTACTGATCTACCCTCTTTTTTCTTTTTTCGTTAAGCCCGCGACACATTACACTCTTTGCGTCCGTACACTGCAAATGGCAAGATTGTCTTATGTTAATTTGCGTTATTTTCTCTATCATATTATTAAGTAGGCAGGCATCACAGAAAATCTGTGTTCTGTGGTAGGTATCATGTAATTTCTTAAATAAGTCTAAATAAAAGTTAGAATTAGCTGGGCGTCGTGAGAGGAAAATTCTATTAGGTACACATCCATTGGGTTAAGACATGTCAGGCAGAAAAAGCAACAGCATTGGCTTGCGTATAGAGGCCCTGTAATTTTCTTTTAACTATCTCAATTTTACGTATCGGCCGCGTACGTGTCCCATTGGTGAAGCGCTCGGAGCGGGCCAATCGGAACGCAAAACGGTCGATGCGAAAATCGAAATTTGTTAATATAATCTCACACTAGGGCTTCTGATAAGTTAACATTAAAACCCAACTGCCAAGTGGACTATAATCAATGGCTATAATCAAGCGATTATAGCATGATTCTCCATAATCCTCCTAGTTCGTTGAGTAGGTTTAAGCTGCTTTCCACGAATCCTCAGATTCGCTAGAGTACTATTCAATAACGCACCATGCCTTAAGACCTTGACACTTGAATAAATGCGTCTTAAATTCACTCAACACAATAAACATCAAATTGAAACGACACGCAAAACAGTGTGCCTCTTTCAGCATCATCACAATCGGCAATGCTGGAAGCACAACAACGATGCTTTTGTGAACGTAAATAGATCAAATATTATTAAAGTAAATAGATCAATAGCGATATTAGGCCCATTCGGAATCCATTGAAGAAATTTATTGGAAAACGTGACAGAAGTAGCCTTCGATGAAGAGCAATGTAACTAAACATTGCGATCGTATGGACCAAGTCTTGACACGTGTATGGCACACTAAGGAGTTAAGAATACTCAACTACGTGAACGTCTTGATTTGAATCACTTGCCTTTTGTAACTGACAAAAAAAATAAAGCCTTTTTTTGCTAGGATTTCAATGCGAATGGCTCAGCGTTTTGCCGGGAAATTATGGGAACAGGCACCGATTTTAATGTAATGTCCCTTTTTAGTCGTCTCTCAATTGAAAATCATAATTTGTTCGTGGTCACATAAAATTTGGAATGTGTTACGGATCACAAAAAGGTTGTCAAAAATATTGAAATCTTATCGGCCACTATTAATTTGTTTTATCGCGTCATTAGTTTATTTTCGCGAGTTTTTTTATCATATTACGCTAAAGACGATAGCCTGGCCTCCACTTTGACCCTGTCTATCTGTTATCAATTAACATTTAAGTTGTGCACAGACTGTCCAGAACCCATTGCTGTTCGGTCGGAGACTTGCCACAGTGACGCCAGAAACATGAAGCCAAAGCCAGTGAGTGAATTTCAATTGTTTCTACTATTACTTACCTAGTTTCTGCAATACGGACATTTAGACCCAGCATGGAGGCCAGATTCCAAGATTCCAGATTCATTGGTGATAAGTTAGCTGTGTAGGAGGATATTGTCACTTAAGTGGTTATTACCGCAAAATTTTGAATGCTGGTGATTTGGTACAGTTTCGAATAGACGGTTAATTTTTAGAGCTGTAAGAAAACCATAGAAATAATAAGTAGGGCTCCCCTACAAATAAAACTGAACGATCAATATTCCAATCCGTCTGTCAAGGTTAACTAATGCTTTAACTACCTACATCAAAAGTCACTGGATTGCTGGAAATAAACCATAGGCTGATTTGGTGACAATTAACATGACTAACCTTGAGGTAGTTCATTTTTAATATACACGTTACGTTTTCTGGTGTTTCTATCAACGATACAAAAATGGTGACTTAGAGCTTTTGTGATCATAATAGATAGAGAAGAAATACTCAGTAGTACGTAGTACGTAGCACATTGTTCAAACCGAGCCTACAGACCTAATGATTGCGCGACAACGAGACGAGACCCAATCAAGCAGTAGAAATGATAGATATATAGCAAAAATTGTGTTGGAAAAATATAACAACCATTTATCGACGGCTTAGTAAATCTCAAACGACAAGGGAAGTGTGTCATTACAGTATCGTAGGCGATCAAACGACGGCACTTATTCTTAGTATACTACTGCGACTTTAGCATCAACACTTGTTGCTTACACATCCAGACAGCCTGACGCTATAGCTAGTTGACAAAATAATGAAGCCAGAACCTTTGCAGGATTCCCCCGTGTCCATGCTAGACCCCTCACTCCTGCTTCGTCCGGAGAAGGTGTACGATGGCAAACCGGTGAAAGCCTTCCGTAACTACGACATCGATTTGAACGACCCCATCAAGGAGCGAGTGCGCAGGACCTACTATGAAATGCACACCAAAATGACTGTGGATTTCGTTAAAGGTAAGCTGTTTATTTGTCTTATCAAAAGTGTCTTAACATCGCAAATTAGCATCGTCTTGCTTGTGTTTGTGTTTTCCATAGACTAGGAAATGTCCGGGGAGCTGGATGTGATAATGACCAAGATAATCAAATGGCGATTGAAATTATAAATAATTGCACTGGTTTAATAATTATCTCCCATCAAAGCAGCCTACCACTATGTGCTCTTTCCAAAACTGTGCCACGCTGAATTCTTCGCCTTCTGCATTTATTCCACCCCAGTTATCTACAATTCTACATGCTAGATTTAAAACTTTCTGTAGCGCAAAATATATGGAATTGTTTATTCGTTAACGATATAATTACACCATATATCTTTCTTAGATGTACAAAACCTCTGAACACAAACATAATTTCCAGGCCGCATGGCGAACTGGCTAAAGTTCAACCACTTCAAAATGAACATCAAAGACGCTCTCATCAAGCTGAACGATTTGGTGGACGAATCTGACCCTGATACCGACCTGCCCAACATAGTGCACGCCTTCCAGACCGCGGAGAGGATCCGGCAAGACCATCCTGATGATGACTGGTTCCAACTCATCGGACTCATCCACGATCTCGGAAAGGTAAGGGTGTTTACTCTTAGACATATTTGATCGAAGTTTTAGGGGAATGGGCGACAAGGTATCGCCTCCCTTTTGCTACCTACGCCTTCGTGGTATCGATGATAATAATCTACAGACGCGTCCGTATGGGTCATCGTAAAAAATACAGAGGACGTTCAAAAAGCATATTTTTATAGTCTAATACTTAAATAATTTCTGGTAATTCAAATACTTAAATAAATTTTGAATTTGAGGTTCCATTTTGCGATTTATTGCAACTCAAAAAGAACTCGATATTGCATTCGCGCCTCATCTCCTAGTTTCAGATAAAGTTCCGCAACGCTGCCAGAGAATAAAGAATATGAATTGTTTGTGCCCAGGTGATGGCGTTCTACGGCGAGCCCCAATGGTGTGTGGTGGGTGACACGTTCCCCGTGGGCTGCAAGTGGGGCCCGTCCATCGTGTACGGTGACGATAGCTTTAAGGACAATCCTGATACATACAACCCCAAATACAAGTAAGTAGATGTCTCTTCGTAAACGCTGACTATAAATATTGAAATTAATTATATTTATACTCCCCTAATTTTTTATTACCAGAAAAAATTTAAGGTCATGCTCTTCTGATCATTCCACACAATTTTGAATAAGGGATGATGCCGATTTAGCGAAAAACAAATTG
Source organism: Allophyes oxyacanthae (assembly GCA_932294325.1). Lineage (NCBI taxonomy): Eukaryota > Metazoa > Arthropoda > Insecta > Lepidoptera > Noctuidae > Allophyes > Allophyes oxyacanthae. The sequence continues at coordinate 8,903,640 of OW028628.1, forward strand.
CTGTTCCATAAATTATTTGTAATATTGAATTCTTTTTATATTTGTATGGAACAGCTGGTTTTTTTATATCGATTTCAGATTTGGTGCCATAACAAAACATGTAGAAAGATGAACAGAAGAAAACGTCCGTAAACTTTTTCTGGTAATTAAAAAGTATTGGTGTATGTGTACTTTCTGTATTATCTATAATTCCCGTGGTAAAATTGCGCAAGATACGATACGTCACACTTTGGAAGTAATAAAAACAAAATACCTATATCTAAAGATCTGTTCTAACAAAAGAGCGAGAGATTTCATAAAAATTTCACTTGCGAAAGGTGGGTAGGCATTGTAAGCATTGAAATAGATCCATTTGTAGCACAAACTAATTGGAGGGGTTAACCAGAATAGTCAAAGTCAAAAAAAAAATATTTCAACTGGGCCTTTGCAGGCACTTTCAAAACGTCGTGATTCTAGGCGCACGGTTCCAAGTGGGTTGGTCCTGGAGAAGATACCGGAAGAAACTCCATGGATACTCTTTTCATAAATCAAGCTAGTGCTAGTGCTAGGAAATAATCTTTTTGTTTTTAATCTTCCAGCACTGAATGTGGCATGTACAAACGTAACTTCGGGCTAGAGAACCTGATGATCTCATGGGGCCACGATGAGTACCTCTACCGGGTGCTCGTACACAATAAGGCCAAATTCCCCAAGGAGGGACTCTTCATGATCAGGTGAGCATTGATGGTACCAACCTATGATTTGAAATGACCCTATAGGTGGCTTTATCCAGCTTATCCGCTGTAAAGATAAATGGATAATACAGTTAAGAAGGTAGGTAGGTACTTACGGTTTATGCTCACTTGTTGTACCTTTACCGGTAACGTGCATCATAGTCCTGGGGTGTCCCGTAATATGGATGACGACACCTCACATTTTTGTACGGAGGCTTGTACGGAGGGTTTTACTGAATGAACAAAATCGCGTCATTGAATGTTGAATGTTTTATTTAAATGACTGAATATGGATAAGGAAACGGAAGTTGTATTATGCATGACATTTACGTTTTTTTTAAATTAATATTCTTCGATTTCTGAGCAAAGATTACTCCTATATCCTTCCATACCTCTCTCTATTGCTTTCTCGAGTCTGTTAGTCCTGTGAAGACATCGAAGTGAACATGGTCAGAAACGTTGCCTTCCGGACATTTCGAAATTACCTACCTGGATAAAATACTGGTAATTTTTAATCGTCTCGTATCGATTGCTCCGCTTCGATAGATTGGCTTGTATTTTATTAATAAATATTAATAAATTCAACATGTAATTCACCTTAAGTTCAAGCCTTTGACCGGCAGTTCCTGGAAATCTATTATGTTCGAAGGCCGATCTGCCATGCATTGAGTTGAGGGCTAGCTGCAATCGGGCGCCGGCGCCAGCATGCGATAGATTTTTATTGTTTCTAGGTAGGTACTTCTTACGCTTGACGGTTTGATAGATTACGCGCGAACATCAATTGAATATTATTGCGTTAACAGATAAGTTGTACATAACGGTAGTTTTTGTACTTACTGATAATGTTATTTACTTCCTACTGCTGTGTTTGTTATCTAAACTGTAATATTCCGCAGAGTTAACTCATATTCAGTGACAGCTTGATCTAACATAATAATAATCTTTATCTTGGTAAAACGTCACCATTATAATCCCCAAAAGGGTTAGAGGTGCTTCACGTACGTACTTACGTATCTTTTGTATGTTCCTATTACTTTTAACAAGGGTTTTGTAAATTATAACTGCATTTTTCTCCGGCAGATACCACTCTCTGTACCCATGGCATGCAGGCGGTGACTACGAACACCTCCTCAAGGATGGGGACGACCAGATTCTTAAGCATGTGCATGAATTCAAGTAAGTCCGATTATATTTTTTGTACATTCATTACAGTTATGTTCCGCATTAGGATTTCTCAAACTCGTATACAAGGTGCCGATGACTTTGGTATTTGACTTAAATGGCGCAATGTCGAAAAGTCTTATGGAACTCTCGGGTTTGATTCCTAGAACGAGACATTAATTAATTAATTCAAATCAGTAATCTCTACTTGTGATTTATTTGTGTGTAATGGCAACTGTTTTCTTTTCTTCACAGCAAATACGACTTGTACACGAAGAGCGCGGGTGTCCCCGACATAGAGGCTCTGTGGCCTTATTACGAGAAGCTGATCGAGAAGTACATCCCAGGCGAGCTCGAGTGGTAGAAGGAAGTTAACTTTACACCCTGCACAGTACAACTGTAATTAATTTATATTATAACAATTAATTTATTCCCTTTATTTAAATTAAAATTTATTTAACAAACTTTAATTACATCTCTAAAAAATACTAATTAAAATCCCTTTATTTTTATTTACTTATTTAACTTTACAAATAAAGGGCTTTTGACGCGAGTTATACGAAAGATAAAATCTAGGATTACTTTGTATATAAAATATTTTTATTTTTACATAAATTGGCCAATTTATTTGATGATATTGTTGTATAATATTGTAAATAGATAATAAAATGTTGTTATTATATTCATGTTCTTTTATTTCACATAAATTAATCTATACTCCTAAGCAAAATAACTATGTTTAATTTCTTTATATTAATGCAATTTTAATGACTTCTGAATTTTCTGAAATTAATAATATAGGTCGTTCAACGAATCCATCTTCATGAAGGCTATGAAAATAATTTGACATTTATAATTTTCGTATGGCTCTATATCTTACTCTATATCTATTATTTTGGATATCATACGTCTACCTATTGAACGATGGAATTTTTATTCGGTACCAAATAAAAGAAAATATCTATAATAAATCAGGAACTTTATTTAAAAACTATATTTACAAAAATACAATTATCTCAAAATATGTAATAATTAAACTACTAAGCAACAACCAAGTCAGAAATGTAACACAGCGCACATGTTACTTAAATTAAGTCTAAAGTTACTCCCATGTTGCATGACACAAAGAAAATTTTAATCAAAAACTACTTTAAAGCGAAATTTTGTAATTCGCGGCGGTAATGTAATGCACTAAATTCTATAATTAATTTGGATATTAAAGTAGTTGAATCTAAATAAATTGACTTGTATTGCAATTTTATTTACAATTTGTGCCATGCAATATGGAATAGAGTTTACAAAGTAGTATAAATCTAATATCAACCGATAATGTCCTCTTCAATCAAACACACACACTGTATGTAACAGCCTCCTAATAAATATTAGCATTAAAAATATTATATTCAAATTATAAGTTTCATACAGGGTGTATTTGATTTTAGATTATTTTATGATGTCAACACAAAATTACTTTTAAAACAAACACTGATACACTAACATTCAGCCAACATACGCTCACAAAATCAAATGCTAAAATAATTTACTATAAAAATAGATCTTAATTATTCAAATTCATAAAATGGCTGGATTTTGATTTTTTTTCCAAATTAAGTAACTTTAAAGAGTAATTATTATCTACTCCATGTTTCGGACTAGATGTGAAGTTAATCCAGAGAAAATCAAATAATAAAATCACAATTTTTACCTACCCAAGGAAAAAGCGGGTAAAATTAATCAACCAATAGCGAACCAGTATGCACACGCACGCGCAATACGCCTACATCCTATCGGTTAAACAAGAATACATTTCTGCTATTAGCTGAACTTTTCCCGCGCGTACCGCGTTTTTTTGGCGTTACATAATTATAATATTAATCACATGGTTATTTTGAGTATAGAAGACATAATAGTATAAATAATGTAGGTAATATGGACATTAAATGTTTTTAGTTTCAATTCCATAAATGCAGTTGCGCACTACGCGTAAAGGCGGATTATCCGTATAATGGTTGAATGCGCCTAGCTATATAGCTATATTAGCATATGCTTACAAGTAAACGATTTAAATTGAAAGGCCATATCTTAGAACATTAGATAAGAATTACATTGAAGGCAAAAGGGGAGTGAGGGGCAATATGTGTGAAATATTACGTCACTATATTATTAAATTTAAATTGAAGGCAAGAAGAATGGGCCATAATTATGCATGAAATGGAATATTACGTCTCTATATTATATTAATACTTTTTATTTGCATTTCTATAAATGAAAGATAGTAAAATAATTATGTGCAATTTGCCTTCGATTTAATACCTAGACTGGATAAATATTATGTAGGTTAGAAATTGTTAATACGGAGTGGCTCGTTTTCTTCAATATTTAAGCCAGCGTAGACAACGCCATTTTGCCTCTAATGTACACTTCACTAAACTACCTCACCTACTTATCAAAATGAGCTTTCTCAGTTTTAAATAGCGTGTAATTATGACGTCAATAATCGACAGTAATTAAAATATTATTGGTATTTTTGCTTTCCGACTATTTAAAATAGAAAAAGCTCTTCGGAATCGACCACAGTTAGAGACTTACTAGGTATAATATAATTCATAATTAATCACGTTAGCTATTATTTTTCATACATTGCTGCATTTGTTTTAAAGTTCTTCATTCAAAGTGGTTAGTGACGTTCAATGTACGGCGAATAACGCTCAGTGTTGGTCACGAGAAAAGATACAATAAAATATACAGGGCGACTAAAGGGCGAGGGACATTGAAAAATACAATTATTATTTATTTGTAATAAGAATGTGAAAACAAAAAATATAGTATTGTATTACAAAAATTCTGCATCTAAACGAAAAACTTGATTTTTAAGCTAAATAAATTTTTCATGAGATTTCTATTCGTCAAAGGATGCAAACTGTATTTTGTACCAATAAATAAATAAAATATCATGTGCTGAAGTTAATGTACCTCGTTCTAAAATCCATAACTATGTCAGGCAGTCGGTTACAATTATAAAGGAATTGTAACCGACTGCCTGACATAGTTAATCTTATTTCTAAATCGCTAATAAAACAGCGAATACATTATAAGCTATTAATAATGTTTTCGTAGACTAACGTGGTCGTATCCTTTACAAAGATGTTTCCCTCCTATCAATCTAACGAATCAGTCTATATTGTGGAAAGACGGCAATACAACACCTAAGGCCAAAACAAGGCATATTTCGTTTTTTATCACTCACATTTCACTTCACTTAGCAAGAAGGTTGGGTCATACGATATTGAACCTTATTTGATACACAGAAAGATCTTATTCAATCGTGGGTTTTAAACGTCATTCGAAATAACGAACAAGATGAAGGAATTTGCTTTGGACGGGTGTATAATGGTACGCGTCGACTTGTCGCACGCAACACATGTGTCGGATATCGCGTGCGTTTGTCAGTCGTTCATAAATACAACTTTCAATATTCCGTAACCCTTTTTTTTAGATACCTACTGTGAAATTATCCGCACAATTTAATTTAATCTGTATTAGCGTACGAATAAGCTTCAATTTCGTATCTACGCTATCACATAAATGCTGACACTCCTCCATTTACGTTTACTTTTCTACCCATACTAAAACATCTTAAACGATGTCTTTTTACTTTTTCCCATCTAAAATGTTACCAGTCCAAAAATATAAGGTTAATTTTAAGGAATGTATTACAACCTATTTTTCGATGGAACAGATCCAATAAGCTACTTCTTAGCTCTTATAGAATTTGGCTTATAATTCTAGCCGTTTGTGAATATATTATCACTAATTGCATTGTTCTCGTTATATTATGTAAATATTTTATGTTAATAACTTTAGAACACTTTTTGTTCAAAGATGGTTATATCATAAATACTTTCTACTTTTAAAATAAGGCGTTATAGTACTTGGATGACGTTTTCATGAATTTTGTTTAACTTTTTATTTTTTTTTACTCTTTATAATGGATAATGCTAAGCAGTTACAAAATATAATGTTATTTTTCATACTACGTTCCTTATGTTCTTAACTTTTTATTTTTCCCTACTGTGCATTCTATTACGCATGCCGTAATTATACATGGCTTTATGTAATATCGAGGGTTTTGTATATAGTGTAAATTGTTCTCTATCACCTGTTATTAAGGGCGATATTGATCTACGTTTCAAAATGTTTGTAAATGCTGGTGACGTATGCCATGACTTGCTGCCAATCGGGCCTCTCCTGCTGGATCATATCTTGGATGTTCTTTAAAGAATGCAAGGGAGAAATTGATTAGTTCAATGGTTGAGTGTTACAGTAAAAAGTAAAAGTATTCTAGTAAAAAGTTACAAGTGGGTCCGCTTGATTGATAATACGATTTGTAAACAACGCTCGCAGCATTGTATTTCATATGGTGCTCAGAAATTATCGATTATCATACTCGAAAAAATCTGCGGACATACTCGAGATAACAGTTTTTTCTTAAAATGGTCTTCTGTTATATTAGGAAGCTGAGAATATTCTTCAAAAATTGAAAATAGTTTAAGGAGTACCTATCCAGTGACGACTCATCACTGCTACCTGCCAATACGTATACTGGGAGCTAATGGCAATTCTTTTTATATACTTGCCACCTATCACATCTTCCATGAATATTATGAACACTAGAATCCGTGGTTGTATATAAAAACAAATAATACTAACCAGCGTGGTAGGTATACCGACGGACTCTGCGGCTGCGAAGGCGACGGAGAAGTTGGTCCTCTTGTCGTGAGGGGAAAGGGAGGAGTATGAGATGCGACTGTCACCCAGGTAGGAGTGCAGCAGAGCACACAGCGCCATGCCGTCGTTCCACGATGAACTGTTATGGTGGAAAAATAAGTAAGATGTTAATAAATATGTATTTCTTTAGATTTCGTTTCTAGAAATCTGTTGAGGAAGTCTCTTTAGGCAAATGATAACTAGTTTCTCCACATGCTAAAACTCTTGGACATCTCTTTAAGACACCAAGAGACGACATTGACAAATGAACAACTCTTATATCATCGACGATATGCTTATTGTAAGACAAGATAGTCTGCCTGTGATTCTTTCCTCTCCATCCACCTCTATCTATCTCTATCTGTATCTCTCACTCTCTCTCTGTATATCTCTCTAGCCTTGGCAAACAGAAATTTACCAGTTTTTTTATGGGCCTTTTTTTCTGTGGTTCATGTACGGTGAAGAACGGAATGTCGTTTGACCGAGTGTTATGTCGTCATTATTCTACCTTACTTAATCGATGTCTACATGACTTTAAGCCGATATTGCATTTTTCTCTCGTTGTCTACAGCGTAACGAAGAAGACAAGAGTTTACCTGAAGTTAGTAATATCTATGTTGTTATATCCGTAGGTCTTCTGCTGGCACCACTTGAGCAGCGCGTTGCGTTTCGATCCGCCGTTCTTTACTTGTAACGCGTTCAACGGATCTTTTCTTTCACCTATTTGAAAAGGTTTTGTTAATTACAGCGAATCCAAGTTATTTTACGTTTCAAATAAACATGTACAACGTACAACTGTCATTTTGTGAACATCTACACACTTCAGTACCTACCGAACTCTCTTCACTTATTTAAGTGAAGTTAGCGGATGTTTACAAAATGGCGCTTCTCCATAAAATAATGTTTGTTGCCCGTTTAAAGAACTATATTTGTAACTGTTAATGAACATGGTGTATGTGTTTAATTTTGCGACATTTATCATGCAAACACGTAAAGCTAAGCTTAGTACATACCTGTAAAAATTGTTGGCCGATTATGGAACAGAATGACAACAGATATTTGTAAATAGATAACGTGGTCTTTTTGCTGCCTTCTATGATATGGTATCTGAGCCAGTGGCCCTTTTTAAGCCCTGCCTAGAAAAGGTCACGCTAGTTCCTTCAATTACCTAAAAGCAGTGTAATCTGCTACGGACCTAATCTGCCAGCCGGTTTGCGACGATAAGCTCTGCGGTCACAAACCCGATTATCTCGTATGATGAAAACGATTTTTACTTCCATTTCGCTGACGTGGGATGACGAGTAATCCTTAACGAGTAGCAATAGTCAGGCATACACACACCCTCACACCCTAAAATACAACTCACATATGTCTCCGTAGCTGTTGCGTCGCACGAAGGACTCCATGGCCTTCTGCTGCAGCGAGTGAAGTGCGCGCTGCTCGTCGGGGATGTTGGACTGCGCGTGCGCCGCCGCCGCCTCTGACCCGCCCCGTTAGGCACAACGTCAACGCAAGCACAAAACGACGGGTTTGTGATATTGTGAGAATGTGTCCTACCAATTTTTTTTTAATGATTCTTGGCAATATATTTTTGTGTTTTATATGAATGTTTTTCTGGTATTTCTGTCTGTCTTTTATAGAAAAGAAATAGAATTGTTTGCATTGGGAAAAGATGTAGACTTTGTCGATACAACTTTTGTAAACCATTAAAATCATGTTCATGCAGCATTTTATATTGACATTTATTGCGTAGGATATATTTTATTTACTATACAGAGATGACAAAACCATTTTTTTAAATTTAATATACAGAGTTGGCAAACCACTTTTTTCTTTTTTTTTAATGTCATGTCAAATTTACTTTGTAGATATCACAAACCCGTCGATGGTAGTACATGAGCGAAATATTTGCACAGTCAGCCAGTGTAAATATCTCAAGAGTAGACACAAACAATGCAGGGTGGCACCGTCCCCCAAAACGTGTGAACTTGTCCCTCAAGAACCAACTCCATTAGAATAAGAAAATATATCATAATTATACCGACTCCATTCCTTTAGAGGAACGGCTGTAATATGGGAATATTATTTTCTAAGTATTATTGTCTAATATTTCCTTTGTCTAACACAAAATTGATTGATTGTACATAATATATTATGAATTTATGATAACAGTACATCGGTCTGTGTCTGTCGGTACCTACGCGCCAGCCAGTCCGTCGGCATTCCAAATTCAAACAGAAATATCTGTTGCGTTCGATTTGTACGTGCGGCCAAGTCGAAGCATGGCTTAATAAAAAAAATACATCAGAAAATAATGTATAAGGCAAAGGAAAGAATTGCTCCAAATTCAAAAACAATCCCATTTTTTTTTATATCACTCGATTATCTTAACTTATTATACAGGGTGTAAAAATAAAAGTCTAGTAGCATGCATGTAATGAACTATTATTTAATAAATAAATTAGTAACGCCGCACACAACATAGAACGTTAATAGGCAAGGTTGGGCTATGCGCCGGGCTCATGCTGCCATGCTGGAAAAAATAAGCGACTTTCATGCGATTATTTCGCCGGGGAGTTCTTTTAGGCAGGTATTTAGTTTTAGTATTATTGATATTACGATTACTAGTTAAAACAGTAAAATTTACTTTACTAAAATAATCTGTTATAAGAAGATTTATCGGTTTTTTTGAACCATCAAAGTAATTCAAATAAAACATGCAGAAAATCTACATTTATAAAATAATCTATCGCCTAATTATAATATGAATATTTTGCTAATATGTAAATAAACAAATGTTATTGATTGTATATATTCGTTACGTTCATGCATAAACCCCTATGTATCGTATCATTGTCTGCTTCCACAAATACTTAGTATAAGTACTTGAATCCCGAGAACTACAAACGAGGTAATAGCATATCTATCGTAATGTTTATGTAAGTTTATATAGTTGTTTTTAAGTATAATAGTTATATCTCTCATTTAAGTTTTTTTTTTTTTGGTGCATCTACCTTCATTGTCTCTGCATCACCCTAAGGTTGTCTGGTAGAGAATGCCTACGGCATTAAGACCGCCTTTGTACATTGTACATGAAGCATTTTAAATAAATAAATAAATAAATATCTAATTTAGAATTTTAATCCAAAAATCCAAACTAACGAACGGATTAACTTTATTGTGTAGTGTGCTAGAATTTTCTGAATAAACTCTGTGGGTATATTCCATCAAACCTGTGGTGGATGTAATTCATGTCCGCTCCATTAAAAATGGTTTTCGGCTTTTCATTTTTCTCAATTAATGACCAAGAGTATTTTTATAGTGACCACTTTATGGAAATACTCATGTTATACCTATTTCTACATTCAGAATTAGAAACCCTATTACCTCACACAAACTCCTTGTCTAAATAATTTACTATACTACATAAAATTCCGTTTATAAGGCACTCACCGTTAGCAATAGGGGAGGGCCGGGCGCCCCTAGCAGCAGGAGGCTTGGCAGAATATGTACTGCTGCTCATGCCGTTGGTCGGCGCAGTGCTGTCGGCCATGCCGTTCTTTATTGTGGTAGAAGTTGTTGTAACTCCTTCCGTGGTTTGCTGGGGATAATAATATTTTATCCTTAGTAGGTATACTGAATGGTCAAATATCAATAATATAATCTTGCGGCTAGTTAGTTTCCGGGACACCCTGTATATCTTTGTTACCTTGCCTCAAGCAACAATCATCAACGGCCGCTCATTTGTTTTATAGGCCAGTCAAAAGGTACACTTACTGTGAGTCAGTCAAATGTATCAAGTTATGATGAAGTTTACTTTAAGATCTACCTAAGTCACCTAAGTGATACCTCATTGTGGTTTATTCCTTCACATAAAAATTTCTTATGGTAGAAAGATTAGCAATGTTTGTTACGGGGCTGCCTAGAGTGGCCCGGATGTGAATTTTTATTTCAGCGGTAAATAAGCATTATATAAATTATTCATACAATGTAGTAATCTTGATTGTTCACCTGAGGCCACTCTCCTACCGGAGTGGTCGCAGGCGACTGCTTGGCTGCCTTCGCCGCGTTCTCTATGCTCTCTATGAGAGACTTCACGGACAGGCGGGAGTCCTGACGACTTACGCCTGAAACCATGTTTGTAAAAATTATACATATTATACACACACGTGAGAATTTTACATTGATGTTTTTAACTGATTTTGTTTTTCTTTATTTAAATATTTTATTAAGTTATAGCATGTTACTCTGCACAACAGAGCATAATATTATATTCTAAATAAGCCTTCTATAATAAGCTGTGTATGTATGGGTCACCAAGATACAGGCACTGCCTAGTTTGGGGCCCACCGCTAGTTCATAAGATGTCTTTTGTATGCACTTCTCAATTTTTCCTTCTATTGTATTTTAACTGTGTGTTTATTAAATAAAGAATTTATTATTATTATTATAATTATCTTTCTTTTATTATACAGTTCGGTCGGCAAATCATGGCTGCTCTGAAGTTAGCCGTTTGGTTGTGCAATGAATGTTCGCCAACCGAAGTAAAACAGTATCGGAAAATCTTAAACCACAGGAACTATAGTAAAACTTTATTTGAATACATTTACTTATTTCTTGTAATTCAAATTTTGCCATTGTTAAATTTTGTTCAAGCGTGAACTTTCCATAAAAAATTATAAAATTGGAGTTTTCTTTTTTCTTTTAATAATATCACTACCTACTGCATTACTACTACCAACTCTGTATTCTATACGTACATGTTAATCTAGTGATAGTTCTAAAGATACAGGCTTGCCTAGTTATAGGTAATAGTAATTCTAATTACTGTTATTTAGTTTTAGGAAGTAAATGTTTTGTCATACCTTTGGTCCTCCTGTGCGAGGCAGCAGTGGCCATGATGTCTTGCAGCGACGCGCTCGTCAGCAGCGGCGGCGGTGGCGGCGTCTCCTCCGTACGAGGCGGTATGGCTGAACGGTAACACGAGGTTATTGACCCTTATATAGTTATAGACGGAGAATTGGATTGATTCGAAATTAAATGAAAGGATTTATTTTTAAGAAATATTTGTACAACAAGACCTTAAAAGTCGATATTTGCGTTATGTCTGGGAAGATTTGTAGCTCTTAATTCAGTGTGTAAGGATCTTACAGCTCTGTTTGTTCAATATTGGGTCAGATACTTTAAATTATGACGTAAAAGATGATAACTTTATTGTATCAAGATCCATCTGTTATGATATAAACTGGGTTTACTTCTAATGATCCCAAACCTGCGAAATACCCAGCGGCGTAACAAAATAGCTCTGAAAACATGCATGTATTGGTGACGAATAAATAAATCCATATAATGTATCATGCTATATTATTGTTTGTACCTAATACCCCATCGTGGCGTGCCATAACTGCCCCAAGCGTACCCAAGACATTTGAAGTCGCATTTTCAAAGTTTTTAATAAATTCACAGAAATCTAGGAATTTCAAATACTTCCCCATTAAAAATAATTACGTGAAATGACAATTACAAAGCCACAAATAAGCTTTTGAACGCTTTCGTGAAATATTTTGAATGAAACGCGTGATGTTCACAATCATACTATTGGAAGAGCAAATTAGACGAATGCACTTCTCAGTTAAATGGCGGAGATATTCAAAACTAGGGTTTCAACTTCTACCTGATTACTCCTGCTTCTTTGTTTACCACAAACAGCACCCTTTACCGCCTCTACGCTCAATCTTCGACGTTTATAGTCATAATACTGACAAATCCAGTAAATCCAGACCCAGCGTTCAGAAGCTTAAAAACAAATGGTATAAGAACCACCACCGTGTCACCGCCACCACATGAGAAAACAACACACGACACTTGAATGTTTCCATACATTTATACAGTTATTTACATGAAATTCACACTCGAACGTTTATGATTCCGGTCACAAAAGCGCAGACTTACGTAAAGGTCTTCGAGGCGGAGGATCTTTCAGTGACCTTATTGGGTGCGACAACCGTTTGTGGTCCAGAGTCTTCCAATATGGCTTTTCTCTTGGCAAGGAACCTGTATTCGTATCTATACTGGGAGAATTCGGATGCTGAAGAGAAAATTTCCTCGGAGTGACCTCTTTTTTAAGATCGGGAGTTCCCGGCCTCTTTTCCAAATTCTGGACTATCTCCACTATAGTTCCAGTAGGTTTTTTTGGCAAGTCTTTTGCACTTGGCGCTCGTGATAACGATATAATTGATTTTGTAATGCTAGCCATTTCTTTCACTGCTCTTGAGTTTTCTCCAAAATCTAAGGATTTTGATTTTAAGAACCTATCACCGTTCCTAGGCTTTTTAACTCTTCTAGGTACTTTTAACAGTTCTTCTCTAGTAACAGCTGCGAATTCTTCGGTTACCGATTGATTTTTATTCGAAATTTTCTCGTCATCGGCTATATTCTTGTCTTTGGTTATAATCTCGGAGATCACGGGCCCTATTTCTTCGTAAACATTCTCTTGCTCAGAATATCTTCTTGGTGGAACTTGAGGTACAAATGTATTCCTAGGAGTAATTTTTACGTTTTCTTTTATTGTTTCTACTGGTTTGGGTTTAAAAGTCTGGGACGTGTTTATGACAAACGGGACGTTCTGCATGGGCTGATAGTATTGATTGTCGATCAACCACTGCGGTGTCTTTGATAACTTGCCAACAGTGGCATGTGATTCCGACGTTCTTGTTGGGACTTTTGGCGCAGTGCTGATAGTATTCGGCGATTCTAAAGGTTTAGCTATATTTTTACTGGGTGATGGAGAATTATTTTCAGGCCAGTTATCGTTAGACCCAAAAGTTTTCCAAGATAAAAAAGGAAGTTGTTTCGCTTTAACATTCTTTTGATAAAGACCTTTCTTCTTGTTAGTGTCCTCGGGATTTTTTTCTTCGGTTACTCTTCTTTCATTTTTGTTCTCAGTAGTAACAAGATCAATATCACTGTAGTAAACTGTAGCTTTTTTAGTATCCTGTTTTTGAACCACTGGAGTTGATTGACTAGCAAGAGGCTTGAAGAACACTGGTTGTATTAATACGGGACTTATAATAATCGGAGATGTCTGTGCAATATTACCGTTACCTAACTTGATGGGAGCCAAGAAAGTTGTCAACTTATTTCCAGCTCTATTAATATTATCGACTCTATTTTCGTTATTATTATTATTAGAATTACTCTGCGCTGAAATTATCTTTGGTATATCATCGCCTAAATCTGAGGTATTTATTTTCAAATGGTAACTTACATTATCATCTATAGGAATTTCTGTTTTAGGTTCAGTGGGTACAGTATCATCTACGGTTTCTGTAAAAGGATTCTGGACTTCATCTTTAAGACTGATATTTACATTAGGGGTAGATCCTACATTCATTTTATGATCACGCTTAGTCTCACATTCTGGTAAAGTTCGGGAATATTTACTATTAGTATTTGTATGATCTGTATCATCGATAGAAATAGGTTCAGAATTACTTTGGAGATCATTTTCTTTTACTATCTTTGGTAATGGAGAGGCTCTTTTATGTTTGTTGTCACCAATTATTCTGTCTATAGCTGCCTTGAACGTAAGTTTAAGTTCCTCATTGACCTTCTTCAACTGATTCTCAACTTTGTCATCGATAGAAATATCTCTCGGTATTTTCTTTTTTAAAGGCTGAATTAAATCATATGCCGGAGCTCTTTTAATATCATCTGGATAAGGGAAGGGAAGTATTTCTTCGGCCTTTACCACAGGTATATTATTGTTTTCTTCATTGTTATTAGCTTCAAATATTTTATCGACTTTATTGTTGTTTTTCTCAATAGGTGACATGAAGACATTTTCCGAACCTTCCGTGAACAAAGATACTTCACTTTCAGGGTTAATAGTAAGAAATTCTATACTCGTAGCCTCATTTAAAGCATCTTTATACTCCTCGGTAGTATTCAAATTATCCATACTGTAAGATTTTGGTTTACCGTTAAATGTCCCAGCGAGATTTCTATTAAAAATGGTGCGTTCTTTTGGTTTTGGTAAATAACTAGAATCTGACTTAACTAACCTAAAACTAGAATTCAGATCGATTAGATTTTCCGGAAATTCTGGTACAACTGGGAGGCTTTCATTCGTTCCATCGCTTACATCAATAGCATCTTGCCTTTTCAGCTCCTTCGCTTCGAAAGGAGGTAAGACAGCTTCGGCTAACACTCTATTTGGGTACTCTCCTGATGAAGTTTTCTGACTGTCATCATCATTCGTTTCGTCTGTAGTGACGTTTTCGATTTCAAGCTTGAATGCTTCTTTAAGAAGATCATCCATGTCACTATTCGGTTCTGGGGCATTATTAGCCTTGAAGAAAGCTTGGTCTACTAAACTTGTGTCTTTTGTTGGAGGGTCAGTAACACTGTGGACTCTAGAAAGATATCTAGTTCTTATATTCTTGAATATGTCTTTAGATGGACTGTAATCGTCGCTTTGTGAGTCACAATATTCCGATTCCTTTGATTCTATTTTATTGTCATCTGAATAAACGCTATCCATAGATTCCGACCTGTCAACACCTGTGTTGGTACATCAAATAGTGATTAGACATTGTTTAACATTACTTGATGGTATATCACTGTTAGTTTATGAATGTCTACGTCGTTAAGCTGTTTACACAGAATTAAATTAGTGCATGGTAATGCAGGTTAATTCTGCTGATATATATTTTTTATTGACTAATATGTATTGGATTTCTATTTCTTTTTTGTACAATTCATGCAACATGGGGAGTAAAGCTACATCATGAGCTGGAATATTTTCTTAATTTATTATCATTTTGTACAAAGATGTTGAGTACCTAAAAATAGCTTTAAAATCTTAATTTAGTTATAATACAACTTAAACAGGTAACCCATTTTTGTGATTTATTTTCAGTATTGGCCAGGCAAGATACAAAGCTATAGATAATATGTATCAAAATGCTAACATACTCCAAACTACTATCAAATCTACCTACCTTGACAGGTCAAACATGCAAAGCTCACACTTGCGCGTTTTATGGCACGAAAAATATATAAAATATTGCCAATTTCAATATGAAACAAAGTCAAGGCAAAAAATTAATCATGTCTATGTAGTCTATATTAATTTTGAATAACATCGAGAAGTCTTGCCATAAACTTAGAAAAGTACAATAGATATCATATTTTTTTAGATTCAGTAAGATTATTTAACCAATATTAAAATACCTTTATTTACTTTTAAAATCCAAAAAAAAAATTGCCATAGGCCTGTAGCGTGTATCATACAAAGCCAGTTCACAATTTTGTCAGACCCGCATCAAAACACGCAAGTATCTCTCAAACTCACACCGACTCACCTTTGAGGGAGTGCATCTGATCTTCCAGCAGTCGTATCCGGTCCCTGGCGACCTTGTTCTCGGAGACCAGTCGCTCCAGCTCCCTCTGAGCCTCGGTCTTAAAGTCGTTGGCGACCCGCACCGTCATTAGAAGATCGCTTTGGAATTGCTTCCATTCTGTTTCCTGTTCGAAAAAAGTAATTTTTGGAACGTTTACGTGATTCTTGTACGATACCGGAAACCTTGTTCCCACAACGGGATGTAACTGACAAAATACTTCAACGCTTTCTGGACTGTCATGATGGATATGAAACAGCCCATCTTCTTGACATAATTCCTTCATTACTTTTTATGGTGGTTTGAGCAGTGGAGACCTATTCTCAGCCGATGATCACACATCTAGACATTGAAGTCAGCTGCTCCAAATAAGGGCCAACTGCTTAACTAAGACGGTTGTTGTCTGAAGTTGAGGTAGTTAGACGATGCAGGGGAAGGTGACACACGCCTACTATTCGCTAAGCTAAGCTTTATGGTGCGTATCATGAGTCTGTGACTGACATCTCGCGTCACACCCCTCCCGCACTGCGAAACTTCTTCATAAGCTCAGACACCGACCGCCTCAGTTAAGCGGTAGGCTTATCTATATATTAATACGTGAAGAAAAAACTTTGTACCCTTTTTTAAGCATATTGCGCGCACGGAGCATTGTGAGATTTGGCATAGTTAATGTTTATACGGAGAAGGAGAGCAAAATGCTAAAATTATGGTCGAATTTCGACCACAGGGCGACCACTAATAATAATAAATGTTTGTTTGTCATACGTCTCTCTCGCGGTCCCTGGTGAGCTGCGCGTGTCGTGCCCGCGCGTCCTGCAGCTGCCGCTCCAGGTCGGCCGCGCGCGCTAACGCCTCGCCCGCGCGACTCATGAGGGCTAGCTTCTCGTCTGATGCCACTTGCACCTACAAACAGAAAATATTTGTTACTAAATCGGTAGTTTAAAGAAGAAAGAAAGACAGGAAAATCATTTCTTCGGATAGACATCAGACAACACAATGCACAAACACAAAAAAGTAAAAAAAGTAAAATTCGAAATACAATGTGCTGCCGTCGTGCCAGTACCGAATGGGTTGCCAACTCAGCAATTGCTGGGCATTGGAACACCCAGCGCTGATTTTCAGTTGGCACCCTTGCAGTGACACGTTTAAAAGTAATGGGGTCTTTGTGAATCATTCCATAGCGTTTCTCTACTCATACTGGCATAGTTACCACGCAGACCAGTCGATCAGCGAGGTTAAGCAGCGCTTGCCGCAATCAGTCCTTGCATTGGTGACTGTTATTTCAAACATAGAGAGACACCTCTGTGCCTCGAAAACCATGCTAAGCAGTTGGTTGGTTGGTTGGTTCTCATACCTTTGACAATCGTTACGGGAGTCAGCAGCCCAAAAAGTCTAACAACCGGTCTAACTTTAGGGTATCAGTGTCTCCTAGTAATTACTCAGATGGCAGTCGCTATGTGTAAAGTACTGATATTCAGCCGCATCTTGTTAGACTGGGAGCCAACCCCAACATGGTTGGAACGGCTAAGCAGATGAGTGTACCTATCTGAACTCAAGGATTCGTCCGCAAAATCGCTGATCCTTCGCAAAACATTGCCACTTCAGCTTACAAAATCTGCAAGCATATTAGCTTGCGTCAAGCACTTTCTTTGCCAAAAGAAATTCCGAGCACAGTTTGCTCTTGAAATCTCTATTAGTTGAATATTTCTGTATTCACCTGTATCTGCAATTCTTCCACGTTGTCCTGCAACGTTTTCGTCTCGCCTTGCATCGCGGTCTTCTCTTGGCGGAGTTGTTCGATTTGGAACTCCAGCTCGGATATCGTTGACTTTGCGTTGTTTCGAGATACCTGGAATATGTATTAAACTTTTACGTTTTTATGCTAGATTTTCGGTAAGTATGAAATGTAATTAGATTTTTTTGGATGATAAATTAAATACTACGCAACTTTATTACTGCATATTTTGTTGGATAAAATAGGTAACTAGAATAAAATACAACATACAAGCGCATCATCATGCAGCTTCCTGGCATCGGAGTGTGCTCTGTCCAACTGGCGCTGCGCATGCGCCAGCCGCTCGGAGAGGGCGAGCGCACGCGCAGCCGCGGCGTCGGCGTCGCGTCGCGCGGCTGCTGCGGCCGCTTCCGCCTCAGCTGCGCCTTCTACTACTCCCGCTCGCTCCTCCAACTGGACAAACATATACCGGTCATAATTTTAACTTGTTTCTAAAGTAAAACTCGTTTTCATCTTTTGGCAAAAAATAAGAAGAAGCGCTTTAATTTCTGAACTCCTTTACTTTAGCCTTAGCAGCATCCAGTAGATCAGTAAGCGTGGCAATCTGATGCTGCCTGGTAGCCGCCAGTTCTTGTGCTGAGTCCGCTTCGTGCTCGCACCGTTGACGCTCTGATTCCGCACGTTCCACGCTCGCCTCCAATACCCTGTACATTTGATACAAAAAAGATAAGGTAGGTATGTATCTTGTAGATCATAAACCTAAAGGAATATAAACGTTTACATAAATTTCATTTGTAAGATTTCAGATTTTTTAAATGCAGGTTTTGATAAAAAATTATGTCAAGATGGTTTACTTTTGGTAAATTACTTAAGCCGACTGAGTATAGACAAATGTTGACCAATCATGTAGTGTAATGCTTTACTTGCATTTTATGAAACCAACGGAAAGAGATGTAGTAGTAACAATAGTCGTCATATCAAATAATTTCAAAGGAATTATTTTATCATGACATCATGTTTAAGACCTCCAAAGATTCCAAACATTATCAGATATATTCAAATCAACTAAATCTCTTCTATCTGTTTTAAGAATGATTTTATCTACCTGTAATTATAATTAAGTATTCAAATTGACGATACCAGCTATACAATCATTGATCTGATAAATTTTGACCAGATTTATTGAACTAGCAATCTCTTACACGATATACATTTTTTTAAAATTTTATTATTTACCTACTGACATTTGAAAAATATTATTATTTTTCATAAGAAAAAGGCAGATAAAATAATAATAATAAATAATAATAATTATTTTATATATCAAATAAAAAAGATCACCACCACTTCACTTCCTTTTTTGGACCACCTTCCTATCTGACGCACTTTCCTATTTCTTCTTCTAAGCTGTTTATACCTATGTAAGGCACAATAGCTACAATAATTACCGTATTCTCTCAGCGAGCGATTCATTTTCTTTGGTCTTCTCATCTAGCGCAGTTTTAGTTTGGTTCAGCTCAGTTTCTAATTGTTCCTGCTTCGTTAGCAGGTGCCTGCGCTCTTCTTGTGATAACTGAAATTACATAGAAATCTCCAATAGAAAGGGAAGCTTAATTAGCTGTCTTTGTATCAACATCTAAAGTCTCTATGGCAATTATGACGTTGGTAGAAGGTTAGTAGTAGTACTTCAGTACTTACGAAATGGATTCGTCGAGATATAAGTCTTGCAATTTGTTTTGAATTTTGAGGCCATCATGAGGTAGATATATAAACAATAGAGAGATAATATGTAACTGGTTAAAATGTTGAATGTATGTTGTTGTAAAGTCTGTGGAGTTCTTTGGTTCAATAAGTATGAGTAAATGTAGAATTTATTTGGTCACCTTGAGTACAGCAAACAGCTGCTGGTCAGCGTCACCAGAAACGAGTGTTTCTGGTTCTACGCCTTCACGCAGTAGAAGCTCTTGGAGGGTGTCCACCTGAAGATTTGTAACGTTTACATTAGAAGTATATGAACATGATTGAACTGACTAAATTAAACCAATTCCGATCAGGAGCGTATAACGCAATAAGTAGGCCGGTCATGGCGTAATGTTTACCTTAGTGCGGCTGTCCTCAAGTTTCTCAGTCTGTCGACACAGTGACTCGAGCAGCACTTGCTTCTCGTCAGCTAATCGCTCGTTGTCTGCGTGAGCATCTGCTAGTTGTGACTGCAGGTCCGCTAGTTCTGCTAGTGTGGCTTGGAGCTCTTCGCTTGTACTGGAATTAAAAGTTTCGGTGAGGAATCTGTACAGAACCGTAACCAAATCAACAGCACCAAATTAATATTTGTCATTTCTAGAAGATTCTTAATTCATTTAGTGACGAAACGCAGACATTTATACTGTTCCTGGCCACAGATGTCCGCTCGTTAGCTGATGAGTTAATATCGTGAGATTTGTAGCTATAAAGCCCAATGTTGCTGCCATGTTTCACCTGTAGTGGTGCTCCTCCATTTGCAGGATGCGGTCCTGCAGGCACGCGACGGATACCTCGCTGAGGGATGACGACGAGTGCTTGTCCCATTCCGGAGTGCTCGCTTCGCCGCTGTCGCCTTCACCCTGGACACAAACTAGATGGTGAAACCTTGTGAATGGTGTGCTGATAGTCGATATCGTACCTAATAGTTATAAAAGTGCATCAAACTGGAGAAGGTCTGGTGGGTCGGTAGCCTCGTGGGGAAACTTTCCCTGTTCGTGAGGGAGAGGCGTTCAAACCTCTACGAACCTCTAGGGGGAAGGCCGGAGAGTATAGAATTCTAACACACTAAAAGCACCCTTAGTGCCTGTGCTCAGCACATGCGGAGTGGTTCCGGTAATGATATATCTAGTGGTTATTTCCTGTGCAGCGCCCACAGCAGGTCCCGGAGCGAAACAGAAATTGTTTAGTCCAAACCCCTCGAGGGATACTTTCCTACGAACTTTTTTTAGGCCATTTTTATCAACCTCAGAAGGCTACCACCACAGATATTGATTTAACCTATATCTGTGGCAACCACCTTCATTTCTCTACCCTACTTGAGTAATTTCTATTTTTTTTTAAATTGTGTAGGTAGTCATTACATTAGCGAGTGCGATGGATGCGGGAGCGGACGAGTGCATGCGACGCGGCGCGGGCGCGAGCAGCAGCTGTCGCTTCTCGCTGTCGGAGAGCGGCGAGTGCGCGACGCCGCGCAGCCGCGCGCGCAGCGCACCGTTCTCGTCGGCCAGCCGCTCCAGCGCCGCTTCCCGTTCTGCGTCCATACTCTGGGATATGAAAAACACTTTATAATAGCTAGCGTGATGAATATCCAAGGTTCAATAATAGACATGTAACAATGCTTGCGATAACTAGACTATAAAGACGACCTTTCCAAAATCGTCTTAAAATTGATTAATACATAGGTAGGTATATTATTTGTTCTTGAATTCGACCGAAATTACTCCACATTGCGATCACTACTCCATTTGCTTTATTGCTACAATATAATTCTTCATATTTTATTTCTCAGGTAGTATTTAGTATCGTGTCCAGCGGGGGATGCTTAGATATACAGACTGTTAAGGTGGAGCTTATTAATACAAACCTTCAACCTATCCAGCTCTGCCCTGAGCCGGTCGGCTTCCGTCACCTTCTCCAACAGCTCCTCAACCCTGGCCTGCAGCTGCGCTCGCTCCATCACAGTGGCTTCTAGCTCCCGCCTCAATGACTCGATCTCCCGGACCCCCGATGCCAACGACGCCTGCGAAATGCCCTTTTAGTACATACATTATATTAGTACATGCAAGATATTATTATTCATAGTTGATACAACGCAACACAAAATATTTAGTTTCACAGATTAGTTCATAATATACCTATAATTTTATTATGAGTTTGGTACTTGCTTAGTGCGATAGGAGTAACCATCCTAATATTGACTGTACCTACTTTGGATTTAACTAGCAGTTATAAAGTATGTTGACAATTGAGTCAGTAAGACAAGTAGACATTAGTAATGGAACTTACATTACTAGTAAACTTAACTGAACACAACCAAACGGGAAGTGTTTTGGGCTTAAATTCCCGACAAGGGTTCTGATCAGGAATAGAATTACTATGATGAAGGAGCTCAATCCTTCTATACATATAGTAGAAGCTCAGTTCTCTATACCAACGTAATCTAAATGTACTTGATCAAAATTCTTTTTCTGTTAAGATTGGAAGGAACAAAACTCATAAAATTTCAATTTCAAGTGAGCTATGCGTTTCTGTACGCGTAATTAAAATTCACATACGTAATACCTCATGTTATTATTAACATAAATATAATTTTTGTTTATCGTGTGAAAGTGAGTCAATTTGTCAACATCTAACGGCCGAATTAGATATTATTGTAAGAATATAATCAGAGTGAGTTACTGACTTTTGACACGCTTCAATATCTAACTACCGTTAAGCGTACTCCCTGCATTTTAAATTAAACAACAGACCGAAACAATAAAGTTACTCAATATAGAATAATAGAACTTGGTTATAAAACGACAGTTACTGACCTCAGATGGTACTCTAGGCCTGAGCTCCACTTCCTGGAAGCCGGGCATGTGATCGGCATTCAGAGTGACGGGCAGACTGACGCACTCCTGCGACCCCCGCCCGTCTACCGACCCCAGCTCCTCGGCACTGCCGTATTCCACCCCAACCTGTCCATCTTCATACTCCAAGCCTTCCCTCAACTCAGGGTCTTCTAACACAGCATTATTATTCCCCAAATCCTTCTTTTTATGCGCTTTATGTAACTTCTCCTTCGACCCAAAGATTTTCAAGGACTTGTCGCGTGCTGGAGCGACTTTGTGGTGCTTCGAATCGAGGCTTGAAATTGACGGAGCCCCCTTTAAAGTGGACTCCTGCTTCCCCTGACTTGGCCCTCTACGGAACAATGATTTGAACTTCATCATCTTGAATGATTATATCATTTTTCGTTTTCGTTTCACTGATCGTATAAGTTCGGTTTCATTTCGTTTATTTCAGTTCGTACATTGCTGTTGTGATCGGAATTAGATTAGTGCATTATATTAAACAATACTTCGACGTCTGTGCTCTTAAAACTATTCTGTTTTATAATTAATATTCATAAGTTATCACTTATCACTCCCTAAAGGTTTCAACTTCGTAACGGAAATCACTCGACACGTTTTTAGACTACGAACAAAAAATGTTAGATGCTCTCGCGCAACGCTTGAGGCGACAGATGTCCGTATCTTTACAGGAAACTATTACTTCAAGCTCGATAAGGAAGGAGTCTGATGTTTACAATAATCAACTCACACCTTATCTGAATATACGTGTATCAGATAAAATATGGTAATTAATCAAAGGTAATAAAGATAGCCGTGTAAGCGAAGAAACATGCAGGACTGAGCAAGGAACACTGACATAATTTTCCTATTGATTGATTTCAGAGCGACAGATTTATCAAACTAATAAAGATAGAGAGATAATAAATGTAAAGATAATAAAGTTATGACGATCAGATATTGTGTTTTTTAATTTCCATACAGATTTGGCAATGAAGAAATTACTAGATTATATCAGCTGTAAGCAAATCATCATCCCACGCAAGTTGTAGCATTCAAGGTCGATTAGTATTAAAAAATTGTCTCTTGTGGATATAATGAGATATGAAACCAAGTTTTTTTAAGAAAAAGCAAGAACCTATACTTTTTGGCATTGATTTTTTTTATGGTTGTGATATTTTAACAATATCACTTAAAATGATAATACAAGACATTCGCACGCGTTGTATTGCTGACTCAACTCATCTTAATTGCATGGCACGCACAGTAATAATTAGCAGGTACCTAGTAAATGAATTATACATAAAGTCGAGTAAATAACATGTGAGGCATGCATCAACCGTAGTGATATGCACCTCATAGTAATTAGAACTGATTTTAGTGTAAGTTTTCTTTTGTTTATCGCAAATGGATACGATTCTGAAGACAAATTTGGTGTATTCCCTACAGTAACACCCAGATTCTCAAAGGTTGATATTTAACCAATCGTAAAATCTTATGTCTAGTGATATAACTGATTGTTGAATTGATTGTTGATGTTGGTCAACCAATTATTACAAAAACTAACATGAAATTAAACATGATCAGAGATTTGACCCGCCTTTCCCAGGGTTAAGATTTTAATTATCCGTCATTACTCTAATATTATGGTGAATAACAGAGCTCAACAAACAGTTGTTAAAAATATAAATTTAGTAGATGCATCATTCATAAGGATGCTCCAGATTTACTAATACCAGGTGTCGTTAATCTAGTTTTCTGAAATGTCACCGAAGATGATTATGGTGTAAATTATGTTTTTATGATGCACCCTTTCTATCATAAAATAACACTCTTCATGTTTAAATTCAAAAGCATCCGAGCGTATACACATCATTCTATAGGCTGGTCTAAAAAAGGAAACAGTTCTCTATAAAATTCCCCACATTTAAAACACAATTACCCCTATAGCCCTCGCTTATCCGATAATCCGAGTTATTCGAAGCAGGACATGCACCGTGTCCCCTGTATGCAAATAGATAGGGGACCGGCGAAGGGCAGCTCTTTGTTTTGTTCTACTGCAGTAGGTGCTGGCAGGAATATTCAATTGCTGTTATTTCGAAATCGTCACGTTTATTGTCCTTTTGTTATTCTTTTGAAGGATTACAATAAGAAGAATACAATAAGAAGATTGATTGATGATTGTTGAAAAATAATTGTGAAGACTTTTATCAAAAACATGATTTCTTTCGTTGTTTATTTCAGCCAAGTTAACTGCCCATCATGTCTTTTGTTTTAGAAGCTTAATTACCGTCTATATTTCCTTTGACTTAAACATACATATATGGCCTAGCTTCTTGATACTCCGTTTTATGATCTAACGACCCCAAATAAGCTCGTCGTTATATAAACATTTAAACGTACAAGCGCACACTAAATCAAAGATCCTTAGAGGAAGTCGGAAGTCTAGTTCACATATTACAATTCCATGGAATTTAAGTTTCTACAATAGAATGCCAGATTAGTTCCCTCATAAATATCATAGTAATTGTTGTGGCTATACAACTACGTTTCCACGCCCATAGTCCAAACACTGAGCTTGGCCCAACCCAGCCCAGTGTCAATTTACTTCGGTAATTCAATTGAAACACGCCATAGCGTAGTTACGAGTATGTATGTAAATGTATGGCTGATTTGTATGTGGACGGTGTCCGTTAGCGGACGTCACTAGCCGATTTAGGAATGGTACTGGGCTTAAGTGGGTAATGTTGACTATAAGTACGGTAAGTGCAATGCCAATGAAGAATGTATAGGTATTCCTTGGTAAGGAATTGGAGGTGACAAAACAAGGCAAAATTACAGTTTGTTCCGTAGTCATGATAATAATTTGCGAAGAAATTATTATTGAACTCTTCAATGGTTTATCTATTATTATATATTAGCACTTTGTTATTCTTCTTTCGTCGTAGCCTAGAATAATTTATTCAATTACATGTGTAGTAATATAAGAGACAATAACATTGCCTTTTATTTAAATGACGAATTACGACATTTAATAGCAAGATTCAAACGAGTATCTACAGCATTGAAGAAAGTATGTCAGTGATATTCTTGAGAAAAACACCAGAATTCACAATTACTTAATTTTTATGCATTATACAAGTCATGTAATAGTTAATTGACATAATATCGTATTTATCAAACATAAATTTATTCATACATAACATTACACTACAGTAAAACCAATGTTCCATGTAATAAAAGGTCGACGCTCCTCGCCATCCGATTTCCGAGCGAGAGATACTTAAGAAGTAATTTCTATACGCCTCAACGGATAACATAATATGTATTTTATGTAACTGATACATTTATGTAATCGTGGCCGGTAAATATAAATCGTGACTCATATTAATCATAACTTGAGACAGAATTTAAATGTAGGTACCTAATTGAAGCATGGTATGACGTATGACAACCTAATTCATAACTGAAGGCTCAAATTGAATGTGAATATTATGTATCCGTAAATATTCAGACTAGGTCAATAAGCATATTTAAAGTATATCTACCATGATAACGTAAGAAATATTAATTTGATCATTAATGATTAAATCCGGCGGAAAGAAAACGTCGACTTATACAAAATTTCCACAAGGAACTGTTCTCGGCCCCAACTAAACTGTCAATTTATAAAAATCGTAAATAGACAACATAATTGAGACCTTCCGATTTACATTCTACGGACAAGGTGTTGAAAAGAATGCGCTTTCTCTGCACCTCTGGCGAATATTAAAGCGGCTATAAATCGATCACTCGTAACTGCCTTATTAGGCGTTGTCTCTACTAGGCGCCCATGTAAGAGTTATTGATCACTTCTTATGTAAATAGCTCTATTTAACATACTTGGAGAAAGAACTATTTTGTTGATGGATGATTTAAAGCCACACTGAGAACTTTAAATTAATAATACCACTAATAATTTAAAGAGAGAAAGTTTAACAAATTTATTTTGCCATTTGTTTGCATGTTTGCACTATTGACTACGTTATCACGTTGTAATGGCGTAATGGCACGTAACTATTTATGAATAAGTGTTGTCACGGTTTCTTTCAATGCTTCTTTCTAATAGTAATGTTTTGTTGATTTTGCGCCTAAAAGTTCTATTTGTAATGTACCTATCCTAAATCAGCTTGAATTTTCGGTTGCCATTAAAGCTAAATGAAATAGTACAGTCCCATTTCCATGTCTCCGGTTTTTAGTAGAGTATGTAACGAATAGATATACATATATACAAAATTTACTAACGCGAACCCTGGATTTACGCAATATGTCTTTGGAATAACTTTTTTACAAAAAATTATATTCACCCAATTACAATAATTGAAGACTCGCACTATACAGCTAAGAAGACTGGACGTGAAAATGAGATTTCACAAGCAATCCCTACAAGTTTTGACAGCCAGATTTAATTAAACTATTCAATAATGAATGTACGTATGAACAAGTCAATGAAAAGCCCCAAAGTTGGCTAAATGTAAATGCTATACAACATCTATTTACATGTAAGTAGGTATCTGGCTGGAGACGATTCTCAGAGAGACAAAATTGGAAATACTTGGAATTCCGTTAATTAAAGCCTGAGGTTAAATTATCGGTGTCATTTATTTACAACTGCGATGTTTTCGCGCCTGGCAAACTAAAATGAAGATTTTATCGATATCGATATAACGTCGAGAAATGTTATAGGAAGACACAAAGTACTTTTCGTTCATATTTTGATCGTGAAAAAGTCATGTTGTCATGATTATTGGAAAAGGAATTAGCTTCAGAACTTTGAACAAGTGCTTCAAGAGTTTCAATATTCTAAATAATGAATGGTCCTTGTTATAGTAATAAGGTTCAATTTGGCTTGTGGAAATTTAGGTGAACAGAAAGAGATGTTTGCGCTAAGCTGATTTATTCGCGACTGTTTTATAAATATTATTTTCTAACTAATATGCAGGCACTCACACACATGCATGTATACGTACGACAACCATTCACACATTAAGGATTCGACCGAACATACCGCCCACCAAAGGGCCTATTAGCCCTTTAACAATTGTCCAACATATTATCAAAGAGCCAGTACAATAATCACTATATAAGTATTTTAAACATGAATGGTTTTATGAGAAATCAAACAGTTAATTAGGTACAATAGATATCAAGCAAGTTACTTTACACAAAATTTATGTTGTAATGTCTATTGGTAAATAGCACAATTTATTAAATGATCTTTGCACTATAGTATCCCCACTCTTCACACTGTATACACGCGTCACACCATCGGCACCCGGATGCTTGTCAGTTATTCGTCCCATCATCCATTTACCCGGAGGCAAATTATCCGATTTGATTAGGACAATGTGTCCTATGTCAAATTCTTTGACTTTCTTGTGCCATTTCGAACGTTGTTGCATTCTTGACAGATACTCTTGTTGCCATCTTTTCCAGAAGTCGGTCAACAATTTTTGCTGGTGCTGCCATCGGGATAAGTGACTCGTTGGGATATCTTGTAGAGTTGGTGTTGGAATAGTTATAGGTGATTCACCGATAAGAAAATGGCCGGGGGTTAATGGTTGAATATTGTCTGGGTCCGCGTCGACAGTGTTTAGCGGCCGGGAGTTGAGGCAGGCCTCAACTTGACATAATAAGGTGCTCATCTCTTCGTAAGTCAAATGAGAGATCATGATTCTTTTTAAGTGGTGCTTCATGGACTTGACTCCCGCCTCCCACAGTCCGCCCATGTGTGGACTATAGGCTGGGATAAAATGCCACTCAGTCCCATCCATCGCCAGCGTCTCAGCAATTGGACCCTCGAATTGCAGTTTGGCTTCAGCCCAATCTGTGCTCAGCGTTTTGGCTGCCCCGATAAAGTTGCGTCCTTGGTCACTCCAGATCTGAGAGCATCTTCCGCGCCTGGCTATGAACCTTCGGAAAGCTCCGATAAATGCCTCAGAAGTGAGATCTCCCACCAACTCCAAGTGGATTGCCTTTGTTGACATACAGACAAAGAGTGCGATGTATGCTTTGTTCGTCTTTGCTCCTCTGCCCTTAGACATCAAGACTTGATAAGGGCCAGCGAAGTCTACGCCAGTATTCAAGAAAGGTTTAGCAGGTGAGACTCTAACTCGAGGTAAGTCTCCCATCAGCTGTGATTTTGCAGTAGCGTTAAGTTTCGCACAAATTAGACATTTTCTAATCTTTGATTTAACTGAATTCTTTACTTTCAGGATCCAGAATCTAGTTCGCAAAAAGCAGAGCATTAGTTGAACTCCGCCATGCAGCGTCTTCAGATGTGCGTCAGCGACGAGAAGAGCGGTAAGGTTGTTCTGGCAATCAAGAATAATTGGATGTTTGGCGTCATCATTCAGGTCAGAGTGACGCAGTCTGCCGCCCACCCTGAGGATATCATCATCATCCAGGTATGGTTTTAGATTATTAACTTTACTCTTTATTTTAATTTGTTCCTTTGCTTTCAGGTGCCGTATTTCTTCTTCGAAGCTGTCCTTCTGTACTATCTTTATGCAGGTCTTCAACGCATCATCTATTTCCTTCGTAGCTACAGGTAAGTCTTTGTTTTGTATTTTTCTTCCTTTCATAAATCGTTTGCAGTATACTATTACTCTAAGCAGTTCTTGCAATGTGTCACAATTTTCAAATTTTGTGCTTATACTTTTTTCACTGTCTAGTTTTAGGTTTACTTGTAATGTTTCTTTTCCTTCCAGATCTGTCATCATCACCTTTGGTCTGCTGTACTGGATTTCTCCCTCTCTCAGCCACTCTGGGCCCATCCACCATAGTTTATCATTCTTTAGGTCAAGCAGTGATTGTCCTCGCGAAGCAGTGTCAGCAGGGTTTTCTGGTGATTTTACATGATACCAATTATGATTACCAATGGTGTCAAGTATTTCAATTACTCTGTTTCTAACATACGTGTTCCATCTTGCAGGATCACCGAACAGCCAAGAAAGCACAATAGTGGAGTCAGTCCATGCAAATATCTGACATGCAGGTACCTTCATTGCTTCTTTTATCTGCTTCAGGAGACCAGCAAGCAGTACAGCTCCACTGAGTTCTAGACGAGGTAAGGATTGTGGTTTGGTTGGCGCTACCCTTGTTTTGGCAGCGATGATTGATGACTTCACGTCACCCTGAGGTGTTCTCACTCGTAGATAGGCAACTGCAGCATAAGCTCGGCACGACGCGTCACAGAAGCCGTGAATGGTGACGTTATTCATTGTGGTTTCAGAAGTATGCAGCCATCTGTCTATTTCAATATCCTGTAAGTATAGATGGAAGGATTTCCTCAAGTTGTTCCATTCTGCAGTAAATTCATCATTTACTTCTTCATCCCATGATATTCCTTGCAGCCATAGTCTTTGAATGAGAAGTTTTGCAGGTACAATAGAAGGAGCGAGCCAGCCTAGTGGGTCAAACAATCTCTGCATGTCTGCCAGAATTGTTCTCTTTGTTATCTTTGCCGTGGCAGGTAAGTTTAAGCTGAATTGAAATAGATCTTTCCCCATGTTCCAATGTAATCCTAATGCCTTTGTGATTCCATCTAGTGTAATATCTATTTTTACGTGAGCGCTTCTTTCAGATTCTTCAAATTCCTTTAGGAAGCCAGCATCATTAGAACACCATTTTTTCAGTTTAAATCCTCCTTTCTCGAGAATGGTATCTATTTCTTTGGCTACTCTGATTGCATCTGCTACGTTGTCCTTACCAGACATCATGTCATCCATGAAGTAATCTGTTTTTATGATTTCCGCAGCTTCGGGATAGTTTTGACCTTCGTCCTTGGCTACTTGGTGCAAGGTCCTTACTGCCAAGTAAGGAGCAGAAGCAGTACCAAACGTGACTCTAGTAAGGCGATAATCTTTGACAGGTTCCAGATCATTATTTCTCCACAGTATTCGTTGCAGTTCTCTGTCTTCTTTAGAAACCATAATTTGCAGATACATTTTTTGGATGTCGGCGACGAAACAAACTCTCTTCATACGCCATCTCATGATTAGACTTCTCATGTCATCTTGTAACTGTGGTCCTACCATGAGCTCGTCATTAAGTGACACATTGTTTATTCCCTTTTGTGAAGCATTAAAAACTGTTCTTAATTTAGTTGTTTCTTTCTCTTCTTTAACAACAGCGTGGTGGGGTAGGTACACTGATGGATTGTTCATTTCTTGTTTTGGTACCTCCTCCATGTAATTTGTTTCGTAATCTTTCATGACTGTAGCATACTCTTCCTTAAGTTTAGGGTTTTTCGTGAATCTTTTTTCTAATTGATATAGTCTCTTCAGAGCTATTGATCTCGTATCTCCCTGTGTTGATAATAGAATGTTAGTGTTCTTTGGTAACGTCACAATATACCGTCCGTCATTACTTCTTGTAGTCGTGGTCTCGTAAATTTCCTCGCACTTTCGCTCCTCAGCTGTAGGTGTTCGTTTATCGTATGGCTCTTGTTCCCACATTCGTTTAAGGATATCGTTTAGATCAAGATTGAGGTGCATGACAATCATTTCTTCTCCAGTTGTTTTGGTTTCCACGGTCCCAAATAGAATCCAACCCAGGCTGGTGTTTTGAGCACACGGTGTTCCTGGGGGACCCTTGATAACTTCACCTTTCATGATTTGGGCACATACGTCAACACCTAGTAATAGATCTACTCGTCCTGGCTGGTTAAAGCTTGGATCGGCCAGGACAAGTCCTTGCAAGTGCGGCCAGGTGCTGCTGGAGATAGTTTGTGACGGCAATTGGGTAGTGAGTCGCGTTGACATGATGTACGTTTTGATCTTGAGGTTGAAACTTGCGTCGTGTCTTGATAGAAGTTCGATTTCTGCAGCATGTTTAACTGTTGTTTTGGTTGAGCCGACCCCAGTGATAGTGCCATTGACGGGCATTCTCTTCAAACGTAACATCTGGGCCGCTCTTTCACTCATGAACGTAGCTTGGGAGCCGTGGTCAATCAAAGCACGGAGCACTGTCGTTTGTCCCGATTCGTAATTTCTTACCGCTACGAGGGCTGTAGCCAGTAATGCAGTGGACATATTGGCAGCGACATGCGATGAAAGTATAACGTTGGTTTCGGCTGATTGTGCAGAATCTTGATGATTTTCAACCTCTTTTTGTTGTTGGGCTTGCTGCTTGTTGTCTGGTGGATTTGATGACGTCATAGGAGTAGATTGATGCGTAAGCGTATGATGACGTTTGTGGCATTTATGACATGACATCCTAAGACGACATAAACGTGCTGAGTGTCCAGGTCCCAGACAATTATAACACAGATTGTGTTGTTTGACGTACTCACATCTCTCTGTTGGGCTTAGTTTGATAAATTTCTCACAATGACACAATGTGTGGTTGTCATTGCACATAGCGCAGCTTCTAGGTTTCGTCGTGGTCGTAGTATCAGTAGTAGATAAGTGAACAGCGTATTCCTTTCCTCTAGGTGTAGGTTTTTCTCTTGTTGGTGGCGTGACAAGCTCGAGCGTTCGGAAATGAGCTTGTAAAAACTTATTAAGTGCATCCCATGTAGGTAACTCTTCGGCATTCTCCTTGTAGGCAACTTCTTCCCAATCACGGTGCGTCTCTAGGTCCAATTTCTGAACAACGAGAAATATAATGAGTGGATCCCAGGAGCTTGTTGATAATCCAAGATTCTTTAGTGCATTTAGACACTCTGTCGTTGTATCCAATAACGTTTTGATGTTATTTGCTGTTTGCACAGTTATCTTCTTTTGCGTAAACAATCTTTTCAATATTGAGTTGATAATAATCCGCTTGTTGCCGAAACGCGCCTTAAGCATGTTCCATGACTCGTCATAGTTAACCTCTGTAATTTGCACGTGCCGTAATAGTGACTGGGCTTCTCCCGTTAGGCTGGTTTTTAAATAATGCAACTTTTGTACTTTACTTAATATTTCGTTGTTGTGGACTAACGAAGTAAACAGATCTTGATAGGCAGGCCACTCATCGTAAATACCTGAGAATGTCGGAAGTTGAATCCTAGGTAATTTCACTTGCACTTCCTTATATGCACTAGAACTAGAACCACCGTAACTATTGTCAGCTTGCATAGGTACCTGCGGCGACGACTTGCTGAACGAAAACAATACATCATTTAGATCGGCCAATAAACAAATGTACAAATCTTCCTGAATAAAGTAATCTTCATTTACGAAGTGTGGAATGTCTTGACGATTCGCTTTCGGAACACATTTCACTAGTTCTTGATGAGTATTCTTATATGTACACCAATATTCTTCAATACTTTTAATCCGTGCTTCTATGTATCCTTTTGTTAAACGTTGTTTGGGACATTTCTTTAAATTTGCTTGAGTTTTTCCTAGCAATAAAGCTGTATCTTCTAACAAACTCAGTAGTTGCTCCAAAGTATTGGCCATCCTGTGTAATTATAAGTACTAACTAGCCTGCAAATCTATAAATAGGCCGATTCAATCTTCACAGTTACGTACAATAACTTGTTTTCTTCAAATTGATAACTTTATGCATTTAATTATTGCAAGTATAAATTCCTTCTATTGTTCTCGGCTCGCCGCTCGATCCGTCCTTTGTATATGCGCTCAGTGCGTAAAACGTCGTAAGTCGAAACAAGTATCCGGCTCGATGTCGACCAAAATGTTATAGTAATAAGGTTCAATTTGGCTTGTGGAAATTTAGGTGAACAGAAAGAGATGTTTGCGCTAAGCTGATTTATTCGCGACTGTTTTATAAATATTATTTTCTAACTAATATGCAGGCACTCACACACATGCATGTATACGTACGACAACCATTCACACATTAAGGATTCGACCGAACAGTCCTAGTTATAAATCAAATATAAATAGTTAAATAAAGGCAAAATTGGTAGCAGCCTGTTAACGATGGCTGGAGAATACGAAACCATGAGCGATAGAATTAAATAAATTGATATGACCGTTATTTAATTAGCAGTTTGCATTAAATTGCAAAGCTAAACTACTATAGAAAAGCAAAAATCCCATTTTACCAGGAAACACAGATTCTCATAAAAACTTTATCTCTTCAATTAATATGTTTCATTTAACACTAAACGATTGAACAAGATAACTTACTAACTTTGAAAGCATAACCCAATTTTTCGTTCACAAAAAAGGCCAGCACTACAAAAAAGAGCCATCAATCGATTAAAAAATAGTTCAATATAAGCCTAAAACAAGCTAAAAGATACAAGTTTTTTTGTACAGCAACTATGGAGCAGCATTCCTCGAGGCTAGGATAACGGGTGAACGACCAGCCATGGCCGCCGCGGCCTAGGGAGGTCGCGCCAATATGGAAGCTGCCAATACCAATACCGTAAATTTTAATCATGTTTCGTTATATTCTTTTGATACACTATTGATGTTAGATACTTTTGCAAATATGGTTTTAACTCAAGTCTTTTACGTAATAGTGTCCAATGATTGAAAATATAGTAGAGTATTTTTAAATAATTTGGATGATGTTAGATCATTGTATGATTCTGAAACTATTACTATTAATTTCTGCATATTTAAAATATACATAACTATAGTAGATTATTGTATAACCTATCCTTCCTACAGCTAGTGTAGTTTCTCCATTATCATTTATGGTTTAATCAAGAATAAGCTAATATTCCTCGACGAAAGACGTAGATAGATAATTCCCACTGTGTTAAAGTTATTTACCGTAGCTTTGTTGGTACAATCAAATAATTGCGATCCAAACAGTCTATAGAATATGATTTCATAGATAAGGTTAGAAGAATAGCTATTCTGAAGGATACAATTATAATAATGTGCGTGAGAAACGCAGGCTGGTAAAACTTGATAGAAAAAATATCCCACAGTGTTCATTATAATAAGCTCTAACGCTGTTACATCTTGTATTTTATAAACTCTGTTACCACCAGGCACCACTATTATAGGAGCAATAGGATAAACAAATTATAATCAGACAAAACTAAGTATTTTCGATAAACATAATTTCACAAAGCAAGAACTAAACGAATATGATACTACAAGTGATAATGACATATTACTCGGAAAAGAAACGCAATGGATGCACGATGAAAGATTGACGACCGGTAACTGAACCATGACCCAGAAAGGTCGCTTTCTTGTTTGTTGTCTAAGCCACATTTTGAATACCTTCATAAATTTTGATAGTCAAAACTTGTTTCAAAGACGAATTGATAAAATCTCAAAATGAACGTTTTATGTAACGAATTATGAAATGTCTCAAAGATGAGGCGATGATTGAGTACGTTTATATTACCTTTCCATTTTTAGTAGTTTCCAAGCTTAATATAGGTGTATTCTACTTGGCATTCAGACGGGTCATGACCGGTTAGTCGTCGAATGTCGATGTATTGCACTGGTCAGAACAATGAAATGAAGACTGAAAAGTTTTGCAAATAAACTTTAAAAAGTTATCAAAATCGTCAATATAATTCTTAATCGTGAACTATCGTCGAACGCGGTATCTACAAATGTTTTTAATTCATTGCTCATTCGTCCGTGGCAGTATCAAATCAATGATCCGACTCGAGATACTTTCTTGTTAACTACCAATAAACCGTTTGGATTCCGACATTATTTATTTTTTATTATAACGTGAAGCGTGCTTTAATATTCACTTTTTCTAATTTGTAATATTTATAAGTTTAAAAAATGAACCTCCAAATAATATTCAAAGCATCGAAACAATAGATAACATTATTCAAATGCACCTCGCTGTCTCTTCAATTAAAGAGTATAAAAGAAAATCTCACGATTGCATTATAAGGTAGGTACTTTCTCTTGGTAAACTCCGAAACCTGTTTGCAAGTAATAACTGCTTAGCCAAGTACTAAGGCCGACAGTTCCAGCGCATAGTTGCGAACTTGAGAGCGCTTCACGTGGAGTTACTGTCTGCCTGAGTTCTAACTACAGCAATAGCTTCATTTGAATTGTTTAACACTCGATCGGCACCACTAGCACTTTAATTGGCAAATTTCATTTTCATACCATAGCTTTATAATTCCTATTAATCCAACAGATATTTAAAAAAAGATTAATTATTTCTTTTTATAGTTGTCCAAAGTTTCTTCATGATGTGTTATTCTTTTATTTATCACGTGATGCAAACTGAACTTTGCTTTTTTCGAAACGGATTACCTTGCGTAATTTGCATTTTGCACAGCAGTATCAGTACTAAATCCAGAGCCATAATTGTAAAGTGCGACGCTTACGCTCATAAACATTTATCAGTGTATTTGCAGTCGCTAGACGAACATAATTGCTTGAATGCACAAAACGTTGGAAGGGCAAGTCCCCAGTAGGTGCGTCGCCACTTGCCAGCGGCACCGAGGCGCCGCCGCCGAGTCATTCATTACTTGAATTGTTCAAATACAAAATACGATTCATAACTGTAGCTAGGCAAACCTTGCATTGCGAAAAAGTAGTGACGGAAACAATGGATCATATTACTTTAGTTGGATCAACGGTTACAAGAAATGTGATTCCGACAACATTTACAGAAGGAAAATACATAATATATGTCTAAGCGGAAACTTGTTAATTAATTGTTCAAGATATATTGTTTCGATACATACACCGATAACCGAAAATTATCTTGGTACCTATGAATTTATTAAATAATATCATATTTTAAAAAAAATCTCATGGCAAAGTTTTGGTTCGTTATCTGTAGGACAAGACTGATGTCATCTTGCAACATTAACAGGAAGCAGAGTGCACGAGATACACTAAAGTAACGACCATAATGTTTACCATGTGAAAATATGCATGACTCGGAGTCTTATGCGACCGAATTTCAAAATTTATAAAATAGTACACGACATTTATATAGCAGCAAAATATGTACATAATCGTGTAAATTCAACGAGGAACAAGTCAAATCCTTGAGTAACACTTGTGCAAATAGTTATCGGATCTACCTTATTGGTCAGAAGTGACGCAGACCTTACACGTTATTGTGCGAAGAGGATCGGTTTGGAAGTAACACTACTATTGTTTACACCATAATATGGTATGGGACGGCTGTTTTTAATAGAGTCACCAATCGCAACACGATGAAGTATAAAAAATATATTTATTTCCCTATACTCGTTGTTATTATTAATTAACACGTTCAAGTTTCATTATTTGCAAGTCTTGCTACAAAAACACCAACAGTAACCGAATGATTTTTAATTGTTTGGTACTGAAGATTTTCGGCGCCTAATTTGGGCGTAGGACGACAACATTTCTTACCATATGGCACCAAGATACTTGATCAATGATTCATTGAAATCTATTTTAAAGGCCCGATAAAAGCAGCAGTTAAGTACTTAGTCATAAAATATTTTGACCATAAGAATATGTTTATAAAATATCTAATTATTCGACATTTGCAAAAATAATTATCGCGAAACATGAGGCTCCCAGACAAACGTATTTTTGTTTAAATTCTCACAAGGTTCTCTTTGCATCAGTTACATAAACAGAGAACATTGTATCGTTAAGTAAATAGTGTATTTCAAGTGCTCGTGTGAATACCAATTTCAAGTTTCCTTTCTGTTTAGCGAAAGTTTTTAAATTATTTCTTGTTCCCACTATTCTTATCAAATAAGTTACATTGGCCACAGACCATGAAAATTTTAAAAGTTTTGGTCGACATGTTGAAATGGTCATTAATTTAACTGATTGTTGCCTTAGGATAAAAATAATTAGTTCAAAATACAGTACCTAGTAGGTACCTACTCATATCTGCTCCGAAATGGATGTCAATTGTAAATAAGAGATAGGTACTTAGTGTTCATAGAATGTGTAATGAACCCAAATTTGTACAACAACAAAACAACAAACATACTGCAAGCGATTCCAAATTATATACTTATGATTCTTTATGTTGTATCTTATCGACAATAATTTGACGGCCTTGCTTGATAAACTTGAGACAACAGTCATTTGATGATTTATTTTTAGTTTTCCAACTTTACAGCTGATTCAATGTCCATTGCCAGAAACAGTCTGGTTTCCTTCAAAACATAAAATATTGTCAAATTAATCGTAATTTATTATATACAAAGTGTGTCGACCTGTCAATCAACTTTCAGATTGTACAATTAAGAGATTAATTCTAATATTCCGATGTTGATTTCAATGACTCACAATCTCTTTTAATTCGTTTGGGCGCCATGTATATTTTGGTTCTAAGATTACTTCCTGTATGCAGTCTTTTCGATAATGCGTTTCATTTCATTCCTTTCTCCTGATTTAATGCCTTCTAAGAAACTAGCTCTTTAAATTGAATTTTCTTTCAATGTTTTAGTGATAGTTTGAAAAATATTTTCGGATATCATCAACGAAGCCATATTGCACCACTTCACTACTTGCAAGTTTTAAATAAGTTCTGTGCACGTGATCGTGGTTTATGTAACAATACAAATGGGCTATTCGACTCGTATTATGGTTCAATTGTTCATCTTTTGTTTGGAGATCTTCGGCGGCTTGTCTTTATTTAGCGTAACACCAGTTGTTATTGTGAAACAAGTTGTTCAAACATGTGGATATGCAGCCTTGCGCCTACGTCGCACATATTTGTTTCAGTTAAAATACCCACATTATTTTTAGTAATGACTACTATTAATTCACAGTAGTTACCTACTTCTGCAGTTTTAACAGGATAATTATTATTTGAATCAAGAATTGCTTGCCTAAGATTAATATAGGTTCCGTGTATAAGTTCAAATTCCAAAACCAGAAGTAGTTTTTTCAATTATAATGTTTGAGAAACCTGATTTGGAATGAGCAGATAGGATAGCACCGATTACTAGCCTTGTAGGCGACTCAATCTCCTTTTAAAAGGATTTGTCAAGACGCAAGCTGTACTTAGAGTGGCATGGGATCAAAACAAACAGGCGACAAGTCTTTATAAGTTATGAATAAGTTTAATAACACAGCGACATTTCTGCCGAGTCAAAGTTTGCAAAACCAACAAGGAATGTCTCGTACGTCCGTTGCTCCGTTGGGGGCATGACATTTAAAAATGAAGATGTAATTAAGTTTGGGATTCCGTTGAAGCTTAAAGACAAATAATAACTATGTTCCAGCTTTTCTTATTAAATCAGGAGAAAGATTGGTTCACATCATAACCTTGTAATTGGAACCATTCGTGTATTTGCCGCCATAATTGTTTACCAGATAATCTCATAAAAACGAAAATGGTAAATTCAAGTATTCTAGCTTTAAATCGAACATAAAATATATATAATAGGAAATAGATGTATTTATGTAAGATGGATGTTACATCGTTTATGTAAATGTTATCGCCTCTTTATATCGTTATTTACTATAGAATCACGTAAACCGTGGCTATTCATTATTGCACCTATTAGTGTTCAGGTAAAAACTTCATAGACTAATCATAATTCTTAGAAGTGAAGTGGAAATCTACCCACAGTACTTAACCTAATTCCACTTAAAGAGACTCATTAACATACCAATTACCCTTCGGTATGGGATGTTTTAGAAACAGATTTTAAACCAAAACATGTCTGAACTTCAAGTACATTACATGTAACAATTACTATTTAGGACAACTTTGAAATAATCAAGAAGAAAGCAACAGCGGTACATCGTCTGTCAGTCATCTCATTAGTGCCTCAGTGGCCGATTGTCCACTACGAGAAAGCGGGAGCAATAAGACACTCGGTTGAATAAGTTCAATTTTTGTTAGCTCTGCAAAGAGCCGACGGAGAAGTTGATTGTAAAACACCAATGCACACAACTAATTCCAATCATGTATTCCACAATCACAGGAGCACAATAATAACCACCATGATTAAACTCGTAGGAGAAGTTCGTTTTGTTTGTCACCAACACAAAAAAGAAGTTCGAAAAAAAGCACCCGGCCAACGGGACGACATCCGTGGCCCGCCGCACCAAACAAACTTGCCTGTTGAGCTACGAGTATTTACCGTGCTCAAACAACCGGCCGCCCGTTGTTCTTCCATTTCTTTCTATAACCCAAACAAATTCAATACATAGGCTACACTATGAACCTACCAACGACGAACTATCACCCGACATTGATCATGTAACGCGTTGAGGGATATATTCTACACGTGTGAAGGAAACAACTATAATATACCTTATCCTTTCTTACACTAGCAAAACGACAGAGGTAAAGTTATACTAGAGTGAGATGGATACAACGGCAAAAAATATCTTTCGTCACGTGCGTGAATCAAGTTGAGACGTCAAAGTATTTTGTTTAATATTAAGCTTAATATCTACAGCATAAGAGCGTGTTTTGATTGATAGTTTGAGATGTTTCCATTTGGCGCGTGAATTCGAAATGAAACTTACTTTTCCGATCATCAAATTAATTATAAACTTACGTAGTTGAAAATGAAATCTAACTTACCTCACTGGTACTGCAGGAATTTTCCGCTGAATGATT
This sequence comes from Allophyes oxyacanthae, assembly GCA_932294325.1. NCBI lineage: Eukaryota > Metazoa > Arthropoda > Insecta > Lepidoptera > Noctuidae > Allophyes > Allophyes oxyacanthae. Next base: position 8,943,469 of record OW028628.1, read on the forward strand.
TTGATGTCGTTAGGATTTGCCCAAACATCATTATTGTTAATATTTTTCGTTAGTTTCAAGTTTTTATCGCTTTTCGGTCTCAAAGTCGGTGGTAGAATGGTGTCAGGTAACTTCGGCGCAGGTGACTTTGCCGACTTTTTTACAATTTGCAGTATAACGTTTGTGTTTTTGTTATCATTCTTTTTACCACTTTCTTTGATAGTTTTCGGCCCACCTGGGTCAGGTGTCGGAGGTTTATTCCTGAGGGGTCGTTCAGGTTCGATAGAGTGCTGCTTATCAATATACCGTATAGACGACTTGCTTCGATCTACGTTCTTTTTAAGTTTTACTTTATCGGATGAATCAGGTATCGGCGCTAAAAATAACAATTTATAGGTAGGTTAGGCAATAGGAAGTACATTCCTTTATTAATGATATCCATATTGTTTTTCTTTTAATGTTTACCTGTCCTAGGCCTGTTTCTAGTTACAGGCTTAGTCTCCGCGCTGCCTATTTTGATAGTTTTCTCAACGGTATGTGAAGAGGCAGGCGTTACCGCCTTACTTCGGTAGCTAAATGTAGTTTTGAAGAAATTCGCTGTAAAATTCTTGCTACGCAATACTTGAGACGAAGTGGTGTTTGGATGTCTGTAAAATGAACAAAAAGGAAAATACAAAAAGATGTTTCACAGGGGACACCCGGGTTTGAACCGGGGACCTCTCGATCTGCAGTCGAATGCTCTACCACTGAGCTATATCCCCACTGAGAGACTCGGTGAAAATAGCGTACGCTATCATCGTAACAGCGCCCTCTATAAAAGCATACGAGTGTTGTAACTATGTAATGTAACGTTTTGACAACAGATGGCGGTACAAGTATTAGAGCCATCCCGAGTAGGTATCTTAAAATTTGTAGGCCAAACAGGTTCATAGAGAAATTAGTCAAATTAGGGTTTAAAATATATTCCTTCCGCTTTATAGGTATTATTTTTATAGGATTTTTATAGATGTGCATTAAAAATATTAGATTTAGAACTTACTGGAGTTTTAAGTTACTAGGCACCCCGGGCGCCTTCTGCTGCATAACCTCCTCGATCTGAAACAATATTTAAATAATTTAATGAATAAAGGCACTTTAAGTAATTTACTGTTACAGAGCTGGGGTGGTTAGACTAGTAAAATGAAAAAAAAAACTCCGGCTATCTAGAATTATCCTATTTTCCATAGATTTACAATTTCGCTGTATTTAATAAATCTATGCTATTTTCGAACAAGGATCCTTTCCAAATTGTACAAGCTACGTTGATCCACTTGCTCTATAAGATGATACTCAGACAAAATTGGATCCAAACTCACACTTTTCCATTTCATCATTGCCCAAACAAATTACGTGTAGATCCTTAAAATTACTCGCAACTACTGCATCTTACTGCATATTAAAATTCTTATCGCAACAATACAAACACTTATTATCTATCTAGATAGTTGATAGATTGGCTATACCATTATGAACTTGTATTGTCGAGTCCTTTGATAGTTCGTCATTTTCTTCTTGAAATAATTATACCTACTCTATAACAATTATGCGGTTACAAAGCGGTTCTCTTGGAGATAAAACGTAAAATCGATTATGAATGTCAACATTTGAAAAATGTCATTCTAGACATTAAAACCTTTTTTAGAATTGTATGCTGCCAGTGTCTTCCGATTAGTTTTGCCCATAGACACACCTACGGAAAGATCGAAGCGGCGGAATACAATTTATTTTGGTCATTGACATGCAATAGAGCTACCCAAAGTTGTTTTTTTTTTTTTTGTAGATATTTATTTATTTAATTATTCCGGTGAATAACAAACAGCTAATCGTAGTTTGAGTGTGGATTACTTTTCTGCTTCACTAGCTTAACTAAAATTAAGGATCGGAGAGATGCAGACTGAACCAGAAAGCCATTGAATCCAGGGTGAAGGGATGAAAATATCATAGTAATTGGCATAATTACAGTAGGCATCTCAGAACAATGACTAATGTAGCCATCAAGAATTTGGAAGGTGTCACATTTGGGCCTTTGGAATGTTGTACAAAGGGTTGTACCACAGAGTACATTGTTTATGGTTGTACAATCCACGGTAAAATACTAGGCGTCTTTGATGTTTTGTATGTTAAAAAAAGACCATTTATGTTTACTTGAACGTCTTTTGCCAGATGGAAGATAAAAATATAATTAAAACTTAAAACAGGATATTTATCATGTTCTATATTATTTTTTTTAGTTTCCGATATAAACTTCCGACATTAATATTAAACTATCCCATTTTAATTTAGGTGTTAGTAAGGAATAAAAAACAAAAACTATCAAAACCCACATCAAAACCAATCAAAAATCAAATCAATCAATCAAAAACCCAAAATCAATGACCCTGAAAAAAGCAGCCGAGGTAGACGAATCGTTCTCCTCGGCTGAATGATGCAGAAGATTGGGAAAATATTTAATTTGAAGTTACTATGGTAACTGGCGGATTTTAATAATACTGTTAAATAATTAAAATAAGTAAATACTACAGCTTTATAACAAAGAGAGATTGTTGACTCACTTTATGACATCTATTAATAAATATTAATAATAAAACAATAATAATCTATTAATAATATTGTTAAGCCCTGCAGTGAGACAACCTAGGCGGAAAATTAATAAATAAAATTAATAACCTCAACTAAATCTTCTACAATAAAAGGATTCATAAGCCAACTCTAACCAAGGCCACGGGAGTGATACATTCAAAATAGAGACTCCATAAAGCCTAAATTCATTTTTAATATCCTTACTGACCACTGACTTATAAAGATTATTGCCCGTTCCCACGGTTGACCTTATTACCGCCGACACCCATGTTTGCATCGACAATTAGTGTCCACTCAGCAGATAAACACCTACTTAATATATGACATCGTAATATTGAGGTGTGCGCGAATTTCCAATATAGTGTGCGGTGTAATTTTATTTTAATGAGATGTGTCTAACTTCTAGATTTATCTTCGTTGGTATGGCTAACCTTTTGAACACACTGACCTTTTTATTTATTTCGTATTATACGAACGCCTCCGACGTCTATACTTGTCCAATATCGGGCCCTGGGCCCTGGGCCCTGTACGCCAACAACATGAATTATTACAATAAACCTCCTTTAATATAAAAAAATTAAGTCTGTGTAATAAACACGGTCCACGAAATTACAAAATATTGTAACTTATAGACATTAAATAATTAATTATGTCCCTATTCTTTTTTTTTTAGATAATTATTTGCACGGACTTTGTGGCTTGGCATAGGTACAGGACACGGCAATGCGTTTACGGGGTTTACGCCGGTCATAAGGTTAAACAGATAAAAGCGACATCGTAATTCTGGTATGTAAATGGGATCAAAAGTGCAATCTTCGACGTCTGTCGTGTCGGTATGACCCCTCATGGACCCCTCATATGGAAATTGCTAACACGGAACACCGTCAGTGTAATTAGGTTTTTTCCTATGCTATCTCACTGCATGGCAAAGGTCTTCCACGGCTCACTCCATTGTCTGCTCAATTTTCGAGAAAAGCGTCTAGATCTCGCTAGCGCTTTCTGGGTCTCCCTCGGCGGAGACGTTCTTTTTCTGATACCTACCGCGTAACAATTCCTCACTTGCTTTTTGAGTGCATTCAGCAAATGTGGCCCACCTACTCCCATTTTAACGTGGTAAATTTATTGCCCGCATCAGCGATCGGTCATGGAGCGTATCGTGGTGTTGCGAATCCGGTCACAAAGTTTTATTATTATAGGTAGGTATAATTTAGAAAAATGCAGTTATGTCCAGGATAGTATCTGTATTCGGTAAATAGCGATTGCATCGCCCCATAACAGCATGGGTCATTAATTATCAGACAACTTTGGGGTTGGGGTGGTTATTGATACTCGGCTATTCGAAAATAATAGTTTCCTAAAGAATGACCAATGCTTATAAGCTCCTGTACAAAAACTTCCCTCGGAAATATTATGTATATACGAATCTCCGAGACGCAGCGGAGTATGAATAAACCATTAATAATTTTATGGAATAATAAACAATACGGAGCCTCAGCTGACGTTTACGATCTCTCCTTACTCCCTAGGACTCCTAGGAGTGACACAATAAATTGGTGCCGGTTGATCGCGTAGTAAAATAACGCCTTTAGCTTCCTTGTCTTTTATCGTATTTCTCTTCACACAGACTCGCCGGTTCTGCGCAATTTCCGCGTTATATTCGCATTTCCAGGAATGTATTAGATTCGCAGTGCTATGTTATTAGAGTTGGATACTATTACCAGTTTTCTTGATAACTGTGTATCTTCAATACCGAAACTCCTGGGATGTGATTTATCGTTTTTTACATGAGTGTTAAACTCGGTACGGGTAGATACCACAAGAATAAAATCGTAACCGTAACTTAATTTGGTTATAAGTGTGATATTTGATCCCTCCTCATAATAATAGGACACAGGCTTTTATGACAAATCTTTGAGTGTTCTAGCTGTTCGACTTTGGAATGCGCTGCCTCTTTCAAAGACGTGCTCAATCCCTGCCAAAACACTGGTAAAAGAACACTATTTATCTTTATAATGTATCTCTTCAGACTTGATTATCATAATGTATGTAGGTATGTATGTATTAGATATATTCGTATTTATATACCATAGAATATTTATTTATTTGTGTTTAATATAAATTCTAATGTTAATTAGCTTAAGCTACACCGCAAGCTACCCTCGTTATTTTTTACATGCTGTACTGTCCATCCAAAGGTTGTCTGTAAGAAATTGCCGATTGCGATAAGACCGCCCATTGTACAATCTTAAAATGATTAGTTGTAATTATCATGTTAATTGCTCCTTTTTTATCAGGTGTACAATAAAGAGTATTTCTATTCTATTTTATTCTAATAAAATCGTCATCGTTGTCGAAATTATGATGATGATGATGATGATGTCACACAACAAATATAATTATTTGATTGTTTCAGTTATTAAACGCCCTCATATCGTTGGTGTCTTGCACCACACGGACTGCAACCCACACCCTCCCTTATGTTTAAGCACAAAAACTTCCACTCAGTCGTTGAACCATTTCACAATGATATCATGTCAAGATCAATTAAAATATTAAAGGCGTGGGATTATATTTGACGGATAACTGAAAGGTGGCGTGGGTTGTCCCCCAGATGGAACCACGAAGAAGGGAGGATAGACTAATGGATGTGAAAAGAGAATTTGTTTTTGTGTTGCATATTTTGTAGGCACCGCCAACAAGATGGTCCGAAGATAAGCGAGAATAGATTGGAAGCGAAAAGCCCAAGATCGTTAAATATTGCCTGCATCAGGACAACTTAATCCAGCATTGGACGGCTTGAGTTGAAGAAGACGAAAATTTTGTAGGCATACATTTCCATTTTCGATGATTTTACGAATCAATACTTACTTACTCGAATGTACTAATGATGCACTCACAATCACAAAAATAAATCAATTAGGTATCTAAACCTATCACAGATTATACCGTTCGCAAACTTAGCACGGACGATAACTCATATATTTTTTAAGATTTTCATGCACGTCGCTGTTAATTCATGTAATACCTATTAAGATACAGACTCAGAGCAATTACTTCATGAACTAAGGAGAATATCACATCCGTATCATGTAGGCAAGAGGTAACTCCATCAAGGTCTAACCTTGCTCTGAAATTTTATCTTATCTTTAATGATATAAGTTTATGTTTACGCAGATTCCGCAATTTTACAGACGCATGAAATAAGATACAGTGAAGACACCAGCTGGCGTAGAACGTACTGCGATGACAATAATTAAAGTATTTTGTCTGCTTCTTCTGTCATGTTCAGCATGAGCTATGATTGAAATCGCTCATGCCGTAGTGGACACATTAGCCAGTCTAGATTTAGCAATGGCGGTATCCAGGCTGACTGCCCTGGTGGGCCAGACGATCTCAGGTTTCGTCATTGACGGAGGCCCTTTCCTTCCAGCCTTGGTATTTTATTTTACCTTGATATTGAGTAATGGTATATCTCCGCGCTGACGTAGTGAAATAACGCTATATGATAGCTTTGTGCCACATAGAAAGCTAACGCCATGGCCAGGCCCCTATGTAATTTTGTCTCGTCCCGAGTCGATATGTCTTCTACAGCTGTGCTAGGTCTATCATTAACAGCTATGTTAAAATCTACTTTACTGAAAATAAAAGTCATTAGCGAGCATTCGCCTAGTTCGTCCATAATTGAAACATGACTAAACACGCAACTTCTGCTGACTGGCTTTCTCGATCGAAAGCAGATTTTTAGGTAATGTCCTTAGTGCGCAGTTCTAACTGATTTTATTTCATGTATTTGGTTTTCTTGTTTGTTTTTAGTATCTATACTGTATCTCCAAATGAAACCATAAAACTAGTTATAACAAATATACATGATGTAAAAACCGTACACGATTGTAAATAAACGGAAAACAGTTATCTAAGAACTTATAAACAAACAAACGACGAAGTTAGGAAAGTAAACAAGTAAGCTACACTAAACCAAGACAGACAATAATAATTTCGTGTTTTGCATGAATTCATTGAGCAGTAAAACGGACCGGGCTGCATCAGGCGCAGACTTTGAACGACAACACATGACGTAAACAACCATACATAGATGGGCTATAAATGTGAAATAATAATCAATTTGCGACTTAATACTTTAATGCGGATTTAAGAAGGAATTAATGGCTGTAATCAAAACACCTTTAGATAGAAAAATGGCTTTGTAATAGCACTGGAGTGACGAAGGTACTTAGTTATAGGTTCAATAAACAGGTCCTTCGTTTCTTTTTGGAATGATCGGAAAATGTACAGTAAGTTTATGTATGGGCCTTATAAAAATACCTGAAATAAATAGGTTCTTAAATAAAAAATGGCGTGGTTTTTCTTTCTACAAGTAAGGTTATTACCTTTCCTAACCTTCCATTTGTATCTACGATTGTAATAAGGGCAACGAAACCAAGCTCAAATTCAGGATGTGTATACACTGAATCTAAACATCACGAGACAAACATTCCCGCATTCAGAGTTATTGTTCATAAATATACAAATGATACCGCGAATGTTTCAACAAAATTAAACAAATAACTGTGTTTCCTCGTCTGCAAGCAATATCTACAAGGAAGGATAAAATGTCAGTCTTCAAGGAAACAAACAAATGTTAGGGAAACCCTTACTATGTTTATGTTATGTATTTCGATATTAACAAAAGTCTAAGCTTTTCAGAATGACTTTCTGATAGAGGCTTTTTTGTGATACACCCTTTCCGACTAACCTTATCCGCAAAATAATGCTCCACAATAAACATACATGAATAAGAAGATATTAGTTTAAAAAGAGCTGTATTAGAGCTAATCTGAATAATTTATTCTAAACACAACATTTGTCTACAATCCACTGTCACATCAAATAACTCCCGCTGGTTTTCTGTTCTAGAATACTTGTAAAAATAATAATAAATTCAGCCCATTACTGTCGCACTGCTGGGCACGGGCCTCTTTTCAGAATGAGAAGAGTAGGCCTTAGTCCACCACACTGGCCTGGTGCGGGTTGGTGGAGTACCCACACCATCGTGAACTTTATGAGACCCTTTTAGATGTGCAGGCTTCCTCACGAAGTTTTCTTTCACCGCTATCGAAAGTGATAATTAAATTCTGATTCGCAGATGAATCCGAAAATTCAGAGGTTCAGGCCAGGTTCGTACTCAGACCCTCCTGCATGGAAGTCGAGCGTTCAACCACTAGGCTATCACTGCTGACACACTTGTAACATTAGTTTATATCTTGGTTTAGTTTACAATCTCCTGGAATCAAAGCTTGCTCTGATTTCACTAATCATGCCATAAAAGTCGAGGTCCCTAATCCGTATTCAAAGAAAGGCTATCTGCAACGCCATTTCCCACGCGCATGCTATCTAACACCTCCAAGACTTAAAGGTGTTCGATAAGGCAGTCAAAGTGAATATAATAAGTAATGGTTACCCTATTGCACGCTTTCCCGAAAATTATTGTATATTAGCCCGATTTTCCAATGGTCATATAAAATAAATAACCCTTCGGCTCGACAAGATTGTGACATTCCATATACCCGCTGAATCGACGAGCTGTCACAAATTACGTCATGAATTCTATCAATTACACTGTATTTGCACGTAAATATTATTCAGTGAATATAAATGAAAAATAGGTTATCTCATTGAATTAAAAGCCGAAGTTTCTAGGAAATTTCTTTAGTTATATGTTAGTGTTGGTAAAACTGCATCCTTATATTGCGTTATTTGTAATAAATGCTAATTTCTTAACCTATCTCGATTTCGAGTCACTTTAACTTAGCATAAAAAATGCACCTAAGGAGCCTGCTTACCCGCAGAAATTCTATAATATGGAATAATTAAATATATTATCTTCCTACTTATTACTTAACTTTTACCATTATTCATACTTATACACCACTAAGCACATAAATAATCACAGCTAAATTATCTGAAATTTGAATGGAACCGTAATTCGATATTAGTGATGACCATCCAGCTCAAATTGTTATAGCAATGGAAACCTCGCATTCATCCTAATCGATTCGGCAAAAACGATTAGAAAAAAAAAAATAAGTAGGAAAATCTTTTTAAATGGTTTTATGTAGATAGTTGTTATATATATTAGATTGTACTAAGAGCTATAAAATAAGTGAGTAAACTATGTTATGGGAGTCAGCAGCCCTAAAATTAGGTATCACTCTCCCAATAATGGTGGCGGAGGTCATTTGGTCAGTGTAAAATACTGATATTCAGCCGCAAATGGCTAGGCCGGGAACCGACCCCAACGTAATTGAAAAAAAGGCTAGACAGATGAGTTTCAGTATCAAGGTAATTTAGCAAATTTTGAATTTTCAAAGATCCACTTGCGAAGCCCCCTTTTTCTTTAGTTACAAGAAACATAACACGAAGAGCAATAGTCAGGGTGCCCTGAACTACTAGTTCGATTCATTCGTCCCTCCCATTTATTTGGTCTAGGTACCTCCGGCGCGGTGGTCTGTATGTGTTAGTAAAGTGTTAGGTAATTCTTGTATAATATGTTTATAGTACCTATAATCCAAGTTTTGAAAGCTATTCTAAATCTCCCCATACCGTGTCTTAGCCTGGCAGCGGCGCGGCACGGTACGTCCACCAAGGACACGTATTCCTTGCAAAAGCCACGTTGCTGACCATCGGACAAACAAAACATGCATCACATTGCTTTACGCGCTGTGCCGTTCTGCCCAGACAGGACAAGAGCCTTATGCCAAGGTATATATCGAGAAAATATTTTTGAATTAAGAATACTAATGACAAGCGCATTCCAGAGTAAAATAAATTTCCTGAGCTCAAAACATGTCTATTCAGATCATGATTCAGATGAATTACCTACTATTTTTGAAATTAGAATCTAAAAAAAAATTACTCATAAATGTTAGTTTACAGATATACTTCAATGTCCATTTATTTAAATCATTTGGAATACCATCGCGCACGCGCGTTATACAGAAAAGAACAAATTTAAATATAGAACAGTGCGCCCAAAAATTAAATCATTTGTTATATTAGTGCAGACTTAATTTACATCGAAATACATTATTATAATATGTCATATTATGTTTATATTAATTCATTTTAGTAATAACAATAATTATATTACATTAATAATATTTATTTTAATTTTATTAGTATCGATTTCTATAGTTACTTATTTTGATTAATCGATTACCATTAAAGTTCGGAAAAATAATCGATTAAAAAAAGTGTATGGACATCTCAATTAAAAAAAATTAAAAAATGGTGGCAGAATAAAAAACTTGAACTGAGTAGTGATAACAAAGATTACGCAATATTTAACTTGTGGAGTGATATTTACGTTGAAAAATGGACTTTTACGTGTACTACATATATTTTTAATCCACAATGTAGCATATTTTAAATAAGTCATTTGTGAAATATGTGATATTAGTGAAAAACAAACAATAACAAAGGCATAATTCGCGGGAAATTTTTACTTCCAACATCAAAATCTTTGTTATCACTGCTTTATTGATCAAACCTATGGATGATTTCAGCAATCTATTAAATAAGGCGTTATTTACTTAGCTATGTTATGGAGTTTGGTGATCCAAAATCCACATTTCATGTTTTTTAGCAACACGGCCGTTGGTCTCAGAATGGCCGATATTTTATAGGTGAATTTTGTTATTTATTCATGAAATACGGAAGATTTGCGTGCTTGTACAAACTAAATGTTTATAAAACTCTTTTAATTAACACACAATATCATGATTCGATTGTTTATTTATCGTAACGACTGACAATGATTTGAAATGACAGTTGGGCCCATTTGTGTGCCCGTTTCGAGTTTACGGTACCCTGCGTGTCGGGCCCATTTGTGTGCCCTCTACGGATTATAAGGTTAAAACAGTTTTTGTATAGATTTATCAAAGGAATAAGTTACCCGAGGTTTCTCTAGCTATTGAAAAAATTGGATTCCAGTCATGACTTAAAGCCATGGCTAGAATACAATATTTTTCGTAGAAACTTCACACAGCAATATGCTGCATTCCCATTCCCGTAATATTGTAACTCCATATGGATCATTGGCAGTTTCTACTTTCTCACCGTTTTTTAGCTCAAAGCTCCCAAAGTTCAGCTTCTACTAAATCATGAGTGGCATTCTCTCGTATCGGAAGCCTAGACACTTTGGGTCGCTAAGCCAACGGAGTAAGTAAGTATTGCCCATCTTTTTCAACATAGCCGTGTTCCTATGTAGTTTCTAGCTTTTGCCAATATTACATTTGACTAAATTAACTGCATTACAACTAACTCTGACCCTAACCTAGTTTGAATTTTAAAACAGTAGAACAACTCACGAATCTTCACACCTAACCGGTCTAGATAATACGTCACCAGCCACCTGAGCGGAAGGATATGACAATCAAAACGATGCCGAAGCAATGAAGTCATAACTGTCCCATGTCGCGATCGATATCTAGAACAGTGCTGCAACAGTGGCACCTACGCAACCATTGCATTGCAAGGACCAGTGGAGTTGCATTTTTGAAGTTAATTCATGTAAGTATGTGTAAATCGTTTAGTGTGACTAGGTTTTTGTGCCATCGTACGGGCAGCAAATATCAACCTTTACCATATTTGAACTTTGTTGCTGCGAAAATCATTGCAGAGTACAATAACATTTCCAAGTCAGAATCTCACATGTTATGGAGATATAAAAAGAAATCTGTTCTTCTATACATTTAGTCGAGGAATATTAAATTATTTGTATAGTCTCTCTGACGTTTTTTGAAACCTCAACCTCCGTTCTAAAAAAAAAGTAAACAAGCAAAGCAGCTATCGCAATAGATGGACTTCTGAACGATGACTATTACTGTCAACTAAGAACGACATTGACCAGTTACCATTTAGTAAAGCCAAGCTGATGAGCATCTTCATAAACGTAATCAACTATACACCCAACATTTGCAGATAGAAATATAACAGTGTAAATTAAATGCCAATGCCGCCACCTGGCGAACTAGTCTTATTCATTGACAGTTTGCGCGGGCGCACGATTGACAAACAGTCCATTAAATGATAACATCGATCAATGAGCGATAACTTTAGTTAGTGCATGGTGCATTCAGCTGTTTGTGGTTTGAGTATCTAAAATATTAAGGACGCAATGTCCTTTAGTGTCAAAATTGTTAAGTGGCTTGGATTCGTCATAATATTGCTAGAAATATTAATTGAGATATATTTCACATCCGGACTGGACTAGTCTAGTTAAACGGATTTACACAAATTACGTCATAACTGGACCATTCTGTCGTGATGTTAGGTTTCTGGTTAGTGGTTAGAAAACCTAGCTTTCAACATATTTGACAAAGATCTCCAAATAGTACCTAAAAATAAACGCGGCCATAGAAAAATGGAAAGAATAAGAAGAGGCTTTATTGTCCTCCATATACTCGTAGTAAAATATTATATCTATAGGTAATGGAACTACTAGATTTGGTAAGGGTTCATAATCTTAATAAAAGCCTAGACAAGCATAAGAAACTACAATCAATAGAGAAAATATTGATAATTGCACCGCTCATAAAATATCAGACTGATGATTCACTTGATAAGGCATTGAATGGAAATTCAGACACTAGAGAAACTGACGTAAAGTAGGAAATTAAAGTTGCATAGACACTCAAATCGTTGAAGCTCGTCATGATTTTCAGACAACGAAGTTTCTGTGAAGCATAACTATTCTGTAAACCAACATGTATCTCGATTCAAATATCACTCTTATATTCGATTCATATTTGGCGAATTGATATTATGATAAGATGTGAACATGCTCTAGTCATGTTCACAGCTCCTGTTATTAAGTTACACGATTATTATCGTAATATCAATTCGTCAAATATCAAGCGACAATTGAGGCCTTGACGACGGTGAAGAGGTTTTGCAAATTGATAATGATGAAGTTTCTTTTGGTTCATGACACAATTTATTTATTTAAAGCTCAGATTTAAAGTAAAATGATAAGCCTGATAGACTAAGGCTCCCCGAGAAATTAATGAACTGAGCTGAACATACGTTACACTGATAATTTTATTATGCAATAGTTTGGCTAGTACTCAGTCTACTACAATTTTGGTGGAATTTATAACAGAAGTAGAATGAACCAGAATTTACCAGAAGAGTCTCGCTTCATCCGAGAACACTCTGAAATCTGTACACGAAGCAGCGAGCTGAGAATGATAGTCCAATATAACGAGAGAAAGAGCAATATGATTAAGAAAATGAAGGGAACAAAGGCAAATAATAAAGAATTCCACCTTCAACAAGAACGTTACTTTGTTATCAATCGTTATCAGCACCGCGAATGATTGCGAGACGGAGGTACTACACTCATGTCTTTATTTACCTACTCGCCGAGTCAGTAAACTTTATACACGCTGGAATTAGAACTACACATAAATCTATGTTTATCCGCGCTGGACTGGCTAGACTAGACATCTTGTGGTAGATTAACATCAAAATAATTTTCTTCGAACTAATATCCCTAATAGCTGCTGCCCACAGTTTCACTCGCATCATAGGGGAATCACCTCAATTACCCGGATAAAAAGCATCCTTTGTATTAATCTAAGTACATGCTCTCTCTGTGTGCCAAATATCATCCAAATCCGTTTTGCAGTTTATGCGGGATTGAGTAACAAACATCTTTACAAACTTTCATAAATGTGAATTATTAGCGTGATACTCGGACTTTGAATCAAATAACTAACTACCACGTCGCGTTTATTAATTCATTTTGCGTGACTGTAATTCAATTTCATTCCAATACTACGTTTATTAAATGGTATCTAATATAAAAGCAGATTCTTAACGAACAAATAAATTAACAGTAATAGAACGAAATCTTAGTTTTCCAATAAAATTCGGAGATCAAAGAGCAGTGCCATCATAAAACTTCTTTATGAAAACCAAACTGCTAAGAAACCGCCATAACTGAAATAGGTAGGTATATCAACAGATGGACCTAAGCATAGATTCACTTATTTGAGCCTTCCATACATTATAGGTAGTATGTTTAACGAAGTGAATAGAACTAACTCACTAACTAAAGTTATGTGTATGGTAGAAGGCAAAACGGTAACTACACTAATTGAGTTGTCACTAGTCTAAGCCACGTTAGCTGCAACCGTCGGGCTAAAGGTGGCATAAATATTTATTTAAATACCACTTTATGTGAAGTCACGTAATGTAGTAGTACGTAGCATTATGGCTCTGAAGTGGTAGCCACCATAGTTATGAGGCGATACTTGAAACGTGATGATGGATATGGAAATAGGAAACGTGAACTGGATACCGCCATAATGGCTTAAACCCGACACAACGATGGGTAGAAGGCCAATACTATTGCCAAAGTAACATCTTAATTGTTTTTTACAACATCCACTGGTGGAGAAAGGATACATTCCGACCTATTATTTGCCGAAAACCACACGGTCAAACATTTTATCTTTATGGGTAGACCCATTAAGATTAAGTTTGTTATCGAGGACAGTAACAATTGCACTAAGGTCGTAACAAAATATTTTTTCTCCGGAACCCTTAATGAGTGTAATTAGTGGACCACCGTGTTTAAATCTCTTATAAGGTTAACATCTATTAAATACATCTCTAATATGTCCCACATTCTTAATTATACCGCTTCTAAAATATTTTAATGACTTTATAATAACATTTATGGAGTAAACCGGATCTCGTGAGCATATTTCTTAAATCGTAGCATTTGATTAATTTCAACGCTGTTTCAAGTGTAATACTAATCCATCACTCCCTTATAAGTTCGTGTTAAGTTGTTAGTTGCCAAAACTAATGCAAAAATGTTGCAAATGTTGTAACAGATTGTTTTATAAAGTATGCTCATTTACTTATTCAGATCCAAAAAACATGATATCAAATAGAATTTTGTTATCATTTTTTAGTGTTATATTTCGATATGGAGTGCTTAACTAAATCTCAAAATATTTGGCTCTTGGAAGCTCTTGAATGAAAGCCAGTCTATCTAAAAAATTACAGATGTATTATATTTCAGTTGAGATAAATTAGTGTAACCATGTATAAACAAACAAAAATTAGGTAACCAACCTTTTAGTGCCGTTAATGGCACTTCAATCCATACAACACAACACAAGTCATAACATAACACAGCTTAATTGACGATTTTACAGATTATTCAAACAATTAAATGGAACTGCAAACCGTTATCGAAATCACAGAACACCGTTAGAACTAAAACGAAGCACGTGCGTCTATTATCGGCGATGCACACTGACTAAAATTAAATGCTGTTGATAAGACGCAACTGCTTATTTTTTATTTAAATCCAGTGTAAACAAATTAAGTTGTCACGTGTTTTTTTCCTCTAATCGTGGATTCGCGCGCTCGGTATAGTGTTGTGCTACTCACTAAATAAATATGTGAGAGACAGAATCGTCAATTGCGTCAAGGCAGTGGGTGTCATGATAAGACTGAATTCGCAGTATTTTTCTTGTATTTGCATTGTTTTTTTCTTTTTCAATAGTATGGTTGTTTTTTGATTGTCGTGTCGTTGGTATGACATCTACGAATGATGCTAATTAATGCTAATTAAATGAGCATCCCACGTTTAATGGAAATGTAATATCTATGAAAGGATTCACCGTTGACTCTGATTTATTGTAAAGCTTCATTATTCCTCCGTTAGGTCTGTTGCCAGAGTCCACTTTTAGGGTCGTGGTCCACCTACTCAGGCGATTCTCCTGCAGTTTATTTGCAATGTCACGTACCTCAACGCTGCCTCGAATGGGTGATATATTTGCCGCATGTATCGCTTGAGAGGAGGCTCGAACTTGCGAAACGGACAGACATAGTGCTCGAATGATGCACATGTATACTGTATAGGCCCTTGACTTTAACGAGCATCCTGTGATGCCCGTCGTCTCCCTCCACTATGCACTGGGTAAGCTAGAATATTGTGATCGATGTCGTCGGACTCATATAGCACGTATCGGAGATATTAGACCTCATTCTATTTTGTAACACGTTCGTTCTCTACGTATATTTTCCTAAATCTATGTCAGTCTATATTCCCACTGACCATGTACCAAGTACCAACCGCCTTTTTCAGACGTCCACCTTACTCTAAGAGTTTATTGTACCTTAAATCGGTATCTACTGCTAGTGCAACTTCCATAGTTGAAGACTCCTTTTAAAAACTTTAATTAAAACCACGATCATTAATTGAATTGAAATTGTTAAAACCTACAGACAACCTTTCATTCACACCCAACCCATGAATGATATCATCAAGGAAAATGCAAATTTACGCGCGCGAACGTGCAATTTGTGTTTAAATTTAACAAAGTATTTTTTAATTCACCACTTTGCGATAACAGAGGTGTATGAACGAAAAACCCTGCACCCACATAAATTCATCAATACTGTATTTATTTGCGCAATGGCACCAAGGTACCAACCATCAGGATAACAATGTGTGTGTCGCAAGCGCAACTCGCCCACGAACACACCTCGGCAGAACTCGGCATTGTCAGCTCTGTGGCCATCAGGTCGGATCGGATCCGGCTCAGAACCCCACTAAATGTATGGCCCTTTCACATTAGACCTATAGAAACGTGCAATAAATGAAATGCTTCAGTCACTTGTCAATTTTATTCCATCTACAGACTGTGACTTCGTTAAAAGATAGTTAATAGTCAAATGAAGCTTCAAGAAGGTAAGGCGTTGATTGGAAATTTTTGAGATCTAGCTTCATATTGTGAATACTACACTCCTAGAATCATTATCATGATCAAGCTGCATTTCAAACCACTTTTCTGAAAGAGGGACTCCTACCCCAGAATAAGCTGGTGTATTCCATTGAATTTAAACTGGGATCAACGACATTATTGACTTTTATGGTTAAAACTGTTCTATGTAGCCCGATGGATGGAAGACTTGAAAACGGTACCTGGGGTGGATAGGACGCGAAGGGCGATGGACCGAGTGTTGTGACACAACTTGGGTAAGGTCAGTATCCAGCAGCGGACCGAGCCGAGCATAACCACCCGCCGCGCCGACCACCGGTCGAGTTGTAAGAAGTAGATTTTACATCCTTTGGTGGAATGAAAACTAAATATAATCCAATGTTCTCACAAAAGCTACTATTCACTAAGACCTTAACTGAAAGAATATTAGTTAGATACTTTACTAATCCTATAATGTTAGGAGCTATCTCCCCAGAACTTCTTATATTTATTTGTTTGATTTATCCACAAGCATCCTTGATTTTAAGCAAAAATTAAGCAACTCCAAGCAAACACAGGATGTAACGTTTAATGAAGTGATAGTTGATTATCATAAATTGGGTTATTAACGACTGTCAACTGTCGTTACCTAAATTTAATATCCTTTAATAAATTAATACTATCTTGTGAAACACTCATGTCATGAATTACAAATCTTATTACTACGCAATTCGATCGATACATGCAGAAGCTTGTACGAAGTGCTTAATTATGTCTCTAAGAATTATGTCCATGTGCAAAAGAATACAAATTGACTTTTTACAATTTTGATATACCTATTTTGAGTTTAGAACATTGCGAATTAGCATAGTTAATGCATAGATATAATTGGCGGTAAAAAGGCGCGAAAAATAACACGAACTTTAAATTCGGAAACTCGGTCAATGTCGTTGATAAATTCGTTGCTCTATCCATAATGCTAGAACACACAAGGCACGTTATAATGGCAGCCAAAGAATTAACACACCTTAGAAACGCACCTTTTGCAAAGGCCTTTTGCTACTAAGTAATAACACCTAGTTTTATTACAACCTAAGTATGTATAGACCAAAGGTATAGACTTAATGTGACATTAAAGTTACATGAATAATAATATTTTTATGCAGAGATCTTTAAAAACTTTATATACTTTCAACACTCTCTAAATAATTGAGGATACCGAAGAGTGAAGACAGCTGTAAGTAATTGCTCCTGCATAACTAGTACCGTATAATAGACACTAGATTAAACTATTCACTGGAGCACAACTAAGTGAAGTAACCAGTATGTTGCCAGCAACAGTAAAGATCCGCTACTCAAATCTTGGTCGTTTAGCAGACGAACTGTTGCGGCGAACGGACTGTTAAGCTATTACAGTACTGTAAAAACCTAGTCCGAATAGGAAACTACGATTTACATACACGCTACGATAATACAGAAAACAGTAAAACCGTAGAAACTAAAGCATGCAGCAAATCGGCTCGTGTAACACCGCACTAAGTTACACCTGATGCGATCCCTTTTGTTGCAATTTAAACTTTATTGTCAGTTCTATAAACGTTAGTTTCAAGTAACACGTGACATGAACAAACATATCGTAATGATAGAGCGAATCAATTAATCATAACATTAGCAGAATAATAACGACATACACTGTAATCTATGCCGCGTGGGAAGATTAGCGCGATGTTTACCATGCTTTCGGGGATTAAGAAATAATCGAGTAAATTTAGCCACTTCACTGTGTAGACGACAAGATTGGCACATTGGCTAAGTGGCTTTCCACGCTACGTGTCGCAGTTTCGATTCCCGCTCGGATTCAATATTTTTTTGGTCTACAAATAGTTGTTCCAGAAAGATGAAAGAAAATAATAAACTTAAATACAACTGGATAAAAAGCAAGCAACTGGAAAAATAACATAAAATAGAGAGAAAACAGAGGTTTTCTAAAAAGTACACCATGACATTTCCTTTTTTTATGTAGATTAACTACGGTAAATTTTATATCTACCGTAATACCGCTTTTACTAGATGAACGGACAACCTGTAGGATCTACAAATTACTTTGTTTAAATATAACGGCTATACTATTACTGATACTGTTATCAGTGCATAGGACGCTGCTCTCTTAGTCGCCAGTCGCACTTTACGAGTTTACAGGAAATGAGGGGGTGCCTACGATTGATAAGTAAGTTCAACCGATACTACCGATACAGGAAGAACAGCATAAGCGCCTTTACGAATATAACATTTTTGAAAGTAATTATGTACTTAATCAGTTATCAGGCAAATTTTGCATGCTCGAACATTTAAATTTTAAACAGTTTTGCTTATAATTGGCAGTTTTGTCGAAAGAATAAATCTGTTGCAAATTCATAAGTTTCTCGTTTTTTACAGAAGAAGGTACTAAGTGCGATAAGACCGCCCTTTGTACATTTCTTATTCTATTTATTATATCTTTTCTTCTCCTTCTGGTATGCAATAAAGTGTATTGTATTGTTACCCATTTTCCCAGGTTTTTAGAAAAAAAGAAAAGAGTCTATTAGTACAACAAAAAATAAAAAACAAAAAAACATATTAAAAGAAATTCTAGTTATCCAAAGGGGCCGCAGCTCAGAATGATGTCAGGAGTTCAGGAGGCAGTTATACTGGCCACCTGAAGCTGGTTTTGAGCTGCAACCCTCGAATGCCATACGCTCGAAATAGTTACTTACATACTACAAAATAAATACATAAAATTGTTTTAATAGGGTGTATTGTATATACCTATACAATTATACATATTTTTACTAAATATAATGTAAGTAATAATGTACTTCACCTAAGAAGATAACCTTCTTCTGTAAAAAAGTGTAGTGTCGCTTTAGATTTTCTTCCTGAAAAGGCTCGATATTTTATGGTGACCCTACTAGCCGGTGACAGCTAATACACTATCATTATAAAACAAGTTCAAGGGTAGCCAGCTGTTAATACGATATTAGTACAGGAATAATTAGTAAGCAAAAACTTGACAAATGAACCAACGGAATCATTATGATAGATAATAGATACACATTAACCGTCTTTTTGATCCTACGGCTAATTGTAGTAAGATAATGTTAATATTTACTTAACATTTTAACTTGCCGCAAGCATGGTCATAGTCCACGACCAAGCTCATGGATAACTATAAGCAAAAACTAAAAACATTCAGCCATATCTGGCTAGACCTGCTGAGAGTTGAGTAAATAAATAAGCTGACAGACTTTTAGATTTAAGTCATAGAAATAATAAGTAGGTCTCCCATGATTTAAGTGAATGACTGACAACTGAGTTACGCAAGAATGAGAATGACTGACGGGTCTACCGCGACTCTGGAAATTAACTTCATATGTTAGGATCGTAAGAGACGAAAGTAGGAGCTACCTTGTAAAAAAAATCCGATCATGAAGTTGGGACTCCCATTCTCATTCACATATTTTTATTACAAGGTATCTCGAAATTTTGTGCCTCACGATCGTAATGAAGTTTATTACATGAATCGATGTTCATTACCATTTTAGTAACGCGGTAGACCCGCAGTACAATGACATGAAGTTGCCTACTTGTTTTGAGAAAAACCTTTTGAAAATAATGACACGAGTATGTACTATTTGTTGATTGTAGTTTCTTGCCGGTTCTTCTCCATAGGATCTACTATTTGAAACCGTGCACCTAGAGTCTCGACATTTCATAAGTCCCTGTATCACACGTGTGTGTGTGTGTTACATGAAATAAAGATCTATTCTATTCTATTGAAGGATACGAATCCTAAAACTAACAGGTGGTATGTTGCCGTGATTTATTTAAATTATACCAGTAGCTACATTTAAAACGTAAGCTTTTGGACAAGTTCCTACTTTAGTAATATCAGTTTTATCAAAATTCATCATCATGAAACAAGATTGGATATTTTATTTCCCATATTCGATGTAGATTTATTCTAAACATAGCGAAAAGCTATAATAATGAATGTATAAATAGAAATACAAGACAATTCATTCATCGATCGTCAAATATCAAAATCTTCAACCCACAAAGTTTCCATAAATTTGTGCAAATAAGTGGTGACGTACACTCCTCTAAACGGTAGGTATAGTCGGTCACATAAATCAGGATTAATTTTACTTGTCTTCATAATCTCAATTTAATGCTGCTATTTAAATATATCATTACATCATCAAGATACACAAGTTACCAAAGATTATGAATTTAATTTGCTACCTCTCCGCTTGATTAAGGTCCGATTAAATTGAAAACATAATTGATTCCTCAGAATTGGTGTTCAAAGGGTTGCCTTAATAATTTTTGCTGTGAAGTATTGTAATATGCTCCCCAGTACAAAGAACCTGGCTAACCAGCTTATTTCTTCCCGATAGCTTTTTTCATGGTTTGCTTTCGAAACAAGTATTTTATTTACCTAAGTTTTACTAAGTATGTATTCTTCTTATAAAATTTATTTCAAACGAATGTGTTGGTAACTGTACATACAATGATAAATTAATTTATATGTGAAGAAAAGCGTGGGTAAAGCAAAAAATAAAATGCTTTGATGCTTTTCAGTAAGTGACAGGAAGAACCGGGTGGTCTGTTGACCTTCTAGATCGGTACCAAGCGTTTGACACTTAGGGAGGTGGCAGACTAGATTTAGAATGACCCATAGTGAACGTATTTACATAAGGCGTTCCCCAGGGCAATATCCTTGGACGCCTGCCTATACAGTTACATATCACACAGGCTATTAAATAACAATAACAGTTGATAGAACGGAACACGTTCAATCTGCAATCACTTCAAGCCAGGGTTTGAAATTCCAATTCTTTTACAAAATGCTTAGAAGTGGGATGCGACAGACTAACAGTAATAGTAATTCTTTTAAAAAAATATGTCTACATTAATGATCTGATACACAATTATTATTGAACAGTAAACAAACCATTGCTAAGGTTTGGCGGGGAATGTCGGAAAGGTGTGAGGCTGTGAGGCGGTGCGTCGGCGGGACATTCGGGTCAGTGAGGCACGTGGGCTTCATACCAGTCAGCTGGTGTATTCTGTTTACTGCATTCGATATTGGGTTTTTGTATTGTGGTTTAACAGATGAGAAAGAGTAGTAGTTTGTTCGGACTGGTCTGATCATGGAGCTGCTACGACAATTTTATCAATTCTTTTATAATTTTTTCTCATATCACCCCCTGATATGAAAAACATATAAACTGAATTTATCCTAACTACAAAAAGAAGCAATACACCTACCCAAAAAATTTGGATCCTAAACATAAACCCACAAATTCAATACAAAATCAACATCGGCATCGTCAAAACTCATCAGAATACTGCGCCTACTTTAGCATACGGCACAACTGTGAATTGTGATTGCAGACAATCCATATGACTCAACTGCACGTCCTTGGGCACCGGGGTAGAGCTTATTATGTTCATTCTTGTTTTACTACAGACGCGACGTAAAGGCCGTAATAAAAATAAGAAAAAATGGCGCCGCGCCGGTTTCCCACGAACTTGACGGGAAACGTGGTTCTGTAATTCCGTTTTGTAGCTTCTGTTTACCCTGGAGATGAGGCGTGAAGAAAGCGTATTCCGTCGGCTGATTAAAGTTAAAGTCAGGTACAACATAGAAGTTTCAAGCTATCAAAAACATTATCAGTTTGCGATCGATTCATGGAAGCTTGGAATGACTTTTTTTTAATTATAGAGGAAGGCAAATTGACGGCACTATTGGCGCAATGGCTAAGCGATTTGTTTTCTACGCTACGTGCCGCGGGTTCCATCCCCGCACAGAGCAATAATTTGATAATATTATCTATAGACAGTATTAGACAGTTGTTCCAGGTCCTATACCCTAGATACAGAAGAAATTCTTGTGAGGGGCAAGGAATAAAAAAAAATCCTAACACGCTTGCGGGTCCCATAATGGCAAGCTATACTACCCTGAACACTACCTACATAATGATCAGAGATGCATTGGCGACCAAGATCTAAAAATGATATGATTTTGTCAAATTACGAGCATTTGTGACGAAAGTAGACAAAAGTTGCCTGCTTAGCGGTCAATTCGAGTATCGAACAGTAAAACTGAGTATTTTAATAGTGTATAACAAAGTTAGAGAGCGTAATTGTGTCGTAACTTCAGGGGTAGACTTGACGTTAGACAGATTCTGTCAAATAAAGTTGCTTATAGACTGAAACTAGCTTTCCTACGAATACTAAACCGTAAATTACCCATTCCCCTAGGGGAATAACCAAGAGGGAATTTCCGAACAACCCTCGCCACGTCACAGAATATTAATAGTACAAGGCCACGTCAACCTAGCATTTAGAAACAGGGATGATTCACACGATGAACGTTTTCTTATCGACAAATGTATACCGCATGGCATTCGTGATAATACTTTGTGATACACAACTACAGTACAATTGATATAAGTCTAGAAAATCTCCTGTTTCATATACGGCATGATAACATAACATAACTTTGAATGCGGTAGTATGGTACTATGGTCAGTTGAATATACGACTAGAGGAGCTCCTAGCTACATAGATATACCTACCGCGCAGATCAGTCGATCAGCGAGGTTAAGCAGCGCTTGCCGCGGTCAGTCCTTGGATGTTTTTTCAAACATCGAGCCCCTCCGTGACTCGGAAAGCACGTTAAGCAATAATTTTTCCTGGTTGTCATACAAATACATAGTCGTTACGGGAGTCAGCAGTCCAAAAAGTGCGACAAACGGTCTAGCCTTATACCTAGTAATAGTTAGTATTCTTTGCTTATAGGGTCAATGTCTCCCAGTTATTGGGTTGCGGAGGTCAGATATCTTCGTATAAAATGCTGATATTCAGCCGCATCTGGATAGACTGGGAGCCGACCCCAGGTAGTTGGTAAAAGGCAAGCCAGATGAATTGAATATACGTCTACGGAGAAATCAGTCCTGTATTTATTTTGACTGTTGTTTATTTTTGTGCTGTTTATTTACGCTCCACTGCACTTCCTGGTCGCAACTCTTGCAATGTGCAGTCATGTGCAGAAGGGAAATGAAAGCTTAAAATTAGGGCAAACACCGTGGATATATTGAATACACTATTGATGCATTAAATTTCGACAATTTGCAGTTGTGGCTCGTCTGACTTTTTACCCGACTGGGCAAAGGGGTTATGTTTTTTGGGTGTATGTACTATGTATATTTCTTTGTGACATTCTGTAGCCTAAACGGCTTAATGGATTTCAGCTGAGGTGTCGTTGGATTCTATTATATTATAATTTATGCGTTCGTACCAACAGTCTTAAAGTTCACGTAAAGTCGAAATTTTTAATTTTTAAAATTTACTTTTTTCATCTTACTTTTTAGAGCTTCACTTCTTACGCACTCTTCTTTCAAGTAAATAATCAAAAGTGTTATTCATTTAGCAATGTACTATCGACACGAAGTGGAAGAAGGTACTGTATTGTTCTCGGCCTAAGATGTCCGCTCCTTAGCTAATGACAAATTAATATCTAATTATTATACCATAATAGTACAGATCTTGAATTTTATTTTTCTTTCCAATTATCGTTTATTTTTTGTTGAACCCACCATGTTTGTCTCTGCATCACCCTAAGGTGCTGGCAGAAAATGCCTATGGCATTAAGTCCGCCTTTGTGCAGTGTTTTTTTTTATCTGTGCATAAAGCATTAAATATATTATATATTAGTCTATGATTAAATAAATAATAGGTACTTAATTCAAAATGAACTTACCCATGTTTATAAAAATCCTTTGGCTGTAACGACACAAATGTTTATAGTCACACATTTAGTTTATCACTTTGTTAGTGTTATCACAGGGGAATCTTTGGAAGTCACTAGTAGTCACTATTGTTCAGTTTGAACATTTAAAAGTTGTTATTAAAGTTGGAAGCACTTCACATCCGATGTAAAAAAATCCTGTATAAAAAAGATCCTGATGTAAAAAAGTAAGTAAAAGGTTTTTGTTATGATGAAAAAACATTATGAAAATAATTTTTGCGAGATGTTACCTACTTAGGTACATTCCAATTTTAAAATCGATTGTTTATTGAAATAGAATTTCAAAATTGGAATACCTCACAAAAATATCCCGCGCTTATTTGTTTTTTTTTTTAGTCAACCGTACCCAAGTTAGTATCCTACGTATAATATATCTGTGTCCACCAACAATTTAAATTATTGTAAAAGTATAATAAACATGAGAACACTTTCATTTAATTACGTGTAATTACATAAATTTATATGTACATCCATAGCAAAGAGAAGTAAGCTGTGTTCACTATGGTGTATCTATCTTTGAATCGCTGCCTGCACTAAACAGCGTGGCAGGTAAACTGCCATGTTTTCTATTTATAGGGTCCCCATCAAACTATGGTAAACAGAGGATACTTCATAAACTTGTAGGTACCTACTAGAAACTGTTTTATGCAGCTACAGAAAAAATACAAATATTTGCTCGTTGCTGTCTGCGTGTCTTACCACGTCCGTTGTTTTATAGGGCTTCACAGTGCCTAAAATTAGTACCTATTTACAATTAGGTAGATACAAATACAATATTTTTTTTATGTTTTCCCACATTATTAGTTCTCCTTGTATCGTGGGTGCAGTTTACGAACCCCAAGAATCTACGCTAATAAAGTAGCGCCAATACGCAATTCTTTTTTTTTTTTGTTAAGAGGGTTTAACCTAAACTGATTATGCCACTAATTTATTATCGTTCAACGGACTAATATTTCGACGACCTTTATTGACGGTGTCTCTAATACTCTTCAAACTCGAGATATTATCCTAGTCCGTAACGAGTCGTGGAGTCCAGCTGATCAGACCAGCAGCCATCATAGTCACCCTAGCTATACATCTGGTAGCCCGCCACTTGTAAGCTTTCCCCAAGTATCTAAATGTCCACTTTCCAGTAAAATTATGGTTGCTGTACTGTAATGAGCGACGCCGAAAGAAATCGAGTAAACTCACTGCAAAAACAAAAACTGTTTGTAAGAAGGTGACTTTCGCCACGTTTTTAAGTAGGAAGTAGCTATTAATTGCTCTGAAATTCTTTCACATTTCAAAAGTGCCCAATATTTAATAAAAAAACTGTTCTATTCTATTCAATTCTACTTCGTCTACCTATCATTCAAAATAATATTGGTCTACGTTGTAGGTTACTTAAGCAGTACGCTATTCGATATGGAGGATTATTTCCAAAAATGCCAATTCATTCTTTAATACCGCAAAGATCTACTACCTCCTAACCACAAACTATGCTCCTAACAGAACGTGGGTGTCCATGTGCGCATGCGCATGTCTTGCAAAGACCTACAGGATCATTAGATCGTGTGATGAATTTAGTCTAGCGAAACATTATCTAATAGGTAGGTTATGAATAATAAATAAATCTAACTTAGCATTTCATTACGATTCAATAGCTGTACGGATATTAGTCGATGACGTTGACTGTACCGGCCCGATAGACCGTGAAAACCGGAAGCTAGTTGCCCATTCTATGGAAGTTGAACGACAGCCATGGGTGCGCAAATCTCATTTGGGCCTCTTCATGCGCCAAACTTGTTGATTTTACTTCACGCCTTCCGGGAAAGCAAATCCCAGGAATGACTATGTCATTGGGTGCCATTCAAAGACATGCAGCCTCTCACATTTGAAACAAATAGGTATATCGTATATGTATCTAGGCCATAATTATAATTAATGCGCCATTTCGTCAGGGAGTTCATTATAAAATGTTTTTCTGGAATTCCCTTGAGCTATCTTTAGCTATCCTCGTACACTATAATATTCCTGCAAGTATTTTTTACGAGATAAGTAGTCTTTCTATCACGTTGCAAAGACAATACAGTAGTGACAATTACTAAACTTCTAGTATGTACTCGTAAATTGATCTTATTCTTTGAATAACCTAACCGTAAAATCCCCCGTCTCCAACTAGAAAAAGAGCTGTAACTTTTGAACAAGATATTCATGAAACATAAAAACTAACATCAAACCCTTCTAATAATCAACAAGAAACTTCATCATCTCCTTAGTCTTTTTCCAATCACGTTGGGGTCGACCCCCGGCTGAATATATCAGTATTTTATACGGAGCAACTGCCATCAGATACTGGCCACCCAAATACTGGGGGTGGGAGATACTGATACTATAACAACAACAAACTTGCAGTAGATAACTTACAATAAAAATATAAACAATTTCGGTGGTG
Source organism: Allophyes oxyacanthae (assembly GCA_932294325.1). Classification (NCBI taxonomy): domain Eukaryota; kingdom Metazoa; phylum Arthropoda; class Insecta; order Lepidoptera; family Noctuidae; genus Allophyes; species Allophyes oxyacanthae. Next base: position 8,970,140 of record OW028628.1, read on the forward strand.
GTTGAGACAACTCTAAATAAGATGCAAATGAACAAACACTATGTAATTAGCTCAAGGACTTGTAGCTAAATAACAAAGGAGATTAATTATTACTATTTAGAACGGATCGGCAAATTGATGACGGCAGGTTCGCTACAGCTGTCACCGCACCATATTGTTTAGTTTTCGAGGTACTTGGGCAGATTAAAACCGTGGAAGCGAAAATATTCTAAGTTTATGGGTGTGCTATACTGCTCTGCTATTTTGTAAGCAGAATTCGAGCAGTTCATTACTGAATCCTCAGTGATATCGTATCGGTAATCGTTGGTATTCACAACGAGATGCAAATCGAGAAAAAATCATAACATGGTAAAGGTACTGAATTATATCGGTATATAGTTACAAACATACCTTTATACCTAACTAATCTTAACTTTGGAGGCGCTGAAGAGATGACGGACTTTTTGTCTGGTGGAGTTTTTGCCGCGAAGAGGAGACAGACCTTAGGCCTGAATTCCTCCTACGCTGATCGGTCGCGTACCGGTCGGTCGCGTACCGGTCGGTCGCGTAGCACATCCTGCGTCGCATCGGCAATTTATGCGCCGCTGACATCAGCGTTGCAATGTGATGCTGTATTGAACACAATGTGTGTTGTTACGCGCGACCGACGTACGCGACCGACATCAGCGTAGGAGGAATTCAGGCCTTATGGAATCCTATGCAACAACACACACGGCGGACAAAAAGTCCACGTCGCGTCGTGTCTGTCGTCGTCTGCTCCACGCCTTAGGCTGTCAACTCAATCTATAAAGCTTACGAGACTTTGCTCAGACTTTGCTTTGGAATAAGGTACTTTCTTTATTGACTTTTAGACTTCGTCGGTCTTAGCACTCTTAGCGCATGCTCAGCACAATTTCAGAGTGTTATGACTAGATATAAATTGCAAATCAAAGTATAAGCTAAGCATACAAATAAGCTTAGTAAAGTTTAAGTAAAGTCTCAGTATTTAGGCTGTCTGTCCACTGAAGCGGAGCGGAAAGGTGGCAAAATATATCCACTCATCTAAGTGACGTGATAATATTTAAGTATATTGGTTACTTTTTTTCCTCTCTGCACCGCTCCGCGTCAGTGGAATTGCATCCATCGAACAATCGTCTTTGGATAATTGTTTAATTAACTTCTTCTTTGTTATAAGTCAAAGTTTTTTATTTCAACTGAGCCTTTGTAGGCACTTTCAGAAATCAGAATGTCGTGATTCTTGGTCAGGTTCCAAGTGGGTTGGGGGTTGTTCCTGGAGAAGATACCGGCATAAAACTCCAGGTATAATCTTTTCAAACAACAAATTTACAAGAATATCCAAGACAACGAGAGCGGGCCCGGCCGAAATTCAACCTGAATTTAAACAATATTACAAATAATAAAAAGAATAGCAACGATCATAATAGTAAGTACCACTATAAGTTAAACAATACAAGTAGGTACCTACATGCTTATCACTCAAACCACCCTTTGGCCTAGAAAGCTCTGAACTCAAGTCGGTTTTTCAGTATATTCTGCAATCGCAATCTACTTATATAACATACTTAATCAAATAACGATATCTGTAGCCTAGCTTAGGCTTTACGAACAGACATCATATGACCGCAAAAAATAAAATCTGAATGTCTTATACGGGCTCGTCCGGGATTTGAACCCGGGACCTCTCGCACCCGAAGCGAGAATCATACCCCTAGACCAACGAGCCGTGATGTGTCATGCTGTAGTTGGTAAAGACCTTTGTCCTAGCTCGTCACGTCATGTCCTAAGTAGAAGCTATGTATGTAATAAAATCAATATAAATAAAGTTGCCAATAAGTAAAAAGCTTCGCGCGCTTTTTTATTAGACACAAGACAGCAAAATCATGATCTCCACCAAAAGAAAAAAAGACAATTTTGTCCGCAAATTCAACGAAAACTAAATCAAGTCTCGTAACGAAACCGTTTAATTTGAATCGGATAAATAACTGATCGTGCTGAACAAGTAACGTGGTACTCTTTACCTAGTTACCGTTATCGGATTCAGTTCGTTTTGAAGTATTTTCCCTCAAAAGACTGAATTGTTTAAACTATTTTAAATTTTTGGCGCCGAATTGAAAGTAATCGAAGCTATTAGCGACATTTTTCATTTACGATCAAACCATCGAATTAATGGTGTATTTAGTCTTCCTGAGTTCAATATAGCAGTTGATACTGCAGCTGCACATCCACATAGCATTTAACATTACAAACCTTTCACTGCATGTCCCTCAAGGGTGCGCGTTATTGTTTATACCAATATATTGTTCAACTAAATAGTAGCAGGAAAATAATTACTCCAATGTAGAAGGAAAGAACGTTCTGGATACTCAAAGGAAAGAACCGAATCCGATAAATTTAAATTTCGAACAAATGTAGTGTTTCGTAGAAAAAATAATTAGTTGAGTTGTACCTACAGCATAGTACCGTACCTACTTATATTAATATCCATGACCTACAGCGACACTGTTTACAAAACTTACTATGGACTAATTAATTATCTACTTTTGACCTAAATATGGACGCAGTTATATAACTCATTAGGTAGTGCCTAATGAATTAAATTCAATCAGTAAGTAGTAGTGAATGAAAACACTTGTAGTTTCTCAAAAGCCTGCCAAAGCTGGAATCTTTTGTGGACAATAATCTACCCGTGCAGCCGTGTAGGGTTTCGTTTGCGTCATGCATGCTATCTGGACCGTGAAGGAACGTGATGGCTGCATTGTCTGATTGATGAACAGACCCTACTGGATTCTGCATGTTAGCTGTATTTTATCTATTGTAGCCAGCATTGTAGTTACATGGTTCTGGCTTGTTAGTTAGTTAAAATTTCTTTCAGTATGTAGGTACTTGATGACGAATACTTTAATCCTCTTGTTTAAAAATTGTATCTTGATGAATGTAAAAGTGGCCAAAAAAAGCTGCTGTGAATGGAACCCTTGAATTTATAAATTCTAATCAATTCTCACTGAATATTTGTTTGGGAATGTGCAAACCCTAATTTGGTAGATTTTAATTATTCGATTGAAACAACTAACCTTGTTATTATTTCAACAATTTAGGGCTAGGCCTGATTGAAGAGATCATTATCTATAAAGGTTATTATTACCTACTAAGGCAAAAACAGCAAATAACCAATTGCCGAAATCCTCTAGTAAAGATAAAAAAAACTAGTAGAGCTTGTTAGGTAACATAAGGTATGCGAGTTCGCTATTTTTTATACTATTAACAGTGTTTATTTATTCGGATCCGGTTGCGAACGTGATCAAAATTTCAAAAACCGGCGACATGTGTATGTTTTGTCAACCCTGAACGGCCCTGATTCCACCGACTTGTTTATAATGACATCTCCGATCGATAACTATTAACCCTAGTGCTAATAATAGCAACGATTCTGCGTATTTACAAAGTAAAATACGAGAAAGCTGAGTGAGAGGTAAACAACTGCATTTGAGTTTATTTCGAATGCACCAATGCAGTAACAAACACAACAACAGGATCGATAAACTAAACGCACTGCACTGCCGACAGGCTAAAGATTCCCGCGTTTTTCACGTCAATTCTGCGTTTTTACACTCTCAAAATACACATACTAAATTCATACGTTAACGCCACTCCGAAATAATAATACAGCAATGTTATTTCCACGATTTATAACGAAAAGTCACATTTTAACCGGGTTGCGGTAAATAAACAGATGCGACACTTATTACGTTCGTCGCGTAACTGACGACGACCGGCGAGTAGGGAGCACGGCAGGACGCTAGAGCGCGCGCCCAAACTATAACCTAGCCGAGTTGAAATAGTAGGGTGAGCGGGTGCGGGCCGTTTGACAGTGGTGTGAATAAAAATAGGGCGGGTTGTTGGCCATTCATGTTAGGGGACGATGCATCTGGACCAATAGCTTCCGCATTCATCGGCCGCCGCGTAAAAACTACCTGGGGTATGGAACAGTTATTTTGAACGTGTAGCTATTATTGTGGAATATTATATATTTTGTTTACCAGTTACCTATGTCCATAATATTTTTAGAATGTTATTTTATGAGTACAAGTCTTAGAGCATTATACTCAAAGGTTTGAGTAGAGTAGGTAGTTCTAATTTTTGTGTATTCAGATTGAGTGATTCAAATCATGTGCATCATTAAGCACAAATCACTTAACTATTTTGCGAACGATCAAATTATTATAATTATCCAACGAGTACCTGAACGTTGCGAACGTGAAAGACCCACGACTGCGGACTATTTTCTGAATGTCTTTACCCTCGTAGTGAAGTCCCAGATCGTCCAAAGCCACTGCTAGTGCGTCTTCTCCACCTAGTATCTACTCAAAGTTCCAGTGTTGGTTTGCTAAGATAATGTCATCGGCATTCGGGAATTAATAGGAAGGGTACCAGCATACCTCCTTGCGGAAGCCCCTTGCTTTATAGGCGTCTTATGATTTTTAGTGCACATTTAAGTTTAAAAGCGCTGCTTGTGAAGTCACTTTGGCAGGACACAAACGAAGACAGGGTCGTTAGTTTGGCTACCAACTTTGTACACTAGTTTCTTTAATATTGACTGTATCGTTTGGTGCTGATAGATCGACAGACATCTAATCATACTCAGTTCATACCTGTCGTCGATTTGTTTTGCGAAGCTATTTGTGTAGCCTGTAGGTACGTGTACGGTTAGCACAAAACCAGAACGAATGGAAACAGAATTTGTATAAAGTAACCTCAGAACACTCAAGTTCTGAGAAAGTAACAGAATGCCGTAAAAGTAGACGTCAAACTGAAAATTCGTTTGTATCAAAATTCAAAATTCAAAAATTATATCAATAAAATATTAGAATTTTTCCAGTAATTTTATAATAATTATGATCAGTACATTAATTAAAAGTATAACGTAAAAAGTTAATGAAGTGATGCACTGTCCCGATTAGATATGTATTATTATTTATACAAAAAATAAACTTTAAAAAAAAGTAAAAACCAACTTCAAAAATCTAAAAATTATAAAATAATTTTCTTTTATAAACTGAAGTCGGTGCCACTGCCAAGCTAGGTGCAATGAAGAGTTATAAAGCCCCGAATTCAAAAGCTGTTAAGTTTTTTGAGAAAATTATTTTAGACTTTTTAGGTTTTTGCAGTACTTTTTTTTTATATTTCTATTTTGAGTGGCATAAACAATACATAAACATGCGATTACAGCAATCGCGAGTGATATGGTGCTATTCATTCAAGAGTTTCAATGTGTATCTCCGAAGGTCTTCATCAGATCTTCACCAAATTTAAATGACACCACTTTGAGTGTACCCTTTAAAAAAAAAAGAATTTTCAAAATAATCGCGTAACAAACATGAAAAAATACTGTCGAATTGATTACCTCCTCCTTTTTTTGGAAGTCGGTTAAATAGACTTAGTAATATTCGGTTTTTTTTTTACGCTAACAAGACAGCAGCCCTATACGCCTACCTTTCACTGATTCCTTGAAGTTTTTGCTTCAGAGCTTGGATTCGATACCATTGTTGAAGGTCTAGTTGTCGTTGTTGTGATAGTATCATTACCTACTTTTACACTTGTAATAAATTACAGAATGGGGGACTAAATGAGTGCGTAGGCGCTGAACAGTTTCGTCACTCGGAGAGTTACCTCCCGTGCATCCGAAACCAGAATAGTAAAAATGCAATAATCTATTTCATACAAACTTTATTTAAATCAAAAAATAAAATCTACAATAATCCTTTTACTTTCAATGATGTATAGTAATAAAATTTGTTTTAGTGTCTCAATCTATAATCGTTTTCGATTTATTTGCCATAACCCCAGTGGTTGGTTAGGTTAGAAGTTTAGAACCCTTAGGTTTCCAAGGCATCATTACCCTTCATGTTACAAAATTGTTACCAATTTCATTTTTGTGAACTTGACATTCTGTCCCTTACAGGTCTTCAAACAAAAAGTCAATAACTAAACTATACATTTTCTTGATCTCACAATATAAGCGACAGACTGCCAATCATTAAAATCTTTACACAATTAGCTTAACAAATTATATTAAATCCTCTTTTACAGCTAAATTACAATGCATAAATTTTATTCTAAACAAAAATACATATCTCAATATATGAAAGAACACTTTTACCTATGTATTTGTTAAGTCGGTAACAAATGAGGCACATTATTATTACATACTTTTTCATTTATTTATATTTATATGTACATAACTTGGACTCTTTTAACTTAACATTACATCTTCAGTCCATTCTTAGGTACATCTATTCAAATCATCTATGTTGCTGATAAAAAAAATATTTTTATATTTTACAGTGTCAACAAAGTTGCATTCATGCAAAACCTTTTTGGTTTTTAAATAAATCAATGGTCTCATAATCACATTATTTCGATAGTTAAATTTAAAGTGGAGGTGGATAGTGTAAGGTAATATTTAACAAATGGATAACTAAGAGGAGATCGATGAATGAATTAACTAACAATGGTTCGTGCACCAACTTACCCTTAACCGAAAAATATGTTGAGTTTCACTTTTGTGTGTTTGTACAACTATTTTTATGCTAAGAGATATGTTTATTAAGTAAACAAAGTTACCGTCGCTCATTTGAGGTCTGACACAGTTAACTATTTCGGCACAATGTAACAACATTCATTATGAAGTCCTAAAATCAATAAAGCTTAATTAGGAAGTACATAAAACAATTCTTTTCCTAAAAGAATAACTTCTCCAATATCTAGCTAATTTTATATAAAATACGAATTAGCACAATCTAAACAAATAATTTTGGTGTTAACTGTACAAAAATTAGTCTGTACATTTTTCCCATATAGCACTCTTAATTTACGTTATATTTCGAGAAAGCACTCTTGGTATAGTTCCAATTAGGTAATATAAAGAATTTATATTATTATATATAATGTATACTATCAGTATGTTAACAAGTTGTCAAAATAATACATTTTCTAAAATCTTCTGAATTATAAACAGATAAGTATCACCAATTGCTGCAGTGTAAAGCTTAAGTGCCACATGCTTAATAGAACTTATTATTATGATATGACTCCAAGTTTATCATCGACGGAGCCTCGGATAACAGGCTTTATTATATCCAAAAATGTGTCAGTTATAAAATATTTATAAAAATGTCAACATGTTGTACTCTCGCTTTATAAGGCAGGTTATCTATCTGTAGTTACTACGTAGCCTCTGACTCAACTTCACAATAATTAAAATCAGATTCACATTTCGCCTACGGTTAAATGCATTACAATAGAAGCTATAAATATAGAGAAAATAAATATCTACTAGGGCTAATAAAATCCTCCTGGTCCACGCGGTAAACTTACACGTTAAATATAGAATATACCTTTGTACTATTGTTTAACGTCGACGACGACCGCGGAGTCCCCGCCCACGTAGCGGAGTCGCGGCCGTCCCGAGCGGTCCTCGGATAGAAACTCACCCTACTCAATGGAAACTACCTACTACCTAGCCGCCGTCTTCGGCGACGCCCGAGACGGCGATAAAAATAAAAAAACAACAACAGAAAATCAACCGTATACGACGCAGTCATCTTTGGATCCGACGTCGGCGCCGGACCGCGAGGGCGGAGGCGCGGCCGCCCGCGCTACTTAGCGAGCCGCCGTCGGAGGCGGTTGCGGAGCGCTAGTGCCGGCGCCCACGGACCTGTCGCGCGCTTGCCCAGCGCACGCGCGCACCGCTCCGGCGCCAGCCGCGCCGCCTTGCTGGCGCCGCCGCCGCCGTCCTCGCCGCAGCGCGTACGCTTGCACGGGCCAGCGTCGCGTGCGGCACGTACCGTTTCAGCAGCGTCGTTCCGCGAGCGCAGCGCGCGAGGACGTGTTGGCGGCGCGGGAGCACCGGCGCACGCGGAGGGCGGCGGCGGCGCGCGTGGTTCGCCGGTGGTGGAGTGCACCTCTGCATCGTCGCGAGCGCTATCCGCGCGGCGCGTGCGCGAGCGCGGCGGCTCTGCTGGTGGCGCGGCAGGAGCGGCGCGGGCGCGCGCGCGTCCCCTGCTGGCGCAGAGGTTCTCCTTGGAGCGGTTGGGGGGCAGGCGGCGCGCCGCCGGGCCCCTCCGCGCCGGTCCCGGGGCGCGCGCCGAGTTTTCCGCCCGCGCGCCTGCCGCGGCCGCGACCGCCGCCGCCGCTCCGCGCAGTTCACGCGCGTACATCCCGATGCTTCGTGTTATCTTTTGAGCCAACGGCGTCACGCTCTGCGCGCCCTGCGAGCGTGTGGCGCGAGTGCCGCTGCGCTTGGCGTCGTCGTCGGCGGGAGCGTGCTCGCAGGGTGCGGGTGCCACGCGTCGTCCTGCTGGCTTGGCGTCCGCGGCCGCCGGACGCTCAGCGCGCGGTGGCGGCGGAGGCGCGGGGGGCACGGCTGGCGCGCGTCTTGTGAGTATGACGACACGGTCGAGCACGGGCGCGGCAGCGGCGAGTGGACGCGCTCGTGTGGCCTGGCGCGTGTGCGGTCGCTGCGGCGGCTCCGGCTCGTGGTGCGAGCGCAGCACGCGGTCAGGTGCGGCGGTCGTGTCGCGTCGCACGTCGGTGCGCGGACGTCGTCCGCGTGGCCTCGGTGGACCCTCCGTGGGGGAGCTCGACGACACTTCGTTGATTTGAATTCCCCCGTCGTCGTCAGGGACAAGTGCAGGCTCAGTTGCTGGTGTGGCCGGTTCACCCGCAGCGGCACGAGGCGGGAGAGGAGGACGAGCGGCAGTGGACGCTTCGGTGTCGACATCAACGTCTGGCACGACGGTGGCGGGCGCTGGCTCCGGCTCGCGAGGTTCGGAGGGTTCCCGCTGCGCAGCGCTCCCGGCGATCTCCTCGTGGACGGCCGAGAGCGTGTTGACGACGCGGGTGCGGTTGAGAAGGCGCGCCATGAAGTAGGATTCAGCCGGATTGCCGTAATTGAGAATGGCGTCGGCGTCGTCGGGATCGGGCGGGTCGCGCGGAGCCGGCGCAGCGGGTGTTGGCAGGCGCGCGTCCAGCGAGGCGCAGGGTGGCAGCGGCGCGGGGGGCGCGGGCGCAGGGGGGGCGCGCTCGCCGTCCGAGTAGCGCGTCATGATGGTGAGTCCGTTCTGCGGCACGGGGCGCGCGTCGTGCTCGGCCGGGTCTACGCGCGGCAGGTCGGGGCGCGCGGCGGGCGCGGGGGGCGCGGGCAGGGGGCGAGCCGCACTGCTGCGCGAGCGCAGTACGGTGGCGCGCGGCGGGCCCGGCGGGTCCAGCATCAGCGTCACGACGGACGTGTTGTCGGCTCTCATTCTAGTATTTGACCACCTGAAGGGAAGGAATGTAATGTTTAAATGTTACGAATTTATCCCAATTCCAAAATGAAATATGATCAGTCACATGGTATACTAGTCTGGCCCAGAAAGCGTACCTTTCTAAAGCATGATCCACTAAACTTTTGGATGGGTTCAGCCAGTCTCTGGGCTGATTCCCATTCCCTCCAACAAGAGCAGCTTCATTGTGCCGCTCGGTTGCTTGGACTAGACTGACGGCACCTTCAGGGGAGATCATATTCCACAAGCCATCCGTGCCGAAAATGAGACACCTGTAATGTACCAAGACAAAAATCTGATTATAAAAAAATGTTTATTTAGATTTAAACTATTGTGAAAATTTTATGTATGTGTATTGATAATTGATATTGAATTAACAATCTTATAGCCTGCACTACAGTACTCGCGAAGTTGCTTCGAAGAAGTACTGGTCGAAATTGACCAAAGTCCGAAGTATGCGACTTTTATACTCATGCTACCTCGCGAGGAGCTCCTCGAGTCCTTCGACTCGGGCGCAAAAACTGACAACGATCGGAAGTAGCCCGAGGTGAGCCGAGATTGCACAAACCAAACCAAAGTGGGCTTCTACAGTCTCGTATTCGCTTAACTTCGATCAACTTCGCGAGTAGTGTAAAATTAATGTTTAAACGGCAGATTTTACTGTAATTATCTGTTATGTTGTTGGTGAACTCGGGCCTTAGAAAATGGTCAAGCATTCAAAGGGGTTTCTTTATTTATTTTATTTAAAATGTTTTATGTACAATGAATAAAGGCGGTTTTAATGACGTAGCATTATTGTATTCATTCAAAAAGTACTTACCGAAATTTGGACGGGTCTATAGTCAACACGCCGACATCAGGGTCGGGACTGACTATAAACTCATCATTATGAGGATTGTAGCTCCAAAGGTCACCAAGTGACCTTGCTACTGCTAAAAAGGGAATCTCATCCATTGGTGTGTTCTTCTTGATTGGTCCCTTGTGTCCAAGACGAGGTCTGTTCCAAACAACACGGGGTACACCTGCCTTTGAGACTACCTTGCCTCCACATCTTTGGATGCGTTCTATTTCAATTGTGCATTCTGGTTTGTGGTCTGACGTTAATGGTTTTGCAGCCCACTCCTCACATCCTATGAAAATATATGTTCTATGATAAACAGTCAATGCACGAATTACTAATTGTGGATTGGAGTAAAAAAGTTGTGGCCAACTTTAGTAATTTTAATGGAAAGTTCAACTTAACCAAAAATTTAACTAACCCTAATTAGTTATAATAAAAAACAGCAAGTGTTTCCGAAGACAGTTTTCCTGTAGCTTGTTTAATTTAAGATTTCCCAGTACTGTTCTGTTCAAATAAAACACTGTTGATAAAGTTTTCTATAGATGATTTAAACATTTTTTTTTACATATTATGTCCATTAATTTAACAATTTAGTACTGGAATACATCCATAATTTCCTTCTTCTATTGTATCAATGGTCAAGCTTATATTATTTTCTGATCAGTGGCATGCACAGACATGTCTTACAGAGTAGGCAAAAACAACTTAGTGTTGGTCAAGTTAAAAGATCTTTGTGACTGACCACCTCATCCTAAGACTTTAACTGATATTACAAACATAATTAATGTTTGTAATACTTTATACAACATTTTTTAATGTAGGCAGTGTCTTTTTGTCTTTATGAAGTGCACACCCTGTTACACATAATATGACAATTTCCTGAAAAAACTTTATCTATATCAACTATATCTCACCAGATATCATGGTCACCTGCCATGGCTACATATCTCTTTGATTGTACATGGAATTATAATTTTACTCCAATGTTTTCATATTTCTCAGGAAAATGTCTTGTCTGTTTTCACTAATTTCTATACAAATATAAAACTTCCTATATAGAATATAATATCTCTCGACGTGTTTCCCAATGTGAGTGATTCTAGAAATTCCTGATAAAAAGAAAAAAATACTTACCATCTTTTTGGTAACCAAGTACAATAGCCGAATCACCGACATGTCCAATATATATTTTTCCACGGCGTATAAAAGCTATGCTTGCGGTAGTACCCGCCGTGCTTGGTAACCCTGTTACGGTTTTTGGCCATTTTTCTGAAATAAAACAAAAATACTTTGTAAATTCATGGCTACTATGATGACCACTGAAAATTTCAATAATTATTTTGCCTTTCGTTACCAAGCTTGATTGAAATGTTAATAATATACAGATTCCAACCTTTGTAATGTGCAGTATGGCTTTCACATTTTTGTAATATCCATATACGTTAGCTCCCTACTAATAAAAATGTTTAATTTATAAACATAGATTAAATACCTGTCGATGTTAACTGTATGCCAATGAATAGAGATGGCAATAGACCTAAAAGCTAGACTAGTTAAATAATGTTTTAATCATTGTATATCAATTAGTAAGAGGGTAAAATGCCAACCAACTGCGTTGGATTGATAACCAGTTGGATCACACGAGGAAAGGGGTGTCTGAGAACAATGGTAATATCTGCCTTTCATCACTTGGTGAAGTTCAATGCTGGATAAAAGCCATTCCCAAATTGATGTAAATTAATTGAGCAATGTATTGAAAGAAACTTAACATCAATTACTTGTTAATCATTTCAAAAAAGATCTTAAAACTTGGGTTTTACAAGACTTGCTTTAATTAAACCATCTTTTGTATTATGACAGATTCATTTAACAGGGTGACAAATAAAATACAACTTATATTGTATTCTAATTATCTAGATTTTTATATTAAGTAACTATTAGAGACCGCTGCTCTTCAGGCTCGAAGTATGGAATTGTGCAGTAATAATAATATTACCAATAGAACATGAAAGAAAACCACACAAACAATACATGACATTGCAGTCCAATGCTCAACATAGGACTGTGCCAAAATGAATACCCGTGTGGCCACCACAATGAGCTGGCATGTGGGTGAAAGTAATTGTAATTACATCCTATCTAAAAAAAAATTAAATTAGTAAGACTTAGCAAAAAAATTATTTTAATTCTCTTTTAAATGCTGTATATCCTCTTACTTTATTAGGGAATTATGTGAAAATATATCCAAAAGACAGCTATTTCTACTTAAATTATTCATGTTTTAGGCATATGGATTTAATAAATTATGACTTAATATAGGTACTAGAAACATTCCTAAATAATATAAGATTATACAAAACATTGTTATAACGAACAAACAAATCTCAGGTTTTCCAGTACGCTTGGACTTTGAGCAGATCTGTAGGTAACAAAAGCTGCAATAATGACCTTATACATAACATTTTTGTAAGAGGAAACTTGAGCCAATATAAAAACTCAAACTGGTAAAACTGCTTTCACTTGGCAAAGTGAGTGGGATTCCCAAGAAACTGTGCAAAGATAATTGGTTTCATTTGCTATTATCTAACACAGCAATAGCAAAGGCAGTAACCACAGTGACCATTCGAAAAACTTCTGTAAACTCAATGTCAAACCACTCAAGAAAAAATTATGAATAACTTCAACAAGGTCAAGCAAAACATTTGGAACAGTCACTTGGAACTCTCCTTGAACCAAGACAAAGCAGAGTTTTAGTACATACATCGTAATTAAGTTAGTTAATTATGTGAAATTCGGTGTTTACCTAACTCTTTCCACATGTTCAAGTGGGTCAACATGTAACCATTTCTGATCGCTTTCAGAACATCCTCATCGTTGTCCGACCAGAACTGCCTCTGCTTCACAATAGAGTCCATCAAATGCTCCTTCGCAAAAGCCGCGGCCTCGCTCCCGCCATGCCCATCATATATCCCGAAGAAAGCATACTCCAAATCTCTCTCGTCTTCAGTTTGTTGATAAGCAACGGAAAACAAGTCTTCCATATACTTTCTCCCGCCTTGGCTGCAGTGGCCAGTTACGCGCAAATTGACACCAATAGACGCAGGCATTTTAAAACTACAACACTACGACTTAAAATAACAAAATATTTATGATTTCATTGTAACACAAACGTTTCTTTCCTGTACATTTTGCATTTGCAATTACGCGAGTCGCGACTGACGACAGATCACGTGGACATATTGATCACTACGCGTGCCCAGTTCTTTATGAGAAGTAACATGTGAAAGAAAGAGACAAATATAGAGTCGTTGCTATGTTGTCAAAAGAAATAGACGCCATCATTCTTTCCGCCATTTTTGAACAAGCTCACGTTGACCTTCTTTTAAAAATATACTACTTAGCGTTACTAAAATATTCTCCATAAAACTTAAATCACTTTAAAATAATCATTTGTGAATTTATTTACCTTGAATTAATAAATTATAGTTTTTATTTTCGTTTATTACAGATAAAAAGTTAATTATTTATTTTCTAGTATTTTGAAGGAAACCTCTATGTTCAGAAATGAATAATGGGAAACTAAACACCTAAACACAGCTCACAATGCGCGCGTTTAGGAAGTACATGAACTTTTCCGACAATTTTTTTTAGGTAAAACATATGTAAAACATTTGTAAAAATTATATTTAAAGCAGGTTCTTCGAGATTTATATACAACATAGAGAAGTAATAATTTGAATATTTATTTAAACTTTTATTTTTATAAAAATACTGAAAAATACTAAGAAACTACCACTACTTTTTTATAAAGATACATTGTATGTAGGTACGCGTACAAAGTTTATAGTCCTCGCTGGATGGTACTTTTCATTTAAACAATAGTACTCTGTGGGCTTTGTACTGGGAGCAGTGACGTTAGGCTTCTTTGGTCATTGACTGGGAGACACCGCGCTTATTAATTGATGTAAAAAAAAAACGGGCGCCCGTGCCGTTGCGTGTCATACCCATAGAGATAATACATAGTAACTTGTACTATTTCTATGGTCATACCTAATAAGCGACAAGCAGTGTGTTAATCGGTCGGATGCACTGAAGTATGAAAAAGTCAATGGTCGGATGCTTAGAGCATTATCGGTTGACAAAACAAAACCTGGCGCGCGATTGGAACTCTTTTTTTATTTTGGAACTCTTTTGGCTCGGACACTTATAAGTAGTTTTAAGCATAGAAATAGTACAGTAGACCTTAGATTAAAACAGTTGTAACAAGAATCTGTTCCAAATAAACGATATTTTTTAATAATCTTTTTTTTAATTTCCCTTAAATCCATATTAAATTAGGTACTATATATTATCTCTATGCTTTTAAGAGCGGACCCAATGTCCATTGCAGTAGTAGGTCAATCCTGGTATCGTTGTTCTAAGCCAGTTCACGATTATTCCAGTGGTATTATTATTACAAGGTACTAGATAGCTCGAAGTTTAGTCTCTCACGATCGTATTGAAGTTAAGTACCCGTGTCGATGTTCATTACCATTTGTTAAGCGATCATAGACGTAGGATTTCGCTTATCAGCGTTGCCCATAGACATAATATACTACTAAGCCGTTGCCAGAATGTATCGATGTCTATAGATATGCATGAACTCAAAAAGCGAGACGTGTCAGGTAGGTATTCCATTTTCAAAAAAATGGACTGGTTGTTCACCAGTCAAATGCCGTTTACAAACATAATTATTAATTTGTGTATTGAATAAAAAATATATAATAACAGTAGCTATTCCATTAGTGCATGTATCGCTGTTCTATTTATATAGTACCTAAATAAATGTTACTTTCAGACATCCAGGACTTTTGACTAGAGCCCACTGGCATGGCAGTGTTACTGCCAACGAGGTAACAGATGATTAAGACAAAAACCAGCCGTTTAACACGAACAGCTGGTTACGTTGTTGATGAACATGGCCCTTTAGAAACCGATATTTTATTATTCTCCTCAAAAATCCTATTAATGCAAAGTTGCTTAGCTTTACTAAAGTAAAGCTAAAGTAAAGTTTAAAAGTTAGTACTTAGTTGCTTAAAGTAAAGTTTGCTTAATGCAAAGTTGTATTAAGGCCAGTGCACTGACGTATATACAAATTCAGTTCAATTTGCCAGTATCACATAGTTTTTATTACAGAGATTAGTGATTCCAATTTATTAGGTCTTTATCCTAAAAATAGTTAAGGTAGCAATAGTTTTTTTAGGACGGAAAATAGACCACTACAAAAATAAAATAAATAAACCAATTTGAAAAAAAATATTACAATAAAGTAATTTACAAATCATTACAACCATTTAGAACACTGCATCATTCTTGCTTGAGTTATTGTTCCGAGTGCAGGCTGTTCGGATACGTAGACAGAATAGACGTCTACGTTCGGATACAAAGAATGTTGCCATATTGATAACCAGACGGACACCAGAATAGCCAGTATAGTGCCACAAACTTATCTGACCCGCTGCCCAAAATTGGAACTAACGTCGCTACAGAACAAAAATGACTTCAAAATATATTATTTGTATAGATATGACATTGGTAAAAACGACGGCAGCGACGCCATTACCGGGTCAGATAAGTTTGTGGCGCTGCAATTTTCAATATAACTTAGATAGAATAGCTTCTTGAGTGAGTGTAAGACAACTCTGCATTTGATTGATGGCAGTGGCAGCATTTCCGGACATCACAACAGCGAGGGTGTTCCTGCAATTATCACTACGATTAGTTCCGAATCCGGCCGCGCGCAGCTATGTTGCGCGCACTTTACTTTAGATAACCAGATGATTCTGTTGATCCTTGTTCTTGCTATCTTTTTGGGGTCCCACATACATAATACTTCATGAGGCTTTACTCAGTTGTATCTCTAAACTAGTTAGTCAGCTTTTGGCTGTTTATCAATTTTACGTGTAGAGCCGAAATCTGCAGTCGTTTTGAATACCTTCTGTATTGCTAAAACCAAAACAGAAAGTAGGTCTCGTGCGAATGTGTAAATACGGTATAAGGCATCGTCTTTTTGTCATTTAATTATAAATCTGCGTGTCACTGGCTATGATTTAAAATTACACAACACTAATTATTCTGTCGCCCATAAAATAATAGTGGCTGAGGTCTTTTCCCGCGACAGACTCTTTGGAAAGAGTTGGGCGTTTGCATAGATACAGAAGGTAGCGATGCTAAATCTATACAACGTGAATGTATCGCTGCTGTGTCGCTTCAGCCGCGTGTTTAAAATTTGTTATGCAACCAAATCTATCGATGAAGTCGCGCGTTCACGAAACGAGCTATTGTATCGGCACAAAAAGTGTTCTATAGCCCTTAGGTACTCACTACTTACGTATAAAACTTTCTACATCAATCGAAACATTATCAGCAGATTCTAATTTAACTATAGACCTGAAAAAAGAAAACATTTTAATTCATTGAGTGATAAAACACATAATTAGATACATTGGTACTGCCGCGGTCGCAGACGATCGATTAATGAATTCAATTCAATTCAAAATCATTCCAAAATACATGTACCTATGTATTTCGGACAATATACAAGGTCCTACCTTTATAGACCCGATCCAATCGATTATTATACTTATAATTATAAACAACTCATACTACGGGCAAAGAAAAGAGCTGATTTCTTTTACGCGATTTCAGTGTTGGTCCCATAATAAAAGTTTTTCATAATGATGAGTACAATAACCCCTTATAGGGAGATTGGGAGTAGAAAGGTAGGACCTTATTATATCCTATATTATGTTGGTTAGTTACAAGGTATCTAGTATCTACTTATGAACTATGAACCCAAATAGACACCAAATACACAAATGTGTGTGCACCACGGAGGAGAGAAATCTTTCTCTCCTCCATGGTGTGCACCCAAAGCCCAAGGATATTTCACTTAATGTCCTCAGGATGATATTCAGTGAGGGTACTCACTCTTCTAATGATGAACCTACTAAAAAATAACACCTGAAATCTATTAGTGAACTCACTTGTCTTCCTCACAAGAATTAATACAAAGAGGATATAAGGCTTCTGAATTGTCTTTGGTTGTCTCCAACCTCTTAGTAGGCTTTTGAGAATCCTCAGATTCACTGAAAAATTAAAAATACTTTAAAAACTCAAAACATTTGTTTTTTATAATAATAACTCTAGACTTTAATTATATTAATTTTAAATCGGTTTAGCTAGACTGTATTGGCTGATACTAGCTGTAACTCGACAATGATAAGTACTATACCTAGTTGGCGTTCCACATCCCTGCATCCCGCTCGCGCCCGACAGCAGTGTAGGTACAGTCAGCGACATAAGCAGATGAAGCTTTCGTAATTTTGAAATTCCTTTATCAAAGAAGATTGATAAAGTAGCCCTATTCTACATATAATATTGAATTACAAAAAGAACATTGCAAGTTCTTTTTTACTTATAAAACTTAGGTACAATGAATAATGATCAGCTACTTTTGTCGCTAACTGTATGCACAGCTGTATGTGACTCTATGATTATGTGTGTTAAGTGCACACTGTATCAACATAGCGAGCCACAATGCGAATGCGGAAGATGTGAGATGACAAGTTATTATTGTTCAGTAGTAGTATGATGTGTTTATGTATTCATAAGATGACATCAGATAAACTTGCTAACATGGAATCCTGAAATCTGACAATATCTATAGGATTTAAATCATCTGTGTTGTCATTTTCTGGAATATGCTTAATGGAACAAATGGATTTTTGCTTTCGTGAATTGACACTTTGGCTGTAAAGAAAAAAAAAGTTAAATTACCTATTGATACAACAAACAAAAATCAGGACATTGAATAGATAATTATGTAAGATACCTTGATGATTTATGTTCTGTACATTTCCGATATCCTCTAAATCCACTATAACCACTGGAACAATGAATTATAACTTAGGTAAGTACTAAAAGTTCCTCATTATGTATCGTATATTTTTATCAGAATTCCAAAAATCTGTAAGTACCTAACTAAATACAATTGATTACAATATTATAGTTTTTCATTTCAGATACACCAAGTACTTCGGTAACCAGAGTGCTCTCCGGGAGATCGCCAGTAACATCAAATGTTTGCTGGCCTTCCTCGAGGAGTTGGGTTGGCTGGAATAAAATTATTAACACCCATACGCAAAATACGCGCATCGCCGCGCCGTGGAGTTGCGGAAACTCGCCCGTTTTACCAATACCAATACCAAATACACCAAGTCCATTCTTTTCCATAATCCCTGGGAATTTCAAAATTTGATAATAATTTATATTTTGTGGGTTGAAGTGGCAGCAGTCTCTTTGATAAAGTGGCAAGCCTATGGTCCTGGATTTGATTTCTAGTATGTGTTAGGCGCGGCGCAGACGACGGTCTTTTTGTCGGGCAAACTACTGGAAAACAACAAGAATATTCGGGATGGACTCAACGTAGACGACAGTTATTTTGTTTGTAGTTGTCGTTAAAACTCTAGCGTCCTCACTGGCAAAAACTACCAACCACAATCATTCTAGTCCGCGGTAGTTTGCCGGACAAAAAGTCCGTCGTCTGCGCCGCGCCTTAAATATTGAGTTTTTCTGATAAGAAATTCACAATAGCAGCCTGTCTGGGGCATGCAATAGCCCTCAGTAGATGACACGAGCTCTTTGACAAATGTGAGTGAACAACATTGCTTCTATCGCCTTTTCTGTGACTATACGTGTAGGTACCTACCCTTAGATTAATGATTGGTTTCCGCTGCCGCTCCAACGGCGGAAACCAATCAATAATCTAAGGGTGTACCTAATATTACATATTTATTAGGTGCATAGTGCATACCCTTTCAATCCATTTATTCTTCCTGCCCTCCTCCTTGCTAAAGCAGATTTTTTTTTTATTAAGTTTCTTTTATTTGCCATATTGTTAGTCAATATAACTTGGAGTTTACTTTCATTTCTGGAACTGCTTACCAAAAGATTTTGACTAAAACAACTGAAGTTATTACAAATAAGGAGATTGTAATAATTACAATTTGTTTATTTTTTTCTGACATTAAATCTGACATGATTTTGAATGACAAACCCTCGCAAAACGAATGCTGTGTTGCCATAGACATATTAGTCTATGTGTGTTGCCTAAAATGTTCAAAACCAGTGTTTCCAGCATTGGTTTCCAGTTACAAACATTTATTTTCATTTTCTAACCTGTTTGTTTCAATCCAAAAAGATTTGGTAGGTAGGGTAGGTGTTAAAAGCTCAAAATACATATCTTAAAAAAAAAGGTTTATCTAATATATAGGGGACAAAACATTGACACTAGCCGTTGCCCGCGGCTTGACGGCGAGTTTCGTTTATCAAAATAAAATATAGCCTATTATGTACTACTCGGCATTACCCCCTACATACAAATAAAAAAGTTTAGAATATTATAATTCTTCAGACCAATAACTCTCTGATAATCCCAAATAAAGTTTCTCTAAAATGAAAAAGTAATCTTATCGTTATCATAATGTATTAGAGGTCAGTGAATAAGGGCCATCCTACTAGCCACATGCATGCTGTTCTGGTCCAGGACACTCAGCAACCATCCAATCACTAGACCAAATACTAAGATTATGAAATTATTAGTATAACAAATAATAATAATAATTTCTACAAATCAAACTATTGAAAAATGGTTTTTATTAATTTTCATGTTTATTATTTAAATTACCTACTTACTACTAAAGTAAATCAATAATGAAATTAAATTAATCTAGGATTCTTCAGCAACTTCCCATGGTTTTTCAGGGCGTAGCTGATCCCAAGGATTTGGTTTCTTGTATACTTCTGGCTCTTCTAACTTGACTCCTCCATTGACAACTTCTTTTAGGAATCTGTCTACTTTACCGCCTTCAATAGGTTTGATATCACAGTACATTTCTGTGATACCACTTTCAAGACACCGTTGTGCGAACACTCTGCCTAAATTGATGTAAGCACAGGTGTCTTTAATGCTGTAAAGTTGTTTACGAAGTGCCCACTCGGATGTCTTTGCTTCAATAACTGGGCCATTAAAGAAATGTACTACTTGAGCGGTCACTGTGCGATTGCTTGATGTTAGAGCTAGCCTGAAAGAAAAAATGCTTTGTGGTAACTGTTTTTCTATGCAATGTTTTGAAGCAGCTAGACTGGGGCCCATAGCAATGGAATGCGATAATACATTGAAAATAAAAATATATACCAAATATAAAAGTTTATGTTAGAAGTTGCTGCAATTAAACCATGTCTATTTTGTTGGATCTATACGCGACGATAATCGACCGGAGAAATCTGCCGGACCCCATGACAATAAAGTGACGGTATTTGAACAGTTCCTGCAAATTATATATTATTGTCTCTATCCTAATTTGGTAACGTAAACTATACTAACTTGTGCCAGAATTTTTTGCCTGGCGCTTCTAAGTGATAACCATCAGGTTTGCGAGCAATCCGTATTTTTTCCAAGTTCCTAGGGTTTCGGTTAACGAATTCGGTTGGAGTTGTTGAACTTAGTCTGGATAAACTTGGGGCTACAAATAATCTTTTTAGATTATTCATTTTAATTCTTTATTTCAACTTCGTTCAATTTATTTACGATTTTCTAACCTCTAACTATCTCACTTCACTTGTCATAAAACATCCGATCCGTCAATGTCAATTTGTCATAACAGAAGACAGCTGTCAACTGTCAGTTACCATAGTTTTGCCCACAGATTATATATTAGTAGGGTCTGTCCTACATCCGGTTTCATCGTTGTCCGGGTTGTCCGGCGCAAAATATAGGAAATCAGGTCGATACTCAAAGTCAGGCGAAGGTTCTTATCCATCCATTACACTCCTCAGTCTCCACAACTCTATTTGCACAATATTTCCATGCTTAAATTCCACGCATTTTTTTATGTAATCTTGTTTTAGTATTAGTTGTTACTGTTAGTTATAATCAAGATTCTTTAGTCATTGGTTATAATAAAACAACATTAAATTTGTCGATTTTGATTCGAATAACGAAAGCTATTTCTCGATATTTTGTTTTGATGAGATGGTGGATGGTGGTGGTCATGTGGTGGCAGTGGGTGGTAGTGATTAGACAGAGGATTCTTTAGTCATTGGTGATTAGTGATGCAAAAGTACACCACTAAAAATGACGTACAGTACAACAATGTATTCACTTCACTCGTCCACCCACACGTTGAGTTTTGATAAGAAAAAGTACTAGTTTGTATTTATTCCAAGCACGTTTTGTTACCTTATTCATCGTCTTCGTGTATGTGGCGGTCGCCGGAGAATGTACGCAGCAGCCTTTTCTCTGTGCCAATTGATTTGTGAAGTTGTGTGATTGTGGACGGGCGTGAGCGTGCTGGACAGTTGCATACATGTTTTGTAATTAATTTGTACGCCCACTCCCTGGTCGGCTGTGGTGGTTCCTCAGTGTAAGTGATGGTAGCAGGTAAAAGGTAGATTAAGTGTGGATTGTTAACAAAATGTCACTACAGAAAAGTGTAAAAAGTGCGGGAGGTGACAGGAGTGAACAGGGCGATACAACATCGATATGTTCCTCGGTGACGACGCAGCCAGACAGGCACGGCTTCTTCGGAGGTGCTCAGTACAGTCCAGAACCGTGAGTACACGTTACCAGCATCATTCATAGTCTAAACTGACTGTTTTGTACAGTATTACAGGTTGTTTATCAGAAACACATCTGCTATGTGGGTCATGATCATTGTTTACTATGTTTTAGAAGATAAACAAATTCACTGTACCAAAACTATGTAAATAGCATATTGACTAATTCATTCATATTCTCATCTGTTTAACTGCTTGTTATGTTATTTCAATAATTATTGCAATTTTTGAAGCAAGCATCACACTTGCTTTCAATTGCAATATTTAATTATGTACCTACATATTGTTCACATTTAGAGTGGTACTAATTTGGAGAAACTAATTTATAATTGGGCGCTTTCATTTTTACTTCATATCTAATTAATTTTTAACAGACTCCTAACAAAATTTTACTCCTAATTAAAGTAAAAATACCTAGATATTATTTCGTTTCAATATAACTTGTTAGTAAAAGTGTTTGTTACTAGTATGTCAGCTGGTAAAACAAAGGCTGTTGTTTAAACTCGAAGGACCAGTTATACACATACATTCAAGATTTATTTCATAAAAATCTATTTATATTAAGAAGGTGTCTAAAGGCCATGTTCACTGACAGTATACCAAATATTTAAAATGAAATCTGCCGATTACCTAGATACAAAATATCATGTTAAACGGGTGATTTTCTATTAAATTTCGGTTATATTGTTGGTGAGCTTGGGCCTTTTATGTTAAATTCTTTTTCAAAAACATATTATTATTTTTAGCTATGTTTTACAAATAGCTCACGCCTCACTATCATATTACTGTGAGTCAAATGTATTTATAGTGACTCATAGAGGATATTAAATCATGTATTCTGGATTTGTGTTATCTATATCAGGCTTATCAAGTACAAGTTTGTGGTAAAAAGGTTTTATTCTGCGGTGTGGATCCTTTATCTGCCTACGATATAAACATTTACTGCAATTTTTACTATAAAAATCTTTATGATAGTAATACAAAAAGAAACTAAGGTTATTGGATTTATATTAAAGCCAGATTCTTAATATCTTACACAAAAATACAGTCATCATAAATCTCCCGAAGATGATTTATTATGGTTAGACCTATGAAAAATCTACCAGAAACCTATGGGTATATATATTATGCAATATATTCACACACATTCTTCATTCATTACAGATTTATGTATTACATGTTACAACACAAATGAGCTACTGAAAATACTTTCAAAAAACTTGTTTATTTTATATTGGAAACACATTATACCTGCATAGCGAATTGAACCATTTGTGGAAAGCAAAATTTTATGGCAAGCGGGACTCGAACATGCAATATTCAGTACACCAGATGCTCTTGCCTACCGAGCTACCACAACCCCTGCTCACAGATTCAAACTCCTTCATATTTAATCATCATAAAGTGACGCTGGCGACATCTATTAGAACACAACTGTCTGTCTGTTAACTCGGTATATATTGAGGCGTAGTTCAGGTATATGTTGCCATAATGAAATTCAAATATTTTTCCTTTTACACTTTATTCCAATATGAAAATAATATTTTGTTGTTATTGTGTGGCATAGAAATGTCGTCTTATGAGACTGTTTTTAATGTTGGTGTAAACAATTTTACTAATACTTTTGTCAATAACAATAAATAGTTACCTATTTTGAAAAGATTGCACCTTACAAGGTGTTTTAATGTCTGTGAATAGAGTAACAGCCTGACTAGCAATTATTACAATAAGTTGACCTGTGCTAACAAGGTTCCAAGGACAATTTGACA
Organism: Allophyes oxyacanthae; assembly: GCA_932294325.1. Lineage (NCBI taxonomy): Eukaryota > Metazoa > Arthropoda > Insecta > Lepidoptera > Noctuidae > Allophyes > Allophyes oxyacanthae. The sequence continues at coordinate 8,993,731 of OW028628.1, forward strand.
CACAAGTGTGTTTATTTAAACAATATATATACTAAACTAGCTGTTACCCGCAGTTTTAATGTGAGATTATTTTTTATTAAGTAAAATATAGCGCATATCACTTAGAAATAGTGTAGCTTTCTATTAGTGAAAGAATTTTTAGAATCAGTTCAGTAGTTCAGTTCACATACAAACAAACAAATACTTACCTCTTTATAGTATTAATAGTTCCTATTATTTGACAGTTCTTTGTGCAAATTACTGCTCAATTCATTATAAGCTGTGATAATAAAATTTCATAAAACATTATAAAGACAAAATTATGTTTTTTTTTCTTTAGAATACTTTTCCCCTCCCTACCATTTCTACTGTATCGAGGGTACAGTTTACAAACATAGTATGTGACATGCACGCACTAGTCCCGGAACAGCTATCTGCTATCTATAGATCATACAAATCCGTGCGGGGATCGAACCCACGGCACGTAGCGTAGAGAGCTAATCGCTTAGCCACTGCGCCAACCGTGTCGTCAAATGTATGTATTTTAATCTATTAAAACTTAAAAAAATGCTGCAGTATAATATATTTTGCTGGCCTTATTAACAGTAACATCTCTACTCGCGTATACCAGTAATAACATAGTAAGGAAAGGAAGTGCTTCGTATTTATTTCTCAACTTCCCAGATATTGTGTCGGTCTGTCGTAACAGCTTGTGGAGCTGTCAATTTTTTCGAACAAACCTCAATGAAACAATAAATTCAATTAGCAAGAAACATGTTCTAAGTAGGCATTGTTCCGCGATTCCAATCTCACGTAATATTCGAAGGCAGTAAAATATTTGCGGATGCAGTAAAAATGGTTATCGCGCGTTAGTCACGCGTTTATTGTGCGATTTTGTGTTTTTCTTACTTGTCTATTTAGTAAACAATCTTTACACAACTCATTAATTATCTATACTTCTATACTAATATTATAAAGAGGTAACATTTGTTTGTTTACATACAAATGTAGGGGGTAATGAAAGGAAATAAAAATTGATAAAAAAAATTGTTTTACTATGTAATAGAAATCTGCACTATCCCTGAGTGATATCTATAGGCTATATTTTATTTTGATAACAAATAACACGCGGGTGAAACCGCAGGCAACAGCTTGTCATTTATAAAATAGAAAAAATCGTTATCATAATTTATGTCGATTTAGTTTAAAGCGTTTAATTATTTAGTAAGATATGAAAGATTTTCATATTTTTTAATAATTTCGTTTTCAAGATTTTTAAGAGAAAGCAGATTATAGACAAATAAGACCTATCTTATAATCGAGAAGGAATCTGAGAATGATGCAGCGCTGGTGCACTGATATGCTCCTAAAGACATGCACCGTCAGTTAGGTCTAGTAAGTGCAAAGAGAAAATTTATATTTAAGTAATAGGTATGTGGTAGAATTTCGACCACTGGGCGATCAAGTCTAGTAAATATTAAATACGTGGATAATTCCATATACGCCCCCGTATTCGCCCGTTTTACTACTTGCTCCTGTGACGCTGCTGCTCATCTGGCATGATTATTCATGCAAAAAAATGACTACACACGGCTAGTTAACAGGCCATATATTTCCAGTATAAGCTGACCTGGCATTGTATATTTCCGTACAATAAGAGTTCAGCTTATAAGTACTGAAAATGTATAGCTTGGTATATTTAAATATAGCCATGAGTACCTATCTATTTTTGCAAAAAGCGGATCAATTTTTCGGAACTTGAAAGCTAGTTTAACTTAACATTAATACAATGTCTATAAGGTCGAAATTCGAACAATATGTAAATGTAGAACGATACCATCTCAGTCATCATAGTAATTCGCGGTATCCACCGATATCGAGGTATCGAACCTACGACACGAGGGCATTAGCAAAAGAAATTTTATTAATGACTTGCAGAAACAGATTCTGCGTGGAGAAAAACGAATGACTGTTATTTACTTTTACCCATCCACTTTTACTTTAATAAGAAAAAAAAATCGCACGCCTGTTATAATTGCTCCGGTAAATAAATAAGTAAGTAATTTATTTATACTTCATGTACACAAATGGTACTTAAGGGGCATTTTCTGCCATTCAACCTTTGGGTTAAAAATATCACTTCGAACCGTACAAAAAAAGCATAATTATAATTAAAAAATAGAGTCTTAACTAAGTAATCCACATAAACTATACTTACCCCTATAATTATCCCCTCGATCGAGTACTATTATCAATTCTGTATCTTTGGAGTTTCAACTCTTCAACGTTCTTACGCAATTAGGTCTATCAAAACATCAGTCCATGAATTTCAGACAGGCTGACAAAATGGGTTTCGGCAGCCAAATTGTGGATAACATTGCCTATTGTCTTGGTGGCTTATTAACATTTTATGCAGCGCCAATTACCGGGGTCCCAATATCTATCATTGCCGAAAGGCACATGAGTTTTGCTTCTTCTGGAAATTGAAACTGGATCCTACCCTATCCTGTTACGTATTTTTTGATAATGAGAAATCATTAAACAATTATAAGGCAGATGTTACGGAGTACGAGCTAACAATCGATGAAAGCGGAGAAACCTTAGTGACCGTTTGAAAGTACAGACTAGTAAGGCGACAGAATATAATTAAACTAAGGCTACGCCAAGCGAGCCACGTGGAATAGACAACAAATGAAAAATGATAGTCTTCTATTATTATTCATGATTTGCCAGTTTTGTAGGTAGCGTGTAGCCGCTAAAGGCTGAAGGTAAATAGAATTACTCTGCAGCTTGGAGTCGGCTGCATGTGGCTAACGTAGAACGCACATTGGTCAGCGACGAACGTGTCGAACGAGCCCAACGTTACGAATTTTAGAATTCTTTATTTGAAATCCAATGAAATCTCGCTAACCAATCCGCACCGAATCGGGCGAATCGCCGGAAAAATTCGAAAGGCACAAATCCTAGACGAATTCAGATGATGTCATCAGATTTGGCGCGGACGATGCCTCCGTCGAAGCGGCTGGCACGCCCGCATTTTGCCAGTTGCGTGCCATGAAGCGCTTTTTCTTTAGGTGCGACGCGGGCGATTCTTTCGGCGCGGTCGATTCATTTGCCGCGGATAGGAGTGCGAGGCCTTAAGAAATTTCGTTGACTTCGGCGCGGTCGATTCTTTCGGCGTGGACTAATGTGCGTTCACCATAAAGGAGTTGCCTGTGAGTGGGAGGGTCTTAAATTATATTCAAGGAAAGAGCCTCCACGAATGACGAAATGTAGATCGTCTGGCGTACCCTGGGCAGTCAGCCTTGATACCACCTTTGCTGACTGGGTAATCTTTCCATTACGGCATGTGCGTTTCCCATGTGATAGCTTGTACCGACTTTATAGAAGAAGAAGAAAAATAAACATTACCATCGTTATTTGATAAGTATAACAAAGGTAAGAAAGCCTTTAACCCTTCAAGGGAGGCATAGTAGACAATAGAAAATCTATTGTTTGCGGGCGCCACCGGTGACCGTTCGCAGCTTGATTTCAGTGGCGTATTAGCGCATAGCATGGATTTAATTATGCGAAATATGCAATCGAAAGTGATATACTGTCACTGTCATTTTGATGTGTGTGAAGTTAGGCGAGTTAGGCACATACATAAAACCATAAAACACAGTAAGTAAATTACAATCATTTATTTTGGTATGTAAACTGTGGTAAACACCTTGGGATTAACATTTTTTATGTCTGTTAATTTTAAGTCTGACGAGCCTATTCGCATCAGAATACACGATATTGTTATCGTTATCAAATGCCAAACCGAAACCGTCGTCAATTTCAACAATCCTCTCTAAAGATGCACTCGATTTCCTTACAGCATAAATACCGTCTTGGAGGCAAGCGTAAACATTACCGTTTATATCGGAAGTCAAACTCCTTAACGTAAGAGTTTCTTTGTATAAAACGGCATTCTTCGTCCCTTTCTTTTGTGAGAACAATCCGGTGGTATTTGAGAAAAAAATATCATCTTCATTATCTATAACGAAATGATCCACTTTTGTATCTTCCAAATCTAAAAACCTTCTAGATTCTCCATCTACCAACGTGTATAAGAATTGTGCAGGAAACACGGAATAGTAAAGAACTTCCTTGAAGTATACCATCCAAATATTTGAACCTTTTTCGGCAATAATTTCGCTTTTGTTATTGCCATAATCGTATTTATAGATTCCATCGCTTCCTCCTATATAGATTTCGTGGGTTTCTTGGTCAACAGCTTGGGCGAAACCGTTGGTGACACCTTCAATATTATAAAACTCTTTGGTGTTCAGGTTTAGTCTTGCAGATCTGAATTCATCGTCATTTTCTTTGATGTTGTAACTGAAGTATATATTGTTTGTACTGTAGTCTACTGCTAACAGATACGGTCTGTCAAGATCTTCTCGGAGAATTTCGGTGTCGTAGTAGACTCCGTTTATTTTGACGCCATTGCATTCATTTTCTTCTTTAATGACACCAGCTTGGATTGCGATTAGACCAGACAAGATGAGAATGAGTTTCATTTTGGCCCTGGAATGACGAAAAGAGTAGGATTTAGTTTCGTTTCTGCAATTTAGTTCATTAGTTAAATGGAAATAATTTGGATGGCATTAGCTTACGCCATCAAAAAGCCTTTTTTCATGTAAGTAGGTTCATGTTCCACGCCCAATTAGCTTCGGCCTTGGTTGTTTAATTTTCTCTTCAAAGTATTTCGTTTCTTATAGGATCATTCCTATAAGAAACGAAATACTTTGAAGAGAACCATACCAAGAAAGAAAGATACCAAGTTCATATTGGTAAGCATTCATATGCTTACCAATATGAACTTGGTATTTATAAATTACTTTGTTCTTTCTTAATTTAATCTTACGAATGAGCAATCAAAGCACTGCATAAAATAAACCTACCTATCCCTTTTTATCAAAGGTTTTGTTTGTCAACGTAAAACTCATTGCTACAGCTCTATAATGTGCAACGTCGACGATAAAAATATTGTAATGGGACGGATGGGTCTATGAAATTCAGACCCCTTTTCCTAATCCACAAAATTATTTACACATTTATTTAGTGGAACTATTAAATTCTATAATTGATTATACAAATCTTGGGCTGTATGCTCATATCTTATTTACTTAGTTAGTTATTGTTAGCACTTACCGCTACTCGCTGTCGCTAAATGATAAATGACTTGATAAATAATACGAACTGGCTATGATCACGCTAATATTAAGGTTTTTTACATCCATGGAGTTGACAGTCTCATAATATTTTTCTGCTAAATTTTTTCCTTGTCTTGGAATAACACTTGAGAAACGTTAAGTGTTAAAAAAAAATAACGTCGCCATTATTTCCATGCAATGTTAAGTATCGAGATTACAGTCTGACTGATGCAATGCGTTAAATCTATTGTTTTCTTTCGTATAAATCTGGCAAGGATATATTTTTTTTTTTAAACATTGACCCTCACTAGGATTTCTCCTGTATCGAGGGTACAGTTTACAAACATACATGTCACATGCACAGACAACCAGACCCGAAACAACTATCTGTAGATCATACAAATATTTGTTCCGTGCGGGGATCGAACCCGCGGCACGTAGCGCAGAAGACTAATCGCTTAGCCACTGCGCCAACCGTGTCGTCAATAAATAAATTCGCAATAAATAAATTAGATTAGTATTTCCTAAAAATGTTGTTGTGTGGTTGATACTAGGCTGGACGCATGTTTCCGACACGCTAATAAAATTCTGAAAAAAAATATTGGTTGGGCGCCATGTAAACGCATAATGAGACACAAGAATGCAATAAAGAACTTGAACTTAAACATATTATTGTGAACATCAGTAATTTTTATAGCAGATATTTACAAAATGGCCGCTATACACCCTTTTTCTTATTTGAAACGCATAGTAACAGTTCTCATGTACTAGACGTTCTGATGTGTGTTATAATATTATTACTTCTTCGTAAGCCTTCAGCTACGGAAGTGGGAAGTGGCATGAGGTCATTCCCGATGGAACTAACCCGTTATCTGTAAATAGGTTAAAAGGTCCAATGACAGATTACGATATAAATAATATTCATTAACGTATTCGGTCTCTTGCAATATACCAACAACTTATCTAAGGGACAATATAACAGATGTTTAAAATGAAAACGTTCGTTAACCCATATTAATATTAAACGGCTGATTTTGTCCCTAAACGTCTGTTATATTGTCCGTGAACTGGGTCTTAGAATCCCTTGCAAGATGTATCCTTCAATTATAATAAAATTGCATACGAATCCAGGTTTAATAAAAAACATACTAATTAACACATCTCCACTCATTCCTTATTCTGTTATTGTTACTGTCCTCACGGATGAGATGACAGGGCAGAGGTTATCGTTATTTTATTGAAATAATTTATTATTTGCTATGGCTACTTGGCTATTAAATATCTTGTTGAAGGATAATCTGTTGAATAATATTTGGCTTGAGTTATCCGGCCTTCGTCGTCCCGGTGTGGCAGTTAAGGGTTATTGTTTGATTGCGTTTCGGCCTGTAAGGTATTCCATTAACGAACTAATTGAATCAAGGTATGATTCATAATACAATGATGCCATACGAGACCGTTATAGATTAGTTATAGTGGCTTCGTTAAGAATTCCAATGCAGAAAAGTGCTTAGTCTACTAAGTTATGAAGATAAAGCTACCAAGTTCTTTGGAATTTTGTTGGCTTTTTATCCTCGTTGGTCTTCACGGTCTACTGTTTTCAGCAGCACAACTCAAAATCTCAACGCTAACAGAAAAACGAATGGAACAAGACTTATATCACGATGAAATCACGTAATCTTAGAAGAAAAAAAAAACTTCTGTTCGTTTTTCTTAACTAATCAGTGAATGTAACGATATTCTATTCGTTTTTAAGGTTGTATTTTACGACGATTTCTTACTTTTGAGGGGGTGAAGTATCAGCCTAAGCCCCACCCACTAGGGGAGCTCCGTTCTCGCAATTACGCAATTGACGTATCAGACTGTGTGACACATGTGTCACAGAATAGCAATATTAATTAGCAACATGCAGTATGACACCAGCAAATACTTGAAAAATATAAATCCACAATATCGTATACCCAGTGTCCTATATTACGCTAGAAAATCTGTTCCTCCGTTTTGTATTTGTAGATTTTATACCTATTTAACTATCTACTTATAAACTATCAGTCATACCTATTGTGTATGAGTTTATGCAAGTGCACATAATTGTCTCGACCAACATTGGGCATTTTCACACTAAGCCAATAATGTCGTAACGAAACCGATATATCGGCATGACAAACCTGATGACACTGCCAATGTGTGTGTAATGTTAGAAGAATAAGCCAACTCAAATCCATGCCTTGAGATAATAACCTACTCTCACCCACACCTGTAGGAGTCGTCCGTTTCCGAAGTCATACCTACTTAAGTATGTTCACAGGGTTGCTTTTTTACCAAAAAAGAAATTGCATATTCATAGATCAAAACCATATTCCTAGTTCAGATTCCTCGCTATGTATGCAGATGAAGAGCTTCAAAATTGAAAGAAAGAAAGAAAAAGCATTTAAATCGGACTCGCACACGAAATTACATAAACACACAAAAAATTCAAATAATGATAACAATAACCTAACCGTCTAAAACCCTCGACTCTAACTAGAAAAAGAGGTGTAACTTTTGAACAGCTGAACAGATTTTAAGAACCATCCCGATTAAACTAGCTTTCAATTAAAAAAAACTGCATTGAAATCGTTCCATCCGCTTTGAAGCTTCGATGCCACAGACAGACGCACAGATTCACAGATACATAGATACACAGATACTCATTATAAACTTATATCACCCCTCTATTTTGTCGGGGGTTAAAAAAGTCCTGCAAGAGGCCAAAGAAAGTCCCTATCTCAGCATATCCTGACAGTTAATCCTGACAGATAAAATAAATACCGCAGCGCTGGTTTTCGGATAGGACCGTGGTGATGCCACGGACAATCACGATAACTAAAAATAAATATAATTTTTAAAAACGTTTTCTTTCCTTCTTTACATACTATCTATCTATCTCTCTCTAACTTCTAAATTTTATTAACTACGGACATGTATCATTCAAATTCGAAGAATTTACAACAAAAAACCACATAGTAAAAGTTATGAAATTTGGTTCTTGTTCAGAAATAGTACGCATTTCTTTTTTTTGTGGCTAGTTTTCCTAGATTATTATACCATTTTGGAATCTTGGATAGTTGCGTCAATTTAAAAAAAAACTTGCCATGGTAGTGTCTGTACTTTTTTTTTACACCACGATGAGTGAAAGTGGACCAAAAGTAAAAATCTTTCAAAATTTTAGGGTGAAAAATAATTTTGATTGATTTTTGTGTCAAATCTACTGGCATTCTGGGATTTTTAACGATTGTGGTGGATAGCAGTGCTACTTAGGTTGCCGGTACAAAAAGAAATTCAGAAATATCTGAAACATTGTGGTCATGGTAATTAAAAATATCTTAAGGGGTGTAAATTTTTGAAGGATTTCAAATTTTTTATGTAACTTCTTAAAAATTGAAAAATAAAAATTGTTCTCGAGTAATCATGAGCTGGTCAACCCTCTGGTGCCCGCTTATCGTTGAATTTTGGGACATGGTGTATATAAAACTTCATACTCTTTGTTCTCAACACTACAAATTGTCGTACTGATTTTTCTATACTACATCCTATAAAATGAATTCTTGACGGAGATGTCAAGAAATTATTTTAGCATATTGATTTTTATAAACGAAATACTTAGATTTTCTGAATAAAAGGCAAGTTACTTATACTTCCTGTTGATTTTTAATAATTTTTTTAATGATTTTACTGTCATTCTTTCTTTTGGTTTTGAATAAAGTGTAAGCGCAGGAAAGTCAAAAAAAATTGCACAGGTCCAACCTCGATGCGCGCCGAAACGCGACTGATTGATGGCAGAGATGACAGAAATCACGAATTTTGTGGTTTTTATCAAATTGTGACCAATATACGTAATATTATAAAAAAATAACAACCGATTTTGGTTGGTATATTTGCGACCAATATTGTGATGTAAAAATTATTTGAAATAATATCATGTTTTAGAAATAATCTTGTAAACACTTTTTTAAAAAGGGTAACTTTGCGAATTTTTTTTATCGAGCCAACTTCATCCAATCATGTATCGGACAACCGTGCAGAGATTGTCACATCTTCAAGTTTGATATATATTTTTTTCAGGACAAAGAAATAAGAATTTCTATTCAAAAAATTGTAAATACAAATCGGTTTTTGCGGCATTCCTGTAAAATACCCCCTTAAGATTGTTTATCTTGATGTTAGCTGAATGGATCCTGGATGTATCTCGTATCCAAGACGCAATGATGCCTACTGAATTGTATGTAGTTGACGTCATCCTGAGCTCCTCTAGGAGCTCGTCTAGGAGTGAGACTCATCGGTACTCGTAAATTATGATTATAGAGCTAACTGTAATTGAAGGCTAGTAGAACTTATTTAGTTTCCTAAAATAGAATGTATTTTTAACACGCTTTTATTAGCTTCACCTGTAACTAACTAAGTAACTATGTAAGAAAATCTTGGAAATAAAATTTGACCCACTTCCCGGTTTCCGATTGACCTGAAATTTTGCATACACGTTCAGTTTGGATGACTAAAGCGTGTTCTATGGTTTTTTTTAAACTGTAATATTTTATTCATGTAGTCTTTCAGCTATTTCTTATTCCCATGAAGGTTGTATAGCTTCTAAAGAAACATCTGATTCTCATCCACTTCGAAGAAAGTTGTAAGATTCAGAAAATGGAAAGAAACTAGAAAGATGATCAATATAACACTGAAGATACTCCACTGTTGTTTTCTCTCTTATTTTTTCTCTGATGCTAATAACACTATAAGTGCTCGTATATCTACAGATAGGTCTAAAAATGTGTAAGTAAATTAAAACTCAATTAGCAATGCTACGCGTGTCTTTGCTCGTGCTGATGCATTTAGTGGTAGAGCTGTTTGGTAATTTGGAATTCAATTCGCCCCATAAGAAAAAACCGAGGAAGATTGTATAAAAACGTCAATTTATCGCAATTTTCAGTATACTGATGAGAACAGAAAACACAGAATGACTCACTAACCATATTCACCTTCAAATAATTCATAATACAGACACCTGAGTAAACATGGCTGGAGACCCACACCAACGATGCCGATGTAGCCAAGGAATACAATAAAACTGTTTCCTTTGCCAAATTAAAATATTTCTAAAACGGAAATGTATGATTAATTACACGAATAAAAAAATGTTTATCGGTTTAGTATTGAGAATGCAGCGACGAGTTCCAAATTTGAAATTGGGAAGTCCAGTTTGTAACGTGTCATACATAGACAGGATTTCGCTGTGTCATAATAATTTGAACAGGATGAGTGATGACATGGCGTGGCATGTTGATTTAAGAGACCGGAGTTGGAGTTCAAGTATTTGACGAAGACTTTAGGGGCCAACCGAAAGAATAATTAACTTGATTAGAATGCCCGCTGACTATTCTCGATGAAAAGTGATTAAGAATTCAAATATGGAGCAATCAAAGAGAAAAACTATACTATTCCATATTAGTGGCCAGCAATACCAGCAATGTTTCCTACAATTTGTCCACAGCGTGTACCTATTTATCGATATCTCTACAAGGTCCTGCCTTTCTAGTCCCGATCCCTTTAAAGTGTTGTTGTTGAGCACAATTATAAACAACTTTTACTATGAGACCAACACGGAAATCGTGAAAAAATCTGCTGTTCCATACATTTAATCGAGTAATATTGAATTATTTGTATCCTGGAACGAATGTTTTTCTTTTGTTAAAGGGCTCGGGACCAGAAATGTAGGGCCTTATATAGTTTATAATTATTATGAAGGCAAAGGACTGTCCCTTGACACAGTAATCGCAATGACGTAAGTTTCCTTATGTAACTGTAGAATAAAATCAGCTTTGTGTTATCACGACCGAGTAGAATTTGCACCGACTTTGTTTTATGTATCAGCAGGTTATAGCGACTGCCATTTAACGTCATTGGCTCATGGTTTATATTTAATCGGACCATTTTGCCAATACATGCCAGAGTGACATTTTGAGGCACTTTTGTCCTCAAAACAATTGTAAAATTGGCACAATTTGTATTAAAATGTCTAAACCGCAAGTTCGCTGTTTCAGCTTGCCTTATTTGTTCCGTATAATTTGTGACACATAGGAATTCATATAAATACACAAAGAAAAAGCATATATGCCGAATAAAATTCCAGTGGAAATAAAGAAGGCCCCTTTTAATAACAGTTAATTTCCCTCAGCTTTCATTATAGAAACATTATCTAAATGTCATAATAGTTTGACAAAATTGAATGACATCAACTTCTCAGGAGTTGTCAAAAGTACACTTAATATAGGTCTCTCAAATGAAAGCAGTGTCTAAGGGCCTAGGTTATATGAAGCTTCCACATAGCTTCGCACTCAAGTATGAGACCGGCATGGCGTGAGGATATGTTGGAATTTATCATTAACGTGAACATTTCCTCACGATCTGTATCAGAATTCAGAAATTGGTCTGTTATTGCAATATTTTTATGTGCTGTTCTGTTTTTCCGACTGAAGAAGTCAAGGCATTATACGACTTCTACTGTTCGCACGGTTACTTAAGTGGCAGATTTTTGTCGCTCATGTGAAATATACAACATGTCCCAAAATTCAACGATAAGCGGGCACCAGAGGGTTGACCAGCTCATGACTACACGAGAAAAAAAAGAAAAGAAAAAAAAAATCAATTTTTAAGAAGTTACATCAAAAAATTGAAATCCTTAAAAAATTTACACCCCATAAGAGACTTTTAATTACCATGACCACAATGTTTCAAATATTTCTGAATTTCTTTTTGTACCGGAAACCTAAGTAGCCCTGCTATCCACCACAATCCTTGAAAATTCCAGAATGCCTGTAGATTTGACACAAAAATCTATCAAAATTATATTTCACCCTAAAATTTTGAAAAGTTTTTACATTCGGTCCACTTTAACTCATCGTGGTGTAAAAAAAAAGTAAGGACACTACCATGGCAAGTTTTTTTAAAAATTGACGCAACTATCCAAGATTCCAAAATAGTATAATACTCTAGGAAAACTAGCCACAAAAAAAAGAAAAACGTACTATTTCTGAACAAGAACCAAATTTCATAACTTTTACTATGTGCCCAAAATAGGTATTTTGTTGTAAATTCTTCGAATTTGAATGGTACTTGTGCGTAGTCAATAACATTTAGAAGTTAGAGAGGGATTATACGTTAGAGAGAGATAGATAGATAGTATGTAAAGTGGGAAAAGACGTTTTTAAAAATTATACCTCGTGTCTCCACAACTTCAAGTCTGCTAATACGTCTGTAGAGTACTATCACCTGTCATCTGTCCACAGACTAGACTTAGGATGCAATGCTAATGCTGCTAGCAGATTGTATCGAGAAAAAGTTTATAAAAACAGCAACTTCTCTAGATATCCTATTGTTACTCACAACGAAAATCTACATTGTTAACCTAAGTCTAGTCTGTGGAGAGATGACAGATGATAGTACGCTACAGACGTACTAGCAGACTCGTAGTTGGGAGACACGAAGTATAATTTTTAAAAACGTCTTTTTTCCTACTTTACATACTATCTATCTAATCTATCTATCGCTCTCTAACGTATAATCCCTCTCTAACTTCTAAATGTTATTGACTACGCACATGTACCATTCAAATTCGAAGAATTTACAACAAAATACCTATTTTGGGCACATAGTAAAAGTTATGAAATTTGGTTCTTGTTCAGAAATAGTACGTTTTTCTTTTTTTTGTGGCTACTTTTCCTAGAGTATTATACTATTTTGGAATCTTGGATAGTTGCGTCAATTTTTAAAAAAACTTGCCATGGTAGTGTCCATACTTTTTTTTTACACCACGATGAGTTAAAGTGGACCGAAAGTAAAAACCTTTCAAAATTTTAGGGTGAAATATAATTTTGATTGATTTTTGTGTCAAATCTACAGGCATTCTGGGATTTTCAAGGATTGTGGTGGATAGCAGGGCTACTTAGGTTTCCGGTACAAAAAGAAATTCAGAAATATTTGAAACATTGTGGTCATGGTAATTAAAAATCTCTTAAGGGGTGTAAATTTTTTAAGGATTTCAATTTTTTGATGTAACTTCTTAAAAATTGAGTTTTTTTTTTCTTTTCTTTTTTTTCTCGAGTAGTCATGAGCTGGTCAACCCTCTGGTGCCCGCTTATCGTTGAATTTTGGGACATGGTGTATACGTCATTATTATGTGACACAGTATTGACAATCGTGTACACTGATTGGTGTGGTTCCGTTGGTCCATACGTTATTTTGTTCCCATCGTAGCTGAAGTTTTTTTTTTTTTTTTTTAGCGTGGTAAAATCATCAAATGAGTCCTCCCACCCCGGGCAGGGCGGGAGGGACTGTCAGATAAGTCCCGCGACCTAGCTGCAGATCTAGATCAACTTTTTGATTCTATTTTCTTTCTTTCAATTCTTGATTGCCTAAAAAGACATACTTAATTGGATTGTGCCTGAGGAAATACTTTGTTTTGCCTGGTAAAATTAATTTGGATACTTAAATAAATGAAATCAATCACATCGTGATGGTTGCCTTGTTTATCACGTAGACGTAGGTCACACGTAGGAAACACAGAATAATTGCAGTAATGACATACCTGGAGATGATAAAAGGTTATCAATTGATAGGTATTTCTGCTCATTCTCTTGTGGATTAATCCTTTTTTTCAACCTGCAAACGTCAGCTGCTAGATCCTGAATGTAGGCCCCAACTTACTCGCTTCATTGTCCTCAGAAATTACAAGCATACCATTTTGTTGGTATGATGTTATAAGACGTGACGTAATAATCCCTATCGCTGTGCGTCAGCGCTGATTTTGTCACAATTTATGTAATATTCATTTACCTAATTAACTGGCTTTCTACTTAAATCATGGACACCGTTGGACCTTGACGCGTTCGCCATTTTTACTAACCAATTTAGAAAAAATCGGTATATTTATAGTCAAGTATTTTTATAGCTAGCAGTTCAGTCCAATTTATTCCTTTTACGGAGAGAGAAGCATGACTAAAGTGTGTCTTAGATGCCTAACAACACCCACTCACTCCTTTTGGCGATGAGCTTATCATTTAAATAACTCAATATTTGTTGGTTGTTACGGCGCAACTCGGTAGAGACGATGCAATAGGCTGATTTGATAATTTTAAACAAAAAAAAGCTTTTTTTAATTTGATTGAGAGCATTTATTTCTTTCCGAAGGTGTTATAGAAAGAAACGAAAAAGTTCAAAGATATTCAACGATATCCTCCATGGCTATGGACCCTAACATTTATTCATCAGCAAAGCTTTACACATTCTTTGAATTAGCCATTTTTAACCAACTCACATTTACTTGCATATGATTATATCTTACACTACACTGTATTTACATACCTACTTGGTATATTATTTACCGTTTTTATTTACTTGACAAATATTCCCAAGCCTTGTCTACGCTCATTTCGACCATGAGACAATTTTGACAATAGCATGTGAACTTTAAAATAGAGTTCTCGTTCAGTATGTTTTAATTACTATTCTATTCATTAATCACCAGGAATTTAGCTGTAAAGTTTACCTATTTGAAATTAAGTAAGTAATCTTACTGAGGCAAGTTGTCATAAATGCAAAATATTTTAAATATGTTGTCATAAATGCAAAATATTTTAAATATGTTGTCATAAACGCAAAATATTTGTGCTTCTTCTGGTGTGTAATTCATTAAGTGACGAAACGCAGACATTACTATTGTACTCGGTCACAGGTTCCTGCTTGTTAGCTAACGAGTTAATCCCTCCTTTTGTATGGTTTAACTATCCGCAATTTTCGGTGATCCAGTTGTGTAAGAGAGAATATTGCCATAATCACCAAGTTCCGCAAACAGATCTAACGGTGGACGCAGTATGTTGATATTAGCGCTCAACCTTCAGGATTCACACATCTTTTTTATGGCTTTAGTAGCTTTTTGCGACAATCCCGAGTAGACAGGGTAACCACCCGGCTTGAATGAATGTTAAGGATGCGCGGAAGGATTAAAAGGAATTGAATGTATTTTCCCGTATTGTAAGTTTCTATTCAAAGTTGCCAGTTCGTTGCTCCATTGAATCGTGATTAACTAACGGAAGTTTAATCTTGGCTTTGCATAGTTGATTAGAATAATTAACACATATCATAATGCTATAGCAATGCGATAAGTTGGATGGGAGTCTATTTCTTTGTCGTAGGTAGGTTTTATTTCTTCTATGAAAAGATAGTGTATCATCCTAGTTATGCTGAAAACTTAAATTATGGTTAGAAGTTACAACTACGAAGTTGAGTTGATGAATTCGTCAGATTAAAGGTGATATCCTCTGAAATACTGAAAGTCACCAATGAAGAAAGTCCGTCTGGTTTTTGCAAATATAATGGACTTTTAAAGATGTTCTCAAAAGTGTTTCGGATATAAGTACGGAAAATCAAAACAGAAAATCCTAGTAAAGCTTGAAACACCATTTGCTTGGTTTTCCCAGTTTGGTGCTCTGTTTATTTGAATCCAAATCCAGACATTACCGAAGCCATGAATGGCACCGAAATCCAGACGTATATAAATAAAATTGAAGTGAGGCGTATTGCGGATGCGAACAATCAAATTCTAACCATACAGGCTTGGGACCGCCACAACAGCAGGTGTATTGAACCTGTAACAAAACGTCACATGATTGTCTACGCTATATTATGAAGATATTGCAACGTTACTGGACTTTCCCCATATGTTGAAGTAGATTAAGCCATCTTCGATTACCGCATTCCGAACAGCAGAATAATTTAAATTTCTGATGTTTTCATCAAATTGAGGTGTGTTTTGGGTGCTTAGAATTAAATTCCTTCTCTCTAGCTAAGCCAAAGGATTTTCCCGGATGTAATATAAAGTTGAAATGGTTTTTCGATAGTTAAACATTATCATAATTTGTGTGACATATATACACAGATCGATGACGATGTCACTATTATCTCTAGTGTCGGGTTTTAGGGGGCGAAAATTTCAATTTACCGATTGACCGAGAATGCACGATTCCATCCATCCAAGCCTTTGTAACGACAATGTATTAAATAAAATAAGGTATATTGCGGATGCGTACAATCAGATTTCGAGCCGCGTGGTCGGGGAGCGTAGCCGCCAAATAGCTGTTGTAATGAGCCTCATACCGATTACGCCACAGCTGAATAACTGTGTTGCTGTATGTATAATGTGTGTGGTATACCAGTTTTGGACATATCTTTCAAGTAGTTAAGCAAGCGAGTAAACCAGCACAATGGTTCGATGACATAAAGAAATTATTCATCATGATGTAGGAGTGAGCAAAGACCTAATTGAGGGATCACGAAACACGATGCTCATTAGTGATGGAATTTCTAAGGAGGACGAGGAAGAGTATTGTAATTCAGCTTATAATCATAAGGTCAAGGAAAATGATATGAGAATGAAAGACTTTTACTAGACATCGTATTCAAAATAGCATGTTAAAATGAAAACATACATCCAAATTGAAATATGTGGCGAATTCTATTCAGATCACGACCTACGTTGCTCCGGCACCCATTACACGTCATAATATATGAAAATGAGAGTAATGTATTGTTACAAATGTGTTGCCAGACAAGTTGCAAAGTGTACGAGATTCCTCAACGGTCATATCTTGAAAAAGTTTAAATTTTGAGACGGTTGCTGAAAATCTTACGATATCAGAAGCTTACAGCCAAGGAAGATTCTTCTGGGTACCAATACTGCTATAGGAAACCACTTGAAGTTTCTTACTGGTAGGTGCAAAGAAGATTAGCCGCCTTTCCACAGCCAATGCCAATCCGGTCTGCAAAACATGGTGATTACGGAATCGCAAAGATCGTTTAATTAATTAAATGACAAAACGTAGACATCCGTATTGTTCTTGGCCACAGGTGTCCCCACGTTAGCTAATAAGTTTAATAGGCTTTGGATTTGAAGTAGTTCCATGTTTAGCAGAGGACAATTTTGGAAACCTCATCCCATCTTATGCATTTTTTACTATTTCATCATTGTTAAAGGTTGTAAGAAAGTAACATTGCGTGCAGGGCTATCTGTTTGCACAATTCCAGACGCAGAAATGAAATGGGATTTGCACAATAGATTCTGACTGACAGTGGCTGGGTCTCCATACAACAATGGTATAAGTATACCTGTATAATGAACCCCATTACACTGATTACGTCCACACGAGAGGATAGCATTGGTATTACGAAATTGTAATGCACATGTGCTTCCGCATATTTCGCCATGTGTAGTGTCTGAATTGAAGGGACATTTTAAATTGTGATGTTCTATTGGACTATGGTTAATTTTGACGTGATTGCTTAATGTATCTTTTGCGACTGTACATTTACCAGCAGTAACTAGAACAGAATCTGGCAGTAAAACAGAATTGAGAATGGTTTGGTTGTCTTTCTTTTGTAACTGACTGGTATCTGGGTCAGGGAAATTTTTGTATTTATTTTGTTCTCATTTACTGTAATAAGATCTAAGATAGGAGCTTGTTAATAATTTTATCTGAATACTTTACACACATTAATTTAAAAATAACTCTAGGTAACTTTCCACGTGATCTTCAAGGGTGACATACTTTCAGGGCAGATGTAGACTGAATGCAGAAAGTGGAGGACATACTGCTGCTGCTGTCGCAAAACATGAGGGAGCCCTGTTCCCAACAGTGGACTGCGATGTGATATTCAGTTGATACGAGGTTCAGTTGATTGTTTCAACTACAATATGATACCAAGTTTCAAGTTCCCAGAATCCTATAAAAAACAATAGACGTTTTTCTAGCCAAATCGTTCTAGTTTTTTCGTATTATGAGAAGTCAAAGTAAATTGTAATTCATCAATATGAGTAACTAAGCTAACACTGGTTGGGTCATCAACGAATTGTACATTTTCTTCGAATGTTTGCTTCCAATGAAATAATGCCTAAAAATTTTCACCATTCAAAGACCAAATCATGCTCTCAGAGAAGGGGCTTGATGACCAGCAGTGGAACCATTACAGGCTGATGATAAAATTGGCAACAGCATTCTGTATACTGCCCTGTCCACAGAGTTTATTGAGCTTATAACACGCCATGTTGTAACCGCGTCGGCCTTCGATTATTTTGCATAACTGAATCACACCGCGGTTATTATTGTACCATTATTGTTTCAAACGCTCGCCGGTTTTCGGACACACATTATGTTTTGTTCTAGTTTCTGTTTTTGTGAGCGGTTTTGAAACTGAATTATTTGAAAGTTGCTACGGTTGGTCATATAATTTCTGAATAGTTTTACAAGAAGAACTTTACGTGCGAGGGATTGTAGGTTCTCAGTCGTACCCACAGATCGTTGATTTGACTATTAGGTTCGATGTGATAGCACAGGAAAGGGTAGGAAGACCAAAAATTTTTTTGGACCGCGCTGTTTTCTTGATTTACTGAAGGTCGTGTCTGGCCTGAAATGCCTTGTAATTTTATTACTACAGTCTCCTAGTAGAGTCTAACTTCCTAGTAAATATTTCGTTTTGCACATCACTTAGTCATCATTTAGCCAGGCACAACTGCACAACACTTACGTATCGCGTAACAATATGACATCATTCTTTTTCTGTGATAAAATTATTGGAACATTGCCTCTCCTATCAATGTAAGCTAGGAGAACCGAATAATATTATTGTTTGCTGATAAAATAATATGTATGAAAGCATCACAGGTTTTTCTCATAATTAAGTATAATAAGTTTATTATCTTTAATTATCTTGTGATAGATGTGTCCAGAAATTGAAATAGGATCATTTTTAATTCTTCTTCGGTAAAGTAAACACGAGTTACACCATGGGAATTTCTCATTCCGTAGTGGACAGGTAAGCTAGTCAGCAGTGGTGGTGACGAGGCTGACTGCCCAGGGTGCGCTAGACGATCTCAGGTATCGTCACTCGAAGACCCTCTTTATTTGCACCCCTAATTATTAATTGAAATGACACTCTTCAAAGTCCTTAGCAACAAGAAACAGCATTACGGACATATCGGACACAGGGGACTACTAGGCCTGCTTAAAAAAAGGCTACGCTTTTTCCCCATAGCGAAGTTATTGTAAGGTTTCAATGCCACTTCCTTAAGTTCCTTTTATGTCATTTGTATCAGATATATTAGTAGCAGCATCCATCAATACTAAGACTCAGTATAAGATCATACTGCCAAGCTGATCTACTTGGTCTGTTACGGATACATGAAAAATTGTGTCATTGACAAAACAACAAACTTTACTCGATCGTCTCTTAGTTTTAAGTTACAACGATAACTCGTGCCCTAGCAGTATATTCCATTCCCCTTCTTTCCGCTTCGCTTCCCGCACGTAAAAATGTAATAATCACTCCATCCATCTTCCGACTTATGCAAAGCGAATGCAATTTCACAAGCAATTGAGAGGTCAAATACCATCAGTTTACTGACCTCAGTCCAAGGCTGCCTGCGATTAATTAGAGCTGCACTAAGGTCCGCGTATCCGCCTACATAGAGTTTTAAAAACGTCTCATAAATTACAGTCATACGAATATTGGTGTCCAGTGATTCTAAATAGTTTAGAAACGTAATACAGTTTTCAGTAATTTCTTTTAAATGAAATCTTGCAGCGACAGACTTACCTTAGAAAATGCTTCCAGATTGATACTAGGATTTAGATGGATTTCATGTACTTATCTAGTATTCTCAGAGTGATAGGTATTATGTTATGATGCTAAAGTTTGATTGAATACGTCTTTCTCTTCAGTCTTTGCTTTACTAGCCAGTAAGTACGTAGGCTCCTAAGGCCACACGATGCTGCCAGTAGTTTTGAGGAATAGACCGTCAGAAGGCAGGCTGGGGTCCCCTGGCTACATTACGTCAGTGATTGTTGGCTTTATCTCTAGTGCATTCTCTGCCTAAGCTAGTGAAGTTATCGCAAGGGAGGCTATTGTACATTAAAAAGTACCTTTAATTTAGTTAAAATTGACAATTATAACAAAGGCCATATAAGATTACTACTTATTATAATTTTGTAATTTTTTATTTAAGTTTTTTTTATCTTTTCAAGATGTCTCGTATGCCTCTGCAGACGAATAAAAGTTTCTTTCGTTCTTTTTCTTTCTTTTCATTCATTATGAGTCTGATTTCGCGTATGCAAAAGCAGATTATCCATCAGTTTTCCATCATTTAGTGCCATTTTAACATCAATAACAGACCTAGTTTCCTTATCAGTTATCAAGTTAGCCGTTCTGATAGAATGATAAGTTTTTTATCACCACGAATCAGGCAGGATAGCGTGATTTGAAGCTATTAATACTAGTAGGAAATATAAAAGTAATTTATTATTCAAATAACAATTTGTGGGGTCAACTGAACCTACGAAAATTTATGATGTATGAGGTCACAATTTGATATTACACTATTTTGTTTTGGGTATCACTTTTCACAAAAAGCTGAACTGACTTGAGGATCGACGTGGAATAGGCTTCAGCCGAGTGTATATCAATCTATCAATATACATCTGACTTCTGCAAAATATTGTGTCTAAGTCTAGAACATACCTTACTTACTCTTTACTTTTCTAGCGACACCTAGCGCCACAAAAAGTAACTACATGGCAAACTAACTACAATGGGCGTATGCAATACGAATTAGAACAATCTGATTACGAAGCCTACATCACGCATCATTATCGTATTTAACACATTATAAATACAACTGTCCGACATCAACCGTCGGGCTTCGGGCCGCCAGACCGCACCTCGCCTGATCGTAGGATATTTTCAATGGAGGAACACTGTACCTTGTTCCTCCACACTTTTATCCTGTGTCAATACTGTTATCGTCATTTATGACAACATTTATAAATGGCGATTTTTTTTGCCTAAAACCACCAGCCGAAATTTTGCATTCTTGGGTTTTCTTCTATTTCAGACCAGCATGTAAAATTACATAGTAAAGTGGCCTAGTTGATAATAAAACTTTAACACCGCACTGTGCTAATTTTGATAAACCAGGCAGTAAAGATATGGCGTTCATTTGAATTTCTTGTTAATTTCAATGTAAATTAAATAGATAATTTACTGTGTTAGTTTAGCGGTACCTAACACCTAGAAAACTAATCACGAGAACTTCTGAAAATATTGGAAACTGTAAACATTGTATCTATCCTTAAAATGTACATTGCAGAACACTATTGACCAAATTCTACATAGTAAGTACCTAATTATAATATTATGTATACCAGCTAATTTGATTGCGTGGCTTATGCCTAGTCAAGTATTCATAACTTGTGACATCTAAGTTTAAATTACTTTTAACAGCTTGTTACGCCTAGTACTTACAAGCTTACCCCTCCCCAAATATGGCAGTTGCATTGCCCTCATATTCTGAAGAGGGCACAAAAGGTCACCGACCTATGCATCAGTGAGTCCGCTGGTGATCGTTTCCCATCAGGTGACCCGCATGGTCGTTACCTAACATAGCAGTCATGGCTGGAAAACTCGAAGTATCCGACAGAGCGTACTTATCGTTGGTAGTCCCATTTATTCTCCGACGACAGGACATGTTGTGAAGGCGAGCCTATTTATTTATTGGGGCTAGTTCCCATCCTGGCTATGTAAAGCAATTTCCTTATTAAAAGTCCTGGTAATTGATGTCATGACATGGGCTCAAAAGTTGCTTTTGACCACTATTTCAATGAGGATATTTATCAGAAAATGTTTAATTTACCTACATTAAAAATCAACGAGGTTTTCCCAAGAGACTACGGCATGGGGTTCTTCAAAAAGGGAGTGAAATTTTCTTGCAAGGTTCGGCATCTCGCGAATTTTGCTCCTGGTGTTGCAAGCGTCCATAGGATACCGTAACCGCTAACCATCAGGCGGGTCGTATGATTCAGATTGTTAGACACCTTAATGGTATTTTTTTTTTTTATTAAATGCTACATCTCACATTACAAAACGGCATTTAATAGCATTCTTTAAAAGATCTTACAGAAAATTCTTTCCTTGGGTGCGGAGATTGAATGTCAAAGTAAAAAAAGGCGCGTCCGGCGTTCGAACCGCAACTAATTCCGACGCGACGCCAGTCTATGAGCGTGATTTTTTTTATTTCCATAATGGCTATATCAAATTCCTGCGAACTGGCATGCGACTAGATGACTGGCGTATTGAAAAATACTCGTTCAATAATATTCAAAACGATTTTATAAATACTGTGAAATACCGAGGTTTGGCGGCCTTGATGCTAAATCGAAGTGCGCATGATGAAAAGTTATTACTTGCGGAGATTTTAAATTTCTTTTACTATGTGTATAACTTTTTAATAATCTCCGCATCTTTCAGTGTATAGGCCAACATACAAGCTTAGAGCAAACAAGTTATAAAAAGAAACAAACACCTATCAATCCTAATAAGAGTAGGGATTTATCTTGGCTCTGATCTATAAGTTCATAAGAAATTATGATAGTTATCTGTTTATCATGCACTTAACAATAAACCTTATGTATACATTAAATAACAGATTGAGTAACAAGTGATAATGATTGCATCACACCAATGAAGCGATTCATTGACGTATTGGTAACTAGCACATCACTTGCATTGGTGTTCTTGAAAAAATACTGCATATATTGTTAGGAACCAAGGTAGAGTTTAGTAGATCTAAACCATAATAATATCCATAGACCGGACAGTAATTCAGGGCTTCCTGTTAGAAATTAAAATTATTTATTTTCTTCAGGGATTACGAAACAATAGCGGTATTATCTTCGGAAGATTTTCCTTACAGCATTTAAAGAGTAATTTTATAAATTCATCTCTCATCCTCCATCAGACAATAAAGCAGGCCCATTTTCGGTGGGCTGTAGCGACAGAATGACTTTTAATAGCTTCAGATAAATGTTTTCTAACAATCCGAAATGCAGGAAGTTTTTCCCCAATGTCTAGTTACCGTGAATGATCGTAGAATGAATTTGATACTAACTTTATAATATTCTTGTTTCAGCAAAAGGACTGTATCGCCGAGCACGATACTGAAGCGGGAACAAAAATGGCTGCGCATGCTCAACAACTGGGAGGCGTTCATGAGCAAGAACTACAAGAAAGTCAGAGAGAGGTGTCGAAAAGGTGAGTGAACTTACAGACTCCTATAGATCTAGGGACAAGAAACTTATGGAGAAGAAAGCTTTCTAGGTAAACCGAGGTATCATCCTATCTCCATGCGTGCCTGTAACTGGTTTATAATGATTAATACGTATCCACACGTAGTTTGACGGAGTGCGTTCCCTGTCTGTTATGGTCTGCTTCAGGTACGCAGTTACACACAAGGCAATATTATTCCCAGGCTTGTAGAGTTAAAATGTATTCTTCTCTCAGGGATACCAGCATCAGTGCGTCCTAAATCATGGCTCTACTTATGCGGAGGTCAGCTGCTGCTGGAGAAACATCCGAACGAATACGAGGAGTTACTGCAGGCGACAGGAGACCCCAAGTGCATGGAGGACATCCGGAAGGACCTGCATCGACAGTTTCCATACCATGAGATGTTTATCCGAGAAGAGGGAATAGGGTAAGTGAGTCTACAAGTCTAGGATTCCGAGATTTTCTCGTGTGCATGGAAAACTTGATGTAGATCTGCAGCACCAGTTTTGAATTCGTAATATGTTTATTATGGAAGAAGAATACTACTTTGATGGGGATAATGATAATTGTCAGTCATATTTCTTCACTACAACTGCTAGTATCGACAAAAGTATATTTTACCACCGGAGACATGATATTTTCCTTCACCAACGAACTGCCATTGGTAATTTTGAATTGGACATCTTTTCCCAGAAATATTCCTTAGGTTCGCTTGTAAAGTAGTATTACCTAATTTTATTATGCTAAGTAAAATTTGGCACGAGTCCAGGAAATGACGGTATTTTAATTAAAACAAGCAGAATTATTGCTGACAATAATTATTAGTGTTCATGACAGTGACAGCATAGAAACAAATTAGTTTATGTTCCCTGTTTGTTTACAATTTCTCTCATTTTATTTAGTTGGCAACTGCATGAACGTAATCAACTTGGATACTTGCCACCTTGTCAGTGACATCACAATGTTTTTACATCTTATTATCAAATAGTCGTTATAACTGCAACTTATTTGCCACTTATTGATTGATTTTCTTATAAAACTTTTAAAAATGTCTTTAAAACGCTAAATCCTAGTTTGCTACTTGTATAGCACATCACAAATTAAGAAATAGTACGTAAACGAACACAGTTGGCCGATCTTACGAAATGTGACAATAACAACATTAAAGTTGAGTTCAATAGAACTTTCCTACAATGTAAACATAGTAATAAGTGCCTGATAATAATCATATTGACTATATCAAACAGTCTAGTTTTGCGTTATAAATTATATCGATGCACTTTCACACAATAGTTAACGAAATTTCGATTGATCTAAACAATATTGTTTTGCTTATATTTATTTATATTTTTATATTTTATTAACCAATTTACATTTACAGTTATTACTAAACATGTAAAATATCAGCCAAATTACAGGGTCATATAAGCATAGATTCTATACAATTTGCATCGCTACCTACGTTACACTACCCAGCTAATATATCGTTATTACATTATTAAAATTTATCGAATTTCTAATAACATACCATATTGTTGGAAAGGTATACTGAAGTCTGCATACGTAGGGTCGGTGACTACAGAATTATTTTTATATAGAACACGATTATACGACACAGAAGCGCATAACACTTTTATGCGTTTTTGGAGATAAATTCACATTCATAGGAATTGATTACAATGCAATCAAACAGTTACAAAACCTATGATATCTAGGATATGTAGTTAGTTCATGCGAACACAATCAAATGAAGAAACAAGTTAATTTCGTAACGCCAGCCCGCGTTGCTTGTAATTAATAGATTCAATAACAATACAACCGTTTCAATTAATTATGTAACTTTGCGTGACCTAAATCGAGGTAGATTATTTAATTTGTTGTTTGCGGTGGGGAATACCCATCTAAAGTGCCCTGCCGAAACAGAAATGTGTTTTGATATTCGAGTAATTTTACGAATCATCCTAAAGAGAATGTTTTTAACCCCTAACAAAAAAGAGGGGTGTTATAAGTTTATAGTGTGTATCTATCTGTCGTGGCATCGTAGCTCCAAAACTTATGGCCTGATTTCAATGCAGTTTTTCTAAAATCGAAAGCTAGTTTAATCAGGTATCGTCTTAGCTATGTTATATGTTTCATGATAATCTGTTAAGACGTTCAAAAGTTACATCTCTTTTTCTAGTTGGAGTCGGGGGTTTTTGACGGTTTGGTTATATTTTCTATCATTTTTTGAAGTAAGTATAATCTTGCCATAACTATTCAGGGTTTATTTTTAGAGGGGTCTTGGTAAACCCCCTTTTTGGCTTAGAAATTAACATCTAGGTACAAAGAACAATAAGTATACTTTATTTCTTCGGACCAGATTTAATTTATTTTGTGACAGTCATGCTCCTAATCTACTGTGGTTGAGGGACTGTCCACAATTATTCGATGAGTAATTTGCTTATCGCAGTATTGACGTCACACACATGACGTATTACAAAGTGTTATTAATAATAATAATTTAAAAAAAAAAACGAAAACAAAGTATCCATAGAATTTTAGTCACATACGATAGCTTATTACCTAGTGTTAGTACCGAATTACCGATCACTCGCCGCACAGACTGCTTTATAATTGTAGAGCTGATGTTGGTTGCTACAACTCTCAGGATGCTATTGTGACTCTCTCTCGCTTTCCTTAGTAGCGAAGCCGTTTCTTTGCGAATGAACGCGTAAGAAAAAAACTACTTTTCTATACATTTAGTCGATTAATATTGAATTATTTGTGGAGCAGCGATTATGCGAATTCAGATTTGGTCTCTTTGTAAAAGTCGTTTATAATGATGAGGGATCGGGATTACAAAGGTATGACTTTGTAAACGATCCATACGATGATAATTATTGGCTATTGATGTAGCTTAACACTTTTCTGAACATAACTCGAAATAACAATATTAAAGGGATATGCCCATTCGTTAAGGAGGTTTTGGCCAAGTGGCGTCCATAAATACAGCAAATCATAGGCATTAGGGTTGAATTCATAGACACAAAATCAACCACAATTTTTTACATAGAACTTGGACAAAATTTTAAAATTGTATGAAAAAAATTCAAGGTTGATATATAAAACAAACATGGAGTTAAACTGGCAAGCCAGTGTCGTCGTGGTAAGCGGGTACGGAATCCAATGTAAAGCGAAGGTTGTCATCGCCATAATACTAATCAAAGTCATCAGATAGAAAATAGCAAAACCGTGGAGGAAAAATCACAACTCAACAAGCACAACAAACAACCCGCAACAAACAAAATGGCAACTGTCAACACAGACTGTCAATTTCAATTATCATTGACAAAGTGATGGCGATTCGGCATCGATTTATCAAAAACCGATGTTATAGAGCTATGAATCTATATTTTTAATAAACTTGAACCAGCACTGCATAGATTTCGGAAGACAATCAATAGACATTTATTTTACCTATTCTATAGAAATGAAACGTTTTAATAAGGGAAGCGAAACAAAAGAAAAAAGTTTTTCAGAATATCATTCAGTTCTCGATTTATTTGATTTCGATTTTTGTGACATTTGCCATCACTACTTTTATAAGATTGACATACCGTGCGGAAATGAAGATTGCATCACATGCTTATTTGATTGAATATCTTTTTAATTTATGTTTTTAATTCCCGAGTGTTACAAACAAATAAATAATAACAATATTTTAGTTACTAAATAAGATATTTTTTTGTATTTTTCACATTGGTGTAACGAACCTGCCTACCTACTGGCCAAGAGTGGGCGTTTGCCTTTGAATAACAAAGATTATAACCGGAAGTACATTATTGTGTTAGGTGTGGCGCAGAATCGACCAGTCATTTTATTCTGGTCAAGAGTGCGTCACATCAAAACGCATTTGTCATTATTTTTCATTTTCATTTCCCCCATTTCAGGCAACAAGAGCTGTTCTCCGTGTTGAAAGCCTACTCGGTGTTGAACCCGAAGGTGGGGTACTTTCAGGCGCAGGCGCCGGTGGCCGCCTTCCTGCTGATGCACATGCCAGCAGTGCAGGCTTTCTGGTGCCTTGTCAGCATCAGTGACAAGTACCTCAGCGGGTACTACAATCCAGGGCTTGAGGTGAGACATATTGCGGATTTATTTATGTCAATTCGAGTAATAATACCTCCTCATAACAGACCTTATGATATTTCATAGTTCATACTTAAAGGTAGGCTTCAATGTAGCAATTTTATTGTTAATAGTACATTACTGTCCAGGGGGCTACTAAGAACTCTTATAGCAGAGCTGAAATTAAACTGCCCAGACATTTCTAGTATGAGCTGACCTCGCACCGCATAGGCTTTTCGTACAATGAAAGATCAGCTTATTCTGGAAATTTCTGGGCAGTTCAATTTCAGCCCTGCTATAAGAGCTCGTAGTAAGCGCCCTGGCCTGAAAAACAATTGACGGCTGAGTAATATTATATGGACGAAGCGAAGTCGAGTACTTCCGAAGTGATTTTAAAAGGATGAGTTGCCAGCCGATTCCTTTTTAACTAAACGAGGCCGTTAATTGCTATCTAGGCCGAGACTTGTATAGTACTTTTCTCTAATTTGCAAGGATAATAAACAAATGAATTCAGGAAAAATAAAAAATAACATCCACAATACAGTATCTTATTTGTATTCCCGCCAATTAGACCGCACACGGTCTTTCTTTCTTTAAACTTTTGAAATAAAATGCTCATTCAGCTTTTAAAATAATAAATATCGTGTTCCTAAAAACACCAAATTTTTGTTTGCGTACATTAGGACGTTGCTTCTCCATCCTCTTGCCATAATATTTTCCTGGAAACAGAAAGGGTGGCAATATTCTTTGCCGACCACGAACAATAGGTCCGTAGGTAGGTGGGGTATTACTTTATTTCTATAGCCTTCAATTGCTCTCTTGCAGGTCCTACAACGTGATGGCGACATCCTCCATGCTCTGCTCCGCCGCACGGCGCCGGCCGTGCACCGCCACCTGGTGAAGCACAAAGTGGAGCCAGTCCTGTACGCCACTGAGTGGTTCCTGTGCGCGCTGACCCGCACGCTGCCCTGGGACAGTCTGCTGAGGGTGTGGGACTGCTTCCTGTGCGAGGGCGTCAAGGTAGGAAGTGGAGCTAGGTCGCTGCAGTCACTTAGTTCTGCTATTTCAATCATGTCAAAATGGTCTCGCTGGTTTTTGTAGTGTCGTTGAACCTATTTAGACTTCTATTGCTTAAGTAATAGAGGTAAAAGTCTGTTATTTGCCAAAGTGTCGTAGTGTGTCGTGTCGATTTTGACTACTATTATCTACACAATAGAAGTCAAAATCAATGGAACGACACTGCGAAAACCAACAATTACAAGACCATTCTAACACGATTGAGAAACGATTAAAATTGCAGAATTAGGACCTTGTGTAGATGAGCTGGTTGATAATCACTGCACGTCAGAAGTCTAGGATTACTAGGCTCAAAAGTTAAGATCGTCGTCTTGCTACCACAAAATCGTGAACTTTCGCCTAATTGTTGAAAGACGCCAGCTGTAGCAGTTTAAGGTCCTACCTTTCCAGTCCCGATCCCTTTAAAGGGGTGTAACCTGAAAACGTGAAAATAAATCAGCTGTTCCATACATGTAGTTGAGTAATACTGAATTGTGTGTATGTAGTAACAGCAGATTTTGATTTCGCGATTTCTGGTTTATTCCCATACTAATAGTTGTTCATAATTGTGAGTACAATAACCCTCTTAAATGGATCGGGATTAGAAAGGTAGAACCTTGTATACGGCGCCTCTTGACATCTCCATATCAACTTACCTTTTATCAAAATGTACTCTATGTATCAGTAAATACATTTCATATTTGAATGCTCTTACCTTAGCAATCATTTTTATTACTAAAATGTATCTCTACAATTCCAGGTACTATTCAAAGCGGCGCTAGTAATCCTAGCCGGAGCGCTCGGTCCAGCTAAAGTCCGCAAGCGAGCGTGCGGCCTGTGCGAGACGTTGGAAGTCCTTCGTC
This sequence comes from Allophyes oxyacanthae, assembly GCA_932294325.1. NCBI lineage: Eukaryota > Metazoa > Arthropoda > Insecta > Lepidoptera > Noctuidae > Allophyes > Allophyes oxyacanthae. The sequence goes on from OW028628.1 coordinate 9,023,099, forward strand.
ACCCGCCCGAGGGCATCCTGGGCGAGGAGTACCTCATGTACCACATGCAGCGACTCAACCTGACCGAGGAGGACTTCGAGTTCGAGCACCAGAGGCAGACCGCGAGGCGGCGGGCAATGCCTAACAGAAGGTGAACATTAGCATGTTTTCTTTAATTTAAGAATTACCCGTAGGTATAGGTATTCCTAATAAGCCAGGTGTGAAGTATGAAGGGATAAGGAATCATACCTCCCTGCCTTATCAAATTTTATTCACTGTATGCAGTCGCATGCGCAAGGATGTAGCCACTCTTTGCGAATCTTATTACAATACTTTCATTATGGTTTTAATTGTGATTTATTTTTATTTTTGTACACGTGAGCATGAATTATCATGTCCTTGTATAGGTTCCTCGTTTATTTATTTATTTAATGCTTTATGCACAGGTAAAAATAACACTGCACAAAGGCGGACTTAATGCCATAGGCAGTGAGTCGTTTCTTTCTTTTTAAAAAAAACGTTGCCCCTCACTAGGATATCTCCTGTATCGAGGGTACAGTTTACAAACATACATGTCACATGTACACACACTTAAACCCGGAACAACTATCTTATAGATCATACAAATAATTCCTCCGTGCGGGGATCGAACCCGCGGCACGTAGCGTAGAAAGCTAATCGCTTAGCCACTGCGCCAACCGTGTCGTTTAACATCATACTATAGTGTAATTTATCTGTGAACACCGTCTATATAATCTTGATTTTCTCATTTCAGTGGCAGCTGATTCAGCGACTGTTCCTATAGGCGTTATTCCAAGAATAACGCGAGGGATCTGTTCAATACTCTGTAAGCGAGTGACACTGACAGACAGTAGGTACGCCAGTACCAGTGCTTTGTGATATAGTGAGCGTTCGAACGCACGACCAAACTGACGACTGAGTGGACTGAGTGAGTAGTTATACGTATAGTAAGCGGCAAAACCTCGTCTACATCGACATTCTGTTACGCACTTTTAACAGGACTAAGCTAAGGACGTTTGTCTCTTTCTGTTTCAATAGAAAAAGAAAGTGACAGATGCGTCTAGTCAAGTTTAATACTGTCAAAATGCGCAATCGGCACCATTGTATATTTGTTTGGCAGTTCTCGAGAAATGTAAGGTATGATTATTATAGAAGTTTCTAATGATATCACATCGTCAGCCACATGTTAAACCTTCGTTATCGGACCCTGGTTTTTATTCTTTAAGAACCTATATCCGCGTTATTCCTTTACATTTTGGTAGATAATTGTCTAAACTTTGTTTCTGTACCAAAAAGCATTTAGCAGGTTAACTTTTTAGGCCGACGACATGGCACTTCTATGATCATAAATGTCTGATGTTATCGTGAGTGTTGAGATACTTTTGTATTTTGCGATCATTATAATAATTTGTCTGACTATATCATTATGATACATTTGTGATCATAATACTGTGTCTCGTGATATATTAGATACTTGTAAATTGTGTCTTGTCAAATGTGGTAAAATGACATAGAATCGCTATGAAGCTAGAATATTTGAGTATTTTAGCAGAATGTGGAGAATATGCTGGTAATTGATAATATAAAGTCATTGACGAGGTGGCAATAAGGCTGCGTGTAAATGGTGGTAGTATAAGCTTCGGTACTGATTTATCCCACTTATTAGAAAATCCAGGATAAATTTTTATGTAATGCGCAAAATTTTCAGAGTGATTTAGTGTCCGTTCCCAAATGCAACCACAGAACTAAAATTCACTCCAAAACAAAATAAAAAAATAGATTTTGTATGACTTGCGCTAGTAAATTATGCGTATTCCCTGATACTAAATCGAATTTTCGTTTTGTTTTAAAGTGTATCCCAATACTGCGGTTGCATTTAGGAACAGAGACTGAATCACACTACTAATTATGCGGACTATATGAAAAAATATCCTGTAGAGTAAAAAATCCATGAATCGTAAGAAAAATATCAAAATGTACAGTTTATTTACATAATTTTATCCTCAGCTTTTCCAAATTTTTGACGTTTCAACGAACATTTTTTGTCTTGCGAACTTTTGTTTTTACTATAGAAATTATACAACATGTAACGGAATAAACGCAAGACCTCAGACACGCCAATTAGAATATTAAATTATAAAACTAAAATAACATCTGTAATTTAATTTAGTTAAACCAAACCAAATCACATAATATAAAATAGTTGTCCTGACTAAACGTAAAACGTTTGAGCCTACTATTCTCTACGCACACACTCATAGCAACTGTTTATAGCAGCGAGCGCACACCCGCGCACACCAGTTCGCCCGCCATCAGCTGGCTAAGCACTGCAAGTGTAGTCACTAGGTACGTCAGTTCAATGACCGAAAATTATGATTCCATCTTTCCATCACACTTTCACAGGCTTTGGACTGGCGGTTTTGAATAATTTAATTTAATTTTACGATTGTATTAAATAATCTACATTAGCAATACGAATCTAAGATATTAGGCTTAGTAACGGGGATGTATTTTTAAACCAAGCGACATTTTGCCCGACTGTGATGTATCAGTAAAGTAGGGCGGAGCACCCGGGCGGCGGCGCCCGCGCCGCCAATCGCGCGCCCACCGACGCGCGCCGCCGGCCGCCGCGCCGACACGTGTAGGTAGGTACTATCATCGGACACCGGGGAACGCAGAACTTTTTTATCTCAGACGCGTAACTTTCGCGACATTACCCTCTAAACCCTTGATAAGTCGTGTTTACCGTTTATTACGTGTAAAAAATATTCAAAGTCGGCGTGTTTAAAAGATTTGAATCATAATATTTACAGTAATTAAAATAAAATCGTATTAATAGGTACTTACAGAATTTACACTAATTTACACTACTTCTTCGTCCCATTTTCATTAAACTTTCAAAATGACCACCGCCTTGTTCGATGCACTTTGTAGCACGCTTTCTTAAATTTAATTTTAGTTTGCTAAGAACCTCAGTGTCATTTTTCACTATCACAAATGCGTGTTCGATTTTTTGTTTGAGGTCATCGACACTTGTTGCCTCGTTTACATACACAAGGGATTTTATTCGACCCCACAAATAAAAGTCTAACGGCGTTAGGTCAGCCGATCTGGGAGGCCACTGTACAGGTCCCCCACGACCAATCCAACGCGTGCCATATTCCGCATCAAGATGCCGTCGAACGGTCCACGTGAAATGCGCGGGAGCACCATCGTGTTGGTAAAAGACTTGTCGTAAAAGTACGAGAGGGACGTCGTCTAATAACACCGGCAATGTCTCCTGCAAGAACTGTAGGTAGGTATCTCCAGTCAACCTCGGTAGAAAAACGGGGCCGAGTACGTGTGTACCGATGACGCCCGCCCACACGTTTACAGAGAATCTGTGCTGGAATGAATCCACACGGCATGCATGTGGATTCTCGTGCCTCCACAAATGTTGATTATGTTGGTTGTACATCCCAACACGAGTGAATGTACTCTCGTCGGTCCAAATAATATTTTGTTGCCAGTTCTCCAACACCCATCTACAAAACTCTAGACGTGGCAAGTAGTCGCTCGGCGTTAGCTCCTGACAACGTCGTAGGTGGAACGGGTGTTCTCCATCAGCATGTAATGTTCGCCACACGTACATGTGACTGCAGTCGAACAATGGCGCTGCCTCTCTCGTGCTACTCTCTGGATGCTCGTCGAAATAATCGAGAATGTTTGCTTGCAAACGAGTACTGCGCACATTTGTCCCTCTATCCAAGGCCGTGTTAGGACGAAACGTCCCGGAGTCCCTCAGACGCTGAGTTGCACTTAGCATCGTCCTGGCGCTCACTCTGGTGCCATATCGTTCATTCATCACTCGACAAGCTAACTCGACATTATCGTCACAACGAGCCAGTGTCCTCACCATCTCCGTGTACTGGATATTGGTATAACGGAAAGCCATCGCGCGCGTAAACAATATAATGTGACAACAACAACGAAACACAACCACTGAAACATGTCAAACATGTCAAACGTCAAAGGGGTAGCTGGTAAATCGGTAAATCGACATCGGCTCAATTGCCATATCGAAAGAAGAAGAAGAAGAAGAATGCATCTCGCTCTTTCACATTATTCTTACTATTGGAAAAAACATTTTGTCATTTCTCAACAAAACTTTGTGAAATGCGAACTACAAATTCTGTCGTGCATTTAAATAAGCCTTATTGGTTGGTAATAAGGGTTAAATTTCCTTAAATTAACTATTTTATTTAATGCACACTACCTCAAATGTAAAATGCATTGATATTATTTACGTGTGTGTATGGATATCTATGAACGAACTACAAATTCGCTCGTGCATTCAAGAAGGCTTTATTACTTTGGAATAAGGCTTAAATTTTCTTAAAGCAAAGATTTTATTAACTTGTTACGACGCGGTGGTTCTAATTTAAGATAAATAAAAGATTTTTTAGGGAAAAATTAACATATATAAATTATGATGGAAATCGATTCAGAAGCCGATTCTGAACAAACAACTTTCAGGTCTTGCGTTTATTCTGTTACAGGTTGTATATAGAGAAAATTCAGTACCGAGTTGTGTGTGTCCGTGTTTATTGATAAAATTTATAGTTGTATTATAACGATCATTTTTCGAAATATTTTTTGTGTAACCTTAAAAATTGCTTATAGTGCAATATATAGATGTCCAATAGGCAAATTGGGCGTCTATATGCCTTATTATTACTTTTAGTCCTTTCTTTTTCTAAAATTACAATTAAATATTTAACATTGTATTATATTTTCCTAGAACGGAATGTTCAACACTTAGCCAAATAAAGGAATACCTTTCTATTTCATGCATATCTAGTACATTGTAAATCATAATTAGTATTAGGTTCCAAAATATTGTAATTAGCAAACTACTTTGTTCTCTACTTAAACTTTTGAAGCCCTGAGGAAACAATTGCAATGTTGGTTGGCTTATATCATTATGAATCTAATACATATATTTTGTTGTCTAAAATTTTAATGATTCCCTAATAATATCTTCTTTGCTTTATCCTGGTCTGGTCTCCGAACATTTGCAACGATTCCTTGAATTAATTCCCATAGTGTACTATGGTACATAGTACAGTTCGACACAACTATACGGCTTACCGATGTACCTGCGCAGTTGACACAATTAAATACGCGGGAAATTGATCAACCAATCAGAAAGCATCGTCGTTGCGCCATCGACGTGACCTTCAGTCATTGAACGAAATAGAAATAGACGGCACGGCAATCAATTTTTACACCTTAAGGGCATTGCATAAGGTTGATTATAAATTGATATAGCTTCGGGTGTTGTCGTGTGTTCGAGTTTGCGCAAACGAAGATTCACGACGCACCTTATATTTTGTCATACTGTACGAAAATAAAAAGAGTTTTCTCAATCAGCGCATTATTATTATACTTTCTTTTCGCGTTACAATGCTAGTACGCTCTCCATATTTTTCAACCTTTTAAAGGTTCGAAAATTCTTCTGCGGGCGTAGCATGACCACAATAGAAACCGGTTTTGTCTACAGAAAAATAGATAAAATGATGGATTGTAGATATATTTCTACTCTTCGGTAGGATTTGGTAGATCACTATCTACTTCCCCATTGCTATGGAAATAATATTTTGTCTTTGTCTACGTAGAAAGGCGAGTCGAGATGTCGAAATGGATAGAAAGAGTCTATTCTTGGAAGAATAGAAATAGATATGGTCATGCTACGGGTGCTGGGAGGTATAAATTTCTTTTAGTTAGTTTCCCATACATACAGTATTTAAAATCTGCCTCATGACTTAGGTGAAGGGTTTAAAGTGTGACTATGAATGTGTTACTTAGCTGTAGCTTCCTTTAAACATAAATTATTATAATTATTTATTGTTTTGTGGTAAAATCTTTAACTAAGTGTGATGGCAGCTTTGCGTTGGGGCTGTAACTGGGGTGAATTAAAAAAAAAATGAATTTTTAAAAATACTAAAATTTACGAAATTCCGTAGTCATAATATTGATTGCCAAAGATTTTTCTGACAGATTTCAGACAGAAATTAGACATCTCAAAACACTCCAGTTACATTATTATATGTAGACAGTTTGTTAGAGTAAGAGAGGAGACTGTATAGTATAATGTGTAAAAATAATACAAAAATAATTCATAATACATTGTGATAAGATTCGTAATTATTAAAATTACATATCTAATAATAAAAATAACTAAAAAAATATTCATGAAGTACAATTTAATTTTGTTAAATTGGACATGAATTGCAATGCAGTAGACGAACATATTTTCATTCCATATTATGTAAAATAATAAAATGTATACTGATTTAAGAAGTCATTTGAATTTCTTGAGACTTAATAATAATTATAAAATCTAAATAAATCTTTGTGTTGTAATGTAATTAATTAATTTTATAGCAGTGGGGTCGCGTTAATTCTTTCAAAAGTTATTCTGATAGAGTAAAATAAGATACCTACGTAATAGTCTGTATCTGCCCAATACATGATTATATAACTATTGCAGTTTTGAAATTTACGTAGCCTAATCTATCAATTAGCGTTCCGAAGATGTATTTTCATTGGCAGTATTTATACAGAGACAGCGCCGAATAATCTGGTTTTTCTTAAAGCATACACGTGTACGAAAACGTCTTTCGCCGCGTTTACTGTGTTCGGCGCTCCGGTTGGTGAAGATCTCGGAGCGGGCCAATCGGCACATAGAACGCGGTGAACGCGACGGAAGATGTTTTCGTTTCCTTTAAAAGAAACTTGCAAAAGGAACCCTGGGCTAACTTGATCTGGGTTGGATTAGCGCGACCCGTTTAAGGCTGATGTCTATAGTGCGTAGTTCCACTTAGCTAAGACTTTTCTTTAACTTTGCTAAGCTTATTTATAGTCTTCACTATCATTACATGGTATTAAATGAAGTCGCCCGCCGCGTCTGTCTGTTCGCTAACTACTCCATAACTATACAACCGATTTTTATGCGGTTTTCACTATCATTTTGGAGCATATCTTCCGAAAGGTTTATATGTATAATATTTTCATAATTAATGTATGGATAGTAGCACCCGTGCGAAGTCGGGGTGGGTCGCTAGTAGCTTATACTTTGTTGTGGAATTTATAGTCATAAAAAACGCTTAAATTTTGCGGAACATACACTAAGAACGACGAAATCAATAAAGTAACTAATTCCAAAGTAAAGTCTTAGCAAAGTCTAAGTACGCTCTATAGATCTCAGCCTAAATGTACCTACCCGTAGTCTACATTCCTGTTAGTCTTCCTACTCACCCCACATGTACAAGATTGACGATACTAAGAGATCTGTATTTTTTAACATTTATTCAACAAGATAATATATTCAAAAGAATTCTTAATATTTTACTATAAATTCTGTTTCAGTCTCAGAATATAATAAAGATTCATAAAGAAATGGTTCTATTTAAACATTATTTTTTAGAAGTTTCTTATCTAAAAGCTATGTTAATTCAAAGGTTCATAGGATTAAAGTCGTTGTATTTTCTGCATGGGGAAAATCAGCACTGTACGATGCATTTCAAATAAGGAAACAGATGAATGGTGGTGGCCCCATTTTGTAAAAATCCGGTAACTTCAGTCAGTGAATGATAGTGTCAGTGCTTCACTGAAGTGAAGTGAGCGGAGGTTACATGAATACAATTCCAGTATAAGCTGACCTCATATTGTCTAGACTTTCTGTACAATGAGAGCTCCGATTATACTGAAAATATATAGCTTGATATGTAGCCGTGCGTTCACAAAATGGCCTTGAGCATCTTTTTTCTTATTTAACGTTTTGGCCGCTCGGTTTTATGCCCATGCAAAGGACAGGAGTCGATAAAAAAAATTGTATTGGACATTTTCTGTCATATAAATTCGACTTTGGGCGAAATGGACTGTCGGATTTACGCATAGAGTACAATGTTAATTTTTCCCAGGTAGATAATGCACGACTTTAATTTTGCCTCTAATGTTCATATAACTGTATACCTGAATCTTCTTATGAAATCTAAGATTACAAATGCATCAGATTAAACTCTAAATAACTACGTTATTGTTACAACTACTGCCTGTTACCACTGTAGTCTATGGAATAAGTAAACAATATCGAATCTAGGCTATGATTTAGTTCATAAGTTCGCGCACATGCGTCATACGGTGCATAATGTTTTTTTCTTTTTACTTTATTTATATCTCAAGGACTCTGTAACTGGTATGCCGGCTGAATGCTACAGTGGCACATCTCAATATTTCTGTAACTTAAGTATCGGATTATGCACTTTTTATGGTGCAATAAGGTCTGTCAAACTTGTAACTGGTATGCCGGCGAAGTGCTATAGTGGCACATCTCAACATTTCTGTAACTTTAACGGATTTATGCACTATTTTTTAAGTTGCAATAATATCAGTCTGATAGTCATAACCGGTATACACTGTAGTGGCACATCTCAATATTTTTGTAACTTACGAGTAAGTAACGGATTTATGCACTATTTTTATGTTGCAATAATTTCAAAGTCTGTCAGAGTTCACCGTTGGTCATGGGCCTCTCTCAGGATATATTGAGCATAGCCACTTCGCTGGGTTAGTTGGTTGTAGGTCAGCCCCCTCGAAATTTATTTACGCTTATGTATTTTATTCGGTTGACACAAATATAATGTCGGTTATTCAGTCGTATTATTTTCAAGTATTGCTTAGTATTATAATAGAGAGCTTGAATCTTTGAAGTTTGCTGAATGATACAGAGATGTGAATACGAAAATGGTTGTATGATAAAAATCTTTAGTTTCAAGTTTTTTAGCTTTCGTGACGGTAGAGTGTGAAACTACTTTCTCATAAGAAATGTAGCGTTCTTTCAAAGGGTGATTGAAGTATAAGTAGCAAATGCATTTAACAAAAAGAAATGGAACTGTCAATAATCACTGTCAGACACTGACCTTTGTTAAAACAAATGTTTAATAGGGTGTGTTCAGTTCAGGGTGTGATCGTCCGAGCGATCACACCATCGATTTCTATAGATACGCTCTGTCATACAAAGGGAAGCTAAAAAAAATGAGACGTATTTTTTGAAGACGTCAAATTGTAAATTCAACAATGTTCGAATTACATTTAAATAAAACAGCGATACATGCGCTACTGTTATTATATATATTTTTATTCAATACACAAATTAATAATTATTATTGTAAACGGCATTTGACTGGTGATCAACCACTCTATTTTTCTGAAAAGAGAGTACCTGACACGTCTCACTTTTTGAGTTCACTAAGCATATCTATAGACATCGATGGATCACACAAAACCATTCGGTTATTTGAGCGGACATCGTCGCCGTCCGTCGGGCTATCGCACCGCACCTCGTAAAATAGTAGGGTGAAAGTCTCACTGCTGTCAACCGACAGACCTTTTGACCAACCGAGGATCCGACAGACCTTTTGAGGTCGTTTGATTGGTCACTCGCTTAACGCAGTTGTGGGTCGCCCGAAGTCTTTTCAATTCCCAATAAACGAGCGACATTCGTAAGGGTGACTTCTTCTTTTACTTTTATGTCTCCATCGTAATTCGATGATTTTGCCGACGTCAGGTGACTTTCACACTAAAAATATCACGTCTGTCTGTCTACGGTAGTAAAGGCCAGTGCTATCAAGTCAAAGGGAAAGTAGGGAATTTGAGGTCCACAGATATTTCCGCAAACCGTTTTATAAAGTGATCTAATACTTTGGGTGTCGTGTGTGTGATTTTTATTTTGTTTATATTTCAATGAAAATTTTTATTCAATGTTATTTGTGTAGATCGTAACTATTATTATTTTATTTGTTGTTATTGCTAGTTTCGACATTATTTAGAATAATTTAGATTGTACAGTTAACACTGTGGAATATACCTACTTAAAAACTGCGAGGCTACATTCTTGGAAAAAAAAAATCTGTACTACTTACATGATTGTGTTATTACAAAAAAATATTGATGGCTTACTAATAATTATAATGTGTCTTCTGTATACTTGAAGCTATGGAAATAGTTATCCATAACTTGCAAATATTATTGTATTGTACACACTTTTTCTATCACACTGTATTTTTTACCCAATGTGTGCCAAAGTAGTCTCGCTCTGACACAGTCCGCACAGCACAAATCTTTTTAACTTTTTAATTAGTTGGTTGTTTCACGATGGTGTTTTTGTCCACTTAGTGTTCCATGTTCCACCACATTCCGTTACACAGACTGCTATGGTGTATAAATAAAAACTGAGTGTCATTGAGTATTTTTGTACAGTGGCCGAGGTTCATATCGCAGCAATATTCGAGTTGTAAATAAATATTGATTATAAAATATTTTGGTCTTTTATTTATACGGTGGCAATTTTATTACTGGAAACATTTTAGGTGGTGAATCAGTCAGTGATTTACAACCCAAATCTAGAAAAAAGTAAACAATTATCAATTTTATGTCTCTTCGTAGTAGGTGCACATAGAGCGACAGTCTAAACACTAACAAGAATTATTTTAGCTTTATATTTTAAATAATTTCGGCTGAGGTTCATAGGAGTTACACTGCATATTATTGTAAGTGATTTAAACAAGACGTATCTATAATGTGTAAAATAATAATGTTTTCATTTAAAATAAAATAGAATATTTCATACTAAAACAAAACAAATATCACTGGTTTTTAATTAAAGGTCTATCCGCAAATGTCAATAATGCTTTCAATTCCGACAAAAAACTGTCAGTGAAAAATGCTCTATTCATGTCCTCAAAGTAAGTTTCTAATTATGTCAATTCAGTAATCTTCAGTGATGTTTCTTGAAAATAGTAACAATGGTCAATGATATAATCAGAAACCGACTTAGAATACGTAAACATACAGTGCATTTTTCACTGACACTTTCACAAACGGACTCGTGGACGGCACGGATATGTGCGGATAAAACTTAATTACTTTCGGGGATATGACCTCGAACGAATTACATAGTACTACTGCGTCCCAAATAAATTATGGTATTCTATACTTACTAAAAAAAGCAAATACCACTCGTTTTCAATACTTTTGAGGGATATGACGTCAAGCGAATTTCACACGACTGTAATAATCAAGAAATTGTAGAACTACCTTCATCATTTTATGTGACCCTGGTACTTACAGGAAACTGGCGTACTATTATAAATGAACAAAGAATTAATTCCTTTTAAGAAGAACGAACAAAAAGAAACTATACTATTTTTACGATATTTTTTTATCACAAAGACTGGTTGGTAGAGAAGGAAAGTATCTCAAGTTTATGTTTTCCCAGTAGGTACTCAACAACATCTACCTGACATCGTAATTCGATGAAGTAGTTGTATGTAGTACTAGGAGAGCAGTTCATAGGAGTTATACTGCAGACCATTTTATTGTAGGGGATTATATTGTATAGATAATCACAAGTATAAAATAATATAGTAGGTACATGTAATCATATTGCGTCCCAAATAAATTAGGTTTCTACTAGGTAATTTCGGCAGATATGACGTCAAGCGAATATCATACAACTGCGATAATCAAGAAGTTTTAGAACTACCTTCATAATTTTATGTGACCCTGGTACATTTAAGTGACTATTATAAACTAGTAGCTGCCCGCGGTTTAACCCGCGCATTTTATTTTTATTCCAAATAAAATAGAGAAGCATTATACTGGTGAAAGAATTTTTAAAATCGGTCTAGTATTTGTGTTTATCCATTACAAACAAAAATACAATTTTTTCTTTTTATAATAATAGTGTACTTAGATGAAAAATGATTAATGATTCCATTAATAACGATAGTTGGATAAATAAACCATATTTTTTATCATCACAGTATTGCAAAGTATACAAATGTGAAGTGCGCACTGACAACCATAACACAAGTTAAGTCTTACCATGGTTGCCAGTGTCCTACTGCTATTAAATTGGTTGTATGTAATAAAACAATAAATGGCTGTATAAATTATAATTAAATACAAAATCGTAATATTCATTCTTAGGTACAAACGATACGCTGCTTAGGCCCGATTTTTCAATAGTCAAATAAATTATATCTGGCTGTTAAATTGAAATTGGAACAGTTTTTTATGGATATAACCGAAATCTATCCAACTATTGGAAAATTTGCGCCCTATCTAGTTACAGACTACCTGTTAGGCAAAGACAACAGATAAATTATTCCTTACAGTACAAAACTATTATTTTCTCTTGCAAATTGAGCACCAAAGTTGTGTTTAATTTTGAATAGTTTAGAATGCAAAACAATTTAATTTATCTACATAATAAATTTAATATTCCAAAAAATAACATTATATAATTCAAAAGAGTATCTACATTTTAAAATAAATTCTATAATATATGAAATACTCTAAAATTTTATTCGTTTCAATTTCGCAAAACCTTTAATATAACAAGAGACGATCAATAATTGTCGATTTTTTAACGTCGTTGGGCACAACTGTCCACTGTAACAGCCCGGCGAAAGGTTGATTTTGTCTTCAAACTATTACGTGTAGTTGAGGCCAATCAATTGCTATGTATTGTTCCTAAGAATTAAAAAACATGAGCGATGTTCCAATAGAACATACGACTAGCCAAACATCACCCACTGTTACAAAACCGTTTATTATTGCTTTGCTTTCTACTTCGTGTAGTCAATATCAAAATACAAGATGGAACAAGAGGTATAAAATTGGACTGCAGTTCAAATAAGAAAACGGATGGATGGGCGCCATTTTAAAAACATCCGCTATGTTTTTTTCGATTATGGGAAGACTGAAGTGGAGAAAGATGTTGACAAATTAATGGCACCCACAATAATGTTTCCTTATTTGTAACGCGTGTGTAGGACGTGTCTAATTTTACGTAAATGATAAAGGCAGATTAGTTAAATAGTTCTAAATATTTTCTGTCCTTTTTCAATTAACTTTGTAAGAAAGAGATGTAGTGAGATTAAAATTAATTTAGTGTGATGTGTAACAGAATCGGTACCAATGTTTCAATAATTTTAAAATACTGCACAGTTTAATACGTATCACTCACCGAATTTTCAAACAAGCATTTCTCAAACTATTTAATATATATATTATCGTATCTATTAGAAAAATATTACAACTTGAATTGAAATTAAACTTACAAATTATGAAGCTTCCGTACAATTTTAATTCTCAGTATTTTATAAGTAGACTAGTTGTGGTAAAGATTTTATGTAAAAAGGAGTGCAAATTGAATATTTAAGAATCCTGTTAGTTTGGCGGGGGAACGCTGTCGTACAGCGCTACAGTCTGTGAAAAAACAATAAAAACAATTTTGGGCGCCGCTCTAACATCTTATACTAGCTATGCCCGGGACTCTGATTGCGTGGAATTAGGAAACAGCTAATTTCGAAAAATAAAATTTATCTATGTCCTTCCGAATGCTGCACACTTTTTCCTTATGAAATTTCTAAGGTAACAAACAGACAGAGTTACTTTCGCATATATATAATATTAGTGTGATCGGCGAAAACTTCCTTTTATCACAGCAATACTGCACAGAATAGTAAAATTAACATATCGGCGAACCGAAACTGACTGAGCTATGGTATTTTGTTAGGGGTGTATGCGAAAAAAATATTTTTGTGTCTTCAAATTTTTTATGCACTCTTTCTTGACCTACTGCATCGGCCTCTTGTCTTATCTGTAAACTTTCCATTTCCATTCTGCATAGAGCTTCGCCGACATGCATCGTATACGCTACGTGATTAGAGATGCACACGCTGGCAAGACGCCAAGTGTGATAAAAGCCTATTTGCGGATGAAAAATACATATACTTAAATCATAGGTATTAAAGCTGAATGAAAATGAACTAAAATTCAGTCTAAATGACTATTGTCTTTAAACATTATGCTATTTCGTATGTCTTAACATCCATAATAAGGCAAAATTCTGTTAATCTATGTATTTATTTTATACCTAAGCGGTTTTTTTAATTGTTCTTTAGATATTAATATTAAGTTGAAGAATTCTGACAAGACTGGGACGTTTTTATAACATTTATTGACTAATGCAGTAACAACAATTGAGATAGGTCAATAAAAACCTGAAGCCGCAGCTTCGTAGTCTGTTTAAAAATCATCATCAGCAGTCATAAAATTTAAATTTGCCTTCTGCTTGATAGGAACCAAGAAAAAATACTCTCAAAGAATTATAAATAGTTAAAGTCATGACATGTAAAGCTAATTTATAAACAGACTACCGGCAAATGATATGTGAATGACACATTAACAATATTCACATATCATTCGCATAACGTTGGCATCGTAGCAACAAACGCGAACAGCAAAGACATAAGTATGTACAAGATATGTATATTTATTATAAACAATACTTAATTATTTCGTACAAGCACTTAGCTCAAAGGCATCATTGAAGCAGACTCTTAAGGTACTTAGATTTTCTTTTGAGAATGTTTCTAACGTCATTTATCATGTCGTCTCGTCCGTTTTTGAGTTTATTTTCTACTGCGCTTTGGTATTTGTCGTCTAGTGATAATTTCGCGAGCTTTTCTTCAAGGTCATTTCCAAACTCGTACTCGGGCCATTCGTCGAGGATATTTTCGAGGAAACTGATAGAGTTTTGTACCGTTTCGTTGAGTTTGTTCAGCAGCTCTGAGGTTTTGAGTTCGTCGGGAGAATGGTTTGTTTTCTTCTTGGATTTCTTTGTGTTTGTGGGCGCGAACAACTCGTTGCAGACGCCCAGCAAGAACGTTATGATACCTATGAACTGGAAACAACAATGATTGCGTTATGACACGATTGAACTACTGGCTTGAAACTAGGAGAGACAGTTATATAAGAACCCAGAACATAATATCGTCGTCATCGTTTATATTATTTGGTATATTGCTCTTGTCTTCAATTTTTTCGTCTTTATATTCCTGCCATTAGCATCTCTGCATTACCCTATGGTTGCCTGGTAGAGATTGCCGAAGTACAATTTATAACCTTGCATAAAATTAAATAAATAAATATATCATACTTTTGACGCGACAGCTTTTTCTGATGACCGTATTAATTTAATATCTATACCGTGTGAAGGAATTATTGCGATTTATGATAAAAATACAAACTCAATATCGGACTAAAATAGTTTTTGTTTTAAATATTATTTTAATTCAGTACGCACTGCTGCGATACATAATAGTCAGTGGAGCGTCATACAGATCGTAATAGCCCATTGTTTCTGAACTATTAATAGTAAATACTGATAAAAGAAAATTTAATTATGCGACTTTTAAAAATTGTTAGAATATAAACATTTTGGAATCATAATTATCAATCTCGGTGCAACGTGATAACTTCCTCATGAGATAAGTAATATGTATGGTACATTTGTCGACAAAGAAATGTTCTTGAGTGTCCTAACAAAGGATTATGAACAGAAAATGAAATTTATCAGCATTCTATAACCGAGTCACGAAGCTTAAGTTGGTCTGACGTACCCTCGGCAGTCAGCATCGATACCACCATTACTGACTGACTAATCTTTCCAGTAAGTCTGTCGGGCTTGGTCAGCTTGTAACTGCCATGGCATTCTTATTATTATCCTGTTCTAATTTATTTTTATTCATATTAAATTACATTATTCTCGCAGCTGTTACCACAAGATCGTACTAATCAAGAATGTAATCTATTATTTTAAGACTTTCTTGTCAGTTCTTCTCCATAGGACTTACTATTTGGAACCGCGCACCTAATACATAAACATTTCATAAGTGCCTGTATTTGGTTTAGATGAAATAACGATCTATTCTAAGCCATGAGCGATTTCCATGTGAAAAATCATGCCGAACACTCGACGTGAGCAACCAATATCTGTTGTAAATCGTCATGATTATGATTTATTTTCCCAAGCTGATGTTTTGTAAGAGTTATTTGGATGTTTAAAAGTGTCTACTAGAATAAGACAACCAATGGCTTTGACTCACCTCTAAATAATTGGACAGACTTTCAAGACAGTCCCTCATACACCACGCCGGGTCTCCTTTCATGGTCATTTCCGATTGTAACTGCAGCTGGGCCTTCGGTAGCAGGCGTGCGGCCGCGACGCATGCGTCGTGCGCTGCAGCCGTGCGACTGATGGCCAGCTCGCCGACTAGTCGCAGAATCGTGGCGTACAACTCCCGGTATGGGACCGGCGAGGTTACAAATGCTGGAAATTATACAAATATTGTTAAAGTGGCTTACATAAAATACGGAGATTTCGTGTTTCTGGAGGTTTTATTCCTATTATTCTTTACGAATTATGAAAGCAGTTCTTATATACTGCCGCAGATATGATGACCTTTCATGATACCACGTATTTGGTATCATGTTCTGAAGCCGTAATACCGTGCCGTGTTTTTGCGCCCGTGAAGTTAGGTTTATTTGAATTACTTGTTGTTGTTTTTTAATATTATTATTATTTTTTTATTTTATTTATGTATGATTATATTTACCTCCTTCCGTGACTCACGGCTGGGTGCCAACTGAAAACCAGCGCTGGGTGTTCCACACCCAGCAAATGCTGAGCTGGTACCCCTTTCGATATGGGCGCGCTCGTCAGTGCAGTAAAATCTCCTGTTTATTTTTTATTCGTGTTTGTTAGTTTTTTTTTTTTTGTTTCATTGTGATCACTGTTTCAATTTTTTTTTTTTTTGTATGGACAATGTATGTCCAGTATCGAATAAATGCTTTCTATTCTATTCTAATAAAAAAAATCTGCCATTTTTGCGCAACTTATTTGGCAATAAATTTCTTCTATCATTCGTCTAGGTTAAGGGACATCGAAGTAGAAATTTATGACAGCTTTATCTGTTCTACACGTGTAAAATAATTTTGGTTAGTATACATTGGAGACTTTTCAATCTCTGCCTAGAGATCGTGATATGTGTAAAATTATGAAATTTTCAATTACTTCCTGTGGGTAAACTACAGATTGGATTTGATTGCTTTTTGTGTACGGTCACAGAACGTGATACTAAATACGTGGTTCCATTTAATGTGATAACATCTGTGGCACTTTTATAACATCTGTGGCACTTGTATAATTTACATAAATTCACTACATAGCGATTAACTTTCAACGCTACGTGCCGCGAGTTCAATCCTCTCACGGAACAAATATTTATATGATCTATGGCTAGTTGTTTCGGGTCTGGGTGTGTGTGCATGTGAGATGTATGTTTGTAAACTGTACCATCGATACAGGAGAAATCCTGCCAATAATGCTGATTATTACATTTTATTTCCAATATCAATAAGCAAAGCCTATATTTAGTAGTGCAATTATGTCACAGTAGAGAAATTGATTGATTCGATTATAACTGATAAACAGGTGTATTCAACAAAATATTATTAACATCGTATTTAATCAAAACTCTTAAGGAAAAGTCCACGAAAACCTCTTTACACCTGGAAAAAGCATAGATTTCTTGCGGCACCAATTTATTTATAGCTATCATGGTAAACTCACCTATAATCCTAGAAGGGAACGGCGCCGATATACAAATCCTTTCTTTTTCCGCATACATCTGTCGGCATTTATCCATAGCCGCACTGAACGCGTCCACGCATGCGTTCAATTGCTCGTAGTGGCCTTTCTTCTCCTCCACCGGCCGCGCGTCCGCGAGCTCGATGCAGAGTGCGATGGCCGATACTAAGGCGTCCTTCAGACGGAGATAGGACACTTCCTGGTCGAAGGTACGGGTTTTGAGCTGTTCATCTTGAAATTGTGGTGGCTCGAAGCTTACGATGACGTTTAGATCGCGGTTGTCGCTGTGGAAATGGATTTGGGTTATTATTAGGGTGATCTTTGTTAGTAGTGTCCTGGCTTGTCACCAGCGAGTCTACCTTGTAACTATAGTAATGAACATCAACTCTGGTGATAAACTTCAATACGATCGTGAGAGACTAAACCATCAGCTACCTTGTAAAAAAATTACTAGTCACAAAGATGGGAGTCTCAACTTTATGATAAGAATAAGAATTATTTATTTGCAGGAATATGAGTAAGTATAATAAGTTGACACTGTTAGCAAATGATCAGTAATACCCACATATTTTTTATTTTATTTTTTCTACTTAATTTTACACTATTGCCATCTTAAGAAAAATGTCTTATCTGTCTATGCACCTGTCCTCTTCTTATTACCTATGTCTATCATTCTAGTGTGTCTTGATTTTGTGGCAAATAAATTATTTTTCTATCTTTTCTTTTACTTAATGATAAAGATTACATACGTGGCTGCAGCGGGCAGGCGAGTCGGCTGGTGTAACAGCGTGGGTGGGCCGGCCAGCTGGGACAGTAGCGTCTGATCTCTTGCAGCCGCAGCTCCCCACGCACAGGCTTCCAGCCTCGCACCCCATAGTCCCAGTTCCACCAGCTTCTCGAAAGTTCCGTACTTATAGGCGTATGTTAAATGTTCTACGCTCTGGGGATAGAATGACGATTTTAGAATTCATGAAAGAATAATAAATTAGTTTAATAAACAGATTTTATGAAACTATCTGCGAACAGCAGTTTTTTCATTGTCACCACGAAGATGGCGTACAGGGTCAGCTACAGATTATAGGCCGACAGCGGTAAGCGAGGCTCTTCCGAAGGTCTGCGGGACGCGAGAGGGTAACAGATCGACCAATAAGCTAGTCTGTCGATTGCAGCGGCCGGCAACAGACTATAGCGTTATTGGTTGATGTGTTCCCCTCCCACGTCCCGCAGATCATCAGGAGAGCAGCGGTTAACGCGGTCGGCCTATACCAGTTACTTCGACGTTATGAATGAAGAGGAATATAATTATTCTTCGTAATCATTTCACGGCGCGTCACTGTAGCGTACCGTTCTTTTGTTCTCGTGTTGCAAATTGCGTCACAGTGTGACGTCATCAGACAGCCAACCTACAGACACTAGACGTGGTACTCACGTCCTTGCCGTGGTGCTTTAAGAAGGCTCTGGTGTCCGCCAACAGCTGCAGCGCGCGACTGGCGACGCAGGCGGGGGCCAGGCGGGCGCAGTGCAGCCAACCTACAGACACTAGCTGGATGTGTTTTATTTCTAGACGTTGGTATATGCTGTCAGCTGCTAGTGCATTGCCTGAGGAAAAAAAAGAAAATGTTATTATTTATGATGGGGCAACCTGAACCTTACATCAAGCGATTCCAAAGTTAAATTCGCGTCAATTCGTTCAACATATTCCTAATAAGCATGCAACACGAAAATCAAAAGATATTATTTTTTAACACGCTTTTATTAGCTTCACCTGTAACTAACTATGTAAGAAAATCTTGGAAGTTTAATTTGACCCACTTCCCGGTTTCCGATTGAGCTGAAATTTTGCATACACGTTCAGTTTGGATGACTAAAGCGTGTTCTATAGTTTTTTTAAACTATAACATTTTATTATTTAACAATGTAGGATTGATGTAACATTCCACACCCAAAAAAATATATATCATTATTAAAATCTGTTTTGTTACCCGTATAAAGACTTACCTAACAAATGATATAGTTTAACGAGCAGTAGTTTTGCGTGGAAGTTGGCTGACGAGTGATGTAGAACTAACTCCAGAAGACATAAGGCTTCCACCACCGGCGCAGAACTCTGTTGCTGCACGCCTGGATAGAAAGTCAAAACATTACTAATATTAATAATGTAAAAGTGAGTACTGCCTCTGGTCTAATACAGGCAGATCAAACCTTAAGTTAGCTGTTGTGATTTGACAGCTGATTTGCAGATCAGAGAATGATGATGAATGTTCCTTTTATGCCTCAGCGTCACTGACCTCTAAAGAAAGAAAAGAACCCGTAAAGAGTCCGTGCTGAATATAGGTTTTTTATTTTTTTTCTATTATGCCTCAGCGTCACTGACCTCTACTAAACAAGTATATTGGACTGACTTTATAGAAAATTTAAATGAGGCGAGTTGATTATTGCCATTTTATTTATCACACGAGCTGATGACACAATAATATGAATCAAACCTTGGTCAAAAGTACTTTTAACCAAAAATAGCTAAACTTATTATGACCATTCCATTAATTTATTTATTCATAAAAAGATTAACAGATATATAATAAAATTAAATACCTAAAAAATCGTGATTAGATTAACAATGTCAGTGTGAGTTTTTAAATTAGGTCATGTCTGGCTGAAAATAAATTATCAAAAGTACCCATTCCCTTTAGAAAGGAATTTTACCAGAATTCTTCAGTCAAAAATAGGCTTGATCAACAAAGAGTTTTGACTGTAATGTAACAGAAATTATTATGTATATAACTCAAATCAAGAATCTCATCTTACCTGCATAAAAGTAATGATGTGCCGCCAATATCCCGTACGCATCAGCAGCACAGAACTCCGTGATGCTGGAGGAGATCAGGCCACGTTGGAGGCACCGCAAGTAGTGGTCCCGTAGCCTGGAGGCTAACGATAGGGCTCCGTCGGCCGGCAGCGGCGCCGCTACCATCCGCCATGCAGATAGGCAGGAGACGTGGCGCTGAATGTCATCGGCCTAGGAACAATGCAAAATATCCCATAGCATTGGTAATCTATATTTTAATATGTGAAGATAAAACTTGGAACCCCTTTTTAGGCAAAATCCGCGCACGGGGGCATTTGATATTTGGCATAGTTAAAGTTTATATTGAGAAAGAGTGCAGAATGCTAAAATTACGATATATTAATAGAAAACTTTGTACGCCTTTTTAAGCATATAGCTCACATGGAAGTATGTGAGATTTGGCATAGTTATAAAAGTTTATATGGAGAAGGAGTGCAGAAAGGTAAAATTACGGTCGAATTTCGATCACTGGTTGACCACTATCATGAACAATTGCTTGGGTTATAGTAGATATTTCACAGTTTCATTAATGAAAGCCGTATAGGTAACTTACAGACTCAGGTTCACTGTTCTCATCAAAACCTAGGCATGTCAAGAAGTCTCTGCAATGTTCCTCCCTCTCCTTCTGAGGTATCATTCCTAAATACGGCCTCAAATCTGGTATCGCACAAGGTTTATTGGCAAACACCCTCAAGTACTGCACACATAACGCCAGGCCACTGCCAATTAAAGACGTAGGATCTCCATCAACCGACAACCGTTTCCACAATTCCAACCTTGCTAAATAAGGTCCTCGTAGACTCCGTCCGGAAGTCATACTTTCAACTAACTGACAGATAAACTCATGGCACTTTTCTGCAGTATTATCAACAGAGATTTCTGAATCTTCTTCATTTTCCTTCATCAAATAGAAGACAGAGTCAAAGTAAGGGACGTAGTAGTCCCAGCGATCCTGATTGTCCCATAACAGCTCTTTACACACCAAGTTCAGACGTCTCCATTGACCAAGTTTCTTTAAATACGGTATGCAAGCTTGTGCTGTGGAACCAGGGACTAGTTGGGAGTATAACGGGCTTTCTATGAATTTCAAGATGTCCTCCCATTTTTCCTGAAGTTCAAGAATCATGATGTAGAGACGTGCTTCTTGTTCAGCTTCCATTTTGTTTTCAGTTATAAATTTGTCAACCATTCTTTGAGCAACAGCTAGAAGAATGCCTCTTTTTGTGTTGTCCTCTGATGTTTTGGCCTGTAGGAAGTTATAGAATTATATTGGTTAAGTTCAGAGTGATCACATTTTTTGAATTGGTGGCAATGGTCATCTAATGTTCTTGTATGTATTATGGTTTTGGGTTGACTTTTTTTACACAAAATGATAGGAAATATTCTTATTTTTACTTTATGCATGATCAGATTCACTCTAGATAAGATTTATGTAATCAATTGGGTTCATAATCATATTATTATCCAAGGGATTCACAAAATCAGTCATAAATATATAGTTTGTTCCTTACCTGCAAAACAATACTCATAACGGCCCAGAAGTAGTACGGATTCTTAGGTGCAAACTTATACAGTGCCATCGCAGCCCGCTGCTGTGACCTGTAGTCTCCTACCCTCACGTATGACATGAACAAGTGAGAGTGCAGCTCTTCACTTGTTGGTTCCGATTTCACAGCATTCTCATATAGCATGCATACTTTGTGTACTGTGGAATAAGTAGAAATGAATATTTTAAAAAAAAGTTCAACTTAAAATAAATAATCCAGGGATATTCAAATATACATTACCAAACAAATTATGTTATAGTTAGTCAGCGAAGAGTAAATATCATCAGTAAAATAGTGTATGGAAAATAAAATAGGAATGCTATTATTATTAATACATTTACCTGTTAGAAGGTCCGTATCAGTCTAAGACAGACTTTATAATTGTTCACAAAAAAAAACTTACGTTGTTGAGATTCTCGATAGGAAATCGTCATCGCCTGCAGCGTGGTATCATCGCTCGGCTTCTCGTCGGCGAGGGCGTCAAGCACTACGAATGCCTCGGGACCCTTTCCTAACCTAAAAAGTGCTAAAGCTTTCAATGCACGGGCCGCTTGCAGAGTAGGACTCTTTTTGAGCACTTTCTCCGCTTCTTGGAGCGCCTTCTTATTATTCCCATTGTCCAACCAGTCTGAAAAATTCATAAATCTACATATCTTCACCGAATACAACTTCTCTCCGGGAGAGGTTGCATGAAAGGTAAGTACTCCCGCTCAAGCTAACTTGTTACCGTAAATTGGTCTGAGCCGACGCTCCACAATACCACCGTCGTGCATGTGCTGTGGCCGCACCGCCATTTTTCATTTATAAAGTTTTTTTCGCAAAATAAATTGCCTTCCGTACTTTTTTGGCTTTTTCACAGCACGTTTGTTTTGCGATTTTTGTCTGTGGTTACTGTCACTTGACACTTGACAGTGACATTCAAGCCAAATGTTGCCAATGATAATTTTAAATCCAGAGACTAAAGAACTAAAGTCAGAAACAATTTCCCCGACGTCACCCCCATACATAGAGATAATACATAGTACCTATAACTAGAGAGCTTACTGCTTTATTTAGTTGTACGAAATTTTGTGCCCACATGAAAGTCACCCGAGATTTAGCGGTGTCCCTCTCGCACACATGGCCATTACTCATCAACTTAGTAATCTACTAAATTGGTATTTTCAGAATCGTTTTTACATACATATTAGAACTAATGAAACTTCTACCCACGGCTATCAAAATAAACATAATAAAAATTATAATTGACGTGCTTTAAATATTATATTAAATATTATTATTTCCATACGTTATTCAATAAGATTGATTATTACAATATTTGGATACCAGTAGTTAAAGAAGTTTGCATGCGGGAAACACTACATCATTCAAAATGGCTTACATTGTCAACTTAGTTGTCAACCTATTGTCAACATTCGTGGTTTTCATAGTTCAGAAATAAACGTGATCAAACATTATTTTTGTGCCTAGAATAATTTTTTGGCGACAAGATAGTAAATACTTGAGTTATGATTGGGTGCAAGCGAGAATATTATCCTGGTTGTGGAATATCGTTCCATAGGTAAGTTTCATTGAGTAGTGTGACAATATATTTTTATTTTGTGGGATATAGTTGCTCCAAGTACTTATTTTAGATCGTTTCACATAACATACAGTCCACTAAGTTAAATAATTTACGTACTTTAATAAATTTGGATTTGTTTTCCATAATCTGTAATGCGTAGCATATTTTCGATGCATTTATTGTTTTGTATAATTTGAGTGATTCCAAGTATAGTATAAGTATACATACAGGGTTATTTGTAAAACACCGGCAACGCTTTAAGGGGTGAAACTACTCATCAATATGAACAACTTTTACTATGGGAACAACCATGAAATCGCGAAAAAAAAATCAAACTTTTCATACAAAAGATTAACCTTGCTCCATCAAAATGTATGAAAAGTTTGAATTTTTTTTCGCGATTTCATGGTTGGTCCCGTAGTAAAAGTTGTTCATATTGATGAGTAGTTTCACGCCTTAAAGCATTGCCGGTGTTTTACAAATAACCCTGTATATAGTTTAAGTTAATTTGTTGAAATCATTTGTTGTTTGTTGTGCCGAATAGATAATAATGTTTTTTTGTATCTCTTATAAAATGATAGACTTTATTAAAATTCCATGTTTGTTTTTTTCAGGATTCCAGCTGATAATAAGCAGAGGGTGTTATGGATAACAGCCACGAACCTTGACATTAGTGTGTAAAAGTTCGCATGTGTTTGTGGCGTAAATTTTAAAGATAATGAATTATTTAACAGCAGCAAAAATAAAATTAAAACCTGAAGCAGTTCTTTCAATATTACCATAGGTACTATTGTAATATGTTTAATAATTATCAGTTGTTGTATGTGTCTGTTGTATAATGTTGTGTGTAATTGTCTGGTCTGTAATAGTTTATACTAATATAAAGTATAACACATTGCACAAACTTAAGATTCACACACTTTGCTTATTGTTTATTTGTGTTTAATATTTTCCTATTAGTATGGTTAGATGGATTAAACTTTTACTGGATTGGATATTGTACTTAGATATTGTGCCATAATGAAGATCATTTTTGACATTACAGATAGCCACAAAAAGAAAAAAAACTGTACGTGCAAAATAAATTGTACGTGCAGGAACATCTGGTGAATCAGGGCATGTAGGATCTTGTAGTAAATGGGAAGATGTTGCAGTTTCCAGTGAACCACCAAATAAGAAAGTAAAGCAAGAGGAAACAAGCACATAAACCCAAAATACAACTATAATGCCAACACAATTAAAATTACAATCAACCATTAAGTTTCTAGCCGGTCTCTTCTCCATAGAACCCGGCCCACTTTGGAACCGGGCATCTAGAATCTCAACGTTTTGACGAAACGACGACGACCTTTTTATGCCGATTTGAAATTTAAAAAAGTTTTGCTTTGACTTTCATTCATTGTGTTTTATTGCTTAATGTTGTGAATGATGATTATACTTGAGTTTGCCAAACAAGAATATTATAATAAGTGATATTCGATTCTGCAGCACTAAGCATGGGTTACCCTTTCTGCTATAATAGGAAAGATCTCATAAAGAAAGGTCGTAGGATGGTCGCAAAGCTAAAAGAGAAAAAGAAAAAAGAAAGAAAAAGTAGAAGAGGAATTAAATTTGTATCTTATAATGTTAAAATCTAATGTTTCCTATGACTAGAGCTGCCAGATGTCCGGAATATTCACGCATGACATTTTATTATACACGTAATCTGTGTATAAGAAAATGACCGGATTTTTCCGCAATGTCCGAAATTTTCTCTAAATTTTCTTTTTTATTATATAATAACCTTGCATATGCCTAGTTATATATTATGCCTTGCCTGTGACTCTAATTATAACCAAAAGGGTGTATGTATATTTGTAAGAAAGTTTAGATACACTGTATGGACCGTATATTTCACTATTTACTAAGAAAAAAACAATTCTTACTATTCGATATCAGTAGTTAATTACCTGATAACTATTCTCATAACATAATTAAATATTTCTATCATGTCCTACTTTTAACTAAAATGTATGGTTACCCTATTAGACAAGGACACGGCTACCACAAAGTATTCTCCCTCATACCGGCTTTACGGCACTATTAAGCGTTCCAGTACTTGTACTATTTCTATGCCCCCATATGATTACTTTACTCTTTGGTCACCCCACGGCATGAGGCCGACGGCAGGCGTCGTGCGATCTTAATAATGCTAATAGGTCTACTAGGTACATAATATTTTACTACTATACGTTACCTTATATGTATTATGAGGGCCAAAAAAATCATGTCCATGTTCATCAGGTAACATTTACGAGCTGATTATGATTGATTAAATCATTAAGCATTTTCTATCTGATTCTGATTGTTCTAGCTAGGCGTTGTCCTAATCAATGACTAAAGAATCCTCTTGGTTTCTTTAGCCATTGGTCCTAATAGAACACAATTACGCGACCATCGCAAGTTCTCGGTGACGGTGACACAGACTAGGTACTATCACTCAATGGGTACCTACTATACTATATAATATCTCTATGCACAGACGTGATCATAGATTAGAATACGGACGTGATATAATTGTTGCACTTCAGCAGCGTCTGTACTGCCCAAACCGAATTCCACACGTAGATGTTGTGCACGTGAGTATTGGACGTATTGGTGCGCGGCTGCGCTCCATCGCACGTATCAGCACGTATGCTCCTATTTATGTAATTACAAATCCATGCACCACACTGGGATGTCTGTTGTAGGTATCGATCGTGTTGATATCGGTCACGGTGCTAGATTTGAAGACAGGTAGGAAAGAGGGAGTGCGGGTGAGCCATATGTCCCATATGGACAGAAAAGTAGAAATCTGGCACTGATCGGTCATAAATCTCCACATATACCTAAATATTTTTGCACTCGAGAACGAGCAGAAAGCCATCAGCGCTTAATCAAATCAGTTTAAACAAGTTTTGCTTTTTCTTGACCAAAGGTATAACCAGTATCTCGTATTTAGGTACGGGAATAAATATGTTCAATAGAGAATTACGATCAGTAAAAAAGTATAATTTTCGGCAATTTGGGATGTTTATTATGGTTAATGAAACACAAGAAAAAATCATTTAACATTTAATTTAACATATAAATATCTATAATTTACAAAAGTAAAATTAAGCTAAATTAACACCTAACATTCGACTCTTATGTCGTCTCTACGTATTTCAGTCACACCAGACTTCATTTATCACTAGGTAAAGGCAGCTTAGGTTGTTCTGCTTATTCTATAGCTTCGTTTTCCCCTATCACTTAGCTCTTAGGTCTACAGTTTCAAATCCCGAGTCTGGGAAGACCCCTATTTTTGGAGGTGTTAATTCTGGCGGATATTCTCTTGATAGAGATGCTCTCTTATGTCTTGGTGGAGGTACCGGCGCCGGCGGCGGCACCTTCGATCTCAAGAGGTTCTTAATCCTCATGCCTCCTCTGTAGTAGTACAGGTAGATTCCTGCTAGAACGCCGATAGCAACAAGCAACGTGACGATAGCGACCACGAAGCCGTACCACGAGCTTCCAGAAGATTCCTCTGGGGTAGGCACTGTCGGTCTCCTACCTGGAGGCACGTATGTTGGTCTGGGACGTCTGGTTGTTGTCGCAAAGCGTTCTCCTATCGCTATGTCTGCACACGCTCTAAATTCCTCCTGCGGTCCACATCCCACTGCCTCCGTCCCGTTCCCACATGAACCCCAATTGTTGCCGGCGATATATCTCCATTGCATCACGCAATGGGAACATTCAAGTCCTTCGGGTAGTTTATACTTCATCTCGTAGATTTTATTGCCGTCTTTCGGATAAAATTTGGTTCCGTCTCTTCCGTCTATCTTTAGGACGTATTTGTCCAGGCAGTCTTGGGTGGTAGATTTTGGTTCTTGGCAGACGCGGAACTCAAAGAAACCGTTATGGTTGGCGGTCAGCTCAACTTTGATGACAATGGAGTCTTGTGGGGCGTATTTGCGGACGATGATGCCCTTGCCGAACCTGCCACCTAGTTCGTGTGCTCTTGGGGCTGGTGCATCCCAGGCGTCGCCGCAGACGCCGCATTTCCCGTCGTTCTTGTTCCATTGTCTGGAGAAGCCTCCGCAGTAGAGCTCATGGTCGTTGTAGTTGTGCGGGGTGTCGAAGCCGTAGCGCCAGGCGGAGGCGCGGGATGGCGGTTCGATGAGTCTGCCGTGGCCGCTCACTGTCCGCCATGTTACTGCTAGCACCGCAAAGCACCAGATAACCTGGAACAAAAAAGTTAACGTTAGCTTTCGGTATATTATTAAGAAAATGGTATTTATTAGGTACGTTTTGCCTCAATCGGTGCTATGCTGCTTGAAACTAAAAACAGCTGTAAATACCTAACTATAGATTAGTTAGTACTTATACATATAGGACTATGCCTATGTGTATTGTGTTGTAACGTGCATGCCTTGCTAGGAAGGTTTAAGATTTTTAAATACTTAACTACTTTTAGGTAGAGTTGGCAAGGCAACCAAAATTTTCGAAAACAAGATTTTTTTTAAAATAGGTAATTACACTTTTACGTTCCTAACCTAGGTACCGATTGCAGCATGTGCCGATGAAACTGATTGCAAATATCGATAACACACTTTCATGCTAAGCGCCTTGCATATTGCAGTAGCATCCGCTTATGTTCTTAAAACGTCCGTTTAAACTTATACGGATTCGGTGATCACAATATGATTTTAATAGCGCAAATGTTAATTTACGTCTACCCTCAGTCATGCTGAAAACCTAACTGAAAATATTAATTTCTAAATATTTCTAGTTATTGTTACACACAAGTGTGTAGTGTAGACGATATAGATTTTATCGATTTTCACTTGTTTAAAAAAAACCAATATGAGGGTAAAGCCCAATTTGTTACGAAACTGTTATTTAAGAAAAAAACCATAAACAAACTAACGAATTTGATGACCCGTTGGCCGTAAAACAAACAATAATTTACAATTTGAATTTACTACGGAGAGCGAAAGTAACCCATTATTTATGTAAACGATCCGTTTCGTGGCGCAATTTTATGTAATAAATAAATAGCATAACATTTTTGTTGACCGAGACGATGACTTTAAATGTGCCGAACATAATTAATGTGTTAGCCACCAATTTGACACCAAGTCAATCAATCTACTCAGCCCTTTGAGAACATCGATGTTTGAGAAGTATATTTGTTCGAAAATTTACACAATTGCAGTCCACGGCAGGCCGCACGATGAAACTTCGACAAAAAAAAAATTGATCATATCCATTAGCCATAGCCATTAATTTGTTGACGCTACTGGTCCGGGATGGACTTCATAATTAGTATATCTACATTGTATTACCTATTTATGGTTACGGTTATGTACAGTTTCAATGGAGACCGACAAGTCATAATTTTGATCTTTAGTATGCCCTACGAGTTACCTACGAGCGAGTCAATACACTGATAAGCTACGAGAACTACGAAATTGCTACGATTCGTAGCACATTATAAATAATATAAAATCTTCCAGTCCTTGCTGTAATAATTTATTGTGCAAGTTGTATTTCATATAGCATATGAAATACAACTTGCCAATAGTGTACCTATATTTGTTTATCGATATATTTGAAACCATAAAAAGTGTTCACTCGTTAGCCATTGGCTCTTGTTTATCGTCTTTTACTATAGAATAGAAGGAAAGGGAAGGTGTATTTGATGGGAACTACACGGGCAATATATAATTACGGAAGCCATGACAGTTATGACCATAATATCACGAGAGAAACAACATTATTTTGTAGGAAAAATCATAATAAATTATACAACAAACGACACTTACCATACCATCGTGCATTTTATTTTAATTTATAATTCTACGCATAAAAGAGGTTAATACTATAGTAATATCGTATAAATGCTGCATTTTTATGATACAATACTCTCCTAATTATACAATTATACACACAATGATAGCGGTTTAAGTAATAATTATCTTCAGGAAGGAATCTTAAACCACCCATTATGAAAATTTAATTTAATTATGAAAATCTCCATTAATTGCTACGCGCATGCAAATTTCAAGCATTTGGTTGAATACGCGATCTGTAAAGGTATTCATGATATAGTGATAACAAAAAATACCAAACCAGAATGTTATTGTAACATAAGACACTATCATGTGACCCAAAAATGCTATTTCTGTGTTCTAAATAACATTTTGGGGTGACGATCCACACGATAGGAGTCTGTTATAATAATATTTTGATTTGGTATTTTTTGTTGTCAGTTTGTCACTAAATCTTGAATATGGCTAGCTTAATACGAGAAAAGAAGGTTCACAAATCTTGACTGTGCAGTTGTGGCCTATGGCTACCTACATTGATAATAGTGGAGTGTGTCAAATAATTATTAGTAGAATTTGGATCTTATGAGGCGCCCACAAACGGATCGCATTGCATAAAACGATGGTCAATGTTTTGACGTAGAAATCGTTTACGGTCATTTTACGGTGCATCACTGCGAGCCAGGTTAATGACTCTATTCAATACCTTTATGACATAAGCATTCACCTAACTGCACTGCATAAAATAGTGAGGTGAATCATATGAAAATGAGTGAGTTAGTCTCGGTATCTGTAACAAAAAACTAGACTCGTAATCTGAGTTCAAATCAATATTGAACGCTTTGAATATAAAATATTATTATTTTTATCGTGACTTGGATAGAACAATTCTGCTTAGTCATAATCCAATGTTTATGAGTGAATTTAACAAAACATACGAAGTAGCATTTTATTATTTTGCTAGGAAAACACCGTATTGAAGAGAAGGTACGAGTATATGATGCAGATCTTGGAGTTGATGTTTCTTTTTTATGTGATGAAATTATCAAAGATATTGGCAAAATTAACAAGGCCATACGAGAAATATACTATCATTAGATATCATTATACAAAGTAAAACATTGCAAGGGATAGGGTAGTGCACGGATTATCTACAGTCAACATACTCAACATCAAAAGTAAACCATGAACAATTGGAACAGTTAGATGTCAAAACTATAACTATAATAATTTCTACAATTTTGAAATTCGTCTCATCACGAGTCTTGTTGTTGATTAGAATATTTCTGAGTTTCAACTCATTAGAGAGTTCACAAAGCGCATCACTGAATTAAGCACTTAATTATAAATTCCGTTACTCACGTATACGGTCGTGACATTGAATCGTAGTAGTGAATGTAATCTACACACTAATCGTGCGAATACCGGAATACTGGATTATAATTAACAAGTGGTTTCTAGAAATGAGTTTCTATTTGCATAGAACATCTTTCCTACTTTTTTCTGCCGCACATTTTCCTTTAGCACGTGTGCAGAATTTTGAATGAAAGCGCAAGGAGCGCCGTCAAGCGTCCCGCGATCTAGTACGTTCTTTGTCACAGAACACAGAAAGAGTTTGTCTTGTAAGCTACAGTGATATAAATAAGCGGATGATAATATAATTATGTGGGGTGCACATGAGCTTGCGGTCACCTGCAGGATGAACACCTTTATCACACAACCTATAGTCCGTAAAATATAGTTTCATACCTGTGACAACTATCATCAAAATGGACAACGAAGCTTGAGCAAACGTCTCGACAATAATTTGAATTATTATTTATTTTAATTTATTCATATTCACAAAACTATGAAAGAACATTCTATAAATAACTAAAAATAACATCCGATTAATACTTAATACTAATTTGAAATGGTCGGGCTTTGATGACAGCTTTCGCAACAGCGACTTTAGTGATTACTGATGCGTTGCCAACCCAAGGCTTAAGGTAGCAGGTACCATAGACATAATAAGTACTTCGTACAAGGGTACCACTTTCTGGGTTCTGTAGGTAGTAGCACCTACAGACATACAATTTTTTATTCTGTTAAGAATGCCATATTGTGTACCGCTAATTTTACTGACTGTTTAGTAGGGTAGGCCCTAGGTTCCTACCCTTCACCCAGTCGACTCCTTAACATGGAACTCTACCAATGGCTCTTCAAACTCTGGTAAATTCTCACCAAGGATACTTGCTATCAATAGTCCGATTAAGCTGGAATCTCTATTCACATATTTGCAACATCGCTTCTTACTTATTATCTATTTACCGCTCATTTAATATGCAGATAACATGACATGTTTTTACGGCCCTTTGTTTAGAATCTTCCCATAGTGAGCCGTGAGCCGTGACCCAAAAAATAGTGATTTAGAACAGCGAATGTTTTGCCGCCATAATGATTGAATGGTGGTGATGCAACATCTATTCACTTGAGAAAGTCAAATTGCTTCTTGTCTTGCTTGACTGGCTTGAGATGTAAGATAGTAGAGATAGGTTTGCCCTTAATTTACGTACCTAGTAGGTAACTATAATTATTATCAGTCTATGTTGTACTAGCGATCCACTTCCGGCTTCGCAGGGGTACACTTTCTCTAATATCCTTACATTAAATATGAAAGTATTATATACATTTATACCTTCCGTGAAAAGATAACTAACTAATGGTGAAAACTGCATTAAATTCCGTTGCGTGGTTTAGGAGGAGTTAACAAATTCTCAGAAATATTTCTACTGACTTCTATATCTTGCTTTTTTATTGATTGGTAATCAGTTTCCTTGTTTGTCCTTGTTTCAGAGTAAACAAGTATTTCTATTAGGATCATTAAAATGCAATCACGGTAGGCCCATCTACACACTTGATCGTGGAATTCATCATAGTAGGAATAGATTAAAATACTATGCTTTATGATTTTTGATTAAGGGTGGAATGGACCATCGCATCTATGGAATGGGTCGAGGATCTGAAGAAAGCGATGTTAGATGGACTGGATGCGGAAGGTGGAAATGTCGGTGCAAATAAGGAAAGATTTACCTTCTGGATTTTTAAAATTTCAGAATATGAATGAAACGTGTTATATTTATTACGTATCACGTAGGTACGTTAGTCCATTTATGCAATCTTACGGACAGTTCAATAATACCATAATGGAAGTTCAATAATACCATATTTGCACACTGATATAAAACGGGTCCTGATTGTTATTGGACCACAATCGCTCATCTCTCGTGTTTTAAAACAAGCTATTGTGCCGATATCTTCGTGAGAACTTGCCGGGATCCAGTATTGTCTGAAGTTACGTGTTTTATCGCCAAAGTTTCTACTTGAGTACGTACGCATGGATAATTTAATTTTTTTGTGATGAACAAAAAGATAAATTAAATCGAAAATCTTCATAATCGCTTAATTTAGGTAGTTGTCTGCAATGTATGCGTCCTTCGCGAACGAAGATTGCAGGTTTGAAAAATAAATCAGCTGTTCCATACTCGAGTAGGTAATAGGTATATTGAATTAGGTATTCGTATGGAACAGCTGTTTTTTTCGAGACCTTAATATTGGTTCTATAATAAAGTTTCTAATGATGAGTACAATAACCCCTTAAAGTGATCGGGGTTAGAAAGGTAAGACCTTGTATATTATAATAATACTTCATGCAGTACTGTTTTAACTGGATGCGGAAGGCGCATATTATCCAGGTCTTAGGGTGCAATTTAGGAGAGACTTAGGCTGACATTCAGACACGACAGAAACGAGTCTAAGCGTGAACTTACGATTCCATCTGTCAAACTTACTCGGAACAAATTTTGCTTCTGTCGTCTCTGAATGTCAGCCTTAGTGACAAATTAGTATACTTAGTCGTGAGGTACTAACTACGCCAGTGGCGGATTATCCACAAGGGAAACTAGGCACGTGCCTAGGGGCGCGAACACAGAACACAGAAAGAGGCGCAAAGCTACAAAGGGGCGCGCGACGAAGTTGAATAAACTATATTATAAACTATTTTGAATAAACTATATTTTCGAAGTTGAATAAACTATATTTTCCCCGCGGCTATAAAATAAGTCTTTGCAAAAATCCTTATTTAGTGGACGTCTACATGGTAAAAGATACACTTTTGTCAAATTTCAAGTTTGTGGACTATATAGTTTCAGAGATCCCGTGATGAGTGAGTGATGAGTGGATTTCGCTTTTATATTATATAGAGTATAATAAATTTGCAAAATAAGTACCTATTAATAACTTATTGCCAGAAGGGCGCCGATGAGATGCTAGCCTAGGGCGCTGTCGACATTTAATCCGCCTCTGAACTACGCCTATGTCCAGCAGTGAATTGCGGCTTAGTCGATTCAATGTATGAAGTGGCGTCGGAATTAATAGAGCATTTCTAACTAGCACATATTATAACGATGTGTATTATTTTGTACCAGCCACAACTGTAACTATTGTATTTAGCTATTGCCTAATCTGTCACAATGCGTTACATAAACCTACTTTATGAAACTGCATGCAGTCCTGAATACCATTTATTAACATCATTTGAATGCACCTCATGTCCTTTATAGTCTGAATACTGAACGTTAGGAATATATTTTATGCATATTTTATGTTTATATTCGGTAAATGAAGCAACTTCAATGGCGCACGGAAGATCATGTTGAGTAACAATTGACGATTGAAATCGATTCTGAATACCATTCTGAATACTGAATTTATGATTGTTGGAGTCACAACAAATGTGATTAAATCCTTTTTTCAGACATCCAAGTTACTGTGGATTTGGCTCTTTGAAATTATAATTCTGTGATTTTGGAATGCCGTTGCGTGTTAGTCTAAGTACGGCATTGAAGTACGGTATTATGTCTGAGCCGTAAGTGGGTTCTTCATCTGACGTCTGAGTGGCCTGTAGCAAGTTAGCAACCATCGATATATACTTAGGTAGTGTTCTATGTCTATATTCTATGCCTTCAGCAAAACAGCTACCTATTTTGTATAAATAATACAATTTTTAGGATGGGTTTTCTGTGATAGGCACACCTTGACACTAGAAATAGTAGACGAGGATCGAAAATAAAATATATTAGTAAGTGTCAAACGGACAGCCCAGGCTGGCTTTTCATGTTCCCACCCTTCAGAGCCCTTAATGTTCCCACTGTTGGGGCTGGGAGATAGGCTTCAAAGAATCCTATTATAATTTATAGGTACAATTGTTTTACCCGTGACAATGTGTAAATAATTAACTGTTGAGAATATGTGCCGAATATTGCCAAAAATATCTAAAGGCCATATTTGCACAACAGTGTTGGCACACTGAAACAATTGTTTGTTTAGTAACAACACAGTCAAAACGTGAGATGCATGCAACGCTGACTCGGGAGGACATATTCAATTTGGTAACCACCACACAATAGATATTAAAAACGAGTTCTTTGATTCTTTTGAATTAATGATTCATTGAATTTGAATTAATTATGAGTAATTGAAGAAATAGGCCGTCAAAGTCATCGACGTCGATCAAATCCGATGAGTCCGATCAAGTCACATACTTTAGCCGAAAAACATTAGATTCGGAAGCAGATTTAATAAAAAATATTTGTTTTAAAAAAGGATTGACAAGGTCAAGTAAGCTATTTGGACAACCACCTTGTTCGGATTGTGCGGATAACGAACTATAATCGGTTTCAAGTGTTCCGACATACCGTGACGAGAAGTACAAAGTTCTTTGTTTAAAAAACAGTGTGAATACTACAAAATAGAGATCGATGCGCATAGAAATCCCACGCAGTGGTTTTTAGGCTCGGCTCAAGCTGAAAATGAATATCGCTGAGATCTATAGAGCGTAGGTACGGTCGGCCAAAAAAGTAGTCTATCAATTTTAACAGAACTTCCTATCAAATTAAAGTTGAAGTAACTAAAGTTGAAACTTCAATTATTTTGACAAGAGAATATAGACCATTTTGTTTTATGACGTACAAACAACCTTAGGGTGGTAGAGCAATTCTTTGGCCAACTGGACCTTATTAAACTTTGCTCAGACTTTTCTTTGGAAATAGGTACTTTGTTTCTTGACTTCGTCGGTCTTAGCGTATGCTCAGCACAATTTCAGAGTGTTATGACTCTAAATTCCAAATCAAAATATAGGTAAACTAAGCATATAAAATATAAGCTTAGGAAATTTTAAGTAAAGTCTAAGCAAAGTCAAAGTACGCACTGTAGTTCCTCAGCCTAAAGAGAAGAAAGCTTTGATACCTTAGAGCACTTGAGACTTGGATGCAAATTAACTCTCTGGTTTCAGGACTACTAACTCTGAAAAAAGATATTCGTAGCTCCAGATTCTTCCACTCTTCTTCTTGTATCAGACATTCTGTTTACTATACCTACTCTAACTTAGCTCATTTAGAAAGAGTTCTGTGGTACACTTTTTGTGAGATGGGCATTATAATATCACAAAAAACTAGTTATTAGATAGACTTTGAAGGATATATCTAGGCAGTAACAAAACGAAATTAATTCAAAAAGATAAAGCACAGGCTGTTTTATAATTCCTTTCTTTTTTCAAATTAGGAACTCCAAGGCCGCAGGGAACTAGGGCTGCACCACCAGTGGTCAGCGGTAGTCGATTAGTATTCACAAAAGCACGTGTCGCTTCGTGAAATGAATCGTAGATGAAAGTGAAACCACCTTGGGAGATACGCAACGGAACTTTCGGTCTATTGTCATGGTATTAGCTATATTCACCATTACACTAAGCTAGCGTGTAATGGGGGAAGCACTTAGTTTGAGCGTTAGAGATCTGCATTATGAATATCATTGTGGTCTGTAAATAATGTAAATAAAGAGACTTTCTTTTACTTGTGTTTGAATGGATGGTTTGACTAAAAACATTGTGCACATTAACATTATCCTGAGTACTGAGAATCATCTTTAAAACCTATTCATACGTTTTCAGTCTTTAGTAAAGTGCGTTTGGTTAGGTACTAAAATTCTTTCTATGACTAGAATTGTTGTGTAAACAAACACTCGACTAACTACTATAAAAAATTCAATATCTAAATTGGCTAACAGTTCTAGTCACTAAGGCTTACATTCAGAGACGACAGAAACGAGTCTAAGCGTGAACTTACGAGTACGCTTCCATCTGTCAAAATTTGTTCGTAAAATTGACGTATGGAAGCGTAAGTTCACGCTTAGACTCGTTTCTGTCGTCTCTGAATGTAAGCCTAACACCCTTAGATAGTATTAGGTATTAGTAATTTAGTATACCTACATCGCGAAATCCTAAATCTATACTATCCTTAGATGTAAAAAATAAATTTATTTTCTTTCTTTCTTTCTAATAAACATGTGTAATATAAATACAATTTCATGAATAACGGAATTTAAGCATTATTTTTTGACGTACCTAGCTCTAGCTTGACTTAGCTTTATTTCGCGGTAGTTATGACTAAGTCATAAGGCTTAAGGCAATGTACTGAGAACCTCAATTTTTACACTTCTTTTCACTTCACAGAAGAATAAGGAACAAAAATTCTCCGTCTACGTATTATACCTATCTATCTGCCAATCTTGTGCATGCTAGATACAATATCAGGATTTCTATTACTTCGAATTAGCTAAGCAGTTCATGGCAAAGTTTCTTTCAAATGGATGGATCAGACACGCGCGGTTGCGTCACCCATTCTTTCTATTAGAATAGAGTCGGTCACATAAATGACAATGTTACATGAGAAGCTTTCACTGGGTTTTGCAATTACTAAGGGCTTAATTATGCTAATTGCACGACGCAAGTTAGAGAATAAAATCCTAAACTCATACAACAAGAGGTCGGGTGATCGCGTCTCGTCGTCAATGTAGGATGAATTGTTTAGCGTTCAAAAATTTTTGTGAAAAGAAAAATTCGACCGCGAGTGTTTTAGTTTTACTGCAATGGGTACTAATAAACATTCGTGGTCTTGAAGTCACACACACAGACACAGTTCGGAAGTGATCGGCGGGTCTACCCCGTAACTAAAATTGTATGAACATCGACATCGGTATTAAACTTCAATACGATCGTGAGAGCCTAAACTTTGAGCTAACTTGTATTTTTTTTACCGATCATGAAGATAAGTGTCCCAACTATATGATAGGTATTTTTTTTACAAGTTAGCTCAAAGTTTAGGCTCTCACTATCGTATTGAAGTTTAATACCGATGTCGATGTTCATACAATTTTAGTTACGCGGTAGGGGTGCGGTTTTACGAAGTTTGCTGATACGACCTCTTAGTTATCGTACTTACTGTACGACGGTATCGTAATTAGGTACCCTGTTGGTCCGACCTTCTAGTTCAGGGTACTGCACCAGACACTCTTTCCATCTGAGCTGCCGCGATCCCTGGCTGTCTGTGTAATGAACCAGAAGGTCGCAGTTCTTGCTAGTGATCAAATTTTTGTTTCCACAAAAGTTAACTTTAAAAGATCGCTTCGCAGTTTCATCATAATTATAAGTAATTTTTTTAGCATTGATCAGCGATACATATAGTACCTACCTATTTAGGCAGGGGTAAGTGAAAAATATAAGGATTTTTATTGGTCAATCCTTCTAGTTGCACGTAAGTACTTTGCATGAATGAAGGCACAGTTGGCGCACTGGCTAAGCGATTGGCTTTCTGCGCTATGTGCCGCGGGTTCAATCCCCGCACGGACCAAATATTTGTACGGCGTATAAATAGTTTTTACGGGTCTGGGTGTGTACATGTGACATATATATATATATGTATGTTTGTAAACTATACCCACGAGGCCACGATACAGGAGAAATCATAGAGGGGAAATTATTAAAAAAAATACCTACAAAGACAGGTTCATAGAGTATTACTTATTCATTTATTCAATTTATTAAATCACGTTAATGAGTCAATTATACACAATTGTACAGCAATTTACATGATATCAAATGATATAAAATGAATAGAAGGGAAAGTAAGGAACCTTTACCCGGAGAACTGGTCCTACGAGGTACAACACTTGAGAATGCCAACAGCGGGTGAAAGTTAATGGCTGTAAATACTATAGTATTATACCACTAATCATAATTATAAGAAACGTTTGATTCAGACGTAAATCGGATGAAATTATAGGTATAAAACAATTGAAAGTTTCGGATTCAATTTGTTGATTGATCATTTGGATAACAGCTAATAAAACCATGTTTGTTTAGATAATATTTGAATTTAGTGGAACTACCCTCTAGTTCTACTAAGTTCTTCCAAATCGGGATGACAAAACACAATGACTTTATAGGTATTAGAGTGTAACCAATTGAACTTTTAAGTACACTAGGTACCTATTGTCGCAAAAAGTGTATGTATTGCTCGTTCGTTCTTTCACTTGATTTAGAGCTAGATGTAGAAATCTAAGGAAATGTAAGCTGTTTGGAATGCAGACCCTAGTAGTGCGAGATAACTTGACGTAATAAGCCCGGTTTTCATTACAACACGTCCAGCCGGGCTAAGATAAGCATCGCGACATAATTTTGTCACATTATTGCGGAAACAGGTTTTTAGACACCCTATCTCGTCGTGTCATGACGACAAACTTCTGTCGCGGTGTCTGTTCACTAAGTCCATTAAAAGTTCTGCCGAGTGGGTGTTGCTATTTGGACCGTGGACCTACGTTTCAAACGTATACAAAGTTCTATGTTATTTCGAAGTACCTCAACAAGGTAAGACCCGTTGAGAGTCTGTATCAGGATTTTTTTCTTAGCCAAGAATATCCTAACCGTTAAAAATCCCCGGCTCCAACTAGAACAACAGATGCTACAGCTCCAGCGGAGACTAATCAATAATAGATTCTTAATTATCAAGATTTGAATTACTTTAATTCCTAGGTAGGTACTCACTATATGAACTAGGTATAACGATTTTGATACTTATTGAACAATATGTAAAACCACTTTTTTTAACCTTCTTTTATATAAATAATAAAAATATAGTGGCGACCGCTGTGAGAATTGGCGAAGGCCGGAACCATGGTGGGCTACCTACTTTATTTTATTGTATTTCAAAGTAAGTCACCATAAATCCGATATTTTAGCGACAGATCATCGACAGTGATCGATTGTGACACTGATCGTGACCAACGGTTGTTTTTTTAAATCTAACGACTTGATAATTTTTTACTTTTAACTTTTTAAGAATCAAATCGAAAGTAACGGTCGAGTGAAAGTTAAACTTTTTGGAACTATGTTGTTTCCGTTTTTTATTTATGTAATATTCACGATTGATTATAGTCTGTTGAAATATAATAATAATATTTTGAGGTTTATTAGCAAATTGATTCAGAATTTAAAATCAATATTTCATGTTGATTTGATAATAGATACTTAATTTAGCATGATATACAAATGTTATTGAGAAAGTCGTTAAGTAAATAGATAATTGTTTAATAGTGTAAGACGGTGTAAGTATCTACGTAAATTCTTAATTCGAAGTACCTACCTACCTATGTTTGCAATTTCTATGAGAAAACTACTAAAACTAGTATTTAGGATTTCTCCTCAATATCTACCGCTGCTTAATGACTTAGAGAAATGTAGTTGACAACGATAATTTGTGGTTCAGAGGAAAACTAACAACTTGTAATGACTAAGAACACTAATAAAATCAAGTAAGCAAGTACGGAGGCAAGTACCCACCTATATGTAGGTATACTTATATAAAAAATTGCTTGCTGGTGCTCTCTGACCAATATTAAAAAATTATGTCAAGTGCAGTTACCTACTTATTTGCTTGAAATGGTAATTGAGCAAGTAAATGTAAAAATTTCACAGACATGTATAACGAGTTAACGTTATATAGATAGGTACCTATGTAGGTAGGTATCTACTTACTACTGCATTTGCCAATTTTGTATTATATTATGATTTTTTTAAAATTTTAAAATTTGTTAATTAAATACGTTGTCGTAAACGCAGTAGTAAGCAGAGTGGTAGTAAGTAGCGATAAAGCGATAATTCTTAATAGTGTTGTTTATAAAACAAATAGGTAACTATTATTCTTATTCTTATGTTACCATAAGTTTATTTATTTAAAATGCTTCATGTACAATGTACAAAGGCGGTCTTAATGCCGTAGGCATTCTCTACCAGACAACCTTAGGGGTTTATCTACTTACTCTAGTATTATTTATTTAGTGCGTTGACGGATTTTCTGTAGGTGCATAAAGCCGCGTTTCCATCGTGCAAGTTCTTACATGCAGAGCATGCAGCCTGCAGGCAGTTCTTACATCACATTTGCCTCCAAATTCAAAATGTACCGCCCGGAATCTGCAATTTGCACGGAATTTGATGTTTCCATTACACAACAGCTGCAAATATTCAAATCGTGAGTATTTTAGGCTCTGAGGATTTAGTAAATTTTAGCTATTATTTATGCACCGCTGAAATATTTAGGAATGGGTTTTGTAGTACTTGGTTTTGTACAATTTGTACATGATTTGTACATAGAAAATCACTAGAAAATATTGTAAAAAATTCTTCAACGTTCCAAATCACTCATCAATCACACAAACACCCAGTAACCAAAACTAAATGAATCTTAATACTAGTAGGTATTACAAGAAGTATTCAACATGTTGGATCTAATTATGTAATAACAAAACATTATAAAAGAAAGGAAAATGATTTTTTAAATTAGTTTTTATCAGAAACTGAATCTGCGTGTTACTATAAGGCGTAGAATGGAACGCATGTTTAAACGTCAAGTATGAAGTAAACAAAAACAAAAAGCAAGCCGTCATGTTGTTTGTACTATAAATATTGCCTATCGGTTCAAAAGTTATAATTTTATAAATATAAATATGGACAAAGAAAAGAGAAGAAGATCTGCCAATTATACTCAGGATGAAAAAGAAAACCTACTTTCTATCATATCAAAGTGAGTAGGTATCTAGCCACTTGCGGACGAAATTGAGGAAAGTGATTTTTCAATAAAAGTTGTCCAACTTTACAGTCTCCTTTTGTCGTGTCGACACGGGCTAACATAAATGAGACTTGCCCATAACGTAGTGGAAAGATTAGTCAGTCGGCAGTGGTGGTATCGAGGATGTCCCAGACGATTTTATGTTTTGTCAGTCGTGGAGGTTCTTTCCCAGCTGCTCTTTTCTTTCTTTCTTTGCAGTAATACTGCGGCGCGTAACTAAAATGGTAATGAACATCGACACTGGTAATAAACTCCAATACGATCGTGAGACACTAAACTTTGAGCTACCTTGTAAAAAAAATTATTGGTATTTCTTACTAGGTATTAAAAAAAAAAACATTTTCTAGCTTAAAAGATCTGACCTAAATTTCAATCTGTTCTATTTAATTTTTTTGTCTCCAGATACAGTGGCATAATTGAATGTAAGAAGACAGGAGCATTCTACATCCAAAAGAAAAAAGAAGCTTGGAGAATGGTAGCGGCACAATACAACAGTATATGCACGACAGGTGCGAGAGATGATGTTCAACTAAAGCACTTTTATGACAACATCAAACATCGGACACGAAAAGCAACAGCTAATGAAAATGTATGTTTTGCACAAATCTAATAAATTCTTAATTATCAAGAAGACTGCCTTGTTAGTTAGTGCAGTTGCAAGCGCGAGGCCTTGGGTTCAATTCCCAGGTTGGACAAAGTGATTTGGGATTATCAAATCAACCTGTAGTTTGGAAATGTTTCTAGTAGTGGTACATGGCAATAGGCTCTGCCCAACCTTTGAGGAAAACAGTAATGATGATATGTTATTAAGAAGCATACAGCTACCGCTCAGCACATATTCGTCCGAAGCAAGGAGGTGGAATTGAGGCTAGGAAATGGATCTTAGAAATGAAATTAATCTAAAATTTTCTAAGACCAGAAATCTCTAACTATATCACAAAGGGTAGCCACCCTTAATATATCAAAATCATGCACCAAACTGTATATTGTAGGTATTGCTAAAATAGCACCAATTTTTATTTCTCGCTGTCTGCAGTGTCATTACAAATAATTATACTTTATTATTGTGTAATAATAAGGCTGTAGCCCTAACAGTAGAAAGTTTACTCACCCAATTGTCTTACGGAAATTACGTATAAAAGGTGGGAAAAACGTCTAGCATAATTTTAGATATGTTATTGTTAGAAGAGATAGCCTCTGGGAATATTGACAATAATCACCTGACTTTATTATGAAAAATATAGAAGATAGAGTTATACAAAGACAATCACAGGTATCTAAATAAATAGGATGACAGTGTACTGACCGCTGGTAAAATATATTTAATGTTGTCCCACTCTAGTATTTCTTCCTTGTCGTATTTTTGGTACAGTATGGATGCCAAGATTTTCCTTAGACTGTGCAAAATATTAAAAGTGGTATCAGAAAGCATATTACTTCTGCTTTCATTTTTATTTAAACAACTTTAAAAAAGCCTGCATATTTTTTAGACTTTGTTGGTTGTATTGTACCTTTTGCCTTTTCCGTGCTTGATCATTAATGGCTTTGGAAAACCTCAACTGTTATCGATCAAAGAACTAGCAAAAGACTGAGAGGAGAACCTGACGAATATGAAAACTAACACTAACTTTAATTTTGGGCAATTTCCGGTTTTAATGCCAAATATTGTTTATTGTATGGACTATAAATTAATATAAAATAAATTATACTTATGGAAATTCCAAAAAATTAAAAAGTTTTCACGAAATTTGTACTAAACACAACGCTAAGGGAACATAATTTTTGTAATCGCCCGATATATGTTACGCTTCAACTGACTCTGCTGTAAAATCGACTTTTTCAAGTTAGCGTAGTGTTCATTGCTGGTGTCTAAATAACCTTTTATTCACTGACCATTGATATTGAATATAATTTTACGATTATAACAACTAACCATATGCCTTTTCATTTAATTATTTATAGTATCAGTTTCTCGGTCGGTAATCCTCTCTGGCATATGCCTTCTCTAGACACTTACATAGTTGTCTGTTCTGGGCCGTATTTCGCTAGATGGACCTCAAACTATTCCGAAGCTTGCGTATCTCCGCATAATTATTATGGCACACTCGCTCCGCCTACTTGTATTTACCCTTGTGTTTTATATTCCATGGCTGCGACATACCTACATAAAGTTTATTTGTAAATTCCTAGAACCGTGCGAAATTAAAGCCAGTATAGGAAAGAAAGTAGCATAAGAAAGTTGTTAGCATAATAATAATAACATAACGAATGGGGCCTGACCATATGTAAATGTTTGAAGGCTCAAACGGACGTAGACTGTTTATTTTCTAGGTCATTTTAATGTCTTAAAATATACTTAGTAATATTATAAGTATTTTAATTTATTAATTTATTACTAGCGACCTGTCCCTGGCTTCGCACGGGTGCAATTTCTCTACTATCCTTACATTAAATATCAAAGTAGGTATTATTCATATAAACCTTCCGTGAAGAATTATCTAACTGAT
Source organism: Allophyes oxyacanthae (assembly GCA_932294325.1). Lineage (NCBI taxonomy): Eukaryota > Metazoa > Arthropoda > Insecta > Lepidoptera > Noctuidae > Allophyes > Allophyes oxyacanthae. Next base: position 9,066,931 of record OW028628.1, read on the forward strand.
GGTGAAGACCACATTAAAATCCGTGGTTTACAGTAGTTAGCGGATATACAGATGGACAGACAGACGCGGAAAGCGACTTTATTTTACACATATACATGACAAAGAAAAGAAGTAAAGATTTTTTTATTTATTGCTGTGTAAAGTGGCCATACCAAAAGCACTAGATGATTTCTTAATATTCAAAAACGATTATAAACAGACTACTGTTACTGCGGGGTCATCACTATTGATGTGGTTTAAGGAAAGGCTCGGACTCCCTCAGAGGCTCAGATGAAGATCGTCTGGCGCACATGGCAGTCAGCCTCGATACCACCATTGCTGTCTAGCTAATCTTTCCAGTTCCCGAATAACAATTTAAAAACCAAAACAACACAAATTAAAAAGATAAAATAGTCTCATCTAAAAAAGTTTCGAATCCGTTTAGAAACTTTTATGAACGTTTATTTATAAATAGAGTCAAGCTTTTACCTGTCTGGTAAATGGTAATCATTAATTAGCTGCATTGATTAAAACAAAATACCTGTTCTATCTTTGTGTTTTCGTACACGATAATTATGGCTATGTTATTTTACAGTTTTCATTAGCAAGACAATATTAGTTAATTACAAGAACGTGCTAACTGCTAACAAATCGACTTTACATCTAAACAAGAAATAAAAAAGTATTGCTGAAGACAAACTTTTTTAGGAAGCTTTATGAATTTCTTTACAAATACAAAATTAATCTAAAGACAGCAATAATTTTACGAGGCAAATGCACAACCCCAAATGTCCTTTGTGTTTTCAATTGAAAAGAGAAACGGCAAACTGTCAACTACACGCTTGAAAGGCTTGACAGAGTTGCGCGTGCACTTGTGCAACCTATTACAGGTCCTATCCTTGTTATTATTAGATCCACATTGGTTGCACAATTAATCGGTGACGGTCGGTCACGGCATTGCAGGTTAATACGATATTCGCGATTTCCTCGTGTGCGGCACTCTCACTGGCATGTGGAAACAAGGAAAGGAAGAATTTCGTCACATAATAACAGACAACAGACCAATTTCTCGGAAACTAAACCTTTTAACTGATGTCATTTGATTGAATGCTACATACGATGAATGATAACCAGTATCAGGTGGAGCTGTATCGGTTAGACTGGAAGTCAACCTCAACAGCTGGGATAATTCCAGATTGAGGTGGTGGTTCAAAACAAACTTAAATAAATTTATTAAAAAAATGTGACTACCATGCAATTATCAGATCGATTATTAGGGCGAGACAATGTGTGCGAGCAGTTACGTAATGCAAAATGTGTTTTCACACTAGTTTTTAGACCAGAAAGATTTAAATCTAGATGCATTCATTCATACAGATTTTTCCCACGAATCATTATTCGGAGATACGATGGCAACACTGGCAGTTACGCTATAGCATTTTTCAAATATTTGTTTTCAAATTGAGCAACTGATGGCTGGTTTAATGATTCTCTATTTGAATTTTTGCTTGTAGCCTTTTATTTTTTATGAACCAAACCAATTTAACCTTTTAACTTCCGTACCGCTTTAGGAATGTGAAAATAAGGAAATAATCTAATTAATTTTATGAAGATATTTTAACTATTGTACAACCTTATTTTAATCACTTTTAACCATACCTGCCTTACGAGGTATCTTAACAAGACATTCGTTAAACACAATGGTTTATTCGCACTAACAATAGAAATCGGATATAGGATGCGGATCACGTTCGAATTCGGAAGTGATCAAGGAGTGAGCGACCTTAGTAACTAACGCATAATTATGCTTACTATGTTTCCTCTTGTACTAAGTATAGTGATATCTCAGACCAAATTGGTCTGAGAGTGATATCTTGTGGTTCGTGTTAACCTAGTCCTTTCACTTGTTTACAGTAAAATAGATTATTGTATAGGTAATACTGCAAATTCAAACAAAAATTAAATGTTCTTAAAAGTTGCTGGCATCCTCTAATCAAAATAATAATTCATCTTTGCCGATGGAAAGATGGATTAATTTTTAATGCAATCTGCCAGTTGACTCACGACAGATGCATAAAAAATAATCTTAAAAATAAAGTTAAAACTGAGTTCTAAAACGCATTGAAAAGTTTTTTAAACATAATAGTTTCTGAAGTCGTTGCTCAGGCAAACTGTAAAGAAGAACCGTTGGTTATTTAATTGCCCCGACCGACGTTAGATACTGTATAGAAATATAATATATAAGTATGTATAATAAAATATTATAGTTTAAAAAAAACTATAGAACACGCTTTAGTCATCCAAACTGAACGTGTATGCAAAATTCCAGCTCAATCGGAAACCGGGAAGTGGGTCAAATTTAACATCCAAGATTTTCTTACATAGTTAGTTAGTTACAGTACATGTGAAGCTAATAAAAGCGTGTTAAAATACCTACAGACAAATTGAGAACCTCCTCTTTTTTGGAGTCGATTCAAAAATACTGTTTCACATTTTGTCCTAAGATAAAATGTCTCTTTTTAGGCCATTTGTCTACGAATCCCAACATTTTTGACCCAAGGTACAAAATAACACCAACATTAATTTATCAGTGAAAGTAATCTTGAGTGCCGTATTTCGCCATGGCCGATTTTGGAGTCGTTATGTACATTGATGGAATAAGTACGTGCTATTTTGGGCAGTATTACAATAGGGCAATAGACTGGAATTTGTCGTACATGGACCCATGTTATTGCGATAAGACAATGAAACTTTATCTGTAAAAAATATAGTTTCTGTGTCGTACTGTACTGACCTAAAAAGGGCCCAGTAAGCTGCCTATATGAAAGTGAAAACTCTTACATGTAAGTTGTTTGTTTGATATTTATCAGGCAATACAATTTTGGAAAACATCGTGAGGAAACCTGCACACCTGAGAGGGCTTCAAGTCCTCCATGGTGTGTGTAGTCCGCCAACCCGCACTAAGCCAGCGTGGTGGACTAAGGCTTTCTAATTACAAGAAGAGGCCCGTGCCCAGCAGTGGAGCAGCAATGGGCTGGATTTTTTATTTTTTATAGGAGGCAAACGAGCCTGTGGTCCACTTGATGGTAAGTGATCACCGCCGCCCATGAACATCCGCAACACCAGAGGAGTCGCCGATGCATTGCCGACCGTTTAGGATGGTGTAGGCTCTTTTCATGAAGGTCCCCCGTACCGTATGTGTTTGTGTTCTAATATTATACACACAGCTCCTAGAATACTGAACTTCTGTCATATCGATATCTACTCGTGGTGGAATGATTAGCCAGTTGGCGGTGGTAACGGTGGTGGACTGTTGAGGGTGTGCTGGACGTACTTGATATCGACGCTTAACGCAGACGACAGATATTTTGTGTGATCTAGTCGACGGCGCACATCGTTTGACGCAGGTAGAGCTGGCTGACCGTCCTAGTCATTCCACCACGACAGCTCCTACCGATACGAAAGAAGTGTAGTCACGTTTGTCGAGGCTCACGTGAGATAAATGCTCGATACATATCTTGGTTCCTCGCTGAACTAAGTTTGTAGGATATTCGGCCTTATGACGTCATATCACAATGAATTCTGCAAAGTAAGCTGGTCACGATTTACTCGGCCTTGTGGAACATTATCAAGTTAGAAGTTTATGACGCTTGCTAAAATATATAGGTACATAAGTATAAAAGTATTGTGCAGCCGAAGCGTACTCGAACGTGACTATTTCATTTGTGCATTTTTATAAGTGAAACTGCCATGGTTTTATGAGTCGTGTACTGCCAAGCTATTTTTAAAATAGGTATCATAAAATGCCAAGAGCCTTCCGATAACAAACTTAGCCTTCACTCATGGAGTATTTTATCAAATATGGCGCTTAAAGCTTTAATAAATTATGCATAATAATCGAAGTGACGTCATAATTCAGTTCGAATGCAGTTGATCCTCTAGGTGAACCTAGAAACGCCATTGTTGCTGTCTACGATTCCATCGAAAGAGGACATTGCCCTGCCGAAGACTATAAAGGCTGACGCATGACAAAGACACGGTCTGCAACTTCTTTAGTTATGCAACGAACCCTTGTGAGAAAAACATCCTAGCAGTGTAAACAAGATGTTATATGATGCGTCATGCAACCAATATCATTCGCGTTCAAAATTTTGATATTATTTTCGATTTAAATATACTTTGTAATAGTGATACGAAAACACTTGAAGCAATTTCCCTTCAGTTTAGCGACTTAGTGACTAACCGTCACAAGTCTTAAAGAAGGTTATGTCAAACCCTCCTCTCAATTTAGGCTGTACAGTGAACGTGGCTGTATATTGTTGTCATGGCGTTCTTTTCATAAAGAAAAAAAAGACACTGGACAGGTGTATTGAAACTTGATTGTTAGTCTGGTCTATATCTAAAAGTAAGGAGCTGAATGGAAGACTCTTGCATAGCTGAAAATGAGCCTAAATAAGGATGCAAAAATACTGGTTCCACGAAGTCTTATGGATGACTCACGCGCTGACATTTTATTGATGTGCATGTCCGCTATATCACGGCACCGAAATAAGTTTAGTTTTTTTAAATCCAGTTATCATAGAAATCAAAACTTGAATTACTCTAAGTTCAAAAAGATAGCAATACGTTTTTATAGAGAATAGGCTACCGTCGCCATGTCTTCGGCTAAAATAAGCTACTCTTCCATCTCATGGGCGTATTAATTTAAAATCCCGAAGATAGGCAGTAATATTCATTAGACACTAGTAAGGAAGGACCTGTATGATATTCATAACACCATAGAATAGTGTTCTCTAGATGACACTATGAGGCAATGCCCGAAAAACGTTATGGAAACTCTAGTCATAGGTATTTTATCATTGATAGCTTTCATTGCAAGGTAGGTATTATGGTGGTCATTGCAATATACTTTTATCTCATTGTTATAAAGATATGGTGGTGAAAACCAACTCATAAGTTAACAAAACCGGTCAACTAACGTGCAGTAATCGTCTAAAATTCCAACTTAATAGTTCTATCGGGTTCACACTCCATCGCCCGCAAACCATTCACTTCCCAAATTATAGCGTTTTTGCACTTCATACCGTTTTTAGACGGTTGCATTTTTATTATACAATGTTGATTGATTCGCTTTACGGTGTTACCTATCCAGCAGGAAGTGTCAGTTATGACTATGAGCTAATCTTCGGTTTTTATGGATTATAATTTGACCGTTACAATTACAAATGCATGGTCTTACGTGCCTTTGCTATGTAATAAATTGTGTTCGCTGCTGGACTGTTTTTGGCTCTGTGATGACCGATGCGATCGTGGCGTCTGAGTCATCAATCCTAGTCCTCTAAAAGTAGAGGACTAGGGTAGATAGATAACTCAGACACCAGGTAAAGACCAGGAATTTATCTCTTTTTTGGAAGAGTCCACTTGCAGTATTTTTGACAGTTGGGTCTTTGGCCTATAATCTGGTAGCGAATTAAAAGTTAAACCTAAAATTTTGATTTCGTTTTAGCACAGAATAACTGATTAATAGTTTAAAGTTGCATTTATTCAGTGATGTATTTAGTTTGACGTCTTCGTTTTCTTCAAAAAGGACCAAAAAGAATCTGATTAGACACGTTTTCCGGTGCAACAGACAGTCACTTAGATATGTCGAACGATGTCAATGACTCACTGTGGTCTGTATACTTTGTAATATTCACTTGTAAAGTAACTGAAAGTAACAGAGTTGCCAGAAACACGGGACAGGTAGGGGCCGAAACTGGTCAGTAAAGTCAGTAAAAGTCAGTATTTTTAACATTGGTCAGTATAAGTCAGTTTTTTCTAAAAATGGTCAGTAAAGTCAGTATTTAAGGCACCTACAATCCTTTCGCTACAGATTTTCATATACAGGCTGACCCAGAAGTCGACGCCAAATTGGAAACGGGTGATAGGCCATGTCATAATAGTTATCAGAAAAATACAACAATTATCTAAGTTGTTTAATTTTAAAATTACAGGCATTTAAAAATCAATCGAAAAAATCTACACCCTGTGATGGTCTTTTAACTCCTGTTACTACAAATCTTTACTTTAAAAAAAAAAACTAAAATTTAAAGCCAACTAGCTCCAGCTTGGAAGAAAATGTCACTTTTTGCCCAACCAAGTATTCTAAATTAATACTTTGCCTAATTATAACAGACTGTATTGAAAAAAAAAATTGTTCTACGCTAGTTTGGCAAGTAACTTTAAAAGTTGGCGCATATAATAAGGATTCCAAAATGGTATGACACTTGCTAGATTATTACTTTAATTATCGACAATTATTTTTTTGTAAAGAAATCCAGTTTTGAACCAATTTCTCTTACTTACTTAAAATGATTCTAGTGTACCCAAGGCTTTCGTTTTCGTCAAGGCCGTAACTTTAAGATTCTAGTTTGAGCGAGACGAAGAGTCGTTTTACGAAGCGTAACGTGCGAGACAGAAATCATATTTCCAAATAGTCCAAACGCACCACGGGCCATAGTAATGTTAGAAAAGTTTTAAATTACGCCTAAATTATTGGATGCTAAGATTAATACATTTACAACAAAGTTCTAACTGCCTTCCTTCAGCCGCAATACAAGCTCGACATTTCCTTAAAAAAGATATGGTTATCAGACAGGCGAATCTTCCGTTATTAACAAATTCAACTGCTTCCGTTATTCTTTGCCGTAGCTCAGCTAAATTTTCGATTGGCTTTGATTAAAATTTTTCCTGCACCGCTACCCAGTGAAAAAAAATTTGTAGATTTAAGTCAGGTGAACAAACTGGCCACGAGATTATACCAGACCGCCCTATCCATCTGCCTGGGTATCCTCATCGAGATATTCTCTAACTGAGCGGGCATAGTGCGCTGGGCAGCCGTCTTGCTGGAACCACATGTCTCTGTAAATGCATAGTGGCACGTCTTCCAATAAATTTGATATGATTTTGTAAAAAATCTAAATAAACTTTACCATTCCAGACCCCTGGCAGCTCAAAAGGTTCAATGATTCACCCATTCAAAATCGTGTTTCTCCGTCTGATATAGTGGCATCACTATCTGTCTCGCTCACACTTCGTAAAATGATTCTCTCCGTCTCACTCAAACTAGAATCATTTTAAGTAAATTCGTAAAAAATTGGGTTTCTTAAAAAAAATCCATAATTTAAGAAATAATTTAGCACGTGTCATACGATTTTGGAATCCTTATTAAATACGCGAACTTTTAAAATTACTTGCTAAACTAGCGTGGTGCATGTTTTTTTCAGTACAGTCAATTATTATTGGGCGAAGTATTCATTTTGAATAACTTGGTAGTGACATTTTCTTCCAAGCTGGAGCAGTTGGCTTTACTTTTTAGGTAACAATTTACAGCATTATTCAGGATTAGTCATAATAAAAAAATAAAAAAAAAGTAATGATGTGTAGTAACAGGAGATAAAGACCATCAAGATAAAGACAGCGTGTAGATTTCCTCGTTTTTTTATGCCTATAATTTTAAAAATGCGTAACTTAGATATTTTTTAATTTTTTCTGATTACTGGTATGACTTGGCCTATCATCCGTTTCAGACTAGACGTCGACTACATTTTATACAGGGTGTCTCACAAGACAGCCTGTATAAAATGTTTAACAGAGAGAACAGAAGAAATGTATAATATTATATGAATTATGGTAATTTCTTAAATCTACCTTTATATGACAGAATTCAGTATTGTGAACCAAAAAAAAAAAAAAAATCTCTATGATGTGATGATGGTCGCTCCACCCACGACCAAGCCTGGTTCGCAAACCTGGCTGATAAGCATGTCAAAAGACATCTCACTTCCACTTACCCATTAGAGTCCATTTGCGTGCAGTTTCAAAGCAGAGTATGCGCTAACACTAGAGTAAGATGTATTTTTTGGCCAGTTTAGCTAAGAATTAGTATGTTTGTCTGTTTTATAAAAAAAAATGACTTTAATAACTCTATTTTATTACTTGTTACATAATTTAATATGGTGGTGCAGGTTGCCTATGGGGATGGTGGAGCCAAACACAAAATAAATAAATTTTATACTTATTACCAATGTCTGAAATCCCCTTATTCACACATTCAGACTATGAAATTAAGTCGGTAATAAGTCAGTATTTTTGAGTCGTACAGTCAGTAAAATCAGTATTTTTGACCATGTAATCAGTTTCGACCCCTGGACAGGTCACCAGCAACATAGTTAATGTATATTTAGTTCACCAGATTAATAATACTTATAGGAAACAGGAAAACAACAATAAATTAATACATAATTATGATAGTTTTCCTAAATTATAAAGAAAGTGTAGCCTTTTTACATTAATCATGAGAATTATATTCAAATAAGCTTCCAGAATTAACTCCATTCATTCCAAATCAATTACATTAATTTCATCATTATCTACCTAATAATTAAAAGAACAAATCAATTTATTAAAATATCAACTGTAAGAACAAATCGATTACGGTACTGTAGAACTAGACAAGTTCAGAAAATTCGAGAACATCCAAATCTACAGACAGCCGTGAAAGAAAAAATACGAGTTTTAATAATGACTTATATAATTGAAGTTGAGTATAATATCAATTGATATGCTCAACTACGTATGCTATGATATTCTATAGATGAAATTATTGATAACAGACTCGGACTCTATTAGAGATTGGACGATCTTGAAAATTACCGACTAAATATTTTACGGTGTTTTGACATTTTCGTGCTGTAAATTGATTCACACTGATCTCCTAATCAAATCTTTGAAAAATTTTCATCTCGATGGGATCAAAATTTTAAGAATCCTGACGGCAGACTGACCGATGAATATAATATAGTAAAGAACAAAAATGGGGTTTATTATTATGAGTTTTAATTGCTTACCCAGGTTAAAACAGACGTAATGACGGCTACATAAATTACAAAGCAATTAGAGCTCCATAACATAACCCATGGTGCATTATGTAGAACATTTAGAATTAGCCGTTCTTCTACCATTAACACGCTGACCTATAAAATTTCCATAAGTTCCCATCATAATTTTCACTAGCATCAACAATACTGACAGAAAGAGTGAAGAAAGTTTCACATATTCCATTGCATTTTAGCAACGGTACCGATACATTTACGCCATGAAATTGGTGAAATGGAAACAAAACATTGCGTGGATTTCGTAACCAAAGTGATGGATTTGTGTTTAAAAACTAAAATGGCCGAAGCTAAGCGGTCGATAGAGGCAATTTATATGAACGTGTGAAAGTTACATGTGTACGTAACGAAATATGTAGTCTTGGCAGGTTTTTGAGTGATTTGTGTGAGAGTTTGATATGGTGTCAATTAGGTGTACACATCATAGTGCACTAACAACGCTTGGTAGGCAAATTGGTGATCGCGGAAAATCGAATGTTATTATGCTTATAAATTTTAATTGCTGCTGCAGAAAAGTGTGTCGTTAGTTGAAATATTACCACCATGGCTCGGAAACCTGGTTAATATTTTTAACCAGCTCGTAAAAAATGCCATATATTTTTAAAAGAGCATTTTCGTTTAGGTTCTGCTAGATTAGAATAGATATTAGGTATTTCGGTTCTTATTAAAGAGCCTTGCTTGAAATATTAAATAGGTACCGGTTTATTTCGCTCATATCGTTTAAATGCTTCTCATCTCTACGCATCACATGATGTACATAGATAGACATACACATTACACATACCACGATAACCGATGGTTCCTTAACTTTTCTGTCGCTAACGCCATTTTTAAACTGTCTCTGATATAGGTCCCTAATTCCCTATTTTTTTTATTTATTTTTTTTTTTTTTTTACATTTAGTCAATTTCAGGCTTTCTAACCTAATTTCTATAAACTAATGATCAGAACTTTACTTATAGTACATGTTTCCGTAAATTCCCCTTTGAAACCTATAACGATTATTCAATTCAAAGCTCTCTGTAACTTGTTTCTCAGTAGATACCTACTTAAATAAATTGTCCTAGACATCCAACTGATAATTTTTTATGTTCATAGCGTGGACGGAGACTGTCTACGGTTCATAGGCATAGGTAGGTGACTAGGTGACATAAATAGCTCAAAACTGGTTACAGATAAGCAAAAGACATCTTGAAATTTTGTTTTTTTTTATGTCCAGGGAAATTATGTATCTATGGTCAATTGCTCACAAAGTTGTAGGAGCTTAGCTAGCTGCCGTTGCATACCAATTAAGGAAGACAGAACAAAAAAGAAATTATGGCCTAGGTAGGTACGTTTTGTAGTGAGATAAAGTTACTACTACAGCGATTTTTTTATAAATATATTAAAGCATACCATAAATAGAAAAGCCGTAAACGCAGCTAAATAGCGTATCTACTAAATGGTTACGGACTCTTTTTTATGATTATTTTAAACATCGAGAGGAAGTTTCGTTTTCTTTACCCAAAGACCTTTAGAATTTGCATAGAAATGGCCTAGAAATGTAGCTACGAATTTTAACTTCTTAAAGTAAACAGAGTGGTTTTTTTCAATAAATTAAGCGAAACCATTTTGGCTATCTTGGGAATCGAACCTAGAAACGAGTTCGCAGCCGTGCTAGCTAGGAGAACTGTACCTACTGGATCAATAAGACTTGTTACCTAGCTGAGACTAAAGAACTCTGGAGTGCAACGGCCTCCGTGCATGAACTACTCATTTTCTTTTGTTGACTAAGTACTGGATATTTAAAGCAGGAGCAAGATTTTTCTTTAAAAAATCTCAGCAGGGATACCTAATTATTATTTTTTTGTTATCAATAGAATCTTCCTTTCAGCACGAAAATTTTAACACAAGGTTATGAACTCAAATTCGAATTCAGAACGAACATAGTACCCATTTGTTTCAACTTCGAAACAAATGCGCAACAATAACATTCAGGTGCAATAATAATCTCACCGAATAAACAAAGGTGAAAATCAGAAAGTAAGAAAATCTACTTACGTTCATTCTGAAATTGTCCCAATATTCCTCAGTGTGACTTTAATATAAAATAATTCACTGAACACGGACTTTCTTCAAAAGAATTTATGTACTAGGTTAATAATTACGGAACCGGTTGTTAGTTTGACAGGGGACGCGCGTGCGCGCGGTGTGGGGGCGGGAAGGCGACTGGCGCGAGTCGGGTTAAAAAAAATAAACTTTCTCAAACGGCCGCGATTTTAGTTTACCTATTGGTTGTTAGGTTGTGGGTACAGTTGTAGGCGACCGCTTACATAATTACTGGTCATTAAAATAATATTAATTTGTTGTGATAAGGTACCTGTTTCGATAAGAAAACGAAGATAGAGGTAAAGGTTAATGTCTTGTATACAATGGCGTAGGTTGGACACTACAATCTCTGGTATCAATGGAACAATGGATATAATTGCATTTGCATTCGGAGAAAGAGTACACTTAGAACTTGGTTACTGTGTAAGTGTAAACAATCTAAGACTTACATTCAGAGACGACAGAAACGAGTCTAAGCGTGAACTTACGCTTCCATATGTCAATTTTACGAACAAATGTTGACAGATGGAAGCGTAAGTTCACGCTTAGACTCGTTTCTGTCGTCTCTGAATGTAAGCCTGAGTATTTTGATGTCTCTTGCGTCTGCAAGGTGCTGTGTACTGTGTAGTTTCACAGCGCCTTCTCAAGACAGCAATCATGAAGTCTACAATAGTCTTGAGGAAGGAGCATTTAATATGCACGGCTAGCACGGCGATTGGGCAAACCCGTTTTCTCCACCCTTTTTGTCGCCTTCACAGAAGACAAAACGAAAAATGGAGGGAAAACGGTAGATAGGTTTTGGTCTCCGATTTTGCTCTCTCTTTATTTTGCTGTGCTAGTGCCTGGGACTATAGGTAGGCACTAGCACAGCAAAATGAAGAGAGAGATTGTTGGTGAGATTAAATGGTCACCGTGCGGACTTCTTGTGTGGTGTACACACACTTAGTCCTCATTAGTGTTTCAGTCTATTGAAACTGCTTCTTCTTTTCTGTCGAGTCGGCACACACTAACCGTGTTATAGAATGATTATACATGGTACTTGTAATTTTTGAAATTTTAATTTCATATCCTCCTCTCACCCATGTAACAAAAAAGACTACTTACACCCCAAATTCTCAATTCAGTACCAGAATTTCTTTAAACATACAAATAATTCAATGTTATTCGACTATGGAACACCAAACATATTTTTTCGCGATTTCTGCTTTTGTTCCAAACTAACATTTGTTTACAAAGAGGAGCAGATTCCGTCATAAAAAAAAATGTGTGCTGGGAGTCTGGGACACATGGTGGAAGTGAAACTTCAACGGATATATCGTCTACCCCCTCCACGCGGCCGCGCTTTTTCGTGACGGAAAAATCCTAATACTGTATAGAATTTAACTTCAAAATTTCTGGTAAATAAATAATGTTGTGTCTACTTATTGGTCTGCTGACTGCTTGTACTGTAAGGAAAAGCAACACGGCACACTCATACAGGAAGCAACAACCATTGATATGTCAAAGCTACGGTTGAGGGAAATCGATTAATTAGCTAACGGTTTGCGTCAGTACCGCGAATGTCCAATGGAAACAATATCATGGTATAAGTATAGACAGAAGGCTAACTAGAACAAAGACTATGATAACGATAGAGGCGTGTGATGTTAACTGTCTTCTGCACATGTGGCTTCTCTGGTGATAGTGACCGGTTGTTCCTCAATTCTTTTATTTTATACTTTTTGAATTTACACTTTCTATAGTATAAAGTTCTTCCTTGAAATGATTATTAATATTATTTGAAACATTTTATTTTATTATTAGATGATATGATTATGTTTCCTCGTGTGTACATAAATAAATAATAAATTATGTAACTTTATTTATTTATTCTTTATGTACACACATACACATGACAAAGAAAATATCTAAGTATAAGATATCAAGTACAAAGGTACTGCTTTTTTAACTTTATTTTCAATGTAATTTTAAATATTTGATATGTTATTTTATTTTCCGGTGATTGATTTTTCATTTGTAAAATTTAGATTTTGTTCTATGCGTTGAATTGGATGGAATGTGTTCCGACTTCCGATTGAATTTAACCCACGAAATTCAACAAACAAGATTAATGAATCCGTGGCTGAGATTGAATACCACAAACAAGAATAATTAATCTGTGGTTGAGACTGAATTTACCTAACCCACGAAATTCAATAAACAAGAATAATTAATCTGTGGTTGAGATCCCACGAAATTCAACAAACAAGAATAATGTGAAATGGATATAGTGGTATCTAAATAATGTATATAGAAATATTCAGATTGTTAGGAATGTTTTCCAGTCGAGTTTTTTGATAAAACGCTTACGTCAATTATTCATAATATTATAATTATTTCCATTCCATAGTCGAAATGTCCTTCTTTACTTTTTTATTTAGTGCCAGTAGTGCGTATTGCGTGAATGTTTATCTTCCATCTGTCAACATTCGGAGGAACAATAATGTTTGTTCGTTCCTGTACTCGGGATTGTAACGTTTACATTACGAGACCAAGACGTTTACCCATATTTTAGAAAAAATTGGAAAGGGATGTTGATAATTTTGCCAATTGCCTATGAAATTAGTAGGAATTCCTTACGCTAAAAAAAAAGAACGTTTGAAATTAAATTATCACCATAAGACAACGTGTTATTTTCTTTTCGTGCTCATACACCGAAGTAATAAAATGCGGTATTCAACAAAATAATGTTTGAAAACATTTATCAACACTGTCAATGTCACAGATTTTTGTTATTCAACAAAAAAATGTTCCGGAGCGTTTCATAACATTGAACAACGCTTGAAAGGTAAACTTTGTTATTCATGAATAATCTGCACGCTCTGTTTGACATACCTACCTATAACGAGCTCTCACAATGAAGGGAAAGTAGGTAGTAGGGCGAGTTAGGGCAAAGTGTATCTACTATCATCTTTGCGATTGCAACATTTGCATCCAAAATGTTCCGAAACTGATAGTTTCATTTGGAATATTGGTTTATAGATACAAAAGATTGTTACGTCCGTCGCGTCACTTAATCACAAACCGTGGTCAAAAAACAAATTTTGGTCTTTAAATTAGCGCGAACGCAAACAAACTGGCTCAAAGTAAAACGATAACTAGTTACTGCAAAAAGTACATGCAATAAACTACCTTGTAGAATTTGATTTGTAGGCGCCATAGTGGTAATTTTTACGTGCATGGTTAACATTTTGTATCTCTTTCTCTCACTTGTTTACATTGTATTATGTTTTCCGCTCACTCGCTAGTCGCTCATTCATTCAATTGTAAGTAAAGCGACTTGTTCGGTCTCCCTTGCTCGCAAGCGGCGACGCATTGCGAGGAGTAGAGCAAAGTAATGTTTCCACTGATGTATTTGAAACATTGCTTTTGAAACATCAATGTTTCGAAACACACCACGCAGCACGCGGCCTAGCCTACGATTTAGGTTAGGTTAGTCAGTTTTAAGCACATAGAGAGTGTACACGTTTGTTTAACTGTTTCCGTAAACATGAGTGGTTACAATTGGAACTTGGAGTTAATTTCTGAATTGATTGATCTGTTTCATGAAAATCATGTGCTATGGGACACTACATCAGACGGTTTCAAGGATAGAGATAAGAAACATGCCACTTGGCGCAAAATCGGGTGGTTGATGAATACAAACGCGGACACAGTACATAAAAAAATGAAAATGCTTATCAGCCAATATCGAAGAGAACTTCTAAAAACAATACCACCCAGCAAATGGTACGCTTTTAAGAAATTATCGTTTCTTAAAGACCACACACCACGGCAAATGACTTACGTAGGATCGAAGGTAAGACTTTATGACGGTAGAAGGTGGTGAGGAGGTAGTTTTTCTTAGACGCAAATGTCTACCTACTTACTGTCTCGAGCCTCAATATCGCGTACCGCCGAAGCGTGAATATGCCAGTATATCGCCTCGCTTTCGCTTGTGCAGAATTCTAATTCTAATTATAAGGAGAAAAAAAGCGTTAATTTGAAACTTATTTTACTTAAGGGCCCATCCACACTCGATACTTTTAGCAGCAGAATCTCGCGTTTTCGCGTTCGTTATTCACTTTTTGTAAGCAAAAGGCAGCCAACAAACGCGAAAACCGATTCTGCTGCTAAAAATAGGTATCGAGTGTGAACGAACGGTAAGTTAAACTTTAATCTGGTATAATATAATTTGACGACACGTTTGGCGCAGTGGCTAAGCGATTAGCCTTCTACGCTACGTGCCGCGGGTTCGATCCCCGCACGGAACAAGTATTTGTATGATCTACAGATAGTTGTTTCGGGTCTGGGTGGTGTGTGCATGTGACATGTATGTTTGTAAACTGTACCCTCGATACAGGAGAAATCCTAGTGAGGGGCAACGTTAAAAAAAAAAAAAAAACAATCAAAACAATCATAATTTAATTCGGTTCGTCACTAATCGTGGACCCAGAAAGATACAATAGGTACCTACCTACCTACTTACATACGCACTTGAAATCACGGTGCAATCGTTGATGACCCAAATGGATAGAAATTAGAAATATCATTCATATTGCACTGCATAGGTATTGTACCTGGTACCTACACATTGCATTTAGGCTGACATTCAGAGACGACAGAAACGAGTCTAAGCGTGAACTTACGCTTCCATCTGTCAAAATTTGTTAGTAAGTTTGACAGATGGAAGCGTAAGTACACGCTTAGACTTGTTTCTGTCGTCTCTGAATGTCAGCCTTAGAACCTTATAATGTACCGATATCATAAGTTTCTGGATGATGTGTGGTACCAATATAAATAGTAACAATTCTTGTTTCAGAATAAGCAGAGAGAGGCAGGATCAACATATTTTATATCGATGGGAGCAAGCCAACCTGACGAACAAGATAACGTGCAAGATTTGCAAGCTGAAGATGACAGGAAAGAACAGATAATTAAAGATAGACTCAGCGATTTCGCTGAACCTTTGCATAGAGAAAGGAAAAACCCCCACATCGATAATACAAACCAAGGAACTTACATTAAAACAGAAACAGACAATGAAACGCACGCAAGAGATGAGTATACCACATATGGAGAGCTAGTAGCAATGAAATTACGAAAAATTGGGAGTAATTACGCTCGATCTACAGCACAATATCATATCAACAACATTTTATATAAGGCCGAAATTGGGGCTTATGATCAACAAGAAAACACCCAGAACTTCTCGTTTCAATCGAGTGACAATTTCAGGAGAGCAGCCGGGAAATCTGCTTCACAGCGTCACGATTCGAATGATGATGAAATCTCCCAAATGTCTTCCTCTGCTTCAAAATCAATGGATGATTTGTTAAAAATAGAGAATGAAGATTCAGACGAATAACTAATCAACTAGTGCTAGTGATATGTTGAACTTAAAAACTGTGTCATTTCAACAGAAAAATAGGTAATAATTAAGATGAAGAATATTTTTACGCTTTGATAAAGTAAAATGATATAGATTGATCAGAGCGTCGCACAATGATTGTTGATAACACTTTTCCGCATGAGAACCTATAAGTGAAAGCCGCGAAAGATAAAGAAATCAAGTAACTTGAATTAGCACACGAAGTTGTGGACATGTGAGGTGTGGACTCCGCAATAATTGTACCGATAATCGTTACAGCCAATGATTTAATAGCCAAGAGCCTCGACCAACACCTTGAAGAGGCTCGCGTTGGGCAGCTGGCTCAGGGGCTTGATACAGAGGGCAGTACCTACTCCTAGACACGGCGCGTATTGTTCGGAGGTTTCTCTCTGCGGCCCTGACCACCAGTAGCTTGGACCCTGTCCCGATACCGCGGTGGGCTACTACTTTTTATATTTTTATTTTAAGTGTTTTTTGATCTTGTGAAAATGTTTAAAAATGAGAATTTGTACGTATTATGTATAACAAATAAATAATGTGTATAATATTTATAAATTAGTTGGGTATTATGTGTAGATTAAGTAGTTTAAGTTTAAGCCTATAAACAAATTAAAGACTTAGGTTAAGTATTTACAAAACGACTCTCAGCAGTGATCTATAAAGAAACATATGAGTGATGTATTTTTATGAAATGGCAGACTCAAAGCTGTGCTCTAGTAGAGACCATCCCAGAGCGTCGTTTTGTAATACGGACTTACTCTGTTACACTAGATTTTTTAATCTTCCTGATACCACCAAAATCAAACCCTCAAAAGCTATGTTACCCCAGAACACTACGTAAACATAAACGTTTCCCAACTTTGACACAAAGGTTTTAGAAACATTGGGAAACATTTGATGTGGGACTTTTTTTTTATCGTGGTAAAATCATCAAATGAGTCCTCCCAGCCCGGGCAGGGCGGGAGGGACTGTCAGACATGTACTGACTAAAATCCACGGTGTTCCTTTAATAGCCCTTTACGTTCCGGGGTCACGGTAATGAGATAAGTCCCGCGACCCCGTTGATGTGGGACTTGGAAAAATAAAATACAAAAGGTTTACCCAAAGACAACGGTACCATTAGCGCAGTGGATAAGCACTTGAATTTCTGCGTTTCGTGTCGCGGGTTCGATTTCTGCACTAAACAAATATTTGTATGTTCTCAGATAGTTGTTACGGATCTAGGTGTGTGTGCATGTGAGATGTTTGTTTGTAAACTGTACTCAAGACATGGGAGAAACATGACTAGTGAACGTGAAAAAAGAAATAACAAACTCACCCATGCTTTGCGGCACAAACACAACGTCTTGTTTCTAATAAGGCATGAGTAGCAATTACCTAAAGCGACTCTTACGATTACGAAGTAAAGCAGTGTTCTCACGAGGCGATTGAAATCTGTCAATTTAAGTTCATTTGCCGAATTTAATAAAAATCATCATCAATCATCAGAATACCTATGCTTTCAGTTAACGTTTATCAACTTTACTTTGTCTTTGAATAAAAGTTGTCTGAATCTTTTCGTGAGAACGGTGCTTTGTTGCAAAGGTATACTCCCAACGGCCACCACTAAAACAGGCACCAGTGGTGGCCGTTTGATCAGTGCATTATTTTTTGTCCCAACGGCCATCAGTGGCGGACGTTGGGACATTAAAAATAATATTTATTTTCAGTGTTTTGTCAATGTAATCATATTGTGATTTGCATTCATCAATATCTATCATAATACCTTCACCATTGTGCCGTGCAAAAATTAGTAACATAACTTGAACATTGTACCTACCTATTTTAAATTATACATTTACCATACATTTACTTACAATAATTGAACATTGAATGTGATGTGTACTGTATGTGTATATTTATACGTCATTATTAAAAAACATTTTATTGTATATATTTAAAGAGTTCTAATTAATAAACAGCGCAAATTTTGGTAATCGTTTCTCGGTCACTTTTAATTTTCCGGCAATCATTCGAGATCTATCTTTCTTATTTTGCAAAGAAAGAAACCTTTTTTAGTATGGATTGATCATGCTAGGCAATTGATACAAATACATGATATTTTTTATGTAATGCGCATTTGTAATTTGATTATGTGTACGTTCCCAAATGCAACCCCAAAACAAAATAAAAAATCGATTTTGTATGGCTTGCGCTAGTAAATAATGCGTGTCCCCCATACTAAGTCGAATTTTCGTTTATGTTTAAAGTGTATTCCAATACTGCGGTTGCGTTTAGAAACAAGGAATGAATCACTCTACAAATTATGCGCACTACATAAAAAAATATCGTGTGAAGAGAAAACTTTGTACCCCTTTATAAGCATATTGCGCGCATGGAGGAGTGTGAGATTTGGCATAGTTAAAGTTTATTAGGAGGAGTGCAGAAAGCTAAAATTATGGACGAATTTCGACCACAGGGCTACCAGGGGCAGTTGACACAATTAATATTAATCCTAACGACCCCCAGTGGTGGCAATTTAGTGGTGGCCGTTGAGACAAATATTATTTGGAATGTTCCAACGTCCGCCACTGATGGCCGTTGGGACAAAAAATAATGTACTGATCTAACGGCCACCACTGGTGCCTGTTTTAGTGGTGGCCGTTGGGAGTATACCGTTGCAAATATACACCCCGAGCGTGCTACGTTGACGATGATGGTGGTATGTTCTGGCTTCACCAAGTCCTGCAGAACGACCGTTTACGATACACACAAGTTATCAATTATCTCGTCAGTTTTAGAAACCAATCTGTAGCATATGCCCGGATATTAACAATTTAATGTAATTTCCTTCAACCTCCTTTAATACGAATTAATTATTTATGTATAGGCAATTTAATTAGTGGCGTGCACAGACATTTCTTACGGGGTAGGCAAAAGAAACTTAGCATTGTAATTTCAAGTTATATGATGTTTGCGATTGACCACCTCACCCTAAGACTTAAATTAACTCATATTACAGCGTCATCTGGTTGCAGTGGTAGCGAGACTAGAGTGCGAATATCTCGGTACTAACTAGGCTGGGGGCCACAGCCGATCGATATTTCAAGGTAGGTAGTGTATCTATAATATCCTAACCGTCAAAAACTCCCGACTCCAACAAGAAAAAGAGCTTTAACTTTTGAACAGATTTTTATGGAACATTATAGCTAAGAACCAAATAGGTTAAACTAGCTATCAATTTAAAAAAAAAATTGCATGTTAAACAGTCCATCCATTTTGGAACTATGATGCTAATGATGCCACAGACAGACACACAAATACACGCTACAAACTTATAACGCCCCTCTTTTTCGTCGGGGGTTAAAAATGATATTGATTTCGAACACCTCCTCTTTTCTCCGCACTATAGGTATCTACACTCTGTACAATATAAATGGGACATTTTGCATAGAATCTAAAAACAGCTCCGTCCAAAGTCTCGGGTTGAGTTTTGAAGAAAATGGTGTCACCTGGGATCATCCCAAATTAGCTTCTAGAATGACATGAAAAGAGAGCTACAAATAGATTGGTTTTAAATAATAATCGAAAACGTATATTCTGTGTCGAAACTTAATGTCTTTAGTTACTACAGAATTTTCTGAACTGAGGGCTAGGTTATAACTTTGCATTGGAAATCAAAAATTAAATTTAACAACTCATTGAAACCCTAATGTTCCTAGTATCTACCTATAACTATTTATCACTGCAGACCCACCGTACCCCTGGTGGTACGGTGGGTGTTTTAAAGTTAAACGATACCACCAGGTAATACTGTTGTAACACTAGCTAAAACCACTTCTGACAACAACAATTTTATTCATATTTTTTTACAGAAGGTGTATTACATACATTCGTGTCATATTTTCACTGAAAGAATTTTTATAATCAAGATCATAGATGGATAGGTACATACCTACTTTCTATCTCGATCCATTACGATCATTTATGTACGTTTCAAAAAGGCTGATGAGAATGGATTACCTTACCGGCTCCACCAAAGTTCAGCGACTAGGTAATTACCACAATTGAAGCGCAACACTATTAAAATTTTGATTCCATAACTCTGTTGCAATTTCGACTACCTAGGTGATTCGGAAACAATGACTAAAAGCAGTTCGGGTGGTTTATTGCAATATTATCGTTCTAAATGTCACGTAATAACTTCTTGTATCCAGTACCTGTAGGTATTATAAAATTCTGTGTGTATTTATGTCATAGAAACGAGTATTAGTTGATGCAATACAGTGCTTTTCACATTACACTTCTGGTTTAGGGCTTGTACCCAAAACTGCGAATCGGTGCGACGCGAATTCGCAGCACTGTCGAGTAAACTCGTAGATTTTTACGATGCGACGTCGCATCGCAGATTGGTGTACAAGCCCTTAGGCCATAGAATAGAAAATTCTATTACGTACCTATAGGTTAAGGCAGTCACAAAACAGCTTGGTCTTTCGCCTTCTACATCAGGAGCTTCCTGTCGTCAGTCCATCTGACGACTCAATTCAACGTTCTCACTTCGTGTTAATAGGTGGAGTACACCAATTTAGGGTTCAATTCAACACCTTTACAAAAGACGGTTTAAATGAAGTCTTGTAAAACCCAGGTTTGAAGATAACTGTCTCGTTTTGTTATGTGACGTTAGAAAATGACGGGTATATTTAAAACTTTAGTTTAAATAGATTAGCTTAAACCATCTTTTTTAATAAGGCTTGTAATATAAGATTCGTTCTATCACAGAATATTGTGCAACCATATTCCACTTCATATTGCTACTTATCGATATAAATGAAATGAAATGAATTTATTTGCATAAAATAAATGTGGGTACAAATTGTGTTAGAAAGATGTGTTAGTTCAGCACATACCATTTACATGGCATGCAAATAATTATGTCTATGAATACATAATATTAATTAATGTTAATTGAATAATGATGAAGAGTAGGTATCTTCACCAAAATTATAAAAAAAAATTATTAATTAAATTAAATAATTATTAATATGAGGGTATAATGAGAAAAATGAAACCCATTGCCCAATTCAACTATTTATTTACTATAGAAATTGACAAAGCACTAACTACAGCATTTTATTGACATTAATGACTTTTAGGCACCGGTTCCAATAGGGACTATTTAACATTTTTCAAGTACTGTACAGTACGACACAACTTTAAATATGACTTAATTAAACGCGGGAAATTGATCAACCAATCAGAAAGCATCGTCGCTGTTCAGTCAGTGAGCGAAATAGAGATAGACGGCATGGCAATCAATTTTTACACTTATAGAGCATTGCATAAGGTTGATTATAAATTGATTTAACTTCGAGCGTTGTCGGCGATCGTGTGTTCGTGTCGGCGCGAACGAAGATTCACGACGCGCCTTATATCTTGTGTCATACTGTAAGACGATTAGATTTTGTAACTATTTCAGCTAAGTATTCGTGTAAGGTAGTAAACTGGAAGGGTTATTTAAGTAAAATAGCTAATAAGTCCGTTTGTTTTCTAGGGATTTAGCCAAATAACTGACGAAAAGGTTTGGATAGGTTATTAGCTAGTAGCAAAATCAAAAGGATTTTTTCTTGAATTCGAGTTCATGGCTTTCTTTTACTGTGGCTTATACATTAGGTGAATAATACCGAGACACTTTCCAAAGTAGTTGCTGTTTCTTTGGGACACACTTGCAAACTAATAAGCATTAGTACCTAACTAGTTCATAACGAGAGAATTCCAACACACGTCAAGTTTTTGACAAACGGTATAATATTTAAGAAAGAAAAAAAAGGAACAAATTGTAGAAAATAATATATATTTTGAATACAAACAGAATTAATAGTATTATAATCTGCTCAAAACATGGTACTGAAGTAGTAATATTAACAAAATATCTGAAAACACTATTACTGCTACGTCAAGCTTACGTCTTCTTGAAAAAGGCGCGGCCCTGCATCCTCTCGTATTGAATGATAGTAAATGAGCCTTTATCCCGTACATAATAAGGATTATATTAACGCGATACACTTGCGCTTTAAAATAATGTCAAAGTGCAACTTATATGTGAGTTCAGCAGGGTAGAATGAACCAGCATTGCTAATGAACAAAATGTTAGATTTTCTCAATGGGTACCTACTATTTTTATGAAGATTGTGTTAGTCGTTATTAGTAGTTTACTACACAATCTAATTAAAATATAAAACCGCTCTATATTGCTCTACATACATAAGTATCTCGTAGTTTTCATTAATTTAATAATATTAAAATTTGCTCGAAACTACAGAAAATAGCCGTCCTTCATAAAAAAAATGTCTTACACAAAAATGAATTAGACAGAAGGGTATTTTAGTTTCCAATATAGATACAATAATGTTAAACAATCGAGTGATTATTAACGCGTAACCGAAAAATTATGAGGGTCGGCCATGTTGCGGTTTTTGTCGGAACTAATATTTAATATGAATTATGTCAAAATATCGACGCTAGCGACACCACAGACCTCATTTTTTCTGGTCAGGCTTTGTTTTTTAAGAGAAATGAATGGACACAACGTAATATAAAGTCTGCTGAACTCGTAACAAATTAAAACGTAGTACATAATCACAAATGAATACAATGTGTAATATGAGGGTAACAGAACGTTGACCCGCACGTTGTTTGACGTAGACGTGTTTAACGTCGTGTGACGGGCTGCCAGTCGTCACCGTCGGGATCGCGAGCTGCAACAAGGCGAGACATATTTCTCGTAAGAATAAAGATAGTTCGATAAAAAAATAAATCAACAAAGACATTCAATAATTCATTTTGATGTTAAATTTGGAATATTTATCCATAAAAAACAATTTATTTATTTATAGTAGCTTAGCCCGGGTTGCCCCGCTGGTCTACCGCGTAACTAAAATGGTACCAATGAACATCGACAGACACTGGTAATAAACTTCAATATGATCGTGAGAGACTAAGCTTTGAGCTACCTTGTAAAAAAATTACCGATCATGAAGATAGGAGTTCCAACTTCATGACTGGTAATTTTTTTTACACGGTAGCTCGTAGTTTAGTCTCCACGATCATATTGAAGTTTATTACCAGAGTCTGATGTTCATTACAATGTTAGTTATGCGGTAGACCCACCGTTCTGAGTATGAACTTCATAGAGGTGTTTTTTGTCAAGGTGTTATCTGTCGTCAAGGTATAGTTTACACGAGATGTTTATACTCACGTTTGTCGTCCCGACGCGGCGGCGCGCGGCGCGGCGGCTCCCGCTCGTCACGGCGCGGCGCGTCACGCTCGCGCTCGTCGCGGCGCGGACCGTCGCGCTCGTCCCGGCGCGGTGCGTCACGCTCATCGCGGCGCGGCCCGTCCCTGTCATCACGGCGAGGACCATCGCTGTTGATGCAGAGTTCATTTTAGTTTCACATTAATAAGATCAACCTAATCGTAGAATGGTGATGAAGGAAAAGTAGTTTAAAAAATGGACTAATGATTTCTGCATCCACAAGAACCCATACAATGGCTCGTGGAGTTTAAAACGAATTTGTAACTCCCGATAACAAAGAGGCGTGTTATAAGTTTGTAGTGTGTATCTGTCTGTGGCATCGTAACTACAAAACGGATGGACCAATTTCAATGCAGTTTTTTTAATGGAAAGATAGTTTAATCAGTTATCATCTTAGCTATGTTTCATGAAAATCTGTTCAGCCGTTCAAATGTTACAGCTCTTTTTCTAGTTAGGGTCGGGAGTTTTTGACAGTTGGGCTATCAACTCAAGTCATTAACGATCGCATACTTTTTACTTGAAACTGTGAATTATTTGAGTTATTAATTTTATCTATACCATAAGTCGTCGTAACTCACCGTTCATCTCTCCTGGGCGGGAAGCGGTCACGGTCCCGATCACGGAAGCCACCACCTCCCTCCCCCCTCTCGCCGCGGTCGCGGTCACGAGGTGCGTCGCGGAAGCGGTCCTCACGCGGTGGCCCAGCGTCTTTAGAACGCCATGTGGACGAGCGTTCCTATAGCCAAAAATCAAATGTTAGTTATATATTTAATACTTTATAAGAAATACATTCCATCTTCCATCATAAACTTAACACGCTCAGTAGTACTTTCGAGGGGAAAGGGTTTCCTTTTCTATTTCCGAACTTTCCAGAATAACAGTTTATAATTTAATGAGTATATTCATTCATTAAAAGCAGGTTGTCTACCACCCGTTTCTGTAGGATACTTGAGTTCTTTGTTCACATTGCCAGGAAAGATTGCCACAAGGTCGAACAGCTGATAGTAACAGGAATAATCGACGGCAAGCGTTGCAGAGGTCGAAAGCCAATCAGATGGTCAGAGCAATTCCGAAAATCTCTGAACACCAAACTCCACGAAGCATTTCACGTCGCCAAAGACAGGTGATGCAAGATCTTTAGGGAAAAATGATGCCATGGGGGAATCACGACCCTCGGTAATGAGGGACATGACGCAAGGAGGAGGATATTCACTTAAAAGTCACCTGTGGCGCAAAAGTAAGACGAGCAAATATATAAATTCCGGGAGTTCATGTATCTTTTCTAAGACCGGGTAGCATTGTTGAATAGTATTTCTGCATGGTTGGCTACCTGCGCTACGCGTCGCGGGTTCTATCCCCGCACGGAACAAGTATTTCTATGTCCTATAGATAGTTGTTTCGGGTTTGGGTGACTGTACACTCAGTACAGGAGAAACCAGAGAGCAGAGCAACGTTTTTTTAAAAATAGATAAAAGAAATAATCTCTACATAGTATAAAATAATGTCTCTTTCCGAGTCTGTCTGTATATCCGCTGACTCCTCCTAAACCACGCAACGGATTTTGATGCGGTTTTTACTATTATTTTAAGAACTTCTTCCGCAAGGTTTATATTATATACTTTCATATTTAATGTAAGGATAGTAGAGATTTTGCACCCGTGCGAAGCAGGGGTTGGATCACTAGTATAATATAAATGAGATGGTACTTACGGAAGGAGCTGGCGGAGGTTCTGCAGGACCGCGTCGCCAGCTGCCGCTCTCGGGGCCACTGGAGCGGCCACTGTAACGAGGTCTGTCAACAAAATAAAATGTTTAAGTTTAGGGTTAAGTCGGTAAAAATAGGACGTATCTAGGTATCGGGGAAGCTATTTTTATGCACCCAAACAAAGGAAATAATCTCTTTCACAATAGACTGTACATTTTTAACAAAGCGTTAAGTAGGTCACTAGAAATAGATGTTTCTTTTTAAACTGATGCACCATTTTTTTCTAAATAGAGTTAAACTACATATATTCTGTTTATTAATTAAATTATATATTATTTGAATGCGTCCATAATTTCCTGTAAATACTTAATTTTATAACACTTTACACCTATTTGTTTGTCCAACCGTTCTTTGTATCTACAATTCCTCTTTGTAATAATTATTTTAAACAGGAATTTTCAAACCGTTTCGGATACATTATCCAATAATTGAACTCATGGTAATGAACAACGCGTAAAATAGTTATTTGTTATACAAGAGTGCAAAGTTGCTTTTTAACCGCGTGTTCGATTTTGATGACCGAGCAAGCGAAGGATTCTAAAATTGAATCACGAGCGCAGCGAGTGATTCAAAATTAGAATCCTGAGCGTTAGCGAGGGAATCAAAAGAGCACGAGGTGAAAAATCTTTGCACTCGAGTGCAACACGTAACTTTTCATTCCACCTCAGCGAGGAAATGACTAAATGCAAAAAAAAAACGTTTAATTCACAAACTTAGTGCACACGATGTTCTAAATTCAATTTACTTTATCCTCTAGAGAATAAAAACGGCTTTTCCACTCAGATATTGATGATTAAAAATACTCTTTCCGAGATGGTGGGATGAAAATTTACTTTATCCTCTAGAGAATAAAAACGGCTTTTCCACTCAGATATTGAAGATTAAAAATACTCTTTCCGAGATGGTGGGATGAAAAAATTATTTTCTTATCGTAAATTATGTTTTCCTTTTGCAAAGTTGATCATTAACACGAGTACAAGCATTCGTTAATGTATCCGAAACGACTTAAATTTCATCATGTAAAGTTGAAAGGATAAAGAAAATAAAAGTACACTTGTATACACACCTTTCCCTCTCCCTCTCGGGCTCTCTGTTAGTGGACCTCCAGGCACCCGCATCGTCCCTTGGCCTCTCCTCCCGCGGCCTCTCGTCTCTAGGTGCACGTTCCTCACGAAGAGGACGCTCCTCACGTGGACGTTCCTCACGTCTAGAAAGACGAAGTTAGACTTATTACTATTATTTAAAACAATGATCTGATAATCTAGGGCAGAGGTACTGTTGAATGGATCCAGAATTTAAGGTAATAACCGAGTCTCACCGAGTATAATAAAGAATAGGGCAGGAAAGGAGTTCTTTATATGAAAAAATATTATTGTTATAAAAAAATCACTCCTTATTAATAGTGCAGTTTGAATAAATTAATTTTAAATTGGATTTGAATACTAATAGTGCGAAGTTTGAGTATGAATTTATTGATTTTCAGAACAAAGAGATTTTGGAAAATGTTTTTTATTATATCTTCAAATGTCCTCTGAAGCCTATTCCATTGATTCTTTGGGCAGATGGCTCGAGCAGATCTTACGTAGGTATACTAAAACTGTGGATAAAGTGGCGTTTAAGAAGGAAGCTGACGATAATTAGCTGTACTGATCTTGACGGTCACTCGTCTGCACCGATGCCAGGGTACGGTTTCTACGTTGAATGCCTCCGTTTATGGAGAGATGTATAGCCATCGGTGGACAACGAAAGGCTGTAAAAATAGATAAATCAATATTCCTCACCTTTCTTCCCTAACCGGCGCTCGCTCCTCCTTGGGTGGGGGCCTCTCCTCCCTGGCAGGTGGCCGCTCCTCGCGGACGGCTGGCCGTTCCTCCCGTGGAGCCCGACGTTCTGGGGAACGCGGCCGCTCTTCACGGGGTGGTGCTTCGCGAGCCGCGCGACCTGATAACGAACAAAATATTGTTACAATGAATACCATGTGGTCAAATTCTTTACTCGTAGAATAGAATAGATCTTTATTTTATGTAAACTAGATAGATACATACTCTAGGTGCGCGGTTCCAAATAGTGGGTCGTAACAAATTTTATCTATGCTATGATGTGAAAATGAACCAAGACTAGTATTGCAATAAAATGGCGACCGTGAGACTGTCAACCCTCAGGATTGTATGGCATGATTATAAATAATTTTAAATGGTAACCTATAGAACTGTAGTTGTATAGATCGGTAGACTAATCACGATACCCACTCGTAATCAGGATCGATCCACTTTTGACAGTTTAAGAATGTACATTGCGTTGTTAGAATTGTCGTTCAGAATAAATTTTAAAGCATACTGCGCAATGTACTTTGTTGAACTGTCAAAATTGAATCGATTCCGATTTCGAGCGTGCATCGTGATTACTCTGCGGGAACGGGACATAAATCACGTGTTACCCCTAAGCCGAAAATTATTCCAATAATGTTCGCGTTGACAGACTATATGACGTAAGAAACTGTGAATATACTGACCAGATCGCCAGGTGTCGCCCGGAGCTGCCTTCTTGTCGTCCTTGGGCTCGCTGCCCTTGGCCCTCCAGGCGTCGTCGCGCGCGGGCGGCCGCGCTGCGCCTCCGTCGCGCCACGACGATGACGTCACAGTCTTCTGTTCTTCCAACTTGCGTTGGATTTCCGCCTCCTTAGCGCGAATCTTGGCTTCGGCGCGTGCCAACATTTCTTGGTGTTCCCTGATAAAGATTTTATAGAATTTTATCACTTATTAGATCGCTTTTATATTTACACTTTTATATTTGAGTCGATAATCAGCGGAAAAGTTAAATTAACTGTTCAGTTTGTAATATAATTAAATAAAAAAATACAATTGAATTCATTCAGATACATATTTACACGGTATTAAAGCTGCATATAGGCCATATAACATTCACTTGACAAATTATTATTTTTAACTTAGCTAATGAACAATAAGGGCCACGTCCACCGACAATATAACAGATGGTTAAAATTAAATCGGCCAACCCATACAAAAAATTGTATTTAAACGGCAGATTGTGCTCTAATCGTAAGTTATATTATCGGTGAACTTGGGCCTTAATATCTTTAAGCACTAATCTACTGTTAACGCTAACTGTATAAGGCTCAAGTTTACCCATAACATAACAATTGATTACAGCAAAATCCGCCATTTAGACATGAATTTTTGTACGGGTAATCGGCCGATTACGTTTTAAACATCTGTTATTTTGTCGGTGAAATTGGCCCTTAGTAAATTTAGAGATTAATTAATTTATTATAACGATTATTACGTTACCTCTCTTCCTTTTCCTTGCGCTCGCGCAGGGCGGCTATTTCCTCTGCGTGTTTCTTTTCGCGTTCCTCCCGCTCTTTACGCTCTTCTTCGTCCTTGATTCGCTTCGCTTCTTCCGCAGCGCGCTCCTCTGCGCGTAACTTCTCCGCCAGCCACTAAGTAGAATAAAGTGGTGGTGTTATAGTGTAGTTAATTTTAAATTAAATTACGAAAGTCATAGCACCAAACATGATAATATCTTAACTAATATTATAAAGAGAAAAGATTTGATTTTATGTATGTTTGTTTGTAATGGATAAACTCAAAAACTACTGGACCGATTTTACAAATTCTTCCACCAGCAGATTGGTATATTACCACTGAGTAACGTAGGCAATAATTTATAAAGATATCACGCGGGCGAAGCCGCTGGTGGAAGCTAGTGTTTTATATAATAAGAAACACTATGCGAAATTACCTTAAAAACATAGTTGAAAGTGATTTATGCAGATTTTCTGTCATTATGAGGCATTATTCTTACTACACGATCAAATAAAGAATGGGACCGTAAACTATTCTTCTGATATAATATAATTCTATGCAATATGTTTTCCGCCCCAGGAGTAACTTAAGGTTAACGCGCATTTTTCTGCGCCGAATGGCCTGAATAATTAAGGTAGCGAAATAGGCGCGGATGATGAAGCATTCTGCCATATTTTTGCGTGATCTCTTCTGGCGCCGGTAGGTGTATGAGCCCATCAATTATTTGTATGATCTATAGATATGTTGTTTCGGGTTTGGGTGTGTGTGCATGTGACATGTATGTTTGTAAACTCTATCCTTGATACAGAAGAAATTCTACTCCAGCTACGTTTTTAAAAATAAAATAAAAACGTGATCACACGAGATCGTTCGTACCTCCTCCCTCCTCTTCTCGATACGCTGCTGCCTCCTCTCGGCGAGCCTCTTCTCGCGCTCGGCGTGCAGCTTGTCCTTGAAGGCGGCGAGGCGCTGCGTGTGCGCGGCCCCGCGCTCGCTGCGCAGCTTCACCGTGAACAGCTCCTTGTGCACGGCCATGCGCGACAGCCGCGTGGCCGTCGTCACGTCACGCGCGCGCGCCTCTATTCACAGAAGGAATGATTACATTTGTTACTTGAAGTAAACTTTATAAATCAGCTTTTATTACAAGCTTGAACAGAACTGAAATGTTAAGCAAAATTAATAATTGTTAATACATATGTTTATCATTTGAATTTTTGCCTAATTCGTGAGATTTATAATCTTTTATATAAACCTTTTTGGTGCAGCTGTGAGGCCCACACGTTATACCTGTGTTTTATTTGGTTTTGTTTGTTTGTTTGTTTTCATAAGCCACCAAATAAAAAAAAATTCTTTCTTTCTTTCTTAAATAAGTAAGTAAGCTCGGCTCACCAATAAGTTGTTGTATGCGCTCCTTCTCCTGTTGCTCCCAGAATGCCTTGTCCTGGACCTGCTTGTCTTCCAAGCTCTTCTGCAGTAGAGGAATCTCCTCCAAACGCTTGGCACGCTCGAAGTAGTCCACCTAACAAATAAACATTAATTTAATTATGCTTTTCAGGCTTCAGTGAATATTCAGTCCTGGGTACTTTATCTAAGCACTGCAAGTTTTGCTAATTAAATTTATTAATTTAATTAAAGCAAGTTTTCTTCATAAACAGGGGAATATGTAGTGGTCTTTGTAAAATATATCAGTGATTACATAGGTATTTGACATTTTTTATCCAGTTTATAATCTGTTGCAGGTATAAAAAGCACTTGAGATTGCTAAAACGTCGTCAAGAAAGCTGCTAACAAAAGAAGCAAAAGGAGTGTTTTTGTGAACTGTAAGTTTATAATAATAAGGTTCAATTTTCAGTGTTATTAGTTAATTTTCAGTGTTATTAGTTAATGAGCGTACCTTTTTCTCTTGTGACTTCAGTCTAGCTTGAAGCTCACGACGTTCCTTCATCAGCTCTTCAGCTTCACGCGCAGCGATGGCCTCAGCGTCCATCTTTTTGAGCTCCTGTTAAACGAAAATAATCCAGTTAAATATTATAAGATTACAGGAAACCACACAAAATAAAATTGTGCAAGTTTATAATGAGTTTATACTATATTTTTTTTATGAAACAATTAATATAAACAGTGTCTTCATTGAAAATATGATATAATTTTGATTGTGCAGGCATAAATTAACACAGGCTGCACATGTGTGATGCACTCTGTCGCGTCACGCCGACGATATCATGTGCCTCCGAGGCCTACCACGTCTTGACAACGAAACAGCCAGACGTGGGATTTATTTCGGAGGCAAATCCCGTCTTAAGCGAGAAAGAAAAAGAAGAAGTATGTAACATACATACATAAATGAGTAGTTATTTTGTGTTTTTATAAAGTTATGTTATAATTATTATAACTTATAAAGAAGTAGCTATTTGTTAAAGTTATGACTTATTTTAGTTTGACAAAGACATTTTGATGCATATCGATTGAAGAATAGCAAATAGCGTATTAAGCGGGAAGGCAGATCTTATTAAGCGAGACAAAATGTATGAAAAATGCCTCAAGTTGAAGGGACCGACGTAACATGGCGTATTATGCGGGAAATCGTATTAAGCAGGTTGCACTGTAGTTCTATACTTCGCCAACCGCTAAAATTATGGGGTACATTTTATGCTATAGCATATTGTGCAAAAGTTCAGTTCGTAGACCAAGTGGTTAGGTTAGTACATTGATAAGTCAGTCAGTCTTTTTAATGTACACATGACTACCTCTTCGTTGATGTTGGACAGCATCTTCTGCCCGTGCGCGGTCTGGCTGATGTGCGCGACGCGCTCGCGCAGGTGCCGCTCGCGCATGGCGGCCAGCTCGGACTCGTGGCGCCGCCGCTCGCGCTCCTCGCGCTCGGCCTCCTGGCGCCGCGCCTCGGCCGCCGCGGCCAAGCGGGACACTTCCTCTTGACGCCTGACAATACATAACTTATTGGATTTATCGATATTGATTAAACTAGTTTGTGGATAAAAATTCTACAGGACAAGCGGAAATAACCCACGTCGGATTGGCGAACAAAAAACCGCGAGTTTAAACCGCTTTTATTGCACTATTGATTTAAAGGTTAACTAGTAATGTTTAACACACATTGATAAAATACATATTTATACGAATAATAGGTGCCGGGAAACGTAGTTCATAGGCACGAAATATGTAAGTAAGGTCCAACCTTTCTAATCCTGATCCCTTTAATTAAGGGGTTATTGTATCATCATTATGAACAACTTTTAGTATAGGGCCAACCCAGAAATCACAGAAAAAATCTGCTGTTCCATACCTTTAGACAAGTAATATTGAAGTATTTGAATGGATCAGCTGATTATGCCGCGATCTAACAGAGAATGTGAAAAAAGTTGGCTCTACAATCAATAATCCGCTTGACAGTACCTATGAGCAATTCCATCTATTGGCAGAGGCCTAAATCCAGCAGTGAACTGCTAAAGACTGAGTAGATATTAACCTGAGTTCTTCTTCCTCTCTGACGGTGTTGAGCCTCTCGATGTACTCCTTCCTCTCCTCGATGATCTTGTGGCGCTGCAGCACGCGGTGATGCTCGGCGTGCTTGTGCTCGTGGTAGTGCTGCACCATGTGCTGCCTCGAGCGCTCCCTCTCTTGCTTGCGACGCGCCGGGAACAGGGTCGCGGCTGCGCGGCTTAGGACTTCGGCCGCACGGACTAGTTGTTCGCGGACCTGTTGATGAGAGAATTTACTTGAAATAGACGCAATAGTAAAACGTTTCCTCCAAATAACCGACAAAATCATACGCGTCGAAATTGAGAAAAATACAAATAACTATTTCCCATATCTACATTTATAAAATTGTAAAACGAAAATTGAAACAGTATTTTCATTGAAATACGATATAATTTTGTTTGTGCAGGCATAAATTAACACAGGCTGCACATGTGTGATGCACTCTGTCGCGTCAAGCCGACGATATCATGTGCCTCCGAGGCCTACCACGTCTTAACAACGAAACAGCCAGACGTGGGATTTATTTCGGAGGCAAACTTTCAAATTCTCTAAAACAAAATCGCGTAATACCCATCTCCACAATCTCATCTGCAAGCCTTCAGCTGTTAGTCATGTGTTTGATGACTGACAGATGGAGGAATAACCCTGCAACTTATCAGTCTAAGGGCCATGTTCACAAACAATAGGCCATAGGGCCATGTTTCCTAGTGAGGGGCAAAGTTTCTTAAAATTAAACACAATACAGAATATTTTTTTATGTAGTGCGTATAATTTGTAGTGATTCAGCCTGTTCCTAAATGCAACCACAGTATTGGGATACACTTTAAAACAAAACGAATATTCGACTTAGTATAACGCACACGCATAATTTACTAGCGCAAACCATACAAAATCAAATTTTTATTTTGTTTTGGAGTGAATTTTAGTACTTTGGTTGCATGTAGGAACAGAGACTGAATAAATTCACGAATTATGTGCACTGCATAAAAAAAATCCTGTAAACAGACTGATGTTTATGACAAAATCACCCGTATAACATGAACTTTCGTATGGGTAGACGGCCATTTTAAATTTAAACATTTGTTATGCTGTCGGTGAACATGGCCTTATACTGCGGGTCTACCGCGTAACCAAAATTGTAATCATCAATCAACATCGACACTGGTATTAAACTTCAATACGATCGTGAGAGCCTAAACTTTGAGCTAACTTGTATTTTTTTTACCGATCATGAAGATAGGAGTCCCAACTTTATGATAGGTAATTTTTTTACAAGTTAGCTCAAAGTTTAGGCTCTCACGATCGTATTGAAGTTTAATACCAGAGTCGATGTTCATTACAATTTTAGTTACGCGGTAGACCCACAGGTGTTGGTATATGAATGCGGGCGTACCTGCTCGGCCGGCGTCGCCTGCAGGATGGCGCCGCCGCACGCCTCGTCGGCCGTGGAGCACCACTCGCCGCCGCCGGCCTCCACACCGAAGTGTACGCATCTGGAATGTAACCATTACGTTAAACTTTTTAAATAACAACCGGTCGCCACGCGACTTCACTAGTGTCTGTTTTGTCACTCATGCATGGCACAGCTAATGGTGTATGGTTTTTGACCCCCAACGAAAAAGAGGGGTTTTATAAGTTAGTAGTGTGTATCTGTGGATCTGTGTATTTCAATGCAGTTTTTTATATGAAAGCTATTTTAATAGGGTATCATCTTAGCTATGTCTCATGAAAATCTGTTCAGCCGTTCAGAGTTACAACTCCTTTTCTAGTTAGAGTCAGGGGTTTTTGACAGTGAGGTTATATTAAAATAATTTATGGTTTTTCTTTTCTTTTAAACTTAGGATTCTCGATCATTCCATCAATATAAGTCAGGGAAACTAAGCAGTTAATCGGAAATATTTTGATGTAGTAAAATACTAGTGGGAATAGGCAGGGAATAGTGGAAGGAGGAAAGGGAGGCCTTTGCCCTGCAGTGGGACACTACAGAGAAAAAAAACTTGTGCAGGCATAAATTAACACAGGCTGCACATGTGTGATGCATTCTGTCGCATTAAGCCGACGATATCATGTGCCTCCGAGGCCTACCAAGTCATAACAATGAAAAAGCTAGACATGGGATATATTTCGGAGGCAATTCCTATGAAAAAGTTGAGTGAAAGTACTTCTGCCGTTACACTTGACTTGGCATTGCCATCTATTTTGGGAGATGCCAATAAGTTTATTGGTCGCACAAACAGCTTTCTAGCATAATATAGCAATATTAGAAGACATTGCTTCACATGAAACACTGATATCTCTTCTAAATAAGATCAGAAGCGGGCCCAAACACACTTGAGTGGAGGTCATAAATCTATGCAGTGATAATGTGGTATATAATTGTATTGATGTTTTATTTTATTTTCATGTGTGTTAATTTTTGTGATGTTCATAGGCCAACCGCTTATCTGAGACGGTCGATGCCTGAGCTTATGAAGAAGTTTCGCGGTGCGGGAGGGGTGTGACGTGATATGTCATTCACGGGCTCATGATACGCACCATACAGCTTAGCTTAGCTTAGTAGGTGTGTTTTACCTCCCCCCGTACCGCGCAACTACCTCAACTTCAGCCATCAGTCATAATGGGCGTAAAACTATAAACGTTTTCTTTCTTTCTTTGTAGACATCAATCGTCAGAGTTAAGCGGGTGGCCTATAATAAATGTATATTTTTTCTTTCTTGATGGTAAGTTTTGTTTTGACAATGCTACCGTAAAATGGGGCTATTTGGGAACCGCGGGGTTAGTTAATTGGGATTCAGTAGAGGAATGATATTTAAAGGTAGTTCCGATATAATTTAAAAACTATGACCTAGTCCTAAAAGTAAGTGTTACTACCAAATAGCACGGTTTTACCGATATCATAGATTTGAGCTACTTTGATCAACCTATAATGTACCCAAGAAGCTTTTTAAATAAAGCTGTGCGGGCTATCCACCCAGATTGTGGAGGATTGAGGTATGGTGTTCCTCCAATGAAAAGGGAAGATACATAGCTAAGTAGCAGTGGCGAAGGGTGACACAGTTTGAAAAGGGGAACCCGACCCGAAAATGTCCTCTAAAAAATTCCGCAATTAATGCTGCAAGACAAAAATCTAAACAGTCTCTTGTAATCTATATAATAGTCATGTCTGGACGAGCTCGACCTAACTGATTAACAAGCTATATTACGTTGGTCTATGCACTAACCAATTCCTAATGGGAAGCCGATGGGAATTGGGTTGTATGGACTCTTCGCCACTGCTAGGTAGTCTTTCCTTTTAAGACACCATCTCCTCCAGTTCCAGTCTCATCTACTTGCAATATTCCTAGTGTCATACTAACTTGTTGGCATGGTCGACCCTGATCTGCATGTCGTTGTGGCGCACGCAGTCCACCAGCAGTCGCTCCAGGTGGAACAGGTCGTCGGTGTGCGCCAGCTGCAGCAGCCGAGAGAACTGGATGCATGCGTAGCACTGCCCCACCTGACGGATGAGGCGGACGAGAGCCACGTCGCTGAGGGCAACCGTGTACTGGGCGAGCGGGGAGTCTGGAAGTGAGGTTAGTGGTTAGATAGATAGAAAACAAAATTATTATTTATCTGGCAGGCAGTTGAGACAACTGGTAAGTGCCTGTATCCTGCCGTTCCCTGCTTGGTTCCATTCTTGCAGTTGAGAATATTTGTCAAGTCGATTTTTGAACTGATGTAACAGTTTGATTATTTATAATTTTGTGTAATGAAATGTGATAATTTTTTTTTGATATACTGATTCATATTTTTTTTTGCATGTCATCAGGTAAAATATTGCTGATCTAGATTTATTTTTTATACCACCATGTTACTGTACCCATGTTTGCAAAATAAAATATCTTTATCTTTATTAGACTAGCCTCAAGCACAGATGTTGAATGGAAATCCTGGGTTTGATTGCCAAGTCAGGCAAAGTGTGGGTTACGTTAGGAAATTTTCAGTATCAGCCGGGAGTTTGGAGTTGAATAAGCTCGCATTTACATTCTCATAGCCACCTTTTATGACACCTAGAGGAAGAAGTTGCGATTATACGGAAAATTGCATGGACTGATGTTTAGTAATAATTGTGCAGGCATAAATTAACACAGGCTGCACATGTGTGATGCACTCTGTCGCGTCAAGCCGACGATATCATGTGCCTCCGAGGCCTACCACGTCTTAAGGGGGTATTTTACAGGAATGCCGCAAAAACCGATTTGTATTTACAATTTTTTGAATAGAAATTCTTATTTCTTTGTCCTGAAAAAAATATATATCAAACTTGAAGATGTGACAATCTCTGCACGGTTGTCCGATACATGATTGGATGAAGTTGGCTCGATAAAAAAATTTCGCAAAGTTACCCCTTTTAAAAAAGTGTTTACAAGATTATTTCTAAAACATGATATTATTTCAAATAATTTTTACATCACAATATTGGTCGCAAATATACCAACCAAAATCGGTTGTTATTTTTTTATAATATTACGTATATTGGTCACAATTTGATAAAAACCACAAAATTCGTGATTTCTGTCATCTCTGCCATCAATCAGTCGCGTTTCGGCGCGCATCGAGGTCGGACCTGTGCAATTTTTTTTGACTTTCCTGCGCTTACACTTTATTCAAAACCAAAAGAAAGAATGACAGTAAAATCATTAAAAAATTTATTAAAAAGCAACAGGAAGTATAAGTAACTTGCCTTTTATTCAGAAAATCTAAGTATTTCGTTTATAAAAATCAATATGCTAAAATAATTTCTTGACATCTCCGTCAAGAATTCATTTTATAGGATGTAGTATAGAAAAATCAGTACGACAATTTGTAGTGTTGAGAACAAAGAGTATGAAGTTTTATATACACCATGTCCCAAAATTCAACGATAAGCGGGCACCAGAGGGTTGACCAGCTCATGACTACTCGAGAACAAAAAAAATTTTCAATTTTTAAGAAGTTACATAAAAAATTTGAAATCCTTCAAAAATTTACACCCCTTAAGATATTTTTAATTACCATGACCACAATGTTTCAGATATTTCTGAATTTCTTTTTGTACCGGCAACCTAAGTAGCACTGCTATCCACCACAATCGTTAAAAATCCCAGAATGCCTGTAGATTTGACACAAAAATCATTCAAAATTATTTTTCACCCTAAAATTTTGAAAGATTTTTATTTTGGTCCACTTTCACTCATCGTGGTGTAAAAAAAAAGTACAGACACTACCATGGCAAGTTTTTTTAAAAATTGACGCAACTATCCAAGATTCCAAAATGGTATAATAATCTAGGAAAACTAGCCACAAAAAAAAGAAATGCGTACTATTTCTGAACAAGAACCAAATTTCATAACTTTTACTATGTGGTTTTTTGTTGTAAATTCTTCGAATTTGAATGATACATGTCCGTAGTTAATAAAATTTAGAAGTTAGAGAGAGATAGATAGATAGTATGTAAAGAAGGAAAGAAAACGTTTTTAAAAATTATATTTATTTTTAGTTATCGTGGTTGTGCGCTGGTTTTCGGATAGGACCGTGGTGATGCCACGGCACCACGGTCCTATCCGAAAACCAGCGCTGCGGTATTTATTTTATCTGTCAGGATTAACTGTCAGGATATGCTGAGATAGGGACTTTCTTTGGCCTCTTGCAGGACTTTTTTAACCCCCGACAAAATAGAGGGGTGATATAAGTTTATAATGTGTGTCTGTGAATCTGTGTGTCTGTCTGTGGCATCGAAGCTTCAAAGCGGATGGACCGATTTCAATGCAGTTTTTTTTAATTGAAAGCTAGTTTAATCGGGATGGTTCTTAAAATCTGTTCAGCTGTTCAAAAGTTACACCTCTTTTTCTAGTTAGAGTCGAAGGTTTTAGACGGTTATTGTTATCATTATTTGAATTTTTGTGTGTGTAATTTCGTGTGCGAGTCCGATTTAAATGTTTTTTCTTTCTTTCTTTCAATTTTGAAGCTATTCATCTGCATACATAGCGAGGAATCTGAACTAGGAATATGGTTTTGATCTATGAATATGCAATTTCATTTTTGGTAAAAAAGCAACCCTGTGAACATACTTAAGTAGGTATGACTACGGAAACGGACGACTCCTACAGGTGTGGGTGAGAGTAGGTTATTATCTCAAGGCATGGATTTGAGTTGGCTTATTCTTCTAACATTACACACACATTGGCAGTGTCATCAGGTTTGTCATGCCGATATATCGGTTTCGTTACGGCATTATTGGCTTAGTGTGAAAATGCCCAATGTTGGTCGAGACAATTATGTGCACTTGCATAAACTCATACACAATAGGTATGACTGATAGTTTATAAGTAGATAGTTAAATAGGTATAAAATCTACAAATACAAAACGGAGGAACAGATTTTCTAGCGTAATATAGGACACTGGGTATACGATATTATGGATTTATATTTTTCAAGTATTTGCTGGTGTCATACTGCATGTTGCTAATTAATATTGCTATTCTGTGACACGTGTGTCACACAGTCTGATACGTCAATTGCGTAATTGCGAGAACGGAGCTCCCCTAGTGGGTGGGGCTTAGGCTGATACTTCACCCCCTCAAAAGTAAGAAATCGTCGTAAAATACAACCTTAACAACGAAACAGCCAGACGTGGGATTTATTTCGGAGGCAAACTTTCTAGTTAGGTATTTTGATGAAACAATCACCATTTACTATGCTTTAACTATCGAAGCTCGCCTTACTCAGAGGACTACGTCCCAAGAGTCCACATTACTGAGCTCACATTAATAAGCTGTTGATCACCGACAACGGTCCGATGCTCAAGTAGATTTCGCGATAAACAATCAAATTGTAAGCCATATCCGGAACGTTTAAACCCCCCCCCCCCCCCTTTCTTGTCCCGTCTACAGGGCAGATATAATAAATAGTGTTTAAATAGCGCGTTTTGTTGATAACTTCGTCCGTCACAGTCATTCTGCCATATTTTGATATTAATGATTTTCACCATCCACGCCGATGACGCCGACGTCGGCATCGGCCTCTACTACGTAGTTATTTCATGTAACGCTAGATGTCGCTACAACAGCATTTACTGATAATAAATAACGTTTTCATCCCACCATCTCGGAAAGAGTATTTTTAATCTTCAATATCTGAGTGGAAAAGCCGTTTTTATTCTCTAGAGGATAAAGTAAATTTTCATCCCACCATCTCGGAAAGAGTATTTTTAATCTTCAATATCTGAGTGGAAAAGCCGTTTTTATTCTCTAGAGGATAAAGTAAATTGAATTTAGAACATCGTGTGCACTAAGTTTGTGAATTAAACGTTTTTTTTTGCATTTAGTCATTTCCTCGCTGAGGTGGAATGAAAAGTTACGTGTTGCACTCGAGTGCAAAGATTTTTCACCTCGTGCTCTTTTGATTCCCTCGCTAACGCTCAGGATTCTAATTTTGAATCACTCGCTGCGCTCGTGATTCAATTTTAGAATCCTTCGCTTGCTCGGTCATCAAAATTGAACACGCGGTTAAAAAGCAACTTTGCACTCTTGTATAACAAATAACTATTAACTTTGTTACTTACTTGGCTCTTCTTCCAGAGACTTGACGACGCTCTTGACGTTGTTGCACAGCGTCAGAGGGTCGAACTCTGTCTCCAGCCAGGAGTACAACTGCTGCAGTTGGGGCGTAGCTAGAGCCACCACGTTCATGCGGACCACGTCTGTTGAAAAAAAAAAAATATTATTCATATGTCAATAGCATTTGGAAGAGACCTATGTTCGGCATTGACTGCGATATACTGAGCCGAGACAGTGAATACG
The DNA here is from genome assembly GCA_932294325.1 of Allophyes oxyacanthae. NCBI lineage: Eukaryota > Metazoa > Arthropoda > Insecta > Lepidoptera > Noctuidae > Allophyes > Allophyes oxyacanthae. The sequence continues at coordinate 9,107,043 of OW028628.1, forward strand.
CACGGAACAAATTTAAATATTTAACGTGTAACAAAGAAAATTTACTATAGAATTTTTATCATCGAAAATGAACGGTTTTTTACTATTTAAAAAAATAAAAACATTAAAGTTGGTATTGAAAGTATCAACGAATAAATAAAGGATTGCCTATCGGGTGCAACTAAATAGGTACTTCCGTTTATATTATAGGTATTTGTGTTGATATTTTTTTATTTTATTGGAATGTCGGTAAATCCTTTGTACCTGAAGACAATAACTTAGTTTGCACCATCTAAGACCATAAACACGATTTTTATTTTACAGTTTAGATTTGGAAAATGACAATTTAAAATGAAATAAGTAGCAGTTACACAAATATTTAGATTTTTTGCATGTTTAAATTTCACCTGTATAGACTATAAAAAAAAGGACGATTTTAGTTAATTTATAGCGTGGCTTGAGTCTGGAGTAAGGACTTGCTAGGATAGAACGGAACATGAACCCAGTTTGCTTACCTTTCAACAGGCTGGCCCTGGTCGGCGGCTGCGCTAGACCGAGCAGCACGGCCAGTCTCTGCGCCTTCTCAACCGGACTCTTGTCAGTCTCCACAAAGCGGTCGAACTCGGGATGGAGAGACGGCAGCGGCACTGATAGTACAGCCACTAGAACTCGGCATGCCATCCTATAAGGAAAGTCAGTTTTGGATAATTTAAATACATTAAATAATAGTGTATATAATTTAATATAGATTATTAAGGCCATAAGTTATATAATAGAGGTACAGCATAGCTATTCTGTAAGAATATCTCAATTTTGATTCGAATTTCAGTCTTATTGTCGGTTGACATTTGACGAATTGACAAACTATAATAAATATTGTAGTTTAAAAAAAAACTAAAGAAAACGCTTTTGTCATCCAAACTAAACGTGTATGCAAAATTTCAGCTCAATCGCAAACCGGGAACTGGATCAAATTTAACTTCCAAGATTTTTTTACATAGTTAGTTACAGGTGAAGCTAATAAAAGCGTTTTAATAAATGTGTAACTTAATAACAGGAGCCGTGAACATGATTAGAGCATGTTCACAGATTCGTTATCGTATCTCAATTTGTCAAATATCAACCGACAACAAGAGTGAAATTCGAATCGAAATGTTCACAATAGTACAACAGCTTTGCTGAACTTCTACTATGAGTTTACAAATCGATACTTGCTAGCAACTATCGAATAACATTCGTATGTTTTATTTTTATATTAGTGTAGTGTGTTGTATTTGTGCAGGCATAAATTAACACAGGCTGCACATGTGTGATGCACTCTGTCGCGTCACGCCGACGATATCATGTGCCTCCGAGGCCTACCACGTCTTGACAACGAAACAGCCAGACGTGGGATTTATTTCGGAGGCAACTCATTAGTCTGTTAGTAAGTGATATTTAGTATGAGTTATGACCAGTGATCGGAATAGGGAGGACTAATTTACTTACAAGTTCGCGACAAGTTAAACAAATGGTTAAAACCACTTAATTTAGCCTCGTTACGATTTTATAATAAGTATTGATTTTTATCGAATTCTGGGATCCCAGAAATAATTTTAGATTATGGAAATTACAGTGTAAACATGTAAAAAAATATCTGCAAATAATGACAAAGTTTTCAGATAACATGGACACACTGTAATATATAAAGTCTAACATATTGTGAGTAATTTCATGAGTACTAAGTAGTTAAATTATTTCTGGGATCCCTAGATTCGAAAAATATAAATAAATTAAATTTTGGTGTTTTTGACCACTTCATTTTTATCTTGTCGCCAACTTTAGGTAAATTAGCCTTACCTATTCCGATCAGTGGTTATGACAGAACATAGAGTTTATTTAGTAATTGGAATGATTTGAGCCTTAACCATTAAAGATAAATCTTTAATCAAGCATATACCTACGTCGAGTTGTTGATGTTTTGTAAGAATGGGAAAAAATCAAATGGCTACCATGCATGATGGTTCGCGTTAGAGATCCAGGTAGTAGTAGTAATAAGGCAGTATTATATTTAATAAAAAAAATGTTAGAGGAAATTAATAGCAGCATACTCTAGTCTGGAATTTTGCAACTTTACCACCGACAGTGAAATATTGTAGGTTTACCTAAAAGAAGAATCACACATAACGGAGCGCGACAGTGCGGACGGATTCGCACATGCTACGAAGGTGTCCGAGCGCACGCGGTGGCGGCTAGGCGCATTTATAAATATGAACTCTATTCGTCAAATACTTAGGACATTTCAAAAAACAATGATTGCTTCGTAAATTCGCGCCGACGCGCTACGTTAAGTGTGAATCGTACTTAACTCTTCGGAGAATATGGGCGTGGAGATGACAATGATGCTGATTCCGTTCACAAACTAAATTTTAATTAATTTAATCTTACTATGTCTCTTTATAACAAAAAACATGACTAACGAATGGAATTAAAAATATTTTATTTAGTCCTGTCAAATTGGTCCAAAATTGCTTGTTATCAACGTGAATTTAGTCACCGACACCATAGGTCGCGTCTAATTCCCGTAAATAACAGTTCTAAATATTTTGTCCTTTTTCAATGATGTTTGTAAGAAAGAGATATAGGTAGTGTGACAAAATCAGCACCAATATAAAATTTTAAACTTACTTCTGCAGTTCCTCCGGTGTGATATTCTTCTTCATCTCCCGGGACAGCTGGAACAGCTTCAGCAGCGCAGCCGCGTGGAACAGGCAGTGGCCAGCCTTCCAGAACACCAGCGCCAGCTTGCCGTAGTAGTTGGCCATGGTCTTAGCAACCGGCGTCTTCTTGGACATGTTCATCAGGTTGTGGATGTCCTCTATGGCTTTGTAGGCTTCCTGTAGGGACAAGCTTTTGGTGTAATATTTATCTATGATTTTAATGGAGATAGTTGTCAATATAGATGGAAGTGAATTGCTTTCAGTAGTTACGTCATTCTACTGAGTCATAACTTACTAATATTATAATTATGAAAGTTTGTTTAGACGGTTGAATGTTGCTAGTTAATTATAAATAAAAGGCTGTATGGATTTGGATGAAATTTGGGCTATAGATAGACAATGTCCTAGATTAAAAATAGGATACTTTGATTGAGGTACATGAAGCAGAAGAAACCGCGTCCGACAGCTAGTTTTTCATATACATAAATTTTTCAGTTAATCAAAGAAGGTAAACAAAATACTATGATATTGTACATTCTAATTTTGTTTCATATTTCTCTTACTTGTATAGGTAAAGACTACAAACCTGCCATAACTCCATCTGGATGGCACTATCGAGCTGGAACAACCTGGTCTCCAAGTTGAGCTGCTGAGTCTCTGGCTTGCTGATGCTCACATTACCGGTTTGTACCTGATAGAAAAAATAAACATACTGTAACAACCATTAAATATAATTATATAATATTTTTAGAGCCCAGATTGAGACGAGTTGTATTTTCATTTTACTGAAATACTTATACTAAAGTTACATTTGAGTTTTAACAATTTCTTCTAGCAATTTTTATTGATCCTTAATTTGACTTTAATAAAACAAGACTGAAAGTAACTTATTATTGGCTTGTAAAACATATTACAGTCGTACAAAATAAGCCATTAGCCTGCGGAAACTACAAAAGACTTGTATAACATACTTCTCCTTGTTCTACCTGCAGAACTTACCGTAGGCTTGCAAATATCTTCAAGATGCTTCCTGAGCTTGTCACACAGCTTCCTGAACTCAGTCTTGCGAGAGTATTTGAGACAGAACTGGAAGGCCATGCGTGCGATGTCGTGGTACAGCGTCTCCACGTGCGCGTTTGTACGCAGCAGCTCCAGGCATTGGCAGTAGGATTCCCACAGGAATTTCACCTGAAGAAAGGTAATGGGTTACTTTGTCTTACTCTATGTAAAGTTGAGCAGTTGTTTATTTGGGATAACTCCTGACTTTGATGTTCCTTTTCAAAAGGTAGCAAGAAATACACATGATTGTATTTTATTATTTTTTTTAATAAAAAATTCTTCTGACCCCAACTATGAATGGGATCATATGATAATATAAGGTGGTTTTCTAGAATTTTACTGAGGTAATTATGGTAGTTTAAATTTTACTATGTAAGACCATTATTTTAGTGTGCAAGTTCCAGTTCATTTAGCAAAGGCCTGGTGTCTTACTTTCTAAGAACAGTTTGTCGCCTTTCTTTAACCAAAGAAAGGCGACGGCGAACAGAATGTCTGTTCTCTGCGCCGCGCTTTAGTCAAGATTTTTTATCGCTTACCCATGGTGTAAGTATAGTCCTGTCAGATCGATCCTGCGCGTCCTCTCCAGACACTGCACTAAGCAAGATGCTCTCAGGAGTAGCGAGGTTATCCAAGTCATCTGTTTCGATGACTGCTGCCGTCGATTGTGCTCGAGCCGCTTCTGTGCGCTCTTCCGCCATGCGTAGGTAGCCCCTGAGAAGGTGAAACTACTTTGTAAATTATTCTAAGATTAAACTAGGGGTTGACTGTTAATTGGCTTGATGAACTCTTCTGGTATTCTAGATACTGTATTTGTTTGTACAGAATAAAACAGACCATTATATGAACAAGACCCCTGAATTGCTTATATGAGGAGGGAGGGAGATATTGCTTTAAAAAAAATGCTCTCCTGGTGGATACTTTAGTAGAACAAAAATTATTGCTGCACAGGTTAACAGGGTAAGCATAAGCTACCATGACAAGAAATGCCAGTTATTTCCCGAATGTGTTCATCTCATATAACAGGACATGGGTCTCAAATAGTGTTGTCAAATGTCCCGTTTTCGGTGGGACGTCCCGTTTTTCAGTGCTTTTAGGACACCCAAAATCCCGCTTTTTCGTCTAAGTAGCCAATATGGTGCATCAGGAAAGAGGAATAATAGTAAATCAAAAGGATTGATGGATCTCATTAAACTCTGCGATTTGTATTAAAGGATAGTAACCATTGTTATGCATTTTTTAAGTCCCAATTTTGTTGTCCCAGTCCAACTTTTTTTCATTTAAGTTGCGTTGTTGGAAAAATGGATCTGGGTATGCTAGTCTGAAATGTCCTGAAGATGTTCAGACTAGAAAATTTCTAAGAAGCTAATCAAATTCTATTCCATATATCTGCAGTCAATTAACTGTACAGCCCTTGCTTGCCTTTTGCTTGTGTGGTTTAGCAACCCTTTGAAAACCATGCAAGTCACCCATGAGGACAAACAATAGATGCCAGCAACAGCAGTAAAAATGTATGAAATGTACATTATTTTCTTGACATAATGTGTATAAAACAATAATTTTGGTCAAATCAATGTTTATATGTATTACATACATTTTTGCCAGTATTTCATAAGCTAGGAATTAATAATATCTGTTTTATCAGAAACCCACAGTGTTATTCTAGATAATGACACGGCTACGTTATATTTTTTCTTAATTCAGCATACTGATAAGTTAAAACAGTTTAATGCTTATTTCATAATTGTATAAATCATGATGAAATTTTTTGAATTTCATGAACTTTATATTTTTGTATGAGTTTGTTCATCATTGATAGTCCCATACTGCATTATCAAAAAATGTTAAACACGGTGGATGTTCTAATAAAATCAAAATTGGGTTGGGATTTTGCATCTGTATGATGCTGATTGTGAATGGCGATAAATGTGAAAACTCAATTTGAATTCAATTTTAGTACTTCTGCAGTATTTAACAATGTTAGCAGTCAATGACCATATGGCGCGGCGCACACGACGGACTTTTCGTCCGGCAAACTATCGCGGACTATAAAGATTGTGGTTGTTAGTTGTTGCCAGTGAGGATATTAGTTTTAATGAGAACTACAAACAAAATAACTGTCGTCTATGTTGAGTCCATCCCGAATATTCTTGTCTGCAGCAATTTTTTGTTGTAAAATTTTTTGTTCGCGGTAGTTTGCCCGACAAAAAGTCCGTCGTCTGCGCCACGCCTTCAAGTTTTTAACACAGGTTAAAATAAAATTGTCCTATTTACCTTATGACTTGTTCTAAAGACCCAACATTGACAGACTGGAACATATTCCTGTACTGAAACAGGCCTTCCTTGGCAATGTGGGACTTGCGTAGGTCCACACAAAGTTCCAAGTACTTGAACATGATCGGCTCCAGCACCGACTCGGACCAGTTGTACGCCCATTTTTTGTTGCGGAAAACTTCTTGCAGAGTATCTAAAGCTCTTGCCGGCTTTTCCAAGTCCATAAACTCTGTTGGAAATATGAATGTTGACTGCAGGAATGCATATTGTTGGTTTTGTTATTGCAAATATTGGAATGTATGTGGTTTTGATTGAAAAATATTTTTCAAACAAAATGTTTCCTTGTTTATGGTGTCATAGTTATTATTGTTAGTAAGATAGTTTACACATGGAGTAAACATGAGATTATTATGCAGAAAATCCTAGGGTATACTTGATCCCTGCTGATGAATTATTTGATTTATTAATTTATTGAAGTAATCACGTTGTTTACAATGAATATTATTTATTTATCAGGCAAGCAGTTGAGACCACTGGTAAGTGCCTGTATCCTGCTGTTCCCCACTTGGTTTTATTCTTGCAGTTGAGAAATTCATCTGAATTCATCGCGAAATAATATTTTATATTAAATGATATTATAATTATAGTTTGAACTTTTTATTTCAGAAGACTGTATAGCTTCTAGAAGATTATAAAACATGCATTTCTCTCAATTGAGTATTATTTCCCCATGATGACATGGCCATATGTTCGGTCAAATAAATCAGAGCATTTCAGGTTATCTTGTAACGTTGGCTGTTACGCAAATGTCAGTGGACTTGCACGGACCTAGGACTTACTTTAGCACTTTGGTTATGTTTGAGAATCACAAATAACAGCATAAAAATGAACGTGTTCCACATCCAATAACATTTCTAAGGAAAATATTGGGCTATTTTTATCCCCGTGTCCTTAAAACACATTGATAGGAGCGAGTAAAGTAAGGTCATCCTCGCTTGCAACGTGGTATCGTTAGGAATTCTGTACTAACCATTGGCCCGTTTGAGGGCATTCTCCGGTCTCTGACCATATCGCGCCATGTTGTGCACTGCACTTTTCACTTCATCAACACAAATTTGGCGTCAAAAACGTGGTGTAGAACAATAAAATCGAAATATTCTAAGTGCACCGGCCTGTCAAGAGACAGGAGAAATCAAAATGGCTGCTTTAACTTTTTAAATTTTGCCACAGCATGTTTCAGAAATTGTTAAGTTTGGAATCTAGTCTTTTTGCACAAGAATGGTACGAGCGGATTGGATTTTATAGTCATTGGTTCTAGTTCAGGCTTCTTTGGTCATTGTTCTAAACGTTCTAAAAAAGGTTCTAAACTAAAAGTCTCAGATAATAACATAAACATAATATAGAGGTAGTTACCACTAGTAAGTCTAATGGTCTAAACCTAGGAACAAGCATACCATGCTTGTTCCTAGGTCTAAACCAAGAACCTTATAGATAGAACCTAATATTCTTGGTCTAAACTAAGAGAGGCTTCTTACGTCATTAGTCTAAACAAGTATTTATGTTTATAGGTAGTTGTATAATAGCTAATACCAGTAAAATAGCTGTAAGGTTCCGTCGATCGTTACTGAATAGAAAAGTCTGTATTGTATGTAGAATAAGTAGAGTTTGTATTGTATTGTATTTGTATTCTCTAGAGTTTCGTGAATCCCTTGACATAAAAACAAAACATCTAACAGATTCTACTTAAAGAAGACTTGACGGGAACGATTCTAGAGCCTAAAATCAGTTATATTTTTAATTACTATCCTTCTAGCATTTATCCTGTCTTAGGACTGGGCCTGATTTCCGAATGACTCTTACTCCTCTACTTTGCTTCGTTCCTGGACTTCATTGAGAGGGAAAGCTCGAAGCTGTTCTAAAGATCTTCACTCACCGCCATTGACTTGCTTATCGTTCAGTACGAAAAAATAACAGCCCAAAAAAATAGCCAGTTAAGTACTATTGTTTTATTTAAAAAGTATACACATTAACTCAATAATATAATAACATTTTAGAAAATTAACGCTTCTAAGAACTTCTGCATTGGAATCTCCACCAGTATCGTGATTGGAACTGCGAGGATGTAGGTGATGAAGTTCGTCGATATCCAGTCCACCAACTGAAAAAACAATGATTTACAATAAACATTTTAACATAGGTATAAAGATTGAAGTTTTGTTCTATCGGCACAGTTCTATAGCGGTAGTGGAAAGATTAGCCAGTGAGCAATGGTATGGCCTCTGGTGGAGGCTCTTTTCTTGGACTCCCATTCAAATTGAGGTGTAATAGAAATTTTAATGTGAACTACACCCAAGCACCGAACGATGAGGCTCTGATCTCGCTCTGATGACCAATAAAAAGTAGGACTAATCTTGATCAGAGAACTGAACCAGGTTAGTCCGAACTAAACTGGACTGAACTAGAAAAATACCTAGTAGGTACATCTTCATCTATAGATAATATACATGTAATATTACGTGAAGAGAAAACTTTGTACCTTTTAAGCATATTGAGCCCACGGAGGAGTGTAAGATGGAGAAGGAGTGCACAAAGCTAAAATGTATACAGGGGTGACTGCTTGAACGAGGGAAACATTGAAGGTAGATATTGTACTCATCATTATGAACTAATTTTACTATGGAACCAAACCTGGAAATGCAACAAAATCAATCTGCTGTTCCATATGAATAATTTCAATATTACTCAACGAAATCTATGGAACAGCTGATTTATTTTTCGCGATTTAAGAAATGGTCCCGGTCCCGTATGAAAAGTTGTTCATAATGATGAGTACAATACCCTCCATAAATCTTTCCGTCGTTCAACCAGTCATCCTACAGACTTACTTACTGAGCTGTTTGTGTATCATCAGTGATTCAGTGTTAATTTTAATCTAAGTATTATACCTAGGTTAAGTTACGATGAGGCTGACATGCCATTATGGATAAAAGCCTCGAATAAAATTAAAGATATAATATTACGGTCGAATTTCGACCACTGGGCGAGAACTAGTAAATGTTATTTATTACATATACATTTAGTACGTAAGTTGATCCTAGATCAGTCTGTCGTGCGCGGTTCTAAATAGTGGGACCTATGGAGAAGAACCGGCAGGAAACTCCATGGAAACTCTTTTAAAATAATAGATTACAATCTTGATCAGTACCTACAATGTTGTGATAAGAGCTGCGAGTGTAATGTAATTTAATGTGAATAAAAATAAGAATAGGATATTATTGATTTTTCTCTGAATAAGATTGCCATGGCAGTTACAATTCTAAATGAATAATATGAACTAACGATATCAAGGGTGGAAGTGTTGGATGCTATCGGCCTGGTCCCGATGGTCATATTGACGCACCAATGCAGCAGCATCACTGTCAAAGACATACGAGCCATACTGTGCCAGCCTCGCCAGCTGAAGAATCTGCTTAATGGACCTGAAAATAGATTAGAAAAATATCAGCAAATTTTAAAAAGGAGTGATAGCTTAGTGGTTGAACGTTTGCCTTCCGAGCAAGAGGGTCAATTGGTGAATTCGACCCTATCCAGCACCTCTGAATTCATGTGGCGATCTTGGATTATTTATTTATTTAAAATGCTTCATGCATAATGTACAAAGGCGGTCATAATGCCGTAGGCATTCTCTACCGGACAACCTTAACAAACTTAAATGATTGATGATGATTATAGGAAAGAAATTTTGAGAAATCCTACACACCTCTGCTACATAAGGTCCTAGATGGTGTGTGTAGTCCGCCAACCATCACCAGGCTAGCGTGGTGGACTAAGGCTTTAACCCTTCTCATTCTGAATAAGGTCAAACACGTACCATCAACATGAAATAGTCCTAGTAGAGTGACAGCCATAATGATGCAGAAGAAAGGCCTGTCCAGCGCGATGTATGCTGCTTGGAAGAGAGGGGAGGTGTGCTTGCGGACATACATGCCAGTGAACGGCCATGTGAAGGCGAGGATGCAGGTTGTGTGTTGAAAATAGACGAACCACTGGAAAAAGAAATCAAGACAAAAATGTAAAACTGGAACTATGATTAGATACGCTTTACGGAATATTTTCATCTAATAACTCAAAATAAACCTTTTGGCAGATATTTTGGTACTAACAACCTCTTAGATAGCTAGATGCTTCATGTACAATGTACAAATACGGTCTTAATGTCGAAGGCATTTTCTACTAGACAACCTTATGGCGCAATTTCATTGGTCGTTATCTCGTTCGGTATACAGCATACGGGGAGTCCCCGCAGGCGAGATAACAACCAATGAAAGTTACGAGTCGATATTACCGTCTGCAGGGATTCCCCGCTTGCTTTATACCGATCGTGATATCGACGGTCGATCGATATACAGCTTGCGGGTCGTGAGTCAAATACTTTTTCATTATTCAATTTCATTCTTCAATAAGACACAGACAGTCAAAATTGCTCCACATAACATTAATTGTTGATCCATGGCAAGAACGTCTGTTTCAGTGCCACTCTTGTTAATATCTGGCGACAAACATGGAGGTTCTCCTACACCCCGCTCGCAGTCCCTATCGACTAATGAAAACAGTTCCCCGAATGCGGGCTCTGTGGCACGCGTTCCAGAAATCTCTCGCACCTGGCATGCGGGCCCTATCGACTAATGAAAACGGTTCACCGAATGCGGGCCCTGTGGCACACGTTCCAGAAATCTCTCGCACCCGGCATGCGGGCCCTATCGACTAATGAAATTGCGCCAAGGGTGATGCAGAGACAATGAAGGTAGATGCACCAAAAAACAAACTTAAATGAGAGGAATAACTATTATACTTATTGTTATTATAGTTATTGTGCATAGGTACCTATATTATAAAACGGTTACATAATATCAAGCTATACATTTCCAGTTTATGATGACCTCACATTGGCGTTTCGTACAATGAGAGGTCAGCTTATACTGAAAATGTATATTTAACTTGATCCGTGCATACAATGGTCAGTTCATGGACAAAATTTGGTTTCATTAATGAATTATTAATTGCCTACATAATTATTTGCTGTCGTAATAAGTGTTTTGGTAGGGAGCAAATAGGTAGGTACTTATAATAAATACTAGCTTTTCCTCCTGTCTTCGTCCGCGTCCATTCCGGATTTTTTTCCATCCAACTTAAATACACCGTTTCAAGTTAATTTTGGAAACAAAATGTTGTTTTACTACGGTTTATCAATTTTAAGTTAAAAGTTTTAACAGAACTTATCAAATGAAAATATCATCAAAGTTGAAACTTCATTATTTTGACAAGATAATATATAGACCATTTTTAACCCCTGACAAAAAAGAGGGGTGTTATAAGTTTGTAGTGTGTATCTGTCTGTGGCATCGTAGCTCCAAAACAGATGGACCGCTTTCAATGCAGTTTATTTTTAATTGAAAGCTAGTTTAATCGGGTATCATGCTACTATTTTTCATGTCAATCTGTTCAGCCGTTCAAAAGTTACAGTTATTTTTCTATTGAAGTCGGGCTTTTGACGGTTAGGATATTATCCAAAATCAATAATTAGGGATCCGGCTCGAAAGACCAATTTTTGTACCCTAAACTTGCCGTGGATTTTTGTGGACTGTATAATAATACAGTCCACAAAAATCCACGGCAAGTTTACGGTAGGTACAAAAATTGTTTTATGACGATGCCGTACAAACAAATTGGAACCTTAGGGTGGATGACAAATTCTTTGGCCGACTGTACATAGGTATTACTCACCGTGGCTGGAACAACAATGTGAAGGCCATAAAATTACCAAATATTTGTTCTGTGCGGGAATCGAACCCGTGGCCCGTTATTATAGCAGAAAGCTAATCGCTTAGCATCAACCATGCCGTGAAACTTACTTTGTACTTAGATAGATTGATTTTTCTCTCATCTAGTTCAAATTGTATGTGGGCAAGGATCAGACCCACGAAGCAAGCTGGCAGGGCACCCCAGGAGGACATGTAGAACTCCGTAAATGATGGAGTGTCTCGGAATATTCTTCGATATTGCCTGAAGAGATAAAAAATCATTATAAACAACTTTGAAAAAGAAATCAGATGTTCCATATATCTTCTCTTTTCTATTTCTGTCTCTTCTCTACATAGTATAAAATAAAGTCTGTTTCTGCGTCTGTCTGTATATCCGCTTACTCCTAAAGCACGCAACGGTTGATGCGGTTTTCACCATTATTTTAAGTATTTCTTCTGGAAGGTTCATATACAGGGTGGAATTTTCGAAGCGTACCTGGAGGAAAAGTACTCTAAATACTGAAGACAGCAAATTTTACTCAAAGGAAACATTCCTTTATTTTTAAAAAGAAACAAAACTGCATTTAAAGATTTTTGAAAATACGCTTGCTACACCCGGGAATCGAACCGGCTAAAATCAGAAAAAATAGCATCCTGTACTTTTATGGCACCAATCGATAGGGTCAATCATAAGGATCAAATCTCTCTAGCAAACATGGTAAATTAAATTAAACAAAAACCATGAAATCTAAACTTGTAAATGCAGTTTTGTTTCTTTTTAAAAATAAAGGAATGTTTCCTTTGAGTAAAATTTGCTGTCTTCAGTATTTAGAGTACTTTTCCTCCAGGTACGCTTCGAAAATTCCACCCTGTATATTAGTGGTCGCCAGGTGGTCGAAATTCGACCGAAATTTTAGCTTTCTGCACTCCTCCATAATTATAAAATCTCACACTCCTCCATGCGCGCACGGCGCTATATAATATATAATAGGGCTACAAAGTTTTCTCTTCACGTATTAATATATAGATAATACTTTCATATTTAATTGTAATTGAAATTGAAAATTGAAAATATTTTTTTACATAAGTAATTATTATAGAAGGTACAAACTAATTCGATCCTACCTGAACTAGGATAAACCTGTACCTCTGGTATCAAAAGTGCAGGAGTAGCTTATTATATAAATATTTCCTAAGATTCCTTTAATGTAAGGATAGTAGAGAAATTGTACCTGTGCGAAGCCGGAGGCGCACACTGGAACGGTTCGTACAAATGAGCGGACATAGGAATCTTAAAGAACGTTTAATCGATTTCTGAAAAACTAAAGATGCCAATGTATTCCGCTTAATGATTGTATTCGAAAACAATCATACTCATTTTTTGATTAGACTTCAATTTTAGAAGATATTTGACAAAAACTGATTTCAATGTATAGAAAACTACTTTAAAAATCGAATTTCTTGCGATTCCCGCATATTTTCGTGTTTCAGTGATTATAGTGATTTTGTATGAACTATTTGCGAAATATCGGCCAAACATTCTATGTACCTCTAGCGACCTCTCTGGGCGCTATATGACAAAACATTATTTTCTCCTATTTTCTTTGATAATGGGGAGATAAATTCGTTTTTGTTACATATAGTTCGTTTTTAACTTAGTACTTAGCTACCTACTTGCAGTAGTTTGAACTGGAATTACTAATAAGGGCTTTTGGAGATATTTAGAAGGCAAAATACAGTTTTGCCTTATTTTCTATAACAACATTTTTGTAATGTGGTTCTGTCTGGCCTGTTCGTTAAGACTTGTACAAAAGGATATATTCAAATGTAATAAGTCCAAATCGTAATATCCTAATAGGTCAGTTCTTCTTTGACGTTATCTTTCCGTCAATCATGGTTAACAGCAACTGGTGTTTTATGCTGTTGTTTCCACAGTCTGTAGAGTGCAATTCAGATATTTCATCTTCAAAATCTTTAGTTTCGCTTAAAACGTTGAACTCTGTCTCTTTCATAAACTTAAACATAATTGGGCGACAGTAAAAAGTGGATGAAGGGCGCTCATTTTGCCAAACGATTTCTCCATCTTCTTTGGTTAATTTTATTGGCACTAAGCTGGCCATAAAAACGCTAGCCATACTATCTTTATTACTGCTTGTATGCTTATAAACACTTTGATCTGATGCACCATCAAAGCCCCATTTACTCACTAATATGAGCTGTTGGTTCTCGATTGTTAAAGAATCAGCTAGAGATTCAACAAGTCTTTTCGATGTGAGATCCAAAAAAGCTTGTAAACGGATTTTAGCGATGTTTCTGTCACAATTATATCTTCTTGGTCAGGATAACACTTTTGTTTCTCATTCTGTATCGGGTAGTAGCTGGGATATTGGTTTTACCCTGTTTGAGGCTGAACTCTCTAAGAGTATTATAACGCCACTTAGACATTTTCATTGTAACATACAGAGCTAGTGCTTGTACTGCTGATATTTCTGTTAGCGACTTTTGTGTCTCTCCTTTAATGCTTTTCTTTATATTGGAAACAGCTTCTGGATGCTCCACCATGTGTTTCAATACTTCAGCAATTTCTTGGTTCCCAATTGACTTAAGAGCTGCAACAGTCGAGAACACTAGTTCTGTAACTTCACTTTTTGTACGAATTCTTGCGCCTTGCTCAATTCGTCTCCGTTTTTGACGATCGCTAAGATCCTCAAATACCTTCCGAGTAATATTTCCAGTAGAAGTCGAGGCATCCATTTTGGAAGGAGACGCTAGCTCTTCTTGCAGTTCTGTTAATTCACTTGTTTCCAATCAATCAGATTGTTCAGCACTGGTACCAGGAACTGGCATAATATTGTCTTTAACAATCTGTGGCCACCTTATCTCAGATTCTAGCCAAGACGAATACTTTTTTATGAATGGCTCATGAGTATGATGTGAATTTTTCCACTTTGAATACATACGATAGCAGATTTGGCGGCACCATTTCTGGAACTCTTGTATTTCACTTTCATTTAGGTCCAAATTAGAGTTTGATCTCAAATCATTGAACAAATACATGTGATCGCAAATATCTTTATAGTTGCGTAAAGCAACAAAAAGGTCCAAGTTAGTGACAAAACCACGGAAAGTCATAATGACAAAGCTCGCAGGGAATCAAAACTATAATTGATTATGCTTATTGAAATTTGTCCTTATATACTTTCTCTTTAAAATTTTCACTAACTACTCATAATAGTATGACAGTAACATCATAATAAATTGTAGGTTTCTTCTTGGTATAAGATAAAAGAGTACATTCAATGGCGAATGCAATTATCTAATGGCACATCTACTCGAAGCCGATTTTACAGAAATAATTATTTTCTTAATGTGATACTAATGATGCGTAAATGAGGACGATAAAAGAAGAACTGACCTATTAGGATATTACGATTTGGACTTATTACATTTGAATATAACCTTTTGTGCAAGTCTTAACGAACAGGCCAGACAGAACCACATTACAAAAATGTTGTTATAGAAAATAAGGCAAAACTGTATTTTGCCTTCTAAATATCTCCAAAAGCCCTTATTAGTAATTCCAGTTCAAACTACTGCAAGTAGGTAGCCAAGTACTAAGTTAAAAACGAACTATATGTAACAAAAACGAATTTATCTCCCCATTATCAAAGAAAATAGGAGAAAATAATGTTTTGTCATATAGCGCCCAGAGAGGTCGCTAGAGGTACATATAATGTTTGGCCGATATTTCGCAAATAGTTCATACAAAATCACTATAATCACTGAAACACGAAAATATGCGGGAATCGCAAGAAATTCGATTTTTAAAGTAGTTTTCTATACATTGAAATCAGTTTTTGTCAAATATCTTCTAAAATTGAAGTCTAATCAAAAAATGAGTATGATTGTTTTCGAATACAATCATTAAGCGGAATACATTGGCATCTTTAGTTTTTCAGAAATCGATTAAACGTTCTATAAGATTCCTATGTCCGCTCATTTGTACGAACGGTTCCAGTGTGAGGCGGGCGGGTCGCAGCTTATAAATAAATTAATACCTATTACTCGTCGAGTATTATACAATAAGTAAGTATAATAGAGGTCAGTGGGGTCAGTGTTTGTGACAAGAAACTAAAATGCATAAACTTTTTTTGTTCACTTCATATGTTTGACGTCAATGGTCTTGATTGTTTACCGCGGAATATAAAACATAATCCGTGTTGTCTACTAAGAAATTATTTATGAAGTAGCGATAGCCTAGCAGTTGAACGCGTGTCTTCCATGCAGGAGGGTTTAAGTTCGAACCCGACCCGCACCTCTGACTTTTCGAAGCCACGGGTCTACCGCGTAATTAAAATGGCAATGAACCTAGACTCTGGTAACTAAATGAGCTACTTTATAAAAATTATATCGATCATGAAGATGGGAAAACTTCATAAACGGTAAATTTTTTACAAGATAGTTCGCAGTTTGTCTCTCACGATCGTATTAAAACTTTGTTACTAGTGTCGATTTTCATTAACATTAATTTAAGTAACTAATTAGAATATGATTATCATTTGTGTTATGGTATAAAATTATATACTTCCATTTACCATATCTCTGGAACCATTTTGGTAATTGCTTTTCATGATTGCTTAACTTTTAGAAGAACGATTTTTTTTAATAAGTACTGTCTTTAAAAACAATGATATTTATTCTACAGAGTAACGAGACCGATTTTCAACCGATTTAAGCCTCTTTTCTGTATAAATTAGTCTAATCACACACTTCAATAATTTATGTTAATTGGATTTTATAAAATTAAAGACGACGAAATCTCTTCTGAAGCGATACGACAAGCTTCATGCGATTTATTGTTTTTTATTGCGTCGCCTTATCGGTGAAGGAAAAAAACGTAAAAAAACCTGCATACCTGAGGGGGCTCCATAAAGTTCTCGATGGTGTGTAGTCCGTCAACCCGCACCAGGCTTGACGGACTAAAGCCTAACCTTTCTTATTTTGAGAAAAGGCCCGTGCCCAGCAATGGGACAGTAATAGGCTGGATTTATAAGAAATGATTTTGTTTATTTTTCGTAACCAGGTACTCACTCAGGTGTCCCGATGTATATCATAGACTTGTAGTCCTTAACATAGGCTACGATAGCGATCAGCAAACAGGAGGCGACGAAGAGAACAGCGTACATTTTGACAGCAGTACACCGACGACGGCAAAGCAGAAGTGTAAGGGTACATGCTACTATGTACAAATGCATGTCCACCGGAATGAACCTGTGTTGGGAAAAGTGCTCTGTGTAGCAAACATACTACATAATAATATCCAGCTCCTTTTGCATCAAGCTCACTATATAATAGTCCGCGCGGAGCTAGTTGGCCGCACCGTAGGTATGTGAGCGGTGGGACGGATGGGCGGGGGCGCTTGCTGTCATTACTCAGTACGGCGCGGTGCCGTCAACACTAGTCAACCCGCCGCCCTCACCCCCGTCCCCACCGAAGGCGTGGCTAACTAGTTCCGCGCGGACTTTAGTAGAAAAGGATCCCTGACCAGCCGGGCTAACATGAGCGCCGCGACATAAGTTTGTCATCTCATTATGTCGTGCGGGCACCTGTTTTTAGAGGCATTATCTTGTATAATTGTCATGACGACAAACTTGTCGCGTGCATCCTATCTGATCTTCACCGACGAGGTCCCGACCGACCGATGGCACGGTAACCATGCATATATATTTGAGAGAGAGCTGACCCTAGGCTGACATGTATTATATAATGCGTACTTTGACTTTGGTCCGACTTTACTGAAACTTTGTTAAACTTATACCTTGATTTGGAATATAAAGTCATAGCACGCTGAGACTGTACTGAGCATACGCTAAGACAGACGAAGTCAATAAACAAAGTACCTAAGTACCTTGATAAGTGAAGTGATAAAGGCCATAATTTATGCTATGCGACAGAAATTTCGATTTCTTAATGGTTCCTAATTGAAAAATATACTTACCATGATGGAGCCACGCAGTAATCTGTCTTATCCACAATATTATTGACAAAAAATACGTGGGCCCAGAACTTGGTTTTGCAGGCTTCGCTCTCCAGACCTATGGTGGCGGGGACGAGAGGTCCGTCACGGGTGTGCACCCACCAGGTCGCTCCGTAACCGACCAGCAGGAGATGTACAGGACTTATTCTAGAAACAAAAGTTTAATAACATTTCTGACTTTATCAGAAGATCATATCATCGGTTTGGCGATAGCAAGTGCAAACAGTGTAGTTGGAATCCAGGTTTGGCAAAGATTCCAGAAATAAGGGCGTAGGAATACCTGCTTTTTTTTTACCAAGACCGATCCTCAAAATCGAAAGTCACGCTTGGCATAGTAGACCAAAAAGTAGGAGCCTTACATACCTTATAACTCGTTTTATTATTAACAGCGGTAGCATATGCAGGCTGAGATCATGTTTCTGTGAGTATATCAGCAAGTTGTAGCCGGTGAGGAAGCAGGACATCATCACGAACGCCTGGATCAGCGAGGTTCCGTCCGTCAGGTACAGTGCATCTACCCTTTGGGTCAACTGGACAGAAGATTCAAAAAATGTCTCTAGACCAAAGGCTCTACAACACAAACACAATTTTTTTGGAAATTATGACTTGATTAGTAATCGGTGACTCCCATAATCGCACTAGGATACTTAGTAAAGAAGTTGTGGACGATAGTGAACATGGCAGGTAAGTAGGTATTGTATAAATGAAACAAATATCATATTAAATAATAATATACCTGTTCCAAAAAGTCTGGATTGAACGTGTAGAACATATAATGTAAGATGGTAGCATGAGCGAAAGTTGTAACACTCAGCGCAAAGACCCTGGAAAATGGTAACATTAGTTTATTAGTCTGGCCAAACTATCGCTGCATTAAAATTTTAATTTGCGGTAGCAACTCAAAGACTTGTGAAACTCAAAGTCTGCGTGATATTGTCGTTACTTTAATGTACAAATTTCTTGGCCAAACTACGAAGTTAGGCACGAATCTCGCTAAACGAATTCTCGGTAGGTATAGGAATAATGACAAAATTGCAAAGATTTTCCTAGTAATTTTTCCGGTGTTGTTGTAATTTGTCTACAGAATTAGCTTCGTCAAACTCTACCTATTATCAAGAAGAAGATTTTTTCAACTATACCTGAACCCTTGCATAGGCATAAGGGCTGCAAGTCGAGGGTCTCCACCTTCATGGACCACAGTGAGACGTCGCCAATTCACTGGTATTGAGAACGCTGATAGTAGTCTGTTCTCTTTAAATAAAAATATCATATTAATATTGTCTGTACTTAGATAGGTAGATGACGTATGAAAACTCATCGCTCAACTTAATGCCAAAAGGCGGTGGTAATTAATAGAACTTCGGAAGGAGAGCTGTGGACTGCGGTAGTGAAGATTTGTAGTGTTTGTAGGTGTGGGCCTCCGGAACTCAAACCATATCGTCGCAAGCGTCGATTCAAGTGTTATCAAAACAAGACGAAGAAGATTTGGAATTAGGATCATAAATTATTATTATTAAAATCGACATAGTAATTATACTTATTAAATTAGTAAACATATATCGACATACTGTGAGGAATATCTTTGGTGTAGACATCGTAAATTGTCCCAACGATATTAATTAAGACGACAGCATAAATAATTTGGATGAAAACGCGCTCAGCAGTGGTCGAGGGCTGTTCAGTGATTGTGTCAGCATGCGTGCGGCAGTAGTGAAGTGTGCGGAGGGAGGCGCGGAGCGAGCGCGATTGAGCAAAGCGGTCAGCGCAGCGCTCGAAGTGGATCGAAGCGTTGCCTTCGAAGTATAGCGAAGCATTGAGGTCGAAGCGGAGCGAAGCATCGTCCTTGTATGGCGGACAGCGCGCACTAACGCAGTAGCCGCGATGTATGCGCGTGCGGTTGAAGTGACGGTACGATTCATCTGAGTATGCCTGTAGTTTATGAAAAAGCATTACAAATTAAAGTAGGTGAGTATTGAAAATGGGTACCTATATATGCCTAATCTTGTTCTTTTTAGTTCGAGAGGCAACTATGAAATTTAATATTTTTTATTTTATTAATTTTTTATTTCGGTCTTTGGTGTCACGGAAATTCTCCGCAACGCTGAACACAAAAATATTTAACGAATGTGCTGGCCATACCATTACTATTGTAAACGTTAAGCAAACACTTCGCAGTGTGGCCCAGGCATGAAGGGGATAACAGTAGGCTAATTCACGTAACTAAAGAAGTGCAGTTGCCGCGCAGTTGCAATAAAGTATTGATCAAAACAACACATTTGGTAATCTTCTTCTTCTTCTTTCGTTATGGCAATTGAGTCGATGTCGACTATTCTGCCATTTGGTATCCTCTGAGCTTCAGTGAGATACGCTCGCGTCAAGTTCGAGAGTCACTGCAATACGATCGGCGCGTCTTAAAATTACGTGAATTAGCCCTCTGGTCCTTTGGTGGATTTACGTTGAGCCCGTATTTACGTAATCTAAAACTGAATGGTTCACCAGGGAATATTGCGTTATCCAGGTGTGGTCAGAATGATAGACATACCTTAATTAACTCGTAAGTATGGTGAGGCAATTTTGCAGGGGTAAGGTCAAACGTCCCGAGGCAGTACATCCCATCAGGTTTCGCGAGGCATCCCTCATACTCATCCAGATGGAACAGCTTCGGAAAGCTTGTTCGGTCTTCAGCTGAAAACAATTTATTTTAATGATTTTTAGGGTTCTGTACCCAAAAGGTAAAATGGGACCCTATTACTAAAACTCCACTGTCCATCCGTCCGTCTACGTCTGTCTGTCCATCTGTCACCAGGCTGTATCTCACATAGACTTATTAACTAAGTTGTAGGGGAGCCCTACTTATTATTTCTATGGTATCTCATGAACCGTGATAGTTAGACATTTCTGTTGCCGCTATATCAACAAATACTAAAAAACAGAATAAAATAAACTACCATACAACAAACGTGAATTTTTTGCCGTTTTTATAGATAATGGTACGGAATCCTTCGTGCGCGAGTCCGACTCGCATGGCAGGTTTTATTATTTTATATTAGCTGTGATTTTTTGATGATTTGATGAAAATTTTTTTATCCAATAATCTGAGTTCCGTCAAAAACCCCCGACTACAACAAGAAAAAGAGCTGTAACTTTTAAACGGCTGAACATAATTTCATGAATCATAGCTAAGATGATACCCGATTAAACTAGCTTTCAATTAAAAAAACTGCATTGAAATTGGTCCATCCGTTTTGGAGCTACGATGCCACAGACACATACACAGATATCAGATACCTACACAGATCCACAGATACACACTATAAACTTATAACAGCCCTTTATTTTGTGAGGTCGTAAAAATGACTCTATGGACGCCATTCACAAAAGAAATTTAAAAATACTCAGGGGCTCAGGGAAAAAAATGTGGAACTGAACTGGGAAACTGTATTTTTTTCCTCCCCTTGCCTGCAGAAATTACAAATACAGATATTTATCAAATTTGTCCGCCTGAGATCCCGGTGACATGCAGAAGCAGTCACACGAACCCATCGTAAGGATTACCAGGATGCTTTTATCTCAGCCGTGGCCCAAGAGCTGACGTTACATAACATAGGTTAGGCATATCATTTTTTTAGATGTATAACTATTTAGTTCAATATAATATTTATGTGCACCACAGTCTGCCCCATAACTTGTTTGTCACTTTATTCCATCCAATGGTTGTCTGGAAGAAATCGCTTTATGCGATAAGGCCGCCCATTGTACTTTAATATTGTAATCTCCTTTACTTACAAAATTGTTATATTCAGGTGTACAATAAAGTATATAATAAATAAATAGGTACCCGTGTATTCTCGCGCAGTTGCAACAGCTACCAATAATAGTAACAATATTAGTTCCGCCATCGTTAACTCTATACGAAAAATAACCCTCTCCGTAGTCGGGTAATTACTCAAAATGGTTTAGTAAACACCAAAAAATGGTGAGTGTCAGGATGGCGGGTAGACACTAGAATTCGCGATCGCTGATAGGTAAGTATATTATTTAGTACCCAGCTGGTACAATTTGGTACCTTCGTTAAAAAAATAGATACCTCCTTGTGTTCCAAAATATAACTAGCATGACAGTCTTTAAAAAAAGATTAAAAATCTGGCTTATCAAGAAAGCGTTTTATGAGTTTAGCGAATTGACTGAAAAATAATTTATTATTATAGCATGTGATGTACTTATTTATTTATTAATATAGAATATATAGATAGAATATATAGAATGCGGCCCCACATTTGTTGTGTAGTACCTAAGCTTGATTTATGAAAAGAGTATCCATGGAGTTTCTTGCCGGTATCTTCTCCAGGACCAACCCACTTGGAACCGTGCGCCTAGAATCACGACGTTTTGAAAGTGCCTGCAAAGGCCCAGTTGAAATAAAAATCTTTGACTTTGACTTTGACTTTGACTTTGAGAAATAACCATTATTGTACATCAGATAAAAAGGAGCAATGAACTTAATAGTTACAATAATTAATTAACGTTTATAATTGAAGTGAACTTAAATATTATTTCGTGATTGTAATGTATCTATATTAGCTAACTAGCCACTATTTTGAATTGTATGAATATTATCAATGGTTATGACGTGTAATGGAAAAATGGAAATCACCAATAAATTGATTTATGATTTATAACGCAAAAAAAGTTGCCCGCCATCCTGACGTCAGGATGGAGGGTAGACTGTCTCTCACATTTTGACACTCTGTATGTGAGGATTTAGTAGGTACCTAATTGGTACCTAACCATATCTTATTTTCAACTGCCTGGACCAAGTCGTTAGAAATTTATGCGCAAAAATGTTTTCGAGCAGTAATGAATGTAATTATTTATATAATATCCTATGATAATATTATCAAGATAATTTAAGGCTCTAAGAAGATTCCATCAAATTACCTTTGATACCAAGTTTCGTGCATAATTTTAAGAGGAACATCCGTGGAACATACATGATACAAAGGTTGTAAAACGATTAAAGATGTTCTATCGCAAGTCACAACTATAGAAACATGCCATGAAATATTTTTGCCCATTCAAGTATGGCCATAACCACACTGACTTTCAAGTGGTCTAACAAATCAGTACAGTCAGCAACAAAAGTTGATTATCGGATCAGTAACAATTTTTTTCAATGATGATAAAGCTGCCCTCTCAGTTTGAAATGTGTGAACCATGTCGTTAGAAAGTTATGTCTAAAAATGTTTCCGTGCAGTAATAATGTATCTACCTTAGATTATTCAATAATCTACTTATATTTTTGCGCATAACTTTCTAGCACTTGGTCCAGGCAGTTGAAATTGAGTTGGTTCGCTACCAACAAGGTACTCTAGGGAGCATTAATTTTTAAAAAATTGTACCTCCCTGTGTTCCAAATTAGAAAACGTCTTAATAAGTCTTAATCAGTCGACTAGTAGATTAATGGATGGATGATGGCGTAATAGCAGGCAACTTTTTTTGCATTATATTTTGGAACACGAGGAGGAGGTACCTCCTCGTGTTCTCTACCAATTTTTTTAATGAAGGTATCAAATGTACCAATTAGGTACTAAATAAAGACTTATCTGCGATAGCGAATTCTAGAGTTTACCCGCCATCCTGACATTCACAAAAATACGCTCATGTATATTACATTATTATTAATTAGGTACCTACCTAAATACTTAGCATTCCTAAATAGGTAGTATCTAGTATTTTTTTCTGTATTCTATTTTACGCATCGACCGCGTTCGTCGTTTCGATTGGCAGAAAGCTTAACTTGGCTCAAGTACAGTTTCAAGGGCTTCTGTCTAGAATAATAAAATCGAAAAGGTCGAAAAGTCTAAAATTGAAAATCAATAATTAAAGTAAAAGAATGGTAAAAGAAGGCAAATCATTCAGTTTTTCAATCCCTTCCATCTGTTACATCCATAGATTTACAATTTCGCTCACGCTCTCCACCATAGATATGTAATGTAAAGTTTTAAACGAGACCAAAAATGAATTGTCTGTGTATTTGTGTAATGTAATTGTTTGGGGTTCGTTCAGGATGGTTTGTAGTTCAAGGAAACTCCTTTAATCTTAGAAATATATTATTTATTAGACACCACATATCTCACATACGTACAAGTATCAAGGTCGACCATAGAGAGAGAGTCTTCATACCTCTCATAGACAATACTATTTTTATTGATCATAGATTACAACATGCCCCTTTTTAAAAGGCCAAGAACATTGTACATAGAACTGGACGTTGCGGCTAGAAGAAAACAGTGAAAACCAAATAAATGGCCTTGAAATAAATCAGTTATATTTTGCTTCTCTTTCATCAGGGTGACAAAGATTTTTATTTGCGTTGGGATATTATTAGGAATTAAGCAAGTAGAAATTATTCATAATTGAGCACGTATTTGTTTGCTAATAGTTAGGTACCAAAACAATAACCATATGTACCAAATAGGTAGGTACAAAATTCTGGTGAACCCATGGTGAAGATTTAACGTGTCATCACTTGGTCCAAAGTTGCGGGTTGATTTATGGATAAATTAAACTTTAAAATAAGTAAAAACTAACTTCATAAAACTAATAAGTGCCTAGCTAAGGTGCATTGAAGGATTAAAGGCCCCTACTTCAGAAGCTGTTAAGTTTTTAAAGAAAATATTTTATACTTTTTAGCACAGTTTATTTTATTTTTCTATTTTGAGTGGCATAAATAATACATAAATATGCAACTACAGTAATCGCGACTAATTTGCTGATATCCATTGAGGAGTTCCATCGTCTTTCTCCGAAAGTCTTCATCAGATCTTCACCAAATTTTAGTCGGTTTAGCCTTATGTCATAGTGCTCCGCTTTATAGTGTAGGCAACAATTTTTTGCAGATTTATAGAAGTTTCCTTTCAAAGGTATGTTGGACCACCATACCACCATCTACGCCTTTTCTCTGGATCGCTTGGAAAACTGAAACAAATGCAATCGTGTTTTCAATCATCTAAGAAAGTCCACTGATGTTAGCAATCAATGATCAGGGGGCCTAAAAAGGCCACATTGAGCAATTCATCTAATGATCTGCTTAGTAACTGTCAAACAGATGATTGCTGAATATGAACCTTATGCGGATGACAATAAGAGTCGTCAAATATGTAGATATTTTGACATTCGTAATATGAATCATATTATGATTCATCTAAAGCGGCCTTTTTAGCCAAAGCTTTTGGTTTGACCAAGAAAACTTCTGAAGATTTTGATTCCAGTTGGACTTTGTAGCTCATTACACAACCACGAAAAATCATATCACGTTAAATTCCGCCTCAAGCAATCATTTATGGTCACTCTACTCTTCTTTGTTTACTAACATTTTATCTTGACGTCCAATCTAATAATGCGACTGTTTCCTTAGTTATATGCTATATAACCACATAAATAACTAAATGGTGACATTTCACAATGAGAGAAACGTTTTTCACACAGTTTTAAATAAAAATATAGGCAGATCTTTCTAAAACTGCGTAAAAATATGTACAAATTGGCGTAATTTTTAATATGGCATCAGCGCACTTACCTATGAAAAATAACGTTTGATGTTGGGTTCCAAACACTTCCACAATCTTTAAATATACGATACATGATTGAGCACTGTTAAATAATTAGTATATCCTCAGAAATCGCCTAGCAAACACTCGAAGTGGAAGAAAGTTGACAATGTTGACATGTCATTTATGTCATTGAAATTATTATTTTTACAGACCATCAGTCTTACCAGCCTAGGAATGCATTCATAAAATTGGGGTAAACTTAAATATCATAAAATAATTATTTCAATCAACACATCCTTTTTATAGGCAGAAAAAATTAAAGATGACTTTAAAAATACTAGAAGCTTTTAAAATAGTTTCTGGATACCAAATGGCCCTCAACATAAACATTCCTATCTATTTGTGCACAACTAACTTGAAAACTTTTACTTTACTCTGGTAACTTGCAAATTATATATTCATATTCATATTCTTTATTTGCATTCCACAATGTACATAAGGTGGTAAAAATAAAATTTGGTAGGTTACAATCATGGACCCTGTAGGGCACAGCAAAATATAGGAGAGGAATATGATACTTATGTTTACTACTGTTGTATAAATAGGAAGATGGTACTTATGTTTACTTATTGCTTTAATTTATTAATAAATATGGATAGCATATTATAATTTTTAATTTATTAATAATATTTCCTAATATGTATTTAGTTTATTATAAATTATTATTAACTAATAGTTATGGAATTTAATGTATTTTTATTTTATTTTTTATATCTATTCATTTATTTCGTTTTATTATTACTGTTGTATTATTTATAGTATTATTCATTTAATTTAATTGGAAATGTTTGTTTATCGTTTATATATTCATTAATCGTGTAATAGGCTTTTTTAATAAGTATTTGTTTTATTTTGTTTGTAAATGTTGTTTCGCTGTTTTCTGTTTTTATTGATTCTGGTATTTTATTATATTTTTTTATACACATTACATAGGGGCTGTTGGAGTGTAGCGTTATGCGGGAAGATGGTAGCATTAGCATATTTTTATGCCTTAATGATCGGCCAGTATGTTTATCTTCGCGTCTTGTAAATAATGATTTATACCTATTTCCTAACAAATTTCAAAAATGTATATGCATGGAAGGGTGAGTATTTTATGTTTTATGAAGAAAGGTTTGCAGCTATCAGTCTGATTTATGTTTGTGAGTATACGGATTAATTTCTTTTATAAAATAAATAGTGTAGGAGCATCGGTACTGTTTCCCCACATGATTACGCCGTAGCTGAGCCACGCGTGAGCAGAGGCATAATAAGTGGTTAATGCAGTTTGTATATCGGTCGTCTTTTTGATCTCATCTTGTTATTATAGTATGAGTGAGATGGAAAACATACCTAAAGGTGAATGAACTCCCCTTCAGTTATTTTTTCTAGATGCAATATCCAGTTCTATCTTTATTAGCAAAGAAATACGTGCTCAATTATGAATAATTTCTATAAATTTGCTTAATTCCTAATAATATACCAACGCAAAAAAAAAAATGTGTGCTGGGACCTGGGACACATAGTAGAAGTGAAACTTCAACGGACAATATATCGTCTACCTCCTCCACGCGGCCGTAACGCTTTTTCGTGACAGAAATTCCTAATACTCCCCGTCTATGTATATGGAAGTTTCACTTCAAAACTTGGTCACCCTGATGAAAGAGAAGCAAAATATAACTGATTTATTTCAAGGCCATTTATTTGGTTTTCACTGTTTTCTTCTAGCCGCAACGTCCAGTTCTATGTACAATGTTCTTGTAAAAGGCTGACAGATTTACACTGACATTGACATTAACAAATTATTGTTTGACAGGTGACATAGCAATAATATAAACATAAACATTACAATAAATTACAATTTTAAATGAATTACATTATTTGAATATTATTGTGAATTTATCTTATTAACTATACATTAAACATTATAAATCAAGTCTTTGTGTTTTCTTTAACAATCTTCCCTTAGAACTATACTGTTTTTCAGCATTTACAACCTTAACGTCGCCTGGTAAAGGAGATTGTTCTACACTACTTGGAATACTTAATTCACTTGGACTTTGAAGTGAGTTTCCATGTAGTGGAGACATTGTATTTTCGATATCATATTCATTATAGTCGTGTAGACTTTCAGGTGAGACTATTGATTCATTGACGTTAACAAATATAGGTGACTTTACTATGTTTTCTGATGTACTTTCAGACTGAGAAGAATCATCAACATTTACAGGTACAGGTGACTTTGATTTTATTATATTTTGTGACTGTTTTTCTGACTGACACGAATGACTTGAATCTATTGACAAGAATGAATCTGAATCATTGCTCAGTTCATGACTTTGTAAACTTGACTTAGGACTTGACTCATGATAAGTGAAGATGTATGTATAACTATCATCCTCCTCTTCAAATTTTTTTGACTTATTTTGTTTTAAATTTAATTGACTAGGACTAGCACTGTTCTTAAAATTGACTTTTTTGTTATTATTTTGAGAAACTTTCTTCTGACTTGACATTTGACTTTTTGGCTTGTATTTAGAACGAATATGCTGACTGTTCCTACGGTAAGTGGCATTACAATCTTTGACAATAAATGATCTTGGATATTTTGTTGTAGACTCAATAGTACCTTCTGTCCATATAATATCTTTAGGGTTTTTCTTAAAATAAATCTGGTCATTTATTTGAAACTCAGGATAATTTTTACAGTTTTTATCATAATAAAACTTAGTTTTTTGAATCTTTTCTTGTTTCTTTTTGTTATGTTCCAAATGCTTAACAATCTTGGGTTGTAAGTGACTAATTTTGTTAGGTAGTTGAGATCTTAATGTTCTAGACATTAGAAGCTGTGCTGGAGAGTTTAGATTTCCTCTCGGTGTATTTCTATATTGTAAAATACCTAAGTAAGGATCAGATCCAGAATTATCACTTTTCCTTAATATATTTTTTATTATTCTTACAGAAACTTCTGCCAAGCCGTTGGATCTTGGTAAATATGGACTTGAGACAATATGTTCAATGTCCCAATCATGTAAAAATTTCCTAAATTCAATGGAGTTGTATGGTGGACCCCCATCTGAAACTAGTTGCATTGGAATGCCGTGACGTGAAAAAATAGATTTTAGGTGTGCAATTACATTAGATGTTCGACTATCTTTATTTAAATTTGCAATTTCAATGTAATTTGAATAGTAATCTACCGCCAATAAGTATTTTTTACCTTTATATTCAAATAAGTCCGTAGCTACTTTCTGCCACGGAAATAAAGGTTGTTCCTGAATCCACATTGGTTGTTTTGATTTATTTGCAGAATAAATTGAACATGTTTCACACTGTCTAATTTTATTTTCAATGTCCTGATTGATATTTGGCCAATAAACTACACCTCTTGCTAAGTTTTTTGTTTTTTCAATACCCTGGTGACCTTCATGTAATATATTTAATATTCCTGTACGCATTGACTTAGGTATGATAACTGAATTGTTTTTTAAAATTATGTCATTAATTACATGAATTTCCTCTTTTATGTTCCAGTAAGGTAATGTTAAACTATGACAATGTTCCTTACATTTAGGCCATCCGTTTTTATAGTATTCTATTAATTTTTGAGAAACTAAATCCTGTTTAGTGTGACTTGTGATTTTTTCAAGTTTTTCTGGAGAAATGGCTAAATTAGAAGTTAACAAATTTATGTGAATATTAATATTTGAATCCAAATCTTCCAAACTGATTAATTCTTGATTAAACTTATCATCCTTGACTGGAGCACGAGACAATGTATCTGAAATATACATTTCTGAACCTTTCGTGTAAGACACAATGAGATCATAAGCTTGTAAAGTGATCATCATTCTTTGTAATCTTGTTGGTACTTCACATAAGGGTTTTTTGAATAGTGTGACTAATGGTTGGTGATCAGTTTCAACGTGTATAGGTTTTCCATATAAATATTGGTGGAACTTTTTGCAACCAAATACTATTGCATAGAGTTCTTTTTCAATCTGTGCATAATTAATTTGACTTTTGTTTAATGACTTTGAAGCATAAGCTATAGGATTCTTGTCGTGTAAAATAACTGCACCTACTGCATGTTGTGATGAATCAACTGACAATCTAATTGGTTTTTTCATATCATAATGGACCAAGACTGGATATTGACATATCATTGACTTTAATTTTTTGAATTGTGTTTCATGTTGGTCTAGCCATTGCCACTGATTATGTTTTTTGAGCAATTCTCTCAGCAA
Source organism: Allophyes oxyacanthae (assembly GCA_932294325.1). NCBI lineage: Eukaryota > Metazoa > Arthropoda > Insecta > Lepidoptera > Noctuidae > Allophyes > Allophyes oxyacanthae. The sequence goes on from OW028628.1 coordinate 9,136,728, forward strand.
AGAATTTTCTTCTGCGAGGTTTGGTATATAGGAACCTAAATAATTGATCATTCCTAAAAATCTTTGAAGTTCTTTGACATTCATTGGACTTGGCATTTTAAAAATTGCTTCTACCTTTGACTGATCAGGTGATACACCTTCTTTGTTGAAAATATGCCCTACATAGCAAATTTCAGACATACCAAATTGACATTTGGATTCATTGAACTTCAAGTTGACTTCAGACGCTCGTTTGAATAACGATTCTAGACAATCATTGTGCTCTTGAACAGTAGACCCATGAACAAGTATATCATCTACAAATATAATTATACCTGGTAAATCTCCGAATAATTGATTCATAGTCCTATGAAAAATTTCACCACTGGAGTTAATTCCATATGGCAGTCTTAGAAACTTGTATCGACCGTATGGAGTGTTGAACGTGCAGAGTTCACTGCTTTCCTTGTCTAAGCATATAGTCCAATAACCTGAACTTGCATCCAATTTTGAAAAAATTGTTGCACCTGCTACTTTAGACCTTAAATCATCGAATGTTGGATATGGGTAATGAGGACGTTTAATAGCTGTGTTTAAGTTTCTAGGGTCAAGACATATTCTTAATTTACCATTTGGTTTTTCGACTAAGACTATTGAGTTTACCCATTTAGTTGGTTTATCGACTTTCTCTATGACTTGTAGTTCTTCCATATATTCTAATTCTTCTTTAAGACGTTTTTCTAACGAATAAGGTATTCTCCGGACTGGACAGACTTTAGGTTGAACACTACTATCTATGTCTATATGGGCTTTGTATGGTAGACAACCTAATCCTTTAAATGTTTTAGCATATTTAGAAACAATTTCTTGTACTGACCTTTGTTGGATTCCATATATTCTTTTCACAATACCCAATTTTTCACATGAATTCCAACCCATTATTGTTTTACATTCACATTCAACAACAACAAAATAGAGTTTTGAGGTTATTCCATTCTCCAATTTACAGTTAAGAATACATGTACCTAAATTTGGCACTAATTGTCCTGAAAATGAAAAGAGTTTATTATTTGTTCTTGAAATATTAATTTTAGAGTGAGGACTGGACATAATTTTGTCTAATGTTTTCTTGCTTATGACATTTGTATCCGCACCTGTGTCAATTTGACATATAAGTTTGAAATTATTACAATATACATTTATTTCCCAATTTTTTGTAGATTTAGAATTTTGAATTGAATTTATAAGAAAATTATTTTCAAGATCTTTTGACATTGATTGTTCATAAGAAATAATACCAACTTTATTGTCTGATTTCCTGAAAAAGCAAAATTTAGCAAAGTGTCCTTGTGTGCGGGACAACCAATAACAGTGAAGCACCGCGGTCCCTACGAACTGACTAGCCAATGGGAAAGCTTGTGTACATAGGTAGAATAGTTAGTATATTAAGATAGTTTAATTTGTAGATTTTTTATAGTTCTTATATTTTTACCGTATAGAAAATAAGTTTTTATTCAATAAAATATATAGTTTGTGTGTGTTTTAATTGCCAAAATAGGTTAAAACCAATAAAAATGTATCGCGGCTCTCGTTACGGTAAAGATTGTTAGTACTTAAGGTTTTTATGTTTATGTTCGTTTAATTCCTATTGGATAAAAAGTATTGTTTGTGATTGGCCAGCCAATAGGAGGCCCTACATTTTTTAAAATAAAAGTAGGAACATTTTTGTCGACCGACACAGTTCGGCGGCAGTACTCAAGATAAGAGGAACAATAAAGGAAGACTCAAGATAGAAAAAGTAGCAAGCAGTTTTATTCTCTTCACCAACCCAGTGCACAAATATACCACAGAAGCGTATATTTAATGGTCCTTCGAGCCGGATATTGTGAAGAGGAACCGAAGAAATTGCTACAGTAAATTGCAAGAATGGCAGTAACGCGTTCAGAGGGAAGAGGCCGCAAGACAGATACAGAACAGACGCCGTCGTCGTCCGAGGGTACAGCCGCTACCTCGGCGACCGGCACCAGCGGGGAAACAGGGACGGCAACCACCGCCACGGAGACTACCGAACAGACAGCAACTACAAGCTCCGCGACGACAGCGCCCTCTGCCGCACCTTCCTCCGCGATCGACGCGACCTCAGCCGCCGCACCCTCTATTACGCCCTCCGCCGCACCGACGCTGCCCTCCGAAGCAATTTTGAAGAAACCGACTGAACCGCCTGTCAGAGTACCTGCCGCCGCTGCTGTCACCGACAGAACAGAAGCCTTTCAAGATACAGAAACTGCTACAGTACGAAGAATGAAGAAAGACATCGCCGGTCTGCCAGAGCCGTGCAGACCACGGGACTCCCGCCCGCCCAGCAAGAAGGGGGGTAAGGGGGGGTCCACCCACAGCAAAACCAAGATGTACAAGATAGCGAAGGCTAAGGAAGAATTATTGCGCCTTCAAGTTGAACTAGCTACAGCGCGCCTAGCTGCACTAGAAACAGAAGATACAGATACGGAAGAAGAAGATGACGTCTCAGTATACACGAAAACAGAAGTAAATGAACGTGTCGACGACTGGGTGAAGAGCCACGCCGCGCAGCCAGTACCAACGATCAACGAGCTGCACCGCCCGGCAGAAGAGCCGGCAGTGAAAACCACCGAAGATCAGAACCCAGCGAAAAATACAGAAGAGCGTCACCAACAGTCAAGTCACCTGCAGCAAGCACCGGCGGGAGTACAACCTGACTTCACGGAGCTAGCTGCAGCCATCACGAACGCTGTCAAGGCAGCGCAACGCCCCAAGTTCATCGAGTTACCCTTCTTCAACGGGTCACATCAAGAATGGTTACCATTCCGCGCCGCGTACTTCGAAACTGAGAAGATTTTCTCTGCAGTGGAAAATACAAACCGTCTGAGAAGAAACCTGAAAGGAAAAGCCAAGGAAGCAGTTGAAGGTCTACTTATCACCAGCGCACACCCTACAGAAATTATGAAGACATTGGAGTCAAGATTTGGAAGACCCGAATCGATCGCAATGATGGAGATGGAAGCACTCCGCGGACTGCCACGCCTTACAGAATCGCCGCGGGACATCTGCATATTCGCAACAAAGGTCTCCAACATCGTGGCAACTTTGAAGACATTGTGCTGCGTGAACTATATGTACAACCCAGAAGTTTCGAAGGCAGTTGTGGACAAGCTTACACCTACGCTGCGCTACAGATTTTACGACTTCGCGACCGCGCAGCCCAAAGAAGATCCTGATCTACTGAAAATAGAGAAGTTCCTCAAGAGGGAAGCGGACTTATGCGGACCGTATGCGCTACCTGAACAGGTGGCAGCACATGTATCAGGCACCACACAGAAGAGGCCACAGAAGGTGCACAACATGACCGAGAAGAGTAATAATTATACGCCGAAGTGTCCTGTATGTGAAGAAGCCGGACACACCTCTGCAGAATGTGAAAAATTCAAGAAATTAGATGAAAACGCAAGATGGGACATGGCCAAGTCCAAGCGTTTGTGCTTTCGATGTCTTCGCTACAGAAGCAAAACACACAGCTGCAAGCCCACGTCGTGCGGTGTCAACGACTGCAAATATTCTCACCACAAGATGCTGCACTACAACAAGACAACAGCTAAGGCAACAGAGAAGACAGAAGAAAAGACATCGAAAGAAGATAATGGAGCAACAGAAGTTATCAACTCAGCGTGGACAATCAAGAGGAAGCAATCGTATCTGAAGATCATACCTGTACGAGTTCAAGGGCCGACAGGAGCAGTCAACACCTACGCATTGATGGACGACGGGTCAACGGTTACATTAATCGACGACAGCCTAGCCGAATGCATCGGCGCAACAGGACCGATTGATCCATTGAAGATAGAAACCATCAATGATATGAAGACTTCAGAGGCAGCCTCAAGAAGAGTCACCATCAAGTTGAAAGGACTCAACGATCATGAAGAGCAAGTACAAGCACGCACAGTGAAGAACCTGCAAGTATCGTCGCAACGGGTTTCAAGAGAATTGGTTGAAGGATGCAAGCACCTGATAGGCATTCGCGAATATCTCTCGTACGCAGACGTGAAGCCACGAATATTGATTGGACAGGACAATTGGCAGCTTCTGTTGACATCAGATGTGAGAAGAGGAGACAAGAACCAACCAGTGGCCTCGCTCACGCCATTGGGATGGGTACTTCACGGGAGTCAAACTCGCACCTGCAGGCACATCGACTTCGTGTCCCACGTCTCAGAAGAAGCAGAAGATAACCTGGAACAACTCGTGAAGCAGTACTTTGAGATGGACGCGCTCTGCATAAATCCCAAGAAGCCGAAGACAGACCCAGAAGAGCAAGCACTACGAATCCTAGAGAAGACTACGACAAGAACAGAAGAAGGAAGATATGTGACTGGACTCCTCTGGCGCAAAGAAGACATCAGGTTCCCCGACAACTACGAGAACTCACTGAAGCGACTCTTCAACATCGAGAAGAAGATTGATCGTGATCCCAAGCTGAAACAGAAGTACACAGAACAGATGGAAGCTCTCGTCCTGAAAGGATATGCTGAACCCGCTCCGAGTCAGAAGACTCCAAGCAAGACTTGGTACTTACCGCATTTTCCAGTGATCAATCCGATGAAGCCCGACAAGCTACGAGTGGTCCATGACGCCGCAGCCAAGACGAAAGGAGTAGCTCTGAACGACATGCTACTCAAAGGACCTGATCTTCTGCAGTCTCTACCAGGCGTCGTCATGCGTTTCCGGCAGCACTTGATCGCAGTAACCGCAGACATCAAGGAAATGTTTATGCAAGTCAAGCTGCGAACTGAAGATAGAGATTCACTTCGCTATCTATGGCGTGGAGATCGTCGAGACAACCAGCCTCCAGAAGAATACAGAATGACATCGTTGATCTTCGGTGCGTCGAGTTCTCCATCAACAGCAATATACGTCAAGAACTTGAACGCAACACAGCATGAAGAAACTCACCCAGAAGCAGCAGCCGCTATCATACAGAAGCACTACGTCGACGATTATTTAGATAGCTTCAGAAGCCTTGAAGACGCCGTGCGCATCACTAAAGGTGTGCGAGAAGTGCATACGAAGGCCAGCTTCGAGTTGAAACAGTGGAAGTCCAACTCACCGTCACTTCTAGAAGCACTCAGCGAAAATGAACAGACAGAAGATATAGAACTCTACAAGACAGAAGAGAAGACCGAGCGAGTGCTGGGCGTAATCTGGAAACTCAACGCCGATGAACTCACCTTCAATCTCAACCTAGCTCGCATCCCACCAACGCTGATAGAAGGGAAGACACCGACGAAGAGAGAAGCGCTACGAATAGTAATGTCATTATTCGACCCGCTTGGCTTCGCATCGCCCGTTACCATAAAAGCGAAGCAGCTTCTGCAAGAGGTGTGGCGCAGAGGGACATCATGGGATGACAAGATCGACGAAGACCTAGCAGGACAATGGGAGAACTGGATGAGTCACCTGAAGAATCTCTGCAACGTGACGATCCCGAGGCAGTATCTCGACTACAGCGACGCCGCTTCGATGCAACTGCATGTCTTCACCGATGCCAGCGAGTCAGCCTACTCTGCAGTCCTATTCTGGAGAACAGTAGCGCCGAGCGGTGAAGTCAGCCTGTCACTCATCATGGCGAAGGCAAAGGTGGCGCCGTTGAAGTTAACGTCGATCCCGAGGTTGGAGCTACAGGCAGCAGTCATGGGAGCTAGGCTAGCAGAAACAGTGATAGAAGAACACGAGAGGAAACCCGACAGCAAGATATTCTGGACAGACAGCAAGACAGCACTCACCTGGATACGGACTGGGTCACGCTCATACAAACCGTACGTGGCTCATCGTCTGGCAGCAATAGAAGAGTGCTCCAAGGTCAACGAATGGCGCTGGGTACCGACGAAGATGAACGTAGCAGACGACGCGACACGAGACGTCCCAGCAACATTCAACAAGGATCATCGCTGGTACAAGGGACCTGACTTCCTCTACGAAACAGAAGACCTCTGGCCGACCGAAACGCCCACGACAGCGAAAGAAGAACCTTCTGGTGAAGAGAAGATACACCACGTGAGCAACAAGGGAAGACCAAAGCTAGCAGAGAGCCTACCCAGAGTCTCCCACTTCTCAAATTGGGACAGACTCCGATATGTGACAGCAAGAGTTCTACAATTTATTCAGCTCTGTAGACCTACTAAACAGAGCGTGAATCACAGAAGAACAAAGAAAAATACAGAAGCGGACCCGAGTTGGACGAAGACAACCAAACCTGCTACAAAACAGAACTCAACAGTGAAGAAGGTATCTGCACCAAAGAATAGGAAGTTCCTGCCAGTCTCCGCCGAGAACCTCAGACTAGCAGAAGAACTCCTAATGCGCTCCTCACAAGAAGACTCCTTCACAGAAGAGATAGAAGACTTGAAGAACAAGAAGCCAATCAACAGAGAAAGTCGACTTCACCATCTGAGCGTCGAGTATGTGAATGAAGCCATAAGACTCAGAAGTCGTATTCAAGCGATACAAGACATGACAGAAGACTTCAAGAGCCCCATGGTACTCGACGGCAATCATCCTACAGTCAAGCTCTGGGTGGAAGCAGTTCATCGTCAACTACATCACGCCGGCGTAGAAGCAACAGTCAACGAGTGCAGACAACAATACTGGGTACTGCGTGTGCGTCCTATCACACGCATGATACTACGAAGATGCCTGTTCTGCAGAATGAAGACACAGAAGCCGCCACATCCAAGAACCGGAGACCTGCCTGCTTGTCGATTAGCTCACCATAAGCGACCCTTCACATTTACAGGGGTCGACTACTTCGGACCTCTCTCCGTGACCGTCGGGCGAACACGCCAGAAGAGATACGTGGCCATCTTCACGTGTCTCACCATGCGAGCCATACACCTAGAAATTGCCGGCTCGCTCAGCGCCGACTCAGCAGTGATGGCACTAAGAAGAATGATTGCGCGACGCGGTTGCCCGACCCAAATCTGGTCGGACAACGGCACCAACCTGAAAGCAGCTGACAAGGAGCTTCGACAGGCAATCGACGAAGCAACAGCAGAAGAAGCAGCGAAGAGGACAATCTCCTGGCGCTACATTCCGCCTGGAGCACCATTCATGGGCGGAGCCTGGGAACGAATGGTTCGCTCTGTGAAGACAGCACTCACAGCGACACTACATGAACGCCACCCGACAGAAGAAGTACTCTCCACTCTACTAGCCGAGGCAGAGTACACAGTCAACAGCCGTCCGCTGACACATGTATCGGTCAGCGCAGAAGACCCGGAAGCCTTGACTCCCAACCATTTCCTGCTGGGAGGACCTGGACGAGTACCGCAGCCAGGGACCTTCACCGAGCAAGACACCGTCTCCAGATCCAGCTGGCGATCAGCGCAGCGACTAGCAGACATCTTCTGGGCGCGCTGGGTGAAGGAATACCTCCCCGAACTTCAAAACCGGCGGGAGCCACATGGACGAGGCCCAGCTGTACAAGTCGACGACCTGGTGCAGATAGTCGACGCAAATCTACCCCGCAACGTGTGGATCCGAGGACGAGTCATCGCCACGTACCCGGGACCAGACGGCATCGTGCGGACGGTGGACATCCGGACCAAGGGAGGAGTGCTGCGACGGCCGGTCAAGAAGCTGGTGATCCTGCCCCTGTCTACAGGCGTCGAGCCCGCACCGGAAGAAAATGCAACGTAGTTGCACGGCGGGAGAAATGTGCGGGACAACCAATAACAGTGAAGCACCGCGGTCCCTACGAACTGACTAGCCAATGGGAAAGCTTGTGTACATAGGTAGAATAGTTAGTATATTAAGATAGTTTAATTTGTAGATTTTTTATAGTTCTTATATTTTTACCGTATAGAAAATAAGTTTTTATTCAATAAAATATATAGTTTGTGTGTGTTTTAATTGCCAAAATAGGTTAAAACCAATAAAAATGTATCGCGGCTCTCGTTACGGTAAAGATTGTTAGTACTTAAGGTTTTTATGTTTATGTTCGTTTAATTCCTATTGGATAAAAAGTATTGTTTGTGATTGGCCAGCCAATAGGAGGCCCTACATTTTTTAAAATAAAAGTAGGAACATTTTTGTCGACCGACACAGTTCGGCGGCAGTACTCAAGATAAGAGGAACAATAAAGGAAGACTCAAGATAGAAAAAGTAGCAAGCAGTTTTATTCTCTTCACCAACCCAGTGCACAAATATACCACAGAAGCGTATACCTTGTTTTTTACAATTGTTACAAATTTTGTCCTGCGCTGGGCATTTATATTTGTGAATCTGGCCACATCTAGTACAATTCCTGTCTGACGATTTATTCCTGTTGTTTGACTGTTTTCTTCCTTGACTGTTGTTTCTTTTATAACTATTGTTTCTATATCTTGACCGACTTCTATGGGTTGATCGACTTCTATTTTTATAATTTTGTTTTTGCTCTTTGATCCCTTGCACAATTTCCTTTTTAATTTCTTGGTTGGTTAATTTATTTGATCGCTCCTGAGACAATTCTAGACTTTTTGCTATTTTCATCGCCTTTTCAACTGTAAGATTTTCTTCTTGTAGGAGTCTTTCTTTTATGTGTGTGCTAATCATGCCTATTACAAGCATGTCCTTGATTAATTCTTCTTTTAAATTATTAAATTCACATGTGGTGGCTAGGTTATTCAATGTAGTTAGGTATTCATCCAAAGATTCTTCAGTTTTTTGCATTCTGGTGAAAAAATTATACCTTTCTACTGTCACATTTATATGAGGACTGAATTTTTCATCAAATTTCTTTAAAATTTCATCAAACTTTGTTGTATTTCTATCCAGATTAAGACTATTAAAAATTTCTATGCCGTCATCACCAATAGCATTTAGGAAAATTGCTGTCCTTTTCGAATCTGTTACTTTAGATAAATCGTTAGCATCCATGAAAATTTCAAATCTTAGCCTCCATTTTTTCCATTTTTCTGCTACGTTATCTCCGTTTTGTATGACAAGCGGTTTTAGTTGAACAAAGAACGCCTTGTCCGCCATATTGGTGACTTGGGTGACTGTTAATAAATTTTCGTTTTCAACTTACGATTTTCTTGATTTCTTCTTTGTCCTTTTAGAACCACTCTGACACCATGTTTGGGGTTCGTTCAGGATGGTTTGTAGTTCAAGGAAACTCCTTTAATCTTAGAAATATATTATTTATTAGACACCACATATCTCACATACGTACAAGTATCAAGGTCGACCATAGAGAGAGAGTCTTCATACCTCTCATAGACAATACTATTTTTATTGATCATAGATTACAACAGTAATGTCATAGAGTTAATACATATGGTGTAATGTCAATGGCTGCATCGACATTACTAGCCTTAGATTATGTAAACCTCTTACTAGCCTTAGATTATGTAAACCTCAAGATCAAGTGACACGCACACATCGTTAGTGTGAGAGGATGGCGAACTTATACATTAGTCAGTAGAAAGAGCGAGAAAGACTATTAATGAACGCCGTTTAACCACTTTTTTGATATGAGCACATTTGTCATCTAATCTAAGTTACTAGCACTACAAACTTGTAAAACCTTAGAGCTTAGATTATATAAACCTCAAGATCAAGTGACACGCACACATCGTTAGTGTGAGAGGGTGGCGAACTTATACATTAGTCAGTAGAAAGAGCGAGAAAGACTATAATGAACGCCGTTTAACCACTTTTTTGATATGAGCACATTTGTCATTTAGACATTTTGCAACCAAAATTGACATCGGGTTGTTGTTATTCTATCAAAAGTTAATAATTAATTAATTTTAACAGCCTGAATTACTTGTTGTGGGTGTTCTTCTGATAGTGTAATCATAATTTGATATTATCAATGTGAACATGGTGGTCTGCAGTGTCCTTGGATGCAAAAACCGAACAAAAAGTGCTGCCGGCAATGTTACGTTTCACAGGTACGTTTTACTGCAATTATATGCTAAAATTGCTTTGTTTGTGATTAGGTGAATATCCGTTATACACATAAAAATAATAATACAATTCAAATAAGTCGATATTATCAAATAATAAGAATTTATAGGTAATAATTGATTCCATAACCTCTAAATCAAAAGTCATTCAGTGTGCTCAGTTTATGGCCTTTGAAATACCCAAAAATACGGGAAATCTGAATTGACTTTCGAATTTTCTATTAAATAAAAACCTATGAACCTTAGTCAGAAATGTTAACAAAATTCAGTCGTTTTTCAATTTTATAGATTATTTTTCTTTTAAATCGATTTTATCCCGGTCATGAAAAATATATCTGTGAAGCAAGTAAACGCTCCACATGCGATTAACTGTGTATTCAGTAATAAGATAAACAATTAGATTATCTTCAAGAATAAAATGAAATTTTATTCAGTACATATTTCAAACTTGACAGACAAAAAATAACAAGAACAGTAACTCATAGTAACTAGGTCTAAAAGACAATCATAGACTAATACTATCTTTTACAAAAGAGGCAAGGTTGGTATGTCTCTTAACAATATCTTATGCAAAAACTTAATTGTCTATACTTTCAACAGCTCTCCAATGGATCCTGCAGTTGGGCCAGCGTTGCCAGACGTACGAGAAATCTCGTAACTTTACGAGATTTAGCAGCTTTGTACGAGATACGAGAAAAATAAAAATCTCGTACACTTTTTTACGAGATTTGAACAATGTTTGCCTGCGTCATGTAAACAAACCGAAAGCATTATAAACAAAGGAAAAACGATCGATACAGCACATCCCTTATCTAGATTCATTACCTCTTGTAAATGTATATAATATAGTCGTTGACCGGGGAATCCCCGCTGAGATGTATTGTTGTATTATTTTTTAATGATAAAAAAAATATGAATCAAAGAAATGTTTTTTTTTTTACTTACAGTGGAACAACATTTTGAAGTAATTTTTGTAGGGAGATGACATTCGTAAAAGCGACAGCAGCGACGACGCCATGACCGGGTCAGATAAGTTTGTGGCACTGTACCCCTGACTAGCTAGTAATAATACATAGTGTAAATTATGGACAATAAGAGATTTTTAAAATTTATACTTTTACGAGATTATGTATTGAAATTACGAGATTTTTGTCTGCTCGGTACGAGAAAAAAAATTCACCATCTGGCAACCCTGAGTTGGGCCCAGCAGCGCCATGTCGTCTGCGTAGTTAAAGCTGTTAATACAAACACCACCAACCCGACATCGAACACTCATGCTGCTATGATCGACTATGAGGTCATTAACATATAGGTTGAAGAGCCTGGAAGAGTAAAAAGTAAAAACTGACTTCAGAAACTAAAAAGTATAAAATAATTTTCTTAAAAAACTTATCAGCTTCTGAAGTCAGTGCCACTATCAAGCTCAGAAGCTGATAAGTTTTTTAAGAAAATTATTTTATACTTTTTAGTTTCTGAAGTCAGTTTTTACTTTTTTTTTAAGTCTATAATGCATAAAATTGATGAATATTAAAAAATGAACTATTCGATACATCTCAGTTTTATTTATGGGAAAATAGGGTTCATTCTGGTAACATTCACACACACATGCACAAATTAAACACCGATATAAAACTGGTTACACTGTCACTTCATCTAGAGGTTTACATAATCTAAGCCTTAGAGTGTAAAACGCACGGTTTATCAAGATGCTCCGTCTAAAACGAACGGTACTTTTTTAAATCTTAGCAAAGAGTTTTTATGTCAGAAAAGTGGTCAACATTTTATGAATAAAATTACCTTTGGGAGATAAAATTTAAAAAATAAACGTTTAATTCTTTAATTTAATTAATTTTGACAATAAATTACAACCATTTATCTGTAACAAAAACAAAAAAAAAATACTTTATTAGTAATACTGGCTGTTTTTATGCCTTTGCCTTAAAAAAAAGGGCTGATGTGCGCGCATCGCTAATTTGTGAACAAGTAAAAATTATTCCGCGCGCTTTTTCTTTTCGCTGTATTGTTTTTATTTCCTCGCAAATATGTTATAAAACGTCGTATGACATACACGTCGACGTGCGCTTTGATTAATACAGCCTTTGCTTTCTTGTAGCCCTCGCCTACGGCTCGGGCTAGCAATATCGCCTCGGCTGTAATTTTCAACTTACCGCACTTATATCATAATGTACTATTCTTTAACGTGTTGCGAACAATAATGCTAGGTTAGGTCACAGACTACAAAGAGATAGGTTCTACGGTTAGGTTAGAATTGTGACCACACAACGCATGAGCTGAGCGAGCGAGCGGTGCCATGGCAGCTGCCGGTGAGTGCCAGGGTCAACTCACCAATCACTTTCCTTTTCCACTCTGTTCAACTGTAATTTTTTAACTAAGTTTCGCGGGGGAACTATGCAAACGAGGGAGTGGATCCTGGCACTTGCCGGCCGCTGCCGCGGTACCGCTTGCTTCACTCGCTCGGCTCGTGCGCTGTGGTTACAGTTCCAACCTAACCTAACCAGTTTGTCTTGCTCACTCTATTTATTACCCACACTGCATTGGATAGACTTAGGTGTACTATGTGAGTTAATGCCGATTTCAAAATTATTTTAGTATCAACACAACACACGTATAAACATCCACCCGCAAATACTTTTAGTTTATCCGTGACCATGGCGCTTGCAACAGTGCCGAAATATCGGGAGCTCAACACAAGATATAAACATGGTAAATACCCCGTTTCGAACTCTAATACAAATATTTTAGTATCATTCGGACTTTACCCAAAAGAGCTTGGGTAAGTCTAATTGAACCCTTATAAACCTAGGTTTACCAGCTCTTCTACCAATAGTGTTTATAATTTCCATTGTGTCCAAAAGTTAGTGAAGTTCTTAGGTAATAAAAGAAAATAAACAATTCTACTGTTTTAATAAAAATATAAATAATATTATGTATCCACAATTTCACATAATTATAATTATTAAGTATCAATAATAATAGATAACTTCATTGCTTAGAATATTAACGCTTCAAAGAATCTCTGAACTGGAATCTCCAATAGTATCGTGATTGGAATTGCCAAGATGTAGGTAAAGAAGTTCGTCGACATCCAATCCACCATCTGAAACAACATTACAGATTTGAAAGTGATGAACAATTTAATTCATTTCATAATGTTTTTTACATATGGAACGTTAACATACTGTCAGTACCTATGCTGTGATACTTAATAAACTCTTATTTCATAATAAACAAATAACAACTTCTGAAATCGGTGTCTAGCTAAGGTGCATTGAATAATACAAAGTATATAGAACCTCTAAATTTGACGCGTATAACGCCCCCGTTTTTTGAAGTCGGTTAAAAAATCGTGATTCGGATTAAAGTAACAGGTACTCGGGGGGTATTATAATTGTGTATAGTACGCGCAAATCTTTATGAGCCCTCTGAACTCTCTCCCTCTCTTACTCTAGCACCTATAATAGTACGCTTATTATAGGTGCTAAAGGGAGAGAGAGAGAGTTCAGTGCTCAGTTCAGGGCTCATAAAGATTTGCGAGAACTATACAGTACGACACAAGTCACAACTAAGAAGACGCACCGGCAAACTTCGTAAAAACGATGTCATCCGAACTGGGTGCGACTTCAAGACCACGAATGTTTATTAGTACACTACACTACCTTCTGCAGTAAAACATGATCTTTACGCTGAATTATCTAATCGAGCAACTACCATTGGTTGTTCGATCAGGTACATTGACGATGTAACTTGTTAGTTGTGTCGTCTATCCTTTTGTTTTTTACCGACTTCAAAACAAGGAGGAGGTTCTCAATTCGACAGTACCTATGTATTTTTTTTGTATGCTTGTTCAGCGATATCTTCGCCAATTATGAACCAATTATAATAATATTTTTTTATTTGAAAGAGTATTTCCCTGAGTTGGGCCCATTTAATACACCTCAGCTTGGCAGCGGCACCGACTTCAGAAGCTATTAAGTTTTTATGGAAAATATTTTTATACGTTTTAGTTTTTTGAAGTCGATTTTTACTTTTCTAATTCATTTTCAAACTAAGCTTACCTGCACCTAAGATTGGATGATCTGGTTTTATTAATAATGCCAACAGTAATTTTACTTATGACAGTAAGTAAGTATGTCTAGCTAGTGGCCTATACACGATAAGCCTGAAGTACCTAACTGAGAATTTTCATACAGAATCATAGTCAAAGTCAAAGTTTTTTATTTCAACTGGGTCTTTTCAGGCACTTTCAAAACGACGTAACATAAATCGGAATATTGAAAATGAACTTACAATGTCAAGTATAGAAGTGCCGTATGCTATCGGCCTGGTGCTGATGCTCATATTGACGCACCAATGCAGCAGCATCACTGTCAAAGACATACGAGCCATACTGTGCCAGCCTCGCCAGCTGAGTAATTGTCTTAGTGGAGCTGGAAAAAAAAAACAGCTTTACAATGCGGGCTTTGCCGCTAAATGAATGATAACCGGGTAAGTCAGTCATTGAGATACAGCAGTAGTACCTGGATGAGGCCTTGGATGCGTGTCTAGTGTTTTTATGACACACCCAGACTCCAGTGCCATAGGCAGATTAGGGTCACTTGACATGAGTGTTAGCACCATCATCTGCCTGGCCTTTATCCCAACTACGTTGGGATCGGCTTCCAGTTTAACCAGATGCGGCTGAATAACAGTATTTTATACAGAGCGACTGCCATCTGACTTCCGCCACCCAATTTGTCGGCGACACTGATACTCTAAGAATAGACCGGCTGTCAGACTTTTTGGGTTGCTGACTCCCGTGACGACTGTCAAAGGTATTAGTATGACAACCGGGACCAAACCATGAGTGTAAGCACCAGTTTATTTCATATTATTTGCTATGATAAGCTATGCCCACTTGTGGGTTTTATGGGGTTTCATATTAAATGACGTACCTATCGGTGTCTACGCCAGCGTTATTGTTGCGCGCCCGTATGTCCCTTAAATCCGAAAAAGACCAAGGGGTCTACAAAGGCCACTTTAAATGAATCACAATATGATTCATATTACAAAATTAAATATCAAAATGTCCACTTAATGGATGACTCTTAATATCATAGGCATAAGGCTTATATTCAGGAATCATCTGTTTGACAGTTACCATGGAGATTCGTAGATGAATTGCTAAATGTGGCCTTTTTAGGCCCCAAAGTCTAATAACTGAGTTGAGTCAGATCTTAGCCGTAAATGAAATCTGATATGATTTAGAGACGTCCTAGTACGAAGTGAATAGGATTCATATTAAGGACTTGTAACAAAATGCCTTGAAACTGAACCGCTTGCTATTTGAAGTGGGTATCCTTACTATCAACATGAAATAGTCCCAGTAGGACGCTGGCTATGAGGATGGTGTAGAAAGGTCTGTCCAGCGCCATGTAAGCCGCAGAGAAGACAGGAGAACTCTGTTCGCGAGCGTAATAGCCCATCCATGCCCATAAGACTGTCACGGGTATGGTTGTGTAGTGGAAATAGACGAACCACTAGAACATAGAAATACATCATGATGCCATATAGTTACCATACAATACACTTTATTGCACACCAGAAAGTGAAGATAAGATACAATCTTAGATTATTGATTGGTTTTCGCTGCCGTTGGAGCGGGAGAGGAAACCATTCATTAATCTAAGGATACAATAAATAGAAAAAGAGACGTACAAAGGGCGGTCTTATCGCACTTGGCGATTTCTGCCAGACAACCTTGGGATGGAGATACTTATTTCCAGGTATTTTGGTTGCCATGTATGTAGGTATTTATCAATCAGGTACTACCAAAAATTAATTATAGCGTGAAGTTCTTCAAAAAGGAAATGTTTACTGGGTCGGCAACGCGCGTGTTCCCGTAGCCTATGAGACGCTTGGACACCTTCAACACCTGGTATACCTATAAAACCCCGCGATACCAACTCTATAAAAATCTTTTCACTCCCTTTTTGAAAAACTCCATGCTTAGGCTCTTGGGAAAATCTCGGTGGGAAGTTGATTCCACAACCTGCAGGTCTACCGCGTAACTAAAATGGCAATAAACATCGACACTTAGGGTTGCCAACATTTTTTCGGGGAAATATTGTATTTTTCATAATAAGCTATAAAAAAATATAGTACACTACAAAATAGTATAGTATTTTACCGAAAAAGCAAAAAATAATCATATTATTTGCTACTTACGAGTATTTATTTTTGTAAAAACTATATTACATGTCACTTCTTGACTTTTCAACTATTTTTTGTCTAAAATAAAAGTTTCATAACACATTACATTTTTTTAAGTATTTAGTTAGATTTAGATTTAGTTATATATACTTTATTGTAAACCTGAATTTATAAAATTTTAATAGTACATTACAAGAATATAGTTCCTTAGGCTTGTATAACTTAAAATTTTGATTGTTCTTAATTACGATCATTACTTCTGTAAAACTGGTGTAAATTAAAGAGTATTTCTATTCTGTTATTTAAAGAACGAAATTAACTTACTTTATATTTAGATAGATTGATTTTTTTCTCATCTAGTTCAAATTGTATGTGGGCAAGGATCAGACCCACGAAGCAAGCTGGCAGGGCACCCCAGGAGGACATGTAGAACTCCGTAAATGATGGAGAGTCTCGGAATATCCGGCGTATTTGTCTGGGAGACGGAAAACAGTTTGATTAGCTTGATTTCATTAGAAGGAACTCAATTTATTCACAAGTGTGGAGAGACAATAATAGCAGTGATAGTCTAGCGGTTGAGCGCTTGCCTCTCTTCCAGGAACCCTCCTAAGGTCAATCCTGGCCCAATATCTGACTTTCAAATTCATGTGCTGCTCGGAATTTAATTATTACTTGCGCTAATGATGAAGAAAAATATCGTGAAGAAAGCTGCCCAGTTGACAGAGCTCCAAGACGTTCTCCATGGTGTGCGTAGTCCGCCAACGTAGACCAAACAAATGTTCTCCACAACCCCGATATAGGGGACAACTAAGAAGTAACATCGATATACCTGATCGAACAACCAATAGCAGTCGCTCACTTATATAATTTTACAACTTATTGCGTCAGCGTAAAGATCATGTTTTATTGCTGTAAGTACTAATAAACACTCGTCTTGAAGACGCACTCAGTTCGGAAGTGATCGGTTTTACGAAGTTTGCCGATGCGACTTCTTAGTTGTGTCGTACTATACCGAGGTTTTCTCGACCAGGGGTCCTACCGCGTAATAAAATGGTAATGAACATCAGATTCTGGTAAACTTCAATACGACCGTGAGAGCCTAAACTTCGAGCTACCTTGTAAACAAAATTACCGATTATAAAGGGATTCCCATCTTCATCATTAGTAAAGCTGGTTACTACAAGGTTGTTCCAATAAAATATAATAGGTAGGTACTTATTTAACTTTATAAAACTAAAGTTTTGGTTATGAATTATGCTAGACAACTACCTAACAACAAAAAACTACAACAACAATACAATTCACTAGATATTCAAATTATATTAGATACCTATTAAATAAAACATTATCTTATATCTTATTCTAATTGGGGTGTGTGAGGTTTTATGTTAATTAAATTACACGTTGTATAGAGGTCAGGGTCAGATGTTAATTTCGCAGCGCCATCGCTACATCGCGACTGGCGCGAGCGGACTGAACCTGGACTGGACTGCGATCACTAACCTGAAATGGAGGTAATGTCCGTCGAAGTCCGGCTAAGAGACCTTAGGTTACACAGGACAGTGGTAGGCAGGTCGCTGATACTTACTCAGGCGTCGACATGTAAATCATAGACTTATAGTCTTTGAAGTAGGTAACGACGCCAATCAGCAAACAAGAGGCGACGAATAGAACTGCGTACAGTTTAACAGCAGTGCAACGACGACGCCAAAGTAGAAGTGTGAGTGTGCAAGCCAGAATGTACAAGTGCATGTCTACTGGCAAGAACCTGGTGGAAAGAATAACATTTAACAACATAGAATAACAACTCTCTGCGCGCTCTGCATGCGCTCAATATGGTGTCACAACAGATTGACTGCTTCAATTGTAGTCTGAGAGAATTCACACAGGCCGCATTTTTTAAAATTACCCTTATTATCTAATATTAGTAACCTCAAAACTATAACTATTGTATTAGGGAAACCTGTAATGATAGTTGTATGTGTTTTAAATAAATAATTAATAAACTAAACCATGCCTGACCCGACTGCATGCATACATGGTATGCCCAGAGCAGAAAACTTTGTTCTCGGTTTAATAGTTGGCGGTTAGCAGTGTTTCATGTTGGCACAGCCTCTTCTTAATAATTCGACTAAAGATGCTGAGAGCCGACTGAGTGATGATTTTTTGATATCAATGACGACATGACAATGATAGAAAAATATCGATGAAGAAAATAACAATGATAAAATCATCAATGATTTTTCTCTAACCGTCACCGCATTCATGCATTGCAAGTCATCTTGTCATTGTCATGGCACAGCCGAAGCCAAAATTCACGTTCATTCGGTCATGGTTAATATCGAGTAATGATTTTAGGCATTGATTATTTTGTCGTTGTCATTGCATGACTAAATGATTTTAAAATATCGATGATTTATACATTGATATTATATCGGACTCAACTCTATTAACGACTACCGGCTGCTTAAGCGGTTATCCGTTTTGTTGATTGCAGGTTTTCAAGAAATTCTATAAGTGACTCAATAATATTATTAATATTTGTATGACCTACCAGTGGCGAAGGGTGACAGTTATAAAAGGGGAAGCCGTCCCAAAAATGCCCTCTAAAAATTGCTGCAATTAATGCTACAAGACAAAAATCCACACCGTCTCTTGTAATCTATATGTAGTCATGTCTGGATGAGTAAATAATATAATATTACGTTGGTCTATGGACTAACCAATTCCTAAAGGGAAGCCTGTGGGAATCGGGTTGTATGGACTCTTCGCCGCTGTGACCTACAGATAATTGTTTCAGGTTTGAGTGTACGTGAGACGTAGGTTTGTAAGCTGTACCCACGATTGGAGAAATCCTAGTGCGCATAAGGTTTATAAAATAAAAAAAGTAATAAAAACTGAATATGAAAACAAGAATAATACTCACCAAGTTGGAAGAACGCAGTAATCTTTGGCATCAACGATATTGTTAACATAGAACACGTGGGACCAGAACTTGGTTTTGCAGGCTTCGCTCTCCAGGCCTATGGTGGTGGGGACGAGAGGACCGTCACGGGTGTTCATCCACCAGCTTGCTCCGTAGCCGACCATGAGTAGGTGAACAGGAGTTATTCTAAAAATAATAGATTGTAAGCAATTTGGCAGGAATTACTCTTTGATATAGTAACAATAATTAATGATAATGCAAATATTTGATTGTAAGATAATTTTATTTGTGAAATGTTGAATTTTTCGTAAATAAATCCAAAGTCGTGCTAATCATGAGCGGGAATCGTTTAATTTTTTTGCTCGTGGTAAGTAATTCACGAACGTGAATCTGAAAAGACCACTGAACGAAGATTAGGTACCGTTATACATACCTTATAACTCGTTTTATTATTAACAGCGGTAGCATGTGTAGGCTGAGCTCATGTTTCTGCGAGTATATCAGCAAGTTGTAGCCGGTGAGGAAGCAGGACATCATCATGAACGACTGGATGAGCGCGGTTCCGGCTGACACAATTATACCGTCTGTCCTTTGTGTCATCTGGAAAGAAAATTATGGGTGCTATCAACTTAGAGACAGGTTACACGGCGGCAGCCGCTGAAAAGCAGCGCAATGGCCGCATCCCAAAATGGAAGAAGCATTCTATTCTATGGAGATCGTGTGTTCATTTACTGGGTAAATTTTGGGTTGAATGTCTGAAAGTCATTGCCAACAAGGTGATAGCAGATGGAGGGTTCCATATTGGCTCGCATAAAATTATAAGTCATATTGCTGTACTTGTCATACACATCATTTTGCATTATAACGTTTCTCAGGGCCCGATCAGCTATTTAGCCGCTCCGGGCAAAAATAAATATTTTTCGCCCTTTACAATCACACCTTATAAGTCATAAGTATGTTATTCCAGAAATGGTGCAATTTTTTACCGACTTCCAAAAAAGAGGGTTATCATTTCGACCCGTATGAATGTAATTTTTGTTGGAATTGTATAATATTTAGGTACTTATAGTTAGTTTACTAGGGCTACATAAGGAACAAACAAAAAAATACCAACATCGGTTCAGTAGTTTAAAAGATATGGACCAAAATGTTATATTTAAATCTGTATTTTATGTAACTTTTTTCGGGATAACTTCTTTACATTCACGAAAATTGTAGGAGAATCTTTACATTTCGGGTTGTCGTCGGTTTAATCAATTATTTGATTAATATATCCGAATAATGCCTCCATTAATTATACATTAATTAATTTGCCGCCACTCATTTGCCCGGCCTTTAGGTTTAAAATATACCTTCTTATAATGAACGTCAATCATACTGAAATATAGTTGGCTTTTTAAACAATTCTTTCGTCTATTTGTCAATGGCATAATTTTTGTTTGCAACGGCAACGATTGATTACAGTTAATTCATTTGTGATAAAAAAGCTGTTTTATTTAATAACCCGTTCGTTGATTCAATGCCCACCACTAGTTATTATGTGAACAAGGAGATACCCAGATGGAGCCAGGTTCTGATCAAGAGACGATTAGCATAGGGCTTTAACGTATCGGTGTGATTAATAATTTACCTGTTCTAAAAATTCCGGATTGAGAGTATACATCATAAAATGGAGTACGCAGGCGTGAGCATATGTTGTACCACCCAGCGCTATAATCCTGGAAAATAACAATATTACTAAAATATTTTTATTTATTTATTTATACTTTATTTATGCACTAAGTACAGAGGCGGACTTAATGCCGTAGGCATTTTCTACCAGTCAAGCTAAGGGTGATGCAGAGAAAAAAGTATGGTAGGTGCACGGACAAGATAATTATACTAAAACAAGTAAATTATGCATAGTTACTTATAACTATTTATACATATTTTTTTATATAATATACACTACTTATTATATGTATATACACTATTAGTACATAAATAAATATATACATATATAATTATATTATTATTATTTTTAAACAATAGGGTAGTTGAACTACTATTAAAAATGAACAAATATTCTAAGTTCCCCTATATTAATTAAGCAGATAAAGAACGCCATAGTTGAAAAAATACTTTCTCTGATACACCATTTGTTATCCTGTCCATTCTTAGGACACACATACCTCTCAACATTCGCATCTCCGCTGCATGTAATTTTTTTTCGTGAGTTATGAGATACCAAAATATAGCGTGTTGCGGGTTCGATCCTCGCACGAAACAAATATTTCAAGTATGGCCTACAGATAGTTGTTTCTTGTCCCGGTGTGTAAGTGTGTATGCATGTGACATATACCTATGTTTGTAAACTGTACCTACGATATAGAAGAAATACTAGAATGGCGCTACAATTAAAACGAAACGGAAAATGAGAAGAAAAAAAGAATCATCAAAATCGGTTTACGCAGTCGAAAGTTCTGAGGTAACAAACATAAAAAAAAACATACGTTTCGAATTGAGAACCTCCTCCTTTTTTTAAAAGTCGGTTAAAAATGGGGAAAGTTTGTAGGTTTGCTATTTTACTTCTGATTAACCGATTGGGCGTTATCACATAAGACGATACCAACATCGATACGACACCGATAATTAATGATATCGGTAGACAGACATGAGTCTCAAATTTTTATGTACGTACATTTATTACAAACCGCATAACACCATGTTTTCGCCGATATCGATATTTTCAGTTTTTCACTGCCGATATACTGCTGGTTTAGGTATCGGCAATAAAAAAGCGCCTCTTAGTGTTAGACATTATGAAAATAAGTACCATACCTGAACCCTTGTAAAGGCTTAAGGGCTGTCAGTCGAGGGTCGCCACCTTCATGGACCACGGTAAGTCGTCGCCAGTTTGCTGGTATTGAGAATACGGAAAGAAGTCTGCTTTCTGAAACAAAAAAAGAGCTCTAACAACAATTTGTAACAAGTCCTTTCGATTCATGCGAACCGTGTTTACTAAAAGTACCAATAGTAAGCACCTGGTTACAAAATAACCCTTCCTCTCTTCCGTAGTCAGGTAATATAACCTAACCGTCAAAAACCCCCGACTCTGACTAGAAAAAGAGCTGTAACTTTTGACGGGCTGAACAGATTTTAAGATAATACCCGATTAAATTAGGTTATCCGTTTTGGAGCTACGATTCCACAGACAGATACACAAATGAACACTACAAACTTATAATATTAACACCACACCTTTTGTCGGGGGTTAAAAATAAGCTTTAACTTACTGTTAGGACCATCTTTAGTGTAGACATCATAAATAGTTCCAATAATATTGATTAGTACTACAGCATAAATAACTTGAGGGAATATGGTGTCTGCAAACGTGGGGGGCTTTTCTGTGATCTTATCAGCATGCGTTCGGCAGTAATGAAGTGTGTGGAGAGAAGCGCGGAGCGAGCGCGCTTGAGCATAGCGGTCAGCGCAGCGCTCGAAGTGTAGTGCAGCGTTCCGTTCGAAGTGGAGCGAAGCATTACGGTCGATGCGGAGCGAAGCATCGCCGCTGTATGGCGGACAGCGCGCGCTAACGCAGTAGCCACGATGAATGCGCGTGCGGTTGAAGTGACGGTACGATTCATCTGAGTATGCCTGTGTAGAGTATAAATGCACATTTGAATATGTAGCAGATTCGTAATTTTTCTGATTATTATTAAGAAAGAATCCGGTCTTTCTTAGGTCCGACATACCTAAATATCTTTGGGACAGTTTATGGCAACGATATTATATTATATACAGCTGTGTGAATTCGATAGGCTATTTGATAAAAATACCTTTATCAAATCGTAAGTAGGGTGGGGTAGCTTTGCAGGGGTGAGGTCAAAGGTCCCGAGGCAGTACACCCCACCGCGTCTCGCGAGGCATTGCTCATAGACGTCCAGGTGGAACAGTTTCGGGAAGCTAGCCAGATCATCACCTGAAAACACATTAAAGAAAAGAAAGAAAGAATGAAAAGTTTTTATTTCTACGCCCAGTATGCCGCACAAAACATAAATAAAGTCACACCAAGATCACTTAATACTAAAAAACATAAATTAAATTAATTAAGTGGCAGCACCGAGTAATACTGACAGTCTATGTAACCTACGTCTGTGGCGTGCGTCATCTGTCCATTACTGACTAGCCTAGAATTTTATCGCATTATTACTTGAACGATGTATTGAATGGCCTGGGTGGTATCATGGATGTAGAACCTGGTGGCTTTTCATCGTTAAGGTGTATCCCAGTCCTTCAACCCTTACGTGGGAAACTAGGAGTACTTATAGGCCCAAGACACATAGGTTCTTTTAAGGCCTGCGGAAACCATGGTTAAACCGCTTTAAGATAGCAACGAAGGGGAGAACACTTTTTTTTTTTTTTTTTTTTAGCGTGGTAAAATCTTCAAATGAGTCCTCCCACCCCGGGCAGGGCGGGAGGGACTGTCAGACTTGTACTGACTAAAATCCGCGGTGTTCCTTCAATAGCCCTTTACGTTCCCGGGTCACGGTAATGAGATAAGTCCCGCAACCCCGGCAGGCTTCGGCCCTCTACAGGGCCCGTCATCCGTCATCCGTCATCTTGCTGACGTTCTTTGAGGCGCGCGTGGAACACAACGCGCCGTCGACCCGGACATGGTCCATGGTCGGACAGCGAGTTGCCCTTTACTCGCTGTCCGCATGCCCGCGCCTACGGTGGCCGGAGATCGTCGGCCGGCGCCCGACGCCGTGGGCGACTACCACTGCGGCTGGGCTGGAGGGAGGACGCTATCCTCTCACCCACGCGGCCCGCCTCCTCCTTCGATAGCATGACTGCTTCGCAGAAGGAGGCGACCGCTTCCCACTCCGTCTCGCCCCGCAGCATGGCCTCGACCAATGCCGGGCGCGAGAGGTCTCCGCCTAAAGGTGAGCACACTTGCAACAAAAGTCTATTATAATGAATAGTCTAATGTACTCTCCGCTCATAACTGAGCTGTCTAACTGAGCTAACGGAGCTGTCCGACTGGGGAAGTACCTCCGTCTTGTAGAATATCGTAGCCCAATAACACTGCTCTTTTGCAGTGTTGTGTTCCTTATGGTGAGCAAGGTCAACAGTGCTCAATGGAGAAGCTTCGTAGTGTTGGCAGAAGAGGGCCTACAGCCATGCCTACTTTTTGGTAAGAGTTTTATTTAGGAACAGCGTGTAGGGGAGGCCGGGGTTCGAAGTGCCGGGGGTGCGTTGTTCCGATGCAAATAGCTTCGCCAAGAAAAGGGATAGCAATAAGTTTAAAGTGCACTGCAAAACGTCATACCATAGCGCACTTTCGGCAGCCATTTTGGTGACGCCTTGACGACGAGCAAGTGTGGTAGTCGCTTGGCGGTACATAAATGGCACGTAAGTAAATATTTTCGTATTTAAACTTTTTGGTCTAATTCGGTCCATTTTTTAGCTATTAATGTGTAACTTGTATTAATTTATTGGAAAAACTATAGAGATCGATTTTTTTAATATCACTGTTGACGCTATGTTACCTATTTTGTAATATTTTATATAACCTTGAAAATGAAATTTGGGGCTCTAAGTTCCGCTGACTGGGGGCTGGTTGTGCCGGGGAACAATCTACCCCAACTATATCTAAATAAAAGGAATCTGATTAATTTAAAAAAAAAATGTTTTAGTATGACAACCTACATAAGAAAAACGGCACGTGGGAAGACTTCAGGTGAATTTTAGTTGATTGATATCAATTTTAATATTAATACAAATTCTTAAAGTTTATAAAAGTTGATTATTGATATCTGCTTAGAATTTTTGATTATTTATCAAAGACAACGAGTTTATATAACCTGTAATTCTCATTTTTAATAAACAATACATGGATATTTAATTCAAGTACTTTTGTGTTTGATTTATACATATCCATATACTAATACTGTACCATTAATGATTAAAAATGCTACCAGAACAATTTACCTCAACGATGGAACAACCAGCCCCATGAAGGGGTGAGTTGTTCCTTGTGATCTTTTCACAAAAAAAGTATCCTAATCCAAAAAGTATTATTAATTTAATAAATGCGTCTACATAATTTAAAACTAGAATAAATTCTGCATCTATACATGCCCAAATATTAGAGTCCAGTCCCTTTTCTGACGTTCTTTTTACGTGATATTTAAAAATCGGCACTTCGAACCCCGGCCTCCCCTACAGTAATTTCTTACAGGGTAGGCAAAAACAACTTATTGCTGTATTTTCAAGTTAAATGATGTTTGTGATGGCCACCTCAACCTAAAACTAAGAATAAACTAATATTACAGACATATTAATGTTTGTATTACTTAATACTTAATTTATTAGTGGGCAGTGCCTTTTTGTCTTTAGGTATGGAGTGCACGGCTGCACGCCACTGGAACAGACACTAATCAATCACTCTGCAAATTATCCGCATTATATTAAGATTATTGATTGGTTTCCAACTTTCCACTGGAGCGGCAGCGGAGAGCAATCAATAATCTAAGGCATTACATTAAAAAAATATCCTGTATGGGAGGGGGCAAGTGCAATTTATATACCAATCATTGAACGTCTCACAATATAACGGCCTTGTACATACAGTGAAATTGTCAAAATATTATTGCCTACAATATCAGTGCGTGGGTCCAGTGGAATTACATTATTATTCCGCTGGACCCACGCACTGAAATGAGTCCCTGAAATTGTGAGAAATGGGGGCGGTTGAAAAAGTATAATATCACTGGTTGGTATCCCTGCGTATATTTGTATGACCATAATGACTCTTTATTATTTGATTCGCCAAGTTTCCAATTTGGGCTGTAATTATAGTAAGCAAGTGCTATCCGACTTCTGAATCCTTTTGACGTGTAACCCAAAACCCTTTTTTATAGTACTGCAATGTGTAGTGTGACGAAGTTACGTCATGTCACGTTGCAATGTGACATCACGTAACTTCGTCACATCACGTATTGTTCCTCCACCTTCCGAAGGGGGTCATAAGGTATTATCATGGAAGGGGAGCTTAGACAAAAAAAAAAGCACAGTCATCATACCGGTATATTCTCGAGCCGCCCCAACAGTTGACACCAACAGTAACAAAGCTAGTAGTACCACCATCGCTACGCTAATACTAAAGACTGTTAATTTTGGAAGAATATACGTATGTAGGTAATCATTATTGAAGAATTAATTAATATATAGGTACCTTATTGACGTTATTAAAGTCAGGTGTTCACTCATGGTCAGTAGGTGCCGAATAATTCATAATAAATTAATTTATAATTAGTAGGTAGGTGCATGGGCGGTCTTAATTTTCTTTTGGCGTATTTTGTATTGGTATTTGGTACACCCAAGAACACACAGGGCCGTGCCGCCCCTGTGTGCGAAGTGTGCGGCGCACACAGGCGCCAAGACAATAGGGGCGCCGCCATCGACATTATTTTTGTTACACTTACTTACTTATATAAAACTGGAGAACATTTATTTCGGTCAAAATTAACAAATAATAAAAGAAAAATAAGTTGAAACATGAAAAAAAGAGGCGCTTCATAGGTTTTGCACACAGGCGCTGTGGGGGGTCGGCGCGGCCCTGAGAACACAGAAAGGGTTTTGTTTGTTGTTTTCTGTATGGTTCTGTGGGTACTGTACCCACAAAACTATACAGAAAGTGGTACAGGTGTAACACCTGTGACCTGTACCACTTGGCTACTCGTTTACAAATGAGTTAAATTACTTAATACATAATTATTAAAGGAAAGACATTCGACATTTCATAAGTGCTTGTATCTGGGTAACGTGAAATAAAGATGTATTATATTTTACACAGTGCTCTTTATATCAATCTGCCTAGCTTATTCCAATTTTTTATTTTTTTTTGCTTTTTTGTTCTGTGCGGGAATCGAACCCGTGGCCCGTTAGTATAGCAGAAAGCTAATCGCTTAGCATCAACCGTGGCGTGAAACTTACTTAGTACTTAGATAGATTGATTTTTTTGTCGTCGAATGTGAATTGTATGTGGGCAAGGATCAGACCCACGAAGCAAGCTGGCAGGGCGCCCCAGGAGGACATGTAGAAGCAAGCTGGCAGGGCGCCCCAGGAGGACATGTGTTTATAATTTCCATGATTGTGTCCAAAAGCTAGTAAACTCATTAGGTAATCTATACTTATAATAAAATCGTAACGAGGCGAAAACTGTACATTGAATATTTTTCAAAAAAAATGATTGCTGCGTGTACTAGGAACGATACTGAAGCCAAATCAGATGTTTTTAGAATTTTTGTCTGTTTGTCTGTTTGTCTGTTTGTCTGTATGTCCGTTTGTCTGTTTATTTGTCCGAGCTTCACGCCTATACTACTGGACAGATTTAGTTGAAATTTTGCAGTAATATCTGTCAAAGGGCTGGTCAACATATAGGCTATAAATTATCACGCTATTATCTAAGGGGGATGAGCTAAAGTGCATTATGCCTGTTTACTATTATGAGCAACCACTTCATTATTAAGAGCCGAATCTTAATGAAATATTGTCTTATTATAATTCATAGGTCCGGTCAAAATATGTAATATAAATCATCACCCTATTCGTCTAGGGGGCTAAGCAAAATTAATCTTCGTTTTAGTTTCACAGTTTCTGTGTTCATTTTAACTCCTCACTTGATCCAGTTCTTAAATGAGTAAAATGGTATATTTAGTAATGCCCAGTATTTTTTTTTTACTGATAAACGTTCTTTCTTTGGCATCTTACTTTAAGGTACGTATTTCACTGACTGCTATGTTCCAAAAGGTGAAGCGTGATGAAAGCATACGACATAATACCTTACTCACGAGATAATTACTTTTTTAAATGCGCTATTTCGACGTAACTTTGATTTCATTATTTTTTTATTACATTTTTCTGAAACTAGATGGCGTTAATAGACTTTTTAACCAAAACCAAGTTTTTGTATTTCCAGTAAATATTGAGATAAGATAATTAAGATTTTATTAGGATTGGGTAGAATTTTTTTTTATCCATAGAATTTATCGGAAACCTGTAGGATGGGCTTTTTTAATTTTTAATCTAATAGGTAATTAGGAATTCAAAAGCCTTATTGGCAGTACTAAAATGCCGTGTCCTTGCTGTTTACTGCTACCATTGCAAATTGATAAGGGCTAACATCGTTTGCATTCTGGAGAACAGCAAATTAGGTTCATACAACATTTTTTTTACAACATAGTCTTTTGCCTGATGCACGGCAGCTGAAAATTCATTGACTTGAGGATGACTAGAATGATCTGTCGACTACCAATTTCTCAGTGAAAATATTAAAATAATTATTACCTATTTTTTTATTATTTTCAGCACACACAAAACATAATAATTAAATATTATTGTGTTTCTTTAAATTTGTCTTCAGTCTCCCTAGATACATACCGTTGGAATCGAAATATTTGTTCTTTTAATTGGGTTTATGCATCGATGTCTATAGATACGCTCTGTCATACAAAGGGAAGCTAAAAAAATGAGACGTATTTTTTGAATACGTCAAATTCTAAATTCGACAATTTTCGAATTATATTTAAATAGAACAGCGATACATGCACTAATGGAATA
This sequence comes from Allophyes oxyacanthae, assembly GCA_932294325.1. Classification (NCBI taxonomy): domain Eukaryota; kingdom Metazoa; phylum Arthropoda; class Insecta; order Lepidoptera; family Noctuidae; genus Allophyes; species Allophyes oxyacanthae. The sequence goes on from OW028628.1 coordinate 9,165,432, forward strand.
GCTACTATTATTATATATTTTTTATTCAATACACAAATTAATAATTATGTTTGTAAACGGCATTTGACTGGTGATCAACTACTCCATTTTTCTGAAAATGGAGTACCTGACATGTCTCACTTTTTGAGTTCACTAAGCATATCTATAGACATCGATGGGTTTATGTGTTTACGAAAATGTGAAGTTTATAATTTGGATGTTTTCTCCAAGTATTTTAAATAGCTACTATTGCTAGATTCATATAAAATCATTACAAAGGGCAGTAACAGTTACCGAATTCTCACCGACTACGTCGTTGTCATTGTTAGTCGTTAGTAGAGTGTAGGCAAAATAAAGGTATCGCTAGATCACCTACTTTGTATTTATGGGATGAAAGTCTGAGAGCCAACAAAAAAAAAGAAGTTACCCCATCTCAGGAAAACAGTGAAAAATATTTCAATGAAACTTTACAGTAATTGTATAGATAATAGTCTAACTTAACAACTTTCATTTGCAACAGTTGACTAGATCTTTAGATACAGCTTGATCGCTCTATTGTAAGCAGTCCCATACAAAGCAGAGGTCACGATTGATTGGTTATACAAAATAATGTTGTATTGGACCTACTTTGATGCGACTTTCATTGTAGTTTAATTTATTAGGGATCGAGATGTTATAGTAAACATATTTCATCGCACTATCACTAATAGGAGTCGAGTAATGTAACATATTTTGTGTATAATGTATGATGGATATGACACGTAAGAAGTTAACAATTTCGATAGGACTTTCACAGTAGCGCTACTAAGGGACCGACTTTTTAACATAAATATTATGTATCATCACGCTACGCTACGCTCACAGGAACTGAACAGTGTAACATTATTTTTTTTGTATACACACGGCTACTATCAAGCTATACATTTCCAGTAAAAGCTGACCACGTATTGTATTGGCTTCCCCTACAATAAGAGGTCAGCTTATTTTACTGAAAATTTATAGCTCGATATGTATCCGTGGATACTATGGTCGATAGTTAAGCAATTTGTGATTTAAACGAGTTTATTTGACATGTTCGGTAAAAAACCATTACGACAAATTACTATACATATGAAGGAAACTGGATAGTTTTTAAGCATTAGAAATGTTTATTTCGACACCCATCGTAACTAGCTAAGTGGAGCGGTAAATAGTAGAATAAAAGCCGACAAATATCAGGTTCAAATCCGGTACTCGTGTTTTTACTTTTTGTATTTAATACTAATTGATAACATTTTATGTTATTAGAAACATGTATTTTCAAAACAATTCGAGCACCCCTACACCACGCGAACGAAGTCGCGGGCACAGCTAGTAAAAAATAAAAAAACAATTCTACTATTTTAATAATAAAATGAACTTAACATGTATCCACATGCTTATTATTATTTATTTCTGTACTGAACTAACACAAATTGTACCCACACTTATGCAAATAAATCAATTTTATTTTATTTTCATTTCATTTCATTTCATATATCAATAATAGATAACTTCATTGCTTAGAATATTAACGCTTCAAAGAACCTCTGAACTGGAATCTCCAATAGTATCGTGATTGGAATTGCCAAGATGTAGGTAAAGAAGTTCGTCGACATCCAATCCACCATCTGAAACAACATTACAGATTTGAAAGTGATTTTCAATTTAATTCATTTCATAATGTAGGAACGTCAACATACTATCTGTATGCTGTGATTACCTATAGGTACCTAATAAATTCTGGAAAAAAGTATAATTCGACGTCAAAAATCTAAAGCAAATAAATGAATTTCAACAACTTCTAAAATCGGTGCCTGTTAAGGTGCGTTGAAGAATACGCGTCGATTATAAATATAACCTCTAAATTCGACGAGTATAACGCCTCCTTTTTTTGAAGCCGGAAAATAGTCGTGATTCGGTTTAAAGTAACAGGTTAGTACTCGGGGGTATAATAATTGTACAGTACGACACAAGTCACAACTAAGAAGACGCACCGGCAAACTTCGTAAAACCGCGGGTCTACCGCGTAACTAAAATGGTAATGAACATCGACTCTGGTAATAAACTTCCATACGATCGTGAGAGATTAAACACCGAGCTACCTTGTAAAAAAAATACTGATCAGGAAATTGGGACTCCCATCTTCATGATGGGTAATTCTTTTACAAGGTAGCTCGGTGTTTAATCTCTCACGATCGTATTGAAGTTTATTACTAGAGTCGATGTTCATTACCATTTTAGTTACGTGGTAGACCCGGCGCCGATTGCTTTAAAACTGCGACTTTCAAGACCACGAATTTTTAATAGAAGGTACTAGGTACTGCAGTACAACATGATCTTTACGCTGAATTATCTAAGCTAGCGACTGCCATTGGTTGTTTGATCAGGTACCAACCCACTTGGAACCGTGCGCCTAGAATCACGACGTTTTGAAAGTGCCTGCAAAGGCCCAGTTGAAATAAAAATCTTTGACTTTGTACATCGATGTTACTTCTTAGTTGTGTCGTCTATCCTTTTGTTTTTAAAAGACTTCAAAAAAAGGAGGAGGTTCTCAATTCGACAGTATGTATTTTTTTTTTGTATATTTGTTCAGCGATATCTTCGCTAAATAAGAACCAATAATAATAATAAAAAAAAATTGAAAGTGTATTCCCCTGAGGTGGTCCTTAGCTTGGCAGCGGCACCGACTTCAGAAGCTATTAAGTTTTTATGGAAAATATTTTTATACGTTTTTGTTTTTGATTTTTAGTTTTTTATATCATTTTCACACTAAGATTTCCTGCACCTAAGTAAGTAAGTAAGTTTACTCATGACGATATATGTCTTATATACGATAGGTATGCCTTTTGCAGGGCCATCATCCGTCGCCGGGAATGTAACTGAGAATTTTCTTACAGAATATTGAAAATGAACTAACAATGTCAAGTGTAGAGGTGCCGTATGCTATCGGCCTGGTGCCAATGCTTATATTGACGCACCAATGCAGCAGCATCACTGTCAAAGACATACGAGCCATACTGTGCCAGCCTCGCCAGCAGGCGAATCGCCTTGGAAAAGCTGAAAAAATAAATGCAGCTTTAGAATGCGGGATTTGCCGCTAAATGTAACCGAGATATAACAGTAGTTCCTACATGAGATCTTGGTTTTTTAAGTTGACGGAATAAAGGCTGCAAAAGCACTGTTTGAAAGCGCTGTTTGAAATGTGTTTGAACTATATTTGAAGTACATATATATCCCAACAAAAACATTAAATGTAAAAAAATGCCAAGTCTCTCGATGCAGTCTTTCCATCGTAAAAAGTTTTGAGATCTCATAGAAGCCAAGTCCTATTCAAATTATTTTGTAGTTATAAATCAACATTTAGTAATTGTATCAATAGTTTTCTTTATATTATAATTATAGTGACTTGGCAATGAGCACAAGAAGAAACAAATAAAACGGCATATTTGGAGGAGTTGAAAGTCACACACCGCATGCGTAAACATTAATATCACAAAATTAATTTTCTTTTGGTTTATCCGTGTCGTCCCAACCGAATTTCGGCAACGGCAGTCAGTCTCATCCAAGACTAGTAAACTGCGCAGGATAATCTGATCACAGGTCTCGTCAGTAACATTTGCATATAATTCCAGGCAGCAAGCAGCTTTTAATTTGTGCTCATTGCCAAGTCACTATAATTATAATATAAAGAAAACTATTGATACAATTACTAAATGTTGATTTATAACTACAAAATAATTTGAATAGGACTTGGCTTCTATGAGATCTCAAAACTTTTTACGATGGAAAGACTGCATCGAGAGACTTGGCATTTTTTTACATTTAATGTTTTTGTTGGGATCTCATTTATTTTTTGTAAGTGTATTTCTTTCTTTTTTTTTAGGTGAACTCATAATTTCTTGGACTTCAGATACTGCTTTGCTTAAAAATTAAAATTAAAATTAAAATTCATTTAATTCAGGTAATAACTATAACCCATATCAACAAGAAAAAAAATTAATAATAATAAAACACAAAATAAAACAAATACAATAAAAATAACATGAAAAGTAAAACAGCAGCCACACAACATGCTAACCGGCATTATAGGCAACATGTCTGCCACAGCACCACCGTATGTAAAGGCAATCTAATCTGCCAGCGATCATCGCCAGGACGGTATTGGAGCTGGCCCGCACCTTGCGCACTAAGGACGCACACCGCTTGCGCATGGTGCTGTGAAAACAGTCGGTGTGCGCCTCCGCAAACATGCCCGAGGCACTACAGAAGCGGGGCAGCCCCAGTACCGCTCTGAACGCGTTATTATACCCATTAACCCATTTAGCTTAGAACCCATTCTCTATCTCTATCTCTTTTGTTTCTTTTCTGAGGCTTCGTTACTTCTAAGGTAGACAAGTCTGGGCGATATATACTTCGGAGTCGATTATATTCAGCTATTGCTATCTCCTGAGCTTTGATACTACTAAAATTCACATTTATTAAATGTAATCCACCCAAACTAGTCACTCTTGAAAGGGTCACGTATGCTTGACCACAGTTTATATTATTCTTTTCTATTCTATGTATTTATTCATCCAATTGAATACTTAAACAACGAACAAAGTTAACAATGCAGTCAAAATCCATACACAATGTTCTTGCCAAACCGCAAATATAAAATTGTTTTCTATGGTATATTATTTTTTAATGTTTTTATAATTATTTTTAATGTTTTTTTAATTTTTCCTTTAAATGTGGCTAATGACCTATCTTGGTGCAAAATTTGAAGTTTCTAAGTCTGCTAGAAGTACCTTAGATTTTTGATGATCGGTCAGTGAGTCAGTGAGTCAGTGAGTCAATGAGTCAGTGAGTCAGTGAGTGACAAAATGGTGTAACTTTGATCGACCGTAACTCCTAAACTATTAATTCAATTGGCATGTAATTTCGAACTTAAGCTTGTTCTAATGCCTACTATTATTCACCGAAAACCTAAACTCGTAGCTTTGTCCACGTCGAAGATATAGGGGGGGCGAAACAGCCGCGAATCGCATCGAGAAAAGATGGTACGGCCGTGCCCGTTTTGCTCGAGACTTGGCTGGGGCACTGCCGTGCCCCCAGATATCCATTGTATATATTGTTGTGCCCGACAGGGTCCATGTGAACTTTATATTATTCTAAGACCTTGTAAAACACATGTGATATGCAATAAAGAATTGAATTGAATTGAATTGAAGTGTCTCTTGTCAAATTATCGCTATATAGCCCAAAATATGTCACTTATTCGATGGTTAAGCAGAATAAAATCAGACATGATTTAGAGACGTTTTAGTACGAAGTGAATAGGATTCATATTAAGGACTTGTAACAAAATGCGAAAATGAACCGCTTGCTATTTGAAGTGGGTAGGCCCTCTGGTATCCTTACCATCAACATGAAATAGTCCCAGTAGGACGCCGGCCATGAGGATGGTGTAGAAAGGTCGGTCCAGTGCCATGTAAACCGCAGTGAAGACAGAAGAACTCTGTTTGCGAGCGTAATAGCCCATCCATGGCCATAAGACTGTCATGGGTATGGTTGTGTAGTGGAAATAGACGAACCACTAGAACAAATAAATACATCATGATGCCATAGGTATATGGTATAGGTACAATACAATACAATTTATTGCACACCACACAGTGAAGATAAAATACAATCTTAGATTGATTGGTTTCCGCTGCCGCTCCAACGGCATATTGTAATTTTTGAAGTGAAACCATAGACTTATTATCTAGGGAGCCCTACTTATTATTTCTATAAGTGAAACTTCTATATAAACGGGGGATTAGGATTTTTCTGTCACGAAAAAGCGTTACGGCCGCGTGGAGGGGGTAGACGCAGTGAACGCAATGTTTTATTTGCGTTCACTGGGTAGACGTTATATCGTCGATTAAAGTATATCATCTCCCTCAAACCATCAAAGAATTACCATTATCTCGATTTAAAAGTAAACTCTACAACTTCTTAATGAGTAAAAACTATTATAGTGTTAAAGAATAGGTACTTAGAAGCAGGGACCGGATTACCGATATTTATTTATACCGATATAAAAATATCGATATAATACCGATATACCGGTATTTTTTTATCGATAATGGTACCGATATTTAATTTCAGTACATAAATATCGATACCTTTATTTGTATTAATACCGATATTAAAATACCGATATAATACAAATAAATTACTTCCGTCCGCCCCATATTCGTCGCCGGCGCCGCCCACCACATCTCCCGTCTCTGTCTAGTAACGTCATACGGTAACACTACGCATGCTAGGTACTCGTAGAAGTAGATAGGTACCAACGTCTTGCGTGCGATTCTTACGTGATTTTTAGTTTATGGTTTTTGTAAGTATCTATTGATTGCTGTTCCAAGATGGCTGGTTTGTATTTTTTATGTTTTACTTTTTTTGTTTATTATAGGTACTTGATTGTTTTTAATGTGTCTGAGTTGAGAACATTAAACATATCTATAGTATGCGTGTTATAACTATTTGCCACTCTGAACTTCTGAAGCCTTAGTGTAAGTTTCTTTTAACTATTTCGATTTTACGCATCGACTGCGTTCTGTGTGCCGATTGGCCCGCTCCGAGCTCTTCGCCAATCGGAATGCCGAATGCGGTCGATACGTAAAATCGAGTATGTTTAAAGAAACTTACACTAAAGCCTCTGAAGTACGCAACACCAACAAGAAGTAGCTGCGCAGTACTCGCTTTTCAGGTCTACGTGGTTTGCGACGGCCGGGCGCTTATACAGGGTGACTGGTTGAATGAGGGAAACATTGAAGCAGGGTGTTGTATTTATCATTATCGTTTAATATCGGGTTGTTAGGTGCCCTGCAATATGGTTGTGCGTAGCGACGCTGATGATACTCGTGAACGGGTGCTCTCTATTGGGACTGGTCAACCCATAACTGCCACGACAATTTTATATTTCTTTTTTAAGGATTTTTTAATCCGCCACAAAAAAGAAGGGTCATCCGTAACGTAGAAATCCAGGGGTATCAGGTCTAGGGACCGTGCGGGCCAAGGAATAGGGCCGTTTGGGGACGTGCAAAAGCATTGGTTTATCAGACAGAGGTGCCCACTAGGGAAGTTCTTATTGAACGTATAACTGGCGCGTTTGAAATAATGAGAGAAGAAATGCGACTACGTATAACGACCGTTGAAATAAGAAACAGATGTCGAGCATGCATACGAAATGTAGGAGGTCATTTCGAACAAAATTTGTAACTTCTATACTATAACAGAATCGTAGAGGCCGAAATGTCTGTACATTGAAAATATTTTCGCGAAAATAGGCTAGGGAGACTAGAACCGTGCACTTAGAGTCTCGACATTTCATAAGTGCCTGTATCTGGTTTACATGAAATAAAGATCTATTCTAGTCTATTCTATTAAGAAATAAGCAATAGAACACGAATCCATCATTTTTAGAATTCTTGTCTGTTTGTTTATTACCTTAAAACGGGAAAACGGCCAAGCAGATTTCAATGAAACTTTCCAGTTGTATAGGTATTACTCTAACTTAGCACCTGACGTATATTTCATCTGAATCGGCTGATTAGATCTTGAGTTACAGCTTGACCCCTCTATTGCAAGCAGTCCCGTACAAAGCAGAGGTCAAGATTGATTAGTAAAAAAGAACCTTTCAAACATGTTTACCGACTATAAATACTAGATGGTGTTAGGGTCACGACCTATACAGTACAAAATATAAATAAAATATTATAAATATATTGGTTATAATTATTTATATTTAAGAATAAGATGTATTATTGAAAATCAAAAATTTATTTTAAAAAAATGCAGGCGAACATGTTTCCTTAAGAATAACTAGATGGCGATCGTAGAAAAAAAAAATAGAAGTCACTATGGTCTGTGCTATGGTTTCGTTACACAGATTTAGGGACCTCGCCCACGTACTACTTTTTGTAACTCCGGTAATAACTGCGAGTTTTTCGGCGTTTTGTTTATGAGCGACTTTTTGTAGCACGTGGGCATTTCAGTATTGAACTCTGAATGTTTTATATTCGGCGACAAAATAATCACTCCGCGATTCCTTATTAAATTAAGTTGCATTGATGTTCCACCGGTCCCTATGAATGACTGTGTCATAGGCTATGACTAGGATTCCCAACCGTCCCACGTGAAGCGAGACGTCCCGTTTCCACGGCTCAAATAATGCGTCCCGTGATGCGTGTCTGTGGGACGCTAATTGTCCCACTTTATAGTAAATCTGGCCCAGCTTAGAACAGGGTTTAACTTTCATTACAATTGCAAAGAATTTTATTACATTTTGGAGATAAAAAAATTGTTCAAATGTCCCAATCACAGTACTTTTTACACACAGCACAGTAGTTTTTCTTTTTGAAGGAGTACTTGTGCCAGTGGGCACAGGCCCTAAGAGTCACCGCGCATGTGTCCACAGACATATAATACATGTGCCCTATGCGTGGCCCTATGGTGCGTCACAATTAGAGGATTCGATCCCGAATCTCGAGATCCCGGGATCCCGGCCCTATTCCAGTCCCGAAAATTTCGGGATTAAATTTTCATAATCCCGGGATTTTCGGGATTGACGAAAGTGTTACTATAATCGAAGACATGTGTCAGATTACGATTATTATATTATGTTATATTAATTAATACTCGTTATGTTTATGTTACACTAGCGACCTGTCCCCGGCTTCACGCGGATGCAGTTTCTCTACTATCCTTACATTAAATATGAAAGTATTATACATTTATAAACCTTCCTCTTGAATCACTCTATCAAACTAAAACCGCATCAAAATCCGTTGCGTAGTTTTAAAGATCTAAGCATACATAGGGACAGACAGCGGGAAGCGACTTTGTTTTATACTATGTCGTGATAATGTTAAAAGGTCATTTAATTTTGTTAAGTAAAAGTTGTTTTTTTACTTAAATAACCTAACCACAGAACATAAAAGAAGTAATGAGAGAGAAACCGCTTTCTGTGCATCAGATCCATATTATGCAATCTTATCTGAAATCTTAAAATGCAATTTGTCTGAAAAGATTATAAAACCTCATGGCGGATCAACAAGTAGACTTCACTGCGCATCGTATTGGTACAAAATTAACTTCAGGTGAAGCTTCTATATCAACTGTGTCTCGAACACAAAATGATCCGCCATGTAAGACAGCCAAACTTACAGATTATTTTAAAAGTTCTGACTCAATGAACTGGTACTGGTACTGCTCACTGGTAGTGACCAGATTGGCAGCAATGGACGGTCTACCATTAAAAAAAAAATTACTTAATGTTGATTGTAAAGAGATTTTGTTTGAAACTTAGTTAATATATTATTTAAGTGATTTTATATAAAAAACGGGTGTTTTTTTTAATAATAAAACTTATTAGGTACCAATTTTATATAAAAAAAATGTTATGTAAAAAAATTGAGGGTAATACCGGGATCCCGGGATCCCGGTATTGGAAATTTTCTTGATGGTATTAATACCGGTATTGAAAAAATCCGGTATTCGAAACCCTTAGTTGCGTCCGTGTTATTTTTTTTTTGTTTTGTTTAGCATAGAACTACAATTGAAATTGAAGAAAAACAACTCTACAGTGACATAATTTTACCACGGCAGAAATAATGTATTTAATACGTAATACGTAATTTAATAGAAAATAAAAAATCTCCAATAACATCGCCACAAGCAGTTTAACCGTTTCAAAGATTCATCATCTCATAATGTACTAAATAAATTGCTTCTAACGAGAGAAAAACGGAGTTTCTAAATATTGTAGGATCTCCTCGTCATCATCCGATAACAAATCATGATGGACAAGCGAAAAGAAATCCATTGTTACAAAAAAACAGGGTAAAAACACGAGACAACTGTCAATAAAATCGAGGTTTAACAACCTTAAACCGACCCAGATGCCGGTTTAACTTTTATGTTTATTTAAATCGAGATTTAAGCTAAATCGATGACGTGCAAGTCGGTAAATTAGGTTTAAGCTAAAGTCGAGTTTTAATTGAGCTTAAGTCGAGTTTAACTAAAAGCTGCAAGTGGCCCTTAAGGAGGCGTTTGCAAAATGGATAGGTATCGAATCGCACTAATCGCACCACTACATTGACACGGCTCAAATACTCACACACGCGCCCGGATAGCTGCGGGAATAACTAATTTCGATACTTTGAAAGTTAATTTTTTGTTTTGTCATATTTTATATTTTTGTAATATATAGGTATTATATTTTTTTTGTCGAACTGGATGGAGTGACCTGATGGTGTACTTCCTTGACTGCTACTGGAACTCCTAGATGAGTAGACTTAGATGTGCCGAGTTTGGGCTCGTTTTGTTAGTTATGATGAGGACTTACCTCTGGACATGATGGAGTGACCTGAAAGTCTACTTCGGTGACTGCTACTGGAACTCCTAGAGGAGTAGAGCTAGGTGTGCCGAGTTTGGGCTCGTTTTGTTAGTTATGGTGAGAACTTAGTGAACGAACGAACGTGAGTGAGTGAGTGAGTGAGTAAGTGAATGAGTGAGTGAGTGATCGATCGATCGATCGATCATCACGTCATCATAATGATGATGATCATGATGATGACCATGATGATGATGATCATGGTCATGATGATCATGATAACTATGACGATGATTTTCATTGTCATGATGATGGTCATCAGAATGATGATGGTCATGAGGTCATGAGGACTATGATGATGATCATGGTCATGATGATCATAGCGATGATGGTCATAATCATGTGGTCATGATGATCACGATCATGATGATGATGATCATGATAAACATGATGATGATGATCATGATAACCATGACCATGATGCATCATCATGACCATGACCATCATCATGATCATCATCATCATGTTTATCATGACCATGACCATCATCGTCATGGTCATCATGACCATCATCGTCATGGTCATCATGATCATGATCATCATGGTCATCATGATCGTGATCATCATGACCATGACCATCATCATCATCGTCATCATGACCATGATCATCATCATCATAATCATCATCATGGTTATCATGATCATCATAATGATCATCATGACCATGATCATCATCATAATCCTCATGACCTCATGACCATCATCATCCTGCGGGTCTACCGCGTAACTAAAATTGTAATGAACATCGACATTGGTATTAAACTTCAATACGATCGTGAGAGCCTAAACTTTGAGCTAACCTAAGCTTTGTTGATGAATATAGACAGAAGAATCCCTGTGTGCTCTATTTTCTGTGACATGACGCAAGCTTTTGATTATGTGGAGCATAGTATTTTACTACAGAAACTAGAAGCTTACGGCATACGGGGAAACATTTTAAACCTCATTCAGTCATATCTAAGTAATAGAAAGCATTACACTGAAATTGCAAAAATTAATATTAAGACTAAGAGAGAAGAAATTTACATGTCAGACGAACGCACACCTCTATACGGCGTCCCTCAAGGTAGCGTACTTGGACCTCTATTATTTATTTTATATATTAATGATTTTCCTAGTGCTATTGACCACCCCATGACTCTCTTTGCAGATGATAGTACAGTGACAATAGAATGGAAAAATAAAGACACATATGAATATGACATTAATCAATCTTTGACATCAATAATAACATGGCTAGATAGAAATAATTTAAGAATTAATTTAGATAAGACAATTGTAATGCATTTTAGCCAACGAGCCCCGGCTGTAATTGACATTAAAGTTCTTTACAATGACGCAGTAATTAAGCAAGTTGACTCCACAAAATTTTTAGGTATTATGATTGACACAAAATTGAACTGGAAAGCGCACATTGAGTATTTGAGTAAAAGGATGAGCTCTTCTGCATATGCTTTATACAAACTGGCTCCAGAACTCAACCCAGATGCTTTATTGACTGCGTATCATGGTTTGGTAGTATCGGTATTGCGCTATGGTATAATATTTTGGGGTAATTCTACGGACCAAGATATAGCTTTTAAGGCCCAAAAGAGATGTATTCGTGCAATGTTTAATTTGAAATCGAAGGAGAGCTGCGTGCCCCTCTTTAAAAAATATAGGTTATTAACATTACCGTCGCTCTATATTCTGGAAACTGCTGCGTTTGTTAAAACAAATCCCGAATTATTTCCACGACTGGCTGACACTGTAGTCCGTAACAGACGTGACAATAGCAAACTTTGCTTGCACACTGCAAAAACTTCGCTAATGCGCAAAAGTGTTTTCTGTATGGCCCCCATCATATATAATAAAATACCACAGGCTTACAAAGTTTTAAATACAAATTTGTTCAAAAAAAAGATACGAAATTTATTAACAGACAAGTGCTATTATCATTTATGTGATTTCTTGACTGACACTATTTGACATTTTTTAATTTTTAATTATTGATTATATAAATTATTAACTATTATTATTTTATTGTTAACATGTATTTTATTTTTATTTTGATTTGTGCGCCTTAGTAGGCAAGACATGTACGTGCTTTTTTAAAATTTAACATCTTGCATGCTTAATTTGTGTGTAAACGCATGTTTGACAAATAAATTATCTTTATCTTTATCTTTATCTTTACTCACTCATTCACTCACTCACTTATTCACTCACTCACTCATTCACTCACTCCCTCATTCACTCACTCTCTCATTCACTCACTCATTCACTCAGTCACTTATTCACTCACTCACTCATTCACTCACTCACTCATTCACTCACTCACTCATTCACTCACTCACTCATTCACTCACTCACGTTCGTTCGTTCACTAAGTTCATGACCAACCACAAACTCGGTACACCTAGGTCTACTCATCTAGGAGTTCCAGTAGTAGTCATCGAAGTAGACTTTCAGGTCACTCCATCTAGTCCGGAGGTAAGTTCTCATCATAACTAACAAAACGAGCCCAAACTCGACACACCTAGCTCTACTCGTCTAGGAGTTCCAGTAGCAGTCACCGAAGTAAACCTTCAGGTAACACCAGTAAGTCCTAGACGAATGTGACAGATGGACGGACGGACAGCGGAGTCTTAGTAATAGGGTCCCGTTTTACCCTTTGGGTACGGAACCCTAAAAACAACATTCGAGCACCCGAACTCCACGCGGACGAAGTCGCGGGCACAGCTAGTTAGTTAATAAAAACATAATAACCTTAATAAGTCTTTTACTAGTTAGAAGAGTCGGGGTTAATGGTTTCTATGATATGAAGCATACCATCAGAAAGGATATAAGCTAAAGAACTTTTTTAAACAAAACTAAGTTCAAAATAGCTGTTAGTTTTTTTTATCCTGAATTTTGAAGGTGTAATTTTTCACACATTTACAAACAAAATTGACTTTGGAAGCACATAAGTATTTCTTTACAGATCAATTGCATCAAATAATGATTTATTTAGAATAAAAATACATTGCAGAATACAATAAAAGTTATTTCGTGCAATTACAACCATAAACAATAAAGTAATGACGATTTATAGGCGAGATTTCGAGAAATTTTGGGAAAAAAAAAACAAATCTCAATAACCATGAAACTTAGGACATGGGGTCTCTGGGTACAAACTCCCAAATAACCCTCCCAATCCCCCAAAAAATCGTGTTGGTCCATGCGTCAAACACCATGTATATGTACAAAGTTAGATTAGATTTTTAGATTTTTTTATTTGAAAACGTTGCCGCCTCTCTAAGATTTCTTCTGTATCAAGGGGAACAGTTTACAAACATACATGTCACATGCACACACCACCCAGACCAGAAACAACTATTTGTAGATCATACAAATACTTGTTCCGTGCGGGGATCGAACCCGCGGCACGTAGCGTAGAAGGCTAATCGCTTAGTCACTGCGTATAGTGTATAGGTATTGTTTAAAAGCATATATTATATATTCAAGATTATCATAAAAAAAAAACACGTAGTTGTCTTCATAAACACGGAAGTTATAGATTTATGACACGAAAATGACTCAACTTCCCCATAGTGCGCCGCTCTTAATTCATACACTAAAACCAAAACAACAAAATTGCGGTATTTGGCTGACCGCTCGCTGCACTGTTGCCACTCCGCGCCGTGCCGTTGCCGCGTGTGTAGGTAAAGTACAACAGCCGTTCAATCTGGCAACGTCGCGTTACCGTCGCTCCGCCCACCGCTTAGCTATTGGTATCGGTATTGAGTATCGATAAAAATATCGATAACTTAATACCGGTACTTAAAATAGCGATATTTTGTATCGATATTTTACCGATTCTTGAAAATACCGATATATTTGTAAAATATCGATATTTTTCCGCCGAATATCGGCATTTCTAAAATATCGATATCGGTCCCTGCTAGAAGATAAGATACCAAGGGCACTAACATAAATATAGGTATAATATGCATGTTTCATATTTTTTTTTTTTTCCTGTTTTGTATAAATCCAATTTGCACGCCTCAAGGGGCAGAATATGCTGTAATTAATCTTAAGTTTATAACACCTGTAACAAAACCATATTTGAGCAAATAAATAATTTGATTTGATTTGATTTGATCCGTTGAAGTTTCACTTCTACTATGTGTCCCCAGCACACATTTCGTTTTTTTTACCGATCATGAAGATGGGAGACCTAACTTCATGATATTGAGAATGAAAAGTAGAGTGTTTAACACGGGTGAAAGTCACCAATTCCTAAATACGTTTAAATACCTCGTATGGGAATTGATTCCTTTCGACCCTTGTATATTTGTATAACAATTAACAATCTACTATTTATTCTTTTAATCCTGTTTTGCCCCATTTTTTGTTCCGTATTCGCCTCGGGTTTTGTTTAGTATACTATTATATTTTTAGTACGAACGGACGGAAGCATAAATGAAAATCTGGGGGCACGGCAGTGCCCCAGCCAAGTCTCGAGCAAAACGGGCACGGCCGTACCATCTTTTCTCGATGCGATTCGCGGCTGTTTCGCCCCCCCTATATCTTCGACGTGGACAAAGCTACGAGTTTAGGGTTTCGGTGAATAATAGTAGGCATTAAAACAAGCTTAAGTTCGAAATTACATGCCAATTGAATTAATAGTTTAGGAGTTACGGTCGATCAAAGTTACACCATTTTGTCACTCACTGACTCACTGACTCACTGACCGATCATCAAAAATCTAAGGTACTTCTAGCAGACTTAGAAACTTCAAATTTTGCACCAAGATAGGTCATTAGCCACATATAAAGGATAAATTATAAAAACATTAAAAAATAATATACCATAGAAAACAATTTTATATTTGCGGTTTGGCAAGAACATTGTGTATGGATTTTGACTGCATTGTTAACTTTGTTCGTTGTTTAAGTATTCAATTGGATGAATAAATACATAGAATAGAAAAGAATAATATAAACTGTGGTCAAGCATACGTGGCCCTTTCAAGAGTGACTAGTTTGGGTGGATTACATTTAATAAATGTGAATTTTAGTAGTATCAAAGCTCAGGAGATAGCAATAGCTGAATATAATCGACTCCGAAGTATATATTGCCCAGACTTGTCTACTTTATAAGTAACGAAGCCTCAGAAAATAAACAAAAGAGATAGAGATAGAGAATGGGTTCTAAGCAAAGCAGTAGCTGAAGTCCAAGAAATTATGAGGTCACCTAAAAAAAAAAGAAACAAATACACTTACAAAAAATAAATGAGATCCCACCAAAAACATTAAATGTAAAAAAAAGCCAAGCCTCTCGATGCAGTCTTTCCATCGTAAAAAGTTTTGAGATCTCATAGAAGCCAAGTCCTATTCAAATTATTTTGTAGTTATAAATCAACATTTAGTAATTGTATCAATAGTTTTCTTTATATTATAATTATAGTGACTTGGCAATGAGCACAAATTAAAAGTTGCTTGCTGCCTGGAATTATGTGCAAATGTTACTGACGAGACCTGTGATCAGATTATCCTGCGCAGTTTACTAGTCTTGGATGAGACTGACTGCCGTTGCCAAAATTCGGTTGGGACGACACGGATAAACCAAAAGAAAATTAATTTTGTGATATTAATGTTTACGCATGCGGTGTGTGACTTTCAACTCCTCCAAATATGCTGTTTTATTTGTTTCTTCTTGTGCTCATTGCCAAGTCACTATAATTATAATATAAAGAAAACTATTGATACAATTACTAAATGTTGATTTATAACTACAAAATAATTTGAATAGGACTTGGCTTCTATGAGATCTCAAAACTTTTTACGATGGAAAGACTGCATCGAGAGGCTTGGCATTTTTTTACATTTAATGTTTTTGGTGGGATATTAATTTTTAAGAATCTTTAAAAGTTAGCCAGACATGGGATTGACTCGTAAGTCAATCCCGGCGCTTGAACACGTATGTTCAAGCACCAAGCACGTATTGTACTCCAATCTTGATACTTATGAAGATTTTTATATTGATTTAAAATTACTTAGTGGTTCAGTGAGATAGGTACGGTTTAATCTCCTATAATATAAAATCTATGGTTTTAAGTCTATGGGTTTAATGAATTTATTATCTATTTACTCATAAAGAGTTTTCAGTTCAATTTATAATATTTTAATTTCTCACAGAGAACTTTTTATTAATTAAAATAAATAAATATAACCAACTCATTACTGTCCTACAGCTGGGCACGGGCCAGTTAGTTAGATTTAGATTTATTTATATACCTATACACACCCTATACATACTTTATTATACACCTGAATTTATAAAATTTGAATAGGTAGTATCTACATTACAAGAATATAGTTCCTTAGGCTTGTATAACTTAAAATTTAAAACTGGTGTAAATTAAAGAGTATTTCTATTCTGTTATTTAAAGAACGAAATTAACTTACTTTATATTTAGATAGGTTGATTTTTTTCTCATCTAGTTCAAATTGTATGTGGGCAAGGATCAGACCCACGAAGCAAGCTGGCAGGGCACCCCAGGAGGACATGTAGAACTCCGTAAATGATGGAGAGTCTCGGAATATCCGGCGTATTTGTCTGGGAGACGGAAAACAGTTTGATTAGCTTGATTTCATTAGAAGGAACTCAATTTATTCACAAGTGTGGAGAGACAATAATAGCAGTGATAGTCTAGCGGTTGAGCGCTTGCCTCTCTTCCAGGAACCCTCCTAAGGTCAATCCTGGCCCAATATCTGACTTTCTAATTCATGTGCTGATCGGAATTTAATTATTACTTGCGCTAATGATGAAGGGAAATATCGTGAAGAAAGCTGCCCACTTGACAGAGCTCCAAGACGTTCTCCATGGTGAGCACAGTCCGCCAACGTAGACCAATAACCGTATAGGGGACAACTAAGAAGTAGCATCAGATTCTGGTAAACTTCAATACGATCGTGAGAGCCAAAACTTCGAGCTACCTTGTAAACAAAATTACCGATTATAAAGTTGGGACTCCCATCTTCATGATCGGTATTTTTTTTACAAGTTAGTTCGAAGTTTATTCTCTCATGATCGTTCATTACCATTTTGTTACGCGGTAGACCCGCAAGACTGAGATCACTAACCCGTTTACCTGTACCGCTCAACATCGGAGCATTACCTGCTTGAAATGGAGGTAATGTCCGTCGAAGTCCGGCTAAGAGCCCTTAAGTTATGCAGGACAGTGGTAGACAGGTCGCTGATACTTACTCAGGCGTCGAGATGTGAATCATAGACTTATAGTCTTTGAAATAGGTAACGACGCCAATCAGCAAACAGGAGGCGACGAATAGAACTGCGTACAGTTTAACAGCAGTGCAACGACGACGCCAAAGTAGAAGTGTGAGTGTGCAAGCCAGAATGTACAAGTGCATGTCTACTGGCAAGAACCTGGTGGAAAGAATAACATTTAACAACATAGAATAACAACTAAAGTCTTCGGGTATGCCCAGAGCAGAAAACGTTGTTCTTGCTTTAATTATTTCACGGTTAGCAGTGTTTCGTGCTGTCACAGCCTCTTCTTAATAATTCACTAGAGATGGGCTGAGTAATGATTTCTTGATATCAATAACTACAGTACTACCAACTTATCTGTGAAGTGGCAGAAAATGGAACTACAACAAATTTATACGATTTGACAGTTGAAGTCTTGTCAAAAATGCTTTTTCTTAGCCAACTGCGCCATCACTCTGTTCACGGATAACGTGGTCGAACTGTACATGACAATGACAGAAAAATATCGATGTCGTGAACAATGAAAAAACCATCAATGGTTTTTCTCTAACTGTCACCGCATTCGCGCATTGCATTGTTGTCATCCTGTCATTGTCATAGAACAGCCGAAGCTAAAATTCACGTTCATTCGGTCATGAATATTATCGAGTAATGATTTTAGGCATTGATTGATTTCGTCGTTGTCACTGCATGACTAAATGATTTTATCGATGATTTATACATGTGACATGATATCGGACTCAACTCTATTAATACGGTCTTAAGCGGTTACCCGTTATGCTGTATTCAGTTCTTTCAAGAAATTCTTAAAGTGGTTTTAATATTAATATTTACCTAGAGATAAAGTCTGGGTGTATGCATTTGAAATGTAAGTTTATAAACTGTACCCACTATTAGAGAAATTTTAGTGCGGGGCAAAGTATTTATAAAAAAAAAACTAAGAAAATGAAAACGAGAATACTCACCACGTTGGAAGAACGCAGTAATCCTTGGGATCATAGATATTGTTAACATAGAACACGTGGGACCAGAACTTGGTTTTGCAGGCTTCGCTCTCCAGGCCTATGGTGGTGGGGACGAGAGGACCGTCACGGGTGTTCATCCACCAGGTTGCTCCGTAGCCGACCACGAGTAGGTGAACAGGAGTTATTCTAAAAATAATAGATTGTAAGTAATTTGGAAGGAATGACTCTTTGATATAGTAACAATAATTAGTGATAATGCATTAATATTTGATTGTAAGATAATTTTCTTTGTGAAATGTTGAATTTTTCGTAAATAAATCCAAAGTCGTGCTACTCATGAGTGCGAATCGTTTAACTTTTATGCTGGTGGTAAGTAATTCACGAACGTGAATCTGAAAACACAAATACCACTGAACGAAGAATAGGTTCCGTTATACATACCTTATAACTCTTTTTATTATTAACAGCGGTAGCATATGCAGGCTGAGCTCATGTTTCTGTGAGTATATCAGCAAGTTGTAGCCGGTGAGGAAGCAAGACATCATCATGAACGACTGGATGAGCGCGGTTCCGGCTGATAGAATTATACCGTCTGTCCTTTGTGTCAACTGGACAGAAAATGATGGGTGATATCAACTCCTCTGTCATGGGAGCGCTTCGAGGTATCGTTCGGTGCTTGCCAAAATCTGTTAGGTATATTATCATAGAAATAGTACAATGTATTATCTCTATGTATATTATATACAACTCCATGGTAAAAACTCATCTTGACTACCTAATAGAGGTGTGGAACTGGCACTCACTGAAGTATGAAACCTAGGGGCACTGCAGCTAAAACAAACTTAAGGAAAATCGAAACATGTCAAAATAAAATAATTAAATTACTTTTCCATTACCACTACTTAACTCCCACAGAAAGGATTTACAAAGAAACAAAATTGATGACATTATCTCACATATAAATATAACACACGCATATTAGTACGTAAGCTATTGAACAAAGGTATACCTCTAAAATAACGTTTACAAGAAAAGAACAAACACAAAAACGCATCACTAGACGAAAGAACAACATCTGCCTAAGAAGACCCTGGACCGCGTTCACTGCCCTGGACTAACTACGGAAGTAAAAACATACTATATGATGGAGCAGAGTTATATTATATATAACAAATTGCCTAATGACATAAAAGAGATCCAATCTTACACGTTATACAAAAAAACCTTAAAACACCACATCTTGAAAGATTATTCTCCGTTTAAATTAAGTTGTAAATTTTCCATAAACTAAATTAATCTGTTCTTTTCACATTAAAATATTTTATGTACTTAACAAGAACATTCCGATCACTTAATAAGTTAAGCTCCAGCATTCAATATACAATCAAATGCACGATAAAATTATATTTTGTCTCTGTAATAAATACTAGCTCCCGCCAGAGGCTTCACCCGCGATATATCTTTATAAATTATAGCCTGTTACTCAGTGATAATAAAGCATTCTGCTGGTGAAAGATTTTTTAATTCGGTTGAGTAGTTTTTGAGTTTATCAATTACAATCAGGCAATCTTTTTTCTTTATAATATTAGTTTAGATATACCCAATTAGTCAAATAATTAAACTTAAATTATCAAAACATAAATAAAAAATGTGCTTTAATGAACAATGTGTAATTGCTATGGACTTGCCTTCGAGAAACGATACGTAATTAGTTCACTAACACAACAAAGATGTACTTTTCTTGTTACCCACAACATTGTAAAATTATTGTGCATCTACTACCAACTAATGTATCTGTGTACCTTGGTGTACCTACATTTCTTATGTCAACATATTTAGTATTAAAAATAACTTGTATTTCTCATAAAAAGTGAATTGTATTCTTTTGAGAAATAAATGTCTTAAACCAGAACTCGGAGACAGGTTATACGGTGGCAGCCGCTGAAGAGCAGCACTCTGGCCGCATCCCAAATTGGAAGAAGCATTCTGTTCGATGGACATCGTGTGTTCATTTACTGGATAAATTTTGGGTTGAAAAAGTCATATTTCACCGCCACCGGCCGCTAGGACTAATATGCTATAGCAAGCGCCAATTACAAGGGCTCTTCGTATTTTAAATAAAATTTGCGAAGATGTAGATCTCGACATTTTCACATGTTCTTTGATAAAATTTACGGATACTGCACTTAAATGTATTATTAGTTAAGAATACTTACACTGTCGTATTGGTTATGTACTGTAAAGGAAATGTAAAGGTTAGCATAACTGTACTTGTCATCCTTTCGTACTATAACGTTTATCAGGGCCCGATCAGCTATTTAGCCCACAGATTTAGCCGCTCCGGGCAAAAATAATATTTTTCGTCCTTTACAATTGTACATTACTCAAACGAGTTACGCGCATGCATTCTGCACACGCAGCTTTTGTAATATTGCAAATAATATTCAGTGTTAATCTAGCATTCAATTCGGCCGGTTTTATTTCACTATCCTGGTAGAATCGTCCCTTTATCATATTTATCATCAAAGGTGTAGGGATCCCCTACAATTTTTTGGTCCTTTGAGCCGGATAGTGAAATATATTCAATTTATTAATTTGTGATAAAAAGCTGTTTTAAGAAGCCGTTCGTTGATTTAATGCCCACCACTAGTTATTATGTGAACAAGGGGATACCCAGATTGAACCAGGCTCTGATCAAGAGACGATTAGCATAGGGCTTTTACTTATCGGTGTGATTAATAATTTACCTGTTCTAGAAACTCTGGATTGAGAGTATACATCATAAAATGGAGCACGCTGGCGTGAGCATATGTTGTAATACTCAGCGCTAGAATCCTGGAAAATACCAATAAATAAATAAATCCAGCCCATTACTCTCCCACTGCTGGGCACGGGCCTCTTCTCAGAATGAGAAGGTTTAGACCTAAGTATTCGACGCTGGCCTAGTGCGGGTTGGTGAACTACACACACCTTCGCGAACTTTAGGGAGCCCTTAAGATGTGCAGGTTTCCTCACGATGTTTTCCTTTAACAATAACGCAAGTGATTATCAAATTCTGATCTACACAATAAATATGATTTCGAAAAGTCGGAGGTGCGGGCCGGGTTCGAATTCATACTCTTTTATATGGAAGGCAAGCGTTCAACCACTAGGCTATCACTGTCAATAACACTGAAAATAACAATATTACTTGTTTTATTTTAATTTTATTTTTTAACAATAGAATAACAAATGGGCTATTATTTTATATTCCCATGTAGGCAGATAAAGAACGCCATATACATAGTTGAAAAAATATTTCATCAGAAGCCCAATTCTCGTAATTAATTTATAATATGACTGAAAGTTGACTGATTTGAGATTATATTATGAATTGACAAAAAGTCATGTATTCTACTCCTCTTAAAGTTCAGTCCGATTCCAGTATGATTTGGATTCAATCTTCTTACAAACTCATTTCAATCTCATTTTTGACGTTTGTGTATAGACGAGAGTGTCAATTTTATTATCTGTGTCAGTTCAAAATGTTAGCAGAATACCGATTTGCCTTTTATTCAACTTTCGATCTCATTACAATATAATGTCACGTTTGACGTTGTTTATAAGGGTAGGAGGGAGAATACCATTTGTGACATTTATGACATTGGTAGTCATGTAGTAGATCGGAATGAGATCCGAACATAGAGATAATACATAGTATTTCTATGGATCCGAACTATATTTTGAACATTTTTAATTACGAGAATTGGGCCTCTAATATACCTACCTACTAAATTCTTATTCTGTCCATTCTTGTCACACCACAAATACCCCTCAACATTCGCATCTCCGCTGCATATTTCATAATTGCCTTTCCATCGTCTCTTTAGCAGCCTAATATTCCGATCCATACAAGACTGCACGCCTAATCATGGTCTTGTAAATTTTACTCTTTAGTTTAAAGGGAATTAGGAAGTCGCCTGTTCCCCAGACTTACCGCCATTTCATCCACCTGCGTTAATTCTGTGCTTGTCTGCCCGGTGTATTTCACCATTGCTTTCCATAAGTGAACCGAGATACCGGCAATCGGAGCAGACTGGTAAAGCTGCGCCCTATTGCCTCATTAATCCTAAACTAAGTGACTTAAAACTTATAACGTCATAGAATTTTGGTATAATTTATTATAGGCATAAATATAAACGCTCACATCGTCATCGATAATGATATCGGTAGATAGACATGTTTCTCAAATACATGTACATTTATTACAAACCGCATAACACTATGATTGTCTTCGCCGACATCGATATTTTCACTGTCAATATAATAATATATCCCGTCGGTTTCGGTATAAGAAATGAAGAAGCGCCCATTAGTGATTGACATTATGGAAATGAGAGCCATACCTGATACATTGCATAGGCTTAAGGGCTGTCAGTCGAGGGTCGCCACCTTCATGGACCACGGTAAGTCGTCGCCAGTTTGCTGGTATTGAGAATACGGAAAGAAGTCTGCTTTCTGAGAAAAAAAAAACAGCTTTGAACAACAATTTGTAACAAGTCGTTTCTATATATGCAATAGTGTTTACTAAAAGTACTAAGTACCTAGTTACAAAATAACCCTTCCTCTCTGCCGTAGTCAGGTAATAAAATAAGCTTTAACTTACTGTTAGGACCATCTTTAGTGTAGACATCATAAATAGTTCCAATAATATTGATTAGTACTACAGCATAAATAACTTGAGGGAATATGGTGTCTGCAAACGTGGGGGGCTTTTCTGTGATCTTATCAGCATGCGTTCGGCAGTAATGAAGTGTGTGGAGAGAAGCGCGGAGCGAGCGCGCTTGAGCATAGCGGTCAGCGCAGCGCTCGAAGTGTAGTGCAGCGCTCCGTTCGAAGTGCAGCGAAGCGTTGCGGTCGACGCGGAGCGAAGCATCGCCACTGTATGGCGGACAGCGCGCACTAACGCAGTAGCCGCGATGAATGCGCGTGCGGTTGAAGTGACGGTACGATTCATCTGAGTATGCCTGTGTGGAGTATATATGCACATTTGAATAAGTAGCAGGTTCGTAATTTTTCTGAGTATTATTATGAAAAAATCCGGTCTTTATTTGGTCCGACATACCTAATTATCTTTTTGAGGTTTAAACTGGGACAGTTTATGGCAACGATAATAAATTATATACAGCTGTGTGAATACGATAGGCTATTTGATAGAAATACCTTCATCAAATCGTAAGTAGGGTGGGGAAGCTTTGCTGGGGTGAGGTCAAAGGTCCCGAGGCAGTACAACCCACCGCGTCTCGCGAGGCATCGCTCATAGACGTCCAGGTGGAACAGTTTCGGGAAGCTAGCCAGATCATCATCTGAAAACACATTATTACTTGAACGATGCATTGAATGGCATGCGGGTGGTATCATGGATGTAGAACCCGGTGGCTTCCTATCGTGAAGGTGAATCCCAGTCCTTGAACTACGTGGGGAACTAAGAGTATAGGTCCAAGACACAGGTTAGGTTAGGTACGACCAAAGAGATTAAACCTACCTAGTATAATTTAATGTCTTTGGGTACGACACTGAATAGGTGATGCGCAGTCGGTGCAATATACCCACATATTTTTTATTCTTTTAAATTATTATTTTTTCTACTCAATTTTACACTGTTGCCATCTTAAAATAATGTATTCTCTGTCTATGCACCTGTGTCATTCTAGTGTGTCTTGTTTTTGTGGCAAATAAATGATTTTTCTTTCTTTTCTTTCTTTAGGTTACTTTAAGGCCAGCGAAAACCATGGTTAGACCGCTATAAGATAACCATACCTTCGTGGCCATCTTATAGCGGTCTAACCGCACACTTGCAACAAAAGTCTATTATAATGTATAGTCTAATGTACTGTCCGCTCATAATTGGAGCTGTCCGACTGGGGAAGTACCTCCGTCTTGTAGAATATCGTAGCCCAATAACACTGCTCTTTTGCAGTGTTGTGTTCCTTACGGTGAGCAAGGTCACCAGTGCTCTATGGAGAAGCTTCGTAGTGTCGGCAGTAGAGGTCCCCCCTACTGCCGTGCCTGCTTTTTGGTTAGTTTTCTTTAGGAACAGAACAGTGGCATTTACGGACATTTCTTACAGGGTAGGCAAAAATAACTTATTGTTGTATTGTCAAGTTAAGCCAGCTACTGAACAGTTCGACTGTTCAGTTAAAACGGAAGTTCTGTAGCCGGCTTTAAATGATGTTTGGCCACCTCACCCTAAAACTAAAAATAAACTAATATTACAGACATATTATTTATTTATTGGATCACCAACAGAGGATACACAATTACATTTAAGAAACAACCTAAAGGACAATACAAAGTGTGCTCCTCCAATTACAGGAGACCACATCTTTCACTTATAATCTAGGTGAACTAAAATTTGATAAACACACAAAAATAACATAATATTAACAATTATTAGAGTAGGTAGATATAATAAAATTACAAATAAATTTTAATAGAGATAAAAATTAAAATAAAATTACTATTGGAATTAGAATGATTAATAATATTGGAAATTATAGATTAGACCAATTATTGTCTAATCTATAATTTCCAATGTCCTAGCTTTTTGTATTTATTTATTGTACAGGTAATATTCAGATTATTGCGTTTAGATAATTCGTTGTATTGTCTACATTTCCTTGGCAGAACGGCGAAGTGTCCGAGGTTTGTTCTAGATCGCGGCACATTAAAAAGGTTAAAACTAGGTACATTTCCTCGGCAAGCGAGATGGTGCATTTATTTGCAACTTACTAAGGAGTTCACCGCAATCGACGAACCCGTTGAACAGTTTATGCAGAAATGTGAGGTTTGCGGTGTGTTAAAGTTTTCATTACTATATTATTAATTTATTAGGGTAGGCAGTGTCTTTTTGTCTTTATGGAGTGCACGCAGTCTCACAATTTAACGGCCTTGCACATACAGTGAAATTGTCAAAATATTACTGCCTTGCAATATCACTGCGTGGGTCCAGTGGAATTATAGTGTCACTGAAATGAAATTGTGAGAAATGTCCTATCTTAGAAGGGACGCTTAGACAAAAAAAAAAGCACAGTCATCATACCGGTATATTCTCGAGCCGCCCCAACAGCTGACACCAACAGTAACAAAGCTAGTACCACCATCGCTACGCTAATACTAAATTTGATTGTTAATTTTGGACGAATAATGCGTATGTAGGTAATCATTATTGAAGAATTAATTAATATAGGTACCTATATTGACGTTATTAAGGTGTACATTCATGGTCAGTAGGTGCCGAATAATTCATAATAAATTAATTTATAATTAGTAGGTAGGTGGTAGACGGTCTTCATTTTCTTTTGGCGTATTTGGTATTGGTATACCTGTACCTTTTGGCCACTCGTTTACTTATGAGTTAAATGAATACATACTTAAGTAAATAATAAGGAGAGTCAGTGCCCTTTAAATCCATCTGCCTAGCCTTTTCCAACTGTGTTGGAGTCATCTCGTTGTCTAGCCGTAATAATAACATAGGTACTTACAGGACACAGCAGCATGCGACTAACGGCTATAAACTCGTATATACACGTCGTTTGACGACACGGTTGGCGCAGTGGCTAAGCGATTAGCATTCTACGCTACGTGCCGCGAGTTCGAGCCCCGCACGGAACAAGTATTTGTATGATCTACAGATAGTTGTTTCGGGTCTGGGTGGTGTGTGCATGTGACATGTTTGTAAACTGTACCCTCGATACAGGAGAAATCCTAGAGAGGGGAAACGTTTTTTAAAAAAAGAGAAAAAAATGAAAACAGAAAAGATACAATGATTTCAGACAGGATTCAATTCTTATCTCATGCCTGAGAAAAAAACAAACTGGGGAGCTATTCTGTAAGAACATGTCGCATTTCGATTAGGATCTCACTCATAAGCTGGACTCACACATACGGAATGCCTCTCTGAATTCATTATCATTAAGAAAGCCCGGGATTGCATAGATACTATTTAATTATGATCCACACACATTCAGATGTTTTCAGATTATGATTTTCTCAGATCGATCTCTCGAAAGTAAGGAAGTAAGGATGAAAGTAAGGATGAACCCAGTGTATTTGTTTGCTCTTCTTTTTTTGTTATTTAAAGCTAAACGGGAGTGCGATGAGTATTAATTCCTCTTCCATAACCAGACGTCTGCCTGAGCCGAGAAACACGAGACTACTGATTTATCTGAATTTTTAAGATATGTGTGTGGCAGGTGGCAGCTTGCGGAATTCAATTTATGAATTCCGGCTGTCTGAGGCCGCTCTTATTGTCGGTTGACATTTGACGAACGGAACTGTGAACATGCTCCAGCTCCTGATAATAAGTTACGCGGTTTACTATCGCATGTTACCCTAGTACAGGCACCTATGAGTATCATATCTATGTTATTATTATGATTTATATTATTGTGTTTTTTACCATAAGTTATTTTGAATAAATTTTATCTTATCTTATCTCATGTTAATTCGTCAAATATCAACCGATAACAAAGAGTGAGATTCGATTCGAAATGTTCTTACAGAATAGATATTATGCTGAACGTTTTTTCGTAGTCGAGTATTTTTTTGTTTTAACTTCCAGTTTTTATTATAATTATGCCTGAAACAGATCGGCTTTCTCGTGTCTCATTCGCAAATAAAGGTACAAAAAAAAATGCACAGTTATGGAATAGGAGTAGGAAACATCAGTTGGAAGGGCTGGGAATTTGAACAGAGGGCTAATTCACGTAATTTTAAGACGCGCCGTTCGTATTGCAGTGACTCTCGAACTTGACGCGAGCGTATCTCACTGAAGCTGCGGATACCAAATGGCAGAATAGTCGACATCGGCTCAATTTCCATAACGAAAGAAGAAGATTACCAAATGTGTTGTTTTGATCAATACTTTATTGCAACTGCGCGGCAACTGCACTTCTTTAGTTACGTGAATTAGCCTACAGGGCTTACTACGAACTCTTATAGCAGGGCAGAAATTGAACTGCCCGGACCTTTCCAGTATGAGCTGATCCCGCACTATATAGGCTTTTCGTACAATGAATGGTCAACTTATACTGGAAATGTTTGGGCAGTTCAAGTTCTGCCCTGCTATAAGAGCTCGTAGTAAACCTATTGTGAAATGTGACGTGTGACCTGCAGACGGGTTTAATAATGTAGTATGTAAGTTACAAGCATTATTAGGATGAAGATATAGGTAGAGGTAAAACGCAGTACCCGACTCAATAACAAAATATAAGTAAACACAACATTTATTTAAAAATAAATTGGAATCTTTTTTATTGACTGGCACCGTTGAAGAAATCATTCCGAAAACAACCTAGTATAGTATTTATTTCTTTATTTATTATATCTATACTTTATTGTACACTTGAATATAACAATTTTGTAAGTACGGAGATTACAATATTAAAGTACAATGGGCGGCCTTATCGCATAAAAATATTTCTTCCAGGCAACCATGGGATGGAATAAAGTGACAAACAAGTTATGGGGCAGACTGTGGTGCACATAAATATGATGTTGAAATAAATAATTATACTTCAAAATTTAAAAATAATTAAATATAATTATATGACTTATTATAGCACAAATACATTAGTATCTATTTACCTACGTGATATTATTCTGTTTAAATTCGAATGGAATAGAATGCTTTATTTATCTTTTAAATTACAATAGGTAGCAAGGAAATACATTGTACAATATAGTAAAAAGACAAGTAAAAGACAAAATGGTCATGACTCAGCAAAATAGTTAGTTGTTGGGAGGAGGCGTCGCTCGTCGGGAGTCGGGGTATACAATATACATACAGAATGTTACAAAGGAGATACATGCATGACATGACGCAAGTGTTACTGCGAAAAAAAATTTGTATTTAATTTGTGATAATAAATAAAAGGAAATACGTTACTTATCTACCAAAATTACAATATTTTTTTACAATCTGTACCACCATAGTACCACTGGGCTCCAAGTCCCGAATTTAAGGTGAGTAGGTGTTGGCCACCAATTTGTCGTGTGCTGTGACGTTTTGAAAGGATTCGGGATAAACTTGGGAATTTCTTCTGTACCATACAAAGATACCTGAATGTTGGCTTTGAATGAAAAATAAAACCGGAACTCGATGAAAGCAGCTGTTTTATAATATAAAAAGCAGGTATCTCTGTGAACAAAAATATTAATGGTTACAAACAAGTCAAAGAAAAAAAAAGTAAAAGAATAAAGTAGAATTTATTCGATATCTCGGAAGAGAAAGTTTATACCTACTGATGCAGGGCTAGTACGGTAAAAGGGGAGAGAAAAATCGGAGACAAAACCATTTCTTTACCGTTTTCTCTCTCGATTTTTTTCGTTCTGTCTTCTATGAAGGAGACAAATGTTGGAGAATACGGGTTTGTCCACCCGCCATAGCCCAGCTGCGTGCAATGTGTGTGTGGGTCAAGTGATCAACCAATATTTATTTATGCCCAGAAATATATTGGGTTTCCTATTTTGGTTATTTTCAGATATAAATGTGAATTTTATAAGT
This sequence comes from Allophyes oxyacanthae, assembly GCA_932294325.1. Lineage (NCBI taxonomy): Eukaryota > Metazoa > Arthropoda > Insecta > Lepidoptera > Noctuidae > Allophyes > Allophyes oxyacanthae. The sequence goes on from OW028628.1 coordinate 9,194,626, forward strand.
ATTGAGTGGTTTGCAAGAAATATTTAATAATCAATTAACTTTTTCTCCACTTGTAGTGATCCCGCGCTGTATTTGCATTTTGCACAGTATTTGAGGAAGGCAAACAATTCGTCCCGCCATCTCCTTCAGACTGCTGCGACCCCCGCCCTCAGGGCACCAGTTCTTTTTTCCATTAAGGTTGTATTTTACGACGATTTCTCTTTTGAGGGGGTGAAGTATCAGCCTAAGCCCCACCCACTAGGGGAGCTCCGTTCACGCAATTACGCAATTGACGTATCAGACTGTGTGACACACGTGTCACAGAATAGCAATATTAATTAGCAACATGCAGTATGACACCAGCAAATACTTGAAAAATATAAATCCATAATATCGATATCGTATACCCAGTGTCCTATATTACGCTAGAACATCTGTTCGTCCGTTTTGTATTTGTAGATTTTATACCTATTTAACTATCTACTTATAAACTATCGGTCATACCTATTGTGTATGAGTTTATGCAAGTGCACATAATTGTCTCAACCAACATTGGGCATTTTCACATTAAGCCGATAATGCCGTAACGAAACCGATATATCGGCATGACAAACCTGATGACACTGCCAATGTGTGTGTAATGTTAGAAGAATAAGCCAACTCAAATCCATGCCTTGAGATAATAACCTACTCTCACCCACACCTGTAGGCGTCGTCCGTTTCCGTAGTCATACCTTCTTAAGTTCGTTCACAGGGTTGCTTTTTTACCAAAAAAGAAATTGTATATTCATAGATCAAAACCATATTCCTAGTTCAGATTCCTTAGTTAGAAGCTTCAAAATTGAAAAAAAGCCAAAAAAGTCCCTATCTCAGCATATCCTGCTACAGATAAAATAAATACCGCAGCGCTGGTTTTCGGATAGGACCGTGGTGATGCCACGGACAACCACGATAACCCATAATACATAAATAAAGTTAAAGATTATAATTTAAATTGGTGAATCATTTTTCTAGTGGACTGCAAAGCCCATAAAGAAATAAAATTAAAAGAAGTAAAATTAGGTTGGGCCACCAGCAAATCGGTACCTATCGGGCCGACACATTTTAAAATGTCAGCGTTACGATATCAGTGTAGATATCGTAAAGTTTTCATTTTGATACCAATCAAATAATTTTTTTATCCGTGACCATGGTGCTTGCAACAGTGCCGAAATATTGGGAACTCAAAACAAGATATGAACATGGTAAATACCCCGTTTTGAACTCTAATACTAAAATCAAATATATACACCATGTCCCAAAATTCAACGATAAGCGGGCACCAGAAGGTTGACCAGCTCATGACTACTCGAGAAAAAAATAATGAAAAAAAAACTCAATTTTTAAGAAGTTACCTACATAAAATAATTGAAATTCTACAAAAATTTACACCCCTTAAGAGATTTTTAATTACCATGACCACAATGTTTCAAATATTTCTGAATTTCTTTTTATCGCAGCAACCTAAGTAGCACTGCTATCCATTACAACCTTTAAAAGTTCCAGAATGCCTGTAGATTTGACACAAAAACCAATCAAAATTATTTTTTACCCTAAAATTTTGATAGATTTTTACTCTCGCGCCGAAACGCGACTGATTGATGGCAGAGATGACAGAAATCACGAATTTAGTGGTTTTTATCAAATTGTGACCAATATACGTAATATTATGAAAAAATTACAACCGATTTTCGTTGGTATATTTGCGACCAATATTGTGATGTAAAAATTATTTGGAATAATATCATGTTTTAGAAATAATCTTGTAAACACTTTTTTAAAAGGGTAACTTTGCGAAAAAAAAATATCGAGCCAACTTCATCCAATCATGTATCGGACAACCGTGCAGAGATTGTCACATCTTCAAGTTTGATATATACTCGTCAAAACAAAATAAGGGCCACTTGCAAATTTCGACATTATGGGCGATTTAATGACCATTAACTATATCCATGTGGTAAATTGTACAGCGTTGTATTGTCTTAAGTGTTTGCGAACACTTTAACAGCATTCCGAATGAAAAACCGTTAAAATGGGTAGATTTTATAATTTTTTTTGAAACCAATTAATTTTACCTTGTTTTTAACGTGAACTTTAGGCTCATTTAACATTTGTATTGTACTGAGAACAGTTAAGTGTGTCAAGTTAGTGCCTACATCGGCATTTTAAGAACGTAATTCCACAGGTTCGACTTCAAATAGACTTGACTACACCGACCAGGACCATAACACTCATCCAAGAAGGCTATTCGTAGCGATCTGTAGTTTTACAGCCGAGATTTTCGCAGCGAGCGATTCAGAATGCCTGGAATTGCTTTTATGAGATCCAAAATATTGTCAGAAGTCAGGAATTAGGCAGAGCCAGAGGAACCACCGCTCAGGAAGACCGCTACATAGACTTACATGCACGCAGAGAGAGCACCGTCACTTCCCGCTCTTTGCAAACCCGCTTGTGCCTGACCACAGGCACGTGACTTAGTGACCAAACAATTAGAAACCAGTTTAATGAAGACCAGCAATTGTCCAGGAGTCAAGTGGTGTGAATTCCATAGACCAGTATTCATCATGCAAATCAATAAACATCCGCAAGGCAACAATTGGACTGTAGCGTAAAAGACTGAAGCACATTGCTTTTTACAGATGAGAGCAAAGTAAAAGTTTTTAGTGTTGACCGTTGCATAAGGGTGTGTAGATGAAAAGGGAGCAATTTGCAGAAGCCTGCATCCACAACAGTGATCGATTTGGGGGGCCCAATATTATGGTGTGGGGAAGCATAAGCCAAACTGGAAGAACTGAGCCTATAATTCAGAACCAGGGTACAGTAACATCTTAACGATACATCCAGGAGGTCATAAGACTCTATGTGGTGCCATTTGCATAGCAAGTGGGTGCAGGTTTCAAGCTGTTGCACGGCAATGCACGCGCTTATACTGTTAGAGCCACCAGAGAGACACTAGAAGAGGCTTGTATACAAGTGTTGCCGAGGCCAGCGAACAGTTCGGGCTTGAACACAATTGAACACATGTGGGATCTGTTGAAAAAAAAAAAATGAGACACAGATTGATCACTGGACAATGAAAGACAGCCCTTAAACGTCCTAAAATCGAGCTAGGAACAAATCTCTCAAGAAACAATGCGCCATCTGATAGAAAATGCCCTCTAGGCTTCAAGAATATGTTCAGAGAAGAGGAGGGTACACCAGATATTGATTCAAAAAGGAAGAAGAATAAACACCCTGGAATTTCATTTTTAATTGCATTTTTAGTCCAAGTGTACCTTTTGCTGAAATTGCACTTTTTCTCGAAAATGTTGTAAAATTGTTTTTCTTTCCTGTGGATTGTGTAAAATTTAAGCCCATTTCATTAAAAACAAATCATTGCAATGAATTTTACAACTTAGAAACCTAGGAACCTCATAATTTGCCCAGAAGATCAAAAATATAAGGTGGCCCTTATTTTGTTTTGACGAGTATATATTTTTTTCGGGACAATGAAATAAGAATTTCTATTCAAAAAATTGTAAATACAAATCGGTTTTTGCGGTATTCTTGTAAAATACCCCCTTAATTATTTAATTAATATCCAGATCCGAACTCAGACCTTCTTCCATTGAAGGTAATCATAAAACCTAGGCTATCCTGCTGAGAAATCTGTAGTAGACTTTGATGTTGACGATTGAGTTTCGGAACTTACTTTCTTCGATCGGTCCTGTACAGTCCTTGCGCGAGTCCCATAGGGTCTGGGTGACAGTTATGTTCCAACCACACTGCAGCGTTAGTCCGCGAAGCTACATCCATAATTACTTCCGCGCACAAGAATTGAGCGACCTGCGATATCACCACCTGACAACGAAATATTAATAGTGTCAATCTATGTCAACCTTAGTGTCACCGCGGCTCTGAAATTATTTCAGTACCTACCTCTACCATGAGTTTTCCGTGCCGTCTAAAGTTCATGTTCAAATGCAATATTTGTATGGGAATCTTTTTAGCGCCTCTAGCGGTATAAATAGTGAATTAAAGTCACTATACAAATATTCCATGTGAACGTGCACGTTAGACGGCACGGAAAACTCATGGTAGAGGTACTGGTCTTGCCTAAAGTTGAAAGCTAGTTGAAAAAACTTTCTATGTTTCTATATTTAAGCATGGTTTATACGAAGCCAGCGTTGGCTGCCAGTCTAACTTGTATTGGCCTCTTCTAAACGGTTTTATAAGCCAAGCCAGCGATGGCCGCCAGCCCTGGCGTGAATAGAGAGTCTTTTTTTCAAGCCAGTGACCTCCGCCCACTTGTCCCGCAGGCCCCACGCCAGCGTTGCGGACACGTGTAGACGCATCGCGCCAGTCGCAGGCACATATCCGTAGAGAGCATGCATGTTTGTTTTTATTGAAATTTTGTCAGATTTGTCCCGAATTTATATTTTGGTAACGCCGAACGTGTGCACTCCACAAGAAAAATCAAGGAATTATTTGCCTCGTCTAAAATACACGGGCCGGGCCAGCGCTGGCTTGTCTGTAGGACTGGCGCCAGCGCACTGGCTTCGTATAAACCATGCTTTATACCTCAAGAATTTTGAATAACGAAAAGGCACGCGTACTCACCGTACCGGTACCGTAAGCAAATAAGAACCGAGTCATCGACGAACGTGTGGGCCACGCGCGCTATAATGGCCCAACGTCCTTTGATGTTTGGCCAAAAAACCGACACAGCGGCGATTGCGATCGATCATCACCAATCATGGGCAATTACAGTCATGGCCGATCGTGAAGAGGATCGCTTTCACACATCGTCTCACCGATATTGTCGGTTGTATCCTTTACTGCCGCCGGCACCGTTCAGTTAATGTAAAAACGTTATATTCATAAAGTTCAACTTACAAAAAAGAAACCTTGCACGAAGTTCTTATTGATCAGAAATTCAGAGGCGTCCTTATACAGTATAGAGCCACGAGTTTTCTTCTCACATTGTCCCTGGGTTTTCGGGATATTTACATCAGCTGTAATTATACAGAAGACACAATATTTTAAGTTAATTGCGTAATTACTATATCCAATTACAGTTTACTTTAAAAAAAAGAAAACAATTGCGTAAATACCTAGTTACTAATTAGATGCTTTTGTGTAATAGTTATATCATTTAATTCAATTCAATATTTATTGATAAGTTACAAACTTACATGTCAAAAATTATAATAACATTATTATAAATCCATCTACATAATCAAAAGATTTGTTTGTGCTCTTAAGTTTGGATCATTGATCGATTTGTCGGTTAGGTAGGTACTCGTCCACGCTGTAGTATGCATATTCATTGTCCAAAAGAAATGTCTTAGAGCTGTTTGTGGTGTCGCTCCCCTTGATTCTTGTAGACCCTTATTTAGAAAACTTAATATACTAACCTTAACCTGCATATATGTGTTTGAGGTATCTATTTTTGTGAGAAAACATAATGATTTTTTTAAATTCAAAGGTGACAATTTTGCAAAATATAGACCAAGAGATCCAACAAAAATCATAATACCATTTTGTAGGACAACATTAAATAAAAAAAATGTAATCCATATGTGCATAACAATTTTTAATAGATTGCCAAAGATGTTAAGGGAGCTTCCATTTAAATATTTTAGAATTAGGCTGCGTAAATGGTTGGTAAATAATTGTTTTTATAATTTAGAAGAATTCATGTGACATAAAGATGACATGTGTAAATATTAAGTAACAATTGTAATGTAATAATAAAATTAATAAATAATCTGTCTAAATTTGCATGCCTTAAACAGGCAGAATGTAGTATTGTACATAAACCACCAATGTTATATCTGGTAACACCTGTATTCTATGCAAATAAATATATCTTATCTTATCTTATCTTATCATAATATAATCAGTTCTTTAGAAAATTTCAGGTGCAAATCACATCGTAACGACAACTGATACTATGGATTCAGTACTAACTGATTCTGGACACCAGGGTTAGAAATACGAATAGATCTTTTTAAAAAAATACGATTTTGTACGCAATTTCTCTGCGAAATAAATCTGCGAAATAAATCGTAAATTTTTTGTAAAGACCGATGCAATAAGTATTCTCACTCTTATAATGTGTCCCGAATCATGACCTACTAAATCCATGGTATGAGTTTTCGGTACGATGTTACACACACCGTGTATACAGGGTGTCTGATTGAATGATCATATTGAAGGATGTACGAGAACCTAATATTGAATTATTTGTATGGAACCGCTGATTTTTCTTTTGCAATTTCTTGTTTATTCCCATGGTAAAAGTTGTTCATAATATGTATAATACACTCCTTCAATAGGTCCAGCGTTCAACCAGTCACCCTGTAATCTATCTGGTGATCCTGTAGGTAGCCTATCTCTATGTTAACTGTGCCTATGTACGGAGATAGCTAAAAGTATCGAATTTATTAGAAGTAGTCGCAACCGCATTAGTTCTCTCAGAGAGGAAGCCGAGTCACACCGGTGATGACCGGTGACACTGTCGTCGCGCGGATTAGGGCTCTTATACGTACCACAATCACACCACATCGCAGCGACAAAAAGTGGTGCAGCAGTGGTTACGTGTGAATAGTGTCGCTGCAGCTTCTTGCAGTTGCGTTGTGGTAACTACAAAATGTCGATGTGGGTGCGTTGTCGCCAGTAGTTGCGTTGTCGTTACCTAAACGTACCCGCGAGCGCTCGAGCATACATGCACACATGCTTTTTTCCCCAAGATTATATTGTGATACGGCTGATGTTAGTCAGCAGCCCATAAAATCTGACGAAGAAACAATCACGGTGTACACAGTGGTTTCTGTGTACACTGTGATTGTTTCTTCGTCAGATTTTATGGGCTGATCACGACATAGATCGCTGGTCACGACAACTTAATTAACATACCTAACTTATGACTACTATTACTTATAGCTGCGTGTTATGAAAGAAAAACACAAAAACGTGGAGGTTTCTGCATCCTAATTAAGAATAGCTATGAATACAAAGAATTAAAGAACATATCAAGCTTATCAGTGACGGGGGTTATAGAATGCTGTGCGTTAGAACAAATTAAGCAAAGGATAGTAATTATATGCATATATCGTCCGCCCAATATGTCTAACATAAGTCTCTTCTATCATAACCTGGATTCTCTACTAAAGACATTGTGCACTAATTCAAACATGACGAAAGCATTCGATTACGTAAACCATGACGCTCTTATAAATAAATTTTACTCGTACCTACGGCATTAGAGGAACTCTTGTCTTAAATCTGGTCTTAGATCTAATAAAGTCATACATTACTAATCGAAAGCAATATACAGAAATATCAATGATATGTGTGAAAACTAAACAAGAACATAAATATCTATCCGGCCACAGAGAAGTTAAATAAGGCGTACCGCAAGGTAGTGCAATTGGACCTTTATTGTTTCTTTTATATATTAACAACTTGCCTCGCCAAATTCAACAACCTATGGTATTATTTGCAGGCGACAGTACGGCAATAGTAAAATGCGGTAATAAAAATAAAAATAATTACGAATCTGATATTAATAATACATTGAAAAGCATAGTAAATTAGCTTAACAAAAATAATCTGATTATAAATATTCAAAAAACAAAAGTTATGCATTTTCAACAGCGACTAGGAGCTGACAATAATGATGTTGAATTTGACGGACAAAAAGTAGACTCGACAAATGTTACAAAATTCCATGGTATTATAATTGATAACAAACTGACCTGGAAACCACATTCAGAGGATGTATGTAAGAGGTTAAGCAAGTCAGCGTATGTACTTTATAACCTGGCAAAAAAAGTAAGCATCTGCACCGTGCTGGAAGCCATGGTCTAGTTGCATCAGTTTTGAGATTCGGAGTTATATTCTGGGGTAACTGCACTGAGAGGGAGAGGATATTCAAAGCCCAAAAACGTATAAGATCAATGACTAGTCTTAAAAATACCGACAGTTGTGAACCTATGTTCAAGTCTCTAAAACTACTCACCTTTCCGTCTTTGTATATACTTGAAGTTGCAATATTTGTTAGAACCAACATACACCTTTTTACCCTAATGGACGATATTAGGACACGTCCGGGATCTGTTAGATCGCAATCCAAAAATCTAATGTTTACAGGTAGGCACAAAACAGCATTATTAAGAAAAAGCTTACTATCAATGGGGCCCGTCATCTATAATAAAATACCTCATGCCTACAAAGTAGAATCATTATAGTGCCACAAACTTATCTGACCCGGTCGTGGCGTCGCTGCTGTCGCTTTTACCAATGTCATCTCCATACAAAAATGTAATTCTTTCTCCGTTTTTGTTCCGTAACGACGTTAGTTCCAATTTTGGTCACCGGGTCAGATAAGTTTGTGGCACTATATGTATATTTAAAAAGAGGCTAACATCCTTACTAATAGACAAATTTTACTATACGATACAAGACTTTTGAATGACAAGACAATAATTGCAAGATTTTATAGTCGAAAAAGCGCCTAAAGTGCAAACTCGATTCCGAGATGATCTCGCAGGAAACGAGAATTGCCCTCCTGATCCTAGTAGATAGGAAAAGGGGAAAAAAAATTACACTACTTAATTATTTTGATTTTATATTGGTGGTTTTATCTTATATTCTCGATTTTTTACCTTTGTACATGATGAGTTTAATTGGTGACAGTCTACGTAGTACTAGTTTGTATGTATCCTCGTAGTCTTCATTCGGAATCCTTGTGATGATGTCGTTTATCCAAGGGAGGTAGTCGTGTATGTTCAGGAATCTTGATGGGGCCCCACAGCCGGGGCCACGCACGGCAAAGCCCAGCTAATACAATAACATTTTTATTTTATTAATAAATAAATCCAGCCCATTATTGTCCCACTGCTTGTTACGGGCCTCTACTCAGAATGAGAAGGGTTAGGCGGCCTGGTGCGGATTGGCAGACTGTACTTACACACCATCGAGCACATTATGAGACCCTCTCAGGTGTGCAAGTTTCTCACGATGTTTTCCTTCACCGTTATCGCAAGTGATAATCAATTGTGATCCGCATATCCGTAATGCCATATTATATATAATACGAGATATTAAAACTACATAAAAATCTATTGAGAAAACCCTTGTTCCCTTATTACAAAAGGTTTTAAATATATCCGTCACTTTCTAACGACATATGACAAAAAGAGACGGGGCTATCTTAAAACCTGAGTTTTAGAGGACTTGCTTTAAATCATCTTTTGTAATAAGACGGTTGAGGTCCTAGAGTAAGTTTCCTTTAACAATCTCGATTTAACATAATTTACCGCATCGACCGCGTTCTGTGTGTATATTGCAATCCCGCAGCTCATTCAATCCCGCGGGATTGATATGCGGGAATAGGTCCGTGTATGCCCAACAGTGGGACACTAATGATCTGAATTATCATTATAGGGATGATGAGCGAAGAACTCACCAGTTTCCAGAATCCCCAAGACTGTCGGGTGATAAGAGCGGTGCCACCATCCCACACGCAAGGTTTCTTCGCGAATTCTGATACTGCACACAGTGGGTTCACTGGATTCATCTTCCCGTACAATAACTGGATAAAAAAGGTTAACATTTTTTTGTGGAAAAAAATATTCTATCGCAATCCTGACTCGAACCTGTGACCTTCTGGTGTACACCAACCGCTCTAGACAACGCCTCACGCCACCAAACGGATAAAAACAGTCGAATTTTTCTTTTCACCAAGCAGGTGTTCTTCCTATATAAATTAATTACATAAAGATAAGTTGGTACAAAAATACATGAACTTTAGCTTTGTTTGCCTCCAAATTGCATACACTATTATGCCAGTCATGTAAAATAAACTTTGATTTTAAAATAACGAAATAATGAATGTAAATGAAACCTTGATTTTAAAATAGCCAAATAATTTTGTTTTCTTTCTCACTTTTCAGTAGTATTATCAAAGATGTTAATAAATAGACTATCTATGAAAGGTGTTTTAGTACCTTTCAAGGTCAGACCGCACTGAGCGGAATTGCACTGCAGCGGAGGGATGGATGCGGCTAAATATTAATTACTATCCGTCCGGATGAAGAATGGGATTAGAAATGGCGGCTCATCTATCATGTACTGTCAGCATACACGGTATTAACAGCGATAATGACGCACATAACGTTATATCCATAGAACGCACTACGCGGCAGCGGAACTGTACGGTGTGACAAATTGTAAGTCGTACAATTATGTACTTATTCAGTGCGAAAATCAAAGCCCATCATCTAGCCACTGACACTGCCAATCGGGTTACAATGACATATTAATTAAAGATTCTTTACCTGGGCTCTATAATAGAACTCCTCGCAATCTCGGCTATCCACATAATTCATTTTGATAATCTCCTTCTCTAAATTTCCCGACACTGAAACGTTAAGAGAAACCTTTGATTGTGCGATCGTAGGCAAGAATAAATATTATAGTTTAAAAAAAAAAACTAAAGAAAACGCTTTTGTCATCCCAACAAACGTGTACGCAAAATTTCAGCTCAATCGCAAACCGGGCGGTGGGTCAAATTTAACTTCCAAGATTTTTTTACATAGTTAGTTACAAGTGAAGCTAATAAAAGCGTTTTAAAAAAGACTGAGAAGGCTGAGAGAACAAACTAGGTACTATATTTTATGTCTTTCTTTATATATTTTGATAGGATCTACTATTTGGAACCGTGCACCTAGAGTCCCGACATTTCATAAGTGCCTGTATCTGGTTTACATGATATCTATCTATTCTATTCTATTCTAAACACCTTCCATTGGCCTGTTGGAGCGAGAAGTGGAAAGTTTATACCTAAATTTTTTTTTCGCTGTTTCAATCTTCCTATCCGGCTGCGTCTCCCCAATGCGCGGAGTCCGTAGCAGGTGCTACTACTGAGACGAAGTCAGGAAGACCGTTAAAGAGAGCGAACATCTCTCTGGATGGAAAAGCTCTAAATCAGTAAAGGCTCCTTACACACTATGCCGGCGGTACGGTCACCGGGTTGTTGCTGTGCGGGCTTGCCACCTCTACGACCCATGGAGGTAGTACGTTTAGCAATCCCGCCGGGTTAAATAATTGCCGCCGGTCGAGCATCCAGTATAATGTGTAGGAGCCCTAAGTTAAGATATTAGTAAACTCCAGCTTACCGTCATTCAGTTTCACTGCATACATGCTCGTGAAGGTCCCACTGCCCTTTACTGGCATACAGATGGGTAGCACAGGGGCTGCAGACAAATTATTTAGCCTGTCAAGTGTCAAGTAATGCGAACTAGACACAATTGAACTTATTAACTATTTTACTTGACACTGGCAGAATAGTCGACATCGGCTCAATTGCCATATAGAAAGAAGAAGAAGAAGAATAGAAAAATTCTTATTCATTTTGTAATCAGTCCATTGTACATTATCCTCACATAGGTACCTTTTCGAGAACAATGTACATGGTAAAATAAAATAAAAAAATTGTAAGATAAAAAACATAAAAAAAACTATTGTAAAATATTGTAAGAAATTCTCAATTCTCAAGGTACCTAGTAACCATGGAGTTTCATGCCTGTTTTTCTCCATAGGAAGTTTACATTTTGGAACGCGGCACCTAGAGTCTGACTATTAAATCTGTTTATGGTCTTCATGGATATTGCAATATCCATTGCTATTCTTTCTGACCTTTCCACTCGTTGAGTCCTGAATCCCGCCACGCGACGAGGTCCAGCAGAGCAATGGTTGCAAATGTGACTTTGTTGTGGTATTCCGGGTGAAGGATGTAGTCCTTTACATCAATCGCGAATTTGTCCGCCTTGCTCATCCAAAGTATCAATTGAGTGTTGTTCCTGGAAGGCACAGAATATTCTAGTACTTTATCTTCAGTGTAATGTGCTAGGCTAGGACTCAGAACTCCTCTGAGTGAGGGACTGGACTGGGCTGAATCCTCAAACAATGAAATTACTTTTAAAAGGATATAATTTTAAACCTCATCAAAATAATTTTCGACCACCAAAAATTACTCTCAAAACGGATAAATTAATGTTCACCAAAAATAATTATAAATGCTCACTAAATATTGTATTGGTCAATGTCGCGAAAAGTAACGCAGAAAGCCAATCGCAGTGCCGATGCACTAACCGTCCCTTCAAATGCCTATGTTCAGCTGCGGAGGGCTGATGATGATGATGATGATGACTTAAGTGATTTAAACTAACAAAGAGTTCTAAACGGAAGGCTTCTTACGTGATTTGATCCGGGAGTATCTTGGCGATGTCTTCTGCTGGGGCAATGGCGAATGCTGGGTGAATGAGAACTGCACCCGTTATAGCGAAGTGAGTCTTGCCTGCTATGTCTGTGAAGTAATAAATTAGCGATCTGATTAAATAACTATTTATCTAAATGGTATTTAAGCCCAAATGGTATTTCCTAAATCGTGTAAGGCCTGTCGCACACATGATACTTTTAGCCTGAGTTGCACCATCTTACTTTAACTATAAAAAACATCGAATATTCAATTAAAGTACCGGTTTCAGCAAAAAATTAGTTGCACCATTTGACAATTGTTAGCTAACGTCATAATTTTAACTGTAAGCGCGTGCTACCATCCCGCCCGCTCTCTCGCTTCATCTCTCCGCTAGCCGTTACAGCATCTCTTTGCCACGATCAAACGCAGCGAGTCGCCAAAACGCGATGCAGCATCGATGCAATCGAAAAATCGATGGTCGAGTGTGCTATGGCCCTAATTCCGTTTAAAAAGTCGTCAAGCCCTTGAAACTGGATATAAAAATATTTAGCTAAAATATAAATTCTTAAATTGCTTTTTAAAGTTCTTTACTTAGATTATTGATTGGTTGTCGCGGCCGCTCCCTGCGACAACCAATCAATAATCTAAGGTACTTTACAATTTGGATGCGAGATTTCGAAATTTTGTCAGGAATAGGTAACATTTTATTTTCTAGCTATAGGTATCCTATGTATTTTGTTGCCTGGGCCTGGCAACAATGACAATTTTTTTTTTTTTTTTTTTAGCATGGTAAAATCATCAAATGATTCCTCCCACCCCGGGCAGGGCGGGAGGGACTGTCAGACTTGTACTGACTAAAATCCACGGTGTTCCTTCGATAGCCCTTTACGTTCCGGGGTCACGGTAATGAGATAAGTCCCGCGACCTGGCAACATTGACTTAGGGAACATTCTGTAGGCAAAGCACTAATATTATGTAATATTTAGTGCATCCAGTCGATATACAAACGTATTGCTCTAGTAACTATTATATTAAGTTTATGATATGGTGGGACTACAAACAACAAAGGGAAATTATAAATGAGCAAACTGTATGCAGGTACTGACAGAAGCTGTGCTGCACGATGCCAAGCCAGGGAAACCTCCCCATGTCATCCACAGGCCCCTCGGGCATCTCCTGTTTGGGGTCAGACGAGCAGTGCAGACGTTCCCACATTACACACACGCTTTGGTGGACTAAAACAAATAATTAATTCATTATACAGAATTCATTATACTGTTGCCCGCGCATCCTAAGGGAACTGCCACTTCATGTACCTGGATGTTAATCCAGGGTAACTTGTCTATCTGTGTGCCTTTCATAGAAATCCGTTCAATACAAATGCGTGATTCAGCAAAAGACATCCAAACATCTTTATAAACTTTACATTTTAATAGTAGGATCACAGATTTAGGATAATAGGATTCTTAGGCTTACATTCAGAGACGACCGAAACGAGTCTAAGCGTGAACTTACGCTTCCATCTGTCAAACGTACGAACAAATTTTGACAGATGGAAGCGTAAGTTCACGCTTAGACTCGTTTCGGTCGTCTCTGAATGTAAGCCTCAGTGATAGCTCAGCGATTGAACACTTACGTTACGTGCAGTTCGAGTCCGGCCTGCACCTCTGAGTCTGACTGACACGAAAAATGTAAGTTCATGTTTTGCTCATCATTTACATAATTTTTATTATGTAATGCGACTTTATGGGACCAACTCTGAAACTGAGAAAAAAAGCAGCCATTCCATACAAAAGTGGATTCCTAACCGGCTCAAAATGTATAGAGCGGTCAATTTTTTATCACGATTTCACAGTTGGTCCAATAATAAAAGTTTATTTAATATTTATTTATTTTATTATATTTATGTACACACAACAAAAAGAAAAATACATAGAATAAGGAACACTTTAGTAGGTACAAAGGTACTGCTTATTTCAAAAGAAATTTCTGCCAGCAGACCTGCGACTGGAGAGGTGAAAGTTGTGTGTGATAAGTAGAGAACGCCCTTAATTTTGTTTAGTAATAAAAAAATTGCTTCGTCGTAAAAAAAAAAAAAAAAACTTTACCATGAGCAAATAAGAAAAGTCAAGATTACACCGATTTTGGAAAAGCATTGTGGAACAGCCCGCTCTTTTAGTTACCTATTGGCGTAGTAAAACAAAATTATCTTAACTTACCTAGTATAGCCAGCGTTAATACAACTAAATGACTACTAAAACGCGCCATATCAAAATTTAATTATTATCACTATATGAAACTATCTTAAAACATGGCCATTTCTCTCCTAAATGTTTCCAAAGACAGTTAGACCAATACTGAAAGCAGTTGGAGAATACATCCATTAGGAAATGGTATAGAATAGTTTACGAAAAGTAATGTTTACGGCAGGATTGTGGTAATTCATAACTATGACGGTTTCCCACCATTTTGTTTATGTACTTTCTCAATGTCTGTTGTAGTGTATCTTTCTACTTTGTTTTGGTTTAGAAAGACACTGTACAAGAACGGTGAGCGTAGTGGACTCCAAAAAAATATCAATGTTGTGTGTAATCACTACTCCACTAACTATGGCAGGCAACGTAGTGGATTGAAGGCCTAATTCATTCTTTTATGAGGCCTGTGCCCAGCACTGGGTACAATTATAATGGACTACATAGTTTTCTATATAATAATACCTACATGAAGAGAAAACTTTGTACCCCTGCACGGAAGAAGTGAGATTTAGCATAGATAAAGTTTAGTATTTAAATGGAGAAGTGCAGAAAACTAAAATGTTAGTAACAGTAAAAAAAGTACGAATACCAGCTGTAATTGTGTTATTTTCAACTGTTACTAACATTCAATTTTAAAGTCCCTGGTTTTGCAATTAATTAAGGCAAACAACACACGCTATTGACGTAGGTCTTTGAGTATCTATACTCAGACGTAGGTACCTATTTATACACGCTCGAATTGACGTATTATTTATTATTTATTATTATTATTTTCAGCCTGTGTTGTCCCACTGCAGGGCAAAGGCCTCCCTCTCCTTTTTCCACTCACTTCTAGTTTTTGCTAGTACGGATTGAATTAATAGAATAAAATAAATGCAATGATTATGGAGGTATACTCTTTGACAAAAGAATCTCATTAATGTTACTTAATTTTTTTATAACTTACCTACTTAAGAGTGGCCAACCCGTCATAATTCCCATATAAACGCTCGTAGGTGATTATGGCGATATAACAATTTTTCCTCTAGATATTTTGAATACACAGGTATCGTGTGGAGATCTAGGTTTCTATGTAATACAAATAATAATTTTTCGAGGAACAAATTTAGTAAAGACATCTGAATATCAGCTTTTTTGCACAAATTTTATCTAAACTTTGGCCGTTCATAATGTACGCATAAATTGAAAAATTTAGGAAAACATTTTCGTAGTAACCTTGTACATGTAATGGAGATTCTAAATGACAAACATTTGTCCAAAAACTTGTTATGCTTTTTAAAAAACACCCATTTCTTGGAATCTGTTTTGTGAAATCTTCGCGCGCCAATTTTTATTATTAATGATCGCCTTCTCACTTGCTTTTAGCCAACGGGTGGTATGAAGTACGCGGGAGGAGAGTCGTGTGGGGTAGGTATGAGACGGCCGTTTCAAAAATTGCCTTGGATGAAACTACAAGCTTTTCGATCATGCTCGCGTTGACGATAGGCGGACCGGGAAGGGCCCTCTTAAGTTTGTAGGGTGACACCACAGGCGACACTCTCTCAGCCAATGACATTTTACAAATAGACGGGCCATACACCAACATTAAAGCACTACAAAATGGCGTAAACTTTACTATAGCTACATAGCAGTACATATAATTACACAGTACGCGAAGAAAGGGAAAGAAAAGAAAAGTCACCATACGCCATGTCGGTTGTTAAAAAAAGATGAATATAGACGTTTAGTTACGTGGCATTAGCTGCTGCATGCTATTATTATTCTCTCAGTTGGCGCAGGGCATTTACCTTGCATTTATCTTGCCAAAATCGAGCGCGGGCAACGCGTCTATTTGTAAAATGTCATTGCTCTCAGCACACTAGCTCTCAGTATCTAGATATCTTACCTCTATGCACAAGACAGATATAAATTATGTCTTGCTAAATTGTAATCACTTTTTTCAAAGACATGGTAATTATGGCATATGGATTAACATTTTATCGGGTGTCATATTACTAGTATTTCCACACACGGGCTTGGCACATAATAATGTGCCGATAAATTAGTTTTTTTTACAATTATAGTATTCTATCACATTGTACGTACAAGACGTACCTAATGGTTTGTGATATGTCGTCACATTGGGAACATGTCACGTGAGAGAGAGTTTTCGCGCGATTATTTTAATGCATAATTTAATGATATAAAATGCCAATATTTTAATAGCTATCGGTTTTTTTTCCAAAAAAATAAGTATTTTAGTATATTTTATTAAAATTCTGTGTTCTTTTAAACATAAAATATTTCCAGATATTTTCAAGTACCCTATTATTATTTCGCCGATTCGTTAAACGAGAATGTTATTGTAAAAGCATTCACCAAGTGATTAATAAAGAAACTATTTTATCAACAGTTATTGTTATAATTTTATTTGTGTAGTCATAATGTACTAGAAGAGACAATACTGTTGTATTATAAATTTTTAAATAACGGCAGAAAAAACTTTTTTTTTTTTTTTAGGTAGAAGTATTGGCGTCCGCAGATCTCAAATATGGCATAATGGGCATAACACTAAAACTGTGATAATAGCAGTTATCACTTTATAGATTCTTTATAGAGTTTTTCTAAAAAGAATCGAAAAACTTTAATTGGAGAACAAGGCTCATATGGTTAGTAACAATTTTCTTATACCTAAGTGCTAGTAAAAATAATAATCTAAACATACATTGTTTTTATACAATATGTAACTGACAGCCGTGAACTATGTATGGAGTTATGGACAATCCACTCTGTCAGCTATCATATTCAGGACCCTGTCGTCTTACTACGAGCTCTTATAGCAGGGCAGAAATTGAACTGCCCAGACATTTCCAGTATAAGCTGACCTTTCATTGTACAAAAAGCCTATACAGTGGGAGGTCAGCTCATATTGGAAATGTCTGAGCAGTTCAATCTCTGCCCTGCTATAAGGCTTACGTTCAGAGACGACAGAAACGAGTCTAAGCGTGAACTTACGCTTCCATCTGTCAAAATTTGTTCGTAAAATTGACATATGGAAACGTAAGTTCACGCTTAGACTCGTTTCTGTCGTCCCTGAGGCTTACATTCAGAGACGACAGAAACGAGTCTAAGCGTGAACTTACGCTTCCATCTGTCAAAATCAACAGCTTGCGCTCATATTTGTATTCAGAGACGTTCGGAACACGGCTTAAACTTAACGTGAACTAAGATAAGCCAAGTAGTGAATATTGACTACTTAAGACGACACTAGCGCCACCAAACGGGCTAAGGTGGAATTAATTTCGACAATTTGAGATTTTCAAGTCTGACTAACCTCATAATTTAATTAAATAGGTTTATGTCTCAGATATTTTGTTTCGCTTACTCCAATTGCATTTTGTATATATTACTATTCTGTTTTAATTTTTATATACGCCAACTTACACATTTTCATAAAAACCGTAACTTACCGATAAACATTTTGCTATTAAAAATGGCCATAGAGAAGACAGTCTTAGCTAAGCTTACACTGCGTCTCTGAATACGAATTTTGAAGATGCGCTTAGCGACGACTTTGCTTAGAGCGGTCTTCGCCCGTCTTAAGGTCATGTCTCTGAATGTCAGCCTGAATGTAAGGCTGAATGTAAGACCGCTCTAAGCAAAGTCGTCGCTAAGCGCATCTTCAAAATTCGTATTCAGAGACGCAGTGTAAGCTTAGCTAAGACTGTCTTCTCTATGGCCATTTTTAATAGCAAAATGTTTATCGGTAAGTTACTTTTTTATGAAAATGAGCAAGCAGGCGTATATAAAAATTAAAACAGGATAGCAATAAATACAAAATGAAATTGGGAGTGAGCGAAACAAAATATCTGAGACATAAACCTATTTAATTTAATTATGAGGTTAGTCAGACTTGAAAATCTCAAATTGTCGAAATTAATTCCACCTTAGCTCGCTTGGTGGCGCTAGTGTCGTCTTAAGTAGCCAATAGTCACTACTTGGCTTATCTTAGTTTATGTTAAGTTTAAGCCGTGTTCCGAACGTCTCTGAATACAAATATGAGCGCAAGCTGTTGATTTTGACAGATGGAAGCGTAAGTTCACGCTTAGACTCGTTTCTGTCGTCTCTGAATGTAAGCCTTAGAGTTCTTAGTAAGCCTCCTATTGAGGCTGGCCCTAACTCGACCCACAAGTGAGGCGGCGCGTTTGCGCATTGTTGTTATTCTTCGGGGACGGTAAAATATTGCGATTCGGGCTGAGAGACGACCTTATTATTCATTTTGGGGCAAGTAGGGAAAACCAAGAAAAAGTGTTATAGGTAGGTAGTTGAATTTTTATTTTGGAAAAGTTATCAAATATGCAACCATTATAAATTGCCATTGTTTTATAATGTTGTACTTGTTAGCTGTTTAGTTCATAAAGTTATTATTACTACTAGTAATAATAACTTTATGGTTTAGTTACCATTTTTATAAATCGTATTATTTATTTCGGTCTTTCATTCCATAAACGATCGATAGACGATCCTTGATTATAAAACCGAGAGTGAGTGGCCGTGAACACTAAAATTCCTCGGTTTAAACAACTGTATTCGGATGTTAGCCGAATACGAAA
Source organism: Allophyes oxyacanthae (assembly GCA_932294325.1). NCBI lineage: Eukaryota > Metazoa > Arthropoda > Insecta > Lepidoptera > Noctuidae > Allophyes > Allophyes oxyacanthae. The sequence continues at coordinate 9,213,738 of OW028628.1, forward strand.
TACGAAAACATCTATTATTCTTATTTCAATAACGATGAACTTAACCCTAAGTAGAATTTTAAAACATTTAACCTCTAACCATTTAAATCTGCCTACTCTTTTATTCATAGGTATCTACTGTAGTGGCTGTAGTTTAGCAAAGAGCTCAATGCAAAGTGGCTTGTTCGGTATAAGAAATGGTTTTTATTTTGTATATTTTGTTACTGCCGGTTCTTATTAGTGCTCGGAAATATTCAGGTAATTTTTACGTCCCCGTTACTAAGCTACGTCTTAAAGTACTAGCTCTATGCTCGCTACTACGTTCCGGATTTTTTCCCTACAAGGATAATTATTTGTTACAAAATGTTGTCTAAGTCTAAGACTTATGATATTATGATATGGTGATATTATGTTGTCTAAGACTTAGGGCCTAAGGGGTGGAAAAAGACTCTTAACGAAGCCGAGATCCACGTAGGTCTTCCCATCATGACGATGATTTTTTTGTACTTCGTGGAATTGGGCCCAATGTAACCATCTTGTACGAGTACACTCGACAATTTTATGCTGACGCTCGTGTTCACACAGACATTTTTATAATTGCACATTACTTGTAATTTAGTTCAGGACAATAAAGCTGCCCGGTGTATACCTAAAGACGTCGATGTTTTCCTCCACATTACACTTATGGATTCGCGGTACACAGACATCACAGCTACATAACCCTACATATTTTGGTCCTTCGAGCCGGATGCAATTTATATTATACTAACTTCCACCAGCGGCTTCGCTCGCGTGATACCGTTATAAATTATAGCCTATGTTACTCAATGATAATGTAGCATTCCGCTGGTGAAAGAATTTTTAAAATCGGTCTAGTAGTTTTTGAGTTTATCCATTACAAACAAACATACAAAAAAATAAAATCTTTTCTCTTTATAATATTAGTTTACATATTATGTATGGGACTTAATGGCAGCGGTGAAATGTGGGTAAACTTCAGTATTCTGCTTAACCTTTTCAGGGAAAAGTCGCATAATGCAGTTCTGTTATTTGTTTTTTGTACTCAGAACAAGAGCTTCTGCACCGCCTGCCTCACTTACTGCACTTGGATGACTACAACAGATGTCTGACCAATCGCGATGGTCTCTACTGTCTCGGGTCCTTTGAACTCACTCCCACCAAGTATCCACACCTCATTTATGAGTTTATGCAGGTAATCAGTCAATCTGTTCAACTGCTGGGTGAAAACTCAGATGAAGAACCCGCTTATAGTTCTTTAACTATGGGTGAAAATATCCCGTGGGTGACAATATACCTAAGGGCACGTTTATTTGACTCGAATATCTACAAGGAACATGGTAATAAAATAATGTTACAGACATATGAGCATAATGGAACTACTTATTCATTGAACTGGATCATTGCCATTCCTGCCTTTCGAATATTGATAATTGCAGATGTAAGTAATGTCTGTTTATATGTCTCAGGAATATTCATCAGACACCTTGCATCACTTCAACCGCACGCGCATCCACCGCGGCTACTGCGTGAGTTCGCGCTGTCCGACACACACCAATGATGAGGACGGCGTTGCTTCACTCCGTATCGAACGTCACGCTTCGCTCCGCATCGAACGCAACGCTTCGCAACGCTTCGAACGCTGCGTAGCGGACTGGGCTCGACAGTTTTCGCTTGAATCCACACTATACTCGCTCCAATACTGCCGCACTCACGCTGACATTGGAAAAGCACACATTCCTGATTTTCCGGAGCTGATATTCCTATACATTATTATTGCTATTATTTTGCTGAATGTCATTGGGACGGTTTACGATAGCTGCAAGAAGGATAACTCTAGTAAGTGGAATATTCGTTAAATTGAGTAGGTAACTTAAAAATTGGGAATGAACGGTGGAGGCAAAGCAGTCCGGACTTCATTATAAAAATATAAGACAAAACACAGAAAACAAGAGTGGTGTAGAATGGTTCGTAAAGGGGTAACTTACTAATTCATAACAAGTTACTGATATTATATTCTACTCCTATAGTTAATGCAAAATTTTATGACCTCTCGGAAGTTGATCGCGAGTGGCTGCACAGTACGTTTATTATAGGTGCTAGAGGGAGAGAGAGAGAGAGTTCAGAGCTCAGTTCAGGGCTCATAATATAGTTTTGGGCGTACTATACCATTTTCCTAAGAACAGAGCATCAACGAGTGATCGTATCTCAGATCGTCTGGCGCACTCTGAGCTGTCAGCTTCGGCGTCGCTACCACAGTTTGCCGACTGGTTAATCTGTCCACTACGGCATGAGCGATTCCCATGTGATAGTTGAATTGAGAGAAAAAGAGTAATCAAACTTAATAATATATTATCGTTGTAGAGAGCAGCATACTCTCAACATGGTCGATACCAGCCAATTGGAAGCGGCTGGTCAACACTATCGAGGGTGAAGACTCCAGACTGAACGATCTCCTGCCTACCCATGGTTTCAAGTAGGTATTTAGACAACACTAACATCATTCTGCAAGCGTTCGATGGTATCACACACAGTGCCATATTCAAAGCTCGTATTCATCAAAAAATGTAACCTACCTACATCAGCTTCATCCGTTACATTTATTCACTTGGCACCGCCTCTATAAAGCTGCGTACGTTCTGACCAACATTCTCCATCAAAACGGGCGTGAAGCAAGGAGACCTACTTTCACCTAAGTTTTTAACAAGCGCATTAGAGGTAGTAGTGCTTCAAGGGTATTCTACGATTCGCAACAACTTATAGGAACTAAGTTGTTGTGAATGGTAGAATACCCTTGAAGCAGGTTAAATAAATGTACCTAATATACACACTATAAACATTTTTTTCTGTGTGCAGAGCTATTCCAGTGTTCCTAGCTTTGCTGGCTCATGTATATGGGGGCTTCCTTCATCTGGTAACCCTCGAGCCACACAAACGAGAAGATGTAAGTATATAGATACTAAATTTATTATAAGTATAGATAATTACTTAGAATTATCATAAATATCCCATCTACCGTGCACTAGGCATGAGATAATATCTACCTGTAAATCGCACGGGTACGACGAAATAACCGGTACAGAAACCAAGGCCCCAAGTCTGCTATTTCAATTATGTCAGAATGGTCTCGTAATTGTTGGTTTTTGCAGTGTCGTTCAACCTATTTTGATTTCTATTGCATTGGTAAAAAACTGAAAGTCGGTAATTTGCCAGTTAGTGTCGTTCTTTAGATTTTGAGTATTATTACCTACGAAATAGAAATCAAAATAATGTTTTTGAATTAAGAGGTAAGGAACGGGCACCGTCATCGCTTGGCGTGGAACGCAAATGGGCAGTAGAGGGCGTTTTTCGACTTGCCGTGGATCTGCAAAGAGCAGCTCAGAGGTGTGTCGAATTCCAAAATCATACGCCTCACTTCGGGTCCCACGGCCACCTCGACCTTTCGAGAAACACCACGTAAAATTACACTAGAACTCAGATGAAGAACCCACTTAACTCTTTGACCACCAGTTCCTGGAAATCTAATAAGTTATCAAATTAATCGGACCTTAAACGAGCGGAGAGGTTGAAGCAATAGAACTTCATTTAGGTAAATTCGTTTAATTTAGTAATAATTAATTGTCATTTATGTAAACTTCTTTGAGTGTTGCCGATTATTTTGAACCATTGAAGTTATATTTTACAAAGCTGTTTATTTCCATAATAAACAAAAAAATGTTATATCAACCGATATTTAACGATCAACCTAGGTAATTATATTATTTTTGTTTTCGTAATTTTTTTGAACTCTATGTAGGATTCTAATAATGCTACCCCGAACTCTGGTAAGACTATATCGACCTGTGCCTCCGATACTACAAAAATGGGGCAACCTATATAAAATACTAACATTCTGAATCCATTATTGTACTGGGCCCATTATTGTATTGTACCATACACTCTTATAGCAGGTCAATTATCGACGAAAAGTGACCTGACATTGTCATTTTGTACCATGAGTACACCATGTAGCAGGCGAGCCAGCGGTCACGTGACGAAAAACCGGCGAGTGAATACGTCACGACAATGGGGTAAAAAACTGCCTTTTGCTCACTTCAGATGTCGCTACTGTCGGTTGTTCCAGAAATTTGACAGATAGCTGTCAACTTTCATACTATTTTTATAAACAATCGAATTGTTTTAAGAATAATTAATAAAATGACGCTTTGAGCAGCCGTTGGTTGCAAAAATCCGGGAGTCCATAATATTCCCTAAATAAGCCAAAAGAAGAAAACTATGGGAAAAGGCCCTTCGAAGGAAAAATTCGAAGACTAGTAATAAGTCGATGTTAAGTGCTATCCATTTTAAACCTGAGGATTATTTGGGGAGAAATTCTTACACTAGTTTTATAAAACAAACATTCATCATCATTTCAATGCTCTCTTTTTATTTTAGGCACCGCTATCAACGTATTACAGTGTATATTTTTATTATTTTATAACTAAACTTCTATTCTCGTACAGAAGTCTTCCTTTGGGCGGTACTTGAAACCTGAAACAACATGTATGTCGAATTTAATCCAAAATATAGCCAATCCACAAGGAAAGATGAAAAAATCATAATTATATAGCATTCTTACCTTTCTGCAAACTGTTGAATGTGGCGTTAAGACAGGGTTGGGAGATTTGTGCTGGCATTTACATCCCTGAACTTATGCAGTGCCGGAATATTGACAGTCTCATCTTCAAGCACGTCTTCAACACCAATGAGATTATTTCGATCGTAGGCCTCTAACCTCCAACGAAAAAACAGGGCTTTACAAAAAGAACACAATATAACCTACAAACTTGTTTATATAATTATATCTATTTACCGTGCAATTTATGCTGCTTTTTTACCAATGCCAGAGGCATTCCTCTTTCTTAGCTCGTCTTTTAATTGTATTACACTCCACGTAGAATACATTTTACTAGTATAATATGGTTCTAAGTAGGACACCAAACAACAACAAAAAACAATATGGCGGTTCTCAGGAACAACCGCTAGTAGCGCCATCTGCGATGAGCTTTCAGTTTTTAACCTCATTGTCAGCGGGCTGCACTATACACTCTTTTCTGACATTATTACACTCGACAGTTGGCCTGCTCTGCAGGCTTAGATTATGGCAGGCCTAATTTGCAGGCGTGAAAAACTAACTTTTATTGACCTGTTTTAGTTTAATTTGAATAGAAAAACACGATTTATTGGAAAATTGTGCATAACTACATATCACTGCGGGGTTATATAAGATTATGTTATGTAAAAAAAACTTACGAATACAACGCTTTTGCCGTTTATTTATGATGTGTAATGAAGACGGCATTTTTGCGTTACTTGAAGAAGATGGTCTTAGGAAAAAGCACAGTAAACCGATAGGCATAGTTTTAGTAGCTAAGAACTTTCATGCCACAACCCATACACCCTACAAAGTTCTTAATTTGGTGATTGTGGTCAAGGTTGGTAAGTACTAGATAATATAAAAAATATTGTTGCACAATTTATCTATTTGGGGGAATAAAACAGAATTTATAAATTTATGTGTAAGTACTTTATTTATTTCACGTTTTCACAGCATTTTAATTATATTATGCCACTGATTCGATCATAAATCAACGGAGAGATGGCGGCACATTCTATTGCACAACAAACTGTTTTTTTAACTCTTTAACTCTTATTTTCTTCAAGGACTTGCAATCTCCCTTGAGCTTATTCCTTACCAATGGCAACGGGGTAATACGGGCGATGGCAACACTGGCATCTTTCTTGACGAGCTACAACTTACTGCTTCTCTCAGAAAAGGTTCGTCTCTCCGCCAGAATGCTGCCGTTATGTCTCTTGAAGAGAATCGTCAGGTAAGGATGATCGTACCTATATGTGACCACCATCACGCCTATTTTAGCTCACGACTACATCTTTTTTACTGACGTAGATTACATTACCTACCAACAATTTAAGTAGGAATTCGCAAATGATACCTACACCATATAAGTAGGTAGTTAAAATGTGTTTTACTCGTGTTTTACTTTAGTATTACATTTCAAATAAGTGAGAACAAAACAAAACACATTTTAATTAATAGAAGTTTGTAGATGGTTTTACCTAGTGTCCGACCGAAACAGGTTTTTCAGCCGAAACCGAAACCGAACCTTCGGCCTTGCTCTCAGTTTCGGCCGAAACCGAAACTTACCTAAACATATTTAAAACTGGCGGCCCGCCCGAACTTCGTACGTTCGTACTTTACCTACCTAGGGTAGGTAGGTAAAGTACGAACGTACGTAATTACTCATATTTTTCGTTCGAATAAAATAAGTTTATATTTCATGTAATTTTTTTTAATTTAATTTACCTTGTTTGCTAGAGAGATTTCATCCTTATGGTTGACCCTATCGATTGGTGCCATAAAAGTAGGTACAGGATGCAATTTTTTCGGATTTTAGTCAGTTCGATTCCCGGGTGTGGCAACCGTATTTTCAAAAATACTTAAATGCAGTTTTGTTTATTTTTTTTTAAATAAAGGAATGTTTCCTTTGTGTAAAATTTGCTGTCTTCAGTATTTAGAGTAGGTACTTTTCCTCCAGGTACGCTTCGAAAATTCCACCCTGTATATTAAGATTTCTATTGTATGCTGAAATCTAGTGAATTTTTCACACATTTATTTGCTTAGACAATGTATATTATACATGCAGACAATTAAATAGTGTTAAATTAAATAAAAAGACAATCATTTAATTAGGTACGTAAGAAATTTATATGTTTTAATAAATAATAATGAATAACAGATGTACATCTAAAAACATAAGAAATAGTTACCTACCTAACATCATTTATGTGCTAAACAACCTCAACTCCATGCGATTAACAATGGACAGCGGCGACGAACCATCGGCGTGGCAGGCGAGCACGAGTTAGCCGAACGACGCACGATTATTCAGATTCACGAAAGAATTGAAGTTTCGGCGCTGCCGAAAGTTTCGGTCGGTCACTAAACTAACGGTAAAACTTTTACCATTTTAAATGTAAAAGTGTGGTCGTTAAACAGTATACCTACCTTCTGGGAACTTTTTTTAACAAGCCTGTCGTGTTCTACTTTTAGGCAAAGGCCTACTTCCGTCCTTCCACTTTGACCGGTATAGGGAAATTTGGGACCAATCCGTGTATTAAAATTAATTCCGCAAAAGGAATATTACATAGTCGGCAGTTCGGCTCCACGAAGAGTAGGTCGACTACTGACGCAGGAGTGAAATTGGTATTGGTAAAACGGGCGAGTTTCCGCAACTCCACGACGATGCGCGTATTTTGCGTATGGGTGGGAATAATAATTTTACTCCAGCCAACCCAACTCCTCGAGGAAGGTCAGCAAACATTTGATATTACTGGCTATCTCCCGGAGAGCACTCTGACTCAGGAATGAAATTAGTCACTCACATTTTACAATCCTAAGAGGCATTACAGGATGCAATTTGCATCTTTTGTGATTTCTCCAAGGCTTTCGACTGCGTGGACCACAATACACTTATCCGTAAATTAAATCACTCCAGAATTCGTGGACGAGGTGCTGCGGGTCTACCGCGTAACTAAAATTGTAATGAACATCGACATCGGTATTAAACTTCAATACGATCGTGAGAGACTACACTTTGAGCTAATTGTAAAAAAAATACCTATCATATAGTTGGGACCCCTATCTTCATGATCGGTAAAACAAATACAAGTTAGCTCAAAGTTTAGGCTCTCACGATCGTATTGAAGTTTAATAGGTACCGATGTCGATGTTCATTATAATTTTAGTTACGCGGTAGACCCGCTGATCTTGTTTTATCCCACCTATCTGAGAGGCAACAAAAAGTAAGTGTAAATGGTGTCATATCTGAGGATTCTCTCGTTAAAATAGGCTCAATTCATGGCCCTTTTCTGTTTCTGGCTTAAATTAATGTGAGCGAAATATCTGATATAATTCTACGTGCAGACGACACTACCCTCATTTTTAAAATAAGTAGAAAAAATAGGGAAGTCTTACATATCAACGATAGCCTAACTATACTTTCTAAATGGTTTGCAGCTAATAACTTATAACTAAACGCTAATGAAATAAAAAGTAAATAATATATTATTGGAAATTTATATTATGAAAAGAGTATCCAGTTTCTTGCCAGTATCTTCTTCAGGACCAACCCACTTGGTACCGTGACCTAGAATCACGACGTTTTGAAAGTCCCTGCAAAGGCCCTTGTAATAAAAACATTGACTTTGATTTTCTTACAGTTATATTGTATCTCTCAAATTATCTGACTTTCAAGGTTGGCACCTCTGTTTCTTCTGATGACTGGCTTCATGGCGACGTGGTGGGTACATGTGCGAGATGGACCACTCTGGAGCTCTACGATTGCGAACGAACGAAACGTCTGCCGCAGCAAGTACTGGTCTATTGTGTTTTTCGTCAGCAACTTCATAGAAGCAGACAACTTATGCTGCATTGGATCATGGTATCGTTTGATATTTTTATTTGTTAAAAGTCTTTCTGAAGTATTCCTGTTTGAGCACTAGTCGTTAGCTTGATGCTCAATTTGGGATCAATGTATTCTTCATTGAGCACCTTTGGTGCGGTAGCTTAGAATAGAATAGAATAATCTTTATTTGTGAAAACATAGGTACATAAATAGGTCTTTCAATTAATGGTGTGAAGTTTCCAATATGTTCTGCCATACAAGGCGTACAAATATTTTTCAATTTTAGTTATAAATTAATTAGTATTACAATTAGCAAATTATTACATAATTAATTAAAAACGTTATTAAGTCACAAAAAGGTCCGTGTAATTATTTCCTTATGTCAAAAATTTTACAATTTAATTACAATATTTCTAAAATTCATTATCAACAATATTCCACAATTCAATTAAAATAATTCCATAATTCAATCACAACATTATAAAACTTATTTAATGTTTTTGTTACAGTTCAGACCACTATTGGTCATTCTGAAATTCAGCGATACTGTAATAGCTTTTATTTTCGTTAAACCAGTTTTAAAACGAGTCAAAGGCAGATCTATAAGAGAGGTTGGCAAACGATTGTAGGTATATATTTATTGCCATACAATAAGCATTTTTCTTAAACAGTGTCAGTTTAAGACGCGGGAGGAAAAGTCTGTTTTTATGTCTAGTTCTACTGCCCTCTGCGTCGCCACATCGGTTAAATAAATAGGGGTGGGTTTTTACAAAAATGTAGATCTCCAAAATATATATGCAAGGTAAAGGCAATATTCCTAGTTTTTTAAATAAAGGTTTGCAGCTAACTGTAAAGGATACCCCACATATAGCTCTAATGCACTTTTTTTGTGTTCTAAATATTACCTCGACATCCGTCGAATTCCCTCACAGAATAATGCCATATCTGATCACCGAAGAAACGTAACCGTGGTAGGCGCACAGAGCCGCTCGTAATCCTATGACTTGCTTGACTCTTTTAAGGACGTACACAAAACGATCATTTTTTTTTAACCATACTTTCAATTTGGGGTTTCCAGTTGCAATACTTATCAATCGTTATACCCAAAAACATGCAATTATCGACACTCTCAATATGCACACGGTTATGTCGAATATCTAGTGGCATTAGCTCTTTATTATTGTATGTTTGAAATTTAATGTATGTAGTTTTAAACATGTTAATTTGTAGATTGTTTTGACTTAACCATGTTATTGCTGTTCCTATCGCATTATTAATATGACATTCAAGTAAGTCATTACTATCTGCTGTAATTACCAAAGTTGTGTCATCTGCGAACAATATATCAATCAGTGTCTAGAGCATCTGGTAAGTCATTGATGCAAAGTAAAAATAGCAGTGGCCCCAAAATACTGCCTTGCGGTACACCGGCCTTATTTTGAATATATGAAGACCTGTAGCAGTTTTTTTAGTGGCTTTTTATTCTATTTATTTCTATGCATTGTCTCCTATCGCTAAGATAACTTTCGATCCAATTATTCGCAACACCACGGATGCCGTAGCATGCAAGTTTTGAAACTAAGGTTTTATGACAGACGAAATCAAAAACTTTGGTCATGTCGAGAAAAACACAGCGAGCTTCTAGTGATGAAGTTAATAATATTCGTTTATTAAATATATATAATATAAAATAAAAACTAATAATTTAATAAAATTGAATTACTTTTTTGGAATACCATAAGTGGTCAAAAATTTGGTGCTCAAAGAGGAATACTTCGTTTTTCGTAACGTTACAGCATCATAAAAAAAACAGACTGACAAAAATGTCATACAGTTTATTAGTAAGTATTCAAAATAAGAATATAACAATATAAGATACTATCCTATGCGCACGATTTCCTATTCAAATGAGAAGCAGGAATCGACGCGTTTGAGTGACACATTTAAGTTTAAGTATTGTATACATATTAATAAGGTATACTATCTCCATGATTGTATATTATTTCCCATTACGTAAGGCGTAACCCCGAGCAAAACGCAGCGTGTGACTAGTTTTATGCCGCTATCTTCTCTTCCATAATTATACAATATTAAAATCAAACAAAAATACAGCCATTTCAAGACCTCTACTTCACATTCAATTTTGTTTTATGTATAGTTACTATATAAATTTGCGATTTAAAAGCATCTAAAATAGAATGAAAACTTGCATCTACTTCGAAACTTGAAGCGTTTTTATTTGTATTATTTGCAATAAATAAACAATTTAAAAATAATTAAGTACCTACCACATTTATTATAAGTTTTTAAACTGTTATGGTTACTAACATTAGTATTAGAGTTCAAAAAGGTAACATGGTAAATCGTTTTGAACTCTAATACTAATATCACGTTTATTATTTTTTAAAATATGTTTTTATTTTTCTTTGACTGTAAACGTAAATCTGTGCAAAGTCCCGCTTGCGGGGAACGGGCGCCCGGGCGCAGTGTGGCGCTGGTTCTCGGACGTGACTAAAATCGCAGCACGCTTTTTAATGTCAAAATTAGTTTTGCGCTCTAGATACAAACTATGTTAGTCAACACCCATCACAACACGCATCCATTTGTTTTGTGTTGGGCAATTCGCACGAGATATAATCATACTCAGCAGCTCTACCGTGAGTTGAACATTGACAGTACCGTCAACTGTTATCGTGGTCTACACCTAAGTTCACGCCTAATATAGCTTTGTTCCTTTCTTAATAAGTACAAAGGAAAGAGCAGATTCTATGCTTACTTTAACATCCTTTCCGATCGAAGGAGATTTGTTACTGGAAAACAAACACCTTACAACATGAAAGTCGATATATTACGTGCAAATGCTGACCTATACGAAAATGCCGTTGAAGAAATACTCTATCCGCGCACTCTCTCTAGTATGACAGTCGATAAGATCAACGACCAAATTTACGCCAAATTCTCAACTTCAGGAGACGAGTAAACTAACACCGGCCACACTTCAAATGATGGAATCATGGAACACTGGCGCGACTGACTAAAAAAACCTTCAAAAGAGTATACTGAGATTACGTGCAGATTTAGAAAAATATAATGCAAAGCTCATAAAGACATCAATATCGAGAAACAGCAGCCGTAGAGTCCTTAAACTTGAACTCAAGGCCAAGCAGGTAACAAATTTTAAAACTACTCAATGATAGAAATGAAGTTATCAAGGACCGAGATCAACTTCTCAGAGTAACCGAGGAGTATTATCAGAAACTGTACACAAGCAACACAACACCCGATCAGATGGCAGGTATCCAGCACCAGAGGACATTCCAGTTGTCATTCCCGAGGAAATACTACTCGCAATCCATCGTATGAACAACAGGCGCGCTCCAGGGGAAGATGGTATACTACCAGAGATGCTTAAAATGAACATCAAAACTCTTTGGGGCGATGCTTTTCACTAAATGCATCGTAGACACCAAATTGCCAGGTATTTGGAACAACGCCATCATTACCTTGATACACAAATGGACAACTTTAGGCCTATAAGCCCTCTATCGCACTTGTACAAGCTGTTCATCATAGTAATAGTCAATATACTCTATTTTAATTAATCGCGAGAACAGGTTGTCTTTCGGTCAGGATTCAGCACAAATTATCACCTTGAAACTCTTAAAACTGTAATTGGAAAGTGTAATGAATTTAGAAAGTCAAACTAATCCTTACATTCATTGACGTTGAAAAGGCCTTCGACTCTATTGAATGGGGGGTCGCGGAGCGAGCAGTAACCAGCTGCCGTATAGACGAGGTACATCCTCATACTAAACCATCTTCACCAACATGCCACAGCTTGTGTCGCCCTGCAAAAGAAAACTGACAACTTCCGACTTGAACGAGGAGTCAGACAGGGTTCACATTATCACCTAAGCTTTTCACACTCGCACTCGAATTCATCTTTCGACAGATGACATGGGAGAATAAAAGCCTGGTGGTGGACGGGGAACGAGTATCGAGCCTTAAATTTGCGGATGACCTGGTTCTTAAATATCGGAGGATGTTGATGATATTATGCTGTCTATGATAGAAAAACTAAAGACAGAGTCAGAAAAAGTGGGCCTCAAGATGAACATTGGGAAGACCAAAATAATGACCAATGTTGACATCGCCAATTACCAGCTACCGGTGGACGTGGTGTCTGAATACATCTACCTTGGTCATAAGATCATTTTAGGCTATGAAAACCAGACTGCGGAGGTAGAACGTAGAATTGCACAGGCGTGGTGGGCACCATTTGGCGCTAACAAGCAAACACTACGTTGATAATTGCCACTGCACCTTCAAGTGAGAGTCTTTGAGTAATGTATCATACGCGTTCTTATAACATATTTATGGTACGGAAACCAAGACACTCACTAGGAGATCCGCGGAGAAATTCCGAGTTGCGCAGATAGGCATGGAAAAAGCGATGCTTGGTATCATGCTGCGCGACCGCAAACGCTATGAATGGATCAGAAATAAAATTAAGGTGACTGACGTCACGGATATGATAGCCAGGGAAAAGTGGACATGGGCAGGATACATTGCTAGAATGCATGCTGGCCCCTGGACCAGAAGACTCCTAGGTACTCGTAATATTGCGGAGGGGCGCACGGGCGGCGCGGTAGCAATACTCAAATTCATATAAAGTTAAATTAGCTATAAGTTTTCCATGCTCTAATCTAAACAATAAATAAATTTGTTCAGGGGAGCGCCGTACGTAATGTGTGAGAGCAAAGAACGATAAGCGCAGCTTCGCGCGAAATGTCGGGGCGACGGGATAGGAAGTGTGAAATCTCTATTTTTTATGAATAACGAAATTTTAATGTTCAGGACCTTGGTCGTAGATGTTCAGCTGAGTATCATCAGCTGTTTCCTGACGCTGACGCTGGCGCGGCTGCGACGTCGAGCGCTGCCAATCCTCACAGCCTTGTTCTTCTTATCTTGCTGCAGTAACTCTATCCTGGCTTACATCTTTGAATGGTTGCCCTTCCGGGAATATGCTACTAGTCCAGAGTAAGTTCTTTTAGATCATCAATGTACTACGGTGTGGTGATGTTGATATTAACAGTTGATTGCATACCTATACATTCGGAGGTAGGTAAACCTCCTACTACTGTTATACGAGTACTACTTGTCGGTATCGTATAAAGCGTCTAAGGGCCATTATTCACCCAAGCGGAGAGTAGCGGAGATGTGCCGTAACAACCACACCGTCCGTGTCCTCTCCACTTTGGTGGATAATGGCCCTTTCCTTCAGAACCGTTTATGCAGCTGATGAGGAAGTGCATATTGTGTAACGGTGGAAGTTTTTACGGTGTGTTGGTGATCAAACTGTTTTCTTGCATAGGCTGGTCTACAAACTCTACCATGGCGTGCCTTCGATCACTAACTATTACTCGATGTTCTGGAGCAGTCTGTCATCCAGCCTCATCGGCGTGTTTCTGGCACATCTCCACTACGAGTTGCAACGAGAGAACTTTAACGCTGCTGACCATAAAGTACCAGTTTTATTTTGCCAATACCTATTAGCTTTTAAGTATAATATTCGATGTAAAAAGGCTTATAACGAAGCCGAGAGCCACATATTCTTCCCATCATTACGAAGATTTATTGGTACTGGACTATACGTCAGAACCGACTGGTTATCGAGATATTCAACGTCAAACTCCAAGTTATTTTTACTAGAGATTCGCCGAACATTCGTTTAGTATTCGGTACCTATTCGGCAAATTTAAGATATTTGTATTCGGCCGAATTATTCGGTTTTGATGCCGAATTTATTCGGTTAAACAGTTTCCGTTTTAAAGCTGATTAAGAGATTGTTGGCAGTATGTAGTGTATAGGCGGGGTGGCCCTTGGGCCTAAATTAGCAAAATGTGCATCATATTTTGATTTATGCTTTGCCTGCCAGCCAATCATAAGGACTATGACTTTTCAGACGCGTACATAACTATCTAATTCCACCGCAATTGGACTTTTAAGAGTCTTCATACTATTCCACAATTCTAAAAAGTGATATAATTATTTTGTTTCTTCCAGAAAGTTTGTAACATTTTGCAGAGGTCTTGCTCTGTCATCTTCAGACTCAGTGATACCTACTTAAATTGAGCTATAAATAAAGCTGCTTCTTCTAATTATTGTTTGTAGAAAAAGCATGTTCCTAATAAGTTCGCAATTTTCCGGCACAAAAATCTTAGTCTAAGACTGTAATAAAAAAAAGAATAAATATAAACACAAAAAAAATAAAAATGAACGTAGATCTTAGAATAAGTAAAATGTAGATGCTCTCCACTCCCCCTCTACTGTCAGTTCTATACTATTGTTAGTATTAGAAATTTAGAACCATAGAGATAATATATAGTACCTACTATCTCTATGATTAGAACTGATAGTAGAGGGTACTAGTACAAATCTAGGAACAAGTGTTCCTAGGTACAAATATATTAATCTGTGGTAGAGGGGGAGTGGGCGGGAAGCGGGTGTCGCGGTACTGCTCGCTCAGAAGCCGTGCGCGCTTAAACAAGTTTCCGACGGGCAGCTGAAACTGGCAGAATTACAACAACCAGGAATGTACTTTTTTTTTACTTACACCAAACTGACAAAGTGTAAACGTACTAGAGCGGTTCGGTGGGGGCAAGAACATTGTAGGGGGCTCTCAGTGCTATAATTATGTCATGGCCTATTACAACAACGGAAAGCGCCTATACGGGCCCATCTTGTTCTTTCTACACACACTAGGTACATAGTCACGCACGGGCCACGGCACAGTCGCGTGATATAACCAACATCAGCTTAAAATATAAGTTGTTTCCCAGAACTTATTATTGCAAAATGTTACTTGGTTTTATGTATTGTAATTTGTATGCGTAGACTTCGGCTTCGTTATGGATCCTTTTAATCTCTGCTATAAGTTTGTATTGTGACAACCCGTGTATCTGTGTGGCATCGTAGCTCCAAAACGATGGGACCGATTTCAATACAGTTTTTTTAAATTTAAAGCTAGTTTAATCGGGTATCATCTTAGCTATGTGTCATGAAAATCAATTCAGCCGTACAAAAGTTACACCTTTTTTTCTAGTTGGAGCCCGGAGTTTTTGACGGTTAGGTTATTACAACCACGTATATCATGGAACGTAATTATGTAATGTAATGTATATAATTAATAATTAGGTCGTGGTTAAATTATTTCTGTATGTAAGTGATAACACGAAATAAATGAATTTTAATTTTAAATATTAAAAGAATAAAAGTATCTTAGTACCTACTAGCTTATTAGTACCCACTAGTGGTTGCAAGCGACTGATTCTTGAATGTTTTATGGCAGTGGCTGGTGATCGGAACAACCTCGGCGATTCCTATCTTAATTACCCTGATAATTATGGTATCTAGAGTTGAAGGCCAAATGAGCCGCCTCTCAGCAGCCCTGTTCATCGGGATAGAGTATCCCCTCATAAGTGCGATATCAGCTTTCGCGTTTTATGGGGCTATCGCTTTTAAAGGTAAGAATTATTTATTCAGCCTAGACCACATTTAGATACCTATAACCATTTCACTAATACGGCTTTGCCCCCCATCAACATACAGTCTACTTCTGTCCTATTCAAATCGGTAGACCTTTAACCATAAACTATTTTATTATTATAATTTAAATTATACAATTATAATAATTATACCAAATAACATTCTTATGCTCATCTCACAGTAATCCAAGCATACCAACATTAGCGACTTCCAACCATCCGCAAACACTTCACATTCAGGCTTGGCTTCCAAGAGGCCATTAAGCGCGGAAAGTTTGACTGTGCAAGGAACAGATTGGGCTCGCGAGACAGTGTGACACGGGGGCACGGCAAATAAATTTATCGCTTTAACCGATTAGTTAATCGTTGAGAAATACCTCAATGCTCATACAACACCGTACCGTGTTCGTTCGAACAACATTGTTTTGTTTTGCTCCGCATTATTACTGTCATAAAAATTGTTACAAGTTGTGATTAGTAAAAGTGAATTATACCAGTGGATAGCCGATGAAAAGGACAACAAAGTACTGTTTAAACCATCCAAAAATTCTTTTGGGTTCGTGAGTAATTACAAATTTATTTTCAAAAATTTTGGTCAACGATCTTGTCACTGACCTACGACAACCCGCGGTCGCCCCGCTGCTACGCACACAGACACACCACCGCACACTGCGCATGAGCGTATGACCACAGGTGCAGACTGCAGGTGCACTGCCGCTTGAAGCTTTGGGAAGGCGCTTTGATATACGTACAATACGTTGCTTGCTTCCATTTCTATCTGTGCTTATTTGTTTACGAAGGCGATAATAATGATAATTTGCGCAGCGTGTAACAGCGAATTGCTTTCGGGTGATGCTTTTCTGGAATGCACGGTGGAAATATGTACTAAAGTTTACCATTACTTATGTACTAACCGCGAGCTTACTTTTGAAGAAAGAGCTATATGGGTATGCCCAGAGTGTTGCTGCGCCGCTAGGAAAGGTGGCCGAGATACCGAATTGCCGATCCGGTCCAGCACGCCGCTTGTTTTAAAAAACGTATCTTCACGGAGTAGAAGCGACCCTCCGCCACTACTATCCCCGGAGTATAGGTCCGCTTCTACGGCTATTGAGATGCAGCTACTCCGCGAACAAATTAACATGTTGACAGAGCAACTCGCTGATGCCGTCACTACGATTGCTCAATTCCATACAGCACTTACTGATTGCACGCAAAAAATCGAAGCATACAACGAAAAACTAGTTATATTGGAGCAAACGTCGCAATGCAAACGTTGCCAACTTATTACCTCTGGCATGTGTACCCAACTAGAGACCAGCTGTAAGGATATGGGAAAAAGTGTGGCATCCATGCCGAATACGAAACACAGCGTCGCGCAGGAGCACATTATACAGGAAACACCAGCTAGCTACCAACCCAAGCCTAAGCCGTTAGTCAATGACTTAATGAACAAATCTATGCAACTCCGAACTGCACCGATCTCTGAATTTGTTCCCATGACCAGCCAGCAGGGTGAACCAATCGCAATTTCGACTCAAATGAGAACCGAGCAGAACTCTGCAAATAACGAGTGGGTGGAGGTGCGAAAACAGAAACCGAAGCGATTTAGTTTCGTTCGCGGCACGGCCGGGCCTGAGGTCACTTCACTAAAAGCCGTTGATTTTAGGAAATACTTTCACCTGTGGAACATGGTGTCAGGAGCTGATGAAATCCTGTCTTACTTACAAAAGCTTTGCCTTGGGGGTGTATGCACGGTAGAAGAACTAAAGCCCAAAGGTGACTATAAGTCATTTAAGATCGGTGTTCCCGCGGATGACTTTGAAAAATGCCTGTCAGCGGATGCATGGCCTGACAACGCCAGAGTTAGAGGTTGGTTTTTTCGAAGACAGCGTACCTCTAAAAGTCAATAGTAGCGTTCTCAAACCTTCGCATTACCTTGAATCCAAACGAACTATTGGCTTAATTTATCAAAATGTTAGAGGGCTCAACACTAAGCTGAATTTCTTTAGGCAAAACCTTATGATTCTAAATGGTGACATCATAGCTGCAACTGAAACGTTTCTCACGAGTTCTGTACTAGATTCGGAAGTTATGTACAATGGATGGAGTATATTACGTCTCGACCGAGCCACAGGTGCTGGTGGAGGGGTGCTACTCGGCGCGCGATCCGGCATCACACTGTCGCGCTGTTGTGAACTTGAAACACAATCTGGCGAAGACCTTTGGGCACGTGTCATGATGGACAGCATATCATTTTATATATGTGTGGTGTATATCCACCCAAGGGCTACCGACGAAATATACATGCGCTGGTTTCAGAAAGTGGAATCAGTAATTGACTCTTTGAAGGGTCCAGTGATTATTGTCGGTGATTTAAATTTAAATCCTAATTATACATCTAATAATATTTTAAGCTACTATTGTTATTTTCTTAATGTTTGTGGATTGGCTGAGAGGAATGAAGTACTAAATGCTTATGGAGGTAAACTGGATGTTGTGCTGGTGTCGGATTGCATTAATAGTGTTAACGTGTCTGAGATAGAGGGGGGAGGACTTGTCCCAAAACGAGATAATTATCACCCGCCTTTAGAGGTAGGTATTTTACTCAGTAATAATATGCGTCGTCATGAAAAAATTGACCCTAGCAATCTTAACTCTCAGAAGGACTGGAACTTCCAAAAAGCGAATTACGAACTAATGTACAATCTCATATATGACGCGTCATGGCAGGAGGTATTTCTTGCTCGAGATGTTGACACTGCTGTAGAATATTTCTATAACATTATATATGATATTTTTGATAAATGTGTACCCAAAAAACAAAGGCCTTGTAAGCCATGTAGGCGCTACCCGGTATGGTTTACAGCTGAAATAATAAAGGACATTAAACGTAAAGCAGTAATTCACCGAAAATGGAAGTCTTCTCAGAGTCGGCAGATTTACAAAGAATACTCGGCTCTTAGGTCAAGCATTAAGCAAAGAATATCTCTCGCCTATGACGAATATATCATTTGCATTCAAGCCAAACTGAAAAAAAGACCCCCGTGCATTTTGGCAACATATAAACAGCCTTAAAGCTCCAGGTGGGTTCGAGTCTCGTGTAAATTATAGTGGAAAGGAACATACTGGCAGTGATGCTGCACAGGCTTTTGCTAGTTTTTTTGGTAGCGTTTTCCTACCTGACTCTCCCCTCCTTGATTACGAAAGTCGTAACAATGATTGTCACACCAACTCCGCAAATTTTGTGCACATTGGTCAAATATCATTGCGAGAAGTAGAGACTATGATTAATAAACTAAAGCCTAATTCAGCGGTCGGTCCGGACAACGTGCCCGCCTATATACTTAAAGGATGCAAAGACGAACTGAAATTACCAATACTTCACATTTTTAATATGGCGCTATCAGCCGGCCAGTACCCACAGAGATGGAAAGTCACGCGTGTACAACCTATACCCAAAACTGGTGACACTTCTCATGTGGAAAACTATCGGCCAATAGCTATTCTCTCATCACTTCCTAAATTGTTCGAGTCAGTGTTGCACACTTTGATTTCTTACCAAATAAAACCATATCTTTGTGACTCGCAGCATGGCTTTCGATCAAATCGTTCCGTCAGTACGAATCTTTTAACCTTGGTGGATCTTATCTCGCAGCATCTGGACAAAGGCATACAAGTAGATGTTATCTACTTTGACTTTAAAAAAGCCTTTGATCGCGTCGACAATGATGTATTGCTCAACAAGCTCGGTAATATTGGTTTCTCACCCAAATTACTCAAATTTTTCGCGAGCTACCTGCGGGATCGCCAACAGTATGTTCGACATGGCTGCTTCGTTTCCAAACCTTACCATACTCGATCTGGTGTCAGTCAGGGATCAATCTTGGGACCTTTACTGTTCGGGATTATTATTAATGATCTTGAGTTGGTCCTCAAACATACCAGGTGTTTGATCTACGCTGACGATCTTAAATTAATTTATGGCGTGCAAAAAGATGCCGATTCACTAACTTTACAAGAAGACGTTAACTCTCTGTTCCAGTGGAGCATTAAAAACAAACTCCTTTTTAACACTGCTAAATGCTGTGTTATGTCATTTAGCCGTGCACATAACCCTCGGCATGTGCAATACTTTCTTGGACAGGAACCAATAGCTCGTGTTAACACAGTAAAGGATCTTGGGGTGCTTTTTGATTCGCGTTTGACATTTCACGAACACATGAGGGTGCTTGCTGCAGATTCTTTTCGGAGATTAGGTTTTGTCATTCGTAACATGCGGGAATTTAACAACCCCCTGGCAATTAAATTAATTTATATGGCGTTGGTAAGGAGCAAATTAGAGTCGGCATCAGTCATTTGGAATCCTCATGAAAGTACTTATGCCTTACTTCTGGAGAAGGTTCAAAAAGCATTTTTAAGATTCTTATATAAAAAACTTTTCGGCTACTATCCTTTCCTCTATCCTACAAAATTTCTATTAGGCATGCTAAAATTTAATTCTCTAGAGGTAAGGCGTAATTATAACCTGCTCATCACTGCTTGTCAGATTCTGCGGGGAAAATCTGATTGTCCGGAACTAGTGACTCGGCTGGTGAGGCTTTTTATACCTGTAGTGCCCAAGCATCAACTCAGACCGCGCAGACACAATTTATTGGGCGTGCCGTCATCGCGCACTGTGTCGCATGCCAATTCCCCACTTGTCCGTGTTCTGTCGTTGCTGAATGCTCTTCTGACATCAGCACCGGAGTGTGATTTGTTTGCTTCGCGATGGATGGATGTGTGTTGTGATTGTTTAACTTTTTGTGAACGGATGGATTGTGTGTAATCATATCGTATATATTTTATTTTTTATTTCTTTAAATTTATTTTACGTCTTGTTTTAATATCTATAGTTTGATAATTTTGGTGTTTTCGTACTTAGGTATTGTATTATTATTTATCATTAGTTTGTATCATTATTTTTTATTTTTTAAACTTTACTATCTTTTAATTTCTTTAATTTAATCTTATTTTGTGCTAATTAGTGTTCATATCTGAACTACACAACGCCTTGGTGTTACACTGTTATGTTGTGTATTATGTGTGTAAATAAATAAATAAATAAATCAGCGTTGTAAACATCCTGAGCGAGCGATGTACCTGACCTACCTAGTTGGCGCAATTATAGAAAAAACAAATTCTTACAAGATCTTCATTTTCTACTAAAACATTTTCTGAAAAACATTTTGGTCTTTCCAGGTTTTAACTATAACTTCTTCAGCTGGCGAGGCTTCCATATGTTGGGTCGTTTGACTCTGCCGCTCGCTATGATCAGTTGGATGGTCCACATGACCATCGCAGCCTCTAGACCTCACCCAAACCTGAGTTCTAGGATGGATTGGGTAAGAAGAAAAATTGACCAGCCGATTGTAGTCGGTGATTTTGAAAATTGTTGTGCATTATACCTAACTTTACGATATCTATAAGTTTTTAAACGATCACTAACATTATTACTAGAGTTCAGAACATGATAAATACCCCGTTAACCCTAACTTTATGGTTTAGGGGATAGGTAAGCCCATCAAGGCAAGACAAGAGTGCAAGGAAAGAGCCCCTATGAGGGACAAAACATGAGATCGTCTGGTGCACCCTGGGCAGTCAGCCTCGATACCACCATTGCTGACTTCTACTTCAAATCTTTCGACTACATAGCTTTAATCTTTGCCGGTAGATCTCTTGGCCTGGATGGGCAACAAACATACTCAGAGTAGGCATGTCTTCATGAACATAAGTCAGCACGACACGACATCAGTTTCCAAGGGTGTGGTGTGGAGCGTTGAAGCAAGGAATGAGGATGGATAGAGATTGGATGATTTGTTGTCCATATTACTGAGTCTATGAGAACAGGAACAGTGGACGGCTCGTCGTAGCTCTTTTGCATATTTCTTGTGATTGACCTATAAAGAGCCTCAAGTTTCAACTTTACCATTTTGTTTCAGTATGTGGATGTTGCTGCTACTTATATCCTGACGTTCCTAATTTCCATCCCCGTGACGGTACTGGTGGAGATACCGATGCGAAGGTTCCTCGACACTCTTATTTTTTCCTCTTACATACAAAAACACGCATCAATAAAGGCAGTAAACAGCGTTCAAGATACCGAGGAAGTTTGCTTGACAAGCAAAAATGAAAATGTTAAAAATAAAGTTTTGTAAAAAGTTTTATTGTTTAATTAATAAAGACATTTCACAGATACCCAGTGTTAGCCCGACGAGTTTATTTTATCATCATCGTGTCGACGTGAGCTCTTACGTTAGAATATTGCTGGTGCTCATCAGCAGCTCATATCGTGTCTTGAAATTTATATATTAGAAAGAAAGAAAAAAGAGTTTAATAATAGTAGTGGAACAAAAAATAAAAGTAAAAACATAGAAAACATAATAAAATAAATGAGTTATTGTGCCAAAGGGGTCGCAGCTCAGCATTATTATCTCAGGAGGCAGAAATATTCCTCAGAGATAATTATTAAAGAAGTAATACTGCCGATCCGACGCTGACATTAGCTTGTTAGCAAGGTCGTACCTACCGTGACTGACCTCAGGGCTGACTGCCCAGAGGTGGGTTGAGGGCTAGAAATAGATTTTGGCCTCTAAGTAGTGGTTATTATACTCTTTGCTTTAAGCGAGGCAAATGAGCGATGGTGGCGATGTGGCGATCATGCGGATTCTCTCGGTAGAGAGTATATCTTTGTATGAAATACATTCCTTGGTTAGCGTAAGCGATATAATATAAGATTTTTATAAGAACCTATATTCTGCTTCTGACCATCCTTCTTCTTCCGAAACAATCAGTAACTTTCAGTCTGATAATTTATCAGTACTGTCAATCACAGGTTTCAAAGTTCACTGCGCACTACGCTGTATGAAGTACACAAAAAGTTCCGGCGAAGATGGCATTTCTACAGCAGCTCTCAGAATTGGAGAGCCGGAACTACTTCCGTACATCACCAATCTATTTAACTCCATACTCCAACCCGATAGTTCCCACTAAATTCGGCCATTCTACAGTAATTTTAAAAATATAGTTTAAAAAACACTATAGAACACGCTTTAGTCATCCAAACTGAACATTTGTATGCAAAATTTCAGCTCAGTCGGAAACCGGGAAGTGGGTCAAATTTTACTTCCAACATTTTCTTACATAGTTAGTTAGTTACAGGTGAAGCTAATAAAAGCGTGCTAAAAAGGGTGACAAATCCGATATAAATAATTATCGTCCCATCAGCCTTGTGTCTCATTTATACAGGGTTACTGGTAACTCGACGTATTCCTTGCAAGATGTCATAGTAGAGTTAAAATGCAACAAATTAAGCCACCAAATGTTCTACCGAAATTCAGTAGTTTTTGAGTTATTTCGATTTTTAGTTTTTTATGAAAAATCCCAGATTAAATCATTTGAAGCTAATAAATGATTTATGACGCGACTGTACTGAAATTTAAGTTATTATCATAGTTGATTCCGTAGCAGATCTTTGTTAATAATTAAAAGTGCAGAAATCCCTAAAACTTTGACAAAGATCACTAATCAAACATTTAATTTTTTGTAATGTTTGCCATGAATTCATAAATAACGTTGTCTAGTATAAAAAAAAATTACTGGGCCTGATGTACAAATTACTAGGAAAATATTCTTGTCTTATCAGCTATCCAAAAAGGTATGATTGTCAATACTTTTGCAGGTGTAACAGGGAAGAGAAGAGTTTTATGGGGAGCAGGTAAAATTACGAGACAGTCAACTTATTGTTTTCGTATTCGTATTATTGGAATTTCAATACAAACACAGGTTAAACATTTTTTTTTACTGAGCTGTGCGCTTTATTTAGCCCTTTTGCTATTTTTAACCGACTTTAAAAAAGGAGGAGGTTCTCAATTCGACATGTATGTTTGTTACCTCAGAACTTTCAACTGGGTGAACCGATTTTGATGATTCATTTTTTATTTGAAAGCTGGTGCTTCCCGTGTCGTTCCATTTTAATTTGGTGAAGATCTGATGAAGAATTTCGGAGATATACAATGGAACTCTTGAATGAATAACAACATATCACTTGCGATCACTGTAATCGCATGTGTATGTATTGTTTATGCCACTCAAAATAGCAAAATAAAATAAACATAAAACCGACTTCAAAAAACTAAAAAGTATAAAATAATTTTCTTAAACAACTTAACAGCTTCTGAAGTCGGGGCCTTTAATTCTTCAATGCACCTAGCTTGGCAGTGGCACCGACTTTTACAATATTTAGGTATCAAAGACCTACTAGTCCGGGAGGTAGCGTTGCATTTTAGGTAGTGTTTTTACGCCGATCGGTTGCTATCTTTTACAATAGACTTCGAATGACTGATAAGTGAATCAAGCGTCAGCTGACGCACCCGTGGTGGCTGCGCATGTGGGTGGTTCCGGAAGTGGTAAAAAAAAAAACGATTTGAAGTCATAGTACGCTGGCTGAAACTTTTTTCATAAATAGTTTAGATCATACTGAGCTTAAAAAAAATTGTCAGCTGCATGATGGAGGGGGGATTATGCGTCAGCCGCTCGCACAAACTTGTAAACGAAACACGTAAAATAAAGTTATAGTACGCCAGATGAAATTTAACAAAGTGATTGTTAAAATTATCAAAAATACGAAAACATTAATCAGTTGCGTGGGTAGCGGTGGAAAGACCGTCAGCTGACGCAGTAAAGATACAGATTATTCGAGTAATGCACAGTTTCTTTCAGGGTCCAGCTGACAGAACTTCCCTGTCCGCGCCAGCTGATTGACATAATAATTTAATGATAATTTCGAGAAGTTTATAGCATGTGTAAAACAATATTGTACGATTTTTTTTTGTTTTATTTTACATACGTGATAAAAATGCATAATATAAAATAATATCGAGAATAAAATGGAAATAACATAAATTAATACAAAGGGAATATAAAAAAAGAAATACATATAAAGACAGAAATCGATAAGTTTGCCGCAATTATTCGTAATCCATAGTATCGCTATATCGTCATCCCCAGATGAATCGTCATCAGAACTCTCTTCTGACAGATTGTTCTCTTCATCTTTTTCGTATTCCTTATCTCGATCTTCTTCTTCATCACCTGTAAATGAACGTGTTAATGATTAAAATTAGGATACCAGAATATACACGCTCAAAGGAAGTGTCTCCGACAAAATTTTCATACCAGTAATACTTTCGCTGCTATCCGTTATACTGCTGACTGATGGGAGTACTTGATGTCCCTCGAACCGTTTGAAAACGTATTTGTTTTCTTTTTCTTCCCATCCTCAGTCAACGGGAGATAATTGAGATGGCTCTTCAAGGTGAGCATTGCTACAAAGGTGTGCGATGTACGAAGTTATGTACGAATTTATGTACGGTAATTTAACAATCCTATTTTAAACTTGACAGAAAAATCCGCTAGGTAAACTGAGATGATAAACAAAAGGAAAAAATAATGAAGTGAAAAAATATTTTTCGTTACGTATCAACGCTGCAAAATTCAATATTATTAATATTAAGGGGTACGAATGTTGATAAACATAACTGTCGAAAAGTAATAAAATATAACTTCCCTTGACGCTGCACATGTTGAAGGAGTATCAACAGTTATCCTATATTTTGGCGGTAAAGCGGTGAATTGGCGATAACACTTTGAATGATATTTTTCAAAATCGTTCAATTCTAACGGCAAACTGATTGAGTACGACAAAGAGACGCACAGATGTTCGTTTGAAATTTTAGGAGGACAGGCTTAGGTAGCCCGAATTTCGTGTTATGGGCTGAAGCAGCTCCACAAACTCTCTCGAAATATGTGTTTAAAAGGAGACAGCGTAGTAGCAATACTCAATATTTAAAATTTTTACTACATCAGCTGACGGTCTTTCCACCGCTACCCACGCAGCTGATTAATGTTTTCGTACTTTTGATAATTTTAACTATCACTTTGTTAAATATCATCTGGCGTACCATTGGCGTACTATAACTTTATTTAACGTGTTTTTTTTACAAGTTTGTGCGAGTGGCTGACGCATAATCCCCCCTCCACCATGCAGCTGACAATTTTTTTTAAGCTCAGTATGACGTAAATTATTTATGAAAAAAGTTTCAGCTAACGTACTATGATTTAATTTTTAAATTTTTTTTACCACTTTCGGAACCACCCACACCCGCATCCACCGCTACTTGAGCAGCTGACGGTTGGTTTATTTATTAGTCATATAAGATCACCCATCGATGACAATATCAGCCGGCTTATTATGACTTTTTTATTTGCAACGCTACCTCCCGGACTATACTATTAGGCGTCTTTGCTAGGTACGATGATCATACACCGCACCGGTTACCCCGATCATAGAAGAACCCCGTATAATAGAAGAAGCATTGTTGTCGACTGACCAATGATTGTAGACATTGCATCCAACAGTGATTTTGAGGTCGTTCGATTGCTTACTCGCTTATATACCGCAGTTGTGGGTCACCTGAAGCCTCCTGAAGCCGTTGAACTTACCGTTGAATTATTCCGAATGAGTGAGCGACATTCGCGCGGGTGATTTTCACATCTAAAAATGAATGAATTACTGAACGTAGCTATTTACCATCTATGCTGGCAATATTGAATATCAGATGACTTGACAATTGACATTTGACAAAATGTTAATGACATTTGTTTATTCTTATCGATAGTGACGGATAGCAAAATTTTGTGAATAATATATTTACAATAAAACCCACGTTACTTTCGTATAAAATTAATACTTAACGGTTGATATTTTTGCAATTCATTGTGGCCATAATATCATTTTTGAGTAGAAAAATATAACCTTACAAATGCAGGTGGTAGCGAAGGTTCGTCTGTTTCGGAGTCCTTTTACAATATTTTTCATAACTGAAGACATAAGTGTGTTGCCCAATGAACAATATTACAAGTCTATTGGTGTGAAGACGGGAGACTGTTGTGGATTGGAGATACGTGGCGAAGATAAAGTGAAAAAGTTGAAGTTTCGAGCGAACGCGCTTTTCTTGCAACCATTTGTAAAGGAGTGTGTGAATTCGGACGTGTATAGATTTAACGTGGTGTCACATTTAAATAGACTGGGCGGGTATCCTAAATGTGGAACAGTGTTTTTGAAATTGATTTTGGTACCTCCAGACACAGAAATAATTGACTATGCTTGGTAAGTATTACTTCGAAATAAAGCACGAAGATAACATTCTGATACATAATTTATGTGATTGCTAGCTACATTAAAGTATTAGATAATTCTATATCACAAATTAGTTAATTCATAAACAAAATAATTTCCTTCAAACCTTTGTTTAATAAAGATGAAGAAAATTTGCAGATCCATGAAGTACTGCATAAGACATACTATTTGGTCTATGGCATGGTAAAATTTCCGAAAGCACTTCTCAACTCGTCCAAATACAAAAGTTCCTTGCCCCTGCTGAGCTGTATATTATCATTTATGTGAGTAAACATTAATAGTGTACATTTTTGTTATATTTCAGGAATGACCGGATTCTGCGACTTATTTGGACCAGAGTAGAAATAGAGAATGCATTTTCATGGTTGTCTACACTTGGGGGAGCTTACTCAGCATTAGGGGATTATTTTGCAAGTTGTGTAAGTATTCATTGTATGGTTAGTTTCATTTAATTGAATTAGATTATAATGTATTGATTACTTAAGCTATTATAGACTGGTTTTGATTTTTTTTTAAATAAAATAAAAAAATAATTATGTACTTACCACATTTTTACAGGCTGAAGAAGCAGGCAGAATATCATTGAGGCAATACAAGCTGTCCAGAATGCTTGGTGATGATGGCTTAGCAGCACGAAGTCGTCTCTACTCCGCACTGTCACAAGCCCAGAAAGGCAACCTTCACATATCTAGGAATATTGTCAGGAATATAGCAGCATTTGCTCGAGTCACACATGATAAACGGTTGATACGGATGTGCCAAGGCGTTTGGGCCAAACTCAAGTATTTGAGGTCCCTTAAACATTTGGCAAAACAGGGTAAGGACTGTGATATAAGTAATGGTAAAGTGTTGGATGCAATGACAATTTGAATCAAATATAAAATATACAGGCTGTTTTTTTAGGGATCTCTGTGGTAGCTATGCCAACCTCCAGAGATAGGAAAATATTGTTCTTTGAAATCCATCTAGAGTTATTAAAATGCAATAAAACTTGATTTTTAGATTACTAAAAATATGTGTTTTTCGGTCCATAAACGGAAAATCCTCAAAAATATTTATTCATGACATATTTTTAAAGAACAAAAAATTGTATGGACTCATTTTTCATTACAAAAAGTCTAGATGGATCTCTCAGAAGAAATCTTCATATCTCAGGTTGGAATAGCTGCTATAGCGAGTCATAAAAAAACATACCTGTATAACTCACATTTTTTCTAATGTTATTAAACGGGGAGATCATTTTGAAATCTCGCAAACTAGCAATAAATTTAAGGTGAACGCGCACTTGCCCGCGCCGAATATTAGAATTCTTTGTACGACAACCTTGCTCATTAATTCACGTTTAACCTGGTGAATCGCATGAAAAATTCGGAAGGTAACCAGTCCCTAACGATTTCCGATAATATAATTAGATTCGGCGCGCTGTGCGACTGAAATATTGCGTGCACACTACAGAACTTAAGTTAATTTTGGCACGTTCGACACAGACAAGTACGCATTCATCTTTAGATGGGATTTTTCTCAATCATCCATTTATATGACTGTAAAAACAAGGTGTATATTTATGCAAAACTACATAGTGAAGAAATAAATAATGCCAAGAGGAATTTATTTTTTAAGTTACGCAAAGAACTCACAGCCGAGATTGCACCCGATGCGGTATCGGTAATTTACTTTTTTTCCACTCCAGCTACGCACGTGAAGAAACTTGAGACGAACCGTTTTCCTGCAGCGTTCATTCGCCGACAAAAAACCGCTCAGCATGCAAGCACAGCATCGCAGCCGGTTCGTGAGTTCTTAGCGTACTAGTATGAGAATATCACAGTCTTATATTATATTATATTGTATGAAAGGAAGTAATTTTCATAGCACTCACCTTTTTATATAAGTGTAAAAGACACTGATGGAAGTTAGTAGGTAGTACTTTGGGATACCAAATTTTAGAAATACTGTATCAATTCTTACCTTAATCTTTACAGTTTGTTTGGTGTATAATATTTTGTCTAAGGATCATAAAACGTCTCGATGTGTAGTGTCTAAAGTAAAACCCTACTGAGTGGCGGCCAGAGGGCTAATTCACGTAATTTTAAGACGCGCCGATCGTATTGCAGTGTCGCTGGAACTTGACGCGAGCGTATCTCACTGAAGCTCAGAGGATACCAAATGGTAGAATAGGCGACATCGTCTCAATTGCCATAACGAAAGAAGAAGAAAAAGATTACCAAATGTGTTGTTTTGATCAATATTTTATTGCAACTGCGCGGCAACTGCACTTCTTTAGTTACGTGAATTAGCCTACAGTAATGTTTTTGGCAGTATATTGTTAAGTGACTGTAACGGCCGTCACACACTGTAGCTATAATGTATATTAACGATACATTATACCCGCCGTGTGTAAAGCACATAAATGTACTCAGAAGTTCTATTTACAAACAAATATTCAGTACCCCTATACAGAGTTTTTCTCGACCTTGACCTTAGTTACCGTAAAGCCAAAATGCGTAAATTAAGTTCGATCAAATGCGCGCACACGTTGTTATCATAGTTTTGGCATAATAGTAACTACGGTCCAAGTCGAAAACAACTTCGTATAGGGGCACAGTATTTAATTTCCAAACATATTGTACAAATTATTTCAAATGTGATCACATATTTAATTTTTTTTAAATACGTATCCTATTGAGTACTCAATTTAAATATTTTAGTATACAGACGTCATTACCATTACTGCTAAAACGTCTGCCTACAAGAATGTGTATCAGTGATGTGTGTGATGTGTGAGTGTGTGTGTTGTATACTTTAATTCTTAAGGTGTACCTCAGCACTAATCACGTGAACTCGGCTCGTATCTAGCCTTACATTTCCAGTATAAGCTGACCTCTCATTGTATACACTTTCCGTACAATGAGAGGTCCGCCTACTTATATGTAGCCGTGCATACCGGTAGGAAACAATGTAACGTCAACAAAAAGATGTGAAAGATGTTCGCATCACTTTGGCACTTTTGACCAATTTCGTGTCGATTAGTGGCCCATTTTGATTCCATAATCTGCTGTTATTGTATTTATGATTCCTTTATACATTTTGGTTTGTGATAATGTGAATTAGAACAACTTAACTGTAGACAAGTGTAAATTCGCTCGAGAATAGAAACGCTAACAAAATGTACTGAATTGAAAATAGCTTTTTTTTTTTTTGAAAAAACATTGCCCCTCACTAGGATTTCTCCTGTATCGAGGGTGCAGTTTACAAACATACATGTTACATGCACACACAACCAGACGCGAAACAACTATCTGTAGATCATACAAATATTGGTTCTGTACGGGGATCGAACCCGCGGCACGTAGCGCAGAAAGCTAATCGCTTAGCCACTGCGCCAACCGTGTCGTCATAGCTGTCGAATAGTCATGTGATTCGTAAATGTATATTCGATACATTTTGCTGCAGTTTCTATATTCTCGCGATTGAAGATTACAATTTGCCTAGGGCGGTTGGTTTCAAATGTCTGATTAGTAGGTAAATCTCTTGTCAACTGACATTGAATATTTCAACAGCTAAAATGGGGTTTACTGATCAGATATTTGAACAGTTTTTAGAAACTGGGTGAATAATAATATTTTTAGGTAAATTGTACCACCACATACTTAGTGAAAGTTTTGTATAATTCTTTCTTTAGTCAAATTGTAATGTGATTATTTCAGTTGTTAATTTGTTTGTGTTGTAAATAAAAAATATTACTCCATTTTGTTTGTTTCTTTTATGAAATCCAAGCCAATATGAAGTCATCGGCCATGTAAATAACTGCTCACGACGAATCTGCTGACCATTGGGTCTTTCTCTGAAGTGCAGTAAACTGATATTTACAAAATGGCGGCCGTCTACTTGTAGTCTTATTTGAAACGCATAGTACAAGTTTTTAATAGGACATTTTTAGGTCTAATCAAACGATAGATCAGATAACCAGTTGAGGTTTAAATGTAAAACTTGGAACGTATATTAGGTAATAAAATAATTATAGAATGTTTAAAAATGTATTTATCAAATCTGTATAAATTATATTTTATTCGCGATTACAAACGACGCTGCTGCCATATATTGTACGCAGTCGATTGAAAATGCAAAAATGCCGATAAAAAAATAAAGAAAATAATATTTTCCCCTACAATTAATAGCACATGGTTTTGGTAACATACTGAACACAATTTAATACAAAATGGTAAATATATAAATTATTTTCATCTCCATTCATGATGGCGTTTAGTTTCCTGTTACCATCAAAGTCTGTTACCCATTTTTTATGTCATAGTTGCTAATTACTAGTGTTGCCAGACTTACTTTATGTAAGGGGAAATGACCACGAATCGGAACAAAGAAAGGGATTAATGCTAGCCATTATTTTTACTTGAGTTAAGCAAGATTTGATAATAATTTTTCAACAGATTTCATTCTAATGAATGTGAAATTAGCCCAGATTTGATAATGTAAAAATGAGAATCTGCGCTAAAAGCGTCTATTACTAAAATATTCTTACATACTGGCAACGCAAGTAAATATTTTAGTGTTGCTGTTGTTAAAAAATCTACAATGGAGATGAATTACACTTCAACTAATAAAATTATGGTCTAAATGTTATTACACTACACAAAGCTCAAATAAGAGTAACAATAAAATAGGAATTCGCTAACCTCAACATTTAAGAAATGTTTTTACTTTGTATTGTATAAATAAATAAAAACCTATCTATATTGTTTTAGTAGAAAAAGCCTACACTGCCAGTAAGATGTTCCTATTTCAAATAAGAAATTACTCGTACATATTTGTAATATTGTAAAGTAGTCGGTGCATACGCTTAAACATGCTTCGAATGTTTTCTTTGGTTCAAAGAAGCAAACTGTGGTAGTAAATCATTTGGGATAGACCAACGCCCTAAAGAAGGTGGCTTATGTCCAGCAGGGGACAGCGACGGACGCTCACTTGAAAGAAAACATTTGAAATAAGCGAGTAACTATTTTTTTTTGCCATAGATATCTTCAGTGTTTTATATTGTCAATCGTTTATTAGCTGCAGTGCGTATGCCTCATCAAAAAAGTATTAAATAATTATAATATTATCAAAGATCTCAATATTACAGATACGTCACCTATTGAAAGTTAGGAACATAATTATACTGTTTGTTACCTAACACTTCGGTGGTCTATTCTTTGGCACACAGTGGGCAAGCGAGTGTACCCATGGGATCCCACGCTGGCAACACTTTGGGCTCTTGTTTGAATACTTGTAACACATCATCTGGTACGTATTTCTTATCGACTACCACCTGGAAAGAGTAAAGTGTAAATTATTTTCTGTGGGGATGAATATTGTATAAACAGTCTCTATTTTTATGTGTATTTATATGTGTGCTACACAGGCAAAGTTACTTCAAGTAACTGAGCAGCATCTTTTTTCTTCTTCTCATGCATGACAGAAGGAGTCGAAGCAAATGCCCAAATGAAGAGTGACGCGTGATTAGTCTACTTTTTGGCGTTTTAGTCTACATTCGGTTCTGGCATTTTTGACCTTTGAACTGAGGTCCATGTGTTTCTACGTCAATGTCAAAGTGTGTAAATGGCATACCTCGAAGACGAACTCCCTAAACCAGGGTTCTGTGAGCAGCAGGTAACCCTTGTCGTACTCCTTATCGCTATACGAATTCTCTACGCGGAACTTCATCGGGTTGCCTTGTTCCTGTCAGACAATATAACACGAATTAGTTATACTTATAACATAGTATTTAAACATTATCGTTCTTTTTGCAATGATGAGCCAGAATTCATGCCCACCGAGACGACAAGCAAGAGAAATGTGCATGAACGCTGTTGGCCTAAGTAAATCCAGCCCATTACTGTCCCACTGCTGGGCACGGGCCACTTCTCAGAATGAGAAGGGTTAGGCCTTAGTCCACCACGCTGGCCTGGTGCGGGTTGACGGACTACACAAACCATCGAGAAGTTTGAGGCTCTCTCAGATGTACAGGTTTCCTCACGATGTTTTCCTTCACCGTTAATGCGAGTGATAATCAAATGGCCCTTTGGCCCTTTGCACGAAATAATTTCGGATGTGTCTCCTATTTGTCCAGCAGTGGACTGCAATACGCTGAGTTGTTTGATTGAATGTTCTGATAATCGCGAATCAATAATGATGATATAATTATTATTTTAATTTTATTATTTACCATTTTTCTGTAGTTATAGGTAGGTACTTTTATTGATTTATTATTGCTGTTTTAATTTTTTATGAATGCTTGTAGAGATAAATTATTTTAAAGTTTTGTATGCCACGAAGGCTTAACAATGCCTGCTCTTTATATATTTGAACAAAATTCTACCTAAATTCACGTTTCCACAAATAAATAATCATATCTTATCTCACCATTCTAAGTTACTGGTACAGTTATAAATTAAGAGCGCGCGTTGAGTGACTTTAGAGCTAGTACACATTAGGCGCTTTGTTGACGCGCGTTGTAGGTTACGAGATAATAGTATGCAGCGGACACACTCAAACGCGCGCTTTTAGCCGAACGTCCGTCAAGCGCGCTTCGAGATACATAATCTTCGATTATGTAGTACATTCTAACGCGTGCTTTTGTGTGGAGTGGAAGAATGTCCAGTCGTCATGGAGCACGTTGGAATGCCGAGCTAAACGTGCGGTGTGTACGCTACCAACGCGCGCTTAAACGCAATGTTAAAGCGTCATTCACGCGCGCTCGTGGTGCGGAACAACTGTAAGAGGGTACAATATGGCAGAGTACTCACATCGGTCCCCACAGCGGTGAACACCATGGCGTGCGTCATGCAGGAGTCTCCGTACATCAGCCTGTCAGCCTTCTGGAGCCCTACTTGCACTTCAGTGTTGAATACTAGTCGGTAGTCGTGGCTGTGGGTAGAATAATATCAGATAAGCTTGCATTCTTGCAGGGTGGTGCATGTTTCTCCAGAAAATAGTAGGGAAGTAGCATGTATTTTTAACCGACTTTAAAAAAGACGAGGTTCATGTTCGAGATATTTTTTTATGTAGTGCGCAACATTTGCAGAGTGATTCAGTGTCCGTTTCTAAATTCAACCGCAGTATTACACATAATCACAAAACGAAAATTCGACTTAGTGTAGACACGCATAATTTACTAGAGCAAGCCATACAAAATCTAAATTTTATTTAGTTTTGGTGTGAATTTTAGTACTGCATTTGGCAACGGACACTGAATCACCTATTCCAATGTGTTTTCGTTGAGTCAATACAATACAATCTATTGGACACCAGAAATAGAAGAAAAGATACAATAACTAGAAAAAGAGATGTAGAAAGCGGTCTTATCGCACTTGGCGATTTCTGCCAGACAACCTTAGGGCTCAATTATGGAGAGGCGGAAAGTCGCGCGGAGCGCAAAGCGGCGCGCAACGTGGAAAAAGGCGCGTATCTCCGTTCGTGGAGAGCGAGCGAGAGAGCAAAACGCCGCTTTGCGCGCCGCGCGTCTTTCCGCCTCTCCATAACTGAGCCCTTAGGATGGACAGATTTCAATGTTCGCTGATCACCTCAAAATTAAACAAAATGCGGCAGTGTAACCCAATACCAATATCGGAATTAATTTGGAGACCAAGTTCTACTAGTTGCGTTAACTCTCGCAATCGGAATCGTTTTAATTTTGGCAGGTAAACAATGTTTTGGTCACAAATGGGGGCG
Source organism: Allophyes oxyacanthae (assembly GCA_932294325.1). Classification (NCBI taxonomy): domain Eukaryota; kingdom Metazoa; phylum Arthropoda; class Insecta; order Lepidoptera; family Noctuidae; genus Allophyes; species Allophyes oxyacanthae. The sequence goes on from OW028628.1 coordinate 9,248,705, forward strand.
GGGGAGCTTGACAATGAAACATTATAAGGACATGTGATATGTACTCACGCATCCAAGTCTTCCAACCCGTTCTTCCGTTCGAATCTCTTGGATACTTCACAGCCGAACCACACGGCTTCGCCTCCCTTAATGCTGTCCTTTACACACCTGAAACAAAATAAGGTAATATTGAAATAACCTTATTTATTTAACAATTTATGTACACACAGAAAGAAGAATAATTACAATTAAATATGAAAGATGACACAAAGGTACTGCTTATTTCTAAAGAAATCTCTTCCAGCAGACCTGCGAGAGGAGAGTTTGAAAAAAAATAAGAAATGTAGACTATTGTGTGGAATTAATACAAAAAGATAATTAAATAAAACTGATGACATTATATTACATCCTAATAAAAGATATACTTAATACATACCTACCTACATAAACTCATACAAATATATATATATAAATCAATAAACTTCAGACAAGAGGCGGAGCAGCTCGAACACCGGAGTGCAATCCGCAGTGCATAAATTAACTATCATCTGCTAAGTTCATAAGAAGTTTGGCGCAGTTTGAACCGAATGCAACGCGGAGTTTATTATTGAAAATATTAATTTTCCACAATCTTTGACCGATAAACTTTACGCGACTTGCAGACCTGACATGTCAACGAAGACAAAACAAAATAATGTTACAGGTATATGCTCACTCGCCGTCGAACATAGCGTCGAGCATTTGCAGGAAACTTACATTACAGCAAAATTATTTTTTAAATTGCGCTTTTGCTTGTATTGTACCATTCGTAAGAACGTTACATTGCATGGTAATACTCTAGTGTGTACTAGATGTGTGCACCGGTACCTTTCTTACCGGCGGCGGCGTCTGACGTAAAATATGTCGGCGGCGGCGGCGTCATCGGCGTGGATTGTGAAAATTAAGAGCATTATATTATGCTCATATAAAATATAAAAATGGTTTTAAATTAAATTTGCATTCACAAATACGTCGAAATAAACCAATAACCGTATGTTTAGACATTTGTAGTGTTTAGTTTATTAGTAGATATTTGCATTGTACCTAAAACTAGAATATTACATCCTATGATGTTGGCGCGGATCACGCCGAAGAAAATATCGGCGGCGGCGGCGTGGCTAAAATTACCGGCGGCGTGCGCCACGCCGATCGGCGCACACGTCTAGTGTGTGCTCACCTTTAGATAATAATTGTTCACTCAGTGAACGTAAGTCAAGTACTTATACCGATTTGATTGGTCGTTTGGTCGAAATTTCGTCCTTGTTCTTGAATACGGGCTTAAAATTAAATATACTAACTTCATAAGGGTCTCAATGGGCTGGTTGTTGTAAGCAGTCTCTCGGCCACCGACTACATTGCCGAGGCACTGCAACGTATACAGCTGACCAAACGGGTTCGACTCCCGGGGATCCGATACTAGGCAAACCTGGAAGTAAAGATTGATGAGTTATTTTACAATTGCAATAAGGTTGATTATAATGTAATTAAGCTTCGGGTGTTGTCGGTGATCGTATGTTCGTGTCTGCGCGCACGGACATTCACGAAGCGACTTATTTCATGTGTCGTATTGTAATTAAATGCTTGGACAAGGCTAGGTTGATGTTCATACCTTACTGTCGACATCGAACAGTGGACGGACGTGAACATTGTAAAACTCCTGAGGGGTGAGGGCACCGAAGTTGGTGTATGCTTTCTCTTTGTTGTAGAATTCAAACGTGAATTTTTCTGGTGGTGTACCTGCCGAGGAAAAATAAAAGTTAACTTCTAAGTCATGCACTGCACATAGTATTCACCGCATACTATAGTCCGCGCGGAACTAGTTGGCCACGCCTTAGGTATGTGAGCGGTGGGACGGGGGCGGGGCGCTTTGTCATTACAGTACTACCAACTTATCTGTGAAGTGGCAGAAAATGGAACTACAACAAATTCATACGATTTGACAGTTGAAGTCTTGTCAAAAATGCTTTTTCTTAGCCAACAGCGCCATCAATCTGTTCACGGATAACGTGGTGTCACTGTACTCAGTACGGCGCGCCGTCAACAATAGGCAACCCGCCGCCCTCACCCCCGTCCCCACCTAAGGCGCGGCCTACAAGATCCGCGCGGACTATATTTGTAGAATTATGCACTCAGTATTATGGTAGGCAGAATAAGAAGAATAAACAGAACATATTCCATAAACTTTAAAATATTTGTAACATTGTAAAGCAGGTGACACACAAGGACAAGTTTGCCTTCCTCTATAAAAAATACCTAAATAGTATCTGTGGAGTAGAGGAAGCATGATTGGTCACTTGATTAGGCACGATACGTTCATTACCAACATTATAGACAGGAAAATAGAGGCAAAAAGAAAAAGAGGAAGACCAAGAAGAAACTACAATGATCAGCTGAAAGAACAAGCGAACATAGAAACATAATTATAAAGATTTGGCATTGGATAGGACTGGATGGAAATCATTACACCGACAAGTGCCTAGCACTAAAATTTTGGATGGATGGAGTATCTGTGGATTATGTGGCATATTATATAGTAGGAGCCTTTAATTTGGTCTCCTACCCTGTCAGAAGATGAAACAATATTATGCGTTTATGGTTAAAAAGCAGTGATAGCCTAGCGGTTGAACGCTCGCCTTCCATGCAGGAGGGTCTGAGTTCAAACCCGACCCGCACCTCTGACTTTTCGGATTCATGTGCGGATTAGAATTTGATTATCCCTTGCGACAACGATCGTGAGGAAACCTGCACATCTGAGAGGGCGTCATAAAGTTCTCGATGGTGTGTGTAGTCCGCCAACCCGCACTAGGCCAGCGTGGTGGACTAAGGCCTAACCCTTCTCATTCTGAGGAGAGGCCCGTGCCCAGCAGTGGGACAGTAATGGGCTGAATTTATTTATTTATGGTTACCTAAGCAAGTGGCGACAATGTTGTATATGACGGCGATTTGTCCGTTGATGGTGCACTGGATCTCATCGTCTGACGCCTTAGCTGCCACTTTGTCGCGAAGTTCCTTAGCGTATTCACGGAGCTATAAGAATAATACATTAATTACTAGCGAGCTTCGCACGGGTACACTTTCTCTACTATCCTTACATTAAATAAGAAAGTATTATACATATAAAGCTTCCAGAAGAAATGCGCAAAATTATGGTGAAAACCGCATCAAAATCCGTTGCGTGGTTTAGAAGGAGTTAGCGGATAAACAGAAAAACAGACCGACAGACGCGGAAAACGTCTTTATTTCATACTACCTATGTAGAAATAATTCAGTTATGAATTATGGATGGTGTAATCAGGCTTAGGACGGTAAACATTAAGGTACGTCCTAAGTTCCCCAAACTCCTCTTCCTAAATTAAGAGTTTTTTATAATATAAAAAATGTGAAACTTTGTTGTGCAGATGTTTGTAACTCTGTCACGCATAAATGGCTGAACGGATTTATTGATGAAATGTGGCACATAGATCTAAGATGGGAATCTTCATGATCGGTAAAAAAATTACAAGGTAGCTCAAAGTTTAGTCTCTCAGAATCATATTGGAGTTTATGACCAGAGTCGATGTTCAATACCATTTTAGCTCCGCGGTAGACCCTCAGACTATATGAATTAGTTCCTCTATGCGATATGGATGTGAGTGAAACCGCAGGGAACAGCTAGTAGTGTAATAAGCCCACAAATCTCAAGTGGCAGTTATGAAGTAAAAGTCTTAAATGTACTACCTTAGTTTTAATGAGCGCGTTCATGTGCAGACTGCGTCTGGAGCTGAACGACTCCGGGAAGCATTTCTTGGGTACGACGCCGTACTTGTTCACCAGGTTCACTATCATATCCCATTGACCACCGTCGTTGATCGGGTCCTGAGGATAACATCATACAAAATATTTTTTCACCATAACATGCAGTGAAATTCAGTGAACCACAGTGATATACTGCATGCTCTGAATTCAAAATTAGACTTAGGTAGCTCGTGAGCGATTGATAAAGTGCTAGCTCTTTTCGATTGATGTCGCTCTCGCTCACTCACTCACTTGCTACATAGCTCATTAAAACTCAGTAGCTCTCGGCGGCCTCCGTCTCACCGAGACACGAAGGAAGTCATCAAACCGAACAGCTCATTCGGCTCGCTTCGGAATACTTCGGATAATCAGATCGAGTCCAAACTTCCAAAGAGCGAGCCAAGCCGTCTCTTTCGATGCGCATGGGTCAAATGAACTAACTGTCGGCGTCTGAGCTACTGAGCTATAGAATAGCTAAATAGCTAATAGAGTGATATAGCTCTTTAGAGTAAAAGAGCTAACCGGTTTTGTGTTTTTAGTGAGCTATTTTGCTCACTAGCATCACTGCATACGGTCTCCTAAATTTTGACAGTTATTCGTGTTTCCAAGACTATATAAAGTTATAAGGAAGTAACATTTGATAGTTATTGAACATCTAGTGTAGGCTGACAATGTCAACATTTAATTACGTAACAGTTAAACCAATAAAAGCGTGATTATAAACAATGATAGAATGCATTTCACATTCGCAATACAAGAGTTACTCAATGCATGTCTGCAATAATATCACTTTCTTATCAATGCAAATAACCAACTCAGATAAGAATGATAACTAGGTACATTATTTTATTAGTTGTTAAAATGATATCGCTATGATGTGTAAGGCCTGGCACAGACTTTTCGCAGGCGACGGCGGTTTGACGATTCTAATCTTTCGGAAGCATTTGTAAAAGCCGTGTTTTTTTAGCAATTGTATTTCAAACTCAAACTCTTTATTGCTTTCACGTGTAATTACAGATGTTATATTTTTGTAGGTTTCAACATGAAACCCTGTAAGGGTACAGCAACTTATAACTATGTACTTAGCTATAATAATTATGTATAAGTAGGATCAAACGATAAATTTAAATAACTAGGTAGTGGTATTTAAATTATATTGAATTGCAAGTATAATACATATGTATTTTATTTTATTTTTATTTTAAGTATCATGTATGTGTGTTGTGTATGTGTTTTTGGGAAAGTACCGCAACGAGTACGTGAGATATACATAATTATAGTCTTGATGTACGCGACATCGCAGACAAGCTGCAGGAGAGTAGTTAAAGATGGTGTGGACATCTAAACAGAAGACCACAGGAATACGTCGACAACCTGGCACTGTATCTATCTGTACCTAGTAAGAGATACCGTTACCTTTAGCAGAAAGTTGACGAGTCTTCCCTCAAGTTCTTCTCCTTGCTTAGCTGTAGCCACGATGTTGTTCAACCAGTAATGGGACCGCTCGATCTTGTCCCAGAAGAATAAGTAGCTGTGGAAATTAATTTCTCATAAATATCAGTGTCGACCGTAGGGCAGTAATGGGGCTGATAATTTAATATTAAATATGTATAATTTGGTGATTTTGTCCCCAAAAAATAATAAGCCCTTTCTTCTTAGGTGATTGGTGACGACTCAGTATTTACGCCAAGACTAGTTAGCTACATCTTCTGTAATGCTAACCAATCCTCGCTGCGTGTTGTTTACAACTTTTACTACGGAACCAACCATGAATACGAGAAAAATAACAATACAATAACAATAACGTTGCTGGGATCGGGCTAGACAGGTTGGACCTTATACAGCGTGTATCAGAAATGCGTGGTCTTATTTAAATGTGTGGATCAGGCCATCATACTGAACAACTTTCTCTATGGGACCAACATCGTAATCGCGAAAAAAATATCAGCTGTCCCATACAAAACTTCAATACCTACTCGACCCAAACGTATGAGACAGGTGATAAAGTAAGAAAAAAAAAAGAAAAAAGAAAAAAGAAAAAAAAAAAAAGTAAGTATGTGGGTAAGTGATAAGTATTTTTTTTAAAAGAACAGTAATTTTATGTATGACCACGTACTCTGATAAACGTTGTATAATATGACATAATTATATGGCTGGCCGTACTCGGGGTCTGCCAAAGAGCAATGGAACGTAGTATCCTAGGCGTCAAGCTTACAGACCGCCTAAAGAACTAGATACTACTTCCAAAACACAAATTCCTGATACTGGCCACACAGCTGCTAAATTAAAATGGAACTGGGCTGGTCACATCTGCCGCATGTCGGAGGAGCTTTGGGCAAAAACAACCATACAATGGAAGGAGGGAAGGGGGCTTTTGCCCTGCAGTGGCAAGTGGTGTGCAGTGGTGGTGCTACACGCTAGTAATAATAATAATGTGGTATGAAACCAGTTCGAAACTATGAACTTATTTAATTAAAATTATCATACCTTTGTGAAAACTCAAACTCTTCAATGCCATACTTCTTCATGAAAGGCAGGCGCATCACATTTAGGGCAGCAAACAGCCAGCATCGCCCTGAATTCTCTTGGTTTGTCACCGGCTTGGCTTCAGATTCCACCTGGCAATAGATTATGAACTATAAGTAGTGTTTTAAGGCACATTTTAATTTAGTTTCTGTGTAGTTCAAATTTCACTGCATTGTTTTGAATTTTTGTAATTTTTGTATTTAACTATGTATCGTCAATTACACCCAAAGGTGCCCAAGATACAGGCCTAGCCTAGTTTGGGACTAATGGAAGGTATTTTTTATATTGTAAATATTTATTGCATTGAAATTGAATTCATTATGTTACCCCATTAGCACCCTATTAGCACACGCACAGTGATAGCTGTTTGTTTTCCATCTAGGGTTTGAGTTCGATCCCGGCCTTAGAATATTTAAATTCATGCGTGGATCAGAACTTTATTATCACTTTGCTTTAATGGTGAAGGAAAACAGCACACCCGAGAGGGCTTCATAAAGTTCTTTATGGTGTGTGCAGTCCACCAACTCACACTCAGTCAACACATGGACTGTTAGACTGAGGCCTACCCTTTCTCATCCTGTGATGAAACCCATGCCTAGCAGTGGGGCAGTGATGGGCTGGATTTATATTTATATTATTTTATTTATTTTATGCCAATGATGACTTACTTTAATGTTGTACACATGTAGGGTACTATCAGCCTTTTTCCTGCTGATGGCAACCTCGAAGGGATCAAATCTTGTGCAGACATTCTGTGCGAGTTCATTCTTGGGGTCCGAATAGAAGTCATTGCGGAACTTGGACAAAGTGTCCAAGCTCAGGGGAACTGGAAGAGATAGTACAATTTAGTTTTTAGTGTAGACTTTTGACCCTCCTCCTCTTATTACAAAAGATGGTTAAAACCAAGTCTAATAAAACCCAGGTTTTAAATATATCCATCACTTTCTAACATGATATAACAAAAAGAAATGCGGGTATCTTAAACTTGCTTTATACAATCTTTTATAATAAGACTGTATGTGATGGGGATCACTGTTGTTAAACTATCTGGTTTTCGCAAGCAACAAATTATTTGTGAAGAATTTTTTTTTTGGGAGTTCAATGAGGATTTCTATAAAAAAAATAAAAATTTAGGAAATAAAAAGGGACCTTTCACATGGATTTTTGATAGAGATACACACAACACCCTCAAATGTGTCCTCCTGGATCTCTTAAGTTAGTGTAAGTATACTCATCTCCATATTATTTATAGAGAATCAATAAACATTATTACAAAGGCATTATGGTTATTATTATGTTTTATTGAGGTTATAATATAACTGTATGTATGAGGCAACTTTAAATGAGCTTTGTCCACATAAATAGTCAGCATTTCACATAACTAACTGGCCGCAGGACTCTGTTTGGTCCATCATTAAAACACTCCAATCTGAACATTAAATACAAACATACATTTTTAAATTTTTGTCATAGAAATCAAACTCACATTTATGATCAATATGTGTGCTATATCTTAACAATTTTACGATTACACCATTATGTACCGGTAACCTAATTATACTATTCATTTCATGGTGAGAGGATTATTGTAAAAATTACATAATTTTGAATTTACATAAAATACATGAACCTGACAAATCTCTTGACATATTATTTTTTATTGATATTAGACCTTGCCTATGGTCATTTGCGATAAAACTGCCATGTTTTAACTATGAATTCCGTCTTCCGTGTGTTGAGATAACGTGAAATAAGTTTGAATATATGCAAAAAAACTTATAGTGTGGTATTAAAATATTTTCTGGATATGTGGTAGGCAATGACACAGCAATATTGAATAAACATAATCTTCAAACGAGTATTTAGTAGGTATGAAATTAAATAAACAACCAATTAAAGAATATGAACATTGTAACAAAAGTAAACTAACTAATTAAAACAGCTGAAAGTTAACTGTACAAGAAGGTAGGTTATGTACGAGTTTCGAAATTCAAAAATTAAAAGCTTCTTTTACCTTCTGTAGACATGGCTGCCGAAGTTATTCGTAACAAATTAAACGTCCGACACTTGAATATCACTGAAGAAAGTGATTTTACTAACATTTATTTTGCAATGCACAAAGATGACAAGGGTTTTTTTCTAATGCCGGTGATGCCGGGTGGCACTAAGCAACATAAACTGACATAAACAATGTAATCTTTATGTCCTTGAAAATAAGAATCAGATATGTTGCTAGACTTTTATTGGCTGCACAAACGAGTAAGGAAATATTGCTATCTCTTCCGGACTCATTCATTACCAGTTCCGAAAAGTTCATTCTTTCGGTTATTGACCCAGTTGACCCTGATTGACCCTATGAGCAGCTGACAGATATTCGCACTAGCTTTCTTTTCTAAGCCAAAATATTGCATAATATTGTTACATAATTAAATATATTAATAAAAAACACTGTTAATTAATTTTCCGCCAGAAACATGGTATAATTTTTAACAGATATAATTTTTTAACCCGTTTGAAGTGTATGCTATATTTTTGTAGTCTGACAACATTGTAAATTTAGCGCGAAATTTGAATTTGCGTTACGAAAATACGAATTGAGACACGTAAAACAATACGAATAAGCAATAACTAGTCTTAAACTTTGAGTTTACGGTAGAATTATAAATGCTAAATCGCATAAGAGAAGAATATTACGCAAAAACATGTCATGGTTAGTAATAAAAGCTATAATCTAGAAAAATCAATATTTTTACCAATGGTCTCCAGTAATTGTAAGACGATACTTGACTTGCGCGAGAAAAATATTACTGACAGTGTTCCGTATATTCCTCGGGTGATTGTTTGCGGAAAATAAGAATTTTCTACTCAAAAGTGCCAATTTTTACCTGTTAGTGGATTATACCATGTCGTTAAAGGCATATGAAGATGCCTGCACTAGGGCCGAGTTATTCGGACAGCCTTTGCCTGACAAAGAAGATTTTTTGTCAAAACATAAACATTTAGATGTGGTGGAGTTTGAGGAAGTGGAAATACGGACAGCAGAGGTAAGATAGTTTTCTTTTTGTACCAAGAAAAGTTTAGGAATCATTGTGGCGAAATATATTTACTGTAATTTAGACGGGTGACAAAAATCATAGATAAATTGATGAGTGATTTGTATTTAAATTTATGAGATCTTTTAGAGAAAGGCGTTTTAAATTTACCTCAATTTTGCTAACTAAAAATGTATTCATCTTTTTTTATAAAGGCATCATCTTAATCGTGATACCATTTATTAATTTAAAATCATCTGAATAACTTAAAATAATAATAAATCTAGTAGCTTTTATGATAGCTTTGAGTCCACATAACGAACGATTAAATAGTTATAAAATTGCATTCAGATTAGTATAGTTACTTATGATTTTTAATAAACAAAACCCTAAATGACAAAATTTCTACAGAAAAAGAAGCTGTTAAATTATTTACTTACCTAAATTATTATTTTTCAGAACACGGCTATGCTAGATGATCATCTAAAAGATGGCAGCGGTGGCCTTGCCGAGTTGAATACAATCTTAGATTCTACGCAGACGAAAATAAATCGATTAAAGGTATTAATGAAGTAAAGATAATTATAACGCGCGTATAAGAATTATAATCTTTATAATTATTACAACGCGCGAGTGGTGCCCCCTGGTGTTCCAAGCGTCCTTAGGTTACGGTAACCGCTTACCATCAGGCGGGCCAAATGCTTGTATTGCATGTTTGCCCCCATAGAAGTGTAAAAAAAGAACTGCGCTGAGTTCTTGGGTTCGATTCCCGAGTCGGTCAAACTGGTATTGTATTGTGTAAAGAAGTTGGGGGTCCCATTTACATGATCGATATTATTTTTACAAGTTAGCTCGAAGTTTAGTCTTTCAAGATTGTATTGAAGTTTATTACCAGTGTCGATGTTCATTGCCATTTTACTTACGCAGTAGACCCCCAGATCCATACCTCGTCACATAGTCTGGCAAAACTAATTTTCATTGAAATAATGACAATATAGTAGGCATAGAGTTATTAAATAAGCTACTTATTATTTCTATGATAGTAGGTAATGATTTTAATGGATATTTTTGGGGTTGCCCGTTTATTCCATTCCCGAGTTAGCGTGGCCCGACTATGTCAGGTCTGGTAACCTTGATTCTATCATTTATATTTAATTATATTAAACTGTTAGTTAGTAAAAAAAAAAATATTTTCAGTGTTAGGTACCTATCTCTTTTGTTTGTTCTCAAATATAAAACGTAATTTTTCAGGGTGTTTGCGGAACTATCACAAACTTTTTTCGGGTGAAAATGTCGGCAAAAGACAACTTATCGTATTCTAGCGAGCCTAGCTACGTGGGACAAACAAACTATGACAAAGACTATGTCCCGCCAAGTTCAGACATAGGCTCTATAAACCAAGGCCTTGGTCCCCAGGATAATGAAATGACTCCGCGCGCGGGAAAATCAAAACAAAATGGCGGCGATATTAATATTGCTTTAGACGAATTAAAGAAGATGGAGGATTTGGAAAAGACGTCTTTGCTGGGTAAGGCGGCTGTCAAAGATATTGGTCAGCAGGTTACTTCACAGATGAGTAAGTTAGATCAGATGATTTATAAAGCGGATAGGGCGCAGACATCTTTGAATAACCAAAATAAGCAAATGAGGACTTTCTTACGATAGTCAATATTACTTATACCTGTACCTCCATACTTATATACGCAGTATAAGTTATGAAATGAATAACGGCATTATCTTACAGTTTTTGGCGTATAAGCTTGAGATAACTGTATTCAGCATTTAAATACAAGGTCTAAACTCCAAGGTCCAAGGTCATTTCTAGTCCCATTTCCTTTATTGTACTCATAATAAAATTATGAACAACTTTTACTATGGTAGCAATGATGAAAACGCAAAAATAAATCAGCTGTACCTACCTACCTACCACACATTTAGTTTAGTAATTTGATTTTATTTTGCGGATTTCATGGTTGGTCCTATAGTAAAATTTGTTCATATTGATGACTACAATAACCCCTTAAAGGGATTGGGACTAGAAAGGTACGACCTTATAGAGGTGTTCATGTTATAACCACCGCTCGTGTGATCGTGGCTTCATCTCGTTCAAGACTATTATTTCCTTGTCTCTCTTGATGTTAGCTTTGATCATTCTGCTTTTTGAATAGAGTTGCGTGAATTTTGTAAGATAGATAGGAAGAATGATTAGTAGTTGCAATTTTTAAGCATTCCCTTTAGATAGGTACTTACTACTGGATTTACAATGCTAGTCACAATAACTTGATTTCTTCTTGAAGTGGATTTTTCAGAATGTAGGATGGTGTCTGGATGTATGGATGTGTGTCTTCGGAAACCACGCAGATTGAATATTATGTGTCACGTGGCATCAAGGGCTTGGATGGAGCCCTTTTCATTTGGCCACTTATAATTAGAAGGTTTCTTGGGAGAATAGTTTTGGAATGTTCATGCGTCCTTATCAGTATTTTAGAGAGTCCTCAAAGCCACTGACAGGCGCTTTTATGCCACAAGACAGATTAACTAACCTTTGGGTATCGAGGGGTTACCGGCAGAGGCGATTAGCAACTCCAATAATATAATTACTATCGCATTGTGATATTTACATAGGACATTGCATGGAAGATCTACTAACAGAAATAAACAAGAGAAGTTCTTAGTAGATACTTTTTTAACATGAACATTGAAGGAAATCGTAGAAGGTGATGGTACTATAGTATTAGTACAACGTACCGGAGCAAAGGGGATAGATATCGCGTCGACCATATTTTTGATCAAGCCAGGATATCTAAAAGTGATTTTGTTTTCGTTAGCTGTGGCTGCATTTTTCATGATCTAGCCGTAGAGTTCCTGGTTTGTGCCCCGTTCAATTTTGAAAGGGTCTCAACGTTTGGACTCTTCTTCCTCAAGCCTCAAACAACAATGAAGGACGAGCAAAAATGGTCGTTTCGTCGCCGGTGTGAAAAAGCTGGCATCGCCAACCCACTTGCACAATAGCAGCTGCCGCTTCGTTTTCGTAGTCACCATGTCCGGCTGTAGACTGCAAAAAAACGTAACACTCTCAATAAAATTGCCTTTTCATGCTGTTAGCGACAAAGGCATAACAAAACTTGCAACTTTTTTTGTCTGATTTATTTGTACCTACAACTTTTGGACTCTTTGTCTTTACTTTTGTCGATAATATTCTTGAGGAAGTTTAGCGGTGGGTGACGATACGGGAAGTGAGATTCTATTCGGAAAATTATTTCCCATTTAACTATCTTTGAGTCATACGATATGTAAAAATAGTTAGTGCATAAATATGATTTTTTTTCGTTAATTTCGTGGGAACAGCAAATGACCTTTTGTATGACGTAAATGTGAATTTATCGATAGAAATGAGGCAGTAATGATACCGACTTTAAATTATCTGAAGAATTCTATAAAACCGCAGGGCTTTAGTTAATCCTATGCTCAATTGTTGATATTAAACTTAATACACTCGGCTTCTGGTTTGTTTACTTGTATATTGTAATATAATGTATCCATAAAATGTTTAAGTCACGTGTATTCATATCCATTTCAATTTTATTATTGTTAAATTACTAATAATAAAAGAAAGCAGCAGCAGGTCTGCTGGAAGACATTTATTTAGAAATAAGCGATACCTTTGTACTTTATGCTCCTACTTCGTATTTCACATGTATTTTATGTGTGCATTAATTGTTAAATAAATAAATAATAATCTTGAGTATTGGAGAGGGAAAATAATTTGGAATGATCAGGATCTGAAATAACATTCAGTATGAGTGTGTTAATTAGTAGCTATAAGTATATTCTACATATAATAAAAGCGAAATAATTCGTACAATTATCTATAAACATATTTAATTTAGTGTCCTGCGAATAGTAGGTATCTTTCTAGTTATTTCATAAAATGATGAGTGGCTTGTACTTACATAAATACCTAAGACATTAGACATTGAAGTGGGGGAAGGGGGGACTAAGAACTCCAGCAGACGGCTGACTGTGCACCGGCTCAACAGTTTACTCGTAATGAAAAGCTTTCGACAATCTAGTTGGTGTCGTGCGCACATTTTCATAAAGGTACAGTGGGCCAAAAAAGAGGTCAATTAATTTTAACAGAACTTCCTATACTTTCCTTCCTTTGAAAGTTCATTATTTTGAAAAGAGATACACAACAGACCTTTTTGTTTTATGGCGTACACAAATTGCAACATTAGCGTGGTAGACCAATTCTTTGGCCGACTGTTCATTAAAAAGGTTAATGTCGGTGAACAATCGGGTGTCTGCTGGCGCCCTAACTTGAGTTGGTGAGTGCAGGAATGAGGCTGATAACACCTAATAGTAAGAAAGAGATAGTATTTGTTTTCTTACATAAGCGTAAGAGACAGCAATAGAGTGCGCGAGAGCAAAAAGGGGTGAAAAATCGGGAATATAATTTTTTGTAGTATACCTACGAGTATATTTCATAAAAGTCACAGATATTTATAATTATAACTAGATAATAAAATAATATAATCATAAAAAAATCATGAAAATATCGTAGTTTGATAGTATAATTTCGTTTTTATATTTTGGGTAGACATACTTCATGAATTTATTTCATAAAATATTTTACTACAATTGTTAAGTATTCACATATAGAATTGATGTGTACACGTACTAGTTTAATGTTGTATATTGAAAGACGTGCACTTCAGTCTACGGTTTATTTGGGACTGGCGAGAGCCACTTAAGCTACACACACAACACCTCCACTCTTATTTACTAATAATAAAACAATTAAGTCGAAACTATAACTAAGTTATAAGCACTATAATATAAGTGAATTAATAAGCTAAGTTTGAGTACACTATAAAAAATACAATAAAACGAAACATAAAGTCATTAAACATAAGAAGTCAGTATTATTCTAATAGTCCTATACTTGTTAATTATCTATTCATAACTTAAAACTTACAGTTATAGATTATCTTATTCTATTTCCTCAAAACCATATCGTAAAGGCGGCTTACGAACTCTTGCTGGGTGGTTACTTTTTGTGATTACATTACCACTATCCCCAGCGCATGCTTCCGTATTCGCCGACACACTGGGCTCTCTCGTGACACAAGGCACATTCTCGGCAGCATCCTGTGCTACCTCTACTGCTATTTCGGTTGGTTTTGGTGACAAAACTCCCTCAACACTACTCGCACTCCGAACTGGATCCTCACCTCTAGACATGGGGAAAGTTAGAGATTTGCGTGATTGTTTATTAATTTCCAACTTTTTCGAAACCTCGTCAAGCCCTATTTTCTTTCTAGAAATATTACTATCTACATTGTTGGTAACCCTCTGTCTTAGCTGATCGACGTGTCTGTGAATTTCCGTTCCAAATTCGGATCTTATGGAATAATCGGTATCACCTAAACGTTTGGTGATCGTACCGGGTACCCATTTATCAGAGCCTCTATATTCGCGGTACCAGACGTGAGCGCCTGGCTCGAGTTCGCGCTGCGTTCCGCCCGCGTCTCGCTCGCTACGAGTTTGGCGCGCAGTGACTCGCGATTCTCTTTCCGGTTTTAGGTTATCCAACCTCATACGAAGACTACGACCCTGTAATATATTAGCTGGACTATCACCGGTAGTAGCATGTTCAGTGTTTCTGTAGGCTAAAAGAAATCTAGATAGAGCTACATCGACATCCAGACCCTGTTTAAAAGCCTTTTTTATGGTGCGTTTACATATTTTTACTGCACTTTCAGCGGCACCATTAGAGGCAGGATGATATGGGGCTGTGAAAATATGCTCAATGCCATTATGTTTAAGAAAATTTTGAAATTCTAAACTCGAGAACGGTGGACCGTTGTCACTAACAGTTTGTCTCGGAAGACCAAATTGCGACCACAAATTCCGTAGAACATTGATAACCGCTTGGGCTGTAGTTCTATTCATTCTGACTGCTTCTATCCATTTAGAACACGAATCTACAATAACTAAATACGTTAAACCACCTATAGGTCCTAAAAAATCTAAATGTAGCCTGGACCAGGGACGTGACGGCCATGGCCATGAGCGAGGCGCGTGCCCAGGCAGTGCGTCGGCAACTGCAGCGCATACAGCGCACGAGCGACATTCCGCCTCTACCGCTTCATCTATTCCCGGCCACCACACATAACTACGGGCTAGCGACTTGGTCTTAACTATCCCCATATGTGGATCGTGAAGTTCCGATATTACTTGTCTTCTACATGATGACGGTATAACTACGCGATGACCCCACATGACACACCCTAATTCACAGTAAAGTTCATTTTTTCTATTAAAATAAGGTTTCAGTTCCTTTATTTCGACATCTGATGGCCAACCGTCCAGTAAATAGCTTAAAACGCGACTTAATATTGGGTCACGTTTTGTTTCTCTTTTAAGCACATTGTAATCTAGTAAAAGAGCTTCTGTTGCGAAGTGCAAATATGTTTGCTCTGGTATGTCTTCCTCTTCCGACGCTACTTCACTTTTTTGTGAGTCAATTAAACGTGAAAGACAATCGGCAGTGTTTTTATCTGTTTTGACATATTCAATTTCAAAATCATAGGCTGATAATTTAATCGCCCATCGTTGTAGACGGCTTGCCGCCGCATTAGGAATACCTATATTAGACCCGAAAATGCTAACAAGAGGTTTGTGGTCAGTGCGCAGTACAAAATTTCTCCCATATAGGTACTGATGAAATTTCTCAACTGCAAACACAATCGCCAAGGCCTCCTTATGGATTTGGCTGTAGTGAAACTCATGAGTCGTGAGTGAGCGCGAGGCGTAAGCAACGACGCGCTCCTCACCTCCGGGCTCGCGCTGCGCTAGTACGGCTCCCAGCCCGCGCGCGCTTGCGTCTACCGTCAATACCGACTCCTTACTCATGTTAAAATGTACGAGCGCTCTTGTACTACATAAAAATCTCTTTATTCGAATAAACGCCGAATTTTGTTCAGTTTCCCATTTCCAATGCCTACCCTTTTTTAAGAGTTTGTACAGGGGTGATAAATGCATACTTAAATTTTTTATGAATTTTCCATAAAATGTAACCATCCCTAAAAACGATTTTAATTCCGTGATATTATTTGGATGAGGCATAGTTGCGATGGCTTTTACCTTGTCAGGGTCTACTCTGACACCGTTTTTATCAATGATAAAACCTAAATATTTTACTTCTCTTGCCAAAAAGTCGCATTTACTCTTTTTTATTTTCAAACCATTAGCTTCCAAAATGTGCAACACTTCTTCTAATGATTTAATATGACTAGCCAAATCCCTATTTTTTATTAAAATATCATCAAAAAAAACTATGACATTCGGATTATTTTTAAACATGTTTACCATTAATTTTTGAAATATCCCTGGGCTCGAGGATAAGCCGTAAACCAAACGAGAATACTTAAATAAACCCCTATGTGTATTGATAACTGTATAATCCCTAGAACGCTCCGCTAAAATTACCTGGTTATAGGCTTGCGATAAATCTAATTTTGTAAAGAAAACGTTGCCACTAAGATTACTGAATAAATCTTCCATCTTTGGAATCGGAAATCTGTCGATTGCTAAGACTCGATTTAGGGTTACCTTATAGTCGGCACATATTCTTAGGCCACCGTCAGCTTTGCGTACCACGACTAATGGCGTGGCCCAGTCGGAGTGGTCAACCGGTTCAATGACGCCGGTGCTCAGCATGGCATCCAACTCGGCGTCGACACGCTCACGCAGCGCATACGGTAACGGCCGCGCGCGGCAATATATGGGCACCGCCCCCTCCTGCACACGCAGCTCCGCCATGCCTCCCGTGAATGTGCCCAATGTGCCGTCAAACAGTGAGTTATGTCTAGAAACAATATCCGTTATTATTTTGTTATTATTTAATTCACAATCAGCTATATTATGATGGTTTTGCACGTGGGATTTAGTTACTTTTATTGGTATATTTAATTCAGCCAACCATTGCCGCCCCAGTAAATTTGTAGAGCCTTTATTTAGTATGTACAAATCCAATGTTTTTATTACATTATTGTGGCTAACAGATGTTTCTATGTAACCTAAAGGTTGAACAGTTGAGCCATCATAAAACCTTATCTTTAAGTCACAAGAAATCAAGGGCAAGTTGCTGAAAAAATTATAATATACATTTTTACTGATGCAAGATAAGGCTGATCCCGTATCAATTTCCATATCGAGCAAACAATTTTGAACCTTTATGGTTATACACACCGGTTTATAATTGCTTAAAGTCATTTGATATATGGGCTCCTTATCGTCTTCTTCATACTCGTATTCCTTATCGCCTTCCATTTCTTCCCACGAGTATAAAGGAGCCCTTTCTCGCCTACCTCGCCCTGCACCGCGCTGCCCGCGCTGTACTTGAGTCCCCCTGGCGCGCCCGCTAGCACCGCGACTGATCCCGCGCCTTCCAGGTGATAATTTTTTATCATAATATTGATCATTTGCAGATCCCGCCGATCTTTTCGGACACATCCTTCGCAAATGGCCGATTTCGTGACAGCCACTGCACACGTATTTTTTGTACAAGCAATCGGCGGCTTTGTGAGATTTATCCCCGCAATTGGGACACTCGTCAAGGTATAACTTGTTTAGGCCCTCCGCTGTTTCTACACTGCCGCGCTCCACAGCAATTGCGTCTCGTTCCGCAGCTTCCAATGATAGTGCCAAATTCATGGCGCGATTGTACGAAAGATCTTCTTCTGCGAACAGTCTTTGGCGAATTACTTCGCTTTTTATGCCACACACTAGCTGGTCACGCAGATTTTCATCCAAACTTTCTTTAAAGGTACAGTACCTGGACAATTTTTTTAATTCCGTTACGTACTCTGCTATTGATTCATTGGTGAGTTGCCGCCGCTGCCGGAATTTGTATCTTTCGGCTAATACTGATGGTTTTGGCTGCAGATGGGTTGCCAATAATTCCACTGCTCTGTTGAATGTTAATGCCGCAGGCTTTAATGGACTGGCTAACGAGGATAATAGCTCGTATGCTTCCTCCCCCATTACCGAAATTAACGTCGGTAGTTTAAGTTCATCCGTCACTTTATTAACCAAAAAGTACATCTCCAGTCGCTCAACATAAGCGGACCAGTTTCCAGATTTCACGGTGAATTCACGCACTTTACCAACCGACATTTTTGTAATTTAACAAAACCAAACAGTCCAAAAATACTTTAACGCAATGTTTTTTTTATTCACTTTGTCCTCGTCGCCACTGTTGTATATTGAAAGACGTGCACTTCAGTCTACGGTTTATTTGGGACTGGCGAGAGCCACTTAAGCTACACACACAACATTTAACTTAATAATGCCAAAATGAAATTCATGCTTTAAGTTATAACCTTAAAACCAGTATAATCTATACAGAGAATAAGTATAATCATATAGGTAGATACCTTTTAGCAATTATATTAATATCTCACTGTAAAAAGTGTGCTTCATCATCTAGTGCTTCATTTTGTAAATCATTCGGAATGTACTCATAATAAAAAACATAATGTTTACCTAATATTAAGAAATTGGTGCTTTTTATGTTAGTCCGTGTGATCGACAAAATAATCATGAATTTGCATTAGGTGACAATATTATCTGTATGGTGTAACCCTATTTATAATAATGTATCATAGATAATAAATTAATCTTAGCTAATACTAATATTCAAATAAATGTTGTTAATGTTAAAATCGTGGGTAACAGGCACAAGGTAGAGCATAATTCCAAAGGTTTGAATGTGGTTGTAATAATAATGGCTTGATTAACCTTTATCATTATTATTTTAATCAAAATGTTGTAGGATTTTAATCTTAGTCT
Source organism: Allophyes oxyacanthae (assembly GCA_932294325.1). NCBI lineage: Eukaryota > Metazoa > Arthropoda > Insecta > Lepidoptera > Noctuidae > Allophyes > Allophyes oxyacanthae. Next base: position 9,267,913 of record OW028628.1, read on the forward strand.
AGTTTGTTACCGTAAACGGTAGGGTTACCAACATTTTTTCGTTGAAATATAGTATTTTTCAAAATAAGCTATAAAAAATATAGTACACTTCATAAAAATATAGTATTTTATGGAAAAAGCAAACAACAAACAAAGATGTTTGTTACTTATTTATTTTTTTATACACTATATTTCTTGGCATTTCTTGCACTTTTTAACAATACGCATCAGTTATAAGTTAAGGTAAAGGAACGTTCATAATTTTTTTAAATAAAGGATTTGTTTATTGGGTTTCAGTGTTGAAAATATAGTAATTTTGCATACTATAATTATATTTCTTCAACAGTATATAGTACGCAGACTCGAAATATAGTACAATACTATTTATTATAATACGGTTGGCAACCCTAGTAAAGGGAGTACCACTAATAAACTTCTGTTCTGTTTATTGGTACACATGATATTATTTGAGCTTACATGGCTTGTACACCTAGACTGCCCGTTACCTATTTCTTTTCTGTTATGTCCATCCAAAGGTTGTCTGGAACAGATCGCTGTGCGCGATAAGACCGCCCTTTGTACTTTAGCTTATGTGATTCTCAATCCTATTTTTATTACCTGGTGTACAATAAAGAGTATAAATAAATAAACGAATGGCTAACAATTCAAACTGGATGTAGTAAGGTGGAAGGGCCTCATTTTATTAATGTTTTTTGACGTTTTACGGGCTCATCTATAGATACTAATATTTTATAGAGGTAAAGTTTGTTTGTTTGTATGAGGAGGTAATATATGGAACTACTGAACCTATTCTAAAAATTCTTTCAGTAATAGAAAGCAACAATATCCCTGAAAGATAATTATAAGCTATATTGTATTTTGATGAAAAAACAAATAGGTAAGTACTAGTAAGTAAGTAACTAGTAGGGAATACCACGGGAAATTATTAAATAAAACAAAGGAAGGTACAGTTGCGCACGATTTTAACAAATATCCAAAAGCAATTCTTCCTATTACCCTTTTATGCTTGATCTTCCTATATCCCATAAATATATTTAAAAAAACTGTCCTGTTCGCAAAATTCTTAGCATTGTGATAAATTGTTAGTGTGAGACACGAGAGATGTTATATTTGTATGATTTATAGCATTATTGAAAGAAACGAAGCTGTGATTAACACGACTTTTATTTATGCCCGTCCAAAAATATATCTAGTCAAAATATTTTACGTAAATTGCCACTTTGAGAATGTTTACGTCAGTAATTACGTACAGCGATGATATATTGTGGTTGTTCAGTAAATAACGCTTTTTCCTTATTTTTGGGTGTTTTCTGACTAAAAATGGATGCTATCTTTTGTAACAGATATTGTAGAAAGGGAACTATCTATCTTCTTTTTTATGAAAGTCAAAGTCAAAAGTTTTTATTTCAACTGGGCCTTTGCAGGCACTTTCAAAACGTCGTGATTCTAGGTGCACGGTTCCAAGTGGTTTGGTCCTGGAGAAGATACCGGCAAGAAACTCCATCATTAAAGTTTAGGTTAAACTTTAATAAATTAAGTATCAACACAGCATTAAAGTTTAGGTTATACTTTAATGCCGTGTTGTGTGCTTTTACTTAAAGTCTAAATAACTCAACTGCTTCTTGATCGTAGCTGCAAGCGCGACTGCTGAGCTTCAGGTCCTGGGTTTGATTCCCTGCAGGTCTACCGCGTAACTAAAATTGTAATGAACATCGACAATGGTATTAAACTTCAATACGATCGTGAGAGCCTAAACTTTGAGCTAACTTAAATAAATAATAATAAAAATAATGTTGATTTTAGTGATCAGAACACAAACTTATAATACCTACTTGTTGAAGGGCTATTTGGATCGATAGAAGTAATAACAACATTGTTTATAATATCTTGGAAATTAATTAACTTTTAGGCGCTCGTTCTCTTTAGCCAAATTTGCCAACTGACAAAGATTAATATTAGTTATTTATTAATATTACATAATAAACTTTTCGATAACTTTGAAAAATACATAATGGGAATTGATCAACGATTATACAGTACACGATTTAATTTTTTCGTGGTCAATTATGTACATTTACTTCCTAATTTTCTAACATACAAATGGTACAAAGCTGTACCAACAGTTCCGATAATTAAACAAACTTTTTCCTGATTTCAATCGAAGATACATTTGACATTGGACGCGTCACGCTTGAATCAGGGCCACACAAAAACTGAGCCGTATCAACCGTGAAACTGAGTTATATAAGAATCTAATTATTGTACTATGACCTAACATTGTAGTCCAAACAGTCGAGATGCTACTTGCACTTATTATTTGTCAACTATCAGTTCTCGTAGCCGCGAATCCGTTCCACAAATACCCCTTTGTGTTCTTACTCGATGTTGGTAACGAAGAATTGCAGAAAACCAATACTGAACAAATTAGACTATCCATTCCCGGAGGCTCTGTAGCTTTGAGATACCCTGCGATTGGCGATGGTAATATAATAGGCCATATTCGAGTAAGTGGCATAGATTTTGGTACGGATTTAAAAGCGAATATAGTTGACGGTGGTCCTGGTTACAAATACGTTGTTCTAGTATTCATGGGTAACCCAGGCGCTCCGTACGACGCCGTAGTGACAGTGAAAACAGTGATTGACCAAACGTTCGATATACCGAATATTGGAAACATTGAGAACAGTGAAGGTGATGCTGTTCAAGTTGATGAAGATGTCAATGATAGTGCAGAAGATTTAAGTGATGATTCAAGTGTAAGTAATCCTCAAAGTGATACTTACATTCAGAGTACCAATACTGAATTGATGCAATCAAGTTCCAACGTTTATAAATACGCTGAAAATGAAGTGATGGATACTGATGATTATTCTGATGAGAAAGGCAGTGATATCCTTAATAATGACAACGATGCTTCGAGTGATGATTTAGATGTTGATAATCAAGAATCGGAAATTAGCATCGATGATAATTCAAGCTATCAAAAGGACATCCATAAAGAGTACAGTGACGATATAGATCAAGATGATCCAGATGTCCAAGTCAAAGGTATTGAAACTGGTGATGAAAATGATGACGATAGTGATGAAGAAATTGGTCCAAAAATAGAACAATATGCATCAAACGATTATGCAGAAGATAATGAACCCACAAGTGTTATTGATAATGGCATATACTCGCAATATGATGAGTTAAAGCCAAATTTAAGAGGAGGTGAAGTATATTACCAAGATGACAAACAAAAGAATAACAGGCCTGATTATCAGCAAGAGCCATTAGATTACGAGGATCCTGATGAAATAGAGTCAAGTTTTAAAGATGAAGAGGTTCATAATAATGCCTATAAATATAGAGACTCAAATAATAATAATTATATAGATTCCGATGATAGTTATGCGGTGGCATATTAAGAATATTAATATTTTTGTGATTATTTTGTAAATAAGTCATTTAAATTATAATATATTTTCCGTATTTATGTTAGGTTATGAAATTGGTATCTGTAATAATAAAAATAAACACATTTGTTTATACGTCCTCAACTTTTATTGGTCTAATAGGTACGGTTTCTGGACTTCTCAAAAACTTATTTTATACTTGATTCTTGGAGCAAATCTTGAAAAAGTTCACGCAATGCAAGTGTCAAATTATAAGCAAGCATGATTAATTCTCTAAAAGCTGCAATTTGGCATGAGTTTCAGGTAAACACGAAAAGTCGATCACTCACCGAAGTCCTTGATCTTGATTAATTAAATATTTATGTCTGCCACGCCAAAAAAAATCTGCTTTTATGTTTTATTTTAATGATTTTCTTACATATAATCCAGTCCATTACTGTCTCACGGCTTCGCATATGGGCTTATATTAATGAGAGGAGTTTAGGCCTTATTCCACCACGCTGAGCTGGTGCAGGGTTGGCGGATTACACACGCCATAGAGAACTTTATGGAGCCCTCTCAGGTGTGTAGGTTTCCTCACGCTGTTTTCCTTCACTGTTAACGCATGTAATAATCAATTTTTCATCCACACATGAATTTAATAAGTCAGAAGTGCAGGTTGTGTTCGAACTCAGACCCTCCGGTATGACAGGCGTTATCAATGCAGATTTTTTTTATATAACTGTGCCATTGGTTTCTACTCCCAATTTTTTTCCTGACGGTAAAAATTTAACCCAGTATATCGATTTACATGCCTATATACTGTAGAATAAAATAAATGGGCCTTATGGACGTGTCTTAAGTGGTGTGACGACTCCTGGATCTCCACCCTTCTTGTCCTGTCGTCGGCCCATGTGCAATGAAAAGTATGGAAAGAGAAAATATAGCTACAAAAGGAGATCTAATCTGGTGCCTTTAACATTTTCAGTAGCACGTTGTAAGCATGATAAGACTTTATTTGGGGATAAAATAATTTAGTAGCGCATAAGTAAATAGGATATGTGACGCAAAAAGATTAGACAGAATCATAATAAATTAATATATTATAGGTTTTCGTATGAAAGTGGCTCCAGTTACTGAAAAACTGCAAAGTATAACCGGTTGTAGTATTATGGATAATATTTATGTAATGTGGGGAGATGATAATCATGTTATAAGAAGAGTTGTAAGTATGAATGTTGATAACTGAGAGATCAGGCAGAGCAAAGAAAAGATGAAGAAGAATTGTCACCTTTCATACCTACTTCAGCAAATAAAGGATTTGATTTGTTTTTGATTTGATTTGATGGATGGACTGTGTGAAACATGACATGAATGTGGAGGAAGTGAATCCTGAAATGACGTCTGATAGAGATGAATGGAAGGAAAAGATATATAGCGCCGAACCCAAATAAAATGGGATAAGGGCAAGAAAATCATGATAAGTAAAAAAATCACAGGGTATTGTTGGACAACGTGACTGCACGATATATCTTAGGATAATTGCATGCGTTATTTTAATTACGCGTAAGTAAATAGTAATATAAGTTTCCAGTCAATTCGGACACACAAAAGCTATCATTATCATGATATAAATATAAACAATTACTTAATTTCAATTGATCATAAAAAATACAGAAAGACATAGCGGCTCCGCAATAAATAAAATTGAGCATTTATTTTTACATAATGGCCCACACGAGCAAACAGGTACCGTGTTCCTCTCCACGTGGATTGTCTCAATTACAAGGCTCACCATCATCACAGCTGGGAGCCAATTGGTACAGAAATACATTTTCGTTCAAAATCGTTCTGCCCTCAATATTTTGCACGTGCTAATATTATTATGATTTTTTTATCAATGTAAGGACTTTGACTGTGAAGGTCCAGTTTTTTTTCTCGGTGTCTAATGATTAAATTACAATAAAGATTAGGTTGACATTTTTTTCTTATGATACGTAGGCTGGTGGTGGATTATAGTAAAAGAACTAATAGAAAGAAAGAAAATAGGTACATTCATTCGGACTAGATACTAAACAACACAATGTACAAATAGAGAAAAAATAATTCAAAAAAAGAAAAGAAAAAAGAACATGTAGTTACTGTGGTATACATGGAAACATTGTATTATTTAGCTTTTGTTTTCATTGGTGCTTGCTAATAACTTTCTGGATACAAAGGAAAAAACATGCCAACTGTTGAAATTCTTTCCTTTTTTAGGCTATCAGAAAAGACAACAAACACATTAAAAAAATCCTGCTTTCAACTTCTTATTACTCATAAAACTGTTTTTAAGGTTTGTCTCCTTACAAATTAAACAGAGTTCTAATAAATATGCGTTTGCAAACATTTTTCATCAACAACTATAAAATGCATGACAGCATGACCTGACCCACACATGCTGACGAAGATGCATTGACCAACAATGTTTATTTATTATAAACTAATAATATACACAAAAACAATTAATCTAACCAATCCGCTTTATTGGAAATCTCAGTGATTCATTCAACTTTCAAATAAAAGTTAGACTTTTAGTAAATATCTATATGGGCTGATTGAATATATTGGACTAGTATCAATCGATGGATGGAATTTTTAGACCATTCATGCGAATTCTTCAAATATTTAGAGATCTTTCTCTTGGCAGCGTTTACCTACATTAAAACATCTATGCCATAATTTTTAATGTAAGTAAATGAAATGAAAATGGATAAAATATTTAGTGTAGTGTTGTAAAAGAATGAAATAAAGTATACTTATAACGTACAATGCTTTGTCATGAGTGAATTTCTGTTAAGGAGTAAGAACAGGCAACCAATTAATAGTTACCTATTATATCAGGTATAAATCTACCTAACCTATAAGATAAAGGTTTACCGCAGTGCGATAACAGGCTTAATTGCACTCACAAAAAGAAATGAATATGACCTATTGTAAGCCGGGGCACTCCATAAGCGACAGGCCATCGGCATCTTGTTTACCCGTCATACCCTAATCATGCCACCAATGTATAATATTGAACAGAAGTTTGTCGACACCCGATCTTCAATATTTATGCAAAATCAATCAAAACAGCGCTAAAGTGGCTGAACCTTCGATATTTGCGTTTAATTGTTGATATTAGAATAACCCACTCCAGAATCGACTAGCACTAAAGAGCTAACATGTTTACAGCTGTCCAACACACGAAAATATCTCGGAGAATCCTTTATTTTGTGCTGTTTTTGGAATTTTATTGTTTTGAAGATAAAGATGAATCTTTAACCTGTTTCGGTGTTTTTAGGTCAAATATTCGATGAGATGTGAGTAGAACAATATACGGTAGTAATTTTTTTGTTACGAGGTTACCTATGTGTAAATAGAAAATCTATGCGAACAATGTCTTACGTGTTTAGCTGATTATAATAAACTAGTGAAACAAAAAGAAAAAGAGGAAGACCAAGAAGAAATCAACTGAAAGAAAAAGCAAATGTAGAAACATATAAAGAATTCAAGGATTTAGCATTACATAGGCCTTTTTTTTTTAGCGTGGTAAAATCATCAAATGATTGCTCCCACCCCGGGCAGGGCGGGAGGGACTGTCAGACTTGTACTGACTAAAATCCACGGTGTTCCTTCAATAGCCCTTTACGTTCCGGGGTCACGGTAATGAGAAACTCGTAAGTCCGGACTAGATGGAAATTGCTACACTAACAAGTGCCTAGTACTTCAATTTTGAATGGATGGACAATGATAAGCTTCTTTTGACGTATCAAGAAGTGAAAGTAATGACGGAAAAAAGGCAAGAATAAAAAATTCTACATCAAAAAGACTAAAACTCTGATGAGAGCCATTTTTTTATTAGTGTAAATGTTTCCAAAATAAAAAAGTAGCTTTGGTTTTTATAATTCTAAATATTCAGAAACACGTGTATCAAAACAAAGAACATGAAAGCATAACATTCTGATTTATTACCTTCAAATATTTTATCCTCATTACACTGAATTGAGCAATTTCATAGCCGGGTTGATTGCCGATTGATTTTTGAACTCCAAAACGAACTCCCATGAGAAGTAAGTCATTGGTAACAGATACGCCTACTCCTAAATAATCTCAATTGAAAAGAGGTGAATTTTCCGCCATTACCCAATAACTGTTCAAATACGGGACAGGTTATGAAATCAAAGTAAGAAGTGAGAAGTTTGTGTGGGAAGTTTTTCCTCATAAATTTTAGGACACGTTGGAGTAAGTAGGTACAGTAAGCGGACAAAAGTCCAGTGGCATGTTAGAGTTCGTAATCGCGTGCTACGGGGCGTACGCGCTGTTTGTGTGAGTGATGACTCAACGCACACAACGTAATGAGACGTCACCACACACACTCAGAAGCACTCAGAAGTTAAATAAAACGAAAGAAAGAATACGTCTGTTTCGCTTGTCAGTATGAATGACCTTGGACGGTCCATTCCACTGTTGTAATTCTATAATTCAAGAAATTGCAATAAGCAACTATAGCTGTATGCGTTATGCGTAGGATTTCGATATACGAGGCGTGTGGGTTCGAATCCTTGACAAAACATAGTATTTTTTTTTTCATTTTTACTTTTTATATTTATTACTACTATACTATACTAGATTTAATACTATAAAGTAAGTGATTATTTTCTAAGTCATGCATAATGCAAAATTAAGAAAAATAAAAAGAATTATAACAAAATACGTTTATTTGTTTTAATTACAATAATAATCCTTACAGTAACACTTATTACTTATTGAGGTAAGCTTAAAGTATTCGTTTTCTTGACGAAAAGAAGATTGAAACTAAACCTCAATCTTTTAATTCTTTAACTACCGACTAACTTTAATATGGCCAGCAATTACAACTTAAATCTTTTACCCCTCCATCGTTTACTAATAAACTCAATGAGTTTATTAGTAATCTCTTTTCTTTGATATGAAAATGACAATGAGTGAATAAACATGAAGTTTTTATTAAGGGGGTAAAGCACTTGCAAATTTTCAACATTTAGTATGATCTCCATTGATCTCGATACAGTCAAGTAAGTGTCGACACATTGAGCACAAGATTAAAACATATTTACGTTCCTCTTATATTTTCTCATATCTCCATGCAATACGACATCATATAATACTTCCACATAACTATGTATTATTATTCACTATAGCGTGTGTTATCCATACACCATAAATGAAGATTTCCCTTTTGGCTAGATAGAATATTTTTTCTTCTGAAAATATAGTAGTTAATTAAGTGTCTCAGTTGAAGTAAGTATAAATATTCTCTTGCGAAACGTTCTTGTTTTTCTATCAAAAAGGGAGCTGGTCTTCGGTGATGCACACCTTCAGCGTGGAGTGCATGGCGAACAGCTAGTAATGACGTGTCGAATACTTCTGCAAAATATTTAGTTGGTATAAAACCACTTGTTTGATGTTTCATATTCGTTCATCATGTGTCGTCGCTGCCCGGCCTTCCACTTCGCTCTCGACTACCAAGGCTACTTTCTTCCTCATAGGTATCTCTTAACCCATCGACTCATAGTATTTTTCTAGAACAATAAAAAGAAATACTATTAAACATCTATAAGCAAAATACTAAAACTGATTACCTACTATTATTATTATATATTCTATATTTAATATTATTTTGTTTCTAAATTATTATATTATAATAATTTAGAAACAATATAACATTAGATACTTATATATAACCTAACTTCCTTTTCCCTGAGGGTCTACGGCGCCGGGGTCGGGATAATACACAGGGATTTGAAAACCTGTGAAGAAAGTCCGTTTCTATACATTATGTTATAATGTATAGAAATAGGTTATATATAAGTATATATTATATATAATTATACTTATATATATCTAATAATTAAAGAAACAAAACAATATTAAGAATAAAATTATTAGAATTATTATTCATCATTCAATATTATTATTAAATCATTTAGGTATAAGTTTATTTATTTAGATTATTTCTAAATAAATAAACTTATACCTAAATGATTTATCTTTTTCTTTTGTTTTATTTGAACATCATGATCAATAATAAACATTTGAAAAATAATTAAAGGATCATCAATCTTTGATATAGTTTTATGTTTAATGAAATATATAAATTACTCACAGTCACTCCGATTTCATTCGATATTTGTGTTTTATTTATAACGTCCACTTTTAGGCAGAGCAATAATAGGTATTCGCTCTCGCTTCGATAATAATACTATTGCCTGTATTTTGAAAACTTTATCCACAACACCACTATAATAGATTTAACACAAATCACTAACCAACAATAACTTCCAACAAAGTTCTATCCGATCTAAATGACTGAGTCGTAACTGCATCTGTCTACCTTACAGAAATCGAAATAATTTATTAAAATTTTTGTTGTCTACCTACTTACTTTACAATTTATAATTGAACAAGATAACGCGGTAGGCTTGTTATTATTATCGAACCACTATGTTAAACTTAATGAATAAATGCCTTATGACTTAAGAATATTTTATAAAACTTTACAAAAACTATAACCGCACGTGAGATTCGAACCCACCTTTGTTTAAACACACCTACCACAGCACCTTACCTGCTACGCTAGCATGCCATATTCTAAGACGATTGAAATTATACAATACAATCGGTTGCAGACAACAGTGCGTGTGTGTGAGTTTCTATAGTATGAACACGATATCGAGTATAGAAACTCGTAAAGAAGGTCGTAAGTCAACTCATTAGTGTTAATCTATTGCTTTGTGAGTCTGCTACTGCATTAATGACCGAGACTGTACCTACTTTTTTCATCTCAGAATAGGTACTCCAACGTGTGCTAAAACTTTTATAGTTTGGACTCTTTCGACTGATGTTTCTTTGCCCATTGATTTGGTTTTATCTGATGCCCGAATTTGAGCAGCTTTTGTTTTTTAAACTCTGAAAATAATCGTTCCACATACAATAGGTGATTCATACCAGAATAAACGAGATTTGGTTGCGATTTGCACAGACCACACGGAGAAAAATATTGTGATAGCAAATACCAGAACGCTTATGGCCATGTTCACCGACAATATAATATAACAGATGGTTAAAATGAAAACGGCCGTTTACCCATTTCAAGTTCACCGACAACATAACAGATGATTAGAGCAAAATCTGTCGTTTAAACATGAATTGTTGTGTGGGTAATCAGCCGATTTAATTTTAAATATCTGTTATTTTGTCGGTGAAAACGGCTCTCAAAAGTTCCTGTCAAACGACTGATTTGAGTTCTAGCCGTCTGTTATAATTTGTCGGTGAACTTGAGCCTTAGTATAATTAAACGTTAGTACTCCATAATGAATATTCTATTTAAACACATACCTACTTTGCGTTAATTTTACAAAAAAATATGATTAATTACAACAACAAGGATTAGTTTACTAAATGCTTCTTGTTGTTACATATAGCACGAGCATTATTGTAATTACAACGAGATTTTTTTCTCGGTGCAGGAAAGTATATGCCTAAGTACCTACTGCCCCCGATAAAAAAAAAGACGTATCTAACAAAATGTAAAAATGGAGAAATAAATGTTTTAATGAATGAAACGGGAAATAGTTTGCTGTCTTCGAGTAAATTAAAATATTTACATACTTAAAGTTGAAAATAATGCCCACTATAATAGGCTTTAAGTTGGTTTCATAAATAATATGAATTTCTTAAATTATTATAATAAAAATAATGAAAAAACTGTTTCATCTTAGCATAAAAAATGAAGAAAAATATTACATACTTAATTGAATAGACGTAAATGGCTAGATGCGTCCTTTAAATTTCAAACGGTTTTAGCTGTACTTTTCTTCTAAGTATTTAGTTTATCTATCTAGTATATGATTTTAACAGAAATGGGCGCATATAGGTATTTCCGCCTTTTTTCTTAAGAATTAGAAAGTATGTAAATAACCCTTGGCTTAGATAAAATGTTTATAAAATTATTTAATAATCCTTTTATCTAAGGTCCTTTTATCCGAAATCGTACAGTAGGTTCGTGGTTATCATATAAGCCATAGCCTAATTTATTATTTGTAAATAAAACACAATTGATATAGTCAAGTATTTATTTTAAACTCTTGACCCACAGAAACAAAAATACTATCCACGGCACAATAAATTATAATGAAAATCAGAACTATGTATTGGGTGAATATTTCATTTCGTGCATATTATGATCTTTTGGAGAATAGTCAAATAACTGTGCCTAATCATGTTCTTTATATGTTTTTTGAAAGTGTTTAATGATGAAAAGTGAAATATAAGAAAGGGACAGTAATCAGACTTTTAGTTTTGAAGATTGTTTGTTTGTTTTTTTTGAAGGAACGGTAATGAGATTTAAATCTCATTACCGTTCCTTCAAAAAAAAAACACAAACATCAATATCTTAACACCAATTTCTTTTTGTGTTAACACAAACGGAAATTAGATATCTATTTATGGTAATGAGGTAGAAAAATGGTAGAATAGAATAGAATAGAAATACTCTTTATTGTACACCTGATAAAAAAGGAGCAATTGACATAATAATTACAACTAATCATTTAAGATTGTACAATGGGCGGTCTTATCGCAATCGGCGATTTCTTACAGACAACCTTTGGATGGACAGTACAGCATGTAAAAAATAACGAGGGTAGCTCGCGGTGTAGCATAAGCTAATTAACAATAGAATTTATATTAAACACAAATAAATATATTAAATACCTAATACATATATATATAATATAACAATAAATATAAACCTAACACACACATTATGATATTCAAGTCTGAAGAGATACATTATAAAGATAAATAGTGTTCTTTACCAGTGTTTTAAATGTTGGCAGGGATTGAGCACGTCTTATTGAAAGAGGCAGTGCATTCCAAAGTCGAACAGCTTGAACACTAAAAGATTTGTCATAAAAGCCTGTAGAATGCGCAGGCATCTTCAGGGTTAGACTTTCCGATGACCTCAGGGAACGCGAATGTGTGTCATGAAGGAACTTGAAACGTTCTTTAAGATAGATGGGAGTATTGGGACTGTACAAAATATTGTATAGAAGATAAATAATATGAGCATTCCGGCGATGGCGTATTGGAAGCCACTTGAGCTTAGTACGAAATTCAGAGACATGATCATATTTACGCAAACCAAATATGAATCTAATACAGAAATTTTGAAGGCGTTCAAGCTTATCAAGTAGATCCTCTGTGAGATCAAGATAGCTGGTATCGGCGTAGTCAAGGATAGGTAGGAGAAGTGATTGCGCAAGTGCAATTTTGGTGGCAGTTGGGAGAAAGTTGCGCAATCTTCTCAACGACCCAGCAGAGGCATACATTTTGCGACTGACTTCCTGTATTTGAGGTCTCCAGGAAAAGGTCTTATCAATATATATACCCAAGTTCTTCACTTTGTCACTTACGGGTATCGCAGTGCCATCAAGTGCCAAGTGTCGAGTGTATATGTACGCAGACGACATGTGTCTTGCTTATGCATCGAAAGATATATTGGAGGTACAAAGGTACGTACAAGAAGACTTCGAAAGTATTACCAAGTGGGCACATGACAACGGCATTATATTAAATTTAGCAAAAACCAAATGCATGCATATACACTCGCCATACAACCAACGTGCTAAAGCTATAAACAAACTAAATCTTGCCGTAATAGGACATACATATGGATGTCTGCATAGCAACAAAAGCAATTGCAGCTGTATTAAACTAGAATATGTTGACACATTTAAATATTAAGGCCTAACTATTGACAGAAATTTTAATTGGAAAACAGCTCCTTACTACGCTATTAATGTGAGCTTCAAATCTAAGTTCTGGATCTGTGACAAGGCCTAAATTACGTGCTGCATCCACTCTTTCGATACCATCTCCCAATCTCCAAGATCTCTTTATGAAAGTTAAACAACTTACTGGATCTTTCAAACCGAGAAACTGGATAATATAATATGAGAGTAAAGGTAATGCTCTTACAGATCTGGATTTGGTTCTAGAAAGATGGAGGACTGTTATGAGTTGTATCGGGATGATGAGAGGTACTCCATGGAGCGAAGATGGGATAATCATTCGGAAGAACCAAATATATTGATTACTGAAGTGGAGGATGCTATCCAGAATCACGCTGCGAAAAATTGCGCGACCGGGACACGTGGTGCTCCTACAACCTACTCGGACGCAACTGAAATAGAAACTGGTCAGGCGCCGTACTAAATATACCCCGCCCGACCCCCGCGCAATCTTCGCTTGATTCACAATTCTAGGAAAAAAGGACGTTTCTGCACACACGCGCCTTTTTTATTAAGTATCATATTGTATTTCTTTATACAACGTAACGTATAAAGACGCTTATGGCAATTGCGCCTATGCTAAAACAATTTTACGAAGTAAATAGGGCGTAAGTGGTCAGATGTGGTCTTTTTTTCTTAATGTGAAAGCAGTTTTTTATTAGTGCGTTAGACGCAAATGCTTATTTGCGTCTTATTAACTTCATCTTAGAAATAGGGACCAATATGCGCCTTTTATATTACTGAACTAAAAAAAAAACTATAAAGTATAAGGACATTATCTACATAAATGCGACTTTTTAATTAAGTTTCACATAAATTCGTCTTTTCATCTTCAATCGGGTGTAAAAAAATAAACAGAAGCGCCCTATTTTGTTGTGCTAAAACCGCACTGGAGGCAGTTAGAAAAATATTAAAAATACAGGCAGATGCGCCTTTTTTTTCTGATTCCGGCAATGTATATAACTCAAATCTGGAAAAAATGTTAGATGCGTCTTTTCTTTTATCGGGGGCAGCCTAGGTCTTTAGAATTTTTAGTAGTATTTATAAGTTTCAGTCTTACAGTAAACATCATTTAAAATTTAAAAGCGCTGTCCTGCTTACAATTACTTAAGTCTCCAACCATATTATTTAGAATTAATAAAGGTCTGCTAGAAAATACTAGATTCAATTATGTAACTCGACCAAAAATTGCATTTGTGTACAGTTAACGGTGAATAGAAATTCAAATATGGAATTTTAAGCAAACATGGCGTCGTTCTACAATTCTAAATTCGAATAGTCCGTGAAACTTTGCGGTGCGTTCGGATCATGTCTCGATCTAAATACATTTTGATCCATTTATAAAGGATGCGTTATTATTTTACGAATATTTTAAGGAAATATGGTGTTGCTTCTTACATTGGATGAAATGATATTTGGGTCTGGGTGTGTGTGCTTGTGAGATGTATGTTTGTAAACTGTACCCTCGATACAGGAGAAATAGGAGTGAGGGGCAAAGGATTAAAAAAATCTTTTATAAATATCTATTTTATTACTTTTTTAACAATAATACTGGTTGTGTTTAATTTTTAGCTCCTACTTTTCAACAAATTTAGTTTTTTTTTTTCAAAGTATTTCTTGCATAAGCATATTATTAATTACATTTTATGAAACCTCATCATTTATTTTCACTGCAACAATTTTTTTTCCATTTTTTCTGTCGATTAATTTTGGTCTAGTTTCGCCCATTTTCGTTTGTGCAGATTTATTATTTATTTCTTTATTTACCAACTTATACTAACAGTAAATCTACAAGTATACAAATTATATTACATATTAATTATAATTAGTGGTCGCCCAGAGGTCGGAATTCGACCGTAATTTTAGCTTTCTGCACTTCTTCTCCATATTAACTTTAACTATGCCAAATCTCACACTCCTCCGTGCACACAATATGCTAAAAAAGCGGTACAAAGTTTTCTCTTCACGTATTAATATAGGTATAGATAGATTATATTACATTATCCAGGGACACACTGTATAATGCGTAAGACGATGTCGCACAAATCGAAGTTCTCGAAAATTTCCTGAGCGTAAAGCAAGAAGTCGATTTAAAATAACCGTTTATGATTTACATAATTCTGATCTATGAGATCACAGTGTGATTCATTGCGATTTATTTTTATTATATTCGTAGCCTGAATAGAACCGTTATTTTGTTTTGTAATGTGGTCAACCTTATTGTGGCTGCCCCTCGCCTTCACAGAATAGGTCATGTATGGGTCAATGTTTCCTTCAACAACAAACAACGAGGTGACATGAAAACGATTAACGTTAGTTTCTGTCAGTCTATTACATCTCATTGGCTCCATTTATTAGGTGGTGTCGCGACCTCCCCTTTTAACTGCTGCGGTAGTGGCAGTGCTGCAGTAAGTGAAGCTATTTCAACCAATAGGGATTGACATGTATTTTAAATTTTTTGTTCAACGTAAAGATTGAAGGCAGTTATAAAATAGGAAAAAATTAATAATCGAATATGAACGAATAATTAAAATATCACAAATAAAAATATGACTTATAAAATATGTTCGCGCTAAAATACAGATTCACGTGACATGACGTCATTGCGTCGATCGTACATATCGTGTAAATATGGTTACCAAAGAAACACAAAGGGGTGACGTCATACACTAGATTGATGATGGTGTTTTAAATAACGTTCCGATTTACGTAATTAATAATAAAGATAATTTGTAAAAAAGGTATAATTTTTGAATAAATCTTCCATTATAGCACTTTTCTGAACTTTTGATATTGATTTTTAACATAATTTCTCATTATAATTTAGACGCAAATTCTCTATTAAATTTAGAACTCAGTCTTTCATGCACTGTTGGATTAAAATTACCTGGTTTGTCTGCACTTCAGGGCAAAGGTTTCCCTCTTCTTATTCTTTTACACACATCCCATCGATGTCTATAGATACGCTCTGTCATACAAAGGGAAGCTAAAAAAATGAGACGTATTTTTTGAAGACGTCAAATTCTAAATTCAACAATGTTCGAATTATATTTAAATAAAACAGCGATACATGCACTAATGGAATAGCTACTGTTATTATATATTTTTTATTCAATACACAAATTAATAATTATGTTTGTAAACGGCATTTGACAGGTGATCAACTACTCCATTTTTCTGAAAATGGAGTACCTGACACGTCTCAGTTTTTGAGTTCACTAAGCATATCTATAGACATCGATGACACATCCCTGTTCTGAGCGATACGCAAGCTAATAAAAAATAAAAAAACTTTTTTACTCCTTTCATTAGTACTTATCTACGAAAGAAATATACATATTTTAAGACTGGTATGGTTACATATGATATCTAAATAAATATGTGTGTAGTATAAATTAAACTTAAATCTAAAACATTCTTCATCGCCTAAACCGAATTACAAAATGTCTGTCGTTTACAGAGTTTACATGAGCTCTGAAAAGTACCTTCATCTTGATTAATGTATGTTTTCCCAAAAGTAAGGAAATATTGTGTTGCATAAAACAGTTCGCTTTTATTAGCATAATTGTGTAAAAATAAATCCTGCTGTACATCAAATAACAAAACAACACCATCTGCTAAATAATACAACGAAGTCTTTTTGAATTCAGTTGTACTGGCCACTGCATTATTTAGCACAAAAAGCGATCGGCGGGATCGATTCGAAATTTAAATTCAGATCTTAAAAATAGAACCTTGCTGTGCGTTAGGGAGAGAACCGCTAACTGAATTATTAGTAGTATAGTACGTATCTAATAGATAGCGCAAAACTTTATGAGCCCTCGGACGGTGCACGCCAGCGGTTGCGCAGCACGTTTAAAAGTGTCAGAGGGATGCGAAAGGGTTTCAGGGAGGGCACCGGACCCTCGCGCGGCGCAATCTATAGGTATTATTTATTGGTACCGTTATATCGCGTAATCGAATTGCCATATTTTCATCTTTATTGAGGTTGTTCATGAAAGTTCCACCATTACAGTAACCATCCTTGGTATTATTATTCTGTGGTAAAGTGCTAAACAATTCCATCAAACAACAATAATTAAAGCTGTCTACAAAACTGTATTTTTATATCGATCGACAGAAAGTCGAGCAAATGTGTGCTGCCTAATGTTGACGAATCATGTAGACTTTGACAGTCTTTGGGTGGGTGACCGACACCCCTACGTGACTTGGAGAGCACATTTTAAAACAGACGGTCTCGGTCTTCAATTGTCATACGGTTAAAGCAGTCGTTACAGGCAGTCAAGTGCCCGAAAAGTCTGACTGATGGATAACTACTAGGATTGCGGAAGACAAATGGCAGTCGCATCCGGTTAGACTGGAAGCGGACGCCAAGATAGTCCGACAAGCTATTTTTTTTTTTTAGCATGGTAAAGTCATGAAATGAGTCCTCCCACCCCGGGCAGGGCGGGAGGGACTGTCAGACTTGTACTGACCAAAATCCACGGTGTTCCTTCAATAGCCCTTTACGTTCCGGGGTCACGGTAATGAGAAGAGTCAGTCCGATAAGGCTAGACAGATAAACGAGTTGATGC
Organism: Allophyes oxyacanthae; assembly: GCA_932294325.1. Taxonomy (NCBI): domain Eukaryota; kingdom Metazoa; phylum Arthropoda; class Insecta; order Lepidoptera; family Noctuidae; genus Allophyes; species Allophyes oxyacanthae. The sequence continues at coordinate 9,285,721 of OW028628.1, forward strand.
AAAATAAAACAGATAAAAATTAGCATGCGTTAATTGAGCGCTACTAAAAAGCTTTTGTATATTTGTTTGAAAACTAGGTTAATTTAACCATGATTTCCTGTTTAAACTGTACGAATGAAGCTAATTCCAGCGCTTAGTCAGATCAGCGGTGTTTACAAACAATGAGTTTTAGAGCTAGGTATAATTATTAATATGCTATGACTAATTCTGTAGTACGCTCGGGGACAAAGTTCTATAACAACACTTTAATTAATTTTAAATTAAACAATTTACTTCCTTGATAAAATAAGGTAGTTGATACCTACATTTTAAAGGGCCAAACAGTCCAGACATCTACAGTAACAGAATTACAAGCTTGATGTCATATTATAGTGGTTATGTGCTGCAGTGAACTCCGCGAAGCTGTCGAGGGAGAGTTTAACATTTTCTCCGGGACGTGGTTCGGCGCTGCAGAGGAGGGGTGGCGTAGCCCAGTGGAGGTCCCGGAGCCCCTGCACCTGCCCCGAAGACGACCACCAAGGTGATTTTGGCTGGTAAAAATCACACACTACAATAGCTGGCTTCTCTGATTGTATTACGAAATGTCAAAATTTAAAATTTCGATTTTCGATATGGCTACAGTCGCAATAACAAAGTGTCGATCAAACGTAAATACGACGCAATGATAAACATTCGAACTTTAGTTTATCGTTATAACATACTGTCGAACTAACGTATGTAAATAAAACATGGGACTCCTGTAACATATCGTACATCGGTATTTTAAACTTCGACATTCCGAAATACAGTGGAATTTTCCTCGTGGAGGTCGGTAGAAAATAGGTTACCTTCTTTAAAAAAAGGCAGATGTGGTTCGTCTGTTAGATTTATAATTTGTCACTTTGTACACATCTGTACCTACTCAAGTCCAATACTCCCGTCCTTGACATTTGGGGCACCATTTTGTATGGGTTCAATCTAGATTTTACGGCGCCCCGTGCGCACGAGCACAAACATACTCTTAAACATGAGCAATTAAACGGCTCTTATTAGCAAAACATTTTGTTAGTCACTGTACTTTATGAATGGAAGCTATTATGATTTGCTCTATTTTCTTAAAATACAACATATCTATATTTACACTTATAATAAAATCGTAATGAAGTGTAGGTCGAATATAAAAGAAACCCATTTTGATTCCCCTCCCTCCTCGTGTGATATGAAGGCTGATCTGCGTGAGATTCAGGCCAGTCATGAAGAGAAGCTGCGCATGACCGCGCAAAGTGGGAAGCTCTTGATTCGGAGGCCCACTTTGGGTCGCTGAGCTAGATGAGTAAGTTTTGTTTTAGGTTCTGAAGAAAGAAGTGTCAAATTAGGACTGATACAAATGATTGATATTGATATAATCTCAATCGTAACTATTAGATACGAAATATAATAGAGAGGCTGATACAATAAATATTTAAGGCGCGACGTACGAGTCCATCTTTCCGATTGCCAACTTTTGGCCAGCAGGAGTGGTGGTCAGACGATACAGAGAAGCACGACCTAAACTTCTAAATGCCAGTATCCAGATTTACTTTTTAGATTTTTATAATTATTAAGAGTATCTATGTAACCTGAAAAAAATAAGGTTAAATTTTTTTTTTTTTTTTTTTTTTTTTTTAATAGCCCGTAGTATCCCACTGCAGGGCAAAGGCCTCCCTTCCCTCCTTCCACTTTTCCCGGTCTAAAGCAATTTGGGGCCAATCCTTTAGACAGACGTCCAGCTCATCACGCCATCTCCTTCTGGGCCTGCCGCGTTGCCGTTTCTTGCTATTAGGGACCCACTGTGTGGTTGTTTTTGCCCAAAGCTCCTCCGGCATGCGGCAGATGTGACCTGCCCAGTTCCATTTTAATTTGGCAGCTGTGTGGCCTGCATCAGCAATTTGTGTTTTGGAACGTAGTATCGAGTTCCTTATGCGGTCTGTAAGCTTGACCCCTAGGATACTACGTTCCATTGCTCTTTGGCAGACCCCGAGTGCGGACTTTTGACGTAAAGTTAACGACCACGTCTGCGCGCCATAGGTGAGGGTGGGGAGAATGCACATGTCCATTAGTTTTTGCTTTAATGATAGAGGGAGGGTCCCCTTCATTAAGTGTTTCATCGACCAATAGCTCTTCCAGGCGTTTTGGGTGCGTCGAGCAACTTCTCTATCTTGTCTCGCCTGGAAGGAGACTATTTGGCCGAGGTATACGTATTCATGGACATATTCAATCCCCACACCCCCAATTCCTATATTGCGTTTGGTGCTGTTCGTCATCAACTTTGTCTTCGTCATATTCATTGTGAGTCCGACCTCGAGGCTGGCATGGCTCAGTTGTTCGAGCATTAGACTTAACTCAGCTGCCGAGGAAGAAAACAGGACAATGTCGTCAGCGAAGCGAAGATTAGTTAATCTCCTCTCTCCGACGACAATGCCCTTGTCCTGCCAATCCGTCGTTAATTTCTGGAAAACTTCTTCGAGTGTGGCTGTGAATAGTTTAGGAGATAGCGGATCACCTTGCTTGACTCCTTTTTGGATTGGAAAGGATGGCCCTGTGGTATGTAAACGTATGGCTGCTGTACTCTTGTGGTATATTTGTTGAAGAAGGTGTATATATATAGGATCTATCTTTTGTTTTTGAAGGGCATTAAATATGGCTGTGTGTGAAAGGCTGTCAAATGCTTTGGAGTAGTCTATGAACGCAAGGTATAGTGGTAGATTAAACTCTTGATGTTTTTCTATTAATTGGTTTAGGGACTGTAGATGGTCGGTAGTAGAGAGGCCGCGACGAAACCCAGCCTGCTCGGGGGGTTGGTGAAGATCTAATTGGCCAGATATCCGGTTTTCAATGATTTTGATAAAAACTTTGTAAAGATGTGAAACAAGGCTTATAGGGCGGTAATTACTTATGTCCGATTTATCTCCTTTTTTGTGCAGTAAAATTATGTCAGAGTGACAGAAATTGTTTGGAAATAAACCTGTTTTCAAAATTTTATTAAACAAATTGCAAATATGTGGCAATAAGATTGGCTCCGCAACTCGAAGTGCATCGGTCGTGATGCCGTCTTCGCCAGGACTTTTATTGTACTTCATGCCTCTGAGAGCCTGATGAACTTCAAAACTGGTTATCATCGAGACATCGTCAGGGCATGAGTAGACTTCGGTTGTGGTCTGGGAAGTAGAAAGATCAGAGTATAAAGACTTGTAGAATTGTGTACATATTTGGATAATTTTTGACCTATCTCCTTGCTTCACACCATTGCAATCCTTAAGATGTGTGATTGAAGACCTGCCCAAATCCATCCCACGCATGGCTGATCTCAGGGAACGATTATTAGTTAAAGCGGCTTGGGTTATCTGCGTATTGTAGTTTCTGATATCTTTTCGGATGCACCTCTTAACTTTTCGATCTAGCTCCCTGTAACTCGAGGACTGAAAAGCTAATTTTTGTCGCTCCTCGATAAGAGAAATTGTGCTACTGGTGAGTTTCTTCTGTTTTTTACGGAGACATTTTATTTTCTGACTGGCTGTTTTGATGGCATGTTTTATGTTATTGTACTGGGTTTGTACATCTTCTGTATTTATCGACTCCAATAAACTGAAACTATTTTGTATGTCTAGCTTAAACTGTTCGTTATTTGCTATGAGTGTGGATTTGTCTAGGTTTTTAATTGTATTTTTTATAATTTTACTACGATGGATTTTCATGTTAAAACTAGCAGTAATTCTTACTGGGCGGTGATCAGAACTAAATTTAATATTATTAAGCGTTTCAACATTTTGGATTATTTGTTTGCTAGAAGAAAGGCAAAAGTCGATCTCGTTCTTTGTGTGACCATCTGGAGAGAACCAGGTCCAACGACGTTGAGGTTTTTTATAGAAAAAGCTGTTACTTACACTGAGGTTCTGCCCAAATGCAAATTCTAAAAGGTGTTGGCCACGATCGTTCCGTTTTCCTATACCATGTGGTCCTAGAACAGTAGTGTTGTCAGATGTTAGTCTTGGGCCAATTTTTGCATTGTAATCACCGATGACTAGTGTCCAAGTTCCTCTTTGCTCGTCACAGGCTTTATTCAACGTGTCGTAAAAGTCTTCAACTTCATCGTTGCTATGCGAAGATGTCGGAGCATAGACCTGGATTACGGTTAGTGTTTTCGACTTGGAAACGCGAAACCTAAGTAAAGCAATTCTATTGGAGTAGGAGACAAATTCCATGATGTTATCTTTCCATCGTTTCGAGATTAGGAAGCCAACTCCATATCTCGTGTTGGTTTCTCCGTAATGGTAAAATAAGTTATTTCCTCTTTCTATTGTACTTTCGCCTTCTCTTCGAACCTCTGCTAGGCCGATAATGTCCCAGTTGACATATTCTAATGCATTTTCTAATTCTATCAGTCGTTCTTCAGTTCTTAGTGTACGTACATTAAGGGTTAAAATGTTAAGCTTATCGAAGTCCTTTTTGATTGCTTGGGTTGTTTGGCAGTGGACCCTCGCCCGGGGATTATGATCCCCAGCTCCAGGGTACACCTGCGTACTACCAATAGCTGTGCACTGACTGGAGCTGCCGGGCACTTGGGGATTGGCTTTTTTGTTGTGGTTCATATTGGGACCACGCTTGTCTAATGCGGGTTGGTGGGTGTGCAGTAAGCCTTCTAACTCGGCCTACGGTTGCTGCCGTTGACGGTTTTTACAACCATTCCTCCGCCACCAACCAAAACCGCCATCCTGCGCTGATGTCGGTTTTTCTTCCACCCAGACCGTTTAGAGCTACTACTCACATGTTCTGGGTGAGAGCGTCACACTTTAACGCCATGTCGGGGGCGCGTCACAGTTTATTGTCATGTCGGGGACACGGTTAAATTGGTCCAATATTTTTACCAAGTAGATCATAAATTCATAACTCAAGTTCCTATTAGATTCTTGACTCCTGGCCTAGAAAATTACACTATTTCGTATTGTAACATCATAAATCTATCACCGTCAGTTTATGGAAACGGCTGCCACTGTGACAAATTCACGTAACGAATAACGTCTGTTGATCCCTAATATTAATATTAGTCTACACGAGCACCTGAACGACCCATAAAGTTGAATCTAACCCACTTTCGATATTACATAAATACATAATAGAAAAACTTGCCTGACTACCTGGGCTTGTGGTCACAAGTACAACACTGCATTCTAAAGAGAATATATTTGGTTTTTTGTATGTTTGTTTGTAATGGATACTCTCAAAAACTAAAGGACTGATTTTAAAAATTCTTTCACCAGCATATTGCTATATTATCACTGAGTAACATAGGCTATAATTTATAAAGATATCACGCGGGCGAAGCCGCTGGTGGAAGCTAGTGCTACATTAAGATGCCTCCAGATAATGCTACATAAAAGTGTAAACAAATATGTTCGGTTTTGTGGATTGATTTTGTCGTCCGTGCTAGTATGTTATGAAAAATACGTGTCGTTAACCGATTTTTTTACTACACGTGTTTAGTTCCACGCGTTCGAAACAGCGGGGATAAAATGTTTGCTACATAAATACAAATTATTCTAGGTATAATCAATGACATTTGTAAAATGTCATTGGGTATAATCAGGTATAATGATATAAAATTCACAGGAAATGTTTTTTGATGTTTTAATAGATTATTCATTTGTAATACTTAGGTATATTAATATCAGAGACAAGGTTGATCTAAATATAAATTTATATTTAGTACAAATGCCATTTTTTATCGGAATGTACAATTCACATGTTTTAATATGTGTAGGTCGGCCGTCGTCTTTTTTATTAGTATGTAAGAGTGAATATATCCGTTATTTATTAATAATATTATCGAATGGAACAGAAACACAATGGTAATACGAGACATTATGTGCTGTTTTATCTAACTTTATTTCCACTACACACTTACACTTAAAGGTATAGGTACTTTTGATAGGATATGCCAATCAAAAGTAGGTACCACACGAATGGCACCGTGAGTATTAGCGTTATATAATGGCTTCATAAAATTATAAAGACGATCATAAGTATTTGCTTTATTTCTTGGAAAGTATCATGCAAATATATATTATCAGCGTTTCGGGAGCAAGGTTATAAATAAATCTTTTTCAGCCTAGTTTTCTTTCTTTTAAGAGATAATTTAGATTTTGACATTAATAGCGATTTGATTGAGTTAGGTCCTCTGTTCAAAGAGAAATCAAAAATAATTTTATTTGGTCTATTTCATATTTCGTAGAATAAAATGTATAATGGAAGCGAATTATTGTGGATACTATGTATCACAATTTTTTACAAAATTAATAATTAGAATTAAATAATTCCCTACTACTAATTAGTGTTTTCGATTCCTTTTATTAAACAAAACTGACTGGTATCTTCTTGCCTTTGTAGCATTTTGGGAAAAAAAAGCAGAACACAATGACCCTACCCAATGATTTTTAGAGTACTTATAGATATGGCCATAATAAGAAGCCATTCTAACGCTTTGGCGAAACAATTTTTTTTAAACTTTGCTTTCCACTATGGTTACGTTTACAAACAAATCTTCACAGTCATGCTGAAACATCGGAACCCGGAACAACTACCTGTACCTAGGCCATACAAATATTTGTTATGTGCTTATCGAACCCGCAACGTTCTAGATAATCTAGATACTCAAAGCCCGCAACACGTAGCGCAAAAAGCCTAGTGTTAACGACTGCTCTATTATTATTGGTGACATCGAATAGCTGGAGGGAAGGGATGGAAGGAAGTTTATTATATAGTACAGCTACAGTAGATCACTTCATAACTTAGTCAGTTATCGATGTAGCCAATGACGTCGAAGATTTTGCCCTATTTGTCATTTCTACTTCTTCTTTTGTCGTGTCGGCACGACATGGTAATCGCTCATGTCGTAGTGGATAGATTACCCAGTCAGCAATGGTGGTATCGAGGCTGACAGCCCAGGGTGCGTCAGATGATCTCAAGTTTCTTCAATCGTGGAGGCTATTTCCTTACACCCCTTGTCATTTCTAAATCTGTATGTGTTTCTTCGTTTCTTCACACGAGTTTGGACGAAATTGTCTCTGGGAAAACCAACGTTGCTCTAGCACTTTATAAATTGGGTACTTTATTACATTTGCAACGAGCAGTAAGTGCGACGCAACCCGGTCATTAATGGTGCACTAGTAAAAGCCCGCGACTTTGTACACAGGATACTCGTTTATCGACAATTACCGATTATTATGGCTACGAAACTGCTTTTGAATACAATTTCGGTACCTATAGCAATGGGGCAGAAGTTCCGAATCGGTGGTCCGCGGGAACTAAATTAAGGTTAGCGAAAAAATAATAAACATCAACGGGCGCCTCAAAAATCTGATTGATTTTCAATTAAATTAAAAATTCTCTTTTAAATAATTATATAATATTTTTTTTGTGATTTCTCCTGTATCGAGGGTATGATTTACAAACATACATATCAATAATCTAAGATCTCACATACACACACACCCATACCCGAAACAACTATCTGTAGATTATACAAATATTTATTCCGTGCGGTGATCGAACCCGCGGCACGTAGCATAGAAAGATAATCGCTTAGCCACTGCGCCAACCGTGTCGTTAAAATATATAGTATATTGAAATATTAAGTTTATTAACTAAAAGGTATGATTAAAATTTATTTCAAAATTCACAGATTTATTTTTGAACCTTCGTTGGTCCTAATAAAAAAGTTTTACTGGTTCCTGATTGCGCCCTACCATCTTGACTGGTGGAAACATCACTCCTCTCTGCTTTTACAACACCCACATAAAAAGAAAGGCAAGAAAATTGCTTGCAGGGAACTAAACCAAACATTGTCTATAAACAAACACAATTCACAATTATACACATGCGTGCAATATTAACTCGCTAAAACATAAGTCTTGGTCATCCAAGACTCAAATACGTATTTAGCTCAGTGGGATGAGGAAAACCGGGCGTTAATCTTGTAAATAGGCTACAACGTCTCCTTATTCTGACCTGGCACTGAGAGACTAATTTACTAGGTGCTACGAAACGCGTGTTAGTTGAGTTGGAAAAGCCCTGAAGGAAACAGAAATAGGATTTTATTGGCCTGTAAATATTTACTGGTAACATTACCCGTGAGGATCCTATAAAAGACCAAGTCGAAAGACAACCCCATTTTTGTGGACTGTCACAGATCATGTTTCGGTGAGCTCCAACTGCTATGGTGCTTTCCTTATAAGGTCTTTCCCTTACAATGTTCTCACGTAGCGCCTTACAAATATTTGTCTCTATTAAAATACACCGTGACCCCTGCGTTTGTTTTGGTGTTTCTTCTCAGAGGCCATCTAATATATAATAATATATAATAGTTTAAAAAAAGCTAAAGAAAACGCTTTTGTCATCCAAACTAAACGTGTATGCAAAATTTCAGCTCAATCGGAAACCGGGAAGTGGGTCAAAAACTTCCAAGATTTTTTTACATAGTTTGTTATAGGTGAAGCTAATAAAAGCGTTTTACAAAAGACCAGTACAAGTGATTGAAAAACTCCAATAGCAAAATAAACTATTTTATTTCATTTATGTTAGGAGGATGGCCAGCGAGAACCTCCTGTATGAAAAAATTAAAATATACTTACTGCGATTATTAATTATTCGTTTGCTAGGTGGTACCTAATGTTAATTTGGCAATAACTAACCAAGAATATCCGTTCATTGAAGTGGTCAATACATAGGCTGAAATAAAGACCAAAGTCTACGAGTTTACATGATAATGAAATGATGATAAAAAGAAAAATAATAGGTACCTAGATGAAAAATTATAATGGCCACCAGAAGATAGTTAAAAATTTGAAGGAAGAATTTGATTCTGTGAGCGGGGGTCGTGGTTGGTTGACAAGAGCGGCTACTGAACCAGAAAGTCGCAGGTTCGAGTCCTGTTTGCGGTCAAATTTTTCTTTCCACATAAAATTGTTAGTTATTATATCTGATTTAGCGCTGTAGCCGTTAACTCGACTTTCCATTTTCAAATCTAAAGTGACAGCATAAAAATATTATGGACCACTGTCTGATACAAATCTTGCAAAAAAATGTTTTCTCATTCTCATTTCAGTTGTTTTCCCAACAATGTTTTCAAGAATTCATCTCGTACCGGATGTGTTTTTGTAACTTTATGGAATTCAGATAATATGCACATTATTTCGGCTGGAAGACAACACAACACGTCAGTTGCTGAAAAAAAAAAACTGTTTACGACAGTCTACGTGAACATTTTTAATCTCAATAAAGGTGACTTTTGACCGCTGCTACGCAGATTTAGGTAGGTATACGTATATAATTGTTTTGTTACAGATTTTGGCTTTACTAAATAAACATGTTATAGAACAAAAGAATATTTAACATCTAAGTTTTTTTTATACCATTGATGTAGCAAAACATCATACGGCCCACCTGATGGTAAGCCGCTACCGTAACCTACGGAAGCTTACCAATATAAAAAATATTCCGCCAGCGGCTTCGCCCGTGTGATATCTTTATAAATTATAGCCTATGTTACTCAGTGATAATGTAGCATTCAGCTGGTGAAAGAATTTTTAAAATCGGTCCAGTAGTTTTTGAGTTTATCCATTACAAATAATTAAACAACAAACATAGTTTAGATAAATGTCTGTAAGCGGTTACCGTAACCTATGGACGCTTGCAGAGGTATTACTCGCGCGTCGCCGACCCTACTACAGCGTCATGTTGGCAGTAGGAGGATCTAGTATAACTCTAAGGAGCACTGACGACCTTGCTCATCGTTAGGTACACAACACTGCAAAAGTACTGAGGGTTAATTCACGTAATTTTATCACGCGCCGATCATATTGCAGTGACGCTCGAACTTGACGCGAGCGTATCACACTGAAACTAAGAGAATGCCAAATGTGTTGTTTTGATCAAAATTTTAATGCAACTGCGCGGCTACTTCTGTTATTTAGTTACGTGAATTAGCCTACAATGTTATTTAGCTATGATATTTTGTAAGGTGGAGGTACCAACTGCAACTTCATCCCATTCGGGCAGCTCCAATTTTGAGCGGAAAATTCTGCTACCACTCTTATACTATGACGATGATTTTTTTATAATGTTAAAAGTGACGATGTATTTTGACATGTGCTTCTACTTCATAAATGCATTATTATTATTTCTTTTAGAATTTCATGAAACGCCACAATATGTACCTAAGTATTTTTCTTAGAAAGTGGTACCTATAAAATCTGATCAGTGATTGTAAAAGCGATCATTTTCTGTAAAGGCTTATTTCATTTCAAAAGATGTAGAAATTCAAATATCTTGTATGACCTCTTCGTTACTTTTGTGTTTATTTTTGTAAGTAATAAGGCTTAATGTTAAAAATAAACGGGAAAATGTTTGCTTAGAACCAGACGAAACAGTAGACGTGGCGGACTTCCAAAATAAGATTGCATGTTTGCAACTTTGCATTGTTGTCACCCTATAAAACTTATAATAAGTTTTTGTTTTTGTAAGGGCTCTTCATTTATAGATTTACTGAAACAATGTAATCGTCTACGTCATTACTCCTTCGTGGAAACTGGTAAGAATTATGTAAATGAAAATTTCAGAATTATATCGAGAGGCCAAAAAATTGTGTAAGATTTTTCGTATTTTTCTGCAATACTAGAGAGTAAATCGTTTTCATTTTACAGCTATGTGGCACAATAATGAAATGCCTGAACCCTTTGCTTATGAATGCGGATTCGACTCTTGCAAGAACATAATGATTCTATAAGTGTGACCAATGTAAAAAAGTGAAATCAGAAATCAGAACGTTTATTGCTTCATGTGGTATACATTGGTGTTTTATACTATGTTGTTTCCAGAACATGAACCCTGTTAGGGCACTGCAATTTTTTTTGAAAGTGATCTACTATGTGTTAGTTCGCCATGACACTAGCAATTCTATCGCTCATTTAGTTTTCTGGTCTGTAGTAGTTAGATGATTTTTTGCTGATTATAATTATTAATATAATGTTTTATTGATCCTCCTTTTGTAATGGGGCAGTTACTTCACTTTTATTGTGCGTTTCTGCCGCGGATCATGGAAACTTTTGTTATAAGTCGGTTATAATTACTTGGTGCAGTAAACCGTTTTCAACCTCGCTAATCACCTTGTATCTCAGTTCATTCACTTCGCTAATAGCAGTTGTGTTATGAGCTCAGTTTATTTCGACGACTCACCCGTTTAATTGCGCGTACTTGACTGGTTATTCAACTAAATGTTTAATGTTTGTATTGAACTTGTTGTATTTTTGGAGAAATTATTACTTTTTTTTTAAGTGATATTAATGTTTATGATTGATAATGGTCTTGTTTCTAGTTTGATGAAAAGTTTTAATATTCGTGTACACAAAGATAAAGTAAATTCTTTTAAATTTTGAATCCCTCTTTGACAAATGACTAGTAAGACCTCTTCTCACGAGTCTGTACGGTACCTATCAGATCAAAAAACTTCCTGACACGATATCGTATCGATATCAGGAGAAAATACTCTGAAGTCTGAGGTTGAACAATTTTGGTCCCGTAAGACAAGACAAAACCATCTTTTCTTGTGGATATTATAAGGAAAGAACCGATTGAACCTTAGTTAGTTGAACTGAAAACCAGCGCTGGGTGTTCTTATGTCCAGCAAATGCTGAGCTGGCAGTTCATTCGGTACTGGCATGCCAGCACCGTCAGCACCTTCTTTTTTCTTCTCATTTTTGCCTATCTTTGTTTTTTTTCTGTGCACTGTGTTGTTTTGTATCTAGTCCGAATAAATATATTTTCTTTTTCTTGTCTTTCTTCTTTCTTAATACTAGAGTCTGTTTAGTTGCATTGGCCTGTATTACTTATTGTATTATTGGTCATATTTATCACCATATCAGCCCTTATACGGACACTCATCGTGAAAAGCAATATTATAGATACATTAGCCATAATACACCCCTAGTCAACCTTAGTCAGACCGTGATAAAAGCTGAGAAGAATAACGCGAGGCAGTAAAGGAAGAGATCAATTCAACATGATCCTCTAAGTCAGTGGTTCCCAAAGCCATACGAATCGCGACTCACTTAAAAATATAGGGATAGATTTGCATCGGTTAAAAGGGTTCTTCAGCTAGATAACTTTCGAAAAATCAATAAGTTCTTCTTGTTGACAGTTCAGTTACCTTGATTTTTTTTATATTATAGCGGCAAACGAGGTTTCAGTTCTGATTAACTTGATGGTAAGTGATCACCACCGCCCATGAACATCCACAACATCAGAGGAGCCGCCGATGCGTTGCCGACCTTTTAGGATGGTGTATGCTCTTTTATTGAAGGTTCCCATGTCGTATGTGTTCGGGAAAACCGTTGATCGTAGTGGATTCCACAGTTTCGTGGTGGGTTACAAATCCAATTCATTGTGTCGAACATTTTCATTTCTTCTCCAAACTTATATAAGGGTCATAGCACACTCGATAGTTTTAGCATCGGTGATTAGCGATTTAGTCGCTTTTCGGAAGCTCGATGCAGCGACTGAATGCTACACTCCGCACACATTCAGATGCCAGTCGCAGTAATTTATTGAGGCTTTGGCGTGCTACCACCCCGCCCGCTCTTCCCGTCGCTTCACCTCTTCACCAGATGCAGCGAGTTGCCAAAACGCGATGCAGCATCGATGGAATCGCAAAATCACTAGTCGCCGATGCTTAAAGTATCGAGTTTTGCTATGGCTCTAAAATATATTTTCTTCGGGCACTAGTGGGTTGCACTTGCAACCACAATAGTTTGGGAAAGACTTATCTAAGCCATTTCCTAAGATTATTGTGGTTATCTTCAAGTCTTCCATACCTTATTGTGATAAGGATCACGGAAACCAAACAAGTCGCTCGCTCCTCGTTAAACCATAAATTCACTGATTGTGTTTATCTTTATTTTGCAGGAAGTGTGGAAACTCAACGGCCATAACGACAAAATGTTTGTAAACAAATCTCTGTACGTATAACACTTCGAAACAACCAGAAATGATTCAATCATAATTATATAAACCTCATGCAATGACCCATAACTGTTCCAGTACGGCTTGTTACTAGAGTGACATAATGCTGAAGAGGTATACTTTATTATTAAGATACTCTTATATGGCAATCACCCGTAACTGTAACAGCACGGATTTATTACCAGGAGGTTATTTATATAGCAATCACAGTAGTTACAGCTAAAATTACTAGGGCGAAATAATGCTAAAGAAGTATAAAAGATATAACAATTACCTACTCTTAACTGTACCAGCGTAGATTTATTACTAGGTAATTTTCAAAGGGGAAGCCGTTCCAAAAATACCCCACCAAAAAAAAGAACAATAAATAAATGCATAATTTGTTATGCACTGCCGACAATGCATCAAGATTTCGGCTACCACTAACATCGAAAAAACCCAAAAACCGCTCCTCTACCCCACTGTCTGTTGGTCTATGCATTAACCAATTTCTAAAGGGAAGCCGGTGGGAATCGGGTTATAATATTACCAGTACAGCTAAAATTACTAGGGCGAAATATCGCTAAAGAGGTATAAAAGATATAGTAACTGTACCAGCACGGATTTATTACCAGGGGATATAGCATTATGGAGGTAGCGAAGGCATAGCAATCACCCGTAATATTTGCCAGTACAGCTAAATTTACCAGGGCGAAATAACGCTAAAGACTTATAAAAGATTTCGTGACTCTAGCTTCAGTAGTTTCGGCTGTGCGTTGATGATAAGTCAGTCAGTCAGTCAGTCAGTCAATCAGGATTTCTCTCTTTATAATATTACTATGATATAGCAATAATTCGTAACTGTACCAGTACGAGTTGGTTATGGGCGATATAAACTTTAAAAGGTATAGAGGAAATAGTGTAGAGAAACGTCGTAGAAATCTGAGTAATAAATAGTAAATAGTGTGTATTTGACAGCAGTTATGACGCAAAGTGCGGGGAGAAGATAGGTTGCACGCGGATACTTTGGTTAAGGGTTATAATAATACCAGGCCTGAACTAAAACAATTGATGGCTGAGCAATATTGGAACTTTGGAAGTACGAGGCGAAACCGAATACATCCGAAGTGATTTTAAAAGGACGAGGCGCCATCCTATGCCGTTTTAACGAGGCCATTCATTGCAATTTCGGCCGAGACTTCTATAGTACGTGTCTTTAATTTGCAAGGAAACATTTATCAAATTAATTCAAGAAACATAAAAAACATCGAGAAGAATTAAAAGAAACATTAAGATTAAATAATAAGGCTGACATTCAGAGACGACAGAAACGAGTCTAAGTGTGAACTTACGCTTCCATCTGTCAAAATTTATTCGTAAGTTTGACAGATGGAAGCGTAAGTTCACGCTTAAACTCGTTTCTGTCATCTCTGAATGTCAGCCTTAATATCGTGTACCTAAAAAAAAAACATCTAATTTATGTTAGTGTGTAGGTGTACATGTAAATCTCGGTAGCACACAGTGGCGAAGAGTCCATACAACCCGATTCCCATCGGCTTCCCTTTAGGAATTGGTTAGTGCCTAGACCAACGTAATATGGCTTGTTATTCAGTTAGGTCGAGCTCTTCCAGACATGACTATACAATTACAAGAGACGGTATGGATTTTTGTCTTGCAGCATTAATTGCAACAATTATTAGAGGGCATTTTTGGGACGGCTTCCCCTTTTAAAACTGTCACCCTTCGCCACTGGTAGCACATTCAATTCAATTTTTTATTCTGCCAATGTCAGTTGTGTAATGAAAAGGCGTGTGTTTATAGGAAAATCGGTAGCACTACAAGAATAATAATAAAAATAAACCGTCACGCAATTTCTATATACCCCTTAACAATTTGTCTGTTTATGTCTTTATCGTTGTCACCCAGTATTACGCTTTATTTTTTCTAGGGAAATCCTTTTCTGTAGATTTATATTCGCTTTTTGTAGTGCTTCTTATGAGACACGGTGAAAACTTTAAGGTCACCGTAGAAACACCGTCTAGACGTTTTTTAACTAATTTGTTTGTTGTTTTTGAATACTTGCAAATATTTGGAAGCATAGAAAGATAATCTCATACGTGCTCCCCACTAAAAACTGAGGCAACAAACGTAAATATGTGTGCATAAGCGGCATTCGATAAATGGCAGCCAACACGCACACGTTACGTTTTTTACGATCGACTTAGCCATCGGTGGCTAAGTTTGATTTGCCTCACGTTGCGTTTGCGTACTAGGCTTCTATGCGGTATTATTCTAAGCATAATACCTTCTACCAGCCGGATTAACATGACGCCGTGACGTAATTTTGTCGTCGCATTATGTCGTGCAGGAACAAGCATGTTAGCCTAGCAGCAAGGCTAAAATACGCGCCGCGACAAAAGTTTGTCGCCATGACAAGACGAGATAATGCCTCTAAAAACCTGTTTCTGCACGAGATAATGCGTCGACAAAATTATGTCGCGGCGCTTATGTTCGCCCGACAGGTCCCTATAAAATAGCATAATGTCACTGGCACAGTGTTATAAAGACACTGCCGCCTGCCGCGGCTGTACGCGCTGGAGCGCATCGAAATTACTCCACACGGAGACGCGGTGCCTTTTGCTAAGACTCGAAGAATTACTTACAGAGTGGTACAAGATTTGACCGCGCAGAGCCTGGCGCCTTACCGCTCCGTGTGTTATTCGCCTAAAATCTATTTAGTAAATAATCGAGCCACCTCTAGACAGCGAGCAATCGAGAGAGAGAGAATCGAGACATCGAGCGACCTCTAGAGCAAACGGGGCATTTAACTATGTTTTTTTTTAAATCCAACAGCATAACCAAACCTGTATTCTTGTTGGTCCCATAAACAATGACAATAATTATTTTTTCTTACCCGGATTCAGTCAAGTGATAACTTGAACGTATCTTTGTAAACAAGGAAGACTCAGAACATCAACAACAGACAGAACATCATACTTTAAAGTGTATAGTCTTCGTTTTCCGCATCTCAAAAATTAATGGAATAATACATGTTTTTAAAAGTGTTATTTACTGCTACGTACTTATCTGGACAATGATGCATTCATATTTATTTTTGTGTGACAGTTGAACCGAGTTAAAAAGTATAAGATGGTATATTATTAAGTATATAAGGTCCAACCTTAAGGAAGGTTAATTGTTCTCATCATTATGAATAACTTTAACTATCGGCACAACCCTGCAACCGCAATTTTTTTTAATCTGATGTTCCATACAAATAATTAAATATCACTTAGTCGACAAAATGTATTGGACAACGGATTTGTTTTGCGTTTTCTAGTTTGGTCCTTAAAAGTTGTGAGTTGAATACATTAATTCCATAAAAGGATCGAGACTAGGAAGGTTGGACTTTGTATTGATCATATTTGGTCGAGTTTGGTTATTTTTATAGCCTTTCGTTTTAGAATAAGACTGTAAATACACTTATGGACATGAGAAAGCGATGAGTCAAAGGCAAATTCAGTGCTACAGTATAAAAGAACGTCTTTTGAAATGCATTAATTCTACGGGAGTAGGTTATTACGCACCACACCATAGGGAGTAAAAACCAAACATTCTTTTGGAGACAAAAAAAAGACCACTTCGAGGCAAGAAATCAATAAGCATCTTTGGAAAACGATGAATAACAGTCTATTTTCATATAAAGTAAGTAATTTCTACTTTTACTATTCATTCTTCCTAAGCATCTTTTTATCTGTACATTTCAATTTGTTAACAAAAAAATATTTACGCGTAAATTCTTTTGTCATCGTTAATTTGACGTAAAAAGTGATCGAGGGCTTCGCAAAAAACGTCATCTATTAGATTTTTTGTCTGTCAGTCATCAATTGATTTGTGTAATGGTTTTCTTTTGTTTTTTTTTCTTCAATCAGCCGTGTCGACCTTGCCGTCTTCCTCGTGTCAGAAGGATGTTGGGGTAACAATATGGGGTATTTTGGGCCTTCCCGTTTAGTTTTTGCATTATCTTGACTAAGGTAGCTACTTGTTGAAATTGATTGTTCAATTTGCCGTTACACTTGGTTTCACGGTTGGTGGAATTTCAGGATTCTGCTCAAATTCTCGTAGCAATTAGGGTCATATCTAATCGCGTTAATAATCGGAATATTGATGAAATAAATATTATCTATATTAATGCCCATAATATTCTGCTGTTTCCGGCGTACAAACATTAAGTATTATATAGAGCACTTAAATCATCAAAAAAAAATTAGGTACTATCTTAGTCATCCAAAACAAATGGGTGGGAGTATAGATAAGTGAACTGGAAGTTTAGAATTTAGGATAAACGAAGAAAGTTGACACACACACTTCATAGGAGATCAAACTGCCACGGATAAGAAAATAATAGAATTGTGTTCTATTCAACGCATGATTGGCTTGGACAGAATATCAGCAGTTGAGAATGCCTCGCGCTGCCAACTACTATGCTGAGTCCAAGACCTTGTTGTCTTTTACCTTCTTGTATGATGTATTCCTCTTGCTGCCTCTGTAATTTGAAAGACAAATAAAAATCTTCTATTCTATTCTAGAATGCAGTTCGAAAAAGAAAAGTGTTGCACAGTAACTTCTGAGCTGTGGAGCGTAGGTCTCGAGGTCTGCCCTTTGTTGCTGCTTGATGAAGAATTCAAGTGACTTCTCCTTCGGCGCGGCGCAGACGACGGACTTTTTGTCCGGCAAACTACCGCGGACTAGAATGATTGTGGTTGTTAGTTGTTGCCAGTGAGGGCACTAGAGTTTTAACGACAACTACTAACAAAATAACTGTCGTCTACTTGAGTCCATCCCGAATATTCTTGTCTGCGGCAATTTTTTGTCATAAAATTTCTTGTCCGCGGTAGTTTGCCGGACAAAAAGTCCGTCGTCTGAGCCGCGCCTTATTGTGAAGTTCAAAGGACGACTTTAATGTTTTCTTTTTCTTCTTCAGTATGCCTGTTATAGTAAGTACTGTATGCCTCATGGGTTTTGGTCCAAGGTCAAAATTAAAGGTAAATAAACTCATTTGTCTTCATGAAAAATCTTTCACTAGCTAAGCCGTAGTGATGAATTACGCTTTCTACAGTAAGTATAATAACTATACTCCATTTATTACAACAATAGACAAAAGTGTGCCACCAAGGCATGAATAAGCTTTTGAACCATTTCTTCAAGTAGAGTTTTATTTAGCTCATCTTGAGATTCATAAATGCATCGTTTATTTCTACAGGATGACTGGTAGAACAAGGGAATCATTGAATGAGATTGATTCTATCATTATGAACAACTTGTACCTACTATGGGACCAAACCTGAAATCGCTAAAAAAAGATCAATTAATTAATTACCTCTTTAAATCAAATCAAATCTTGATTGCTGAACACAGGTACAATTTGGTACATTGCAAGGCGTTGATTGAATGCCCAGTCGAAATAAAAACTTTGACTTTTTGTTTATTATTATTTTTTAAAACATTGCCCCTCACTAGGATTTCTCCTGTATCGAGGGTACAGTTTACAAACATACACGTCACATGCACACACAACCAGACCCGAAACAACTATCTGTAGATCATACAAATATTTGTTCCGTGCGGGGATCGAACCCGCGGCACGTAGCGCAGAAGGCTAATCGCTTAGCCCCTCCGCCAACCGTGTCGTCAAACGACCGACCGTGTCGACTTTGATATAAAGAAACACGGCGATTTTGTATAAGTATGTATAATTTAATGAGCATAGTTTCTACTTACTATAAATTAATTATAACTCCATATCCTAAAAAGGATTCACCATTGTAGAAAGCTCACATGGTATAAATTCAAGGTCACATTTAACAACTCGAACTCTCGGAAACTATACTCGTAACGAGAGCACCGCAAGTTTATGATTTTTGGCATCTCTTCCTGAGCTGGCAAGTGCCTTAAATTGTTTACATCGTAATAATTATTATAGCCCAAGATTTGTAAATTAGCCTTTATAATGTAAATGTGAGGATTTTCATTATTATGAGTATTTCTGATTTATTATGATACTTATCGCGGAATAAGAAAACGCATTTTAAGTTTGAGGCGCTCTCAAAGTTTCAGTGACAGCATGACTTTACAGCTCCATTTAAAATGTGTTCGTATCATAAACGTTTACCACTATTAATAATAACTTTATGGTTCGTATACTCGACGGCTGTTATTAAAACGTTACATTTTTAAAAGGTGTAGAATACTCGGAAAGTTCCTGAAGTTTCGATTGATGAGATATGTCTGATAAAGATAGTAAATAAATATAAATTTCTTGAAAAAATTATTGAGAAGTGAGCAGTTTCCTATTTAAATGTTTAAATATTCTTCTTTCTGTGTGTACTGTCTTACACGTGTGAATCAGACATTGATCCCATGCATGCAACGTTTGTTCAAGTCAGTGGTAACGAGTGCGTATTTTTAAATAACATACATCATACAATATTGTGCGTATTTTTAAATTATTCAGACGATTATGACAGATGTTATTATCGAGGAAATAGCTTACTGATGGTTTTTATTTTGGGATCTCAAACGCATTCCACAAGATTGATGATCATGGTTCGCAAGAGGACTGTGTTGCAAACTATTTAAAATATTTCAGACAGTGTTGCAAACTTTTGAATTCTTTCTTATCATATGAATTTATTTGGCGCTTTTTAGTTAGTGGAAATAAATATAACATCAACAGCTGTAGGTAAGCATAGCATAGACGATTATAGAATAGGGTAACCCCCTTATTCTTTAAACGACAAGACCTCAGTTAGAATGTGTTTTGTTTCTTCTCGCTGATTTGAAATGTCACGCGCCAAAGTTTGAGAGACATTTTTTTTTCTGTATAAAAGTGATACTCTATTTAGCATAACGGTAGAGCTACATGCTCATGCTTGTATTCCAATTTGGATAATAAAAGCAAAGCTAATGAAAAAGAGTTGAAACCATATCGTATTTCCACTTCAGGCTCCACACATGACACAGCTGCCTTATAACGTCGATATTATCGCAATGCGTTATCGCGATATCTGTTAGTAGATTTTGTATTATGGTTATGGGTGTAGCCACGACTTAACGCGGCCATTTTGTAATGGCATTTAAGCTATCGCCTAACAATTAACGGCATTATGAATGCTTTTCGGTCGGGAGTAGCACGCAGTGCCTGCTTCCTCAGCCGCCGATTTTTCGGAACTCGCGCGCTGACTGTATGGATAATTATCGGCGTTGAACCATAGATAGTGTGGCCCCAGCATTAGGACGCATTATCGCAGCAGTGTTCAAGATCGCATGCGTTCTAATACAAAATGTACTAAAAACAGAAATCGCAATAACGCATTGCGATAATATTGGCGTTATAACGCGGCTGCGTGGGGCCTTAATTCTCGAACACTTTTTATCGACTTTTTCCTCAAAGGAAAAAACAAACTAAAAGATTTTAAAATTCCTGAACCGACCTGTTATACAACACTGTTTGCCCAATTGCTCCGTAGCATAAACAAACCAGACTTATTCAAATCTGTGATTATTCTAGAAAGGTTACAAAATGGCTTTTCTCTGTAGCATAAACAAATGTAGTTGTAACTGTTGCCGAACATTTATTTAAATCAATGACTATTCTAGAAAGGTTACAAAAACCCGATTTCACAACAGAGATGTTACATCAGTGTTCGACCTCATTGCATCCTGAGCGGGAACACTTGAAAAGATTAATGAGAACACTGTCCTGACCATTGTAGTTATTAATAGAACTTGTAAATAGATTTATTATTTGATTATGCGTTAAGGTTCGGTGATACTGTGGCAATGTGATTGATATGATATGTCCTGATATGAGCTCACAGAAAAATGAGAAAATGTAGTAATAAAAAAAAAACTATTTTAAGCAACTAATTTCAATATTTTTGATTTCCAAGCAGTAATTAATTTTAAATCAATTATCTAACCTTTACTGCTGACATCACAGAGTAGTCTGAAGATTTCGATGTCTTTTCCACACCAGCCAAGATGTTTGTTGCCACCAAACACGAAAATTTTACGGTTATTGCTAACTATCATGCAATCAACTGAATAACTCTGCAAATTTTGCACACTAGATACATAAAAAAATATCCAGTATAAACTACATTTATGTACCCTTTATGAGTTAACTTTCAAAATTTAGCAGTACCTACGCATATTAGATAAATGTTCGCAAACCCAACAAATATAACATCCAAATAAATATATTATGTTACGTTACCGTTACTCTAATGTGTCAATACCTCATAAGAGGTTCCAAACACCTTGTACGCCTTGTGTTATCAAGAAAATGGGTCAAAGTTACTCCCGCCTCCCGTTGAAGGTTAGGAGCTCAGGAGATAATGTATCAGATGGAACACCAATGTCAGGTTGAGAAAACATTAAGGCTTTTCAGAAGCTTAGAAAAAGTAGGACACGACGCGTAAGTAGTTAGAGGATTAGTTAAGTGCCTGGTTTAAGAGAAAATCGGGGCTTAAAGATGAGTGTTTATGATGGTAAAAATGTTTTATGAGTGTCAATTTGGCCCAATTGAAACAGGCAATGGCGTATACTCAGATGGGTGGACTAAACTCGTACTTTAAGTAGATGCCGTCTATATAGCCTCTTTTAAGAGTCAATTTTAAGATTCTCTTATAAGAGTCAATTTTAAGAGATAAAATTCATTTTTTACAGTCTCTTACTCGACTCATGAGTCGTTGTCACGTGCTATTAACCTGACAGCTAGAATTGGAAACAGAGATGTCAAAGAACGTGGACCATTGCCCTTGTGTCAGAAATTTTATCTTCCAATTTAATTTGCTTACCTATCACATATATTCGCGAAAAAGCGAAAATAACGAATATAGAAACATTTAAAGACTTAAAAGATTTGGCATTGGATAGGACTGGATGGAAATTGCTACACCGACAAGTGCTTAGCACTTAAATTTTGGATGGATGATGGATCACATTATAATTTAAGGTCCAATCTTCCTAGTCCCGATCCCTTTATGGATGAACAACTTTTATTATAGGACTAACCCTGAAATCGCGAAAACAAGCAGGTGTTCCATACAAATAATTCAATATTACGGGACTAATAGGTAGTATGGAACAGCTGATATTTTTGATGACATAACCATATTTTTCATTATTTATTGACAATCGTTTCGTAAAGATATTAATGTTTCTGTGATTATACTCGTAATTAACGAAAGCGAAAGACGAAGACTAGACTGAAAAATAGAGAAAAGCAATACCTACATAGGTAAACTACATAGTTTAAATAAACATGAGTACTACATGTAAAAATATTCAGACTTAATAGGTCAGTTATGTCACGTGTGTTGTGTCACAGTTTCACATACAGCCTTGTTGAGCACGAGACTCGTATTACGTGTATGTCGGGGTAAGTACAGCCGAACACACAACTACTCCAGAATGTCACGTTTTGGATACGTGTGTATTCAAAACGTGACATTCTAGAGTAGTTTGGTTATTCGAGATTTGGACATGATTATTAGGATTAGTAGGTATGGTCGATTCTGTTGCGTAGTTTCATAAACATTTAACAGCTTCTGAAGTCGGTGCCGCTGCCGAGCTAAAGTGCATTGAAGAATTAAAGGCCCCGACTTCAGAAGCTGTTATGAAAAAATATTTTATACGTTATAGTTTTTTGAAGTCGGTTTAAAAATTCTTATAAAGTTTATTATTTATTTTGCTATTTCATGTGGCATGAACAATTGAATATCCATTGTAGCCTACCATGGTCTATCTCCGAAGGTCTATATACCAAATTTAAATAGAACCGCTTCGGGAGACTACTCTTTCAAACAAAATAAGAATAATTTTTGGAAAATCGCGCGAGTCAGCCGAGCAAGAAAAAAATATATTTGCGGATCCAAGGGGTTAAAATCGGTTCTTAATTGGCCACGATATTGCCAAACAAACAGAAAAAAAAAAAAAAAACAAAAGCAGTCGAATTGAGAATCTCCTCTTTTTTTAAGTCGATTAAAAATGAAGGTACCTACATATTTATTTATTTTAGTATGTTTTTTAAACTTGGAAATGTATTTATATTTTTTATTATACGTAAGTTTAACATTAATGTTATAGATGGAGATTGTTCAGCTTATTAATCCTATCTTATTTGGGAGAGAAAAATCAAATGGAAGATAAATTTACCATATAATAGAGTACGTATTTTTGATGACCAACTGACAACCAAATTGTTCCAACAAAAGAAACCAAAATCGAAAATGTATCCTTGCAATAGTCGGAAAATATAAGAAAACGTTTATCAAAACACTTGCAATCCCGTATAAACACGGGGATGAAGGAAATGTTAGGTATTTATAACATTAAGCATTCAATACAACGTGACTCTCCAAAATATGGTCGGGATTGCAGACAATGCAAAACCTCTTTTAAGGTTTTATTTCTCAAACACGTTATGTTTTGTTTTCGATCGAGGCAAAGAAAAAGGCGTGTAAATGTTTGGCGAAAAGTTTTATACGAACCACGTTTTCACGTGTTTTGACATATTTTACTAAAAACTTCAAACATGCTTATATTGTTATTGTTTATGACATCATTTTTATTATTAGCAGCGAGCATTTCCCCGTCAAACCACAATTTGCTGTGGACAAACTAGGGGGCTAAAAAGGCCGCTTTAGATGAATCACAATATGATTCATATTATGAATGTCAAAATATCTACTTAATTGACGACTCTTAATGTCAACCGCATAAGGTTCATATTCAGTAATCATCTGTATAACAGTTACTATGCAGATCAGTCGAGATCAGTAGAGGAATTGCTCAATGTGGCCTTTTTAGGCCCCCTGATCCTTTGAAATTGTATTGGCATTTTATGTATTACTTATGACAACATGAGGTTTTTAGGAAAAAAAAAGGTATTAACTAATATGAAAATGAGTGAGAAAGGTAGGGTATTCAAGAAAAATAGAAATAATAGAAGGTCCTAACTTGCTAGTCTATCCCTTTAAGGGGTTATTGTTCACCAACCCTAAAATCGCGAGAAAATATCTGCTGTTCCATACATTTCGTTGAGATTTCAATTATTTGTATGGAACAGCCGTCAAGCGATGAAATGTATAAGGTTCATATTCGTAATTTTTTCAGTGCCTCGCGACATAATTTTATCGTTGCACCATCTCGAACGGAGAAAGGTTTCTCGTTTTGACATAGTGACAAAATTCTATTATGACGCTCATGTTAGCCTATAAGCTGGCCGCAGGACCCTCTCGCTGCTTAGTGAATCCCTATTTTAACCCCCGACAAAAAAGAGGAGTGTTATAAGTTTTTAGTGTGTGTTTGTGGCTGCCTGTGGCATCGTAGCTCCAAAACGGATGGACCGATTTCAATGCAGTTTTTTTGATTGAAAGCTAATTTAATCGGGAATCATCTTAGCTATTTTTCATGAAAATCTGTTCAGCCGTTCAAAAGTTACAGCTCTTTTTCTAGTTGGAGTCGGGAGTTTTTGACGGTTAGCTGAACCTGGACTAACTACTTATTTTTTTAAATATAATATTAGTTACGTAAATGTAACACGTAATACTCAGGTGCTATGTTAAGCATAAATTGATTCGTCTGCGAATTTTCATTAAGGAATTAAACCTATTTATATTTAATGTTTCGGGATCAAACAGATTCTGAAATCTTCCTTTTAAAAGCTTGTGTTGTATACATGGAGATAATATAATTATATTGTACTATTTCTATGGTTGTATATCATTAAATTTAATATTTTGTTGCCATGGTATCGGTTTTCAGTTCACCGTACAAAATGAAACTTTCCCGTGGTCCATAATAATTAGGTATCTACATTTCACTTTAAACTCACAAAAAATGAAAGGATTTTGGAATCTTCACATTTTTTACTCTGAAAGATTGTACTCACCATTACGAATAACTTTTACTATGGGAACAAGCCAGAAAGCGCGAAAAAAATATCTCTGAATCCATACATTTAGTCAAGTAATATTGAATTATTTGTATGGAGCAATAATTTTTTATTTCGCGATTTCAGGGTAAGTCTTATAGTAATAGTTGGTCGTAATGATGACTACAACATCTCGTAAAGGGATCGGCCGCTTGATTATGTGTATGATAAATTATGACAGAACGTCGCAAATAAACTTCCTATTCCGTATCCTCTTATGAAAACGTCTATAAGCGAGAAAGGGATACATTGTTTGTTTGTCGCTGTAACTGTCAGAATTTTCTTCCGTAATCAAGGCTCGGGACTAGAAAGGAAGGACCTTGTATAATATTAATTATAATAATTTAAAAATAAAATATAATCTACTGTCCTTAACCTATTTGTGATCTTCAGTACAGTAAGGAGGGCAGATCATTACCTACCATCAGCGAAATATATGTCAATGCTATTTCTGCACGATTGTATTATGATTTCTGTTTAAATTTTCTATAAGTTTGAGTCATAGTTTATGTTAGATCTTGATAGCTGTTTTTAATGTTTCCTGCCTTTGAGGTAGATCTTAGATTTGTAATAGGTTTTGTCTATGTTTATTAATGTGTTGTTACTGTTATTAACCCGTCGCGTCCCACTGCTGGGCAAATACTCCCCTTTGATTTCCATGCTTTTCGATTATATGCTAATGATAACCATTGAATATTAGTCATTAACCAGTTTTTGCTGAATGTGTTAATTCGTTCCATCATCTCTTTCGCGGTCTGCCGCGACGACTTCTTGTTGTAATTGTGTGTTATCGTGTGGTGCAGAATAATATTCTTGAATTTTTCCTTCAAGGGAAGGTTGAACTGAATTGATCGACAGCCAGCGAACGCTAGAAGCTGGACAAAGCTGACCAAGTCTGTTATCTTAGACGATAAAAAACAAAATAAATACTAAACTTCAAAAGCTGACCCAGTCTGTTATTTATCTTAGGCGATTTAAAACCATAAATACGAAACTTTAAAAGCTGACCAAGTCTGTTATCTTTGGAGATATAAAAGAAAGTAAATACCAATCTACTTACAAAGTTATTTTTAGTGTACCAACTCAGATTCTTGGGTTGTCACTTTCAGACATTTATCATCAGCTGCGGATATTTATTTACCAGTTATAGTGTTTATTTTAAATGTTTTATAGTGTTGTCTAGTACTTACAGTTAGCAACATAGATGAACATTAAGTATTTATTTATATTATTTTATTTTTTGTACACCAGTAACACAAATATAGGTACGCAATTATAAGACTGTCCATAACATTTCTCAAATTTTAATCAAAATTTTATCTAAAAATATAATTATTGTTTTTAAGTATTACACTAGCCCATAAGGCTACGCTGTTCTTAAATAATTTAATTACAAAAAGTAATGTTTGCAAGTTTTCATCTTATAAAACTTTGTACTTACAATGATCAGCCACTTTTGTTGCTGACTGTAACTATACATCTTTAAGGTACTGCCAAATGTTCTCATAAAGTAGACTATTTTCCAGACTATTGACTATTACGAAAGGCAAACAGACACAATGTCAGTACAAATCAGTTGAGAACCGACTTGTAGTGTACTGTTACATATTTCGCCTTGTCTCAGCCTCGAGTCTGAGTGCTGGCCGTTTATCTCTAGTGTAGTGATTCAGACATATCGATATGCAAGTCAACGAAAAAATTAAAAGTACATCATTAATTGAAGCTGCTGTGAATTCCGTTATCACACGTAGGTACTATCAACAAGCGATATAACTTTCCAGTTTAGAAACTATTTCGCTTGCAAGCAGAGATTGTAACTAGCACCACCCTTAATTTTGTCCACCAAGTAGGGTTTTTTAAAACAACTGTTTTTTGTAAAAGCCATTAATATTTTGTTTTTATTACTTTACGAGACTTTTTTGACATTATTGTACTGTAAATGAAGTACAAATTGACCCATATCCACCAACGGAGTTTTAGAGAAAAATATTATTATAATGAAATATTTATTTTATTTTACTTTACATAGAACGGCCAATACCAATTAAACTACCTATATAAAGACAACTATTAAAAACATTAAATATCACTAGAATCACATTCATGCATTCTTCTCACAATACTTCATACATTCCGACAGAATCGTCTTCCATGCATCCGCAAACAAATCAAAGTCTGGGTTTGAGTCCAGGAGAGCATTGAGCGCAGTCACCATCATCATATAAAATAGTATTCAACTCAACATGCTTACTAAGAGTTTAACTCTAACTACACTATATGCACTTAAAAGTTAATGTAATAAAATCATAACCGTAAAACATCGATAAATGCCCATCACTGTGTCGATAAAAGCCATTACTGAACATGGTGTCGGCCCCAAACGGTCGAGTGTTTCAGTTGTCGATCGCTAGTCTGTTTGTATTCTACCTATCTAAACTATGTCGTTATGGTCTAGTTGTAACATTTAAGTGAGGACACAACATTATAGCATGGATGGTGTGAATAGAAAAGCTTATATTTCAAATAAACCAAATATGTATTAGACACTTGAAATGTTCTCTATGTGCACAGTTCCAAAAAGATGGTCCTATGGAGAAGAACTTGCAAGAAACTCTACATGTGCAGGATAACTAGATGTCCGGAGAATTGGGTACGAAATACCCAGTCTAGCTTTTTTGTATACCTAGCTTTCTTTGACCCAACTGCGTGACTTCAGAGGCAGTTTTACGTTTTTGTAAACAGACCGATCGGCCGCCGGTTTCGATCGACTTTTCCACGGTATGGTCAGACCAACCAGTCAGCCACTAGCTGAACCGCCTCCTGATTAGGCATAATGATAAATATGACAGTTGCTGTCACTACTAAACCTGCTGTTCCGTATCCTCTTATGAAAAAATGTATAAGGCGAGAAAAGGATGCATTGTTTGTTGATAGCTGTGGCTGTCAGAGTTTTCTTACGTAATCAAGGCCGATCGTATATGACGGCCCATAAAAAATCAGATCCGAACATCTAACTAGACATCAAAAAGATGAAGGGAACATGATCCATAAAAAAGTTGTAGGTCCAGAGATAAAAACGCGTTCCCAGACATTTCCAGTATGAGCTGACCTAGCACTGTATAGGCTTTTCGTAGAATGAAAGGTCAGCTTATTCTGGAAATATCTGGGCAGTTCAATTTCGGCCCGGTTATAACAGCTCGTAGTAAGCCAGTACAGTCACGTTTTAATAGTACAATGTTAGTTATCTGACTTTCTATAGTTGAAGAGACTTGTACTACTTCGGCGGTCTGTTTGTACGCAATCCTCGAGTTGAGTACATAAGAATCATGTGAGAAGGCAAGTGTACACGTGCGTAGGGTTTGGTCGACTTTGTCGGTGATTGTACCGTCCTCGCGTCCTACAGACGGAATTGACTTGTTTCAAGCACTCACTTCGAGTACAGACCTTCATAATTTGTATTTCAATTTTATTATGATAATATTATTCGGGGGTCCGACTGTCTGTACGAACTTCACGCGATACCTACTTGACGGATTTATAAGACTTTTAAGCTCCTAATTTATACAACGTGTAGTAGAAATGTGTGGTCATATTTAAGGGTGTGGATCAGACCATCAAACTGAATATATTTTTCTATGGCACCAACATCGTAATCGCGAAAAAATTATCAGCTGTCCCGTACGATTGGCTCGAGTGGTATTGAAGTTTTGTGTGGGAGAGCTGATGAAACAGTGTAGGCGAAGGTATACGCTGATAGGTACAATAAAGAGTACAATAAATATTCATCTTTATTTGTCCCACAGGCCTCACACCACGTCGTAACACTAATATATTTTGTTCACAGCTGGATGCCAGTGTCCACTCCCCTGATTGAATCTCTTAGTGGGCTTTTACGGCACTCCTGGGGAACTATATGGGACAGTATCCTCCGAAATCGAAAATCACGCTATCAAATACATACGTAGCGTAAGTAGGTACCTACTTATATATTTTTTTTTTCCATTGTTTTTCTTTTTTAAAAAACGTTGCCCCTCACTAGGATTTCTCCTGTATTGAGGGTACAGTTTACAAACATACATGTCACATGCACATACACCCAGACTCGAAACAACTATCTATAGATCATACAAATAATTGCGCCGAGCGGGGATCGAACCCGCGGCACGTAGCAAAGAAAGCTAATCGCTTAGCCACTGCGCCAAACGTGCCGTCTAAATCTAAAAATACTGTGACGTCATAATTATGTGATTGGCATAGAAATAGTACAAGGTATATAATATCTCCATGGTGTTTGGTCATCAATACCTACCTCGTTCAAGTATGAGAAGTCGTTGTATGAGAATATTCAGGTCTGTTTGAGTGATGATGATCAGTTCTTGGTTTGGATAAAATGTGCCACAGATTCACTTTTATTGTTATTTCCGTCAAATTATGCATAAGTAGACCCATCGATGTCTATAGATACGCTCTGTCATACAAAGGGAAGCTAATAAAATGAGACGTATTTTTTGAAGACGTCAAATTCTAAATTCAACAATTTTCGAATTATATTTAAATAGAACAGCGATACATGCACTAATGGAATAGCTACTGTTATTATATATTTTTTATTCAATACACAAATGAATAAATATGTTTGTAAACGGCATTTGACGGGTGATCAACCACTCCATTTTTCTGAAAATGGAGTACCTGACACGTCTCACTTTTTGAGTTCACTAAGCATATCTATAGACATCGATGAGTAGACCGAACAGGAGGATAGACAGTGGACGTGTTTCTTCTCAGAGCATTTTTTTTATATCACTAAAATGGTAACTAGTATGGTAATTGCATCAAGGATTTCCCCTGCACCATAAGTACCTATCAAATTGTTGTGCAAACTCATTTTTTTTTTGGTTTTCCGAGTTTTTGAGACTACAGCATTCTGCAAAAAGGGAGTGAAAAGATTTTTACAGGGTCGGCAATGAGCGATTGATACCCCAAGAGCTACCACCGCTTACCATCAGGCGGGCCGTAAGCTTGTTTACCAATTTATGGGAAAAAAAATATTAAAACATTGTTATACCCCAGTACATACGCACTGGTGTGGTGAGGTAGCTAGTCTGTTTTAGAAGCTGGACTGTCTTGCTGAAATTTAAAAAAAGTCATACCTAACGTTTAGAAGATGCTGTGCCTTGGAATTCAAATGAATGAATGAATCATAGTTTAATTCATACTACCTGTGCCCGCGACACAGTGAGCGGGGATTTCGGACGTTGCGAATAAAAAAAAAAGAAAAAAAAAAAGCCTATACCTTCCTCATGATCGGTTCTGCCGTTTAGTCGTGAGATAGAAAGAAAGAAAGAAAAATAAACAATATTTATTTCGGAGGAAATTACAAAAAGAAAGACAGAGAAAAAAATTATTAAATTAAGTTAAAAAATCCTGCACGAGGCCAGAAATGCCAGCAGAAGAAGACATAGAAGCAGTCAGACCAAGACAGAGTTACTTTCTTGTCTATACTTATAATAATTTAGTAAAGATTTTAGTCATAGTAAGTTTTCCCATTTTACTTCTTCTGTCGAGTCAGCACGAGCTATTACATCACATGGGAATCGTTCATGCCGTTGTGGAAAGCATAGCCACGCAGCAAAGGTGGTATCGAGACTGACTGTCCAGGGTGCGCCCGACGATCTCATCACTCATAGGGGTCTTTCCTTGAACTAAATAAATAAATAAATCCAGCCCTCTTCTCGGAATGCGAGGGATTAGGCCTTAGTCCACCACGCTGGCCTAGTGCGGGCTGGCGGACTACACACACCATCGAGAACTTTATGACGCCCTCTCAGATGTGCAGGTTTCCTCATGATGTTTTTCCTTCACCGTTATCGCAAGTGATAGTCAAATTTTAATTCGCACATGAATTCGAAAATTCAGAGGCGTAGGCCGGGTTCAAACTCAGACCCTCCTGCATGGAAGGCTATTACTGCTTTGTATTATGCATGTGCTTGAACTATGTAGGTAATAATATTGTCAGGATCTTTGGTATAGATAGGAGAAGTACTTATTCAAACTAAACAAAGTCATTGTTCATAATCGTGGTAAATTCCCCCAGACATTTCGTTGCAATTTTCCTGGACTATTTATAAAGATCGAAGATGGAGTGTTCGAGGAAGATCCCAGACTGATCGCTCAAATACTAATGTTATTGTGGCGGCTAATATTGGATAAAGCTTGTGATGTATTTATCGAGTGTTGTAGAGTAGGTAGTTTAGTGATGATACCGCACAGAGGTGAACGTGCTTGTTAGAAAAATAATTTCGGTGAAACAAATAACCAACAAAACAATTGTTTCTTTAGATATAAGCAGTACATTTGTACTTGATATTTTTACTTATTTTCTTTGTCATGTGTATGTGTGTACATAAATAATAAATAACTGTTTGCACTTATTGTTACAGACAAAATAATAATGATAAATATATGTAGTTTTAGAAATAAGACGATTAAGGGAAAAGGATAACTTATAAGAGGAAGAAGAAAAAAAATAGTTTATTGGAACATAAAAAAAAAATGAAATACAAAGAATAGGTACAGGTAAAACAAAATAATAATGACATTTAGGCCACCTGAGTTGCAACCCGCTCTCAAAAATTTGTTTGAATCACCACAGTTTGAATATTAATTTAAAAAAAAAAACCACTTTCTGATTCTAAACTAGATACTACGTGTTCCAACCTAAATGCAGTTTGAACGTATCATGAAGTCGGATCAACTACAGCGTAACTGCAAGGGAACCGCATCACAATCGTTCCTTGATCATTGTACAGTTTACAAGAAGTTGTGTCGACTGCTGCTGCATATTGCAGGTGGATGGAATGCAGGCCGTATGTTTATAGGAAATAAAAATTCTAAAAAATAATCGGTAATAAATTGACAATGAAGCGGAATGCGTACATTTCTTCCTCGACCATGACTAAGCAAAGTCTAAACATTTATTTCTTCTACCTATTTATTTACAAACTTCCAATAACGGTTGGTTACTCACGTAGCAATTTTTCATGTACCAATCGATAAAAAGAAAACAGTTAAACACGTATTTATAAAGTGGTTCGAATCTTACTTTGAGTTAATTTGGTTCTCGTGAATCATCTCGAAGGATTCTGTTTGAGCTTCAAAATCATGATTTCGAGATGTTTGAAATGGTATCGTACTTGCAGTTCCTGTTGGTCAGGAAGCTTTCAAAGCGGTTCTGACTAAATGAAAGATATTATAAACAGTTGATGAAATCTACGTAATAAGGGCTATATTCACCGACAATATAACGGATGTTACAGCCACAGAACACAGAAAACCACATCTCTTTCTGTGTTCTGTGGTTATAACTGAGCACCTAGGCGTCACAGTACTCCTTCTCATCGCTGTCAATTGGCAGCGTGCCCAGAAGACTGGCACTAAGACTGACACTGGCCTATTCTTTGACCAAAGAATAGACCAGCCCTCGGGTCACGCGTAGCGTTGACCAACCGTTTTGCAATGTCTTTGAATAGGAGTCATGCATTCGGACCCCATGACCCGAGTGTTTCGACACCAAACGGCTCAAATATATAATTAATGATAAGGTTATTATATTTGCGCCGTATGAGTGTCTCTGCGGCTGCAGCTGCAGCGCCAGCACAGCCTGCCGAGCCAGGAAGATGGGACGCACAAGACACCGACACAAGTTTTTTATTTGTATTTTTTATTTTGTTTTATTTATTTAATAATAATTAGTGTACATATTTAAGTTTATATTATTATGGTTGAAGATAGTTTATTGTGTATTATTAAATACAGGATGTTTAAAACGAAATCAGCCGATTAACTATACAAAAATTCATACTTAAACGCCTGATTTTGCTCTAATCGTCTGTTATGTTGTCAGGGAATTTAAGTCTTAACCGAATAACAGTTTTTCTTTCTTTTTTTTTTAAATTATTTTGCCCCACTCTACCCATTATTCCTGTATCACGTGAGTGCATTAAATTTACAAACATAAATCTTCACCTACACAAACATAATAACTACAGAAAAACTATCTGTAAGCCATACAATAATATTTGTTCCATTCGGGAATCCCCGCGATACGTAACAATACAGTCGATTGCTTAACCACTACGTCAACCATGACGTCACAGCAGGGGTAGTACCGCGGGTGGACGAACCCGTTTTCTCCTCTCTTTGTCTCCTTGACAGAAGACAAAATGAAAAATCGAGAGAGAAAACGGTAAAGAGATTGTTTCGCCTCCGATTTTTTCTCCCCCCTTTTTAGTCTTGTTCTGCTGTAGATTCAGCATGAGCTTTCATAATGGTATTAGAAAGATTACATAGCCAGTCAACAAGGATCGTAATGGAGCTTACTGCGTCTACGTCTCAACTGACAGGTGCCCAGAAGACTGCCTACATTAAAATCATTTAATGTTATTTAGTTTTCGTAGGGGTTGAGGGGGGGGGGGTGTATCAGTACAATGAGAGAGGTAGGGCATAGCGGGACTTTCTGCTCAAAATTGGAGCTGCCCGACTGGGGAAGTCCTTTAACCCTGCAGAATATCATAGCCAAAAAACACTGCTCTTTTGCAGTGTTGTGTTCCTATCGGTGATCTAAGTTGCCTGTGCTCCTTGGGGAAGCATCGTGTTGGCAGTACCATTTCCCTATACGACACGTCTATTCGATAAGTTACGGTAACAGTTTACCATCAGACAAGCCGTATGCTTGCATGCCAATTTAGAAAAAAAAAAAAAAACTTGTATGAGCTTAGTTATGAGTTGTAAACGTCATTGTAAAAGGGCATGGTAATATATTTTCATTTACGCGCACAGTCGCATTGTTTGTCGTTCATACATCGAAGATAAGTTGACGGACAAAAAAATAATAATTTTAAACTATGTATTGGCATTGGCACTGATACTAATTTCATTGGATGAGATTTTAAAATCGTTTCATAACATATTGTTTGTACAACATGTCTTATAGTTAGGGATCGTTTAAGGATAGATAGTTCAATTTTGAAATCGGTCGGTTGGTTTATCGGTCAGGTCCCAGTCTGGGAACAATAATAAGGTTCGATTACAAAGAACTTCATTGCACTTTTGTATAAAAAGTTGTTCAACAATGATCGCATTAAAGAATGTGCTGCTTTAATCCATTTATCACTGGCCTTTCTTAGTCAGTCGTAATTCCCCAAGGTAGCGTATTTGCACTGCTAGAAATAGTTCTGAACTTGGGAGTGTTCGAAGGATTTTACTTTACAATACGAGAAAGTTGATTTGTCAACATTTCGTTGATAGCATTTGTGACTTTGTTCTCCGTAGTCACATCTTAAACTTTGTTGTAATAATTGGTGGTGAAATTCGTAGTCATTTAGACTATAGTCCGTGCGCGATAAGGCTGCCCATTGTGTAATTTATGTTCGTGCAAGTCTAATATATGTATATTTGTTTTACTGGTGTAATAACATAACAGGGCGTCAAAACCTTCCTAACCATCGATGGGTCATTTTGGTTATAAAGTAAGTATAATTTCTTATAGAAGAATAGTGGCCTCCCAGTACATTGCGGTTGACTATTGAGTCTCTTTGAGTTAATACTCAAAAGTGAGTAGAGAATAAGAGTAGTACAAACAATTATTAACCGAGGCACTTAGGCAAAAAGCAAGGTCCAAAAAACAAATTGATTGTACCTATAATCATTGATCGAACATTTTGGTGGAAAAGTATTTTGGATACAGTAAAAGAACGATTCCTTGATTTAAAAAATGTTTATATCCATTTTCTTGACCCTCAACCATTAAACATCTAATTTCTAGCAAGGTGTAGCAAAAACTGTTTCCTCATAATTTTTTGTCGCTAACAATCTAGATAATGACAAGTCTTGGGACTAACATCTAACAAGTTGTTAGAAAAAATACGGGAAAACAAACCTTTTGTTTAGCTGAAGCACAGTATATATATACTACATACAGTAACTCAGCTAAGACGTTTTTGTGACATCGACAAGCGGAGCGCTAGGGATGTCACTAATATTTTTGGAAAATGGTTATTATTTTATTTAGTTACATTTACCTACTGCAAACATAAATTAATACTAGTATTGGCCCAGGGCTTCGCTCGTAAGTACGTAAGTAGTATGTAAGCTATATGACGATATTTAAACAGGAATTAAAAACATGTGATGATTCTTAAAAAAAAGATGGGAATGGATATTTTTTAATAATTGCGATTTGTTCCTGGTAAAATATCCTAAGCGTTAAAGTATTCTTCAGAAACACGATAATTCAGTGCCGGTTTCTTTACTGAATCATCTCGGAAAATCAAACGAAGCAATTTGGACCGGCTGAAAAAGATAATGTCATCACTATCAACTATCCCACTTTACGCGGACCCTCAGATATTGATTTTGAAAGCAATTGGTCCAGTAACTAAAAAGATAAAAAACGCGGCAATTTTTTTAAATTCTGACTTTAAATAAGGATTTAGAGGCCATATGGACTCTCAGATATCGATTTTGAAAGCAATTGGTCCAGTAACTAAAAAGATAAAAAAGGCGGCAACTTTTTAAAATTCTGACTATAGGTAAGTATTCAGAGGCCATAGGGACTCTGAGATATCGATTTGGAAACCAATTGGTCCAGTAACTAAAAAGATAAAAAACGCGGCAATTTTTTAAAATTCTGACTTTAAATAAGGATTTAGAGGCCATATGGACTCTGAGATATCGATTTGGAAACCAATTGGTCCAGTAACTAAAAAGATCAAAAAGGCGGCAACTTTTTAAAATTCTTACTATAAATAAGTATTCAGAGGTCATAGGGACTCTCAGATATCGAATTTGAAAGCAATTGGTCCAGTAACTAAAAAGATAAAAAAGGCGGCAACTTTTTAAAATTCTGACTATAAATAAGTATTCAGAGGCCATAGGGACTCTCAGATATCGATTTTGAAAGCAATTGGTCCAGTAACTAAAAAGATAAAAAAGGCGGCAACTTTTTAAAATTCTGACTATAGGTAAGTATTCAGAGGCCATAGGGACTCTCAGATATCGATTTTGAAAGCAATTGGTCCAGTAACTAAAAAGATAAAAAAGGCGGCAACTTTTTAAAATTCTGACTATAAGTAAGTATTCAGAGGCCATAGGGACTCTCAGATATCGATTTTGAAAGCAATTGGTCCAGTAACTAAGAAGGTCCAAATTGGCGGCCATTTTTTAAATTCCGACTTTATATATGGATTTAGAGACTATACGAAATCTCAGATATCGATTTTGTATATAATCGGTCCAGTAATAAAAAATATCAAAATGGCCGCCATTTATTTTTATTTCTGACCATAATTACGATTTCAGAGAAGACACGTATTTTCAAAGCAATCGGTCAATATTGACAACAAATTCGTAGAGAAATAGTTGAACATTCATTATACCTTTCGATATCAGCGGGAAATTTAAAAAAAGCTAACTGCTGATTTTATATTGAGGAGTTCAAGCAGCCGTAAACACTACAATATAGTCCTGTCAATATAATTATTAATATAGGAAAATATGGGAGCAACACAAATCGTGACCGACTTTGTCTCGAAGTAACACCGACTGACAACCTTTGAATATTTCGCTGTTACCTTATCGAACCTATCCGAGAAATCCCTGTAGAGCACACGTCTCTGTGTGTGTTTGAATTCGGAACGTAAGTACGTAGCTTACCAACTGTTTACTATATATTTAAACTGTGGCTGAAGGCTCAAACCGGTCTGACGGGAGTTTTTCTTAGTGTAGATACCTATTTGTAGATCATTTATTGTAGTGGAGCATTATTGAAAAAAAAAATATCTTGTTAAAAAAGAATGTTGTGAAAAGGGACTTTTTTCTATACAACCTACAAGCAATTTCACCTGCAAATCATAAAGTTAGTAATAATAACTTTATGCTGCAAATTATAGGTACTATGTATTATCTCTATGTGCAAATTAGCTTGATTCGATAAAATTGGCAGGCTATATTCAGACTTAAGGTCTAGATGTATCCGGCCTTGATTACGTAACAAAAATCTGACAGCCATAGCAACCAACAAACAATGCATCCCTTTCTCGCTTATAGATTTTTTTATAAGAGGATACGGAATAGCATGTTTATTAGCGACAGCAACTGTCACAATGACCATAATATGTAATCAGGGGGCCGATGACTGAAATAATTCAACTATGACGTGACTCTATCATGATGTCCATGCATTAATGACGATCATCAGAATCGAACGTTAAAAACACTACATTTTTTCTTTCATTATTAGTTATTTCTTAAATTGCGAAGAATATTGAATTAGTAGAATAAAATAGAAGTTATCATTGATTTAATTAACAACAATTAAGTACCTATTTTGTCGGTTGTAGGATAGCTGTTGTCAAGTTTTGTGACCTGGAAACACAGCAAATAATGTATCGAATTGTAGCTTCTAAAAACAGTCTATTTACGACATAGCTAATCAATTAAGGCTAATTATTTTTTGTTGCTAATTCTGGGCAGGTGAAAGTAATTAAATTCGTATTCAAGGTAGTCAAATAATTATATAACCGATCCAGTAGGTTAAAAATAGAGTCTTCATTTCTTGTATTGCAGAAGCCTATAATGTAGATAATTCTAAGCAATTACTTACAATGTTGTGCACTTCGAGAAGAGACGTTCGTTGCCTTGAAAATTGCATAATTATGTTACTTTAAATGACATAGCATCACGACTTTATTCCCCGTACGGTTAGGCAGAGGAGTATTTTTGTACACTAACATTAAAAAAAAAGAAAAAGAAGAAGAAGAAGAAAAAGAAAAAGAAAAAGCGAATATACAAACATATAAAGATTTAAAAGATTTGGCATTAGATAGGACCGAATGGAAATTGCTACACCGACAAGTGCTTAGCACTTAAATTTTGGATGGATGGAACATTTTATCGATACCGTTATTAAGTCCCATGCAATAGGGATCGTGCCTATTTGCATCTACCGGGCACAGTTCCAAACCCAAATCTTTATTGCAATCCATAATGTACACACTTACACAGTCATACAGGTGGTACTTGTATCAAATATAGAAACAATTATGGACCCTGTCGAGCACAGCAAAAGTTTAAATAAGTAGGAGAAAGGAGGAGCGCTTTTTTTACATGTATTTTATTTACTATAAATATATTATCACTTATTTATTTATTTATTCTCTTAAAATATGTGCTCCGGGCTGCTACTGAGAGTCTCCATACAGAAGAACTGAAGAACCCAATAACTTTGCCTGATCCGCTTTTGGCCACTAGAGGTTACTTTATGATGAAGATTTTATCCAATAGACCTTACAAAAGTCTACTATCCTAGTAATCTGTACTAATAAATAAAGCTGAAGAGTTTGTTTGTTTGAACGACGCGCTAATCTCTGGAACTACTAGTCGGATTTGAAAAATTCTTTTTGGATTTGATAGCCTAATTCTTAAGGAACGTTACAAGCTATTTAACATCACGCTACGATTCTTAGGAGCCGAGCAAAAAGCAATAAAGTATAAATGCGAAGATTTGTGAATTTCGATGTTTGTTAATCAATCACGCCTTAACGGCTGAACAGATTTGGATGAAATTTGGCACAGAAGTAGACCATGAACTAGATTACCATACAGGATACTTTTAATCCGGGTGCATGAAGTAGTTCCCCAAGGATGCGAGTGAAACCGCGGGCTACTGTATGGCATGTTAAATTTGTTATTCCCCGTTAAAGGTTGCGCATTTTATAAATTCCTGCACGTTGGTTTTTTTTAATTTGATGGTAAATTCTTCGTAAATTGAACAAGGAAAAAAGAATGGTGTAATTGTATTGAACGCTTCAATTCCCATGCTTTGCTCTCACCGTGTAATTATTGATGTATTTTTAATTACAGGATCCGAGATACCTTCTAAGAAATGTATTGTTTTTTTTTATTGTTTGAACGATTTTATTATTTTAGCTGATGATCGTTTACTTTTACATTTTAGTGGTTCTACCCACAGATTTAAGATGAGCAAATAAAATTTTATTTGAATTATTAATCAACTATCCCATACAAAATTTCAACACTACTCGACCCAAATGTATGGGACAACAGATAATTTTTTCGTGATTACGATGTTGGGCCCATAAATATATATCTGTGGTTGGGCCCATAGAGAAAGTTGTTCAGTTTGATGGCCTGATCCACAACCTCATTTCTGATACACGTTTATAGACTGAAAACGTGGTTAGCTTTCCTGAATTTAGTTTGGTGACCAATTTTTGACTATCGCTTCTGCCGACTGATAGAAACCAGGGGGCTTACTACAGTATAAACTGACCTTTCATCGTACGAAAAGCCTATACAGTGCGAGGTCAGCTCATACTGGAAATGTCTGGGCAATTCAATTTCTGCCCTGCTATAAGAGTTCGTAGTAAGCCCTCTGATCAAATAATTAAAATATCAAATATCAAAATCAAAATATATTTATTGGAACTAAAAACAGGTTTACAGTACGTTTGTGTACGATAATAGCTACATTAGTTATATAACTGTGTCGCAGCCATTAACGCCCACCTCCAAGAGGTCAAAAGCATCAGCGTTCCAGTATACAGAAACAGAGCATAAGTTAAAGTTAACTATCTATGTATATAAAAATTAATAATTAACAAAAATAATAAAAAAGTTAGGGTTACGAAACACAATTTACCGTTGATCTGCTATCTGTGTAGATATGTGATATGTGTATGTATGTGAATGGGATATGTATTTGTATGTGTAGTGAATGTCCGTGTGCAAGTGTAGCGAATGTGCGTCGTGTGTGTGTGCACTTCTACGTGAATGTATGTCATGAGTTTGTGTAATTCGGAAGGAAGGAAGAATTTGATATAGGATATTTAGGATTACGAAGTATTTCAGTTAAAATTGCACACTGTCAAAAGTCCCGCATTTCTAATTCATATTGTAGACAAAGCTCCAGATAACGATTAGAATTTAATAACTGCAACTAGGTCATGATTGAACTTGCATCATGAATTAGACCTAAGACTGTAGGGCTTACAGTGGAATTCACCTTGATTTATAGGAAAGCAATAAATAGATAATATGTCGAACTGTGCATCCTGGCTGCAGTGACTATGGGTTTTGATATTATGAGACAATTACTATGATATGAATTCAAGTAACGAAACCAGAGATCGTCTGGTGCACTCTGGGTAGTCCGCCTCATTACCGCTACTGCCTGGCTATCTTTCTACTTCGGTATGAGCGATTCACACACACACAGGATATTTTATTATGTAGTGGGCAAAATTTGCAGATTTGTAATAATATGTATGGTACACCGCAAACTGCCCTTTTTCAATTTCTTCCGAGTCATGTCCATCCAAAGGTTGTCTGGAAGACATCGCTTTTAGATACATGTACAATGGGTGGTCTTATCGCTAAAAGTGATGTCTTCCAGACGACCTTTGGATGGACATTTATGGATATTTATAAGTATTGTATCTTTTTTTATTTCTGGTGTACAATACAGTATATTGTATTGTATTGATCTCAGACCTCCCTCTACGTTCCTCGGCCTGTGTCCTACTTCACGTAACTAAAGAAGTGCAGTTGCCGCGCAGTTCCAGTAAAATTTTGATAAAATCAACACATCTCTTAGCTTCAGTGAGATCCTCTCGCGTCAAGTTCGAGCGTCACTGCAATATGATCGGCGCGTCATAAAATTACGTAAATTAGCCCTCTGGACGGAGGACTCATGGAGACAACGTGGAGAGTAGCTTAGTTGCGATAAAAACATAACCTCACAGGGAAAATGGGTTTTTTAGTTACGGGTTTTCTTGTATGAATCTTGATCTTAGTACAAAAACTGTAGAAAACACATTCAAAAGTACATGATTTAATTATTTGACATTGTAATATTTAATAAACAAAACTTGTCACAACAGCTCTGTCTTCGTCTTTTGAGAGTTGGACAAGGAATGACGAAATTACGAAAATGAAAATGATAAATGACGATCCAGTGCAACGTTCTAAATTCGAATTGGCATATTGGAAGCAACGTTTTAAATTCGAATTGGAATATTGGAAGCATGAAGTGGCCAGTGATGAAGGAGAGATCTGGCAGTACTAAGTGATGAAATGATAAGTAAAGGAAGATTTCTTCACAAACTTTTATCCTTAGTTATCTTTCGTTGTTGCGTTTTTCAGACTTGCTTGAGTTGTCATCTGGTTGTATGCCGACCATTTTCCATCTGAAATGTAGATACGTTTAGGGACACCGGAATTTTGTGACATGAATTTGTCGTAGCAATAAATGGTCGCCGGCACATACACAAAGAAAATAATAATTATAATAAGTAGGTAAGTCCAATGCTTTGCTGTTTAAAAGAGTAACCAATTGCTAGTTCTTGTCCATGGAATAACTAATTGAACCACCTTAAGCGCATTTTCTATGGTATATGCAAATTAAGAAGTTTTGAAGTTTATATCCTCGCTATGCCGCCATCATATCTACCGCAGCGCTACGTATAAAGACGCGCCCGCGCATACTTGACAGCGTGCCAGCTGTGTCACGGCGCAGCTCTATTTCAACGTGGCTTGCGAAAATGTATCAATGGCTGCCACTGCGCTGGTTACGTTTGTTGTGGTTAAATGGGTTCGAGTTCATTAGTGGGAAACTCCAGAGAAACTCGAAATAACTATGTTTCTAGAATAAATAAAGGGAATTATTTATCTTATATACTGGTACCTACTTAGAACTTTTAGGGTCGGTACATATCTGACGGAAAATGCGTGGCGTATTATCGGTCGCGTAACGCCAGAACAGACAATTATATGATAAAACATTCAACCTTTCACACTCAACCGATGATGCGTTAGTACGTCACTCAACCAATGATGATACGCTCGACGCATTTTCCGGCAGATACGTACCGACCCTTATACTTATGTATAGGCCATTTTGTACTCCTGTGAGTGAGCATGATGATGGACGTGGGCTTTTCCCAGTCTACAACTACGAAGAAGACGAAAGAAAGAAAGTTTATTTGTCAAAATATAGTACAATCGATGTTAAAATAATTTTAACTCTCTTTTATTCTACCATTTCTGGTGTACAAATATTTCCATTTCTATCTATTGATACATCTATTGGTCTATCTCACTCTACTCACTACTTTACTCTTCATCACTAACTCAACAATATACATAAGATAAATTAAGTTTTTGTTACAAATTATTATCATTTAGGAAATCGTTTATTGTATAATAACATTTGCAATAAAATAAAATAATGGACGCTTAAATACATTAAAATTAAGGTTTTTTAGACAATTCGGTAGATAATTTATTAATCATTATAGATTCGAATTGCAATAAGTACGAATTTTTACTTAAACAATATGGTACGTTGATTACGGACTATAATTTCAAATTAAGAAGCGGTCAAGGGCGGGCAAAGACTTCTGTCCTTGAAAAAATATTATTGGCGTTCAAAATACTCTATTTATAGTCCAGTGCAATCAGAATCTTTAAGGTTTCAGATAGAAGTTGAACAAATATTATTAATGTTCAAAAAACGCAATTTAAAAGTCCAGTTTTAAATAATGAAATTTGAAATCAGATACTTTAGGGTTTCTGATTGTATAGCAGTTGAAATCTGCATCTTTGAACAAACTTTCTACAAAGGGCGGACTTATCGCACTTGGCTTATTCGCGATTTCAGGGTTGGTCCCATAATAAAAGTTGTTTGTAATGATGACTACAATAACCCTTTAAAGGGATCGGGACTAGAAAGGTAGGACTTTAAATTTAATGCACGTGTTTTTGTTTTATGGTAAAAAAAACCTTTCTTTGTTTCTTATCGGATAAGCCTTCCACGTAACCCCTAAAAATAAACCCTACAGGAACGTGTCGTTTTGTAAGCTCAGCTTTCGTGGACACGTGAGTGAGTAGGTAGTTGAAAACTCACGTGAAAGTGACCTTTGCTATGTGATGTGATCAATCACTCGATGTTTGATACCTACTCGATTAGTTTGACCACATTCCTGTACCTAATCGATTTTGGAATCGATTTCTGCAGATGTTATTAAATAACTGCGGTCGATAGATTCTTATGTAGTGAGTATGCAGAGAATAATAGCTGTGGTATGCATTTTCATACTCTATAGAAATATGATGCAACAGGTTTCCTATCCAGGGATCAGATTACCGGTAAATTTAAATGAACGTTACGATATATGTAACGTTATAACGATAATTTTAACATTTTTAGTAGCATTAATA
This sequence comes from Allophyes oxyacanthae, assembly GCA_932294325.1. Taxonomy (NCBI): domain Eukaryota; kingdom Metazoa; phylum Arthropoda; class Insecta; order Lepidoptera; family Noctuidae; genus Allophyes; species Allophyes oxyacanthae. The sequence continues at coordinate 9,329,030 of OW028628.1, forward strand.
AATTACGTTAACTTTAACTTTATCAATAGCGCTTTCTCTTTCCTATTTGAGGTCGCTGTTAGTTACATTCTACTCACGGTCTCACTCGCACACTGTAATTGATTTTCCCTTGTCGTCGTGACGCGAATAAAACGTTACGGTAACGTTATAAAATACCGGTAATTGGAAACTTAACATAACGTAACAGAATTTATTGGTACAATACGGGTAAATAATAAGTAACGTTATCTTTCTCTGTTCCCACCTACTTACAAAGATGTCTATTCAAGATGTAAACGAAGGTGAAATCTTGGTCCAAAATAATAATTCAGCACCTGTAGAACGCTGTTACTCATAAACTGTAAGCTTTAGTATCTCCCCCGACGTTTAGCACTGTTGCATGTATTTAAGGGTGCTGACAAAGCAACGATTTTTGGTCGGACTATAGTATAGGTCCGATAAATAGTCGGACTGATAAAAGATGAGGTGTTTGTTGGTTATGCTTGATAGATTGACAGATGGTTGAAAACCTTCAGATGTTGAGGCTTTTGTAGAATTTAATTTATATTTCATGTTATCCAAATATACTGATACTGTTCGCCTGTCTCATCCTATAGATGCTGATATATCATGTGCCAATAATGTCCAGTCTTTGTTGAATGTGTCTCGTTCGTCCCGCCATCTCTTTCGCCGTCTGCCGCGTGGCCATCTAAATATAGGCAAGCAATTTTATGAAAGGGTATGAGAACTTATGAAGTGGGGGTGCAAAGAAATAGCCTCCTTCCTTCTCCATGAGCCGTTCTTCTCATTGTTGAGGGTCGAGATCTCTATGTAACACTTTCTTTTGGACTATACTCTGCATCATTTTGGTCTGTTCCCTGCAGAATGGATGGCGTCGCTCACTTTGGAGTTCAGTGTCGAATGGATCTGGTCTGGCCAACGCACTGGGCTTCTTTCCCCAGGCTCTTTTTACCTTCCACCTTGCCTGTCATGAGCATTTTGTCTAGGTTATCACCACATTTTCTTGTCATGTGCCCGAAGAATTCTAGTAACCTGCGGAGACATGTTGACGAATAGCCTCCACGAGTGACAAATTCTGAAGCTGGGCTTCCAGTGGCAGCGGAGCGGTCTACGTATGGACTCTGTTTAACTTGCAACAGTAAACTTCATAGAAGTGCTTCCGGCTTCCACCAACAAAGAGTCCAGTGGATAGGACTGAACGAGTAAAAATAGTTAATAACGAACTTGTTCTTCATTTCTCTTTTGCAATGGAAGGCAATTGTCAGTTCGTCTGGCGCATCCTGGGCAGTTAGCCTCGATACCACCATTGCTGACTAGCTAATCTTTCCACTTCAGCATGAGCAATCACCATTTTGATAACTTGTACTGCAGTGCAAAGAAGAAGTTGATTTGTTTAGTATTTATTTCATGAGCATTGTGTTTTCTTATTGTGCTTTTGTTTTTCCGTAATCTTGTTTATTTATTAATCGTTATTGCATATTATTTATAATTGTGTGTGTGTGTTGTTGTGGATAATAAATGTAGTTTCTTTCATTCTTTTAAGACTTTTGAAGGGTCAGATTTGAGCTGCACGGTTCAGATTTATCGTACGGTGTACCTGTGAACATTTCAATAATATTCATAGATACTTCGACTAATTTGGGTTAAGCTTGCATGTAAATGTACCGTCGTAAAATGTACCTTTGAATATATTATACATTTAGTTTTAGATCTTCGAGTAAACGTAACATTGGGTAATACCTTTGATATCTATTTTCTGCTCCCAGAGTCAGAAGCTACTAAACGCTCCATATAACGAAATTCAACAAAATACACACACGCAAACTATTTTACTGCTTTGCTCGACATCCGTATATCATAACCGGGATCCAGCAGAATATCAGCGTCAGGTGTCATAGCCTGGCACATGCTGAGCTGGAAACCTATTTGTTACAGCTCGGGACACACACCGAATAGTCAAAAGGCAAGGTGATGCTCAGTCGGTGCAGCATGGGATTTTTATTTTTTTCTAATTAATTTTATACTGTTGCCATACTATTAAATTTCTTCTCTGTCTATGCACCTGTCCTCTTCTTATTACTTATGTCTATCTAGAGTGTCTTATTTTTGTGGCAAATAAATGATTTTTCTTTCTTTTCTTTATATCGACCAACTGAATCATAGGGTGAAGTCAAATGGCCGCAATTTTGTGAATTGTGGATCGCGTTTTTTTGGGTCGCATCATTCGGTTCCATACATTATTGCGGTTCGGTTTGGGCCAAATGCAGCGATATTAGCCTAGTGGTTGAACGCTCGCCTTCCACGCATGAGGGTCTGAGTTCGAACCAGGCCTGCGCCTTTGACTTTTCCAATTCATGTACGGATTTGATTATCACTTGCGAAGATATTCTGAAGAAACCTGTACATATGAGGCGGCTCCATAAAGTTCTCGCTATAAAAGAAAGTCTTCCCATTGTTGGCAAAGAAAACTACTTGTAATTTTCTCTTTGTTTTTGCTATCCACGCTACGTGGCGCGGGTTCGATCCCCGCACAGAACAAATATTTGTTTGATCTATATAGTTGTTTCGGGTTTGGGTGTGTGCCTGTCAAATATCTATACAATACGTGAAGAGAAAACTTTGTACCCCTTTTTAAGTATATTGCGCGCACGGAGAGATTATGAGATTTGGTATAGATAAAGTTTATATGGAGAAGGAGTGCAGAAAGCTAAAATTACGGTCGAATTTCGACCACAGAAAAAACCACCAGACCACGTAAATTGTACCCTCGATACAGGAGAAATCGCAGATGATGTTTTTTAAAAAGCAAAGAAAAGAACTACTAGAGACGGTTAAGGTGGGTCCAGTTCACCTGTCCTACCTGGCCTCATTCACCATTGACGTCATGATACTAATACGGTACTGTTTGTAGAATATAAATCTTGCACACGGTTTGCTTACGTTTTGCGGGCGACTTGAATTAACTCGTGTACTGGAATGAACTCGCTTCGTTAATGTGGTGTTGCATGGGTTTTTCTGTCCCTTTTTCCGGATTAAGACTTCTCCCCAGCGGCAGAAATGCTTTTGGCTTACATAATTTATACTTATAGATTATAGGGCATAAAGTTGGTTTAAAAAACGTTGATCCACACTAGGAGTTCTTCTGTATCATGGGTACAGTTTATAAACACACATTCTATAATATGAACTAACACCGGGAACGAACATCTGGGGGGCTAAAACGGCCACATTTAGCAATTCATCTAAATCGAATTCATATTCCGAATTCTAGCAATTCGTCTAATTTTGGTAAAATGGTCACACATTTTATGCAATTCAATTCATTAGCAGATTGGTATTAGGTGTCATTATTGCCACACTAAAAATATGAAAACCGTCACTTTACCGGTTATTGTTTCTTATCAGTATTTTTTGTAAAAGCTATTATTAAATATATTGTGTTAATATAAATATATTTTTCAATAAAATAGAGGTAATAATAATCATTAAAACAATTAGGATTATGTATATAAGCATAAAATAATCATTTATAAAAGTGTTATTTTTTCTTCGACTGGCAACAAGTGAGAAGTATAAAAAAGTAAGGTTGCCATGACAACTGCAATGGCGGCCAACAATATAATTATAATAAAATGTCTAACGGAATTAACTATTCGTTGTGTTACTTTCATACATTTATAATGTGCGTTTTTTGTAAAAGTGAATATGATAAAATAACTACTAACTCTACATTTTTGGAAGGAGCTGCAAAGGAACTATGTTGTCTATAAACATTTCAATGGACAATGTTTACATTTCATGTCGGAAGATGTTCAGTGAGTAAAACAACAAATTTTCATTATTAGGTTAATATTATGTAACACCGACAGCTTCATTCGTCGAGTGCAGCAGCTGAGCGTTAGGTCTTAGATTCAATTCCTAGGTCTGGCAATGTGTTTTTGCCAGTCTTTCTTTCTCATAATGAGTATATAATACACAGTTAAAATAGTACTTTCTCCCAGCCCTGAGTATGGAATTTTACTTCTGCTTCGGCAGACTGGCGACACCGTAGTAAACGGAACTACCTACTATCTTTACAGCTAATAATAATGAGGTTGAGATATTGATTATTATTGTTGACGATGATACATACAACCACAGACGAAAGTTTTGTCTGTGCATACAACACTACCAATTCAATTACAATAGAATAATGATAAATTTATTGTTTCAGGTTGCCCGCTGGCTCCACTAGATGAGGCTCGCAGAATCCTGTCATTTTGCGAGCAGCGGCTAATGCTGCTATTGCTCATGCTGTCAATATGATTTGTCTCACCATGCCTAGCATCAAGCCTTATTCAGAGAAATCTATTATTTTCAATTCGGACCTGAATCGAGCGGAGAGGTTGAAATGTATTAAGCCAGATTCATACCTACTACATGATTAACTATAAATAACACCCATTTATTATTATAAAGTATTAAATGTGACTGTGACCTCAAAACTTTGTTTCATTTTCATAAACATTTCATAACCTACCTAATAGTAATATCCCAATCTACATTCAAATTAATTTACTCACTACCTTAGATTTATGATTGGACCAATCAACAATCTAAGCTCTCTACCTAAATAAAAACATAAAATATATCCAGCCCACTGCTGGGCACGGGCCTCCTTTCAGAATGAGAAGGATTAGGCCTTAATCCACCACGCTGGCCTAGTGCGGGTTGGCTTATTACACACACTATCGACATTTACGAGGTCCTCTCAGGTGTGCAAGTTTCCTGACGATGTTTTCCTTCCGTTAGCGCAAGTGATAGTCAAATTGCCAGAAAAGTCAAGTCAGTGCGGGCTGGGTTCGGACTCAGACCCTCCTGCACGGCAGGCAAGCGTTCGACCGCTAGGCTAAAGATAAAGATCAATTTATTGCTATCACTGCTTACTCACCACATTAGCTCAATACCTATTACAATAATATTAATTGTACTATGCTACCTATGCGATATTTTAATGAGTACGAGAAGTTCTAGTGATAAAGTTATGTACAACCATAGAGGTTGACATATGAATACTCTAAGTGTACAACCTTTTTATATTCTCAGACTTAACAATAACAATGCCCTAAATCTGCCATTATTAATTAAGATTTCAAAGAAATCTGAAAGATGAATTGAAATATGATGTCTTCAAGTAACTTCTTATGAATCTGCTATTTGACACATTTGCAATTCCTATTAATTGAGCCATTTTACGAATTGTTGTGTATTCAATCAAAATAGTAGTAGTCTGTAGATTTACTATCTATGGTTTTGTCTGTGGAAGGAAGTGAGTCTCTCTTGCGAATGGACGCCGACCGACGCCTGTAGCTATTATTGAGTTAGTCAGAGTTAATTGTAGTTTCTAATGATTTATGTGCAAGAAGTAAATAAAAGAAAGGAATACATTAATAGAAGTTGTTTTCTTCAAGAACGCGATCTACAATTCCCAACAATAACAGGTTATGGGCCCAGTGCCGGTTTTGAAGAAAAACAATGGGGAACGACGACAAAATGGCGGAGCATGTAAATCATTTTCAGAAGTTGAATGAGAAGAATTGGGTGGTATGGAAGTTTCAAATAAAAGTTATTTTGATGTCAAGAGGATATTACGAAATTGTAACTGGTAAAGAGGATCAACCATCTGATAAAGATGAATCATTACAAAAATGGAGGGTGAAGGACGCTAAGGCGCAGGAGGTACTTGTGACACGGATGGAAGAGAGCGCAGTGAAGCATGTAATGCAATGTAAATCAGCATATGAGATGTGGCAGAAATTAGAAACTGTTTATGAGAGAAAATCGCAACTAAGTTTACATTTAATGAATGAACAGTTCTACAATCTAAAATTTGATGACGGCGAGAGTGTCACGTCTTTTATTACAAAAGTGAATAATATTGTAGGCAAACTAGAAGAGATGGGGGAAAAGATGTCCGTGAACTTTACCATTACTAAAATATTGATGTCGCTGCCTCAACAGTACAAATACTTTACATCTGCATGGGAAAGTGTGCCAAAAGAGTGCCAAACTTTGGATAACCTGTTAGCTAGATTGCTTGTAGAAGAAGAAAGATGCAAGAAAGAAAGTGATGATAGTGTGGCATTGATGTCCAAAACGTCTAAATTAAAGTGCTATAACTGTGGCAAGCCAGGGCACTACAAGTATCAATGTAGAGAGTTGACCTGTTATAATTGTAAGGAAAAAGGACATCTCATGAAGGATTGCAAGCAGCGAGTAGAAGGAGGTCAGCGGTATAAGAATTATAGAGGTGGTAGTACACGAGGTAGAGGTGGTGAAAATCGATCTGGTCGTAGCAGCGGTCATGATGGTGTAGCGTTGATTGCGAGTGAAATAGAATCTGAAGTCAACATAGACTGGTACCTGGACAGTGGTGCGTCTCAACACATGTGCAAACAAAGAGACTTATTCTGTGTTTACAGTGACCTGCCGGTTAAGAAAAATATCAAAATGGGTGATGGATCTATAATGCAAGCTGTTGGTATTGGTAACATTTGTTTACTTGCTTATAATGGTAAATATTTTCAAAAAGTAACTTTGTATAATGTATTATTTGTTCCAAATTTAAAAATTAATTTGTTTTCACAAGGTACAACTTTAGATAAAGGTTTTCAGTTAACTTCTAATTCAGAAAATGCTACATTTATTAAAGATGATAAGATTCAAGTTATGGCCACTAGAACTCATAACTTATACAAAATGTTATTCAAGTATTGTTATCACAATTATTGTAACTGTATAATTAATGATAATTGTTTTGTTAACCAAGTTTCACATGATATTTTTTGGTGGCACCGTGCATTAGCACATCAGAACTTCAGATATGTCAAATCTTTTTTAAAACGCAATAATATAACAGTTAATGAAAATGTTAATGCTACATTCTGTACTTCTTGTATCAAAGGAAAACAGCATAGAGATTCATTCTCAGTGAGCGAGTCTAGGGAGACTGAATTACACAGTCTAGTACACATGGATCTCTGTGGTCCTATAGAGGAAACTTCTCTGGGAGGTCACACTTACCTATTCTTATTAAAAGATGATAGTTCTAATTACAGAAAAGCTTATTTTATTAAAACAAAAGATGAAGTCTATGATAAAGTCAAAAGTTATATAAAAGAAGTTCAAACACAAACAGGTAAAACTATTAAAATATTTAGGAGCGACAACGGCAAAGAATTTATTAATCACAGGTTGACAAACTTATTTAAAGAATTAGGAATCAGACACCAAGTTACTGTACCATACACCCCACAACAGAATGGTAGGGCTGAGAGGGAATTCAGGACAATCATGGAGGCTACCAGGACTATGTTAGCACACAGTAAATTAGGTAAACGTTTTTGGGCGGAGGCAGCCAATAATGCTGTCTATATTTTGAATCGGACTGGACCGAGTCCTATTGAAGGTAAGACACCATATGAGGTTTATTATGGAAAGAAGTTTGATATTGGTTTTCTGAAAGGAGGATTTGGAAGTGAAGTGTGGGCCTATGTGCCGAAGGAGAAGAGAAAGAAGTTAGACATGAAAAGTAAGTTAGGTCTGTTAATGGGTTACTCGGAGGAGACTAAAGGGTATAGAGTTTATTATAAGGAAAATGATGAAGTACACATAGAGAGGGAGATTATAGTTTCACCAGATAAGAAGGAAGAATTAGAGAAAGAGAAGGTTGTGAGCTTAGACAAGAGGTAATAACAAATAGTCATTATGAGGTTACAGATAAAAGAGTGGTAGAAGAAAAGATGAGTGAAACTTCTAGGGGAAATAACAGTGTTAAGCAATGCATAGATAGTGGAAGTGGAGGAGTTTCCAGGGGAGAAGAAAGTACTCAAAAGTGTAAGAGTGATGGTAGTGAAGATGAGGAAGAATGGGTAGATAGCATGACTGAAGTAAAGGAAGTTGAGAGTGATAGGAGACCCAAAAGATTGATCAAACATCCTAAGCGGTTTGAGGATTATGAGACATTGTATTTTAGTTTATTAGAAGAGCCCACCACTTATGAAGAGGCCATGGCTGGACCTCATTCATCAAGTTGGCAAGAGGCAATTGATGAAGAATTGAAAGCGTTGCATGATAATGAAACTTGGTCAATTGTAGAAAAGCCACAAAGTTGTGAGATAATTGATAGTAAATGGGTATTCAGAATTAAGAGGGATCAAGGAGGGAATATTTCAAAGTTTAAGTGTCGTTTAGTTGCTAGAGGGTTTAAACAAGAAATATATGAAGACATTTATTCACCAGTAGTCAAATTGAGCACAATAAGAATTTTGTTAGCTATAAGTGTTAATATGGGTTGGTCTGTTTATCAACTAGATGTCTGTAATGCATTTTTACATGGTGAAATAAAAGGTGAGGTGTATATGAGTCTACCTAAAAACTGTAATGTTCCTAAGGGTAATGTATGTAAACTCAAGAAGGCTATTTATGGGTTGAAAAATGCACCAATTTGTTGGTATGATAAGTTTGATAAGGTTATAACCTCACAGGGGTACATGAGAAGTAAACTAGATTTATGTTTATATTATAAGGTGGATGGGGATAAGAGAACATATTGTTTGATATATGTCGATGATATTCAAATAACTGGTTCATGTTTGATAGAAATAGATAAGTTAAAAGAGTGTTTGAAAAATAGTTTTCGCATGAAAGATTTGGGGTTATTAAGTGAATATCTGGGTATTTCTATAACACAAGATGTAAAAAGTGGTATCATAACTATGAGTCAGAAGCACTATTTGGAAAGAGTATTGAAGAGATTTGGAATGTATAACTGTAATCCTATAAGTATTCCTATTGATCCTAAGTTTGATTGAGAAAAGTCAGAGAGTTATGATATAGAGAATAAGTGTAGACAGATAATTGGTTGTATTATGTATTCTATGTTATGCACAAGACCTGATCTATGTTCTAGTATCACATTTTTGTCTAGATATCAAAATTGTGCAAGTCAGCAGTTATATGGTATGTTAAAAAGAATATTGAGGTATATAAAAGGGACATTGGACTTAAAATTAGTTTTTTCTAAGAAGTTGGAGCAAAATAGAGTTGTGGCTTATGCTGATGCAGATTGGGGAGGGGACTTAGAAGACAGAAAGTCAACTAGTGGTTTTTGTTGTTATGTGTATGGATGTTTAATTAGCTGGGGCTCGAAGAAACAAAGTACAGTGGCTATGTCAACTACAGAGAGTGAATATATTGCTTTGAGTTCATGTATAAGTGAGGCTTGTTGGGTTAATAACATGTTGTTAGAGTTAAGTATTAAAGAGTTTAACTTTATTATCTTGATCTTTGAAGATAATCAGTCTACAATGAAAGTCTGCAGTCCTAATCAACAGTTGAAGAGAATTAAACATTTGGATATAAAGTTTCATTTTGTAAAGGATAAAATAAAGTCTGGGGTTGTTGAGTTAAAATATATTAAAACTGCTGATCAGATTGCTGACTTATTAACTAAGCCCTTGTGCAGTTCTACTTTTGTGTATCTTAGAAGTAAGATGTTAAACTGAATTGTTTGTTTTTCTTTTCAAGTTAGTAATGTTGTTTTTGTATGGAGTATAGTTTATGTTATGAGGATATAAATTACCTAAGTAGAGTCATTAATAGTAGAGTTAAGTTAAATGTAAGAAAAATGTTATGAAAATTTTGATTGAGGGGAGGGTGTTGTGTATTCAATCAAAATAGTAGTAGTCTGTAGATTTACTATCTATGGTTTTGTCTGTGGAAGGAAGTGAGTCTCTCTTGCGAATGGACGCCGACCGACGCCTGTAGCTATTATTGAGTTAGTCAGAGTTAATTGTAGTTTCTAATGATTTATGTGCAAGAAGTAAATAAAAGAAAGGAATACATTAATAGAAGTTGTTTTCTTCAAGAACGCGATCTACAATTCCCAACAATAACACGAATCTCCATAGAAAACTGTCAAACAGATGCATTTCATATTAGGAATCATATTATGAATCATAATATGAATTGCTATAAGTGGCCATTTTGTGATTTGAAAATAGAATCGTAATAGGATCATATTATGATTCACCAAAAGCGGCCTTTTTAGCCCCCCTGAAGGCCATAGATAAAAATATTCCGTGTATAAGGAATCGAACCCGCGTCAAGTAAGGCAGAAAGCTAACTAAACAAATCCAATAACACTGCCTGGCTTTGGAATAGAACTAAGGACTAGGCTTTCAATAGCTAGCGACCATTGAGGTGATTCAAAGAAAATCCAAGTTAAGTTTTCTTTTGCTTATCCCTCGGAAGTTTTTGTCTTATACGGGAGTATGGAGTATCATGTAAAAAAGATCTTTTTTTACAATGTTAACCGACTTAAAAAATGGAGGAGGTTCTCAATGCGATTACTCCGCCAATTGGAAACCGATTTTGAAAATTCTTTTTTTGTTTGAAATTTCGTGAAGATCTGATGAAGACCTTTGGAGATAGACAATGGAACTCTTGAATGAATAATAGCATATCAATCGCGATTGCTGTTGTCACATGTTTATGTATTATTTATGCGATTTAAAATAGAAATAAAATAAACTTTAAAAAAAAGTAAAACCAACTTCAAAAAACTAAAAAGTATAAAATAACTTTCTTAACTAAACTAAACTAAACGAGTTTCTAAAATCGGGGCCTTAAATTCTTCAACGCACCTAGTTTGGCAGTTGCACCGATTTCAGAAGCCGTTAAGTTTTTTTTTTTTTTTTTTTTTTCAAGTCTGTTTTGTCAAGCAACTTTGCGATTGACTCACCTTGACCTCAGCCAAAAGACCGAGAAGCGTGCAAGTAATATATCTTATGCACAGATTCCGAGGTGACGTGCAACATCGTGTGCAATGCGCGCGTCCCTTTCACACGCCTGAAATAGAACTATTCACAATAGTTCTATTTCAGGCGCTTCAGACAATAGTCTGTTATGAACAGTCTTAACTCAGGGACATTGTTCAATTGCTGTTAATAGATCTGTGATAAGTATCTCATTGAATATCATTATCATTATAAGGTGCGTAACAATTTAAGTGGTAGTTTTATTTGATCAATTTCGTCGGCTTCAGGCGGATGTTGTGCGCAAATTTGGTGTCTGGCGCCTTGATTTCATTGAATTGCTTCAATGATTGGCATAATTATAGTCATAGTCAAAGTATTTCCAGCAACTATTATAGATAGTTCACGGTTCCGTTGAAAGAGAAGACGAAAATGACAGTTAGGGCAGGTCAACCCACTTGGAACCGTGCACCTAGAATCACGACGTTTTGAAAGTGCCTGCAAAGGCCCAGTTGAAATAAAAACTTTTGACTTTGACTTTGAGGGGTTCCCAAAGCAGGCGCCGCAGCGCCCTGGTGCGCCTTAGAGAGTAAAGAAACGGAAACAACCTAGGGAGGTATTCGCGGGTACAAAATAAATTAATAACAATTAAAATCACGCGCGCTTCATATTGTGTAGGTACCTATGTTTTAATTTTTGTACCATTATCATTTTCATTGCATATATTTCTACCTATTACCTCTAATATATTCTATTTCGACTAGCTAGGGCGCCGAGGCAAAATATTAAACCTGTAAGTGCGCCGCGAATTGAAAAAGTTTTCAAAAAGAAAACTGTACCCTATAGCAAGATTTTCCAGCCAAAAATGCATGAAAAAATTGTGCGCGCGTTTTCGACGGAAGTTCACTCAAATGTGCACGCACGTTGTTTTCATAGTTTTAATTAGATAGTAACCATGTTTGAGGTAGAGAAAAACTCGGTAAACTGTTTTTTTTTTTTTTTTCAATTTATTCAGATTTAATTAATTCTATAAGTATTTCATATTGCTAACTGTTTCATTGTAATAGCAAACACGGCTGGCGAAATTCACTCCGATTTTCAATATTAACAGCTTAGAATTGGACCTAGTAATGACACAGACATAGGACTTAAAATCATCATCGGCGAAATACACGTTTACACACACCGGAAACAATGTGATTAAAATAAAGATTGGAAAATTACTATTGAGCTTAAAATTTTCCTACCCTCTTCCAATAGTGACGATACACATAAACGATACAGTCACGAGCACAGAAATATACAGGCTGGTGATTTATATACATTTGGTCCTTCGAGCCGGATGATGATGGAGTTGAAACCTCGTATTAGCCGTATTTGGTATCACGTTCTATGGGGCGAAATTATTTGAACACAACAAAGAACCATTTATCTTATGTGTTTGTGCCTTTGCAGGTATTATAATGAACATTGGTTGGAAGATTTTAATCACTTGTTCTTCTAATATTCACTTTTGAATGCCGCTACGTATACATTTCTGTGTTCGTGAATATACACATGGTAACTAGTAAGTTTTCCACTAAGTTCAGGTGCCGCTCCCCTCGTTTTTCGGTCATTCCACTCGGCCAATCATCCTCCGCTATTTATTATACTCGTGGACGGCCTTCGTGGAGGTTTTTAATAAAGCCAGGGCGACTGTCCTACGAGTTACGACTAGACGTCGTCTGGTGAATTGTAAGGACGTACAGCGCCACAAACTTATCTGACCCGGTGACCAAAATTGGAACTAACGTCGCTACGGAACAAAAATGACTTCAAAATATCATTTTTGTAGGGAGATGACATTGGTAAAAGCGACGGCAGCGACGCCATGGCCGGGTCAGATAAGTTTGTGGCACTATAAGTTTTATGTTAGACTTGATACTATTGTGTTGATAGCTTTTACAGTTATTTTTTTACTCAGTTGGATTGTAATTCTGGATCACTTACATACACAAAAATGTACATTGCTAAAAAATATATTTATACAGGATATTTTTTTATGTAATAGGTACAGACAATTTGCAAAGTGATCTATGTCTGTTACTAAATGTAACCGGGAAAACTCGACTTAGTATAGAGGACACGTAGGTACCTAGGTATGTATACCTAATTTATTAGCGCAAGTCATACAAAATTGATTTCTTTTAAAGTTATTTTTAACACGCTTTTATTAGCTTCACCTGTAACTAACTAACTATGTAAGAAAATCTTGGAAGTTAAATTTGACCCACTTCCCGGTTTCCGATTGAGCTGAAATTTTGAATACTCGTTCAGTTTGGATGACTAAAGCGTGTTCTATATTTATTTTAAACTATAATACCTATTTTATTTTTAATGCTGCTGTTGCATTTAGGAACAGATTTTGAATCATTTTGCAAATTAAGTACATACTACATTTTTTTAAATATTATTTATATCCACGAGGATATTATTATTTAATATTAAAATGCATATATGAAATGCATGTATGCATTATATAAAATGCATGTAGATATTAAAATGCATTTGATACAAATAATACACAGTACAATGGGCAGCAGAGGCGTATTTACAGATTTGGCGCCCCGGGCCTGTTAGCTTTGCCGCCCCATTAATTGACGATGAAAGTATTTTATTTAAAAGAAAAAACCTGCAATACATGTCGGTACCACCTGTGTGGTGTGAAATAATAAATGTTTTTTTTTTCTTAAAAGTGAACCATTTATTCACTAGGTAAACACGTGTTTCTTTATTTCTAAACAAAATCCTAAATCTCAATTTTCACGTGTCTAACTTCAAAAACAATTTTCACCCCTATTTCGCCCCTTTAGGGGATGAATTTGCAAAAACGCAGAAACATGCGTTTCTTTATTTCTAAGAAAAGCCTAAATCCCAATTTTCACGTTTCTCACATCAAAAACAATTTTCACCTCTATTTCGCCCCCTTTAGGGGATGAATGTCCAAAAACGCATAGACACATGTTTCTTTATTTCTAACCAAAAGCCAAAATCTCAATTTTCACGCTTCGCACTTCAAAAACAATTTTCACCCTTATTTCACCCATTTAGGGGATGAATTTCCAAAAACGGAGAAACATGAGTTTCTTTATTTCTAACCAAAAGCCGAAATACCAATTTTAACGTTTCTCACTTCAAAAACAATCCCAATATTCACGTTTTACACTTCAAAAACAATTTTCACCCCTATTTCGCACCTTTAGGGGATGAATTTCCAAAAACGCAGAAACACGTATTTTTTTATTTGTAACCAAAAGCCTAAATCCCAATTTTCATCTTTCTCAGTTCAAAAATGAAGGGACTCCCATACAAACTTTCACCCCCTTTTTCACCCCTTTAGGGGCAGAATTTTCAAAAATCCCTTCTTATTGCTTGCCTACAATACAAAATGGACCTACCCTCCAAATTTCGTGACTCTAACTTCAGTAGTTTCGGCTGTGCGTTGATGATAAGTCAGTCAGTCAATCAGGACTTCTCTCTATAAAATATTATTACTATGATATGATTTTTCATAATTATGTAAAAAAAATCGTAGCCGTCTACCTAACCAACCAATTAGTTCTATTTTTAAAATTCATTCCCTAGTGAGGGAAGCAATTACTATAAGTCTTTACCGCCCAAGGGCGGAGAGCACTGGAGCAGCGTCTTCCACCCGCTACTCGGATCAAACAAACACTACTTTCCGAGTATGAGAAATGAAAAAGGTATTTACTCGAAAGTGGTCACGACCCGGTAGTAACACTTCTCCTTCGTGACTCTCATCATCACGTTTCTTTCTTTTGACAACTCTTTTTTGGATGTGCTTGTATTCTTCGGGTGATTTCATTTTACCCGCCTCTTCGAAATCGTCAAAACATTATATTTTATTTTGAATGAAATTAATTAAAGAGACATAAAAGTTAGAAACGACCTCTGGCTACCTAATCAAGATGCACGCTCGTAATCGGAATCGAATCAATTTTGACACAACAACAGTGTTCATTGCGTTGCTCAAATTGTAGGGTGTAGTGGTTTTAAAAGCATACCGCGCATTGTAGTTTTTTGGACTGTCAAAATTGAATCGATTCCGATTGCGAGTGTGTATCGTGATTACCCTGCAGGTCTGAGTAGCAGAACTTTTGAAGCTATATTTAATTGATTCAAAATAGCTCCCCAGTCCCCAAAATTCTGACAAGATGGCCGTTTCCAGGGAATTCAACTGTTTAATCAACCCTGTAGCTTCATATCTGACCAAAACGGTTTGGTTGCCAGAGTCACCTTTTATGGCCATAAAAGGCTCTGACTCTGACACTGGCGGTTAGAAGAGTTCGTTTGTTTTTAATTTAAATGTCAAATAAAATATAATAAAAAATATATTAGGTTGGTAAGTTTGACAGGAAAAGGCGCCCAGATAAGGCCGCGAGGGGCGGCTTTGCCGCCCCTCGCAGCCTGCCGCCCCGGGCCATGGCCCCCTTGGCCCTATGGTAAATACGCCCCTGATGGGCAGCCATAACGCAGATGAATATACATATATACGAGTATACAGAGATTTAATCTTTTATGCAACCTTTAGATGGAAAAGTCAAAAGGGTGACAAGGTGACTTCATATTTTAATGAAGTGCAAGTATCTACTTTTTTATTGTTGATTATATTTTAACCCCCGACAAAAGAGAGGTGTTATGTTTGTAGTGTGTATCTGTGTGTTTGTCTGTGGCATTGTAGCTCCAAAACGGATTGACCGATTTCAATGCAGTTTTTTTTATTGAAAGCTAGTTTAATCGGGTATAATTTTAGCTATGCTCCATGAAAATCTATTCAGCCGTTCAAAAGTTATAGCTCTTTAGTTAGAGTCGGGGGTTTTTGTCGGTTAGGTTATTAAGTTGATTAGTTTATAAACATAATAGAATATTAGGTCCTATTTTACTAGCGGAGGTACTTTTAAGTACAGTACTCATCATTATGAAAAACTTTTACTACAGGATCAAACCTGAAATCGCGAAGAAAATACTACTCTAACAATAGAGTACAAATAATTAAATATTACGCGATTAAGTATATGGTACAGCTGATGTTTTTCACCATTTCATCTTCTTTCTTCTTTTTCTTTTAAAAACGTTGCCCCTCACTAGGATTTCTCCTGTATCGAAGGTACAGTTTATAAACATACATGTCACATGCACACACACCCAGACCCGAAACAACTATCTGCAGATCATACAAATATTTTTGTTCCGTGCGGGGATGGAACCCGCGGCACGTAGCGCAGAAACCTAATCGCTTAGCCACTGCGCCAACCGTGTCGTTCATGTTTGGTCCTATAGTAAAAGTTGTTCATAATGATGAGTACAATAACCCCACGATCTCCGCTAATAAATTAGGACCATAACCTAACGAATAGTGTTGTGTTTTTGTTGTATACTACCTGAATAGTTGTTCCAATTCGCCCGGTCATTCCACTTGTCCAATTATGTCCAACTACTACTTAGATACACACAATTATCGTAGGCATTCCTTTGTAAGTTATCCTGTCCAATTCGTAGAAATTGATATGAGTATACTGACCTTTTTCCAATGACATTTTACAAATAGACGGGCCATACACCAACATTAATGCACTACAAAATGGCGTGAACTTTACTATAGCTATACAGTGCGCGAAGAAAGGGAAAAAAAAAGGAAAGCCACCATATACCATGTCGGTTGTTAAAAAAAGATGAATATAGACGTTTAGTTATGTGGCATTAGCTGTTGCATGCTCATTCTCTGAGTCGGTGCAGGGCATTTACCTTGCATTTATCTTGCCAATATCGAGCGCGGGTAACGCGTCTATTTGTTAAATGTCATTGCCTTTTCCTTTACGCCTTGTTTCGTTAGGGCTTATATTGTAGGTACTTTGTTTGCCTAGTACGGTTCTTATGGTAAAATTGCCTGGAATTTAGGTAGGTCATTCGTTGTGCCTCTCGTGGATGGTTTTCATTGTTTGTCTTTGGGTCTTTGTCTAAGGGATGATCTGCTCAATAATGGGCGCCAAAAGTATTGTTTAAACTGGGTGTCTCTGAAAGTTTTTGAGAATATCACTTTGTGTTCCAAATATGCGGATTAGTTAGGGGCCTCAAAATATGACAAACTATGACTTGGCAGTGCATCTGTTTGAACAAACTATAAACATGATAAATACCCTGTTCTTGACTCTAATAATATTCATCTATTTGAAGTTGCTTTTTTAACCATTGCTAGAATCGTATCTAAAAACTATTGTTATCGTGTGATTATACGTGACTTGACGTGACTAAAGCTGGGATGCCACTGTATTAATTGTGTACCTACAATTAGACTTGATCAATTATACTGTAATGTTGTTGTGATCATGTGGTCTCCGGTTAGAAAAATCTTCTTGGTCCTTCCAAAATGATAAGAATACAGAATCCTTTCATAAGTACCTCCATTGATATTTTGACTAATTAATCCTCGACGAAAAAGGGGGGTGTTATAAGTTAGTGTGTATCTGTATGGTTGTCTGTGGCATCGTAGCCCCAAAATGGATGGACCGATTTCAATGAAGTTTTTTTCTTAGCTATGTTTCATGAAAATCTGTTTAATCGATCAAAAGTTACAGCGGATGAGGGACACCCAGCGCTGATTTTCAGTTGGCACCCCGCTGCAGTGACACACAGACGATGTCTGTGAACTTAGCAGATCATTTTCCAGCAGATCAAAAAAAAATGTGAGTTCTATTCGCATGCAGCTGAGTTCTAGAGTTCCTGATACTTTTTAGAAATAGTTCTGTCGATTTTACCTAAAAAAAAGTTGATTGAAAAAATTATCTGCCAACTTCCCGTAGCAGATCATTTTTTAGCAAACCAAAATTAAAAGTGAGTTCTGTACGCATGCAGCTGAGTTCTACAGTTCCTGATACTTCTTAGAGATAGTTCTGTCGATTTTACCTGAAATATAGTCGATTGAAAAAATGATCTACTACGGGAAGTTAGCAGATCATTTTTTAAATAAAATCTTGATCTACTCATAATGATTGAAATAATTGGTGTGAATGATGTCAACTATTCTTGGAGGCTAGAACTCTTAATTTTCTCGTAGATCAGTAACAGAACTTTAACCTAGAACTTAATATGTGTTCAGGATTCACGATCCAGAGCCAGCAGATCAAGGAAGAACAGTTGAAATGTCGAAAATTTATAATCTCACTGAATATAATAATCCTTGGAGGGAAGAACTCTTCAGTTTTCTACTGATCAGTAACATAACTATAGCCTAGAGCACAAAACATGCCCAAACTCATGCTCAGCTGCCAGCATATCAGGCCAGGGTAGAAAGGATGTAAATCCAAAAAATATTCTATCAAATATTTTCGTAGTTCTAGAAGGCTAGAACTCCTCGATTTCTAAAAGATCAGAAGGAGAACTTTAACATAGAACCTAATTTGAGGCCACTATATACGCTAGAGTGTCAGCAGAGCATAGTAGAACAATTTCAAAAATTTCGATAAAACGATTAAAACCAATCTTATAGGGTAGAACTCTTCGGCTTGCCAGAGATCAGTGATAATTCTTATAGGGTAGAACTCTTCAGTTTTTTAAAGATGAGTAACAGAACTATCGCTTAAAGCACGAAACATTCCCAGAATTCATGCTCACTTACCAGCATATCAGGGTAGAAAGGATGGAAATCCAAAAAATATTCTTGTAAATATTTTTAGTAGTTCTTGAAAAAATTTATTTTATTTTATGCTATCAAACATTTTTATAGGGTAGAACTCTTCGGTTTTCTATAGATCAGTAACAATACTATTGCCTACGGCAAGAAACTTGCCTAGAACTCATGCTTACGTGCCAGCAGATCACGGTAGAAAAGACGAAAATCCAAAAAATATTCTATTAAATAATTATCGTAGTTCTAGAAGGCTAGAACTCCTCGATTTCTGAAAGATCAGAAGGAGTACTTTAACATAGAACCTAATTTGAGGCCACAACATACGCTAGAGTGTCAGCAGAGCATAGTAGAACAATTTCAAAAATTTCGATAAAACGATTTTAATCAATCTTATAGGGTAGAACTCTTCGGCTTTCCATAGATCAGTGATAATTCTTATAGGGTAGAACTCTTCAGTTTTTTAAAGATGAGTAACAGAACTATCGCTTAAAGCACGAAACATTCCCAGAATACACGAAACATACCCTATAAGAATGTTTGATAGCATAAAATAAAATAATTTTTTTCAAGAACTACTAAAAATATTTACAAGAATATTTTTTGGATTTCCATCCTCTCTACCCTGATCTGCTGGCACGCAAGCATGAGTTCTGGGCAAGTTTCTTGCTTAAAGCGATAGTATTGTTACTGATCTATGGAAAACCGAAGAGTTCAACCCTATAAGAATTATCACTGATCTATGGAAAGCCGAAGAGTTCTACCCTATAAGATTGATTAAAATCATTTTATCGAAATTTTTGAAATTGTTCTACTATGCTCTGCTGACACTCTAGCGTATGTTGTGGCCTCAAATTAGGTTCTATATTAAAGTACTCCTTCTGATCTTTCAGAAATCGAGGAGTTCTAGCCTTCTAGAACTACGATAATTATTTAATAGAATATTTTTTGGATTTTCGTCTTTTCTACCGTGATCTGCTGGCACGTAAGCATGAGTTCTAGGCAAGTTTCTTGCTGTAGGCAAAAGTATTGTTACTGATCTATGGAAAACCAAAGAGTTCCACCCTATAAGAATGTTTGATAGCATAAAATAAAATTATTTTTTTCAAGAACTACTAAAAATATTTACAAGAATATTTTTTGGATTTCCATCCTCTCTACCCTGATCTGCTGGCACGCAAGCATGAGTTCTGGGCAAGTTTCTTGCTTAAAGCGATAGTATTGTTACTGATCTATGGAAAACCGAAGAGTTCAACCCTATAAGAATTATCACTGATCTATGGAAAGCCGAAGAGTTCTACCCTATAAGATTGATTAAAATCATTTTATCGAAATTTTTGAAATTGTTCTACTATGCTCTGCTGACACTCTAGCGTATGTTGTGGCCTCAAATTAGGTTCTATATTAAAGTACTCCTTCTGATCTTTCAGAAATCGAGGAGTTCTAGCCTTCTAGAACTACGATAATTATTTAATAGAATTTTTTTTGGATTTTCGTCTTTTCTACCGTGATCTGCTGGCACGTAAGCATGAGTTCTAGGCAAGTTTCTTGCTGTAGGCAAAAGTATTGTTACTGATCTATGGAAAACCAAAGAGTTCCACCCTATAAGAATGTTTGATAGCATAAAATAAAATTATTTTTTTCAAGAACTACTAAAAATATTTACAAGAATATTTTTTGGATTTCCATCCTTTCTACCCTGATATGCTGGTACGTGAGCATGAGTTCTGGGAATGTTTCGTGCTTTAAGCGATAGTTCTGTTACTCATCTTTAAAAAACTGAAGAGTTCTACCCTATAAGAATTATCACTGATCTATGGAAAGCCGAAGAGTTCTACCCTATAAGATTGATTAAAATCATTTTATCGAAATTTTTGAAATTGTTCTACTATGCTCTGCTGACACTCTAGCGTATGTTGTGGCCTCAAATTAGGTTCTATATTAAAGTTCTCTTTCTGATCTTTCAGAAATCGAGGAGTTCTATCCTTCTAGAACTACGATAATTATTTAATAGAATATTTTTTGGATTTTCGTCTTTTCTACCGTGATCTGCTGGCACGTAAGCATGAGTTCTAGGCAAGTTTCTTGCTGTAGGCAAAAGTATTGTTACTGATCTATGGAAAACCAAAGAGTTCTACCCTATAAGAATGTTTGATAGCATAAAATAAATTTTTTTTTTTCAAGAACTACTAAAAATATTTACTAGAATATTTTTTGGATTTCTATCCTCTCTACCCTGATATGCTGGCACGTGAGCATGAGTTCTAGGCAAGTTTCTTGGTTCAGGCGATAGTATTGTCACTGATCTATGGAATCCCGAAGAGTTCTACCCTATAATAATTATTGGAATCATAAAATATTTTTTTTTCTTCAAGAACTACGAAAATTATTTTATAGAATATTTTTTGGATTTCCATCCTTTCTACCCTGATATGCTGGTACGTGAGCATGAGTTCTGGGAATGTTTCGTACTTTAAGCGATAGTTCTGTTACTCATCTTTAAAAAACTGAAGAGTTCTACCCTATAAGAGTTATCACTGATCTATGGAAAGCCGAAGAGTTCTACCCTATAAGATTGATTAAAATCGTTTTATCGAAATTTTTGAAATTGTTCTACTATGCTCTGCTGACACTCTAGCGTATGTTGTGGCCTCAAATTAGGTTCTATGTTAAAGTACTTTTTCTGATCTTTCAGAAATCGAGGAGTTCTAGCCTTCTAGAACTACGATAATTATTTAATAGAATATTTTTTGGATTTTCGTCTTTTCTACCATGATCTGCTGGCACGTAAGCATGAGTTCTAGGCAAGTTCCTTGCTGTAGGCAATAGTATTGTTACTGATCTATGGAAAACCGAAGAGTTCTACCCTATAAGAATGTTTGATAGCATAAAATAAAATTATTTTTTTCAAGAACTACTAAAAATATTTACAAGAATATTTTTTGGATTTCCATACTCTCTACCCTGATATGCTGGCACGTGAGCATGAGTTCTAGGCAAGTTTCTTGCTTTAGGCGATAGTATTGTAACTGATCTATGGAATCCCGAAGAGTTCTACCCTATAATAATGATTGAAATCATAAAATATTTTTATTTCTTCAAGAACTACGAAAATTAATTTATAGAATATTTTTTGGATTTCCATCCTTTCTACCCTGATATGCTGGTACGTGAGCATGAGTTCTGGGAATGTTTCGTGTTTTAAGCGATAGTTCTGTTACTCATCTTTAAAAAACTGAAGAGTTCTACCCTATAAGAATTATCACTGATCTCTGGCAAGCCGAAGAGTTCTACCCTATAAGATTGGTTATAATCGTTTTATCGAAATTTTTGAAATTGTTCTACTATGCTCTGCTGACACTCTAGCGTATGTAGTGGCCTCAAATTAGGTTCTATGTTAAAGTTCTCCTTCTGATCTTTTAGAAATCGAGGAGTTCTAGCCTTCTAGAACTACGAAAATATTTGATAGAATATTTTTTGGATTTACATCCTTTCTACCCTGGCCTGATATGCTGGCAGCTGAGCATGAGTTTGGGCATGTTTTGTGCTCTAGGCTATAGTTATGTTACTGATCAGTAGAAAACTGAAGAGTTCTTCCCTCCAAGGATTATTATATTCAGTGAGATTATAAATTTTCGACATTTCAACTGTTCTTCCTTGATCTGCTGGCTCTGGATCGTGAATCCTGAACACATATTAAGTTCTAGGTTAAAGTTCTGTTACTGATCTACGAGAAAATGAAGAGTTCTAGCCTTCAAGAATAGTTGACATCATTCACACCAATTATTTCAATCATTATGAGTAGATCAAGATTTTATTTAAAAAATGATCTGCTAACTTCCCGTAGCAGATCATTTTTTCAATCGACTATATTTCAGGTAAAATCGACAGAACTATCTCTAAAAAGTATCAAGAACTGTAGAACTCAGCTGCATGCGTACAGAACTCACTTTTAATTTTGGTTTGCTAAAAAATGATCTGCTACGGGAAGTTGGCAGATCATTTTTTCAATCAACTTTTTTTTAGGTAAAATCGACAGAACTATTTCTAAAAAGTATCAGGAACTCTAGAACTCAGCTGCATGCGAATAGAACTCACATTTTTTTTTGATCTGCTGGAAAATGATCTGCTAAGTTCACAGACATACACAGACGTAGGTAACAGATAATAATACATATCAACATATTCATGCCAGCCACGGATATTTCGTTATATCAGTATCAATTTCGTTACTCACATCAACAACATCATATCATCATCATCATATTATCATTATGAACAACTATTACTATGGGTAGTAATAGTTGTTCATAATGATGAGTACAATAACCCTTTAAGGGGATCGGGATTGGACGACACGGTTGGCGCAGTGGCTAAGCGATTAGCCTTCTGCGCTACGTGCCGCGGGTTCGATCCCCGCACGGAACAAATATTAATTGTATGATCTACAGATAGTTGTTTCGGGTCTGGTTGTGTATGCATGTGACATGTATGTTTGTACAGTACCCTCGATACAGGAGAAATCTTAGAGAGGGGCAAGGTAAAAAAAAATAATAAAAATTTAGAAAGATGGATAACTATAAACCGGTATATAAAATTTATATTCAGTGTACAAACAGTTGTCTCTGCGCATAAAAAAATTACAGTACCTACCTACTTAATTTAATTAAGGCACAAATTGTTCTTGTTCGCGTTTAAGCAAAGAATGCATTGAAAATAGGTCGGCAAAGGCATTACGGTGACAAAGAAGTATAGCACTCTTTTTCTAAAGCCATTTCTTTAAAGTAACAACTCTTTAATTTGTTAAATGTCCTATGTTCAAACTTTAAGAGGTTAATGAATATCAATTAGCTGTCAATAGACAAATTGACTCCAGTAATGTAAGAACAATATCTCAAAAAACAATGTTAAAGATAAAGATATTTTTATTTTGCAAACATGGGTAATACAAAGCATGGTGGAATATAAAATAGTGGGCTCAGCCATGTTTTACCGGTAGGTGTGCAAAAACACAGTGCAAATGCAGTACACTGATCAGTTGTTTTGTCATAAAATAATTACATTCCATCTATAATAATCATTCAGTATTACAAATAATTACATGTAATTACATCTAAATACTAACAAAAAAATTCAAAATAAAAATTATGTTCATTTGTTTTGACTTTTTTATTTTATTTTGAAAAACGAAGGTATGAATTGTGACATTGGTTTCCCGAAAATCGGTTTCGGTTTTACCATAAAGTATAGGTAAACGAACATACTTTCGCATGACGAATCAGGATTCTTTGAAGAGCCTCTGAGTGACTTCCTGTGTCTTCATTTAAGTACTACATCTGGGTTTCTTCCTGACAGTAAATAATAATCTCTGAGAAAAAGACATGTTTTTTTCAGTGTCCGTAGTCTTGAGTTCAATGGCCTAGAGAAAATATTTCCTCCTATATAATCGCAACAATATTTACCTTACAGACTTTTTTGTAAGCTATGTTGATTACTACAATCCTAATGGTTCACATCAATCGAAGATCTTTTTTAATGGAAATGCAAGAAAATAAAAAACAGTTAATTTTTTTATTATTAATTCGTGAATGTAAGTCATTTTAGGAATTTGGGTCATTGTGCTATTTAATGTCAATAACCTTATTTTAGAACTTCTACACTAACCTAATCTTTGCCTTATTTATAGATTTGTATTTACTAATAGGGGCTCGTAGACCATAGATTAAAGAATAGAACAGAATAGATCTTTATTTCATGTAAACTAAATACAGTCACTTATGAAATGTTGAGACTCTAGGTGCGATATACATATAGATGGGTGCCGTGCGTATCAAATGATCTGCGCAGCCTCGCCTCGGGTTCAGTCCTTGGATGGGTGACCGTTCTGTAAACATTGAGACGCCGCCGCCGCGCCGTGCCTCGGAGAGTCGGTCCTGGTTGTTATAACGATGTACTAAGACATGAATAATACAAATATCGTATTATTCATGTCTTAGTACATCGTTATTGCTGGCCGTAGTGGATAGATTATCCAAATTTATTATGATAACCGTTAGATATGGGTCATCAGAAGTATTTTTTAGAATCGGTTCAGTAGTTCCAGATACTACACCGTATTTATTTGTTTGTATGTACATACAAACAAACAAACTTTACCTCTTTATAATATGTATTAGTTTATAGTATACATATCAGATTCCATCATTTCGAAATGCGGAGATGAAGTAATAACCACGGGTTATTCCACGATGCCAAAATCAGTAGCTAATTAACTCCTACGCAGTAAACCTAATGTAAATATAACCAGTAAAAAAGCATAATCCACAGTTTAACAAGGCATACCAACTGAGAATGACAACCCAACTCCTACGCAAATTAAGTAACACGTACATCTGACATTAAACGTGGATCCAACCGCTAAATTTATTTATTTATTTATACAATTTATTGTAAATATACACCACGTAATAAAAACAGGATTGAGATTCATATAAGCTAATGTAGAATAGGCGGTCTTATCGCACTCAGCGATCTGTTCCAGACAACCTTTGGATGGACATAACAGAAAAGAAATAGGTAACGGGCAATCTAGGTGTACTTGTTGGTACATTATTTTTATTGTAATATACTTACGTCAAATACTTAAATATAATAATAATTATACACACTGTTACGATTCAATAACATATTGTAATATAGGTATACCTATCATAGTAATTCGTGAAGAGAAAACTTTGTACGCCTTTTTGATCATATGGCGCGCACGGAGGAGTGTGAGATTTGGCATAGTTAAATTTTATATGGAGATGGAGTGCAGAAAGTTAAAATTTATACATAATGTGTGGTCGAATGTCGACCACTGGGCCACCACTAGTATATACGCACTGATACATATAGGTACAGTATTCAAAAATAATAATTTAAAATTACTGTGGCAGATAATGATCCTTCACTAGCTTCTTCAACATTCGCAGCTTTTGTGCACGTCTCACAGGAAGAGGCAATGCATTCCACAGCCGAGCAGCTTGAACTCTAAAAGATTTAGAATTTAGTGGAATGCAAAGGTATATTGAATTTCAAATTTTCCGATGATCGACTTATATTATAATATATAAAATATATATTTATATTATATATTTTATATGTATAAAGATAGTATTTTATAGTATTAGTTGTTCAACACGAGTATCGTAACAATCTATTCCTCTTGTTTTATTACTTGTGTGGGATCGTTTAAGGGTGCATCGATGAGCAACGGTGTAGCACGTGGACCGTTAAAATCAATCGGTAAATTAAATTGTATAGTTTTACAATGTAGGTTGGGCCACCTACGCCTTATGACTGCCCATCAATATACATAGATGATTCTTTATCGAACGACTTCAAAAAAAGGTGGAGGTTCTCAATTCGACTGTTTGTTTGTTTTTTTTGTATGTTTGTTACACGATTACTCCGCCAATTGCAGATCGATTTTTAAAATTATTATTGTTTGATAGCGTATACTCTCGAGGTGGTCTCATTTAAATTTGGTGAAGATCTGATGAAGACGGAGTTGACTCCACAACCAGAGTGTGCGTGGGTGGAAACTCCTCTGAAACCGCACGGTACGAGACCAGTGTGACTCTAGGGTATGCAGATGAACTCCTCGCTGATGGCGAGAGGTGCTATAGTAAAAAGTACCTAGCCGTTGGCATCATATGAAACAATTCCTCAGAACACTGTCCGTTGTACAAGCTTTTTTGCAAACAATGCCTCCGTCAAAAATATCTCCTATATCGTAGTTATAGGCAGAGATTTCTGAATAGCTGTTACTACACATAAAAAGCCAAAATCTCACATGCACATAAATCTAGACCTAGAGAAACTATCTGTAAGCAGCGCAGTACACAGATGAATGCTGGTTGTATGTTTTCCCTGTAAACACCATAACAGAAATTGTAACCTATTTTTAGACACGCAACAAAAGGTAGGTACTTCACCATAATACAAGTTGTAGCTATATTTGGACTAAGGTGATTCGACAACAAAAACCAGACAGGTCAACAGTTCAATAGTCGACGGTCTGACCCAATGAACCAAGTTTAATTAACAGAATCTGGTTTACTATAAATCCAGATCACGATGCCACAAGATATATAAGTTAAGAAGATCCGTACGATTTGGCCAGTTCCCGGGTAGGCATTGGCCACTCCACCTGTCTCGAGAGCTGATAACTTTTTTGTTTTGGTTTCGGGTTTGGGTGTGAGAGATATAAATTAAAGAAAGAAAAATCAAATAAAAAAAAAAACCCGATTGCAAAAAGAGGAACTAAAAAGATGGAAACAAGATGAAAAGAAAACCGAGTATCAGTTATAACTTTATAACATGCAGTCGGAGCCATCTAGGATGTAATGAACGCAAACATGCCTCCGACTGCATGTTATCCAATCATGAAAAGCAATTACTAAAATGATGTCAAAGGCATGATAAATGAAGTGCTTATAATTATATTGTTCCGAATGTTTTGTGTTACTTAGTAAAATTGAGAACCCTGCCGCCAATATTTTCAATTTTTCGCCTCAATATGAGTTTCTTTTCGGGGGATTATTGGATCAGGACTTCTGAATCTGTTCTCTCTGGTTGTGTAACTATGCCGTAACGTGAAAGTCCTATATAACAAAGTCTCTTAAGTTTATTTTCAGTCATAACTAAAGAATTAATGCCCCCTTTTGTGAGGAACTGAGGTACAGTCACTATTAGTCATTGACATAAAGACTGTTATTTGTTAGTTAAAGAGATATTGTTTCTAGTTCATTGATTTAGTAAAGAGGGTTTGGCTAGTGCCTTGAATAATTTTACGTAATTATTCTTTGTATTTGCGAAGACTACAGCAGTCACTTTGTATCCATCAACATAAAGGCGTAGTCGTGAGCTGGTACGTGCTGTTATGGCCATCAGAAGTTTTTTATTTCTTATTTGTCTCTTTTTGTAGTGTTTTATTTTTAATCTTCTCTGTCTTGTGTTGTCAATGTGTCCGTGCTGAATAAATGCACCTATATTTTTCTTCTTTCTTTTTTTTAGAAGCCATCAGTTTTCATGTTTGATATTAAGAAATAGCACAATTTTAAAATTTGAATTGTCTGTGACGGCAGTTACACTTTTAGAGATCATATACTTAATGTGGTGTTACATCACACGAGCCCAGTAATTCTTCTGTCGTGTCGGCATGAGCTTAAGTAAGTTAAGTAGCTTTTGCTATGGTTGGAAAATTAACCTGTTAGTCCTTACTAACAGGCTAATTTTCCAGCCTTTCCGTAACAGGGCTAACCGTCCAGAAAGGACCGTACGTATTTAGATATAATATTATACAACTTGTATCAAAAATGCGTGGTCATAATAGTGTGGATTAGACTATAACACTGAACAACATTCTCTATGGGACCAACATCGTAATCGCTACAAAATAACCAGCCATCCCACACATTTGGGTCAAGTATTGAAGTTTTTTATGGGACAGCTGATTATTTTTTCGAGATTACGACGTTGGTCTCATCGAGAAAGAGGCTCTTTCCATGCTATTAATAGCCCTAGTTTCTTTTAACAATCGTGATTTTACGCATTGATTAAGTTCGATTGGTGGAGCTCGGAGCGGGCCAAACGGCGCGCAGAACGCGAACGTGATTGATGTTATAGGTAACTATTTATTATAGAAACTGACGTCTTATATTTATATCCAGATATTCTTTGGCCTGGTCTGGCCATGTCTTGCAAGGGGTTGAAAGGCATAGGAGCAGATGGAGTCTGAGAAACGATATACGTAGTGTGGATCGACCTCCAGTTAGAAGGACCGCCTTAAAAGAGTTATCTGGGATAGATTGGGTGCAGGAAGGCGGAAGACCGATTGTTACAGCGCTACTTAATAGAAATGTTAACATAACATTATAAAAGATAGGTAATAACAACAGAAGCTTTCCTTGATAATGTACCTACTTACAATAAAAAACTATAACCAGACATCGAAAGTACTAAAATGTTTGACGTTCATTCCATCACTGCATCCGGAACAGCTATAATTTATAACTCGTGGAGTCGTGATTCATCTTTGTTCGGACAAGGTAACGATCTTGACGCGGCCCGCCCGCCATACTGTCTAACGTGCGAACCTAATAATTATGAACAGAAATAAAATAAAGTTTTTTATGAAAATTATTTAGGGTGACTTGCACCAAAGCTATTTAAATCATATTTAAGCTAAACACGTTTAGCCATCAGTCTGTCACTATCTCACAGTATACAAATAGAAAGGGAGAGAAAGATATCTAAACGTGTTTAGCTTAAATAACTTTAGTGCAAGTCGCCCTTAGTACTTTTTATTTTTTTGAAATCGGTTTTTACTTTTTTCAAAGTTTATTTTATTTTTCTATTTTGAATGGCATTACATGCCTATCTATATTATATACATATAAATGAATCCCTATTTCCCTTGGTCATGCCATCACGAGTGAACGGCTGGACCAATTTCGCTAATTCTTTTAATGTTGTGTTTGTTATATTTGTAAGGAGAAGGTAGGGTAGGGTAGATAGGGTAGGTGTAGGTAGGTAGGGTAGGTAGGTAGGTAGGTGCACAGTTTTTTTATTGGC
Organism: Allophyes oxyacanthae; assembly: GCA_932294325.1. Classification (NCBI taxonomy): domain Eukaryota; kingdom Metazoa; phylum Arthropoda; class Insecta; order Lepidoptera; family Noctuidae; genus Allophyes; species Allophyes oxyacanthae. The sequence goes on from OW028628.1 coordinate 9,358,130, forward strand.
GGTACGAAGTTCGCCGGGTTAGCTAGTACACAAAATATGCGACTACAGCAATCGCGAGCAATTTGCTGTTATCCATTGAAGAGTTCCATCGTCTATCTCCGAAGGACTTCATCAGATCTTCACTAAATTTAAATAGAACCACCCCCTCCTTTTCATTCCTAGAAGAGGCCCGTGCCCAGCAATGGGTCAGTAATAGGCTGGATTTACTTATTATATCCTATTAGTTACCATTAGGCCAGGCGGCAAACGACCACTTTTGAAGACTTTTTACGACATCCTCCGAATCTAGGGCCACTTATTTTTAGTCGCACACCAGACGGCTCTAGCGCATACTAGTATATCCGTAAATATTAGAATTAATTTAATACAGTGCTGATTTTTTAATAGCTTTGCTGATAGATTTCGTACGTCGGCACATAAAACTGGTTTCCTTTAACTAGAATTCACACGTGTGCTATTAACTTTGAGTATCTAGTACCTACGCTATTAAATAGCAGATTTGATTATTGTTGGATTTTATTTAATTCTGTACCTTAATGTCAGAATTTCAAAGGAACTGTTTGTTTCCAAAGTTTTTGATCTAATAAAGGTCGATAATATCGCAGATATCCTTTTAGTAGATATCTATATTACGACACATTATCGCAGCAGTGTGAAAAATTGCATGCGTTGTAATACAAAATGGACTATAACAGATATCTGAGATATTATCGAGCGATAATATCGCTGCGTTATTGCGATATCAGTTTTTAGTACATTTTTATTAGAACGCATGCGATCTTACACACTGCTGTGATAATGCGTTCTAATACAAAAATGTACTATAGCGTTATTGCGATATCTGTTTCAGTACATTTTGTGTTATAGGCTGGAGCCTTTAACCATTTGTGGATCCTGTAAAAAGTTTTTACAAAGAGAAAATTACTGTTTTCTTTAATTCTAGAGCTTACTGGCTGAGAAAGTGTCGGTGCTTGGTTATCGAACGATAAAAAGTTTGGCGCAATTTAGGGGAGGCCTATGTCCAGCATTAGACTGCGTTGCTGGACTTTATTGTTTGTTGAATTGAAGGAGGAAGACTTTAGGTACACTTTATTCTAGTCTGTAATCTCTAGGTTCAGTTTTAGAAAGTAGTTCGTAGTACGTAACATTGTATGTCATGTGTAGGAAGACCAGTTTTTGATGTATTTGCCTATCTGCGTCGCTTGCCAAGTAAATGCGTGGACTGTGAAATATTAGGATCTCGTGTATCGTCCGCGATTTATAACTAGTTGTATACTTTGGCTTTGAATTGACTGCAACACTAGCATTCTCTGCGGTTTGTATAGATTTGGAGGGAATTTTATCTAGACCAAAACTTTGCGATTATTTTATTTATGTACACACAAGGAAACATGGTAATAAAAATGTTACAGATATATGAGCACAATGTAACTACTTATTAATTACTTTATTATTATTTTCTTTTTTAGTTTTTGGATAAATGGAAATAATTTGTTTTTACTAACAGTCTTTTGTCGGCTTATTATTTCAGGTTCCTTTTCGTCCCCACTGAGGGTTCATTCGACTATACCTTGGTGATTCAGAGGTCACCAGAAACAGTCGCATGGATAGTTACATTTAAAAAAAAAACAAAAATAGATCGCCTAGAAGGTTTCTAAGTGGTTTTGGCCTGCCGTAAGTTATTCACACGTTGGCAACACAGGTCCTGGAACACTAGAGTAAATTACAGAAAGCCACCAGAAGGTAGATGGAAACTAAAAACTAAAAATAAATGCTGATCTTGTTTTCAATAGAGGTCCTCGTAAGCAGTGATAGCCTACATGCTGAACGATTGCCTTCCATGCGGGAAGTTCTGAGTTCGAAACCAGTCCACACCTCGTGACTATTCGAGTTTATGTACGGGTTAGATTTTGATTATCACTTGCGTTAACGATGAAGGAAAACATCGTGAGGAAACCTGGACATCTGAGAGGGTCTCAATAAGTTCTCGATGGTATGTGTAGTACGTCAACCTGCACTAGGCCAGCGTGGTGGACTAAGGCCTAACCATTCTCATTCTGAGAAGAGGCCTGTGCCCAGCAGTGGGACAGTAATGGGCTGGATTTATTATTATATTCCTTGAAATATGAAACTGAAAGATTAATTGCATTCATCTTATATCTTAATTACTGCCTCGTGTAATAATATTCGTATGTATTCCGAGATTAAAGATATTTCGTGGTCTAAAGATATTCAAATATTTACATAAATATAGTTCGAGGACCATCTGCTAATGCTGTGTACTATTACTAATATCATTAGACTTGTCGACAGATATGCTAGAATCAAGCACGTCCATCAAATTGCCTTCTAGGTTAGGGAACAAATCTGGTGCCAATGGTTTAAAATAATGTCCACAAATTGATTTGTATTGTGTGCCGATTCTATAGTTTACTAACTCTCATAGGTATATCGTATGACCACCAAGACCAACTGCTTATTATGCATTCCGAGGCACGAAGGGGTCACGATGTTTGAAGAAACGGTCACCGATCCAAGGACTAACAGCGGCAAGCACTGCTTAACCTGGCTGTGTAGCTACGAGCCCCTCATATCTTCAATATTATTAACCATCATACTCTTATAAATTGCTTTCTGCTGAAAATGCGCCCCTTAGTATTCAAAAATATCCTGAATCCAGCCATTGCTACCCGCTGAGCTTATCATTTGAGGAGTTGAGCTGACATAGATAACCATTATCTCTAATACGAATGTATAAGTCTAAACCGCTGGCGTCTATAGAATATTATAATGAAACATTTTATCTTAGTATTCCTACACTAAACTAAAAATTCGCTAAAGGTGCTGTGCTTGGTTTCATACTGAAATTAGTCGATAGTTGCTAGCGAGTTTAGACTTGTGAAGTCAATTGAGTTGGTGAAGTGTTGATGGAAGTTAGGAATAGCTAAGGAGAAGAAGAGAAAGCGTATGAGAAACTTTAGTACAAAGACAAATTAGCCACTAACGAAGTAAATACGTTGGAATATTATCGAATACAAGTTGTAATATATATTTTGGCACTGGATGTCAACACGTTGCAGGAGCACATTATAGACAACGTGAATGAACTGGTAACTGGTTCTTCTGAAATTATTTCTAGTAAAACTAGTTGGTAAATCATCGTCGACTTGTCGTAAATTTGTTTTGTTTGAAGATGGGATAGAAGTAATGTGACCTACTTTTTAAAATATCTTTATTATGTGTGTAATTCGGTTTAGAATTATTGCATCTGCACTTATAGGTGCTGTGGTAAAGATAATTGACGGTCAGCTATGTAGAAGTAAAGTTTGGATAACACTGAAGGCGAAAATAGAGCTAACAAAGGATAAACCTAGCATAACCATTCCTAATCTGCATACAAACGGACAGATTTCCAATAGTAATAAATACTTAAGGGGCGGGTTAACTAGCTCTCGGTAAGATCTCGTCGAGCTCTCCACGTGGAATGCTCAGTTTTATGAGGTTTTTATGAGTATAAACGTTCCTGGCTGTCTGCGTGGCTGGACCATGTGGAAAATAAGGTTTTGGTTGGATTTGAAGGCGGTTATAATTAATGTTCCCAATTTGCTTGCCTTAATAACCAAGAATCCGATTCAAAGAACAATTATTCTAAATGTAAACGACGCATCAAAATATAATAATATATTATATAGGTAGTGTTTTTATTTTTTTAAATTATATTTCTTATAAAAATATTTAATTATGATTTTAATCTACTGAAAACTCTAAGTTTTGAATTTTTTATTGCATTTTTCGTATTTCACTACAAAAAGACATGATAATATTGTTTATATATTTTATTTTTTTCCTTGAATAGGGTATACACAATACAATAGACAATACAAACATTAAAAAAAAAAATTGGTACCTATGTATTCAATAACTTTTTTAATCCCATAAATTACAGACTTTTCCCATGGAGTAAAAGCTACAGAACTCTTCATCATGATAAGATCTTACTCATCCCTAGCTTTTTCATTGTTCTATATTCATGCATCTTTTTTTGCGATAACTAAGTACTTACTTGACCTTTTTAAGGTCCGGGATCGGAGTTTCCACTTACATCCGTACTATAATCATCGCAATGAACTTGTATTATTTCTTTTTTTAAAACGCATTTATTAGCTTCACCTGTAACTAACTAATTAACATACCTACTATGTAAAAAGTTGATAAATTTCTTCGATTTCTTTCCGATTGAGATGAAATTTTGCATAGTACCACATTTAGTTTGGATGACAAAAGCCTGTTTTTTAGTTTTATTTTTAAACTATAATACCTATTTTATTCTATAAATGTGATGATAGCTTCTTATTTATCCCTTCCACATAATATCATTATAGACACAATTTTTGACACTACGCTATATTATATGCCTATAGTACTGAGAGTAATCTATATTATTAATAACATTGGTTTTAATAGTCCCAGATCTGCCTCGCGAATATTGCCCAATGGAACTGAAAATAGTAATAAAATAAATTAGGTGCTTCAGATTTCAAATTGAGATCAATCACGCGACATTTAGAAGCGTTTAGAAGTCACAGCTGTGACCGTCATTTGTTTTTATTTGTATAGTTATTATTATTTATTTATTACAACTGAATGAGATAGTTTTGCTTTCGCGAAGTATAAATATTTTATTATATTAATGCTCACCCCTTCTCAGTTTAAGAGACCCGTGCCTAGCAGGACAGGAATGTGCTGGATTTATAAAAGGTATTCCGTCTACCTTAATAGGCGGAAAATACCGCGAAAAAAAAAAACAAATCACATGCTAAGTAGTAGAAGAGTAAAAAAAAATGTACGAAAAAAATAAAACTTTATATTTTGTCCGAAAATAAATCACAGTGCGTCGTTTGCCTAAGTACTGCGCAACGAAATTATGGACGCAGAGCTGTAGCATTTTATTACCTACGAATATTTTCTAGTGACCAAATAAAGTATGAATTGTAAGCTTTTCGTCGTTGTGCTAATGACAGAAGTTTGTTCGGCAGAAATAAACTTTAGAAAATTTTAGAGCATTGAACTTTGCTTCATTTTTCGTTGATTACCTTTCCGCAAAATAGTGTTTGCTTTCCTCGGACGGTTTCAAAGACATTTTATGTTAAATAATTTATTGATAAGCAGGAAATTGGCTATTTTTAAGCGGAAATTTGAACAATAACAGAACTCGTAGCTATTTATATCCATTTATTAGAACAATAGATAGAAGTGGCGTACCAAACTATGAATATTTTTTTAAATCATTTCTTCAAATAAAGTGTCAGCTCATCTCTGCTCATCTTGATAGACCGTTATGGAGCGAAAATATTTTTCGGCTTCCCATACCTTTTGGGTACGGTTAGTTTGTATGAAGTCGAAAACGTAATGTACCTACTACCTATCTGTGGGCCGAGCACGAATGTTTTGACGTATAGTAACGTAAACGTAAGCTAATTTTGATTATAAAATACGATGAATCTATTGCATTTTTGTTCAATTTTATGCAACAAACGCACTTGTTTCATGAAAATGTAAAAATATTGCATGTCTTTCCAAAAAAATATCATGGATTAAACGTGTATTTTTGGTTCTAAATTTGGTTACGTTTACTTTACTATACGTCGAAACATTCGTGCTCGGCCCACTGAAATGTCTTAAAATCTACCGTGTAGATGGCGTGTTCTTCTCTACAGTCCAAGAAGTACCTGAAAGTGGTCGATCTGTAAATGCTTTCGATAATTACTCACGTTCAACTTTGATCGAAAATTCGATCAATAAAATATAATAAGAACATTTTTTGTACCATGTCTACGTTGTTATAGGTCAACATCATAATGAAAGACTCGGTCGTAAGAATCGATCGACAATGTCCGAGAAATCCCACTGTAGCATTTCTCTGACCTCTACTTTCACGTTGCACAGCTTACAAGAATTCGTAATGTCTTCATAAATAATGTGTGTTGCCTTTATTGCCCACTAAAAACTTTGCCTAACCGTATACGCAAAAGAATAGGTTTGAGGGAGGCCATAGCTGGACTTTCCGCTCAAACTTGGAGCTGTCCAACTAGGGAAGTACCTCCACCCTGTAGAATGATTATTTATCGAGCCAAATAACACTGCTCTTTTATAGTGTTGTGTACCTAATGGCAAGTAAGCCGCCATCGCTCCTTGGGTACCTAATGTTAACACGACGCTAGTAGTAGGGTCGGCAATGAGCCAGTGATGTCCCTGGTGTTGTAAGTTGTAAGCTCATAGGTTACGGTAACCTCTTACCATCTGGCGGGCTATATGCTTGTTTGCTACCTTAGTAGAATAAAAAGATAAAACTAGTTCTTGCAATACCACTGAAGCAAAATCTATGCGAAAACACGTGTACCTAAAATAAAACAGGGCAGTTCATTGACTTGTTCAGTGTTGCACGTGGATCATTGTCCACGCCCTTCGGGATGGAAAAGTTATGATTGGAGGTAGAAAAATGACCGAGAAATGTCTTGTGGGAACGCAGTTTTATATTCAACGCGAAGTTTTTATTAGAACGAGGTTAATACACGTTAGTAATGTGGGGGAGTGTCGCGTTAGGTTTGTTTTTAAAATGCACAGTTGAAGAGGGCAAGGCGTGCACTTAGGCTGACTGCACATTGACTACTACCGCGTGAGCGACAGTCGAAGTCAAAGTCGTTAAAATCAAAGTCAAAGATTTCTTTATCACCGGTATCACCGTATCACCGTAATAGACTGTCAGTATTACTCGGTGCTGCCACTTAATTAATTTAATTATGTTTTGTTTATCAGAACAATGATAATATATTATATATTAAGTGATCTTGGTGTAAGGTTTTGAGTTTATTTAAGTTTCGTGCGTCATACTGGGCGTAAAAATAAAAACTTTTTCTTTCTTTCCTTTATTTTATCATTCGTCGTATCGTATCAAGCTCCGTATCTAATTGTGGATGCCTCGTTGCCGGTTTTCTCCGATCATATCCGTATGTTCTCCTTTGATGACAAAAATCGACTCGAGATGGAACGGGACGCATCAGAGCGGCGTATCAAGACCGCGTATCATGATTGCGTATCACCACTCGTTCACAAGTCGGTGATACAGATACGGTGATTGGTTGGCAGTGGCACCGACTTCAGAAGATTTTTAAGAAAATTATTTTATTGTTTTTTGATTTTGGAAGTCGGTTTTGACTTTTTTTGAAGTTTATTTCTTGTGGAGTCACGGCCAAGGACACCGTAATATGGAACTTTCAATATTCCAGTTTAATATTAATTCAAACGGTATGTTTTGTTTGGGTCTGTGTGTCTCGATATGCATAGATTATATTACATTGTAGTTTGGGGTGAATAAAATTTGGTGATCACGTTTTTCTTACGTATGTTCGGCTGTTTCTATGCGGAGAAGTGACATTTATTCATTGTACATTTATATGTATGAATTTGGCGTTTGGTTCATTGATTTGAATGGGTATACCGGATGCTCTATCTTGTGCTGCGTGTCATGGAAGTGAAATGTGATTATGGAGAATATTTGATTCATACTCGTAATATTAACATCATCATCAGCCTATAGCAGTCCACTACATGACTAGCACGGCGAGTGGAAAACCTCTTTTCTGCACCCATTAGCTACTACGACCAGACCAGAAAAAGGAAAATAAAATGCACAAGAAAATTGCATAAAACAGAAAAAAAATGTTATTGGCATGCCAGTACCGAATGGGTTGTGAATAGAATAGAATAAATCTTTATTTCATGTAAACCAGATACAGGCACTTATGAAATGTCGAGACTCTAGGTGCACGGTTCCAAATAGTAGACCCTATGGAGAAGAACCGGCAAGAAACTCCATGGTAACTCTTTGTCAACTCAGCATTTGCTATACAGGGTGTACGATCGCAGAACGTAATACTAAATACCAGTGGCGAAGGGTGACAGTTTTAAAAGGGGAAGCCGTCCCAAAAATGCCCTCTAATAATTGCTGCGATTAATGCTGCAAGACAAACATCCATACCGTCTCTTGTAATCTATATATTATTATAGTCATGTCTGGAAGAGCTCGACCTAACTGAATAACAAGCCTTTTTTTGTCAGTTGGATGAGTAAATATATAATATTACTTTGGTCTACGCACTAACCAATTCCTAAAGGGAAGCCGATGGGAATCGGGTTGTATGGACTCTTCGCCACTGCTAAATACGTGGTTTCATTTAACTTCTGCGATAACTTCTGCGGCACCCTGTGTATAAGAACACCCATCACTGATTTTCAGTTGGCACTCTTGCTTGACACACGGACGGAGGAAACTTTTTCAAACATTTGCTAACTGCTTGCACACTACGTCGTCATTGATACCGATAATTTCAATAATTTTCATTACTTCTACTGACTTCGTATCGTCGACGTTATCGGCTCATGTGAAAACCTCCTATCAGTCTTTAATTTGTTTTTAATTTGTCGTGGAACTTTTTACTGATAACCTCCATAACATTCATCTATTATGTAAGTTAATAGGTAAACAACAATATTACAGACGATATCATTTTGCAATCACATAATCATTCCTTTGTTAATCCAAGAATCAAAATACTGATTATGGTTACATGGATTTTTTCACGCACGCGAGATTGGCTCTAACGCGTTGCTTCCATAATTCTTCATTTATGAAGTTGAAGGGCAGAATTTTTATATTTTTAACTTTAAAATGTGTAGTGAAGTAAGGTTTCATATTTTATATGATATTTATAATATCAAAAAATATATCTTAAGACTAGCTTTGCTAAAAGGTGGGCTGGATCCTTTTTGCTTAACTATGTCCAATTTTTCTGAAAAATCTTCTATATCTCGTGGCTTACCTATCTCTTTGTTCAATAGTACCTGCACAAGACAAATATCTTGCTACACATTCGCAGTATAAACTGACCTCGCATTGTATAGGCTTTTCGTACAATGAGAGGTCAGCTTATACTGCAACTGTATAACTTGATACGTTGTTGTGTACGTTTTTCTTCAATTTGATACTTATGCCACTTTGTAATTTACTACAACTATTTGGTCTCAATACTTTACGTAGTTGACCGGGGAACAAAACAAAACATACCTATGTATTTAATCGGTTTCTTATCGTTCAAGTTAAATATACTGATTGTTGGAAACCAGGTTATTTACTACCTAGCAACTACAGTTCAGATGCAACGTGTTAAATAAACCGTTAATAATTAGCAAAACTAATTTGAAATTAGATTATATTATTGAATAGGCGTGCCATAGATTATAGCCTAATTATGAACTTCAAGGGGAGCTATTCTGTAAGAACATATCGCATCTCGATTCGAATCTCACTTTTTCTTGTAGGTTGATATTTGACGAATTGACATAATCAGCATTTCAGCATATTTCATTTTTTAGCAAATGCTGAGCTGGTAACCCTTTCGTTATGGGCGTGCTCGTCAGTGCAGTAAAATCTCCTGTTTATTTTTTATTAGTGTTTGTTATTATTTTTATGTTTCTTTGTGATATCTGTATCAATTTTTTTTTTTGCTGACAATGTACGGTAGGGATCAGAAATGCATGAGCAGTCTCACAAAGCAATAGATTGACGCTAATGGGTTGACTTACGACCTTCTTTTACGAAGTAGTTTCTATTTCTATACTATAGACACTCACCACAGTTTAAATATATAGTAAACAGTTGGTAAGCTACGTACTTACGTTCCGAATTCAAACACACACAGAGACGTGTGCTCTACAGGGATTTCTCGGATAGGTTCGGTAAGGTAACAGCGAAATATTCAAAGGTTGTCAGTCGGTGTTACTTCGAGACAAAGTCGGTCACGATTTGTGTTGCTCCCATATTTTCCTATATTAATAATTATATTGACAGGACTATACACGGTGACATTTAAATCACTGTTTTGCTAGAACAAACGTTGTTCAGACCATGGTCTTCTACCATTCTATAACACCAAATATGTTATTAAAACAAACTAAACTAGGCGTTTTCAAATAAGTCTTATGTTGCTCAAACGTGTTCAAACATTAACCGTAACGTTAAAGTACTCATCGCTGTAGCAATATGGCATGGCAGAGCGCAAAGCGGCGTGCAACGCGGGGAAAGGCGCGTATCTCCGTTCATGGAGAGCGAGCGAGAGAGCGACACTCCGATTTGCACGCCCCTCCATAATTGAGCCCTTATAAGGAGTCCACGTGGACTACAAGGATGTCCAGCCAATGTGGGCTGAATTGCAAATAAATCATTAGCCAATAACATGCAACCGCGCCAATTACGGTCCCGCCCATTTCTTTTGTTGAATGCCGCGGGCCGCCCTGTCGCTCGTCAGTTTTCCGAAATCTCTCGAGCGGGAACGCGTACGCATCCGATGTACCTTTGTTGTAGGGACTTACGATAATCCCGACTTTTTCAACTTTGTCTTTTTTGTGTTTTTTTCAAAAACCAATTAAGTTATTTTTTTTATTGGATGGTGTAGAATGGTAGTAGACCATGGTCTGAACAACGTTTGTTCTAGCAAAACAGTGATTTAAATGTCACCGTGTATTGTAGTGTTTACGGCTGCTTGAACTCCTCAATATAAAATCAGCAGTTAGCTTTTTTTAAATTTCCCGCTGATATCGAAAGGTATAATGAATGTTCAACTATTTCTCTACGAATTTGTTGTCAATATTGACCGATTGCTTTGAAAATACGTGTCTTCTCTGAAATCGTAATTATGGTCAGATATAAAAATAAATGGCGGCCATTTTGATATTTTTTATTACTGGACCGATTATATACAAAATCGATATCTGAGATTTCGTATAGTCTCTAAATCCATATATAAAGTCGGAATTTAAAAAATGGCCGCCAATTTGGACCTTCTTAGTTACTGGACCAATTGCTTTCAAAATCGATATCTGAGAGTCCATATGGCCTCTGAATACTTACTTAAAGTCAGAATTTTAAAAAGTTGCCGCCTTTTTTATCTTTTTAGTTACTGGACCAATTGCTTTCAAAATCGAAGTCCATATGGCCTCTCAATACTTATTTATAGTTAGAATTTAAAAAAGTTGCCGCCTTTTTTATCTTTTTAGTTACTGGACCAATTGCTTTCAAAATCGATATCTGAGAGTCCCTATGGCCTCTCAATACTTATTTATAGTTAGAATTTAAAAAAGTTGCCGCCTTTTTTATCTTTTTAGTTACTGGACCAATTGCTTTCAAAATCGATATCTGAGAGTCCATATGGCCTCTCAATACTTATTTATAGTTAGAATTTAAAAAAGTTGCCGCCTTTTTTATCTTTTTAGTTACTGGACCAATTGCTTTCAAAATCGATATCTGAGAGTCCCTATGGCCTCTGAATACTTACTTATAGTCAGAATTTTAAAAAGTTGCCGCCTTTTTTATCTTTTTAGTTACTGGACCAATTGCTTTCAAAATCGATATCTGAGAGTCCATATGGCCTCTCAATACTTATTTATAGTTAGAATTTAAAAAAGTTGCCGCCTTTTTTATCTTTTTAGTTACTGGACCAATTGCTTTCAAAATCGATATCTGAGAGTCCCTATGGCCTCTGAATACTTACTTATAGTCAGAATTTTAAAAAGTTGCCGCCTTTTTTATCTTTTTAGTTACTGGACCAATTGCTTTCAAAATCGATATCTGAGAGTCCCTATGGCCTCTGAATACTTACCTTTAGTCAGAATTTTAAAAAGTTGCCGCCTTTTTTTATCTTTTTAGTTACTGGACCAATTGCTTTCAAAATCGATATCTGAGAGTCCCTATGGCCTCTGAATACTTACTTATAGTCAGAATTTTAAAAAGTTGCCGCCTTTTTTATCTTTTTAGTTACTGGACCAATTGCTTTCAAAATCGATATCTGAGAGTCCATATGGCCTCTCAATACTTATTTATAGTTAGAATTTAAAAAAGTTGCCGCCTTTTTTATCTTTTTAGTTACTGGACCAATTGCTTTCAAAATCGATATCTGAGAGTCCCTATGGCCTCTGAATACTTACTTATAGTCAGAATTTTAAAAAGTTGCCGCCTTTTTTATCTTTTTAGTTACTGGACCAATTGCTTTCAAAATCGATATCTGAGAGTCCCTATGGCCTCTGAATACTTACCTTTAGTCAGAATTTTAAAAAGTTGCCGCCTTTTTTTATCTTTTTAGTTACTGGACCAATTGCTTTCAAAATCGATATCTGAGAGTCCCTATGGCCTCTGAATACTTATTTATAGTCAGAATTTTAAAAAGTTGCCGCCTTTTTGATCTTTTTAGTTACTGGACCAATTGCTTTCAAAATCGATATCTCAGAGTCCATATGGCGTCTAAATCCTTATTTAAAGTCAGAATTTAAAAAAAATTGCCGCGTTTTTTATCTTTTTAGTTACTGGACCAATTGCTTTCAAAATCAATATCTGAGGGTCCGCGTAAAGTGGGATAGTTGATAGTGATGACATTATCTTTTTCAGCCGGTCCAAATTGCTTCGTTTGATTTTCCGAGATGATTCAGTAAAGAAACCGGCACTGAATTATCGTGTTTCTGAAGAATACTTTAACGCTTAGGATATTTTACCAAGAACAAATCGCAATTATTAAAAAATATCCATTCCCATCTTTTTTTTAAGAATCATCACATGTTTTTAATTCCTGTTTAAATATCGTCATATAGTTTACATACTACTTACGTACTTACGAGCGAAGCCCTGGGCCAATACTAGTATTAATTTATGTTTGCAGTAGGTAAATGTAACTAAATAAAATAAAAACCATTTTCCAAAAATATTAGTGACATCCCTAGCGCTCCGCTTGTCGATGTCACAAAAACGTCTTAGCTGAGTTACTGTATGTAGTATATATATACTGTGCACTCACACACATGCACTGTTGTCTACAACTGATTGTATTCCATAATTTCAATACTGCTAGTATAACTCAAGCCAGCTAAGTTGATAACGTTCCCTGGTATTCATTAGTGATTGGTGAACCGTAGGTTCAAACCTCACGGGCAGTAATAGTTTTTTTAAAGTTTTAATAATACTCATATATCTTGAGGCATTTATTCATCAATGTTTAACGTAGTAGTTCGATATTAATAACAGGCCTACCGCAATATCTCGTTCGTTTTGTTCATACAAAATGAAAAGTTAGAAGGTAGACAACAGAAATATGAATAAATTATTTAGATTTCTGTAAGGTAGACAGATGCAGTTACGACTCAAGTCATTTAGATCGAATAGAACGTTGTTAGTGTTGTTATTATTGGTTATTGATGTGTGATTAAATCTATTAGCGGTGCTTGTAGTTATAATATTCAAAATGCAGGCTAATATAATCGAAGCGAGGGGGGAATATTATTGCACTGTCTAAAAGTGTACGATATGATTATAATACAAATTATATCTAATGAAACCGGACTGACTGTGAGTGTTATTCATGATCTTTATATAAAACTAAAGAAAAAGATAAATCATTTTAAAGTTTATTTATTTAGATTAATTTGATAATAATAATGATGAATAATTATTCTAATAAATATATTCTTATTATTGTTTGGTTTCTTAATTAATATATAGAAGTATAATAAACATGTGTTTAATATATATAGATATAAGTATTATATAGATACGTATAATATATATATATATATATAGATATATATTATACCATATATTTAGTAATCAGTTTTAGTATTTGGCTTATAGATGTTTATTAGTATTTCTTTTTTTTGTTCTAGAGAAATACTGTGAGTCGGTGGGTTAAGACCATGAATGAGGAAGAAAGTAGCCCTGGTAGTCGATGGTGAACGAATATGAAACAAGTGGTTACATAACAACGAAACATTTTGCAGAATTATTCGACATTTCATTACTAACTGTTCGCCGTGCACTCCACGCTGAAGGTTTCCATCACTGAAGACCAGCTAAAAACCCTTTTTGACAGAAAGATGTAAACAAGAACGGTTCACACGAGAATAGTTATTTATACTTACTTCAACTGGGATACTACTATAATCTTCAGATGAAATAATGTTCAATATAGCCAAAAGGGAAGACTTCATTTATGGTGTAAGGATAACACACGCTGTAGTGAATAAAACATAGTTATGTGGAAGTATTATATGATAATATGTCATGCTGCTTACTGTGCTCATCGTTTATCCAGCTGAAGAGTTTAGAGATATCTTCTGTCCAGGATAATTGTCCGATTCACCGGGCGAGAACCAAAATGTTATAGTCTTCTACTAAACGTGTCGACACTTACTTGAGTTAGTTAATCACTCATGGTTTATTCGTAAGGGGTAAAAGATTTAAGTTGTAACGTTTGAGGTTTAGTTTCAATCCTCTTTTCGTCAAGAAAACGAATACTTAAACTATAACCTCAATATCTAAATAAGTGTTATCTACTGTATAATGCGTCGACACTTACTTGACTGTATTGAGAACAGCTGTGGAAGTTACAATAAATATTGGTAATTTTAAAATGTTATACCCCTTACTAATAAAAGCTTGTAATTTTTGTTCACTCATTGTCATTTTCATATCAAAGAAAAGAGATTACAATAAACATAACCATATGTTATTTACTGTCTGCTCATCGTTTATAGGTATAATATTTAAGTTGTAATTGCTGGCCATATTACTTATAGGTCGGTAGTTCAAGAATTAAAGTTGGTCTAGTTTCAATCCTCTTTTCGTCAAGAAAATGATTAAGCTATAAACTCAATATCTAATAAGTGTAACTGTTTTGTTTTATAAAGATTATTATTTTAATTTTTTATTGTAATTAAATCAAATAAACTTTTTTTTTTATCACTCCTTTTTGTTTACAATTTTGTAAAGATAACCCAGAATATAATCACTTATTTTAATATTTATCATTGAACGAATCCACCTATTAATAAAAAAAGGATAATAAATATTTAAAGTTGCCTAAGGTCATCAGAAAACCTAAAGCTGGGAATGCCAATGCATTCCACAACTTTTTTTGACAAATCCTTCACGGTTCAAGCCGCTCGTTTGTGGAATGCATTGCCATTGGCTATTAGGCGTGCTCAGTCGTTACCAGTATTTAAGAGGATGGTGAAGGAACATTACTTGTCACTTTAATTTTTACTACACTTAATTTATTTTTATTTTATTTCTTCGCAATGCTCTCTTTCTCTCTGTGATATTTATATGTATTTATAATGTATTTGTGCTATATTGAGTCATATATATTTAATTGTTTTTTAATTTTGGATAAAATTATTTATTTCAACATCATATCTATGTGCACCACTGTCTGCCCCATAACTTGTTTGTCACTTTATTCCATCCAATGGTTGCCTGGAAGAAATCGCTTTATGCGATAAGGCCGCCCATTGTACTTTAATATTGTAATCTCCGTACTTACAAAATTGTTATATTCAGGTGTACAATAAAGTATATAATAAATAAATAATAAATAAATATTTAAACAAAATAACAGTCTTCCCTAAGACTCGAACCTACGCTAAGTTAATCGCAATCCTATGCACTATGCATCATAGCTATCGGTGATTGTTAGAATTACTTGAAATAAAGCAATACAATGACATCGATGAATGAATGTCACCAAGGTCATGCAAGCGACGGACGGCAAATAGATTTACAATTTCGCTCACGCTAGAGTATAAGTCTATGCGACGGCAATATACTTTCTTTCATTTTATTTAACTTCTTAGTGTGTGTGGTAAATGTGGTGATGTCTCATTACGTTGTGTGTATAACTCACACAAACAGCTCGTACGCACCATCGCGTCGCAAACGAATACAGTCTTTAGTATGCTCATGCATTTCTGATCGTGTACTGTATGTCTTTTTTCGAATAATTGCTTTCTATTCTATTCTATTTTTTATTCTTATGGAAAGACAATTATAATTTATCTTCTTTTTAATAATTCTTCTTCTTCGTAATTTTGTAAAAAAATTGCATGTTGGGCATATTGTTTCTTCCGATGAGGTATGCGAGTCTAAGATATGTTCACCACCCACCTGTATGTTACTATACTTCAAAATTTGATTTGATTTAATTTAGTACAGAATAACACGCAGGTCTTTTAAAAAAAATACGATTTATTTCGCTGAACTAACAAAAAAAAACTGCGAGTATAATCGTAAAATTTTAGAATAGACCGACGCAAATTCATATCGCTGAGGGCTCAAGAATCATGTATTGAATCCCCCATGGATTCTGTACTTATGATTCGTGACCATATATATTATACCATCAGTTTTCGTTACGATGTTACTTAGGTACAGCCTGTAAAGCTTGCAGACAAGATTAAAAGGAGCATCTGTTTATTTAGTTTGGATAATGAAATCCTACCTTTGATACCGCGCAGTCGGGTACTAGTCCGGTAGGTATCTACCTATCTACTAAAAATATTTTGATCTTGACTTTGAAAACTTTTCCATTTCACGAACATGTTAGCCGATTATGTGTCAATGCACTTATTTTTTTGTTTTATCCTTAAAGTGCATTGATTATGACCTTTGTGACTTCAAATTATAATGAAATACTTAGTGTATTTTATTATGAACTAGCGTCCCGTCCCCGACTACGCCCGGGTACAATTTCTCTATTAAACCTTCCTCTTCAATCACTCTATCTATTAAAAAAAACCGCACCAAAGTCCGTTCTGTAGTTTTAAAGATCTAAGCATACATAGGGACAGACAGCGGGAAGCGATCTTGTTTTATACTATGTAGTGATATGTGTAAGGGGCGTGGAAGCGTATTATGTATGACATTTGCTTAAATAATAAGCATTTGTTTATAACAATATAATGTTGATGTTCAAATAGCCTAAAATAATTAGACATTCAATAAACACTCACAATAAGCGAGGCTAATTATGTGATAACAATTTTAGTTATCAGCAATCAATTATTGATAGGTGAACTATTTGGAAAATTAGCACTGTCATTAACCTATTGCTTTTATGTTTTGTTAGAAATAATAGCTTCAACGGAGCTAAGTATATTATTAAATATTGATAAAAAAATCTGCGTTGTTTTTTGATCCACAAAAAATATTTTAGCTTGTTTCTTGAAAAATTTCAATTTCTCTAAAAACGTTGCCTGTTATCGCATAAGTTATACCTTTGATGATCTTTATTGTTTTTGTTTAAAAGTATTAATATACGCTCAGTACAAACGCGCCTATAGCTTTTAAAGACCAAATAGATCATAGGCGCCCTTAAAAAAACTTGTAAGATTCATGACAAAACTTTAGGAAAATGACCTAATAAAATAATTAATTTTAAACATCACTCCTTGTTCAAAGACTTACCAAAGATTACCTTACCTTAGAGAACTAGTATTATTAAGGTGCAAACAGACTGGCCATTAAATGACGTCATGATATTTGAAAACGTTAACGTAAAGAATAGAATAAAGAATTTTTATTTGCAAGGAACATGGTATTTTTACAGGTGTTAGTGGTTTTTAGCAGTAGGTACATCATGTCTCACCGAATGATCGGCATGCAAAATATTATTGATTAGATACAAAAAAAAATACAAAATACGATTATTAAAATAAAGCAAATTATGAATCAAAAAGCATATTGTTTAATCCCTTATATTTTCCGACTTCCGAAAACTAAAAAGTAGGTATCTATAAAATAATTTTCTTAAAAATCTTATCAGCTTCTGAAGTCGGGGCATTTGGTTCTTCAATGCACCTTAGCTGACAGTGGCACCGACTTCAGAAGCTGTTAAGATATTTAGGAAATTATTTTATACTTTTTCTTTTTTGAAGTCCGTTTTTACTTTTTTTAAAGTTTATTTTTATTAATTTGCTTACGTTAACGTTACGAAAGTTACGATATAATTATCAACAACAAACATACGTGCTCGGCTCTCTGATGGACATAACACGTATGTCACATCACATAGTTTGTGCCTTTAGGCTTCCCTTTGTGTCCAAACATGTCCCAACAATACAGAGTTCAACACACCTACTTATTGCCTTAAAAATAGTCAATTTATGTTCCACGAGTGTCTCTTGTTCAATTTTATGGTCGTGGAGTGGAAATGTACGGCGTTTTCTTTTGTTTGAATGTTTCGTATGCATTGTATGAGTATTACATACAAACATATAAATATTTATTAGATGTTTGGAATAGTTTGGGTGTTTGGTTTACGGATGGTAAAATGTGGTAGTTGTGTTCGTCAAGGTCTTTGTCAAATCATTGCGTAGTGTAGACAACGGAACGAGTTTTTTTTTTGTCTTGTTTGTTCGAGTACGCAAGTGTGCATCCAGGGGGCTAATTTTCGGTTCCTTCGATATCATCTCGAAATCGAGTTTGTACTTCGAGCGCTTTTTCGACGATCAAATCTCGCAAATCGCAATTGTTTACTTGAATCCCGTATTACACTAAGCACTTGAAGTAATTTAGATTAATGTTAAGAATACGAGGTTCAAGTAAACAATTGCAAATTGCGAGATTTTGTAGAAGAAAAAGCGCCCGAAGCGCAAACTCGATTTCGAGATGATCTCGCAGGAAACGAGAATTGGCCTCCAGTGGTCGGAATGGTCCACGGCCTACTCCCTTTGATAGCTTATATTAATATAGGTTCGGTCGACCCCCCTTGGGTCTCCCTCATACCTACCCCTTCAACCTACGGATACACACTCGAGTACAAGACCACACCGTTTATTTCGGTAATCTAAACATTAGGTAGACAATATCACAAACAATAGAACGAATAACCTAACTGTCAAAATCCTCGACTCCAACTAGAAAATGAGCTGTTACTTTTGAACGGCTGAACAGATTTCCATGAAATCATCGATTTATTTCATTGCTATGTCCATGTGCACACCGCAGATATTTTGAACTACCCATAGTCTAAATGGCCCTCGCAAATATCGATCGTTCTTCGACATTAAACCACTTACAACGGTCGAAGAAGCAATACACACGATCTGTCGAGACTCCGTGCGTCGCAACTACGTGCTGTCGCAACAACGTTAGTTGGTCATTTATTCGTCGCAACTATGAGGTACAGTCACATTGATGCCCTTTCGTACTCGGACAGCACGTCCCAATAGGAATATTGTTTTGATCCAAACAATATGCGATTTCATTTTTTTTTCTTTTATTAGCTGTCAGTGTGAAGTTCTACAATAACAAAAGTCATGTCAGGGAGTCCCCTTATGGTTTTTGTAGTGTATCTTGATGACTTTATGATTTATGGCAGTTATAATAAATACAATGTTTATATATGAATGGATTATTTTTAATAATTCTAATCATTGTGGTTATTTGTCTTCGAGAAACAAAACAATAATACCTCTAATGTACCTGCCATTTAAGTTTGTTTTTTGGTGCATAGCTACCTTCATTGTCTCTGCATCACCCTAAGGTTGTCTGGTAGAGAATGCCTACGGCATTAAGACCGCCTTTGTATGAAGCATTTTAAATAAATAAATAAAAACAATGCGAGAACCACAATCTTTCTTTTAAATTAAATAATTAATAATTATTTTCTAAGAATCAGTACAGTTATAACTTATATTACAATAAAGGCAATAGAAAGAAAGTATGAAATCAGTTGAATGTCCTGCTCATGTTATCATGTCTTCCGCGAGTGAGAGACAAGGACAGCAGAACTCTAAGTAGGACGAACGTGACAACAATAGATCCACAATAAGTATCGAATATGTTACTGTGAGACAGCCGAGAGACTTTGACACCATACATTTATTATGTGCATAGTGTTTCATCACTTTCATTTTTCGAACGAGCTGGTCTTCTTGTAATAAGAAGATGAAGAAAAATATTTTTTTACTCAGTCTACTGCAGCTCAGGAAGAAATATTCAGGTCGACGTGGCCTTAACCTCTAAGTTTGTTTCGGTATTTCTTTTTAGAGGTAGGTAGTATACCTAGGTAAAGTCGGTGTTAGCTCGGCCCGCACCTCTATCTTTTGGAATTAATGTGCGGATCAGAATTTGATTATCACTTGCGATAATGGTGAAGGAAAACATCGTGAGGGACCTGCACATCTGAGAGAGCCTCATAAAGTTCTCGATGGTGTGTGTAGACCAACACCGCACCGGGCCAGCGTGGTGGACTAAGGCCTAACCCTTCTCATTCTGAGAAGAGGCTCGTGCCCAGCAGTGGGACAGTAATGGGCTGGATTTATTTAATGACATTAGAGAAATTCGTATAAATTATTAATAGAAATTAAACACTTACTTTTTCAAGATTTTTTTACTTATGTTTTGTTTGCTTCTAGAACAAAATGGAAATAACTTTTATCAGTTTAGTTTAGTATTTTATAGTTTGATGGGCAATGATTTTGGGATGTCAATAAGGAAAACCCGAAAATGAATTAAGTAACTCGCATTTGGTTTATTGGTTTTCCTTGATCATTATGAGATTAAGAACGCTGCTTAGTATTCTAAATGTATAGTTAGCGTCAAATGACGGATTATGTATCTAATTGTAATGCTATGTATGTATTCATAGTGTTTTTCAATTTATTAAATTAAATGCGGCTATTTCTCAGTATTTGACCTATGACGGCGTAAAATGTAGAACGTCCAATTTATGTGTCATGGTGTCCGGGTTTGATTTTCGTACGGAAATGATGGCATTATTAGGTCCCATGCAATCAGGAGTGACAATATTATTGTCATTAATCAGGCAGGTAATCTAGTTCAGACTGGATGTGGAAGGTAGATGACCTAGTGTTGTGGCGCATTTTAAATTAAATTCATTTATTTCAGGTAAAACCCATATTAGATATAAAATTAAAATTAATCACGTTTTTAGCAGAATAAAATTACAATAAATTAAATTAAAATAAGCCAATTCAATTATAACAGAATTAAAATTATCACACTATGAATTATAGTTTGATTGATTGATTTGAGAGATGCCTATGTCCGGCAGTGGACTGCGATGGACTGAGTACATCGAGACGCAGAATTAAAACCGAGAATTTTGTTCAGTATAAAATTCAGATTCTACTCGACTTGAATATCGAACCAAGGTCAAGGTTAGCTGCCGTCACCGCCTCCACTAACCCAGGTGGCAAAAATGAAAATTTCATATATTTTTTACACGTAGGTAGGTATTATTTTCTTTTTAAAATTCAGTTTCATATGTAACTGAAAAAAAGTGCATAATATGGACCCGTTTGATATTCCATACATAATCTGGCATCCATGTATAATAATGTATAAGACTTCTCATCCAATCTCGTGAACGTCACGTTTCAAAGATTTCTGTATTCATACTGATTTCGGAAAGGGACACGTGACATGAACATAAAGAAAGACAGAACAGAAAACCAACTTCTAAGGACACGCAAAAAGGTCCTCAAACATATTGCGGTCATTTATCCATACTGAAGTTATTCCAAAGACCCCAAGTCCGGCAAAGGCTTCTCCGTCGCAAGTCATGGTGACTACAAGCAATATCAACTTAGTGGCCCATGATCGGCATTAAGACGTCTTTGTGTTACCTTATCACACATTATTTGAAATTAAAACGACGCAACCAATGACGTAAGAAGCCTCTCTTACGAGAAGGACCTGGCATGACTACAAAACAACGTGAATACTATGTAGTCTGTGGTGTAAAACAAAAGCTATCGAGAAATCTAAATGGCGGCTTAGTGTAGTGATGCACCCGTATGCCATTCGATATATTTGTCGATATGCTGTCAGAAATGTTGATATAGGTCGCTCTCAAAGGACAATCTAAGGCAACGTCCAACCAAATAATATCTTACCCCAACAGGCAGTGGAACAATATAAAGGCTTAAAATAATAATTATCCCAACATAGGTTCCAATTTAGAAAGCTCTCGAAACGTTTTTTTATAGCTTTAACTTAGTAACAGAGGATATTACAGGTACGTATAGAGATCGGCAAACATCTAATAAGGTGACCTTTAGTCTCTTTTGTCCTTCTCTCTCACGACAGTTTATGTGCGCGAACGGGCGCGAACTTTCCCACACCACGCCGCTTTTTGCTCAAGGTATTTGCCGGTTAACGTTCGGCGTCGCAGGGGACAGTGAAGTTTATCAGTATTAGTGTATAATCTATGGTGAAGTTATTCCGTACTATTCGGGAACAACTTTGCAATCGAATATTTATTTTTTTGTTGTTGTTAGAACTGTTTATATAATACTAGCGGCCCGTCCCTACTTCGTTCGGGTACAAATTAGCCGGTAGATACTTTTTAATTTTCATCAATTCCTGACTTCTTACAAATCGTTCGGCTTCAAAAAATACGGACTCTCATATAACTATTTCATCCGCTTAAAGGTTGAATTTCGAAAAACTCGAAACCGATTTTGTTTTTAATTTTAAACAAAAGCTTAAATACAAAATTTCACGTTTCTAACTTCAAAAACATTTTTCACTCCTTTATCGCCCCTTTGGGGGATGAATTACCAAAAACGCAGAAACACGTGTTTCTTTATTTCTAACGAAAAGCCTAAATCTCAATTTTCACGTTTCTCACTTCAAAAACAATTTTCACCCCTATTTCGCCCCTTTAGGGGATGAATTTCCAAAAACGCGGTATCACGTGTTTCTTTATTTCTAACCAAAAGCCTAAATCTCAATTTTCACGTTTCTCACTTCAAAAACAATCCCAATATTCACGTTTTACACTTCAAAAATAATTTTCACCCCTATTTCGCCCCTTTAGGGGATGAATTTCCAAAAATGCAGAATCACGTGTTTCTTTATTTGTAACCAAAAGCCTAAATCCCAATTTTCATCTTTCTCACTTCAAAAATTAAGGGACTCCCATACAAACTTTCACCCCCTTTTTCCCCCCTTTAGGGGCAGAATTTTCAAAAATCTCTTCTTATTGCTTGCCTACAATACAAAAGGGACCTACTCTCCAAATTTCGTGACTCTAGCTTCAGTAGTTTCGGCTGTGCGTTGATGATAAGTCAGTCAGTCAGTCAGTCAATCAGAATTTCTCTCTTTATAATATTACTATGAATAGGTAGTATGTACTAAGTAATATTCAAGGAAAAGGAAAGGGATAGGGGTAGGACAGGATGTAAAAGTAGATACTTCCGAAGGCTATACAACAATTTCTTCCTTGCGGAAATTGAACCCATACGAGACTAATATTAGGCATCACGTAACAAGGCAAATGAAACAAGCAATATTAATCCTTTTTTTATTAATTTATAAACCATACAATTTTACATTTTTAAATATTTTTCACTAGGGGTATAAAGTAGTGTCTTACGGCACGGGCGCTATGTTATGCGCATTCAGAATTCTAGTCTAAACCTTCTCTCTGAGCTCCGGATTCATGCTCGCCCAAGACGTGAACACCTTTATCCCCGAGGGGAATACTTTACTATTCACACCTGCGAGACAATAAAAACAATAATATATAATAAATAATATAATGAATAAAGGAGATATTAATACTTCGTTTCTACGAAGTATTAATATCTCCTTTATTCATTATTAAAACTATAAGAAAATATAATATTAAAATTAAAATAATAAAAAAGTAGAGTATCGACAATAAAAAATGCATGAGCGGACAACACTACCTCCATATCAACAACAAATAATTTTCACGAAATATACTGAAAAACGTGATGAAATCATAGGCAAAATGTTAAATTCATGTAGCTATATTGCCAAGCTTTCTCAATTATGCATAAACTTATTAGAATTGTGTCTATTGGGACATATTTTCATAATAATAAAGTACGTACCGGTGCAATGTTGTTTGGTCGATTTCCGCTTCTTTTAATGCCGCACCCAATAATACCACAGTTCGGCATATTGTTTATAAAGTCAGTTCTTGTTTTGATTTAATAAACACACAATATCACTATAGATTAAGGAAATATGAATTAATTACGTACAAAAATAAAGCGCGTTGACAGCTGATGTACCTGACATAGCGACTGACAGGTGAGAAATCATAATGGCGGACCGCCAGCTTCTTTTCCGTCCGTTTACTATAGATAATGTTAAACATGACAAGTCCTTTGGTTTCCTAACGTCACTGGACGCAACACATTAAACATAAGAAATTGTATATATAAATTTTTTTACCTTCATCCGTGTGTCACAGGGGTGCCAACTGAAAATCAGCGCTGGGTGTCTCACGCCTAGCACATGCCGAGTTGGTAACCTTTTCTACATAGGGCATTCTCGACAGCACAGTTAGGATACCTAACTGAAATATAGTAATAAAAATGAAAGTATTTTTTTTTAAATTTTACATTCAAACTGGTGATGTAACGTTTAAAAAAAAATCTTCATTTCTTTAAAGAAATATTGAACCTTCTGAAGCTGCCTACCATATTAGGAGATCAACACTGTCCGAGGCGTAATTTTTATTTTTAAGTATTCCATTTTGGTTTGTAATTGGAAGTCAAGTAGAGATAGATTGTTGTTTTGTTTGTCGAACATGAACACGTGCCGACGCGACGGTCAGAAATCTTTTTTGACAATGGATAGCAATTTTCGGCACGTGTAGAGTAATAAAACTGTAGGAGTTGTTGTGTATCTATGTATCGGTGTACCTGTGTATCTGTCTGTGGCATCGTAGCTCCAAAATGGGTGGACCGATTTCAATGCAGTTTTTTTAAATTGAAAGTTAGTTTAATCGGGTATCATCTTAGGGAGATGCCACACGGTGCGTCGACGCGACGCAGCGCAGAAAATTTTCATACAAAAGTCATTGACATGACACACGGTGCCCTGCGTCGACGTAGCGCAGACCAACGCATGCAGCAAACTAGCTAAGCTCCGCTTAGTTTAGCTTACCGCTTGGTTTAGCTAAGCTCCGCTTAGCTTTGGGTGTCACAGCAGAGCGGTGTTGCCAACCCTATCGATTTTTTGGTATTTCTAGCAATATGAAATAGGTACTGACTAGTTAGGAACAGATTTATTTATCAAATCAAATCAAATCAAATCTTTATTGCTGAACACAGGTACAATTTAGTACATTGCAAGAAGGGTGAATGCGCAGTTCACTATGTTCTACCAGTTTAGGCATGCAACATTAAATGGGGTACACAATTATAAAATATGCTACACTACTTGCTCACTATTATGCTACATTAACTGCCCATCGACTGCCGGGAAATATCGTAAGTATAAAATTACACTTTGATACATTATTTACCTGAGGAGATAAGTAAGTAACGTACGTGTAACGTACTTGTCGGTCAACAATTACATTTTTCCGAGCAGCTGGAAGAGAAAGAAGTAAATGCACTCTTCCATTAAAAAAATACATCTAGTTAGGATAAGTAGTTGAAAAATGATTATAATTTTTATTATTTTTGACCGTTATCAGTATTTTTTTATGACAACATCGATAGTCAGCTATCATAATGATATGTCAATATGTCATGCCAACGTATAATTTTTAATATTCTTACTGGCTTGGTAACAGTGTCCTTTAGCAATGATTTGATTAATCTGCCTGCTGTCCTGCTACTGCTGGATAGACTGCAGCTGAATAATACCTATCTTTTATAAAACTAGATCAGAATACGCCGATTAACTTAGTATTTCCGAAATCCTAAATGTATAAGTATTACTAATTAATACCTTAGAGCAAGGACCTCCTTCCTCTGAGACTAATACTAAGTTTATGGTAATAGTATGTATCGTATGTATACTTAGATTATTTAAATCTAAGTATGTATATTACGATTACGTCTATGGTGGTCACAACATAGATTACAAAAATCTGCTGTTCCATACGTTTTAGTCGAAGGTTTTAGTCGAGTAATATTGAATTATTTGTGTGAAACAGCAGATTTTTATTTCGCGTCTTCGCGGTTGGTACCATAGTAAAAGTTGTTCATATTTATTACTACATTATCACCTTCAAGTGATCGGGACTAGAAAAGTAGGACCTTGTATATTGTTTTTTATGTAATTGATAAAAAAAAACATTTTGATTTTCATATCAAAAAGTAGCTCTGCCATATAGATATCCAAGAAAAATTCACCTGTATATTTTGAAGAATGCATATGGAAATATCACTGGGAAATATGGATTAGTGGAAGGAGGATAGTGATTGATCACAAATCCAGCAACAATCAATTTAGTATACTATTTATAATTCTTTAGTCTGAGAGATTACTACAGTCACAGACCTAGCACTAGTGAAATCTTTAGTCTATGACTACAGTCACGGTAACCATGGTAACCGTCAAGGCATTTGCTCTGACAGGCTCTGACTTTATGAAATTATCCACTAAGATAAGACTAGATCCACTACGTTATAATAAATTATTGATTGCTAAAAGAGGAAAGATTATAATTAATATTGTTCAGTGGTTTAAAGAAGTCCCTCAGAACAATTACTAAGAAGTCCTATCAAGTGCCGTAAAGTAGACTCAATGGAAAATCTATTGTATGCGGGTAATAGCAACCGTTTGCAGCTGAACTAATAGATTATTATCACACCTGAATCGCACAATGAAGCATTGGATCTTAGAGAAGAATGAATTTTTGTCCCGAAAACTTTTTACAATATCTAATTAGATCTAATTATTATTATTCTCTTCAATAACAATGTTTAAGTCCAGTAGGTATCTGGTTGTTTATGTAACATAATTTGAAATCAATAAAAGTTATCTGCATTATTATGTATTCATTTTGAAGAAAATATAAATATATAGGTATCTACTATGTATTTCACAAAAAATCACTACATTTTGCTTATGGCCTGAAATCAAAATATAGGACAAGTGAATTTTTTATACCTACCTAACGTGTTTGTAAACTTAAGCTTGGCGAATAGTTAAAGATAGATCTATAATTGAAAACAGAAAAGTTGTGTGAACTCATTGCTTGGAGTATTCTTGGTTAGGTTAATAAAGAAATCAAATTGGTGTTGATTATTTATTTCAATACAATGCAATCACATGATATTTTACACACATTTATCACCACAAACCCATTTTCTGGTCAATTATTCTACAATACCTATAGATATTGGTACATATATACGTAAATAAATGAATCATGAACGTGTTTCATAAATCGGTTTGCCATTCGTGGTGGTTGTGGCAATATAAAGAACCCAAGCCCGTATTCGTTGGAGTCGCTTTTGTCCAACAGTGAACGTTTTCTAGCTGAAGATAAGAGACACCAGTAGCAGGCTAGGTTTTCTAAACCGTAACAGATTACAAAAGTTACTGAAATACCATCCCATGACTTTCTTCTGCGACACTTTTATACATCGACTCCATCGCGCCGAATACATAACTACACGCCACTGGTACGCTGCCAGGCACTGCTCCAAGTAGTTCTGGTCGTGGATGATTATTCCATGGGCATTGTTTCGTGATTCTCATTAATATAGATAAAACACTGGGCAGGCACAATCACGTTGACTGTAAGACGGAATGCATTGAAAATGTTTCTATCTTATCGTCTATTTCCAAGAGAAATATTATAATCCTTGCGGCCGTAGTTCAATAGCAGCCATTTGTGTGATAGGTAGATAAAAACGCGAGTAAAAGAAAAATATTCGCCTTTCACGAGCCATATTTATCGACTGAGTGCCATTTGACAGTGACAAATCGTAATGACATAACGTGCGTCGACGCGACGCAGCGCAGATTTCTGCGCTGCGTTGCTCGAACGGACCCCGCTCGCACCTCGCTCGCGTCACTCGTGTGGCTCCCTCAATTTTGCGCTGCGCTGCGTTACGTCAGCGCAGCGCAGCGCAGCGCACCGTGTGGCATCACCCTTAGTTAAGTTTCATAAAAAGCTGTTCAAAAGATACAGCTCTTTTTAAAGTTGGAGTCCCAACTTTATGGTCGGTATTTTTTATACAAGGTAGCTCAAAGTTTAATCTCTCACGATCGCATTGAAGTTTATTACCAGTGTCGATGTTCATTCCCATTTTAGTCACGCGGTAGATCCCTTGAATATATCGTTTCAAAGGGCCTATGCAGCCGTTTATGCGTGATTGATTCATCTTCAGCCCACTGCTGGACGAAGGCCTTTCGCGGTAAGCGCCACTGAGCCCGGTCTTCGGCTCCGCATCCACTTTCTGCCAGCTACCATCCGTAAGTCGTCGCTCCACCAGGCCGGGATTGATTGACAAGGAATAAACTTTATTGATTCCCAAGCACCTGAGAGAAAGAAAGAAAGAAAAAACATTTATTCGCACTAGACATCAGTCAACACAATGCACAAACATAAAAACCGGCCAAGTGCGCATGCGAGTCGGACTCGCGCACGAAAGGTTCAGCACCATTATCTATAAAAACGGCAAAAAAAATCATGTTTGTTGTATGGGAGCCACTTTAAATATTTCTTTTAATCAGTTTTTTAGTATTTGTTGTTATAGCGGCAACAGAAATACCTACATCATCTTTGAAAATTTCAACTGTCTAATTATCACGGTTCATGAGATACAGCCTGGTGACAGACGGACAGACAGACGGACGGACGAACAGCGGAGTCTTAGTAGGGTCCCGTTTTATTACACTATCTAGGTATTTACCATCGTATTGTACTACATTTTATTGTATTCGTCTTCATTATGAAATCTATCCTTTAGATAAGTATTGTTTTCTCACATAGTGGATAATTATAATCATCCCACGCAGTAGAACTTCCAACTATTGTTTTTGCATGTAATAACAATTATAATGTTGTTCTAGAATTCTAGACAAAAGGTAGGTATAATTAGATAAGTAAGTAAGCCTTCATTTCCACAAAAGATACAGATAATAATTTATATAAATTTTAGAAATAACATTCGATTTATGTTGCTAAATAAATATGCATCAATTGTAAATTAATAAAACCAAATTTACATAAAATAAAAACATATAGAATCATGACTAAATAATCATAAGTAATAGATACATACCTAGATACCTAATTAATTTGCATGTTTTGAAAATTTTATACAGTATCTAAGTAGCCAATTGCCATAGATATTTATATAATTAAGTATAATTATGTGCCACAATATATGTTATGTGTAATTGTGTATAATTTTGTGTACAGCGAATACATATGTATTCGCTGTACACAAAATGCAATTTTTGCAATGCAAATAGCAATTTTTTTTTGGAGATCTTGAAATTAATTCCGTGCACTCGTTACATTTTTAACCTCCGACAAAAAAGAGGGGTGTTATAAGTTTGTAGTGTGTATCTGTGTGTCTGCCTGTGGCATCGTAGTTCCAAAACGGATGGACCGATTTCAATGCAGTTTTTTTAATTGAAAGCTAATTTCTTAGCTATGGTTCATGAAAATCTGTTCAGCCGTTCAATAGTTCTTTACAGCTCTTTTTCTAGTTGGAGTTGGAGGTTTTTGACGGTTATGGTAGATACAGATAGGTTTTTTAGTTCTCATTATCTGACCAAAAGAAAGATCGTCTCTTTGCAAATCCCAGGTACCAAGAAACAAACTCCTAATTAAATATTGACACCCATCCATCTTCATTATCAATGCCCCATGTATAGTGTATAACGTTACTGTAATAGCAAGAAAAGTAAAAACCTGAATCAAACTGAAAAAAAAAAACTTTATATTCAGGAAATTAAGGTTGTAAGTTGTTTGGGCGATATTTATAATCAATTTGTAGGCGTTTAAAGCAGAAAACATTAGTATTAATGACTAAATAGAGAAACTACGTCTGGTGACAAAATTACTTCGACAAGTACCTACCTGCAATAAAATCTGTTAATAAAAATAAATACCCATGTTATAATGATAGCTCTAATTATAGACTTACCCAGATTATCATAAGGATCAAACAGAATCCGCATAAACAAAAAAATCCAGGCAATCATTTTTTATACCACAAATGTGGCATACTATCCATACAGCCCACCTGAGGGGAACCGGTGACCGGTGAACCAGTAGTCTAAAACATGCCCTATAATAATCATAACCATATCTGCCCAGCAACGCTCTAAGCTGAGGTCCGAGTCCCAATATGGGTGCCCTAAGCTAGGTTGTATGAAAAGCCTGGGAGGGGGACCTCTTTACAGTCTCCCTCCCCGAGAAGTGCCCTAATAGGCGTGGCACCGAGGTGGGCTTCGGCGCGGTCTTTTAAGAGTACCCGAAGCCCACCTGTTGGAGCCGAAGTGGACCACCGCTGCACCGTGGTGAGTTTAGCCGGTAGGAGTCCGGCACACCCCTTCACCCCCCCAGGCGGAGGACAGCCCTATGATGGGTACTCAAAACGTAAAAAAAAAAAACATGTGGCATGAAGAAAAATTCTATAAATAGCTAATAATATTGCATATTTAAAGTGGTATCGGCTGTGAAGACGGCTGTCACAGATATCAAGCTATATTTTACGAGCTATAGTCAGCGACTGTGACAATCTTCGACAAAAGGCTTATCCGTGAGATCATAGTTTTTCCCACGATTATTTTCCACTAGGTACTTACATTTTAATGAAAGTATAAGCAATAGTATTACTTCATAATGTTCCATTGTCAAGTATTTTAGCATCAATCGTCAACATTTCTAAGAACGGATTATTATTTTTATTACAAAACGTAAATATTTAAGAAATATTACATCAGAAAGATTCATTGAGATATTATTTAACACATTAGACAATACACATAACTGCAATTAGAATCAAAATAGACATTTACGATAAAAGAGGTGTCGGTATGAGCTCATACATATGAGAACTGCTCAAAGCCATACTGAGATGGAAAGCAGGATCGCCATTTTTACGATTTAAATCGTATTTGTACGATTTTTTGACAGTTTTATGTGCATTCGACCTAAACATCCAAATCTGAGGAAAACTCATTTTTTTTCTATTTACATAAAGAGAATTTAAAAATATCGATGACGAATGGCGCATTTTCCAATGCAGGCTAGTTTTGGGGGTTATCAAGTTACGTTTTGGCCAATACGAGACACTAGCGCTGATTTCACTCGAATGCTGATTGCGAAAGGGTTAAAGGAAAATCAAAGATTTTTATTTCAACTGGGCCTTTGCAGGCACTTTCAAAAGTTGTGATTCTAGGTGCACGATTCCAAGTGGGTTGGTCCTGGAAAAGATACCGGCAATTCGGGAATTCAGTGATGTTAATTAATTACAACAAAAGAAATAGTTTATCATATCAGAAACTCGTTTCGCTTCATACCTATTCCCCATTTCAAACGAAGTCAGGGCTAAAATCTATATAAATAAATTATCATTGTAAATTGAATCCGTATCCGATGCCCAGGTGACCTGGCGAGACGGCGGTTACACGAAACCGAGATTGTTTACCCTTTGGGCATGAACACCCAAGTCGGACACAAGACACTTCACGTCCTTCGCTTTGCGTCACAATGAAGAGGATAGCACAGAAGGTTCAGTTCTCATAGACTTCGGAATTATCTTGCAGTTACACAAACAACTTTTATGGAATATATTATTCTTGTAAGTATTTAGGTCTACACAAACTAACATTGAAAGCGGTTAGCTTACTGCTCTACGTGTCGCGTGTTCGATTCCTGCAAATAGTTGTCACATAGGTAGGTACAATGTGTACAGAAATGCGTGGTTTTAAAAGTGTGGATCAGACCATCAAACCAAACAACTTTCTTTATGGGACTAATGTCGTGATCGCCAAAACATCCCACACAAAACTTCAATACCTACTCGACCCAAACGTATGGAACAGCTAATATGTTTTTCGCGATTACGATATTGGTCCCATAGCGAAAGTTGTTCGTTAATCTGATCCACACCCTTAAATATGACCACGCATTACTGAATTCCTGATACACGTTGTATAGGTGTAGGAGTGTGTGCTTTTGAGATGTATATTTGCAAACTATACCCATTTTAAAGGAAAAATATAAGTTAATAAAAAAAATCTGCGGAAGCATGATGGATGCCTCATAGGTCTACGACAAGGCGGAGTTTTGGCAGAGGCGAGGCGTGAATACAAACAAATTGTCATATTTCCAAAAATTGGAATAGTGTGTTCCCAGTATTTTGAGATTACTGCAGGTATTATATTGATGACTGAAATTTTTCATTTCTTAGATTCCGAGATACCTATGAGTTTACGAGTAGCTTAATTTAGACTTCTGTATTATATCTGTATAGTGGCTCTAGTCGTAGGTGGTAATTACATAATATAATAATGTATGTTTACACTAAAACTAGCAAGATTTTACATGACTGTGTTATTTTAAAGGAAGGGAAAGAATATACTAATATTTCTTATTACACATTACAATACTAATAATGTTAAATAATTCCAATTTAGCTGCTAAATACCACCTACACGTGCTTTTGTAATATTATATCTACTACCTACTTTCATGTACTCAATTCATGTAGGTACCTACCTCTACTTGTAGCTCTAACTCGCCTCCCTGGAGTTGTTACCGAAGTAAGCCTTCGAAACAGTTGTTATGTAATTATGTATGGTGCTTATGTTTATTTTAAATTCCAATCATTATGCAAGTCTAGATAATAATCTCTGAAATGAATCCCGGAAGTCCAAAATTTGCTTTATCACAGAGGTAAATTATTTTGAACAGGAAGTCAAAATAAAAAAGCAATTACAAAAAACATAAACAACATAATTTAGCGACGACATGCAATGCAAATGAAAAAAAAAAAACGAGTTCAGATAGTGATCTTATAATAATATTAAAATGATGAATAATTTTAAATGTTTATGTTGTTATTTGAGCTCTTTCTTAGATTGCAATAGGCAGTTGTCACGTGACTTAAGGAGAAACGAGCTTTATGTGTTCCTTCATTATTCGTTATCTTCGTGTCGATGGTACGTCGCAAATTTTCATCAGCTCCGAATTTAGCTATCTTTATACAAACCAAGCAATATATAGTTTATATCTAGGCAGAGCCGAGGTCGCTCAAGATGCAGATGTTGGGGCACAATGAGTAGCTTAGGTGCATGGATACTCCGATCGGACAAGGTGGTACGCTTGCCATGGCAGGAACGCCCCCGATAGGAGATGGAATGAAAGGCGGGATGCGGAAGACGCAAAATTGGGTTTTGTGACGAAATATGATATCACAACGGGGTATTATCACGAAATATGATATCCAAACCGGGTATTATCACGAAATATGGTATCAGAACCGGGAATTGCCACGAAAGATGAGAATCGGATATTGTCACCAAATATGATATCAGTACCGGGTTTTGTAATGAAAGATTATACGAGTAGGATGGGAGTGTGGAACGCTCCCGATAGTAAAAAGGAATTTAAAAGGCGGGATGCGGAAGATGCTGATCGACGAAAGACGATAGAGACACGCCTCTGTGCACTGTTACCTTGACTGATGGAAAACGAAAGTGAGTAATAGATGTAGTCTTGAAATCTTGTATACGCGGGCTAACGTATGTCGGAGCATAATATTTACATAAAGCGTGAATAGAATCTGTCTGTCTGTAGTAACACCTACCTCTTCGATAACTGATGTACGAATGGTTAAAAATAAACAACTATTTTTAAATAAGTCGGGAGTTTATCGTAAACGATCTCACAACCGGCTGTAACGGCTAATAATGGATAAAAAGTAATAATAGATAAAATTGCCGTGTGGTAATCTGAAATTACATACAAGTTGAAGATAGTTTTGCTTTATTACTGAAACTAGAACACCATCTGCACTAGTATAAGTGGTATAAGAAGTAACTGAGGAATTATTGTAACAAATGTATGGAAATACCATAAACTTATTATATTATGGAAATACAGTATTCTCAAAACGAATTCTAAAGTTTTAACACAATAATGTAGGTAACATTACCAGCACCTACCACCACCTTATACCTTACCTTTTCTTACCTTTTTTGTACCTTGGTACTTATGTGTTCTCTATGTATTTTTCTTTTTTGTAGTGTGTAGGTACATAAATAATAAATAAATGATCATTTTATTGTAAAACGATTATATTATTAATATTTAAAGTGAATCTATCGGTATCTTTTCTATAGAACTCCATGATTATGGCGACCATGGATAGTGACTCGAAAAGCTAATCTGAGGAAAACCCGTGTACGTGTAAGAAATAAGGAATTAATGGGATTAATTCTATAAAATGTATTTTTAAAAACTTTCTTTTCTTTCTTTCTTTCTTTATATTGTAAATTTTGGGTGCAAGTAGAGAACCTCCCCGAGTGAACTGACCCTGAAATTATTTCAGACTCCGTTACAAATCTTGCTGACCGGCGAAAGTAACTCTGTCTCTCTGTCTGCTTGTCACTTTTCACGACGAAATGTTTGAACCGATCTTGATGAAATTTGACAAGGAAATAATGTGCATCATGAGGAAGGGCATAGGGCTCAATTACGGAGAGGCGGACAGTCGCGCGGAGCGCAAAGCGGCGCCCAACGCGGATAAAGGCGCGTATCTTCGTTCATGGAGAGTGAGCGAGAGAGCGACACGCAGCTTTGCGCGCCGCGCGACTTTCCTCTCTTCATAATTGAGCCCCCATAGGCAATTTTTTTCCAAAATAGCAAGTTTCTATTTCTACGCTGACGAAGTAGACGGCGCAGGTAGTTTCTAGCTATAAATATAAGCTATAATGACCCGAAATACATTTTTCACTCGTTTAAAAGGACATCTCGTAACTTGTATGTTATTTAACTTAAAATTCCCCTTCAAATAAGCAATCAAAATCCAGTGTAACTGATACGGAAATCGCTGGAGTACTACAATTTAGCGAAATATGACGCAATTCGATGAAAGTGGGGCAGCCAGAGCTCTGGGAACTGAGATAACAATGTAATACGCCCATGTGTTATGAATGAATGCAAGTGCTATCATGAATTATGTATGAATGTGTGTTGACAGAAGTTGTGGTGCTAGTGCACCACAGCAAAGTGTTGAGTGACGACCCCTTTTTGCACAGATGAGGCGCACCGTTACTTGGTGGTTTATAGATAATTTTCCTCTTTGGAGTTGAGACGTGGACAATCCGTAAAAGAGAAAGACAGAGGATAGACGCATTCGAAATGTGGTGCTGGAGGCGGATGCTCCGAATTCCATGGACAGCCAAACGCACAAATGTGTCTATCCTTTCCCAACTTGATATCAAGACCCGATTGTCCACAGTTTGTTTACAGCGTATTTTATCCTATTTCGGCCACATAATGCGAAGAGGAGATAGCAGCCTTGAAAAGCTGGTCATTGTTGGTAACACCGAAGGCAAGCGAGCGCGAGGCCGGTCGCCAACACGATGGTCCGACCAAGTAAAAGAGGCTATGTCCTCAAGCAAATTTCAGCAGGTGGTGATGGCAACTTTGGACCGGAGTAGATGGAGGCAGATTGGCCGCTTGAAGGGGTCCAGTGACCACGATCCTCAGTAATGAGGGACCGACTGAAGAGAGAGAGATAATTATGAATTCAATTTCTTTGAATCCCTTTTTGTTATATTATTTTGTGTTTTTATCATTTATTCTTTTGTCAAGTTTTTTTAGCGTCTTCATAATGCAATTTAAAAAAAAACTTTGTTTTTTCTGCACAAGTATTTTAAATGTACTAATTATTTCCGTATAGGACAGATATTTTTGGACCGTGCTAAAAATCTAGGTGTACAGTCCAAAAAAACTAAACTTTAACGTTTCAAAAGGGATATTAGATAGTTATAATATGTGAATAAAAAAAAATCTATTCTATTCTGTGACAGTATTTTTTTTTGTTTTCGACGAGGATGTCGACGACTTTGATAATTTTTTTCAGTAATACTAATTTTATTTTGTTCATTCTTGCGTTCGAATGCAGCTAATGCAGGTCTGACGTCACGCTTGCCAGCAAATAAAAAATATACCGCCAGGATCCTGCAACATGCGTGCGAACACGAACCTGTCTGCTAATCCAGCTGATGAAATTACATGTAAACTGCATCTTGCGTGCACGCTGCTTGCATGGAGATGCAAGGAAGAAGCTGTACCGACAATCCCGCTGTTCACGAAGGACCTCTATGGTCATTAATATTGTACAACACATTCTCTTTTCCCCATGTACAATTAATTATTATTATGTATTGTTAATGGTTTATCCATTACTTAAGTAATATCCATTAATAAGTACCTAAGCCTTAACACCAAAGCTAATGATAGATTGCTTTAATTACTATGTAGGTAGATAACAATATCCTCTTCATGACGTTTATGTCCACAAACATAATTAGGTTTCTTACCTAATTAAAACAACAACAATTAAAACAACACGTCACTTAAACTACGTCACGAGATTATAATTATTAAAATAATTACAATAATTTTAATAATTATTGAGGGCATGGTTGGCGCTGGTTGGCGCAGTGGCTTAGAGATTGGCTTCCTATGCTACGTGTCGGGTTCGATTCCAGCACGGAACATATATTTGTATGGCCTACATACAGATGTTGCGGGTCTGGGTGTGAGTGTATGTTTGTAAATAGCAAAGTAAAAAAAAAAACAATTAAGAATATTTCAATTAAAAAAATTGGAAGTAACTCTTCCAATTTTTTTACACTCACAGACTTACAAAACACAGAAAAACGTGGTCTTTTCTGTGTTCTGTGGTTAGACTCATTCCATATTGCTACTTAACACAAACATCTGGTGGTCTACTAGGAGTTCTGGTGAGGTACCTGACAGAAGGTATCCATCATCAGCCCTCTATCTTCCACCGGTGAACATGGTCTACTAAGGCCTAGCTTCTTCGACCAGGCGAGCTGGTTAGCCTGGTGGGTTTACTGCCAACACGAGTACGCTAGTAGTAGGGTCAGCAGCGCGTGAGTGATGCCCCTGGTGTTGTAAGCGTCAATAGGTTACAGTAAACGCTTACCATCAGGTGGGCCGTATGCTTGTTTCCCAAGGGGTAAAAAAAATCGGATATTTGTGGGCCAATTTCGGTCGTTATAAACTCTAATAGCGCCAAGTAGGATTTGAGTTGCTGTTTCGCATCGATTAGTGTCGCTTGAGTATTTTTGGTCTGAAGAGTAGGTAGTAGCTACAAAACAGGATTTTGTTTATGTAGAGAGCGAAATTTGTCCACTTCTGAATTCAACCGAAGTACTAAAATTCACTCCAAAACAAAATATAAATTCGACTTAGTATAGGGGACACGCATTATTTACAAGCGCACGTCATACAAAATCAAATTTTTATTTTGTTTTGGAGTGACTTTTTGTTCTGCGGTTGCATTTGGGAACGGGCACTGAATAACACTGCAAATTTTGCGCACTACATAACAAAATATCCTCTATAATAAAATTAAAAGCCCATAAATATATCACACGTCGCTAGACCCGAGAGAAAATGTAGGTAGTACTAATTACGCAAAAGGTTCTCTCATCTACAAATAGCAAAAATAACTTATTTATCTCAAAATAACATACACATGTTCATTTAATTCACTCAAGTACCAGTAAGCAAGTGCAATCCTCTTGCGACATAGGAAGAGGAGCCTGTTTTATAATAAGATCACTTGTAAGCCGAGCCCAAAAATGTTAAGTTCTTGTCATATTATAACGATAACGTAAGTAAATTTTTAATAGCTCTGACAAAAAGCCTGAACCGTTTAAAAAGCTAATTTGTTTTAACGCTTCATTTACTCTGTAAACAACAGTAAAAACTTCTAAAAGGGCTGTTAGTACCTTCGGTGACCTTAATCTGATAGCTGACTACAAAAAGAGACAATACAAAACCTTTTAGGGTTATAACAGTTGAATTAACTTCTTTAATTATTATCTAGTAAAGCAATTTGGTTTATGGAAGTCGGTTTTTTGTTGGTAAAAACTAGGTAGTCATTGAATGCGGTGTCGCTTGCTTTTTCGAAACTTCTAGATTGTTCCAGTTTTTTGCAGTATCCAAAGTAAATGATATAAATTAAAACAATTAGCTACGATACATAAATTACTCTTCGTTGTTCACCATCATTAAGAAGATAGGTACTTATAAATTATTATAATGATTAATATCTCTTTGAAATTTTCAGTTTAGTATTTTATTAAACTATAGCAAATGTGCATGGGGTTCACCTGATGGTAAGTGATCACCGCCGCCCATTAACATCCGCAACACCAGAGGAGTCGCCGATGCGTTGCCTACCTTTTAGGACGGTGTAGGCTCTTGAAGGTCCACATGTCGTATGTGTTCGGGAAAACTGCTGATGATAGTTAATTCCACAGTTTTGTGGTGCGTGCCAAAAAATAGCGGTTAATAGTGGACCGCATACCGTAATGATGGTGGGGGTAAAAAAAATAAAAAAAATAAAGGGTGATATGATAGTGATCCGTTAATTAACGGATCGAGTTCGAAACACCTTACTGCGCTCCAGAACGCAGATAATTGATGTAGCTCAGAAGGCCGCTCAGCTTAAGTGGGACTGGGCAGGACATGTCTGCCGTATGCCGGTCGAACTGTGGGCCCACATAGCACAGAATTGGTGTCCTGAGACAGTAAGACGGGGTCGCGGCAGACCACGAAGGAGATGGCGGGACGAATTGAACGCCTTCCTTAAAGACTGGCCCGATACAGCGCGGGATCGCGAGAAGTGGAGGAAAGGGAGGGAGGCCTTTGCCCAGTATTGGGACAGCATAGGCTTGTAATAATAATAATGATAGTGAAAATTAGCGGCTGGAATTAAATCGAACAGTTCCTCGGAGCACTCCGCATTAGAGAGTTTAGTTTTGGGTCATTTTGCGTCGCAAAAGCTTCGTCGTAATGACAGACAATTAGGTAGACTATCATTTAGCCCGCATTTGGTTATCGCAGACCACTAAAGATTTTTAAAGGTTTTCCCACCCATTGACCAAATTGATAGCCACTAATTATTTGAAAGTTTTTTCTCTTGTTCCATTATGTGGCGTTCAAGTGGCGTGTACAAAAAATATAACGGTTTTCGCGTTCGTCGGTTGTCTTTTGCTTACAAAAAGTGAATAACGAACGCGAAAACGGGCGCTTCTGCTGCTAAAAGTATCGAATGTGGATGGGCCCTAATTAAAATACTCTTCGAAATGAAATCTTTGGTTAAGTGGAATAAAATAATTATGAAATTGGAAAATATTATTTTAAAAGTTACAACGACAGAACCCTTCGTCAACGAATTGAAAATTTTATTGTTTGATCAAAAAATTTCTCAGCAATTATAAAACATTCGAAATCGATATTTAAGTATTTCATTTATCAGTCTTTGACATCATTTTGATAATTGCTTTACATAATTAGTTAATATTTACAGCAGAGTAAAAAATATCAAAAACTACACTTTATGGACAAAAATTCTCATTCTACTGGGAAACCAGACCAATTTATGTCTCTTACACACTTCAATCAATAGATTTTATCTTTATTTTAAATTACACATACTATTCACCAGTGGCGAAGGGTGCAAATTTTCATAGGGGAAGCCGTCCCAAAAAAGCCCTCCAAAAAAAGCACACTCGCCAATTAATGCTGCAAGACAAAAATCCATACCGTCTCTTGTAATCTATATAGTCATTAGTCATGTCTGGAAGAGCTCGACTTAACTGAATAACATGCCTTTTTTTCAGTTGGATGAGTAATTATTATATGTATTACGTTGGTCTACCTATTCATTAACCAATTCCTAAAGGGAAGCCGATGGGAATCGGGTTGTATGGACTCTTCGCCACTGCTATTCACACATAATGTATGTAGCGGAATAGCCAGCCCAGTAGATTCATTGTTGACTACTGGAAACTACGGAATGCTACATTAAAGGCCAGTAGCAATAGCTGTGGCGACTTCAGCTTATGGACTCAATCTACGTAAGACAGGAGACACACAGACGGACAGACACCATCATAAAGAATACGGCAAATCCATTTTTTGCGACCGAAATATGATTATGTCCCATTAGCCTTTTTTCACGTGAGACATTATTTGGTCATTGACAATCTTGACCACGCACCACATGTAATTTTACCGGTCGCTTGTAATTTATTTTATATTATTATTATTGTGGTTTTAAGAGAAACGATGGATGGACTCGATGGACTGTGTGAAACATGATATGAATGTGAAGAAAGTGAATCCGAAAATGACGTCTGATAGAGACGAATGGAAGGGAAAGACATTATTGCGCGGACTCGAAATAAAATGGAATATAATAAGCGACAGTTTAATTTAATTTTAACCCTCGACAAAAAAGAGGGTTTTATAAGTGTGTAGTCTGCGGCATTGTAGCTCCAAAACGAATGGACCGATTTCAATGCAGTTTTTTTAATTGAAAGCTAGTTTAATCAGGTATCATCTTAGCTATAATATGTTTCATGAAAATCTGTTCAGCCGTTCAAAAGTTACAGCTCTTTTTCTAGTTGGAGTCGGGGGTTTTTGACGGTTAGGTTATTATGAATGAGTTGAAGGCTGCCCGTAAGCACTATCTTGACGTAATATATGTACTCGAACGTCTGAAATATTTTCCCTTTCCTTCCGCATTTCATTTTTTATTTCCAATTAACTAAGTAATTTTTGTACTATGTCGTCTCCGGCTTACAATATGTACAGATTTTTATGGATGCTTGTAAACAGTACCCATGAGAAAACATTTCGTTCTTTTTGACACGAACATTCAAACAAGTCTAGTCAAAAAAATCGAAATGATTATTTTCTCAACAACTTGCATAATTATAATTAATATTAAGACGTGTAGGTAAAAATTATTGCAAGAAGGGCGAACATTGAACCATTTGTCACGTTGTCAACGAACTATCGGTACAACGTGCTTTATGCCAATGCCAACAATTTGCCAAGACTTAGATGGGATTATACCTAATAATTATGGAATAACACGTGACCGATGATAATGAGCACTAAACTTTCAATAAATATTTGACTTAATAATTTGTTTTTAAGTAGATATTAATTTGTATTGTACGTTTATGTTTTTTTTTTAAAACGTTGCTCCTCACTATTTTTCCTACTGTATCATGGGTACAGTTTACAAAACATTATATCTCTTAAGCACACACACCCAGACCCGGAACATACAAATATATATACATACAAATACAAACAAATATTGGTTGCATAAAAAAAAAATTGGTGAATTACGGCATAATCTCATAAAAGAGGCCGAGTCCCAACAGTGGGAACCACGACACATTTAGCGCAGTGGCTAAGCGATTGGTTTTCTGTGCTTGGAGTCGCGGGTTCGCTCGCGGCACGGAACAAATATTTGTATGACCTACAGATAGTTGTCCCGGGTCTGAATGCGTGTGTATGTAAAATGTATGTCTGTAAACTGTACCTGCGACATAAGAGAAGTACCTATTAGGGATGAAGCAAAGTATAAAAAAAAAGAAGCTGATTGTGTCATAAAATACCTAATTCTTATTATAGTGGTCGCCAAGTGGTCGAAATTGGACCGTATTTTTAGCTTCCTGCACTCCTTCTCCATATAAACTTTAACTATGCCAAATCACACACTCCTCCGTGCGCGCAATATGCACAAAGTTTTCTCTAGATTCTGTACCATAGAGAAGTATTACCACAGACAACCCAATTGTCTATTCGTAATACTGACGATCGATGTTCATTAACCCGTTATAATATTATTTTTTACCACAATTACGTCATAAATAACAATTGTTATTGTTTTTATTTTCTTCCATTCTTCTAGGTAAAAACATTGAACGTCAAATGACCATAGCACCTTTAGATGCATCATAATCGTTGTAAACAGAATTTTAACAATCATAACGTATATACATGGTGTCCGGTAATTATACAATAGGCCTGAAAAGGCATAAAAATAGCAGAGCTGACGGCCGTTCAAAAAAATAATACAAATAAGGATATTTTGCTCTTTTTGTACTGAAAAATTAATTGTAGATAATAGCTAGTCATTCTATTTACTGCCTATCTGTGATATTTTAAACAATACACATGTGTGTGTGCTATGTTGGAATAGTTAATGAACAAAATTGCCAACGTGACGGGCGTCCGGGTTCCTCCCAGTAATTTTTAAGAACCCTTCCGTACGCCCACGTACGCCCCCGGACGCCCTCCTAAATTAGGACAAATCCGGGGAAACCCGGACGAATGGCAGCCCAAGGTATAGATGCACCTGATCTGCTTATTGCGCTAGTTCGAGACTTTGACCCTTACAACTGCCGCCGTAGTAACAGGAAACAAACTGTATGCAGTGCCTTCATGTCGCACTGTTGCGCGTGCTTACTCCCAACGTCACTTGGACGTTGGGAGTAAGAGTAACGTCACACCTTCGCAGAACTTAACGACCTCTTGGATTTTAATCCAACTTACGATCTGTTTGTGGACGAATGGACGAAGATATTGTCGGTATGTCTGAAGTTTTAGAATAATAACGAATAGATGCCTTATTCATAAATGGCTAAGTCGATAGTAAAAACGCAATTATGTGTGCGTGTCGGCAGCCATTTATCGCATGCGGTTACGCACACATATTTACGTTTGTTACTTCAGTTTTTAAAGGGGCATGTATGAGATTATCTTTCTATGCGTTATTATTATTGGGCACAGTAAAATATTTCCAAAATTTATTTATACACTGATAAGACTCAAATGACATATTTGTAATAAAAAATTGATATTCTGTTTGTTTCTTAATTCCTAGAATCGGGATCACAAAAATATACGTCGAACGGATTCTGATTTTCTGTAATTTGATAGTACCTACCTACTTAGCTGATCAAATTGTCATACGCAGTTGTAATATGAAATTCCGACAAGCAACTCGATACGTCTGACGCCCACTTTTAGTCAGTAAACGCCTTTTATTACGCATTTGGACATAAACAGGGAAATCGTAAAAGAGTTAAGATAAAATTGAATAATTTGGTTTATTTAAATTATAATAATATATTATGTAATGTTGTCAAAAAGCCGCCCAGCTTAAGTGGGACTGGGCAGGACATGTCTGCCGTATGCTGATCGAACTGTGGGCCCACATAGCGTGTCGTGTGTCAGAAAGACTGGGTCGCGGCAGACCACGAAGGAGATAGCGGGACGAATTGGATGCCTTCCTTATAGACTGACTCGATACAGCGCGGGATCGCGAGAAGTGGAGGAAAGGTAGGGAGGCCTTTGCCCAGGATTGGGACAGTATAAGCTTTTAATAAACAACTAGTGGTCGCCCAGTGGTCGAAATTCGACCGTAATTTTAGCATTCTGCACTCCTTCTCCATATAAACTTTAACTATGCAAAATCTCACACTCCTCCGTGCGCGCAATATGCTTAAAAAGGGGGGTACAAAGTTTTCTCTTCACTTAATAATATATTACCTATAGATTATTAAAAACAAACCAATCTAATTATTATTTTGTAATTTATTTTATTTATTATTTATTTTACAATTATTTAGTACTTTGTTTTCCAAGCAGTAGTTAATGTTTATAAAATTAATATGATCAACGTTTTGCTACAGATGACGTCACAGAGTAGTCTGAAGATTTCGATGTGTATAAATTCTATAATACGGTAATAATACGGTAATAAAACGCCAAAATTTATTGTTAATTGCTTTATAGTTAGCAATAAACGTCAAATTTTGGTGTTTGGTGGCAATAAACATCTTGGCTGGTGTGAAAAAGATATCGAAATATTCAAACTACTCTAATGATTGATAATTTATTAAAAATCTGCTTGAGATGCAAAAATATAGAAATTTGTTGCTAAACTTTATCTAATCCATAAAATAAAAAAATAACAAAAAATAACCTAAGTACATAATTACCGAATTCATCAAAA
Organism: Allophyes oxyacanthae; assembly: GCA_932294325.1. NCBI lineage: Eukaryota > Metazoa > Arthropoda > Insecta > Lepidoptera > Noctuidae > Allophyes > Allophyes oxyacanthae. The sequence goes on from OW028628.1 coordinate 9,401,870, forward strand.
ATTATAATCTTTAAATCACATGTTACAACATCCACGACAACATAATTGGCGTAACCTATTCATAGAACCACGTTATTTCCCGTCCCGTTCATAACCGATATTGCAGAAAACAAAAGAAAGTTTGAAAACAAAAAATAAAAAACATTTCAACTTTCAACCATTTCCACATTGCCCGGAAACTTTTAGAAACAAAACATGCTTTTGGTTGGGGCTTCGATTGCTTAAGTCCTGTGAGAGGTCCACGTGATGGGGGAACAAACACGCGCTAGCTTGGGCAACGGATTAAGATAACAATAACCAGCCAAGTGCGAGTCGTTCCGTACCATTATCTATAAAAACGAGCAAAAAAATCACGTCTGTTGTATGGGAGCCCCTTAAATATTTATTTTATTCTCTTTTTTAGTATTTGTTGATAGCGGCAACAGAAATACATCATCTGTGAAAATTTCAACTGTCTAACTATCACGGTTCATGAGATACAGCCTGGTGACAGACCGACAGACAGACGGACGGACAGCGGAGTCTTAGTAATAGGGTCCCGTTATACCCTTTGTGTACGGAACCCTAAAAATGATATGTATGATATCTATGGTCATATTAAACAATTTTACAATATGTGTTTGAAGTATACAGTGCAGAATAAATTGAAGTACTTTTTGCCGTTAAAAATATAGGCAACTAGAATAGTTCCATACATATACCGAGTTTTTCTCGTCCTCAGCCATAGTTAACGTAAAGTCAAAAATGTATGAAAAAGTTGAAGTTCGTGAAGTTCACTCAAATCGACACCAGAAATGAACATTGCGCTAACTTGAAAACTTCGATTTTACACCAGAGTCAGTTGAAGCGTAACACATACCGGACGATTACAATAATAACATTCACTTAGCGTTGTGTTTAGTTCAAAACTTCTTGATTTTTAGGAATTTTCATATGATTTATTTTGTATTAATTTATAGTCCATACGATAAACAATTTTATAGGAAATTGCCCAAAATTCAAGTTAGCGTATCTAGTGTAGGTATTGCTAATGTCGAAATGCGCACGCAGTCCCACACGTTATTTTCGTACATGTTTGGCTTGACAGTAAGTAGAAAGAAAGAAAGAAAGAAAATACGTTTATTACGTTTAACTACTGTCCAGGTCAAGAAAATCTCGGTATAGGGGCGGATTAAATTTTGATTTGGAAGTGAAAGTATTAGGTTTTATATTTTCGTAAAGATTTACTTTAGTTTAGTAACACTAACGACTCTTATATTGTAGTATTATTAGTCACATTATATTCAATTGGGAACGAAGTAGGTACAGGGTTGTACTTAAGGTCGGTAGCTGGGTGCATCTGCTTTTGTGTTTTTAAAGAAACAAGTAAGCATAGGATAAAATATAATATTGATTAAAAACCCGAAATTAAGTCTTGTAGATGTCATTTGTCTTAATAAAATTAATGACACAAGATTAAATACCCATTTTACATGGATTTTTTGGGTGCATATGTAATTATTAATCAGGTTACAGGTATGGCAAAATAAATATTAAATGACACGAATTTTTCGGGTAGGTATATTTTAAGTGCACCAGTAAATTTGTCATTGCTTTATATAGCGTAGACTAACAAAGGACACGTAATAAAGTGAATCCAAAAGTATTAACCAAATCGCAGCAGTGTTTTGTAATAAATCGTCTACGGCAGGGTCAGCCACAAGGCTGAACTACAGGTGCAAGACCAAGTATCAACATCTTACAGGTGCAAGTGAACAAAGAACTGAACTAACAAACACAAATTAATTAAGAATATGGTTCTTAATTATTTTTTTATCTTCTTTTTTGATGGCGTCTAAGGCCTATAGATAAATTTACATTATAATATAAAACAGAGTATAATCGTATTATTAAAAATAAATTATATACATTTATAATTAAAAACTAAACACTAGGTACACGTTAGACGTGTGCGCCGATGCCGGCGTCATCGGCGTCATCGGCGTGGATGGTCGGACGGATAATTATGGTTGTTTTATATACAATGCAGACATATACTAGTAAACTAAACACTGGAAATGTCTAAATATATGCTTATTGGTTTATTTCGACGTATTTGTTTACGCAAATTCAATAAAATACCATTTTTATATGACCATAATTTAAATAGCGCGTTTTGCCGATAACTTCGTCCGTCACAGACATTTGGCGAATAAGTCTGCAATATTTTGTTTTTAATAAGATTTTCACAATCCACGCCGATGACGCCGCCGCGGGCATCGGCGCACACCTCTAGTACACGTCATGCCGCTGACGTGTTGCGCTGTAGCGTGGTGTGGCGTAATTTGCTGTGGAAGCGATACACAAAACCCTTCGGCCAGAATTACTCCTTATTGAAGGTCTGGTGTCGGGATCCGAACCACAAACGATTTGAATTAACGTTGTGACGCAACTCCAACTTCTCGGTCCCGAAGGTCGATGTAGGACTGTTACTTATTTAAAACGTCAGTGGTAGTAAATGGGGTATAATCTGCATAGGTTTTTATACTTATTTATTTATTTATTTATACTTTATGCACTAAGTACAGAGGCGGACTTAATGCCGTAGGCATTTTCTACCAGTCAACCTAAGGGTGATGCAGAGAAAAAAGTATGGTAGGTGCACGGACAAGATAATTATACTAAAACAAGTAAATTATGCATAGTTACTTATAAGTATTTATCATTTCATTTATTTATTATTGCTATTTGTCATTGCAACTTTTTCAATAGCGAATGCTTTTTCTTATCAAGTCGATGGATATCAGTATTTTCCTGTGCACCAGTCGTTGTGGTTTCTATTTATTTAAGTAATTTTCCTGGAGGTAATAAATAATAAACAGGTGAATGCAACTTTTTACTATGGTTCAAGCAAAGTCATGCTTAAAGAATTCTCAAAATTGAGTACTTACCTATTTCTAGAATGAAGATAGATGTTAGTTTTCTTTATTTTATCGTTCGTTTTGAAATAGTAGCGATATCTATTAATTAAACTCATTTTAGAGACTCAATAGCACGGTTCGCTATAGGTCGTGGGTTCGAGCCATGCTCGTGACAAAATAAAAGTTAGATTTATTTATGATAATTTATTATGAATATGTGCCTTGGAAACCTCCAGAAGGGCAATATATTTTATTGTTTCTATTGGAAGTAACTGAAAATAATTTCCGAATAGTTTTTGAATGTCAGTATTAGTTTCTTATTTTGAACTTTTATGGTGACATTGTGTTCTCTCTTGTTTTTTCTGTTGACGCCATTTCACTTGAATTTACAATAAACTGATTTAATATTCTATTCAGGATTTTTCTACAGGTTCGTTGTTCATCGTATTAAGAACAATATAGTAATTATTAATAGCTGATATTGTTACATGTGAATGAAATAGGTTTTACCAGGGTCGAACTTAAGGTCGCACAGAAGGTGCATGTGTGTTGATTTTATTAATGTAAACATTGTGAAGACGTTGAAGACACTTTTAGGAAAGAATATGTGTATTTAGCTCATATTTGTCATAAAGAAACGTGGGAACACCAAGTTTTTAAGCATTAAACGTACCTCTACCTATCCACAAAACCATGATCTAATTGATCCAAATTGAGAAAACCACAGAATTTTGCTAGTTCACTAATCTTGCAATTCCTTCAAATGACTCGTAAGTCGTATGTGCAGTCAGTCGGCACACAGTTAGGTATTTTACTTCCTTTAAGTAGGCACAAATGTTCATTTTTATGCATTATACTATAATGTATATAATAAAGAATAATATAATAATTTCCGATTACTTAACTATAATAATAGCCCATCTCGTTTTTTCTTTTCTTATTTATTTTACCCATAATATATTGTGTCGTAATGTCCACTAAACTGATGCTAATATTTTCCTTAAGTTTGTAAACGTCATATTATGACGTACCTATTTCTGATTAGTTATAACGGTCAATATTCATTAGATGCTTTAAATACTAATAAAAAACCTTTTTACTGCTCATCATGTGAAGTTAATTCAAAACAGAATTGCGGGTCAGTTGATGCGATTGAAGACAGAAAATAATAAACAAAGGAACTTTAAATCATGATGATGAACTGATGTATAGATGTACCTTATAGGGTGTCAGGCCCTGGGTTTGATCCGTACCTGCGTAGGTTATAAGATAAATGATTGTGATGAAGTGGCGTTAAAGTTAATTCATCACGCCAAAAAACCTTAATTGGGAACTGTGAGTGTACTTTTATCTACCATTTTAGGGTACACAGGTGTGTAGGCTGTGTAAAGCGAAACTAACAATGTTTTGTTAGCTCACAGCTTCGCGGTCAAAAGGTTAATAAAATTAATAGCATTCGCCTTAACGATATTTCACTGACTCAGCTTCCTCGTGTGAAGGAAACAATTGCACCCACGATACTGCAAATCATTGTGAGTTCGCAATTAAATAAAATTTATATAAATCTGGTAATCTTCCTATCACTGTCGGGATCGAAACATAAATATTACAATATTTATGTTGATCCGTTAATTTATTGATGTAAAAGGTGTTTACATCAACAGGCGGAACATAGTATTTATTGATGTGGTTTTCGCTTAATGAGCTGTCTTTAAATTAATTAATTAATTAATTGCATGATAAATATTCGATGAAAAATTAATAAACATGGTGTGAGAAACAAAATGTGGCAACTCACAAGTCTGTATAATATGAAGTCTGCAGTTAGAAGTACCTATTACTTAATTATTAACCTATAAAAAATATGTTCAGGTTGTTGAAACTCAGGCTTCCTCTCTGAGGACTGCATTAAGTATAATGTAAAAAGATGCTACCACACTCACCCATCGCCGTCGATCACCGTCGTCGATTTATCATCGATTGGTGTTGGTAGTAAGATCTGTCGGTCGACGTCCAGTGCTCTCATTTCCTATCGATCGATGCGATCAATCGACGTCGATATAAGTTTTTAAACTGTCATGGTCACTAACATTATTATTAGAGTTTATCCGTGACCATGGCGCTTGTAACAGTGCCGAAATATCGGAAGCTCGCAACAAAGAATAAACATGGTAAATACCCCGTTCTTAACTCTCATAATAATCGACGTTGGTTGAGTGGGCCATCCAAATAATAATTGCGAATTTTGTGTGCCCGTCGAGTCATTACTAGGAGGCCCATTTCCAGCAGTGGACCTGATAGTGATGATGATGACGTGCTATTTCACAAATTAATTAAATATAGATAATACATTTCTGTAGAATTAACAATAATAAACGTGAAACTCTGAAGTGTCAATGGCATTATATGATAACGATGAGTACCTAGTCGGTCATTCATCAAGGCTTTTGATTAATCAATTATTATTTTTACGTTTACTGCTTCACAATAATTATTTTTTTTATTACAATCAACTTAATGTAACTAAATAAATATGTATAGGCCTACTTTTTCTTCACTTCCTAAATATATTACAAGGGGCCCATGCCCTTGCACCCCTTCCCTACTCCAGCCCTGTAAACCCATCCAATTAAACATATTTGCTTATAACCATTTGAAATTCTTCTCCACTTAACTTCCGCAAATTCTTTGTCTATTTAACTGTAGTTATGCGTATTAATGTACTCATTAGTACGCGAGGAATTATAAGTGACCGAGTGCCGCGGATAAAGAGGACAAAGTAACAATACAGTTAATCTTTAGAAGGTTCACTTGATCTAAGATGACTTGATATAACAAGCTCGCACAAATACAGTCCACGGCCCTAATACAAGGAACCTCAGAAATCGAATAGATCCTTTTATATATTGTATCTTGCACCTGTTTAAGTTTAGAAAGTAAGAAATTTATTTAAAAAAAAATATTTAATCCTATCCATTCTATATACTCAGGTATTCTGTTTTGGAATTCGACGGATATTTTTTGCGATCAGGATGTTTTGTCCTTTCGTTTAGGATGATTCCTCTGCACATTATTAAATACTTATTAATTTAAAAGGAAGAAAATTAATTAGCTTGGTTGGCTGTTGGCCGCTAATTAATTAATTTGTTGGTTGGTTTATGTGCGGATCAGAATTTGATTATCACTTGTGATAACGTTCAAGGAAAAAATATATCGTGAGGAAACCTGCACATCTGAGAGGGCCTCATAAAGTTCTCGATGGTGTGTGTAGTCCGCCAACCCGCACTAGGCCAGCGTGGGGTGGACTAAGGCCTAACCTTTCTCATTCTGAGAAGAGGCCTGTGCCTAGCAGTGGGACAATAATGGGCTGTATTTCTTTATTTTTGGTTGCTTTGAAGACATGCAATAATAAAAAAAGAAGAAAAACATCATTATAATTATGACAGATATTTTTTCTATTCAGCTAAAATAGGTACTTAAGTCATTATTCCATAATCGAGTTTCAAGGCTGCATCAAAAAGGTTCAGTTCAGCGTAATGCCGGACATCAAGGCCTGCCGTCTGCCGGAGCTGTTCGGTAGGTAGGTATTGTGTGGATTGAACTTACTGTACATTATTTTGTGGTAAATCGTTTTCTTCACGGTTCGAATCGTAATTTTGTTAATTCCATTAATATTAAAATTACTTTAGTAGGTATGTGCGTAGTATTAAAATTTTTGTCTGGGACTTCCTGAAACAGCAGCTATTGTTTTGGTTTTTAATAGTTGACTACACTCGAGAGCAATGCATCCGGGTCTCCAACATAAACCTTAATATCTCGGGAACTAAGAAATTGACTATTTAATACTACTCAAATACAATTAATATAACTTCTTTGCTATTATTTGTTTTACTAAAAATACATAAAATAAAATGCGTCAATACAATCGCAAATAAAAAACTTATTATAACCATCTTTTGTTATAGATATTAAATTTCTCACATTTGAGTAGGTACTCACTCTACTTTGTATAACGATGTGATAATTCGGCTGCTGTACACCAAGTTTCTAAGGCTATATTGGGGAATATTCTCCCATTCCTTTATCAATGCAGTTAACAGCTTATGATCCATTCTTAGTTTCCTAGATATTACAGTTTATGTTGTACTCGAATTCATTGCTCCCAAGTGTTTAGTAATTATGTATTAAATGTTTATATTAAGTTTAGTGTAAACATTATTGTTTTTGTTTTCAAGACAGCTGTCTGTATCATCTATCTCTGCCATCTACTTTCTTTCTCCAGAAGGGCCGTAGCAGCCAGACTGTGATCAGGATATTTTCAAAAAAATCGTGGGTACAATATAGGTACACACATACATCTCACATGCACTCACACCCAGCCCCGGAACCAATTATCTGTAGGTCATACAAATATCGGGAACCGAACTTACGATACGTAGCGTTGAAAACTAATCGCTTAGCTATTACGCCAAAGTGATGCTGTCTAGCTTATAAATTTTTATTTGTGTTATGATTTTTGGGATACCTCATCATGCAAAACACTGCAGCAAAACAATAAAATACCAGAACTTACGAACAGGGTCATTCCACACGCATTGGTATTATTAACGGTTATAAAATGACGTGTAAAACACGCTACCGTCTGCGTATGCGCCGCCGCGACACTGCGCGTGATGTGCGCTTGCGAAACCATGTCCTTTTCTCACACGTGCCATGACGTGTCTGTATCGCACTTGATTAGGACCAAGTAAGTGTGAATTGTTTGATAGTAATAATCTATTACCTATGTAGGTATTGACACTTTTAAATTTACACACCAAATTGATTTGGTGTGTAAATTGCCTACAGCATTAAGACCGGCTTTGTACATTGTACATGAAGCATTAAAAAAAAAAAAATGGAAATAATACATATGGTCAATTAAGTGCAAAGGTACAGAGGGCAAATTCACGTAATTTTATGACGCGCCGATCATATTGCAGTGACGCTCGAACTTGACGCGAGCGTATTTCACTGAAGCTAAGATAATACCAAATGTGTTGTTTGATGAAAATTTTACTGTAAGTGCACTTCTATAGTTACGTGAATAAGCCTAAAGATCTAGTTACATGTAGTAAGGAGCAGATCTGGCTTATTAATCACACAAATTTATAAAAAAACTGGATAAGTACTACGCGATTCATCGGGGCCGATTAATTGGCAGATCGGCAGATCGAACGGTCGGAGCTAATAAAAAAAAAAAAAAAAATTATGCTCCGTGATTAATCGGGTCTCGATGTATGGCGTAGTAATAATAACCCCTAAAAGCACGTGTTTTGACGTTTCACCCAAGGATGAAAAGCGTGTTACATGTATAAACAAGCTATTAACCGTTAGTTAATAGTTAATTCAATAGCAGGTGTTTATAAGTGCGGCATTGTTTATTATTATTGTAAGCGCCACCGCCGCTGGCTGGACCGAGAACTGTGCTTGCAAAATCCTATTCTATAAAAACACGTGATATAAAGCTGATAAGATGTTTATGGTCCGATTTCGTAAAGTAAGTACGAACCTAAGAACTAATTGTTGTGTTTTACGTGAGACTTGGATGAACCCACAGAACACAGAAAAGAAGTGAAAGAGAACCTCTGTCTGTGTTCTGTGATGAACCTTACAATGTTTTAGAGCTATCGGCTCCACTAAAACCAGCAGAAATTAGATACAACGTTAAAAATTACGATAGTATTACAATTTCGGGTACATTTTTTCCTGCTGGTAATATCTACAACGTGTATTAGAAATGTGTGGTCATATTTAAGGGTGTAGATTAGACCATCAAACTGAACAACTTTGTCTATGAGACCAACATAGTAAAAGTAGATTACGATAATGGTCCCATGTTCAATATAATAATTTGATCCACACTTTTATTATGGTCTTATTAATTTAATAATACAAAATATTTTAAGAGGTAAATCTGTAGGATACAAAAACTTTTTCTAGCAAAAAATATATCATAATAATGTCAATACTTTTTTCTACGTTTTCGAAATTAATTGATGTTTCCATTTGCATAAAATATTCCTCTATGATTATGAATGCTACTAAGGTCATGAACTTGACCATATGACCTGGCGGGATCGGCTACTCTGACATACACACGCATCGCGTCGCCACGCCCGGGGCCACCTGATCTTAACGACTGTAATTTATGAATCAACTGCAGCTTTCATTTGATATTTGAAATGTATTCTATACCAGTCATAGAGCCTAGCTTTAAAATATATGACTACGCATTTGTATTTTATTTTAATAAAAATAAATCGCGCGGGTAAAACAGCGGGCAGCAGTAGTACTTTATATTTTTCATCCCACCATCTCGGAAAGAGTATTTTTAATCTTCAATATCTGAGTGGAAAAGCCGTTTTTATTCTCTAGAGGATAAAGTAAATTTCATCCCACCATCTCGGAAAGAGTATTTTTAATCTTCAATATCTGAGTGGAAAAGCCGTTTTTATTCTCTAGAGGATAAAGTAAATTGAATTTAGAACATCGTGTGCACTAAGTTTGTGAATTAAACGTTTTTTTTTTGCATTTAGTCATTTCCTCGCTGAGGTGGAATGAAAAGTTACGTGTTGCACTCGAGTGCAAAGATTTTTCACCTCGTGCTCTTTTGATTCCCTCGCTAACACTCAGGATTCTAATTTTGAATCACTCGCTGCGCTCGTGATTCAATTTTAGAATCCTTCGCTTGCTCGGTCATCAAAATTGAACACGCGGTTAAAAAGCAACTTTGCACTCTTGTATAACAAATAACTATTAAATTTAATTAAGATCGTGTCACCCGTGTTGTACAGAATCGGCACTACGGACGTAAACTATAATAAATTATACGCTCAACCCATCAGGATGTATCTAGAAAAAGGTTGTTCGAAATAATCACAATTATTAACATGCGCGTGGCAGAGCTCTGCCGAACGCACGCATGCGCACGTGATGTCGTGGTCTTGGGAAATCTTGCGCTTCGTAAACACGTGTTTATGTCTTGCGATTAGGCCCGAGTTGTAGGATGAATTTATAAAATCTGAAAAATGTGTGTATTTATTGACATTAATTATGTATTATCATTATTATATTTATATTTAATTTGGGACCTGGTACGTCCGCAGCTACTACATAAGCCAAAGTTGACGAGGAGTCTGTCTAATTCCTTGTCATCAACACAGCTATTCTGTAAGAATATCTCCCATCGCGATTCGAATTTCACACTTATTGTCGGCTGATATTTGTGAGTGTCAGGATGGCGGGTAGACACCAGAATTCGAAGACAAGACTTACAAGTACACCCGCGACTTCGTCCACATAGAATTAAAAAGACAATCGTCAATTGATTATCGATACGACCCAATGACCTAAAGATCAATTGGACGACTCTGGTAATTCGGGAACCCGTGTATAGTGCGCACGCGCCGAATTCCCGTTGCGTGACATGTGTCTGTAGGTTACGAAACACGTGTCGTTAAGTCCGAGGAACGAAAGAATAGCGGTATAAATAGTGTGAGAAAAACGTGAGAAAAATGTGTGTATTTTCTGTTAAATAATCAGTTTCATGGCTTAAACTGGTTTCAATTAATATTAGCTTATGATGAGATTGTAATTATACAATAACTATTAACTAGCGACCTGAATTTCTTCATTATCCTGATATTAAATATGAAAGTATTATACATATAAACCTTCCGGAAGAAATGCTCAAAAGGATGGTGAAAACCGCATCAAAATCCGTTGCGTGGTTTAGGAGGAGTTACCGGATATACAGACAGACAGACGCGGAAAGCGACTATCCTGGCCTACGTCATAGGGCTTATGAATTTCAATTTAATGCAATTTTCTCCATTGATGATAGGTAAGGTGAGATGAATTTTCCCTGTTTTTTTTTTTAACACGCTTTTATTAACTTCTCCTGTAACTAACTATGTAAGAAAATCTTGGAAGTTAAATTTGACCCACTTCCCGGTTTCCGATTGAGCTGAAATTTTGCATACACGTTCAGTTTGGATGACTAAAGCGTGTTCTATAGTTTTTTTAAACTATAATATTTTTAAAATTATAATTCAACATGACGTAGGTATTCAATGTTATTGTGTTATAATTTATTTTTTACTGAATAAATAATTAATAATAATTTTCCAAAAAAAAAACTTTTATACAAACCTTTTCCTGACAATTACGAACACAACAATAAAGAAATCAGCCAAATCGGTCGAACCGTTCGCAATTGACTTTTGACCGAATATTCCGTCCTTTCGCATCTGCAGCGGCTCATCACCAGCTCTTGGGGCGACCCAGGACATCATAATTATATTTCTATCGAAAACAAAAATAAATAAGTAGGTAGGTACTTGTCTACAAAAATATAGAGCAGTAATAGTATTGAAAGAAGTAGTTTAAGTATCCGCCATACTATATAGCTACAAGTCCTACAACAAATAAAAGAACCACGTTCACTTGCGCCGGCGCCGCGCCGGCCCGACCTCGCATTATTGAAGTTAATAACTTATTAATTCATTCGACGCACGCCAATCTATATTTATTTGTTTTCTTTATTGTTGTTTTTTATTATTCTATATTGAACTTGTTTTGTGATGGAGTGTGATCACTTGATCACAAGCAATTCCCGAAACTCTTTAGGGATTGTACTCAGGGACTCTACTACTGAGAAAAGTCAGTTGTGGGTGGTCCGTGTTATTTCATATAAGGTTCGCATATAGCTTTGCATATAGACACTCAGGCTGAAACCTAAAGAGCTTACTTAGACTTTCGGTTTAAAGAACTTTATTCTCATTAAGACAATCGTTGTCGTCGACTTTGCTTAAACTTGGCTAAGCGTATATAAATGCTTAGCATAAACCTTGATTTGGAATTTATAGTCATAACACGCTGAAATTACTGATGAAATGAAATGCTGCCAATACACACTAAGACCGACGAAGTCATTAAACAAAGTCAAAAACTCAATAAAAAGAAGTACCTAATTTTAAAGCAGTCTCTCGCAGATCTCCTTAGACAGGTGAATAGGGGTGAAAGAGGGATGAATACATCCCTCTTTCACCCCTATTCACCTCGGACCTCGTGGTAAGTAAATATACTTACCACGAGGTCCGCACACAACAAATCTCAGCCGGAAGCTAATTGCCTATAACATGGCGACAAGCCCTATTTCATAGGACCCAATTCTGAGAAATCTATTATGTTTTCAATTTAATCGGACCTTAATCGAGCGGAGAGGTTGACAAACTTGTACATCTGAAAATTGTGTGTAGCAGTGCCAATACCTTATAATGGACAAAAATATACCTAATCATAATTATTTGAATAGGCACGTAACAATTTATCTTACGATTTCAAATCATCATAATTATCGTGACGGTCGATTAGAAAGTGCAATAGTATGGCATCCTTTTTACAACCATTAAAAATTAGCGTTATAAATGCGCTGCCAACCTTTTTGAGCGGCTCATTTCTTAAAAGCATGTCGTATGACAAACCAGCGTTGCCAGAATGTAATTTTTGTAATAATTTACGTTACTTTTGACCCTGCTATGTTACTTCCTTGACTTAATATTATGAATACCTAAACATAGAGAATTTATAGAAATAAATATGAATAGTTACTTTTCTCTAAGAAATGTTACTTTTCACTCTTTTCAGGCGCATACAGTACCTCTACCATGAGTTTTCCGTGCCGTCTAACGTTCACGTTCAGATGCAATATTTGTATGGGAATTTTTTCAGCGCCTCTAGCGGTATAAATATTGAACTAAAGTCACTATACAAATATTGCATCTGAACGTGTCGTTAGACGGCACGGAAAACTCATGGTAGAGGTACAGGTAACTTTTGACTAGAACTCTCTGGAAAAACATATTATGTAAGATTGTGATCTATTATTTTAAAAGAGTTTCCATGGAGTTTCTTGCCGGTTTTTCTCCATAGGACCTACTATTTGGAACCGCGCACCTAGAGTCTCGACATTTCATAAGGGCCTCTATCTGGTTTACATGACATATAGATTTATTCTATTCTATTCCACTGTCATCGTAACGTGTGACAGTGTTTCGTGATTACGCTGTTACCCTGGCTAGCGAAAACTTCAAACTATTCAAGCGAAATATGCGTAAGTATGTTGTAAGTGTTTTGTTATTATTTTAATTGAGTCATGTCCCACAGCTTTGTTTGTTTACTTTAACTGTTTGTTTTATTATGTTATTTGACATTCACGGTTTCTGTTGTAATTGAAACCATAAATGACCTCTATGCAACCTTGAGTGGTACAAGATAATGTCAACTTCCTTTGTAGGTCATTCGCCGAAGCAATGAAAATAATGTGAATTTGATTGTTATTATAGTTGTATAGGTACAGTCAAACAATCGGAATCATGACCCACCTAAGGCTTAATGTTTTACGTACATTTTAATACAATTAGGTCGAATTTCGCTTAAACATAATTCCCTGGCAACAAACTTGTTATCAATTTTATTAACACTGACAGTGACAGTTAGTTTACCAATTGCTGTCTCCTTGGTTACCCTGACTACGCGTAAGCAGGTTCTTCATCTGAGGCGTAGACATGAGGTGTACGATATCTTTCTCCTTTGGCACTACCTTGACATGTTACCTACAATAAATCTTAAATACTAACATGCGTAATGGTAGACAATTAACATCGAAGTTCACAACCCCGCGGTGGACTGACTTAGCTTTAAAACTCAACGCCATAATGCGAGGGTGTTGATAATAATATATACTCCGTTCGAAATAACATTAGAAATTTAAATAACTCCATTTACACTTTATTCAACCGATTTTGACTTCTATTACGTTGGTGACATGACAAATTACAGCTGCAGTAAACATTTGTTATCGTAAATACGTTTTTGCTTTTAATGCCATCCTTATGCGTACGGAATAGAAGTCAAAATCGGTTGAATACACTGTAAAAGGGTTTGTTAAACGTGTCTAATCTTATTTCAAACGGAGTATAAGATATAACCATAATCCACCCCAATATACCCATTCTATGATCCACCCGGCATCATCAAGGACGTCGATTGATTGTTGGTTATTATAAATCTCGCACTAATATGCAATTGTTTATTATTTAATGACCTTACCTACTGCACAAAACATGGTAAATATAAGAGATCGGGGAAATACACAGTAAAAGACAGTAAGTATTTCAGTAAATGCTTTAATAAAATATTTACAATAAATTAAATAAACAACAGGTCACTATAAAATTTTTACCTAAAACCTAGTGTAAGCACCGTGGCGACTGCAAATGTCTGTAATCTTTAATTTCGTTACAATGTCGCTCAATTGCTTGCAATGCATTGTCCTCTCGTTTTTAATAACCCACATTTGGACCATCAAACCCCAGAAACAATCGGATTGAGATCCGGAGATCTAGATGGCCATGGAATGAGTTACTTGTGAATGCTACCGAAACCAATTAGTGACAGCTCTGACCGTATGCACTGGGCAGTTATCGTGAAAGTAGAAAAAGTTTGAAACTTCTTCTCGCGGGTTCGCACCATCGATAACATAGTTTCTTCTAATAAGTCAACATAGTTAATTGCATTTGCATGTAAAGAAATCTGGACGAGCTCGGCTACACTTCCGGCACCCATCCAAGCCCACATGTTAGCTGAAATTCGGTCAGACAATTGATTAGTCACTACGTGATCCTCCGTATTTATCATGTCTTATCGTAACCATTTAAGTAAAAGCGGCCGTGCTGAAAAGATTTAACGGATTTCTCGTCTGAAAAGATGACGTTAGTCTAATCGAAGTCTAAATAATCACAAGCAAAATTTTATCTCTCAAGTTTGTTTGCATCCGTAATGGTTACTTTCTTAGCATAATGTCTTTAATGCAGTCCAGTGCTGTGTAAGTAATTCCTTATTGTTTGTAGACAACGTCGTACCGTGCCGCAAAATATCGGTAAAGGGATGTTCTTCGTAATTGCGTTGCATCTCCATTTTCTGTTGGTTCGACGAACGCCATGATTATTATACTCTTCTGTCTAAGAGGCTGCCCTCTTCACCATGCCATCTGATCCACGTTCACACTGTATTCCTAGATATATTTAGCTCTCGCGATATTTGTTTTAATCAGTTTTATTCAATGGTTTTATTCTCTCCATAGATTTAGAATTTCGCTTGTAATAATTGATCGATTCATACCTGACGTTTGACGTTAGATTATTTGGCATTTTTTCTTTTAATTTGACAAATATTCCTATATAATCAAAAGAGTTAGTATAGGTTTTGAAAAAATATCATAAAATAATATTATTTACTTGTTTCTTACTCTAGACAAACCGAGGCAAACCATACGGAACGACAGTTAATTCTAAATTCAAAAGGGGTTCTTTATCTGAGTGCCAACTTTATGAAAAAGTGCATTTTGGAAAATTGATCTTTACGGTTTTGACAATTTCAAACGAATTATCGGCCGAGTGGGTCATGAATCCGCTAGTTCGACTGTACGTGTTGTGAAACAAAGACGACTGTGGACCGTGAGGTCTTGAATTCCCAGTTTGGGTTCAAATGTATTGTTAGAATGTTTTAGATTTTGCAGAATTGTAAATATGGATAACTCAAGTTTTGTTTTTAGACGTGTTTTTAAAAATAGTTTTTTTTCATCGTGTGTACTGCTTACAAACATACAGTTGACATGCACACATACCTAGACCCGACACAACTAGTAGGTTATACAAATATTTGTTCCGTGTTGGAATCGATCTCAAGGATCCCAAGACTGTTAGCGCAGAAAGCCAATCGCTTAGCCACTGCGCCAACCGTGCCGTTGTGTGGAATGTTATATTAAGGGCCATTTTCACCGATAAAATAACAGATGTTTTAAATGAAATCGGTCGATTATCAATACATAAAGTCATGTTTAAACGGCTGATTTTGCTCTAATCGTCTGTTATGTTGTTGGTGAACTTGGGCCTAAGCATGGTATCAACTGATGGCGATGGCGACTTATACAATAGATTAGAAAAAAAGTGTAAAATCCCAAATTAATATCGACGCGAAATCGTTTATGATAACGCAAATAATCCTCTTATAATCTATCAAAGTATTTGCTTCCAGAAGATTCCTTCCGGTTGATTATGATGATAATTATTGGCAATTTTCCAATGCTACCGTATAACTGTTTATAACGGTTTGATAGTATGGTGAGATATTGATATTTATTACATGCAAAATACTCAGTTACGTAAGGGTCCAGGACCCGCAAACAATAGGTAGATTTTTACAAGCCTACAACTAAATAGCGATGGGTTATAATTATAACAGTCAATTGTGTTACCTACCTGTTATCTCTGTTACTGTTACATAAAAATAACAGGATGAAATATCTGTTACTAAATAACAGCCTGTTATTTTTATACTACATTTTGTCGTCTTTCAAGTAGACAAATAGCGGAGAGAACGGGTTTGTCCACGAAAATATCGGCGACAAAACCACTCTTTACCGTTATCTTCCCGATTTTTCGTTTTGTCTTCTATGTCATGGAGACAAAGGGCGGAGAAAACAGGTTTCTCCACCCGCTGTACTAGCCCTGTTAGAAGAGATTCTAGAGAAATAAGCAGTACCTTTGTGCCCCTTTCCTATTAAATTTAAATTATTCTTCCTTCTGTGTGTACCTACGTAAGCTGTTAAATTAATAAATATGCTAATAATCGTTAAATTCTGGACAACATTTCGAACGTACCATTTTCCTATTCTTTCCATCTTTTCAGTTCGTTATTCGAGTTAGGTAATTGTTTTTTTAATAATTTGTTTTATTTTGTTCAGGTTATACAAGAACAAAGTGATCTTTGTATGTTCATTATCGGCTATTATGTTTTTGATTGGCATTCTATGGCACCTACCGGATATTTTATCTTATTTTTTGGACAATACTAAAAACCTTATAGTCTAGTAGCTCGATGAACCGCCACAACCAATACAGCCCGTACAATCAAATTATTTTATTTCATCATCTAATTTTACTATCAAATTAAATTATCGTGACCTGCATTCCTTCAAAAATCGGAGGAAAAAACGTAAACATTATCAATGGATAAAATTTACGTAAAAACAAGATGACGTCATGTATTATCGCTATCATAAAACATTATAAATTGCCAGATACGATGATTAAATCCCAAATTATTTCATACACACATGTATGGAAATAACATGTGAATCATTTAAGATTACTGTAATGTGGTTTTATGGTTATAAAATTAGTGGAAAGACCTTTAAACTGAATCATAATTATTTTTTTTTTTTTTTTTAAATCTGCTATTCGAGAGCACTCTTTATTATAATTTAGACATTGATACCCTTACTAATAAACGCTGTATTATATAAAGTTATCTCATGAATAACGTTATTTTAACTATAATTTTTTTGACGTTTAAACTTAACATGAATTTATTTAACGTTTATTAGTACAGATGATAGTTCAATCCATACAGCCACGCCCCCACTGTTTTTCGAGCTCATAATTATCATTACCAGTTGACCGTGACGCATCCGCGTGATTGGACAATTGATCTTAGTGTGCGTGTGTTGAAATAGATGATATTAGTGTGTATTAATAGAACTAACTAACCCATTAGCAGAACATTGCACACTAAGGCCCAAATTCACCAACAATATAACAGACGATTAGAGCAAATTCAGCCGTTTAAACATGAATTGTTGTATGGATAATCGGCCGATTGTTTTTTTATTTTTATACTTTGCCCCTCACTAGGATTTCTCCTGTATCGAGGGTACAGTTTACAAACATATATGTCACATGCACATACAACCAGACCCGAAACAACTATGTGTAGATCATACAAATATTTGTTCCGTGCGGGGATCGAATCCGCGGCATGTAGCGCAGAAAGCTAATCGCTTAGCCACTGCGCCAACCGTGTCATCGACACGATTTCATTTTGAACATCTGTTATATTGTCGGTGAACTTGGCCCTAAGACTTGCACTGTTAGCGATTAGGAGATAGGATGGGACGCGTCTTTATGGGATAAACGAACTGTAAGGTCCTACCTTTCTTGTCCCAATCCCTTTATGTGGTTATTGTACTCATCATTATGAACAACTTTCACTATGGGACCAACCCTGAAATCGTGCCAAAGTAACAGCTGTTCCATACAAATAATTCATACTCGACTATATAAATAAAAAAAAAAAAAAAAAAAAACATACAATATAGCCCATAGTGTTAGTAACAAGACAAATGAAACAAAAGAACTTACAAACTATGTTAGTAGATAGGTACACAATAATAACTAACTATCGTGCCGATTCACTGACTCGCACCTGTCTCACATGCAAGTCAATGAATCGACAGAGAACGACTGAGTCTAATCTATCTGCAATCATCTTCAGGATTCCGTTGCCGCTCCCCCGCACACCTTGCATGACAGACGCGATTTTCTTTCGCATATATGTATTGAACAACTGATTTCATTTTCGCGATTTCAGGTTTGGTCCTATAGTAAAAGTTGATCATTATGATAAGTATAATAAATAATCCCTTAAAGGGTTCGGGACTAGAAAAGTAGGACCTTGTATGGAGGGGATATTGTGTAAATCCAGTTTCAAATGTATTTAGAGTCTTAGCTTAGTAGCGATGAACGTTATTCTTCGCCCCGATGATGACCAGCGGGTCTACCGCGTAACTAAAATTGTAATGAACATCGACATCGGTATTAAACTTCAATACGATCGTGAGAGCCTAAACTTTGAGCTAACTTGTATTTTTTTTACCGATCATGAAGATAGGAGTATCAACTATATGATAGGTAATTTTTTTATAAGTTAGCTCAAAGTTTAGGCTCTCACGATCGTATTGAAGTTTAATACCAATGTCGATGTTCATTACAATTTTAGTTACGCGGTAGACCCGCAAGACATCAAGCGTAAAGCCGGGCTTCCACTGTGAAAGAGTAATGAGCAAGTAGTAGCTGTACCGAACGGACTCCAACTAGCTAAAATAGGTTTTACCTTACATTAAGAAAGAGTTTTGACAATTGCCTACCACTGCAAATGAGAAATGAAGAACGAGTTCGTTATTAACTATTTTTACTCGTCCAGTCCTCTCCGCTAGACTCTTTGTTGGTGGAAGCACTTCTATGAAGTTTCGTATGTGTTAAACGGAGTCCGTACGGACACAGTATATATATACTACATAATTTAAACTGTGGTACGGAGCCCGCTCCGCTGCCATTGGAAGCCCGGAATCGCCTCATTTTCACTATACCTACGATACCTTTTTGAAGAGTGTTTAAATAACACGTAAGACAATCAATCAGTCGACATTGAAGAATTTAACTTGAATCCAAACACATTATAAAAAGAAATAAACATCAAGCATTATGGTAGCAGGCACTTTGATTCAAGAAAGTGGGTCAGACCATCTAAACAATTATTGTCTTTAACCGTAAACATTTTTCCGTAGAAGATGGATGCCTTCTGTTTTCAGGGATTTTTCATCACACATTGGTATTCCAAGTTATACAGGACAGTACGTACAAAAAAAAAGAAAATTTATGGCATCTACCCATCTAACTGTACTACAAGTACACAGAGCCCAGTGATCCCTGATGAACTAGCACAACTTTATGATGATCCACCAACAATTAGTCCACCTCAAAACCATTCTTAAATTTCAATCCCATAAAACCAATTTCCATTCTTTCTCCTTCTCTGTCCATGCAGTCAGACTGTGGAACGCACTTCCGCCTAACATCCGCGGATCTAAAACTATCTCCTCTTTCAAAACGCGTTGTTAAAGAACATTACCTATCCTTATAATATTTAAACATATATATATATATTATGTTTATTAGTATATTCATGTTATGTATTAGTTTATTTTGGTATGTATCTTTATTATACGTAAGTATATATTTTATTTTTTTGTATTTTATTATATTCCTCCTCGTTAGCTTCTTATCATCTACCTACCTTGTTTCCTTTAGTTACACACTGTGTCTTCTTTTCTTTTCACTCTTTCCTGTCGCAGGACTGCTGGCAGAAATTTCTTTAGAAATAAGCAGTACCTTTGTACTTGATATCTTTACTTATTTTCTTTGTCATGTGTATGTGTGTACATAAATAATAAATTAATAAATTAGTTTTGCAAAGAAGAAGGACCTATTAAATCTTTGCGATAAAGGCGTTATCCCGGAAGAATATCACGTATCAACCGCTGAGGCTGATAGTGACAAAAAGACATAGGTACTACCGGAGCTAGCATTTTCAAATCCAGATAGTTTTGAAAGAAAGAAAGAAAAAAGTATTTATTTGACACAGCATAAAAACAATTTGAAAAAATTTTCAATTTGAATTTTTTTTGAAGAAGATTATTATTAAGATTTTATACTCACTTTTTTTCTTCACTTAACTTATTCTATTAACTTAGTAACTTTAAGCAAGAACATTTGATAACATTTAATTTATCTGTCATAAAAATTGATACAGATAACTATCCCAAAAGCCTTGATTGATTCCATCTAGGTACTGAGAGGTTTTCCTCTAACATGTCAATGGCGCATTTCAATTTAATTTCCATTAAGTCTAAAGCTTATTGAAGAAATTGTAGTGCTTGTAGTCCATTGCCAAGGGAGAGGTCGTCATAACTTTTCCACAATTATGAATAAGTAATAACTACCAGATATTATCGTACTATAGTGCATCAGGTATGTTCGCTGATGCGCATACTGATGACTATTTCGCAATTATGCGTAAAAAAATTGCATCAATAATACGCAGAGTGAGGGAAGCACCAACGGCATCTTGAGGGTATTTGCGGGGAGGCTGGATGGGCCGACCACAGGGAGGTTCATCACGCTGCATGTCAGACATGGAGCTGGATGAACCTTCTTGTGAGGGTGATCTCTGTTTGTAATGTAATGTAATGTTATATTGTGTTGTGATATTTATTGTACCTACATGTTTTCTAAGTTATTTGTAATACTAACATGCTATGGGCCTCAATGCCAGTGAATAAAAGATTTTTATTTTTATTTATTTATTATTATCAATTTTATTCTGTAGTCTGTACCGTCTTACAACACACAAGAAGCGAATCAATCGTCGCTGGGAATTATTTTTACTTTACTCACGTGTTATGGAAAGATGCGTATGTTAACAATCACTCGGTATTACAGAGAAACAAAAGAATGATGACTAAGTATAGAATGTTACTTATACTCTGTTCAAGTTAAGAAAAAAGTGATCATTTTTCATCGTTTTAATTCGCGGCACTCAAATATTAGATTGTTAAACAAGGGGCTTAAAGTAATTTCAAAGGAAATATTTTGGTGCCCGAGCGCAGCAGGGTCGCCTATAGTTCCGACTTCCAAGTGTAAAATTGGTATCTACTTTTACCCGAATTTAATGTAAAAGTCTATTTGAGGTCACAAAGACTTTTACGTCACAGAAGAAATAGGTTAGTCTATTCTTTACCAAGACCATAACCATAAACCAGGTACATCCATAAAAAAAAACAATAGAATTGATATGACGTCATAATCGAATTAATCAATTTGAATACAATCATGGCGCCCAACAGTTTTGTTTGTAAATAGAATTCTTGGAATTTCAAAAATATTGCAATGCACTATCAATAGCAGACGTCGGTAATGTATCGTCATTGTCTAGATAACGTTGAATCATTGAAATGTTGAGTATATGTAATAGGAATGCACGTTTATGTATTTCTGTGGAATTGTTCAGTAGCGGATCCAGGGGGGACGGCTAAGAGGCTCAAGCCTCCCCAGAAGAAAAATGTTCAACAGCATCGCGGCAGATCGAGGTGAAGATGGCGGAACGAGCTTGACTCCTACCGAAAAGACTGGCCCTGAACGAGTGGAAAAAGGAGAGAGGTCTTTGCCCTGCAGTGGACAACAAAAGCTGAAATAATAATAATGAATACCTACTAATTGTTGAAACATTAAACTTCCATTAGCTGAAACGTGTTATTTTACCCCTGTTCACTCCAATTTTCTTCAAGTCAATGCTCGATAGAGTGGTGGAAAACTGTGTCAAAGTCTAACGTTTCAATTTCGCGAGTAGGTATATCTAAAAATGTTTTTCATAAATTTTTTAGTATAAAATAATCTATGAAAGTGGCACTGCCGACATTAAAGTTGAGAAATAACCGTTTGTTGTGGTATGGACATGTGATGAAGAGGAATGAAAATCATGTAACAAGAAGAGCTTTAAGTATGTATGTGGATAGATGTAAGGATAAGGAAGATCTAAGAAAAGATGGATGGATAGTGTGAAATTTGACATGGTTATAAGAATGTATACTTTGAGATAACGTCTAATAGAATGGAAGTAGAAGGCAAATTGCACCGACCACAAGTAAAATTGGATAAGGGCATGAAAATGTTGATGAATAAAATAATCTATATGTATGTAAATGAAATTGATATAAAAACTCAGAAGGCACGCATTAAGCACGGTCCTTTTAAAAATCGACCATTTATAAGTGTCGTAATTTATGACAGTTGTTGCCCAAGTATAGTACTCTAAGGCTAACATTCAGAGACGACAGAAACGAGGCTAAGCGTGAACTTACGCTTCCATATGTCAAACTTACG
Source organism: Allophyes oxyacanthae (assembly GCA_932294325.1). Taxonomy (NCBI): domain Eukaryota; kingdom Metazoa; phylum Arthropoda; class Insecta; order Lepidoptera; family Noctuidae; genus Allophyes; species Allophyes oxyacanthae. The sequence continues at coordinate 9,424,434 of OW028628.1, forward strand.
AACAAAATTTGACAGATGTAAGCGTAAGTTCACGCTTAGACTCGTTTCTGTCGTCTCTGAATGTCAGCCTTAGTAGGTACCTACTTAAGGAGATACAATATTCAATTTTACTAGCCTAAGTAAAATAATTTTATAGTTTCTGTATATAAAATTAGATTTGTTTACTTACCACGTGTCGAAGCTAGACGAATCAGAATAAGAATGCGAACAATTTTCTTTTGTGCAAGTATTATTACCGGACGGTTTTGAGTAGCTGTGTATCTGGACGTTATGTATCAATGGTAAATAAAGTAATTCCCTTGTATTGAAGTGTTGTAGTTGTATTGAAGTGAAGGTGAAGTTTATTAGTTGTAGATACTTGTAACTGGTATCGCTGAAGTGCGTAAAGCATTGTATGGATGTAATCATGTGCATGTTAATAATTTTTATTGTTTGTATAGCTTTAGATCATTTGCACAGAGATATTATTTTCTACCTTCTGCGACTCTTTAGAGCAGATATGTTTGGTTTTATTAGATTTGGTTAATATTAGAAAATTGACTGTATTCCTGTCAATAAAAATGTATGAATATGTTGTCTGTCGCAAGAAGGCGACTCGGCAGACCACGAAAGAAATGGCGAGACGAACTTGACAAAACTAATAATGAATGGTTCACACTGGCTCTAGATCGAAAAGCCTGGAAATCATGGGGGGAGGCCTTTCCCCAGCAGTGGAATGATGCAGGCTAGCAGTAAAAGTAATATTGTCTGTCCATTAACTATTATTTGGTGTTTATGTTTGGTGTTATGTTGGGTTGTTGTCATAGCATAAATTGATGTGCCGTAGTATACTTGTTACAATATTGTTTGTCCTGGGGGCTTACACCGAACTCAAGCAGGGCAGAACTTGAATTGCCCAGAAATTTCCAGAATCGGCTGACCTTTCATTGTACGAAAAGGCTATACAGTGCGAAGTCAGCTCATACTGGAACTGTCTGGGCAGTTCAATTTCAGCCCTATTATAGGAGTTCATAGTAAGCCCCCTGCTATGTGAATGCTGGTTTTTTTTGTATTGTTTATGGTATGATTTAGTTTTGTATTGTAATGACCAATAAACCTTATTTCGTTCTTTTTCTTTTAAAAACATAGATTTTTTTAAATGAGTTTTATTCTCTCTCTTTTAAATGATGATATTCAAAGGAGAGATGAGTTGCCACTAAGTAAAATGCTGATATAGGTTCAGCACTGTTTTGTTTTTTCCTAAGTAAGTACTTATTTTAGTACTTAGGAAAAGACAAGACAGTGAAATTAAGTGACATCATTATGTTATCATTACGGTTATCAATAGTTACAAGAGTTTGATTGATAACATTTACGGGGATTTACCTATATCTATGTCGTCATCCTTGTCACACATTTTTATTTTTATTTTATTAAAATTAAATTTATTGTATCCGACCCGGCCATGGCGTCGTCTTGTTACAAAAATGATATTTTGACGTCATTTTTGTTCCGCAGCGACGTTAGTTCCAATTTTAAGTCAATTTTCTACCTTTACTAGAGCAAATTGGTGGAGCAAATAATAGGTTACTGAAAATGAACGAGTCATCTCTTATATTAATAAAAACTAAAGGCGCAGCGCTTCATTATTTAACTTAATTTGGGTTTTAGTTACAAAAAATGCCCGAAGTTCGTAGCTCTAAATACCTTTTCTTAAAAAATATTTAGCTAAATATAGAACTACAGTTAGTGCGTGTTTCATTTTTAGTATTCCGTATTACAATCGTAAATCTTTGGAATAAATATTAACTGTAACTGCTGTGCTGACTTATTTCTTATCCAGCTTCTTGGTCGCTTGTAAAATGTATTTCACGGGATTTATATTTTATAGTAAACAAATGTCGCTTAAAATTACCAAATATTTATTACAGTGTGTCACAAAAAGTCGAGTAATATTGGATTATTTGTATGGAACAGCCGATTTTCTTTCGCGATTTCGGTTGGTGCTTGAGTAAAAGTTGTTCATAAGAGTACAGCGCGTAAGGATTTTAGTTACATCTGTATACCTAGTGAAAAAAAATCTTGAATCGGTTTTGCAGTTCATGAGATTACCTCAAACCGACGTTGCCACTTTACAATGGTCGGAAAGGATATAAACCCGGAAAGGGGTTATTTTACTCATCATTAAAAAAATCTTCTTAAGGGAACTACAGTGACGCAGTCATTATCTATATAAATAAATAAAATATTAATAAAATTAGCATATGATTCGTGATACATAAGTCAAAATAAAAATACATGTCAAAAAGAAACATGATGTACTTGTGGACGTGTTGAATGTGTACAACCTGTATGTAAGATGGCACTGAACCCGATGTAGTATAATACTTATTTTTGTTCCAAAAAGTTTTTATTAGCTGCCTTTGCGTGATTCTCGTTGGGATTCAAAATAGAAATACTTAACTATATATTACTATTTAGGTAAATAATTGTGTAACGTGTACTTAGGCCTGTACCTAATTGGAACAGTCGTGAGTGAACCGTAACAAACAGGTCGATCGCAGTATGATGGCATAATTATAGATAGGTAAATGCAGGAACGAGGTATGGTGTTACAATAATTCTTGTTGTGTTACAATCAGTCATTCTTGTGTGTTACAATCAATCATTCTTCTGTGTGTTACAACCGTTTGCAGTTGTCGCTTGACTCCGATACATGGCGCAGTACTTTTGGTAATGCAGCTAGTAAGCGTTACACGTAATAATCTGTAATGCTGCTGTGTAATCCAAAAGTAAATGATAAAGAAATTGTTAAATGACCATGTTAAATTTCTGGAACCATTAAAATTAAAAGGCTTGTTAAACTTCCAAGAGTTAATCCGTGTTTATCGGTGGCTAGTCGGTGAGTAGGTAAAGTTGATAGCAGGAATCTGACTAATACCTAATTACCTAGGCTTAAGAAAGTGGGTCTGAGGTGAGACGACAAGATTAGACTAAGATCTAGTGAGTAACATGGAAAAATATTTACCAAAATTTTTGGATGATTTTTAAAATTGATGGGACAATTAAATGTATATTGCACAATATGCTTTCAAAATCATTCCGCTCGATGATTGGAACAACGCAACGAACATTATTTTACTGTCAAAATTGAATCGATTCCAATTACCAGCGTGTATCGAGTTAAGTTGCTAGGCTGGTCTCTGAATTATGTCGGTATTTCGAGATATTTGTCTTGTAATCTCAAATTAGAAGGTGCTCATGTTTATAAGGGCTTTCAGTGTGTAATTTAATCATCAGATTTCGTGCCTAAAGCTACTTGCAAAGGAACGGATTACATTTCTCAGAATCTGCAATTATTATAATTTGAACCAGTTTCGTAGAATTAAGTGGAGTTGTTCAAGGGTGTCATGTCATACACGTCTTCTTTATGGTACCTACAGGATTGGTTTCCCTTTCTGTATAATCAGCATCATAAGTAGATAAGCTTTTTGTAATTTTGAAATCAATTACGGTTTTTTTTAACAAATTATATAATTTATTTTCGATAAAGTTATGCTATTGTATCATAATATATCTATACAAATATTATAATGAGTTAATATTTTTTTATTTGTATGTAGGGGGTAATCTCTGGAACTACTGAACTGATTATAAAAAAAAAAAAACTAATAGAAAGCTACACTATCCTAAGTGATATGGGCTATATTTAATTATGATAAAAACAAAACGAGCCGGTAACAGCTATTTGTTAATAAAATAATATTATTGGGTAGTTTTTATAATTATATTAAAATTATTTTCAAAAATTTATAAATCTTTAGCGACTTTCGTCGTTAATTGTACCTAACTTTGAACGTCCCCCCGATGGTAAGATATTGCTGCCGCTATGTACATCCGCAACACGATGTACTGTTGTATACTGTGGTTGTATAGTACGACACAACAAAGAAGTCGCTTCGGGAAACTTCGTAAAAAGTTCAGAACTGCGCGCGTCTTCAAGACCACGAATGTTTAATAATACTGCAGTAAAACATTATCTTTACGCTGATGCAATAAGTTGTACAATTATTTAAACGAGCGACTGCCATTGGTTGTTCGATCAGGTACATCGATGTTTTTTTTTTTTTTTTAATTCAATTTTTTATTGAGGCTTCAGTTCACCGTGGTGACTATGCCAGCCTCGTAAACACACACACACTCACACACACACTCACACACACACTCACACACACACACACACACACACACACACATACACACACACACTCTTATACAATAAATGACAAAACTAACATTATACTTAAATTAATCATGACTACGACAAACTTTCGTAGTTGTATCGTGTACTATACGCCCACAGTTAGCAAAACAGTATTAGTTCGTAAACTGAAAATGTTGACGACAAGATTTCAGTTTTTGTCAGCACTTACAAAACACTCGAAACTGATATTTATGTACTTCATCTATCAAGTCTTTGACATTATTTTGGCAACTAACAATGTTTGGTTAACTTTTACAGCAAAGAAAAAAATATCAATACCTGCTCTTTAAAAACAGAGATTTTTATTCTACAGGGAAACGAGACAGATTTAAGCCTCTTAATTTTCTGTATAGATTAGTCTAAACACACACTTTAATATCGACGTTTGAAAGGCAATTTTTCTTCTCAGTGACATTTTTCTTTGGTTTTTCTTAATTGTTTTTCGGAAAACAGGTACAACTTTTTTATGAACAATATATTAAAAAAAAACATGTCGCTTAGAACTTAGCCTTTCAACCGATAATCAAATAACATTTTGTCTGACCTGGGAATCGAACACGAAACGTCAAGTTTGTCAGCTGCACTCGGTACCGGTACTACTAGAGCTAGACTATTGAGCCAGAATTTTCCGACCGAAAAATTACGAATGGGTTCTCAAGATCTGCAAAAGACGTGCTAACATGGTCCATGATAACCTCAAACTACCGAGGCGATCCTTTAAGAATATTGAATAGGATAATATCGCTTTGACCTAAATGCACGAGAACATCTCACATAGTGATGTAACACATCGAAACGTAATCTTATAAAATAATAAATATCTCTATATACTATACGACAATTTATCACATTTCACAATCCATTGCGCAGTATCTATTGCCTTACTTCCCGTTAATTCACATAAAACCAGCAATGTATGTAACACAAAGCCATTTGATAGATTTTATACAGTATGTTGGTAAGTTAGATTGTCTGTGTTGATAGGAATAATTTACCTTCTTCAAGGTTTAACTTGAGTGTTACTTATTATGAACAAGAATTTTGCGTTCGTTCAACTGCATCTTATTGTAGAGGTATTCGGAGTAGTATGTAGGTGGACTTGATTACATTTTTATGTGGATTAGGGATTTTTTATCTTGAAGATATTCAAATTGTGAATTTTTTGTGAATTACATATTTGTGAATTATTTTTAATTGTTTTGTGAATTTTTTGAAGATTTTCAAAGAGTGCTAGCTGCACTCCAAAATTTTACTGAGGATTTTTTGGCGATTAGAAATTGTCATATTGTCTGGGACCTGGGCCCGTAATTCAGTCAAAATTCAGACTCGAAGCAATTTGAAGTCATTGACAATTCTAAATATTTCAACTCAACACGAGTCTTCAATTAATGATACTCAAAATGTTAATTACGTTTATTGTTCTATTTACCTCATAATACTATTATTCAGTAGGTATTTAATTAAGTAAAATAAACAAATACTTAGTATAGTACGACACAACTAAGAAGTAACATTGATGTAAGTACCTGATCGAACAACCAATGACAGCCGCTCGTTTAAATACTTGTACAATTTATTGCATCAGCGTAAAGATCATGTTTTACTGCAGTACTAATAAACATTCGTGGTCTTGAAGACGCGCGCAGTTCGCGGAACTGGGGATCTACCGCGTAACTAAAATGGTAATGAACATCAACTCTGGTAATAAACTTTAATACGATTGTGAGACACTTAATTTCCAGCTACCTTGTAAATTTTATACCGATCTTGCTGTTGGGACTCCCTTCTTCATGATCGGTAATTTTTTTTCAAGGTAGTTAGTTCCAAGCTTAGTTTCTCTCGATCGTATTGAGTTTACCAGAGTCGATGTTCATTACCATTTTAGCTACCCGATAGACCCGCTGGTCGGTTTTATGAAGTTTGCCGATGCAACTTCTTAGTTGTGTCGTACTATACTAAGGTGGCCTAAAAAGATTTCCATCAAACTCAGTTTCATTTGTATGCCAAAATTGTACCAGATATTCTTGTTTGTTTACAAAATCGTGTGCAGTCCAATTAATTATTGTAGATTCTTATCTGTGGTTCAGATAATTTGGAAAAGATTATTTTTACACTAGAAAACTTTCGGGAAATGCCAGACGTCGCTTCTAGTTACATTGACAGACTAACCCCAACTTATTTGGGTTGAGTATCTATCAAAGACATTCTACAAGATGACGGTGTGGAGATTTTCATAAAACTCTTCTGCAGACTAAGCTAAACTGAGACTATGTCTTGGTGATCCCTAAGATTATTGTAAAGATAATTAGTAGATCCTATTCTGAATTGACCCTTTTAAACGCCGTCATGTCAAATTCTTAATGAAATTAACCCTAGATAGCTAACATTACTGAATTACCATGATAACCTAACCATTCGACTTTTTGACGTCTATTTTTTGAAGAGCCTTTTATCGAATTTTTATTATATTTTAATAAGGTTTATTGTATTTATAGGAAATTTGGAATATAAATTATAGATAATTATTACAAAAATGAATATTTATTTATCTTTAAAGTACTAAATCGCAAGTTTTAAATGGCACATGTTTTTTTATAATAAAAAATAAAAGCCAGAAATGTTTGAACCGTGGTTTTTTTGCTTGATGCCTATTGCCGTCATTGGCGTGGTAAACACATTTCCGTTTGTCGGCTTTAGACAACCGTGGCGTTCAAATGTCGCACTAGCGTGCATTTGAGCTACAGTTTTGTCGAACAGTCGCTATTTTCAAATCCTTTAGTAGAACTTCTATAGTACCATCAGCCCATATATTTATTATTTTTCTTGATTGAGTGGGAGTATCATTTATCATAATGAATTGTTATCATATCGATTGTTATATCATGGATTAAATAATGATAGTGCGGTTACTAATGAGATCTAACTTGGCAACAGCCCTGAAAAATTAGACTAAAAATTTACATAACATAACATCATGCCTGTATTCCTCGAAAGATTAGGCAGAGCAATTCATTTAAGAATCTCCACCATACTGTATAATATAAACTTAATTTATAGCCCATATAATTATATATAGACCATAATGTAAATCCGGATCCACATAATTATGATCATTTGCTAGAACCGATCACGGTCTCCGTATCGCCGACACGTATCATGATCGAGTGGTGAAACACGTACTCGATACGCGGCTTTGATGCTATACGCGATACGATCCGTTCATCTCGATTCAGTTTTTGTCCGATCATCAAAGGAGGATATTATACGGACAATGATCGGAGAAAACCGAGGCGTCCACAATTAGATACGGAGCTTGATACGATATAATGATATAATAATACGGATACAGTGATCGAATCCGTATCACTGACGCGTATCATGTACGCATAAGATGCGAACATGATACGCCGGTTACTGCCGGGATACTGCCGGTTCTTCTCCACAGGACCAAGTGTTTTGACCTGCGCACCTAGAGTCTTAACCTTTTCCTGTGCATTGACCTACATAGTTCACGGAGATTGTTTATCTATTGTCTACTTCGCGGACAGTGAACGCGCTATGGTTTTAAAAGTGAAAGTAATTTGGTTATTTGAAATATTAAAAAAAGTCTATTATATTTTAAACATGCGTAAACTACTCATTTGGAATAGTGAAACATTGTTAACACGATCAAGGCCTAAAAATGCGATGAAATGACTGGCACGCAAAGAGGTTGCGTTACATTACAAGTATTCTGAATTTCTGATCCTGGGTGACAGACCACCTAAACCCTTCTATAAGGTTCTTGACCTAAACGCTATAATACATCTGAACAATCGAACATGATCGAACGCAAGATTTATGACTACAAATGATGTCATAGAACGTTTAATTCTATTTTTAAAAGAATTGGAGGGAAAAAATCCGCGCACATTCGGAAATAAGGCACCCAAAGTTTAAATGTCACATTTTTTTTTTTTAAACCAGTATTTCAATTTTTTTTTATCAATAGAGCGATTCAAATAGCTTTTTCTAGTGGTAAAAACAAACATAATCACTGGTTAGCAACTACTCAAAGTTAGCAACACACCTGGAAACAATAAGTAGGTACTTGTACGAAGTAGGTACTTATTATTTCTATAGCAACACATTGGATAACTCGAAGAGTTATCGGACACCGCGTCTTTACCTAAGTACTTAGCTATAAAGATCGAATTTCAGTCTAACGTGACTATTTGTTGGTATATCTACCTGATAATAATTACGGTACTTACCACGGAATATAAAAAACAAGAGGGACGTTGATATTTCTTTCTAAAAGAACTGGGTGTCGGTAAAATCACACATTTACAACTTTCAATATCGACGGCCCACAAACGCATTTTTAAATTCGAATAAACAGAGCTGTCTCATTTAGAAGAAAAAAACAGAATGGAGTAACCCGAAGCTAAAAAACAAACTATTATAAAGTTTGCGTATCTCCGCATAATTATGGCACACCCGCTCCGACTACTTGCCTTTTCGTCTTGTGTTTTATAATCCACGGTACTTACTCCGTGATCCTGGAAACCGACTTCATCATAGTTTGCTAAGGCTAGATAGATGATCATTGATCATGTTTTGTGATTCTGTGAATATAGCACTGTACAGTAGTTTTTCTAGTGTGATATAACTTTCTATGACTAAATAAATATAATACTTTATTGCCTGCTTATAAAAAAAGGTACCTACCAGGCGATTTTCGATGAGATGATTCAACCAGATGTCCATTTATGGAGATTCTTGCCCGTACTCCTCCATTGGAAATATTTGGAACAAGGCATCTAGAGTCCGACTGTTCATAAGTGCCTGAATTGCTTTACATGTATAAAAATATGTTTGTTTTGTTTTGACTTCATTTATCAAATTACGGAATTAGATGTGACAAATGAAAAAAAACTGTAAATGAAAAATATTTTCAGAAAAGCGAAATCTTTCTGCGTCATATTTATTTGTGTTCTTAGCCATGTTTATTTATTATTCATTACGTATTAAGTATTGAATTACGTAGATTACCTAATTAAGGAATTAGACCAGTTTATTAATAACCGCTTCATAATCGTCATGTAACCAGAACTAAAAACCTGCCCTTGCTGTATCGTTTTGTTTCAAACAAAATGTCAATAACAGGTTAAAATTATTATGTTTATAGCCGCTTATAGACGTCACTCAGGGTAAGTGAATAAAAGGGTTTGTCGATAACATTTTCTACTAAGAAATAATGTTACGAATTTCTTTACAGGATTATGATGTAAATATAAGTTTTGTTATGTAATCAAATTTTTATTTATATATTTAAGTTCTTACATACAGCTACCATTACAGTTTCCCAATTCGAAAGTGCAGTTCACTTCATCCAACAAAAAAAAAAAAAACTAAATTATCAAAAATTATCTACATTCATAAGTAATACATTTTCATTCATAAATAACACATTCACATTCATAAATAACACATTCACAATTAATAACATAATACATGCAACGTTACCCTTACGAATTCGCTCAGTGAACATGAGAATTAATCTATTTTTTCTGCGACTAAATTAAGTGAAATAGAATTATAATTATTTAGTAAAAATTAAGTGAAATAGAATTATATATTAGTAAAATAGAATTTGCTATTGAATACAACACAATAATGTGAATCTTATTCAAGACACTACATTTTTTTTTCCGTATTATAATTTACTAGAATCCAGGATCTTGCTCTGCAGCCATGCTTGCTACTTAGAGGTTTGGTCTAGTGACCAGGAGGCCTAAAAAGGTAGGTAGGTAAAGGTAGATATTTTGACATTTGTAATATGAATCATATTGTGATTCATCTAAAGCGGCCTTTTTAGCCCCACAGACCACAGATCAAGTTGATGCAATATATCCAACTTCCCTTTTTAAAAATATTTATTATGATGGCACGTATTGCCACTAACTTATAAAGGGTTAAAATTAAACGAGTTTAGTAAACACGGGTTTTAAATATACAAGGTCTTATTTTAATTATCTAAAATATTTTAAAGCTAGGCTCTATGAACGGTATAGAATTAATTTCAAAGCTGCAGTAGATTCATAAATTAGGTGGCGCGGCGACGCGATGCGTGTGTATGTCAGAGTAGCCAAGCCCGCTAGGTCATATGGTCGAGTTCATGACCTCAGACCTTAGTGCTATTCATAATCATAGAGGACTAAAGGTTTAATACAAACGGAAACATCAATTATTATAAGTAATTTTGAAAAGTCATAAAAATAAATGGTATTATTTTAATTATATTTTTTGTGAGTTTTTGTAACCTATAGATTTACTGCCTAAAATATTTTGCATTATTAAAATAAGACCCTATCCGTCACTTACTGATCTATCTTAAAACCAGGATAGTGGATTTTACAAGACCATGATTTGTAAGATACAATTAATTAATCTGGAAATGACGTCTGATAGAGATGAATGGAAGAAAAAGACATATTGCGCCGACCCCAAATAAAATGGGATAAGGGCAGGAGAATGATGATGAATCAGTGAGAACAAATTTGATGATCTAGATTCTAAAGAGAATAATAAATAGTAAAGGTTATATGTCCGAAATGTTCACGAGAACTACAGCGATATTATTTCACCACCATTTTATGACTTCCATTTGAAGATAAGCAACCATTTTTTTATTTGCACAAATTATGTACCAAAAAAATTCATGCTAACATAAAACAAAGTAGGTGTGTACCCTGATTAGTTCAGCGAATATACCTATTGTAGTCAATAAAATAGTACTAGAGGTTCCAAATTTAACTAAATGTAAACCGACTACGATGCCAAATTTCATAATTAGCAGTAGTAGGTTAATGATTAACTAAAATCTAATAATCAGTAGTTAACCCATTAGTTAACTGACTAAAAATAATTTAAGGCAAATGTTACAAAAGAAGTTTAAAAAAAGATTTGGAAAATTTTCACATAGGTGAAAATATGTTTTCTTAGTTGAAACTTAATTGAGATAGAAGTTTATATTCGTAAAATGGAAGTTTATATTAGTAAAAGACAGAGATAAGTAACAAAAATAAAACAAAAACCTTTGTTCTAACTTTTTACTTGGAGGTTGAGAAATCACAAAAAAAAACTATTTTCAGCACGTAATCATAACCATTTAAAGTTCTCGAAATATTGTGAAAGTTCGAAACTTAATTACCTGAATCCCTTAAATAGTATTATTTCAATTACACAACATATTGAACAAATCTATTTCAGTGAGTCACGTAAACAGCAGAAAATTATAATACTGTTTCCTATTTCTGTTTATCCAATCTGAATAAGTGGCTTCTTATTCAATGTATCAATGCTTAAAGCAATCAATCAATTTGCCGTTGAGTTTAATTAACCTTCAATGCAATCCTTATAGGATTCTTAGAATCTTGTGCGGTCCATTGTCCTATCATAATAAATCTTTAGCCACAATCATAAAAATATTAATAATTGTATATTTTAAAAGCTCCAATAATTAGAGTGGGAAGGATGATATCGGTAACTGGCAGTGAGCACATCTGAAATTTGAGACGAAAGAAGTTACTAGTGAAACTGAAATTTATATCGATCGAGTTAATCGTATGATAATTGGAAACGTTCCAATCATTCTAAATTTAGATCTATTAGAATTAGTTAATCTAGTCTAGTTAGTAAACGTGGATGAGCATCTGAAGTGTTAGATTTGTTTCTGACCACTGCAATCAGTAGCATCGCCGAAATGATAAGATGATGGAAACAAAACCCAAAACAAATCGCACACCGCGAAATTTCACTAGCGTTAAAACAAAAACCCAGGATGTTGACCGACATTTGTTGTAGATTTATTTGTACTGTCGCCAGTGAAGTACTCGTGCCGGGTGGTGGGGGCGCCGCCACGCGCCCGCCGCGGCCGCTCCGACGCGGCGTCGGAGCCCACGGAGCAGCCAGCCAGTTGTCACAAGACAGCCGAGCGAGAAAGACGCGGCCTAAACGACCTGCGTGTTCTCAAAACTTTACGCGACTAACAACTGCAGTATACAAAAACATTTGACTGAGAGTGTTTAGTTGCAAGTTAAAGTGTTGTGATAGTGATGACATTGTGTCGGAATTACCGGTTCTCATGCCTCCTGGACAAACTTTGATGTCAGGGATGGACGCGAGAAACCGACTAGTGGAGGAGATTGTACTCCTAGCGCTGTTCCTGGTGTCAACTGCGGCCAACTCGTTGGCTTTACTGGTTTTCTGTCGACGACCGGGACTTAGAACTATATCAAATCGGTAAGTTTACCTTAACTTTTATGTCACCTTAGTATTGCACCTGTGTAAACTTCTGTAGAAATAAAAACATCAAGATTCTAAATCATTACCAGATTTCAAGGTTAGCATGTTCCCAAATATAAACCGTTAAATTTGAATGTCGTTACTTAATCTTGATGTTTCACAAGTTTTGATCGTCTATCAAAAACGGTTGTACAAAACCAAGAGAGAGTTCGTTTTAGATGTCGTAAATAATAATTTTAATAGATTAAACATGAACGTTACAGGCGAAAGCAATAGCAATAATCGACTTTCAACATATGCATCAGATAATATCGATGATGCAAAAGCTAGGGTTGTTAGTTGGGATTGTAAGTCTAATATAAAAGGAACATAAAATAACGCAATGAAACTTCAAACGAGTTGTATTTTAAATGAGAAGTGTACTTTGGTTAATGAGAACCATCCCTAACTTGGGCCAACGGCCAAAACCGACAGTATTATTAGACTTAGCGTTGTAGTCTACCTGATGCCGTACCTCTTTTCGTTTATTTTGCAGCCGCTATGCATGATTTATGATCCGTAAAGACACTTTGTGTGACGTATTGCAAAGCAAAATTAACAAAGTCTTTATAGTTAAGACTCATTGATATAAATCATTAATCAATAAATATCTTACCATTGTGAAATTGAGTATCGAGATGGTTAAGTAATTTAAGTATGGAATTCTATCACGTACTGATACGTTAAAATTGTTGTCTTTATTGTAAAAGATCTTCATTCCTAAATTATAAAAATATACCATATCCATACCCATTATTTATCATCTTCGATGTATTTAGAATGTTGTTCTGCATAAAATGGAAGACCAAAAACAACGCATAGTTTTGGTCTAAAAGTCAAAACATCTTTTTTTGCAACACCCAAAACAATGTGGGCTAGTCTTTTGTCCAGATAGCACAAAAGCTTTTTGCTCAACCAACTTCCCACGAATAGCCAAGATGTTTCGTCAGAAGGCCAAACTCATAGTTTCCCATTTCAAATACGAAATAAAAATTAACTGTTATTCTCAACGTGCTGAGGCTATATGAAAAGTAGCTCGGTGTTTTCTAGATTAGCTGTTTTTGGTTAGAATCCTTGTTTAGCTTTTTTGGTATGCAATGATAAATTTATATATGGTTAGAGTCACGTGTAGCAATCAACAAGCGGCCAGTTGAAGTTCAATTTGATCAATGGAGCAAATGTTTAATCTTTAAATCAAAATACGGGACGAAAATCCTCTGAAAGCCGTTTTGTTGTCAAATAAATCAAATGAGTATTATTTTCAAAATAAGCAATTTTCCTTGAATCTAATGACAAAACAATTACTCCGCAATATTGTTATCAGAATGCTTCAAAAACCCAAATTACGAAAACTGATTACGCTGATTATTACAATTGGCCTTTAGTTCCGGTTAAGGCCGTTACTCGGTTCAAGTTCTGTGTGATATAAAGGATAAGAGACATCCAATTGTCTTGAACCAATATGTTGTAATATGACAGTAGAAACTAATCCATTAGAACGATTGGACCATACTTCAAGAGTTCTAGAGGTAACAAATGAACATAGAAAGTTAATTGCTGCAGTTTATCAAAATGTCAATTCCATAATATTACAGTAGCAGTATATCAAGGCAAAACAATGCTTATATGTTCAGACTGATAAGAAATCATTGGTCTGTGAAGGTAATAATTAGGACAATAGTAATATTGGTTGGTTAGAGCATTACCTTGAAATTGCAGATCTTTGTACATAAGTTTCAGATGATTCCAAGAGTAAAATGGCACATAGGATAATGAACTGTTTAAGAATTTGCCCTGAAGAAGCTATTTTGGATGTAAAACTTATCAACAAAGAGTAGGTATCTTGAAAACTGACAAAAATGTTGCAAGATATAGTACGTCAAAATGAAAAGAATTTTGAATACAAATTTTTATCTGATTGTGTTGAAAATAAGTCCATTATTAAGAAGACAAAAATATCAGAACAACTCTACCTGGTTGGTGTTCTTCTAAATTAAAACTATCTGTTCGCATTATTGTTGTAGATCTTTATGCATATCATCGTATTAGTCTATAAAATGCTTTTACAATCACTTCATCTTTCATCTTGCACCAATTTTATGAGGTTTTTAAACCCTAATGCACTCTTTTACGTGTTTTGGGAATTAAATAGTGTAATTCAATTAAGAAAAAATGTTTCATTATTGTTTATATATATTTTTACCAACTACATTTGGTAGAACTTCGATTCTCCCGACTTAACACGTTCACTGTCCAGACAGCAGACACATTAGTTAAACAATCGCCATGTACCACATGTGGTACATGGGACTGCAAATGGGACTAGGTACTACTTCTTTTAATCCAGATTTGAGAATTTTTACGTTAAAATGAGTATGTTCTTAATTCTTTGAAACCGAATAAGTTTTTAAATTAAGATTCCAATTAAAACATCGTTTAACACATTCTAAAAACAATATCGATGTTTTCGATCTACAAGCGTGAAAGTGTCGAATCTCGTCCGACCATGACTTCGATTTGCATCACGTCTCAGATTAATCTAGAATACAAAATGGGATCTATAGATCCTATTACTATAATGTTTGATAAGTACCCCGGTACGTAGCAGTCTCATAAGCTTGAGCCACTAATCAAAGGAACAAATGACTAGTCCCATTACCAAAGAACTCATTAACCATCGCCATGTTTATACCTAAACAATCAATTCTTTTAGTAATCTAATCATAATGATTCTGCTAAATTTGATGACAAACGCTTTAACGGTCGAACGGGCAAGTTGAAAAAATAAACTACCTAATCGAGATTCAGAGTTATATCACGCTATCTGATCGTGGTTAGATTTAAATTAACTTAAATCTTTACTGCTAAGGTTAAATGACTAGACACCGTGTTTCACATCCAAGCTTTGCATACAAATTGACATAGTTGTAGAACAGTTAATTTGAGGTCCAATAGTAACCGAAGTTGATAATTAATCAATTTCACGAAAGAAACCAGAGTATTTGCCTTCCTGATTCAATTAAGATACCTATGTAACCTTACTCACTTTAGTTACTACGTAAAAAATTATTAGCACGATTAAACGATGCATCCAGTTCAATAACTTCATTGATAACCTCTTTGGATACTTCTAAAGGTGCTCAATATCTATTTATATCCCATAGTAATCGGTTGTTCCTAAAACAGTTTCTCATGATCCACCAATGATTCATCCAATTCTGACCCCAAGCGATTACCCGGCCAATTGTGGATGGAACAACATGCGTGGGTCGTTTGTACATTGGATGTAGTTTTGCAATTTGTCCGGTTACCACGCAATCTAAAGGTTCAAAGGCAATAAACATACTGTCGGTCTTTTGTACATGCATAAGTTAGTTTCAGACTGTCCTCATCAATAATATAAATAAATGATAGATTACATCGATGTGATGGAAAATCACAAGTTTTGATTACAGATATCAAAATATATAATGGATTTTCCACTTGAAGACAAGAAATCTTCAAACCCTTTATCATTTCAAACTCGATTGCCAACTTAACATGCGCAAAATGTATATTGTATATCGTTATGCTCATTAAACCCATAGATTAGTGGCACGTGTACATGAAAACCATCTCGTTGTTACAAAGTTTCGTCTTTTAGATCTAATCAACATTAATAAATTCTGTTTGTAGTTCATTAATAATTTGGATTACGTAATCCGGATGAATTAAAGTGGGTATGATTTAGAATGGATTAGGAAACTCCATATTAGTATTACGTTTGATGCTATTGTCACATTTTCTTGATAATTCATTATTACTAATGTTGTGCTTTGACATTGTTTTCAAATATGTATTTGTAAAGAACAACTTGGTTTTATGTTTATTGCTGAATCACGATTAAAATATGTATGTTGAGACGTTAAATTGATGCAAAAAACGGGTTTCTGATGATAATTATTTGTAGCTACTGGTAGATAATATATAAAAAATCCATTGAGTACGTTTGATTGATTGAGCGAATGAAACTCGTTAGACAAATATTTTGGATCACCAAAAAAAAATTTCTTCATATCAAATCCCTAATTACATACGTAATTAAATTTATTCTGTAATAGTAACCCGTTTCTACTTATTACAAAACAGATTTGATTACAATTAAAGGAAAATCATTACCATTGTGACTTCCTAGATTTAGATATTAAATTAGTAGATATTCTATTAGGAAACGGGGGGATTGGTTTTCTTTTAAATAATCCATTTTTAGTTCACAACTCAATATTCACACATGTTTTTGTTATTGAGAAATAAAAACCACGTGGTTTAAGAAAACTTGTCATTTGTTATGTCATCAGTCATCATTTAGTGTATGCTTAGTATTATTAGTTGATTTGACCTCATGTGGTTCACATTGAACTCTGGTTGCACCATATCTGATAAAGGTGCGATAATGTTTATCTCTTGCACAATACTACTGACTTAAGTCAGTAAATACAATAGTAGTATTGAAAGGTCGAGGTAATTAGCTTTGGCGCTATGCCACCAAACACTTTTCTATTGTACTACAATCCTTACAATGTATAGAATCTAAACAAAGGATTGTTTAAATTGTTTCGTAAATTAAATGCACTTCTTAAATTTTTATATTTACATTATGCAAGTACCAAAAATTACGTATGGACCATAAACATTACAAACATTGCATTTTTTTTTTGCAAGTTTTTATATAACTAGATAATGTTACCTTTCGTGTTCGTGTTTTATACAAACTGACAATTGCGAGGGCATTGCTTCGCAAGTACTAAATATCTTACGCCTTCTACAAACATAATGGCGAATGTACCGAATGACTCAGATGCAATATTGTAAATCAATGCAACGTTTTGCTGTATAACGGTTATTATTGAATGGAAGAAACCTAAGTATCCGTAGACTTGCGTACGGCTTAAAACGATAATCCAATGCCAGTCATTTTTACATTCTTATCTTCATTAACGGCACCTAGATATTGGAGAAACATTCTGAAGCCAGACTGCATACGGTCATTGGGTTTTAAAAAAACTATGCAACTTTTGAATTAGGAACAAAGAATAGAGCATTGATGACGGCTATGATATTTATTTTGAATTTGGAAGGTGAATAGAACCTATTCTTGGAACAGGTAATTACTTAATACATTTTAGGTCATACAGCCTGTGATAAAAGAAACATGTAACAGTTTTATCTCAAAAGAATTTGCGATAATTTGAATCAAGATAATTAATTCAGTGCTATGATATAATTTGTTAACGCGATATGCTGCTATCAATATAATAACTTATTATTAGTCTGTTATGGTAAAGTCTATGGCATTTCTATTTTAACTCATTCTAATATAGGTACTATGAATTCACTGCATTATTTTTTAAACCTTTCCATTTTTGTAACACCAACCTATTTATGTCCTAACATTTTTACTAGAGATCAACTGATTGTGAATCACAGTCATTATAAAAGTTAGGTTAGAATAAAATGTGCAATGTACATTCATGTTCACATATTTCGCAAGTATTTGTACTTGACCGCTTATTTTGGCGATGTCAAAATTAGTGCCCGAATGTAGTAATTTGAGTGTAGAAAACCGGCCATTGCCAAAAGTACGTAGCAGTTTTAAAACTTAAACAAATGTATTTGATATTAAAGATAATTTACTTACTGATGTTCAGACAAAAAATATAAACGATGAAAAAGCAATTAGCCTTAATGAACAAAAAAAATTAGCAAATCAATCTAAGTCAAAATAAATTATTTTACTTAAGCAAATGATCGCCAACGCAATGCCAGTAATTTTCATCATAGGCGAACCTATCACTTAAAACAATGCGATTTGTTTGATCAATAAATATTAATAAAAATTTGCGTCAACCTTCAATAATAATATAAGGAATAATATTTATTCAAATGGCAATACTACTATCACTGATCATGCCTTTAAATCCATCCAGCTTCATTCAAACATTACAAATACTAGCTGCATTAGATTTGACACTAAAGACTTAACCAAGCAAAAACCTGCACCCGTGCATGCTCGTGCATGACCATTTCTATTTCTATTTTTCCAAGAATAAATTAAGCTCTTTCTATCCATCTCGACATGTAGACTCGCGTTTCAACGTAGACAAACGAAATATTATTTCTATAGCAACGGGAAAGTAGGTAGGATATAGATAGTAATCAACCAAATCCTACTGAAGAGTAGAAATATTTATACAATCTGTCATTTTATCTATTCTTCCATCGACAAAACCCGGTTCTGGTGGTAATGCTACGCCTGCAGAGCATGAGTTTAAAATATAATAATTTTGACAGCATATTTTTATTTAAGACAAAGACATGCCATTATTTCGGCATTTCAGCCTAGTCCAATATACTTTTAAATGAACGGTAAATTTATCAATGTCCAGTTTACTTCTAGTGAATGGCCTGATGTAAATAAATACTTAGTCTTTGCCAAGGGGTTTCACTCAAAATGTTACTCAGGATTGTTAATCTGCTTGTCAACAATCTTGAGAAAACTACTCCGTTTTCTTGTTCTGTGGAGCTGTTTTTACTTGTCTTTCGATGGAGTAACACTAGTGTTGAATGTTGATACAATTCATCTCTCACATAGTTGATTAATATCAGCTAATATGTGGTTTACTTTTGAAATTGTTTGACATTGTGCAGGCCTCATAGATTGATTGTATGTAAACTGTGTCAAGTACTGAATAACTACTTGAACTATTAGAAGTGCTGCCAAGTTCAATAATGACTGGTTGATACTCGAAGATATACCTCTAGTATATTTATTACATTATTTAATTTCCATAAGAACATTATCCGAGTGAAAGTGAGCTTTCAAAACATTTGTTTTTAAACAAAAACAATTTTTTACAATAAACTTTCTTCATAAGATTTATTAATGAAAATAAAGAATTGTTTGCTAATTGCCTAAAACCTTCACATAATTGTAATAAAGATCAAAAGATTAAATTTTTGGCAGCTCCTGGTCGCCATTACAAATCGCTTAATCATCGTACTGACCTTACAATACTATTAATAGAGCCAAAGTCTATTAATTATGAAAGATGTTAAATCATATTTTTTTTATTACAAAATTCCGTCATTGGATTTGGACAACATCACACCTCTAGATTTTGACATCTATAAAGTCAACAACAGTATGAATGTCAATGTCAGTGTCTATTTTGACGTTTGTCAGAATAGTTAATACGTTGTCCAAAGTTAATACGTGAAGGGGGTCCCAATTAATGCAGCCGTCTGTACATAGCTCCATGACATTTTTAATTTCATAAACTAAATAGTCTCTAAAATGTTTTTATTCGGAAGTGGTTTTAAGATATTGTAGTAGTACGTATTAAAAACAATAATTGAGTCATGGGAGAATACGTTAAAAATTTAATAGCTATTCTCAGACACAGATTAGTTTATTATCAACTTGTTATAATTTAGTTTACATAATATACCTATACAAATTAATATTTTACGCCTCTTCGCTCGTTGAAACACTAAAGCGTATTATAATTCTTGAATAAGCAAAGATTAATGATATATTAAAATTTCTTCTTCACCACAATTTATCTTTGAAACGAGACTTGGCAACATATTTTATTGCCTGCTCGCTTATAGTTTTAAAACATTAAAAACTCGTGTAATATTTTTAATTCCCTTTTTCCAGTTAACGCAAATAAAGAACCCGTAAATATATTAACAACTTAAGTGCAGCCGTAACGTTGGGCAACACTAATGACGTTATCAACTAAAGTAACTTTCTAAGACATTTTCACCTTTTTACTATCTAAATGGGTAACGTTTAGAACGCAGTTAGAGATATACTGACTGGAAGCAATATGTAAATGACGACAACATTTTTTTCAAAAGTGGAACGCGTTGACATGCTTGACAGAAACAAAAAGATATAATCGAAAAAGAAAATCCATGTGACAACTAAAAAAGCGGGAAAGTTATGTACTCTATAGATATTACATAGTTACTGACTGTCTTATTTTAAATACTTAGCAGGATCAATTTTATTTTAAACCTTAATTTTTACTTCTGCGTCTTTGCTGCAGAAGTAAATTTTATGCAAATCGTTTGTGCTTTGGTCTAGTAATAATCTGTTTTCATAAGCCGTTCTGAAATCAACTTTGAATTAGAACGTTCGAGATCAACAAAATTAACGATAAACCAGGAACTTACCCACGTTCAGACGTCACAGATGATCTGATTTTCAATCGAGTGGACTTGTAAGGGCGTGTGATATTTATAAATTTACCGGATGATTAACGACACCATGACGCGTAACTCGGGTAGATCATAAAGCATCAAACGACGTAGGTGTTTACTACATTCGATTGACTGAACAAAAACAAAAGATCCATAGAGATACATAGACAAGACATATTTTCCCTTCCGTTTCTTAAGCTGATACGTTCAGAATTTAATTATTTTGCATCCATATTATAGATCTTGTTTATAAAGAAAATAGAACACGTATGCTAAATGGGAACACTGCACTAAGTGGAGAATTCCGCTAACTTTTAATAACCTTTGGCATATTCGGCTGAAGATTTCTTTGAACTTTTGTAAAACTGAGAAAGGAGTAAAACACAATTTTGTTTATGATCGATTGATTAATGTGTATCGATGAAGATAAAATATTGTCTATAGCCGATTAGCGAGTAGC
Source organism: Allophyes oxyacanthae (assembly GCA_932294325.1). Lineage (NCBI taxonomy): Eukaryota > Metazoa > Arthropoda > Insecta > Lepidoptera > Noctuidae > Allophyes > Allophyes oxyacanthae. Next base: position 9,445,712 of record OW028628.1, read on the forward strand.
CGGACTAGTCGTTCGCCAAATGAACGATGTAGTTGATGAAGCTTTCATTAGCTTGTGACTTTCCATTCTTTAGAATTCGATTGTATTGTCCTTGATTGGTAGAATAATGACTACACATTAGCTGACGAAATTGACCATTATTTTACGCCTAATCATAACGACGGCAATTAATATCCTTAATTATGTAAAACAAGACAAACATTGCAAAGTAGCAACATGTAACTTGTAAGCCAAAAGGTCAACATTGGCAACTATTGTCATTAAAATCGTTGAAAAAATTCATTTATCCACGTGCCAGGTTCAAAGAACTCGTCCAGTGTTTTAAAATTAAAATTTATTCGACTTGTGACTTCAATATTATGTACTTGCATTACTGTAGGTACTTTTACTGCATTGTAAATAACACGAGAAAGTTATTTGACATTAAGATTAAATGTAACGTAATCTTGGTGGGCAAGTAGAGCTATAACTACTATACCGTCATGCTCTTTTTCCTTAGTAGGTGGGCAGATGGCTTAGGTCTTCACTTTTATAATTATGTGCTCAAAGTACCATTCCCTTGGTTATATTTTAAGGTTAACCTTGCGTTTTACTGCAATAGTTAGTGTAATAACAAGAACAGTTTAAACAATGAGAATAATATCAGCATCTGTCAACGTAGATATAGAAAATTCAATGAAATTTATAGAATTGACAGAAGCTAGTGAAATAGACACTTGATCATATCAATCCCATGCATTTGGATGCAAGTTTGGATGCCTAATTTGTTTTACTGATATATTGAATAGAATTCCGAGTCTAATGCATTATCAACAGCTAACTCAACTGCTTCAAACGAAATTATTTCAGTACCAACCACAGGATGCTTTGATTTAGCGTAACAACGGAACAACGGAACTGACTTAGAATCACATTTTCGGAATGCGTGAAGGTGAAATAATGATTTTGTACAGCAATTATTGAAACTAGAGGTCACCATGGTCGAAATTCGACCGTAAGTTTAGCTTACTGAACGCGAAAAAATAAGTTTTTTTACTTGATGTTTTTTAACGAATGTACTTGGAGATAGATTTTCCTTATTTTATTTATACTTTTCTCATTTTAAACATCGCGAATATAATTATCAGATGACATTGAAATGTCCGCTTGTAATTTAAACATTTATATCGCAAAAACAGGAATTAAAATAATTGGGTCACGATAAGTCATACAAATAAAATCAAAGAAATCCGCCATTAATAAATCACTTCTATGGAGGACAGATCTCATCAAAAATTTAATTAATTCATTGCAAGTGACTTTTCAATGAAAGGAAAATCTATTTACTACAGGAAATTCAAAGTATTTAAAATGCTTGATTAGATTTCATTCTTCTACAAATATAATTTAAAAAAATCGCTTATTTTAAAGAACAAACTTGCATTACCTTGATACATGAAAGCATTCTAAAACAAAAAGTTTACGCTTTCGAATACTAAACATGCGTGGCTGGCTTTGATGAGAATAGACAATTTTTTAAAGATATTTATTTTTCTTTTTGGGAGCAAGCTTTTGTGTTTTGAGCCATAGTTCTAATTCAACTTTTCCATAGCAACTGTTGCTTTATCTTTGCAATGGATGTGGGCAACTTTTTTGGACTTTGCTCCTATTTATGTGTTGCGTGGGCATTAGATTGGGTAGAGTCATTAATGAGAGAGATTGTTATTAATGTAGATCGATTATAATGTGACATGAGACATTAATGAAATAGTCATGAGGGTAAAAATAACTTCATTGAAAAAGACAATGAAGCGATTATTTCTCAAACTGTCATTGTTTGAAAAAAGAATAAGAAAAACCTTTAGAACCAAATGATCACGTTTGCATAAAATTAACTTAATTTCAAATAAAGTGCTTTCTGCGCTCAGTTTTCGGTTTTAATGACGTTACATCCGCAAAATGCATAGGTTTCCATACTAATTTATTTATTAACTTAAGGTGCGGAGAAGTTTCAAGTAAATAAGCCCCATAATTTTATGTCGTTGTAGAACACAACATAAAGGATAATATTCTTAAGTTAAGAGCTATCAGAATAACAAATGTAAGATGTAATTCATTTAATTTTTGTTCCAAAGAAACCATTTAAATAGATTACTGTAATTAATATTAACTGATGATAAGTTGCAAGGCTATTTGTTGCTGATTTCACGGTCAATACACCATTGTGTTGTTCAAAGATTATTTTTCGCATGTTCATCGAGTTGCGAATGTCTATTGTTATTACGGAAAGTTTTTATTCTATTTTTATTCTAGTTGTTGTATTATTTGTTCTTAGCAACAATTATTCTTATTCCAATCATTTGTCATGTATATTTATAATAAATGTTGTCTACACTATACCAAATTAAGCATACCACATTCGGAATTAAAGCTCACTTAGTGTTTGCCAAAAAGGTCATGAACTTGGACGACATTGAAGCTCTAGCTTATAAATCGCTTATGTTAATCTTTTCCATCTTACAATAATAAAAGTTTATTGTAGTTTCTCATGTAATTCTTATTTTGAAAACCGCCAGGACCTCATAAAATGTTGCAACTGTCGATGTTGCTTTGTCGCATTGTCGTAAAGTATCCTAAAATAGTCGTCGATAAAATTAGCGAAAGTATGATAAACTACAATTCTAAATTCGAATGTGATGAAAGGCAATGAATCAAGATGGCGGCTAGCGTACCTGCAGTCACGAACTTCAATCTATATCGGGATGGGTTCGCATGGTATAGCATCGTTTAGCTGTCACTCAATAAATAGCTGCTGCCGATTTGGTTTTTGCAAAAAAACCTACCTTTAATATTGTTAGTAGGTATGTTGGAAAACTTAAAAAAAGTTCAAGTCATCTTCATAAACAATTAAAATATCATACTAATTATTTCAATACTTTATTTATTTAATAAGTTATGCACACACATGAAAATACACAAAAAACATTAAATAGGAGAAAAAAAAAAATTTACAAAAATATTCAATCAATATTTTTAATTCCATTCCGTTACCATAGTGGCCTTAAAAACTTACAAGCTAGAGTCGCTTTCATATAGCCTTTGGCCACTGACATTGCGATTGCAATTAAATAATTTTGTAGTCCATATAATTGCGCAATTTGAAGGGAGCGGTGTAAATCGCTTCCTATTCGTTACTACAACTTGACAGCAATAATAAGACAATAGTAACAAACAAGACAAATATGCTGTCATTTGTCAGCTGCAATTACTATCTTGGAGTTGCTGAAATAGGATTTGTTACAAATGTCATTGGTAGCGGAAATTCTTTGCGCAAGGATATTTGGAGCAGAAATATTACCTACTAAAACATCACGTTCTAATAAAGAAATACCAGCGTCTACAACTTTTATATTGAAAAATACTACAGAATTAAAATAATGTATCTGATTTAGCGTTTGTAATAAATTTTGGCTCAGATCTTCAAATCTCTCATTGTATAAAATATGTTTAACAAAACTAGTGTAAATACTAGCAAGTTTTAACAATTTCAACGGCAAATAGTAATAGAATATTAGAAAAAGAACTGTTGATTACAAAGACCAAAGACTAAGGCCCAATTTCACCAACATTATAATAAGCGATTAGAGCAAAATCTGCATTTTAAACATGATTGTTTGTACAAATCGCCTGATTTAATTTTAAACATCTGTTATACATCGGTATTCTGTCGGTGAACATGGCTCTAATACGATTAGTCAGGGTGTTCTTGTCACCTGTTTGTCATTACTGAATTATTTGGCAACGATAAAATTATCGCTTCCCTTACTTATCTATCTATATTATCTGTACCGTATCTACTCTCACAACAACTATTCAGTGGCTGAAGCTTCAAAACCTATTACTAGTGCAGCCAACATGAACCTTGAGAGGAGAGGTTGACAATTAATTAAATAATCAAGATAAAAATAATTTTCTTTGCCAAAGATTTCCGTAAATGTGAAAACTATTGAATCTTATTTCAATAACTGTTATACAACAACGCTCTACAACGCACGCTCACGCGCACACGCTGCATTACGCTCTTTAATAATCTCAGTCTGTCATTATGTTGACGCATGTAAGTTTGACGTCATAAATCCGGGTGCACCACACTATTGTTGTTAATTTTCTAATCTATGGTCACGTCATCAGTTTTTCTTGTCAGATAAACCCGGCACGGTAATTAGAACTCTAGTTAATGTTGTCTGCGAAACAATGGATTTTAATTTAACTTAATGTTTATCTTCCATTTCTATAACAACAGTTATAAAAAAAAAATCTGTGATTTATATTTAAACAACGAAAACGTTTGAAGAACAGTAGAAGATCCTTGAAAAAATAAACGTATGTGGTAAACACTGCATTTAATTAGTATTCTAGATGTGATCATAATCAAAAATAATATTTTTATTCATTCTCATCAAAAATAATTTTAATACTGAAAATAAATAATTACATTTAAAATTAATAGCTAATAAAATTAACTAGGACAACGCTTTGAGTACTTTAATTGCTCATTATTTCATTATTAATAAATAATTAATATCATAAAACTTAATTGACGTGTCATTTAGCCTCCGCAGCCATAGACAACACATCAATTAACCTTCTTCTTGTGAAAATTCTCGTTTGGAATAGGAAGTATAACAGATTCGTTTGCAAAAAAACTGTGCTATGTTAATAATAGACTTGCATATTCCGCAATTGTCAATCACTGCTGCAAAATAAATGTTTCTTGTTTTGCAAACTAGTAGGTACCTACCAGTCTTTTTTACAATGATTCTAGGTAGCTAATATCTTTATCATCATAACATTCATTTGGATTATAATTTGCTTGTGGGATTAAACTATTTATATCGTCTCTTAATTAAGTTTTATCTTATTTAAAGAATAATCGAGAACCGTGTGCGTTTTTGTACTGAAGTCTTAAGACATTACTGAGTCAGTCACCTAAAAATTATCGCCTTATTAATATCAAGGAATACCTACATAGTCTTAGTTGGTTTTTCCAAACATTGTTCTTGAGATATCAAAAACATTCCTACGAAACCTTAGTTACTTCATAACGATGGCAAATTCTTTCGGACAATAGTCGAGTACCTAATTAACTTCGTCGTCTTTTTGCGACTAGATCGTGGGAATACAATACAATAGCTTCGATTACGTGTCACCTAAACGTTGACAATTACAATTTGCTATTGCAATTGCTTTTAACTTGTCATCGGGGACGACAAGCTAGTCTTTCTAGAGATTTTTTTAACATTATTGAACAAAAATTTATTGTTTTCTTAACACAAATATAAAAAAAGAATAATCTTATATAAAAAAAAAATTGTCATCTTTTGTTTTTATTTGTTTATTCTTTTGCTTTGGATAGAAATCTTAGCATAAAGATTATAAACGTACCCTCGGATCAATCGTCTTCTTTATCATTTTATATAAACTAAATACAATCATCCAACAACTAACAACTACCACGCATATAAGCAACAACAACAAGTCCAGCAATATTCGAAGTATACGACCTCTAACTTTTTTCATACATCACAGTTTCAAGAGTTCCAGAAAAAAAAATCCGTAATCTCTATTACTTACTCTAATCCACGTGTAGTGGAACGAGGTCTCGTGCTGGTAGATCTAGGTTTTGCCTTGATGGCCGCTTTCATTGACCCGTTTAAGTGCTATGTGCAGTAAACTTGTGGCTTCATTTTACGGAAAGTGCATGTGGTTTTTGGGTTAAGTGGAAGGAAGTTTGTCGATGGCTTCAGCTGTCCGCATTGGGAGAATTTGGCGTGAGGTTCTAGTCAAAGATTTTATTTCGTCATGTTATTAAATTTGACCTTTTCAGATTGCGCTTTGGTTCATTTATAATTTATGCCAGTCACCGGCACATAAATCTCACAGCCTGTTAAACATCATAGTTTACCATAGATTCTATAACTTTGCTCTTACGCGCCAATAAATTCGAATGATATTTAAATTATCCTATGTAGAGTATATACCTACTGTTTTATTTCGTTTTTTAAATGCCTCGAACCAATACGTTAAGTTTTTATAAGGCATCTACAAACGGGCATCCAGCCCACTAGCATGTGATCACCAACGCACATAGACTCGTTGCTAGCCGCCCTAACCTTGATAATATTTATTGGATTATCATGATAATATTTATTGGCGGCAGATCTTAAAATAATATTTTCAATAGTAATAGAATTGATATGAATAATAGTAGAATTCATATGAAAACTCTCTCGTAAAAATATCCTGGCTATAATACTATGAAAGCTAGCTAAAGTGGTTTAAGTGGTATCTTGGTAAATCTTAGTAATTTATAATTCAAAATATAAAATTACGAAAGCTATTGGCTTGCTCATACTTAAATAAGGCTGGTCGATCGTGGACAAAAACTCCAGTGACGGGTATTTAGCTTTTGAAATTATCATGGCTCCGTCTCTTTGTCAAAGCATTTTTTTTAGAATCCGTGCCACGTAGCCTGCCAATCGGATAATATTTAAAAAATCTCCCGTAAAAACAATGTTTTACAATGTCCACAAGAGTTGTAAGGGAACACCATACTCAATATTATTTTAAGAGAAATGTTTACCTCTCCACACTCATTTGATATGAGAGGAAAATTACCTGAAAAGTCGTCTATTTAGTAAATATTTCACTTGTTTTAATAGCTCTGTGAACTGAACACGGTATAAAAAGAAAATCTCAAGATTGGCTTACCCATTTTTAGTTAGGGCTGGCAACTACTAATTCGGTTTCTTGATTATGGTTTAACAAATTCAGACCAAAATGAAGCAAAACTTGAATTTACAGTTATATAGGGCCCACAAAATTTATTCACATGTGCCTTTGACAAGTTAAGGTAAAGTAGACTTTATTATTTCTGATTGAGTAGGTACAGTTATTAAACATAATGTTAGTGTTAGATCATCAATCATATCAGCCCATTTTGGGCACACAATAATTTTATTTAAGATATACTGTAGGAAGAAGAAAGAAGACTACTTGATTAGATTTATAGTACAGTTCGATGTCCAAGCTCTTTAATGTTATGTGATTATTACACAACTACTTTGATGGACATTTCATAAGACTAAGAGACCAAATGTTGAAGTGATCTAAAAAGGATAATTTAAAACAACAACCTTACGGTCTGGTTATATCCCTTTCAAACCATTTTCATTCAGTAGCTTACCAGTTAATTCAATTGAAATCTGTCCTACATTCTGTTAGCTTCAACCCTATTTTCACAGAATTAGGTCAGCGTTCTCCTACGGTATTCATGTTACCAGGTGAAGGTGACTGCAACGTATACAAAACAATATTAATTATTATAGAGAAAGCTATGCATGCACTTGCGTTCATTCAAATTTAATGGAAAACGAGGCTTTTCAAGGCTTTTCTGCATTGCCGTGTAAGTTTTATGAGAAAGGTAATGATGCTATTCTGATGGGTGGCTGCAGACTGCAGAGCGTAGGCTACCGCAGGTGGCAGTGTCGCCGCGCTCTGAATGAATTGCATATAATTATGTATACAATGCGTATCAGACATGCGTGGTCATATTTAAGGGTGTGGATCAGACCATCAAACTGAACAACATTTTCTAAAGTCCCAACATAGAAATCGCGAAAAAATTATCTGCTTTCCCATACAAAACTTCAATACTTACTCAACCCATCCGTATAACGTTTAGTGGGTGGATTCTTATATCTGTTTACGGAGTCTACGTGCTAGATGTTGTTGTTGCCATCCTAAAATAATGTCTTCTCTGTCTATGCACCTGTATCTGTCATTCCAGTGTGTCTTGTTTTTGTGGCAAATAAATGAATTTTCTTTCTTTCTTTCTTTAGATGGCAATTCTACGATAGAACTATTGTAAGTTCTATAATAGCCCATTAAATTACTTAGAAATAACAATAATTCAAACAAAGGTACCTATACCTACTCGTAATATAACCAAGTCTGACTTGGGTAATTATCATTCATCCAATACAATCGACAGGAAGGAGCTTAACCTGTTGGTGATAACTCCAATCTACATTATAATCTTCCAGACTAAGTCCCGAAATATCTTAACAGTCTTATGTGACTTTGACATCCATGACATTAAGTACAAAGGGGGGTAAAAATAGTGCCAGTCTCTTTTTTTTATTCTCGATCATCCGCCGTATTGAATCTGCACATAACAATGGCGACGCGGCGACGGTTTCCGTTCCGCGTATGCGCACTGTGTCGTACAACTGTAGACGGAATGATATTGGATATTCAGAAATATATTATTGCAACTAGTCAAAATGTTTCCATGTACTTTGAATTGTTCTCGAAGTACTTCTAGGTATCACCCATTGTTCCAATTGCATCGACATCTTGGAAAATTACAAAGAAAGTTTAAGTAGGTATAAATTTTAATGAGTTTTTTTTTTTATGAACCTGGGTTTATACTACTTGCTCTTATAGCAGGGCAGAAATTGAACTGTCCAGACATTTTCAGTATAAGCTGACCTTTCATTGTACGAAATGCCTATACAGTGCGAGGTCAGCTCATACTGGATATGTCTGAGCAGTTGAATTTCCGCCCTGCTTTAAAAGGTCGTAGTACGCCCCCTGTAGTGTCCCGCTGCAGGTCAGCCAAATGGAGGCTCCTTTTCCTCTTTCCACTTTTCCTGGTCTATTGCCATTTGGGGTCATAACACATAAAATAGGAACACATTAAAGTAGGAATTATATTGATTTATTGTACCTACATTTATTTTTTATCTTTTTATGATTCAACTATTTTTATAAACGTTTTTAACTAATTTGGTAATTAAAGTGTCATAGATAAAGAACTCTAAGTCATCGGTTAGTAACACTTCGGCTTCAAGCCAAAACTTTAGTCTCAGAACAAAATTGTATGGGACATAAACATTAATAGACAAACGACAATGTTTTATGTGCCTATGACGTGTTCTTACTATAATTTATAATATTGCCTGACAATAAGGATTCTTTTGACAATGATTATAAAATATTTGTGCATTGTCTTTAGGTAAGTATACAACATTATTCTTAGTAGGTATATATATAATGGTCGCGGGACTTATCTCATTACCGTGACCCCGGAACGTAAAGGGCTATTGAAGGAACACCGTGGATTTTAGTCATTACAAGTCTGACAGTCCCTCCCGCCCTGCCCGGGGTGGGAGGACTCATTTGATGATTTTACCACAAAAAAAAAAAAAAGGTATATATATAATGCTAAAGCCGAAACCCGGGTTATTGTACTCATGATGATGAACATCATTTACTAGGAGAACAAAATATAAACCGAAAAAAAAAAAATCTGCTCTTCCCTACTTTTAATTGAATAATACTGAATTATTTGTATGAAACAGCCGATTTTTTTTCGCGATTTCAGGTTTAGTGATAAGTACCATAACCCTTCGGCTTTCGCATATATCTACTAAGAATAATGTTGTGTATAAATATTAATATTCTGCTTTATCAAACTATAAATCTTTAAGTAGTTTTTTAGAGTTACTTAACATCCGTTTCCTTGAATAATTACAGCTATATAGACCACTCCGCCGAGTTCCTTTCACTCTCATACTAATTACAAACTCCTTTGTCCATATTTTGAATGTCGAATATTTCCTCAATTATTTTTTTATTAATTTGTGTTTACGGAGGTTGATACTCGTAACTCTTAATTTTTAAAACAACAGTAGAATCTAGAACTTTGATAACAAAATTGATATTGATGGTTTACTAGCAAATAGGTAGGTACCTACTACCTAGGTAATAGTTTGACATTTAAAATGAGCTATTTTTATTGAGGTTTCAGTTCACCGTAGTGACTATGCCAGCCTCGTAAGGTCACTCTTAAACAATAAATGACAAAACTTAACATATAGGAAAGTACTTAAATTAATAATGACTAAAATGAGCTATTTAAAAATAATTCTGCGAAACTTTTAATATATTTTTTTTAAGCTCAGTTCCATTTATTTCCCAGTTTACAATAACAATAACCTAACCGTCTAAAACCCCCGACTCCAACTAGAAAAAGAGCTGTAACTTTTGAATGGTTGAACAGATTTTCATGAAACATTGCATTGCATTGCATTGAAATCGGTCCATCCGTTTTGGAGCTACGATGCCACAGACAGTTACACACTATAAACTTTGAACACCCCTCTTTTTTGTCGGAGGATAAAAACAAGTTTTAAGGAATTAAATAAATACCTAAGTGTTACATATCTGTTTTTAAAGTTTAAGGTCAATAAGTCTCGTTAACTGATCAGCATAATAATGTACTCAGCTACTGATTGCAATCAATTCTAGGCCAGAAATTGAACTTGTAAGAGGAAAACATGTGCCAAGTCGGTATTCCCCGTAACAATCGCTATTGTATAGGTAGACATTCTCAGTAGGTCTGAATACATAATATTGTATAGAGAGATAAGATCAGTTTGTATTTCAATAATATATGTGCATACCTAGATTAGAAGTACAAATATAAAACAATATTCTCCTTGGTTCCTAAGCTGATAATTTTTATTTTTCCATTGAGTTTATACTTTGATTATGTTTGAGTTTTGTAATTTGGCTTTTTAAATAAATGCTAATTATTTTGTAACTCTATTTTAAACTTTAGGTACTTAATTAGAGACCTTATTTATTTAATTTCTGATTAAAGAAAATATAGATCACTATTATATGAATCACTTCGCGAAGTGATAAATGACGTTAGATATTAAGTAAACAAAAAATATATCGGTATTGTATTTTATAATTTGTACAGAAGTGTGATGTTGTCTTCGCAATAAAAAATGTTTGTACAGGTGACTGATTTGCACGACTTTCAGCTTTATTTACTTTAAAGAAATATTATAATATTTCTTTTTAATAGTAATAAATAGAGGATTAAAATTGATAAATCTATTACCTATGTATGTTTTAAAAATAATTTTACGTCTAGTTGCATTTTCAATGATTTTTTTTTCGACTTTCTACATACCTATTAATTTTACGAGAACGCTACGTACCTACAAAAATATTTATTTATGTATAATTACGTTTAAAAATAAATAAATAAGTTGTTGGAATTTGGATATAAAAGAATACTTTGCTAGAAATTTGCTTTTGAATACTGTTTCATACATTTTTCGTTTCATATCAGAGGCAAGAAGCAGTGATAATCGCGAGATTTGAAAATTACTTATTCTTGAGTAGAAAGAGCCTACTTGAGGGGCACGTAATGCTTTGTCTACTTAAGATATCATAAAAAATTACATTATTCAACGTAGATACCGCTGAAGGTCTCACGTAGGTGTATGTTGATATGTAACACGTTTAAATGATTTGTATTCGATTCTGACTCTATAATATCAAACAAAGATCGTTGACTACAAAGATTTTTATATTACTTGAATAAATTTACTGCGTGATGAAAGAAGAATAAAAAATATAGGGTATTTTTATGTGTCATACATGCTTGCATGTGTTTTGAATGATTTTTGGTTGAAATTTTACTAAAACTCCATACAAAATAGTACCGCTTTTAATATTGTATTATTATTAGGTAATTATAATCTACCCTGATGCATTTTAATAAATGTAGTATAAAATTTAGTTATAAAAATCGATTTACTATGATAAAAATTCTAAAAAAGCACATAATTCATTTACAGCTTCGCTGCCAAAAAATAAATCAACTGTAGAAATATTCTGTTAATTTACAAAACAAACGACAGGTAGTAAAACGTACTAGGCAAAAGAAAACGAGATTCATTTTTCTTGAAACATAAAAAAGAAAATGAATTGTTCTACATTCAAAAAACAAATTACCGCGAAATTATATTTTGACATTTTGTAGACCGTGATTCTCATACATTTATCAGATTTGCCGCTTTTCGCTTAACCTTCAATGAGTTTACGTATTTGCGGCGCACACATTAGCATTTTTGTCAAAATAAAAACGTACGTCATTAACCGACATTATTACGTAGTACGTTAACAGATAAGGTCGTTAGTTCATGTAACAGTAACACTGGAAAAAACAACAAAACAACGTGTTAATGAACGCTCAACGTATAATGTGAAAAATCAAACAAAAGTAGTAGGTTTGTAAGTTTATTTGCAGGCTTATGTATGATTATAACTAGTAAATCAATAGTCGTAGGAACATGACGTAATACCAAGGTATTGTAACGATGGAAACATCATGCATAATCTTAATTCTGTAATGGAAGTTTATGAAATAACATTGGCAATTTGGTAATGGATTGTTTTACTATAGGGATTAACGATCATTCTTAATGTTACCATTAAGATTATTAACCCAGAGTTCGTGCAAGAGAGAGTGCAGTTTCTAGTGTGGACTTGCGACGCAAGAATCTAAACTGGTTTTGTTATAACCATCACTACATAAGAGTAGCGTTCAAAGTAAAAAAACAAACATTTGAATTGAAAAAGTTCTACATTCTTTTTTAATATATTGTACGGCTTTTTACGTCATTCTTTCATAATTGACGTTCTAAAGATAATTTTATCGGTGAATTTAACCAATAATTGACTGTTAAAAACATAATGGATTTGACATAACAATATTCCAGTTTATAAATAGACAAATTTGAATATTGTAACGTCATGGGCTTTTACGCTCGGAAGGTTCTAAACTTCTAAGTAGGCCATACAAAATTCGTTAAGTATTTAAAAAATCTAGTATGGAAACCACAATTATGCCTTATGATATATAGCACAACTGATTATACTCAAATAAAATAATACAGGACCTATTCATTGACAAAAAACATTCCACTCGCTATAGCGCGAGTTGCCAAACTATGCCTAATATTTCTACCATTACTGGCAACACGACATTAGGCTCATAATAATGGCATATTACCGCCAAATCGGTTGGCAATTACATTTCATGACACCATACCAAAGCTAATTGGCCATTTCGGTTTCTTCGGGCGTTTAAAGGCACCATAATTATTACTTATTGCCGGTTTATGAATGTGTGTACGTGTGTATGTTTTTCTTATGAGGTTAAGAGTTCGCAATGTCATCTTAATTTATATATTACAAGCAGAGTCTGTTAATAATAAAATATACAAAATTTAACACAACAAGGTTTCTTATGCAGCTTCCTAAGAACCATCAAGAAAGTATGCCTCAAATAGTAATTTGTAAATATTCAGACATCTGACATTAAAGATAATAAACAGACTATACCTGTCTTGACGATGGAATATTTTTGTTGCTTTTTATGTATTAACGACCTAATAAACCTGAGCAGGTCGTCCATTTTTTTTCTGTAAATAAAAAAAGATAATTTATAGAGGAAGATAAGCTTATATTTCTTGGCACTATTCAAATTTCTTTAAATGAATTATTAAGTATGCCTAGCAACATTCGAATCAGTATAAACGATAGCAAGTGAAGGGAGATACGTTTTTTTTTTTTTTCTGTATGGAGAATACTTATTATGTAATTGACAAACATAAATCTGAATCAATTGATAGTAAACCTTTTTCATTGGACTTTATGCTACAGCTTGTTCAAACAACTAGATACTCATTGTTATGATGAGAATTTTTTTTAGCAAACTTGCATTCTATATCAATAATAATTATCAATAAATTCTATTCAAATGTGCCTAAAAGAACCTAGCAATATTTAAAAATAATCCTTTACGGTACAAACGGAAATAATTTTAAAATAGTAATTTATACAGCTTGTTTTCTAAATGTCATCAATCCCTTTAAGGGATTAGTAGGTTATAGCTATTCCGTGCCATGAGCCTGACATCGATTTAAAACGAATAAGAAGATTTAGATAACAGCTTCTATACAAAGACATTGAATCTAAACTTGCATTTTGTCGGAGCAATGAACGTTGAAGGGTGCCAAAAATAAACTTGGAAATATTTATAAAAAGTTTTCTTTTTTTAATGCATCAATACAATAGCCTAGGTTAATAGGATATGCACAAACGGAAAATCCTTACATCCCACATTCATGATCTTTATCTAAACTAGTACTATTAATTAACTGGTTTAAAATCGCGTTATTGTTTGCAATGTTTATGTTTATCGTAGGCTGTAAACCTACTGAAACTGCTTCCTAGTTCCTAGGTAGCTATTCACGATTTAATTACACAATGTAGGTGTAAACAATGTCCTTTAATACTTAGTAATGGGGTCAAAATGATAATTAATTGAAGTTTTATTGGTCATTAAGATGTTCAATTAAATTCTATGATAATATATCGGAAACCTGTCATATTTTAATTATCAAAATAGTGCAGATCATCCCACAAGATGTGATATTTTTTTTCTTCCGTTGCACAAATATTTTTAGCAGCCAGTACGTTGATCTTCAATGTTTGCTCTCAGCTTCATAGTCAAAGTTCTAAATGACGTCATGCAACATAAAAGTATGCAAGCACGTATACATGACCAATTTCAAAAGTAGAACAATCTCAACTCCGTAATAAGGAGGATGTGCTTCTAAATTTGACTGGGTAAGAGGCTTAATAAAGCAAAGTGGCTGGCAAATTCCACTTTTACTACTGACACTGACACGGTTAAGGGTAATTTAACGGGTTAATTAACCAACACTCGTCATAGCTTGTTAGAATACATTTTTATTTATGAAGCGTGGATTTTTTTTGATGGGAAATGCATAAAATCATCTAAATCATAATATATATATATATATAATAAAAAAAAATATATATATATATATGTATATAATCATCTAAAATCATCATCTTCGTAATTACATTCGTGTACACATGTTTATTCGAAACTAGATATCTTTTTATATATGTATTAATGACTGTATTCTGTATTGTGTCAATAAATAAATTAATTTAAATTGTCCTTCCGTAGTTAGCCGCACAATTTTTTTTGTTGGACTTCGACGAACATTTTGTTGTTGTAGTATAACTATCACGTATACTAATTGAAGACTTTCCTGTATAAAAAATAGTCAGTATTAATTACCTCTCATTTTTATGCAGCACGGAAATGAAGCTGATTGGTAGAGGTGGCCAGAACACGATTTTTTATTGTCTGTACAGTATTTATCAAAACTGCCACCGGCCGCTTCCGAATATTTAAATCTCTTGTCATTGGTATACGGATGACAAATTAAAAAATAAATAAACTTGTCGCCACACAATCCGTTCATAATAATGTTGTTTCCAGACAAATGTGGGTGTTTACAAACAAAATACAAACGGCAAGGAAAAAATAATATTTTTAAGTAAATATTTAATTCAAAGAAATTGTTAACTATTACAATAATAATATGTGAATCAATGAATGTTACCTGCAGTAATTAAAAAAATATTGACAAATAATTAAACTAAAAAACAATCCTGTTTCAAACATATAGCTGTCAACCAGTTAATGATTTTCATCACTCACTTAATACTCTTCATAAATAACCGAATTTTTGTTCGCACATAATAAAAATATTGCAGAATTCGACTTCGCAACCACACGTATTAAAATTAATGGCCAACTTAAAGCCACAGATAAAGTTTTAAGAATGTAAAAAAAAAACTATGTGGAGATCAATGTCTGGTCAAGACAGAACTTCTGGATCTATAATATATCAAATTATTTGTAAACAAAACTCGCAGAAACGCAAAAGTCATTTTACTTCCTTGTACAAGTCAAGGATTGACATTTCATTAATCATAATCAGTATAGTTGTGCAGAAAGAATCATAATACCTACATAGTTGTTTTCGACATTCGGTGATAAACGCAAATTGCCGCCCTGAAATACGATAGTTTCAGGTAAAAATACTAAATTATTTTCTGTAAGTCTCTCGTATTATATTACTCTGCTGATCTACTAACGACTTCTCCCGCGCGTCACTTACGTGGTATTAAAAAAAATATATATTAATAGCAAGTCCTCCAGGCATGACGCCATTCTTCCGGTACATTTTATATAAAATATTCTAAAGAAATTGAGTTTGTTTATAAAATATTGGCACTCTAAAAGATTTATACTTCGATATTTAAAGATGCAGTTGCCGTGAGAAAGTTGCGAATCTCGCGAAGAACATTAATCAAAACTGTTGTAGAAAATAACAGGTGTATCGAAACTAGAAATAACCGGTTTTCAATGATATTTCACATCACATCCCTTTCAGATGGGTTGATCTTTTAATATCCTCTGCCATGCCCAATCAGTCGCATACTGGCATGAGTGCACGACCAACGCGCATATTCATGTTAAAGAAATCCAAGGGGATGCTCTAACAATACATGGGGACTTACATTGCTTACCTATCCATTGAGCTGATAGTTCCGTTCTCTTATCAAAGTCTTGTTACAATATCCTGCAATGGAAATCGAAATCTAAGCATCTCGTATTTCCGCAGTCTTAATTACGTAATCGAAGCGATAATCACCTTCGTTTGACGTTTGAAAGCATTCGCAAACGTCACCTGTCTATTTGAAGTTTATTAGTGACCTTCGTTCGTGTCAAACGTTTACCTACAGTTTTATATTTTCTCAGTTTTTATGATTTTTGTGTTTATTTAATAGTTTTGGTTTCCTGGTATATTTTATTTTATGTTGGACAAAATATAAGTGAAAATTCTATTAAAATTCACAAATGTAGGAGATATAATTTTTACATGCCAAAATGCATAGAATCTACTCATTGATCTATAAAAAGTATTTTATATTACTTAGTGTACAGGATCTACACACCAAAAGATTTCAAAGTAAAAAAAAAGTAGTTCAAGATTATATTTCGCAATAATAAAAATCTTGCTACTACAAGGTCTAAAATTAGCTTGCTAAGGTACTTAATTATCATCATTTGCACCAGTAATGGGCAATAACTTGGACAGGTTTAGATCGTATAGTACGGACTTATGGAGCTGGGATTCCCCGACCTTGGGTATATTTTTGGAAATATCGACCTCTGAATACCAATAAATTTCCATGTTTACGAAAATGTGGCAAATAACCAGGCTTTATTTACATTACCTCATTCAAACACTTATTTTTATAAGCTCCGATGAAAAGTATTTGTAAATATAAAAGGCCGACCACTGGAACAAGGTAAACGGAATGAAAAATTTATTGCTAACATGTAGTTTTAGAGAAAACATTTCGATAAGGAAAACAAACTATGATATTAAATAGATAAAGCCGTCATTGCTAGAAGAAATAATGAAGTATATAAATTTTATAGCCGCCATAAAACTGATGATTTTAAGAAAATATATCATAA
This sequence comes from Allophyes oxyacanthae, assembly GCA_932294325.1. Lineage (NCBI taxonomy): Eukaryota > Metazoa > Arthropoda > Insecta > Lepidoptera > Noctuidae > Allophyes > Allophyes oxyacanthae. The sequence goes on from OW028628.1 coordinate 9,462,996, forward strand.
TACACTTGACACAGTTTTCTGCACATTCCCGGATGCAAAGGTTTATATTTCTAAAGTCTGCAAAGTGACATTGAGTGATTTTTAATATTCACACAGTTTCAAGGTTAATAACAGACCAATAGTATAAACTTCCGGTTCGAATGGTTATATTTGCAATGTTAGGAAAGTTCCAATCAAGTCAATTATAAAAGAACAGGTGTTCTTAGGAGCAGGACCGCTAACAAATCTTGTTGCAACTGTGTTTTCGGCCAATTTAAATTAAACACGATATTTAGACTTGTTTCCTCTTCAAACTTTCGGTTCCTCAATTTCTTAATACTTCCTATTGCATAAACCATAGATTTAGGATGTACGAAGCGAAAATATTCTATGTTTATGGCATAAACGGATCTATATCTCAATTTAATATGTCTGCATCAATAACTTCATCTATTTCATGATACAACTTTTAGTATTTCAATCTTTCTGGACCAACTCCATTTTAAATCTCAATTATGTTCATCCGACCATTAAATAAAATTACAACGTTGGCTTCCAAAATTTTTGCAAAGTTCTTTAAACATTACATTGAGTACCTACGTATTATACGTAATTGACCTCGACACAGTAAAGAATTACCTTTTTGTGTTCAAAATAGCGAATAGATAAAATGGTTTCACATTAATTATTATGGTCAGTAACCATAACGAACACCCTCACGTCCCACATTTGTTTTAAACATCAGATTGATCTATGGGAATTTTTAAGGTTTTAGGGGCTAGAGATGAGTCTGATTTAATATCTGGCTTTATATAATTCATCTAACTTATATTTGATGGACACATTACGCCTGCGAATCGAATGGAATGGGGTTGAATTTTTCTTTCCAAAAAAATTGGTAATTTTATAATTCATCTTGTCTTTACAAAATAATGTTTAGAATTCATGCAGCTCCGTACAGCAGTCTTCCAAGAATTTGCTTCAATAATCGTTAATCATTTATTTTGTTTGCTAACTAAGATCGAGCTAAAGTTGAAACAATCATATAAACAGTCGATATTACATACAATGCTTGGTTTCAAAACCGAAGCTTTCCTTTGTTAGTTCTATAAAAATTATTAATTTCTCCTGTAACAGGGCTCTAATGTATAACTGTAACGTACATGTCAACTAGAAAACTATTTTATTTTAATTTATTTAATGCTGTTCTCAAGCGGTGTTCATCCTTGGGCATTTGCAAGCTCGTATCCACCTACAAGAGAAAAACTGCATCTTGAAATTGATTTGTATTTCAAATATAAATTCTCTTGCATTTGAAGGCCACGGAGAAGAGAATATCATACTTCATAATAATCGCAAGGGCAGTGTTTATATTACACGAACAATCTAAACGGTTGATAAATAAAGATGTATAGACAAGGTTACTGGGATAGGGTTGCTAGAGGACTAAGCATGTAAGGACATGTTTTACAATGATAATCTAACTGTTACTTATCATGAGAAACATAATCATATTACTGAAATAAACAACGCATCAAATATGTATGTGAATGGAAAAATATTGGATGGATTATTCTTAGTAAACATGCTTTTGGAAACCCCAAAACAAACCCGAGTGGTTTTATTCCATGTGCTGACACAAAAAAAATCTATGAACTAGGTTTTTTTGCCAATCTTCTCAAACTTCATTGTGAACATGTTTTAGATCGAGTTTCCAGTGAATCAATCCGCAACAGGTTTACAAATATATACTAACGACGTCAAATTGAATAATAATGAGATCGAATACGATTTTGTATCTATTTGATAAACTACTAATTCTGATGTAGGTATTAGACCATCTGGTCTTACTCATAGGTTTATTTTGTATAAAATTACCTATTATTCAAAGAAAACTAGTTTTTCCATTTTCGAATTTTGCCATATTCATTTCATATTCTATATTTAAGTCAAAAAATTCCATAAAATAACATTTCTTCTTCCTAGAGACGAAAATAATGTAAGCACATGTATGTTACGTGGTTTTCCATCCCAAATGTTTACGTGTGACTAATTGTTTATAGGACCTTTATAGTCAATCTTCTCGAGCATTTGTTAGTAAATAGTCTGAACCAACCTTCCCTTGAAAACTGTTGAAAAGGAGTGATATAGTGATGATGTACTAAAAAAATTAACTACTTTTAACACCTTCAGTTAGCCCTTCATTGACTATTTATATCAACTACTTGTAATTTAATAGCAGTTGATGATTCGATGTTATATTTTGTGATAACCTTAAAATAATTATTAACATTCATGTTTAAACACCTTTTTGCCACAACAACACAAATAGTTTCGGCAAATAAAGTAACCAGTTTAAAAACAAAGCTAATTTAAAAAAATAATGATCTAATCTTAAGGTCATTTTAACTTAAACAATTGCGGAATCATACTAAAGACCTTATAATAATTTAATTAAGAAGTTTTCTTCTAGACTAAATTACGGATGTACTTGTGAATATATTATTTAATGCAAAAGTTATCTCGACGATGTTGTCTAGACGAAGCTAATTTGACTAAAATCTAAATTACATAATATTAGATTCAGTCTGTCCATGTTTTAGTCTCACTGTCTAACCGAATCTAGCTTCATTTGATACAAAGCAAAAAGTCGATTTGCCATTTTAATTAAATTTAGCCTACCATGTTATTTTAAAAGCTTTAAAAAATATCGCTACAAACGAGTAAAAAATAGACTTGATTTGGAAATATCCAAAGTCTTAAGGGGAATGTACTGTCGATGACTTATAATGTTCTAATAGTAGACTACAACCTAATGTTATTTATAATTGCTAAGAATAATAATATTGCAAAATTGTTTTACAATATCCGAACAACGTACAACGGGTAATTAATCTATGAGTAGCATTATTAGCAACAACAACAGTAATTAAAGGTGTCTTTTCAAATAATTCGTGAACATTGTAAGTCGGTCATATTGCGCATTCTGTTGCGGTGGCCAGTTTACGAAAGTCCTCTTGCACTCTCCAAATGTTCAACATAATCTACCACCATATCTGTTTCTTGCGGCATTACAAATCACCAGGATAAATCGAAACTTGCGCAAGAGCAGGGGCTCGATACAGCGATTTGCGTGCTAATCAATATCTTTCTATGAAATCGCTTTGTTTGCCTAGTTCCTTGTCGCAACTGACGAGTTCATGGGTTACTATTTTTGTTAACAATGTCGAATGACGTGGCAAAACTAATGTTTATAAACAATACTTCGCGGTACCTAATCGGCTCGGTATGTTATCGTCTCAAGCGAACGTCAAATTAATTCCCGTTGAATCGAATCAAATCTGTAAAACGTACGAAATATGGCCTTTCTGACGCAACCTTGGTTCAGCGCGTGTACGCGCGCCTTGTAAACATGACCCGCTAAATTGTGTAGACGTCGCGTCGTACTAAAGTATGCTAAAGTTGTTTTTTCTTGTTGTTACAGGTTCGTCATCAATTTGCTTGCGACGAATCTTTTGACGACCACCCTGCTTGCGCCCGCCGTTTTCGGCGAGCACTCGGCGAGGGAGGACACAAAGTCGTGGGAGGAGGCGGGTGACGCGGCGGCGGCGGCGTGCAGTTTGTCCGCGCTGCTGTCCGTTATGCTGATCGCGCTGGACCAGCACCACGCCGTGACGGACCCGCTGCGCTGCCACACGCGCTTGCTGCAGCGCCGGCCGGCCGCACTCTGCGCCGCCACCTGGGTGGCTGCCGGATGCGCCGCCGCCGCGCGCATCGCCATCGCGATCGTGCGTCACTTCTGCCCGCTCGAGCCCGCAATACAGGGAGTCGAGCTGGCATACTACATAGTGTACTTAATACTGGGAGTCATTACGCCCATCGCCATTGTGTGCATCATGTACGCGAGGATCTACCGTGCGGCGCGCTCCTCAGGACTGCGAGCACGAGCGCACGGCGCCAGCGCGCTGCAGCTACATGAACCTCCTACCATACTACCCGATCTCGCTGAGGAGGGAGAGGGACTCACCCTTAAAATTGACGGACCTGAGTGTTCCGTAACTGTGGAGAGTGACAGGAAATTCGGGCCATTCCTACTACCACCCGAACGTCCAGTTCGTTGCCCATCTGTTGCCAGTTTACGCAATTCCCGTAAGGAAGGAAAGTCTAACGAAGATCTGAGAAAAGGTTTGCCGGCGGTGAGCTCGGCACCTCTGCTAGCTGCACCACTATTAGCCACACAGCGCACGCCGGCGCCTAGCCATCATGGATCCAGAATCACATCGATCAGATGCCGTATATCAAACGCGTCACTGTTCCGATATAGAGAAGAATCTCGCGCGGCCCGAGTGGGGCTGCTGACTGGTGCCCTCGTGATGCTGCACGTGCCGCACGCCGTGACGGCGGTGGTATCCGCGGTGATGCCGGGGCTGGCGGATTGCGCGCGCACTCCGTCGCTGGCGTTACTGTTACTAGCGTCAGCGTTATCACCGTTCCTATTTGCGCTGCGCTCGCGGCGCGTACAAAGAGAGGCACGCAGGCTTCTTCTGCCGGAGAAGAGTGCGTGGGAGAGAGCGTCGGGGGTCGCGTCTGCGGCGGCGGTGGACGGGCAGCGCGCGCGGGCTGCTCTTGAACTATTACGAACATTGTCACCCGACAGCAGCGCGCCCGAGTCCTGCCCGACGAACAGCGGTGAAAATTGCCGCAGCTCGTTCAGCTCGGGCGGCAGCACGCAGCTGTCGTCCGCGTCGGACGAGTGACCGGCACCTCGCGCGCCCGCGCATCTTTCCTTGCGGGTGCGCTTCGCCCCGCGTCCCACCGCTCTACTCATCTGTGATACTAGGCTAAACCACAACGCGCTCGGCGCGACCGTTAGACTGATTTAGTATTAAGATAATTTATTATGTCCATGTACCTTTCCGCTGAGCGGAGCCAATTTTTATTACCTGATATAGTGTAAGAAAATAAAATCGTATTGAAGTGAAACTGACGTTTGATTGTGCATGACCCTAAACTATAGTCGTCGCGGTGTGGTGGCGAACCGCAACGACCAGAGTTTACACACGAATGAAATAGAAATGTGAAGGTTGAGACCAAGTTACACAGTGACTCATACTAACATTACATTGCAAAATCTCTATACCTACATATTATGGAACTATTTGATCATTTGAACAAAGACGAAAATCCACGTAATTCAACATAAGAAGAAATAAGTAAAGAATAAAAAGAGATCAAACATATTGACAGTAAAGAACATTCAATTTATTTAGGAATCACACACACTCACAAAAGACACACTTACGAAGGAAATTAAAGATATACAACATAAAAACTACATCTATTACCATTTAAAATATTAACTGTCTCGTGTCTAGTCAAGTGGCATCAATAAAAACTGATAACAATAAATAGACACATTGCCAACTGGTACTATCGTCATAGAAAGTAAGAATGCTGACTGAAATAACTGCGACACCGAAGATGAATAGTTGGAACAAAAACTAGAAACTGCCGATGCTGTGGGCGATGATCGAGATGACTGATGGCGATCGTAAGTATAGTGAAACAAGAATAGTAAGTATCGGAAAAGAAAAACACAGTAAAAGTACTGAAACTAAAACTCTAGATCCCGCTATTGATACAGGTGACGATATAACTGATGATGATATTAATGTAGTTATTTACACAGTCCAAGAAAATATATAGAATTAACATAGACAAGATAAACCCGTAGAAATTGAATAATTTTATGGAACAATCGGCCTTATAATACAAAAACCTTTGTAATAAAAACAAAACCTTGTCCATACATTTCGTCGAGTAAGTAATATTGAATTATTTGTATGGAACAGCAGTTATTTATTTCGCGATTTCTTGGTTGGTTCTTTATTAAAAATTGTTTTTAATGATGAATACGATTTTAAAGGATCGGGACTAGAAAGGAAGGGCCTTACACATATACATATGTACAGCTGTTATGATGGGGCGGGTATTACGATCACCATTTTATACAAATGGCAAGGTGATCGTAGTAATTTGTTATTAGACTCAAGAATGCTTGTAAGAATACCTAGACACGTTTTGTGGTAGCAATAGAGATGGTGGCATAATATTCTATGCTACTTACGGCTAGGGAGATAGTGGGACGAGCTAGATACACTAGATGGATTGGCTACAGATTTTCTTTAAATCGAGAGGAAAGGAAGAATTATAGGGACGTCTTTGCCCTGCACTGGGACGATAATGGCTGAATTTTAATAATGATAACAATTTAGGGTATCTTGACTCAGCAATCACTCTACAAATTATGCGCACTACATTAAAAATTAACCTGTACCTATTTTAATGAATAAAGGATGACAATAACTTATAGCAGAAATAAATCATTATACTTAACCAAAACATTCTACTAAGCAGGTAGATTCATGATCACATCATGATGTTATCACTATACAAGTGCATGCCGCTGCTTATCTACCTGATAATTATAATCCTATAATAGCCAATGATACTGAGAAAGGAGTGAGTGGCTTAATAATGGCCGAGAATTACGGTGAGGATAGCCTGATTGTATTTAATTTAATGATAGGTCAGGATTAATTGAATCCAAATTTCAGCAATACTGGCAACTGGCTTCTTCTATCAAATTCTGTTCTGAGGGCCGAGCACGAATGTTTTGACGTATGGTAAAGTAAAAGTAAGCATATTTTGATTAAAAAATACGATGAATCTATCGCATTTTTGTTCAATTTTATGCAACATACACACTTGTTTCATGAAAATGTACAAAAATTTTACATGTATTTCCAAAAAAATATCATGGATTAAACGTGTATTTTTGGTTCTAAATTTGGTTACGTTTACGTTACTATACGTCAAAACATTCGTGCTCGGCCCACTGTTCTGTAAAAACTAATGTAGATACGATACAGGACAAAATTAGTTCCGAAAGCAAGTCAATGGAATAAAGTGATTAAAAAAAAACTGGATTCTTTTAAAATTCTTTCGAGCTACGCTTCCTAATTACTTCCTATAGTTTAAGACAGAAGTAAGTACAGGCGGCCAAAGAATTGCTCTAACACTCTAAGGTTGCAATTTGTTTGCACACCATTAAACAAAAAGGTCTGAATTCTCTAGTCAAAATAATTAAATAATTTGGGATATTTTTGTTTTATTGGAAGTTCTCTTAAAATTGATAGACCAACATTTTTGGCCAACCATACCTACATTTTATTTGTAATCTTTCGTACAAATAAAGGCACTTTTAGAAATAAACTAGAACCAAAAGATATTATACCAAGCAATTTAAAAATTTAAAAAAAAGTAAAAACCGACTTCAAAAAACTAAAAAGTAAAAAATAATTTTCTTAAAAAACTTAACAGCTTCTGAAGTCGGGGCCACAGCTGCCAAGCTACGAGTAGGTACATTGAAGAATTATAGGCCCCGACTTCAGAAGCTGTTAAGTTTTTTAAGAAAATTATTTTTTACTTTTTAGTTTTTTGAAGTCGGTTTTTACATTTTTTTTAAAGTTTATTTTATTTTTCAATTTTGAGTGGCATAAACAATACATAAACATGAGATTACAGCAATCGCGAGTGATGTGCTGTTATTCATTCAAGAGTTCCATTGTCTATCTCCGAAGATCTTCATCAGATCCTCACTAAATTTAAATGGGACCATTCGGGAAGCACCAGCTTTCAAATAAAAAAAGAATCATCAAAATCGGTGCACGCAGGCGAGAGTTATGAGGTAACAAACATTAAAAAAAAAAAACATACGCGTCGAATTGAGAACCTCCTCCTTTTTTTTGAAGTCGGTTAAAAACTACAGCCTATTAATTCTACGAGCATTAATGGCCAATGTACGTCTGTCAAGAAAGTCATGAAAAGGATTGAGGGCGCCACTTGTATATTCTCTTGTTTATCTCTAATATATAAAGCTCGATTACCACTGACTCACTCACTCACTCACTGATTGACAGAATTGTTCTCCCAGATGGAGCCGTGGGGGGTACAAGTCATACATAAAGTCATAAACCTTGAGGTCCAGTGAGTCCGGGAAAAATCCGAAATGACCTGAAAGTGGAACGCTGACCGGAACTGCCCTACGGATCTCGAAAATTACAAGTCGCACACCCATACTGCTGGAACTAAAAATGTCGAGGACCCTGGGTCGATTGACGAGCCGGTGAAAAAAAGATGGCTTCCATACAAAAAAAGATGGCGGCCATACAAAATGGAAACGCTCACCGTTCCGAAACCGTTGGAGATAGCGGGGGGGTGCTCGACCAAATGTCATAGAGGACGACGGGGGCTTTCCGGTGGGGGTCATAAAAATCCAAGATGGCGGATTCAAAATGGCGGCCAAAAAAAAATATGGTCCGAGGCGGCTGAAAATTGGCGTCCGGGGGTTTTCGGGGGCACCGATTCATAATCCGGGGTCGACTTTTTTTTTCCGCCATTTTTCAATATGGCCGCCATACAAGTGTTCATTTCAGATTTTGACCCAATTGATCTCCCAGATGGAGCCGTGGGGGGTAAAAGTGATGTATGGGAGTCGTATAGAGGGGGGTCCTGTGAGTTTAGGAAAAGTCCGAAATGACCTGAAAGTGGAACGCTGACCGGAACTGCCCTACGGATCTCGAAAACGGCAAGTCGCAAACCTATACCGCCTGAACTAAAAATGTCGAGGACCTTGGGCCGTTTGACGAGCCGGTGAAAAAAAGATGGCTTCCATACAAAAAAAATGGCGGCCATACAAAATTGAAACGCTCACCGTTCCGAAACCGTTGGAGATAGCGGGGGGGTGCTCGAACCATTTTCATAGAGGATGGAGGGGGCTTTCCGGTGGTGGTCATAAAAATCCAAGATGGCGGATCCAAAATGGCGGCCGAAAAATAAGTTGCTCCGAGCTGGCTGAAAATTGGCGTCCGGGGGTTTTCGGGGACACCGATTCATAATCCGTGGTCGACTTTTATTTTCCGCCATTTTTCAATATGGCCGCCATACAAACGCATCTTTTGGAGCAATTGGTCTCCCAGAAGGATCCGTGGGGGGTAAAAGTATTGTATGGGAGTCGTATAGAGGGGGGTCCTGTGAGTTTAGGAAAAGTCCGAAATGACCTGAAAGTGGAACGCTGACCGGAACTGCCCTACGGAACTCGAAAGTTACAAGTCGCACACCCATACTGCCGGAACTAAAAATGTCGAGGACCCCGGGTAGATCGACGAGCCGGTGAAGAAAAGATCGCTTCCATACAAAAAAAGATGGCGGCCATACAAAAGTGTTCATTTTGGTTTTTCACTCAATTGTTCTCCCAGAAGGAGCCGTCGGGGGTAAACGTCATGTTTGGGAGTCGTATAGAAGGGGGTCCTATGAGTTCAGGAAAGTCCGAAATGACCTGAAAGTGGAACGCTGACCGGAACTGCCCTACGGATCTCGAAAATGAGAAGTCGCACACCCATACTGCCGGAACTAAATATCTCGAGTACCTTGGGACGATTGACGAGCCGGTGAAAAAAAGATGGCTTCCATACAAAAAAAGATGGCCGCCATACAAGTGTTCATTTTGGATTTTCACTCAATTGTTCTCCCAGAAGGAGCCTTCGGTGGTAAAACTCATGTATAGAATTCGTATAGAAGGGGGTCCTATAAGTTCAGGAAAAGTCCGAAATGACCTGAAAGTGGAACGCTGACCGGAACTGCCCTACGGATCTCGAAAATTACAAGTCGCAATGCTATACCGCCCCAACTAAAAATGTTAAAGACCCTGGGCCGTTTGACGAACCGGTGAAAAAAAGATGGCTTCCATACAAAAAAAGATGGCGGCCATACAAGTGTTCATTTTGGATGTTCACACAATTGCTCTCCCAGAAGGAGCCGTGGGAGGTAAAAGTCATGTATCGGAGTCATATAGAAGGGGGTCCTATGAGTTTATGAAAAGTCCGAAAAGACCTGAAAGTGGAACGCTGACCGGAACTGCCCCACGGATCTCGAAAATGAGAAGTCGCACACCCATACTGCTCGAATTAAAAATGTGTATGATCTTGGGTAAATTGACGAGCTGGTAAAAAAAAATGGCTTTCATACAAAAAAACATGGCCGCCATATAAACGCTTCTTTTGGAGCAATTGTTCTAAAAGGAGTCGTGCGGGGTAAAAGTCATGTATGGAAGTTGTATAGTGGAAATTCCAGTGAGTTTAAGAAAAATCCGAGATGACCTGAAAGTAGAACCCTGACCGGAACTGCCCTACGGATCTCGAAAACGGCAAAACGCAGACCCATATTGCCCGAACTAAAAATGTCGAGGACCCTGGGTCGATTGATGAGCTGGTAAAAAAAAGATGGCTTCCAAAAAAATACATGGCCGCCATACAAGTGTTCATTTTGGATTTTCGCACAATTATTCTCACAGAAGGAGCCGTGGGAGGTTAAAGTTATGTATGGGAGTTATATAGGGAAGGGTCCAGTGAGTTTAGGAAAAATCCGAAATAACCTGAAAGTGGAACCGTGACCAGAACTGCCCTACGGATCTCGAAAACTACAAGTTGCAGACGCACGGTGCCGGAACTAAAAATTTCGAGTACCGTGGGACGATTGACGAGCCGGTGAAAAAAAGATGGCTTCCATACAAAAGAACATGGCTGCCATACAGGTGTTCATTTTGGATTTTCACACAATTGTTCTCCCAGAAGGAGCCGTCGGGGGTAAAGGTCATGTATGGGAGTCGTATAGAGGGGTGCCCATTGAGTTTAGAAAAAGTCCGAAAAGACATGAAAGTGGAACGCTTACTGGAACTGCCCCACGGATCTCGAAAATGAGAAGTCGCACACCCATACTGCCCGAACTAAAAATGTGTAGGATCTTGGGTCGATTGACGAGCTGGTAAAAAAAATGGCTTTCATACAAAAAAACATGGCCGCCATATAAACGATACTTAACACGCTTTTATTAGCTTCACCTGTAAAATCTTGGAAGTTACATTTGACCCATTTCGCGGTTTCCGATTGAGGTGAGATTTTGCACACGTTAGGATGACAATGCAGTTAGATAACTGACGTCATTCTAAATCCAATATGGCGGACTACTTATGTATTATGCACTACCATGATATGGGTATCAAATGAAAGGGTTTGCTGAGAAGAGTACGAAACTAAAATAACGTCACACTTAATTCAATATGGCGGACGCCCCAAGATGGTAGACAAAATTTTCTTATCTACCAACCTGATATGGGTACCAAATGAAAGGGTCTGCTGGGAAGAAAACGAAAAATAAAGTCAAAGTCAAAGTCGAATTCAAAGTCAAAGTCGATGTCAAAGTCAAAGTCAAAGCACTTTCCAAATCGTGTTTTAATTTTTTTTTAAGTTAATTTAAGAGTTCCACCACAACCTCCGCGGGCCGCCCGCGGCCCGCGCACCGTGCGACTTCTAAGCTTTTTAAACCCTAACCGTTTCGAAACCGTTAGAGATAGAGTGGGGGTGCTCGACCAAATATCATCGAGGACGAGAGGGGCTTTTCGGTGGTCGTGATAAAAATCCAAGATGGCGGATTCAAAATGGCGGCCAACAAAAAAAATGGTCCGATCTGGCTGAAAATTGGCGTCCTCAGGTTTTCGGGGGCACCGATTCATAATCCGGGACCAACTTTTTTTTCCGCCATTTTTCAATATGGCCGCCATACAAACGCATCTTTTGGAGCAATTGTTCTCCCAGAAGGAGTCATGGGGGGTAAAAGTCATGTGTGGGAGTCGTACAGAGAGAGGCCCAGTGAGAAATGACCTGAAAGTCGAACCCTGACTGGAACAGCCCTACGGATCTCGAAAACGGAAAGCCGCAGACCTATACTGCCAGAACTAAAAATGTCAAAGCCCTTGGGTCGATCGACGAACTTGTGAAAAATCATGGCTACTATACAAAAAAACATGGCTGCCATACAAGTGTTCATTTTTGGATTTTCACTCAATTGTTCTCCCAGAAGGAGCCGTCAGGGGTAAAAGTCAAGTATGGGAGTCGTATAGAAGGGGGTTCTATGAGTTCAGGAAAAGTCCGAAATAACCTAAAAGTGGAACGCTGACCGGAACTGCCCCACGGATCTCGAAAATGAGAAGTCGCACACCCATACTGCCCGAACTAAAAATGTGTAGGACCTTGGGTCGATTGACAAGCTGGTAAAAAAAGATGGCTTTCATACAAAAAAACATGGCTGCCATACAAAATCAAATATCATATTTATTTTGCGTCATGTAACAAACCCCACCTAAAAAGCCCTCGCGGGCCGCTCGCGGCCCGCGCACCGCGCGACCTCTAGTTTTTAATATATTAATGCCGAAAACATTTTTTTATCACAAAAAATCTACACAGAATAGTAAAATAAACACATCGTTGTACCCAAACTGACACCTACGGTACTTATTTAGGGTTGCGAGCGAAGAAGAATTTTAGTTTCTTCAAAATCCTTTTCATGACTTTCTTGATAGACTGTACGTCCTCTATCATTTTATGTTCAATTTATTTATTTATTGATAAGTTACAAGTTACAATTTTTTTTACAAGTAAACTTTTTTTTTCTAACTTAAATTGTTGTTGAATTAAAAGTTCCTATGAAACTATAATAAAAGTGAAGTGTTTATAGGTCATTACATTACCCACTTTAGTATTTAATATCGGCCATAACCAGCTGTTACTGCTCCACATGGCTTTGCTATACTATACTTCGCTTTAATAAAGCTATAGTATAGTACGGACAAATCCTTATGAACCCTCGAACTCTCTCCCTCTATCCCTCTAGCACCTATAATAGTACGCTTAATATAGGTGCTAGAGGGATAGAGAGAGAGATTTCAGTGCTCAGTTCAAGGCTCATAAAGATTTGCGAGTACTATACCTACCTATTATTTACATGTAAGTATGCGTAGTTGACTTAATATCTAGTCTGGTCTTAGTATTTAGTCTTGACAATACTCTACCTTGTTTCTAATATTGTATTTAGTTATTACAAAAAAAATGTCAAATTATCTCATATTTAACGATAAAAACCTTATAAAATTTTATTCAACAATTTCTTTGCCATCTCAGAAAAAAATCTGTTTTTAGAACTCTAGCAATACCTACACTGAAAACCGACCACGATATTGTTGATAATAGCTCAGAAGGGCTCGTATTTTACATAAAACACCTTTCACGCTTTATTCAACCTGGAATATCACAGTCTACTGTAGACATAGGTCTCGGTAAAAAGGGTAGAATACCTGCAGTGAGGTCAGTGACCGACCTTGAAAACTTGTAAGAATACAAAGTATTAAAAGTTGAAGAAATTGTGCAAAATCACATCGTCAATATACTTACTAAATCCTGCCATAGCGGATCTAAAAGACAAACGTGTCATGATTTCATGAAATACAGTTGAGAAATTCTGTTTTAATTTTGTGATAAGTGTAGTTATGTACCAAGGCACCTAATAAAAATAGGGGTGGGTAGCGAGTAATGTTCTCTGCTATTTGTTTCGGAAATAGACGTAAGGGAAGTCTACGAGAATGCGAATAGACATCACCAACCTTCAAACACAGTCAGTAGGTACAAAGCCAAAAAGGTAAAAAAAAAAATATGTTGACTTATATGCAACATTACTAACGCCTATTTTAACCGACAAAACAGTCGTTTTAAATAAAAACGGCCGTAGACTAGTAAAAAAATCCATTTTAAACGGTCGTTTTTGTCTTAAACTTCTGTTATTTTGTTGGTGAAAATAGGCCTTAGCACGTCGTTATGAGTCTACTTATAAAGAGGTCAGCTTATACGGGAAATGTTTATTTTGATATGTTGTCGTGTATTAATAGGTAAGTACCTACTTACTTATGCCAAAAAATGCACCAGACAGACCAAATGAAGCCAAGTCCTTATTAAATCATGAGACAGATAATTTTGCCTATTTTGACTATCGAATTGTTCATTGTAGCGGCGTGTGAAGGAAGCAATGAGTGATTATAGGCAGTTTAAAGTCTGAATAAGGTCAGGTAGTAATTAGTCCATGATATCATTGATATCACCATTTTATTCCGCTTTCGCGCGTATTATGTAAACCAAACAAACGCTTGGATTACAAACTTTAGAACAATGAGCATTGTCTGCAGTGGAATGTTTCGCGGTAATGACTCTGCGTTAGATCCGTTTTATTATAATTAGTTCTTGTGTGAAAAATCGTAAAAATAATTACGGTCACAGTTCTTTTTACGGTTATTTATGTATACTATATATACCTACTTACATAGAATTTATAAAGAAAAGCTTGTAGCGGAATGGATACTGCGCAGATCTATCTGAGAGGTAAAGTAACGCTTGTCTCAGTCATGTCTTGGATGGGTGACCGTTTCGTACACAGCGTGACCCCTACGAGCCTCGAAAAAGCTGTCATAAAAATACAAGTGTCCCGTCCGAGTTGTCCCGGGAAATAATAAGACGTTACGGATAATTAAGATGCTACGGGCAATGAGAATATTGTAAGACTTACAATCTGACCGGTTCTTCACGAAAGTGGAGCGCAAAGGTCAGACAGTCCCTCCTTATAAAATATTGGTATTTTAAGTCCTAAAACCAAAAACAAAATCAAAGCATAAAATCTTACATTACCTAATACTGACGCTACGTCTCACAGACGTTGTGACGTCAATATTTACCTGTTGGAGGCGCACCGCACGTCCACTTGCCTCATCTGCGCGTGCGTCACAGGATCCTAGAAAGGTACAGGAAGGGGCAAGTTCCTACGATACCAGAAGTTATAATGGTTTTAAGTATGTGCCTACATCACTCAGACGTACGTCAGTAGTTAGGGGTTAAAATAGATTCAACGATAGTACGTCCACAATATTTTTGCACAGCTACTATATCCTTTCTTTTCATTGTGAGTAAAGCCGTAAGGTAGGGAAGGTATAAATTATTACTACAAAATAACCTAACCATCAAAAACCTCTGACTCCAATTAGAAAAGAGCTCTAACTTTTGTACGGTTGAACAGATTTTCATGAAAAATAGCTAAGATGATTTCCGATTGAACTGGTTTTCAAGTAAAAAAACTGCATTGAAGTCGGTCCATCCCTGTTCGAGCTACGATGCCATAAACAGATACACAAACACACAGTTATACATCTACACACTACAAACTTATTACACCCCTTTTTTGCCGGGGATTAATTACTACAAAGATTTACAACAGTAACGGCTAGAAATAAACGAGTTCTTACTATTTACAACCGAATAATTTGGTTCGGATGGAGCCCGTAAAGGCGTTTTTTCCGTGTATGAAACAGCAGATTTTATTTTTTGTGGTGCAGATGCAGTCCGTACCTAGTCAGTTAAGCCAGGTCAAATATTAGGAATGAAACTTAATTAATTCAAAAATAAATAAGTATTTATTTATATTTTTAAATTTCACGTATGACCTACGGAATCTCTCACCCAAACATTAAAAAAACCGCCTAACCAAGATTTTTTTTTTACTACAGGCCCTTTTTTTTGTCACACAAAGAGACTTAAACCCATACAGCAAACATACAAGACGTGTTTGCTTTTTATATAATAATATTTTCAAGGCCATATCTTTTTAAATTATCCATCCAGAGTCCAACTTATTCGTTGACCGTTGTAGAGTGGACCCAAGTTTTGAAAGCAAAACATAACCTCTAAATAGTTAATATTTAAAATATATTCGAGTCCGGGTTTTAAAATTGATTACCTACAACATATTATTTTCATTCTAAGTTAGTATCATGTATGTTTCATGGAATAGAATAGATCTTTATTTCATGTAAACCAAATACAGACACTTATGAAATGTGACTCTAGGTGCGCGGTTCCAAATAGTAGGTCCTAAGGAGAAGAACCAGCAAAGCACTCCATGGAAACAATAAAATAAATAATCATATTTCTATTTCTAATAGGAAGTCTGGAAGTCCAAAAAAAAAGCTGTTGATGATTCTTGCATAATCTCCACCCAATCAGCATGTAGGTACCACTGGCGGATGTTAAATAAATCATTCAAGTAATAGACATTCTAAAATAAAAAATATTCTAATAAAACATGTTCAAATTCCAATCATGTTATACTAGAGAAAGTGGTCATACATTATATAAATAATATAAATATATACATACAAATAATCAATATTAATGGTAAAGTGGTTATTTATAGTGCCACAAACTTATCTGACCCGGTCGTGGCGTCGCTGCCGTCGCTTTTACCAATGTCATCTCCGTACAAAAATGACATTATGATGTCATTTTTGTTCCGTAGCGACGTTAGTTCCAATTTTGGTCACCGGGTCAGATAAGTTTGTGGCACTATACAACCGATTGCTTCGTAATGAAACAAGAGAATATCGCCATAATAGAATGCATATTAAGTAGTATTAGGTTTTACATGCAACCCTTTTGGGATGGTCAATTCTCAGGTTCTTTTGTGGAGTCGGTACGAGCTCTATAAACACGGGAATCATCATCATCGGGAGTCGTAGAATCATTCCAGATTAGGCAGTCAGCTGTGATGGTGATTACATTATTCTCGTAGCTCTTACCACAACATTGCACTGATCAATATTGTAATGTATTATGTTAAAAGAATTTCCATGGAGTGTCTTGCCGGTTCTTCTTCATAGGATCTACTATTTGGAACCGTGCTCCTAGAGTCTACACACTTCTTAAGTGCCTGTATCTGGTTTATATTAAATAAAGATCTATTCTATTTTATTCTATGGTATCGAGGCCGACTGCTCAGGGTGCGCCAGATGCTCTTATGTTTCGTCACTCGTGTAGGCTGTTTCTTTGCTCTCCTTGCAATTCTCAGAGGAGGACACCGCGATCACCCCTTTATTTGATCGCGGTAATGTAGCTTTGTTATTAACCGATCTGCAAGTAGCCACGAGACTAACAACGTATTTATAAATAGTCATTAGCAATATACGAACTAGAGTAGATATATTAAAATAATAGGTATTTACTCGTATTTGTTCCAAATAAGTTATTTTTATTATACAGACCTTGAATCTCGTTTAATTTATTAATAAGAATTAAGTAACAAACACCTTATAGTCACACAAATTTTATTAACCTGTTTTAAAGAGTTTTTAATGTAACTTACTGGTTTTTATAACAGGAATCAATCATCAAAATCGTGTATGTAAAACAGTTTGGTAGAACTCATAGATAATAATAATTTTGTCACACGAGTCGACTCACACGTGGGGCTGCTTGCTGGGGCTATACGGCTCCCGCGCAGATCAATAATCCGTACAATATTTCTTGAAATTATAACCGGTCTCTGGTATGCCGGGTATGGTATAGTATGCCCCATTTATAGGGTTGCGAAGGTCATGGTAGGTTGATGTTCAACCACATTTAAAAAGATAGGAGTCAATCCAGTTACTTAGTCATTTTATTTGCTTTCGAAAAAAGGCATTATCAGTATTAATTTAATTTATAAAATACAAATTGTTTCCCGCGGTTTCACCCACGCGTTTAATTTTTATCGAAATGAAATATAGTCTATATCACTAGGGAGAGTGTTTCTATGAATGAAAGAATTTTTAGAATCGGTTTAGTAGCTCCAGAGAATAATACCCCTTAGATACAGATAAACAAATACCTCTTAATATAAAACTATAGATTATAATAATTGCTTTGCCTTCTCTTTAGTGCACAAAATTAAACTTGCCCAAAGTGAAAAAGACTATGGGCAATTGGGCATTACTAATAATTATGCTCGTACAGTCTACGACATAAGTGGGGTTAAAGATTTTTACTTATTCAAAAAATAATGTTCACTTACGAATCAATATACCTACAGCTAAATAAGTTTTTTCGAAGTATATGTCAGTGGAATATCAATACAAACGAATACCTAATAATAAAAAACAGAAAGTTGTTTTTTTTTTTTTTACATAAAATAAAGGTACAATTTAAGTAAAGATAAAGATAAAGATAAAGATCAAGTTTAGTTTTAAATACAGATATAATAATAGAAGATGTGTTCCTGTTTGTACAGCTGCACGCCTACATAAGCAGGTACCTGATATTCCTTTTACCGTATTCGGACCATAGTTTTTGCGTAGAATTTGTTGGGGCTTCTTTTTTGCTAAAAGTTATTTGTGCGTGAACAGTGCCATCGATAATTTTACGAAGTAGATGAACTTTTCGTAATTTTGAAATTCATTTATCGAAGAAGGTAGTTATTTGTTCTTTTTATGACAATTAATTTATCGTAATGAAATTTTAAAACTTATAGAACTTTGTACAATGATTAGCAACTTTTGTCACTGACTGTATCTTCCATTTTAAAAGAACATACAATACTCGCCACGGATTTTTCCGAAATAATGAAACAGCCCAAGGAGCGAGAAGCATGACGAAATTCAGAATTTCGTATTTATTTTCGTCTGTTTGGACCCGACGCGACTCGTAGCAACTTCACAGATACAATACTTGCCACGGATCTTTCATGGCGAGTATTGTATGTCCAGTCAGACTGCCATATAGAATGTAAGTCTGCCGACTGCCCAACGCATCATTGTAGCAAAAAAAAAGCAGATAAACATAACTTTCTACTTTTTATTAATTACGATTAGATTTGATGGATTACTAGAAATCTTTGTTTACAATTTTTTGCTGTTTTTTCCTCATGTATCACATTAATTTAGTTTTTTATTTAAATTTATCTTGAAATTATCAGTTAGCTGCGCAGCATCTTTAACATGTTTGACAAAAACTCGATATGTATCCATTTAAGGTCAATAAGGTCGAGTGGTCTCATGCAGCATTTTATTCATACTTATAACTTGTGAAAAATTTAATGATTTTTAAAAAAATTGCTGTTATAAAAACGGTGAACAAAATCGTAAATGAAAAGACTGTCTCTGTCTTCTATCTCTGAGTTCTCCAGAATCATGTACTTAGTACTTACCTACTAAATCCATGGTATCAGTTTTCGTTATGATGTCACCTACGTTACCCGCCTACGACCTTAGTTGCCTTTAGACCGTAGTTGGTATCTTAAATGATACCAACGGAAAAGAGCCGGCTACCTAAAGGTCGCTTATTTTCCGGGAATCAAACTACAAATTCTTCATCCTCTGTCTTATGCGTTCTCACATTTTCTTCATCATTTCTCAGGCTGTGGTGGAATGATAAGTCTAATTATGTAACGTATTTAATTTTATATCGCAGTCAATTAACAAAACTATAAAATACCTAATTATTAGTAAACCACAATCACAAACCGTATCTAACGCCCCGTCATTAATGAGAACACTTTATTTGAATGATAGTCAGGTGTCATGTAGTGTCAAACACAATCCCTGTAGTGAAGCGGATAAATAGACGCGTAATGATAAATAGGTCATAAATAATGTATAAAATAAAAATACTTAGGTATTATTATTTTATATAATATAATACTTTGCCCAACACCGTAAAACAAGCTAAAAGGTAAGTAAAAGTAATTTTTTAAGGGCCTGCATGACCTTTTTAAAATGACATATCACTGCATAGTATAAAACAAAGTCGCTTCCCGCTGTCTGTCCCTAATATGTATGCTTAAATCTTTAAAACTACGGAACGGATTTTGATGCGGGTTTTTTTTAATAGATAGAGTGATTGAAGAGGAAGGTTTATAATATGTGTATAATAAATTTCATATTTAATGTAAGGATAATAGAGAAATTGCACCCGGGCGTAGCCGGGATGGGTCGCTAGTACTTAGTATGCAAAACAAACACATTAGACATTATTGTCATACTTTAGCTGAATCGCCGTAAACGCTCCTCCCGATGGCTTCTTATTTTAATAAAGACAACAATATAATTATAGTATGTTATCTATCACAGTATAATACCTATACGAGTATACCGTGTACATCCGTGCACAGTTGCACACCCGCCACCGTCGCCCCGCGTCCCGCTAATCATAGGGAAGGCCGCGCTTAACCTACTTTCCACTAAGCGAATAGTCGCGAGCGGCTGGCCGCTACTATATACAGACGCGATAGTCTGTGAAGTTAACTGTAAGTGGATTTTTGTTATTGTTTTTAAGATTAGTAGTTTATAGAATTAAGCTCTTTTAAACTATATTATTATTCTTGCGATATAAAACACAGAACATTAGAATCAACTCAAAATTAAGTTAGGTACGTTTAAGTTAATATTTGATTTGACGCGTAAACAAGTCTTACGTAGAAATAACTGACTGGCCTGTTGGTCTAGTGGTTAGTGACCCTGACTGCTATGCCGGAGGTCGTGGGTTCGATTCCCACCCAGGACAAATGTTTGTGTGATGAGCATGATCATTTGTTCTGTGTCTGGGTGTAATTTATCTATAATATGTATGTATCTAGAAATATATAAGTATGTTTATCAGTTGTCTAGTACCCATAACACAAGCTCTGCTTAGCTTGGGACTAGATGGCGTTGTGTGATAGTTGTGGAATATTATTATTATATTATTATTATTCTTTTATTCATTTTTTATACATATTATTTATATTTTTAAATATTTTTACAAAACTATATTAAAAAAACATTTAAAAATATGAAAAAATAGTAGCCCACCGGTATCTAGAATAGGGTCCAAGCTACCGGCGGTCAGGGCTCCAGAGAAAGGAATCTCCTGACAATGCGTGCCGTGTCAAGAAGTACTGCTCTCTGAATCAGGCCCTTGATCCAACTGCCTAACGAGAGCCTCCTAAGGTGTCGGTCGAGACTCTCGGTAATTAAGCCATTGGCCGAAACGACTATCGGCACAATGATCGCTGAATCCACATCCCACATGTCGACAACCTCGCGAGCCAAATCAAGATATTTGATCTGTTTATCTTTCTCGGCTTTCACGAGGTTCTCGTCATGCGGGACCGTTATGTCGACAATCATTGCGCGCCGCTCTGATCGATCCACCACCACTATATCAGGTCTATTGGCTACAATAGTCCTGTCAGTGATGATGGATTGATCCCAGTATAGTGTGATATGGCCTTTTTCAAGAACTGGGTCGGGCACATACCTGTAGTACGGCACTTCCGATTCCACAAGGTTGTATTTTAGAGCAATTTGCTGATGGATAATCCTGGCTACAAGGTTGTGTCTATGCAAATACTCTCCGTTAGCTAGACGAGAACACCCGGAGATAATGTGACGGATTGATTCGCCTGGACGGTGGCATGCCCGACATAATATGTCAACCGTGCCGTCCTTCACAATAAATCTCCGGTAGTTATTTGTCATCATAACTTCATCCATAATTGCACAAACAAAACCTTCGGTTTCTCCAAAGAGGTCCCCGGAACGTAGCCAGGCTACGGACGCTGAAAAGTCTACATCGGGCCCATGGAGGGCCCGGAAGAAGCGTCCGTGGAGCTCCTTGCTCTGCCATACCTCCCTGTGATCGTTAGTGTCAAGCACTACAGGTTTGCGCCAGTTCTCTTTAGCCAAGGAGAGCGGGGTGAGGCCCTTGTCCACCGCTACTACATCTCGATGCATCCCCACGTTGGCTTCTAGGAAATATTCCCTGAGATTGCATATCTCGCGATTGTGGATAGTCTTAGCGTTTAGAAAGCCTCGACCTCCACATCTCCGCGGGATATACAATCTCATAACCGAAGACCGTGGATGATGCATTCGATATGCCGTCAGCAATGTACGGACCTTCCTATCCAGGGCGTCAAGTTCTGTTTGAGTCCATTTGAGTATGCCAAAAGAGTACATCAAAACTGGCATGACCCAGCCGTTGAAGGCGCGCACCTTATTACCGCCTGATAAAAGACTATTAAATACTTTTTTCAGTCGGCCAAAGAAGCGTTCCCTCAACGACTGCTTCATGTCAACAACATTGATGCCCAACGCTTCGGACATACCCAAATACTTATAGGTTTCGGTTGCTGAGAGGGATCTAAGGTTTATGGAATCCGAGAGTTGGGTGCTCACAGATTCCACAATCTCCCCTCTCTTTACATGCATGACCGCACATTTGTCCACACCAAATTCCATCCTGATGGCGCTACTGAAGGTTTCAGTTACCTTCAGTAGTTTCATCAGCTGCAAATTGTTGGGAGCAAAGAGTTTCAGGTCATCCATGTAAAGGAGGTGAGATATAACCTGACCGCCTCTCCTCAACCGATGGCCTAGACCTGAATCCTCCAGCAGTGTGCTAAGGGGATTCAGGGCTAAGCAGAACCAAAGTGGACTCAGACTGTCACCCTGGAATATACCTCGCTCTATCCTTATCGGCTCGCTAATCCTCTGGATATGCCGACATCCTGGATAGCGAAGGACTGTTCTCCATTGCCTCATACATGACATCAGGAAAGTGCATAGAGTTGCGTCAACTTTATACAACTCTAGCACCCTCATGAGCCATGTATGTGGCACCGAGTCATAGGCCTTCTTATAGTCTATCCAACATGTCGACAGATCCTTTCGAGAACGGCGAACCTGTTGGCTAATGGCCATATCAATGAGGAGCAACTCCTTAGTACCGCGGGACCCGTTCCTACATCCATTTTGAGAAGCGGACATGATAGAATTGTCATCAATGTGTTTGCTAATTTTAGCTCTCAAAATGGATGTAAGAACTTTATAAATTGTAGGGAGACACGTAATTGGTCTATAATTTTTGGGTTCCGCAGTACTACCTGATTTATGGAGGAGGTGGGTTATTCCTGTCGTCAGAAACTCGGGCAGTAATCCAGACTCTAAGGCTGACTGGAACAGAGCCGCCAGGCGGTCGTGCGATCTTTTAAACCATTTAATCCAAAAGTTGTGCAGCCCGTCCGGTCCTGGAGATTTCCAGTTAGGCAACATACGGACTGCACGTGTTACGTCTTGGGGGCTGATCGTAATTGCCCCCATTTCTGGTATTGGACCGCACGCTCGCTCGACATCCCCAGTCCATTCACCCTCGGTATGGCTGACAGGCACCGACCAGATGCTACGCCAAAATGAATACATGGTGTTATCATCTGGTAGGCGCATGTCAGTTACACTTTGGTCTGGTTGCTCCCAAGCCCTGTAAACCCACCTTTCATCTCTTTGGAACGTGCGATTCTGAGTGTATCGCTCCACACGCCGCTTATACCTACGAATACGGTTCGCCCATGCATACACTTTCTGTTTCAGGAAGTCGATGCGCTCCGTGACACGGGAAAAGTAGTCTCGAGGGCTGATATCAGTCCCCGAGAACGCCCGTCTCACAAAGCGCATCACTCTAGGACGAGTGTTGCCCTCTCTGAAACAGATTAGTTTGCCGATGAGTGTTCTGGCCTCACCAATACGTCGTTCAATCCTGCATTGCCATGCCGGTATGGTTGGTTTAGGTCGTGTAGCTCTGTCATCCGAAAATTTGACGTGAGCTACACGACATGCCGCTACAGCCGCACAATACAGGATTGAATGAGCATCAGTAAGGTCTTTGCAGCTATCAAAATAGTTTGACAACTGCGAATCCAGAACAGCCACCAGCACCCTATTTTTGTTATGCATGGGCAAACAAGCATTATTATTATTATTATTAACTTCGTAAGATTGTCAATAACATAATAAAGCCAATAAAACCTGCTTCCATGCAATCAATATTTAAATTAAAAACCCGTGGACTTCGGTCATAAGTCATAACACTCATATTAACAATCACAACCAACCGCAAATCGAATACAACCTTTCGGACTTCATTCTACAAACGACGTAAAATGTATAAATAGATATAACGTAATATAATATTGTACTGTACAGTGTACACGTCACATAAGGTGTACAAAACATACATTTATAACAGCTGTTGTGACGTAAACGAATCTCCATTCAAGTGAGTGAGTATAGTACGGAACGGACGGTATAACGTAAACAAACAAATGGTTGAACTTACTCATTAGACAAGTCGTTGGCTCACTATTACAAGGTTCTAAGTTAACTTTAATGAAGTTGAGTAATTTTACTTTTAAATTTTTGACTTTAGTAAAATGTATACATGTAGCCCTAATGCCTAAGTGACATTTTAATATCTTAATTTAGGACTACATAATGCTTTCTAGGAACAAAAAATTGGATATCGACTTTTATACTCTGAAATATTAACGAAATTAAAATAACATAGAACTTTGTGATTGAAAAAATATTTATTTATTTATTTTAAACTAGAACTTAGGACTTTGTTCCTCTGAAATAAGTGAAAGAAATCATCATTTCAGCCCAGAATCACCCACTGCTGGGTACCTATAGTATAGGCCTCTCTTTTTTTCATGTCACAGTAGCATTAAAAAACATTATACCATTAAATATCTTTATTTATCATAAAAAAGTATGCTTATTTAGACAAAATAAGTCACTAAAAGTTAAATTTAGACTATATTAAAAAGTTATGAGTCACATTTTATTTTCTGAATATTGCCTCATAGTACTCCTTGTCCAATGTAGGCATCCACCGATACATAGACCGTATATTATCCGTTTTGGTCTTGCACAACACAGGTCTTTTTAACTGTTTTGGTTCGGTAAAAAAATTTGTGTTTACATTCCTTCGGGTATTCTGGGGTCTCAGATTAGCTACAGTGTATGAATCTGCAGTGTGTGAACATTTAAAACTCACTTCTAGTTGTGACTTCGTAAATCGAAGCTCTGTCACTTTGGAAAAAGGAACTAGTGAATATTTTAGCCTTGAACAGGCTTCTTGAAAATTAAAGAAATCTTTGCCACTCATTTGCATGATAGAATAGGGTTTAGCTGAATTTACCTGCAATAATAATCTCATGAGAGATACAGGTGAATAATATTCAGCTTTTAGGAGGACTCTATCAATACAGCTATGCACATTGTCAATTTCTTGAATGCAAGAATGTCCAGGTGTTGAAAATTTTAAGGTAATTTGTTCCAATGTAGAAAATTTATCAATAAGCTGTCTTAAAGCAAAGCTCATGATGCTGTTGCGGTTCTGTGGAACACAACTATCACTCCATAATATAATTGATGTGAAATGGGGGTTGTCAAGCAGAACCTGTGTCAAAATTTTGTATACTGCACTTGCTATATCATTTCCACTTCTTCCAGCAGTGTTCTCACTCCAAATGGCACAGTACACTTTTTTATTAGTAGAAAGATGGCCTGTCATGTTGTAAGTAGAAAATTTACTTTTGTAAAAAAAATTGCTTACTTCTGCCTTGGGACAAGATAAAACATTCTCTAGATCAAAGCACAATACTGGAATTGTACCTTTTCTGTCTTTATCACGGTTTGATCTAGCAGCCATCTTTTCTGTTTTGTGCCTGTTTATCTTCTCTTGTAAATCTAATGTTAATGTATGTCCTTCTTTGTAATTTATATCAACCTCCTCACATAAATCACATCTGTCTTTTTTAGGTTTTTGAAAGTAGATATTGAAATCATTACAGAATATACGTCGATATACTTCTTGCTTAACTGGAAGCTTGTTCTTTTCTGCAATCCAGGCAATATACAGAGAATACATTTTTTTGATGGTCAAAAAGCGTTCTAAATACTCTCTAGAAGAGTCTTTCCTGCAATAATGTGATGGAACCCGGGGAAATGAATTAATGTGTTCCTTAACAAGCAGTCTATCTTCTTCAGCTGTGGCTCTTTTTGTATGTTTTCCTTGGTTACTGGGTACAGGAGTATTTGAGATATTATTCTTTGTTTTGTGTATATTATATATTGGTTTCTGGCTAATCACTAAAGTATCACAGAAGAAATTCTTACACACTTTTATCTTCGCAGAATTCACAGTGAAAAAAAACTGATAGCTGACTTTTTTCTTTGAATTTTCATCATTCTTTCCTTTGCGTCTCCTGTCAGGTTGTAAACAATTCGTATTATTCAACAAAAACATTCGTTTTTCTTCTGAAGATAATTTATAATAATTAGTAAAAATTGATCTTCTTTCATCATCAGTAATCTTTTGGCTACATTTAAACACACATTTATTTAGACAATCCTTGCTTTTTCTTATCTCCTTTGCCGGCATTAGCTTCTTTCGACTAGACACGTATTCTAACCCCTTATTTCTTGCATCTTTTCGTTTATTAACCTTCCATTCTTGTTCATTTCTCTGTCGCTTACGTGATCGTTTTTTAGGTTGTGCTTCACACACAACATTTTCTTCATCAACGTTGGATTGATTGTGTACAGATCTGAAAATAAAAGAACTAGTTCATGAAAATTATCAATTGAAAAACTTCTTGAACTGTTTAGTATGAAATTGAAATGAACTCACCTCCTATCTTCTTCAGAATCTGTGGAACTCATAGAACTTGAGGATATACGACAAGGAGGTGATGGAGGCACGAAATCTTTATCTGCCACTGAGTCATCACTCGAATAGTCCATAATTATACGCCGCTCATCCATTTTACACAAAATTGAAGGGATAACCGTTATAATGACACAATAAACCCGTAGCATTAACCGCGAAATTGAGATGACTTTGACACTGACAGCTGACATAGAACTTTGGTCATAGACACGTTGATGTTTTTTCTCTAAGCAAAGTCCTATGTTTAACATAGAACCGTGTTATCGTAAAAATGAATAAAATCAAAATTGGAAGGTTCTATGTTTAACATGGAACTTCGTTATTTCTTTGCGTAGTAAAAATACAAGATAGGACTATGGAAAATTTATATTTTGTAGTAATAGTGCTGCCATCTAGTGGTTTGTTTTTTGAAAAGTGTGGCTAATGACACATAGAACCTTGTAGCATTCATAACTCAATAAGTGCTAAAATTGTAACATAGAACCTTGTAATAGTGATCCAACGAAGTGGTCGCACGCGCAGATTCTAAGCGTTCGTAGAGGTTACTGGGTTTGGTCGATCATTAAGGCTCACCATATAGCCGCGTTGGCGATAATGCGTCCCGACTCCCGCGTCCTCGCCACACACTTGCGTTTTTCTATTATCTATCTGTTATTATCTATCTGTTATTATCTATCTGTTTAGTACTAGTGGTGGCCTTATGTTCGAAATTCAACCGTAATTTTAGCTTTCTGCACTGAGATTTGGCATAGTTCAAGTTTATAAGGAGAAGGCTCCTTATAAACTTGAACTATGCCAAATCTCACACTCTTCCGTGCGCGCAATATGCTTAATTATTTTTTTCTTTTTTAATTCTTTATTTTTTAAGAGGGTTTAATATGCTTAAAAATAGGTACAAAGTTTTCTCTTCACGTATTTAATATATAGATATTAATACCTACGTGAATAGAAAACTTGGCATGGTTGAAGTTGTTTATAATGATGTGTAATAATGTAAAGGATAATTAATTTGGAGGTCAAAAAGTTTAAAAATAATAATACAATATTATGCAAACAAAAAGTAAATATAAGTATTATGCAATATTATTATCTCAAATGTAGGTAGGTACCTACCCATTTATTGCAACAAAAACTGTGAAACTGAGTCTTCGTAGTAAATAGTCTCTGTAATTATAGTGGAATAAACCTATAATATACTTCATTAATTACATTTGTCAGTACTGACACTGATTACCATACTGACGAAGGATATTTCCATATCTGCACTGATTCTAGAATTATATAAATACTGATCAATACGTACTCCAACGTGAAAAAGTATAAATTGCGGTTATAAATCAGGTAAAATTTTAGCACAGCGGGTCTACCGCGTAAAAAAATGGTAATGAACATCGACACTGGTAATATATTTCAATACGATTGTGAATTAATTAAGACATATAATATGGAGCATATAGCCCTATACGCTTGTGAAACATGGGCCCTTACTAAAAGAGATCGAGAAAGTTAGAAGAGAGTTAGAAGCTTTTGAAATGTGGTGTTGGCGTCGAATGGAGAAGGTGCCCTGGACAGAAAAAGTGACCAACGAAGAGATACTAACAAGAGTTAATGAGAAAAGACAAATATTGAAACACATAGAAAAAAGAAGAGGAAGCATGATTGGTCACTTGATTAGGCACGATAAGTTCATTACCAACAATAAAGAAGGGAGAATAGAGGCAAAAAGAAAAAGAGGAAGTCCAAGAAGGAACTACGTTGATCAGCTGAAAGAAAGAGCGAATAAAGAAACATATAAAGATTTGGCATTGGATAGGACTGGATGGAAATTGCTACACCGACAAGTGCCCAGCACTTAAATTTTGGATTTTTTTTATTTTTTTTATTTTTTTATTTATTTATTCCTTGTTACAATATATTTTTTTATATCTATATATACTCGCCAAACTTTTAAGTTTGAGGGCGAGACGCGCTCTTTTTTAATACTTATTAACTATACATAACCTAACTTACATTAACTAAACATGCTACATGCTTTAACACTAGGGATTGCAATTCGATATTCGAATATTCGAATTATTCGAATATCAATTTGAAATTCATATTCGAATAGTAAATTATAAAATATTCGAACATTCGAATATTACCGCAACAATTAAGGTTACAGCATTATTTGTTGATTATTAACGCGACGTCTAAGGCGTGGTCGTGAAATCTTCGAATAGATCAGCACTGCTCAGATTGACGGCCATTCGACCAATCAACGGTCACTTGCGAACATCATGATCTAGAAACATCAATAAAAATGCGGATGGCTCTATATGACACAGGTCTCTTCTTCATCGTTCCCTCACTGATGAGAATCGCGACCACATACAACGCGCCTCCAAACCATGCGGTCTTTCGTTGTGTGGACCGCTTTCTGCATGATGCCTCCACCAGCCCTCCTTATTGCATCCGACCATTTTACCGGCGCTCTGCCTTGAGTGGGTTTCCCTTCCAGCCGGCCCACTATTATAAGGTTTTTCCAGACAATGCTTAGAAGACCGCATGATATGTCCGAAAAAACCGAGGACACGCTCCCGGCAAACTGTGGAAAGTCGCTTGGCGATGTTGAGCTCCTGCAGAATGGATTTATTAGTTCTCATAGCATTCCAGGGTATATGAAGCAATCTGCGCCAACACCACATCTCAAAAGCATCGATCTTACTGCTATCATGACTTTCTATGCACCACGTTTTCGCGCCATATAAATATATTGAGAAGACCAGAGGACGCATCAATCGCACTTTGGTCATACGGTGAATACCACGTTTCTTCCAAATTTTGTCAGGTTTTGCCATTTCACTCTTAGCCATACCGGATCTACGGCAGATCTCTCACTAGTTATCAGTGATCCAAGGATACACGAACTCGCTGACTTTCTCGTACCCGTCAAGTAGATAAGAACGTGGAAGTGTTCCCGTATATGCTTTAGCAGGTTCGCCATCTCTTCTACACTAGACACAATCATAGTGGTATTATCCGCGTACCTTAGGTTCGTGAGTCTTATTGTTCCCTCGATATCTGGTGGTCTACATGTGCTGATAGTCCAGCGTTAAATATGCGCAGGAGGATATTACTTGCATGGGACATAAGTGACACAGGTACGCCAAGACACCTAAGTCATTCCTATATATGACGTGCTAATATGCATTCCACCACCTATAGCGTAGAGTGCGAAAGGGTATTTTCTTCTACCAAATATAAAGCAATCATCTCAGATGTAAATTAAATGATAATTCCGTTAATTCTTTAATTTTTCTTACGTCACATTTTCAAAGGATTCGTAAATAAGAATAATTTTATTATGTGCCTATCCGATGACCGCACATTTATTTAATTATAATTGGTACTTACCGCGTTGGATCACTTGGATCTCATAACTTTCAATTTAAGTGATTGCGTGCACTTGTAATTTAAATATCTCCTTAGGTGCTAGTTATCAGTGAATTCTTATTGTAATTTTGATCGCGTTTCTAATTATCCTTAAAAAATTGATAATACAATTACCTACTTTGTATGTTGTATAAAGTTTATTAACATATTGTTTGACTTTTCTAGTGAGATTCTAATTGTTTTTCCTACCAAGTAGGTTTCCTATCATTTTTTAAGAATTAAGAATTTTTTATTTAATGAACATTATGATTAATTAGTTGTATGTATTATTTGGTTTCAACAACTTTCAATGGAAGGTAATTGAATGATACTGGTGGCATTGTTTTGATTACGTCCACTATGAGTTTTGGAGGACAATTTGAAAAAAAAAAAGATTATTTGTGAAATTTTTATTTTCTGGTTATGGTTGAAGTTCATATTACTTCTAACTATTTATATATTAATACGTGAAGAGAAAACTTCACTGAACGACATTTGTATTAAGAATTTGTTAAAATTATTTCATTTGATTACAAGTTTGATGTTTAAATATTGGTAATGATTGGGGATGTTAGGCGAATTTACATAAAAATATGATACCAGTTTGTAAGGCTATAAAAATGTGACAAATTATATAAATATTTAATTTTCTGAAATATTCGAATATTATTCGAATAGTTCGAATAGGGCTGAAAAAATATTCGAATATTCGAATACCGAAAAACATCCAATATTTGCAATCCCTTTAACACACAGATTACTTAAACAAAACTACGATGGACGATGGATGGTGGATGGACGATTGTGAAAGACTAAATCCGCAGAGCTGCAATCCGGGGTTGCCTCTGGCGAAAAAAATCTATAAACTAGGTACTGTAATGTTTTTAACACGTCAAGTGACGAAACGTAGACCCAACGCAATAGTACATTACAGTCCAGGCCTGACATAAAGCAGTCAATTACTTTATTTCAGGCCGAGTACCTAATATTGTAAGGACGAGGTGGAGTCGAGTACTTAACTTTTCATCCGCACCAATTCTAAACCTCGCTTGTTTATTTAAAAGCCTGAAAATTTCTAAAAATTCACATTCTGCCTTTAAAATAATAATCAATGTATCTAAGAACACCTAATTTATGCTAGTGTGTACATAAAAAACCTCACTACCACAAGCACTCCAAGTATTATATTAAAAAAAACTGTCAAGCATTTTCTATAATTGTCGTGTAGGAAATTGCTTGCGTGTTATTTTGCTGCGTACCGAAAACAGCCGATTGATTATATTGTATTTTTTTTTGTATTGAATCAACTTCCGAGGAAGTGGGATGAAAAATATTATTTTGCGGGTAACCGGCAACTAGGCGCTGCGTAATGCATAGGTAGATCTAATTATGTTCATTAAATACACCAGCTTTCCTGCTTGTTGGCTTTCTAAAACTAGCCATTTTGCCGTGTTACAGAAGTTGCTATAAGTAAACCACATAATAATGGAATAGAAATACTCTTTATTGTACACCTGGTAAAAAAACAATTAACATAATAATTACAATTAATCATTTTAAGATTGTACAATGGGCGGTCTTATCGCAATCGGCAATTTCTTACAGATAACCTTCCTTTCCAACATAAAATGACAGATCATTAAAAAACCACAGACAGATCTTTCTTAATCGACCAGCATATTAGTCAAAGAATTATATCTGCGGTTACAATCCGCGATATAAAGAGAGATATTTCAAATATCGATAACAACACTATAATATCTACATAATAACAGCTCATTCCATTAGGAAAATGAGAAGAAAACTGTAAACAAACAAGCTATTGTGGAGTTGGTAAACAATTTCATAGTTAATGGAATAATCCAACATAATAGAAGACGCAGTTATATCAACCCAGAGTGTGAAGCGTAGACGCTCATTAGCAAATCTATTAGTTAATGCTTTGAAAACACTTATCGAAGATGCGTATTAAGATACTACTAAATTATGTAAGCAGGTATCCTTAATCCCTTACAAACGTATTTACTATTTAGATATACAAAATCATTTTTTATGTAGTAGGTACGCAAAATTTGCAGAGTAATTCAATGTCCGATCCCAAATGCAACCACTATTACTAAAATTCTCTCCAAAACATAATAAAAATTTGATTTTGTATGGCTTGCGCTAGGAAATTATGCGTGTCCCTCATACTAAGTCGAATTTTCGTTTTGTTTTAAAGTGTATCCCAATACTCCGAATGCATTTAGGAACAGACACTGAATCACTCTACAAATTATGCGCACTACATAAAAAAATATCCTGTATAAATATTTATATCATGTTATATCTTATTGAAGTGAAACTTCTATATATCGGTATTAGGATTTTTCTGCCACGAAAAAGCGTTACGGCCGCGTGGAGGAGGTAGACGATATAATCCGTTGAAGTTTCACTTCTACTGTGTCCCAGCACACATTTTTTATTTTAGTTCTGTTTGTTATAAATGTTTAAGCTATATTATGTAATATAATATTTTGTAGGTATCTATTTATGTAACTCAATATACAATGTACCTATGATTTATTGTTACACAGCGAACTATGTCCATCCTAAGGTTGTCTGGCAGAAATCGCCTATTGCGATAAGACCGCCCTTTGTACATCTCTTTTTCCATTTATTGTATCTTTTCTTCTCTTTCTGGTGTGCAATAAAGATGCAAAATCTTAAATCTCTGCATGAAGACTCCAGTCGACTGGAATGAATATACCTACACAGATCATACGTCGTTATCTATATAATTATTATTTATATATTAATACGTGAAGAGAAAACTTTATACACCTTTAAAAACATATTGCGCGCACGGAGGAGTGTGAGATTTGGCATAGTTAAAGTTGATATGGAGAAAGAATGCAGACAGCTAAAATTACGGTCGAATTTCGACCACAGGGCGACCACTAGTTACTTATTATTACTTTATGGTGTATTATTAGACGGTCATTATCATTACATTATTATTTATTACCATAATAATATTGCTACTATTATGTTCTCGTCCACTGAAAATATTTATACAAGAGACGATACGCTGGATACGCAGCATGATTTTGTCTTGTAAATATTTTTCTGTGGGAAAACGGCCTTGGGATTGAGTCTTGTCCAATAAAAAGCAATAGATGTACGCCTTCTTGTAGGTCTGATATCATCTTCAGCGACTAGTGGGGTGTGCTGGGTAGTCAGGGGCGGCACTTTTGCTTCTTCCTAGCATTAAGAATCAGTGAAAGGCCGTATTTGATTGTCTTAAAATGTTTTACGCTTAAAAAGCACAAATTGAATTGAGACCACTATAGAAAGAAAACCAGGTTATTTGTCAAAATATAGTATCTACAAACGGTTTTAAAATAATTTTAAGTCTCATAAATTCTACCATTTCTGGTGTACAAATGTTTTCATTTCTAATAATAATTAAGTCTATTTCACTAACTAAACAATAAAGTTAAATTATGTTTTTGTTACAAATTATTATCATTTAGGAAATCGTTTGTTGTCTAATAACATATTTTGCTTATCAATAAATCAAATAATGTACGCTTAAACAAAATAAAATTAAGGATTTTTAGACAATTCGGTAATTTATTATAGATTCAAATAGCCATACAGTACGAGTTTATTTATCTTACTGTACAATGTGTATACTATACATAGTGTGTGGTATAGTAGTTTAAAGACATTTAAATAAATAATATTTTTATTAGGTATTTGATAGTAACTTTTAGTCTAATAATTTTGAAATCATTAAGCGTTGAGAGATTTTATTGCAGAGGTAAAAAGTCTTACGCGGCCGTTAGTAAAGCTAAAAATTCAACATAGTGTCGATTTTATTGCGCACTTTGATAGCACTAAACTAAGAACGATCATCTCTTTCTGTTTCAACCGTTAGGGGAGCCCTACTTATTATTTCTATGGTTTCAACCGAAAAAGAAAATGACAGACAGATACATTTAGTATAATTTATTATTTCAGTGTCAAAATGCGCAACAGAATCGATACTAATTATTACTACAGTGCCAAAAACTTAACTGACCCGGTCGTGGCGTCGCTGCCGTCGCTTTTACCAATGTCATCTCCCTACAAAAATGACATTTTGAAGTCAATTTTGTTCTGTAGCGACGTTAGTTCCAATTTTAGTCACCGGGTCAGACAAGTTTGTGGCACTATATCATGCTTATTCTAGGTCTAGGAGGTAAACACTCGTTTCCTTAGCAAAAACTGAGTCCTATGGCAGAAAACGCTACGTAGGTATTGTTACAAAAAGTCTAATGCGTTATTATCGTCATAGCTTAGCAAATAAACATATTTCTATTTATTATGTGTATAACATTAAATAATTACCATTATTATGTAGATAAATATAGCTCATATGACTCATTGAGAAATATTTATGAACCAATGCGTAGGTAACATAATAATGTAGGTATGTGTAAATCAATATTTAGTAATGTTGGTACATTAGTCACACATTACAGCTGTTCGTAGTATTCAATGTCACGCACTTTTACGCGCAAATATCTATAACAGATCGGTCATCTGTAGTAGAATTTCGAAATACCTATCCAACGTGTATCAGAAATTCAGAAATGCCTGGTCATATTTAAGGGTGTGGATCAGACCATCAAACTGAACAACTTTCTCTATGGGACCAACATCGTGATCGCGAAATAATAATACCTACTTGCATTCACAGAAGAATGAAATAAAAAGTCGACTCTTGAGACCTATATTTGATTAAAAATATGGTCTGCTATTTTAAGCCGATTTAATTCTCGAAACTTGATTGGTAAACAATTTCGTCTTATAAGGAAAAAAATATTCGAGATGGCAATAAAAATAAGGCAGCTTTTTGCTTTTTTTAATATTGAAATTCGAATGTCATGTTTACTTATTATTTGGTTTTCGAATACAATTTGAAGTGCAGTCGCTACGTGCAGTCGTGACTAAAACAGCTAGTACTATTGTAATTTTAGACTTTATTTTTCTGGTGTCAAGTATATATATATTTTTGGTAAAAGAACTAAGGGTATCAAAGCATTTTATGGTGGTCATTATAATATATTTAACCCCCTTATTATTTAGCATGAATTTTTAAAGACGATAGCTAGATAAGATAACATTCCGGTGCCGGTTCCGGCATTCCTATTCGGGTGTCCATACAAAGAAATAGCAGGCGAACAGTTTTTGTGTACGTCATTTGTATATTATGTATGTAAATTGAAAATAAGGGAGCTTAAGGCACTTTTAGACACATTGAGATCCGAATGTACTGATTGCCTATTGTTTAGTATGAACTTTTAACGACGAGAGTAAGATAACATTCCGGTGCCGGTTCCGGCATTCCTATTCGGGTGTCAATACAAAGAAATAGGCGATCAGTTTCTGTGCACGTCATTTGTATGTAGATAAGATGTGTGTACAAGAGTCGACGTGAACCGGCCTGAACGGATGCGTAGACACACGATAAAATCACGTCACTTTTGTTTTGCTTGAGTCGGGTAGTATCGTTCCCAAGGCCAAATCCACACACAGTCCGGCAGGGTAATCACGATAAGTACCCGCAAATCGAAATCGATTAAATTTGGACAGGCCAAAAATGTTCCAGAATGATTTTTACAGCATATTGCGCAATGAACATTTTTGAGCTGTCAAATCGATCCTGTCGAATCCTGCAGATTTCCATTCTGTTAGGCACCTGATGTTCTATATAGAGTGAGGTAGAGATAGTCTTTTCACTCTTACGATGAGATATAAAAAGCAACTAACTTTTTCTATGTTAACTCATCATCTGCCTAGCCTTTTCCCAACTATGTTGAAGTCGGCTCCCAGTCCAGATGCAGATGAATATCAGTATTTTACAGATAGCGACTGCCATCTGACCTCCGCCAATCAATTACAGGGAGACACTGGTACTCTAAGGTTGAACTGGTTGTCAAACTTCTTGGGCTTCTGACTCCCGTAATGACTATATAGGTATTCGTATGACAACTGGGCCCAACTGCTTAACGTGCTTTCCGAGGTACGGAGTCTCGATATTCGAATAAATGGTCACCCATCGAAGGACTGACCGCGGCAAGTGCTGCTTAACTTTGCTGATCGATTGATTTGTGCGGTAACTATGTAGCTATGACTTATGAGTCCCTGTGTTAACTAAGTATGTTAATACAACGTTGAAATTCTTTCAGTTTTATCCCAATTCGCCCCTGGATCCCTGCAATTCCAGATTTTACTATCTCGTATAGTACAGTGAGTTTAGTACCTACACAATTACAATATTTATGTTGTCTAGTCAACCGAACTCCATGTGACATGCGCAATACTTACATACATGTACAACATGTTTATTTACGCTGTTATGATGTTATATAATAATTTAATGGTCATACAAAAACACATGATTTTTCTTGAAAGAGATCGAGGAAAATGTAATAATATCATGATCATTCTTATCTTGATGCCAAACGGATTTTCAACGACCACGAGGATCGAAGGTATACCGGATAATGTCCAGATGACAGGAATATTCCTGACGTGTCCGGAATTTAGGCCCTCTGTCCGGAAATTACAGAAAATGTGAATTTATCAGGATTTTTTAGAATTTTCAGGTGGGAGGCCGTCTCCATCACGCGCGCACGTCACTTGCACACGGGCAGTAGTTCACCACTTTGCCTTTGTTGCACGCCACAGGTGACACTCGATCGCAGCAAAAAAAGAAAAGAAATTAGTTCAAAATTAAGTATTAAATAATACAAACGCTAATATTATGGCTGTAATATCCGTTAATTTAAGTCTTAGGGTGAGGTGGCCAATCGCAAACATCATTATTAACTTGACAATAAAAGATTAAGTGACCATGGGGACCGAATGCATGTCTCCTCTTCAGAGACATTGCAAAACGGTTGGTCGACGCTACGCGTGACCCGAGGGCTGGCCTATTCTTTGGTCAAAGAATAAGCATTGCCATTCATCGTGGCAATGCTGCCAGTCTTCTGGGCACGCTGCCAATTGACAGCGAAGAGGAGGAGTACTTTGACGCCTCGGGGTCGCGGGACTTATCTCATTACCGTGACCCCGGAACGTAAAGGGCTATTGAAGGAACACCGTGGATTTTAGTCAGTACAAGTCTGACAGTCCCTCCCGCCCTGCCCGGGGTGGGAGGACTCATTTGATGATTTTACCAAGCTAAAAAAAAAAAAAAAAAGGTACTCAGTTTTATATTTATTTTATTTTATGATTTATTTATTTAACAATAATTATTAGTGTACATATTTAAGTTTATATTTTATGATTGTACACTAAGTTGTTTTTGCCTACCCTGTAAGATAATGTGCACGCGACTGAGTGTCACCCAATAAGTTTGTGCGTAACCAATTAATGCAGCTGTCTGTACATAAAATCTTCCATTCTCCCAGACATTTCAATGTTGATTACCTAATTTATAAACAGTTCCAATTTATTAACCCAGTAAGATAACCCCGCGACCTCTCTCGGTTACAGTGGGAAGTTTACTGTGAACATAAATAGATTGTGACGTAGTTAATGTTTAAGTAGGTACCTACAGTATGATTAAGTGCGGTAATTATTCAAAATATTTACTTGTGGCGCCTAAGTGATAATGTTGGTCCATTTAAAAGGGGCGTATGTATTGTGGGAAAGGGATAGCACTATATAATTGTGTTTCATATTTCCGTAGGACAAGCACGAATTTTTTTGGCGTATCGTAACGATGACGTAAGCAAATTAAAGATATAAAAAAATACTACTATCATCATATTTGTTTAATTATACGCAATATGCAAAAAAAATACGTCATGTATTTTAAAAAATATCATGGAATAAACCAGTATTTTTGATTTAAAATGTGTACAGTGCCACAAACTTATTTGACCCGGTCGTGGTGTCGCTGCCGTTGCTTTTACCAATGTCATCTCCCTACAAAAATGACATTTTGAAGTCAATTTTGTGTTGTAGCGACGTTAGTTCCAATTTTGTTCACCGGGTCAGATAAGTTTGTGGCACTTTACGTTGACGTTACGACTTACGATACGTCAAAAACAGTCGTGGTTGGCCCTAAGCTTACTTTGTCGATCGATAGCGATCGATGGACTGTCAATTTTCTAAGAATATAGAACGTCATGAGGTATAATTGAATAAACAGATAGACAATAATCCTAAAACTAAAAATGTTGTGGGCATCTTTAAATTTTGAAAGTGTTTTGCGTTAAATAATCTACTTATTGGATACTAAAAATATGCTTATGATAGGTACTGTTGTAAAGAGATAAAGCTATCCAAATATATGTCTATCCACCTCTAGGGATGTAAGTGTTGCATAAAATATAAAAATTGAATATTCTGACTTGGCACGGGTTTTTACATTAATGAGCTCATGTTTCTGAATCAGTTTAAAAATAAACGTAGATATGGCTAAAAATAAATAGCTAAGTATAAATAGAATAATTAATTAATATAATTATCTATTTTGTACCTACAAATGGAGTTTATCTTTCTTATCACCGGTTTCTTTCCTTTATAGTGTGATAACAACTGTAGTAATAACAAAACTTATTGCATCAGTAGGTAATGTTAATTAAAGTTTACATTATAGTTAGTGATACCGTCTGGTATACGATTCAAAATTTTTAGAATCATTTATTTGTAAAACATAAGTGAGAGACATGATTTCAATTACATAATAGAGTAACACTATTTTTTGCTTTATGGCTACCTACCCTTAAGGCTAAAATCGTTTGCACCCGACGTCCAAATCCAGAGTTACTAACTCTAAGCGGGCCGCAGTCGTTAAAAGCATTTTGTTTGCGAAATGTATCACCGGAGCGTATCGTGGCTGTACCTATTATGAGAGCAAAAATAAATAGGTATATTTTCTGTCTCTCTTTGAGAATAATGCAGCCCATGACTGTTCCACAGCTGGGCACGGGCCTCTTTTTAGAATCAAGGCCTATCAATGCAGGTTGCACCTTTCTACTATACAAGGCAAGGGCTTCCACGAGTGATGAAACCTCTGGCGCACCCTGGGCAGTCAGTCTCGATACCACCATTGCTGCCAGGCAAATTTTTCCACTACGGCATGAGCGGTTCCCATGTAGCTCGTGCCGACTGGACAGAAAAAGAAATTATCCTTTTTTAAATGTATCCTAAATAGTTTTAATTTACACCCTCTCGCCTCAGTCCGTCGCTTTAGCCGATAGACTATGGCCGCTGAAATTGGCTATTGATATGATAAGGCAAGGCAGTACTTTATAAATTGTACAGTCGGGGAGACTGAGAAATGCCCTAACAGGTGTAGCACTGTGCAGGACTTCGGCT
Source organism: Allophyes oxyacanthae (assembly GCA_932294325.1). Lineage (NCBI taxonomy): Eukaryota > Metazoa > Arthropoda > Insecta > Lepidoptera > Noctuidae > Allophyes > Allophyes oxyacanthae. Next base: position 9,502,043 of record OW028628.1, read on the forward strand.
CAAACTCTTTAGGGATTGTACTCAGGGACTCTACTCCTGAGAAAAGTCAGTTGTGGGTGGTCCGTGCAATTTCATAGGTTCCTATGGATTGAACCCATAAGACACCTTTAGAATAGATCTTAATTTCATGTAAACCAGATACAGGCACTTATGAAATGTCGAGACTCTAGGTGCACGGTTCCAAATAGTAGATCCTATGTAGAAGAACCGGCAAGAAACTCCATGGAAACTCTTTTAAAATAATAGATTACAATCTCAATCAGTACAATGTTGTGGTAAAAGCTGTGAATTCCCGAAGTCCACCAGTAAGTTCCGAAAATGTACCACCATGGTGAGTTTAGCCGGTAATAGTTCGGCATATCCCTTCCCCCTCCAAGCGTAGAATAGCCAAGAAGGGCACTCACCAAGATATTTAAAAAAAAATACACAGATACAAAAGTAGTTTGAAATATCGAGATCACATTGTATCCATACAACTGGTTACTTTGGTTACTGAATAACAACCGTTATATACATCGATAAGGCGGGGGCGCGGCCCAACGTCACGCCATTCATAAGATAACTCGCTTTATGTGTGTGTAGGGAGATAAACACGCTATATGTGTGTATAGTAAGATAAAGTTGTTGACACGCATCGTGCACTTAAGTGTAAATTTTACGTTTTGCTCTCAAGAGATAGGCTTATATTTACAGCGATAATGAAGAAAGGGGATAGGGGAAAGAAAGGGGAAGAAAGGGGAAGGGGAAGAAAGAGGAACTTTACTGGCCTTTTTGAAGGCCATTTCAAATAAAGTAATTTATTGGCTTTGCCGTTTAAAAAGGTCAGTTGTATAGAAAGCTTTTGAAAATTATTTTGAAAGCTGTCAAACATGTCATCCCTGAATAAAATTGTTACAGTACCTCTACCATGAGTTTCCCGTGCCGTCTAACGTTCACGTTCACATGCAATGTATTTTCAGCGCCTCTAGCGGTATAAAATAGTGAACTAAAGTCACTATACAAATATTGAATGTGAACGTGAACGTTAGACGGCACGGAAAACTTATGGTAGAGGTATAGGTGGTGTAATGTCGTAGACCCATAGTTCGCTAACTCAATAATTTATTGTTCTAATTTTTTTGTCCATAATACATAGGTATTAGATACCTACCTAAACAAAATACTCCTATTTATATATTTTTTTTGTTATGTATTATGGTCATCTAAAAAAATTCTCCATTTTTTCACACACATTTTTGACCATGTTACTTCGACTTGTTAATTAATTATATAAATAAATATGAAATGTTACTTTTCTTTAAGAAATGTTACTTTTCAGGCAGACTAGAGCCCACTGGCAGCACTGGTCCTGATCCCCTTGAGGGTTCCATCATCATGAACAACTTTTAATACGGGAACAACACGGAAATCGCGAAAAATCTCTACTGTTCCATAAAAATAATTCAATATTACTTGACTTAATGTATGGGACAGCTGATTTATTTTCGCGATTTCTGGTTTGGTCCCATAGCCAAAGTTGTTCATAATGATCAGTAGAATAACCCCTAAACGGGATCCGGACTAGAAACGTAGGATCTTATAGCAGAGCTGCCCCATGCAGTTACATCATCACATTCATCACACTACAAATATTGCCATAAATAATAATTCCCCGAAACAATGACCATCATGAGTCAAGAATTCTTGTCAATTTGTTCACATGAGGTCATTTTAAACAGAATATTCAGCGATGCATGATGTTGACGCAAAATATTTCCATAAACTAATTATAACTAAGTAGTTACTTTTAATATACTGCATGGGAAAAACATAATTATAGGTAGAATGTGTAAGTTGTTTATCATACATGTAAATTACATAAAACTAGCTAGAAAATGATTTGTTTATCATCATCTACTAAAAGCCTCCTCTCTCAGCCTGGCTTCCACTGCGAAAGGGTAATGACATGAAGTACAATAACTGGGTAATGAGCTAGTAATAGATGGACGGAACGGACGGAACGGACCTCAACTAGCTAAAATATGTTTTACCTTCCATTAAGAAAGAGTTTTCTACTTAAGTACTTCAGCACTTCTATGAAGTTTACAGTTGCGAATCAAATGGAGTCCGTACGGAGCCCGCTCTACTGGCAGTGGAAGCCCAGCTGAGAAGGTCTGCTCGGTAATCCAAAATTTTGTTTGTATGAATGTTTAATGAGCAATATTTTACAGGAGAGTGATTTAAAGTTCTTCTTGCATCAATTTTTTTTTGCCATTGCTTTTAAGTATTTGATGAAAAAAAAATTGCAGAAGGAATTCTTCAATAGAACGTTCTCAAGTTTTTATTAAGATTGTATTATGGTCAAATACCATATTTTTTAATTAATTCCCTGGGCAAGTGTTCATCTTTATAAACGATAAGTTCCCAGCACAGATAAGTGGATGTTGAAAGTTTCAGATTTTTTGGTTCTAGGATATGTCGGATTTGTCACGATGTTTTCCATCTCCATCACAGCAGCGGTGATGAATGAAAGAGCTGTTATTGTCATTAGAGAAAACTTTGTACTCCTCTTTAAGCATATTGCGCGCACGGAGGAGTATGAGATTTGGCATACTTAAAGTTTATATGGAGAAGGAGTGCAGAAAGCTAAAATTACGGTCGAATTTCGACCAATGGGCGATCACTAGTTCAAATAAAACTCCTTGCAGGACTTCTCATGTTTGGATGCTACAGTTTACAGGATCTCATAATTTTATAGTTAATAAAGAAATCTTTATAAAATAACTTATGTAGGTAGTATAGAGAATATTGTTGGCCGAGTTTGCTAGTAAAGCTAAAGTATCACGCAGATACCTTCATTGATGCTTAATGCATGCTTATCATAAGACTCCCTATCAATTTCACGGCCTAAAAACAGAAAATTACTCCTTTTCCAGCAAATTTTTCTCAACAACCTTATGATATCAGTTTTCTTTTCATTTAACGCATCGTTTTACGTCATCTGTTTATCTAGTTAGTCTACGAATTGTAATGGTTCTTTTTAGGTTAGCTGGCATAGAATGCCTTAGGCATTAAGACTGCCTTTGTACATATTTGTATGAAAAGCATTAAATAAATAAATACTAATAAGGCTAATTCTCCGCAAGTAGGTACCTAACTAATTAACTCACACAGAGATAATTTGCACACAATCAAGCCTCACTTCCCGCGGCCACAATACAAGCAGTATTTTTTAGTTGTGTACACAGTCCCTTTACAAGGTTGCTAGATATCGAGGGTGACGACCGTCACCCGAGATGACAAAGAAAGGACAATGCTCAAAAAATACCCAGAAATTCAATGTTATTCGATCAATTTTAAAGTTATGCCAATTAATGAGTTATAATCAGTAATTAAATCAGTGTAAGTGGCACTGGCTAAATCCATGGGGTATAGGAGATATACAGGATGTAGTGCTCAAAATGTATTGACGATATACCCTAAATCAATTAGCATCGATCACGACGATACCATGGCCAATTAATGAGTTATAATCAGTAATCAAATCAGTGTAAGTGGCACTGGCTAAGTCCATGGGGTATAGGAGATAAACGGTTGCCCAAAATGTATGGACTAAATACCCAAAATCGATTAGCATCGATCACAACATTACTATGGCCAATAAATGGGTTATAATCAGTAATTAAATCAGTGTAAGTGGCATTGGCTAAATCCATGGGGTATAGGAGATATACATACAGGATGTAGTGCTCAAAATGTATTGACGATATACCCTAAATCAATTAGCATCGATCACGACGATACCATGGCCAATCAATGGGGTATAATCAGTAATTAAATCAGTGTAAGTGGCACTGGCTAAATCCATGAGGTATAGGAGATATTTAACAATATGTTAAAATGTTATTTTTGTTAATACTCTTAAGCACTACATCCTGTATATCTCCTATACCCCATGGATTTAGCCAGTGCCACTTACACTGATTTAATTACTGATTATAACCCATTGATTGGCCATAGTAATGTTGTGATCGATGCTAATCGATTTTGGGTATTTAGTCCATACATTTTGGGCAACCGTTTATCTCCTATACCCCATGGATTTCGCCAGTGCCACTTACACTGATTTAATTACTGATTATACCCCATTGATTGGCCATAGTATTGTTGTGATCGATGCTAATTAATTTTGGGTATTTCATCCATACATTTTGAGCATTATTCTTTTTGTTTTACGTAAAAAGTTGGTTGCCAAATCGGCAATTGTAGATTTGTTTGCAAAGATTTTCGTATCTTGTCTTATTAGCCTACTTAAACTGTCAGCGACAAAAATAGTAGATTTTTTTATGAAGTTACAAAAGGCTTTTTTATGTATGAAAACTATGCAAATAAAAGTTTTAGTGTTTCTTTTTTAGTAATTATAATAATAAAAAATAAAAAAACTTTAAAAAATTATGATGAAGTAGGTAGAATAGAGGAATTTGTGATGAATCTTACATTTTTTTTACTGTTTTCTCCCTCGATTTTTCGTTTTGTCTTCTGTTAAGGAGACAAAGAGCGGAGAAAACGGGTTTATCCAATCGCTGTGCTAGCCCTGCTGGAGTGGTCTTGAACTGTTGATGTGTAAAAAACCGGTAATCATTGGTTAATTAGGAGAGATTTTACCTTGATTTTTCATAGTTTTTTGCCTTACATTTCACTCTGCTATCATCGACTAGATGAATCGTATTTTAGAGTCGGAAACGCGTGAGTGATGCCCCTTGTGTGCCACTTACCATCAGGCGGGCCGTATACTTGTTTGCAATCTTAGGGCTATGTTCACCGACAATGTAACACTTGTTGAAAATGAAATCGGCCGATTACCTATTTAAAAATTCATGTTTAAACGGCTGATTATGCTCTAATCGTCTGTTATGTTGTCGGTGGACTTGGGCCTTAGTGGTACATATAAAAACAAAGTTATGAACGTGGTTATCATAGAAAATAAAGACTCTGAAATTCCCATCTTGAGTTGGGAACTTTGAGTATCTAGAACGTTGAGGCAGAGCTCTTTATTCTTTAGAATACAGTAGGGAAAAATTATTCGCAACTCAGCACCAAATTTTGCATAACCCCAATAAAAATTTATCAGCCTAAAAAGACCCATAAACTTGGGTATAATTGTATCAAAATTATCTGGTACCTATACAATCATGATTAAATCAATAATCGAATATTTTGGTTTGTCCTTAGAAGGTTGGGTTTCGTTTGACGTCAGTAAAAGCGGTCATTGGACAATGCAAGCCAAGTCCGTCCGATATTATGACGATATTACGACCCAAGGTTATGTTGAAAGAAATTACTTAAAAATAACAAAACTGGAAATCTCTCCAAATGGACTTTTGTAGTGGGGAACTTTTATAAAAACAACAAATGACTCATGTTAAAGATTTATGGAGAGAAAGTTGTTTAGGTGGTATTATGGGGAATTTTATTTTCCCACACGGGTGAATGTTGTTGCAGAATAGACATGTTTTATAATTAGTGAGCGAGAATCGAAGGATTATTCAGAGAAAAACTAGAGTTACCGGCTGTAATTTCTGGCTTGTGATTTTCCTGCAGCATAACAACTCAGGGGGCTAATAAGAAAAAAAAAAAAAAAAAAAAAAAATCAGCACATCAAACCATCAAATCATAGATAGTAAATCAGCGTCAGATGGTAGCACCTGGTGTTGCCATCTGACATTATGCTGAGCTGAGGCCCTTTTGGCATAAATGTACTTAATTTTATGTATTAAATGTTATGTGTTTTTATTTTAATTGTGCCAATAAACGCAATTTTCTTTCTTCTTTCTTTACCAGCTCCAAGAGCAGAGCAGAAATTGAACTGCCCAGAAATTTCCAGTATAAGCTGACCTTTCACTGTACGAAAAGCCTATACAGTGCGAGGTCAGCTCATATTGAAAATGTCTGGGCAGTTCAATTTCTACCCTAGAGTTCGTAGTAAGCCCCTGTAATCCTCACGCTTAATGTCGGTGTATATTTAACGAATTGACATACGATTACAAACGTGGTCTGTGAACATGACTAGAGCGTATTCATAGATCCTGTTATTAAGTTATCGTACATATCAATTGGTCAAATATTCTCCAAAAAACCTTCATCATTCATCGTCATAAATCATGCCATCCTTCCTTCCTTTGGTTGTAATTATCACATTTATGTTTGAATTGTGATTATTCTTATGTCATGGGAGTCACGTAGTTCGGTTTGGCATAAATACATTATGTGATTTAAACTTCTGCATTGTTAACTTTGAGGTGAGGGTAATGACGTACTTGATTTTTTGGAGAATCACCCTATAAGTGAGATTCGAATCAAGATGCAAGTTGATTTACACAATAGCTGTGCTGTTAACAGCCTGTTACACACTATTAGTTACATTTGATATGAAAAACAGTAACTATTAGTTAAGTTTGTGTCGATTTTCAATAGACTCTAACATAAGAAAGTCTGTACCTATGTACATTTTTGAGCACAGATCAAACATCCACCGTATGTCTTATTATTGTCTGAACTGAACTGTGTTGTGTAGACAATCGAATGGATAACGTAAGCCTTGCAGGTGCACTACGAGAATTGTTTTGGAGCGTACTAAACGAACTCACGAAGACAATCGCATTGGAAAGTGTTATGAGTAAACTATGTTCTACACTTTGTCACACTAATACAATATTATCAAAGTCTAAAGCCCCGTATTCACTAGGAGACAAATGTCCCGCAACACGTGTCGCTAGAGACGACGTCAGGCGATGTTGCCCGACATCTCCAGCGACAAGTGTTGCGGGACATTTCTGCCCTAGTGAATAGAAGGATTAATTCCTAAAATGAAGCGAAACACCGACATGGGAAAAATTGCTGGATGTTGGCAAACTTGGCGTGCGACAACGCTCGATTTCGCCCGACGTCTCTAGCGATGCGTGTCGCGGGAAATTTGTCCCCGAATGAATACGAGGATTAATCCCTAATCTGAAGCGACACGCCGACGAGGGACAAAGGACGTGAAGTTGCCAGACTTATTGTGCAACGTCGCCCGACTTCGTCCGACATAATATCTAGTGACACGTGTTGCGGGACATTTGTCTCCTAGTGAGTACGAGCCGTTATTGTTAATGTACACTACATAAATACATAACATAACACTTTTTTCCCATGAAGATAGATACTACAGAACTACCACGCGATCTTTAGATATCCCTTTTGCTTCTTCCATAATCATTATTTTCTTAAATTAATGTCGCTTGCGCAGGCGCAGGCGCACTTGATCTTTTTGAAGGATATCACAAATAAGGTCAGTAATAAGTTCATCTAGGGCGCCCCCGATTGTAAACTCGATCTCTATTTACCTCTAGATACATGTTTATAGGTATAGTTTAGAACGGGAGGTAATGTCCCTGTGTCCGCGCTTGATAAGCCCTTCGGTACAGAGCCCTTGGCCTTGTGACCCTAATGGCCTTTATTATTAATTGCGAAGATGGGAGGTTTTTGCAGATACAAAAAGGGACTTCCCATTAAATAAATTTTAAATTATTGTCCAAGTGAGTGTATTATTGTGTCTTATTGGTTTACTCTTCGCGAGCGTTGCCGAATGTAAGCTTCCCAGGTTGGGCGGAGTGTTCTAAGGTATTTCTGTGACAACCCGGATTTTAGAACTGTAACTGGTAAGCTGCAATAGATTTGCGCCCTAGCATCCTATAACGTCTCCTAACGTCCAATAATGCCGCCGGCCCGTAAGTCCTATAACGCTCCGTAAATGAAATGCGTTTCGCACTTTGCAATTTTGCATACAGCGCGACGTTTAAATTAAATTGATTGACTATTCATATAATGATGGTACGAATTATGTTAGATCATTGGCATCACTGAAGGTCACTGGTACTTAGGTCCAATTTCACTGACTATTGTTGGTCAAATTGGACCTAAGTGCCAGTAATATTTAAACGACGATTGATGATTAATGTAATTATTGTATTGTACGCTTGACTTTCTCACTCTTTGTATTATGTTCATTTCTCTTTCATCCAAAGGTTTGCTGGAAGAAAACGCATTCTGAGTTAAGCTCGCCTATAAGTATCTATATATGTATTTGTAAATTGTATATTCCATATTTTGTGTACAATAAAGAATAAGAAGAACAATAAGACGATTTAGAAAACATTAGCCGTTTTAAATGAACGTTTTCTTCGTAAATATCTGTTATGTTCTCGAAGAACATGGCCCTAAGAGTAATTGGCAGGCTGTAAACCGCTGTTTAAACCTTGACAAAATTAACACGTGAATAACCTATTCATTACACATTCATCACCATTTGTACCACTTCCCATCGTAAGCGAAAGTGTCATAACATGCGTAGACGCCGGTGACGTCACAATTCACGATCTATTCTCGGCGTGCCAAATATAAACATAATTATTGTCATCACAATAGTAATTCACGATGACAGACAGACAGACAAAAAGTTAATGCATCATCATATCACCTACTTTGGAGTTCGTTGACCCCGGCAGGTAAGTCAATGAATGTGGGCGGTTCTTGTCTGCAATTTTATACAGATTGGTATAATAAAATGGTTAGTCAGTTTACTGTTTTGTGCCTAAATGTATCTGTTTTATGGATACTGTTTACCGTTAGGTGATAATTTAGGACCGGCAGTTTAAAGAGTCTATAATCATAGTAATATTATAAAGAGAGAAATCCTGATTGACTGACTGACTGACTGACTGACTGACTGACTGACTGACTTATCATCAACGCACAGCCGAAACTACTGAAGCTAGAGTCACGAAATTTGGAGAGTAGGTCCCTTTTGTATTGTAGGCAAGCAATAAGAAGGGATTTTGGAAAATTCAGCCCCTAAAGGGGGGAAAAAGGGGGTGAAAGTTTGTATGGGAGTCCCTTAATTTTTGAAGTGAGAAAGATGAAAATTGGGATTTAGGCTTTTGGTTACAAACAAAGAAACACGTGATTCTTCGTTTTTGGAAATTCATCCCCTAAAGGGGCGAAATAGGGGTGAAAATTGTTTTTGAAGTGTAAAACGTGAATATTGGGATTGTTTTTGAAGTGAGAAACGTGAGAATTGGTGTTTCGGCTTTTGGTTAGAAATAAAGAAACACGTGTTAACGCGTTATTGGAAATTCATCCCCTAAAGGGGCGAAATAGGGGTGAAAATTGTTTTTGCAGTTAGAAACGTGAAAATTGAGATTTAGGCTTTTGGTTAGAAAGAAAGAAACACGTGATACCGCGTTTTTGGAAATTCATCCCCTAAAGGGGCGAAATAGGGGTGAAAATTGTTTTTGAAGTGAGAAACGTGAAAATTGAGATTTAGGCTTTTGGTTAGAAATAAAGAAACACCTGTTACCGCGTTATTGGAAATTCATCCCCTAAAGGGGCGAAATAGGGGTGAAAATTGTTTTTGAAGTTAGAAACGTGAAAATTGAGATTTAGGCTTTTGGCAAGAAATAAAGAAACACGTGACACCGCGTTTTTGGAAATTTATCCCTTATAGGGGCGAAATAGGGGTGAAAATTGTTTTTGAAGTGAGAAACGTCAAAATTGAGATTTAGGCTTTTGGTTACAAATAAAGAAACACGTGTTACCGCGTTATTGGAAATTCATCCCCTAAAGGGGCGAAATAGGGGTGAAAATTGTTTTAGAAGTGAGAAGCGTGAAAATTGAGATTAAGGCTTTTGGTTACAAATAAAGAAACACGTGTTACCGCGTTTTTGGAAATTCATCCCCTAAAGGGGCGAAATAGGGGTAAAAATTGTTTTTGAAGTTAGAAACGTGAAAATTGAGATTTAGACTTTTGGCAAGAAATAAAGAAACACGTGACACCGCGTTTTTGGAAATTTATCCCTTATAGGGGCGAAATAGGGGTGGAAATTGTTTTTGAAGTGAGAAACGTGAAAATTGAGATTTAGGCTTTTGGTTAGAAGTAAAGAAACACGTGACACCGCGTTTTTGAAAATTCATCCCCTAAAGAGGCGAAATAGGGTTAAAAATTGTTTTTGAATATTTACTAAATACCTACCTACATGTTGTCTGGTACTATGAGTCTGTCATGCTCACTAAAATGTCTCGCTGATGGTGGCGTTGTGTGTCGGGTCGTTGAATTCCCTTCATTGTGGTCGAGCTTGGCGAGGCTGACACATGCGTCATGCTCGTGAACGGGTGCCGTCTGTCGGAACTGGTCAGCTCGTAACTGCCATGGCAATCTTATTCAGAGGCAATTCATTATTATCCTAGTTTTATTTGTATTCGCATTGAATTGCATTGTTCTCGCAGATCTTACCTCAACATTGTACTGATAAAGATTGTCAAGATCTATTATTTATTTGAAAAGAGTTTCCATGGAGTTTCTTGCCGGTTCTTCTCCATAGGATCTACTATTTGGAACCGTGCACCTAGAGTCTCGACATTTCATAAGTGCCTGTATCTGGTTTACATGAAATAAAGATCTATTCTATTCTATTCTGAAGTGAGAGACGTGAGAATTGGTGTTTCGGCTTTTGGTTAGAAATAAAAAAACACGTGTTACCGCGTTTTTGGAAATTCATCCCCTAAAGGGGCAAAATAGGGGTTAAATTGTTTTTGAAGTGAGAAACGTTAAAATTGACATTTAGGCTTTTGGTATGAAATAAAGAAACACGTGTCACCGCGATTTTGAAAATTCATCCCCTATAGGGGCGAAATAGGGGTGAAAATTGTTTTTGAAGTGCGAAACGTGAAAATTGAAATTTAAGCTTTTGGTTAGAAATAAAGAAACACGTGTTACCGCGTTTTTGGAAATTCATCCGCTAAAGGGTCGAAATAGGGGTGAAAATTATTTTTGAAGTGCGAAACATCAAAATTGAGATTTAGGCTTTTGATTAGAAATAAAGAAACACGTGTTACCGCGGTTTTGGAAATTCATCCCCTAAAGGCGAAATAGCGGTGAAAATTGTTTTTGAAGTGAGAGACGTGAAAATTGAGATTTAGGCTTTTGATTAGAAATAAAGAAACACGTGTTTCTGCGTTTTTGGTAATTCATCCCCCAAAGGGGCGGTAAAGGAGTGAAAAATGTTTTTGAAGTTAGAAACGTGAAATTTTGTATTTAAGCTTTTGTTTAAAATTAAAAACAAAATCGGTTTCGTGTTTTTCGAAATTCAACCTCTAAGCGGATGAAATAGTTATATGAGAGTCCGTATTTTTTGAAGCCGAAGCATTTGTAAGAGGTCAGGAATTGATGAAAATTAAAAAGTATATACCGGCTAATTTGTACCCGAACGAAGTCGGGACGGGCCGCTAGTTATCTATAAAGTCCCTACCGGGCCTTTTGCAATATGATAGTAGACTACGTTGCTGTCTCTGTAATAGATCATAGTAAAGGAGCTAGGACTTGTGAACTCATACTAGAAGAGTAAAGAGGTTGTCTATTGCTTATCTTCATCCGTGTGTCACTGCAGGGGTGCCATTGTAAATTCGTTGGGCTCTCGGCGGCCAGCAAATGCTACCTTTTCGTGATACGTCGCGTCGTCGCCACACCATTTTTATTTATTTTATTTGGCTCTTTGTGTGTGTATTCTCTCTCTTGTGTTTTGACTGTGACCGTGCTAAACAAAATGTATTTTCTAAAATTTAAGGATCGTGGTGCTCTGTAGTTTCTACCTGCACCCAAGGGAAAAGGCGTGATGTACGTGGACGTCCATCTCATCTTGTTCTGTGGCCATCAGCTTTTCATACGTTGGCCGAAAACACAAAATACACTCAGAAATATGAATGACTAGTCTCTTCTGTGTATATATACTCGTCAAAACAAAATAAGGGCCACTTGCAAATTTCGACATTATGGGTGATTTAATGACCATTAACTATATCCATGTGGTAAATTGTACAGCGTTGTATTATCTTAAGTGTTTGCGAACATTTAACAGCATTCCGCTTGAAAAACCGTTAAAATGGGTAGATTTTATCAATTTTTTGAAACCAATTAATTATACCCTGTTTTTAACGTGAACTTTAGGTTCATTTAACATTTGTATTGTACTGAGAACAGTTAAGTGTGTCGAGTTAGTGCCTAAATCAGCATTTTAAGAACGTAATTCCACAGGTTCGACTTCAAATAGACTTGACTACAACGACCAGGACCATAACACTCATCCAAGAAGGCTATTCGTAGCGATCTGTAGTTTTACAGCCGACATTTTCGCAGCGAGCGATTCAGAATGCCTGGAATTGCTTTTATGAGATCCAAAATTTTGTCAGAAGTCAGGAATTAGACAGAGCCAGAGGAACCACCGCTCAGGAAGACCGCTACATAGACTTACATGCACGCAGAGAGGGCACCGTCACTTCCCGCTCTTTGCAAACCCGCTTGTGCCTGACCACAGGCACGTGACTTAGTGACCAAACAATTAGAAACCAGTTTTATGAAGACCAGCAATTGTCCAGGAGTCAAGTAGTGTGAATTCCATAGACCAGTATTCATCATGCAAATCAATAAACATCCGCAAGGCAACAATTGGACTGTAGCGTAAGTGACTGAAGCACATTGCTTTTTACAGATGAGAGCAAAGTAAAAGTTTTTAGTGTTGACCGTTGCATAAGGGTGTGGGGATGAAAAGGGAGCAATTTGCAGAAGCCTGCATCCACAACAGTGATCGATGGGGGGGCCCAATATTATGGTGTGGGGAGGCATAAGCCAAACTGGAAGAACTGAGCCTATAATTCAGAACCAGGGTACATTAACAACTTAACGATACATCCAGGAGGTCATAAGACTCTATGTGGTGCCATTTGCATAGCAAGTGGGTGCAGGTTTCAAGCTGTTGCACGGCAATGCACGCGCTTATACTGTTAGAGCCACCAGAGAGACACTAGAAGAGGCTTGTTTACAAGTGTTGCCGAGGCCAGCGAACAGTTCGGGCTTGAACACAATTGAACACATGTGGGATCTGTTGAAAAGAAGAGTATGAGACACAGATTGATCACTGGACAATGAAAGACAGCCCTTAAACGTCCTAAAATCGAGCTAGGAACAAATCTCTCAAGAAACAATGCGCCATCTGATAGAAAATGCCCTCCAGGCTTCAAGAATATGTTCAGAAAAGAGGAGGGTACACCAGATATTGATTCAAAAAGGAAGAAGAATAAACGCCCTGGAATTTCATTTTTAATTGCATTTTTAGTCCAAGTGTACTTTTTGCTGAAATTGCACTTTTTCTCGAAAATGTTGTAAAATTGTTTTTCTTTCCTGTGGATTGTGTAAAATTTAAGCCCATTTCATTAAAAACAAATCATTGCAATGAATTTTACAACTTAGAAACCTAGGAACCTCATAATTTGCCCAGAAGATCAAAAATATAAGGTGGCCCTTATTTTGTTTTGACGAGTATATTATAAGTGAAAGTTCTTAATCTTTGCGCACCGTGATTTGTCTGTACTGAAGCCTACCTGCGCATGACCTTGCAGTGCAGTGGCGGGACGCCAGACGGCGAGACTTCCTATTGGCTAGTCTTTAACCGCAAAACGCCTCTAAGCTGTTTGTAAATTCTCCTTTTAATAAAAAATTGGCACTTGGTTCAGATAGGTAATGGAATAGAAGTCAAAATAGGTTGAAGGACACTGCAAAAATCATCAATTAGAAATAGCAGAATTAAAGCCCCTGAGCCTTAAGTCTGCTAATTTCTGCTATCTCAATCGTTTCAGAATGGTCGCGTAATTGTTGGTTTTTGCTGTTGGTGGAAAAGTCGGTTATTTGCCATTTATTAAGAGTCGTTCTATAGATTTTGAGTACTATTTCCTACGGTATAGAAGTCAAACTCGGTTGCACGGCGTTGTAAAAACCAGCAATTACGACATCATTGAAATAGCAGAATTAGAGCCGATAGGTGCGGCTATTGCCGCTGGGAATAATACTACCTTGTTGAGCGAATTTATTGGACTAAAATATAAAGATTTAGGTAATTTGTTATAAAATGTACAATGCTTGTTGCTATGTGTCTGCGTTCTAGAGTCATCAAAAACCTATTTAATGTAGGTTGACACGTGTAACTAAACTTGCTGATGGGACAAAATGAACGACTTGCCTGTACATACTACATGGGTATATTAAAATGGAAGGAAGGCAGGCAAACAGGTTGGTGACCTTACCCAGTAAGGTTGATGTTCGGAGAAACTGGTTGCTGGTCAGTTCTCCCGAAGTGGAGGGTCCAAAATAACTTAAAATTGCGGATACTTCGCGCGCTACAATCTTCATTCAGAAGGGTTGAATTACATTCAGAATTTTCTGATTTTACCACGAGTTAAAAAATCGCTTACTTAAAATCAGGATGGCGATTTTCTCACTTGCATCTTTTAAGGAGTTGATTCTACTCATCATTATGAACAACTTTTACTAAGGGACCAACCCTGAAATCGCGAAAATATTGTCAGCTGTTCCATAGATTTCCATAGATAGATTTGTTCACATAATCATCTCGACAAAATGTATGGACCAGCTGATTTGATTTCTGAATAAATCGCCACCCTATACAGGATATTTTTTTATGTAGTGCGCAAAATTTGTAGATTGGTTCAGTGTCCGTTCCCAAATGCAACCGCAGTACTTAAAATTCACTCCAAAACAAAATAAAAAAAATATTTTGTATGGCTTGCGCTAGTAAATGATACGTTTGCCCCATACTAAGTCGAATTTTCGTTTTGTTGTAAAGTGTATCCCAATACTGCGGTTGCATTTAGAAACAATTACTCTACAAATTATGCGCACTACATAAAAAAATATTCTGTATAACTGAAATTCTGCCAACTATAATTAGAGTAAGGATATTATTATTCATACCCTAAGATTAAAAAAAGCTTGTCATAATAGAATGACATCTTATTTTTAAGCGTTTTAAACTGTCTGTCAACACCTGGATAAAAATAATTTACAATTACAAGATCTAGGGGTTTTTGGCAAACATTCTAGGAGGAGAGCCAAAATATTATAAAACAATACATCTCATCTATCAGTTTTACTAAAAATAATTAAGAAGCTGTCTATTGCTGACTCAACGTCTGGGTTTTTGGCTAGGAATCACCTAACCTATGAGTGGATGTCAAAAAGCAATTAAAAAAAGAAAAATTATGCGCATTACATAAAAAATTATCCTGTATTATACCTACATGTAGCGTTGAAATCTTGATACGATTTATGTTCTTCAGGTTATTTTCGCTTTTTTAATTGAGATAGACTGGTTGTCGAAGGTGGAGGTCCATGTCGTGTCGCAACTTGAGAGAGACTATGTCTAGCCGGGCTACCATGAGCGCCGCGACATAATTTTGTCGTCACATTATATCGTGCGGATACAGGATTTGTCATGTCATGACGACAAACTACTGTCGCGGTGCGCATATTAGGCTAGCAGGAATGGCATGTGATAAGCATAATCCGTTCCGACCGCTCATTATAGCGTTCTATCAGGAAGCCTATGTTCAGTAGTGGACATCTATGGACTGATAGGATGTAGAACAAATAATATATTAAACTAAGATAACGATTCAACGTGGCAATACTGCCAGTCTTCTGGGCATGCTACCAATTGACAGCGATGAGGACGAGTACTTTGACCCTTAGGTGGCTCAATTTTGTAGGTATTTGCATTTTAATTTTATTTTTTATATAATTATTAGGCTGTGTACATATTTAAGTTTAGTTGTAATTTACCAATTAAACTAAGACAAAGTATTTTTTTCGCCTTCGTTTAAATTTATTCTCGACCAGCGCTCGTCAGGTTATCTTATTTATACTCTAAGGTATTTTCAAACTACAACCTGTGCTACAACTAACTATTAGTATACGAAAATATTCACGTCATAGTGATGTTTACAGATAGTGGAATCAAAGAGTGTAAAAGAATTGACGTATGAGTCAAACAAATTATATCAATGTTCGTCACGACTCTGAGTTTTACGTACATTTGTGAGCAAAAAATGATAAGTAGATGTTTCTTAATGTTATTGTTTCGTCTAATAATTAATTATTCATTCCTATCGATAACGCGATGTGCATAATAAGTGGAAATATTAAAATTGGTAAAAATTATTTTAAGAGAAACCTGTGACCCAGACAGACGGCCAGACGGACATAGTAACGTGTATGGGTAACTACTGTATTTTTTTATTTTTTTTATTACTGATGTCCTTAGCGCAAGTCTCTGACGTAGCTCGAAAAGCCGGTAAACTAAATTGGGTTTGGGCCGGCCATGTCTGCCGTCTGCCATATGCCGTCTGAACTGTGGGCCAAAATAACCACAAAGTGGAGCCCTGACATCAAATCGGCGACGCGGCAGACCACGAAGGAGATGGCGGGACGAACTAGACACATTCAACAAGGACTGGTCATCATTGGCACATGATCGATCAGTATGGAAATCAAGGGGGGAGGGTTTTGCCTAGCAGTGGGATGATACAGGCTAACAGTAACAGTGCCTACCACATTACCGATGTCTGAATCGCCCAAAATCGGGACATTTGGCGTCCCGATCGTGGGTAAATCAGGACGTTCCACGCAAATCTACACCTGGCAACGCTATTAGTATCGGTTAAGGAGAACCTAAGTAGTCGATATCAACGTAAACATAATCACTTGTTTAATTCCCGTATAACTGGAAATATCCTCATGCGACACTAAACTGTCAATAACTTCATTGTCATCGTGACAATAGGCTTTTCCACTAAATAAACGCATTCGACTGTGTCTGCATCATGTCAAAAGCAGGAATATTCCATATACAGGTGAATTTGTATTCAGTGAAGGACAAATTCGAATAAAATTATAGAATAGAATATAATATAATACAACAGAAAAATACATAAAATAAATTAGTAGTAGTAGTAAATAATAGTTGGTAAAGAACAACAAAAATCACTCACTTGTCACGAAATCAAACTTTAAAATATCCGGCAGATCAGATTATTCGATGCGACGTAGCACTCACACACAAAATTCAACCACTAAAGATTGGCGTGGTCTTGGTTTGCGGTCAATAAATGGTCTTATAGGTCAGGTGAGGGCCTATCCCATCTGACCATAAGTAGACCATATGAACCTGTGCGTATTTCTGTGCGTAAAAATGTTTACAACACGTGTTGAAGATTTTATCTGAAAAATATGTCAAGAAATTAAGGTCTAGTCTTTTAACATACTTGGAATAATAACCAATACTGGATCCCGTCATTCAATAATAGAAACTAGTGGTCGAAATGTGTGGTCGAAATTCGACCGTAATTTTAGCTTTCTGCACTCCTTCTCCATATAAACTTTAACTATGCCAAATCTCACACTCCTTCGTGCGCGCAATATGCTTAAAAAGGGGTACGAAGTTTTCTCTTCACGTATTAATATATAGATTATAAATCTCGGATTTTGAAATCAGCCTGTATATGGAAGAGTTTATCGATAACTGCGGATTACTTTGACGGTTCTTTTATTGTGTGTCCTAGATAGAATAACGGTTGGGAACTAGCGTTATGTAATCTTTGATTTTATAATAGAAACTAAAAAATGTCTTTACAGTTAATGGAACTGTTTCAGTAAACCGCTCTCAAAGTAGCTCTATGTACTTGTTTTACACATATTTTTTACCCGACTTCGGAGAGGGTTATATGTTTGACCGGTATCTATTCCCTCATAACTTCTAAATCACTTTTCATTACAATCTGTTGAGTATCGGGCCTCCTATATTCAGCGTTATGCATCTCTGTGCCATTTTCATTCAGGGTGATTCCACGATCTTTTGGTCATCTGTTTAGAATGGAGTGTCATTTTCTGTCGGATTAAGAAACCACAACTATGAGCTAAGAAAGAAAAATGAAAGAGATAAAAATTACTAGACACAGCACATAAAAACACAACGAATACAAAACACAAACAATAAAAATATAATAATGAAAAATAAAAATCTTATAAATGGATATACGTGGCACAGCCATCGCTGCTACGTCAAAAAGGCTTTCGCTTCGCTGCCTTAGCAACACGACAGCGCTGATTTTCAGCAGATTTTCATTGAGGTGACGAGTGTTACGTGCGTGCAAAGAAAAAAAATAAAAAAAATATTACTTAATTGAAATAAAAGAACTTGTGTGTGTTGACGTGTTTTGTATTTGTATCTGAGCTCTACTTTAAATTAGGTCCTACTTTATTAGCGAACAACTTTATTCTTTAATTAGAAGACCTACATAGAAATCGCGAAAGGAAATAGTCTGCTGCTCCAAACATTTCGAGTAGGTACATATACGTGGCACAGCCATCGCTGCTACGTCAAAAAGGCTTTCGCTTCGCTGCCTTAGCAACACGACAGCGCTGATTTTCAGCAGATTTTCATTGAGGTGACGAGTGTTACGTGCGTGCAAAGAAAAAAAATAAAAAAAATATTACTTAATTGAAATAAAAGAACTTGTGTGTGTTGACGTGTTTTGTATTTGTATCTGAGCTCTACTTTAAATTAGGTCCTACTTTATTAGCGAACAACTTTATTCTTTAATTAGAAGACCTACATAGAAATCGCGAAAGGAAATAGTCTGCTGCTCCAAACATTTCGAGTAGGTAATATTAAATTATTTATCTGGAACAGAAGTTTTTTTTAGCGATTTCAGTGTTGTTCCCATAGTAAAAGTTGTTCATAATGATGAGTTCTATAACTCCTTAAATGAAAGAAAGAAGAAAGAAAGAAAGAAAAATAATTTATTTCTGCAAAAAATGATCATAAATACATTGTTATAGCCACAGATATAGATTAAATCAATATCTGTGGTTATAGCCATTTGACCATTATTAAAGCGACAAGAGTGTTGTATTATGTTGGCATATCTCCTCATTTCTATGATCCATGGTGAGACCAACGGTCGTAACGTGACACTCTGTTTCTAGGCGCCATTTTGATATTGTTATCGTGATTACGTCAGACGGAAGACGACTCTAGACCGTTACCATTATGTCAGTTCGTCTTATTGCAAGCAGCGATAGCCATACCCTTAGGCCATAATTTATTAGCGGAGGTCCTTTTAAGCCTTTAAGGGGTTAGTGACTCATCATTATGAACAACTTTTACTATAGAACCAAACTTGAAATCGCGCAAAAAGTCTAAAAATAATTTCGATTTATTAAATCTCAAAATTACTCCGACGTTTGGTTGAATTAGGTACCTAGACCTTGCCAGATTTTTATGGTTTTCTCAAATACGTGTAGATTTAATATAGAATGCACATAATTTAGTTGGTCACGTGGTCTTAATATCACAACACGTGAGATTGGGTATCAAACATTTAACTTTGAGAGATTTTTGTATTTATATATATATTTATGTTAAATTGTTGTATCTCGACTTAAAGTTTTCATGATTTTAAAGTAAAAAAATATAGGTATACATTATTCATCGGCTGAAAGCCGTGGAAAATATTCCATAGGAGATTATATTAAGGACCTGTGACTGATAAAGCTAAGCATTAATGTCGAATTCATGTTTGAATTACAATATTAATACGTAGCGATACGACTGTATACTTTGGAGGAATACACAAACAAAGGTGTGTACCCGTGTAATACGGCGAGTTCATTTCCATTTACGGACACAATTTCAAACTTCTTATACTAAGAATTTCCTAATAAAAAAACCACATTCCCTACCGACAAACCCTGGAAGCTCGTGGTAGACTACCTAGACAGTCGAGTTAGGATAATAGTCTTTATACCGGGTGTAAAAACACCCTTTATAAAGAAGCTGACACCCATTCTTCCCATCTTGCGAAGATTTTTTTGTACTGAGCCATACTTGGAAACAGACTGCCTAACGAGATATTTAAGGTCAAGGAATCAATTTTTTTTGCGATAAATATTTGAAATGTTAATGTTAAACTATTTTGAGCGCCTAGAACCCATCTTGTTCTGCACACATTATACATTCACTCAAGGAGTCAAATAGTAAGTATGTTGCACGCGATATTAAAACAGCTATTAAAACAGCTATTTTCAACAATTATTTTTGCAAAATGTTACTTGGTATGATGTACAGTATGCGTAAAGTTTGGCTTCGTTATGAGACTTTTTACACTCTGTATATTTACATTGATACACAAGTTGATCGGGAATGACCTCATTACAAAGTCATGCCGCATTTCTGGTTTTGCACGAATATATAAATATTATCTTGAAGATCTGAGACCGGATTTTTTTTAACTTTGCCCCACAATTGTATGTTTTACTTACCTATGTCTCGTGGGTACAGTTTACAAACATACATTTCATATGCACACACAGCCACATCCGGAACAACTATCTATAGATCATACACAGTACACATATTCGTTCCGTGAGGGGATTGAATTTGCGACACATAGCCCAGGAAGCCAATCGCTTTACTCACTACGCTAACCGTGTCGTCAATTGGATGTGTACCATCCTTAAACAGATATCCCTGTTCACACGGGCGTTGTCTGGCGCGGATGCATCAATAATCGCTCAACATAATGGGGCATTGAATTCACAATCAAATCTTTAATGTCAAGTCAAAATTTGATATTACAGACATGACAAAAGAAGTCTAATGTCAATTTTTTATTTGAAATTAGATAGTCGTGTCTACTTGAGCTATTACATTGGAATCGCGTATGCCGTAATGGAAATATTAGGAAATCAGCAATGGTGGTAGCGAAACTTACTGCCCAGAGTACACCAGACGACCTCATGCTCCATCACTCGGAGAAAAACTTGGAGACTCCTTCCTCGCATCCTATCAGTCTATGAATGGAAGAAAAGAACACTTGCCGACCCCAAATAAAATAAGACAAAGATGGAAAGATGGTGACAGTGTTGATGCTGTACCTGTACTAACGCGTGAGTTAACAGAATCCCATGATACTCTGGAATCGCGAGCGCACAAAGTCTTTGTTGCGCTCTCATAGAGCGGTCCCCGAGAAGATGTTGACGCATTGTGGTCAAAGTCAAAATCAAAGATATTTATTTCAACTGGACCTTTGCAGGCACTTTCAACACGTCGTGATTCTAGGTGCACGGTTCCAAGTGGGTTGGTCCTGGAGAAGATACCGGCAAGAAACTCCATTGATACTCTTTTCATAAATCAAGTTTACAATAATATGTGGGCTATGCGTTGCCGTGCACTGCACAGCGAAAGTAACGGGGCACTTCTTTACTGTCTCCCCCGGGACTCCTGAGATATGCCTTAACAAGCTTGGCACCGTGGTGTGCTTCGGCGCAGTTCTTAAGAGTTCCCGAAGTCCACCATAATGTTCTGAAAGTGGACCAAAGTGATGAGTTTAGGCGATAGGATTCCGGCACACCCCTTCGCCACGTCGCCCAGGTGGAGGATAATGCAAGACGGGATATGATCACGCTAATGAAAAAAAAATCTCCCACGATAGTAGCACGGGCCTGTCTCGTGATGCTATTTGAAGAAACAAAGCTATTGCAAAATATCACGCGAGAAAAATACAATCAATTTTGTGCTTGTTTGTTTAAGACTGGATCATTTCTAAACGGAGCTGGGAGTAGACTTTGTGACGTCATAATCACGTGATTCTTTGTTTTTAATCCATTTTATATTTGTAGGTGCTGTCACCTCATGGTCTACGCAATACCACCGTACTGTTACTGTGGTATTACGTAGGTCATGTAAGACCAATATAATAAAAAAGTCTGGTATTATGCCGATAAAATAATTCGAACTGTTGGTAACTGAAAACCTGGTTTAATACAGATCTTTTCTCTCGGTGATAAACGTTCTTGTAGGTAATGAAAATTGACTTGGTCATGGTCAAAACAGCTGTGCAATGTCGGCTAACCTGTATAATCCATTTTATTATTCAACTCGTTTTCTTAAAGGAAAAACAAAAAAAAATCTTCTTTGTTACTTTTAATTATTTATGTTGGCCTGTACACCAATAATGTTTAATTACCAATAAATTTTAAAGTGCATGATCAGCTCATCTGTGTACTTAATTATTATTATGGGACCATAATATATCTGAAATCGAAAAAAATAAACACCTGTAAGTATTCCATACAAAAGCTCATGACCTTACTGGGTCAAAATGTATGGAGCAGTATATTTTTTTCATGATTTCAGAGTTGGTCCCATAGTCAAAATTGTATAGAAAGATGAGGAAACTACGGGCTCTTTTGTTAGTAAAAACAACGTGTTTTATACTTAATACTTTTTATCCGGGTACATGAAGACTATGGAAAAGACTAATCATAATTAATAATCATTTAAAATCGTAATATTTTGAGAACAAACAGTAAGCAACGATCCACAGTGCGTGAAATTTCAGCCGACCGATCAATCAAATTACCACATTCACTTTCACTGGGTGAATACTTACATAATAATATAAGGGATGTTCCTGAATACGGGTGTTGATCTACCCAACTGTGGAATTTACAGGTTAATAAAAAAATCTTTGCTTATCATTGAGCTAATTTTAAATTCAACTGTTTACTAGAAGCCTATTTTACATAAGATCATTGGTTCGGTATATAAAATTAAACGTAACATTACGTAATCAATAAAGACGTTCTTAAGGGTCTAAGCAGGAAGCAATTAAGTAACCGGTCGCAATAACTTATCTGCCAAGTTGCCCTAAAACTTGATTTTAACTTTATCGATACCAAAGATTAGGAAGATTCAGAAAGCCGTACCTGTTACCTACTTCTTGTAAGTACCATAGGGCTACCACTGATATAAGGGACAGTTTTCATAGAAGTTTCGAAGATTGCAAGCGCGTTAGGGTGTTACCACACCCACCCGACCGACGACGTCAGTCGATAGTTTTCACAAATAACACTAGTCGATGGAATTGATTGACTTCGGTCGGGTAACACCCTTTTTTTTTTTTTTTATCGTGGTAAAATCATCAAATGATCCTCCCACCCCGGGCAGGGCGGGAGGGACTGTCAGACTTGTACTGACTAAAATCCACGGTGTTCCTTCAATAGCCCTTTACGTTCCGGGGTCACGGTAATGAGATAAGTCCCGCGACCCGGGTAACACCCTTAGCGATTTATTTAGTTTCAGAACATTAAAGTTCACGACGCCCAATCGCTTGTTAGGTATCATCACCGATCTCTCATTTAATGAAGTGCCCCTTCTGTTTATTGGCTATTTTAGTTCGAACTAATTAATAAACACTTGATCTAGAAGCTTTTTAAAATTCATTCATATTTGTGTGTTCGCCAAAAAATTTTTTTAAAGCTGACTTTGTAACCGAATAGTGACGTACTAGCATTGTCTTTTGGCACTCATTCCCTGTAAACAAAACAGAGTAATTTAGACCTTATTACTTCGGAATAAAACTCAACATAAATCATATTTCAAGGGACATACGGAAATGAAATCACGAATTTGCTTTTAAATGACTTTTCGTTAATTTTTTACCACCCACTGGTACATGTTCCTTCCCTATTTTGGATATTAGTGACTTTTCTCCCTGAAAAGAATTGTTTCTCATCACTTCTCCCACCTGCTGTGATTTATTCCGGCTGTTCGCCAGGGCCCTTCCGTACTCAAATGACAATGATGGAAGCTGCAAGAATAACTTTAAAAATAAAGTGGGACGACCGCTCTGTGTCAATCCGAAAACGAATATAACTACACCTACTCGGGATAAAGGAAACTAAGATTAGCTTTTTGTAGGAATTCGACACACGAGGTGTGATGGGAGGCAGGGACACACCATGGACGCATAGGTATAGCATGCAGGCAGCAAAGCCTCTAGTGTACAACCTCCGTTTTCCTGTTGTAATCCTCATCCTCGCCCTGGGGAAGGCAAAGGAATTCTTTCAGGCTAAATTATCACGGTGTATCTTCAAACGACCTATGGCTCGAAGAGCGGGATCCGCTTGCGTATTCCCCGAGCCCTTATCAGAGTACAGTCTTCCTAAAGCCATGTACGGACTGCGCGTTCTAGTGTACGTGTAGTCTGACTATATTGAATACGTGTACAGATGGTTATTGGTTTAATTGTCTAAATGTGTATACGGGGCTGCAGGTACGAACAGCGCGTTCCAGGGTACGCGTACACCCGACTACGGATACACTAGAACGCGCAGTCCGTACATGGCTTAAGAGAGACATGACCTAATTACGTGCACATGACGTTTGACTGTCGTCGGTGTAGTATTTTCCATCTCTTTTCCACCAGTTCTTTCACTTCTTTGTACGTCTTGATGTCCAGCTTTTCCTTTTCTGGTCTATGTAGCTCCTTCTTGATCTTCCTCGTCCTCTCTTACCTTCTAGCTTGCCTTCCATTGTGTTTTTTATAAAGCAGCTGTCCCATTTCTAAAACCTAGTAAGGACCTAAAACGAAAGGTCAGCCTTTTAAAATTATTAATGTTAAAATGTAACGACGAAATGAAGGGTGGACTTACAAGGTATCGATGCCTAAATATATCTGCATAGATGTGAGTTTTCAACGCTGGTGTTTTTGTATTAGGTAGGCACTTACTAGGTTATCAAGATTATGCAATAAAACGATTTTTGTAAAAAGTGTCCCTTACTAGGCTTCGAAACGGGACAGCCAAAAGGTGTCCTGACGTATTAATATGGCGGTCTAAATGTGCACATGATGCACCCTGCAAAAAAATATCAACAAACCGTCACCCGACAAGTAGCGCTTGCCACACAAATACACACAAGGCATGACAACAGCGTCACTCTTGAAAGTATTTATTTACAAAAAACAACACGCCCGTACCCGTACTGTGCAAGATGACGCAACATTACGTCACAGTGACCCTGACTTCAGAATTACCAGTCAATGTCATCGCGACGCAAGTTGACGTGGAACATCGGTCAAGGCGCTGTTGAGGCAAACGGCGTCCAATGACCTGCCTCGAAGAAACAGCTGTTAAAACATAAAGTAAGTTACCTACATAATTGTACATAGCATCACGCCTACATCCCCTCAAGGGCTTTGTAGAGTTGTATGAACACCTACAAGCGGCCGCGGTGGGCCTTGAGAATTATGAAAGTCTGTGTTTAGTCAGATGAGGGATTAATGTATTAGTGGTCGTCCAGTGGTCGAAATTCGACCGTAGTTTTAACTTACTGCGCTCCTTCTCTATATAAACTATAATATGCTAAATATCACAATCCTCCGTCCGCGCAATATGCTTAAAAAGGGATACAAAATTTTCTCTTAATATAATTATAGATTTCGCCGATGCCATTATTAAGTCCCATGGGATGAGTTTACTCCATCTACTGGTACTTTTACACACTGAAGGTTCCTTCTAAGATTTTTCATACGGGAAATCTCAATAACACTTTGTCCGACCCGGGAATCGAACTCAGTACTTCCTCAGTAGTCGCGATTAAGACCAGTAGATTAATGAAGCATAACAGCCTATGTAATAAACACCCTGTGACATGAAAAGACCGGAATAATTGAAATCCAAAAAGGGGTGTGGTTGGGTAGCATTACATCCGTCGATTGGAGCTTGTACACAAAATTATTGTTGTTGGTGTAGATCATGCTCCAAGCCGGTCAAAACTAATTATAATTGTGAAAATCAGTTAACATTACTTTTGACTAAAGACTTTAGTTTGCCGAGGCCAAACTATGTATTTGATTAGGTGAGGTTAGAACTGTGTCCACGCAACGCTTGAGCCGAGCGAGCGAAGCGAGCGGTGCCGCGGCAGCGGCCGGCGAGTGCCAGGATCACTTTTTGAATTATCCAATATTTTTCAGTCATAAACTAATTTTGACTGATTTTCGCAGTGAAGAGTAGTGACCAGTTATGAGTTTTGACTGTAACATACCTAATATAAGTACATAGGTATGTGCTCGTGACTGATTTCTACAAGTGACTAAAAATTATGTTTAATTTATTTGTCTGCGTTCTCGAGACAAGCCAAAGATAGTCAAAAGTAGAATGAAGAAATCCATGAAAAGAACCAGATTAGACGATTATTGTATCTACGGGGGTATGAGGTTTAGCTAGAAATTCTCTGAATAAAATCACTTTCTAGAATAGTTTGCTTTCTTATTAAATTCGTAATAAATCAACATGTTTATAAACCGCATGATCGTGGATGCGACACCACGATATCGCGTTACTGTTTCATATTGCACCTCAGTCCTCAAGGTTATTCGCTCTTTTTATGAATTATGAATACTAATTAATTTTATAAGCAAGTAATTTTATATATACTCACAATTTTGTATTTAAATAGGTACACAATCTTATGGCCATAGCGCACTTGCTGTTTTCTGCGACCGAATTGCGCGTTTTCGCGTTCAGTGACTGCCTTTATCCTACAAAAAGTAAATAACGATTTCGAAAACGCGTGATTCTGCTGCAAAAACTAGCTAGTATGCTAGGGTTACCAAACATCAGTGGCGAAGGGTGAAAATTTTCAAAGGGGAAGTCGTCACAAAAATATCCCACCAAAAAAAAAACACCAATAAATGCATAATTTGTCTGCCGACAAAGCATCAAGATTCCGGCTACCACTAACATCGAAAAAACCCAAAAACCGCTCCTCTACCCCACTGTCTGTTGGTCTACGCTTTAACCAATTTCTAAAGGGAAGCCGATGGGAATCGGGTTGTATGGACTCTTCGCCACTGCCAAACATACTGTTAAAAACAGTGATATACTCTCAATAATACTGTTTACTGTTCATCAAAAATAAAGTATGCAAAATACTGTATGTTTCATCACCAGTATAAAACTGTTTATTCAATCAGTCAATTTAACGCCGATTACTAGAAGTAGCAGCGGAGAGAAAAAAAAAATTGTAAAGAATCTTTGAAAAAATAAAATATGTATTGTTCAATTTCAAATACTGTTCATATTACAGACATTTTTATTCAATACTTTGAATATCTTTTACATTATATTCTTGTTATCAAACAGTCAGACGTGACAAGGGTTTGGCTCGGGCCCTCACGCGAGAAAATCTCATGAATAAAGGCTCCTGTTCAGTCCGAAATAAGTCTGGCCATTCACCCCTGCAAGAATGGACTTGTACCTACTCCAAATGCGAGTTTTTATTCATCTTGATCGTAGTTCCTGTCAGGCGCGGATACAGGATTTCATTTAGAAGGAGGAGGGGAAATTTTTGTGAAAGAAAAGCAATTTATTTTTACACAAATTACGACACAAATAAAAAAGTAAACAATACAAACAAAAAAAAGTAAAAAATGAAGACAAAAACAAAAGTAAAAAATTAAAAACACTTTCCAAAAAAAGATATGATAATATAAAATAACAATTACTAATAATAAATTGTTTTGTTGTTTGTGTGATTTTACTTATGTTCCAGAAAATTCCTTCTAAACAAAAAAAAATGATAATTATGTCCTTGTATTTGACTAATTAGCGTTCTGAACGAACGCTAATTAGTCAAATACAAGGACATAATTATCTTTTTTTTTTGTTTTTTTTTTTTTTTGATACTTGATACTTTTAGCAGCCGAACTGCGCGTTTTCGCGTTCGTTGGCTGCCTTTTGCTTACAAAAAGTGAATAATGAACGTGAACACGCCCGCCCGATTCTGCTGCTCGAAGTATCAAGTATGTATGAGCCCTTATGGAAATCGAAGAAGACGATTAAGACGATTTAAAAAATTTGAAGGTGTCAATAATAATGTGAGTAAAGGTCGGAGTGGGGGGGGGGGGGGGGGGGGCAATTGCACCCATTGACCCCCTCCCCTCCTGTATACGCGCCTGGTTGCTATGAAGCCAAAAATATAAATTAAGTAAACAATGCGGCGCGCGTTCTGTATTCATCTTCGATAGAAGTTCACTTAAATGGTAATTTTGGCGTTACGATAACTGCGGTCGAGACGGGATCGCGCGGATTGAGACAACGATGCTAGTAGTAGGGTCGGCTACGCGCGTTAGTGATGCCCCTGGTGTTGCAAGCGTCCATAGGTTACGGTAACCACTTACTACCAGGCAGGTCGTATGCAAGTTTGCCACATTAGAGGCATAAAAATACAAGCAAAAATAAGCCCAAAGAAACACCTATCATTACATCCATCACCAATCATCATTTATTTCTCAATCTAATTACAATATTATTCTACGATGCATTGTTATCGCAATATCCGGTTAATTATGTCACTTCCGGTGTCATGAGAGAACGGTTTTTATTATAATTGTTCCTATTATCTTCAAGGCTGATTTCAGGTAAACGGTGCGTGAAGATAACTACGTAATTTAGGTAAATTGTATATTGTTATAGGTATTTTAATTGCTAGCAAGCATTGTAAAAATACTATAAAGAAAACTTGAAAAATTATTGACACGTATGCTGTGACACCCAAAGACAAGCTAAGCTAAGCTAGGGTGAGCTAAGCTAAGATGAGCTAAGGTGAGCTAAGCTTAGATGCATGCGTTGGATCGCGCACAGTGTGGCATCACCGATAAAATCTATAAATAGGGTTGACGGTTGCAGTGCCGCTCCGCGCAGGTCATTGTCACCTCTTGGAGCTTTGGTAGACGGGGCGGACCCCCCACTTACTCCGCCACTGCACGTCCCTATTACTTAGACATCAGGTACACACCTCACATTTTTTTATTACCAGAGAATTTGTATTCGTTTTCCTTTCTCATCATTCTACTAAACTTTCGCTACAGGACCATCTCTGAAATCGAAAACTGTTCTATAAAAAAGTGGATACCTAACTAGGTAAAAATGTATGAAGCAGTCGATTGTTTTTCACGATTTTGGAGTTGGTCCCATTATAGAAGTTGTGTAGATTGATCCATACACCCAAAATTTAAGTGCTAGGCACTTGTCGGTGCAGCAATTACTATCTTGTTCTATCCAATGCTAAATTATTTAATTCTCTGTGTTTCTACATTTGCATTTGTTTTTTGTTTTTTTTGGTAATTAAAAATTGTATAAGGAATAATTGTCGTCATAGGCCTGTACGTCAGTTACGGACGATCAGTGTCTTAAGTAGAAGAACACCTCTTTTCATCATCCAATACAAGACTGGCACAAGTTACCGTATACTCTGAATTGAATAAGGTATAATTTATGGGTATACTTACAACGATAGTAAGTTCATTCACCTCATACATTTTATTTATATGTTTTCTGCCTAAATCATACCTATTTCGTGTCATGTATGAGTTGTGTATGTAATTTCACACGTCACGTGGGACGTGTGCACGTTTTGTACTGAATTACTTCGTAACAAAATGTGTTAGGATTTTGTATTTATAATATTTAGTCAGGCAGTCGTGATCCTATTCAAATGCTGCAGCTAAAAAATAATCATGAGAGTAGTTATAATTGTTTATTAACATGCTTTGTAATATTTACTGTCAAACGTATATAATTTGTAGTAAGAGAGTTGCATTCATGTTTAACATAATAATCTGTGTCATTATTGAAATAGATGAATAAATTATTTTTAAAGATTATGTCAGTATGTAACTCATATACATATTAGTAACAATGTTCGTCGTAATTTTTACTGTAGTTGGATCATCGTCACTTTTTAATTTTTACGAAAACATTCATCAATCATGTTACGTAGGTAGGTATTCGTCAAAACTACGGACAATAGGTTAAAGTGTCTCTTTATTACTTAATTCAGTTTTGCTGCTCCACAAGACTTGAATTTTAGAGCTACTTGGCTACTTAGTTACTAACCAACAATTCGTTGGCCTGCGTTGGTGTATGAGTTATGTCCATTACTTCCTTCATACACAAGAGGACTATTTAAATAGGTGTCTTTCTTCAATGGGCACTCCAATGATGGGCAGCATTGGGTTCATCCAAGAACACTAGATACTAGTTAGCTACTAAACACATCGTTGGTATTGTTTGTAATATTCATAATAAAAATTATATTCTTCACTGATATTGCTACAAAATTCTCTAAGAAGACAATAATTCACGATTTTATTATCATTCACAATTTTTCCTAAAATGTATGTTTATGTATTTATTTTATTAACCAACTTACATTTACAGTTATTACTAATCATGTAAGTTATCAGCCAAATTACAGCGATTATACTGGATCAATTGGGTGCTTTTTCCACCAACTTTTATCATACTTTCGATTTTTATACATTCTTAATTGTAGTTATATAATAAACAATTATTTCTTTCTCCAAATGCGGGAAAGAGAAAAACTAACGTGAAATTTTGGTGCTTATCCGACTTAAAAATCGAAATAACTTGAATACAACTAAGAACTATTTCGTATAATCTTGTTAATATAATCAGCATACCATCTGCAATTAATAGGCTTGCTAGTAGGTACAAAATTAATGTCGACTTTCGTCCCGCTTAAATAATTTACTGTAAATCAATAAATAGCCGGTGTAATTTATGTATTTACTTTTACGGACGAATAAGAAACATTAACCTACTTGAAGTATTGTGTGGCAGAGATGTAGGTAAGTAGTATGTTCTAACAGTAAAATATAAATGAAGCTCTGGAACTATAAATAGATAACGCTTTCAATCATTTTCAAGAAGGTATCATTAATAAGACTTTTTTTCATATTTCGGGTCCAGGTTTCCCACAAAAATTATAAAATTAATCTCCTGAATTTAACGATCGAGAAACTAATGGATTTTACTGTGCGAAGGAGCTAAGTGTGACAAAAAAATTTTCAAGTTTCACATAAAAACCTAACGTGGCCCACATAGGCACTTATTTATAGTTAGAATATTAGCAAAAAGCTTTAATTCACCTGCAAAAAATAATTCCTGCCTAGATAAACATTATACAATGATGTTCAGCTCCCGGCCTATAAGGATGCCACAAGAGGTGAAGAGCACGCAAATCGTGTGAACATTATTGCATCGATCGTGTCTTGTGATGTCAAGTTTAAAACGTCGTATTATCAATTATTAATAACTAACATAATCTCTACATAGTATAAAATAAAGTCACTTTCCGCGTCTGTCTGTATATCAGCTAACTCCTTCTAAACCACGAAATGATTTTCATGTGGTTTTCACAATCATTTTGAACATTATTTTCTTCCGGAAGGTTTATATGTGTAATACTTTCATAATTAATTTATGGATAGTATAAAAATGGCACCCAAGCGAAGTGGGTTAATAGATTTTTGAACGTCAGAATTTTAGAGGGCTAAAATTGACTATAAATCCCATAAACATGGTGAAAAAAACAAAAAAAAAAAACTTTTATTTTCAGGTATCGAGGTCCATAGCATGTTAGTATTACAAATTACTTAGAAAACTATGGTAGTAGAACATTAAGACAACATAAAACATCGCAAACAGAAATCGCTCTCACAAAAGGCTTATCTAGCTCCATGTCTAGGGCTGCCATCACCTAAATTGTCGACACCGGACAAAGGTTGCAAAAACCCCGGACATTTGCATAAAACCGGGATTTTTCCCCGGACGCCCTTGAAAATATGAAATTTTCATTTTTATATAATTATTATTAAAATAGCCGATTTTTTTTTATGTATCTGCGCATTGCTCTCTTGTAAGTCACTTAAACAAATTAACACTTCAAATAACTCGAACATCTCAAATTATATCGTATGTAAGTACTCTATAATTGAAGAAATTAGGTAAGTAACTAAAATAATAAAATTATGAACTCTTTTCTTTTTCACCCAAGTCATATACGAGTACGTGTGTGTGCTTGCTGGAATAGTTAACGAATGAAATTGCCAACGTGACGGGCGTCCGAGTTTCTCCCGGACACTTTTTGAGAACCCTTCCCCGGACGCCCTTGCAAACTAGGACAAATCCGGGGAAACCCGGACAGATTGCAGCCCTACCCATGTCCGACATGTAGTTTGACAAACAATGATAAATAGAGGGTCTTGCGAATTCTCCTAACAGCCAACCGTAGTTTATACGTTCAAAGTATTTGTAGTCTAGCCTTCAACAAATATTTCTTTATTGGTATTCCTAGATCACACCCGACGCGTGTAACCTAGAAAGCACATAATATTTACAAATCTTTTGTCATAATTTATTACGCCATTATGAAAGGCCCAAATGGTCTAAGCAGGTCGAGTGCATACATGTGACATTCGATCTTCGGCATCGAGTATCGATATCGCATCGATACCCACTGCACGTGAGTGTGCATTGTGTACGCGCATCATTCTGTCACGAGGCGTGGCGCCTGCGCTGCGCTTAAAGTTTCAACGTAAATTCTTTGTATATCATGATCTAGGTATATTTCTAGACTTTTTTTCCAGTCGCGCTACTTTTCAATATTATTATAATTAATTCAGTGCAGTTTATTAAATAAACTAGTTAGATTCCAATAGGAAATCTAATAAGGATTACAATTTAACAAAAAAAAAAAATATGTTTTTTTTTGTTTTTTTATATTTTATTGTTTAATTACTCAATGTTTACATAAACCCACTGCATTTTCATTGTGGAAAATCGCGCGAGTCAGCGGAGGCAGAAAAAAATAAAATTCGCCACACTGAAGGTTAAATATGTGGTAAAACGTTATAATTTTTTGCATTGTTTCAGGTCTGTGTAAAAACCTGGCCCACTCCTCTGACTTTACGAATTTATGTGCGGATCGCAATTTGATTATTACTTGCTTTAACGGTGAAGGAAAACATCGTGAGGAAACCTGCACTGATGAGAGGGCCCCATAAATTCCTTGCTGGTGTAGTTCACCAAACCGCACCAGGCAAGCGTGGTGGACTAAGGCGTAACCCTTATCATTTAAAAAAAAAGTTCGTGCCCAGCAGTGCGACAGTAATGGGCTGGATTTATTTAATGATACCCACAATAATAATGTTCGAATGTTCGGATATGTAATAAATTCCACATTAAGCCAGACTAATTATCCATTAACCCTTGTAAGAGCAAACAAAGTGATTTAAACCACCGGTTTGTATTTAAAGAAATTTGTTCGATATGACTCACGAATAGTGCTGGACAAAGATTGTAAATTTTCGGCCTGAAGAATTCTCGGCTAGACGACAGTTCGGCTCTCCGGTAACCTTAGGCCATTGCCAAAGTTGAATGTCACAATTATTCAGTAATCCTCGCCAACTTCTAAAGTTCAAGTTCGACAGTTTCCAGTAACCTTCAGTTACACACATCGGTGCCAAATGTAACCATAATATACAATAATGCTGACCTTCCAAGAGACACAGAATTGCCGATCCTAGGAGCATAATGAATGACATCATTTTGTTAAGCTATTGAACTATTTGATAATGCACATAATACTAGATTCAAATTTTCTTGTTTCGACAATCGATATTTTTAAATGTATTTTGTCTGACTTGTATTTATTTTCTTTTTTTAAATGCAGGTTTCTTTTTACCATATAGACTCAACCATCTTTGTCTTCTGTGTTAGCATGGCTTGGCCATATTATTTTGGTGAAAGCCGAATATTTCGGCAAAAATTACGAGGCCGAAGGCAAAGAAGCTTGAACATTACTCATGCAAACTGTTTAACCATCTATGGTTTATCATAGATAAAAGGCCACAAAAAAGTAAAGGAAAATAAATGAAATTGACACATTGTCAACTAAGAAAAAAAGTGGGTTTTATTTCAAGTAAGATGTTTTAAAGTTTTTATTTAATGATATTCTTAACCTTCACAAGACACGAAGGTTAATCATGGTCCTTCGAGCCGGATATTTTCAGATAATTTCAGGATAAGTTGCGAGCTGCAGACGACATAAGGTCGTAGGGAAGTTTTAAACAACAGCAAGCAAACTGTACCTGGTTATTGTTGTAAGGAAGATGAAACAGCAATATGCAAGCTACAGACCACTAAGGTCAAGAAAAATAATGCATTAAGGAAGATGAAAAAGCAATATGCAAGCTGCAGACCACTAAGGTCAAGAAAGTGAGTAATTGTGCCGAAAATAGTGAGTACTTTGTGATTTCTTATCTGCCGAACAAAGTGAGTCTTAATTTCAAAACTACAAGTTATCTACAAGATAACTAAAGTGAATCTCTATTCTCTAAAATAGTGACTAGACTTAGTATATTTTTATGTGACTATGTGTATTTAGATTTAAGCCAAATTGTTGAGACGGGGAACCTATGTCCAATTACGGAAAGAATTTAAAGTCTCAAACACTTGGAAAAATTTCTTTGTTTACATTGACTTGTAAAATTTTCGGAATTTTTAAGACATAAAAACTTCTTTGTATATTCTGATATTTATTAGAACATTGATAATTGTCGTAATTTACTTATAAATTGTTTGACATTTTAACTTCAAAATGTCTTTGCAATCATTTGTCAAAGTACAGGATGACATTCAAGCTCGATTGTCAAGGGCTAAAATTAATTTTAAAAAGTCTCCTAAAGAAAGGATTACCAAACAATACTTAGAAACCAGGCTAGAAAATGTTGATGAGTTGTGGGGTCAATTTATATTAACACATACACAAATGATTAGGGATTTTGAACCTAAAGAATTGACATCTTCACCCTATACTGTTAACGATATTTATTACAATACCGAGGAATTATATTTAGATCTAAAATGTGAACTAAAAACTGCATTAAATAAATTTAAAGGTAGTGATGTGTCTCCAGCTTCGGGTTCACCATCACTTAATATTTCAGAAAGTAAAAACATGACTATAAAATTGCCTAGAATAATAATTCCAACATTTTCGGGTATTTACACTGAATGGCCAACCTTTCGAGATTTGTTCGTATCTGCAATTCATAAAAATACTACAATTGATAAAGTACAAAAGCTTCATTATTTGAAAGGTTACTTAAAGGGAGAAGCTGAACAGCTTCTACGCCATATACCTATTACTGAGGCAAATTATGATAGGTGTTGGGCTCAGTTAGAAACTAGGTATAATAATAAAAGGTATATTTCGCATTGGATTTTAAGGAGATTGCTTAGTCAAAGGAACATTGTAAATGAGTCGGCTAGTGGTTTGAAAGAATTAATGGATACTACGTCAGATTGTTTAAATGCACTTATGAATTTAGATATTGATGTAACTTCTTGGGATATTTTAATTATTCATATACTTACCTTAAAACTGGATGCAGAAAGTAGGAAGGAATGGGAATTAAAGGTCACTAGCAACACTAATTCTGATAAACTACCTACCTTTGAACAATTTAGAGAGTTTTTAACTAGTAGATACAGAGCATTTGAATTTTTAGAAACTAAGTCCGTTAGAAATCAATATGTAAACGTGGCTAAGGCGAAGGCATTTCACACAGCAACTTTGTTTTGTCAGTTATGTAATGATGATCACATGATAGGGAATTGCAAACAATTTGTGAGCAAAGATGTTGGTACTCGGCGTAAGTTTGTGCAGGATAACAACTTATGCTTTAATTGTTTGGGGCTCAATCACTCTGCCAAGTTTTGCAAATATTCAGCGGCTTGTCGGATTTGTAGACGCAGACATCACTCTTTGTTACATGTTAAGGGTGAACAGGAGTCTTTAGGAAAGAAGGAAGATTTGGGTTCGTTTAGCGATGAGGTCGTGCAGACGAAAGAACACACTCACACAGTTGGAGTAGAAGAACAAACAGAAGTCGTTGCTTGTTTTTCCAAAGGTACAGCTAATAACCAAGTTTTATTAGCCACAGCTCTAGTGCGGGCTGTATCCAAAAATGGGTTTATGTATACGATTAGGGCCTTGTTAGACCAAGGTTCTCAAGCGTCCTTTATTACAGAAAATATGGTTCAAAGTTTAGGGTTACAGAAAAAACCAGCTAAAGGTTTAATAGTTGGTATAGACGTCAATAACAAATTATCGTTAAATTCGGTTGTTGAAGTTAAAATCCAGTCTAGGGTTGATCCATCTTTTGAACTTGTAGTCAAAGCATATGTTCTCAAATCGATTACATCATTGTTACCGGTTAGAGAAACGGCATATTTAGATTGGGCGCAAGTTAATGATATACAATTGGCGGATCCTAAATATCATAAACCGGATAAGGTAGATATGTTATTAGGAGCAGAAATTTATAGTAAGGTTTTATTGAATGGTTTAAAGAAAGCTCCTGGAAGTAGTACTGTTGCGCAGTGTACTTCTTTGGGATGGATTTTGTCGGGAACAGTAGCCTCTGCTTCTCAGGGTACTTCAGATATTAGCGTGATGCACGTTCACATTGGTGACGATAATATCCTGAAAAAATCCTGGGAATTCGAAAAAGAACCAAATCAATTTAAGAAACATATACTTACCGAAGAAGAATCAAAACGTGAAGAGATATTTAAAGCTACAACTATAAGGGACGATAGCGGTCGTTACGTGGTAAATTTACCATTTAAAAATGAAGATTCAAGTTGGAAATTCGGAGATTCTAGGAATATAGCGATAAGGCGATTCCAGGGATTGGAAACTAAACTTGGTAAAAATGTGGAATTAAAAGCAAAGTATGCAGAAGTCATTCATGAATACTTAAAATTAGGTCCTGATTTCCTTAAAGATAAAAATATTCCATTAGGGAAGCGCAAACCGATATTGACTAATATAGAAGAGATAAAGGTACATGTAGTATCGAACGAAGTTAATTTTATTTGGGATAAATATTCATCACTTACTAAACTCGTTAGAATAGTAGCAAATTTAAGACGTATTTTAGAGTTAAAAAAGCCGAAGAAAGAAAGAAAGAAAAGAAAAAAGAAAGAAACGTTATATTACAGCAGACGAAATGAGATTAGCGTTAGAAACTTGTATTAGAGTATGTCAAATCCAAAACTTTCAAGCGGTGATTTTGGATCTGTAAAAAGAAAGACCTGAAAGAAAGGTTTTAAAGTCTTTAAATCTTTATCTAGATTACGTTAAAATCTTAAGGGTGGGCGGTAGACCAACTGATACTGCAACAGTTCTGGCGTCGCTGGTCAAAAGAATATTTGACCACATTGCTTCATCGTTATAAATGGTCTAAGCAAACTCCCGAGCCAAACATAGGAGATATAGTTTTAATTAAAGAGGATAACTTGCCCCCTGTCGGTGGCTACTTGGCAGGATGGTTGAAAAGCATCCGGGGCTTGACAATCTTACACGAGTAGTTACACTAAGTAGTAATGATTCCTCGTTTATAAGGCCGACGTCAAAACTGTGTGTCAAAAATCTGGTTTATTGTTATTAGTTTTAAGTTGGGTATCATTTTAGACATTGTATGTAAGCAATTTATTATTTATGTTCAAAGGTGTAAACCTATTATAAGGAGGGTATTGTTATTTTAGATTAGCATTATTTAAGTTTCTTTGTAACATGTAACATGTGAAGGACATAATGTTTCACAAAATGTCCTTGGTGGGCGGAATGTTTAACCATCTATGGTTTATCATAGATAAAAGGCCACAAAAAAGTAAAGGAAAATAAATGAAATTGACACATTGTCAACTAAGAAAAAAAGTGGGTTTTATTTCAAGTAAGATGTTTTAAAGTTTTTATTTAATGATATTCTTAACCTTCACAAGACACGAAGGTTAATCACAAACAATAATCTTTAATTAAATCAATAAACCATTTGATCGAGATTGCATTGTGAAGCTCATATACCACACCTTTGAAGTCGGGATACAGACGCACAAAACATTTTGTTTTATTTTTAGATTTTTTTAATAGTTTTCTTTTGTGGTTTCGTTATGACTTTTTTATGGGTCAATAAAATAAAATGTAAATGTAATTATTTTCGTGAAAGGTTAAAAAAGACATTACCCTGTCGTCGTATTCGTCATTTTTTTTTACACTTCAGTTAAATATAAACCCCTCTACTTATTTATTTATTGTACACCAGGTAATAAAACAAAGGATTGCGGTTAACCTAATGTACATTGTACAATGGGCGGTCTTATCGCTCACAGCGATCTTATAAACGGCGAATAAAGTTACGTCAATCATGAGGCAATAAACTTATGATTATTCTTGATATAAGTATCTACAGCTGTTATTAGTAAGAGGATAGATTTACATGTTTCGGTGACAAAGATCTCGGATATTAGTGACATCCGCGTGGTGGGAGTTGAGACATCTCTCTAAGAGAGGAAACTTGACTCCCATGACAATTTGTCAAATATCAACCGACAACAAGAGTGAGATTCGAGTCGAGTTGCGAGATGTACTTACAGAATAGCTACCCTGGACTAGTATTGCCAGATGTCACGCTTTTGAGTCTCGATTTTAGCCCCCAACAAAAAAAAGGGGTATTTGTAGTACGTGTGTATCTTTGTGTGGAGGGGGGAGAGTACCTGTCTGTGGCATCGAAGCTCCAAAACGGATGGACTGATTTCAATGCAGTTTTTTTAATTGAAAGCTAGTTTCATCGGGAATGTTTAATGAAAATCTGTTCAGCCTTTCAAAAGTTACAGCTCTTTTTCTAGTTGGAGTTGGGGGTTAGTGACAGTAAGTACGTCGCTTTTACATATAAGTAGCCAATTTGGCGCGGTAGGAGTATCTAAGCAATAGTAGTAATTTTTTAAGTTTGATTGATGTTTCAGTGCATCTGTGTCTATTATGCATTTTTTCTACGTCCCGATTTTATATCTCAGTCCCGCTTTTTTCATTTAAGTCCCGATATTTGGAAAAACGGACCTGTCGACACCGTTGACACTTCAGCATAGTTGACACGCGCGCCTTGAGTAAATTTTGTCGTTATGACAAGACGACATAATGCCTTTAAAAATCTGTTTCCGCACGAGATAATGGCACGACAAAATTATGTCGCGGCGTTCATATTAGCCAGGCAGGACATAGGTGGATAGTTTATTCGCATCGGAAATAGATAAAGTTCTTTTTTTACTATAGATCTGACGCGACCGGTTTTACTCAATGACCGCAGCCCGTAGTAGGTTCACACGTGTTTTTAATTGATACCACTTCCAAAAGAGCACGATATTTCATTTTTTAGTTGTTAATATGTTATTTATTGCAGTATTTTAATGCTATCACGTTTCAAACGTTGTGCCGAAATTATTGCACGTGTTTTCACATGTGCATATTGTGCATGTGCGTTGACATGTGCACTGAAGTCTCTACGATTATACGAATACTCGTATAAGTGGAAACTTGTAATAATTGGCCTTAACTTTACTAAAAACTGTACTCATTCTTTGTTATTAGCTGTAAGTTTTCTTAATAAAATAAATTAAATTAAAGTAATTGTTGACCAGGTCAATGTTCTTTGGTTGTTGAAATGTATAGGCTACAAAATAACTAACTTATTGGTCCATTCATCGTGTCCGTATGGATTGAGGAGCCACATGTGATTTTTAAACGGGAATACTATCTTTATTTAGTAGGATATGAGCCGATTTTGTAGACCCAATCCTGGAATTTGTAGGAAAACCCTTAAAAAGTTACATGACGTTAAAGGTGGCTCCTCAATCCAGACGTTTGAACTGAGGAGCCACTATAGAACTCGAAAAGTAGACGATGGATGTTTTTGAAAATTATGTAGGATTTAGTAGGCATTATGTACAATATGTACGAAAAATTTGAGTTTTGTAGTTCTTAATTTGACATAACTACAATACTTTGATTGTGGCTCCTCAATCTAAACGTTGGCCTATTCATGCAATGCGTTGTTTTTCATAAACTAAGCGGCTAATCAAAACATATTTTTAGTATCATTTAGTAGTACATTTATCCTAATTTGTAGTATAAAAATACGATCGTAAAACGATCTAAATTTGGTTATAAAACACATTTTATCTGACTCCTCAATCCTGACGTTTCTTTATGAAAATATGTCCATAACTGCCAAAGCTGTTAATGGAATCGAAAAACAATAACACGGCCATTTAGTAGAAATTTCTACTAAATATACGTGCAATCCTACATTGTACATAATCAGTATTTCTAAAGATATCAATTATTTGAAAATTCCTTAGCAATTTAGTGTGTAGGGTGACCATAAATAACTCAAACCAGGATAATAAAAGGAATTTTAATTGCAGCTACTTAAATTATTCGTGATATACCTATTCAAAGACCTATATATACTTACACAACCATCGTTATAATATAATAAATTAATAAGAAGTTCCAGTAAAATAAATAAGTAAGAAAAAATTCACATAAAGCGCGCCATGTATTTTTTCATATTTTTTTTTATTCTTTCGAGCATCTGTTTCTATGGCATACAGCCAAAAAAATATTAATACCTCTTTACACATTGAAATTGCTTACGTAAACGTATCTAACAAAATCTCTTTCCGTATATAGAAATATCAAATAACATGACAAATAGGGATTTTCATAGGAAGTTGCCGGTGTGATAATGATGAAATCCAATAAAATTTCATTATTTTATTTTACGATTTCATTTTTCGCGCGCCGTGTCTATTGGTGGTTGCGTTAGCTATGCGCGCGCAGGTGGAAGGAGAGGCAACAGCGATACCATCAAACAGCCTAATATTAGAAGTTAATAAACGGAATACTTTTTTCTTTATGTTAATTGTAGAAATTTATGTTAATTTGTTGACAAAAATAAATAATGTAATGCAATGAGATGTTTATTTATCATATTTTAATAGACGCTTAACGTTTGGCGCGTTTGCTTCCTTATTTTGATAGATGTTTTTTTTGGGATTTTATTGGATTTTATCATTATCACACCGGCAATTTCTTATGAAAGTCCTTATTTGTCATGTTATTTGATATTTCTTTTCTATATACGGAAAGAGATTTTGTTAGATACGTTTACGTAAGCAATTTCAATGTGTAAAGAGGTATTAATATTTTTTGGCTGTATGCTATAGAAACAGATGCTCGATAGAATAAAAAAAAAATGAAAATATACATGGCGCGCTTTATGTGAATTTTTTGTTACTTATTTATTTTACTGGAACTTCTTATTAATTTATTATATTATAACGATGGTTGTGTAAGTATATATAGGTCTTTGAATAGGTATAACACGAATAATTTATGTAGCTGCAATTAAAATTCCTTTTATTATCCTGGTTTGAGTTATTTATGGTCACCCTACACACCAAATTGCTAAGGAATTTTCAAATAATTGATATCTTTAGAAATACTGATTATGTACAATGTAGGATTGCACGTATATTTAGTAGAATTTTCTACTAAATGGCCATGTTATTGTTTTTCGATTCCATTAACAGCTTTAGGAGTTACGTACATATTTTCATAAAGAAACGTCAGGATTGAGGAGCCACATAAAATGTGTTTTATAACCAAATTTAGATCGTTTTACGATCGTATTTTTATACTACAAATTAGGATAAATGTACTACTAAATGATACTAAAAATATGTTTTGATTAGCCGCTTAGTTTATGAAAAACAACGCATTGCATGAATAGGCCAACGTTTAGATTGAGGAGCCACAATCAAAGTATTGTAGTTATGTCAAATTAAGAACTACAAAACTCAAATTTTTCGTACATATTGTACATAATGCCTACTAAATCCTACATACTTTTCAAAAACATCCATCGTCTACTTTTCGAGTTCTATAGTGGCTCCTCAGTTCAAACGTCTGGATTGAGGAGCCACCTTTAACGTCATGTAACTTTTTAAGGGTTTTCCTACAAATTCCAGGATTGGGTCTACAAAATCGGCTCATATCCTACTAAATAAAGATAGTATTCCCGTTTAAAAATCACATGTGGCTCCTCAATCCATACGGACACCATTCATCTGCTTAAATGCTCATAAAAGTCTCTATTTGTCATAATATGTGCTTGAGCGGGTAGAGAGCCTTACGTCAGGAGTATCTAGACAAGATATTTTGACCACTATATCAAGCTTAACTGATATATTCTTAAATACTTGGTGTGCTGATATTATGAGATATACTTAGTATGCTGATATTAGACGATCCCAACAAAATACCTGGACAAACTTTTACAGGTTACCTACTATACCATAATAAAGCCATTAGAAAGTTCAAAAAGATATAAAAATAATAATGAAGAAGAAAATAAAACTAATTCAAAAACAACAAAACATTTTTTCCATCTTTTTCAATTTTTAACCTTTTACTAACTTAGGTTTATAGCATGATGCTACTATTGCAGATAACCCACATCATTCCAATGCTCGAAAGTCTCTCCTCGTGGTTTTCTTTCATACCTTTCGGTCAACTAGAACCAGTGTAGGGTATTTACTCTTGTCTAGCTCATCCCTCCATCTATTACATGGTGGAATAGAATTAGAATAGAATAGATTGTATTTCATGTAATCCAAATACAGGCACTTATGAAATGTCAAGACTCTAGGTGCGCGGTTCCAAATAATAGGTCCTATGGAGAAGAACCGAAAAGAAACTCCACGGAAACTCTTTTAAAATAATAGATTACAATCTTGATTAGTACAATGTTGTGGTAAGAGCTGCGTGAATAATGTAATTTAATGTGAATAAAATAAATTTGGATAGGTTAATAATGATTTGCCTTTAATTAAGAATGCCATGGCAGTTACAAGCTCTGGCCCGACAGACTAGACGGCACCCGTTCACGAGCATGTGAACTGATGCCGTGATGATGTGATGGGGTGTGTGTGTGTGAGAGAGAAGCATGAACTCAATGAAAAAAAAAATCTCTTCATTTATTACCAGTTGTTCCGTAATCTAAATAAAAATGCGTTTGTTTATATCAATGCAGCTGTGCGTACTATTTTAAAAAGTAGGTTTCTAGGGCTGTCAAGCCGTTCGTTACAACAATGAGTTATTACGTAAACTATGCATTTTTTGTCTCCGGGGATACGCTGGAACTTTATTAATCAGTAGGTATCAGTATGGAATTAGACGGTTTTTTTTTATTTAATAAATATTGCATCATATTATTCTTTTTTTTTAACTTTGCCCTCACTTGGTATTCTCCTAAATGGAAGATAGTTAACAAAAATGCAACTCACATGCACACACACCCAGACCTGGAACAATTATCTTTAGAACATACAAATAACTGCTTCGTGCCGGGATCGAACCCGTGGCACAGAGCGTAGAAAGCTAATTTTGCATTTGAGATACATGTTTATGAACTGTATCCTCGATACCGGAGAAATCCAAGGGAGGGACAACTTAAAAAAAGAAATTTAAAAAAATGTTAATATATTACCAACTCAATACTCAATATTCATTGCGTTCCAATGTAATTTACTTAGGTGGTAAAATAACAATAATTTCAATCATTATGGACCCTGTCGTATGGATGCAATTTTGTAGTGATGTCTATGCATCGCGTCCTCTTCTTAATAAGTATGCCCATCATTCTAGTGTGTCTTGTTTTGTGGCAATGAATGGTACTCCTTTATTTTGTTTTTCTTTAAATTTTAGACCATTGCAAGTTTGAATGGACTGTGTTTGAACTACTAGAAATAATAACATCTCTTGCTCCGCAAATTGAATCGAATTCCCGTCCGAGGATTTCTACCGATATTTCAAAATTTCTCGTAGGTAAATTATAATTTATGAGGGTCTCCGAACTTTTTGTTCATACCTATTGAATTTCAATTGAAAATAGATATTATTGTATGTTCAAGACAAACAAGAAATCCGTCATATATTGTCATTTCAAACACCATAGAACTTAACAAACCTTTTGAATTTTGACCTTTGCCTGACACATGTTAATAGTTTTTGTTATAATTACCTATTAGGTAACAATATTATTGTTTGATGATTCTTGATGAGTCATATTATTAAATGGACTGTGTAAATGTCTGAAATAAAGATTTATTATTATTCTTTTATTTAAAATTATATTAATAATTATTCCCTTTATTAAATTTTTTACATACTTTAAGATATTTTTAAATAGTTTTATAATTAAATAAAACATTTAAAAATATGAAAGAGTAGTAGCTAGGCCACCATTATTATAATTAATAATTGTAATTGACATGTTTTATTTTATTTTATTTTGAATTTTGTAATTAATGTATTTTATTTTATTTTGCCGCTTTTTAATTAATGTATTGTATTTTATGTTATTGTTATTTGTGCATACTCTGTTATGTGATGGATCTCTGTTGTCTTGAAAATAAATGATTTTGATTTGATTTTTTTTTTATTATTACATATTTTAATATTACATAATACTTAAAAATGTATTATTAAAAATATATGATAGGTAGAGAAAAAAATCTTCATCTTAATTTTTTGTTAGTAGCCGTTTCTTTTTGTTTTCAAAATCTTTGCCCCTCACTAGGATTTCTCCTGTATCGAAGGTACTTTACAAACATACATCTCACAGACACACATAGACCCGAAACAACTATCTGTAGATCATATCTACAAATATTAGTTCCGTGCGGAGATCGAACCC
Organism: Allophyes oxyacanthae; assembly: GCA_932294325.1. Taxonomy (NCBI): domain Eukaryota; kingdom Metazoa; phylum Arthropoda; class Insecta; order Lepidoptera; family Noctuidae; genus Allophyes; species Allophyes oxyacanthae. The sequence continues at coordinate 9,546,284 of OW028628.1, forward strand.
GCGGCACGTAGCGCAGAAAGCAAATTGCTTAGCTACTGCAATTTTTTTTTTTTTTTCACGTCATCATTATTAACCGTGGCGTCTATTTGAGTTTGATAAAATTCTGCGTCACTAACCCAGGACTCCAGAGAGAGGAACTTCCTCACTGTGTGTGCCATGTCAAGTAGTACTGCTTTCTGTGTTAGGCCCTTGACCCAGTCGCCTAACGAGAGCTTATTATTATTATAAAATTATAACTAATATTTAAAATATAAATGTTCACAGTTTTATAGCCTAAATGGCCTTCATATCATTGATTGAGAGTAACCAGACTAACTGCATGACCTCATCAGTCTGAGAACAAGTCTAATCTGGCGTTATAATTAGTTTTTTTATCTTCATAACAGCGCACCGTAAGGTTCAGTGAATTATGTGCATACGAAGGTATGTTTTCATAGAAAATGTATGGGAAATAAATCTTTTGTATTTTTCTCAATTTCAGCAAGTACGATTTTGTCCGTTGTTTGGAGGAAACATTCCTGTTGAAAAATAGAACTGATTGAGTCCTACTAGCTCTTAATTAGGGCAGAAATTCACCTGCCCAGACATTTCCACTATAAGCTGACCTTTCATTGTACGAACAGCTTATACAGTGCGAGGTCAGCTCATACCGGAAATGTCTGGGCAGTTCAATTTCTGTCCTGCAATAAGAGTTTGTAGTAAGCCCCAGCACTCTCTAACTATAACAGAAAGGGTAACCACCCCTAATGCCCCAAAATTTTGCGCCACCCTATATAATTAGGTACTGCTATTTATTGACTGTTGTATTGTAGTTGGAATTTACATTCTAATAAATCGTTGTAAAGTACAATTTTTTCAAATACCTTTTAGGTATTTGTGGTATGAAGATAATGTTGATATTAATTACATTATAACGGCCAAGGAAATTATAAAAATAGGTCGTGTGATTCTAATTCCATATTAATACGGGAATAACACATAAGGTAATAAATAATTCATTAATATAACGGTGGGTGCGGTTTATACCTGCAATTATAGAAACTAGTGGTTGAGCAGTGGTCGAAACTCAATGTTATTTTTTTAATTTTTTTATTAAACTACGACAACATTGCGCGCCGCTCCAAAATTCAAAACGTTTGAAATTATTTACAAAGCGCCACCAAGACTCACAACGCATGAGTGCGTATTGAGACGGCTGTCAAACAAAAATAAATCCAAGGATTTGTTGCTCGGTAAGGAGATGTGACTAGAAACATTGAAACAATAATTCGGAGGGGCGCGCCATGTTACCGTAGTTTATACTCATCGAAATTATAATTTTTTTGAAAAAAAAAAACTGTTACTTAATCTGCGATCCTTTACAAATACGTCTTTAGCGTGTGTTGTTTGCCTTATTTCCTAATAGCTATGAAATTTAAAATTAAATGTTAGTAACAGTTGAAAAAATCCCAATTATACAGCTTGTATTCGCATTTTCTTTTTAATTGTTACTAATCATAAATTTTCGCTTACTGCATTCCTTCTCCATGTAAATTTTATTTATGCCAAATTCCACAATCATCCGTGCGCGCAATGTGCTTAAAAAGGGGTACTGAGTTTTCTCTTCACGTATTATTAAGTAAAATAGTCGAGTGAAAGGTAATTTACATTTTTTTATCAGTATTGTATATAGGTTATGCTCCGTATAATCCCATTAGCTCTTTAACTTTAAGAGAATATTTTTAATTTGACTACATCCAGTGTATATGGGTCTCAAGTCTCAAAACACTAATCTTCATGATTAAATTCTAACTTAAACTAGCAACAGTGCAATGTTACAAAAGTAAACCATCAGCATTCAAGCCTCGTGTAACACAGTTACAATCGATATCCGGGTTATAATTAGACTATTTGCTGATTTAATTGATTAATTGCATATTTATACGTATCTACATAATATTATAGAGGTAAAATTTGTTTTTTTATAATTATGTAGGGGGTGTGGAGGAACGAGGTATGGTGTTCCTCCATTGAAAAGGGAGGATCCTCCGACCAGGCGAGGTGATATTGCCTGGCGGGCCGAAGCCCGACGGTTGATATCCGACAGTTGTATGTGTTAGATACGATATTCTTTTTCCTTGCGCGATGCAGGCCTCGTAATCTGATTGGTCAATTCATATTTTCGCGACACATATTACTGTCAGCTTGCTGACTTATAAGTAGTTATTCTATGTGGCGATAGATGTGGCTACAGGGGTAATATCCGAAGCTAATGAACCGGATTCTAAAAAAAAAAACTCGTTTTTTTATAGCTTGGGGGCAAACGAGCTTACGGTTCACCTGATGGTAACTGATCACCGCCGCCTATGAACATCCTCAACACCAGAGGAGTCACCGATGCGTTGCCGACCTTTTAGGATGGTGTTAGGAAAAAGGGAGGAAAAGGACAAGGAGGAATTGGCTCTATAAGCGAGAAAGGGATGCATTGTTTGATAGTCACTGTGGCAGTCAGATTTTTCCTACGTAATCAAGGCGCCCGCCGGTCCCGCCGACCCATTCATACTGGCATGCCAGCAAGACAATACTACAAACAAAAAAGAAAGCTTCCCTAACCCTGAGTGATATAGGCTATATTTTATTTTGATAAAAATAATAACCTAACCGTCAAAAACCCCCGACTCCAACTAGAAAAAGAGCTGTAACTTTTGAACGGCTGAACAGATTTTCATGAAACATAGCTAAGAACACTCGGGATAAAATTATCTATGATACAAAAAAAACTAAACAAAAATCGGTTCATCCGTTTGGGAGCTATGATACCACAGACAGATACACAGATACACAGACAGACACGTTAAACTTATAACACCCCTCTTTTTTGTCGGAGGTTAAAAAGTGCGGGTAAAACCGTGGGCAACATGTAGTATATTAGGTAGTAGAGATGAGTGGTCTATACCCCACTTAGGTACACTACCGGCTTATTATCTAAACTATAATTTAATCATCAGACGTATATTTCCTCACCAGTACGAACAACAGTACGACTGGTATAAGTATGGAAAATTTTATAACAAACAATAATATATTATGGACGCATCATTACCAAAACCTTTCATTATATTCTATTATTATAGTTAGCTTCTTGCGCTAAGGCGCAGACATCATAACCATCATGCTTGCGGTTCTTGAAGTACTCTTGCCTACCCATGGTAGGGTCCTGTTGCACACCCAATTTAGAAGAAGAAAGAAAGAAAGAAAACACATTTATTCGGACTATTATAGACATCAGACAACACAATGCACAAACATAAAAAAGTAAAAAAACAAAATTAACAATGAACGAAATACAATATGCTGTCGTGGTGCCAGTACCGCGGGTCTACCGCGTAACTAAAATTGTAATGAACATCGACATCGGTATTAAACTTCAATATGATTGTGAGAGCCTAAACTTTGAGCTAACTTGTATTTTTTTACCGATCATGAAGATAGGAGTCCCATCTATATGATAGGTAATTTTTATACAAGTTAGCTCAAAGTTTAGGCTCTCACGATCGTATTGAAGTTTAATACCGATGTCGATGTTCATTACAATTTTAGTTACGCGGTAGACCCGCCGAATGGGTTGCCAACTCAGCATTTGCTGGGTATAGGAACACCTAGCGCTGGTTTTCAGTTGACACACGGACGCGGTAGGCAACAAATATTATATTGTATATACTTATATAATATATTTACTGAGTGAAAACTCATTTTAACAATAACGAGACTCGAAAAATGAAGTAAGCCTATTGGTGGATTTTTCCTCCCATGCCGCTTAACTACCTCGCACAGCTCTGGTAGAAACACAGCCTAATACATCAGGATCTTCTACACACGCCTACTCTTCGCCGTTGAAGATTCATAATGCATATATTTAACTAAATAACACACCATATTTACTAGTCAGTAACTAACTATTAGTAACACAATACTTTGAGATGACGCATGATGACTTTGGTGGATTATTCCAGAACAGATGTTTGGCCTTGATAGCTGGAAAAATTACTGTAACAGCAATTTTTCTCTCTTATGTCTTCGTTTTACACACTGTGTCCACGTTTTCTTCAATAGCTTCTCTTGTCGCAATAGTCTACTTAATAACTATTTAATATATAATTTAATTAACGGAATATAAATGAAATGCAATGCACAAAATGTAATAAATAAATTAAATTTTTTTTTAGCTAATGTTATACCTAGAAATATTTTGTTGTAGCCTATTCATAGCCTGCACGTTAGAAACTTTATACTACCTACCTATGTAATATCCTGTGTACAATAAATAATTAAAAAAAAAAATTATACGATTTTTGTTACACGCTGTATAGACTCGCCTACTTGTGTGAAAAATGTTTTGACCCTGTCACCACGGACTGGCAATCAGCCGAAACCAAAACTATTATAATAATCGTATTGCCAGTCTTACACACTGTTTTTCCTTCGCGTATCACGTCTTTCAAGAAAGGAAAATGTTATTTCATTGTCCATTTTCCTTGTAAAGGTTGTTTGATCAATTATTTGCCCGAAGCCCGATTGTGAAATGTTTACTCGATGATACAAAGAAATGGGAGGCCTAGTTCAATAAGTTCTACACGGTTTCGTGAATATAGGGCATGTCTTTTTTTTTCGAAGAAAATACTTGTTTTTTTTTATTATGTTGTTTCAATAAACAACATAATAAAATAAAATAAAAAATTTAAGTATTTTTACTGGACGTACTTCAACTTACATACTTAACAACAATTTGTTATGTATGTAAGTTGAAGTACGTCCAGTACAAGCAAATATGGTGAAAAATCTGTATTTTACACCCAGTAAGTAACTGCCGTCTATAGTCTATACCTCCGTAAGTCCACAACTCAACTGCGTATATTACAATTAATACCGATATCTTTTGTCGGTTTGCGTTATAATCTGAATGCAATTGATGTACCTATCTTGAAGAATGCAAAAAAAAAATAAAAAAAAAATAACTTGAACTCTCAATAATTATCTTGTTTGAAAATAAATAATTAATGAGTGTGGAAAAAACGTTATTTACATTTGAAAATATAAAAACATGCAATTTAACAACCTAATTAAAGTGGTGAAAAACACTGTTTTTGAGCCTGCAAAAGCAAATTAATGCAAAAGTTTTACAAGATTTATTTTGAAAAACATTCCAGTGCCATTATCAAAGCAATTATCCTTTCAAACGAATTTATGGAAACTTCAGAAAGCTTATTTTATTAATATTTATAGATTTTTGAAAACATGCTCTCTTTATCATCTCAAAGATAAAAAAACATAATTATTATTTAAAAAAATAATTATCGCAGATGCCATGTTTAAAAACTCACTAAGCACCTGACGTTACATTGTCCATATTCGAAGAAAAAATATCCCTTTATTGTATAGGTAGTTGTTAATCATGTTTTTACGAAACATGGTAACTCTGAACCAACAATAAATAGGTGAGAAGTACCTACTTATTATTTCCATGAATAGGTATAAATATTTGAAAACCATTAACAAAAAAAAAATAACTACGGCTTACAGAGACGTTAAGTAAATCCGAGAATCAGATCTTGTAGTAAAACTGAGAACTTGATAATGTCAATATTTTGGTCAACATGACTTGATAGGCCGTTGTTGAAAACGACTGTATCTTTTTACATTCATAATAAACGATTTCTTCCCACGGGAACTATGGCATCATAATATCAGCCTGTATAATGTATACGTTTACTGCTGACAATTGGCGTCGTTATAGTCTGCACAAAGAAAGCACGCTAGGGAATCGTACTAATATTTATAATACTAGGTATAAAAAATTGAGAAGATATTTGGATGTTTGTTATTCAATGACGAACAGCGAGCGGGTCTATCGCGTAACTTAAATGGTTATGAACATCGACACTGGTAATAAACAAAAATACGATCGTGAAAGATTAAACTTTGAGCTACCTTGTAAATTTTTTACCGATCATGAAGATAGGAGTGCCAACTTTATATCGGTAATTTATTTACAAGTAGCTCGAACTTTAATCTCATGATCGTATTGAAGTTTATTACCAGAGTCGACGTTCATTACCATTTTCGTTACGCGGAAGACCCCTAATTTGGATGAAATTCACCACACATACATGAAACAATGGGCACCAGCTAGTAGCATCATAATATCAGCCATAGGTATACGACTATTGCTGATAATTGGTATCCTCATAGAAAAAACTGTTACAAAAAACACCCGTAAATAAATATTGCTATTATCATCACGACTGCCAGACCGAAGGCAAAAAAGGGGGAATCTTTTATTTGTTCACAACAATATTAAAAATTAAAATAACAAGCTCTACCTAATTTTATTTATTTATTTATTTTAGTTAAATAATGTATTCACATGCTAATTAATTACGTAACTGAAGTCGACTTGAGTAAACAAACATACGAACATTGTGGTGATATAATACATGAACAGGATCCAACCTATATTGAGCTGAGATATATAGTTTTAAAGTTTATATCGTAATTCTTCATTGATGCAGTGGTTTTTTGTTGGTTTTATTGGAATTGAAGGGCAAACTTTTTTAACTTTAAAATGTGTAGATAGTTTTGGTTTCATATTTTTAAATATGATTATGAAATTAAATATCTTAAAACTAGCTTTTCTAGAAGGTGGGTTGAATCCTGTTCGTCTAATTGTGACGACACAGTCGGCGCAGTGGCTAAGCAATTAGCTTTCTGCGCTACGTGCCGCACCTTCGATCCTCGCACGGAGCAAATATTTGTATGATCTGCAGATAGTTGTTCCGGGTGGTGTGTGTGTATGTGAGATGTATTTTTGGAAACATCCAGTCGTTTTTTGATGTCCACTTTCAACGTACCTCAAAGCACCTCAATTCCACGCGAACGAAGTCGCGAGCACGTGTATAAATAAAATTTATATATATTTATATTGATGTCATTAACCTACCTTCTTCTTGCCAAATCTGGGATTAAAAGACAGGTGCTTGAGTATATGTTTAGAAAAAAGTGAATGGAATATATTTGCCCTGGTGGATAAATTGGCAATGGGCCAGAAAGCAGTTTATCTTTTAATCAATCACGTTTTGATCCACGTGGCGATGAGTGGCCGAATCTACTGCATAACATAATGTCGTTATACTAGCTGTTCCCGCGAATTCGTTTGCGTAGAAAGATCTTTAATAGAAAATTTGGACCCTTATTTCACCCTCGTAGGGGTTGAAATCATTTCCTAACAGGTGCTTACACACCTACCTGTCATATTTCGCTTTTATAAATATAGATTAAATCCTGGAGTTGTGGCGGAAAAAGCGAGAGGATGAGAAAGTTTTGACAGTTTTCGTCGCGACCAGTTTTTATTTGGTTTCATATGGAGGACACTCACCTATCAGGCTGCTGTATAGGACGCGCGTGTGTTCTTGATCCATAAATATAGTCTTCACAGTCATCAGGTCATAGTCACCATGGTTGCTCCTATACCTACTTAAAATGACTCACCATTGAAAGGCTCATGTACACATGGCATCAAGCTAAATAAACATTTCCAATATAAGCTGACCTCGCATTGTATAAACTTTCCGTACAATGAGGAGGTCAGCTTTTACTGGAAATGTATAGCTTGATATTGATTTGATGTAGCCGTGCGTACAGTCCTCACCACAGATCTTTGTGTTTGTGAAGTTTAGTTACAATCATGAAATAATGAAACAATCCTACGCGTCAAAGCGAGAAACACGACGAAATTCACGATCCTGGCGGCCAATTTTCGTTTCGCTCGAAGTACAAACTCGATTATGAGATGATCTCGAAGGAAACAAGAATTGGCCCCTCTCATTGGACACGACGCGACGTGACGCGTAGCATCTTCAAAAAAACACAAAGATCCATACAGTACTCGTAAAAAAACAACTTTTTTATCAAGGATTCTAACGATTTCCCTAGAATTTTCTCCATTATAATTTTAGACAGAAACTCAAGCAAGCAGAACACCAAAATAGTAATACCAAAAGCTTAGCTAGCATAAATAAAACCGTAATCTGTAAATTAATTTGAGCTTTGTTATCGCAATACTGAAGTGTAATGTTATCTGCGTTTCGTAATAATGCTTATCTCATATTATTATTACAGTGTTATCAGTGCGAATGTACTTAGTCAAGTTTAGGCAGCGCGCAAGGACTTTTTAAAATGAAATGCTAATTAAAAATTAAAACATTTATTAAATTTAAAGTTACTTGCTAGTTCGCTAGTCTAATGTAGAATGAATGGGTTAGTATAATCCTAACTTAAAACTATCGCCCCACCAAATACAATGGTGGTCTGTTTGCCTAGTAAGCTGAATGGGTCACACAAGTTTCAGTTACACTGATAACATATTTCTATGAACCATTCTGCTTACGTTGACAGATTGACCGTCCTTAGGGTGGTCCACAGGATGTAACTCCTCCCTCCCCAAGTTTGAAATTATCATTTTGTACACATAGTTTGTACATATGATAATTTCGAAGACTATATATAAGAACACATACAATAAAACAGTGCCTATGCAAGAGCCGTATTGTAAAACACTGATTAGGTTATTTGCACTATTTCCACTTATTTCACTGATTTCACTGTTACATTTTAACAGTTGTAGATTAGCAGAATCCTTTCCGTTCAGGTTGATGGGCTTTCGTTTCATGGTAGCTGACGACGATATCTCTTGACGTCATCAATGGTCACAAGAACTGGATGGCTTTTCTAATGTTTGTTGCAAATTTGATGAGATCAGTGACACAGTTGTCCTCGGCTAATATCAGATCCTCTTCGTTCTCATAACATAGGAACGCGCTTCTTCAATTTCGCGACTGGGCTTGGAGAGCGATTTTGTTTTCAACCCTTTCGCAAGGAAATATGGATATTTGGGTAGTATAATGGTTGTCTGGTTATTATGGGAATTATAAAAATAGGTAAGGGGAACATTCTAAAATAATTATGATTGAATTTGCTGAATGTTATCTGATTTTGTTTACTTTAGGCTTTTAATTCTATACATATTTAACTTGTAAATATACCTCTAATAAAACAACTACATGTTCACTAAAAGCTATAAATTTTATACATTAAAATCAAGTTTAAAATCTAAGTTCATATACTAGTTTTAAATCTAATATCATAACTACCTATGATCCATTTTTCGTAACATACGAAAAATAAAGCTTACGAAAGCTTGACCTTTCTTTACAGGTAGCAAACTGGAGTTTTGCTAATCTGCTGCAATTGAAGGCCCTGGTATGGGATCGCTTGGATTACCAGAAGGATAAACCTGCGAAGGACGTTTAACGTCTTTAATGGGTACTTTGGTATTACGATTTTGTGTAGTAACTGGAACAATATTTCTTTTAATCTTTCCAGTAAAGTAAAAGAAATATTTAATTTTTGGTTTTATATATTCTTTTATAAAATTCCTGACAATGTCTGGTTCGTTCAAAGGTAAGTGCACTTCTAAGATTTTTTGTTTATTTCTGGACAGGTCTTTAACTGATATTTTATCTCTGTTCCAGGTGTATACAAGAATTTGATTTGGTTTAGTGTCTATTGCCTCCTGTAAAATAGGTATACCTTCGGAATCCATATCTTGCGCGGAATGTATCGTATCTGTACTTTTCGAATTTGGTCTTTCAGAAGCTGTTACAGTACTACTGCCAACAGAGGGCATAGAATATGGTGACTGACGGCCACCATTTCTTAGTGAAGGAATACTTAATGTTTTCTCTGAATCGGATGATAGCGACATTGGAGATAGTGATTTTTCACGTAATTGGCTGGAGTCCCCAATTTCATCAATAACTCTATCTAAATATCGTTGTAATTCCTGTTCACTTTTATCTAAATTTACTTTCATCGAAACATCATCATCTCCACCAACTGCGTTAATTCTAATCTGCGATAAAGCGTCGGCATTAACATTTTGTAATTTAGTAGGCACTTTAACTCGAGTTTCGGATCGGGGCTCTAAATAAATTTCATAAGGTGAAGTATAAATAATCGGTATATTCGTGTTACATGTCTGCAAAACCTGATTTTTCATGTCTATTTTGGCTTCTAATCGTTTTAAAAGTTCTGATCCTATAAGGCCATCAAATTTATCATCCACATTATAAACATAAAATTTATGCATTAATGTCGATTTAAAAGTTTTTAATAATGGGGTATAAATCACTTCACTATGTTCGCTGCGTGCATGAGTACTAATGACTACAAACGGTTCATAATATTTAAAATCATTGAAATACTTATTCGCCAAAGCTTCACTAATAAAAGATCTGTTACTTCCGGTATCAATTAAAAATCGAGAGTCTATCTCAGGTAAATAAATGTGGGGTAATCTTAAAATACTGTCACAATAATTAAGGTGTATTATTGTCTGGGGGTCTTGTTCCGAGGCCGTTGGTTGAAAATTTTCATGTTCATCTATGCCCTGACTGTTAACACAGTCTTCCGTTTGTTCCACATAATTACAATTAATTTCAGGTAAATCTTCAAAATAAACATCACAAGTTGAAGGGTCTGACTCATTGTGGTAAAATAATTTGTTTACCATATTTTGCCTAATCGGTGCGGTACGCATAGAGACATCGGTATTAACTTGATCTGAAGATTTGTTTCTATTATTTCCGAATTGATTCGATTGTTGACCTGGAACGTTATTAACAAAAGGCCTATAACCTTGTTGAGGCACAATGCCAAATCTATATTGATTTTGCTGAAAATTATTATTTCCAAAAGGTCTAGGTTGACCTGGGATCGGTATGCCAAAATTAAAATTTTGATTTGAATTGGGATTAGGAGTAAATGTAGGTTTAAAACCTTGAATCATATTTTGTGTAGGCTTAACGAATTGTTGAGGTTGTTGAGTCGGGATCGGTTTAACTTTATTATTTTTAGCATTGTATTGAAAGTGGAAATTTACTTCTTCCGTAACAACACTTAGTGCATTCTCTAAAGTAGTGCAACCTTTTAGTCGTACTATACGTAACATGTCTTCCGGAAGGTTATATAAAAATACATTTAAGGCTGTGTTATTATATATTATTAATTTAGCTGCCTTTAAGCTTTCGTCGGCTATTAACTGAATTTTTGAAAATAACGAGCTTCTAACGTTTTGAATTCTGTGACAAAAATCTATATATGACTCACTCACTTTAATTTTTAAACTTTCCAACTCGATCGCTATACATTCCTCCGAGCGAGGGTCACCGAAATGCTGCGTAAGTATGTTACGTAATGCTTCCCAAGTACAAATATTCTGGTGATCACTTAACAAGGTCGCGGCTCTACCAGTAAGTCTACTCGTAATTGAGTGAAATACATATAATTGTTGAGCTGCATTGCCTGAACTTGGAAAACTTCTTATTACATATTCGCACTTGGAAAGAAATAAATTTAGTAAATTTTCTTTTCCGTCATACTTAGGAATAATGCACAAAATCTCTTTAGGGATCAATGCTACTTGTTCCATGTTTAAAACTTATTTATAATTAATTATTATAACACACAAAAATAATACAAAACGCACAAAAACATAAAAACAGGAATAGAAAAATAGTAATAGTAGTAAAACAAAATGAAACACAATAATTAATCATACAATTACAGTTATAACACTTAATAAACGCTTACAAAAAAAATCTTGTTCACCAATGTTTGTGCAAACAAAATCAGATAACAGCTGAGCTCGACTATTTGGTTCAAGCTCGGCAAATAGGGATAGGCAGGACATTAAAAACAGGATGCGAAAAAGTTTACTCACAATCTGCTCAATGCCATCTCCCGTTGATTCTCCATAGACTGCTCACTGCACTGCTCACTGCCACCAGACTTATTTTTGTAGGTTCGAGGATATCCGCGTAACGCGAACCGCGCTTTTATCGAAAAAGCTGCGCGACCGGACCTATTTTTGTGTCCCTAATTCACAGCTTTCCGAAAGCAGATATCCTACCGGCTGCGCCAGTCAAGTTTAGGCAGCGCGCAAGGACTTTTTAAAATGAAATGCTAATTAAAAATTAAAACATTTATTAAATTTAAAGTTACTTGCTAGTTCGCTAGTCTAATGTAGAATGAATGGGTTAGTATAATCCTAACTTAAAACTATCGCCCCACCAAATACAATGGTGGTCTGTTTGCCTAGTAAGCTGAATGGGTCACACAAGTTTCAGTTACACTGATAACATATTTCTATGAACCATTCTGCTTACGTTGACAGATTGACCGTCCTTAGGGTGGTCCACAGGATGTAACTACTTAGTATCGGTTTGTTTGTAAACTTCGTGTTAACAAATCTCTAGTCGCATTTTTCACACGTTTCTGCGGCTCTGGTAATCGGAACTCGCGTGACCTTATATGGTCGCGCTATGGAACGCTGCCCGATTTTATTGATATGCTAGCGTTAGAATACGGAATACGTTGCCTATTAACTAGGTAATATGCAAACTACCGGGTACGATCCGTTAAAGTGTGAAATTTTATTTAAAGTAGCAGATATCTGCAGTTTACCTAGTTAATTTGCATACTAACGAATGCTACACTGTTAAATCGCGTAAGACAGTTAGTAAAACACTTTTGTCTAGGCAAATGTATGAAACATAGGAATTGTACACAATTCCTAGTAAATATATGCAATTCTGGTAACAGGTGTTACAGTAATCTGTATAATCCTGTAATCTTCACGTTTGTTCAGTTTCATATTCGGGGCTTCGGTGGAACTTGTGCCACCCCATCCGCACCTTAACCTACTGTGACAGAGTTCATGTGTATTTTTTTTTATTACTTTTATGTTTGATTCAAGCAAAGAGCTGGTTTTATTAACTTCACCGTATGCTTGGTCGTTAGACTGCAGATTACCTAGGAAGTCTGCAGATTAAGAACTGAAACATTTTTTTCCACTTTAACGGAATCATCAGCACTCCAACTGATTTACGCTCATTAGCGGTGACATATACAGCTATGTCGGTAACACCGTTACTGGATTGCATCTTTTTTAGCAGAAAAAATTCGTTCGTTTTTACATTTTTATCATTTCGTAACCTAATTTAATCTCTCACTTTCTCACATTAATATCTTTCACAGCTTTAAAGGCTTGCTCCCTATTACGAGTACATGGGACTTTTATGGGAATTTCAGGGAATACGGGAGAAGCTATTTGTTTATACTATTATAAAGTAATTTTAACACTTATCCTGAATGAGTTAGCATGTGTTGGATGTTTACTCATACCTAGTATTATTACAACATTGTTGTAATTCCGCTCATATGGTTAGAGAGCAATGTACTATTAATATGTATTAGTATTATTGCGTTTAAATAATTATTAATTGTTTACTATTAAAGTTGAACTTATTATCTTTACGGTCTATTTCCTTGAAACGTGTGATGATCTATATCGTTGGTTAAACGGCACTTTCTGCTAGTTTATATTAACTAATCATTATTTATTTTATTTATTAATACTCGCACTTGCGGTAATTTAGTTCAAATCAAATCAAATCAAATTTCTTTATTTGTAAACACAGATTATAGTGGATGGTAAGTTTAGAGCTCAGCTATGTTTTGCCATTAGGCATACAAATATTTTCGGATGTGGTGTATATTACTATTGATTAACATGATACATTATTCTAAATTTATGATAACCGTAACATGACACAATTAACCAACAATTCTTAATAATCTCAGAAAAAGTGTATTTGTTATTATTATTAAAATTAAAATTAAATGGTGGATGTCAGAGTGTTGATAAATGGTTACAAGGTAGTAGCATCTTCTAACGTCTTTCAACTAAATATACTATTTCCTCTTAAGCAATTTGCAATAGTAAATTATATAGGTGAGCTGACATAATAATATGAAGGAATCTAACAAACGACTGGTGGTCAAAGGAAATGAGTTGACAGCCACCTATTACTTGTAGGTTGCTTGTCATTTATACTGATATGTCGTTTATACCTTTAGGGCCCATCCACACTCAATACTTTTAGCAGCAGAATCGCGGGTTTTCGCGTTCGTTATTCACTTTTTGTAAGCAAAAACTGGGCCACTGCCAAGCTACGAGTAGGTACATTGAAGAATTATAGGCCCCGACCTCAGAAGCTGTTAAGTTTTTAAGAAAATTATTTTATATTTTTTAGTTTTTTGAAGTCGGTTTTTACTTTTTTTTTTAAAGTTTATTTTATTTTTCAATTTTGAGTGGCATAAACAATACATAAACATGAGATTACAGCAATCGCGAGTGATGTGCTGTTATTCATTCAAGAGTTCCATTATCTATCTCCGAAGATCTTCATCAGATCCGCACTAAAAATAAATGGGAACACTTCGGAAGTATACTCTTTCAAACAAAAAAAGAATCATCGAAATCGGTTGGCGTGATATTGAGTTATTCGACCATTTGTCGCGCACATACTTAATGTAAATTTCAGACTTATATGGTTTTCTCATTGATCCCATTGTCAGAACTGGACCAAATTAAAATGGGACCATTCGGGAAGCACCAGCTTTCAAATAAAAAAGAATCATCAAAATCGGTTCACGCAGTCGAGAGTTATGAGGTAACAAACATAAAAAAAAAAAACTTACGCGTCGAATTGAGAACCTCCTCCTTTTTTTGAAGTCGGTTAAAATGGCAGCCAACGAACGCGAACACGGGCGATTTTGCTGCTAAAAGTATCAAGTGTGAACGAACGCTAGTAGGTATCTAGGTATCTACTGCTACTAATACTACGAATTAGTGACAAGACAAATGCACTTGCACCGAGAAAAAGATATCGTAGTAATTACAAAAATTATCTTGCTTTATGTGACAACAAGAAGCATTTGGTAAACTTTATCTTGTTTTTGTAATTATAAATAAATCCAGCCCATTACTGTCCCACTGCTGGGCACGGGCCTCTTCTCAGATTGAGAAGGATTAGGCCTTAGTCCACCACGCTGGGTTAGTGTGGGTTAGCGGACTAAACACACCATCGAGAACTTTATGAATATTCAATAAGGAGTATTAACTTTTATTTGATGCCACTTACTCTTACTAAGCGATCTGGTAGTCTTGTAATCACAATATATTTCGTCTCCGTGTGTGCTGTAAGTGTAAGGAGTTGAAACTAGACCGAATATATTTTTCTCGATTAATATGTTGGTCCCTTAAAAAAAGTAGTTTAGCGGGCTTACTACGAGATCTTATAGCAGGGCAGATATTGAACTGCCCAGATATTTCCAATATAAGCTGACCTATCATTGTACGAAAAGCCTATACAGTGCGAAGTTAGCTCGTACTGGAAATGTCTGGGCACTTCAATTTCTGCTCTGCTAAGTAAGTTTCTGCTACTAAGCCCTCATTTTGATGGTCTGATCCACAACCTTAAATATGTATGACCACGTATTTTTGATGACACGTTGTATAACAAACGTTAAATATCCCTAAAGACACTCACCTAGACATCAAATTAGTGTCCTAAAAATGTTCCATTTCATAACGGTATCACGTAATAAAATTATTGTTCGTCAAAATAAATAGAACTAAATCCCTACTGACACAATTTACTTCAACGCGATGACCCTAATAGGAGGGCATTTATCAAACACGTGTTGCTTCTGTGTATTTTGTACAGTCAAACATAGACAAAAGTTAATCAATTTGCTTTCTTTCTTGATACATATACAGGGTTACCAGATATAGATGAAGATTTCTCAGGAAATTATGGATGCACTCGAGTAAAATCTTTTAATTAATAGACAAGCTGACCTCGCATTGTTATAGGCTTTCCGTACAATGAGAGGTCAGCATATACTAGATGTGTGCGCCGATGCCGGCTTCGGCGTCATCGGCGTGGATGGTCGGACGGATACGGTTGTTTTAGATTCAATGCAGACAGTCATATACTAGTAAACTAAACACTAGAAATGTGTAAATATATGCTTATTAGTTTATTTCGACGTATTTGTTTACGAAAATTCAATAAAATACTATTTTTATATGACCATAATTTAAATAGCGCGTTTTGCCGGTAACTTTGTCCGTCACAGTCATTTGGCGAATAAGTGTGTCATATTTTGTTTTTAATAAGATTTTCACCATCCACGCCGATGACGCCGCCGCCCGCGCCGGGCATCGGGGCACACATCTAGCATATAATACTGAAAATGTATACCTACCTTGATATATGCTGCCGTGCGTACTTATGTACAAGAAAATCCAATTGTTTTGCAATGTATCCCCGAAAACCATTTATCTTTCTCTCGCCCCTAAATAAATAAACATTTGTAATACCTTGCGTATATATTAATATATTTAAAAGGTCGTTACGACTCTTTGTATACAAACACGAAGCAGATACAAATTGCTTCGTGTATACAAACTATTTATATTTAAAGGTTGTTTCTACGCAATACTGTCTGTAGTTTATCAAATTGTTGATTTTAACACTTTTTGTAGTGTTAAATCTTAATAATTGTGGAATATAATTTTTATTTTTATTCTAGTTAAATTTTGTGTCGTAATTTCGGTCGTAACGTCGTCATCACCTTGTATATAAAAGTTTATATACAGGATGATGACGTTACGATATTAAATGAAGTCACGTATCGTGAGATTCCGTGTTTGATTCCCAGGTCGTGCAAAGTGTATTTACAGTAACTTCTTAGGCTCACCCCCTATTCTTTGGGGCTTAATTATCCGCATTATGTGGGCATATATCATTATATTCGCCCACATATTGCAGATGCATCAGCACACACTGTAGTGGGCGTAAATCAGTATTTACGCCCACGAGGGTGTTAGCACCTTAGCTTAACCTTTGTAGAATACCGGCATGATGCTATATTAAAGTCAAGAATACAAGTGTCTTTACTGATGACAAATTAACAAGTCAAATATTGCACGTTCTGAAACTAAATCAAAAGATACAGGAGCACGTTCATAATAATATGATCGAGAGCTTGATATACTGCATCCAATTTATAAGGTCTTTGAACTATTCTCACGTGATCCTCGTAAAACAACGAACTTTAAGGTTCAGTGCACCTTCATGTAAATCTTAATTTTGTACTTATTAGAACATATCAAGTTATCCATGTTCAATCATCCTCTCATTATACAGAAAGTCTATAATTTTTTTTTTTTTAATGCATTGCCCCTCACTAGTATTTCTCCTGTATCGAGGGTACAGTTTACAAACATACATGTCACATGCACACACAACGAGAGACCCGAAACAACTATCTATAGATCATACAAATATTTGTTCCGTGCGGCGGGAATCAATGGTATAAATTTTTGTTACCATGTCACTTACAAATAAAATGTATGTAACAAAATAAAAAATTATATTATCCTTAATTTCCGTTAATATTATCATAAAAAGTTGGGAAAATTGCTGCATAATCAGTGGGCCGAGCACGAAGTTTTTGACGTTTCGTAACGTAAACGTAACTAAATTTAGAACCAAAAATACACTTTTAATCTATTATATTTTTATGGAAATACATGCAATAGTTTTTCATTTTCGTGAAACAAGTGTGTTTGTTGCATAAAATTGAAAAATGACATAGATTCATCGTATTTTATAATCGAAATTTGATTACGTTTACGTTAGATATCATATGTCAAAACGTTCGTGCCGTAACCCTATCTTTCGGGGCCAATCTATAGGCGTTTGACTTCTCTACTGGTGGATTATTGTTACACTGAAATGTAACAAAAACTTCACCAGTATAATATTATACGCTTCTGTGGTATATTTGTGCACTGGGTTGGTGAAGAGAATAAAACTGCTTGTTACTTTTTCTTTCTTGAGTCTTCCTTTATTGTTCTTCTTATCTTGAGTACTGCCGCCGAACTGTGTCGGTCGACAAAAATGTTCCTACTTTTATTTTAAAAAATGTAGGGCCTCCTATTGGCTGGCCAATCACAAACAATACTTTTTATCCAATAGGAATTAAACGAACATAAACATAAAAACCTTAAGTACTAACAATCTTTACCGTAACGAGAGCCGCGATACATTTTTATTGGTTTTAACCTATTTTGGCAATTAAAACACACACAAACTATATATTTTATTGAATAAAAACTTATTTTCTATACGGTAAAAATATAAGAACTATAAAAAATCTACAAATTAAACTATCTTAATATACTAACTATTCTATCTATGTACACAAGCGTTCCTATTGGTTGTTCCGCTAATTATCTATGTACATCAGTGCTCCTATTGGTTGTCCCGCACAAATATATGTAATTGTATTAGTCAAACGTCTGCAGACTGGCAAAGTATGCTTTTATATAAGTTATATATGAGTCTGTGATTTGCAGTAACCCTGTTCGAAATCCTCAACTACTGGTGCCAGCCCGCAGGCGTTTGACTTATATTTTGTTACACCGAAGTGTATGGATGTTAATAGATGCTTTTTTATGGTTGTTTTTTTTAAATAAGTATCTATTATTAGGTATGTCTCACCTGGATACGTTTTATTAGCTTAACCATATTATAGCACAAGTGTTACAATACAGAGAGAAGAATACTAGGCATCAAACCTGGCATGAGTTCAAACTTGATTCAGGGCTGTTGAGGGGTATAAATTATAAAGCATTCGACCACATTCTTGCTCGAATAAACAACTCAACTCTATGAATAAACATTATCATAAAAATAATATTTTTATAAAAGATCAAGGAAATATAATTGCCATAAATTCGCATCTTTATTCCCGCGGTACGTGACAGTGTGACAGAAGGTTTATAGCCTCGATTGTCATAGAGTTTTATCGAGTGCTCATTACCGTCCAACATAGAGGATGGTTACAAGGTGAATGTGACCTATCATTATATTGACGGCGCGCGGCGGTGTAGTGTGAAATGAGCCTTATGTTTTCGACGACAGCAAAGGACACTGGGCAAATTCGTATGGGAAGTGGTCTATGGACCAATAGCGATGCGGTAATGGTATTTGTGTTGGGACACCTCAACTATACCCTTGTGCAAAGGGGCATCGAAATCGGCCCCGGCAGTTTTGAGAAAATTGATACTTTTAGCATATTAAGTTTTTAGTACATTTTTTGTTTGAAAAATGTTATAGTCGGGTATTTCTGAGTTTATATAAATGTATTATGTGTCATTAATGTGCTTTTCTGCTAGACGAAGTCTTTGCTACCTCAATTGCTCAATTGCTGTATTGTTCGTACAGATTTTAAGGTATTTTTCAGATACGTAGGTTTCATGCAGGTTTTCTAGGTTTATAGTATTTTCTAGGTAGCCTTCCTTAAAATATTAAAATAACCATAAAATAAGAAATATTCAGGAGAACTACTTGCAGCATTATATCACAAGATAGAAAAATAGTATAGAGGTGTGTAGTTATGTATACTTTTGCAGATAATGCTAACTTTAAAAATGTGTTTATCAGGGCAATAAAACATTTTTTTTATAATATTATTATATCTGTGTACGCCTGAATAGACGGCCGAGTAATATTGGAAGGAAGAAGCGAAGCAGAGTATTTACGAAGTGTTTTTGTGTTTTTCCTTTTTACCCTACTGCGCGACGCAAAGGAGGGTAATGTGTTCATTAGCTTATGTATGTATATTTGTTCGCTCTAGAAACCAAACGCGTGGCCCAATTTTGACGATTCTTACGTTAATCGATTTGTCTTAATCTTGCGAGTGTCTCTAAAGACATGAAAGTAATCAAAATTCAAATTGGCGACTACCAGACACCATATTGTGAAAAAGAAAAAAATGAATGAATGAATGAATGTTAGTTAAATCGGGTATCATCTTAACTATATTTCATGAAACCGTTCAAAAGTTACAGCTCTTTTTCTAGTTGGAGTCGTGGGTTTTTGACTGTTAGTTTATTATTTTACAATTCACATATTATGATCTTGTCTATGATAATGGAATTTAGAAATTCAGCTGGACGTAATATTGTTTCTTCATATCTAGCCAAGACAGGTTTCATACAGTATCCTACTATATACCTAGTAGTATATTGCAGACAAATAAAATGAACTAACCTCACACGGAACCACACTAATTCGTAAACGGTTAGCTACTTGCGAGCTAATATATCAGCTATATAGGTTTCATTATCTACTATTATTAATTATTATAAATATTCTACTGCTCTGCACTAGTGACTTGCTGCGTACCACTGCTGAGTAAACTCACCTACACCGCAAACTTGCACTAATTATGGTTTAGGCAAACTGTCTTTATTCCAATAATATTATGTAGTTGATTACTTTAATTTCTTCGCTGCTATTCATACTATATTTTACTGCTTTTATTTTCATTTTTCTGCTTGATTTATCTTTGTTTTTTTGTTTCGAGCGTATGGCACCCTGGGTTGCAGCTGAAAACCAGCGTTGGGTAATCAGTATTAACGTACTGACACCCAACATTATGCTGAGCTGCTGGCCCGTTTGGCACTAAACTACTGATTTTATTTATTTTCTGTGTTTTTAGCTCGTATGTGCCATTATACTATATTTCTTTCTTTCTTTTACTTTCATATTGTAGGTATTCAAATAAATAACGTGTTATTAATCTTCTTTGGTGGGTTCTTTGCACAGAACGGTGGCAGATCAAACAAACGACACCAGCTCTGGGTAGAAACATTATTTCAACACAACAAATAGTCCAAATCACTATCGAGCCTTATTGAAATCGTAAGACAAAATCGGTATTCCATTTAAACTCTGACGGCATCGGTAAAACACACGAAAGCGCTAAGTAATAACGAGAAACTGATAGGCTCTTATCAGATTTTTCAAACGCTGGTATGGAAAAAATCCTTTTTTAATTTGACATTTAACATACAAATATATTCTGACAATGGTTTTACAAAGCTATTATGTATATATAAACTCAGAATAAACGATTACAATTTTTTCAAACAAAAAATGTACTAAAAACTTAATATGCTAAAAGTATCATTTTTCTCAAAACTGCCGGGGCCGATTTCGATGCCCCTTTGCACAAGGGTATAGTTGAGGTGTCCCAACAAAAATACCATTACCGCATCGCTATTGGTCCATAGACCACTTTCGCCCAGTCTCCTTTTGATTATATAATACAATGAATCCATCACAATATTTGTTTAATGTTTTAAATAAACTCACTAATTGTTTCATTAAAATGAAAAATACAGCATGTATTTTAAAAAAATCATGGATTAAACGTGTATTTTTGATTCAAAATTTGCTTATCTTAACGTTACTATACGTAAAAAACCTTCTCCCTTGGCACAATTATATTACAAGACAACTTGTAAAATGTAGGTATGAAATGTGTGGCGGACAAAACGCCTAATATTGTAAAAATACCTTTTTTAATGTAAATATTGTGAATTATATAACTTTTATTAGCTATTATGTCAACTGAGTTGTGATTGGCTACTGTTGGGCAAGCCACGCCCCCAATATAATGTAAGAATAAAAGTTAGGAACATTTGGTAAGGAAAATGTTGCGAGTCAGGGGAGGCACTACTTGAGCCCCCCAAAAATTGTATATAACCAGAGCGAAATCGCTATTTGATGTTGGGTGAGTCACTCATCATTGACTGCATCGAGCTCGCCCCGAACGGTCGCATCGCTGTTGCGCTCTGACCGTCAGCCGAGTTTTCGCCGCTATCCTGCCTGCTCTCTTTATTGAGATTCGCCATCCGGTGCTATTCTGTGTACCTATACGGAATCAGCCCGAACCCCGAAGCCTGTGCCTGTGCCCTGAACAAATAGACGTTAAAAAGTGACTTTTAAAATAAACCAGTGACATTAAATAAATTCAGTGACTTTGCTTCAAGTGTTAGACTCTTCTTCTGGGATTGTGTGTTGTGTAAGTGAGGACTATTAAACCGTGAGTACAGAGACATTTCCTGCCATCCCATGTGTACCGCTCTACTACCACTACGCACCACAATCTAATCTACTGACGTACCGACCTCCACGCACTCACCTCCCTGCCATCATAGGCAGGGAGGGTATACAATACCCTCTCACCCCCGGGCCCTCCAGCCCAGGGACTAGAAAATTATTTCTTAATCAACTAGCTCTACGGCATTTTGTAAGTCAACAAAATGGCCGCAAAATTCACCCCCAGCTCCTTCTTCAAGGATATTCTAATGCAGGATCCGTATATCCAGCAAAAATATAAAGCCGAGCTCAAAACGCTCAATCTCGAACATCTGTTCCGACCCCAACCTACTTTACATAAGGCACAATCGATGCCGACCGTCTTCGCCGAAAGCCCGGCTAGCCCATCGGACAATGCACCATTGTCACCTTCCGGGAAAAAACATGGCTCCGCAGGAAAACCTGCAAGCCCGCCCAACAATGCGCCTTTGTTATCTGCTGATAACAATAGCATTGTTCGTGCACCTGCGCGTGACGCATCGCGTTCCAAAGCGCCTCCCCGCCCCCCGACCCCCGCTGACATCGAGATGACCGAGTCCAACTCGCATAACTCGTCAACGTACGAATCAGATGACAACTCATCTGATCCCTCACCCTCCTCCTCGTCCACCGACGGTTACACTACCGTCGGTAAAGGAAAAAAGCGAGCCCGCAAAGCTAAATCCACGGCTAACGGCTCAAACCCCCCAAAAAAGTTGGCTACCCCAGCAACAGCTCCCGTCCCGGCCCCCTCTCTGTCGCAGAGAACTCGCCCCCCCTCCCCCGTGCCCGACTCCCAACCCGCAGCCCCCAAACTGCCATCCGAACGCACTCCGCCTCCCATGTACATACATGACAAAGGCAAGTGGACTGAAATTTCCAAAGCGTGCGCTGAAATGCGCATTAACTACACCCAAGCCCGCACCACCGCTGTTGGCATCAGGGTTCAAGTCCCCACCTCTCGCGACTATCGCAGCCTCTCCGACCTCCTTCGCAAACGCAATGTGTTCTTCCACACCTACGCATTGAAGGAGGATCGCCAACACAGGGTTGTTATTAAAAACATCCCTAAAGAAATTGACTCTCCCACCATATTAAGCGACCTTAAGTCGCAAAACATCCCCGCCCTCGAAGTGCATCGCATGCACCGTGGACGCCACGGTGCCCCATACGACATGGTTATGGTCGTATGCGAAAGCTCCGACGCCGGCAAGGCGATCCACAACATCAAAACGATATGCCATCTGTCCGGCATATCGATCGAAAAACCCAATAAAAATAGGCAGTTAGGGCAATGCCACAAATGCCAGCTGTATGGACACTCGCAGCGCAACTGTTTTGCGAAAGCCAGGTGCGTTAAGTGCCTCGGCGATCACGCAACAGAACACTGCGAGCGCCCAAAGGACTTGTCCCTTTGCACTGAGCCACCGAGTTGTGTTCTGTGCGGTGAGGTTGGTCACCCTGCGAACTATCGCGGGTGCCCAAAAGCACCGCGTGCAAACCGCACGGTGGCTAAGCGCGAAGAGACAGTCAAGCAATTTGCAAGACTCCCCTCGGCTGACCTACCCATCAACCTAAGGCCCCAGAGGACCTCCCCCTGGAACAAGCTGAATCATCAGCAATCGTTCCCAGCCCTCAGGCCGTCTCAACCCTCCCCGAACACGGCCACCGCCACCCCCACTCCACCCCCGCTGATGGCTATTCCCATCCCCGCCCCCGCCCGCGTGCCCGCACCTCTTCCGGCGCCCGTAGCGCTATCTCACGCCAAAGCTACGCGCCCACAGCGCACAGTAAACACGTTTGGAACACTCCAAACTTACCTCAACCCAGCCCTCCTGGCCCGCTGCCATGAACTGGCAGCAAAGCTGGCGGAGGTCGAGGGTAATCCGCCCGCGATCATGGGTTTAATGGCCGAATTCTCCGACCTCCACGACCTTTACACCAACACCCGTACCTCCTATTATGAATAACGCCACAATTAATAGCAGAATCAAGCCCAGAGCCCTAAAAATAGGCTTCTTCAACGCCTACGGCGTTAACAAACAGAGAGATGAGATCACAACCTTCCTCCGCGATCATCAACTCGACGTCTTTCTCGTTCAAGAGACCCTCCTCAAACCCTCCAATAGAGATCCAAAAATTGCGAACTATTGCTTAGTACGCAACGACCGGACTCGCGCTCACGGAGGAGGCACCCTCATTTATTACAAAAAGTCCCTTCACTGCATCCCTATAGACACACCTCCCCTCAATAATTCTATTATCGAGGCATCCATCTGCCGGCTAGGCATGACAGGTCACGAGCCGATAACCATCATATCGACTTATATTCCACCCTCCGACAACCCGACTAGTATAGAACCTGACATTAGCACTCTTATGGGTCTAAGTAACTCTGTCCTCCTAGCGGGAGATCTAAATGCCAAAAATCCCTCCTGGAACTGTCGATGCTACAACCCAAGAGGACGAAAACTCGAATTCTTAAGCCACAAATATAACTTTGACATCATAGCCCCTTTGACCCACACTCATTATCCCCACATTGTCAATCATCGTTCCGACATTTTAGACATAGCGTTACTTAAAAACGTAAACTTACGTTTGCGCTCTATAGTGACGCTCGAAGAACTAGACTCAGACCACAGACCCGTGATCCTAGAACTAGGCCCCCGTTCAGGTCCCCTCGATCCCGGTCAGCCCTCTCCCACAGTGACTATAACGGACTGGAAAAAACTTGAGATCTCTCTCAAATCCAACTCCTCCGCCCACCTCGACAAAATCCCCGATAATATCACATCGGTCGCCGACACGATTGACGCTAACGACTCCCTCACCAGCCACGTACAAACGGTCGTGAACGATTGTTCACGGCAGGTCCCAGCGATGGATGACCATCGCTGGAAACTGCCACCTGACGTACGCTCGCTATTGACCGAGAAGAACGCAGCTATCCGTGCGTATGACGCCTTTCCCAGTGAACTCAATCGCGCCTTTATGCGCCATTTACAACGTGCTGTAAAGAAACGCATAAAGGAAATGCGGGGTGAACGGTGGGATACGCTCATGACCACCATCGGACCCTCGCACACAGCTTTCTGGCAATTAGCCAAAAAACTCAAATCAGACGTGCAAACATCCATGCCCCCGCTCAAACGTCCCGATCAAAGCCTCGCCTTCGAGGACGACGAGAAGGCCGAATGCCTAGCCGATAGTCTGGAAGCACAATGCTCACCCAGTACACAGCCCGTCGACGCGGACCACCTCAACGAGGTGGAAACCGAAGTCGCACGAAGGTCCGCCCTCCCCCCTTACGAAGACCCAGATCACCCCCTCCCCCCGGTCACCCCAGACGAAGTCCTAGGACTCGTACGGAATCTCAAACCCAGGAAAGCCCCTGGCGCAGACGGGATCACCAATAAGGTGGTTAAACTCTTTTCAGCCCCCCTCATTATGCTAATGACCACCATTTTTAACGCTGCATTAAGCAATAACCTCTTCCCTCAATCCTGGAAAGACGCTACAGTTATCGGTTTTCATAAACCCAAAAAGCCACAAGCTGAGCCGTCCAGCTACCGCCCCATAAGCCTCCTCAGCACCCTTGGGAAGATTTATGAGCGGCTCATTTATAAAAGATTAATGGATTATGCCGAATCCAATAAACTCATCCCCGACGAGCAGTTCGGCTTTCGAGCTAAACACTGCTGCGTCCGTCAAGTACACCGAATAGTCGAACACATAAGTGCCGGCTTCCAAGTTCACAAACACTCAAAAACGGGAGTTCTCTTCTTTGACGTGGCGAAAGCGTTCGACAAAGTCTGGCACGACGGCTTACTATATAAGCTGTATCAACTCAAAGTGCCAGACCGTCTTGTACACATCCTACGAGACTTTTTGTCGAATCGCACCTTTCGCTATCGCGTCGAAGGAAGAACACTCTCCTCCCCCCACCCCATCAGAGCCGGCGTCCCTCAAGGGTCTGTACTATCACCGCTCCTTTTCACACTATATACCAATGATATCCCTAAAGCAGGAATGTGTCGACTAGCGCTTTTCGCAGACGACACGGCTATCTATTACACAGGCCGAACAACTAAAGTCATAGCCCGCCGCCTCCAAATCGCGACCAACGCCCTAGGGCAATGGTTTAAGAAATGGAGGATGGAAGTGAATCCGTCAAAGAGCGCAGCCGTCCTTTTCTCTAAGCGCGGCGACGACCACACCCGCATTCCTCCCATAACCATGTCAGGCCAAAAGATCCCCTGGGAACTCAAAGCCAAGTACCTGGGCGTCACTCTCGATCACCGACTCACCTTCAACGACCATCTGAAGGAAGTCCGCCACCGTGCCTCCTTCGCCCTGAGCCGCCTCCACTCACTTCTCAATGCACGCAGCAAACTCCCCCTTAAATCTAAGGTGCGAATTTACACTACGTGCATACGTCCCATTATGACTTACGCCAGCGTAGTGTTCTCACACGTGAAGCCTTATCGACTCAAAAGGTTGCAAACCCTACAAAACCGATTCATGCGAAAGGCTACGGGTGCCCCCTGGTACCTCCGCAATGATCAGCTCCATTTAGACCTCAATCTGCCGACCATCTGGCACTTTATGAAAAAGGCGTCCAAGAAATTCTTCGACGCCTCCCCCTCCCACCCGAACCCTCTTGTGGCAGCGGCCGCAGATTACATCCCCTCCCAGATATCGAAAATTCGCCGTCCTAAGCACACACTCACGTATGCGGACGACGAAATCACTCTCCGTCAGGAGAAAATCAGATTAGCTCGAAAAGCTCTCAACACTACACACGACAGACCGTCATACCGTCCTCGCCGACGAGGCCCGTCGCGACGTCCCGCTCCATATGCTCCCCGACCCTCGCTCGCGCCAGCCCGTGCTGAGACGATAGATTCAAATTCCCCTAATAATAATTTCACAACACAGACACAGCAAGCCCTCTCTTGTTGCCCCATCAGCGTCGCCCTAAGCCGAGGCCCGTGTCCCACTAGGGGACGCCCTTAGCTGCGTCACGCTTAAAATCACCTAATTTTAAATAGGTCGGAGACCCTTCAGGTCTCACCAAAAGCCCGGTTAAACAGCAGAAGCTCAATGAGCTAACTGTGAGAGACATTTTTCAAAAAAAAAAAAAAAAAAAAAACTATTTGATGTTACTCATTTTTTACTCATTTTACTGATTGTACTTTATGTTATTTGTGTTATAGACGTCGTGCTAAATTACTGTTGATTTGTTTTTGTGTCTGATTATTTACTGTTGTGCTTAGTAAGTAAGAAGATTTGAAGATGGGAAAGAAATAAATGAGAAGTCTCACCGAAGAAAAGTCGTTTATTTGACCCCATTAAACTAGTGGGGGCCCTACATCCCCCACAGTTTCCGTGGTCCTTCGAGCCGGATAAGAAGATCCAGAAGAACGGATAAGAAGATCCAGAAGATCACAGTAATCAAGAGCACACGTCGTTACACGCGGGCTGCCGAACGTAGCGCCGTATGTAAAGGGAGGCACGGTCAAGTAACCGCCGTGTCGCCAGAAGATTATCAAATCAAGACGTCGAGGCCGCCGAGCGCCGCCACGAGTGAAGAGTCTACGCATCGAGACTACAGCGTCGCGTCAAGACGCCAAGGCCGCCGAGCGCCGCCACGAGTGAAGAGTCTACGCATCGAGACTACAGCGTCGCGTCAAGACGCCAAGGCCGCCGAGCGCCGCCACGAGTGAAGAGTCTACGCATCGAGACTACAGCGTCGCGTCAAGACGCCAAGGCCGCCGAGCGCCGCCACGAGTGAAGAGTCTACGCATCGAGACTACAGCGTCGCGTCAAGACGCCAAGGCCGCCGAGCGCCGCCACGAGTGAAGAGTCTACGCATCGAGACTACAGCGTCGCGTCAGGACGCCGCGGCCGCTGAGCGCCGCCACGGGTCAGAGTTTACGTACGGTTAGCGAGTGAATCGCGGCCCTGTACTCCGTGCCACCTCACGGTGTCAAACGGTGCGGAGTCTGGGTTTAACGCCGTTCCAAGGCGGTGTGGTACTCTTGCGCGATACCACCAACTCAAGAAGAGTGCCTCTGTCGAGGCGCGAGTTGAAATAGCGCTTCTACGTCAGTAAGGTCGTGTGTGGTGCGAGGGCCGGACTGTAGGCACTCGCCAAAGGGGCCGGACATTCCCGCCGGTTGCTGAGCACCTCGTATCTGCGCACGACCCTCTGCTGGGTAGATCCTCCACCTTCCATTCCTGCACATATCCATCCCTGCGGGAGCGAACGCCCATCACAGCGGCACCTCCCAACGGTCCGATAGGGCTGACTAGGTAGGTAGGGAACATGGGAACTCGACCAACGACGAGGAGCCAAGCAGCAGCCGAAGACAAGATGCGGATATATGAAGAACCACCCGCGTCACCGTCCGCGCACGCGTCCACGTCCGCGTACGTGTCGCGCGCCGCCCCCCCCACCACCGCCGACGTCGTTCGTACCGACGCTCCGCTGCGTCTGACAACGGAACCGAATCCCCGCGAGCCCACGTTACCCACGTACTCGAGGATGGGAACGCGCGTCGATACCAACGTAGTGTCAGTGCCGGTGACAGATTCAATATACACGTCCGCGACCGTCGCCGTAGCAGCCAACCGCGAAGAAGAGAGGAGGTCGCCCGCCCCCTCTGTACGGTCGCAACGATCAACGTCCAGCACCGTCGTAAGGATACGACAAGCGGAGTTCGAAGCTCAGAAGCGGCTCGTCGAGTTGCAGAGGAAGGAACTCCAACTGGAAGCAGACCTAGTGAAGAAAAGACTAGCTGTGGACGTCGCCACCATACGTGATGAAACGGATCGTGAAAGTGTAGTGAATAATGAAAAGATAGAAGCGGAACATCGCATCGCCAGCTGGCTACAAAGTACGCAGCTACGAGGGGAGGAGCCCCCCCCCGGTGGCCTCTTACGAAGAAATATCGACTGTGCCTCGGGCGGTCCCGTACGATCTACGGGGGGAGCACGCAGAACGCGTGCAGCCGCACCATCATGAGAACAGTGACGACAGGCCACACAGGATAAGATATCAGCCGGAGCCGCAACGATGTCGACCACAGGAAGAAACGCGTGGACATACGCAGAATACGCCACGACGGCCGCGCTCACCCACGCCGGGGAGATCGCGAGAACGCGGCATCGACCGATTAGCCGAAGCAATCGAAAGGATGGCGCAGAAAAGGACGCCGCCGCGGCAGGCACAGGAGCTGCCAATTTTCAGTGGTGCACCGCACGAGTGGCTGTTATACAAGGCCGCAATGCGCGACTCTACGAGGATGTATAACTTCTCGCAGGGAGAAAACTTAGCAAGGCTCAGATCGAGCCTGAGGGGTGAAGCACGTGAACTAGTGTCTGCGTTGTTATATACGGCCGCCGATCCGACAGTGATTATGGATACACTCGATCAGTATTACGGACGGCCAGAAATAATAATTGATAAGGCGCTAGAAGACATCAAGAAACTGCCGCGCCCCGGTTCAACTGCGAGCGAGATGAACACGTTCGCTATACGTCTACAAAATATAGTGAGCATATTGTCATGTGTCGACAAGCGCGGATATCTGCAAAACCCAATGCTGACGCGCCAAGTGACTGACAAATTGAGCCCGCACGTGCGAGCACGGTGGTGTGATTACGCCGAGGAGTACGGATGCCGTAGGGAGGCAGAAATCGTGACGTTGTCGCGCTTTCTCATGCGAGAGGCCGACCGCGCCGTGCGTTACAGCTACAATGCCACTACGACAACGCAAGGAGCGCAAGCAAAGGAAACTACGCGCGCCAACACATCTGCTCGTCCCACCGGTACAGCGAGGCGTAATGATACAAGGAAACAAGGAGCGACGTATACCGCCGCTGCCGATAGGAAAAAAGTGTGCCTGTGCTGTGGGGAGGAGCATGACGCCCCCCAGTGTGAAAAGCTTAAGGCTATGCCGCTCGCCCAACGTTGGGAGTGGGCAAAAGATGCCGGAGTTTGTTTCCGTTGCATGAACAGCAAGCATAGAAGAGGCACGTGCAGCGCGAAAAAGTGCGGGGTCGAAGAATGTCGACAGCCGCATCACGCCTTGCTGCACACCCCCGCTAAGAAAGTAGCGGAAGCGAAGCCGAAGGAGGATGCACCAGTCGACGCCTCTACACACACGGTGATAGGGTCGGGCGCCGTAATGTTAAAAGTGTGTCCAATCACAATACGCGGACCCGACGGAACGGAAGTACATACTCACGCGCTCTTAGATGAGGGATCTACGATCACATTGATCGATGAAGAGATCGCAAAGGCAGCGAACGCGCACGGGCCGACGTGCGCACTGCGAGTACACGGAATCTCATCTACGCAAGAAGAGCGATCGAGTCAAATCGTGTGTATAGACGTAAAGGGTAAATGTACCGATTATCATCCTATCAAGGCGCGCACAGTGAAACAGCTGAACATAACGAGTCAGAGCGTGGCAACAAGTTGCCTAAGATATGAACATCTGAAGCAGCTCAGACCGGAGGACGTGTGCTACCAAGATGCCAGGCCACGCGTACTGATAGGAGCCGATCAGTGGCACCTGATAGTGTCGCGCAAGCTGCTGATAGGAAAGAGGAATGAGCCCGCCGCCTCGCTCACCCAGTTAGGATGGGTGATACATGGAACGGCGCCGCGGGTCCTAATATCAGCAGACGACACTGACGACGAGAATACAGTGCTGCACATGAGCACACCTGGGCATCGCGAACGGGATCAACGCGACCACGGATTGACCGACCTGCTCACCACCCACTTCGCGATAGACGCGCTCGGAATAGGCACGACGCCCAAGCCCGTGAAGGAAGAGGAACGCGCCAAGGCTATGTTCGAGAACACAGCGCGATTAGTCGATGGGCGATACGAGGTAGGCCTACCGTGGAGAACAGATGACGTGCGACTGCCGCCGAGTTACGACATGGCGGTGAAAAGATTGCGGTCACTGGAACGACGTATGGACAGGTCGGCGGAGCTCAGAGACGCGTATACAGAGAAGATGGACGATCTGCTCAAAAAAGGATACGCCGCACCGGTTACCAACACCGCGAGCACCGACCGAGAATGGTACCTGCCACACTTCGCCGTCACGAACCCGAACAAGCCGGGTAAAATCCGTCTCGTGTTCGACGCAGCCGCACGTAGCAACGGCCGCTGTTTGAACGACGAGCTACTCGCCGGGCCGGACATGCTGCGCGCGTTATACGGCGTGTTATTCCGATTCAGAGAACGACCGGTCGCAATAACAGCCGATATACGAGAGATGTTCTTACGTGTGCGTATACGAGAGGAAGATCGGCCGGCGCAAAGATTTCTGTGGCGTGGCGACAATCGTAACGTGCCGCCCCGCAAATACGAAATGAGCGCAATGATATTTGGCGCTAAAAGCTCGCCCTTCTTAGCCCACAGCGTACGGAACAAAAACGCTGAAGAATGCCGAGCGACACATCCGCGCGCACTGCGCGCAATTATGCACAATCATTACATGGATGATTGGGTAGACAGTTTCGACTCTGAGGAGGAAGCCGCCCACGCTATAGAACAAGTACGAGACGTACACAAAAGAGCAGGCTTTGAACTAGCCGGGTGGAACAGTAATCGCCCTCATCTACTCGCGCACATCCCACCCGCCGACAGATCCGCCGCCCCGAAGGAGCTAGGTGCGAACGCGCACCCGTATGAAAAAACGCTCGGTATAATGTGGCACCCAGATACAGACGAATTCGCGTTCAACACGTCGATGAATCGCGTGCCCGCCGACGTCCGTAACGGAGACCGGACGCCGACTAAGCGCGAAATGTTGAGCGCAGTGATGTCGATATTCGACCCTCTGGGACTGCTCAGCCCCTATACCATCACGGCGAAGATTACGCTACAGGAGTTATGGCGTAAACAAACGGAGTGGGATGAACCGCTGCCTATAGAAGAGGCTATCGCGTTTCAAGAATGGATCGCAGATTTAAGGAACGTAGCAGAGCTACGGCTACGAAGGTGCTACGTAACAGATAACGTCGTAGCACGAGAGCTACACGTTTTTACGGACGCGAGCGAACAAGCGTACGCCGCGGCAGCGTAATGGCGTTACGTCGTATGGCCGCTAGGCGAGGATGGCCAGCGACCATGATGTCCGACAATGGGACAAACTTTAGAGGCGCCGACATAGAGTTACGTGAGGCGTATCAACAGTGGGCACGCGAGCTAACGGATTTCGCGTTAAAAAAGAAAATGGAATGGAGGTTCATCGACCCCGGCGCCCCGAACCAAGGCGGCGCATGGGAAAGGTTAATAAAGAGCGTGAAAGCCGCGTTGAGCATGGTTTTGAAAGAGCGGGCACCTAAAGAAGAGGTGCTCGCTACTCTGTTGACCGAAGCAGAGCATACTGTAAATTCGCGCCCTTTAACCCACGTATCAACGGAGCATACGGAACCAGAAGCATTGACCCCGAACCATCTGTTGATAGGCAGCGCCACAGGCCTACCGATTGTAGGACCGACCGATGTGGCTGATAGACGTACGTGGAAGGCCGCGCAGGCGTTGGCAGATAGCTTTTGGCGTAGGTGGTTACGCGAGTACCTACCTACGCTAACCCCGCGCGGCGATATTCGCAAAGACGGCAAACAAATCGAAAAAGGTGACGTGGTAATAATCGCGGATGGCTTGTTACCGCGTAACGTGTGGCCCAAAGGCCAGGTAGAGCGGGTCATGCCGGGACCCGACGGGGTGGTGCGCAGCGCGGACGTACGGACGAAGGGTGGTGTCTTCCGTCGCCCGGTACGGCGGCTTATTGTCCTCACGAAGGAGGAATGAGGCTGCGTGGCTCTTCGCCGGGGGGAGAATGTGGCGGACAAAACGCCTAATATTGTAAAAATACCTTTTTTAATGTAAATATTGTGAATTATATAACTTTTATTAGCTATTATGTCAACTGAGTTGTGATTGGCTACTGTTGGGCAAGCCACGCCCCCAATATAATGTAAGAATAAAAGTTAGGAACATTTGGTAAGGAAAATGTTGCGAGTCAGGGGAGGCACTACTTGAGCCCCCCAAAAATTGTATATAACCAGAGCGAAATCGCTATTTGATGTTACTCATTTTTTACTCATTTTACTGATTGTACTTTATGTTATTTGTGTTATAGACGTCGTGCTAAATTACTGTTGATTTGTTTTTGTGTCTGATTATTTACTGTTGTGCTTAGTAAGTAAGAAGATTTGAAGATGGGAAAGAAATAAATGAGAAGTCTCACCGAAGAAAAGTCGTTTATTTGACCCCATTAAACTAGTGGGGGCCCTACATCCCCCACAAAATGTGTACTTGCTTATAATAACATTTTCCCGGCGCCCAATACCTACCGATTTCGGTTATTTATATATTAATACGTGAAGAGAAAACTCTGTACCTACACCTTTTTAACATATTGCGCGCACAGAGGAGTGTGAAACTTGGCATAGTTAAAGTTTATATGAAGAAGGAGTGCAGAAAGCTAAAATTACGGTCGAATTTCGACGACCACTAGTTTTAAGAAATGGTCCAATGAAGCGACATGTCATGTCTAACAAGACAAAAAAAAGAGAAAAAATAATGGTAATGGGCAATAAAATGGATTTGTATTGTATCGTAATTCGTATCTGATCCCGTGACATTCAACCACGGGGTGTTCACAAGGTGAAAGCAAGTCGCATTCACCCTGTTTATGGTGTCACTATACCATACATAATATAATATTATAGCTGTTTGCGATAATAATGACGGTCGTGTCCATTTTTAATATAAAAGCAATATCATTGCATTTATTGAGTTCGTAATAGAGTTGAGTAAATTGAGGTTGTTGATTCTGGCTATCATTCGGCATCTTATTTATAGGATTGCCAGTTTATCTGTGCAAATATAGTATATTTACTTTTCATAAGTAAAAAAATAAAGTCCAACGTGTGAAAATAAAAAAAATATTTATTTGACTTTCGATTCGTATTTTTGTTGCTTTTTGCAACATCTAACAAATATTTATTGATATTGGTGAACACCTTAAATCTTCATCATCACGTACTAGGATGGTCCCTTAGTAACTAAGTATTAATTTAATTTACTTTTAAACTTTTGTTTCCGAGTACCTACCTCAACCAAGTCATTGTGCTACTTGACCTATTAGACTGTTACAAAACAATGCTAAATACAGGCGACATAATGATAGGTCATTAAATTATGTAATCTTAATAATTGTCAACAGTTTCACTTAATGTTTTTCAACGACAAATTTGACCGGTTTTATGGGGCCTCATTTTAACGTTTAGTACCTGGGTACGGTTCACGTTATGCCCGGGCCAGCTGTCGGCCGGGTAGAACAGCTGAGAGCTATAACATGCATAATAATTTTATTTGTGTACCTATGTAACATTTGGCCCAAGCTGTGTCAGGGACAAGGGATTTTAATGTTTTTGGCAAAACTTACCTTACTAAAAATATAATTGGATTAGAGGAGACTATTTTATTTTAATACTCGCCAGATCTCATGATTTTATTATACACAAATCGGAGTAAGCAAAGAAAACCGGCCAATAAAAAAATAAAAAAAATATTCGGTGCCAGTTGAATTCTACGTCACAAGTCGACATGAACGGTGCACCCAACGGAGGAGTACTTACTTTTCTCGAGACGTGGTCTAGTTCGGACGTACCTATTACTTGTTCCTACAATGATCAGTTTTTTCTTTTTGGTAAGCCTGTTAATATTTTATTTCTTTATTTGCTTCCTTTCGGGGTTGCTAAAAATTATTATTATAAATGCGTAAGTGACTCTGTCTCACTGTCTGTTGGTACCTTTTCACGACTAAACGGTTGAACCTATCTTGATGAAATTTGACAAGGAAATTTTGTCCATCATGAAGAAGGATATAGGCAATTTCGATTTTTTTTTATTCACACTTTCTTCTCGCTGACTTAGGCAGTCGCGGGCGCAGCTAGTTATAGGTACAATATGTTGGTTCCAGCTCAATAAAAAAAGTATAACTATTCCCGGGAGGGTTAAGCAGAGATTTCCCGTTGTAGACACAATTTCGCTGATGGCATTACTAAAAGCACATGCAATAGGGGCAAATTCCACCGCGCACAATTTCAAATTCAAAATATTGAGAATTTCGTAACAAAAAAATCTAAGTTCACTTTATTCGACCTAGAAAATGCACAACTACGCTTAAATCTGCTTTCATAAGTTACTTATGACACCAAACTAAACTTCCAAAACCGAAATAATGAACGTTACCTTTGACAGCGAAAGCAAACAAACACACATGCCTCGTCAAGGTTTGCAAACACCATAATAAAGCAAGCCAGGGGTAAAAGCTAAACGTACTTGTACCTCCATCTCTGCAAACGCGGAAAAGCCTTGACCCAAAAGCGAATAAGTCGACACAATGCGGCCGAACGTCACTTGAGATCTCATACAACACCTTGTATGAACAAGAAGATCCTTGAGATCAAAAATGGAATCGCGAATTTGGTGTCAGCGGAACCATAGAAGCCTACAATAATAATCCGTAGATGAACGGATCTGATTAAGCTGGGTGTCGACTAGGCATAAAATTTACTACACGCTTCTGAGGGGCAATTCTCGTGCAATCAAAGTAGTCTCAAATTCGAGAAAACATTCGAACTCGAACTTGCTCGAGTAGTTATTAAGTTGAGTAATTC
This sequence comes from Allophyes oxyacanthae, assembly GCA_932294325.1. Lineage (NCBI taxonomy): Eukaryota > Metazoa > Arthropoda > Insecta > Lepidoptera > Noctuidae > Allophyes > Allophyes oxyacanthae. Next base: position 9,581,950 of record OW028628.1, read on the forward strand.
TGGAAAAGTCAAGCCCGTCGTTTCTCAAAGAAAGACGTTTGAATTGCTTCGTCTGGTCGGTACCGTTCGAGACATAGTTTTCAAATTCGAACCATCATAAACGACAAACAGCGTTCGAAGTGTCAACTCGATTTTGAGATGATCTTGCAAGAATCGAGAATTGTCTTCTCGGTAATAGATTTTTCGATTTGCTAAGTTTAAACCAACCGGTGCTTACGGATTCAATATGCAGTAGGAAAATTTTGGCGCATCTTCGGTAAAACAAAAGGAAAGCTGTTTTGGTGTGTGATCTTTACATTGTAGTTTTAAACCTTCGATTGGGCTCCGAGTGTACTACAGGGTGTAATGTAAAGTTGTGCTCTTACATCATAATGATAGTTTCCATGAATAAGAACAGCATTAAGCATTGGCTGTTTAATGCATTTTGGTCGAATTATTGTTTGAAATGGTGGCACCATTCACCAAACCAAAGAATTTCATATTCATGGGTACCTCACGCAAAAATTTGATCACACCTTTTTGTTACACCTAGTAAAAGAAGCAAGGAAATCTGATATCCGTTTCATGCCGCGCGTGTGGGATCTGTTGCCGGTTAGTGGACGCATACATTTATACCTTCATTATCCCCTTATTTTGTTCGGGAGCACAAACGCCGCATACATATAGGCAGGTACCTAGATACTTCATTTATAAACATCCTTGAAGATGGAATAGCAAATTCGGTATCACACGTGTGTAGTTATTGATGCATTGGAATTTTAAATCTGTTTTTTCAAAGTTGAAGCTACGTAGTTTCGGTCGGTTAGAACTAGCCGTGTTATTATAGGAGATTAGGTGTTGTCTGCGAATTCACCCACGTCTTTTAGTTTTATCAAAATAAAATATAAGCCATATTACTCATTATGGGAATAGAAAATAAATATTTTTAATTTTTATTTGTTGGTTGCGCACCACGCTGGTGCGCCTTGTGGAATACTATTGGTGCGGTTCGAGTTGGTGCGCATCTCATCATCATCATCATCATCATCGGCTCATTTTTGGTGCTGTAGTATTTGGTTTTCTGCGTTACGTGTAGAGTTTCTTGCCGGATCTTCTCTATAGGACCTACATTTCATAAGTGCCTGTATTTGGTTTACATGAAATAAAGATCTATTCTATTTTATACGTGTCACGGGATTGATTCCTGCATATTAAACTTATTATGGCCTACAATAGATCTATACATTCTTCCGAGTCTTTTAATATTACCCATGTGAGATTAAATGACGACGTGGATTTTTTTTCCTTTTTTTATTAATGTTTGTGAATTGTTTTAGAATATTTTTGTTTTGTTTTCTTTGGGCATACAAGAGAAATCAGTATAAAAATCGAGCTCAAATGTATTTATAGACATCAATGTTATTATTTCAATAAAATATTGAAGACAATGGGAACTATTCGTTAAATTATGCTGCACAACCATACATGAACATTGAACATCCTTGAACACAAAAGGGAATGCGAATTTGTTATTAGGCGTGGTATTGACTGGAGTTTAAGCTTATCTGGGCTTATCAGTGAACATTTTATCTGTGTTCAATGCCGTTTAATAATAAATAGGATTACTTATTGAAGCTGTACACGTGTTTCTGCGTATTGTTCTGCTTACCTCGAGCGTGTAACGAGCGTGAAGATAATAAAAGTCCCTCGCTTTTTATTACGATGGTTTGGCTAATACTAGGATTGGCGTATATATTATAAATAGATACTACCACGATTTCGAAGGCATTAAGTTCGCTAATGAACATTTTTAAACAAAATCATTTAAAAAATTTCATTCAACAAAAAATATGATAAATTATGTATTTTTGTAAAATAAAGCCCGTAAATGATTTACTGTCAAAGTTTTTATGAAGTTTTCAATGACAATTCACTAATAAACAAACCACCGTTGTTGTTTACATTTTCTTAAGCACTTTATTCATTTCAACTCTTGAAGAAAGTTAGTGTATAACAAACAAGTAACAACACATTCATTGAAAATAAAACAAAAGCGGGCCGTAACGCCCACGTAACGAAAACATATGACCGGAGTACTAGGAACACATAATGCTGCAAGCGATATCGCATCTCACCCAACATTAAACTTTGAACAATCCAGTATGATCCTTATCACTTTACAAATAGAGCTTATTTAGTATACCACTAAGTTCAACAACCTTAAAAGCATGCTTACTACAATAAAATGACTCTTATTCTAAAGGAAATAAGCTATCATTGAGAGAAAATGCCATTGCTGGTCTTGTCTGTGATACAATGCGATTGTAAAAGAACTCTTTGCATATCTGATTGCCTGGTACGGCCGTGTGAGAAGAGGGTCGGGATACGGGATGGGCAGTTCGTGGGATCACGGAACTCATTATCAATTGGTTCGAGGAATATCTCTACAAGCATGCGTCAACTCATGAGTCATGCAATATCACATGCTTCTTTTTATGTAGATGAGTAATTAATTGTTCTACAATGCACTTTGTCTCAATTAAACTATTATTAGTGGTCGCCCAGTAGTCGAAATTCGACCATAGCTTTAACTTTCTGCACTCCTTCCCCATAAACTTTAACTATGCCAAATCTGACACATCTCCGTGCGCGCAATATGCTTAAAAACCGGCCAAGTGCGAGTCCGACTCGCGCACGAAGGGTTCCGTACCATTATCCTATAAAAACGGCAAAAAAATCTAGTTTGTTGTATGGGAGCCCCCTTAAATATTTATTTTATTCACAGAAATACATCATCTGTGAAAATGTCAACTGTCTAGCTATCACGATTCATGAGATACAGCCTGGTGACAGACGGACAGACAGGCATACAGACAGACAGACAGACAGACAGATAGACAGACAGATAGACAGACAGACCGACAGACGGACGGACAGCGAAGTCTTAGTAATAGGGTCCCGTTTTACCCTTCGGGTACGGAACCCTAAAAAGGGGTACAAAGGTTTCTTTATAGATGTTTTTTCATGTTCATTAAAATACGTTGTGTGTATGGAGTATCTATGTGGCTTGTTTTTTTTTTAAATCATGTTTGTATACATTGTATGGGATCATTCATTATCAGCGCGTCAAAGGTTGTCTCGTATCTATAGAATCTTGAGGCCAAATTAGCAAACTACATAATTGCTTAAAATATGAAGTAATTCATATAAACTTATCCTACTACTTACCATCACAATGATACATTTTAGGGACCATGCATAAAGTACATAAAGTCACACCATAAGAGGTGGGTCCTAGGTTTCGTGACGTCACATTTCAAAACCAAAAATAATTTAAATAGAAATAAAACTGATTTCGGAACTGCTGTTTTAATTTAATAATTTTTAGATGCAAAATTGCAAAATATGTGACATCACACTAGGGAGAGGGTCCCACAAATGTGATCAACTGTGACAAGGATGGGGAAGGGGTCAAAAAATCACGAAATTAGTGTGACGTACTTCATGGATGACCCCTTACGATTGAATTTTCCAAGTTCCGATGTCCCGTTATGGTTATACTTTCTCACCTATTTTCACATAAAGATAATATTTACACTATTTCGATCTTATAATCTATATCTAACACGTGTGCCGATAAATTTATAGCACGTGCTAATATGATTTCCGTTTCCTTGTATGAGGCAATGAATCATTTAAGTTAGTGTACAATATATTATGACCACATTTCACCAATGCCGTTATAAAGTCCCGCGAGCCAATCACCATCCTATTGCCACGTTAGGTCACATTTCCAAATTCCAGCCTGCTGCTTAGTTATTACTTATCACTTAAAATTTTGTTATTCATGTCATAATTCTATACAGTGTATAATATAAAGGGTCATTTTAAAAGCGCTGATTATTATCACCACCTATCAATCAAATAGTTTCTTGATTGCTCCTCTATCGCAATTATTTAGTAAACATACTAATTATGAATGGACAAATACCGGAAAACTACACGTTATCAGCCCTATCGAAGTTGAAAGGTCCAAGGACTTATGCATGATGACATGACGACAGGCTATTGGCACTAATTTAGTTATAAGACTTCACTAAAGACGCCTCATTATCTACTTCAACTATGTCCCCAGGTTGGGAATATTATAAAAATTGGCACGGGCCACTACTCAGAATGAGAAGGCCACCGCGCTGGCCTGGTGCGATTTGACTGACTACACACGTACCTACACCATCAAAAACTATATGGAGTCATCTCAGATGCGCAGGGTTTCTCAGGAAGTTTTTCTTCACCATGAACGCAAGTGATAGTAAAATTCAGATCCGTACATGACTTCTAAAAGTATGAGGTACGGCTGGGTTTGAACTCAGACCCTCCTGCATGGTAGGCAAGCGTTCTACCGCTAGGCTAACACTGCTATCAAATAGGTCGATTATAGGACAGTACACAGAGACACAGATACACACTACAAACTTATAATACCCCTAATTTTTGTCAGGGGATTAAAAGAAATGAACTGCAAAAAAAAACATGTTTTTTTTTTACGCCATTAATAATAAATACGAGTAGGTTTATTTACCCAACCATCACATTAATTTTAACTACCATTTTTTGAATACTAACTTCTTAGATTTAAATAATATATTATTTGATGATAAAAAAGTTTTCTGTTTCAATTTAAAATTGTATTATTTTGTCTTATTTGTTAGTGTTATTTTAGGTGTAAATTTTTATGTGTAGATATAAAAATAATATTATCCTATAAAGTTTAATTGCTATCATTGTAATAATCATAGTATTAGTTATGAAGAAAGTTTTTTATAATCAGATTAATAAAACGAAAAAACTGCATAAGTTTCCAAATTCTAGACAATTTTTTTTTAAAGCTATTCCATATTTTGATGGTTGGGAAGCAATCTATCGTTACCAATACAAAAACGTACATTTTTTTTTCTTCCGTCCTGTCGTTATATCTCTTGCCTCGTCAAACTCAGTCAAACTTTTTTATTTCAACTGGGCCTTTGCAGGCAGTTCGCAAAACGTCGTGATTCTAGGTGCACGGATCCAAGTGGGCTGGTCCTGGAGAAGATTGTGAGGTTAGTTATAATGAGTCTGAATGCCCAGGATGCGCTTGAGTGATGTACAGTCAAAACTAAAGTACATGATCGAGTATAAATTATAATAATTATTAATTTTATATTATTAATTATACTAATAATTAAATACATAATAAAATATGTACCTACTTACCGAATGTCAATGTTTAAAATTAATTTTATTGTAAAAAATATAGATATATTAACTTAATACATTTTGCTGTGCCCATAGATATCCGGAGATATGCCTTCACTCTACATTTGTTCAATTTCAAGTGTCGCCACTTTTTCCCCACTCCTAAAACGGCTGAAGGGTTGGTATAAATATTTTATCGATAAAAACTGACTGCAAAAAAGAGAAGTGTTTTTTTTTTGGCGTATTTTATAGTGTAAATATCGCTATATAGACACTTTAAGAGAGGCTAACCAAAAACTAACGATTTTAATATAATTTAAAGAATTTGAGTAAGGAAGATAGATAATACAGGGAGTTCTAACTTGGGACAAAGTACTCACCTCAATTTGTGTTCATTAGTCTATAAATATTTTAAAATATTACATAAATAATAATTAATTTAAAAAAGTACAGAATAGTAAAGATTTAAGATTTTTGTCTACACTCATATCGTAAAGTTCTAATTATGAATTCAAAAATAGTACTTTATTGACAGACTTTATGCACATGCAACTACATAATTATAATAAAATTAAAAAGTTTTATAATGACAGTTCTTTTTTTAAAATTATGCTATAAAATAACTTCTTTTCAATTTTTTTTTCTTTTCAAAAAAAATAAGTACATTTCGGTTATTCCAAGAAGTTTTCATATCAATTTTTATAGCAGCCGCACATTATCTATGATGGGCTAGGGCGCAATTGTGTTAGATACTGTTAGATACGATAATATTTTTATTAGCGCGATGCAGGCCTCGTAATCTGATTGGTCGAATTCATCTATCATCCATTTATTTTTATTTCTGCATCTTTCAGGAAACTAAAATAAAATGTATTCATTCTTGTAAAACAGGGTTCTCAAGTATAATTACTTATTTAAATCCTTTTCAAACAATATAACTACAAGGATTAGGAAAATAAAAAGAAAACTATAAAATCTTTTAATTTAGCATAATAAGCAAATACTACAAAAATAATAGATAACATTATTTTTTATTATTAAGCAAATGTTAATAATAATGAAATAATTCCGTAAGAACAACTATCAATTAATTATATCGATATCCCTCAGCGCTGTGCAACACTAATACCCTGCGGTCCGAATTGCGCTAAAAGTGATATCGCGAATCCGACCAAAGTCAAAATTATTATTATTACTTAATAGCCCTTATATTTTGTGACTATTAAATTTGGTCGGATTCGCGATATTATCACTTTTATCGCAATTCGGACCGCAGGGATACATTGATTTGACAATTTTGACATGGGTCACTCAATAAATGATTAGCCTGACGCCTGTCAAAATTAATTCACAACTAGATATTTGTAAAATCTTTAAATAATATAATTAATGCAGTGATGTTTTACATACCGGTGGTAGGACACCCCACTTGTCTTAAGGTTTGTTATAATTGTCCTATTTTTGCAAATAAGAACGGAACAATTCGGCATTTTGTAAAAATACGAAATCACACTACACGTTCGGATGCAAACATATGACTAATAGATGCTCATTGACGTCACACGTACTTTGGGTCAATCCGAGCTGATGGAGGCGACAAGTGTCACGCCTACAAGCCATATCCCTCGATATCCGTGGCTGTGCCCTACAGGGTCCATGATTGTGCCTAGCTTTAAGCCAAATGTTTAACATCTTACATACATTGTGGAACGCAAATAAATAATATGAATATGAATATGAATAAATTTAAAATAGCTGAACTTTTTATTCTAGTTAAAACACAATGTATTACTATGTAGCTATGTACCAGTTTTGACATATGACAGATCATCATTAACTTTTGATGGTGACTGTACTTCAGTATAGACATACAGAAAGTCACTTTCTGCGCCCTAGTATCGAGGGTAAAAGAAAAGGAATAAATTACACCAATAGGTAATTTTGCGCATACGCATTCCATCTATTATCTCTTAACTCAACGTACAAATTCTCTCAACTTTATGCGCGTTAATGAGATAATTAAATTAATTGAAATGTGAAAACAAGCGATAATACATTTGCCTTTGAGATAAGTCGTTTTAACTATTATAGCGGAATCGGCGTAAACGGGACTCTTGACCTAAGATAACAGTAATGACTAACTAACTAGCAATGGACGTGACTGCGCCCGCGCGTGAAATTTATTAATTTTTCAGGAAGAAAAGAGACCTTTCTCTTTTGTCGGGTTTCAAGTTATTTATTTTTAACCCCCGACAAAAAGAGGGGTGTTTTAAGTTTTTAGTGTGTATCTGTCTGAGAGCTCTAAAACGGATGGACCCATTTCAATGCAGTATTTTAAATCGAAAGCTAGTGTAACCGGGTATCATCTTAGCTATGTTTAATGGAAATCTGTTTAGGCGTTCAAAAGTTACAGCTCTTTTTCTAGTTCAAGTCGGGGGTTTTTGACGGTTACGTTAATAATGTAATTAAATGACCGAATCTACACTAAGATTTTCCTTACTGACGGATATAGTTTACAAATAAATCACACGTACATACACCAAATCTCGAAACAATTACTTTTATATTATGTAGGACATACATTGTTTCGTGAGAATCGAACGCCCTACCCGAAGCGCCCAAAAGTCAATTGCTTTTATCATCCTGCGGTCTGCTTAACATTTATACCGCTTCATCATTTAGCTATAAATATGTAAAACAAACAGACGAACAAACAAACTTCTAGTATAAGAGTACTAGTAAATTGACCTAGCTTTATGTGGTTTGATTTATAAAATTATTGTTTTCTGCTCTACTGAAGTGAATAATAATGTAGCATGTATTTTCAACCAAGTCATTGTTTAATGTGTAGTATTATTTCGAGTAGTGACTGTATTTATTTGTAGGATTTGACTGCTTTTTTATTATTTAAGTTATAACAAAAAAGACTTTGTCGCTAAATAATGGCCATAAAAGTAAAAACACTAAACACAAAAAAATAAACAAATTCAAATAAATCTGCTAACTTATACAACGGGGCTTTTTTTGACATAGGACAATCCAAAACGGGTGACAAAACATGATATCCTAAGTGTAACCATTTTATCCACACTGATACTGCCATTGTGTGTTTATCTATTTAATTTTTATTTGGCACACTTTAAAATCGAAATACCTATTCATAGGGAAATTTCATCGTTTCCGTCTGATTTCTGAAAAAGTTACTCTTACAGAGATAAAAAAGTACAATTTACATTTTTTAAATTGCACTTTTGTCTACTTATTAAAAGTCTGGTTTGACAATAAATAAATGACGCTACAGCAGTCAGCACATGCCTAACTAACTACACAAACAGACAGATATAAGTGTTCATAGTTTTCAGATAAGTATAAATATTAAATGCGTCATAATTACCTACAACATTCCCGATCACATTACGATATAAGGAACAGCTGTTTATGAACCATAATAAATAATCACGCGTTGAGCTATTGTTCAACTCAGCTGGTCCACGAATGGACACAATGGTATTTTGTAGCATTGGAACAAAAATAAGTAAGAAAATTTATTATACCTACATATATAAGCCTAAGTTACTTTTTATAACATCAACTATCTGCCAGTGAAAGTCCCGTCAAAATCAGTCCAGCCGTTTCGGAGATTAACCGGAACAAAAACACTAACAATTTTTTTTAAATCTATTGTACCGTATATAATTTCATAATTGCATCAAGTAAAAAGCTGTTTGTTTTGTTATTGTTATTTTGACATTACAAACAGACACCTCAATTTTATTTATTTGTGTATGTAGGTATTATAGATTAACAGCACTCGCAAATATAAAAAAAATTATAATCAATCCATATTTAGACATAAAGTTCCTTCGACAACTTTTAAGAAGCTAAAACTATACAAGAATGCAAAATCCTTTGACTAATAAAGTTATTTTTAAACAGACATTTTCCAAAAATATTTTTTCCAATTCGTTTGCGTCATAACGTCTCATAAGCCTTTAAAAGCAAAAGAAACATTTATTTAACTTGAACCGAACAAACAATGATAGGAATATTCCTTTGGCCGAGAAATCTTTAGGTTATCAGCGGTCCTTGGGTGGTACGGCCTGGCTAATTGAGGAGTATCTGATAATGGTATACTGTAATTATGACATGTAGTTAATGATGAAACTTATGTTTTGTTACGCGATAAGCCGTTTTTGCATTGATTTTAATCTAACAAAGCCATCTTTACGCCCTTTTTCACATGTAGTGAAACTCAAACTGGTCTCAATAGGTACTAGGCTAGCAGAAATTATAATGTAACGCATGGGAATATTATCTTTTTTCGCCATTTTTTTTTATTCGATTATTCTGTAAGATGACAATGTAAATTCTAACAATTTACATTGTCATCTTACAGAATAAAATACAAGGTCAGTTACTGTAAACGATTGAAATAAGTTCTGACATATATTTTATAACACTGGACTATAATAAACACCTATTAAAATAAATAGCGTATTTTTATTTTATTATTGCAATTAATATTATATTCTATCATTATCAACACACCTTAAAAGAGTGTTTACAATTACCGACGAGGAATTTATATAATTTCAATGACATAGCACCTAATTATAATAAATGACGATCAAAAATAAGAATAAATTAAGTACAGTGATATTGATTTTTCTGTTGTTCAATAACTTGGGTTTCGAACAGGTTTTTTTTTTTTTTTCTAAAATAACTCGAATTTGACTTTTCTTTAAAAACTAATAGAATGTGAACAAGAAAGACTTCCAAATGTGTTACTTATTATATAAAGAGGTAAATATTTTTTGTTTGTTTGTATGTAGGGGGTAATCTCGGGAACTAGGTACTGAACTGATTCTAAAAATTCTATTCTCTAAATAGAAAGCTACACTATCCCTTATAATCTATTTTATTTTGATAAAAATAAAATGTCGGATGATACTACAGGCAACAGCTATTTTGAATAAAAAAGCTGGTTATAAATTCTTTATTTCTTCGATGAGGCATTAACTTATAGTTCGTGGAGTCAACTGACTCTCTTTTACCGCCGAACAATATTAGTATCGGGTGATTCTGATCACAAATAGTGGTAAGAAGTCGTGATCTTGTATTGTTGCTTCTAGAATCAATTTTCCAATCGCTTCTGTAAGTTTCCACTTGTAAACATTAATTCCACGAAAACACCAAACACAATTGATTTTTAGAGCTCCTGTTGTTTTGTAATCCTATAGTTTTGTGAAGCCAAAAGAAGGAATTTCAAGGTAGGTATAATATAATGGTTGTTTAATGTTAATAGTTATTGTTTACAATAATATTATGTACAGTACTAAAATTAAGTGTGTATCCTAGTCTACTGAAAATGGACTAGAATAGAATAGAATAGAATAGATCGTTATTTCATGTAAACCATATATTGGCGCTTATGGAATGGCGAGACTCTAGGTGCGCGGTTCCAAATAATAGGTCCTATGGAAAAGAACCGACAAGAAATTCCTTGGAAACTCTTTTAAATTATTAGATTACAATCTTGATTAGTACAATGTTGTGGTAAGAGCTGCGAGATAAATGTAATTGAATTTGAATAGAAATAAATTAGAATAGGATATTATTAATGGTTTGCCTTTAAATAAGAATGCCATGGCAGTTACAAGCTGACCAGGGCCTGACAGACGGCACCCGTTCACGAGCATGACTCATGCGTCAGCATCGCTAAGCTCAACCATAATGAAGGGAACTCAAATGCTCACTACAATAAAATTAAAACACAGTCAAGATACGTTGCGTGATACATTTCACAAACAAAATGCTTTGAACGACTGCGATCCGCTTAGAATTAATAACTCTGCGTTTGCACGTCGGGCGAAAACGAAAAATTGCCGATTGTACCTAAAAGAAAATTGCTATAAAATGTAATGGTGATAAAAGCAAGGTGTTATTAGTATACTGAAGTTTACTAATGCCTACTGCCCTTTGACATAATTCTTAATCTCCTAGGGAGCCATGCACCTTAGGGAGACACCATGTCTATAGACATGGTGTCTCCCTAAGGTGCATGGCTCCAAATCTGTCTAGTGGGCGTAAGTATTTCTTATAAGAAATACTTACGTCCACTAGACAGATTTGTCTTTGTAAGAGCGGCTCGCGGCTGCACATTACAAGACATTGTATAGTGCCTTATGAGAACATTTCTGAGCCACTACTCGTGTATAAAATTCAATTTTGACGTACATCACTATCATGTTACATGTCTTGTGTCGGATCGATATAAAAATTAAATAAATAAAAACATTTATTTCAGACAAAAAGTCCATAGGCAAGGCAAGGTTGTTAGTAACATGAATTATGCTTATAACTAATGTTAGTAATTAAAATGTAAAAGAAAGAAGAAACTAGACACACCGTAAACCCTTGCACAGTATGCTCATCGGTCTCGCAACTCGTGGAGTTCAGTGAACCTACCGAGCAGAACGGTATCAGTTCTCTCGCCAATCATCCTTAGGACACTATTCGGGCCCCCGTAGGTACTCGTCGCATCACCGACGCAACATTTTTACGCATAATTGCGTAGAAGTCATCTACGCTGGCGTCAGCAAACATGCCGGTTGCACTATTATCAAGGGAGCCGAAAGGTTATAGGACCAGCAGACCAATGCTTAAATTAATAAATTAATGGTTTTATCAAACAGTGTAAGTGATAAGCCGATAAATATAAACAATAATAATTATTGTGCCGTCGTTAACCGCGATTAAGTGTACCAACTTCCTAAGAACACTGAGTCAACTGGTAGGAAATTTCCTCAGATAAATATAACTTGAGGTTAGAAGCCATATTGTTTGTTGGTCAATGAACAATTTATTTGACTATTTTTAGCACAATCAGTAAAAAGTAAATCGACCGTGACTTGCGAAATTACGTGACTTTATTGAATTGTATAGTTATTTTTAGATTTAATCAATTATATTAAGTGGTGTTATTTTTGTTATAGCTTTTTTTGAATGTAAGGAATTATTTGTGTTACGAGTACATAGACTCATGGGTTTTCTTACGAAGTCAAGATCTTTTGTTAATCTCATATTCCAATGCCTTTGGGTGAATAGAAAAATAGTGTAATGTATAATATCGGTTGGTGAATGAACACTTTAGATAATACTAGCTTCCGCCAGCGGCTTCGCCCGCGTGATATCTTTATAAATTATAGCCTATGTTACTCACTGATAATGTAGAATTCTGCTGGTGAAAGAATTTTTAAATTCGGTCCAGTAGTTTTTGAGTTTATCCATTACAAAATAAACAAACAAACATACAAAAAATCTAATCTTTTCTCTTTAAAATATTAGTTTAGATGTGTAAATTTTTAGCAAAATCTGCACAAAACGAATAGCCCGTGACTGGCCGTCCGTGACTTATTAAATTGCGTGATCTTATACAATTGTTAAATAATTTTAGAACAAATAACTTTTGTGTTATTGACTTTTGTTATTGGCTTTTCTTACGAAATGAATAGGAAACTTTTGGAATAATACTGTCGTTGGGTCGAAAATAGATAATAATTTCTCAAACTCTTTGACCTTTGAAACAAAGTATTTGCATAACCGTGACAGGTTTGCTTATCTGTCCTGACAACTAAAACGACCCATTTTTCAAAGGACACGCGTGGGATGATAAGTCACACTTTAACTTTCCTTCTGAGGTCAATATAAAAATCTGTGACATAGATATTAATTAACTAATTGGCAATTTAACTTTTAATATTACTTTTTAAGTAGGTCACAGCAGCAGTAGGTAGTTAGGCAGCTAGCAGTGATAGCCGTGCGGTTGAACGCTTAGCTTCCATGCCGGAGGGTCCGAGTTCGAATCCGACCCGCACCTCTGACTTTTAGATTGTATGTGCGGATCGCAATTTGATAAAACACATCGCGAGAAAACCTGTACACCTGAGAGAGCCTCATAAAGTTTTCGATGGTGTATGTAGTTCAACAACCTGCACTAGGCCAGCGTGGTGGACTAAGGCCTTATCCTTCTCATCCTGAGGAGAGGCCCGTGCCCAGCAGTGGGACAGTAATGGCCTGAATTTATTTTTAATTTAAAGTAGGTCACATAACTAATGTTATAATCCACTCATGTTAGTCAGAAGAGGCGATGAGCGATTGGCCGTGCGACATAGCGCAGGACATGCGCGGCTACGACCCACGGAAGTGGGGGACCGACTAAGGAGGAGGAGTCCGAGGAGTTTCCGTTGAGGGCTTGTAGCTACGGCGGTTGATGTGCGAGGTTAAGCTGCGCTTGTCAGTTCTTAGATACGTGACCGTTTTTCATACATCGAGAGGCTGTGCCTCGGAAAGTACGATAAGCAGTTGGTCCTGGTTGTCATACGAATACCTATGACAGTCGTTATGGGCAATCAGCGTCTTAACTGTCGGCAATGTTTTTTCAAATCTGAAAATTTTCTGCCAACTACATCGGAGCGGAAATTTCCGTTACGCCCTACCTCTTTTATAGTCGTTGAAAAGTACTTCAACAAGGTAGGACCTGTTACAAAAGAAGTAGAGTTGCCGTGTAGTTGCAGTGAAATTTTGATCAAAACAACACATTTAGTATTCTCTTAGCTTCAGTGAGATACGCTCGCGTCAAGTTCGAGCGTCACGGCAATATGATCGGCGCGCATAAAATTACGTGAATTAGCCCTCTTTATGAATACCCCCCTTGTGAGTTGTTCTCATCACAGAAATATCGCTGGTACGTCCATATAGGCGAAATATTGACATTTCGCTATCATAAGAATAGCAGTAGTACATATTGATGGCTCCACTATCTTAAGCATAATACTAGCAGTAACACAATCCGTAAGTAATGGTCGAGTGCTCGCAGACAATAGAAGTCGTTCACAAAGGAAACAGGAACTATCTGTCATCTCCCTTTGTCTTATAGTGTTGTTACTTCGACTTTGAATTATTATATGCTTTTTAAAGATGTTAAGATTGTTTATTTGTTTATCATTCAAGGAATTGTTATGTGAACGAAAATGTCATGTGGTGCGCGAAAGAAAACTTTTGTTCCGATTTCGTACCTGTATCTCTACCAAGAGTTTTCCGTGCCGTCTAACGTTCACGTTCACATTCAATATTTGTACAGTGAATTTAGTTCACTATTTATACCGCTAGAGGCGCTGAAAAAATTCCCATACAAATATTGCATGTGCGTTCGGACAGGTTGGACTTCAAACTTCAAAACAATATTTTCTTTTCTATACACGGTGTCGGGTCCATCTTAAACGACATGATAGTTTCATTAAAAACATAATAAAAGGAAAGATAGACGGAAGGAGATGTAGAGAAAGACCACGCATAAGTTATATGAGCCAAATTAAAGAAAAGATTGCTCTCATGTCGTTTATGGAGGTTAAGGAGACTGCACTGGAGAGGGAAAATGGAGAGAGCTACATCAGCTACACCGACAAGAGCAAAGCTCTTTAAGAGAGTTACAGGGTGTAAATTACTTTGTAAAGAAAACGGATACCGTTGATTCAGTACATGATTCTGGACACCTCAGAGTTAGAAATTTGAGTCGGATTAAAAAAAAAGATAACTATTTTGTTCGCGGTTTTTATAACTAACTAAGGCCCATGTTCGGCGACAAATTAACAGACAATTAGAGCATAATAAGTCGTTTAAACATGAATTTTCGTATAGGTATCGGCCGATTTCATTTTTAACAACTGTTTAGTGTCGATGAACATAGCCCTAAAAGAAACTGCGAACAAAATCGTATGTTTTTTTTTTAAACCGTCTCTAATTCTTAGCTATCAGTTTTCGTTAAGTAGCAGTCAGACTTTGTTAGTTTATTTTGTTGTTCCATAACAATTTTTTTGAATAAACGATTTGAATGTTACTGTCCCTTACAGCCTGTATAACTACCATATAGCGAAGGGTCTATATAACACGATTCCCATATGCTTCCCTTTCTAAATATGGCCATTACCGGTAGGTATCAATATCATATATTAATAAATATGTGAAGGCAGGTAAATTGCTACACGAGTTCCAGCCACAGTTAAAATATGTAATACTGCACAGCATATGGCACACCTGGCCAAGCTATTTTTTGGATGGGTTCCCTTATAAAAATATTCACATCTGCCGTATGCTTGATGAGCTGTGGGCCAAAATTGTCACTATGTGGAGCCCTGACACAGCTAGACGGCGTCGCGGCAGACCACGAAGGAGATGGAGAGACGAGCTAGACAGAACTAATATAGAATGGTCCACACTGGCTCTGGACCGGAAGACCTGGAACTCATGGGGGGAGGCCTTTGCTCAGCAGTGGGATGATATAGGCTAACATCATCATCACCTTTCGCCACTTTTATGTACCATACAACAAGTACAGGCACTTAGAATTCGTCGTTTGGTTCAATAAGTCATTTTGAAATAGGAATGGGCTTATCCCAACGTGGCAGTGCCACTGTGCCACAATCTCTCGACTTGAACATCTGATTGGTGGCTTCAAAACCATGAACCCCATGAAACAGTAGGTAATGCTGCTGTTGAAAAACCTGATAACATTGTCCAAACTCTGGGTAAAATCCCGAAAACTCACGTAGATACAGCAATTAATGTGCTTGCGACCACTAGATGACTACATGATGACGAAGGCAATAAAGGTTTTTTTAATGACCTAATTATACGGTTCGGTTGAGTTGTGTTATTAGAATCGTACAAATAGGTAAATATTAGCATTGATTTCACGTCTGCATGACGTAACGTTGTAAAGCGTGTAGAACGTAGTACGATAGTTTGATGGATGACACATCATACATATATAGTTTATTATTACTTTATATTATTATTCCCTTTATTTAATTTTTAACATACTTTTATATATTTTTAAATAATTTTACAATTAAATAAAAAAAAGATTATAAAAACATTTAAAAATATAAAAGAGTAGTAGGCCACCGGCATCGGGAACAGGGTCCAAGCTACCGGTGGTTAGGGCTCTAGATAGAGAAACCTCCTGACAATGCGCGCAGTGTCAAGGAGTACTGCTTTCTGAATGAAGCCCTTGATCCAGCCACCTAGCGAGAGCCTCTCGCTATTATTATTATATTAATGTAATAATAATATTATTATTATTATTTATTTATACATAGTTTCATTTCTGAGCAGAATTTGGTCCAAATCTCATAGAAAGATTAGCAATGTCCTTTTGCGTTGCTGCCGCTGTGTTGATTTATCTCATCGCACGCGGACTCGCTGACGTGAAGCTTTGAGCGATTTCGTATTACATGACGTATAGATCTATCTGCGTCATATCTTTTATCTGCCGTTATTGCTGCGCTGCCGCCGCGCCATATTGTTTCGTGTGGGTCAAATTGTTAAACTTAAATTAAGTAATGTATGTAAAAATATATTTTCTTTCAAAAAGTATTTTATTTAAAAAACGTATTTAGTAAATACTTAGGTATTTTATATCTAGTATTTCAAATACCATTTCTAAAAGTATTTTTTAACTTGTATTCCAGATAGGTATTTTTTACAAAGTCCTACCTTTCTAGTCCGGATCCCTTTAAGGAGTTATTTTACTCATCGTTATGAACAACTTTTATTAGGGGAGCAACCATGATATCGCGAAAAAAATTCTGCTATTCGATACATTTAGTCGAGTCATATTGTATCTATTATTAGAATAACCCCTTGAAGGGATCGGAGCTAGAAATATATTGTATACTTCAATCCCCAATGTCACTGCCGAAAGTAGGTAACTATGTGATTACTGATTAGTCATTCAAGCCTATAAAAAACGTAAATTATACCTATAGGTATCTAGATAGGCATGACATAGCATAGATACTGAACCAACTCGTTACTAGGTAATTAACTAATTACTAAAAATATTATTGAATATCCTTCCAAGTAAATGAGAAAATTCATTAATTTTGAAATCGATATTGATTAAAACAAACCGCATTCTTCTAAGTACTACTAATTAAAACAACATCAGTTCTTTCCTTAGACTACATTTTCGATGGTTTTCCCAACAATTAACTATCTTACATAACTTTTAGATTTAACCTTGTGCAATACTACGCAAGTTTACAAACACATTATATACAACGTAGTTGAATGAAAACGAAATTATCGGAAAACTGTACGGAGGCCGGGCGAGGTGAACGACCTTGTGACGTCATCCGTGACGTAACGCGCGGGAGGCTAACCTTGTGGGATCTAATGACCTATTTCGCATTAACATTCAGCGACCGTGTGGCCTAATGGATAAGGCGTCGGACTTCGGATCCGAAGATTGCAGGTTCGAGTCCTGTCACGGTCGAAATATTATTTTTGTTAAAAAAAATACCATTTTTTTATTTATAAAGAATCAATGCATATCTTCCTATAGTGTACGTACTCGACACTAGATTTTACTTTGGAGTTTGTATCTCCTTTTCTTTTTATTTCTTTTTAGATTTCTAAAGGCCAACCTAGGTACCTAGTTAGTTTCAAGGTCAAAGTATTGATTCATTTAAATTGGTCTTCAGAATTCATAAAATATTTATGGCTTTTAAGAAGTAAGTGAATAGGTAATAAATTGTACATATTTGAAAATCGTTTTCTGCACGTGGATCATAATTTTTGTTACTATGTGCACCTAAGAATTTTACCCATCTAAGAAAAAAAACATTATATAATTATCTGAGATTTTTGTTTACTGAAATATGTTTTGCATTTATTGTCTAATAGATATTTCAAAACTGCATCCTAATTTTTTCCGAGCACCGTACTTACACTATTTCTACTACGCTAAAATCAACTAAAAAAACAAAAACAATTTTCATAATACAGTCAAGTACAATATTAAATATTTTGACATTTGACGACGAACCATTTTATTATATTTTTTATGTTTTTGATATAATTTTTACAAGTCGGTAACATTTTACGATATGCTGAAACTTCTTGTGTAATACACACACAAAGTTTAAAAACGTGTTTTTAATAATTATTCCTAACAATTAATTGTGTCGTCATATTAGTGGTAAAATAGTTTCTTGATCCTACAGATTGTCACGTAGATAATTATTTATCTGTCCAAGTTCAATGACCGTGGAACAAAAGTATCTTCATATTTTTTTTATTGATGTTTAATTAACAACCGTTTACGTCCATCAATTTTTTTATTATAATATCTCTATTAAACGTCTTCTATTTTCAAGGTATCAAATCAGACGAGAAATGGGCTAAAAAGCATAATAAAACTATTAATAAAAAAGCTGTTACAGTCTCAGTTTTTTTTTTAATATCTACTTGACGGTGCGAGGCATAAATATTAAAAAAAATTGTCAAATAAAATAAAAACAGTCTCATTAGATATTTTAAATCAAATTACATCAAAACATCTTATTTCTGACAAGTACACTAATTATATACATATAATTATATACAATTTGATTTTTACAGTACATTAATTCATTATTCATAAAGAGCCTACGAAAGTGGGAATCTCTACTCCCACTAGTTCTACTATTTTGTAACAAGATAAATCGTAGAACTAATGAGAAAAAAAATCCCATTAGTTCTACCGTAGGACTCTTTAGTAGAACTAGTGGGAACAAACCCGAATATCCGTCAAAAAATTTGACACAAATTTTCAAAAACTAGAATTCTTTAAAAGGGTATGACGTCGAGGATACTAGTTTCGCAAAATAAAAAATTAAGCCACGTTTTCGCGTTCGTCACAATAAAAATACCAATTACTTTATGGAAAACCCATTATATTGTTATTGAAAATCTATTATTAGCATAATCTATACAAAGACTTATAATTATAGAGTCACTAAAAACACGGAAAAAATCACGGCACATAACACAAGTCATTCATTATAATAACCTTATGGATTGACCCGTCAGAACAAGTTTATTAGAAGCTAACAATTAACATGCAAAGATTAAAGTTTATCTATTCACACCAATGACTTTTTACAAATAGACGCGTTGCCCGCGCTCTATATTGGCAAGATAAATGCAAGGTAAATGCCCTGCACCGACTGAGAGAATGAGCATGCAGCAGCTAATGCCACGTCTCATCTTTTTCTAACAACCGACATGGCGTATGGTGGCTTTCATTTTCTTTCCCTTTTTTCGCGCACTGAATAATTATATGTACTGCTATGTAGCTATAGTAAAGTTTGCGCCATTTTGTAGTGCGTTAATGTTGGTGTATGGCCCGTCTATTTGTAAAATGTCATTGATTCATACGACCGAGCTGCTCATAGATCTATTGTGTCCATCAAAGATCAAAGTTTAAAACTGAATAATCTTTAGTATTCAAGGTTCTCATCAAAGATTTATTAAAACTTAGCGTTAGTACTGATTAAATATGTATTATGTAGTTACTACGTGGTTGTGGCTTGTCGTAATAATTAACGTGTAATTAACGTGATGTAAGAGAGTAGAATTATGCAAACTATCTCAAATATCCTTATCCATAAGAATAATAAATAATACGGCACTCGTATTATTTTTAACTAGTGGTCGCTCAGTGGTCGAAATTCGACCGTAATTTTAGCTTTCTGCACTCCTTCTCCATATAAACTCTATGCCAAATCTCATACTCTTACGTGCGCGCAATATCCTTAAAAAAGGGGTACAAAGTTATCAGATTCATAAGCCTTACTTCAGAGTAACTAATTTGTACTCACGAGTACAGTTCACATCAAAAGTAATTAGTGATGATCAGTTGAATTAAAAGTATATTTGAATATAAACTTACTTTTCATAATTTACCAGTTGTCAATTTTTTTTAGCTTATAGAATGAATGTATTGTTTATTGGCTCATACACAAAAACATTTGAAAAAAAAAAATGTACAAATTAGTGCCAAAAGGTCCAGCGGTTTAGTATAGATAGTGTTGGGTGGCAGTACGGTATAAATCACCGCACAATGGCGCCAAATTAACATCTACTCTATTTTCCGGGTTCTAAACGTTTGTCTCAAAAATAAGTGTTAACATTCCAATCACATAATGAACTTTCCTGTATTCGGTTATTTACCGTGCCCCGACGCACTTGTTTAAGGAAAACCTCTGTCAAACGTGGCTCCAATAACTAATAGGTATGCTAAATACAAGATTAGATAAACAACCAAAATATAATAGTTTATTAGGGTAAATAGTACACCTATTTACAAAGAGTTGTTATTGCACGTAGACATGTCAGTAGCTATATATAAAAATGCCTAAAAGGTAGGTACTTTATTCTGATACTGTACATTTTACCTGTGACAAACAATAATAAATGAATTTTGAATGCTGCATTTTGAATTTTTTAGAATTTTCTATAGGTACAAATCTACAAGACATAAGGAGAAGAATTTTTCCAAATGTCACCCTCATCGACTCCGTGATGCATCCTGCATTAAATACTTACTAACCGTCGGAGATCTATCATCCAACGGATGTCGGGTGACCAACAGAAACCCTGACTGCATACCTCGGTGTTGTCCAGAAGCGGCACTGCAGCGAATGAACTGGCTGAGGTTACTAACTTGCTTGCATTTCAAAAGTTTCACAGCATCGCAGTTTTTTTTGTGTACTACTTTGGTGTCAATCAAACATACAGCCTACCTGATGTTAAACGGTTACCCTAACCCATGGACGCTTGCATCACCTGGGGCATTAGTAACGCGTTGCCGACCCTACTACTAGCGCCCGCACGATTCTTCCCCAAGGAGCCCCAACGACCTTGTTCACCGATAGGAACTCAACACTGCAAAAGAGCAGTGTTATTTGGCTACGATATTCTGCAAGGTGGAGGTACTTCTCCAGTCTGACAGCTCCAATTTCGAGCGTAAAGTTCTGCTATGCCAAACCTCTCTTAAAACTGACTTCCTAGTATCCCGTCATTCTCACGACACCTTCTAAGAACTTCTAGAAACACCAAACTACTTCTGAAACGTGGCCTATGTCATCCTTT
Source organism: Allophyes oxyacanthae (assembly GCA_932294325.1). Lineage (NCBI taxonomy): Eukaryota > Metazoa > Arthropoda > Insecta > Lepidoptera > Noctuidae > Allophyes > Allophyes oxyacanthae. Next base: position 9,603,142 of record OW028628.1, read on the forward strand.
TACAAGTACCTACACGATTTATTATCAGCTTTATCTTACAAGGAAAATACCTTAACTGAAACTACCTTAGCAATAAAATTGGACGTGCCAGAGACACCACCTTTGAGACACCTCCGGAGTAATTATGAGTTACTGGTAAAACGTGGGAGGCTCCAATAAAATCTTTTAATAAAACGCTAAGACATACCCGTCGGTATACTTACCTGATATACGGCTTATTTCCAGTTAGGTACTACTTGTTTCATCAAAAAAAATACATTGATAGCGTAGAATTTTTTATGCAATCAATACTTTAAAATCTTTGGAGCTCATAGGAACGATTTATTTAATAAGTATCAATTTATCATAACAATAAATCATTTTGAAGCCATTGCGGACAAAATTTTGGAGTAGATAAATGGGAGTAAACCGTATATAGGTACATCGTTACTGATATTATAATAAATATGAAAGTAACTCTGTCTATCTGTTTGCCGTTTATTCGTGAACAACTAGTTCACGAATAAACGGCTGAACCGATCTTGATAAAACTTGCTAAAGAAATAGTGGCCCTGCTAGTTGACCGACTGAAGTGCGGTGTGCTGTGCTAAGGTTGCTGAAGAGGGCCGATGCGCAGAACCAGGCTTGCGTGGTCGCTGCAAGTGTGTGGTTACCAGTTGGGGCCGAGGATGCTGGGTGGCCCGCGACGGCGCCGGTCTTATCGCAATCAGGATTTCTTACAGACAACCTTTGGAAGGACAGAATTGCATGTAAAAACGGCATAACAATAAGTTTACGATCTTTGCTGTCCTTTTGACAAAATCGAGGCAATACTCAGCATGAATTCGACAAAAGATTTTAAATATGTACTCATATTTTTTACGTTTCAGGATTCCCCAAATCCTAGAGATTTAACTACACTTAACCACAGAACAAAAGTGACCAGTGAAACTTTCTTGATGTAGAGCTATGTATACTCGACGATCTATAATTTAAAATGAAATGTCCGTAGGTCATACATACCTTAGATACATACCTACAAATGTTTCGCGGAAATCAAACTCACCTTAATAGGTACTCTCGCCTCGCTACTAGATTTTCGAAATCGGTTTTAACTTTTTTTAAAGTTTATTTTATTTTTCTATTTTAATTGGCATAAACATTACATAAACATGTGATGTATTTAAGAGATCCATTATCTCTCCGAAGATCTTTATCAGACCTTCACCAAATTTAAATGGGACCACCTCGGGAGAATATTTTTACAAACAAAGAAAGAATCATTAAAATTGTTTCACAAATGGCGAAGATATTGGTGAACAAACATACAACAAAAAAACATACCTCCTCCTTTTTTGAAATCGGTTATTAATACAGAAAGCTGAGTCATTGCGTCATAAAGTTATCATTACGACATTCTTTGTAATTTATTAATTTTTTTGTTTCATAATCGTTATGGAAAGTAAACGTCATCAACTTTTATTTTTAGGCTTTGTTATTAGTGTGTGGGTGCAATTGTCTATTAAAGTCAAAGTTTCAACTTTCAATGTGGTTCCATTAACGGAGAGTTCCAAGAAAGTAACTTTCAAAGGTTTTAGATATCGTTCATCTATTGTTCAGTTGTAGTACGTAATCTCTCTTAACTCATCAACATGTAATGGACTTCTTTTGTATGCATGCGATCCTGGTAGTCTAATATTAGTGACACTATTTAGTCGCGGGTCAGCAGAGGTCGGGTTTTGTCTAGTACTTTTCAGTTCTGTACAGTGCAGTGCCTCCATATAAATTGCTTAAAGATATTTGCTTGTGAATAGAATAGAATATATATTTATGTCATGTAAGCCAGATACAGGCACTTATGAAAGGTCGAGACTCTAGGTGCGCGGTTCCAAATAGTAGGCCTTATGGAAAAGAACCGGCAAGAAACTAAATGGAAACTCTTTTAAAATAATAGATTACAATCTTGATCAGTAAAATGTTGTGGTAAGAGCTGCTAGAATAATCAAATAATCATTCCTCTTTTTGCTATATCATTACTTCGTGACGCTGATAAATCTGAATTTACTTGTAATGAGTATTCTAACGAATGTTATATTACAACCTACAACCAAATGCTCACACAACTTGAGCATTTTCTCGAACAAGAGCATTCTATTGAATCGACAAAAAGCTTCGACGTTCTGTTCTATTCATTGTTCAGTTCGACAAAACAGCGAATGTTCGGTATTCGCTGATACAAAGAATTGCTTAAGTTTATACCATAAGACAGATCTCGAGAAAAGTTCAAACAGTACCTAATCTTCAAGGAAATTACCAAATATACGAGTACTACTGACTCATCTTCGTAGGTGACCTGTCGAACCGTCGTTAGTGTTATCGCAATGACATCAATGACATTATATCCTAACAATGGCATTGATTATACAGATTGCAATCTTCAACGAGGGAGAACCGAGGTTTAAATAACAGCTTCTTAAGTTGCGGTTGCCCATTTGCAACCGCAACTATATCGTACTGCTGCTCCGATAACATAAATAATGAAGGAGAGTCCTGGACAAGATTGGCACAAAATAGGTAAGGATGACGTAAAAGGCAGTGTCATCATCAACATTCACCATTCACAGCTTCTGTCCACCGAAGCTGTGAATGATGATGATGATAAATAAATAAATAAATGCTTTATTACTCTCTTCACAAAGGTGATACATAACATTATTTTATGGTGGTACAAACATGGTGAAAAGCTCCTTTGTGAGAGACTGGAGTCTGTACTAGGAAAATCCTGTGTGACAGATCACCAGGCTCTCACCCTGAATACATGGTAGTGGTAGTGGTAGTGGTAATGATGAAATGGTGTTGCTGAGCGTTAGATCTTGGGTTATATTTGGGCAAAGTGTTACTGGTATAATCAGGTGTAGTAGCAGCCAGAGGTTAGGCAATGTGCCCAGTTAATTAGATAAATTTATCAGTATATTTTAATTAAGTATAGAGAGTATTTTTTTTAAGTGGCAGTTGTTTCGTATTCCTGAGTCACCCAAGCAGGTCCAGTTGAGAACCAGCGCCAGGCATCACTAGTGTGGCTGTCTGGCAATATTCTGAACTGGACCTATTTGGCACAGCCTTACGTACGTAATTTTAATTTATGTTAGTTTTAAGTATTTAAATTTTATTTTTTTTATTTAAAATTATTTTGTATTGTCCCCATATGATGCCAAATAAATGTATCATCAAATCTTTCTTTCTTTCTGTAATGGCCAAAAGCTCGCCGTAATTGGAGGCGAGCTTTTCGCCAGTGCCGTCAACGACGACATGTGGGTGTACAACAATATACTCCTCTGCCTACTTCTTCGGGGAATATAAGCGTGACCTATTTTTATTTTGTTTGTGATGTAATTTGGAATCCTAATCTACGGAGAGAGAGACTTGGTCTTTGACTGACAGTCAGAAGTCCAAACTTATGGTCAAAGTCGAAAGTTTTTTATTTCAACTGGGCAGGCACTTTCAAAAAGTTTAGTTGGTTTGCCAACCAGCTATGGAGCGCAGTATATTAACGGAACGTGATCGAAACACTATACTGCGCTTCAAAACGGAAATAACTGGCGTTAACACCTAACCGTCAAAAACCCCCGACTTCAACTACAAAAAGAGCTATAACTTTTGAACGGCTGAACAGATTTTCATGAAACATAGCAAAGATGATATCCGATTAAACTAGCTTTCAATTAAAAAAACTGCATTGAAATCGGTCCATCCATTTTGGAGCTACAATGCCACAGATAGATACACAGATATATGTATATTACAAACTTTTATGTATTAACACCCTTCTTTTTGTCGGGCGTTAAAAAGGCCTCCAGTCACTGTTGGGCCGTGTGTTTCAGAAGTTTCAAAGGGGCAATATCAAAAGAATAATAGCTACAGTGTTCTTCTTGTCTGCTAAAAAAGTAAAAACAACATACACTTATTGGTACCACCAATCCGTCGACCATTAATATGTCCATGTTGATGCATTTCTATAGAACAAGCGTCCTTGTCACACTTACCTTGTTATGAGTGCAAATATCTCAAGGCATTGAGATCTTAATGTGTCTTTTGTGAGTTTCCTTTGAAGTTGAAAGGTATAAAACTTCACGACATCTCTCTAAGGTATGTGACGCAAAAGTGGGTCGAGAGCATGTCCAATGACATCATCTCTTACCCATACGCACAGGGTAAATAATAGAACCTAATGTACCTATAGTTAGTCTTATGAAAAGTTAATTCTCTCATTGATTAAGGCTAGACTATCGTCTGACCTTCGCAGTCTATGATAACCTGGTATTTTCAGCATTTAATAGTGTACACGTGGATGTAGTTACCATAGTAAAACCCTCTCGTCTCACACGACATCCTTGGGAATAGAGAGGGGTGGTTTATGCGTAATTAGAAGAATTATAGAACCTACCTAGGGTTGCCATCACCCAAACTGCCGGGACCGGACAAAGATTTCAAAAATTTGGTCGAAACCGGGATTTTTTCCCCGGACGCCCTTGAAAATATGAAAATTTATTTTTTTATATTAATTTAGCCAAAATATTATTATTTTTTATTTGTCTACGTATTGCTGTGTCTTGTAAGTCACGCAAACAAATTAACACTTTAAATAACTTGCCTAGCAGAAGTTATATCGTACGTACTCTATTGAAGAAATTAGGCAAGTAGGTAATAAATTCAATAAAATTAGGAACTCTTTTCTTTTTCACCCAAGTCATATACGTGTGTGAGTATTTTGTTAGAATAGAAAACGAACGAAATTGCCAACGCGACGGGGTCCGGGAACACTTTTTGTCCCCGGATGCCTTGATGCCTTCCCAAAGTACGACAAATCCGGGGAATCTCAGACGGGTGGTGCCACCCTAGACCTACCTTAAAATAAGTAAGTTATTTTTGCATTTAGCCTTGGTTGTCATCCAAATAAATCCATGACGATTAATACAAATCAAATCAAATATATTTTTATTTATGTTATCCAATTCAGGCACTGAATAGTCAGACTCTAGTTGCCTCGTTCCCAAAATTTTGTTTTCCAATGAAAAGAAAGGGCTTTTATTTTCATCAAATATGTAATGTTGTTTAAGACCATGGATTATGTGAACAGATAATTGATTCAAAACTTCGCGGACCACTTCTATTGCCGCTGCGGACCACCGTGGTCCGTGGACCACTTATCCAGAAACATTGGACTTGATTATTCGTCGTTCCTCTAACCGATAATATAATTATGGTACAATTTCTACTACACAGAATGCAAGTCTCGTATCGATCATAATATTTATTATTATTTTTCGATCACAATATTTGCACAGTGGGTCACACGTATGGAGGTCTATAAAGCGACACACGTCGATATTATGTGGAAAAAACTTATGAATGCAGCGTGGGTTAAATTGAATTTAAATTAGTTGCCCGAATACAGCGTACTTTCATTTTTTGTAGCTCCAAGCATTGCCACCCATGTTTCTGAGAAAAAATTATAATCATCATCATCCATCAAAGTTTGACGGAATAGTGATGGAGTCCAAAATTTGATGAGTAATTGGCCTATTTTGATAATTTTTGGCAGAGATTTATTTGTTTAAGAGGTAGGGTACTAAGCCCCTTTGTCACTGCGACCTGCGAAGATCTATTGTGACGCCTCTTGTATTATTACAGCACTCCCTCTAGCCGTAAGTCAATAATAAAATTGACTATATTCTTGGGGTGGAGGGATTTAATCTCATCTGGTGAGATTAGGTGGCCCCCCAGGTGCTGGCTTCTAGTGTGGTGTACTACGCCACACTCGCATAGGATATGTATGGGCGTCTCATCCTTCTCGCGACAGAATCTGCAAATTGTGGTGTCACTGAGGCCCATTTTTTGCAGGTGCTTGTTTAGTTTGGCAGAGATGCTTAGTTGGTAAAAACTGGTTGATCGAGGTGATCGCAAGACTTTTGTATCTTTTTGAGCAATCTTGTCATAAATTACAGAACCTTTTCGGCATGTCATAAGAATTCAAGTTCCATGAATTTTTAAATCCTAGGCACTTTCTTTTTTTTCTGGATCTTTAGGCAAACAAGAGCTAAATTTCAGCTTTAACTTACCTGCTTATTTCATTATTTTTGGCCACTTCGAATGCAGTACCTACGTAAGAATTTGATAGAATTTAATTCCAGTCTGCACACTACAGATTTCCTATTGTGTCCACTTTGCGTTGCTTGACGGGTAAAAACCATAATCACATTATGCCAATAGAACAAAGAAGTTCCACCAATGAAGGTGGGATTTTCAGTTATTATTATTATTCAGCTGTTATCCTCCCACTGCAGGACAAAAGCCTCCCTCAATCCACTCCTCTCGGTTTAAGGAAATCTGGTGCCAATTCTGCCAATAGGTGTCTAGCTCGTCCCGCTATTTCCTTCTGGGCCTGTCGTGACATCTTCTAACGTTCTGTGGGCTCTACTCGTGGCGAATTTTGCCCACAACTCGTCCGACATGCGGCAGACAATGACTGACGATTTTCAGTATTTTCATTACAAGAAATCTCAAATTCTGGGAATATTATGTCACATGGTCACAAGTGCGGCAATGCTATGGTGTCGAGGCTGATTGCCCAGGGCTCGGATATCTATGGCCCAGGGTGTACCAGGCGATCTCATGTTTCGTCAATCAAGGCTTTTTCCTTGCAACCTCAGCTCACACACAGCTACTTGGTTTTTTTTTTTTTCTAAATTATTGTCCATTCTTGAAGTCCTTGTTGGCAGCAAACTATGTTAATTCAATGTTGAAACCCTTTCAAATAATTTTCATTTTCGGTATTCTGGGCATTTTACAGTATCCAAATAACGGCTAGAGGATGCCCCAAATAGTAAGCATTGTACGAGTGAAGTGGGACAGATACTACAGCGAATGACGGAACTGCCGACACTCATGTACGACAGTCATTGTAGTTTATAACAAAAGATCATCTAATCAACCCATTTCGATCATATTTCGATTGTTTCCTTTCATTTCGGCTCAGCATGAGAGTTTATAAGAAAAAAATGTAGTCACACAAACAAGCGACGAATTGAACAAACAAATCAATATACCGAGTAATTTGGTAATAACTTGTTTTTTCTTACACGTGTATTATAGGCAAAATATTCAATGTTATGAGTTATCAATTACTATTTTTTTACTAAGTGAAGTAGTACTCAATTTGATTAATATTCCGATCGAATCCATCTAAAGTACTCCAATAATTGTCTAGAATTTAAAAGAATTGAACTAAAAGAGACAATGACCTTGAGCTTGTATCGTCGTTTCTTCTCAAGAGGTCATATAATTAGGAAACGTCGCCATCTAGCTTAATGGATAAAAGATACTACAGTTGAAGAAGAAGACATAGAAAAGACTAAACTCAGCTAGCACGGAAAAAAAGGGAAGAGAAAAAAACCAGAGACAAAACCATTTCTTTACAGTTTTCTCTCTCGATTTTTTGTTTTGTCTTCTGTCAAGGCGACAAAGAGTGGAGAAAACGGGTTTATCCACTCGCTGTGCTAGCTCTGCTGATGGGTAAAACAGTTGTTATCAACCTACTTGCTGAATAAATAATGATTTAGGCCTACCGCAGACGACAGACTATTTGTGCGATCGAATTACCATATTGAAGTGTGTTTAGACTAATATAAATATACAGATTTAGAGACTTGACTTGTATGATCTACAATAGTTGTTTCGGGTCCGAGTGTGTGTGTATGTGAGATATATGTTTGTAAACTGTACCCTCGATACAGGAGAAATACTAGGGAAGGGCAACATTAAAAAAAAAGATAAAGGAAAAAGCGAGAAATAAAGATTTCATTCTTAGTATTGGGATTTCGTTCAGTTAATAACCTCAATTTAGCCAAGTTCCCTACTTCCATGTAAGCATTAATAAACTTACATAAACGTATATAACAGTTAATCAAACTAAACGGTTATAAGAACTAATTCACTTAACGCCTCAGCTAATCAAAGTGCCCTTGACCTCTTGGAATAGCGATACCGATACCGATCAATGGTAGTGACCGCCGTTCATAATGGTTTATAGATTTGTGTTTGTCCATTGTTGAGGCAGATACGATAACGTGTTGTTTTTTTTTGTGAGATTGATCCTTTGGCCATACATGGATATTGGGTCCGCCCTCAAAAGAGTTCCAAAACGAAAAAAGAATTCCAATCACGCGCCACTCTTTGTTTTGTCAATCGACATAATACACGTCAAAAATACGTACTGTATTGTGAAATTGTTGAATAGGCTGATTAATTGTCGCAAGTAAAATTAAACTGTTTACTAATGACGATACGGTTTGATTAGGATGATGTTATAGTTTTTTATATTTCTTTAAATGTACTTACGCTTAAATAGGTGGACTCGGGACTAGTCGGGACACATTTTTCGTGAATTTTGTTCTAGACCCACCGTCCCTTAATACATAGTTCGTCCCGTAGTAGGTCAATGAAGTGATCAGTGAATTTTGTATTAGACGGTGAACTCAAGAGAGTGTTTTGACACCTCCAATCCAGCTATGATAGCCTGGTACTTACACAGTCGTGCCAGTCTCTTTGTAGGCTGTCTACAGGCTACAGGAATGCTCAGCGACACACAAATGTGGTAATAGATACGGCATATTTCTGACGGCATATTCTGACGGCACGATTGGCGCAGCAGTGGCTATACTATTAGCTTTCTATGCTACGTGCCGCGGGTTCGATCCCCGCACAGAACAAGTTTATAATATGTATGATCTATAGATAGTTTAAAAAAATAATTAAATATCGGGAACTCATAACAAGATATATAGGTAAACATGGTAAATACCCCGTTTTGAACTCTAATACTAAAAAAATAATTGTTTAGAGCGTAGCATTACTCAGTCTAAAATGTTAAAATAAGATTTAATTTTATTTGGCTTTATCTCCATACAGCCAAATAAAATTAAATCGCCATACCGACGCTCCCGTCGGTATGGCGAAAAACATATTTTTTTGGGAAAAAAAATGCCTATATCTATTCAAAGTTACTGCAATCGATTCCGTAGTCAATTGCTGTATTCAGGTTTTGTGTTTAACAGCAAATAAAAAAAATGTTTATTAGAAATGGTATGTATGGTCATTTCCACATTGGAAACGCGTCCTACACGTGGGTACTTCCTCGAAGTGCCCATTGATTTACGAGTATCTTCATTGCCTACGAGTGGTACTCAGAAACCATTAAATGGTAAACAGTGCCCACAGTTAGTCGCCATCTTTTATGATATTACTTCAGCTTATATGCTCTTTTCTGAGAAGGGATGGGCAGAATGTAGGGTACCCGGTAAAGTAGATAATTCAATCACTCTTGCGTTACCTATTGCTGAAAATCAGCGTTAGTGGGTCAGTAGGTATTACTGCAATAACACTTCGAGGCCTTGAACGTACTACAGTGCGGCGCAGGAGGGGCACCACGTTGTTCCACTGCATTCCACTGGAGAACTCGGTGCAGCTCCGTATGTGCTGCTGAAAACGGCCACTAAAGGCGGAAAGTCACGCGGCGCGCAAATCGGCGTATCGCTCTCTCACTCGCTCTCCATGAATGGAGATACGCGCCTTTCTCCGCGTTGCGCGCCGCTTTGTGCTCCGCGCGACTGTCCGCCTCTCCGTAATTGAGCCCTAAGGTTTCAGAGAGTAAAAATTCCACATTTGGATTCATGGCTTGAGGTTTCTGACATAATTTTGAGCTAGTGGCCTGGTCTGTTTATTATGCGTGGTTATTATGGCTTTATACCTTCACCATCCAGGCGTGTGCGCACCAATAAGACTGTTTAATTATTTTGACTAACCCATGTATGCTTCATCACCACAACTCTAACGCATAAGGAAAACATCACGTTTTTTTGAACCTATAAAAAGTATGTGCCCAAACATTGTAGTTTGACCAAACCACTTGACTTTGCGATCAACACTCAAGTTTATCAAAGTCCTCAGAAGGCCGTAACACGTCGTCCTAAATCTCGGGTCCTACAATAAAACTACCCCTTTCTATCGCTGCTTTCCTAGTAATTTCCTCTGAAAGTAGGTCAATGGCCACTTTTAGGGTTTCCTCGGTTTAGGGCTGAGATAGCTCCTTTATGAAGAAGACTGATAGCATATCCGCAACACATTATTGTCGCCCCACTTTTCTTGAATTTACTTATTCGGAATAAAGTAGGGTCTGCTATTTTTTGGGATACCGTTGTCAAAAGACAAAATAATAGTTATGCTTTTCAATTAATTTCTATATTACCTCTATACTTAGATTATTGATTGGTTTCCGCTGTTGGAGCGGCCGCGGAAACCAATCACCTACCTAGATTACCTATAAAATCAAATCAAATCAAATTTCTTTATTTGTAAACACAGGTTATAGTGGATGGTAAATTTAGTTAGGCTCAGCTATGTTTTGCCATTAGGCATACAAATATTTTCGGATGTGGTGTATATTACTATTGATTATCATATATACACAAACACATGATACATTATTCTAAATTTATGATAACCGTAACATGACACAATTAACCAACAATTCTTAATAATCTCAGAAAAAGCGTATTTGTTATTATTATTAAAATTAAAATTAAATGGTGGATGTCAGAGTGTTGATAAATAATTACTTAATGATGCAATGAAAAAAATGAAAAGAAAATAAATAACAAAAGGTAACACAACCAATTGGAATGTCTACGAAATTATTTAAATTTATGTAGGTATGTCATATTTTACAAAGTCGGTATTTTAATGTCAAGAACTTAGAATTAAATTAATTAAATCAAATTAGAACTTTGTCTTTCAAGAAGTCTTTAACGGAGTCTATATAATTCTAATCCTTTTTTTTTCTTTGCACAAAAAAAATATAAATTAGGTAAGCAGGCGATTTTTTTTTTTGTTAATTTCTAAAATCAAGAATACTACATTACTAGCACTTCATAAGAACTTTTGACTCAAATTGTTTATACATGAGTAAGTAGCCCATACTCCCTGTACACTGAAAACTACTAGGACTTTCTACTGAAAGCTGCTTAAACTGTAGGTACCTCCGATATTTTGCAGCTGCAAACAGGCTCCGCAAAAGAACCTCACGCGTTACCTATAAGTTTAACTACGTCGAGATCCAGTAATCAAATTACATACTTAGTTAGTTACAGCTAAAGCACAGGCTAAAGTCTATTGAATTACAACAATATACTACTGATGACTATTTTACTTTAATTCTTTATTTTTATTTTGTTCTCAGTGCCTGTTTTATTTTTTACTGTTTAAAGGTTAACTTAATTTTTATTTTATTTCTCTCTCGTGTGTTGTCACTGTACGTGCTGAATAAATGTATTTTCTTTTCTTTTTTTCTTTCTAATTATAATCGTCACAAACTTAACTAATAGTTACCGTTTTTCATAGAATTTTATCAAATAATTGACACATTCCAGTTAGGGTGGGTGAAACTACCAGGGCATCAAAATCTTAAAGAGAATTATGTATTTGCTTCGGGTTCGGGTATGAAATGGTGCTATTTATCTACACGTAAAAGGGTAAGTAAATGTTACGTACCCTTGAGATACCTTTACATACCTCAAAGGTATTGTTTGACAAGTCTATTCCTTAAAATCAGGTTAAGCACAAATCTCCTAGACAAATATTTGAACAGGATCACAGAAGTCAGGTACTGCTAGTACTGTTAGTATTCTTTGTTGACCTGTATTGCTGGTAAGTCCTCAATTTCCCGGGCACGAAATTTTCTGGGCGATATTTTTGTATTTTTATTAAAACGCTTTTATTAGCTTCACTTGTAACTAACTAACTATTTAAAAATATCTTACAAGTTAAATTTGTACCACTTCCCGGTTTCCGATTGAGCTGAAATTTTGCATACACCTTTAGTTTGGATGACAAAAGCGTTTTCTTTAGTTTTTTTTAAACTACATTATTTATTTTATGTTTTAAATAGTTAGGCTGTGTACATAGTTAAGTTTCTTCCTTACAAATAAATATTCTACTCAATTTTATTTCAACATGTATGACTGTCCAAAGGACATTGCTCAAACCGCTTGATAAGCAAATAGTTTTTTTTATGGTGCAACGTACTGTTATTAGAATCCAACGGATTATGTTAAAATTTTGTTACCGTTTTAAAGCGTAATGTTGTTGATGATGACAATATCCGGCTCCATAGGATTTCTATTTTTTGACACAGTTCAAGTGTAACCTAGGGTTGCCAAATTTTTTCAGTTTAAATATAGTATATTTGAACACTGCACCCGTAAAATTATTTACTTAATTCAAATCTGAGTTTTCATGAATTTTATCAATGATGTAAGTACGTAGGTACATCAATGTTAAAAGTCCTCCCTATCCAATGTTAATTTGAGATTTGCTTCATAATTTGAAAATTTTAAAAGAGGTACCTATCTCATAGTCACACAAAGAAGATTTATCAATATTGCAGTGGTGCCGTCTGTCGGAACTGGTCAGCTTGCAACTGCCATGGCAATCTTATTCACAGGCAAATAATTATTATCCTAATCTTATTTTTATTCACATTAAATTACATTATTCTCGTAGCTCTTACCACAACATTGTACTGATAAAGATTGTAATCTATTTTGAAAAGAGTTACCATGGAGTTTCTTACTGGTTCTTCTCCATAGGGTCTACTATTTGGAACCGTGCACCTAGAGTCTCGACATTTCATAAGTGTGTATCTGGTTTACATGAAATAAAGATCTATTCTATTCTATTCAAGTGGAGCCTTAATTTGTGTTATCCGTTACTGCAGTAATTAATATGTTTAACGTTAAGTCCACTAAACAAAAGCATTTTAATGTGAGTGAGCGAATACAACAATGAAAAAGAAACTTAACTGATTTCGGAAACTTGCGACAGTTTCCAAGGAAAAGTAAATAAAAACTTGATTAAATCGCTAACAAGAAAATTTGTAATGCAAGACAAGACGCTAACTTTCTGTACAATCGGAAAGATAAAATCAGCTCCTTTAGAGTTCAATTCGCTCCACCTGAGGTAACAAAATTGCACAGTGAATAAATACAGGAACACCCGAATTAAGCGGGCGTTCGCCCTTCGCCCTCCCTTTCCCTCCAGGCAACCCCTCTCGCTCCATGAAATTCCATATCCTATTTACTATGCTCGCCTGGTACCCGAAGTCATGGTGCGGGGGAGATTTTTCCGTGAAAGTGGAGATTATTTTATGGGAGGAAGCATATAGAAAAAGACAAGTAATGACAGGCATTGAGATGAAGAATTGATTAATCGCGGTTCCGGAAAAGTACTGTGGAAAATGTAGCTCTGACTTTATCTTGGCCCCCTTTTCGATACACGGATACCAGAAACTGCAGAAATTGAAATGGTTATCATTTCCACACTAGATAGGTATTTCCGTATCGTTCGATCTTAACATGAAAAGGTAACGTGTGAAAGTGACAACAGATTGTCTATCAATGCAGACTTTGTAAACTCCTCCCTATTACTAGAACTTCAATAGTACAAAAAACAATGAAATGTTCATTCTATGCATAGATTACTATGATGACACACACGTAACTATCCTTCGAGATCAAAATACAGGTAAGATGTATTTTTTCCTCGAGTTCTTAAAATTTGGACGAGTACCAATAGGAAGAAAAAATATGAGGAAGGTAAGTATACTGCTTTCAATATAGAAAAAGAATCATTTTACACGTGGAAGATTGAGCCCGGTGGATGGCAATAGGCCAACTCTCTATTACATGACACGGGATTTAATAACGGCATTGTCGAAATTTATTTATTTAGTTACCAACTTATATTAACAGAATATCTACACATATAAGTTATAGGTACATAATATTAATTATACAGGTAATCTTATGAACGAGAAGGACGACGTAATTTTGAAATAGAAATAGAAATGTGGGTGTCCTCTGCTTAAGTTTAGGCTTATGCGTTCGGGGAATACATGCTTAATGCTATGGTAGATTAATTGACCCATCCAGGAACTCTGCAACGAGCAGCGCCTCCATAGTACGACTCGGTAGAGAGTCTTATCGTGCGAGGCAAGGTGTAAAGCACCAGACCGCGTGAAAGGTCACCCATGCGATGGACCGACCAAATCAAATCCTGTGTCCCTAGCATGAGAGCACCAGAATGTGTGCCAACAGAAGCCGATGGCGAGATATCGTGAGTCGAGTCACATCTCGTATGTATTTAATTTTTTATACAGGGTGTAAGTGACATCGTAACGAAAACTGATACCATGGATTCAGTACATGATTCTGGACACCTCAGCAAAAGTAAATAAATTAAGCAAATTATCTCTAAAAAATAAACTAAGACATGTACTACTTAGTGAGTTCACCGCAAGCTAGTGTATCAAACTATAGTCCTCGAGATCTAAAAAGCCACTTTTGACACATATCATTTGAGTTAATTTGGGATGTGAAGCGTATAAATCGGTAACCAAAAATAGCGATTTTCATAATAAATCGATTTAAAATTCTAAGAGTGTATAATCGTTTAAAACTATGAATAAAAAATCGAGAAAAATTCATCTGATAATGAATTTATTAATGTAGTAGGCACCGAATTTAATATGAAATCGAATTTATGTAGGTATCTTCATAGAATAATAAAACATATCCATAATTTCATGCCAAAATTATTTATCCACTTGTTGTACCAGTAATAATGGTCCACCAGATTGATTCACGTTCGAAGTACTCACGTAGTTTCCAAACCAAGTTGCGCGATTTACTATTCACAGTACGAAATCGAATAGACAATTTGAAAAAATATATTGTAACGGACGGCCGAAATCACAGTATTAGAATCCAAGTATAGCAAGCTAAGTCAACGTAAAAAACGGGAACAGTCCAAAATCAAAGCCAGATCACAAAAACAGAGGTATCAGAGAAATAGAGAGAACGGACAATTAGTCGGAAAAATCGCGAAACACTGCACAGATGTCATTGTCATTACTGCCGGTGTCAAGCAAATTGTGATCATAGAGAAATTAAATTAATCATAATAATATAATGTACGTGTCATACAGCCTTTAAAGAGTTTTTAATACCTACGTTATTTTATACTGATATTTCAAACGATTTTAACGATTCTAGTGATCACATCCCTTTATTTAAAAAATAATTGATTGAGAACGTAACCATGTTTATGATATTTCGGCAGTAGATAAACATGTATTTTAAAAATATTTCGATGCTAAAACAATACATAAGAAACTACATACCATGCTAATTTATACGTATCCTATTTTTTTTTAATAATTTCGCAATTATTATCAAATGTATATTCAAAATAGTTTTAAATCACAACCTATAGTAACATTGTCAAGTTACATTCTATCGTTCTTTATATCTGTCAAAAGGGACTTCTTAGATCTCGGGGAGTGTAATTGTGTGATAGTAGTAGATGTTTCAATCACTGTACTATTCCACTAAACCTTAGTAATAAGGAACCTGCTGTTTTAAACGAGCGCTAATCCCGCCGACAAACTGTTTTCTGGTCGGCCTTTTAATTTTTTTACGATTTCGTTCGTAGAATATTTAGGTAGTTAAAAGAACTGTGAACAAAACCGTATTTTTTTTGAAAAAAACCTACCTAATCAAAATTTTTACCCTGAGCTGTCCATAATCATGTAGGTACTGAACCCATGGTATCAGTTTTCGTTACGATGTCACTTACACCCTGTATATTTGCTTAATATGTTTTATTAGTTTTTCTTCTTATGTATATTTAGTACAAAATATATAAGTACACCACAATCTGCTCCATAATTATGTCACTGTATTCCATCCAAAGGTTGCCTGGAAGAAATTGCTTTATGCGATAAGGCCGCCCATTGTAATATATTATTACTAGTGGTGGCCCTATGGTCGAAATTCGACTGTAATTTTAGCTTTCTGCACTCCTTCTCCATATAAACTTTAACTATGCCAAATCTCATACTCCTCCGTGCGTGCAATATGCTTATAAAGGGGTACAAAGTTTTCTCTTCACGTATTAATGTATAGATATTAATGTATAATCTTACGATACTTAGAAAGTTTATACATTCAGGTGTACAATAAATATAATTAATCCCCTCAGTACTACATGACGATCAGCTACGCTCTGTCAGGAGCGAAACGAAAAAGAAGGGTTTGCTGATTTACTATAAAATGGTTTATAAGACCAGTTTGCTTGTAATCATCTAATGAAGAATAATTATTAATTCAATTAATGAAATTTACCCACACCAGCAAATTACTCCTACAGTAAAAGACATCTAGATTAATCTTGCGCAGTACCTAATATTTCATACTTACCTGATGCTATTATCTTTACCCCGCAGAGGTCTTTGACCCACGTGAACTTAGGTACTAGTTGCATCTGGGTATTGCTCTAAGTTCACTGGAGTTCAAGTTTCATACTTAATTTACACGTACCTTAAATTAGCAGGTTTCAGAGGGATTTATGATACTTAACACCAGTATACCTATTATTATTCAAAGAAGGTCAAAAGAAATAAAACAATAAAATTAAGCAATATAAATATTTATTTAACGACGTAGTAATTTAATAATCAGAAATAACCACAGGTAAATTTTTATTTATAAAACATAAATAAGCAATAAAAAAAATCTGTTTGTATATTGTCCGCTGTTTAAATTAGCCTTTTTGAGTGCAAGATTTTATGGAGAAATATTTACCAGCCAGTGTTTTCATCGTTGAGAAAATTCTGTCTTCATGGCAAAACCTGAATACCTAGGTCTTACAGATTGCAATAAATTTTGGAGTTTCATCCGACTCTGATAAACTTTATTTACGAATGTCATGAAATTATTCGGCGAATACAATATTCGTATTCATTGCAATTTGCATCACTAGTTTACATTATAAAAGTAAACTTACTATAATTTGGTCCTGTAAATATAAGCCGTAAACACTCTTTGGAATCCACAAAAACATTTAGGATTAATTATCTTTTTTTAATGACAATCTTCGAAAATTGAGACCAATAAAGAGCTATAAATTTTCGCTTTAACACAGCAAGCTCATTTTCTGGACATAGAAAGGCTTTGATAGAATGGTGATTAAAAGAAAAAAATAATGATACTACTTGGATGTTGTGACATTTCATAAGGGAGATGCCACACGGTGCTACGACGCGACGCAACGCAGATTCCTGCGCTGCGTTACTCGAACGGACCCCGCTCGCACCTCGCTCGCATCACTCGTGTGGCACCCTCAATTTTGCGCTGCGCTGCGTTACGTCGTCGACGCGTGTGTCATCTCCCTAATACGATAAGGCTTCATTTTCTAAGAACTTTATTTTCCTCGATCTAGGTCGATCTGTTACAGGTATTATATCAAGTTACTAGAGCCACATAACTCTGTAATCAACTCATATTGCGTCCTTCGGGGCGTTTTTATAGGAATTATTATTTTTGTATATTGGTCACCTATTTGGGCTCTTGTAGGTTAATGAAGAAACACGTTTAGTGTTCAATTTGGGGCTTTCACATGGCGAGTAATTTTTTTTTTCTGCCTTTTGGTTACTTGTATAATAAGTGGCACCTCTGTTATGTTATGTGACTCACCGAGATTTTCTCGTTCACTTTCAGAAGTTGATAGTGAAAAATTAATTAATTAATTATGGAAATTTGTTTAGTCTCAATAATAAATCATTCACGGAAAACGAAGGTTCTGTTTTTCTCCAAAAACCACAACAGCATAGTTTCGAAACTAGACAAAAAGTACTTATTTCAATATTTATGTCACGTATAGCTCATCATGTCACAATCCCTCAGTAGCTCCATCAAGAATGTTTCACAATATAACTGCATCTTCCCACGTTCTGTGGTTATTGACATTACAATTTTAATGGCGACTGTACGGACGATAAATTACTGGCGCGGTTTTTGATCGCCATAGAAATATCTAGAAACTTTGTAATATTGGTTAATAAATTATTGTTAGCATGAAAATCGGAGTTGATTCAATTTTGACTGCTCAAGAATGGTCATAGCGTTGTTTCAATTGTCGAAGAAAATAATAAATATGTAGGTTTAAGTCGATGTCGGTGTGACGACACGGTTGGTGCAGTAGCTAAGTGATTAGCCTTCTGCGCTACGTGCCGCGGGATCGATGATCTACAGATAGTTGTTTCGGGTCTGGTTGTGTGTGCATGTGACATGTATGTTTGTAAACTGTACCCTCGATACAGGAGAAATACAAGTGAGGGGCAATTTTATTAAAAAAAAAATGTTTTATGTTTTCTTTGTTTTTCGGTTTATTTATTTTATGTTGTGCTAATAAATTATTTTTCTTTCTTTTCTTTTCTTTAACGACTTTCACATATAGTAAGGAAAAACCTGACAGCCGCAGCGACCAACAAACAGTGTATCCCTTTCTCGCTTATAGACGTTTTCATAAGAGGATACGCAATAGGATGTTTATTTGTTACAGCAACTGTCATATTCATCATAAGTAATCAGGCGGCGGGACCGAAATGGAGGGTCATAGTGTAAAAAAAGCGGTTACCCATCCGAAAAGTGACCGCGATAAACGCAACTTAACCTTACGTTGCGGTAGAGCAGCACCTCTAATCTTCGTAGTTTGTGAAAAGAAGCCGATATACTATTTGCACTGGTGTCATTATTAACAAAATGTTGGAGCAATTGTCAGTGGGTATTGGCAACCATTTTAATATTTTACGCACCATAAAACCATTTATGACAGTAAACTTTATATTATAACCTTGAAATTCTTGAGCAGAAGTGGCAATAAAAAGAACGATTAGATACAACACTATTACACACATTATATGACAAAATGGTACTTCTAGTGCTACTTTACTTTTATTGTAAACAAAGTATGTTTTTATGGCGATAAAGTATTTTAGTATCTAGTAAAATATGGTATTTAGAGCGTAAAGTATAATCCGGGGCGTTAATTTCCTTTAGAATATTTGAACATTTTATAATTAAATAAAATAAACTTTAAAAACAAAAGTAAAAATCGACTTCAAAACTAAAAACTAAAAAATAATTTTCTTAAAAAGCTTAACAGCTTCTGAAGTCGGTGCCACTGCCAAGTTAGGTGCATTCAAGAATGAAAGGCCCCGAGATTAGTAGCTGTTAAGTTTTAAAAAAAAACTATTTTATACTTTTTAGATTTTTGAAGTCGGTTTTTACTTTTTTTTTAAAGTTTATTTTATTTTTATATTTTGAGTGGCATAAACATGCGATTCCACTAATCGCAAGTGATATGCTGTTATTCATTCAAGAGTTCCATTGTATATCTCCGAAATTCTTCATCAGATCTTCACCAAATTTAAATGGGATCACCTCGGGAGTATACCCTTTCGAACTAAAGAATTTTTTAAATCGGTTCACAATTGGCGAAAATATCGATGAACATAAACAAAAAAAAATACATACAGACGAACATAGAACCTCTCCTTTTTGGAAGTCGGTTAAAAAGACATGATGTAAGTGAAGGGAAGGGTTAAATATCTATAGAAATTATAATAGAATTTATAGAAATCGTTGAAATAAGTACGTAGAGAAAATTGCATTCACACATTTCGTCTAGAATGTGCTGTTTTTAGAAGTTTTCACACTTGCGTCTTTTACAAAGTACTAGGCGGATAAAATTACTGTAAATTTTCCTTTAAAATTACCAATTACCGTTATGGTAACGATAATAAAGTAACGACAGTAATAACGAATAACGATACTCATAAGTCAGTTAACGGCGAATGGTTACTTTTACCGCTAAGAATAATAGTAATTACATTAATCACTATTATTAATACCTACCGGTAAAAGTAACCATTCTTATACCGGTATTCATCCTTCCATCTCCTTCTAACATTTTATTTACATACAACCTAAAAAGTAGACGGATATTCTGTCACAGAATTCTCGTCTAGATTTTGACCGACTTCGAGGTTCTCAACTCGATTACCTATGTTTTTGTTTTTTTGTTCAGCGGAACCATAAACTTAGAATATTTTCGCTTCCCTAAATCTATGAGCGGAACCGATTTTAATGTAATGCGAATGAATGTTTTTTGTTTCAAAGAGTATTCTCCCGAGGTGGTCCCATTTAAATTTGGTGAAGACCTGATGACGACCTTCGGAGATAGACCAGATATATTATATATATTTTAGAAATTATCGAAATAGAAAAATAGTAAGCAAAGTAATTGTAGTATTAATCTTACTATGCTATGTTAGCATAAAAACAAATATTAAAAAAAAAAAAAACATCGGTGGCTGATTCGTAGACGGCACGCGCTCCTCAAAATGCTATTGCACTCTTCGATAGTAGTGAAATGTAAAGTGATCGAACTTTATGAGAATAAATAAAATATTCTAATCTATGCTATGAAAGATCTCGATTTTCATCTTGCGTGTAATGGAGATGAAAATGAGCTAACTAACGCTAATAAATTTAAGCTAACAAATACAAAAACACTTTTTGACACAGTTGCCACGTACAACTCATTTGTTATTTTAGATAAAAAAAAACCTTTTTTTTTCTTTTACGTGTTTTATTCTTTTATTTTTTGTTACTTTATCTTTAAAATTGTTTTTGTGCTGTGTCAAGTAAATACTTTTTTCTTTCTTTCTTTCTTAAGAATCTTGTTTTGCTACATTATATTTTCAGCTAGGAAGAATAAATAAATAGTACCTAGTGGTCGAAATTCGACCGTAATGTTAACTTTCTCCATAATATAAACTTTAACTATGCCAAATCGCACACTCCTCCGTGCGCGCAATATGCTTAAAAGGTGCTAAAAGTGAAAAAACCTCGCCTTAATATTTACACGTGTAGCACGTAATACAACACCACCTATAGGTAGACGAAATTATTTCTATTGTCCATTTTTCTTACAAACAAAAGATCCAGAATGCGAAATAATAGACGAACAAGCTTGTCAATCTCGGGGGTACTAGGCTGGCAGTAATGTACAGCAAGTTAATTAATAATCCTCTTTTATTAACGATCCCTAAGGTAGAGTCTATTATTATGAACCGATTGGGATATATAGTATGTATTTTAGATTTGATTCTTATATTAAACAACATATATCAGAACTGCGTTGGATCGTACCATCAAAAGGAACAACTTTCTCTATGGGACCTACATCGTAACCGAGAAAACAATTATCATCTCACCCATAAGTTTGGATCGAGTAAGTCTTGAAGTTTTGTATGGGGAGGTGATATTTTCTCGATTTAAACTTGTCCAGTTTGATCGTCTGATCCACATCATTAATATTTATTACCAGTATTACCACACATTTCTAATACCTACAGTTGTCAATTGTACATTTTATACCATTGCGCCATCTGTTAGCACGTATTAAATATATTCAGATGGCGTAAAAAACAATGATTTGGATAAAAATGTTAGTTAGAAGGTATTGTCAGCATACGGTCGATATGTGTAGGGAAATAAAGATTATTTTGTTAAGAGCAGGATGGAGACTTTTCAAATTTCGCCTAGAGGACGTGATACTTATTATGTGTAAAATTAAGAAAATTTTAATTAATTCCTGCGGCTAAACTATTGATTAGATTTGATAGATTTTTTGCGTAAGGTTACCGTGATACTAAATTCGTGGTTTCATTTATTGTGAAAATGTCGTCACCATCCTGTATGACCTATATTGTATTGTACACGTCGCAGCCAAATTGTAGAATTCGCCACATTACAAATCGTCTAGCCGCTTTACACAACAACTGATAGTTCCCAACGATCTGCTCGGAGTGCCCTAATCTAGACACTGCGACCAACTTGGATCAAGCGCTCGCCGGCCGCTGCCGCGGCGCCGCCCGTTTCGCTAGCTCGGATCGCAGTTCTAACCTAACCTAACCCTTTTGCTTACAAAAGTGGATAACGAACGCGAAAAATCGCGATTCCACTGCTATAAGTATCGAGTGTACAGGGGGCCCTTACAGCTGTTTTGCAAAGCAGCTAGCAGTTTTATGTTGCGGGGGATTGTACAATTCAGTTGCCGTTTTGTAATGTGGCGGATTCTACAAATTGACTTCGACATATACAATACACACGCCATCCACTAAACAAACCACAATACTTCACTGGACTCATGTTTCTACAAATATAAGTAAACACAACCTTGGACTCCTTTCAAAATATAGATAGTATCCAAACAAGCTACAAATCCTCACAACTAGGACTTCAGAAGTAACCAGACACCTTCATCATAATAGACAGACAACCACTTCTGATATCAAATAATATTGTAAGTATTTCTCGTGTTAAATGTGTCACTTCACTCATAGACAATCGAATCTGGGTCAGATATAACCTTGCGTTTCGAATTTCAAGGAATATTCCATTGCAGGAATTTGTCCTTGTACAGAAAGCTCGTATGTTACAATTTGCGAGAAATTCAAGTACACCTTGAATGACAACGATACGTGACCTTTTAGGATTGATAGATCTTAGATATGATTACATAGACACATTGTATTACTAGTGGATCATGCGCTCCTGATATAAAAAATCTGAATACCTGTCTATTTTCTTTTAAAACATGTTATTTTTAACCCCCGACAAAATAGAGGTGTTATAAGTTTGTAGTGTGTAGTCTGTATCAGTTTTATAAAACGCTTTTATTAGCTTCACTTATAACTAACTAACTACCTATGTAAAAAAATCTTGGAAGTTTTTGACCCACTTCTTCCGATTGAGCTGAAATTTTGCAACACGTCAAAAGTTTAGTTTGGATGACAAAAGCATTTTCTTTAGTTTTTTTTTTAACTATAATATTATTAATGATTTCGCTTGGAATTTTTTAGATTCCATTTCCATGAGCCCTGACATAACGAGAAGGCGACGCGGCAGACCACGAAAGAGATGGCGGGATGAACTTGATAACACGAACAACGAATGGTTCACACTGGCTCTAGACCGAAAAGCCTGGAAATCATGGGAGGAGGCCTTTGCCCAGCAGTGGGATGATGTAGGCTAACAGTAACAGCAACAGTAATATTATTAAATTGAAAGCTAGTTTAATCGGGGGTATCAATCTGTTCAGCCATTCAAAAGTTACAGCTATTATTCTAGTTGGAGTCGGGGGTTTTTGACGGTTAGGTTATCGGCAGTTCGGTTACCGGCTGGCAAAGGCTAAAGATCCCTTTATCCAAATTTTAAAGTAGTATAGTATAATTAAATTGTAGATATTAATGGTATAATAAAAATTCTAATACCGCATAATAAAATTTACAATCATTGATGAAAAAACTTGATAAAAAAATCATATACCGACATTATTTCAAATCAATAAAAAAGCAGACATTCACTATTAATTGTAAACTACATTGACCGGGAAAATAAAACCTTTTATACGTACTCAGCCAAAGAATTGGTTTACCAACCCTAAGGTTGCAATAAATGTTTTTACGCCATAAAACAAAAACGTATGTATTGTCTTGTCAAAACAATGAAGTTTCAACTTTAGCGATAGTTTCATTTGATAGGAAGTACTGTTAAAATTGATAAGCACTTTTTTGGCCGACTGTACCTAGATAAACCTACCTATATTCTATTTAATAAACCAGTATTTTCCTGGCCTTTGGTCATACCTGTTACACTACTTGCTGTGACTACGATGAGAACATTATGTTTCCCAAACAAAACAAAAGCTTTCTCTTCAATTCCAAATAACGACTTATATCCTGGTACCCCTAGCGTCAATATCGATATTACCGATAAAGGGCAGTGTTACCACAGATGTTGTAACAATGGTAACATAAATTACTTGTCCCATTTACCCCAATATACATTCGAACAAAATGTGACGCTTTGACAATAGGAACGGGTAAAATTTAGTTCTCTCGGAAATATATACTTTTCTTTGTAAGAACAGTTAGATAAGTACGAAGGTCAGGAATTAGTTCAAGTGATTTGAAAATAAAAAAATAAATGAATTCTCTCTTCTCTGGCTGTGGAAGTGGTCGTCTTTCCAAAGGCAGATCATAATAAAAATGGTCAGAAAGGCCTTATTTAATCAGATCTACCTATACTACAATAATGTAATGGTATCTATTATTAATAAGTAAAGAATAAACTTTGTACCCTTTTTTAAGCACATTGCGCGCACGTAGGAATGAGATTTAGTTTATATGGAGAAGGAGTGCCGAAAGCTCAAATTTCGGTCGAATTTCGACCACCAGGCGACCACTAGTTACCCGACTGCGCGACGCAAAGGAGGGTAATGTGTTTATTTTATATTTATTAGATTTTTTATGAAAAGCTTCCTTTTACAATAATGAAACTTTATAGAAAAAAAAATTGTTTGTTGGGGAGCCATTTAGTAAGTGAAGTAGGTACCTATTTGGTTGTTCCAAATAGGTACCTACTTCAAAGTCTTGGAAGAACTAAAATTTTGTGAAGTTAGTGTTGCTAAGAACAGTCATACACATTTGTACATCTACACATCCATGAATGATGTGGATCTGCTAAGATTCCGGATGTTGCGTTTTTGAATTTGGAAGCAGTCATAATATCTAAAAAGATCGAATAATTTTATTTAGGCGCCAATGTCCCATAGGTTATCGAGAACAGTCTATCAAAAGGCATCGAACTATTTTATTACTAGTTAAGATTTACGAGTTAATTTTAAAAGAGTTCAAGAAGATGCTTGAACCGTCTCGATAGGTTGAACACTACATCAATTAGAACTTAATACATTTTTTTAAACTTCAGACTTCAGTCCGTAAATTGATTCTTGGTATGAAAGAATTGCGAAGCCTGAGTAAGCGTTCTAAGCCGACTCAATTTTCCAATGCTATTACTTTAAATTAAGATTTTGTAATAAAACACAATTTTTTTTCATCTGCTCTCATGAATTCCCATAGACAATAATTGATTGTTTAATTCCAAGTTATATTTCAATGGAGCAACCCTCCCTAACGTGTTTTTAATAAAAGTTCAAGCGCCTTGCACTCTTTCCAAATAAAACAATTAAGTTAGTGTACCCTTAATCCGTAGGGTATAAAGTCGTACAATAAAATGTCTTTATTAGATAAAACTAAGAAAATCAAAGTCTAAAAATAACTAGTTATTTCTTCCCGTGGGAGGTACTTATCCCGTGAAATTAAGGATGAGATTACCTGTACGCCTTCTGTCTTCCTGCAAGCCTGCTGAGAGGGCGCATAGAGCTAAATGCCAATGATGGATTCGATTTTAACATAATTATAGTACCTACGCGCAAATCTTTATGAGCCCTCTGAACTCTGTCCCTCTCTCCCTCTAGCACCTACAATACTGACTGATACACCTATGATACGTTTATTATAGGTGCTAGAGGGAGAGAGAGAGAGAGAGTTCAGAGCTCAGTTCGGGGCTCATAAAGATTTGCGATTACTATAAATGAAATGTAAATAAAAATTGACAACAATTTGAATATGGATACTCCATTATATTTACAAGGTTTCCCATTGGCCGAAAATATAATTAAAATGAAATTCTCTGGATAAAAAAATTGTAATATTACTTAAATATTTCGTCCTTTATCGTTTTGTACTCTATTGAGTACAAAACGAAAACCACACCTTATTAGGTGTGGACTATTAGACCGAAAATCGGATAAATAATAATAATGTCACCTATATTACTGAGAAAAAGAAAAGAAAGAAAGAAAATCAATTTATTTTTTGCACACAGGACACCGAGCATGCACACATAACAAACATAAAAAATAAAAAAAAACCAGGAAATTACTTAAAATAAAAACAATGAAAAATAAAGCATGGATGGCTAGGCTGAGGTCTAGCATTAGCTATTTCTTTTTTATAACCAGCTTTTATAGAGTTATTGAGATAAAAAATACTTCGGTGGCTTGCTTCGCGAAACACGCTGTCGTCTTTCGTCGCATGTCGCGCGTCCTTCGAGCATCATTCTATTTCACTGTGAAGTTCGAAATTTTGCTGGCTTTATGACATTTTTCCCTTAAAAGTAAGAGGAAAATTTACAAACCGTTACAAAACATAAAACATGAATGGCGTCGTCAAGGTGAATTAATTATACTGAGTGAGATGGCGCGTCAATGGTCGTCTTTGGACATTTTCAAGGCTGTATCCCTGGAAATCCCATGATTTCCATGGTGACGTCCTTCGTAGAACCTATAGATTGGGCTTGCGTTATTTATAGGTTGTCGTAAAATGTAACGAATATTTTATTGATTAGTGTTTCGGTGATATTGTACGTCTTCAAGAAAATTGAATTCCTTACGGGGGTGACATGTTCAAATATGAACAAACGTCCATTAAAAAAGAAAAATAAAAGAAAAAAAAATTGAAAGCGATATAGTCAACATTATTGAAAGCAAAGACAAGGCGTTAGCCTTTTGAATTTGGACAAAATCAGACTTGGATTTAGCCTTTATTTTCTTGTATAACAAACATGAAATCTTACCTAAACATGACAAGGCTGTATGGTTCTGACCTTTGCCTGCTTTATAGCAAATCTTATAAACAACAAAGCAAAAGTTTCCAAGTCAAATAATGCACCCGAATTCACTCGACTGTTCGGGTTCAGATTTCATTTTTAGTTACTACGTAACTGTGCAATATCTAAATTTATTTTCTTCATTTTTTCATCTGGCTTCAGGTGGAAGCGAAAACGACAGTGTCGTGTCGACTATTATACATTCCCGATCTCACGCACACAAACGCAAAAGCAATTGTATCGGTATGCACCCGGCCACCTGTCGAATTTCTATGTGTGAACAGGATGAGGGAGAGCACGGGATATTGGTAATATTGATCGGTTCGGAAGAGCTCCTCGCGCCTCATGTCAGCCTGGTACTTTCCGATCAGTTGTCCATTATCGACAATCGCCGATAGGCTACCAATACGTTTCGAATCGTTTTCGATTTGCTCATTACGGGCAAATCGACAACCGAACCGATTAACGATTACCGTTAATCGGTTCGGTTGTTGATTTGTTGATAGATTGAAGCTTAGATTAGCAAAAAAAGAAAAGAAATAATAAATAATACCTCGTTTATTTGATAAGCACTGAAGCATTATATAGCTTATATTTAAATTCTTACTAAAAAATATATTGAACTTACAACTTTGTTTTAAGATTATTAATTAAATGTGGCTTTTTGGCCATTTATTTATTTAATACACATGATTTAAAGAAACGTATAGGCACATCGTCGTGTAAGTATGCAAAATACAAATCGTTATAGGTAAAGTCTGGTAGTACATGAATGAATGCCAAATAGGAACAAAAAGATGCTTCATAATGGAAAATTACTTTTCCTGAAACGCGTGTTGTACTTAGATTTCCCATCACCCATTTCCTACAACACAGATACCAGCTATTGATTCGTTTCTCTATTATGCAGCAATTAAAATTCATAATTTATTCATGCTATAATGACATTATGACAGCCCATTGAACGCAAGAAATATCCATTCCCAACTATAGGGATTGGTGCATCAGAGTCAATAAAAAATAAATGTTTGTATTTTTCTTTCACTATATAAACGTACTAGCTTCCGCCAGCGGCTTCGCCCGCGTGATATCTTTATAAACTATAGCCTATGTTACTCAGTGATAATATAGCAATCACCTGGTGAAAGAATTTTTAAAATCGGTCCATTAGTTTTTGAGTTTATCCATTTACGAACAAACATACAAAACATCTAATCTTTTCTCTTTATAATATTAGTTTAAATCGGAGTCAATATAAGAAAATTGTTACTTACCCTCTGAGCCTTGTTCTCGATTTAAAGTTTTTCTATTCTATTCTAATATCATGTATATACAAGAGAAATAAATTAGTTTTCTATAGTTTGTGTTACTTATTATAAATCACTCGAATAGAATTAATTTTGCGTTGTCAAACAAAAATTTAAATATGTGAGCCAAATATGGCCCACTTAATTAATTTCGATAAAACTTTTTGTTAGTTATTGGTGATCTAAGTCAACAAAATTATTTATCTATAATAGATTTTTAGATTATCTATTATAACCCTGATAAATTAATTATGTTAAAAGTTGTTTTAAAGCAAACAAAAATGTTAATACCCAGGCTTACTATTAATTCTGATATTACTTTTCGTTAAATCTTGGTAATCTAAATCAAAAAAATTATCTAAACATATAAAAAGATTACTTACTCCATATATTTTCTAGATTATCTTTGAATCGGCTGTTCTGCAAAATTATAAATATTTACAGAAACATTGTTTTTTAAATGAACAACTATTATTTTTTATTTTAATGTGTAAAATAATTAGGCTGTGTAAATAATAATAATTATAAATATGTGTATAATAATTCTTCTGAAGAAATTAAAAAAAAAAACTAGATCCACAATCTAGTTTTTTTTTTTTTATTTCTTCAGAAGAATTATTATACACATATTATACATATATATTATACAAGCAGAGCAAAATAGCCACGTTAATATTATTAATAAAATTTGTATAACGAACGAACTACTAGCTATTTAACTAAATAAATTGTTTGTTCGTCTTTCAATATCTCAAATTATTAACTAACTGAAAATCATGGAACTAATAATAAATTAACCAATTAGTTCTCCGTCTGAAAACTACCAGAGCATGAGAGCCATCCGTCTCACTCAATTGACTTCTAGTACTAGGGCAGTATAAATAACAGCTGATGGCTCTTATTCCTGGGAAGCAAGAATGGAATAGATCTGAGTTCAATTACCTAATTGACCTGATGGCTCAAATTAAGCTCCAAGTTTGCCAAGCCATTATTACTTTGAGTGATACATAGACAATTCTAGAGAGTTAGAATATCGTCAAACTATGCCTTATTGAAAACGAAATGTGAAAAATTTGTTTTCACAACAATCTAATGATATTAGTTTTGTGTTTGTCAAGTATGTATTTGTATTTTAATTTTATGTTTTAGATAATTAAGCAGTACCTATACATAGTTAAGTTTAGTTGGCAAAAAAATATATGTTTTCTATGCAAAAATTTACCTGAAATTTATTATAATTATTAACTATGTCTAGCTAAAACTCAATTTATATAAAAAAAATATTTCTTCTCTAAAATTCATCAAAATATCCCAGTTATGAACTACCCCACGGCTGGTAGGAAGTATGATAATACAAGATTTGTTTTTATAAACAAATCTCCCTGCCCCTTACCTATCAATATCCTTTCAATTCAACTGTATGTACTTTTTTGTTTTTTCAGCTATATTTTTGTGAACTGATTTTAATTATTCTTTTTCGTTTGAAACAATATTTTCCTGAGGTGATCCAAATTTGGTGAAGATCTGATGAAGACCTTCGGAGATAGACAATGGAACTCTTCAATGGATAACAGCAAATCACTCGCGATTGCTGTAGTCGCATGTTATGCCAACCCAAATAGAAAAATATAATAACAAACTTAAAAAAAAAAACGACTTCAAAAAATAAAACGTATAAAATAATTTCATAAAAATCTTAATAGCTTCGCTTAGCAGTCTTGGCCTTTAATTCTTCAATGCACTTAGCTTGGCAGTGGCACTGACTTCAGAAGCTGTTAAGCTTTGTATCAAAGTTATTTTATACCTCTTAATATTTTGAAGTCGATTTTTTTTTTTATTTGTCTCCACAACCTTATTAATTTAATGAATGTGAAAGTTTTTGGATATTTGTTACTCAATCGCGCGTAAACGGCTAAACAGATTTGGTTGCTTATTATCACACAGACAGATCTGCCGGGCTAATATGAGCGCCCCGAGATAATTTTGTTGTCGTATTATCTCGTGCGGAAACAGGTTTTTAGAGGCATTACCTCGTCTTGTCATGACAAACTTAGAATGTCCTACTTTAACAGGATACTTTTATCCGGGTACATCATGTACCCGGATAAAAGTATCCTGTTAAAGTAGTAGTGCCCCTGGGATGCGGTCTCTCCGCGGGCAATAGTACCACAATATTTTTAACAGCTTTCTGTTTTTGTCACAACAATTCTTCAGTCTTTTTACGTATACCTACGTTGAGTATACAATCATAAAAATAGAAACACAAGGCGGGCACCAATATAGTCCAGGAGCAAAACAGTTTTATGTAAACAAAGTTAAATCGATTACTACTTAAGTCATGAGCGGTGTGCTCAAGACGTGGGGTGTTCGGGGACGAGTCAGTAGGTAAATGATGCAATGGATATTTTTGTTTAGATCCGTTTAGATTCCCCTCTTTGTTTTTATCGGAATTCATTAAATAACTCTGATTAGATAGTTTCCATCAGTAAAGTGATATTTATTGGAAAGGGAAAGGCACCATTAATTTGCACATAATATATTAAGCATACAGAGTAGGTAGATGTAAAAATAATGTATGACTTAAATTGTACATAATAATAATGTTAATTCATATTGTAGTCCAGGAACACCTTATTCTTCGACATCTGCATTATAGGTTTGGAATTAACCGACTTTTTTGTATGTCTGCATGCATATTTTAATGTCTGCAAGAGACTGGATGGAACTACTCTAAAAATCATTGCCCTTCTTCTCGGGCAGTTGGGTAATTATATTGTAATTTTTTCTTTATAATAAATCACTTCATCTTAGATACTTTTAGCAGCAGAATCACAGTGTTCGTCTGACAGTTTTTCTGTTTAATCTCGTCTGTGGTAGGTTGTACATATTTTATCACCTATTGCAATTATACAATGTGTATCAGAAAAGCGTGGTCTTATTTAAGGGTGTGGATCAGACCAACAAACTGAACAACTTTCTCCAAGCTGATAATTTTTTCGGGATTACGATGTTGGTCACATCGTAATCCCGAAAAAATTATCAGCTGTCTCATACAAAATTTCAATACCTACTCGAACTAAAACGTATGAGACAGCTGATAATTTTTTCGCGATTACGATGTTGGTCCGGTAGTGTAAGTTGTTCAGTTTGATGGCAGACCATCAAACCATCATGGATAGGAGTCCACATGCTTAAAACTATGACCACGCATTTCTGATACACGTTGAGAGTCTAAGCTCACGCGTTAATATGAAAGCAAACTTTTGAGAAAACGTGTATTTCTCCTATTGAAAGGGACGACAGTTCTCACAATATTAATAAATTGTATTAAAACTTCCGAGAAAGTTACTCTCGAAGCTACAACCTAAAGCCGTAGAGTTATAGCAAGTTTGCGTAACTCGCAATTTGAATTTATACAATATTACGCAAATTGTAGTGGCAACAACAAACTCGGGTAAGGCGAGGTAATACCGAGAGCGAGCAAGCTAGCAAAGCAATTCGTAGCATAGAAATGTGCTTGCAAGTAGCTGATTTAATAATAGAGGGGGTAATTAAGTATATGTAGTTCCCTTTGTAGTAAGACTAGTAAGCGTTCATTGCGGTCCAGGAACATCCACGTGTTCCTACTCCAAAATCTTCTTTGTGTAGTAAACCATTCATATTTAAGCCGAATGAATGAATGAATGCCGTCTGTCGGAACTGGTCAGCTTGTAACTGCCATGGCAATCTTATTCACAGGCAAATCATTATTATCCTAGTCTTATTTTTATTCACATTAAATTACATTATTCTCGCAGCTCTTACCACAACATTGTACTGATAAAGATTATAATCTATTTTTTTAAAAGAGTTACCATGGAGTTTCTTGCCGGTTCTTCTCCATAGGGTCTACTATTTGGAACCGTGCACCTAGAGTCTCGACTTTTCATAAGTGCCTGTATCTGGTTAACATGAAATAAAGATCTATTCTATTCTATTCATTGACCAACTGACCTGTGTGCCGATCGCATTAATTTACGTCTGCTGTCGTAAGCGAAATGGTTCTGGTTCAGATTTGAGAGTGGTTCAATTTTGATTCAGCGGTGCGGATTTTAGTATTGCGAAAATTGAACCCAGTAATCTCTGATGTTCGTCCTTATCTGCAGAGATGAATGAGATCACTCGAGGCACTTTGATTTCCATACAAGTTACAGTGAATGCGTCTACCTATCTATTCTAGATTATATCCTACATATTAAATATTATGTTGCTCAATACGGTTGAGTTTTTAGAAAAGCACAAGAAATACAGATGAAAATACCTATACCCGTATCATAATGAAACAAACATCAAATCGCTCACTGCAGTACTATGTATTTATTAGGTACTCTTCTAGCTGCCTTTTTTGTTTCGCTTATTCTCGCCCGCTCGCTGATCCACCTCAGCCCTTTTAGTTACTGTTTGTTTAGTTACCGACGGGAAACCGTAGAAGTTAAATGTTACCTATACTATGATTGTATTTGTTGTACAATACACTTGGTTAATGGTCGCGAATAATGTAGAATGGAGTATTTTATTCGTCCCGTACGGTAACGTAACTTGTTTGTATGTATTTACTATTTAAATAACCTAATGTGCTGTCAATATGCGATTCTCCTCTTAGAAATCTTTTGTCTGAGAGGAAACTCGTGTGATATTTAACTAAAGATAGACCAACCTGTCTTTAATAGTGGATATTGCTAAGATATGGAGTATAGGTTAATTTAAGCATTTTCAGAATTGCACATGTCTGAAGCCAGAGTTGCACAAACAATCCACTTAATATTGTGCAATTATTCATTTGCTTGTTGAGAAAATGCTGGTAGGGTGAGGAAGACTGGTAGGTACTCATTTATTATAACTGTGTATATCAACATAAAATTGAAAGTAAACTTAACAACACAAAAAAACTATCATTCAAGTCGATCTCTATATAAATGTACTTCTGTTTTTAACCCGCGACAAAAAGGAAGTATAAAGAATAAGTTTGTAGTGTGTATCTGTGTATACCTATGTGTATCTGTCTATGGCATCGTAGCTCCAAAACGGATGGACCGATTGCAATGCAGTTTGTTTTTAATTGAAAGCTAGTTTAATCGAGTATCATCTTAGCTATTTATCATGAAAATCCATTTTTCAGTTTTTTTTATAGGACTAAGGTGGCGAACTAGCCATACGGCCCGCGGCCCGCCTGATGGTAAGAGGTTACCATAACCTATGGACGCTTGTAACACCCGGGGCATCACTCGCACCGTTGTCGACCCTATTACCAGCATGTGAGTGAGTTTCGGTGTCCAGAAAGTGATTTTATCAGTGTTATTATGTTTTGTATAAACACTACGAATGTTGCTCATCTTGAAACTTGTTTTACTGTAATTATTGGATGATCATTGTAAAGTATACATTCTCCTTTAACAAATCTTTTGGTTTTAAATGTTTTAATGTATAACAAATTTTAATAACGGTAGTAAGTCATGTCGATAAAGGTAGTCTGAAAAAAATCAGAATCATCATCATAATCAGTAAACGAGATCTATCGCGTCGGCGTCGTGTCAAAGTTCTTTACACACGCAATTTTTCCTAAACAGTTAACTACCTTTTAAATATACCTGCCGCAATTTGTCTAGGAAAACATGCTACGAGAAGTATCTATAAATAGTTAAAATCCCTATGGTTCATTTAAATTGCCTTTACTATACTTTAAAGGCTACGGGGATTGGTTTTCCTCATAATTATTAGAGATATCAAGAACAGTCCATATAAAAAAAAAACATCAAAGAAAACGCTTATTATAGAAGAAAATTAAATTGTACAGAAGAGACTATTTATTACTTTGGGCTTCTAATCTTTGCCTACGGTTGTCTACGATGTCTACGATTTCGTAGGCATGTGCTACGTAAAACATAGATAATAATTAGATATAATAATTATTACTTTGTATAAAAATGTCTGTGTTTATTATTATCTTGTAGCATAATAGTTATCGGAAAATGACAAATAGCCTATAAATCAGAATTCAAAGTAATGACTCGCTAAAACTAGATCAGTGGAGTGTAAAACGAGTCATATTTAAACGATGAAAATTTTATTTATTTCCTTTCTTAATTTATTTTACAACATAGTAAGGTCTTTGAACTTAATTTCGAACGAGTACCCGCTTGCTTTATATGGTTCATTATAATTACCTTTTTTATAAGTTTTGTCAAAATTTACTTAAACAATAAGGTTTTCGTACAAGTGTAGTGACCCCAGTTTTGCTAAGTACACAATAAAATAACAAAGAATCATTGTTTGTTCTTTTCAAAAGGATTATTATCCCTTTTTATGGAATAATGAATGTGACAAGATTAAAAAAGCACTTAAAAGGTCTTATATTTTTTACTACAGATAATCATCCTTTTAGGTGAATGAATTCATTATTTTTGAATGGCCCAGGGTTGGAAAGGATCGCGAAAGATGCAAAAATAATGGTAAAGATACACGGAGTCAACTTAACACACTCATTTTAAAACTGAAAAAGATAAAATGAATGAAACAGTATGATAAAGAAAGAGAGGGTATTATTTCTCTCCATGTGTCCGACTCCTCATCAGAGCTCCAAACCTCCGAAAGTACCAGGCAACTAGACACGAAGAGCAGGTAGCCGCATTCCATAACCGACCTATCCTTCCCGGCGACGGATGCGCTAGATGCCACGGTCAATGAACTAATTTATAGACAGGGACGGAAACGGGACGCCTATCCCTATCTCTCTTTTACTGAATTTACCGCTCGCTACTCTGAATTAAGCTTTATTTTCTAGGCGATACAGACTAAATTCAAGTTTTCATTGACAGGATGCAGGTAAAATATAAGAAAAGAACAGATGATTTCCTGTTGTACAATACAATGACTGAAGTAACGCATTATAGGATGAAATTGAAGCCTTATACTCAATTCTTTAGAGTTTACATTGTATGTTTTAACTTATTTTGGTTTTGTTAAAAATGGGGGAATGAGCGTGAGAAATTCGGGAAGAAACTTCTTCGGAGGTACTAGGCAAACATGACATATAAGGATATCTTTTTCCCACGTTGATCCTGGGATCGTTCTCACGGTTCATTTGTGTTAATAGGTTTCGTAGACAATGCACGTGTGTTGGTAACCGAACCGAACCATTGAACGGTTTTAAACTTGGGTTCAGCTGATTAGGTACTCATTTGCACGTAAAATTATTGTCTAGAACAGATGCTTGCAAGTGACACGTTTAAGATGAATTTTAAGCAAATTAATAATGGTTGGTAACTAATTTAAGGACAAAAAAAATATTCTAGCTGCACTAATCAACTAATTAAAACTTATCTTATTTATTCATAATAATTTTCAATGTATAATTTTTTTATATTGATTTTCCTTGCCTATTTTATTCGTAATCCATTCAATATTTTCAATTAACATGCAAAACCGTTCGTATCGTGTGTTTTCCGATGAAAAACCGTGTCGTGGCTCAACCGGAGAATCGAGATCGAACGTATTTAGACATATCGGCAATCGCCAATAATGGACGACCGTTCGGAAATGTACTAGGGTGCCATGAACGAGCAGCGGTGTATCGAACCGATCAATATACCAATATCCTATGCCTATCTAAGTATCTAGCCATAGACCACACACATGGGGTGCAATGTGAGTGTGTGTGGACGATTCACCTCTCTTTCACGAATGCTTCGGGACATGATAACGAAATGTTCGTGATATTACTATATTTTTCGTTACCAAGTAATTTCACAATATAAAAATGAAGAAGTCGCAATTGAAGTTATGATTACTAGTGGTCGCCCAGAGGTCGAAATTCGACCACATAATACAGGTCTTATTAAAAGGTAAATGAGATTATGAGATCAACAATGATCAACTCTCAAGAATGTAGAATGTGTATCTACCTAATTCCTAAGATAAGTACGTTCTATAGATCTCAGCCTAAGTCTGGTCTAAGCTGTAAAAAGAAGAAATGTCTGAAAGTCTAGTTCTTACCCATAGTTGCCCACACTGCACTGTTATTATATCAGGGACAAAAACAACACCCTATAGGTATCGCTAAAAACGAACCTTTAATAAATCCATTTTATATATTTATTATTGTTATGTAAGCGCCTGTAATAACAATTTTCATAATGTCCAGCAGCGCAATCACAAAAAGCCACAAAACAGATTACACTAATTCAGGCCATCGTAACAGGGCAACAGCTCATTAGGGGGATCGGCACAAATAGTGTTAATAGCTAACACACTTCCTAAACCGTTATGAGGTCAAAGTGACCTAATCAACGTCATAACAGTTTTAGTGCCTTGCAAATCTAATTGATTGAAACTCAAGTGCGAGAGTTGTTGCGATTAGATAATTTACAGGCGCTTGTAAATTAAATGATTAATTAATAATCTTTGAGTATTAAACCATTATAAAGGATCTGGAGTTGTAATTATTTAAAATAAATAATGAATTGGAATGAAATGATAATTTTTCGGATTGAAAGCTAAGAGATACATTTTTCCTGAACGATAAAAAGAAAAAGAGTTTATTAGCGCAATATAAAATAAACGGAAAAACAAAGAAAACGTAAAATAAGTCGAGTTATTTTTCCAAAGGGGCCGCGGCTCAGCGTAATCTCTTCTTTCTTTCAATTTCGTATATTTTGCTGGCGTTACTCTCGGAGGAATTACTATTTCCTCTGGATTGACTCTATTCTGTACCTAGCATTTGTAGATTGGTACATTTGCCTAAAGGTACTGCTATTTTTTTATATTCTTTCACAGACAATTAAAATCTATTTTGTTAGTAACAATATACATAAGCTAGGTTAGTATTTAATCACAAACAGCGATTTTGTGCGTTTGACGAGCGCCCCTACAAATGGGCTGTCGAATCGTTCAGCTATTACACGTAGAATACTGTACTATGGATGGCGGTGTCGAATATTGGCAACGACATTTTAAAAATAATGATTATTCAGGTAATTCCAATTTTTCAGCAAAAATAAAAAGCTGTAAATTTCTACGTGAAAGCAATCTCCATTAGCTAAAATCTCGTACATCATTGGTCAAGAAGTGCAATGTTTCTTCAATAAAACAGCACGCTAGCACCTTAGTGATAAAATAAATAACCCACGGTTTTACAGCTATTGTGGACTTTCTTTGTTTTTCACAAGTTTATTACCCCTGTTTTATGTTCTCATGGTAGATCTACGTGTTTCGATCAAATGACTTGACAAGAAAAACTGAGTTAGTTTCTTATTTTACGCTTTTAGGTATAGGTATAGGAATAGGTGTGGATTATGCTTTAAATCCCAATGACTTTGAAGGTGAACTTACTTTGTTCCAATTTTGTACTTCAGCTGAGTGCAAATCCCAATGTCTTTGAAGGTGAACATACTTTGTTCCAATTTTGTATTCTTTTGAATTTCAGCTGAATGCAAACACCGTACATCACTTTATCAAGATGTTTATCGAACCCGCTAGAATTTTTCAATCTTGCTGAGTAACTGTTCGATGGCAATTTAAGGTCAACTAAATGTAAATAGCATCATAATTTAAATAAATTATATTCCCATACCACTTGCTCCAAATACTAGATTGATAAATAAATCGCAAATAAATAAGCTTTTAGATAAAGTGATTTTTCCAAATCCGATATTGCCTATCAAAAAACTCATATTAGTTCACCAAATACAACAAAGAATATCATGATTACTGTTCTCCGAACAATATCATATCAATCCATTTCATTTGTGTTAGCAAATAAAAAACAAAGTTAATCATAATGTCGAGTATATATTTTCTTATTGACGATAATAATATAAGTAAAGTGATCTTAATAAAAACATAGATATCAAAGACCTCTATATCACATTTGTTACATCTTCCGTTACATTGAAAATTGTTAACCTGTAACAAAAATATATTTAATATTAAACTTCTGTAAATTAAAAAAACATTGTGTATATGTTGGTAATGTTGGTAATGATATAAATGTAAGTATCTTATGGGATAACGATATCTTGAAGCAACTTCATCATAATCAGCCTGTAAACATGCTGAACATAGGCTCCTATTGATCGGTATACTGAACAATCATGAGGTTTTATTGACATAATTACTAGGCATTCAGGAAACAGATAAACTTAGGCACCTTTAGGCTAACACTAACTTTAAGTCTTATATTACCAACAACATAGTATTGAATAAACTCATCATCATAGCTTTTTCTTAACTTTTATGGAACTGTGCATATACTCTAGTTATGTTCAAAGCTCCTGTTACTACGTTACAAGTTTATTGATTTTGATTTGATTGAGAAAGTTGATTGACGGTATATATTTGACAATCACCAATATACCGACAATCACGAAAGCGAGGTGGAATAACTCGCCAGATACGGCTGAATATCAGTACCATTTTACAGGGAGCAGTGCGCCACCCAGTTACTAATGGAAGGCGTTGATACCACAGAGTTTTTGGGCTGTTGACTGCCAATAACGACTGACATCATATTTTATTAAGTTTACTCGATATATTAAATGTATCTACAATATAAAGTGGACAAGTTATAATAGCGCTGAAACATAAGTTAGACAAAGACAATTTAACTTCTATATAACTAATACTACAAGTAGAAGTACCTACTACATGTTGTTTCTAAGCAGCTTTAAGATACTGACGTAACAGTTCTATGAGTAATCACATAATTATTTTGTGAAGATGAATGGATGTTCACTTACATACAGGTGAACGGATTTGGATGAAATATGACACACAGATCGACCATGTCTTGGATTAACACATGGGCTAGAGATAAACTACGATAACATGGCGCGCCACTCCAAATTACTGTTTCAATATTTCTAGTCACATCTCCTTACCGAGCAACAAACCCTTGGATTTATTTTTGTTTCACGGCCGTCTCAGTATGCTCACATGCGTTGTGAGTCTTGATGGCGCTTTGTAAATACTTTTAAACGTTTTGAATTTTGGAGGGGCGGGCCATGTTATCGTAGTTAATCTGTCCATCCTAAGGTTTTCTGGCAGAAATCGCCAAGTGCTATAAGACCGCCCTTTGTGGGTACATCTGTTTTTCTATTTATTGTATCTTTTTCGCTTATTCTGGTGTGCAATAAAGTGTATGGCTTATTGTATAGTTTTATCCGGGTACCAATAGTTCTCCGACGATGCGAGTAAAACCGCGGGCAACACCTAGTTTTATTATTACAGGTTCATTACTTAGTTTATTGACTGAAATACTAATTAATAACTCTACGTAAACAAAACGCCGTTTTAAATAAGCTTTCGTTACGCATTGATCAAGTTCAAACCGTATCATATTCATAAGCCGGTCAAACAAATCCCCACTAATTGCGACCGGGTAGAAGCTTCAATTAAGGGCACTGGACCGATCATTACCACATATTGTTTTAAAAACATACCTATACTTGTCATGGCTTACTTACATAAAATCAAGGTTATGTGAAACGTATACCAGCGATAGCCTAGCGGTCGAACGCTTGCCTTCCATGCAGGAGGGTCTGAGTTCGGCCCCAAAATATTCGCGTTCCCATTAAGGTACCACATTTGAATGCGTCAGCCTTTAGTAAAAGTTCTCAAACAATTGTAAATTCAGCTTCGTATAAAAATAACCTAACAGATCTATGGATTTTTTTATGCGAGGCGAAACTTTGCAGGGCTTAGGTATGTGGCATATTATATCTATCTTAGGGGCACTCTTCGAGGCTCTTTCCTAAGCATGCACAGGAGAAGTAAATATTAACTGTGTCAATCCGCAAAAGCATGGATAAACAACTGCTTTCCTAAGTAAATTATCGAACTTAGATTAGTTAACGTAAGTTAGATTGAGATTATCGAACGTTAGTTTAAGATTAACGAACTTAGATTAGATGAATTCTATGAAACAGGGCCTGTAAATATCGAATTTCATAAGTAATTAAACCGTATTCTATACCACATTCAAAATTCCTTATGTAGGTACTTAAACGTACCTTACAGTATTCAGCAATCAATTATTATTTAGTTGTTAGTAAATTGATAAATGTAGTATCATAAAAAAAAACAAGTATTAATACCCACCACCATAATTATAATGCTGAACCCATAAGCAACGGACATTTTTTCGATCGACGACGATCCCTTTCTCTGATAATTGCTCCTGTGTCCTATCTAATCTCACATAAATACATACTCAGACCCGGAACAACTGTCTGTAGGTAGGTCATACTAATATTTGTTTCATACGGATTCAAACCCGCAACACGTAGCACAGAATGCAAATATTTTGGTCGCTTTGCCAACAGTGTCGTCAAACACATTAAAAGAAATTGAGTCGAAAGTTTTTATGAACCATAGATAATTACATATAGAAGTAAAACATTTCTATAGTTCTTAGTTTTAATTACTTATGTTTTTTTAAATTTAAATCTTAGTTCTGAATTTAAAACTTCAAGGACTAGATTATTCAAGATCATTGCATGTTATTGTTGTCTGAATATTGAAACGACGGTGATTGGACGAAAGGTCACTGGTTCGAATTAGCTCCTTGAACTCTGTACTGAACCTACTTCTAGTGCTTCTAGAACAGTCTAAAAAAATGTACCTACCTATACAGGAATTAGATGAAGTTTTCGCAGAAAATTATGGATGCAATTATAATTACTAGTGGTCGCCCTGTGGTCAAAATTCGACCATAATTTTATTATTCTGCACTTCTCCATATAAACTATAAACTATAGCCTAGGTAAGTATCTACCAAATAATTATCACATTTCTCCGTGCGTGAAATTTGCTTAAAAAGGGGAACAAAGTTTTCTCTTCACTTATTAATATTAATATAGATTATATTAACAGGACATACTGTTCATGTTCTTAGATTATCAAGAAATTAAAACTTTTCTAAAAAACTTAAGCAATAGTGTAAAAATTATAAGCATTTTAAATTGCTTAATAGACAAAGATGGCACTACTAACTTGTATAATTAGAAATTTCAGAAACTTCGGCATTTATTTACCAATTTTAATTATTTTTTCAATTATGGTGTTCTTTATCTGCCTACTACATATAAGAGAATACAAGGTCTTTAGAGCCCCGACCCCTTTAAGAGGTTACTGTACTCATCTTTATGAACAACTTTTATTATAGGGCAAACACTGAAATCGCGAAAAAATTATCAACTGTCCTATACAAATAATTCCATAAACTATGGAACAGCAGATTTTTTTTCGCGATTTCATGTCTGATTCCATAGTAAAAGATGTTCATAATGATGAGAACAATAACCCCTTAAAGAGATCGGGACTAGAAAGGTAAGACCTTATATAAAATATTAGTCCATTTTTAATACAGGTTTAGTTTACAGCATGCGATAGATTCGGTGGAATATCTAGAAATCTTTTATGTGATTGTCTTGGGACTAGTCCCAGACCAGAGACAGAGAGAGAAATCTATCAGCCTGGGTATACACTTAAAAATATATTATCATTTATCTGAATAAAAAAAACATTAAGCATTCTCAAATCATTAGGCTGTACGTCTTTCAATAACAATTCAACACGTTCCCTCACAATTGAGTTCACGAGAACAATAAATCAGTTTTTCACATCCCAACATAAGGTACATCTACCCTGCTATAAATCTACAGGCTTAATCCCATTGTACGTGAAAAGCCGGGTAAAAGCGGTCGTAACCGGTCACTCGCCTACATAACGGTTAAGATCGTACAAAAAGGAAGATTGAGGACTTCCAAGATGTCGGAAAGGAAATTCGGAGAGGAATTTAAAGGGATTTGGAGAATCAAAGTATTAAGTAAAAGTAAATATTGTGAGATACTTGTTCTTCTTTCGGGTGGGATAAGCTGAGAGTTGAAATGCTTACGCTATTGAAATTTGCCATGAATGGTTAAATACAACCGTCAACCGGCAATAGACATCAGCGACAGTCAAAAAAGTCGAATGCACAGTAAACAAAATTTAACTGCATAATTCTGTGATATCAAGGAAAAAGGGTGTAAGTCATAAAACAAAAAAATTCTGTACAAAGTAAAAAAGAAAACACTTAGATTCTATGTTTTA
Organism: Allophyes oxyacanthae; assembly: GCA_932294325.1. Lineage (NCBI taxonomy): Eukaryota > Metazoa > Arthropoda > Insecta > Lepidoptera > Noctuidae > Allophyes > Allophyes oxyacanthae. Next base: position 9,645,089 of record OW028628.1, read on the forward strand.
TTTAGATTAATTTCATATAATTAAAAATCAAAAATTTTGTTTTACAGTTACTTACTTATTTAGAGATTTTTAAATGTCTTTAATAAAACAAAAATTGTTTCTTTTTTACTCTGTAGTAAAAATGTTTGGTTTATGACTTATCCCCTTTTTCCTTGGCACCACAGAATTTAGACACGGTAGATATCTTGACGAATTTGATGATGATACTAGAAGGCATCTTGTTGACGGCTGCAGCATTACCTACGATCTTGGCTAAGTGATATCTGCCCTGACGCCGGCGCCGCGTTTTTGTGATCTATAATAAGTGCTAATTAATACACTCAGGATTCGACTTTTTAAAAGGAAATTGGTCGTGCAGCCAGCAAGGGCACTTTAATCCCTACCGACGTTTCCTTTCTATTTTAGTTTTATATTATATAGGTAGAAAGGTTTTGTTTATGGCTACCAAACCTATCAATAGATAGGAATTAGGTACCTACCTAATAATATAACAATCATAATGACAACATTATGATTGTTGTAGCTCAACCATCCAATTTATTTCCGAGCTTTTTGCCTGACAGATTCAATCCCAGCAGGTAACAAGCATTTGTGAATGTAGATATTTATTACCCATAAATTACCTACACATTAGCGGTCAGGTAATAGGAAACGAAATCACAACCCCCAGAACACCGGACCACAACCCTTCGCTGTTCCTGATCGCCTATCGTTACGGTCGTAAGGGTAATAGGACAAATATTTTTTTCTCATATTTTTCAATATAATGCGAAATCGGAGCGTATGCAAATGGGGCTATTGACACCCGAATCACATTCAACCCCTAAGGTGGTAAAATGGGGTCGCAAACAAGCCAAGTCAACGGCTCAACGACTTAATTGTTATGTTGGAAAATGATCGAGCCTCTTTTGAAGTGAATTAGGCCTAACGCACTTATAGCTATATTTTTCTTCTTTCACTAAGTGTTGCCCGCGGATTTGCTCGCGTGATAGCCAATACGGATTACCGATTTCATTTAAACATGACAGAATTTTTAACAAACTTTCATACCCTATTTTACCCCCTTGGAGGTAGAATTTCGAAAATTCAACAACACGTGTTTCTTTATTTCTCACCGAAAGGCCAAATTGTATGGCATTTACCTACTTTAAAAAATTACGAATTTTCATACAAGCCTTACATGCTATTTTAAAACGCTTTTATTAGCTTCACCTGTAACTAACTAACTCTGTAAAAAAATCTTGGAAGTTAAATTTGACCCACTTCCCGGTTTCCGATTGAGCTGAAATTTTGCATACACGTTTAGTTTGGATGACAAAAGCGTTTTCTTTAGTTTTTTTTTAAACTATAATATTTTTTATCTCCTTAGGGGTGGAATTTCTAAAAATCCCTTCTCAGTGGATGCCTTCATCATAAAAGGAAATTACTGAGTAAATTTCAAGTTTCCAGGCCCAGCGGCTTTTGTTATTGTTTATAAATAAGAAGACGTAAATATGCTAAGCCCCTTGGTCACTACGACCTGCGAAGATCTATTGTGATGAGGCTGTGCATTGATAGATCAGTCAGTTAATCAATCAGGATATTTTTTTATATCTCTACATAGTATAAAATAAAGTAGTTTTCGGTACCGGGTCTGTCTGTCTGTCTGTATAACTTCCTATAAACCACGCAATGGATTTTGATGCAGTTTTCACTATAAGGATAGTAGAGAAATTGCACCCGCGCGAAGTCGGGGACGGGTCGCTAGCACATTATAATTCTTTAAACATCCGATACATGATATCGTGACTATTATGGATGGATCATCTGGTTTTCCCATGTAAGCTATTATGGGAAACAATAGTCGCCAATGGTAACCGAAGGGAGTATTTCGCTATATAGAGTTTCCATTGTCATATTACTTTGTGACGATGCCGATGGCTGGAAATAGACTTACCATGAAGGAGTCAAATTATGGTACCTACTCTTATTATACCTATCATTAGGCACCAGTATTTGAATAGTTAGTATATATTTTAGCTGGCATTGCTTTTAAATTATATTGCACTTTATCATTCGCCATGGATAAACGTTTCTTAAATCCATCGTCAGAGCCTAAACTTCGAGCTACCTTGTATAAAATTACTGATCCGAAGTTTGGGACTCCCATCATCGAAAATAGATTAAGGAAAGAAAGTACCTACTTATTTTTTAATAGATATTGTGGTAGCAATGTCCTGTTTTCTGAAGACTAAAAATCAATATTACTTTTTCAAATAAGCTGCAATAGATACTTGAAGTAGCCTGTACAGAAGGCGATTATCTACCTTGTTCATACATAGTATGGAAAATTCTAAACCTGTGCAGGTAAATGATTCTTTAGGTGTGAACGACATGAGATCGGGCGATCGCACTGTTAGATAGATGATACCTAGACATCTAAGGGCTGGTCTACACTAGTTCACACGCGGGATAAATTTAAGTTTCTAACCGAAATAAGCAAGTGTAGTGTGCTTTTTTAAATGAATGATATCGCATATATTTGTATCCGTCCATCCTAATAGATATGGAGTAGGAGAAATCCTAATAAATACTCGTATACAAGTGTATTCGTCAATCTCCTTCGTGGATAGAACCTACGTAACTTTGGTCCCAAAAATAGTGCAATAACCCTTGCCTTCAATTTGATACTTGCGTGGGATCCAGAGCTGATAGGTAATCTCAGGTGCAGGTGGAAACTTCAGTAGGTGGGAAACGAGAGAGGAGGATATGGAGGTCACTTATGAAAAATGATAAGCGGTTTTTTTTCCTTGTCTAAAATCTGGTACAGGATTAAAATGATCTTTGCTGTTCCTTTTTTTTTGTCGTAATATTGTGTTAACTCAGTACCAATTTTAGCCGCTATTTTATCGAATTTTAGCTAAAATTTGTTGATAGTTACTTTTTTTACTGCGGTGAACGCGCACGGCGGTTTAGCTAAGTAGTTACAGTATTTTTGTAGGTTTACCTAAGTAGTTAGGTGCTTAGGTACTTTTTAATTTACTTTTCAGGCATATAAATACTTAGGAATCTCTCAATCCGACTTCCTCATACTACCTATCGCAAATATTGCATTCTGACACACTGACTACCTACGACAGTTTTAATATAGGTACCTACCTAGTAAATACGCTTTTAATTCATTATCTAAGCTGCGAACGGTTGCTGGCGCCTAAAGATTTTTTATTGCGTCTACATGCCATCGCTTATCTAACGGGTTAAAAAAAAAACAGTTTAAAAAAATATTAAAAAACGACTCGTCAATCCGCAAATGAGTCCCAACCCTTATTCGTCTAGCTTGGCGCTCAAATACCTATAGTTCAATTGAAACGGTTCATCAAGCATCACCGATTGTCTGCATACTAATATTTAAGTATATTCAGGCATTCGGAAACTTTCCACCATGTCGAGACGATTTAGATACCTAGAACGGATAGGACGTTAGCACATACAATTTTGCTTAGTAGAATTCTGTATAAATTATCTAAGTCATCATGAATCTTACAGTTTAATGAACTCGATGTAAATTCGCGGGTGTAATAAATACATATTCATATTCTTTATTTGCATTCCACAATGTACATAAGGTGGTAAAAATAAAATTTGGTAGGTTACAATCATGGACCCTGTAGGGCACAGCAAAATATAGGAGAGAGGAAGATGGTACTTATGTTTACTTATTGCTTTAATTTATTCATAAATATGGATAGCATATTATAATTTTTAATTTATTAATAATATTTCCTAATATGTATTTAGTTTATTATAAATTATTATTAACTAATAGTTATGGAATTTAATATGTTTTTATTTTATTTTTTATATCTATTCATATATTTCGTTTTATTATTACTGTTGTATTAATACATATCGTAGGTACACATGTTTATTATAACAATAATTATCATAACTGCTTCGAATAACCCCCCCCCCCCCCCATTCTCCCCGTACCCATTGTCTCAGGGTACCACTGGTATTGGGAGAGTGCAGTGTATGAGCGACGGACGAGCGCAGTGCACAGTGCCCGCTTCTTCAGCCCCCGATTCCTCGTAGCTTTCGCGCAGACTAAAGGTATATTTCGTCGGTGCGCTTGCCAAATCTGACATGTGCATTTGAAGAACTTTTCAGGACAACAAAAAAACAACAAAATATGGCAAAAAATATCTAATTTTTTGCTCATAAACACAAATGTAATAATTTTTTTAATATCTTAGACTAAATTAGATATTTTTTGCCATATTTTGTTGTCCTGAAAAGTTCTTCAAATGCACATGTCAGATTTGGCAAGCGCACCGACGATTTACGTTTGTTGTCTCAGCTTTAGTGGGGATCATGTATGAGATTATCTAAAGGCGAGAGAAAATCGGGGACAAAACATCTCTTTACAGGTTTTCTCTCGATTTTTCGTTTTGTCTTCTGTCAATGAGAAAAAGGGTGGACAAAGCGGGTTTGATTATCCGAGTCAGACATAAGTACCTACGTTTTATTATATAACAAAATAAGCCTTTTTATAAGAAATGCCTTAGACTTTTCATCTAATTTTGAATTTTTGAGATACGAAATGCCTGGCATATTATTATGTCATAGCAATAGCGCCAACATTTGAATAGGTGTAATGGATTCCAGCCGGTCCCATGGCCGTGCAGGAGGGACTGGCTGTCCCGACCATAACAAATCCGCTTTAAGTAGTGAAATAATGTAATAAGTACTATTTTTTCTTATGTGCACCAAATGGTAGGTACATAACCGTACAAGAGGGCTAATTCACTTAATTTTAAGACGCGACGATCGTATTGCAGTGACTCTCGAACTTGACGCGAGCGTATCTCACTGAAGCTCAGAGGATACCAAATGGCAGAATAGTCGACATCGGCTCAATTGCCATAACGAAAGAAGAAGAAGAAGATTACCAATGTGTTGTTTTGATCAATATTTTATTGCAACTGCACTTCTTTAGTTACCTACGTGAATTAGCCTACTGTCTGCAGCCATAACCATGACCATGTTTGGCACTGTGTTCGGGCTGGAACGAAACACACGTTTCAATCTTGTTCTATCTCTCATTCACAGGGCTGCCCTAAGGCATAATTTAAAGTTAAATAGTTTTTTTTAACTATAAAGCAATAAAATATGGTAATCAATTATGTTTGTGTATTTACAGCTGCTGTATAAATACTGTTCCGATAGCGATAACCTTTATTTCGTAAAAGATAAATATCTACTGAGAACGTATCTGAAACTTCAGCGTTGTGATACGTATTATATTTTTCATGGGATCTAGGTACGATGCAATGAAACAAATCTACCTGATCAAGATTATAATTTATACTCTTAAAAATATCAAAATAGTACTAGATATACAAACTAAAAATGATATTTAAAAAAACAATAATTACAAAATTAACTTACAATATGATGGTCTGATTTTTAAATAAACATTATATACCGTTTTGTAAATAAATTAATATAAAAATCTAATAATTTCGATCTTAATAGCACAATAACAACATTAATTTGTCAACCACTACGTTAATACAACTATTAAATACAATTTCTAAATGTTTTTCAATAATTACTCGAATCTAGTAGTTACTAATTTCATTTTAAAATACAATAAGCAGATTTGAGAATATTATAGTGTTTGTGTCTTAAAAATAAACATCTTGCTCATAACCTCTAAATACTACTTACGCGCCACATTTTATAAACTTAAAAATGGAACTTTCTTCTCCGCGCGAAGACGGAATTTAAAAGTAAAGGCGACATTCTCAGTTTGACAACTGAAGCATAATAAATGATGCTGATATTCTCGTCGCATTAACCGATAAAAGTATGCTATTGTGTGTAATGTTTTTGTGTCTGTGGCGCTTAAAGATATTCTTGTAACAACAATCGACGTGTACTAATGCGACAACTATAGCGGCATAGTGTTGTGATTGATGTGTTGCGTTTAGTACGCGTGGTTAGCGACAAAAAGACCGGCGTCGGCGCCCGCACCTGTTACTGATCCTGCCACGTATTTGCCTTGCGACGCTTGGCCGTTAGCCTGAAAGAAAAAAGAATAAATATTTTAGTAACAATGCAATATATTTTTATGGCAACCCTTGAAGACGAATCTTTTAACATGTTCAATTACATGCTGATTCCACCAATAGCTTACTAAGCTCCCTGCTGGGACTCTCTTTGAGAAAAGGGCTGGGCCATGGTCTACCACGCAGACCTTGTGGATTGGTGGTTGCGTGGATGGTGTAAAGTAGAATAGAATAGATCTTTATTTCATGTAAGGTAGAATAGATCTCTGTTTCATGTAAACCAGATACATGCACTTATGAAATGTCGAGATTCTAGGTGCGCCGGTTCCAAATAGTAGGTCCTATGGAGAAGAACCGACAAGGAACTCCATGAGGTAGTACCTACTGGCATACAGCTATATATCATGACATGTATACCTACAATATTTGAATTACACATAAGCAGTTCCATCAGTCACAAACACATTCAATCCACATTAGTTTTATACTATCTCTTGCAAAAAATGCCATACATCTTATTCATTATTGTTCAAAAATTTGAGAATAACTGTTTTGAACATAAACTTAATATACTTTACGTTGTTATATTATGTATATGGTTTTGAACCGTGTTACAATAAATTAGTAATACATGACATGACTCGATTTTTTTAGTGACTTAAAATATGACTTTTAAATGGGCGTTAACACGAAAAAAATAATGATAATTAATTATTCAGTAACTTAAATTATTATTAATTTAATTGTTTTATTTATTATCAATGATTATTATCTAGATTTTTCACAGCTGGCAATTCAGGTTTCAATTTTAAATTAGTGATATAATTTGATCAATATTCATAGAGGTCAAGGCCCACGACCCCGAATTGATAACTACTGACGACTTTTCGGTTATATTTCATTAGTAGGACCAGAATCAGCAGTAATTTAAAGCTTGTCTTTGACGCTTTAATTTTTTTCATACAATTTTAAACGTGTTATTTTGTAGATTAATGAACAGATTCTGACTATACTGCATTTTTTCATCGACTTCATGGAACTCGTTTCAATATTCTTATTGTTAGCGGTAGATGGCGTGGTTGGTGGTTTTAAGGTCAGACATGTCATCTAATACTATAACTTATGACTTGTTCACGATTCTTTCTTCTGCATAGCCTAAAGGGATCAAGAGATAAAAGATAGACTAGTTTTTCTTTTGATTAAGTATTATAAATAGATGATACTAAAGATTTAAAATATCATACTAAGCTACTCATTCTACAAATAAAGCGTTATTTCTACATATTACATCTAAAAGGTGAAATAAACACAAAAGCCAACGATAGTAACATTTATTTCAACAATATTAAGCACACAAAGCGATGTTTATTAGTGTCAAGTACTTACATACTATGGGAGTAGTCTAATGATTAGTTACATACATGCATAGGTACTACATAAGTTTAGTTAGGACTCAACTGTATCATTGATAAAAGTTCTATTAATTAATTAATTTGAACATGCATACTGCAGCTACAGACATGGCTAGTTGTACGCATACATTGAGGCTAGCGGTATAGTAACTTTTAATAGAAGTATTTTTTTCAAATATGATGAAATTCGTCATAACGATGCTCGATTGAGCCAAAGAAAATTAAATCAAAATTTCAAGATGATAAGACTCAATTTTAAATGTAGTAGTAATTTTAAACGCAGGCTGTAATATTGTTCTCGGCTACCCGCTCGTTAATCAGCTTGTAATTAAGGTTAAATGTGTTTTATTGGAAATTTCATACCAATGATACAACTGAATAAGACGTTCACAGATTGGTTATAGGCCTGTTCACACGGTAACGCCACCGCTGATGCAAATATCTCATTTTGTATGCTTTCACACGTCGATACGGACGCTGCGATAACGCGGTTATGAATTGGCATGAAAAATATTGCGTGACGCTCGTGGGAATAGGCTCTAAGTTTGAGTAAATGATTCTGGTATGTTTATTTATTTTTATAAAACAATAACAAAGCTTAGGGCTAAAGATAAAACACAGACTTAGAGAATAAGAAATAATGGAAAAATACTTATTATTATTTAGTTCACAATTCGAGAGAAAATTTGTGATAATAAGTACAACTTTAGTAAACGTATAAAAAAATTGAAATAAACTTTATTTTTTTAAATTATATTAAAAAATATAATGGAATGTAAAAAAGTCCAAATAATAAAAATATATTAAAACATTACAAATATAGCAACTGTAACGACAATTGATTTCATTTTGTCGTAAAAATAGATGTTTATATGTTGTTTATTATGATTTTTCAGACTTAGATTTTGAACGAAGCACGAATCAATATAAAATCCATATTATTATCTTTCTAAGAATTTGTTGCATACTAGTGTGCCTTTTTCAAAACCCTTTTAGGTAATAAGCCTACTACACACCGGGTATTCTATCGTAAGATCTACAAGCATTTTCATTCAGATATCGTTAGATTTTTTTTATCATTCGATTTGTCTTGCAATCTTATAATGTCTGACGATAAACAGGCGTGTAGTTAACTTTAGAAAATCTAATAAGCATGCGACTTGATAAAGTTAGACTTGTCTGCGGCGAGAGATGGGATGGAACCAGCCTCGTACTTGCCAACGCAAGCCAGACCGTTAGCCTATGACGTCATAATTGGCAAACGAAACATTCGTCCAGACATAGAATTACGAATTTAGAATCATCGAGGCGACACGTGATTGGCGGTTAGTTGCGCAGGAGAGCAGCGTCGTTGGTGCAATGTTGAATTGTGAAGGAGGAAAAAAATTGTTGATTAGTAAACTACTTCTACTAAGATGGGTTCGTATGCAGCTAGTGTAAAACAATAAAACCATTGGTAAAGAGATTTTGACTATAAATACAACATTAAAATATTGTACACCAATATTTATGTTTGTAAATTTTTCACTAGCTGCATTAGAATATACTACATACTAAGCAAATTAGTACAAACACAAAGACAACACAAATGTACATGCATAAATTATATGAAATAATATCTAGTTAGGCAGCGGTAATTTTCCTAAATAATTGTTCTTAGAAAAACATTGACCTAATACTGCAATAGACGGAGGTCTAGAACAAACACGAAAAATGTGTCCCGAGTCAACCTATATAAGCGTAGGTACATTTAAAGAAATATAAAAAACTATATCATCCTAATTCAAACCGTATCGTCATTAGTATACAGCTTAATTTTACTTGCGACAATTTATCAACCTATCCAACTTTTTCACAATACAGTACCTACAGCATTTTTGACGTGTATTCTGTCGGTTGACAAAATAAAGACTGGCTCGCGATTGGAACTCTTTTTCCGTTTTGGAACTCCGTTGGGTCGGACACTTTTGACCGCGGACCCAATATCTATTGTAGTAAGAGATCAATGTAGAAAAATATATTTCAGAAGATTAATATTAAGTCTGGTCAACTTACCCTCCTGTACTATAAAAAAAAACTAAGATATTTTATATTCAGTAAACAGATTAGAAGCATTGTCAGCTTGAAAATTCTTTCACATGCTAGCATACTTTGCTTACATACGCTCGGATTAGGACGCACCCGGCAACCATCCAACCCACAGACTTCTCTGTGTAACATCATTCATAGCACACAAAGCAATAAACGTTCTGATCCTGATACATTTCATATACTCCCCCTACCGGCCGCATGATTACGTATGATAAATACGACAGTTGCTGTCGCAAATAAACGTCCTATTCCGTATCGTCTTATGAAAACGTCTATAAGCGAGAAAGGGATGCATTGTTTGTTGGTCTTGGTCGTTGACTGTCAGATTTTTCTTACGTAATATAATACATACATAGTACATACATCAAAATACTAAACTAACCCGTTTGACGAGTTGCTGCAGAAAAATAGCCTTAGAACAACATCCCACATCACAAAAACTGGTACTGACTACAATTAATGAGGGAAACATTGAAGGAGGCCATTGTAGGTACTCATAATTATGAACAACATTTAACTATGGGACCAAAACGGAAATCGCGAAAAAAAATCTGATTAATTATGGAACAGCAGATTTTAAATTCGCGATTTCATAGTTGGTCCCATAGTAAAAGTTGTTTATAATTATGAGTACAAATACCCTCCTACAATGTTTCCCTCGTTCAACCAGTCTCCAGTATATATTATACCATTTACAACTAACATCCTCCATCTCAACCTCCTGGAAGTTCCTGCAGTACGCTCTCAGGCTTGCTAGCATGCAGCAAGGTCGCCTGGAGGCGACCCTACCTGAAGGTATAGGCTTATTACCTCTTGCAATGCTACCATTTTCTACGACTAACATCCATCATCTCATAGTCTCCTGGTACAATGTAATCACCTTAGCACGCTTGATGAGTTCCTGCTGTCCAGCCAACACGTTCTCGGGCTTGCCAGCCCACGCGCGCAGCACGGAGGCCTGGAGGGCGCGGCCGTAGCTGAAGGTGAGGGCCCACGGCCTCTTCATGTCCACGGTGTTGATGGCGTTCAGGTGCACTGACGCCTCTTCTTCGGACTGGCCACCGGAGAGGAATGTAACGCCTGTGAACAAGTTTGGGTGCGGTTCATTAGAATAGAATAGAAACGTTTTTAATTCAAATAAATCAAATATTAGGCACTTTCGAAAGGTTAAAGACCAGGGGGCCTAAAAAGGCCGCATTGAGCAATTCATCTACTGATCTGAATAGTAACTGTCGAACAGATGATTACTGAATATGAACCTTATGTGGATGATATTAAGAGTTGTCAATTTGACATTTTTGTAATATGAATCATAAAATATTGTGAGTCATCTAAAGCGGCCTTCTTAGGTGGTCAAGGTGCACGGTTCCAAAAAAAGTTAGTCCTATGGAGATGAACTGAAGAAGAAAAATATTAAGCAAAATGAATAAAGTTGGATTCTTATAATCGTCTCTTATTTGTCTGACTGCCACTGTTTCCCAATGTGACTGAGCTTTCTGCCAACTCCATGAAACCTATCAGTAAGCCTAAGGTCTTCAGCAGACTGGCGACTGATCATTGTCACAGTAGTTTTGTCGGAATAAAAAGCATTAGAAATTATACATGAGAGCGCGAACACGACACCAACGCAATTTTCAAAAGTTTTCATTACGACTAAACTGTTGGGTCGGTTGATCGGTTGACCATCTGCTGGAATCCTAATAGCTATTAGTACGATTTTTACCAATCGACACGATACCATAAGCAAGCAGCCTACCAATTTGTAAATTTAGGGATGCTTGAAGACTGCCTACAGGAGCTAAATGCTGCTATCTATCAGGCTTCTGTCTCTGTAGGATACTTGAGTTCTTTGGTCATACTGCCAGAAAAGATAGCCACAACCTCGAACAACAGGATAAATCGACGGCAAACATTCCAGAGGTTGAAGACCTAACCAAACCAAACTGGACTAATCAAACCAAATTTTCTAAATATCTGGACACCAAGCTCCACGACGGCAAAGACAGATACAGGTGGCGCAAGATATTCAGAGAAAACAATATTCCATGGGGGAATTACAACCCTCGGTCATGAGGAACACGACACGAGGAGGAGGTCAGATCTAAACATAGCACAGCTATTTTACTAATTATTTGGTTACTTACCGGGAACCGCAGCGGGCACAGTTCTGAGCAGAGCGGTGACGGTGGCGCGGCCGATGTCCATGGGAGTGTAAGTCTTCTTGCAGCTTTGTCCAGGGGTCACCTGAGGAGCAATGGAAAACATACATTAGATCTGAGAATGGAGATTGAATGGTAACAACTACATATTATATGGTAAGGACTACAGAAGTAAATAGAAGTTGGGAGCAGTTTGGAAGTAATACTAACCATGTTGGGCTTGAGGAGAGTACCCTCGAGGTAGACGTGGTGGTCGTTGAGCGCCTTGTAGACGGCAGCCAGGACGACCTCGGTAACCTTCTGGGCACGGTCCAAGTCGTGCTCACCTGGAAAAATGATAATTTATTTTATTAGATTCTTGCTGAAATCAAATTACAAAAAAAAAAACAAAAAACTGCAGTTTTCTGAAACATCCTACATGCAAAAGTGAAGGGATATTGGATTTGTATTATGTACCTTCTTCTGGCCTAAACAGCTTTGTATCAGGTTAATATAACTTATCAGAGTTCATATTCAAATGGCAGAATCTCGAAGCCCGATAGGGACAACCTTTAGACCCTGTTAATTTTCGTCAAAATTCCTTATCTAACAAAAATGAATGTACTAGGAACACATAAGTTATCAGAGTTCACTCACCATCAGGCAGCACCTCGGGCTCGACAATGGGCACGATGCGCTGGCTCTGGCAGATGGAGGCGTAACGAGCCAAGACGTTCGCGTTCTCCATGATCGCCTGGTAGGAAGGAGTGAAGCGGCCGATTTTGAGCACGCTGCGCCACTTGGCGAAGTGGCAGCCATCCTTCTTGTACTGGGCGCAACGCTGGGCAAGGTCATCGAGACCTGTGGATGAAATATAAGGTAAGTTCCATAAGTTTCTTAAACTACATATAAGTTCGTGAGTAGCCAGTTTTAAAAGCCGTACTTGGCTTAAATGCGTTTTGCTTTTGATACATGGGATCACAGCATAGGTACCAATTTTTTTTTTTTTAATTTTTCCTTTGATAACCATATTAACGGTCACTTAATCTATGATCTAAAATATAATTTCAATAGCTATAAAATTATTGTAATTCAATTGCGCATTGCATATAATTTATAAGTTGTCCATTATCATGGGTACAATTATTCCTTAACGTATCCGAAACAAACGACTTAAAAATTCATCGTGTATAGCCTCTTGTTATACGACGATCGATCGACCATCTTATGTTTTGGTGCTTGTCGTTATAGTATCACCTTGTATTATGAAACCACTTTCAGTGTGATGATTGAGGGTAATCAACTCAATAAGCGGACAGAGTAGCGCGTGTAATATACTTATCAATTGAAAACAAAATAACTTTTATTATGACACAACATACGTTTGGTAGTGTGGGCCTGTGGGGTCAAATCAATCTGAATACGAATAATATGCTGTATAATATGGCTGCTTAAACGAACATTAAATCGAGTTTTTAATCGATAATAAATATTATAGTTAAAAAAGGAACTAATGAAAACGCTTTTGTCATCCAAACTAAACGTGTTTACAAAATTTCAGCTCAATCGGAAACCGGGAAATGGGTCACATTTAACTTCCAAGATTTTTTTACATAGTAAAAATACGAACATTATATCGAGTTTTTAATCGATGTAAATACAAACATTGTTATAAATTGTAAATATATTATTTCTTCTGAATGTTGAACAACACGTTATTAATTAAATATTTAGGTAAACCGGACAGTTTGTATAAGGGAGATAAATGTTTTCCTTATTATTCTAATTACGATGATTATACAGAACTTAAACGACCATTGTCTTGAATCGAATTTGTGTACTCGCAAGTCATTTTCTACTTACGCAAAGAGTTGTTTACGGACTTCAAAAGGAGATAAATGGAGATAGCAACAGTCGAGCCCCCGTTCCACACGTTTCTCCAAGATATGAGGTCCAAAAGGTCAAGTTGTCGATAAAAATCTTTAAGTTTACCTACCAATGTTATTTGGCACTGTCACTTGAAGAGATTGTAAGTTGTTTCGTTTTATTATATCTAATATTGAAGTTTACGCAGGAAATGATGGATGCATTCAAATAATAATATATTATTTAATAATTAGTAGACATCTAGACATAGCTGAGCTATTATTATTAATTAGCCTACGGTGTCCCACTGCTGGGCAAAGGCCTCCCCTCTTTCCAGTTTTCCCTATCTGCTGATAGCAGCAGATAGGGAAAACAGGATACTGGAAACTGGATTGGCCCTTCATAGGAAGGGACAATCCTTTGAATAGGAGTCATAACTCTTGCCGCCACGCCACTGAGTTGAGCTATATTTATGTAAAACCATATTTTAAAAAATGCATTTTCAGTAAAAAACCTCATCTATATCCGGTAACCCTGTAGTCCTAAATCTTTGTTAGACGGTACCTAGATATCTGTAATACTAACAAATGTGTAAACTTGAGGAAAACATCAAAGAGTCTTAAAGTGCCGTCATCCATTTAAATCCCTTGGCTAAAGATAATAATATCATAATAATATAGTCGGTTGACGTTGATAACAATTATCTTATTGTCTGACAGGCAAACAATAAAATTGACGCCGTAGCCGCCATTTTAAATGTACATAACATTATTGAAATGTTAAGTTTAAGATGAACGCACATTTGTCCGCTCCGAAAGAATCTACGAACGAAGACACGTCGAAAGAAAGAGTGTTTCGTGGCACGCAATTGGAAAAATGCGGGCGCAACGGCCGCTTTGTCCGGATTGTTCGCACCCAATCTGATGATGTCGTCTGAATTCGTCTAGGATTTGAGTACCTTCTGAATTTTTGCCGCGATCCGCCCGATTTAGCTCGGATTGGTGAGCGAGGTTTCATGCGATTTCATAAAAAGGAATTTGTAATTCGTTTCGCTCAGCTCGTTCGATGCGTTCGACTCGGACAAATATGCGTTCACCTTAAAGGTTCAGTTATTCATTTAAGATTGGACATCGACTCATGGTCACTGGCAATGTATTTATAAGCAGGACAGTAACCGCTTTCTGATAAAAAAAAAACTCTGCAGTCTCACAATTATAAGGAGAATCAGGTTTCACATTATCAGCGGCTCAATTATTTTATTTTTCTTACTTATTTACTGATATAGCCCTTAATTAGTCGCTTCTACCTACCTACCTACCTACTACAATAATGACTTATTCTTAGCACACCACACAGCTTCAAGCTAACGTAGATACAGGTCACGCGCTGCACGTAATACGATGCATATGTCCCGTTTTACTTCTAAAATGTCTTACATAACAAGAACACAAATCCTAAAATACTTATTCGCTTCGTCCGCGTGGACTCTAAGACTAGACAGGACTTCCAATAGGTAATCGTGTAAAGCGTCAACAGTGAGAACAAAGTCTTTCATCATCAAATGGTACCAAATCCATACAAGTTTTTTAACTTAGTCCGAAATTTAAGTATGGATAATTAGAATCTGAGCAACGAAAGATGTCCTAGAAAAGTGACAATTAAAAAAATCTGAAGTTGTCCTCACTGACTATACACTGCATAAACTGAATTGATACTATTTAATCATCGTTGAATATTTCTTCAATATTAAATAGTACTTATAGTATTTTTTTTATCTTTTTATTAAATAGTATCAGAGTATGCAGTTTATAGTCAGCGAGGATAGCTTCAGATTTTTTTAAATGCCGCCATTTATTTGGGTCAGCTTGTTGGCCATACTATTAAATATAAATTATGCAAACTATGGATATAGATTTAATATAATTTTAAATTATATTTCATGCACTTATTGGAAAAACCGCTACACATATTATTATGAACTGAGAGTTTATAATATCAGATGATAGTAAAAAGCAGCAAATTTTGATGAAAAGAAAAAAATAACTGTTTGCGACCAGCAACTGGCTGGGGATTACTTTGTATTAATCCTCCTGGGGCCTCATTTTCTATGAAAATAACGTGTCTTGTCACAAGTAAACCACGGTGATTTGCGTCACTTTCATACAAAATTTGACAGATCATAGCAAACTACGAGCGTGGTTGTCGTAGAAAATAAAGACCCCGTTCTAGCAATTGGCATCAATTGACTCTAATCAGTACCTAGAGGTCGCTACAGGTCAAGCACAAGAGGTGGTTCGAGGTGGCGCAGGAGAGAATTATAGAAGAACTTGGGGGGGGGCCTAAGGCCAGCAGTGACAGGCAGTGACGTACACTCCATAAAGACAAAAAGACACTGCCAACCAGTGGCGAAAAGTCCATACAACCCGATTCTCATCGGCTTCCCTTTATGAATTAGTTAGTGCATAGACAAACGTAATATTATATGATTTGCTCATGCAACTAACAAAAAAGGAATGGATTTTTGTCTTGTAGTATTAATTGCAGCAATTTTTAGAGGGCATTTTAGGACGGCTTCCCTTTTTAAAACTGTCACCCTTCGCCACTGCTGCCTACCCCAATAAATTAAGTATTTAGCAATACAAACGTTAATATGTCTGTAATACCTATCAATTAATAAGTAATAAGTCTTATGAGGTGGCCAATTACAAAGATAATTTTAACTTGACAATACAACACTACAGTGCCACAAACTTATCTGACCCGGTAATGGCGTCGCTGCCGTCGCTTTTACCAATGTCATCTTATACAAAAAATACATTTTGAAGTCAATTTTGTTCTGTGGCGACGTTAGTTCCAATTTTGGTCACCGGGTCTGTACTGTAAGTTGTTTTTGCCTACCATGTAAGAAATGTCTGTGCACCCCACTGGTGACAGGTCATTGACGCAAGCGACTGACGCTTAAATGCGATGATCGGAGGTCTACCATAATACTTGATGTAATCCAACTTACCCTGAGTGGTGCACTCGTCCTCAGATCCGAAGAGTGGCACAACACCCTTGTCGACCTTGATGCCGGGGATGATGCCACGCTTCTCCAGCAGGGACACCAGGGGAGTACCGTCGTCAGCCTTCTGGTAGAGAGTCTCGTGGAACAGGATCACACCGGAAACGTTCTCGGATACGGCCTGAGGAAACCACGTAGTTTTAGGACTTAAAGTCGGTAACTTTATCATCTAGTCTTTCAAAGTCAAAGTTTTTTGTTTCAACTGGGCCTTTGCAGGCAATTTCAAAACGTGATTCTAGGTGCACGCACGGTTACAAGTGGGTTGGTCCTTGAGAAGACACTGGCACGAAACTCCATGGATACTCTTTGAACCTTTAATTTTCGTTCTGGTAAAAAGGACAATTGGATTTGTCATTTGAATATCAACCAAAAATGTATGAGCCGTTGAACATAAGAACAATATTGTAAATATGGTCATCTGCATATGTCAGAAGGATTTGTGGTCGCAGTGGTGTTTTTTAACCGACTTCAAAAAAGGGGGAGGGGGTAGGTACTATGTTCAACTGTATGTTTTTTTATGGATGTTCACCGATTCCTCCGTCAATTGCGGACCGATTTTGAAAATTCTTTATTTGTTTGAAAGGGTATAACTACTATCGAAGTGTATCTGATGAAGACCTTCAGTCTTCATCAGATTTTCACCAAATTTAAATGGAACTCTTCAATGGATAACAGCAAATCACTAGCGACTTCAGAAACTTTGAAGATTGATTAAGATTTTTAAGAATTTTTTTGTATACATTTCGTTCATAGCATACTAGCTACTTTATGCAGCAAAATCGCACGATTTCGCGTTCGTCAGCTGTCTTTTGCTTACAAAAAGCGAATAACGAACGCGAAAACGCACGATTCTAAGCAAAAATTGCTAGTGTGCTATGGCCCTAAGTAGACACTACTGGCCAGCATATTGATATTCTTTATCATATCGCCAGGTTTTAACCATTCATTTTTATAAATGCAAGAATTGTGTTTTTCATTAGAAGAAACCACACCCAGGGGCGTATTTACCATAGGGCCAAGGGGGCCATGGCCCGGGGCGGCAGGCTGCGAGGGGCGCCTTTTATCGTCAAGCTTACCTACAATATTTTTTATTATATTTTACATCTGAATTTACATTTAAATTAAAATATTTACCTAGTGAATAAATGGTTCATTTTCACATATTATTTCACAGCACATAAGTACGTACCAATTGCAAGATTTTTGTTCCTAAATGAAATACTTTATCGTCATTTAGGGGCGGTATAGCTAATTGGCCCGGGGCGCCAAATCTTTAAATACGGCTCTGACCACACCGCAGAACAGTTTTCCAGTAGATTTGTGACAGATACTCCACGAATTGTAGAGGATATCACCTACCTATTTATTAACCCACCTGTCTACACATTAAGTATTTGTTATCTAGAAGTTAATGACATCGTGTAACCAGGTGAGTATCCTAATCAGTCAACAGTTCAGTTATCATAACTTGCACTCCTCTCATGCAGAATATTAATGTTGCTCTTTTAATAGTATCGTGTGAATCGGTATCGTAGAATCAAATAGATCGATTAGGAACACTGATAAGTACACAACACACGTGTAAAGGCAATACTCAACAACGATAACTTATCACTTGGTCACTCCGCGATTCCCGATTCCACATACTTCGACCCTCTGTCGCCCGCAAGACGCCGAGATTTAGGTCGACATAAGTCAGGCGTCACGCTCATGACGCTTGGCAGCTTCATGTCACCTAAATATGGCGTCGATTCGACGATTCCATACGTATTAAATGACGCAACATTCCAAGATACAAAAACTCTTCCAAGCGTCCCTGATGCGTCATATCACTTTCAAATAACATGTTCTATTATTTCGGATTAGGTATACGTGACTCTGGCCAGGTAGACTATTATAATATATGGTTTGTATAGAATTTAGGAAGGATGGGTACAAGATTATAAAGACAGTCAGACAAGAGTAATCTGGGGATATATCCAATTTACTCCAATTGGCTTATTTGATGTCGCTGAACACATAAACCCATTTTAATTTTGAGAAACTGTTAGTTGTCATGCTGTCACCGTCACATTGAGGCGAACAGTAGCGACAGAATGACACCAGTAAAGTTGAAATGTGATTGAGTCTTCGGCGGTGAATGCTTTCACTAAACTTATTGTTTCTCTCTTGAATAACTATAGCCAATGTGGTTATGGCCCGATACAAATATATAGGAAAGAGATACCGTCATCATTATCAGGTAAATTATTTGAAGTCTTGTCAGGTCGCAGCGACGTGAGACAAGTCAGGTGTCAAACCTATTGTGACGTTACGTCGGGGAAGTCCGGAAGTGCGTCACATAACATTTTCACAACAAGACTTTAAGAAAGACTCTATTAACTGGTAAAACTGTTCCATATGATAATTAAAGCGGGAGTTTTATGTTTACGAAGACAAAACTCATCAGATGCAAGGACTATTGAAAGTTTTGAAACCGTCACAACACATTTAGCTCCTTATTACGCTCAACAACAAGAGACTAAAAGCAGGAAAATGTGAGAAACACGTCAGTGTAAACACGACAAAACACAATACAAAGTACTTATACAAACCTCTGGCAGGTGAATATCATTATAAAGCAAATATTATAATGAGCAAAATAATGCAAACTCGTTTTTCAATGTATGCTGGGGGCACGTCAACCACGCCTTAATAATATTCATGATAACTACGTAACAAATTTAAATTGACATTTCACTCGATCTTGATTTCCTTGGCAGAACCACAAGTTTTAACTTTAACACCGGTTTTATGATTGCTAGCAGTGGCCTGCGTAAATCTCAGTTAATAATAGTTATTTGTTATACAAGAGTGCAAAGTTGCTTTTTAACCGCGTGTTCAATTTTGATGACCGAGCAAGCGAAGGATTCTAAAATTGAATCACGAGCGCAGCGAGTGATTCAAAATTAAAATCCTGAGCGTTAGCGAGGGAATCAAAAGAGCACGAGGTGAAAAATCTTTGCACTCGAGTGCAACACGTAACTTTTCATTCCACCTCAGCGAGGAAATGACTAAATGCAGATATTGAAGATTAAAAATACTCTTTCCGAGATGGTGGGATGAAAATGTAATTTTCCATTCCCGAGTCAAATGTCAGTCCATTTATACTTAACATTTCCGTAAAGGTACTACAGTGAAACAGGTAACATCTAATTTCCAAAGGCCAAAATGTATTGGCCTATATGACGACGAGTCAAGTCGTTGTCTGTAATATTGCGAAATATATACCTAGACATTTTCTCATTGAAAGACCCGACACAATATGAGTACACCGACCCCGGCGGTCATGGAACCTGATGCATTTATTACTTCCCGCTTTCACACTCACATTACCGCACACAGCGCCCACTATGTGCCGTGCGCATAATTGTCAACTTCATCGTACCGTATCGGCACTCCGAGAAAATACACCGATTTTTTCGCGATTACTACTTCTATGCACTAGTGCTTGGATGTTACCCAATGGGGCGTCGTGTTACGCTAGCAATACTTTATCCTAATATTAGTATCGTATATATTGCGATACTGTCGTATCGCGATATTGCGTATCGCGATACGCAATATCGCGATCCGGTATCGAGGAAATATTGATGGTATTGACAGTATCGCACTAGGTACGATACTAATATTACGATACGGTATTGATAGTGTAACACACCCCAATGAGGATGTGAGCTTGTATCGGTTAATGTGAAAACACCTAATAATAGGTAAAATATGATTCTTGAACTTACCGGGTCGGAGCTGAAGAGCAGCTGGCGGTACTTGCGGCGGTTCTCCTCTGTGTTCTCAACTCCGATGTCCTGGAGACGCTTGCCCATGGTGCCTGTGAGAAATAACCATATTAAAATCTGGTAATAGATTATAGAGTACGATTTTTACTGGAAACCTGGTTTAGAATGAATTCTCATTCTATCATCTGGATGAGATCATCAGACTATTCTTTTAAATACCAATATCCTCAATATTTGGGATATTTCCTAACCTAATCACAGAGAGACATGGAGATAGATGGAGAAAAATGATGATCCTGTAGGTAGGTAGTAGCTAGCATTCACTTAGATCTTCATTCTTACGAAAAATATTATAAACTCACAAACCTTCCCACAAACAGCAGGTCAAGATAGAAAAGCTTCCACAATCAGACCCTAGAAGAAATCACCTTCAATACCTACCTAGTCATCATCATTGATCAGCCAGTTAATGTTCCTATTGCTGGGAAGATTGGGCGCATTGGGGTAGTGATGCATGTCAGCGTACCTAAATCCTGGATAACAAAGCTAAGGCTAACTCACCAGTGGACTCATCAGCGGCAAGGATACCCTTGCCGGGAGCTACGATCGCCTGGGCGATCTTCCTGAGCTCCTCCTGCAGCTCGGGAGTCGGGTACTGGAAGTAAGTACTCATTGTGGCTGGAACAAAACAATGACATTATGATAGCAGTCATAACAAAGACATTATGATAACGGTAATAACAATGACATTAAGATAACGGTCATAATATGTTTTGGATAAGATGTCGTTGGTGTTATGGATGCACTGTATGAGACAAGTTTTTGAAAAGGTGTTGTAAGTTAAAACATTTCGAATGAGGCTGGCATGCTACTTATTTTGACATTTTTTTAAACGTGACCCTAGATTAATGTTTAAAGATCAGGGATATCAATACAAACTAAAAAAAGTCATATGACAACATCTTTAGTGTCATGTTTCCGAGATATTTGGAGATAATAAATTGTATGGTGGTTTTCATGATGACTGACTGATACTAACCACGTGGTGCTTCGAAGAGCATTTTGTCTGCCTTGGTTCCTAGATCAAGGGAGTAGAAGGTGCTTGGTACCAAGAAGGTCTCGTCTACGTAGTTTGTATGATCGATGGCCCTAAAGCACCTATGTGGTCGAAGACTGTCAGCCGTCCCTCGCTGTGCTTGCTAAGTCCAAAAGCCTGAATCGCAAAGCGGTCATGAGTATCGATCGAGGATACCGCATGGTATCCTTTTGGGGAGTCGTGACGCGAGCCCGAGGTTGAGGAGATAGATTTCGAAGGTCTCCCGAGTGGCGCGGGTGGGAGGAGTCACGTCTATCTAACGAAGCTAGCTTGCTAGCACAATTATTCACCTAGGCTTTGTAAACAAGCCTTGTGTTCTTATGGGTTCCATAATGCCAAGTGGCAAAAACTGAAACTAATATTTTATATCTTTATTATGACTCCTATCATCATATTATTATCTCGGAAAGGTATACTGTAGATTTTGCCATAGGACAATTATTATGTTTAAATTAATATTTGAAAATGAAGCAAAACATTATTTTAATGTAGATACACTTTGAAAATGGGTTTTTAACAAAAACATTTCCTGCTAATCATCATGGGAATTTCGTAAAGGTAAAATCAAAATCACCCATTTTTTATACCAAATACATCTATTCAGAAACCATTATAAAAGTCAATTAGGTACCTGTACAATATCACACTATTGTGATTTTTTTTAATATAATATTTATAGCTCCATATAAATAAATTCATAAAACTCAGATAAATGTAACTTTGTAAACGCTACTTACTGCCAACTGATAAATGTAAATGTTATTTTTATTAGAGAAATATAAAATTTTAAGATAAGAAAAGTACAACACTTATTATTCTGTGGAAGAGACCATAATTATATAATATTTATTTCTACATTGCCCCTCACTATGTTTCTCTTATATAGAGGGTACAGTTTACAAACATACCTGTCACATACATAGGTGCCAGTGGCGAAGAGTCCATACAACCCGATTCCCATCGGCTTCCCTTTAGGAATTGGCTAGTGCATAGACCAACATAATATGGCTTGTTATTCAGTTAGGTCGAGCTTTTCCAGACATGACTATATACAGATTACAAGAGACGGTATGGATTTTTGTCTTGCAGCGTTAATTGCAGCAATTTTTAGAGGGCATTTTTGGGACGGCTTCCCCTTTTAAAACTGTCACTTTTCGCCACTGATACATACACACACAAAACAAATAATAATATGTAGATCATTCAAATATTTGTTCCGTGTGGGGGGGATCAAACCCGCAACTTGTAGCAAAGAAAGTTAATCAGTCAGCCACTGCAGAAGATGTGTTATGGAAATTTATTATGTAACAAAGCATAATTTAAATCAGCATCCTCAAGTAGTTTGGTCCACGCTCAGCGGAGATCTATTGAAAATTATTAGTAGATACCCGAGTGGAACAAGTACCTATGAATGACAGACTACTATCGTGTTCAAGTAGAGATTATTATTGAGTGTTGTTCTGTAACACGGACCTGTAATATGCTGATTTTACTTGAAAATAAATAGATTTCATTTATCCAAACTGAGAATGGTGTCACTAAGGGAAAATACCATCAACCAATTACCTATAATTATGATGGATGGAAAATACTTAACTATGTAGCACTTGACAAATGATTGTCTTACTAAAATACATTGCTTGTTCAAATAATCTTCCCAGGAAAGAATATAATAAAGGATTGCAAGAGAAAACAATGTTTCAATGATTTGTTCCTTTGCACACTTCTCTGGCTGTAAAGACCCATAATCTTGATGGTAGGAGCACTAGGAATGCTGGGATTAATTTAAAATGTTAGCGTACCCTTGGTTCCCATGCCTGGCCACCATCCTGACTCCGGAGGTCCCTTTTTTCCCTTCTTTTTCTTTGCACCCATTTTGTATGTATTGTATAGTTATGGTGTATAAAAATGCACTTAGAAATTAGTTAAACTTAAAAATAATATACTCGACATTATAAAATAGTGTTCTATCAAAAACTCACCATTACAAAGTAACCCTTTCAGTCAGTTTATTCATTTGTTTTAAAAATTAAATTACGAAGATCGTGTTTCTCGATTGGCGAAATGTCATTCATCGTCGTCAATCAATTTGACAATAATCATTTTTGTCATTTTTGACAGTCAAAAGAATCGTAATAATTTATAGTGTTGTGTAAATATCGATTATTTTAATGCAGTTCCAATTTTTCCTCTTATGGCATTTTATGTAGATACCTAATTATTAATATATGACGTGGTGTACAAGTGTATTTTGTAAACAAAAAGTGTAATTTATTTTTGCTAAACGATCAAAAACCGTGCAGAAAAAGAATTAAAAGCTTGTTATATAAAAGACTATTGACTGCTTGTACTATCAAATTCTCAAAAACTTATTTGACTTTGTTCAATAATAATTTTTCCAAGGGTGACCTTGAAAGGTCATTGAAAAGAAAACCCCTACGCATTATTAGTGAAAAATAATAAATAATACTATTCCAACGTTCAAATTTATGTCATTATTGTTCAAATCAAAATACTGTTCGTAGAAACTGGGTATCCTGAAGGCTGAATAGCTAACCTAAATTATATTTTACCAGACAATTTAAATTATAATGTTTTAGATGCCTGTAATTCTACTACAAGTAACCAAGTTGTTTGGATGTTAGGGAGCAGTGATATTATTTGTATAATTCTATGATACCTACTTAAATTTATAATCGCCCTTGCCACCATAACGTAATAATTATATAAAAATGAGCAATAGGTAACTAAAATATGGGAAAACAGCATAACATGCGACTAAAAACGGTGTCGCACATTTTATTAATATAATAAATATGCAACAATAATAAAAAGCTTTGGAAAGAGAAAAAAATTAAGATTAAATGGAATTTCACTAATAGCTGGAGCAGAAATAACCTACAGTAAAATACCAACCAAACCGAATATTATATAACTTTCTGAACATTCTTGAACATTTCGATGTAGCTAGGTACCTACTTATCTAATAATTTATAAATACATAATTAATACACTTACGTTTTATTAAAATTTATTCCGGTGAAACACAGACACTCCCGAACTGCTACGTTGGTAGTACTGTCAAATAATAAGTCGCCGAGAGGACACACACAAAAGGTCATTTGAAGGTCTAATGATAGCGCTGAGCGCAAAACAGTTTTACCTACCGATCGAAGCGCTATCTGGCAGTATGTATTTGAACTTCCAAACCAATCTGTCAACTAATTTTAGCTCGGACAGTGTGTTTGATAAAATGACGTTGCGACATGCAATGTACATTCTTGATAAGAAGTTTCAGACTATACCGGTAGATAGCGCTATTATCAGTACGTAAGAATCAAATGTTTGCAGTGTATTTTTTATAATTTCTTTCCTTTATTACCTACCTATCGATTGTATTTTTGAGGAACATCTCTAATCTCATAACTTTAGACACTGACAATGTCAGTGACGTATTGTACGGAAAGAAAAGATTTAATTGTATTAGACCTTTATGTTCTAGATACTCAAAGAGTTAAAAAGACCTATAATGGGACTATGGTATTTCGAATATGGGTGCGTGGTGCGTAAGTCAATGACTAAAGAATCCTAGGTGCAGAAAAGAATTAAAAAGACAATGGGAAGAAACGTCCCCACCCTCCAACAGATTTGAAACATATCTCATTCGAAGAGTCTTGTGAGGGACAGCTTATTGTAAAAAAAATCTGTTCATGAAGATGGGAGTTCCAACTTTATGATCGGTAATTTTTTTACAAGGTAACTGGAAGTTTAAGCTCTCACGATCGTATTGAAGTATAATAGGTATAGTGCCACCAAGTGCCACAAATTTATCTGACCCGGGGCTTGATTAAAAAAATGAACATCAGATAGTTACAAGGTAGGTACCACGAAGTCCATCCATATGGCCTTCAAACGTCATAATATATACCTATGTCCAAAAATCAAAAATTGATAGGTATTCACCGAAGTTACGCGGTAGACGCTACAGAACAAAAATGACTTCAAAATATCATTTTTGTAGGGAGATTACCTACATTGGTAAAAGCGACGGCAGCGACGCCATGGCCGGTTCAGATAAGTTTGTGGCACCCATTATAGATGCCTTGGAGTGGGCCTGCAGGGTGGACTCGTAATCGGAATCGATTCAATTTTAACGGTTCATCGCTCTCCGCTCGACAATTGGGACAACGCAACGCAATGGACATTCTTGAACTGTCAAAATCGAATCCGATTACGAGCGTGTATCATGAATTACCTTGGCAGAACAACTACCTATCTGTAGATAAGCCATACAATTTTATTCCTTAAGGGTGATCGAACGCACGTAGCGAAGAAAACCAAAAAGCCAATCGCTTAGCCACAGTGGTGCAGTCATTCAAAGACAGCTGTTACAGTATTTAGGGAAGTATAAGTGATTAGCAAGGTCCTGTAGGCAAGTGTGTAGTAGTTACACAAACAGTTTACAGTTTTATTAACGAGCCGATGTCAAGAGTTTATCGATTACGTTATAATAATATTTATAAGTTATTTACGCAAAGCAATAAATACAGCATGATTATATTATAATTATTTAGAATAGAATAGAATAGAATAATATTTATTTGCATAAAAACATGGTATAAAAGATGGTAAAATACAAAATAAAAAGAGCATACATGTTTTTGCTTAACAGTTATAAGCGTACAAATTTTCACAAGCATATTTAACATTTATTATCAAAGAAGTCCTTGAGACTATAAAAACTATGACTACACAACCATTCATACAATGAATACATTATTATGTTATTCACAGAATTTAATGAAAGTATTTTTTTTAATATTTATTTTTGACTTATATTTTTAATTAGAGATGAATACATACATAATTGTATTGCTCGTTGATATTGATATTAAATTTTATAATATTATGTATATTTTTTAGTGGGTAAGAATCCCCCACATACGGCCTTCTTCCCTGGAAATAGTCCTTTGAAGGTTCTCTCATCATCATCAATAACTTATGAGTTTAAATCAATTCAGCGTAGCATTCTCCCGTCATACATTTTTAGTAACATATTAGATAAAACATCTCTTTTACGCTTGTTTTTGAGACACTCAATCTATCATAAAAACCTAATATTTTTACAACACCCTATCGCGACAGATAACGCCGGGTTTATCAAAGTCATCAGAGTTATGGATGCTATAAGTTTAGTGTTAGTTGCGTGCTCTTACAAAACAGGTGATTATTAATTACATTAACCTTTTAAAATACGGTGATCATAAGTGTAAGGGATGTGAGGCGTCTCCCGGCAAAGAATAGTCCATCCACCCATCCACCATCTCAAAAAAGGCAATGGGTTTTTAAGGAATGACGCAGGGCAGCAGCGTCCTCCTGTGTGCTAAGAATAACATGGTGAGGTGTGATCTGCGGGTCTACCGCGTAACTAAAATGGTAATGAACATCGACTCTGGTAATAAACTTCAATACGAACGACAGAGAAAAAGCTACGAGCTACCTTGTAAAAAAAATCCTATCATGAAGATGGGAGTCTGAATTTCGTGATCAGTAAAAAAATTACACGGTAGCTCGAAGTTTATTCTCTTACGATAATATTGAAATTTATTAACAGTGTCGATGTGTGTGTGTGTGTGTGTGTTGTGTCTATTTTAGTTACGCGGTAGACCTCCTGATCCATCTGCCAAGCGGGGAAATTGTTGCCGGTTTTATTAACTAAACGGGCAGTGATGTATGTAATAGTAGATATGTAGGGAAAAGGGGAAAAACGTTCACTACTTGCTACTTGACATGAGCCTCGAGGAAATAAAAGTGAACATTACCTACTTATTTATTAATATTGTCACATGCACCCGGTCACACTGCCCGCTCTATGAATGTCCAATTTATTATACCTACAGGAATTATTTTTTTATTTAGTGCCCGTTTGCAGTGATTCAGTGGCCGCTGACAAGTGCAACCTCAGTAATAAAATTCACTCTAAAATAAAATAAAAATTTGATTTTGTAAGGCTTGCGCTTGTTAATTATGCGTGTCCCCCATACTAAGTCGAATTTTTCATTTTTTTTAAATTAGGTATATCCCAATACTGCGTTTGCATTTAGGAACAGAGACTGAATTAGTCTACAAATTAAGCTCACTACATAAAAAAATATCCTGTATTTCATAAAAATCTAACCTAAACATAAACTTATTAGGTACTAGCGGCCCGTCCCGACTTCGTACGGGTAGGTACAAAGTTAGCGGTAGATATTTTTTTATTTTCATCAATTCTTGACCTCTTACAAAACGTTCCCGTTCTCGAATACATCGCACCGTACATCACAACGTCGCGGTCCTTAGGTAATGTAAAATTAGTGTTAACTTTCAAAGAACTTTTAATTTCTCTTAAACCATCGATCGCTTCTCACTTCAAAAAAAATTTTCACCCCTATTTAGCACCTTTAGGGAATGCATTTCCAAAAACGCACAAACACGTGTTTCTTTATTTCTAACCAAAAGCTTAAATATAAATTTTCACGTTTTGCACTTCATAAACAATTTTCACCCCTATTTCGCCCCTTTAAGGGATGAATTTCCAAAAACGCGGTAACACGTGTTTCTTTATTCCTAACCAAAAGCCTAAATCCCAATTTTCACGTTTCTCACTTCCAAAACAGTTTTCACCCCTATTTCGCCCCTTTAGGGGATGAATTTCCAAAAACGCAGTAACACATGTTTCTTTATTTCTAACCAAAAGCCTAAATCCCAATTTTCACGTTTCTAACTTCAAAATCAATTTTCACCCCTATTTTGCCCTTTCAGGGGATGAATTTCCAAAAACGCAAAAACATATGTTTCTTTATTTCTAACCAAAAGCCTAAATCTCAATTTTCAAGTTTCTAACTTAAAAAACAATTTTCACCCCCATTTCGCCCTTTTCCGGGATGAATTTCAAAAAACGCACAAACACGTGTTTCTTTATTTCTAACCAAAAGCCTAAATCTCAATTTTCACGTTTCTAACTTCAAAATCAATTTTCACCCCTATTTTGCCCTTTCAGGGGATGAATTTCCAAAAATACAGAAACACGTGTTTCTTTATTCCTAACCAAAAGCCTAAATCCCAATTTTCACGTTTCTAACTTCAAAATCAATTTTCACCCCTATTTTGCCCTTTCAGGGGATGAACTTTCAAAAACACAGAAACACCTGTTTCTTTATTCCTAACCAAAAGCCTAAATCCCAATTTTCACGTTTCTCACTTCCAAAACAATTTTCACCCCCATTTCGCCCTTTTAGGGGATGAATTTCCAAAAACGCACAAACACGTATTTCTTTATTTCTAACCAAAAGCCTAAATCTCAATTTTCAAGTTTCTAACTTCAAAAACAATTTTCACCCCTATTTCGCCCTTTTAGGGGATGAATTTGCAAAAACGCAGAAACACATGCTTCTTTATTTCTAACCAAAAGTCGAAATACCAATTTTCACGTTTCTCACTTCAAAAACAATCCCAATATCTACGTTTTACACTTCAAAAACAATTTTCACCCCTATTTCGCCCCTTTAGGGGATGAATTTCCAAAAACGCAGAATCACGTGTTTCTTTATTTGTAACCGTAAGCCTAAATCCCAATTTTCATCTTTCCCACTTCAAAAATGAAGGGACTCCCATACAAACTTTCACCCCCTTTTTCACCCCTTTAGGGGCTGAATTTTCAAAAATCCCTTCTTATTGCTTGCCTACAATATAAAAGGGACCTACCCTCCAAATTTCGTGACTCTAGCTTCAGTGGTTTCGGCTGTGCGTTGATGATAAGTCAGTCAGTCAGTCAGTCAGTCAGTCAGTCAATCAGGATTTCTCTCTTTATAATATTACTATGATTATCTACTGTATAATAAGTTTATGAACATAAACTAAGTCATTATAGCCCTAGGGTCTAGCCGGGCAATAATATTGTACGAAATTTTAATAAAACCCGTTAGCATAGAGCATACTCTAAGGGGGAGCCCTACTTATTATTTCTATCATAAAGTTATTATTAATAATAACTTTATGATTTCTATGCCCGCTAGTCAATAATGTGCATAATAATGTGACTTGAATTTAGAACGTCAATAAAAAAATCGTGTAGAAACCAAATAGAAACTTTTACCATAGAGTCCTGCACCAAAAAGAACTTAAATTAAAAAATCGAAACGGCTACCGCGCTTAGAGTTACAAGTTTACAACATAGAGATAATACCGTACCTGTTTACAACGAGTAGAATACAAAAAAAAAACTGCAAATCGCTGTGCTATTATTTATACATTCCAAACTACAAAAAATGTCTACTACTATAATTATTATAACTCCAATTAAAATACTTTGTTTCTAAAAGATTCCTTTTTATTGTCTCACGCTGTTTTCGTCTTGGGTGAGCTTGAATCCCTCGCTGCACTTAGGATCCTAATCTTACACCCGACCTAGAGTCCTTCGCTACCTCAAATCTCAATGGCACCCGTGACGTAAGCCACTGCTTTATCAGCTTGGTGAATAATCTACTTAATATTAATATAATTTATAAACTTATTTGGAAAGTTTTCGTTTTCGAATTAGGCACTTTTTTCCCGAGTCCATCACAGTCTTAATTAGACACTACTTCAGATAGCTCTCTCAAAGCTAAAGCTGCAGCAGCTGTTTCAACTATAAAATATTAGCCGGACGTTAATTCCATTTTTCTACTTTTTCACCAGCTCTTAATTAGAGGATGTTTTTAAATTCAACGCAAACATTCTCTGTTTTATTTTAGTTAGTGTTGCAGTTTCAGTAATTCCGTTTTTTTAATTTCGTATGCTGGTTTTCAAATTCGCTTTTTCTTTCAGCTGATCAATGTAGTTTCAGCTGAAAGAAAAAGCGAATATAGAAACATATAAAGATTTAAAAGATTTGGCTTTAGATAGGACTGAATGGAAATTGCTACACCGACAAGTGCTTAGCACTTAAATTTTGGATGTTTTTCAAATAAACGAATTAATAAACAGAAACAAACTTTGCGGGGCGGAGCTTAATAAGTAGAAATTTAATTTACGCATGAAACTTTAATTTTAAGTCTGTTTATTTTCTTCCTTTTACTTTTGATGACACGATTTGAGATAATAAGTTCTTACAGAATAGGCTCTATGCTGTACCCGCGATACAGGAGAAGATCTATAAACAATTATTTATAAAAAACCCATTTTAACCAAAATAATAATATAAAATCATAATATTTGGTGTTCTTAATAACTTCTCAACTCTTCATTGGTACTGTAGCGACATCTATCGCCTACTTGCAAGTCATCAAACTGACAACAGTAGTGGCGCGAGAATATGAATTCGACCAATCAGATAACGAAGCTGCATCACGCAAGGAAAAAGAATATCGTATCTAACACATATACGACATCAACCGTCGGGCTTCGGCCCGCCAGGCAATATCACC
Source organism: Allophyes oxyacanthae (assembly GCA_932294325.1). Taxonomy (NCBI): domain Eukaryota; kingdom Metazoa; phylum Arthropoda; class Insecta; order Lepidoptera; family Noctuidae; genus Allophyes; species Allophyes oxyacanthae. The sequence goes on from OW028628.1 coordinate 9,676,028, forward strand.
TCGCCTGGTCGGAGGATCCTCCCTTTTCAATGGAGGAACACCATACCTCGTTCCTCCACAGTGGTGACCCCTGACAATGAACATATACGCAACCTACGTCGGCATCTACTATTAGACCATTTAAAACACCCAATTTTGATATTATAAAAAACGTACTTATTTATGATTTTTCAGGATGACATACTTTTCGTACCTAGACCCTGAGCTGCAGAAGGAGTTGCGGAGCACAGCTGAAGCTATAGTGGCTCCAGGGAAGGGCATCCTGGCAGTTGATGAGGTTAATGGTATGTAAAATAAATTATTTTCCTTTGTGCACTTCGGTTCGTGTCAGTTCATACCTTTTTATAAACTTATATTCTTTATTGTACTGGTAATTTAAAAAAAAACAGGATTGAGTTTCACCTAAGCTAATTTGTACAATGGGCGGTCTTATCACGCACAGCGATCTGTTCCAGACAACCTTTATTAATATTATCCTCTTCTTTTTTTATCTTATTTATGAAGTACCTATTTATAAATGGTTTGTATAATGAGATAAAAAATTCTAATTTGGACTAAACAGTCCTCTGTGAGGTGTGCCAGGAACCCCTTAAAGCCATGGAGTTGTAATCATTGCTAGTTTTGTTAAAGACAATAATTTTATTTCAATGACGATTCCTCTGAAAGACTGCGATCCAGCTGCAAACGGTCGCCGGCGCAACAAACAATAAAGTTTCAATTGTGTCTACTTTACGTCGCTTGGAGGGAACGCTATAAATAACTAGGTATCCATATCTCATCGGGATCATTATCTGCAGCAAAAAAAGGAACCATCGTTCTAAGCGCTTCTTCAATAAAATTCCCGTTAAAATTCGATCAGCGATTCCATCGTTGTTCCAGAAGGAATAGACATCAAAATTCCACTATCTATTATACTATAGCGATATACATATTTCCATGCATACAGTATGTTCTTTACATGTTTATGAAATATTGTTTGTCCAGCCATGGACGTTAAATGGTAATATCATAATGATCTTATCTTAATCATCCTGCTATCCTATTCCTACTGGTATTTTATATAAATGTGAATTTTGATGCTTGTGAGTTTGTGAATTTGGATGTTTCATCAATCACGCCTTAACAGCTGGACGGATTTCAATGAAATTTGGGATAGGTATAACTCGAATACAATCAGTCTTCATCCCGAAAAATAACTCTGTTTTCCAGGAAATCCACGGGAACAGAGTCGCGGGCATTACTAAAATTAACTTATATGTGAAACTTTGTAAAGATGTTAAGATGTTTGTTACATAAATCTCGCATAATCGAGTGGATGGATGTGAATGAAATTAGGCACACAGATAAGCCATTTCCTGGATTAACACATAAGATATTTTGACATTATTTATCCGTATACATGAAGAAGTTCTAAGAGGATGCGAGTGTAACCGCATGCAACAGCTAGTTACAAAATAAAAGATTAGGTTTCAACTAAGAGCGGATTCTTTAGTTCGGTTTCTACTTGGTGTTTTACAGAGGGCATCGGCAAACTCCTCGGGGCTATTGGATTGCCGAACACAGAGAACAACCGGAGAAGGTACCGACAACTCCTCTTTACTACTGATGTAAGTGAATAATATTGGATAAGCGATATAACCTGTAACAATAAAGATGGGAAAATAGAGGCAAAAAGAAAAAGAGGAAGACCAAGAAGAAACTATATTGATCAATTGAAAGCAAAAGTAAATGTAGAAACATGTAAAGAATTAAAAGATTTAGCATTGGATAGGCTAGATGCAATTTGGTACACCGACAAGTGCCTCGAACTTAATAGATGGATGGGATAAGCGATGGTTTTTTTGAGCCACGGGTTGCGAATTCTGTTTCCATGCGGAATAATAATTGTACAGTTGAAAGATAGTTGTTCCGGGTTTGGATGTGTTCTGTATGCATGTTCTGTATGTATGCATGTTCATGTTCTGTATGTATTTACTTATGAACAGTGACAAAAGTCGATTTCCACAAATCGTTAACGCCATAAGCATGAAAAGTTACTGATCAGCTTCAGCCACTTAATTATGGTGACCACCATTTATTTATGAATTTACTGATCACGCGCATAGGACAAAGCTAAAATTTCATAAAATGTAAATTCTAGCTTTATGTTCACGAACTTTTATTGACTTGACTTGTTCAGTTTATTTTGTTGCAGTTCTTATAAGTTTATGTGATCCATTATTTACCGACTAGTTTTTCAGAGCGGAATTCGAAATACAAACTTCATCCAGGTCTAGTGTACGACGCTACAGGAGATAGAAATATTATGTTCATATAATTTGTCATTGGAGTATACAGAGTCCCTTCTTCAGCAACGGTTGTGTATCTGCCCACAAATATTAGGTCTAGCCATGTTGCATTTATTTCAGAACCTTTCTGACCACGTATCAGCAGTCATCCTCTTCGACGAGACGGTCTACCAGAAGTGCAATGATGGCACCTCTTTCGTGGAACTCTTGAAGAAGAACAACATCATTCCTGGCATCAAATTGGATATGGATGCGGTACCTTTGTTCCTCTCAAATGATGAGGTTACTACCCAAGGTATTCATTGCTATATTATCTAATGATTATAAATTCTCTTGTCTTAGGCTTGATCTTTTCTCGGCTTTTGGTCAGTTGCCATATAAACTAGGGTATAAATTTGGTGGTTTAAGCCACTGCAAGACTTTTACCGATATTTTAACCTTTTAATTTTAAATGAACAATACGTACTTAAGTTCGTCGGAAGTCTACTATAGATACCTAAGTTTGTCATAGCGCACTCTAGGCATTCAGCTCCATTACAAACTTTTATTGACTGTCTAATCTTTCCTTTATGACATGCATAATTCCAATTAATTCCCTCTTGACGACAAAACAGAAGAAAAATACTGTTAGGTACAGGGAAAGACCGGGGCGCCCCACAAGACATAATTAAAATATTTAATACTTCTTTTTCAGGCCTCGATGATCTAGCCAACCGCTGCGCCGAATACAAAAAGCAGGGCTGCAGATTCGCAAAATGGCGGTGTCCCCTCAAGATTGGGGACAACAAGCCTTCCGTGCAGGCCATCAACGACACGGCCCAGGTCCTCGCGAGGTACGCGTCCATCTGCCAGAGTCAGGGTCTCGTGCCGATTGTGGAACCTGACGTGATTTTAGACGGTAAGACGAAGTCAATTATATCTACTTTATAGTAGGGATCATTTGGTTATCCATGTTATCCAACCAGGAACATCTAGGTATCTATAAGCCATACAATTAATATTCGTTTCGTGCGCATAAATCCATTGCGCCAACGTTTCGATGACTTCTTCAAGATAAATACTTTTTTCCTTTAATTCCTAAGGACAATTTTTTCAATATCCCGTTAATAAACATTATTCGTTGGACAATAATATCCAACGAATAAATTTGACGCTTGACTGATTTTATATAGGAAAACTCGGAAAACCATCAAAAATTCAAATTTATTCTCTCCGTAGATTCTCTCGGATCATAAACAGATAAAGTTATCCGCTGGCGATTGAAAATCCTCCCAATGCATAGACAGAATCTGTCTACGTCCCAATGTACTAAATGTTTCAAACAAACAAGAAACAATACTTATAAGTAACTATGCTTTTACTTTTTTCAGTATAATTATCTTGTCCGTGCACCTACCATCCTTTTTTCTCTGCATCACCCGTAGGTTGACTGGTAGAAAATGCCTAAGGCATTAAGCCCGCCTCTGTACATAGTGTAAATAAAGAGGAAGTTTCTTATCCGTCAGTATTTATAGATACAAAATCAGCCTGTATTTTTGGTAATTCTTAATGCTCTTGACATAACCTTTACGATGGCTTTACCCAGCTTTTATGACACCCAAGGATGGTTACGTAATATGCCCTTATAAATATGAAGATTATAGCAACCAAACACCTATTATATTGAGTACCTACCTAATTAATCATTTCAATCAATTGTACCAACACATTAATTAATTTCGGCGCTCCAATTGACAGTAATGTTAATCGACATAATTGCTTTCAGGATAATGACATCGATCTATACCTACCGAATACCGAAATATAGCTGTTTGTTTGCTATTGATTTGAACAATAGCCTTCATCAAATCATGCTTAATATAATATCTATGACGTTCAATACTTTAACAGTTAAATAAATAAATCCAGTCCATTACAGTACCCAACTGTGGGGCACGAACCTCTTCTCAGAATAAAAGGCTTAGGCCTTTGTCCATTACGTTGGCCTGGTGCGGGTTGGCGGACTACACACACCATCGAGAATTTATGAGGCCATCTCAGGTGTGCAGGTCTCCTCACGATGTTTTCTAATACCGTTAACGCAAGTGATAATCAATGGCTATCCATATGAATTCGAAAAGTCAGAGTTGCAGGCAGGGTATATTTTCATAGAACATAATGTTCTATGAAAACATCTGATCGATTAGGTTTACCTGTATATAGCTGCAAGGGGGTTATTACACTCATTATGTGTTATTTATTATATTATGTGTTTTCATTGTGGTGTACCAATAAAGATTACTATTTCTATCATTATGAACAACTTTTAATAAGGGACCAACAATTAAATTATTTATTGTCTAAGCTGCAGATTGAATTAAATTATTAATTCAAGATGCTTGTTACCAGGCGATCATGACATACTAAGAACACAAAAGGTGACAGAAACTGCGTTAGCTGCGGTTTACAAGGCGCTAAACGACCACCACGTCTACTTAGAGGGATCGCTGTTGAAGCCAAACATGGTTAGTATTATTTTTAAGTACGGTTGTTGTCATCTTTATAAACAACTTTTATTACGGGAAAAGGGCGGAAACCGCAAGAAAAACATCTACTGTTCCATATATTTAGTCAAGTAATATTGAATTATTTATATGTAACAACAGATTTTTATTTTTCGCGCTTTCAGTTCTGTACCTCTGCCATGAGTTTTCCGTGCCGTCTAACGTTCATGTTCACATGCAATATTTGTATGGGAATTTTTTCAGCGCCTCTAGCGGTATAAATAGTGAACTAAAGTCACTATACAAATATTGCATGTGAACGTTAGACGGCACGGAAAACTCATGGTAGAAGTACTGGTCCCTTAATAAATTCTGTTTAAAATGATAAGTAGAGCACTTCTAGTTAATTAAGTACTACCAATAACCCTGTATATCTCAGTTATCAGCTTTAAATTTAAATTAAATAAGTAGACCTCGTAGTTTACACGTTTTCAACAAGTTTTTCATGGGAAAACTAGAAGCTCCTCGAGCCGTGCGCTTAGTGACGCGCTCTAGGGAAGCATTAAAAAGAGGATTAGAAGGCTTAAGTACCTAAAGCTGGTTTGAAGCGTGTATGGGGACTATGGGGGTTATGGGGGGGCTTAGCGCACCCCCTTTGCCCCATTTACACCCTTTCAAACGTACTCAACCTCTCATCTCTTTATTCCTTGCGAACGTGACTTGGCATAATTAGTCTTTACTCTGCACAATCCATAGCTATTACTTTTTATTTTTTTATGGATGTTTCCTTCATGGAGTTATGGCGAGTGTTTACGTTATTTCAAGGCTGAAATGCATAATTTGAATCTATTATTCGAGTAGGTGTATTAAATTTGTACTAGTGGTCGCCCAGTGGTCGAAAGTAGACCACAATTTTAGCTTTCTGCACATAATCTTTAACTATGCCAAATCTCACACCTCCGTGCGCGCAATACCTATGCTTCAAAAGGGGTACGAAGTTGACTCTTCACGTATTAATACCTATATAATATAATAATAATAATTTATGTATATCTAGAGATAAAAATATGTAATTTTGATTTTGTTTGAAAATAGCGTAATTCAAACAATAATTGTTTTGTAAAAACCTAAAATTTATAGATTTATTTAAAAAATAAAAAACTATATTGACTAGTTGGTATAATAAATGCCAACAGGAAGTGAACCGAGGGTTGTGGCGTAACTGGACAGAGGCTTTTGTACAGCAGTGTAGTCCGTTAGGCTCGGTTGATTGAGTAGGAGCCCTAAAGGTGCGCCTACGCTAGACGAGCCGAGCACGAGCGGAGACGTTCTGGGCGTCGTCGTTCGCGGCGTCAAGTGTGGACTTACAACGAACCTGCAACGATCACTGTCCTCGAACGTAGTTTTCCGCAGTGTGCTCGCAGCTCTTGGCCAATATGGACGATTAATTGTAAACAAACATCTTCTGTCCACGTTTCCATGATGCTCGAGCGATTGGCTAAACGTCTGTCACTCAATACGTCCACGAGCGGACTGCAAGCGCAATGCAAATCCCTTTGTGTTAGTCAAAAAACCGACAACTGGCAGAGCACAGTCGAGCACGAACCGAATGCTCGAAGCGCGCTCGTTCAAGGTTTGTAAGTCCATCCACACGAATTTGTGCTCAGCTCATGCTGCGCTCGTCTAGCGTAGATGCACCTTTACATGCCCTACATCCCTCGCCCATGAGTGTAAAAGGCGCTATATTATACAAAGACCGTTTTTGTAATGTTTGTTACTATTTGTTCCAGGTGACGCCAGGACAAGGGTGTAAAAAGAAGAATACTCCACAGCAGATTGCTGAGGCGACAGTTAACGCTTTGCTAAGGACTGTACCTGCCGCTGTCCCAGGTAATCCATTCACTATGGAGAGAAATAAGCGCTCATAAGGCGGCGGTTCGCGCTCCGACCGCGACCGGTACTTGTCATTTGGCTTTGTAAGGGCGCCAGTTCGCGCGTGTGACTGAGACAGGAGACAAAGACGCGAGACCGAAGACAATGGCACAAACGTGGACGGAGAAACAAACGACATGTTGCTGACGGCACACCAGGGCCCTGCAAGTCTGCTATTTCAATTGTGTCAGAATGGTTTAGTAATTGTTGGTTTTCACAATGACGTTCAACCGATTTTGACTTCTATTGCGTAGGTAATAGTAGTCAAAATCTATAGAACGACACGTAATAACTGACAAATAACCGACTTTTACTTCTATTACCTACGCAGTAGAAGTCAAAATAGGTTGAACTAAAACGACATGCAAAACCCAACAATTCCGAGACCATTCTGACCATAAACTAGTAATAATAACTTTATGATTCTGACACAGTTGAAATAGCAGCCTTGAGGCCACGTTTTCGGCCATGTGTCAGTAAGTAGTGTGTAAGCGCTAAGTGCGTTTCTTTATGGTAGATGAAGGCAAAGGAACTTGCGGGTCACCCAATGGGAAGCTTTCACCGCCACCCATCCAAAACCTATTGACTACCTACTGTTACATCGCCGAACTAAGGCTAAAATTGGAATGTCTTTTGTTCAGCTGACTTGACTGGCTGTACACATAGTTTGTATATGACGGATGAAGTTCCTACGGAGGATTTTAGCACCGTTCTAGTCGAAGTGCGGTAGGACAACTAAAGAATATCTTACGGGTGTTCCAGTCAGTGCGGCGCCCAAAATCGTGTTTTCGCCCTCTGTGTTCTAAGCCTCTACTGTCCCACTGCTGGGCACGGGCCTTATTCTAAGTATATACAATTTTCAGGTATTGCTTTCCTCTCCGGCGGCCTGTCCGAAGAAGAAGCTACTGTAAACCTGAACGCCATCAACCAAGTGAAGATAAAGAAGCCCTGGGCATTGACCTTCAGTTACGGGAGAGCTCTGCAGGCGTCTGTGTGGAAAACATGGGGTAGCAAGGATGGGAGCACCAAGACGGCTCAAATGGAGTTGCTGAAGAGGATAAAGGTATTGTTATTTTTTGAGCAATTCTGTAGAGGTGTGCAAAAAGTACGTACGTGTAAACTGGGTCCAACGCCTCATTACACGGATCGAACGAGCCTGGTAAAAAAATATAAACTGCGGGTCTACCGCGTAACTAAAATTGTAATGAACATCGACATTGGTATTAAACTTCAATACGATCGTGAGAGCCTAAACTTTGAGCTAACTTGTATTTTTTTTACCGATCATGAAGATAGGAGTCCCAACTATATGATAGGTAATTTTTTTACAAGTGAGCTCTAAGTTTAGGCTCTCACGATCGTATTAAAGTTTAATACCAATGTCTTTCATTACAATTTTAGTTACGCGGTAGACCCGCAAACTTTGTAAAAATTTACAGTAAGATTATAGAATTTATTTTGATAAATCTTGCCAGAGAAGAACTTGAAAGGGAAGATGAACAAAACATTACACATAGGCACAGTTAGGCCGTTTTTCCTACTAGACAAGTGTACAATCTACAATCGCTAGAGAATACAAACGCCAGAAAAATGTATTAAACTGACATCATCTGCTTGGCCTTTATCCCAACTATGTTGGGGTCGGCTCCCAGTCTAACCAGATGCGGCTGCACATCAGCATTTTACACAGAGCGACTGCCATCTCAAAGTCAAAGTCAAATTCAAAAGTTTTTATTTCACCTCTGACCTTCACCACCCAATTACTGGGAGACACTGCATACCGTAAGGTTAGACCGGTTGTCAGACTTTTTAACCCCCGACAAAAAAGAGGGGTGTTATAAGTTTAACGTGTTTGTCTGTGTATCTGTCTGTGGTATCGTAGCTCCCAAACGGATGAACCGATTTTCGTTTAGTTTTTTTTGTGTCATAGATAATTTTATCCCGAGTGTTCTTAGCCATGCTTCATGAAAATCTGTTCAGCCGTTCAAAAGTAACAGCTCTTTTTCTAGTTGGAGTCGGGAGTTTTTGACGGTTAGGTTATTGAAAGTAAAGCTAAAGTGGATTCCTCTAAATTCTTTATGGCATTTGTTTCAGGCGAACGGATTAGCTTCCCAGGGTAAATACCAAGGAGGTGCTTTGAAGTCAGCCGCTGGTACCAAGTCCAACTACTCTGCAAATCATAAATATTAAACTATTAGTTAATACTTATAGGAATATTATGATAGTAGTTCTGTACTTGAACGAAAATAGATAAATCAATCAATATAGGTATTGTATTTTTTTATAGTTTAAGAAATATTAAACCTCCACATAGCAGTAACAACCTATATTTCAAGTAAAGGTAAGTAACAGATTAACAAGACAAAAACACTAATAGGCAGCGGCTGTGTTGCCATTATTTTGATACCATAGATAACACAAAGACAAACTAAAATAAATTTAACGTGCTAGCTGTGTCCACGTCTCTGTCCGCGTGGACTTCCTCGAAAACTGAGTTATTTTCCGTGATTAAAAGTATCATAAATCCTTTTCCCAGGTTGTATTTAAGTAATATACCAAAAAATCACACAAGTAACAAAAATAAAATAAAAACAAAGACTCACAAAAAAATAAAAACGGTCGCATCTGTGCAAAATATCGTCTACGTAGCACCTATTCCAATTCATATAGCAGCTAGCAGCACCATTATAATAATAATTTCAGTAGCAAACGTGACATTAGGTCATTGCGCATGAGAAATCATTGCCTGTGAAATTTAAAATGTGAAAAAAAATGTAAATGAATTAAAAGTAGCAATCATTTCCATTTCTATTTCCAACCCTGTATGAATAAATTCATATAACATTTCCGCGCACATTCATCTTTATTCCAAGCTAAGTCATGCTGAACTCAAAACTGGCACAAATGGCACACTGGCCTATTTCTGTTCTTTGAAATTCAAGAGGGTAGTATGAATAATGGACTTGTGAAATACCGCGGATTTTATGAGAAAAAGGCTGTGAATGAGAATATTAGGGCCCATCCACACTTTTTTAGCAGCAGAATCGCGCGTTTTCGCGTTCGTTATTTACTTTTTGTAAGCAAAAGGCAGCCAACGAAAGCGCGATTCTGATGCTAAAAGTATCGAGTGTGAACGAACGCTTAGATATCCATTATAATGCGGTGCTGGAAAAGTTCATAGTTTAAAATAAAACGCTTAGTTTTATTTTAACGATTTAAATCTCCCTTAAGCTGCGCTCACACTGGCACGAATCAGCCCGCGTAGCGTCCGCGCGGTGGCACGCGAACTTGCCCGGTCTTTCAAACTGAAGTTATTCGCGCATGGATAGCTTGCTCGCTTAGCACTGGTTTCGCTCCTCATATTATTGGTATTTTTATTTCTTATATTTTGTTTATTGATATAGTCCCTAGTGGTCGCCCAGCGGTTGAAATTCGACCGTAACTTTAGGTTTCTGCACTCCTTCTTCATATAAACTTTAAATAAGCCAAATCTCACACTTCTCCGTGCGCGAAATATGCTTAAAAAGGGGTACAAAGTTTTCTCTTCACGTATTAATATATAGATTACGACTAGTATTTAAAACTACAGGGCGATGGTTATTTCCATAAGGCGAGTTTGTAGTACTTTTGAATTTTTTTGAACCTCTGTTTACAGAAGTCAGAAGTGTGTGTCTGTGTGCATGTGTAGGTTTACCTAACCACTGAAATATTGCGCAAAAACAAAATTATTTTATGAAAACTGAACACACTTGTGCTTTGTGAAGATAGGAACATGAATCATAATAATTGGCTGGATACATTGGATGGTACCTTGCTAAAATTACATCATGAAACTATGTAAAAGTTATAATATCAAAAGATAAGCTTTATAATTTTTTAGGTCATATTGAGAACAGTGATTTTTATTTATTAGTTTGTTTTTTTATGATTTTTTTTTTGATAAAATCGAGTAGTTCAAGTGCTCGCACCCGCCGCGCGGATCACTATACAGGATGACTGGTAGAATGAGGTAATCATTGGAGGAGGGTATAGTACTCATCATTATGTACAACTTTTATTATGGGAATAAACAAGAAATCGCGAACAAAAAAATCTGCTGTACCTCTACCATGATTTTCCGTGCCGTCTAACGTTCACATATTATTGATAAATAGGAATATTATTGATAATGAATTTTAGAAATATTGTAATTAAATTGTAAATTTTTTGACATAAGGAAATAACTACATTAATTTATTTATAAGTACCTATTTTTTTTATATTATTTCTTTTTGTGACTTAATAACGTAAATATTTAATTAATTATGTAATAATTTGCTAATTGTAATACTAATTAATTTATAACTAAAATTGAAAAATATTTGTACGCCTTGTATGGCAGAACATATTGGAAACTTCACACCATTAATTGAAAGACCTATTTATGTACCTATGTTTTCACAAATAAAGATTATTCTATTCTATTCTATTCACGTTCTCAAGCAATATTTATATGGGAATTTTTTTAGCGCCTCTAGCGGTATAAACAGTGAACTAAAGTCTCTATAAAAATATTGCATGTGAACCTTAGACGGCACGGAAAACTCATGGTAGAGGTACTGTTCCGTATAAATAATTCAATATTATTGGACTAAATGTACGATAAACAAGATTCATCGTAAAAGAAACCGCGAATGAAGTATACTTATTTGTATTCACTGCGCTACAAGACAGCCTGTGTCAGAAACAGCATGAGACCTAATGACTACTTAAAACTAAGAAGCATTTGAGTATTCAGCAATTAGTCTTAAATTAAATCCGAGTACAATCCAATCCCATTTTTATTTATAAAAATATTTATACATAGTCGATGTCAATTCCGCTAATAATTAACAGCGATCTGTCGGACAGCATAGTCGTATAAATTCTCCAGCTAGTGTTGAATTAATTACTTGTCCGGATACCGGACAGCGCTATTTGCAGTGTCCGGCCGGAGTGTCGACCGTCCGGGCCAGTATTAAACATGCGGTTTGTCTGATTTAAATCATAGTCCACGTGAAATAGGGTTGCTGGTTTGTCGGGATTCGATTTAATTTGCTTTACGAAGAGTGAATAGCTGTTTTACCTAGATTAATTGTGTTGGCAACCCTTAAAGCTAAGTTCAGTGGTTAATGAATACCATCAATTATGAAGGTTCTGTAGTTATTATACCAATACCAAGATGCTCAAGGCATTTAGTAGTATGAGAGATGCCAAGAGGATGGGCAGCAGTGTCTTCCGGGAATCGCCATCCACCTTACGCGTAGTGATTATGACAATTTCCCCTAAGACCGTTTATTGCCGCGGTCATTGGGAGGCCTATGTTCAGCAGTGGACGTTACTGAGACGTAACGGGATGTTATTTTAAAATATCTCTGTACCTGTGTTTTACATAATAAATTATGATTGATTGATTAATTGAAGAGCTAATTGAAGATGCCAGGAAAAGAAGAGAGGATGCAGCAAAAAAATAATACAATGTAACTTCATCAAGAGTTACAGTTCATGCAAGGTTAGTCGGAAATGGTATGTAATGCCGAAAAAAGGTTACTGTAGATACTCATAATAATTATGAACCACTTTTAATATGAGATCAACCTTGAAATCGCAAAAAAATATCATCTGTTCCATACAAATAATTCAATATTATCATAAGGAACCGCAGTTTTTTCTCTGCAATTTCATCTTTGATGCCGTACTATAAGTTGTTCATAATTATGAGTACAATAACCCTCTCCCGGATTTATTTACCGTTTCCGCGACTAACCTTGTATGTACCTATATGAATCTTGAAGTATTAAATATGTACTCAAATATAATGAGTATAATATGACTGGTCGTATGTACAACGGATGAAAAAATCTGTTGTTCAGATAGATTCCTTCAACACTCAGATGAAGAATCCGCTTAGAGCTTCAACTAATTTGAAAGTAAGACTGAAGTGTGTCATGGAAAAACCAATGATAAACTCCCTACTCCGCTACTTGAGTCACACCACTCTGTTTCTCACGTAACAAAAACAAAAAGTAAAATAAGCTAAATAAATTCTCTCTGGAAAAAACACCCTCTAACTTTACCAGCTCAGCCTAAAAAGTTCGCGATAAAAAGGTTTCTTTTATAAGGCCAAGTGTAACTTAGTATGTAAGGTGACGTAAGTTAAGACATTGCGGGCATTCTAAGGCTGCCTGTCCACTGAAGCGAAACGAAGAGGAGAAAAAGTAACCAATAGATTAAGAAACTTCACTTGAATGAGCGGCGAAAATACTGGAATTTTATTGGTTGTTTTGACACCTCTCCGTTCGACTTCGCTTCAGTGTACAGGAAGCCTAAGTACGACAACTCTTGTCTAGTCCATTCGTGTAGAAACATTTTGCCAAACTGTCTTCTATAAAAACTTTTGCTTAAAATTGTGAAGAACTTGGTCTGGATCAGCATTAGCTAATCGTACAAGTTTTTATAATAAAATGGTCTGCGTCTCTTGAATACGAAACTCTTTGGCAAAGTTCGTAAGTTTACGTTGGGGCTATGAAAATAGCGGATAAGTTGCAGCATTTTTTTATGTCACTATCTACCCTATAGATAATCTTAACATCTCGCCTTTTTCCTAAGCACGCCTAGTGCGTGTATAGACGGTGAATTTGAAGTCGTTTCAAATTTTAACGAATGATTGTAGCCATGGTATGGTCATGAACAACTTTGCAAAAGGAAATCTTTTCCATACGAAAAACTTTTTCAGCTCGGTTACTAATAATGGTACGATCAGCTAGTTGCGTTTGTAAGAGAAATAGAAAAAAAAATTCGCTTTGATAAAAATTCGTTTTGCTCAAAGTTTAGGCTCTCACGATCGTGTTAAAGTTTAATACCGATGTCGATGTTCATTACAATTTTAGTTACGCGGTAGACCCGCGGATCAAACATGTGATTATCGCTTGCATTAACGGTGAAGGAAAACATCGTGAGGAACCCTGCACATCTGAGAGGGCCACATAAAATTCTCGATGGTGTGTGTAGTCTGCCAACCCGCGCTAGGCCAGCGTGGTGGACTAAGGCCTAAACTTTCGCAGATATGGGACTCTGGTGTATCTACAACTAATTGAACTAATTGCTGACACGGTTGGCGCAGTGGTTAAGCGATTAGCTTTCTGCGCTACGTGCTGCGGGTTCGATCCCCGCACGGAACAAATATTTGTATGATCTACAGATAGTTGTTTCGGGTCTGGGTGTGTGTGCATGTGACATGTATGTTTGTAAATTGTACCCTCGATACAGGAGAAATCCTAGTGAGGGGCAATGATTTAAAAAAATAAAATTAAACACACTATTCTGATGTAAGATTTCTATATAGTTTGCTCGGTTATTTAATAAGTTTCAGAGGAATTGCGCACAGTATTGATTTCACTGAAATGTCATACCGATTGCCTACAAATAACAGCTTTGTCATTGACACCGCTAATTAATATTGTATTTGGCTTAACGTCGGCGTGGGCCCTAAGTTATAAGAGTATTGGGATAGGAATAATAAATATTACTACTGTTATTTTATTACTATAATACATACACACACACACAATAACAACACACAACACAAAACCATCTTGTTCTAAACAAACACAAAGTGTGTGTGTAAGTGTTGTTGTGTTGTTCTTGTGTTGTTGTTCTTGTTGTTGTGTTGTGTTGTGTGTGTGTGTTGTTGTTGTGTTCGTGTGTTGTTGTTCTTGTTCTATGTGTAATATATACACATAGAACAAGGAATCTGTGTGAAATTATATTAGGCGTATAATCTACTTAGGTATATTCCATGACAAGTTGTTGAGTTGATCGTCTGGCTATTAGCGTAAGCGGGATCTTCATATGAGTAAAAAAAATATTTGTTATTTTATTACGTCATCTTTATCAGATGCTAACTGAATCGTTCAATACTGCACTGCAGTAGCTTAACATGGTCAATCTTAAATCACATGTTTTTTAAATATCGTATAATATTACTATGGTTATCTAAACGTAACTTTACCAAAATTTATAATTATTATCTAACGCAATTAGTGACATTTTGGAGATATTTATTTGTGGAATTCCGCTACGCGACATTTTTTTTTTTTTAAAACGCCCTATTTTTCACATTTTTGCAAGTACAGTTAGATTATAGTGACCTCAAAAAGCAAAACTCACCGTTGACTAGAGTCAAGATTCTTTATAGACATCGATGTCTTTATTTTGTAAAGTTTTCAAATAATAAATGCTTTTATAAGGTCAATAGAGTCATGAACTCTATAGCTAATCGTAATTGAATATTTTGGATCGGTATTTCCTCGTGATGGAAGACAAAATGTCATTGCCACTTTCCTATACAGGGTGGTGACGACAATAAATGAAACCACGTATTTGGTAGATACTAGGTTCTGTGACCGTACACAAAATATCTATCAAATCCAATCAATAGTTTAGCCACAGGAACTAATTAAAATTTTCTTAATTTTACACATATCTAAATTATCACGATCTCTCAGTGAGATTTGAAAAGTCTCTGACTTGTTGTTACCAAAATAAACTTTATTTACACGAAAAGAATAGAGTGAAATAATGCAAAAATTATATGCGTGAAAATCGTTGATTTTTTGTGCACGGCTTCAGAACGTGATACCAAATACGTGGTTTCATTTATTGTCGTAATGTCGTCACCATCCTGTATATTAATAAAATATTATAGTTTAAAAAATCTATAGAACAGGCTTTAGTCATCCAAACTGAACGTGTATGCAAAATTCAATCAAAAACCAGGAAGTGGGTCAAATTTAACTTCCAAGATTTTCTTACATAGTTAGTTACAGGTGAAGCTAATAAAAGCGTGTTAAAAATGACACGGGAAAAGAAGAAATGCTATAAAAGTAATTTCATAAGACAGAGTAACTTATTTATGATTGAACCCATTGATAAAATGTATGAAACAATATAGGTATAAAATTACCATTTAAAATTATTTCCTTAATTATTTAATTACTTAGCTTTGTGCCACATTATGAAATCCGCGTAAAATATAGCTCCCATTATAATTTCAGCTGCAACTGACATTCAACCGCAGCTTGCAAATTCAAACCAGGTTTTGCGCTGGATTGAATTCAAAGCGAAACAGAGATGTAGAGAAATATATCTGACACAAACAGAATATTTATAAAAAAACATTTAAAACTGGCAACGGTTACAGTAAAGTTAAAAAGTAACCATTTGTTGTAGTATAGACATGTAATGTAAAAGCATGAGAAGCAACTTACGAAAAGAATTTTATGTATGAATGAGAAAAGATTGTGTGAAACGTGACATGACTGAGAAGAAAGTCAACTCAAAGAAGACGCATGATAGAGATTATTGGAAGAAGACAAAACACGTGCTGCACCGACACCCATGTAACCATAACAGGAGAGGTGATGAGGACGATGAAATACAATATATTTTATAGAAGGCTATGAACAGCCACCATAAGTGTTGTCGCTGGTTTTCAACTGGAACTACTTGGGTGACTCCAGGACATGAAGTACCTATCTGCCACTTTTAAATAAATTAATAATTATAAAAGTAGAAATAAATACTGAATTGAAATATAAGAAATGTAAGCACTAGTAAGCAGGTTGTTTAGAGTAATTCCCCTCGTAACTTCCATTTCATGATCCCGCCAGACTTCTACTGGCAGCTGAGCGGGTTCCGTACGGACTCCGTTTAACTCGCAACGGTAAACTTCATAGAAGGTCTACAACCAACAAAGAGTCTAGCGGAGAGGAGTGAAAGAGTAATTTTTTTTAATAACGAACTTATCCTTCATTTCTCTTTTGTAGAGGAAGGCAATTGTCAAAACTCTTTCATAATGGAAGGTAAAACCTATTTTAGCTCCGTCCAGCTATTACTTGCTCATTACAACGAACATAATGAATTTTGAAATCGTGCGTTTAAGGATCTAAAAACGGGCAAATGAAGAATAAAAACGAGTAAGGACCCAGCTGGACCTAGCAATTGCCGAAAAACGGGATAATAAAGAGTAAAATATAGCAATACTTACTAAAATCAGAACGTCAGAACTCATTCATGCTGCGCTTGATCTATTTACAAGTAGATTAGCATCCATTAATACCATTATATCTAAAGACTATCTTGAATCCGATTAAGATTATAATTAGTGTTTATTTTAAGAAAAATTTTGCATGCAATTTACCTATGTAATAGTTATTTACTCTCTTTTTTCTTTTTTTTTGTATAGTATCTTAATTCAACATTATTTTCGTGTACAATTTTGTGACCAATTGTGGAGGATTGTAAATGGCTCTTTGATATTTGTTAACTGATATTTCTTGTAGTGTTAGCTGTAAGCCACCCAAATAAAATAAAATAAAATGTCCATTGACGTACCCTATTTTTACGACAATCTATAAAATATTCGGCCAGTAGACAGAAAATCGATTCCTTTGTGTTTTTATGTCATTTCCGTGTTATCAACACGTCTGCATCAGCGGAGGAAGCAAAGTATACACTATATGTTTGTCTTCTTTGATTTATTGCTTTTGTTATTGTGTTGTCTTCGTACCTATATCCTTTCCTTTGGACCTTTTAAATTAATACATTTGATCGAAGGCAGCACTCGATCTTTATTCAATGAAATACTGTAACCAGAAAAACCTGGTTTTAAGATAGCCCTGTCTCTTTTTGTTATATGACGTTAGAAAAAAACGGATATACCTATATAAAACTTGGATTTTACTAAACTTGCTTTAAATCATCTTTTGTATTTAGGGGGTTAAAAATACTACTTACTTGTATTATATCTCCCTCTCTCTCTCGCCCTCTTATTAGGTACATGAGAGTCAATAACGGCTTCAGCGAAATTAATGTGGGTGTAGGTACTGTTTCGAGCGATACTTAATAAGAGTATTTAAATAATACCAATTCACACTCGAAAAGCCTTTCGACTACAACGAAGTGGTTTGGACATGCAGGCGTGGGTTTCAGCGCGGTATTAGAGTTCCCGAAGTCCAGTATCAGATGCGAAAAGTGGTTCACCGTACCATGGTGAGTTTAGCCGGTAGTAGTCCGGCACATCTTCGAAAGCGGAGGATACACCATGAAGGGATATCCAGATCCAGACTTTTTCTTCTATGACATAAATAAAACGCAGCATAACAGAGTAGTAGGGTTATTACATCAATGTTTGTGATCGTACGATCATTTTTCAAATTACCTACGTACGAAGCCCTCAAAATAATGAAATATGGCCGCGGTATTAGTACTTGACGTCGTTCTGTTGACAAGCGGTCTAGCGAATTCCTGTGAACGCTAATTAGGCCGCGTCGTGAATGGGCCACATCCATTAATCATACATTCAATAACAAAAGGTTAGGTACTTTCTATACCATCGCAAACACAGGGTTAACCCATTCCATAATGGACGATGGATAGGGAATGGTAATAGGAATGATTAATAGGTTTGGTATAGGTAATGAGAATTAATAGGCATGATAAGTAGATATGTACGAGTATTAAGTATATTTATTTATTTAAGGCAAACCAACTAAATACATACTAAAACTTTTGTACATAACATTTAAATTTTTTATATTATTGTATATATCTAAATTAAAAGTAAGCACAACATTTTAGTTAGATCTCACTGTACAGTAATAAAGAGGAGCTTATGGTTAAATATGTTTATATATTATTTTTAATCTTAAAATTTAAATCTGTATAATATCTGTTTGGATGTAGGTACTTATATTTATTTATTTATTTATAAAAACATGGAAGACCTACAGCTACATAAACTTAAAATAACGCAATTTTTATCAACAGAAAGCCAATGACACGTCTTCACTTATAGAGATTGTATACAATTTATTTAAGCACACTGAAAATGGCTTCTTTTTTTTTATTTTTTTTTTTTATTTAACACACGCAACACATTGATATACTCTAGCTAAATTCATTTAAACATAAACTAGGTACCTACCTATTTAAAAAAGTCAAGGCTTAAGCACCTTCTAGCCGATGACACACTTGTTACAAAGGGGTCAATATCGTGCTGCTTACACAGGCTATTGAAGCTCCTGCTGGCTCGCACAATATAACTATTCTGCCTGTATATCTTGTACCTTTTAATTTTAATATTAATTCCACACTAGATAAAGTCTGCTTTTTTTTCCAATTCTCCTCTTGCAGGTCTGCTGGAAGAGATTTTTGAGAAATATGTAGTACCTTTGTGTTGTCTTTCCTATTTAATTGTACCTAATTCTTCTTCTTTCTGTGTGTACATAAATTGTTGTACTATAATTTAGTACCTACGTGCGCTAGCATTCAAATAATTTAGTATATCTGTCCACTCGCGCTCACACTAAGCAAAAAGTGTTTATATCCTGAAAATACTTGCGCAAAGTACTACGCATCGTCTGCAAGCGGCAACAGATATTGTGCTATTCCTGCTAGCCCTTTATTTATGGATTTAATATAAACATTATTATTCATAGCTACATTTCACCCCTCTACATACAAAAATAAGCTTCGTTACTTGAACAACATAATACCCTAACACAATCTTCTTGTATAGAGAAAATTAAATTTATCTCCCTACATAGAAATGAACGCTTGTATGTATATTACATTCAAATTTTGTCTTGTATCGCCCGAATATTCTTCGTGAAACGTATTCTAATATCGGAGCCCCTCCGGGTGCGAAAATGATGGAGAGGTTCCAGTGAGAGCGAGTAGTTGCTTAATTTTGTTACCTATCTCTTTCTTGGGTGAACCTGTCAAGTTCGGTGACTAAGCATGGAGAGATAACGTCTTATTTTTTACCAGTATTTTATCAAAAAATTCAGTCACTTTATGTTAAGTTACCAATTACCGGTATTTTATAACGTTACCGTAACGTTACTTTCCATTTTCCAACCTTTCCATTTCTATCACGATGCAAACCAAAGCAACGTTAAAACGTTAAATTTAATTCTTCTCAAAGTCGATACCGTATAGGTACGAGCCAGCGACACCCGCATATCAATTACACTGTGAGAGTGAGATCACGAGTGGAGTGCGTAACGAATACCGACTGACCACAAATAGGAAAGAGAAAGCACTATTGCTAATATTACAGATATAACGTTATTTTTTAACGCTAGTAACAATGGTTTATAACGTTACATACAATAACGTTATTATTGTAACGTTGATTAATATTTACCGGTAATCCGGTCTCTGTGACTGAGATTGATTTTACAGATAATTCTCAAACAATATTTTTTTGCAGTATGTACTTATAATTACAATAAAAAAAAATAAGATGTCATTAGGTATACTATTAATCAATGTTCATAAAAAATATCAACACACTAGTACAAGCAATTTTGTCAGGGTAACGGGATTTATAGCTTTATCTACAGGTAAACTGAAACGACGCTAAATGGCGCTAAATATTGCTGAACATGGGTTTAATGGGTGCACATACAGGTCTCCTATAACCCTGCTTTATTTATCATGCTAATCATCCTGTTAAGCATGAGAAGCAATCATGCAAGTACTGACACATTCATGCATGTAGCCAAGCACGTGCTAGATTATGCAAGCATGTCCAATTATTCGTTGTCTATGTCCGGGCTGCCTGCGAATCAGACATTACTTGCCAAACAACGTCTAATTTTATACTTTTAATGTTCCTCCCCATAAAAACAAAGTCACGGTAAATACTAATTGGTCCCACTGTTCAGAAAAACTATAAACTCTTTTATGACTTATAAAAAGGACGTCATGGTAGGAATATTCATTTTATTTGTTCCATTTTAAAATAAAAGCTAGGAGAGATGCGTTTATTTCCGCTGTAAATGGAACTAAGCCTTTACTTCACAAAGGAAATGTTCGTTCCTTGTATGGTCCGACAAACATTTTTGTGTAGGAAAAATTGAATTGAATTTCTTTAGGCTTATTTCGTGGAGATGTCTGTTTGTTTCCGATATTTTATTGAGATAGTGGTGTGACAATTCTTTTGTACAATATTTTTATGGAAAAGGGTTTTTAAAGAACAGCGCTTTTTGGTTAGTTGAAATAACTTCATGTTCTT
The DNA here is from genome assembly GCA_932294325.1 of Allophyes oxyacanthae. Classification (NCBI taxonomy): domain Eukaryota; kingdom Metazoa; phylum Arthropoda; class Insecta; order Lepidoptera; family Noctuidae; genus Allophyes; species Allophyes oxyacanthae. Next base: position 9,696,832 of record OW028628.1, read on the forward strand.
TTGATAGGCAGCGATGGATGGTGCTATAGATATTGTTTGCATAGATTTCTTCACTGGTTTAAATAACAGAATTGATGGGATTGACCGCATGAAAGACGGCTGCAAGTAACAATAAACGATATCAGGACAAGAAACCTCATAATCATCATTTGACAGCACTATTGGCGCAGTGGCTAAGCGATTGGCTTTTTGCGTTAGGTAAATACGTACCGCGGCGGGTTCGATCCCCGAACGGAACAAATATTTGTATGGGTACCAGTGGCGAAGGGTGTATATAACACGATTCACTTCGGCTTCCCTTTCTAAACGTGGCCATAACCAGTAGATATCAATACTATGTATTAATAAATAAATAGTTATGTGAAGGTAGGTAAGTTGCTTCATGAGTTCATGCCATAGTTAAATTAATACTGCACAGCATGTGGAATGCCTAACCAAGCTATTCTTTGGACGGGTTCCCTTATAAAAATATTCACCCCTCGCCACTGATGGGTACAGATAGTTGTTTCGTATCTGGGTGTGTGGCTGTGGATGTGTCAATCATGGATGTTTTTAAACTGTACCCACGATACAGGAGAAATCAGATTGCGGGCAACATTAAAAAAAAAAAAACTAATGATTCAGACATACCAGATCATCTACATACAAAAATAAAATACGTCATAATGGTGCCGACTGTACTTCCTTCATATAAAATAATTTTTACATTTTCTTGGAAAAGAACAGTCTCTCAATCTGTATCTACCTACTTTGAAGAATCGTATAATTATATTTACATATCTAATGTAATTATGTATTTATACGATCTCACATTCATAAAATGTATTACTTTTTGTAGATTAGGTACTTTGGAATTTGTATTTTCTTACCATAAAAAGAGCTTTAATTTTTCTGAACGTTATACGGAAAAATAAGACGTAATTCGCGTCGAATGAAGCTTATATTGTAATTAGGATCGAACTTCTCTTGGGTAAGTTCGTTTGATCATTAATTTTGCTATATGGTTCTAAAATAAAATAAAATACAAATATAAAACTGAGCACCTAGGCTTTAAAGTACTCCTCCTCATCGCTAATCGTAATTGTTATTCTAAATTATTATTTTTTTGGAACGTGTTTTAATTTTTTTTTCTTTTTTTTGTCTTAGATTTTTACTTTTTTTGGTTTTAATTTTTTACTTTTGTGTCGTAATTTGTGTAAAAATAAATTGTTTTTCTTTCTTTTTTTTCTTTCTTTCTATCGCTGTCAATTGGTAGCTAACCCAGAAGACTGGTTATTGTTGGTTATGGTTCTTGACTTCGTGGAATGGAATATCCCAATTAGTTGTTTTTTGTAAAATACAACAAGTATAAAGTCACATTGTTACTATAAAGTAACAATGTGACCATTGCAAAACCTAGATACTTTATTGTAGAGCTAATGATAGTTGCTCCTCGTAAAACCTTAATCGACTACCGATCAAAGAGATGATTGATGTGTTTGTTTAGAGTTCCTGATTCATAGCTTTATTTCTACATTAAAAAAAAAAACTTTGCCGCCCTCTATGATTTCTCCTGTATCGTGGGTACAGATTACAAACATACATGTCACATGCACACACACCCAGACCCGCAGGGTAATCACGATACACACTCGCAATCGGAATCGATTCAATTTTGACAGTCCAACAAACTACATTGCGCGGTATGCTTTTAGAATCACTCCGCCCGACAATTGGAGCAACGCAATGAACACTGTTGTAGTGTCAAAATTGAGTCGATTCCGATTACGAGCGTGCGTCGTGATTAGCTAGCCGGAGCAACTATCTGTAAGCCATACAAATATTTGTTCCGTGCGGGGGTCGAACCCGCGACACCTTTTTTTTTTTTTTTGTTTTTTTTTTTGTTTTACGTGGTGAGAACCCATCATGGGCTATCCTCCGCCTGGGGGGGGGCGAAGGGGTGTGCCGGACTCCTACCGGCTAAACTCACCACGGTGGTCCACTTCGGCACCTACAGGTGGGCTTCGGGTACTCTTAAAAGACCGCGCCGAAGCCCACCTCGGTGCCACGCCTATTAGGGCACTTCTCGGGGAGGGAGACTGTAAACAGGTCCCCCTCCCAGGCACGTCCCGGGGGAGACTGTAAAGTGGTCCCCCCGGTACCCTCGCTGTGCGGTGCACGGCGCGCAGGACCGACCAGTGCGCGCCGTCTTCTCGGGGGTCGCTTCGGTGAGAGCGCCACAGAGTCCCCACTCTGTGGGCCCGCGACCCCGGAGGCCCCCCGCCAGATTATGTCCAGCGGGGGGGTTAAGGCGTATGCGCCGAGGCGGTTGCTCCTCGGCGCCTTCTTCTCCGAGCGGGATCGGCCCTCTCTCGATCCCGCTCTGCGGTCTCTTTCTGGAGCATAACGGCTTCACAGAAAGAGACCACTGCCCTCCAATTTTCCTGGTCTGCCAGCATAGCCGATACTATGGCTGGCAGACGGAGATCCTGCCCGATCTGGTTGACCAGGATCTGCCGCTCCGCGTCCCACGCAGGGCACGCCTCGAGCGTGTGCTGTGCAGAATCCTGGCCACCTCCACAGTGGTGGCAATTTGCCGTGGCCTCGCGTCCGATCCTATTCAGGTATTCACCGAAGCAACCGTGCCCGGTGAACACCTGGGTAAGGCGGAAGGTGACGCGCTCGCTCCTCCTGAGCCAGGCTCCGAAGTGCGGCAGAATGGCTTCGACAACACGCTTGTGCGCGAGCTGATGCTGTGAAAGCCGCTCGCGCCACAACTCGAGCGCGTGTCTACGTGCCCGCCGCTTCAGCCTTTCGAACGCCGCTGCCGGCGCGATCTCGCCGCCCTGGCGGATGGCGCGGATCCGGTGATACACCTTCGCGTCCGTGTCCGCCAGGATGTCGAACGGCGGAAATCGCGCCAGAAGAGTCGCCGCCTCGAACGATACCGTACGGTATCCTCGTGCGATCCGAATGGCCACTTTACGCTGCAGACCATGAATCTTAGTTCTGCAGCGTCGGACGCCAGATAGTCTAGCTGACCATACAGGCGCCCCGTAAAGGGCCACGGACCGCACGACACCCCCGTAGAGGCGGCGAACCTCCTCCCGAGGCCCCCCGAGATTGGGCAGCAGTCTGTGCAAAGCACCCACTACCCTCTCGATCCGGGGGACCAGGCGTTCGAAGTGCTCCTCGAAGCCCCAGCGACTGTCCAAGGTGAGCCCCAGGTACTTCATGTACCGGCCCACCTCGACCTGCGCGTCACCAACGCGTATGCACGAGCTGGGTGGTTCCCTGCCACGTGGCAGTTTGTGGAACCATAGCGCCTCGGTTTTGTGAGGCGCTATCTCCAGACCCAGCCCGCGGATTTTGGCCACGACTATTGCCACCCCTTGCTCGGCAAGCCGGATGGTTCCCTCATAGGATTCCCCGCCGGCCAACACCAGTGTGTCGTCAGCATAGCAGACGATGCTGACGCCAGCGGGGAGATCGACACGCAGGACCGCGTCGTATGCGAGGTTCCACAAGAGGGGGCCAAGAACCGACCCCTGTGGAACCCCGCAGGTAATCCCCCTCCGTTTGATGCTACCGTCCCTGCCCACATAACGTATGTGCCTGTCGCGCAGATACTCCCCGACGATGCCGCGCAGGTACAGGGGAACCTGATGATGTTCCAGGGCCCCCCGAATCGCCCCCCACGGGAGAGAGTTGAATTGAACTTTGAAATGTTGAAATGAGTTGAACCCGCGACACCTAGCGCAGGAAGCCAACGCACCCAACGCCAAATCAACGTTCATAGGACCTAGTATTTCTCGATTTTACGCATCGACCACATTCGGCACTCGGCCGCTTTATTACATTATGATAAATAATTATGACAGTGGCGGTCGCAATTAAACATTTATGGTTTTATTACCAAACCATACTGATTTCATCCTAAGGATAAGGATCAAAGGGTGATCCGAGATGCTACTTTAGAGTGTTACCACACCCGCTGGCCGACATCGATCGAAATTTTTACTACCATTACCTATCGATGCAAGTCGATCGATGGCATTGATCGACGTCGTCGGTCGGATGGGTATGGTAACACCCTATGTCACTATACATTTTTGAGAACGAAATAAAATAAACGTTTCAAGCTGAAGTTCACGACTTCAGAAGCTATTAAGTTTTGAAAATTATTTTATACATTTTAGGTTTTTGAGGTCGGTTTTTTATTTTTAGTAAACAATATAATTATAAACATGCGATTGATTAGCTGTTATCAATTTAAGAGGTCCATTAACTATCCTCGAAGGTCTTCATCAGATCTTCACCAATTGGGACCACCTCGAGAGTAAACTCTTACAAACAAAAAAAGAATCATTAAAATAGTTTCAAGATTGACGAAGATATCGGTGAACAAAAATACAAAAAGAAACATAATTTCCTTTTTTGAAGTCGGTTAAAAAGATGAAACACCGTTGTTGAGTTGTGACTATAAAAATGTGTGAATATTAAAAATACGGCTAAAGTTTTTTAATATTTATATCTCTATATTTTCATTTTGTTTTTATCCCGACGAAATTCAGCCAGCCAAATAACCTTAATCCAAGCAATTCTTTTGAAAGTTTCATATTAACGGTCCTATTTTTATGGTGTAAGTTGCGATATAAAAACAAAAAGATTATATGGGACAGGAGGGTGCCCGTAAATCTAGGGTAGATCATAAAACCTAGGGAGAGTCGTAAACATGTAGAAAAGTGCCAAATAGGTGGCATTTATGGCACTTTATTTTATTTGTAGGTAAGTGGTGTATATACCTTACGGACATTGGTGTAGATCGCGCCAGATCAATTGGCAATGAAGTCCATTGACCCAGTCTGTCTCTAAATACGAAACAGAATAACAAAATCTTTGAGAAAAATAATTAACCTCTATATTAATTACAATTATAGATACGTAATAGGTACTAGAAACCAATTTGATTTATTTAATTGTCTCATTATGTTGATCTCCCTCTAAGTATTGACTATGGTAATTAAAAATGGTGTTCATAACGCTAAAATCGTTTTATTTTATATTTTACTAGCGACCAGCCTGTGGGCTTCGCAAGTGTACAATTTCTCTACTATCCTTACATTACATAACAAAGTAGATATCTTTACAAGTATAAAATAAAGTCGCTTTCCACGTCTGTCTGCCTGTTTGCCTGTATATCCGCTAATTTCTCCCAAACCACGCAACGCATTTTGATGCTGTTTTCTTGATTAATAAAAAAAAAGTTTAAGAAAAAATAATAATTGAAAAAGAAAAGGTGCATAAATCTTTCCGTTTGCTAACCTCGCTGTAATCTTCTTGTCATAGCTAATAGCTCAGGACAGGAATATTAACGCACTTACTTCATGCCAAAATGTAGCTCTAAGTTTTAAGTGTTTAATTAAATTCTAAGTTCCCAATATATTCTCCAAAAGCTCAAGTGAAAATAATTCTGAATAACTTTACAAAGAAAAATATTTTAATATTACTCGCTTTGAACTAAAACTTCATTATAATTTACTGTTACAATGAAATTAACAACATTAATTATTCGATGAAACCTATTGAGTAAAGCTTTTGGATAAAAACACATGGAAAGGACAATTATTAGCACAATAATTGGGTTTGACAATTATTAAAGTCATGGAAAATTATGGAAATATTGACTTAATGGTTTGCGCAGTGGCTAAGCGACTGGTTTTACTTATTATTTGCTAGACCTACAGATAGCTGTTCCAGGTCTTGGGGTGTCTGCATGTGAGATAGATTTGTAAACGGTATACACAATACAAGAAAAAATAAAAGAGTGGGGCCAGAATTTAAAAAATAAATAAGAATACTTATACTTATTACGGCGATTGTAGCCATGATAGTTCTATTTCTTCTAGATAGCAATGCAGCAATGGTGGCGTTTCCCACCCATCAATTTTCTCCTAGTACCTATATCGGTACCTACATTCGATTTTTTTTTACCACGATTTTCCTCAATGCTTTCCTTCCTCGTTAAGAGCTATTGTTATACATTCATCCTTATATTTCCTTGTCTTGTCTAGCTAGTCATTTTCCACGTAAACACAATTCTGTAATTTTAGGTACAGCGACTTCTGATTGGCTATGGCAACCTTCTAAAGGTAATCAACTATGTAGTTTCAAAGGCGGCAATCTATGCTTTTTGTCCAAAATTAGTTATTGGCTTGATGGTTATTGGTATGGCAACACAGATAACCTTTAATAAAAACGTTTTCTTTTGGCTCTACGCATCAAAACCCCAGCAATCTGTCACTGGAAATGCTCATCAAAATCTAAGGTTGGGATTGCGATCAAATCTGTTAACTGTGATACTTTAAACATTTGAAAATTCCCAAAATGTTTGATTGCCGCCTTTGAAATTAGTCGTCTATTAGATACATACCAATTGAAGTTATCAGCACTTAACCAGTGCATGCTATGTTTCCACCTGATATTAACCACCTATAATCTCTTAATTCATTAACTGACGGAACACAGTCGAGTGTGCTTATGGCTCTTAGCCTGACATTCAGAGACGACAGAAACGAGTCTAAGCGTGAACTTACGCTTCCATCTGTCAAAATTTGTTCGTAAGTTTGACAGATGGAAGCGTAAGTTCACGCTTAGACTCTCTCTCTCTCTCTCTGAATGTCAGCCTTATTATCGGCCGCAGGCGACCGCCTGTGGTTATAAATATTTGTAAGTGTAGCGACATCTATCGCAACATAGAATAACTACTTCCAGATTACGAAGCCTGCATCGCGCAAGGAAAAAGATATTCGTATCTAGCATATATACAACTGTCCGACATCAACCGTCGGGCTTCGGCCCGCCAGGCAATATCACCTCGCCTGGTCGGAGGATCCTCCCTTTTCAATGGAGGAACACCATACCTCGTTCCTCCACATTAAGCATATATTTTTTCTTGATTTATCTATTCGCTGTCTATTATATTATCTAACTTCATATGAAGCAGCTTGCTCGTTGAATGAAGAATAACAAGACAATTATTATTAGTCTATATAGTACCTTTACGGCCATTTATTCAGAAGACAAAATTAGGCCTATTCTTTGTCCAGTTTCCTCACAGCATTTTCCAATAAAAATACATCTTCAGAACACACTTGTTAAGATTGGACAAAAGTTCTGATTCAATTACTTTAATTCCTTCCCGTCGAGTTAAGGGTGAAAGGAATGTGATTACGTTTTTGCCCATCCTAAGCAGTGTCCGCCTCTGACTTCAACGCATGTCTTTTTGTAAAGTATAAGCGACAAGCGTTTCATAAATGCCTCATATATTTTACAGTCTCGGAGTTAGATAATCATTGTAATTCGTGCCATTACGTTCACACACAAAATGCAAGTACGCAATTAATATTGGGGGTCTAAGCAAATTGCTCTATACCATAAACGATTTTCTTTTTGGATACCAGGTTCCAGTACCTTCAGCATCCTCGGCTGATCTCATTTTCTATTGACCGATTACGTGGAATCGACGTCGTTCGGGTGTGTGGGTGTGGTAACATCCTCATGTTGAACCTGGTCTTACGGTTATGGCATTTTGCATGCGGTCAATTTAACCCAGATGCCTTCTTCAAGTCGTTGGTCAATCTAGCTAGAGGTGCTCCACACTACGTTTGCTAACTCCCGGTATTCACTCTAAGTGTTAGTCTTTCGACAATCCTGTCGTAGAGTAAAAAAACGGACGATTTTCTGAGATGAAAAAAATAGTTAAAATATAAAACATGAAAAAACTGTTTCTTTTCAAGAGTACGGAAATAAAAATATGATAAGGTGTTTATTGTTAAACATATGAGTTGATATTAATTATTATTTTTTCTATTTACCTCTCTCTCCTGTGGACTTGTTCAAAAACCTTCATATTTTTCAAAACGCTATTCTCTTCTCCTTACATCACACTCCATCCATCCCTTCGAAGTTAGCAATGCTCCTCACGTGTACGCGAGTTTCGTAAGAACGTATAGTAAGGCATACGTGACTCTCCTGTTTAACTGGTACCCTGGTAACTGGTGCCCAGTCTCCCCTGTTGACGACAAGCAATTTATTTCGAATGTTATACAATTGATATAGATTTATGTGCGCTGTTTTCAGAAATGTGTTTATTTGAAGCTTTGCGAGTGAATTGGTAGGTACAGAATTAGTGTTAGTAGATGAACATTTTTGATCAATTAAGTATTTATGAAAGAAATTAAATCATCATACTGATCGATAAGGTTATGCTATTTCATCTTAAAATTTCCAAAAATATATAATATTTAATTGGATATTTTTTTTACTCTTTATAAATCGTCAGTTAATAAGAACAAAATACCATTCCAAAAATTAAAACTGTAGAAATTCTACCTTTTTTGGACATTTTCATGAATTACCTTTCTCGGTTTCTTAAAAGGAGTAATTTTTATACATTTTCGTAAATAATTTAATCATCTTTCATTTGTTTGTAACACCTAGTCGTAGTGAAGTAGTTGATAGCGAGTGAAAACGCAAAAGTCTTTTGATACGGAAAGTGCTGCCGCAATCATGTTTTTACCATCAATCAGTTTGTTGTTCGGGTCTAGATTCATTAACATTCTTGTGAGCTTCGGTTAATTAACATTCCTTTTAGAATTTAGACTACAAATTAACCTAAATTTATTAATAGGATCCATTTCTTTTACTAAGGCTTGGGCCCACGTGTATCAAGCCTTTTATTTAAGGCTAAGTACAGACGAGTGTTATTTTTAACCGAATTCAAAAAAGGAGGAGGTTCTCATTTCGACTGTATGTTTTTCAAGTTATTTGAATTCGGTTCGGGGCCTTTAATTTTTCAATGCAAAGTTTACCTGGAGGTTACCCTGGAACCGATCTTGACGAAATTTGACAAGGAAATAGTGTGCATCAATAGGAAGGATATAGGCAATTTTTTTAAATAGCTTTATCCGAATTCCTTGTGGACAAAATCGTGCGGGCACAGCTAGTAATGTATAGTGTATACGTATCATAATGTATCATTTAGATGAATCGTGTACGGAAAGAAAAATTAACAATTTGAGGGAGCTCAGCTATATAATAAGTTACCAAAATATATAAAAGACTCTGTATCTGTTAATGTTTTTAAAAAGAGATTGAACGTGTACCTTATTGATAACTGATATTTTTAAATTACTATGGTAGATCGAACTCTTCTTTATAATTAAATTGATTTTAATTATATTTAGTTAAGTTTCTCATATAAATGAACAATATTGTTCTTCTAAGAAATAATTGAATTTTTAAACCGAAACCGTGTTTCGTAGAATAGTAGTAAAAATAAACACCTTTGACTTCCGTCTACTATAATGGGTAGCTAGAGGGTGACATAATCTTTGGAACGACACGGCCCACATACCAGTAAGTACTTACCTATATTTTTGTTGTTTTATGCCCTCAATCCGCAATTATTATGTCATTCCACGAACCATTAAGACTTGGGGCCCCTGAACTCAATATAATGGCAAAACAAAAGAGTGGAGAGTCGCGCCAAGTCGCTAAGTTAACAGTTTATGTGTTAAGTGTACTCCCCATGCCACAGGCAAGAGCACAGTGACGAACCGAGCGATTTGCTGTAGAATAGATCTTTATTTCATGTAAACCAAATACAGGCACTTATGAAATGTCGAGACTCTAGGCGCGCGGTTCCAAATAGTGGGTCCTATGGAGAAGAACCAGTAAGAAACTCCATAGAAACTAATTTAAAATAGTAGATTACAATCTTAATTAGTTCAATAATGTGGTAAGAGCTGTGAGAATTAGAATAGGATAATAATAATGATTTGTCTTTAAATAAGAATGCCATGGTAGTAACAAGCTGACCAGAGGGCTAATTCACGTAATTTTAAGACGCGCCGATCGTATTGCAGTGGCTCTCGAACTTGACGCGAGCGTATCTCACTGAAGCTCAGAGGATACCAAATGGCAGAATAGTCGACATCGGCTCAATTGCCATAACGAAAGAAGAAGAAGAAGATTACCAAATGTGTTGTTTTGATCAATATTTTATTGCAACTGCGCGGCAACTGCATTACTTTAGTTACGTGAATTAGCCTACAGGCCCGACAGACGGCACCCGTTCATAAGCATGACTTATGCGTCAGCATCGCTAAGCTGAATCATAATGAAGGGAACTCAAACACCCGACACACAACGCCACCATCCGCGAGATATTTAAGTGAGTATGACAAACTCATCGTACCAGACAACAGGCAGGTATTTAGTAAATATTTATAACATTATTATTTACTGTTCCTATTGTGTAAAGTTATCATGTCGCCATGATATAAAAAATTCTCGGATGTTACCGCAATCCCCCTGTAACAGCAACTTAGGCATGGCCTGCGCAGATGTAGCAAGTTTAGTTGAAGAAACTGTCAACTTTTTACAAGTTTTCGTAACAGTTATTAGTTACAGCAACGAAAAGGTAGAGTTAACGGTTGCTGCGACTTTCGAACTTTCGACGTAAGGACACGATGATACGGAGAGCGCAACTGCGCGGGATGAGGAGAGGTTGTTAGAAGCGTTGCGTTTACCGGTGGCGAAAACCAGTAATTTGAAACAACTGGTACAAATCTGTAAGTTGCTAGTTGCGGCAATTAGGAATTGCCTTTGTTACCGAGTTCGGAAATCCAAAACTGTTGGTGATAACCGAAACTCGCAAAAAAAGTTGCTATGTCTGCGCAGTTTCTTGAAATTATATGAAAATAGTTATAAACTGCTAAGTAGTTGCGGATTGCCAGTTGCCGAAACTCGGAGATTACACTTTCTGGATACTTCTGTTCAGCGCCTTAGGCTTGATACTACTACGATGCCTCCATCTTTACCCAACAGTCTCGTTTCATATTGTTAATTATGGTATTTAACATTTAATAATAGGTGCTCAAATAAGCGATATTAAAAATTTCAATCATCAAGGACGTAGATAACCTTGCCACTCGTTTTTTTTACATCTAACTTGGCAACCAAGCATAATATGCTTTGATGGTAAGCGATTACCGTAACTTATGGACCTTAGGCATTAATGTTCAGTAGATACCTACCTTTATACCTAAACATCCGATAAAAGAAAATGAGTTGTTCTTAATCCTACTGTCCTACTTCCTACTAATATTATTAATGTGAAAGTTTGTCAAGGTGCTTAGATGTTTGGATGTTTTTTACTTAATCAAGCATAATATAAACGGTTGAACAGATTTGGATGTTTGGCACCGAGTGCTTGAAGTAGTTCTCTTAGGATGCGAGTGAAACCGCGGGCAACAGCTAGTTAAATAAATAAATAAGGACGCTTGCAACACCAAGGGCATCACTCGCGCGTTGCCAGCCCTACTGCTAGCATCGTGTTGGCAGAAGGGAGATCCCTATTGCCAATACGATGTTTCCCCAAGAAGCACTGGCGACCTTGCTCACCGTTAGGAACAGAATACTGCAAAAGAGCAGTGTTATTTGCCTACGATATGTGACATTTTATTTTCCAAACCGCGATGGATTTGACGTCTTCATGCGAAGACAAAGACTGAAACCATGTTTAGTTTAGCTTGTTTATCCTAACTTTATCGTTTTCAAAACAGTTTCTTCAGATCACCTTAAAGTAATCCACTGTAGGTACCTGTATTTTGATAGATTTGTATTTTTTGAAATTGTAATTGTATGTTTTTCTTACGGATGTGACATGTTGAAATATGACTAAACCTCCATTAATAAAGATTAAAAAAAAAGTTTTCTTCTATCTTACCATAGTCTAACCCTAACTCTTAACCCTTGCTAAGTGCTGACTTCAATCATTTATGTGGATATTCACTAAGCCGTTTAGCTACTAAATGTTTTGTGTTTATGAATTGGATTAATTTTAGAATTGAAAACTGATTTTAAGAGGTGCCTTATTAGACTAGTGGATGCAAGCACGACTGTTGAGCATGAGGTCCTGGTTTCGATTCCCAGGTTGTACAAAGACTTGTTCCTCCTTATTACACAAGGCAACATTATTACGCAAGTCTTGTAAAACGCAGGTTTTAGGGTAGCCTCGTCTCTTTTTGCTATATGACGTTAGATAGTGACGGATATTATTTAACAGCTGGCTTTTACCATCGCTTTAAACCATTTTTTGTAATAAGGGGTATTAGGGTTTTTTAATAAGAAATTCTTGAAATAGCTTGGAATATGAGACAATGTTGCAGTGGCGAAGAGGCCATACAACCCGATTCCCATCGGCTTCCCTTTAGGAATTAGTTAGTGCATAGACCAACGTAATATGGCTTGTATTCAGTTAGGTCGAGCTCTTCCAGACATGATTATGATTACAAGAGACGGTATGGATTTTTGCTTTGCAGCATTAATTCCAGCAATTTTCAGAGGGGATTTTCGGGACGGCTTCCCCTTTCAAAACTGTCACCCTTCGCCACCTTAGAGTATAGAGCAAGAACCTTATACATTAATAATCTTGGTATAGAGTCAATGTTGCAATTTGTTTGCACGCCATTAAACAAAAATATCTATGATCTCTTGTCAAAATGAAATTTCAACGTTGGTAATATTTACATTTGACAGGAATTGATAGAACACTTTTTAGTCCGACCGTACCTACGCAACAAAAGTAAAACTACGGCGAAATAGAACGAACTATTTAATAAAGGTCAAATAATCTCAAGGGAAATAACATTTATGTTACAACTTATTATTAGCCTGTATTTAGGCTCATTTATTAAATATTTATGTGTGAGATAAGGTCGGAAAATTAACGGTATTGAGTATTTATTATTTAATATATCTACGTAATTGTATTTTTTCTGCCCTTTCCAAATTATTGGATAATGCAGATAGTGCCAGCCCGACTCAAGTTAGAGCAAGCAAAATTTATTTATTTCATATTATTGAGAGGCAATTAATTATTATCCTATTTTTTTTTAGCCTCAAGATCAATACGTCTAAGTCTTAGAGTATTCATATAAACTCTATGGTCTAAGTAGCAAAACGTCCAAATAATCAAAATGTCTAATTAGCAAATTGTCTTTATAGCAAAACGTCCAACTATCGAAATGTCTATGTAGCAGAACGTCCGATGAGCAAATGGTCTATTTCTCATAAATTAGGATTCGTTTTTTGATCTTTATTGACATAAAATTACATTATTTACTCAACATTGTACTAATCACGATTGTAACCTAGTTAATATTTTAAAAGTGTTTGCATGGCTTTTCTTGCCGGTTCTTCTCCATAGGACTTACTATTTGGAACCGCGCCGCGCACCTATAGTCTCGACATTACATAGTTGCCTGTATCTGGTTTACATGAAATAAAGATCTATTCTATTGTATTCATGTCATCCAGATTCATGCACTGTCTTCTTCTTCTGTCGTGTCGGCACGAGCTATTACATGGGAATGTCGTAGTGTAAAGATTAACCAGTGGGCCGAGCACGAATGTTTTGACGTATCGTAACGTATACGTAAGCAAATTTTGAATCAAAAATACACGTTTAATCCTTGATATTTTTTGAAAATACATGCAGTTTTTTTAAATTTTTATGAATCAAGTGTGTATGTTGTATAAAATTGAATGAAATGCGATAGATTCATTGTATTTTATAATCAAAATTTGCTTACGTTTACGTTACGATACGTCAAAACGGTGGGGTGGTGTGTGCATGTGACATGTATGTTTGTAAACTGTACCCTCGATACAGGAGAAATCCCAGTGAGGGACAACGTTTAAAAAAAAATAAAAAATAAAACATTCGTGCTCGGCCCACAGATCGCAGTGACAGTATCGATGTGGACTGCCCATGGTATGTCAGTCGATTATAAATCTAGACATGTCATATCCTCTCGATGATCTTCATGATGATGGAAAACTGCTTAGGAACGTAACACGTGAACTTAGTCCAAGGTCCATGACCTGTGAGAATAGGCGACAAAAAACCCAATTTTTCTTGAATTTTCCTCATGAAAATATTTTTCTGAAGAAATTCATAAATAGGAAAATAATTTTCTCGCCCCTCTGAAAACTTCACAGAGACGCCACGATACAAAATAATAAGGAAAGAATATCTCGTATTTAAACAAAAATATTTAAATTGACGCAAAAATGTTACGCTTGGATTAGTGAACTGGAAAATAATTACGTCGACGTCGACGTAGCAGCGTCAACAAATATTAATTTCAGAGTGAGTACCTAAAATGTAAAACTTAATTAGGTTAAAACGCTAATCTTTACGCTTGATATGAAAATATTTTAATATCCATCTGCACATTGGTTATAATTGATTTTAGCAGCGTGTTAAATTGATTTCATGGGGATTAAGGGCCATGCCACTGTGTTAACGTATTAAAATAGTTGTAGTTTGTATAAAAATGCTCTGACTTCAATAATTATTATTTTAGTCAAATTTGTTTAATATACAGGATATTGTTTTACGTAATGCGAATAAATTGTAGAGTGATTCAGTCTCTGTTCCTAAATGCAACCGCAGTATAAACAGTGGTCGAAATTCAACCGTATTATTATAATATAAATTTTAGCTTTCTGCACTCCTGCACCATATAAACTTTATCTATGCCAAATCTCATACTCCTCTGTGCGCGCTACGTCTAAAAAGTGGTACAAAGATTTCTCTTCACGTAATAATAATATAGATTTGCCCTTAGTCAAATTTATTCTAACCCACAGGCTGCGGGTAAGCGTTCTGTTTTTGAAATGGTTCGCCAGTTTTGCGGGTATTGGACAATGGAACGCAAAATTCAAATGTTTTTTTTTTATATTCTAGCATCCATTTTATGACGCTTCACATCGACAGCTCCGCACTATTTCGAGTCTCCAAAGTCTCTAATGATCCATAACACTCAAAGCGTAAATCGCAGCACTTCTTACTTTTACGCGTCCCCTAATTCTCTCCATTTCGCGCACACGCGGTCCGCCATTTTCACATTATTATCTCTTTTATTCTCTCCCTCTGTATTCCCACGGATTATAATAAAATAAAAAAGGAACATAAAAGAAAATTCGTCATTGTTAAAAAAATAGAAGGAAGGTCGTAAACGCTCGACTTTCAGTAAAAACGCTCCTTTATCGGGATCTAGATAAAATTGGGAAGTGTATGATAAAGCTTATTGAAGGAGGTTAGTCGTCATAAATATTCGTTCCGTCAGAAATATATACTAGACGACGTTGTTCGCATGACTTCATATCAAGCTATTATACATTTTCAGCTGACCTCTCATTGTACGGCAAGCCTAAACAAGGCGAGGTCAGCTAATACTGGAAATGTATAACTTGATATGTAGCCGTGATTGCATTTAAGAACAGAGACTGTCACTCTGAAAATATGCGCAGTACATAAAAAATTATCCTGTGGAATGTGGAATCGCATTAGTGTAGATAATTACGCTCGTATATGGCTTCTGATTTTAATTTTTTCTGCAAGCGAATAATCTTAATAATCCCATGTTATCTTAAAGGTACAAACAGGCAGGCGCGAGTTTTACGACCGTCATTACTTTGTCGTAAAAACATAACGACTTTTACTTTCTTGTGTACGCGCCTTATGGAGCGTGCGTATAGAAATTTCGTGACATTTCCGTACTTTCAAATGTTTTTGTTGTTCAGTGTTTTGTTGTTGAGCTTGCGTAAAACTTGGCATCGTATTTCATCTTGTGTCGAATGTTCATAACAGGGATAATATATTAAACATGTTTAGTCCGAAAGGGTACTTAAATAAAGCCGAAAGAGGGTTAATGTACTCATCATTATGAACAACTTTGTTTTTTCTGCGACATGTGGGTTTGTCCTATATTAAAAGTTTTTTTTACTAATCTTACTATTACACGCATATAAATTATTACGCTATTTTATAATAAAGAATACAGTTATTATTAACAGCTACTTTTGTCGCTGAATAAACAAAGAGCATGCACACAAAAGAATGTTGTACGAATTTCAGGTAGGTAGGTACATAGCATACCACATACCCCAGAATACAGAAAGAGGTCCTCTTTTCTGTGTTCTGTGCCACATACCTACTACGCGAAGCATATCATTCATATCATAGCATTTTAATTCAATTACATCGTTTGTACGAGAATTTTAACAATTTGTTACTGCATATTTTTAGAATTTCCCTCGCGACTGAAAACTGGAGTGATTCTGCTTTTAAATTCTACGGAACTTGTAAAAGCACTAGACAGACATTTGGGAATTCACTTTGATGTTTGAGTTTTCACATAATTCTATTTTGTCTGTTAAGAACGGTAACGAATCATGTCGGGTCGCCTACTTCAATTTTCATTGACGTATTTTGACGCGTAGAGAGCTCTTCTACTAAATTAATTGCGTTTTTTTTTTCGATAAATGTCTCTCGCTATTGGCTCAAGCAGCTCAAGCATCACAAACTCTTTTCTTATTATTATTTTTTTTGTCTATTTTGAAATTCTGAAAGTTATTTAGCTACCTAGCGTACAGTCACACACAGTCAGTCAGCGACACAGTGCTTAGTTTGTTTTGCTATTATAAACAGACAGTTGTTCAAACTCATGCTTGAAAAGACCATGCGTTATATCAAAATGACGTCATTAGTCAGGATACAAGTGCTAACTTTAAATTGGCTGTCGCCAAAGTCCATACTACGTTGAATACACTGGTTCTCGTCCGATCACTGAAGTTAAACAACATCGGGCGCGGTCAGTACTTGGATTTGTGACCGCCAGGGAACACCGCGTGACGTTGGCTTTTTTTGCCTTTTGTAATTTTTCCACAATAATCAATTTTATTTCTAGGAACATTTATGCAAATATAAAATGAACTGTTAACTGATTTTTTTTATGCACCTATTCATATTTTTCAGTTTAAATTTAATTTTTAAATAATGCTTTTCCTCTAAAATAAATTATTTTAATTCAAAGTTTAATAACTGGCTTATCATCAGGAATATTACATTAATAAATACTATTGATTTTCCTATATTTGTGACAAGAAGAAACGTCGGGCTTTGTTTTTTTTTAGATATTTAAAGTAAACTTTGCCGGCTCCATCTGAACCAAGTACTTGGTCGTAAATAGCAATAACTTGTTTATTTCTAACCGTTACGTTTTTCAGTGCAGTAATATACATATTAATCCGTGAAGAGAAAACTTTGTACCTCTTTTAAAGCATATTGCGCGCACAAGAGTGTAAGATTTTACATAGTTAAAGTTTATGGAGAAGCAGTGCAGAAAGCTAAAGGGTGAATATTTCATTTCGTGCATATTACACGTCGGACGCTAAAGAATATATTAAACGTTGAAAGAATTTGAAACTAACGTAGTTTTTGTATAGTTAACTTGGTGTTCTATTAGGCGCAATCCTTAGAACATCTTTTTTTTAATTAGAAATGCACTAAATTTAAAACAAAGAATCTAAAATCTAATTACCATCGGTGTCCCTTTTCCCAGATTTTTGTAAATTAGCACATGCTGTAAAAAACTGTGTTTGAAGAACGACATTTTTATTACTTTTTAGGAAAACAGGATATTTAATCTATACAAAGACGATTTATTGTTTATGGAAGAACATATTTAAGTGGTTCCATACAACTTTGAAAAATGTCCCTCCGCTTTCCCATAATTACCATTTGACGGTATGTTGGATCCGATATTTTAATATTTAGGCCTCACTGTGCACCGCGCTTCGCACAAAATAATCCACGAAAGTCAACGCTCGGCTACCAAGCCGAATACACGCGTGAAAGAGTGATGTTGGCTAAGTAAATTCAAGTTATCCTGTTCGAAAAGTGACGTGGTTCGGAATATTTCTGCATACCGTTCGTGTTATTAAAGGTAGTTATATTTATTTTTATCAAAGAATTGTTTGCCAGATGTATTCGGTACAAGTCTCTTTTTCCGCTGACAAGCTTAACAATGCAGTACCTGTTCCAAATAACGGTAATTTATCGAAAATGTTATGAATCTAATTACCATTCTTCTAATTACCATTGATTACCGTTCTTCTTGATTCGAATGGTAATGAGAAAAACCGAACGGTAATGATTAGATTCTGTGATTCAATTCTGTATACACTGTATTTTTCCTTACTTGTCTTAAATGGGATATAACGAATACTTACAATATAATAGATTATATTCATTCAGTCATTATATTAAATAATTTCCCAATCTTATCAGTTGACTTTGCTTACCAGCACTTCTTCTTCTTCTTCCTCGGTCGCTCAATACTGAGGATCGCGACCACAAATTCATCTCCATTTATATTTGTCAGACGTGGAGTGCACGGCTAGTTGTATGTTGCCGCCAACCGCTCTCTTGACAGCATCACTCCATCTGACGGGCGCCCGACCTCTCACTCTCCTGCCCTCCACGTGACCCGGTATGAGCCTACTCTCCAAGCTATGTTTTGGAGATCGCATAATGTGTCCGAAAAATCTCACAACTCTTTGGTGGCAAATCGCAGAAAGACGCACTTTAACATTTAGCTCCACAAGGATGGACTCATTTGTTCTGAATGCTGTCCATGGAATTCTGAGCATTCTCCTCCAACACCATAACTCGAAGGCATCGATTTTTCTTCGATCAGAACTCTTCATGCTCCAGGTTTCGGCACCGTACATAAATATGGAGAAAATCAGGGCTCTTACAAGGTGGACTTTAGTCCCACGTCGAATGCTTCGGTTCCCCCATATCTTGTCAAGATTAGACATAGCATTATTCGCCATCGCGGACCTGCGGCAGATTTCTTCCGAGCAAGTGCCTTCATTATTTATCATTGATCCTAGTTATACGAACTGACTTAATTTATCATATCCATTGAGAGTATCAGATGACGTGAGAGATTGGGCTCGGTCTACCACCATTATCTTTGTTTTGGAACGGTTGATTTGCAGACCCAATTTCACACAATTGAAGCGAAGACTTCAATTGTGTGAAGTAGTGTTACCATTTCATCTTCTGTTGAAGCAACTATGGTTGTGTCGTCTGCATTTCTCAGGTTAGTCATTTTTTGGCCACCCACTGTCACACAACCACACCACCCCGAAAGCTCTTTTCTCATTATGTGTTCACTATACAAAATAAAGAGTTTCGGAAAAAGAATGCATCCCTGTCTTACACCACGTTCCGTACGAAATGGTTCAGAGATGTTTGCACGAGTACCTTTCCCAGTTACAAAACCGCACTGTTCATTTGGAATTTGATGGTCAATAAAACTTGTAAGGCGGGTATTAATGATTCGCAGCATAATTTTGCTGGCATGTGACATGAGGGAAAGTGTCCGATAGTTCTCACATTTACGAGTGGATCCTTTTTTGTGCAACGGTATGACTGCAGACTGTACCCAGTCTTCCGGCCACTGTCCAGTTTTCCAGATTTTATTGCAGATACCGTGTAGGATCTTCTTTCCATCTGGACCAAGGTGTTGTAACAACGCTGCTGACACGCCATCGGGGTCCAATGCTTTATGTTTGAGCTTCTGGATAGCATCCTCCACTTCAGTAATCAATATATTTGGTTCTTCCGGATGATTATCCCATCTTCGCTCCATGGAGTACCTCTCATCATCCCGATACAACTCATAACAGTAAGTCCTCCATCTTTCTAGAACCAAATCCAGATCTGTAAGAGCATTACCTTTACTGTCATTTATTATCCAATTTCTCGGTTTGAAAGCTCCGGTAAGTTGTTTAACTTTCATAAAGAGATCTTTGCTTTGTGCCCATTTGCGTTCCCCTCGATTTCGTTACAAACTAAATTTATAAACTTATCTTTATCCCTTTTTGTTGATTTCTGCACTTCACTATGCCACCTATTGTACCTGTTCTTTTGTTCCTGAGTAAGTAATCTTGCGCATTTAAGAGCTCTCTTTTCATCTATTAGTGTCCAGGAATCTCTACTAATCCATTCATCTTTCTTTTTGACAATCCTAAATAACTGGCTACTCTTCTCAGCGGTATCTAATATAACCTTTTTTAGGTTTGTCCAATCCGCATCGCTGGAGTCAAACGGGTCGAGTTCAAGAGATTTGACCTTTTTTTGGAAGTTTTGTTTTAAGTGCAGATTGTTTCTGATGTTTTAGCTGCGTACGTCTCAAACGTAGTCTGAAATCCGCTACTACTAGCTGATGGTCACTTCTACAATCCGCACCGGGTAGTGTTTTAGCATTGGTTACAGAGGAAAGCCATCGGGACTTGATCATAATAAAATCGATCTGATTGCGGTCACCATTAGGCGAGATTCAAGTGTACAGTCTTCTGGGATGATTTTTGAACCAGGTATTCATTATAGACAGCCGATTCTCTACACAATACTGTAACAGCTTATCAGCTCTGTCATTTCTCTTTCCCAGACCATAACCACCTACAATCTTTCCTTTCAATATCCTCTTTCGTTACGCCAATTTTGGAATTAAAATCCCATTGTACTATAGTAACTTCTTTGGATGGAATATTGTGAAGTAGCGCATCTAGATTTGCATAGAATGCATGCGATACCTCCTCATCTGATTGTGCCGTAGGTGCGTACACTTGGATAACATTTATAGGCACAGGCTTTGCATCAATTTTTATTGAGATCATTCTGTCATTAGGAGTTTGATAACCTTTCACGCAATTTATATATTTTTTAGATATTATGAGAGCTACTCCATTCCTACTACGGTCTTCAGCACCCGAAAAGTACATCATATTACCGCTGCTAGTTTTAAAATGCCCACTACCTCTCCTGTGAACTTCGCTTAGTCCCAGGATATCAATCCTACACCTTTCTATTTCTTTCTCCACTACTTCAAGCTTGCCTGGTTGTAGTAGTCCTCTAACATTCCAGGTGCCCACGCGAAGATGTTTCCTCAGTGAGGGCTTTGTTGTACCTGTACCATGACCATGATACAGGTACAACAAATAGTCTGGTGCAAGTCTGGTGGTCCGCAGAAGAATGATCGGTAGCATATTTCACACCACGCAGCCCGATACTCTCATGGCACCGAGCGTTAGTCGGGTTGCATGACATCGCATTATTAATTTGGAGACTCATCATGGTTTTCTTGGGAAAATAGTGCAGTGGTTTCCCCTTGCCTTCTACACCAGTCACTTTAAGAGTTATTTATGCCCCAAGGTCGCTGTGGCCTCTTCCAGCCGGTTTCCCAACTGCGTGTATGGTTATACTGCCATTGCTCGGTCGCCAGAGCCCCGTTTGTTGTCTAGAAGGGAGTACCACGGCAGCCGAATATTGACCGACACCGTCATAGCGACGCGTGCAGGGGGTTTTGACATTTGGCTTGGATAAGATGTTGCTACCAGTTCTCCCGTTACTCTCCCCAAACCGTTTATTTAGTTCACACTACGGAGCAACCAGAACTGATTGATTTTTTAAAGTTCCTGAGTAATTTTATTGCAATTAAAAGGCTGATTTATCAAACTGTTGTTTGATTGCTAATTACCATTATTTCTACCTCATTACCATAACTAGATATCTAATTTCCGTTTGTGTTAAATCTCATTACCGTTCCTTCAAAAAAAACAAACATCAATATCTTCAAAACTAAAAGTCTGATTACTGTCCCTTTCTTATATTTCACTTTTTATCATTAAACACTTTCAAAAAAACATGTAAAGAACATGATTAAGCACAGTTTTTTTACTATTCTCCAAGAGATCTAATATGCACGAAATGAAATATTCACCCTAAAATTACGGTCAAATTCGACCACAGGGCGACCACTAGTTATGTATTATTGAGCGCGCAAAAATATTCTACCTCAGACCAGATATAGGTACAAACTCTATGTACCAGCTATCTGCGTTAGTTCAACTTCTGTTAACTGCTAGATTGTTCCCGATAACAAAGTTTGATCTGACCAGTTTGTTCATAACTGTCTGTATTTGTTCGTCCAACTACGCTTAATAGTTTTGAATAGATAAATGCTTGTTTGTATTTCAAAAATGAGGTCAGACAGTAAAATTATATTCTGGAGGAAATTTTGCTTATAAAGTCAATGTTTTGATAAGGAAACATGGAATCTAATAACGTATGGAATAGCGAACAAAATTTCTAGTACCGAGACTTGGAGTGAAATGTTTTAAAACCAAGTGTAGATGGGGAGAAGCAAGATATGATTCTTTATTTGTGGAAACATGAGTTTACATAAATGATGTGGCCCTTGTCATAGCACAACGCAATGATGGCAGGTGGGGCAGCAAGTTGCTAGAGTGGATACCTAGGACCGGACGAAGATGCGTCGGTCGTCAGCTGGCTAGATGGACTGGAACTATCGTAAAAATAGCCGGAAAAAACTGGACGAGGAAGGCTAAACACCGGGAAGAATGGCGTGCAAAAGAAGAGGTCTGTGGAGGAACGAGGAATGTTGTTCCTCCATTGAAAAGGGAGGATCACCCGATCAGGCGAGGTGATATTGCCTGGCGGGCCGAAGCCCGACGGTTGATTTCGGACAGTTGTATATGTGTTAGATGCGATATTCTTTTTCCTTGCGCGATGCAGGCCTCGATAACTGATTGGTCGAATTCATATTTACGCGCCTCTGTAGTTATCTTGCTGCCTTGCTAAGTAGTTATTCTTATGTGGCGATAGGTGTCGCTACAAGTCTACACGCAGCATTGGTTAAAAAATGGCTGACGAAGAAGAACAGTTTACATGAATGTACCATTTACAAATTGTACTAGGTCCAAACCTTCTAGTCCCGATCCCTTTAAGAGGTTATTCTACTCATCATTAAGAACACATTTTACTCTGGGACCAATGATGAAATCGCGAAAATAAAATCGACTTCCTCATTTCGAGATTTTGACTATAGGATGCTTAGAATATTAATTTTTAAATGACTATTGTTACTCCTAATATTGGTTCAAGGTGCCGGTCATTTTATTATTATGTTCAATTAAAGATGTCAGATTATTCCAAAATGCAAGAAATATCATTCTACGAACTATAGATTACGTTCCAGTCATTTCCGTGTAACAATTTTACTTGTTATCTGGCTCACCTTTTTGAGCGAAGCTTGTTGAAACCAGGTGAGGGCCCTCGACATCCTCATTAGCGATGTTCCTTAGCGAAGTTATCTTCACTGAAAAATGCAGACTGGCATGAAATGCTTCACGACTTGAGACGACTTGATGAAATGTGTAATACAATGATAATTCTGTGGTGCCAAGGAAAGTAGAGATAAGTCATATAAACCTAACCGCCAAAAAACCTCGACTCCAACTAGAAAAAAAGCTGTAACTTCTGAATAGTGTAAACGAAATATGCAGTATGACTTCACGATTCCATGGGGCTCACAGTGAGCCTGATCACAGTCGGCGGCTGACAATACATTTGGTGTGAGCGCGCCCTAAGTCAGCTTTTTATAGGCAGTGTGAGAGTATCTCTTGACACCCTCATTACAACTGCCCTTCAGCAGCAGCAGGGTCGTACTTAAGAGCCACACGGCAGGGATAAGGGCAACTTCTAAAGCATTGGAAAATAATAGATAATTAGACACAAAAATCTTGAAAATGCCACACAATGTTATCAAGTTTCGTGAACATGTTGTTTGACTTTGTCGTTAATTGGAAGCTATGTATAATACTTTGATATCTAATGTAAGGGTAGTAGAGAAATTGCACCCGTGCGAAGCCAGAGACGGTTCACTAGTATACAGGGTGTCCCAGAACTCAACGTCAAGCCGAAACGGGGCCACAATAACCGAAAAATGGTTACAGTTTGACCAAATTTTTAGGTTTTTCTTAAATGCCCATAATTTTCAAACTGCATGGGATCCGATAGATTTCTTTTCTGATTTTTCTCATGATGTTTACAATCAATCCTGTCGCCCCGTTTCGGCTTGACGTCGAGTTCTGGGACACCCTGTATAATGAAAAGGAAATTTAAATTTTGATTTTGTGTATAAAAAGCTTGATTTTTTTTCGCGATTCCAAAGTAAATAAGAAATATTTCGTGGGTGAATGGAAGGCCCATAATGAAACCTATTATGTTTCAAATGTATTGCCACCTCACATTCATAGCCCCAAGACATACAATATCCTTACAATAGAAAGGGTGCTCGTTTCACAATGGAACGATGTTGATGAAATATTTTCCGCCGAAATTCTAAAGGTTATTCGTCTTTCATATCTTTTCTTGCAAAATCGGTAGATTTGTTGGAAGATTAATCTAGTGCGCCAACCGTGGTGTCTGAAATATACCTACATAGTAGTTTGTCGTAGTCATAATTAATTTAAGTATAATGTTAAGTTTTGTCATTTATTGTAGAAGAGTGACCTTACGAGGCTGGCATAGTCACCATGGTGAACTGAAGCCTCAACAAAAATGTGAATAAAAAAAAATAAAAAAAAAGATGCCGAACATGTTATCATATTAAATGAAACTATATCATAATATATAATGGTATATATAAATAATATATATAAGTATATATATAATGGTATCATGTTCTGAAGCTGTACTCAAAAAATCTGCAATTTTTACGCAAGTTTTTGAAGTGAAACTTCTATATAGACCCGTATTAGGATTTTACTGTCACGAAAAAGCGTTACGACCGCGTGGAGAGGGTAGACGAATTATATTGTCCGTTGAAGTTTCACTTCTACTATGTGTCCCAGCACACATTTATTTTTTTTGCTATAGGTAAATTTCATTCTGCTATCATTCGTTTAGGTGAAGGGACATCGAAGTAGAAATTTATTTCAACTTTATCTGTTCTACACGTGTAAATAATAATAATTTTGGTCAGTATACGTTGGAGACTTTTTAATGTTTTCCTAGAGATCGTGAAAATATGTGTAAAATTATGGAATTTTAAATTAGTTCCTGTGGCTAAACTACTGATTGTATTTGATTGTTTTTTTTTTGTACGGTCACAGAACGGGATATAGAATACGTAGTACCATTTAATGTGATAACGTTTGCGGCATGTTGTATATCAATAATTCTGAAAATTAAAATAATAAATATTCATTTCAAAATGAATTAATATCGTTTTTAATAAGGTTCCCGAACATGTTCATTTCGCAGTCTTCTCAATGAGGCCCTTTTAGTGCGAAGGGTCTTCGATAGCTGCTCATTATTGGAGGCCCGAGGCAGGGTCTCTTTATTAAAATACAGAAATATGAAACAAAATACCTTTACATTGCTCATAAATTCATGATTATGATACGTTTTGTTTAAAATCAAGAAAGTATTTTGTGTAAGGTTTTATTCATCTCTACATAGTATAAAATAAAGTCGCTTTCCTCGTCTGTCTGTCTGTATATCCGGTAACTCCTCCTAAACCACACAACAGATTTTGATGCGGTTTTCACCATCAGTTGCCTTTGCCTTGTTTTGCCTTTTGGCACAATAACTCATTTTATGTTTTCTTTGATTTGTTTGTGATTCTATTCGAGAAAATCACGTGTACCATTATGGGTACCTATAGGTTATACAAAAAATCTGAAATCGAGAAAATTTTAATCGACTGCTCCATACATTTTGCAGTTCTGTTTGGAACAGCTGTTTTTATTTCTTGATCTCAGAATTGGTCCCTTAATAAATTTTAAGAAGAATGGTGAGCAGAGAATGCGCTTTAATTTTTCTGACTAATTTAATCGATTATAACCTAACCGTCAAAAACCCCCGACTCCAACTAGAAAAAGAGCTGTAACTTTTGAACGGCTGAACAGATTTTCATAAAACACGGCTAAGATTATACCCGATTAAATTAGCTTTTAAATAAAAAAAACTGCATTGAAATCGATCCATCCGTTTTGAAGCTACGATGCCACACTCAGATACACAGATCCACAGATACATACTACAAACTTATAACACCCCTATTTTTTCGGGGGTTAAAAAAATTGTGGTATAGAGCTAGGCAAAGTTATTCTAGCGTTCCTTATGAGAGGTTTACATGAACGCCTGAAGGTTATGTAATATGTATGCTTATCTTCCTAACAATATTCCATATAATATGATAACTTTGCTTTTTTTTTTTTTTTTTATCGTGGTAAAATCATCAAATGAGTCCTCCCACCCCGGGCAGGGCGGGAGGGACTGTCAGACTTGTACTGACTAAAATCCACGGTGTTCCTTCAATAGCCCTTTACGTTCCGGGGTCACGGTAATGAGATAAGCCCCGCGACCCCGGCAGGCTTCGGCCCTCTACAGGGGGGGCCCCGTCATCTTGCTGACGTTCTTTGAGGCGCGCGTGGAACACAACGCGCCGTCGACCCGGGCATGGTCCATGGTCGGACAGCGAGTTGCCCTTTACTCGCTGTCCGCATGCCCGCGCCTACGGTGGCCGGAGATCGTCGGCCGGCGCCCGACGCCGTGGGCGACCACCACTGCGGCTGGGCTGGAGGGAGGACGCCATCCTCTCCCTCAAGCGGCCCGCCTCCTCCTTCGATAGCATGACTGCTTCGCAGAAGGAGGCGACCGCTTCCCACTCCGTCTCGCCCCGCAGCATGGCCTCGACCAATGCCGGGCGCGAGAGGTCTCCGCCTATCGCCGCCCTGAGGACACGTCGGTGCTCTGCCCAAGCGGGGCAGTCTTGCACCGTATGCTCTACTGTGTCCTCAGGGCGATCCTCGCAGTGGTGACACCCAGGCGTTTCTGCCTTCCTCATCAGACACAGGTACCTCCCGAAACTTCCGTGTCCGGTGAGGACCTGCGTCACGCGGTAGGTCAGGACGCCGTGCCGCCGATCCAGCCACTCCTCAAAGAGGGGTCTTACCGCCGCGATTGCGGCGTGCCCGGCCGTCGGTTGCGACAATCGTCCCCTCCATACTGCCCCGAGATCGCGCCGGAGCTCTTCCCGCCGCGCCTCGACTTCTTGCGGCAGCAGGGATACGCCCCGGCGCTGCGCCTCCACGCGCCATTCATAGACGCGCTGGAGGGCAGTCGCCTCCAGATCCCAGGGCAGCAATCCGGCAAGGAGGTTGGCCGATTCGCCGGCGATCGTGCGGTATCCCCGGATCATCCGGATAGCCATGATCCTCTGGCATGCGACCAACTTTAGTGGTCGCGTCCGGATGCTCAGGGCCCACACGGGGGCCCCGTAGAGGGCCATGGACCGCACGACGCCGGCATACAGCCTTCGGCAGGAGGCGTTTGGCCCGCCGAGATTAGGCAGGAGTCGCCTGAGGGCGGCTGCTGCCCGGTTCAGCTTTGGGGCCAAACTCAGGAAATGCTCCCTGAAGTTCCACCGGCTGTCAAGGACGAGTCCCAGGTACTTCATCGTCCTCCCGACGCCGATGCGAACCCCCTCCACCGTTATGTGGGACTCGGACCGTGGCGCGTTCCGACCGCCATGAAAGCACATGGCCTCTGTCTTGTGCAGCGCCACGTCGAGTCCCAGCTGCCGAATCCTATGGGCGACTGTCGCAACCGCTTGCGTCGCCAGATCGGCCGCCGCCTGGTGCGACTCTCCCTGCGCCAGGACGAGCGTGTCGTCGGCGTAACAAATTACGCCGACGCCGTCAGGGAGGTCGCCGCGCAGCACCCAGTCGTATCCGATGTTCCACAGGAGCGGCCCCAAGACCGAACCCTGCGGGACACCGCACGACATCTCTCGCCGGTTCCACTCTCCCCGGTGACCGGGGTAGATGACGGCTCTGTCCGTCAGGTAGTCCTCGACTATGCGACGGAGGTAGGTCGGCACCCGGTGATACCGGAGTGCTTCCCTGATGCAACTCCAGGGCAGGGTGTTAAAGGCATTGGTGATGTCCAAAGACACCGCCAAGACGACCCTGCCCCGGGATACCGCGTCCCCCGTCGTGAGGGCTCTCACGCGCATGATAGCGTCCACTGTGGAGCGCCCCCTGCGGAAGCCAAACTGGCACTCCGCAAGATCCGGGCCCACCCGATTCAGGTGCCCGACGAGGCGGTCTGCAATGACTCTTTCCAAGAGCTTGCCCACCTCGTCGAGCAGCACAATGGGCCGGAATGCGGACGGAGAGTCCGTAGGGCGCCCGACTTTCTGGATCAGGACCAACTTCCCCGTCTTCCAGCCGAGCGGAAACTGGCCCCTCTCCAGGCATGCGCTAAAGAGCCCCCCCAGTCGAGGCCCGAGAGTTCCCGAGGCCAGGACCCAGGCTTTCCCTGACAGGCCGTCGGGTCCTGGGGCGGTATTTTTGGCCTTGAGCCGTTGTACCGCCACTCTCAAGTCTACCTCGGTCACCTCTGGAGCGTCGTGGACGTCGCCGTCGCTGTATGATAACTTTGCTAAGTAAATTATTATTACGTATTTAAGTGGCCCCGCAGGCCTCGTGATCAACTTAGTTAGGGGTAATCTCATAAATGTTGTATACATGTGTCTATATTTTAGAAGCTATTCATTATGGCTGGTTAGAATAGAATAGAATAGATCTTTAATTCATGGAAAACAAATATGAAGCACTTATGAAATGTCAAGACTCTAGATGCGCGGTCGGGGTTCTAAATAGTAGGTCCTATGGAGAAGAATCGGCAGGAAATTGGTAATAAGTATTTAATTTGTTATTATGTATTTCTAGAATTATTTTCTAGAATTTTTGCATGCTGAAAGGCATAATGTAGCTGATCTATTTTATTGCAACATCATTGTAAAAATGTAAACCATTATGCAAATAAATGATTTAATTGAAATTCAGTGGAAAATGTTTTAAAATAATAGATTACAATATTGCCCAATGTTGTGGTAAGAGCTGCAAGAATGATGTAATTCAATATGAATAAAAATAAGAATAGGATAATAATGATTTACCTCTGAATAAGATTGCCATGGCAGTTACAAGCTAACCAGTCCCGACAGACCGCACGGTTGTAAATTCATACCGGTATCATCTTCGTAGCACCAACCTATTTGGAACCGTGCACCTAGAATCACGACATTTTGAAAGTGCCTGCAAAGGCCCAATTGAAATAAAAAATCTTTGACTTTTTTACACACGCTGCCCAAACACAACCTCTCTAGACACTCTAGAAAGTACACAATACAGGGTGGCGCAAAATTTTAGGGCATTAAGGGTGGCTACCCCTTCTCTTAGAGAGTTCTGGTCTTAGGAAACTTTAGGTGAATTTTGAAGATATTAAATACCCTATTACTAGTTTTTTGAAAAATGTTAGCGAAAAATATTACATTTCTCAAAAAGCTCAAATGGGGTTCAATCGACTCAATTTCCCAACCGGAATGTTTACTCGAAACAACTGACGAAATATAAAAAATAATATTTCCCATATAATATTTTCTATGAAAACATACCTTTGTATTTGTATGAACGTCCTGTATGTTTTTTTGAGCTGGAAATGGACCGAAGTTAAAATATATCAACTGCTTTTGCTTACGGTCAAAATTACCTTCGGGTTGGGTTTCCTAATGTGTTTCGTAGAAAATGGACAAATAACATAAAACTTTATTACGTGAACCCAAAGTATTTTTCCGGGAAACACTCTCAAGGGACCTCTTTCAGTCCTGCTTGTGCCTCATAGATAAATAGGCTTAATTACCCCACCTGTATATAAAAGCATTATTACGGTATTATCTTAAAAGGTTCAGTAGGATTATTATTATTAGTAGATAGCTTATCTGTGTCGTGTAGTTTATTCTTGATTACCTTGTTAGTTATTCTATTTGCAAAATCCAGTAAAAAAAAAATATTTTTGCTTTTTCTCAATTTTGTTTTTCCCCAAAGGTAAAAAACAAAAAAAAAACAGCCTGGCAGAAAATACCTCATGGTACTAACTCCACCATAAGTACCATTTTAAACACGCTTTTCTTAGCTTCACCTGTAACTAACTAACTATGTAAGAAAATCTTGGAAGTTAAATTTGACCCACTTCCCGGTTTCCGATTGAGCTGAAATTTTGCATACACGTTCAGTTTGGATGACTAAAAGCGTGTTCTATAGTTTTTTTTTTTTTAAGTATAAATAAATTATTGAATTTATACACAGTATTTAAGTTAAGAGGTAGTAGTAGACTATACATTTGCGCAACAAAAAACGGAGACGTTCCATGGTGACATGTAAAGAAACATGGCGAGTCCCAGCCCTACATTGATATGTAAAAAAAAAGAGAGTTTTAAATGCTTTTCCCTACTCAAACACAGTCGAGAAAATGCTAGGCAGATAATGATCTCAAAAACACCTACTTATACCCCATTTTTTCAGGATTTTTAATTAACGGACCCTTCCTGTTTCCACTGTCACCAGCAGGTCTACCGGGTAACTAAAATACGAGAAACTAACCTTCGAAAATTTACCGATCATGAAGATGGGAGTCCCAATTACATGATCGGTAAAATTGGGATGGGAGTCCCAACTTCATGATCGGTAAAATTGGGATGGGAGTCCCAACTTCATGATCGGTAAAATTGGAATGGGAGACCCAACTTCATGATCGGTAAAATTGGGATGGGAGTCCCAACTTCATGATCAGTAAAATATGGACAATTTAGCTCGAAGTTTAGTCTCTCACGATCGTAATGAAGTGCAACCAGAGTTTATGTTTATTGACATTCTAGTTACACGTTAGAGACACAGCCCGAAGCGTCATAACGAAAGACCTCGAACCACAATCATACACCATACAATAAAGTTGTTTCTTCATTGCCAGTTCAAGAAGCAAGGGTAAACGTACAGCCTTATCGATTGATATTGAACTAAATAATTAATTGAACCTTCGTCATTGGTACACGTAACACGTAAGTATACCTTCCATACTTTACCCATCACTCAATTATCTCAATTGATTATTTAAAGCGTATAATTTGAGCCCATTTCGAAGAAAGAAAGCAAACGTATATTATAATAATAACAATAAAAGAACCTCGTGAAAGCCGAGAAAGATAAACAGATCAAATATCTTGATTTGGCCCGCGAGGTTGTCGACATGTGGGATGTGGATTCAGCGATCATTGTACCGATAGTCGTTTCGGCCAATGGCTTAATTACCGAGAGTCTCGACCGACACCTCAGGAGGCTCTCGTTAGGCAGTTGGATCAAGGGCCTGATTCAGAGAGCAGTACTTCTTGACACGGCACGCATTGTTAGGAGATTCCTTTCTCTGGAGCCCTGACCGCCGGTAGCTTGGACCCTATTCCAGATACCGGTGGGCTACTATTTTTTCATATTTTTAAATGTTTTTTTAATATAGTTTTGTAAAAATATTTAAAAATATAAATAATATGTATGAAAAATGAATAAAGGACATAATAAACCGACACAAAAAAAAGGCAACCTAAGTGTTAATAACTGGGTAACAGAGTAAAAATGGTAAAAAAAAATATCGCTACTTACGCCCATTTTGAAAAAGAAAACTAATTAAGTAGCACAGATATAAGACATTATTTTGTTTATTATAAATAGTGTAACAATAAATTAAATATTTAAAAATATGCCTAAGTTATAAGCATTGCTTAATGGACAGAGATGGCACTACTAGTTTGTAACGTCATAAGTAAGTAATGTCATAGTAAATTGCGAGAGTTTCATACATATTCCATTTTTCGGGAAAAGCAATAAGTTTTAATTATTTTTTCAACTATAGTGTTCTTTAACTGCTTACTGGGGAATAAAAGATATTTATCCATTTTTAATAGTGGTCCACTACCCTTGTGTAGGTTCTTCCCATGCTGGCCTATGATAACAACTCATATTAACTTCGGTTTTCCCATAGACATATTAGTCTATGGGTTTTCCGAAGCTACTTTATGTTTTTTTTCTTTTCGGAGCTTTGTCATACATGACAATGTCGCTCTATTGGACCATTAGATTATGAAGATTGGACCATTTCTTAAAATAAGATACAACAAATAAAAAATACAATAAAAAATATAAGCGTCGCGCGTCGTCGCATACCAACTTCAACTAGTTTGTATAGCAATTTAGCTATTTCAGACAACGGATATGCTAAAACACTCTTGCGACCTCCAACATCACCAAAATTTGTAACTCTTTTTGATATTTCAGATCTGACGTCCTTGTTCTAGGCACATTCTCCCATAGTGTAACACACCCTCTACTATTCCACAGTCCGAACAAAGCGGAAATGGTACCTTTTTCATCAACAAAGCAAATTAAGTGGAATGTGACTCGATCGAAGGCTGTTGTTATAATTTGGTATCCTTGTGGTAGAGCCGCAGCCTGATTACGGACGCATCTGACAGTTTGCGACAGGCGTAAATTGTACAATCGCTGCTGTCAAACACCATTTTTTGTATTGTACGTAATACCAAAATGATGTTTGACAGCAACAATTGTACAATTTACGCCTGTTGCAAACTGTCAGGTGCGTCCGTAATCAGGCTGCCGGGCTGTAGTCATCAGATTACAGCTCGTAAATGGGCTGGCTTGACCGGGGAAGTACCACACTCTCACAGAATACCAGCGTAAAGTAGCATCCTGTTGGGTTTCGCTGGTAACTGAGAGGACTGGAAGCCCAACCAACCTCCCTCCCCCTCCTGAAATCCTACACCATTCTAAAAGGTCGGCAACGCATCGGTGACTCCTCTGGTGTTGCGGATGTTCATGGGCGGCGGTGATCACTTACCATCAGGTGAACCGCAAGTTCGTTTGCCCGCCATAGTAGAGAAAAAGAAAAAAAATCCTAAGTATTTCTATTTAAAGTGCAGTATTTAATCCACCAATTTCAAACACCTCCAAGGTTAATTGTTCTACGATAGTCTACATGGTATAAAATAAATTACTATAGTGCCACAAACTTATCTGACCCGTGGCGTCGCTGCCGTCGCTTTTACCAATGTCATCTACGTACAAAAATTACATTTTGATGTCATTTTTGTTCCGTAGCGACGTTAGTTCCAATTTTGGTCACCGGGTCAGATAAGTTTGTGGCACTATATTGTAATCTCATAAGATAGATAATGCGGTTTGGAAAATTAATTGAACCAAAGGACCCTTCCCACGTTAATTCAAGCCTGTGATTAATCAATCGACCGCGACGATTTATAATCGAAAAGGCCGAAATCCGATCTCCTTTCAAGCTTTGTCGGGAAGCGGATTATTTGGATGGATGGTGTAGTGTTCTAAAAGCTTTTCACGTTGTAATATCTTCTAACGTTTTCTGGGCGTATCGGGTGATAAATCAGATTTAAAAACTAAAAAGGAACTATACATAATACACGAGATCTACTTGAAACACTTCTTCTTAAAGTCAGTTTCGAATTTGATTTTGCCTAGTTTCGTATGTCACCTAAAAAGGACAGTCATGGTAAAATTGTTTTTTCATTTTTTGCTCCCTTGAATATAGGTTATAGACTTATTATACTACGATAGAAACAGCCGATTCCTCTTACGCTATTAAACAGGCTATGAAATTTGCAGAGTCTTATTTCATTTTTACAGTTTACCGGTACCTACTATTTTACAGAAGTGTTCACATTGTGCTTGGCACGAATATAAATCGATTATATATAAAATATAGGCACGATATTGGATCATCGTGTGACCTGTTGTGCTTTCATTAACGACGGGATATTCGATGCTATTTTATAATTTGGTTATTATTTCATCATCTACGAACCTGAACGCCTAACGATATAACTACGAGCATTAGGAAAAGCGTTTTTGGGAAACCATACCTATGGCTGAAAATAATAATCTTCTTTCACAAATTCTCAATTAGGTACCAAATTATGTACCCAGTGACGCCCACGCGACTTTATAGGTACCTATCATCATTTGGGGAGACTATCCTATTCTGTGGAATTTAATTTATTTTTTACAATTGTATCTACAAGTTGGGTTAATGAATGGACGGTGTCCTTTTCCTATTCTAGACTCAAACAATCCTAATCCTTAGGTGCCATTTATCCTAACTATCCATTCCCAGCATCAACGTTCTCGACGTTAACGGAAATAACAGAAACGCTTAAGAAATATTAAAAGCCTCGTTTCGTTTCACAGACAGGTATTAAATTCCACGTTCACGTTCGACTTACGTGACATACATTAGACGATACCAATTTGCTAGATCTCCCCTTTTCAACAAAATACTCGGCGAGTTTTCTTGGGTCTAATGCGATTACATTAGTGGGAGTTGGCTGGGTCAAATTGTTTTGATTGTCATAAATACTGGAATGATTTTGTATTTTTCTGAGAGATTTTTAAACCCCAACAAAAGAGGGTTTTATAAAACGCCTTTGTCAGAGACAAACTCAATGTGTTATGTGGTTGTGTATATCAATGCTTTATAACTGGTAAAAGAATTTTTGTATTGAAAGAAACTATTGCGCGAGGATTTTAGGTCTTTATAAAAATAGTAAAAACCAACCCCAAAAAACTAAAAAGTATAAAATCTTTTTCATAAAAGCTCACCAATTTCTGAAGTCACCACATTTAAAGCGGACCATCTTGGGAGAATTCTAAAACCATTAAAATCGGTTCACAATTGGCGAAGACATATCGCTGAAAAAAAAATACAGACGAATTGAGAATCTCCTCCTTTTTTGAAGTCGGTTAAAAATATCTAATGTTATTTACATATCTACGCGCCTTTCCTGTAGAAAAATCTCTCTCCCACCACATCTTCATACAGCTTACTTTGCAATTTAATAAAAGCTCTTTGCACGATAGCACATACATAATATTTACGAATATTCTCGATCCAGTGAGCTATTCTGTATGAACATCTCGCATCTCGATTCGAATCTCACTTTTATTGTCGGTTAATATTTGACGAATGACATCTATACTTCTATCCTTTTTTTCTTTTCTTTTTTTAATCTTTAATTTTATTCGAGGCTTTCATCCATAATGGCATGTCAGCCTCAACGTAACTTAACCTAGGTATAATACTTATATTAAAATTAACACTGAATCACTGATGATACACAAACAGCTCAGTAAGTAAGTCTGCAGTCTGAGGTGTAGGATGTGCCAACATGTTGATATATGGTGCAACATCATACTTACTTAATTTTATTGTGCTCATCAGTGATTCTCTTTCCTTACTGTTTGTAAGACATTCTTTCTATACTTACTAATATTAAAAAGAGAAAAGATTTTTTTTTTTGTAGGTATCTTTGTTTGTTTATAATGGATAAAAACTAATAGACCGATTTTAAAAGTTCTTTCACTAGCTGTATGCTATATTATCACTGAGTAACATAGGCTATAATTTATAAAGATATCAAGCGGGTGAAGCTGCTGGCGGAAGCTAGTGTTATCATAATTATGTCAATTCGTCAATATCATCCGCTAATAGACACCTGTCCCACCGGCGACGATTAGCGAGAAACGAGTTAAGCTATAAACTAATAACGAGTTGGCGAGTAAAGCTCTTGTCTAGATAAGATGGTTTTACCGCGGATATTCAGCTTAGCGAGATTTTTATTTGATAGCTCTTTGTCGCTGCGCTGCGACAAACTGAGAGAGAGATCTCGCTGGCAAGACCACCCATTGTGCGTTGTTTTTAACCCCCGACAAAACAGAGGGATGTTATAAGTTTTTAGTGTGTATCTGTGTATCTACCTGTGGCATCGTAGCTACAAAACGGAAGAACCGATTTCAATGCAGTTTCTTTTAATTGAAAGCTCGTTTAATCGGGTATAAAGTTACATCTCTTTACACACTGGTTTTATTGTACTTATGTTTTTTTATGTTGGTGCGCAATAACGTATATTTCTTTTCTATTCTATTCTAATGTGAACAATCAGCGATCATCTATTTATTATACTGTATTTTTAGGTACATTATTTTTAAAATAATTGTACGTTTCTTGAGCGAGAGAATGGTCGATCGCTAGTCGTTTCGGTGTGACAAGTGCCGAAGAGATGAGATTCGAATCGAGGTCCGAGATGTCTTACAGAATAGTCATCCCAGTCTAAAATATTCGTGACAAGGGTTCGACACTTCGGCATCTTAGATCGTATCTTGTTTTGTTACGTAACAAAAGATGTTGTTATTCATGGTAGGGATTTTATCGAGCTTGAGTTTGGGATTTTGATGCCTGAAGAACGGAGATTACGTATGAGTGCATTATTCATGTCATATAAGCCAATGTGCATAGCTAAATAACTACAATGCGGTCTACAACTGTCCCTATTGTAAGACCACAGAAACACAGAAACACAGAAGTACACAGAAAGAGCTCTTTTCTGTGTTCTGTGGGCCTTATAATAAGGTAAGGTAAGGCCGCTATCAGCACTAGGTATAGTGCCACAAACTTATCTTGTAGAGCGAAATTTGCTTCAATTGAAATTACGTACCAAAGGTTCATGGTGGTGGTATCATGTGATTAAAATTCATATTTTTTCTGAAATTCATTACGTTTTTCTAAGATAATACCAGCTGGACTGTAAATAACAAAACAGGAAATGAGCCCAAAAATTAATTAACCTTCCTATAGTAAAATCTAATTAACAGCTGCCCTCCCAATTTGTTTTAAGCGCAAACCGTAAATTTTATTCATATTCTAATGCTGAACAATAAAGATTGTATAGCCAGTTTTAGAAGACCTTTTTATTTTCTCTACCAAAAGGTGATGTTTCTTTGACAATAACATGTGAGGGACCAAGTTGGACTGGTGGTACATGTTTTACGTATAATTACAGGGGTCGGAGTGAGACGTTGTGAGCTAGCTGAAGGATTCTGAGGTACAAGGGTATATGAAGTTAATAAACTGATGGTCCAACTCATAAGATACTGACGGGAACCCGAAGTCTAGAGTGAAAATTAAGAACTTATCGATGATAATATAGATTTCTGTTGGGAGAATAACAAGATAGATCTTTGGTTAAGGTTGTTCCTTTTAAATCACGCGATCCATAGCTCGTTGCATCTGATATCGGAAAAAAAAACCACCGAATCGCGCGATAAAAATAAAACGCGAAAAAAATATTGGCACATCAGATTGCGCGAGATGCAACTTTTATAAAAATAGTAAAAGGGCCAGCTGATCACGCTCCCCTTTTCTGTATAAACAATAAACATACAGAAAAATGCTGGCTATTTTGCACAAACGAGCCAAACCTTTTAGATGCACAAACAACAGGACTCGTAACAAATCTCTTGAGGTCTTACTAAAATACATAATTATAACGCAACAGGCCTTTTAGCCATTGTACAGTACGACACAACTTATATCATCTCACGTGTCATGGGAAATTGATCAACCAATCAGAAAGCATCGTCGCTGCTCCATCGATGTCACCTTCAGTCAGTGAACGAAATAGAAATAGGCGGCACAGCAGTCAATTTTTGCACCTTAAGAGCATTACATAAGGTTCATTATACATTGATTTAGCTTGGAGTGTTGTCGGCAATCGTGTGTTCCTGTCTGCGCGAACGAAGATTCACGATGCGACTTCTTACTTGTGTGGGTTGTGTCGTTCTTGTATCTACTATTCGAGCCGGTTTGCTGGTAGGTACTGATGTCACGAAACTTGGCAACACTGACAACGCTTACCCCTTGTCCCATACAAATATATCTTCATTAAAGCCAAAGAGATGCTATAACCCGAGTTATCACGGTTAATTTCAGGCGCTAATGAAAAGTTTCATGACTCTCCCAAGTTTTGATGAAGTTCACTTTACTATGATAACGTTATCATAATCGTAGTTTACCATTCAAAGCGGTATTTTAACGTATTAAACTAACATGAACCCGCTTCATTCATCTACTCCAAAAGTTTTCCAAGCATGAGGAATGGAGATGCTGATTAGATTTTAGTAAGGATTTTTTCTGTTGAAAAATTCTCTGAGACCGTTTTGGATTCAATTTGTGGCGCATTAATGTTGATGAACTGAAGAATGCAGCTGGAATAGATTGGAACCGTAGAGAAAAGTATTGTAATGCAACTTGGGAAGTTGTGAGAGACGTATGTCCAGCATATTGTCATAGACTGTTTTGATTGATGGAACGACGATAGACTTGGCTTTTATGGACCTAATATCGTCATATAACATCGTATTTTGAGTATGTTTGTATTTGAATAGATATTTAATTGTTTGAGGTATATATATTTTAG
This sequence comes from Allophyes oxyacanthae, assembly GCA_932294325.1. NCBI lineage: Eukaryota > Metazoa > Arthropoda > Insecta > Lepidoptera > Noctuidae > Allophyes > Allophyes oxyacanthae. Next base: position 9,734,802 of record OW028628.1, read on the forward strand.
TATTAGAGTTCAAAACGGGATATTTACTATGTTTAAGTCCGTTATTTCGGCACTGTTGCAAGCGCCTGTCACGGATAAATTAAATGTATTTTGCGGGTATGTATTTATTTGCAGACAAAACTGGTGTGTAACGGAAGCTCAAATCAATCTTCAAACATGGTAAATATCCCGTTTTGAACTCTAATATTAATGTTAAATTATATAAATTTAGTTTTTCTTTTCCCCTTTTTTGTTTCTGTTTCTTTACCTTCGTCCGTGCGTCATTGCAGGGGTGCCAACTGAAAATCAGCGTTGGGCTCAGTACAATGTTCTTGGGCTCACCGCGCCCAACAAATGGTGAGCTGGCTAACCTTCCGGCATGGCGTGCTTGACAGCGTGCTTATTTATATTTATTTTTTATTTTTAAGAATTTTATTTCTAAATTGTCTTTTTGTAGTGTTATTTTTTATCTTTAATCTTCTCTCTCGTGTGTTGTCAATGTGTCCGCGCTGAATAAATGTTTTTTCTTTCTTTTATCTTTTAGCTATATTTGCGAACGTCTGCCTCGCGATTCGAGTATAAAACAGTCGTGGCGGAAATACCTGTATAGGTAAACTTAGATACAAACTTTGGTCGGGATTTTATTCGACCCATTGTAGCCCCGTTTGAACTCTATTATGAAAAGCCAAAAAAAAGGTTTAATAAGTACACCAACGAGCTATCGCGTTGACCGTTACAGCGAAGGGTTGAGGCTGGCAACACCCTTTTGCCATAATAGGTTGTTTATACAAGTGTAAGGGTTTGTTTGGGGTCAAATAATACTATGGAGTCGATAATGCTTCGATATCAACATGTGCCTTCCAGCATAAAATAAAATTTAAGTGTTTGCTCCAATAAAATTTTATTAAAAGGGGAACATTAAAATTTAGCATTCAGCATGCAAGCAAATGTCACATCGATGTAAAAATAAAATCGCTCCTTGGGGTCAATTCACGTGAAATAGTCTCGAGCGGAATACTGATGAAGTATTTGCTAAAAATGTTATATCTATGTTATAAAATAACCTAATCGTCAAAAACCCCGACTCCAACTAGGAAAAGAGCTGTAACTTTTGAACAGCTGAACAGATTTTCATGAAACATAGCTAAGATGATTTTATTTAGAGCTACGATGCCTCAGGCAGATACACAGATACATAGAGACACGTACCTATATACACTTCAAACTTATAACACTCCTCTTTTTTGTTGGGGGTTAATAAACATAATATCTAAGCCTTCCCATTTGTCTCAGATTCTTTATATTACCAAGTCTTTAACCAACAGGAACATTAGGTCGCCTCACAAAGATCTCTGCCCGAGGGCATCGGAATACGAACTTCGTCGAACTGAACATTCGATATGAGATTCCTTTTAAATTACGATTTACGAACTGTTCAAATGCAATACTCAAATAGCTGTTCAGGAAAGGTAAACGGATTTCCTTTGAGCTTACTATTTCAGAGAACTACAAGTTCCAACTAGCTAGTAACAGGAACTCATTCAGGCTGTGGAGCGGAGTTATTATCTTACTTCTTCTTCTTCTGTCGCTCTGTTGTGTTGTCAGGGGTGCACCCTGAGCAGTCATCCCTGATACCACCATTGACCATTGCTGGCTGGCTAAACTTTTCAACTCATGCCAACGTTACAGAACAATCATCCCTTCGTAATTGGGTTCACAGAGGTCGACGAAACAAAAGCTAAATAGTATCAAATTATAAAGCAAATGGCAAATGATCTTGGGTTTCATCACTCGTGGAGGCTCTAAGTCTTTCTCTGCACCCTTTTTAACCCCGGACAAAACAGAGGTGTATTATAGTTTGTAGTGTGTATAGAAAGAAAATAAAATAATTTATTCCTGCAAAAACACGACACAAAAACATTAAAAATAGCAGTATCCATAGCAAACACTGGCCACACGAGCAGCAATGAACCGAATCATGTGACTATAAAAACCGCAACACAAATTAAAAACATGCTAAAACTTATACAGGTCTGTGGGTGAATTTATAATCTATGCCGTGCCCAATGAAGCAAGGCACCATAGAGATAATACATAGTACCTTTGTACTATTTCTATGCGAGGCACAGACTACAAACAATATCGGTGTATGTGTGTATCTATGTAGGTATCAGCGTCAAGCACATATTATGTGTTTGGCATTAAGCAGATCTGGATACCTTTTTGGGCAACCGTGAGACACATGCCCCGTGTTGTACAATATGATGTCTTTTTTTTTAAATTGCTTTTTGTTGTTTTTTCTTGTACCTACTCTTATTTTATTTATTGTTTAATTTGTGTGTTGTGTCTCTTGCTGTCCGAATAAAAAGTTTTATTATTATTATTGTATCTTATGATTTTTATGCAGTTTTTTTAATTGAAAGCTAATTTAATCGGGTATCGTCTTAGCTATGTTTCATGAAAATCTGTTCAGGCGTTCAAAAGTTACAGATCTTCTATCTTGTAGTTGGAGTCGGGTGTTTTTGACGGTTAGGTTATTTATTATTTAACTGTTTTAGAAGGTTGAGCAGAATGACATACCTGGGCAAAGCCAGAGAAAAGAGGAAAAAGGATTTCGAATAAATTAAAACATTTCGTCGAATTGAAAAAAGTTGACGGTACATTTTTTTTTTAATTCAATGAACAAAATTGTACGATAAATAATACGAGTTTAATTTAAAAAGCTTCAATCAGAATTTCTTGGAAAAATTATAATTAGGTATAATTTTTTGCTCATAAAATCGGAATTTCATAAAGAATCTAAACGAATCGGATGTTTAAACCGAAAAATTTAATTAGGCGCTTATTGCTTTTTTTGGGTATACAGGGTGTAAGTGACATCGTAACGAAAACTGATACCATGGAGTTAGTACATGATTCTGGACACCCCAGCGTTATAAAAAGGTGTCGGTCTTTTTAAAAAAAAAACCGTTTTTGTTCGCAATTTTTGCAACTAACTAAACAATCAGCGAACAAAATCGTAATTTTTTTGAAAAGACCGCCGCGTTTTTCTATCCCTAGGGTTTCCAGAACGGATTTACCTTTAGAGTAAATCCGTAGCGAAAAGAATTTTTAAAATTGTTCCGCCATTGACGGATAAATTCGTGAACTTACATAAAAAAATACATACAGTCGAACATAGAAAGAAATAAAGACAGGAAAACATTTAGTAGAACCTCCTCCTTTTTTGAAATCGGTTAAAAATATACGTCGTCTGCGTCGCGCTATATCTGTGTCAGTTGTCAGTGATCAGTCAGCCGTCTGCTGGAACCAAGAACATTGTACATAGAACGTACAATGTTCTTGGCTGGAACCCTAACCAATAGAGTCATCGATGCTTTGTAATAGTCAAATGATATGTGTGATTAATGCTAATTAATTAATTTATGCTGAGCTGCGGCCTTTTGGCACAATAACTCTTTTTATTTTATGTTTTATTTGTTATTGGTTTTATTTATTTTTTGTTGTGCTAATAAAGTATTTTTCTTTCTTTAATGTATAATTTATATTGTGATGTACACAGACAAAAGAAGAAGTGATGTATTAATGAATTTTGTAATGTATTAATTAAATTTGTGATGTCTAAGGTATTTTCAACACAATGTTTAATTGTTATGAAATAAATTGAGTACCTACCATAATAATATAGGTAGGTACTCTTACGCCATTGATTTACGTGGGGGTCTTTATTGATCATATATCAATGGATAAGCGCGATAATTATCGGGTTTGTGCTTAAAGTTATTATTATTAAAGTTATTAACAATTATAATGTATTCTGAATGCGTCTGATACGAGCCTTTATGATTATTGACTGGAATATATGATCGACACAATTACCAAAGTTAATGAAGCCATTCGATTTAATGCGTAGATTAAGGAGCTACGTAACGTGTTAATGATTTAAGTACCTACATCACATTAATTATGCAGTAAATAGGTAGGTCGTTTGGGAAATACATAATGAATAATTGGAAATAATACTATAATTTCTAAAGAAGAAAGAAAGAAAATTCATTTATTTGCCACAAAAACAAGACACGCTTGAGTGATAGACATAGCATAGGTAATAACAAGAAGACAGGTGCATATAGACAGAGAAGACATTGATGGCAACAGTGTAAAATTATGTAGGAAAACAATAATAAAAAAATATTTATTTATTCAATCTCCTTATCACTATCTGTACAGATGCTATTATACCTAATACAATAGCGTGGCTATCAACAACATATTATTTCTTAATTAAATGTAGTTATTAATTTAACAATAAGTGTTTAAAAAGTTACATTATAAAATTAAATAAAGAAAATAAAAAAGTGCTTACTTAATTATTATAACTCAACTACTATAACAAATACAAAGTCAACAACTACAAACAAAAACAACACTCTTATTCACTAAAATAGCAGGTAGGTATGCATGCCTATAATACTTCTATCTTACATAGCATATATAAAATAACTTTTGCGATTTCGCTCAATTGGCATGAAAATATATCCACCCTTTCATGCACTTCGTTTATTATGCGGATTGTTCGGGTAAGGGGTGTTTTCGCCAATAGATTGGTCCTGGCCACTGGCACCGCTAGCAGTTGCGGGCGCCGCCGCCTCCACACGTAAACGTACGGTCCGGCACGCAAAATTTCAGGTGCCGCAACACTCCTGGGTTATGCGCTATACCACGCAGTAACTTTACTACATACGCAGCGAGCGAAAAGTCCCTAATATGTGGGTATACTGCGCTGACTGAGCATCACCTTTTAATTATTCGGTGTGTATCCCGAGCTTTAGCCAATGGGTGTCCTCACGGTATTTATCTTGACCGTCTGAGCAGTGATGAGGAATGCTAAAAGCTCTTTGGCAGACCAACTACCTCACGCGGGCAAATATGACCGAGGTTGGTAGTTGTTGCCAATATAGAGTTCTAACGACAAATACAAACAAAATGACTCGCGGCAATTTTTATTCGTAAAATTGTCCGTGGCAGTCCGCCGGACGAATAGTCCGTCGTCTCTTCAGCGCCTTGGGTGATAGTGATACGCGGAGCGCCCGCCGCGCCGGGGCCGCCACCTCGTAACGCGTGTGCGGTCGAGCGCGTACAAATTGCAGATCGCTCCGCTTGGAGAGTGGAGACACAGTACCGTGTGTGGGTACGTGTATGGCATAAGATACGACCGCGCACCGCTGCGGCATGCGGCGCCGCACTGCGTCGTGTGTTATTCGCCTTACAGCGTGCCCGCCTGAATTTCAACGTACGTAAAACAACTCATACACTCTTCTTGAATAAATATTCTCAATAGAACTTACTGTTGGGAACTGAACACCTAAAACCTTGACATTTCACAAGTAGGTATGTATCTGTTTTTTATTTTAATAAAATCTTATTCTACCAATATCTTCGCTATGCCATGTCTATTCGGTGTAAATCCCGTTTAACACAAAATTCCTTAAGTAAACGTACAAATTACAATCTGCAACTCCTAAGCATAGATTAGCTAGGGTTGCCACTTCTCATAATTCTGGATTACGCTGTGACATCGTTTTCGTCCCGTAGGACCAAAGTTATGTGGGTCCGCGACCGAACTTAATCAGGGACTAAAATTTCCATGCGTAAGACCTTTGTAGCCTTAAATCTCTTGGGACTGGAGGAAAGTCTAAATTGTGTTTCTGGGTTTGTACCTGCACGGGGATTTTGAGCTTATTAAATGATCATTTGATATGTTCTCTATTTTAAACCCACGACGTAAAAGAGGGGTGTTGTAAGTTTGTAGTGTGTATCTCTATCTGTGTATCTGTCGGTGGCTCAGCTCCAAAACGGATGGACCGATTTCAATGCAGTTTTTTTAATTGAAAGCTAGTTTAATCGGGTATCATCTTAGCAATGTTACAGCTCTTTTTCTAGTTGGAGTCGGGGGTTTTTGACGGTTAGGTTAGTGTTGATATACTTAGCTTTAAATGAGACAGATTAAGTCAGTATTTTTTTTATTCTTAAAAAAGCATCCCAGAAAGTTGTTCATGTAGTGAACAGATTAACCAGTACCTAAGCAAGTTTTGTAACGAAGCTGTTCAGAGTTTAGTGTAAGATTTTCTGTAATTTAATTAATATATGTATACGGCTCATCCAATTACATGTACTAGATACTCAAAGAATTACATACATTAATATAAAGATTATAATAAACACAAAATAAAAAAAATAAAAAAACGAGCCACAGACACCACTATTTAACATGCTTTCTCACTCACTATATGTATACTATTGCTTCAATTTGTAGATGTGAGCACAATGTAACCATTACTGAAGGGTTTGGTTATTTTCTGTCAAAAGACAAATTTATTATTATTGTACTTATATATACATTTTAGTATTTACTTCGCCCTACATAATCATTGTTCTCTCATATTGTCCTACATAAATAATCTATACAATATAATAAAAATATAATTATACAATGCAAAATTGTGACAAGCTTATTTTAAAAGAGTATCCGTAGAGTTTCTTGCTAGTTCTTCTCCATAGGTCCAAGATTTTTCGAATCCTGCTCGGTGCACTATTCGAAAAAACTTCTTTAACGTTTCCAAAGTGCTTTTAATATTTGTATTTTTTGAAGTAAAAACTTTTCTATTCTATTCTATTTAAAATTTAGCATCGCAAATTTGAGAAGCCTATTAAGCTTTACCTATGATAACATAACTCGTTTAATGGTATGACAGGTTAATTGAATCAAAAGCCTTTTGATTAAATTTAATAATTAATTAATAAAGTTAACGAAATACGTGTTCATCGCGTTCGTCATTATAAATTTATTTACCGCTTGGCTACACACAAAACTCAATTACGTTCTCTTAATTAAAATTGGTTAATTTGCACTCGAAACCCCATGATCAGCCATGCGGAAACAAGCGATAAATAAAAGGAAATATCATTATTTGGAGATAACCTAACCGCCAAAAACCCCCGACTCCAACTAGAAAAAGAGCTGTAGCTTTTGAACGGCTGAACAGATTTTCATGAAGCATAGCTAAGAAGATACCCAATCAAATAAGCATTCAATTTAAAAAAAAATCGGCTTTGAAATCGGTCCATCCGTTTTGGAGCTACGATGCCACGGCAGATTTTTTTTCCCACATTATTTTTGTCAAACTAGTGTGTTTTGTCAATCAGCTGCTAGCGACAAACAGTGCATACCTTTTTTGCTTATAATATGTTTTTGCTTTAGAGAATATGGAATAGCTTATTTATTATTAGCCATAACTAATGTCAGATTTACAAAGTCAAAGTCAAAGGTTTTTATTTCAACTGGGCTTTTGCAGGCACTTTCAAAACGTCGTGATTCTAGATGCACGGTTCCAAGTGGGTTGGTCCTGGAGAAAACCTTACCTTACCTTATGAGATCCCGGCTGGCCGCGTCACATTCGCTAATGAAGGTATTCAGTATTCTACAGTCATTCCAAATACCAATAGGTACATAACTACATTAATTACAAACTTCTTATCTGATGCGAAGTTAAAGTTACAATCAAGTTTGCGTCGTTATCTTACTAATGAAATTAGTGGAAGTTCGAGTTGTAGATTACATATTGCGTGGTAAGTTTACGGTTCCTAATGGGGAAAGCCAAATTATAAGCCGTTTCAACTAATTTCAGTCATCAGTATTTGAAGCTAAACCTTGATTCTAGGGTCTTTCTGAAAATGCGTTTCAATAAACGATCTAAGACCTATTTTCCACTAAGCAGGTCGCTGGTGGCTGGTCGCACGCGACTCCTAAGTATTCCAATAAGGGCAGATTTTTAATCGCCAGATAATGTTTTATCCAAAGAATAAATTGACAGATTTTGTATAGGAAAGCTGTCAAAAATTCATATTTATTCCCTCGGATTACAGTTATCTGGCGATTGAAAAATCTGCCCATAGTCATATTAAATACCACATCGCGACCGCGACTCGGAAATCGCCGTGACTGCAAAAGAACACGCAACTGGCAGGCGCGCGCGCTTCAACATCTACATAATTATAATTTCTGCACAATACCTACACGTGTGGTCGCCCGCGAAACGTCGCTTGGTGGAAATTAGCTTTGAATAAAAAGGAATCGCGCGGGGCCAGCCACCCGCGACTCGTGGCTTAGTGAAAAATAGGTCAAAGAGTTGAGTTTCATTTCTAGCTATTACATTTTACTTTCGCTTTGCCCACTAAACCTCAGATTAACTGCCTGGATTATGTGTTTGGATTCATAGCACCTAGAAAGAAAGAAAGAAAGCTTTGAGTATAGAACGAAGGAGTGTTTTTAATAGTGTTGTATTGTCTCGGTGGCATACCAGCATGCCAGCATGAATGGGTCGGCACGTCCGGAGAACTACTACCCTCGATCGAGAAGTGAGTGTGGAGCGCCGGAGGCCCTATTCCTCCCTTAGTCCCCTTCCTTCTCCTTTCCCTCCCTTTTTTCTAACACCCAAAAGGTCAGCAATGCATCGGTTACTCCTCTGGTGTTGCGGATGTTCATGGGCGGCGGTGATCACCTACCATCAGGTGAACCGCAAGCTGGTTTGCACTCTATTATAAAAGAAAGAGTAGAAATAACAATAATTTCAATTGTATTTTTGATCCATTGTTTACAGACTAAAATATCTTTATAACAAAATCGTGTTGGTTTTTTTTACAGCAAAAATTGGACTAATTATTATTAGTATTTTCTACTTAATTTAATTACTGCTGAAGAGATGTTTGATGGAATATATCCAACTCCATCTTTGATTTTCTTAGCAGCAAATGGCAATAGCAATTTTTATCCTTTCGAAAATATTGTAAGAACGTTCCTTTTTTAATTTATACTCGTCAAAACAAAATAAGGGCCACTTGCAAATTTCGACATTATGGGTGATTTAATGATCATTAACTATATCCATGTAGTAAATTGTACAGCGTTGTATTATCTTAAGTATTTCCGAACACTTTAACAGCATTCCGCTTGAAAAATCGTTAAAATGGGTAGATTTTATCAATGTTTTTGAAACCAATTAATTTTACCCTGTTTTTAACGTGAACTTTAAGCTCATTTAACATTTGTATTGTACTGAGAACAGTTTAGTGTGTCGAGTTAGTGCGTACATTGGCATTTTAAGAACGTTAATCCTCAGGTTCGACTTTAAATAGACTTGACTACAACGACCAGGACCACAACACTCATCCAAGAAGGCTATTCGTAGCGATCTGTAGTTTTACAGCCGAGATTTTCCCAGCGAGCGATTCAGAATGCCTGGAATTGCTTTTATGAGATCCAAAATTTTATCAGAAGTCAGGAATTAGGCAGAGCCAGAGGAATCACCGCTCAGGAAGACCGCTACATAGACTTACATGCACGCAGAGAGAGCACCGTCACTTTCCGCTCTTTGCAAACCAGCTTGTGCCTGGCCAGAGGCACGTGACTTGGTGACCAAACAATTAGAAACCAGTTTTATGAAGACCAGCAATTGTCCAGGAGTCAAGTGGTGCGAATTCCATAGACCAGTATTCATCATGCAAATCAATAAACATCCGCAAGGCAACAATTGGACTGTAGCGTAAGTGACTGAATCACATTGCTTTTTACAGATGAGAGCAAAGTAAAAGTTTTTAGTGTTGACCGTTGCATAAGGGTGTGGAGATGAAAAGGGAGCAATTTTCAGATCCCTGCATCCACAACAATGATCGATTTGGGGGGCCCAATGTTATGGTGTGGGGAGGCATAAGCCAAACTGGAAGAACTGAGCTTATAATTCAGAACCAGGGTACAGTAACAACTTAACGATACATCCAGGAGGTCATAAGACTCTATGTGGTGCCATTTGCATAGCAAGTGGGTGCAGGTTTCAAGCTGTTGCACGGCAATGCACGCGCTTATACTGTTAGAGCCACCAGAGAGACACTAGAAGAGGCTTGTATACAAGTGTTGCCCAGGCCAGCGAACAGTTCGGGCTTGAACACAATTGAACACATGTGGGATCTGTTGAAAAGAAGAGTATGAGACACAAATTGATCACTGGACAATGAAAGACAGCCCTTAAACGTCCTAAAATCGAGCTAGGAACAAATCTCTCAAGAAACAATGCGGCATCTGATAGAAAATGCCCTCTAGGCTTCAAGAATATGTTCAGAAAAGAGGAGGTTACACCAGATATTGATTCAAAAAGGAAGAAGAATAAACGCAGTGGAATTTCATTTTTAATTGCATTTTTAGTCCAAGTGTACTTTTTGCTGAAATTGCACTTTTTCTTGAAAATGTTGTAAAATTGTTTTTCTTTTCTGTGGTTTGTGTAAAATTTAAGCCCATTTCATTATAAACAAATCATTGCAATGAATTTTACAACTTAGAAACCTAGGAACCTCATAATTTGCCCAGAAGATCAAAAATATAAGGTGGCCCTTATTTTGTTTTGACGAGTATATTTTTGCGTCATGTATTGCAAGATTTTAATATCAGCTATTTGATAGAAAATATCTCGATCTTTGACTGATGTTATAACAGCACGTGGTTTTCCATCAAAAATATTGTTATAAAAATCCATTCAGTATTTATTCCAGATAACGGGTTAGCTATAAATAAAAACATAACACTTAATAATAAGGGTGTGGTTTCACCGTATTGGACGTCGCTTACAGGATATTACTTCATAAATCCACTCATTTCTATATGGTCGTTACGTGAGCACTGGGCTTTATTGCCAACTAACGCCCGTTTTGTGTCGCTTACAGTATCTTTTGGTGTGGTTAAACGCCATATTGTAGGAAACACGACGTGTGGTTTTGTATATTGGATCAAATAAATAACTTGTGAGATAGGCTTGTTGTTTAAAAGAGGTAGGACACAGCAGGACTTTCCGCTCAAAATTGGAGCTGCCCGACTGGGGAAGTACTTCCACCTTGCAAAATATCGTAGACAAATAACAACTGCTCTGTTGCAGTGTTTTGTTCCTAACGGTTCCCATTTGCTACAAGCTCCAGACACACACCGAATAGAATTTTTATTTTTGGTGAAAATCTAAAAATATGGGCATAATAATGAGCCAAAAATATAAACCAAAAAGCCAACGTCACGCGGTATTCCCAGGCGGTCACCCATCCAAGTACTAACCGCGCCCGAGGTTGCTTAACTTCGGTGATCGGACGAGAACCGGTGTATTCAACGTAGTATGGACGTTGGCGAATGAGAGGCTGAATTTTCTCTTCTATTCATGTGTATTGGCAACATTCCAATAAGAATTTATTCTGTTTCTTTCAGCACTTTGAACGGGGTCCAACAATGAAAGTTGATGATGATAATGACTGTTGTTTGCATATTATTATGATCCAAGGAATATAAAATACGTAATGTAATACGTAATACGTAAAGTGGGGTCACTGTTCCAAAGACTGCGGTAGCACCAAGAGCTTTTTGCAATTAATTGCATCCCGTAACGATTATCCCATAAAGGCACACTGGGTGGAAATCGTTACGGCGAAATTATAAAAATTGTAAGTTGTTAGTAACATAGAGAAAATAGATTTTGTCCGTAGTAAATGTTTAAGACCTTCTCTACAAAATAAATGTAGAAATCAAAAAGCCAACGTCACGCGGTATTCCCAGGCGGTCACCCATCCAAGTACTAACCGCGCCCGATGTTGCTTAACTTCGGTGATCGGACGAGAACCGGTGTATTCAACGTAGTATGGACGTTGGCGATAGAGTGCCTGAATTTACTCTTCATATTGTATATTGGCAGTGTTCCAGTAACGAGACGCTTACGATAGGTAGTATCACGGATTCTATGGGTAGTATGTATAGTGCATGCAATAGGTGGTTATCTATTTATATAACAGATCAAAGTTAAAACAAACACAATAATGGTTCCAAAACCGAACAGCCAACCGCGCAAGCGCTTCGCGCCCTAGCTCACGCCAAAATAGACAATGTGCAACCGCTGTAAAAATTGAAGTGTACTTTAATACAAAAAAGTTATTTTATAGCATTATTTTGTAAGAAAACTTTATCATGGTATCCTCAGATAAGGAATCCGCTTATTGGGGGGGGGGGGGGGGGGGGTTTCCAATGACAGTCAACCTAGACAGTCAAGCAAGATGAAACCATTCACGCCATTCATGAAACCAGTCATCATCGTCGTAAAATGTAGTATTTGATTGTGCAATTGTGCATGTGTCATGTATGTTTGTAAAACTGTACCCTCGATACAGGAGAAATAGGTAATAGAGAGGGGCAACGTTTAAAAAAAAAAAACATCTTGTACAGCAAGACACTTCTGCCTTACCTACTCTTTAGTGAATAATGGGATTTTCATGAGCGATGTAGTTGATTCACGGCATCAAGAGACAACCAAGAGACAACAAAGTGTTCTCATAACACATTCTATAAACTGAATTCCCAACTATAAACTAAGTTTCCGACGCCTAGACACAAAACTATAACTAACAGAACTAATCTATGCTTCCCAGTTCACAACTTCAGCTGATTTCAAAGGAAATGAAGAAACTTTAAACAATTCTATTGTTTGAAGCAGTACGCACGGCTACATTTATCAAGCTATACATTATCAGTTTAAGCTGACCTCTCACTGTACGGAAAGCCTATACAATGCGAGGTCAGTCTATAGTGGAAATGTATAGTTTTATAATGTCGTCGTATGTACCAGTAGTTAGTACCTATAGTCTGAGACTTAAGACTCATCTATATCTATACCAAGTTTTTCTGAATCTAAAATCTGTTCAGCCGTTCAATAGTTACAGCTCTTTTTCTAGATGGAGTCGGGGATTTTTGACGGTTATGTTATTATTTCACAGGAGCTGAGCAGACGGCGGACTTTTTATCCAGAGAACTTTTTGCCGCAATGATAGCAATCAATCAATCAACTAAGCCTATCGCATTCCACTGCTGGACATAGGCATCTCCCAAGTTGCGCCGTAACACCCGGTTCTTCGCCTTCCGCATCCAGTGACCCAGCTATCCTCAGATCGACGGTCCACCTAGCTAGACGATAGAGCTTATAGAATCCTATGCAACAACGCACACGGCGGACAGATAGTCCGCCGTATACACGCTAGTGCCCGGTGACGGCGGACGATGGCGGACAATTTGTCAGTCGCCTGCGCTGTGAGTTAAAGGAAATGAAATACATACCCATAGCATTAACAAAAAATAATGAACACTTACATAAAAAGCAATCCAAACACTGTCCAAAAGGAATAATATTTGTTCTAAAAACATCGTAACTGCCTTCAATTTAAAACCTTATCAAAAGAGAAATAGAGTTTAAAATTACTTTTGGTTTTTATATTTATTTTACGACAATCGTCGCTAAGATTCGTTAGACAGGTACTTGTTAAAAATTAATGACGACGAAAATGATAAAAGATGGGTTTCAATTTTAATATTGCTTAGTCGTAGCTAAGGCATCGCAGGTAAGTACCACCTTACCTGTAATACTTGCTGCTGGATTAAAAAATAGCATTTTTGATACCGAAGGAGATAACATACATACGAGTATTCTGCATATAATGGGTTTATGCTTACTGTTGTAGCGGTAACCTAAGCACTGCTTTAATAATCGTCTTCTCATCAACGAAGATCACGAAGATAATAATTATATAATTATTATGATGTATGATGAAATCTATAATTTGTGAAAGGATACTGTAAACATACGTAGTACAATTGACTACCCCTTTCGATAGAAATCGCACAAGCAAACAGTAAATACACATTTTGAAAAGCAAATAACTAAATCAAATATTGAAAAACAATAAAACTTTAAAACAAATACAGTTAAAACTAACATTGACCGTATTGAAACTATTGATCCAGGTCAATCGATGGACAAGAACATAATTATGAAGAAACTAACACACACATACAATCATTCATAATTAAGAAGAAGAAATCGCCGGGTGTTATAGCAGCTGGTGCTTCCCATAAGACAAACGACGCCATTGGAGGAAATTGGAATTACACGTCATCGAAGAATATTGTGATATGACACTGAATTTTAAAATCGATCACTTTGTTCATAGAAAGTGTAAAAGTAACACGCGTCGTTGTAATTTCTTTGAAAAATGGGTTTGATAATTTCGCAAATCCATTGAGAGATAATTTCGTTTCTTGGACAGGACATTTTGGAAATAATTCAAGGTAAAACAATGATAATTAAAATAAAATTATTTGAATGTAGATAAAGATGGACAAACAGATAATATATCGTCCAGATACTATCGAATAATCTGGAAGATATTTATTTAGATGAATTTGAAATAAAATAAAAACATAACAATTGATCAAGTGCAATATTAATTGCACTTGGTCGATTATTTGCGACATTGAATTTTCCCGTTGAAATATAATTATGCTGCACGTCTGTTTTACATATAAGATTTATCAGTTTAATGTAGTATAGAGCTAACATATCAATCCGATTATATGAACAAGATTTGAGCGTAGAAAAATTTTACTTCCATAACCTAGCGTTTTTCTGATCCGTTTTCTGTCTATAATAGTTCTTTTAATTATGATTTTATTATCTTATTTGCATAGTTTACAGTTTTAAGTGGAGTGGTTGCCATCTCGTCTCCGCAATTATCTATTATAATAATCAGTTTTCCGCAGCGTAATAATATCAGTGTATAGGTTCAATGAGGGGATTTAGAAGAAGTTCATGGTAAAAACAGTGTGGATAAGAATTTTCAAACTTTTATTCCAGATGATGAACAAAGTAAAAGCCCAGGGCCTGGTGTCAGACTTGATGCCCAACATCAAGCTGATGCAACTGGCCGGGCACTTTCTCTTCAATTATCATTCAGGTAAATATTTGGACCCGTAAAGCGATAAAGTGAACAAGAATCCCCCTGATGCAATCTTGACGTAATGATGTTATTAGAAAATTCATTAATTTTTATACACGTTGCTAAAGACAATATAAAAACAATTAGGAAAATCTACCTACTACAACTAACTATTAACATTAATGTTAAAGAATTGAAAGTAGTCATGGTTTACACATTCAGTATTTTTATGCTTCGGGTGCACCCCACCCGAAGCATAAAAATACTGAATGTGCTTAGATTTTACCCCCTTTAAAGAGCTGGCGTGAATATAATAAATAGATAAATTATGTATAAAGAAAATGTTAGAACAGTATTTTGCTGAAATCGTTTTATTTCTATCTGTGTCATAACAAGCTTGTAAAAAAATATTATCGAAGGGCGACATTTGAAGATAATGTTCACTGCGCCCTAGGGAATATCATTGTTAAAATCTTCGATGACTTTGGAACTTATATTTTCTGAAATAGATTTATTTTCTTCTTTAAATCTAGATAAGTATATTGCTTCATTTTTATCATAAAAAGCTCCAAAATATTACGCTTATTTTGTTTTCTCAAATACTTTAAAATTTAATCTTTTCATGTTTGACAAAGTGTGCAATTATGTACAAATATCTATTTAAAAGATCTTTGTGGTTTTGCATTAACTTTGTTTTATAAACAAACCATTTGTGCCCGCGACTCTGTTCGCGTGGACTTCCTGGAAAACTGAATTATTGTCCGGGATAAAAAGTATGCTCGGGACTTATCTCATTACCGTGACCCCGGAACGTAAAGGGCTATCGAAGGAACACCGTGGATTTTAGTCAGTACAAGTCTGACAGTCCCTCCCGCCCTGCTCGGGGTGGGAGGACTCATTTGATGATTTTACCAAGGTAAAAAAAAAAAAAAAATCCTTCCCTAGGTTATATTTAAGTTGTATGACAAATGACATTGAAATCCGTTCAGCCGTCAAGGCGTGATTGAAATTTCGAAAACTCACAAACATCCCAACTTTCACTTGTATAATATTTTTATCTTAAGTTTATTATCAGATCTGCCTTCTGATTTTGAAATAAATACGATACGTATTACAAAATCTAACCAAATTCTCTTCATAGACAATTCGGGAATGACCACACTTCTTCGGAAGATCTATGCCAGTGCTCACGCAATCCTCATCGTCATCCAATTTGCATGCATGGGCGTCAACATGGCGCAATACTCCGATGAAGTCAACGAGCTGACGGCTAACACCATCACCGTTCTGTTCTTCGCCCACACCGTTATCAAGCTGTTATTCTTCGCTTTGAACTCTAAAAGCTTTTACAGGTGAGTACCTCAAGGATTTATCTTTGGGCCACTTTAGATTGTATTTTAGTGTTATTAGTTTTTATAGCTTTAATGTCACAATTTATGGTATAATTTCGACACGGTTGGCGCAGTGGCTAAGCGATTAGCTTTCTACGCTACGTGCCGCGGGTTCGATCCCCGCACGAAACAAGTATTTGTATGTTCTACAGATAGTTGTTTCGGGTCTGCGTGTGAGTGCATGTGACATGTATGTTTGTAAACTGTACCCTCGATACAGGAGAAATCCAAGTGAGTGGCAACGTTTAAAAAAAAAAACAAAATATATAAACAGTTTCTTTTTTAAATACATATACTTTGATTAAACATAAACTAGGTACTCGTAGATTATACGTACTGACATCCTAACGAAAACTGGTACCATGGATTTAGCACATAATTCTAGATCCCTCAGCCTTAGAATTTTGCGTCGGTCTTTTCAAATATAATATTACCCTATTGGTCGCAGTTCTTATAACTAACTAAACATTTTGCGAACAAAATCGTAAAGTTTTTGATAAGACCGACGCAAAATTCTATCTCTGAGGTTTCAGGATCATGTATACTTAACGATATCACTTAGGCTGATATTCAGAGATGACAGAAACGAGCCTAAGCGTGAACTTACGCTTCCATCTGTCAAACTTACGAACAAATTTTGACAGATGGAAGCGTAAGTTCACGCTTAGACTCGTTTCTGTCGTCTCTGAATGTCAGCCTTACACCCTTTATATTGCGGTGCCAAAATATTCCAAGTGCTGGTCCGAAAGTATAATCACCTGACAATCTGAAGATACGAAGGTACGAAGTTTGGAAATTGTCAAATCTAGTTTCGGCATGATCGTTTAAATTATTACCAGAAAATATTCTCTTGTACCTACTCTATTTCTGTGGTTTAATCCTATTTTGGGATATACCTACGCAAATATTTGACAAAAAGAAAACATATAAATCTTATTCGGACTGGACACTCAGCAAAAGGCAAACAGAAAAATAAAATAAAAAAATGTTGGCAAGAAGAGTAGAATAAAAAGAATATAAAAAACGTGCCGAATTTAAAAAATACTAGCCAATCGACACAGTCATGCATCTTTTTTGTTTTTTATTGTATGTCCGATTCGAATTCATGCACAGAACAGTCGAAAATAATCCGAATGGTCTATCATGATTGTTGTGTGGTGACTGGTGTTTCAATCCGACTATCGGAGAAACATATCGGACATCAGGCTCAGCCTAAGAAAAATATATAGAAATAGAAGAAGCATCAAATATTTTTTGTTAAATCATTTTTAAATTTATTGTTAGAGCTTAGCGACCAATAGCGCGTTTATTAAACGTATAAAATTACCATTAGATTACGAATCAAAAATAAAAATGTTTAGGAGAGAGTAACAATTTTTTCTGAAAAATACTGAAAACAATAATTTAACTTTAGTAAATAATTACGAATCGCTTTAGTTTGGCCCTTAATTAACGACAGAAAATAATTATGATTTCCAGACCTTTGAAATTTAATTCCAGCGAAATTACAATTTTATTTGTTCTTTCAACTTCTTCTTTATGAAGAAAAGAAAGAAAGAAAGAAGAAAAGAATGACAAGAAATATTAATATTGTCGGTGAACTTGGGCCTTAGAAGTAGTTTTCACAGCGCATGGCCTTAGATAACGTGGTTGCACGTCGTCGTAGCCCTTGGATAACGTAGCTGCACGTCGTAGCCCTTGCTACGCGTAGAGCCACAACGACTGCTTGCCAATTGGTGTCATCTCCTTATAGGCTTGTTATCTCATCACATTGTCGATATTGGGCATAACTCATAACACTCTTCTCGGTTACAGAATAATTCCATCAAAATCCTATTAATATTTCATAAACATAGCTGAAAAGACGTACAAAATGAAATTTCCGTACATTTTCTGTCTTTTGCTATATTAAATTTCCGTCGAGCGCTTATCAATAGAAATGAATAGGCAATAAATGACAATGGAAGACACGAATGCTTGTCTTTCAATTATTTCGGTCACTCAAGGGAATTCAATAATTGTATAGGCGAAATTAGTACCGTTGTTAATTTTTTTCTTACCTTGGGATCGAATGTTTGGTATGATAGAGGACGGCGAAGGAACTTGCGAGTCAAATGGCAAGTGATCACCATCGACCATGAACATCCGTAGCCTACAGGACTAGACACGCCGAAAAATGTGCGAAAATCCCCCAATTTATTTTGATTTTGTCCCCACAAAATCATAAATCTTTACCATTTTCTCTATCAATTTTTTGTGGTGAAAAAAAGGTGTTTGTCCACAAAAAAATGTGGGACAAAACCTGAATTTTTATTGACGTTGATTTATATGATACATATTCAACTGTGAAAGGAATTTATTGTGGACGTGACGTGACGTGTTAGTAATAAACTTACTTAGGTTTATTATTGTAACGTCATGTCACGTCCACAGAAAATTCCATAAATAATTAATTAATTAAACACATGCGTGCTTAAAGCTCTTTTCAGCCACGTAGGAAGAATAAGATTAAATTCAGGTGACAAGCGATTGACAAGCTTTAACAATAAATTCTTGAGGTGCAAGAAAAGAGCCTTCACGCGTGACGAAACATGAGATCGTTTGGTGCATCCTAATTAATTCACGTAATTTTATGACGCGCCGATCATATTGCAGTGACGCTCGAACTTGACGTGAGCGTCTCTTACTGAAGCTAAGAGAATACCAAATAATATTCTATATCCTAAGAGGGGGAGTATCATATTGTACCTACATGATGTGTTTGTAAGTGCAGATTGAGCAGATGTTCTGTTCAAACACTCTCAAGAGTGGATTTCTTTCATATTGTTGTTTTGAGTTTTTACTGCAACTGCGCGGCAACTGCACTTCTTTAGTTACGTGGATTAGTCTACTGGGCATTTAGCCTTGATTCCACCACTGCTGACTTGCCAATCCTTCTACTACGGCATGAACGATTCCCATGTCAGATAGCTCCCGATTCGACAGAAAGACTAAAACTAACTCATTGCCTGCCATAATATATTTTCACTCAATTTTTTATATAACAAACAATACAAATAATTTGAAAATGAAAAATATTTTCATTTGGAGTTTCATTTTGTTTTATCAAGTATGATGCTCATAAAATTGTTTGTAAATATTTATTTGTTTTGCCATTTTATTTCGTAAAAATGTATTTTTGGGAAATAACTTATTTCTATAGTAGGTATAGCTACATAGGTTTTAATTAAATTTTTGTGCTGTTAGAGCGGTCAAATAAAATTTGTGTGTCTTTGGCGCAATTTCATTTTGTGTTCGGCAAATACAAACGAATGTTTAATTAACTTTGTTGGTTTAATTAAATAGACCGTGTTCGAGTAAAGTATTTTATGTTAAATCATTTTGCAACAGATATTCGACGAACAATCTCTTGTAACCAAAGCTGTACAAAAATTTATCTTTGAATCTGGATGGAAAAAAACTTTGCCAGTTCAGCCAAAGAATTTATTCATCTTTAGATAGAGAAACAATTTCAATCTAATTTATCAGAGCTTTTCACCAAAAATTTAAGAGTAAAGTGCGTCAATTTATTTACTTTGATGTCGTTAATCTAAAACATGGCTGAAAATATATTTTATAAAAACAAAAACCTTTAACAATACAGTATCTAAATAAAACTAAAAGATTGAAAATGGAACGTAGCTGGAGAGAGCTCGAGATTTGAAAACGAACCTCTTAAGATTCCTTTTGTGACGAACGGAATATTTTAAACACGAACCCACCTGAAGGTTTGAATTCTCTTTTCAAAGGTTTCAAAATGTTAAACTATTTAAAATATTTTTCTTTTTAAAATTTATTCAAACAGTAATAATATTTTCCTTTTGACGTCAATCTAAATGTTAATTCTTTATTTTTAGTAAACTTGCATTATTACGTAGTAGTTTACTAATATTGTGGGACTTTTGTATTCGGTCGAAGAACACATCATCATAACTATATACCACGTAGGGTGGCGACGACAATTCGACAGTAAATAATACCTCTTTTACCGTCAAATAGTCGTCGCCATCCTGTATAATTGCCTCTTGTAAACTGATAATAGTAGGCGTAGCTTGCTATACCGTTATTGTAGTCAATATAATACAAATTTATTTAAGTATTGAGTTTTAGGAACCGATAACAGCCCGCAATTAAGTCTTCGATCCGTGGGAACAGAAACAGCTGACTTATTTTTGACGTGCTTTATTTAAATGAAAACTTTTCTATTCTATTCTATTTCTAAAAATTTTGGAATAAAATAGAATAGAAAATATTTTATTTCAAATACACCAAATATTTGGCACTTTGGAAACGTTAAAGACAGGTGCACCGTTATAACAAAGTTGGTCCTATGAAGAAGCACCGGCAAGAAATCCACGGATACTCCAATATGCTAAAAAAAAAAAATGCTTAATAATACCATATTTAATAAGTGCCTAATGGAATTTATTACTAATAATCATTTCAATTTGTATGCCACTGAAGGGTAGACATAGCGATCCCTATATTTTATATATAACATCCTTTTATACTTAAGTTCTACAAATAAAGATTTTGTCTTTGACTTTTGCGCTCTTGACAATCTTAATCGACTCTGCATCCAATCGTTATAATATACCTAAATTATTTCTATGCTTTTTTGCCCCAGGACCCTGGCAATTTGGAACCAGTCCAACAGCCATCCTCTGTTCACGGAGTCAGATGCCCGCTACCACCAGATCGCGCTGACCAAGATGAGGAGGCTCCTGTACTTTATCTGCGGGATGACTTGTCTGTCTGTAGTCTGTAAGTTGGAATTTTAGTATTTTATTCATTGACCTACTACCTACTGCCATGGGCGGCGAGTTTAGAACAAAATTCACGAAAAATGCGTCCCGAGTCAACTTATATAAGCGTAGGTACATTAAAGAAATATCTATATATTAATACGTGAAGAGAAAACTTTGTACCCCTTTTTAAGCATATTGCGCGCACGGAGGAGTGGTGAGATTTTGCATGGTTAGATATAGTTTATATGGAGAAGAAAGTGCAAAAAGTTAAAATTACGGTCGAATTTTGAGGTGACCACTAGTAAAAACTATAACATCAGTAAACAGTTTAATTTTACTTGTGACAATTATTTTATCAGCCTATTGAACTTTTTCACAATACAGTACCTACGGTATTTTTGACGTGTATTCTGTCGGTCTCTCTCATACGATATTGGTGGCATATTCGTACTAATAATTCGGAAAGACGAAGACGGCAGGCGCATAATCGTAGTAGATCTGAAGATCTTTAAATCGGAAGAATAAAAAGTTGAAATGTTATCTGGATCAAAATCACAACAAATTTCTCTTACGTAAATTATAAATGGAGGAAGGCCTTAATTGCCAAAAAGGGGGACGAAGGATGCTTGAAAAAAAAAAAAGTCTCATAAATTGATAATCGTGGAAACGTGTCGCATTTCGCTTGGGTCAATATTTTATAATTTTTGGAGTTGTATCGGATTACGCGATCTAGAGGCCTAAAAAGGCCACATTGAGCAATGATGAATTGCTAATGATCTGCATAGTAACTGTCAAACAGATGATTACTGAATATGAACCTTATGCGGATGACAATAAGAGTCGTCAATTAAGTAGATATTTTGACATTCGTAATATGAATCATATTGTGATTAATCTAAAACGGCCTTTGTAGCCCCCCTGATGGGTCAATATTTTATAAGTCCGACAACATTGACGGAAAAGAAGGACATAAATTGGAAAATATAAAAAATTAATACTTGTCATTCGCGCAAATCTCAAATCCATGAAACAGTATCTTCACTTTAACAAAATTTAACTTTGCTCGGGAATTATGTCGATCAAGGTTGATAGAATCAGTAAGATATTTTTATGGGTTTTATTTGGACTGTTACAGTTATCAGTCATACCACCATTTTTTTTCCTTTACTTTCAGAATTTGAAGAACAATGTTTAATTTATTGTTTTCCTTTCATCGTGTTTTAAAGACATCGCATATTTCTGACCACACCACGTTCTGAAGCATTTTATAAAGCTATGTCTCACTAAACGGCCCGATAGCTCCTTTATCTGCCGTCTTACAGTTAATGTATGACTGTTACATTTAACGTATGGTTCTCCTGAGGATAACATCTGTTTCGGCCCGTGAAAAGTGAATGTTTTCTCTTCGTTAAAAATGTAAGAGTACCTTTGTCTGTGAGGAACTTTATGATCGTTGCGCGTACATAATTTTTGGTTGAAGACGTAACTTTTGCTTTTAACATGAATAAGTAAAGAGCTACAATGGAAACTTTCAATGGAAAAGGAGCAGTAGGTTCCGCATATCTGATTTATCTATGACCACAAACAAGTCTTGGATTGATAATCATGTAGTTATCAGCCGATAGACTTGTCACTTTTCCTGATATTGTAAACGGTTTCTTGATTAGGGAGAACTTCAGTGTTTCACGGAAATGGGCAGCAGAATCCTCTTTGAGCACTTTTAATATCTTACTATGACTATCCTCCATTATTTCCTTATGACCTGATTGATGATAGACATGGCTTCTATGAAGATACCCGTCTTGAGCAGTGGATACTAATATCCATTGTCCATAGCTAAGTATGTGCTGATATTATGGATCATAGCTGTTCACACAATAAATGAATGTAGAATCTCATTCAAACATCTTCATTGAATTTGATTTGTTTAGTACTTCCAGATTCACTCACTTATTTCGGAGCTAACACTAATGGGTACACAGCTGACTATTGTTTTTACACCTAACATACGTTTCATTCCATAGGCTGGATAACTCTAACGTTCTTCGGTGCATCAGTTCGCATGATCACCAGCAAGGACACGAACGAGACTTTGACGGAGCCAGCCCCCAGGCTACCGCTGAAAGCCTGGTACCCCTTCAACGCTATGGGAGGCACTACGTATATTATTGCCTTCGCTTTTCAGGTGGGATTTTATTATTTTCTTAACATTATTAAGGATTTTAACCCTCTTGCCACCAATGGTTAAAAAACTAATGAATAGGTATAAGAGGAGGTCGAGGAAGTCTACTGGTAGACATCTAGCGACAAGTACCACAAACAGAAGAAAGATCGGCTATTATAATAACAATATGGAATACGCCGTTCGTAATGAACCTTTGGCCAGTATCTGATCAAATATTAACATCATCAGGATTCATCAGGATCATAGCTAGTCATAGAACGAAAAGAGAGAAAAAAAAAATTGTTCGCAAACATTGTATAAATTATTTTTATTTCCCTACTAGGTGTACTGGCTTCTATTCTCAATGGCTATAGCGAACCTCATGGATGTAATGTTCTGCTCCTGGCTGATCGTCGCGTGTGAACAGCTGCAACATCTGAAGGCCATCATGAAGCCTCTGATGGAACTGAGCGCCTCATTGGACACGTATAGGCCGAATACTGCGGAACTGTTCAGAGCATCTTCTACAGGTAAATTACTTAAAAAGGGTAAAAAAAAATTATACAAAATAAATATTCGAAAGCAGGATTTGAAAATAAAAAATCTGGTGGAGCATCGTCCATCCTTCAAAGCTTCCTATGTGCTATAGCTGTGGAGAAGAACGGCGCAACAAACTCCCTAGCAACACATTCCCCGCCTTTCAAATTTTAGGTAGGTTTGATAGAACTATTTTAAAGCTTTTTTACTATGGTTTGTTTGATTTAAAAATATGATTAGGTAGGTATACCACAGGTAGGTCCACGTGGTAATTTTCTTATGAGACCCTCCCGTGGCTTTAGTAAAAGATGACCTAAATAATCCTTATTTATTGGTAGACAAAATCCTCCTCGCGACGTGTTCCTCATTACCGAGGGTCGTAATTTCCCCATGGAATTATTTTTTTCCCTGAAGATCTTGCGCCACCTGGCTGTTCTTTGGCGACGTGAAATGCCTCGTGGGGTTCGGTGAGCTTTGACCTCTGGAACGCTTGCCATCGATTTTACCTGTGTAACTATCAGTTCTTTGAGGTTGTGGCAATTTTTCCTGGCAATATGACCAAAGAACTCATGTATCCTACAGAGACAGGTGGTAGACAACCTGGTTTTAATATTTTGCTCCTGTAAGATAGACGCATTGGTGCGGAAGGCAGTCCACGGAATCTGAAGCATTTTTGTCCAGCACCACAAGACAAAATAATGGCAGCTATTATAAATAATGTTTATTCGGTGATACTCCTCATACCTCATACCTTAAGACCGTAACAGACATCCCTCTTAAAGACATGGACATGAGAGCAGCGCCTTGCTTTCAGCAATACTCCTGATGGGCCTACTCAAAATAAATACTAAGATTATGGTATCCGCTACAGTTAATTTTTCTATATAATTCCTTATCAAAACTTCCCTACCCAACAGAGAAATCAGAGAAAGTCCCAGATCCTGTAGACATGGACATCCGTGGCATATACTCCACACAGCAAGACTTCGGTATGACGCTCCGAGGAGCTGGAGGAAGGCTTCAGAACTTCGGTCAGCAGAATAACAATCCGAACGGCTTGACTCAAAAGCAGGAGATGCTGGCGCGGTCTGCTATCAAGTACTGGGTAGAGCGACATAAGCACGTAGTCAGGTGAGATATTATTTATTTTATGCCTCTTTGTTGGCAAACGTGCATACGGCCCGCTTCATGGTAAGCGGATACTGTAACCTATAGACGCTTCTAATATTACTACTACTAGCATCGTGTTGGTAGTAGCGGCTACCTCTATTGCCTCGTGTTGGCAACCCCTAGGAGCACTGGCGACCTGGCTCACCGTTAGGAACACAACACTGAAAAACAGCAGTGTATGGCTACGATATTCCGCAAGGTGGAGGTACTTCCCCAGTCGGGCAGCTCCAATTTTGAGCGGAAACTCCCGCTATGTCCTGCCGCTCTCGTTTATGGACTTACATTTATTGAAGTGTTTTCTGTGGAGAAAGGCCTAAATCTGGGTGCATAGACGCAGTATATGCCTGTCGAAGATACAACAAAGAGGAAGGGAAAGTCGCAAGAAAATACAATTGGCGCAGTAGCTAACTGATAGGCTTTCTGCGCTACGAGTCGCGAGTTTGACTCTCGCACTGAACAAATATTTTTAAGGCTGACAGTTACCTGTTACGGTTCAGAAAGTGTGAAAAAGTGAACTTTAAAAAAAATGTAGATGTTTAGATGCAGTACACGGTAGAGTTGAGACCGATATCAATGGATGATTTATCGCATGTATAAATCATCCATATTTTAAAATCATTTCGTCATGCAGTTACAGCAACAAAATCATCAATGCCTAAAATCATCACTCGCTAGTGACCATGACTGAATGAGCGCGAACTTCGGCTTCGGCTGTGACATGACAACAATGCGTTGACAGTTAGAGAAAAATCATTGATGATTTTGTCAATGTTTCCGTCATCGATATTTTTTTGTCATTGTCATTGAAATCGAAAAATCATCACTCAGCTCATCTCTAGTAGATCCACGGGTCAGCTTTTTTTAAATTTTCTTTTCTACAATCGCCATGTGCAAATTATGTGGCATATTCAATATCATTTACTTGAACTTAATTACTCAATGAAGGTTATTTTCAATCGATGGTGACATCGGGTAGACAAGGACAATGTCACAGTGTGAGAAGAAACACATGCATTGGAAACATCGACCGGTATTACTTATAATTGACTTAGAACTTGACGCTTTGATGTTTGTTTGTACAGTTAAAAGGAAGGTAGTTTGAATTTTAACCATGTCTGGGAAAAGACCACTTGTATACCCCTATACCGAGCAAAGAGTATAGTAATATATGTGGAGAAGAAATATTCAAGCAAAGCTTTATCATGCTTTTGGCATTTTAGGAAACTGAACGAATATTTGGACTTTATGTTAGAAGATCTCATACCGAGTTATTCTCGAGCTCGACCTTACTTAACATCAAGCCAAAAATGAATGAAAACAGTGTGCGCGCGCATTTGAGTGAACTTGAATCGAAAACGCGCACACTTGCGTGACAGATAGTGCCATCCACGAATATGCGCTCCACGCTTCTTCAAAATCGCTTATTTATTTAATAATTTGTCTACAATTGTTACACATTTTCATATTAAAGTCACATGCACAATTGCACAATAGTACACACAGCATTATTATTATTATAGTGTTTGTTATTTTTTCTGATTATTATTTTTGTTTCTTTGTGATCTCTGTGTTTCAATTTTATTTTATTTTTGTACTGACGATGTATGTCATTCGAATAAATGTTTTCTATTTCTATTTCTTTCTATTCGTTTAAAAAAACGAAAATACAATCGGATAACAATAAAAAAGTAGCCTCTGTCTGTATTTACAGTTGCGAAACTTTACCCACTTTGTAAACCACCGAAATATCCAAGGGGCCAATTCTTACACAAATGAATTGAAAACATAGACGTAAAATTTTCGTACAACTAAACATTTGTCTTAGAACCAATTCAATTTAATTATACTTAGGTATTCCCAAGACGTTTAAATTGTCAATCAAATTGCACGAATTGTTTTGTCGTTTCTGAGAAAAGGCCATTACTGTCCCAGAGGTGGGACAGTAATGGGCTGGATTTATTATTTATTTTATGACATTTACAGTCGCATGAAGCAAGCATTGACATTGCTTATCTTACTAAACTTAATTGACCTCTGGTGACCGCAGAAGCGTGAACTATTCCACCGCGAGCTATAATCTGCGGTTCAAAATCGTTCCTAGTCCACAACTTCAACAAACTTTGTGTTTGAAGTTATACTGGTTCTGCGTTTTGAATCTAAAATTCGAAATATGAAATTGTGTTTGGGAAACATTATGTGGTTTTCATTTAATATTGAGTTGGTATTTCAAGTGGTTTTAAGTGGGTTTTAAATTGTTACTTTGTTAATTCGGAGGATCCGGGATTTATTTCTGGGAGGGGCACAAGGGTCAGACCGGTAAGGAGTATCCCCCGTAATATTGTATTACTCTATCTTTGGGATTAATTCTTTATACATACAAGAATAACCATATAGAAATACGCCAGTGTTGCAAGAGGACGGACGCATCGACAAGCCAGATTGCTAGTGATGGACAAGAAACTTCGCTCACTTTCTTTCTGTCGATGTTAATTCTAAGATATTTTGCGATTTTCAACTTGCAGTGTTAAGTTCATAAGTACCCAAAATAAAGAACCAACGATTTTTGAAGCTACGGAAAGAGAAGAAAATGAGAGAATTATTTTTATTATGCCTATTTTAAAACAAATAAAGACGTTCAAAACTAAAATAAAAACAAAAACATTTTTAACAAAAGATAAAAGTAATGATAAGTATTAAGTATTTAAAAATATAACAAAAACAAAGATTTTGAAAAAAAACAACAAAACTTGAAAAAAGTTGCTTCGCATCTGTACAAAAATGGACTACAGCAGACTGACCTCCGCTACACTTCGGAAAACACTGTTATTTATGAATATTTTAATGAAACTTAGTCCAAAACTAATCTCTCTCAAATGTTACAGATTAGTAGCATCCATCGGTGATACTTACGGTACCTGCCTACTGTTCCACATGTTAGTGTCAACCATCACACTCACTCTGCTGGCCTACCAAGCTACTAAGGTAAGCTACCTCAAAATATTCATGCTTTTTTTTGGTAAATGTCTTTCACACTTGGCTCATAAAGCCGGACTTTCGGTGAGGATTGAAGGGCCTCCGACCTATTAAAAAAGTTAATTTAAGCGTAACGCAGCTAAGGGAATCCCTTAGTGGGACACGGACCTCGGCTTAGGGTGACGCTGATGGGGCAACGAGAGAGAGCTTGCTGTGTCTGTGTTTAAGGACGATATTTTATCGACTCAGCACGGATTGGCGCGAGCGAGAGTCAGAGAGGAAATAATTATGCATACTTTGGACATACATAAGTACAATTTATACATAGACTTAATTTTATTATACGTCTGTGAATTTATACCATCATCATGTCATATTGATACTAGAATTTAGGTATATAATTGTACGCACGGAAGAGTGTGGCATAGTTAAAGTTTATATGGAGAAGGAGCGCAAAAAGCTAAAATTACGGTCGAATTTTGACTACTTGACGACCACTAGTTTTAATTAATGGGTGTATTCTAAGGGTAGACCAATTATCAGAATTCCCACGAAGAGTATTATAACTAGTCGTATAGACAGAAGACTAACATTTTTCCGAACATGGATCCTTTACAATAAGTAAACAAAGTAAATAGCCAAAAACGTGCCCCCAACGGCGAATAGCCTCGTAGATCTATCAATCTACATGTCAACTTTAACCTCTTAAAATATCAGTAGAAAATGTTTGATAAATGTAAAAACATTTGTGTAATGGTCCATTATTGGTTCGACCCTCAGTCCATCAGTCACAGACCACGTCTCCACCAGATCGGTTCTCATTCTTTTTTGTAGAAGAATATTTTTTTGCTTTGGCGTGTATTTACGCGAAATTATGAATGGACGGAATATTGTTGGTCATAGATACCCAGATCCACATAGACAAAATAAAAAACAACATAAAAACGAGTTTTTTGTTTATCCGCTTTATAAATTACTGGGAAAAGCTCGACGATTAATCTCGGAGATTTTTGGATTGCCGCATCATTTGGATATGTTCTTCGTCTTAGCGTGTCGATGGCAAATTAAATATATCTGGCCCAGTATTCCGCCACGCGGATTGAAGAATCAGTTGCAGATATTAGCTCCTCACGCGTGCAGGTGGTAGGGCACGGGGCGCAGGATGGAAGGTGGGCCATGGTTTGCGGAGAGACGCCGCACTCGCTCTGTAGGTCTAATCCATGCGTGAAATTCCACATAATTATTATTTTTATTGGATATGCTGAAAAATCATTTAAATCTTTTTCTTTCAGATCAATGGCATCAACGTGTACGCATTCAGTACGATTGGCTACCTCAGCTACACGCTGGGTCAAGTGTTCCACTTCTGTATCTTCGGCAACAGGCTTATTGAGGAGGTAAAGATCCTTATCATCTTAATTTAAAAGTACAATTGGATCTGCTAGCTTTCGTAATGTGGAAACATTTAATATTTATTCATCTTCTTCAGTGAGTTGGCTCAAGCTATCACGTGTGAACTTTTCATACCGTAGTGCATAGATTAGCTTTTGTCGATTTTTTTATCAGACGAATCAGTGACGACAAAATCTTGTCACGGCGTGAATATTAGCCTAGAAGACCGCCCACATTACTTTACACACTGTCTTTCTTGTATGTTTTTTTGTTGGTGTACAATGTACATATTTCGATTCTATTCTACTGTTACTGAACTGTACCAGAACCTACCTTGCTGGTTATTTTATTTTCATACTACTCTTTTACATTTTGCTGTGTTTTAGCTGACATTAGCTTACTTCGTCTGTTTAAAAATCCGGCCTTAGGCAGCAATGGTCAGACGATCTCATGTTTCATTACTCAAGGAAGCTCAATTCCTTGAATTGAGCGTTCTCCTTTCCCTCCCTTTTTCCTAACACCATTCTAAAATGTCGGCAACGCATCGGTGACTCCTCTGGTGTTGCAGATGTTCATGGGTGGCGGTGATCACTTACCATCAGGTGCACCACAAGATCGTTTGCCCACAACTCCATAAACAAAAATTGTCCCTTTCCAAACGAAACTAATTTTCAACGTAACATCAGTTTATCTACCACTATCTAAACTTACCTTTCTACAGAGTTCATCAGTGATGGAAGCCGCCTACTCCTGCCAGTGGTACGACGGATCTGAGGAAGCGAAGACCTTCGTCCAGATCGTGTGTCAGCAGTGCCAGAAGGCGATGAGCATCTCCGGAGCCAAGTTCTTTACAGTATCACTTGACTTGTTTGCTTCAGTAAGTACACATTTTATTACCTCTACTTATTTTTAAGTCGTTGATCGTTGTCAGGTGGTCACAAATTTTCCGTAAAAAAGTTCGCACTGGGGGTATACCAAAAAGCGATTGGACATTTATATCCTATGGGTCAAGCTTACCGCATAAGAAACTCGATACTACGTTCCAAAACACAAATTGCTGAAGCAGGCCACACAGCTGCCAAATTTAAATGGAACATCTGCCGCATGTCGGAGGAGCTTTGGGCAATAACACATACAGTGGGTCTCAAATAGCAGGAAACGGCAACGCGACAGGTCTAGAAGGAGATGGCGTGATAAGCTGGATTTATATCTAAAGGATTGGCCCCAAATTGCCATAGACTGGGAAAAGTGGGAGGAGGGACGGGAGGCCTTTGCCCTACAGTGGGATACTGCAGGCTTGTAGTAATAATATTCTTGAGTCAAGTGGAGTGGGATATGGGTCCCAGGTGAAATCCTCTCGATCCTAGGTTGCGGAAAAGGATTATGTCTACAGCCTGGACAGCAGCGAACTCTGTCATACTAATACCAACATATTATGGAATAGCACCCGCGACACAGTGTGTCCACGACCCGTTATAACAGAGTGTTATGGCAGGAGTACATGACGTTGGTGAGATAATTTAACAATGATGCACATTATTTCAGGTGCTGGGTGCTGTAGTGACGTACTTCATGGTGTTGGTCCAACTCAAGTAGACACAGAACAATATTCTCTATAGTATTACAAAACTGATTTAATTTCTCCTATTATTTTGTAAGTTGTTAGTGTAACTTTGAAGGAAAGGTAACGTAAATATGTATAAAGGTAGAAATAGTACAAGTTCGATGAATCGTTAGTTTAATTTTTTATCTCTGAATTGCTCCATAAAAAATCTGTAATCAGGCGCTAACAATTTCTTTAAAACATTTAGGGTACTTACTCTAAAAAAACATTTTAAATTAATGTACATGTTTCATGTTTTTTTCAATTTTAAGTAAAAACTAGGACTTTTCTAATAATTATGATGTAGCGAGATTGTTAAAAACTAGATTCGCATGATTAGATAATAAATATAAGTTTAGGTAAGATTTTTTTGTGTAAGTTTAAAAATAGAGTTTTTTTTTTAATAAAAAGTGTTTTAAATATTATTAAATAAATTTAAATAGTATTAAATAATTTTGGCACTTTGATAATATTAATTAAATGCAAGTGATTTTTTCTTGTAAAATATGAAATAAGCAATAATGGTATTACTTATTTTTTTAAGTTTGTGTATAAAGAATTTAAAAAAAGTATCAGTTATCATTAACCAAAGAATCTAAAGCATTTAAATAACATATTTTACTAAGAGTATAAATAATAATTCGTACGATACGGTAGGTGTAAAACTGTGTTTGTTTTATTCCAATAAACTATTTTCAAAAATCATATTATTATATTATTTTGGTATTCATGAACCTATGTTTGATTTAACAAAATGTTTATAATTTTCTTAGCAATTTAGTCTATTAAAAGTTTATTATAAAAAACAATATTTATAATATTTTATTATAAAAATAATTCATAAAAATAACTTCGACATTCTTTGTACAATACCTACATCAAATAAACGAAAAAAAGGTAAAATTGAACTTTAAAACTAACTTACTTAGAACTGTTTTATTTAAAACCTCACAAATTTGATTACACAAACTAGCGGTAATTTTCTACGAAACACCTATTCTATAACAGAATCGCGTGTTTTCGCGTTCGTTATCAACTTTTTGTAAGCCAAAACCAAAACGCGAAAACGCACGATTCTGCTGCAAAAAGGAGCCAGTGTGCTATAGCCCTTAAACCTTCGTATTTCTCGATGCGGTACACAGCACATACATTCCTGTCAGTACGAATGTACCATTCAACAAGTCTAAGCCAAGTACTGGCGTTCGCAACACGAAGTCATTCCCGTGAGAGTATTTCTCATTTTGTTCAGCCAACGTTGTGGAAAGTCTGGGATATAAGAAACGGAGGACGCGACGTCAAGAAAACATGAGATTTGAATTAATAAAAAAAAAAAAAAAAAAAAAAAATTGCTTTAAGTGTTGGTACAATTTAGGTAAAAACAAATAGCCTTAATAGTGAGTTGCAAACATTGATATAATACAATTAATATTATTGAATCTAGATAAATTCTTCCTTTCTTTTTAATAAGTAACATTCTTTGATTATCGTGTATTAATTTTCAGCTGTCAATAAATTACAAAACGCCAATAGCTACTCGACCCAAACGTGTCCGTTTAGTGTGTATCTGTGTATCTGTCTGTGTCTCATCGTAGCTCCAAAACGGATGGACCAATTTCAATGCACTTTTTTTTAATGTAATGTTTCATGAACATCTGTTCAGCCGTTCAAAACTTACAGCTCTTTTTGTAGTTGGGTTTTTGATGGTTAGCTTAGTGTGTAACTTCGTCCAATTGAGCCTAGCGATGCTGAACGCAATGAGCTGCCCTGTGCTACCTAAGGCCTGGTTGACAAGATTCCCTTCATATCAACATAGAAATGACATTTTTATTTTCTTTTGACACGGTTTGCGCAGTGGCTAAGCGCTTAGCTTTCTACGCTACATGTTTTGTTGTTTGTTTTTTTGGAAATAAAGATTTGAATTTTGAATTTGATGTCACGGGTTCGATCCACACGGAACCATTATTTGTATGATCTATAGATAGTTGTTCCGGTTCTGGGTGTATGTGCATGTGACATGTATGTTTGTAAACTGTACCCTTGATAGAGGAGAAACCCAAGAGAAAAGTATTAAAAAAAAATTGCCATATCCACGTTGTTTTCACGATCTGTCTGAAAAGCGCATTCTGTAACGAGCTTTTAAATCTTTTATATTTCCATTTAGAGCTGGAAGACCTGTCTTATACGACACAAATTGATGTGTGACTTTGTTACCGTCGCCGTTTGGACCGTCAGAGGATATTACGTGCAGTAATATGAACAATGCGATGGCAAGTTTGATTACCCAGAAGATAATGTACGGTAAATACGCTATTTTTGTGAGAATTCTTCGTGAAGCAGTAATAGCTTTAACTTAGAATCAGCTCGAAAGGCAAGCGTTGTTGAACGCTTGCCTTTCGAGCTGATTCAAGCTGATTAGTATTATTAATTGCTGACATGACACTACAGATTTAGAAGTGATGATAACGACAATATTATTCATAGTCATTTATTCATAAACAAGAAATTGTATCTGAATTTAAACACAAAAATAACACAATTACAGTAAGACAATTAAGCACAATTATTAGACCCACTAAAATAAATTACATTTGATTTTCCTAGATTCAAACAACAATAATAAGATAATAAGCACAATAATAAGAATAATAACAATAATAAGATTCACAATAATAACAATAGAATAATTAATAAAAGATAAAATTGATAGTTAATTTAGTTCATTAATAATACTAATATCTATTACATTTATAGTTAGATCAATAAATCAGGATGAACAAAATCCATTGATATTATACAAATTAAATATAAATAAATATTATTATTATTAATTATTGATTACTATTATTATTTGCGGTATGACGGGATATAATCCTATCGAGGGCAATATAAACCAATTGCAGTGCCGCTAAATTGCACGAGGCTACTGCGTTACGCCTCAATCGCCACAGCGTGCCATTTCGTCCAATCTAGCCCGAGGGCTCCAATTTAGTTATGTCGAACTCGATATAACTACATCGGAGCTTTTGGGTTAGGCAGCGTAACTACACTGCGATGCGAATTGAAACCACTTTGGGTGGGTGAACGCGTTGCATGCCTTTTGAAACGTAAATCTATATCGTGTATCTATTTTTAACCCCTCACAAAAAAGAGGGGTGTTATAACTTTGTAGTGTGTATCTGTGTATGTCTGTGGCATAGTTTTTTAATAGAAAGCTATAGTTTAATCGAGTATCATCTTAGCTATGTTTCATGAAAATCTGTTACAGCTCTTTTTCTAGTTGGAGTCAGGGGTTTTGACGCTCAGTTCTTATGGGTAAATTATACAGGAGAATTTTTTACGTAGTGCGCAAAATTTGCAGAGTGATACACTCCAAAACAAAATAAAAATTATTATTATTGTTGGTATATATTTTTATATCTCGGCAGAAAATTGCCGGACGTATGGGATAGCACGGGCCGAAGCCAAGTGCTAACCCAGAGAATTGGTGATGTTTATTGTGTATTTGTGTTCGAACTAGAATATATATATGCGTAGCGTACCTACCTTTTGTTTTTTTTTTTTTTTGCGTGGTAAAATCATCAAATGAGTCCTCCCACCCCGGGCAGGGCGGGAGGGCCTGTCAGACTTGTACTGACTAAAATCCACGGTGTTCCTTCGATAGCCCTTTACGTTCCGGGGTCACGGTAATGAGATAAGTCCCGCGACCAGCGTACCAACCTTGGATAAATAAAATAGAATAATAAATAATATTTGAGTACAAGTTAAACTTTTACAATTACAATGAGTTATACAGCCTTTAGCTTGGTGTACAAGACTTACTCGGCATCATAAGATCCATTGAAATAAAACAATATTCCAACAAAATATTCATATTCCAAATTAAACGTACAGTAGGTAAAATTAAATAAAATTTTATTGGCGTGATAAACTGCCCCAAAATTAAGTCGGTAATAACTATTTTCATGTATTTACCATTAGCTGCAAAGTGGCACGTTTTGCGATAAGTCCGCGGTCGCCACATTATAACCGCTTCTACAAAATAAATACCTCTTTAAGTGTTTTAATGGCCGCTTGACATATTTCCCTGGTAGTACCGGGGTACATTTTGCGGTATAACGGTATTTTCTTTTATGACCTTTCTTTGTAGTGGTGCCCATGCCTTTGGGTTAAAGAAAATTGCCAGGATTTGGTCCAAATGTCGCCCAGAACCAACTGACCCGGTATTTAGTAGATCTCGTGGATTAGTTTCAAAGTCACCTTTTGATATCCCCTTATAAGGGGTTGTTGTTCAGGGTTAAGGGGATTTTGATAGTCTCAAGATCCTCTTTGAACGATTAATATCAAAATCTCTTTTCGATTTCCTCTGCCAGACAGTATGAATGCCTGATTTAATGTAATAATTGGAAGAAAATATTTTATGCAAAAGAGATTACTTATAGTAAATATGATATCCCCTTCAAAGGGGATTTTGAGATTTTTTAGTTTCAAAATCCCCTTCAGCTTGAACTTTAAGCACCAAAAGGGGTTATTCGACTAAAATTCTCAAAATCCCCTTTTAAGGGGATATCGAAAGAGGATTTTGGAACTAAATATATACCATCTCTATTAATTGGCATACAAATGACCACGACAGGTATAATTTAATCAGTGTTTAAAAATTAAAAGTTTCCATTATTAAGTAGGGCCATGTTCACCAACAAAATAACATGCGATTAAAATAAAACCGACCGTTTACCAATATCTACAAAAATTCAGCTTAAGCGGTAGTTTTTCTTTATCTATTATTTTGTCAGTGAACAATATGTAACAACATAATAATTTTAAAACATTTCTATTTCCCGTTAATCGATATTCGAAACTTGGTGTAGCAAAATATCGGTTTCATAAGGGCGACTGCACACGATCGACTCGCTCCAGTGATTCGAGGAGAGCTTGAATCGAGTGATTTCTTCGAGCGTTACAAGCCAATTCGTCCAACCGTGCACTAGTCCAGTGTACGGTTGGACGAGTTGGCTAAACTGCTGGAAAGCCTAAATTGGTTTCAGGAGCTATCTAAAACTCGTAGGTTGTGTTTGACTTCAAAATACATTATTTATTTATTTATAATGCTTCCTGTACAATTTACAAAGGCGGTTTTAATGCCGTAGGGAATATTCTACCAGACAACCGTAGGGTGACAATGAAGGTAGATGCCCCAAAAAACAAACTTAAATGAGAGTTATACTTGAAGAGTTCCATCGACTATCTCCGAAGGTCTTCATCAGATCTTCACTAAATTTA
The DNA here is from genome assembly GCA_932294325.1 of Allophyes oxyacanthae. Taxonomy (NCBI): domain Eukaryota; kingdom Metazoa; phylum Arthropoda; class Insecta; order Lepidoptera; family Noctuidae; genus Allophyes; species Allophyes oxyacanthae. The sequence goes on from OW028628.1 coordinate 9,770,922, forward strand.
AATGGAACCATCTCGAACCATCTCCCTTTCAAACAAAAAGAATTTTTATAATCGGTCCGCAATTGACGGAGAAATCGGTGACCGTACATAAAAAAAATACGTACAGTCGAACATAGAAACTGCACCTTTTTTGAAGTCGGTTAAAAAAAATACATACAACCAAACATAGAATTTCCTCCTTTTTTGAAGTCGTTTAATAAATACTTGTCCCATCTGTGTTTCACAATCACCTATATTTGGCAAATAAACGAATTTGAATTTGAATCCAGCTCTCTAGGATTATCCTGGCATCCTGCCAGGCTTCTATTCAAACTCCGCTAGATCGAACAACTCGATATGGTTGGTTGAGCTCACACAAAACGATATAGCTATTAGGTAGAACCATAGTTTGTGAGCCGTGGTCGGTCGCTATTTGTATACGAATATTTATACAATGTTCTCATTGTACGGAAAGCCTATACAATGCCAGGTCAGCTTATACTGGAAATAGAATAGAATATAGAATAGAATAGAAAATATTTATTCGATAAATGACACATCGTCAGAACAGAAATAAAATAAAATTTAAACACAGATCAGAAAGAAACAAAAATAATAATAAGAAATAATAACAAACAAACACGGATAAATAATATAATAAAGTTGATTTTACTGCACCGACGAGCACGCCCATATCGAAAGGGTTGCCAGCTCATCATTTGCTGGGTGGTGGTTGCAAATGTATAGTTTGATATGTAGCCGTGTGTACTACCCAACTTAGTTACCTGTTGAAATATTTAAATGGATGTCATAATTAAACTTGAAATAAAGGTAAAGAAAAGAAAGAAAGAAAAATAATTAATTTCTGCAAAAATACGACACATACTTAATAATATTATAGTTTAAAAAAAACTAAAGAAAACCCTTTTGTCATCCAAACTAAACGTGTATGCAAAATTTCAGCTCAATCGGAAACCGGGAAGTGGGTCAAATTTAACTTCCAAGATTTTTTTACATAGTTAGTTACAAGTGAAGCTAATAAAAGCGTTTTAAAAATAGCATTAACCATATCCTTAACTAACACTGGCCAGTCAACGTAGACCGTAGACAGAGTAAAAATCACGCAAGGCACAGACTAAAAACTATATTCTATAACTATGCTACAAACAATGACTAAACCTAGACTAAACAGTCCGTTATACAATTTCATAGAGATTTCACTTAGATATACAATACCTATAAACATCTACGAGGATATTCATTAAAACTATGGAGAACATTTTCTAAAGGAAATCCTTTGAAACACTTCCTACCAACTAACAAACCGTGTAGTCACAGAGTGGAACAAACTCCCTGAAATTGTTATAATAGCACCCATATTGAATTGCTTCGGGAAGAGACTAGACAAAATATACAATTCATTTAAGACACACACGCATCAGCAGTGTGGTTATATATTAAAATAATATATTTAGAACTAGCTTCCGCCAGCGGCATCGCCCATATGATATCCTTATAAATTATAGCCTATGTTACATAATGATAATATAGCATTCTGCTGGGGAAATAATTTTTAAAATCAGTCCAATAGTTTTTGAGTTTATCCATTACAAACAAACAAACAAAAAAAATAAGTATTAAGTATAATAGAAGTAGGTATAGACATATAAATCCAGCCCATTACTGTCCCACTGCTGGATACGGGCCTCTTCTCGGAATGATAAGGGTAAAGCCTTAGTGCACCACACTGGCCTGGTGCGGGTTGGCGGACTACACACACCATCGAGAACTTTATGAGGCTCTCTCTAGTGTGCAGGTTTCCTCTCGATGTTGTAAGTGATAATTAAATTAAATTGTTATCCGCACATAAATTCTAAAAGCCGGGTTTGATCTCAGACCCTCGTGCATGGAAACCATCGTTCAACGGCTAGGCTATCACTGCTATATTTAAAACATTAAAAGAAATTTATTCAAAATTTTCAAGACTTCGAAACATCGTCTGGTATTTCCAAACGTCCTAAAATACGGTTAAATTCTTAAATATAATTAAGATTCATTAACAAATTCTCGCTTTGTATTTTAATTAAAAGTTGGAAGATTTGCACCGTTTATTAGGACCTACGTAAAATCGGGATTACAATTCTAAAGTAAAATTCATTTTCTGATAATCATAGTATCTAATACTGGAGCAGAGTAACTAATCAAGCCGGTTCTTCTCCATAGCACCTACTATTTGGAACCGCGCACCTGGAGTGGACATTTCATAAGTGCCTGTATCTGGTTAAGGTATATGAATTCAATTGAATTCTATTCTAAAAGTGGAGAACAATTTACAATAAAAATATTTTTATCGTTTGTATGCACTGCCAAGAAAGAAAAGAAAGAAAGAAAGAAAATAAATTATTTTTTTGCACACAGGACATCAAAATTACAATAGCATGCATACACAAAATAGAAAAAGCCAGAAAAATTTATAATAAAACAGTAAAGATTTTTTTTATTATGGAAGTGTGTGTCCCTCATGTGCAAAAAAATGGCATCGATCAGCTTGTTGTTATTGGCAACACCAATGACCTACTGATTCAAAATGTAATTAAAGTTCATATTATATTATTATTATAACGTCAACCTAAAATAAACTTAAACCGTCTTATTAATATACGGAATAAATACTGGGATTATTGTTTGGTTTAAATCACGGCCTAAAAAATCGATGCTAATAGATTAACACTAAATAAGTAAAAAAAAATATGTCCGACTGACAGTTGCCAGTTACGCCTGCTTTTGGCGGTTTTGACTAAACTCTATCACAGCCCTAAAGAAACTATTGAAGCTGTGCAAATACCTAATAAATTTTCACTCTATTTCCAATACTGCCTGCTAACCATCTAGTAGATTCTCGCCGGTGTACCCTAATCTCAAGTCAAGCGAGTCTAATGGTTGTAATGGATTACTTCCAAAAGTTTTATCACAAATTTAGGTGAGATGAACCGAGTTTGATTCTATAAACGCTTTTGTTCATTACACTCGCATTAGGAAGTTTTATTTAATTAATTTTGTATGGAAGTTCCTGGTTTTATTGGCATTGAGTTCAAATTGAGCCAATTTTCTTCACTTAAATTTGCCTCGACGTAGTTAGACTCGTCTAATTACCTATCAGATAGACGTAACTCCGTGAAGAATTTACTTCTTGTTGCTTTTCTTCGTGTGTTGTTTCTTAGGTAAATGAGCAGACTACTAGCCGGGCTTCCATTGGCAGTGGAGCGGACTCCGTACAGACTCCGTTTACCTCGCAACGGTAAACTTCATAGAAGTGCTTCTACCAACAAAGAGTCTAGCGGAGAGGACTGAACGAGTAACAATAGTTTCTTGCATCCCGCATCTAGCACGTGTAACAACTTAAAAACATTCTATCACACAAATGATTTCTGTCACATAATTAGGCGAGTTTACTGAAGAAGAAAATAGATTATTTTTAAAACGCTTTTATTAGCTTCACATGATTGTAACTAACTAACGATGTAAAAAAATCTTGGAAGTTAAATTTGACCTACTTCCCGGTTTCCGATTGAGCTGAAATTTTGCATACACATTTTTAGTTTGGATGGTTTTAGTTTGGATGACAAAAGCGTTTTCTTTAGTTTTTTTTTAAACTATAATATTTTTATTAAAAAAAATACTGATAGATATTATTCGCTAGTAGATAAGCAAGTATAGATATGTTAACTCACAATAGAGGTACTGGTCGTGATAATCTTTACACTAATAGTTAGTAAAACGGCGCTCGTGTAACCCAATCTTAACTAAGGCGAGTCTAATGGATGGCAACCCATATTGAGTGTTAAAAGCTTTTAGCTACGGTCATGGTGTGTGTTTTAGATATGTTATAAATGGTTTAGAGTATAATTATTTGTGTAACAATAAAAAAAAAATTCAGAAATTAAAACATCGTGATATGGTTTTTTTTAACGTGAAATAATTACGACAAAGGATGCGTATAAAAATTAATACTTTTATTATGCTTTTATACTCTATAAAATTTATAAGTACGGTTGGCGCAGTAGCTAAGCGATTGGCTTTCTGCGCGACCGTGTCGCGGGCTCGATCGCACGTAACAAATATTTGTATGATCTACAGATAGTTGTATCGGGTCTGGGTGTGTGTGCATGTGAGATGTATATTTGTAAACTGTACTCATGATACAGGAGAAACCAAAGAGAGGTGCAAATATAAATAAAAGTTATTAATTAGCATAACCTTGTGCGGTAGCTATTTATTTTGCGAATCCCAAGAAGCTCTATAAATAAAAAATCATCCAAAGAAAAGAAATATTACCCAAAATGGACCAACAACTCATAAATTACTGTATTCATTACCCACTTCCAAGTAAAATATCGCGGTTCGTTATGAAACGAAAACTTCTTTGACAAACTCGAAGCTAGGGTAACCAGATCCATAAATAAGATTTCCTGACAAAATTCCAGATTATTCGGCTTTCCTGAGTTTTCATGATAATGTTCTGTGCACGTTGTCTGTGTGTATGCGGACTCGTCGGAGGCAGCGAAAAGAAAATATATTTTGGTTACAAAAATAATGTCACTCAATCAAAATCAAAATTTAAAAATAAAACGCATAAATCTGTTTTGATTTTTGCCTTTTATTTTTTTAAATTTTGATTTTGATTGAGTGGCATTGTTTTCGAGATCGAGATCGATTGTTTTTGTTAATCAACAAAAACAATCGATCATCAAGCTCAAAATCGTAATTTGTTTCTTTCTTGCATATACAAATTGCCATTTCTTTTTTAAAAATTCCTGATTAATTCAATATTTTCCTGATTTGCTGACAGAGGACCTTAATTCCTGTCATCTGGCAGTCCTGCTCGAGGTCAAGGCAGATTTTTCATTAAAAATAAAAGTGGGAAGTCAGAGAGAGTTTGTAACAAACAATAACTGCTTGTTTTGCAATGTAAGGGAAGTTAAATAGATTTATAATAAATACAGTTGAACAAAGATATATATGTATAATATACGGGGTCAGAACTGATAATGGATTTTTTCTGCAGTTTTAACATTTTGCCCGACCCGGGAATTGAACCCATACCCTCACGCTCAGCAGCCGCCCTTGCGACCACTACACCAATATGAGTCAATGCAATGAGAATAGAATAGAATGGATCTTTATTTCATATAAACCAGATTCAGGCACTCATGAAGTGTCGAGACTTCAACTGCGCGGTTCCAAATAGTAGGTCCTATGGAGAAGAACCGGCAAGAAACGATAATGGAAACTCTTTTAAAATAATAGATTACAATTTTGATTAATAAAATGTTGTGGTAAGAGATGCGAGAATAATGTAATTTAATGTGAATAAAAAATAAGAATAGGTTATTAATGATTTAGAATATAAGATTGTCAGTTAGTTGAGATCTTCATGATCGGTATTTTTTTTACAAGGTAGTTCGAAGTTTATTCTCTCACCATTGTGTATGTTTATGACCGGAGTCTGATGTTAATTACCATTTTGTTACACGGTAGATCGCTGACCAGTCCCGACAGTTCCGTTCATCATTATCAACCATTAGGCGTGATACTTTAGCGATTGAAACTTTTTCTTCTCTTATGCATGTCGATGGCAAATTATTTTTGTCCCAGTATTCCACCACGCGGACAGCATTTTCAGTATCTATCTCTCACATTACCGTCTCACTCGTGCAGAGCACAGCACGCGATGCTAGAAGGTAAAGGAGACATTCTCTGCAAGTGCGTTGCATTGAAACCTTGAATTTCTACGAAATACTAGCTCCACCTAGTGTGTATGGTAACAAATAACGTAGTCAGAACAGAAGGAGTTCAAAGTTAAGCAATAAAAGAGCATCGAACGCAGCATGTTACAGTGAACGATAGGAAGTATTTTAGTCATTAGTTACACCTGTAGAGATCAAGTTATGAGATGAGGTTCTTAATTATTATAAAAACTAAGTAGTGATAGCTTAGCGGTTGAACGCTCGCCTTCCATGCAGCAGGGTCTGAGTTCGAACCCAACCCGCACCTCTGACTTTTCGGATTCGTGTGCAGATTAAAATTTTATTATCATTTGCGATAACGTTGAAGGTAAAAATCGTGAGGAAACCTGCACTTCTGAGAGAGCTTCATAAAGTTCTCGATGGTGTGTGTAGTCCGCCAACTCGCACTAGGCCAGCATGGTGGACTAAGGCCTAACCCTTCTCATTCTGAGAAGAGGCCTGTGCCCAGCAGAGGGACAGTAATGGGCTGGATTTATTTATATTTCGCAGTTTTGTTCATAGATTCTGTTTTTTGCGAACAAAATCGTCAATTTTTTCATAATACTGACGCAAATTTCTCACGCTGAAGTGTCCAGAATCATGTGCTGAATGCATGGTATCAGTTTTCGTTACAATGTCACTTACTAATCGCTCCACCTGATACCTTGGACTGCCGTCAACAAGTGGTCGCTTCCAGCCGTGTGAAAGAACGTAACACGCATTAATTCTCTGCCTACCGTCATTTCGCTAACGGTCTCCGGCATTTACAATTTGGAGAAGCACTCAGTCCTCCAAATTGCCTAGGCACTCAAACTGTTGCTAAATAACGGACAAAACACCTGACGCTTTGTAGATAGTACAAGCAACAATAGGTTTCTTTGTAAGGATCAATAATTAAGTATGACGTTCTTTAACAAAATATTTTAGCTAACAAGGTTCACAGAGTATAGGCTACAGTTCTGAGTGTTTAAATGTCTGGATACCATAATTTTTATCACTTATGTCCCATGTCCAGCAGTAGATCAAGACGTCCACTACAGTTACTGGCTTATATGCCGCAGCGTCAGCGTTGAGCTCTCCGCGCCCAGCAAATATTGAGCTGGCTACCCTTTCGACATAGCATGGTTGACAGGATACCTATATATTTTTATGAATTTTATATTTAATTTCATATTTGTCTCTTTTTGTAGTGTTATTTTTTATCTTTAATCTTCTGTCTCTTGTGTTATCAATGTCACCATGCTGAATAAATGTTTTCTTTTTCTATATAATGTGCCCGCTTATGGGATAGCTAGCTGTACCCGAGACTCACTCCGAGAGGAGAATGAAAGATGAGATTTAAAAAAAAATATACAATAATTAGTCTGTGTCCAATTTCATCAAGATCAGTTTAGCCGTTTGTCGTGAAAAGGTAACAGACAGACAGAGAGACAGTTACTTTCGCATTTATAATATTAGGTAAGATGTGACCTTTGCACCACTTGGGCCGGACAGTGCCAAAATGTAAAAAAATCATCATTCTCCTGCCCTTATCCCATTTGCAATGATTTGTGGTCGGCGCAATATGTCTTCTTCTTCCATTCATCTCTATTATACCTACGTCATCTCAAAATTTACGTTCTTATAAGTGATGGCAAATTTCACACAATCCATCCATCATTAAAAGGGCCTGCCTTGTCTCTTTAAAAACGTAAAAAAATCGCGTTCGAAAAACAAAAGGAAGAAAAAAGTCAATAATAGATAGTAATAGTATTAATAATAATAAGTTCCAATCCGTGTACCTTGTACTAATTTGATGAGACTGCAAATATTTTACCCTGTCAGACATAAACAGGACACCAGACGCCACGACCCCGAGGGAAATTTGTGTGATGCGCCTTCGATAATACCAAAGTTACATGTGGCACATGATACAAGGCAATTGTGACTCTCACGACATCACTACTGATGCAAATATTATATGAATATAATACTATAACAATACCTACAATATGTTTTTTACAAATAAAATAAAATACTATCCATACATTAACCCTAATACACGGTTAGTCGGTATTATTGTACTCATCATTATGAACAATTTTTACTATGGGACCAGCGGGTCTACCGTGAAACTAAAATTGTAATGAACATCGACACTGGTATTAAACTTCAATACGATCGTGAGAGCCTAAACTTTGAGCTAACTTGTAAAAAAATTACCTATCATATAGTTGGGACTCCTATCTTTATGATCGGTAAAAAAAATACAAGTTAGCTCAAAGTTTAGGCTCTCACGATCGTATTGAAGTTTAATACCAGTGTCGATGTTCATTACAATTTTAGTTACGCGGTAGACCCACAGAACTGAATTCGATAAAATTTGCTGTTCCATACAAATATTTCAATATTATTCGACTAAATTGTATGGAACAGCTGATTATTAGTTCGCGATTTCAGGGTATTATATTATGAGTTATTTAGACCTAAAAAGTGGTATTTAAAATCTTTAGAATATTAAGAGCAAGCAATTTTATTTGCATAGAGAGTTGTAGTTTCAAAGCTTCCGCTAGTTAATCTCAACTATTGTCAAGCCGTAGGTAGTGTCCTGTTTAAACATTTCCTTCCCATCTAGTCAACATCCCTTTGAACTCAAATAGTGGACGAAAGCGTTGTATGATTAGGTATCTACCGATTCGAACCTTCCGAGAATCAGAGAGAAATACATAGATACAGGTTGAAAATATTGTAGTTCAAAAAAAAATTGTTTTACATGATTATTATGTACTAAGGGTATGTATGTAGTGGTCGAAATTAGACCGAAATAATAAATATAAATTTTAGCTTTCTACACTCCTACTCAATAAACTTCGACTATGCCAAATCTCACACTCCTTCTTGCGAGCAATATGCTTAAAAAGCAATGACATTTTACAAATAGACGCGTTGCCCGCGCTCTATATTGGCAAGATAAATGCAAGGTAAATGCCCTGCACCGACTGAGAGAATGAGCATGCAGCAGCTAATGCCACGTAATGACGTGACTAAGCGTCTATATTCATCTTTTTCTAACAACCGACATGGCGTATGGTGGCTTTCATTTTCTTTCCCTTTCTTCGCGTACTGTATAATTATATGTACTGCTATAGTAAAACGCCATTTTGTAGTGCATTAATGTTGGTGTATGGCCCGTCTTTTTGTAAAATGTCATTGATAAAAAGGGTAGGGTTTTTCCAGTTTTCCCTTCGCATGTTAAGATGTAAATTTTTTAACTATCGCATAGGTACATGTTTGACGACACGGCTGGCGCAGTGGCTAAGCAATTAGCTTTCTGCGCTACGTGCCGCAGGTTCGATCCCCGCACGGAACAAATATTTGTATGATCTACAGATAGTTGTTTCGGGTCTGGTTGTGTGTGCATATGTGACATGTATGTTTGTAATGTATGTATGTTCGATACAGGAGAAATCCTAGTGAGGGGCAATGTTTTATAAAAAAAAAAAAAAAATGTCTCGATGCAACGAAATAATATTTTTTATTTTTTCGTTCTTTTCTTTACATGTGTAGGTATTAAATAAGGTCTTACTGTCGTTTTAAGAGGTTATAGTACTGATGATTATGAACAACTTTCACAATGGCAACAACAAAGAAATCGCAAAAAAAAAATCTGCCAATCCATACAAATAACACAGAACACAGAAAAGATATGCTATAGATATGGAGGTACTTCCCCAGTCGGTCGGGCAGCTCCAATTTTGGGCGGAATGTCCCGCTATGCCCTACCTCTCGTGTTAGACAGCTCCGAGCGTTAAAAATAAATTAATTGTATTTCTTTCTTTGTAAAAACAATAAAAAATAAACAGTCTGGCCACAACACACAATAATACCAGTACCGCCAGTTTCTCTTTGAACTCAAAACTTTTTTCATTTAAAATTTTTGGGTAGCATAATACAAAACGGTGCTAGCTACGAGTACTGTTTGATAAACCTATTTTGACAGACTAGCAATATTGTAGCTTCAAGTAGTTCCACACAAGGGTAGGTAGAGAGAAATCCACATATGTCTGTCAAGAAAGTCATGAAAAGGATTGAGGGCGCCACTTGTATATTCTCTTGTTTATTTTTAATATATTAATGCCGAAAACATTTTTTTATCACAAAAAATCTACACAGAATAGTAAAATAAACACATCGTTGTACCCAAACTGACTCCTACGGTACTTATTTAGGGTTGCGAGCGAAGAAGAATTTTAGTTCCTTCAAAATCCTTTTCATGACTTTCTTGACAGACGTACATTACCTATTTTCTTTCTTAGTGCTTTTTCGGCATGTATAGGATACAAGTAAGTATTAGAATTAGAATTAGAATTATTTTATTTGCCTTCAATGTAGGTACAGGTATAAAATGTTGTACATAAATAGGTAAGTTCCACTACATTCTACCTTACGGCATGCAAAATTATTAAAAGTATTCTCCAGAGGGTTTCCTTTCAGAAAATGTGTTTTATAAAAAAGTAGTTTACCTGATTTTTATTGTATCATAGGTAAGTACTACCTTTCTGGTCTAGGGATATATCCAAAAATATCTTCTTTTTTTAATAATGTTATCCGACCTTCGTGTTTATTAAGGCGTTAGCACACTAGCGATTTGCTGCAGCAGAATCGTGCGTTTTTTAAATTTATTTATATAACAAATAATGAACACATAAAATATACGAGAAATATGAAGTAAGGAGCATACAGTACAAAGGTACTGTTTATTTCCAAATAAGTCTCTTCCAGCAGACCTGCGAGAGGAGAGATTAAAAAGAAGAAATGTAGATCCAGTGTGTAAAGAGTACGTGTAAATAATTTACATAAAATACGTATTACATTTATTTTTTATTTGGTTTATTAACAGTTGTTTACGCTGTTTCATGCACAAATATTATACTAAACACACTTTATAGCATATAAAACACTTATAGGTGAACACCACTTGTGTTTACGCGTTCGTTATTTAGGTACTTTTTGTAAGCAACAGTCAACGAACGCAAAAACCCGCGATTTTGCTAGAAAAAGTAGCAAGTTGGGCATCACCCTTAACCTTCGCTTGAAATATCTTGACTCAAGTTCATCTTTATAAATATTACTATAGTCACCACAGATAAAATAAAGAAATAATACAGTGTTCTCAGAAAAACCTAATACTCAATATTCCGCCCCGCAAGATAACAACTCAGCCGCCATATTAAATCTTTTCTAGCAGGAATTTGTGGGGGCTCTCAATCCGAAGCCCCACAGATAAGAGATATAAGTTATATTAACCTACCTGAAAACGAAAGGGAATTATATTGTATTGATTTTTGTTACCAATCTTATTTTACAGATATTAGGTATGTGTTGATATTCTATTGTCCTTTGGAGTGTTATAGGAAAGAGTCTCTTACTTCGTTGGCTATACTCGTAGATATGCTTAGTGAACTCAAAAAGTGAGACGTGTCAGGTACTCCAATTTCAGAAAAATAGAGTAGTTGATCACCAGTCAAATGCCGTTTACAAACATAATTATTAATTTGTGTATTGAATAAAAAATATATAATAACAGTAGCTATTCCATTAGTGCATGTATCGCTGTTCTATTTAAATATAATTCGAACATTGTTGAATTTAGAATTTGACGTCTTCAAAAAATACGTCTCATTTTTTTAGCTTCTCTTTGTATGACAGAGCGTATCTATAGATATCGATGGTCTCTTAGTGCTTAGTAATCTATAAGTTTGATATTTAGCGTGGTGTTTCATTTTCTCGCAGATCCTAAGAGCCAGAAATAATGTTTCCTCTGATTTACTCATATTTCAGTAGGTATACCACTATGAGTGCAGTAACACTCCATCACAAATATTGCTCGAGAAAATCTTAGAGAAATCCTCAAAAAAGAAAAATAATAATACACTAGCAATTTTCTTCGAAACTCTTTTGAAGCAAAATTCAATTTTGGAATCCCTGCACCAATTCGATGAAAACTTGTATACAGCCAGTGAGAAATTCCATTACATTTCTTGAAATATTTGGAACACAATAATGTCAAGTACCTACTGGCAATCGAAATGACGTTAACATATCTCTCAATAAGACTTCGGAATTTGAAATATCCGGGACCTGTGTGGAAATATAAGAATTTGTATTGCGAACTTGAACGATGCATGAACTGAATTTATTTAGGATACCTACAACTACGGCTTTCCAGAAACGTTTATAAAATCAAATTAAAAAAATTGTTATTTGCTAAACATTAAACGCGTGACTACGTTTCGTTAATTCATCAGTGTAATATGTAGTCGCGTTGTAGGTAATTGCCCGTGGACCTCCATGAAACTAAAAATCCATGTTCTTTCAGAATTCTGTATGGCCCTTTAAGGTGTATACTACTGCCCATCACCCTGATTAAATTCCTTAGTCAACCTTAAGATGGTATTTTTCCACTCAAGAGTCATTCAAAAGTGTTGGGATTTAATAGTTTCTTGCCCATTCTTTTTCTAGGATTGACGCTTAACATCTAGAGTCAATAAAAGTAAACGAAAATTACCCAAAAAAAAATTTGTGGGTTCGTCTTTGAGAACAACGTCACGCGCGTCTTTATTCTTAGTTGGCCCGTTTAAAATATGTTCCCTTATGTTTTCAACGTCTTAATGTCTCTTAAAACGTACAGCGGGAGCTTCCGCATTGCTGTAAAATTAACAATCGTTAGGAATATAGAGGATTCGGTCCGATTATTAAGCGGGGCTTCCACTGCGAAAGGGTAATGAGCGAGTAACAGCCGAGCGGAACGGAGTCCAACTAGCTAAAATTATAGGTTACTTTCCACTAAGAAATATGTAGTTTCGACCATTTTTATGATTTGCCTTCCCCTGCAAACGTGTAGAATAGATAAAGGTTTCTACTTCGATGCTTCTCCTAGTCCTAGACGAATGTTAGCGGAGTGAAATTTATTGCAAAAAAAAAAAAAACTTGTTTAAAAATTGCAGATTTTTTTAGTACGCGTGCAGAACATGATACCATATACGTGGTTTCATTTAATGGGATAACATAACGGCACCCTGTATAATAATTACACTTGTGTATCGCTTCCCTTCTTCGTTTTTTGTGAAATTCTAATATCCGTCGGTATATTAGAATTTCGCAAAAAGCCATTAAGTTACATCAAGCACTCGGGGTGAGATTAACCATTCCCCAACAGAATACACAACCTTTCCCTACTTCTCGACCTCTAAATTGAACCTAGATACAGCTAGCAAAGTTGTCGTTGTCAAGTAGATATTTACCTAATATCCTTACCTGTGAAAGTAAATAGGAATTTTCCAATTAACAAAGTAAATCCTTTTTGTAAGCAAAAAAAAAAAACATTTATACTAAAAACCTAGTCGTACGATGAATGGAGTTAATTCCGCGCCGGCACTGCAGCCAACACCCTATAAATATTTGATGCCAACTAGTGCTGTCAAGAAAAAACCGGGATTCAAGTGGTTTTAAAAGTTGTATAGAGTTAGACTGTATATGGACGACACGTTTGACGCAGTGGCTAAGCGATTAGCCTTCTACGCTACGTGCCGCGGGTTCGATCGCCGCACGGAACAAGTATTTGTATGATCTACAGATAGTTGTTTCGGGTCTGGGTGGTGTGTGCATGTGACATGTATGTGTGTAAACAGTACCCTCGATACAGGAGAAATCCTAGTGAGGGGCAACGTTTTAAAAAAAAAACAAAAACAACTTGCTTTTACTCGCTACTTATTCGGAATCCGGCCCGCATACCTATAAACACGGATGCTTTTTCTTTGGTCATTCATCAATGATTATAACTATCTAATATTATTCATTCTCCTGCCCTTATCCCATTTAATTTGGGGTCGCCGCAATATGTCTTGTACTTCCATTCATCTCTATTAGATGTCATCTCAAAATTTACGTTCTAATAAGCCATGTCAAATTTCACACAATCCATGCTATGAAAACGCAGAAAAAGACATGTATTACTTACATGAAACAAAAAAGTAATAAAAATATGCATGAGCTTTCATATTCATAGTCCCGGATGTCCGGAATTATTTTTATACTGACATCACTAGAGGAGAGCTCATCAGATATTCAATCAGCCACCGATTAGGTCCCTACTCTGATTTGCAAAGTAATCATGTGCAGTGCGCCTGCACGAAGTGAAATGAAATTTCCATACTTCGAATTCGTGTGCTTAAATTTATAGAAAGAAAGAAAGAAATATAATTTTATTCCGTACGGGATACTTTTGATCGTCCGTTGATTTGATTTTTTATCACTGAAAACATTGTGTGGAAACTTGCACACGTAAGACTGCTCTTAAAATATGTTGATGGTGTGTGTAAACTAGTCCACCAACTCACACCAGACCTTAGAAGCTATTCTGTAAGATCTCGCATCTCGATTGTTAATAACAGTTATTAAGTTATCGTATGTCGATTCTTCAAATATCAACCGTGGACAAAACTCGTTTTTTCCACCCTTTGTCACCTTGACAGAAGATAAAACGAAACATAAAAAATAAAAATAAATGATAAAGTGATGGTTTATCCCGACCTTTCCGTAGAAAAATCCGTTTTCTCGACCCTTTGTCCCCTCGACAGAAGAAAAAATGAAAAATCGAGAGAGAAAACGGTAAAGAGATGGTTTTGTCCCCGATTTAGGCCTGAATTCCTCCTACGCTGATGTCGGTCGCGCATAGATTGCCTATGCGACATAGGTTATCCTACGCGACTGACGGTACGCGAACGACATCAGCATAAGAGGAATTCCAGCCTTGCTCTCTCCTCTTTTTTGCCGTGCTAACTCAGCAGGATGCGAGTAAAACCGTGGGCAATAGCAAGTTTCTTACTATCTCAAACTCGTCCAAAACTCCAAACTCATCGTTCCTACCATAAATCCAAGTTACGCATACCCAAAACAATTTGAGAAACTCCTAACTTTGCTAAGTTCATGATACAGTAATTACTGAACTAATCCACCAACTTTTGTGTCGATAATCAAAGTCTCAAGTTGTGACAAGCAAACTTAATTATACATAGTTATAAATCAGTTATTTACGATGTTATTAGTTATAACGTTAGGCCCATAACTCATTTATAACGGTCCACTTACTCACATAATTGTATGACAAACAAGGCGAAAGCAGCCCATTCATTAGTAGAATACTAAGTTGACTTGATTGGATGGGTTAGGGAGCTTTTTTAATTTATTTTTTATGCCACTAAGGTGACACACAAGCATATGGCCTGCCTACAGGAGCTTACAGGAGCACATTATAAAGTTCTTTTTTACGAATAAATTCATATAAATTTATCTAGTGGACAATTTTCTGTAAAACGTATATAAATAAGATTTACAGAAGATAAAAATAAAATTTTAAAGTGTTCCCCTGTAAAATTTATATTTATATTGGTGCTTTAGCCATTTTGATTTTCCAGTGTCGATTTGTAATTACTAGTGGTAGCCAGCCCAGCGGTCGAAATTCGACCGTAATTTTAGCTTTCTGCACTCCTTCTCCATAGAAACTTTAACTATGCCAAATCTCACACTCCTCCGTGCACGCAATTTGCTTAAAAAGGGGTACAAAGTTTTCTCTTCACAAAGGTGTTATTTTTTTATAAATCTCTCATGAAAGCACTTTTAATAACTTTTTGATTTTTTATCATATTTATTTCTCATTATAATTTTGATGCAAGTTCCTTAAAGGCACGCAGAATGTACCTAGTCGATGGATAAAATCGAAATTGTTACAAAAATACTTACAGTTAAGGCCTCTGAACGCTGCCTTGGGAACGAGCCGTAATAATGTATTAGCATTTCTAAGACTGTAGAGTCTAGCTTAGAGAATCTAAGTATTGCTCATAGAGAACAGTTCAGTCGCGACATGACCTAATTTCGTTTTAAGATTGGAGATCTGATGCGGTGCAAGTGGAAAAAATATATTTTTATAAAATTAACGGAGATTACGGCCTAATAAATGCAGAAAATTTTGTTAGTTATTGAACATAAATTTCTAGTAACTTGTGTATGTAATTTTTGTGCTGCGTTTCAAAAACAGCGATGAAGACTGCTATAGGGTTATTAAATTTTAATAATCTGTGTATATGTGTATTCTGTCTGTGGCATCGTAGCTCCAAAACGGATGGATCGATTTCAATGCAGTTATATATAAACGGTAGTTAGTTTAATCTGGTATCATCTTAGCTATATGTTTCATTAAAATCTGTTTAGCCGTTCAAAAGTTACAGCACTAATTTTAGTTTGATTCGGGTTTTTGACGGGTTATGTATTTTTATTTGAACCTTGGTTTCGTAACTTTCTAAAGAATAAGAATAAAATATTGTATTTGCTGGTGGTGCACTCCTCTCTAATAACCAGAGGGATCAGAGTTATGGTCTAATACAAAAAAATAATTGCAATTATGGAAAGAATACGTGTTTATCGGCTTGGTGAAGAGTCTTTGAGCACCCGATATATTTTAAATGTTTTCCAACGTTTAATCGCTCATTCCTTACAGTTTGTGCTGCGCTATCGCGCTGAAGCCCCGGGCGAGAGCTCAGAGCAGTTATTGGCAATATTCCCGCCCCACTATCCGCCGGGATTACCTGCGATGCGATGGAATAATACATCACGACAGAACATTAATTTATATGTGACAACACGAATTAATGTTAGATTTATGAGAGTAATAAATCTCTTTGTATTCGGGTTTCAAATTATAGCTTTAAATACATTGTAGCAAGAATTGGTACTTTCCTCAGGTGAAAAACCAGTCAGGTGACGACACGGTTGGCGCAGTGGCTAAGCGACTAGCCTTCTGCGCTACGTGCCGCGGGTTCGATCCCCGCACGGAACAAATATTTGTATGATCTACAGATAGTTGTTTCGGGTCTAGTTGTGTGTGCATGTGACATGTATGTTTGTAAACTGTACCCTCGATACAGGAGAAATCCTAGGGAGGGGCAAAGTATAAAAAAATAAAAAATAAAAAAAACCATATTTACGGTACTTAAAAACTTCTACGTCGCGACGGCGACGCCGCGTCGCAGCGTCGTGAGTCTTTAGCTAAGAATAAATTCTTCTTCTTTGTTTTATTCTCTCTTGGCTCCATCGTATTTCGTTGATTTTGCTAACGTTTAGGTAGGAAATGACACATGAGCAGTTTTAAAACTTAATGAAGTAATTGACCGGTTTTGTAGTGCTGAAAAAGGACAGAACAACGTCACAGATGTTAAAGGATAAACAGGAAATAAAGAAGAAAATGTTATGAACTACTTTTAGTATGGAAGCAACATTGAAATTGCGAAAAAAAACCAATCTGCTGTTCCATACATTAAGGCCCAAGTTCACCGACTATATAACAGACGGTTAGGACACTAATCAACCGTTTGACAGGAACTTTTATATTGGTAAACGGTCGTTTTCGTTATAAACGTCCCTTATATTGTCGGTGCACTTGGCCCGTAGTCGAGTAATATTTAATAAATTTTTTGAACAGAGAAAGTCATAATTTTTTTCTAGGTTAAAAAAATAAAATAAAAATTGTGATGTATAACAACATAACATAAAACGAAAAAAAATATATTTAAAAACTTATTATCATGCAGTACAATATAAAAAAATGCCAAAATCTTGATGTCGCTTCGACAAAACAAAAAATTAGACTTCATGATAGGTTCCAATTTACGTACGTCGTGCAATATAGACGAATCATTTTTCTCCAAGATTCCATTAATTGTCAACCAATGACCCATCCTATGTGTACAAATCACTATGAAGCCGAGTCAATTTGTTGCTCGACAGTGTATTAGCTAAATTGACTATCGGAAACAGAGAGAATTGGGCCGGCCACCGTTACACTGGCCGTGTTCGCCGTTTGCAAATTGCAATCCGGCATTTTCAATTGCGCGCCTTTTCATGCTCGACAGTGTAATAAAAGTCGGGAATTAATACCTGTGAAATGGACTTTAGATTGAGGGAATAAGGTTGAATTTCAATTGGTGGTTTCGTGTTTTCAATTTGATAAAGTGAAATCGTTTTAGGTCCATGTTGATGTGAAATAGGCGTTTTTTTTTATAGCTTTACTCATTTCGATATGTTTGGATCATCTGTTTTCAGTCCGGAGATGGACAGGTAAATGCTCCATATAAAAGAAAAGGTAGGTATCTTTTTTGTGTGGATGGAGCGTGAAAGATAAATGTAGAGTTATATTAGTTTCATTTTGTGCAAGCTAACAAGGGTGGACTGAGAAAAAACATTTACGAGTACTTAAAGAAAATTGGGTGTACAACAGGCCTAATTTAAGTAGATTTTGGTGAAGCGAAACCTTATAACTTTTTCATGTAAGCACCTGAAACTTGGGCGTTCAAGTGTCTGTGTAACTTAACACGAACAAGTTTAAACAAGCGGCTAAGTTTCTGTGTAACCTTTACCATCTTTCTCACGTTAAAGTTACCGCGGAAAAGTTTGCTTAACTGCTTACGATAAGTTAGGCATTCAAATTATGATTTTCACAAAAAGAAAATATACATTACTTTTTTTATACAAATAAGTTGGCAAACGAGCAAGCGGCCCGCCTGATGGTAAGCTGTTACCGTAACCTATGGGCACTTACATCACCAGGGGCATCACTGGCGTGTTGCCGACCCTACCACTAAGGACTGCTGCTGTGGAGGAACGAAGTATGGTGTTCCTTCATTGATAAGGGAGGATCCTCTGACCAGGCAAGGTGACTGTGGTGTACTGCCTGGCGGGCCGAAGCCCGACGGTTAATGTCGGACAGTTGTATGTGTTAGATACGATAATCTTTTTCCTTGCGCGATGCAGGCTTCGTTATCTGATTGGTCGAATTCATATTTACGCACCACTGTAGTTAGCTTGCTGCCTTGCTAAGTACTTATTCTATGTGCCGATAGGTGTCGCTACACTACTGCTTCCCCAGGGAGCACTGGCGACCTTGCTCACCGTTAGGAACACAACAATGCAAAAGTGCAGCGTTATTTTGTTACGATGTTCTGCAAGGTGGAGGTACTTCCACAGTCCGGCAATTTTGCAATTTTAAATGGTCGTAATTTTAATTAGTCCTGAGTTGGATTCCCGGGTCGCAGTTATTTGTTTTTTTCTGTATGGAAATACTCAGTAGCAACCCGAAGTTTGGAACTGTGCCCGGCAGAATCAATAATTACATCGGTGAAATATGGGTATACAAAAGAAAACCTTTTCTTAACTCTTCGGGAAATACAGGCGGATGCTTTGCATGTACTATTATCCTTCTGTCTGTCCCAACGCTGACGATGAATAGCGAATTTAGAAAGACATCAATTCTAAGATTTGTTTTATCCGACTCTGGAGTGGGGCGACAGTATATTAATCCTCCCAGATTATCGGGTTTCGACAGCGTTCGGGGGACATCAGGGACAAGGGTATAGCGCAGACGTTACAGAAAAAAATATTTGTCCTTAAATTTCAACTTTCTAGGAATAAAAATGTCAAAAGTAATTTTATTAAAAACATTAACTTTTACGTACTGTTAGTGGTTGGTTTGTAAACTTTTTTTTTTTTTTGTTGAAGCTTCTTTATTCCTTTGTGACTGCATTAGCCTCGTTAGTCCACTCATAGAGATACACTATATAATATAAGCTTTAACATATACCTACTTAAATTAATAATAATTGTGACACATAAATAACTAACATAATATAGATAAAATACAAAAATACTTATGTACCCATTACCCACTTTATTAGCCCCCGAAGCAACTCACCAAGCTTAATTACTTGAAACCGTTCACAAATAAAATGGATCTAAGAAAAACATTGTAAATCACTTAGAACCTTTTCCATTGACTGAACAGATTTGGTAAAAGTTGGTCATGACTTCCAAAAAGAGCAAATAAACATATAAATTGAGAGATCTCTTATTACAAAACAAACACCTTTGGAAATGCCAGATGAACAATTCATTGAGTTCAAATCCGCCAAAGTTTGTCATCTATCTCCCCGACTTACACAATTTTGTTCGATAAGGCTACAAACTATGTCCTAAGCTGTATTTGGTCCAAAGGATTTCAAACTTTATCATAAAACCAAGAGGGTTGGCAGTTGCTTGACTTGGGCAAATTGTGATTTCTGTAAGGTGAAAATAGAGTTATTGAATGATAGATTTGTTGTTAAGTTTAGAAAGTCTCCTACCATATTGTGTTGTTCCTATAGTAACAAGAGAGCTATCTCAACCTAACCTAAATAAATTGTATTATGTATTACCTATATATGCAGTGATTACCCATCGGTAATACGCTTGCCTTCCATGCAGAAGGGTCTGAGTTCGAGCCCGGCCCGCAGCTCCGACTTTTCGAATTTATGTGCGAATCGCAATTTGATTATCAACATCGTGAGGAACCCTGCGCATCTGATAGGGCTTCATAAAGTCCTCGATGGTGTATGTAGTCCGCCACCCCGCACCAAGCCAGTGTGGTGCACTAAGGCCCTTCTCGTTCCGAGAAGAGGCCCGTCCCCAGCAGTGGGACAGTAGTGGGCTGGATTTATTTTTTTATTATCTAATTATTTACAACATCAAAAGTAAGTAATGAAAAATCGGATCTCAACATTGGTAAATTATGTGTAACTATTACTATAACCTTAATTATACCTTCATCTACTTTTAAATTCTACTCGACACATACTCGTTTCACTATATTTTTTCTTTTCATTTCTTCGTTTTAATTTAATTTAATTATTCTTTGTTTTTCAGCAAGGAAGTCTTCAAGTCTTGAGTAAAAAGGTTACTTCTATCATCGCTTACCATCAGGTGAGATGGTGGTCAAACACGAGTCTATGATTTATAAAAAAAATACCTCTTTGCCGAACATCGAAGAATATTGAACACCGAAGCATACGTCAAAGGTCCTATTTGCATACATAGTAAATTGGGGGCACCTTCTCAGCCTTACAAATGAAAGCTGATCGCAAATTCAATCAGGAATGGCGCTCTTTGATGTTGGACACACTGCTAGTTACGCTATATCTAGCTATAGTGCGCTGGTTTCAGCTGAATAGGACTGCGAAGCTGTAAGCCTTTTGAATAATGTTACGGCTATGAACGTTGAAAGGAATTATGCAGAGTTGTATTAGTATTTATTCACAATAGCTCTTCGCAAGTTGGAGTGCTAAGGCGCCGCGCAAACGTAAACACTTTTTTGTTCTGTATCCGATACAAGCTATATTACAATACAACTAAGAAATCGCATCAGCAAACTTCGTAAAAACGATCAGTATCACTACGTCCTATCAATAAAATTGGATGTACATAAACTTTTACAAAAAGTAAAAATCGATTTCAAAAAGTATAAAACAATTTTCTTAAAAAACGTCGATGCCACTGCCAAGCTAGGTTCATTGAAGAATTAAAGGCCCCATTATTGGGGCCTATATTTCCATATCAGTATATATCTAATCTAACACCTCACACACACACACCCCCCCCCACCCCCCCACCACCCCCACCCCCCCACCACCCCCACCCCCCCACCACCCCCACCCCCCCACCACCCCCACCCCCCCCACCACCCCCACCCCCCCACACTCTCTTCTATCTAATATTTTTTAATTATATATCTTTATGGCCTTATGGGATGGCTTTTTGGGCTTATGCCCAAAAAGCCATCCCATAAGGCCATCCTTTTCTCAATTTCTTTGTTAGAAAGAGACACCGTGAGACTAAGTTAGTTTAGTTTGTAAAAAAACAGAATCCCCACCATTGTCATTAGTCGCTAAATATATATTTTTTTGTTTTTATTTAGGGAAAAATAATTTAACTTTGCATTTGAATTAATTATTTAAAGTAAGTGGTATGGAAACTAGATTCAGCCAATTAACATTCTCCATTTGCTTCGACGGAATGCTTACTAGCGAAAAGCGAACGATTTAGCTTCAATTCACCTCAGATTTCTTGAAGGACCAACTTATAGATCCTGTGTATTGAATAACACGAAAAGTCTTACCTACATAATACGAGTTTGTCATATTTCATACTATAAACAAATATAGGCAACAGATTTCTTGAAGGACGACCTTTTTGTGGAGCCTAAGGAATTGTTTTTCTGTACTACGGCGGGCAAACGATCTTGCGTTTCACCTGATGGTAAGTGGTCACCGCCACCCATGAACATCCGCAACACCAGAGAAGTCACCGATGCGTTGCCGACCTTTTAGGATAGTCTAAGATTTTAAGAAGCTTTTAGAAAGCTTTTTAGGAAGCCCAACCAACCCCAACCCTCCCCGGGTTGGGGTTAGTTGGGCTTCCGGTTCTCTCACTCACCAGTGAAACGCAATAACGCTTCTCTACGCTAGTATTCTGTGAGAGTGTGGCACTTCCCCGGTCGAACTAGCCCATTTACGAGCTGTAGCTAGTCATTGACCCATCAACCCACTTAGAACTGTGCACCTAGGATCACGACGTTTTGAAAGTGTCTCGAAAGGCCCTGTTGAAATAAAAAACTTTGACATCGACTTTGACCACAGCTAGGCTCTACCACAAGGAAATTTCAACCACTTGGTACATTTAGTCATGATAAGTAAATTTCTGCCCATAGCATAGCTTCCAATACCGAGCCAGCTCCACGCTATAGTCCCAAACGTTACCTGCATGTCTGTTGTACCCTTATCCGTTTGATCGGACGCGTTTACGTGTCGCACCTACTCGTGAAACATGCATGTTGGATATATCGGAAACTTTAGTACAATGGAGGTAGGACTTGCGACTCTTTATTTGGATGAAGGAAAAAATACAGGTAGGTATAAAACCTGGAAACAGAACAAAAAGATAGAGAGCTTTTGGAAGCATTTGAGATGTGGTGTTGGAGAAGAATAGAGAGAATAAGCTGGACAGAAAAAGTAACTAATGAGGAGGTATTGAAGGGAGTCAATGATAAGGGAATACTAATGAAAACTATTCAAAATAGGAGAGAAAAGTCGATAGGCCATCTTATACGACACGATAGTTTAATTAAAAACATAATAGAAGGGAAGGTAGATGGAAAGAGAGGTAAAGGAAGGCCACGCATAAGTTACATGAGCCAAATAAAAGAAACGGTTGCTGTCATGTCTTTTATGGAGGTTAAGGGGAATGCACTTGAAACGGAAAAGTGGAGAGAGCTACATCAGGTACACCGACAAGAGGCTCTTAAATTTGAAGTAGAGATAAAACCTGGCACAGAGAAAACAGCGCAAAGTCCACAGCAACCAACCGTTACATACACTTTCTAAGTTAGTCTTATAGAAACATTTGAATAAAACGTAAATGACAACACTATAGGCTTACCGCTTAACTCAGACGGTTGATGTCTAAAGTTGAGGTAGTTGTGCGATGCGGGGGGAGGTAAGACACATGCCTACTGTAATTGGCTAAACCAAGCTTTATGGTACGTATCATGAGCCCGTGACTGACATCTCGCGTCACAGCCCTCCGCACAACTTCTTCATAAGCTCAGGCACCGACGGTAGGCCTTTAATATAAATGGACCGCCTAGACTTACGTCTATATTATTGTATGTATTATTATACTGTAACATCTTTCTCAAACAAAGTGCCGTCAAAGGCCTTTATAGATCCAAATAAATCACGGCTCCACGGGCCCCTAAACACAGGAACGCGAACGGATATCGGAGAGCAACCGTGTTCGATTAGATCACGAGAGCCGCGTGCATACAAACTGTCCATTACTGGAGATTAGTGTCGGTACCGGTAGACAGAAGATTTTTTTGCGGATTAATGTCTTCAGTTTATCAAGTGTATGGCAAAGCAGTTTCTTTTAATACAAAAAAATAAATTTTATTATAGTAAGTTTTATTTGATAGAATGACGGTTTTCAGTTGGGACTCCCATCTTCATATGATCGGTAAAAAAATTACAAGGTAGCTCAAGGTTTAGTCTCTCACGATCGTATTGAAGTTTATTACCAGAGTCGATGTTCATTACCATTTTAGTTACGCGGTAGACCCGCTGAATACCAGCGCTGTACCATTTTTCAAAGCATTATGCTGAGATGGGGGCCATGTTTTTGTATCCTTTTTTATTTCCTTTGCAAGTCCACAGTAAAACTGTATAATTTCTTTCAGTTGGTAAACATATGTTTTTTTTCATTTCCAGATTTATTAACAATACTTTTATAATCCAAATCTAAAGCAATTAGATACTTTTGGAAGTACAAAAGCGTTCGTTAAATTTCAAAACCACAGATTCGTTTTAATAGAATTTTGGGATAACGTATTAAATTATTTTCAGCTTAGAACTCCAATCACGAAATACTAATAAGAAAAATATGCCTAAAATAATCTTTATACATTTTCATGAAACGATATTGGAAAATTGAAATTCGAATGGTGTCGCCACAGCTGAAAATAGATTGTTCCAATTTTGTTGTGGGTATCATAAAAGACGGTTAAAAAAATATTTATTAGAAGACTAGCTCTTGCCAGCGACTTTCGCGTCGATTTTAGATACTCCCACAAAAACTTCCCTACTTTGTTGCACGCCTTATTAGGGAGAGATAATTTTAATAATGAATCTTATAAGACGTATTTTGTTCTTTGTTTTGTAGAGTAGGTATATGTCATAACTCATAATAATCTTCCTCGGGTCCTTACCGCGCTCTCTTGGAAGCAAATCCAAACTGATAATGTTTGCGGACGGACAGAGGAAGATTTTATCAGCCATTCTATTTTTTTTTTATTAAATGAATGCAGCCCCTTTCTATCCCACTGCTGGGCACGGGCCTCTTCCCAGAATAAGAAGGGTTAGTAGTAGGTACATGCCATCGAGAAATTTATCAGGCCCTCACAGACGTGCAGGTTTCCTCACGATGTTTTCTTTCACCGTTAACACAAGTGATAATCAAATACTTAGTCGTGGAATTTCTAAAAATCCTTCCTTAGTGGATGCGTACGTTATAAAAAGTACCTACTATAAAAAAATAAAGCTAGAGAAGTTTGCATTTAGTCATTCTGATGTTCTTGTAAACACCTTCCGGCTCCATCATCAGACTCTGGATTACCTACGATAAAAGTACTCATTGAGACTAATCAAACGAGACCAAACTCGAAGGGGTTCAATTTTGTCTTCCTTGAGTTCTTTTACTCACCTACCGGCTTCAACATCAGTCCCAGATATCTCCTACTACCTACTTAAGTACTCATTGAAACGAATCAAACGAGCCCAAACATGAGGGGGATTATTTGAGTGTCGAATTCATAAGACCTTTCTTCTTCTTCTCCATCATCCGAGAATGACGCACGTTAAATAGTAGAATAAGAAGCTAAACAAAATTAAAAGAATACCATTTGTTCAAAAATATTAACTTAATCGTGAAAATCTATTAAAACGAGGACCTCAATACACTTTGTGTGGAAAAGCTGCTAATCTGAGGACCTCAGATACACTTTGTCTGGAAAAGTTGCTAATCCGAGGACCTCAGATACACTCTGTCTGGAAAAGCTACTAATCCCAGGACCGGAGTGTAAAAATTAACACTCTAGTCCTCGGGAGGTACTAACAACATGACTGAAGTGTTAAAGAAGTGTGTATGAAAAAAAAGTGGCGCCGCCTGGTGGTTACACACTGTCGGAGTGTGAGCATGAATTTTCGTGACCAAACCGAGGTTTTAGTGAGATTTCCTTATTAAGTATACAGAAAGACTCAAAATCGTTTGTAGAATACGATGCAATTGACAAGTCGGATGGACTTGTACCTTTAAGTACCTTCCGAGGACCGACCAAAAAGTCCTCGGATTGAAAATGTCCTCGGATGTACCTTGTGTATTCAGGTCCAGGTCCTCGGAACGCGCGCACACACACACACACACAACCCCACACACACACACACACACAGCCGCACGGACATCATCCCGGGAAGAGTCAGGGAAGCTTCCTGTGACCTTTAAACGTCGAGATCTGATGTGCTATTATGCTGAGTCCCAAGACCTTTTTGTCTTTTACCTTCTTGTATGATATATCTCCTTGCTACCTATGTAATTTGAAAGACAAATTAAATAAAAATCTTCTATTTTATTCTATTCTAAAAAACCTCGATTTTCGCAAAACGGGGTGAAACCAATAACTTCCCGATTTTTGAAAATTTTCAATTTTCTAATAAAGGTATTGATTTCGGTCCGATTTTCGAAAGTCGAGTTTTTATCGGATCTCCACGGAGATTTCATCGGCAGCCTGATTACGGACGCACCTGACAGTTTGCGACAGGCGTAAATTGTACAATTGTTGCTGTTAAACATCATTTTGGTATTACGTACAATACAAAAAATGATGTTTGACAACAGCGATTGTACAATTTACGCCTGTCGCAAACTGTCAGGTGCGTCCGTAATCAGGCTGCGGATCTCCAAGTTTTGTTTAAAACTATTTGATTATAATATTTTTTTGTATATTATTTCAATGTAATTGGACATTTTCTAAACAATATAAACATAGATTAGGGTTTTCATGCCATTATTGGTCAAGTGACTAGTGGATCTAATTCAAGCCCATATGATGGACGCTCCATCTTCCCTTTATTTTCGAGAGATATTCTCTCTTTCCATAAGTTCGATGGAAATCCATCGAACTTGAATACTAGTAAAGCTGGAAGCTTGTGGTATCTGTTCGAATTATAAAGATGTTATTTAAGTGCAAGATAGTGACAGAATATTTGAATGAGAGTAAAGACAAACTTTGAAAAAATAAAGGGGGTTGGTTGCCAAGCCAGGAACATATACAATCGGTCATGAAAATATCTTTGCTAACAATATTAACATAAAGTAAATAAACTTATTGAAAAAAACACGTAAGAAAACGTCATTTATTTACAGTGACAAATTATTGTTACAGAAATGACGACAACTTCCGTCAATAAACTTTTTAAAAATTGCGACATAGATATAGACCGGTCCCAATGCTTGCTGGTACACATCTGAAGTTTTCATCCTGATCTCAACACGGGTTTCCCTCATTTGTTCCATCACACTGTAAGCATTCAAAGAATTGTCATTAATTGTGAACTTTTCAATTAATTATGAAATTATCTTTTTTTTTTCAGAATTAAAGAACTCAAAAAACTGCGTTGAATGCCGTAAACCGCGAGAAAATCGGTTAATTCATTCAAAAGTTATTGCGGTTTGAAAATTCATAAATAGTGTTCTATGAAATTTCCATCAGCCTTTTGAGCTCGAAGAGCTCAAAAACGCAAAACAGCTATTTATTTGAGCTCGGAGAGCTCAAAATTACACAAAAATTAGATTTTTGAGTTCGAAGAGCTAAAAAAATAAGTGAATTGTTGAGCGCTCAGGTATGGAGGTAGCGGGAAGTTGCAGGGATGGTCTTTAGGGTCAACCGTTTTCCTAATTTTTTAAATTGAAATAGGTACTTACAATCTCATAGTTTCCCACGCAGGTTTTAGCTGCATTAGTTGGCCAAGCCAACAATACGACAATTAAAATGAAGAATGATAGGTATTTCATCATGTTAAGATTTCTTCAGGCGTCTGCTTAAACAAAGAAATACAAAAATTTATTTATTAATTATAAAATAATATAACAATCAATAATTATTAATTTAAGATCAAAATATTAATCTAGTGAGATTAATATTTGTCATTTATTAAATTCAAATCACAATTAATAAATCTAAAATCAAAAATTCAACTAAATAATTATTATAATTTGGTACTTACTCAGTAGTGTTAGCTCGATGATGTCTTTCTTGTTTATGATAGAATCACTTTTAAAATCGAATATTTAT
Source organism: Allophyes oxyacanthae (assembly GCA_932294325.1). Classification (NCBI taxonomy): domain Eukaryota; kingdom Metazoa; phylum Arthropoda; class Insecta; order Lepidoptera; family Noctuidae; genus Allophyes; species Allophyes oxyacanthae. The sequence continues at coordinate 9,798,486 of OW028628.1, forward strand.
AGTAATTCCCCCTCTACCACAAAATTTTTGTTTTTAATTACCAAAAATTATACACGTAGTAAATCACGATACAATAACATTCTAATGGACGAGAAACAACCTTTAATTACTTTATTTTTCAAATGCATTTGTTCAATGTAACGATTAGAAAATAATGATGTGAAATCCGTTTAATCGTAAAATAAAAATAAAACTTCTCTTTCAAGGTATTTTAAATGAGCTCGATTTTTAAGATATCAAGCTCGAATTTTATGAGATTTTTTTTTGTCTATCAAAGAAGAAACTATAAGGTGAAAACCAATATAATATGATCCAGTACATAAACTCGTATCGTGGTTTTGCTGAGTAGCCCAGAGAGCTGCGGGTAGCCTGCGTAATATCAGAAGAGCGTAATCACCAAGAGTAACCGAATCTGAACTGGATACTCGCTAATAGGAGGACATCTGCGAAACACTGTCTTTGTCCCCGAATTTTTCGGATTACTTTTCACAAAGTCAAAATGAAAGTATCCTTCGGGTATGGACTCGATTTTTGTCCATGCGCATAATAGATATTCGCTAAAAATCGGAGTAAATTCTTCGGATACACCAACATCATGGAAGAATAGTTAAGTCTGAGGTGTTGAGTACTAGACTAAAAATCCGTTTTCGACTCTTCTAATTTATAATTTAATAACCTACCAAGCTAAATTTTTTTCACTATGACATGTTAATTTTTCTTCTCCCATACATATAATAATTGAGCTATATACGTTGTTTTACGAGTTAAATTGCTGAAGCCGCTCACCTAACTTTTTAAGAATAACATCATAGCACGTTCGTAATTCCGAGCAAAGTACACAATTGCAGAGTTGACATTAGCCGGGTAATGTTTACTGTGCATTGCTACCAACAAAGTCCCCTGGGCTGTTTAATTTCATAGTTTGGCTGGTTAAGTAAAGTCTGTCTGCATATTGTATGTACCTATATAAATATTTTGCTTTTGTATAAATACAGCTGTTTGATCTCATAGATACTATTATCTCGCTTCGTTTACTCTCATTCATGAAGAGGATTCCATGCTCTTTAGAAATGGCAATATTAGCATCCCTTATTGGATTTTATTATTTATTTATTTATTTAAAAATGCTTCATGTACAATGTACAAAGGCGGTCTTAATGCCGTAGGCATTAGCGTAGGTATTATATTATATATAACGTAATAAAATTTATTCATTTTCTGAATGGAAATAAACCGTAATGTGTATTTGTAACGGTGCTTACAGGGTGCGCCGAAGTAAGGTCTCGTGAAGTTTCGTCACTCGAGCAGGCTGTTTTGTGCACCCCATTATTTTTAATTGAAAATGATGTACCTAGGTAACATTTTGTGGGCAAAAATTATAATAATTTGGATTTTGTTTCCTTTGAATCAACGTGTATCAGAAATGCGTAGTCATATTTAAGGGTGTCGATCAGACGATCAAACTGAATAACTTTTTCTATAGGTCCAACTACGTAATCGCGAAAAAATATTCAGCTATCCCATAGGTTTGGGTCGAATAGGTAAATATTGATGTTTTGTATCGGACAGCTGATTATTTCCGGGATTATAATGATAGTCCCATTGAAAAAATTGTTCAGTTAGATGGTCTGATCCATACCCTTATAATAATTAATATATGACCTCGCATTTCTGATACACGTATAGACGAGTAATTAGTTGTTATAAAACTACCTATCCTCCTAAATATAGCCGTCTTCATCGATATTCACAGGAAATGACGGAGCATTTATTCATAGTCGAGACCTTACGGCAAGATTATCCGATAACTAAATTTGAATAGGCTAGTAAGCTCGCTAGATACCTGAATCACGACATCGCGTGATCGTTTGGGCGAAATGGTGATACTGAGATTAGATTGTCTGTAATGAGAATCTTGTGGCTGTCAAAAGTGTTTCATGTTATGAAAGAGTATAATTAAAGCAATGCCCTGATAAGGAAGAAACCGTGTAAGTATGATTTAGAAGAAGACTTGATCCTGTGTACTAAGCCAACAGATTAGCATTGCACCAACATAATACAGGGTGACCGGTAGAACTAGGGAAATATTGAAGGAGGGTATTGTACTCACTATTATGAACAACTTTTACTACGACACCAACACAGAAATCACGAAAAAAAAAATCAACTGTACCTTATTAATACTTATAAATAATTCAATATTACTCGACTAAAATAATATACGGAACAGCTGATTAATTGTTCGCGATTTCAGGTTTGTTTCCTTAGTAAAAAGTTGGTCATAATGTTGAGTATAATACCCTCTTTTAATGTTTCCCTCGTTTAACATGCACAGAATTAGAATAAGTTAGTCGCAATAGAGTTGCATGTTAAGTTTCGTGCGACCGCCGCGCGGTCTCGGCATGATTTCAAAAGCCCGTTGATTTGTTGAATCGCTTATTGTCACTCCGTATTAATTTAAAACGTAGTTACCAAAGAAATAGAGCCCACTTTGTTATCCATAGATATCTACAACAGCGCGGTGAGTGCGCGAACAAATTCGTGTCAAATAACCGCGACCCAAAGGACTCTGTTGGTGTTACACTAAAGTCCAGCCTACCCGTCACAGCTATGGTCTTTAAGTAAGTGTAGGTAGTTCTGTTCCGGGCGAAGGGACTGGCCAGTAAAATTACCGGTACCCAAGGCATTCTAACATAAGGTCGGCAACGTGGAAGTTTGATCCCCTTACACATAAAAAAAATATAAATCACAGAGCGAGCACAAACCAAAAGCCAAAAATCTTAATCCAAATTCGAGGCGCATCGCAAGTCACCGTACATTATCCACCAGAACAGTGGTGTGAGGGCTGTTTACATTCCGGTAAATAATGCAAAGGTCTCTCAGGGTACATTAGCTGGACGTCACGTACCACTATTGTCCGGACTCGCTTTTGTTGCCAAACAATGACAAAGCTCATGGATATTCATATATATTCATATATTCATAAAAATGTCTTTAGTTCATTGTGGTTGTGAATTTTACATGCAGTGATGGAAAGACTTTCTGAGTCATTCTACAAACGCGATGTTGACGGCTCTGGAATTATTTTAAACCTGTTGGGGAAAACGGTATAGAAAATATGCTTTTCTTTTTAAAAAAAAAACTTGGGTCCTTAATATGAATAGGTACATAAAAGGCACAGAAGATGAGCAGAAGATTCTTTTGCAATGCCATTGAAATTATAAAGTCCGTGTATTTTGCTTTATCATATAAGTTCCAACTACGCTAAGCGTTAAAAATATTTTCAGATTATACAGATTCAAGGAATTTTTAAAGGTAAAAGAAGTATGTATTTTGGTAATCTTTTCAATTTTCTTATGTTTGTCAGTAGCAGTGTTAGCCCGGTACAACGTTTGCCTCTCGGGCGACATGCGTGGGGCAGCCCTTCGCCCGATCAGAGACAGTCCTGAGAAAGCGCCGCATCATGCTTACACCAGGACATCATATCAAATGTTCAGGCACAGTAGCAATGTATACAGGGTGCCGCAGAATGAAACCACGTGTTGGTATTATGCCGTACGCAAAATATCTGCAATTTTTACGCAAGTATTTTTGGCATCATATTTCACTCCGTTATTATTCGACTAGGTGAAGGAACATCGAAGTAGAAATTTATGTCATATTTATTTGTTGTACATGTGTAAATAAAAATAATTTTGGTTAAAATAGGTTGGAGACTTTACAAATTTCGCCTAAAGATCGTGAATCGTGATATGTGTAAAATTATGAAATTCTTATGTAGTTCCTGTGGCTAACTACTGATTGGATTTGATTGATTTTTGTGTACAGTCGCAGGACGTGATAGTAAATACACGGTATCATATGTTTTACAAATATGATATTGACCAGCCTTACATGGAGCTTGACTTTCTGATGAAAAAAATTAACCCTCGTTCATTGCCTTTAATGAATAACTCTGCGAGAGGTATAAAAGAAAACAAAAACGAAGGTATTATTTCAAAATTGCTCCCACTTATGCCTATGATTCCTATGAATAGAAGAGAATTTTGCCAACTTCTACCGACGGATAATAGTTCTCTGGATCTACATAGTTAGTGGTGGACAATTAGCTGGAGATGATTATTTTTTTTTATAAATAAACATTATTATTCTGATGGTTTGGTGTATTTTAATAACTCTTACTAGGTTTATGAAATTGTAGTATTTATTTTATAATTCATTGCGAACAGATTAAAACCTAGTAAAGGACGTTGCTAGGATTTTAAATTGCTCCAGTAACATACTTTGACTTCATGAAACTATTTATTCTTAAGTAAGTGCCCTCTTACACACAATTAACGGTATAAACACAATATTAATACTGTTTCTCATAGCCAACCATATACTGCAAATTTTGGAATGACTCCCAACAAGCTAAGATAAGTAGTTTAGAAATGGCATGCCCTTAAAGTAGACAAGTCGTTTTTTGGCTTTCCTGTAAAATTTGCTTTGAACCACTTGCTAGGTTTTGATTTTTGACAGCCGATTTAATGTGATAACATCTGCGGCATTCTGTATATAAGTATAGGTCGCGCAAAACTTTATGAGCTCTCGGAAGTTGAACGCGAAAGGTTGCGCAGTACGCTTATTTAAGGTGTTAGAGGGAGAGAGTTTAGAGGGCTCATAAGGATTTGCGCGTACTATAACTATTAACCTTTTAAACCCACTCTTATGTAACAGTGACAAAGTTAAGGGTATGCAACGAAAGGTAATCCCTTGACGAATGAACGGGGACCCGAATGACAAAGATGGCGGCTTACACCCACCCTTGTATGTAAGGGTACTCTTTTGTCAAAGTTACGTCCTGCTTCTTTGTATTTAAGGGTCTTGGGCGCCTGTCGACGCTTGTATTTGTGTTGTGTGAAATCCACTTGAGCGTTTGAGATTGAAGATTAAAGAACGGATCAAATGATTGTCAACCAAAAGTCGACTAAACAGTTTTATATAAGGTAAGAAATGACTGAATTAGTCTTATATCGTAAGAACTGTTGAAGTGTTGATACTTTGATACTATATCAGACGCGCTGCACAAACCTGAAAAATAGCTGTAGGCTATATAAATATTTTTCTATCTATCTGTCCCACGGCACGGTACTTATACTCGTAGCAATGAAAAATTTGTTTCGTACTGAAATTGATCTGTCACCCCTTAGCCAGAATGATACCCAGTGTCGAAGCTGGCAGTGTCCTCATCTGACCAATAATATTGGAAACTGGGTTTATAAACCTACTAGCGACCCGTCCCCGGCTTCGTACAGCTCCAATTTCTCTACTATCCTTACATTAAATATGAAAGTATTATACATATAAACCTTCAGTGAAGAAAGATCTAACTGATGGTGAAAACCGCATCAAAATCCGTTGCGTTTAGGAGGAGTTAGCGGATATACAGACATACAGACGCGGAATGTGACTTTATTAAATACTATATAGAGATATGTAAACCTTAGAATAATAACTATTTACGCGGCCCAAAGTAAGGCAAATTAAACTTAGTCAGAAATAGCTAAATCGATCGTAAAAACGTAATTATGTGTGCGTGTCGCCAACCATCCACAACCAACCACCACACGTGTGTGATAGATTATTTATTATTTTAGGTTGATTTAACTGTTATTATAATATCAGTGATACCTACAGATATTGGTTTTATGTAAAATAACATGATTATGATATTTTTGCAGACTAAAGTCGATCTAGACTTTGTTTAATATTCATTAGTAACTTATAGATGTATTGATTGACTTGATATATTGTATTTCTTTATCATCTTAAAATAGTGGGTAGTTTATCAAATGTCATGTTGAAATATTATCATGACTACCGTCATGTTTGATACTTTTGTTATATTCTTGGCTATAAAAGAGCTCCCAGCTCAGTCTAAGTAATCAGTCTGCTCTTGACCAGCAAGGTGTTAAGGTATGAGATTATTTCATTGTATACCTTTGTTTATTTAATGTTTATATCAAATTACTGTGTGTAGTGATTTTGATAAATGTGAAGAATTTAAAAAAGAGTAACCATGGAGTTTCTTGCCCGTTCTTCTCCATAGGAAATCCACCCTTTGGAACGTGGCACCTAGAATCTGACTATTCATAAGAACCGTTGTGTCTTATGTATTTAATTGAAATTACATCGATGATGATGATAATTTATGAAGAGTAAAAGTTATGAAACTTACTGTATACTTTTATTTATCTACCCTCAAATAATATGTTCATGATATTTATGAAAGGATAATCAAGATTAGCTAGATTTCATGATAAAGGATTATTAACATTTTTATAGAAAATAACCTCTTTTCTAACATGTGCATATCACTCACACACATTTACGTTTGTTGCCTCAGTTTTAAGCATGGAGTACAATGGTTTTAAGTGAAGACCATGTATGATGATGACTTTTTGTCCATCCAAAGTTTGTCTAGAAAATACACCGCCAATTGTGCATTGTTTTACACTTTTTCTATTGTATGTTTTATTTATGTTGGTGTGCAATAAAGCATATTTCTATTCTATTCTATGCGACTATCTTTCTATTCGTTATTATTTTAAGGTGTAAACACAAAGAGAAATCAATTTACAACTTCTAAGTACCAGGAACACAGAAACCATATTATTATTAGGTATATATATTATGGATTCAACACGACTCATGTAAACAAAGAACCTAGTGTTCACGTAATGGTGTTGGAGCAAAGCGCCGGATATTGCGTTGTTCTGCGCCGGAAGTGCGCCTCCTTCTGCCATTGTTTCGTTGGAACTTGGGTTACTAGTGGAACTCGAAACAGATTTTTTTTGAAATATAATTTGTTTCTGTATATATTATGTTCTGTATGAAAATATTACACTTGATTGTACTGGAATAGACTAAAGGTGCTATTCTAATGGTGGCTGCAAACTGCAGACCGCAGCTGCAACCGCAGGCGACACTAGTAGAATCTATATTATGAGTCGCATTCCGGCCTTAGACGACAGTGTTGCCTCGCTCGGAATGAATTTCATATACCTACATAGGTAGGTACCTATCTAATTCATACAAACTAAGTAAGTGTCGCCTGCGGTCTGCAGCCATAATTGGAATAGTACTAACCTATAACAAAACTGACACGATACCAGCACTGCTCAACATAAAGTCACCGATTTCGTCAAGCTATTAGAAAATAATCGTTTTAGAGATTTTTACGATGCTTGAAGGATTCAGATTCAACAAACGGATATTTATCGTAACACTTACCAAAAGCCGCGTACAGGTGCGCCACGCACCCACCACGTGGGGATCGCCTGATTTTTCACCTCCACATGTTACTGCACTCTTCACAAAACTAATTGTTCCTTTACTGACTTGGTTGTCACTAACATCACGGATTAAGCGCAACCGAAAACTCGTGTGAGTCCATTATTAATAAAAAGTATAAAATAATTTTCTTAAATAACTTAACAGCTTCTGAAGTCGGGGCCACTGCCAAGCTACGAGTAGGTACATTGAAGAATTATAGGCCCCGACTTCAGAAGCTGTTAAGTTTTGAAAATTATTTTATACTTTTTAGTTTTTTGAAGTCGGATTTACTTTTTTTTTAAGTTTATTTTATTTTTCAATTTTGAGTGGCATAAACAATACATAAACATGAGATTACAGCAATCGCGAGTGATGTGCTGTTATTCATTCAAGAGTTCCATTGTCTATCTCCGAAGATCTTCATCAGATCCTCACTAAATTTAAATGAGAATACTTCGGAAGTATACCCTTTCAAACAAAAAAAGAATCATCGAAATCGGTTGGCGTGATATTGAGTTATTCGTCCATTTGTCGCGCACACACTTAATGTAAATTTAAGACTTATATGGTTATCTCATGGATTCCATTGTCAGAACTGGACCAAATTAAAATGGGACCATTCGGGAAGCACCAGCTTTCAAATAAAAAAAGAATCATCAAAATCGGTTCACGCAGTCGAGAGTTATGAGGTAAAAACATAAAAAATAAATTAAAAAAAACACGCGTCGAATCGAGAACCTCCTACTTTTTTTTGAAGACGTCTAAAAAGAACCTACACAGGCTACAGTCAGTGTTGCACACCAAACCGATAACCTAAGGACACACTACTGCCATTACGATTTACGTCCTTCCAACGACGAACTACCCATGGCCCACGAAGCGCAACTCAGCTGTACCAAAAAAGAACAACACAAATGCGGGTAGATTACAAAACATTTCAATCATATCTACCCACACATGCGTTTAAAATAAATTTTTAAATATTTTTTTATTCTCTAGAAAACTTACAGCTAAAACAAAATTAGACAAATAACAGTTATCGAAGGCTAATTAAAAGTTTTCACAAATAGCTATATGAATAGAACTGGTATACTAGATAATAATACGTCATGACAGCAATTACTGTTTTCGGACTAAGTTAGTCCTCGAAGCAATTTAAGACCCTCGCAATCTTCTTTAAATTCTACGGTAGGGACTCAGTGTCGTGTGATTATCGCTTCGTCGCCTCTTACCGCAGCCACAGGGAGATGTATCGTATTTCTTAGTCGTGTAACATAGACAATTTGTTGATATAAGCGCTAAACAATTTACTTTGTTATGAGATCCTTAAATACTGGATTTGTAGTTTCCATATAAGGTGCATGTTATAAGCCTCCTCGAGTGAGAAGGAAGGAACTCCTAAGGAAGTCCGGTGCACACTTTTATTTTGCTTTGTCCGGGGCAAAGGCAAAGGATTATACCAGATTCGCAGGATTCACTCGCGTTTGCACCTACCTCCCAAAAGTCCAGTGCACCTTAGGTAGTCAGCCCCGTCACAATATTTGTCCATCCCAAGGTTGCCTGGCAGAAATCACCAAGTGCCATAAGACTGCCCTTTGTAAAGATAAACTACGATAACATGGCGCGCCACTCCTAATTACTGTTTAAATGTTTATAGTCATTATCTCCTTACCGAGCAACAAATCCTTGGATTTATTTTTGTTTGACGGCAATCTCAGTACGCACAATAAACATTATACTGGTCACACATGCGTTGTGACTTGTGAGTCTTGGTGGCGCTTTGTAAATTCTTTCAAACGTTTAAAATTTTGGAGGGGCGCGCCATGTTACCATTGTTTATCTCTACACTTGCCCAAACAATTGGTTTTAAAATTGCATTTTGTTTCCACGCCACTATACAAAAACGTCTATAATTATTCTCTTTTCAAAATAATAATGTTATTATTTTTATTTTGATAATTATATTTTCATTTGATAGAAGTTCTGATAAAATAATTGATAGATCACTTTTTGGCTGACCGTACATCTCTTTTTATATTTATTGTATCTTTTGTTTTCTTTCTGGTGTGCAATAAAGTGTATTGTATTGTATTGCAATATTTATTCGCTGGCTAATCTTATATATTTTAAATTATAATTTGTACAGATTACAGACGTACATGTCACATGCACACACACCCAGATCCGAAACAACAATCTGTAGGCCTTAAAAATATTTGTTCCGTGCGGGGATTGAACCCGCGGCACGTAGCGCAGAAAGCCGATCGTTTAGCCACTGCGCCAACCGTGCCATCTTTCCATCACGGCCTAAATGGAGCAATTCGATAGAACGATAGAAGTTATTAAGTTGATTAAGTTTTAATAATAAGTAGTGTAAAGTTTTAATTAAGTTTCGTACGTCATACTGGGCATAAAAATAAAAACTTTTTCTTTCTTTTGTTTCTTTAGAAGGAGAAAATAATTTCTTCCAATATTTTCACCAATAAACGTTTCCGAGTACCTATAGGAGCTGATATATAAAATATTTATCTTCTAAAAGGTTAAAGAAAACAGCTGTAAGGTATCTGATGTTTCTCTTCAAACATTGAATGAAAACATTGAGGTAAATATTAGCTATGTTTATGTTGTCCTAAGTTGTGCAATGTATCGAAAAGTATCCGCTCTGTTTTATTGAATACCTACTATAGCGACCCGCCCCCGGCTTCGCACGAATCTAGGTAATTTCTCTGCTATCCTTACATTAAATATGAAAGTATTATACATATAAACCTTCCAGAAGAAATGCTCTAAATGATGGTGAAAACCGCATCAAAATCCGTTGCGTGGTTTAGGAGGAGTTAGCGGATATACAGACAGACAGACGCGGAAAGCGACTTTATTTTATACTATGTACAAGGATAAAGACTAACTATGCCCGCTACTCGGTACTAGTGGACATAGGAAGAAGAGATTATCGAAAGAAAAAAAAAAACCTCTTGCTTCCTTATGATGCCACAGTATTGCCGATGCCTCACTAAATACCCAGAGTCTCGACATTTCATAAGTGCCTGTATTTGGTTTACATGACTTATAGATCTATTCTATTCTAAATGATAATGTTAAAGCTTGCTGAACTAAGTAGGCGAAATAAGAAGAACTGTAAAATTACTAGAAGATCTGTTAAAATACCTACCATATTTCAGGCAAATAATATAATAATAATATATTCTATTTCCTTGTAAATTAGGTATTGAACGGAAGTTTTTTTAGCAAAAGGTTAATTACGAAGAATTTCCATTTATGGACCATAATTCCTCGTTTGCTACGATAATGCCCCATTTACAGTACTACAAAACTGTCTGTTGGGTAAAGGATATCGACTTGACTATTAGGTACTTATATACAAAATTTTATTTGTATAAGGGCAGATTTTTCAAACCGCAGATAACATAATTATAATCCAACGAACGAATTTTTTCCAACGAATTTGACGCTTGACGGATTTTGTACAGGAAAGTTATCAAAAATTCAAATTTATTCCCTCGGATAAAGTTATCCGGCGATTGAAAAATCAGCCCTTAGTGCAATAAATTCCAATCCAGAGCGGTTTCGGTACTACGTTACATAAACAAAAACTCAAAAAAATTAAATCTTCTAAAGTAAACTAATGATTTTCGCGGAACTTGGGTTGTGTTTAAATGAAAACAGATGTCGTATACCAAAAATAAAATTTTTAACATTCTAAATTGATCATTCCGTATTATTATGAATGTACAGTGTAGGTACATTGTATAATAGTGTATCTTTGCCTATCCCTTCAAGGATACATGTATAATATTACTCAATTTGCAATATTATGTAATAATATGCATCATAATTTCAGAAACTTTCATAATATGAGAGAGCTTTCGTGTTTCAATAAAAGTTTTATTTATATTGGAAACTTGTACATGAAAGCTTATGAAATACTTGTGCTTTGAAAGCATTGTAAAGTTTTCAGGATTATCTGGGTGAATCAAACTCAGTATGAACAAGTTAGCTACGTGTTTGTAGATTTAATCCAGCGTTATTTGAGAGGTTAAGTAAATTATAATTTAAAAGAGTACCTGTTGTGTTTAATTGTATTTATAATTTATAAAGCTAGGTATTTTTTTTTTTTTTTAATAAAACATTTAGGTTCATTAGTAACATTTAGGTACATTGGAATAACACTTTCCAATGTACCTAAAAAGGTAATTTGAACATCTAGTTGCAGTTAAAATTGAAATTGTTCAAGCGTTTTCATGAAAAGCAATAATTGCGCTCAGCTTTGCGTAGTTTGTAAATAACAAGTAACTATTGTGATATCCGTATCTAAGTAGTCGTAATTACGACCTAAATGTGCAACGGAGCGCGACTTGGGCTCATCATTATGAGCTGGAAGCGTAAGCTCGAGCTAATTATGAGCTAGGGGCGAGGTACATCTCGCTAAGTCGGATCCCATATCGGGCTTGGTATACTGGGTTATTTGTAATTCACCAGTAGTTCTTTAAACGGTGGAAGTACCCATAAATATGCACAACTATGACGTTATGGTTGGAGCCGTGGATAAACGATTTGCTTTCTGCGCTTCGTGCTGCGTGTTCGATCCCCGCACGGATCAAATATTTGTATGCCCTACAGATAGTTGTTAGGTCTGAGTGTGCATGTGATATTTATGTTTATAAAACTGTATCCACAATACAGGAGAAAATCCTAGAGAGGGGCAAAGATAAAAAAGAAGGACTTTTATTAAGGGGCCAACACAGAAAAGGTGAAAAAAAGTAAATTCAAACCTTTCATACATTTTGATTGAGCAAGGTTGATCTTTAGCTCGACCGCTGTAAGCGCGACCCTCCCGACCAAGTAAGCGCGGCCCCCCGATGGTTTACGGGACGCGGGGTGGCGGATGTGTACATATTATATACACGTTATTGTACCTACTGTGATCGATATCTAGTGATAAATAAAATACTTTATTTTGGAGTACAGTTGGCAACCCTAAGTCGCACAGCTAGTGGTAATAAAGTTTTTCATGGAAAGCAAAATTAATATAACTTCAAGTTGTTAGTATTGCCTACATTTTCAGAAATAACTTTGAATGCGCATCGGAGCTTCCCGCGACGGATTCGTCATTAGAATGAGCACGTGCCAATTATGAAGTACCCTGTAACGGCTGTAACTCTGTAATTAATTAAAATAACGAGCTAAAGTTTGTGAAGGGAAACGTCACTGGTTAATGTATAGTGGTAATTTGTGGAACTGACACATTTCGGCAAACTAAGTACTTGCCGAAATGAGTCAGTGCCGAACTGAAAATATACGCCCTCAATTTCTAATTGCCAGACAAAATTTAGGGCTACTACGCAATTATAAGACACGAACTCAGAAATCCTGTTTTTTTAAAAATAATAAGTAATTTTGTCTCGGTTAGGGGTCGTCCTTTAATCACGTGACGTTTTTTAAGCCACCCTTTTACCCCCTTGGTGATACGTCGTGAGGTTTTAGGCTACATCAGGTGTATTTTTTATTGAAAGATATTTTAAGAATCTGTTTTAAAGTAATTTAAATTAATATAAAATCAGTATCTGAAAACCATAATTAAATTGAGAAGGTAATACGTGAGACGCCAGCTGAAAGATAAATAATTATAGTTATTGCCTATGTTGCTTTTTATGCAGAAATTGGCTCGCTCGGGATTTTACGTGCCACGAAAATATACACGTGATTGTCACAACATACCTGGGCTCCCATTGTGATCAATAGTGAGGTTATTCTAACCCCCTCCCCTTTTAGAACTTGACGTAATTAACAGTCGACCCCTTAGCTACCTATCCACTTTTGTATGGAAGACCTGTTATATTGAAAAACGTCACAATGATCTTTGCAGGTCGCAGTGACCAAGGGGCTTAGTACCCTACCTCTACAAATAAATAATATATTGAAAAAAGAAAATAAAAATAAATTTCTTATCTTCACCTAAGATTCTTCTTCTTCTGTTGTCTTACATGAGAATTGCTCAAACCATGGTGAAAAGTATAGTCAGTCAGACGGAAGACAGCCCAAAATGGGTTCTCACCACGCTAACAAAACAAAAACCAAATAACCTGACCGTCAAAAACCCCCGACGCCAACTAGAAAAAGAGCTGTAACTTTTGAACGGCTGAACAGATTTTCAGGTAACATAGCTAAGATGATAAGAATAAGAATAAGAATAAGAATAATTTATTTGCATGAAATATGGTTACATCGGTGTTAACATTTATGTTGTAATTTGTACAGCATATCTCGCCGTATATACGGCATGCAAAACTGATTTACCTGGTTACTAATTAGGATTATAATAATTATCTGATTAAACTAGCTTTCAATTAAAAAAACTGCATTGAAACCGTTTTGGAGCTACGATGCCACAGACAGACATACACTACAAACTTTTATCACCACTCTTTTTGTCGGGGGTTAAAATAAAATGGTGCGACCACAAAATAGATAGGTACAGAAGGCCGGCTCCATACAACAAGCGATGACAGGCGCACGCACAAATAGACGCGTACGTACGACAAACTCAATTTTATTTTATGTTTATTTGACTTGGTTTGTGGTCGCTTTACGTACGCGTCTACGTGTGTTTGTGTCTGTTATCGCTCGGCGTACGTACAATGTACATAGGTATTCCATTTGTGGAAGCTCTTTTCTGGCACCTACATTGATTGATGATGATCCCAGTAACACATATTAGAGACGTAATATTTTGCATAAAATAACGAATATCGTACAGGTAAACGACATGATTAGCGCAGTTACTAAGTCATTTTCTGCGCTTCGTGTCGCGGCTTCGATCCCCGAACGTAACAAATATTTATATGGCCTGCAGATAGTTGTTCTGGATTTGAATGTATGTGCAATTTTACATGTGAGATTTATTTCTGTAAACTGTAACCAGATTTACCACATACAAGAGAAGTCCTAATGTGAGGGAAAGTTAAAAAAAAAACACAGTACACAATTTGGAAATGCCACATAAAGTAGGAATAAAAATGCGCCCTTACATTGTTCCGTAAGCAATAAATATACACCCATCCATTATTCATTAAAAAGAACTCTGATAGAATCATTACTCACTAACAAAACAAAAGCACAAAATTGGTCAAACAAAAAAGTTAAAACAACTTAAATTAATGAATGCGGAGGCAAAAAGTTGAAAGGACAGGTTTTTATACTGTCCTCGCTGAAAAGAACTGTGGGCGCGTTTATTACTCTTAATTTATTCGACCTGGTCAGGGAGGATAAGGAGAAATTGTGAGTAAAAAAGTTTAGGATATATGTGTACGATATATTTATCATAGCGGCTCGCCTCGGCTTCGCACGGGTGGACATTATATAAAAATTACATTTATGTAAAACAATAGTAATACCTATTACCTAATACTTTTGTTTTTTGAGGCTCTCCATTGTGAGGAGGTTCCTCTCTCTGGAGCCCTAGCCTCCGGTAGGTAGGACCCTGTTCCCGATGCCGGTGGATTCCTATTTTTTATGTTTTCAAATGTGTATTTAATTAAATTTTATTATAAAAAAATATAATCATTTTTATTGTATTTACAAAATATGTAAAAAATATGTATAAAGAATGAATAAAGGAGATAATACTTTTGTTCTATCATCAATAGTTTTCGCTGCGCACGCGATTTAAGGAATTTTATACATAATTTTTTTACACATTATTGGTGTTTAAGTTAAGATAATCTATGTTTCTCAGTGATAAAATATCAAGCAAAATCCACCTACAATTCACCAACAGTATCACAAAAAGGCCACTCAAACCTGTGTTATAGGTTAGGATTTGACGTCAACGTTTGATATAATGCCACAAACTTATCTAACCCGGTGACCAAATTGGAACTAGTCGCTACGGAACAAAAATGACATCAAAATGTCATGGTCGTGGCGTCGCTGCCGTCGCTTTTACCAATGTCATCTCCATAGGTCAGATAAGTTTGTGGCACTATAATTATCAATTTGTAGGTTTTTTAGATGATCAATTGAAAGTCACTTTAAAATCGTTCACAACGTTTTTATTGCACCGTGTAACATTTGTATAACGATACCTAACATAACTTACATTCTAACGAGTCACGCTGCAATGTACAATTTTGGCCACTATGAATAACTTTCCACTAAAACATAATTAGGTATATAATTGTATATAAAATTTAGACATAATATTTGTGTCTCAAATAATTAAACGTAATAAAAAAACAATTTAAAAAATATATTTCCGTATATTAAAAAGACACACAGATCTACTTTTGAGGTTATATGTATACATATA
This sequence comes from Allophyes oxyacanthae, assembly GCA_932294325.1. Classification (NCBI taxonomy): domain Eukaryota; kingdom Metazoa; phylum Arthropoda; class Insecta; order Lepidoptera; family Noctuidae; genus Allophyes; species Allophyes oxyacanthae. Next base: position 9,814,132 of record OW028628.1, read on the forward strand.
GTTGCACAATATCAATTTTAAAGAAAAAAAGAATTACTTCTGGATAAAAACAATTTTAAATTGTGTTTCCTAATTCCTTACGTTTCTAACAATTATAATAGTTAACAATAAATAACTATGCTACCTAATCCTATTCTCACACAGCAATATACAAATACAAACTTGGTTTTAAAAATGATATTTAAAGTTTGTACAATAATGAGAAACGCTATGAATTTTATAATTATCACAATTCCGTTTACAGAGCATAGCAGTTTCGTTTACATTTTATTCATTCGTAAATTTAACATAACGTTAAGAAATAACAGTGCATTTTTGTTAAATGAAGTAATAAGGTAGCTACCGCAAATTAATCGGATATAAACACACTAAATGAAAAGTACAATTTTAAAATTTTAAAATACTCCAGAATGAAAAGAAAATCAAAGTCTAATTACTGAAAATAGCGTTTCTCATTCTAATATTTATTCAAACAGTTGATAAAATTTTACAAAATATTCTAACCCCTATCAAATGCAACGAATTGTAAATAGATTCTTTTTACGATTTTGGATTGATTCTAATACTAATAAAGAAATTTCTATTAACAACGATAGAGGAAGCACATGGGTGTAAAAAGCACAACACAGAGTAAGTATCTAGATCTAGGAGAATTCGGAAGATGTCCACATTTATGAAAGAATTAAACATTATCAAGGTATTTTTGAAGAATTTCACGCAAACGAAAAGAACCATTACAATATGTTATGATATAAAGGTAAAAAATTCAAGAATCACACTAACAATTTTTTTTAGTAATCTAATAATTACGCAATGAATCAACTTTCAGAAAAACACATCAACGATCAAAATTTTGAAAATCAAACGGAACATAATACATTCATTGATACAGTTAACATAATTTATCTCTCTTTTACAGATCATAAGGATTCGGTTACACATTATTATGTCTATTAAATTGTACACTCAATATTCACATTTTATTAGGTATTTCAAGATTCTAAACAGTAACTAGACGTAGAAGTGTTAGTAGAAAAGTGTAAAAGTACCCTGAAATAAATCTAATACACGAATATAACTTTAAAGCTTACATATTGTTAGAAGGGAGAATCATGGATGTACGAATTTTGTTACAAAAACATCATGGTAAAAAGTCAACGATTTTATGATAATAAGAGATGACTTTAATACAGAAATTGAAGATTTTATTTTATTTAGTTTGAATAATGTTTTTTTTTTTCTCAGAGCTGTGGCGCAAAATCATTAGTTCGGAATCGTATGTGATCTACATGATGATACCAGAAAATCCACTCATTTCAGTTAATATGAAACCACAGGTAACAGTAAATAATTACATATTTGTTCTGATTGATCTGTTTTTAACAATAGAAATAACGTTTCATGATGGAATTGTATTGTAATGTTGAAAATATTTTCTGCAAAGCTTGAAATAATTTGAGTTCCGTCGTATTTAATCAGGTTTGTCGATTACTCACGGGAATATAGTAATGTACCAATATGGCATGAAATCTAAAAGTTGATCCCACTTAGGATTCTAAAACAAATATAAAAAAGGACCAAAAATATGAAAAAGTGAGTTCCATTAAAATCTTATTCAAACAACATAAAATACGTTCTTTGTGTGTATAACAGTGATTCCATCATCAATAGCGTCTATTCTTTTAATTTTCTCAATTCTTTACAATTTTATTCGCAATAGTACCTACTCCAAATAGCAATATAAAGGGCGTCGAATAACTGACAAACAATTAGCTCCCCAGAAAAAGGTAATATTTTATACCCTGGCGTAATAATTGGATTGGGCTGGCTTTATTCAATACAAATTATTTGTGGAATCGGTCTTTTCATATAGAATTTATTACGGTTTCATTATATTTGTATTGGTTTCAGAACGGATCAATATCTCAATAATCTAATATTGGAATTGTTTAGTTGAATCGAGGAGATTCGAGTTGACGTATGATCGAATGGATCAAGTACCTATTATTGAAACTTCAAACCAATTGGTAAACACTATCAGGCTCAGCATACATACTGACGGGTCTATACTAACTACAACCATTTGGAAACATCAAAACATTCACATAATAACAGTATTCATTAATTCTAAATTCTGTGCGTTTAGACATGAAATGCCCTCGATTATTATAATAGAACCATTTACAACATAACCATAAATAGAGATGAGATAAAAAGTCAACTGTAGGATTATATTATTTTATCCGTTTTTAATTATATTTCCGCATTCATATAAAATTATGAGAACAAATTATAACATAATTATGTGTAATATTAGCATAAGATGAAGGTTTTTCATCCCGTCACAGAAAAGTCCGAAATCATAAATTAATCTATACATATAAAAATTTATGATAAAACTCGTGAAATATAAAAAGTGAAGTTCCTCTCAAATTCGTTCGAAGTTGCATGAAATATGGAGCAATTTACGAGGGTTAGATTGGATTTCCCACAAATGAACCTCGTCAGCCAAAGTTCTCAAGTGCAAGTTTTTGAATTGATGAATCTACAGAACTCGAGGGCTGTACGGCCAAGAATGGTCTATTAGAAAACCCTAAAATGGATAAATACCCCGTAGGGATTTCGCAGCTTCTGTTACTTAATTAAATTGGATTAGATAAACAAAGATTTATGGGACAAGGTAATCTTGGAAAAGACTAAAGACCATTTTTTTCGTTTCCATTAAAATAATCGAGGGTAAAAGGTCAAAGTAATTAATTGTGCTAAGCAATCACGCACCGAGTGTCTTGTGTACTTCCACCTGCTGAAGAATCAGGTGGAGGTTCCGAGCTTCTTCCACCACCACTCCATTCTAGAGCATCTATCATCTCCATCAGTTCTTTGAATACAGCTATGACCCTCCAATTGTATTTAGCCGAACACTCCACGTACCCGCACTTCCAGTGCTTACGAACTAAATTCACAATATTTCTTCTTTTCTCCCTTGAATCTCCGCAAGCACTTTCTGCTATAGCAAGTTGCTGAAGTCCACTAGACGCGGATGGAGTGTTACTACAAAGTAGATCTTGTTTATTGCCCACAACTAACACTGGAACATTCCTCATGTCTCGACTTTCAACCATTTGGTCTCTCAAAGTTCGTATATACTGGAAAGTTTCAACGTTAGATAGATCGAAAACAAGAATGTAGGCAGTAGCGCTCCTTAGTCCATAGAAGCGGTAGTGAGCCCATTCATAGTAAGAATTTATTGGGAAGTAAGGTATTACTGGTACGTCTGTGATTTTGACTTCGTATAAGTGCTCGTTGATGATCACCGAAGGGTAGAAGGTGTGTTTACGGTCCGTTGGCACGTATTCTTCTGAGAAATCGCTCCACACGAATTGCTGTGGACAAAGAAAACTGTATTATAAAAGATATTCTCTAAAGTAATGTAGGATTTGGGTCGGTATTCATTAATCACCGTTCCGTATCAGCCTTGCTTCACCTAAAACGTCCGGATACGTCGTTATCGGACTGATGACCTGTCGTCAACAAAAACGACTCGGGCTCTAACTTTGGCAGTTAGATAGGCAAGAAGTAAGAAGTCCGCTATTGGTCCTCAGGGAAGGCATAAAAGCGACACTTGCAGCACTTTTTGGATACGAAAATCCAAATAAAAGTAGATAGATAAGTGGATACACAAAGTACACATTATATTTTAGCTTTGCTTTGAACTTTGTAGTCTCTCTCTCTTTGTAGCTCTAGACAGAATTCAGTGGAAAACTACTCAGCAACATCAACAAGAGCATCACTATTAAACAAAAGAAACTAAAAAAAATAATAGGTAGATTGTTCTTGAAACAATGGATATCATCAATTCTTATCGGTAATTAATATTGAAACTCGTGAAAGATAGACACGTTCAAAAAATACGACTAAGTTGCTAATAAGAATATAAGTTACTAGAAAATATTATCTGCCAATCTTAATACCAAAGTTTCTGATTTCAAACTAATTAATTAGATTAATACATAATTTTTATTTTCTTCGTATTCCATTAAAAATAGACGTAATTAATAACTTCTCGTGTTTCATGGCTTAATAGATAATAATCCTGCGTCGAATAAGACACGTCCTCATTTACAAAAGCCGTCAAGAGCGGTCCCAGGCATACCATATTAAATCGTTCATATTTATTTATAAAGATAACAAACGGTATACATTAGGTAGTCGGTTTCATAATTTGTTGAATAGGTTTCATTAGATGGAATCAAAACGTTTGGCCATTAAACGGACACAACAAATTATTTTTCCCAGTTTATATTATGGTACCATAATATTATAAACCTGTAATTTTTTAGTAATAACCTTATAATCGCATTTTTAGATTCAATCACTTATTTAATGGCGCAGCCATTTCAATCAAAATGACATTGTATGATTATGAAATGAACAATTACAGAATATTTTGTGGAAAAAAACACATTTATAACAGTCTTGCGGCTACGGAACTATTACATTTAAAGGAGAGAGCCTCCCATAAACAACAGATTTACTAAAGCTATAGAAAAAACAAAAACTTGGTCAGCCTATAGGGACAGACACATTTTGACTTTGACTTCTATACAGTGGAACACTATTATTCATTTGAAAAGACGTTCTCGATATTTATTTATTTATTTATACTCTTTATTGTACACCGGTAATAAATACAGGATTGAGAATCACTTAAGCTAATGTACAATGGGCGATAAGACTTTGTTCGCAAAGACAAAGTTTCAAATGTATCAGAACGTTACAATACATATTTATTTCTAGCAAAACCAACAGCATCAATACTCGAAGCGAGCAGGTGTTGAGCCAGGTAAATGGAACTGTACTGTTGTACAACTTTCGTGACGGCTAGTTCGGGAATATAAACCTGTAATTTATGCAGGATATATGTTCCTCTGGGTACTGAAGTTACTATGTCAGTTGATACAAATAAACTTGTTGCTATAGCTGGGTTGTTAAATTAGGTTTGGTATTCTGAACAAATTCGTGACAACACAAAGGTCGACACTGAATGTCATTGCAACAATTACATTATAAATAATCAATGTTTCGTTGACGTAGAAAATATATTGATATGCATAAGATGACAACCCACGTGAGGTAACGCAACAACATAGAATAATTATTCAATAGTAGTTGAAAAAATTCACGCTGCTTATGTTACGAATGCTCACATGAAGATTTTTAATAAAATATAAATTAAACAGGAGAAAAAAAAGACCCTAAATGACCTAAACGTCCTGTCTATATTTTTTCTTTCACGCAGAATATTTACATAATTCACTTAAACATGACCCGAGAATTACTGATTATAATAAAATGGATGATATCTTAATATATCTAATAATAGCCAAATACGTTTTTGCAAAGTTAATTACGAATAACCCGACCACTGGTGTATGGAACACATACGTCGTGTCAAACTTATTGCTGCCTAACATATTCATGGAATATCTGATGAGCCGTTACAAATGTACACATGTCTGATAACTTCGTATTGCATGCGTTATGAAAACTGAATGATGGAAATGTAGTTGAGGAGAAAATAAAATGTACCTACTTTAAACTAGGAAAATAATTCAATGACAAAAATGAAAACAAAGTGGCAATTAATCTGAATTTAACGTCAACATAAATAGTACTTACAAAAAAAATATGCGTTGAATTATCTCAGTGGATTTATTATTACACTTCTAAGAACTATTCTATTATAAGATATTCATAGCTGCTATCATAACGAGAATAGGCAAAGAGAATTCCAGCTACAGGAGAATAACTCATAATTAATTCTAGAAACAAAATTATACGTATTCTCCCTATAACATTGTTTACCAAATCTTCAATAAGCTTTTTTTTCTATTGGATTAGCATAATAATTTGAATTCGTAGCACCTACATAAGCAAGACTTGATTTTATTATGAAAGTACTTGGAAATAATAAGATGTATATCGAACACGCTTACCTAGATTTGCTTCATAGATTCCAAAGGAAATTTAAAATACTGGCTTTGAATACCAGTCATACTAAATAACAAAAAACGAGACCCTCCTTCGGATGAAGAAATAGAACTTCATTTTTCTAAACTAGATTTTATGGATTCCAATACTATAAGTGTGCATGTGCTCCATAAAGTAGTTGAAGTAAAGGTTAAGACCATAACGTCTTCTATCGATATGTATACTCCGTTTGAAATAAGATTAGACACGTTTAACAAACCCTTTTACAGTGTATTCAACCGACTTTGACTTCTATTCCGTACGCATAAGGATGGCATTAAAAGCAAAAACGTATTTACGATAACAAATGTTTACTGCAGCTGTGATTTATCATGTCATGTCACCAACATAATAGAAGTCAAAATCGGTTGAATAAAGTGTAAATGGAGTTATTTAAATTTCTAATGTTATTTCGAACGGGGTATAGTTACTACTAGTGGATCGTCTACGAACACGACAATAACCTATTTTCTCGGTGCTCTCTCACGTCTTGTGTAGATTTTCTTACCGCTTTAAGAGTGGAGGGATGTTAAAGTGCTCGTTATCGTCGCGTAGAGCAATATTGGAAAAAAATTACTCATTATATTTGAAGTACCATTTTCAGGTACATCTGATCGTGTACTTGTGAACGTGCAATAAAATGTAATTCTATCACTCAACAAGTATCATTGCTCTCATCGTTATTTTATAAAGTATTTAATTTTAGTGATTTTTAGCTACAGACTGTGTAACGTGGTTATGTTTTAGATTATTAATTTTGTTGTTCTGTTTTTTCATCACATTGTGTAAATTCAGACGGATCTTTGGCCGAATATCTTGAATGTATATTATTTAATGTATTATATTATACAGATATTATTGTAAACGTATTATTTTAAAAGAGTATCCATAGAGCCGGTATGTTCTCCATAGGACCAACCAACTTGGAACAGTGCACCTAAAATCACATTTTGACAAAGATTGCAAAAACCCAGGTGGCTAATAATCTTAGTAGAAGCAGATGGCTTTTAGATGAAAGATAAGATAAGATAAGATAAGATAAGATAAGATAAGATTCTTTATTTGTGGAAACATGAGTTTACATGAATTTTTCATGCAAGATGTACAAAAGTATAAAAAGAGCAGTCATGTTTGGCCTTTGTGGCGTACAAATATTACATAATATATGAATTTTTCAAATAATTTGTCTCTTTAAGCATTATGAACAAAAATCATAAAATAGTATTAATAATAAATTAATTTTATGAGATACACTCCATCAAAACTCGTTTTATAAATGACACGCATAAAAGAGGATTAGATTGAAACAGCATAAACCGAAACAAGCGTGGAATAACGATATATAAACAACGTCGCACAGACACATAATTTGCGAAAAAAAAACATTAGATACACAATCAATCATTTTGACATATTGTTTTCTGTTCCCCTGTTGCGCGAACTTCATGTGTTATTATTTTGTCCTGTATTTGATAGATCGAAATACATATACGTCAATACCATTATATTTTAGTTACAAAGTAAAATTGGGGCAATCGTTATTGGCCAAATGACATAAAAATTATTAAAATGTGCATTAAAATCGTTGAACAAGTCAATAAATCAGAATGTTTTTTTATGTAGGTAGGTATATGATATGCATATAAGGATTGTTTATTGATAATTATAAAATAATTGATAAAGTTTACTGGAAAATTTCACACATGTTCATACTGATGAGGCCATATAATGTAAAATGTACACTAGAAAAACATCAAATATTAAACTTGATCAGTTATAAAGAATATTATAAATAAATTAAATACTCATATGGAATAAGAATAAATAGGTCTATAAACAACAATAATATATGTATTACAGAATATATTTCAGTATTTATAATGTATGTCACGAACTCCGAAAATGTTATTCATTACATACGTGAGACTATCATCACATCATCTAGATAAGTTCTAATAAAAACCAATCATAACATACAAAACATTATCTGAATATCAAATAATGTAATTACACATCCCATATCCCGACATTTCACACCTGTGTCCCAGATAGTTAACGATCTACCCTTCCATATAATATGAGAAATATAACCCTACCCTATTTGGTATTTACTCGCTAGCTATATCAAGTGTCAGGGTAATTGTACGCATAATGTTTATGAAGGACGACATTGTAATATGGCCGTAATATCTTATCTGTCATTGCTAAATTGTGTTTGATCAAGATGTATTTGTACTTTTTGTAATGAAGCGAAGTAAGTGGGTAGATTAATAACAGTCATTTTGTTGGTGGCTGAGAGCGATTTCCCATACCTATAGAATGAGTTTCATCAAAAGATCCCGAATATTAAAGAAAATATATTAAAATAATTATAATTTAACAAGGTTTTCGTAGCTGTATTTGCGTAGCCCCCCATAAAAACAAGGTTAAGAGACATGAGAAGGGATTAAAAGATTTTATCCCGAGGTATTATCTCTTGTGGCTTTTGAGAGAGCGACTTTTTAATAGCCTCTGAAAATAAGTTTGAAGTGTTTTTAATCCCTACGTTTTACCATCTGTATGTACCATAGTTCAGGCAAATAAATTTCATTTCATTTTTTTAATTTTCTACTGCTGACAGAAATTATAGTTTGAATCATAACGAAAAAAAAAAGAACTGTGAGTCGTATTATTTAAGCCTACAGATAAAATGTATAAAAAAATATTAGGTAGGTATACTAAAAAACTTCAGCTTCTGATATTAATAAAACTCATCTAGATATAATACATTTTGTAATTACTCCCGACACATGCGGCTGACTACACATATTTATGAAAGCCGCATTGATGGGCATAACCGTAATGCGGGATCCGTTTTTCACGCCTCAAATACTAAAATCATACGCATACCTAATGAATCGGAAAATACGGCGAGTCATCCAAATGTGAGATAATGGAGTTATTCTGATTATGTATAGTTGATGGCAGTAAATGCTTCATGTTGCTAAAAATATGAAGGTATTACCTATTAATTTTTTTGTATTGAATTGCATTTAGATTACCTAGTTTTGAGATTTTAACTTAAAGAAGTGTATTGTGAATATCTATTATAAATATAACTATTATAGAAATATACCTATTATGACACGCATGTGATGAAAATGTTAAAACTAATTATGTAAAACAAATTAACAATCGCAAACAAAATGGTACCATTACATGACTTACATAGCTGTGTGTGGAGAAATGAAATACCTATTAATTATTTGTTTATAAAAGGTATATAAACTAGTATTGAATGACGCAGGTAATATTACAAATCCGAATAAGGAATATTCAGATTCAAATGGATCTAGTTTGTATCTGGATATTAATACCGATGTGTCAGTTCTAAATGTGGACAGAGCTGTGAGAGTTGGCTATACAGTGGCTGTCACGTTGGATTATATCGACTGTCAAATATTCGGTGCTATATCGGACAACTGAAAGGTCTCTGTTCAATACACTAGGGACGTAGTATGGTGCCAATAATGTCATATACACGAGCAAGAGAGACAATGCATTGATTGCATAATTACCAGTTAATTGCTCTGTGTTAATTCAAATTACACTAATAATAACCGTCAAAGATGCCTTTCTCTTAAAACGTCTTGATATAAACAGACTTTCAATAATTAAAACAAGTTTGAATACTCGTTATTGTGTTTTTTTAAATGACTTCTGCAGTCACATTAAATATTATTAATAGGTCGTGATTAGAGGACTAATCTTCCCTATTTGGGCTCGGCATCAGTACAATTAGCTGCAAGCTAACTTTAATTCAGATAGGTACCTACTTATTTATTTCGTACAAAGTACTTACACTGTATTTAATAATCTACTTTAGTGAACTTCTCGATGATGAATGTAACGTACATTGCAATTGGTTGTAATTACCACTAACGTACTATAAGGTAAATTCCCTTTGTCCCTTTGATCTTTGTTTATTGCTCTCTTTACAATGAAACAAGACTACCTATCAGCCTGCATGAGCCTATTCATGGTATTTATGCAGGTTCTCTGCAAATAAGTTTCTGAAGCGATTGCTGGAAATTCCAGGACAGAAAGGTTTCATACCATCTACAATGTCAAAAGTAAACTAAAACTTAAAACTAGTAGCATGGTAGCAATTTAGTTTGGCAAAATTATCTCCATCTAACTGTTGCCCGTGGGTTTTATTTTCATCAAAATAAAAAATATAGTCTATATCACTTACGGATAGTGTAGCTTTCTATTAGTAATTGAATTTTTAGAAACAGTTCAGTAGTTTCAGAGGTTACAAACAAATAAATTTTACCTCTTTATAATATTAGTATAGATATAAATATAGATTGACTCATTAAAGACCATCATGTCACGTCAATATTGATAGACCTGGGTCTATCTGCTTCCCAGAAAGTATTCAAATAAAGTATTTCAGAGGTGTTCTATTACCTGTATAATGCTAGTCTTCCCGACGGCGGGTGCGCCCAACAGCACCACTTTGACGAGGTCGAGGCTGTCAGGACTTGGCTCCAAGCTAGGAGCCCCGCCAACTGTCAGGGTGCCTCCTCCACCGCGCTCCAAGTAGTCCAGATCCAATTCTAGAACAATGAGAAAATAGTTGTTAGTTGAATGTACCTATAGCAAACTGAAAACGTGAGATGATCGAATTAAGTTAAGAATACTTAATTATAAACCTATAAAACAGAACTTAGTAGTTATTATTTATTTAAAATGCTTCATGTACAATGTACAAAGGCGGTCTTAATGCCGTAGGCATTCTCTACCAGACAACCTTAGGGTGATGCAGAGACAATGAAGGTAGATGCACCAAAAACAAACTTAAATGAGAGGGTAGGTATATTCTATTATACTTATAAACAACTATAATTATAAACTTACATAAACATTAACATATATAAATAAATATGTATTATTATATGCTAAATAAACATAAACATAATTATATAAATAATAAATATATACAATTCAGAAGAATTAGAGTCGAGATGAATCTGCCGATGTCTTGTCACGAAAGTATTTTCGTAATTTAAATTTAAAAGAGAGCTTACTGTTAGCCATCCTGTTTTCAAGGGGGAGTGCATTCCATAGTAGACTAAACTGAACGAAGAAGGTGGAACGAATATTTATATATTAGTCAGAGCGATGAGTGGGACATTGAAGGAGACGATTATAATGATGATGAATGAGTAAAATTATAATGATAAAAAGATTTAAAAGAAAAATGTCTAGAGCAGTTCAGTAAGCAATTAAAAATCCAACAATGTCAACCAATGTTCGCAATTCCCATATTATTATGTAAAACTCAGCAATTTTGATTATATCAAACAATATACACAATGCAATACAAAATAATGGTTATGAAGGCGATCAAAAAATATTGGAGTCGCTAAATTATCCGTTTTACGACATCTATAAAATCAGCAATCCATGAAAAATGGCGGACGATTCCCCAGTACCTATAGATCAACCTTTGAATAAACAACATAAAGAGAATATCCAACTTGATATATGGCTCGTAATAATGACCATATCGATTCATCGTTCTTCCATTGTAGATATAAAATATTTGGGGAAAGTGGTATTATGTTGAAAAAGGCAAGGATCGACAACGACCACAATTTATATTACCAGGTATTTGCTGGTGAACCAAAGATAGTATATTCAAAACGTGGGTCTTCTATGTTCTAAAATACTCTTACATAGTCTTGCATTAACTCGACTAGTTTGAAAATAAAGTCATCACAAGTAAGTAGCCATAAATAAGAGAAAAATGTTTTGTTGTTAGGAATCACGTTGGAAATATACAAGTTAGCACCATAATAAGTACTATTGGAAATAAATACAACGGTTGACGATTCATATAATAAAAAGTTTACTCTGAGATGATGTCTGATAGAGATGATGATGGTAATTTTGATACTTTACTAAGCTAGTCTACCGAAAACCGAAATAATACTTCGCCATACAAGTGAAAAATCAAAAGCAAAATTTATTATGGTTTACGAGTTACTCAAATCCTTTTCTTTACATTTAACAATTCTTTTACTATCTACCAATCCAGCTTTTCAACTACCCATTTTAACACTAAGAAAATTAATTTCGAGTTTGCAAGGGATTTGCGAGCTTCAAACTGTTGTACTAAAGTCTCAAAGTTTAAATTGTGTAAAGAAAAAAAATGTCTCGTGTTGTTGGCACTCTCAACTAGCTATAGTTTTTCTTGGGTTTTAATCGAGGATAACCCCCTATTATTGGCAGTTTTTTCAGGAAATTCTCGACTCCACTTGACTTTCCTTAGTCATTTAGGTATTTTAACCCTAGTTAATAAGTAGCGCGGCGTAAAATAGACACAACAGAGAATCTATTGTTTGCAGATCCCGGGACCCTTAAGACGGTTGATGAATGAGGGCCTGTGGACATCACAATTAGCCTGTAGCTAGTCAGACTATCGCTTCAACTAAACTTTGAAGATAATTATAGTCCGCGTGGTTCCGAGGAATCGGTGGCTGAGGAAGCGGGCACTTTGGGCTACGCCGGACTGTTGCTCATACTCCGCACTCTCCCAGTACCAGTGGTACCCCGAGACAACAGCTTGCGCGCGGACTATAGGTGGTGCGAACACTTGTCCCCCCAGACTACCCCTCTCTTTTAACCTGCAAATCTGTCCATCCTAAGGTTGTCTGGTAGAAATCGCCAAGTGGGATAAGACCGCCCTTTGTACATTTCTTTTTCTAATTATTGTATCTTTTCTTCTATTACTGGTGTGCAATAAAGTGTATTGTATTGTGTTGTGATATGTAAGTATCTACTGTTATTTTAGTTGTCGAGAAAAAACAGAGTCCCGGGATTGCTCGCTTACTTTTGGCAACTTATAAACATAATTAATTAGTTGTCGAGTTCATGGCTGACTACGAAATGGGTCAAGGATTTTTGTCTTACATACGATACGTACACTTTCCCGTGTTGATTCGGGAATAAGAAAACACAAAGTATTAAGGCTGCCATAAACGATCCTGTTTACTTTTAGGCCGCGCCTGACCGTGTGTGTAGCCGGATAGCAGTGCCAAATGGTGAAAATTTTCATAGGAGAAGCCGTCCCTAACTGAATATCATGCCATTTTTTCTGTTGGATGAGTAAATAATATAATGCTACGTTGGTTTATGCATTATCCAATTCCTAAAGGGAAGCCGATGGGTATCGGGTTGTATGGACTCTTAGCCACTGCCGGATAGTAATTTAGCCTTGAGGCCGATCACATCCGGCGACCTGCACCCTAATTAGGTACGTAAAAATCACCTGACAGCGACCCGACAGCCACGCGACAGCAGACGGGACGCGATCGTTCGCGAACCGTCACACAAATTCGTGACGGCGTTCGTCCGCCCGTGGCTACTTGTCGCATTTGCAGCGCCAAGTATGCACGTTTTAGTTCGTTTATTGTCCGCCGGAGGGCGTACCCGTAAGCGGTGGCTGTCGCGTCGCTATCGGCAGATACATAATACCAATTAAGTGATGTTTGACAGCAGCTACCGCGCGATTTACGCCTGTCGCAAACTGTCTGTTACATCGGTAATTAGGGGCGGAACTATCCAAACAAAACAATAACTACCTACTTTTACAGTTTCTAAACCTATTACTTACTTTAGTTAGTTGATACAGTCGTTGAGTTGAGGATTGAAAGCCTCAAAAGAACTAATTAATAGAATTATCATTGAACAACATTGTTGTACGTAAATACTATTGAATATAAGGTACAGAAAAGTAATGAAATTAGCGTAGAAATTAAGAACTTCTACAGACTTTGGAAACTCCAAGCACTTAATTGAGAGGTTTTAGTAATAAATTTTAGACAAAAAGAAATATGCAGAGCTGACTGCCAACCTTCGCTAGTCGGAGAGGCACTCTAAGAAGAAGAAGAAGAAGAAGTAATAAATTTCCGCTTTTGGTATCTGAATGACAAATACATACTTACTTGACATTTAAGATAAAATATTCATGACCTGTTCTAAAAAACAGCACTTTTAAAGCGAGCTCAGTAAAACTAAGCCCTCATTGGTCGTTAGTGGAATCAAGGATCAGTTAAGGTTCATGGCTAAAATTACCTAGGTCTACCTAATTAGACGAATTTGTAATTATGTAGATACGTTAATTTTATACAGGTAGAAAAATTCTGGATTTCACTAGGATAATCCGCAATTGATAAGCTATCAATATTATAAAAGATCAACCTCATAAGATGTGTAGTTATGCACTTTCACGAAACAGCCTTATTAAGTGACACAAAAAAAACATATTTTTGCACGTTTTCACAAAACATTAAATATTTTCAAAACCTAAAAACGGCCTTATGATACCTTCTCTCGTAGAATGTCATGACTCTAATAAATTATGAAAATAGCACAGGGTACAGTTGTAACTCAGAAAACCAATTTTTATCTATACATAGGTATACATACTCGTAGATACAATAAAATCGGAACGAGGTTAAATCTGAGTAAGTGTTACGTTAAGAACGATACTAAAGCCGAAACATACGATTTTAGAATTTTTGTCTGTTATCTCAAGAATAAAGACAATTTCTTAAAATAAAATCCCCGTTCATATTTTTATCTAGAACCGTATCGCGATACGAAAATAAAATTCACTTGCCATTTTTGAATTTCATTTCTAGTACAAAAGTACTATATATTCACCCAATCCAGAATTCATACGCATTTTTCGTTCGATTTCCGAAATATGCGCAATAAATTCAATTTCAAGCCGAATTTATTGGATACAGTAAACATAATTCAGTTGCCCCATCGCGCCATCCTTTTGCATGAAAATACTGGCAAATATTAAGAACGTATTGCGAGGAGAAATGTTGCTAACAAGTAAAAATGCGAGCATATTAGGGGAATCTCGGGCATAATTCAAAGATGTTTTGGCTTTCAATCTCTGATACGACGGTTTTACGTCTGGCTGACGCAAAAATGTCTCGTCGAATGACGTCACACTTGGCCGAATCCTGTTTTCGGAAGTAAATAAAGTGACAGGGAATAAGACAGTATAATTTCGTAATATGGTGGAAAGAAAAACATAAGATGTATCAGATGCTCGTTTTCTCACGAATTTTTGAGATCGACTCAAAGGGTCTTCGTGATCTTCGTAAATGGCGGTCTAGTACGCCATTTGCGGAACATGTGTGTATATTTTCTACCCATTTCTGTTATGGGTATAATTTGTTCAGCAGGTATTCACAGTATATTTTTTTGTACTTTTGTACTCAGCTGGATTGGGCGATTGTAATATTAAAAAAGAAATAAGTAGATTATAAGAAGATGCTCAGAAAATAAATACGGTAGTACAGGACTTTCTGAATCAGAATCAGAATGTTCTTTATTTGCAAGAAATATGGGTTTGTAAAGTTCTTATTTACATAGTCACAATAAGGTACCACAATACATAATTATTTATCTATAAGGAGTGTCAGGTTTGGGATAGTTAAAGTTTATAATTATGAAGAAGGAGTGCAGAAAGCTAAAATTTATATATAATATTACAATCGAATTTCGACCACTGGGCGTCCACTAGATATTAAAAAAATGACGAAATCAAGATTGGTGCATTATCGTGCGCTGAAGTCTGTAGTTTTTTTTTAATCTGTTTACACCATACAATAATCACCAAGGAACTCAACCCAATTATTGGTTTTTGTAGAGAGTAGAGTAGTCTTTGTTTGTTTATTTATTTATTTAATGCTTTTCATACAAAATATATTTTATTTATTTATGTACACACAAGGAAACATGGTAGGTAATAAAAATGTTACAGACATATGAGCACAATGGAACTACTTATTTCTAAAGAAACTTCCAGTCAATACCATGTACAAAGCCGGTCTTAATGCATTTAAGCCCTTTTAACCCTGGATAAGCCCCTTTATTGACCTTGCCGACTACCTTATCTTTCCTCTATGGCATGCCTAATTCCATCGCAAAAGCAGCCTACGACAGAAAAAGAAATAGAATGCAATTAAAATAACTCGACCTTGTCACGATATGGGCTTCCTAGCAATATTTCACGAAATAATTCAATTAACGAACATCAAAGCCTACACGGAGAGAAGGGTTAATGTTAGATTCCATTGGTGCTCTCTGCCAGTTAATTTCCGACATTAGATAGGGGAGTACAAAGGGGATATCTCGCGACCGGTTTTTGGTACAAAGGCATTGGAAACAAAGCTTTTGGGAGGCTGCGGGTATATGTGATCCATCCTATTCTATTACGAATTGGATTGAAATTACTGATGGTCGATAAAACTAATATGCAATTATTGTGGTCAAAGGTCAAAGTGTGGTATTTCTGCTGATATAGATAAGCATTACTTCTCATTTATCAAATGAATGGAGGATAATCGGGATTCATATTATCAATGTTATGCCGATAAATTATTGACCATACAATTGGCGCAGTACCTAAGCCTTGTTTCACATGTACCACAAACAAACCACAACCACCACCACACCACAACCACACCACAACAACAACACGTGGGCGGGCGCTAATTTGTAAATACATACCTGTGTCATATACGAATTGGTACAGCTACCAAATATACGAAAGTTCTCATCGCTTTATGAGATAAAAAAAGAAAAAGCAATATTTCGTTTCTAATCGGTTCATGCGTTTTGGATGCCACAGACAGATACATAGATACACACTGCAAACTTTTTTGTCGGGGGTGACAAAAGGACCACATGACAAACAGACTTAAACAAAGCATAGTCATTTGGGCCAATAGAACGTTAATATTATTATTTGACTTTTGCATCTCTTGCAACCGAATCATCCTCAATTTAACCGGCATTATCACGAAGTAATTAAAACCATAGTCACTAGGTGTGATTCCTATTCATACAAAGTTCGGGATTGCTTTGTCAGCACTGCCCACAAAAGGAGCCGGAAATCGTATTATTTTTGTTAATGTAGTTTTATATATTAATAATAATTAATACTCATATAGGAAAACACACAAAAGAAATTGCGCCGACCCCAAATAAAGCGAGATAATTATGATGAAGAAAGAAAATGTTTTTGGTAACGTTTGTGGGATATTAATATGGGAATTTATAGTAGCTCATCAGATAAAAATTAAATCTTGTTCATAAGTAGATTGTTTAATTTAGAAAGACTTGTTCACTAGTAGTTGCGCAAAAATGTTTAGGGCCTGAGAAAGAAGTTGATTTTACTTGTAGCTCGAAACTGGAACCAAATTAGAAATCTACAGATATTAGAAGACCCTGATCAATAAACTTTAGTTTTGAAACAATACAACTTTACCTAACACTTCAAGGAGCATTCACATGATCTGTCAAATGGATGTCAACAATTTAATGACATTTAACATTATACTTACATGTTTAGAATTCTTTGCTAAACTCAAACTTACCCAGTATTTTGTTCTGCTTAGTACAATTCCCTCTAGCATCATTATCGTCTTCTTTATCCTGTTTAGACGTATTGTCGAATCTATTCATTTCAGTAACACGCACAAGTCTATTACATTTCTAATTTTCAACATAATTTGAAACTTTGTTTTTCACTTTGAAAATATGTTTTAGAACTTTTATTATCATCGTTAGAATCCGGTTTACGTCTTATTTACATTATAATATCTATTTTTTTTGATAAACGTATCTATTTTTTTTAAATTTAATTACCCTTTAAACACTTTCACTACATAAGTTGAGTCACTGTTTATTTACGTATCTTCTGATTCTTTAAAATTAATTACTCTAATCACTTAAAATTAATCTAATATTATTACAAACTTCAATGCAGCTACTATTTCTAATCAAATTCATTTACAGCCATAATTAAATACTGCAAAATATCCATAAACTTCAAGTACGTAATTGGTAATTATCGTAAATTTTGGCGGCAAAATCTCTGACGAGCAGCGCGACCGCTCCCAATGACGTGCCGGGATCTACTGAAGCAACCACGCGATCCTGAAAGCGGGTGCCGTTCATTACAAGCTTTATGTCATCCCCAGGTTTTTCTGACTCTCAATGTCTATTTCGCCATAACCTAATTCTATATTTGAAATATTTTCTTTTACGAATTGTAACTTCGGAGTTTTTGCTTTGGGACTAAATTCAGAGGATTAATTTGCTGATTGCTAAGTGCTGTCAAAAGTTGTTAAATATTTATGTTATGTTAATCTGAGTTTAATGCTGACTAATGGCAATAAAATTTCAATTAATTATTAACGAGCTACTTGTTAATGTATAAGATCAATAGCAGAATTTTCAACACTGCTACTTTTAATACACATGGGAAATTACTTATGAAGGAAAAAAGTGTACAAAATTTTGATTAAAAAGTTTCTCACTTGCTAATATAACTTCGACTTCCTTATTTACATCCCAATAAAGATTTCATGGCGTGGCTTTAACGGCAGTCCCTTATTTCTTACGTGCAATTCTAAGAAATTTGTTCTGATAGCATTTTAGCATTTTGAGAAACAAAACTCGTTGAATTGTATTTCCTCAGAAGCTTATTCAAAGAAGGTTTAAAATGAAACTTGACGCCGCTTTGCCACAGAGCATCAAACTGCTATTCTAAGAGCTTTGTTTGAAGCGTTCTGACGGTTTATGGAGTTAACGAATTTTGCCGAAATTTAGCGAGTACACTCTTGGTAAACACGGAAAATGGTAGATTTATTCCCGAAATAATTTTACAGAGTACTATGTGAACGGTATTGGCGCATGAAATAAATTATTCTGCAGGCAATTTCTAAGCAAAGTGAAGATAGGTGTTGATGTCGAAATAGATGGGTTTCACTAATAAAAATGCATCGAATTTTGTACTTGTTATTTCATTGTCAATGTGATCAACAGCAATTTCTTAGGATAGAATAAATTTCGAGATATAGAAAAATATACATAAAATCTATTTTCTTCTTGTTATGCATGTAGTTTTGTCGCATCTGATAGAAAGGCGGGATGCCTACGGTACCCTGGTACACGGGACGGTACGCTACGGTAAGGTACGCTACGGTACGGTACAGTACGGTACAGTAGCGGTTTATCCGTTTTCTCTTTGTTTCACACATTCAGCTTTTCATATGGACACAATTATACTCGCACCTCGTCCTCGAGATAAGTATCCTGAAATAAATTATTATTCACAACATGTAGTAACGCCTTGTTGCTACCGCTCGATCACTTATTTGAGAGTTTTTTTTTTTTAATCTCTGGTCACCCAGTCCTGTTGGCAACACTGTTCTCCTATTGTCATTCGCTTTTTTAGTGCTAACCGTTTGACACGTACCTATTCATATTTCTTAAAAAATAAATATGTTTATAATGCCAAAACGTAAGCATAATATAGATTTTGATTACATTAGTGATCAAATTGAAAAGTTGACAAAGAAATAGAAATGAATCTTCTAGTGAAACCGGTTCAAAAATTTCCGGAGGTATGTACCAAAGTGACGTTATAAACAAATGCATTTCGAGCTGATCTTTGGACTGTCTCACCGCATTGAAAGTATGTTGGTATACGCACACCACAAAATAGTCACTTTTTTCCTCATAAGAACTAGTTGGTGTTCTAAACAAATGCATTTCGAGCTGATCTTTGGACTGTCTCACCGCATTGAAAGTACATATGTTGATGTACTTACACACACCACAAAATAATCACATTTTTTCCTCTTAAGATCTAGTTGTGTTCTAAACAAATGCATTTCGAGCTGATCTTTGGACTGTCTCACCGCATTGAAAGTATGTTGATGTACACACTAAAAAATAGTCACATTTTTCTTCTTAAGAACTAGTTGTGTTCTAAACAAATGCATTTCGAGCTGATCTTTGGACTGTCTCACCGCATTTGACTGAAAGTTTGCAAAATAATGTACTCGAGCTGCTCTTTGGACTGTCTCATCACATTCTGCAAAACTGTACACGCCCTCTGTGGTCATGTTACACTTTAGTTAAACATACTAAGTTCGAGCCATCGGACATTTCGGACAAGCCTCTGGGCTGTTCCACGGCACGATACTTTAACCTTCATATAAACATGAGTAAATATTCTCTGATAATTGTCTATTAGAAGAGACAGTAGCAGAACCTGTTGTAGGTGATGGCAAAATTTTGGATAAAGACCTCTTAGAGATCCTTGGCGATGACCCCACTAGCACAGTCCAGTATGTTCCAGAAATCCACAAGGACCTAGCTAGTCGACTGCAACATTTTACCACTACCGGGCATCAGGATTTATACAAAAACTTTTAACTCCTGCCATTTCCTGCGTAGCATCAGCTACTTCACATGTACTTGGTTCCCATGCAAGAAGAATGAGCTACTTAAAACGTTAATGAGATGACATTAATAGAAGAATGTATAACACATCAATGCTTTCAAAAGCTGTAAAAATATCTGATTTTCAGTTCCAAGATTGATAAGCTCTTTTTAGTAAGAGCTTGTAGGACAGTCAAAACGGCAAAGGCCGTGTCAAAGTCTTCTGCTGCAATAAAACCAAACGTTAACCGTACCAAGAAGCCGCATCCGTCGACATGAGGTCGCAGTGACAAAGGGGCTTAGTACCCTACCTCTTCAAACAAATAATAATAATAATCCGTCGACATCCACGGCGAGTAATTTAAACTCGTAAGGGCCGTTTCAACTTAGAAAACCGGCGTAACAATACAGAAGACCAGATACCCTGGTTCTCGCCAGAGTCAGCACGCCAGATCATCCAGAGGGCTAATTCAGGTAATTTTATGACGCGCCGATCTTATTCCAGTCACGCTTGAACTTGACGCGAGCGTATCTCACTGAAACTAAGAGGAAACCAAAGGTGTTGTTTTGATAATTAAAAAAAAAATTACTGTAACTGCGCGGCACCTGCACTTCTTCAGTTGGCCTACAGGACGTCATCTCAATCGCAGAAGATAAGCCATCGTCATCGTTAGAAGAGGTAAAGCACGCAGGTCGTATCTAATTTCTACAAACAATGGTCACGTATCACTAACGATAAAACAATTCTTTGATGGATTCGTGGCTACAAACTTGTGTTTTCCGATGCTGTGCAACAACTCTCGATTTCTATAGCTCCTACTTACTCAGCTACGGAATTCATTTAATTTCAGGCAGCTATATCAGACCTTCTTAAGACTAACCATTTCAAACTGGAACATTTACGCACAGTTCTACAACTTATCTATAAGGATTGCCTAATAATGGCGACCTTAGACTTAAATTAAAAGACACCTATCTTTTAATTAATACAGATGAGCATTCAAGGGTTTACCATTTGGGTTGAATACAGCTCCCTATGTCTTCACAAAAATTATGAAACAAGTTGTTAAGTTGCTGAGATCAGCCGGCTATGTATCATCTATTTATCTCGGCGATCTATGTTTAATATTTAGCTCATACGGAAACTGCCTGGAGTACGTAGAAATCACTATACAGTTACTTACTAGCTTGGGTTTTTTAATAAACCCAGACAAGAGCGTCTTGATTCCCTCTTACTCGTGTAAATACCTTGGTTGGTTACATAATTGGTACTCAAGAGTTCAACATTATGTTACCTTCTGATAAAAGAGATCGTATTATATACGAAATTAATAAACTAATACTAAAACTATAGATATAAAATCAGGTACTTTGCTCAACTTGTTGGACTACTGGTCTCTGCGTGTCCCGCTATCGAATACGGGTGGCTTTATACAAAGCAATTAGAATGCTGCATACCTATTCCTAAACCTCCAAGGTTACGGCAACTATGATAACATCATGCAGATCCCTTCCTCATTACGCTCGGATCTAGAATGTTGGCTGCAGGCCCTCCCTCACTCCGTAAAACGGATAAGGGACGACAACTATAAATAGCTATTCTCTGACGCCTCAACAACGGGGGGGGGGCGTAGCTTGTGGTTATAAGACCGCTAGTGGGCCGTGGTCCAACAATGAGCGTAAATTAAATTATCAACTACCTAGAACTCTTAGCAGCGTTCATCGCAATAAAAGTCCTTGCAAAAAATTACTCCGACTGCCAAATCTTAATCCGAATAGACAACTCCACTGCGATTAGTCATATTAACCGCATGGGCGGTATACAATTTTCCCGTTTGACAGAAATATAAAAATTTATTTGGCAATGGTGTGAACGTAGACAGTGTGAACAACGAAGATTTTTCGTGGTTGCTTTATAAACGTCTAAAGCATGTCTAAAGACGTTACAGCGTCACGAGGCTGTCATTCTGACATCGATTGGGAATTAAAAAACATACCCTTCACAAATATAACAAATAAGTTCGGCTCCCTTCAAATAGACTTATTTGCTAGCCGCATGAACAAGAAATGCAACGTATGTGTGTATAATGGCAAAGAGACCTGGATGCCATGCCTTCACTATAGATGCCTTTACTATAAACTGGAAATCATTCTTCTTTTACGCATTCCCTCCGTTCTCTGTTATTTTAAAAACTCATCGTGAAATAACCTTGATCAAGCTAAAGGCATTGTGGTCATCCCAATGTGCCCCACACAGCCATGGTACCTACGCAATACTTAGACAACTCCTTATATCCGACCTATTGATATTTATCGTTATCGCATCTTCCAGCATAGGCAAGATTCACAACAATCTTACCCTGGCTGCCAGAATATTGTGTAGGTGTCGGTGATGGGACGAGGTGTGCCACCTTCGTCCATTGAAATTATGCCGGCAACGTTGGGCGACGGCTCCATCAAGCAATACGACGTGTGTTTGTAAAGATAGCGCAGTTACTGCGCTCGCCACAACCGATATCTTCGAGGTTTCGGTACCTGCCTGCAGTCATGCACTTCGTGACTCAGTTGTTTTGCTCACGCGTCCAGTACAGTACTTTGAATAGTTACAGAGGGGCGTTGTCTCTAATGGCGGGTGCACACATATCCTCGGACGACAGGATCAAAAGATTTTTCAAAGGAGGTTTTAGGCACCGTCTTCCTGCGCCCAAGTACACTGTTGCTTAGGATACGGGTAAGGTATTCGACAGTCGAAGCTCTTGATATCCCAATGAAACGCCATCGTTAGAAAAGTTCTCAATGAGATGCGTTACCTTTTTTGGTCCTTACAACAGCACATAGGGTGCAAACCCTTCAATTAAAATAAGTAATTTAGAACCAAAGACATCCCAAATTAATACTAAAATGCGTTATTTGATAAGGCCGTCAAAACAGGGAATATTTAACCATACTTTGTATAGGTACCTTTCTTTGCTGGTAAACCTCATATATCCCAGCTACCATCTTGCTATCATATATTAACTGAACCGCCCCGCTTCGTAGAAGGGAGGACCTGTTGCCTGATAGCTCATAAAAGACCCCATAACGTGTGACTACACAAACCATCAGCCGATGGATTGGGGCTGCTCTCGTGTGTTGGTGGCATTGATGTCTCCATAATTATTTGCGGCACACAGCACCCGTCACGCGTCCGCCTCCAAAGCCCTTCAGTTAGGCGTCGGTATGGGTGTCATCCGGAGGACCGCGGGATGGAGCAGCAACTCTATGTTGTTTGGTGGGTTTTATCACAAATCAATGATCAATAGTGATAATCGACCTGCGCTAGCCAGAGCAGTCTTAGATTATAACTGAATCATTCTGATTCCTTCTACTATTATGTACTAATATCGCAATAATGCTAGTGTTACTTAATTTATAATGATGATTCTTCATAAATAAAATGCAGATTGTAATTTCAGTTTGTTTAAATAATTAAGAAAGAAGTTCTTTTTTGTTTTAACAATAATAATTGTTAAATATAAGATTATAACTAAAATAGAATAATATACTATCATTATTTTCAATAGCTAACATCGCTAACATAGTGATATTCCCGAACTTTACTCTCAACCTCTACATGTTGTGAATAATAATTTATTTCAGGATACTTATCTCGAGGACGAGGTGCGAGTATAATTGATGATTAAACGAACTTACCAAGTGAAGTTCTATCATAATTATACGAAGCACCTCGTCCGAAGAGATAAGTATCACCCTCCCAACCCCTATAGCTTTTACCCAGGTTTGTGATCGGTAATATCATATCAGCTCATCATCAGCTTGACTCTCAACTAAATGACAATAGGAGAACAGTGTTGCCAACAGGACTGGGTGACCAGAGATAAAAAAAAAAAAACTCTCAAATAAGTGATCGAGCGGTAGCAACAAGGCGTTACTACATGTTGTGAATAATAATTTATTTCAGGATACTTATCTCTTCGGACGAGGTGCTTCGTATAATTATGATAGAACTTCACTTGGTAAGTTCGTTTAATCATCAAATATATTTCATCAATCTCGACTCTGTCTTTATATTATCAGCTTGTTTCCTGGCTTTTCCCTTTCTCTCATTCTCCGTATTTCATGGGAAACGAAGAAGTAGTCTAAGATGAAACATGGTGAAAGAAAATTATTCATAATTTTGCGGAATGAGTCAATTTCATAATTATGTACATAAATTAACCTTTCCATTCAATCTAAACAAAAAATGTTTGCCTTCTCGCCAAGATAACCGCAAAAATTTCCAATTTCAGTGAAACACATAACCTCTGCAATATCTTTTTCGGTTCTGCAGTCAAGTTTAAACCGCACCGCAATTTCTCGCTTTAAATATACATCGGTACCCATCTGTGCGTTTGCTTCAGATTATAAAACATAGCAGATAGGCAATCATATTAAAATTTTGAACTGCAGATGCCTGGATATCGCGCAGCTTTCGAACATCACAGATGTGAATACATAAATTAAACCATGAAATTTCGATGTTTCGACCAATTTTCTTTAAAGTATTTTTTAAGCACCCTTGGAGGCAGGTACGTATACATCTCTACAGTTTACCTATTTCTTATTACTTCTTCAGTATATCGAGGCAACCAAATGCTACTTTAACTCATCTGTATAATTTATGTTTCTTAGGAGCTTACAGTGAACAAATAACAGCTCTTGTGCAAGTTTATTCTGAGCTTATGTCGCGTGAAGCGCCAGTAAACCGACTTAGTCTTATGTTGTATGCGACAGTTAGGTGACTCTGACTATGTAGTGTGAACTGATGAATTCTTAATACTCTCACTGTAGTGTTAAGAAGGTTATTGGTAGTGCTTCAATTTTACTGCTTATTTATTTATTTATACTCTTTATTGTACACCAGGTAATAAAACAGGATTGAGATTCACATAAGCTAATGTACAATAGGCGGTCTTATTGCACACAGCGATCTGTTCCAGACAACCTTTGAATGGATATTGGACATAACAGAAAAGAATTAGGTAATGGGCAGTTAGGTGTACATGTTCGTACATTATTTTACTTACATCAAATACTTAAATATAACAATATAATACACACTAAACGTTACAACCGTTACTAAGTGTTTTAAACTTTGTAATGATAAATAGGGGACGTTTTCGTCTTATTGCTCCCTTGGTACTTATATTCTTCTGTATAAAGAAGAAACTGACTGACAAATATCAGCTTACAGTCCAAACTACTGGATCTAGGGATTTGACATTTTGCACAGAAGTTTCTTGTATTTAGACAAATAGGTAGGTGCTAGCTAAGAAGGGATTTTTGGAAATCCACATGGATAAAGTTGGGAGAAAAAGTTATTTAGATAAAAAATACAATGCTTTAACTGAGTACGTGGATAAGTAGAGGAAGGCTACGTTTATTTTACATAAGCCAAATAAAAGACAAGGGTGTTGTCATGTCGTATAAGGAGATTATGGAGACTGCACTGGAGAAGGAAAAATGGAGAGGTGCATCAGCTGCACCAACAAGAGCAAGGCTATGAAATTTGAAGAAAAACTGTAGGTACTAGGTACGTAAGCTGTAGGAAAACTGAATTTGTTTACTGAGAGCAAGCAAGACTGAAAATCTTAACGTCCTGGATGCAAGACTCAAATTATGATAAAAGGATAAATACAATAGATACTTGTTGAATGGGACGAAATATATGCTAATAATAATAATGACTAAATATGGTAATATTTACAGTTGCCCTTTAAACTCCAACATAATTAATCTCAAGTAAGAATATAACGACGGCACCATCTCATTATAAACTGAGAGAACATGAGAAACTCCATTCACAGTTCGCCCTATTTTATCTTCCGAAAATACCAGCCAATAATAACCAGGTTCCAAATAATAACATCCTAGAAGTTAGACGTAAAAATGCCTAGATAAAGTTGACACAGCAGAAGGGTCGAACGAAAATATAGGCGCTTTTTGACAGATGTAATAGACATTTTATGTCTGAGGCAGGCGGGACCCTCAACCTTTTAGTTACGATGTAAGGATAGGAGCTTACAACATTTTATTACAAGCCGATCTTTCGATTTGTAGTCCCTGCAGGTCAGCAAGTTATATTAGGTCTGGAATATAAAAAATAAACTATTGGTGTTGTTGTAATAAATGAAAGAACGGGAGGAATGATAAGGGTTTTAAGAGTTGCTTAAGAATCAAAAGCTACTTAATTTATTTGGGAGATCCGAAGTAGGCACTTCTGATTTTTTTTTTGCTTTAAATCTAAGTCTGTTGATAACCAACTTATTGACAAGATTCGAGAGAAATGTGAAAAATGACTTCGATGGTTAAGAAATATGAAAAATGTAAAGGCAATCTGTTTGTAGCTGCTACGTTCAGGATATTAAAGGAAATTTAACGAGATTAACATTTATATTAATAAGCTGAACAACAACAAAAATGTAATACAGAGTTTCTCTAAATATAAGTAGGCACAGTGCACACCTATATCTCAAATTCCTCAGCTAAAATATATCCTCATAGGCCTTACTTATGTATTCAACTGAATCCAGACCACATTGACCACACTCTCTAATTGTCGGCTATATTGTTGCTAAATAATGTCACGATAGAAGCCTTTTGTTCTAGAGAATTCTGCCCCTAGCTTTTTCCTTTAAATCATTCTAGTTCTAGTCTGTTTCTTTTTATTTTTAAAGGCAAAATGTGACCAGACTTGGTTTATTAGAATTCTAGCGCTTGAGGCAGTAGGAGTTAAGGATTTTAGACAAAAGCTCTACTCGTGTTGCGAAGTTTAGCAGCCTTTGGAGCGTTAATGTTTTTCTCGAAACGTCACGCGCATTTTATATTATGTTAAAGACAGCAAATTAATGTTTTTACGAGATACCTCCTTACTAGGCAAGACGATAATAATGTATTTCGTTTCGTTAGTATGTAGGTATTATAAAATAGTTATTTGTTATACAAGAGTGCAAAGTTGCTTTTTAACCGCGTGTTCAATTTTGATGACCGAGCAAGCGAAGGATTCTAAAATTGAATCACGAGCGCAGCGAGTGATTCAAAATTAGAATCCTGAGCGTTAGCGAGGGAATCAAAAGAGCACGAGGTGAAAAATCTTTGCACTCGAGTGCAACACGTAACTTTTCATTCCACCTCAGCGAGGAAATGACTAAATGCAAAAAAAAAACGTTTAATTCACAAACTTAGTGCACACGATGTTCTAAATTCAATTTACTTTATCCTCTAGAGAATAAAAACGGCTTTTCCACTCAGATATTGAAGGTTAAAAATACTCTTTCCGAGATGGTGGGATGAAAATTTACTTTATCCTCTAGAGAATAAAAACGGCTTTTCCACTCAGATATTGAAGATTAAAAATACTCTTTCCGAGATGGTGGGATGAAAAATATTTTATTGTGTTCTTTGTCTTCCAATGTAAGGTCCAACCTCTCTAGTTCCGATCCCTTTAAGGGGTTATTATACTCGTCATTATGAACATCTATTATTATTTAGGGATCAACCATGAAATTGGGAAATCTAAATCTGCTGAAATGTACGGGACGACAGATTATTTTCCGCAATTTCAAAATTTATTTATTTATTTAATTACAACGGTTGTGTTATTACCAATTACAGTAACTAAAATAAACACACATTGAGTATGTAACAAAATTTAAGTAAAAAAGAAAAAACAAATTAAAAGTAAAATTTGAAGTTAAAACATAAATAAATAAAGGAGGGTTAACAAAAAGATTGGTCCAATAGTAAAAGTTGTTCATAATGATGAGAACAATAATCCCTTAAACGGATCGGGACTAGATCACTAGAAAGGTAAGACCTTTTATTAAAGGGTAATAGCAGTTGATGTTACTGAAAGTGTTATTTCTTTCACTTAATAATAATGTTTATAATTATCCTATTTTTGTAATAATATCTATAAATGTAAAAGTTTGTGAAGGTATTTATATGTTTGTTACTCAACGAATTAAGTGTTTAGTACATAGATAGAATAGAATAGAATATATAATATAGATACACCACATCGTAGAATAACACATAGGATACTTTTTATTCGGGTACCTACATGAACAAGTTCCTCTAGGAAGCGAGGCAAAAGCTAGACTTTTTTATAATTATATTGAACACAGTTTAAAATTTAATAAAATAGTATAAATTATTTGTTTGAAATAACATTAGAAGTTAAAGGTTTATAAATATATTATATTATTATTATATTATTATAAAGTGTTGTTTCACAGAATACTGTTAAGAAAATGCCACAATATTCAGAGAGAAATATTATAAACCATTTAGCCGAGGCATCACCTAAAAACATTAAAATTTGCTGATACCAGAAAGAAATTTCCGGGAGGGGTGGCAAACGAGTATTCCTTTGGGGCGAAGACATTTTAGTATAAATATTCGTTGATAAATATTTATACTAAAATGTCTTCGCCCCATCTCGTTTCCTGTAATTTGGTATTTAAATGCTATTACTTTCAATGCTAAATTTGAAAATGGAACTAAAAAATATGCTTCCGGCCCAGAAATAATTATAAGATGAGATCAAAGCGGAAGTAATTTACGAGTATAAAATTGAAATACTTTCTAAGATAATATTTTTAATTTATTGTAAAAATTGAACATCTGATTTCGATTATACAGTTTCAAATAAAGTGCATAAATAATAGTATGGAAGTACTATTTTCGTATATGGCTTCAACCAATGTAATAGAACAATTATTGTAGATGCGATATCCGATATTCTAAATCAATACATAGATACCATTTGATACATTGTAAAAGCAATATTACCCATGCCTACTAAATACTCCTTCACTGTTCTGTAATCACGAAAGTACTCGTAAATGAAAATGTTCCAAGAGGCTCCTTTAATAAACCCAAAAGATACTTATGTTCTGTTTGGATAAACATCCAGTAATTATCCTCGTTCTTGACACAAGCTATTTGTTTCTGAAGTAATGAATGGGAGAAAATAATTGCATTTCAGGCTTGCCTTGCTTAGAAAACGTGTTTGGTGTAATATATTTTAACGTAGAAGTAAGTTAGGTACATTGCCAATATGATTTTGCAAAAAGCACCTAACACTTATTTCTGCGCAGTCATGTTAATATCGCAGCTTCCTTCAGCGCATTCGATCATAGATTATACTCACTTAGGTATATTATACCAGAGATTTTGGTTATTAAATGTCATGGGTAGGTTACGTATACGTTATGAACGAATGCGCCTGCGGCCCCAAATATTATTCTAAAGTTTTATGAAAAGATGTATCCATGGAGTTTCTTGCCGGTATCTTCACCAGGACCAACCCACTTAGAACCGTGCACCCAGAATCTCGACGTTTTGAAAGTGCCTGCAAAGGCCCAGTTGAAATAAAAAACTATGACTTTGACTTTGAATGGTTGGCATAAAAATACATCAGAATATAATGAAAAGCACAAAATTTTTTAAGATAATCGCATTTCTTCGTTTCGATTCTTGCCCAAAATATTACGATTTTAACTACCTCTGCAGGGCACAGCGGGTAGTAGAAGACAAAACGAAAAATCGAAGAGATAAAGATAAAGAAATGGTTTTGTCTCCGGTTTTTCTCCTCTCTATTATTCCGTGCTTACCCTAACATCCAATTTATCATGTAAAGTTTTCTTTTCATCAGACATTTTAATTTTACTTAGACGTTACTTTTCTGCCACCTTTTTAAACAAAACCCTTTTTTCGAAGGGTGGATGAAAAAATGACTATCGAAACAAGCCGAAAGATTGTAATTTTCCCCGTACCCTCTTCTATTTCCCATACAGTTAACTGGTAGAAAAACCACTGAAATAGCAACTGGAACAAATCAGGGTCAGTATTCTACGTATCTATGCGAACATGATATTTTGGATCGCAGCCAAATGTTTGAATGGTCCTCGTATACAGGGATTTTTTATGTTCAAGAGTTGCTCGCTAACATGGTAACTATGCGTTGATAGAATAAAAGAGTTATATTAAAAAATAATAAACAATATATTACTGTCCCACTGCTAGGCACGGGCCTCTTCTCTGAATAAGAAGGATTAGGCTTTACTCCACCATAGGACTGGCTTAGTGCGGATTGGCGGACTACACACACCATCGAGAACTTCATGAGGCCCTGAGGACGAGAACTTCATGAGGTTTCCTCACGATGTTTTCCTTCACCATTATGCAAGTAGGTAATAACCAAATTCTGATCCGCACATAAATTCGAAAAGTCAGAGGTGCGGGCCATATTCGAACTCAGACCCAGACATGGAAGGCAGGCGTTCAACCGCTAGGTTATCACTGCTATTCTAAGGGGTAAAAAATAAAAATATTTTTTAAATTCTAATCTGTGGTTTAGCCTTACTGTAATTGATACGATCCTGATATTTCCGTACTGTATAATTACCTAATAAAACCCAATAAATACTATGTAAATAAATACAATTGTTTCAGATAAGAGACTTAATTAAGTTAATGAAACTTCTGTTATGACCCTCGAGGGCAATATTGTTAGGAGTCACTGACTTTAGAGCTATGAAGCTTTGTTTGTCCTAGATTGCCCCACAAGTCAAGTCTTCTTAATTTTTAACCGACTTCAAAAAGGAGGAGGTTCTCAATTCGGATGTATTTTTTTTAATGTATGTTCGGGCATAAATGAGGATTTGCAAAATTCTTTTTTTGTTTGAAAGGGGTTTTTTCCGAAATGGTCCTATTTAAATTTGGGGAAGATCTGATGAAGATCTTCGGAGATAGACAATGGAACTCTTGAATGAATAACAGCATATCACTCGCGATTGGTGTAAACGCATTTTTCTGTAATGTTTATGCCACTCACACTAGAAAAATAAAATAAACTTTAAAAAAATGTAAAAACCGACTTCAAAATATAATACTTATTAGTTTTTTGAGGTCATTTTTTCCTTTTATTAAAGTTTATTTTATAATAAGTAGCACATGACCATGGGATTTTGTTGAGATGGGCATCCCAGTATTATAGTCCTCGTTGTAACAGAAGCAAATATTTTTTTGAAGATCCGCCATTTACCTTGTATATTAGTATATAATAGTGTATAATATATTATATATAATAGTTAGGTAGTTTGTATAAAAAAATTCGGAATTCACGCAGATGACCGATGAAGTCGCGGGCAAAAGCTAGTTTACAATAAAAGAACACCGGAGATCACACAAAGGAAAAGACTTGGCATATGTTTCGCACTGTTTTTCGCAATTCTTACTAATGCCCTTCCGTAGGGTACTCGAATAATAAGTAACGTTGGAACAACGGACTAATAATTTGTAGGCAAAATTAGTTACAGTAACTAACTTGCTGATTCCAAAGTGTGATTTGCTGGCAAGATTTAACTTGTTTAAATGTTACCCGAACAGGCTTTGTAATTAAGTTAGGCGTTTTACTACCTATTAACCGTTTAAATACTTATTTATTAAGATAAATTGTCCAAAATTAATACTAAGGCAAAACATAATTTGGACTTGCCTTGCGCAAATCAATATTAAAGGTCTACGAACTCCTCACCTCATTTTAAATGCAGTAAGTAATGCTCACCTCAACAATATTTTCTTAAGTTAGCTTTAAAAATCTTAAGCTTTGTTTATTGTATTTTTAAGGTTGTCTGGCAGAAATCGCCAAGTGCGATAAGACCGCCCATTGTACATCTCTTTTTCTAGTTATTGTATCTTTTCTTGTATTTCCGGTGTGCAATACAGTGTATTGTGTATTGTATTTATGCTTTTTGTTCAATATTCTGTTTGTGGTAGGTATATTAGGTTGTGCGTTTATAATCTAAGGTTGTGCGTATATTAAATGTAACATATTGCAGTTTAGGATAAAGAAGCTGCACTTAATTATGGATAAAATAGAATATGAATTATCTACCCATTAATTTTACAATTCATCCAAACCTTGAAATACAAGATTATTTTAATCATTGTCACATCGACTAAAACCCGAACCAAACGAATAAATGGCACCCTAAAACCAGAATGAAATCCTCAGTTGAAAAGCGAATCAAACAAAAAGGTATGAATGAAAGTCATTCTCATCTCGTCCCGGATAAAGTTGCCGGTTAATCCGTGTTTACGCGAGACGTGGGCGAAATTCCATCGACAATGTGCCAAAGTTAAGCCTAGCTTTTTTTGGTCTACATTGTCCTCTGCCCCATGGTTTTCTTTGGTTTTATGGTTAAACTGTTCTTAATTTGTAATTTGATTCAATATCTAGTTTTCAACTTGCCCTTAGCGATGAATCCGCGTGAAGTATGAACTGCTTTGTAAGTAATATATTTAGTTGTACACACGGATATATATCAAGCTATATATTTCCAGTATAAGCTGACCTCTCATTGTATAGGCTTCAGTGGCGAAGGGTGAACATTTTTATTATGGAACCCGTCAAAAATATAGCTTGGCCAGGCGTGCCACATGCTGTGCAGCATTCATTTAACTGAACTTTGGCTTGAACTCATGTAGCAACTTCAGGTAAGTTGCTACATGAGTTCAAGCCAAAGTATTTTTCAGATATTTTCAGATTCCTTTAGATATTTATCAATACACACTACATGATATTGATACCTATTGGTAATGGTCATGTAAAGGGAAGCCGATGGGAATCGTTTTATATAGACCCTTCGCCACTGATAGGCTTTCCCTACGATGAAAATGCTTCATACTCGCAGCCTTGTCTTCAGGAAGTTGGGTTCAACTTATAGTCTTGTCAGATTTGGCTGAAAAAATTTGAGCTTTTCACACGGGTGTTTACGATAACGCCCACACTGACACAGATTTCTAATATTGTAAGTAAGTAAGTAAGTAAGCCTTTATTTCCATAAAAGATACAAATAATTAATTCTCAAATATAAGTAACATGCAAATAAAATTGGTTAATAAATATGTAAACAAATAAAATCAATTAGAATCATAGTGAATCAAATAAGAACAATTAAAATAAAATAACACTGACAAAATCAAATAAAAATTAATTAACAACAAATAAGCAGATAAAATAAAAATAACCGGATGAATTGAAATAATAATGATTATAAATTGTATTACATAATTAATTCGCATGTAAATACGTATTTATGGGGTTGTCCATTGTTGGACAAAGGCCTCCTCCATCCCATGCCATTTCTCTCTGTCGACGGCCAGTCGTGTCCATGTGGTGCCCGCGATAAGGGCGAGGTCATCTCGCCAGCGACGTCGTGGTCTCCCCCGCGGTCGAGGCTCCCCTCGCGGGTACCAATGTAGTATTCTCTCGCTCCATCTATTATCGGTTGCTCTTGCTGTGTGACCAGCCCATTTCCACTTCAAGCGACATGCCATTTTTGCTGCATCTATTAGGTTAGTGGTACTTCGAATATCTGTATTTCTGACTCGGTCTGCTATTCTTATTCCCAACATACTTCTTTCTACAGTCCTTTGGAATACTTGTATTTTACTGATGGTTTCCTTTGTTATGGGCCATGTTTGACATCCATAGAGTAGGGTTGGTGTCACAACAGTATCGGTATCAGTAAAATATCAGTATCAGTATCTCATATTGTAAGCGCTCAAAATCTTTCAAACTTGAATGTTGACGCTGTGATAACGGGGCGTTTTATTTCCATGTTCTGTAAAGAGGCACTCAATGAGTGCACATGCACAAGAAACTCAAGCATCACACAGCCGAAGTGGCCTCTATTGGAACGTGACGAGAACAAAAAGATATGAATGGAAGTCATTTTCGTCTTTACTCGTCCCGGATAAAGTTCTCGGTTAATCCGGGCTTTCACCAATCGTGGGCGAAATTCAATTGGTAATGTTTTGAAGGTACTACGAACAGATTTTTGTTTGTAGTTGCTTTATAGAAGCTATCAAGCTATATATCGGAAACTGTAAAAGTTTGGCATTTTTAAAAAACATAGCGCAATTTTTATTCATAGCTGTATGATGTCAAATTCTCTTAATAAATTATATACTTACCTAGTTCGTTTCTAAAATGTAAACAAACACCTAATATAATTTTTGCTCTAACCTATAATACTGACTTTATTGATAGGTAGGTAGGTACTAACGCCCTAATGACATTTGCCGGTAGGAGGCAACATTAATGTCTTGTAAACACATGATAATGAAACATATTGTATGATCGCTTACATGTACGACGAAAATGTAGGTAGATTAAGTACATCATTTCAGTGGCAATAACCCAATGGCCTGACGAGCAAAGAGGTCGTAAGTTCGAATCTTAAACGTTTCACTATTGAAGTAGACTCACTTATCCCACCAGCACATTTCACTTAGTTCGTCAACAGGAATAATTTTACGAGAGATAGGGTACAGCGGGATTACAGCTCAAACTTGGAGCTGCCGACTGGGGAAGTACCTCCACCTTGCAGAATATCGTAGCCAACTAACGATGCTCTTTGCAGTGTTGTACCTATTTCTAATGGTGAGCAAGGTCGGCAGTACTCCTTGTGGACGCGTCGTGTGACAGGGGGGACCCCTACTGCAAACACGACGCTGTTATAGGGTCGGCAACGCGCGAGTGATGCCCCTGGTATTGCAAGCGTCTATTAGATTACGGTAACCGCCCATCAGGCGGGTCGTATGTTTGATAACCACATAAGTAGAATAAATATAAATTTACTTGGATTCCGGTTACAAAATACATTTCTAGTAATATTATAACAAATTATTTAAGATGTCTTCTTGAAATGGTAGAGACATTAAAGATCATCTCATCAATCGTTCTCCAAAAAATATACTATATTTATGGAGGCGCAAGGCTAGGCAACGAATAACCAATCATTCAACATCAAGTTAGAAAAATAAAGAAATTTAACGTTGACTTTGTTCCTACAACAAGAAATAAAATTCCAGCCAACCCTCTCCTATCTGGCGTAATTAATATACAGTCCTTTAGTAAACAGGAAAAATGACCAGAGCTCCAATTGGTACAAATATGAACTTATTGTCGCTTGAGGCACGTTCACGAATAAAGTTTGGGGTCGTGCACAAACAACAGCAGTGCAGTAACCAAGCTTGTATTAAAAAGTTATGTTTACGATTTATATTTGTATAGCTGTTGCCCGCAGTTTCACTTGCATCCTTGGGGAACTACTTCATGCACCAAGATAAAAAGGAGAGAGCAAGAAAATGGAAGAAGAAAAAGGAGGAGGAGGAGGGGAGGTATCCTATGTGTTAATCCAGGGCATTTGTGTGCCAAATTTAATCGAAATCCGTTCAACCGTTTACGCGTGATTGAGTAATAAACGTCCAAACATTTAAGGGCCATAAGCACACTAACTACTTTTTGCAGAAGTTTCCCGCGTTTTCAAGTTCGTTATTCACTTTTTGTAACCAAAATAACGCGAAAACGCGCGTTTCTGCTGCAAAAAGGAGCTAATGTGCTATATAGCCTTAAACATTATAATTAATTTTGTGACGTTATGCAAATATTTTTTGGCCGTTACGCTCGAATGTCCTCTCATGTCCAAAAGTATTCCTTATTATTTTACTCCTACTAAACCGGAAAGAAAAATCTATCCAAGCGCTGGAAACAGGTCCTTTACAAACAAATTAGCCGCTTCTCCAGTTTCGCTGCAACGGGACGTAAAACTTCCGAGATTTGTCGGCGGCGTAAATTGATTTCACCATTTTAGGGACCCTGGGACATGTTTGGATTAATGATTATCTTTCTTGGAGAACAGGGAATGAGGATTTTGAATGGCACCTTTTTACCTTATTAGGAGATGCTGGTAGGCGGATAATTTTGGGTAAATTTGGATTTACATAAGTAACTGCTTCAATGTTTTTACGAATTAGATGTAGACCTATCTGTACCTCTACCATGAGTTTTCAGTGCCGTCTAACGTTCACGTTCACATTCAATATTTGTATAGTGACTTTAGTTCACTATTTATACCGTTAGAGGCGCTGAAAAAATTCCCATACAAATATTGCATGTGAACGTGAACGTTAGACGGCACGGAAAACTCATGGTAGAGGTACCGCACTTTGTCGGCGTGTTGAATTTGCCTCGTTTCCTCTATAAGTAGAGGATTGAGTATCAGCAATGGCCATATCTAGGTATCTACTAATAGGCAATCATGATCATATATGTATATATCATAGGATATCAATGATAATCATGACAATGAGATGTCGGTATATTTCAATTATTTTAAAATGTTTCATACTTTCTGATACGATACGTTAATGTTGTTTTTTTATACCACTAAGATGGCAAACTCGCATACGGTCCGCCTGATGGTAAGCGGCTACCGTAACCTATGGACGCTTGCAACACCATCACTCGCGCGTTGCCGAACCTACTACAAGCCGTGTTGGCAGTAGAAGGACGCTTCCCCAAGGAGCACTGGTGACCTTGCTCACCGTTAGGAACACAACACTACAAAAGAGCAGTGTTATTTCGCTACGATATTCTTCAAGGCGGAGGTACTTCCCCAGTCGGGCAGCTCCAATTTTGAGCGGAAAGTCCCGCTATACTCTACCTCTCATAAGTATCCTTCAATATTGTAGTGCTCTGATTTAGTAAATACCGATCTATTATTGTCAATAAATCGGTCGAACCGTTCGTGAAATTTCATTCGATTCAGAGTAAATATTTAGTTTGCACGTTTTGTCGACTTTTACAGTCCTTGAATGCAGGTTATATCGACAAATCGAAAACACGTTTTATACTACAGTATTCAGATTGAGTCGAGTAAATAGTTTTATTTTTTAATAAACGGTTCTCCACTTGCATATCTTCTATATTTTGGGTACAGTTTACATACATTTTTCACGTGCATAATTGCATACACACCCAGATCCAGCTGCTGGCTGGCATAAAGGTCTTTATTGTGTAACAAGACCTCCAAAAAACCGTCCTAGAAACTTTAATTTTCTGACAGATATAGTTATTACTTCTATATTCATCAAAAGGCAAATTGAACTTTAAAAAAATCCACCCATCTCGTAATTCTCTCTCTTTGAGGCAACAGTTTTAAATGCTGCAATGTCGTAACGAGTTTTCAGATAGGTACCTTAGCATAGACTTTTGGTTCCATTATTTTTCTCGTCACACAAAGGACGATACATTAAAAGTAGATTAACCACTACAGCTCTGTACAACGTAATATACTTAGAATGTGACTTAATGGAAACTGACTTTATACCAGAGCTTCTTATATTGTCAACACTTAACAAAGAGAGTTTCTTTTAACACTATTAGTAAAACCTATTCTATCTCTTTCATAACATATGCCATTCTTTTGTGAGTAATGTCTGTTTGTATACTTTTTAATTTATCATAGTCATATTATGAAAAAAATATTATTTAAATATATACGCCAGCAAAATAAGGTGCAAAGAAAATATCAGTGAAACTGCCCTATGATAATGATAATAATGTACATCACAGTGGCAATTCAGAAGTCGTAACTCCATCCATCGGTCGCACTTTGGACGTGAAACCATTTTCAATCATCATTATGTATAATTTTTTAATAGAGCATTCAAAAGTCAAAGTCTGTTTATAATAAGAAGAAGGTAGTCTGTAGAAAAGCACTATCATCAAAATAAAAGAAGATATTTCAACGCATGTTGAAGGAACATTGGACATAGGTGTAACAATACCTACCTTATACAATAAATGTAGATTCTCCACAACTCTATTCGTAGATGAAATGTTCGAAACAAATATTTCTGTACGTCTTCGGCTCGACAACCTGTAAGTAACAAAACTTTTCCTGTTCGTCGTATTTACATAAA
Source organism: Allophyes oxyacanthae (assembly GCA_932294325.1). Lineage (NCBI taxonomy): Eukaryota > Metazoa > Arthropoda > Insecta > Lepidoptera > Noctuidae > Allophyes > Allophyes oxyacanthae. Next base: position 9,852,292 of record OW028628.1, read on the forward strand.
TTCCCAAGGAAATATGCGGAAATACTTTCTATGGAAGACAAAACAAATGAAAATGTGTGTATGGCTGCGGTAAAATTCCTCTATTTGCTTTGTTATTCCAACTTAACTTTCACAAGCAATTTATATCTTCTCTCTTTGTCTGTCATCTCAATGTCTGCATTATAAACTTTCTTTTAAACTTCATACAGATCTCCATTTTGTCCATCTTTTTATTATACAATATTCTATAAGCCAATTTTGAGGGATTAATGCCAACAATCAGATTAATTATTTTAAGCAGTATGGTCAAACCATGTCACTTCTACTGTCCTGTTCATTGTGCCCCAACACCTACACCCTGATCGACCTCTGTTCCACCGCTATGGCATCATTCTGGGCGAACGAAGTCTAGGGTCGTACGATTGACACGCAGAAGAAGAAGCAGTTTTTATGGTTTTTAGTGAAAAATAGACCCCTTTATAAACATTCTCGCATCACCGCGAGAGAGGCGAGAGAAATCACACGGATACTAGCCAAAATTAAATATTAAAGAAACAAATACCTAAACGTAAATAATTGTTATTATTTAATTATTTTCAGTGATAAACCTTCAAACGGCGGCGGCGCGTTCATTAACATAGTTTATCGATATGATGTTATTCAAACGACCTCATTAGTTATTAAATCTATTTTAATTAAGTATTGATGGATCAAGTATGGTCGGAAAATTTTCATTGTTGTAACGATTATAGTATAAAAACGCAATATTTTTATCGATACTTATGTCATTGCCACAGACGAGCTTTGAGCCAAAAGAACAACTGAGTGGTTCCCAGTAAATATTAAACGGCATCGCGACAGACCGAGGCGAAGATGGCGGGACGAGCTTGACTCCTACCGAAAAAACTGGATCAGCAAAAACCAGAAGTTAGTGGAAAAAGGAGAGGGAGGCCTTTGCCCTCCAGTGGGACAACACAGGCTGAAAATAAATAAAAATTATGTCTTTAGACTTTTCTGACTTATAATTATTAATTCCATATGCCTAGTTCCAAGTTTAGATCTGAGCTTTAGTCTTATGACTCATCTAGCTTGAAGAATATTATGGTTACTAATTCGTCGGCTACATTCAAGGATTTGTCTACTCATAAACCTTTCTAGTTATGAATTCTTTTCTGACTTGCACAATGAGAATATCTTGTGTCTTGTTCTAACATGTTAATAATACCATTGTTAGGTACATATTTGGGCGGCTGACCGTACGTTTTAGTACCAATTCCCAGTTTAAAAATAAATAATAAATTATCGCAATTCATAACTTTCCTTTTAGATAAAAATTGTTTATATGTATAACGGTTCAATCAGTTCTGTGTTAGTTTCTCCCATTACTCCATCATGACGTATTCCACAAGAGCTCTGGTGGTCTTGATTTTTGTTAGCAGCATTTATGGTAAAAGCAAGAGTAAGTGATATTTTTACTATTTCTGTTTTTATAGTTCTTTTCGTCGCTCTATTTGTCCTGTATGTGTGTGTGTGTATTTTCTTTCTTTCTTTCTTTCTTCTTTCTGTATTGATACAATACTCTTTACTTTTTTATAACATTTACACCACAGAACTTATGTGTTCAGAGGCCTTAATGTAAGTTTAATTTAAAAACCTCTATTTTACGGATCTTCCGCGTTCTGGGTGCTGATTGGTCGCTCCAATCTCTTCACCAATCTGAACGCCTTACACTAGGGTCTCTTTTGTGTATTTTGAGAATATTAAGTAGGCAAGTTTATTAATTGCTTTTAGGTTTATCATTTATGGTCGTCCAGTGGTCGAAATTCGACCGTAATTTTAGCTTTCTGCAGTCCTTCTCCATATAAACTGTAACCACCTATGCCAAATCTCACACTCCTCTGTGCGCGCAATATGCTAAGTTTTCTTTTCACGTATTAATATATAGATACCTAATACTAATCCATTGGAATGCCTGGATTATGCTGTCATACAATAAGCTGATAGAAATCGTAACATTAGCTAATGAACTCGTACAAAATAGAATACATTGGTGCAATATACGCTACAGTCAGCGTAAAAAGCACATTGTCCTTGTATAGTCTACTTTGTAAGAAAGTAGGGTAAGCTGTGATCAAGCCGGTTTTGGAATCATGCCAATTTTTGAGAGATGTAGCTTTACAAGCAACTTGCATTACTACACCCGTTATATGATTGCTAGCATTCATTTTAATATGATATGCAGTTTCATTAAGAAAAGTGTTATTGTCTGGTACAAATGTTTCGTTAAGATCTTTGTTAGGTTTCAAAGTTAACGTGATTTTAGCTTTTACTTCGACATCTATAACAAACTAATCTAGAAGATTTTAATAATCTTAACATTTGGTTCAGAATTTTTAACATTATCTAGCTCAATCTTGCGTAAGTTAAAAATTTGATGTAAGCCATCATTTATGGTATCCTTAAGAACATTCTTTCAAATCTATTAATGACTAATAAATAATTGATAATCTTCATTTTACCAGGTGTTGATAAAACTAAGAATGTAGGCATCATCGGTGGTCACAACATCTCTATCGACAAAGTACCATACATAGTGTCATTGCGCCTCAATGGTACGTACCACTGGTGTGGGGGATCTATCATCCACGAGCAATTCATCTTGACAGCCGCTCATTGTATTGTGCCGTAAGTACTATTGGTTAGGAATGTGCCTCTTGATGTATTAAAACATTTTGACAAGATAAAAATAATATTATGAAGCGTTTACATAATCTATTTGAAACAAAGCCTTGTGTTATAGACCTTATACATAATAAAGAGTATACGTCATATGGCGTGGTAACTTGATTATCAAAGTATGTACTACTGAAAAGACAAGACAGTCTGTATACACAACATATTGTAACATAATAAACGCACATCCTGAAAGTAGTTTCACGAAGAAAAATATTGTGATAACAAGACTACCAGATCGCTTGGTATATTGCATCAACTAAACGTTAGTACTCCATAATGAATATTCTATTTAAAAATACATCCTTTGAGTTAAATATAGGACATTTTTAATAATTAAAACAATCAGGGTAAAATTTTGCTGAATGCATCTTGTTGTCACATCATATAGGATGATAATTTTTCTAAATAAAAGGAATTTTTTTCTCAGTATTGATAAGAATCGGTGACTGAAACAATTTCAGTAACTTTTAATAGGTACTTATATTTAAATTTTTTACCTATTTAATTCGCCCAGATATCTGTCAATTGAGCCAAAATAAATTGATGTTATTTATAACAGGGCCATAAGACTCAATTTTACATGCAGTAAATAATACTACTGTCAACACTACTATCCTCAGAATTATAGTAAGCTTCAAAAATCATAAGTTTTATTATGTTTTTAACTCAATATTTTATTTAGGGAGTATGAGGTTTAGCGTTTATTAATAAAGTTATATATTGTTGTATATATTTCTTACCCATCCTTATGAGGCAAAATAATTCTCAAAAGAATAAATGTTTTACTCATTTTGTTTCTCTTTGAGTAATCATTCCAATATTTTCTGTTGTTATTATATCAGAGCGCTGTTTTACAGATAAAGCCCAAATGTCGTCCGCTCGTATTTCTTTTGTATAAGTATAAATATAAATATTTATGAGGCAACTCTAAAATATAACAATGTTTTGTCTTAACGACAATTTATTCATGTGCCCTTAGACTGGGCTTAGGTGCCACGTTATATGACGTTTGAAAGTATCAATGACGTTACATAAGAGTTAAGACAAGTCTGTTTCTAAATCCCACTTGCATCTAGATTTTAATGTAAAATTTATGTTAAAAAATCAATAGTAAAAGTTGTAAAAAGTACTTTAATGAAGAATTTATTCTTTTTTTTTTACTTTTTTACAATTTTCAAACACCATCATCGAATTTATGACGTCTCTCCTTCGTGTTAGCTAGGTAATATTCACTCGCTATGAACGAGAGATGCAATGACGTCATGGCACGTCACTCCCTGTTTTGGCGCGTACATTTGAAAGTCATATTTTTATTTGTGATATTTTAATTATTAGTGATTTTTTTTTATTTTTTCTATGTTTATTAAAGCCTTCTATACGATAAACAAAAAATAAAAATACTTGCATGTTCCCTATAGTGCTATTTCAAATTTTATAAGAAAAGCTGATATCTACTGATGGATATATCATCACGTATGACCGTCGGATAAGCCCAATCTATTTTTGACCTTTATTTTCATCTTTCTAGTTGCTTGAGAGCTTCTATTAGCAGAGTTATTGTTCAATCAAAAATATATTATGTTGTGGGCTGAATACATAGTGATTTACGATGAAATCGTGTTGATTTACCTTTTTCAAATTCCACCACATATTTTTACAGAAATCAAGAAATCTTTTTACACAAAAATATAAGAGATTTGCCTATTACGTAACTCGCAGTTATTCAAGTATTTCAGAGTGATATCCCTTTCTTCTTTTAGATATTGAAAAGTATTCATAACTCATAATAGGCAGCTGAGACTGCTTCATATTAGATATGAAGCAGAATTATGGCGAGGAAAAAAAATTTGTACAGACAAAAATATTATGTATTTCCTCGAAATAATTGTAATATTACTAAGGTAGAAATACCTACTGCACTGTTTCAGGCTTCAAATACTTATACAGAAAAACGTCTTCACGAACGAAATTGCCAACATCCAATATTCAATTTTCTTGGAAGAGCTTTCAATATATTATTCCCTTCTGTATTTACGATTGTATTACGTCATCTAACAAAAAATTTCGCTCAAAGGATTTTTTACTTTATTTTTAGGAACAGAGAGTACAAAGTTCTCGTTGGCACGGATAAGGTAGATAAAGGGGGAAAGCTATACGACGTTGAAAAAATATTAATACATAAAATGTATTCTAATAAAACCAATGACTATGATATTTGTATCCTTAAATTGAATGAAACCTTGACTTTTGGACCCAATGTTGATAAAGTTCTTTTGACGGGTAATGTTGTTAAGATAAAAAAGGGAACTCTGCTTAACGCGACTGGATGGGGATTAACTCAGGTGAGTTTATTTGAGACATTCATAACATAAGTTAATCTAAAATACAGATCAGCGAAGTACCGGAAAAAAATAGGTTAAAACATGCAGACAGTTATAAAAAATCTGAATTAAGAAATGAAATGTTTAATACAAAAATAAGTGGATAAAAGCTAGTACGAAATGAAATTAATATTAACACTGATGTCTAGACAGCGAGGCGTATTCTATTAATGAGACAGAATAATAATGTCACAATAATGCCATTTTAATAAATGACGAGCCAGAAATTGTATGTGCTGTCAGAGCATTTAATAACGTTCGTGAAGATGAATGATATTAGATTCTTATAAAGAGTCGGGTTGGGGTTAGTAGGGCTTTGGTACCAGGCTATATTGTCCTCTGGCTGTCAAAGAATTATAAAAGATGAGAAATGGAAAATATTAATTATTCTTTGGAAAGGGTGTAAACGTAATAATGCATTAAGCTATAAGAAATCATTCAGATATGTTAGTCTATTTGCAATTACGAGATTTTTTATACCACCTAAGTGGCAAACAAACATACAGCCCGCCTGATGGTAAGCGGTTACCGTAACCAATAGACACTTGCAACACCAGGGGCTGACTCGCGTGTTGCCGGCCCTACTACTAGCGCCGTGTTCGACGCTTCCCCAAGGAGTACTGGCGACCTTGCATACCATTAGGAACACAACACTGCAAAAGGGTAGTGTTATTTGGCTACGACATTCTGCTTTGTGGAGGTAGTTCGCCAGTTGACCAGCTCCAATTTGAGCGGAAAGTCCCGCTATGCCCTACCTCTCGTAAAGTTTCTTGCGAATACTTCATATTAAAATATGTAACATATAAAAACCCACGGGTATAAGTACCATAACCCAATTATTGTTGGGGTTAGCCTCTAGTGTATCCAAATGTGAATCTCCATTAGTATTTTACACCGAGTGACTAATATCTGAATTATATTTTGTGATTTCTAGCCAGACGGTCAACAAATATCTGAGAGTCTCCAGCAAGCAACAATACCGGTGGTGTCATGGCTTTCCTGCCAGCTCTCTTACGGCAGACACCAACAGATAACACGCAGGATGCTCTGCGCTGGAGGACATGGAAGAGACTCTTGCATGGTAATGACATTACGGTAGTATAAGAACAAGCATTAGCAAGAGACATTGCGAACTGGCCTGCAAAAATGGAAATAATGGAATAGACCTGGATGCGATTAGCAAATACCAGGAAAGCATGATATATAGAAAGAAGATTCCTAAACTTAGTAATGGGTAGAAAAAGGCTGTCAATGCCCAAGCTGGACTAAACTTATAGTTACATATATGTCCAGTCCAGTAGATACAATAGGTAGCATTGATTTATTGAAGTTTGGTTTGAATTTTCCAGGGAGACAGTGGAGGACCTCTGACATGGAAAAACGTACAAGTAGCAGTGACATCCTTCGGTGCAGGCTGTGGGCTTGTTCCTGGAGTCTACACCAAGATCTCCATAATGCAACATTGGATTAAACAAATCATTGAGGAGAATATTTGAACAAGCTGATAATTTTAGTGGGATTTTTAACTTCCCCAACGTTGTATAAAATTTTTCATGTTTTAGGAATATCTCGTATATGTATAAATATTTATGTATCCGAATAAAATAAACAAATTAGTTATTTACCTAATAAAGGTCGGTCGGAGCATAGCCACAGCGCTCTTTTATGATCTTTCCACTTCGCGCACCCATAACGAGCGAATCCTTTCATAGCTTTGATAATTCGGTCCGAGACTACATGCGCACGAAATTTCGGGAATTCATTGATATAAAATCAAAAGGATAGCATCATCACTTCTGTATTTCCAGAAGGGGCATAGGTACTGATTGACTAACTAATAGTCCCATATCTGGCCGATGCCGTTATTGAGTCACATGAAGGTAAGCCTATTGCCATCTGCCAGGCATAATTTTAAACGACTAGGTTCTATTGAAAATTTCAATTCTGAAAATCCCAATTAGATACACTTTGCTCGAACTGGAATTCGGACCCACGGCCTCAGCGTAGCAGTTGCGCTTGCAACCACTAAACCAAAGAGTCACTCATCAAAATGATTAGGTATAAAAAAATGTGAAAAAATCCACATAATTCACAAAAGAAAACGTTATTAACTTGAAAAGTATTTTTTCACAATAAATTTTCTTTTTTCGCAAATTGGCGGTCTGAAACAGACTCTCATATTTTTTCGCCAGTTTCCGGTCCGTAATTACATATTTTTGCAAATAATAACGGTGCCAGTTACAGAGTTTTACCCCAAGATGGGTTATTAATGAGATTTCTTCAGTCTAGCTTGTCTGGAAATTGTTTTGTAAATAAATTACAGAGATTTAGGTTTCCCTTTTGATAAATTAACTCTGGGCATTCATTACTTAGGAACGTTTTATTTTTGAAGAATTCCGGTAAAGGGTTCTTCAAGTCCTTGAGTACTGACGTAATTTTTTAAGCCTTTGAGCATTTTGTCTTTTTTGTTTACAAAGAGAATTCTGGCGATCTTATTTGCATACCTTTTTAGATTTCAGACACAAAAATGTAGGTACCAATCAACTTTAAAAAAAAGTGGTATAATATTGTTACTATGATTGTTAGAATCAATAGTTACTTCAGTCCGTATTTTTTTGGGATATTGGGTAAAAGTATAAGGCGACGAATTGAATGTTGATGACAGGGATCGAAATTTTTATTAATTTATACTTTATGCACTATGTACAGATTAGGCTATTATTGAAGATTTTCTAACAGTCAACCTAAGGGTGACGCAAAGAAAAAAGGATGGTATGTGTACGGACACGATAATTATACTAAAATAAGCATAGTTAATAATATAATTATAATAATATACACTACATATATATTATATATACATTATAATTACATATATACAATTCATATTAGTACATAACATATGTAAATTTATATATACATAAATATTTAATATATATGTATTGTAACGGAGATGATTTAGCTATTTTTCTCAGCAATTACAAAACATTCGGAACTGATATTTATGTACTTCATTTATCATGTCTTTAACATCATTTTGGTAATCGCTTTACATGGTTGATTAAACTGCATATGTTTTTTGTATTAAAAAAAATTGTAGAAAAAAATATAGAGATTTTCTTTTTACAGGGAATCGAGACCGATTTATCCTTCAAAATTTTAAACATAAACTTCAATTTATGTTAATTGGATTTTATAAAATGCAAGATAGTCTTTATTTTCAACGACAACTAATCTTGCTTTTTCGTAATACTTGCCAATTTGAGAAATGAAATTAATGAAAAGGAATGAAATGAAATTAATTTATTTGCATTAATGTGGGTACAATTGGTGATAATAAGATGTGTTACAGCACATTAACATTTAATTGTTTACCACTGTGGTCTGTGACACCTTAATTTACATTTTATGTCAGAATTATTTAGTCACTATGTTTAATAATCTAATGATCTTATAGTTAGATACTAATAAATACCTAATTTAGTTAGGTATATCAAAATTCTTCTTCTAAATAGGTATTATAATGTCAGAAAACTAAAATCGTAGTTGCCTGTACTCACTAACAAGTTCATATAAATCCATAAATTCAAGTATAAATCCTTTCCTTTATCCAAACTGTATTCACGTCAAAAACATCCACACATCCAATTATACGCGCAAAAAGCCAACCTACCCGCATTTTACGAAGGAAACTTCGGAAACTGCCATAAAATACGGTTTCGGTTTCAAAGCGAATATCATTTCGTATCATCCACCAGCTGGCTTTTACGTGACTGACGTCACAGCTCCCTAATGTCCTTTTTTGCGTTATTTTTCCACGTAAACTTGAACATAGCTTGAAAGTTTCCGGGTAAGGAGGCTAATTTAGATTTTGCCGGAAGATACGGTTATCTTGAAAGGATCTACGGTATCACGGTTTTTCCTGAGAGCTTTTGGAGGTTATATTATTAGGGGTTAAATTAACGGATGGCGCATTGGCTATGCGATTAGCTTTATATACTACTTGCCGCGTGTTCATATCCTCACAAATATTTGTATGATCTACAGATAGTTGTTTCTTGTCGGGGTGTATGTGCATGTGACATATAATTATATTTGTAACCCTCGATACAGGAGAAAAACTAGCGAGTGGCAACATTAAAAAAAAAAAAAAAACAAAAATACGTTCTATCCTTATCTATTATTTAAGATTTTTATTACGTGTTTTTCTGTGCTGTGTCTAACATACCAACTTCTACTTTATTTCTTTTCCGGTGCAAATAATCAGAGCAACAAGAAAAATAACGCTAAAATACTTAAATTAAATAAATCTTGAATTCCAAACAAAGGTTATGCTTGGTTTCCGAATTGTATGATAAGTGACACGAATACTTATAAAGCGCTGGCGTTTGCGCTATTCCAAGTATAAAAAAACTTAATTACAACCTCAACACAAAGGCACGGCTAGCCATGCATTGCAAAGGCTTTTTTAACTGACTCCCAACGTTAAAGAACTCCTTGTGTGTAGGAACTTTTAGCCAATGTCATAATCATTAGGTACGCAATTTATTGGTGAACAGTTCCCTGATTTTATTACTTTCTTCCACCATGCCTATACTGCCTGCTCCTACGATACCATCACTAGGAGATTAATGGCTAATTCTAAGTGACCAGTTTACCTACATAATTTATTTATACAGGGTATGACAGTTAAAAAAAACTGCGAACAAAATCGTAATTTTTTTTAAAGACCGTCCCTTTTTTCTATCATTTCTTGTCCAGAATTAAGTACTGAATCCATGGCAACAGTTTTCGTTATGCTGGAACTTACACCCTGTATACACTTTTAAAAATGTTAGCCTATATAACATGATACTTTTCTCAAATAATTCGCAATCGTCGCCCAGAGGTACGTGCACTGAGTGCCAAATATTTGTGCCACTAAAATTGGCAGTATGAACACATAATTTTTCATTTTTACCGCAAGCTCATAGTACGACTCTCCATATATATTATCTTTGGAAGTGAGTACTTAATTTAGGGGTGGGTGTTATCGTATCTTTTCAATAAATAACAGGTTGAAAAAGATGTTTTTTTGTTATTTTTTCAACATCTTTTAAAATATACAATAGAAGGTTAAACATTGTGGAATAAAATTGTGTTGGTTTTTTGAAACAATTCGTTCGTCAATCTTTTGATAGCATTTTCTTTTTCAACATTTTTTATAAGCAGTGGAAAACGTTTTTTTAACTCGTTTCTAACAAAAAAGCTGTTTTAAAAAGCCGTTCGTTGAATCAATGCCCGCCACTAACTCACTCCTTACATGTGGTTTATGTGAAATATTCTGACTTTTCATATTTTCTTTTCTTATTTTAATTTCTTATTTTATAAACGTTTCTTATTCTTATTTTTCGGTTGACTGATCTGTTTTTGACTACAGTTAAAGTTGCTGTGTATGGAAGCAATGGTGTGTGAATAGAAGAGTATTCTATTCATAATGCATAAGCTCAAACCCGCATAATATAATACAATGCCTACTGAAATAAAACTATCAGAAAATGTAGTTCATTTTGTAGATGGGGCCAGTTACGTCAATAATAATCTTTGCCGGCTGGTTAATCTTCCCGCCACGGCACAACGGCTAAACAAATTTTCATGAAACATATTTAATATGATACACGATAAAATTAGCTTTCAATTTAAAAACTGCATTGAAATTATTGGTCTATCCGTTTCGGAGCTACGATGCCACAGAAAGATACACATTACGAACTTATAACACCCCTCTTTTTTGCCGGGAGTTAAAAAATGAGAAAGGAAAAGTATCCTGGATGAACAGGATATTTTTTAACTTGTTTCAACGTATGTTGAAAATATGGTTGGCGCAGTGGCTAAGCTATTGGCTTACTCCGCAACGTGCTGCAAAGTCCGATACCCGCACGGAATAAATATTTGTACGGCCTACAGATAGTTATTTTGAGTCTGGGTGTGTGCGTGTGACATGTATGTTTGTAAACACCCGTGGGTACACCCACGATACAGGAGAGAAATCGCAGTGAAGGGTAAGGTTTTTAAGGAGTTTTTTTTTTTTATTGAGGCTCAATCCCTCCAATCAAGGCACGTACGGTCGGCCAAAAAAGTGGTCTATCAATTTTAACAGAACTTCCTATCAAATGAAAATATCACTCAAATTGAATCTTCATTATTTTGACAAGACAATACAGAACTTTTTATTTTATGGCATACAACTAAATTGCAACCTTAAGGTGGTAGAGCAATTATTTGGCCGATTGTACATACGTTTAACACCACTGTCGTCATAATCCCAATACCAGTCAAGAGGGTGAGCGACTGAGCGTGCTTATCATGCATAGCGGTCACGTACCACGAGCTCAGTTGCAGGCGTCTAATTAACGAGCCAATTACGTGACAGGCTTGCTGTTAGCCGGGAAATCTCGGAAATAGGCCTGACAATGTGGAGGGTATTGTTTATTTTGCAGATTATGATGATCATGATTATTTGCTTTGCGGACGTGACATGTGGCTATACAGGGTGACAGCTTGAACGAGGGAAATATTGAAGGAGGGTATTGTACTCATCATCATGAACAACTTTTACGAAGGAACCAAACATGAAGCCGCGCAAAATTTTTTGCAGTTCTGTATATTTAGTCGAGAAATATTGAATTATTTAAATGTAACAGCAGATTGATATGCGGTTTCAGTGTTTGTCCCTTTGTAAAATTTGTTCATAATGATGAGTACATTACGGTCCCTCAATGTTTCCCTCGTTCAACCAGTCACTCTGTAGAACGTTAGACAGACAATAATATTTATTTAAAGTATCATATCTAACGTTCGTGATTATCAGCAATCTCTATAGCGAAAAGGGGGAATTAATAGTTTTTCAAATGACATAGTGGGAAAAACATAAGCCCTTTATGCTTATAAACAGAACAGTAAATTTATTCATACCACGGGAGTCTTATTTGCGATTGGTATTTCAGTCTCTCTGGTACGAGTCCAAGTCATCTAGCCATCTTTTTCTGAGTTCAAAATGGCGCAGGGAAATAGACGTATGGAAAAATTTGAGGGAGCATTTTCCGAGTATGGGCTTACACAAATTCATTTTTATTTGAACATGAAACTATAAATTAACATATTGACAACTAATGTTTGCCGACTGGTTTTTATATTGCATGACTAAAACATAAGAAAAGGATTTTTTTTCCTTATTCGTAAAAATAAATATTATAGTTTAAAAAAAACTAAAGAAAACGCTTTTGTCATCCAAACTAAACGTGTATGCAAAATTTCAGCTCGATCAGAAACCGGAAAAGTGGGTCAAATTTAACTTCCAAGGTTTTTTTACATAGTTAGTTAGTTACAGGTGAAGCTAATAAAAGCGTTTTAAAAAACAAATCGCAACGAAACACGAAACCAAAGTGTAGTGAACCCAAATACAGACGAGAAATTAACAAATAATAAATAACCAAAACTGTAACGAACACGTACTAAAATAAAGCCCAGAGCTATCCCGACCACATTTTAAAACCGTAATTACCAGCAGTTTTGCTAGTGGAGCATAGAATAAAAATGCAACGGCGTATAATTACTGAGCACAGACAATTAATAATTCATCCGACAGCGGCGCTAGTGAGCACGGCGCAGATAAAAAAGCAACCATTGCAAAGTTTGCTCTGTAAAAAGTTACGAGCGAAAACAGTTTTTATGTAACATATTTTTTTATGAATAATAGAAGCGTAGACGTGACTGTTTTTAAGGAGATTTTTGCAGATTTTGGTGAAAAAATAATAATCATAAAGTGAGAAAGAAAGAACCAGAGTAATCGACATAGCCCACAAAATTACCAAGCTGAAGTGGCAATGGGCCAGCCATATTGGCCGTAGAACCACGTCTGTTCGGGTAGATATGTAATCTTAAGTGGATGACCACGAATCGGCAAATGTAGGGTAGGACTTAGGCTAGGTGGAGCGACGATATTAACAGTGTAGCTGACAACAGCTGGATGAGAGAAGCTGAGGATCGAGCTAGATAGCGTGCAATTGGAGAGGCTTGTGTCCAGCAGTGAACTGCTACAGCCTAAAGCCATCAAGAAAAATTATTAATCTTCTTTAAAATCACTGTCCGCTTCGTACATCTTTATTTAATTGATGGCAGAGTCCTCACTTGATCGCTAACCAGCATGAAATGCGCGACACATGCGTACGATGAGCGAGATGTCTCAGACTTTGCGTAGCTCTAATGTAGTTCCAGCTACACGTGTGAGACGTCTCAGACGTGTGCGTGGCCCTATGTAGTTCTAGCTTAGCCGGACTTCCACTGGCAGAGGAGCGGGCTCCGTACGGACTCTGTTTAACTTGCGACGGTAAACTTCATAGAAGTGCTTCCACCAACAAAGAGACTAGCGGAGAGGACTGAACGAGTTAAAATAGTCATTAATGAACTCGTTCTTTATTTATCTTTGGCAGTGGAAGGCAATTGTCAAAACTCTTTCTTAATGGAAGGTAGAATCTATTTTAGCTAGTTACGTTCCGTTCCGTCCAGCTATTACCTTTTCGCAGTGAATGCCTGACTTAAAGATTCTATTCAAATTCATAAATATTCCAATAAAAGTACAACTCCATTTTTCGATTTTATGCGACATTCGTTATTTATTTGCCGTCATATTTTATCATCATCCTCTTATGTAATATTATCTGCATTATCTTCTATATTTATGAGGTTTATAGCATACTTTCAATGAAATTTATGACTTGAAGCTCGCAATAAAATAAGATCCAATACTTATTTAACATCTAGATTGCATTATATCTAGACGACCAAAATTTATTTGATAAATATATTAGTTAATATTTCGTTGGGATTAGAAAGAGTACGTTCAAGTAATGGAAGAACTCTCTGAAACTTCAAGATTGATTGATTATTGCTTCAGTAAACTTCGACGTTTTATAACATGGCGTAGGATGATGCAAATTTAATATTACGCAGTAGACAGAATTCAATTATGCAAAATATTTTACCCTACCGATGCCCTTGCGTTGGGACAAACAAACAACTAGATAGGGTGCAAAAAAAGGCTCCGCGAGTGACGAATCCTGAGTATGTTTGGCGCACCCTGTGCAGTCAGCATCGAATCCTCGATACCTACCACCAATGCTGACTCCAAATCTTTCCATTACGGCATGCGTGATAGCTTGCGCCGACACGCAAGAAGAAGAAGAACCAGTTAAATTAAGAAATCCTCTCAATTAATCGAGAAATGAATAATAATAATAATATTACCATTTCTACAAGATCCATAATGTATTAATACGTACAACAATGTTAATAACAAGAAATTACATTACGTTAAAAAAACACTTTGTATCCCTTTTTATACATATTGGGCGCACGGAGGAGTGTGAGATTTGGCATAGTTAAAGTTTAGATGGGGAAGAAGTGCAGAAAGCTAAAATTACGGTCCAATTTCAACCACTGGGCGACCACTAGTTTACATAAATTGGTGACATGGAGCGATATCTAATGCCTCATAATTGGACAATCGAATTTGTCCGCCAGCCCGCTTAGGATGCTGTTCGTGCTTACCCTGACAACTCTCTTTGTCATTATGGTATGAAAACCAACCGCGCGCGCCTCCACAAACGCATGCCGGATGCAATGTACTGTATTGCATCCGGAATGCGTTCGCGGAGGCGCGCGCTTGCCAAACCCAACAGCATCCGAAATACATTCTATTGCACTCGGAATACATTTAGTGCCCCCTGGGTATAGTTGACCCATAGGGCTGCACGTATAGCTGTCTAGCTGATAAATTTTAGTAGGGTATCAATGTTTGTAGTTTGATAATGAACTGCATCAATGTTTGCATGCCAAATGGTAGAATGGACAAAGATTCTTTAATATTATTGTAACCACCTTATTGTAAATACCTACTTTCTGAGCAAATACATGAATATTCTATTCTATAAAATGACTGGCAATACCCTAATAAAAAGAGCCACTATTGCCGAAATTGTAAAAAAAATATATAAGCATGGGTCTTCGTTAAGTATAACTGTACCTCTACCATGAGATTTCCGTGCCGTCTAACGTTCACGTTCACATGCAATATTTGTATAGTGACTTTAGTTAACTATTTATACCGCTAGAGGCGCTGAAAAAATTCCCATACAAATATTGCATGTGTACGTGAACGTTAGACGGCACGGAAAACTCATGGTAGAGTTACTGGAAACACGCGCTGATTATCCTGATTAAGGGTAAGAGTTCGAAGACTGGTAGTAAATCTAGAAACTAATTACGTTTGGTCGGTCAATAAATAACATCTATTACTTTTACTTTCACCGTTACAGCCTCAGAATTACAGAGACCATTTAAGATTTTTATTCGCAATTGTATTTGATTTGAGGATGTTCTTGTGTGTACAACAGGCTTCAAATATCAGCATCTTATTTGTCTGTAATACAAGGTGGAAGTATCGTTCACTGAAAAATAAGGCCCTTCTCCTTCTCAAAAATTATACAAAAATCTTTTATGGTTAAAATGTCAAGCGACGCAAAATAGACACAATAGAAAATCTCTATTGTTTGAGGTTGTTTTATTCACAATTGTATGAGGTGATCAGACAGAGAATCAGAGTAACTGACATTGCTCATAGAATTAGCAAGCTGAAGTGGCAATGGGCCGTTTTTATCCGTACAATCGATAACCATTGGGTTAGACGTGTAACCGCGAACGCTAATCGGCAAACGTAGGGTACTTAGGTGGTAGTAGGTGGAGCGACGATCTTCGCAGCGTGGCTGGTAATAGCTGGATCAGAATAGCTGAGGATCGCGCTGGGTAGAGTGCGATTTGAGAGGCCTACATCCAGCAGTGGTCTGCTAAAGGCAGATGACGATGATTTTTTGCGGATGCCGCCGGCAATCTTTCGCAGCTTGATGAAATAACGCTTCTTTTGTATAAACAGATTTTTTTCCGCAATTTCAGTGTTAGTCCCATATAGTGGCGTGCACTCCAAAGACAAAAAGACACTGCCTACCCTAATAAATTAAGTATTATGTATACCAACGTTAATATGTCTGTAATATCAGTTAATTTAAGTGTTAGGGTGAGGTGGCCAATCACAAACAAGACTTAACTTGACAATACAACACAAAGTTGTTTTTGCCTACCCTGTAAGAAATGTCTGTGTACGCCACTGGTGCCATAGTAGAAGTTTTTCTTAATGACAAGTACTTCCAACCCTTAAACCATCATCTATTAAATTACAAATAACCCTGTATAAATATGACATATTAACCCCACTTAACACGGAAATGTGACGCTCATTTCGACCACTAGATACACTTGGATACACCAAAAAAAATATTTCCATAGTACAAAAATAAGGATAACATAGTACCTACGTATTTTTATGGATATCATAACATGCCTCATGCCTCACTGCCCGAAAATTGTTAGGTAAAAAAGTCTACACTATATTTTCTCTTCCAACCTTCTGCATAAAATATTTCGGATGAAAAACATTGGTTCAAATAAAAACCTACGATGGCGGAACATGAGCCTAAAATAAATAAGGACCACTAAAGAAAATGTCCTGTATTATATCTAGGTTAGGTTAGGTTTAAATATAATAATATATAACATACATTTATTTATTTATCAATTATTGCACATATAATACATGAGAAATATGAAGTAGGAGCATAAAGTATAAAGGTATTGCTTATTTTTAAAGAAATCTCTTCCAGCAGACCAGCGAGAGGAGAGTTTAAAAAGAAGAAATGTAGACACAGTGTGTAAAGGATATCTACGTATAATAAATAACAAAAAAATATCATGATAGCTCCAATAACATGCCTAATTGCATTGATTTCTCCCGATATTGATTGTATTTTAGGATTCCCGAAGATTTTGTCAGCACTCAAAGTAACTTAGTCGGAAAAACAGTTGATTTTCTTTCGAGCTTGAAAAGCGGTCCTCGAATACAAAACTAGGCAGTTTTGTTCTGAAACTATTTGCTTATAGGATTCAAATCATATAACAAAAGACGACCTTTTTGCCATCACGCGCGGGTTTTTACCCCTTTTTTACCCTGATGTAATATTATACTGGTATATAAAAACCAAAAAGGGTACCACAAAATATTCCTTCATCCCGGTCTCGACACCAGGTGTGGAAGGCAATCTGGCTTCCACTAACTTATTGTTCGCTGCCACGGTTCATTTGCCTTGCCTTTTGAAGTTTTATTAAAAAGTTACCCTACCTGGAGAGAATTGATGGAAGTTTTTAACTGGGTTTTGATAGTATATTTATGCGAGCCATATTTCACTCGATTACCTACACTGTTCTGAACTTTGTTCTAGATACTTTTTTATATTAAAATGGCGAAGTTATAGGTAACTGGGGGGCTAAAAAGGCCGCTTTAGATGAATCATAATATGATTCATATTACGAATGTCAAAATATCTACTTAATTGACGACTCTTAATGTCATCCGCATAAGGTTCATATTCAGTAATCATCTGTTTGACAGTTACTAAGCCGATCATTAGATGAATTGCTCAATGTGGCCTTTTTAGACCCCGTGTTCTTTTTATAAAACTGAATTAAAGGTGCATGAAAAGAGCCTCCCCGAGTGTCGACAACCTAAGTAGTTCCACGCGCTTGTTTGAACAAGTAAAAATATCATAACATAATGGCAGTTAAATGACTGACTACTCTTCACACAATAATAAGCAATTTCAATGTGAGAGATCATGCCAAAATGACAGAAGATTTACCTGTGCACTGAAAAAGGAGTGGAGCCTGGCAACTTTGGGCCTATTAATGCAAACCATAACCGATTTTGTATTTGTTAGAAACGCAGTCACGTGCAAGGATAAAAAAATCTAGAAAGTAGAGGGAGGTTTCATATAAGCTGACCTCAAATTAAACATGTAAGTACTTTAGAATAGCATGCCACAAACCCTAAAACATAATATCGACTGTTGAAAGGCTATTTGTAATTAGCAACATTTTATTACATTTTTTTTAATTTTTCGTAAAACTAAATATTCCATATTATATATATGATTTATATATTATAAGTATTTAAGATTCGTATTTGTAAAAAAAATGTCGCATAATACAAATAGCCTTTCAACCATCGATATTATTTCGAAACCAATATGTTTCCATTATAAATGGACAAATACTAACAGATGTGCAATCGAAATAAAATGGTTGTCAAGCGCGACAAATTGGAAGCAACGTTCAATTTATGAATAAACAAGAATAATGCTTTTTCAGAGCCGAACGCAAAGCAAACGTGACAGCCATTTTCAAAGTAAAACGACAGAGCAATCGTTTTTTATTGAAAATCAATCGAAATTATGTTTTCCTGTTAGTTACATTTCATTTTCGATTCCTAGAGAAACGTCTTATTTGTCGCACAAACTCTTTATATCGCGTAAAATATAGGGTAGCAGTGGCGAAGAGACCATACGACCCGATTCCCATCGGCTTCCCTTTAGGAATTGGTTAGTGCATAGACCATCGTAATATGGCTTGTTATTCAGTTATGTCGAGCTCTTCCAGACATGACCATATATAGATTACAAGTGACGGTATGGATTTTTGTCTTGCAGCATTAATTGCAGCAATTTTTAGAGATAATTTTTGGGACGGCTTCTCCTTTTAGAACTGTCACCCTTCGCCACTGTAGGGTAGTTAATATTGTTAAGCGAACAAGTTTTTTAAACTATATGTTAAAATCAGTGCAGTTCTTCTAAAAGTGCGAGTTATGAAAATACTGCAAAATAGCATTTTTAATGTGCTTGTACTGAAGGTTTAGGAAACATAATTTTAAATTCTCTTTCTGTCCTCCCCCTGTTTACGTATGATCGTTGTGACAGTTGCTGTCGCTAATAAACATGCTATTCCGTATCCTCTTATGAAAAAATCTATAAGCGAGAAAGGGATGCCTTGTTCGTTGGTCGCTGTGGCTTTCAATTTTTTCTTACATAATCAATGCTTCAATTCTCATCGTGTTGCTGACACACATAAGAATTATCATTATATTATATCGCCGCTCGGTGAGGCTCTTTCCATGCACCCCTTCTTCACCATTTTCAATTTACCATAGACGAGTGCAAAAGTATTTTTATATTTTTTAGGAAACCCAATTAAATGGAACGCAAACAGGGAAGTGCCAAGAAATGTTGAGACAATTTTTCCAGTTTGTTTTCTTTTTGAGGCGCACTCATAATTATTAGAAATTGCGAGAGAATCACTTTGTTACTTAAGTGTTTTGTACGCGATTTCACTCACCTTTTAATTATTATTATATTATTATTATTAGTTGTGTAGTTATTGGATTAGTCAGTGTGGTCTAAATAAGTTTATATTTTTGTCATTTTTACCCACTGTGTCTACGTGTCTATCATCCATATTTCCAGTCGCGGAACTACTAGAAGAAATTTCATTAGAAATAAGTAGTTCCATTGTGCTCATATACTTGGAACATTTTTATTACCATGTTTCCTTGTGTGTACGTAAATAAATAAAATAAATAAATTATTGTTTTCATTTTGCTCAGCTCCTAAGGGTCGTAGCGTGATGCTAAATAGCCTATAACCTTCCTCGAGAATTGAGCTATCAAATGCAAAAAGAATTTTTCAAATCCGAGTAGTGGTTCCAGATAGCAGATAGGTTTAGCGTGTTCAAACAAAAAACAAACAAACTCTTCAGCTTTATTATATCTAATAGATAACAATATTTCATATAGTTACTAGCTTGCTACAGATTGTAAGATCAGCACGTAAAATAATTCAGCGCAAGTTATTACACTGTCTGTCTGCACTCTGAGTGTCTAGTCTAGACTTCATCGTACTATTCTAGATAAAATAGCAGCGAAGTAAACAAGTCTGGTTTTATTCCTCAAAATGAAGCTTCTGTTATTCTGTATAAAAATGCGCTTTACTGGCATTGTTTGTTTGTTTTGTTTTGTTTTTTTATAATAACGTTGCCCCTCACTAGGATTTCTCCTGTATCGAGGGTACAGTTTACAAACATACATGTCACATGAACACACCACCCAGACCCGGAACAACTATCTGTAGATCATACAAATATTTGTTCCGTGCGGGGATCGAACCCGCGGCACGTAGCGTAGAAAGCTAATCGCTTAACCACTGCCCCAAACGTGTCGCCAATTGTGTGGCATTGTGAAGACGTGTTGACTGTACAGAATTTGGACTTT
The DNA here is from genome assembly GCA_932294325.1 of Allophyes oxyacanthae. NCBI lineage: Eukaryota > Metazoa > Arthropoda > Insecta > Lepidoptera > Noctuidae > Allophyes > Allophyes oxyacanthae. The sequence continues at coordinate 9,872,632 of OW028628.1, forward strand.
TTAATTGCTAATTGACAGTTCAAAGCTAATTTTTTAATAGTGATGTATCGTGTTTTGATCGTCAACTTATTTAATTCAATAAAAAGTTTGCATATAAGTACATTATTAAGTTCATTAAAGTTAGTTAATTTTTCATTATTTAAAAAAATCAATACATCAATCGTCTCTTTTCGGTACGCAACAAAGTAACGCGCCAGCAATTTCTAACATGCCAATAATAGAAATTGCTGGACAGTTTTTTTATTTTTTTATTCTTGGTGTGCTGTGTGTACTTTCGAGATTTTTTCAAGTACGCACATTACATAAATTAGGTGTTTTTAGGTACACGATATTTATTAATTTAAAGGCTGAAAGAAATGCCCTTCTTTTCAAAGTAAATATAAAGTCAAAAGTTCAAAGTAAGAAAATTATATACCTACTTATGTATTTTGGGTATAATAAACAATCATTCTTCATAGCAGATATCGATGAAATTCATGTTAGGCAATGAAAAAACTTTTCCTAAAAGAATAAGGAACCTGCCGACAAAAATTAAAACGACATGCTGGCAAGAAATTTCAATTTGGGGTAGTTGAAAGTTGGCAAGCGCCCCGAGTTTTGTGCACTCCCCTAGATTGCCCGATACAGAGTAGCTCCATATTTTGTTTACCTAGACGAAAAGTTGTATAAAATTCTTTGCCCTAGTCGTATTTTTGTGGCGAATAGGCAATTTGTGAAGGACAATGTTTTTTTAATGTTTAGAAATGCAGTTACATCTCTAGTTTTTTTTATGGTCGTGTTTGTTATTTTCTGTTTCTATGTGATATATTTGTTTCAATTTTCATTTTTTATGTGCTGACTATGTATGTCCTAAATCGAATAAATGTTTTATAATTTATTCTAAATAGGGAAAACATTTTCATGGTCTCGCATATGAATATAGGTACTTACACCACACATTAAACTCATCAGAAATTATTTTGTGCCCATTAAAGTACCCGACTTCAGAAGCTGGTGTTTTATGAAGTTTTTTGAAGTCGGTTTTTACTTCTTTTAAAGTTAATTTTATATTTGCGAGTGATTTGCTGTTATCCATTGAAGAGTTCCATTGTCTATCTCCGAAGCCTAGGTCTTCATCAAATCTTCACTAAATTTAAATGGGGGTACCTACACTACCTACCTTAAAAGAATACTCTTTGCAACATAAAAAGAATCATTAAAATATGTTTTCAATTAGAAAAGATATCACTGAACAAAAATACAGTCAAATTGAGAACCTCCTCCTTTTTTTGAAGTCGGTAAAAAGAATAAGAAGAATTTTATTTCATTAATATCAAAGAGTTACCTGACCCGTAGATTTTCACATCGATTCATTATAAAGTTGGTTCTTAAGATAAAGTTAGCCTTTTGAAACATGATGATTCATTTTCAAAGTACTTAACATTAATTAGTTTCCTTAATTCTGTTTGAAAGGATGTTGTTTTCAACAGAGAGACAATTGCATCGCGTTAACGGGTATTTAGGTTAGTTAAGTTTTATTAAAGCCGGAGAGAAACAGGAGAAAGCTATCGAAATTAAACTAATATAATTTAGGTACTGTACCTTTTTCCCAGGGACGGATACCGATATTTTAGAAATATCGATATACGGCTGTAAAATACCGATATTTTACAAATATATCGGTATATTCAAGTATCGGTAAAATATCGATACAAAATATCGCTTTTTTAAGTACCGGTATTAAGTTATCGATATTTATATCGATACTCAATACCGATTTTAATATCGGTATTGATACAAATATAGACAAATTAAAGTATCGATATTTATGTACTGAAATTAAATATCGGTACCGATATCGATAAAAAAATACCAGTATATCGGTATTATATCGATATTTTTATATCGGTATAAATAAATATCGGTAATCCGGTCCCTGCTTTTTCCTATGCAGAAATAAAAGTATACCAGAATTTTTCTATGCAAAAATAATCTCCATTTTGTCCGCTTAGACTGAACCGTACCGTACTGTGTGCAACAGTGACAAACGTATAAGACTTGACAAGAATGCGGCAAAGGCTAAAAAAATATTAAACAAGTTTTACTCGTCAATATCAGTCCACCGTTCATAATCAGGCAGTGCTAACATGACCATTGACCATACTTGTACGATTGTTACCATAGTCACCAAAGTGTTAAAATAATACACTTATAATAATAAAAGCATAATATTATAGAGTTATCTTGGTAACGTCAATATGTGGTCCAATTGATAATCAACACGCTTATCAAAATTTACATGAGGATGACAAAAGGTAGTGCTTATAAATTATCTATCTTCTTGGCACAATCCTTTACACCTTTTTACACCGCCATGACATCCACTAAAAGAAGAAAAGGTCCCACCAAAGAAATGGTCGTGTTCCATACAACTATCCATCTCAATTGTATTTAAAAATAGATTACGAAACTTTTTAGCAACTAAAGCGTATTATAATATAAGTGATTTTTTAAACGAAAAAGATTATCTTATAAAATGATGACATCATAATTTATTTATTGACAATTGGCATTTGAAGTTTTTATTTTTGTATTTTTATTTATTGTCTGTGCACTATTCAATTTCTTTAATTGTATCTATGTTTAATGTTTAGTGGAATGTCATAAATTAAAATTTACCCTAATTTTTTGCATGCCACCAGGTAAAATATGGCTGATCCTGATTTATTTTATGTATACCACCATGTTATTGTACCCATGTTTGCAAAATTAAATATCTTTTATCTTTATCTTTATCTTTTGTCTTTTATCTCATTTTCGTGTACAATAAAGAATAAAGAGAAAGAACTATTATCTCAAAATGCCATTCAACGTGGCAAAGGCAATGTTGCCAGTCTTCTAGGCACGCTGCTAATTGACAGCGATGAGGAGTACTTTGACGCCTAGGTGCTTAGTTATAAATTTGTATTTTTATTGTATGTTTTATTTTAATTAATAATAGTTAGGCTGTATACATATTTAAGTAAAGTTGTAATTCATGAATAATACTTATCTCATAAACAAAAATTCCATCAATAATTCCCTCAAAAACAAGGTAGCGCCTTCCATATTTCGACGTCAGCACTTGTTATCGGCCACTTGGCAAACTGTCCCCAGCGGCGGGCGACAAGACCCGAACTTTTAATAACTCCTACAGACGAGTCGGTAAACAATTGGAAATTAATTGTAAGAACTTGGCAACAACCCGCCTTTAACTTTCTGTTTATTCGTCAGCTTCTGGAAAACAGGGTGCGGAAACTTTGATCGTGATCCAAAGGAACATTGTTTGGATATAACTTAAAAGATTAGTTGGAAACTTGAGAGACCGTCGACACTCTTCACTTAGTACAAGGCCGATGAGACAGTTAACAAAATTGATTTTGGTGTTCTGCACTCACACACAGAAGCAAAATTATGATGCTCTGGGATAGCTCGCAAAAATTATTTCAATGTCAATCCAATTCCAATGCTTTATATTTAGTTAAGTAAAGAAAGAATGTTGGGCTCAAAATTTAAAAAAAAAAAATTGCGCTATTGAGGCCCTGAGCAGATGACGGACTTTTTTTGTCCGGCGGACTTCTAACCGCGACGATAGAGCGAGTGCAATCCTATGCAACAACGCACACGGTGGACAATCTAGAACCCGGCATTGCGGACGGCGGATGACGGTGGACAAAATGTCCGCTATCTGCGCCGCACCTGTGCAAACTGACATAAATCTAATACTGATCGATCGGAATAAGGCCCCTGAGATGCTACGTTAGATGCGATTTAATAAAAACAAACGAGAGGGAATATTGCATAAACACAATCAAACTCGGATTATTGATCGCAGTATTATTTTATCCGGGTACAGGAAGATATTCCGGATTATTTAAACGTCTTTTCTTAGTCACCTTTTAGTACCTCACAGAGAGAGCCACGGGCTAATCAACCGGTGGTTCAAGGAACCACAAGGCCAAATTGTGGTTCTTCTTCTGTCTCAACCAATCAAAAGCAATAAAAAGAAATCATTAAAATAATTAAAATAACAATAATATAATTAAAAAATAATTAATAGTAATAATAATTAACAACACAATAACACACAACAACAATAATAATTAACATTAGTAGTAGTAATAATTAATTAATTGTATTAATTATTTATTTGGAATTATTAGGAATGTTGTTTCAATGAGAAGAAATCATTATTAAATCTTCTCAAATCTAATTATTTAATAAACGCTGTACGATACGATTAAAGATGCATATCTTTAATCGTGATTGGGTCTGGCAATCTTAGTGTTTCTGAATTAGTAGGTACCAAATATACAACCAATGTCGAGCCGTCTGCGTCGTCAGTCACGAAATATTCTTTATAGTATTTAGATCACTATATTAATATTCGTATTTCGGAAGACAGGCGCACATTGCCGAGGCGCATAACATTAATCGTAGTATAATTACGGCATTTTAACCACACATTTTTGACGTAAATGACCTATTTTTTGCACAAATGCGACGCATAATGAGTTCAAAGAATCCGTAGACTTAAAGAATCCAAGAATCCTACTCATTGAGTCCACAGACAATGAATATTAGTAATTGTTACTTTATATATTTTTTTGGAACGTGTTTTAATTTTTTTTCTTTTTTTTGTCTTCATATTTTACTTTTTTTTTGTTTGAATTTTTTACTTTTTATTTGTGTCGTAATTTGTGTAAAAATAAATTGCTTTTCTTTCTTTCTTTCTTTAGATTGTCATAACTTTATTCGGTGTTTAATTTAGAGTGAATGTTGCTCTTTTTCATTCTTTCTAATTATTGCAAATGTAAAATAAGTATCGAGTTCAATATTATTTCCTCTTCACCACATACTCGTACATACAATACTTTGCTCGAATATTTTCTTTCTAATTCTAAAGCGTATCCGTATCGTTCTTTTAAGACTAGGTTTGAAAAGCAAACCTTTGTAACAGTAAAAATAAACTAACGATATTCTTTCTCGGAAAACTTTTGCTAAAAGCTTTTCTGTCTGCTGCATTCCTAATACTCGTTATGTTTGGAATCTAAAATGATTGGAGTATAAATACGTGACTCTTACTAATAAACGATGATTGAACATTACTAAACGAGCTCTTAAGTCTGTTGTCTTTTCTATTCATTGGAATACAATTTATTTATTTATTTTACTTTAATTACAACGGTCTGAGACCAATTACAGTGATTAAAGTGACAAGACAAATGAAAAGGACAGGTATAATTTAATCAGTGTTTATATTAGAAGTTTTTATTAGTAAGGGGATTATTAGTACCTATATTATTTGTAAGATCTTCTACAGATCTAGCACGGCCAAACAGGGGAGAGAAAATTGGGAGCAAAACAATCTCTTTACCGTGTTCTCTCTCGATTTTTCGTATTGTCTTCTATCAAGGAGACAAAGGGTAGAGAAAACGAGTTTGTCCACGGAAAAGTCGGAGACAAAACTATCTCTTTACCGTTTTCTCTCTGCGAAGAAAACATTCAAAGGAAATTGGTGCTCTAAAAAGGACGTTATGTCCTGAAAACGATGTTATTTTGGAGGGAGACACAGTTTGTACTTAATTGAAGTAGGTGTTTTTTAATAAGTTTTATAGTAAGTATCTCCATAAGTGCCTAATTTGCCTCACACTGTACCTACAGGTTTGCTTACAAAATAAGCTTCAGAAACACGCCATGCCTTTTTAACTATACTCCATTTATTATAACAATTGTTTTTTTGTTGTTTTTTTGTTGTTTTTTTGTTTGTTTGTTGATTTCTCCTGTATCGAGAGTACAGTTTACAAACATACATATCACATGCACACACAACCAGACCCGAAATAACTGTCTGAAGATCATACAAATATTTGTTCCGTGCGGGGATCGAACCCGCGGCATGTAGCACAGAAAGCTAATCGCTTAACCACTGCGCCAACCGTGTCGTCAAAGATAAAAGTGACCCACCAAAACTCGATTATCGTTTGAATCATTTCTTCAAGTAAAGTTTCAGCTCATCTTGATTGACCGTTATGGTTCATAAAATAATTATACTGTGATGAATCTTTGCTGGCAGCAGTCACGTTGTTTAGTTCTACACAATTATGTCTTAGCTAACAATATAGCTATTGTTTATGAAATAGAGTATAGGTAATATTATTTAGACATTCGTAAAAAAACTGCTGCCGCTCTGGTCGATTTTCTGCTTTGAAAAACCCATTTTTGATCTATCGCCCAACGTAAATAATTCCACACGGTACCCGCCAACTTTTGTTTCATAATTTTATAAAACTCATAAATTACAGGAAAAGCTCAACAAAATCTCTGCTCACTTCCAAACATTATCGAAAAGGGAATATAAAATGGTAACGTATTTTTTCTCAACTTTGCAACAGTAATAAATCAGGCACGTGTAAACAAACCTAATGAGTTGTTACTACATTGAACAACTTTGTGCTTGGGTTGCGAATAGAAAAACAAAGCCTTTTTAGATAAAGAACTTTTTATTGTTAAATATTTGCTTTATCCTATACCCTCGGGATCGAGTTAGGGGTTAATTATGGATTTGTTTTTGGGTTAAACGTAACTTATACCTAGCTCTTTTTTTACCAGCGAAAATACTAAGGCGGATTTCACGTCTCCAGTACAGTGCGTATTTCAATTTTTTACTTCATTTACGAAACTAAGAACTCAAATTTTTCGGGAAAACTGTTTTAATAATATTATGTATCTATTTGAATGATGTATATTATGTTGGAAATAAAACACTTTGACCATAATAAAAAATAATGATAAGTACACTTTACACAATTTTAGGGCAGTATACAGTACATATAGGTGCGGAAACTAAATAATTATAGTTTACGTAGATACGTGTATAACTGAGAACTATTTCCTGTTCCAGATGACAACCAGCATCAAGCACTTTCTGGTGCTTGACATTAAGCTGTTCTGGAGACCTATTTGGTCCAACTTTGATACACAAGCCCATGAAGTTTTTGTTATTTTTATTTAACTTTATGTCATTCTCTTCCTTTTTGTGTTTTCGTGTGTTAATTCTGTATGTTGTGTCTCATTTTGTTGTGTCCAAATCAATGTTTATTCTAGTCTATTCTATTTATTTCTATACGATATTATTCCTGAACTATAAATCCATGTACTTCTCAAACTCACAGAGCATCGTAATGCCACTACATAATATTGCTCTAATGGTACCCGCAGGCGCCGGCGAGACTAGGCCATTCTGGCGCGAATCCAATAGATATAATGTTCGCGAAATTCCCCCAATACTCGTAGAGAGACGGTTATGCCACAGAGTAATGACTGACAGAATGACCGCGCCTAATAAACGACAAGAAACTTCTTTAGTAGTTCGTCATAAGTTCACATGAGAATTGCTAAGTCTGTGGTAGAGGTTTAGGCCATCAGCCCGCAGGTTTCGTTATAAGTGGTGGGGTGACGGAAATGTTTTTGCTCAGGTTGCGCCTGGACATACAGACAAACAAAAAGATAAATTACCACGGTAACTATACCTAGATATAGATACAAGGTCCCTATCCTTCAAGTCCCGATCCCTTTAAGGGTAATTTATTATAATTAGTGACTCTGGTAACTTAACTCTTCGTTTGACTGTACTTGAGCGTTAGCGAAATCCTACGTCTATGGTACTTATGTATTGTTTGACCATAGAGTGTTTGACACACGAATTGAATTGCGAATATTGAAGTTTCTTATAACAATTTTGGTTTTCCGCATCGACCGCACTTGGCGTTCCGATTCCGTACAACGCGAAGCGAGCCAGTCAGCACGCAGAACGCGGTCGATGCGTAAAATCGACATTTTAAGGGCTCAATTATGGAGAGGCGAAAAGTCGGAAAGCCGCAGGAGCGTGTCGCTCTCTCGCTCGCTCTCCATGAACGGAGATACGAGCCTTTCTCCGCGTTGCGCGCCACTTTGCGCTCCTCGCGACTTTCCACCTCTCCTTATTTGAGCCCTAAAGAAACTTACACTAGGACTTTTGCTTTCGGAAAATATAGACGTAATGTAAGCCGATCGCTAGGCTTTAGAACTAGACGCTGTAGAAAACTGTTATGTTATCCATCCAAGTACCTACGTGTGAGCATTGTCGCCAAATCTATGGAGTAAATATTCTGTCCACATTTTGCGACTCTGAAGTACCTACTGAAATGAATACGTAAACGAGATCGTAAACGTTAAATAGGTAGTTAACGATGTTATTACGTTCACTGTTTAAGAAGTGTAGTATATAGTTAGCTAGTGCGTCGAATCTCATTACTGTGTAGTTTTAGTTAACGTAATTATGGTTTAATTACTGTTTGCGGTACTTTCTAGTTTAATAGGATTGTGGCACTTTAGTTATACGGATACACGATATAACGTCATGCTCGTGAACGGGTGCCGTCTGTCGGAACTGGTCAGCTCGTAACTGCCATGGCAATCTTATTCAGAGGAAATTCATTATTATCCCAGTCTTATTTGTATTCGCATTGAATTGCACTATTCTCGCAGTTCTTACCACAACATTGTACTGATACATATTGTAATCTATATTATTTATTTGAAACCGTGGAGTTTCTTGCCGGTTCTTCTCCATAGGATCTACTATTTGGAACCGTGCACCTAGAGTCTCGACATTTCATAAGTGCCTGTATTTGGTTTACATGAAATAAAGATCTATTCTATTCTATTCTATTCTAACGGAATATACAGAGTTTGATTAGCACAGAAAGCCTCCTCGGGAGATAACATCTTATTAAGTACAACCGCCCCCTAATTACTGATGTAGCAGACAGTTTGCGACAGGTGTAAATCGCGCGGTAACTGCTGTCAAACATCACTTTGGTATTACGTATTTGCCGACAGCGACGCGACAGCCACCGCTTACGGGTTCTCCCTCTGGCGGAAAATAAACGAACTAAAACGTGCATACTTGGCGCTGCAAACGCGACCATTAAGTAGCCACAGGGGGACGAATACCGTACAGTTTAATACGAATTTGTTTGACAGTTCAAGACCGATCGCGCTCCGTCTGCTGTCGCGTGACTGACAAGTCGCTGTCAGGTGATATTTACGTAATTAGGGTGCGGGTCCACTCTGGCTGCGATTTGCGAACCGTGCCGTTATTCCCAACAATGGGACTAGGAAACGCTGTTTAAAAGCTGTCAAAAAAATGACAAGCCAGTAGTAGACTCTATGGTATATTTTTTTATGCGATTTCACTGTTCGTCCCATTATAAAAGTTGTTCATATTGATGAGCATAGTCCATATTTTATTGTTAACTTGATTTATGAAAAGAGTATCCATGGAGTTTTTTGCCGGTATCTTCTCCAGGACCAACCCATTTCGAACCGTGCACCTAGAATCACGACTTATGAAAGTGCCTGCAAAGGCCCAGTTGAAATAAAAACCTTTGACTTTGACTTTGAGCACTTTTACCCTCTAAAGCACTGCTGGTTAATTATAAATAACTCTGTATAGTAATCACTACTAATCACATAGTTATGAATCTAAGACAGTAACTTTCAAATTGGTTAATGCTGGTACATACACTCGTAAATTACCAATTAGTCTAGACTACAAAAGAAAAAGTTGTATCTACGATAACACAGACACATTATGCAGAAGAACCATAAATTTAATTATCGTTGTTACGATATCTCAAAAGATCTTACTAAGCTGGCGCCGCGCTGTCTAGAGACGGTCGCGCGGTCGTTTGGATCGCGTCCAGTAGAAATCAACTATCTTAGAGGTACTAAATTATGTCACAGTAAAGGATATAGCAATTCAAAGTTGCTCAGCGCTATGGAGCGGGCTATGCTCGGAGTCACTCTGAAGGATAAAATCCGCAACGAGATTATCGGACAGAGAACCAAAGTAATATAACTATTATGTACTGAAATTTACTTAGATTGCCTTATTATACAGGTCTTGGCAGCTGCTGAGCGTGAGGTCCCGGGTTCAATTTCCGTGTCGGGCAAAGTGTTTGTGGGTTTTTCTATTAAAAAATTCTCAGTAACAGCCATAGGTAATCTTGGATTTGTGTCCAACTATGGACTCGAACTTTTTTTTTACTTATAAGCATATAATTTTACACTCCATGAAAGAAAACAAAACATTCTGTATTTATGTCTGTATACAGGTTTATACAGGTTTTCATACCCTTATACTTATATAATATAGGGTATGGTCATAAATCAGAGCATTAAATATGGATGGGCACTTGCGCGTAGGATCGTTGATTAATTATCAACACACTGAGCTGTGAGCCGCCTAGGAATTAGGATAGATTAATAGCGTTGAATATTTTTCTTCTAGATTTTTTGAAGGCCAATCAGAATTTTGGGTTATGGGTACTAAACCCGCGTGTTTTATTTTTATCAAAATAAAATATAGCCTGTATCGCTCAGGGATCGCAACCACTAAGTGGAGCCCTGACATGACGAGAAGGCAACGCGGCAGACCACGAAAGAGATGGCGGGACGAACTTGATAACACTAACAACGAATGGTTCACACTGGCTCTAGACCGAAAAGACTGGAAATCATGGGGGGAAGCCTTTGCCCAGCAGTGGGATGATGTAGGCTATTTAGGCTAACAGTAACAGTAACGCTCAGGGATAGTTTGATATTCATATATGCATTCTATTAGTGAAAGAATTTAAAGAATCGATTCAGTAGTTACAGAGATTATCCCCCACATTCTAACAAACATACATACAAATTTTACCTTTTCTATCTTTACTAGTGGTCGCCCAGTGGTCGAAATTCGACCACTTATTATAAATTAATAGCTTTCTGCACTCCTTGTCCATATAAACTTTAACTATGCCAAATCACACACTCCTCCTTACTCAAAATATGATTAAAAAGGGGGTACAAAGTTATCTTTTCACTTATTAATGTATAGATAAATATATGGATGCCTTAGTTCTAAAAGTGACTAACTCCATTTCCTTCGTATTGAGATATGATCATTTAAAGTGCAAAAAAAAATATTTAAAAGAAATGGCTGTATAAATAAATTTGGAAAAAAAAAACAATAGTTCGTACGTCATTTAATTAAAAAAAGGATGAGACCAATCGATAGAGAAAAAACAAAGAATTATTTTGAACTGACTAACTTAAAATTGATAAAAATGGACTTAGTGACTTTTGGAACTAAGGGTATATAGAAGAATTGAAATACCTAACAATATACCTAACAACCTACATACAACAATCTTACACAAAGTGTAAATTTAGCAAGTTTGTTTGGTAATGTCTGTAACGGCGTGTTATGTATTCAATGTTAAAGTGTAATAAACGTTTGTGATGGCTGGCTTGCATCAAAGGCTGCCGAATGCAACTGTTATGGCCTGCAGTTAAATCCGGTTAAATGTTCAGTTAGAAATAGTTTTGCATGAAATGTTAATGTGTTTATTTTTGTAATAGTGCCTAACTATCTATGGTTGCTTTTGATGAAACGTGAGAAAATGCACATGATGAAATGGTATCAAATAGTTATTGGGTACATGAAATGTTCATGTAGGTACCCAATATATCATTCAATGACACTTACCTACTTAATTACCTAACGGCTACGAACCTTTTTGCAATTAAAACGTATAAAAATATTAATAATTTTTAAAACGAAAATCATTTTGTAACCTTTTATAATGATAACATTAATTTATTTATTGACTTTAAATTGGCCGCGCGGCCTATACGCGATTGTATTACGAGTTAAATTATCAATTTATCGACATTACGCTCGCGCTATTTATTATCTACAAAAGTTTAAATATAATATTATTATAATAAAATGTCTTTTGATAATGACGTATAAATACTAATATTTTACTAAATGCTCATGTTATACATTTACCTAAATTATTAAAATGCCAACAGGTAAAATATAGCTGATCTCGATTTATTATTTATACCACCATGTACCTGTAGTCCTGTACCCATATATGCAAAATAAAATATTATATATATGTAGGTAACTTTATCAAAAAACATCCTCTTGGTCAAGATTAGTGTGGAAAATATACGCATTATAATTCATTAATTAAAGATTTATGATGATTAAAAACAGTAGGAAAACAAGGTTACGAAAACAACAAATAGATATAGACTCATCATACCTATTACAAGAGCCAAACCAAGGCTGTCTTTCACAAATATTTCTAACCCAGTTACTGATTTAATTAGATTGATCTTAATCGGAAAATCAGGAATCAGAATCATTTATTGTAGTAAAGGTAAAAAATATTATAGAATAAACATACAATGTGCATAACTCGCCAGATTTGGCGTACACCATCATTAAAACCTCTGTGATTAAAACTGAATTTAAGTTTAAATAAAATTTTATATACTTCTGCATCCATTAATTTAAATATCAGAAAATAAATAAAAAATAAATTACATATTACAGTCATATCTTAAAGTAAAGGAAAAAATTTACAAGACGATGATAAGACCTGCTGCCTTGTATGGATCAGGATGTTGGGCTACAAAAGGGACGGATGAAAGGCAATTGCATGCAGCGGAGATGCGAATGTTGAGAGGGATGTGTAGTGTAACAAGATTGGACAGAATCCGGAATGAGTATATTAGAGGAAGTATGAAAGTGGCACCAGTTACAGAAAAGCTGCAAAGTAACCGATTGTCATGGTATGGACATGTAATGCGGAGAGATGAAAATCATGTTACAAGAAGAGTTGTAAGTATGAATGTGGATGGCTATCAGAGTAGGGGCAGACCAAAGAAGAGGTGGATGGACTGTGTGAAACATGACATGAATGAGAAGGAAGTAAATCTGGAAATGACGTCTGATAGAGATGAATGGAAGAAAACGACATATTGCGTCGACCCCAAATAAAATGGGATAAGGGCACGAGAATGATGAGTCATATCTTAAAGAATTTTAAGTAAATTATTATAATTTAAAATTAACTTAATTATTATGGTACTGTAGTAAATAATTAAAAGCAAATAATAAACTGTGTCTTGTTGTCTTTCCACTCTAACCTGTCGCAAGTCTGCTGGCAGAAATTTCTTTAGAATTATAATAAAGCACTATTATAGCACTACTAATATTTGAACTTTGATATCTTTACTTATTTTCTTTGTCATGTGTATGTGTGTAGGTACATAAATAATAAATAAATAAAAAGCTAATATAAACGCTCAAAATATTTCGACTAGAATATCTTCCAAATTACAGCTTATTACTTATTTTTCAATAGACCATTATTGGATTTTACTCAAAAACTTTGAAAGTTTATCTATTTTAAAATTCGATACACTCATAATACGAATAAATCCTCAAGTCTGTAACCTCTTCAATATTGATCAACTAAGTTTCAAAGACAAAAGTTTCTCAGTTTCAGAACTCGGAATCTTTTATTTTTAAACCATAAATCACTGAAGTCTTCGTTTGATATCGAACATGATCTTCTTCAGTAATATTTTATTCGATTCCCGACGCAGGTAATTCGTTTTCGGCCATCTTCGAATTCTCGCGGAGTCGACCCGCCCGCCTATAGATTCATTGACTACATTATAAATTCATAGAACTTACCAGAGGGAAATCATAATAAAATCTATTCAGATTTCCCGTGAGAATAGTGACTTAAAAGCTTTTCGCGACATTCGATAGTTTTTGCAGAACTTTGTTGAATAAATATCGGTTCTATTTGAGAGTTAGAAAAGACCGCGATGGTAAAAAACTTGGAAGTAGAATTAAATAAAGGGGTAAAAAAATATATTTTAGTTTAAATAAGCGCTTAAGAAACTTGACTTCGCACGTTTAAGCTTGTGAGATTTGACATTGACAGTTTTGTTAGATTTGGCATTGTTAAAGTTTAAATGTAGAAGTAGTGCAGAAAGTTAAAATTACGGTCGAATTTCGACCTCTAGGCGACCACTAGTACCTATAGATAATTATGAAAAATATGTACGAAAATAAATAAGGTATATGAATATTCTATTCATCTAATGAATTACTAAGTTAAATATATAATAAACAGTTGTAATAGAATAGTTTGCAACAGCCAATCACCATTGAGCATAATAATCTACGATCGAAACGGTGGTATGTAGGTATAGTACGCGCAAATCTTTATGAGCCCTCGAACTCTCTCTCTCTCTTCCTCTAGCATCTATAATAGTACGCTTATTATAATAGGTGCTAGAGGGAGAGAGAGAAAGAGAGTTCAGAGCTCAGTTCAGGGCTCATAAAGATTTGCGAGTACTATACTTCCCGTAGACACGAACAATTACACCTTTTGATTAACAATCCCATGGTTTCTTTTTAATCCTCGACAAAAAAGAGGGATTTTATAAGTTTGTAGTGTGTATCTGTGTATCGGTGTATCTGTACATCTGTGTATATGGTGTATTTGTGTAGCCGTGTATCTGTCTGTGGCATCGTAGCTCCAAAACGGATGGACCGATTAAATGCAGTTTTTTATTATTGAAAGCTAGTTTAATCGGGTATCGTCTTAGCTATGTTTCATGAAAATCTGATAAGCCATTCAAAAGTTACATCTCTTTTTCTAGATGGAGTCGGGGGTTTTGACGGTTAGGTTATTATAATTTACATTATGAAATGATCAGGCATGACTACCAAAACAATACTTATCTTTATTCCCCTGTAAGCCTTTTGTCGAATACAAATACTTGACGAAACGCCAAAATACAAAGGTTTTCTATACAATGTTTTACTTATAAGTAGAGCAGAGAACATTGAACGCTGCTTCCTACCACTTCGAAGTTTCTTTGACTCTTCAATGCCATAGTTTTACTCGAGTTTGCATGCCAGTTCCGGAAACTTTGCCAAACTTTAAGAACTTGTACATCTCGCTTCAATTCTATTTAGAGGTCTCTGGTTCTCATAGGAATTCGTTCGTAAATTCAATTGAAGCTGCAAATTGCGATGCTAAAGGAGATTTTTGAAAGTGCTAACTGTTTATCTGACTGACTATTTTTTTTTTAATTTTCGTTTCTATTTCTTTTTTTTGTCATGTAATCTCATTTCGTGCACAATAAAATTACTAAAATTTAATTATTTTCTATCGATAGAATTATATTCATTAATTGTATATTATTTTCATCAAAATCGAACATTGTTCTTAATAAACTTAACTATTTAGGTACACTGCTTATTTATCTAAAACATAAAGTTATAATAAAAATATCTACAAATATAAAACTATACAAAATGAGCACTTAGTTAACATAGAAATTGTTCACATCGCTGTCAATTGGCAGCGTGCCCAGAAAACTACATACGATGAACGTTGAATAAAATGTGCTTATTCTTTGACTAAAGAATTGTATTATTTATTGTTCATTAAGTACACCTTTTAGTATTTACCTCACTCAACACTGTCCTACATAAATTTATTATACAAAATTGTAACAACTTTATGTTAAAAGAGTATCCGTGGATTTTGTTGCCTGTTCTTCTCCATAGGACCAACGTTTTTTGGAACCGTGCACCAAGATTTGCCTAATTTTTGGTTTATTATTTGAAATAGAAAGAAAGAAAGAAATAAGGTTTATTGGTCAACACAATACATGTATAAATCACACCATACACAATACAGAAACAAAATAGCCGGGAGTGACACAGCAGTAATTGCACATTGCAGCAGGCTCACTTGTGCCCATAAATGTAAGCTATGACATTAAATTAGGCTCGGTGTGGTATTGCGTGACCGAAAGGGCTGAGCTCAACATTTGCTGCAGTAACACTACAGCGCTGATTTTCAGCTGAAAACCTAAGGTGGCTGACAGAACAAGTTTCCATGGAATTGTGTAGTAGGTATTAATGTATATGATAAAAAGGGATATTTAAATAATCAATCTGTGAGTAGTCATCACTACATAGTATAAAACAAAGTTGTTTTGAGCTATCTGTCTGTCCCTATGTATGCTTAGATCTTTAAAACTACGCAACGGATTTTGATGCGGTTTTTTTAATAGATACAGTGATTCAAAAGGAAGGTTTATGTGTATAATACTTTCATATTTAATGTAACGATAGTAGAGAAACTGCATCTGTGCGAAGCGGGGGACGGGTCGCTAGTAAAATATAAATCCAAGATAACATTCCATTTTTTTAATCATAAATATGTCAATAAATAAACTGGCGATAATGTCAATATTAGTCGATAGTGAGGCAATAAAAACTGTTATATTCTATTCCATCCATACAATGTACAATTTCAAACAAAATACGACAAAATCTTGGACTTATTTATTCAGGTTTTGTTTTTCATGTCAGTGCAGTTTCACACGGAGATAAAAATTGGTTCGTGGGCAAGTTGCCAAGCCGGCTACGAGCACTTCTTTTGCCTGGCATTATTAATCCTGGCTTTTGCCAGTTTTAATCAGAACACAGCACTACAGAAATAATTATTTCCACACTTCTGTTTCTGATATTGAAAACCAGTGCGACCAACTCTCAAAAATATTTATCACTAAAGCTAAAGTTAATAACCGCAAAATTCCCCTAAAAAAATAATAGTGTGTAAAAATAATAAATAAATTGTAATAGTATAAAATAATTGAAACATTTTCAAAAAGTTTACAGCTAGCTGCGTCACAATTTTTACTGTGAAGTTTATACTTTTTTTTTTTTTTTTTTGGCTTGGTAAAATCATCAAATGAGTCCTCCCACCCCGGGCACGGCGGGAGGGACTGTCAGACTTGTACTGACTAAAATCCACGGTGTTCCTTCGATAGCCCTTTACGTTCCGGGGTCACGGTAATGAGATAAGTCCCGCGACCGTGAAGTTTATACCTAGTAAAAAAATCCCTAAAAATACCCCTAAAAAATAAAACCCCTAAAAAAATCCCATCCCGCTTATCTACCCCCTAATTTTGGGGGGAAAACCCCTAAGTTGGGAACCCTGTTGAAAACATACATATTGTAACTGTAATTTTTGTGAAATTCTACGCGTCATTGTGTGTCTGCGCCTATTATCGCCATGTTGAATAGAGCCAGCCTTCGTCAGCCTATTTTGTAACCAGGTCTTGAACTGCTAATAATGGTTTAGGATCAATGAAAATGATGTTGAAATATTTGCGAACAATACAATTACTTCGTAGTCAATAAACGGGACCTAAACAAACTTCAGCGAAGCTTAGTTACTCGAACCGAAGTTTGTTTAACCTAATTCAATTGCTAGGTACAAACCTATAGATATTAGTATCTACAACTTATTCTGTACAGCATGTAGAGTAGTATATACCGTGTACCGTAAACTTTACATTTTTAACCAACTTCATAAAAAGGAGGAGGTTCTCAATTCGATTGAATTTATTTGTATGATTTTTCAGCTATTTCGTTGCTAATTGTGAACAGATTTTAATTAATATTTTTTTTGTTTGCACGAATATTTTCCAGAGTTAAAGGTCTGATGAAGACCTTCGGAGATAGACAATGGATAACAGCAAAACACTCGCGATTACTGTAATCGCATGATTATATAGTATATGCAACCTAAAAAAAAAACTATAACTTTGTTGGTAAACTCGTCTTTATTTTAAACTTCTGTCAACGTTGCCCAGTTCTGTAGTGAAATGGAAAATACCCTAATTACCGATGTAGCAGACAGTAGTAGGTAAGGGATTAGCATGGCATGATTTCACGTACAAATACAAAACGCACATTAAAATTGATTTCTAATAAAAAACATCTGAAAATTAAAAATTAATCAATAAGTTACTAGGTACTTACGAATAGTATATTTCTTGTCGGAGTGCCTTGAAGTCCTCGTAGTCTGCGACGTACGCCTCTTGTAGCGCATTATGTATTCTGTGGACAATGCCAATTATGTCAATTTATAACAATAACAAACAAACATAATATAGGTACGGTTAATGCAATGAATTAACACTTTGACGGCCACAACAGAAAATCTACTCTTTGTTCTCACAGGTGACTGACATGGCGCTCAAAGGGTTATCATCAGCCTTTTCCTGACCAAGTTGAGGTCACCTGCGGGTCTACCGCGTAACTAAAATGGTAATGAACATCGACACTGGTAATAAACTTCAATACGGTCGTGAGAGACTAAACTTTGAGATAGCTTGTAAATTACCGACCATGGAGATAGGAGTCCCAGCTTCATGATTGGAACCTATTTTTTTTAATAAGTTAGCTTCACGTTTAGGCCCATAACACAAGTTTAATCTTAGCTTGGGTGTCAGAGGTATAATACTATGTACAAACCTACAATTTACATGCAAAAAAAAAACATGTTATACTACACTTAGTATAACCACTGTAACAGCTGTAAAATTGTAAAACTGGAAATAAAGATTATTCTATTCTATTTAGTTGAGTAATATTGAATTATTTGTATGGAACAGCTGTTTTTATTTTTGCGCTTTTTTATTGCCATAGTAAAGCTTGTTCATAATGATGAGTAGGTACAATAACCCCTTAAAGGGATCGGGATTAGAAATGTAGGACCTTGTAGGTACCTACAACTGAAAAATATGAAAACATCACCAAACTTATATTTGCACATATCTGCAAAATTCAGTTTGGTTTCAAAGATTCGACATTTCCAGAAAAATAACAGTTCTTATTCTATTGAGACACAAATCCAATCTTTACGAAAATGCAGTGAATAACATAAAATTTTGTGTAACATTCAACGAGATTACAATAAAAGTTTGTGTGTTCAAGCACATATCTTGATATTACTTTTATATCATCTTCGAACTCGTCTCGTAAGTATTTTGGGTCCAGAATGAAATAGAATTGAATAAAACTTTATTCGATAGCGATAGATAAATATCTACTCTTTTATAAAGGGATATGCCCATTCGTTAAGGAGGTTTTGGCCAAGTGGCGTCCATAAATACAGCAAATCATAGGCATTAGGGTTGAAATCATAGACACAAAATCAACCACAATTTTTTACATAGAACTTGGACAGAATTTTAAAATTGTATGAAAAAAATTCAAGGTTGATATAAAACAAACATGGAGTTGACTGGCAAGCCAGTATCGTCGTGGTAAGCGGGTACGGAATCCAATGTAAAGCGAAGGTTGTCATCGCCATAATACTAATCAAAGTCATCGGATAGAAAATAGCAAAACCGTGGAGGAAAAATCACAACTCAACAAGCACAACAAACAACCCGCAACAAACAAAATGGTAACCAATGGTAACTGTCAACACAGACTGTCAATTTCAATTATCATTGACGTAGTGATGGTGATTCGGCATCGATTTATCAAAAACCGATGTTATAAAGCTATGAATCGATATTTTTAATAAACTTGAACCAGCACTGCATAGATTTCGGAAGACAATCAATAGACATTTATTTAACCTATTCTATAGAAATTAAACGTTTTAATATGGGAAGCGAAACAAAAGAAAAAAGTTTTTCAGAATATCATTCAGTTCTCGATTTATTTGATTTCGATTTTTGTGACATTTGGCATCACTACTTTTAAGATTGACATACCGTGCGGAAATGAAGATTGCATCACATGCTTATTTGATTGAATATCTTTTTAATATAAGTTTTTAATTCCCGAGTGTTACAAACAAATAAATAATAACAATATTTTCGTTACTAAATAAGATTTTTTTTTGTATTTTTCACATTGGTGTAACGAACCTGCCTACCTACTGGCCAAGAGTGGGCGTTTGCCTTTAGTCGAGTAATATTAAATTATCTGTATGCAAAAGCAGATTATTTTTCGCGATTTCTGCGTTGGTCCCATTGTAAAAGTTTCTCATAATGATGTATACGATCTCAGCAACTGCACATATATATTTGCAAACTTGACGACACGGTTGGCGCAGTGGCTAAACGATTAGCTTTCTGCGCTACGTGCCGCGGGTTCGATCCCCGCACGGAACAAATATTTGTATGATCTACAGATAGTTGTTTCGGGTCTGGTTGTGTGTGCATGTGACATGTATGTTTGTAAACTGTACCCTCGATACAGGAGAAATCCTAGTGAGGGGCAATGTTTTTTAAAAGAAAAGAAAGAAAGAGAAACTCCGTAACCTACTTAGAGCTCATGCGTCACAAATATTGTAGATATCTTAATTAAAACTTATTGAGCAATATAAATTATGAGGAGTCCGATATCAACTGTGGAACTAAAGGCTTGTCAAGGGAAAGAATTACTTACTACTGTTTTCAACGTGTGAACTATTTAACTTTTACTATATAATTATTTACTGTGCTTTTACTATAACTTTAACTCAACTTGTGGTTCTTTATGTGTGCTCCAATAACTTAACCAACACACACACATTCAGACCGCCTTTGTACATGAAGTATTTTAAATTAAACAAATAAATAAAAACCAACTTCTACGGCTTATGTATGGTGCCTATAACTACTGGCTCGTACATTAAGTGGTCCTTAGAGCCGGAGTACAATAACCGGGTTTAGATAAGAAAGAAAGAAAGAAAAATATTTTATTTTTGCAGCAAAAACGACACACATACAATACAAATAGCAGCATCCATACCTACCAAACATTTGCCATACCAGCAACAAAACAATGAATAGGTAAGTATACCAACTAACTGACCGCAACACAAACAAGTTTTTACCCTTTCTGACTTAACTTATATGCAATATTATAAAATATTCCAAAAACATCTGCGCGAATTTTATGTAATCTCGATTTAAAAAATAATACAGATAGGTACATAGGGACATTGTGTTTTTAATTACTTGTACAATGTTTTGTTTTTCACAAAATACGCACTGTAATCAGGCTTTAAAAGGACCAACTGTTACCTGCTTTTACCAGTTTTTATATGATTTAAATTATCTAGATCATATATATAATAATTAATATATAGATTATTGAAACGACCTCTATCAGAAGGTATAAGTAATTGCTCGGGAGTGTACAGGTAAAACAGATACTTTTGAATAATATTTATACTGTAGTGTCTACATAGCACAAAGTGGCAACAGTATCAAAGACACAAAATTGGCATCGAGTTCTCAAAGGTATTCTAACGAGACGTTGCCATAGCAACCAGCCATTACCGAATGCTAGAGACATCTCAGATTTATTATCTCAAAGAATATTAATATTATGTATGTTTTTCATACGAATTACTAAGAAAAATTAATATGTTCTTACGAACCTATTCCAATTGAATGATCTATTAAGTCAATTGATCTCTTTTTGATGGCCTTTGGTAGAGACCTATTTATTATATTCACATTTAAGGGCTGTAGTAAAAGCTTTGAGAAAGTGATCATAGTGGCAATAAACAGTCAACACCATGTTTATTTTTATACTGCTAAAGCGGCAATTAACCATAAGACCCGCCTGATGGTAACACACGGTACGCTTGCAACACTAGGGGCATCAGTCGCGCGTTGCCGGAGGAGCTTCAAGGAGCACTATGGCGACCATGCTCACCGTTATGCCAGGTTCACACAAGACCAGGGCAGCAAGGCAGAGTAGTGACCAGAATAGTATACTGCTAATATTTGAACGCGCGTGACAGTACCCAGCACGTGCGTTCTTCTCGCCGCCCAGTATGAAAACGGCATTGGGAACACAACACTGCAAAAGCAATGTTATTTGGCTACGATAATCCGGAACGTAGGGACTTCCACAGGCGAGCAGCTCCAGTTTTGAGCGGAAAGTATGCGCTATGCGCTGCTTCTCCGATGTAATCAAAACTGCCAAATTGTTAGAGTAAAAAGATTTGGAAATTGCGCCCATCAATTGTAGAGCAGAACACTGGATAGAAAGCCGCAGTTTACATCGACAGGCGAGCTGGTAAATGTGGTGATTAGACATTGGATGCAAGTGGCCAAGAACTGGGCAGCTATTCTATAAGATTATCTCGCATCCTAATTCGAATCTCACCCTTATCGTCGATTGATATTTTATGAATCTGGGGGCACGGCAGTGCCCCCGCCAAGACGAGCCAAGCGAAACGCAAAGGCACTACCTACCTTTCCTCGAAGCGCTCCGTCGTTTTTTTGAACCCTTATTTAACTCCCGTAAATTTCGCCTACAGATCATGTATTTATGTGTAAAGTTAAATTAATTCCTGTGGCTAAACAACTGATTAGATTTGATTGATTTTTTGTGTACGGTCATAGAACGTGGTAATATACGCGGTTTCATTTAGTGTGATACCGTTGGCGCTATCCTGTATACAGGGTTATTGGTAATTAGCTAATAGTGCTTTATGGGGTTTTTGTACTCAACATTATAAACAACTTTTACTATGAGACCAACACTGAAATCGCGAAGAAAAATCAGCTGTTTCATATAAATAATTCAATATCTATTACTGAACTAAATGTATGGAACAGCAGATATATATATATATATATATATATATAGATATATACATATTTGTACGAAAATCATTAAATAAATAAATAAATATAAACACCTGCCTAATTATAATTACTTGTACACTCCTTTTGATATGATACGATATTACGTCTCAACAATTTACCTCAACAAGAACCACATTAAAGCAATAAATTCTTTTAGGCACTTGCATTGAAATATCGTATTGATACCGAAACGAATTAAATAGTTTATGTGAATAGGAACAGAATATCGACACTCGATACTGTCGAGAGAAAATAATTCACTTTCAAGGCTGAATGCAAATTAATGGCTGCATTGTCCCTTGACGATCAACACGTGAATGCTTTATCAGCTATTCAGCATTGCTTAGAATATAGAACAAGCTCTTTTAACCAATAAAATAAAAAGTGAACATAGACAATTCATTTACACCATAAAAAATGGTTTACACAATCTTAATTTACGATAAAAATAACCTTACCTTTCACAGTAACAGTTATTTCTTCAATCTTATGTAGCACAACCTTGTCCACAACTATTTGACGATATGTACAACAAACTCGGAAGACTATTTAACAACAATCTAAAACATCAACAGTATTAAATATTTATCCTAACTGAACACGTCATAATTATTACTACACACATTATTATTGTTTGACTTAAAAACTAGGTTTTTAACCCGAAAAACGTTTAACAAATAACTAATATGTCTTTAAAAAACGGTTTTAATTTATAATTTTCACATTTTCATTCATAATATATTATAAAAACGTTAATTTGACGATAGTTTCGCTCCAGATTTTGTGGTTTGACGTTTTGGGAAGGGTTGCCACTCGTTACATTGAAATCTGCAACATCACACCATTTAGTGGCCTTTCTGTATAAGTGCAAAAGCAAATGGTACGAAAATAAGCTGAAATGCTCCTCCATTTATGAGATTATTTAGGAGTATTTAATTCTTATAATTATTTTTTATAACCAAGATGCCGAAAATCTGCAGATGAAAATGCTTACAAAACACAAAAAAATTCTATAGTTTTCACGAAGTTTACTAGTAAATCAGTCTGTGATAAACACAACAAAAGTCAAATAAAGAATCCCGTGGTCTAAGAAACTTTTCCCCAATTTTCCGGACATACTCTCTCTTCAGTCTGGCAACACCGGTTCGCGCATGCGCTCTATATCCCCGGGTTCGCGCCAGATGTTCAGAGTTTTGGTAGTTTTATTGATCTGCGTCGCGCCGTAATGCGAGCATCATTACCTATGATAGATCGACCTCCGTATCGTAATAGATCTTTTGCCTATATGTGTGTTGGACGTCGCTAAACCTTTGACCTCGAGTCTTAGTCGCTAGACTGGCTGGACAGCTTGATTTTCCTAGTAACGGCATTTTAAATTTAGAAATAGGTCATTCGTATTTAGAATGTTCCTTTCGTAGTGTTTTTTTTATTGAAGCCTGTTTTTTCATTCGAGAATGCTGCTTGAGGTTTTTATGGCATATTATTTCTTCAGTCCACACTTCAGACTACCTAAAAACATTATTGTTAGGTACTCTGGAAGGTTGCTAAATTTTTTTTAAATCTTGACTATTCTTGACTGAATTATTATGCCTACAATACTATATATAAAATATAAAATTTATGGGAAACAGCAGTGGCTTATTTCCTGCAGATTCGTGTTACTAGAACGCTAATCAAGTAGACCATTGGACCCTAGTAAAGACGGCACTAATTAAACATAGTACAATATACCTGTATTGCAGGTAATCTACAAAATAGAGTCAAAGGGTTTCAAAGAATTAGAACAAGCCATTAATATACCTAACTGATCTAAAGCAATAAGGGTGTAAATTTGATGACTGTCCCAAAAGGGGGCTTACTACGAACTCTTATGGGAGGGCAGAAATTGAACTGCCCAGACATTCCAGTATGAGCTGACCTCGCACTGTATAGGCTTTTTGCACAGTGAAAGGTCAGCTTATACTGGAATTGTCTGTGTACGAACATCGAGTATTGTCGGTCAATGACTACTGCGAAAGTTCCATACAGAAAAATCTATTATTAATATACATCGACGGTTGAAAGGCTATTTCAACATTAGCGACTTTTTTTTTTTTTTTTCGTAAAACGAAGCTTTAAATATTTTTCCTGTAACATTAAAAAATTCAATCGTCGACATTATCTTCAAAAATGATTCTTCATTCTTCTTTCTTTCTAAAAAAATCTTTTTAAAAAAACGTTGCCCCTCACTAGTATTTCTCCTGTGTCGAGGGTACAGTTTCTAAACATATATCTTACATGCACACACACCCAGACCAGGATCAACTATTTGTAGATCATACAAATATTTGCTCCGTGCGGGGATCGAACCCGCGGCACGTTAAGAAAGAAAGAAAGAAAGAAAGAAAAAGAGTTTATTAGCACAATAAAAAATAAATAAAACAAATCAAAGAAAACATAAAATGAGTTATTGTGCCAAAAGGCCGCAGCTCAGCATAATGTCAGGAGGCAGAGATACTGGCCACCTGACGCTGGTTTTCAGCTGCAACCCACGAGTGCCATACGCTCGAAACGTAGCGTAGAAAGCTAATCGCTTAGCCACTGCACCAACCGTACCATCAATTATTCTCAGTCCTTTACACTACCTTCGGGATATAAACGAAATTTCTCTTCTTGACCGTTTTCACCCTGAATGTGCAAGCAATAAATATTCTCACTTGAACAAAGTTCTTGTACCCGAAATAGTTGAAAGTTCAGTCCTTTACAGTCCCATTGTACTATTGTAAGCAATCATTAATCTTACCTGGGAGTAAGAAGAAAGGCCCCGCGGTGGGAAATTATTTTATTACCCGACTACGGAGACGGTTATATGTTTGACCGGTATGTATGTATCTTCATCTGTTCCCTCATAACTTCTAAACTACTTATCATAATTCGACACATGAGGTATCGTTGGAAGCGTCTTGATTGTCCGCTGGTACGACCACGGCTACCCTCTCAACATCACTATGAATATGATTATTTTCTTGTTTCATACTTTTTCAGTAGTCGGGTTTTAGTTTTTGAACTTTTTTACGTTTTTGAAGTCGGTTTTTATTACTCCACACATATATAACAGTACCTAAATCGTGATTCTATTACCTACTCTAATAGTTAAATCGTTTTCCAACCGCGCGTGCGCACTGCGCAGTCAACGTCCTTACACAATCACATCTTGTCATTCGCCAATCAATACGAATTAAAGCCGGTGTATAATCGATTTCTAACGCTCACATAAAAAATGTTTAGAAATACCAATAGGATTGTGGCATAAGAAATTATCAAGAAATTGATTTCTATTTGATTTTAATTATACAGGGTTATTTGTAACTCACCGGCGAAGCTTTAAGGGGTGAAAGTACTCATCAATATGAACAACTTTTGTTAAGGGACTAACCCTGATATCACGAAAAAAAATCCATACTAAAGATCAAACTTACTCGATCAAATTCTATGAACAGTTTGAATTTTAAGGTCAGGAAAATCTCGGTAAGTAATAGGGGCAGTACCCCCAATATTAGCCCAGTAAAACTCCTCACTGACTTTTATTTTCATATAAAACCACACAAACAATTACTAGATATACCCGAAATAATATATAACACGACTACGCTTAGTAAGAAAAATGATCACAGTATTAATATTATTATTAGATAAAACACAGGTGCATTCTACAGCTGAGTCATCACTCGACACCTACGATAAAAACGCACAACAAACACTTTATTTTACTGTCAATAATAATTAATACTTAGAATAATAACTCATATTCTAATAAACAAAAGAACAACACAGCCCGTTACCATGGAAACATCCAGTATTTTTGTGGCTACTGGCATGTCGTCAAAACAAACAAACATCAACTCCCGAAACCTCAGACGATGAAATTACTTTTGATATGATGTATACACTATTTTGAATTTATAAAGGTTTTAGTTCATTAAACAGTTTTACAGACTACTTCAATCACACGAGAATTGCCCCCCAGGCCCCGAGTCTCCCACACCTCGACCTCTGTCGCTCCATTCATAAACGGAAGGTCAGCCAAAGTAATCTCCCGTCCGACAATTTGTAAATATGTGTGTAGAAGAAACCAACGTGGATATTTATGGAAAACCTCATCACAATTATAATAATAAAGGTCGCCTAGTGGTCGCAATTCGACCGTAATATTATAAATCCTTCTCCATATAATATAAACTATAACTATGCCAAATCTCACTTTCCTCCGTGCGCGCAATATGCTTTAAAAGGGGTACAAAGTTTTCTATTCACGTATTAAGTTACGTATAGATTCTTCTCTTACAGGTCTGCTGGATGATTTTTATTCTATGAAAAAAGCAGTACCTTAGAATAGAATAGAATAGATCTTTATTTCATGTAAAGCAGATACAGGCACTTATGAAATGTCGAGACTCTAGGTGCGCGGTTCCAAATAGTAGACCCTATGGAGAAGAACCGGCAAGAAACTCCATGGTAACTCTTTTCAAATAAATAGATTACAATCTTTATCAGTACAATGTTGTGGTAAGAGATGCGAGAATAATGTAATTTAATGTGAATAAAAATAAGATTAGGATAATAATGATTTGCCTGTGAATAAGATTGCCAGTTACAAGCTGACCAGTTCCGACAGACCTACCTTTGCACTTTGTTCTTCTATTTTAAGTATTGTGTTGTCTCATGTGTGTAGAAAGTAAGAAAGAAAATCCATTTTTTCGGAATACACAATAGACAATAAAATAAACACGAAAACAATTTGAAAAAATGAGAAGAAAAAAAACATGTACTGTTTCCGATGTCAGTACTGAATGGGTTGCCAATTCAGATTTTACTGAACATAAGAACACCCAGCGCTGGTTTACATAAATTATTAATAAATGGTCACCAAACAATTCAATCTTCTCTTCTTTAATTCTTTTAACCAAGGGGCTTACTACAAACTCTTATAGCAGGCCAGAAATTGAATTGCCCAGACATTTCCAGTATGAGCTGACCTCGCACTGTATAGGCTTTTCGTACAATGAAAGGTTAGTAATTCATACTGGAAATGTCTGGGCATTTCAATTTCTGCCCTGCTTTATGGGCTCCCCGGACCACACCACTCCAATGACACCGGTTGAAGTCACAGAATAAACTTATGCAGTAAAACCATATCATAAACCAAAGCATCGCGTACCGCTCAAAACCGTTCCGATTTACTTAGATCGCAGATAGCCAGAAACAATATGGCGTAAGAGACGCCATATTGTTTCTGGCTCATACGCCATTCCCTCTTTTACAGATCTGTATCCAGAAAAAAGGCAATAACACCTTTCTTGGAGCTTACTACGAGCTCTTATAATAGCAGAGGACTGCTCAGATATTTCACAGTATAAGCTGACCTTTCATTGTACGAAAAGCCTATACAGTGCGAGGTCAGCTTCAACTGGACTTGTTTGGGCAGTTCAATTTCTGCCCTGCTATAAGAGTTCGCAGTAAGCCCCCAGTTGGCTAAAGGTCCTTATTTAGCAATGAATGTCTAAAAGCTGTCACGTTGTAGTGATTCTTTTGACGTACAGTTGTTCATTGTAGAGCCACGCAGCTATTTTCGGTACTGAAGATCTTTGGGCTGTCAAGAGAAACTGATATACGTTTTCGCGCGTTGTTTGAAGTTCACCTTCTGTACGTTTTTACTTGGTGGTGATACACATAAACATTCGAGCGTAGGGTCAAGGCAACAGCAAGGAAGACCGCGTTTGACTCAGTGTAGTGCCAACGGCCACGATTGCACGTTGCGAACACCGGGTATGTTTCATTCTTTATTTAAATTAAGTTTTGTTACGTGCTAGCAACCTTGCGCGTTTGTTTTTTTTTTGGTGACAGCTGTTCTTTTTTTGATTGTGTGATTTTTTGTTGTCGTGTCTTTGGTTCTGAGCTTTTTTAATTTATAATAGATATTTTTTAAGTATAGATTAGCGGTTACAAAAACAGTGTATAACAAACTTTTTTTAAATTCCGTCTAATAAAAGAAAATCCCTTGCTAAAGGGTTTTATGCGCATAAAAGGCTAGCATGTTCGATCGTTATTGAGGTCTAGATATAACTCGTAAAGGGTCATTCCATGTATCGGATGTTACAGCTGGTGGTGTACATTAATTTGAATTTTTAGCCCTGACAAAAAAGGGGGGTGTTATAAGTTTTTGTGCATCTGTGTCTGTCTATGGCATCGTAGCTCCAAAATGCATGGACCGATTTCAATGCAGTTTACTTTAGTTGAAAGCTAGTTTAATCGTGATGGTTCTTAGCTATGTTTCATGAAAATCAGCCGTTCAAAAGTTCGACTCTTTTTCTAGTTAGAGTTGGGGGTTTTTGACATTATTTTAATGGTTAAAACACACACGCCTTACTCCCTGGTTCCTTAAAATCAATCTTGATTTACAATATTCTTCACCAGATTCCCGAAATGCTACTCGAATACTTGTAAAGGGCGTTACATAGGTAATTATGGAATAACCTTAAATCGTAATTACAAGTCCATCTGTCTATGCAGGGTGGCAGCTACCAAAACTCTTCTAGCTACTGAAAAAATTCTTAGAAAACTACTGATAATTTTTAAAGATATTTCGACCTGCATTCAAATGTTTTCAATAGTATATCGGAATAAATTATTATTTTCTATGTCAATCTATAATAAACTCACATTATGATAACTCTTTTGTGTACAATATTTACCTGTAAGCGAATTTACACATATTAATATTATCTACCTATAATACCCGGAAAACTTCCAACACAAATAGACCACGAAATGTTCGGGATTTGTTCTAAAAAACGACATTGTCCGCAAATAGTTTTTTAAATTCAACACACAAAATACCTACATTCTGTTAATACATTCTGTTTAAAATGCCATAATTTATAAATCACTTAATTAATTAATTGATGAGCGTAGATATTGGTAAGTATATTTTATCTTTTCTTATCTTTAATTAAGCACTTTTCTTTTTCTTTAATAATGTGTCTCAACGTTGTAATAGATAATAATTAAGGGATGATGCGAGGGAACCCCAACACAAGTATTTTTATAACTTACTGGGGTTGTCTCAATTTCTATGATGCATGACAATTTATGAGATACAATAAAAACATTTTTATTTATTATTTATTTTATTTATCGGTTCTCGTTAGCTAATGAGTAAAAGAAGTGAACATATTATGGTTATTACCAAATCTGTTACCATATCAGCTAGTTCTGACAGATCGATATTAATTATCAGTACTAATAACTCTAACCAAATTAGGGCAGTTAGTTCTGTAATTGGTGCCAAATTTGGCTCATAATGGCACAATGGAAACTTTTGTTCTTTTACACCTTGTCTCGTAGGCCAGTGCTGAGTGTGGGAATTTTAGTTTATATTTTTGGACAAGGAAATTCATAATTATGAAGCCTGTAAAGGTTGCTTAAAAGGCCACCAAGACTTGACGATCTTAGCAGAACAAAACCCTAATCAACATTTGACAATGGAGGTTCACTGGTTGTTGTATATTGTTATTATTGTTCGCGTTGAAGTTCCGACGAGACTTCTCTTTGAAATGTCTCGCCATGATTTTTAAGCTGGCTACAGAAGCCGGCTTAAAAATGATTAGTGATAACTATCTTAGTGTTTGTCAAGGTTTTACGAACCAGTGGCTGTTGCCCGCAATATCACTCACGCGTTTTATTCTTATCAAAATAAAATATAGCCTATTTTACCCAAGGACAGTGTAGCTTTCTTAAGTGAAAGTATTTTTAGAATCGGTTCAGTAATTGCAGATACAACCCCCTACATAATTATATACAAATAGACAGAGTTTTACCTCTTTATAATATTAGTATTGCATTGACGCATTTGAGATGTGGTGCTGTAGGAATATGTTACAAATCCCATCTGATCCGCTCGACACTCGACTTAAGTGTGAGCGACGCTATTCATGCTGCAGGGAACAGGGCAAAATGGCGGAGTATAGTCCAGAAGAAGGTGCTACATACATAGAGGTCACGACCCTCATCAGTGAGGAAAAAGACTCATGGAGGGAGGAGAATATTAGTATTTAGATTGGTCTAGAGATCGCAACCGATTGTTGAATTTGGCGTCCTAAATTCGATATCCATACGACACGATTTACAACTTAGTAGACTTGACTTTAATCCAGAATATGCACTGAAACATTAAATACATTCAAATGCTCAAAATATCGACGGTTGACAGGCTATTTGTTCTAAGCGACATTATTTTTGTATTATTTTTTATTGTGTTTCAAAAAACAATTTTAAAAAAATACAAAAAAAATGTCGCTTAGAACAAATAAAGTTTCATCCGTCGACATGATCTCAACGTATCGTGACCTTTTCTCTGGGTCACTTTCAACCGGACCATGTGCCATCATACTAGATTATGACGTATCATATCCATCGTATTCGTGACTGCCACTTACTGACCTCCACATCCTTTAGGGGCACCATATTCCTAGTATGATCTTATCGGCGAATAATCCTAACAAATACATGACGTTCTAAATACCAAAAATCAAGGTCTCTTTTTGCGGGAAGTAATTTAAAACATATAACATGATGTAATCGTGAACTTGATATCCTTTTCCTAACTAAGTATTAATAGCTGATCTAACACGACATGTAGAACGATCATTAGTGAAAATTTGCGGAAACTGATAGCTGAGATAACGGCCAAACGTAAGCATATCAGCTCCCCGTAGAGGTTTTCCGTGGGTTTTCCCAAGAGACTACAGCATGGGGTTCTGCAAAAAGCTCGCGAAAGGATGTTCACAGGGTTGGCAACGCGTGATTGTAATGTAACTATGGATTTGCCCCCTGCTTTAGTATACGGGACTTGTAACATTACTCAATATAACGTTATGTAACGTTATTTTGAGTGCCTGTTGGCTACATTAGTGGTATGTTTTTTATCGGAAATAAAGAAGAACTATCCTATTTATGTTCTTACTAAACGCGCAGTTAAATGCGAATACCACTTCGCTTTCGAATGATAAACCGCTAACCATCCCTGAACAAAGATTTAAAGATGGAGCGCCCTGTGGATTTTTAAATTCTGTGCAGAACGAAGATTGCATCAAATTCGCGAAATAAACAAAAGAGTAAGTACGTATGTTTAAAAACGATTGAATTAATTAAAAGTATTTCCTAAAATAAATCGAAATGTTGTTAGTCTACTAACCAATAGAATTTCACACATCCATCACAATAAAAGCTAACTATTATCGACTATCATCTCACCAAACACATTAACCTATCGACATAAATCAAACCAATAACAAAATCGTTATCGATAAATCTTTTCCCAACACTATAAATACAGGAAGTCACCTCGTATCTGTGAGTACCTACTTCCGCAATAGTATGGTGGACTAACGAAATGGATAGACTTGTATTTAAAATGTATGATGCGTGTGAGTTGATTTTAGACCGGTTTTCAATTTATGGATAGATAGGACAGTAGGTCTACTCAAGCAAATGATTTTGGTTTAGACAATGAAACCTATATTGCTTGTCTATTTGGGCTTCTGCAAAGATAATATATTTATTAACTAAATGTGTATGTGTGCATAACAAATGTATTTACAACGACCATCATGCCATTGCATGTGAAATTCGTGTCTGTAAACTTTAATGCACTCACGATACTTAATTAAATAATGTATCAATTAAAATTTAAAAAAAAACATTAACGTTTCATGCTAATTGTCGAATCTCTTGCACCTATTAGCAACCTATTAGCAATAGCTGTTGATACTGGTGATTTAAAAGTGGAACGCACAAAGATTTATAATCAAACAAAATATGATATATTAATTTGTACTTTTTTGTTATTTTATTATTGCGATCAACATTGACACTGCGCATCGAGGCTATCACATTAAATTGCTATATCATAAGTTGGTTAGTTAGATCTACATCTGTTTTGCATGAAGATTGATACAGTGACCTTATTGTTAATCGCAAGAAATATGGCATTATTCAATACATAGATCTATAACCTCTATGACATAGATATTATATATTTACGTTATATGTCACGACTTTTTTTTTATAAATACAGCTAAGGTTTAATAGTAAGCGACGCAAAGTAGACACAATTTAGAAAATCTATTTTTTGTGGCCCACCCATTCGCGGATATGGATATTTTTGTTCCATTTTCAATTTTTGTTCCACATTCAATTTTGTTCCCATATTATTATTATCATTGCTAAGGCTGCGTTTCCACTAGAGCTGTACGAAGTAGCTAAGCGGTGCGCGAGGAAAAAATCCACCAATAAAATTATTACGGTCTCAGACACAGAACCAGAGTAATCGACATAGCCCACAGAATTAGCAAGCTCAAGTGGCAATGGGCTGGCCATATTAGCCGTAGAACCGATGACCGTTGGGGTAGGCGTGTTCTTGAGTGGAGACCGGGAAACAGCAACCGTAGGGTAGGACGCCCTCAGGCTAGGTGGAGCGACGATCTTCGCAGTAACAACTGGATGAGAGTAACCGAGGATCGAGCCAGATAGCGTACGATTGTAGAGGCGTATGGATTACTACAGGCTGATAGTGGTGATGATGTCCTTAGGATGAATTAATCCTATCACTGAATATTTTCGTCACGCACCGTTTAGCTACTACCTACATCGCACAGCTCTAGTGTAAACGCAGCCTAAAGATCGGCTTATCGAACTTTTATCGAAGAGTACTTACTTACCCGTGGATTACCCAAAAGACTGACATACTAATCTTAAACACGTTAATCTTAAAATAATCTTAGTCATTGTTTACTGTCCTAAAATTTCACAGATTTAATGAATTAGGAGACTTAATTGTGTCCTTTAATTAAGCCCTTTTAGTCGCTCAATTAGGCCTTTTGTTGAGTCATTTTAAAAGTCAACTTTGGAGAGTTTAAAATAATTATATATTTAATAGGTACACAGGATATTTTTTTATGTAGTGCGCATAATTTGTAGAGTAATTCAGTCTCTGTTCCTAAATGCTACCGCAGTATTGGGATGCACTTTAAAACAAAACGAAAATTCGACTTAGTATGGGGGCAAGCCATAAAAATCAAAATTTTATTTTGTTTTGGATTGAATTTTTGTACTGCGGTTGCATTTGGGATCGGACACTGAATCACTCTGCAAATGCGCACTACATAAAAAAATATTCTGTATACATTATTCTACATCATAATAATTATAAAGGATAACTTGCTACCTTAATACATATTTTTTGAATTTATTATGGCCCGTCCTATATTTACAATATAATCTATAAATAAAATCTATGGGAATGCAGTTGGTTGCTAATCCAATTATATCAGCTCTATTTTGTAGATTTCTAGAACACAACACATTCCAACAATTATTATTAAGACATGCATGTTGCTTAATTCAATATCTACATTTTATACGCCTGTATTTCATTGTTATTTTATCATAACATGAGTAATAACAATGTAAGAGTTTTAGAATTGTGATAGACAACTGTTTTGACCTCAAAACATATGTCAAAATGTTTATTTCTTCACAATTTAATTAGGTATGGTATGAATATGAATATATTCATTGCATTATAAAACTTTATTGTATTTTCTTATTTATTTCTTGTCGTATCTCATTTATACAACGTGTTCAGTACCTCCATTTGAGAGAGTTGATGATGAGTTTTCCATGTAAATATTGCATGTGAACGTGAACGTTAGACGGCACGGAAAACTCATGGTAGAGGTACAGATATGCGGGGTCATATTTAAGGGTGTGGATCAGACCATCATACTGAACATTTTTCTTTAAGGGATCAACATTGTAATCGCGAAAAATAATAATTTAATCAGCTATCCCATACAAAACTCCAATACTTACACGACCCAAACGTATGGAACAGCTGATAATTCTTTCGTTGAGCCAACTGTGAGAGAATTTTGTCAAAAAAACAAAAATAAATAAAAACCAACAAAAATAAAACATAAAATTAATATAAGTTTTTAAACTGTCATGGTCACTAACATTACCACCAAATACCCTGTTTTGAACTCTAATAGAGTTCAAAACGGGGTATTTACCATGTTTATATCTTGTATTGAGTTCCCGATATACACATATACACATCCACCCGCAAATACTTTTAGTTTAACCGTGACCATGGCGCTTGCAACAGTGCCGAAATATCGGGAACTCAATACAAGATGTAAACATAGTAAATAGTGTAAATACACCGTTTTGAACTCTAATACTAATAAAATTAATAATTTATAATATTGTATCAATCAATAGATAGGTACCTACATAGATATAATTTATTATGTTTCATTACAAAAAGGTTCGCATCGTCTGAATTTGACCTTTATCGAAGCACTATGGGAAGTTCCGTGACTTTAGAATTGAGGTAGAAACTTAGTGCATAAGCGATAGCGGGTATATTCTATGCATTATTTAAATGTATAACAATTATATTGTAATATTTTTTATATAATAATTATAATGAAAAGTGGAAGGAGGGAAGGGAGGCCTTTGCCGTGCAGTGGGATACTATGGGCTATTAATGCCATAGGCATTTTCTGCCAGTCTACCTTGGGGTGATGCAGACACAAATAGGTAATGGTGGGTGCAGAGTAAAAAAAATAAAATTGAAAAGAAGTACCTAAGTAGTAATTAAGTCGTCGCATTATGTCGTCCGGAAACAGGTAATTTTTTCGTCGTGTCATGACGACAAATTTCTGTCGCGCATGTGGCGCCTTGCTGGTCTGACCATCTTTTTCAGCTGTGTCCTCTCGGTCTTTTGCCTTCTATTATGCCTGTCACAATTAGTCTCTCGATATTACTGGTGTTTCTGCAAGTAATGTGGCCAAAGTATTTTAATATTCTGTGCAGGCAAACAGAAGACTGCCATAGGCTAGTACTTAGGAGTAATCGCTGGTCGACCTCCACAGGTCAATTGCTTCTGATCGCCCGATTTTCAAAGGAAATTAAATGACAACCGGCACCAACGACTTAAAGTCCTCGCCGAGGCCGAGGGGTCTCGATGTGCAAAGAAGGGTCATAAATCTAACCGTCACTATACGTATATTTTAAGACGACGTTCTCGTTATGTACGACGCACCTCACGTCCCGATCGAGATAACCCGTTCCGTATGTTTACGGCCTTAAATCGCGGCGACTGGCATCCGAGTCGCTAGGTCCGCCTATGTACAGTGTTTTTTTTTTTACCTGTGCATAAAGCATTAAATAAATAAATATTAAAATTATGTCGCGTTCATGTTAGTCCCGGCACGTGTAGAAACAGACCATAACAAATGGAGATCAATTACCAAAAAAATCATGGGAAGTCACGATCCTCAACATTGAGGGACCGACATAGGAGAGGACCAGCATATGCGGGTAGACTGGAGGTCGAGCCCAAAATAGTTGTAAAAAGCTAGGCAGATGAAATAGGCAGTACAAGCTAAACAAGCAGTACTACTGTGTAGATACTTCTTAGCGATTTTTGCTTACAAAAAGTTAGTAACGAACGTGAAAACGCGCGATTCTGCTACTTAAAAAAATCGAGTATGGATGGGCCCTTAAGAGTTAATAGCGATTACTAAGGATAAAGGTACTTCTTTGTTTGGAAAAGCCGTATTCAATATCGACTGTGAATAAGTTATTGCTCGATTAATTGCTTCTTATAATGAAAGAACGATTTATAACACCCTGTAGATAGGTATAGTTAACCTCGTTAGGCCTTTAATACTTCACCGGGTAACAGTGTCAAGTTCGTCAGTCTCTATATACCTACATAAATATGTATTCAGGGTTAGTTTTCAAAGAATAGCAAAATTTACCACACCCTTCTTTTGTTTTCGGGGTTTAAAAATACTTACAATAGCCTGTGTAGTTCTGTAGGTATAATCAGTGGCGTAGCTACCTAGGGGCTAGGCGGGGCAGTGCCCCGGGGCCCTCAAGCTCAAGGGGCCCCCGAATCCTTACCAGAAAATCTCGATCGAACTGAACTTTTGAAAATTTCTCCCATTTTCAAAATAAGTATGACAGGTTGCCAACCCGACTTTAATCATGGCAACTCAGTTGAGAGAAATTCGAAAGTTATACCTAGGGAATTCCTCTAAATTCTTTCTTTGAATCAAATCTTACCTCAAGAACTAAAGCGGTTAGCGGGTATTCCATCTGAGCTCACAATATTTAAGAAAAGACGTTGTGGATAAATTGCATTTTTATTTAAATAGTACCTATGCAATTCACCACAATACTGAAAAAAAAGGTAGGTAACTTTAAATAACTTAGGTAAGTACCTACTTTGTAATATTTTACTTCAGTAATTAAAAGTCGATTTTTCAATAGCTTTACAGCTGAGCTGTGACACAATCCTTGGATACATAAATTATGTAACTTTTCCTGTGTTATGATAACTATGACTAAGTTATGACATGGATAAGAGTGTTAAGACTATACAAAAACTGTTCTAATTTAAAACTAACAGCTAAAGAATCATCTGGCCATTGAAAAGTAGGACAATACCAGACAATACCTACCTATAAAGCTTTACAGTCAGGCTGACATTCAGAGACGACAGAAACGAGTCTAAGCATGAACTTACGCTTCCATCTGACAAAATTTGTTCGTAAGTTTGACAGATGGAAGCGTAAGTTCACGCTTAGACTCGTTTCTGTCGTCTCTGAATGTCAGCCTTAGTCTGGCCAACGAAAGCTATCCTAGAACGTAGGCGGCATTTAAAACATCTGAAGCTGTCCTCACTGACTACATTGCTTAGGAGTCGATTTGGTTACTCCATCTACAGAGTCGATACCTACCTACTATAAATTCAAAGAATATCTAATAAGTAGTCCATCCATCCAAAATTTAAGTGCTAAGCACTTGTCGGTGTAGCAATTTCCATTATATGTTTCTATATTCGCTTTTTCTTTCAGCTGATCAATGTAGTTTCTTCTTGGTCTTCTTCTTTTTCTTTTTGCCTCTAATAAGTAGTACCTAATATTAAATAGTACTTACCTATCAACTCCATTCAACATCAAAATAAATACCTAGGTACCTTGTTACAAACTAGCGACTCGCTACCTCCCGACTTCACACGGATTCACTTTCTCTAATATCCTTTCCTACATTGAATAATATGAAAGTACCTATTATACATTTAGGTATTTAAACCTTCTGTGAAAAATTATCTCACTGATAGTGAAAACAGGAGTCAGCGGATATACAGACAGACAGACGTGGAAAACGACTTTATTTTATAGATACTACCTATCTAAAAATATTATTACCTGCCCTGCAGTGCACGAAAAAGAGCTGATGAAAAGTAGCTTAGCATTTTTAAAGTATTTGTATATTTAATATTATTACTTGATAAAACCTAACAAGTTTAGATAGTAGTGGGGCCCCATTTTTTGATTTGCCCCAGGGCCCTTGGTTACCTAGCTACGCCACTGGGTATAATATGCTGAGTTTTAAGTTCTGTTGATCGCTATTTGAATGTCAATGTGATACACCCTAAACCATTTCAATAACGACAGGCATAAAGAGGGCGTAGACGTGAGAAACCTTCACGGACTGTGAGATTGAGATGTGAACTTTAAGATTTTATCTATTGGTACCTACTGGTAGGTATATATGTATACAACAGAGATTATAGTTTAGTGGTTGAGCGCTTGTCTTTAATGCAGGAGGGCTGAGGACGATCCCCGGCCGGTTGACTTTTGGAATTCATGATGCGGATCAGAATATAACTTGCGGTAACGGTGAAGGAAACTTGCAACTTAAGAGAGCACCAAAAAGTTGCTAAAACAGCATATGTCAGTTTGTGAAGAAGTCCTCTTTTGTCATTTAATTACTTAGTTCTGGCAATCTCCTTCATCACTGGCCAATTCATGTTTCGAAAATTTCAATTCGAGTTTAGACCATTGCGCTGGATAATCATTTTTCATATTCCTTTTCGTCATTCCTTCTCCAACTCTCATAGACGTACCTAGACAGAGCTGTTGTGACAACAAGATTTTTTATTAAATACGAGTATATTACAATGTTAAATAACTAAGTCACTTATGAATGTGTTTTCTACAGGTCTTTACTTAGATCAAGATTAATTATAACAAGAAATGTGTAGTATGTCAAGAAACTACAAATAAACCCGTTTTCCCTATGAGTTTATATTTTTATAGACAGTGCAGAGCTACTCTCAACTTAATTCACACACACACACATTCACATTTCTTTAGAAATAAGCAGTACCTTTGTACTTGATATCTTTACTCATTTTCTTTGTTCATGTGTATGTGTGTACATAAATAATAAATAAATAAATAATTATCGTGGGTCTTTCCCTCCTGCAACGCTAGCCAGGCGGGTGGACAAACCCATTTTCTCCGCCCTTTGTCACCTTTGGCATCGAGAGAGATAACGGTAAAGAAATGGTTTTGTCTCCGTTTTTTCTCCTCCCGATTTTGCCGAGGAACGTAGAGGGACGTACTCCAAGACAAGTTTGTCAGCTCTTCAACTTCGCTAGACATAATATCTACTAGTGACCTTTTCTATCAGTACTTTGTAGCCTTTTGTCTTCCATAGGTTGATAAGCCAGATAAACAACTGTTTCTTCCCACACGAAAGCGCAGACAGTTGCAAGACTTATCTTAACGACCTGAATCATTAGGGTAAACATAATATTACCTTTGTCATTGTTGTTTACACAAATTGGATTGCTGTGAGAAAAACTAAACATGTCGGACATTATGTAACTAATAATTATCACTGAAGCAGAAGGCTTCCTTAGCATGGAAAGGAAGCTAATCTAGGAGAAAGAATGCTCCCAATTCACATCCATCATGGGACATAAGCCTATAATGTGACTGTTCTTAGCTAGCTGGGGTAGCTAAGCTGATGAAAATTTAGTTTTTTCAATATTTAGAAGTATTTGGTTGTTTATACGGCTCCTCTACAAACAAGCAACAAGTTATTTATTTAATGAGGAGAGGCCGTACCTGGCATAGTTTTATTTTTAAATGTTTCATGTTCAATGTACAACGCATTTGTACATTGAATACCATAGGCAAAAATCATTCCGCTAGACAGCTGGAACAATGCAATGAACATTCTTGAACTGTCAAAATTTTAATCGATTCCGATTACGAGCGTGCATCGTGATTACCCTGCAGTTGTCTTCTCATTATCTTGTGCAGAAACAAATTATCTCATTTGGTCATGACGACAAAATTTTGTCGCAGTACGCATGTTAGCCTAACTGGGCAATCCTACTATCCTTAGATGCGTATAGGCAATGCAATTGTTTTGAGATATGTACTGTTGAAATCATCTAAAAATAGGATAAAGCATAATATGTAATTCCTCGCTATCTTGCGCATCCAAGTGGCCTAGATTCCTGTATCCTCTTACACATCTGATTGTGCAGTTATTGCCGACAATATGACAAGTTCCTTGTTCATACACTCATAGTAGGTACAAAGCATGACGCATGGTACATATTATTGCACATGTCTGGTTTGCGGAGCGACCTGTATGTTATTCTTTGAGGAAACTAGGTTCTGATGTATGCTAAATATTAGAGTACAAGTGCACTCGAGTTGAGCGATCGACTTCTAAGTTACGGATCAAATATTTGTAGATACAGATAGTTACAATACAATACAATACACTTTATTGCACACCAGAAATAGAAGAAAAGATACAATAATTAGAAAAAGAGATGTACAAAGGGCGGTCTTATCGCACTTGGCGATTTCTACCAGACAACCTTAGGATAGTTGTTCTGGACCTAGGTGTTTGTGCATGTGATGATTTTTGTTTGCGAACAAACCCACGATATAATAACTAATTCCAAGGGTTATCCAAAAAAGAAACTATCGCGTATCCAAGTGATACACTATGTTAATTCTTAATACACAGAGTAAGGAATGGGATGATTAAAAATCTCACGGAAAAATCGACTTTGCAGGCTTCATCTGCGCCTTGATTACGTTAGAAAAATGTGACAGCCACAGCTACCAAGAAACAATGCATCCCTTTCTCGCTTAAAGATGTTTTAGAGGATACGGAATAGGACGTTTATATGCGACAACAACTATTATATTATCATACGTAATCAGGGGGCCGAACCAAGTTATTTGGTTGTATATACCAATAACTTGTTTATTTCTAGCCGTTAAGTTATTTCAGTGTCGATATGTTAACTTTGCAGACTCCATCCGAACCAAGTACTCAGTTTTAAATAGCAATAACTTGTTTTCTTTATTTATAGCCATTACAATTCATAGTTTGCCGATTCCATAGCACAATACCAAATTCCGGACTGCTATTAAAAAATTCCTGGTAGAAATACCCAATAACGATTCTCCCAACCTCGTAATCAAACCCAAGACCCAACCATGTCTATAATAGTCCGATCGCATTATTCGTATCTCCTGCGGGGCAAGCAAGAGGTCCGCGCGAGAGTTTATCGCGAGATAAGGAGAAATGTGAATTATCGCTTATTGTGCCTAGTGAACATTATCTCAGGATTTATCTTGGAATAATTAATTTCGTGCATACCAATACCCGCCCCCACCCACCTCTTGCCTCGCAGGCGATACCCTGGTCTCACTAGCAGAGATTGCAGCCACTACTTGAATGAGACAGTCACGACATCAGTCAACAATTATTATAATAGCAACAGTTCTAAATATCACGTCAACGTATAGTAACCCCAAATCAGTTCCACCAATTTTAATTGTCTCCAAAAACAATTATATATCTAGGTACTAATTTTAATCTGCATAAAAATGTCATCTTTCCAACCTGACCTTATAGGATTGCGAAACTACAGAACGCCCTATATATCTTGGCATGCGGCGAAAAAGAGAGCTAATTTTAAATGTACTGAATTTGTATCTTTTTGCCTTCGCAAGCGGCGCCGCTATGAAATGTCAAGATATACTGGATAATAGACGTGGTTCTTCGTGTAATGTCAAGGGGACTCCGTGATAGGATACACTGGTATTTGGTCTATTGTTTCCAAATGTTACATATCCTATTACAGTTTTGAAATTCAATTTGACTTTTGATTATCTATATTTGGGTATTTTGCGTTCGGGTGACTAAACTTAGTAAAAGTTTACGAAGGAAAAGGGTAAAGTACTTACTTAACTAAGT
Source organism: Allophyes oxyacanthae (assembly GCA_932294325.1). Lineage (NCBI taxonomy): Eukaryota > Metazoa > Arthropoda > Insecta > Lepidoptera > Noctuidae > Allophyes > Allophyes oxyacanthae. The sequence goes on from OW028628.1 coordinate 9,914,230, forward strand.
ACGTAGTTGTATATGAAAGAGGGCTAGCATTTTTTTCTTTGCGTTAGTCAGATTTGTCATACGTGAAAATGAGTACGAAACCGACTCCAAAGACCGAAGAATTAAATGGAACACAGACCCTGGCAGCAAGCCGAGATAGTTATCAAGCTTGGAAGAAGAAGATAGATAATGAAATATATTATTATACTAGCTGACCTGGCGAACTTCGTACCGCCAATAAAAGAACTGTGCACCTACCTACCCATCTACCTACCCTACCTACCTATACCTACCTACCCTAGCCTATCTACCATACGTACCCTACTTACCTACCCTATCTACTATACCTAACCTACCCTATCTACTGTACCTATCTTACCTACCTTCCCTATCTACCATACCTACCCTACCTACCTACCCTAGCATATCTGCCATACCTACCCTACTATCTACCCTATCTATTATACCTACTATACCAATACTGCGGTTGCATTTAGGAACTGAGACTGAATCACTCTACAAATTATGCGCATTACATAAAAATTTATCCTGTATTATGTATTTGTAGCTAACGGTATTCAAAACCGGTACAACAAATTGAAATGAAACAAAACATATTACCATACCATGATGAGTCTCATTTATGATGATCTGTGCTGGCACATTTTGAAATACAATAAAAACATACTAAGTCCTATAATAATTCACAATATGTTGTATAGTACCGGACCAACGCACGTCAAATATACCGGTTTAAAAAATAATTCATTTATTGTTTTTAAAATGACGGATGGTAATGAGTTTCTTAACGTATCATTATTGTCTTAATATAAAGCAAAATAGGTAATTTTCTTACTCCAGCGTTGACTCATGAGGTCAATGTAACTAGTTATTCATATTTACTTAAAACTATATAACGGATTGGTCATGCATCTAAGAAGACCGTTATTTACCTATTGTCAAGGAAAAAATACATTGAAAACAATATGTTCTTTTGTCGTTATAAGGCCTCTGATACATTGAGTGCGCGGAGCAATTTGTATGGTTAGATAAGTATTGTTAAGTATACTAATGTATCTAGACCAAATGAAATGGAGATAGACGGGTCATATGCTACGGAGCCCTCAAGATAAATGGAGCAAACTCCTAACAGAATGGTACCCTAGAGATGGCAAACGGAACAAAGGTCGGCAACGCAAAAGATGGGAGGATGAACTCAAACTCACAGCAGGTCCAAACTGGAGAAGGGTTGCAAAGGACAGAAAACAATGGAAATTGTTAGAGGAGGCCTTTGCCAAGAGGCACACTGACCTCAGATATATTATAACAAAAAAAAAAAAACAGGAAATGAGTCTCAGGATAAAGGGGCTATTGTATTGTATTGTATCTATTACTAATATTCGTAGAAGTAGTACAGTATTTTTTTATATATATATATATATTACTTATGGTTTATTTTACTACAAATGTGAAGTGCGCACTGACAACCATAACACAAGTTAAGTCTTACCATGGTTACCAGTGTCCTACTGTAATGACATAATTGCTAGTTTATAAGTCTCTCCTGTACCAATTTTTTGTGCCCTTACTGTAATAAAGAATTTATTATTATGACCTTTATTCAATTTTTATACTTACATTCATTCATATTTTTAAATAATTTTACAAATAAAAAAAAAATAAAAACATTTAAAAATACAAAAGAGTAGGTAGTAGGCCACCGGCATCGGGAACAGGGTCCAAGCCACCGGCGGCTAGGGCTGCAGAGAAAGGAACCTCCTCACAATGCGTGCCGTGTCGAGGAGTACCGCTTTCTGTATCAAGCCCTTGATCCAGCCCCCCAACGAGAGCCTCATAAGATGTTGATCGAGGCTCTTGGCAATTAAGCCATTGGCCGTCACAACTATCGGCACTATGATTGCTGAGTCCACATCCCACATGTCGACAACCTCGTGAGCCAAGTCAAGATATTTAATTTGTTTATCTTTCTCGGCTTTCACGAGATTCTCATCATGTGGGATAGTAACATCAACAATCATCGTGCGGCGCGCTGACCGATCTATCACCACTATATCAGGCTTATTGGCAACAATAGTCCTGTCAGTGATGATAGATCGGTCCCAGTACAACGTGGCATGACCATTTTCGAGAACTGGGTCGGGCACATACCTATAGTACGGTACTTCAAAATCCACAAGGTTGTATTTTAAAGCGAGTTGCTGGTGAATAATCCTGGCTACTTGGTTATGCCTGTGCAAATATTCGCCGTTCGCAAGACGTGAACAACCAGAGATAATGTGTCTAAGGGACTCACCTGGGCGGTGGCATGCCCGACAGATGTCAACCGTGCCGTCCTTCACAATATACCTCCGGTAATTATTCGTCATGATAACTTCGTCCATTATTGCACATACAAAACCTTCGGTTTCCCCGAATAGGTCCCCGAAACGTAACCAGGATACGGACGCTATTATTATTATTTCCTTTATGCAATTTTTAACATACTTTTATATATTTTTAAATAATTTTACAATTAAATAAAAAAAAGATTATAAAAACATTTAAAAATATAAAAGAGTAGTAGGCCACCGGCATCGGGAACAGGGTCCAAGCTACCGGTGGTCAGGGCTCTAGAGAGAGAAACCTCCTGACAATGCGCGCAGTGTCAAGGAGTACTGCTTTCTGAATCAAGCCCTTGATCCAGAAATTATTATTATTATTATTATTATTATTATAGTATGAATTGTTTAGTTGTTAAATTATGGAATGATTAATAAGGACTAAGCAGTGATAGCCTAGCGGTTGAACGCTAGCCTTCCATGCAGGAGGGTCTGCGTTCAAACCCGGCCCGCACCTCTGACTTTTCGGATTAATGTGCGGATTAGAATTTAATTATCACTTGCGATACATATGAATATATATGTATTGAGTATAAAGTAATGTAGTATATAGTAATAACTCGTAAGTGATAAACGTGGGAAAATTAAATAATTATGTAAGTAATGTAATTGAATGAATAATGAATTTTGTACTGTATTTTCAACGCAATTTTATATTGTTATGAAATAAAATTGAATTGATAACGGTGAAGGAAAACATCGTGAGGAAACCTGCACATCTGAAAGGGCCTCATAAAGTTCTCGATGATATATGTATTGTGTAGTCCACCAACCCACACTAGGCCAGCGTGGTGGACTAAGGCTTAAACCTTCTCATTCTAAGAAGAGGCCTGTGCCCAGCAGTGAGGTAGTAATGGGCTGGACGGAAAACTAAGCCGAAACCCGTGCGTGAAATAAAATAGATCTTTATTTAATGTAAACCAAATACAGGCACTTAAGAAATGTCGAGACTCTAGGTGCGCGGTGACGCGGGTCATTTATATTCGTCGCGCTTAATCCCTAAGCCTACAGGCTTAAAATAATAGCTCAATCTGGATTGAATGAGACGTATAAATTAAAACACTTTCATACAACATTTAATTTTGTTGACAAAATCGGCGCAAGTGATTTGCATTCAGCATCCTACGCGGGATTCCCTGTAATTTGGCCAGTCATTTAAATGATTAAAAGGAACTTCTGGTGATTTTTTTACTGCATGAATCTCGTATTGTGTCAAAATTGTTATAAAAACAATAATTACTTGCCAATACGACAACAATTTTATTTTATTAAAGTACTATTTAGCAGTAAAGGTTAGGATGAATAAAACCAGTATTGAAAATGGTCGTAAGAAATTGGTTCTACGACAATTTGAACCAATTTAAATTATTTGCTAGTAGGTATAACGCATTAGAGCGTAAAATGTTTTTACAAGACAATTTTGTGAGGTTAAACCTCTCGCCCTTGACTGGAACTTGGCTCTTATACATTGTGTTCATGACAATGCAAGGACACCGTGGTTAGAAGTTGACCAAACAGAACATAATTTTGTGCAGATGACATAATTTTTCAGCGGCTTTGTTTCCACACATAATGACCGGTTATAAATCTTAGCCACCGTTCTTGGTCAAATCTCGTCAAATCTTTGACAGAAATATGCACAAAGCCAATGACCAAAGAAACCTCTCAGAACGATGATATTTTTATTTTTATTTTTTTTAGTATTAATTAAGCTTAGATATTTTTATGTTTTGTGCGTCATACTGGGCGTAGAAATAAAAACTTTTTCTTTCTTTCTTTCTTTCTTTCTTTCTTTAAATATCGTTGAGTCTTTGTCAGAAGACACTGTAGCCTGCATACGTATTTGTATCTCTCATGCATGTGGCCATCAAGCATTATGTCCCGCCTGATGGTAAGCGGTTACCGTAACCTGTAGACGCTTGCAACGAATTGCAATACCAGGGGCATCACTCGCGCGTTGCCGACTCTACTACTAACGACACTTCGCCAAGGAGTACTGGCGACCTTGCTCACCATTAGGAACAAAAGAACAGTGTTATTTGGCTACGATATTCTGCAAGGTGGAGGTACTTTCCTATTCGGGAAACTCCAATTTTGAGCGGAAAGTTCTGCCACCTCTTAAAATCTTTATCTTCTAAAAGATAATTAATAGTCCTGTCTCTTCATTCCAGCTCAAGGATGTCACCAGCAGCGTCGTTCGCTCAACGATGGGCCCGTGACAACCTGACCAGGGAACCGACTCCACAAGAGCTGGTGGTGCTCGGCCTCTTCCCCATCACTTGTGAGGGGAATGAAGCTGAAGCAGCCAAGAGGGCGAGGAGGTATTACACGGCGAGAGGTCCTGGGGGATTGACCGAGTTGTGGCATAAGAGGCATCCGGATGATGAAGAGATTCTGTCCAGCTGTCAGGATGTGTAAGTTCCTCGTTACTACGAATATGCACAGTGAGATACTGCCCTGCTTTGATACGAATAAACCAACATCGTAATTGTGAAAAAATTATCACCTGTCCCTACAAAACATTAATACACTACTCGACCCAAACGTATGGGACGGCTAATAACATTTTTGTAAAATGTCACTAATCCAATTCAATTCAATTCAATTTATTTCATAAATATTTACAATATAAAATACCTTCCAAAAACAATCAAATTATCAGTACCTCTACCATGAGTTTTCAGTGCCGTCTAACGCTATCGTTCACATTCAATATTTGTATAGTGACTTTAGTTCACTATTTATACCGCTAGAGGCGCTGAAAAAATTCCCATACAAATATTGCATGTGAACGTGAATGTTAGACGGCACGGAAAACTCATGGCAGAGGTACAGGTGTCCCTAGACCTGATAATTTTTTCGCGATTACGATCTTAATCCCATAAACGAAGTTTAGTTGGATGGTTTGATCCACACCTTTAAATATGACCACGCATTTCTTATACACGTTGTTTGAATTGGCCGTCAGTTAACAATGAGAGTGAGATATGAATTGAAACTTATTGGTTTCTATTGGTCTCTTATACCACCAGAAACTCCTGTACCAACTCGTAGCTTGGCAGTGGCCCCGACTTCAGAAGCTTTTAAGTTTTTTAAGAAAATTATTTTATACTTTTTAGTTTTTTGAAGTCGGTTTTTACTTTTTCTGTACTAAGTGCCGCAGGTTCGATTCTCACACGAAACAACTATTTGTATAGTTTACAGGTGGTTGTTCCGGGCCTGGATATGTGTGCGTGTAAGATTTTTCTGTAAACTGTACCCACAAACACGATACAGAAGCAATTAAATTGAGGGAAAGAGTTTAAAAAAATAAGGTAATTAAACAGGATAATACTAGGATAAAGTGCCAAGCATAGTGATGAAGGTTGACTGATATTACTTACTTCCGCCAGTAATTTGTATTCTTTAGGGGATCGATTTAATGATACCTAAACAGGAAAAAATGCGCATGATTAGAACTCGTTTTTATAGTTCATCATGTTTCTAGTTTTTAGTAGGAAAGACAACTACCTAATCTTTATAAAAACATGTTTTATACTTGGGTGAAAGATAACATACGAAGCGAGTTTCCTTTTTTCTTTTAACGTGAATTAACCTTTGTTATGAGATTTTATTTTTTATTTTTCTGAAGTTTGCTACAGTTACACATAAAAGATAAATTCAAATGATTATTTGCCTTTAAAATAGTATTGATATAAATAGTATACGTGTATGTAAAATTAGCAAAACAATGCTACTATTGTATTGTTTGAATTTAGAAGATATTTATGGCATAAAAGTAATTTTTTAATTTAATTTCCTCATGATGTTTTTCACCGTTAACGCAATCGATAATCAAATTGCGATCCGCACATAAATTCGAAAATCAGAGGTGCAGGATTCGAACTCAGACCCTCATGCATGGAAGGCAAACGTTCAACCACTGGGCTATCACTGCTACAAATTCAAATTTCTCTTACATTATAATACAATTTAGCAAAAAACTGGAAAATATTTAATTTCCCGCCCCAATTTTTTTTTAAACATTTCCCGTCTCTATTATTTCACCTATAAATAAAGAAGAAAGAAAAGAAATGGGACTACTCTGATTGACCAATGAGTTATCCTGTATCATCGAAAGGCTTACTAAGCGGATGCTCTGGCTTGTAGCGGGAAATTCAATATTTTTCCAGGTTTTTACTAAAATGTAAGAAAAAGTTTGAAGAAGTAATTTGGTCATTTGCGCAAATAATAGCATGAAGAAAACTGACCTATCAAGCCATGAAACAATCATGAAGGTCTTACTCTCTAGGCAGCTACCCTCTAAGCACTTTCTGGTGCTTGAAATTTAGCTGATCTGGAGACCTATTTGTTCCAACTGTGAGACAAATGCCCATGAAGTTTTTATTCTTTTTATTTAATTAAGCAACTCTCGTCCTGCTTGTGTTTTCTTTATGTGTTAATTCTGTATGTTGTGTCTCATTTTGTTGTGTCCAAATAAATGTTTATTCTATTCTATTCTACTCTACCCTTTATCAAATAAAATATACTTTCACGAATCAAACCAATACATTAATCATTTCAGATACATCGTACCACTCCGGTGTCGTAGCGCGGGAGGCAGGAGAGTGACGCTTGTCCGTCTGCCAGCCCCCACAGCCCTGGACAGGCCGCTGTCAGCTAAGGCGTTACTCGCACGATGGCTCATGATATTAGACATCAGGTATGTTTTAAGTTCACCTTTTACATCAAGACTTTCGATAGCAGCTTTTCTCCTGTATTTCTTTCGATCAGGATTAAAAAAAGTACTTTTAAGTTCAATTTGAACCCTATTAACTATCCAAGCTAAAAATCTATTATTATTATATTACGTGAAGAGAAAACTTCATTTTAAGCATGTTCGCGCACGGAGGAGTGTCAGATTTGGCATAGTTATAGTTTATATGGAGTAGGAGTGCGAAAGCTAAAATTTATGTATAATAGTGGTCGAATTTCGACCACTGGGTGACCACTAGTAAAAATTAATAAATAAATGCAGCCCATTACTGTCCCACTACTGGGCACGGGCCTCTTCTCAGAATGAGAAGGGTTAGGCCTTAGTTTACCACGCTGGCGTAGTGGTTGCGGGCTACACATACCATGGAGAACTTGATGAATGAAGCTCTCCCAGATGTGCAGTTTTCTTCACCACGTTGTCCTTCACTGTTATCCTCAATATAAGTGCGAATCCCGGATCAAAACTCATAAAAAAGCGCGCGTCTGGCGGCCGTCCCGATTCAGGGTGCCTTGTCTCTCGTTCCGGAGCAAACATAACTGAATTCATATATTTATCTTGTTTGCACCTATTTAAATGTATATGGGAAAGAATAGGCTAGCAAACAAACCAATAATATTGGATTCCAAGGAAGACATTTTTTAAATGGTTGTCTGTTTAAATTTTCACCCGCTAGGCTATCACTGCTGCTGCATCCAAGTCAAATCTCATTAAAATCCATCATGTAGTACTTGCGTGATGCGAGAATAAACGGACCCACAGACTCCCCTATGATCTGTCTTAACTAGAACAGTAATCTAATCAGTTGATATGCACCCCTGGATATTTGTCTTATACATATACGGGAACATTAAAAACAACAAAACATCTGTTCCCGGCTGCTACAATTCCGTTTACATTCCATCAAGTAATGTTGGAAATCCTCAACTGTGCTACAAATTTTACATTATTTGGTTTCAATGTACAAACCAGATGGATGTATAGACCTTAGCATCTCTCATGGGAAAGTATATGTATCAAATACAAGAGAGACGTTATAACAAAATGTAATCAATACAATAATATGCAACAATTTTCTGAGAAAGATAACATAAAATACCAAAACAAACGGCCATTCACCAAAGCAACAACATTAAAACAGTAAACAAGAGACATTACCTTATCGACAGAAACATAACTCCCAACTAAGTAAACACAGAATATTGGATTCTATAATCTGATTGTGGAAACAAAGCGCCAATGTCAATTTTAACAAAGGCTACAATAGGCTCTTTTGTGAAGCTCCAGACTGTTTGCATATCGTTTCGTCTCATCATGAACCTTTATGCCCTTGCTAAAGTTTATTTTAGAAATAAATACACTTGTTAAGGGAATTTAGTAAAATGTCGGAGAATTCAATGTTATGTAAACTGAGCTCTTTTGTATTTTCTATCTGGCCTGTTTAATATGGTCTTTGTTAGGGCTCTCATCCTAGCAGTTAGCACCGTCTTCAAATTTTATGGGTCTCATCCATGAATGATAAAAACAGGATGGGAAATCGAAGGAAATCGAATCTTCTGTCGAGTCAGCACGAGTTATCGCATGGGAATCGCTCACGCCGTATTGGAAAGATTAGTCAGCCAGTACCTCTACCATGAGTTTTCCGTGCCGTCTAACGTTCACGTTCACATTCAATATTTGTATAGTGACTTTAGTTCACTATTTATACCGCTACAGGCGCTGAAAAAATTCCCATACAAATATTGCATGTGAACTTGAACGTTAGACGGCACAGAAAACTCATAGTAGTGGTACAGGAGTGGTATCGAGCGAGGCTAATTACCCAGTATGCGCCAGATGATCTCATGTTTCCTCACTTGTGGAGGCACTTTCTTTGATCTCCAAATCGAATGTAAATCATGGGTCAGCGAGAACAGAATGTCTCGTAGAATGTTCAGAAATCTCTAAAATACTCTAAGGTCTATAGAAATACTTAACAATTTGAGTTTATAATAAAATTGCTATTCATCACTTCCAGACTTCGTGAAGACCCAACTCCTGGTGAGGAGGTGATCTTCATAGACGTGAGTGATCTTCAACCAGCACACATCAAAAACCACTTCAGAGGCACCTATTGGAAAGACTTCGTTTGGTGCATGAAGGTACAAAACCTGATATATCTTTACATTAACTCTTGGATATGTGGATAATTGGGCAACTCAGTTCGATGAAATATCTCGCAGAGGTTTGGTATATCATATTCATAGCGTAAAGCAGGTTGATTGGTTTGCTTTTGATTATTACTAACTGAAAAGTGGAACTAACTTTATAACGCAGCGCACCCTTGAAAAAAATTACCATGGAAGGCATGGAAATCTGATAGGGTAGAGTATGTTTTATTGTATTCCAAGATTATGATTCTTACTTCAATAATCTGAAGCCAAAAATCATATTCCAGCTCGATTTCTCTATTTCTTTGATTTTCCCCTTCTTTAGATAAGTTTCTCAATGATTCTTTGTTCATTGTATGTATATTTGTGTACTAATAATGTCATTATATTGGATGACACTTAAGTGGCGAAATTAACTTTAAAGTTAAAATAAATAGTGGAAAGACAGTACGATCGCTTCTGATCTGTACACCAGCCGCTATAGCCTCTGAACTACCACGAACCCTTCCTGCAGTATCAAATCTTCATTCCACGTAATACTGTTATTTCTCTACTTCCAGACTGCCTACCCGCTCCGTATCACAGAAGTCCACATCATCAACACACAACGCCTGAAGACCATGTCCCTCCTCCTGCTCCACATAGGCCTGTACCCTTGGAGACGCAAGGTGGTCCAGCTCCATGGAACATCGGATAGTATTGAAGAGGCGTTGGGAGCTGATCGGTTTCCTGTAGACGGACTCCCGTATGAGTATGGTGGAAGAGCAGGGTTGATGAAAGATCTAAATGGTAGGTCTTCTTTTTTATTTGTCTATTAATTTATAAGAGTTTCCGTGGAGTTTCTTTCCGGTCCTTCTCCATAAGACCTACTATTTGGAACCAAGCACCTAGAGTCTCGACTTTTCATAAGTGCCTGTATTTGGTTTACATGAAATAAACATCTATTCTATTCTATCGGCATTTGCAGGGCTGAGTCCTTCCGATTTATTTTTAATATACCAGTCCCTTGGTTAACTTTATTATCATGTAGGTTAGTTAGCGCCTTACTCGAAACTTTGTACCAAATAAGTAAATCAGACACGTTAGACAAACAGTGACCAGCTCCCTAATTACCGATGTAGCAGACAGTTTGCGACAGGCGTAAATCGTACGGTAGCTGCTGTCAAACATCACTTTGGTATTACGTATTTGCCGATAGCGATGCGACTGCCACCGTTTACGGGTTCGCCCTCTGGCGCACAATAAACGAACTAAAAAGTGCATACTTGGCGCTGCAAACGCGACAAGTAGCCACAGGCGGACGAATGCCGTACTTAATACGAACTTGTTTGACAGTTCGCGACCGATCGCGCTCCGTCTGCTGTCGCGTGGCTGTCGGGTCGCTGCGCTGTCAGGTGACATTTACGTTATTAGGGTGCGGTTGTAAATTACCGTAAATCAAACATTATCGATCTTGTACAAAAATACCTACAAGTTGAAAAACCACACAAAAATTAGGGAGTAGGTACGTAAAAAAGGGAAAACAATCGATGTCATCTGAATGGTTTTGAGAGGTGAGACACAAAATGAGGCGTACGCGTCCGCAAGCAGAGCAGCATAAACAATTAGGTACCTAAATATATTTCTTTCTTCACAGACGAATGGACAAAAAAACTCCTATCGAACTCAAAGTGGCTGCAAACACAAGAGCGCAAGTTCTACGAGACAGATCTCAAGCCAGAGGTTCGCGCGCGCATGCGTCATCGCAGCGCTGTAAGAACCCTGCGCGGGAGCAACGGATCTTACGATATGGTGACGAGAACGCACTCCTGTAGATCGCTACATCGACAAGATGACTTGGATGATGGGATTCATGGTGCCTATAGAACACTTAAAGTGACCAGTGATAAAATTTATATGTAAGAATATGTTTAATTGTATAATGGTTGATTGAAGTGATACTTTAAATACGGTTAAGTTTTTGATAAGATGAAACAAAAACAATTTATTTCGTTAATAATTTCTGTAAAATAAAATGTATGTCCATCAATTTAGCACTGCCTGACACTGGATACTTCCTATGCAATTAGATAACAATATAATTATTTAGGTCGTTCACACCACAGATATAATATCTACCCCTAGGTATATTTAAATTAAAGCGTCCGTTCGTGTAATAGGGAACTTTCATCTAAATTATAAAGAGAAATTATGTTAAAAAATCAATAGTAAAAGTTGTGAAAAGTGCTATAATGAAAGATTTATTCAAAAAGATTTTTTACAAATTATTATCACTATAAAATAAGTAAAACAGAATGTAATTTCAAACAGCATTATCGAATTTATAACGTCACTCCTTCGATATGCTATGCTACGCTATGTACGATCGATACAATAACGTCATGTTACGTGACTGTGTTTTGGCGCGAACATTTGAAAGTCATATTTTTATTTTTACGTATTTAATTTGTATTGTTTTTACTATTTTTATTTAAGTTTATCTTTACGATAATCTAAAAATAACAATACATGTAAGTTCCATATTGTTGTAGATAAGTACATACCCAACAAGTTCTATCCATAAATACTGTATCAAATTAAGAATGTATAGAGATTGGAATGGGTAGGTATATACAGACGTACCTTAGGTTTAAAAGTTTTAAATATTACGTTATATAATGTAAAATAGTTCAATTTACAATACTCACGATGTATGTCGATAAATCATACGGCTATTTGTCTCTTCAAAAATCTTACTGTAAAAAGATTTATCAAAATAAAAGAAAACCCTTTTTAATACTGTGATTTATAAATTAAATACTTCTATAGTTATTTTTGAATTCTTATTTATTCTTGTATAGGGATTAGAATAATATCATTAATTCCTGAAAATCTAGCTTTCCTCACGTTATGCTTAATCCTAAAGGGATTGGAACACGTCATGTCATATTAATCAGATTTTTATATTAAATAGGCAGAATACATGAAAAATGCTCACAAGATTGTCCATTATTTCCGAATTTTTCCAGTATAGTCACAGTTGAAATAAAAAACTTTTGCTTTGAAAGCCAACTTGAACTGCCCACTGTGTACTGTAAAGTGTGCCCACTCACCCACTGGCAAGTTGTCAGCCATAAATATTTTTAATACAGTCGGAACACAGTTACGCCAAGGCTTAGTTAGCCTCCTGGGTACCACCTAATCTTAACCGGGGAGGCGGGGACATGGGAATAATTGCTAAATTAATTGGTCCAGAAATCACTCACCCAAACCCTGCAGTTTGTTTTTAAATGCATACGCAATCATATCAGAATTATTTACGTTGTCTGAAAATAGAGTAACAAAAAAATTTCCAATGCTCCCAACAATTTTGTAGTCTCCTATTGTGTTTTGCACCCATTTTTATGCCCAAAAATATCTATCATTTTTCGTGTGCAGTCGTGCAGAAAATATTTTGTGCTGAACAACTGGAAACTGTTCCAATCTTTTAGAGATTGTATTGTTAGTTTATTTTAGGAGCAAATTCAAATGGACCAGGGAAATATTGTGTAGTCCTCTCGTTTAAAAGCAAATACCCAATGCATTTTAGCCCCATATTATTATATAGGTTATGAGCACAACTACCTTCCTACTATTAGAATAAGACATTAGATTTGATGTGGTCATAATCTACCTACCTAATAAATATGAGGCTAAAATTATTGGTTGCAATTTTTCGACTCAAGTTTGGACAATATTTAGAATCCCTACTTTCGAGATTTTTCCTTTTATTTAGAATCATAACCGCTACGTACGAAACAATTAAAATAAATTTTCATATCCAAAATATGCTCGCATTGTTCAAGCTTGTAGTACAATAAAATTTGCAATTCAATTCAACCCCGCACTCAAAGCTTTCAAAGTGCAGCGACGACAAAGCCACGAACAATTTAGTATCCCATTCTCACATTCATTTATACGATACGCGAAATTAAGCTGTAGGTATGTTTGTGGCAAAATGCCGCATGTCGTGACAATTTATCGTATACTATAATTACGGTAGTATTAAACCATTCTCGACTTTGGAATAGTAGAGCCTTAAAACAGCGAAATTTAGTAGGTATACCTATACCGCAGAACGAATGCGTCCATATTGAAAGAGTTGAAGCTAGATCAGCTAAATTGCCCGTCTTGTATTTGCCTGCACATAATATTTCAATACTCTGGCCACATTGCCCGCAGTAACACCGATAATATCGAGAGACTAATTGTGACAGCCATAATAGAAGGCAAAAGACCGAGAGGACGCAGCCCAAAGCGATGGTCAGACCAGGTGGCGGAACAACTGGAAGTACCGGTGAACGTGGCACTCCATGAAGCCACAGACCGCAGCAAATGGAGATCAAGTGTTAGGAAATCATGGGAAGGAGTCACGAATTCACGATCCTCATTATCGAGGGACCGCCATAGGAAGACGATACCGCATATATGGCAGTTGAAGAGTCCGGAAGAATACCAAAATCGAGGAGCTTGTGGCAGAGCGTAATATGATAAAAAAACCACATTAGAACCCCTTAAATTCAAACCCAAGCAAATCTCCTTTTAAAACAATTCTCTTCATGATCAAATTATTTTTATTATATTTTCAGTTCACATCTTTTTTACCGCATTTTTTGCTAGAACATACCAAAATACAATGACCGCATTCTACCTATTTCTACAAAGTCCTAATAGTCACGTCTCTCTACACAACGGGGTAATAACGGCAACAGCAGTTAGTTGGTAGTGCAAAATAAAACCACAAACCAACACATATTTTAGTGAATCAGAATAAGATCTGAACACATTTTGAATTGAATGAAAATGATTTGAGTATAAATGAGACTCTCCCGTTTCAGTGGAAGACCATTAAATCCTGGATGACTTTAAATCTTTATGTAAATAGGTATAACTATCGACATCGGTTCGAGAAATTAAAAAAAATGACTTCGTCCCAGACTAATAAATTTCCTGTATGGGTACAGTTTACAGATGTATGTCTCAATTACACAGTCCACACACCCAGACTCAGATTCACTATCTGTAGGACATACAAATATTTGTCCCGTGCGAGGATCGAACACGCGACTCGCAGCTAAAGCCAATCGCACTGCGTCAATCGTATCGTCCCTCTATGGCTGAGTACGTTACTCATCATCTACAGATTCCTTCCTTTTCACGGAGACTGCTGGAGTGGCGATCACGAGAACAAACCAGACCTCGGGAACGATCACCTAAGCGTTGGGTAGATGACATTCGGCGATTCGCAGGTCCAGATTGGATGGCAAGAGTTCAAGACTAATCTTCATTGTATTTGAAAATTTAATAGTTTTGGTATTATATTATTGTAAAAGTTTGTGATTTCAAACTTTTTTGGATTTGTGTATTTTAGAATATCCCTGAAGAATCTTTACGACACATGAAATCTAGCAGCTAACGGTAGTATACACAGCTACTGAAGTACAGAAAATAAAACAAAATGGCTGCAATTTAGGTGAGTGCATCTCTCATTATATTCAGTGAAAGGAAAATGTTCATGAAACTGTATTCATGTGAGTGCACCAAATGATAGGTCCAGTGGGCCGAGCACGAATGTTTTGACGTATCGTAACGTAAACGTAACCAAATTTACAACCAGAAATATACGTTTAATCTATGATATTTTTTTGGAAATACATCCAATATTTTTTCTTTTTCATGAAACAAGTGTGTTTGTTGCATTGAATTGAACAAAAATGTGATAGATTCAACGTATTTTATAATCAAAATTTGCTTACGTTTACGTTACTATACGTCAAAACATTCGTGCTCGGCCCTCAGATTGTTTATACTTGACGGATTCGTTTCGACTATAACATTATCTGTAAGGTTATCGACGTCCAGAGGACGAGACGGTTAAAATATATAATCAACTATTGTAACATCAAAATGAAATGTATTGGTTAAAGCTTAAAAAAAAAAAATGAACACGCTATAGTCATCCAAACTGAACGTGTATGCAAAATTTCAGCTCAATCGGAAACCATGAAGTAGGTCAAAAACTTCCAAGATTTTATAGATATGTAGTTAGTTAGTTACAAGTGAAGCTAATAATAAAAGCGTGTTAATATAAATTGAACAATTTTGTATCAGAGAGTAGAGATGGGCTTAGTCATGACTTATCGACCAATGACTACATGACAATGACAAAAAAAAAACAATGACAAAATCATCTATGATTTTTCTGTCACCGCATTTACGCATTGCATGTTGTCATCTTGTCATTATCATGTCACAGCCGAAGCCGAAGTTCACGTTCATTCAGTCATGGTCATTATCGAATGATGATTTTAGGCATTGATGATTTTGTCACTGCATGACGAAATGATTTTAAAATGTCGATGATTTATACATGTGATCGTACTCAACTCTATCAGAGTCCAGAGAGCTATTATAATTTCCACCGGGCTTCACATTTCTAGTTTAGCAACTAAATAGCAATGATAGCTTAGCAGTTCAGCATTCCACGTAGGAGGTTCTGAGGTCGATCCCGATCCAGACACCTCTCACTTCGAATTCGTATGCGGATTTGAATTAGATTATTTATCACTGAAAACATTGTGAGGAAAACTACACACGTATTGAGGGCTTCAAAAAGATGTTGATGGTGTGTGTAACTAATCCAACAACTCACACCATGGGCTAACTTGTGCCTATATTGCGTCAGAACAGTATTTGTAGTTTAAAATAAAATAAACTTTAAAATAAAGTAAAACCGACTCCAAAAAACTAAAAAGTATAAAAACAATTTCTTAAAAAAAACGCACGAACAGCTTCTGAAGTCTTCAATGCATGTAGCTTGGCAGTGGCACCGACTTCAGAAGCTGTTCGTGCGTTTTTTTGTACGCAGCCAATTTGATATTAATTGTATACCACTGCATCGCCTTAACAGAAACACCTCCATCTCCTAACGGTAGCCAGCAATGCGAAATAAAACAAAATGGCAGCAATTTTGTGAGGCATCTCATTATATCTAGAGAAAGGAGAGAAGGCGAGCACTGTAAGTGCTGTAAATTTTTGAGATGTCCCGGTTTACACGCAACGAGTTGTGCATAAAGAATATTGTATAAGTAGTTAGTCGTATCGTGTAAACGACTCTTTCGGAAATTCTAAAACTAAAGGTAACATTGCCGCTGTTATCGATGTGTCAATTAAAGCAAAACGAGTAAAAGCATTTTACGCATAGGACTACTTATTCCCGGGTTCCATATTGGCTCGCATATATAGACTATAGTTTAAGTCATATTTTGTAGCCGCATAACTGTACTTATCATACTCGTAATTTCGCATAACGTCTATCCGAATTATAACCTCATTAGGCATAATGACAGTGTTTGCGTTAGGCTGAAATTCTTTTGTATCTATACCAATGACATTTTACAAATAGACGCGTTGCCCGCGTTATATTGGCAAGATAAATGCAAGGTAAATGCCCTGCACCGACTGAGAGAATGAGCATGCAGCAGCTAATGCCACGTAACTAAACGTCTATATTCATCTTTTTCTAACAACCGACATGGCGTATGATGGCTTCGGGTGGCTTTCATTTTCTTTCCCTTTCTTCGCACTCTGTATAATTATATAAACTGCTATGTAGCTATAGTAAAGTTTACGCCATTTTTTAGCGCATTAATTTTGGTGTATGGCGCGTCTATTTGTAAAATGTTTGATCTATACAATGTTTGCGATATTGAGGTGGCGCGAAAGCCATCCCAGCTGTTTCTCTTCGATAAAACTATTAAGCTCACAAAAAAGTATGCCATATTATATTATTATAGTTAAAATACATTATGCAAAAAATCTTTATGCCGAACATTTTATGCCTTTTGACATTAGGATTTCAGATGTTATGCGAACCAAGTGGATTCCAAAATTTGAAACACACTGCTTAATCTTTAGTTAGCTTTACGATCTATCGTATATCGTATCGCCTGTCGTATCAAACTCAAACCACCATTTCCATCAATTCACATAGTTTTTTTTTTTTTTTTTTTAACGTGGTATAATCTTCAAATGAGTCCTCCCACCCCGGGCAGGGCGGGAGGGACTGTCAGAATCAATTCACATAGCTAACCGACATCTACAACTATCTTTGTAACGTAACAGTCTTACGACTGTTTATTACGAAGTCGTAAAGTGTAAAGAGTCTTGCCACAAATTCATCGGCTAGAAAAAGTAACAGTTGAGGTAATGAGCGCTGATCCGCGAGACAAGCGCGCCGCGCTTACGTACTTTCTAATCTGAGAGTACAAGCATGAACAAAAGTCTGAATGCGACTGTTTCAAAGTGAGCGGCTATTAACCGATTCTTATCAGTTTTGTTCATAATTTCGTTCGGAGTACCTACAAACCTTAACAGTGTATTACTGAAAAGCGTAATTAACTGGTTTAATTCGTGAAGACCAATTTTTCAATGCGTGTTTATATTTCACCTGTGATTTTTTTCTGGTTTCCAAGCCCTGATCCACTGTACCTATTACGAGCATTTTCCATAACGATATTTTCTTTTTAGCGACTCGATGGTAATCTAGATTGTTCCAACCCAGAAGTTGGCTAGGTACAAGAACTGCATTATCAGTAGCGTCCATGAGTTCTTCCTACCTTCAGGAAGATACGCCAGGAAAGGTATTAAGTTCGCCATCGTTTGCCACATCTGCACTCCAGGATTCGTCAACAACTTATCTATTGGCTATGGCTATAACTTATTTTTTGGCAGTGCCACACATGCACGCCGGTTACGATTACTCCGCATACGCACCTGACCTTTCTGAAGGACATTCATTTAAAATAATATTTTGATTTTTGTTAATCACTTTTCTATCCGATAATACCGTCATCACGTTAGAGCATTCATGAAGGCAATTTACCAAGTATTTGCATCGTTTAATAGATGGATACGTCAATAAAATGGTGTCCGCTGTGCAAGAAAACACGCTATTCTGTCGTTAAAACAATACTGAGTGCTTATCCGGAGATTAAATATAATTTCAATAAAGACATTAGGTTTCGCATACGGAAAAGAAAAATATCAGAGTTCTTTGTAGTTTACCAGACTGTGTAGAGTTACAAAAGCCCATATCTGTATCTTGTAGGTGGCTTTTATTGAGGTCCGTCAATGGATGTGTGGAATGACGAAACCCGAAGGTATGACTCCATTCAGACTACCAGCACCCGTAGCATGACCATTTCTATGACTATTCTTTCAAGAAAGCTCTTTCTATCCATCTCGACATCTAGCTAGACTCGAATTTCTACGTAGACAAAGCTAAATACTCTTTTCATAACCGTTGTTATAACTTCCCCGTTGGGAAGTCGTTCGTGATGCAATTATTCTACCAAATCCTACCGAAGAGTAGAAATATTTCTACAATCTGTCATTTTGTCTATTCTTCCGTGGACAAAACTCGTTTCTATAATGTTCATGCTACATCTGCAGATTGGAATAATACGCAAGAGAGGGATAGAAATATATAAGGAAAAGAGAATAATCCTATGAATTATAACACTAAAAAGTTAGCTTGCTTTGAAAATATTTTGCCCAGATCGTGAAAATAGATTTTCAGATTTCTTAATAACTGTAAATTTAATTAGGTAAAAAAGATTTTAGAACAGGTAGTAAAAGACTTATGCAACCAGTTTAAAAACATTGATCGTTGTCCAAACTAGCAATTCAAATATGTAGGTACTTGTATCAAACAATCTTGATACTTGTATATTAATAATTATATTTATGTAAAATAAATATGTTTAATAGTATGTTTTGAGAAATAACGAGCAATACCAGAAGCTGATTGACTAATACAGATAACTATCTAATTAAATCATGACTACTAGATCTACCTAATTAATTAAAATAAAACCAAGCATTTATTTTCACAATTATAAATTTTAATAATTATACTGAATCCGTAAATTATGACACGTCCAGACTTCGCGATTTATCTTGAGCCTTTATGTAAGTTATTAAGGTAGAAAATCGATTGGCAAGTTAGTTTTGGGGGTAAACAGAGGAGCAAAAGTATATACAAGTAGCAAATCGGTAAATGTTGCACACGCAACGCTTCACGCACTAGTAAAGAAATGTAGGGTGACCAAGACAAAGTCAAAGTCAAAGTCAAAGTCAAAGATTTTTATTTCAACTGGGCCTGGGACACATTTGGAAAAGTTGGAAATGATGCTTGAATCAGAAAGTCATACTTGATCATCAAAATACTATTTTTGTCCACATTATCACGATATTTATGCACGATATAAATGCATTGTCCTATCGGTGTTGATCAGACCATCTGTCTCTCTATGGGACCAACATCGTTACCACGAAAAAAATTTCTCTGCTGTCCCATACAAAACTTCAATACCCTAGGTACTCGACCCAAACGTATGGGACCGATGATTAGTTTCTCGCGATTACGATATTGGTCCATATATAATGTTGTTCAGTTTGATGGTCTGATCCACACCCATATTTATGGGCATATCATATTTATGATCACGCATTTCTGATAAAGACAAGAAGACACTGCTTACTCTAATAAACTTACTAAGTATTAAGTAATACAAACGATAGGTAATATGTCTGTAATATCAGTTAATCGCGCGTTAGTTAGTAGCGCTGTCGGGTTGCTCGCAGCGCGGCAGCGTATGCTGAGCGGAAGCCTTTTTGACACAGCTGCTGCGACGTAAAATCCATTTTATTATAAGATAATTATTTTTATTTTTATTTCTATTAATTTATCTTCAAAATCTTTTTTGTGCTGTGTCAAATTTAAAAAGTATTTACTTTTTTCTTTTCTTTTTTAATTTAATTCATAGGGCGAGGTGGTCAATCATAAGCATTATTAGTATAACTTGACAATACAACACTAGGAACAACTTAGTGTTGCTTTGTCAAGTTAAATGTCATTACTTACCCTGTAAGAAATGTCTGTGGTCACTGGTTGTATGCACAATAAAGAAAAAAACTAAACTTATAGCCATTGATTCTTGGTGAGGATTATCCTACTTAAACTGAACTTATAGCCACCCGAATGAAAAACTGTAGCCGGTACTTTATTGCGCTGGCCGCCAAATTTTGCAACTGTTTACGTCACACATCCGTCTTGTACAACTGGAGTCATAAACCGACGCGTACGCATTAGAAATCGCGCTATAATATTTTGCTATAACAATTAAGAATATAATAAAATAATGATAAAACATGGATTGTTTGAAAGATAAACATTTTTATTGATGAGTGTGATGGAAATAGCCGTTTAGTTCCTTGCGAAGATAATGCATCCCTTTCTCAGACAGAGAGCAAAAGAGACGAGAGTAAAAGGTGACATGCGGAATTATCACCAGAATCCTCATGCGATCATTGCACCAGTCCTCTCGGTGAATATAGTGTAATGATGACGATGTGAAGAAAATGAATCCGGAAATGACGTCTGATAGAGATGAATGGAAGAAAAGGACATATTGCGCCGAGCCCAAATAAAATGGGATAAGGGCAGGAGAATGAAATGAATATGTTCCTTGTAATCTATGATGACGCCTATGTTCTCTAAATAAACGTTGTCACTAGGATTTCTCCTGTATCGAGGGTACGGTTTACAAACATACATCTCACATGCACACACACCCAGACCCGAAACATCTATGTGGGGGCCTAAAAAGGCCACATTGAGCAATTCATCTACTGATCTGCATAGTAACTGTCAAACAGATGATTACTGAATATGAACCTTATGCGGATGACATTAAGATTGTCAATTAAGTAGATATTTTGACATTTTTAATATGAATCATATTGTGATTCATCTAAAGCGGCCTTTTTTCCTGTAGATCATACAAATATTTGTTCCATGCGGGGATCGAACCAGCGGCAAGTGCGCAGAAAACTAATCGCTTAGTCACTGCGCAACACTCACTGCTGTGTTCAATTTTCAGTAGACGTCTACCGTAGCCCAAAAAGGGGCAATAAAATCCAGTGTGTCATTTGCGTTATCAAATCGTCACTTTAGTTTTTAAAATATGAGAAGGTATTAACGATTATTATATTCTAAAAAAAGTAAAATAGATTTGATGATATAAAAAAACACATAATTTTAATAAAATACATAATACCTATTATAAAATAAACGGAAAGATCTCTACGATTGGATTATTATTGGATATTGACATTGCTTGCTTTATAATGATTTTGATATGGTTTTTTTTATTAATTATTGATATTGTATTTGTCTAAATTACGAAATTATTGTGTATTGTGTTTATTATTACTGTCAATAAAGAATCTATTACTAAACTATAATGTTAATTGTGCCATTTTTTATATTTACATGCCAAATTGTGGTTGAATGTATGGAACTTTTTGCGTCATAATAGATCTTCGCAGGTCGCAGTGACCAAGGGGCTTAGTACCCCCTCTAAAAACAAACAATAGAACTTTTTGAGTAATTTTCGTACATACCTACCTACTTTCAGCAAATAAAGGATTTGATTTGACGAGGGATACAATATGAGATAGTCAGTCGCATCCTAGCCAGTCAGCCTTGATATCACCATCACTGATTGGCTATTCTTTGATACCCATGTATTCTCCACAACTCGTGCAAATCGTCAGAAGATCTGACGCCTCTTGGAAAAAATGAAAGGCGTTTTGGGGATGCTCTCTCATGTTGACGTTCAACAGCTACTAGCTGGATCTAGTCTATTTTGAATAAACAATGTTCTGCCTATAATTTCCCAACTACGTTGGGCTTGGGTCCCAGTCTAACCAGCGGTTCTACAGCGTAACTAAAACGGTAATGAACAACGACACTGGTAATAAACTTCAATTCGATTGTGAGAGACTAAACTTTGAGCTACCTTGCAAAATTATTTCCGATCATGAAGATAGGAGTCCCAACTTTATGATTGGTAATTTTTTTACAAAGAAGCTCAAAGTTTTGACTCTCACGTTCGTATTGAAGTTTATTACCAGAGTCCATTTTAGTTATGCGGTAGACCCCTGATGTGGCTGAGTATCAGTACCTATTTTATACGCGGAGCGACTGCCACTTGACATCCGCCACCCAATGACTGTTAGACGCTGTTACCCATAGGTTAGATTTGTTGTCAGACTTTTTTGGCTGCTGACTCCCGTAACGACTGTCATAGGTATTCCATATGACATTAATAAATAAAAAATCTATCCCATTACAGTCCCACTGCTGGACACGGGCCTCTTCTCAGAATGAGAAGGGTAAGGCCTTAGTCCACCACGCTGACTTAATGCGGGTTGGCGGACTACACACACCATCGAGAACATTATGAGGCGCTCTCAGGTGTGCAGTTTTCCTCAAAATGTTATTCTTTCACCGTTATCTCAAGAGATAGGTAATCAAATTCTAAGCCGCACATGAATCCGAAAAGTCAGAGGTGCGGGCCGGATTCGAACTCAGACCCTCCTGGATGGAAGGTAAGCATTCAACTGCTAGGCTATCACTGCTTACCGCAGCTAGCAAAGCAAGCAGTAAGCAGTTATTTTTTTGCTTGCCGTATGACATACCTAATGGTAAATCTTTTAATATTGTTTATTCTATTTTGAATAAACGCTATTTGAAATTGACAGTCGTTCGTAACTATACGATCCCTGCTGACTGGTAGGTAAATCTTTCTACATACACTGCATAAGAAAAAAATCCGCTTCAGAGCGCATTTGGCAGAAAAATTTATAAAGAGGCATTATTAAAAACTGTAGGTACACTAGAATTAAAGACGGACTCAAAAGGAAATAACAGTGAAAGGCTACTGAACATGTATGTTAAAATTAATTAGTCTCAGTAGTTATTTCTAATTATAATTACTAAAGTAGTCATTTAATTAAACCACATTTTGTAAAATATGCTTTTTAAAATTACTAGTGGTTGCCTTTTTTTTTTTTTTAGCTTGTTAAAATCATCAAATGAGTCCTTCCACCCCGGGCAGGGCGGGAGGGACTGTCAGACTTGTACTGACTAAAATCCACGGTGTTCCTTCAATAGCCCTTTACGTTCCGGGGTCACGGTAATGAGATAAGTCCCGCGACCTACTAGTGGTTGCCTAGTGGTCGAAATTCGACCATAATTTTAGCTTTCTGCACTCCTTCTCCATTACTCTAACTATGCCAAATCTTACACGCCTCTATGTCTTCCTATCCGAAATAAAAAAAGTGTTAACTTTTTTATTTCTCTCCTGAAATTCAGAGGTTTTTCCTAACAATGATAATTTCGCTAATGCCCCCCACATTACGGTTTCCGAAATAAACCTTGGTGCGACTGCGGTGCGGCAAGTGCGTCGGTACGCAACGCGAATCTAACATTAGTGGCGAACGATATTTCGACAGAGTATAATCGTTAGGAGGTAGGTACTGTGTCCATTATACGAGGTCCTACCTTTCTAGTCCCGATCCCTTTAAGGGGTTGTTGTACTCATCATTATGAACAACTTTTATTACGAGACCAATCCTGAAATCGTGGAAAAATAAACTGCTGCTCAAAACAAATAATTCAATAGGTATTACTCGACTAAATATTTGGAACAGCTGATATTTTTTCGCGATTCCAGTTTTGGATGAGATTCTACTGGTGAAAGAATTTTTAAAATCGGTCCTGAAGTTTTTGAGTTTATTAATTACAAACAAAAATACATATATTTTCTCTTTCTAATATTAGTTTAGAAGTAGATGTAGATATGTGGTCGAATTTCGACCACTGCAACTGGGCAATCACTGGCAGTAGGTACGCAGACCTTAATTTTATTATTCTCGGCAGCAGTTGTGATCATAAAGGTTACACTATCTCGTTCTTACAAACATCATTAAAAAGGACAAAAAATATTTATAACTTGAAAATTCCACCAGGTTTAATCTCCATATAAAAACTGTTTCCTTTATTCGACAAAAAAATCTGAAATAATCTCGTATAATGGAAACTGACACCAGCTACTAGAGGGGGACATCGCACCATTATGACTCACCTCTATTAGACACTTTCTGAGCATTACGGTAACGGAATTTACCAGTTGCTTTATTGTGAATATGGCGAAATGAACAGGATTTGTAAGATGTAATGTACAGCATTGCACGGTAACAATTGGTTGACGAAAAATTACCTATAGACAGTAATTAACAATCCTATAACCATAAATCTTAGGCTATATTTACTAAACCTCTCTCAAAATTACTCTTTTGATTGATATCACGTTGACACAACAAAAACCAAACACAATAAAAACAAAAACTGACGACGAACAAAACAAAAATCAAACAAAACATCAAAAATCGTACAAATCCCTTAAACTACGCGCTCTAATTCTTATTATGAACAACTTTTACAATGGGACCAACCATGAAATCGTGACAAAAATATCAGCTGTTCCATATCCATTTAGTCGAGTAATATTAAAATAATTATATGGAACAGCAGATTTTTTTGTAAAACGCGTGGTATAACGGGTTTCCACGATTTTTGTTACACACTGTGTAGTGCTTATGACTGTTCATTAACCTACCGACAACATTACAAACAACACTATCAAATACTATAGAAATTCCATTCAAAATCAGGCTCAATTAATATAACGTTGTGTAGTTGTCGTCCAGTGATTGAAATTTGACCGTAATTTTAGCTTTCTGCACTCCTTTTCCATATAAACTTTAATTATGCCCAATCTCACACTCCTCCGTGCGCGCAATATGCTTAAAAAGGGGTACAAAGTTTTCCCTTCACGTATTAATATATATATTATATATAGATAATATTCACTGGTGTTTCTAGCTACTGCATATATAAATAATATTTACTCAGACACTAATTTAAAATAATATACGCTTTCACATTTTTTTGCGCGTTACGCTATCATGGTAATTATTATTATATTTAAGCTGTCAGAATACCAAACATCTCAGATTTTTATTTTATTGTACCTATATTATTTTTTAGACTATGTTTTTTTTTGTATGTTTGTTACACGATTACCCCGCCAATAGCAGACCGATTTTGAAAATTACTTTTTTTTTGAAAGGGTACCTATACTCTCAAGGCGATCCCATTTAAATTTGGTAAAGATCTGATGAAGACCTTCGGAGATAGATAAAGGAACTCTTGAATGATGTTACATATCACTCGCGCTTGCTGTAATCGCATGTTTATGTATTGTTTATGCCACTCAAAATAGAAAAATAAAATAAACTTCAAAAAAAATTAAAAACAGACTTCTAGAAACTAAAAAGTATAAAATAATTTCCTTAAAAAACCTAACAGCCTCTGAAGTCGGGGTCTTTAATTCTTCAATGCACCTAGCTTGGCAGTGGCACCAACTTCAGAATCTGTTAAGTTTTTTAAGAAAATTATTTTATACTTTTTTCTTCTTTTTTTAATACGTTGCACCACACTTGTATTTCTCCTGTATCGTGGGTACAGTTTACAAACATACATGTCACATGCACACACACCCAGACCCGGAACAACTTTCTGTCGGCCGTACAAATATTTGTTCCGTGCGGGGATTGAACCCGCGGTATACAGCGTAGAAAGCCATTCGTTTAGCCACTGCACCAACCATGCCGTCAAGCGAGCTAGTTATAGCTTAGTGGCTGAAAAATGCTTGCCTTCAATGCTCAGACGTTTCCGTTTCTGTTTAGTTTGAGATGGCACTACTGGCTTGTGATGTCATACACTAGTAATATCATAGTAAAGTGTGACAGTTCCATACATAATCCATTTTGCGGGAAAAGGATAGTGAATCATGTAGATATTTCAGAGCTTATATAATTTAAATAATCCGGGATTTATAGGTACATAACTTCGGCATTTATTCAATATTTATTTATTTTATTCACAACAAAAAGAAAAAATATACATAGAATAAGGAACACTTATAGTAAATACAAAGGTACTGCTTATGCTGATCATCTACATATAATATAAGCAAAAGATAGATAGGTAATTTAAGAGAATATAAAATATGTGTCCATTTCTATTTTTTTTTTATAGTAGTTATCTAGTTAACCTTATAATGTAACTATGAATGATAGAATTATGAAATAGTTACCAAGTAGCTAAACTGACGTAACTCATTTATTAAACTTGACGCGTTGATGTCTTTTCTATTACACGCTTTTACAGTACATTTGTAGCAATCTCTTACATGATGTATGAAGCAAATACTACTCTTGCGTGACTACGAAAAGGCTGTAATATTTTCATGACATGTATTAGAAAATATGTGCACGAATAACTGAAATAAAATCGTTTAAGTTGAATAATCGACTAAAATATTTGTTGTTACGAAAACGAATGCTGAATCATGATTTATTTATAGGTTTAGTTATAAATTATGCATTTGTAATTCCTAGTGTAAAATAGATAACGAAATAATAGGTAATAATAATATATGAAATAGTGAGAGCCATTTTTTTTATTAACGTGATGAGATCCCATCATGTTGGAACACATTCACCACGGTGGTCAAATTTCGACACCTAATGATGAACTTCGAGAACTTCTCAAGTCAAAGTCAAAAATAATAATTTCAACTGAGCCTTTGCAGGCACTTTCAAAACGTCGTGATTCTAGGTGCACTTTTCAAAGACCGCGCCAAATCCCACCATGGTGCCACGCCAGTTAGGGCACATCTCGGGGGGGAAGGGGAGCAATAATAGGCCCTTTCATGCAGGTAGGTCTGAGGTCTACCGTGCAAAATGGCCCGTACCTCTGCGTTTTCAAAAAACATTTCGGATCAGAATTTGATTATCACTTGCGTCAACGGTAAAGGAAAACATCGTGAGGAAACCTGCACACTTGAGAGGGCTCCACAAAGTTCTCGATGGTATTTGTAGTCCGCCATCATCAAAGGGCTAATTCACGTAATATTATGACGCGCCGATCATATTGCAGTGACGCGTGACGCTCGAACTTGACGCGAGCGTATCTCACTGAAGCTAAGAGAATACCAAATGTGTTGTTCTGATCAAAATTTTATTACCATTGCGCAGCAACTGCACTTCTTCAGTTACGTGAATTAGCCTACTGGATTAAGGAATAACTCTTTTTCTGAGAAAAGACCCGTGTCTAGCAATGGGGAAGTATTCGGCTGAATGATTATAAATAATCATATAATTTACTAGCGACCCGCCCCCCGCTTCACACGGTTGAAATTTCTCTACTATCCGTACATTAAATATCAAAGTAGGTACATATAAACCTTCCGTAAAAAAATGTCGAACTGATGGTGAAAACCGCATTAAAATCCGTTGCGTAGCTTAGGAGGAGTTATCGGATATACAGAAAGACAGACAACTTTATTTTATACTAAATAAGTAGAGAAGATAAATGAAATCATTATTCCACGAACTTATTCATTATGCTGAAACACCTACAGTAACCCGTTACACACACAAATATTCAAAGCGCACTAGCGTTACGGGTATGGGCTGGAAAGCTTTAATTATCTGTACACCATACCTAAAACTCTCTTGAAATAATATAATTACTCTCTTTAAATAAAATATCTCTTTCTTACTGTTAACTCTTGTCAGCATCTTAACTGTCTAAATCCGTCACAATATCTTATTTTTTCATGTGTATAATATGAGTGAGGAGGGTCGAAAAATGATCATGCTATGCCTGCTGGTCAAAATCCGTAAAAAGATGAGATTTTTCACGGATTTTGACAGTCAATGTGAGTGAGAAAGGCCGAGAAAATTTTATGCTGCGCCTCCTAGGATAACAAACGTAACGATTATGTTCCGATTATGTAGTATGGGATAAATGGATTTCTTTGAGGAGACCTTTAGTTGCGGAGGGGTTATTGCAGATTCTAACTTAAAATAAATAAAAATTAATCCAGCCCATCACTGTCCCACTGCTGGGCACGGGCCTCTTCTCGGAATGAGGACGGTTAGACCCACCACACCATCGAGAACTTTATGAGGCCCTCTCAGATGTGCAGATTTCCTCAAGATGTTTTTCCTTCACCGTTATCGCAAGTGATAATCAAATTCTAATCCGCACATAAACCCGAAAAGTCAGAGGCTACCGCTAGGCTATAACTGCTTACTCGAACTTATTATTAAAAAAATACTAACACCAGACTAAAGCACCATAAACCGTAAAATGACATTTTTCTTGTCCTTTTCGATTACATTTGCTAGACATTAAAAGGCTTTTTTGTTATTTTTTTATTATATAGTATGATTTGTACACTAAAATAGTCAATTATAACAATTAGCCTTTTTCAAATGGCACTAAATTTTAAGCTATAGAACACTGAGATCAGAATCACGAGTTGGCTTTACTTTTCTACAATATCTCTTACACGATGACTCATAATTTGTCGGTCACCCTCGTTCGGCTGTGTTCACATTAACCGCGATTCGAGTATCGCTATTTGTGATATCATTTCTTCAATCATCCCTTCCTTCCCTTTCTTCCTTCCTTCCCTTCCCTTTGAGCTCCAATTCTGAGAAATCTATTATGTTCGGAATCCGATCGGACCTTACTTGATCGAAGAGGTCACATTATGATGATAACAACTTTAATTATTTATTGAGAATCTATTGAATTACTGATTAGTCTTAACACTGAATTACTGTCTCAATTATTATTCCATTTTTATTTATCCTATTAAGGTGGCCTGATGATAAGCGGTTACTATAACCAATGGACGCTTGCAACGTATGGGGCAATAATGGCGCGTTGGCGACCCTATTATTACAATCGCGACGCTTCGCCAAGGAGCACTGGTGACCTTGCTCACCATTAGGAACACAACACTGCAAAGATGAATATGTTTTACCCATTCATCTGATAATTCCAAACCCAGTGTGGGTTTGAAACCCACGACACAGAACAGATAGTACTCTCAGGATAAGTATTAGATGACTCGGTGGGATTAAAACTCCCAGGATAAGAATTACGTAAATAACTCGGTGGGGTTAAAATTCCCTGGATTAAAAGTTAAATGACTCAGTGGGATTAAAACTCCCAGGATAAGAAATAGATATCTCTTTCTCGCAATTTATTAGCGTCACCGTGAATTCTTCTCCATAGAAAACTTTCCTGGAAAATCAGCAATTAAAGTCCAAGTTATTGAGAGACTTAGCCATTGTCTAGACAGAATACATCCGAAATGTAACAACCCGCTTCAATTGAAACCTATTCCTTACCATCCAAACAGTGTCGAGCCATCCCTCCTTACAGCACCGCGTTCACGCCGCGTAACGAAATGATAAAACCTGCGCAAACGCACCACCCACATCATTCGGGTTAGCGCCAGCGACGCGCTTACAAACATAACTATTTTGGTACCAAAAGTGACATCAAAGCTATAAACACGTTGCGACAGAGTGCCAGTGTGTATATCGTAGAGACTTTGGCTTGTGACTTAATTTTCCAGTTCCAAGGTGATTGTTTTTTTATTATTATTATATTTCGGGATGGTTCGGATTTTGTGCTTTTGTGCCTGGATTCGGTTTTGGTAAGGTTGTGCGGTTAAGACGGTATTAGGGTTGTTCTTGCAATTGTCGACATGGGTGGCGCAGTGGCTAAGTGATTGGATTTCTGCGCTTCGAGTCGCGGGTTCGATTCCCGTATGGAACAAATATTTGTATGACCTACAGATAGTTGTTCCGGATCTAACGTGTTTATGAGTTGTGTGTCTGTAAATGCTGGGTGCATTTACAGACACACAAGTTCATGAGAAAATCCTAGTCGGGGGCAACTTTTTTTAAAGAATTTTGGTTTTAAATTTTGATAGATACTAATTATTATAGGTTTTATTGCTACTGGTAATTTTATGAAAGAAATAATATAAAAACCTAAGTGTAAGGAAATAAATCAAACATTTAGGGCAACAATATAAATAGATACTTATTTCAAACTTAAGAATTTCTAGAAACGTGTAATAAAAAATAAAAAAAATACATTACAGACTTTCCAGATTTTTCAAATTCAATTTATACATTAAATTACTAAAAAGTAAAATTATTTTGAATTTAACACTTTTAAGGCAACTTTAGCCCATACTTAAAGTTACATAAATATTATGAAAATAAATATCTTAAATACCTACTAAATACATATCAAATTTAATAATACTATCAGACAGACAGTTATACCGTTTTATTATAACTGGAGATGAAAATCGCGAGACTTGCCGTCACTAGCTGGTCTTGTTGCGGTCAATGCCTCCGCGGAGAAATTTTATTAAAGCCGGGCTTCCACTATCTTAACTGTTATTTATCGCTATATTTATTAGTATTTTATAGCCTTGTTATTATTTAAGATAGAGCTATGATTATTTTAGAAATATTGTTTTTAAAATTGCAACTTTCGTGTTCGTTCATCATTTGTTCATATTTAATACATCATTAAACTTTGTTGTTTTTTTAAAAGATTTTATGTATGTTTTGTATGGGCTCTGTTTCTGTATTACGCTATTTATTTTATGGCTCCTGATTTACAAGTTATATTTGCGTTTGGACTGTTAAAAGAATGAAGGAATGCTACAAATCCATCAATAAATTGCTCCGTCTCTCATAGTCAAAAAAAAATGTATGTTACATTTACACTTTACAAAAATTTATTGTGTAAGTTGTAAGGAATAAATATTACTATTGGAAAAAGTGTCTAAAATGAAAAATAATGCTGAATTTATGTATTTTATACAATCAAGTACGGAATTTCCTAATCAATTTAAAAAAAAACATGCAATTTTTCCTTCGAACTAATTTCTCTATCTATAATAGTTTCAGACTTCCCCATACTGACCTATCTTGAATTTTGATGGATCATCCATCATGTATAAAAAAAAAGATTGTCTCTTAGAATAAATAAATAAAAGATTAACTCTGTCTCCACGTTCCTAATCCAGGAATACTTATAAAAATGTATATATAAGATATTATTAAATGTGACACAAAAAAAATTTAAATCATTGTAGTATCATCCCACAAAAATGTGTAATACACACATGTTCTAAAGAGATTTTTATCTCAACATGCAGTAAGGCAGATTTCACATTGTAATACCGATATGGCTACTCGTTTTGTTAAATTGTTTCTAAAAAAGAAACAATAGCAGTCTCCACAAAGTATGAACCAAGCCTTAACATTGTAAAGAGAAATGGTGATAATAATTATTTTGCTTTTTATAGTATATTGCTTTCAAAATTATGAATACATTCTCCAATTAAATATACATAGGTAATTGATTAATACGTATGCAATGGATTATTCGTTACGCTTGTGAATCCTAGCGGTTGATTTTGTGTTACTTCTCCATCATTTTCAACCCTTAAACATGCACTGAGAAAGACAAAACATAGGCCTCCCAATGATATTAATATCCCATAGTCATACATAAAGAAGCGAGAGTCATTCTGTTATCCATAGGTCGGTAACCGCTTACCACCAGGCGCGCAGAATATTTAATGCACATTAAGAGTTTAAAAAATATATAGCCACGATGTATAAGTAAGTAGTTTTGTTCATATACAGGTGATCAATCAAAATTCAAGATGGGTCAATGTGGGGAAGTCTAGATACTTGCCGAGAGTTCGATCCCCGTACCGAACAAATATTTGTATGATCTTAAAGATAGTTCTGTTGTTCCGGGTCTGGGTGTGTGTGCCTGTGACATGTATGTTAGTAAACTGTACCCTCGATACAGGAGAAATCCTAGAGAGGGACATCGTTTTTTTAAAAAAGAGAAAATGAAAAAGATAGTAAACTCGTAAACTGGAACTGAATGGGTAGCTCTAGATTTTCCTTTAAAGAAATAAAGGGTCCAACCCCTTTCTAAATGACACAACCGCCATGGCCATGATCTTCACCACAATCATGGCTTCTTTTCCAAGAATATTGGCACCCATCATGGTAACTATAGGTTATGGTCACGAGGAGGTGCAGTATCTCAGGTGTTTATTACAATCATTACCAATCCGTTAACCCAGCACGGTGACTTAGAGACCAGGGGGTTTATTACGTGCTCTTAGGGCAGGGCTGAAATTGAACTGCCCAGAAATTTCCAGTATGAGCTGACCTCGCCCTGCTTTCGTACAATAAAAAGTCAGGTTATTCTGGAAATTTCTGAGCATTACAATTTCAGCCCTGCTATAAAAACTAGTAGTAAGCCCCCTGATCGGTATAACGAAGTTTGCCGATGCGTCTTCTTAGTTGTGTCGTACTATTTGTAAGTTTATTGCTGGTTTACACGTGTTATTGATACGTTGACTCATGGTTGAACAAAAAGAAAAGTAACATTTGATTACGGTGCTAAGAAAGTGCTTTATATTTGAGATATGTAGGCTGTGATATGTGTGTGTGTGTAGGTTGTGAGATTTGTAGATGTCTATCGCATGGATAATATACTTAACCATACATGTTACAAGAACACTTTTTGTATGTAACTATGCTTCTCACATTAGGTACGGTTTGCCATTTATCGTGTATACACATTTGTACCGCGCGAGACTCGAGCCCGTAAACTGTTGCACTGAAAGCCAACGACTTAGTGGCTTTGCCTGCCGAACCGTCCTTCTTATTATGTCCTTCCAGCCACGTTACGCGTCCTAAGTTCGTTCTTTCGATTATAGGCCGCAGGCGCATCACTACTACGTAACCTGTAGCCTGCCTGTTATTTTCTAGCGTGTAGTATAATATACCTACGGTATATTCATTGCTGTGTTCAAGAATCTTTTTTGTTTCTTGAAAGAAAACTCAATTAAAGTCATGACTAGGCTTTTAGTATAATTTGTGACAGCTGACGCTTTTACAAAAGATCTATTATAAGTATAATGAACAATATTAGTCTATGTGAACAATGGAACATTAAGACCGCCTTTGTACTTTGTACATGAACCATTTGAAATTAAATTAAATGCAAATTAAGACTTTATGTCATGGCGATTAAGACTCACGCGAACTGATGGAAATATATAATTTTATCTTAAAACTTTTATTTCTATCTTGTTTTTAAAACGCTTTTATTAGCTTCACTTGTAACTAACTATGTAAAAAAATCTTGGAAGTTAAATTTGACCCACTTCCCGGTTTCCGATTGAGCTGAAATTTTGCATACACGTTTAGTTTGGATGACAAAAGCGATTTCTTTAGTTTTTTACCACCCATAGTATCCATTTTTTTTTATTCATAATGCGTATTGCCTAAAAACCACTACAATACTCAGTCCCGTTATTTAAAAAATACGTGCAAACTGTAAAATTCATAACCAAAACGGCTTCTACTCAATGTGTTTCACCGTCCACAAAGAAGTCTTACACTACTTAAACGCCGAATAAAAAGAAAGAAACATTCCAACAACTAACCATCATTGTAGAATCTATCATCCAGTCATCACGCTTCAACTAAAAAACTAAACAAATGAAGCGAAGCGCACGTGACTTCCGTACATCCCGCCATTGTACTGACACTGTAAAAAGTACTGGTATGGATAGGGTTGGCACGGATCATGTTGAAGTTAATAGATTTATTATTCTGTTGTTATCGTCCCACTGCAGGTCAAAGGCCTTCATACCATCCTTCCACTCCTCTCGGTTTAATGAAATCGGCAGGGGCCAATCCTTCCAATAGGCATCTAACTCATCCTGTCATTTCATTCTGGACCTACCGTGACGTCGTATACCGTTGTATGGGCTTCTGGTGAATTCTGCCCACAGCCCGTCCGATATACAGCAGACATGACCAGTGCCTTTCTGACCAACGTCAACGATCCATGTGGAGCGGAGTATGCTATTTCTTATGCAGTCTGATAACCAGACTCCTAAGATACTAGGTACGCTCCATGGTTCGCTGGCAAACCGAGGATGGACTTATGTTTTGTCAAAGATCAAGTCTGAGCACTTGATTCTTCTTTAGGCTGAGAGAGAGGTTACTCTTCATTAGGTCTTTCATGGATCAATAGCTCTTTCGGTTTTCGGTGCATCTGTCAACTTGTTTTTGAGGTTTCGCCGGGAAATAAACTAATTAGCCCAAATAACTCTTGGACGTTAAGAGCAGTTAAGAGAAGTTAAGAGATATTGACAAAAATTGAGCTCGAAGCAAATTGATTCTTGACCGTAGGAAAAAAATAGAACTGTACACTGATGTTTGACTCTGAAGTCTGAATATTCCAAAGACATTTGAGTTTCACTCATCCAAGTAGTTTTCTGGCTCAAACTACATAAAACAAACGGTCGTACCTTATCTTTACTTGCAAACTAAACAAGCGTTTTATTTTAAATTCTAATAAGATTTCTTATTACCAAAAACCAGCTCCCAGAAAAAGAATAGTTAAAATCAGATCTAATATTCAAGAAACGAGGTGGCAACCCTACACAGCCACTCTCTGCAATTGTGTTGCTAACGGTACTAACACCGTTACTGATGGATGCAATTATTTGGAAAGTAGAAGAGATTGGAAAAATATTTCTGAAAGGTATAATAGCTGTGATACGTGATGCGTAGCTTTACGTATTATGAATTTGGCTGTTCCTCTTTTTGCTGTCTCCGTAAAATTGATGGCTTTGAAGACATTGCATCGGGGTTAGTTCAATAGCGCGTAAGTGTAATACCATTTTTTTCAAGAGAGAGATTTAACGGGTGCTTATTAGCGTCAGCAGTGCTCTGGCGCAAAATCTCAATTTGGCTAATTTCGTCACTTACGCCGTATTTACGAATCTACGCAGTATTTGTACTATCCCCCTGACGATTGGGTATATTTCAAGCTTCGATTATTTCTTTGGAGCAAAGACAACATCTTATTTTTATCAGTACCACGCTGCCTTGTCGCTTGTGAACGCAGGTCCTGCCTTTTGTCTAGAAACTGTCAGCAATTCGTTGAGCAGAAAAATAGACTGCACTGGACAAGGTGAAATTTCTGAAGTAAATCAAGGCCTAAAAGAGCACTTAGAGACGTCAGTATAGTATAGGAGCAGAAGTAGAGTCAGGATATGGCTGGTGCTAAATTAGATAGGGAATCTGGACATTTTGAAAGTGCTTGCAAAGGCCCAGTTGTAATAAAAAACCCTGACTTTGACTTTGTAGAAAGCTGCTAACGTTGTTAAAGTCACAGCCATCAAAACCAGCTAGTTATGGATCTATTAAGTTCTAGAAGCAATGGAGAACAATCATCATCTGCCTAGCCTTTATCCAAACTACGTTGGTGTCGGCTCCCAGTCTAATCAGTTGCGGCTGAATATCAGTATTTTATATGTAGCGACTGCCATCTGACTTCCGCCACCCAATTACAGGGAGACATTGATACCCTAAGGTTAGACCGGTTGTCAGACTTTTTTGGTTGATGACTCCTGCTAAAGGGATAGAGAATGTTAAAGCAGAGAAAATGCATAGCTAGACTACCTATAATTAAGACTATCATTAAGAAATATCTACTGAATACTGACTATATGAAGCATTGAAACCTAAATTGATTTTCGACGGTAACTAATTTGTCCAGCGACAAAACCTGTTTAAAGCCATTCATTGGCTTGTAGAAGCTGCCTCTAAACAGACAAAGTGCTCTGTCTATGAGTAATCAATTTAGCTAATGACCACAACACGAGTTCATTAAACTTTACAAACAAAAGCTTTTATTTCAATGCCAAGACCAATTTTAACGGGTCTGTTACCATTAGCTATGCTCTATAACAATACAACCCATTCTGTCCATATGGTTTTTCAACCAAAGCGTGCGATGCATTTCTGGCCGTGAGGGCAACCTAGAAATGGGAGCAGCGTTTCCTTAATGGGTCGTCTGACTATTTCTCCTTGATCTTCTCCTAATCAGTATGCTTTGTTCTATTTTTGAGCGAACTGTGTCCGCATACATACGCAGAAATTTCGAAAGCGGACCAAATATTACGACCTTAATTAACAGCATTAATATCCAAAGAACGTAATCTTTCGTAATAATTTTAAACAATCAGAATGGACCATGACACATTAATTTATTCTGGGTGTCATACTATTTATAGAAAATTATTGTTGTAAACCAAAAAATTGCTTAACTGCACACTGCGCCATCTCTTATCAACTTCAAAAACTACAACGCCATCTCGCAAGAGTTTGTTCCATTAACACTTTAGAACGTAATTCATAATATCGTCAAGAGCTGGCGCTGTCACAAATATTCTTATTTATCTAATTATCCAAAATAATTAGTATTAATTGGGTTGCATGTCTGTATGCATGGTAATAAGCAATTACATAGAAGAAACAGAGCAGCGCATCGTGACCACACGAGAGCCGAGGGCATTGCTCAACCAAACGGTGAAAGTTAAACATTCATTAAATTGCTTTTTTCGTTATACATGAAAACGGTCACGGTACATAAAGCAGTTACAGAACAGTTTTTTGAAGTAAAAGTCATACTTTATTTTCACGAAAACGAGTTTAGATATTTTTATGACGCTTGATGGTTTGAATTGCTTTTTCGTCAAGTTGTGGTTTCTATTTCTACGTTTTCTAAGACTAACGATCGTAGTTACGGTCAATTTAGTAGTCTCATTGTTGAACCAGTCTAATTTCTTATAAAATTATTTAGTAGCTATTGCTCTAAAGAGAGTGAACGATTTTAATTGTTTTTTAAGAAAATATTTTCTTGTATTTCTCTATTTAAAAAATCTAAAGCTGGTTTCACTGAATACACACTTCATAACAGAATAGATACAATTTAATATACAAGGATTATTAAAATATTAACAACTCCGTTTATGAGCGTATGTAACTCAGTGAGAACAGCTGCAGAATTTTAAATTGCCGCCCTTTTTCTGGTACAACGCACACCATAGACAAGTATACCACACAGCATACCTACACCATAGAGAAGTTGCACACAGCTTACAATGTTTCATTTCACTTACACTAACACTTATAAAGGTATACCTAGTAACATTGGACCTTTATAATTACAACATTTACAACATATAAACATTTACAACATACTAAACCTTAGACCTTGTAGTACCTATAACAAAGTAGTAACGTGGCCATGTGTCCATACAAACAAACTAATTGCTTATTATATTGAGTAATTAAGTCGATGACCGTTTATGGAACAGTAAAGTACAGTATAGTCGCATCCTTCGGAACCTTCGGCAACCTTCGGAAAACCGATCAATTCCGAACTAAGTGCGACTTCAACATGGTATTTTATTTTCAAGTATTTTATTGGCAAGATTAGCGCAGTGGTTGAGCACTTGGCTTTCTGTGCTACGTGTTGCGGGTTCGAGGCCCGTACGGAATGTTTAGTACAGAGTCTGAGGGGCAAACACGATTTTTTTTTAAATTTTGAATCAAAAATCACGTTTCTTACATGATATTTTTTAAAATACATGCATTATTTTAGAATTTTCATGAAACAAGTGTGTACATGTTGCGTAAAATTAAATAAATAATTATGTGACAGAATTATTGTTTTTTTCAATTCAAAATAATTATGGTTACGTTATCGTTAAAATACGTCAAAAACATGCGTTCTTGCCCTCAGAATATAATTTGTAAAATAAAGATCTAGTTGTCCCGGGCCAGGGTGTATGTGAGACATATATTTGCAAATTATACGCAAGACATAAGAGAAATCCTAGTGTAAAAAAAAGTTTTAACGAAATCTTATTGAGAATATTTGCAATAATTACTTTTGCACATCATCTTGATCCACATGTCCCATACTTAGTAAAGATATTATGTATAGCATGCGTATAGTGGCCATTTATTAGTTTTAGAATCTTCTCCATAGACCCAACAATTAAGAACCTTTCAAAGATGCTGTTAATTATTTTGATTTAGGCAGATAACAAAAATCTTTTTTAATTGAACATTAACAAACTCAGATATAATATTTTTCTTATAATTATATTTTTATATTCAGTAAATAGATAAAGATCGTTAAAACCTCTTTTCTGTATTCTGTGGTTAAAACCTATTAAAAATCAAGGAGGCAAACCCTGCCTTCAAAAAAATTAATGTGTTTGTTTCTTTGTTAAGTGATTATTTTAATAATCTACTTTTTTATACGAGTACGTATTGTTATAACACACAATACGAATTTATGTAGGTACCTATTCATAGTTATGTAATTTAATATAAAATTATAATTATAAACTTATTTTTTATTATATTTTATAGTTTTTCCACGGATTAAAATAGATGTTATTCTTAGATAATTTTGATCGTTATTTTAACAGGTTTTGGTATTAATAAAGCCACCGAATAAATAATAAGTACCTACGTAAAGTAGAACAAGAATAACTATTTAATTTGCTTCCAGCTTTATAATATAAAGCTTTATAATAATATTATTTTTATTTACTAATAGTACATTTCTATCTAGGCCTGAAATAAATAAATTGATGATTATTGACGTATTGGAAATTGCTGGCTTGTTATTTCGTACCCTTTGAGTATCTAGAACTTCGTAGCTTATCAAAAAGAGCCGATCGAACTGTTGTTTTTTTTACAATGTAGCAATTTTTTAGCAATTGGGAGAATTTTTTATTAATTAATGTACCTATTAAGTTGCGAACAGTAGCCGGCGGGCGGCCGCAAACATTTATAGGTAGCTCTCTATCGCACCTTGCGACGCTGGACGGGATCTTTGAGTCAGAGGGCCGAGCACGAACGTTTTGACGTATAGTAACGTAAACGTAAGCAAATTTTGATTATAAAATACAATGAATCTATCGCATTTTTGTTCAATTTTATGCAACAAACGCACTTGTTTCATTAAAATGTAAAAATATTGCATGTATTTCCAAAAAAATGTCATGGATTAAACGTGTATTTTTGGTACAAAATTTGGTTACATTTACTTTACTATACGTCAAAACATTCGTGCTCGGCCCACTGAACTGGGCTTCAATCAGTTCTAGGTATAATTCGTTGTACCTTTCATTTCATTAGCGAAATTTACAAAGGGTTTGTCATGCTGTGTTGCTATTTGCATTTGTTTTTATTATTGTTTGCATTCTGGTTTTACCAGCTGCAATTGTTGTCTGACCTTTGTAACCGTTACCGAAAATATAATTTTACGGTATGGTGTTATTTTTTCAAATTGACGTCTCCTTATTTTATTATATTTTATTTTACGTGAAATCATTCTTATGAATTATCCTCCGACTGTGGTACACTATGGAATATAAAACAAAAGAGGAAAGGGCAAGTAGGCGGAGCAAGTGTCCCATAATTATGCGGAGTTACGCAATCTTCATAATAGTAAATTTTTTTAGCTTCACATTATTCCATAAAGATTTTTTTTTTCAATATTTGCTCTCGTTTTTTTTTTTGTAGGTAAACAGACTCCATTTCTCATAGAAAGAAATATCTATGCCCCTTCCTCTCGTCTTTTATATTCCGTGGAGTAGACGGAGGGGTGTGGCGGAGTCTTACCGGCTAAACTCACCATGGTTATCCACTTCGGCACATGATGGTGGGTTTCGGGAACTCTTAGAATACCAAGCCGAACCCCACCACGTTGCCACGCCCAATAAAAGTCACACAATGGGAACGTTCACGTCTCGTACTGATATCTGAAGATTTAGGTACTTTAACGTTTTTGCTAAAACCACCTTTCCTTCCACAGGACCAGTCGAAGCAGCCAAGATGACGCTTGAACAGCCAGCCGGTGAGATGTGGCAGAAGATCCGCGAGGAGCTGAATGAGAAGGCGGATACCAAGGAAGCTGACCTGGCACACATTAAGGAGTGGCTGAAGAAGGAACCTCATCTACCTGATGAATTTGGTAAGCACTTACTTTAGGATGATTGCAGCAAATTGGTAGACTCTATAAGCTATAGGTATAAGGAAGCTTTTAGAATGATCATTTCTAAGTCAGAAAAAAGACCGAAGTAGCTTCCGCCGTAGCCACCTTTATAACCAAATCTGCAGTAAGTACCTAATAGGAACCGTCGTTACAATCAGACTGACCTTAAAGATAACCTAAGGCGAAATCTACCTACAAAATGTATCAATACTCTCAACGTTTCCTCTCAAACTAACTCTTCCCCCCAGATGACCAGCGCATCATGACCTTCCTCCGAGGCTGCAAGTTCTCTCTGGAGAAGACCAAGCGCAAGTTGGACATGTACTTCACAATGCGCGCTGCTGTCCCAGAGTTCTTCAACGACAGGGATGTCACACGCCCCGAGTTGCAGGAGATTTTAAATACTGTGTAAGTTTTTAGAAACACTATATTTTTGTAGGTTAGCTCAGCTGGATATATTTATACATGACTCAGGGCACACTTGATACTTTTAGTAGCAGAATCGCGGTTTTCGCGTTCGTTATTCACTTTTTGTAAGCAAACGGCAGACAACTAACACGAATACTCGTGATTCTGCTGCTAAAAGTATCGAGTGTGATCGAACGCTTAAAGTACAGCTAAGAGAAACTTATCAATCTCATCCTGAAGAATTCATTATAATTTTGAAGAGAAGTAAGAATAACGGGACGCACCACTTAAAATTGGAGGTGCCCGACTAGGGAAGCAGTTACTTCCACCTTGCAGTATATCGTAGCCAAGTAACAGCTCTTTTGAAGTGTTTTGTTTCTAACGGTGAGCAAGGTCACCTGTGCTCCTTGAGGAAGCGTCTTGATGACCTACTACTACCTACTATAAACACGACTCTATTTATACAAGGCAACATGCAAGTGATGCCCCTGGTGTTGCAAGCATCCACAGGCTACGGTAACCGCTTACCATCAGGCAGACCGAATGATTATTAGCCACATTAGT
Organism: Allophyes oxyacanthae; assembly: GCA_932294325.1. NCBI lineage: Eukaryota > Metazoa > Arthropoda > Insecta > Lepidoptera > Noctuidae > Allophyes > Allophyes oxyacanthae. The sequence goes on from OW028628.1 coordinate 9,955,279, forward strand.
AGTTAAAAAAAAATCTGAAGTAATGAAAATACCTAAAATATCTAAGTTCACAATCTTTGACGATTTTATGATGAAAATCCTTAACCCCAGGGTTATTAATAGATACTAAATAAAGAAATATAATCCTCAAATGAGCATTATTTTGAGAATTATGAATAATTCAAGGTTTAATAACTACTGAAAACTTATAATTGATTTCACTAACAACTATTTAATGAACTAAACGCACTGAGCGGATTGACTGCGGTAGCAGTCTGACGAAACGTGATAAATAAAATTGATCAGAATGAATTGTGAACATTGTGCTAATAAAAGGGGTTTTCACGTACGAAACGAAACTTAAGATTTTAAAATATTCAAAGAATCTTGGAGCGAGGCTGTTGTAGTTAATCTTATCTATAAATGTGAAATTTTATGAAGATTTATGGAATTTGGATATTTGGATTTGCGAATGAAATCGAGAGCAATAATTATAATACAATATAAGTCAACTAGACTTCGCAATCCCTATTCAATGAGTTGCACTTACTCAGATTAGTTAGTGAAACCAGCAACTAAATTACCTAGTGCGTTTATTAACTAATTAGCTACTTCCATTAAAAAAAATAGCAGTAATAAACTTAATATTTTCCACTGAGATGAGTGTGGAAACAATACACAACAATGAAAGAGACTTGTTAATGACCTGTAAAACAAGATTTTATTACGTTATTTGTGTGCGTAGGTTCTTCCAATGAAATTATAATATTTGTCTCTCACGTAGTTAATTAAAAATTTAATGCCAATTTGTAAGAAAACGAAAACCAAATAAATGTGTTGTTGAATGCGATATGTAATTGTCATCTTGGTGACAATAATATTTGTTTAAGTTTTTTATAATACCTTCATTACATTAAAGCTCATTATCATGGAATTTGGTTTTCCTCTTTGGCTCGGTATTATTGCCACAATAACCACGTTTGGTAAACGGATTGGTAATTGCGTAAAAAGATCGAACAAAGTTATAAAGCGAGATTGGCTATACTTTACTGTTTCGTAGAGGGACTGCCTTCTGATCCTGACTTTCACTACCGATTTACCATAATCTATTAGAGTTCGAAAATAGAAGCATAAAGAGTAAGAAAAATAAGACAATGAGGATACTCAGATCAATCAATTTCAATATATTCAGACAGAGACTAATAAAAAATGTCTTGAAATTGAAGATGCTACTGCTATAATATTTGATAGATTCAAATACCTTTACTTAGTAGTACCTACCGAATCATTCATACAGGTTGGTTACTAACCTTAACCATTATACTATACTTATATTTGAATAATGCATTGAAATACTGATGGATGCAATTTAAATGATTTCTAAATGTTGGTCACGTAAAAAAGCGAGTTTTAATTTAGTATTTTAGTGACGTATTGATGAGCAAAATATTAAACCTAATCAATAAATTAAGATAAAAAGGCATTTGAAACTGGAAGCAGCCTAATATAATTTCAAGACTAATTTTATATCGTTTGTTTACAGTCAAATGCCACCGCTGCCAGGCCTTACGCCAGAGGGAAGACGTGTCATTATAATGAGAGGTAAGTAACTACTAATTTGCGGTATCATCCAAAATGTGCATTTAACTTTATCCCAACTCATATCAACAACCCTTATAAAAACCAGACTAGTAATAAATCGTAACAAAAGCTTGCAATACAAGACCACCACAGAAGAAGAAGACCATTTAGACCATTTCATTTCATTCATAGAAGACCATTTCACAAAGAAGTACAAGCAACTTTAAAATTTAAATTATTACTATAGCACTGTCTGCATTCATTTATTCCATTCTTCTAACTCAATAATTTCCTACAGGTCTTGACAAAGACGTGCAAACTCCCAATGTGGCGGATGCCTTCAAGCTGGCCCTCATGCTGGGTGACGTTAGATTGTCAGAGGAGAAGGAGGGAGTCGCCGGAGACGTTTACGTACTAGACGCCTCCGTGGCCACCCCAACCCACTTCGCCAAGTTTACACCAACACTTGTCAAGAAATTCCTAGTCTGTGTACAGGTCAGTAAATTTTTCATGATATTATCATGACTGTAATGTCGTGCTTTCCTCTGAATTGAAAGTATCAGGACTTTAACCTCGAACTTTACACTATCAACCATAGTATTCAAGTCCCTATCATGATATAGCTTTACAAAAGGTTCAAGAACACACAACAAATCACACCCATAAACTTAGAACTTGCTTTTGATGACTAAAATTCAAAAGTAATAAATCCTTAGCTCAATCTATTTTGAAGTTTTGAAACAGGATATTGAAGTTAGCATGAGAAAAGTTCGGAATTCATGCAGATAAGTCATAAGCAAAAGCTATATCAAATAATTTCCCAATAACGATAATGGTGACATTATCTACTAAAGATGATTTCTTTTCTTACAGGAGGCTTACCCTGTAAAACTGAAGGAAGTTCACGTAATCAACGTTTCACCTCTTGTTGACAAGATTGTCAACTTTGTCAAACCCTTCATCAAGGACAAGATCAAAGAAAGGGTAAGCTATAGAAACATTTTAACTAAGTATTATGCTTCTTTTATTAATTGTGATTAATCACTTTTCTAGGGTTATTGAAAAGAGTGGCAAAATTATTTTAAAAGTCATTAGAGTGGGTACAATTATTTGTCTTAAAAATTGTGTAATCGGCTGTAAAAGAAGGAAGATAGTATGCTTCTATGCCATGAAATTTTCTACTGGCTTTATAATATTTTATATTGACAATCAAATTGTTTTCTTTTCCCCAGATCTTCCTGCACACTGACACCAATGAACTCTACAAATACATTCCTAAGGAAATGCTGCCGGCCGAGTACGGTGGCAACGCTGGACCTATGAACGACCTTCACAGTAAGTATCTGACCTAATTTTATGAGTGTTGTGAGATAACCAAGAATTTTGTGTACAAAAACTTGGATAGTCTTAACACTTATCAAATCATAGTTCACCTTCAAATCGCTCCAATAGCTCATCAATATAAATATTGTTTATAGGATCCTTCAATTAAGCTATAATATCTAACCAATCACATTTCTTCTAGATGCGTGGGTCAAGAAACTAGAAGAATACAAAGACTGGTTTGCGGAACAAGAGAACCTGAAAGCCAACGAGACCCTCAGACCTGGAAAACCTACCAACTATGACGAGCTCTTTGGCATTGACGGCTCCTTCCGTCAGCTTGTGATAGACTAAAATTCACTCTCTAAATATTACTTCATCAAGTTAAAAAGTCGTAAAGTCATTAGATAATTGTGTTTTGGGCAAAGCCTTTTCAACTTGATCGGGTATTTAGCGTCTCTTCACTGTCGCTTGTTTCAGTTACCATTTTTAAATTTTAGCGTATATTGACGATATGATTGTTTCTTGGGTTGCTTGCTGAACGGCTATTGCAATTTTTTTATGTATTTCAATCAGTTTAAGATATGAAATTGTATGATTGAGTTCAGTATGCATTCTCTAGAAGTAAATGTTTAGTTTGTCAACCAAAGTTTTGCTCAATTTGTCGTATCTTTGTTATGACGTGTATATGACGTCTTTAATGTTAGGCATTTGATTAAATAATGTTTTTCTTATAAACAATGTTGTTTCATTTACATCATCAATACCCTCTTTTTCTTGTGAGGTAAACAACAAGGAATATTATACTTTAGTACATTTATCACATTGTGGTGCATGTCAGAGCTGATTGTAAGGTACCAAAATTTAATGCTATTTCATTTAGAAAAACGCGCCTGTGAACACTTTCAGCCGAAAACTGTAAAAAGTTGATGAACAAGTTTACTCAGTCTATCTCAATTCTCAGTGCACTGCGGTCTTTCCCAAATTCCGCTACAAGAAATGTTGATAAGTAATTACAAATTATCAACACATGTATTGGTTAAAACTAGAAGAAATAACTCATTCCGCTAATCGCGTTTTATGGCATCCAAGCAATGATAAGAGGTTGATATTACCGTGCTATCTTGCAATCCCAGATCAATGTGGATCACAATAGGTATTAAAACGTAAAAATAGATACATAAAATGAATTTGATATAGGTATTTTCATCGACTACAGCAGACAGCCCATCGCAAAATTCATTTAAAAAATTGTATATTCTAATCTAAGCCAAGTATAATCAACAAGAATAATCTAATCTAATATTATGTTAGTTGCTTGACATTATCATTTCGCATCTTTCGCAAGCTGAAGTGGCAATGGGTTGGCCATATTAGCCGTAGAACCCATAACCATTGGGGTAAACGTATCCTTGAGTGGAAACCACGAATCGGAAAACGTAGGGTGGGACGTTCTCAGGCTACGTGGAGTGACGATCTTCGCAGTATGACTGATAACAACTAGATGAGAGTAGACGAAGATTGAGCCAGATGGCGTGCGATTGGAGAAGCCTATGTCCAGCAGTGGACTGCTACAGACTGATGATATAGATGATGATGATCTTTTGCAACATTACATTATTCAGACGCCCTAGTGTAAATTTTACCTATAGGAAGGTATTTATGTATACAGCAATCAGCAACTGAAGCTTGACTACAATCAATCTACTAACTGTCAATTACCAGTAATAAACGGTGAATGATTAGTAATTACACGTTGACCGACATCTATCGCGTTCTGCGTTCCGTTCTATTTGGCGGAATAGCGCAACAGGATCGGCGCTATCTGGGCTACGTCAGTTGCATTGCGCTACTCAACCATAACGAAGATGTGGATCGGAGAGTCGTATTTATTATTAATAGTTAAAGATTGGTTAGTGTGTATCTATACAATGTGTATCAAAAATACGTGGTCATATTTAAGGGTGTGGATCAGACTACCAAGCTTAACAACTTTCTCTATGACACCATCATCGAATTCATGTGACATCAGTTTATTTTAATCGGGGCCAGTTTTTTTTTTATTAACCCATATTGTCCCAACTCCCATTGCTAGGCAAAGACCTCCCCCAATGTCATCTTTTTTTGTGCTGGCCTTAGTGGCGCGGCGTCGCGTCGCCCATCTTCAGGCTAGATTATAAACCACATAATAACCACACGAAATCTCTTCCTATTCAAACAGGATAAACTGATCGGTAATCTAATATGGGAGAATGGGTTTTTTTTATTTTCAAAAGGTTTTGTACCAAAACCAATTTTAACCCCCGAGAAAAAGAGGGGTGTTGTAAGTTTGTAGTGTGTATCTATGTATCTGTCTGCGGCATCCTAGCACCAAAACGTTTAGACCGATTTCAATACAGTTTGTTTTAATTGAAAGCTTGTTTATACGGGTATCATCTTAGCTATGTCTCATGAAAATCTGTTTAGCCTTTCAAATGTTACAGCTCTATTTCTAGTTGGAGACGGGGGTTTTTGACGGTTAGGTTATAATATGAATCTTTTTTAAAACAATAAAATGAATTGAATAAAAACCTCTATACCTATCTTACAAGAAATCCTAATCTTAGCTGGTTAAAAATAGTATAATTATAAAAAAAGCATTGTTCCCACCTAAATTAAAATATATTTTTATATTTACACAAGGACGCTAATTACGCATTGTCTCACCTTTTTATAGCGTTTTATTTAATTATATTTCATGACAAAATAAGCCAAAAATTTAAATTTTTGGTTGCAAATAAAACTACTTGCACCTTGAAACTCTGTAAGTTACCTAGGTACGTCAATTTACAGTGAATTTGTGTCTTCTATATATATCGTTCTCAAACAAGCATTTTGATATCTCTTCCGTCAATGTAATCACAATTAATGTAAGAAGTACCTAAGTATTGTAAAATACACTCGAGAGCAATGAATCCGGGTCATTAATAAACCTTAATATCTCGGAAACTAAAAATGTTAGCTTATTCAAATAAAAAGCATTTCATAGACCATTTAATACCACTCAAATAAAATTAATAAAAGAACTTAGTTATCATTTGTATTACTTATTAAAATACATAAATTAAAAATGCGAAAATTTTAATACAAGTTTTTTTTTAAATTTCAATTTTTTTCAAATATATCATTTTCTCACATTTTAATACTTTGTATTACCTCCGTGTATTGTTAATACAGATGTCATGCGATTCGGTATACGGCACAAAGTTTCTGAGCCGAAGTTGGGGAATATTCTCGCATTCCTCTATCAACGCAATGATCAGCTCTCGAATCGTATTATTTAAGTAGTATTAAATAGGTCTATAAAATACTTTTTATTTGAACAAGCTAACATTCTTAGTTTCCGAGATATTAAGGTTTACTCTTCTGGTGACCCGGATTCATTGCTCTCGAGTGTATATAATTATTTATTTTAATACAATAATAATAAATCCAGCCGATTAATGTCCCAGTGCTGGGCACGGACCTCTTCTCAGAATGATGAGAAGGGTTTAGGCCTTAGTCCACCACGTTGGCCTAGGGCGGGTTGGCGGACTTCACAGACCATCAAGAGCTTTATAAGGCCCTCTCAGATGTGCAGGTTTCCTCACGATGTTTTCCTTCCCCGCTATCGCAAAGGATAATCAAATTGTGATCCACATATTGACGTTAGGTATAACATAATATATTATAAAATAATTATAATTATAGATGATAAGACTTTGGCGGATTCATCTCGACTTTGATTTATCTTGATATTATATATATTAATATGTATGTATATTATTTGTATAGTATGTAGGTACGTGATGTATCTAATAATGTAGGTAATTATATATTATAATGTAAGTAGGTATATGTGTATTGTATTGCTTAGGTTCTACATAAGTAGGTATATTATTATCCTCACCTAATAATAATGACTAGTGCATCTACCATTTTTTTGTCTCTGCATCACCCTAAGGTTGTCTGGCAGAGAATGCCTTTGGCATTAAGACCGCCTTTGTACATATTTGTATGAAAAGCATTAAATAAATAAATAAATAATAGCTAAAAATATAATAATGTTACCGCCTCTACTAGTCCTTGCAGCACCCTAACAGTGTCAGTACCAGTTTAACTTATAATTAATATAAAAAATATAAGTGTAGCAACCTGGGGGTCTACCGCGTAACTAAAATGGTAATGAATATTGACTCTAGTAAATAAACTTCAATACGATCGTGAGAGACTAAACTTCGAGCTGCCTTGTAAAAAACAGACTAATCATGAAGTTGGGCCCTATCTTAATGATCTGTAATTTTTCGAAAAAGGTACTGCGACAGAAAAATTACATAAATAATAAATAATCATGGAAAGGCTATGTGTATCCTAGGCATTATTTTTTCATTTATGTCGTTTTCAGTTCTCCCTCCTCATTATGGAATAAAGTGGCCGTGAACGAGATCTTCCCAAGATCTGTGCTTGACAAACAAACTCAGTATCATTAACATTCGTGGCGCGGGAGGCTGCATACGCGACGCAAACGTTGCGAAATAAGTTTAGTGATTTTTCATAATTGGAATTTTCTGAACGTAAGCTTTTTATATTTTATTTTGAATTATTTTAAAGGCGTTTCCATTTAAATTTTCATTTCATTTCAATTTAGTTTTTATAATTTATGGTGTATCTTTTGAAGTAATTAAGAATCAAATTTTCTTACAGTAAAAAAATATTCAAAGCGCAATTTTTTTTTTTAGTTTTTATTGCACTCTTTTTTGTGGTTTTCAGTTTTCGAACTTCTTAGTTATCGCGTTATTATTATAATTAATAACAGAAAGCTACATTGACGTATGTAAATAATAAATAAGTCTCACGAGATAATTTTAGCACTGTAAATAAAGCTTATGGTAATTAACTAGCAAATGACAATTTTCCTTTTAGTACCAAATATATTCTTATTCATTTAAATAATAGGAACATACCGAAATAATTCCAAATTAATTTTAAGATATTTCACGGTACTTTACATTGTCCTGCCTGTTTTTATTTCACAGTAAGAATTTTGGTGAGTTAGTTTAAACAACGTTGAAAATATGTACAAACATTGCGTACAAACAACTCGATATGATAAGATAAATCAGCGGAAGTGTATAAAACTCGCATTGTTAGCAGTTCCCCGCGTTCTCACTAATTTTGAAATTAGTTTTATCATTAGAGCCGGTTAAGACTAAGCTGTATGATGACTAATCTTTAAGGGGTGAATTACTCATCAAATTTAGACAGAAAATTGGCGCTGTATTAAGTGATTAGCTTTCTGCGCTACCTGCTGGGAGTTCGATCCCCGCACGGGACTATTTGTATGATCTACAGACTAATAGTTGTTCCGGGTCTGGATGTTTGGGAGTTTGTAAACGCACCCTCGATTCAGGATTAAAGACCAGTGGGCAAAGTTTAATAAAAAAAAACAAATATGAACAACTTTTACCATGAGACCAACCCCGAATTCAATTTTTCGTCGTAAGTATAAGAGTGTCATAGGCTATGTTAAAAAAACCCGACCGCTCCGCCGCGATAAGGTAAATATCGTAGTAAGTAGTACTTAAATAGTTTTTTAGGCTTATATTTTTTTTTAATTCATTATTTTAGATCAAATCTTTTTATGGAGGATTTGAAGCCCTTTCAATGAATTCGTAATTTTTTCGTTGAATGAATTAATAGAATTTAAATTATATAAATTTTTATGCATAAATAGTTATCAGTAACTATGCTTATTTTAGTATAATTATCTTGTCCGTGCACCTGCCATCCTTTTTTCTCTGCGTCACCCTTAGGTAGACTGGTAGAAACTAGTTTTAAAACGTTTCCAGAAACCACAAACCTGAATAATAAAACGAAGTTACACAAAATGAAGTAATTCAAGGAATGCACTATTTGCAACATTTGCACGGAAGTTGAAAAAAGATAGACCAACTTACCTTTTCAAGAAGCCTGTACGATCGAGTACGATGTCGCAACCACATACCAGTTTTGTTCACTTGGTTAACTACTTGCGAAAACATTAAAGTAGATTGATAGTAGATAGTATAATAGATAGTCGGTATTGTGTATGGTTCTCGTAAATGGCAATATGTTCTGCCTCAGATTGTCAATCAACTCAATCCAAAGATTAGAAATAGGTATAGGATTATTTTTTATGTCGTGCGCAAAATTTGCAGAGTGATTCAGTGTCCGTTCCCAAATGCAACCACAGTACTAAAATTCACTCCAAAACAAAATAAAAAATTTATTTTGTATGGCTTGCGCTAGTAATTTCTAGCGATTTCAGGTTCGGGACTACAAAGGTAGGACCTTGTCTACTTAAGAATTATCTAATACTTAAAAATGTTGTTCATCATTATCTACAAGTAGCATTCCTAAGAGAACAACAACAAGAAAACGGTACAATAAAAAAAAAAGAGAATATATTGAAAAATAATCTTAATTTTAAGGCTTTAACAAGATTTTTGGAAATACCCCAAACTCTAAAAAGGTTAACGTTACTCAGAGATTTTCTTTCCATAGGTATCGGACACATTCCAGTTCTGGTGGACATCTACAATTTTTCCACAATGTTCACAATTAGGGCTGATTTTTTTTGTTACAATACACGCATTGTACGCACAAAAGAAAGGAAAAGATACAATAATTAGAAAGAGAGATGTACAAAGGGCGGTCTAATCACACTTGGCGATTTCTGCCAGACAAACTTAAGATTTGCAGGTTAAAAGAGAGGGGTTGTTAGGCCTTCAATTTTAATAACTAATAAAAAAATTACCTCTTTTGCTTAGTAAACGCAAAATGTAAAGCGGCTGTTTTCCTATAAGAAATTTGTGAACTATTATTCTGTGTTGCTCATGACTTCATTATCATTATCGGCTGATATCCCATCGATACCGGGAAGTTGGCTCTACGTCAATACGTTGAGACATTGACACAGTTTTTCCATTATCGTTATCGTACTATAACACTCCTAATTTACATGAAATGAAAATACTTATCAACGTTATGAACGAGGAAGCAGTATCATCACTTCGTACGAAGTTAGGTGGCTCTTGATTTCTAAACTATGTGAAAAATCGGAAATATGAGTAGGTAATGGTCCGATGGCGCAAACTAGTATTTACTAATTGTAGGAGGCAAACTTGCTTACGCTTCGCCTGATGGTAAGTGATCACCGCCACCCATGAATATCCGTAACACCAGAAGAGTCACCGATGCGTTGCCGACCTTTTAGGATGGTGTTAGGAAAAAGGGAGGGAAAGGTGAAGGAACCCGACTAAGGGAGGAATTGGGCCTCCGGCGCTCCACACTCACCGAACGAAACGCAACAGTTTGCATACTGCTACATAACGTCGATATTCTGTGGGAGGATAGTACTTCCCCAGTCATGCCAACCCATTCATGCTGGCTTGCTGACGTGCCAGCGAGACACTACTACTACCACCATAAATTGTGGTAACCTGTTTTGTATGAATCTATAAATGAAATTGATTCCAAGCGCGGCCGCACTGTCACCTGCGACTGCGATTTCATATTTTATAGAGTCTAATGTCGCCTGCGGTCTGCAGTCTGTAGCCACTATTGGAATAGCACCTTTAGTCAGTATACTTCTCATTTCCATGTCATTTGTTGCTGTTTTTATACTTTGAAAAACTCCTGTCTGAGGATTATAATATTGCCGTCAAATAATACATTTTATAATTTTCCAAATTTCTAGGAAACAAGATGGCGTCAGCTTCAGTGATGCTGATTCAGCCTGAAGGCGAAATGTGGGAAAGGATCAAAGTCGAGCTGAACGAGAACGTCGACACGAGAGACCAGCACTTGGCACACATTAAGGAGTGGCTGAGGAAGCAGCCGCATCTGCCTGATGAATGGGGTGAGTTGAATAATGGCTTCATGTTTTAGATATGACTCCACAAATACATTATGATGTATTCGTGGACTGAAATGTTGTTGTAAATACCTAGTAGTTGATAATGTCCAACATTACTTTTATATGTACGGAATCGTAGCAACTGGGAACGGTTTTTCCAGATTTTAAGAGTAACCAACAACAATGTCTGTTTCAAAGCGTTTTCGCTCCTCCCAATTCGGAGGCAGCTAAACAAGTTCATGAAATGTGTAAATAACTATGTAATTTAGCTGCTCCTAATTCGGAGGCAGCCAAACAAGTTCATGAAATGTGTAAATAACTACGTAATTTTTAAATTTAAGCTAAGTTATATGTGGTAGTGTCTGTGTTTTTTGTTACAATAGAACTAGCATATCTTCATAATAAAAGTCCTGTTAAAATACCTAGATCACTAATAAAGAACTATTAGTGATCGATGCCTGTAAATAAATGAAGAATTTAAAAAAAAATCCTATTGCATTTACAAAATTGTCGTCACTCGAAAGGCTCCTACTATTTGAGGATAATAGTAAAAATAGAACCAGGATAAAATTAAATGTTTTACTCGTAAAGTAGTCTCAGGAAATAACTGACGTATATAAAGTATTATTATTTATTCTGTGTACCATCACCTCCCCAGAGGACGTCTGCTTGCTGTCCTTCCTACGAGGATGCAAGTTCTCCCTAGAGAAGTGCAAGAAGAAACTAGACATGTACTTCACCATGAGAGCTGCCTGCCCCGAGTTCTTCACAAACAGGGACATCACGCGGCCAGAACTGATGGAACTTGTAACCAAAGCGTAAGTTCCAATTTTGATTGAACCCCAATTTATAATTTTCCTTGCGGAAGAGTTGATCTGGGACATCAATTATGTAAGTAAAGCAACCGTTACCAATTAAAAGGCAAATCTCTAGTTTTGCTTGAAGAGATTTCCATCTAACTTCCGCTGCGTTATAAATTTTATCGTTTTCGATTAACGTTTCGATGGTACTGCCCATAATGATGTTCATCCGCATCTGGCTAGACTAGGAGCCGAGTGCAACATAGTTGAGATTAGGCTAAGATGATGGTACATACTGTCCACGGTATCTTCACGATGTATCTAATATTCTTATTTTCTATTTGTTTTTTTATAATAAGTATATAGGTACTTATTACACACAACGATTATAGAATGGGCGCCCCTCATTGATAAATGTATCTAAATCCCGTGTGTTAACAATAAAATGTTTCTTTTATTTCAGGCAATACCCCACAATGCCCGGTTTAACTCCCTCCGGAAGTAGAGTAACTATTGGCAGAGGTGAAGTTTATGTGTAATTTTAGAATTTAAACTTTAATAAGAACTAAATTCTTGTCAGAATCTGCAATTTCCGTTCCCAGTTAATCATCTTCAACATTTTCCATAACCTTAACAATACTAAACTAAGTACCACTTATAGCAGTCGCATGACAGTAAGTAATTCACAGTCAAGTTCACTGAAACCAGTTACCAAGTTGCGTATAACTGTTTCACTTTCTTTCCCGATATTTCGAGCATGTTGCTACATTTATGGCAGATGTCCTGTTACCAAAATTGCCAAACTAGTTTTTACGCTGTTACACAATTGATTTTCCACGCAATGAGAATAATAGGAACAAGACCTAAGTTCAAATCCATTACGCAGTTACGGAAAAACTGAGTTACAATTTTTTTAATCACTCGTATCTAACAATATATCTAACCCTAGCCATCGACATGAACCTGGACACGCACCAGATCAACGATGGGATTAAAATCGCTATGATGGTCGGTGACATCAGATTAAAGGAGGAGATTGGAAGAGTGGCTGGTGACGTGTACATTATGGATGCTTCCATAGTCAGGCCCAGTCATCTGGCCAAACTATCGCTGGCGACATTGAAGAAGTTCTCCATATGTGTTCAGGTGATTATTTTTACGAAATTATCTGCGAGTGAGATGAAAAGCATTGAAACGTAAAAAGAGGCACCTAAGCATGTTGATTCTTCATCGCAAATTTTTTAAGATAGCTTGCTATAGTACGAATATCTGGCTGGATTTGTTTGGAGCTCAAACATAAGAGTTAATTACTTCATAACTAAAATATCCATGCTGTGTTCAAAATTTCTTTGTTCTTTGGTGATGACGTCGAATATATTATTGCACCCACTAATAAAAACCATCGTGTTATATTTCAGGAGGCCTACCCCGTTAAAATTAAGGAAGTGCATGTGGTGAACACTACGCCACTCATAGATACAGCATTTGCTATTGTCAAACCTTTAATAAAAGAGAAGATGAGGAACAGAGTAAGTATCATAGGAATAACAAACATTAATATAGATGAAAAACTCAGATCATAATTTGCTGTGATCTGAGACGATAAAGCATAATTTTTGGAGAATATTATAATAATCATTTTTGCTGGCAATGGCGAAGTTAAGACAGTTTCGCCCTAGCTAGATAAAATGATTATCAAAAATTATAAACGCATTTTTTCTGTTATCGCGACATTTCAAAATGACATGAAAGTATCGTTCTGTGCTTTTAGCATGTTTTTATTTTCACATTACTACACGCATTGAGAATCTAAAAATGGGTACAACTTAGTTTTAATTACAATTGTTAGGTTTTGGGTTCACATCAGCAGGTATAGTGCCCCAAATTTATCTGACGGTTACCTAAATTGTAAGTAACGTCACCATAGAACATCAATGACGACGATAGTGACGCTACTTTGTGTCATTGTAAACTAGAAGAGCTAGCTATATTTCAGAAATTGTTAGCATGTTGTTATTTTTTTTCTTTCAGATCCACTTCCACAAGGACCACACTACCCTCCACGAATACGTACCGAAGGAGCTGCTGCCGGAGGAATACGGCGGCACCGGTGGCTCCATGAGTGAGCTCAACAGTATGTCCTTGTAGTCACCCTTTTTTTAAACCAAAATAAAAACATATATACGGTATGCGCATCATTCTACATCAATTCATTGCTGAGGGAGACGTTTTGGGTAACATCAAACTGCGTCACCGATGGCGGAGTAAAGGGTTACTCCGCGACCTGGGTGGTCTACAGTTGGCTAGTTGAAGGGGCAACTTGCCAACTGTAGACCATCCAGCCAGCAAACGCACACTGCTAATATGAGTATTCCAATGTCTGCTACAATTAACTGTTAGAGCATAGGGTGCAAGGAAAGAAGTACCACGAGTGACAAAACCTGAGACCGTTTTGCACACCCTGGGTAATCAGCTTCAATACCACCATTTGATTGCTGACTCGCTAATGTCACTACGGCATGAGCGATTTCCATGCGGTAGCTGGTGCTGACTCGATACAAGAAGAATGGGCATGACGAATAATATTAAAATCAGCCCGCGTCGCAGACTGATAGGGATTGCAGTTTGTTGTTGTTAGCCTGCAGAAGATTTTTCAGTTCATCTTCTTGAAATAAAGCGCGTGGAATGTAGTAATTCCGCAGAACAGTTACGACTACTTTTCTCTAACCTGAATATTTATTTTATTTTCAGTGGCTTGGTTTAAAAAACTGGAAGAGTATACGGGCTGGTTCAAGGAGCAGGAATCGGTTATAGCTAACGAGTCGCTGCGGCCTGGCAAACCTACCAACTATGACGAACTGTTCGGGATCGAAGGCTCCTTCAAACAGCTTACTATTGATTAGAGTAATATTAAGGACCACTGAAATTGCTATGAAGCTAGGACCTTTTGGAACAGAATAGAGTGTTAGTGTATGATTAGTATTTAGAATAGAACAATACTCTCTGAGCTCGAAACATTTCTCGTATCAAAACCAGAACTTCGCACAGTCGCATACAAACCGAAATCGTATACAAACCAGTCACTCACACAATGATAAAGCTGATATCTCGTTGCGAGAACGTCACCTTTACCTACTGAACAGAATGTATGCGACGAAGTTATGCTCCGTTCATTTCCAGAAGAGCCAAACTTAATAGCAATTGGTGCTGTAAGAATGATTACACCCCTAGGTTTGTTCCGTCACAATAGGTCAAAGTTTAGAATAATTATCCTCCTCTTCTTCTTTATGTAAGCGTTTACTTGACCTACCATCAGGGCCTGCTATGCTTAAAGGAATCAATCAAAGTGAACGTGCCTCTGAAATAAAAAGAATGGTAACGCCAGCTTGTCTCAGGGGTTAAAATTTAAGCTTATATGTATACTTTTACAGTAACCTACCAATTAATCTTGGGCGTCCCGTAGGGTCCTCTGTTGGGACCGTTACTCTCCAAAGCATACATTTCTGATGACTTCTCACTATCGTACAAGATTTTTAAAATGTTCCTTGCCTGTCTATTTTTTTTAATATACTCACGGTTCTGTTTGTTAAGATATAAATCTATTGGTACCTACATAGGTACTTAAACTAATTAAAATATGCTCATAATTATTGTGTATGTCGAACAAAGCATTTTTTATAAAAATGTTATAAAGAAAAACAATTTCCTAAGTAACGATGTATATTGTTACCTACATTATTTATAAGTAATATAGTATCGGTGATTGACTGTGATAAATAAAGGTATATTTTTAATATTTTTTTTAATTCTAAGTATAAATTTATTATACAGTATGACAAAAAAATAAAGGCGCGTCGTGAATCTTCGTTCGCGCAGACACGAACACACGTTCGCCGACAACACCCGACGCTAAATCAAGTTATAATTAACCTTATGCAATGCCCTTATGGTGTAAAAATTGATTGCGGTGCCGTCTATTTCTATTTCACTCACTGACTGAAGGTCACGTCGACAGCGCGGCGACGATGCTTTCTGATTAATAGAACAATTTCCTGCGTATATAATTGTGTCAACTGCGCAAGTACATCGGTAAGCCATATAAGTTGTGTCGTACTTGTACCTACATATTTTAAGTTATAGTTACCTCAAATATAATAATATGCTCTTAAAGGACCGTCAATGTAAGAAGCATCATACAAAACCATAACAAATGGGGGACGTACATACTCGTCATAATAATGATAATGTTAATAGATGGATAAAGCTCAGATATATTATTCATATGACAAAAAATCCTGTTTTTATTACTGGTGTACAATAAAGAGTATAAATAAATAAATAAAAGATATATTTTAATCTGGGCTGGTTATTTTAATTTTTATTAGCCCGTACATTCCCACTGCTGGGCAAAGGCCTCATCCATTTTTTTATTTTTTTACTTTGCCCCTCACTATTATTTCTCCTGTGTCGAGGGTACAGTCTACAAACATACATGTCACATGCACACACAACTAGACCCGAAACAACTATCTGTAGATCATACAAATATTTGTTCCGTGCGGGGATAGAACCCGCGGCACGTAGCGCAGAAGGCTAATCGCTTAGCCACTGCGCCAACCGTGTCGTCCATCGTCTTTCATACGTCTCTTTCTGCCAACCTCACTAACCAGCCCTTCTGATTCACGTCCAGTACCTCTTCCATGAGTTTTCCGTGTCGACTAACGTTCACATTCAATATTTGTATAGTGACTTTAGTTCACTATTTATACCGCTAGAGGCGCTGAAAAAATTCCCATACAAATATTGCATGTGAACGTGAACGTTAGACGGCACGGAAAGCTCATGGTAGAGGTACTGGTCATCTCGCCATCTTTTTCTGGGCCGGCCTCGGCGGCATCTTCCACATGTCCAAACACCCATTGTGTGAAGACATTTGGGCTAGTTATAAGGAATAATAATTACTAGTGGTCGCCTAGTGGTCGAAATTCGACCGTAAATTTATCAACTGCACTGTTTCTCCATATAAACTAACTATTAACTATGCCAAATCTCACATTCCTCTGTGCGCGCAATATGCTTTAAAAGGGGTACAAAGTTTTCTCTTCATATCTAGATTATGAAAACAAATCCTCTTCCTATTCAAACAAGATAAACTGGACGATAACCTAATATGGGAATAATAATAACCTAATACGCGTGACCCGAGGGCTGGCCTATTCTTTGGTCAAAGAATAAGCATTGCCATTCAACGTGGCAATGCTGCCAGTCTTCTGGGCACGCTGCCAATTGACAGCGAAGAGGAGGAGTACTTTGACGCCTAGGTACTCAGTTTTATATTTATTTTATTTTATGATTTATTTATTTAACAATAATTATTAGTGTACATATTTAAGTTTATATTTTATGATTGTATATAATTATTAGTTAGTTTTATTATTATCTTATCTATCTAAAATAATATAATCTAGTATTTAAAAAAAAAAAATTACCTTAACTTGCAATATGGGAATGGTTTTTATTATACCTATTTATTTATTTAACAATTAATGCACACATAAAATACATAAGTAATATGAAGTAGGAGCATAAAGTACAAAGGTACTGCTTATTTCTAAAGAAATCTCTTCCAGCAGACCTGCGAGAGGAGAGATACAAAAGACGAAATGTAGACACTGTGTGTAAAGGATACGTATAAATAATTTACATAAAATACATAAATACAGACCTAACACGGAAGAATATAAATATATTCAAAAGTTTTTGAAAAATATAATTTTAGGATTCTTATTTACATTTAAAACAATAACATTAATTCAGTAATAATCTCTATATCTCACTAAACAAAAAATCCTAAACTTAGCTGCTTATTGCTTAACTGGAATAAAAATGGTGTCATTACCTATTAAAAAAAAATATGGTTCCCACCAAAATTAGAATGTGTTTGTCACAAGTAAGCTAATTACGCATTGTCTCACCTTTTTATAGCATTTTATTTAATTATATTTCATGAAAAAATAAGTAAAAAATTAAAATGGTTTTTGCAAAAAATATACTAGCAAGTCCGTCTAACGTGCTGAGAAAGATTATATCTACGTAAATATAAATTTGAAACTCTGTACTACGTCAATTTACAGTGAATTTGTGTCTTCTATTATATCGACCTCAAACAAGCATTTTTATATCTCTTCCGTCAATGTAATCACAAGTACTTACTGTAATAAGTACCTAAGTATTGTAAATTATAATAACAGAATAATAATAAATCAAGCCGATTACTGTCCCACTACTGGGCACGGGCCTCTTCTCAAAACGAGAAAAGATAGGCCTTAGTCCACCACGCCGGCCTGGTACGAGTTGGCGGACTATACACAACATTGAGAACTTTATGAGGTCTTCTCAATTCCTTCACCGTTAACGCAAGTGATAACAAAATTTTGATCCGCACATACCTAAATTCGAAAGATCCAGGTTTTATCATTGTTTGTATAGGTACCTATACTCGTCAAAACAAAATAAGGGCCACCTTATATTTTTGATCTTCTGGGCAAATTATGAGGTTCCTAGGTTTCTAAGTTGTAAAATTCATTGCAATGATTTGTTTTTAATGAAATGGGTTTAAATTTTACACAATCCACAGAAAACAAAACAATTTTACAACATTTTCAAGAAAAAGTGCAATTTCAGCAAAAAGTACACTTGGACTAAAAATGCAATTAAAAATTAATTTCTACGGCGTTTATTCTTCTTCCTTTTTGAATCAATATCTGGTGTAACCTCCTCTTTTCTGAACATATTCTTGAAGCCTAGAGGACATTTTCTATCAGATGCCGCATTGTTTCTTGAGAGATTTGTTCCTAGCTCGATTTTAGGACGTTTAAATTAATTAAATTTTAGACGCTGTCTTTCATTGTCCACTGATCAATTTGTGTCTCATACTCTTCTTTTCATAGATCCCACATGTGTTCAATTGTGTTCAAGCCCGAACTGTTCGCTGGCCTCGGCAACACTTGTATACAAGCCTCTTTGGATCTCATAAAAGCAATTCCAGGCATTCTGAATCGCTCGCTGCGAAAACCTCGGCTGCAAAACTACAGATCGCTACGAATAGCCTTCTTGGATGAGTGTTATGGTCCTGGTCGTTGTAGTTAAGTCCATTTGAAGTCGAACCTGTGGAATTACGTTCTTAAAATGCTGATGTACGCACTGACTTGACACACTAAACTGTTTTCAGTACAATACAAATGTTAAATGAGCTTAAAGTTCACGTTAAAAACAGGGTAAAATTAATTGGTTTCAAAAAAGTTGATAAAATCTACCCATTTTAACGGTTTTTCAACAGAATGCTGTAATAGTGTTCGCAAACACTTAAAATAACACAACGCTGTACAATTTACCACATGGATATAGTTAATGATCATTAAATCATCCATAATCTCGATATTTGCAAGTGGCCCTTATTTTGTTTTGACGAGTATATAAAGGTAACGAAAAATATCAAAAAGAAAATGGTACTGCGACATAAAATTTCCATAAATAATAAATGATCATAAAAGGCCATGTATTCTAGACATTTTTTTTTATTCATGTCCTGTTTATTTCTCCTCCTCATTAGGTAATATTATAGTGGTCGTGAACGAGATCTTCCCAAGATCAGCTATGCTATTCTCTAACGTAACCATTCATGGCTGTGCTCGCCGGCGAGCTCGTCGTCGAAAAGTCGAAATATCTTCTATGAGAGTATTCAGCAAATCTTCATTAAGCCTATAATTGGCAATAAATTCGGCATCGCGAGAAATTGTTCGTAATTCACGCAATTCACGAGCTTGACGACGCTTTCGTAAATCGTCAGATTTTTTTGCTTCTGTTAGCAAATTAATAATGCACAACGCACGAGCAGCCATTATATTACTATTCTTTTCCAAATCTGAACAAATATTCACCTATTATAATATATAAAATAAATCAAAAACTTTGTTTAGTGGCGGTTCGCCTGCAAAATAGTAGCTTTTGATTTTGACAAGTAAAGTCGAGGTTGTGGGCGAGGCCACAGGCGAGGCGGTCGGCGAAGTTGCGGTTGTTTTTGCTTAGCGAATACCGTGTTTCATATAAAAACTGTCAAACTATCCATCCTTGAGTAGTTCCACCAAAACCCGTAAAGCCTCGTGGCGCTAGTGCTGCGTGAGCGAAGTTACTGAATACGAAAATGTAACTCGCCGTTGCCGCAGCGTCGAGCTGGAGGTTGCGTTGCTTAGAGAATAGCACTGCTGTGCTTGACAAACAACTCAGTATCATTGTCATTCGTGGCGCGGGAGGCGACGCAAACGTTGCGAAATAAGTTGAGTGATTTTTCATAATTGGAATTTTCTTAACGTAAGCTTTTTATATTTTATTTTGAATTATTTTAAAGGCGTTTCCATTTAACTTTTCATTTCATTTCATTTTCATTTTTATAATTTATGGTGTAACTTTGACTCTATTGAAGTAATTAATTTTCTAATTTACTTAAAAAAATATTCAATTTAAAGAGTATTTGCTTGTGTTTTTAAGTGAGTTCAACCTTTTTTGATTATAATCCTATGCTGACCGGTTGTTCTCTCACGGCCAGTTGTATGTGGCATGCTTCAGAGTAAGCGCACAGAGTAGCTTGGAAATTCTAGCTCCCGAAGGAAAAACAAAAAAAATACTATTTATAAAGAAATACTGCGGTGGCGTGGGTGTGTAGTATTTCAATTTCGTTGTAAAAAGATAACACCCCCGTGTAACTTTCACCACTTCACTTCACACCACTTCACTTCACTTCACCACTTCACTTCACTTTAACAAAAATTTATTTTATTTTCTTAGTTCTTTCTTCTTTCTTTTTTTAAAATATTAATTTTAATTAATTTTCATGTTTAATTAACCTTTAAATCCCTACACTATAATAAATGAAATGTCTCCAGAGCTTCTTGCACTTGAAAACCAAAATCTCTCTTGCGCAAACTCTTATTCAGCCCATTATCGACTACGCCGACGCCTGCTATCTGGATGCCACAGAGGAGCGTTTGCAAAACATCTGCATCCGTTTTGTTTTTAATTTGAGAAAATATGATCATGTTTCCACATTTCACAAGGATCTCAAGTGGCTCCCGATTCGTCATCGCAGGAACCCTCGGATATTATGTCTCCTTTTTAACATCCTGTATAACCCGACATCTCGTTCCTACCTGCGGGATCGCTTTTCCTATACATATCCTACAGACGCTCCCTGCAGGTCGCATCTAAGGTCCCTCCTCAAATTCCCATCCCACAAAACAAATTTCTACTCCTACTCCATTTCTGTGCATGCGGTTAGGTTGTGGAATGTGCTCCCGCCTGATATAAGAAGCTGTAAAACTGTCTCCTTGTACAAGAAACGTTTAAAAGAGCACTACCTTTCCTCTGCTACATAGTTTGTATTTTATTTATACATTTAGGTATATATTTATTTAGATAGGTATATTTATTGTATGTATCATAAACTTAGAATATTTTCGCTTCAAATCTATGGTATGTATTTGTATTCTTCCGTGATAGGTATGTATGTATGTATTTTATGTAAATTATTTATACGTATCTATCCTTTACACACTGTGTCTACATTTCATCGTTTTAATCTCTCCTCTCGCAGGTCTGCTGGAAGAGATTTCTTTAGAAATAAGCAGTATCTTTTTACTTTATGCTCTGACTTCATATTTCTCATATATTTTATGTGTGCATTAATTGTTAAATAAATAAAATAAAAATTGATATAATATTTTAAAAGTATTCAAACATTTGAACATATCTACTTATTTATGTTATAACAAAATTAATAACGTAAAACACCAATTAAAAATCCTATTAGAACCATTTTCGACTTCTACGCGGACGATGTCGCGGGCAAAAGCTAGTCTCCTATATAAAATAAAATAAATTCAGCTCATCATTCATCCACTGTTGGGCACGGTCCTCTTCAGAGAAGGGTTAAGCCGCCTTTCTTTAAACATATTTAATTAAATGTAAATACTTGTCATCAACAAGAATAAATCAGCCCTAAAAAAAATAGGCAAAGCGAAAACGGTACAAAAAAAATAATTAAGAAAATATATTGTAAAATAATCTTTATTTATTTATTTAATCATTTATGTACACACATGAAAAGACACAGCAAACATTAAAATAGGAGAACAAAGTACAAAGGTACTGCTTATTTCACAAAAGAAATCTCTTCCAGCAGACCTGCGAGAGGAGAATTTAAAACACGAAATGTAGACAGCGATGCACAAGAATAGATCAAAACTACAAATTAAATTTATTAAAATAAACATAAGTAAAATACATACTTCAAACAAATCTTTATTTTAAGGCTTTGACAAGATTTTTGGAAAAACAACAAATTTCTAAAAAGGTTAATGTTTCCCTTTCCTTACGTATCGGACACATTCCAGTACTGGCGGACATCTACAATTCCACAATGTTCACAATTAGAGCTGTTTTATTTTGTTACAATACACGCATTGTACACCAAAAAGAGGGGAAAAGATACAATAAATAGAAAAAGAGACGTACAAAGGGCGGTCTTATCGCACTTGGCGATTTCTGCCAGACAAACTTGAGATAGACAGATTTGCAGATTTGGAATTTGGCTCTACGTCAATACGTTGAGACAGTTTTTCCATTATCTTTATCGTACTATAACACTCCTAATTTACATGAAATGAAAATATGCTTTGCCGACCTTTTAGGATGGTGTTAGGAAAAAGGGAGGGATAGGGGAAGGAACCCGACTAAGGGCTCCCACACATAACTGCGAATTCGCACCGCATCGCAAATATCTGCGAGCTCACTCGACGTATTCCTATCGGTTTAACCGTGTTGCGAATTCGTATCGCATCGCATCGCGGTTTTGTGTGGGCGCCCTAGGGGAGGAATTGGACCTCCGGCGCTCCACACTCACCGAACGAAACGCAACAGTATGCATACTGCTACTTAACGTCGATATTCTGTGGGAGGATAGTACTTCCCCAGTCGTGCCAACCCATTCATGCTGGCTTGCTGACGTGCCAGCGAGACACTATTACTACCACCATAAAATGTGGTAACCTGTTTTGTATGAATCTATAAATGAAATTGATTCCAAGCGCGGCCGCACCGTCACCTGTGACTGCGATTTCATATTTTATAGATTCTAATGTCGCCTGTCGCCTGCAGTCTGTAGCCACCATTGGAATAGCACCTTTAGTCAGTATACTTCTCATTTCCATGTCATTTTTTACTGTTTTTATACTTTGAAAAACTCCTGTGTCTGAGGATTATAATATTGCCGTCAAATAATACATTTTATAATTTTCCAAATTTCCAGGAAACAAGATGGCGTCAGCTGCAGTGGTACTGATCCATCCTGAAGGCGAAATGTGGGAAAGAATCAAAGTCGAGCTGAACGAGAACGTCGACACGAGAGACCAGCACTTGGCACACATTAAGGAGTGGCTGAGGAAGCAGCCGCATCTGCCTGATGAATGGGGTGAGTTGAATAGTGGCTTCATGATTGTCACTTACATTTTTTTAACTTTTATGTACCCCTAGGTCAAACTAGTTGTGCCTATTAATTAACAATTATTACCTACTTTAGTTATTGTTCTGAGATTCAAATCTCAGAACAATAACTAAAGTAGGTAATAATTGTTGTGTGTGTAATTGTGCTCCGTCAACGGAGCAGTGCTTTTGTTCAGAAGTTTGTATTAGTACCAGTTACCAAAAATGTTATTAATCTCTTCTCATAAGAAATCAATTCTCAATACTTAATATTTTATTGCGGTCGTTAAGGTATTACAAAGGTAAAATATAAAATTGATCATTAGCAGCGTCCACGCTGTCGGGCACAGGAAAATCTAGGAAATCTTATCATAATATTTATAACTATAAAGGATACGGACAGTGTCATTCAGGGTTATTTTTTGTGAACCTAATTTATACTTTGATTGCGTAGCCTTTCGCATTATTTTACATCGGTACCTCTACCGTTCACATGCAATATTTGTATAGTGACTTTAGTTCACTATTTATACCGCTAGAGACGCTGAAAAAATTCCCATACAAATATTGCATGTGAACGTGAACGTTAGACGGCACGGAAAACTCATGGTAGAGGTACGGAACCAAAACCTGTAAATTTTGACAAAATTGTCGTCACTCGAAAGGCTCCTACTATTTGACGATAATAGTAAAAATAGAACCAGGATAAAATTAAATGTTTTACTCGTAAAGTAGTCTCAGGAAATAACTGACTTAAATAAAGTATTATTATTTATTCTGTGTACCATCACCTCCCCAGAGGACGTCTGCTTGCTGTCCTTCCTACGAGGATGCAAGTTCTCCCTAGAGAAGTGCAAGAAGAAACTAGACATGTACTTCACCATGAGAGCTGCCTGCCCCGAGTTCTTCACAAACAGGGACATCACGCGGCCAGAACTGATGGATCTTGTAACCAAAGCGTAAGTTCCAATTTTGATTGAACCCCAATTTATTTTCCTTGCGGAAGAGTTGATCTGGGACATCAATTATGTAAGCAAAGCAACCGTTACCAATTATAGGCAAATCTCTAGTTTTGCGTGAACAGATTTCCATCTAATTTCCGCTGCGTTATAAATTTTATCGTTTTCGATTAAGGTTTGGATGGTACTGCCCATAATGATGCTCATCCGCATCCGGTTAGACTCGGAGCCGACTCCAACATAGTTGAGACGAGGCAAAGATGATGGTACTCTCCACTTGACACGCTAAGAAGAAGATGAGCGCACATCACCGTCCGGCCCCTCATTGGTCAATATATCTAAATCCCGTGTGTTAACAATAAAATCTTTCTTTTATTTCAGGCAATACCCCACAATTCCCGGTTTGACTACCTCCGGAAGAAGAATAACTATTGGCAGAGGTGAATTAATTTTCCACATAAATGAGTAATTTTAGAATTTAAACTTTAATGAGAACTAAATTCTTGTCAGTATATCCAATTTCCGTTCATGAATCATGAATCATCTTCAACATTTTCCTTAACCTTAACAATACTAAACTAAGAAACACTTATGGCAGTCGCATGAAAATAAGTAATTTATAGTCAAGTTCACTGGAACCAGTTACCTACCATTTCGTGTTAAACTTAGTTTCACTTCATGTTACGACATTTCGAACACGTTGTTAAGTTGACGGGAGATATCCTGTTACCAAAATTGCTAAACTAGTTTTTCCACTGTTACGCACTTGATTTTCCACACAATGAGATTATTAGGTACAAGACCGAAGACGAAGACCTAAGTTCAAATCCGTTAAGCAGTTACGGAAAAACTGAGTTACAATTCTTTTAATCATTTGATTCTAACAATGTATCTAACCCTAGGCATTGACAAGAACCTTGACACGCACCAGCTGAACGACGGGTTCAAAATCGTTATGATGGTCGGTGACATCAGAATAAAGGAGGAGATTGGAAGAGTGGCTGGTGACGTGTACATTATCGATGCTTCCATAGTCAGGCCCAGTCATCTGGGCAAGATATCGCCGTCGGCATTGAAGAAGTTCTTCATATGTATTCAGGTGATTATCTTTAAAAAGCATTGAAACGTAAAAAGAGGTGCCTAAACATGATGATTCTTCATCGCTAATTTTTTAAGATAGCTTGCTATCGTACGAATATCAGGCAGGATTTGTTTGGAGCTCAGACATAAGAATTAATTACTTCATAATACTAACGAATAAAATATCCATGCTATGTTCAAAATTTCTTTGTTCTTTGGTGATGAAGTCGAGTATATTATTGCACCCACTAATAAAAACCATCGTGTTCTATTTCAGGAGGCCTACCCCGTTAAAATTAAGGAAGTGCATGTGGTGAACACTACACCACTCATAGATACACTATTTGCTATTGTCAAACCTTTCATAAAAGAGAAGATGAGGAACAGAGTAAGTATCAAAGGAATAACAAACATTATTATAGATGATAAACTCAGATCATAATTTTCTGTGATCTGAGATGATAAAGCTTAATTAGAGATTAACCATTTTTGCTGGCACACCCTAGCTAGATAAAGTAAAGAGCAACTATCAAAAATCATAAACGCATTTTTTTCTGATAGTGCAATATTTCAAAATGCCATGAAAGCATCGTTCTGTGCGTTTGTGCATTGAGAATCTAAAAATGGGTACAAGTTAGTTTTAATTACCAACAATATATAGCGGTTTTGGGTTTACATCAGCAGGTACAGTGCCCCAAATTTATCTGACAGTAACCTAAATTGTAAGTAACGTCACCATAGAACATCAATGACGACGATAGTGACGCTACTTTGTGTCATTGTAAACTAGAAGAGCTAGCTATATTTCAGAAATTGTAAGCATGTTGTTATTTTTTTTCTTTCAGATCCACTTCCACAAGGACCACACTACCCTCCACGAATACGTACCCAAGGAGCTGCTGCCGGAGGAATACGGCGGCACCGGTGGCTCCATGAGTGAGCTCAACAGTATGTCCTTGTAGTCACCCTTTTTTAAACCAAAATAAAAACATGGTATGCGCATCATTGATGTAGCATTGCTGTGGGAGACGTTTTAATAGAATAGAATAGAAAAACTTTAATTCGAGAACAAGGCTCATAGGGTTAGTAACAATTTTCTTATACATAAGTATATATATCATGTTCAGGACCCTGTTGGGGCTGGCCCTAACTCGACCCACAAGTGAGGCGGCGCGCTTGCGCATTGTGGTGTGAAAGCAGTTAACGCGCGCGTCAGCAAACATTCCTGACGCACTGCAACGCCAGGGCAGTCCCATCAGTTTTCTGAACGCATTATTATATTGAACACGGAGGGCTCCATAGGCCGTCTGCGAATATTTCTCCCTTTCCCTCTTTCTTCTTTCTGTTTTGGGTAACTTCAAACTGCGTCACCGATGGCGGAGTAACCCTTCAACTAGCCACTGTAGACCGTCCAGCCAGCAAACGTGCACTGCTATGAGTATTCTAATGTCTGCTACAATTAACAGGGCCTGAGGTGCAGGGAAAGAACTTCCACGAGTGACAAAACCTGAGACCGTTTTGCGCACCCTGGGCTGATTGCCCAGGCTTCAATACCACCATTGCTGACTGGCTAATGTCACTACGCCATGAGCGATTCCCATGTGGTAGCTGGTGCCGACTCGACAGAAGAACAATGGGCATGACGAATAATATTAAAATTACCACGCGTCGCAGTCTAATAGGGATTGCAGTTTGTTATTGTTAGCAAGCAGAAGATTTTTCTGTTCATCATTTTAAAATAAAACGCGTGGAAGGTAGTAATTCTGCAGAGCATTTAGGACTACTTTTCTCTAAAGTGAATATTTTTCTTATTTTCAGTAGCTTGGTTTAAAAAACTGGAAGAGTATACGGGCTGGTTCAAGGAGCAGGAATCGCTCATAGCTAACGAGTCGCTGCGGCCTGGCAAACCTACCAACTATGACGAGCTGTTCGGGATCGATGGCTCGTTCAAACAACTTGCTATTGATTAGAGTACCTAATATAAGTACTACCAAAATTGCTATGAAAATAGGACATTTTGGAACAGAATAGAGAATACAGTTTGATTGGTGTTTATAGTTACTGTTTGTGATACAGTTCTCGTATCAAAACAAGAGCTTCGCACGGTCGCACCCATGTAAGTTGGCACCAAAAGTAGTATAAAACGAAAGTAGTGCTTTGCCCTTTGTTGAAATCTTATACAAACCAGTCACTCACACAATCATAAAGCTGATATCTCATTGCGAGAACGTCACCTATACCTACTGAACAGAATGTATACGATGAAGTTACGCTCCACTCATTTCCAGAAGAGCCAAACTTAATAGCAATTGGTCCTGTATTAATTATAGGTATGCCTAGGTTTGTTCCGTCACAATAGGTTAAGGTTTAGAATAATGATCAATCCTCCTCTTCTTGTGGTGCCTTTATCAGACACTGATTTGACTTTTTGTTGACAAGACGCCATTTTTATTAGCGTATTTTTATTCGTAACGGATGTGGTATTGTGTTGGTAGAACAAAGGAATCAATCAAAGTAAAACTGCCCCTGAAATAAAAAGAATAGTAAAGTCAGCTTGTACTTTCTCAGCTGTTAAAATTTAAGCTCTAATGCAATTGGCTTTTCCTGCGCACCACTTCAAGAGAGATTTCAAACTCGTGTACCCCTTATTGCATAAATAACCTTCAAAATCAAATTCTAATGACAGTGAAAATCACACAATGGTTATTCAAGTTTCATGTGACAAATGTGCACATTTTTCTTTGTACAAGTCTAAAAATCTGTTTGCTTTTTGGTCAGCTTCAGTCTCAAGTTATCTTCGAGTTGAAAGATTATAAGTATATTTCGGCGATTGTTGGTTGCTTATTAGTCTTTTGCTGATTAAATTTTCTTAGTCAAAATATTGCCACGCGTACTACTTTATACAACTTCGCGTAGTTGGGGAACACTGCTCTAATCAACTCTAATGTATAGACCTTTTCAATAACCTACCTTAATCATGGGTGTCCCCCAGGGTCCTCTGTTGGGCCCTTTACTCTCCAAAGCATACATTTCTGACTGCTTCGCACTATCGTATAAGATTTTTAAAGAGTTCCTTGCCTCTCTATTTTTATTTAATATACTCGCGGTTCTGTTTGTTAAGATATAAATTAATTGGTACCTACATAGGTAGGTACTTACACAATAATTATGAGATTATGTATGTCGAATAAAACATTTTTTATAAAAATGTTAAAAAAGTACAATTGCCTATGTAATTATTATATTGTTATATTATAAGTACTATAGTATCGGTGATTGACTGTGATAAATAAAGGTATCTTTGTAAGTAATCTTTTTTTATTCTATAAATATTGTTGGGAACGGAACGCGAGGTGACGTCATAGACAAGTCAGGCGATCAGCTGTCAACTAATGAAAAGTATAAAATGAGGCGCACGGTACGGTAACAGGCACTTCTGGATCGGCATTGGAACGCAGCGGACGTCTCTAGTTGCTCAATATTCATTCCTTGGTGTGACTGCTGGAGGCAACATCGCTCAAGGGCTGTGACACTTATTTTCCTAATGTTAACTTGTTCCTTAAAGTTGTGTTACGGTTGTAATAATTCGAACTTGTGTATTTGGAATAAACTGATTGTAATGGTAATTCCTTGTGTCGAGTTTATTTTTCAATATCCGCTTCTGATTGCTAATATCAGAAGTGGGATAAAGAACTTAAAAATGCCCACTAAACTTAAACATTTGAGGAACAAAATAACCGTTACTTTTACTTTCAATTTTGTATTTTCGTGATTGTGTGTTTTTGTGCGAACCTGTTGTTAGACATACCTAGAAGGTCTAACCACCGTCGTTTTGGAAGTAGAGCACATGATAATCGTTCAAGGGGCGAGTGAGTATTACGACCGTTTGTGTTTGACCGTTGATACATTTTTGCTAAATTAACAAATGTAAAATTCTTGTTCTGTTTTGATGTCACTCTTCCGTTCAGTCATAGCTAGTGAAGGGATGATTTCGCTAGTTAAATGGTCGTTAAGTACTGGTGGAGTATCACTGTTCATTAAGTAATGTTGCAAATGATTATTAAGTCGATGCCTTATTACTTTACTGTGATAATTGTGATTATTGAGATTATTGATAATGCGATAGTTGGATGAGTTTTGAATTCATTTGATCCCGTTATTTTCCACTACAGACTGACACTTTTAATGTTATTTGATAGCCAGTTTGGCTTTTCCTGAAAGCTATGCTTATTCTTAAGATGATTAAGATGACGTGTACTATGATTCTGAAGTATCATCAGGATTGTTGAGTGGTCAGATGTGGCCGAGTGGTGCTGTGCTGTTTATTGTTTAAAGGTCGACGGAGAGCCTGTGAGCTTGGTTTCGCTGCTGGACCCAGGTGGCAACCGAGCACCTAGCCGCGAGTGCAGACGCGAGTGCAGCCGCGGGTGCAACTGCGAGAGTGTTGGAGTCCTGGACCATGGCCGCTATGAGCTGCAACTACTGGTTGGTGCCTATTGGAAGACCACCATATGCTGCTGCATAGTTCATGGAACCCTGGAGGGGTTAGTGGACTCCTAGAGACATGTGCTACATGTTTGAAGGCAAGTAGTGTTCTGAAGTCTGTGTGATACGCTATCAACGTGCCTATGTCTACAGCCACTGGGAGGTATGCAAACTTGGAGCCTATGCCTACAGTGTTATGTCTACAGCCACTGGGAGGTATGCAAACTTAGAGCCTATGCCTACAGTGTTATGTCTACAGCCACTGGGAGGTATGCAAACTTGGAGCCTATGCCTACAGTGTTATGTCTACAGCCACTGGGAGGTATGCAAACTTAGAGCCTATGCCTACAGTGTTATGTCTACAGCCACTGGGAGGTATGCAAACTTAGAGCCTATGCCTACAGTGTTATGTCTACAGCCACTGGGAGGTATGCAAACTTAGAGCCTATGCCTACAGTGTTATGTCTACAGCCACTGGGAGGTATGCAAACTGGGAGCCTATGCCTACAGTGTTTGTAGAAGTCTGGGCGGTATGCTAACTAGGTGCCTATGCCGACAGCCACTTTGAGACACGCTGGCTAAGTGCCTCCGTCTACAGTGCGACCAAGTAGCATGTCATGATGTTTTACGTGTAATGCGCTTTACCTCTTATATATCAGACTAGTTTTTGCTTCTTTATCTGTTCTTTTTATGTACGATTGTCTGATTCAAGGAGAAAGCGAAGACTCCAGGATCTTATTGGAAGGTACTGCTACAGACCAGGCGGGACCATCTTCTGGACCTGACGAGGACGTCAGAGCATCAGGAGAGGCCGTGTTGGGAACGGAACGCGAGGTGACGTCATAGACAAGTCAGGCGATCAGCTGTCAACTAATGAAAAGTATAAAATGAGGCGCACGGTACGGTAACAGGCACTTCTGGATCGGCATTGGAACGCAGCGGACGTCTCTAGTTGCTCAATATTCATTCCTTGGTGTGACTGCTGGAGGCAACATCGCTCAAGGGCTGTGACACTTATTTTCCTAATGTTAACTTGTTCCTTAAAGTTGTGTTACGGTTGTAATAATTCGAACTTGTGTATTTGGAATAAACTGATTGTAATGGTAATTCCTTGTGTCGAGTTTATTTTTCAATATCCGCTTCTGATTGCTAATATCAGAAGTGGGATAAAGAACTTAAAAATGCCCACTAAACTTAAACATTTGAGGAACAAAATAACCGTTACTTTTACTTTCAATTTTGTATTTTCGTGATTGTGTGTTTTTGTGCGAACCTGTTGTTAGACATACCTAGAAGGTCTAACCACCGTCGTTTTGGAAGTAGAGCACATGATAATCGTTCAAGGGGCGAGTGAGTATTACGACCGTTTGTGTTTGACCGTTGATACATTTTTGCTAAATTAACAAATGTAAAATTCTTGTTCTGTTTTGATGTCACTCTTCCGTTCAGTCATAGCTAGTGAAGGGATGATTTCGCTAGTTAAATGGTCGTTAAGTACTGGTGGAGTATCACTGTTCATTAAGTAATGTTGCAAATGATTATTAAGTCGATGCCTTATTACTTTACTGTGATAATTGTGATTATTGAGATTATTGATAATGCGATAGTTGGATGAGTTTTGAATTCATTTGATCCCGTTATTTTCCACTACAGACTGACACTTTTAATGTTATTTGATAGCCAGTTTGGCTTTTCCTGAAAGCTATGCTTATTCTTAAGATGATTAAGATGACGTGTACTATGATTCTGAAGTATCATCAGGATTGTTGAGTGGTCAGATGTGGCCGAGTGGTGCTGTGCTGTTTATTGTTTAAAGGTCGACGGAGAGCCTGTGAGCTTGGTTTCGCTGCTGGACCCAGGTGGCAACCGAGCACCTAGCCGCGAGTGCAGACGCGAGTGCAGCCGCGGGTGCAACTGCGAGAGTGTTGGAGTCCTGGACCATGGCCGCTATGAGCTGCAACTACTGGTTGGTGCCTATTGGAAGACCACCATATGCTGCTGCATAGTTCATGGAACCCTGGAGGGGTTAGTGGACTCCTAGAGACATGTGCTACATGTTTGAAGGCAAGTAGTGTTCTGAAGTCTGTGTGATACGCTAACAACGTGCCTATGTCTACAGCCACTGGGAGGTATGCAAACTTGGAGCCTATGCCTACAGTGTTATGTCTACAGCCACTGGGAGGTATGCAAACTTAGAGCCTATGCCTACAGTGTTATGTCTACAGCCACTGGGAGGTATGCAAACTTGGAGCCTATGCCTACAGTGTTATGTCTACAGCCACTGGGAGGTATGCAAACTTAGAGCCTATGCCTACAGTGTTATGTCTACAGCCACTGGGAGGTATGCAAACTTAGAGCCTATGCCTACAGTGTTATGTCTACAGCCACTGGGAGGTATGCAAACTTAGAGCCTATGCCTACAGTGTTATGTCTACAGCCACTGGGAGGTATGCAAACTGGGAGCCTATGCCTACAGTGTTTGTAGAAGTCTGGGCGGTATGCTAACTAGGTGCCTATGCCGACAGCCACTTTGAGACACGCTGGCTAAGTGCCTCCGTCTACAGTGCGACCAAGTAGCATGTCATGATGTTTTACGTGTAATGCGCTTTACCTCTTATATATCAGACTAGTTTTTGCTTCTTTATCTGTTCTTTTTATGTACGATTGTCTGATTCAAGGAGAAAGCGAAGACTCCAGGATCTTATTGGAAGGTACTGCTACAGACCAGGCGGGACCATCTTCTGGACCTGACGAGGACGTCAGAGCATCAGGAGAGGCCGTGTTGGGAACGGAACGCGAGGTGACGTCATAGACAAGTCAGGCGATCAGCTGTCAACTAATGAAAAGTATAAAATGAGGCGCACGGTACGGTAACAGGCACTTCTGGATCGGCATTGGAACGCAGCGGACGTCTCTAGTTGCTCAATATTCATTCCTTGGTGTGACTGCTGGAGGCAACATCGCTCAAGGGCTGTGACACTTATTTTCCTAATGTTAACTTGTTCCTTAAAAGTTGTGTTACGGTTGTAATAATTCGAACTTGTGTATTTGGAATAAACTGATTGTAATGGTAATTCCTTGTGTCGAGTTTATTTTTCAATATCCGATTCTGATTGCTAATAATATATTTAACTAGCTTCCGCTAGCGGCTTCGCCCGCGTGATATCTTTATAAATTATAGCCTATGTTACTCAATGATAATGTAGCATTCTGCTGGTGAAAGATTTTTTTTAATCGGTCCAGTAGTTTTTGTGTTTATCCATTACAAACAAACATACAAAAAATCAAATCTTTACTCTTTAAAATATTAGTTTAGATATACAATATGAATGAAAAAATAAGATGCGTCGTTAATCTTTGTTCGTGCCACGAACACACAATGCAGTGTTTTTTAATTGAAAGCTAGTTTTATCGGGAACCATCTTAGCCATGTTTCATGAAAATCTGTACAGTAGTTCAAAAGTTACAGCTCTTTTTCCAGTTGGAGTCGGGGGTTTTTTACAGTTAGGTTATTATTAATAGTTCATCGTAAAGATTAAAGACTTAAATAAATGTAATAAAAACAAATGATTTAAAATAGCACGAATCATTTAAAATATCAGAATGAGAAGGGTTAGGCCTTAGTCCACCACGCTGGCTTAGTGCAGGTTGGCGACCTACAATATACATCATCGACGACTTCTCTCTAATATTTTTCCTGTATCGGGGGTACAGTTTACAAATATACCTACATGTAACATGCCCGCACACCCAGACCCGGAACAACTATCGGTAAGCGTTTTATACAGTAGTGAGAAAGAAAACCTAAAAAAAACGAAAAGAATAATAATACAAGACTACATGTAGGTTTTAATATTCGTTTCGTGCGGGGATCGAACCCACGCCACGGCACGTAGCGCAGAAAGCTAACTGCTTAGCGACTGCGCCGACCGTGCACTCTCTCAGATGCACAGGTTTCCTCACGATGTTTTCCGATAATCCAATTCTGATCCGCACATAAATCCGAAAAGACAGAGGTGCGTATGTGTGTGTAATACAGGACATATATTATTATGTAGTGCGCATAATTTGTAGAGTGATTCAGTGTCCGTTCCCAAATGCAACCGCGGTATTTAGTACTGCGGTTGCATTTGGGAACGGATTTGATTTGTTTTGGAGCGAATTTTAGATTCACTCCAAAACAAAATAAGAAATTGATTTTGTATGACTTGTACTAGTAAATTATGCGTGTCCCCCATACTAAGTCGAATTTGCGTTTCGTTTTAAAGTGTATCCGAATATGATACTGCAGTTGCATTTAGGAACAGAGATTGAATCACTCTACAAATTATGTTCAGTATATAATAATTATCCTGTATACTGTGTGTCCATAAAATTAAAAGTAGATACTTAAATAATTGTTAATTTGGTTCCGTGAAGGACATGATTCGTTACCATCGCAACGTGTGGAGGAGAGATAACACTTAAGCATTACGATTGTTTATTATGATACATAAGTACACATTACGTATGTACATTGTACTTGAACTGTGTTTCCTTATACGAAGTCGAAATAAAGGTACGACTATAGTGAAGTCATTTCTCGCTCATCTCTTGGGGAACGGCTTTAGTGAAAATGGCGACAGATATGTTAATATATTATGAGCCTGTGATATCCCATTGTAGGGCAAAGGCCTACAATGGCCTCTTTGCATTTTTCCCGATACGTTGCGTTCTCGGGCCAATATTTTTCGTAAGCATCCAGCTCGTCCCGCCATTTCCTCTTGGGCCTGCCGCGCTGTCGTTTTCTGCTGTTCGGGACCCACTCTGTGACTATTTCCGCCAATAGTTCTTCCGACATGCAGCAGATGTGGCCAGCTTAATTTCATTTCAATTTTCAAAACATCGAGTTTCTATTGACTCCCAGAATGTTTCGTTCCATTGCTCGCTAGCAAACCCTAAAGTGCGAATTTCTGACTTAATTAAATGATAATGATTGATTTTATTTCGAATACCTAGATCAATATAGGTACTTACTTATCTAGGTACTAAATTAATTAAAACTGCTTTTGCTTTAAAATGTATCCCAATATTGCGGTTGCATTAAGGAACGGACACTGAATCACTCTGCAAATACACACTACATAAAAAATTATCCTGTAAAATCTATTGAATATTTTTATACGCCTGCAAAACTAAAAAGAGCAATAATGAAAAGAACTTATTGCTCTTTACCGCCCATCATATTCCGCTCCCGCTCATCTTCAACCTCGCTCATCCGCGCTCATCTAACACCACTTCCCAAACGCACTGGACAAGAATACATAATGTAATCAGTATAACGTCGCAACTAAATACGTGACTGCTATGAATGACGCCTTGTGCTGTGTCCGAAAATTTAGAACAATGCTTTTGATATCAGAACAGATTTTTTTTCCCGACTGTGGATGTATATTATACGCTGAGACACTACATACCCCCTATAGCTAGATTTTGGTAACGCCAAACCATATTTTACGATTTCTAAAATGCCCCCAAAAATGTTTAGGGTCTTTATCACAGTTCAGCCAGTAATCATTGCTGGCTGAATTATTATAATTATTTGGTACTAGCGACCCGCTCCCGGCTTCGCTACAAACACTTCTCTACTATCCTTACATTAAATATCAAAGTATTATACTTCTAAACCTTTAACTGATAGGGGAAAACCGCATCAAAATCCGTTGCGTGGTTTAGGAGGAGTTACGGGTATACAGACAGACGGACGCGGAAATCGACTTTATTTTATACTATGTAGAAGAGAAGAAGACACAATAGTGTTGATTCTGTTGCGCACTTTTGACAGGACTAAACTAAGGGCGTTTGTCTCTTTCTGTTTCAATAGAAAAAGAAAATGACAGATGCGTTGTTTTTGTTTACTTTAATTTAGTACCTACTGTCAAAATGTGCAACAGGTTCAACACCAAATAGCGGCTAATTAGCTGTGCGTGTGTGTGCGTGTGTATAAATAGTTGAAGTCGTTGAGCTCCAATTCTGAGAAATCTATTATGTTCGGGACCATAATTGATCGTAGAGAGTAGAAATGGGCTGAGTGATTATTTTTTGATATCAATATTTTGAAACATGGCAATGCCAAAAAAATATCGATGACGGGAATAATGACAAAAATCATCAATGTTGAAACCGAAGTTCGCGTTCATTCAGTCATGCACAATATCCAGTGATGATTTTAGGCATTGATGATTTTATCGTTGTCACTGCATGACAAAACGATTTTAAAATATCGATATCGAACTCAACTCTATACTAACTCAAGACTATATTTGTCAAGTCTGTTGTTGAAGCAGTTCAGTGTGGAAGCCGTACCTAACAACCCTTTCCGAAAGCCTGTTCCATGCTGTTAGGGTCGGTCGCGTAACGCCAGAACAGACAATTATATAAAACATTTAACGTTTCACACTCAACCGATTATGCGTTAGTGCGTGTCTCAACCGATGATGATATACGCTCGACGGATTTTCCGTCAGATATGTACCGACCCTTACTATTCGGTTTAGGCATACTACAACAACGACAACTTTTTTTTTTTTTTTTTTTAGCATGCTAAAATCATCAAATGAGTCCTCCCACCCCGGGCAGGGCGGGAGGGACTGTCAGACTTGTACTGACTAAAATCCACGGTGTTCCTTCAATAGCCCTTTACGTTCCGGGGTCACGGTAATGAGATAAGTCCCGCGACCACAACTACTACTACTAGTTAAATTAATGAGGAGGGCTTCATTTTAAGTATTATGCCCGATCGCACTAAGCCTAAGCAACTCATAAGTAGAGCCATACACTTTAGCGTTTCGCAATCAAAAGAGGTTTTTAGATCTATATATAATAGTAAACTACCTATAATTTTTGTCATCCACACATAGGACAAAGGTCTTGTTATACACCAAGAGTAAACAATTACAGAATATTTACCTTGCAATCCTTACACATTTACTTGAACTTAACGTATAAATCAATAATGTTAAATCAAATATTTAAGTTCGTAAAACACTACACAAAAAATGAAATTGTTAAAAATTAAAAAATATATATATCTAGTTCCTGTGGCTAAACTACAGATTGGATTGATTTTTTTGTGTACGGTCACAAAACGTGATAATAAATACGCGGTTTCCATGTTATACAGGTTTATTTGTAAGTTTGTAACTCACCGGCAATGCTTTAAAGGGTAAAAGTACTCATCAATATGAACAACTATTACTATCGGACAAACCCTGAAATCACGAAATTTTACATACAAAAGATCAACCTTGCTCGGTGGAAATGTATGAAAAGTTTAATTTTTTTTTCGCGATCTCAGTGTTGGTCCCATAGTCAAAGTTATTATGATGAGTATTTTCACTCCTTAAAGCATTAATGGAGAGTTACAAATAACCCTGTACATACAAACAAACATAATTATAGTACGCGCAAATCTTTATAAGCCCTTTGAACTCTCTCCCTCTAGCACCTATAATAGTAGGTACGCTTATTATAGGTGCTAGAGGGAGAGAGAGAGAGGGTTCAGAGCTCAGTTCAGGGCTCATAAAGAATTGCGCGTAGGTCCTATACCATGACATACTTCCTATGCTTCACTTGGCAGTTTAATTATGCACCTTTGCTAACTAGCCGATAAATAACTAATATGACGGTAACCGTGTTCTAATAATGCAACGGTGTACAGTTTACCACCATTTAACGGACTTTCGATTCCGTAGGACCTAGCCAATACATACGGGGTCGGAAACTGAGCTGACCGGACGCAATGAGCGATCATCGGCATAAGGGTGATTATCAGTTAGCCGGCGGATATCTGCCTGTCAGTTAATCTTAACAGATCATAATATACAGAGAATTTCTATAAGGTTTTGGACTGATGTTGAGTTTATGCTGTAACTGTTTGTTGTCTATTATTTATTTTATTTATTTATGAAGGAAACATGGTAATAAACATGTTACAGATATATGAGCACAATGGAACTACTTATTTCTAATGAAATATCTTCCAGTAGTCCCGCGACTGGAAATATGGATGATAGACACGTAGACACAGTGTGTAAAAATGACAAAAAAAATATTTAGACCACTTAAACTTATGGTATACTAAACTAATCCAATAACAACAATACAATTGTTACAATTTATGTTCGTGCAAGTCTTTTATGTGTATTTCTTTTTTACTGGTGTACTGTAAAGAATATTTATATAAATAATAAATAAGTAATTAGAAGAGTCAGATTCTAGTTGCACTAAACTTAAAACCCTGTGACCTCCATATTTACGTGAAACAATATGATCTATCACTTCAATCTATTATGATCGTGATATCTCAATAAAATCATTCGTTTATCTTGATCGTTCGATCGCCTCAACTATTCACCCGTATGTGCAACACACGTTGAATGCATTCTCAACATCCATGCAGAGAGTAGTACACTTCTCTCAGTTGTCGCCGAGACTCGTTCCTCGGCAGACGCGAAATACCTTTGCCTTAAAAAAAAAAGTTGCGAAACGTTTGTGATCTCTGTGGCCGTGTGGAACTGACATGTGAGCATTTTTTTTTATATACTTGTTCTATTTTTGAAAGTGTTATTTTTTTATTTTGTGTGACTTTATAATATCTATTGTCTTTGTGGTTATTAATTTGTCGTCTTAAGTTTAGTGAAAGCTCTTTCTCACGTTGTTAATCTATTTAATGGCTGTATTGTTTGGTAGAATAAAGTATGGCTTATAGAACCTTTGTATTCAGAAGAAATTACAATATTCAGTAATACAGTGATAAATATTTACCGATATTCTTTCGAAAATAAGTTACGAATGTTTAGTTTCATATCATTAAAATTGAGAATAAACCGCGCACACTGCCTAATCTCCGTTTCTCTTTCGAAGAATTAAATTATTTAAAAAGTCCGTCCAGGATTTTATTGTAAATAAATGGTACCTACATTTAATTTCGACTGTAATCGATTCCATCATTAACATTAGGAATCAAGACTTTCTTTTTTATTTAACGTCATGAAGCCATTGATCAAACTTTAGTGTCCATAAACAATAAACTTTAATGTCAAAATCCATAAAAAAAATAACTTGACATACTTTCTTTTCCCGCCAATTTGATGTAAGTTTAACCGCAATTTCTTTTTAAATTGTTGTCTACAAAAACCTGTTTGTAAACATTTATAAGCACTTAGGTACATAGATATATTATCGTACTCGTAAGTTAGTACTAAAGAAAGTTGTCTCTGTGTTAGCCAAGTCAGTCTTGAAATCAAGATTGCGCCCTAGGTCAAGCAAAAGATGACGAGAATGAATAGAACAGAATAGAATAAATCTTTATTTAATAATTTATGTACCTACACATTATGAAAATACACTCGAGAGCAATGAATCCGGGTCACCAAATAAATCTTAATATCTCGGAAACTAAGAATGTTAGCATAATCTAATTAAAAGTATTTTATAGACTACTTAATATCTATTACTTAAATAAAATTAATAAAAAAAAATAGTTATTATTTATTTTACTTATTAAAAATACATTATTTAAAAATGCATAAATATTTCATTTTTTTTTATATCCCCACTTTTAATAGAAACTTATATCATATTCTCACTTTTAGTACTTTGTATTACCTCCGTGTGTTGTCAATACAGATGTCATGCGATTCATACGGCACAAAGTGTTTGAGGCGATGTTGGGGAATATTCTCACTTACCTCTATCAATGCAATTTCAAGCTCTCGAAGCGTATTATAACTTGTGTAGTATTAAATAGTCTAAAAAATACTCTTTATTTGAATGAGCTATCATTCTTAGTTTCCGAGATATTAAGGTTCATTATGTTGGTGACCCGGATTCTTTGCTCCCGAGTGTACAAAGAAAACATTAAAGGGGAGAACAAAGTACAAAGGTACTGCTTATTTCACTAAAGAAATCTCTTCCAGCAGACCGGCGAGAGGAGAATTATTATCATTATAATTAATTAATTTTATTATTAATATCTTTATTATTATTTACATGTAAACCAAATACAGGCACTTATGAAATGTCGAGACTCTCGGTGCGCGGTTCCAAATAGTAGGTGATGTGGTATGATGGGAAATATTGAATATTAGAATTAAAATATTCAAATTAAATAACGTAACTTCTCAGTTTGAAGGTAAGGACTCATTTCAGGTCACTGAGCCAAAGGACTAAGTCTAATAATGTAGAACCCGTTATGGATATTCATCGTTGACAATTTGCGAACAAGTTTTTTAGACAAAAAAATAACACCTATTGGAAAACGCCATGCAATTAGACATCACTCACAAACTTATTTTGAATAAACAATTTCAATTTCAAAAACCTCGGTTTTCCCATTCAGATAGGCAGAAACTATAATATAAGGATTGATTATAATACAAGGTTGATGGATATAATATAAGGATTTCACAAAATGAAGTCTAAGGATTTTGTGAAGTTGTTGTAGGTAGAGGCACTCATCATTATGAACAATTTTTACTATGGGAAGAGAATTGAAATCGCGAAAAAAATATCAGGTGTTCCATACATTTAGTCGAGTAATATTGAATAACTTGTATGGAACAGCTGATTGTTCAAAAATACTCGTTTAATCCATGATATTTTTTGAAAATACATGCAGTGTTTTTTTCATTTCCATGAAACAAGTGTTTGTTGCATAAAATTGAACTAAAATGCGATAGATTCATCGTATTTTTCAATCAAATTTTGCTTACGTTTACGTTACCATACATCAAAACATTCGTGATCGACCCTCTGTACGTTCACGCAATAAGTTGTAAAATTATCTAAGCGAGCGTCTGCCATTGGTTGTTTGATCAGCTACATCGATGTTACTTCTTAGCTGTGTCGTACTAATACCGTGCCGTGTGCCATTGGCCGTGTGGTTCTCGGAAAAAATTGGCGCTTTGTCCTATCCTATTTTGATGAGTAGGCTTATAGCAGCTTCCTTTGTGTGACAAAAACAACTTATTTACAAGTATGTACCGTACGATTCTTTGTTATGGTAATGTCTCCAATGACCTTTCTTTGTTGCGGTCATTGGTAGGCCCATGTTCAGCAGTGGACGTTAATGGGCTTGTTTTGACATTGCATAGTTCGTTATCCATTGCATAGCTAGTATATACAGTTTGGAAAGGGAATAAAGCTGAAAGGGAGTTATTGTACTCATAATTATGAACAACTTTTAGTATAGGGCCAACCCGGAGATCATGAAAATAATCTGCTGTTTCGTACATTTCATCGAGTTACTATTGAATGGTTTATATCTAGGAGCAGCTCCCGTGGCCATATTATTGTAATTTTGTTGTTTGAAAAGAGTATCCATGGAGTTTCTTGTCGGTATCTTCTCCAGGACCAAGCCACTTGGAACCGTGCACCTAGAATCACGACGTTTTGAACGTGCCTGCAAAGATCCAGTTAAAATAAAAAACTTTGACTTTAGCCGTTTAAATTTTTCGCAATTTCAATATTAATCCCATAGTAAATTTGTTCATAATGATGAACTAATTTACAGTCTGTCAAGAAAGTCATGAAAAGGATTTTGAAGGAACTAAAATTCTTCTTCGCTCGCAACCCTAAATAAGTACCGTAGGTGTCAGTTTGGGTACAACGATGCGTTTATTTTACTATTCTGTGTAGATTTTTTGTGATAAAAAAAATGTTTTCGGCATTAATATAATAAAAATAAACTAAAGAATATAGAAGTGGCGCCCTCAATCCTTTTCATGACTTTCTTGACAGACTATATGTTCTGTATGTGTGTGTGTTTATGTTATGTTTATTTTATGTACTATAATCCCTTTTCGCTTCATTTTCTAACTACCTAGTAGATTACATTTTTGTATAACATATAAGGTAACTACAATTATTCCTTTATCAATGGTGTGGTGTTTATTTTAGATATTTTCCATACTTTTTCTCCCTCTGTCGTCTTGAGATCTAACGTGGGAATTGATAATATCGTGAGGGAAATATTTGCCAGTTTGTCATAGAATTTATCCTTATCTATATAATCTATTAGTCATCTCGTACAAGATAACAATCAATAAATTTATCTCTTAAAATATTTCTATTAAGTATAAAATTCGATAGCGTCAGCGATTCTACGATTCTTCCAATCATATTGATGTAAATAGCACGTAGGTATATAACAATAGCATTGACGCGTGCGCAATACATACGATCAGTTTAGAACAATATGTGGTACGATGACATGAGTCATAAATCTAACGTGGTTTATGTAAATTGATAGATATAATTACACGACTGCACTGCCCTCGAAACGAAAAAAGGCACAACTACATTTTTTTCAATATTGGGTTCATTATTCATAATCGGGTTAGGTAAAAAAAACCATCAAAACAAAAAGGCATAAGTAACACAATTTGGAAAGAAATTTTAGTTGTGCCTTTTTTCTTTTCGAAGGCAATTTAGGTATTTCTTAAAGAGTTAAGCAGCAAAATATACATTTTTACACCTAAATTTTCATCAATGATTAATAGATAAGTCGCATGTACGTAATAGATGGAAGGCGACCTTAATGCTAAATAGGCACAATTCCGAAATCCAGGCCACTACGGAAATAAAAAACAGCTAGTCCTGAGAGCTCATAGCCGTGGTTGCAGGTACCTAATAAACCTATGAGGCAGTTACCTATTAAATTGTCTTATCATCGATATAAAGAGAAAAGCATTAATTTGCGGAATGAAAGTAAAAACCGATACAAGATTGTCATTAAAATCTTACAGGTTTCTTCTAGCTATGTAATCCTACTTACTTGATATTTCAGAATCCATTACAATGCCGAATCGTACACCAGTTAAGAAATATCCTTTATTCAATTCATCGTCCAGACCACAACAAATAAAAAAAATGGCCATAAAAGCTTATAATTACATCATTAGATATTATGTGCAACAATAATTTAGAAAATAATCACAACAAAATAAGTCTTACATCATTAAAGTTCACATAAATAACAAGGTCGTCTATTTTATTGTTCCAAAGCTTTATTTCTTAATGATTTGGTAACTCGTCTATCTCTACTCACGACTTAAGGCTGCCTCCACACTGGTAAATCGAGAGCGAGACTGCGGAGGCTAGAACGTAATAAATTCGCATGCCACTAATGCATTGTGTTTGATGTAGAGATAATATTATATAAGTTTGTTATGGCCGTCTCGCTAATGTAGCCCAGCCTTATGAAGCCTGAGAAAATTACGTATACTGCAGTACCAATACTCTGTTTTGCAAGCCAAAAAAATTTAAGGATCGTTGTGAGATTTGTAAGATACAGAAAATGTTCAATGTCCCACAAAAGATTATAAGGAAACAATGATGCAAAATATTTTTCCCATAACGTGTTCCTTACGAGGTCCAACCTCTCTTGTCCCGATGCCTTTATGGGATTATTGTGCTCTACAACTTTCCCTATGGGATTAAATCAGAAATCGCAAAAAAAAAATCTGCTGTTCCATCCATTTAGTCGTGTAATATTGAATTATTTCTATGGAAGGGAGGGGATTTTGTTTCGCGATTTCATAGTTAATCCCATAGTAAAAGTTGTTCTTAATTATGAATACAATAACGCATAAAGGGATCGAGACTAGAAAGGTTGGACATATATAAATGTAATGTTAAGTTTCTCCTGGTTTTAAATAATTTTGTCTTGTGCCATTACTCCCCTTGGCTCTAAAGCTTCAAAATACTTGAGAGTTCCTATATCTTTATACTATTGTTTGAATTTTTCATCAAGAGATACTTTCGTTAAGTGTGCAAGACATGTTCATGTGTGAATTTGTGGTATAATGAAAAAGCGACTGCCTCCACCAACACAAAAAAATATGCTTCACATCTATCTAAATGCAACAATGACATTTTACAAATAGACGGGCCATACACCAACATTAATGCACTACAAAATGGCGTAAACTTTACTATAGCTACATAGCAGTAGGTACATATAATTATACAGTGCGCGAAGAAAGGGAAAAATAATTAAAGCCACCATACGCCATGTCGGTTGTTAGAAAAAGATGAATATAGACGTTTAGTTACGTGGCATTAGCTGCTGCATGCTCATTCTCTC
Source organism: Allophyes oxyacanthae (assembly GCA_932294325.1). NCBI lineage: Eukaryota > Metazoa > Arthropoda > Insecta > Lepidoptera > Noctuidae > Allophyes > Allophyes oxyacanthae. Next base: position 9,999,064 of record OW028628.1, read on the forward strand.
AGTCGGTGCAGGGCATTTACCTTGCATTTATTTTGCCAATATAGAGCGCGGGCAACGCGTCTATTTGTAAAATGTCATTGAAATGCAGGACAACTTCATTTATCTGATATAACGAGACTGTTCTTAATATAAATGTCTATGGGAGACAATAAAGTATTCCTGATATATAAAATAAAAATAAACTCAAACTAATGTCTGTACGAAATAATTACGAAAATAAACGTTATTGATTGATGGGAAGCACAGGCTGTTCAATAGATTAGGATAGATAAGGAATACTTATTGTAATCTAGTTGATAAGCCGTGCTTGTAACATAAAACTTTGACAATCCAACACTCTAGAGATAATACTATATAACTATTACTATGTACCTCATTATAAGGGAACTATGTATGTTTTTATCAGAAAATTAATTCTTTAAACCTAAGATTTAAGTGCTTCATCTAAACGTAACTTAACTTCTTGAAGCGTTACTTCAATTTGCAAATATTCATTTAGAAGTACTGAGTAGGTACTAGTTGCTTCACGAGCATGCCTTCGCCTACGTACAAGATTAAGCAACTTGTTTTCGACACTTATTTTTTTTTTTTTTTTTTTTTTTTTTTTTAAAACATTGACCCTCACTAGGATTTCTCCTGTATCGAGGGTACAGTTTACAAACATACATGTCACATGCACACACACCCAGACCCGAAACAACTATCTGTAGATCATACAAATATTTGTTCCGTGCGGGGATCGAACCCGCGGCACGTAGCGCAGAAAGCTAATCGCTTAGCCACTGCGCCAACCGTGTCGTCACTTGACAACTAGCGTCATAAACAAGATGAAAACTCCTTTAATTTATTTGCCACTTACAGTTCCACAACTATAGGTACTTAATCTTCCTTAATCCATTCAAAAAGGTCATTCAGTAGATATAAACTTACTCAAGTT